>CM066049.1:107357558-117357558 GCA_033557465.1 Ichthyophis bannanicus | reverse complement strand
CATTTTTTTCACAATTTCATTATAAATTATAAATAATTAATAACAAATGTGGGAACGACGTTCAAAGCTAAGCATTTTTTTCACAATTTCATTATAAATTATAAATAATTAATAACAAATGTCATCTGGGAAGAGGCTGCAATAGGGTGGTCCTTGATGTTACAAATTTGGGCGAGTAATCAGTATGTTGCTGTAAGCCCGATGATACTGAGACCACGCAACCTCCTCTGAAGAAGTTGGTAATTGAGTTTTCAGGATTGTAATACAATCAGTCAGGAGTTTGACTAGTACCGCTTTCAAGTTACATTACAGAGTATATTGCCCAACATTTTTGTTCATACACCACTCTGTGGAAGAAGACCTATTATAAGAGGAGACTTATTTGGTCATTTCTAAGGAGAAAGTGGTTTTATGCCTGATACCTTCCTTTCTACCAAAGGTAGGGCTAAATGGCCAATTTTCTCAATGGAGAAAGATGAATAGTGAAGTATCCCAGGGATTTGTGATGGGCCTGCTGCTTTGTAACATCTTCATAAATGACCTAGAAATGGGAATAATGCGACCACGCCTTGAATGTTGTGTGCAATTCTGGTCACCATATCTTAAAAAGGATACAGCAAAATTAGGACAGGTACAGAGAAGAGCCACCAAAATATTAAAGGGGATGGAAGGATACTCCTGAGGAAAGGCTTATAAGATTAGGGCACTTCAGCTTGGAAAAGAGATGGCTGAGGGGAGATATGATAGAGGTCTATAAAGTAATAAATGAAATGGAACGGGTAAATGTAGATAGGTTGTTTACTCCATCAAAATGTAGAAAGACTAGGGGACATGTAATGAAGCTACAATGTAACCCGTTTAAGACCAATAAGAGAAAATATTTTTTCACTCAATGCGTAATCAAATCCTGGAATTTGTTACCGGATGATATAGTAAAAGCTGTTAGTGTAGATGGGCTTAAAAAAGATTTGGACAAGTTCCTGGAGGAAAGGTGCATAACCATTATTGAAGAGGACCTGGAAAATCCACTTCTTACCTCGGGACAAACATTGTGTAACTTATATACCTTTTTGGGAACCTGCCAGGTACTTGTGACCTGGATTTGCCACTGTTGGAAATGGGGTACTGGGCTTGATGGACCTTGGTCTGACCCTGTATAGTATTCCTTATATTTTTAGGTCATGTTCCGTTTTCATCTTAATCTGGCAGTTTCTCTTTTATCCTTCTCTGAGTCGCAAGATTCTGAGGAGGCCCATCTTCTTCACATAGGGCTCTCAAGCGGTATCTAAAGGTGACTCAGTCATTTTGGCACTCTAAGATCCTCCTTGTCTTGTTTGGCAGTTCATGAAAAAGGGCGAGGCTGCTTCTAAGGCTTCAGTTTCCCGGTGGATCTGGGAGGCTATCATGTCTGCTTATCTGTTGAAGGCGCACTGGGTGCCCTCAGGTTTGTCAGTCCACTCTAAGTGGATTCTGGCATCATCTTGGGCATGGTTTAGTTGGGTTCCCCCTCAGGGCATTTGTAAGGTGGCAACGTGGCTGTCTCTTCATTCCTTTGTGTAGCATTACTGTCTGGATGTGCAGGCCCAGCAGTGCATGACTTTTGGGGCCAGAGTGTTGCAGGCCAGTGTCTCAATTTCCTATCTGTTGTTAGTATTGCTTTGCTACATCCCACTCGTCTGGACTGGAGGAACGAACTGGAAGGTGAAATTAGGCCTTACCTGCTAATTTTCTTTCCTGGATTCCCTCCAGTCCAGTCCAGGACTCATCCAGGGTATGTTTCTCAGTGGATGGCTGTCTTGCCGAATCTGGGACAGCACATGTTTGGTTTTGGCCCGGTTGTTCTGTGTTCCAAGTCTTTGTGTTTTCTGTTCAAATGTTTGCCAGCTTAGTGTACAAAAAAAAAAAAAAAGACAAGGATGAGAATAAGTTCTTGGTGTTCCCTTGAGGGAGAAAGATTTCTACTTGATAGGCCCCTTTGGGGGTCAGGGGGAGTCTGATGTCTGGTTCCGCCTGTGGATTGATACTAGGAGAGAGCATGGCTGCCAGAGAATTGGGGATGGACTCCTTTCCTCTGCTTTGTAACGTTCATACTGGGTATTGTCTATTGGCACAGGCTACTTATAGCACACTTGCATTTTTGTTCTCAGTTTCCACCTGCTGGTGGATGAGCTTAACCCACTCATCTGGACTGGACTGGACTGGAGGGATACCAGGAAAGAAAATTATCAGGTAAGGTCTGATTTCACCTTCCTTAGGCTTAGGAGTAATAAATCACGAGCTCTGCAATCAGGACCTTTTACTTTACAGTTTCCTTAACTCTTAATAATGCTTGCCTCTTTTATATGCGCTGTATATGCTTTTGGGATATCTAAAGAAGTTTGAGCTACATGGGCAGGACAGTATAAAGAAACTTGCAATGTCATACTCTGTGCTATGGTGCTACAACAGTTCAATTCTGTAATACTCCTGGGCTGATATTCAAAGCCCTTAGTCAGCCGGCCAGTGGCTAAGGGAGCTGACCGTGCTATTCAGCAGTGCTGTCCATATAGTGCCGCTGAATATTTCCATAGACTACGCTGGTACTATCTAGTTAGTGCAGGGGCTATCCTCAGGTGGAGAAGAGCAGTACTGGAGCTAACTGGGTAAGTGCTAGCACTTACCTGGTTAGCTCGATTTTCAGTGGCCCATTGTCAGGCCTGCTTTTCATGTGACCTAAGTTGTCCAATGCTGCAATCTAGATTAGTGCCAGCTGGAAATCGTGACAACTGGGGAAGTAGTGACCCTTACCCATTTTAGCTCCACCCAGCCTGGATATTCTGCATCTGTCCAGATATTGCCCCTAAATATTACATGGAGTTAAGGAAACTGTAAAACAAAAAAGTCAAGATGCAAAGCTCGTGATATATTACGCCTAAGCAACCATTGATATATAAGCGCCATGTTTGACTGTCATGGCATTTTGAATATGAGCAGTTTTGAAAATCAGGCCATTTTGTGTTTCAACCAAATAAACTACATACTTGTCTTGTGAATAAGTCTGTTTCTGGTTTCGCAGGCTGTTTGCTTCACACACATGGAATAAATTCTCTAGAAACGTAAGGAAATAATGGAATACAGATCCCCACTGATTCAGCATCATTTTATGACTTTGTATTGCAATTCCAAAGACCACCACATAGAAAAGATGTGCAGTCAACTAGCTCTGAGCCACTCTGGAGCAGTATATGATGCTATGTTTCTACTCTAGGTTTGCGCAGCTAATTTTGGGGATATCTGTAATGCGGTTGGGCAAGAAGCCACTGAAAAATATCTGGTATGTAAAACGTATGGGGGAGCACAATTAAATCACTTGTTTTTCTTCTCTCACATGACTTTTAATTTAAAACAGTGAGGCTTGAATTTTAAGCTGAAGATTGTTTCCTTTCCTCCAACTATGCAGAAAACTGAGACATAATTTCTACATCTAATTAATGGTAACAGTAGAAACTATTTATGCTGTCTCCAAATTCATGTGGTATGTTCTGACCATGCCTGAAAAGTATGCCAGGTTATTTGGTTTTAACGTGCTCATTGAACAGAAAATATTGGCAGCAAAATATTTATAAATAGTTCAGCTAATAGTCTTAACTAGAGATGAGCCGCAAATCAGAATTTGTGGCTGTACTTCCTCTCTACTAGCCAAGGCATTATTGGGGTGGAATTAAGTGAAAAGTAATATAATTTTGGACTAGGACCAGATGTACTAAAGCAGGGATAGGCAAACTAGGGTCTGTGAGCTAAACCTGCACTTGCTTTTTTGGCTCGTTCCGTAACTAAAGTAACTCGCCCAAGATCAGAAGATTTAAACCCAGTCTTCTAACTACTAGTTTACACCTCCAAGCACATCGTTACTGCTTGTTCAGATAACTTAACTGCCTGTGCCCCCTGAACAATGGAATTGCTACTTCTAGGAATAGTAGGGCAAGAGTGTACCAATGCTCCTCATGGTCATTCTGCAGACATCACTAAAAACAGGCCACCATTTATGACATGCATATACTGGTATATCATTAAAGGCAGACATTTTGGGCTTTTAGTGATGACATTGGCAGAGTTACCTGAAATTGATGTCTGCAGGCTAGAGATGATGATGATAAATTTAACTTTCCATTGTTGCAGGTACAGGCTTAGCTTGTAAGCCCTCTAGGGACAGGAAAATACCTACTGCACCTGAATGTAACTGGTCTTGAACTTAAGAAAAGCATGAGCTAAATCCACATCCCTGTCATACTCTTTTATCAGACCTCTGGAGTCCATCTTACTAGGTTTTCAGCTTTGAGAAACGGAGGTGGGAAGAAAATTGAATAGTACATTAAAAGTAAAATGCTGTCGCTGAGTTTCCTTGAAAGGAGTAAAAACATATGTTGTTTTCCCGTGCCTGAATTGTTTTAAGGAAAATTTGGATTAGGAAAAAAAATGAAAAATGCATGACAAGCTTACTCACACAGGGTGATCTGTAAGATCGATCTCCTCTGGGTAGGGGGAACCACAGCTCCTTAAGCCCCCACCAACCCTCCATGACAGTCATGTTTCTCAATGCAGCCCTCTGGCCACCCTGTACTATTCTGAGTAACATTTTCAAAGTCCCTGATCCAGGCATCTAACAATTTACCTGGTAAATTCACTTCTCTGAAAATTGTCCTCTTCTGTACATCTAGCCACATTTTAAAGAAGGGTTGATTTGGGGCATGGTTAGATTGCAGGAGTAAACTGCAGAGGCAGCATGGAATTTCACACCCATAGAGGGTAATTTTAAAAATAGGTGACCTATTTAAAGACACACATAGATGCAACACCATAGCTCCATTATTAGAAGGCCCCCTAACACACCTATAATGCTCAAACCATATGGTATTAATTGTTGAGAGGTGTAGAAAGCATGTTCCCCGAAGCTCAGGTGGCATGACAATAGCACTTACCTTCATAGGTGGAGGTAAGTGCAGCTATGCTTATTGCTCGTCTTGGTGTTAGCACAGGTGCGCTGACTGCATGGAGCTTACCCGACCCACTTGCAACCTTAATGCCCCATGGACAGTTAGGTTGGGTTTTGCAGGCCCAAATCCAGCCACGCTAACAGCTAAGATCCTTTAGTAAAAGAGCCCCTTAGGCATGTATTCATCTTTATAAAATACTAGGAGTAAACCATCAGAAATAATGACTAGATTGAAGCCGTGGACATTTACACCTGCTCTGGAGCTGGCCTGATTGTTAAAATATACATGTAAATCACATGCGCTTCATCCATATTCCAGAACACACCTCCAAGTGGATCACATAAAAGTATGCTTGTTCTTGTCTGCACATAACCCGGGGGGTAATTTTAGAAAAGCCGTTTTACGTGTGAAAAATCTTTTTTAAAGTGTCCTCTGAAGAGTTCTGTTTTTTTTCCCTCCTTGCTTGCAGAAATGCGGCTGATAGTTATTCAAGTTATGTAGGATCGATTGTGCTTTGCTGAACTCCTGCACAAATCTCTAAGTATTCTGATAGTGGGTGGTGCTTCTGGATCACAACCTTGGGTCAGAACTTTCCAGAACCTCTAGTTAATAAAAGGCAGCCTTTGCTTAGGTTTATGTGTTTTATTTTTGGAGGGGGGGGATTGTTTTGCTCTTTTGGATTTCCATCTCAATTGAAATTGGCCTGTATTAGAGTGCTGTGCCTCGAGCCTTCATTTGTAACTTTACATGGGTGGTTCCTCTGTTTTATAATCAATACTGGCCCAGCTAGTACAATGATGGTCCTTGGCCAGGGGCCATAGACTTGCTCTTTCCAGAATTCATATGTTTGCACATGGTAAGTGTTGTCCAGGGCTGGGAATTAAATGCAGAACCTCTGTATGCTACTGCTAATGAGCCTCCCCCCTAATTAATAAAAGTCCTAGAATGTAATGGTGCTGGCCAAACTGACTAAAATAATATAATATATTTAGTCAAACATATTAATTACCTCTAGTACACCTTTAAAGTGACTTACAACTTTCGTTAAAATAGATAAGAATTGTATTAACTGGAAAGGTTAATCGAAAATTTAAAAATAGTGCAGTTCTTCTCAAACTGAAACAATAGTAACCCCATACTATCATACAGAGGAAATCTAAATTCAGATAGAAAGCATGCATTACTGACATTGCTGCTTTTTGTTCTTCCTTTCTTTCCTTTGCCAGATCCCAAAGTTTTTGGAGCTTTGCACAGACAGCGTTTGGGGGATGAGGAAAGCTTGTGCTGAATGTTTCATGGCTGTTTCCTATACTGCTTCTGGCAAGATTCGCAGGACTAAACTCTCTCCTCTCTTCATTAATTTGATCAGTGACCCCTGTCGATGGGTAAGAGCTGTGCTTCTGACACTGGAGTAAAGGCAACATTTGTTGGGTGGAAGCGCCCTGCTCCTTATTGCTCCACTGAAAACTATGTGCTGGTCTATCATCGAAAAAGAAGAAGTAGCCTCTTGTCTATTAGTCTCTTCACATTATCTGAGCTGCTTGCAGTTGTCCACCATTAATCAAGTTGGTTATTTCTCATTCTCAGTGTTTACACATTTACCAGCAATTCAGAACATCATGTACATTGAGGAATATTCTGATATTTACAACACAAGTAATGAAACAACCCAGCTCCCTCTGCAGCAGACCTTCTGGCAAATATAGCCCCAATGCCATAACACATACTCTAAGTGCATTCAAGCCCAGCATGGACAAGATCACTGCTACCATTTATTCTAGTTGGCTGTGTTCTGAAAAATAAGAAAATTGAATAAAAAAAATACAATAAAACTGCATTTTTAATTTGAAACTTGAAAGTCAGCAGCTTGTCCTATGAATATTGGTTTGAATTTCTGCTGAAAGCATTGTTTTTGTAGCTTTCTTTAATACATAATCATTTTGCACATATAGTAACCACCTTGCGCTATCTACCTTTTTGTATTGCTGAGATCCAAACCCCAAAACTCATGCTTTCTGGGCTGGTGCTTTATGTGCCCCGCCGCACCTCATTTACAGTAACATTCGGTAAAGGCACTTGTAGACCATAAATACCGAACACAGTGTAGAACAACTATCTAGAGGGTAGTCATGAGTTGACACCAACTTGATGGTACTTAAGAACAACCACAGACCATAAATGGTTCCAAGAATTATATTTAATGATCAGGAAAAACTATTTTAAAATTGTGCAAGGCAGTTTTTCTCAAATGTTTTTCAGAACTGTACAATCAACTGGGAAAGAAATTGCCTGCACAATTTTCACTGTGTACGCTAAATGATAAATTACACTTACCTGGTAATTGTAGTTCCTTGAGTGACAACAGTTCAGTCCTCTACTTCTGGGTTGTCAACCTCCTCCTGCAGCTTGGAGACTGGCATGTCAGAATCATGACCACACTGGAAGGGAGGAGAGAGATCAGCAGGCTATATCCAGTGATAACTATTAACAAAGCAGACTCAAAGGAACAACAAATAAGTAGCTATAACTAACCTTGAAACCTAACTCAAATTAACATTGCGACTATGAAAACCTGCAGACAAGGCTTTCTTACGCCCTTCACTGCCATCTACCGAACTAATTCAATTGAACCAATCAGAGCGAGCACTGACCTACCTGTAGCAGATGTCCTCTGGCCAGAGAAAAAACAACTCTGGGTGGGATCGAGGACTGAACTGTCGTCACTCAAGGAACTACAATTACCAGGTAAGTGTAATTATCATTTCCTTATCGTTCCTCCAGTTCAGTCCTCTACTTCTGGGATGTAACAGAGCAGTGGTCATTGGGAGGGGCCCTTCCAGCCAGCTTGCAACACCGCCGAGCCGAAACAGGCATCCTTAGACGCTGCGACATCGAGACGGTAATGCTTACTGAACGTATGCAAAGACGACCACGTCACCGCCCTACAAATTTCACTTGGAGGGACCAAACCGTGTTCCGCCCATGAAGACGCCTGCGCTCTAGTTGAATAAGCTCGCAAACCCACAGGTACAGCGATACTGTGAAGAATGTAGGCGGATGCAATTGCTTCCCAGATCTATCTAGCAATGGAAGCCTTTGACACCGCTTCTCCCTTGCGGATACCCCCGAACAACACAAATAACCTATCCGATTTGCGAAAAGACTCCGTAATCTTCAAATAGAGTTTCAGCACTCACTTAACGTCCAGACAATGTAAACTACGGTCCAGATCATTACCTTCTAAAGGACCCTAGAACTGGTAAGCACACAGACTGACTCAAGTGAAAAGGAGACACCACCTTAGGCAAAAACAATGATACTGTGCGCAAAACTACCTTTTCCCTTGAAAAGGATAAAAACGGCTCCCGTGACGACAACGCTTGTAGCTCTGAAATGCGTCTAGCAGAGCAGATCGCCACTGGAAACACGGTCTTCAATGTTACGTCCTTTACCGACGCAACGGCTCAAAGGGCGACTTGGACAAAGCTGTTAAGACCAAATTAAGATCCCAAGGCAGAACTGTCACCCTCTGGGACGGCCGCAACCTGGCCACCGCCTTAAGAAAACGCCCCACATCAGCATGAGCTCCGAGACCTACTCCCTGCACCTTGCCGCAATAGCAGGAAAGAGCGGCCAACTGCACTCGTAAAGAACTGGCCACTAGACCTTTCTCAAAGCCGTCCTGCAGAAAGCTTAACACAGAAGAGATGGAGACTGTGGAAGCCCTAATCTGTCGCTGTGAGCACCAATCCTCAAAAATACGCCAAACTCTCACATAGGCCAAAGAAGTGGACTGCTTTCGAGCCCGAAGCATCGTAGCAATGACGGACGCTGAATAGCCTTTCTTCCTTAGGCGAGCTCTTTCAATGGCCATACCGTAAGCGAGAATCGATCCACCTGAGGCATGAAGAGAGGGCCTTGTAGCAGCAAATCCGCTCTTGCAGGAAGCCGCCAAGGATGTCTGTTCAGAAGCCTCACGAGATCCACGTACCACGGTCGCCTTGGCCAATCGGGCGCTACCAGAAGCACCCTCCCGGGGTGAGCTTCGATCCGTTGAATCACGCGGCCTATCAACGCCCACGGTAGAAAGACATATAGGAGCCCTGAGGTTGGCCACCGCTGCAACAGCGCATCTATGCCCTCTGACATTCTTTCCCGTCTCCTGCTGAAGAACCGTTCGACCTTTGCTGACTGAAAAGTCGCCATTGTCCATTATGGGCGTCTCCCAGCAAACCTGAATTTGCGCAAAGACTTCGGGGTGCAATTCCCACTCTCCTGCATCTATCCGAACCCTGCTGAGGAAATCTGCCATGACATTGTCCTTTCCTGCAATGTGCGCCGCCGAAATTGCCGTCAACCAACTCTCCACCCAGGCGAACAGCAAATCTGACTCTTCCTCCATTGCTGCACTCCCCGTGCCGCCCTGGCGATTGATGTAGGCGACCGTCGCCGAGTTGTCGGACAGCACCCGAACCGGGTGACCTATCACCAAGTCCTCGAACGCCTGAAGCGCTCTGGCAACTGCTCGAAGCTCCAGCTGATCAACCGACCAAGCCACCTCCATCGGGCTCCAGAACCCCTGCGAGAACCTGGTCCCGCAAATGGGCCCCCCAACCCGCGAGGCTGGCGTCCGTCAACAACAGGAGCCACTCCGGCTGCTCCAAGGGCGTTCCGGCCACCAAGGACGACAGCAGCAGCCACCACTGAAGAGACTGCCTTACTTTGTGTGGGCACGGCAGCCGTTTGCTCAAGAGATCCGCCTGATGAGACCAACGGCAGAGCAGAGCCCTCTGAAGAGGCCGCATATGCACCTTTGCCCACGGCACCGCCTCCAGAGTCGCTGCCATTGTTCCCAGCACGCAGAGATAAAACCATGCCCATGGAGCCGGCGTAGATCTGAACTTGCGCACCAGATCGCAACGAGCTCGCGCTCTCTTGAGTGGCAAAAAGACCTGACCCTTGCGAGTGTCGAACTGAACTCGAGAAGGCTGAAGGTGGCTCTTGGCTGGATTGACCACCCAACCGAGACTTTGCAAGAACTCCACTACTCTGTTCATTACCTGTATGCTCTCTGCTTCTGATTTCGCCCGAATCAACCAATCATCGAGATAGGGATGGACCAAAATTCCTTCCTTGCACAATGCCGCCGCCGCCACTATCACCATAATCTTGGTGAATGTGCGCGGCGCCGTTGCCAGACCGAAGGGCAACGCCTGAAACTGGTAGTGACTCCAAGGAAAGGTGAACCTTAGAAACTTCTGATGTGCCTCCCGGATGGGTATGTGCAAGTAGGCCTCTGTTATATCCAGCAACGTTAAGTACTCTCCCTGACGCACCGCCACAATGACCGAGCGCAGCGTTTCCATGCGGAAATGTGGCACCCGCAGGCAACAATTGACGCCCTTGAGATCTAAAATGGGCCGCAACGCTCCTCCTTTCTTTGGCACCATGAAATAAATGGAGTACCGACCCAAACCGTACTCTGCTCTCGGGACTTCTACGACCGTCCGTAACTGCAACAACCTCTCCAAGGTGCTGCGGATCGCCAGGGTTCTCTTTTGACACCTGCAAGGGGACATGACAAAGGCGTCCTGCACCGGGTGTGCCATCTCTAGCGCATAACATAAGAACATAAGAGATGAGGGTCCAAACAGAAAGAAACTCCCGAAGCCGCCCGCCTATTAGAGTTTTCCGCTGTAACCCGCCTTATGTCATTGCGCTTTGCGAGAAGAGGTCGCGGAACTGGTGGAGAATCCTCTGTTAGCTCCGCGGAATCCCTGAAAGCCCTGGGAACGAAACGCAAGTCGGCCTCGTTGAAAGGATCCGAACCGCGTAGCCCGAAACCTCCGGAAATCGCGAAAGTTGCCTCTAAAACTCTGACCCAACCTTCCTTGCTTCGGCTTATCCTCCGGAAGTCTACCAGACTTAGACTCCCCGAGATCCTTTACCAACTTATCTAGATCTTCTCCGAACAGTAACTTCCCTTTGAACGGCAGCTTACTGAGTCGAGACTTGGAAGAACCGTCCGCCGCCCAATTCCTTAACCAAATATATCTGCGGGCGGCCACTACAGATGCCGTGCTACTCACGAGCGCTCTGATCAAATCATAGTGCACATCCGATAAATACGCCGCCCCGGACTCCAGGCGCCCCAGCTCCTTGAGGTCCAGGTGCGGCGAGAGCTGCAGCCACTGCACCCAGCGCAAACAAGCCCGTGCCACCCAGGCCCCACAAATAGAGGCCTGTAATGAAAGCGAGTCCGCCTCAAAGGTCTGCTTTAGGAATCCATCCACTCTACGGTCCTGAGCGTCCTTCAATGCAGCACTGCCCTCTACCGGAATAGTAGTCTTCTTCATAACCACCGCGTCCACGTGCGGAACCTTTCCTTATCCTAGTCTGCCAGAGGGTAAAGCCTATTCATAGTGCACACGCCTCTAAGCCCTGCCTTCGGCCGGTCCCATTCTTCCTGAATCATCTGGTCGACCACTCTATGCACCGGAAACACCACCTGTGTCTGCCGAACCGCCTGAATAACAGGATCTTCCACCTCGACCTTCGTGGATGCCGGCGTAGCAAGATTCAACATTTGCATCGACTCCATGATCAAGGCCGGAAGCTCTTTTCTCCGGAAGACCCTAATTATCTTAGCTTGATCCTCAGGTTCCAGAATCTCCCCCTCTTCCAGATCCTGCGTAACCTCTTCATTTTCCAAGTCAGCCTCCTCGTCTTCCAGCCAGCCGTCTTCCGCCACCAACGCAGAACGAGTCTTAGCCCTCTTAGGCGCTGATGGTCCCTCGCCCACTTTGGCCAACCCCACCAACGGATTAGCCGAATCGGGAGCGGGGACTCTCCTGGCATCTTACCCTGACGCCACAAACAAAAGGCTTGGTGCATCATTAAAATAAACTCAGGACAGACCTCCCTGAGAGCCAAGGACTGTGCCTCTGGCAACGATGCCGAGGACCCCGGCTGTTCCTCTAACGGGTCCACCTGCCCGGGCGGCCGCAGAGGCTCAGGTAGCGCCCCCGATGGCGCCCATAGGGATTCCTTAAATTCCATTTTCTGTTCCACTGTGGATGAAAGAGACGCACAGCCACGGTACACTTCGGAATCCGCTACAGCTGGGCACAGCTGGGCTTCTGGAGCCGCGCACTGCAACCTCTGCAGCTCCGTACAACAGCCCCTTTCAAGAGAGAGCTCTGCCCCGCAGTGTCTGGGGGAAGAGATCCTACGGCCACTGGCAGGCTTAAAATCCTCTGCCGTTTCTTCCACTCTATTTCATATGGCAGGTAGGGAGCAAGAAAAAACCCCAAACAGGTTTCTCTCTCTTATTTTCTTTTTAAACTATTCCCCAAAAGGATTCAAAATTTGTTATAGCTATCACAACGAACCCAAGTACACTCGACCTACACCTTCCTTTATCTGTTCCTCAAGAGAGCCTCCACTAAGGCTCACAACGTCCTCCTGCTGCATGGAGACTGGTCACACTGGAAGGGAGGAGAGACATCAGCAGGCTATATCTAGTGATGTCATAATTCTGACATGCCAGTCTCCAAGCTGCAGGAGGAGGTTGACAACCCAGAAGTAGAGGACTGAACTGGAGGAACGATAAGGAACTATAGTGCTTGCAATTGGCCCAAAAGAAGTTAAAGAAATGACTGGGGGAAAAAGCATTATTGTGCCCAATTTTTTTTTCTTTTGTGGGTGGGGGTTTTTACTGTGGAAGTGGTACCTTCCAGAAGAAGAATAAAGGTAAACCTTGGGAAAAATACTCAGGAGTCAATTCAAAGGTGGTTATCCGGTTAGCAGTACTTGCTAACCATACAAAAGCCACTGAGTTTAATATTCAGTGAAACTACCCTTATAGTGCTAGGATGGTCTGGGGGGGGGGGGCAACATTTCATCTGGATAGCAGCAATTTTCCATGCTGTAATTTTGATAACAATCTGCATAATTTAAGACTACAAGAAAGCTGGAATGACTAGCCAGATACTGGCTGAATATTGTCAATGTCTGGATACTGCTATTGCTGATCGTTGCATCACATATTCAACGTTAGCCACGCTCCAGATATTGCCACTGAGTGTCTGTGTTTTTAAGCTATGGCGGCTCACTTATAAAAAATAATGCTGAGCACCGTGGGCTGGATATTGACCCCTCAATTTCCAAAATGTGCCAGCAGACTGCTTCACTGGCTACTGCACTTTTTCACTTGCTTTTTGCATCATCCTTAAATCTGGCCCTTAATTTTAGGATACATTTTGTGCTAATATATAGATAAGCATTTATAAAAATGGCTAATGACCCTGATAATTTTCTAAATACAGTATGGCTAGCACATATTGAATGTACAAATATCTCTTGTTTAACCCACCTGGTTGCCGTTTTTACTTTTTGGGATTTGTTCACAGCACAGTGCAAGACTTTCATAAAACTGGTGACTGCTGCAGGATCACAGAATTTGGATGGAAAAAAATAGAATAAATCTTACTTTTCAATAGTCATCATATAAGTAATTTGTGTATAGAAAGTAATGACTTAGCTGCTCTTAAAGAGAGAACAGCTGATTGTAAATTGGAAGTGTGTAAGAATCGGAAATAAATCACATGCTCTTTAGCCATTTTGAACCAATGTGCATTTTGTAAAATTGACAAAATTGCATTCAAGTACAGCTGCATAAAAACAGTAAGCATGTCTATTGTTTCATCCAGTGTAAATACTGTTAATAATAAGAGGCTTTGCAAACAGAACATAAAACACATTGAGATTATATAAATACATGGCGGACCTACATCTTCGATACCGTGCAGTTCTGGTCATTCTTCCTTCTCAGAGAAGACATAGTACATCTAGCAAAGATACTAAGAGGTGTGAAACAGTTTCCATGTGAGGAGAGACTAAAAGAAGTGCTGTTCAGCTCAGGAAAGAGACTGAGGGCAGATATAATAGAGATGCATAAAATCTTCAGAAGTGTGGAAAAAGCAAAGAATAACACAAGAAATAGGAAGCACTTCTTAGGCAGCCGGTTTAAAGCCAAAGAAAGCACTTATTTAGAAAGGGATTAGACAAGTTTATGGAAGATGTCAGAGACTATTAAACAGAAGAGGGTTTAATGTTTCAATGCAGTCCTAGACCATGACAATCCAAACAGCAAAGGATCTGGCAGCAGATGGACTGCGCCAAAATCTGGATTTTCTTCTATATTTCTCCTAGAAAGTCATTGCTTGCCATTTTTGGAGACTGGATGCTGCTCTACATGCATGTTTAGTATGATCCAATTTGACAATATGTTTTTTTTGTGTTCTTTGTGTGTGATGCCCTCATAGGTACGCCAGGCTGCATTCCAGTCTCTGGGTCCATTTATTTCCACTTTTGCAAATCCATCTAGTGCTGGACTTTATATCAGAGAAGATGGAACCCTAAGCATCCGGCCACAAGCAGAGGATGTTGCTTCTTCCTCCTGCTGTCAGACTCTCACAAACTCGCCTTCAAGGTAAGCAAAATGAGCCAACGTTAGTAGTTCTGGTATTTGTTTTTACAGAGCCTGTAGAATCGAGACAAAAAAATAAAACTTGTGATCTGGTCCCCGTCTCTCTTCTAGTGGCAATCAGGAACAGCAAAAGACTTAAACGCTTCCTTTCATGACTTTCAAATACGGGATTTCCAAAACCTTTCCTGAGGAACCCACAGATAGTCAGGATTACAGAATATCCACAGCAAATATGCACGAGAGATTTTCATACACTGGAGCCAGATATCTGCAGATAACCCTCATGCACATTCATTGTGGATATCTTGAAAACCCTGCATGGCCTTAGCGGTGGGTTTGGGAAGGCCTGTTCTCATATAACCTTCATTACAGGAAAATTTATAGGAATCAAGTTAAAATATCACATTCCGGATAGCAGAAGGACTAAACTGAAAGCAAACTTCCATTTTTGCAAATTAAATTAAGACTACATTTTATTTACTGCCACATCTAATGATAATGTTGATTTACACAGTATCTTGCCATATGTTATACCCAATGGACATATCACTTGAGAAATGCTATCGGCACAATTGCTGGGAATAGATATTGCAGCGCATATCTGGCACAGTAATACCAGGTGGGACATTTTTAAAGGGGGACGAGATACCTTGTTCTCACCAGCATTTAGTGCCATGGGTAGGTTATATTATGTCTGGTAAAATAAACTGCTGTGTGCATGTTGTTTTTGTTTTTAATCCGCACTTCAATCATGTATTTCTAGGTCAAGAAAATCCTCAGAAATGGAAGTAGGCCTGCCAAGGAAAGGGCTGGCATCAGAAACCCATAACCTCATAGACAGTGGAAACCCAAGCCCTGAGGTGTGCTCTGCTAGCATCACAGATGGGCAGAACCAGCTGATTCTTGGTGTCCCCACAAATTCAGCAGTTCTAACGGACCTTGGGGAATGTGCAGGTGATGATGGTGACTGTGTGGGAATGAGCTCCAAAGCACAGGCGAAGAATGCAGAGGATATGTTTAACTCTTTCCTATACTGGCGCTGCCCTCTCCCTGATATCAGCCACGATCTGGAGGTGCTACAGGCAAAGAGCACGGCTGAGGAGAGCAGCAACAGAGACCAAAGATTCATGGCTGTGAGAAACAGTTACGCTGCCAGCAACGAGATTAAAAAGGTGCTGAAGAGTTTGCAGGAGCACATGGATGATCCAGATGTGGAAGGTAACTGACACAAAGTCTCTGTTATGTTTCTCTCATAGTCAAATGCTCAGCACCAGTTTTGAGTCCTTAGATACAAACATTTAACTCAATCTGCTCTTCAGCTCCAGCCATATTTGTTGGTGTAATCCTCTTATTTAAATAGACATATTACAACTTAATATGCCCGAGTCACATAATACACTGATATCTGAGTAATAATTTTTATTGTTAACAATAATCAAGCTGTAGGTAGGAGACATCACCCTTGATAAATAAGACCTTAGGCTAGGAGATACTCCATCTGAGGCAATATGGTTTGTTTATGAAATATTTCACTTTTTCTATGGGCATAAATCTTATAAATTCATGAACATTAGCCCTTGAAAGACCTTGCAGCTCAGGTAACAGATAAAAAGTACATAGAAAACCAGGCTTGACATAGGTGTGTTGCTTTCCGGAGGATAGCTTCTTTAAAATTGCAGTTTTGCTTCCATCTTTTAACTAATCTGCTTTTCTAAGCGTTTCAGACATTTAATTTTTCAAGAGTTTCAGTAGCAGTAGTAGCCCAAGAGTGGAAAAACTTGCTAGGAACGCTTGACACATTGTGTAACATTGCAGTACAAAGCAGCAACGGCATCACGTGCTCTCCTTGTGACACACAGTCTTCTTTTCTTGCTTATGCCTACAGCTCAGGTGCAAGTTCTGTCTGCTGCACTTCGGGCCGCCCACTTGGACGCCATGAGTGAAGACAATGGCAACCACCAGCAGGGCATACCCCATCCTGAGATCCGGACGGACAGTAACAATGCCACTCGCCCTGTACACAAAGAACAGATGCCAATGTCCAGTGCCAGCTCATTGCAAAGCATAGTGCGTGCATGTTCAGTAACCTTCCTATACAACCTCTCTTTTAAATGCATAAGGAGAATATGACAGCAGATGGGAGACTAGAAGATGAGGGTGAAAGGGAATAGAGTCAGGAGTAATATGCAGAAATATTTCTTTACAGAAAGAGCGATAGATGCGTGGAATAGTCTCCTAGTGGAGGTGGTAGAGATGAGGACAGTATCTGAATCCAAAAAAACATGGGACAAACAGAGGATCTCTAAAGGAAAAGAGGGCACGTAGTTGATATGGAAGGGCAGACGAGATAGGCCATGTGGTCTTTTCCTGCCATCATGTTTCTATATTTCTAGTTTTGTTACGTAAAATTATACAGATAAATGTCATGTTTTCCATGGTAGTTCTGACTCACTGCATGATGTTTAATGGCGTTCTGCATTTTGAAATTCACTTATCAAGCACCTTTTGCTGAAGCTTCTAATGTTTTCCTTTTCATCTGACACTTTCTTCCCTTTCCCAGCACCTCTTTAGTATCACTGGAGAATACAGTAGTTAAAATGATCTGCAAGCTGGCGTGCAAGCCATGTTATTGGGCAGCAGAACCAAGATACTCCGTGCACTTCTCTTTCAGAGGCTAAGGCTGTAACTTTGTTGCCATGCACAGAGCCAGCTTTGTAAAGACTGACCTATGTGACATGTCTCTTACTGTGGCAGTCTGGCACACTTACTACTAACCATCTTAAAGTATTCACATAGCAATGATTAATGTAATTTGCATTCATATAGCTGTTGCAATGATCATTATATATCGTGCTTATACTTTCTCATTACTTTTAACTTATTCTGATTTGTTTTGTGGACTTATAACCTCATAATTTAACTCGTGCCTTTTTATTGGTATTTCCCTATCTCCAGCGGGTTTACAATCTAAGGTCCTCATTTACTAAGCTGCATTAATGCACAGTAACAGGGGTTATGCGCTTGGATTATTTTAGAAGGCTTATTTGCATTTTGCACATTTACTGTATGTACTAGCACATAAACAAGCAAACTACATTTGTGTGCAAACAGCCATTTTAGAAGGGTCCGAATTTACACATTTGCCCCAATCTAGCCAAGATAAACAGAGGTGTGTTAGAGACAAAGTTACCCATGCATCCCCCTTTTCACATAAAGGATGCCTGTTTAAGGCCAAAATTGTCTACATCTGGATTTACGCCTGCTCCTTGCCATGAATAGGTTTTTGAAAGTGCTCATTTTGGCCAGCCCTGTACAGGTGGGATATCCAATCCTTCAATATTTATTTCCCCCCTCCATATGTTGATCAGAGAACTCTGTTTATCACATTGAGTGGCTACATATTGAGATATGACATATGCTTGTGGGGGTTGTAAAATTATAGCATTTACACGTAGAAGTAGTTATGATTCCCTCGCTGATTTTCCCCACATGTGTTTGTGAAATGGCATCTTCAGCTGTATGTGGATATCCATCCCTATATATTCTGTACTTCCTTTTATGATTTAAAATGCACATCATGGTGAGGTACAGAGTTACATCAGCTTTGCAAATATGTGCACACTCCCTCTGCTAAAATGTACACTGATTTGCAGACATTTTCACTTGGGTGACGCTGCAACCACATTTACAGCCTTTTCTAAAATATGCCTTATTATACATAAGCTTCATTGAAAATAGTGAGGCCATATAAAAAGTAATGGGGATTCTGTTAAAGAATGTGTATTAATACATATCAATGCAACTTAACACGGGTTAGTAAATGAGGCAGTGGTTGGTAAAGTGACTTGGCCAAGGTCACAAGATGTGTCGGTGGGATTTGAACCCTGGCTTCTATGGTTCTCAGCTTGCTCCCCTAAAGCCTATGCTATGTTGCCACTTTAGCTTTCCTGTTGTTTACTACAAAGTCATGCAAATGCAGTATTCAATAAAGCGTAGTTACTCACCTGTAACAGGTGTTCTCCAGGACCAAGCAGGAAGTCAGTCCTCACATATGGGTGACGTCGGCGCCGACGGAGCCCTCGCAGAGCAATTTTCCCCAGCTTTCACAGAAAGCCTTTGGGAATTGCAGCGCGCATGCGCGGTCGCCTTCCCGCCCAAGGGTGCCATCTTAGCCAGTCTTCTTTTTTCCGCGGAGCCCTACAGACGTACCCGTCGTGTCCCCGCTAAAAAAGTTGATTTTCGTGAGTTTTCTCGTTTTTCAATTCGGTTCGACGCCGGTCGTTTTCCTGCCCGGACTCGCGACGCCGTTGCGAGTCCTTCTCTTATTTTTCGGTTTTTCTGATTTTTGGTCAGTTTCGTTTTCGGTTTTTCGCTGGCAGCCCGGTCCTTTGACCTTGCAGGGGCCCTTTTTCCCCCGATGGCTGCCAGTGGTTTCAAGCGGTGTGGTCAGTGTGACAGAAATATGTCACTCACTGACACACACGATAATTGCCTCCGCTGCCTGGGCCCGGATCATGAAGAAATGATCTGTGGAGCCTGTGACAAAATGTCCTCCAAAGCGTTGAGGAGTCGGCGGCATCAGCGGGATAGAATCTTCGCTGACCCCAGCCGTACCCGGACCTCGTCGGACGCCTCGGCATCCAGAGGCTCAAGCTCTTACCATCGCCGAAGCTCCTCCGACAGGGGTTCTCCATCCGGAGACCATCGACGGAAGACAAAACCCGCGAGGGCGGCGTCGGTGGACGCTCCTGGCTCCGCGAGGGCCAGGTCGCATAGCCCCGACAGCCGTCCCGGGTCTTTGGAGAAGGAGCACCTCCCGAAGCGACCTCGCCTGGAGTCAGAGTTGCCTGCTCGGGTAAGTCCTGTGGTCCTTCTGGACTCGCCTCTGAGAGGCCCGAGTCGGGGGCTGCTGGGTCACCTGAGGTCGGACTCAGGTTGACGGCCTTGGAGAGCAGACTATCTGCCTTCATGGACCAGCAGCGGGCACTGATCGCTAGCCTCGCTGGCGCCGCTGCCCCGACCGCCGGGACGTCGACGTCTAAGTCGACCCCGGAGACCGAGCCGATCCTCGAGTCCATGCGAACTCGAATCGATCCTCGGTCGAGGTCACCCTCGGCCTCCCGTTCGGGACCGAGGTCGTCGCCGCCGACTCCCTCGGCGTCGGGGCGGCCGACGCCTCCACCTCCGCCTGCCCGAGCCGACCCCACTGATTCCTCCTCGGAGTCGGTCTGGGAGTCTGAAGAGGAGGAGTCACCTGATTCCTTTCAGACTCGGTGTGTCCCCTCGGACTCACCTGAGTCCGAACCTCGGAAACAGTCCCCTCCGGAGGATGCCCGGTTCTCGGACTTCGTCAGGGATATGGCCAAGGCTTTGGCCTTCCCTGCGGATCCCGAGGAGGAGCCTCGAGCCGAAGAGCTCGACGCCCTTCAGTACGACTCTCCCGCCCGGGAGCACTTTACTGTACCGGTGCCTCCCATGCTGGAACGACTACTCTTCCGCATGTGGGAGAGTCCGGCCTCGTCGCCGGTATTGAGCAAGCGGGTCGATTCCATCTATCGAGTCCGCAAGAGTCCTGGCTTCCAAAAAGCACAGCTGCCACACCATTCCATGGTAGTGGAATCGGCCATGCATAGGCTTAAAAGCCAGAAAATGCACTCCTCGGTGCCCCCTGGCAGGGAGGCCCGTAACCTGGATGGCCTTGGTAAGAAGTGTTTCCAGGGCTCTATGCTGGCGTGTCGTGTCCAGACCTACCAGCTATACATGGGCATGTATCTCCGAGACCTGGCTAAAGAGCTAGCCGGATTCTCTGCTGGACTGTCCGAGGAACCTTTGCGGAGGTTCCTAGCCTTAACAACTGGTATTCGGGAATGCTCCAAATTCATGTCCCGAGCAGCCTATGATGGCTTTGAAGCATCGGCTCGTGTGGCCGCAGCTGGCATCGGTGCCCGCCGACAGGCTTGGCTTCAGTCGTCTGACCTTGAACCTTGGGTGCAGGACAAGTTGGTCGATGTCCCCTGCAGAGGTGAGAACCTCTTTGGCAAGCCCATGGCTGAAAAGGCTGCACAAATCGAGACGGAGACTCTCACCAGGACCAGGCTTTCTAGGAAGACCTCCGCCCCTTCCCAGAAAAAGAAGGGCTCGGGAAAAAAGTCCTTTTACCCGAGAAAGGCGGCTGCCTATAAACACTACCCCCAATATCAGGCCCCTCCAGCTCCCCAACAGGGTCAGCAGGCCAAGGGACGGGGTAACGGGTCCCGTAGGCAGCAAGCCCCCAAGCCTGCACCACCAGCCCCTGCTCAGCAGGGTGGGGGGTTTTGACTTCCTCAGCATAGCCTCTCCCCCTCAGCTGGTTCCTCCCAGCACCGGAGGCCGGCTGGTTCACTTCGCCCACAGGTGGTCCAACATCACTTCAGATGCCTGGGTGCTTCAAGTCGTGCGAGAAGGATATCTTCTCCACTTCCATCAGGTCCCTCCCTCTTATTTTCCGGGAGAACCTCCTCGACTCCCTCTGCACAGGGACTTACTCCTTCAGGAGTTAGCAAGTCTTCTTCAGGACCAGGCTGTGGAACCGGTGCCCCACCACCTGAGAGGTCAAGGCTTTTATTCCAGGTATTTCCTAATACCAAAAAGGACAGGAGGCCTCAGACACATCCTGGACTTGCGCAACCTCAACAAGTTCCTTGTGCGGGAAAAGTTCAAGATGCTTACCCTTGGAATCCTTCTGCCCTACCTCCAGCAGGGAGATTGGCTATGCTCCTTGGATCTAAAGGATGCCTACACGCACATCCTCATCCACCCAAGCCACCGCCAATACCTAAGGTTTGTGGTGTCCGGAAATCACTACCAGTACAGAGTACTGCCCTTTGCCTATCCTCCGCCCCGCGAGTCTTCACAAAATGTCTCGCGGTGGTGGCGGCCTATCTCAGGCTTCACGGCCTCTATGTCTTTCCGTACCTCGACGACTGGCTCATCAGAGCGTCGTCCCCTCCGGCAGTCACCAATGCCACACACCGCACGGTGACTCTTCTGCAGTACTTGGGCTTTGTCATAAACTTCGCAAAGTCCACTTTGCTCCCCTCACAGGATCTCGAGTTCATCGGCGCAAGACTGCACACTCCTCAGGCTCGAGCTTTCCTGCCTCTCGACAGGGCTCAACGGCTCATGGACCTAGCCGGCCGTTTTCGCAGCCAGTCCCTGGTCTCCGCCAGGCACTTCCTGAGACTACTCGGCCATATGGCTTCCACCGTCCACGTGACCCCCAATGCTCGCCTGAATATGCGGCCGGCTCAATGGTGCCTTCGCAAGCAGTGGCAACAAGCCACCGGCGGGCTAGCCGACTTAGTGCGCCTCTCCAGACCGCTGGCCTCTTCCCTACAGTGGTGGCTTCATCGGCCGAACCTGGTGCTCGGAATGCCGTTTCAGTCGCCTCAGCCGGCTCAAGTGCTGACGACCGATGCTTCCCTCCTGGGTTGGGGAGCTCATTGCCAGGGGGGCATGTACTCAAGGTCTCTGGACCGCGTGGGAATCTGCTCAACAGATCAACTTCCTGGAGCTCAGAGCTATTCGTCTGGCGCTCAAGGCTTTCTCCCACCTGACTTCTCACCAGTCCGTCCTTGTCCAGACGGACAATCAAGTTGCCATGTTCTACGTGAACAAGCAGGGGGGCACGGGCTCCTTCCTTCTCTGCCGAGAAGCTCAGAAGCTCTGCTCTTGGGCCGTCAGTCACGGCATTCTTCTCAAAGCAGTTTATCTCCCAGGCCAAGAGAATTGCCTGGCGGACAAACTCAGCAGGATACTCCAGCCGCACGAGTGGCGTCTGGATCCCTTGGTAGTCCAGAAACTCTTTCTGAAGTGGGGCCTCCCCACGATGGATCTCTTTGCCAGTCCTCTCAACCGGCAACTTCCTCGCTTCTGCTCTCGTCAGCCACATCCCCTTCGGGTAGCGGCAGATGCTTTTCTGCTCTCATGGTCGGAAAGCCTTCTCTATGCTTTTCCTCCCATCCCGCTAGTCTCCCGAACTCTGTTCAAGGTTCTCCGGGACAAAGCGTCCATGATCCTGGTGGCTCCTCGCTGGCCCAGACAGCCGTGGTTCCCACTCCTGTTACAATTAGCGGCGGAGGATCCCTTCCCTCTGGGGTTTCAACCGGATCTCCTCACACAGGATCAGGGGTCTCTGCTACACCCCAACCTCAGATCTCTCAACCTTATGGCCTGGCGGCTGAAAGGGTAGTCCTTGCTCCCCTTCTCCTGCCGGCAGAGGTGGAAGAGGTCGTCCTAGCTTCTCGGCGACCTTCTACCCGCAAATGCTACGCCCTTAAATGGCGTCGCTTTTCCGTTTGGTGTGTACAGCAGTCTCAGGATCCCTTCTCCTGCTCGGTGTCGGTGATCTTACAGTACCTGCTCTACCTCTCTAATCTGGGACTTAAGTCCAACTCCGTCAAAGTCCACCTCAGTGCTCTTTCGGCACACCATGTGCCGGTGGACGGCAGACCTCTTTCCAGCGACCCTCTCGTAGCACGGTTTCTCCGAGGTCTCCTTCTACTTAAACCACCTCTGCGCCCGCCAGCACCTGACTGGGATCTGAATGTGGTTTTACAGCGGATCACCTGTCCGCCTTTTGAACCGATGGCTACCTGTTCTCTGCGTTTTCTTTCGTGGAAAACCTTATTCCTGATAGCCCTCACTTCCGCTAGACGCGTAAGTGAATTGCAGGCCCTCGTGTCTGATCCTCCCTTCACTCGGTTCTACAAAAATAGGGTAGTCCTATGGACTCACCCAAAATTTCTTCCAAAAGTTGTCTCCCCTTTTCACATCAATCAGGAGGTGGTACTTCCAACCTTCTTTCCCAGGCCTCACTCCAGCCGAGCTGAACGAGTCCTGCATACCCTGGACTGTAGAAGAGCATTGAACTTCTACCTTGACCGTACGCGGGAGCACCGTAAAGCTGCTCAGCTTTTTGTGTCTTTTGACCCCAATAAATTGGGGCTCCCGGTCTCCAAGCGTACTCTGTCCATCTGGGTTGCTGACTGTATCGCTTGGGCTTATGGGGCAGCCGGACTCTCCTTAGAAAGTCGAGTCACGGCTCATTGTGTTCGGGCGAAGGCTACGTCAGTGGCTTACCTCCGCTCTGTTCCGCTGGCAGACATCTGCCGGGCCGCTACTTGGTCTTCGAGCCAGACTTTTGCGGTCCATTACTGTCTCGATAGGGAGTCCCGCAGGGACAGTGCTTTCGGACAGGCAGTCCTCCGAAATCTCTTCGAGGTTTCAGCAACTCCTACCCTCCATCCCGGATGGGGGCTACCGGTGGGTAATAATTCAGCGAAGATTCCTTCCTTCTGTACTGCTGAGCTAGAGGGAGCTCATTTTTGTGCTTAGGGTCTCCGGTAGCCTTAAGCTTGGGAGTCCCATATGTGAAGACTGACTTCCTGCTTGGTCCTGGAGAAAGCGTAGTTACTCACCTGTAACAGGTGTTCTCCAGGAGCAGCAGGAATCAGTCCTCACAACCCTCCCTCCTCCCCGTGGAGTTGCAATCATCTGCTTATGTTTTTTTGCAAATTTTTATGCTGTCTTTTAGCTATGTCATCAGACTGGCTAAGATGGCACCCTTGGGCGGGAAGGCGACCGCGCATGCGCGCTGCAATTCCTAAAGGCTTTCTGTGAAAGCTGGGGAAAATTGCTCCGCGAGGGCTCCGTCAGCGCCGACGTCACCCATATGTGAGGACTGATTCCTGCTGCTCCTGGAGAACACCTGTTACAGGTGAGTAACTACGCTTTCTCCGGGGACAGCAGAAATCAGTCCTCACATATGGGTGACATCGGCACCAATTGAGCCCTCGTGGAAGCATCTCCCCAGCTTTCAAAGAAAGCCTTTGGGAGATGCCATCATGCATGCGTGGTCCCCTTCCTGCCCAAGAGTACCATCTTCCTCAGTCAGATGACATAGCTAAATGACGGCAAAAATAAAAGATGGTAAGGAGCAACTCCAAGGGGAGGAAGGAGGGAGGGAGGGTTGTGAGGACTGATTCCTACTGTCCCCAGAGAACACCTGTTACAGGTGAGTAACTACGCTTTCTCTGGGAACAAGCAGGAAGGAAGCTAGTCCTCACATATGGGACCACCCCAACTACAGGCTACCGAAAGCCCATAGCAAAACAGGGCTCCCTCATGGGGAGCTGCAAGCAGCAACAATTAAGTCTGTGCCCACAGACCACAGTAGGACCCCTATGTCTGATGAAACCAGCACGCTGGTAGCCTGAACACAGAAGGGTTGGAGGGTAGAAGTTGCATAAACCCCGAAAAGGTTACGGAGCACAGCCTGGCCGAAGGCACTGTCCTGTCGGGACTCTCTTTCCAGGTAGTAATGGGCTGTGAAGGTTTGGACTGAAGACCAGGTGGCGGCCTGGCAGATATCCACCACAGGACAGAGCGTAAGTTTACCACCAAGGTCACCATGGCCCTGATACAGTGCGCCGTGACGTAGCTGGACGTATCCTCCATGCTCATAGGCATGGGTGGAGAAGGCACTATAACACCAGAGCCACCGGACAGGAGAGGGTCAGCCCTGTGATTGGCGCACCAAACAGAGAACCTACACCATTTGAGGGTGTAAACCTTCCTCATAGAGGCCAGCACGATGTCCTCCACTTCAACCAGGAGGTTGAAGATGTCCAGAGTCACCCTCTCAGCAGCCAAGCTGTCAGCGACAGGAACCCCAGATCGGGGTGCAGGAAAGAGCCTCTCTTCCTGAGATAGGAGTCCCGGGGCGGTCCCCAAGGGGATAGGGGTGTCTACGGTCAACTGTAGAAG
The DNA here is from genome assembly GCA_033557465.1 of Ichthyophis bannanicus. Lineage (NCBI taxonomy): Eukaryota > Metazoa > Chordata > Amphibia > Gymnophiona > Ichthyophiidae > Ichthyophis > Ichthyophis bannanicus. The sequence continues at coordinate 117,332,289 of CM066049.1, read as the reverse complement.
CAGTAGGAACCACGGTTGCCTGGGCCACAGAGGAGCTATCACGATGAGAGAGGCCCTATCGGGGAGGGTCCTGAACAAGGTCTTGGCAAACAGCGGAGTAAGAGGGAAAGGCGTACATAAGACCTCCCAACCATGAGATCGGGAACGTGTCCACTGCCACCCTGGAGGGATGAGCCTGCTGGGAGCAGAAGCAGGGCAACTGAAAGTTGTCCTGGCTGGTGAACAGGTCCATCATGGGTTCTCCCCAGAGCCGGAAGAGCTGACTGGCTACCCTGGGGTCCAGCTGCCACTCGTGCAGCTGGAGAGCTCTGCTGAGTCTGTCGGCCAGCTGGCTGTCCTGACCGGGCAGGTAAACTGCCCATAGGAGGATACTCTGTAGGATTGTGTATGAGCAGAGGGCTAGAGCCCCCTGACAAAGGGTATGAGACCCCGTGCCCCCCTTGTTTACGTAGAACATCGCCTCCTGGTTATCCGTCTGGACCAGAACCGGCTGATAACGCAGGTGGTGACGGAAGACTCTCAGGGCTAGGTATATGGCTCGGATCTCCAGGAGGTTGATCTGCTGGATGCTCTCATCTGGTGACCAATTGCCCTGGGTGCGAAGACCTCCGCAGTGGGCTCCCCAGCCGAGCAGGGAGGTGTCATGGTGATGACCCTTGAGGGGCTTGGGGCCTGAAAGGGCATGCCTGCCTCAAGATGCTGGGACAACTGCTACCAGACCAGGGAGTCTGTCAATTGACGGGTCACAGAAACTCTCTCTCTTGGAGGCGGTCTGTGGCCTGAGACCACTGGTCCCGGAGACACCACTGCGCTGCCCTCGTGCGGAGGTAAGCGTCTGGGGTGACATTGACCGTGAAGGCCATGTGCCCGAGGAGGCACAGGAGAAGCCAGGTGGGCACTAGGGGACGGTACTGTACATCCCAAGCTAGAGACCTGAGACGATAGGCTCGGTCCCTGGGCAAGAAAGCCTTTGTCAGTTTTTGCCCATGTTGGGGGAGGTGATACTTGGGGTAGTTTATGACAAAGCCCAAGTGTTGCAGAACCTGGATGGTGCATGCGGTGGCCTGCTGCACCTCCCTTTATGAGCCAATCGTCCAGGTAGGGAAAGATGTGGCCACCTTCCTCTGGCTCCAGGGGGGTCTTCGACTGCCAGGCATTTTGTGAAGATTCTTGGGGCAGAGGCTAGGCTGAAGGGGAGCACCCTGTACTGAAATTACCTGCCCCCCCACTACGAATCACAGGTACTGCCTGTGGATGAGGGATGTGGGTATAAGTATCCTTGAGGTCTAAGGAGCATAGCCAGTCTCCCTGCTGGAGGTATGGCAGCAATGTTCCAAGGGAGAGCATCTTGAACTTCTCCCTCACCAGGAATTTGTTGAGGTTGCGCAGGTCAGGGATGGGCTTTAGACCCCCTGTCCTCTTTGGCACAAGTAAGTATCTGGAGTAGGACTCCTTGCCCTTGAGGTGGTGGGGCACCAGTTCCACCACTTTGTTCTCCATAAGACCTGCCAACTCCTTCAGAAGGTGGTCCTGGTGGAGGGGAGACCTGAAGGGCTCTCCTGGGAAATAAGAGAGAGGTGTCTGAGTCAGGTGAAGGAGGTACCCCTCCTTGACTACCCTTAGTGCCCAGGAATCGATGGTGATGGTCACCCACCTCTGGGCATAGAGGGCCAGATGTCCCCCGGATCTCCTTGGGGTAGAGGGGCTATGCTCAAGGAGTTAAACCCCCCCCCGGCCGGGCCAGAGCCGGTGCCTGGGGTTTTGGAGCCTTTTGCTTACGTGGGCCATGCCCATGTCCCTTGGCCTGCTGACCCTGCTGCGGAGGCCTGATAAAGTGGGTAGTTTCTGTAAGCAGCTCCCTTCCTCTGGTAGAAGGGCTTTTTACTTGAGCCCTTCCTTCGGGGAGGGGCAGCAGTCTTTTTAGAGAGCCTGGTCCTCGTCATGAACTCGGTCTCCAGCTCGGCAGCCTTGTCAGTCATGGGTTTGCCAAAGAGGTTCTCTCCTTGGCAGGGGACAAATCGACCAATTTGTCCTGACCCCACTGCTCAAGGTCGGACGACTGTAGCCAAGCTTGGCGGCATGCACAGATACCAGCCACCACTACTCAAGCCGCCAACTCAAACCAGTCATAGGCCGCCCGAGACATGAATTTGGAGCATTCAGGGACGGCTTTGGCCAGGTTCTTGAACCGCTGCAAAAGTTACTCAGAGAGACCAGCCGAGAACCCGGCGAGTTCCTTCGCCAGGTCTCTCAGGTACATGCCCACGTACAAGTGGTAGGGCCTGGATGCGGCCTATGAGCATAGAGCCCTGGTAGCACTTTCTGCCAAGGGCATCAAGGGTGCTGGCCTCCCTGCCTGGGAGCACCAAGAAGTGTGTCTTCTGGCTTTTCAGCCGACGCATGGCTGACTCCACCACCATGGAGTTATGCCGGAGCTGTGAGACTTTTGGAAGCCCAGGCTCCTGCGTTTGATACATTGAATCGAGCCGCTTGCTCACCACCAGCACCGAAGCTGGTGTCTCCCACATTTGGAGCATCAGCCATTCCAAGATGGGAGGGATAGGCACGGTGAGCGATTCCTGCAGAGGGGCCTCATATTGAAGGATTGCCAGGGCTTTAGACATGTCCTTGATAAAATCAAGGAAACCCATATCCTTAGGCGGAGAGACCGCTGTTGAGGATCCAAGACGGGAGAGTCAGATGTGAGGTCGTAGTGGCAATGGGTATCAGGGGACTCCTCATCCTCCATCTCCAACTCTAAGTAGTCCATCGATGACTCATTGGAGGGCTGCTCCACGGGCCATGGGGCCCCTGATGCCCTGCAGCAGGTGCCTGGTAAACTTGCCGGGGATGACTGCAGTCCCGTCGAGCGGGACTTGGATCGTGACTTCTACCGAGGATCTACTTGAGGCCTAAGGACCTCGAGGATCGGCTTGACCACCGGGGACGTCTTGGATGTCGAGAGCCCGGTGATCGGGGCAGATGAACTGGTCATGCCAGACAACAGCGCCTGCTGCTGATCCATGAAGGCAGACAAACTGCACTCCAGGGCTGCCATTATGGACTCCAGACCAGAAAGCTCTGCAGCCTTCGACACAGGCACTGAGGGACTCAGGCCTGATGCCAGCTCCCCCAAAGGTGAATCCTCAACGAGGATAGTGTCTGGGGACCGGGGCCGGTCTGCAGTTGGATACTTCCGGGGGACCTTCACAGGCCGCTCCTTCTCAGACACCATGGACAAACATCTTGAACTGCGGGACCGGGCCCAGGGAGCACCTGGCTGGTTGGAACCGTCCAAGGATGCCGCCTTCGAGGGTTTCTTCTTCTTCCTGGGTTCCCTCGAGGGAGACCCCCTTTCTAGGGGCCCACGATGAGGCTCAGGTTCGGAAGGCTCTGCCTGAGATGTCGGGGGGGGGGGGGTCTTCGGAGGCACTGGGAACTAGGGGAAAATTTATCGTGCTGCTGCTGGCGGCTCTTGAGGGCCTTACTGGACATCTTCTTGCAGAGGCTGCTGGGTCGTGGTCTGGCCCAAGGCAGCGGAGACAGCAGTCATGCTTGTCTGTCAAAGACATAATTTTGGAGCATTGATCACACTTCTTAAAGCCACTGGTAGCCATGGGGGGGAAAAAAGTACCCCAATGAAGTCAGACTCTCCGGGCTGCCAGTGGAAGAAAAAGGCGTGAAGATGCCAGGAAAAGAAAAGAACTTAAACTACAAAAATAGACCGAACTTGATGCCGAGGCAACGAGGTCGGTAAGCAGTGCGATACTTGAGGAGAGTATGGAACTCGGAGAGAAAAATCAACTTTTTCCAGGGACAATCCAGACGAAAGTCTGAAGGGCTCTGCAGAAAAAAGGAGGCCGAGCAAAATGGCACCTTGGGCAGGAAGGGGACCATGCATGCACAGTGGCATCTCCCAAAGGCTTTCTTTGAAAGCTGGGGGGATGCTTCTGCGAGGGCTCCGTCAGTGTCACCATCACCCATATGTGAGGACTGACTTCCTACTTGTTCCTGGAGAAAACTTTACTTACATCATATCACTGACAATTTAGACACAGCTGTAGTATTTTAAGTTAGGTTGCAGGTTTGTACTGGAAAGTCATCAGTGCAAATATACGCACCATTTGCTTGTTTCACAAGTCAGTCCTTAAAATAACTTCTGAAAGTGAAAGGGGCTCGGTATATTTTATCAAAGCTTTCATGACTGAATTAGGCCTGTCTCTACATAGAAGTAGGATCCTCAGATTTATCAATACTGTATTTTTTTTATTACCCATAAATCCAAAGTCCTATGCAGAGTACATATATAACATCAGAAATAATTATACACTTACCTATTTAAGATTACATGCTTTGGCATTCTAGTTTGGATTTTTATTGTGTTAGACAGGTTAGTAATATAATTGTTTGTGGATAAGAACCTTTTGGCTACCTAATCAGTTCCATTGCTTCTGCCTGTTGTACCACAGCAGACCCAGTTGCCTTTCCCACCACCTGTATTTTCTTGACTTCTGCCCCTGTTTTGGTTACCGTCACTTCTGCAAGTGGGCTGTTCCAGGCATTTGCCACTCTCAGTATTTCCTCATGTCCCTCCTTCCAACTTCAAACCTTTTCATAGTAATTCGGTTGGTAGACTAAGTGCAGTTTAATCTAGATTGATTTTTTTTCCCTTTAGGGTTCCTCACTCCTAACAGAAGTGGTGAAGGGAGATTTTGTTTTTGTGGTTTACTTTCATTCACACTGAGCTTTGAGCTCCAGATTGAGGAACAGTAAAGAGTGGGAGTCAGCTTAAGATAGCAGTTTAAATAGGTGGCAGGAAACTATACTTTCTGCTTTACGACATTGTGTATTCTGGACTGGATGACCCTGACATTGGTATTGCACACTAAAAGAGTGGGCTTATGAAATCGCAGTAACTTCTTTGAAGTTTGATATAAAAACTCTTTACATAATATCAGATATGATGAAGCCTAATGCAGAAATAGTTCCATGTTTGTACTTCGTCAAGAAATCCATATCCTATGTGTATCATGCAGTATGGGGATCATTTTATAAACCTTTGCCACAAGGGAAAAACCTCTTATAAAATTAGATTACTGCTTAAAGCGGGCATGTAAGATGGTGTATTCTTTTAGAGTAGGGCACAACATGGGCAGAATTACATGTGCATTTTATAAAATATGTGCATATGCATCCAACGTCCGTTGCTTCAATCTAGGTACGATTTCAGCAGGATTTGTGTTAGTATTTTATAAGGACACATAGGTACCTTACCCATCTCCAAACTTAGGGTCCCAGTTAAAAAAATTATACTTCACATGTGCACTTGGCAAGTAATGGCCTGCACTTGCACTATTTAAAAAATGCTACATTCTTCATCATCCCTCCAGTCCAATCCAGATTTGTGGGTTTTATGCCTTCCTACCAGTAGATGGAGACTGAGAATCACTGGTGGTTGATATTGCCCTATAAGGGTCCTTTGCAGCCCTCCTCAGATCAGTGTTTGAGTCTCCAGCAGATGGAGGTGGCATAGGCTCCTGTGCAGTCTGGACTCCACTGAACAGATCCTGGGGGAGAAAAAAAAAAGCCAAAATGAGGCATAGTACTTTAACTGGGAACTTGCAGGGGAGCAGTTTAAAAGATGTGTTAAAGCTTCCACTCAATACTCTTACTTGATACAAGCTCTCTCATTTCCTGAGGTCAATAAGTGCTGAGATTTCTAAACCTCATAAAATATGTGCAGCAAAGTACTGGGTTTTGAAAAAGCCCAGCTCAGTGAGTTTCACTTGTAAACAGAGTCCAGTTTCCTAGTTCCTAGGCCCCATTTTTCCAGCTGGGGTTATGGCTTCTGAATAGACTCCTATTGTGTGATCCGTGTGAATGGGTTGAAAGCTGTCATGCTCTTAATGAAGGCATTAAGTGTGAGGGCTAGATGCAATACCTTCCAAGGGTTTTCAGAGACTGCCAGGGACTTAAATATAGTACAGACTTTTTAAGATGTTAAAAAATACTAGATTCCAGCAAAATGTAATTTATTTTATTTATATTCCACTTATTGCAAATGTCAAAGCGGGTAATGATAAATACACAAACTAATTAAACACAATTACAAAAACAAAATATTCCACAAAGTAATATGAAATTAAAGCAATATTACAAATAACCAGTAAGAAAACATGAGTGAGACATTTCTGTGGACTTACGATGTGCATGGAGAGGAGGATAATAGTTTGAAAACTTTCCAGCTGCAGGATTTCATTTTCTCAAAGAGCGCTTAATGCTTGACCTACATCACTTTTTTGTGCATGTCTAGTATATGGCTCAAACAACAAGTTTTCGTTAATTTGTTGCTAAAGAGGTTCAGTCACTCATAGCTGACTTTGCAAGCTACCATACAGGCAGTTTGCTGCACTGTTTCTTTCAGTGGTTTTCATAAAAAATTAAAATAGATTTTTCTTCAGGAACAAGCAGGAAGTCAGTCTTCACATATGGGTGACATCTGTGCCAACGGAACCCGCATGGAAGCATCTCCCCAGCTTTTAAAGTATTTGGGAGATGCACCATACATGCGTGGTCCCCTTCCTGCCCCAAGGGTACTATCTTGGCTCAATTTCCTTTTTCCCATGGAGCCCTTTGGACATTGTCCAGTTTCCCCCGGAAAAAGTATGATTTTTGTTAAGGTTTTTGTCCGGTTTGTGTACTGATTCCTTTTTGCCCCAAGCCAGCTCACCTCTGCGTCGCTGCTCTGGTTCATACACTCATTTTCATCGAAGTGTCCCTCAAACAAATGCTCATGCCCTTTTCTAGCCAAAGGCTTCGAACCCCGCCGTGTGGTGGAGACCCCCTTTTTCCGATGGCCTCCAGTGGCTTCAAGAAGTGCGACCAGTGTGGCAAAATCTCTCACCAACTCTTCCCTCGGCCCAGAGCATAACGACTCACATTGCAAACTCTGCAAAACATGACCTCAAAGGCCCTAAAGGGCAGTCATCAGCAGCAGGAAAATTTTTTCCAGAAGTCTGACTCTGCCGGAGTCTCTGGCGACACCACGCTCCAGGGCGTCCTCCGATACCTCAGTACTCTGCGAAGCCCGAGCCTTGTCTGAGTCCACAGCTGCGGTTCCTCCAAGTGGAAATCCCCAGAGGTGGAGTGCAAGAAGAAACCCTCGAAGACTACCTCAGAGAACTGATCTGGGAAGAAGTCTGAGCAGGAGTGACCATCCAAGCTGCCCTGTAAGGAGTTGTCAGCACCCGCCGACTGGCCTCAGACCTCCAAAGCCATCCTCATCAAGGACTCTCCCTCGACAGTGCCAATGCCGAGCCCGCAACCCTCTGTGCTTGTGTCAAAGGCTGTGGAGCCAACTGGTATGGAGAACAGGATGGCGGCCTTGGAAAGCAGTACATCTGCTCTTGTGCGGGCATTTATGTCCAGCTCATCTGGTTCATCCACCCCAATGACGGGACCCTCATCATCGAGGGCTGAGCCAGACATTGAGCCGGTCCTTGAGCGTCAATGGCCTCGAGAGAGCCCCGGCACTGTGCAAGGTCTAAGAATACCAGACTTCCCCGGAGAGTACCCGTGGCTCAGACTGCAGATCCTCTGGATATCGCGGACCACCTGCAGCAGACCTCGACCGAGGTGATCGTGTGGCATCAGACCCGTACTCTGATTTAGAGTCTGAATGGGAGACTTCCCAGACACGAGGCAACACAGAGGTGCCCTTGGACCCATCTCTCCCAATGACCCAATGCCATTCTGCACCTGAGGACATGGCCTTAGTCTCGATAGCAAGAGCCTTGGTCATGTCCTACACAAAATCGAGGAAGGCAAAGGAGGACCCGCACACTGAGGAATTGGAGATACTGCAGTACAAGGCACCCCCCTAAGGAGACCCTTACGGTACCAGTGACCCCAATCCTCGACCGCCTACTCTGAATGAGGGAACACCAGCATCAGTACCAATTGGTCAGTAGGCGCCTCGACACTATATACTGGGTACGTCAAAGCCTTGGAATCCAAAAGACCCAACTTCCCCACAACTCCATGGTCATGGAGTAAGCCATGTGCTGGCTCAAAAGCTAAAACAACTCATTCATCGGTGCCACCCGGCAGGGAGGCCTGAACCCTCGATGCCCTTGGTCAGAAGGCCTCGGGGCTTGATGCTAACTTGCCAGATCCAGTCCTACCAGTTCTATATCAGCATGTACCTGAAGGAACTGTCGGCAGAGCTTGGAGGATTTTCAGCAGGCCTCAGTGGGGAACCCCTACAGAGGTTTAAGGCCTTGACCTCGGCGGTAAAATAGTGCTCGAAGTTTTTGTCTCTAGCAGCCTACAATGGCTTCGAGTCATTAGCCAGGGTGGCCGCCGCAGGCATTGGAGCACAATGCCAAGCATAGCTGCAATCATCTGATCTGTAGCAGTGGGTGCAGGACAAACTGATTGATTGGCATCTCTCCTTCACCAGACCCTGTTTCTCACTGAGCTAGCAGGCCTAATCTAGGACAAGGCAGTGGAGCCAGTACCGAAAAATCTTTGAGGTACAGGCTTCTACTCTAGGTATTTCCTTGTACCCAAGAGGACAGGGGGCCTCAGGCCCCTCCTAGACCTGCGAGAGCTCAACAGTGGAGTGGAGGAGTAGCCTAGTGGTTGGGGCAAGGTACTTCAGGCCAGAAGGTCGGGGGTTCAAATCCCACTAGAGGACAGCAACCTTGGGCCGAAGGACTGGGGTTTCTAGTCCCACAGGTGCTCCTTGTGGTCTTGGGCAAGCCACTTAACCCTCCATAGCCCATGTTCCCTGTAAAAATAGTTATCTCCAAGTTATAATGCCCTGTTCAATGTAATTTCAATTTGTTCAATGTAAACCGCACTGATGCAGAATAGCGCGATATATAAGAGAATGTAAATAAATAAATAAGTAAATAAATAAATAAATAGGTTTCTCGTCAGGGATTAGTGCAAGATGCTCTCCCTTGGGACACTGCTGCCATTCCTCCAGCAGGGAAATCGGCTATACTCCTTAGGATGTGCGTGTAAGCATCCTTTAGGTCTAATTCATCCCAGCCACAGAAAATATCTCCTGTTCCTGGTGGAGGAACAGCACTACCAATACAGGGTGCTGCCCTTTTGGTCTGGCCTTGTCACCAAGGGTCCAAACGAAGTGCCTCGCAGTGGTCGCAGCCCACCTCCAGATTCAAGGGGCCTTTATCTTCCCTTATCTGGACGACTGGCTCATAAAAGGGGCCACAGCCACAGAGGCACAATGTATTGCCGTGCACCCCATAAATGCCCTGCAGCACCTGGGGTTTGTCATAAAGTACCCCAAGTCCCACCTCATCCCGGCTCAGTGCCTATAATTCATAGGGGTGCAACTACATATCCTCTGGGCGAAAGCCTTCCTCCCTCAGGAAAGGTCAGAAGGCCTCAGGGAGTTGGTGTCCAGCTTTGCTGCACTTCTGTGGCTATCTGCCCAGCTCCTACTCCACTTGTTAGGACACGTGGCCTCCATGGTTCATGTGACCACATATGCCCACCTGCACATGAGGACAGCCCAGTGGTGCCTCCACTTTCAGTGGGCACAAGCCACCGGCAGGCTCAGGGACAAATTTGAGTGTGATCCCCCTGCTGGCAGATTCCCTCTGATGGTGGCAGAGTCCATGTCACCTTCAGGCCAGGATGCCCTTCCAGTCACCCCCCCCCCCCCCGATGGTCCTCACTATGGTCACCTTTCTACTGGGCTGGGGAGTGCACTGCAAGGGCCTCCAGACGCAGGACTGCTGGTCCCAGGAAGAATCCCAATTGCAAATCAACCTGCTAGATATTCCTGGCTCTTTGAGCTTTCCACCACCAGCTGCAGCACTACCTGGTGCTGATCCAGACCGACAACCAAGTTGCAATGTTCTACATGAACATACAAGGGGGCACAGGACTGTACCCCTTCTGCCAGAAGGCAGTAGCTCTCTGCGCCTATGTGGCACACAGGGGGATGATCCTGAGGGCGATTTACCTCCCCGGCCAGGACAATACCCTGGCGGACAAACTAAGCAGAGTCCTGCAGCCACACAAGTGGCACCTGGATCCAGTAGTAGCCTCCTGACTGATTTATCTCTGAAGCGTCCCCTCGATGGACCTGTTCGCCAGTCCGGACAACACGCAGTTCTCCCAATTCTGCTCCCGTCAGCCGCACCTTCCCGGGTGGCAGCGGATGCGTTTGTCATCCCATTGACGGAAGGCCTCCTGTACACCTTCCCACCAACACCACTGGTTGACAAGACCCTATTCAAGGTCCAGCGCGACAGAGCATCACTAATACCAATAGCTTCTCAGTAGCCCAGGCAGCCCTGGTTCCCATTTTTCCTATTGGGGGGGGGGGAGGGTTGCCGATTCCCCTGGGCCAAGCCCCAGGGCTACTTTCACAGGACTAGGGCTCTCTCCTACACCCCAACCTGGGGTCCCCATCACTCACAGCTTGGCTGCTGAAAGGGTAGGGATAGCTCCCTTCAACCTTCCTCAGGACGAGGAGGAGTTTATTCTGGCCTCACATAAGGCCACCACAAGAAAGGCATATGCCTTCAAGTGTCACTGTTTCTCAGTGTGGTGTGCAGAAAGATGGGCAAACCCATTCTGCTCGGTGCAAGCAGTACTTCAATACCTGCTCCACCTGTCGCAGGTGGAACTAAAGTTCAATTCGGTCAGAGTACACATGAGTGCTATTGCAGCGCATCACCATCCCGTTGAGGGGATGTCCCTCTCAGCACAGCCCCTTGTGTCCCGATTCTTGCGGGGCCTCATGTTATCCAAACACCTCGTCCGCCCTCCAGCAGCAGAGTGGGATCTAAATGTGGTGCTATCGTAGCTCACTAATCCTCCGTTTGAGCTGCTGGCTACCTGTCACCTGCGGTACCTTTCCTGGAAGGTTGTTTCCTTGTAGCACTCAGAGTCAGCAAGCTCCAGGCTCTGGTGGCAGAGCCCCCCTACACAAAGTTCTACAAGAACAGGGTGGTGCTCCACACACCCCAAGTTTCTGCTAAAGGTGGTGTCCTCTTTCCACCTCAATCAGGAGGTGGTGCTAACCACCTTCTTCCCAAGGCCTCACGTTGGCAAGACTGAGACTGTTCTCCATACTCTGGATTGTAAAAGGGCTCTGTCCTTCTACCTGCAACAGACTCAGGGCCACCACAATGCACCACAGCTTTTCGTATCCTATGACACCAGCCATCCGGGGCTCCCAATGATTAAGCAAACTGCATTACTCTTGCCTATGAGCAGGTAGGGATTTCACTGCATCAGAAAGTCAAGGTGTCCTCTGTCAGGGCCATGGCTACTTCTATGGCAAATTTGCGTTCTGTCCCCGTGACAGAAATCTGCTGGGCCACCACCTTCGCAGCTCACTACTGCCTGGAGATGGAGTCCCAGCAGGACAGCACCTTCGGCCGTGCCATACTCCGTAATCTATTCAAGGTGTAGACAATGCCTGCCCTCTGATCCTTCTGTGTTCAGGCTACTGGAGTGCTGATTCTCCGCCGGACACTTGGGTCTTGCAAGAGACTTTCAGTAGGGGCTCAACTGCTGCTGATCACAGCTCGCCTTTTGCAAATCACATTGGTGTTTTTTTTTTACATGTTCTTGGTAGCCTATAGATGGGGAGTCCCATATGTGAGGAATGACTTCCTGCTTGTTACCGGAGAAAGTGTAGTTACTCAACTATAATAGGTGTTCTCTGGGGACAGCAGAAATCGGCCTTCACAACCCTCTCTCCTCCCCTTGGAGTTGCTTCTGTACTATATTTTGATTTTTGCCATCTTAGCTATGTCATTTGACTGATGCAAGATGGCACCTTTGGATGGGAAGGGGACCGCAAATGCATGGTGCATTTCCCAGAGACTTTCTTTGAAAGCTGGGGAGATGCTTCTGCGAGGGCTTAGTTGGTGCTGATGTCACCCCTATATGAGGACCGATTCCTGCTGTCCCCGGAGAACACCTGTTATAGGCAAGTAACTATGCTTTTTAGCAGTGTGATGAAACTGGTAGCAGTCAGAAATGTATTTGAGAGAAAATAACTTAGTAATTCTTCTGTTAATCTGAATAAATTAATCACAAATCACTTTAGACTTCTTGGAGACTACTAACTCACTCGATCCGTTCATAGCGTCCCTCCGGTCCAGTCCAGATTCCTGGGTTCTGTCCCCCTTCCAGCAGATGGAGACGGAGCATGCTAGCTTTTGGCGATGTCACATTATAAGGAGTCAGCACTACTCCCACCATGCCAGTATCCTCGATCTTCAGCAGATGCGACAGAACTCTGTGTAGTCTGGGCTACACGGAGGGCAGATGGCAAAGCAAAAAAAAAAAACAGTTCAAGTACAGACTAGCAGCTGCTGTTCCTTGCTAGAGCTGGTGTTTCTTTGGTAAAGTACTTGGGTCTGGTGGGGAATAGTTGCTTCCTGTGGTGAGGTAGCCTGACCTGGGGGGTACCAAAACTGTTCATCAGCTGCAGGACCCCTGCGGGTGTAGGGGTCCGGGGTTCTGGCCTCTCTCAGCTGTAGTACTAATTTACCAATGATTCTGTCACCTTTAGTGGTGTGAGAGTTAGCTGGAATGCGGCCGCTTTAAATGCAAATTTCTTGTGTGCTCTCTGCTTAGACAGTGGTTATCTCCATGTTGGAGTTAAGCGGCAAAGGGGGTGAGTTTCCTTCACAGTGCTTTTGTTCTACCAGCGGGGATCTGTTAGACAGTGTGTCAGGTAGCGCAGTGGGGAAGCTCGTTTGAGTAACTTTCCTGCCTTAACCATGCCATCCGGCAAGACTGTGTGTGCGGCCTGCAGCAGCAGACACATCCATTCTCTGGCATCAGAGGATCCTTTGGAGGGTTCTTCTGGGAGGTTTAGTGAGAGTGTTTCATTGGGAGGAGCTAGCAGCCCTGATTGAGAGAGCCACCAAAGAGTGAGCAATCTTCCTCTGGATTCTAAGGCTTCGGAGCCATCCTTGGAAGATCCACTTCTCTAGGGCATTAAGGTATCGGAGATTGCCTTTCTGGTCCATAGAGCTCTGAAGCAGATAATATATTTAGAATGGGAAGTTCCCGAGGCAGGCTTATGGGGCATTTGGGCTATGCAGAGTCTTTAGCTGGTGGCAGCCGAAGAATGGGATCTCTTGAAGATGCTTAAGGTCAATGCCCTGTGACTAAGAAGACTGCAATTCCAGTGGAAGCCAGAGTGGCCTTGAAGGATCCACAGGATAAAAAGTTGGAGACACTCCTGAAGCAGGCCTTTGAGGTCAACGCTTTGGCTCTGCAGGCCTTGGTAGCGGCACATGTAGCCGGAGCTTGTATGCACTGGTCGCAGGCGCTGGCGGGCTTCGAGATGGAAGTTGTATCTGTTCTGCCCGAGGCGGCTCAGCTGGAGTCAGAGGCAGCATATATACCCATCTAATGCCTTCTATGATTTACTCCGTGCCTCTGCCAACGGCATAGCGTCTGTGGTTATGGCACACAGGCTGCTGTGGCTTTGCAACTGATCGGCAGATGTCTCCTCTAAGCATCACTTGAGCAAGCTGCCATTTAGGGGTAAACTTCTCTTTGGCGAGGCTCTAGAGAAATTGGTGAAGGAGTTGGGGAAGTCTGAGCTGATTAAGTTGCCGAAGGACAAGCCAAAACCCCAAAAGTGATCCTGGCCTCCCATGGCCAGACCCAGGATTTCCGGCTTGTTTGGACGATGCACTTTGCTCCCTACTAAGACCGTGGTATCCCACGGGAGGTCAGCCCTTTCGAGACGGCAGGGGGTCCGATGGGGGTTTCTTCTCTGGGAAGGGCTCTAAGAAGTCAAAATAAATCTTTCAATACTTAAAGAGAAATAATGAACAAACAAACCTCTTCCAAAGATGGAGACGCAAAACTAGAGGGCATAACATGAAGCTACAAGGTGGTAAATTGAAAGGCAATGTCAGGAAATACTTTTTTACTGAAAGGGTGGTGGATGCTTGGAATGCGCTCCCGATGGAAGTGGTGGGGGCAAATACGGTGACGGAGTTCAAAAGGGCATGGGACAGACACAGTGGATCCCTTTACAGCAACAAGAAAATATCAAAATAATCTGAACCATCTAATTCCTTAACAAATAGGGGTATTCCTACATGGAGTAACGGGATCACCCCTGGACAAAGACATGGGGAGGGGGGGCCTGCATGAAGCGGCAGGTGTACCTACTCTTGGCATCGTACTGGGCAGACTAGATGGACCATACTGGTCTTTATCTGCCATTATTTACTATGTTACTATGAATCGTGGAGGGCTCAGGTAGGTGTCGGCTTCAACAGTTTTAACTTACCTGGCTCCAGATCACATCTGACCGATGGGTCTTGGAGGTCATTTGAGAGAGATATGTGTTGGAGTTCGCTCAGCCTCTCGTGGATGCCTTTCTTGTATCACCCTGCAGAGTAGCCCCTACGAGACAGGCCACCCAGGGACACCTTTCTGCGGCTGCTTCAGCTGCAGGCGGCGATGCCTGTTCCATTAGACCAGTTAGGACAAGGTTGATCTTGATATACTTTGTGATCCCTAAAAAGAAAGTATCCTTTTGGGCTATCCGCAACCTCAAATATATCAATCAGGCATGGCACATGCTGCATTTTTGAATGGAGACCCTGCGATCCGTTTATCTTGGTGGTTCAGCGGGGAGAGTTCTTGACCGCTTTGGACCTGACGGAGGCATATTTGCATGTTCTGATCCAACCAGACCACCAGAGGTACTTAAGATTCACCATTCCCATGGGACATTTCCAGTTTGGACTGGCAATGACTCTGCATACCTTCACGAAGACTATGGTAGTGGTTGTGGCTACCCTGCAGAGTCAGGGAGAGTGTTGGTTCATCCCTATCTAGACAACTGGCTGATCCGAGCAAAGTCACAAGAGGAGAATGTGCAGGCTACGCAGCAGGATCTTACAATGCTCCGGGGTCTCAGCTGGGTAGTGAACTTGATCAAGAGTTACCTCATGCCCTTGCAGAATCTCGTATACCTTGGGGCTTATTTCAATATGGCTCAAAGGATGATGTTCTTCCCCGAGGAACAGGTGCAGATCTGCAGATTCTTGTAGCAGTGCACTCAGTCGGCGTGGTCTTATCTTCAAGTCTTTGGGTCCATGGTGGCAACATTGGACTTAGCGCCCTGGGCGAAAGCGCACGTGACCTCTCTCCAGAGAGCACTGCTTTCGCAATGGTCACCACAGAGGCATCCTCTGTCACAAAAGCTTTTTTGTCCGTTAGAGGTCCACAGCAGCCTGATTTGGTGTTTGGACTGTTCTAACCTGTTAAAGGAGATATCTCTGGAACCATCAGAGTGGACTGTGGTCACGACGAATGCCAGCCTCCAGTTGTGGGGCGCATTGCCTGGTTTAGGTGGCACAGGGACAAAGGTCCATCAATCGCTTGGAGCTGTGCAGTTGGCGTTTCAAGCATTTCTGCCTTTGAGACAGCATTGTGCAGTGCAAGTCTTCTCAGACAATGCTATCATGGTAGCTTCCATCAACCGTCAGGGAGGAATGGCAGTGTGCTCCTGGCAGACAAGATTGCCCTTTAATTCTGCAGTTGTCTGCATCCCATGTTGCAGGGAATGAGAATGTGTAAGCGGATTTTCTCAGTCTTCGTCAACTAGATCCAGGGGAGTGGTCCCCGAGGAGTCTGTCTTCCACAGTCTGACCAGGCGGTGGGGCTTACCAGTGGTGGACTTGATGGCAACGGGGGAGAATGCCAAGGTGCCAAAGTTTTTCAGTCGCCGCAGGGAGCACATGTCCAAAGGTCTTGATGCATTAGTCCAAAGGTGGCCGAGGGAAGGGATTCTCTGTGCCTTTCTGCCATGGCTTTTGATAGGATGATTGATGCACTGGACCAAAGCGCACCACAGGCTCGTAGTGCTCATAACTCCAGATTGACCTCTGAGGCCATGGTATGTGGATCTAGTTCAGCTAGTGGGACAAGCCGCAGAGAGTGACGGCCCTGTTGTCGTAGGGTCTGATCCTAATACCTCAAGTGGATCGATTCTTGCTTACGATTTGGTTCTTGAGAAGGCACACCTGAAGAAGAGAGGCTACTCAGTCCCGGTAATCACTGCATCGCTGAAAGCATGGCGTCTGTCTAACTTGCTGACTTACATGCAAGTCTGGTGCGTTTTTGAGGCTTGGTGTGCAGAGCGGGAGCTCCGTCCCTTGAAGGCCTCCGTTACAGATGTCTTGACCTTCTTGCAGGTTGATATGGACAAGGGCCTGGCCTTGAATTCTCTGAGAGTGTGGATAGACGCTCTTGCTTGTTAATCGGGGACGCGTGCAAGGAGTCTCATTGGCATCACATCCAAATGTAGTGTGCTTCCTCAGGAAGGTCAAGCAGTTGTGTCCTCCACATAGACCTGTGGTGTCTCCCTGGGACTTGAATTTGGTCCTGTCAGCCTTGGTTGAGGCTCCCTTTGTGATCCATTTCAGTGAAGGATCTTACCTTGAAGATGTTTTTTCTTGTGGCTATTTGTTCAGCTCATCACGTTTCCGAACTGCAGGCATTGTCTTGTAAGGAGCCCTATCTAGTCCTTTCCAAAGATAGGGTGGCTCTTCGTAGACGTCTTTGCATGCCTTTTGTATGTCATTATCAGTTGGATTTGCAGATGCAGTTGGATGTGTGGTTCGTCACTTGTGTTTTGGAGGCTGAGCTTACCGGTCCCACCCGGGTACGAGTACTGCTCGGGAACATCCCAGGAGTCTGGACTGGGCTGGCCTGGAGGGATGCTATGGAAGGTGAAATTAGACCTTACCTAATTTTCTTTCCTTTAGTCTCTCCAGTCCAGTCCAGTTCAGAACCTGCCTGTTTTTGTGATAGAGTTGTAAGCCCAGTTCAGGAGGTAAATATTTGTGTGGGGTTTTGGTCTGTTCCTCCGCAGTGGACACAGAAGTTGGTTTTCTGGGACCTAAAGATTTACTTCTGGGGAGTCCTGGGACTGACTGCGGCCTCGGCCCTTGCGGGCTGTATTCTTTCACCACATTTCTGGTAGAAAGGCGTGTACATAGTGTCTATAGTTGTCTGAGGGACAAGGTTTCTTAGTTCAGGTAATGTTCTTTCTCTGGCTGCTCTGACAGGGGAATACTGGCTTGGTGGGATGAGCACTGACTCCTTATACTGTGACATGACCAAAAGCTAGCCTGCTCAGTTCTCCATCTGCTGGAAGGGGGACAGAACCCAGGAGTCTGGACTGGAGGAAGGAAAATTAGCAGGTACGGTCTAATTTTACCGTATCTGTACTGATGCCACCAGTTCCATATGTGTTTTTCTAGTGATATTTATTTATTAGACTTGATTAGCCGCCTTTTTGAAGAGATTCACCCAAGCACAGTGACCACCCTGTCAGCATAACTGACAGTGAGATAAACCTGGAGGTAGGCAATAATAAATACTAATATGATAGTGTCAGTAATGTACACCTTAAAAGAGCATAGTAGAATATTCAAATAACAGAAATATGATATAATATCAGCAGAATACAAATGATATACCTTTATAGGCTGGCCCATAGAACCTTCAAATAATGGCATAAATAGGATACACACAATGTCAGCAAAGTAAAAATGACGACCAAGAAAGGAGATACAGTACAATGTTCATATGGCATAAATAAGATGTAATGTTGGCACCATACAAGGAAACATCCCAATAGGCAGAAGAGGGGACAAGTACAACCGAGACATACAGACAAACAAGATGGGCAAAGATAGACCGGGACAAGCAAAAATGTGTAACCAGACTAAATGTAAACTATATATACATAGAAACATGGCGACAGAAAAAGACCACATGCCTATCTAGTCTGTCCTTCCATATCAACTACAACAGTCCCCTTTTTAACTTAAGAGATCCTCTGTGTTTGTCCCATGCTTTCTGGAATTCAGATACTGTCCTTATCTCTACCACCTCCACTGGGAGACTATTCCATGGATCCACCACTCTTTCCGCAAAGAAATATTTCCGCATATCACTCCTGAATCTATCTCCCTTCACCCTCATCCCATGTCCACTCATAGCTGAACTTGCTTTCAATTGAAAGAGGCTCTCCCCCTGTACATTTATGCCACGGAGGTATTTAAACATCTCAAATTATATCACCTCTATCCCGCCTTTCCTCTAAGGTGTACATATTAAGATCCTTATGTATGTCCTCAAATGCTTTATAATGAAGACCACTAACTATTTTAGTAGCCACCCTCTGTACTGACTCCATCCTGTTTATATCCTTTTGAAGGTGCGGTCTCCAGAATTGTACACTATACGCCAAATGAGGTCATACCAAAGACTTATACAGATGAATAAAGTATGTGGATCTGATCACAGTTTCAGGGTGTGCAGCGAGCTAGTTCTGAAGCACTATCAGTGAACATAAGATATGCCATACTGGGTCAGACCAAGGTCCATCAAGCCCAGTATCCTGTTTCCAACAGTGGCCAATCTAGGTCATACGTACCTAGCAGTTTCCCCAAAAGACATAGGTTCCACAATGCTTGTACTGGGTCAAGCATTGATATCCTGGGTCCCTTCTAAATAATGGGTTAATATAGTGAATGTATTCTTACTGAGAAATGGATTGAGGCCATTTACACATTTACACTGACATCTGAATCCCTTCAATTGATAAGAGTTCTGTACCATTTCAGTATGAAGATTTTTCTAATTGTTCTGATTAATATGAGATTGTTAATGGATAAAAGGAAGACTAGGTGACTGATGCGATCGCACATATGCACATTTACTGGTGTCTGAGACATGGCAGCAAACTGATTTTGCTTCCTTCTTCTCAGCTGTGTCTTGGAGAGTGACCCATAAATACACTTCCATAGTGTCCCTCCAGTCCAGTTCAGATGCCTGCAGATGGAGACTGAGCATTCTAGCTTTTGGTGATGTCACAGTACTAAGGAGGCTCCTCCCCCACCCCAAGCCAGTATCCTCTGTCTCCAGCAGATGGGGGAAGAACTCTGTGTAGTCTGGGCTACACTGATGAAGCTTTAATTATCTTAATTGCAAAAAAATAGGGCATTTGCCCTTAGAAATCTTAAGTGTTTTGCTGGAATCAATTGGCTTGACAGATTGTGGTGAATTGGTCTGCCCCGAGGGCCCAACACTGTTTAGTTGGCTGCAGGGCCTTAGAAGGGAGCAGGGGTCTATGCCTCAGGCTTCTATTGCTGCCTAGACCATTACCTGGCATCTCTGTAATCCTGAGTGGTGTTGAGGCTATCGGGGGACTCTGCCACTTTAAATCTGTAAGTTCTGCTCTCTGTTTGTGCGGCGGTTTCATTTGAAGCGGTGTGGACAGCTTTGGTGAGTCGGTCTTTCTTTTCCTGGCATTTCTTTTAGACAGTTCCTTGGGCGAGGCGCTGGGATTGCAGTGCTGATCCGAAGGGGAAAGCAGTATGCGCGGCCTGTGGCAGCAAGCGTAGCCACCTGTCTGCCGCAGGTTGCTGCAGGGCCTGCAAGTCAGAGATCGGGTAGCAGGATATAGCCTTCAGCAATCGCCAGCCTTAAACGGGGAGGGGGTTGTCCTCAGTTTTGCCTGAAGTGGCAGGAATGGTGAATTCAGCTTTAATTCTGGTGGCTTCAGGGAAGTCTGCGGCGGTGGTTCCCGGGGTTTTGGCGGGAACCGTGGCCATTTTGCCCCAGCATGATCGGACACCTTGCAGTCTTCAGCGTGGCAGGATATTTTCTGCGCCCTGGGGGATGAATTTTGGCATCTCCTGTTGGGGGGGGGGGGGGGGGAGAGATACACTCCTTTCTCTCCAGAGTTTTTTTTATTGCTCCACCAGGCCTACTACATGTGGCAAAACCTGGGGCAGTCGCAGGAAACTGTATCACCAGCATCTGCACAGCAGAAGCAGTCCTTAGGGCTTTCCTTGCTCCTGGGAGCCTTGGGAGATTGAGCACTCTGAGGTGGAGTGGGGACTCCAGAGGAGGACCAGAGCTCTGAGCAGTCACTGGCTTCAGAGGACTCAATGGAGGGTCCTTTTGGGCTAGCAGAGGATGGTTCAGTACTGGATCTGCAGGACGGGGCTCTTCCTCTGGGGGGAAGACCCCAGAATAGTCAGAGTTTTCCACCAGGAGGAGCGGACGGCTCTGAATATTCCTCTTGAAACACCATCTGCAGAACCTCCACTAGAGGATCCTCTTTTTGCAGGGCATCAAGATGTCAGAGACCGCTTTTCCTGTGCACAGAGCTCTCAAGCAGATGATTGATTTGGAGTGGGAGGTCCCAGAGGCAGACTTGCTTGGTGGTCAGGCTGTGCAATGCATCTGTCCCATTCTAGCAAGTGAGGGATCTGAAGCTGCCTAAGGTGGATGCCCTAGTGGCAGAAGTGACCAAGAAAACCACTATCCCTGTGGAAGGAGGAGTGGCGTTAAAGGATCCACAGGATAAGAAGTTGGAGACTTTATTGAAGCAAGCCTTCGAAGTCAATGCCTTGGCCTTGCAGTGTGGTGCTTATGTGGCCAGGACCAATATGCGGTGGTCAAAAGGTACTATCAGCAAGGAGGCAGAGGCCGTGGCAATGCTGTTGGAGGCAGGTCTGCTAGAATCCAGGGCAGTATACCTGGCATATGCATTCTGTGATTTGCTCCAGGCCTCCCCAAAAGGCATGGCCTCGGTGATCACAGCTCGTCGGTTACTATGGCTACGCAATTGGTCGACCAATGTGTCATCTAAGCATCGCTTGAGTAAGCTTCCGTTTTTGGGCAAGCTCCTTTTTGGAGAAGCCCTGGAGAAGTTGGTGAAGGATTTAGGGGAGTTCAAACCGGCTAAGCTACCGGAGGATAAATCAAAGGCCTCCAAGTCAACACCATCCTTCTGAGATCAGGTTCAGGACTTCAAATAGTTAAGGGCATCACGTTTTGCTCCCTATCAGAGGCCGAGGTACCCCTCGCAGGGACAGCCCTTTTGGGGGGAGTAGAGGGTCCAGCTAGGGTTTCTCTGCTGGATCCAGAGCAGATTCTAAGAAGATACAATGAGATGAGGGGGGCTCAGGCAGAGGTCAGGCGTCGCCTTTAACAGTTTTACCCTACCTAGGCCCATATTACCTGCGACCAGTGGGTTCTGGAGGTCATCTGCAAGGGTTATGTCTTGGAGTTTCCCATCCCCTCGTGCCCCCATGCAAGGCTCCCACCAAACAGCAGGCTGCTTCAGTTACAGATTGTGGTACCAGTTCCTGTAGACCAGTTAGGTCAAGGTTGATACTCTATATATTTTGTGGTCACCAAAAAGAAAGGGTCTTTTCAGCCCATCCTCGACCTGAAACATGTCAGTTGGTTGTTGAGAGTGACGCACTTTCAGATGGAAACCTTGCAATCTGTCATAGTAGCTGTGTGTTGGGGAGAATTCTTGACAGCTCTAGATTTGACGGAGGCATATCTTCATGTTCCCATCCGACCAGACCACCAGAGGTATCTGAGGTTTGCGGTTCCTATGGGCCACTTTTAGTTTCAGGTCCTTTTGTTTGGCCTTGCAATGGTCCCTCACACATTCACAAAGATTATGGTTGTGATAGCAGCGACCATGCAGAGCGAAGGGGTGTTGGTTCATCCCTATCTCGACGATTGGCTGGTTTGGAAAAGTTGCAGGAAGAGGAGTGTGTGGGCTATGCAGCAGGTTCTGGCTAATCTCCAAGGACTGGGCTGGGTGCTGAACACAGCCAAGAGCCACCTGACACACACTCAGGATCTCATGTACCTTGGGGCACAATTCAGCACATGTCTGGGGCTGGTGTTTCTCCCAGAGCAGCGGGAGAAGAAGCTACAGGTTCCTGCAACAGTATACCCAGTCAATGGGGTCATATCTCCAGGTTTTGGGGTCCATGGGCAAGGGTGCACATGCATCCTCTGCAGAGAGCTCTGCTCTCATGTTGGTAGTCTCTGAGGCATTCCGTCTCAGTGAAGCTCTGTTGGAGGCCTGCAGCAGCCTAGAGTGGTTGCTAGTTTCTTCCAATCTTTTAAAGGGGATGCCCCTGGAACCACTGGACTTGGATAGTGGTGACAACTGACGCCATTCTCTCTGGATGGGGAGTGCATTGTCTATCTCAGGTCACAGAGGAGCAATGGACAGTGGAACAATCCATGTGGTCCATCAACCTGTTGGAAATGCAGGCTGTTCGGACTGGCTCTTCAGGAGTTTTTGCCCTTGATACGACACTGAGCAGTGAGGGTCTTCTCAGACAATGCCACCATGGTGGCGTACATCAGTTGGCATGGAGGCACGGGAAGCATGCTCCTTGTAAACGTGATTGCCCCACTTCTTCAGTGTGCAGAAGCGAACTTCCAGCAGTTGTCTGCATCCCATGTCATAGGAAAGGAAAACATGCAGGTGGATTTTCTCAGTTGGCATCAACTGGATCAGGGGGAATGGTCTCTGGAGGAGGAGTTGGTGTTCCAGACACTGTTCGTCATTGGGGGGGGGGGGGGGGTCACCAGTAATGGATTTGATGGCATCAATGCAGAACACCAAGTGATGAGGTTCTTCAGTCTCTGCCGAGAATGCATGTCTGGAGGGCTCAATGTGTTAGCTCAAAGGTGGCGGAGAGAGTGCTTCTCTATACATTTCCGCTGTGGCCTCATAAAATGCTTGGTTCAGCACATTAAAGCCCACTGAGGGCTAGTGGCGCTGGTAGCTCCAGAATGGCCTTTGAGACCATGGTATGTAGGCGTGGTTGTGTCTGATGATCTTAAAGTAGCTAAACAGGTAGAAAAGGCGACAGCAAAAGCTAGAGGGATGCTTGGGTGCATACGGAGGGGAATGGCTAGCAGAAAAAAAAAAGGAGGTGATAATGCCTCTGTATAAGTCTTTGGTGCGACCTCATTTGGAGTATAGTGTGCAATTCTGGAGACTGCACCTTCAAAAGGATGTGAACAGGATGGAGTCGGTGCAGAGGGTGGCTACTAAAATGATTAGTGGTCTTCATTATAAAGCATATGAGAACAGACTGAAGGATCTTAATATGTACACCTCAGAGCAGGGGTTCTCAACCCTGTCCTCGGGATCCACCTAGCCAGTCGGGTTTTCAGGATAACCACAACGAATATGTATGAGAGAGATTTGCATACATTGCCTCCGTTAGATGCAAATGTCTCCCATGCATATTCATTGTGGTTATCCTGAAAACCTGACTGGCTAGGTGGGTCCTGAGGACAGGGTTGAGAACCCCTGCCTTAGAGGAAAAGCGGGATAGAGGTGATATGATTGAGATGTTTAAATACCTCCGTGGCATAAATGTTCAGGGAGAGATCCTCTTTCAATTGAAAGCAAGTTCTGCTACGAAGGGACATGGGATGAGGGTGAAGGGAGATAGATTCAGGAGTGATATGCGGAAATATTTGTTTACGGAAAGAGTAGTGGATCCGTGGAATAGTCTCCCAGTGGAGGTGGTAGAGATGAGGACAGTAACTGAATTCAAAAAAGCATGGGACAAACACAGGATCTCTAAAGGTAAAAAGGGGACTGTTGTAGTTGTTGATATGGAAGGACAGACTAGATAGGCCATGTGGTCTTTTTCTGTCATCATATTTCTATGTTTCTATGTACACCTCATTCAGCTGGCAATGGATAAACCATGGCAACCAGGGCTGATCTGTTGTCTCAGGGCCCCATCTTGATGCCTCAAGTGGATCGGTTCTCGCTTACGGCTTGGCTCTTGAAAGAGCATGCCTAAGGAAGAGAGGTTATTTGGAGCAGGTCATTGCAACATTGTTGAAAGCATGGAGGAGTTCTACCTTGCTGGCTTATGTGCGGGTATGGAGCATTTTTGAGACCTCGTGTGAGAAGCACAAGCTTCAGCCATTGAAAGCAGCGATTCCGGACATACTAGCTTTCCTGCAGGCTGGCATGGACAAGAAATTGGTCCTTAGCTTGTGACACAGTGGCAGGACCGGAAGCCATGGAAACTGATACTGACCCGCTGGTTGGTTCAAGTATTGCAGGAAAAGGCAAGGTTTTCCCTTCTCAGCACAAGCTGCAGGGAGCTAATCAGCTAACACAGTTCACCTCAGGGGAGGAGAGAAGCAGAGCGGCTGATTGGGCACGCCCTAGTAGGAGGCGGGCTCCCCAGAGCAGGGGCACCTTGTTAAGCAGAGAGAAGGAAGACAGTAGTAGGATAAGGAGGAGTAGGACGAATGGAATGAGGAGTGAAAGTGGATTGAGCCCACGAGTGAGAAGGCAAAGGACGTTGGAAAAGCAAGAAGCTCTCTTTGATGCAGGATCCTTTGACCTAGCAAGAGAAACACTGCCCAGCCGTAATACAAGGAAAAGGGATTCAGAAGCAGAGGGAGGAGTAGCCTAGTGGTTGGGGCAAGGTACTTCAGGCCGGAAGGTCGGGGGTTCAAATCCCACTAGAGGACAGCAACCTTGGGCTGGAAGGACTGGGGTTTCTAGTCCCACAGATGATCCTTGTGGTCTTGGGCAAGCCACTTAACCCTCCATTGCCCATGTTCCCTGTAAGTATTAGTGTATGTGTTTCACATCCCCGCGTGTTAAATGTATCCCCCAATTGTGTTGTGACCGCTTTGATTGAAGGATAAGGCGGTATACAAAACTGTCTAAATAAAATAAAATAAATAAATAGTTACCAGGGATACTCGGTGCCTGAAAGAACCTTCTGGGAGCAACAGAGGTTAGAAGCACTGAGAGACCCAGGATTAAAGCCTAGGTTTCTGGAAGACACAGTTGACCCTTGGAGAGAAAGGCACCGTGGCAAGGCATTCTCAGACAAGCCTCATTTTAAGGTACCTGCTGTATTTAATTCATATGACAAGTTTTATGAGAAGCCAGAAAGAGTGAATGCTGACTTTAAAGCTCAGGACAGTTTCAGGCAGTGTGAGAGCCGTTGGCTACAGCCTGAAGTCTCTTTAAACAAACCCAGCTTTTCTCACCAAACAGCTCAAGCTTTTAGCAAGCAGGCCGACAAAGAATTCAGCTGAACTGTTCAGAAGAGAATTAAGCCAAGATAATTCAGGAGGTCCTACCTTTGAATCACTCTTTAAAAGCAGACCTCGTGCAGAGGAACTTGTTAACCCGACACCTCCATACAGAGATAAGTGGGGGAGGGGTAACTCCACTGCAGGCATTGATTGTTTAAACAGAGACGGCATTACTTGCTTTCCAGAAGTAAATAATCACTTACCTAAAGGAGGAGAATATCCTCCGTCTAGCCCAGCTAGAAGGCAGGCTGAACTTCTTCTCAGTGAGTTTAAACAGTTCTTAGATAAAAGAGCTGTTGCTGAACAAAACTCAGTCCAAGCAGGAAATAGTCCTGAGACAGGAATACCATTACCTGCACCGTTGCCCATGATTGAAATTAATCAGCCAATGGACTGCTCAATTGGGCTGATTGACAAAGCTGACTAAAGCAAAGCTTGAATGGTCATATTTTCTACCTTATCCTGAATGGTATGCTGTTCAAATACCTGGATGCAAAGCTTATGAAAATGAGTAGTGTTTAAGTATCTGGATGAAGAGCTTATGAAGCACTAAGAAAATAAGCTAGAATATAATCTGGTTACAACACATGAGCATTATTGTTTCTCACTTAATTATTTGTGAATACAAAGTAAAAGGACACATGATGTAATGTGCACTCCAGTGTGAAGAATAATTTAAGCACAGTATTGAAAACCCTGGATTTTTCCTTTGTTCCTGTTTTGGTAATCCTCACGCCTGTTCCATTCCACCAAGGAGCGGGGTAAATAAAATCCTTATAAAATAAATATTCTTGTTCCCGACTATCATTTGGCCCCCACAACTACAAAAGGCCCATCCCTCCTTAACCCTCAAGGTTAGGGAGTGGGTGCAGGGTAACAAGCTCTCATAGGGTTCCGGTGGCTGCCCTCACTTGCTATTGGGGGCGCGTCCAGGGGGTCTCTCTGGCACACCATCCAGATGTGGTCCATTTTCTCAGGGTAGAGAAACAGCTGCATCCACCCTCGAGACCAGTGGTTCTGGCCTGGGATCTGAATTTGGTTTTGTCTGCCCTGTCAGGGGCTCCCTTTGAGCCTCTGGTGGCAGCATTCCTTAAGGATCTCTTTGAAGGTGGAAACTTCAGGTGTTATCTTGTGGAGAGCCCTACCTCGCCAACGTAACACCAATTTTTAAAAAGGGTTCCAGGGGTGACCCAGGAAATTACAGACCGGTGAGCCTGACATCAGTACCAGGGAAAATGGTAGAAACCATCATAAAGAACAAAATTACGCAGCATGTAGATAGTCATGGCCTAATGGGAGACAGCCAACATGGCTTTAGACAAGGAAGATCTTGTCTTACTAATCTGATATGTTTTTTTGAAGGTGTGCATAAACAGGTAGACAAAGGTGAGTCGGTTGATATAGTGTATCTGGACTTTCAGAAAGCTTTTGACAAAGTCCCCCATCAGAGACTTTTGGCGAAGCTAAAAAGTCATGGGATAGGAGGCAGTGTACTATTGTGGATTGGGAACTGGTTAAAAGATAGAAAGCAGAGGGTAGGGCTAAATGGCCAATATTCCCAATGGAAAAAGGTGAATAGTGGAGTACCCCAGGGATCTGTACTGGGTCCGCTGCTTTTTGACATATTCATAAATGACCTGGAAAAGGGAATAACTAGTGAGGTTATCAAATTTGCAGATGACACAAAACTGTTTAAAGTTGTTAAAACCCAAGAGGATTGTGGAAAACTGCAGGAGGATCTGGATAAATTGGAAGACTGGGCATCCAAATGGCAGATGAAATTTAATGTGGACAAGTGCAAAGTTATGCACCTAGGAAAGAACAACCCACACTATAGTTACACAATGCAAGGCTCCACCTTAGAAACCACCACCCAGGAAAAAGATTTAGGAGTCATTGTGGATAACATGTTAAAACCCTCCGCCCAGTGTGCAGCGGCAGCCAAGAAAGCAAATAGAATGCTAGGTATCATAAGGAAAGGAATGGAGAACAAAGCAAAGGATATTATAATGCCTCTGTATCGCTCCATGGTACGACCGCACCTTGAATATTGTGTGCAATTCTGGTCACCGTATCTTAAAAAGGACATAGCGTTATTAGAAAAAGTACAGAGAAGAGCCACCAAATTGGTGAAGGGGATGGAAGGCTACTCCTATGAAGAGAGGCTAAGAAGGTTAGGGCTCTTTAGCCTGGAGAAGAGACGGCTGAGGGGAGATATGATAGAGGTCTATAAATTAATGAATGGAGTGGAACGGATAAACGTGGATCAATTGTTTACGCTATCAGAGTATAGAAAGACTAGGGGACATGTAATGAAGCTACAGGGTAAACTATTTAAGACAAATAAGAGAAAATATTTTTTCACTCAACGTGTAATCAAACTCTGGAATCTGTTACCGGAGGATGTAGTAAGGGCTGTTAGTATAGCTGGGTTTAAAAAAAGGTTTGGACACGTTCCTGGAGGAAAGGTCCATAAACCACTATTAAAAAGGGACCCAGGATATCAATGCTTGACCCAGTACAAGCATTGTGGAACCTGTCTTTTGGGGATATTGCTAGGTACGTATAACCTAGATTGGCCACTGTTGGAAACAGGATACTGGGCTTGATGGCCCTCGGTCTGACCCAGTATGGCATGTCTTATGTTCTTATGTTCTCATCTTGTCCAAAGACAAGGTGATGTTGCAGCAGTCCTGTCCTTTTTGCCTAAGATTGCGTCAGCGTTCCACATAAATCAGACCGTGGTATTACCTGGTTTTCCCAAGGTGGTGGACAGACAACTCCATCGCTTGGATTTGCGCAGAATACTCTGCTCTTTTTGAAGCAGACAGTACCTTTTTCGGAAGATGGAGTGTCTCTTTGTCTTGTATGGGGGGCTCCTGCAAAAGGGAAGGTGGGGCCTCTAAGGCTTCGATCGCCAGATGGTTGAAGGAGACAAGCGTTTTGGCCTATATCCTGCACCAGAAGCCAATTCCGGTGGGATTATGGGTTCGCTCAACCAGGGCACAGGTGGCGTCATGGGCAGAATGTGGTCTGGTGCCACACCAGTGGATATTTGTAAAGCTGCGATGTAGGTGTCCCTGCATGCATTTGTTTAGCATTATTGCTTGGATCTTCAGGTGTGGTTGGATGTGTGGTTTGGTACTCGGGTGTTGCAGGCCGGGCTTGAATACTGCTCTGGTACATCCCAGGAGTCTGGACTGGGAACCTATGGAAGGTGAAATTAGACCTTACCTGCTAATTTTCTTTCCTTTAGTCCCTCCAGTACAGTCCAGAACCCACCCTTTGTTGTTCTGGTGATTTAGCAAGCCTGGTTCAGATTGTCAGTAATGTTTCAATTTCTGTTTGGTTCCCCCCCCCATTATGGTCAGTTCCTGGGACCTACAGATTTAGTTCTGGGGTAGCCTGGGGCTGACTGCGGTCTTGGGTCTCGGGCTGCAGCATCAATCACACTTCCTTTTGGGAAGATTGGGTTTCCATTTATGACTAGTGTTCTTCTAGGTTGATACTAGCTTGGTGGGGAGGAGCTCAGCCTCCTTTGTACTGTGACATCACCAAAAGCTAGAAAGCTCAGTCTCCATCTGCTGGAAGGGGGACAGACCCCAGGAGTCTGGACTGGACTGTAAGGACTAAAAAGAAAATTAGCAGGAAAGGTCTAATTTCACCATCTGTCTATATCCAAGCCTCTTTGTAGGGCAGAACCTCTAGGAATGCTTTACTGTACAATGCTATTTAAGGTCTATCTGCAGTTTGTTATCAGGCATCTTGGATTCAATATTTCATCTCTACTCTTGATATTCAGTTTCATTTGCCGCTGGAAATTTCATTTGACTAGACTCTAAATTCATTTACACTGATGTATTTCTGCTGATAGGAGTTAGATAAGAGTCATTTGACTCAAGCTGAATATGGAGAAGATTGAGGTATTTATTGGTAGGTAATACCTTGGACTCTAGGCTTGTTCTCTATTAATCGTGGTTAAGATCTTGTTATTGCTGTGTACAAAGGTAAACATTTTGGGAATAGTACTCGATTCAGCTCTTAACAATGCTGGTTGCTCTGGTGACCAAGAAAGCATTTAGCTAAATGCGGTTGCTCAGACTAAGCTATGACCTTTTCTTAGGGTCTCTGTATTAAAAATTGTGATGCAGGCTGTGATGTTGTCAAATCTCAACAACTGCAACTCACTCTTTGTAAAGTTACCAGCCAAAGGGGCAAAAATGTTTACCGAAGTGTGCTACCTAGTAGCATGGGGTTTAGCGTGCGGTTTGGGCGTCACTCTAAAATGTAGCGTGGGATCCAGTCCTAAAAATCCTAATCTACCCAGTTTGTGTGCGATGGGGTGGAGAAGGAGGGTTGATGACAAGGTGCGGCTTGCGTGGCTTTTAATAGCTCCTGCTAACCATCCATGCATGCTGCCTGTAGCATTGGTGCACTTAACACCACCTCAATTGCAGGAAGTGGTGTCATGGGCTGATGGACACACATGCTCTTTGAAGTTAGTGTGAGCCTCCCTACGCTGGTAACATCCACCACACACGTTACTGGCATGGACATATGAAAGATGTCCCAAAATGTATAATTTGCTCATTGTGCAAAATTCACTTGCAAGAGTGATTTTGGAAGGCAAATATTGGGAAAGGGTTAGTTATCTCTTAAAACTCAACATCAGATTTACAATGTTCATTTTGGCTTTCAGTGTTTTTAAAAAGATTGAATGTAGGTTTAGGCACTTGATATACCGCCGTTTACTGTGTGTCTTGTCTACTAATGTCAGTTGATATTTTCCTACCTCAGATTTAGGATTTTAAATCAATAAAACAAGGTCAAGAACCTTTTTATGGGATGGTACCCAGTTGGTGGATTGTGCTTACTTTTAATCAGAGAGAGATGGATGACTAACTAACATTCCACTAGTGACTCAAAACCCCTAATTATTTGAGTAATTTATTTAACACTATGAAAGAAAATGGAGTATCGGCGACGTCTAGTCCTGTATTCTATAGAGTTGAGGAGTGGCAAGTTCTTTTGGAAGTTAATGTTATTTAGATCAGGGATTTTAGCATTGAGGATCCCAGTGAATTTGGAGGGATAGTAAGAGACTTGGGATTGAAGATTTACTCTCCTTTGGATGTGTACTACAGGTATGACAGATTATCTAGAATGTGTTTTTAGACTATTATTTGTTACTTTAATATGGTGACCTAATATTTTGATCATTTCTTTTAACCTTTGGATTGGATGTAATTTTTTATATTAGTGTTATAGAACTCTTGATTGCTAATCTGTATTTATGGATGTGTCTTCAGCCATTTTGTTTAGATTGTAACTTATATGTTCTCTGCATTTCTTTAGTATTTATAATTTACTTTGAATGAACCATAATTGTTCTGGAAGGCATGGAATACAAAACAAATTGAATGTGTTTTTTTTCCCTTTTTTTCAAGAGTTCGCCAAGTGAACTAGATAGAGTGAATGGACACTTCCAAGCACGGGGCACAGACTTTGTTTCAGAAAATAAAAAGTCAAAATTTCAGGTGGGTCAGAGCTTTCTGTCTCTCTTTAGCAGGAGAGAGAGGCGAAAGAGGAATAACTTCTGTAGTCTTAATATTTTCAGTAGTATGCATTTCTCCTTCCAGAGAAACCAGTGGTAGTTTAGTCAAACTATTTTTCCATTCATGCACGAGTGAACATTATTAGATCATGCTAAAGAAGTCTGTTTAGCCTCAATGTATTAGATGGATCTTCTGTCTGCTCCTCCCATTATCCAGGTAATTACTAGCTGCTGATAAAAGCAAAAAATTAAGAAATTTATATGGATTGGGGACTTTGGCTTTTTTTTATTATTTTTTTTTTTAACTTTGCAGTTTTCTCCTGCTTCTTTTGTGCTTCCTGTTCAGTCAGAACCAGGAATGGGATCTGGTATCATGAGCCTTAATTTGAAACTATGTGGAGCTTTTTTTCCTATTTTTACATCCCTTCCCAGTGTACTTTAGACCAGTCATTGCGATAACAATCTTTGGCATGGGGACATGTACTAGGGCTCCTTCTGGAATAGTTATTTTGCCACTCACTGCCACTATTGTGTGATGATAGAATATTATTCCCCTTCTCCCCCTGGAGCTCTGAGCGCTGTCTCCGTCAGTGGCCAAACATATGCTTATAGTGAGATCTCTATTGCAGCCTCAAGTATAATATAAAGTTTTTCCTTATCTATGAGACTTTTGGGTTTGACACTTTTTTGTTTTTGTGACCTGACCATTATAGTCTTGCTGCAACAAACAAATAGTTTGTTTCAAAGATAATTGCATGCTGAGGAGAAAATTGCTAATGCAGACTTTTCAAGTCCCTCCCAGCAAAGAAGGTTGCATATTAATTTCGTGCCTTGATTATCTTTTTTTTTTCTTCCAGGATGTCATACCCCAGCCCCTTTTAGACCAGTACTTGTCAATGACTGACCCAGCTCGAGCCCAGACAGTTGATACTGAAATTGCAAAACACTGTGCCTACAGTCTGCCAGGTGTGGCACTGACTCTGGGCAGGCAGAACTGGCATTGTTTGAGAGATACATACGAGACACTGGCATCTGATGAACAGGTACAGATGATGCTAACTTGACAGTTGTGGAAACTGTATTTTTTGATTTTGGGTCTGCTATACCAAAGCTTGTACTAAGAAATGTTATCATGCATGGTGAAACAGCTCTCATGGGAGATGCATTAAATATTTTAAATGCTCCTTCTAAAATGTTGAGGGCAAAGAACTACAAGCGAGGAATAACAAATGTCTGCATTGCTTGTGTTGTACTCCTTTTGGCTATGACCAATGTTTACAACTATTTGTTGGGCACTTGTTCACTCAAGTCCGAGTGTGCATTTCTTGCCCTACATATATCTTTATATGTTATGTGCCATATGGGTTTCTCCTTCCCTTTTTTAATGACCTAAATAAAATAGTAATGGGATTTCATGGCGTGATAAGCAGGTCAGTGATAGTTTGAAAACATCATAGAAGCTGAAGGGAGAAGGGAGCATTAACTTTGTATTTTTTAAGTCTTGATAGGCAGGTATAAAACAATAAATGAAAATATATTACATGGTGGCCCTGTTCAACTTGCTGTCACCCAACACTAGTAGTTATGGAATGCAGAGGGGTAGGTAAGTGGGGAAATTTTGGTCTTATTTTTTTGGTAGGGGGTACATAAAGGAGGTGTGCAAGGGACATTTTTCATTTTATTATGTGAGGTCTTATGCACTTTGTGGCTATCCCCCTTACTGAATATGATAACCCACTCTAAATTGAAGGTCTTTTTTCAGTCATTAATGGGGATGCACTATATAGTTGGATAGCTCTGGGATAATAGGGGTATAATGGGCACTCAGGAAAGTACAATGAATTCTTTACTTGGATCTTTGAGGAGGATGTAAGGAGAGAGTCATGCTGGAAATGGGCTTTCATGGTGACAGTCTGGAGGAACTGCAACAAATCTCAGAGGAACGTGAAGATATACAAAGACAAACTAAAAAGGTAGCAAATCATCCGAACCAGAGTATTGAAAGAACTCAAAAATGAAATTTCAGACCTACTATTAGTAATTTGTAATCTATCATTAAAATACACTGTGGTACATGAAAATTGGAGGATGGCCAACATAACACCAGTATTTTTTAAAAAGGTTTCCAGGGTGATCCAGGAAAATATAGACCAAAGATCCTGATGTCTGTGCTGGACAGAATGTTAGAAACTATAATAAAGAACAAAATTACAGAACTTTTAGATCACTTGGTACAGAACCAATGTAGATTAAGCCAAGGGAAGTCCTTGCCTTGCTAATCTGCTACATTTTTTTTGAAGATTTGGATAAAGGTGAGCCAGTTGATATAAAGGCTAATTTTAAATGTATCATTGGGATATAAATTGAAACATGCTTTCTATCAGTCTGGAAAGCATAAATTATTTTAAGGAGAATACCATAGCATCTTGACCATAAGCCCAACAAATAATTGTAAGCATTGGCTAAGAGGCATTATAGCGGTATGTGGACAAAACTTGAATTTTTATAGTAAAACAAAAATTTAGCATGGAATTATTACATGTTATAGAAAATATTTTGTTGCTGAAAATCTCTTATGCTTTAATCTGTCATCGTTTTCCTTTACACTGGGCTTTGAAATACCATTAGTGGAAGGTCCGTCGAACGCTGGCCTTCTCCATTCATGAGCTAGCAGTGATTCTGGGCGATAAACTGACAGCAGCTGACCTGGTGCCCATCTTCAATGGGTTCTTAAAAGATCTGGATGAGGTGCGCATCGGAGTTCTCAAGCATCTCTACGATTTTCTCAAGGTACTACAGTGACTTTATTGAACTAGTACTTGACCAACTGCTCATAAAAATGTTACTATTAATTAAAATTTTTATGAGACTTTTTCTGTTTTGCAATAAACTACTGAACACCAGGGGGTATGTTTACCAAGCCAAGCTAATAGTTAAGGTGTGCTCTTTGTAACTAGGCCCCACTAAATAAGATGTGACTGATTTTAAAAGAGAACACCGTAACTGTTAGCCTGGCTTAGTAAACATACGTTTATGTATTTTACTTCTAGGAATCTGGGTAAAGGAGGGTTAGAAGTAACCGTGTTGATTACAAGTTACTGTTATTTGGTCTTTATGGAGTGAATTTTATAACTCTGTGCACGAGTAAAAAGGATATGCGTGCTTTCACTTTTTAGACCTTTCATATTTTCAAAATGAAAACATGCACATATGTTCATTTTGAAAATTACGTGCACACATTTATATTTGGGGAATGTGTTTTTTCTGGATTTCTGTATGTATATCTTTTAAAAGGTATATTTCGTAGATGTCAGTCCCTCCTCCTCATCCCTGACCTTGAACACCACTTCAAACACCATACAAACTTGTGTATATATAGGCTGTATGCCTACCTGAAATATGAATAAACGTACGCACAATCTCATAATGGGCATTTCTGTGTAGAAATGGCTAGAAAATTACCCTCAATTTGAGTAAAAAGTGGTAGGATACAAATCGCTGAAAGCAGAGCATGTTAGATACCTAATAAAAAGTGAATGGGAAGACGACACTGCACCCCGTTTTGTATAGGATACAAACAAAAATTTGAAACCCAACAAGAGAAAAATGATTTTGCCTTGTAATTAAGTGTTTATTAAACTGCATTGTTTGATGGGGAACTCTCCTTATAGTTACTTCATGCAGACAAGAGACGCGAGTATCTTTACCAGCTTCAGGAGTTTCTGGTGACAGATAATAGCAGGAACTGGAGGTTTCGATATGAACTGGCAGAGTAAGTAAACTCCCAAAAAAGCTTTTATATAATGTGCACATGAGGGACTAGCTCAAACCTTTTCTAGTATAGCATAGTTGCTTATGTGTAATGGGGGTTCTCTGTAGACAGCAGGGGTATACAGCCACACTCCGTAACGGCACCTCCATGCTGGGCTCTCCCCTAGCTCTCTGAGCATGCATGCCTCTTCCCACCTGAAAGTCCTCTTAGAACAGTTCATAAGATCGGAAGAATAAGCATGAAGTAGTAATTCCTTCTTCCTTCCTTGGTACTGTATATGTCTTTGTTTTCTCTTTTTGTTAGTGGGGACAGGCGGGCGGGTGAGTGTGGCTGCATACCCCTGCTGCCTATGGAGAACCCCTATTACAGGTAAGCAGCTACACTTTCTCCGCAGACAAGCAGGGGTATATAGACATGCTCCATAGGTGAATCCAGAGCCGAGGGTCGCTTTGAGAATGATGGAAGGATGCAGCCCGGACGTTGTGCAAGGAAGCAGAAATCATGAAGTTCTGAAGGACTGCTTACACAAAGGCAGAGTCCTGCACTAAGAGTCCAAACTATAATGCTTTGTAAAAGTATGAATTGAAGTCCAAGTGGCTTCTTTGCAGATGTCTTGAAAATATATAGATGAGAAGCTAGCGATTGAAGTGACTGTGGGCCATTGTGGCCTGGGGACTGGAGATTTGCTTGGTTGTAGCAAAAAGGAAGTGCAATCTACTATCCAGGAGGAGATGAACTTCTTTGAAGTTGGTTGATCCAGGTCATTGGGATTAAAAGGTAACGAAGAACTATGAGGTGGTGTGCAGCTCTTTGGTTGCATGTAGATAGTATAGTAGAGCTCGCTTATAGTCCAAAAAGTGGAGGGCTTGTTCCAGGGAATGCACTGGCAGATTCGGAAGAACACTGGTAGTACAATGAACTGATTGAGATAAAATTTAGGCACGACTTTAGGGATGAATTTCAGATGCGTACACAAGAGGACCCTGTTAAGCAGGAAATGTATGTATACGGCAGGTAATGAACCAGCACTTGAAGCTCACCGATTCTTCTAGCTGAGGTGATTGCTGTGAAGGCAGTCTTCCAAGTGATGTGCTTAAGAGATGCATGAAGTTCGAAGGGAACTTTCATGAGCTCAGAGAGGACAATGTTAAGATCCCATGCAGGAAGAGGAGGCTGGAAGGGAGACTTAGTGTTCATGATGCCTTTCATGAATCTCTGTACTAAGGGATGGACCGAGATGGGTTTCCCTTTCACTAGGGCATGGTGAGCAGCAATGGCTGAGAGGTGGTATTGCACTAACGAAGTCTGTAGTCTTGACTGGGAGAGATGTAGGAGGTAGGCAAGAATGGTGCCGAGGGATCAGACAATGGTGCTGTTCCAGTGGAATAAGTGCAACCACTTACACTGGTTGGAAAGGTGAGTTGCTAGTTTTCAAGATGTCATGGCTATCTGAAGGACCTCATCAGAGAGCATGTGCTCTCCTCCTAGGTCATGTATATTTTCCAGGCTGCCAAGGAAAGGCTGCTGAGGTTTGGATGGAGAAGGGCACCGTGGTTCTGAGTCAGGAGAAACGGATGTGCGCCCAGTGATTGTGGACCCTCCTCCGCCAATATGAAGAAGTGCGGGAACCATGGATGCCAGGGCCACTGAGGAGCAATTAGATTGACAGTTGCTCTGTCCTGTTGAATTTTGAGTACCCTGCTGATGAGTGGAAATGGCAGAAACATGTAGAGAAGTCAGTGACTCCAGGAACTGGCAAATGCATCGTGGGCTGAATGGCACACTGTCAGGCAAAGAGAGAAAAAGCCTGGGCATTTCACATTCTTGTCCGATGTGAAGAGCTCTATCTTCGGGTTACCCCATCTGCTGAAGAGTCTGTGGACAACATGTTGTCCACTGACCATTCGTGAGGGTCCAGACATCGGCTGAAGGTGTCCGCCAGCTGGTTCTGTGTCCCTGGAAGGTAGGTCGCTCTGAGAATAGTTCCCATAGAATGGGCCAAGAGCCAGAGGTAGGTGGCTTCCCGACATAATTGGAGGGATTCTGCTTTCTTTGCTTGTTAATATAAAACCATGAAAACCTGGTTGTCAGTTTTGATCAAGAGGATTTTGTGCTGCGTCCAATGACTAAAAGCATTGAGAGCATAAAAGACTACCCCAAAATTTCAAAACTTTGATATGCAGAGCATGCTCCTGTGCTGACCACGTCCCCTGAGTGGATAGATGGAGCAGGTGTGCCCTTCCCCCATCCATGATAAGCAGCATCGGTGGTGATTGTGAGCTGATACTGTGGTGGTTGAAAGGGGCGACCATGCCCTAGATTAGAGGGGATGCTCTACCAACGCAGGCTGACATGAAGTCCGTGGTCATTTTCCCTGAAGAGGGAGACAGAGTTCTGCTTCCGGTTGAGTTTGTGGTGCCACTGTAATGGCCGCATGTACAGTCTTGCGAGAGGAACAACATGGAAGGAAGCTGCTATGTGTCTTAGCTAAGAGCTGGAGAATAGCCTGGGCCGGGGCAAACTGAAGTTGAGTGAATTTGATGCTGAGGCTTTGAAGAACTCTGGTCCTGTTGCCAGGAAGGTTCGCTTTCCCCATGAAAGTGTCAATGTGTGCTCCGATGAAGCACGGCATCTGTTGAGGCTGTAGTTTGGACTTTTGCATGTTTATGATGAAGCCAGTGGCCTGCAGCAGAGATATTGTGGCAGTTTTTGGCATAGCAAAAATGAGCCAGTCATCAAGAGAGAGCTACACACAGTGCCCCTGACAATGGATCAGTTGAGGTCCTCCAGTCTTTTTTGGAATTAGGAAAAAGCAAGAGTAAAAGCCTTGTCAGCACTGCTGGGAAAGGACCTGCTTGATAGCCTGGTTGTGTAGGAACTCAGACATTTCTTATTTCAGAATGAGGAAGTGTTGAGCCTAGAGTGGTTTGGTGTCTAAGGGTGGTTCTGGAGGGGGGAAGCTTTGAGAAATTGATGTGATATCCCCCTTAAATGATGTTGATGACCCAGCGATCCATTGGGATGGATTGCCAAGCCTCTGAAGTATTGGATTCTTCCACCCACTAGTATGTAGTCAAAAACCATAATTTGGTTTGGGGTAGGAGTAGGGTTAGGAATTTGTTTCCTCTTTCTGAGCCGGGAATATGGGCTTAGGTTGTCCCAGTCATGTACCAGTTGTCTGGAATATGGCTAGAATCTGTGATGGGGGTAAAATTGCTGGAAATATTGGTAATGGTATGCCTTCCAGTATTGTGGTATTTGTGGACGTCTAGTCTGAAGTGGGTTCCAAAGGTTGTGCTGCTAGCTTTCTGATGGTGGAGGAATGGTCCTTAACCTCCGAGACAACCTCTTGCACCTTAGACCCAAATAGACTAATCACCCTGGCAGGGAGTGTGTGCCAGTCGATCATACAGGTCTTTATGAAGTCCTGACACTTCCAGCCAGGCAGTGTGGCTTGCGGAAATGGCTGTAGCAGTGGAACGTGCCATGGAGTCAAAAGCATTGTATGTGGTGTGAATAATGCGATAAGGATTCATGAAGGCTAATAAGGAGCTGGGCATGATCTTCTGGGGCTAAGGTACTGGGGTATCAAGCTGAAGCTGATGATCACAGTAGTAGTGCAGGATCTGGAATTGGTGCGCCAGTACTCGCATGCCCAAGAGAACACTCTGGTAGGATTTGCGACCGATGGCATTGAGAGTTCCTTATTCTTTGCCCGGAGGTGTCTGAAACACAGATTTAGTGCTTTTAGTCTTCTTGATGACCATCTCAGAGTCTATGGACTGATGTGGCAGCTGCTGACGGTCAAATCCAGGAGCAGGTAGCACTTTATACTTTAGATCTAAGTGATGTTAAATGGCATGTACAGAGGCAGGCTTCTTCCAAATAGAGGCTTGCGAGTTTTGCAGAATTTAGGGAACTGAAGGAAATATCGATACATCGGGAAGATGTATTACAACTATTAGATAAACTGAAGAGTAGCAAATCACCTGGGCCAGATGGTATACATCCAAGGGTGTTGAAAGAACTGAAATATGAGATTGCAGACCTGCTATTAGTAATCTGTGAACTATCATTAAAATCATCTCTAATACCTGAAGATTGGCGGATCGCCAATGTAACACCAATTTTTAAAAAGGGTTCAAGAGGTGATCCGAGAAACTACAGACCGGTGAGCCTCACGTCAGTACCGGGAAAAATGGTAGAAACCATCATAAAGAATAAAAATTACTCAGCAAGTAGATAGTCATGGCCTAATGGGAGACAGCCAACATGGCTTTAGACAAGGACGATCTTGTCTTACTAATCTGTTATGTTTTTTTGAAAGTGTGAATAAACAGGTGGACAAAGGTGAGTCGGTTGATATAGTGTATCTGGACTTTCAGAAAGGCTTTGACAAGGTCCCTCAGAGACTTTTGGCAAAACTAAAGAGTCATAGGATAGGAGACAGTGTACTACTGTGGATCAGGAACTGGTTAAAAGATAGAAAGCAGAGGGTTGGGCTAAATGGCCAATTTTCCCAATGGAGAAAGGTGAATAGTGGTGTACCCCAGGGATCTGTGCTGGGTCCGCTGCTTTTTGACATATTCATAAATGACCTGGAAAATGGAATAATGAGTGAGGTTATCAAATTTGCAAATGACACAAACTATTTAAAGTTGTTAAAACCCAAGAGAATTGTGGAAAATTGCAAGAGGATCTTGATAAATTGGAAGACTGGGCATCAAAACGGCAGATGAAATTTAATGTGGACAAGTGCAAAGTTATGCACCTAGGGAAGAACAACCCAAACTATGGTTATACGATGCAAGGTTCCACATTAGGAACCACCACCCAGGAAAAAGATTTAGGCGTCATTGTGGATAACATGTTAAAACCCTCGGCCCAGTGTGCAGCGGCAGCCAAGAGAGCAAATAGAATGCTAGGTATCATAAGGAAAGGAATGGAAAATAAAACAAAAGATATTATAATGCCTCTATACCGTTCCATGGTGAGACCGCACCTTGAATATTGTGTGCAATTCTGGTCGCCGTATCTTAAAAAGGATATAGCGTTATTAGAAAAGGTTCAGAGAAGAGCCACCAAAATGGTAAAGGGGATGGAAGGATACTCCTATGAAGCAAGGCTAAAAATGTTAGGGCTCTTTAACCTGGAAAAGAGACAGCTGAGGGGAGATATGATAGAAGTCTATAAATTAATGAACGGAGTGGAACAGGTAAACATAGATCGACTGTTTACGTTATCAGAATATAGGAAGACTAGGGGACATGCAATGAAGCTACAGGGTAAACTATAAGACTAATAAAATAAAATACTTTTTCACTCAACGTGTAATCAAACTCTGTAATTTGTTACCAGAGGATGTAGTAAAGGCTGTTAGTGTAGCTGGGTTTAAAAAAGGTTTGGACAAGTTCCTGGAGGAAAGGTCCATAAACCATTATTAAGAAGGGACCCAGGATATCAATGCTTGACCTAGTACAAGCATTGCAGAACCTGTGTCTTTTGGGGAAACTGCTAGGTACGTATGACCTGGATTGGCCACTGTTGGAAACAGGATACTGGGCTTGATGGACCTTGGTCTGACCCAGTATGGCATATCTTATGTTCTTATGACAAGGCTAAAATTTCCTTAGGAGCACTACAGGTATTGAGGATAAAATTGGAAGTCATGTCTATTCATGGGAGTTTGAGTCGCCAAGTGCTAGGGCTCGGGAGATCTTCTGCAGAAATTAAGGTTATGAAAGGTGGTCCTATGCTTCTTCTAAAGGGTTTTGATTGGGAAGAGGGCCAGATAGATCATCCTGAATGTGATAGTCCCTTGAGAGTGCATAGGAAGAGAGGATGCTCAGAAAGGAGCAGATGTCATCCTCAGTTAGAAGAGGAGTACGCAGGTCCACTAGGGGAGGGTACTGATGGCAGTGATGCTGTCTGGGATCTGCCAGCTCCTCCAGCAATGTAGAATCTGAGGGAAGGGATCCTTTAGTGGGGGTAGCTTGTAGCATGGTGGCACTATTTTGCACAAACTTTCTAAGCAGCGATATCAGAGAGGAGCATGGACTTATGGCCCCTTGCTGAGTAGAGGGTCCCTCTGGAATCATCGGGGGGGGGGAGGGGGGGCATGGAGGTCTTTCAAAGCTGAGCATGTTTAGCAGGAGGCTTCCCAAGGCTTGTCTGTTCTTTTTAGCTGTCACTTGGGGGCCTTACTTGTGAAGCCATCCCCTTGCAGCTCTGGATCATTATGAGGCTTGCTGTGCTTTGATTTTGTTTTAGCTGTATCTCCCTGTCCCGTTGAATCCATGATTGAATGGGATAATGTCGGGGGAGGGGTGGAGCCACAGGCCTAAGGCTGCAGGTTCTGGACTGGATGCTTTAATGCTGCTGCTGGGAGGGAGTCTGCCTCTGGTTAAGCCACTGTCCTGGAGTGCTTTGATCGTGCCTGGTCTGGGCCCAATGACGTAAGGGTTGAAGAGGAAGTTGCTAAGCAGTGTTGCTAAGCGTTGTGGAGCTGCCAAGGGCAGCAGTACATCTTTTTAGTTGGAGGTGCCAAACAAACCAATTTCCAGCTTCAACCTCAAGCTCTCTAGCTGTTGATGCAGTGTTGGGCAAAATATTGGTGGGATCATGGCCCCTGTGGCCCACCCCATTCCACTGCCTATGTGAGCCACCATTGCTGGTGTTGGCAAATGACCATGGCCAGCACAGTTGGGCAGAAGTAAATGAAATCGCCGTGGTAGGAGATCAGTAGCAGTCGCCCTGATAGAGCATTTGCCAGCAGGAACAGAGTTGTGATCGCAGTGCGGTTGTATCGTCGGCAGAAGGCGAGTTTACTTGCTGGGATGTGAAGAGTTTCTCACAGGGATTTTTTTGGTGTTGTTGTTGCTTTGACTTGATGCTATGGGAGGTGGCTGGTCCTGCAGTCTCCGGGCAAAAGGGGAATTGGGGAGAGTTGTGGTGTTCTAGCTGCAGTCAAGAAAACTGTTCTGAGCAGGACTTTCGCGTGGGAAGACGCGTGCATGCTCAGAAGTCCAAAAGACTTCTTTGAGCTAGGGGAGAGCCCAAGAGGCGCCGACCAGGATGACACCTAAGGGTGTGTACCTACATCCCCCTGCTAGTCTGCGGAGAACATGTAAACCCTGCAGGTTGGAGAAGGATCAGAATCCTAATTTGCTGAAGAGATCATCCAGTTTTTGGGAGAACATGTAATGGGAGGAAGTATGGTTATAAATCGGTTTTATTTTCCTTAATGTTACTCAGCTTTAGATTTCAGTGCTAATAGCATAGTGAAAAAGTCTGAGAATCAAAAGGTAACAAAATAAACAAAATCAATATAGGTGCTTGTAGGCCAATGTTTCGTTGGGCAGAATGTGTGATGATAACCTTCTATTTCAGGCAGCTGATCTTGATCTCTGAGCTCTATAGCCCCATGGATGTGTATGATTATTTACGACATATTGCATTAACCCTGTGTTCAGATAAAGTGTCTGAAGTCAGGTGGATCTCTTTCAAATTGGTAAGTAGTGCTCCTAGGGTTTTTTTGCCATAAAACATTCTCCTTTTTCTAGTGTTTCTGAAGATTATCTTGCCTTAATTGTTATATTCACAATGATTATATAACTAACTACACACACAGGCAAAACATACAGACATGCTTTTTTCTCTGTACTGACTCTGCTGAACTTTCAATGCAAGAGACACTTTTACCTTCTCTGACTGACTATTTTCCAAGAAAACAATTTGCTTACCTTCTTACATCTGTTATTTTGGGGTACTGGGTTAAAACGGCAAAGTCTATGTAGAAACGCCACCCCTCATACAGTGGATAAGCTCTCATGCACACAGCTTGCACATGCGTAGGTTTATCCATCTATTGGATGTGAACTTTTGTAACAGGCCATGTCAGCGTGTAAAGCACTGCTTTTGCCCATGGAAATGCCTATTGAAAATTACTCTAGTATGGATATATCTGAAGAGAGCAGATATGCGACGTTCTGTAGATTATTTTATAGTCTAGCGATTAGAGAGCAAGGGTTAAATTAAAGAATGATGTTTCTCCAACTTTGTGGATGTTTTATATGATTTAAAATGGAGCTTATTGGTGCTGAGACAGCCTCAAGGGGGAACACACTACTTTTCAAATATGTATCTGCAAGCAATCTAAGTAAGAGGTTTTTAATAACCTTCAACCCGTCTCATACTTTTGGTCCAAAATGAGAGTAAGGGACATAAAGCCAAGCAAGAGCGAGAGACATTTAGGATGTTAACTTTTGTGCCCTGGGTCTTGACTGTTTACACCCACCTGAAAAAGATTCTTTTGACTTGCTAAAGGGGTTGAAATCTATAGAGAAGCTAGAGTATGATCTCTATGAAACCAAGGACGGAAAAAAGGTAGATGTGAGGGATCAGTCTCAAATGAAAAAAAATAAAAATAAAATCACATGTTTTGGTGGACAGGAGGTTTCATCAGAGTAGCGACACAGTCTGTGTGCTGTCTGTAAGCAGCATTATTGATTACGGACACAATTGGTATTAACAACTTCAAGTCTCTACTGCTTTCTCTCACAGGTGGTGGCAATACTTCATAAATTCTATGAAAATGGTGAAAATGAATTGGGAATAAACTTCATCAATGAGCTTATAGTGCGCTTCCGTCACTCTTCCAAATGGATTGGAAGACAGGCATTTGCCTTCATCTGTCAGGTTGGTGCAAAGTCCATTGTTACATGTGAGGTTCTGTATGAAATATTGTTGTTAAGTGCCGTCAAATCTGTGTCAACTCATGGCGACCCTCTGGATAGCTATCCTAAATTGTGTTCGGTCTTTAGTCAGGCGGCTCATTGACAGACTGGTACCCATAGCTGCTGTTATTGTATCGATCCATCTCATTGCTGGCCTTCCTCTTTTGCGTTGACCTATCTTGCCAAGCATGATGTCTTTCTCTAATGATCTCTCTCTTCGCATGATGTCTCCAAAGTATGAAAGTTGAAGTCTTGTCATCTGAGCTTCTAAAGAAAGCTTAGGTTTGATCTCCTCTAGTACCGACTGGTTTGTTCTTCGGGCAGTCCACTATACACAGTATTCGTCACCAGCACCATAATTCAAAGACATCAATTTTCTTCCTGTCTATCTTTTTCACTGTCCAGCTTTCACATCCATATGATGTTATTGAAAATACCATGGCTTGAACAAGTCAAATCTTTGTATGGAGAGAGACATCTCTGCTCTTGAGAATCTTATCTAGGTCTTTCATAGCCATTCTGCCAAGAGCAATGCATCATCTGATTTCTTGACTGCTTGTTGCTTCTTTATTGATAGATGATCCAAGTAGGTTAACGTTGTTCACGATTTCAATTTCTTCTCCTTCAACGATGAACCTGTTGATTATACCAGTTGTCATGATCTTTGTCTTCTTTAAATTAAGGTGCAGGCCCATTTTGAGACTATGTTCTTTGATTGTGAGAAGCAAATGTTTCAGATCATCTTCACTTTCAGCCAGTAATGTGGTATCATCAGCATAGCGAAGGTTGTTGATGAGTCTTCTACCAATCTTCACACCTCTGTTTTCATACAATCTTGCTTCTCTGATGATTTGTTCTGCATATAAATTAAACAGGTAGGGGGAAAGTATGCAGCCTTGTCTTACACCTTTGCTTATTTTAAATCATTCTGTTTCTCCTTGTTCCGTTCAAACTGTTGCTTCTTGATCAATGTACAGATTGTGCAAGAGTATGATAAGGTGTTCTGGTATACCCATGCTTCTTAATGTGGCCCAGAGTTTCTCATGGTTTACAAAGTCAAAAACTTTGCTATAGTCAATAAAGCACAAATAGATATCATTTTTGTATTCTTTAGTCTTTTCAAGGATCCATCTAACATCCGCAATGATGTCTCTCGTTCCTCGCCCTTTCCTGAACCCTGCTTGCACTTCAGGTAGTTCTTGTTCCAGGTTTGGTTGTAGTCTCTTTTGAATAATCTTCAGTAGAATCATGCTGGCATGTGGGATCAGAGCGATTGTGCGATAATTTCCAGAGTCAGTTGGATCACCTTTCTTTAGTATTAGTATAAACACAGATCTTTTCCAGTCAGTTGGCCATGATGTCTTCCAAATTTCTTGGCAGAGCCTTGTAAGTACGGTAACAGCTGCATCAGATTGCTGTAATACTTCTATGGGAATGCTATCAATGCCTGGTGCTTTGTTCTTTGATAATTTAATTATACAAAACCTATAGGCCAGAGCAAATCAAAATCATAAAATAATGCCCAGCCTTACTATAGTGACCTGTAAATATATTCAATTTTTGTCGGAGCTAGCCGTAGGGAGGTCGAAAGGACCCCCACCAAGCGGGTAGCTACTTTTATTAGCTTGGTG
This sequence comes from Ichthyophis bannanicus, assembly GCA_033557465.1. Lineage (NCBI taxonomy): Eukaryota > Metazoa > Chordata > Amphibia > Gymnophiona > Ichthyophiidae > Ichthyophis > Ichthyophis bannanicus. The sequence goes on along the minus strand of CM066049.1, from coordinate 117,287,631 downwards.
GGGGTCCTTTCGACCTCCCTACGGCTAGCTCCGACAAAAATTGAATATATTTACAGGACGCTATACTAAGGCTGGGCATTATTTTATAACTGTTCTTTGATAAGGCTTTCAATACTGCTTCAACTTCTTCTTTCATCACCAATGGTTCCCAATCATAAGGTACAGGTTGAAACAGCTGTTGGTCCATTTGATCTTTGTCATATAAAAACTCTGTATATTCCTTCCACCTTTTCTTGATCTTCTCAGCATTATTCAACATAGAACCTTGAGCATCTTGTAACATTCCAATTCGAGGCTGGAACTTTTTCTTTAACTCTCGTAGTTTTAGGAAAGACGTTCTTGTTCTTCCTCTAATAGTTTCTGCTTCTATTTCCTTGCATGCTTCATTGTAGTACTTTTCCTTGTCCTGTCTTGCTGCACATTGGAAATCTCTGTTGAGTTCTGTGATTGTCTTTCTTTCTCCTCTGGCTTTAGCTTCTCTGCGTTTCTGGGCAGTTTTCAGAGTTTCTTCCATCATCCATTTTGGCCGTTTTTTTCTTTTTCTCCTTTTGTAAAGACTTCTTGCTTTCTTCCAATACAACCTTCTTGATGTCATTCCATAACTCTTCTGGAGCTCCGTCATTTGTATCTAAAGCAGCAAATGGATTTTGCATGCAGTCTTTAAATTCCAGTGGTATATTCTCAAGGTCATATTTTGCTGCATTCATGAGTGGTTTGCTCTTTTTCAAACTTTAGCTTGAGTTTGCATAGTAGTAGTTGATGATCTGTACCACAGTCAGCTCCAGGTTTTGTCTTTGTTGATGTTATAGAGCTTTTCCATCGTTGACTTCCACAGATGTAGTCAATTTGATTTTTATACAATCCATTGGGTGAAGTCCACGTGTACAGTCGCCGCTTGTGTTGCTGGAAGAAGGTGTTTGAGATGAATAGATCATAGAATTCTGCAAGACCAATCAGTCTTTCTCCAGCTTCATTTCTGTTGCCAACTACTTTGTCTTCTTCTTTGTTGCCAACTTTTGCGTTCCAGTCACCCATGACTATCAGGATATCCTGTTTGCATGTTCTGTCAATTTCAGCTTGTACTTGTTCATAGAACGCTTCAATTTCATTCTCTTCTGCAGATGTTGTTGGGGCATATACATGAATTATAGTTGTGTTGATAGGCATTCCTTGTAGACGAATAGAGATAAAAGCGTTCGCTGACTGCATTGTATTTCATTACAGTTCTTGCAAGATTCTTCTTTATTAAAAATGCAACACCATTTCTTCTTTGTCTTTCATTTCCAGCATAGTAGACCATGTGATCATCTGATGCAAAGTGCCCGATGCCAGTCCATTTCAGTTCACTGACACCCAACAGATCAAGTTGTACATGTTCCATTTCATTCTTGACCACCTCCAACTTCCCTTGGTTCATGCTTCGTACGTTCCATGTTCCAATGTGTAAGACATCTTTACAGCTTCTGACTCTCATTTCACGCGCAGCTACATCAGCAGTCAGACGTCCCGAGGGCTTTGGTCCAACCACATCATAAATGCTGGCTTTACTCTGAAAAGTCTTCAGCTCTTCCCCAGTAGCTAGTTGAGTGCCTTCCGACCCGAGGGTCTCATCTTCCAGTACTATAGCACAATTTGTTTTATTGTAACTATCCATTGGGTTTTCATGGCAAGATACAGAAGTAGATTGCCGGGTCTTTCTTCCGCGCAGTTCAAGTTTGGTGTTGTTGCCGTTGTCACAGAAATGTGATCCTCCGCCATCAACACTAGCCCATTCTGCTGCTGCCCAGATGGGTGGTTTGTCTTGGTCTGGCACCTCAGCTGAGACCTGTCCATCTTGGGAGACCCTGCCAGTAGTTAAACTACCGATAATTTAGCTCTCAGCATCACTGATGCACACAAGCCCTCACAGCATGACAAACTGCAAACCAAGTGAGGGTATGAAATGTATATCCCACTTTTTCTTAACATCTTTTTCAAAGTAGTTTTGATGGTAGGATTAGCCTCTTCCTACTTGATGTATGGATATCTATATGTGTTTTATGGACTACAGCAAGGCTTTTGACTGTGTAAACCATGAGAAACTCTGGGCTACATTAAGAAGCATGAGTATACCAGAACACCTGATTGTTCTCTTGCACAACCTTTACATTGATCAAGAAGCTACAGTTTGAATAGAACAAGGAGAAACAGAATGGTTTAAAATCAGCAAAGATGTATGACAAGGCTGCATACTTTCCCCCATACCTGTTTAATTTATACGCAGAACAAATCATCAGAGAAGCAGGACTGTATGAAGACAGAGGTGTGAAGATTGAGTTTTCCACCAACAACCTTCGCTATGCTAATGATACCACATTACTGGCTGAAAGTGAAGACGATCTGAAACATTTGCTTCTCAAGATCAAGGAACAGTCTTAAAATGGGCCTGCACCTTAATGTAAAGAAGACAAAGATCCTCACAGCTGGCAAAATCAATAAGTTCATCATTGATGGAGAAGAAATTGAAATAGTTGATCCAAGTAGGTTAAAGTTGTCCACCATCAATAAAGAAACAAGCAATCAAGAAATCAGACGACGCATTGCTCTTGGCAGAATGGCAATGAAGAACCTAGACAAGATTCTCATGAGCAGAGATCTCTCTCTCCATACAAAATTTTGACTTGTTCAAGCTATGGTATTTTAAACAACATCATATGAATGCGAAAGCTGGACAATGAAAAAGATAGACAGGAAGAAAATTGATGCCTTTGAATTATGGTGCTGGCAATAAATACTGTGTATGCCCTGGACTGCCCTAAGAACAAACTTGTCAAGTACTAAAGGAGATCAAACTTAAGCTTTCTTAGAAGCTCAGATGACAAGACTTTGACTTTCATACTCGGGACACATCATGCAAAGAGAGAGAGAATTAGAGAAAGACATCATGCTTTGCGTTTGAAGGCGTGAATAAACAGGTGGACAAAGGTGAGTCAGTTGATATTGTGTATCTGGACTTTCAGAAAGCCTTTGACAAGGTCCCTCATCAGAGACATTTAACAAAACTAAAGAGTCATGGGATAGGAGGCAGTGTACTATTGTGGATCAGGAACTGGTTAAAAGATAGAAAGCAGAGGGTAGGGCTAAATGGCCAATTTTCCCAATGGAGAAAGGTGAATAGTGGTGTACCCCAGGGATCTGTGCTGGGTCTGCTGCTTTTTGACATATTCATAAATGACCTGGAAAGTGGAATAACGAGTGAGGTTATCAAATTTGCAGATGACACAAAACTATTTAAAGTTGTTAAAACCCAAGAGGATTGTGAAAAATTGCAAGAGGATCTTGATAAATTGGAAGACTGGGCATCAAAATGGCAGATGAAATTTAATGTGGACAAGTGCAAGGTTATGCACCTAGGGAAGAACAACCCAAACTATGGTTACACGATGCAAGGTTCCACATTAGAAACCACCACCCAGGAAAAAGATTTAGGCGTCATTTAATTAGTAATACACTTAGTGCGCAGGTGGTGCACCACATCTAATTGAGGGCAAACCCCTCTCTGCTCAACTACTGGTGGCTCGCTTCCTGAGGTGTCTCTTCCTATCGAAGTCTCCCATCCACCCTCTGGTGGCAGAATGGGACTTGAACATTGTACTCTCAAAGCTTACTGCGCCACCCTTTGAGCCTTTTGGCTCTTGCCACTTTTAAGTATCTCACTTGGAAGGTGGTGTTCCTCTTGGTGTTCACTACTGCTCCCCAGGTCAGCGAGCTTCAGGCATTGGTGGCAGACCCACTATATGCTAGGTTCTAAAGAAACAGGGTTGAACTTTGCACACACCCCAAGTTACTGGCCAAAGTACTGTCTCCGTTCCACCTTAACCAGCAGGTGGTGCTTACCCCCCTTCTTTCTGTGGCCCCATGCTAGCAGAGTAGAGGCCTTCTCCACACATTAGACTGTAAGCGGGCGCTATCCTTCTACCTGCAGCACACCCAGGACTACTGCTGAGCTTCTCAGCTCTTTGTCTCTTTTTTGACCCGAGTCGGTTGGGGGCAGCGGTCTCTAAACTTACCCTGGGTAGTGGGCTGCATCGCCTTTGTCTACGAGCAGGCCAGTCTCTAGCTGGAACGCTGTGTCACAGCACACAGCATCTGGGCCCTGGGGGCCTCTGTGGCAAACCTGCATTCCTTTCCAATGTCGAAAATCTGCTGGGCCACCACTTGGTCCTCGGTCCATACCTTTGCAGCTCATTACTGCCTGGACAGGGATTCCTGCCAGGACAGTGCCTTCGGCCAGGCAGTACTCTGTCATTTGTAAGGGGTGTAGACAACTCCTGCTTTCTGGCTCTTGCTGTGTTCAGGCTACCAGTGAACTGTTTCCTCGCTGGACACTTGGGTTGCTCGTGGGTCTGTTGTCTTAAGACTCAGTTGCTGCTGCTCATGGTTCACCTTTTTCTAGTCACCTGTGGCTTTTTACAGGTTTTTTCGGTAGCCTGTAACTGGGGAGTCCCATTATGTGAGGACTGACTTCCTGCTTGTTCCCGGAGAAAGCGTAGTTACTCACCTATAACAGGTGTTCTCCAGGGACAGCAGGAATCAGTGCTCACAACCCTCCCTCCTCCCCGAGGAGTTGCTTCTTATCGTTTTTGCCATCTTGTGCTATGATATCATACTGAGGCAAGATAGCACCCTTAGGCGGGAAGGGAACCATGCATGCATGGTGCATCTCCCAACGGCTTTCTTTGAAAGCTGGGAAGAGGTTACCGTCGGCGCTGACATCACCCGTATGTGAGGACTGATTCCTGCTCTCCCCGGAGAACACCTATTACAGGTAACTACGCTTTCTACACCATTCATTAATTTATAGACTTCTATAACATCTCCCTTCAGCTGTCTCTTTTTCAAATTGAAGAGCCCTAACCTTTTAAGCCTCTCCATCCCCTTCTGGCTGCTGCTGCACAATGACTCCTAAATTCTTTTCCTGGGTGGTGGTTCCTAATATGGAACCTTGCATCGGGGCACTTTAGTTTGGGTTGTTCTTTTCCTAGTTGCATAACTTTGCATTTGTCCACATTAATTTTCATCTGCCCTTTGGATGTCTAGTCTTCCAGTTTATCAAGGTCCTCTTGCAATTTTTCACAGTCCTCTTGTGTTTTAATAACTTTGAATGATTTTGTGTCATCTGCAAATTTGATCATCTCGCTCATTATTCCCATTTCCAGGTCAATTATCAAGATGTTAAAAAGCAGCAGGCTTAGCACAGATCCCTGGGGGTTACTCCACTTTTCACCTCTCTCTATTGAGAAAATATGTCATTTAGCCCTACTCTCTGCTCTCTACTTTTTAACCAGTTCCTGATCCACAATAGTACATTTCCTTTTAGCCCATGACTTTTTAAATTTCCCAAAGAGTTTCGCATGAGGGACCTTGTCAAAAGCTGTCTGAAAATCGAGATATAGTGTATCAACTGGCTTACCTTTGTCTACCTGTTTATTCACATCATCAAAAAAATAACACAGATTAGTAAGATAAGACTTTCCTTGGCTAAATCCATGTTGGCCTTCTCCCATTAAACCATGTTCAGTAATTTTATTCTTTATAATGATTTCTACCATTTTGCCTGGTACTGACAACAGGCTCGCTGGTCTATAGTTTCCCGGATCACCTCTGGAACTTTTTTAAAAAATGTGTCTTACATTGGCCATTCTCCAATCATTATTACTACAGATGATTTTAATAATAGCTCACAGATTACTAATAGTAGGCCTGCAAGCTCATATTTCAATTTTTTCAACATCCTTGGATGTATACCATCTGCTTCAGGTGATTTTGCTACTCTTCAGTTTATCAAATAGTTGTAATGCATTTTCCCGGTTTATCGATATTTCTTTCAATTCTTCTGATATATATCACCTTTAAATACCCATGCCTGAAATGGTAAACTTCCCTACATCTTCAGTAAAGACTGAAGCATAAATGACCTGGAAAGTGGAATAACGAGTGAGGTTATCAAATTTGCAGATGAGACAAAGCTATTTAAAGTTGTTAAAACCCAAGAGGATTGTGGAAAATTGCAAGAGGATCTTGATAAATTAGAAGACTGGGCATCAAAATGGCAGATGAAATTTAATGTGGACAAGTGCAAAGTTATGCACCTAGGGAAGAACAACCCAAACTATGGTTACACAATGCAAGGTTCCACATTAGGAACCACCACCCAGGAAAAAGATTTAGGCGTCATTGTGGATAACATGTTAAAACCCTCGGCCCAGTGTGCAGCGGCAGCCAAGAGAGCAAATAGAATGCTAGGTATCATAAGGAAAGGAATGGAAAATAAAACAAAAGGTATTATAATGCCTCTATATCGTTCCATGGTGAGACCGCACCTTGAATATTGTGTGCAATTCTGGTCGCCGTATCTTAAAAAGGATATAGAGTTATTAGAAAAGGTTCAGAGAAGAGCCACCAAAATGGTAAAGGGGATGGAAGGATACTCCTATGAAGAAAGGCTAAAAAAGTTAGGGCTCTTTAACCTGGAAAACAGACGGCTGAGGGGAGATATGATAGAAGTCTATAAATTAATGAACGGAGTGGAACGGGTAAACGTAGATCCATTGTTTACGTTATCAGAATATAGAAAGACTAGGGGACATGCAATGAAGCTAAAGGGTAAACTATTTAAGACTAATAAAAGAAAATATTTTTTCACTCAACGTGTAGTCAAACTCTGGAATTTGTTACCGGAGGATGTAGTAAAGGCTGTTAGTGTAGCTGGGTTTAAAAAAGGTTTGGACAAATTCCTGGAGGAAAGGTCCATAAACCATTATTAAGAAGGGACCCAGGATATCAATGCTTGACCCAGTACAAGCATTGCGGAACCTGTGTCTTTTGGGGAAACTGCTAGGTACGTATGACCTAGATTGGCCACTGTTGGAAACAGGATACTGGGCTTGATGGACCTTGGTCTGACCCAGTATGGGATTTATTTATTTATTTTATTTAGCTGTATTTATATCCCGCTTTTCACCAGGTCAAAGCGGTGTAACATTGGAGGGGGGGTGGGCGACAATCGAGTGATCAAACTCAGGGGTAGGGGCTATCACCAGGGGGCCAACATTAATGATTTCAGCAAATAATTGGGACATAGACATTGTATTACAGGCTCTTTAGAACATATGTTCCAGTTCATACTGCTAGACCAGTCCAGACAAACGGGTTATGCACCCCTGCCAGCAGATCTTGGAGACAGAGAATTCTATCAGAGCTCTGATAGACTGAGCCTGGTGATATAATCCTACCCCTAGGGGTCTCCCTCAGTTTTTCTCTGTCTCCAGCAGATCTGGATGCTTCTTCAAAAAAATTTAAGATGCTTTATTTCTTTGTGATTTCTCTGGGAGAGATTATACCCTGTAGTTGCCAGTGTACTTATCTGGGCACCAGGATGAAATCCAGCTGAGCTCCTGTGTCCTGCGGGTCACAGTAGAGCTCGCTGATGTGCAGACTTCCCAGCACTAGTCAAGAAGACTATTTAGCTGGATGGTAAGCCTCCTAAAATCCAGTCCCTGGGGCTGATTTTTGCGGTGAGGCAGCTGGCAGTGCTCTCAGCAGCGGTCCGTGGATTCTCTGCACTTTCGGTACTGTGAGTACTAAACCTGTCTGTCTTTCTCCCACTGCTGTCTGCAACTCTGTGGTGACTGGATTTATTTTTCTTGATTTTTCAGCGATTTTAGGCATTTCTCTCATGCCTGCAAACCCCCCCCCCACACACTTTGTCATTTGACTTTTTAAGTTAATTCCTTAGCTTTTGGGGTTTTTAATTCACTCTTTTTGAAGTTTATTTTTGCCGGTGGCCATTTTGAATAGCTAATGAGCCCTGGTTTTTGGCAGGAAGCCAGATTCCTTCTCTCTTTGCTGGCTTCTAGCACCAAAAAAATAAAATTGCTGTTTAAATTTTTCCACAACACTGGCTAGCTGTGAGTTGTGTGGGAGTTCCTTTTTCTCTGCCTATGTATTAACATAATGAATAAAAAGTACGGAAGGCATGATTAGAGAACCGGATGCAATTCAGAGCCACAGTACAATGCTAAGACACTGACCACTGGTGCAGGGCTCATGGGTTCCATCCCCCACTGTGCCCAACAAAGAAGGCTGGCTGAGGCATTGCATAGTATGGGGAATATTGTTAAATGCCTTTTCCTCCGGGGCAGAGTTATTTTTTTTTTTTAGTTCTCCCTATGCCTTATTCAGGTCTACGCTGCATAAGCTGTCAGAAGACACACAGGGACCTCAGAAATCAACTGTGCTCTTCCCCCAGCGTTTTGATTCCCCAGATAAAACTTGGGATCTCCTGAGCCTGGCTTCAGTGGAGCTCTCCATTGGCTTTACGCTGCGCTGAGTCTTTGCCACGGACATCCCCGGGAAGTTCAGGTATCAATTCCTGAAAGGAAACTGTGAGTAGCCTGTTTTTTTCTCACTTGCCTCAGCTACTGCTCCCGGACCGGCTGCCTCTGAGTTTTGAAGTTCCTACTTTAAAATTTTTAATCCACATACTGCAGCCGGGTTACTTTGTACGTCTTACTGGAATATTGTACCTGTCTTTTTCAATATACCATTTGATTGGAATTTTAAGTCAGTGTTTTGGATCCTGACTGTTTTGGGCTCTACCTAATTAAACATACTCACTGTCATCTTCCGTACGGCTGGGTTTGAGCTTCTACATCACTCTCCAGAAACACCTTTCAGCCCCTACCATGGAGGTCTGAGTGGCTGCGGAGGAATCAAACTCTAATTTCCCTACTTTCAGTCACTGTTATGGCCTTACCCTGACTTTGAAAGTTTCTCTGTACCAGCACAGTGAATGACTGACAGTTCCCTTCTCAGCTCAGTGAATACCTGACAGTTTTTCTGTGCCAGCGGCCATTTTGTTTTTCTCTTCAGTGTTTCTTTTTGGAGGGAACAGCTCTAGACAGCAGTTTCCACACATTTAAACATGCTGTGGAGGCACGGAGAGTTTCAAAATCCTTTTCTTTGAAGAGTCTTCGGTTTCCCTGAGCCTACCTTGCTTTTTGTTTTAAATGCAAAAAAAAAAAAAAAAAAAAAAAAAAAGGGAAAAAAAGAGGAAAGGTGGTTTAAGTCTCTACAATGCTTGTTTCTCTGGCTGTATTATATGTAATAAGTAATCAGCCGAATGGGGAATTAAGAGATTGCTTGTGTTCCACCTGCACGCTGCATCCCGGAGACTCTTTCCCCATTCCCACTGCGCTGCTAGATGGGTTCATCAGCACCTTATCTCCTCCCTCAGAGCCCCTGCTGCAGGATCTTCCTGCAGGAAACGATTCAGTCAGCTCCCATGTCGCTTCCACAGCCGCTGGAGGCCACAGCAGCCTTGACTGACAGTGCCTTCCTCACACTCTTCCATCTGGCATGACGCCTGTGACTTTTGGAGTCTTTTGGAATATCTCCTACACCTGCCCAGTAGCAGGCACGCATATGGCGTGGTCTCGCAAGTGGTCCCATAAGTCCTCAGACCTTAGAGCAGTACGTCCTCCTTGGAGCGTTGCATGTGCCTTGCGGGGTACTATAGATATTCAAGAAGACTTTAAATCTTCGGAGGTCAGCTCTGACTCGTTGGAGTACGGAGATGGGGAATATTCTCCGTCTGTTTTCTTCGCTGACGGTTCTCAGCCTTTTTCGGAAAGAGGAGCTGCCGGCTCTAATCACACACGTGATGGAGTCGCTCCCCCTGGCCGACACCCCTGATCCTCCGGATTCTCAAATCCGGTTGCAGCTGGATCCCATTTTCCAGGGCATTTGTACGGCACGTGGTATTGGTCAGTTATACCCTTGGTCTCCCTTTCACTTGGACCGTTGGCTGACATACCCGACAGTTGATGCATTCTGACCAGGGTCATCAGGCATACCACACTTCCGGTTGAGGGCGGAGTGGCGCTCCGCGACCAGCAAGACCTAAAGAGTTGGGAGGCTGCTGAAGACGGGTTTTCCTTCGCCCGCTATTTCCTTCTTGCAGGGGTGTGCAGAGGTCTAGCAGCTCGGGCTTCCCTTCGCTGGATTCAGCAGCTTCCAGGTGTTCCCGAGTTGGTTCATTTTGAATCCATCGCTGCATTCCGGGCAGAGGCATTCTGTGATCTGTTGCGGCTCAGCTCGCTTCCTAGCACCGGTGTCGGTAGCTCGGAGATGGCTCAGCCTGCGGCAATGGGCAGCGGATGTTGCTTCATTTCCAGGCTCCAGCGTTTAGATGCCATTCGTCCCGGTCCACCGTTGGAAGGAGGACTGGGCCGTTACTCTGTCTATTTTGGGATGCTTCAGGTCCTGGATTTTCTAGGGGCTGGGTGCGACACTCGTCGGGGGCGGGTGTTTTCTACCTCAGGAACGTTTTCAGAAGATCTCTCTTCAGCTCCGCCGCTGCTTGGATCAAGCGGCACCTCGGCCTTGGGGGCTACCTTCAACTCTTGGGGTCCTTGGCAGCAACGATAGCCCTCGTTCCGTGGGCGGAAGCGCACATGCGCTGCTTGCCGACGGCGCTTCTATCTCGTTGGTCGCCGGTGTCGGACAGTTATCTAATCCGGTTACCTTTGCTTCTGCCGGTGCACCGCAGCCTCCGCTGGTGGCTTCAGGCACACAATCTTCTACGGGGGTCCCTCTGGAGTCTCTGCACTGGATCTTGGTGACGCCAGTCGCCGACCTCTCCGGTTGGGGAGCGCCTTGCGGCTTGGCCTCGGCGCAGGGGAGTTGGTCACCTCGCGCAGCCCAAGGGTCTATCAATCGTCTCGAGACGCGGAAAGTGCGCTTCGCCCTTCTTCAGTTTCAGCCTCTTCTGCGGCGGCGTGCGGTTCGGTTCCTGTCCGACGCCACGACGGTTGCTTACCTAAGCCGCCTAGGCGGCACGCAATGTCCAGATGTCTCACAGGAGAGGCGTTTGCTCCTCCCGTGGGCGGAGGAACATCTTCAGGCTATCGGCGCAGCACATCGCAGGCGTGAACAATGTGTAAGCCAATTTTCTCAGCCGGCACTCTCTGGAGCCCGGGGGCTGGGCTCTGCAGCCGGATGCGTTCCGGTCCATTGTTCACCTGTGGGCACTGCCGACCATGGATCTAATGGCTACGGCGCAGACTGCCAAGGCTTCGCTGTATTTTGGCCATTGGAGGGACGAGGGAGCGCACGGCATAGATGCTCTCTCTCAACCGTGGCTGGCTCATCTTCTCCTGTGTGTTTTCCCTCCCTGATCCGTGATATGCATAGTTCTCCGGCGGCTCCGAGACCGTCGCGGCCCTGTACTCCTGCTGGCTCCGAATTGGGCTCGCGGACCATGGTATGCGGATCTCTTCCGTCTGTCTGGGGCGTGGTTGCTCCGCCTCGAGGCGTTTCTCGACCTTCTGATTCACGGACCGGTGGAGATGGAAGACCCGGCTCCTTACTCGCTTTCATCCTGGCTATTAACCGCCGCCGGTTTGCTCGCTACGGCTCTTCGCCTAGCGTGGTCGTGGCGCTTCTCACGGCGCGGCGGTCTTCAACGACGTGACTTACGCTCGGGTTTGGCGTCTCTTGATGGTTAGTGTTCGCGAAATAACCTCACACCCTGGCGTTGCGGTATTCCGGACATCCTGTCCTTTTTACAGGCCGGAGTGGATAAGGGATTAGCATTCAATTCCTTGCGAGTACAAATGGTCACTTTAACTTGTTTTCGGGGTCCTATACCGGGGCGATCGATAGCTTCGTATTCGGATGTGTCTCGGTTTCTCCGCGGAGTTGGGCCTTCCGGCCTCCTCTGCGTTCGCCTGTGCCGGCGTGGGCTCTCGTGTTTGTCCTCTGTGCCCTCGTTGCTCCTCCCTTTGAGCCTCTGAGGGCCTGTTCTCTTCTAGATTGGACTCTGAAGGCAGTCTTCTTGGTGGCCATAACTTCGGCACGCCATGTTTCTGAGCTCCAGGCTCTCTGTGTCGAGATCCCTATCTCTCGTTTTCCTCCGAAGGCGTTTCTCTGAGAACTGTCCCTTCCTTTGTTGCCCAAAGTGCTGACGCCGTTCGCTGTTGACCAGCCTCTTTCCTTTCCGTCTTTTCCGAAGACGCAGTGTGACAGTGGTCGGTCTCCGTTGCGGGCGGTGGACCTTAAGAAGGTTCTTTTTCGGTATCTGGGGGTCGCCAGACCCTTCCATATGACTGTTCCTCTTTTGTCTTGTTCGCGGGTTCTCGTCGGGGATCCGCAGCCTCTGAATCTACCATTTCTAGATGGGTTACGGAGGCCATTGAGACGGCGTACCTTCTTCAAGGAGAACAAGCTCCACCGGGACTCCGTGCTCACTCCTCTCGGGCGCAAGCAACTTTGTAGGCCGGGAGGCCTCATGTAGTTCCTCTCGATATTCGCCGGGCGGCGACTTGGTCGTCGCTGTCCACCTTTGTCGGTCATTATAGGTTGGACGTTCATGCCCGTCAAGAAGTCCGTTTTGGAGTTGCTGAGCTGTCGGCGGCCTTGCCCCCCCTTGAAAGCAGGTAGCTTGGGTACTGCCCGTTTGTCTGGACTGGTCTAGCAGTATGAACTGGAAGGAGAAATTTCACTTACCGTTAATTTCCTTTCCTGGAATACTGCTGGACCAGTCCAGGACCTGCCCTGCTGTTGGTTGGAGTGCCGCTGGTGCGGTGCAGCCGCCGACCGCGGTTCTTCTCTTTGCCGGTATGCCTCGCCCTGGGCAGTCCATGGGTTCGTAGGTGGATACTGTTTTCAGCTCTAGGGAGTTCTTCGGCTCCCTTGTATATAGTTCACTTGGGACCCTCTGGGGTGATGTTACAGTTCATGTTGCATTAGCTTGTGGACGTAACTGAGGGAGACCCCTAGGGGTAGGATTATATCACCAGGCTCCAGCCTATCAGAGCTCTGGTAGAATTCTCTGTCTCCAAGATCTGCTGGCAGGGTGTGCATAACCCGTTTGTCTGGACTGGTCTAGCAGTATTCCAGGAAAGGAAATTAACGGTAAGTGAAATTTCTCCTTCCGGGGGGGGGGAGGTAGTCAGTGGCTGGTGGTTGTTTCAGTTCCGAGATGTTCCTGGAATAAGGCGGTTTTTAGTTGTTTCCTGAATGATAGAGGGTCTCTGTTATTTGTTATTTCTGATGTGGCATATCTTATGTTCTTAAGCAAAGAATTCATTCATTCAGTCTCTCCACTATGGCCTTATCCCCCCTTAGCGCCCTTTTGCCCCTCTATCATCTAATAGTCCAATTGCGCCCGCACCTACCTGCTCAGTTTTATTTCTTCCACTCAGCCAGCAGGACGGAACACCGGTTCTTCTGAACCCTAACAAAAAAGAAGAAATCAATCATAGACAAAGAAAAGAGGAAAATCAAGCAAACCTAGATTCAAGAAGTGCCTGATATGTGCTAGGAAGATGAACTCTACTGATACGATTGTTGTGTTTTCTGCCCAGGAGAAGGCCACCAAATGGAGGACTGCCTTCACTGTGCCCGCATGTCCGCCAGGACCTGTCGCTCCCGCAGCCCTACGCTCCAGGACTTCTTGAATGCCTCTACAAAAACGCAGGGATCGCTCTGCTTTCTTCTCCAAACGTCGGCCCGAATTCAAGGAGGAGGAAAAAAATGGCCAGAGGACAAGGACAGAGATATGAGAAGCAGCGTGACTGCTGGCAACATGACTGCCACAGCAACTCCCTCATTGGGGCCCTCCATCACACGTGATATGCCCCCTGGGGCCTCCATACCTGGTGCTGCATCATAGATTCCAACTCTGCTGGCCGTGACAGCCTCCAGGCCCACAGATCGGCACCCAGGAGCCCTGGTACCTTCTATGCAACTTCCCTTCAGCACGGAGGAAATTGCATCATTGGGAGCTCTGTCCCCCCCCCCCCCCCTCCTGGCACGATTAGCCAGAGGAAGGATGATGTAAGCTGTTGCCACGCCGACAGGGGAACCCCTCAATGCGATCACATCGGAGCCGATGGATTTCCCTCACCAAGAAAACAGCGCCAACACACATGAAAAGAGCTCCAGTGCTGACGGCCACTCCAACAGCTGTTACGCCACTGAAAAGTACTGCAGAGGCCGGCACAGACATAGGACCACCATAGGGTCATCATTGCAGAGTTTAAGGCCATACTCCCCAGCATTCTCCCCCCACTGGTATCAGCAGGAAGAGAGGTCAGTACTTGCAGAAAAGCATACCAGCACAGGACAACCAGGCAGCCATGCTGGACCTGCTGACATGGCTTTTGATTCAGCACAGCAGACACTGCAGCCCAGCTCTGCCTCACCAATGGTGCCCACACTGTTGCCTCAAACACTCTCCCCCTCCTTCAAGTTCACCACCACTCACAGGCTTCTCTCCAGGCCCCTCCATTGACAGCGAAGGAGAAGGAGGTGGCTGGCTTGACATCTACGGGCAGCTCACACTGTGCCTCCGATGAAGGGGAAGCCCTCTCCTAACCACTGCCGCTCCCACCTTCATCAACAGAAGACCTGACGTACCCAAAGTTCCTCCCGCTGTTATCCAACCTCCTGGCTATCCCCCTTTGATGCGCCAGACCCTAGGAATGAAGTACTGGGCCTGCTTAAATACCCTGACGCACCCAGGTCAGTGGTCTCCATTTCTGTCCACTGGCTGCTTATGGACAGCCTCACATAGATCTGGCAGATGCTAGCATCCGGGCCAACCACATCCCAGAGACTCGAGGCAGAATATCAAGCGCAGCCCATCCTGGGGTTTGACACACAACAGCTGCCACACCAATCCATCATGGTAGAGTCTGCTTTAAAACAATCAAAGATTTCCCATACACACTCCAAAGTGGCTCCTAGAAAAGATCAAACTCCTATATGACTCAGGAAAAGGAACTATCAAGCAGTAAAGCTAAGCACTAAGATCACATCCTATCAATTCCAGCAAGTGCTATATCTGGACATGGCACTAGACAACCTCGGGAGCGCAATTGAGGGCCTAGGCGTGGACACCAAAGCCACCATCCAGCGCCTCTTAGGGGACCTGGGTGAGTGCAGGAAACACCTGATTCACTCATCCTTTTACTCCTTTGACTCTGTGGCTTGGACGGCAGCTACAGCCATTACCTCCAGATGCACAGCCTGGCTCCAGGTATCTGTCCTCCAAGAAGACACACACAAACTAGTGGATGCCCCCAGTATGGACAATAACTTCTTTGTGGAGAAGGTCAAGGAAACAGTAAATGATATGAAGGACCGCTTCACCACCCTGACCACCAACTGACTTGAACTCAGCTCCAGCACTCGCAAGTCACAAGGACCCTCCCAATGCAAATCCCACTCCTCGTCCAAATGCTACCAACTATATCACAAATGGCAGCCCCAACAGCGCAAGCACCAGCAGTACCAGTCCTACCACCAAAAGCCTTGTCAGAAGGACCACCGGCAGCAGAAGCAGTCAGCGACACTGTCCAGGAAGAGCAACCCCTCCTTTTGATGCTGCAGCCAGTAGGATCCTGCTGGTAGGGGGCCACCTCTCCTCCTTCAAAGGGGCCTGGGCAAACCATCACCACCAAAAAGTGTGTCCTACAGATAGACACGGGATACCAAATCTGGTATCAACCCCTCATCAGAAAACCACCCTACCAGCTGCACCCCGGATCCCCTGCAAAGCACCATGGTGGAGGAGATCCAGTCCCTCCTAGTAGCTGGGGCTATCAAATGAGTGCCGCTAGTGGAAATAAGTCATGGATTCTACTCCAGATACTTTCTCATTCCCAAGAAGTATGGGGTCCTGTGCCCCATCCTTGACCTGAGACCTCAAGTTCATCTACAAAGAGCACTTCTGGATGTTCTCCCTGGGATCCATCCTGCCACTCCTACAGCCCCACGTCTGGCTAGCCTCACTGGATCTACAGGATGCCTACACTCACATCCTCATCCACCTGGCACACAAAATTCCTGCACTTCTGCATCAAGGACCAGTACTATCAGTACTGGGTGCTTCCCTTCAGTCTTTCACTGGCCCAGAGGGTCTTCACGAAGTGTGTGGTGGTGGCGGTGGTGGCAGCGGCAGCCCATCTCAGAAGATCTGGAGTCTGTATTTTTCCCTACCTGGACAACTGGCTCATTGCCGTCCCCTCCAGAGATGAGGCACAGAAGTCAGTACAGGACGCAGTCTCCCTGTTGTCCACCTTAGGATTCCTGATCAAGTCCAAGAAGTCACAGTTCCAGCTCACACTGACCCTTGAAGTCATCAGGGTGAACCTCCGCACACCACAAGCGAAAGCATTTCTTCCCAGGCCGAGAGCGGACAATATCATCTCCCTTGTGCTCTTAGTGTGCCCTACCTAAGTCTTGGCCTGAACACTGCTACAACTTCTGGGCCACATGGCTGTGACTACCCAGGTCCTTCCCCTTGCTAGGTTGTACATGAGGGGCCTGCAATGGCACCCGCGGTGAAATTGGAACTAGCGGTCTCATCTCATGTCTAGCAGGGTCAGTATAGATCAGAAGGCATAGGACTCACTTGCCTGTTGGTTGTGCAAGAAGCAGCTCACCCAAGGCAGACTCTTACAAGCCCCCCAACATGACCTAGTCCTCGCCACAGATGCCTCCAAGCTAGGCTGGGGGGCCCACTTCCTCTACCTCTGCACCCAGGGAACCTGGACAGAGTCGGAGAGCCGATCACACATCAATGTCCTAGAGCTGTGGGTGATTAGATATGCCCTCCAAGCCTTCTCATCGTGGATCCCTGACAAAGTAGTACTAATTCAAACCGACAATCAAGTTACCATGTTCTACATCAACAAGCAGGGGGTGGGGGGGCATGGACTCCCTACCCCCTATGCAGGGAGGCCCACAAGACATGGAGCCTGGCACTCAGCAAGAATTGCTACCTCCAGGCAGTTTACTTACCCGGCGAAAACAACAAGTTGGCGGACAAGCTCAACCACCAGATGCAGCTGCATAAATGATTACTCAACGCAGAAGTTGTAGATGCCCTGTTCAGGTGATGGGGCCAGCCTGAGCTGGACCTCTTTGCCCACTCTGCCAATGCCAAATGCCCACAATTCTGCTCCAGACACCGCTCAGAGCAGAGGACAGTATTGGACGAGTTCAGCCTGCACGGGGGGGAACCACCAGCTCCTGTACGTTTACCCCCCCCCCCTCCATACCGTTCATCTCCAAAGTGATACAGAAAATCTGTGACCAGGCCACAGTTATCCTCATCGCCCCCCACTGGCCAAGACAGATGTGGTTTCCTACCTCTGCCACCTGACTGATGAACTGCCGGTCTGGCTGCCCTGAAGACCAGATCTCATCACTCAGGATGGGGGGGGGGGGGGGGGGAAATAGAAGGATCTTCCATCCCATCCTGGCCACCCTCATGCCGACTGCATTGAGATTGAGAGGTCGAGACTGTCCTCCCTGAACCTGTCAGTGGAGGTCCCACAGTTCATCTTTGCAGCCAGACAGGACACCACCCGACAGTCATACTCCCTTAAGTGGAAATGGTTCAACGCCTGGTGCTCGGGACTGGAACCCTTGTCCTGTTCCCTCCTGCAAGTCCTCCAATAACATCAAGGTCCACCTCTCTGTCATTGCTGCCTTCCACAACCACAATGAGAACCTTCCCATCTCTATGCACCTGCTTGTTGCAAGGTTTATGAAGGGCCTAGTCAATCTGCAGCCCACCATACAGAAGCCGGTTCCTCCCTGGGACCTATCCATCGTCCTACAGCAGCTCACGAAAGGATCCCTTCGAACCACTCGGAGATACATCCCTCAAGTACGTCATGTCGAAGACCCTGTTCCTGGTCGCCATCACCTCGGCCAGACGGGTCAGTGAACTGCAGGCCCTAGTTGCTCACCCACCCTACACTGTCCTCCATTAGGACCATGCCACCCTATGGATGCATCCCTGGTTTTTGCCCAAGGTAGCATCACAGTTTCATATAAACCAAACCATCAAGCTCCCCACCTTCTACCCGGAGCGGCATGCCACCATGGAAAAATGCTGCCTACACCCACCCCACTGTGTGTGAGCACTACGCATCTACCTCAAGAGGACCATGGTGACCTAAAGGGACCCCAACTCTTCATTTCCTTTGACCCGGGCAAGCCCAGATGCCCGGTAACTACAAGGACCCTCTCCTAATGGATCTCCACGTACATCACCTTCTGCTACTCCCAGGTGGGTGCTGACCTTCCATTAGCGATCCACGCCCACCAGCTACAGGCCATGGTCACAGCCACCATCCTGGCTAATCACGCTGTACCAATACAGCATATCTGCAAGGTGGCTACCTGGTCTTCCACGCACACCTTCCAGAGGCAGTACCATCTAGACCAGGGGTTCTCAACCCTGTCCTTGGGACCCACCTAGCCAGTCGAGTTTTCAGGATAACCACAATGAATATGCATGGGAGAGATTTGCATATAATGGAGGCAGTGTATGCAAATCTCTCATATACATATTCATTGTGGTTATCCTGAAAACCCGACTGGCTGGGTGGGTCCCGAGGACAGGGTTGAGAACCCCTGGTCTAGAAAGCTCGTACTGGCCAACAGCATCTTTGGCTGCTCTGTTCAGAGTGCAAGCACCCTCCTGGGATAGGGACCTCAGACACAGACTCCAGCCTGGCATAGTGACGCCATCCAGTCTGGGACCCTGTAACCGTACTTCACTGCTGCTACTGCTGTTGTTGATAACACGGAGCTCATTCCGCTATTGTTTTACTGTTCCTTAGAATTGTTAGTTCATGCTCAATTGTCACTCGTACCTCACAGTTACAAGTTGATGGTGTGGTTATTCTTAGTTACTTGACGCTGTTAGTAAACTACCTGTTCTGCAGACCCTGTCGGTGTCCATTGTCTATCTCTGTGTGGTTCCAGCTGACTGCATCTATAGCAGGCCTCACAGCCACAGCTAGGGAGTCAACCAGGTGTGGCTGACGCGTCCTGCTTGTCCATGGAGAAAGTAAGGTTACTTAACCTGTAACAGAGGTTCTCCATGGACAGCAGGGTAAGTCTCCCACGCATTCCCATCCTCCTCCCTTACAGATGAAGCAGAGGCCGTGCACAGGTGCAATCAGACTCGAACTGGAGGGCAAGGCCCGCTGCCCTACCTGCGAAGGAAAGCCTTTGCTTGGAACTAACTGAGCAGGTAGGGGCAGGCCAAGGGGTAAGGGACACCAGGGTACATGCTCAGAAAGGCTTTGTCTTTATGAGCTATAGGATAGCAATCTGTCCATGGTGCCATCGGATGACGTCACCAAGTGTGACTGACTTAACCTGCTGTCCACGCAGAACCACTTTTAGAGGTAAGTAACCCTACTTTTCTCTTTGCCTGCCTTATCAATGCCTTGCATTTAACTTGCCAGTGCAGTTTTGCGTTTTTGTCATGTGGCTCCTTTTTCCATTTCCTGAAAGATGCATTTTTGGCTGCAACAGCCTCTCTGACCTCACCTTTAAACCATGCTGGCAGTTTTTTGGCCTTCCACTTTTCTTAAGGTGTGGAATACATCTAGTCTGGGCTTCCACAATAGTATTTTTAAACAATGCCTATGCTTGATGTAAATATTTAACCTTCGCAGCTGCTCCTTTTATTTTTTCTTAACTGTTTGCCTCATTTTATCCTAGTCTCCCTGTTGAAAGTACTAATGTGGATTTCCTTGCTGTCCTTCCTCCATTTATTAAATCAGATGCGATCATGCTATGATCACTATTGCCAAGTGGCCCCAACACCCTTGTCTCTTGCACCATATCCTGAGTTCCACTAAGGACTAGGCCCAAAATGTCTTCCCCTCGTCAATTCATGAACCAGCAGCTCCAATAAGTAGTCATTTATTTCATCTAGAATCTCCCTAGCATGTCCTGATGTGACATTGACCCAGTCAATACCAGGGTAATTGAAATCACCCATTATTACAATGTTGAAATGCTAGACAAAATCAGGAAGGCTAACAAAAGTTACATCATCCATTTGTTCATTCTGGCCAGGCAGTCGGTAGTACCCCCCACTGCCATCACCTTCCCCTTTTTACATGGAATTTCTATCCACAGAGATTCTACAGTACATTTTATTTCCTGCAAAACATTTCCCACATGAGTCAATGCCCTCTCTAATAGAGTGCAACCCCTCCACCAATTTTATCTACCCAGGTATCACAGTGTCCCATTGGTTGTCCTCCTTCCACTGGGTCTCTGAGAAGCCAAATTATATCTAATCTGTCATTTAATGCTATGTATTTTAAATCTCTCATCTTATTTTTTTAGACTTCTAAAATTATATACAGGCATTTTAGAGGTTATCAGTTGATAGAGCTGAAAGATTCTAAATTACCCCATCTGCTCTGTATTTAAGGGCATCTGGGTTACTTTTATTTTTATTGGAACCTCTCTTTCGGAATGCCCTAAGTTCCCTCTTTTTGTAGTATCCTTTAAGGATACATCCTTCTGAACCATGCATTCTTGGACGAATGTTGGCTTTCCCCTATTATCAAGTTTAAAAGCTGCTCTCTCTCCTTTTTAAAGGTTTATGCCAGTAGCCTGGTTCCATCTCGGTTAAAGTGGAGCACAGCCTTTCAGAAAAGCCCCCCCCCCTTCATAAGATATGCCATACTGGGTCAGACCAAGGCCCAGAATGTTGCCCAGTTCCTAACAAATACAAAACCCTCTTCCTTGCACCATTCTCTCATCTATGCATTGAGACTTTCGGGACTCTGCCTGCCTTTCGTGTCCTGTGCGTGGAACGGGAAGCATTTCAGAGAATACTATCCTGGAAGTTTTGGATTTCAACTTCCTACCTAAAAGCATAAAATTTGGCCTCCAAAACCTCCCTCCCATACTTTCCTGTCATTGGTACCAACATGTACCAAGACAGCAGGCTCCTCCCCAGCACTATCTAAAACCTTGTTTAGGTGGCGCATGAGGTCCACTACCTTTGCACCAGGCAGGCATGTTACCAGGTGATCGTCTTGTCCACCAGCCACCCAGCTATCTACATGCCTAATGATTGAATCGCTAACTATAACGGCCATCCTAACCCTTCCGTCAGGGGTACATGTCCCTGAAGAAACGTCCTCAGTGTGAGAGGGTTTTTACATCATCTGGAGGACGAGCCACTTTCTGCCACACCAAAATGATGCTCTCCCGTCACATGACCTCTCTCCTCCATGGCGCTGCCAGACTGGAGGTGGGACTTCAGTTCTTTGTCCCTGTAAGTCCCGTCTATGTACCTCT
This sequence comes from Ichthyophis bannanicus, assembly GCA_033557465.1. Taxonomy (NCBI): domain Eukaryota; kingdom Metazoa; phylum Chordata; class Amphibia; order Gymnophiona; family Ichthyophiidae; genus Ichthyophis; species Ichthyophis bannanicus. The sequence continues at coordinate 117,266,451 of CM066049.1, read as the reverse complement.
CTGTCTTCCCTAGCTCCTCCAAGTTTGCTACTCTAACTTCCAGAGATCAGACTTGTCCCCTGAGCGCAAAGAGCTCCTGCACCTAGTGCACACACAAGACATCTCATCAATTGGGAGGAAAATCATACATGTGACACTCAGTGCAAGACTGGGTAGCCTCCATCACGCTACCGGACTGCGGTCTGCATCTTAGTTTTAAGGTTTTGTTTAGCTATTTAAAGTTGTTTACTTAAAGTTGCTAGGGATAGTTGTGCAAACACAAGCAATACCTAATAGGATTAAGGGAGTCGGTTCACATCAGGGTTAATTTCAGGGCCTTAATTAAGCTATAGCTGATGAGGATAACCAGCTACACCTGAAAGTGAATTTGACTACCTCAGTCCCTGTAAAAGCCTATAAATATAAGATTATGCCTGGGATGGGTGCGAGTCAGGATGAGCGGGGAAAACACTTAATAGAAGCTGGCTGCTAAACAGTGTCCTGTATGACTTAAAAACAGACAGAGGTTTATCAGTTTAAACCCAAAGAGTTCCCTTTAACCCAAGAGTCTGAGAAATTACCAGCAGGTAAATACTTACAATGGCAGAATCCTTCCCAACAAGAGCAGCTTTTCTCAGTAATCCTGCCCCCCAACCCCTCCACCAAATCTTTGTTTATGGCTGATAATGACAAAAGCTTTAAAAAGGAATAATCCAGTTTTCTAAGAACGTTGTTGGTACTTGTGCCTTCTGCAGCTAGTGATAGAGGAGGAATGCATGCCCGTGGATCAATTTGTCACGCACCTGCTACCCAGCCTTTTAAGTCTCGCTTCTGATCCTGTACCTAATGTTCGAGTTCTACTGGCCAAGGCTCTGAGGCGAACTCTTCTAGAAAGAGGTAATTTATTTATTTTTGTTTATATACCACCTTTTCCTTAAAACAAGGTGGTAAACATTAAACTTAATTTTCACTTTGTGAACAAGGCTGTTTACATTAAACTCTATCCGGTGCTCCTTGCTGCACATTAATACATATCTTTACTGCTGAAAGGATCAGAAATTTGCCTCCATCTACTTGTTGCCTAAAAGAACACAGTAGCACGTTATTTTGAGCGTTGTTTTTCTTAATTTAATTTCTCTTTATGCAGCTTATTTTGTGAGTGTTGGAAATCCGCACGTGGAAGTTGTGGAAGAGACTGTGTTAGCGCTTCAGTCAGACAGAGACCAAGACGTTCGGTTTTTTGCCACTGCAGAAGCAAAACTTACCACCACAGACAGTACTGTACTGCAGCAAGAAAGTTAACAAAGCAGCATGCACTCAAGGGCTTCCCCCAGTATACATGCCATATCGCCAGAACAGCTAGAATTGCCTGCTTCAGCATGGGTGCAGTCACAACCCAAACAAGGGAGAAAAGGGCGTCTGAAAAACAGCAGTGTATCAGCTCAAAGACTTATAGAACACGGCTTTTTAAAAGGATTTTACTGCAGAATTTGCTTTTTGGATAGCTACAGATTCTGTACTGGGCCACCTTTTTGATTTCTTTTTAAATCCTGTGCCCTATCTTGCTCTACGGAGGGAATCGGTGCTGTGTATATATGTCCAGTACTTAACACAGAAAACAAAATCAGGAAATCCTGATGTACTTGCAGTGATTATATGGTTATATATAATATATTTTTTTTAAAGAAACATAAGGATGAAAGTTATAAAATGTTCTTTAGGCTAGGCGTGGTTTATCCACTTTGAAGACCTAGAGTTAAGAAATTCATGACAGGATACACCTATACTCCGTTTTATACATTTGTTTTGGAATTGTTTATAACTGCAAAAATTGTATATATGTAAGAAGAAAAACAAAACAAAATATCTCAAACAAATATCAATGCAAAGAAATCTTCAGGGTGCATGGATTGGACAGAGCACCATTAGATAGTTTGTTTTGCGTCTTAGGACTTTCATGATGGTTTTTAAAACATTGAGGAGGTCTTCACTAGTAAACTGTAGTCATTTTTAGGAGTTCCGCTTTCAAATAAGTTTTGTCCTCTCTGAGGCTTAGACATAGGATGGAAAAAACTATTTTTATAATAGGTTCTTCATAGTTTCTAAACAGAAGCATGTGACCTACTATTAACACTGTTTATACACTCACACCTTTGCTGCTAGCCTTGCAAGCCTCCTTTGGCTATCGGTGATCATCTGGTTTGATGGATCAATGAAAAGAATGGTTCATCAAATAAAAATACATTTGAATTATGTTCTACCTTGTTGCTGGAGGTGCACAGCGGTTACAGTCAGTGTGATGTAGCCTTTGTGCGTTAGCATTCCAGCTGAGAAAACAGATTCCAGGGTAATGGTTAACACCAAACACAAGCTATGAGCTGCTAACCTCATATGACCGACCGGGTGTTGGACTTCTCATACAGGGGCTTCAGTGAGGAACTCCACAGTAGGCCTCTAACATTCTATTACCCCGGGGCTGTTATTGATTTAACAGCTCAGGAAAACACGGCATAGGGAAACATACATAAATGCAAATAACACCAGGTCCATGGTCAGTAAAAACAGACAGGCAGCAGTGAGAATGAAAGCCCACATTTATGCTGTTTTTTAATCCTCGTGGCGGTTATATTAAGATAACATTGAATTATGGAGCCGGGCTGACTTGATAACCCTGGAGACAGGGCAGTATGTTGCTGGCAGGAGTCGGTTGTGATATCCTGCACAGGTTGGCTGCACTGTTGATATTATGGTTCGGAAATGGGTGTGAAGGCCCTTCAGCTGGTTGATAGAGGGTACTGCAGTGGCAAGAGCTCCAGCAGGACACAGCAACTGCAGTCATATCCATTAACTTGGGTTTTGGTGTGAGAACAGAGCTTGGGGAAAGCTAAGTTTGGAGTAAGTATTATGAAACCCAGCGTTCTCCAGAAGGGTTGTGTAAAGTGCACATAATCCTTGCCCTTTGGGGTTCTTGCTGCCTTCTTTCACATGCATAGCTGGCAGTCTAGGTTTTATATATTCCACTGTGTGGAAACAGTAGCTCACAAGAAGAGAAAGGTAAGACCAGTGTCTAACGTTGTTCTTTCATCAGTGAGAGCATTCTCTCATTGTATTGCAGGCAGATGAAATTGTACTCCTCTTTTATACTTAAAAAAAAAAAAAAAAAAAAAAAATGTTATGCAACATTTTATAAAAGGAGTGGAGGAGCAGCCTAATGGTGACTCGGAAACTAGTGTTTGATTCCCAGTGGTACTCCTTGTGGCCTTGGGCAGGTCACTTTACCCTCCATTGCCTCTGAAGAAAGGCCTGGCAATCTACTTCTGGTCACACCTTGCCAAGAAAGCCCAGGAGCTGCTGGGTTGCCAGGAGTCAGCACTGACTCGAAGGCACACTTTGCATTTGCAGTATTTTATAATACATTGTATTTTTCGTCCAGCAAAAAGCGCAATGGATTGTACTAGCAGATCCACACATTGACTTTCACCCCAGTATTTGTTTCTTAGTGAATTGCCTTTCCTGTAGGATACTGGGCAGAGGTGCGCATGCTCAAAAAGGAACTCATTTAAAGCTTTTAATTTTCTTTGCTGTATAAAATACTGTTCCACAACAAGCATAGAGGCTTCTATTAAACAAAATTCTGAGCCACATAAACGCTTTCTACGACAGAGCTTCAGTTGAACTGTTGCTTTAGTGTCGCTGAAAAGCTACACATTCAGTTTCCAACGCAAAGCAAATGCATCCGATGCAAAAATGTTTAACCGCGTTTTCTCAGAAAAACAGACAGCAAAGGATTGTTTTTTTAGTAATGCCAAAATATTACTAATTGTACTCATTTATAATTCAGCTTTATTGTTTAAAAATATTTTCTAGCCAGGTTGTTTTATTTGTAATTTTTTTTGTTGTAATGTTGTTATAGTTGCCAATATGGATCAAACTGTGTATAAACCTATTTTCATGTACATAAATTGTTTGGGAGGTTTCTAGTATGGCATACAATAGCGCCCCCCCTCCCCCCCTCGGTGGTTCTTAAGTAACCATCTAACTATGGCATTCACTTCCAAACTCCTAGGGCTGCAAACTGGTTGGGTTTTTGTGCTATCCCTAATGAGATGTTACCTCCACTGTATGCAAATCTGTCTCATGCATATTCATTAGGGGTATCCTGAAATCTAACCTGTTTGTGGTGCTTGAGGATGGTCAGTGAATACTACTGATTTAACTTTGCCAGTTTTCCTTAATAGTAGGTAGGCCACACATCTTTTCAAAATGTAAAAAACTTTGTTTGAACATCTGCTGGTAACCCCCTTTTTTTTTACCATAAACAATTCATATTCTTTTTGAAATTTTATGTGGAGTGCTAGTTTTATAACATTTTGAAAGCTGCTAAATAGAATGAGGCCCCAGAGAAACTTTAGTTTTATTGCTAAAACATACATACTTGTTTCCAAGGTGTAAGCAAAGTGGAAACTGATAAGTTTGTGTCTACCCAGCTACGCATTGCATCTTACAATGGACACTAAGAGCCTAGGTGGAGAGATGAAGTGAGCACCTCTTAGTAAAAATCATACAAATATTTCATAAAGACAGTTTTTGTAAAAAGTCCACATTTACACCTGCAAATATACCAACATGTGTAAAGCACGACTCCGCCTGAGCTCACCCAAAATCATCCCCCAAACATGCCTATACCTGCACCATGTAAACATATGCACACAGTCTTGTCATTACACGTACGTACACAGTGGGGTGATTTTATAAAAGGTATTTTACATGCATATTGTCATTTACGTGCAAAAAGCCTTTATAAAATTGTCCCTAATGATATATATATTTCCTGATGCGGAAACTGAATATTCATGTTTGAAATGTATTTTGGGTTTGCTTGGGAATCTTTGTCCCAGTAGGATGAAATAATGCAGACAATAAAATCATATCTGTTATTTAATGTCAAAGAAAGTGAGGTGGAAGTCAGATATGCGAACAACATTAATGATGCAATATTGCGCCAATACCTTAGATTATAAAGCACTTGTGAAGCATCTTAGGTGTATTGCTAGAGCTCATGTATTTATTATATCCCCTGTATGTGATATGGTTGGAATCTTACCAGACACTACCCTAGAGGTAGTCTTAGAGCCTAGTTAAGTGGGAACACTCTGGAAGTGCCACAGATTCTCCAAATATGACATGTAACTTTCTATTTCTATTTATCTCAATAAATCTCATGATTTGTTTATCAATTTCTTTTTCTCATTGGAGTTACTTTAGAGCACATGGAACATATTGGACGCGGCTGAGTTGATATTCACTGGCACGTCTCTGTATAGCAGTACCAGCACCACTGCCCAGGATATCCAGCTCTCTGCAGCTAATGCTGGCATAGTGTATGGGTGAAGCAATATAAGTTTAAGTTTAATTACAATTTGATATACTGCTCAGGCCAAAGCATTAGAGCGGTTTACAATACAATATATTACAATATAGTGGCAACTATAGGTCTAACTAACTATCTGCATAGCTTAGGACAGGAAACACAGATCTCCAGGAACAAGCAGGAATGAGTCCTCACATATGGGTACGTCGGTACCGACGGAGCCTGCGCGGGAACGCTCCCCAGCTTCACAAAAAGGAAAGCTTTTGGGAGCATCCCACAGCGCCTGCGCGCTGCCTTCCCGCCTTTCCTAACCAACTCTCCTCAGTTCTTCTTTTCCGCGGAGCCAGCAGGTCGTGTTCCTGTCACCGCTGAAGAAGTTCTTTATTTTAATTTATTTCTTTGGTCGCGTGTCTGCCTTCCCCGATGCCGGACCGGTACCGCCGGTCTTTTCTTTTCTTTCTTTCTAAAAAAAAAAAGAAAATTATATATATATATATATTCTCCTCACTTGGTGTATTTTTCTTCTTAGGCCTCCAGGCCCAAAAGAAACTTTTCCCTCATGGAAACACCAGCCTCCGGGTTCAAAAAATGCACTAAGTGTAGCGGTACAATTTATGTTACAGATACCCATGAATGGTGTCTTAAATGTTTGGGTCCTGAACACTCCATTCCGGATTGCCAGTCCTGCTCTTTAATGTCTAAACGAGGGTTACAGAACCGAGCAGCCAAGCTCCATGTGCTGTTTCCCACAGATGCACCGGCATTGACATCTTCCAGGTCTTCCTCTCCCGATGGGTCTCAGGTAACCAGACATAATCCTAGCAGGTCCTTGAAGGGCAAATCTCCCTCTAAGCATCGAGATGCCTCCGGGCTTGCCCTCGAGGATCCTGCCCCAGCCAAACAACCCCGGCGGGAAGCTCCGGCTTCCAAAGCTCCTCCTATGGGGTTACAGGTTGACATCGATGGCACGGCCTCGACCGATCACCTGTTAGACTGCTCTGGGGTACCGGCACAATCTCCCGGTACCGACATCCAGGCAGTCGTGGCGTCCATGGATCACACTGTTCAATCCATGCAGCAGGCTATAATGGCTTTTATTAAAGCTGCGACGCCGACGGTACCGCAACGAGTTCCTTTGTCGGTACCGGTGCCGGTACCAGCACCGATACCGGTACCGACTGCATCGACATCGGCCAGGATACCGACTCAGGTTCCTTGTCCAGGGCTATTTCTCGGTACCGATCCGGTACCGGGGACGCCCGATGTCGGTACCAATCGATACGCGTATCGATCATTGGAAGGGGACAGACGATACTTCGATTCCTCTGATGATTCTGATTCATCAGATGAGTCTCCTGAAGTATCCATTACCCTTCCTGAGGAGCCTACTTCTCCAAAAAGGAGAATGTCTCCTCCAGAGGATTTGTCTTTTCAAGACTTCATAATAGAAGTGGCTAAAGGACTCTCTATTTCAGTAACCTCTGAAGCAGAGCCTAGAGCAAAAAAATTAGATATTTTAGGATACTCTAAGGCTCCTAAAGAGGCAGTCACCTTGCCAATTCATGAAATTCTTCATGAACATATGATTGACTTATGGGAGACTCCTCTCACCCTTTCTCCTCATTCTCGCAGATTGGACACTATGTACCGTGTCCCTCCTTGTCCTGGATTTCAGAAAACTCAGCTTCCTCACCACTGCATTGTGGTGCAGTCAGCTATGAAAAGGATAAAGAGTACCAAAAGACACTCTTCTGCTCCTCCAGGAAGAGAATGCAGGACCTTGGATGCTTTTGGTAGGAAAATCTTCCAAGCCAGTATGCTTATTGCCAGAATCAACTCATATAGCCTTTATATGGGTATGTTTCTAAAGGAAGTTGCACTAAAGCTGCACAACTTTCTCCCTTTTATTCCAGAGGATAAAAGGGAGGAATTCCTCCTTTGGCTTAAGCATACTCAAGACATTTCAAAGTTTTCCAACAGGGCAGCCTTTGACTCCTTTGAAGGTGCCAGCAGAGCCTCAGGCATTGCCATAGCTGCTCGCAGAATTGCTTGGCTCCAGGCTTCTGATCTAGAACCCTGGGTTCAGGATGGCTTAGGAAATCTGCCCTGTACAGGTGAAAATCTCTTTGGCAAAGAGTGGCAAATAAAAGCCACTCAAATGGATGCAGAGAATTCTGCTCTGGATAGACTTTCAAAGTCTACCTCCATTCCTGCCAAGAAAAAGACTTTTAAAAAGTCTTTTTTCAAAAAGGGCAGGTTTCCTTCCACTTCTGGCCAACAATCTTCTACAGGTCGCTTTACCGCTAAGCGTCAGCAACCTAAGCAGGCCAGGCCTAAGTCTACAGGGGCTGCTGCAACTCAGCAGTCCCATCCTCCTCAGGGGTTTTGACTTGATACTAGAGAACTTAACCTTTCTGGCTCTACAACAGCCAGAACCTCTCACCATTCCAGGAAGGTTAGCTCATTTTGCTCCCAGATGGGAGCAAATCACATCAGAGCAGTGGACTCTCTCCATCATAAGAGAGGGCTACAAACTTCATTTCTCAGACCTTCCTCCCTACACCATGGTGAGACACTTCAGTTCTCCCACATCTCTCCTCGACCTTCTGGATCAGGAGGTGACTACCCTTCTGGCCCACAGGGCCATAGAAGAAGTTCCTCTTCTTCAACAGGGGTCAGGATTTTACTCCCCCTATTTTCTCATTCCAAAGAAAACAGGGGGATACAGACCCATTCTAGATCTCAGAGAATTGAACAAATTCCTATGCAAGGAGAAGTTCAAGATGCTTTCTCTAGGCACTCTCCTTCCATACCTGCAGAGTCAGGATTGGCTTTGTTCTCTAGATCTCAAGGATGCATACACTCATGTCCTCATCCATCCATCTCACAGAAAATTCCTACGTTTTCTGTTCCAGAGAAAACATTACCAATACAGAGTCCTTCCTTTCGGTCTGGCCTCTGCTCCAAGAGTGTTCACCAAATGCATGGCAATAGTTGCTGCATTTCTACGCACTCTGGGAATATTTGTCTTCCCATATCTGGACGACTGGCTCATCCGAGCTCCAACCCAGTCGGAGGCTCAGATCTCCCTGAACCACACCAGGCGCATTCTGCAATACCTGGGACTTGTGGTAAACCTCCCAAAGTCCCAGCTCACCCCTACTCAGTCCCTGAAATTCATAGGGGCCTGGTTGGACACCACTTCTGCAAGGGCCTACCTTCCTCAGGCCCGTTGTCAACGTCTAGTGCAGTTAGCTTCCCAGATTCAGTCAAAGAGCCACTTAACTGCCAGGGAGATGCTACAGCTGCTAGGCCATATGGCTTCCACAGTACATGTGGTACCCTATGCTCGCCTACACATGAGAGCAGCTCAATGGACTTTGTCCACCCAGTGGACTCAAGCTTCAGGAGCTCTCTCAGACCAAATAGCAACCTCCAAACATCTCTTTTGGTCTCTCCAATGGTGGATGTCCACTCAAAATCTGTTGCTGGGGTCCCCCTTCCAACCTTTGTTGCCCCAGGCAACCCTCACAACAGATGCCTCCCAAACAGGTTGGGGAGCTCATCTACAAGACCTCTCCACCCAAGGCACTTGGTCCCCACAGGAGATCTCTCTTCATATCAACCACTTGGAACTTCGAGCAGTGTTCCTAGCTCTCAAGGTCTTTCATACCCTCCTCAGCTACAAGACAGTCCTCATTCATACGGACAATCAAGTAGCCATGTTTTACATAAACAAGCAAGGAGGAACTGGCTCTCTGTCGCTTTGCAACGAAGCTCTAAGATTGTGGGCCTTCGCCAGAGAGCATCAAATCCATCTCCTGGCAGTATACCTCCCAGGAATCCAAAACTCTTGGGCAGACAGACTCAGTCGAGTTCTGCTTCCACACGAATGGTCCCTGCACATGGATCAGGTACTCAGAATCTTCCAGGAATGGGGAACCCCGGACATAGACCTCTTTGCAAGTCCGTGGAATGCCAAACTTCCCCGGTTCTGTTCCAGAATTCCGTGTCAGGGAGTTCAGGCCAAGGATGCCTTCCTCCTTCATTGGGGTCAGGGCTTCCTGTATGCCTTTCCACCCATTCCTTTGATTCCCAAGACTCTGTTCAAACTCCAGAGGGATCAAGGATCCATGATCCTCATAGCTCCACGCTGGCCATGCCAAGTGTGGTACCCTTTACTTCTGCATCTCTCCCAAGCCCCCTCCCTGGACTTGGGAACTGCACCAGACCTTCTGTCCCAGGAGGAAGGGACTTTGTGGCATCCAAATCCCAAGTCCCTTCACCTCAGAGCTTGGTTACTGAAGGCCTAGACCTTCAAGACTTCAGTCTTTCTCAGCAAGTGAAGGATATCCTCCATGCTTCCAGAAAACCTTCCACTAGGCGTTCCTATGCTTTTAAGTGGAAAAGATTTTCCATTTGGTGTGCTCAAAAGGGTCTTGACCCTCTGGCACTTCCTCTGAATTCTCTATTGGAATATCTCCTGCATCTCTCCAATGCAGGCCTTAAAACAAATTCAGTAAGGGTTCATTTGAGTGCTATTGCAGCATCCCTTAAACCTATCAATGGACAACCTATTTCCTCCCATCCTCTTATTGCAAGATTCATGAGAGGCCTAACTTTAACAAAACCTCCCATTCGACCTCCTCAGTTGGCATGGGACTTAAACTTGGTTCTTGGTCAGCTTATGAAGCCACCTTTTGAACCCTTAGCCACTACCTCCTTGAAATTTCTTTCCTGGAAGGTTATTTTCCTCATTGCAGTCACTTCTGCTCGCCGCATCAGTGAGCTGCAGGCCTTAGTGGCTAATCCACCTTATACAAGGGTTCCATCATGATAAGGTGGTCCTTAGGACTAATCCACACTTTATGCCTAAAGTGGTCTCACCTTTTCATCTTAATCAAGAGGTATATTTACCTGTCTTTTTTTTCCAGCTCCTCATGCATCCAGTGCAGAGAGGAACCTTCATACTCTAGATTGTAAAAGAACTCTTGCTTTTAACTTACAAAGGACACAGCAACATAGAAAGTCTTCCCAGCTTTTTGTTGCTTTTGATCCTTCTCATTTAGGACTTCCAGTCTCTAAGAGAACACTGTCCAATTGGATTGCTCAGTGTATTTCTTTTGCTTACCAGAGTAAGAACCTTTCTCTGGAGGGCCATGTCACAGCTCACAATGTGAGGGCCATGGCCACCTCTATGGCTCATCTTCATTCTGTGTCCATCGACCAGATCTGTCGAGCAGCCACCTGGGCCTCAGTTCATACCTTCACAGCCCATTACTGTTTGGACAAGGACTCCCGCCGGGATGCCTTGTTTGGTCAGGCTGTCCTCAGACACCTGTTCCATTCTTGAACAACTCCTGCCCTCCTTCCCTGAATGGATGCCTGAGATCCATAGGAAGAGGAACCCTTCAGGGTCTCATACCCTTGGGGATCTCCCAGGCATCTTAGCTAGGGAGTCCCCATATGTGAGGACTCATTCCTGCTTGTTCCTGGAGATAGCACAGTTACTTACCTGTGTGATCTCTGGCAACAGCAGTCCTCACAACCCTCCCACCTCCCCTAGGAGTTGTATCTCTCTGTCTTTCCTTTCCTCTCCTCTCTCTCTCTATTGTCTCAGCTTTAAACTCGAACTGAGGAGAGTTGGTTAGGAAAGGCGGGAAGGCAGCGCGCAGGTGCTGTGGGATGCTCCCAAAAGCTTTCCTTTTTGGGAAGCTGGGGAGCGTTCCCACACAGGCTCCGTCGGTACCGATGTACCCATATGTGAGGACTAATTCCTGCTGTTCCCAGAGATCACCTGTTACAGGTAAGTAACTGTGCTAAACATGACGACAGAAAAAGACCACATGGCCTATCTAGTCTGTCCTTCCATATCGACAACTACAACAGTCCCCTTTTTTCCTTTAGAGATCCTATGTGTTTGTCCCATGCTTTTTTGAATTCAGTTACTGTCCTCATCTCTACCACCTCCACTGGGAGACTATTCCATGGATCCACCACTCTTTCCGTAAAGAAATATTTCCGCATATCACTCCTGAATCTATCCCCCTTCACCCTCATCCCATGTCCCCTCGTAGCAGAACTTGCTTTCAATTTAAAGAGGCTCTCCCCCTGTGCATTTATGCCATGGAGATAGTTAAACATCTCAATCATATCATCTCTATCCCGCCTTTCCTCTAAAAGTGTAAGTCTGTCCTTATATGCATTATAACAAAGACCACTTACCATTTTAGTAGCCACCCTCTGAACCACGTCTATCCTGCTTATATCCTTTTGAAGGTGCGGTCTCCAGAATTGCACACAATACTCCAAATGAGGTCGCACCAAAGACTTATATAGAGGCACTATCACCTCCTTTCTTCTGCTGGCCATTCCTCTGCCTATGCACCCAAGAATCATTCTAGCTTTCGTTATTGCCTTTTCTACCTGTTTAACTACTTTAAGATCATCAAATAAGAACATAAGATATGCCATACTGGGTCAGACCAAGGTCCATCAAGCCCAGTATCCTGTTTCCAACAGTGGCCAATCTAGGTCATACGTACCTAGCAGTTTCCCCAAAAGACACAGCTTCCGCAATGCTTAAACTGGGTCAAGCATTGATATCCTGGGTCCCTTCTTAATAATGGTTTATGGACCTTTCCTCCAGGAAGTTGTCCAAACCTTTTTTAAACCCCACTACACTAACAGCCTGTACTACATCCTCCGGTAACAAATTCCAGAGTTTGATTACATGTTGAATGAAAAAATATTTTCTTTTATTAGTCTTAAATAGTATACCCTGTAGCTTCATTGCATGTCCCCTAGTCTTTCTATATTCTGATAACGTAAACAATGGATCTACGTTTACCCGTTCCACTCCGTTCATTAATTTATAGACTTCTATCATATCTCCCCTCAGCCATCTCTTTTCCAGGTTAAAGAGCCCTAACATTTTTAGCCTTTCTTCATAGGAGTATCCTTCCATCCCCTTTACCATTTTGGTGGCTCTTCTCTGAACCTTTTCTAATAACGCTATATCCTTTTTAAGATACGGCGACCAGAATTGCACACAATATTGAAGGTGCGGACCCACCATGGAACGACATAGAGGCATTATAATATCTTTTGTTTTAATTTTCCATTCCTTTCCTTATGATACCTAGCATTTTATTTGCTCTCTTGGCCGCCGCTGCACACTGGGCCGAGGGTTTTAACATGGTATCCACAATGACACCTAAATCTTTTTCCTGGGTGGTGGTACCTAATGTGGAACCTTGCATCGTGGAACCATAGTTTGGGTTGTTCTTCCCTAGGTGCATAACTTCGCACTTGTCGACATTAAATTTCATCTGCCATTTTGATGCCCAGTCTTCCAATTTATCAAGATCCTCTTGCAATTTTCCACAATCCTCTTGGGTTTTAACAACTTTAAATAGTTTTGTGTCATCTGCAAATTTGATAACCTCACTCGTTATTCCACTTTCCAGGTCATTTATGAATATGTCAAAAAGCAGCGGACTCAGCACAGATCCCTGGGGTACACCACTATTCACCTTTCTCCATTGGGAAAATTGGCCATTTAGCCCAACCCTCTGCTTTCTATCTTTTAACCAGTTCCTGATCCACAGTAGTACACTGCCTCCTATCCCATGAATATTTAGTTTTGCCAAAGGTCTCTGATGAGGGACCTTGTCAAAGGCTTTCTGAAAGTCCAGATACACTATATCAACCGACTCACCTTTGTCCACCTGTTTATTCACACTTTCAAAAAAACATAACAGATTAGTAAGACAAGATCTTCCTTGTCTAAAGCCATGTTGGCTGTCTCCCATTAGGCCATGAATATCTACATGCTGAGTAATTTTATTCTTTATGATGGTTTCTACCATTTTTCCCGGTACCGACGTGAGGCTTACCGGTCTGTAATTTCCAGGATCACCCCTGGAACCCTTTTTAAAAATTGGTGTTACACTGGCGATCCTCCAGTCTTCAGGTATCAGAGATGATTTTAATGATAGTTCACAGATTACTAATAGCAGGTCTGCAATCTCATATTTCAGTTCTTTCAACACCCTTGGATGTATACCATCCGGCCCAGGTGATTTGTTACTCTTCAGTTTATCTAATAGTTGTAATACATCTTCCCGATGTATCGATATTTCCTTCAATTCTTCCACACCTTTAAATACCACTTTAGTCATGGGTAACATCCCTATATCTTCCTCAGTAAAGACCGAAGCAAAGAATTCATTCAGTCTCTCTGCTATCGCCTTGTCGCCTCTTAGTGCCCCTTTAAGTCTTAATCTAATGGACCAACTGACTCACAGGTTTTTTGCTACGAATGTACTTGAAAAAAATCTTTATTTCGCGTTTTTGCTTCCACAGCAAGCTTCTTCTCAAATTCTCCCTTTGCCTGCTTTATCAATGCCTTGCATTTGACTTGCCAGTGCTTGTGCTGTTTCCAGTTTTCGTCGTTTGGCTCTTTTTCCCATTTCCTGAAAGATGCTTTTTTGGCAACAGGGCTCTTTTTCCCATTTCCTGAAAGATGCTTTTTGGCAACAGCCTCTCTGACCTCACCTTTAAACCATGCTGGCAGTTTTTTGGACTTCCTTCCACTTTTTTTAAAGCGTGGAATACAGCTGGTTTGGGCTTCCAAGATAGTATTTTTCAACACCCCCCAAGCTTGATGTAAGTCTAACCTTTGCAACTGCTCCTTTTAGTTTTTTCTTAACTATGTTCCTCATTTTATCATAGTCTCCCTTTCGAAAGTTAAGTACTGTGGATTTCCTTACTATCCCTCCTCCACTAATTAAATCAAAGGTGATCATGCTATGATCACTATTGCCAAGTGGCCCCAACACCCTTATCCCTTGCACTAGATCTGGTGTTCCACTAAGGACTAGGTCTAATATGGCTTTCACACCCAGGTCCTGCTCTTTTGTGGACAGAAGTACTCCCCCCCCCCCCCCACCCTACACTGTACCCACTCCCTTGGATTTTTGCAGTCCAAATGCATGGCTGCAGTTTTTAGCATTAAATCTCAGCTGCCAAATTCTAGACCATTCTTAAAGCTTTGCTAGATCCCTTCTCATGTTCTTTACTCATTCCTGGATGTCTACTCTTTTGCAGATAGACCATCTGGACAGCTTTTTCCTATCCATATAGCCACTATATGGAGTGTTCTGCAGCACAGATAAGCCTGCTAAGACCTCAAATTTGGCCTATTCCCAAAGCAACTAAGGGTTTGATGCAGCAAACTGCTATGTTCTAATGCAGTATTTTGCTAGAGGTGTTTTTATGGTAGTCTTGCTCATCCTAGGCATAAAGCAAGAGAGCATAGGAAAATTGCAAGGAAATCCACTGCACTAAATCATAGCACAGGTGCCATGCTAATCGTATGCAAACGAATTAACATTTAATTGCTCCGGATGTTAGAAACAAAACTGTAGGGTTGTTGTTTTTTTACTGTTCTCTTAAGGCCGGATCTTGACATCAGCGTCACAGAGGCATAAAAAGACAGCACAAAGATCTGTGGAACAGTTTGACCACCTCAGATGACCAAGGCAGACGCTCCCCCTCATCCCATCATTCTTTCCCAATCCTGACACCACCAAAGTATTGGTGACCCTGAAGCCTCTTCCCCAAAATTCTCTGGTGGCCACATACCCCCTGCCCCCACAGCTCTGATACTGAAGTTTTGCCTAGGGCACCTACTATTCCACTGGCATGGCCTATGATAAGACTTGAAAAATCTCAGGCGCCATGGTGACCAGTGTTTCTTTTTTTAATGCAATGGTGGCAAAGACCTCTTTGGGCTGCCTATGGGAGATTGGATCCCCAAGGGCAGAACAGGAGGAGAAAGCGTGATCACAGCTTGGAGGGAGCGGGCTGCTGTGGAGATCCCATCCCCACAGGAAGAGGGCAATCAGGATTGGGACCTGCAGGTTTGGAAAAATCCATAAACCAGTGTTAAAGTAGACTGGGGAATTCCACTGTTTACCCCCTGGAAAAAGCAGCATGGAATTTGGATAGCTTGTGGGAACCTGGACTGGCTACTGTTGGCAACAGGGCTTGATAGACCCTTGATCTGACCTAGTATGGTATATCTTATGTTCTATAGGAAAACGACTAAAGTCCATGTTTGTTTGCCAAACAGGATTCATTGCTGTGTGCGTTGCTCTTCCTTTCCGGGATTGGTAGGTTTCTCCTCGTTCCTGCCTCTGCCTCCCCCCACAAAAGAAAATCTTCCAACTTAAATTTCAACTGCACGTTCACTTTCGAGCAAGTTTTGTAACCTCCCAGGATTCGGTTGCTGTACCCTGTAAACTCCTGACTTTGGGAGGGGGTGGATTAGTCTTCCACCTTCTGATCTAAAGCACCCCGGATCACTCCTCCCAGCGCGCGCCCGTTTCCTAGGAACACATGCAAACAGTGGGGGAGACGCCCCGGGGATCCCATTCACCCAGCCATGCCTCGCGCTGCTGCTGCGGCGGCCACCCACCTGCATCTCCGCGTGCGCATCCCGGACACGGGCGAGCTCTTCGCTCTCGGCGGCTGCCACCCGGATACCAGCGTCGCGCGGCTCAAGGACGCCCTGGAGCTTGTGGCCGGGATCCCCAGCAACTTCCAGAGCCTCCGTTACCTGGATGAAGGTAACAGGCCGAGCTGCAGTCGTGCTGCTCATTGCTTGCGAGTTTCGTAACTGCATAGAAGAAGCTATTTACGAATATCACTTGCAACCATTTACCGTTAAAAATTCGCATGCTTCGCTCGCCTTTACTTTGCAAACGACAGGAAGTGCTGGACAACTGGCTTCCGCTTTCGTTTTGTGCACTTATGTCCCTGCCTTGAAATCCGATCATAGTTTGGAGCCGATTTTAGTGGGCGCTTAGAGTGCAACCCAGGGCAAGAGTTGCTTTCTTTGGGGTGGGACTCACGTGATTGCAAGAGATTAACTGGAAAGGGCCATAGGGGACTCCTGGGCTTGGCCTCTTCGTTTGCCCATCCCCTGTGCCAGCCCTGCTAGGTTGTAAAGAGTTTGCCAGCCGTTTCTGATTAATCTATAGCACTGTTAGCACAGCTTCCCAAAGGGCCTTTCATGGCCAGTTTCACGGCTGTTCAAGGAGCCCAGTCTGCTTCCCCAAAATGCAGCAATCCGATAACTCCGGATTGCCTTTCACATAGGTCCTATGGAAGACGAACCTGCATCTCTCTGCCCGATGCTGCTATTCCCAGACCTGGCGTTCTATATGGGGAAAACGTTTAGTGCATATAACTCCGCCCCTACACAGTGCTACTGTTCTTTCCTGTCTATGACGCAGCCCACCCCTAAGTCTCCGTTTCTATTTCTGTATCAATTGTGCTAAAAGGTTTGCTATGACAGGCTCTACACGGCGATCCCGTTAGCAGCAGAAGCATTGCATTTTTTATGGCCTTCCATTAAGCAGTTTTTTGCAATTTGGACTAAAATCAGATATCCGCTTAAATGCCAGAGGGAGAAAGTTTAATCATGGTATAGGAGTTTCCTGATTGGCTTCAGTGCTTCCCTTTCTGCTAAAGCCCTGACATTCTGTTCTGCAGGAGATCTGCCCAACGACTCTACCCTGAAATCCAATGATGTAGTTCCTGGAGGTACAGTTACTCTGCATATCTGGTATCAGGATGGCTGGAGAGATCTTGTAAAAGCAGCGGCAAAAGGAGATGTCCTTAAGGTTAAATCTATCAACCAATCTATATACTTTTTTTAATGGAGAGTAGGATGGGAGAGAACTAAATTAACAACATGCCATTAGCTTACAAAAATTTCCAGGTACAAACATGTCTTTGCATTTATTTATTTATTTATTTATTACAGTTTTTTATATACCGCGCTATTTACAATCAGCGCGGTTCACAGATAACCAAAGACCAGAACAACAGGCTGCTCGGTTTTACATAAAACAGGACGATAAACTTGGATTCGATAAACTTGAATAATATGGGGGTAAAACTATATACATAGAATGTTGGTCTGTTAATTTTGATAACATGAACGTTGCTTGTGGGGTTGTGAAAGGAGGCAAAGTGGTTAATATTGAGGTGAATATTTTGAATTTATGTAGGGTAATAATTGTTGATTAGGTTATGCTTGAGGGGAAGCTTTATGTAGGGTAGTATTTGATGAATAAGTTATGCTTGAGGGCCTTTCTGAATTGGCATATGTTAGTTATGGCACGAATTTCGGGTGGTAGGGAGTTCCAGTGTTTTGGGGCACAGAACATGAAGGCTCTGTTCGCTGTTGATCGGCTACACGTTGTTATGGCCTTCGGTATTATTAGGGTGTTTATTGCTATATGTCTTCTGGATCTTGTTGGTGGTAGTGTTTGTGTGAGATCAATTATTGCGTTTGCAGATACACCGTGGATGGCCTTGTATGTTAGGACTAGGGTTTTGAATTCGAGTCTGCCTTGTATCGGGAGCCAGTGAAGCTGTTTGAGGATTGGTGTTACATGATCACTCCTGGCAGTTCCTTGTAGAATCCTTGCAGCAGTATTCATGGCAAGTTGAAGAGAGCTTAGGGTGGATTGTGGGAGACCTTGTAGAATTGAGTTGGCGAAATCAAAATGCGGCAAAATGAGTGCTTGGAAGATGGTTCTAAAATCATCTGGGTCAAGTAATGAGCGAAGATGCCTGAGTGTGCGTATTTTGAAGTATACAGCTTTTGTAATATTGTTTACATGTGTTTTCAAATTGAGACGTTGGTCCAGCGTGACTCCAAGGTATCTTATTGTTTCTTTTGTGGCTAGATCCGCTCCTTTCACACTTATATGTGATGGTGGAATGAAGTTGGGGTCTCGCGTAACAAAGAGAACCTCAGTTTTCTTGTGTTGGATGCGGAGGTTCTGTGAGAGAAGCCATTCCGATACTGCATTAAAGCAGTTTATTATGGGCAGTAGGTCTAATTGCCTTGTAGAAAATGGCATATAAAGTAGGATATCATCTGCGTAAATCATACATTTCACGTTGAATGATCTGATGATATTGCAGATAGGCTGCATGTAGATGTTAAACATGAGAGATGAGAGAGATGACCCTTGTGGTACCCCTTGTTTTTGATGGAAGAGATTTGATTCTCCCGTTGCAGATTTTACATATTGCATTCTGGTGTCTAGGTATGATTTACACCATTCCAGAGCTGAACTACCAATGCCTTTTTCCTTCAAACGTGTAATGAGTATCTCGTGATTTACCGAGTCAAAGGCTGCTGCTATATCTAAGAAGATTAGCACAACGCCTTGGCGGATGTTGTCTATGCTGGTGAGTAAGTTATTGAGGAGAGTGGTGAGGAGTGTTTCAACTTCATGATGTTCTCTGAAGCCATGTTGAAAGTAGTCGAGAGGGGCTGTTGCGTCAATGTGGTCTTGAATTTGGCGTTGCACCTCTTTTTCAAAGATTTTTGCTAGGAGGGGAATGCTAGCAATAGGCCTGTATGAGTCAGCTCTTTTAGGGTCTAGTTTGGGGTTTTTTAAAAGTGGTCTGATGGATGTGAGCTTTAGTACAGATGGGAAAGATCCAGTTGTGAAAGAGAGGTTCATGATTCTTGCAATGAATGGACTGAAGACACTTCTAAGGTCCTTGATCCAGAAGGCTGGGCAAGGATCGGTTTGAGCGGTGGAGGTATTGAGTGAGGAGATTGTGTCTTCAACTTGCATTCAAGTGCCAAACAGGCCCCTTTTGGTTCTGGCTCCTGAATTGAGTAAAAGAAAGATTATATATGTAATCTGATTGTTTTAGAAGAGAGAGATGTTTAGAGCATGCCCTGCTTTACCATCAATGGATGAGCACATGGTAGAGTGGCTGAATATGCCCCACTGAAGGGTAGAGACTGGGCAGCTGGTATGGGGTTTGCAGATAGCAAAGTGTTTTCAGTAGTGTGGGATGGTTTCTTTACAAGTAACCCCTTTATATTCTGAAAAGCATATACTGACATCAATGTCCATTCATAGTTTCAAGTTGTCTTCTGTTTTAACCCCCCCAGCTGAAGTGCCTAGGTGTAACTAAGGAGTCCACTTACTGCACACCACATTCAGAGCATTTGAACCCAGAGCAGAAGTCTGCATGGACAGCACACAGAGCTTTTGCTGCCCTCTATGTTTCAGCTCACAGAGGCCACCTCAAAGCCGTAAAATTTCTTCTACAAAATGGTGAGTGTAGCCTTTTCCAAGACATGCTGCCTTCCCCTGACACCTAAATACACCCTAATGATTAGGGTTTGTTTCAGCTTTCAGTCACTGTCCAGATCCATCTTTAATTTGCATTCATAAATTGTGTAGGAGTATGAAAGGCGATAGATCCCCCAGTGCATAGGCATTACAAGATTTCACTAAAATTTAACAGAAGGCTAGCTTGATGGCTCAGTGGTGCGTGCTATACAGAATACCTGGGTCAGGTCTTTGGCTTCAGATTTATGTCCCCTGTTACAGAGTTCTGGAGGGACTGGCAGTGCACTAAGTGCAGTGAAAGAGGAGCCTAGTGGTTAGAGCAATGGCCTGAGAACCAGGAAAGCCAGGGTTCAAATTCCACTGATGCTCCTTGTGATCTTAGGCAAGTTACTTAACCCTCTATTACCTCCAACTAGATTGTAATTCATCCAGGGTCAGGGAAATATCTAATGTTTCGGAATGCAAGCTTGTACTCCATCCTGTACTTTATGTGATTGAGAGAGTGGAATATAAAATAAAGAAAAGAATCCCCAGGTAGTTGTAAATGAAAGCTCATGGTGACACATCCTAGCCCTAATTCCTGTTGAGCTGGAAGCCCAAAGAACAGCAGGAAACTACTGGGCCAACCTCCCCTGAAGAACAAAACAGAAGAGGACCTGTTCAACAAACCGCCTCACCTCCCCTGAAACTGCAAACATAAATACATGCCTCTGATATCTCAACAAGTAGAGGTGACCTGCATGGAGCGGTGGGTACACCCCTCAACAAAGGCATGAGGAGGGGTGATCTGCGCGGAGCAGTGGGCGCACCTACTCTTGCCACCATGCTGGTCTTTATCTGCCATCATATACTATGTTGTGCTAAATAGCTGGGATATATGTGGATTTTGTCTGCGCTTGTTCAGAATGATGGGTATTGTGATGTCATTAGAAGGGATCCCACCCACCAAATTTGCTCATTGCTCTGCTAGTGCTGCAGATGGGTCCAGTACATTCCCTGGCCACTTGCGCACTAGGGATTGATTTTCTTTTATGTTTATTACATTTGATATACCGCTCAAGCCAAAGCATCAGAGCGGTTTACAATATTACATAAAAGTTACAGAAAATATGAAAAGAGCACCATTAATTAGATAGGACAGAATAAGAGTTAGTTATAGTTAAAGGAATAGAGGAGACAAGAAGAAATGCTCCACATAGCATCTGAAGAGGTAGATATACCACCAGGTGTTTAAGCTCCCACTCACAACCTCCGCTGTCGACATCACCCCTCCACCGCTCTGATCTCCACTGCAAGCAGAACCAATGTAGCAGCATTTTAAACGGCCCCGCACAGTCCCACGCCAAAGGGCCCTCTGGTGAGGCACGCCCGTGGAAGTGATGGTTTTAAAGCCGCCAAAGGCAGCTGGCATGGGCAGGCCGAAAGGAAGGGGTGGAGCTCCCGCTCACACACCTCTGATGCTGGCTGGCTGCTGCTCTCCCCGTCTCTGCGTGCCACTATTTCCCCCCCCCCCTTTTTATTTCTCAGCACAATCATTAAATTCCAACCAAGATTATAAGATTGGGGGTGTGCTGATCAGACCTTTTGCCTTCAGTGAGCTGTTTCATTATAACTTTGATTGTTTTTATCTATAGTTAGAACTTGAGTGCACCTCATAAAGTCAATAAAGCAAATCAAATAGCAATAGGGTTTTTTCCCTTAATCATGACCTCTTTCTGCAAATTTCATTGATGTTCATAAAATTATACACTGGACTAAATCACTGGGTCAGCCTGAATTTATTTTAATTATTTTTTTCAAGCAGAATAAAAATTAAATGCTTGGGTAAAATATCTGTAGATTTTGCACAGCTCTAGAAATTTTGCAGACCCAAGACCCATAGGATAAGTTGTGGCCCTAGGTGGTTCTTTTTCTTTTTCTATGAAAGTGGATTCAGCAGTGTGGTGGCTGTCTTAGTCCACTTTAATGGCAGTTAAATAAAAACAAAAAAGGAAAACAAGGTAATATGTTTTTATTGGAGTAACATAATAACCTAGTTCAAAAGAGTAACACCACCTTCTTCAGGTGAAAACTTCAGAACATTGGTATTCACTCCCAGTCAGTTTTTCAGGATCTCTGTTATGCACACAGCTCTATCTCTCATGCATGTTCAATAGGGATATCCTGAGGACCTTAAGGACTGGAGTGAACATCACTGCTTTAGAACTTTAATTACCCAATCAACAACTTTTGCCTGTGAAGTGTGTTGTAAAAAATGCCATCCTGAATAGTTTGCCTTTGAGGTTAGAACAGATCTTGACAAGGTGTCCAGTCAGGCTTGACCCTAAAGGAGTGAGTCCATCCAAAAGATTAAGAGCCAAGGAAGGGAGGGTATTGACTCTCTTTGCCTGGGTCAAATCACTACCACACAGGCCACTGTAACATTTGGCCTTCTGGAGTTCCCAAGTGATGAAGTGAGTAAAGCTGTCACACTGCTGTGGAAGTAGAGGTCTAGGGCAATTGTCCCAGTTCATTCTCCCTGCTCCCGTACACCCCCCCATAGAACAACCCTATTTCTACTGTCCTCTGAAACTGACTAATCGTATGCTGTTTAATGGCAGGGGCAAGCGTCCTAGCAAAAACTCCTCTGGGAACAAGTGCTCTTCACGTGGCCGCAGCCATGGGGAGGTCAGACTGTATTGATGAACTTCTCACTCATGGGGCACAGATCCAGGACCCAGATAAGAAGGGCCATACAGCGCTTGATCTGGCACACCTCGGGGGTCACAAGACAACTGAACGCAGCCTTTTCCTCTTCCAGTGGAAGCAGAGGGCAGCTGGTGTCATTGTCAAATCACACCTGGATGAATCTGAACTTTTTGCACACCAAAAGTTTGACTCTAAATTGAAGACCTGGAGATGTGGGACACACGGTAAACGCTACATGGCTAATTTGCTTAAACCTGGAGAATTCCAGAGTTCTTGCATCAATGCACCAAGAAATTCATGTTATATATCTAGCAGTTTGGGACAGGTAAAAAAACGGCCTGGTGTTGGCACTAAATCAGATTTTTCCTGAGCTATGGAAGCATAGGTCCTCAGCACAGGATATGTAGTTCATAAACACAGAGTAAAGATTGTGGTAGGCAGGCTTTAGGTAAGTGTCAGTCAGATGACGTTAGATCTTTTTATTTTGTAGTAAGACATCCTAACAGGAAATCAAGACCTTAGCTGTACAGTCCATGCATTAATCCATTCTTCCCAAAGCTTAGTCTACCTACAAGGAAGTATAATGATACAACTTTCTTAAACGAGTAGGATAATGAACCTGGTAGGGATGTGAAGGAGTAGCCTAGTGGTTAAAGCAACAGCCTAGTACCCAAGAGATCAGGGTTTAGTTCCTACAGGCACTGCTTGTGACTTTGGGCAAGTCACGTTACTCTCCATTGCCTGTGAAGAAAAGGCCTGGCAGTTATACCCAGGGCCAGCCCGTCATTGTGTGGGAATGTTGCCTGCACCTGCGGGGCCCCACACCTGACTGGCTGCAGAGGGAGCCAGGGAGGCCCGAGGACCTGGCTGACCTCTGAATAGCAATGGGAGTAAAGAGTGTCATTTGCCTTCTCTCCCATAGCTGATTCATTACCGTTACACATCCATTGCTGTCTGAAGAATTTTACATTTGTACTGAAGAGTATCTAGAATCCTGACTTCAGAAAACAATTTGCAATTCAACTTTTTTTCCTGAGCAGTTATTATGGGTACAGCAGAGGTAGCAGTTCACATCCTGGTTTTTGCTTTCTTTGTACAGGGCCTTTAATCCAATTATTGCTATGACTGGCATGGAATTGCATTGCCAGAGGGGATTCTTGCTAGCACCAAGATTAAATGTTTCTTCTAGGTATTTCTTTTTACAGCTTTTTCATGACATTAAAAAATACATCAGTTTTGAAAACCTCACTGACAAACTATTTTCTCCTCACAGAATAAAAAACTTTCATAGTTTGTAGGGCATTTTAGGTATAAATCTGATTTTACCCTTAACAATTACATAGTATGTAGCCTAAAAAGCTGTTGTTAATAAATGTCCAGAAGAGGGCACCCTCAGATCAGACATGTAAGTTTAGTTGTATTACAGAGATGTCAAATTTCAAACATTAGTGAAGTTTTAAATGTGCCTTTATACTGAAGTATGCTTCTACTCCATATTATGGCTGTATAACTTGAAATCACAGTGAATTATAAAATCCTGCAAGCAAATATTCTTTCCTGGGGAGCTTGACCAATTTATTGAGGATCAGGATCTACTTCTTGTTGCATCAGTGAGAGCAGACTCTGTAAGAAGTTTGGAGGGATGCAAGATATGGCCCACGTTTTCTGTCTGCTGGAAGCCTGTTTTAAGATAGTACTTGTTCTTCATTTTAAATTACCATAATGAATCTGAGAACATCTTAAAGCAATTCTGCATGAAAATGTGAACCAGTCCGTGGTCAGCCTCATAGCGGGAGGTGCATCTCATATTTAGCATTTAGCTAAGACAGATGGGTCTGGGGCAGGCCTCTGCTTTTCAGTTGACTCTTGTATTTTGATGCTTGCTTTTGAACTTGCTATTCCATGGTGAGAGCACATTTTTTATTTATATTTAGCTCACATCTTTACAGTAGTCGCTCCAGGCAAAGTATTTCTGTGTCTCCAGAGGGCTACAAGCTCTGTTTGTACCTAAGGCAAGAGAGGGTTAAGCGACTTGCCCAGGGCCACATGGAGATTCACTGGGTTTGAAAGCTGGCTTCCCTCCTTCTAGCCTGCAGCTCTAACCACTAGGCTATTCCTCCACTACTAAATTCTCTGATTAATAATGGATGAATGGATTAGGTTTGTTTGTTTGTTTTAGAGGGAGCAATGGGACACTACTTACTGAAGTACCTGAACCCGTCTGCCTTTCCTCACATGGTTCTAACTAACAAACTCACAGGCCAATGCAGAAAGACTAACACGGCTTTTGGATGCAGATAACACAACATAAACACAAGTTCCGACACACCAAATGCAGAAAAGAGATGAATCTGCTCAGTCTCCTATGTATTTCCTACCATTCCCCTAGATGTATCCTTGTCCTCAGCTGTTGTGTTGTCTATTTATTTTATTTATTACAGTTTCTTATATACCGCGCTATTTAGAATCAGCGCGGTTTACATCATAACATACAACCATAACGACAAGCTGTCAGGTTTTACATCAAACAGGAGTACAAACTTGGATAACAGGGTTAACTATATACATAAGCTATTTACACTGTAGATAATACATGTAAGGGCCATTCTAGATTGTAGATACAGTCTAGATTGTAAGCTCTGATGAGCAGGGACCATCTTTCACATGTGTCTGTACACCTGATAGTGCTATACAAATGATCAGTAGTAGTCGTCTTGAAGGACTACCGAAAGGGGCTGCTACTACTGGAAGAAGTCTGCACTTGTAAGTATTTACTTCTGGGAAATTCTCTAAATCTGGGGGAAAAGGGAAATCTTTGAACTAAAGCTGATTATTTATTTAACAGGTTTTTTATACCGCTTTATCATTTTAATCAAAGCGGTTTACATTGTAACTTCAACTTGGTAATGTACATTAAACAGAGACATTGATAACTTGGATTTTTCTGAGGCAGTGGAGGGTAAAGTGACTTGCCCAAGATCACAAGGAGTGCCAGTGGGAATTGAACCCTTGATCTTCTGGGTACTAGGCAGTTGCTCTAACCACTAGGCTACTCCTCCACGCCAAATTAAAATAAATCAGTGTAATTTAGAATCCCGTGTATTTGTTAACTCAGTCAGCAGAGAGGTGTTAGTTTAAATTAAAAACCCAGTCAAGGCCTAGTATCAGCACAGAGCTTTCAGTTTAAATTTAAAACTCAGCAGGGAGCTTTTATCTTATGTTGAAAACTCAGTCAGGAACATAAGATGTGCCATACTGAGTCAGACCAAGGTCCATCAAGCTCAGTGTCCAATGGCAAATCTAAGTCACAAGTACCTAGCAGTTTCCCCAGAAGACACAGGTTCCACAATGCTTATATTGGGTCAAGCAGTGGATTTCTCAGGTCCTCTTTAATAATGGTTTATGGACTTTTCCTGCAGGAACTTGTCCAAACCTTTTTTAAACCCAGCTACACTAACAGCTTTTACGCCATCCTCTGGTAACAAATTCCAGAGTTTGATTACGCATTGAGTGAAAAAATATTTTCTCTTATTAGTCTTATATGGGTTACACTGTAAGTTTCATTGCATGTCTCCTACTCTTTCTATATTTTGATGGTGTAAACAATTGATCTATGTTTACCCGTTCTACTCCATTCATTAATTTATAGACCTAGTCTAGTATCAGCAGAGAACTTTTAATTTAAATCAAATCAGAGTATAGCTTAGCCTAGAAGGAAGAAAGAGTAAATATTCTTTGAGTAGAAATAGTTTTTAGAAACCTTTACAGAGAGGCCTTCCAGTTAGGGGGCAAGAGATCTGTGAAATTGTTTTAAATAGGTGTTAAAGCCAAGTAACAGATCAAATGGGCAATCTGAAAGGCTCCCATTATCAAATCTGTGTGAATCACCCAGGAAATTGTTAACAGATTACCTTAGAAGCACAGATCTGGGACATGTGTAGCAACCCAGCCTTTACTAAGTGTTCCCTCCCACCCACCCTAGGCACTTTAATCACTTCTCCCCTTTAATAGGTTTAAATTACCTTTCAGGTACAGCTGGTAGTCCTCACCAGGAATAGATTAATTAAGGCTCTGTAATTAATTAATCTTTAGGTGAACTAAGTCACTTAAACTTATTTGATATAGTTGTATCAGTACAAAGTATCCCTAATAACTTTAAACAATTTAAATAGCTAATCAAACCCTTAAAACTAAGATGCTGATAGCAGTCCAGCAGTGAGATGGGGGCTATCCAGTCTCTTACATTGAGTGTCACATGTACGATTTTCTACCAGTTGTTGAGGGGTCTTACGTGTGCAAAAGGTGCATGGAGCTCTTTGACCTCAGGGAACAAGTCTGATATCTGGAGGCTAGAGTAGCAGACTTGGAGGACATAAAGAAGACAGAGAGGTACATAGACAAGACCTGCAGGGACGTAGTACTGAAATCCCACCTCCACTCTGGCAGCCTCTCAGTTGTCATGGAGGAGAGAGGTCATGTGAAAGAAGAGCATCATCTTGGTGTAGCAGGAAGTGATCCAGTAGCTAGGACCTGTCCTCCAGAAGATGTAAAACCCTCTCACATTGACGAGGTTTCTCCAGGGGTATGTGTCCATGAGGGAAGTATTAGGATGGCTGTTATAGTTGGCGATTCAATCATTAGGCATGTAGATAGCCGGGTGACTGGTGGACTTGAGGATCGCCTGGTAACATGCCTGCCTGGTGTGAAGGTAGTGGACCTCATGCACCACCTAGCCAAGGTTTTAGATAGCAGACTTCTCCCCAGCACTAGCACTATCTTGGTACATGTTGATACCAATGACATAGGAAAGTGTGGGAGGGCGGTTCTGGAGGCCATATTTAGGCTTTTGGGTAGGAAATTGAAATCCCAAACTTCCAGGGTAGCATTCTCTGAAATGTTTCCTGTCCCATGTTCAGGACCCAAAAGGCAGGCAGAGCTCTGGGGTCTCAGTACATGAAACAGTGGTGCAAAGAAGAGGGTTTGGATTTGTTAGGAACTGGGCAACATTCTGGGAAAGGGAGGGGCTTTTCAGAAAGGACGGGCACCACCTTAACCAGAATTGGACCAGGCTGCTGGCATTAACCTTTAAAAAGGAGCTAGAGCAGCTTTTAAACTGGATAATAGGGGAAAGCCGACAATTGCCCAAGAGCACAAGGTTTGGAAAGATGTATCCTTGAAGGATACTAGCAAAAGACTGAAGATAGGACATCCCGACAGAGAGGTTTCAATAAAGATAAAAGTAACCCAGCTGCCTTAAAGTACAGAGCTGAAAGATTCCAAATTACCCCATCAACTAATAACTAGATCAATATGATTAAAATACCACCTCTAAAATACCTGTATGCACATGCTAAAAGCCTAAGAAAATGAGATGGGAGAACTAGAAGATATAGCACTAAATGACATGTTAGATATGATTGGCATCTCGGAGACCTGGTGGAAGAAGGACAACCAATGGAGTACTGTGATACCTAGGTAGAAACCATATCACAATAATAGAGTAGATCAAGCGTGGAGGAGGAGCCTAGTGGTTAGAGCAACTGCCTCATACCCAGACGATCAAAGGTTTGATTCCCACTGGCACTCCTTGTAACCTTGGGCAAGTCACTTTACCCTCTATTGCCTTGGAAGAAAAGGCTTGGCAATTTACTTCCGGCAATACATTGCCAAGAAAACCTAGAGGCAGCTGGGTTGCCAGGAATCAGTACAGATTTTTTGACAGCACAAAAAAAAAAAAGGGTAGATCAAATTGGTGGAGAGGCTGCACTCTGTGTTAGAGAGGTTATTGAGTCACAAAGGATTCAAGTTTTGCAGGAAACAAAATACACTAAAATCTCTATGGATAGAAATTCCATGTAAAAGGGGAAGGTAGTGCAGTGGGGGAGTACTGCGAACACCTGGCCAGAATTAATAGATGGATTTAGAAATGCTGAAAGAAATCAGGGAAGCAAAGAAAAGTTACAACACTGTAATAATGGGTGATTTCAATTACTTAGGTATTAACTGGGTCAGTGTCACAGCAGGACATGCTAGGGAGATAAGGTTTCTAAATGATATAAATGACTGCTTCTTAGAGCAGCTGGTTCATGAACTGACAAGAGGGGAGGCTATTTTAGAGCTAGTCCTCAGCAGAACACAGGATCTCGTGCAAAAGATTAAGGGTGTTGGGGGCCACTTGGCAATAGTGATCGTAGCATGATCGCATTTGATTTTAAGAAAAAACTAAAAGGAGCAGTTGCAATGGTTAAGGATTTACATCAAGCATGGGTGTTTAAAAATATTATCTTGGAAGTGGAAGGAAGGCCAAAATACTGCCAGCATGGTTACAGGCAAGGTCAGAGAGGTTGGTGTCAAAAAAGCATCTTTCAGGAAAGGGAAAAAGGAGCAAAATGATGAAAACGGGAAACAACATAAACATTAACAAGTTAGATACAAGGCATTGATAAGGCAGGCAAAGAGAAAATTTGAAAGAAAAAAAAAACTTTGCAGTGGAAGCAAAAACACATAATAAAAACCTTTTCAAGCACATTCCTATAAAAAAACATCTAAAAGAGTCAGTTGGACCATTGGATTATAGAGTGGTAAAAGGGGCACTAAGTGAGGACTAGGTCATATTGGAGAGACTGAATTAATTCTTTGCTTCGGTCTAAGAAGATGTAGGGAAGTTACCTGTGCTTGAAATGGTATATAAAGGTGATGTATCAGAAGAATTGAAAGAAATATTGAGAAACTGGAAAGATGTATTAGAACTATTTGATAAACTGAACAGTAGCAGATCACCTGGACTGGATGGTGTACATCTGAGGGTGTTGAAAGAACTAAAATATAAGATAGTTTACAGTTACTAATAGTAGGTCTGCAATCATTAAAATCAACTGTAGTACCCAGGGGCGGCCCAAGGGGGGTGCGGGGCCATGTGCGGAGACTCGGTGCGGGGCCTCATTTGCATAAGGGGCCTCATTTGCATAAATATTTGCATAATGTTACCATAAACTAACTTTTAGTATACATGCCTCTTCATGAGTGTATGGATAAAAAAAGACAAAGATTTCTACATTACTATAATCCAGTGCCAACCGCCAGGCACATTAGGAACTACTACAAACACTGCCCATTTAGAACCCATAGCAAACCCACCGTATCCCAACAGCACTACCAGGACTCATAAAGCACCATACACTACCTATCAAAAGGCAACACTGCAAATATTAAACCAATACATTTCAGAGAATAACAATACATGACCTACTGGGGAAAGAGAACAAGTGACAATATCAAATAGGAATTACATAAACAGAATACCTCAGCTCAGTTACACATGCAGAACATAGACTATCACCAAACAAGGAATCACAATTTAAAAACAGGAAGACAATAATTAAACTGGGAACCCTAAAAGCCAAACTTGGAATGTACAACAACAATGTAGAAATAAAACTATAAATTAATTTCCTCTTGTACTAAACAAAGCACAGACATTAATGATGCACATTTCCCAGAGCTGACATATTCCAGTTAATAAATTCAAAATAAAGAGATATCTTTGTACCTTTTGTGCATTTTTTTTTCAGTTGCAATTGTTCCAGCCACTTTCTTCTGGTTTATTTGTGTCTTCTGCTATCTCTCCATCGTCTGCTGTCCATTTGTCCTTTCTTCTCTTCTAGTTTTTTCCATTCTCTCTCTACATCTGCTTTAACATAATAATCTTTCTCCTTTTGCTCTTTCCTCATTCCTATTTCATCCACTCAAATTTTACCCCTCCATCCTCAATCCCCACTTAGTCTCCCAATACCCGGCCAATTGTACATTTTTCTTCCCTCCCACACAAAATATTTTTCCCCTCTCCATTTCATTCTCCCAGCCCCATCCCCTTCTAATCTCCCCCAACATCAGCTCCCTTTTAGTTCCAGCCCCACCCAGTATCCGCTCCCTTCTAGTCCCCACATCAGCCCATTTCCAGTCCTAGCTCCCCCATCCATTTCCAGTCCTATCCGAGTCCCTTCATCAGCTCATTTCCAATACCAGCCTCCCATCAGCCCATTTCTAGTCCTTTCCTAGCCCCACCATCAGCCCATGTTAAATCCTAGCTCCCCTCCACTCAGCCCATTTCTAAACCAAGCCCCCCATGAGCCTACTTCCAGTTCTAGCCCCTCCATGAGTCCATTTCAATCCAAGCCCCCACCACAGCCCATTTCCAATCTTAGCTCCCCCCAACACCCAATTCTCAGTTCTATCCTAGCCCATCCATCAGCCCAGTTCCTGTCCTAGCTCCCACCCCTCAGAGCCCATTCCAAGCCCCCCCCCCCCCCAGCTATGTGCAGTGCAAGCCCCCTTCCACACAGCCCATTTCCATTCCAAGTCCCCCTCCCCATCAGCTATTTGCAGTTCAAGCCACCCACTACACCACAGCCCATTTCCATTCAAACCCCCCTCCCCATCAGCTATTTGCAGTTCAAGCCCCCCACTTCCCCTCAGCCCATTTCCATTCCAAGCCCCATCCCCAACAGCTATTTGCAGTTCAAGCCCCCTTCCACTCAGCCCATTTCCAGTCCTAGCAACCCCCCCAACCCATTACCAGTCCTAGCCCCCCCCCATAGCCCACTCCCAGTCCTAATCCCACCAGCCCATTTCCAGTCCTAATCCCCCATCACCCAATTTTCAGTTTAAGCCCCCCCATAGCCCATTACCAGTCCTAACCTCCCCATCAGCCCACTCCCAGTCCTAATCCCCATCACTCAATTTTTAGTTTAAGCCCTCCCATAGCCCATTACCAGTCCTAACCCCCCATCAACCCACTTCCAGTCCTACTCCCACCAGCCCATTTCCAGTCCTAATCCCCCACCACCCAATTTTTAGTTTAAGCCCCCCCACCGCCCATCACCACTCCTAACCCCTCCCCAGCGCCCATCACAACTCCTAACCCCCCCAGCGCCCATCACCACTCCTAACCCCCCCAGCCCAGCACCCATCACCACTCCTAACCCCCCCAGCCAGCCCAGTGCCCATCACCACTCCTACCCCCCCCAGCCAGCCCAGTGCCCATCACCACTCCTAACCCCCCCAACCAGCCCAGTGTCAATCACTACTCCTAACCCCCCCCCCAGCCTGCCCTGCCAATCCCATATCTACTCCTAACACCTCCCCCCCCCAGCCCAGCTCATCACAACTCCTAACCCCCCCCCCAGCCCAGCCCAGCCCAGCCCATCACTACTCCTAACACCCCCCCCCCCGCCCAGCCCAGCCCATCACTACTCCTAACACCACCCCCACAGCCCAGCCCAGCCCAGCCCAGCAGCACTTCTAACCCCCAGCCCAGCCCAGCCCAGCACCACTCCTAACGCCCAGCCCAGCCCAGGGAAATTTTTTAAAAAAAGAAAACCTGTCTCCTGCCGCTGTCGGGGCCGCCGCGGCAGAATCGAGCGTGCCGCGGGGCCCCCCTGTACCCGGCACAGCCTCTCCTCCCTGTAGCAGCTCTCTCTTCTGAGCTGCAGTCAGACGCGCCGGCTTGCAGAGCGCGAGGGAAGAGTTTTTCCCTCGCTGCTCTGTTAAGCCCGCGGGGGCTGATGGGAAGTTCCCATCAGCCCCCGCGGGCCTAACAGAGTCGCGAAAGGGAAACTCTTCCCTTCGCGCTCTGCAAGCCGGCGCGTCTGACTGCAGCTCAGAAGAGAGAGCTGCTACAGGGAGGACAGGCTGTGCCGGGTACAGGGGGGCCCCGCGGCACGCTCGATTCTGCCGCGGCGGCCCCGACAGCGGCAGGAGACAGGTTTTCTTTTTTTTTTCAATTTTACTTTTACAAAAGAATGTTTTTTGCGCGGGGCCCCCTGAAACACGGGGCCCTGTGCAAAAAACATTCTCGCTCAATGGACGGGCCGGCCCTGGTAGTACCTGAAGATTGGAGAATGGCCAATGTAATGTCAATTTTTAAAAAGGGTTCCAGGGGTGATCCATGGAACTATAGACATAGCGTCAGTACCAGGCAAAATAGTAGAAACCATTATAAAGAATAAAATTACAACATGTAGAGTCATGGTTTAATGGGAGAAAGCCAACATGTTAATAAACAGGTAGACAAAGGTGAGCCGGTTGATATAGTGTATCTGGATTTTCAGAAAGCCTTTGACAAGGTCCCGCATGAGAGACTCTTGGCGAAATTAAAAAGTCATGGGATAGGAGACAGCGTCATGTTGTAGATCAGGAACTGGTTAAAAGATAGAAAGCAGAGAGAGTAGGGCTAAATAGCCAATTTTCTCAATGGAGAAAGGTGAATAGAGTACCCCAGGGATCTGTGCTGGGTCCGCTGCTTTTTAACATCCTCATAAATGCCCTGGAAATGGGAATAATGAGTGAGGTGATCAAATCTGCAGATGACACAAAATTATTCAAAGTTGTTAAAACACAGGAGGACTGAAAAATTGCAATAGGATCTTGATAAATTGGAAGACTGGAATCCAAATGGCAGATGAAATTTAATGTGGACAAGTGCAAAGTTATGCATCTAGGAAAGAACGATCCAAACTGGTTACACGATGCAAGATACCACCACCCAGGAAAAGATTTAGGCGTCATCATGGATAATACTTTGAAACCTTCCGCCCAGTGTGCAGTGGCAGCCAGGAAAGCAAATAGAATGCTAGGAATCATAAGGAAAGGAATGGAAAATAAAAGCAAGGATGCCTCTGTATCGTTCCATGGTACGACCGCACCTTGAATATTGTGTGCAATTCTGGTTGCTATATTTTAAAAAGGATATAGCAGAATTAGAAAAGGTAAAGAGAACAACAAAAATGATAAAGGAGATGCTACAATGTGACCCATTGAAGACTAATATGAGAAACTATTTTTTTTACTCAACGTGTAATCAAAATCTGGAATTCGTTACTGGAAAATATAGTAACAGCTGTTAGTGTAGCTGGGTTTAAAAAAGGTTTGGACAAGTTCCTGGAGGAAAGGTCCATAACCCAGTATTAAAGAGGACCTGGGAAATCCGCTGCTTAGCCCGGGACGAGCATTATGGAACTTGTGTGTCTTTTTGGAAACCTGCCAGGTACTTGTGACCTGGATTGGGCACTGTTGGAAATGGGATACTGGGCTTGGTGGACCTTGGTCTGACCCAGTATGGCATTTCTTCTGTTCTAGTAGTATAAACAGCAAAGGAAAAGTATGGGCATACAGTAACACCAAGTGTATTTAAATTATAGGTAAATGAGCTGTGCATATTAAAATTGCATGCTAATAGTGTCTGTGTCCAATACAGAGAAATGCCTAGAGGATTATGTAACCAACCGAAGCACCAGTATCTCTACACCTGGGTCTGAGGTGGTTTAAATGTCTTGTGTGTACCCCCAACAGTATGACCTGATTTCTCTGGGAGACCATGCCAAAATGCAGACTTCTGTGCGCAGGTATTTTGCTTGCTCTCAGTTTAACGTTGACATTTGTGCCACAATTGAATGCATATAATCAGAAATAGAGAACCCAATATTGCCGGTATTCATAAAATTCAAATTTGAAAAGGAATACCACTGATCCCCGACAACAATCATTACATATTTTTTGTCAGGCATAAACCGCAAGACAAAGAGGAAACCCCTCCTCCTCTCACACAGTACATGCCCCTTTTTTAAATTACTTTTTTCAAAAATTCTTGCATACGTCTTATTGTAGTATTGTAAATCCACACTTATCTGATCAATCACGACGTGCACGTTTCGAAGCAACAAGCCTCTGTCTCAAGTGTCCCCGATTAGAAAAAAGTGTGTCCATCTATTCAAACTGACAAAAAACGCCAGGTCCTCGGCTAATGACGTCAGGGATACCGATTCACAGATAGGCCAATTATAGAACCGCCCATTATGAAAGAGCCAATCACACATAGGGAAATCCCCACAAATGATGGGAGCCCCTATTAGAAAGGCCAGCATTTAGAACTCCAACCATTCAATGTCCCGATTCAGTCCAGTGGGAGCAATAGATCGCAATGTGAAGATCCATCGTTGTTCCAGCCTGCGTAATCTAGACATTCGATCCCCTCCCCTGGGGTCCAACGGTACATGGTCAATTACCATCCATTGAAGATGTTCAAAATCATGATGACATTCAAGACAGTGCTGCACCATCGGAGCTGTCAAAACAGATTGTCAGATGCCTGAAGCATGTTCACCCAACCTGACCCTTACAACTCGTGTGGTGCTAGGCTTTGAGGAAACGGTTGATTCGTGCTCAATATCATGGTGCATCTATGTCTCGCTATTTGAAGACTCGAATTATCCCGCATGGGTTACGTATGACTAGAGCCCCAAAAATGTTTTTAGCAGATCCTGAATTTGTGTCTAAGTGGAATCGCATTTGTAATAAATGTAGTTTTGACCTCATTGCCCTGATACTTGAGCGCAAAAGGTAGTGGAAGCCCAAGTGGTGGAGGCGAAGGAGACTTTACGGAAGTCTGTAGAGGCACCAATTTTTCAGTTAAAGGATGAGGAAATTGGTCGACAATTGAAGGGTTTCTCAGATTATTTGAAAGCTTTTAAGACGGGTAAATTTTCCCGTGATAAAACCGATTATGACTCTGGACACGTTTACCGTTGGATGTATGACCCAGAAGAGGGAACCACCGCCGGGGGTGGAAGAGGAGGCAAGCGGGTGACTTTTGATTGTTCATCAGATGATACGGAAGAGGAATCTTCTGGGACCAAACCCAAACAAAATCGACAGGTTTTTCAAGTGAATGGGACTCGAGGCCATCGCCCGCGAAAAGGGGGTGATTATTACCGGGAGGTGGACCCCCCCGGTTACTCGTCAACGGGCCAGGCAGTCTCACAATCTTTAGTGGTGAATTTGACCAGTCGACTGTTAAACCCCTCTTGCGAACGGCTTCTTAATCTGGGTGTAGCTTACATACCAACAGTACTGTATGATCCGTTTGCCATGCGGGCGGCACTACATAAGCTTTTTCGCCGTCTACATGTATTGCGCTATTTTGAAGGTAAGCAAGCTGATTTGACAGACCCCTCATTGGTGACACCAGTTTCAAAGTGGATGCCGCCGGGGGCTCCTGATCCAGTGATTATGACATTGCAGGCATTGGTATTATGTGATCTTGAGATGAGTGAGCTTAAATTTGGGAAATGGCGCTCTAATATTACTCAATCTGATTTGATGACTTTGGATGAACTTTCTCGGGACCCTTCCATTACGATTCGTAGTGCGGATAAAGGGGGAGCGATTGTGCTGTGGGATACGGAGACCTATCTGTTTAAGTTGAGAACACATGTGTTGGATATACACACTTGTAGAAAATTGGATACTGATCCTACGGAGATGTTAAAAGGGGAGATTCGGGAGCTGCTCATGTTGGCTTTTTCAAAAGGTTGGATCACCTCTCGTGAATTACGATTTCTTCTCAATCCTCATCCAAAGGTTCTAGTTATCTATTTTGTACCTAAAATCCACAAATCATTGAGTGATCCTCCGGGCCGACCCATAGTGTCTTGTCGGGGGTCGGTCCTTGAACCGCTCTCAAAATTTTGTGATGTATTTCTTAAGGAGGAGGCGGCCATGGTGCGGTCTTATCTTTGGGATTCTACACATTTTTTGAGCTGTTTACATTCATTGGTTTTACCGTCTACAGAATGGTACATTGTGACATTAGATGTAATTGCGCTATATACGAATGTGGACCAGATAGAGGTTTTACATCTTTTACAGTCCAGCGCATCTGCCCAGGGACTTTCTGGTGACACTAGTATCATTTGTGTTAACCTGTAATTATTTTCTGTTCGAGGGCGAATTTTTTCAACAAGTATTTGGGATAGCGATGGGGGCCACTGTGGCTCCTTCTATTGCTACACTCTATATGGCGGAAATAGAGGAGCGCTACATCTTTCCTTCTGCGGGTTTTGCTAATGTGGCCATATGGAAGCGGTTTCTTGATGATATATTTTTTGTTTGGATGGCGGACTGGGCTTCTTTGAATGAATTTATCATCTGGCTAGACACTATCAAACCTTGTCTAAAATACACAGCTCATATTGCCTTGGATAAACTGGAATTTTTGGATATGACAGTATATCGGGAGGGATCCACTTTGTCGACTACACTATTTAGGAAACCGGTACAGAGAAATTGTTTGCTCAACTATGGCAGTTTTCACCCGGAACCCCTTCGCAGGGGCCTCCCCTTTGGACAATTTTTAAGGATTCGTCGATTGTGTACTTCAGTATCCCAGTATAAACATCATGCACAAGATCTATGGCAGAGGTTGTCTAGTAAAGGGTACCCTGCATCGGTTATCTCTAGAGCGTATTGGAGAGCTTTATACTCCCATCGAGAATGGTATTTGGATACTACTCAGGCTTCTTTTCCATCTTCTGACGACTCTCTCAAAAAAGTGACAGGCATCTTACCTTATATGAGTCATTCGGGGACAGTTGCTTACATTTTGAAAAAACATTGGTCGGTGCTTTCTTTGTGTTCTAGTTTGAATAAACCCTTGCAAATTGCCTATTCCCGGGGACGCAACTTACGAGATAGGCTGGTGAAATCAACAACACTGCGAGACCGGCCATTGCTACCTGATGCCCGATTGGGCTTTCATGCAGCATGTGCTGAGTGTAGATATTGTGCCACTACTATGATTGGGTCAACTTGGTCTGATACACTGTCTGGTCGGGTTTTTCATCGCCGGTGGCGCACTACTTGTGCTTCGAGTTACGTGGTCTATTTTTTGGAATGTCCCTGCCCGCAGCGCTACGTAGGGAGCACCACACGAGTTGTAAGAGTCAGGTTGGGTGAACATGCTTCACACATCTGACAATCTGTTTTGACAGCTCCGATGGTGCAGCACGGTCTTGAATGTCATCATGATTTTGAACATCTTCAATGGATGGTAATTGACCATGTACCGGTGGACCCCAGGGGAGGGGATCGAATGTCTAGATTACGCAGGCTGGAACAATGATGGATCTTCACATTGCGATCTATTGCTCCCACTGGACTGAATCGGGACATTGAATGGTTGGAGTTCTAAACGCTGGCCTTTCTAATAGGGGAATCCCCACAAATGATGGGAGCCCCTATGTGTGATAGGCCAATTATAGAACCGCCCATTATGAAAGAGCCAATCTGTGAATCGGTATCCCTGATGTCATTAGCCGAGGACCTGGCGTTTTTTGTCAGTTTGAATAGACGGACACACTTTTTTCTAATCGGGGACACTTGAGACAGAGGCTTGTTGCTTCGAAACGTGCACGTCGTGATCGATCAGATAAATGTGGATTTACAATACTACAATAAGACGTATGCAAAAATTTGAAAAAAGTAATTTAAAAAAGGGGCATGTACTGCGTGAGAGAATGAGGGGTTTCCTCTTTGTCTTGCGGTTTATGCCCGACAAAAATATGTAATGATTGTTGTCGGGGATCAATGGTATTCCTTTTCAAATTTGAATTTACAATTGAATGCATGGCTAATTTGCATAGGCACCCATTTCTCCATGCTGGTGCTGAAGTCCTGCACTATCAGTGTGCTGCATTGAGGCATACATAGCTTATAGCATGCAACTGCATCGGTCTGTCAGAGCACAGGAGTTTGAAAGTTTACAAAAAGAGCTGGTTCTATGGGTCTTCTGGAGCTCTCAGAAAAAAACACCCTTAGGTCTGCTTGCAGAGCTGGAAGTGGGCTGCATATGCCTGGCACAGTCATAAAGGGATCAACCGAGATGGTGCTGAAGGCAGGCCCAAATATAGGACTAGGCCACATGTGCAACTGCAAAGTGCAACATTTTGAAAGCATTAGAGAGCTGGGCTAAGAAGACCTTGCTTCTGTTTGCAATAGGACTGTGCACTGGGACTGCTTTAAAGGGGTGGTCTATGGCATTCTGGGTCCCTGTAACTCTGCTCCAGCCCTAGGTAAAGGACTCTGTCTCTGAAGAGTCTTCCAGCCCTTGGTTGGCAATGGGAAGAGGGGAACCAAGATCATTAATATATTCAGGCAAGGTCTGGTGCGGAGTTAGAGAGTAAACAAGCAGTGTAGCCCAATAAATAAGCATTACTGTGCTGGTCCTTTAGCAAATCAAGAGCTCCTTTAAGCAGGTACCACTCATTCCCAGGGAAGCCTGTGCTCATGGTTTAGTCCTTTGTGCCCCCTAAGATACTGAATAGTGTGTCAGGAAATCTGTTATTTGAGTCTAGACCTGGCTCTGTCCTTTTGTAGAGATATTGGTGTCATGTACCGTATATCTTGTTTTCCATTATATTCAAAGTAACTAAAGAGGTTACAAATTTCTCCTTACTTTGCTCATAAACATAGTCAGTAGTAACAGATACCGAAATGTTCCTCAAGGCATAGCTTTCAGGTTACTCAAATGAAGCCTGATTCTATTGCATTTTCAAAAACTAACAAGGGGATAATTCGGAAAGAACCAGAAAAAAAATTGCAATGAGTCCTGGGAAAAAGGACGGGAGTGATGCTGTAGATCTAAACTGTGATTCATGCAACGATGGAGTCTTGTAATCAATCATGGCTTTCATTATTCATCTCCTTTCAATATGTCCTGAACTGACTCCATGCTCTCGATGACATCATGCACACTGGGAAACAGAGACAGGGAGCCCACTTAGCATGCTCCAACTGCTGATGTCACAGTCGAAGAAGGGCAGGAAACTCAAAGCAGCTTTCCCTACTTCAGTCTATGGAATATTTTATTCCAGTTTTTAGCCAAAGCTCAGATGAACGAGTCAAAGAAGACTGCTCTAGTCAAATATTTCAGAAAGTAAATCACCTCTTTGAATAAGCAGCTATTCTTGAGCTCACTATATACATTACTCAGGTTATGTGAAATACCTCGTTCCTATAGGTAGAGGTTCCCACAGAAACATTTTCAAGGCGGTGAGACTTAATAAAAACAGAAAGATGTATAAAAGAAGATCTTTTGAACAGTTAAAATAACTATTAGTCATTAAAATCTGGACAGGTAGGAAATTATCTCCTTGCGCCATTTCTTCACCGCCCTGTCAGCACCCCTGCCTACAGGAGTAACTAGAACTTGTCACTTATAGCTGAGAAGATTAACAAAGATATCAAGTTCTGGAGACCAGGATTTTCAGAAGAATGGCCCCATATGTCCAGTCTTAGAGAGACGGAAGGGCAGGCGGGAGGGGGGATGGAGGATGATTTGTTGGCATGTCTATGGAAGCACCGCCCCCCCCCCTCAACAAATTCTGAATATGGGTGCAAATGACGATGACAAACACTTGGCATGTCTGAGAAGGTGGTTTGGTGTCAGTTCACCACAATCTTGTATATCCTTAGAAGAGGATCAAGGGCAGGTATTGTGTGGGTGCGTGTGTTACACTGTATACTCCCTAGCAAATGCACACAATGTATCCAGTTATCTTGGTTACGGTGGGGGTCTGGACCTCAGAATATGCACTTACTAGGAATTCTGTGCATATGTTGTCTCCTTTCTCTGCCTTATGTGGGAACCCTGCTTTTTGACATGTGACATCTTCTCCCACTCTGCTTGCTTGTTGTATATTGGATTTCAATTTCTGGGATAGCTCTGACAGGAAGGCACACTAAAATCATTTTCAGAGCTCTTCTCGGAATAGCAGTTATCAGTCAGCCCCAAGATCTGGCACATAATGGTGGATCAGAATAATCTTACCGAGGCCCTCATGGCCTGGAACATATAATTAGTCATTCCGATAGTTTCATGAAGTCTGTTATTTTAATATATCAAGAACAGATTGATTGATAGAGGTCTTGGTGGGACTGCACAATCTCTGAAGTGGAAGTTGCAGTTTCATCAACCTGAGGCTGAGTGATTGGGGGGGGTGTCCTCTGCTGTTCTCCGTGTTGGAGGTGAAACAGTCACGTGGTGATACTGCCCTCTGTAAAGGCTTTCTGCTGTACTATGGATGGGAAATTCTTGCTGTCATGGGTGCCGGTGTCTGACTTACCCTTTTCATCTGCTTATTGCGCTATTGAGGAGGGCTTGTCCTGATGGGCAGAAGCCATCAGTCCCATTTTGTAGGCTGCTGGAAGTTGCATATTGTAAGTTGACCTCAAGCTTCATTTCTGCAGTCACTATGTGTATGACTTGGTGAGTGATGAGAAGTTGGCAAGGTCAGTAAAAGGTCACACTGACAGCTATGACTGTATTTGGGGTCCTTATTGGAGGAGGCAGGCACAGATGAATTCAGGCTAGTTCTTCATATTTTTTCTTGTATTGGTTTGATCCTTTTTGGGATTATCATCTTATCCAATATGCTGCTGTTCTTTTCTTTCTTGCAGTCCTCCTACACCAAGTTCATTTTTACTACCTTTCTCCTCTTGCACCTCAGTTTAAATAAAACATGTTCAGCATCATGACTCCTGACATTTAACCACCTATCAGTCTCCTGCATTTGTCATAAATGAGGCCACTAACTGCACACACATGCCATTCACTGTGCCCAGTCTTGGGAATCAAATACCTTTAGATCTCTAAGGATAGATAACTTTATCTGGTTCTGCAGTAAGCTTAAACCCCGTTATTCAGCAGCTGGTTGCCTACCTAATGATTGTATTAAGTTGTAATAGGGGTTTCCTACTGTCTCTCACCAAGTGCCCATGGGATGGCAGCCTGCCAGTGTGAAACCCACATCCTGTTATATCCATTAGAACATAAGAACAGGATATGCTATACTGGGTTAGACCAAAGGTCCATCAAGTTTAGTATCTTATTGTGCCAAAGGTTCTGTGAAACCACATCTAAGTATACTATCAAGACCCTGGTTGTCCAGTTAGTGGTGATCAACCAGAATGTGGATTAGCTTTGGTAAATGTCTGTCAGTATGCTTTAGACGGTTTCACAGAATTTCTGGCACAAGAATATGGGAAAAGAAAAAGCTTTTGGAGTAAATCTCTACAGCAGACGTAAAAGAGATTCACATGGTAAAAAAAATCCACTTAGCATTTTCCATAGAGCTCTAAACCAGACAAACTTTGGGCCAATCAGGAAAAAGGAAGACCACCAGCCTTCCAATCCAAAAGTTACTAGTTTGAGGCCAGCCAGGTGACAAAAGTGAGAAGGAAAATTGAATTTTGGATTTTTCAGTTAAACAAAATAGGAAATTTCATTGATTTCCCCATGTTATTTCAGACGAATAAACATCCCTAATATGAATATACTGGTTTTCCAATGCACAGAAATATATCTCATGAATATTCATTCTGGATATCGTGAAAATCCAACTGGCTTAGGAGTCACCAGGAAAGGTTTGGGAAGTCCTGCTACAGCCTGTGATGCAGGAATCATATTTGAGGTTTTGGAGCGTGAATGATTTATTGAAGAACAGGCTTTTTGGGCTTCTGTAGCATAGCCACCTGGAGTGGAGGAGTGGCCTAGTGGTTGGGGCAAGGTACTTCAGGCCGGGAGTTCAAATCCCACTAGAGGACAGCAACCTTCGGCCGGAAGGACTGGGGTTTCTAGTCCCACAGGTGCTCCTTGTGGTCTTGGGCAAGCCACTTAACCCTCCATAGCCCATGTTCCCTTTAAAATAGTTATCTCCAAGTTATAATGCCCTGTTCAATGTAATTTCAGTTTGTTCAATGTAAACCGCACTGATGCAGAATAGCACGATATATAAGAGAATATAAATAAATAGATAGGGGAGCATTTTGACCACACAGGAAATGGAGGAGAGCCTGGAAATGTTTTTTAACTTGTGCCAGGAGTGAAGACCCATCTTATGTATTTATTTTTGTTTTGTCTGTTCTTTGCTTTTTTTTGTTTTAAATAATTGAAAGGAAACAAATGGAATAAAATGACAACATCAAAAAATACCTGTGTCCACCCCGTACTATCTAGTTTTGAGCTGAAGGTGAGTTGCAGAGCAGTTACTCCTGAGGGTTTACAGAAAGTGAAGAGACTTATCTAAGGAGCATCACTAGCAGAAAAGGGATTTGAACTCTGGCTTCCCGGCCCAGCCACTCATTTATCCATTCCTTGTCCATTATAAGACATCACAGAATGATAAAGCGCTGGTCACTTTCATAAAAATATGGAAAGTGAGACAACGCTGACCTATTCCTGAACTTGTAAGCACCTTAGCAGGACGGAGGGGGAGAAGATAGAAATCTGTTGTCAGTAACACAATGGTCAGGTTCTCGGTGTTTCACTTGCATAACTGCATGGACACTCAGCACCTTCCCCATCCTGCCAAAAAGATAAAAATCA
Organism: Ichthyophis bannanicus; assembly: GCA_033557465.1. NCBI lineage: Eukaryota > Metazoa > Chordata > Amphibia > Gymnophiona > Ichthyophiidae > Ichthyophis > Ichthyophis bannanicus. Next base: position 117,224,012 of record CM066049.1, on the reverse strand, counting down.
AGTGATACAGTTTAGGCTTGTCTCTTCCCTGGGGAGATATACTCTGCTGAATAAAGCTTTGTTTCCGGGAGAAAAGTCTTAATAAATGAGCCTGATAGCTGACCACCCACCTTCACAGAATGGAGGTCACGGCGAAACTCATAAGAGACACGAGGGGCAAGCATTCAGAGCATAAAAAGCAGTCCAGATGGTCCTGCAGTTCTGTCTGCTTCCTTAAGGGGTCGCTGAAAAGCTGGAGACTGAAAAGGACAAAAAGCTGCAAGTACAAAATTTATGATTTTTAGCTACTGCAGTAAAAATCAAAATCTTTGTTCATTTCCCTCAAGAGAAACTTTCGGGGGTCCGACTGGTCCCAGTAATTTTGCCCCGAAATGTGTCTTACTTCTACCTTTCTTAATAGGAAATTAGAATGCAATTTCATGAGCAAAACAACAGACATTTCAGTCCTCAGATGGCAGCTGTTGGCAGCATATTTAAGGCACACTACATTTTGGGCTATTTTGGTTTTGAATTTCTTAAATCAGGATACATTATGCAAATGAAGTTTGCTATAGACAATAAAAACATATTTCTACATTGATTCCAAAATATCAAAACAAAATGCCATCTGCTTTGGGGGAAGCAATGTCTAAAGGTACTTGGCATTCTGTCCTCCTACCCCACCCAGGATGACTTCAGCTGCACCAAGCGAGGAGGAACGTCCAGAAAGCCGGAACCAGGGGCTTGGTTTTCACAGACAGGGTCTTTGCATTGTGTCTAGCGTGTGATGGGAATGGGAGAAGCCGTCTGCCTCCCCCTCACCCCTTCTCTCACTGCAGCAGGGGAGGAGGGACTGGGAAAGCTTTTCTCTGTCTGCCAAAGTGAGAAGCCAATGCAGTCCTGCCTGATGGTAGACGGCAGCCCGAGGGCATCTTACAGACTGGGAAGGGGGGAGAGGAGGAGAAATCTGGTACACTTCCTTCTACTGGAAGGACACTCATTCAGTCTATGCCCTTTCTAGAAATGAATGCTGAAAATTCCCCTTGACATTTATCTGTAAGGTTGACCGCCTTTTATAGTGCAATGCACTGAAAGAGGGATAGTTTTAAATTTGTTTCAATGCATGCAGAAGGCTAGACTTGGCTTTTCATTCTTAATATCTACATTTTCTTCTCATAAAGGGCTAGAGGATTTGGGGTTATCTTTGTGCTAGTTTGGTGGCCATTAGGGATGTGCATTCATTAATACAAATTCTGTTCATTAATGCACCTTAAAAATTAGGGAGGTGCATGGCCCAAAGAAAGTTTGGCTAGTCTTCTTTCTAAATGATTTTTTTTTTTTTGCGTTTTTCTTGAGTTTTTTTCTGTTTTTTTTTTTGCATAGATTTGTCTTAAATGTACGCTACAACGTTTTTGTGCATGCAAGTTGACTGTACACATATTAATGTGTAGGTATGTGTGCACAAAATACTTTTAGGCATTTCGACAAACTAACAACACTCTAATGAATGCAGATCCTTATTAAAAATCTCAGCATATGCAGAATCAATTTAATGCACATTAACCTATATGTAAGTATGCATTCTATGTGCGCATGCAAAAAAGTTCTAATGTGTCGAAGTTATTAAAATGAACATGTGAAACAAACTGAAGAAATACCTCAAAAGCTGGAATATTTCTCAAGATATTGTACACAACATACCTAAAATGCAAGGGTGCCAATAATGTTGACCATGGCTGTAGAGACGCTTAATATCTGTATTTCTGTCTAAAGATGCTGCAGAGTATAAGAACACTGGCTCTGGGCTCATGAGACTAGTGTGAGAGACAATGCAGAGGGGGAGAAGGGGAGGGTGCATGAGGAGGTCATAAGCACTGGTTCCTAAAATTTTGGCCTGACTCCTAAATCCATACACAATTTGTTGAGGCTTGCAATAGAGGCTCAGCAAGTTTGAAATTTTGGCACCAGCTGCACCAATAAAGTCTTGTCACTATGTGCACCTCTCTGCTAGCTGCTTTTCATTTGCTGAGCAGTAATATGAGGCACAGTTCTCTCTGATCCCAAATGCAGGCATGGCTGCCTCTGAGCAAGAGGCACTAAGATTGATGAAGGGGGAAGACTGTGGGGAGAGGTTGCGCTGCTTGCATGTGGGATCAGAGAAGCCTGTGTGTCTCATTCAACTGCTCAGCAAAGGTAAGGTAAAGTGTCGCCTACCTCTTCTATTTCTTGTGCTGCACTGCATATAGAGCCTGGCTTGTTGGGGTTTCAGTTTAATTTTGTCTACAGATTTCTACTTTGAATTTGTTATAATTTATTCTGTACTTGATGAGGGTCTAACTGTGTTTTTCTTTGTTTGACTGATACCAAGTGTTCTATTAGCATGGTGTTTCCTTGTAGGATCTGTAGTAATCAGGCTTGTTCAGTTTTCCAAATAGGTGTAAGGATGTTCTAAGCCCCACTGCAATACTTATGGTGCTGCTCTTTTCTGGATAGGCTCCTTAATGTGTAAATTTTAGAAGCTGGTGTCATTATGGTATGATAGATTTGCATTTTAGGTCTTCAGTAACAATCCACAAGATCACACAGCTCTCTACAACAAGGATACATACCACCTGAACTCAAAATGGCCTCCATCCAACCAACAAGAAAGGGAACTACCAACAGCATCAACAAACAAACATCCTACAGACTCATAGTTAACATTCCATTCATGGCCAAGATACTAAAAAAGATCATACTCCACCAGCTTCAGGATCACATAGACACACACTCCCTGCTTGACCCCCAACAATATGGCTTTCAACCCCACCGTGAAGTTGAATCTCTCACAACAGGACTTCTAGACAAGTTAATAACAGGTACAGACAGACCACACACAGGTTACTTACTTATCTTCCTTGACATAAAGGCAGCATTCAACTCCATACCTCACACCCTAATCATCAAGAGACTGCAAGCAATAGGACTAGCAGGAACCCCTCTCAACTGGTTCAAATCCTATCTATCAAACTGACAACTAAAGGTAAAATCAGGCTCTACAAAGTCAAGACCATACACCCAAAACTAAGGAGTTCCCCAAGGATCAGCCCTCTCCGCACTATTATTCAACATCTTCATTCAGCCGATCTGAACAGTCATACAAACATTCAATGTCCATTACCACATATACGCTTACGATGTCTTTATCTATGCACCCATCAGTATACTCAACCCCGACATCAAAAACTTAACAAAATGTTTCACCACGATCAGTTCATGGCTCATCACCCACAACATGGCCATAAACCTCAACAAAAACAAAGCCCTATATCACCAAGACAGCAGCTTCACCCCACTAGACACCGTAAGCATGGAACTCAACTTCATATATGACAAGAGATACGATACCTGGGTGTCACCCTTGATCAGCACCTAACATTCTCCGCCCACATAAGAAACATCACCAAGAGTATATACTATAAACTTAAGACAGTACAACAATTCAAGCCTCTCCTAACACATCAAAACCTTTGCACAGTCCTTCAAGCTCTCATCTTCCCACATCTGGACTACTGCAACCTCATCCTCCAAGGCCTACCTAAGACAATAGTCCACCTGCTCCAATTAGCCCTCAAAACAGCAGCACATACCCTCTACAATGCAAGCATAACCAAACACATAACTCCCTTGCTCAAACAGTTACACTGGCTACCCATCATTGAATGCACAAAATTCAAAGCCATCCTTACAATTTTCAAGGTCTTCAATGGCCTATTGTCCACCCACCTTCAAACAATATATACATGAGACCAAAGATGACCGCACAAGGCAAACCAGATCCCAGAACACAGTATAACTACCCCAGTGTTTTTCACCAGATCCATTACCACCACATCCAGAAGAGCCTTCTCCCTATATGCACCTTCCTCCTAGAACTTGATCCCATGCAAATTCTGGGCAACAAAGGACCTAACATTCAAAAAGGCCCTCAAGACTCACCTATTTACAGTCTACTTCAGTGACAACAAGACATAATCCCGTCACTCAACAGCCTCTCTTCTCCGTTCTCCCCGCCCCCACCATCCCTACTATTCGTCCCACCCTTCCATGAGCACTGATCCCTCTTAATATCAAGTTCTATCCAAGTTCATTACCCTGTTACAATGTATCAAGTTCTGTTTCAATGTAAACCGCCTTGACCATAGGATACAGCAGTATAGAAAAGCTGTTAAATAAATGGTGCTGCTCTTTTCTGGATAGGCTCCTTATTGTGTTAATTTTAGAAGCTGGTGTCATTATTGTATCATAGATTTGCATTTTAGGTCTTCAGTGACTTTTGTAGAGTTTTGTTAGTTCATAGTCTGCCTGGTACTGGAGAGGCTGTTAATGAGATGACACCGGAATCTGATTTTTTTTTCTTGTATGTTGGATTCTATGGTGAAATGTCCTAGTTCTGCTCTGCACCTACTGTTGGAGGAGGGATTTTATAGGCCACAAAATAGATGTTCTAAAAGAAAAAGAGAACCATAGCACAGTTTCTAACACCAAAATAAAATTAGTTATAGTTTATTTTGGTGTTAGAAACTGCACTGTGGTTCTCTTTCTTTTTGCCCCTTGGCATGTGAGCACCTTACATCTCCACTGTTTTTTGCAGAATATATATTTACAGGTGTCAGTATTTTTTGAATCTTAGAGTGCCAGGCTAAATAATTAAACGGCTACAATTTTTGCTGCATTTTAATTATATAACTTGGGAATATGTTACTTTCCTTTTTGTTTGGCAAAAGCCACAGAATGAGAACCTGCTTCCTCTTTGAGTATCTTGGGGGTGCCAGCTCATCTCTTGCCTGTTTGATATGCTGGCTTCCTAGCTATCTAGTGTTTTTCTTAAGATAACCATAATGAATATGCAAATATACAAATGAATATGCAATATGCCCCCCCCCCCCCAAATGAAGCAAGCCACACCTGCTCTTCAGAGTTTGCATCAGAAGGATTTTGTTTGAGGGATGGTGTCACAAATGGTTCCATTTTTCATCCAGAACTGAGACACTTGGCCTCTGAAGCAGGAGCAGCAGCGGCTGGGAAGGTACTCTGATAGAGTTACCAGATTTTTGGAAAGCAAAATCGGGGACAGCTAAGCCGAGCTGAGCTGAGCTGGGCTGGGAGGGGCAGCAGTCCTCCCTCCTTGGGCATCTTTTCCACATATATTTTGAATTGACCAGCCTAGGTAACATTCAGTAACTTCAAAAGTTAAAAAAACAAACAAACCAGTAACAGCCCTTCTTGAGTTACTAATACGCATACATACATATATGCTTAAATATTATTTTATATTATACATATAAATATTCTATACATTTCTAAAATTCCCCCTTTTTCTACTTAATTTTACATCTTCTACTACCAGGATCATGAAGATCTGCACCAGAGGGGTGTACAGGAGAAGCAAAGTCCTTTGCCTCTGTCCCCATTGAAATCGGGGACAGGAGGTGGTTATATAGTCCATGGAATCAGGGACACTACCTCAAAATCAGGGACCATCCCTGAAAATTGGGGGCATCTGGTAACATTATACTCTGATGCCTTTATCGAGTTATTTCTTATGGAGAACATTGCTGCCGACACTCCGAAACAAATCATTGCCCTCGTTTTCCTTTTCCCTGGATTTGTTTTCTTTTTCACTCTAAGGTCATTTCTCGGCTATTGCACTTTCTGGGGGGAATAAATGGCATGCCTTTTTATTACGTCTCCTTCTCTGAGGTGTGCTGTGTTTATGGGTTATACGTATCCACACAATGCCTAAAACAGATTCCAACCAAGAGCAATAAGGGTTGCCCCACTTTATAAAGATGCACAATGATGGACTGCAGGGGAGGGGAAGTGAACCTTCAAAAACTCCAGACAAGGATATTTATTTGTTCCATTATCCACCTACCTTGCTAGCCCAAATTGCAAATAATAAACATTTACAGTATAATATCATATATACACAATTACATAAGAACTAAAAAATAATTGTACAATCTCAAATTAAAAACTACTTACCCTTCCAAAATAGCAAGAGTACGCTGTAGACCTCAGAAAGGATATTCTTTCTATGCGGCTTCTGGCAATTGAGGGGTTTTCAAAGGCCCTATAATGCTAATAAAAGAGTGCCTGCCCATCCTAACATCGGTGATAGGGCAGCTGTGAGAAGGCTTAACCCCCCCCCCCCAACCCCACCAGCTGCATCCATAAAGCATCAAACCCAAAACCCTGCTACAGCTCCTGTCCTCAGTCCTACGGTACTTGCTACTTGAGAGGTGCGGGTTTGCTCCGCAATGGACCCCATGCAGATGGGGGTGTTTTTTGTTTTTTTTTTAAGTTCTGAATCTGAAAGACATCGACAGGGCAGGTGCAAGGCATTTGACTGCCCTAGATAAACCTTCAGCTGTATCCCCACTCCCTCTAAGATCTGATAATTAACCTCAACGATCATGACAATTGAAACACCCCCCCCCCTCCTACCCTTATCCTGTAAAATGCAGAAGTGGACATCCAAGTTTTACATATGAAACTTTGCGTGTGCCCGCGTGCGTGTGCGCCCACTCTCCCTGCATGTAAAGGATGTGCTGATGGCTCTTTGAGTTTGTCTGGCCATCTGAATCTATTGTCTTACTTTGACTGCCGCCGCTCTCTGCTCCATGTCAGAAGCCATTGCCCTAGATGACCACTTAGTCTTGCCTAATGGTTGGGCCGGTCCTGGACATTGTTTAAGAAAATTGTGATGGCTGGGGGAAGTGCAAAGACATGGTACAGTAACATGAGGTATGATGGATTCACATAGTCTCTCCTTTAGAAACATAAAAACATGACGGCAGAAAAAGACCTCATGGCCTATCTAGTCTGCCCTTCCATATCAACCACTACAACAGTCCCCTTTTTCCCTTTAGAGATCCTCTGTGTTTGTCCCATGCTTTTTTAAATTCAGATACTGTCCTCATCTCTACCACCTCCATTGGGAGACTATTCCACAGATCCACCACTCTTTCCGTAAAGAAATATTTCCACATATTACTCCTGAGTCTATCCTCTTTCACCCTCATCTTATGTCCCTTTGTAGCAAAACTTGCTTTCAATCGAAGGAGGCTCTCCCCCTGTACATTTATGCCACGGAGGCATTTAAATGTCTCAATCATATCACCTCTATTCCGCCATTCCTCTAACGTATACATAGTAAGATCCTTAAGTTTGTCCTTATACGCTTTATAACGAAGACCACTAACCATTTTAGTAGCCACCCTTTGTACCGACTCCAACCTATTCACATCCTTTTGAAGGTGCTATCTCCAGAATTGCACACTATTCTCCAAATGAGGTCACACCAAAGACTTATACAGAGGCACTATCACCTCCTTTTTTCTGCTAGCCATTCCTCTCCATATGCACCCAAACATCCTTTTAGCTTTTGCCGTCATCTTTTCTACCTGTTTAGTTACTTTAAGATCATCAGACACAATCATGCCTATGTCCCGCTCTTCTTTAGTGGACAGAAGTACTTCACCCCCTTCACTATAATCGCTCCCTTGGATTGCTGCAGCCCAAATGCATCACTCTTCTACTTTCCAAAGGATTCCTGTTTTAGGGTTGGATTACCATTTTGAAGTGAACTTTCCTTTTTGGACATAAATGCTTTGATTGTATCACAAATCTGTTTCCCATTTTTCTTGCTACCCAGTGATGTCTGCATGACTTCCCAAAACTAAAATGATTTATTTTCCATGGGGGAAAGAGGGAAAGGGTGGTGAGAGATGGAAGTTTGTTCCTTTGGACACTTTACTGCAACCATGATTCAGTGTATTTTAAGAATATCTGGCTCTAAAGCTGAACTACAGCACCAGACATTTGTGTTGTCCACTGTCCCTCACATACCACAAATATGCACTCTTCTGCAGCATCCTAGCTGAATGACACCTACAGTTGACAACTCCTGACACACAAACTCACCCTTATTGACACTGATTAAACCCAAACCATCCTAAAACGTGACCTTAATCTGTCTATCATACCCACTCAACCCAGCTCAAACCACAAACACCTACACACACTCACCATCCTTGCCCTCAACTCTACTTTTATTTACCTTCGCTGGGATGGATGCCCTTCTGTTAAAATATTCTTAAAGCCTTAACCAGACCTTAGCCATGTGCCACTGGTTCATTGTGAGGCCACGGTGAGGGGGCAGATGCTTTTTGTTTTCCAGAAAAAGATCTGTGAGGAGCTCAACCACAGCAGCCATTAAATTAGGCTTGTGTCCCTGTGGAGCCATTTCTGACAAGTGCAGTGTGCAAAACCAAAAAGGTGGTGCATGGGGACATGTGCACACAGGTTCACTGTGCAGCTTCCACACATGGGGCATGTGGTCAATGGCCCATAAGCTGTGCTCACAAAAACAATGCGTATCATGAACTGTTACATTTAGTACACATTTTTATCATCTGACTGAAAACATGGAAAAGAAGAAAACAGACTGTTACAAAAATTAGCCATGTGCTGGGATGCTATTCTGTGCATGATTACTGGCATTGCAAAATATCATATGCACGGAACAATCAAGTCCACACGCAGATGTATGCACTTGCAATTCCAGATACCTTATGTGTGCAAAGTATAGCTGCTGTCTACACATGTCCAGCACACTCTCCCGTGTTAGGGCACATTTTTCGCCCACAGCATATTTGCATACTATTTGTTTACTGCATTGTGCATGGCGTTTTATGCATGCATTAGCAAGCCCTGCACTGAGCTGTAGGCAGAGCACTAATGCATGGCTTTCTGCATCAACCCCTCTGTCTCCTGGTTGGCTATTATATTCTGCCACATAACTGGTGGGGACTGCAGCCAACCTCTAAACAGAGGAAATTCAAACCAGGCAGGAGAGAGCCTGCAGGATTTAAACAGAAGTGTGAAGAGTGAGGAAGTTGTGATCACCTAGGACGTTCTTATTCCCACTGATAAAAAGCTGATGCTATAAAACTGGATCTAGAGGTAAGAACATAAGAGATGCCATACTGGGTCAGACCAAGGTCCATCAAGCCCAGTATCCTGTTTCTAACAGTGGCCAATCTAGGTCATACGTACCTAGCAGTTTCCCCAAAAGACACAGGTTCCACAATGCTTGTATTGGGTCAAGCATTGATATCCTGGGTCCCTTCTTAATAATGGTTTATGGATCTTTCCTCCAGAAACTTGTCCAAACCTTTTTTAAACCCAGCTACACTAACAGCCTTTACTACATCCTCTGGTAACAATTTCCAAATGCACTTGATATGCTGTCTATATGAACTGCACAAGGAACCTCTTTTTGACACAATTAGCAGTATATCTGAGAGCCTGAGATCATCTCCAGCGTACCCTGGTTTAAGAGTGAGATTCATGCCTCTCATGGTATATGCATGGACGCAATACCCCCCCCCCCCCCAGAGGATGACAGCACCTCCTCCCATTTAGCCATTGAAGCTTGGACACAGACAGACACACACACAAAGCCTGACGTTTAGGTGTTTGTGGTTTTATAAGTCCTTTAATCTAAGGCAAATAGCCAGCAGTGTGGCTTTAAATTGGCATTTCCATAGCTAAGACAGAAAACTTTATGAATTATTTGTACTATGTATCCCCCTCCTCAATGGAGTAAGAGCACTGTCATAAATGACACATCTAACTGCATACTTACTTTCCAGGAAATGCCATAGCTATGCATTTAGAAGTAAGATTTATTTTCTAATTAACAAGTCCTCTTTGCACAATATATAAATCGATCAGAAGCACAAATTTGCCTCTTTACTTATCTAACCTCTCAGAAGGTGCAGCAGAGCTCCATAGTGACTGGAATTCCAATACGGGATCGGTACTTGACTTTCATCTGATCAGAGCCTTTATCCACTGAGGCAAGACACATTAGAGCAAGCAAACAACGATCTTCTGAGGCTAAGCCCCATACAAGACAGCCCAGATCCATGCAATTAGAAATATCAAGCATTCATTTTATAGTTAATGACCACATGTGTTGCTGGATACACAAAGGAACACTGCAACATGCATAGGAAACACAGACCAACCTTAGCCGCGTTTGCACAGCCAGGGGTTTTGCTTAAATAGTTTAATTACTCTTGAATACAGTCTAGTCAAGGTTGAGGCTCATTCCAAACAAACACTCTAACTTGCCGGTAAACAGAGAGATTATTTCCTGGAAAATTCAAAGTTTTCTGCCCCATTAAAAATATATAATTTTTCTCATTTTGTTCTCTTTAATAATAGCCCAGCTGTCTTTAGAGTACTAAGTGAGATAAAGTTTATGGTTATTATTTCTTGTCTTATACCCATTAATGGTCTTGTGCTGTTAGGGGTCAGTAAAAGACATAAGGGGTAACATTTAAATACAGGGAGAAGGGGCCATGAAGACAATGCCACAGGATTTGTTGTTGTTTTAAGAATGGGTCTCTGCAAGAGCTATGCAGGAGACTCACAGCAAGTTTGTGGAATGGCAAATCTCTGGCCTGTCCATCCGCCCAAGACAAACCTGCTAATAACAAGTTTCAGAAAGTTCCTGGCACTTTCCAGCCCTCCTCACCGTGTCCTCAGTCTCGTTGTGTTTCTTAAGGGGCTCTCACCTCCTTGCCTTACCTCCAGAAACACACATACTATATTAACGGGAATGTGGCTCTAGGGAATTCCACGTTCAATCCTGGCTTTTACCCACTTGGCAACGGGGATTTAAACATGTGGAGCTAACATGCGGTGCTGGCCATGTTTGTAGACTCAGATCTGATGGCTCCGCACCTGGATCCAGCAGACCTGGAGCAGTATCCCGCAGACCTAACTTGATTCTTTCACTGCTGGAATAGAAAACTGGCTGGTACTGCGCACTACACCGCTGGAGGATTTTCCAGCCACAGAGCACCGACTCCATTTTCTTTCTCGCTCTAATACTGAGATCCATGGGATCTGCATCCAGCTGTTACACAGACCCAACTTTCTTTTATCACCAGTTGCATAGGTCATGTTTAAATCCAAGAAACTCAGTCCTGGTATTATGCTTCTTTCTTCTATTCCTTCTCCTCTTCCCTTACTTCAAACACTTTATTTGTAATCCTCTATGAGCTCTACTCTTAGTAGGGTTGAAGTGGAATATAAAGAAACAAAATTAAATGATATTAAATCTCCCCTCCCTGAGACCTTCTTCTTGCAGCAGTAATGGTGGAAGCAGCACATCATAAAGATGCGTAAGCCAAGGACTGAATCAGAATATGCTCCTCTGCTCCCAGGCCCAACCTTCCATGCAGAAACCAAGTGGGGGCAGGACTTAAGAAGCGAAGAGCGCATGCTGACTCAGCTTCTGACATACTACTGCTGAAGAAAATTGATGCCTTTGAATTATGGTGCCGGCGGTGAATACTGCGTATACCATGGACTGCCCGAAGAACAAACCAGTAGGTACTAGAGGAGATCAAACCTAAGCTTTCTTTAGAAGCTCAGTTGACAAGACTTCGACATTCATACTTTGGACACATCATGCGAAGAGAGAGATCATTAGAGAAAGACATCATGCTTGGCAAGATAGAAGGTCAACGCAAAAGAGGAAGGCCAGCAATGAGATGGATCGATAAAATAACAGCAGCTACTGAAGACCGAACACAATTTAGGATAGCTATCCAGAGGGTCGCCATGAGTCGACAGACTCGACGGCACTTAACACCACAACAACTGCTGACGTAGCTATCAGGTCTTAAACTGGTTCCCTATTTAGCAATAATGTGATGCAAAAGGACAGGGGCGGCTCAAGGCAATCTGCTGCCTGAGGCGAAGTATGAAATGGCGCCCGCCCATCCCCCCACCTTAGAGGGGGTGGGGATTTTTCAGAAATCCAATCAGAGACTGAACCAAACCAAAAAGCTGTTTAGATTATATGGAGGAAATGCAAGATGTTTGCACACAGGGCCGTATCGAGCTGCAATCACACCCTATGCGACTTGCAGCTCGGGCGCACGCCCCCCCTCACCCCTCATACCTCCGCCAAGCACTGCCTGCTCTTTCCCTGCTACTGCCACCCTCTATTTTTTTCACGGCAGCGCTAGCAGCAGGTAAAGAGCATGCAGCGCTGGACGGAGGTATGGGGAGGAGGAGGGGGGCATGCGCCCGATCTGAAAGGCACCGGCACTTTAAGCAGATCTGTCCCTCCCTACTCTGACATCACGTCAGAGGAGAGAGGGACCAGACCTGCTTAAAGTGCTGCGAAAAGGCTTGGGGAGCACACTAAAACCCTACAACAAAGAGCAAACCTACCATACCATATCAGCACAAACCTCCAAAACTCACATAAGGAGCCCATCCCAAAAAAGTGTCACTGTAAATACTACAGTGGGCCCTGGAACATCCATACACCTATTTGAAAAGCTGAACAAGTCAAATTACTACAGTACAGTATAGATCTTTATGTACAAACTCCATGTTAACAGAACACCTGACCTCAGTCATACACTCGCAACATCGACCCTCACCAAGTACAGAATAAGTAACCACAATCTAAAGTAAAAATAAAAATATGTAGACAAAATTTTAACTGAAACCCCAAGAAGCCAGAGTCCACATGCAGTGCAACATCAGATAAATAAGAGATGCAGTTCCCCAATACTGTGTAAAATATAAAAATAGCACAAAGTACAATCACTAAAATTAAATAAAATTATTTTTTCTACCTTTGTTGTCTGACCATTTTATTCTCTGATCATGCTGGTCCCAATCTGAGGCTTCTGCTTTCCTGTCTTCTCTTAGCTCTCTTTCTGTGGTCTATGGTCCATCTGCCATTTCTTATTTCTTCTTTTGTTTTCTTCACTTTCTTCCATCAGCCCATTTCCAGTTCCAGTCCTCCCCTCCCAGTACCTTCCAATGTCAACCGCCTTGCATTCCCACGACTACCACTGGTGTCCATTCCCTTCCAGTCCCCCTCCTTCCCCACTGTCCAGCCCCTTCTAGTCCAAATACCATCCCAGATACCACATCCACCCTGTGCCACCCCCCAGTCAGCTCCCTTCCAGTCGCCCTACTCTCTGTCCATCCCCATTCCAGTGCCATTTGCATGTCAGCTCCCTTCCAGCCTCCTCCCCATTACCCAACCACCTACCACTCCCATCCTCAAGTGTCAGTTCCCTTCCAATCCCTTCAGTACATCCCAGGTATCAGCTCCTTTCCAGCCCCCTCCTTCCCCCGTGTCAGCTCCCTTCCTGCCCCCTCCTTCCCCTGGCAGACCCTCTCAGTATCCGCTCCCTTCCAGTCCTATTCTACCATCCTCCCACATCAACCATTTGTAGCCCTAGCCCCTAGTTTTCTTCCAGTGCCAGCAGCACTCTCCTCCCCTCCCCCATTAGCCCATTTCCAGTCCTATCCCCCTTATCAGCCCACTCTAGTCCTAGTGCCCTAATCAGCCCATTACCAGTCCTAGTTCATTTCCAGTGCTAGCCCCCATCTGCCCATTACCAGTCCTAACCCCAATAAGTCAATTTCCAGTCTTAGCCCCCAAATCAGCCCATTTCTTGTCCTAGCCCCCCTAATCAGCCCATTTCTAGGCCTAACCCCACCAATCCGCCCATTACCAGTCCTAGCCCCCCTCTCGATCAGCCCATTACCAGTCCTAGCCCCCCCTCTCGATCCGCCCTTTTCCAGTTCTAACCCTCCATCAGCCCATTTCCAGTTCTAACCCCTCCCAATCAGTCTATTTCCATTCTTAACCCCCCCATCAGCCCATTACCAGTCCTAGCCACCCCAGGGAAATTGAAAAACAAAACCTGGCTGCAGAAGCTGAAGCTGCTACCACCGCAGCAGCGGCAGAATGAAGTGCCCTGCGGCTGCGGCCTCCCCAGCAGAGCCTTCCTATTCCCCTCAGTGCCGGCTTTTCAGAGCCACGAAGGGAGAGTTTCCCTTTCTTGCGGCTCTGTTAAGCCTGCCGGCGCTGATGGGAAACAGGAAATGCCTATTTCCCATCAGTGCCGGCAGGCTTAACAGAGCCGTGAGAAAGGGAAGCTCTACCTTCGTGGCTCTGAAAAGCCGGTGCTGAGGGAAATAGGAGGGCTCTAACGGGGAGGCCATGGCTGCGGAGCACTTCATTCTGCCACTGCTGCGGTGGCAGCGGCTCCTATCATCAGTTTGTTTTTGTTTTTTGAAGGCCAAGTGAGGCAGGCTTTTTGGGGGCAATTTTTGCCGCCCCCAAAAAGTTGCCACCTGAGGCCACGGCCTCACTTGGCCTCATTATAGAGCCGCCTCTGCAAAAGGGGGGAGTGGGCTTCTGTTAGTCAGGAGGTTAGTAATAGCCAGAAAACCAACTCTTACTTTAACCAGTTCAAAGGTTTAGATGGCCTCTGGTTTCCTTTAATGAAAAGTGGTCAAGTTGGACAAATATCATTTAGATGGTAACCCTAAAAGGCAGTAGGTGGCATTCCGGGACTGGATGGGAAATCAATGGGCCTAACTGAACCTGAGATGATAGAAAGGAGAGGTGGAAGCAGAGACAGGTATGTTCATTGTGCATGCAAATGATAGATGTTTATGGATGAATGGATCCCAGCCCAGTCCTCAGGTTTTCAGGATATTCACAATGAATATGCATGAGATAGATTTGCATGCCATGCCTCCACAGTATGCAAATCTTTCCTGCACAGTCATCATGGCTATCCTTAAAATCTGATTGGCTGGGTGTATCCCGAGGCCTGGTTGAGAACCCAGTCATAGATGAATGGACTGACGAACAGATGGCTGATATACATGGTGAAGACTAGAGGAGCATTCATTTTGTTCTGAAAAATGTTACTATTTAAAGTCTCATTCTCACACATGCTGCAAAATGTGCAACTTGCAAAATGAGGATGGGAAAAGAAAAACAAATTACTAACCTGCATTTAATATAGTTTGATTTTTGGATCTTTAATCTAATCTATTTGCAATTTAGATTAGATTAAAGAGGAAAATACAGACACCAGGAATGACATAATGTGAAAACAGGTTTATCATCTCAGATTATCAGCATTTTAGTAAGGCATTGCTGCCTTTTTTAAACAAACCCGTATTAGAGAGAAAAAAAAATCCACCTGGGAGTCCATTGTCTGGATGTATCTCACTAATGTGTACAATGAGTTGACTGCTGTTGTCTTGACCTTGGAAATGTTGTGGTATTTCACATGTGTGCAGTGACATTTATGAGCCCAGTTGGACTCCAATAAAGAGGTTGATTTTCATGGATTAAATGTCAGGTTTGAAACAGTACAGGGTAATTTAATACCCCTGTGTGTCCCATTGCATTCACAATGGGGGAAGTTGACTGGACAACTCATTCTCTAATCCTGCCTTCCAATTGCAGCTGAAATTGTTTAACACAGAAAGGTCAAGCTACGTGTCCCTGAGGAGCTAGTATATACGGTATAATGTAATCTGAGACTTGTTGATAGTTCTGATTTAATGCAACAAATTGCTGATATTATATAGACTAAACTATTTAAACTGCATGTTTGCTTTGCTCAAAGCCCATTTTGCATTGCTTGTAACAGCAGTATGCCATTTTATTAAACCATCCTTGGGTTTTGTTTCACGAATGTAACAGCGCTTATCACTTTTGTTGAAACCTCAAGCAGGACTGCAGGTTTGGCAGTCCAAAACGTGGCACATCGTTATTGTTGGTGAAGGCACGGATTTTGAAGGACTTCAAAGATAAATCAATGAAAGAATATAAAGCAGAACTTATTTAGTAAAAGGAGCCCTTACAGTGAGGGTGTGTGTTTGTTAGGTCCACCCCCTTTTGAATGTGGATCCGACAAAAACGTTTTTTCTTGGTTACATGCTCACCCAATGGACATACATATTAGAACCTTTTTTCTGTTGTTTATGTTAGGTTGCCAGTCTTTTCCTGAGGCAATTATTTATTGTTAAAGCAGAGGGGCATATTTACTAAAAGGGTGCACTGGTAGTGCACGTTTGTGGCGCTAAACTGCCTGCTAAGTGGTTAACACGTATTTTAACATGTAGGAACAGCCTGTGGAAACCATCACTGCATGGACACTATAGGTAACTGCATGCTAAGTCCCATTGTAACTATACATCTCGCAAGGAGGCAGGCAATGGGCAGCTTAGGAGCAGAGGGTGGGGGTGAAGAGCACATTGCAGTTGCGCAGGGGCAATTACTGCACACTGTCAATGTGGCAATTGGCACAGCTGCACCTGATACCTCTATGGGGGCATTAGGTACACAGGAGTATTAGGGTATACTTCTATGGGGTAACTGCTGAGGACATGCTCCCGACAGCAACGGTAGAGGCTTTGCACACACCGCACATTTGTTTTATTTATTGATTTTATTTTTATGTATTTATTAGCTTTTATATACCGCACTATTTAGTATCAGAGCGGTTTACAAGAAACGTTAACAGTCAAGCAACTTTACATAGAACAGGCATAAAAGAGGTAACTTTGCATTAAAAGGCATGAAAAGCAACTATACATTAAACAGGTATGAACAGCGAAACTTGGTAACAGAGGCAGGGAACTATTAACATGCAAAAGCGCCAACGAAAGGGAAAGGGTAAGTTGGGGGAGGGACAGGGGCAGAAGGGAGAGGGCGTTATGTAGTCAGAATTTTGAGAGTCCTTCATTATGTTTGTAGTCAGCATTATGAGAGTCTTTCATTATGTTATGTGGTCATAAGCCAGCTGGAAAAGGTGAGTCTTTAAAGCCTTCCTGAATGTAGACAGGTCC
Organism: Ichthyophis bannanicus; assembly: GCA_033557465.1. Lineage (NCBI taxonomy): Eukaryota > Metazoa > Chordata > Amphibia > Gymnophiona > Ichthyophiidae > Ichthyophis > Ichthyophis bannanicus. The sequence goes on along the minus strand of CM066049.1, from coordinate 117,207,278 downwards.
ATGATGACTCGGATTGAAGCAGGAAGATCATTCCAGAGGGTTGGAGCATATAGAGAAAAGGCATGGTTCTTGACAGCTTTAGTGCAAGTCCTTATGATAGAAGGAGTGACCAGGGTGTTTAACATGTTAGCTCTTCGCGTTCTATTGTCTGGGGTTAGTTGAACCATTGCTGACAGGGAGGATGCGGATGATTTGTGAATATTCTTAAATGTGAGAAAAAGAGCTTTATAGGTCAGACGGCTGGAAATGGGGAGCCAGTGTAGTTGCATCAGGATGGGTGAGATATGCTCGTACCTAGAGACACCCTGGAGTGATCGGGCAGCTGTGTTCATGGCCAGTTGGAGTGGCTGGAGGATGTATTTTGGGATGCCATGAAGAACAATGTTTGCATAAATCAAAGTGTGGGAGGATAAGGGCTTGGAAGACTGATCGAAAATCTGAGGGGTTGAGTAGTGGGCGTAAATGATGAAGGGTCCTTATCTTCTGGTAGACAGCCTTAATAACGTGACGTATGTGTGCAGTCATGGTCAATCGTTGGTCTAGGGTTACCCCCAGGTAGCGAACTTCCGGCTTAGTAATGACTTCTACTTCTCTCACCCTCAAGGAGGATGGTGGGGTAAAAGATTGGTCTCTAGAAATAAGACCTCAGTCTTCCTGCAATTAACCTTCAGGTTATGTGTGGCGAGCCAATCAGAGACAGCATAGAAACATTCTGAGATGACTGAAAAGTCAAGGCTGTCAATTGAGAAAGGGGGTGTAGAGTAAAACATCATCTGCGTAGATGTGCTATAGTATGTTGAAAAACTTGATTATTGTACAGATAGGCTGTAAGTAGACATTGAAAAGCAAGGCTGAGAGCAACAAACCTTGTGGAACTCCTTGCGTTTGCTGGAAGGTGCTTGAAGGCTGTTCCCATGCGGACCTGTTGCTGGCGATCCGTCAAGTATGATCTAAACCAGTTGAGGGCAGAGTTCTGAATACCCTTCTGTTGTAGGTGGCCAAGGAGAAGGCTATGGCTGATGGAATCGAAGGCAGAGGCAATATCCAAGAAAATTAGGATGAATCCCTGCCTCTTATCAATGCCAGTACAGAGCCTCTCTAGGAAAGTTACAAAAAGGGTTTCCACTCCATGCTGCTGGCGGAATCCATGCTGTTGTGCGTCAAGAGGGGCATGGGAGTCGATGTGGTCTTGAACCTGTTGCTGGACAATCTTTTCCAAGATCTTGGTCAGGAAGGGTAGGCTGGAGATTGGTCGGTATGAGCCGATCTCTGATGGGGTTGATTTATTGTTGTTTTTTTTTTAACAGGGGTTTGATGGAGGCAGGTTTAAGAGACACTGGTAGAGAACCTGTGGAAAAAGACAGGCGTACTATTCTGGAGATAGCTGAACTTAGGTTGGATCTTGCCTGCTTAATCTAGAATACAGGGCAAGGATCGGCTGGGGAGGTAGAGGTGTTGATAGTGCTGATGATGTTTTCTATGGGTAGCCGAGTATGGGTAGAAAGAGTCAAGAGTAGGTATAGGTGTGTCGCCTGTAAGGGGAGGTTCAGGAAAGGAATATTTGTTATCAAGATTCTCTGAGAGTGAAGCCATCAAATTCGTCTTGCTCTGGAAGTGAGAGGCTAAATCAGCCAGGCTAGGGGTAATTGCTAGTAGGTTCTTGGAGGCGTCATTTGTAAGGGATCTAACAATATTGAAGAGCTCACGGGGCTTGTTAAGCGAGCGCATAAGGATGTTAGTGTGGTATTCCCTTCTCTTGAGATAAACTGCTTTTCAGTATTTTTTTTAGTTTGGCCAGGTAGTCGACGTGGTCGACATCATGCCTAGAATACCGCCAGTGTTGCTCAAGCTTTCTGAGAAACGATAAGGATTCACGAAGATCGGAAGTGAACCATATCGCTGTGTGCTACCTCTTAATGGATTTAGTGGAAAGTAGGAGTGATGCTTGAGCTAGGGTGTTGTTCCATGTGTCTGTTAGCTCAACCAGATTGTTGGTGTCAGGGTTGAGGTCATCAAGAACATTCAAGAGGAATGTCTCCTTATCGAAGGGTCTGAAGCGACGACTGGATGATGGAGGATTGGAGTTGAGTGGTGGCTTGTCATCATCATGGTCTGTAGGAATACAGAACAGTATAGCACCATGGTCAGACCAGGGGACCGTGAGAACAAGTGGGTGGTCCTGGCTGGTCAGATTGTGGAGGAGTGAAGGAGCAAAGATGAGATCCAGGGTATTTCCTGCCAAGTGAGTGGGTGTATGCCTTCCTCAATGCTATGAAAGCTCTCAAATATCATCAGTTGATACAGAGGAGTGTTTGGTAGGGAGGGCTGGGAGGTTGAAATCACCCAGGAGCCAGAGAGGTTTGCTTTGGGTATTCCTATCGCAAGCTAGGTTAAGAATAGTGGCCAGCTCATCAGCACATGTAGATGAGTGGTATAAAAGACAGACAGATAGGAATTTGTTTGAAATCTGAAGGTGGTCGAGGTTGGGTGCACTCTGGGAAGAGTTTCATTGGAAGTGGAGGTTGCTTCTGGCAATTATGAGGATACCGCCCCCTTCGATTTGCTCTTGGGCAATTAAAGAGGTCATAGCCAGGTGGTAGAAGCAGATTGGTAAGGACGGTGTCTGCAACAGTCAACCATGTCTCTGTGACAAAAAGCAGGTCCAGATTTCGATGCTCAATGTAGTCGGTGAGGATGGGACATTTATTGCAGATGGAATGCGCATTTATGAGCATACAACTCAGGTGGTGAAGGCGAGGAGACTTCCTTCTGGGGGTTTCTGACAGAGGTTGGCAGAATATGTGAATGAGTTGTCGCTGATGCACAAAAGGATAAGGATCTTCTGTAGTTAAAAGTGTCAGTATGGTGTAAGGGGGGAGTAAGCCATGTTGATGTAAGAATCCGCCCAGGTGATGATTAGGGCTTAGAGGCATAGGGCCAATGGTAACGTATGACCCCACGTCATTGTGCAGCAGAGCAAATTATGGGATTTCTGAGTAGGCAATGGATTGAGGAAGTGCACACAAGCAAGCTAAAACAGAGCAGTTTGGGTTACTTGTGAGGGCTCATATCTCGCAGAGCTGATGATTGATGGGGAGGCAGCTCGGTACAGGTCCAGTGAGATGACAGCAAAGGGCTGAGGCTGTTATTTTTATAGGTATGGGCATAGAGCGTACATATTACCATTAGATACAGATAGTCACAATGTTTATTAACATCTCTAGTTCAGACCAAATGCCAAATACAGTACTACATAACATATGCATTTGAACTAGACAGACTCTAAACAAAATATACCCATGACACTGAATCATGTCTATTCACCCAGTTCTATGTAATCTGTTGGACTTTCTCGGGGCTGGGGAGTTGAGTGGCACACTCCTCTTCTGCATATAATGGAGCCTCTGGTCCGTGCCCTCAGGCATGGGCCCGCCGGTGCGGGCGCCTTTCTTTTTGAAAATGCAGGCAGCAGCTGGATTGGCCTCAGGGAGCTGATCAGAGAGGAGCGATTCTTCCCACTCTACTCCCTGATGCTGAAACAGCCCCCCGGTGTGATCTGGAGCTGCTGGGGATGTGGTCTTCACGCCAAGGGGCACCTTTTCTTTTTGAAAGTAAAGGCAGCGGCTTGATTGGCCTCAGGGACCGATTGGGGAGGAGCGATTCTTCACACTAAACACGTTTTAAGCGCAAACACTAACAGGCTTTAGTAAAAAGGCCCCTTAGTGTGTGCTAGATTGATTTAATGTGCATTCATCACCTAGAGCATTTTAATTTGCTAGTAGTAGGAGTTAAATTAATTTATCATACACTGAAAAGTCCTTATTAGAAGGGCTGTGTAAAACTAACTGAAAAATCCCCCCAAAGCTTGGAAAAATTCATGAAAGAACCCCAAAAGCCTAACCAAATTTTTCTTGCCTTTGACAATCCCCAGCTAGTGTTTGCACATGCTGTTTAGAAATTTTGCATGTACACAAATTAACTTGGTAAATTTGTGCATGGTGAAGAGAGGATGTCAGTGCATGAATTCCCTGAGGTAATGTTCAAACTGGAAATGTGTGTGTACCTTTTGTTCTGAATAGTTGCTAACTCCCACACAAGTAAAGTATTCACATCGGTGCATGTTTATTAAAGGTGGCGCCAGTAGTGTGTGATTGCTATATTAACATTAGCTTGCCTCCATCCCCCACATCAATAGCCCATTGCAATCATATAGCACTGCACACATTGTCATCCATTGAAGGGGCAATAAGTGCACCTATGCTAACTGCAAGTCATGGTTAATATGTGCCAATAGGACCCATGCTAACCACGACAATATTCCCCTAATCCACCTTGTCCCTGCCCACTAATGTGCTAAGAGGGAAGGATTACTTGTGCAGTGCCCTGTGCTAAATGACATCACAGCACACTTGGCATGTGCTGAATCCCATGCTATGTAGTAGCACAGTTTAGTAAACATGCCCCACAATATTTAAATGTGTGCTCAGTTACAAAATTAATCCCTAAGAGGGTCATTCTGAGCCATGAATATTGGGGATGGACAGGGAAGTTAGACGGAGGTGAGAAAGCAGAGGATCGGGGGCGGCGTTAGGGTGGGCTGTGGATGGTTGTCGGCCCCAGACGTACAGGGCCGATTCTAATATTGGCCTTGTATGTCCAGGGCCGGTGATTTGAATGGGGAATAACTTCCCTGATGCGGAGGAAACGGCAGGACTGGGGCTGGAAGGGGCGGCAGAGGGCATTTCCTGCAGCCCGGCCCTGGCCCTGGGAGGCCAGATCAGGAGTCGGGCTGCGGGGAATTCACTTTTAAAGCCAGCAGCTGGGATTATGGCTTTTAAATGGGAGCTGTGGTGCCATGGCAATTGGACGCCATGGCTCCATTTAAAAGTCTTAACTGAGTTAGTCGGGAATGTCCTGTATGTGCAGGCTGGGCTGAATCGCAGTCCCGACCTGCATGTACAGGACTGTTCGCGAATCTGATCCTTCAGGGTTAGACATGCCCCACCAGATCAGAATCGTGACATCCTCTGTGCGTCCGGTTCCAGCCGGGCACACAGAGGGCTTCGACGTCTGCACTGGAATCGGGCGCTAAGTGATTAGTTAATGCTGAAGTGGCCTAGACCTTAAAGCAATGAGTTGCAATCCAGGGAAATCAAAGTTTAAAAATACACTTATATTCCCTGTGATCTTGGGCAAGTCGCACTGGCTTCCATTATCTCAGGTTAGGTATCCACATGAGGGATAACTTAAAGCACATTTTCTACATGTAAAGCCTGATTCACTTGTGAAAAACAGCTTTTCTAAAATTGTGTGTAAAAAGTAGACACATGGAAAGCATGCACCTACTTTTACGTGATCTGCATGAAGGCGTTACAGGGGACATAGCTTGGCTGCAATGGAGGCGGAGTTGCAAAGCACATATGTATTTTATGAAATACCCAGGTACATGCATGGAGATACACAGACATTTACACCTTTGTTGGAGCATCTGTGGGCTGGATCTGAGAGCCTATTTTATAAACACAAATAGGCATCTACGCTGCCTGTATAAGATAACTTTAAGAGAGACGCCATTTTGAACCTCTCACATTGATGGCCAGTTAAAAAAATCAAGCCCTTAGAGTTTACATTAGAAATATAAAAACATGACAGCAGAAAAAGACCACATGGTCTATCTAGTCTGCTTCAATAGTCCCCTTTTTACCTTTAGAGATCCTTTGTGTTGGTCCCATGCTTTTATGAATTCAGATACTGTCCTCGTGTCCATCACCTCCACTAGGAGACTATTCCACACATCTACCACTCTTTCCATAAAGAAATATTTCCACATATTACTCCTGAGTCTATCCCCTTTCATGCTCATCCTAATATCAGCCCTGTATGTCCAGAGCCGGCGACTTGAATGGGGAATAACTTCCCTGATGCAGAAGAAACGGCAGGAGCGGGGCTGGGAAGGGGCAGCAGAGGGCATTTCCAGCAGCCCGGCCCTGGCCCTGGGAGGCCAGATCAGGAGTCGGGCTGCGGGGAATTCACTTTTACAGCCAGCAGCCCTCGTAGCTGAGCTTGCCTTCAATTGAAAGAGACCCTCCTGTGCATTTATGCCACAGAAGTTTTTAAATGTCTCTATCACCCTATACTGCTTTTCTTTTAAAGCAGTGGTTCCCAACCCAGTCCTTGAGTACCCACCAGGCTAGTCAGGTTTTCAGGGTAAGCACAATAAAAATGCATAAGACAGTTCTGCATAGAATGGAAGCAGTGCGTGCAGATCTCTCTCATGCATATTCATTGTGGATATCCTGAAAGCCTGACTGGCCTAGGGGTACCCGAGGACTGGGTTGGAACCACTGCTGTAAAGTATACATATTAAGATCTTTAAGTCTGTCCTTATATGCTACAAAACGAAGACCACTAACCATTTTAGTAGCCACCCTTTGCACCGACTCCAAACCTGCTTATATCCTTTTGGGAAAGGATGCATTGTCAATATAATGTCTTATTCTGAAAATAAATTTAACATTAATACATTCAGGATTTTTAAAAATCTTCTTTTCCTGACGGCTGCTACCAAACCCATAGAGAGGTATGAAATTGAACCTTTTCCTGTAAAACTTCAAAGACTCCTCATGACGCATAGAGTCCGATGTCCTTAATGAGTGCTAGGGCCTGGATTTAGGCAAAGGCAACATAGGAAATTGCCCAGGGGGCAAGACTTTTAAAGCACCAATTATCAGAGCTAAACATATTCTACTTATTTTAAGAACATAAGAAATGCCATACTGGGTCAGACCAAGGTCCATCAAGCCAACAGTGGCCAATCCAGGTCACAAGTACCTGGCAGGTTGCCAAAAAGGCACACAGGTTCCACAATGCTTGTCCAGGAGGCAAGCAGTGGATTTCCCGAGTCCTCTTTAATAACGGTTTATGGAGTTTTCCTCCAGGAACTTATCCAAATCTTTTTTTAACCCAGTTACAATGACAGTTTTTATTACATCCTCCGGATAAGGAATTCCAGAGTTTGATTACGCGTTGAGTAAAATAATTTTCTCTTATTAGTCTTAAATGGGTTATTATTGCAGCTTCATTGCGTGTTCCATAAACTTTCTACTTTTTGATGGCGTAAACAATCGATTCACGTTTACCCGTTCCACTCCATTCATTAATTTATGGACCTCTATCATATCTTCCCTCAGCCGTCTCTTTTCCAAGTAGAAGAGTCCTAACTTTTTAAGCCTCTCCTCATAGGGGTATCCTTCCATCCCCTTTACCATTTTGGTGGTTCTTCTCTGTACTTTTTCTAATTCCATTATATCCTTTTTAAGATATGGTGACCAGAACTGCACACAATATTCAAGGTGCGGTCACACCATGGAAGGATACAGAGGCATTATAATATCCTTGGTTTTATTCTTCATTCCTTCCTTATGATTCCTAGCATTCTATTTACTTTCTTGGCCTCTGCTGCACACTGCCAGAGAGTTTCAACGTGTTATCCATGATAATGCCTAAATCTTTTCCTGGGTAGTGATTCCTAATGTGGAACCTTGCATCGTGTAATCATAGTTTGGGTTGTATTTTTCCTAGGTGCAAAACTTTGCATTTCTCCATATTAAATTTCATCTGCCATTTGGACACCCAGTTTTCCAATTTATCAAGGTTCTCTTGCAATTTTTCAGAATCCTCTTGTGTTTTAACAACTTTGAATAATTTTGTGTCATCTGCAAATTTCATCACCTCAAATCGTTATTCCCATTTCCAGGTCATTTATGAATATGTTAAAAAGCAGCGGACCCAGCACAGATCCCTGGGGTACTTCACTATTCGCCTTTCTCCATTGAGAAAATTGGACATTTAGCCCTACCCTCTGCTTTCTATCTTTTAACCAGTTCCTGATCCACAATACTACGCTGCCTCCTATCCCATGACTTTTTAATTTCACCAAGAGGATCTCATGAGGGACCTTGTCAAAGGCTTTCTGAAAATCCAGATACACTTTATCACCTGGCTCTCCTTTGCCTACCTGTTTATTCACATCTTCAAAAAAATAACAGATTATTAAGACAAGACTTTCCTTGGCTAAATCCATGTTGGCTCTCTCCCATTAAACTATGATTATCTACATGTTCAATAATTTTGTTCTTTATAATGGGGTTTTATCATTTTGCTTGGTACCGATGTCAGGCTCACCAGTCTGTAGTTTCCCGGATCACCCCTGAAATCCATTTTAAAAATTGGCATTACATTGGCCAATCTTCAAGTATTACAGATGATTTTAATGATACATAGTTCACAGATTACTAATAGTAGGTCTGTAATCTCATCTTTCTGTTCTTTTAACACCCTCGGATGTATACCATCTGATCCAGGTGATTTACTTCTCTTCAGTTTATCAAACAGTTGTACTACATCCTCCTGCTTTATCTATATTTCTTTCAATTCTTCCGCTACATCACCTTTAAATACCATTGCAGGCATGGGTAACTTCTCTACATCTTCTTGAGTAAAGACTGAAGCAAATTCATTCATTCAATCTCTCCATTATGGCCTTGTCCTCTCTTAGTGCCCCTTTTACCCCTCTATCATCCAATGGTCCAACTGACTCACAGATTTTTTTGCTACGAATATACTTGAAAAAGTTTTCATTATGCATTTTTGTTTCCACAGTAAGCTTTTTTTTAAAAAATTCTCTCTTTGCCTGCCTTATCAATTGCTTGCATCTAACTTGCCAGTGCTTGTTTCCCGTTTTCATCATTTGGCTCCTTTTTCCATTTCCTAAAGGATGTTTATTTTGGCTACAACAGCCTCTCTGACCTCACCTTTAAACCATGCTGGCAGTTTTTTGGCCTTCCTTCCACTTTTCTTAAAGCATGGAATACATCTGTTCTGGGCATCCAAGATAGTGTTTTTAAACAATGCCCATGCTTGATGTAAATCTTTAACCTTTGCAGCTGCTCCTTAGTTTTTTTTAAACTATCTCCCTTTTGAAAGTTAAAAGGTAGTACTGTGGATTTCCTCGCATCCTTCTTCCATTCATCAAATCAAACACGATCATGCAATGATCACTGTTGTCAAGTGGCCCCAACATCCTTATCTTTTGCACCAGATCCTGTGTTCCACTAAGGACTAGATCCAGAATAGCTTCTCCTCTTGTCAGTTCATGAACCAGCTGCTCCACGAAGCAGTCATTTATTTCATCTAAAAACTTTATCTTCCTAGCATGTCCTGCAGTGTCATTGACCCATGCTCTATGGGTTCTGGAGGAGAAATCTCCTATCCCCACTAATCTTCAGTCCTGCCTATGGGCACTAACAGCTCAATCTGGCCCTACTAGGTGCAATTTGCTTTGTGCTACCTTTCACCCAGCACTAGCTTTAGACCTTGGGCAGAGTTTATGCTATTTCAGAACAGAGCAAGAAAATGGATATGTTTCATTTTCATTGATGTACTGCTGCTGAGTGGTTGAAACTGTAGACATTTCTGCATTAAGCCCTAAATTTGGAATAAATGCAAAATTAATTGTGCCTGTAAAAAGCTCTCCCATCTTTGCAGTTTCTGTCTCCCTAGTTCATACATCTGGCACAAAGACTCTCAATTTCAGAAGAGGCACAGAATGGAGGCAACTCTTTTGAAAAACAGAGCCCAGTAACAGAAAGCCAAAATAATCGTGCTCAAGAATATGAGTAAATTAGACTTACCTGCTAATTGTTGTTCCTTAAGGAACTCTAGTCCAGTCCCGGAACCATAGAGTTTAGAACCTCCACCAGCAGCTTTGGAGACTGAAAGATGTCATCGCTTTGATGTCACTGGTATAACTAGGCAAACTCCGCCCCTTTCCACCAGTATCTATTGACAAAGCAGACTTAGCAGATCAACAAATAAGCAGGTACAGAAATAAGCATAAAAGAACAGAAGTAGTTAAAACTGCCCAGAACTAGATGTCCCCGTAACTCAGCAAAAAACATCTAGCCCCTGAAGACGGAATAACCGCGCTCCAGAGCCGACAGGGCACTGCTGCGCATAAAGAAAGGGTCGCCCTGTGACTCTCCTGTGCACGTTCATACCCGGAAAAAATTCTCTTCGAAAACCTGTTTCTCATTCCGTCTCCCTGTCGGACGGATTTCTGTAGTCCTTTTCCTTTTTTTTTTTTTTTTTTAAACTTCAGGCTGCATGCCACGTAATATACTGGGAGGGGTCCGGGACTGGACTAGAGTTCCTTAAGGAACAACAATTAGCAGGTAAGTCTAATTTACTCTTCCTTCCCGGAACCATAGAGGATGTAACAGAGCAGTGAATATCAATGGGAGGGACCTTGAAGCCCAGCATGAAGTACTGCTGACCCAAAACATCCATCCCGTTGCGCCTGTACATCAAACCGATAGTGCCGCGCAAAGGAATGCAGTGAGGACCAAGTCGCCGCCCTACAAATGTCCCCGACCAGCACTAAACGGAACTCCGCCCAAGACGCCGCCGGCGCCCTTGTGGAATGCGCATAAAGACCAACCGGAACTACCTTACCCTTCCACAGGTAGGCTGATGCCAAAGACTCCTTTAGCCACGCGAAATTGAGGACTTCGCCACCACCTCCCCCTTCCGCAGGCCTCCAAAGGCAACAAACAACCTGTCGGACTTCCTGAAAGATGCTGTTCTACGGAGATACTACTTAAGCACCCGTCGAACGTCCAAAAGATGTAACCGACCGCCCGACTGATCCTGCTGTTCCACTGAAAACACTGGAAGCGACACCACCTGGTTGACGTGAAAAACTGAAACCACCTTTGGCCAAAAAGCTGGGACTGTGCGCATCACTACCTTGTGACTGAAAAAAGGACAAATACGGCTCCTTACAAGACAGCGCCTGCAACTCTGAAATCCTCCTAGCGAAGCAAATGGCTACCAGAGGGGGAAAGGACAAGACAAAGACTATTAACTTAGAGCTTACTGAGCCTTGACTTGGACGAAGCATCAGCCGCCCCATTCCTCCATCAAAGAGAACTCCGGGAGAACCCCAAGGAAGCCAATACTACTAGCTAGCGCTCGAATTAAACCATAATGCCCATTTGCCACATAAAGCAAAGCAGGCTCTAGTCGAATCAACTCCCTGATCCTTTCCTGCTCCAGGCGAATAGACTGCCATAAATACTGGCACCCCCTGAAGCATGCTCTCATCCCCCCAGACTCCCAAATTGGAACTTGTAAGGAAAGAGCATTGCCCCCAACGATCGCTTCAGTGAACCATCTACTTTCCTATTGTACGCTAAAGAAGATTGCTAGAGCGCTCCTCCAGACAGTGAGTCCACATCCCCTGGAAGTGCAAGGTGTGCACCCACCCACGTAGTACCCAGGCCTGCCCCTGCTTAGCCTCACAATGTCAAGCAAGAACAGGCAAATTCGGGACAACTGAATACTTTTTTTTTTTTTTTTCACAAAGACATTGCCTAACGCAAAATTCCTTCAGCATATGTTGAGAAGCTCTTTCGGTGCCAACAACATGAAGTAGAAAGAACCCCCAATTACCGGCAGAGTCATCCCCAGCCTTCCTGCTAGAGTAACGCTCCATGCCGTCTGACTGCATCAAGATGGACTTGATATTTTAAGGTCAACTAGCACCTGGTGTTAGAAAGGCCGCTTTCTCATTCCGCAGTGGCCATGGAGTCAACAAAGAAGAAGCCGAGAAACTGCAGAGAAGCTCCCAGTATACCACCTGGTAGAGACTACACTTCTAGACCACTGAAGCAAAAAAGCATGCGAGAGTGCATTGTGTCCTGCCCGTAGCTGATCGAAGTTAAATGATGCAGTGTATGCAGGATATTTTCCAGAGAATGCAAGGCCCCTCATCCAGGCTGCCTCCACATTCACAGTCCAAACCGGCAGCCATCTTGGCTGATGCCAAGCAGCGTGGAAGCCATCTTGCCAACACAGCAGATGATGTATGCCTACCAGAATCTGAGCTGCCGCTATTGCTGCTAGAGAACTAGCCTGGCTGCGTGCTTCTGGCCTCCATCAAAGCAGACTCTGAATACTAGCAGATACTCTCCGTACTGGAGAACCTCTGATAAATGGAATGGGAGCATAAATAGCATTAAAGGCCCGAATGCTATTTTGCAACCTCTCTCCGCTGAGCTGCCGTTTCTAGAAGTAAAAGAAACCACCTATAGTTAGACCGAAGACATTACAAATCTACCGTAAAATCCTATAATTCAGGCAAAGCCCAACTAAACGGGAATATTTTCCAAGAAGAAACCACACATAACATAATGCTTATGGCAGAGCAGTCCACATCTGTGGACTGGCCATGGCGCTCACCCAAGCACCTGTTACAACTGTCCAAGAGAGTTATCACCCTAATTCCTTTTGACTTGAATATGATTACAGCGGATCACAGCGCTATATCACAGCAGCTAAGCCAAAATATTACCGTGCCATAGAACCCGACGAACGCTTTAGAAGACCTTCTATGGATAGCGGGAGGAGATTCTTGTAAATCAACAGAGCTATGCCTGTATGTTTTTTGGGTTTTTTTGTACACCATATTCTGCAGCTGGGTTAATATTTGCATATTTCAGGAAAATTGTACCCGTCCTATTCAATGTTTATGTAATATCTACCATTAGATAGGAATATTAAGTCAGAATTTGGGATCCCGAGAGTTTTGGGCCCGGCCTGGAAAGGGCGTATAGGACCCCAAAAACCAAGTTTCCACCAACTCCAATGAAATCAAAGCAGATCAGCTAAAATTACCCAAACTGCTCTTAACCTTTGCAAGAAGCTACCATCCCCCGCTGCACCCAGCAGTCCTTCCCCCCCTTATCCTGAGGGATTCAGTGTCGCAGGATGCGTTGCTCACCCCCTGCCAGCCTGCTGCGTCTGCCAGGGAGCTGAAGAGCGAAATAGAGAGTAGAACCTCTGGAAGCAAACAGCGTCCAGACCGTGGGGTGCAGGACACCAAAGGCCACCGAAAAAAGCCATAGTTTTAGCCAAAAATGAAGCCGGCTATCTCTCACTAAAGAGAGTTTGTTTTTCTTTTCGAAATCCTGCTCCAGAAATAGAATAAGAACTCCCTGGGACGGGCCCACTAAGTGGAGCTATGAAACACACAGGCACCTTGCAAGTGGAGGTCTGAGAGGTTGCTGCCTGTGTGAACCTGATGAGTAAAACAATTTCGTATGTTAACTCCACCCCTGGGGGGGGGGCCCTGAATACAATCTGTGATTCATGAGCAGCTGTGGCCTTTAGGGCAACCGAGCCCAACCAACGATACAGAAGTTAAGAGCTTCAATCTTGGTCATATAAAGATGATTTGCGGAGCATTACAGAGAATAAGCAATCTGAAATGGCTGTAAACACACGGTCAGAGAAAGGCCTTATTGAGTGTATCCACTGACCTCTGGCGGCCATAGACCATAGCACAGGCACTTCTTGCTTGACAGTTAACTATTATATACTTTATTACATCCTAAGGTTTTCTAAACCAGTTCCGGTGAAACACAAACCTCTGGGCAACTTTCACTATAAAAGATACAAAGGCACACTTCCAGCCTGTCCCTCCTTCCAACTACAAGTGAGGGCTCTGCTCTGGAACCTAAAACCTGGCAATTTGCCTAACATCCTGGGACTTAACAGATGCTCCTCAGAGGCATGATTAGGAGGGAAAGAACATGTGGAATCAATGCCAGACTGCTGTCCTATAAAACTAAGAATAAACTTAAAACTAAAGAGGACTGACAACAGTCCCCTTAAGGCTGAGGAACTCCCTGAGCCTCAAGAAACCCTACAAACAAAAGAAAGAAACACTAGGCCCAAAAATCTAGCTATTCTGCCTGTTGGCTCCCTCACACAGGCATCGCACTGCGACTCTCGCCATGCGATCTAAATATCTAGAGAGAAAATGGCTGCAAAAAAGGAGGCCCCAGCAGACCGACAGAGCCCGAAGGCCTTACCTGTAGGGCAGAAAGCCACACCGCCTGCTCCTACCACCTTGTATTCCTCCGATCCTTCAACCGCGCAGATGCACCAGGCAGCCACGGCGAGAACTGCTCAGCCGGTTCCACAGTGAAAAATTAAGATCCCTCTGCCATGGAGAGACTCCGTCTCACACAGCTTCAGTGTGGCTGTACGGGTCTCGGAGCTCTCTCCCGTACAGTCAAGAGAGAGAGATCCGCCCCGGCAAAGGCCTGTAGCAAGTGCCAATAATTGAGGACAGAAGGCAAGCGCTGCTACTAATTTAAAGAGCCAGGCTCACAAGTAAAATCACTGTAAATAAAGCAGTTACTTACCTGTAACAGGTGATCTCTGGGAACAGCAGGAATAAGTCTTCACATATGGGTATCGTCGGTACCGACGGAGCCTGCGCGGGAACACTCCCCAGCGTCCAAAAGGAAAGCTTTTGGGAGCATCACACAGTGCCTGCACGCTGCCTTCCCTTTCCTAACCGCCTCTCTCCAGTTCGAGTTTTAAGCTGAGACAAAGAGAGAGAGAGGGGAAAGGAAAGATAGATAGAGATACAACTCCTGGGGAGGTGGGTGGGTTGTGAAGACTTATTCCTGCTGTTCCCAGAGATCACCTGTTACAGGTAAGTAACTGTGCTATCTCCAGGAACAAGCAGGAATGAGTCTTCACATATGGGGAATCCCCAGCTAGAGATGCCAGGGAGATCCCCAAGGTTGTGAGTCCCTGAGAAGGGCTCTACCTCCCCCCATGGATCATAAGAACATAAGATATGCCATACTGGGTCAGACCAAGGTCTGTCAAGCCCAGTATTCTGTTTCCAACAGTGGCCAATCTAGGTCATATGTACCTAGCAGTTTCCCCAAGGGACACAGGTTCCACAATACTTGTATTGATCTCGGGCATCCAACCAGGGATGGGGGGTAGGAGTTGATTAGGTATGGAACAGGTGTTTGAGAACAGTCTGACCAAACAAGGCATCCCGGCGGGAGTCCTTGTCCAAGCAATAATGGGCTGTAAAGGTATGAACCGAGGCCCAGGTGGCCGCTCGACAGATTTGGTCGATGGACACAGAATTTAGATGAGCCATAGAGGCTGCCATGACCCTCACATTGTGAGCTGTGACATGGCCCTCCAGAGAAAGGTTCTTACTCTGGTAGGCGAAAGAAATACACTGAGCAATCCAATTGGACAGAGTTCTTTTAGAGACTGGAAGTCCTAAATGAGAGGGATCGAAAGCAACAAAGAGTTGAGAAGACTTTCTATGTTGCTGTGTCCTTTGTAAGTAAAAAGCAAGCGCTCTCTTACAATCCAGGGTATGGAGATTCCTCTCTGCTCTTGATGCATGAGGTCCTGGAAAAAAGACAGGTAAATACACCTCCTGGTTCAGATGAAAAGGTGAGACCACTTTAGGCATAAAGTGCGGATTGGTCCTGAGGACTATCTTGTCATGATGGAACCTTGTATAAGGAGGATTAGCCACTAAGGCTTGCAGCTCACTGATGCGGCGAGCTGAAGTGACTGCAATGAGAAAAATAACCTTCCAAGAAAGGAATTTCAAGGAGGTAGTGGCTAAGGGTTCAAAGGGTGGCTGCATAAGCTGGCCAAGAACCAGATTCAAGTCCCATGCCACTGGAGGTGGTCTAATG
Source organism: Ichthyophis bannanicus (assembly GCA_033557465.1). Lineage (NCBI taxonomy): Eukaryota > Metazoa > Chordata > Amphibia > Gymnophiona > Ichthyophiidae > Ichthyophis > Ichthyophis bannanicus. Next base: position 117,191,688 of record CM066049.1, on the reverse strand, counting down.
GGAGGTTTAGTTAAAAGAAGGCCTCTCATGAATCTTGCTATGAGAGGATGAGAGGAAATAGGCTGTCCATTGAGAGGTTTAAGGGATGCTGCAATAGCACTCAAATGGACTCTTACTGAATTCGTTTTAAGGCCTGCATGGGATAAATGCAGAAAATACTCTAGTAAAGAATTCAGAGGTATTGCAAGAGGGTTAAGATCCTTCTCTGCACACCAAATGGTAAATCTTTTCCATTTAAAAGCATAGGAACGTCTAGTGGAAGGCTTTCTGGAAGCATGAAGGATATCCTTCACTTGCTGAGAAAGATGCAAATCTTGACAGTCTAGGCCTTCAGCAACCAGGCTCTGAGGTGAAGAGACTGGGGATTTGGGTGCCACAACGTTCCCTCCTCCTGGGACAGGAGGTCTGGAACAGATCCCAAGTCCAGGGAGGGAGCTTGAGAGAGATGCAAAAGTAGAGGGTACCACACTTGGCGTGGCCAATGTGGTGCTATGAGGATCATAGACCCCTTGTCTCTCTGAAGTTTGAACAGTGTCTTGGGAATTAGGGGAATGGGTGGAAAGGCATAGAGGAAGTCTTGCCCCCAATGAAGGAGGAAGGAATCCCTGGCCTAAACTCCCTGACACGGAATCCTGGAACAGAACCGGAGAAGTTTGGCATTCCACAGACTTGCAAACAGGTCTATGTCCGGGGTTCCCCAAATTCGGAAGATCCGGGCTATCTGGTCCCCATGAAGGGACCATTCGTGTGGAAGCAGAACTCGACTGAGTCTGTCTGCCCAAGAGTTTTGAACCCCTGGAAGATACACTCCCATGAGATGAATTTGATGCTCTCTGGCGAAGGCCCACAATCTCAAAGCTTCGTTGCAAAGCGACAGAGAGCCAGTCCCGCCCTGCTTGTTCACGTAGAACATGGCTACTTGGTTGTCCGTGTGGATGAGGACTGTCTTGTAGCTGAGCAGGGTGTGGAAGACTCAGAGCTAGAAAAAATGCTCTGAGCTCTAAGAGGTTGATATGTAGAGATGTCTCCTGTGGAGACCAGATGCCTTGAGTGGAGAGATCTTGTAGATGAGCTCCCCAACCTCTTGGAGAGGCATCTGTTGTAAGGGTTGCTTGGGGTAACAGCTGTTGAAAGGGGGACCCCAGCAACAGATTTTGAGTGGACTTCCACCACTGGAGAGAGCAAAAGAGACTACTGGAGGTTGCTATTTTGTCTGACAGGCACCCTGATGCCTGGATCCATTGGGTGGACAGAGTCCATTGAGCTGCCCTCATGTGAAGGCGAGCGTAAGGAACCACATGCACAGTGGATGCCATGTGGCCTAACAGTTGTAACATCTCTTGAGCAGTTAAATGGGATTTTAACTGAATCTGTGAGGCTAACTGCACCAAGCGTAGGCAATGGGCCTGGGGAAGATAGGCCCTTACAGTTGTGGTATCCAGCAAGGCCTCCTATGAACTCTAGAGACTGAGTAGGCGTGAGATGGGATTTTGGAATGTTTATTACAAGTCCCAGATACTGAAGAACACGCCTTGTGCAGGCTAGGGAAGTCTGGGCCTCTGACTGGGATGGAGCTCGGATGAGCCAGTCGTCCAGATATGGGAATATGAATATCCCTAGAGTGCGTAGAAATGCAGCTACTACTGCCATGCATTTTGTGAACACTCTTGGTGCAGAGGCCAGACTGAAAGGAAGCACTTTGTATTGGTAGTGCTTTCCTCGGTAAAGGAACCGAAGGAACCTTCTGTGTGTTGGATGGATGAGGACATGGGTGTACGCATCCTTGAGGTCTAGAGAACAAAGCCAATCCTGACTCTGAAGGTATGGAAGGAGAGCACCGAGAGAAATCATCTTGAATTTCTCCTTGCATAGAAACTTGTTCAATTCTCTGAGATCTAATATGGGTCTGTAGCCCCCTGTTTTCTTTGGGATAAGAAAGTAGGGGGAGTAGAACCCTGAGCACTGCTGAAGAAGGGGTACTTCTTTTATTGCCCCTTGGGCAAGAAGGGTAGCAATCTCCTGACCCAGAAGGTCGAGGAGAGATGTTGGAGAATTGAACTGTCTCACCATGGTGTGAGGAGGAAGGTTTAAGAAATGAAGCTTGTAGCCCTCCCTTATGATGGAGAGGGTCCATTGCTCTGCTGTGAATTGTTCCCACCTGGGAGAAAAATGAGCTAACCTTCCTGGAATGGTGAGAGAGGCTCTGGTTGAAAGTCAAAGGCCCTGAGGGGGCTGAGGCTGTTGGGCCGTAGTAGCCCTTGCAGCCTTAGGCTTGGCCTGTTTAGGTTGTTGCTGTCGCTTTGCAGCAAAACGACCTGCAGAAGATGCCTGTTGACCATAAACAGGATAATATCTCCCCTTTTTGGGAAAAAATCCCTTTTTGAACAACCTTTTCTTAACAGGAGCAGAAGTAGACTTTGAAAGTCTATCTAAAGCAGAATTTTCAGCATCCATCTGAGTGGCCTTTGCTTGCCAATCTTTGCCAAAAAGGTTTTCACCTGTACAAGGAAGATTTCCTAGTCCATCCTGAACCCAGGGTTCCAAATCAGAAGCTTGTAGCCAAGCAACTCTGCGTGCACCTATGGCAATAGCCGAGGCTCTGCTAGCACACTCAAAAGAGTCAAAGGCTGCACGGTTAGAAAACTTGGAAACATCCTGGGCATGTTTAAGCTAGGTGAGAAACTCCTCTCTTTTATCTTCTGAAACAAAAGGAGATAAAGTTTGTAGGTGATCTGTAACCTCTTTTAGAAACATCCCCATATAGAGACTATAGGAGTTGATTCTAGCAACAAGCATATTGGCCTGGAAAATTCTCCTGCCAAAAGCATCTAAGGTTCTGCATTCTCTTCCTGGAGGACTGGATGAGTGCCTTTTTGCACTCTTTATCCTCTTCATAGCAGACTCCACCACAATAGAGTGGTGAGGAAGCTGAGTTTTATGAAAGCCAGGACAAGGAGGAACACGGTACATGGTGTCCAACCTACGAGAATGAGGGGAGGTGGTGAGAGGTGTCTCCCATATGCCCAACATGTGATCATAATGGATCTCATGAATTGGTAAAGTAGCTGCCTCTTTAGGAGCCTTAGGATATTGCAAGATATCCAATTTTTTGGCTCTAGGCTCTGCCTCAGGGGCCACTGAAATGGAGAGGCCCCTGGCCACTTCCCTAATGAAGTCTTGAAAAGACAAATCTTCTGGAGGAGACATTCTTCTTTTTGAAGAAGAGGGCTCCTGAGGAAGGATTACCGATGCTTCGACAGAGACCTCTGATTCATCAGAGTCTTCAGAGGAATCAAAGTATCGCCTATCTGGATGCTCCTGCAGAGCCCATTACGCGTACCGAGTGGTATCGACATCGGGAGTGATCGGTACTGATTCGGTACCGATGGGCATCACAGAAGAGGGTACCGCTGCAGTCGACACCGAAGCCGATGCAATCGGTACCGGCATCGGTGCCGGTGCCGGAACCGATAATGGAGTTTGTTGCGGTACCGGAGGCGTCGCAGCTTGTATGAATGCCGTAATGGCACGCTGCATGGTCAGAATATTCTGATCCATCGACGCCACCAATGTCGATGTCGGTACCAGTGGGAACCACCGGTACCCCAGAACATGGCAACAGGTGATCGGTCGAGGCCGAGCCATCAATGTCAACCTGTGACCCCATAGATAAAGCTTTGGAAGCCGGAGCCTCCCGCCGCGGTAATTTTGCCGGTGCGGATTCCTCGAGAGCAAGCCCGGAGGCATCTCGATACTTGGAGGGAGATCTACCCTTCAAGGACCAGCTGGATTTGAGTTTGGTTACCTGAGATCCATGGGAGGAAGAAGAAGCCCTGGAAGACGTTGATGCTACCGAAGCTGCATCAGAGTGAAACAGGGTAATGAGCTTGGCTGCTCGATTCTGTAGACCTCTTTTAGACATCATGGAACAGGACTCACAATCCGTGATGGAGTGGTCAGGACCCAAACATTTTAGACACCAGTCATGGGTGTCAGTGACAGAAATAGTGCCGCTGCACTTCGTGCACCTTTTAAACACGGAAGCGGGCTTCTCCATGAGGAGAATTTCTCATAGGCCTAAGGCCAAAGAAAAAAGTACAGAAGTGAAAATAGTCTCTTTCTTTCTTTCTTAAAAAAAAAAAAAAAAAAGAAAAAAAAAGGGGTGTGTGTGAGAGGAGTCCAGCTGATGCCCCTGTGTCCTGCGCCTATCCTGTGCGGTTGGGGAGTCTGACCTTCCGGAGCAGTAGTGCGACGCAGTGATTGGCCCCGACGTCATCTCCGGGGCTAGAAAAGGAAGCGGCAGTGTTTTGCACCTCGGGTGTGTGTGAGAGGAGTCCAGCTGATGCCCCTGTGTCCTGCGCCTATCCTGTGCGGTTGGGGAGTCTGACCTTCCGGAGCAGTAGTGCGACGCAGTGATTGGCCCCGACGTCATCTCCGGGGCTAGAAAAGGAAGCGGCAGTGTTTTGCACCTCGGGTGTGTGTGAGAGGAGTCCAGCTGATGCCCCTGTGTCCTGCGCCTATCCTGTGCGGTTGGGGAGTCTGACCTTCCGGAGCAGTAGTGCGACGCAGTGATTGGCCCCGACGTCATCTCCGGGGCTAGAAATCCGCGGTTGCACCGCGGTTGCGCGATCGCGGTTGCGTTTTAAGGGGTGCGTTTAAAGGGGTTTGATAGGCCCCTTGTGCGCCCCTTAGGCGCACGTGGCGCGCTGGGAGCTGGGAGACCTAGGACCAATATGGGTAAACGTAAGAAGAAGTTAAATGTGAGTAACCCTAATCCCGATAAGGCTGTTAAGATCTCTGGGCCTATGGACAGGCATATAGTAGCTGTGCCTGGTGATGGGAAAACATCTGCTCCCGTATCTAAGCCCTCGGTCTCCTTTGATAGCTCCATTGGCTCTTTAGGGGGTTTTAACTCTGCCCCACGTGCTAATTTATGGAACCCTTTACATTTAACGTCATCACCCGTTGAAGGAGGAGTCCTTGGCGGTATGGAACCTATACCATCAGTGGTGTCATCTAGTTGTCTGGCGGACATTGCGGCAGTGTCTTTGCCTCAAGTCCTTCAGCTTCCGGTGGTTCCTGGAGACGTTCAAAGTGATGGTGTATCTGCTTTACCTGAGGCTGCTCAGAATGTGTCTTTATCTGACATCTGGTGTATTCTGTCAAGGATTGAGCGCTCTTTACTATCTGTTACTACTCAGATTAATGGTTTTTCACAAGATTCTGTTGCTAAGATGGCTCAGCATGATTTACAGATTTCTGCTTTAGACAACAAATGTCAGAAAATTGATGTACAATATTCTATGCTACAGTCTGCTAATTTGTCATTTATGAGGGATAGTTTAACGTTACATACTCAACAAGAATTATTGGAGAATAATTTGAGGGCGGTAAATATTCGCTGTTTAAATTTTCCTTGCACTAGACTAATTTCACCTAAAATCTTATTTGAAAAATATTTGACAGAAGTGTTGGGCTACCAGTTAAATACTTTACCAGTAATTGCAAAAATATATTACTTGCCTGGCCCGAGGCCAACAACCTCAGGTGATCGGCAATCTGTAGCCTTAGCTGAACCTTTAGATTCTTTGGATATTACTAATTTTATAGAGTCTTCGCGTGACTTAATTGGAACTAGATCTACTCTTTTGGTATCTTTCTCCTCTGAGATAGATAAGAGTACTGTCATGCGACTTTATTTCCGTAATAAGAATGCTGAATTCTGTGGTGGAAAAGTTAATATATTCCCAGATGTGGCCAGACAAACTCAAGCTAGGCATAGAGCCTTCTTGGCTTTGAAGCCAAGGGTTCTCGCTTCTGGCGCAACTTTCTTCTTGAAATTTCCCTGTAAATGTCTGGTCACATCTGGGGGTACTAAATATGTGTTTATGGATGTTGGTTCATTAGAAGTATTTCTTAAGGGGCTAGATCCTCAGGTTGTAGCGGATGCATGAATATAAGGTGTGTTTTACCTTTATATGTTTTCTTGGCTGGTTCTATTAGCATTGTATGTAATAATTAGAGTTTAGTTTGATTATGGCTGTCAGCTGGATGTTCCCCACCGCTCCCCGTGATGTGGACTAAGTTTGTTTTCTTTTCATTCTTGTAATAATTATTATGCCTATGTTTGATTTTTTTGTATAACCTCAATAAAAATTAAAGTAAAAAAAAAAAAAAAAAAAAAAACGACAAGAAAGAAAGAAAGAAAGAAAGACCGGCGGTACCGGTCCGACGTCGAAGAAGGCAGACGCGCGACCAAAGAAAATAAAATAAAGAACTTCTTCAGCGGTGACAGGAACACGACCTGCTGGCTCCGCGGAAAAGAAGAACTGGAGAGAGGCGGTTAGGAAAGGCGGGAAGGCAGCGCGCAGGCGCTGTGGGATGCTCCCAAAAGCTTTCCTTTTGGACGCTGGGGAGCGTTCCCGCGCAGGCTCCGTCGGTACCGACGATACCCATATGTGAAGACTCATTCCTGCTTGTTCCTGGAGATGGAAATTTACGCCTAACTAAACAGAAAGGTAACGGAATCAAAAGTAAACTTAAAAGTAAATTAAAGTAAAATCAGAATAGAATTTGTCCCACTAAATGCTCCTTATCTGTTCCCCCCAGGAGCTAGGCCTCCTGCTACATGGAGACTGGACCCACTGGAGGCTAATCTCTGCAACTTCTAACAGCCAGAAATATCCCAGCCCCTCTGGGTGCTGACACTGCAGTTCTATTTTCTTTCGCTTTATAGCAACTAAGGTAGCACTGAACCAACTAGCTGAATCCCGTGGAGACTGGACCCACTGGAGGCTGATCTCTGCAACTTCCAACAGCCAGAAAAAATCCCAGCTCCCCTGAGTGCTGACTGTGCAGATCTATTTCCTCGTGATTCTATACCAACCAAGGTAGCACTGAACCAACTAGCTGAACCGAAGGCAAAACAAAGCTCCCAAGGCTGTCTACAAAAAACAATTAAATCTTGCCGCTGAAAACGCGGCTCTCAAAATGGCCACCGTGAGCGTATCCGCTCAAAAAAGAACACTCTCTCACCACACGCGGCGAGGCCCCGAGACACCCTGCAAGCCTGGGAGCCACCGCAAAGCCTCCCCTCCAAGTTTTAACCACCTCCCTAAACCAGGTCAGTGCAGGAACTTACCACCGCCGATCCCCGAGGGAGGGGGGAGTGAGGGAGAGGAGCCACAAGGACACCGGAGCACAGCCTGTTCACTGCTTCAGCTCCGGCGGTTTACTGCTCTGACTGAGCCGAGCACAACCTTCACTGGCTTTTAAGCCCCCTGCGTCGCTGCTGCTGCTGCAAGTGCCTGCCTTCTACCTGCTCCTCACCCCTTCAACGCGGGTTCGGGAGCAGGGAGGCCACTGATTAGTACTGTTCCCCCTGTGCTCGTTTAGGCGCTGGGGCAATTCAGAGAGGGAGGGGGAAGAGAGAGAGAGAGGAAGAGAGGAAAAATAAAAGGTCCACAGATAAAGGAACCCTTTCAGCAGCAGCAGCTCTGACCTAAAAGAAAAACAAAAAAACAAATCAAAAAGGGAAAATAAGGTTGAATTTCAAAAAACCAAGCTCTGCTTATTAGATCCCACTGAGCCCAGTCCCGGGCTCAGAACCTCCAAGCTGCTTGGAGACTGAAAGTACTGGTGGAAAGGGGCGGAGTTTGCCTAGTTATACCAGTGACATCAAAGCGATGACATCTTTCAGTCTCCAAAGCTGCTGGTGGAGGTTCTAAACTCTATGGTTCCGGGACTGGACTAGAGGGACGCAAAGGAACTTACATTTTAAATGAAAAAAAAAAGCAAACTCATCCAATGATGAAAGAAGCTGCTGTTTATTTAAAGAAAAGAATTTAATCTGAGATTGAAACAAGCTTTTCCTAAAATATTCTTGATGTTACAAAATTCAGTTTGTATACAATAGCTGATCTATAAAATGATAGCTTTTTCTTTAGATACAAAACTATATACAATTAGCTACTATTTCAAAAGGAAAACCTTTTAAAATAATTCAGTTCTATTCTATAGATTACACTACGCATGAGATATGATGGCATATTAATATTCTAAGATCCCACTGTTTATGCAATACTATAATTTGTTCATCTTTGTCTGCCACCAGCTTTAGTCAGGTCCCTAATGTTTAAGAAAATTTAAATTTATGGTTAGACTATAACAAGGTATTTGCTGATTTATTAGTACGCTCTTTGGGGCATATTTACTAAAGAACATGCTGGTAATGAGAGCATGAGTCGCAAATTTAGTGAAGAAGCCCGTGTTAACTTTAGGGTGCATGTGTGTCTGTCCCCCTGCTGTTACATTGTTGCTAACGCACACACCATGCTAACAGACATGCAGGTGCACTAACGCCACCCAGTGGGCTGGTATTAAATGCACCCATGCTAACAGCACACCCAAACTAACCTTAATGCCCATATTCTGTCCCTAACCCTCACTCACCGCTTAGGACTGTACGGCAAACCCCGCACTAACAGTTAATGCATGTTAGTAAACATGCCCTCTTATGTTTTAAACTGTGTTGACTTCACCTCCTGAATACGAGTCTATAATAAAACTAATTCATAAGTAACCTTTAATGCACAAATATAAACACTACTGGAGCAGACTTCAGGCAAGAAAAAGGTGAGAGAAGCTTTCCTATCAGAGTGTTCCTGAACAGCCGCTATTTTTATTGTTTATTATGGCTTTACAAGTATTCTAAAGAATTTGCTCCAGACTGGCTGATGCAGACACTGCCATTTACGCTCCTGCTTTTAATGTCACCACTAAAAGTGCTCATATTTCTATTTCAATGTTAACTGAAGTCAAAATGGAAACATGTTCAGAGTATTTGTTGTTTGATATTAAAATTAGTCAATGGCTTCAGCTGGCCAGTTCATCTGCTTTAAAAATTCGATTTTACCATGGTGCTCTCGACCATAACATTCTAGCTCCAGCCCTGGCACTGTGGAACGCCAGCCAACAAATCCTTGAGTAGTTTGAGGAACTGGAGGAGATGATTTAACCTAAAAATAACAGCAACAAAATAAACGTTTGTTTCTATGATCAAAAGAAAATATCAAACAGAATATGACAGCAAGTAATGACTGCAAGGCGCATTTCACCTGCCTATGTTCCTTCCCTTCTTGCAGTAATGAGTTAGTCCAATAACAAGGTATCTACAACGTCTGCTACACCATTATTTTTACATATTCTGGTGGAACAAGGAGGCAGCCACTGCACTTTCCTCCCATTCTTGAGACATAGGCTTTCCTATGTCTCAGGATTTAGTCTCTGTCACCTCCATGCATCCACCACCCTCTCTGTGCCCTATTTCTTTCTCTGAAATATTTGAATGTTGCTATCACAGTCTCCCATCCCTTCTCTCCTCTAGACTATATACATTTAGGTCCTTTAAATTTCTTCTCCTAGGTAGCCACCTTCTGGACTGTCACCACTGTCTCAATCATTTTTGGAGATGTGGCCTCCAGAAAAAATGACAAAAAAAGCTGGTGGTACCTTACAGAATAACCAATTTATTGAGGCTACCCCTCTGGAAGTTTTCAAGCTCTAGATGAGGTCTTACAATACCGTGTGACTTTGTGATTCCCAGTGTGCTTAAGTAAGGCACATTACAACAAGGCAACACACTCTGTCAAGTTCTTCATCTCCGGTAGCAATAAAATGACATTTAGGTGCAACCAGATTTTTCCATATTGCAGGAGGTTAATGCATTTGGGGTTCTGGCAACAACTGGAAAACCATTTGACCTTTTGCTATACTATATTGATGGCTTCATCAGAATGTACTGAAGGACTGTACATGGTTTCACAGTGGCTCACTTTCTGTACGGCAAGTTGTTATTTAGTCCTATCGAGTGGATGTCGACTCCTGGCAACCCTGTGGATAAACATCCATGCTGCGACTACCCACTGGGTTTTCTTGACAAGGTGTGACTGGAAGTAGATTGCCAGGCCTTTCTTCTGCAAAGTAAGCCTACAGCATCTGGTATTCCAAGGTAGTCCCCCATCCACAAACTAGCCAGACCTAATCCTTAGCTTCCAAGTTCAATGTTATTTGCAAGTACTGAAGGGGACAGTGTAATGAATTCTGTCTCTTCAGCAATCACTTTCCAGCCCAATAGAAATTGGGATAGCACTGTGAATGTCAGTAACTAAGTATTGATAGATTGCTGGAACTATTGCTTTGCTTCTTCATCAATGGGTTTACTTTGGCTAGACCACCCTTGCAAAACACAATGCTTTCTCTGCTTTACAACTAACATCTGCAGAATGTGTGCAGTAGGGAGATCTAGGCCTGCAAAACAAATGTGTTTAGTGTAGTCTTCTGCCAGAACCAGTTCACTTTGTTCTGTGGCCAAAGCTGAAGCATGCTCGTGAAAATTTGGAAGAATCACGACCATGATAAAGATAACAAACACGTCCGTTCAGTGATTAGCAAATACAGAAAATTATATTCTCCACTTTCATACCGATATGATATATTCAAATGCAAACACAGACATGCACCCACCAAGTGAAAGGACACATTTGCTGTTATCCATAACTAGAAATTGCTATACCAGGTCAGATCAAAAGGTCCATCAAGCCCAGTACCCTGTTTCCAATAGTGGCCAATCCAGGTCAGAAGTACCTAGCAGGATCCCAAAAAGTGCCAAATTCATGCTTATTCTCAGGGATAAGCAATTGTTTTCTCAAAGTCTACTTGAATAATGGTTTGTGGACTTTTCTTTCAAGAATTTTCAAATCTTTTTAAAACCCAACTGCGCTCACTGATTTACCATATCATCCAGCAATGCATTCCATTATCTGTATAAAGTTAAAAATCTCTGTTCCATGTAATGTATACATTAGTATACAAATTTGTTTACTTGTTCCATGTAAACCGCCACTGATCTCTGGAAGGGGCGGTATAGAAGAAATAGATAAATAAATAAATAAATAAATAAAAATTCCAGAGTTGATGTGCTGAATAAAAAAATATTTTCTCCAATTTGTTTTAAGTATACTAACTTTGTAACTCCCCCCTTAGTCTTTGTACTTTTTGAAAGTAATCAATTTACATTTCCCACTACATTCCGGATTTTATAGACCTCTCACATCTCTCCTCAGCCATCTGGTCTCCAAGCTTCAAAGTTCTAACCTCTTTGGACATCAGAGCAAACAAACAACTATTCTACAATATTGTACCAAGGCAGATGTCCTTACTAAACAAAGTCTACAAAGAATTCTAATTGTATTCTGCTTTGTATGTTCCAAAAAGAGAAAAAGACAGGCTATGTTATTCAAAGGGTTTATACACCTAAATCGGCTTCTTTGCAAATTTACTAGATCTGAATGCCTAAATTTATATTCAAAATTTCACTAAATTTCTAAATTTAGGACCATTAAATGCGAGTGATGGCAACAGGCTTATATTTAGAACAGGAAAAAGATAGGTGCTTAGCACCGATTTTCAGTACTAGGCTTATAAATTTAGGGCTACCATTCACTTCTAGATTTATGAACTTAAATTTAAAAGCATAACTTTTAAGCTCCTAAATTAAGATGAAATTTGAGCTGAAAATTTAGGCTCCCTTGTGTGGATGAAAAGAAGGTCAAATTTAGGTCCTAACTTTAGGAACTTAAACAAGCGGCTCAGCCTTTTTTGAATATCAAGCCCTATGAATTAATTTAATTTTCTTTTAAAGACTGCTTCAACTTTATAAGTGCATAAGTACAACAACTTTCTTTGCTTTCCCTAATTCTTATTTTGCAGTTACTTTGCTTTCAGGCTGGCCAGCTAGCATCAGTTATTTTTATGGCACTTTTTTGAATTTTATTTGAAAACTGAAAAGAAGTGACATTTTTTATTCTCTCTGCCCGCAGTGAGCTGAGAAATAATGCTCTCTTTTCACTGGAATGTTCTTCCCTTGTGAGCTTCAGATTACCATAAAATGTTATCGTTCCTGATAGTGGATGAAAAACAGTGATGAACATGGATCAGGTGGGACACCCTGCCCGAGCACAGCAGCCTCATTAACAGAAGAGCTAGAGGTGCTACTGTGACCCATAAATTGGAAATGAGTTAGGACATATTTAAAGGCACTTGTGGAAAAAGTCTATATGCAAAACCAGTTTTCTATAGTATTCATGCATCTTGCAACAAACCAATTACACCTCTGTGTTTTCTAACTACCTTATAAAAGTTGCTTAGGTAGTAAATACAGGGAGCTCAGTGATATGCCAATCTGCTGCAGTCTGATAAGGTAAATAAAGATAAAAACAGAACATAGTAGCACAATATATGATGGCAGATAAAGACCGGCATGATCCATCTAGTCGTCTGCCCAGCAAGGTGGCAAGAGTAGGTGCACCTGCCACTCAGTGCAGGTCACCCCTCCTCATGCCTTTGTTTAGGAGTGTACCCACCGCTCCATGCAGGTCACCCCTATTTGTTGAGATATAAGAGATAGTTAAGTTTATTTTAATTTTATCCTGTTGCTATAAAGGGATCCACTGTGACTGTCTCATGCTATTTTGAATTCTGTCACTGTATTTTGCTCCCCACCACTTCCATCGGGAGGGCATTCCAAGCATCCACCACCCTTTCAGTGAAAAAGTATTTCCCGACGTTGCCTTTCAGTTTACTCCCTTGCAGCTTCATGTTATGCCCTCTAGTTTTACAGCTTCCCCATCTTTGAAAAAGGTTTGTTCATTAATACTCTAAGTATTTAGTCTGTATCATATCTCCTGTCCCTCCTCTCCTCTAGCGTATACATATTTAAGTCTTTAAACCTCTTCTCATATGTCTTCTGGCACAGGCTCCAAATTATTTTGGTCGCCCTCCTCTGAAGAGTTTCCAGTCTTTTTAATCCTTTGTGAGATATGGTCTCCAAAACCAAACACAATATTCCAAACGAGGCCTCACCAGCGACTTGTACAGCAGCAGTAGTACCGCCTCCTTTTTGCTGGTAATTCCTCTTTGTATGCAACCCAGCATCCTTCTAAATTTGGCCACCGCCTGTCACACTGTTTCACCACCTTGAAATCCTCAGAAATAGTCACTCCGAGGTCCTTCTCCTGATCCATGCACCCCACCTCTCGCCCCCTATCGCATACAATTCCCTTGGATTTCTGCATCCCAAGCACATGACATTGCAATTCTTCACATTAAATCTTAATTGCCAAGCATTAGACCATTCATCCAGCTTTTGTAGATCTTTCCTCATGTTATCTACTCCCTCAGGGGAGTCCACTCTGTTGCAAATTTTCATGTCACCTGCAAATAGACAGACTTTTCCCATTCAGTCCTTCAGCAATATCACTCACAAATACCTTGAACAAGATCCCTGGGGCAGGCCTCTATTCACCTTCCTTTCATCCAAGTGAGTTCTGTTTATTTATTTAGCTGTATTTATATCCCGCTTTTCACCTGGTCAAAGTGGTTTAACAAAAAAAAAAAAAAAGGGGCGGGGGGACAGTAATCAATTCGATAGAGAAGGGGGGGGGGCCAACACTGATGATCTGAACAGAAAACAACGACTTAGACAGTTGACATAAGTCTCTTGGTAGGTAGTCTTGGGGGTAGGTCAGAAGGTCTGGAAGAGCGTGTGAACTTCTGAATTTTGTGAAAGCTGTGATTTTTGTCTTTATTTGTGCAGCCACTTCTTTGAAGAACCATGCAAGTTTCCTTTTCCTCTTCTTTTTATTTACTTTTCTTACATATGTATGTTGCTCCTTTTATTGCCTTCTTAAATTTAGCCCAATGCAATTCCACTTTCCTTACCTCCTCTCACCCTGCCAACTCTTCTTTCAGAGATTTGGCCATTTTACTGAAGTTAGTGTTTTTGAAGTCTAGGACTTTGACCTTGCTGTGATTGGATTCTGCCTTGGCTTTTATCTCAAACCACACCGTGTGATGATCGCTGCTGCTCATGTGGGCATTCACCCAGACATTTGACATGCTATCTCTGTTGGCGAGTACTAAATCCAGCATCAAACTTTCCCTGGTCGGTTCCATCACCATTTGTCTAAGCAATGCATCTTGGAAGGCATCCACAATTTGTTTACTTCTTTCCAGATTTCCGGAAGGAATACTCCAGTCCACATTGGATAGACTGAAGCCACCCAAAATGATCACTTCCCCCTTCATGGCTACCTCTGCAATATCAATAATCAAGTCTCTATCATTTCTTCGGTTAGTGGGATGGGAACAGCTGGGGGATGTAGAAAACCAGTGGGCAAAACTGAAAGGGGATATTTTAAAGGCAACCAACCTTTTTGTTAGAAAGGTAAATAAATGTGGGAGAGGCTGTTCCATCTGCACCAAGGAGCCTGAAGAGAGCTGTGCTGAGGCTTGCTTGGACCCTGTGCTACTTCCTGCATTGGCCTTCGGGGGACGTTGGGAGCCGGGCATCGTTGATACTTCTAATCCCATGGCTTAAATTCAAGCATGAGCTGCGGTGGAATGGAGAGGCTGTTCCATCTGCACCAAGGAGCCTGAAGAGAGCTGTGCTGAGGCTTGCATGGACCTTGTGCTACTTCCTGCATTGGCCTTCGGGGACGTTGGAAGCCGGGCATCGCTGATACTTCCGGTCCCACGGCTTAAATTCCAGCCGCAAGACGTGGCCCGTGATCGCATGACCTAAGGGGCATGACCAAAGGGGCAAGTTTGGCCACTTTCAGCGCCCCTTTGGAGCCATTTGTGGAGCAGAGAGGAGAAGCACGGTGATTATATACCTGTAGCAGATATATTGTGATGGGGAAGAGGAAGGCAAAGCTTAAGGATGTTCCTGGGGGTACTCAAGCTGTGACTGTTGGCCCGATGGACACCTTTGTTCTGGTTCAGAGCAAGGGTGGGGAGGGCCCTGGACTTTCTCCAGTCTTGAGCCCCATTAGTTCTGAGCTGCCTTCATTAAGCCCAGACTCACACTCACCGCCTAACGATCCAGCAGGGAGTCAGATTGCTACTGCCTCAACTATGCTTACTCTGTGAAATAGACTTGACGTGATTCCTATATGTAAATAGTTACCCCAGTGTTACCCAAGTTTTAGCACCTGTTCACTGTAAATACAGAGTAGCTTTGTTGCACTGTATAAGTTTCTGTTACATGTAAACCACATTGATGTTGAATAGCGTGGTAAGACTTTAAATAAATAAATAAATAAATACTGGTTCGGTTTCTACTCCATTGGGTAATGGATGTATACCAGCTAGCCTCAATGGCAATCAGGGACTGAATGTTAATATTTCTATTGTCTGCTTCTACTGTGGGGATTGTATCTCCAGTATCCTCTGTGATGGGTCGGATTGGAGGGACTGCTCCATCTGAATCAGCATCTCTCTTAAAGTTCATAGTATTTAGTGGGGCTTTGGGGAGTGGTTCACCCATTTCAATGAGCCTCCCCAAGGAGATCATGAATTTAGAGATCTGGTAGATTATAGCCAAGATAGATGTTACTCTGTCTGGCTGTCTCTCACAATTGTGTCAGTTCTCGGGTGAGGCTGCAAACTGTGAGGCTTTCCTTGAAGAGGAGCTGCAGTCCCAGCAGGGTCTATTAGAGGATACTAGGAATAAAATGTCTGCTTTGGAAGGGGCAAAGAATCTTTTATTGAAGGGCAATTTGTTGACGGAGAAAAGGATTAATAGACTGAAGAATTCTCTGAAAGTACTGAATTTGCGGTTTTTAAATTTTCTGTGATGTGTTAGTATTTCTGCTGTGGAAATGCTTAGGTCTTATTTTGTGAATATTTTGCATATGGCAAATGCCCAGCTCCCTGAGATTATGCATGCTTATTATGTTTTGTCTTCAGTAAAAAATATAGTTGGGGGTAGTTTGGTTCGTCTGCCAGAGGGGGATCTGACTGTGCTCTTGGAGATATCGGTAGAGGAGACACTTAACAAGGGTACTGTGGTCGTTTCCTTCCGGTGCATCTCTGATAAGGAGTGTATCTTTTCCTCTTTCCTTAAGGTGAGAACGCAACCATTTCATGGTTCTCATATATATGTATATCCAGATGTTTCTTTTAAGACACGACATATTCGGAAGGGTTTTCTTCAATTTAAAGCCTAGAATGTTAGCTTTAGGTATGACATTCTATTTGAAGTACCCAAGCAAATGTTTGGTGAAATATTATGTGTTTACAGAACTGGCTGAGTTGGAGGCATTAATTCAGCCCCATGTGAAGAAGGATGATTGATATGATTTGTTTTCTTATTTTTTTAAATGCTTTTCTACAGTGTTTTGCAGAGACTGCTGTATTGTAGTAGGCTAATTCTATGATAGGGTGCATTAATGGTGGGGTTGTTTTTATTTAAGCCCTATAGTTTTGTATTGGTATATTGTATTTGATGTTGGGGCTCCCTCTTCCATTATGTTTTTCTGCTAGGTCTGATTGTTTGCTGGACCCTTTCCTGTGGTTGCTTAATTTTTTAAGTGATGTTATTTTTATTTTGTATGTTGAATTTGATAAGACTGAAAAGCAGTATATAAAAAATGTTAAATAAATAAATAAAATAAACATAAACAAACATGTGGTCCCTTTACACAAAAGCAGAAGGATGTGGTTGAAAACTACAGGCCAGATAGCCTAATCTCTGTGGTGAGTAAATTATTGGAAACGCTGCTCAAAGAGAAAATAGTGAGATTTCTGGAGTCCAATGGATTACAGGATCCGAGACAGCATGGATTTACCAGAGGTGGGTCTTATCAGACAAATCCGATTGACTTCTTTGACTGGGTGACCAGGGAGTTGAACCGAGGGACAGCCCTAGATGTGGTGTGCTTGGATTTCAGTAAAGCCTGACACCATTCCACATAGGCGACTTAACAAACTCAGGACCCTAGGGATGGACCTTAAAGTTACTGATTGGGTTAGAAAATGGTTGAGGGGGGAGGTGACAAAGGGTACAGGTAAATGTATCTCACTCTGAGGAGAGAGAGGTTACCAGTAGTGTACCGCAGGATCTGTCCTTGGTCCGATTCCTTTTAACATCTTTGTTAGTGATATTGCGGAAGGGCTGTCTGGTAAGATTTGCCTCTTTGCGGACAATACCAAAATCTGCAATAGAGTAGACACCCAGGAAGGAGTAGACAACATAAAAAGGGATCTAGCTAAGCTTGAAGAATGGTCTAGAATTTGGCAGCTGAGATTTAATACTAAAAAAAAAATGCAGGGTCATACATTTGGGCTGCAAAAATCCAAAGGAGTAGTAACAGTGTGTCGGGGGGGGGGGGGGGGAGTACTTCTGTCCACAAAAGAAAAGCAGGACCAGAGCGTGATTGTGTCTAACGATCTTAAAGTAGCTAAACAGGTAGAAAAGGTGATAACGAAAGCTAGGAGGATACTTGGATGCATAGGGAGAGGAATGGACAGCAGAAAAAAAGAAGGAGGTGATAGTGCCTCTGTATAGGTCTTTGGTGCGACCTCATTTGGAGTATTGTGTGCAGTTCTGGAGACTGCACCTTCAAAAGGATATAAACAGGTTGGAATCAGTGCAGTGGGTGGCTACTAAAATGGTTAGTGGTCTTTCTTATAAAAGCGTATGAGGACAAACTTAAGGATATTAATATGTATACTGTGATGAGGAAGCTGCCCAGAGCCTAGAGAATACTGATAAAGGAAGGGAATTTACCTTAATAAAGGGACCTGTTTTGGCAGGTCACAGGAGTAAAACTGCATATTTACCTAAAAGAAAGGTTATTCCAGGCTGTAGTGGCCTGCAGAGAGCCTCTAGTGGAGATGAGGGGCAAGAGTATAAGCCCAGATTCAGAAACCCTTACGTCACTCCTAATTACTCAGCTGCCAGGAGAGACTTTAATCACCAACACCTGGGGAGTGCAAGGGAGGGGTTGGAAACTGGGAACTTTAAAACTAGCACAGAATATGCAGAGGGAAGACAAGGAGGACGGAGCAAGCTTGAGCCTGGAAGACGAGGAGAGCGAGTAGGCAATCCTGAGAGGAGGCTTGAAGGCAAGCGTGAGAGCAAGGAAAGAGGAGCTCTAAGAGATTCATATTCTTGGAGAGATTCCTGGGAGAAGCCACCTCCAAGGGACTGGGGAAATCCAAAGGCTTGGAGAACTGCAGCTAGGAACCCTAAGAAGAGGTATGGAGCAGATACCCTGAGGTCCAGGAATATAGACTGGAGGACGGGATAGCGTAGTTACTCACCTGTAACAGGTGTTCTCCAGGAGCAGCAGGAATCAGTCCTCACTTATGGGTGACGTCGGCGCCGACGGAGCCCTCGCGGAGCAATTTTCCCCAGCTTTCAAAGAAAGCCTTTGGGAATTGCAGCGCGCATGCGCGGTCGTCTTCCCGCCCGAGGGTGCCATCTTAGCCAGTCAGATGACATAGCTAAAAAAGACAGCATAAAAATTTGCAAAAAAGAACATAAGCAGACGATTGCAACTCCAAGGGGAGGAGGGAGGGTAGTGAGGACTGATTCCTGCTGCTCCTGGAGAACACCTGTTACAGGTGAGTAACTACGCTTTCTCCAGGACCAAGCAGGAAGTCAGTCCTCACTTATGGGACTCCCAAGCTCAAGGCTACCGGAGACCCTAAGCACAAAAATGAGCTCCCTCTAGCTCAGCAGCACAGAAGGATAGAATCTTCGCTGAATTATCACCCACCGGTAGCCCACATCCGGGATGGAGGGTAGGAGTTGCTCAGACCTCAAAGAGATTACGGAGGACTGCCTGTCCGAAAGCACTGTCCCTACGGGACTCCCTCTCGAGACAGTAATGGACCGCAAAAGTCTGGCTCGAAGACCAAGTAGCGGCCCGGCAGATGTCTGCCAGCGGAACAGAGCGGAGGTAAGCCACTGACGTGGCCTTTGCCCGAACGCAATGAGCCGTGACTCGACTTTCTAAGGAGAGTCCGGCTGCCCCATAAGCCCAAGAGATACAGTCCGCAACCCAGATGGACAGAGTACGCTTGGAGACCGGGAGCCCCAATTTATTGGGGTCAAAAGACACAAAAAGCTGAGCAGCTTTACGGTGCTCCCGCGTACGGTCAAGGTAGAAGTTCAATGCCCTTCTACAGTCCAGGGTATGGAGGACCGTTTCAGCTCGGCTGGAGTGTGGTCTGGGAAAGAAGGTTGGAAGTACCACCTCCTGATTGATGTGAAAAGGGGAGACCACTTTAGGCAGAAATTTTGGGTGAGTCCGTAGGACTACCCTATTCTTGTAGAACCTAGTGTAAGGGGGATCAGACACGAGGGCCTGCAATTCACTTACGCGTCTAGCGGACGTGAGGGCTATCAAGAACAGTGTTTTCCAAGACAGAAAACGGAGAGAGAACAGGTAGCCATAGGTTCAAAAGGCGGACAGGTGATCCACTGCAAAACCACATTCAGGTCCCAGTCAGGCGCTGGCGGGCGCAGAGGTGGTTTAAGTAGAAGGAGACCTCGGAGAAACCTCGCTACGAGAGGGTCATTGGAGAGAGGTCTGCCGTCCACTGGCACATGATGTGCTGAAAGAGCACTGAGGTGAACTTTGACGGAGTTGGACTTAAGTCCCAGATTAGAGAGGTGCAGCAAGTACTGCAAGATCACCGACACCGGGCAGGAGAAGGGATCCTGAGACTGTTGGGTACACCAGACTGCAAAGCGACGCCATTTAAGGGCGTAGCATTTGCGGGTAGAAGGCCGACGCGAAGCTAAGACGACCTCCTCCACCTCCGCCGGCAGGAGAAGGGGAGCAAGGACTACCCTCTCAGCAGCCAGGCCATGAGGTTGAGAGACCTGAGGTTGGGGTGCAGAAGGGACCCCTGATCCTGAGTGAGGAGATCCGGTTGTACCCCCAGAGGGATTGGATCCTCCACCGCCAGTTGCAGCAGGAGCGGAAACCACGGCTGCCTGGGCCAGCGAGGGGCCACCAGGATCATGAAGGCTTTGTCTCGGAGAACCTTGAAAAGAGTCCGAGAGACCAGCGGGATGGGAGGGAAAGCGTACAGAAGGCTCCCCGACCACGAGATCAGAAAGGCGTCCGCCGCAACCCGAAGGGGGTGTGGCTGACGAGAGCAGAAGCGAGGAAGCTGCCGGTTGTGAGGACTGGCAAAGAGATCCACCGTGGGGAGACCCCACTTGAGGAAGAGCTTCTGAACTACCAAGGGATCCAGACGCCACTCGTGCGGCTGGAGGACCCTGCTGAGTTTGTCTGCAAGGCAATTTTCTTGGCCCGGGAGATAAACTGCCTTGAGGAGAATGCCGTGACTGACGGCCCAAGAGCAGAGCTTCTGTGCCTCCCGGCAGAGGAGGAAGGAGCCCGTGCCCCCCTGCTTGTTCACGTAGAACATGGCAACTTGATTGTCCGTCTGGACAAGGACGGACTGTTGGGAAGTCAGGTGGGAGAAGGCCTTGAGAGCTAGGCGGATCGCCCTGAGCTCCAGGAAGTTGATCTGCTGAGCAGACTCCCACGTGGTCCAGAGGCCCTGAGTACGTGCCTCTTGGCAATGTGCTCCCCAGCCCAGGAGGGATGCATCGGTGGTCAGCACCCGGGTCGGCTGAGGTGACTGGAAAGGCATTCCGAATATCAGGTTCGGCTGCCGGAGCCACCACCGGAGAGACGAGAGCAGCGGCTCGGAGACGCGCACTAGGTCTGCCAGGCCGCCTGTGGCTTGTCGCCACTGCTGGCGGAGACACCATTGAGCAGACCGCATATTCAGGCGGGCATTGGGGGTCACATGGACGGTGGAAGCCATATGGCCGAGCAGTCTCAGGAAGCGCCTGGCGGAGACCAGGGGCTGGCTGCGAAAGCGGTCGGCTAGGTCCATGAGCCGTTGAGCCCTGTCGAGCGGTAGGTACGCTCGTGCCCGAGGAGTGTGCAGCCTTGCGCCGATGAACTCGAGATCCTGAGAGGGGAGCAAAGTGGACTTTGCGAAGTTTATGACAAAGCCCAAGTGCTGCAGCAGAGTCACCGTGCGGCACGTGGCGTTGGTGACCTCCTGAGCGGACGCTGCTCTGATGAGCCAGTCGTCGAGGTACGGAAAGACATAGAGGCCGTGAAGCCGGAGATGGGCCGCCACGACCGCGAGACATTTTGTGAAGACTCGCGGTGCGGAGGATAGGCCAAAGGGCAGTACTCTGTACTGGTAATGATTTCCTGCCACCACAAACCTTAGGTATTGGCGGTGGCTTGGGTGGATGAGGATGTGCGTGTAGGCATCCTTTAGATCCAAGGAGCATAGCCAATCTCCCTGCTGGAGGTAGGGCAGAAGGATTCCAAGGGTAAGCATTTTGAACTTCTCCCGCACAAGGAACTTGTTGAGGTTGCGCAAGTCCAGGATGGGTCTGAGGCCCCCTGTTCTCTTTGGTATCAGAAAGTACCTTGAATAAAAGCCTTGACCTCTCAGGTGGTGGGGCACCGGTTCCACCGCCTGTTCCTGCAGAAGACCTGCTAACTCCTGAAGGAGCAACTCCCTGTGCAGAGGGGGGCGCGAAGGTTCTCCCGGAAAATAGGAGGGAGGGACCTGATGGAAGTGGAGAAGGTAGCCTTCTCGCACGACCTGAAGTACCCAGGCATCTGCGGTGATGCTGGACCACCTGTGGGCGAAGTGAACCAGCCGGCCTCCGGTGCTGGGAGGAACCAGCGGGGGGGGAGAGGCTATGCTGAGTGAGTCAAAAACCCCCACCCTGCTGAGCAGGGGCTGGTGGTGCAGGCTTGGGGGCTTGCTGCCTACGGGACCCGTTACCCCGTCCCTTGGCCTGCTGGCCCTGTTGGGGAGCTGCAGGGGCCTGATAATGGGGGTACTGTTTGTAGGCAGCCGCCTTCCTCGGGTAAAAGGACTTTTTTCCCGAGCCCTTCTTTTTCTGGGAAGGGGCGGAGGTCTTCCTAGAAAGCCTGGTCCTGGTGAGAGTCTCAGTCTCAATTTGTGCAGCCTTTTCCGCCATGGGCTTGCCAAAGAGGTTTTCGCCTCGGCAGGGGACATCGACCAACTTGTCCTGTACCCAGGGCTCAAGGTCCGACGACTGAAGCCAAGCCTGTCGGCGGGCACCGATGCCGGCTGCGGCCACTCTAGCCGAGGCCTCAAAGCCATCATAGGCTGCTCGGGACATGAACTTTGAGCATTCCCGAATGCCCGTGGACAAGGCTAGGAACCTCCGCAAGGGCTCCTCGGAGAGACCAGCGGAGAATCCGGCTAGCTCTTTAGCCAGATCCCGGAGATACATGCCCATGTAGAGCTGGTAAGTCTGGACACGACATGCGAGCATAGAGCCCTGGAAGCACTTCTTGCCAAGGCCATCCAGGTTACGGGCCTCCCTTCCAGGAGGCACCGAGGAGTGCATCTTCTGGCTCTTAAGACGATGCATGGCCGATTCCACTACCATGGAATGGTGTGGCAGCTGTGCCTTCTGAAAGCCAGGGCTCTTGCGGACCCGATAGATAGAATCGACCCGCTTGCTCAGGACCGGCGAGGAGGCCGGACTCTCCCACATGCGGAAGAGTAGTCGTTCCAGCATAGGAGGAACCGGCACAGTAAAGTGCTCCCTCGCGGGAGAGTCATACTGGAGGGCGTCGAGCTCTTCGGCTCGAGGCTCCTCCTCGGGATCCGCAGGGAAGGCCAAAGCCTTGGCCATATCCCTAACGAAGTCCGAGAACCGGGCATCCTCCGGGGGGGACTGCTTCCGAGGCTCGGACCCCGGTGAGTCCGATGGGACACACCGAGTCCGGAAAGAATCAGGTGACTCTTCCTCCTCAGACTCCCAGACCGACTCCGACGAGGACTCGGTGGGGTCGGCCCGGGCAGGGTGCGGCGCCAGCCGTCCCGACGTCGAGGGAGTCGGCGTCGGCGACCTCGGTCCCGAACGGGAGGCCGAGGGTGACCTCGACCGAGGATCGACTCGAGTTCTCATTGACTCGAGGATCGGCTCGGTCTCCGGGGTCGACTTGGACGTCGACGTCCCGGCGGTCGGGGCAGCGGCGCCAGCGAGGCCAGCGAGCAGTGCCCGCTGCTGGTCCATGAAGGCAGACAGTCTGCTCTCCAAGGCCGTCAACCTGAGTCCGAGCTCAGGTGACCCAGCAGCCCCCGACTCGGGCCCCGACGGCGTCGGGCCCGACGTCGGCTGTCGCGGAGGCGAGTCCAGAAGGACCACAGGACTTACCCGGGCAGGCATCTCCGACTCCAGGCGAGGTCGCTTCGGGATGTGTTCCTTCTCCAAGGACCCGGGGTGGCTGTCGGGGCTATGCGACCTGGCCCTCGCGGAACCAGGAGCGTCCACCGACGCCGCCCTCGCGGGTTTTTCCTTCCGACGATGGTCCCCGGAGGGAGAACCCCGGTCGGAGGAGCTCCGGCGACGGTCTGAGCTGGAGCCTTTCGACGCGGAGGCCTCCGACGAGGTCCGGGTACGGCTGGGGTCAGCGAAGATTCTCTCACGCTGATGCCGCCGACTCCTCAACGCCTTTGAGGACAGTTTGCTGCAGGGCCCACAGATCAGTTCCTCATGATCCGGGCCCAGGCAGCGGAGGCAAAAGTCGTGTGTGTCGGTTAGTGACATATTTCGGTCACACCGACCACACCGCTTAAACCCACTGGCAGCCATCGGGGGAAAAAGGGCCCCTGCGAGGTCAAAGGACCGGGCTGCCAGGGAAACCGAAAACGAAAGCTGACTAAATCAGAAAAACCGAAAAAAGTAAGCGGACTCGAGACCGGCGTCGCGAGTCCGGGCGGGAAAGCGATCGGCGTCGAACCGAAAGGAAAAAGAATAAAATAATGAAGAAAATCGACTTTTTCGCGGGGACAAGACGGGGACGTCTGTAGGGCTCCGCGGAAAAAAGAAGACTGGCTAAGATGGCACCCTCGGGCGGGAAGACGACCGCGCATGCGCGCTGCAATTCCCAAAGGCTTTCTTTGAAAGCTGGGGAAAATTGCTCCGCGAGGGCTCCGTCGGCGCCGACGTCACCCATAAGTGAGGACTGACTTCCTGCTTGGTCCTGGAGAAATAAAAGCTCCAATGCATACTGGCCAGAATATTGGAGAGGACAGCCTAATGCCACCTTTAACCCAGGTATGAACTATGAACGTTTATCTAACCTAAAGCAAGGCAAAGTGTTTAGACACAGTTCCTGTCCTATTGAAGGTCAGTTAGTAAAGCTCTCTGATCCAGCTCCTGATATAGAGCCAATGCAAGAAGAACAGGCTATAATTACAGAGGAAGACGATAATCTCATGGACTGTTCTTTATGCAAGGTTGCTAGCACAGAGAAGTCCTGAAACCAGGATCAAACATCAAAAGGGAAAAGTTCTGATAACTGGCACTAGAGGTTTGTGTAAATACTTGTGCAGAGAAGAAGAGCTGTTGATTGAAGCTTGTTAGCCAGCTGATGTCAGAGCAGCACACAGATCAGGCTATGCACACGTTGGATACAAAAGTGCTTTAAATGTGAAAAGGAAAGCTGTCTTTGGGGAAAAGAAGCTTTTACTTTTTGGTTTTCATTTACTCCAGCCCTGCTAAGCAGGTGTGTCAGCAGTGACTGGGAAGGACTTTCTGTTGTTAATGGACTTTACAAGCAACTTGCTTTACCTTTCAGTTGTATTATTATTTTGAATATAAATCCTGGAAAATACATCCTAAGGTGTTACCAAATAGAATCTGTGTGCATCTGGATTTACCTCATAAATAAATATTCTGTTACTGCCTTACACTCGAGCCAACTACATTCTCTTCATTTACCTCAAAGGCAAGCACCGCGTGACTGGACTACCAGTACCATAATCCTTTGCAAGATAGCCAGTCTGGAACATTGCTTAATTGAGGAACTCTAACAAGCACGTCCCTCCATACACATGTAAGGGGCTATGGGCGTGACAATACTTTATTGGAAAGGCGGGATAGAAGAGATACAATAGAGATGTTTAAATATCTCCATGGCATAAATGCACAAGAGGAGAGCTTCTTTCAATTGAAAGCAAGCTGTGCTACGAGGGGACATTGGATGAGGGTGAAAGAAGATAGACTCAGAAGTAATATATGGAAATATTTCTTTACAGAAAGAGTGGTAGATGCATGGCATACTCTCCCAGTAGAGGTAGTAGAGATGAGGACAGAATCTAAATTCAAAAAAGCATGGGACAAACCCAGAGGATCTCTAAGGGAAAAGAGGGGACTATTGTAGTAGTCAATATGGAATGGCAGACTAGATAGGCCATGTGGTCTTTTTCTGCTGTCATGTTTCTATTTTTCTATAAGTTGGAGGCCTGTATACTATACCAGTATGGATGATAGTGTCATCTCCTCTTTCCGACACAATCCACAGCACTTCTTTTCCCCAAGTCCCCTGCATTTCAGCAGCTTTAATATTACTTTTGAAATAAAGGGCTACTCCTCCTCCTCTTCTGCCTTCTCTATCTCTTCTAAATAAATTATAACCAGCTATGACAATATCCCATTCATACGACTCGTTAAACCATGTTTCTATAATGGCTACAATTTCCAAGTCCATTTCCACAATTAGGGCTTCCAGGTCAGGAACTTTGTTGGCTAGGCTTTGAGCACTTGTGCTAATTGCTTTCCAGCATTTGTTGACTGGCTTACCTGTATTTTGAATAGATTATGTTCTATATGCCTCTTCCCACTTGCCATAAATGTATGGGTTAATAGTGTGGCTGTTTCCAATGTTATTATAATTTTTCCTGGGAGCAATGTCCTGAACTTGTTCTTCTCCATCCATCACCCCTTTCCCTAGTTTAAACGCCTGTCCAGATATTGCCTGAATTTTTCATTTAGGATCCTTTTCTCTGTGACAGAGATGTAGTCCATTAAAAAGAAATTAGATTTACCTGCTAATTGTTGTTCCTTGAGGAACTCCAGTTCAGTCCCGCACTGCTGGGTAGTGTACCTCTTCCTGCAGCATGGAGACTGGGCATGTCAGAAGCTTGATACATCTACCGGTGGCACCTTCCACCAGCTTCCAGTGATCTATTGACAAAGCATACTCTAAGGAGCAACACATAAGTAGTTACTGTATAACCAATATGAACTATGAACTAGAGGCCTCTCTGCCTCTGCAATAAAAACCCCTGAAAGGAGAGGATAACTGCTCCACCTCCCCCCAAGGAAACTAACAGTAAAGATATGAAATACATGAAAGAAGGCAAAAGAAAGAAGCATCGAGCAAAGCGGCCAATTAGCCAATTACCTCACTAAACAGGTAATAAACACTTACCTTTAGGCTTTCTTTTGCATGGCCGGTCAATCTAATGTCACGAGACCATTGACTGAATCCCCAACCTGGGTGGGAATCGGGACTGAACTGGAGTTCCTCAAGGAAAAACAATTAGCAGTAAGTCTAATTTCTCTTTCCTTTTCATTCCTCCAGTTCAGTCCCACACCGCTGGGATGTAGCAGAGCAGTATCCTAATGGGAGGGACCCGAAAAACTAGACGGCAAAACTGCTGACCTGAAACAAGCATCCCTTGCCGCTTGCACATCAAGACGGTAATACTTACTAAAAGTATGCAAAGAGGACCACGTGGCCGCCTTACAGATTTCAACTGCCGGAACACAGCTGTGTTCCGCCCAAGACGTCACTTGAGCCCTTGTTGAATGAGCTCTCAATTCCAAAGGAGCCCGACGCCCCTGCAAAAGATAAGCTGATGCGATCACTTCCTTAATCCACCTCGCAATGGACGCCTTGGAGGCTGCTTCACCTTTACGCGGTCCCCCAAAAAGAACAAACAAACGCTCCGACTTATAAAAAGACTCCGACCTCCGCAAGTAATGACGAAGCACTCAACATCCAGCAACCGCAAATTACAGTCGGCCGCCTCCCCACCTGATGACTTCAACACCGGTAAGGCGACCAACTGATTCAGATGAGACGGCGAAACCACCTTCGGCAAAAACGACGGCACTGGGCCTAACACAACTTTTTCTTTGACTAACATTAGGAACGGTTCCCTGCAAGATAAAGACTGCAACTCTGAAACCAGACATGCCAAACAGATAGCCACCAGAAACACCGTTTTCAAAGTCAAGTCCTTCACCGAGGCCTCACCTATCGGTTCAAAAGGCCTTCTTGTCAATGCCCCCAACACCAAATTGAGATCCCATGGAGGAATCAACAAGCGGCGAGGAGGCCGCAAACGTGATACTGCTCTCAAAAAACGCAAGACATCTGGGTGAGTTCCTACTGCACACCCTTGCACCTTACCATGATAACGAGCTATAGCGGCCAGCTGAACTCTTAATGAACTGGCCGCCAAACCTTTATCAAAGCCATCCTGAAGAAAACTCAACACCTCTAGAATTGAGACTAAAGATGGCTGCAACTGTCTAGCTTCACACCATCCTTCAAAGATATGCCAAATGCGAATATAAGCCAAGGATGTGGAACGTCTTCTAGCCGACAGCAAAGTAGGAACCACCGCTGGTGAATAACCTCTCTTTCTCAACCTAGCCCTTTCAATGGCCAAGCCGTAAGAGAGAAATCGAGCCAGCTGCAGCATCCAAAGAGGACCCTGCAAGAGTAGATCCTCCTGAACCGGCAATTGCCAGGGCTGACCGTCGAGAAGCCTCACCAGGTGCACGTACCATGGACGACGCGGCCAATCCAGCGCTACTAAAATTGCGGTTCCTAGATGTTTCTCTATGTGCTGAACCACTCGGCCTATGAGCGCCCAGGGAGGAAATACATAAAGAAGTCCCTGGGTTGGCCACTTTTGAATTAAGGCATCGATCCCTTCAGACAGACATCCTCTCTCCTGCTGAAAAACCGGCTGGCTTTGTTCGTCTGATAAGTCACCATGAGATCCATCATTGGCATTCCCCACTTGATTACCAACTGCCTGAATACTTCCGGATTCAGCTCCCATTCCCCGGGATCCACGCGAACCTGACTGAGGTAATCTACCATCACATTGTCCTTTCCTGCAATGTGTGCTGCCGACAGCGCCAGAAGCCGAGGCTCTACCCAATCGAACAGAACCCCCGCTTCCTTTTCCAGTGCAACGCTGCCCGTTCCGCCCTGCCGATTGAGATACGCCACCGGAGGCGTTGTCTGACAGAACTCGAACTGCTCGCCTGAACAAAACCGACTCGAATGCTTTTAGAGCCAGAGCCACTGCTTGTAACTCCAGACGATTGATGGACCACTGAGCTTCCTCCACGCTTCACACACCTTGTGCGTAGAGTCCCTTGCAATGAGCCCCCCAGCCTTACAGGCTGGCATCCGTCATCACCGGGACCCATTGTGGCTGCTCCAACGGCATTCCTGCCATCAGTTTTTCTCGTCGCAGCCACCATTTGAGAGACGCTCGAACCTCCCCCAGGCAGGGCAAGCGCTTGCTCAACGAATCCTCCTGGTGCGACCATCGATGAAGCAGAGACCTCTGCAAAGGCCGCATGTGCGCCCGAGCCCAAGGGACTACTTCGATGGCAGCCACCATGGTACCTAGCACCCGAAGATAATGCTATGCCGTCAGTGCTTGTAGCTTCAAAAATCTGCGCCCCAAGGAACGCATCGCCAGAACTAGAGCATCCGGAAGGAGGACCACTCCAACCTTCGTGTTAAACCGAATCCCCA
Source organism: Ichthyophis bannanicus (assembly GCA_033557465.1). Lineage (NCBI taxonomy): Eukaryota > Metazoa > Chordata > Amphibia > Gymnophiona > Ichthyophiidae > Ichthyophis > Ichthyophis bannanicus. The sequence goes on along the minus strand of CM066049.1, from coordinate 117,163,174 downwards.
GATATTCCAACAACTGCGCCGGCACCAACCGACTCTTGGATGCATGGACTACCCAACGAAGGCTCTGCAAGAACCGAACCACTCTGTCCATTGCTTTTTCACTCTCTGCCTGGGAGTTTGCCCGAATCAACCAATCGTCTAGGTAAGGATGCACGAGCACCCCCTCCCTGTGGAGAAAGGCCGCTACAACCACCATTACCTTGGTAAACGTATGCGGAGCCGTCGCCAATCCAAATGGTAGTGCTTGGAACTGAAAATGACCCCACAGGACTGCAAACCGCAAGAATCTTTGATGATCTGGTCAAATCGGGATGTGCAGATAAGCCTCGGTGAGATCGAGCGAAGTCAAGAACTCTCCTTGATGAAATGCTTCCATTACGGACCTTAGGGTTTCCATACGAAAATGGGTTACCCGCAGACCCTGGTTGACGCCTTTGAGATCCAGAATCGGACAAAAAGTCCCGTCCTTCTTTGGGACCACGAAATAAATTGAGTATCAACCGGAACCGCACTGATCTTGAGGAACCGGAACTATGGCCCCGAGCTGCTTGAGACGCGTCAAAGTTGCGTGAACTGCTGACTCCTTGTTCCGCCCCCTGCAAGGAGAAAGAACAACAAAAAAAAAAAAGAGTCTCGAACCGGTTGAGCAAATTTGAGAGCGTAGCGCTCTCGAATAACCTCCAATACCCATTGATCGGATGTAATTTGAACCCAAGCAGGTAAAAACTCCCGCAACCGACCTCCTACAGGTTGGACAGACGCCTGAGTTCTCCTCATTTAATTGCGACTTCTTGAAACCGGCAGCTGGAGGGTTCGCAAACCCTCTGCCTGCTCCTCTGAACCCACGAAAACCTTGGCCATGAAAGGGATACCGCCCTCTATGAAATGATCCTAACCGCGATGCCCGAAAATGGCAAAAATCACAGGTCTGGCCTCTCAATGTTGCTCCGGGCCTCCCCGTTTTCAACTTATCCTCCGGAAGCCAACCCCCTTTGGACTCCCCCAAGTCCTTAACCAGCTTGTCCAGATCGTCACCGAAAAGCAGCTTCCCCTTAAAAGGGAGCTTACTAAGCCTCGACTTGGAGGAACTATCAGCCGCTCAATTTCGCAACCAAATATATCTTCGCGACGCCACTAATGAAGACATACTATTTGCCAAAGTCCTGACCAGGTCATAATGCACGTCTGCTAAATAGGCTGCTCCAGACTCCAACCTGGACAAGTCCTGCAACTGGCCCTGCGACAAGTCTGCTACCTGCAAAAGCTGAGACCAACAAAGACAAGCCCTCGCTACCCATGCCCCACATATGGAGGCCTGAAGCGCCAGGGCATTGGTCTCAAAAGCTTGCTTCACCATAGAGTCTACCTTTCTGCCTTGTCCATCCTTCGACGCCGTGCTACCTTCCATCGGAATGGTAGTCTTCTTCGTTACTGCCGAAACCGCCACATCTATCCTAGGAGAGCGAAACAGCTCTCGTTCCTGATCTGACACGGATAGAGCCGAGCCATGGACCTCCCACCTCTGAGAGCTGATTCCGGCATGTCCCACTCATCCTGAATCATCTGCTTAACTACCTTATGGACCGGGAACACCGCCTGGGATTTCCTCACCGCCTGAATGAGTGGATCTTCCACACTGTCTTCTTCTACCGACATGGTCACAGACAGATTAAGTGCCTGCAGCGACTCCGAAATCAGACCCGAATAATCCGGATCTGATCCTCGGGTTCCTGAATCTCACCTTCCTCTAGATCCTCACCCTGATCCTCCAAGTCCCCTTCTAACCCTTCGTCGTCCAAGCACTCTAAGGGAAGGGTCTCATCTTCCACTATCAGTAGCCATTTGCCTGGCCTCACTTGAGAACCTACGGCTGTCTGCGCTGACATAACCACTCCGGAACTCAACCCTGAGACGTCCGGACTAGCCCCCTGCTTACGAAGGCAAAACGCCTGATGTAGCAGTAGCACAAAATCTGGGGAAAACTCTTCCAGGGCCGCGGCCGTCGTCCCTTGAGGCGCACTCATACCTGGCCGAGACGAAGCGGACGCCTGCGGTGAAAGAGGGGCTTCTCTCGTTCCCCCTCCTCCCCTCCAGTTCCCTGGGGCTTGGAGAGAGGTCCTTCCTTACTCTGGGGTCTTGCCATTCCTGCTCCATCTGTACCGCCTCAGTCGCACAGCCACGACACACGCAGTCGATGGAAACTGTCCCCCTGCGGGTTCTGCACACCAGTCACTGTGGACGTGAAGGCATTAGCTTCCAAACTCCTCTATACTCGATATTGAGGCTTCGCAACCACCGGGTATGGCCTCACAGCCACAGCTTGCCCCTAACCCTATAGAAAAACAACCTTCTTCCAAAACTCCTTTTTTTTTAAACCTCGAATGCCTACCCACAGGCACTACAGAGGCTTGGAGCAAGCACCAAAAACCATATTTTCCAAAAAGTAAAGTCCTGTACCCACAGGGACTGCCTGCACAACAAAACACACTGTCTGCAAAAAACTGCGGGGGAAAAAAACACTACCGATAAGAAAATGGCCGCTTCAAAATTTAGCCCCTGGCTTTACACAAGGCAGAAACCCTCAGCCAGCAGCAAGAGGCCCCGCAGCCCCTCAGAAACGCTCTGCTGCTTTCCCTCCCAATCCGGAAGAAAAAATAAAACTAAATACCTGGATTTCCTGCCAGTAGCTGTCAAAGCTCCGATGCAGAGGGAAGTGCAGCAGACACCTGACAGCACCCTCCGACGCTGCCGACTGGATTGTAAGACAGCTCAGAGCATTAAAAACAGCTCCCCACCGTCCTGACTAGGTAGGGAGTGCTACAGAGCATTAAATTAAAAAGAATGTAGAAGGGAAGGTAGAGCAGGAATCCCCTCTACTGCCCCCTTCTCTGCCCTGACCGGCTCTGCTTTTTTCTTTTTTTAAACCTAATGAAAATAAATTAAAGGTACAGCGTAGCCAAAACAAAATTACCCTTAACTCCAAATTCTAAATATCTACCAACTAAACCTCCTTATGTGTTCCTCATGCTCAGCCTACACCCTAGGCTCACAACCTCCTGCTGCATGGAGAATGGACACACTGGAAGCTGGTGAGAGGTGGGTAGATGTATAAAGTTTCTGACATGCTCAGTCTCCATGCTGCATGAAGAGGTACACTACCCAGCAGTGTGGGACTGAACTGGAGGAATGAAAAGGAACACAGTATAACCTCTTCTTGTTCCATATATTTCGCCAGTCTCCTATATATGTAAATCTTTATTGTTTGCACCAGGTTTGATTATGTGATGCAGCCTTTCTGTCCCCTAACCAAGAACAGGTAGAACTTCTGAGAATGCTATAGTGTTAACACTGGGTTTGAGTTTCTCTCCCAGAATCTGGAATCCCCTTTGAACTGTAGAGGTACTGTTTCTGGCAAGGTCATTTGTACCCAAGTGGATGATAACATCAATTTTGGAGTGCTTATTTTCAGCACAAACTATGCCAACAATTTAGTTCATATTTCTGATGGCTGAAAAGCCTGGGAGGCATTTGACCATCTCCTTTCCTTTGGACTGTGTTCTCAAGTTGGTGGCTCTCATGATGGAATCTCTGAGTAGCAATAGTTTCTTGTTTTGTTATTTTTTCTTTGGTGCATTATCAGTAGTTTGGGAAGGTTAAGGGTACTTCAGTTTCCATTAATTGAGCACTCATTTTCCAAGGCAGAGAAGGCATTATGTAGGGATCTCTCTTGATGGAGAGGATGTCTTTCTGTTACAGGTTGCAACCTACCAGAGCCCAATGTGATCCATTTGTTCCTGGGCTGTTTGATTCTTTGTGGGAGCGGTGGTGGATTTTTTTCAATTTGTACCCTAGAGGAGGTGTGTTTAATTGCAGCTAATTCTTCTCTTAATAAAATCAATTCTTTATGCATAGCAGATAACTTGAGACATATAGGGCAAGCTCTTAGTCTCCAAATGATTCTTCTTAGAATGAAGGCACCACAGCTATTGCATTGAATACATGACATGCTGATTAAGATGGTTATAAAGCAGTTCTAGGACAAGGAGAAAAGGTGGGTATTACACCTAAATGGAGGACAGATGTCAATCTATATGATAACTATGGAAAACTTTCACTGGAATCCTGCTAGACCAATTGAGACAAGTGGGTTATATCCCCCTGCTAGTAGATGTTGGAGACAAAGTACCAGAAGCTTCACAGACCCCACACCCTGGTATATATAGTGATTCCCCTAGGGATCTCCTTCAGTATACTCCTGAAAAAAAAGCAGTAGAATGACCTTAACCAGATCGTATAGATACAAGTGCAACCATGCAACTATATACAATGCTCTCTGGAAAACAGTATGCAGCCAAACAAGTATGAGGTTCTTCAGAAATGGCTGTCAAGGAAAACACAGAGGTGGTGGTCTTGGACTGGTCTAGCAGGATTACAGGAAAAGAAACTAACAGTAAGTAAAATTTCTCCTTCCAATTCATCTTACTAGACCAGTCCAGGCAAGTTGGGAGTACCATGGCTACTACACCCTAGAGAAGGAAGACACAGCTGCTGTCACAACCTAGGCTCCAAAACTCACTGCATTTCTCGCCTGGAGATTGAGGTGGAAATAACATACAACTGTGGAAGAGAACAACGAGGTAGCCGCTTGGCAAATGTCGAGGGGGTTGACATGTGACTGCTCTGCCCAGGCGACTGTGAACAGATAGGAAAAGCCAGGTAGGTTTGTTGGGTTTTTTTGTTCTTTTGTTTGTGTCCTCTCCCCTTGGTGCAGTTACCCTAATATACCACAGTGCCTAAGTAGTATAATAAGAAAATAAAACAGGTAATAAATAGGAAAGAAAAATTTATAGCAAAAACCAGCCAATTAGTAAAGTTAGAAAGCTTTGCTTTGTAAAGTCTCTTGAAGCTGTGATGGCAGTTACTGGATCAGACTGCTTGCTCAGGCAGCAGAAGCCGATTGAATTAACCACACCCTGTGAATACAGGCTTGTAAAAGAACAATGGAAACTTTAAAAGTTCAAAATGAAATCTTACTTTTATGTATCAGCCTACTATGCAAAGAAACAAGCAATATGTATTGCATTTAACCACATGGGGAGGGTTAACAGTGTATGTAGCTGAAGACTTCTTTTTTGTTTTTTCAGATATACCAAACTCCCTAGTTTAAAAACAAATTGAAATACATTTGTGATTTTAGTCTCAGTCCAAACAAAGAAGGCTATAGACATAAGAAAATCCCAAAACACTTTGAGTGGAAGGTAAAAGCAAGTTTCAGAATGGTGGTAGGGCCCCCTCTCAATTTAACAAACATTAAATGATGGCAAAAAATCTTTATGTTTATTAAAATACATGATATACCACCATTCTAAAAAAATCCAAAAGCACTTTAGAAAACAAAGAGAATGCCACTATTATGCTTAATATTAGGAGAAAGGGCAGGCTGCTAAGTGTAAGATGGAGTGAAGTAGCTGCCTAATGGTTAGAGAACTGGCTTGGGAACCAAGAGACCAGGGTTCTATTCACACTAGCACTCCTTGTGGCCTTGGGCAAGTCATTTAACCCTTCATTGCTTCAGAAGAATCCATTTTCACAGTGGTGAAGACAAAAGAGCTGCCTAAGACTATCAGAAAAACCATTATCGCCAAACTTCAAAAGGGGTACAAGGCCATCTCCAAAGACTTTGGGATTCCTGTGTCTACAGTTTGCAATATTATGAGGTTTTCTGCTCATGAACTGTCAAGACCCTCCCAGGACATGGTGAGAAGAGGAAAATTAATCCAAGAAATCTTCAAAGGTTAGTGCGAACTGTTGGAAAAAAACACCATGTACAACATCCAAAGAGCTTAAGGCTGACCTGGAGCGGTGATTTCAACCCCCACCATATGCCGTGCACTAAACAAAGGACTTCATGGGCAAAGGCCAAGGAGGACTCCACTACTCAAAGACAGACATAAAAAGGCATGCCTGATCTTCGCCCAAACCCACCCTGAGAAACCACAGTCCTTCTGGGAAAATGTTCTATGGACAAATGAAATCAAACTTGGCAGACCAACAATACATTTACAGGCAAAGAAATGACGCATATAAGGGGAAAAACCACCCTCCTGCAGTTAAATATGGTGGAGGTTCCATAATGTTGTGGGGCTGTTTTGCTGCCTCAGGAACTAGAGGCCTGGAACATATTAAAGGAATCATGAATTCAGAGGACTATCAAGGTATTTCAGAGCAAAATGTGCTACCTAGTATCAGAAAGCTAGGTCTGGTCAAAAGTCATGGGTCCTCCAACAGGACAATGATCCAATACATACATCCAAAAGTACCAAAGAATGGTTAAAAAGGAACAAATGGTCTGTTTTAAACTTGCCAGCAATGAGTCCTGATCTCAATCTCACTGAGAACCTTTGGAAAGAGCTGAAATCTGCCATTGGTAGAATAAATCCTGGAAACATTCATGAGCTGGAACAAATCGGAGTTGAAGAGTAGGAGAAACTACCAGCAGACAGATGTATGAAATGTATAGATGGCTACAAGAAACGTTTGGAGGCTGTCATCACTGCCAAGGGTTGTGCAATGAAATATTGGTGAAGGGTGCTATTAATCTTCTCCAGGTCATATTTTTTTACCTCAGAAATTACTATGTCTAAAGTTGTACAGACATCTTTTCTTGTTGTATACCTTTGAAAATATTCCAATTGCATGTGATCATAATATTATAATAGTATTCTCAATTATTTCTCAAGATATTGTATACAATATACCTAAAATGCAAGGGTGCCAATGTTGACCACAACTGTACAGTCAGAGCAATATGTTTTACTGTAACTATTATTTGCAGTGAAACCTATTAATTACAATCAATCAATGCTGGGCCAAAGACTACAAGTGATTGGGAGCTGTTTCTGTTCTATTTAATGATGTCACTTTAAGCATGAGGATAAATATTTGGGATCTATGCAACAAGTAGGTTTCTAAGGGGTCCTTTTACTAAGCTTTACTTTTCAACATATACATACAGCCAGTCTGCAAAATCATACAGAAACACAACAATCATTACCACCTATACACAGACGACCTCATGATATATTCCCCAATTAACACCACAAATCCAGGACTTCTCAAACATCTCTACATGCATGACAGAAACAACCGAATGGCTGGCACAGTGCAATTCAACAATCAACTACAATAAATCTGAAGCCTTCGTAATCACAAGAAACACTTCATTCAACCCTCCAAATAATCTACTAATTGGAAATTGTCCAATTCCAATCAAGAACTAGGTAAGATATCTGGGAGTACATCTGGACCAGAGGCTCAATTTCCAATCTCACATCAACAAAACCACCTCCGAAGTCTACTACAAAATGAAGATACTACAGAACTTACGACCCATATTAGAACAGAACCACTTCGGATCTGTTTGCCAGGCAATAATCACCCTGCAGCTAGATTACAGCAATATGATACTCCATGATCTACCCAAAAGTACAACACGTACTCTACAACTGGCACAAAATATGACTGCTAGATTAATTAAAGGATCAAAGAAACTTGAGCATATCACCCCCGCCTACCCATCTGATCTAGAATAGAATATAAAGCCATAATGATGGCCTTCAAGATAATAAATAACCAGTCTGCTGAATGCTTAAACGAAATAATCAAGAGTCCCAGACACACGAACAAGGAGGAAGTTCCACCAAAACACCCTCTCAACAGCCTTCATACTGACCAACTCATCCCAAAGAGTGCTTCACAGGGTATTCTAATATTACACCCCTTCATTATGGAACTCACTGCCACACCTATTATAGAGCTAATCCCACTAGAGGACAGCAACCTTGGGCCGGAAGGACTGAGGTTTCTAGTCCCACAGGTGCTCCTTGTGGTCTTGGGCAAGCCACTTAACCCTCCATAGCCCATGTTCCCTGTAAATAGTTATCTCCAAGTTATAATGCCCTGTTCAATGTAATTTCAGTTTGTTCAATGTAAACCGCACTGATGCAGAATAGCGCGGTATATAAGAGAATGTAAATAAATAAAAAAAAAAAAATATTATAGACATCGCCGACTTCAGAAAATATCTAAAAGCCTACCTTTACAGTGAACACTACAACAACATATGAAGCACACAATCATAGGAATGAAATCCCTACTCAACTGTCCCTTCCCAATAAGATGTTGCCCAAACTAAGTACCTATATAATGTATATAGTTGTAACGTTGTAAACAGTTAAATGTAAATAGTTCATTATACCGTTCCATGTAAGTCTTGTTCTGTTTCACTGTAAACCGCTTTGATAAAATGAAAAGTGGTATATAAAAAAACATTAAATAAGGTGCACTGGGTTTTTGTAACTAACGTGTGTTTAACGCAAAAAATAATGAGTGGTGATTGTAATCACTGTGTGCTAACTACCAGGGGTGTATACATGATGTTCCTGGCAGATATCGCATAGAATGGTACCTTAACGCAGGAACACTTAACTCCACTTATTGAGGTGCCATTAGGTGAACCCACACTAACTGCAATATTGACAATGAGAATATGTACACCCGCACGAAATGCAATTTGTTCACCACACCCACTCTCCGCCCCTAAACTGCCCATTAGGCATCTGAATGTGCAAACTGTCATGGCTGTATGGTAACTGCTACGATGAGCCCAAGCATGCAGTTAGCATGCACCAAAATTACATGTAAACTGCATAGTGCACTTTAATAAAGGCGCCCCTAAATGTCATTAATGAAAGGTTTATCAACTAGGTACATATGCACCTGATATTGGCGCTCCTCACATACACTGTACTGATAATCTTTTTAACAGCTGCTCCTACAAAACAGGATTCACTCTAAAGCTTTCATTCCTCCAAGGTTATCTGACCTTAATATATTTTTCTATTGGGGTCACCGGACGGACTTGCAAATGCTCTGGAAGATTTATCTTCACAGTTTCTTTCTTTTTCTCATTTTTTATTAACTAAAAAAAAAAAAAAGAACAGTATTTCAAAATTATAAAACAAACCAACAGCATCTAGAGGTGCAGAGTTCTAGGAGTCAAACTGCTCCTGCAGAAAACTGGATTCCTTTTCCAGGCTGTGATTCTGTATAAGCTTTCACTGGACCAACACGTCATCCTTTCTGGACGTGGTATTTCTACATGAAGACTTCATAATGCACATGTACTGTTAAAGGAGAAATTAGACCTTATCTGCTAATTATCTTTCCTGAAGTCCCTCCAGTCCAGTCCAGGATACAGTCAAGTTTTCCCCCTCCATCAGCAGCTGAGGACTGAGCATGCCAGAATCTTGATGTCACCACTCAAGAGCTCCCTCCTCTGGCTCAGACTCCAGTATCGTAATGACAAAGCAGGAAAACTAAACAAATTTACCATAAACATTCTGTTAACCTCCCCATGACTTGATAAGTCCAGCAAAGGCAACAGAAGTAGACCATCCGAAAGCTAGGTTGAAAAAAAACAAACAAGAAAACTATGTACAGGAACTAAAGGTATGTTACAACAGGCCAAGCCTGACTAACCCTCTCAATCTAACAGAAACAGAAGGTCACATGCGATCACTCCTAGACTCTTCAGGCGATCCGCTTACCTTCCACAGCTGGACTCACCACCGTCTGAACAAAAAGAATCTTCTCCAGGGCGGGACCTGGACTGGACGGACTTCAGAAAAGACTATTAGCAGGTAAGATCTAATTTCTCCTTCCATATCATTCCTCCAGTTCAGTCCAGGATGCGGTCAGGATATACCAGAGCAGTACTAACGTCGGGAGGGACCAGCGAATCCAGCTTGAAGCACAGATGCTCCGAAACGCGCATCCGTCCCTGCCTGAACGTCCAAGCAGTAATGATAAGTAAATGTATGCAACGACGACCAGGTTACCGCTCTAAAAATGTCCACTGGCAGAATTTGACTGTACTCTGCCCATAATGCTGCCTGCGAATGCATGGAATGAGCTCGCAGCCCCGGAGGAACTGGCTTTCCCCGGGCTAGGTATGCTGCCACGACAGCAGCTTTCACCCAGCACGCCATGGACATTTTGGAGTCCGCTTTGCCCTTCTGTGGCCTTCTAAACAATATGAACATGTGATCCGAATTCCGAAAATACCCCGTCCGCTTCAAATACCTTTGCAGCACCCTGTGCAAATCAAGCTTACGAAGCTGCTGATCCTCCTCCGAGTTGTCCAGCCCCTGAAAAGCCAGCAAAAGTAACCGTTTGACATGGAAGGTGGAAACCACCTCAGGGAGGAAGGAAGGAAGGCACTGGTCTGAGGGACACTTTCTCCTTGGACAGCACCAAAAAAGGTTCCCTGCAAGACAACGCCTGCAGCTCCGAAAACTTGTGTGCAGAACATATTGCCACCAAGATGAGTTTTCAGCATTAGACACTTTAACGAGACCTCCGCCAGAAGCTCAAATGGATCTTCCGCCAAGGCAGACAGCACCACATTAAGATCCCAAGGAGGCACCACTGGACAAACCGGACAATGAAGCTGTTCCACTGCCTTGAGAAAATGCACCAGATTTGGATATGAAGCTAAAGATCGCCCTTGTACACATCCTCAGTAAGAGGAGATAGCTGCCACTTGTACCATCAAGGAACAGATGGCCAAGCCCTTCTCGAAGTCAGACTGAAGAAAAAACAGTACCTCCGAGATGGATGCTGTCACCGATTGGACCAGATTGGAGGCACACCAGACCTCAAATATCCACCACACTCTGACATATGCTAAGTTCGTAGACTTTCTCCTACACTTCAACTGCTGGCGCACAGCCTCTCCACCTCAAGCGTGCCCTTTCAAGAACCAGGCCATAAGAGAGAATCGAGTCACCTGAGGCATCTGGACAGGCCCCTGCATCAGCAGGTTGTCCCGATCGGGCAGGCACCATAGTTCGGCCAACAGAAGGTGCCACAGGTCCGTGTACCACAGTCTGCAAGGCCAATCTGGAGCAATTAGGACCACCGGTCATCTGTGCCCCACTATGTGCTGGAGCAGCCATCCGATCAGCGCCCATGGAGAAAAGACGTATAGAAGACTGTTTGTAGGCCAAGGCTGTGCGAGAGCGTCCAGCCCCTCGGACACGTGCTCCCATTGTCTGCTGTAAAAACTAGGACGCTTTTGCATTTGTCAAGATCGCCATCAAATCTATAATTGGGACGTCCCAGAGACTGGTGATTTTGTGAAAAAACACTGCACTCAGCTCCCACTTGCCAGGATTGAAGTAATGTCGGCTGAGAAAATCCACCTGCACATTCTCCTTGCCCACTACATGAGCGTGGACAGGGCCGAAAGGCATCTTTCTCCTCACAGCAGTAGCAGACATGCCTCCGCTGCCAGGGTTGTACTTCCTGTGCTCCCCTGATGGTTGATATACACGATGGTGGTCGCATTGCCTGAACACAATTTGCCTGAACACAATTTGACTGCTCTCTGCTCCAATAAGGGACGGAATGCTTGTAGCGCCAGAAATACTGCTTGCATTTCCAGATGATTGATGGACCATATGCTCTCCGACGACGACCATAGCCCCTGAGTAACCTGAGCCTGACAATGAACTCCCCAGCCGAGGAGGCTGGTATCCGTAGTCAGAAGCACCCATTCCGACGTTTCCAAAGGCATGCAGGCCTCCAAGTGGCTCTTCTGAAGCCACCAGCCTAAGTTCTCCTTCAAATCCTCTGGACATGGCAATCGTTGGGAGAGTGGATGTTCATGCAGTGACCAGCGATACAGGAGTGACTGCTGTAAGGGCTGCATATGCGCTCTTGCCCAAGGGACCAGATCCAGCGCTGTTGCCATGGATCCCAACAGTTGTAGGTAATTCCATGCCAACAGGGCTCTCATCACGATGAACTGGCTCACCTGCTTCTGGAGCTTCTGAATCTTGCCGGTGGAAAAAATGTGTGTCCCACGAATGTATCGAATATAGCTCCCAAGTAAACCAGTCTCTGGACAGGCAGCAACTGACTCTTGACCAAGCTGACCACCCAACCCAAACTCCGGAGGAACCATACCACTGTCTGCATCGACACCAGGGACTCCTCTGCCAACATCGCTCAGATGAGCCAATCATCCAGATAGGGTTATACCTGCACCCTCTGTGTCATCAGCACTGCTGCCACTACCACCATGACCTTTGTAAAGATGCATGGAGCCATGGTGAGGCTGAAGGGCAGCACTCAAAACTGAAAATTCCCCATTGGCAGAGCAAAACACAAAACCTTTTGATGGTCTGGGTGAATGGAAATATGCAGGTATGCTTCCATGAGGTCCAACGCAGTCAAGAACTCCCCTGACGCACTGCTAGAATAACAAACTGCAGTGTCTCCATACGAAAATGGGGCACCTCAAGGCCCGGTTGACTGCCTTGAGGTCCAGAATCAAACAGAAAGAACCGTCTTTCTTAGGTACCACAAAGTAAATGGAATAGCGCCCTAGACCGAGCTGCTTCTATGGAACTAGCTCAACAGCTTCCAACCTCAGCAGATGATCCAGGGTGTCCCATACCACATTCACCTTTGCCCCTGGGAAAGGGGACTGTACAAAGGCATCGGAAAGAGGCCGAGCAAATTCCAGTGCGTAGCCCCCTCGAATGAGCTCCAGCACCCATTGGTCGGGTGTTATCTTGGCCCAGGTGGGATAAAAACGCTGTAAAACGACCTCCGACTGGTACTACCTCTGCCTGAATCTTGCTGGTTTCATTGTGGCTTCTTGTTGGAGACCTGAGGGGCTGTGTAGAAACCCCTGCTGGACCCCCTGAAGCCCCGAAAGGATTGGTTCCTCGGGCTGTAGCGCCCTCCCTGAAAGGACGAGAAATGGCTAAACCAAAACCTGCAGAAGTCCCAAGGCTGACCACGCTGTGGAGCCCCTCGCTTAATTCCCTCGAGATGATCCTCAGGCAAGCAGCTGCCCTTGGACTCCCCCAAAGTCCTTCACCAGCTTGTCCCAAGCTTCGCCGAAGAGCAGCTTACCCTTAAAAGATAGCTTACCGAGCCTTGTCTTAAAAGGAAACATTTGCCAACCAATTCTGTAATCACAAAAAACGGTGTGCTGCCACAATAGAGGCAACAGAGTTAGCGGGACAAGTGCACCAGGTCATTAAAAGGTGTCTGCTAGGTATGCGGCTGCCAACTCCAGCTTGGCACCTTCCTGAGCTGCCAACTCTGATGAAGCCAGCGGATGGAAGCGCTGGCCATATAGGCTCCACAAATAGAGGCCTGTAACATCAACGCACTGGTATCAAATGCCTGCTTAAGCAACTCCTACAGCTTATGGTCCTGAACATCCTTCAGAGGTCCTGCTCCCTCTACCAGAATCGTGTGACTGCCAAGACCACTGCATCCACATTAGGCACCTTAAGGAATTCTTTCTCCTCCTGGGGAATGGGGTACAGATGACCCAGCAACCTTCCCCCTCCGAGACCCCCTTCAGGGACCTCCCATTCAGCTTCTATCATCTTCTTGATCACCCTATGCACTGAGAAACATGGCTGGGAACCCTTGAACACTTGCAACAGGGGATCCTCCAGGGGTTCCTCCATAACCGGTGGAGGCGAGACAATGTTAAGGGCTGACAAAGAATGTTAAATAAAAGCTGCAAGCTCCTCCTTAGGAAAAACTCTGAAAACATTTGAGTCATCACTAGGAGAGATTTCCCCTTCTTCCAAGCCCGGCAGTTCTGACTCCTCCCAAAGGTCCGAAGAACCCTCCTTCCCGGTTTTACAGCAGACTGCAGTTCCTCATGGCTCCTGCCCTCTTGCACCCCCTGCTCAGCTTAAGGGCTGACAATTCTGGATGACCTGAAGGCCCAGACTCAGTCTGCTTCAACAAGTAGGCTTTGTGCAATGAAAGAATAAAGTCAGCCAAAATAAAAGAGCCTCCCTGCTCCTCTGCGGAAGCGAGAGCTGTCTGTGATGCAGAGTCAACAGCCATGTGGGTTTTTGCCTTTATTTTCCGCAGTTGGTCAGCTCCAGAGGAAATGGCAGCATCTGAAATGGCCGCGGTTCCCGCCAAACAGCCGGCCCTACAATGCTGGGATCTAAAGCTTCCTCAGAGCTCTCCATGCTCCTGCCGGCCAAAATCACAGTCGAGACACGACTTAACACAACGACTGAAATCTGTCCCACAGCTACCTCTACCCTGATCGCATAAAAGAGGAAGCCAAAAACAGACACTCAAGCCAACTGGCATGCACCGACAAACAGGGACAAAGTCGCAAAGAAAAAAAACACAGACTACATATCACCTTACTGTGACTCGTGGAGTCCACCCGGCTCTATCAGCACTGCTCTGCACAGCTCTCTGGTTCTCTGTACTGCTGCTAGTGGATTTTTTTTTATGTTATCTAGAGCAGCTAATCCACTGAACTACTTCCAATTTTTTTTTTAAAAAAAGAACAGCCCCAGAGATCCCTGACCAGAGACGTGATATGTTCAGCTGGGGTGGGGGAAGGGACCTGGACCACCAGGCATTTTACCCCTTAGGCTCACCAGACCCACGCAAGGATCCTGAGAAGAAACATAGCCCTTATCACTGTCAGCCTCATCCAACCCAAAGGAGCAGAAAAGGCTACCCAGCTTTATTATAGTCTACTTCTGTGACCTATATGCCAGCCACTAACTAACTATGTTCTCCATTTCTTCTTAGCAGGAGTTCCCTATGAAGAGAAGCTCTCTCAGCTGCTGAGGACTGGAGTCTAAGCCAGAGGAGGGAGCCCTTATGTGGTGACATCAAAATTCTGGCATGTTCAGTCCTCAGCTGCTGAAGGAGGGGGAAAACCCAACTGGAGGGACGATATGGAAATGAGTAAATATGCCTCAACAGCACACATGCCTTGCAGTATATTCACTGGCGAACTCTCAGTCCTATATGCAAGCAATCTGGCAATCTGACTGGTTAGGAGAGCCCTGAAGACATTATAAACCATGAGTCACCAGAACATATTTGTTTTATTTATATTGGTAGCAGTTCATATCACCAGAACATTAAAATGTCATTACAGAGGCTTGTTTTCCAGAGCTATTTCTCATTTTTTAGTATACCCAGATCCAGGAATCCTTTTCCAATTGTAAATGGCAGATATAGAGCATGGATCTGGAAAACAACTGAACAAGAGAACAAAGAAAGAAGCAATTATAATAGTTTGAAAAGAGTGAATAGTGAGATCTATTTATTTTACAGACGTGGCTCTTCTGAACTTGTACCAACCAAAGAAGACTGCAAAACAAGCAAATGTGTAGAAATGCAACACTGTCAGCCAGCCTGTTACTTTCAGATTTGTAAATTGGTTTTACCTCCTCATATGATGTGGTTAAAAAGCCCCACCTGTGGGGCCATTTTTTAGCAGCATTCTTCTCATTCTCAATATGACTCTTCCTGAAGAAAAGCAAGAATGTGTTTGTAAATCTTCTTAAACCAAGCAGGAAGCGAGATAAAAAAAGCAAGAGACACACACAGCCCAGTACTGCAGAGTAAGAGCACTGAATTATGCTCCTCTGGTTTAACACTAAAAACATGGTAGCATTTACATACAATATCCTGCACACAAGTCCCTTATTGTACGACTGTGCTTCTCAATCCAGTACTTAGGACACACCAAGTCAGTCTGACTTTCAGGATAACCACAATGAATATGCATGAGAGAGATTTGCATACACTGCCTCCATTTCTGTAAGTCTCTCTCATGCATATTCATTGTGGTTATCCTGAAAACCTGATTAGGTGTGTCCTGAGAACTCTTGCTTTAGAAGAATCCATAATTCTATTCTGTGGTTTAGTGTCCAAAGTCATCATCTGATTGCCCAATAGTGTTGCCAATGTTATTACACCCATGTGGCACGGCAAGGCATATTCTTTTAGTCCAGCCATTGCAGTTACAGTCTATGGGCAAGGAGAGGTATGTTACAAGCAGTTAACCTTCTATCTATGGCCTACAGCTGGGAAATTTCCTTAGCTGTAAGGAAAAGAATTGGGCTCATACTGAACTCCAGCCTCACATTATGGAGGCCTGGGCACTAGCAGTAGGCAAATCAGCCTTCTTTCAAGTATGCCAGCTGTAGCACCTCCATCATTACCTTGACAGTCCTGCCTTTGTCAGCCTTCCAAGCATGTGAAATTTCCCACTTAACTCTTCCCCCACTACACCAACTCCCGCTAGGGTCAGTATTGTGAGACTACTGCTAGAGGTTGCTGGCAACAATTTGAAAGCTGCCAGAGCCAGGACAGAACGGATGGGGACTGCTCCTGTCCCATCTATCACTAAGACCTCTAGGGAGCTCCTGAACTAGGGGAGGGGGGTGACGACTTGATGGGAGCCCAGTCAAGGGTGGAGGGTCATGTATGCGGCCTTCTTTGTTGGACTGTATTCTGGAACAGTGCTGAAGGGGGCTTTGATTGGTGGGGTGGGAGAGAGAAGATTGGGGGGTTTGGCCAGAAAATGGGATTGAGACTTGGGGCCGCATCCATGTGTCTCTTTCCTTGTTTTTGGTCGCCAGGGGCTTCCACTTTACCTACCAAGGCGAAACACAGGCCCACGTGGTAAGCGTCTGCCTTGTGTGTTAAATGTATTGCCGATAATGGGCACGCTCCCTGCATTTACTGCATAGGGTTTCACTTACAGCACCTTACGTTTTGTTGAACATTGTCCTGGCACAATATAAAGGGGTCCTTTTACTAATTGCAAAAGATTATCTACCTCTAGAATACTGAAACGGAAGCTTTTTCACATTTTGACATTGCTCAGAACATAAACATAAAACTAAGATTTGAAATTTCAAAACAAAAGAGCCATCTTGTGCAATTAATTAATATTCCATGAAACAATACATTCCGGAGTATGATTTCACCAAAATTATGTTTGGTTCTCAGTGCTAATATCCAAAGTACCCATCAAGATGACCAGACACCCTGGAGTATGCTATTTCCAATTTTTTTCTTAATTAAATCTGCACATATTTGGAAACAGATTGGAATGTCTAACACTTCTTTCCAATATCCAGTAAATGAAATACTGTCAGCAATCCAATCCAGTTCTGTTGCCCATTAGAAAAATCAAATTCAACTGATGTTGTTTTTTAAAATTATTTGTTAAAGAGTTGTCCTTAAAAATTGCTTTCAAAACAGGAACTGTTCAGTCATTAGAGGACTAGACACAAGTCCTTCAGCAGAACTGATAGATAAGGATCACCACACCTCTCTCAAGATAGCTGATGGGAAGTAAATGATGTGCCCTTTTTTCCTGTTATATTTTATTTTTGGTACCTCAAACATCGAAACCATCATTACTTCACTCAATACCACAACATCCCCCATTGCTCCTTGCCAGGTCAACTGGATCAAATCTACCAAACAGGATCTAAGCCCAATACTCACAAAACTGACCCAATCCATACTACAAAGAGGAGAAATGCCCAGCGTCCTGCCCTCAAAAAAAACAGACCTTGACCTGACGGACCCAGCCTCCTATAGACCAATCGCCAGTCTTCCATTCCTTATGAAAACCATTGAAAAAGCTGGCCAACAACAGCTTCAAGAACATATTGACAATAACTCTCTCCTGGACCCCCAGCAACATGAGTTCCGCCCCCTCCATGGCATGGAAACCCTAATGATCACCCTCATCAACAACATAATAAAAAGGGATCCAAGACAAGTCACAAGTATACAATATATGATACTAGATATATGCACTGCTTTTGATACTGTTAACCACAATGTTCTCTTGCAATGTCTACAGTCCATCGGCATTCAGAACACAGTGTTATCTTGGTTCAAATCCTACCTAACCAACAGAAAATAACAAATACAAATAGTAACTAACACAATGGGAACTACTGACAACTGATCAGGAGTTAGTGGGCCTAATTTCCTGAGAGCAGCCAAGGCCTGCATAAAAGGCTCCAGTGCCCTGCCCTGTTGAGGCTTTCCTAAGGGGCTCTACAGGACAACCAACAGTAAGGATTTGAGAGTTTATTTTTATTAAATTGCTAGCTCTCTGACTGGGAGCTCTTAAAAGGGTTTTTGTATATTTTTAAAGCAAGGCTACTTTCTTTTTGGTGCTTTAGTGGAAATTTCCTTGAGCAGAGTAGGTTGTTGAACTCTTGTAACCTCCTCAGCTTTGGGAACTGCTAACACCTATTCAGGTGTTAGTTCCCTCCCTACGCACCTCGACTCCCACCCACCCCTAGTGAGCAATCTTGCTTTATAGGGCACCTCCCCATTTAGCAAAGCACAGAGACTTGGACCAGCACATTTTCAATATAATTAAAGAGATTTAACTGCTTTTTCTCTGAAAGGACAGCTGGGAAACCGGCTGGTACTTGGTAGATCTCTTTCTTTTGCTTTAACAGATACCTAAGCTCCACAAACAGAACAATGGCTGGGAAAAATCATATCACTAAAGCTGTTGCCCCCATTACAGCTTCTGCCTCGGTCCAGACAGAGGTCCTAATGCCAGTTGAAGGACTGGTTCCATGTGCAGGGTGCCTGCATGCTGAAGCTCTGAGGAAACAGGTGGAGGAACTCAGAGAGGAGGTGGCAAGGCTGAGGAACATTCAAGACAGTGAGAAATACATTGATGAGATGCTTCTTGCACCAACCAAGCTCTCCAGCAAAGGAGAAGATGGGTGCCAACAGAATGTCGATGGTTGGACACAAGTCGCCAGGGCCTGCAAAACCACCAATCCAGCTTCTCCAGCCCTTGAATTGAAGAATCATTATGCAGTCCTGGAAGTGAAGGAGGTGAAAGCATCCCTGGAAAGGGAAGAACCAGAGCTCAAGTACCCCAAAGTTGCAGAATCAGTGACCACAAGGAAATGAAGGGTAGTGGTGGTTGGAGACTCTCTTCTGAGGGGTACTGAGGCATCCATCTGCCGACCAGACTTGATGTCCAGAGAGGTATGCTATCTGTCTGGTGCCAAAATCCAAGATGTTACGGAGAGTTTGCTGAGACTCATCAAGCCCACTGACTATTACCCAATGTTGCTGATCCATGTTGGAACAAATGATACTGCCAGGTATACCTCGGAACGTATCAAAAGTGACTTCATGGCTCTGGGAAAGAGGGTGAAGCAGTTAGGTGCACAGGTGGTGTTCTCTTCAATCCTCTCTGTTGAGGGTAAAGGCCAAGGCAGAGAGGCTCGCATCCTGGAGATGAATGCATGGCTGCATGAATGGTGTCATCGAGAGCATTTTGATTTCCTAGCCCATGGGATGCTGTTCCAAGGGTTGCAGAGCAGAGATGGCATCCATCTGTCCAAGAAAGGTTGACATCTTTGGTAGTAGACTGGCTAATCTACTGAAGAGGGCTTTAAACTAGATTCATTGGGGATGGGTGAAGAAAGCCCCCAGGTAGGTGAAAGCCCCCAGAGAGGTGATACATTAAATACCTTTATGGAAATGGGTAACAGGGGTAACATATGGAAAGCGGTGTGTATAAATGCCCGTAGCATGGGAAATAAGAACCTTGATGTTGAAGCTTTGGTGGGAGTGGCTGACTTGGATTTAGTGGCAGTTACAGAAACATGGTTCACAGAAAACCATGATTGGGATGTAACTATACCTGGCTATACTTTATTCAGAAAGGACAGGGTAGGAAGAAGGGGAGGAGGAGTGGCACTACATGTAAAAACTACTATTAAAGCTTTGGAATTACAGAGCTTAAAAGGGAGAGAGGAGGCATTATGGGTTAAACTAGAAAGAGGGAAAGAGAAATCTATTTGTATTGGTACGATATACAGACCTCCCTCACAAGAGAAGAGGTAGACAGAGAGTTAATTGAAGACAAACGCAGCATTGCTAGGAAAGGGGAAGTGCTACTGATAGGAGATTTCAATATGCCAGGTTGATTGGCACATTCCTGCTGCAGTATCATCTAGAAGTAAGGAGATTCTGGATCTCTACAGGGAGAACTATTCAGGCAAACACGTGAAGGGGCCATACTGGACTTTGTGCTTACCAATGGTGAAAGTGTTTCTGATGTTGTAGTGGGAGATCATTTTGCATCCAGCGATCACCAGATGGTGTGGTTCAGTATTAGGTCTAGGGCTGTTAGAATCCATTCAAAGGTGAGGATCTTAGACTTTAGAAAGACTAACTTTGCGAAGATGGGCCAATACCTCAGGGAGTCGTTAGTGGGATGGGAACAGCTGGGGGGATGTACAAAAACAGTGGGCAAATCTAAAAAGGGAAATTTTAAGGGCTACCAAACTTTTTGTTAAAATGGTAAATAAAAGGTAAAAAGAAAAGGAGACCGCTATGGTTTTCGAAAGAAGTAGCTGAAAAAGTGAAGAAAAAGAGGGAGGCCTTCATGAAATACAAGAGATCACAGACAGAGGAAGACAGGCATCTGTATTTGGAAAAACTTAGAAAAGCTAGCAAAGTAGTCAGAAAGGCAAAAGATTCAAAAGGAGGAGGAAACAGCCAATACAATAAAATGGGGGGATAAGACATTTTCCAGATATATTAGTGAGAAGAGGAAGGGCAAAAGTGGTATTGTCAGACTCAAGGGTGCAGGGGAGGAATATGTAGAAGCTGATAAGGATAAAGCGGAATTGCTTAACAAATATTTCTGTTCTGTGTTCACAGATGACGAACCAGGAGCAGGACCTCAGAAAACACCCACAAACAGGAACAGAAGCGAGGGACATCTTGAACAATTTTCATAAGACTGTGTTCGTGAGACACTAGCTCAACTTAAAGTAGACAAAGCGATGGGACCGGATGGGACACACCCTAGAATACTGAGGGAACTTGGGGACGTTCTAGCAGCTCCACTGACTGACCTTTTCAATGCCTCGGAGTTGGGAGTGGTGCCAAAGGACTGGAGAGAGGCTCATGTGGTGCCTTTACACAAAAGCGGAAGTAAGGATGTGGTTGAAAACTACAGGCCGGTTAGTTTAGCTTCGGTGGTGAGTAAATTATTGGAAATGCCGCTGAAAGAGAAAATAGTGAGGTTTCTGGAGTCCAGTGGATTACAGGATTCGAGACACCATGGATTCACCAGAGGCAGGTCTTGTCAGACAAGTCTGATTGATTTCTTTGACTGGGTGACCAGGGAGAGCCCTAGATGTGGTGTATTTAGATTTCAGTAAAGCCTTTGACACTGTTCCTCATAGGTGACTTATAAACAAACTGAGCACCCTAGGGATGGACCCTAAAGTTACTGCTTGGGTTAGAAATTGGTTGGGTGGGAGGCGACAAAGAGTACAAGTAAATGGAGCTCACTCTGAGGAGAAGGATGTTACCAGTGGTGTGCCCCAGGGATCTGTACTTGGTCCGATTCTTTTTAAAATCTTTGTTAGTGATATAGAGGAAGGGCTGTCAGGTAAGGTTTGCCTCTTTGCGGATGATACCAAAATCTGCAATAGAGTAGACACCCAGGAAGGTGTAGATAACATGAGGAGGGATCTAGCTAAGCTTGAAGAATGGTCTAGAATTTGGCAGCTGGGATTTAATGTTAAAAAATGTAAGGTCATGCATTTTGGCTGCAGCAATCCAAGGGAGCAATATAGTATAGGGGGTGAAGTACTTTTGTCCACTAAAGAAGAGCGGGACCTAGGTGTGGTTGTGTCTGATGATCTTTTAAACTAGATATTAGGGGAAAGCCGACAGTCGCCCAAGAGCGGATGGTTCGGAAGAATGTATCTTTGAAGGATACTACCAAAAGCAGAGAGGTTCCACAAAAGAGTAAAGTAGCCCAAATGCCCTCAAGTATGGAGCAGACTGAGCTTAAAGATCCCAAATTACCCATGTTAAACAATAGCCAAATTAATATGAATAAAATACATTCTCTAAAATGCTTGTATGCAAATGCTAGAAGTCTAAAAAATAAGATGGGAGAGTTAGAATATATAGCACTAAATGAAAGATTAGATATGATTGGAATATCAGAGACATGGTGGAAGGAGGACAACCAGTGGGACACTGTGATACCTGGGTACAAACTATATTGTAATGATAGAGCTGATCAAATTGGTGGAGGGGTTGCTCTCTATGTTAGAGAGGGCATTGAGTCAGAAAGGATTAAAGTTTTGCAGGAAACAAAATCTGCTGTAGAATCTATATGGATTGAAATTCCATGTAAAAGGGGGAAGGCAATGGCAGTGGGGGTGTACTATCGAGCGCCTTGCCAGAATGACCAAATGGATGATGAAATGCTCAAAGAAATCAAGGAAGCTAACAAACGTTACAGTGCAGTAATAATAATAATGGGTGATTTCAACTACCCCAGTATCAACTGGGTCAGTGTCACGTCAGGACATGCTAGGGAGATAAAGTTCCTAGATGAAATAAATGACTGCTTCTTGGAGCAGCTGGTTCATGAACCGACCAGAGGGGAAGCCATATTAGACCTAGTCCTTAGTGGAACACCAGATCTAGTGCAAGAGATAAGGTTGTTGGGGCCACTTGGTAATAGTGATCATAGCATGATCGCCTTTGATTTAATTAGTGGAGGAGGGATAGTAAGGAAATCCACAGTACTACCTTTTAACTTTCGAAAGGGAGACTATGATAAAATGAGGAAAACAGTTAAGAAAAAACTAAAAGGAGCAGTTGCAAAGGTTAAAGACGTACATCAGGCTTGGCTGTTGTTGAAAAATACTATCTTGGAAGCCCAGACCAGCTATATTCCACGCTTTAAGAAAAGTGGAAGGAAGTCCAAAAAACTGCCAGCATGGTTTAAAGGTGAGGTCAGAGAGGCTGTTGTTGCCAAAAAAGCATCTTTCAGGAAATGGAAAAAAGAGCCAAACGATGAAACCTGGAAAAAGCACAAGCACTGGCAAGTTAAATGCAAGGCATTGATAAGGCAAGCAAAGGGAGAATTTGAGAAGAAGCTTGCTGCGTAAGCAAAAACACGAAGTAAAGACCTTTTCAAGTACATTCGTAGCAAAAAACTTGTGAGAGTCAGTTGGTCCATTAGATGATAAAGGGGTTAGAGGAGCACTAAGAGGCGACAAGGCGATAGCGGAAAGATTGAATGAATTCTTTGCTTCAGTCTTTACTGAGGAAGATGTAGGGATGTTACCCATGTCTGAAGTGGTATTTAAAGGTGCGGAAGAACTGAAGGAAATATCGATACATCGGGAAGATGTATTATAACCATTAGATAAACTGAACAGTAGCAAAATCACCTGGGCCGGACATCCAAGGGTGTTGAAAGAACTGAAATATGAGATTGCAGACCTGCTATTAGTAATCTGTGAACTATCATTAAAATCATCTCTAATACCTGAAGATTGGAGGATAGCCAATGTAACACCAATTTTTAAAAAGGGTTCCAGGAGTGATCCGGGAAACTACAGACCGGTGAGCCTGACATCAGTACCGGGAAAAATGGTAGAAACCATCATAAAGAATAAAATTACTCAGCATGTAGATAGTCATGACCTAATGGGAGACAGCCAACATGGCTTTAGACAAGGAAGATCTTGTCTTACTAATCTGTTATGGTTTTTTGAAGGAGTGAATAATCAGGTGGACAAAGGTGAGTCGGTTGATATTGTGTATCTGGACTTTCAGAAAGCCTTTGACAAGGTCCCTCATCAGAGACTTTTGGCAAAACTAAAGAGTCATGGGCTAGGAGGCAGTGTACTATTGTGGATCAGGAACTGGTTAAAAGATAGAAAGCAGAGGGTAGGGCTAAATGGCCAATTTTCCCAATGGAGAAAGGTGAATAGTGGTGTACCCCATGGATCTGTGCTGGGTCCGCTGCTTTTTGACATTCATAAATGACCTGGAAAGTGGAACAACAAGTGAGGTTATCAAATTTGCAGATGACACAAAACTATTTAAAGTTGTTAAAACCCAAGAGGATTGTGGAAAATTGCAAGACGATCTTGATAAATTGGAAGACTGGGCATCAAAATGGCAGATGAAATTTAACGTGGACAAGTGCAAGGTTATGCACCTAGGGAAGAACAACCCAAACTATGGTTACACGATGCAAGGTTCCACATTAGGAACCACCACCCAGGAAAAAGATTTAGGCGTCATTGTGGATAACATGTTAAAACCCTCGGCCCAGTGTGCAGCGGCGGCCAAGAGAGCAAATAGAATGCTAGGTATCATAAGGAAAGAAATGGAAAATAAAACAAAAGATATTATAATGCCTCTATATCGTTCCATGGTGAGACCGCACCTTGAATATTGTGTGCAATTCTGGTCGCCGTATCTTAAAAAGGATATGGCGATTTTAGAAAAGGTTCAGAGAAGAGCCACCAAAATGGTAAAGGGGATGGAAGGATACTCCTATGAAGAAAGGCTAAAAAGGTTAGGGCTCTTTAACCTGGAAAAGAGACGGCTGAGGGGTGATATGATAGAAGTCTATAAATTAATGAACGGAGTGGAACGGGTAAAAGTAGATCGATTGTTTACCTTATCAGAATATAGAAAGACTATTTTATTTATTTATCTATCTATTTCTTCTATACCGCCCCTTCCAGAGATCAGGGGCGGTTTACATGGAACAATTTAACAGTTTTGTATACGTTCGTATAACATTACATTGAACAAGAACTTTTTAACTTTTTACATATAACAGAACAGTAAATTATTAAAACTATTTACAAGGTGTATATCTTGACCAGAAGTTTCTAACTTTTTACAGGGAATAGGCAGCGAGCTGACATTTCTATTTACAGGTGTTATTTACAAAAAGGTTAGGATACAGTGTAGTGAATTCACTATTCAAGTGTGTGTGCGTGATGGAATTTATTTCCATTTTTCGTGGGTTTTTTTGTGTGTCTTTGGGAGAACTGTTTGAGGGGGGCTGTGTATGTTCAGTTAATTGTGTTTTTGCGGGGGTTTTTTTGTTTGTGTGTCTGTGGACGATGTGTGGATGGGCTAGGAGGGTAGGGGATTCCAAAGTGTTCGGAGAATAGGTATGTCTTGAGTTCTTTCCTGAATTGAGAGAGGTCCTTTATGATTCGGATGTCTATTGGGAGGTCATTCCAAAGTGTGGGAGCGGTGAATGTGAAGGCTCTGGCACTGGTGGATTTTTTAGTCCTCGTGAATGTTTTTGGTAACTCCAGTGAGAGGGTTGCATTTAGTCTGCGGGCTCTTGAATCATTTGGGGCGTGAAGGAGTGTGGATAGATGGGAGGGGGCAATATCGTTTAGTAGTTTGAAGGTTGTTAGTAGTGTTTTGTATTTGATTTGGTTATTTATAGGGAGCCAGTGTAGTTCTAGCAGTATAGGGGTTACATGGTCCGCTAGGCGGGCTTTAGTGACTACTTTTGCACAAATGTTCTGTGCTCTTTGTAATAAGTAGATATTCTTTTGTGGGAGGCCAATTAGGAGACTGTTACAATAGTCAAAGTGAGGGGTTATGAGTGAGCTGACAACTGATCTAAAGTCATGCGTGTCAAGAAGGGGCCTTAAGTGTTGAATAGTTTTGAGTTTGTAGAATATGGTTTTTACCGTCTGCTTTATGTGTGGTAGCATGGTGAGTGTGTGATCGATTATAACACCTAGGTATTTTACCTCTTTTTTAACAGGTATAGTTGTGTTATTGATGGAGATTGTTGTTGGGTAGGTATCTTCAGCCACAGGTGATCTTGATACGAACATTGCTTCAGTTTTTTTGAGATTGATGCTGAGGTAGTTGGTTTCCATCCAGGATGTGGTTTCTGCCATGCACTCGGATAGAGTGTTATAAGTGGGGTTTTCGTGGTTATGGGGAGGGCGAGCATGATGTCATCAGCATAGATAAAATGACTGATTTTGTGTTTTTTAAATATTTTTGTGATGGGTTGTAGGTACAGGTTGAAGAGGAGAGCAGAAAGGGCCGATCCTTGGGGTATTCCTTGTCCTTGGGGGAAGGTTTCTGATGCTTCCTGGTTTACTTGAACTCGCATTAGTCTGTGTGTGATGTAGGACTTGAACCAATTGAGGACAGTCCCGCCTATTCCTAAGTTTTCTAATCTATTAATCAGTGTAAGGTGGTTGATGTTGTCAAATGCGGCGGAAATGTCTATGAAAAGGAGTAGTAGGCCTTGAGTGTTATCGTCTGTATGTCTTATGAGGAAGTCCATCAGAGTAATTAAAAGGGTTTCTACACCATGGAAGGGGCGGAAACCAAATTGGTGGGAGTCAAGGGAGTTGTGCTCATCTATGTGTTCTTGCAGTTGTAGTTGAACAGTTTTTTCTATTATTTTAGCCATAAATGGAATGCTGGCTATCGGTCTGTATGAGTTTGGGTCTTTCGGGTCGAGTTTAAGACTAGGGGACATGCAATGAAGCTACAGGGTAAACTATTTAAGACTAATAAAAGAAAATATTTTTTCACTCAACGTGTAATCAATCTCTGGAATTTGTTACCGGAGGATGTAGTAAAGGCTGTTAGTGTAGCTGGGTTTAAAAAAGGTTTGGACAAGTTCCTGGAGAAAAGGTCCATAAACCATTATTAAGAAGGGACCCAGGATATCAATGCTTGAACCAATACAAGCATTGTGGAACCTGTGTCTCTTGGGGAAACTGCTAGGTACGTATGACCTAGATTGGCCACTGTTGGAAATAGAATACTGGGCTTGATGGACCTTGGTCTGACCCAGTATGGCATATCTTATGTTCTTATCTTAAAGTAGCTAAACAGGTAAAAAAGGTGACGGCAAAAGCTAGAAGGATGCTAGGGTGCATACGGAGAGGAATGGCTAGCAGAAAAAAGGAGGTGATAATGCCTCTGTATAAGTCTTTGGTGTGACCTCATTTGGAGTATAGTGTGCAATTCAGGAGACCGCACCTTCAAAAGGATGTGAACAGGATGGAGTCGGTGTAGAGGGTGGCTACTAAAATGATTAGTGGTCTTCATTATAAAGCATGAGGACAGACTGAAGGATCTTAATATGTACACCTTAGAGGAAAGGCGGGATAGAGGTGATATGATTGAGATGTTTAAATACCTCCATGGCATAAATGTTCAGGGAGAGAGCCTCTTTCAATTGCAAGCAAGTCCGGCTACGAAGGGATATGGGATGAGGGTGAAGGGAGATAGATTCAGGAGTGATATGCAGAAATATTTCTTTGCGGAAAGAGTGGTGGATCCGTGGAATAGTCTCCCAGTGGAGGTGGTAGAGATGAGGACAGTAACTGAATTCAAAAAAGCATGGGACAGACACAGAGGATCTCTAAAGGTAAAAAAGGGACTGTTGTAGTTGTTGATATGGAAGGACAGACTAGATAGGCCATGTGGTCTTTTTCTGTCGTCATATTTCTATGTTTCTATCCAATCCCTACTGTCAAACCCAAGAAGCACCCACCCTATCCTCCTCTCTCCTCTTCAACATCTACATTCAACCCCTCTGCAAAATTATGAACTTTTACATATATGACTACAACATTATGCTCTATGGACCATTCATCGCAAAGCACCCAACATACACAAACCTCCACAGATGTTTTACAGAAGTCACACAATGGCTAACAACCTAGCAATAAATTACAAGAAGACAAAAGCCCTAATCGTCACAAAGGACAAGACCTTCACACCCCCAACCTCTTCTCTCATCCTTAACACCCAAATAAAAGTACAACTAGAAATCATTTACCTTGTAATCACATTGGATCAGCATCTCTCCTTCAAACCACAAATACAGAAGACTGCCAAAAGCAATCAATTTTAAAGCCCCAACACTACAACGTCTATGCCCCTTCCTGGAACCAACAGACTTTCGATCTATATGCCAAGCTATAATCCTCCCACATATTTATTATTGCTACTCCATTTATTAAGGTCTCTTGCAATCTACCCTGCTTCCCCTATGCACCGCTCTGCACACTGCAGCACGTACCTTAACAGGAGCACCAAAATATTACACCCACACTTAAACATCTACATTGGCTTCCTCTAACCAGCCGAATCAAATTCAAGACCCTTCTCCTAACACACAAACCCATCAACTCCAACTCTGCATCTCACCTACACAAACTACTCCAAATACCACAACACAACGGAACCAGAAGACAATCCAGCAAGAACACCCTCACTATCCCCCACACAAGAACAAAATCCACTCAACAAGCATGCGTATGCTTATTTGAACTATACGTCCCATCCACATGGAAAACACTTCCAGATACCATAACATACATCATGGCCCTGCCCACCTTCTTCTGTAAACGCCTAAAGACCTACATATTCACCGAATACTTTGATATTTTATTTATTTATTTAACTGCATTTATATCCCGCTTTTCACCGGGTCAAAGCGGTGGGACACAGAACAGGGGGGGGGGGGATCAATAGGGGGGGGGCCATCACCGGAGGCTCAACATTGATGATTTTGGGATGAACATAGAGACTGACAGGGTAGCACAGTTACTGGTCTGAAGTTCTTCTTTGATATCTCCACCTAATCCTCCCCCCCATTAAATTAAGCATGATCAACCACACCTGATCTACCTACAAAAACCTACACAACAGGTTCCACAGTATATATATTGTACATTTTTTTTTTAGTGCCGTCAAGTCAGTCAGTGCTGACTCCTGGTGACTCAGCTGCCTCTGGGTTTTCTTGGCAATGTATCACTGGAAGTAGATTGCCAGGCCTTTTCTTCCGAGGTAAAGTGACTTGCCCAAGGTCACAAGTAGTACCAGTGGGAATCAAACCCTTGATCTAACCACTAGACTACTCCTCCACTCCATATGGTACAGAAGTTTTGCATTTTAAGAAAACTCTGTAACTAGTGTATATAAGTTTAAAGTTATATGTACATAAGTTAAAATCGTTCTAATGTAACAATATCTATCCTTGTTCTATGTAAACAGCTTTGACCCATTGAAAAGCGGTATATAAAGCAATGGTAAATAAATAAATAATTTGTTATCAGATCAATGAACTGCAAGTCAGTTACTGGTCACTAATGACTAGAATGCAACATCTGGAAGCTTAACTTCTATATTTACCAGCATATCTCTAAATCTGTCAATAGCTGTTGTTGAATAGTTTAATAGTTTTAGTGGTGTTTATTTATTATAATTGTAATGGTTTTTCATAATCCTAACACAGCCACGTTCTTGAAGGATTGGATATTGTGGGGACTTAATAAATCTCCAAGCATTGATTATATGTCTTGATTTTAATGATGGTTTCATCCGTTTCTTTTTATAGTTTTTAGTCTTTGTATTTATAGGTTATTTTATTATATTTGTATCTCTAAAATTTGTTTACTGTTATTTACTGTCATCTTTATTATTTAACATTATTTTTACACCGTCTTTCCAGAAGTCAACGGTTTACATATAACAATGTGCTCTGTAACACTGCTAGATAAAGACAGCTGTGTGCATTACATTTAAAAATGTAGGGTGTGGGATACAAGGTGAAGAGGAGCCAAGAGGATTAAAGAAGAGGTTAACTATGTACAAATATCATATTACAGTTTATTCATATGGTAATGTGGGATTGCCTGATTTACTAAGGCTCCTTTGACTGCTCTGGAATAGGATTTTGGATTTAGTTTCTTGCCTTTCCAAAACTTTACTGAAAGTCAGTGACAATTCAGGTGAGTCGTTCCAAGTTGACATCAGGGGTAGAAGGGAGAAGTGAGCTGCTCAAGATGATGAGACATTGGTGGGAGCTGAGACCCCGGAGAATTGCCACTTCTCTAGGTCGCAGTTCACTACTTTGACTAGGTGACTCTTCCAGCACCATTCTGGGGGTAATTTATACCTAAGTTAAGAGGGCAGGACAGCACTACTCCTTCTACTATTAATCATTTATATAGCACTACAAGGGGTACATAGCACTGAACAGACACATATCAAAGGTGGTCCCTGCTCATCAGTGCTTACAATTCAATCTGGACAGACAGTACAATGTATGAGAACAAGGGTACAGTAGAAAAGAGTAATGAAACAGAAAGAGAGCAAAGCACCTACCTAGATATATAGATCCCTATGTGACTTTAGAAAATACTAGCGCAAATCCGGCACCTACAACTAGGGTTGCCAACTGGCTCCAGATGCGCCCGACAGTGTCAATCCAGTCCTGGGTTTACCCCATTGCATGCAGGGATATGTAGTTCTGATTTCTCCATTGCACTCCATAAGAAATGAAAAACTACAAGTCACTGCATGCAATGGGGTAAACCCAGGACTGGATCAAGTCTGTCGGGCGCATCTGGAGCCAGTTGGCAACCCTACCTACAACGCAGGCTCGGAGCGGACATTAGGCTCGTTTACCCTGTGCAGAACTGCTCTGCAAGTACAGGCCAGCTTGCACCGTGCACGCTCTTAGGCCTGACCTAATTTTATAAGGCCACTGCTTTACGGACCTGAACGGAGAAAATGCTCAGCGTCTGCGAACAGGATTGCACGTGTTTCACTCTCGCGTTAACAGAGAGCCCTAGGCCCTGCGCTTTGCTTCCCTCATGCTGCGGCAGCTATTTGCCCCCTACAACCCCCAAACCGCGGTCCACACTATTACCACATCCGGTCCTGGGCCACGACGTTCAAGTCCGTGCCGGTCCCGCTCGCTTTCTCCGCCATCTTTCCGGTTACGCGGCGGCTGTGGCCGTGGTGGATCTGACCCCTCAGAGGAGCTCCGCGTCGCTTGTTCCGTTGCCCCGGTAGCACGTATGACGTGAGGGCGGGGCTTCGGCCAAGCGTCAGCGTTATAGGCTCCACCCTTCTCTGTTAGTGAGCGCGTGCTTCTAGCATGGACACTGCGAAACGCAGGGTATTAGACGAAGGTTTTGCAACTAAAGGCAATGGAGCAGGTTGGCCCGGGCGATAGTTTGGGAATAGACCCCGCGGATTACAACGCTCGCTGCACAAAAAAAGTCTGTACCTTCCCGTTGTAAAAAACAGAGCAGACGATAAGCAAAGTACTAAATAAATATAACGAGATTGGGCTTTTGAGTTCTACTGGTTGTGCTTTCAAAGCTGAGGTGCTAATGCAGTCGTGGGTGCAGTGCCGTCTTTATTTGACCTTGAAAAGCCTGGTACCCTAAGGTGTCAAGTGATTGTCTAGTTTGCCTAATACTTAAAGTGGTCCTGCCTCTGAGGATCTAATGATGGAGAGAGTAGGACGTTTACAGTTGTAGCTAGTGTGATTGCTGCCTTAGTTCATTTTAATGCCAACCACTCAGCAGGCTGACCCAAAGGTATCTGACACACAGATCTGGCCCTAGGGCCCAGTGCACAGTATTGGCCACTCTAGGCAAACCTTTAGCCTTTCGGCCCCTTACATTGTGATAATTAAACTCAACAATCATGATATGAAAACCCTTCCAATGACAATCCTGTTCTTAAGTGTGGTCTAGTCAGTGTTGACTCATGGCGACCCTCTGGATAATTGTCCTAAACTGTGTTCGGCAGGGCCGGATTTACCTTGAGTGAGGCCCTACGCCAACAAAAATTGTGGGCCCCCAGCAGGGGCGGCCCAAGGGGGGTGCGGACCTCATTTGCATAAGGGGCCTCATGTGCATAAATATTTGCATAATGTTACCATATACTAACTTTTAGTAAACGTGCCTCTTAATGAGTGTATGGATAAAGAAAGACTAAAAGATTTCTACATTACTATAATCCAGTGCCAACTGCCAGACACATTAGGAACTACTACAAACACTGCCCATAGTAAACCCGCCGTATCCTAACAGCACTACCAGGACTCACAAAGTACCATACTCTACCAATCAAAAGGCAACACTGCAAATATTAAACCAATACATTTCAGAGAACAACAATACATGACCTACTGGGGAAAGAGAACAAGTGGCAATGTCAAATAGGAATTATATAAACAGAACACCTCAGCTCAGTTACACATGCAGAACATAGACCATCACCAAACAAGTAATCACAATTTAGAAATAGGAAGACAATAATTAAACTGGGAATCCCAAAAGCCAAACTTGGAATGTACAACACTGTAGAAATAAAACTATACATTAATTTGCTCTTGTACTAAACAAAGCGCAGATGTTAATGATGCACATTTACCAGAGCTGACATATTCCAATTAATAAATTCAAAATAAAGAGATATTTTTCTACCTTTTGTGCATTTTTTTCAGCTGCAATTGCTCCAGCCACTTTCTTCTGGTTTCTTCGTGTCTTCTGCTAACTCTCCATCGTCTGCTGTCCATTTGTCCTTTCTTCTCTCCTCTAGATTCTTTTCCATTCTCTCTCTACATCTGCTTTAACATACTAATCTTTCTCCTTTTGCTCTTTCCTCATTCCTATTTCATCCACTCAAATTTTACCCCTCCATCCTCAATCCCCACTTACTCTCCCAATACCCGGCCAATTGTAGATTTTTTATCCCTCCCACACAAAATATTTTTCCCTTCTCCATTTTACTCTTCGAGCCCCATCCCATTCTAATCCTCCCCCAACATCAGCTCCCTTCTAGTTCCAGCCTCACCCAGCATCCATTCCCTTCTAGTCCCTGCATCAGCCCATTTCCAGTCCTAGCCATCCATCAGCCCATTTCCAGTCCTAGCAACCCCCCAACCCAATACCAGTCCTAGCCCCCCATCACCCCACTTACAGTCCTTAACCCCCCATCACCCCATTTTCAGTCCTTAACCCCCCATCACCCCATTTTCAGTTTAAGCCCCCCCTATAACCCATTACCAGTCCTAACCCCCCATCAGCCCACTTCCAGTCCTAACCCCATCAACCCATTTCCAGTCAGCCCGCCATAGCCCATTGCCAGTCCTACCCCCCCCCCCCATCAGCCCACAGCCCATTACCAGTCCTAACCCCATCATCCCACCTCCAGTTTTAACCCCCCAGCCCATTTCCAGTCCTAGCCCCCCATAGCCCATTACCAGACAACCCCCATCAGTCCACAGCCCATTACCAGTCTTAACCCCCCCAAAGCCCATTACCAGTTCTAACCCCCCCCAACAGCCCATTACCAGTCCTAACCCCATCAGCCCACCTCCAGTCTTAACCCCCCAGCCCATTTAGAGTCCTAGCCCACCCATAGCCCATTACCAGACAGCCCCCATCAGCCCACAGCCCATTTCCAGTCTTAACCCCCCCCCCAAAGCCCATTGCCAGTTCTAAGCCCCCCCAACAGCCCACAGTCCATTACCAGTCCTAACCCCATCAGCCCACCTCTAGCCTTAACCCCCCCAGCCAGCCCAGCCCAGCCCAGCCCAGCCCATTTCCAGCCCCAGCCCCCCAATAGCCCATTACCAGTCCTACCCCCCCCATAGCCCATTTGCAGCCCCAGCCCCCCCCAGTCCATTTCCAGCCCCAGCCCCCCCAATAGCCCATTACCAGTCCTACCCCCCCCCATAGCCCATTTCCAGCCCTACCCCCCCCAGTCCATTTCCAGCCCCAGCCCCCCCAATAGCCCATTACCAGTCCTACCCCCCCCCCCCATAGCCCATTACCAGTCCTACCCCCCCCCGGCCTAAAGTAAAATTTAATTAAAAAAAAAAAACCTGGTGGCTGCCGCCGCGGGGCCCCCTCTGCTGCCGCGGGGGCCCCGTCTACAAGCTGAAGCCGTCGGGTCGGGTCTCTCTCCCTCCCTCCCTCGCTGCAGGCTGCAGGCTGCGAGAGACGCGAAGGGAGAGCGTCTCCTCGCGTCTGTGTTAAGCCCGCAGGGGCTGATGGGAAATCCCATCAGCCCCTGCGGGCTTAACACAGACGCGAGGAGACGCTCTATCTTCGCGTCTCTCGCAGCCTGCAGCGAGGGAGGGAGGGAGAGACCCGAACCGACCCGACCCGACGGCTTCAGCTTGTAGACGGGGCCCCCGCGGCAGCAGAGGGGGCCCCGCGGCGGCAGCCACCAGGTTTTTTTTTTTAATTGCGTTTAAAAAAAATTACCTGGTTCTTTTTTTGTGGGCCCCTGCCGGCTGTGGGCCCTACGCCATGGCGTACATGGCGTATAGGTAAATCCGGCCCTGGTGTTCGGTCTTCAGTCAGGCGGTTCATTGTTGACAGACTGGCATCCATAGCTGCTGTTATTATATCAATCTATCTCATTGCTGGCCTTCCTCTTTTGCGTTGACCTTCTATCTTGCCAAGCATGATGTCTTTCTCTAATGATCTCTCTCTTCTCATGATGTGTCCAACGTATGCAAGTCGAAGTCTTGTCATCTGAGCTTCTAAGGAAAGTTTAGGTTTGATCTTCTCTAGTACCAACTGGTTTGTTCTTTGGGCAGTCCATGGGAAACATAGTATTTGTCACCAGCAGCATAATTCAGAGGCATCAATTTTCTTCCTGTCTATCTTTTTCACTTCAAACAAAAATCAGATACCTATCACCAAGTTAAACTAAACAATCAAACAATGAAAACCTGGGTAGCAAAAAGCCTGTGTTTCAATCAAACAATGAAAACCTGGGTAGCAAAAAGCCTGTGTTTCAATCAAACAATGAAAACCTGGGTAGCAAAAAACAGGGCTGATGATACATCATATGGCGGTTTTGACCTG
The DNA here is from genome assembly GCA_033557465.1 of Ichthyophis bannanicus. NCBI lineage: Eukaryota > Metazoa > Chordata > Amphibia > Gymnophiona > Ichthyophiidae > Ichthyophis > Ichthyophis bannanicus. Next base: position 117,128,768 of record CM066049.1, on the reverse strand, counting down.
AAGCAGGGGATTAAATTTTTTTAAATACCCCGAAACGTGTCACGTCGTCCTCCCGCTATCTCAACCTACAGCCTTTTTGACATTGATTCAGCTAAGTAACGCATTCTATTGCTATTTTATGAAAGTTTAAGATTCACGTCTTATTTAATAAAATGGACGGGCCACAACGGCACAAGGTGTGTTCCTTTCTGCTTGGTTGGCCTCTCCGACAAAAAAATTAATGATTTGCTAAAAATTCTTTTTGAAACACAGGCTTTTTGCTACCCAGGATATCTTTTTCACTTTTCAACTTTCACATCCATGTGACATTATTGAAAATACCATGGCTTGAACAAGTCGAATCTTTGTATGGAGAGAGCCATCTCTGTTCTTGAGAATCTTGTCTAGGTCTTTCATAGCCATTCTGCCAAGAGCAATGTGTCATCAGATTTCTTGACTGTTTGCTGTTTCTTTACTGATAGTTGATCCAACTAGGTTAAAGTTGTCCACTATTTCAATTTCTTCTCCATCAACAATTAACTTATTGATTTTGCCAGTTGGCAGGATCTTTGTCTCTTTACATTAAGGTGCAGGCCCATTTTAAGTCTATGTTCCTTGATCTTGAGAGCAAATGTTTCAGATCGTCTTCGCTTTCAGCCAGTACTGTGGTATCATCAGCATAGCAAAGGTTGTTGATGAGTCCTCCAATCTTCACACCTTGGTTGTCTTCATACAGTCCTGCTTCTCTGATGATTTGTTCTGCATATATATTAAAGAGATAGGGGGAAAGTATGCAGCCTTGTTGTACACCTTTGCTGATTTTAAACCATTGTCTTTCTCCTTGTTCCGTTGAACTGTGGCGTCTTGATCAATGTAAAGGTTGTGCAAGAAAACAATCAGGTGTTCTGGTATATCCATGCTTCTTAATGTGGCCCAGAGTTTCTCATGGTTTACACAGTCAAAAGCCTTGCTGTAGTCAATAAAACACATATAGATTTTATTCTTTAGTCTTTTCAAGGATCTATCTCACTTCTGCGATGATGTCTCTCGTTCCTCGCCCTTTCCTGAACCCTGCTTGCGCTTCAGTGTGTGTGTGCCTATTCTCTCAGCACATAAAAGAATGTGCTGATGGCTCTTTGTGTTTGTGTGGCTGTCAAACTCTATTTATTTAACAAGTTTTTTTATACTGCTTTGACTGCTGCTTCATTTTGCTTCCTCCTTCCCCCTCCCAGTTGCTGCCCTAGGCAACCTCCTAATCTTGCCTAATGGTTGGGCCAGCCCTATTAATGCCTTAGGCAAACTGTGAACCATGCGTTGCTGCCCCCACTGTGTCCAGCAACTTTCCTTCCCTTGTGCACCTCCCATTCTTTCCAGTCTTTCTCTTTTTCTTGCTACTTCCCCCACCCATGTCCAGCATCTCTTCTCCTTTTGTCCCCTGGCTGTGCCCAGCATCTTACCTTCTTTTCCCTTCCCCATGGTGGCAGCAGCACTGCCTTCATCTTTTGCTCAAGGAAATGCAGCATGGTGCAGTGCCTTTGGATACCCATGTGTGCTCATGGCCTGTCGCATTCTGCCCTTCCACAACAAAATGCCTGTCAGAGGGGGCGGGACATGGGAGGCCTGATGCTGGGCCGACAGTGGCTTAAGTGCTGCACTGCCAACCCTCAAATTCTGTTCTCCTAGGCGGAAACCTACTCTGCCTAGTGGAAAGGCCAGCCCTGCCAAAAAGGACGTCACAGAGATGTGGGTTTTAACCCACCACTAGGCCTCATTTTTTGCTTCTCTGTCACATTGACAACAAATATAAAAATTGCAATGCCAATAAAGTTATCTGAACCATGAAAATAGCAACTCTTTCCCCCTAAATGGAATTTATGATTCACTTGCTTATTTCGGCAGCACCATCTTTTGCTTTGACTTGTTCATTTGACCTGCTGAAGGAAGTGTTAGATCCTGACAATTAGCCAAGAAATGTGTTTTTTGTCCAATAATAAGTACTGTATTTCCAAATTTTATTACTTCTCTGTATGTTTTTCTATTAATTGACTTTTATTTATTTATGTGCAAGCAAATGCTAGAAAATCTCTATAAGCCTCATGTACTAAACATTTTTCTAGACTCACAAACATTTGCTGGAATAAGAATTCTGCCACTGATGTGTCAGAGAGGCATGGACTGGAGATGAAAGAATCTAGAGAAAGAATTATGATTATGTCTCTTGAAAATCGGCAGGACAATGTTCAAACACCAGATTAGGTGCATTTTTTATGTATATTCACCACCACAATGGTGGTCTTTTTGAACACTCTATTCATGAGTTGGCATCTGAAAATGGGCATTGTGTCATGCAAATCACAAAAATGTCCCTGGAGCCATTTTGGAAAGCTGAGTTTATGGACATCTCTGGGGCCATCAAGTCCATGTTGCACAGGGCCACGGCAAAGGAATGTTTGTGGTGTTCCGGAAAAGATTCCCATGTGCTCCCGATTTCAGAAATGGCGAGCACATCTCAACCCACCAACGGTGACGTCCATATCTTTTTCTGCTTCAGGACACGAATAGGCATGAGAAAAACTCTTGTTTCCCCACCAAAACACCTGGAGGGAGTACAGAAGAAGGTACTCTGGTATCCCTATACTTTTCATGACCATAAGGAAAACTGAAGGGAAACAGGTTTTTCTGGTCAGCGCGCTGATGCACATCTTTGCTTGCAGAATAGCAGGCAGGGGGGATGTGTATGCTGCATGGGGTAGGTGTCTCTATCCTGACATTTTTTCGCAGGGATGTCTATGCTGTTGTCCATTTCGGGAACATGCACTTTTCTGAAATCAGGCCAAAATTTGCATGTGACCGGCCTTTTTACACACGTTTTGGCCTGGACATCCCACATTGCACCTAGATGTCATTTCTAAAATGTTCCTTAATACATGAGCATGTGCTGCCTGTTGCAGCACCAATGTTATTCTTAGAAACGTGGTAGCAGATAGCGCGTGCTAATGTTTAGTAAACATGGCCCTAAGACTTTTTGTTAAAAATTCTAAAACACCTTAACATTTTATGTTAAAACAAGCCAAAGCAGCCTGAAAATTAAGGGAAAAGCCCAAATGAACAAAAAGCAAACTAAAGATTTTTGCCTTGTGCACCTCCCTACTATAGATGTCTTAATACAATCATAAGAGCATAAGATATGCCATACTGGGTCAAACCAAGGCCCATCAAGCCCAGTATCCTGTTTCCAACAGTGGCCAATTCAGATCACAGGTACCTGGCAGGTTCCCAAAGAGGCACACAGGTTCCACAATGGTCTTCAAACAAACCTTAGCAACTATTACATCATAGCCTATCAAAAAAAAATATATTTTTAAGGACCATCAAAATTTCCACAAAGAGCTTCTTCAAAATTTTAGATAGTTCTTATAGTTTTCATCATTGGTCCACTATATATATAAATAACAAAGTGTATATGCATCATTAAATGTTTTCTCTGATCTCCATTACTGCAAAGCATATACAGCACTTTACAGAAAAACATATTAATCTCTGCCCCTTGAACAGGCTGACAAGACAAAGGCAAAAAGACCAAACCCTTAAAGGTATGTTTGCTAAAGTGCACTAAGGGGTTGCACTTAATGAGCTTCTGGGGCAAAAATGAATAGACCTCACGCTAACTGTGGGGGGGGGCAGCCCAGCAAGTTCCCAACAGTTAACGCACTGAACATTTTCCTAACATACGGCAGTGGCATTTGCAGTTAACGTGGGTGCACTTAATGCCACCTATTAAGCTAACTACAACCTTGTTAATTAGCGTGAGTTAATAACCCTTGCGCTAACCATAGTATGCAGTCAATGCCTACTCCCCCCCCAACTCACCCATTTCCCATCCCATCTGGCGCCAAGCAGTTTGCATGGGATTTTTAAGGCACTGAAACTGATTGAGACTAAACCAGGTGGGTTATAGGTGGAATTAAATTGAGGTTGCAAGGAATTTGTCCTCTTAGGATCAGACTGTTTTCAAAGAGAATCAGTTGAATGATGTGTTAAAATATAAGATTTTGGGCAAGTTAACTGTGAAATACGGAGGGTCTTACAAACTAGGAGCCAGAATTAGAATTGATGCTGATATAATCTGGCTGCAATATTAGGATGAATTTACCTTTGATTTGGAGCAGTGCATTTCCTGCAGAAAATATGTGGCCATTTGATTAACGAATCTCCAGTAAGCAGCCTAAACCACGCCAGGTTCCTGGTCTCTGCGTGAACTGCAGCTGTGAACTGGAAAGGTTCTTATAATCATCAGAGGTACATGGGAAACTATTTACAGCTTGCAAAAAGTTCAGGATGTTCCAGAGCACTAACAGTTTTGGCCCAGCATCAGTTTCTTTTTTTTAAGTACAGGTCTGTTCTTTCCTCTTGCTTTTATAGAACATTTTTGGGAACAGCTGGCCCTTTTTTCTCTTAATTCTCTGATCCAGAACACTTTTTACTGAGTGACTGTAGACTGTTTTCTATATTCAGCTGTTCTTGCTAATAATGTGGGATGATTATTTTCTCTGGTACAAAAGAAGAAGCACAGGGACGACATTAAGGGGAGAATTTACTGCTTTTCCTTCCATGTGTAAAGCAGGCTTTGTGCGCAGAAAAGGCTTTATGTAAAAGTGCACATCAGCATGTGAACATATATGTACGCATGGTGACATCACAGTGTATGTATGCTTCTATGGGGCACAGAGCAGAGGCAGAGTACACCCTATCTTTGGAGCAGGTGGAAATGTGCGCGCCACCATTTGCGCAATGCTACAGCGTGTTTTGGGTGCCTGTTTTTAAAAAGGCTCATAGGTGCCTTTATAAAATAACTTAAATTGGTGCTTTTTGGACTTCTCATTTAGTCGACCTGTTATAACATCAGGCTGTGAGTGTACCATATTTGCTGGCTTCCCCTTTGCTAAGAATGAAGCTATAGATGGAACTGGACTCTAGGTGTCTGTTTTATCATGCGAGTCTACACTATCTTTTTACTGCTACAAAAATCCCTTGCAGTTTCACAAGCTGCACACTTAAGGTCATAAATAAAACAGAAGTTTTTTTGGCCCCCGGACATCATCAAGCCACCTGAAAATCCTATAGAACCTTTCAGTTACACCCTGCTGCCTTATTGTGTCTAGGCCTAATTATCAATTAGGCCCACATTTAATAAGCTGAGTCTCCGATGGAGCTCTGAAAAGGTTGCTTATTGTTCTATTTAATTAACTCCCACTAATTCACTGATACTAGCTCCTGTAGGCTCTGATGCTGTTCATTTTGTCTAACAATCTTTAATGCCAAAAAAAGTTGTATGTCTATTGTTTATGTATTTGCAAATGAAGATGATAGTTTATACATCAGATGCTAAAAGCATAAATGAATAATGGTCTAGAAAGGGACGTAGCTGAGTTGTGCAGAGATAAGATATTCTGAAAGAAAACCACACTGCTAGGTCTTTAATTCAGTTTTGGGTTCAGCAGAACCCTTCTTTCCTGCAGCAAATATTCCACGATTCTGTACTAAGAATGAGCAAATTCTGTGGAATATTTGCATAAAATAGAGAGGATGCGCATGGTGATGTCCATTTGTATGCTACTTTATACAAATTCAATTGTTTTCTGACATTTCTTGTGTGTCTGGCTAATTTGGCTGGGGGGTGAGGGGTATGGGGTCCCACTGGTTAGTGCTGGGAAGAGTCTCTCAGAAGCAGATGGAGCAAGGATTTTATGGAGGAAAGGAAGGAGGATAGAGGATCAAAGCATAGAGAAGGGATTTCAGGTAGCAGAGAGAGGAAAAGGGAGGCTTCTGGACTGGGGAAGGTGAGATCCAGGATCGGAGATCAGTTCTTACATACCTCCTAACATTAATCCCTTCTCACGCTCATGTCTCCACTGAAGCCCCTCCAGACCTCCCACTTACTTTGTGCACCACTGATCCTCTCACTCACTTCCCACAGTCCCACTAATTGCCTCCAATCTCTTTGCTTACTTTCTTCCTGCCACCTTCCAATTTGTTCTCCTTGTCCCTTCCCCCCCCCCCCACTCTCTTGCATCCCTTCACGATTCCTCAGCCATTTTCTCCCCTCACTCTGCTCCTGACACCCTCTCCAATCCCTTTACCACCTCCACCTCTGCACCCTCCCAGTCAGTCTCTCTCTTCACTTTCCCCTCCCTGATATAATCCCCCCCCCTCCCCCTCTCTTAGAGGCTCAGAGAAGGACAGTGGCAGAACACCACCTTGGCTGCACCACCCTCCCTCCCCCCTGCTACTGAGACCCAATTGTTTTGAACCAAATGTACGTCGTTTGAGAATCAGGCCTCTGGTAGGAGAGGAGTGGCACATGGTCCAACTTGTTGCACTGCTGCTCTCTCCCTCTCAGCTGCTAGGTGGCAGAAGATGAAGACGACGATGACTGCAGCAGTGGAAGTCAACGTACAGCCTTTCCAGCCACTTCTGCGGCTGTGGCCCCGCCCCTGGCCTCCCATGGCAATTCAGAGGCTGTATTATGCAGACCTTACCAGGGCAAACCAGGTGATCGCCTAGGGTGGCAGTTTCAGAGTTGCCAAGTTACCCAGTTCCAGGAGTGAGATTTTTTTTGCTAGTTTGCAATGCAGTATGGTAGTTGTAGTCCCTGATTTTACCCACTGGAATCAGTGCTGCATGTCCCGTAATGCGCAAGAAAGAGATGATCAGTAATCCAGGACTGGTTTAAAATCTCACTCTTGGAAGGGAGTAACTTGGCAATTCTGCAGTTATTTGGGGGGGGGGGGAGGGTGGCAAAAGGGTATTCAGATCTAAATTCCGACAATCAAGACTGCATAAGGCTTAAGATCTGCCAGGGTGCCAACAAGCATTGTGGAACCTGTGTCCCTTGGGGAAACTGCTAGGTACGTATGACCTAGATTGGCCACTGTTGGAAACAGAATGCTGGGCTTGATGGACCTTGGTCTGACCCAGTATGGCATATCTTATGTTCTTATGTAACACCTTGAACCAGCTCTGGGGTCATCTCTGGAGCAGGGGCACTGGGTATAGGCAACATAGTAACTGCCTTCAGTGGTACATTTTGATAGATGCTGTAAAGCAGAACAATGTTCACATCATAGCACAATCACACACAATTTGGAACCCACTTGCCATTTTTTTTGCCATTGGTTTTCATAATGATCATTTTTATACCCCTTATGACAAGTTAATCTTGGCATGAGAGAAACACACACAAAGACTGAGAACAACTGGCCTTAAGAATTGTTTTCCCTAGGTACAGAATCAAAGAAGTGGCCTAGTTAATCAGACCTAATGTACCCCCTCTGAGTTGTCCACATCTTATAATAAGCCATACATTGGAAAGCAAACTCAATACAAACAGAAGCAGAAAAGGTATCCTCGCTCCAAGAAATGAGATCATTTTAACACTAGAAGCCCCAAAGTGCATCACTTGACGCAAATGCATCTTCGAAGTTGTATACCAGTGCCACTGCTAGAACCATGTCAGTCATGTTCCATGACTTTGTCAGCAAGGTCAAGATGTTCAAATATGTGCATCAAAAATTAATGTCAGATGCACCACCTAGCGGGAAAATGAATTTATACCTATAAGCCCCAAAGTACGTCAATTGACGCACTTAATTGTCTTGGATGCGTCAATTGACATACTTTGGGGCTTCTAGGTATAAATTCATGTTCCCACTAGGTGGCGCATCTCAATCATTGTTTACAGTTTTACTCCGACATTACAAACAATAAACACATGATGACGTCATGTAACGATGTCACATACTGCATATATTTAACAAATAAGTAACTTCACATTAATTCACATCTGCATTTCATGCTAAACGCAGTTGTCGTGATAATGCATCAATTGATGCACTTTGGGGTTTCTAGGTAAAATGCCTTATGGGGCTTCTAGTGTTAAAAGCCTTTGTTGGAATTTGGACTTCCAAAAACATGCATGTTGACATTCAAATCACGGAGATATCCTTGGAGTCATTTTACAAATGGCTTTTAAAGATATCCCTGGTGCGAAGATAGCCAAGTAGGCAGAGGGTCTGTCAGAGGCGTATCTGGAGAGATGCAATGGACGTAGATGACCACGACATTGAGTGGAGACATTTGCAACCCCATCCAAGTTAAGACCTGTTCCAGGCACAAATAGGCAACAGAAAAGTGCCTGTTTTGGCCATAAAACACTCAGAGGATATAGCGAAGATGGCGTTCCACCATCTCCAGTACTCTCCACACTCACACCCTTAGCAGTGGTGGGATTCAAACCCTGGCTTCCCTAGTTCTAGCCCATTACTCTAACCATTAGGCTATTCCTAGATGTCCTGGACGTGCCTGCTTTATTTCACGTGGACGTCATTTATAAAATATGTGTTCACACCCAGCTGTGGAACTGGCATTCTCTTGGACTTCCAGAGGTGTCGAGTAGGAACTAGCACCTTAAACTGGAGGAAAGCCTACTCAACTGCAAGGCCGACCCAACCACTAGACAATCCAGGCAGCTACCTAGGACAGCAGCTTTTGGGGTCAGCAAAGAGCAGCTACAGTTAAAACCAAAGCCATAACGTCTGATAATCACACCAACTCGAAGAGTCATCAGTTCATACTTTTACCTGCCAGAAGAATGGGCAATATGCAAATAGTCCATCTCCCCTTGTTAGTGACTTTTTGAAATCTCCCTCATTATGCATGCATTTACAAAATAAAGTTTAATATTTAAAGGTGTGATGTCCAAATATGTGTTTTTATATGATTGTTCTATGAGGGATGTTATTGAGATGATTACAATTGAGTTTATTTAACAAAATCTTGAATCTAGAGGTCTAAAAGCTAATTGTAAGGGGGCACAAGGCTAAAGGTTTACCGTAGGACACCTGATACCCTTGCACTTGTGCCCTTCTCCTCCATCTCTGCTTTTTCTTGTGGCATAGATTGGTCTTCCTCTACTCCCATTTAAGACGGTAGCGCCTCCTGATCTTGACCTTCCCACACTGAATATGTTTTGCTATGTTGGTCTGCGCTTGTATATCTCCACTAGATTGTTAGCTACAGGGAGCGGAGCCCGTCTCTTGTATGTATGTGTGTTGTACAACAGAAGGAAATATAGAAGCAAAGGATATGACCTGGTTAGACAGAACGTGTTGCTTTGGCCATCCATCTTTATCCAAAGCTCCATGCTGGTATATGATGTGTACCTCTGGTTGCATTTTTAGCAACACATTTTCTAAGCTTGTTCATTCTTTTTAGCCCTCTTGTTAACTATTGAGGATAGCTGTCAGTGGAAGGCATCAGGGGTAGAAGTTTGGACACATTAACAATTGGTTCTGATCTTGCACAGGGCTGTGATTTATTTTTAACAAATGGGAGGGCAGAGCAGTGTCCTTATGTCTGTCTTCTCACTCTGATTTTTTTAATAAGCTTTTGAAAGCTGTTATTGAGAGGAGGAGAAGGGCAAAGTTTTGACTGCGGGGCTGTGTAATCATATAGGCAGTTTGTTATTATATTGTCTTTTTTGGGAGATCATGCTAATTACAGTGCACGTTAAAAGCACAGTGCTGCTAAATCAGGTAATTTGTAGAACACAGATTCAAGAAGATTATAAACAGCTGTCCAGGCCAGCTGACACTTTGTTCCTGTGTGCCGCTGAACTAAAGTAATCTTTGTATCTTTCTGGCCTCTGTTTTGCTGTGGATTGTGAGATTCACTTTGCAGTTGCTTATAAAACCAGTCATCAAAGCAATCTGTGTTTCTCCATTTGCCTAATCTTGGATAATATAATATTTCTCATTTGGTTGCTTCTGTTTTCTGTCCCTGAGTGTTGGCACCAGGAAACTGGTCAAATTAATACAATGGAGAAACTTGTGTTGGGGCTTCAATCAGACTGATGATCTTTACCTCGCACACAGTGGCTATGTACTAATTCAGTCATTTTTCTGCATGTCATCGTTTATCCTGTATGAGTATATGCTGTGCACTTTCCTGCCTATCATATGGTAATCTTGTACCTCCCATTTCTGGCTCTTTCCACATTAATTATTGTTTTGTTTTAATGTATTGCTGTTTAATGGATATGTGTGTAGTGATTTTCAGTTCAGGCATTGAGGTCTGCCTGGGCAGTCAGGTTTTCAGGATATTGCCAATGAATATGCATGAGATAGATCTGTATACAGTGGAGCATTTACTCTAAATGGCAACACTTAACATGATTAGTGATAAGCCAGTTTAATATTAATGAGTTGCTTTGGATGTGATGCAGCTCATTAAAATATTTTTGCATGTTCTGATGTGTTTTTGCCTTAATAGTAATAGAAGCACCTGCATTAACATTAATATGGCAACCCCATTTAGTTCCATTAATTTATTAGTGCAACATGTCATATTTTAGCAAATAAATATGCCACTTGGGTGAGGATTTGTAGCTGCCTATAGCTTATTTTACAGCACTCTGATTTAGGGCACCATGTAAATGCCCAAATAAATATTTGCTACCAGATTAAAATGGCATCATTGAGTTTAGGAAGGTAAAGGATCCCTGGTAGGATGCATTGGATGATAGCTCAGGGGTCATGGCCACCAAAACAATGATGCAGCAAGACATTTGTAAAGATCTAGAATAGGTCTTTAAAATATTTTGGAAAAAGGCTATTTCAGACATTTGTCTAGAAGAGGATACAGTAATTGTTTGCCCATAGGCTACTCTTCGGATAGTTAATTCCTTCAAGTGTCACAGTATATCAGAAACTAAGGCTAACAACCATATCAATTCTTCTCCAAGAAAGCAGAGGACTCTTCAGTTCTGAACAATGGTAACATGCAGCAGAAATATTGATCTAAAAGCAGAATCCAGTCAGCATGAGCTTGGTGAAATGAATTATAGTCTCATGATTGAAAATCCACCTGAAAGAGAAGGAAAATCCATTATTTTCCAAAATGTTCTATGCTGAGCAAAGAATAAAGCTAAAAAGTACTCATAGAGACAAAATTAAATGTGGCCAAAAAACAGCTACTGCAGAAGGCAATGGTGATTGTTGAGAGTTGGAACACAAAACAAGCAAACATTTCAGCCTACTGTAGGTGAAAATTTCAACAAATTGGTTGACCTGAAAGCACTGGTAACAATGAATCAAAGCCCAGTTCTTGATTTCATTGGCATACCTAGCCGGCATCTCTGCATGTGGAGGTGTTCGATCATCAGTGCCAAATAGCGGGTAAATACCCTCTGAGGGTATTTTTCCCTTAGTCGAATTTGACCCAACTGTTTTCATGACTTGCTAAACTGTTCTCTCATTTTTTACTGCATCAAAAAGCCAGACGTATCGAGAAATTGTGTCAAATATCCATGAGTTGAGTATTTTGCAGGTTCTGCTGTAAGGATATTTGTACTCTAAAGATATTTGAAACTTTAATCTCTGAAAAGAAGACTACCCTTTTTCTTGTTTGAAATCCAGATGTAATGTTGTATTCTTCTAATCTTTGTCTGTACTGATTTGTGCACTGACTTGCGAAGTACATGTAGGAAGTTTGTCTCAATGTTTCTAAAACTTACAGCTGTAAGATGATACCCAACCTCTGAAGACAATTCTTATAAATCTTGGTTTGGAGTGTGTCAAAACAGCGGTCTTATACTCAACTTAGGACAGTTGAAAGTATCCCAAATTCGGGTGATTCCACTGTTAATAAAGAACTCTCTCCTCCTTTGTAATGAACAAGAAGCAAAGTAGCTAAATCTGATTTTTGGATTAGGGGGGTGCAGGGAAAAAAATTGTTTTGTTTCCTCTGCCATTTGCAGGTTGTTTTGTTTTAATCATTTTTTATTGTGTTTTAATAAATTTTCATTTCAGGACAATTTTATTAATTAAAGAGTTAGCTGTGACTGCTGCCCAATTAGTGATTATTAGCTAGGATCTGGATTAGACTTGATAGATGTTTCGGTGCTTAGACATGGTTTCACAGAATTTCTGGCAGAAGATCATGGCAAAAGAAAAATCTTTTGAAGTACATCTCCATAGCAAGAGTCAATAGATTCACAAGGCAAAAAATCCACTTAGTGTTTTCCATAGAGCTCCAGACCAGACAAACTTTGGGCCAATCAGAAAACAGAAAGGAAGATTACCAGCAATACAAGATTAAGAGCAGACTGACTAGAGCCAGCCTTCATTGAGATGTGGCAGCTCTTCTGCGAGATGCCTGCCTTCCAGTCCAAAGGTTACCATGAACTGGAGGGGCAAACCACATTTTGGATTTTTCAATGTCAGATTAAAAGTGGTATGAAATTAAATAGAACATTTTGTTGCTATTTCCCATGTTGTTTTGAACGAATGCCATCTTGAACAACTTCTATTCTTGATTTTAAAATTCTGATCACCAGGCTACCTCCAGTAAAGTGTGATATCACTATCAATACTGTACTTTCTCAACACAAGGTGATTCGAAGAAGTTTCTGAACCTGGCAACAGAAGTGAGAGTCTGGAGTGACTTCTGCTGTGAAGTCTGGGATAATGATTTAACATATGCAAAAATATCGAATGAACAGTGAATTTATTATGAGTGCAGCTTCTTCAGTTGCTGAACACAGGTATGCAGAGTACTAAGAATGTTAGCACTATCTTAGAATCAACATGAGATCCAGAACAGGTATTTCGGATACTGCTCTTACCTACTTTCTGAATTGATTTGCTTAATTCTCTTATTTATAAACTTCAGTGGAAAGTGCCTTTAGCCTGACCTTCATGCACTGTATCTCGCCAGCGTGATATTGACTTTATTAAGTGCCAGAAAACAAAGAGGTTATTCAGGTTCTTCTGATTCTCTGCGGTCTAGTTTAATCTCACCTTTTTGACACAACATCATTAAGAGACTTGATTTACTAAGAGCATTTTTTTCCTCTAGTCTTTGTCTATGAGAAAAATACTGGGTCCTTAAATCTCAAAGAATGCGTGGAACACAACTAACAGTAAGTGAACCAGTTTTCCTGCCTATTGTTCTAAGACTCACATGGACAATTGATGCTGCTCAATAATTTACAAGCTTCAGCGGAGCAGGAGGAACAGGATGATGGTGTCCACAGTTCAAGTCACTCGCAGGCTGTGCATTGTCAGATCTGAGCATTTGTGGTCATATTGATAATTTTCTTGCACGTTGATTGTGAGTTATTGTTCTAGCATGGTGTTTTGTATGTAAAAAGATGTTCTTATGCTATGTGGATGAGATTAATAATCATACTTATTTCTATAGCACTGCTGGACATTCACAGCACTATACAGTGTTAATAAGTATTTTGTTACAATTGGGACAATAAGTGCTGTCCGGATCAGGGCTGCTAATCGGGATATTCAGCAGGGTTATACAGATAGTGCCAGGGTCGTGCATAGGCAGAGCGGAGACAAAGCCGGCAATTATATGTGTAGCGGAGATATTTCGTACTGCCCTATAGATAACTATCTGGATGTTGGTGCTGAATATCCCTTCAGCCTGCCTTGGCTCTATTTGGCTAGGTCCATGCTGGCACATAGACAGAACGGGAGCAGAACCAGCAAGATTCCTCATCACTATATGGATACTATCCAGATAGCGTAAGACTGCACCAAAGCTGTCCTAAGGCTATCAGCATAGCGGTAACATTGGCTGCCCTATTGGGATACTGGCGTCAAATACCTTGCTTTTGTTTTTTTAGCATTTAAAAGCACGTCAGCCGCTGTGACCAACTACAGAACCAAATATGTCCCTGTCCCAAATACTTTAAAGTCTAAGTGGGCACCTGGGGCAGTAGGAGGTAATGATTTGCCTAGGAAGCATTAGTGGCAGGTCCTGGCATTCCTACTTCTTTGCCCATTGCTTTAACCACTAGGTCACTTCCTGGATCCTCTTTTTAGTAAACGGTTTCAGCTAAATAGTATCTATTGAAGAGGATGAGATGTCAATAAAGAAAAATCAAATTAAAAAGCAAGAGCGATTGTGGCTGAAGGGGAAGCCTGTGAGTACTGCAGTCAGATTTCTCAGTAAATTACGTGGGCAAACTGAAGGCACAGCTCAGTGACACTTTTCATTGTTCAGTCTTCTTAATTCTCATTTGGATGGGAGTATTGTACAGAAAAAATGTATTAAATATTGTACCTGTGTTATGAGAACAGAAAGGATTGGAAGCACACAATACCAATCTAAATACATTTTGAGACCCCATTATTAAAAATCTGACTAGCTCACATCAATAATACTGTCCGCATTGGAAATGAGCTGAGCTTTTTTCCTGACAGGCAGGGAGTCTGCGACATTCTAATAGCTTTCACATACCTCTCACCAAGTGTATTATTTCAACACAATAGTTATTTTGCAGGAGAGTTGCTTAAAAGAGTCAAAATGGATTTGAAAAGGTGCACCAAGTTTTAATTTTATGCACAGAGCATTAATGAGCAGCTTCCCTTGGGGCCACGCTGTCAACTTAATGTATTCATGATAATCTGAAACGCAGATGCTGTTCTACCTGAACCCTTTTAGTGGCAAGAAACTAGCAATTTTGCTTTGGAAAATGTCAGAAACTGTATTGTTGTTGAAACTCTGTTTTGATTCGAGAGTACTGTGCACAATAGCTTCTATAGGAGAGCTACACCATTTCACAAACTATTTAGATATTTATTTTTTGTTTTTAGTGTAAATTGAAAAGGACATGATCAACATTACTTACTTGGTTGTCCTTCTCTTATCCTGGTTAGCAGCACATATTTTCAGATGTGTGTCAGTTTTTAGGGATGTGCACAGGGTTAACATTTTGAGTTGATTTCTTTTTCCAGTTCATGTCACCCATTCATTTTAATAAAAATATGTTAATATGTATTACATAGGCATAGCACACATACATTTGTAGGTTAATGCTAGGGATGTGCATTTTGGGCTTGTATGGGTGCCTAAAAATTAAAAATGCATGCAGATCATTTATGCACACATATACCTACAAATTAATGCATGTACAATTAAACTGGGTGCACAAAAATGCAGTAGCACTCATAGAAGGGGTGCAATTAAGACAAAGATACACACAAAAAAGAAAAAAAACCACATGGAAATTGCTAAAACTTTGTTTTAAACAAAGACTAGTAAAACTTGAATTTGGTCCTGCACATTCCTAGTTAATGCAGATCAAGACAGTGTGCACTAAAGTTTTTAAGGCACACTAATGAACCAGATGTGCATACCTTCTCTAGTAGCATAATAGTGTAAAAAGGCACATTTTACAAGGACATCGAAGTCTGAAAAAAAAGCAGGCAATTCCAAGTTCAGGTTCAATTTCACAACCATGCCTGGTATGGATGTCTGTGGGGCATCTACATAGACATTCCCTGAATAGTATTCTAGATTAGAGACATCTAAGGATAGCCTAATGGTTAGAGTAGAGGGCTAAGACTAGGGAAGCCAGGGTTTAAAAATCCATCTGTTGCTATCATTGTGATTGTGGATATTACTGGGGATGGTGGGGTGCCAACCGCACACCCTCTGGATGTTTTATGGCCAAAACAAGTACTTTCCCAATGCCTAGAGCAGGTCTAAACTTCGACAGGGTCGCTGACATTTCTGAAATCAAGCGGGGATGTCTAAGTCCATTGCAGTGCCCCAGACACAACTCTGGCAGGCTCTTGCTTACTTGGCCATCCTCGTTCTGGAGGCATCTTTAAAAGCCATTTTTAAAATGGCTCTGGGGACGTCTCTGTGATTTGGATATTCACATGCAAATTTCAGAAATCCAAATTGTGACTAAGGCTTTTGAAATGACCCCTAAGAGATGATGCCCAGAAAAAGACTGATTAACACACACAGCCTATTAAGGAGATATCTCAACGCCTAACCACAGAGTTTGACCATTTGGAGCTTTGCATTTATCCAGGAGAGATGCCATGGTTTTCATCAACTATACTTTACCATGCTTGGCAGAAGAGCCTAATCAGTTCCCATCCAGCACCCCTGCCCTCCCATGTCTACCACAAGGCTCTGTAATATGTAAAAAACCATCAATACTAGCCATTAGCTACCAATACATCACTACTGATATTTCATATTGCTTTAACAGAGAGTTTTGCAAAATAAAATGGTATATCTTTATGCTTTTATGAATTTCTAGATTTGTAGATCCGAAAGGCTTGATGTGGCTCTGCTGCATAGAGATAGAAGCTAAAATGTACTGTTACTGTTTTTAATATGAACATTTGGAAAGATTGTTTTTCAGCCGGAGGTATCAGAAACTTGGAAACTTTTGATTGCTCCCCATATACTCTTTGCATTATAGTAACATGGGGCACCTGTAATCCTAAGGATAACCATAGAATTCTTAGGATAAAATTTGCAAAGGATTTTTCTAAGAACAGGAGAAATCCTTTGGTAAAACAGGTCCTTAATGTTCTGTTTTCAACAGTTCTTCTCCTTGTCCATGCCTTTAGCAAATGTCCTTTTAGAGCAGGAGACATCACCATTTTCCTATGGCTTTCAAAAGGACTGAAAGGCTCAGTATGAACATAGGCAAACTAGAAATGCCACACTGGGTTACACCAGTCCAGCATCTTGTCTTCAACAGTGGCCTGTTTGGGTCGCTTGAAAGTACCTGGCAGATCCTTGGAGGAAAGATCTTTTAATATTGTTCACTCCCAGAAGAAAGCAGTGGAGACACTCAAATGTATCAAGCTACAAATTATTTATGGGATTGTCAAACAAAATCTTATTGAAAACCTTGTTGGTCCTGGGAGAAAATGCAAGAAATAACCAGCATTCAATGATGGGTGAGGTCTGACGATTTCATAGTTCAATGATAGAGAATCCAGGAAAAGAGGCACTATTCCAGCATTGAAGACTGGTACCCTTTCTGGAGTTTGTTTTCGGGTCATGACTTAGGCGCATTTTTCTATCCCATAGAAGTACTAGTAAATGCATTTATGAAGTTAAAGAATCAGTCCAGTATTTAAAATGACGCAACGTCTTTTGCTATGTATTGCTCGGTAGAAACTGTTATAGAGATGTTCACCATATTTCGTCAACTATTATTTCCTAGGTAGATGCTGATTAGAAGTTGCAGATGGGTATAGACTAAAAGGTGATGGAGGTGAAATGAAAAAATAGACAAGGAAATAGTAAGAGAAAATAATAAATTGGTCCTACAATATTCAGTGACATCTCTTTCTTATAGTATACTTTTATAATGAAACACTGTAAAAAGCTGGTTAAATCGCGTCCAAGTAATTCATGCAGCTTTTAAATTCTACATAAAAATAGAAGTTAGCCAACAAGTAGTCAAAATGACCTTTCATTGTATTACTTTAATACATTGATATCTAGCTTTAAAGAGCTCTGCTCCCCTCGTCAGGGAAGTGCAGACTGAGTTAAGGATGATGTTGCATGAAAATACAGGGAAATTACAGGTTAAATTACAATGTTGGGGTGGTGGTGTTTGTTTACAAAGCTATAAAGAGCTACAACATGAAAGGATGAAGGTAGGGATAGTGATAAACTTGCAGAGGAGTGAGAAAACTGAGAATACAATTTACAACTGCAGGACTATGTCGTGTAAGGAATGAGGAATCCAGTGTCATTATTACCATTATTAAGGGGCTTATTTACTAAGCCACAGTAGCTGTCAATGTGCATTAACAGTTAGCATGGCCTTAGCAGTTAACGTGGTAATTTCTGCATTAAAGTGGAGAATGGACAGGCACTGTGGCTTACAGTTAACAAGCGGGAAGTTGCACACATTAACTGTTAACGGGGCAGATAAAATGGGGCAGATAATGTTATGTGGCTAGGTGTAGCTAATGGCATTTCATTATCTGCCGTTTAATTAATGCACTATAAAGAACTGTTCTCTGCATTAACCAAGGCTTTGCAGTTACCAGGTATTAATTGGGCTATTAACCCATAATAACTACAAAATCGTGCTGCACTTTACTAATTTAATAACAGGCCATCTAGATATATGAGCAAACGACGCATGTAAATCTAGATATTTTAGACACAGATGCACATAAATGACCATTTATGCATGTAGATAACATGGCTGTGATTCCGATCGCATGGACCGATGCTGTGCACAGGGGCAGAGCGTAGGTGGAGCGCAAAGTTACAGGTGTAAATGATAAAATATTATAATTTAACACACATTCCTTGCAAATCTAGGTGTGAACATTTATGCCAGCCCTAGGGTGATTGCGTTAAGTTGATGCGCGGTTTTGACCATTGATGCCTATATTTTATACAATCATGTGCATACTTGACTTTATAAAGCAGGTGTGAAATACATGCAGAAAAGTGCATTTATGTATGCGGCACATTTTTATATCTATTTTAAAGTAAACCATTTTGAATAAGGTCTTGTTATAAAGATGGTACATAGAAATGTTATAAATATGTATTTGAGGTATTCTGTGTTCTCATTTAGGGCTGGATTTTCAGCAACAAAGGTCAGTGTGTTAACTTATATGCCAGTTGTGGAGCCTGATGCTGAAAGGGGCACATCTGACCTGTCCGGTGTTCAAAATCTGGACGGGCCGGATTAGACCCCGATTCTGCAACATTCCCGCAGGAGCAGAATCAGGATGGTACATGGACCAGACATGCCCCTATTCTGCCACCCTCCAGGTCCAGCCATGGCCCCGTCCAACCCTCCCAATGCCCCTATATAGAGCCTCGGTGCCATGGCATCCCATCACCATGGCATTGGGAGGTCATGTAGGAGCCCTGACTCCCTGCCACACCGCAATCATGTTGTTCCTCGCTGCCTGACCCCCTGAGTGACCTGCTGCTGCCCACTTCATCCACAGGGCTTGCTGGTGCCACCCCTCTCAGCCAGGGAGACTTAGTCCACCTTGGAGGTGGAATAAGCTTCCCAGCCCTTCATGCTCCTCCGGACATACAGGCCCGTGACCGGAATTGACCCTCGGCCCTATACATCCGGAATCCTGGGACCGCCTCTTCCCTGCCCGCACTCCTCCTCCAGCCCACCCCCTCCTGCCCCCATCCAGAGCTCCCCTGCACAGCAGCTGTGTACATGTAGGGAGCTTCAGTTCTGGAATTGGGTCTCACGGAATAGCCGAAGTGGACATCTGGGTCATACGTCCACTCCCGCTATTCCTGTCTCAGCATGCTGGCCATAGTGTTTAAATTAATATTTTATTTATCTATTTATTTGCTTATTTTACATACCGCTTTGTCCAAGTAATCAAGGCGGTTTACAGGGAACATAATGGCTCGTACTGCTCTCAACAGTTTACAAGGAACAGGAAACATACTGAACAGTAACAATAATCAACATTATAACAGTTGAATTTGTATATTCAACTGTTATAATGTATATTCTGTGCTGTTATGTATACAGTCAACGGTGCTGAATGTAAGTATTTGTTGTTATCCCTTCTGGGTGTCCAGTGTTGCTCTGAAAAGGATATGTAGGTTTCAACTAACACCACCATACTGAAGAGTCTCACAAAAAATGTATCCTAGGTTGTCATCGTAGAGTCCCAAGTCGCATCAAAAGGTATGACATCTGAAGAGGGGCCCCTGGAATCTTGTGCCTATGCACTACAATCCCGTTGAGGGGTCCAACAGGAGAGTGTAAACACCCGTGGCCAAACCAGAAAGACAAAGGAACAGGTGCGCAAAACAGTGGTTGAAATAAGCAGCTTTATTAAGAAAGAAACCCCAACGTGTTTCAGTGAAACTTTCTTCTTCAGGAGGTACCGTCCTCAAATAAAAACATAAATATAATCATATAAAATATCTCAGGCATAAAAATCACGATTAAATTAACATTTAATACAAGAGGCTCAAAATCAAAACAAACAATAAAATCTACATAAATACATGTAAAACTATCTGAGAAAGGGAGGCTGATTAGAAACAGGAAGACTAATTCAATACATATAAAACCAGTACTGGTATTGTTATGTGCCTTTCCCCTTCCATTCCTTCCCTCCCCCATTTCCTCCTTCCTCCTTCCTCCTCCTTTTCCCCTTCCCCTCCCCTCCCCCCTTTTCCCTTCCTTTCCTCACCTCCCCATCCCCTTCCATCTTCCCTTCTCCCTTCCTCTTCTCTCCTTTCTCTCCATCCCCCTTTCCCCCTCCCCTCCCCACCACCCCCTCTTCCCTTCCTCCCTTCTCTCTGTCCCCCTTCCTCCCCTGCCCCTTTCCTTCCCTCCCCTTTTTCTTCCCCCCTCCCTCCCCTTTCCCTCCTCCTTCCTTTTCCCCCCTTCTTTCTCCCTTCTCTCGCCCTTCCCCCCCCCCCCATTGATCTGGTAAAAAATGTGCACAGCCTACAAAGACTCAAGTCTTCTTCAGAGCCAGTATGGCTGATAGGTCTTGGCACTATCAAAAGATAGTGTGCTTTAGAGTTTTCCTGCTGCATCAAAGGGATGTACCCAATGGATTGATGCACATGGTTTTAAGTAGATTGCATATTCAAAACAGGCAAATAACATCCAAATGAAAGACAGGAACATTCAGATGTTTCCATGAAATTAATCTCTGCTACAGTGGCCTAAGTTCCACCTCAGCAACTCCTGCAGTGCATGGGGAGCCTGCTATCACTGAAGTGGATCTCCCTTGCTCTGGTGGGCCTTTCTGATACTTTGTTTGGGGATCCCTAATTTGAACTTCTGCTACTTCTCTGCCATGTCCTCTTTTTGCACCGTTGGGTCACAGGCAAGGGCGTTCTTGGATTTGAAAGCTTGCCATTGACTCTTCCACTGAGTCAGCACAGAAACCATGTGAAAGGAAAGCTAGGCTTCAAGCATTCCATATCTCACCTGCAAGATTTGACTTTCTTTATTCTTACAAAAGTGGCGTTTCCTGTGATTGTTAAAAAGGAAACTCAACTTGAACATGAGCCCAGGACATTACTATTCATCCTTCTTCCTCTGAAAGCCATTTTCTTTCCTTCCCTTCACTGGAAGCTGACCCGAGGAAGTGTCAGGAAGGAAGTCTGGAAATGGAACTGTGTTAAAGGAGGGATGATAGATAAAACAAACTATTTCAGGTGATGTGGAGCAGTTGAGTGGAAAAACTCAGTCTTAAATGAACTGAATGAACGTCCTTGGCTACCAGTCCAGCAACAGGTTCATTTTAAATGGCTTTTAATCATGTTTAATATCAAATATATACATTTGATCCCAGATTTACTGGACATAGTGAAATGCCCAAGACTCAATGAGACATAATTCATGATACCACCTATTCAAACAGTTCAATTAGTAAAAACGAGGAGAAAAATTATTTAAGTGATAGGATCTCGACTATGGAACAACCTACCCACAGACTTATACACTGATTTACTTTAGGAAAAAAAACCCTTAAAAGCCATGCTATTTCCCAACATGGACAAATAATCTTGAACGTGTGTTTGTCAGTCTGTCCTGTATAATGTTCTGTCCTATATAATGTTTGTATTAAGCTGTGTATTTTAATTGTGAATGTAACCTTGGAAGTCGCCCAGAAATTTATGATAGGCATGATATAAATACATTTTAATTTAATTTCAATGCATTTACAAAATATTTGGTCTTCCAGCACATGGAGGTTGTATACGCCTGTATAAGCCTAGTAGTAGCACTTTAGAAATGCTAAATAATAATAGACAAGGTTCTGAAATAATGGCCCTAAAACACTGTCATGTTCATAATCTCTTGTGCATCCGGAGATACTCTATTGCAAAAGTTGATGATTATTCTAGTTGTATTCCTGGAGGTTGATATTTGGAGGTCTGGCCACCTCATAAAGACATGTAGGACATTTTTCAAAGGCACTTATTTGGTTAGTAGCATGTGTTAACTGGACAAGTGCCAGTGAGAGGAATATTCAATGGTGCTATCTGGATAGTGAACATAAGATAAGCCATACTGGGTCAGACCAAAGGTCCATCAAGCCCGGTATCCTGTTTCCAACAGTGGCCAATCCAAATCACAAGTACCTGTCAGGTTCCTAAAAGGTAGACCGATTCCATGCTGCTTATTCCAGGGGTAAGCAGTCGGTTTTCCGGGTCCTCTTTAATAATGGTTTTTGGACCTTTCCTCCAGGAACTTGTCCAAAACCTTTTTAAACCCAGAAACACAAACAACTTTTACTACATCGTCTGGCAACAAATTCCAGAGTTTGATTATGTTTTGAGTTAAAAAATATTTTCCCTGATTAGTGCTGAATGTACCACATTTAAGCTTCATTTCGTGTCCCCTAGTCTTTCTACTTTTTGAAGGCGTAAACACTGATCTATGTTTCCTCTTTCCACTCCACTCATTATTTTTTTAGACGTCTATCACATCCTCCCTAAGCCTTCTTTTTCCCATGCTGAAGAGCCTTAACCTTTTAAGCCTTTTCTCATAGGGGTATGCTTCCATCTACTTTATCATTTGTTGGCTCTTCTCTGTACCTTTTCTAATTCTGCTGTATTCTTTTTTAGATGTGGCAACCAGAACTGCATGCAATATTCAAGGTGCGTTAGCACCATAGAGCGATAGAGAGACATTACAATATCCTTGGTTTTATTCTCCATTCCTTTCCTTATAATTCCTAGATTCTATTTGTTTTCTAGGCAACTGCCATGCACTGAGCAGAAAATTCCAATGTAATTATCTATGATGACCCATTATATATCTTTATGTGCATTTTGAGTTACGTGATCCATCCAAGTTTGACTGTTGAAAAAGCCACCCTAAATCTGTATAGATAACTTATAAAGTTAGACCTGCTATTTCTGTATTTGGACTTGGAGAGGTAACCTAACTGGAGAGAGGTCAAATATTGCCATTCTCCATATATAATTCTGGCCCTGTCCACAGAAGGACCCTAATCCTGTCCACTTTAAATAAATAACTTTGGGCTTTATAGTGACTTGTAAGGTGTAAAGTTATATAAATTTCCTATGGGACAGCAAATATAAAGCACTTATGTGGCCAGTATCTGATGTTGGCCATATCAGTGGTTCTGAATATTGTCCAACTGAGGTTTACAACACACAAGCACGAATCCATGTAAATAAGAAGAACCTAGTCCAAAACGTGGTAAATAGAAAAAGTTACTTTTATTAAAATATAACAGGGGATATAAGCCAAGGGGGCCGTGTTTCGATTATGCCTTCATGAGGGGTATGCTTGGCATACTACAATCATAAAAACAGAAATATAATAGTTAATAACAATTAAAATATGTGCAATGATAATAAAAAATAATATTACATAATAAGAAAAGACACCATACAAATAAAAAATGGAACAAAATGTATAAAGAAGGATAAAACCATTCTCATAACAGAAGTAAAAAATAAATGAAAAATAATAAAAATATCAAAATCATAACATGGGTTGCCAAAGATAAAAACCATGCCATTCTTACAACATATAAAAAACATACCATAGTGTGATATTGCTATGGTAATCTGTTTTTCAAGCACTAGTATTCTTAGCTCTTTTACACACCTGTTTTTTTATACACCTGTCTTTTTTTATATGTTGCAAGAATGGTATGGTTTTTATCTTTGGCAACCCATAATTTTAGTGTGATATTGCTATAGCAATGTTATTATTGAGATAGAACATGTTGTTTTACATTAATTATAATATCAACAATTCTTTCTCTCTTTTTTCCGCTGATCACTCCTACTTTTAGTAAAAATACTGACCCCTCTATCTTTTTCTTTCAGCATTGCAAGACTACATATGGGGTTATAATTAATAGAGGTATTTTTGCTCCATGTTATGATTTTTATATTTTGGTTACATGTCACACCCTTGTATTTCATTCTTATTAATAATCTTATTATTAATTAATTTATTATTATTTTTCATGTTGCCATGGTGCTGCAGCTCCATTTAAATTCTATGATGCCGGCCACCTGCTAAAAAGTTAATTCCCCACAGCCCGACCCCCGATCCAGCCTCCTAAGGCCAGGATTGGGCTGCGGGGAATTAACCTTTTGCCCCCCCACCAGCCCCTTCCGTGCCTCAGAGCTGCTGAAAGAACACGTCCAGGAAAGTTATTCCACCCAAGGAATGGAATAACTTCCCCAGACATTTCACTGGCTCTGGACGTACAGGGCCGACATCAGAATCTGCCCTTTATGTCCAGGGCCGGCGACTGCCCACTGCCCGCCCACTCTCCACCCCCGGGCCACCCCTTCCCCATCCCCGTATAACTTTCCCTCACAACCGGCGGGGAAGTTATACAGGGGCAGAAGCCGGCACAAATAGTGGGGATGGAGGTCTGTTGGGACATCCATCCCCGCTATTCGTGCCTCAGAATAATCCCCTAAGAAGGGTATAGTTAAGCTTTGGAACTCGTTGCTGGAGGATGAGGTAAAAGCAGGGGGTTTAAAAAAGGTTTGCACAAGTTCCTGGAGGAAAAGTCCAGAAATCATTATTTAGGTGGACTGGGGAAATCCAATGCTTATCCCCTGGGATAAGCAGCATTGAAGGCTGCTCTGCTGGTTCTCAGCATTCAGCAGCTCCTGCACTCCAGCAAATCACCAGTGTATAATGCAGTCTGCAATGTAGAAACAGCTCATAGACTCATATACCTACTCACTGCTTTTTGGTAACACATTTTAGTGCATGTTCACTCATTTCATACTGTTCATAAATGATAAGAATTCATTTCTTATAGGGGTAACATTCACTGGTGGCAGTCAGTATTTTAATTTAAATGCCGGTCGAGGTCTTCACATTAAGACATGTATTCAGTACTGCTTGATATATAGTCTGTAGTGCTGAATTGAACACTTTGGCCGTTGGCTGCCCCCACTGCTTTATTTTCATACAAGCTGCTTTGTCATGCCTTAGGTAAATTGCACTTTCAAGTGAAACACAGAAATATAAAAAATGATGGCAGATAAAGACCACACACCCTATCCAGTCCGCCCAGTCATAAGAACTATTAAGTTCTACAGTCTTTCCATCTATCTCAGAAATCCTCTGCACTTGTCCCTTGCTTTCTTGAACTCAGATACAGTTCTCATCTCTTGCACCTCCATTGGAAAGCTGTGCATTGCATTTACCAACCGTTCGTTAAAAAAATATATGCTCAGATTACCTCTATCCTCTTTCATCTTCTTCTTATGTTCCAGAGTTTCCTTTCAGCTGGAAGAGGGCTATCTCCTGGGTATTTATTCCACAGAAATATTTAAATGTTTCTTTATCTCCCCTCTCCTGTCTTTCCTCCAAAGTATACATGTTGAGATCTTTAACTCTATTTCCTTATGCCTTATGGTGAAGACCACTGACCATTTTACTAGCCCTCTTCACCGATTCCATCCTGTTTACATCCTTTTGAAGGCACGGTCTCTACAATTGTACAGAGTACTCCAAATGAGGTCTCACTAGAGACTTCCACAAAGGCACTATCACCTCCTTTTTTTCTGATGCGCATTCTTTCCCCTATGCACCGAGACATCCTTCAGATTTTTGCCATCACCCTTTGTACCTCTTTGGCCACTGTAAGATCATCCTATACAACCACACCTAGGTCCTGCTCTTCTTTCGTACACTGAAGAACTTCACACCTTATCCTATAGTACTCCCTAGGGTTTTTGCAGCCCAAATGCATGATCTTGTATTTTTTAGCATTAAACTTTAGCTGCCAAATTCTTGACCATTCTTCAAGTTTGAATAGATCTCTCATGTTATCCACGTCATCCAGTGTGTCTACTCTATTGCAGATTTTGTATCATGCACAAAGAGACATACCTTTCCTGACCAACCTTCTGCAATATTGCTTACAAAAATGTTAAAAAGGATAGAACCAAGAATTGATGCCTGCAGCGTGTGACTGGTAATGCCTCTATCTTCAGCGTGAACTCCATTTACTACGACCCCCTGACTCAAACAATTTCTAACCCATTCAATCACTTTAAGGTGCATTCCAAAGGCACTCAGTTTATTTATAAGTCACCGAAGTGGAACAGTGTCAAATGCCTTGCTGAAATCTAAGTATTTATCACATTGATCCAATTCTCTGGTCACCCAGTCAAAGAAATCAATCAGATTCATCTAACAAGACCTACCTCTAGTAAAGTCTGTTATCTCAGATCCTGTAATCCCTTGGATTTCAGAAACGTCACCATCCTCTACAGCGTTTTAAATTTACTCACCACAGAGGTCAGACTAACTGGTATGTAATTCCCAATCTCCTCCTTACTTCCACTTTTGTGGACAGGAACCACATTCGTCCATCTCCAGTCCTCTTGGATCAGTGCCATTTCTAAAGAAGCCAGAGAAGCTGCTAGTACTTCCCTAACTTATTTATTATTTATTTATTTATTTAACAATTCTTTTATACCGCGCTATTACAATCAGTGCGGTGTACATTGAACAAGAAACATACTACAATGCATACAAGTAACATTGAGTTTTACACTGAACAGGGAACTTCAACAATAGGACAACCGGGGGAACTATGTACAGAATAACTTAATGGTATATACAGTAATAAAATTCGTTTGGATATTGCAATATTCCTCCAATACCCTCGGATGAATCCTTTCTGGCCCCGTCACTTTGCCCAATTTTAGCTTAGCTAGCTCCTCATGAACACTGTCTTCTGAAAATAGTTTGAGTTCTATCTCACTTCTGTTCCTATTTGTTTTCTGAGGTCCCATTCTCTGTCCCTCATCTGTGAACACAGAACAGAAATATTTGCTAAGCAATTCCGCTTTATCCTCCTCAGCCTCTACGCATTCATCTCCTTCACCCTTGAGTCTCACAAGGCCATTGCAGTTCCTCCTGTTACTAACATATCTTAACACAGTCTTGTCCCCATGCTTTACTGCACTGTCTATTTTTGTTTTCATTAGCATCTTTGCTTTCCTGACTACTTTACCAGCTTCCCTTTGTTTCTCTAGATATTGCTGTGTAATTTTTAAAGAAGCAGATTTTGTTAAGGGCTGTGTTAAAAGCCTAGCATTGTGTGCATTGTATAAAGTTATAGGATACAAATAAAGCAAATTACAGTATAAAGCTGGCGGCTGTGACTGCAAAGCATCCCTGTTAATCCTGCAGTGATACTCGGCCCATCGTTTAATTTAATTAGACTGTCTGTCCTCTCTATTGGGTTAGATGGTATCTTCGCCAATGATTTTTTTTCCTTTGGGTTGGTTTTCAAATAAAAAAGTTATTGGAAAAAACCCTAAAGATGATAACAGGGACTGCAAGTTTACTATTCATTCCTCTAGTGAAAACAAATGTGTGTTTTTCTAGCCAGTCTGCCAAGCCTACCCTTTAATGATTTAACAGATGGAGCTGGCACATGTGAACCTGGAAGATGCTCCTGTCTGATTTTTCCAGTCTGAGGAGTTTTTAACTGCATTAATAGCACAGACGATGGCAAAATATCACCTCCCCGGGCTACTGCACTCTCCTAGCATGTAATGTCTTTCAAGGGGAGGGAGGGAAGCAACAGAAGACAGGGTGAATAAAAGGCCAGTGTAAGAGGATTCGCTGTTTGCATGGCACGCTCAGGAACTCTGTGCGATTAAATCTCCTCCTAGGATTCATTTTCCTTTTGTTAAAATTACTTTTTCCTTGCAGTGTGCTTTCCACAAACATGGATATATAGGAAGTAAATTTTAGAAGGGTTTTCCCTGTATGAAGGCCATTTTGCATGTGGAAAAGGCTTTTTATAAAATTACCCTGCGTATATGTGCATTTAAGTACATGGTACTTATGTGTGTGCTATGTGCAAGCATACTCCAGTGTGTGGTTTTGGCAGGGCAGGGTTGGAGATATGATGTCTGTACCTATTTTCTAAAGTGCACAAGTGCGTGCGTAGAGTACTTCAGAGCAGGTGCAAATGTGTATGTCAGCATTTGTGGGCTGTTTGGAGTCTAATGTAAAAGGATACGTATGCACCCATGTTTGATGGTCTGAAAAAATATTTAAAATTTGATTTAAAAAGCACAGTTTTTGTTTTGTGTTAGAAGGGCTCTATTTGTTAAGGCATTGTTGTGTTTGCGATTTTGTAAAATAGGCATCCCAGTGGTGCTTTTTTGGACATCTCTCCTTGATCCAACCCCCAAGCCTGATTCAGATATTGTTGTTCACATTCTACAGCTGGGCTAAAGAAAGCTTTTCAAAGTAAGATGGCGGGCATGTGAAAAGACCGTGTTTGGAATGAATTGTTTTGCTGTCTTTCCTATTTCCTATTGTTAGACATGATCTTGCTCAGAGTACAAAGTATCTGCTATTTGCAATTGATATACTAGTTTTTGGCTTGTGAAAAATGGGGACATTACAAAGGAAATTATATAACTGCACAGATGGGGGGAAGTACACATAGACTTTGTCTGTCTGTGGACCTTGCTGAATTTCAAAGCAGAAGTGTGTGCACACTTCGACAGGAAAGCTATGCACTCACGTTTTCTCCTGATCGTTTGAGTGCACAATCTTTCTGGGTTAAAATACTCACATTTGTGTGAACTTTTGAAAAGTGTGCTCATAAGTGCAAACCCCACCCCAAGCCTGCCCTCAGAAAAGCCTCCTTGGTGGGTAAACTTGGGTATATATTGGTTATACCTCTTATCACGCAGGCAGGCCATTGGTAGGCAAAGTGTTGTTCTACCTTTGAAAATGTTTTTGTAAACTACCCTTTCAGTCAATGAGCTAGATTGGTGCTCCTTCCTCTACCCAATCTCTTATTACCTGAGGAGTGTTGAACATCTTTGAACAGGTCAAGGATAACCCCAAGTTTTGAGTACCTGTGGCTTCACAGATGCCCTCCCCTTTCTCAATGGGTTCTGCCATGATGTCACTTCCTATAGGAGAATGGCAACCAGGCTGTATTCTGTTGTATGAAGAGAAATGTATTTTCCTAAAGGTCTCTCATTCTTACAACAAAAGTAGGGATGAGAGTTGTGTCTATTTTACCATGTGACACACAATCATTCTTTATAATCTATGGAATACATTTCTCAATATCTAATAAGAGATCCCATCTCATATTGGGTGGAGTAGGTTGTGCTTTCAACAAATCAAGTGACATAGCACAACCAGTGTGATCAGATCTTTGGACAAGTTCCTAGCGGAAAAGTCCATAAACCATTATTAAAATGGACTGGGGGAAATCCCCTGCTTACCCATGGAATAAGCAGCATGGAATCTGTCGATTTTTTTTAGGAACCTAACAGGTACTTGTGACCTGGATTGGCCTCTGTTAGAAACAGTATAGTGGGCTTGATGGACCTTTGATCTGACCCAGTATGGCAGTTCTTACGTTTTTATCTCTTAGGGCTAGATTTGCTAAAAGGTGCTCCAGGTTATCAAGCATTAAATCGCATTATTTACTGCAGGTCCCATTTGATGCATGTTAGCAGCATTAGCACATGATAACATGGTAGCATACATTAATAAATCGAGCCTTTGGTATACCAGTGAACACATTCAGCTTGCAGTTGAATTAATGTTTGCAAAACGGGCGTTCTTTCCAAAACTGTGCCTCCTATGTTGTGCCTATAGCAAAAGTTTATCTAATGGGTTTGACAGAAGAAAGTGCTGTAGGGTACAGCATTAGTCTTGTGCGTAGGCATAGCTGGAAGAGTTAGCTGGATTCTGAGCACAGTACATACTTTGAATGAAGAGTTAGATTAAGCAAAGGTACTGTAGAAGAGACACAGGGGACTTCATACAGTTTTCCAGAATGGCTCCATAAGATTTATGACTTTCTTGATGCCAGGCAAGACTACAAACTGATGGAATGAAAGCAAACAGGAGATGAACTTGAATCATCAAGAATATATTCCAAAATATATTATTGTATGTCCCGGTGCTTCTTTCTCTTCAACATTGGTAAAATCCGCCCCTTTCTCTCTGAGCTCACTACTAAAACCCACATCCATTCCCTAATCACCTCCCGCCTTGATTATTGTAACCTCCTTCTTGCTGGTCTCCCTCAGTCTCATCTCTTCCCTCTTCAGTCTATTCAGCACTCCGCTGTCCGTTTGATTTTCCGTCAGCCTCGTTTTGCCCACATCACTCCTCTCCTCAGATCTCTTCACTGGCCCCCTATCCGTTTCCGTATTCACTTTCAGCTTCTCCTTCTGACCTATAAATGCATTCACTTTGTGGCTCCTCAGTACCTTTCTTCTCTCATTTCTTCCTATTTCCCCCCTCGTGTACTCCGTTCTTCTTCCCAGTTGCTTCTTGCTATGCCCTTCTCCTCTATTGCCAACTCCAGATTCCGCTCTTTTCACCTTGCTGCTCCCTACGCTTCGAATAAACTTCCTTTGTTTATACGTCAGGCATCTTCTTTGCCCTTCTTCAAACTCAAGTTAAAAGCTCATCTTTTCGGCTCTGCCTTTGGCTCTTGATTTTGCTGTTCTCCTTCCTTCCCCTCTTTTATTTCACCTTTCTTTCTTCCTCTTACACTTGTTCTTACCTCTTTCCTTTGTCCCGTCTTTCCTGCTCTTGTCTCTTTGCCCTTGTTCTTATCTTTTTTCTATTCCTTTTCTTGCTTTGTCATTTTAGATTGTAAGCTCTTTTGAGCAGGGACTGTCTTTTGGTGTTTTCATTGTACAGCGCTGCGTGTGCCTGGTAGCGCTTTATAAATGCTTAGTAGTAGTAGTGCTCTGAGAGGTGTTCTCTAGCTATCGAACAATGACAATTTGTTTTCAGTTAATTGAACCTGTTTATTTGTGACACATTTAATTTTACCCTACAATTTTATGCACTGCATGATCTCTCCAGATTCAGTTCTTAATGAAGAATTTTATTAACAGATGGACTCAGTTGATCATTACCATGACTGGCTCCAGTCTACAGCAGTATAAGACAAAGAACATACTACTTGCTAATATAGTCTACACCAGGGGTGGGGAACCTTTTCTCATTTGAAGGCCGCATGAGAGCTAACATCCTTCCAAGAAGGCCGCATTCTAAACAACCCCCCAAAAAAACAAAACCCAAATTTACTGCAAAATGCAAATAATTTAATACTAATTTAGTTTTTATACAGAATTAAGTATCTTATACTGTGATATATTTATACGAAGGCATGATGTTACGTCACGCCAGTTCCGTGTCTGTCAGCGTCTGTTATCGGGTGTAGTGTCTGTCGCCAGTTCCCCGTACCGATGTCGCTGGCAACAGACATTTCGGGCAACCTCTTTATCGACTCCAAGAACTACAATTAGATAAGCGATACCACCTTATCGCGGCCAGATAATGACTTTTACCGAGAATCATCTCTTAGCGGAATCGCCATATTGCCAAAATTAGTTCACATATGTTAATCAATGTCATATATATAACAATATGAAAACTTGTTTAAGAAGGCCGCAGAAGGACGCACATCACTCTCCAAAAGGCCGCATGGGGCCTTAAGGCTGCAGGTTCCCCACCCCTGATCTACACCATGCACTCCTTCTTGGATTCAAAACCTCTTTTAAACCAACGTGGCAGATATGTGAAAGCTGGATAGATAACTGCAGCTGAAAGAACACAGGTCATAATTTAGCCATGCCGAAGCTGTTGGTTTACTTTCTTTTGATGCTTCAGAACTGTTGTCTTGAAAAGTATGCTCTGTCCTTGTGCATTTATGTTGATCTTCACATATCAAGATGCTGGGAAAAAGCAATATGCACTGTTAAATGCTCTTCGGCGGTACTGGAGGCATAAAGGGAAATTTGTTATAATGTGAATCAAAACCCTGTTATCCATCTTGGCTCCCTTACTACCTTAAGACACCATGGAGATAACCTCTGGTGAGAGGGAGACCTGCAGCAAGAATGGCCTATTTTCAAAGGGTTTCGATGCCTAACCTTGGGAGTTAGGCACCTAAGTTGGCCTCTTGGAAAACTGAGTAGGGTTGCGTTACTAATTTAGGAACCTATAGTGGGTGGCTACACGGCCAGAGTGAGCATTTAAAAAAAAAATGATTTCTTAGTCCCTAGAAAGGCAAGACATAGGATTTGACTCACCATGGCTCTTCTCTCTTTCTGGGAGTGATATTTAAAACTGTTCACATTGCTGTATATAGGGACGTGAATTCACTAGCGCACCCTAAAAACCTTAGGGGTGTGTTTACTAAACGTTAGCACCCAATAATGGACGTTAATGCATATTAAGTGCCACTGTGGCCATAGGAATAAAATGGGCCATGGTGGACATTAACACGCAGTAACATCTGTTACTGCATGTTAACCTTTACTGAACAAGTCTTTTAGTGCATGCAAATTGGTTTAACATATATAAATCTATGAATTTATTTATTTATAAAAGTTTAGACCACTTTTTGTCCAAGGTCAATCAAAAGGGTGTACAAACATTAAAAAACAAACACAGTATCCCAACCATACTCAACCCCCTCACAAACCCTGATCTCTACTCCCCATAAACAAAACAATCTTTAACATTTTGCAGAATCCCAATGAGTTCTGCAATGCTCGGAGCTCTATAGGCAATGCATTCTACATTTCAGCCACTATTACCCAAAACAGCTGAGACTGCCAATGTACCGTATGGACTACCTCCAGACCTGGAATCTCCAACAACTGCCCTTGTGAGGACCAGAGCGACCATGGGAGCTCATACCATCACAGACGATCCTGCAAATATTCTGCACAGGCCTCATGAAAAGCAATGACCAATAGCTTAAATCTACAGCGTGCCTGAATAGTGAGCCAGGGCAACTGTCCCAATAGAGGGTTCACCCTATCCCATCACTGCGCTCCCAACAATAAGCGCACTGCTGCGTTTTGCACAACCTGTAACTTCCGAATGGACTTCTTGGGCAACCTAACATAAAGTGCATTACAATAATCTAGCGTCCCCTGCACCACCAACCACAGCACGGAGTCCTCCAAAAAAGGGTGCAGGTGGCGAACATGACAGTTTCAGCCACACTACGCTTCCCACCAGAGTGATTTGCCTATCCCCCAACACCCTCCTCTCCAAAACCACCCTTAAAGAATTACCATACATA
Organism: Ichthyophis bannanicus; assembly: GCA_033557465.1. Classification (NCBI taxonomy): domain Eukaryota; kingdom Metazoa; phylum Chordata; class Amphibia; order Gymnophiona; family Ichthyophiidae; genus Ichthyophis; species Ichthyophis bannanicus. The sequence goes on along the minus strand of CM066049.1, from coordinate 117,095,844 downwards.
CAATCAATTTGCATGTGTTACAAAGTTCTAATACACTTGCATCTTTTAAATAAAATAAATATGCAAAATGAACTGAAAAGTCTGGAAGACTGGGGAAAAGCTACATTTTCTGAAAACAAACTGAAAATATTTGCCTGTGCATGTCCCTACCCATGGAATTTGCACTAATTTTCAAAGGGATAGTACAAGCTTACTTTTGTCTTTGAAAATTGGCTTGCTCAAATAAGACACAGAAATTTGAAAATATAAACTGTGCATGTTATTGTCCCCACCTCCTCTTTAATACATCCCCAGAAACACTTACTCCTTAACTGGAAGCTATTGATTCCTAAGCATATTTTTACTCAGGAAAGGGGTGGGCAATATCTTCACTCCCAAGTTCCCTGGAAAAATTGTGTTTGAAAATTGTTCTTTTTGTTTCCATAGGAAAATACCTTGATTAATCATACCTAAAATAAGAAAGAGATGAAAAGGCTTTGTGCACATGGTCCCTTTAATACCTTGCTGTTCATCCACCAGAATCCTTGATATCCTGCTCAGAGAATTTAGAGCTTAGATGGATGGCTGCATATGTGCTAGTCAGGGATCTAAAAACACAGGCAAGACTGAGATATGAAAGCACAGTTTAGATAGGTCATAGAGAGTGGAATTGAGATATCCAGGTTGGATTGTGCTCACTTCCCCCTATGTTTTAGAAAAGGCCCTTCTGAGCACAGAGCCTTTTGTAAAATACCGATAAGGATGCATTTACAGTGGGAGCAACCATTTTGCAAATTATGCACCTACACAAAATGAACGGTATCAACTTGGCAGCACTTATGTAAGTGCATGGAAGTTGAAAAATTGACTTTGCCACATACATATGTCTTGGGGCCATTTTGAAAACCTGGTGCATTTTTCAAAGCAAAAAAGGAGCATGCACTTTCATTAACACATGAGGACCATGGGTCATGAAAAAGGGGCTGTTACTCCATATCACCATTTACTCCCTCAAAAAAAGCCCTGTGAAGCACCTATTTGTTTTAGATTTGGAGATGCAAATAAAAAAAAAGAGTGATTAAGGAGAATAGCTTCTTTAATCCCTCATATAAAATCATGGCTAAAACGAACTCTTTTTAAAAATCTGTGCGGGTCTCTGAGTTGGTGCAAAACACAGTGGTGAAAATGTTTGAATATATATGTATTTCCTTTGTAAAAGGTGGAGCACATGCATAGACATTTTGGCTTACTCCGACCACTTTGTGCCCCGCGAATGGGCATATGGAAATAGCAGCTTTCTGAAATCGCCATTGACACATGTGTATCGTACAATTATAAATGCCGCTCTTTTCTCTTGCAGGTGCTTTTTAAATGACCTCCTAAGTGTTTACAAAACTCATGGTCTCAGGCTGGATTATATATGCAAAGCTTGAAAGATAAATTTGTTCCTGATTTTCTACTGCCTTGAGAAGACTGCATGTCCTGTAAGTGATTTCAAGCATAATTACTGTTGCAACTCTAAAGTAGATTTCGGTCTTATCTTCCATTAGGAGCACTTTTGAGTAATCCAGGCAAATGCATTTCTTTAGTTTTACATGCTTACTATACAGCCCAGCAGCCACTTCTTCATATTCCTACCTAGTTAGCTGAGAGACTAGGATGTGCGCAGTTTCTGTCGTCCCAGTTAAATAGATTTCTGCCTGCTGAATTGTGATGCACATGAAACAAGTCTGGCTGCTACTTCACTTATTGTAAGGATCAGATTGTGCAGTAACAGAGGAATCACGTCATATTGTACTGCAAAATCAGAGCATTCCGGAAGCTTTTAGTCTGTCTACAAACAATGAATTGTCCTTCAACATTGTGAACAATGAAAGATTCTTCTGCTTTTTAGTCTATTAAACAGGGCAGTGAAGTACTTTGGTTACAGTGTTTGTCCGCTGGAAAGCATGGAAGTAACAGTCAATAAGCAAACAACAAATATAAGGTGTGATATCTTTTTATTGCACTTAATGCACTTCATGAGTAGCTTTGGGAAATACAGTTTCTCAGATCTAGGGAGAATAAGCAGGACCTGAAAATCCAGTGAATCACACACTACACCACAGTAATTTATTTATTTTTATTTATTAACATCTTTTATATACCGCACTATTCATTATCAGCGTGGTTTACAGAGAACAAGAAAACTTCAGACAAGTTACATTTATCTGGTTTTACATATAACAGGAACAATAACTTGGATAATCGGGGCAATTATTTACAACAAAAGCAGTCAGAGTAATTATTTACATTAGGAAGACATAATGTCTGAAAAAAGCCTTGTAATATGTGTGAAAGGTGAGAGGGGAAAGGTAAAGGGGGGGGGGAGGGGGAGAAACAGCAGAATTCTAAGAAGATGACCCATTTCCTCTTGACAGCATTGCAATATATTCACTAGCGTTTTCTGGTCACGCTGCGCTTTGTCTTGGCTTTCTCACTTTGTTTTGAACTGATGAAGGGAGTGTAACTCCTGAAAGCTAGTCCAGAAATGTCTGAAGTAAGTCCAATGATTTTTGTGCTTGTTGTCTTTAATTCCATGCGTAAGCAGGAAAGGAAAATAAAATTGTAATATTATGGACGTAATTTTATAAAATCCTTTCCATGTGGGTGTAGCCATGTAGCGTGTAAATAGTCTCTTATAAAATTCCAGCCAGCGTAAAAGTGCACGCTTTGACATGATGGCGCATATTTTGCTGGGAGGTATGCAAAGGGACAGGTGTGCATGTTGATTATAGAATATTATAATTTACGCACACACCTGACAATTAAAAGTGCAGACATTTACATCACTCCAGGGCGGGCATAATGTCCCCACCTCCAGCGTAGGCACCTGATCTGCTACTTATGCTAGTATTTTGTTAAGACAAGTAGGCACCTACTTGTCTTTATAAAATAGGCTTAACATAGGCACCTGAAAGCAATCTTAAACTAGGCGCCCCCTTATCTAATTACCCTCTGCAGGGAGTCTTGGTTAAGAGGCCAAGTAGACATCTACTTAGGTGCTATTTTAGAAAAACATATAGACGCCTATTTGTCTCTATAGAACACTAGCATGAGTGGCAGAAATCGAACCTTGAATTCAGGCACAGATATTCACACTTCTTGATGCATAATGCGCTAAATTAAGGTATTTTATAATCTATTTTTGAACTTGCAAACTCCACCTGTGCTTCACCCACATTTTACCCACAGCTACGTTTCCTGGTAAAGTACATGCCTTCATGTCAAGGAACATACAGTATTTTTCAGCCAGTTGGTATTTGATAAAAGGCCTTTCACATAAGCACTTGCACTTATTTCCCCTATTCCCCACAGCCTTTATTAACTTCACACACTCAACTCAGAAAACACATTTTAACAACGTCCCACAACAGGTCAGCTTTCTATTATTGATCACCCCTAGTGGGCGCTGATCTAACCATGGTGTGCCCCACCCTGCAGAGCTGTGATGTCACCGGACTATGCCATGAGCTAGCTGCTCCCTCCCCCCTCTCATCAAACCCCCTCAGCATTATAAACCCTACTAGGCTCTGGTGTCCTGTGCGTCAGCCATTCTCCTCAACGCCTGCCACTGGCGAAGCCAGTCTTATGCTGGTCACCACTCTCCCACCATGACTGCGGCCTGTTCGCCCCAACAAATTCTGGAGAGTACTCAAAAATATATCCAGCCAGTCTCAGAAAGACGAACCCTATCAGCCTGATAAAGTCCAGGGCAATCAGTTGACAGAAGTTCACGAGACAAAACCAACCCTCCTAGCAAAACTATCAATTTAGAAATGTCCGCATTGACCCTACGGCTGAGCCTGTCCACTGCTTTTAGTTCTCAGGCGTCCCACCCCACCTATTACTACTGCTACTACTTATCATATTTACACCACTACAAAGTATACACAGCACTGTACATAGAATCTGGGCTCAAATAACAACTTACCTGACATCAGTGTTTCGGCAACAGCCTGCTTCTGGGGCTTGTGAGAAATACGTAAAAGAAATAGCAGTGTTTCATCTCATTATGTACTTTTTAACTTTAGTAAGCTCTCTACTTGTCACCATTTTTAATGGGCCAACTGTCATGTTTCCATTAAGTTCATCTGAGGACAAAAAAACACTTATTAAACACAAATATATTTTAAAAGACATTTTGTTTCTGCTACCCATCCACTGAGAGTATTCAAAATGAAAAAAAAAAAGTCCAGTTATCATAAAGCTTTGAGATGAACTCAATAAACGGGATTTAAATGGAAGTCAGGAGCATGTAGAGCAAAATAGAACCTGCGTTCTGTTCCATGCTCCATGGCTATTTGCTGTCTTAGGTATTTCTGCCACCAAAACATCAATGCCAGGCAAGTCATGAGCACAGTTCAGAAGACTGTGAGTGCTACGAATGGATGTTTGTTAAGAAAAGTGTGGTAGTGTGGTGTGCAGTGGTAGTGTGACTTGCCACCCTGGGTCCTGTATCACCACTGGATAAGGGACCCAGGGCAGCACCACCACCTTGCATGTAGCTTGCCCTGCTGGAGTCTTAAGTGAAACCTGTGCCATTAGATACTGCCTCTGGTCTCCATGCACACAGGCCAGTGTTACTGTCTTTGCATAGTCAATTTGAAATTGGGTTACGGTTTCCCGTCGAATGAGGGTCTGCATACTCCCAGAGTCTATCAAACCCTGAAGACGGGTTCCCTCGAGCTCCACTGGAATCACAAAGTTCTGTGCCCCTGGGTGGGGATTGTCCACAAAAGCGCAGGTATGAGGGGTGGTTAAGTTGACCTCCATGGGTTTTTCTGCACCCAGGGGACATGCCCAAGCAAAGTGTCCCTGGGCTCCACAACTAACACAAGGGAAGTGGTTGTGGCTGGAGCCATGCCCTCACCTAGGAGGTGACTTTTGAGGTCGGAACATAGGAGCCAACATCAATTCTGGCTTCTCCTTCCATCCTCCTGGGCTAACAGGTGACTTCTTCCCCCTCTTACTGTCCGCTTCAGTCACTGGCTGGGCTTCATGATACCCTCGGCTATTTCCAGTGCACTCTCTAGTGCAAACTTGAGGCACTGACGTACCCACTGTTTCATCGAGGTGATCAAGCCCTCCAAAAACTACTCCAGTAGCACAATATTGGCTGTCTCTTATGCTATAGGATGTATTCCATGGACAGAGCTGTTCAACCTTTCTCTGTGGTCTCATTCAAAGTGCAACCAATGCCCCTGTAGCTGTTATCCTAGTAGAGATGTCTCTTACAGGACATATTATCTGTTAGCCTTGTCCTGCTATGAATTTGTTTTTTCATTACTATATATTATAATTATTTCAGAAAATGGGATTTTTCCTACTGCCCACCCAAACCTTGCTACTAGGGATACAGAATACTGACTTGTCCATACAGACCTTCTAGAAACCTGATGTTTTATCACCGTAATTCTCCATCAGTATGAGATTTCAGTGCAAGGCTAGTTTACTAACCTCTTTCCAAAATATATTGCTCTTTGTAGGTTCTTCAAATGAGTAATGAAATCAACAATCTACAACATTTTGCTTTCATAAATTCAAAAAAGTCTTAAATATTTTTGTCAGGAGTCTGCAGCAAGTATACTTTTGGGATATATAAACTCTTGGTTGTAGCAATAGCCTTTTTGAATTGATGGAAACGTTTTTCTGCCAGTTTCTGTTACCACTAATATTGGTATATTAATAAAAAATACACCCTGAATATATATGGACACTTTCTGGGGGTACCTTTCATTGAACATCAAAGTGATTCCCAATAATGATAAGTAAGGAAAGTTGTGTTTCACGAGATGTAAGACCAAAAGTGAGACTCAAAGATATTGCTGATCCACAAGTTTAATCCTTATATATACAGACCCAAAAGGAAGGAAGGATTAGGGAACACGCCAGATATTTCCAGCAGCCAAGAACCAACATCCCCAATGCTAACGGGATCCCTGTAGAGCTACCAGTCATGATCAATAACCGGAATATGTCTGCGTAAACAACCAAGTCTTCAGGCCAAGTTTAGAGGTCTGCTGGCTAAGCTTACCTCTTTGTTCTGGTACTATACCTTTTCCAAAAGAGAGGAGTAAGAAACACAAATGCAGATTTATGGGTGGCCTCTAATCTAACTGTAGTTGCAGATGGGACGTAAAGCAAATGATGTTGCATGCATCTGGATCTCACAGGCGCAAGTTCTGAAGAGTTAGCAGGGATGCAAGATAACGAGGAGTACCTCTGTATAAGCTGAATCCTAAAATGAATGGGAAGCCAGCAGTATTTATAAAGGAGGGATGGGGCATGATCATACTTTTTAGCTTTGAAAGAAACATCATCACTATGTTCTAAATTGCAACCTTTTGATTGTCTGTGCACTTAAATCAGAAAATAAAGAATTACAGTAATCCAACCTGTTTATGATTTAAGAGTGTACTAGACAACATTCATCCTTATCATCATATATAAATCATACTGCCCATAGTCTTCTTAATGAATAGAAGGACCAGAGCTGATATGTGTTAGTAAAAAGTTAAAGCTGAATCAAATTCAATGGCCAGGATAAAAGCTGTATAGAAACATAGAAACATGACAACAGAAAAAGACCACATGGCCTATCTAGTCTGTCCTTCCATATCAACCACTACAACAGTCCCCTTTTTGCCTTTAGAGATCCTCTGTGTTTGTCCCCTGCTTCTTTGAATTCAGATACTGTCCTCATCTCTACCACCTCCACTGAGAGACTATTCCACGCATCTACCACACTTTACGTAAAGAAATATTTACACATATTACTCCTGAGTCTATCCCCTTTCACCCTCATCCAATGTCCCCTCATAGCAGAGCTTGCTCTCAATCAAAAGAGGCTCTCCTCCTGTGCATTTATGCCATGGAGGAATTTAAAAGTCTCTATCATATCACCTCTATCCCGCCTTTCCTCTAAAGTATACATATTAAGATCCTTAAGTCTGTCCTCATATGCTTTATAACAAAGACCACTAACCATTTTAGTAGCCACCCTCTGTACTGACTACAACCTATTTATATCCTTTTGAAGATGCATCTCCAGAATTGCACACAATATTTCAAATGAGATTGCACCAAAACTTATACAAAAACACTATCACCTCGTTTCTTATGCTGGCCATTCCTCTCCCTATGCACCCAAGCATCTTTCTAGCTTTTGCTGTCGCCTTTTCTATCTGTTTAGCTACTTTAAGATCATCAGACTCAACCACGCCTAGGTCCCACTCGTCTTTTGTGGACAGAAGTACTTCACCCCCTATACTATGTCGCTCGCTTGGATTGCTGCAGCCCAAATACACGACCTTGCATTTTTAACATTAAGTCTCAGTTGCCAAATTCTAGACCATTCTTCAAGCTTAGCTAGATCCCTCCTCATGTAATCTACACCTTCCTGGGTGTCTACTCTATTGCAGATTTTGGTATCATGAGCAAAGAGGCAAACCTTACCCGACAGCCCTTCCACGATATCACTAACAAAAATGTTAAAAAGAATCACCAGTTGTGGTGGCTTACACATTCTAGGAGCTGCACTTCTGCTTAAAAGAGTGGTTTTAGGACAAATGTAACACACACATATGGGAGGGGAGCACAGGAACCCCACCCTAGAAGTACAGAGTGATTGTGGTGTCAGGGATCCCCTCTGTTCCCGCTGTTGTAGAGAAAGAATAGTCAGCGTGGGCTTTAAAATCCCTTCCCTGAGATCAGAAAAGAGATAAGACTCAGTATGGTCCAAAGGATTTCCTTCCTGGGACCCAGAAGAGAGAAATATATTGCACAAGCCAAGGGATCCCTTATTCAAAGTCCTAGAGGAGAAGAAGGAAGTTAGCATAGGCCTAAGAATCCCCTCCTCAGAGTTTAAGAGGAGAAAGGAGTTGTCATGGACCCAAGGATCCCCTTGTAGGAGAAAGGATATGCCATTGGCTCAGGAATCCCTTCCTCGGGTTGGGCATAGACCCAGGAATCCCCTCCTCAGAACTTGAGTGGAGACGGATCTGCTTTGGGCTCAGGGATCCCCTTGTAGGAGAAAAGAGTTGTCATGGACAAAGTGATCCCCTCCTCAGGGCCCAGAGGAGAAAATAATCTGTGGTTGTGTGCAGGCCCAGGGACACCTCTATGATGCTTTTTAGATCACTGCTTAATTTGTGATGTAGTACATTCCACTCCACCACATTATTAGCTAGTACAGAATCTCCAGGCATCCATGCTAACATTCATCTTACACAGGCATTTCCTGCTCTTCAGCAACCCCTCTAAAAATAGGATCCCCAGCCGCTCACATTTGTTTTACTTATCACTTCTGAATATTTTTATTTTTGTTCTCATAATTTATCACACACAAATATTTTGATTATTCATTGTATTTACATTTAAATTTGCTTAATTGAGGTGCATGATACCGAACATATATGCAGATTCCTCAATTATCATAATTCTGAACTGGCATCAAAAGGTGCAAATTATTTACTCTGGTAAAGTTTCATGAGATTTAAATAATTCAGTATTAAGACACGGCGTTTTCTGCATTTAGAAAATTCTTTGTGGAATGCTCAAAGCCTCGAACAGATCTTGCTGTTCCCGGATAATTATTAGCCCAAGGCATCAAGCTAGAGAGATTCTGATTGACATGGAATGCCGTGAGTATTCCCCACATTCCTGTTTCTTACAGTGAGGGGGCGGAGGGAACTGGATGAACCTGTGTTCTTTCCCTGTTTTTAGGAATACTAGCAAAGATTACAGTGGTTTAATTGTCTTATCTACCAGCCCCTCCATGCTGAATTACTATCTGACTCTTTCACTGCACTAAACAGTGTGAATTCGCTTGCTTTTAGTATGTATACATTTGTTTCTATGCAGATGAGTCCAGTAGGTAACTTATGTATGTAGGTTACTTATGGACTTTGTCATTAAAAACTTAACAACTCATCTTCGTGATGCAGTCAAATTTTTTTGCAACAGTGTATTTGCGAAGCTGTTATCATGCATACTTGATCATTGTGCTCATTGCTAATGAGCTGCCATGCATAATTTTGCATCACAATGACTCATTAGCATTGTTTTTGTGTGTGAACTTACAAAAGAGAAAGTATGCATGATAAAAGTACAAAGAGAGGGTAATGTTATAACATGGTACCTATTAAATTCTGAAAAACATGCCTGTTGGGAAGGAAAGGAACTGGATTTAGCTCATGCTTTTATCAGAAGTTGAAGATGTGGTACATTCAGGTACCGTAGGTATTTTTTCCTGTTCCCAGAGGGTTTACAATCTTCTACCTGAGGCAATGTAAGGTTAAGTGGCTTGGCCAAGGCTACAAGGGATGACAGTGGGATTCAAATATGGCTTCCCTGATTCGTAGCCCACTGCTCTAACCATTAGTCTATTCCCTATATGCCTTAAAAAAGGCTCCTACAGTAATATCTAATAGCAGAGCTGCCAAGTTACCCAGCTGCAAGAGAGAGAGAGCTCAGCCAGTTTTGGATTTTTGACAACCTTATCCCGATGCGTGATGGGATCTGCAGCACAGATTTCAATAAGTAGAATGGTAGTTACCATGCATTTGCAGCGTTTTGGGGTGTACATGTTCAATTTTGCAAGTTTGAGTGCAGTTTATTTAGCAGATTGCCTTCTGAAGCTGATGTTTCCTGAATAAGGCTGGGTTCTTTCTCTGTTCACATTGTTGCCTGTCTGACAAACCATCTGCTTGAGATGCTTTTCCTTATGCATGCATGTCTTGTTCAGTTGATAATCTGCTATATCACTTTTGACCTATCTTATTTCCACTGGACTCATCTAGAATATGCAACCTGCTTTTTGTTGCAATTTGTTCCTCTCTTCCAGATCTCCTGTGATTCATTACCCCTCTCTTCCTGATGCCCCCTCCAAGTCTCTATGTTGTGATTCCAAAGTACCAACAATTTATACATTAAAATATATTCTGTCTCTATTTTTCTGCTTGAATCCTGTCAAAAGGTAGACTCAGATGGCGCTTAAATCCAGTTAGAATGATGCTCTAATTTCTTATTTTAAAGTAAGCAATGAAGAGCTTTAAAAGCAGTAAACTTCCCAGAACAGATTAATGTTGTAATTTTCAAATAGTTGTTTTAAGTAAAGCACAGAACACTCTGAAGCTATTTCACATGGTCCAGTGTCTATGTCCTCATAACAAAAGGTGCCATCTTATCTGATGTATTGTACCCTGGGGTAATAACAGAAGAACTTTGAACAAACATTTGCTGGGGATCAGGAGTGAGAAAAAAATAAACCAAAAAAGAAAAGCAAAATAGTTTTTCCCTTACTATGAGCAGATTACATAGGTGATGTACAGGCCTGGTAGTTGAGCAGCAGCTGGTTATGCTGGGAGCTGGATTCAATCCTTGCTTCAGGTTTTCCACTTCTGAGTTCAGCTGCTCACAGAAATTAGGAAATATACGGTCATTTCACCTGTTGATTGGGTTTAAAGCCTTTGATTGCAGAAATAGAAAAAGATACAAAGGTGCATAGCTTGTGCCTGTTATTTAAAGAAAAATCACACATATAAGCTCATTCCCAAAGCACATTCCAATCTATATCTGATTTAAAAATTTCCAGGAACCTCACAAGAGCCGTCCACTAGACAGCTTTCATGTTATATTAAAAAAACATAGGCACCTATGTCCCTTTATAAAACGGCTCCCCATAAAGTAGGCACAGGCACATATACCTGCTTTGGTCTGCCAAAGATTTCATTTTATACATATGTGCTTACTAGCAACTTCACCCCAGCTCCTCCTAACCTCTGTCCCTGGTTCAAATCCCACCGCTGCTCCTTGTGATGTTGGGCAAGTCACTTAACTCTCCATTGCCTTAGATATAAACTTGGGGTCCCTTTTGCTAAAGTGCACTAAGCAGTTTGATGTGCACAAGAGCCCACGGTAACTGTTACTAAGTCCAATCGTGTGCTAGGGTGGAAAAGGGGAAGTATAGGCGTGGTGATTGGGTGGGGAGAGCACATTGCAGTTAGCACGGGGGAACATATTGCATGCTGTCGATGCTGCATTCGTGCAGGTTCACCCAATGCACCCACAGTAATTGTGCCATGCATTAATGCATGCACCTGCGTGTTCACTGTAGGGAATATGCTGGCCACATACCTGACAGTTACAGTGGAGGCATTGCAACTTAATGTGCACTTAGCACTAAATAAAAACATACCATACTTTAGTAAAAGGGCCCTTAGATTCTAAGCATTTTGGAGACAGGAAAATACCTACTGCCAAGGGCCAGCTCTGCCACCAGGCAAACTAGGCAGTTGTCTAGAGTGCCGGCCCTCCGGGACAGGCAGCATCAGCAATGGCTGCAAACAGCCCCGTGGTATTTACCTTTAAAATTCGGCACCCCAGGTCTCTTTGCTTCCATCCCTCTGATGCCTGATGCTGACTGACTAATGCTCTGTACTGTTCTAGCTAGATTGTAAGCTCCGATGCGCTTGACTCTGACGGGCAGGGACTGTCTCTTGTATGCTGGCTACCTCTTGTAGGTCAGCTGTGCAGCGCTGCATGCGTGGCGCTTTACAAGTGCTGAATAATAGTAGTAATAGTACTTCCTACTGCAAACAGGAAGTCGGCATCTGGCGTCAGAGACGGGGCAGAAGCAAACAGCCCCACAGCACTGTAGTTTAACGGTAAGCACTGGGGCTATTTTTAGCCATTGACAATGCTGCCTGTCCCAGAGAGGGGTAGCAGCAGCGGCAATGGGTGCCGGGGGGGCACAAGGGATGAGGTTTGACTAGATCTTGAGTTACTACTGCAAAAGGCATGAGCTAAATCCGACTTCCCTTCCCCTTTCTCGTCACGATGCTTATTCCACATAAACGCACCTGGTGCCCATTGGTAACACTTACTTTTCTGCAGGCTTCTGAACGCTTACGTCAACAGGTACAACACTGAAAGACTTTATAAAACCCTCCCTCTAGGGCTTGGCTGTTGTCCCCCAGCTTAGGACTGTCACGGAGATGAGCTGGAGAGATATCACGCTGGAGAAAACATCTCTGGGTAGCTACATGATACTGGATCCCTGCCTTAGGTCAAAATGAACCAGAAGCCCTAAGGAAGCTGCTGTGCTTGCATGTATAAATTTAACCATTTAAAATGCTAAATGGCCAGGAGTAGCATTCAAAGTTATCCGTTCAGTAGCAGAATTCAGCCACTGAGCAGATAACTTAAGTATTTAACTCCAAGCACGTAAGATTCTATGTGGATTTTAAACAAAGTCAACTAATGCATTTCAGTTCACTGAAAAGCTGCATAGCTGTGAACGGATATCTTTATGCAACTTAACCTTCCAATTCAACCCCTTCTTACCAGTACCTAACCCTCCCTAACTCTGTACATGTCTGTATCTTTCATAACCACATTGAGGCACATTCTAATGTGTGCGTCCAGGTCCCTGTGCATACGATCAGAATTGGGACGCACAGAGGCAGACCCGATTCTGATCCCATGGGGGCTAGATGTGCCCTGCAGATCAGAATCAGGTCTAGGGCCTGTACGTGCAGGCCGGGACCCGATTCAGATCGGCCTGCATGTACAGACCCCCTGCCTAGCTAACTCAGTCAGGCTCCTGAATGGAGCTGCGGTGCCATGGTGTCCCATTCAGGAGCTGCGATCCCCGGCCACCAACCACAATCTTCTTTCCCTGCAGCCTGACCCCTGATCTGGCTTTCCATGGCCAGGGTCGGGCTGCAAAGAACCCCCTGTACCCCCTCACCTCTCACTTGCTGCCCGGGCGTGCCATCCTCCGACGTCCAGGGGGACTTATTCCGCCTCTGGGGTGGAATAAGTCCCTTGTCTAGATCTGAGACCCTGGACATACAGGGCCAACTTCAGAATCAGCCCTGTATGTCCGGGATCACAGACCGTCCACTGCCCACCCTCACTCTGCCTCCGCAATGCCCCCTCACATCCCTGTCTAAGCCTCCCCATAGAAACTCCTTGTTCGTATGGAGAGGTTTTGCCGGGGATGGAAGGGGGCGAATAGCGGGGATGGATGTCCATCCCCGCTATTTGCAGTACAGAATAGATCCCGTTGTAAATAAGTTAACATTTGACAAATATTTTTCTGAGATAAATAGTTCCATAATACATTGTACATAAGTTAACATTTTGAGTTAAATACTTCAATAATCTTTTTGTATATCGTTTCCATTTACTGTATTCTTTAACTATGTTCAGTTGTAATGTTTTTTTGTCCCTTGTAAACCATTTTGATTACATAAAAAGGCGGTATAGAAAACTCTTAAACAAAAAATAAATAAATATCTTATACATTTAAAGTTATGTGGTCCACAGACCATTAAAAAATAGGCCTCATATATTTTTAAATCTTGACGAAGTTTTGGCATACACAGTTTGAAGTAAAATATAAAGTAGTTACTAAACGCAGTGATCTGTTTCCTAAAAGAAAGACAATATAGAGTCTTTCTTTTCTTCTATGAAATGCTCAGTGAATCTGCCTGAGAATAAACGAAGGATGTAATATGATTTTACCAAGAGGTTGTCCTTAATATATACATTAGGAATTTAATGTGTACTCACCCATGTGCCCTTGAAACGCCTTTGCCCATACACAGATTCGCCTTGTTATTGGTCCTGCAGTGCAATAAAAGTGAAGGTCACTGGAGGCCTCTTTAGACTGTAATGGTCTCTTTAGCTTGTCTGCCTGATAAAATGTAGGAAGGAAAGAAGGAAGGAAAGCTATCTGAGGTCACTCCTGAAACTGCAGGAAAGAAACGTGACTTTCAGATCAGGCTCCCCTTTGAAAAATACATGTAATTGTATACTCTTTATATATATTCTGCTGCCCAGATAAAAGTTTATGGAAGATTTGTCTGAATAATGCCTGTAGCTTTGGCTTTCAAGTTATCAGTTCTACTACATTAAATACTAATACACTGTGTGAGATGTGAGTCTCGTGAATTTTACTCATCTCTTTCTCTCCACGAGCTATTTCTTGCCCTATATTGGCAATGCGATGAGTTAGTCTCGTGCATGTGGTCTGGTGATTAGGGCTCAGAGCTTTTGACGTTTAGAGACCCAGATGTGAAGCTCATGTGTGGACAGAGAAACACAGAACGACGGTAGTGGCTTCCATGCGATATCGGAGCTGCGGCACCATTGAATCCAATATCGCATGGAAGCCGCTACCACTGTTTTGTAAACATACACCATAGACTATGATGGCAGATGAGGAGACTACGGTTCATCAAGTTTATCTTCCTGTTTTATGTAAAACCGAGCAGCCTGTTGTTCTGGTCTTTGGTTATCTGTAAACCGCGCTGATTGTAAATAGCGCGGTATATAAAAAATTGTAATAAATAAATAAATAAATAATAATCTAGTCTTCCATTCTTGGTATGGTGCTATAGATGCCAGCTGTTCTCTGGCTTTCCCTTCACATACTAGGATCTCTTTGCAACTTCCAAGATGTAATTAAAAGAAAATTAATTTATCTCAATTTATATACCACTGCACATGAGTACATGTTGTGCCTCAAAGATACCTCAGAAGAATCCAGGTTATCAATGTCCCTATTTAATACACTTTACCAAGTTTAAGTTACAATGTAAACTGTTTTGACTAAAATGATAAAGCGGTATAAAAAACCTGTTACATAAATAAATAAATAGATGAATTTGTACCCATAGGCATAGCTTGCCTGCTTAGTTTGGGAGAGAGGAAAGGAAAGGGTAGGGAGATCGTATTGGTAGGGGTAGGGAGAGACAATGCAAAACCCAGAGCACTTGGGAGTGAACTGCCTCCCTCTTCCCACCCCTCACAAAACTACACCTATGGATGTACCAGTAAATATAGGTAAGAAATCCCTGTAAAACACCCAAAAGAAGGACCTGGGCCTGCAGAACTGCACAAACTTGTAGCAACAGGTGTAGATGTATCGCTAGAAGGGTATTCCTGGACTTTCGCTCCATGCCAAATAAAATGTTAATTCTCCTCATCTGAAAAATAAAGTCCTACAGGACATGTTGCAATATACAGAAACCCTGTCTGTATTTTGCTTAATGTTTCTTTTATCAGAAGAAGGAGATTAATGCTACATGTTTATGGTATTCTCATGGCGAAATTCTGATACCTTGGAATTATAGCTTCTAGAATTATGCCTTTGTCCTGGTCTGGATTGTTTGGCCATTGGTCTTTATCTTTATCGGAGGATTTAATACACCACGCCTTCACTTTGAAGAGGAAGTGAAGATGCTTGTTCTGGTTAATTGTGTTAGAGTTCAACACAACCCCTCTGTGACCCATTCTAGACAAACAAGAAAGCAGAGAGCAGGAGAAAAGAGGACAATCAACATCTGAAAAAACCTTTGTGTGAGCTTGGAAGGAAATTGCCTTTGCTCTATCTAGAACAGGGTTCTCAACCCAGTCCTAGCCAGCCAGGATTTCAGGACAACCACAATGAATATGCATGAGAAGATTTGCATGCACTGCAACCATTGGATTTGCAGATAACATGGGTGCCCTAACATCACCTCAATTGTCAACAAATCAGCTGAAGTGGAGAAAGAAAGGAGGAGAAAGACTCAGAGCTGGAGGAATTCACGATCGAACTCCAGGTCCACACGGAGAAAGATGAATACGCTGGGTTCCAGGCAAGGGAATGATTACCTAAATTAAATTTTAACACCAAAGGCAAGAAGTATGATAATAAAGATGAATAAGGCCAAATTGAATATAAAGGGAATCATTCATTGACATCACTGAAATAAATCAAATACAATATTGTGCAGTTAAATTATTACTGCAAGAATACTACCAACTAAAGTGCAGGGCCAGAAGAAAAAGAGAACAATAACAGTTCCTCCTTGGAAAAAGTGCATCAAAGGAAAAATACAATCATTGCGTACTGAGATATCCCTGATAGATGGGTATCTAAAAGGCTTAAGATCATAAAGAATACTGAGGAAGATCCAAGACATCCAGTTAAAACATTATCAGAAGAAGACCTGAAATTTATATGGCCAACAATAAATTGAAATTAGCAGCAGAAGTGCAAAAACTGCAAAGATATGAAGAAAACAGAAAAGAAAGATATCAAAATAAACTATTTAGAGAACCAAAACAATTCTACAGCGAATTGGGAAAGATCATTAAGATGGTAAAAGTACCACCAACTAAAGCTGAAACCGAAACCTTCTTGAGAAAGCTATATGAGGACCCTATAGAGCACAATCAAGAAGTGGAAGAATTACCCTGCATACAGGAGAATTTAGAAAATGTAAACATCAAACTTATGGAATGTCCTGCAGAAACAATGAAAGAGCAGGAGTGCAGATTAAAACGAGCACCAAATTGGAAGAGCCCTGGTCCAGAGGGAGTAACCAACCTTTGGGTCAAGCAGTTAATATCACTCCACCAAGACCTGGCGAACTGCAAAAATCAATTGTTCAAGTAGCCAGACTTACCAGAATGGCTTACTACAGGAAGAACATTTCTCCTTCCAAATGGGGGACCCAAGTAACATTCCCAAAAATTATAGACCAATAACTTGTCTACCTACAATCTATAAGCTGTTCATTGCAATAGATGCAGACAGAATATATGATCATATTGAGTCTAATAACATCATGGCAATAGAGCAAAATGGCAATAAGAAGGGAGCATATGGAACCAAAAACCAGTTAATGTTGAATAAGACTATCATGGTCAGTGCTAAGAGAAAGCAGAAACCTCAGCATAGCATGGATTGATTATAATAAAGCTTTTGACAGCATTTCACAATCTTACATAATAAGTTTCCTTGAAATGTATAAAATAAATCCTGGTTTGATAGAGTACATTAAGTTCACCATGACAATGTGGCAAACCACACTCTTTTTGAAATATGAAGATGGTCAGTACAGCATTCCTGACATTAAGATCTAGCGAGGAATATTTCAGGGAGATTCTCTGTTGCCCCTTCTGTTTTGTGTGGCGTTTAATCCAATGAATACTCTCATCAACTCTTTGGGATACGGATTTAGCTTGAATCTTAAAGAAGGTAACAACCCAGAAGCAACATCCCATTTACTATTTTAGATGATATGAAGCTCTACAGTTCCAGCGACCAACAATTAGCAGAACAACTCCGTGTGGTGAAAAGCTTTTCTGATGACATCAGGATGATCTTTGGCCTTGACAAATTTGCTAAGGTAACTTTTTTTAGAGGAAAATTGAGCAAATCCCTGACTGAAGGCTGTGACATCAAGGACCTTGAAGAGAAGGTGTGTATAAGTTGTCATGAGGTAGACAGCACAAAGCCTGGGATAATAAAGGGAAATGAAAAGGAAGAGCTTACCTCACAGCCACATGTGCAGTTGATACATTCAGGTTGCAGGGAAGCAAGGAATGGAGAAACAAACTTTCCTCATGGCATTAGTGACGCAGTAGAAATTCAGAGTTCTAATCAGGCTCACCTGAGGGGAGAGTCACGTACTACGTCTAACAAGCAGGGAAATAAAACCAGGTGGGAAATCCCACAGAGGGAGTTCAAGCAGAGGAGTCAGTCTCAGAAGGGAATAGAGACTCAGGAGCAAACACAGAGAGACACACTGTCTTGGAGAACCAGGGCTGAATGGAAGCAGGCTGTTGAACCAGAGAGTGCTGGGAAGAACAGTGCCAAAGACTTCCAAGCCAGAGGGGTCCTCGTGCCGAGGAAAACAACCAAGCAGGTAGAGAGCAAAAGCCACATCCAGGGAAGCTCACTGAAACCAGGAAGTGATTTCAGCTCAGCTAAGCCTAGTGTCTCGTACTCATGGAGAAAGGCAGTTTGCACCATAGAGAAGAAGCCTTGGCTAACGGAGGAAGGGCTGGAAACAATCTTCACCCAGAAGAAAGATAAGTACCCTGTCTTCTATAGAGGGAAAGAAGTGGGTCCTTTTGTAAAAAGCCAAGCTTACAGGGTGATAGAAAACCCCTATTGGAATAGGTGTTGGGAAGAAACCCCGAGCACAGCTCCTTATGTCTCTGACTGCACAAAGCAGTCTCCTCTCCTAGAAGCTGAGTCTCCCGAGGGCAAGGTTCTGAAAACAGTGATACAGAAACCTGGTGCCCATATACAGGACCAGGTCCTGATGTTATGCAGTGGGAAAGTTCAAACCCAGAGGTCATTCCAGAACCGATGGAGTGTGCTTTGTGCATTTCTGATGAGATAGAATCTCTTTGTTAAAAAGAAGCAAGAAGAAACATTATTATCATTTGGAAAAACTTTTATTTGTCTGTGAAGCAACAGTTTATTTGTGTTACCATTGTTTGAAGTATTCAGAAGGCAATCCTCAAGGGAAGGGGAATAAAGCCCAGCTTTAATTTACACTTTGGGACACGACTACAGAGTATTTCTTTAACAACCCAGGCTATACCCGATGTCTAAGTGGGCGCCTAAGGCGGGTATAGTCTCACAAATGGCGTAGTTCTTTGGATTCCTGAAAAGAAGGATACCGTGGGAGCACAGTGGAGTCACCAGCACCGGAGAACAGGACCGGGACTGCGGTGGACCACGCCCAGAGGACTCCAGGATCTGGAAAGGCAAAGAACTTTCTCAAAGCCAGAATCACCACCTGACTCAGGTAAAGGTATCTGGGTGCAGCCAGGGTGGGATTCTGTAAGGAGAAATAAGGGGGACTGAAAACCCCAGCTTAACTTCATTTATAAAAAAAAAAAAAAAGGAAAAAAAAAGTGCAGCACTTGGTGTGCTTTTTTTCTTGGTTTATTGCAGGCTGCCAATATGGAGACTCCGCAAGACACGCTACGATGGATTGGGCTCCAATTTGAAAAACAACGGGAGCTGGCCCAGCAGTGTCAGGAGCAAGCTTTAGCAGCCATGCAGGCGCAGCAGAAGCCGCTGACAGACTTGTTACAGGCTGTGCTACAGGAGCGGCTGACAGACAAGATGCCTGAAGGACACTACTGTGGGGTAGGCCCACAAACATGTGGGATCTTATCTTTTGGACAATGGTCAGGCAAAGACAATATTGATGACTTTCTCGAGGCCTTTGAGCGGGTAGCTCGAGGTGCAGGTTGGCCCGAGAAGCAGTGGGCGGTCGGTTTTCCGGTTAGCCACCTCCCTGACGGGAGAAGCCTTGGCGGCTTATAAAGCTATGCCCGCCGCCCAGGCAACTGATTATAAAGATGTAAAAGCAGCCATACGAGACAGGCTAGGCCTGTCGCCTATGGTGTATCGCCGGATGTTAAGGGCAACAAAAATCCAGCCAGGTGAAACTCCCAAGGCACTAGGCCAACGGATACGTAGCCTGGTGTGGAAGTGGCTTACGCCAGAAGAGAGAACAATAGAGAGTATTCTTGATATGCTCGTGTTGGAGCAGTTCTCTGAGGCTGTGCCAGGTGAAGTCAGGGCATGCCTCACTCTCCAGAATTGCCAGACTTCAGACGAGGCTGCTCTCTTAACCGAAAAGGTTCATGGAGGCTCGGATAACCTATAAACCGCACGGAGGAGCTAGCGACTCGTATGGGGTGGCAGATTTCAGCAGAGTAATGAAAGACCCAATGTCATGTATACCAGATACAAAGAAATGTATGGCTAAAGGTATGGGGAATGACTCTCGCATGAAATGTTTTAAATGTGGGAGGACGGGTCACAAGAGGGATGAATGCATGTCACGCACAGCACTGATGGGTGAAAAGGAAAAATATAGGCAGGAAGGCTTTCGCCTTGAGGTAGAGGTCCAGGGCGTGCTGGCCGAGGCCCTACTTGATTCAGGGGCGGACCAGACTATGGTGTCGGAAAAGTTCTGGCGTCGCTTACAGGCCAGCAACCAATCCACCCCTAATCAACCGGAAGGCATGGCCAAAATAAAATGTATACATGGAGCGTCTACCGCTTACCCTCTTTACAATTTAACCATAAAAGGGTTGGGAACCCGGGAAAAGGTTCTAGTCGCCTTAGTTCCACGTCTTCCCTTTGACATAGTGTTAGGCAGAGATTGGCCACTATTTGATGAAGGGCTAGGCGAAGGCTTACACTGTGAGGAAGAGAGGATACCTAGCGAGCCCTACGACCAACAGGTGAGGATCCAGGTTGAACCCCCGAAGGAAAATAAACTGACCAGGTGGGATCCCCAAAAGCAACTTAAGGACAAGGGGGACGGGGAAGCCTTGGTGACCTTAATTCCTGAACCTTTATTTGCAAAACCCAAAAGGAAGGAGTCTGGTAAGGAAGCCCTAGAGAATATGGGAGTAGCCAAAAAGGAGGGTTTTGTTTTAAAATACTGTAAAACTGTCCAAAACGCCCAAGGCCCACAAAGAGTCAGTGCCGCTGCTGCGGGATACGACTTTTTCAGTGCAGTAGAGGAGGTAGTTCCCAAAAAGGGAAAAGCATTAGTAAGCACCGGGTTACAAATCCAGTTGCCAGCAGGCTGCTATGGTAGGATAGCAACCCGATCTGGGCTCGCGGCCAAACATTTTATTGATGTTGGGGCGGGGGTTATTGACCCCGATTACAGGGGAGTCGTTCAAATCTTACTCTTTAATTTTGGCGAGCAAGATTTTAGGGTTAAGATAGGTAACAGAGTGGCCCAACTTATATGTGAGCGGGTTGGGTTCCCTGAGTTAAAGGAGATGCCATACTTGACTACCACCAGCCGTGGAGGGGGCGGTTTTGGTTCCACGGGGCAAAAAGAGGTTAAAGGCATGATCGCCCTAGCGGAAGAGAAGGTGGAGGAGGATTTAGGACCCCAGGTCAGGGATTGTAAGGAATACCCAGCTCCGAAAATGGGAGAGGAATTATCACAGCAGCAGCGAAACCAGTTAACACAATTGCTAGCGGGTTTTAGAGACGTCCTCACACCATTGCCAGGAGAAACAGGGTTGGTAGCCCATGAGATTCATACCCCTCCCGGGGAAATAGTGCGGCAAAGGCCTTATCGCCTGCCGGAGGCCCGTAAGAGGGAGGTAATAGAGCAAGTACGGGATATGCTAAAAATGGGAGTCATTGAGGAATCTAAAAGTCCGTGGTGCAGCCCGGTGGTTTTGGTACCAAAACCGGATGGAAGTCTGCGCTTCTGTATCGATTTTCGTCGAGTCAAAGCCATCTCCCTTTTTGACGCATACCCCATGCCGAGGATTGAGGAGTTGCTGGACCGGCTAGGGCAGGCACGGTATCTGACCACTCTTGACCTTACAAAAGGTTATTGGCAGATTCCACTTACCCGTGCCTCTAGACCAAAAACAGCCTTCAGTACTCCGCTCGGTCTATTCCAATTCAGGCGAATGCCGTTCGGTTTACATGGGGCAGCAGCGACATGTCAACGCTTAGTTGACCAAGTTTTAGGGCCCCATCAACACTATGCGGTGGCGTATATGGACGACATCGTTATACACAGTGAAAATTGGGCACAGCATCTACCTAGGGTAGAGGCCGTGTTAAAAGCCCTACGACAGGCCGGTCTAACCCTAAATCCAGCGAAGTGTTTATTCGCTGGGGCAGAGGTGAAATATTTAGGGCACATGGTCGGGAAAGGTATGGTTCGACCATTAGTCAGTAAGGTGGAGAGTGTGCAAAAGTTCCCACAGTCGATAACCAAGAAGCACCTTCGGAGTTTCCTCGGTCTAATTAGTTATTACCGCAGGTTCATACCTCGGTTTGCGGACGAAAGTGCGGTCTTAACTAATATGTTGAGGAAAAATGCCCCAAATAACCTAGTATGGACAGCTGAGGCGGAGAGAGCATTCCTCCTATTAAAAGGGAAGTTATGTCAAGCCCTGGTTCTGCATGGGGTAGACTTCCATAGGCCGTTCATCCTCCAGACGGATGCCTCAGAATCTGGTCTAGGGGCGGTCCTATCGCAAGAATTTGAGGGAGCAGAACACCCCATCCTATATTTGAGCAGAAAACTGTCAAGGGCAGAGATTAATTACTCAACCGTGGAAAAGGAATGCCTGGCGATTAAGTGGGCGGTAGAAGCCCTTAGGTTTTATCTCACGGGTCGCCACTTTATACTGGTAACTGATCATGCACCTCTGAAGTGGCTTGGTACCATGCAGAATCATAATCCGCGGCTCACCCGCTGGCACTTAGCTTTGCAGGCATTCAATTTTACTGTAAAACACAGGGCAGGCAAGCTCCACCTCAATGCGGACGCATTATCACGTATTCCGTGCTGTAAGGACATATGTCCCTCTGCCCGAAATAGCTTAAGGGGGGGGGGAATATGTCATGAGGTAGACAGCACTGAGCCTGGGATAATAAAGGGAAATGAAAAGGAAGAGCTTACCTCACAGCCACATGTGCAGTTGATACATTCAGGTTGCAGGGAAGCAAGGAATGGAGAAACAAACTTTCCTCATGGCATTAGTGACGCAGTAGAAATTCAGAGTTCTAATCAGGCTCACCTGAGGGGAGAGTCACGTACTACGTCTAACAAGCAGGGAAATAAAACCAGGTGGGAAATCCCACAGAGGGAGTTCAGGGAGTTCAAGCAGAGGAGTCAGTCACAGAAGGGAATAGAGACTCAGGAGCAAACACAGAGAGACACGCTGTCTTGGAGAACCAGGGCTGAATGGAAGCAGGCTGTTGAACCAGAGAGTGCTGGGAAGAACAGTGCCAAAGACTTCCAAGCCAGAGGGGTCCTCGTGCCGAGGAAAACAACCAAGCAGGTAGAGAGCAAAAGCCACACCCAGGGAAGCTCACTGAAACCAGGAAGTGATTTCAGCTCAGCTAAGCCTAGTGTCTCGTACTCACGGAGAAAGGCAGTTTGCACCATAGAGAAGAAGCCTTGGCTAACGGAGGAAGGGCTGGAAACAATCTTCACCCAGAAGAAAGATAAGTACCCTGTCTTCTATAGAGGGAAAGAAGTGGGTCCTTTTGTAAAAAGCCAAGCTTACAGGGTGATAGAAAACCCCTATTGGAATAGGTGTTGGGAAGAAACCCCGAGCACAGCTCCTTATGTCTCTGACTGCACAAAGCAGTCTCCTCTCCTAGAAGCTGAGGTCTCCCGAGGGCAAGGTTCTGAAAACAGTGATACAGAAACCTGGTGCCCATATACAGGACCAGGTCCTGATGTTATGCAGTGGGAAAGTTCAAACCCAGATGTCATTCCAGAACCGATGGAGTGTGCTTTGTGCATTTCTGATGAGATAGAATCTCTTTGTTAAAAAGAAGCAAGAAGAAACATTATTATCATTTGGAAAAACTTTTATTTGTCTGTGAAGCAACAGTTTATTTGTGTTACCATTGTTTGAAGTATTCAGAAGGCAATCCTCAATTTATTTATTTATTTTAATTTCTTTTATACCGCACTCTTTGACATCAGCGTGGTTCACAGAGAACACAACAAAACCAGAACAACAGGCTGTTCGGTGTTACATATAACAGGAGTATCAACTTGGAGAACATGGGAGAACTATTTACATGGAATATGCAATCTGTTAACTAGATAACATGCTCGAACTATGTACATGAATTAGCACGGATGTTGGGAGCAAGGAAAGAAACTGTGGTTGGATATGTAGTGGGACTATTATGTTAACTTTATATGGGGTAGTATTTGGTGAATAGGTTGAATTTAAGGGCCTTTCTGAACTGGGCTAAGTCGGTTATGGTACGGATGTCAGAAGGGAGGGAGTTCCAGCATTTTGGTTTCCCAAAACAAGAAGGCTCTGTTCTCTGTTGATAGATTGCATGTTGTTATGGCCTTTGGTATTGATAAGGAGTTTAATGCTGCCTGTCTTCTATTTCTGTTTGGTGGTACAGTTTGGATGAGCTCAGAAAGTGAGTTGGAAGATAGACCCTTGATGGCCTTGAATGTGAGAATCAGGGTTTTGAACATCAGCCTTCCGTGTATGGGGAGCCAGTGGAGCTGTTTGAGGATAGGTGTGATATGGGAAGGGGAATAAAGCCCAGCTTTAATTTACACTTTGGGACACGACTACAGAGTATTTCTTTAACAACCCAGGCTATACCCCATGTCTAGGCGGGCGCCTAAGGCGGGTATAGTCTCACAAAGTATCTCGGAGTAGAGGAAGGAACGTCACTCAAGCAGAAATTACTGAGAGAAAAGATCAGTAAAGAATACTACAGAAGATTAAAATCATTATTGAGAAGTGCTTCAACATCACGGAATAAGATACAAGTCATCAATCAGCTGATAAATCTTATTCTCTCATACAGCTTTTGGGTTGTGGACTGGTCTCTTAAAGATCTTGAAAACTGGATGTGTGAACAAAAAAATCTTTTCCATGCCCATGAAGTAATTTACAAGAATCAATGTAGGCCAAGACTGTATATTCCTAGAGCTAAACAAGGGCTAGGCCTCATAGAGATTGATTGCAAATACAGAGCTACTATCATTGGCCTCCAGGCCTACCTAACTGCATCATCTGATCCAAATATGCAAAAGGTGCTGAAATATGAAAGTAAACATCCAGAATCTGTCTCCATCATCAAACTTGGACAAGCGTTCTGATCACTAGAAGGAATGAGTGAGCATCCACAAGCATCCACAGGGAAGGAAGTAACAGCATTTGCAAAACAAGAGAAAAAAAATACTTTTCAAGGAATTAGATCAACAGACAAGGAAAAACAAGTGGCAAAATGCACAAATACAGTGGGAAATACAGAATGTTACTCCGGGAACACTTTGTTGATCAAGAACAGACACATGAATGATTAAGGAGAGGTGAACTTAAATTGAAAGATGAGAGGTTGATAGCTGCAGCCCAGGACAGCGGTTTACAGATGAGATGGTTTACAGTGAGCACTGAAAAAACTTGCAAAACAGACATATGTCGATTCTGTGGGAAAGACCTCGAAACTGACTTACCTCATAGCTGGCTGTGAAGCTCTGATGGCAGAACATTTCTATACAGAAAAGCATAATAAAGTGGTGCACCTTATCCATCGGAAACTGCAAGCACTACGACATTACTGTGCCTGAAAAGCACTGGGATCATGACCCTAAAAAGAATTACAGAGAATGGTCATCATCTCCTGGGATACTTCCATTCCGACTGATAAAAGCTGGATGCGAGGAAGCTGGATATAGTGGTAAATGAGAAAAACACCAGAACTGCATTGATTATAGAGCTGTCAGTTCCAAGTGACTACTCTGAGAATCACTTTGAGAGGGAGAAATTTTCAAGTACCAAGAAATGTAGTCGGAGATCAAGAAAATGTAGCAGAAAGATACCGAGTTATTTCCCATCACGTTGGGTGCCACAGGCTTAATTAGGAGGAACCTCCAAGCACACCTTGATAAATTATCCATACTGTACACATAACATCTTATGAACTCTGGAGAGACACTCTCTTTGGCATGATGCAAGAACTATGCCGAGCATTAGCAATAAATCTGAGAGACTGAGATCATACTCCACATACCCTGGCTTAGAAGCGAGTTCATGACTGTCATGGGTTGCGCAAAACTCACCCATTTGGAGAGGTTGCCCCCGAAGATGCATGAGAACGATTTGCATGCACTGCAACTGTTGGATCTGCAGACAGCATGGGCGCTACTAACACCACCTCAATGAGTGGCGTTAGCTGCATCTAGGTTTCTGTTCGACCGCACTCTCGGCACTTTTTACCACTTTAGCTACAAAAGTAAACAGACCCCCTAGTTTGTCACATTTGGTTTCTTGTGTTTCCAGCTATGCAGTTTATCTTATTAAATGCGTATGTTCAGTGCTGTATGTTAAATGTTCTTTTAAAACTTGATTATTGGAACATTGGACTCAATTACACACAAAAGTTTGGTAGCCCCTTTGGTGGCCTATTGCATTAAGAAGGCCCATTCATTTCAAAATCGTACCTGACATGTTTTGTAAAGAGTATGGCCTCATTGGCGGGGTGATGATAGAGATACCAGATTAAATTATAGGAAACAGTTTTCAATCTCTAAATATTGTCCAATCCAATGATCTTAATAGACTGAATGGATGACATTGATTAACATTTTTGAAAGAATGTCTTCATTGGTTGAAACTGATCAGCTGACCCTGGATTTGTGTCATAAAGATGGTGGCACAACGGTAGTTCAGTAATTGAGGATTTGCTAAACCGGTATTGGGAAATTATATTCAGCAAGAATATGGGACTTTTTGATGCAGTTTGTGCCAAAAAAGCATAATGCTATGTTGGATACTGAATGTTTTTTGAATTGACAATGAATTATTCTTCTTAGAAAATGTGGATTTTGTGTTTAAGTAAATGTTGATTTTGTTTGAAAGAGCATGATTGATCACTAATTTAAGTAAAAAAAAATGAAAGTTGGACATTGCTGATCCCCTCTCATAATGTTTTGGGTATAAATTAGGTCCTACAATTATATATTTTTGTGGTTAGGATTTGATTATTATTCTTGTGAGTTATGTTTTGTTTGACTAGATCTAGATCTAATTCGATGTGAAATTATTATGGCTCAAGCAGACTATTGTAACCTTTTTATTTACTTGGGACTACCAAAAAAGTTGACAAAAAAGTCTGGATGCTACAAAATCCAGCAGCTGGATTGCTGAATAGCAGTATTTCTACTGTGTTATATGATCTACTCTAGTTGTCAACTGTCTCCCGGCTAAGTTTTAGGCTTTATCATTAGATATCACTGTCTTGCCAGGGAACGAACCTAAATATCTTTCAGTACATTTCACAAAATATGGCCCGCTACAGGTTGTACCGCTGGTCCTACATTCATGGAAGATCATGCCAAACAAATTTGATTGAGCTCTATGATTGGGTGCCTAGAGAACTAGATCAAGGGCATGCAATGGATGTGATACACCTAGATTTCAGCAGTCTTTGATACTGTTCCTCAAAGGAGGTTTATCAATAAAGTGAGCAGCCTGGGGATAGGTCCAAGGTCGTCAACTGGATCAGAAATTGGTTGACCTGCAGATGACAGAAGGTGATGGTAAAGAGAACTCACTCAAGAAAGGAAGGTGCATAGTGGTGTGCCTCTGGGATTGGTCCTGGGACCAATACTGTTCAATGTATTTGTGAGTGATATTGCAGAAGGACTGAAGGGAAAAGTCTGTTTTTTTGCAGATGACATGAAAATTTGCAGCAGAGTGTACACTTCTGAGGAAGTGGAGAACATGAGGAAAGATCTAAGACACATCTCTTCCAGCTTTCATTCGACCATGTTCCGTAGATGCTTATGGCCTCCCTGCTAATGCATACTCTCAACCTGTAAATAGTTACCTACCCAGGTCCCATGTTAACTAGTAAGCTTTTGGAAACATTCTATTGTTAGCTAATCTT
The DNA here is from genome assembly GCA_033557465.1 of Ichthyophis bannanicus. Lineage (NCBI taxonomy): Eukaryota > Metazoa > Chordata > Amphibia > Gymnophiona > Ichthyophiidae > Ichthyophis > Ichthyophis bannanicus. The sequence continues at coordinate 117,068,576 of CM066049.1, read as the reverse complement.
GTTAATTTATTATTGTTTACCTGTTATGTGTATTATTTGTACCTGTTCAATGTATTATTTTGTTACCATGTAAACCGTGCTGATTGTAAAAGTGCAGTATATAGAACTACATAAATAAATAAATAAATACATCTACAAACACTGGAAGAATGGTCTAGTGCTTGGCAGTTAAGATTTAATGTGAAGTAGTGCAGAGCCATGCACTTGGGATGCAGAAATCCAAAGGAATTGTATGTGATGGGGGCAAGACCTTGGTGTGCATGGACCAGGAGAGGGACCTTGGAGTGATAGTGTCTGAGGATCTTGAGGTGATGATACAATGAGACAAGGCAGTAGCCAAAGCCAGAAAGATGTGGGGCTGCATACAAAGAAGAATAACCAGTAGAAAAGAGGAGGTATTAATGCCCCTGTACAAGGCATTGGTGAGGTCTCACTTGGAGTATTGTGTTCAATTTTGGAGACCATATCTCACCAAGGCCATAAAAAGACTTGAGACAGTTCAGAGGAAGGCAACCAAAATGATTTGGAGCATGCGCGAGAAGACATATGAGAAGAGACTTGAAGACCTAAATATGTATACCCTAGAGGAGAGGAAGGACAGGGGAGATATCTCAATCATTTTAGAATGCTTCAATGCTTTCTCTGACTGGCTCGCTACCCAGAACCTGAAGGTCAACTTTAGGAAGACTGAGGTCTTATTTATATTTAGAGACCAATCTTTCACCCTACCATCCTCCTTGCGGGTGAGAGATGTTGAACTGATGACCAAACCAGAGGTCTGTTACCTGGGAGTAATTTTCGACCAACATCTATCCGTGACTGCACACATCCACAAGGTTATCAAAGCTGTTTTACCAGAAGATAAGGACCCTCCATCAGATACGCCCACTTCTTGACCCTTCAGACTTTTGTTCGGTCTTCCAAGCCCTCATCCTCCCGCACTTTAACTACGCAAATATTATTCTACCCCAAGTTATCCAAGTTTTAATACCTGTTTATTGTAAACACAGATCACCCAATGTAATGTGTAAGCTTCTATGTTCAATGTAAACCGCACTGATACTGAATAGCACAGTATATAAGAGACTGTAAATAATAATAATAATAATAATAAATAATCCCGAAACACATCCTCCAACCTCTCCAACTGGCCATGAATACAGCTGCCCGGTCTCTACAAGGTACCTCCAGATACGAGCATATCTCACCCATCTTGAAGCAACTACACTAGCTCCCCATATCTAGCCGTCTGACCTATAAAGCCCTTCTTATCACATTTAAGATTATTCACAACTCATCTGCACCCTCCCTGTCAACCATTGTTCAACATACCCCAGACAACAGAACGAGAAGATCCAACATGGTAAACACCCTGATCACTCCCTCAGCAATAAGGACTTGTACTAAGACTGTCAGAAACCGCGCCTTCTCGTTATACACACCGACTCTCTGGAATGCCCTCCCTGCTTCAGTCCAAGTTATTATGGACCATTCAACGTTCAGAAAGGCATTAAAGACTCACCTCTTCCAGCTGGCCTATGATAATATAACTTAAGAACTGCTCTACTATGCCTCTTTCTTTTTGTCACTATTTACCTGCACCTTGTTACTTAGTAACTTTACATTGAACAGGTATAAACAACAAACTGAGTTAAGTGTTTTGATGTTTTATGCCTGTTTTGCCTGTTCTATGTAAGTTGCTTGACTGTTCACATTTACTGTAAACCGCACTGATATTAAATAGTGCGGTATATAAAAGCTAATAAATAAATATGATACAGACCTTTAAATACTTAAAGGGTATTAATGAACAAACCCTTTTCAAAGAAGGGGAAGCTGTAAAATTAGAGGGCATACGATGAAGCTGCAAGGAGGTAAACTTAAAAGCAACATCAGGAAATACCTTTTCACTGAAAGTGGTGGAGGCTTGGAATGCCCTCCCAATGGAGGTGGTGGGGCAAATACAGTGATGGAATTCAAAATGGCATGGGACAGACACAGTGGATCCCTTTATAGCAAGAGGATGAAATCAAAGCAAACAAATATCTTTTATACTTCAATAAATAGAGGGGGGGGGGAGGGAGGTGACCTGCACGGAGCGACGGATACAACCCTAAACAAAGGCATGGGGGGGGTGACTTGCATGGAGCAGCAGTTACAACCACTCTAGCCACCTTACTGGGCAGACTTGATGGACCATACTGGTCTTTATCTGCTTTCATATACTATGTTACTAGCTGAGGCAGTATTTCTCGTTGTTCTCTCTGTGAAAGTGTGTGCGGTTCCTCAAATTGGAATATGCTACCTCTAATTTTACATCTCTGATTGATCTTGGGCTATTCTGAGAGTTATTAAAACATGGTTATTTAATGAAAAAGTGACTAACGTCTGCTTTATTGATTATTCTATTTGCTGCTAATTCTGTCTTGTTTGCTTTTATTGCGTCAGTGTGGTAATTGTCCGCTCTGCTGCTATTAATATTTTGAAACTTTATTTTTAACAATATGATAAACAATAAAAATATTAACACATCTTGTACAGTAAAAGAAAGACCTAATTTAAGTGACTATTGTCACAATACATCAGTAAGAGGAAAAGTGGTATTTGGCAATTCTTGAAATTGCACACAAGTCATTGTAATGAGGAAAATAGCATATCCACATATCATATAAGCCTTTTTATCCTTATGACCAGCATCCTGAAGCATGGCTTACACTGGACAAGAGGGTAGCACTTTCTTAAGAACCAGCATATTTCAAAAAGGAGTTCCAAGTTTCAGAAGTAAAAACTTCTCTTTGCATTAGCTGAATGGCAAAATGTTTGGAATGCCCCAGTCAGTTAGGGAGTGATTTTATAAAAGGGCACATGCTTTTAGGTGCGCAGTGTACATGCCTATGTGAGGGTTATTTTAGCATGTGACCACATATGTGCATTAATGACGTCTTATAAAATTCCAACCAGCATAAAAATACTTGTGTTGCATGATAGCACAAACTTTGCGGTGAGAGTGCACAAGGGCGGGGTTTGAGCGGCGCATACAAATAGCATGTAGATGATAAACTACTATAATTAATGTGATTTTTTGAAAACTTTAGATGTGAGCATTTATGACAGCTCTAGGACCGGTGTAAATATCTGCATCTTAACTTTGTTTTTATAAACTAGACTTAACATAGGCACTATAAAAGGCACTTTAACTAGTCATCCCCCTTATAAAATCACTCTCTTATGTGGAAGCTTTGTAGTCACCACACATTAATTTTGGCTGTTAAACTTTGGTACCTGCCTAATCTTATCACACTTTAGAAATTAGGCTCTTAAGCTTTGTGCTCACCCTGAGGCAGAGATGTGACAGTAATTTCATTCATGAGGGCTCTCAAGGGGTGAAAAAGATGTTTCTAACTCAATACGGCCTCAGAAGGGAATCTTCCATACCCATCCAGTGTTGGTCAGTACTGGGGGAAAATGTGATAATGCACATCTTAAGCGCAGTTTCAGGTAGGTGTAGAAGCTTAAAAGGAGCGGCTGCTATTAATTTTAAGTTGTTGATTATATATAAAGAATCTCTAGGTTTGGGGGATGGTTCCCCTGTATGACGAGATTCCTGGCAGTAGTATTATTAAAGAGCTTGGTTGGTTTCTGCTGTAAGATTATTCACAAGACATCATTGTGATTTGAAGTATTTTGTGTTGTTGCCCTGGAACAATGGAATGGCCTTCTACTGAACTTAAGACTGGAGTCAGATTGGTTACAGTTTTGAAAAAGGGTAAAAGCCTTCCAATTTCCTACATAGATTCTAGAGTTTTTCCAGTGATTCTGGGATTTGACCATCTGCCTTATTTGGTGGTATGTTTTTGATAATGGCTGTACATTTTAGAGTACTCTGCAGGCTGCAGTTCTGTGCACTCCATGGTTAAAAGTTTGACAGTTAGGACCAGGTGTGCAGGAAGATGGATATTTTCTGCTATAGTGAAGAACCGTGGCTGCTGCTTTTAAATTACCAAATTGGGATCGGTAGCCCATGGGGTGGAGAAACGATACACAGGCTGACGGATTGGTCGGAAGGGAGCTGCGATGGGAATACAAGGGAGATGGGTATAGAGTGAGGGCAGTAAGAAAGTATTTAATTTAAGGTTTTTTCTTGAATTTCTTATGTAAGACTTAATTTCTTGATCTGTATCGTGAACGGATAATAATGTATACATTTTAATCAAAATGATTGAAGAAGGAGAAAAAACCTTATGTGTGAGTGAGGGGATCTGGGTGTGGGCTGTGAATAAGAGTATCACAAAGCATGTGGTGTGCAGATGTATCTGTGTGAATGAAGGGAGGGAGGTTACCGAGGGAACTGGAGGGAATATGATTGTAAATGAGAGGACTGAAGGGGATGTGGGGTGTGTGAGTGAGTGAGGGATGTGGAGGTGTCTGGGTGACTTGCTATGGAGTGTTTGTGTATGCGAATCAGGAGATTAGGGAGAGATTGAGTAGACTAAAAGCAGGAAGGGAAGTGATGAGGGTGTGTGTGAGGGGTGTGTGTGCAAATGAAGGGATGGGCTTTGGGAGGACAGGTATGAAAAAGTGCATCCAGGGCCGGCCCGTCCATTGAGCAAGAATGTTTTTTGCACAGGGCCCCGCGCAAAGAACATTCTGCTTTTTTCAAAATTAAATTTAAAAAAAAAATGCTGGCTGCTACCGCTGCCGCCGCGGCAGCAGCAGAATGGACTGTTCCGCGGGGCCCCCTCTGCCCGGCTGAATCCCTCCCTCCCTCCCTCCCTCCGTGATGGCTGAGCCTCTCCGTGCCGGCTTTGAGAGTCGCAAAGGGAGAGTGTCTCCCTCGCGTCTCTGTTAAGCCTGCAGGCATCAGCCCCTGCGGGCTTAACAGAGACACGAGGGAGACACTCTCCCTTAGCGACTCTCAAAGCTGGCACGGAGGGGCTCAGCCGTCGTGGAGGGAGGGAGGGATTCAGCCGGGCAGAGGGGGCCCCGCAGGACAGTCCATTCTGCTGCTGCCGCGGCGGCAGTGGTAGCAGCCAGCGTTTTTTTTTTAAATTTAATTTTACTTGAGCCGATGCGGGGGGGGGGGGGGGTTAGGACAGGTAATGGGCGATGGGGGGGGTAGGACTTGAAATGGAATGGGGGGGTTAAAAAAGGAGGTGGGCATATGGGGTTAGGACTGGTAATGGGCTGTGGGCTGTTGGGGGGGGTTAGAACTGGTAATGGGCTATTGGGGGGGGGTTAAGACTGGTAATGGGCTGTGGGCTGATGGGGGCTGTCTGGTAATGGGCTATGGGGGGGGCTAGGACTGGAAATGGGCTGGGGGGCTTAAGACTGGAGGTGGGCTGATGGGGTTAGGACTGGTAGTGGGCTGTGGGCTGATGGGGGGTTAGGACTGGTAATGGGCTATGGGGGGGGGTTTAGGACTTATAATGGGCTATGGGGGGGGGCTAGGACAGGAAATGGACTGATGGGGAGGGGTTAGGACTTGAGGTGGGCTGATGGGGTTAGGACTAGTAATGGACTGTGGGCGGTTGGGGGGGTTAGATCTGGTAATGGGCTATGGGGGGGTTAAGACTGGTAATGGGCTGGGGGCTGTCTGGTAATGGGCTATGGGGGGGGGTTAGGACTGATAATGGGCTATGGGGGGCTAGGCCAGGAAATGGGCTGATGGGGAGGGGTTAGGACTTGAGGTGGGCTGATGGGGTTAGGACTGGTAATGGGCTGTGGGCTGGTGGGGGGGTTAGAAATGGAAAGGGTCTATGGGGGTTTAAGACTGGTAATGGACTGGGGGCTGTCTGGTAATGGGCTATGGGGGGTTAAGACTGATAATGGGCTATGGGGGGCTAGGACAGGAAATGGGCTGATGGGGAGGGGTTAGGATTTGAGGTGGGCTGATGGGGTTAGGACTGGTAATAGGCTGTGGGCTGATGGGGGAGGGGGGTTAGGACTGGCAATGGGCTATGGGGGACTGACTGGAAATGGGTTGATGGGGCTAGGACTGGAAGTGGGCTGATGGGGGGTTAGGACTGGTAATGGGTTATAGGGGGGCTTAAACTGAAAATGGGGTGATAGGGGGTTAGGACTGGAAGTGGGTTGATGGGGGGCTAGGACTGGTATTGGGTTGGGGGGTTGCTAGGACTGGAAATGGGCTGATGGGTGGCTAGGACTGGAAATGGGCTGATGCAGGGACTAGAAGGGAATGAATGCTGGGTGAGGCTGGAACTAGAAGGGAGCTGATGTTGGGGGAGGATTAGAATGGGATGGGGCTGGAAGAGTAAAATGGAGAAGGGAAAAATATTTTGTGTGGGAGGGATAAAAAATCTACAATTGGCCGGGTATTGGGAGAGTAAGTGGGGATTGAGGATGGAGGGGTAAAATTTGAGTGGATGAAATAGGAATGAGGAAAGAGCAAAAGGAGAAAGATTAGTATGTTAAAGCAGATGTAGAGAGAGAATGGAAAAAAAAACTATAAGAGAGAAGAAAGGACAAATGGACAGCAGATGATGGAGAGTTAGCAGAAAACATGAAGAAACCAGAAGAAAGTGGCTGGAGCAATTGCAGCTGAAAAAAAATGCACAAAAGGTAGAAAAATATCTCTTTATTTTGAATTTATTAATTGGAATATGTCACCTCTGGTAAATGTGCATCATTAACGTCTGCGCTTTGTTTAGTACAAGAGCAAATTAATGTATAGTTTTATTTCTACAGTGTTGTACATTCCAAGTTTGGCTTTTGGGATTCCCAGTTTAATTATTGTCTTCCTGTTTCTAAATTGTGATTACTTGTTTGGTGATGGTCTATGTTCTGCATGTGTAACTGAGCTGAGGTGTTCTGTTTATATAATTCCTATTTGACATTGCCACTTGTTCTCTTTCCCCAGTAGGTCATGTATTCTTGTTCTCTGAAATGTATTGGTTTAATATTTGCAGCGTTTCCTTTTGATAGGTAGGGTATGGTGCTTTGTGAGTCCTGGTAGTGCTGTTAGGATACGGCGGGTTTGCTATGGGTTCTAAATGGGCAGTGTTTGTAGTAGTTCCTAATGTGTCTGGCGGTTGGCACTGGATTATAGTAATGTAGAAATCTTTTAGTCTTTCTTTATCCATACACTCATTAAGAGGCACGTTTACTAAAAGTTAGTATATGGTAACATTATGCAAATATTTATGCAAATGAGGCCCCTTATGCAAATGAGGCCCCGCACCGAGTCTCCGCACATGGCCCCGCACCCCCCTTGGGCCGCCCCTGAGTGCATCTACTCTCCCTCTCCATTGCTTGATCCTGGATCTCTTTTTTTTTAGCTCATCTCCATTCCCCACCTCTCTCCTCCCCCTCCTCTTCATTTCCTATCCCTGTCCTCCTCCCTGAGATACCTTCTTTAACATTCTATGATATCCCCTCTCCTTTTCTGTGCTATTCCGCAGATGCTTTCTCCACCCACCCCTCCCTTCTCGGTATTAATCACAAAAATCAATTTCCTCCCCAAAAAAGAACAAGCTATATTATCTAGACACACAAGAAATTCAGAAAATGACTTTAGTTTTATAAAGGAAAATGCAGATTAACATAATTCAATATACAAATGTATGCAAATTTGTGCAACAGTGCCACATAAATGCTGCAGAATTTCAGAAACTGTGCTGCAGAATTTTCTAACTGTTGCAAAATTTATGCTTGAGCTGCTGCAGGGAACAGGCACTGTCAACATAACCATAGAACTGATTTACAAAACAGGATTACTATCAGTAAATTTACAGATAATCAGTAGAAAAACAGATGTGCAAAAATAATTTCATGGCAATAAAAATGTCATGAGCAGTGGGCCTGTGACTCCTCTCGTGCACTGGTGCTCGATCTACAAGGCTTTAGTACTTGGGACTATGGCATTGTGCATTAAACAGTGAATCTTGGCACAGTGAGCTGTGCAGAAAACAACGATTGTAAAACGTGTGTCAGTAAAAAGCTGGAAAAGTGTCACTAGAAAATACTGTAACCCTGTTACAAAGACTTCATAAAGATTATTATTTCAGCACACTGCTGAAGTCTGGTGCATGTCTCATGACCTTTGGCAGATCATCACTCATGAAGAGATCCTGCGTTTCACTGTTAGAGATTGTTTTTACTTAAAATATATTATAGCAGAAAATATCTAGATTTCATTATAAGACTAATAGGGAGTTCTGAACTTTCAGAGGCTATTGGCTGTACTTTTGAGTGGACGTTGAGATTGGAAGGTTGGGGAAAAGCATGCTAAAGACTCCGTAGTTGCCAGGATCCCTGATATTCTTAAAGAGTTACTGCAAACTCTTCCATTGATACGGCAACCTTTAGGATATATTTAGTAAAGGTGTTTTAACACAGATAAATAGAAGGCATTCAGACACATGGAGGCACATTCCAGTATGGGCGTCCAGGACCCTGTGCGGCAGATTGGCCAGGGACCGGCTGCAGGAAACTTACTGCACCCTCCCCTACCTTCAATTTTAGAGGCTTCCTGAATTCTGCAAAATGGTGATAAGTGGACCAGCTTGTTATAACCTGCTCCTATTGTACCATGAGATCATATCAGGAGTTTCCAACCAGGGGAAAGAGCGATATTGTTGCAGATTGGCAAAGCATCTCATTACGGCCTGAGTCTTTGGGCATTTAATAATCTAACAGCCTTCATATGCATGAAGGCTGGGAGGGAGGATGCGGTGCCTAATCCATCAGCAGATATAGAAACCCAGATCATGAAAATGTTGGCCTGTGGTGGCTTGTGCTGAGACATTTATTGCAGATCCCATATGTTCCTGCTGTGTGGAGGTGATAAATAACCCATGAGTCCTGCCCACAAAATTGATATTATAGTCATATGCAGTGATTCCTTCATCTCAAGCTCTTTTATTTTGTTTTGCACAAATTTCCTGATTTTAACAGTGACAGCTACCCCTCTTTAATACACAAGACTTCTGTCTCAGCTTCATTCATCAACAAACCAGATTAAAAAAAATAGTTTCAAATTTGGCATGGCTCCTTTTCAAAATCTTAATCCCCTCGTCAAATCCTGACCAGCTGGGGCTACTAACTTCGTTATCTGCATAAATAAAACCTGACTCCCAATACATTCTCCTAGAAGAAGTATCAAGATATAAAATAAAATTAAAGATAATGAGGGGCACGGGGGGGGGGGGACCCCACATGACAAGGACCCCAAATCTGAATGCATGTCCTGGACTTTCATTGTATGAAACTTACCTTTTAACAAAGAGACAGTCAATTAAAGTGCCTTCCCACCAATACTCACTTAGGTTTATGGTTAATTTAAAATTTGCTATAACACCAATGAGAGCAAATCAAAGCAGTTTACATAATAAAATTAAAATAAATATCTGTCACAAAATCTCAAGATGCACTACGTCAAAAACAGATGTATAAAAAAAAAACAAAAAACCAGGATCCCTAATGTCCATATGACCTAATACTTCATCCACTACCAAAAGTAATACTGATTCTGTATTGTGGTGTGTGTGAAAACCTGCCTGATAAGAGTCAGTGTTGGTTTAGCAGATGGGAAGGTTATTCAGAGCTGTTTGTTATAATGAGCTAAGTAGCTTTTTATTTTTATTTATTTATTTTTTAGTGCCATCAAGTCACTGTTGACTCATAGTGACCCAGCAACCTCTGGGTTTTCTTGACAATGTATCACAGGAAGTAGATTGCCAGCCTTTTCTTTCAAGGCAATGGAGGGTAAAGTGACTTGCTCCAAGGAGTGCCAGTGGGAATTGAACCCTTGATCTTCTGGGTACTGGGCAATTGCTGTAACCACTAGGCTACTCCTCCACGCCATGCATTTTATATGCATTTAAAAATCTAAAAATATGGACAGTTTGATAAGGACTGATGAAAGAGACTGAACGGGGATAGTTATATATCTGCATCCTTGTATATTGTTAAGGAGGGTGGGGACACCCCAACTGAGGTCCTTATCTATTTATTTATATATATAAAAAACTTTTAGCTATTTTATGTAGTGACATTCATTATATTGAAGTAAACATTCACAAAGTTTAAAAAGTGGCATTTCTTTATAGAAATTACATGATTAAAGTCAGCACCATCCACCTCTTTCAAATAGGTCACTAACTGAGTAGTCATCACCTTCTCAATAACTTTCAGTTTCAGCAAAAATTGTAGGTTCAAAACTGGTCTATAATTTGCATAAACTATAGGGTCTAAACTTTTCCTTCTTAAAATGAGAGACAACCTCTTAAGCTGGAGGGTAAACCCCCTTCCCTTAAATACGCCTTTGCAAAGATAACCAGCTACTCCAACATCACACCAATGGTAAACCTCCTCAAATAAGCTGGGTCATATACCCTTCAGCAGCTTTTTCAACTCTATCACAGACAGCGGAGAAACTTCTGGAATCCTGCAAACCTGATTCCTAGATCCAGCCACTAGGTGTCAGTATTGTGCACCACTTCCTTCCCCAGCTGACCTAGGAAGTGGAAAACCTGAGTTAGGAATCAAACCCAAGTGCCCCCACTTGGCTCAGTGCAGTCTTACTGGCTTTTCATTCTCCATTTTGAAGATAAATGTGCTAGTAGAAGATATAATGTCTGACATTTTACTGTTATACTAAGCAGTAACATTTCATTCTCTGATATCAGCTGAAGCAGCATGGTTATTGTGCTGATTTTCTTTGATATGTAGGAATACAGATGAACAGAAGAATCATTGGTGAGACTTTTTTATGGGATTAATTTAACACAAATGTGATAAGCTTTTGCGAGCTAAGCTCCCTTCCTCAACTCAGTGCAGAATGAGTTAAGGCAGGACTCGACAAATTGCCAGGTGCCAGATCACCATGGCATCTAAAATTTGCACCCTGGAGCCCTAGATTTCATGCCCCTGAAAGCTTTAATGCCTGTGCTGCATCAAATGCTGAGCTGCTTATTTGCTCAACTGCGATCGGCTCTCTGCAAGGAGCTTGGGCCTCGTGGTAAAGGAAATTCAGGCTGATCTTGCGTTTTCAAGTCTCTGGGTGATGGTTGGGGGAGGGGGGTGTTTTTGAGAGAATTTGGTGCTTCATGTACTACCAGGCCATGGTGATATGTGAAGCAAAAAAGGCAGTTGCCTCAGGTGCAGCTATAAAAGGTCACCAATATGCTGCTGTCAACCTACTCACTGCGGTTGGTGGGATCAGGAACTCTAGCATCTCACTCTACCTCCTTTGAGTCTTACCTCATGCCCTCTCATTTTAGAATTTCCTTTCCTCTGAAAACTATTTGCTCCTTGTGCATTCTTTATACATTTAATTATCTCTGTCATATTTCCCCGCTCTCATCTCCTCTTGGATACACATAAATAAATGCATAAGTCTTGCTTCAAAGGATTTTTGCTATAGACATTGCAACATTTTGGTAGCCCTTCTCTGGATTGCCCCTACTTTGTCTATATCATTTGGAGATGCATTTGATACAGTTGGGTACAAATGGTGCCTCTGGAAGAAGCCCAATATCTCCACCAAGACCAAAATTTGCCTCTTCTGAACACTGATCCTGCCAATTCTCCCTTACGGACCAGAAACATGGACTCTGCTCAAACCTGACATGAACAAGCTTGAAGTCTTTCAAATGTGATGCCTGAGACAGATATTGGGTGTCTCTCTTTGTAATCACCATCAAAATAACGATTTGGACAAGGTGCAACCATCAGCCTTCAGTCGAAGAACAAATCCAAAAATGCAGACTGCAATGGTTTGGCCATGCAATGGTTTGGCCATGTTTGCAGAATGAGCACCAGTCGGCAAAAATACAGACTCCTCTGATGAGAATGAGCTGTTCACTGGAGGGTTCAACGAGCAGCACCGAAGAAAATGTGGCTCACACATCGAGAAAAACCTAAGAAACTAGAGACTTACCATCGATGAGGCCAGAAATATTGCCACTGATTGCCAAGGTTGGAAGCATATTGTGACCATGGAATCCAGTGCACCTACAGCAGCATATTGGTTGAGAGGATGACCTGCTCCCCAAACGCCAGCTAAGGATTAAAGAAGAAGAAGAAGGGTACAGTTCTCCAGTGGGAGTAAGAATTTTGTTGGAAATGTGTGTGTAAGAGGGAGTAAGAAAAACCTCCTACCAATCCTTTGATTGCTTGCCTTCAGCCTCAGATGGGTGATGAGTTCTATGTGGCTGCAAGGGTACCATTATTCCTGTGGGTCTTGGAGATAATGAGGGTTCTTTTAGAAGCCCTGTTCATACTTTTGACATCTGAAAATGGTCATGGAGATGTCTAAAGCATAGAGACGTCCCTGAGCCATTATAGAAGCCGGATCTGTGAACATCCCTGGGGTGAGGATGTCCAAGTTCAAGTTGTGTTTAAGAGAGGTTTGGAAGTTCCTGGGGGAAAAGTCCATAAACCATTATTAAAACGGACTGCGTTATCCACTGCTTACCCCTGGGATAAGCAGCATGGAATCCATCTACCTTTTGAGAGGTCAAGAGGTACTTGGGACCTCGATTGGCTACTGTTGGAAACAGGATACTGGGGTTGATGGATCTTTAATCTGACTCAGTATGGCATATTTTATGTTCTTATGGACAGGAGCAATGTGGAGTAGGCATGCCCACTCATGCCTAGAGCAGGTATAACCTTTGACACAGCTCGGGACATTCAGGACGTTGGTGAAATTGGGTGAGACCATCTAAGTTCTTGGGAATGTCCAGTCATGCCTATACTATGCTCCCATTCCAACTTAGATATCCTCGTGCCAGGGACATCCACATATCTAGCTTCTTTATTGACTCCAGGGACGTCTCTGTGCTTTGGATGTCTCTTTGCCCATTTTCAGACATCCAGTGCACAAATAGAGCTTCTAAAATAATCCCCCATGTGCTTACATAGTAGCCTATGCTTTGTATGAATGTGTATGTGCACTCTTCCTACAGATCGAAGAATGTGTTGATGGCACTTTGAGTTTGTGTAGCTGTCTGATTCTATTCTGCTGCTCTCCCCAGAAACTGATGTCCTAGGCAGCTGCCTAGTCTTACCTAATGGCTGGGACATTGGAAAAGGGCCCTGAGATTTAAGGGGACTGATGGAGATTTTTGAGCTTATCTTTTTTGAGGGCTTGCATCCAAATATCCCTAGTGGCTCAGTGAGACGAAAGGAAAAAATGAGTTTGGTAACTGTTCACATACCGCTAGAATCCAAACCACACAAACTCCACACAAGAGGTTCTTGGATCTTGACGCAAACCAAAGAGGAAGTGATTTTTGGGGAGCTATACCACAGATCTCTGGAGGCTTCTATAAGTTCGAGGCTGTTTTTGTATCCTGACCCCCTTATTCTCCTACCATCCATGTGTGTTAGAGCCATTTCCTCTTAGTTCTACTCTAGTCCTCCGTTTGTTGTATTTGTCTGTGTTGGATAAATTGTAAGCTCCGTGGTGGACAGTCTCTTACATATATGTGTACGGCACTGTGAATGCCTTGTAGCACTATAGACATGATAAGTAGTAGTAACCTAACCGGGAGAAAGAGTCGAAGGAGTTGGGATTTGCAGACTCTAGAAGCTAGAGTACATAGAAGAAGAATGAAGGCCTGAGATCCATCTCCCTACTCAGAAGTTCATGTTGCACCAGCCAGGTCAGACAAAGGATCTACAGCTTTAGAGACGAAGCAGAAGACTAAGGCAGTTCTTTTAGAAGGGTTAGGAGGTATTTACACTTGTAAAATCTAGTTTACATGTGTAAATGAGTATGATGTGAGTGGATTTCAAATATATATGTATTTCCCATTTTACAAGGGGAATATATGCATATTTTAAACAATCACCTAGTGGCATTTACACTTCCTCCATGAGTTAATTGCTCGTTTGGACCTGGGGTTTTGAGTTGTCAGTGAGGTGCTTATCCCACTGGCCTTAGAAACCATTTGCATGGATGCAAACTAGTTGCACTTTACTATGCTTCTGTCAGGGTAGTGTCTCCAAATGGGCTGGTTTTGTGTATACCATGACCCAAAGGATATGATCTTCATGAGCATAGTACACACCAGATGATATCAGTCACTTGCTTAAAATTCCATTGCAGGATCCACAGATTCAGATATTTTCAGATATTCATATGCATCAGACTCTAATTAATAAAAAAGTGCATGAAGACTTTAATGAGATGTCCTTTTTTTCTTCTGTCCTATATGCAGGACTGGTCCATCCAATAGGAAAATTAGGCCGTTGCCTAGGGCAACAGTTTCTGAAGGGCAGAAAAAAGCATCAGCAGTCAAAATCCCAACAGCCCCCTTGACTCAGAGAATCATCGCACACTCTTTTATCTGTAAGGCGAGTGGGAATATGCATACATACAAAGCAACGTTTAATATTTAAAAATATGGTGGGAAGGCCTATTCAAAAGGATTAGCGTGGATAATCAACACCAGTGGTCGGATATGATTCTACCATTGAATATCCAGGTCTAAGTTGGCAACGGGCAGCCATTCTACATGCGCTTGGCACGGCAATTGAATATTGGCCCCATGATGTCCAATTCTGTATTTTTACAGGATTGTTGTGGGAGGGGTGGTGTTTCCATGACCATGATTGTTGAGTTTAATTATTAAAATCTCAAGAGTGGGGTGCATAAAGGTGAAGGTTTGCCATGGTCTGCCTATGTGGTACAGCTCTATACAACACAAGCACTGTTGCTTGACTGTTCTGCATTTTGCAACTGAAGAGTTAAATGCAAAGAGATCATAAATTATAAATGAACAGTTTAACTGAAGCCCTTGATTGCATTGACTGAAATGCAATTAAGCAGTTTAGGATCTAAGTGATATTGATAAGAAGGTGGTCGGCTTAGGTCTACACACTGTTTCATCCAGCCTCTCCTTGATTAGGTGAATTATCCTTCTGAGATAGCAATATTTTGACTGGAACGGTGATCAGTCCTTTGTGGGTAGCATAATGTAAAGTTTAAACCATTATTGTTTAAGTGGTTGCAATACATGGGGAAGAACTCGCAGTAGAAAAATCCAGACCACTTTGACTTCTATTAACTATTAGTATTGATTTGTTTGGTTTACATTTGACGTTGATATAAAAAATGAACTTCTCCGTCGTCATCATTATCATCTCTTTTTGCTGTTATAGACGATCATTATTGACTTGAGAGAAATGTCTGGCATAGTGCTTCTCGCATTTTCAGCAACTGCACGTGCTATCACTTTCAATTAATTGTGCTTAATGAAATGTCATTTCCTGTGCTGTCTGTAGCAGAGGTTTTGGTCTTTAATATTTAACAGCCTGGATGCCTCATGAATCTTAGGCCTGTCATATAATGTCATTTATTCACCAAGGCGCTGCTGTACTGCTAAATATTCACTTATTGTGGCAGTATTTTATTTTTGAAACATTTCACTAGCAAGAAGTGTAAATATATAAAGGGGTGGTTCATGAAAGCTCTTTGACAGGGTTCTCCAGCTACTCAGCCTCCATGGTATTTTGCTCTCAAATTTAGTTTCTTTCTTTATTAAAATTTTATGTGCTTCCTTCTATCAATGCCAACAAAGTAGTCTACAAATTAATTTAAAATATAAACCATATCATAAAAGTCAACATGCCTTGATTTCTTCCTCTTACTCTCTTTTATACTAATGTTGTTACATTGATGCCTTGGATTAGAGTCCAAGGGGGGGTCTTTTACTAAAAGTATGGTCGAATTTTGTAGTTACCGTATGGAAATTGCAAAGCGTCTGTATTAATGTTGGATGTTCCCAGCATTGCCCATGCTGTCGGTACAGAGAAAAAACACGTGGAGGCTGATTCTCAAAGGTGCATGGCTGGGCTGTAGGGAAACCCAACACATGGACGGGGTCCAGTTGTCCCCAATTCCGCAACCATGGGAGCTATACATTCCTGAGATTGCAGAACTGGGCATTTAGATGGGCCAGCACGCACCTGATTCCTTGTGGGAGATGCCCTGGCATCTGCCTATCTCCACCACACAATGCTCTGGCCGGTGTGAAGGTGCAGTGGTAACCCCATTTCCCCACCGTCCAACCCTCAGCAAGTATCTCCAAGGCCAGAATTGGACATCGGGAGCCCTCCCACAGCATCACAATAGGGAAGGGGGCTGCAGGTCGCACACACCACAGCGCCCGGCACTTATTCCACCTTCAGGGTGAAATAAGCTAGGCGTCTATCGTGGAGCTGGGGGACCTACAGAGGCATGATCAGAATTGCCTCTGTATGACCCAGCACATGGCCCCTCCCCTGCTCTGTCCCAGCACCACCTCCTCCTACCCCCATCCAGCGCTCCCCACACAAATACATTGTATGTGCAGGGAGTGCATGGAGATGGAATCGGTGTGGGGGGCTGAGCATGGGTTGGACGCCCAACCCTGCTATTCATGGGATGGAATGCCGGCATTACGATCCATGTTTATTTATTTTAAAAGTTTTTTTATACCGCCTTATCATGAAAAATCGAAGCGATTTACAGCACAACTCAACAATTTTACAAAGAACTCATGGAATAGATAGGGGTGGCATGCGAGACATGCTCAGAAGCATATCTTATATACATTTTAACATTTCTGCATTGATTGATCAGAGCGTTGGGGGGGGGGGTGATGTTTAGGCTTATCGGGTGATTTGGGGAGTGGATTTCAGTGTTAAGTCATTGAAGTGTTCTATGAAGAGGAATGTTTTCATTTTCTTTCAGAAGTCTTTTAAGTTCCAGATGGCAGGTGCTGCTAACAATAAGGCTCTTTTGGTCGTGGAGTTGTTTGCTTTGGCGACCACGCTGGGTGTTTGGATGCTGCCACTGTTCCGTTGTCTTTGTGGTCTGTTGTTGGGTTGGATGCTGATTACTTCCTGGAGCGTGAGAGGTTTTGTTTGATTTTGAAGATGGTCAGCACTGTTTTGAATCTGATCCGCGAGGTGATTTCGAGCCAGTGGAGCTGGTGTAAGATAGGTGTTATATGGTCAGATTTTGTAGAGCTGGCGATAATTCGGGCAGCCGTATTTTGTGCCAATTGTAATGGCTTGATAGTTTGTTTTGGGAGACCTTTGAGGATAGAGTTGCAGTAGTCAAGTAATGGAAAATGATAGCTTGAAATACTGTGCGGAAGTGGTCCTGGCTGAGGAGAGGTTTGAGTCTGCAGATAGTAGCCATTTTGTAACAAACATTTCTAGTGATTTTGTTGATGTGTGCTTTTAGGTTTAGGTTGGTGTCTAGGGTGATTCCTAGGTACCTCACTTCTTCTTTTACAGGGATGGAAACATTTGCCAAGGTGATTGATTCTGGGGGTAAAAAGGAAGTGTTCCTCATGATGATTAAGGCTTCAATCTTCTTAAAGTTGATGTTAAGGTTGTTATTTGAGAGCCAGCTGTTCATTTCGTGTATGCATGTTGTCATGTTAGTATAGTCTGGTAGGTCAAGGTGGATTGGGGTGTATACCATTATGTCATCTGCATAAATGGTATATTGGTATGTTTACTAAATTACACTAACCGCTAGCATGTGGCTCAACATGTGGAAAGCACGCCGTGCTACAAGTTAGTGTGGGGTCCCATTCTGAAAATCCCATACTAGTTGGATAGTGCATGATTGGGCGGAGACAGGGTAGGATGGGGGCAGAACATGGGTATTGATAGCACATCAGTGTAGGTATAATGGGTGCATGCTAACTGTGATTGTTGTTGTTAGTATGGACACATTTAATACCACCTCAAAGGGTGGCATTAGGAATATCTACATGCCGGCATACTCCAGTGCCATGTGTTCACAATGTACCAAGGGCAGGGGAATGGACACACACCCTCCCTGAAGTTGGCATGGGCATCCACACTGATTTCATGACCCAAATGCTTGTACTGATACATTCTTTAGTGAACATGCTCCTTGGTACATGCTAACTGCACTACAGATCATGCAGAAATGCCAACTATTGTGCCCACTAATCCCAGATTAACTACTTACCACACCTTAGTGAAAAGGCCCCCAAATGTAGTCTAATCCCATGAGAAAAGCATTTTATACTGCCGTGAGGCTGCAGCTTTTTCAGGTTGATAGCTTCTATTGGGCCAACAAAAAATGTAACTAAAAGATGTATGTGAGCTTGGATCCCTTTTTGAGATGTCCATGTAAGAACACAATGATTGTCAAGGAAAGTGATATACACAGCATATTTCAGAACGTTGATCTAGAACAACCAGGCTGCTGGACCGTGCACTTTGCTTGATTCTTCTATTTCTATTTCCAAGTTTATTTTCCAGTATAGGACCTTGTCTGTTTCCAGGCAGAGTAATTTGATGTGTTTCTCACTGGGGACCCAAACAAGCAGTATAAGTTCACCCGTCTATCTTAAAAGCTTTGGAAGTTTAGGGATGGGGGAAGAAGAAGAAATTGTGTATTCTTCTGAGTCTGCACATTGGGAGCAAGTTAAAGTATGAAAACCTTACGGGAGTCATTTTATAAGGAGTCGCATAACATTATGTACCGTCTTTGCATGCCAGCCACTATATTTTAAGTGATTTACATACATTAATGGGCCTTTGCATGTGTACATTAGCAGGTCATGATTCTGTAAGTACACTTGCACACTTTCACTGTGGGTGTGTCTGTGGGCGGAGTTTGTACAGAGCATGGGATGAGTGCACAAGTACTTGTGTAAATTATGAAAAACTATAATTTATACAGTAAATGCAAATTCCTTTCCAACAAAGCTCATAGGAACACCTCCATGTAGCCTGGGTAAACTTACATTTTGACAAGCTGTATGTATATAAGTTTACGCTCATATCAGGCTTGCAATTATAGAAAAGCCTATTTCTGCTCATGAAGCACTGCTTTACACACAGAAATGCTTTTGGAAATAACCTCCAAGAAGTGCCATGCAGGGTCAGATCAAAGGTCCATCGAGATCAGCATCCTGACTAAAAAAAACAAAACAAGAGGGGAAAGCATGCGGAGCATAGCTCATGGACTATCACAAAAACAACATCTAAAAAGAAAAAGACATGAAAATGCTTTCAAACTGTCATACCTTTTGATGTTACACAAAGGCACATGTTATCCCATGATTACCAAATGCACCAACTACCTCTTCCCAAACCATTTTTTTAAAGTGCCATCAAGTCAGTGTTGACTCATAGCGACCCAACTACCTCTGGGTTTTCTTGGCAATGTATCACTGGAAGTAGATTGCCAGCCTATTCTTCCAAAGCAATGGAGGTTAAAGTGACTTGCCCAAGGTCACAAGGAGTGCCAGTGGGAATTGAACCCTTGATCTTCTGGGTATGAGGCAGTTGCTCAAACCATTAACTCTCTGTAAATAATTATTTCATAGAGTACTAATACCTTCTGATCAAATCTTAGATGAAATTCCACATGGTGTTATTTTCTGATATGGTTTAATTTTAATAGTATTCACATTTCCAAGCATGGAAAATAAATTGACTTTGATCTGCAATTGATTTCAGACCTTCCTGCCATACCAGTTGCATTTAAAAGTGGATTGAAAGATAATATTCACTGACTACGGGCATCAAAATAAGATTCACAGGACAACCTTCTTAAATACAGCATATTAAACTAGTCATAACCTCAGTCATAGAACCAACAAAGCAGTTTTGAAAGGGCATGTCTCTTTTCCATTCCTGTGAAATATTTCTTATCCCTGTTACACGACCAAATAGAGCTGCAAAATACTTGCACACTACTGAAAGAGAACAAAAAAGCGGGTACAAGAGACTGGCGATTGTCCAATTCAGGTTTATTTTCATTGGAATTATTCTATAGGCTTCCATTGGCTGACTGGTAGCGGCACGGGGGGGGGGGGGGAAGGGTGTTTATTTAGTGACATTTCCAATTTAAATGGCACAGAAAATAACCAATTTTTGCTTTTCTTCATTTCTGCATCTGCATTTTAGCACAATATGAACACCCCCCTCCTGAAAAATAGTAAAATAAAAAACGACACAAAAGTTTTTCTTATGCACACTGCTACCCTTCAACAGCTGAATCATTCCCGCAACGTACAGCAGGGAAAACACTTTTAGAAGATTCCAACTTACTTTTCACTAAGGGTCATGATAAAGTCCTCGGTGGCGTCTTCAATAATGGGAGACTTGGGCATGCAAGAGAAAATGACCTTGACTGCAAGAGAAAATGAACAGGTAGATACTACTGGAAAATTTAGAGAGTCACTATTCCTGATGGTAACGGTGGTGATGGTCTGTTACTTGCATAGAAGGGCAAGGTTTTCTGAGCTGTCCAGTGGGAAAATTGTCATGGAGAAGCTCTTAAGGGTTTACACTTAAACTTCTGTGGCAAGCAATATCTTACCTTGAAGCTGTTGTTGGAAGGTGGGGTGGGGAATGATCCCTTAAATCTGTGGAACAACAAGCAACGATTTGCCACCATCATCATTTGTGTTTTTCAGGACTGGAGATTCAGTAATTTCCCTCCCTTTTGTATTCTAATTCTGTGAGTATTTTACTATGAAATGCTTTCATTAGACATATAGCAGATCATTTTATAAAGTTATTCCCATGCATATCTAGCCACATCTGCATGTAAGTGATAGATATAACAGTAGGTGCTTTGGCATGGAGGTGCATACAAACTATCAGCATCCTAGATAAACACATAGTAGTCAAAGAAGAAGTTAAATATCTGGGCATCACACTGGACAGAGCCTTGAACTTAAAGTCCCACATCACCAAAACCGCAAACAAGGCATATCATCAATTGAAAACAATCTGACAAATCAAACCAATGCTCCGTCAAGACCACTTCCGCACAGTGTGCCAAGCACTCATCACACCACTGCTTGATTATGGAAATTCACTATACCAAGGCCTTCTGCAACAGACACTCCACCCACTACAGATGGTACAAAACATCACAGCATGCATCATCACAGACACACCAAGAACTGAACACATCACTCCCGTCCTACAACAACTACACTGGCTCCCAATGGTGACAAGAGCTAAATACAAAACACTCATGATCATCTTCAAGATCATTCACCATCTCTCAGCAGATGTACTCCAAAACATTATAACAAGGGACATCAGCAATAGACCAAGAAGAAGTAATAATGACAGCATGATCGGCACACCTGCAGGCTATCACAAAACCAAACAAACAACTTCAAAAAGAGCACCCTCACTATGGACATCCACACTATGGAACTCCCTCCCAACGAGTCTGAGGGCGTTAGATGACCTCACAGACTTCCGCAAAGACCTCAAAACATGGTTATTCATAGAAACCTATGAGCATTCAGGCAACATCCCCTACCCAAATAGAAATACCACTACCTCTGCCAACTAAGCACACACCC
This sequence comes from Ichthyophis bannanicus, assembly GCA_033557465.1. Classification (NCBI taxonomy): domain Eukaryota; kingdom Metazoa; phylum Chordata; class Amphibia; order Gymnophiona; family Ichthyophiidae; genus Ichthyophis; species Ichthyophis bannanicus. The sequence continues at coordinate 117,047,241 of CM066049.1, read as the reverse complement.
ACACAAACAAGTCTACAACACCAAGGAATTAAATACCTTCATGTTAAATGTCACCTCAATTGTATTGTCTAAATGCTGTAAAGTAACTGTATTGTCTAATTATGTACACGTACATAACGTAACGTACGTACACGTAATGTTAAATGTAACCCTCTGTCATGTGACGTGACCACCTTGATTGAAGGAAAAGGTGATATACAAATCTGTCTAAATAAATAAATAAATACTTGGCTGGTAGGCACAGTAGAGGGCGGGATTTGGGTAGGGCATAGGTGGAGTTCATATGCATGAATGCAGATTATCAAATATCTGAATCTATGTACACATGTGTGTTAACTACCACAATCATTTACTGTACACCTACTCACAAGCAATCCATTGAGCGAGAATGTTTTTTGCACAGGGCCCTGCGTTTCAGGGGGCCTCGCGCAAAGAACATTCTGCATTTAAAGTAAATTTAAAATTAAAAAAAAAAAGTTGGCTGCTGCTGCTGCCGCCGTAGCAGCGGCAGAATCGAGTGTCCCAGTGGCCCCCCCTTGCCCGGCAGAGCTCTCCTCCCTCCGTCCCTCCCTGCATCAGTCCCTCTGGTGGACTGATGCAGGGAGGGCTCTGCTGGGCAGGAAGGGGGCCGCCGGGACACTTGATTCTGCCGCTGCCATGGCAGAAGCAGCAGCAGCCAGCTTTTTCTTTTTTTAAATTTTCCCTGGGCTGATGGGGGGGGGGGGGAGGGGGTTAGGACTGGTAATGGGCTATGGGAGGGCTAGGACTGGAGGTTAAGACTTGAGGTGGGCTGATGGGGTTAGGACTGGTAATGGGCTATGGGGGGCTAAGACTGGAAAATGGGCTGATAGGGTTAGGACTGGAAGTGGGCTGATGGGGGGTTAGGACTGGTCATGGGCTATGGGGGGGTTAGGACTTAATGGGATATAGGGGGGCTATAGGTTAGGACTTAATGGGCTGTGGGCTGATGGGGGGGGGTTAGGACGTAATTGGCTATAGGGGGCTAAGACTAAAAATGGGGTGATGAGGAGTTAGGACTGGTAATGGGCTATGGGGGGGGCTAGGACTGGAAATGGGCTTATGGGGTTAGGACTGGAAGTGGGATGATGGGGTTAGGACTGGTAATGGGCTGTGGGCTGATGGGGGGGTTAGGACATAATGGGCTATAGGGGGCTAAGACTAAAAATGGGGTGATGGGGGGCTAGGACTGGTAATGGGCTATGGGGGGGCTAGGACTGGAAATGGGCTTATGGGGGTTAGAACTTGAGGTGGGCTGATGGGGTTAGGACTGGTAATGGGCTATGGGAGGCTAAGACTGGAAATGGGCTGATGGGGTGTTAGGACGGGTAATGGGCTATGGGAGAGCTAAGGCTAAAAATGTTGGGGGGGATAGGACTGGAAGTGGGCTGATGGGGGTGCTTAGGACTGGTAATGGGCTATGGGGGGGCTAGGACTGGTAATGGGTTGGGGGGAGCTAGGACTGGAAATGGGCTGAGTGGAAGGGGAGGCTTGAACTGCAAATAGCTGATGAGGACGGGGGCTTGGAATGGAAATGGGCTGAGTGGAGGGGAGCTAGGATTTGACATGGGCTGATGGTGGGGCTAGGAAAGCACTATAAATGGGCTGATGGGGGGCTGGGATTGGAAATGAGCTGATGGAGGGACCTGGATAGGACTGGAAATGGGCTGATGGGGGGACTAGAAGGGAGCAGATGCTGGATGGGGCTGGAACTAGAAGGGAGCTGATGTTGGGGGGGGGGGGATTAGAATGGGATGGGGCTGGGAGAGTGAAATGGAGAGGGGAAAATATTTTGTGTGGGAGGGAAGAAAAATCTACAATTGGCCGGGTATTGGGAGAGTAAGTGGGGATTGAGGATGGAGGGGTAAAATTTGAGTGGATGAAATAGGAATGAGGAAAGAGCAAAAGGAGAAAGATTAGTATGTTAAAGCAGATGTAGAGAGAGGATGGAAAAAAACTAGAAGAGAGAAGAAAGGACAAATGGACAGCAGACGATGGACAGTTAACAGAAGACACGAAGAACCCAGAAGATAGTCGCTGGAGCAATTGCAATTGAAAAAAAAATGCACAAAAGGTAGAAAGATCTCTCTTTATTTTGAATTTATTAACTGGAATGTGTCAGCTCTGGGAAATGTGCATCATTAACGTCTGCGCTTTGTTTAGTACAAGAGGAAATTAATTTATAGTTTTATTTCTACAGTGTTGTTGTACATTCCAAGTTTGGCTTTTGGGGTTCCCAGTTTAATTATTGTCTTCCTGTTTCTAAATTGTGATTCCTTGTTTGGTGATGGTCTATGTTCTGCATGTGTAACTGAGCTGAGGTATTCTGTTTATGTAATTCCTATTTGACATTGCCACTTGTTCTCTTTATTTATTTAAAAGGATTTGTATCCCGCTTTATCTTTGAATCAAAGCGGTTTCACTGCAAACCAATCAAGTGGGGTGGTGCGGGGGTGTGGGCATGTAGTGGTTGTGAGGGTAGTGTCCGTGAGTGAGTGGATAGGTACATCTTGATTAGGGGTGTGATTAGGTCATGTATTGTTATTTTCTGAAATGTATTGGTTTAATATTTGCAGTGTTGCCTTTTGATAGTTAGGGTATGGTGCTTTGTGAGTCCTGGTAGTCAGGGGCGGCCCAAGGGGGGAGCGGGGCCATGTGCGGAGACTCGGTGCGGGGCCTCATTTGCATAAGTGGCCTTATTTGCATAAATATTTGCATAATATTACCATACACTAACTTTTAGTAAACATGTCTCTTAATGAGTGTATGGATAAAGAAAGACTAAAAGATTTCTACATTACTATAATACAGTGCCAACCGCCAGGCACATTAGGAACTACTACAAACGCTGCCCATTTAGAACCCATAGCAAACCCACCGTATCCTGACAGCATTATCAGGACTCACAAAGCACCAGACTCTACCTATCAAAAGGCAACACTGCAAATATTAAACCAATACATTTCAGAGAAGAACAATACATGACCTACTGGGGAAAGAGAACAAGTGGCAATGTCAAATAGGAATTACATAAACAGAATACCTCGGCTCAGTTACACATGCAGAACATAGACCATCACCAAACAAGGAATCACAATTTAGAAACAGGAAGGCAATAATTAAACTGGGAACCCCAAAAGCCAAACTTGGAATGTACAACACTGTAGAAATAAAACTATAAATTAATTTCCACTTGTACCAAACAAAGCGCAGACGTTAATGATGCACATTCCCAGAGCTTTCATATTCCAGTTAATAAATTCAAAATAAAGAGATATCTTTCTACCTTTTGTGCATCTTTTTTCAGTTGTAATTGGTCCAGCCACTTTCTTCTGGTTTCTTCATGTTTTCTGCTAACTCTCCATCATCTGCTGTCCATTTGTCCTTTCTTCTCTCTTCTAGTTTTTTCCATTCTCTCTCTCTACATCTGCTTTAACATACTAATCTTTCTCCTTTTGCTCTTTCCTCATTCCTATTTCATCCACACAAATTTTACCCCTCCATCCTTAATCCCCACTTACTCTCCCCATACCCGGCCAATTGTAGATTTTTCCCCTCTCCATTTTACTCTCCCAGCCCCATCCCATTCTAATCCTCCCCCAACATCAGCTCCCTTCTAGTTCCAGTCTCACCCAGCATCCATTCCCTTCTAGTCCCTGCATCAGCCCATTTCCAGTCCTAGCTCCCCCATCAGCCCATTTCTAGTCATTTCCTAGCCCCATCATCAGCCCATGTCAAATCATAGCTCCCCTCCACTCAACCCAATTCCAGTCCAAGCCCCCCCCATGAGCCTACTTCCAGTTCTAGCCCCTCCATGAGTCCATTTCAATTCAAGCCCCCACCACAGCCCATTTCCAATCTTAGCTCCCCCAACAGCCCATTTCCAGTCCTATCCTAGCTGCTCCATCAGCCCATTTTCAGTCCTAGCCCCCTCCCCTCACAGCCCATTTCCATTCCAAGCCCCCTCCCCATCAGCTATTTGCAGTTCAAGCCTCCCCTTCCAGTCAGCACATTTCCAGTCATAGCAACCCCCCAACCCATTACCAGTCCTAGCCCCCCGTCAACCAACTTCCAGTCCTAACCCCCTATCACCCCATTTTCAGTTTAAGCCCCCCCTATAACCCATTACCAGTCCTAACCCCATCAGCCCATTTTCAGTCAGCCCCCATAGCCCATTGCCAGTCCTAAACCCCCCCCATCAGCCCACAGCCCATTACCAGTCCTAACCACATCAGCCCACCTCAAGTCCCCCATCAGCCCATTTCCTGTCCTAGCCCCCCCATAGCCCATTACCAGTCTTAACCCCCCATAGCCCATTACCAGTCCTAACCCCCCCAGCCCATTACCAGTCCTAACCCCCCATCACCCCATTTCCAGACAGCCCCCATCAGCCCACAGCCCATTACCAGTCTTAACCCACCCATAGCCCATTACCAGTCCTAACCCCCCCCCATCAGCCCACAGCCCATTACCAGTCCTAACCACATCAGCCCACCTCAAGTCCCCCATGAGCCCATTTCCTGTCCTAGCCCCCCCATAGCCCATTACCAGTCTTAACCCCCCCCCATAGCCCATTACCAGTCCTAACCCCCCATCACCCCATTTCCAGACAGCCCCCATCAGCCCACAGCCCATTACCAGTCTTAATCCCCCCATAGCCCATTACCAGTCTTAACCCCCCCCATAGCCCATTACCAGTCTTAACCCCCCCCCATAGCCCATTACCAGTCCTAATCTACATTTGCAATCGTTTCCATGAGGTTTATATTTGGTGATGCTGCACAAAGACAGACAAGATAGAGCTGTGTAAAACTGCCTTTTGTATTGATCTCTGGGTGGTCTGCACACATCTTTGCCAATGATGTTGCTTGGCTTACTTGCTTTACTTTGAGAAGCTGTTTAATTCGCATTCCCAGCAGGATAGGGCCTTCCAAAACTAAAAACTCATTTACTCTCTCTTGGTCCAGTGGTTCCTGGGAAAGAATACTCTGCAGCAATGGATTCTTCCACACGCCATTGTCTTGAGTTAAGCTAGACAGCAACCGTAACTCAAAATTGCCATGTTCCATCAACTTTTTATGAGAAACCGGATCGAGCCTTCTGCGTCGCTGCTGGAGAATGAAGTGTCCCACGCCATGCCCGAGAGCTCTCCCCTCCCCTGCGCTCAGCCGGAAGTGAAGGCTTCGGTGCTGGGGGAGACTCCGAGAGAAGAGACCACTGTTTTAGCCGCCTCAGGTGCCGTGCTACTCTCTCCCCACCGGGATCAGGCGTATCTCTTCCCTGGGCAACCACCACCTGCTCACCACCCCACTGATCTGGATCGGGGGGGGGGGCCTCTTTCAAACCAAATCCTCCTCTTTTTTTCTGCACTGAGCTCTGAAAGTCTTCCCAGCGTTTATCTGGTAACTCATGAGGCAGACACAGTAAAAGTTCAACACAGCTCAGTGCTAATCTTTCAAGCACAACGTCTTCCATTTTTCTGCATATTCTAGGAGTGTCTGGCAGTAGTCGGTCGCCGCCTGCACGCCGGCCTCTTCGCTCTCCCACAGCCTGCTCTCCAGCTCCTGCAGCCGCACGCTCAGACACAGGATCACCGCGAGCGCGGCCACCGCACCTCTGCAGCCCCGCGGGGCCTCCTCTGCCGGCTGAACTCTCCGGGCACGGCTGAGCCCCTGTGCACCGGCTTGCAGATACGCGAAGGGAGAGTGTCTCCCTTCGCGTATCTGCAAGCCGGTGCACAGGGGCTCAGCCGCGCCCGGAGAGTTCAGCCGGCAGAGGAGGCCCCGCGGACACTCCATGCTGCCGCGACCAGCTTTTTTTTTTTTTTTTTTTAAATTTAATTTAAAAAAAATAGCAGAATGTTCTTTGCGCGGGGCCCCCTGAAACGCGGGGCCCTGTGCAAAAAACATTCTTGCTCAATGGACGGGCCGGCCCTGCTGGTAGTGCTGTTACGATACGGCGGGTTTGCTATGGGTTCTAAATGGGCAGTGTTTGTAGTACTTCCTAATGGGCCTGGCGGTTGGCACTGGATTATAGTAATGTTGAAATCTTTTAGTCTTTCTTTATCCATATTAAGAGGCATGTTTACTAAAAGTTAGTGTATGGTAACATTATGCAAATATTTATGCAAATGAGGCCCCTTATGCAAATGAGGCCCACACCGAGTCTCCGCACATGTCCCCGCACCCCCCTTGGGCTGCCCCTGATTTTGAAGCAAAGGGGAGGAGAGAGATAGGCCAATAAGGATAGGTAGGATCTAGTGGCAGCTTTTTGAGGAGAGGTGTAACCACAGCATGTTTGAAGGCCACGGGAACAGTTGCAGTGGAAAGTGATAGGTTAAAGATATGATAGATGGAAGGGATGACGGAGGAAGAGACAGGGCTTAGTGGACAGGTGCGAACGGGATCAGAGAAGCAGGTAGTCAGTTTGCAGGAGGAGAGGAGATTTGCAGTTTCCTCCTCAGTGATTTCAGAAAAGGAAACAAGGGTGACCGAAGCTGAGGGAAGGATTTGGGATTGGAGAAGGGGAAGATGAGGTGGAGGTGACCCTGTGGAGAATTCAAGGCTAATCTTCTGAACTGTGTCATGTAAATAGTCAGCTAAGGTCTGGGGAAACAGTGAAGGAGGGACCTTTATAAAACAGCACCTATGAAGTGCCTAACCACGGCGCCCTGTGATAAAATTACCCTCATATTATGTTTTGTTTTTTATGTTATCTTCTTTTCAGGAAAGCTACTTCATTCCTCCTCTTTTGGAAGACTTGCAATTGTAAGTGAATGTAAAATACATGTTATTTGAGATGTCAACCCTTTGTACCATATAACACTCTTCTTTCTGTTGTGCATAATGTTATTTGTTTCTTCATTCTTTGTTTTTCCCTTTGCATATTGAACAAAAAGGTGAAAACAAAATGTTAAAAGGAACGTGGCACAGTGACTGGCTGATTCTGATTTTACCCTGTTGCATACAAAAATGGAAAGGAATCGGCAGCGAGCAGAGCGGAATTTCTTTTGTTCCCTTTTACCTTCAATCTGTTTGCACAGCCGTAACCTGGAAGGTTTTGTGCTCTCTTGTAGAGGAAAAGAATAACTTACTGAGCTTTAATAAAATAAATTCACCATTGGCATACTCCCAATACTCACAGAATGCATTCAATTTAAAGCTCATTGTTGCAGTTTGCTCTTTGTACTGTTATAATCTCCTCATTTATTTTGTCTGCAAGATCACATGTGGGAGAATGCAGTAGAAACACCATGTTGACTTGTTATGTCCTACATGGACTTTAAGCCTCATTTATTTTCCTGTCAGTCTCTTTCTTGGATTCCTTGTGTTCATATTCCGTTAAAGGTCAGAAACTCAGTGCTGTTGATTGCGGTCTTCAGATTTCATGCTGGCAGCTGTGGCCTGAATCATTTTCATATGCCACATCTGCATCATATAGAGTCGCCCGTTTCTTGGTAAAAAAACATCTGAAGGAGCAGGCAGACCAAGGTGTAGCTCACACCTGCCCCCAGTAGACATGCCTCTGCTTCCCAGGGAGCTGAGAAGGGGGCATCTGGAAGTCTTCTTGGGTAATGCCTGTGGGAAAATCAGCCTTCCGTTTTGAAGATGAAGATAATTATTACAGTGCAAAGGTGTCCTGCGTTGGACAGGCAGTGTAAAGGAAAACGGAGTGTTTACGTGCAGAGACTGCAGGGTAATATGGGAAATATTTAGCAGGCAGGTGGACATGTGGATGGAGCACAGAGATTGTCTTCAGGCTTGTAATCCCAAGTGTGGCACACCTGTTTTCTTCCTTGTGCATCAGCTTATTCACATCTGAAGAAGGGGTCTGTGTGTGGTCTCAAACATGCAGATAGGATGTCATTATTGCTGGGAGAAGGAAAATTACCATTTATTTATTTAGCTAGGCTTATATACCGCTTAGTCTAAAAGGCAAAGCGGATTACAATGAAAAAAAGATTTACATCCCACAGAGACCAATAATGTTGCCATCCTCTCTGTGATGCACCAAATATATTGTTACCACTCCCACTAATCTTTTCTGCTACCGGATGTATGCTTTGTTAGGAGTCAATAGATGCTGGATATAAATGCTATTCCTTAGTGAAACCCAGTGCTAGACCATCCTGATTGATTGGATAAAGTCATGGAAGAGCTAACACTTTTCTGCAACTCTAAACAAAAATAAAAATCAGCAACAACACAAATACAGTTATCGCACATTAGAAGGAGCAACTTCCAAATAAGGCGCGCATGAGGAAACTCTGCAGGCGCTTTGCAACCTCAGACTTTATCTTGATTTTCAAAGGGAATAATTTACCTTTGAAAATTGACATAGAAAAAGTACGAATACAGATTCACACCTGCCATATTCACGGGTGCTTTTTCCTTGAAAATTTAGATACAAACTTGTGGAAACCCTCATGCCTGTGTGTACATGCGCTCTGTGCCCCAGCAATTCTCCCAGGGATGCCTCCTCTATGCATGTGAGCACTTAGGTATTTATTCAATATGTTGCACACACATATGCATGTGTGGCGCAGTTTTCAGAAGCCCCATCTCAGCGTGGAAGTGCCTTCAAAAATTGCCCTCCAAAAATACATGCAGCACCTCCTTCCCCAGATTTATTTAAGGATGTAAATTTGCTACTGAAGTTAATAGTTTTTGAAATTATTAATAGAAATAGAATTATTTCGAACAGTCTGCTAAGCCATGATCACTCCAATATTAGACTTTTGTAAATTCCTCTACCACGGTCTCCCAAAAACCACGCTCTACCCTTTTCAGATGACACAGAACACAACGGCACGAATAATCTATGGAGCCCCTCGCTGAGCCCATATAACCCCTATACTGATCCAGCTACACTGGCTTCCCATCACAGCCAGAATCAAGTACAAGGCACTTATCACAATTTTCAAAATACTCCACAATGGATCAGCCAACAGCCTCCTGACCCTGCTATCAAAGCCTCCAAATGAAAGGCCTAGAAGAAATAATTCCATCAACCTACTTGCAATCCTCCCTCAGAAGCTGAAGAATAAGCAATCTATATGCAACCGTGCACTACCCTGGAATTCCCTACCATCAACGCTTCGAGCATGCACTGAAACAACAGAATTTAAAAAAAAGCTTAAGATGCTCATCTTCCTAGAAGAGTATAAAACACATTTGGAACCACTAACTCAACCCAATGCAAATAAGTACCAAGTCACATCTATCTAATCACAGTCAGGCTTTTTCTGTCCCAGATGTAGATCCCCTCTGTATGCCCGGTCTGAGATGGACATACAGAGGGGATTGCGATTCTGATCCTGTGGGACACGTCTAACTCCACAGGTTCAGATTTTCAGTCCTGTACATGCAGGCCAGGACTGTGATTCAATCCGGCCTGCACATACAGTACTGTCTCCGGCTAACTCAGTCAAGGCTCTTCTATGGAGCCGTAGCATCATGGCATCATGTTTCTAAGGCACTGCGGCTCCATTGAAAAGCCATGATGCTGACCGCCAGACTTCAGGGACTCATTTCCCACAGCCTGATCCCCGATCCGGCCTCCTAAGGCCAGGGTCGGGCTGTGGGGAATGCTTTCAGGCCCCCCCCCCCTGCTAAAACCAAGCCCTGGGCCACCAATCCTTTATGTTTGGGGAAGTTATTCAACCTTGGAGGTGGAATAACATCCCTGTATAAGTTGCCGACCCTGGAAGTACAGGGCTAACATTAGAATCGGCCCTGCCCACTGCCCGCCCTGCCTCTTCCTCCGATCCTCCCCTTCCCCACCCCCATCTAACTTCCCTCTACGTCCAGCGGGGAAATTAGACGCAGGCAGAGAAGGCGCAAATAGCAGGGCACAGAATTGGGCCCAATGTAAATAGTTAAGATCTGTGAATACTATCATTCAATTTAATATTTTGTAAATAGTTGAAGAACAATGTATACTATTAACCTGTTCTATTGTTACAACATTTAATTCTATGTACAGCAAAGGCCCACTACAACCTTTCTAGACCCCTGCTAAATGTAAACTGCATTGAATGATAGAAAGGCAGTATAAAAACAAGTTTAAATAAATAAACATATAGTTCTTGGACAGGACAGTTAAAAAGCAATCAGATCTCTCTTGACTTCTGCAGTCCTTAAAAGGATGAAGTGGGACCCATGAAACTTTACAGGGAAAGTGCTAAAATAAATCTTAGCGCTAAACTACAGCTTCGTGTATTGAAAGAGAGCACCTCTTCCATTGCAATGATCATTACATGATTTGTCTTAACACCGAGCAGTGTGGGTGGCTGAGTATTGTATATTTAAGAGGGACGTTGAAATAGGAGCAGGGTATAAAGCCAGTGTGCTGCTTTGAGGATCACTTTTGGCTTTACTGTATGCAAACTGGCTGCCATTTATCACAAGCAAAGGTCATTTTCTTAAAAAAAAGGTACGTGCCACCCCAAGGGCACTGGAGAAAAGGAAGCACAGCTGTAGGTCAGAGACAAAAGGTTCTATGTCAGCAACAAAAAGTTTCAGTTGACGACCTGGCAGAAAATTACCACCACATTGAGGCACCTGATCTTTACAGGGCATTAGGTCTTGGTAGCTAAACACGTTTAGTTTTCTAAGTCCATTATTGTGTAGACTGGATATTCCGAAGGCCAAATTTCAGATGCCGGCACCCACAGGCAGGACTGGAGAGAGTTAGGGAGGAGATGATTCTTCCCAAGAGATCATAGAGCATGGTCCTAAAACAAGCAGTATCAAGCCTCGGTGTTTGGTGCTATCAACATTTGCTGCCCTGGGCATTTGGCTACGTTGCCTATGCTTGAATCCAGGCCTGATATTGCAACTTCTGATGCCTAATTCCGATGACTAAAGGGTAGTGGAGCAAGACACAGAATCACTGAAGCCAGTTTTTTGAAAAGTGCAATATCTTGCTATGTATTTGAATGACATGTATTATATTTGGAAACTGATCGAAACCCTCCACTTCATTTCAGTCATTTTTGATGCATATGGATGAGATGTGAGAAAACTTGACCCATTGGTGGCTCTTGAGGACTGATAGTGAATACCACTGACATAGTGGAACAATTAACTTGGGGGTGATACATCTGATCAGTTTGAATACGAGTTCATCAATGCAACTCACTGCAGTTGCCTTCCAACTACCCCCTTATCTTAGGGGGGCGATTGAAACATCTATTAAGTGCAAAGACCCAACACTCAGATCTTTTGCTTGCATAAGATGTAGTGTCTATGATTACCACAATAATCCATTCATCTGTCTGAGTGACTATTGGTTGGTTTTTGTCCCAATTTCCACTAGGCACAATGAATTTCAAAATAAACAGTTAAACTCAATAATCATAATATATGCCTGCCTAATTTCTTTAACCCTTCTAAGAAATGTTTTTGAATTTTGGATTCTTTGACTAGACCACCTACTAATATATATCCCCCGGATACTGTTCCAGACAGGTATGGTCTTTTTCTTCAGACCAAAACTAACTAGCAGGTCCCCACCAACCATTCATCTAGTACAGTTTATCTTTCTAATTCCTCTTCTCAACATTCTTCACTAACTCCTGTCCTATATGGATCTTCTGCAACACATAAGGATTCACTTTCTACTCCATATAGTCAATGGTGTGCTTTTGATCAAATTTTGAACTCTTTCTTGATCAAGTTCTTCCAAGTTTTGAATAGGCTGATGACATGGTTGGAAGAACTTGATCAAGAAAGAGTTCAAAATTTTGAAATTCATTGTGCCTAGTGGAAATATGTGGGCTGCTACTCCCCCCCCCCCCCCAGGTCAGACCCTAGGCATCCACCTAGTTCGCCTAGCGGATGGTCCGGCCCTGAACATTACAATACTGAAACTTGCCTTGCTGCACTCAACAGTGAGGTTAGGCAAAGACTCTATTCTGGTAAAATAGCCGTTATACGTTTGTTAGATCTATCAGCAACTGTCAACCTTGTGGCTCATTATATCTCTGTTACTTGCTTGGCTGACAAAGAGGATATTGTAGATGCTCTGTTCATGAGTGGATGTCTGAAAAGAGAGCACATAGATGTGCAAATCATGCAGATGTCCCCAGAGCCATTTTAGAAAGCTGGATGTATAAATATCCCCAGCACGAAAACATCCAGGTAGAGCAGGGATGAGGTGGAGAAAGGGAGATGCATGTTGCGGTGCGATTTCAGAACGGCACAAGCACCCCTGGCCTAGGTTATTGGTGTATTCATGCTATATCTGCTCCTGACCATGAATAAGGTGCAAAAAGGTTCTTGTTTCACGGCTGCAATGCTTTCAGAGGGAAGAACAAAATGTACTTACATTGCCATGGTTAATATTTCTTGGCCAAAGAAATCTGCACGTAAATACATATTCCAAACATATTACAGGCTCGCTGCCACATCTGTGTATCTGAAACAGCAGGGCAGGATGAACTGGCTTCGTAATGACACCCCACTCCCCCCTTTCTGAACTACTCAGGTCAGGATGTCCAAGCATCCGCTTCTGCGGGCATGCAATTTGGGGATGTCCACATTTGTGAACTGGTTTACGCCCATGCACGTACCCGGCCTTGCTATCTGCGTGGAGGCTGTCTTCAGAACGAATTACTGGGGTAGAGAGGGAGGGATTTCAGAAGTTCCTTAGACGCGCCTCCCTTCACTGCCACCACTCCCTCCGATTTTTGGATGTTCTGCACTGGATGTCCCAGATTCTTCCTAGACGTTCTTCCAGAAGGTTACTTCATGACAATTCAAATCCTCAAGCACTGACTTTCAGGAACCCACATTGAATCAACTAACTGCGAACTCCCAGAATTGGGTGAATCTGCATGAAATCCAATGCAGATTTCTAGATTCAATGGCTTTGCATTGAGCCTTTTTAAATAAAAGCTTGCTAGACGAATTTGATGAACCGGCAGACTTTTTGCAGATTTATCAAACTAGGCCCTAAACCTTTCCTTTTGAAGTTTGCATGTCTTGACCATAGCTGTTGATTTATTTATTTAAAAGGATTTATATATTGCTTTATCCTGAAATCAAAACGGATTACACAGCAACAAATCAAGTGGTTGGGTGTGCGGGTGCAGGCATGCAGTGGAAAATCGGGTTGTGAGTGGTGTGAGGAGGTGGATTGCGTGGTGAGCTGTATACAGTATGAGCTATGTGCAGGAACTATTTATATTTCCCTTTTAAAAGGTTGCTGGGTGATGTCAACATGTGGGTAGCAGAGAACTTGGCAAACTGGTCTGGAATTGGTGGCAACTCTTGCACTAGAGTAAGATCACATTGCCAAAAATAAATTCAGAGAGCACAGATGTAAAGAGGTAATGGGGGAGAATGATGGCATGGGAAAATGGGACAGATGGGGAGAGGAGCAGCTTACGGCACGGCAAGGAGGCGGAGAAATGAAGAAGAGAATAGGAGGAGAAGGTAAATTTGATTTTGGATTTTAGATTTATTTCTCACCCTTTCCAAATCAGAGCTTGAGGTGAGTTATATTCTCATATATACATTTCCCCCAGTCTAAGATATACCTGAAGTAGTGGAGGTCGACGTGACTTGCTCAAGGTCACGAAGAGTATCAGTGGGAGTAGCGGAGCAAAGTCAATGGTCCTTGCTGCAGCACCTACGTTTTGACCCATGAACCCTCCATCCCTGTTTAGAATATGTTTAAGTTCCAGAAATGGTTTAAAATGAAAATCCCAAACAAATCCTTACTGTTTTGACAATTATCTTATTTGCATTTTAAAATAAAAAAAATCTAAGGCAAGCTTTGCTTGAAATCATGAACTCCTTATGCCACCCACATCCATTTAAAAGAGGAGGGAGGTGGGGAGCAGATTTATGGCTTTAGGTCTTGTGAATGATTCATGAATCCATCAGATGATTAAATGAAACAATACAGACAGAAAAGGTTGTTTGATGTGTGTGTGTGGGGGAGGGAGGCTGGATCTTTCTGCTTTGTGCTGATATGCAATGAGAGCTTTTCTTAAGTTTATAATCATCTTTAGGGAAGTAGGTAATCCTTCACATACATACAGACCTCCCTTGATTTTGCCACTGTGTGTGCGTGTGTATTTAGAAACACAATGCAAAACACCAACCTGACCAACAAAATTTAACCTACTTAGGGCAAGACATGGCAAACATTTACCTACAGACACAAAATTAGATAAACCTTTAGAATATCTGGGCCTCTGATATTATTGATTTGAAAAACAAAAACCATAATTCTTTTATGGTAATAGTTCTTTCTATTATTAACAATATGATAAACACCTCCATTTTTTAAATCATAGTAAGATCGGCAAAAAGGTGAAGAAGAGAAAGGGTGTAGCTCCCCGAGCTTTGGGGCTTTCTTTTCCTCCAGATCAGCATCAGTAGCATGTTTTAGTGCCCATACTCCTTATCCCCTGGGGGGAGGAGTGAGGTTCATGGCTATCATGGTAGGCACAGACTAACTCATTGAGAGACAGTGAGAAGCACCAGCGGATGCTGTGTCAAACTGAGAAGGGCCTGGATTACTGAATGGTCTGGATGGTGGAGAGCTGGTGACTCCTGCGTTGTAGTGGGATGGCACATTTCTTTTTACTGGGGATTATGAGTTCAGCTGCGCATGAAATGAGCGTCAGAAGCTGGAAAGATGTCTTACACATTGGAACGTGGAACGTACGAAGCATGAACCAAGGGAAGTTGGAGGTGGTCAAGAATGAAATGGAACTTGTACAACTTGATCTGTTGGGTGTCAGCGAACTGAAATGGACTGGCATCGGGCACTTTGCATCAGATGATCACATGGTCTATTATGCTGGAAATGAAAGACAAAGAAGAAATGGTGTTGCATTTATAATAAAGAAGAAACTTGCAAGAACTATAATGAAATATAATGCAGTCAGCGAACGCTTAATCTCTATTCGTCTACGAGGATTGCCTATCAACACAACTATAATTCAGGTATATGCCCCAACAACAGCTGCAGAAGAGAATGAAATTGAAGAGTTCTATGAACAAGTACAAGCTGAAATTGACAGAACATGCAAACAGGATATCCTGATAGTCATGGGTGACTGGAATGCAAAAGTTGGCAACAAAGAAGAAGGCAAAGTAGTTGGAAAATATGGACTTGGCAACAGAAATGAAGCTGGAGAAAGACTGATAGAATTCTGCAAGACCAATGATCTATTCATCTCAAGCACCTTCTTCCAGCAACACAAGCGGCAACTGTACACATGGACTTCACCCAATGGATTGAATAAAAATCAAATTGACTACATCTGTAGAAGTCAACGATGCAAAAGCTCTATAACATAAACAAAGACAAAACCTGGAGCTGACTGTGGTACAGATCATCAACTACTAGTATGCAAACTCAAGCTAAAGTTGAAAAAGAGCAAACCACTCATGAATGCAGCAAAATATGACCTTGAGAATATACCACTGGAATTTAAAGACTGCCTGCAAAATCAATTTGCTGCTTTAGATACAAATGACAGAGCTCAGGAAGAGTTATGGAATGACATTAAGAAGGTTGTGTTGGAAGAAAGCAAGAAGTCTCTACAAAAGGTGAAAAAGCAAAAACGGCCAAAATGGATGATGGAAGAAACTCTGAAAATTGTCCAGAAATGCAGAGAAGCTAAAACCAGAGGAGAAAGAAAGACAATTGCAGAACTCAACAGAGATTTCCAACGTGCAGCAAGACAGGACAAGGAAAAGTACTACAACGACGCATGCAAGGAAATGGAAGCAGAAACTATTAGAGGAAGAACAAGATCGGCTTTCCTAAAGCTACGAGAGTTAAAGAAAAAGTTCCAGCCTCGAAATGGAATGTTACAAGATGCTCAAGGTTCTATGTTGAATGATGCTGAGAAGATCAAGAAAAGGTGGAAGGAATATACAGAGTTTTTATATGCTAAAGATCAAGTGGACCAGCAGCCATTTCAACCTGTACCTTATGATCGGGAACCATTGGTGATGAAAGAAGAAGTTGAAGCAGCATTGAAAGCCTTATCAAAGAACAAAGCACCAGGCATTGATGGCATTCCTATAGAAGTATTGCAGCAATCTGATACAGCTGTTACCATACTTACAAGGCTCTGCCAAGAAATATGGAAGACAACATCATGGCCAACTGACTGGAAAAGATCTGTGTTTATACCAATACTAAAGAAAGGTGATCCAACTGACTGTGGAAATTATCGAACAATTGCTCTGATCCCACATGCCAGCAAGATTCTACTGAAGATTATTCAAAAGAGACTACAACCATACCTGGAACAAGAACTACTTGAAGTGCAAGCAGGGTTCAGGAAAGGGCGAGGAACGAGAGACATCATTGCGGATGTGAGATGGATCCTTGAAAAGACTAAAGAATACCAAAAGGATATCTATTTGTGTTTTATCAACTATAGCAAGGCTTTTGACTGTGTAAACCATGAGAAACTCTGGGCCACATTAAGAAGCATGGGTATACCAGAACACCTGATCGTTCTCTTGCGCAATCTGTACATTGATCAAGAAGCAACAGTTCAAACGGAACAAGGAGAAACAGAATTGCTTATTTTAAACCAAGGTGTAAGACAAGGCTGCATACTTTCCCCCTACCTGTTTAATTTATATGCAGAACAAATCATCAGAGAAGCAGGATTGTATGAAGACTGGTGGAAGACTCATCAACAACCTTCGCTATGTTGATGATACTACATTACTGGCTGAAAGTGAAGCTGATCTGAAACATTTGCTTCTCACAATCATAGAACATAGTCTCAAAATGGGCCTGCACCTTAATGTAAAGAAGACAAAGATCATGACAACTGGCATAATCAACAGGTTCATCGTTGAAGGAGAAGAAATTGAAATTGTGAACAACTTTAACCTACTTGGATCAACTATCAATAAAGAAGCAACAAGCAGTCAAGAAATCAAACAACGCATTGCTCTTGGCAGAATGACTATGAAAGCCCTAGATAAGATTCTGAAGAGCAGAGATGTCTCTCTCCATATAAAGATTTGACTTGTTCAAGCCATGGTATTTTCAATAACATCATATGGATGTGAAAACTGGACAGTGAAAAAGACAGACAGGAAGAAAATTGATGCCTTTGAATTATGGTGCTGGCAGCGAATACTGTGTATACCATGGACTGCCCGAAGAACAAACCAGTCGGTACTAGAGGAGATCAAACCTAAGCTTTCTTTAGAAGCTCAGATGACAAGACTTTGACTTTCATACTTTGGACACATCATGCGAAGAGAGAGATCATTAGAGAAAGACATCATGCTTGGCAAGATAGAAGGTCAACGCAAAAGAGGAAGGCCAGCAATGAGATGGATCGATACAATAACAGCAGCTACGGGTACCAGTCTGTCAACAATGAGCCGCCTGACTGAAGACTGAACACAATTTAGGATAGCTATCCAGAGGGTCGCCATGAGTCGACTCTGACTTGACGGCACTTAACAACAACAACATGAGTTCAGAGGGGAAATGTGTGATGATGTCTGTGAATACCAGTCTGATGCACAGACATTGCCACATGGATCATTCCCACACTCCCCTGCTATGCACTCCTGTGGATTTTACTGTCCAGTGCAAATTCATGTGTTAACTGAACTGCTACAAATGGGCACATATTAGTAAATGCTGAAAAAGAGGATCTAAAGCAGAGATAGAAAGATGTTAATTTAGTGCATCTCATTAATATTAAGCCATTCTAATATAAGATAAAGCGGCACATTTTAGGAAGACCTCATGGGTGCAATCTGGGACGTCCATGCCAGAATGTGGGAGGGGTAGCAGAGAAGGTTAGTGCCACTAAATGACCCCATGCTAGCTGGTTATTCCAAAGCAGCGAATGTTAGGCACCTGACAGGCAGTAAACCGGGCAGCAGCTGCTGCGGTGCTATTTGGCCAGCCTGGATTCAATGCCGGTGGCTGCATATGACTCCGGTATTGAAGATCAAGGTTGAGAGATCAGCAGCGACAGCTAGCTGTCACCACTGAATAGTCCCCCTAAACATTTACCTGCTCTTTACCATACAGATGTTTTGGATGATTTTAGGCTCGCATAGATGCATACATATAAATGCAAACGCCTCCCCCTCTTGCCTCTGGGATGCCTCCGTTCAATCTGGGTAAATGTTGCATGAACATGCTGGATTTGCAGAACTGCTTTACAATATTATCGGCTGCACATTTTGGTGCATAAAGTATTACTTTCCTTGCTGAAATATCTTGAAAAATGACCTTCGCTAGAGGTAATTTTATAAGCATTTTCTGCATGTAAAGCATATTGTACTCATGGAAAATGGATATTTTAAACTGAGCAGGGACAAATAGTGCACTGAGAGCTAGTCACTATGGCCCTGATATTCAAAGGTATTTACACTGTTTACAGAGCTGTAACTTGTGTAAATGCCGCTTAGAAGGATATTCAGCAACACTAACGGTGCTACAACTGGAAATGGTTTATGGTTTAGGCACTTGATATACTGCATCAGAGTGGTTTTACATGTATAGATATATATACACAAACAGGTACTTTCTATTCCCTTGTCCCGGAAGGGCTCACAATCTAAGTGTACCTGAGGCAATGGAGGGTTAAGTGGCTTGCCCAAGGCCACAAGAAGTGGCCATGGGATGAGAGACGGCAGTCCCTCCGGCCTGAGGTTGCTTGTCCCCATGCGGGAATTGAACCCCTGGCCCTCCGGCCTGAGGTAACCTGTCCCAATCACTGAGCCACTCCTCCCACGGAGTCTGCCACTGCTAAATGTGTAGCATCAAGGCATGTTGTAGGCAATACGGGGTGGAGCGGAGGCAGTTCCCGTCACTAACCAGGCAGCGGTGATATTGAGCCACTGCCAGTGAGCGACCCATGGGTAAAGATAGGTGCGGGAAAAATTGGCCTATCTTTACGAATGGGAGCTAAGCGGCTAGTGGCTCAATATCACAGCTGCACAGTTAGTTTCTGCGCTGTGTGGTGGCCTGGATATTCAGTGCCAATGGCCATCTCATGGTTAAGGTTCAGCGGCAAGCGCTATGCTCTTTAGAAGCACTAGCTGCTACCGCTGATTCTCAGGCCCTTTGTTTCCACAATCTGCATTTAAGTATTCCTGAGTGCCCTCTACTGCCAGTCTCACCTTGCCCAGGAGTCAGAAGTGACTCAATGGCACACACTGTCACACAAATACTGCCCAGACTTCTTTTTCAGAAGCAACAGTATCTTCCTTTGAACTGAGTTGAAACCAGGGCTGGGATCTGGAACCATAAGCCTTCACTTGCAACTATCCAAGAGATGTTTCCCCTTATTTTATGTTCCTCATCCCCCAGTATATCCGGCAATTTCAGCGACAGTGCTGAACCAGGGAGCACATCTCAGGACTCCTTCAGGGATTCTGCAATCATGGACCCTGAATCTGGCCACTAGCTGTCATCCTTAACCAAGCACGTGACTCAGTTTCCCCCAAAGGCTGCAGCACCTCTAATCCCAGCTGACCTAGAAAGTGGAAGACTTGATGCAGGGATCAAACTGAGTTCCTTCCACATGGCAGTAGAAAGCATTTGGGCAGATTTAAAAACAATGCAGAGAACCACTCATTGTGCGCCTTCATGTGGCTATCAGAGGGAACTCGGGAAATGACTCCTTTCTGGTGTAGTAAAACTCTTAATAATATGTTTTGCCTTAAAAAGCAGAAGTTTGCATTTGCCTGTGATTCAGAAAAATCCCCGAGTCATGTAAATATATGAACACTTGGAGATTTGACGTTTTTCTCTCATTGCAAACAGGATATAATTCAGGCCATCTGAGAACATGTTCAGAGATTTACTCCTTTTGGTAATTTTGCTTGTATTCTGCATTTGCAGAACAGGTGTGCTTAGGAGGGTTTTTCTGCATATTGCCTTTCCTCGGTTATTTAGAGCATATATACCAGCAAGAACAACATTACCATATGTACAGGGCGACTCAGAGTACAATAATAAGCTGCCTACCCCTGCACCATCACAGCAGCTGCTAGAGTGAGTCACTGCTCCTGACTCTGTAATCCAGACATCGCCTGTCTGGGAAATAATGCCCAACCAAGTGTGCTTATAAGCTGCTATTAAAGCTTTATTTGTGAAATTGGCGGAGGGAGGTCAAACGTCTCCCACTCTACTCAGTGGATGTTCATGAAACACTTTCAGACAGCTTTCAGTAGCAGGTCCCTTATGCTCCTTTTTCAAAGGTACTTTATTTCCACTACAAAGTTTTGGATAATTACTGAGAATTCATTTGACTCAGTTTTTCAATAAGACAGTCTGACATTCAGCCAGGAGGAACCTCAATTATTCAGCACTTGGGAATTTTCATCTCTAAACAAAGTACAAAAAGGTCCTGGAATAGTTTTTTGCAAATGACAATGCGCCCGTCGAATGATAGCGTAAATGCTACAGCCAGCCTAATGGACTTGCAGTCAGACTGTAGTTCAGGTGAGGGTATGATGAACCTTGGCTCATAAAAAACATTTGGCCCGATATTCAAAGACATTTACAAGGTTTACAGGCTATAAACCATGTAAATGCTCCTTAGAGGGATATTCTGGGTTCTGCCACTACACGCCCTGACGCTGTGTAGCATCGAGGTGTGTTGTGGGCGTTCCAGGACTGAGCGGAGGCTACCTCAATACAGCATCACTGGTCATTAAAAACAATCGTCTCTGCTCTGGCACCAAGGATTTTTTTTCCTTCTCAGTAAGATGCTTTTCAAGTATTAGTACAAGTACAGTGAGGGGCTGATTGTATATTATTGGGTTAAAACAGAATGAGGTTGATGTAATCTGCAAGTGCGACAGCTCAGTGCACCTGCAGACAAACAGCTCCACCTGCTTCCTGCTCCCCACCCTTGATAAGAACGGCTAAAAGGCACTTTTGTCCCTGTTCTCAGAGTCAGTGCTTAGCGGAGGGAGTAAGAAGAGAGTCATTGAACAGATTTGTGGCGTGTGCATGTTGGCATACAGCGTATTCTCTTTGCTTTCTCACCTCTTAGTGTGAAGGTTACAGGTCTGGCACCGTAGGTATATCATCTAGAATGGTGCCATTGCCTATCTAAGTGGTTCAGCATCTATCCGAGATGCATACTTTTGTTGGTTTTCTTTTTACCTCTTCTGGATGTTCTCTGGTACTGCAGATACTCCCTGACTTCTACTTTCAACAGCCACGTGTACTGTTTCCTTACAGATGGTTGTATCAAGAGGGCTGAGGAAGAACGTGCTATTCTGAGTAGTGTACACAAGCAGGCAAACATAGAGACTCGATACTTTTTACATTAGTTTTCCTACTAATAACATGCATTTATTTATTTACATTCTCTTATATACCGCGCTATTCTGCATCAGTGCGGTTTACATTGAACAAACTGAAATTACATTGAACAGGGCATTATAACTTGGAGATAACTATTTTATAGGGAACATGGGCTATGGAGGGTTAAGTGGCTTGCCCAAGACCACAAGGAGCACCTGTGGGACTAGAAACCCCAGTCCTTCTGGCCCAAGGTTGCTGTCCTCTAGTGGGATTTGAACCCCCGACCTTCCGGCCTGAATTACCTTGCCCCAACCACTAGGCCACTCCTCCACTCCTGCATACATTATCAAGGCTTCTTTTGGGTGTATGCATGTGTGTGTGCATGCGTGCCCATGTGTGCTAAAAGATTTAATGCATCCCACAGAAAGTGGTGTTTTAGCATGCACATTAAATCATTTCTTCCACCATCTGCACACCTCATACCTCCCTCCATCCTATTGTATTTGAATTCCCCAAATAAGGGCAGCAACACTCCCCTTGACAATGGCCTTCACTTTGCTTTCACAATGATGACCAGCTTTCTGTCCGACAGGAAGACATGTAGAGCAAATCGTGGGCCAGAGGAACTAGAAGTTGATGTCCTTGATAAAGTTGATGAAGTAGCTGCGCAAATTTACAGACTCATGCTAAGCCAATACTCTTTTGGGTCAGTGTCGCCAAAGGTTGTGTTTTGCATGTACTATGAAAGAAATGAACCTCACGCAGACTCTCATGCTCTCAAATGCCCACCAAAATGTTGCAATTTTTTCCATCCCCTCTGGCTCTCTGTAGCTCAAGAAAGCCCCTAAATTGCAGTGTGTAGCTCATTTCAAGAAAGTTAAGTGAAAGCATTAACTACTGTTGTTTAACATGTTGTTAATTTAATTTAATTCTTTCATTTATAATCTTCCTAAGTCTCATAGTTCAAGGCAGATTACAATAAAAACAATATATTAACACTATACCAATAAAAGCAATAAGAACATACAATACACTTCAATCAAGGCATTTCATAATATCTCTGACATAGAAATATTTAACGGCGAATGACATGTGAAGTGGCATTTTAGAAATGGCGTTCAAGTCATATCGGGAAGGTCCAAGGCAGAACATATCGAGAAATGCCAGAGATGTCTATGTCTTTGCCTGATTTTAGGAACATATATGTCTTCGACATGGACATATGCAAGACGTTCCCCTCAGGAAAGCATGGGGTGGGTACGTCCACCTCATGCAAGCTAGCATAAGTGGACGTCAAGCGTCATAACAAAACAAAAACATGAGTCCTCACGAAACCAATTGTAGCATCCAAGCCAGAGGGAGACCCTCCAGCCACAGCCACCTGTAAATGATGATCCATGGGTCCCACAACCTTCACCGTCTTTGCAATTGCCACAGATGGGGGTCCCCTTCTTGCGCTTCCCATATGGATGTGGTTGTTAGCTCCCCCAGGCTCGAAAGGGGCTCCAAAATGGGCAGAATGTGCCACTTTGGACACGTCCTCTTGGGCACATGCCCATGGGCTTGAGCCTGCGGCCACATTCTGTGGTGGGCCAGAGATTTAAAATGCCCAGGAAGGTGATGTCGAGTGTACAGCTCCTCCTACAGCCGCAAGTCACAGAGGTCCAACCAATAAGATGAAGAAATCGCTGGAACAGCAGCACAGCAACCTGGATCTCCATGGCAGGCCAGAGATTTAAAATGCCCGGTGCAGTGACATTGGTTCTGTGAGTAATGAATTGGTGGTTTCTCCCCCTTTAATGGGTTTTACCCCACCCAATCAGGAAGTGACATTAGAGTCTGGAGTCCCGCCGGGAGTATCAGGACAGGAGGATGTACGGTCTCCAGTATCCTGGATGAGTTCTCCGCAGTTGGACAGTGGTCTCATGTTTGGTGAAACAGTTAAGTTTCCCATTCCTTTGAAATTTTCGGCCCCAGTGAAAAACGTGGTTGTTCCCAATGATGTGTCCTTGCATGATATTTGGGAGGTAGTGGCGCATGCAGAGGTTTCCTTGCACTCCTCTCTCTCCCAAATTGCACAGTTCTCTGCTGAGGTGGTTACAAAATTATCAGATCATGACACTCATATTACTAGTTGTAATTCTTCTTTACGTAAACTTGAGGGTCAGGTTGTAGTTGCTCGGGCTCCTGTTTCACCAACAGATAGAATCTTTGCAAAATGCAGCCAGAACAAAAAAATCTTCATTTTTATTAATTTTCTTGTACCTATTATTTGGCCTCTATTGTACTGCTTCCAAAGTATTTTCAGGAGATTCTTATGTTACAAGATGCTGTTGCTATAAAATTTTCCGCTGTCGGCTATATTCCCCTATGGGCTAGGACACGGGCTTCTTCTGAAGCTGATATCTCTCAGCCTGAGAGTCTAGATGTTTCTTTCTTCCTAGAGTCCTTGACTGATATTATTTCTACTCGGGCACTTTTCCCTCTCTGTCTGATAACAATTTAATATTTATTTATTTTATTAACATTTCTATACCGCAATTTCCAGTAGATGAATCGCGGTTTACAGGTAACAACAATATGAGTAATACAAAAGTTATATTCTCATTTACAATAAAACGATGTAGAACTATTTACAGTGGTATAATATGCAGTAACTATATACATAAAACAAGGTAGTGATTGTTCGAGGGGTGTCTAGATAACATTCTTGGGGGGGGGGGTAGGAGCTGCTAGGTTATGTTTGGGGAGTAGGGGATCTTAAGTTCAGTGTATTATGTGGGTCTTGATTACCAAAGTGGAGAGTAAACAGGTGGGTTTTTAGATACTTTCGGAAAGTTTGGAGATCTGTCAGTTCTCTAATATTGTCAGGAAGGGTGTTCCAGTGGTCAGGGACAGAGTGAGAGAATGATTTGTTATTTGTAATTTTTTTAGATTTCCTAAAGTCTGTTGGAATAGTAAGTTTGTTCTTATTCTGGGTGTGCTGGTTACGAGTGCAGTTCTCTTTTGAGATGAGAGTGGATAAGTGGGAGGGAGCTATGCTATTAATGAGTTTGAAAGCGGTTACCAGTAGTTTGTGGATTATACAGCTTTGGACAGGAAGCCAGTGGAGCTGATACAGAGTGGGTGTAGTGTTCTATTGAATTGATGTTCATTATTATTCTTGCGGCCAGATTTTGGGCGAGTTGGAGTCGTCTTAGTTCCTGTTTTGAAATGCCTTGTAGAATGGAGTTGGCGAAGTCAATATGAGGAGTGATCATTGCGTAGATTACTGATTTGAGATCATGTTGGTGTAGAAGAGGGCGGAGTTGCTTTAGGAGTTTGAGCTTATAATAGATCTTTGTGATTGCTTGGTTTATGTGAGTGTCATGCTGAGTGTGCGGTCAATGATTACGCCAAGGTATTTCACTTGATTCTTGACCGCAATATTCATGTCATTGACCACGATTGATGTGGGCGGGGTGAAATGTTGGTTTCTGGTCACAAACATAGCTTCTGTTTTTGATATGTTGATATGTAGGTTGTGATTCTCTAGCTATTTCTTGATTTCTTAGAGACAATCGAATAGTGGTTGAAATGACGGGTTTGAGGTGTCGAATGGAAGATATAACCTTATATCATCCGCATAAATGTGATAATTTACACATAATATTTTGAAGATGGAGCAAATGGGTTGAAGATAGATATTGAAAAGGAGGGCGGATAGGGCAGAGCCTTGGGGGGAGCCCTTGCTCTTGTTTGTATGTGTCTGATGTAAGTTGTTCAATTCTAACTTCTTGTTTTCTGTCAGTTAAGTATGAGGAAAACCATTGGAATACTGTCTTGTTGAGACCTATATGATGTAATCTAGTTTGCAGAAGTTGATGGTTAACACTATCAAATGCAGCAGCAATGTCCAGGAAGATAATGATAAAGGCATACTTTATGTTGTTGATGCCTTTTACGAGTGTGTCCACTCCATGGTATGGACGGAAACCATATTGCTGATCATCAAAGGGGGCACAGGAATCAATGTGGTCCTGCAGTTAAGAACATAAGAACATAAGAACATAAGAAATGCCATACTGGGTCAGACCGAGGTCCATCAAGCCCAGTATCCTGTTTCCAACAGTGGCCAATCTAGGTCATACGTACCTAGCAGTTTCCCCAAAAGACACAGGTTCTGCAGTGCTTGTACTAGGTCAAGCATTGATATCCTGGGTCCCTTTTTAATAGTGGTTTATGGACCTTTCCTCCAGGAACTTGTCCAAACCTTTTTTAAACCCAGCTATACTAACAGCCCTTACTACATCCTCCGGTAACAGATTCCAGAGTTTGATTACACGTTGAGTGAAGAAATATTTCTTTTATTTGTCTTAAATAGTTTACCCCGTAGCTTCATTACATGTCCCCTAGTCCTTCTATATTCTGATAGCGTAAACAATTGATCCACGTTTATCCGTTCCACTCCATTCATTAATTTATAGACCTCTATCATATCTCCCCTCAGCCGTCTCTTTTCCAGGTTAAAGAGCCCTAACCTTTTGAGCCTCTCTTCATAGGAGTAGCCTTCCATCCCCTTCACCAATTTGGTGGCTCTTCTCTGTACTTTTTCTAATAACTCTATGTCCTTTTTAAGATACGGTGACCAGAATTGCACACAATATTCAAGGTGCGGTCGTACCATGGAGCGATACAGAGGCATTATAATATCCTTTGTTTTATTCTCCATCCCTTTCCTTATGATACCTAGCATTCTATTTGCTTTCTTGGCCGCCGCTGCACACTGGGCGGAGGGTTTTAACATGTTATCCACGATGACTCCTAAATCTTTTTCCTGGGTGGTGGTTTCTAATGTGGAGCCTTGCATCGTGTAACTATAGTGTGGATTGTTCTTTCCTAGGTGCATAACTTTGCACTTGTCCACATTAAATTTCATCTGCCATTTGGATGCCCAGTCTTCCAATTTATCCAGATCTTCCTGCAGTTTTCCACAATCCTCTTGGGTTTTAACAACTTTAAACAGTTTTGTGTCATCTGCAAATTTGATAACCTCACTAGTTATTCCCTTTTCCAGGTCATTTATGAATATGTCAAAAAGTAGCGGACCCAGTACAGATCCCTGGGGTACTCCACTATTCACCTTTTTCCATTGGGAATATTGGCCATTTAGCCCTACCCTCTGCTTTCTATCTTTTAACCAGTTCCTGATCCACAATAGTACACTGCCTCCTATCCCATGACTTTTAGCTTTGCCAAAAGTCTCTGATGGGGGACCTTGTCAAAAGCTTTCTGAAAGTCCAGATACACTATATCAACCGACTCACCTTTGTCTACCTGTTTATGCACACCTTCAAAAAAACAGATCAGATTAGTAAGACAAGATCTTCCTTGTCTAAAGCCATGTTGGCTGTCTCCCATTAGGCCATGACTATCTACATGCTGTGTAATTTTGTTCTTTATGATGGTTTCTACCATTTTCCCTGGTACTGACGTCAGGCTCACCGGTCTGTAATTTCCCGGGTCACCCCTGGAACCCTTTTTAAAAATTGGTGTTACGTTGGCGACCCTCCAATCTTCAGGTATTACAGATGATTTTAATGAAAGTTCACAGATTACCAATAGCAGGTCTGCAATCTCATATTTCAGTTCTTTCAACACTCTGGGATGTATACCATCCGGTCCAGGTGATTTGCTACTATTCAGTTTATCAAATAGTTGTAATATATCTTCCCGGTGTAGCGATATTTCTCTTAATTCCTCTGCAGTATCACCTTTAAATACCACTTCAGTCTTGGGTAACATCCCTACATCTTCCTCAGTAAAGACCGAAGCAAAGAATTCATTCAGTCTCTCTGCTATAGCCTTGTCTCCTCTTACTGCCCCTTTTACCCCTCTATCATCTAACGGTCCAATTGACTCTCTCACAGGCCTTTTGCTACGAATGTACTTGAAAAAGTCTTTATTTCGTGTTTTTGCTTCCGTAGCAAGTTTCTTCTCAAATTCCCGCTTTGCCTGCCTTATCAATGCTTTGCATTTAACTTGCCAGTGCTTGTGTTGTTTCCAGTTTTCATCATTTGGCTCTTTTTTCCATTTCCTGAAGGTTGCTCTTTTGGCAGCAACAGCCTCTCTGACCTCACCTTTAAACCATGCTGGCAGTTTTTTGGACTTTCTTCCACTTTTCTTAATGCGTGGAATACAGCTGGTCTGGGCTTCGAGGATAGTATTTTTAAATAACACCCAAGCTTGCTGTAAGTCTTTAACCTTTGGAACCGCTCCTTTTAGTTTTTTCCGAACTATATTCCTCATTCTATCATAGTCTCCCTTTTGAAAGTTAAAAGGTAGTACTGTGGATTCCTTTACTATCTGTCCTCCACTGATTAAATCAAACATGATCATACTATGATCACTATTGCCAAGTGGTCCCAACACCCTTATTTCTTGCACCAGATCTGGCGTTCCACTAAGGACTAGGTCCAGTATGGCTTCCCCTCTGGTTGGTTCATGAATCAGCTGCTCCAAGAAGCAGTCATTTATTTCATCTAGAAACTTTATCTCGTTAGCTTGTCCTGCTGTGACACTGTCCCAGTCGATACCGGGGTAATTGAAATCACCCATTATTACTACTCTGTTGTGGCTTTTGTTAGCTTCCTTGATTTCTTTGAGCATTTCATCATCCATTTGTTCATTCTGGCCAGGCGGTCGATAGTATACTCCCACTGCCATCACCTTCCCCTTCATAAATGGAATTTCAATCCATAGAGATTCTACAGCAAATTTTGGAGTTGGAGTTGAACAATTTTCTCAATTAGTTTAGTAATGAATGGGAGGCTAGAGATAGGCCTATATGAATTGGGGGAGGTTTTGTTGCTGGAGTTGTTTTTAAGAATGGGGAGGATTTGCGCATGTTTCAGAGAGGCTGGTAGGTATCCATTCTGGAGGGAAAGGTTGATTATAGGGAGGATGTATGATGAAAGTTCTGGTATTGATGCTTTTATCCAGGTTACTGGACATGGATCAAGGTAGGACGTAGTGGTGTTAATTTTGGAGATAATGTTTTTAAGAACCTCTTTTGATGTTGGGAAGAATGTTGACCATTGTGTAATATTGTGTAGTAGTGTCATCTATTTGAGGTCTTATAGGTAATGCCTGTTGTTTAAGTTCGTTTTTGTAGTGGTTGGCCAGGGAGTGTGGGGATATTGAATTCTAAGTGGGGCTTTTATTGGTAGAGTGGCTGGTTAGAGATTGTATGATACAGAAAGGTTCTCTTGGGCGATTGTGGACTTGGCTAGGACTTTGGAGAAATAGTTTTTCTTTGAAGTGTTAACTGTATCTCTATATCGTTTGAGTTTATCTAGGTAGAGGGATTAGAAACATAGAAATATGATGACAGAAAAAGACCACATGGCCTATCTAGTCTGTCCTTCCATATCAACAACTACAACAGTCCCTTTTTACCTTTAGAGATCCTCTGTGTTTGTCCCATGCTTTTTTGAATTCAGTTACTGTCCTCATCTCTACCACCTCCACTGGGGAGACTATTCCACAGATCCACCACTCTTTCCGTAAAGAAATATTTCCGCATATCACTCCTGAATCTATCCCCAGGTCCTGACTTTAGTTTCTGCCTTTTTCCTAAAGTATCCATGCAAGTGTCTTATGTCCTATCAATCTGTTAATTATGTTTTCTTCGACCCTGTTCAATTAGAGGCATTTTTGTTCATTAATTCTTTTTGATTTTGTTGAAGTGGGTACAGAGTAGCTTATATATCATGGGGGTCATTTTTGGTTTTATTCTGGAAGGTTTCTATGTCTTGGATGTTTGTTTTCTTTTTTGTTGTGTAGTGCCGCCTTCCCTCTTGACGAGGACTTCATTAAATAAAGGTAATAGAAATGCAAAAAACAAACGAGTCATCATTCCCCACCAATGTTCATCATCAGCATGTAAAATACAGGGGACATGAGTAGAGGTCCTTCTCACACCCTCCAGATGTCTGACAGAACGAGCACTTTTCCAAGGCCTATTCATGCCTTGAGCAGATATAAGCTTGGACGTGGCTCGAGACTTCCAGGGCGTTTCTGAAATCAGGTGAGGACATCCAAGTTCTGGGAGCACTCAGGACATGCCTACTCCCCACCCCTGTCGAGACTTGGGCATCCCCACCTTGGAGACATCCACAGAGCCAGCTTCTAAAATGGCTCTGGAGATATCTCCATGATTTGGTTGCCTCCATGCCCATTTTCAGAAGCCTAAAGCAGGAAGAGGGCTTGTGAAATGGTCCCCATAATTCTTCTTGGCCCTTAGAAATAAAGGTAATGTATCCCATTCCATAACAGCCGTTATAACATAACAATTTCTCAAATGTTGATTTGTGCATACAAGTATTAGTTGCTGGAAATCACATTTTATATTGTTGTAACAATCTAATTGATTGTAATGAATGTGCCAACTGCAATTTATCACATAAATAAGCTGGAGCCATACCAGATAGCATTTTAAAAGTCAATGTCAAACGTGCCTTTATTAGCAACCAATGCAGCTCTTGCAGAATTTCTGGTGGACAGGATAGAGCAAAATTATTATCGCTTGTTATAATAAGTCGCACAAAAAAACTTCAGTTTTGACTGGTGAACCTTTCTAAAGTGGAGGAGACAAGCTGAAACAATTTAATGCAAATTTTGCAGCTCAGTTAAAAGCATCGTAGTGCTGGTATCTCAACTATATATCCTGGAATGAGATGTACACCAAATAAAAGACAAGCAAAGAAAAACAGGTTCAGTATGTTTTACCTTCAGAGCAAGGAAAACCATAATTCCAGTCCTTCTCCCAAAGAAATCTTTTGCCTAGCAGTCCTAAAATATCAGGTAACGCCCGGAGTAGTAAGGCTGGAAACCTGATTCATTTCATGCACTTTTAATATCCAAGTCTTTCGTTCTTCCTAACGCTCTTATTCATCTTCTCATGTTGACCCACTTGGTAGCGCTTTCATTATCATTTTTTAAATGTTCATTACAGAACAGAAAGGTAAAACTGGTACTTTCTCTGTGATACAGTAGAGGGACAAAGAATGGGAGGAGGGGGTAAGATTTGTACTTATATGTGTGCTGCTATAAAATTCACACACAAAGTGACTCCTACCTTGAAGCAGGTGTAACTTTGTGCGGTAGCATTCTGGGGGTGGGGGCAATTTTAAAAAAGCACATAGGTGCACATGTCACCTTAATAAAATATGCGCAACATATAAGGGGAAGGAAAAGAGAATTGGATTTAGTGCACGCCTCTTCTCAGAAGTTCAAGGTGA
Source organism: Ichthyophis bannanicus (assembly GCA_033557465.1). NCBI lineage: Eukaryota > Metazoa > Chordata > Amphibia > Gymnophiona > Ichthyophiidae > Ichthyophis > Ichthyophis bannanicus. The sequence continues at coordinate 117,016,657 of CM066049.1, read as the reverse complement.
GGTATTATGCACCTCTATGCTCCTGGTCAGAGTAACTGAATACTAAATCATGGTGGAAGGCAGAATCTCTTGCATCGGTCTTTCCAGGCCGCTTTACCTGTAGTGGATCTTGCCTTCAGGCAGGCACGTGAACTAGATACTGTAGTACCTTTTTCATAATTTTTCTCACGCAAACTGTCAGAAGAAAATGACAAAGTGTAATCTTTACATGACTATTCACATTAGCCAACATTGCATCTAAAATTAAGCCCCAGGTGTACTTAGCAGCGGATGAGATCTTACATGGGTTGGACGTGGCTACGCTGATGGACTATTTCTAGCACAGTAGGTTTGGTGTCACTTTTTGAAAAATCAAATGCAGAGCAAGTTGGAGAGTAGACTGGACATTTGTGCAGACCAATGTTGAAGCCAAGCTGCACTGCTGCCGTTAAGAGGAGGTGCTGCGATATTGCACTTTTAGGGGTCTGTTTACTCAACAGCGGTAGCGGACGCCATGCGATATTGAAATCAATGTGGCCGCAGCTCCGATATCACATAGCGTCCGCTACCGCTGTTGAGTAAACAGACCCCTTAGTCTCAGGGCAGTTTCTCCAAATGGGTTACTTTTGCACATACTATGACAGCCGTGAACCTCACTTCTAAGCCAGGGAATGTAGAATATGATCTCAGTCTCTCAAATTTACTGCTAATGCTCGGCATAGTACTTGCATCATGCCAAAGAGCGCCTCCTTCTGGAGTTTGTAAGATGTAACAGGTATGGGTAGTTTATCAAGATGTCCTCTTTCTTCCAGCTTTTGGCAGATTCTCTTTGCATACCTTCTTGATTTAAATATAGGGTTTGTAGCATAAAAGTAGCAGTACATTATCTCCTCTTTATCTGCAGCATTCCACTTAACCATAGTTAGTCCTCTTAACCCTTTCATGAATTTCCGTGGTTTATCTCCTGCCACATTGGGTCCATGAACAGGATTACCATGGCCTTTATCTGTGGCAGCGATGTTACCTGCATCTAAAGTGTCTGCACTATCACTACCACCATCGTTAGCCCTAGTGCGGAGGCTACTGGTGGGCGCCTTTTTATCCTGGGCAACGTGCAGCCAGTATGTATTTTTCTTCTTCATTCCTACCATACTTCAATTTATTTTATTTATTTATTTAACAGTATTTCTATACCGCCTTATCTTACAATCAAGGCGGTATCACAGCAAAACAATCAAAGGAAGTGATAATGTTTTTCATGCAGTGAGGGTTATATCGTGCTTTGTGTGTAAGATGTGTTGTGTGTTTGATTAGGTTGAGCTATGTACATTGTGTGTGTGTTTGATTAGGTTGAGCTATGTACATTGTGCGCTATGATACATCGTGTGCTATAATACAATCTTCTATACATTTAGTGTTAAGAAACATCATGTGCCGTTATACATTCTCTTATCAGTGGGTCGGGAGGGGGGGGTATGTTGGTTGTTCCTGGTAGTTGGGTCATGTGACGTGTCCATAGTGTTCTACGAACAGCGTTGTCTTCAGCTGTTTGCGAAAGTCTTTGAGGTCCGTCGTTGATCTCAGATCGTCTGGGAGGGTGTTCCAGATTGTTGGGGCGGCCAGAGAGAGTGCTCTTTCTGTGGTGTCCTTGCGTGTTTTTCTGAAGTCTCTAGGGGTGTTGACTCGGTTGGAGGTTCCTTTTCTTCTTGGGCGTGTGCTGGTGTCTGGTTGTATGAGGGTGTGTAGGCTGTTGGCTGAAGTGTGTTGTTTGATCTTAAATATGTTTATGATTGTTTTGTATTTGATGCGTGAACTGATTGGGAGCCAGTGTAGGTCTTTCAGAACAGGTGTGATGTGCTCATGTCTTGTTGATCCAGTTATTATGCGGGCCGCCGTGTTTTGTGCTAGTTGTAGTAGTTTGAGTGTTTGTTTTGCTAGTCCAAGGTAGATTGGGTTGCAGAAGTCCAGTAAGGGGGTTATTAGAGCTTGGCATACGATACGGAAGTGCTCAGTGGCGAGGAGGGGTTTAAGTCTTCTGATGATTCTCATCTTGTAGTATGCATTTTTGATTGTTTTGCTTACGTGTGACTTGAGATTCAGTTCATTGTCCAGGGTCACTCCGAGGTATTTTACTTCCGATTTTATTGGTATGGTTGTTGTAGTATCGCCTTGCTGAGATTTGGTATAGATGTTATACAATGGGGTCACCACATGAAGGTACTCGGCAAGACTTGAGGGAACTTTATTCTTTGCCCCTAAGAGATGCATATCAATTCACCAGCTGTCGCACACCCCTTTAATCTCGAGCACTTTTAGTCACGAGGAGCCGAAGGTGTACATTGTTGAGCACACTTCGGTTTAATTGAGTGGCTAAAAAGTTTAAGGAGGTCTTTTACTGTCTGCACTGTGCTCTATCATGCGCTAAAGACACCCTGGAATATGCATTGACAGCTAGCGCAGGGTCATGACAGCTTGGCTGGATTTCCACTAGCTGTCCCTGGCATGCAGGGGAGCAAGTGGGTGGGTTTGAGCTCATTTCAGTCAGTCCACCCATGCTAACTGCAAGGTGACCAATAAGCCCTAGTACAGTTACCACCATGGCACGCATTAGGGGCCAATGCTGCACATTAACTGACATCAACATGCTTTCCACAGTTAACGTGGTAATGCTGCACCTAATGCACCACGGTTTTGCACACTATTGGTGCATTAGGTGCAAATTACAATGAATTTAGTAAAAGGGCAGTGTGTGTAAATTGCTTGCATGCATGTATGGGATTTCAGAAAGCAATAAAAACACTCCTGTTCACGGAGCACTATGGATCTACAAGAAACATATTCAAGCCTCAAGCCCCTGCCCACTGTAATGCTCAACAAATGTATCCCCATTCCCATAAATATCCCCTCCCCCGCAAACCATCTGGTTTGTAAGCCCCCCTCCCTACCCTCACCTGTGCCCCTCTCATGCCCCCTTCAGAATCTATGACTAGCCCTGAACCATTCTGGTTACGGGCTCCCCCTCTATCCTAAGCTTAATTTATGGTATTCTATACTTCTACTAATCTTTTTACCATTGCTATCCCCCTATATAATCCTCTAAGTTTAATGACCTTGTTCTTTGGACTTAGCATAGTTATTGTTATACTGTAAAACCACCTTGAATCGACGAGAAATCGGTATAAAACCTTGTTAAATAAATAAATAAAGAAAAATAAAATAAATTAATGAGCATACAATTTTAGCACACAAAAGTCCTAATATGCATATACAGCACACATTTAAAATGAACGTTGAAACATATGAAAAAAAATATGAAAATCAGAAAAAATTGGGAATTTTGCAATTGAGCTAAACTTTTTTCCCCAATACGCTTTTCTATTGCATATAAGCTGTATCAGTCTTTGATAAATAAGAGAAATGATTCTCTTCCTCTCATCTTTATCACACAATGGTGGGTCTCCTATGTTTAGGCTTAGCTTTAGACGAAGTCTTGAGGTCACCTCCACTCTCTCTATGGTCCTATATTTGTACTAGAGATGTTTCGTGGAGGTCAATGAATACTATGAAAGTTGTGTTGCTTCCACCACTTTTGTTCTGATATTAAGCAGAAGTGATTGTGGGAAAGTAACTTCTGGAGTAATAACTGTAAGCACAGATTTAATCAATGTTATAAAATGATCCCTGGATGAATATTCAACCAGGAGCTTTCCCAGGCTCTTGTAACGATTTCCAGCACTGAAGAGCAGCAGCAAACCTTCTCATCGACATTTCTACTGCAAGGCTGAGTGTTTCCGTCCCCATCTGCTAGGGAAGCACACCTGTTCAGAAGGCACTCGCTAGTAACACGTTCTGTGGTCTACAATTTCTATTGTTAGTATATTGAAATCTTGCATTAGAACCACTCAATCCCTCTGTTCCATGTTCTAAAAATAATGTCTCCCCAGCATGAGTATGAGATCCTCTAATTGTTCTTAGCTCAACCTCAGGTTTCCTTCCTCCTGATTTTGCATGAGTAAATTATCATTATCCATTAGTGGAACCCAACAATAAATATATTAGTTACTTCAAGGAAATTGATTTTAAATCAGTTAGGTGTACGTATATTTTTTTTGGTTATCCTGAGAGCCAATGTTGTAAGGAATAGCACTACCCACCTCATTTGTAGTATTGTAATCTACTCCTTGCTGTTCTCCCACTGAATCCTCTCCCCTTCAATCTGTTCAACACTCTGCTGCGCGTCTAATCTTTTGCCAGCCTCATCATACTCATATTACCCCTCTTCTCAAGTCACTTCCATTGGCTCCCTATCCATTTCCACATCCAGTTCAAACTTCTCCTGCTGACCCTGTAAGTGCATTCACTCTGCAGCTCCTCACTACCTGTCTTCTCTTATCTCTCACTACAACCCCCCCCCCCCCCCTCAGGAACTCCGCTCTTCTAGCAAATCGATTCTGTCTGTGCCCTTCTCTTCTATTGCTAACTCCAGACCGCTCCTTTCACTTTGCTGCTCCTTATGCCTGAACAAACTACCTGAGTCTGTACATAAGGCACCTTCTCTGACCCTTTTCAAATCCAGGCTGAAAACGCACCTCTTCGCTGCTGCTTTCGGATCTTGACTCACCTGATCTCCCTTGTGTTTCCCTACCATTCCCCCTAGATGCATCCCATTTCTACAGCTACTGTGTTGTCTGTCTTGACTAGATTGTAAGCTCTGATGAGCAGGGACTGTCTCTTACATGTCTGTGCAGTGCTGCATATGTCTTATAGCGCTATACAAATGCTCAGTAGTAGTAGTAAATCCCACCAGTTAGTACACCAGCCCCTTATTCATTTTTCATCTCATGAAGTGGGCACCTACAGTCATATTTCCAAAAGAATGTGGACATTGGTACAGAACAAAACAATCATGTAAGACAGATCTCTGTGCTATTCTTCAATGATGGGAGTTCTGCTGCTTTGGCCTAAGTCGAAGGATTGGATTCATTCTACGAATGCTACAGAATCTTCATTTGTGTGATGTAACAATGTTCAGTGTTGCTACACTAAGGGGGGTTATTTTGGAAGCCTCATTCACAATTTCCCTGTGCAAATCCTGGCATTTACACATGGAAATGGCATCTATAAGTAAATAGCAGGGGAGGGGAGGGGTAGGAGCTTCAAAGGCATTTACATGGTTTGCAGACCTGCAGACCATGTAAATGCCAGTTAATGGGATATTCGGCTCCACAGCATCAGGCCGTTCCAGGGCAGAATGGAGGTGACACTCATCGCTAACTGGGCAGCAGCAATATTGAGGTAGTGTCCGATTAGCGACCCACAGGTAAAGTAAGGCACTGCAAAGGCTGGCCAATGTTACCCGCAAAAGCTACCTGGTTAGCTTCCGGCTTCTGCAGCGACCCGGACTGTCAATGCCAGTGGATGGATATGGCCCCAACATTGAATATTCAGGGTTAGTTTTCAGTGATGATGGCTAGCCACCGCCGCAGAATATCCCTCCCCCGTGCAATTTTAGAAAGGGCTGAATTTGCACATGGAAGTCCAGAATATGTAGAAACATCAAGGGGGCATATTGTGGATGGGGTTAGGGCATGACCTGGGTGGATCAAAAATCTACATATGTCCAACAGAATGCAATGGGAACGGAATTAAGGAAATAACGAAAAACCCAGAACGGGACCAAAATCTCCTAACAACTGAAGTTGACTAGCGGTGGCAAACACACCTTACTGAATAGGATGCACTCTTAGTAGAGCAGGGGTAGTAGCCAGTTTAATGTCATTTTCCACGTAAAGCTAGACTAGTATAGGCCATGATAAATTTGACCTTTGGTATGGCAAACAGACCGTGAAACTGAAGGGTATTAAATTGTCTTGTACAAAGAGCTGAAAAAAGCTAATCTAAACTTGAAATACCTTTAATGGTTTATGTATGAAATGGATTTCCTTCTTTCTTGACGTACAAATTCAAACTTTCTGCTTGTGCAAAAATCTTTTTGATTTCCTGTTTGCCTCAAATTCCCTTCTTGTTCTTCGGCTTCACATATACTATACTTCAGTTCTCTGAGAAGCACAAAGGAGTTTGTGTACTTCACACCCTATGTATTAATGAACTCGCTTCTTGCTTAATTGCTTACTAATATTTGGTCTGACCTGGCCTCTGTGTGTGTATGTGTGTGTGGGGGGGGGGTGTTTCTACTGCTACTTGTATTGTACACGAAGCAATAAAAAAGAAAACATCACCCTCACGTGTGCCTGCGTTGAGGGAGACCAAATGATAAACTTATGTAGTAAAACTCATATTGTTCGATAATCCAAACCACTAATCAGTACAGCGGCAGCTTCTCTCTCTCTTCTTTATAAATCATTTTCGATTGGAAATCTCTTTGATGTGCCTTATGGAAGGCGATATAGTCAAGTATATGAATTGAATGAAACTAAACTAGGCGGCAAAGTTTCCTATCTGCCAATTTCAAAGGCACTATCTGGAAAGTGCTGCTGAAATTTCTTATTGACCACACTGGCTGGGGCAGAGCGAAGATGGGGCATGGTTCTTCCATCTATGGATGGTGGGTGAGATTCAGCTGCTATCTGTATAGTAAGTGGTTTAATTTAGGGCATCTGTCTGTGGAGAGCGGTGATGGTCACTGCTCTCCATGTAGCACCACTATCCAGCAGTGAATATATGTGGCTAATTTAAATGCCATGGTTGGTGTTTAAAAAAAAAGCCACTGATCGCGGTGTTTGAATATTGATCCAGCAATTCTCTGTTTCTCGCTATTGTAAAATTAGCCATTGCAAGTACTTTTTTCTCTGCAATGTTCTTTTGTTCCTTCAGGCTTCAGCTTTTAGTTCCATTGGAACTGAGACGAAGATCTGATGCCATAAGCCTTCATTTGCAGTCCCCCACGGATTTTCCTCCTAGTTTTATATCCCTTCCGACCCTACCTTAGTCCAGCCATTATAGCGAGTTCTGGGATAGAGGCCATGCACCAGGACGTCTACTTGATCTCTGCAAACATGGGGACTTTGATCTGGCCATTGACCATGCATAGGGGACATGAATGCTGCTTCTACTATCGAAATCACCAGCCCAGGTTGAACTGGGTGTCTCTTACTGGTGACTTCAAGGTCCCTATTGACCCTGCATTGTTGAGGTTAAAGAGAAGAGTGTGTAATATCTTAGACACTCCCCAATGGTTGATGTCTTTCAGAGGCATCTGTTTCTATAAAGCACACAAGCTCGATTTGGCTTTGGTTGTTCTCTTCTAGTATGTTCTAGGAGTGGGCTGAGGCTTAAGAGGAGAGCTCTAAGGCATCCAGGAGTGGGAGTCTCTAGAGGTCCAAGGAGATCTGGAGATTGAGAGGATCAGAGGCTAAAGCTGGTGAAAAGGGAGTTAGACCATAGTGGGTTTATTTAGCGTTGGAGGCCAGTGCAATTAGAGCAGCTGATCTTTGCCGCTTTAAATAATTCCCAAATACTCAATTCCAGATCCATATCCACCAGTGGCACTGAATGTCTGGGTTGCCCAGACAGCAAGCTAGCTATGCAGTCAGTGGTGATATCCAGCTGCTGGTCGGATATCTAAATCAGCTAAAGTTAGGCCAGCTTTTATTTTCCTAAATTTAGTCGGTTAGGGTTAACTGGCCAGCAGCTCAATATCACCTCTGACTAGCTAACCCTTAGTGCCGCCCCTCATTCGGCCCCTAGAATGCTGTTATTATGAGGGCATTCTGCGGCATTAAGAGGGGATAGTCAGGGGCACAAACCAGGGGTGTGCTTCTGAATATCCTGCATTATTCCCTTTGAATATGCCCCCCCTCCAGATTGTTTGAATTCACTGACGTATCTGAGGAGTGGAGCATGTGTTCGGAGTCAGAGGGAGGTCTGTCGAATAGGTGGAAATATAGGGTCACTAGGGCCATGGCCCAACCAATGCTTTGCCCAATGTTGCTTCAGCAATTACAGAATATGGGGGTTGGGCACAGATTGGTTTGTTTGGCCCCTCCAACCAAAAAGGCATTTTGTTGTCCCTAGGTAGAACTGCTACAGTTGTTGTTCGAAAGAGCTTCACTAGGAATTTATCTACTTTTTCTTAGTAGGAGTTTCATACCTCAGAGGACTGATCTCTATTCAAAAAAATGTAGGTACCAATATAGGAAAATCTCGAGATGGCTCCCGCTGCATAGAGTGTCTTTGCTAGGGAAAGGTCAGTGAAGAAACCCTGATTGTGCACTGGCCTGCATTCACTCTATTTGCTGGATTTTTTAGACTTTCTTATGTCCTATATGGATTGCAGCGGATCTCAATTAATTAATTAATTAATTGATTTATTTGCATGCTTTATATACCACTATATCAGGTAATCATAGCGGTTTGCAATTAAAATAACAGTTACATTAAACAATTTAACTATATATCTGGTGCTGAAAAAGGCAATCAAAAATTTACATAATTCTAGAAATATAACTTATTTACAATTCTAATGACTAGAAATGCCATTCAAACTTAGGATAAGTTCAAAGGGGAATGAAGGGGGCTGTTATCTATGTTAACAGGTTGGTTAGCTTAGATAAAGGACGAGAGTGGTTATATAAGTCAATACGCCATTGTATTCAGCTGCATCATGAATTCTAGTAAAGCCCCATCCACAGTGAATGTGTGTGCTTTTCTTGCTTTTACTACGAGGTACCAGTAGATTTCCACAATCCTCAGGGCCTTGAAAGAAAAGTGCTGTTGGAATTTTTTTCTCTCCTCCCCCCTCTTTATTAGTAAGGTCCCAGGACAAGAGCAGTCATTTTGTTTCCACATTAACCCTGTGAAAATGGAAGGATGCAAGTAGCCAAACTGCAAACACTCTAGGGGGGGGGGCCGCAGCTCCGATAATGATCGGAAACCACTACCGCGGCTTTGTAAACAAGCCCCTCTGTCTCCAAAGATCTAGGAACCTGCCATCTAACTCAGCCAGAGGGCTGGATGGGATAAAGGATCACTTTTGTTCAAAGCAGCATATTTCCATTGAAAAATAACTAAGGGTCTCTTTTACTAAAGGGCACTAGGGTATTGCACCTAATACACCAATAGTGCCGAAACTATGGTGCGTTAGGTGCAACACCGCCACGTTAACTGTCAGGGTTGTGGACAGCATTTCCTCAGCAGTAACGCGGAGCAGTTTCCCCTAATGTGGGCTGCACAAAACTCCACCTAATGAGGAAGCGTTAAATAAATAAATAAAATAAGTTCACTTAACATTTCTTATATACCGCCTTTCATGATATCAAGGCAGTTTACATTGAACAAACTGAAATTACATTGAACAGGGCATTATAACTGGGAGATAACTATTTTACAGGGAACATGGGCTATGGAGGGTTAAGTGGCTTGCCCAAGACCACAAGGAGCACCTGTGGGACTAGAAACCCCAGTCCTTCCAGCCCAAGGTTGCTGTCCTCTAGTGGGATTTGAACCCCTGACCTTCTGGCCTGAAGTGACTTGCCCCAACTACTCGGCCACTCCTCCTCCACTTGTCTTAATGCAGTTAGTGTGTAGTGTGAAACCAGCGCTAACCACAGCCCACTATGTGCCACAAACCTGCCCACTCACAACCCTAACATGGGTTGCGCAGTATATACAGCCACATCTAAAAGTGACTGTTTCTAGAATGCTCATTTATATGCAGACACAATTTACTCTTGCAAAGCATATTTAACTAGGCAGGATCACTGGTCAGACTGTAGAGTTCACATTGTTGTGCTACAGTCCAGGGTACAAATTCTCACACTTAGATTTTGTACTGTTCTTTTCCTGGTATGGTCGGGGGATTCCACACAGGGAAGTGCCTTCAGTGTGCCAGCGAGACTGCAATACACAGCTCGAATATAATCATGGTGCAGAACGTCCATCTCGGTGCACCACACACTGACCCCTGAAATCCAGACAGTCCTCTTTTCCCGCAGGGGGGAAATCTGCAACGTTCCTGCTATTTCCAGAGTTCACAGTCTCTGTCTGGGGAAGGAGTATTGCCATTACCCTTCTTGTCCAGCAATGAAGGCCATGAATGTCCTGTATTCAGATGATAATCACAGAGAACTTAGTAATAAAAATGTCAGGATGTCTATTAAATTCAAAGCTTTCCTTCCTCTGTTGCAGCATGTCTTTGGCTAAAATTCTTTCTCCTCATTTGTTGCTAGGCTATATCAATGAAATAACTCAGCTGACCTGCAGCACAAACCATCAGGTGTCCCGAGACATCTCTCTTACAGTACAAATAGGCTTATTTTAGTCTTCATACCTGCTGTGTTAAATATGCTTAACAAGTCCTTATTTGGCACAGTGTAGCTTAGTTGCCAAGGTACCAACAAAATCCCCAAACTACTTGCATTGCTCTTCTTACTATTAGGGCTGTGCAGGCTTGTCACATTTTATTTTGTTTCATTTAAGCAATTTTTAACAAATTTTTCTATCATTTGGATTCATTTCAGTAGGTTATGTTTTTAAAATGTGTTCTTCACAAATAACATATGTTAAAAATAAAACGAAACAAAATGATTTTCATCAGAAGCTAAACAAGCCTGGAGGAGTTTAGAGAAGAGGTGGCGAGATTAAGGAGCCTTCAAGACAGTGAGAAGTACAATGATGAGATGCTTTTTGTAACATCCAAGCTCTCTAGCAGAGGAGAAGATGGGAGCCTAAAGAATGACGAAGGTTGGACACAAGTCACCAGGGCCTGCAGAATCACCCATCCAACTCCTCCAGCCCTTGAAATGAAGAACCACTATGCAGCCCTGGAAGTGGAGGAGGTGAAAGCATCCCTGGAAAGGGAAGAACCAGAGCTCGAACACCCCAAAGTTGCAGAATCAGTGACCACAAGGAAGTGAAGGGTAGTGGTGGTTGGTGACTCTCTTCTGAGGGGTACTGAGGCATCCATCTGCCAACCAGACTTGATATCCAGAGAGGTCTGCTGTCTGCCAGGTGCCAAGATCCAAGATGCTATTGAAAGTTTTCCAAGACTCATTAAGCCCACTGACTATTATCTGATGTTGTTCATCCATGTCGGCAAAAATGATATTGCCAGGTATCCTTCTGAGCATATCAAAAGTGACTACATGGCTCTGGGACAGAGGGTGGTGCAGATAGGGGCACAGGTGGTGTTCTCTTCAATTCTTCCCATTGGAGATGAATGCATGGCAGCGTGGATGGTGTCATCGAGAGCATTTTGGTTTCCTGGACCATGGGATGCTGAGCAGAAATGGCGTCCATCTGTCCAAGAAAGGTTGACGTGTCTTCAGTAGCAGACTGGCTAACCTACTGAAGAGGGCTTTATTAGTTGGGGATGGGTGAAGAAAACCCCCAGGTAAGTTAAACATTAAATACCTTTATGGAAATAGGTAAAAGAGGCAACATCTGGAACAGGAACAGAAGCGAGGAGCATTTTGAACAATTTTCAGAAGTCCGTGTTAATGAGAAACTAGCTAAACTTAAAATAGACAAAGCGATGGAACCAGATGGGATACACCCGAGAATACGGAGGGAACTTGGGGACATTCTAGCAGCTCCACTGACTGACCTTTTCAATGCCTCGTTGGAGTCTGGAGTGGTGCCAGAGGACTGGAGAGAGGCCCATGTGGTCCATTTACACAAAAGCAGAAGTAAGGATGTAGTTGAAAACTACAGGCTGGTTAGTTTATCCTCAGTGGTGAGTAAATTATTGGAAGCGCTGCTGAAAGAGAAAATAGTGAGATTTCTGGAATACAATGGCTTACTGGATCCAAGGCAGCATGGATTCACCAGAGGCAGATCTTGTTAGGCAAATCTGATTGATTTCTTTGACAGGGTGCCCAGGGAGATGGACCGAGGGAGAGCCCTAGATGTGGTAGATTTAGATTTTAGTAAAGCCTTTGACACCATTCCACACAGGCTACTTATAAATAAACTGAGCACCCTAGGGATGGATCCTAACGTTACTCTTGGGTTAGAAATTGGTTGAGTGGGAGGCGACAAAGGATACAGGTAAATGGAGCTCACTCTGAGGAGGAGGTGGTTACCAGTGGTGTGCCCCAGGAATCTGTCCTTGGTCTGATTCTTTTTAACATCTTTGTTAGTGATATTGCGGAAGGGCTGTCAAGTAAGGTTTGCCTCTATGGAGATGATACAAAATCTGCAATAGAGTAGACACCCAGGAAGGTGTAGATAACATGAGGAGGGATCTAGCTAAGCTTGAAGAATGGTCTAGAATTTGGCAGCTGAGATTTAATGTTAAAAAATGCAAGGTCATGCTTTTGGGCTGCACCAATCCAAGGGAGCGATATAGTATAGGGCAGGGGTGTCAAACTCCAGTCCTGGAGGGCCGCAAACCAGTCAGGTTTTCAGGGTATCCCTAATGAATATGCATGAGATATATTTGCATGCACTGCCCCTATTGTATACAAATATATCAAATAAATATTCATTAGGGGCATCCTGAAAACCAGACTGGTTTGTGGCCCTCCAAGACTGGAGTCTGACACCCCTGGTATAGGGGGTGAATACTTCTGTCCACAAAAGAAGAACAGGACTTAAGCATGATTGTGTCTGATGAACTTAAAGTAGCTAAATAGATAGAAAAGGCGATGGCAAAAGCTAGAAGGATGCTTGGGTGCATAGGGAGAGGAATGGCCAGCAGAAGAAAGGAGGTGTTAGTGCTTCTGTGTAGGTCTTTGGTGCGACCTTATTTGAAGTATTGTATGCAATTCTGAAGACCGCACCTTCAAAAGAATATCAACAGGTTGGAGTCGGTACAGAGGTTGGCAACTAAAATGGTTAGTGCTCTTTGTTATAAAGCATATGATGACAGACGTAAGGATCTTAATATGTATATTTATTTATTTATTTATTTTATTTATTTATTTAACAGTTCTTATATACCGCACTATTTGTTATCAGTGTGGTTTACATACAACAAAATTTTACTCAGACATTTAGGACATGTCTTAAGTTTACAAATAACAGGGAACGTAACATGGGCTTACAACTGGGGGAGAACTAAGTACAATTCAACAGAAAACGTGATGATAACTTCTATTTACATTATGGTGACTCATGCGTAGACTACTGTATTTTCGCGCATATAACGTGCACCCGCATATAATACGCACCCGCATATAATGCGCGGAGATTGGGCTTTTATGTAATAAAGTTCTCACATTACGCGCCCTCGCATATAGCGCGCGGTGGATTGTTTATGTTTTTTTACTTCAGGGCTTCGTCTTTAGCTAGAGATTGAGATTGTGGATTTTGTAGATGATTGTCTGTATTATCTCAAACTTTTCCTTGCTGTTATGTGGATATCTCTTGTGTGGCAGTAAATTCACTTTGGTTTTGAAATAAACTCCTGGCACGTGGACTTTTTTTGAGTGGAGTAGCAGAGTGAGTGATCCCCAAGGCCTGGCCTCACAGCTCTTGCTGCTCTCACCCCGAGAAGCCGATACCAGACCCTGCGGTAAGGAAAGCGTGTTACCCTTCAGCCTCTGAAAGTGAACTCCTTGTCTTTTACAGGGAATAATCCCCACCAAACAGGAGTCACATTAGTGGCATGCCTACTAAGTGTGTACGGTGGCGCTTTAATCTTTCTGCCCATCTTTGAACTACAGTCATAAAAAGCTCACCTTCAGAACAAAAGAGAAGACACCTTTGCTGGGCTGTAATTTACCTGAGAGTGCAGCTGTTACTCAGCACTTTGATGACAGAGGCTGTAGTGGTGCCCTGTAGCTGCGTTGTTAAAAGCAAACCCCTCGTGCTGGTTTCGTTCCAATCGCAGGAAGAGGGGTTTAGTTCCCGAAAGCTAGTCGGGAAAAAAGATTTGGTATAGTGCGCACCCGCAAATAATGCGCGAGAGGGTTGCGCGGCAGGTAAAATCGCATATAGCGCACGTGTTATATGCGCGAAAATACGGTATATGGTCTATGTTACCTATTCTGTAGGAGGTGTATTTGGTTTGTCATCGTGAGATCTTGAGATCTTGGGGTATGCGGTGAGTCGTTGATGCGTTTAGTGAAGTACATAGTGAACAGATGGTGTTTTATGGCTTTTCTGAATTGCATAAGGTCTCTGATTGATCTGATATTGGGAGGGAGTTGATTCCAGCATCTTGGGGCGTATGATGAAAATGTTCTGTTATTAGTTGTTTGGGACCATTTTGTTGATTCACTAGGAATGACTAGTGTATTTTCAGCTGTTGTCCTCCTGAGTCTATTGTTCGGGGTTTGTGTGAGGAGATTAGAGATTGAGGATGGAGATAATTTATTTATAGCTTTAAAAGTAGTGAGAAGGGCTTTATATGTGATCCTGCAGCTTATCGGAAGCCAGTGAAGCTCCATTAGTATTGGTGTTATGTGGTCTCTTCTTGATGATCCAGAGAGAATGTGGGCTGCAGTATTCATGGCTAATTGAAGAGGGTATAGGGTATTCTTGGGTAGACCGTATAGTGTGATATTCGCGTAGTCAAAATGGGGAGTGACTAACGCTTGGAATATTGTGCGGAAGTCTTCGGTCTTTAGCATGGGTCTCAGGAGTCGAAGTGTTTTGATCTTGTAATAAATGGCCTTTACTGTGTTTTTTATGTGTTCCTTGAAATCTAATTGTTGATCAATTGTAACACCAAGGTATCGTATGGATGACTTGACTGGAAGTTCGGCGTCTCTTACTTTGAGGCTCGGAGGAGGTACGAAGCGTTTGTTTCTTGTGATGATTAGGACTTCAGTCTTTTTGAAGTTTATTCGCAGGTTCTGGTTAAGGAGCCAATCCGTTATCTTGTTATACTTTAGAGGAAAGGTGGGATAGAGGTGATATGACAGACGTTTAAATACCTCCGTGGCATAAATGCACAGCAGGAGAGCCTCTTTCGACTGAAAGCAAGCTCTGCTATGAGGGGACATAGGATGAGGGTAAAAGGGGATAGACTCAGGAGTAATATGCAGAAATATTTCTTTATGAAAAGAGTCATAGATGCATGGAATAGTCTCCCAGTGGAGGTGGTAGAGATGAGCAAACATGGGACAAACACAGAGGATCTCTAAACGGGAAAAGAGGACTGTTGTAATGGTTGATATGGAAGGGCAGACTAGATGCCATGTGGCCTTTTCTGCCATCATGTTTCTAAGCCTGTTTCATTGCATTTCAAAATGAATAGCTTCATGCTATTAATACATCACCTGCTGACTTCCATATAAAGCCCCCAAAACCTCTGTATTTAGAGACTCTTTAATGAAGGTTATTTGATGAAGGCAAATGTATCTTTTTGTGCATAAAGCACCTCCTATAAAGTTAGGTCACACTTGCAAGTGCTTGGAATGCAAGTAGGCATGTATTTCGAGAGTAGGCAGGCATAGGGAAGGACTTTAGTTAGCAAAAACCTGTCATTTCTTTCTCTTTAACATTAACAAAATTCATCTCATCCTTTCTGAACGCACTACTAAAACATGTATCCATCTTCAATCACCTCGCTCATCGACTACTGCAACCTCCTCCATGCTAGTCTCCCTTTGAATCATCTTTGTTCCCTTCAGTCTGTTTAAAACTCTGCTGCATGACTAATCTTCCGCCAGCCCCAATATATTCATAACACCCCTCTTGTTAAATCACTTCATTGGCTCCCCTTTCGTTTCCATATCCAATACAGACTTCTCCTTCTGACCTATAAGGGCATCCATTCTACTGCCCCTCTCTTCTCTCCCCCTACACCCCTCCTTGGGAACTCCGCTCTTCCTCTGGTGTTCTCTCTATGCCCTTCTCTTCCACAGCTAATTCCAGACTTTGTTCCAAGCATAGGGAGCAGTAAAGTGAAAGGATCAAACTACCTGTATCTTTATGTCGGGCTTCATCTTTCCCCCTTTTCAAATCCATGCTAAAGGCTCACTTCTTTCAGGCCACTTTTGGATCTTAATCCTTTGTTCTTCTGTCTCTTTCCCTTCCCTACTATATCCTTGTTCTCATTTTGGTACTGTCTGTCTTGATTAGATTGTAAGCTCTGATGAGCCGGGACCATCTTTTATATGTCTGTACAGTGCTGTGTACGCGTGTAGTGCTATATAAATGATGAAGAGTCATAGTAGTAGTAGAGTTTGGATGGAGCGAGGACAATGTTGCAATTTATGCATGCATTTCACATGCTAACATTTATTTCTGCTCCCAAGGACACATCCGTGTTTGCACCTTCAAGAGACACATATGGCATGATTTCACAAACGTGGACGTGCCTGATCTGGCCATCTGCGGGGGTGTTTACATAGATATCCCTGGAATAGGATGCCAGACAAGGGACATCTAGGAATAGCCTAATGGTTTGAGTGGTGAGCTAGGGCCAAGATTCAAGTCCCCCTATTGCTATCACTGTGGTTGTGCAGAGTACTGGAGATGGGAGGTTTATCCTCTCTATACCCTTTTGATGTTTTATGGTCAAAATGAGCACTTTTCTGATGGCTAGTCATGCCTGGAGCAGGTCTAAACTTGGACTGGGCTGCAGCTGTCCCTGCTTGATTTTAGAAACATTGGGGGCGTCCAAGTCCATTGCACTGCCCCAGAACACTTCCATCATGCCCCCTGTCTACGCAGACATTCTTGCCCTGGAGATATCTTTAAAAGTCATTTGTGAAATGGCTCCGGGGATGTCTTTGTGATCTGGATGTCTGCAGGAATTTTTTTAGACATCCAAATCTTGACTATGGTTTTTAGAAGGACCCCTATAAGCACCTATTTGTTAATCTAGGTAACCTGTTATTTGTTTAAAATATATCAAAGGTAATTTTATAATTAAACTCTCTTCCAATTGACTGCCATTCCTCCGAGGATGGGCATTATACATAGGCTAAGGATTAGAAGGCAGTATTGCAATCCTGTTACAAGTCATCCTGAAGTGTGGATCTCAGCCCGTTCTGGTTTTCTGCCTTATCCCCAATATTTGTTTTATGACATTCTCTGAGACAGGAGTTATAAAACCTTGACTAGATTATTATATTGTGCCATAAGTTGAAATGAGTTTAGCAAACGGGAAATGCTCAGATCAAGTCTGATAGACTGGACATCCTCTTTTGTTTAAACTGTGGACACACAAGAACTTGGATGTTGGTTCGATTTATTTTGAAATTCCAGCACTGGGCACCAATTATGCTAAGATGTAGCTCTTCACAATGCCAGTCTCAGCTGCTACACTAGTGTTTGAGATCATATGATTGCAAACAGAAATGAGCTGAGAAAGACAAAGGGAACCTAGTAACTTCCAGGACACCTACAGTAATGCCAGTAGTTCCCTGGAGGGAAGCAGAAATGTCACATGATCTGCAGTCCTCAGGGAGCCTGTCCACCGCTCCCTTCCAATACCAAGCCCCCCATCCAGTTTTCAACTACATAGGCATCTTGTCCTTGACTGACCACCACTTGTGGAATCCGTCTTACTGATAATGGCGTAATGGATTTGTAGACAGGAAACCGAGCTCCAAAACACTTCGTCTCGTAGACGGGAAGTCATGATGCCATTTCTCCTCTGTGCTTTCTAAACTGACAACTCCTACCACTCTCCCCACTAGTGTGGAAACATCAGTTAAAGATAATAACGTGTGTGAACATTCAAGAAGCCTTCTTGCATGATTTTGAAGACAACATTCATCTGCAAATTTTTTTCGATGGCAGCACACACCCTCGTGTCATGCTCTCTGAATCAATGAAATTTCCTCTCTCTTTCTTTTCATTTGTGTTTTGACACACTTTATTCTCCTTCTCTGCCTCCTCTCTCCTGCCGGTATTCTCTCAGTGGCGGGCTGTTAATTCTCTTTTCTGTCTCAAAGATACACTGTCTCATGTAAGGTAAAAGGAAGGGGCTAGAGTTACTGTTTTTATTTGCTAACTTCTGTTTCTGAAAGACAGTAACACTAAGTCATTTATATTTCAAAGCTCATAAGACTTCTTAGGGATTGACACAGCAGGACAAAAATGATTAATGAAGGGCAGTCAGCGTGAGCCAGTTCACGTCTGCAAATCTCAGCACAAATATTTCTTATTAGCAAAATTCATCAAGCAGCAAAGGGAGTGAGGAAAAGAGATCTTCCAAAACTTTTATGTTTCTGGCTTAAATAGTTGAAACCAATGTTGAGGGCAGGATTTCCAGAAGCAGCAGACAGAATAGGCCCTTTGGCCAGTACAGGAAGATAGATTAGAGAGGGGCCTTACAGCTGGATACCTGCTGTCGCATTCTCTCTTTCCGTTTCATGGAGCGCTTTGTACAGTGCAGTAAGCTGTAGGGATGCCCTTTAGAAAAGAAAAGGGTCTGGAAAGATCCTTTAAACCATCCCTTGATATTGTTCAATTCAGCTCCCATTATCAACGAGTGAAGACTCAAGCGAGACCTTGTGAACCACGCATGTAGTCTCTCATGGTATTACTAGGTAGCTACATTTTTCACAAAAGCACCCTGTTGGTGGCTGAACTCTTGGCAGTTTCTGGAGTAGAGAAGCAAAGGGGGAGGCCAAGACTCTTCCAGCCTTTTGCAAGTTTTATAAAACAGATTGATCCATATTCAGGACTGCTTTGATTAAACTGGATGAAATTGCTTTTTTTTCCCTTTTTTTTTACTTTCCTTTTGTAATCAAGGCAGATTTTAATTTCGTAGGTACAATGATGCCCTGCCACTTATATCTTGTGTCTTTAGGACAACATTTGAAACTAGGACCATAAATTATTAGGTTGACAAAAATATACTTAAATCGGAAGTTAATTATGTGAACGATTTTTCACTTTTTCTATTTTCTCCTAACTTTTATCTTTTCATTTTTCTTTACTGGATATATTGATGAAGGGCTGTTATTTGCAAAATTGGCAAGCAAAGATCTTGAATTGCAAACAAAGGAAAACCAGCTACAAATAGCTTAGTAAGTTGAAGACACCAATTGGAAAAATGCCTAGTTTCTAGGTTCTAAAGGCTTCCTTTGTTCCATTATCTCTGCTCTTTTACTGTAGGAAGTTCATGACCCACCAGTCAACCAAGTCTTAAAAGCAGCTATTACAGGCATATTTATGTCAGAAATATCCTGTGTTCTTGGCACGACTCAGATCCTTGGTCTTCCTTTGAACCCACAGATTTCTCTTTCAGCATGTCATTCTTGAAAGAATGGCCCACTGTCCATGAAAAATAAGTGACATTGTGGTCAGCAGTATAGGTTCACTGCTTCCTTCTCATTTTTCATTTGTAATCCATTTAAGAATAATTATCTGATTCACAAGAAAATGGTGTGTGGGCAGCATAATTTGCCCTGTAAATACTTAACTGCTGAGTTAAGCAGGACAATGTGTTTACATGTAAAATATTAAACTGATTAGCAAAGCAGATATGCCCTGACAGGCTTACAGTGTCCAGGCCAAGATGGAGCATAGCACAGAATCAGTGCCTCACAGGCAAAGACTAATTGAGGCCATACGGTCCCTCTGTTTGAAACGGGAGCGGTCATCCCTTGATATTATCACTGATTTGCGTGTGCTTCCACAGTGTGGCACAATATATGAATAGCATTTTGCATGCCAAAGATGAAAAATATTGACAAGTGATTTTCAATGGGACGTTGAGCACATAATGTTAAACCAAGACTTTATCTGTTTAAAACGATGTATACCTCAGCATTTCATTCATCTGCATAGGCTGGCTGAAGATATATATAACGGTAAGTTGTCTGTTTAAAGTTATTCCTACTATTTGTGTGTTTCATTTAATGAACAAAAGTTATATAGGAAGGGGCTGACATTTGCAGTTCTGTATAACATTAGGCCCTGCCCCCAGAATGCCACCAGTTTACTTAAAATTATGCAAAGAAACTTTGACCAAACAGTGACTTATACAGCCAAAATATATGTGCTCTCCAGGCTGGCATTTTGACACAGTTGGCATCTAGTGTTTCTGAATATTGGGGTTTTAGCCTGATTTTTCCCTTCTGCCCCTTTGGGCTCTATGATGCCATGAACCTTCATTCACAGCTACCTAAGAATTTTCTCACCTGTTGCTATGTTCTCCTGCCAACTCAACCAAGCCATTGGAGTAAAAACCCTTGGCTTGTTGGTCTAGGGGTATGAAGCTTGCTTTGGGTTTGAGAGTTCCTGGGTTTGAATCCCACTGCTTTGTGAGGCAAGCTAGAGGGGGCAGAGGCAAAGGGCCTGATTCCATTCTGGATGTCCCAGGCCTCTGTGTGCCTGGTCGAACTGGACGCAGAGAGTTAGCTGGGATTCTGATCTCGTGGGGTATGTCTAGCCCCACAGGATCAGAATTGCAGCCAGGCCTGTACATGCAGGCGGGGACCCCGATTACAGTCAGCTTGCACATACAGGCCTTGCCCAGCTAACTCAGTCAGGTTCCTGAATGGAGCCACGGCGCCATGGTATCCAGTTACCATAGCAGCCGAGATCACCAGCTGCTGGACAGAAGTCTTCATTCCATGCAGTCCGACCCCCAATCTGGCCTCCCAAGGCCAGGGTCAGGCTGCAGGGAATCTCCTCTGCCACATCCTGCCTTTGCTGCCTGCCATCCCCTGCCAACTAGGAGAGCTTATTCCACTTCATAGGTGAAATAAGTTCCCCATACAGGTAGCCAGCCTCGGATGTACAGGGCAGACATTGGAATTGGCCTTGTGGGTCCGGGACTGCAGACTGCCCACTGCCCACCCTAAATCCACCCTGCAATGCCCCTTTTCCCACCCCATCTAACCTTCCTATACAACATGTGGGGAAGTTATTCAGATTGGCAGAGGGGCCAAATAGTGGGGACATCCATCCCCGCTATTCATGCCTTGGAATGACCCTGAAAGGCAGTACTAATCAAGGATGAGGGGGGATCTAGTTACGCTTTCAGAATGGTTGAGAATTTGGCAGCTATTTAATGCTAAAAAATGCAGGATCATGCATTTGGGCTGCAAAAATCCAAAGGAGCAGTATAGTGTAAGGGGTGAGGTACTTCTGTCCACAAAAGAAGAGCGGAACCTGGGCGTGATTGTGTTTGACATTCTTAAAGTAGCTGAACAGGTAGAAAAGGTGACTGTGAAAGCCATTAGGAAGCTTGGGTATAAAGGGAGAAGAATGGCCAGATGAAAAATAGAGGTGATAATGCCTCTGTATAAGTCTCTGGTGCGATCTCATTTGGAGTATTGTGAGCAATTCTGGAGACCGCACCTTCAAAAGGATATAACCAGGTTGGAGTTGGTGCAAAGGGTGGCTATTAAAATGGTTAGTTGCCTTCATTATGTAACATGAGGACAGACTTAAAGATCTTAATATGTATTTTTTAGAGGAAAGGTGAGATGGGGCAATATAATAGAGACATTTAAATACCTTCATGGCATAAATGCACTGGAGGGTCTCTTTCAATTGAGGCAAGCTCTGCTATGAGGAGACATAGGATGAGAGTGAAAGGGGATAGACTCAGGAGTAATATGCCGAAATATTTATTTATAGAAAGAGTGGTAGATGCATGGAATAGACTCCAAGTGGAGGTGGTGGACATGAGGACAGTATCTGAATTCAAAAAAGCATGGGACAAACACAGAGGATATCTAAAAGGTAAAAAGAGCACTATTGTAGTTCATATGGAAGGGCTGACTAGATAGGCCATGTGGCTTTTTTTCTGCCATCATGTTTCTATATTTCTATAAATTATGATTCCTTATAAAACTGGTTAATGTGCATCCTTAGCATAAAACCACTAGATGCTATGTTTGGGCAATGACAGACTTTCTTCACAAGGGCTTTGGACACTATTTCTACAGCATTGCCAACACTGCTGGCAATGCCAGGCCCAGGAATCTAACCCAGGACTTCTGCATGGCAGTGTTCAGTCCTAGTCAATGGAGCCAGTAGGCTGGCCTGAGAGCAGGTCTATTAATTACTGAAGATAATGCTCCATTGTGGGCCACCCCGAATAAAGGAACATGTTTTGGAGTATTAGTGGGCATCACAAATAACTCCAACTCTAGGAAAAATGGCAGAGGCAGACGGCACCTTATAGACTAACCAATTTATTGAGGTCTGAGTTTAAGGACAAGAGTCCACGTCACCAGATGCGTGAAGTGCAATACAACTCAGGGCTCAATAAAGTGTTTAATCTATAAGGTCCTTTTTTGCTACTCCATACTAACATGGCTACCCCAGGGCCATCCCCAGAGTTGGTTCAAAGTGTCGGCACCCTAGGCAAACCTTAAGCTTTACATCTCCTCCCCCCCCCCTCAGCTGTTAAAATCAATTGTTTAGCTTTGAATGCCCTCCTCTTTGCTGCCTCCCCTAAGTTGCCACCTTAGGCAGTGTACTACTGTGGATCAGGAACTGGTTAAAAGATAGAAAGCAGAGGGTAGGGCTAAATGGCCAATTTTTCCAATGGAGAAAGGTGAATAGTGGTGTACCCCAGGGATCTGTGCTGGATCCGCTGCTTTTTGACATATTCATAAATGACCTGGAAATTGGAATAACAAGTGAGGTTATCAAATTTGCAGATGACACAAAACTATTTAAAGTTGTTAAAACCCAAGAGGATTGTGGAAAATTGCAAGAGGATCTTGATAAATTGGAAGACTGGGCATCAAAATGGCAGATGAAATTTAATGTGGACAAGTACAAAGTTATGCACCTAGGGAAGAACAACCCAAACTATGGTTACACGATGCAAGGTTCCACATTACGAACTACCACCCAGGAAAAAGATTTAGGCATCATTGTGGATACCATGTTAAAACCCTCGGCCCAGTGTGCAGCGTCGGCCAAGAGAGCAAATAGAATGCTAGGTATCATAAGGAAAGGAATGGAAAATAAAACAAAAGATATTATAATGCCTCTATATCGTTCCATGGTGAGACTGCACCTTGAATATTGTGTGCAATTCTGGTCGCCGTATCTTAAAAAGGATATAGCGTTATTAGAAAAGGTTCAGAGAAGAGCCACCAAAATGGTAAAGGGGATGGAAGGATACTCCTATGAAGAAAGGCTTTAAAGGTTAGGGCTCTTTAACCTGGAAAAGAGACGGCTGAGGGGAGATATGATAGAAGTCTATAAATTAATGAACGCAGTGGAACGGGTAAACGTAGATCGATTGTTTACATTATCAGAATATATAAAGACTAGGGGACATGCAATGAAGATACAGGGTAAACTATTTAAGACTAATAAAAGAAAATATTTTTTCACTCAATGTGTAATGAAACTCTGGAATTTGTTACCGGAGGATGTAGTAAAGGCTGTTAGTGTAGCTGGGTTTAAAAAAGGTTTGGACAAGTTCCTGGAGGAAAGGTCCATAAACCATTATTAAGAAGGGACCCAGGATATCAATGCTTGACCCAGTACAAGAACTGTGGAACCTTTGTCTTTTGGGGAAACTGCTAGGTACGTATGACCTAGATTGGCCACTGTTGGAAACAGGATACTGGGCTTGATGGACCTTAGTCCAGGGACGGCCCAACCATAAGAACATAAGATATGCCATACTGGGTCAGACCACCACTTTGGAAATTTTCAGCATCTGACTCTAGAGTGGGAGAGAGAGGGTTAAATTTCAAACAGCTCCTGACCCTGAAGCAAGTCATGGTCAAGAAAAAAAAAAGGTGGAATCAGGCCCCTCTCTCATTTCTGCTAAATGACAGACGATCTTTTGTATTTCACAAACACTGAACTTTCTCTCCCCATGTTTAGTTTTATTTTTTCGTCATATCCTCTCTTGCATCTACTTTTTTTTTCTTGGCACTTTATTTTTATATAGAACCTAAGGACAGTGTAGCACTTTTATTCCATTTTCAAACTGTGCTGTGAAACAGGATAAATTTAGCTGTGGCTGGGTTTGGGATTACAGCAGGGGAAGAAAAGAGATGCGAGGGACTTGTTTTTGTCCAATTTAGCTTTTCTATCATTAGTTGGGTTTTTCATCTCATCTCATTTAGTTTTCATTTTGATTTTTTTTTTGTCTTTAAAGTAAAGTTCCCTTGTGCTTGTTACCTTCCTCCTCACTTCACTAGAGCCTTCCAGCCACATCTTACCCCATCTGTACTCTGCAAAGGGGGGGGGGGGGGCTGAGTGATTGGAGAGCAGTGGGACAGGTTCAACTGGTAAAGACACTGGTCTCGCGTCAGCGGTGCTATTTTCAAATGATAATGCATAATTTTCATTATGTACTGTACTTTGCTTCTGCTATATAGTTTATCTATCTATCTATCTATCTATCTATATATATATATATATATATAGCAAAGCCAGCCCCAAATTTTCAAAGAGGAAACTTCATGGGAAGTTTCTTTGTAAAGTAGTTTTCAGTTTAATAATGGTGCTCAAATGTGTTACTAGTTGAAAAGTGGTCATGCAGATCTTGAAAAAGCAGTGTTGGTTCTCAGACTCTTCCTCCTGAGTAATATGCATGTCAGAGAGAAGAAGTAAGTCAGTAAATCCTGACCTGTGTCAATGACAGCTACAGTTTGTGAAAGATGTAGAATAATGTTTTCTGATACGCTAAGATACAAAATCTTAGTAGCTGTATTAATCTGAGGGAAACTGGATTCTTTCCAGCCTGTGATACCTTTAATTGGCTCAACATAAGAATGATCCAAAAATGATCTACGTGAAACAAGACCTAAAGTGTCCCATGTTCAGAGAAGCATTGATGTTAGAGAACTTACTGTTGAATATGCTTTATTGTAAGATTTCTTTGCATTAATTTATGACGTTAATAAAGAATTAAAGTATTCTCTCGCCCCCCCCCCAATCAAAGAAAAACACAAAGAAAGCTCAAAATAAAGAGATCCATATTGAACAAGCTGCTGCGAGGACAAGTTATCTGTATAAAATTTATCCAGATATCCAGCAAAGCATACCCAGATTAAGAATATAGGAAATGCTGCGCTGGGTCAGAGCAAATGTCCGTTATATTGAGATCACCAGAATGACCCCAAGATCCATTTCTTACAGCTACCGCTCAGCAGCAGCATTCTGAGGTCTAATTGTTTAACGGACTTTTCTAGGAATTCGTCCAAGCCCCTTTAAAACCCCATTATATTAGATGTCTTCCACAGCTTGATTGTTTGCTGCGTCAAACAAAAAACACTTTTTACAATTTGCTTTAAATCTGCTACCTGCTACTTTCACTGAGTGGCCCTAGTCCTAGTGCAGTTCGCAGGCATAAATAACCACCCTCTAGTTACTAGGTCCCCCCCTGCTCATAATTTTATCTTCAGCCTTCTCAGTCATCTCTTTTCCAGACGGAAATACCCTTTTATCATTGTTGCCATCCTTCTCTGTACTATCACCAGTATACCAGTTCAGCTATATGTTTTTTGAAACGGGGCAAGCAGAACTGCACCCAAGAGGGCTGATGCAGACAAGGGCAATGCCGTGAGCGCGGCCATCAGCGCAGCATGCATGAAGAATGTAGGAAGGGGTTTGCCGTGAGATGCCTGCACAGTAGATGGTAATGAAGTGATCAGCTATGCGTCTGGATGCAGTGAAGTGCACGGAAGAGCAGAAGGCTGAGACTTCAATGCCAGGTCGGAGGAGATATAAGGGTTCTGCAGTCAGTGCTGAGGAGGAATTCATGCTTTTGGTAGAGCACCAAAGTTGGCGGGGGGGGGGGGGGTTCAATAGGGGCATGTATTTGTTAGTGCACATTCAGTTCATTAGTGCATCTTAAATAATTTAGTGCAGATTAAATTGCTTTAACAAGCGCTAATCAACAGAGCACCTTAATTTGGCAGTTAGTGTGTGTTAAATTAGTGCACACTAAAGATTCCCTATTAAAAGAAATATGTGAAACTGACTGAAAACTCCCCAAAAACTGGGAAACAATTCATGAAAAACGCCAAATAGTAACCATTTTTTTCTTGCTAGAGCACAACCCTAGTTTTCAAGGCTACACAGATCTCTTCTTCAGAGGAAAACAGATGTTATAGTACCAGATAGATTTCCCTCAAACGTTAACCACATGAAGACATGTCATGTTTGCTTTCCAGCACTGTGAGATGTTAGTGACCCACAGCAGGGGTTGAGGGAGCAGCCTTGGGGGCCGACTGCCACTCTCCCAATCAGAACACAACTTGGAGAATGCCAATACCTCAAGCAAAAAGCATGCTCACAACTTATTCTTTCAGTTTTCTCTTCTCTTTCAGCTGTAGAAAGGGTAGGGGGGAGGCAAGAGTATGTATAGTCAACTTTTTAAACCATGAAAGTTCCTGAACACCCCTGCGCTTTGGTTGACTCGGTCTGAGTAATCCTGACTATGTAAGTCATTTGCTGTCCTTTGCTGGTGGTCAATGCACCAGCCACCTCTTTCAGGAAGACCGACCCTGGGTAGGTGAGGAAAAGATTAACGAACAAAAAAGCTCTAATGAGTCATGGAAAGTTATGAGGGCAAATCAAATCAGTAACAGGCAATCCCAAGCCACTAGGCTCCTTATAGGAAACACATTCTTTTTCGCTCTTGACAATTACTGTATCCAAGAGACCAAGTTCAAATCCAGCTCTTGATTTGCTGAGGGGGAAGAACTGACTCATCCTGAGCAACTGCTCTGGCCCCCAAGTGATCCATTGCTTTGCTTATAATAAAATCAGAGGAGAGATGACATATGAGATGCATCGGTAAAAGCCAAGAAATCTTTTCATCACAAATTTAAGGAGAAAACCACATTTATTTTTAAGCAGTGATGCTATTACATCAGTTCCATGTAATCTGGAACACTGGGAAGGGCCCTGAAAAGTAATCAGTTTATTTTCTAGCATCTTTTTTATTTATTTGTGCTTATTTACCGCTTTTCGTGAATCAAAAGCAGTTTACAGAGAACTTCAAAACAAGAAGGAACTTTACATTAAACAAGAAACTAGATTACAAATAACCAATTGGCAGGAGTGGAAAGGGTTATGGAAGTAAAAGACTTAAAATCGGTTCTGACTTAAGTGCAAACTATGTACAGAATTATCAGACTATTCCATATAAGAACAATGCAAAAGAAAACATCTTATAAAAAGGTAGATGATTTGAAGTTTTAAAGTAGAATTTAATTAGGTGACTGACTCTCCGTAGTGTTCCCTGAACAGGAATGTTTTAAGCAGCTTGCGGAAGGATTTAGGATCCTTAGGGGTATGTTTACTAAAACGTCCTAACGTGCGCTCTGCGATGTTATCGCATGATAAGGTACCTTATCGCGCAATGATGGCGCTTTTTAAGGCGCACAGGTACCATAGCGTGCGATAACGCGCGCTGCGGCGCAAACGAGCGCTGAAGGCGGGGAAAGGCTCCCGGAAGGCGGAGGAAGGCTCCCCAGGGGCGGAGAGAAGGGGTCAATGGGGGGAGAGTGGGAGGGGAGAGGCTCCCTGCACACCAACGCTGTGAAATCCGAGGCTCAAAACTAACGCCAGTGAAACCCTGGCGTTAGAGCTGATTTAAAGGGAAAAGAAACCATTTCCGTCAGCAATGTATAGCAATACCAGGGAAACCTACAAAAAAGTGATAAGTGTGATACATGTGCACGGAACAAAAGGGCAAATAAACATTGAAAATGAGCAGACGTAAATGTAAAAAAAACATAACCAAGCTGGGCAATAGTGATAGCAATGGGAAACATAAAAAAACACTCCCAAGAAAGCTCCAAAAAAATGATATGAATTTTGGAAGGGTCTATGCTCCGTCCCCATACAAGGTGAATGAGCCCACAGTCAAATTGCGCTGCGCAGGGTTTCCGACCCCATTGGCCAGGTGTCCTATGGCATGCACATGTTCTGCAACAGTAGGGCGGGCATGTCGGAATGGGAAACTGGACAGATGCTGGAAAAGGGGACACAGAGAGCCTCAGGCGGCACATGCGGCGGTGCAGCTGGCCCACAGTGCGGACTAGGGTGATGCCTAGCTGGCCCATAGGAATGCTGAAACAGTAGAGCAGCCAGACAGCAACTGCTGAGGGCCCAACTTGGGCAGAAGTGTGCTTCCCATGGTGTCACAGGGGATAGTACCCAGCAGGTCCCCCCAATGGCACGGGACAATGGCAGGCGGTGCTGGGGGGAAGCGTGGACAGCTATGCAGGCACCCCTACCCCAGAACCCGCACCATAGGCAGCCGCCTACCCGCACACTGGAAGGCCTGAGACTGCGCTCCACCAGCACCACTAGCAGAAGGGCATGTCAGCATGGTGGCAGAGGGATACTGGTGGTGGAGGGGGCAGTGGCAGCTGCCCAGAGCAGACCGTGGCCAAGCCCTGTGTAGATGGGTGCCATGCACTGCAACAGACAGGTCCTTTCTGATGAACAGTCATGGCATCAGCAGGGATTGCACTGTCTCTGTGGCAACACAATGGTGCAGTGCACACAGCCAGTGTGTTCAGAAGCAGAAGGGCACAGGTTCAAGTCCCAGCTGTAGTTCCTGCCAACCCAGTCCCCATATTTTACCCATTACTAAAACGTGCTAATACAGACAGAACCTTTATTGCAGATGACGTAAACATGCCCAAGACACCTACATTTTACCCTACAGAACACAGACACCATAAACATGCGCATACCCTAGAGCAGAGTCTCCCAAATACAGTCCTGGGGGCCAAACACCATTCAGGTTCCATGCTGCCTCTAATAAAGATGCCTATGCTGCCTTTCTATGCGCTGCCCCCATGGTATGCAGATGTATCTCATGCATATTCATGAGGGACAGCATGAAAATCCGAACAGTGTTTGGCACACCAGGACTGGAGTTGGGAACCTCTGCCGTAAAGCAGCAGCCAACAAGGGCAGACACACCCGCACCCACGAGCTCCATTATCCAATGCCTCATGGAGAGGCAGGACATTGGGTCCTGCGTGCATCTCCCAATACTAGCACTTGCATACCTTAGCAATGCCATCCTAAACCTGGGAATACGGTACACAGCTATCAAAAGGTTGCTATGAATACTGACAGATAGCAATTCCGATGTTAAGTACAATTAGCTAGCAGACCGTCTGCAGCTAGTATGTGTCTTGCTGGAATACCTTGCAGGGTGCAGTGGCTGCAGGCTTGCTGCAGGAGAATATCAGATAGTGGTGGGGTGCAGCTGAGTATTTCCAGGCCTAATGTCTGTCTGCTATTGCTTTATAGATGTGTACAGAGCTGCATTGACTGCCCTGTAGGGGTCTGTTCCCCAGCAGGACTGCGGTTGGTGGTCCCCTCTACTGCTGCCATTGCAGGGACGTAAAATGTGGATCTGTCGGTGGGAGACCCTGTTTCCCACCCTCAGCCCCAGAGGGTGGGTTGGGTGGTGGTACATAATCTGCCTATGGGTCCATAAGGGTTAAACCTTACTGAGAAATACAGATGTATCCAAAGTGTGCCTGCAGGAACTACCTATCTCACACACTAGCACTGCTGGGGACCTACAGCATGGCCTATTTCTGCCATGGAAGGTGCTGTGGACCTGGTGCTGGGCGCCCCACCGCACCCTCAGGGTGAGCACAGTACCCGCACAATGTGACAGTGTGTAGCTACTCTGTGCCAGTAACACACATGGTCAGTTCCCCCTACCAGGCCGAGGTGCTGTGGGGGTGCATACCCCATCTTGTGTTCATCTGTAGATGGCTGATTTGCATGTGCAGTGCATCATGGGTACGGGTGGGCTAACCCTATCCTGGTGACCACAGCAGACTGTGTGGTGACGTGTAGTCCTTCTGCAGCCAGCCAGAGGCTTGCTAGCAGCTATAGAGCTGTAGCCCACTGGTTACTTCACTGCCTGTGGAGTCAGAGGTCATGGGTTCAAACCCACAGTGGGGTTATTTGATAGGGCTGTCCAAAGCATTATCTATTTTTAATGTACATTAGTGCTGCCAGCAAAAACACCCTCAGAGTACTGTACCCATAAGGTGCCTCAGAGGGCACCCTATAGGGCACCTTATGGTTACTGTCCATATAAGGTGCACTATACGGTATCCTATGGAGCGACTTATAGGGTGCCCTATAGGGGACATTATAGGGTGCCGTGGCGGACATTGCACTTTATAATGTGCCCTATGGAGTGCCTTATAGGGTGCCTTATGCGGCACCTTAGGTTACGGCACGTGAGGGTGTGTTTGCTGGCAGCAATTAATAAAATACAAATAAAGTGCCGCAGGAAACAATACTTACATGTCAAAGCTGATGCCTCAGCCAGTCTTAAGTATTAGGCACACTGGGGATCGAACTCATGACCCCTGTATCATCAGTCAGTGTATTAACCATTGTGCTACACCTCTGTTTCAATGTTTGCATGTCTGGGCACCTACTTAGGATTACTGCGTGTTAATGCGCTTAGCAGCGCTTCGCACGATAATGTGCGCAGCAGCGCACGTTATCACGCGATACTCCCATTTTGCTGCTTTAAGACTGCTTTAAGACTGAAATGCCCACTCCTTTTATGGCAGCCTGCACACTATCGCCAGGTGCACATTAAGACGGTTTAGTAAACATACCCCTTAGTGTCTCGTATGTTTGGCGGCAAAGAATTCCATAGCATTGGGGCATACAGGGAGAACACTCTCTTGGATGTTGATGAGTTGCTGTTTCTGAAATCAGCATGTTTTTAGGGAGTTTTTATTGCTACTTCTTCTTGGTCTGATTTCTGGACTGATTCTGATATGCTCTTTCAGGCAGATGGCAATATCTGATTGAATCGATTTGAATATGGTGTGGAGTGCCTTTAATTTTATTCTATTCTGTATAGGTAGCCAGTGTAGTTTTAATATTGGGCTGATGTGATCTTTGATTGAAGTCTGTGAAATGACTCTAGCCGCTGTGTTTTGAGCTAGTTGGATGCGACGGATGCTTTGATTTGGTAGTCCCATTAGAACGGTGTTACAGTAGTCAAGTGTGGGAAGATTATAGCCTGGACCATTCTGAAGTCATTTGCGGAGAGAAGTGGCCTTAGATGTTGGAGCATTTTTAGTTTGGCGTAGATGGCTTTTGTCAAGTTGCTAATATGCTTGTTGAAGTTAAGCTGATGATCTAGTATTACTCCCAAGTATCTCACTTCTTTTTTTATTTTATTTTATTTATTTTATTTTAGCTGTATTTATATCCTGCTTTTCACCGGGTCAAAGCGGTCAATTGGGAGATACATTTAACACGAGGGGATATGACACACATACGCTAATACTTACAGGGAACATGGGCAATGGAGGGTTAAGTGGCTTGCCCAAGACCACAAGGAGTACCTATAGGACTAGAAACCCCAGTCCCTCCGGCCTGAGATTGCTGTCCCCAGGTGGGACTTGAACCCCTGGCCCTCCGGCCTGAAGTACCTTGTCCTAACCACTAGACCACTCCTCCCCCTGGGATGTTTTCATCTTTTATCTTCAGGGATTCTGGTGGAGTAAATGAGCTATCCTATGTGATGAAAAGGAGTTCTGTTTTATTTTAAAAAAATATTTGCAGATTATGTTCAGATAGCCAGGTGTTGGTGTTGAGACATTCCTTTATATTATTTAAGTTCAGCTGTTTGGTGTTAATTTGGGAGAAAAGCATAATGTCATCAGCGTAAAGGTTGTAATCAATGCCATGACTCTTTATTATATTGCAAATTGGTTGGATATAAAGGTTGAAAAGGAGAGCAGATAACGCCGAACCCTGGGGAATGCCTTTCCTTTGGTAAAATGGATTTGAAGTATTATTTCCCATTTTTACTTGGATGGTACGGTTTGTGAGATAGGATTTGAACCATAACAGAACTTTGTCATTGAGGCCAATTTCTTGTAATCTAAGTAGGAGGTATTCATGGGATAATGAATCATAAACTGCATTTAAATCCAGAAAAATTAGGATGCATCCAGAGTTTGGCTTTGATTCCTTTTAGAAGTTTGTCCGTTAAAGCCATGAGGAGAGTTTCAACTACATAGCCGGTTCTAAAACCGTGCTGTAGTGGGTCCAGCTGGGCAAATTGATCAACATGACTTTGTAGTTGGATTAGAGCCACCTTTTCCAGGATCTTTGATATAAACTCGAGATAAGCCTGTAAGAGCTTGGATCCGATTTATCCAGATTTTTGCTCTTGAAGATGGGGCATATAGAGGCCTTTTTTAAATCTTCTGGGATATAGCCTTGATCCAGTGAGGAGTTAACTAGATTGAGAATGTAAGGAATGAGACTGTCATGGGCCTGACGTATCCTTGTGGCTGGGCAAGGATCAAGTGCTGAAGTTGATGTATTCAGCGCTTTGATTATGTCTTGAGCTGTCTTTCTGAGATGGGGGTAAAATTTTTCCAGTTTTAATTTGAAAATGTGTTGCTTGTTTTATTATAGTGGTATGATGAGGATAGCATCTACACAAATGCTGATTTCTTTTCCCCATTTTCCTGCAGCTTTTGGATTGAAACTTCACACATCCTTTATTCTTTATAAACAAAAAGGTCTCTCAGTGGGTCATGTAGTTTTATGCTATTTTTGGAAAATGGCAAAAAGGGAGTCCAGTGTGATAGCACATACCTGTTTAAATGAAGTGATGTTATAACCAATGTTTGTAACTAAAGAACCCTTAAGGTATTAGTCACTAGTTAATAACAGATTATTTTGTAGGACAAGTGCTCAATAAATTGTGATTTCTCATTGGCAATGTTCAAGGATTCATTTCTTAGTGGGATTATGTGCTGTGCATTGAAATTATTTGCAAGACTTATGCTCTTATCACATCTAGTACAGTGTGTAGAGGGAGGAAAAAGTCCATAAAAATGGCATTGCACATTAAAATTGTGTGGCGTGGAGGAGAACACTAATCGTTAAAAGAGTAGGCTGAAAAACAGGGAAATGTTAACTCTAAAATCCCACTGCTGCGCCTTGTGATGTAGGCCAAATTACTTAATCCTCTAATTGTCCCAGGCACAAATTTAGGCACACATTTACTAAAGTATGGTAAATGGTTACCATGGAGTTCAACATTCGCTAAACACCCCTGGTAACTGCTACTATACACTAGCAGTAGATAGCATGGGGTAAATCCTGCACTGCCTGCTCTTGGCCCTGTGGGGTGGGGTCAGAGCAGAAAGTGGGCATGCAGGCTGGTGTTTATGTTTACATTTATTAAAATTTGATATAGCGCCCTTCAAAGAAGTTGACGACCTCTAGAGCACGAGATATTGTCATAAGGGCTGACTGACGCAACAGCCAAAAGCATTGTTGGACTTAATGCTACCTCAAGAGCAGCTGTGTCACTGACAGCCTGGTAGTATGGCTGCTACCCATGCGGTGGCACCACCCCCAAGTTCTGTGTTCCCCCATCAGTGCCTCATCTTTATTGTAAGCCACTCTGCTATCTTTTTTGAAGGGCAGTATATCAAATTTTAACATACATAAGCATAAAGATCTTCAGAACCTCCCTGGCTGGACAGCAACCTGACTGTGGAGAGTCTCACGTGAGGCTCTCCACCCTTGATAAAGCCTTCCCCTCCAAAGCCCTATCTGGACCCTCTTCCCAACCTGTTTGGCTGTTGTTCAGCCAGGGAGGGGAGGGGAGGAGTAAGACCAGAAGCTGTGATTGGGGCCGGGGGGGGGGGGGGGAGGACCTTGTAGCTCCAACTGTTGATCCTTGTCCTGTCTTTGGTGTCCAGATTTGGGCTCCCTGATGATGCAGGTCACTCAGGTGCCCCCACCCTACCTGCTAAGGCAGGAATGCAGGCCCATGTGATAGCTGTAGGGCAGAGGCTGGCCACATCACCTGCATTTATCACACAGGCTTTGCATTTACTGTGCGTTTTTTGTGGTGCAGAGCTCGTAGGGTAAATGCAGGGGGCAGCCAGTGTGGTGGGTGCAAAACCTTAGTACAATTCAGTAAACAGGACCCCTTAGATTTCAGGATGTCTGCTGACAGGGAAATACCTAAGTAACCTTTCCTTGAGCTACTCCTAAAGAAGGTTTGAGCCAAATCCTAAATGGGAAACGCTTCACAAGGTTTGTAAGAACAGGTACTTTTTTTTTTAGTGCCGTCAAGTCAGTGCTGACTCCTGTCAACAGCTGCTTCTGGCTTTTCTTGGCAATGTTTCACCAGAAGTAGATTGCCAGGCCTTTTCTTCCGAGGCAATGGAGGGTAAAGTGACTTGCCCAAGGTCACAAGGAGCGCCAGTGGGAATCAGACCCTTGATATGCTGGGTTCTAGGCTGCTACTCTAAACACCAGGCTACTGCCATGTGAGTGTCTGAAACTGTCTTTGTGAAATGTTTTTCCTTTCGCAAAAAGTAAAATTTCATGAGCAGTTTGCTGGATGCAAAATTTTTGTTAGGTTTTATTGATTTGATATTCTACCTCTCACAACTAACATTGAAGTGGAATTTATTCTAATTAATAACTAATGAGCTGCTGCAAGGTATACTCATGTAAACGCCTCATTAACTAAATGGTTACAAAAATAACCCCTTTTATACCACCTAAAACTAGGCAGTTTACAACAGCCAATACAAAACCACAATTAAAACAAATAAAAAGACCAAAGGTCAAACAGCACAACCAGAAATACAGTCAATAATATCAAACCCTAGGTCAAAACAAGGCATGCAAAGGTAAACTACATGCCAAAGTGGGTTCCCAGGCCAGATTTTCAGAAAAAAAAATCTATGGTCATTATTTTGCAAAATTTCATGTTGTGTAAAGTCTGTGTGCAATTTTTCTATTAGGCTATTTGCACATAAGTTCCAGTAGAAAAACTGCACCTGCTATTTAGCAGGCAATGCAGGTAATATTTCAGGCAATAGTTTTGGGGGAGGGGAGCTCAGTACATAAGGTGACTAAGTCCACTTGGAAGCCCACGTTCTTTTTTGCAGCCCCTGCCCTTTGGAATACTTTCCCTCCAAACTTGCCTTTTGAGCTGCATATGTTAAATTTCAGAATGCTCTGAAGACTTACTTCTTTATGGTTGCTTTAACACTAGAAGCCCCAAAAAGGCATTTTACCTAGAAATCCCAAAGTGCGTCAACTGACACATTATCACAACTGCGTTGAGCATGAAATGCAGATGCGAATTAATTTGAAGTTACTTATTTACTACGTGCCGTATGTGACATCATTACATAACTGACATGGTTCTAGCAGTGGCGCTGGTATAAGCCTTCAAAGATGCATTTGCATCAATTGACGCACATTGGGGCTTCTAGTATTAAAGGAGCTGTTGGATGTGCGATCTCCTGGCTAGTTAGCACTCTGCTTTCTTCCTTATGCTACACTTGTTTTTCCTTATATGTTTTTCCTTTCCTTATGCCCTATGCTACTTTTGCATTATTGCTTGATTTGGTTTTATTTTGTGCACTGCTGTGTTTGAATTTTGGAGTCAGCATTGACTCAAAGGCACACATTGCATTGCATAGCAAACAGACTTAAAAACTTAACTTCTTTAACAAGTCTTCCAACACATTGGTGAATAGCACAACACGGTGGCCAGAAGCCATCATAATTCAGCGGTGCCAAGTCGCATTTAAACCAGGACTGACTTCCTATCAGGGAGGCCTGAATTATGCCAGTGGGAAAACAGACTACCCTTATCTGCAAGCAAAGTTTCCTCAAACATCCAAGAGACTATGTTAATTGTAGGAGCAGTAGCTGCATCTTTTCACCTGCAAACACACTTTCATAAATTTCCCTTCCAGAGGTCAGTAATCATCATTTTCCAAGCTGGTTGTCATTGCTAGACTTGAGTGGGATTGGCTCCCACCCCTTTTACCCCAAACCCTTCTGACATAAGTTAGGGTTTTGAGATCAGTGGGGAAGGTGGTGGGGGGATCTGTTTTTTTTACATGTAGGCCCAAGTTAGGGTTGAGGGATAGTCATTAGGGGGCACTAGCCCACCTTAGCCTTCATGTCCCTTGGAGGAGGGATCTGGGAGGACCACAAACAGTTTAGCTAAGATCCGAGTCTGGGTCCAGGCTTGGGTTTGGGTCTGGATGTGTGCCTGGACCTAGGGTAGTATGGGTCATTGGCCAATGAGGAAGCTGAGACTCCCTAGGGTAGGGTTAGGTGGACCTCTCACATGGGACTTAGAATCCTCTTTAAAGTTTGGCTGCTGTCACTCAAAGTCCAATTTTTTAAAAAAGGCTTCTTGCAGGTTACCACAGCTAGGACTGTGTGACGTTCTTGTTCATAGGCAAGAGTGTAAGATTTATTGTGAAACTTATGGAAAGATCAGATGAATCTGGAATTTTCTATCACACAGAAAAATTTAACAAGCTGCAGAGTTTTGTGCATTAGTAAAGGAGGCTCATAGTGTGCTCTAAAATGAAACAAATG
Organism: Ichthyophis bannanicus; assembly: GCA_033557465.1. Taxonomy (NCBI): domain Eukaryota; kingdom Metazoa; phylum Chordata; class Amphibia; order Gymnophiona; family Ichthyophiidae; genus Ichthyophis; species Ichthyophis bannanicus. The sequence goes on along the minus strand of CM066049.1, from coordinate 116,980,465 downwards.
AAATATACATAGGAAAACCAAACCAAACATCATAACAATACAAAATATTGTTCATGCACACCTCTAGCCCTCATGTTGTGCAGTGTATTATCCAATCACCACAACTTTTCAACTTGTATTTTCTATCAGAATTGGTAATAGAGATCTAATATGATATATAGTCAGGTTACTATCATACTGGATCCCTATCACCAATTCTGATAGAGAATATGAGCTGAGAATTTGTGTTTTGCAAAAGACTTAAGTAATCTGGCAAATGCCCAACATCAAGGATCATTAGTTCTCTGAATTATCTCCTGCTGTAGTATAAACAAATATTCTCTATCTACTCTGCCCTGAAAGAAAACAAGCACTATCTCCATCCATTTATTCTAAGCCAGCTGATCAATAATGTAAAATGTGAACCAGTGCAAGGTATAACATCAGTCCTGCTGAAGCAAAGGTATCCAAAGCCCTCTTTAGCCGATGAGGCAAGCGCACAAAGCAGCATTTACAGGGCAGACAACTGAAAGCATCCCCTTTGTTCTAAGGAAATATTTCTATCAACTTTTCTTGGGGAAAGGGAGTGCAATATACTGTTGGTCCTGCTTGCAAAGGTGAAGTAAAGCAAAACAATTCATTTATTCGTTTACTTAGATACTTAACCTGCCCTTAAGTGAGTGCGCAAGACAGGGTACATAAACACATAAAAACCAGAAGAGACAAAATAGCAACAAAACAATAAAAACGTTAAAAAAAAGCCATACTATAAACCAAACTGAGACATCAGCCAAATAAGAGCAGCCAAGATGGTCAGAGCTCTGACGGAATTATTTTTAATTCAGCATTTTGTAGCCAGCTAATATCTTTTTAGTAGTAGCTGAAGGTGAACCCCCCATAGGTACAGTAATTTCCCTGCCCCAGAGGGCTTGCAGGCAAAAGAGGGTTAATCGACTTGCTCAAGATTTTAAAGGGGCAGTAGTGGGATTTGAATGCTGTGCTTCCCTGTGTCTCAGCCTACTTTTCCCACCTTTAAGCTACACCTCCACTCTATTTTTCTTCTGGATGGGGAGATCGGAAGGACGAATACTGGTCCTGAAATGTCAATTTTTCAAAACAGATGAACCGAGTTGAACTCAAACACGTGCAAAGTTGCGGTGTCTTCTAAATAACTTAAAAATGTACTTCTCCACAGCATTCAGATCCTCAGTTATTGTGTCAAAGCATCCAGTTTTATCGCTTTCAATCAGACAGTTTCACATTCTTTGGGGCTTGCTGCTTCCTTATGTCTTTAATTTCTTGCCAGTAAGGATTCTTCTTAGGAGCTCAGGCTTTGTTCACCTTTAAGACAGTAGGCTTGACTGCTAGCTTTATTTACATCTGCTATTCTCCTAGGACAAGCAGGATATGTGTCAGCCACACCTGATGACGTCATCCGACGGCGCCGTGCGGAAGTGCTCTCTAGAGCTCAGATTTCTCTGAGCATGAGTAGGAGGTCCCACCTCCCCGGCCCGCCCCCAGCCAGATCAGTCTTTTTTCTTCCGCCTCTGCCTCAAGACGGAATTGCTAGCTCTCTAACATACATAATGCCCAAACCGGGTTTTAAAAAGTGCTTGCAATGCAAAAGGAAGATGAATGCTGCAGACACTCAGCAGTCCTGCCTCCGATGCCTCGGGGCAGGCCACAACGTCCAGGACTGTCCCAGCTGTGCGCGGATGTCTCCCAGAGCGAGGGAGTTCAGGGGGCATTCACTGAAGGACTTTCTATCCTCCTCGGAGGCCGCGCCTGCAGTAGCCTCCTCGCCGGCAGTTCCCAGCACTTCACAGGACCTTCGGGGGGCAGCGGCACGGGATGTGCTCTGTAGAGCCTCCATCCCCGGCCATGCTGCACAGGACGCTGGCGCATCTCCCAGACATCGGACTGACGCTACCGCGAACCCCACAGCTAATACGGTGAGCTCTCCAACTACTGATTTATCCGGGGTAGCTTCCAGGCCATGCGGTCTCCCATGCGGTCCCTCCAGCTCCCTCCAAGATGGCGCCGTCCACGTTGTTCTCCCTGGTGCTGCCTCTGACTCCGCCTCCAGACACGCCTCCTCCTCCCGGATTGGCCGAGACCCGGCCTGCCCCAGCTTCGCCCCCTCAGGGCAGAGAATCCCCTCATCGCGCCGAACTTCGGGGCAGGGAATCCCCTCATCGCGCCGAGCTTCCCCGAGCCTATAGCAGCCCCAGCGCAGAACAAGGCCATCGGCGAGGGAGAGAAAAACGGCACGATCACAGGAATGAGGCAAACGGCAAGCACAGCAGTAAGAAGAAGCACCTTGATAGGAGGGACAGATCCTATGACCGCGGACACTGCAGACGCAAACGGTCCAGCTCTAGCAGGGGAAGCTCATGTGGCAGCACCTCCCATGGCCATAAGAGAAGCAGGCACCACTCCCGTTCCAGCTCTCTTTCCTCCCGGAGGCACAGGAGCAGCCGCTCTTCAGAAAACAGCACCTCTGCGGCTATCCTACAGCTGCTGGCATGCCTGGTGGACCAGACAGCGCCTCCAGCCCAGCTCCTTGAGAGGTCCGCCTCCAGAGAAGCCTTACCAGCAGCGCAGACCAGCCCTGTGAGGTCCAGCACTCCACAGGCACCCTCCCGTACGCCTCACAGAACACGGTTCCCCTCACCAGAACAAGTCTTGACCTCTGGGGAGAGCGATGAGGAGGGAGAGGCCCCCGACTCTCCCATCTCCAAGACTACGCCGGATGAAACAGAAGAAACTCAGCGTCCGTTGCCACCGGAGGACCTCACCTATCCCAAATTCCTGAGGAAGGTGATGAGCAAGCTAGACCTTCTAACGGAGGACGCCGCTGGCGAAAAGGATCCAGAGGTCATGAAGTACCTTAGTGACCCCAGATTGGCTCTAGCCCTACCGCTTCACCGAAAGCTTCAGGACAAACAGTCAACGCTATGGCAGTTACCGGCCTCCGGCCATGCCTGCTCCAGGAAGTTGGACAACAAATACCTCCTCCACCTGGCTCCGGGATTCAGTAAACCTCAACTCCCGCACCAGTCTATTGTGGTGTCGTCTGCACTACAGAAGGTGAAATCCTCGCGCACACAGGCTAATCACCCACCAGGCTGGGACCCGAAGCTCCTCGACGAAGTGGGCAGGAAGGCCTACCAAGGAGCAATGCTCAGCGCCAAAGTGGCAGCGCACCAGTTCCAACACATCCTATTCCAGGATGCTCTCCTAGCCGAACTCAAGAGTCATCTCGCGGCCCTACCCAAGGACGCTCAACTAACAGCCTCGGCTACATTACAGGACCTAGCCGAATGCAGCAAACATCTGATGAGCACGGCCTTTGACGCCTTCGACACCGCCATCAGGACAGCTGGCACGGCCATTTCAGCCCGCCGCTGGGCATGGCTGCGAGCTTCCGGCCTCAGGGAAGACACCCATGATAAAATCGCAGACGCGCCCTGCTCGGGCGAATCGCTCTTTGGCGACAAGGTGGCGGACACTGTTAATGGCCTTAAAGAGGATTGTACCACCTTGCAAACACTGGCGGCGGACAGACTCGAACGCCACTCCTCATCACAAAAAGGGAGTTATTACCGCAAACCATTTTCTTCCTCCAAAAAATTTTACAACTCTAATCGGAGATGGCAAGCACCTAAATACAAGCAACCCTACTACCCTGCCTCCTCCTTTCAGAGGCAGCAGCCGAGGGAGCGCAGCAAACAGAAAAGGCAAAACTCCCAACAGTCGGGAAAAAACACCACCTCCTTCTGACAACTCGCCTCGGCCGGGGCTCCTTCCTGGAACCCCAGCATCTCTGCCAGTGGGGGGCCGCCAATCCCTGTTCATGCAGGCTTGGCAGGCGATCACCATGAACAAGTGGGTCCTACAGATCATTCAATCAGGCTACCGTCTACGCTTCTCCTCCCCACCATGGCAACGCTCACAGCCTATCAGCCAGACTCCGCCGCACCTAACAGCACCACTGTCGGAGCTTCTGCTACACCTCCTCTCTGCTCGTGTGATAGAGCGGGTGTCCCCCGGGGAGATCAACACTGGCTTCTATTCCCGGTACTTCCTTAATCCCAAGAAGTCCGGTGGTCTCCGTCCGATTCTGGACCTCCGCAAACTGAACATCTTCATCACGAAGGAGAGGTTCAGGATGTACTCCCTCAACGCCATCCTACCTCTTCTAAAAGCTAGAGACTGGATGGCGACCCTGGACCAGCAGGATGCATACTCCCACATTCCAGTCCACAAATCGCACAGGAAGTTCCTGCGCTTCATAGCGCTGGGAGGCCACTACCAGTATCGTGTTCTCCCCTTCGGGCTCTCCCCGGCACCCAGGATCTTCACAAAGTGTGTAGCGGTTGCCGCATCACACCTATGCAAGCAAGGCATCGCCATCTTTCCCTACCTGGACGACTGGCTGCTCTCGGCACCCTCGGCCTCCGAGCTCAAGAGGGCCGTGCGATCAACGACAGATCTACTACGCCGGCTGGGCTTCCTCCTCAACAAAGAGAAGTCCCGCCTCGACCCTGCACAGAGAATAGAATTCATCGGGGCGATAATCGACACCCGTGCCTCGAAAGCTTTCCTCCCCGAGCAGCGGGTAGATGTAATCACATCCCTAGCCCAGCAGATGTCCATGTCCAAACTGACCACAGCGCGCTCCATCCTACGCCTATTGGGACACATGGCAGCGACGACCTCGGTTCTGCCTCTGGCGAGACTACATATGCGCATCCTCCAGTGGCATCTCCGGTCCCACTGGAAACAACTCTCCCAGCCGCTCAATACCCGCGTCCCCATCAATGCCAAGGTCGTGGAAGATCTCCGCTGGTGGACAAACCGGAGCAACCTCTCAGCAGGCAGGGATCTCCAACCGCGCAGCTACCAACTCGTCCTCACCACAGATGCGTCTCCCACAGGATGGGGAGCACACCTCTCGCAACTCAGCACTCAGGGAGCCTGGTCCAGAGCAGAACGATCGTTACACATCAACCGGCTCGAACTACGGGCGGTCAGGTATGCATTGCAGACCTTCAAGGCACAACTGGCCGGAAAGTCCGTCCTGGTACAGACAGACAACCAGGTGACTATGTTCTACATCAACTTGCAAGGGGGCACGGGGTCACGTCCCTTATGCAAAGAAGCCCTCCTGACGTGGTACATAGCCCTGGCCAACAACTGCGTCCTACAAGCGACTTATCTCCCCGGCGATCAGAACGCCCTAGCGGACAAGCTGAGCAGGCAGCTTCAACCTCACGAATGGACACTTCACATGGAGGTAGCGGCCAGCCTCTTCCGGCGTTGGGGAACTCCCCGGGTTGACCTCTTCGCAACAGAGGTCAACACGAAATGCCGGTCGTTCTGCTCCAAGCACCCATCACCAAAGAGAATGGCCTCGGATGCTTTCACGCTGCCATGGGGGAAGTGGACGCTGGTGTACGCCTTTCCCCCAACTCCTCTTCTTGCAGCAGCGATACAGCGCATTGTCATGGACAGAGCACACGCCATACTGATCGCCCCCTACTGGCCATGCCAAATGTGGTTCTCCCTTCTACTTCGGCTAGCTCAGGAGCCGCCGATCCGGTTACCAATGCGATCAGACCTGCTCACCCAGAACGATGGCTGCACCCTGCACCCGAACCTGCAAACTCTGGCCTTGACAGCCTGGAGATTGAGAGGATGAATCTCGACTCCCTCCGACTACCTTTGGAAGTGCAGCAGATCATCCTAGCTGCCAGGAGACCTTCCACAAGAAAATCATATAGCCTAAAATGGAAGCGTTTCAGTATTTGGTGCACTAACCAAGGCCTCAACCCAGTCTCTTGCCCTGTGCCTAAGGTCCTGCAGTACCTCTCCACCCTTTTCAGCGTGGGCTTAAAACCACAATCCATCAAGGTCCACCTCGCCGCGATTGCATCTCTACACGAGCACCAGTGTGGGTCCACCAGGGGTTCCCTCGCGGCACTGCCCATCATGGCGCGGTTCATGAAAGGCTTCGTGAACCTGCAACCCCCGGTCCAAAAGCCGGTACCTTCTTGGGATCTCAATGTTGTCCTGCAGCAGTTGATGCAGGAACCCTTCGAGCCGCTTCACACTGCGGATGGGAAATTCATGTCCTGGAAGACACTCTTCCTCATCGCCATCACCTCGGCCAGGAGGATCAGCGAGCTGCAGGCACTTGTGGCGCATCCACCGTACACTAAGCTCCTCCATAATCGAGCGTCTCTACGGACCCATCCAAAGTTCGTTCCCAAGGTAGTCTCTGCCTTTCACGTCAACCAGTCGGTTGAACTTCCCACATTCTTCCCAGCTCCACATTCCTCCCCGGAGGAGCAACGGCTTCATTCACTGGATTGTGTCAGAGCCCTATGCATCTATATCGACAGAACAGCTGCTGTTAGGCTGGGGACCCAACTCTTTGTGTCATTTGATCCTAACAGGCCTGGACGGCCCGTCACCAAGCGCACGCTCTCCCGTTGGATATCGGACTGCGTGGCATATTGCCTTCATAAGGCGGGGTCCCTTCCAGCGAGCAGGGCGGGGGCACACCAGCTCTGCACCCTAGCAACCTCGCTCGCCAACCTGCATGAGATTCCGGTGAGCAACATCTGCAAGGCCGCCACCTGGTCTTCACAGTTTACCTTCCAGAAGCACTACTGCCTCGACCTCCAGGCTGAGGCTGACAGCTCCTTTGGCAGGGCTGTCCTGTCGACGACCACCTAAGGTCGGGTCACCCCGGCTCAGCTGATTCGGTCAGCGCCCAGACTGACTTCATATCCCTGAGTTCTAGACTACACGGTGACTGATACAAAGTCCTTTCTTTGTTGCATAATTACGCTATCGTGTTGATGTTTACTTGCTATGTTGCACACCGCCTCATGGTGGATTAATGTTTGCTCTACTCACATTGGTTGTGTTTAGTATGCCCTGTTTGCACTTGCACTATGGCACCTTGCTGTGTTCGCATATACTGTTACTTATTATTTGCACATGTCTGCACTAGATTCTGCTGTTTGCACCTTCAACAATAAATGCCTGTTGCCTCACGGCGAGTACGAGGTCTACCACGCTGTTTTTGTTACATGCCTCCCTCATACCCCACAGCGCATCTGCTTGCTTGGGAGGCACCAGGTGTGGCTGACACATATCCTGCTTGTCCTAGGAGAAAACGGAGTTACTTACCTGTAACAGGAGTTCTCCGTGGACAGCAGGATAGGTCAGCCACACGAACCCACCCACCTGTATGAGGGTGGCCTGCACCAGCCTGCGCCCTAGCCAGTAAGGCATAGCTAATCACTCACTGATCTGGCTGGGGGCGGGCCGGGGAGGTGGGACCTCCTACTCATGCTCAGAGAAATCTGAGCTCTAGAGAGCACTTCCGCACGGCGCCGTCGGATACCGTCACCAGGTGTGGCTTACCTATCCTGCTGTCCACGGAGAACTCCTGTTACAGATAAGTAACTCCATTTTATCCACACCCTCAGCACACATTACTGCTGTGCAACTGTCGTTTTGGCTCCATGACACCAAATGCTAAAATTAACCAGTTTGGGAGGGTAGAATGTAATGTTCTTTAGTCCTGGTTAATAGATCAGTGGCTGGGTCTTGTCAAAGGCTTTCTGAAAATCCAGATACACTATATCATAAGAACATAAGATATGCCATACTGGGTCAGACCGAGGTCCATCAAGCCCAGTATCCTGTCTCCAACAGTGGCCAATCTAGGTCATACGTACCTAGCAATATCCCCAAAAGACACAGGTTCCACAATGCTTGTACTGGGTCAAGTATTTATTATCCTGGGTCCCTTTTTAATAGTGGTTTATGGACCTTTCCTCCAGGAACTTGTCCAAACCTTTTTTAAACCCAGCTACACTAACAGCCCTTACTACATCCTCCGGTAACAAATTCCAGAGTTTGATTACACGTTGAGTGAAAAAATATTTTCTCTTATTTGTCTTAAATAGTTTACCCTGTAGCTTCATTGCATGTCCCCTAGTCTTTCTATATTCTGATAGCGTAAACAATTGATCCACGTTTACCCGCTCCACTCCATTCATTAATTTATAAACCTCTATCATATCTCCCCTCAGCCGTCTCTTTTCCAGGTTGAAGAGCCCCAACCTTTGTAGCCTCTCTTCATAGGAGTAGCCTTCCATCCCCTTCACCATTTTGGTGGCTCTTCTCTGTACCTTTTCTAATAATGCTATGTTCTTTTTAAGATACGGTGACCAGAACTGCACACAATATTCAAGGTGCGATCGGACCATGGAACGATATAGAGGCATTATAATATCCTTTGTTTTATTTTCCATCCCTTTCTTTATGATACCTAGCATTCTATTTGCTTTCTTGGCTGCCGCTGCACACTGGGCAGAGGGTTTTAACATGTTATCCACGATGACTCCTAAATCTTTTTCCTGGGTGGTGGTTCCCAATGTGGAACCTTGCATCGTGTAACTATAGTGTGGGTTGTTCTTTCCTAGGTACATAACTTTGCACTTGTCCACAGTGAATTTCATCTGCCATTTGGATGCCCAGTCTTCCAATTTATCCAGATCCTCCTGCAGTTTTCCACAATCCTCTTGGGTTTTAACAACTTTAAACAGTTTTGTATCATCTGCAAATTTGATAACCTCACTCGTTATTCTCTTTTCCAGGTCATTTATGAATATGTCAAAAAGTAGCGGACCTAGTACAGATCCCTGGGGTACTCCACTATTCACCTTTTTCCATTGGGAATATTGGCCATTTAGCCCTACCCTCTGCTTTCTATCTTTTAACCAGTTCCCGATCCACAATAGTACACTGCCTCCTATCCCATGACTTTTTAGTTTCACCAAAAGTCTCTGATGAGGGACCTTATCAAAAGCTTTCTGAAAGTCCAGATACACTATATCAACCGACTCACCTTTGTCTACCTGTTTATGCACACCTTCAAAAAAACATATCAGATTAGTAAGACAAGATCTTCCTTGTCTAAAGCCATGTTGGCTGTCTCCCATTAGGTCATGACTATCTACATGCTGTGTAATTTCGTTCTTTATGATGGTTTCTACCATTTTACCCGGTACTGACATCAGACTCACCGGTCTGTAATTTCCCGGGTCACCCCTGGAACCCTTTTTAAAGATTGGTGTTACGTTGGCGACCCTCCAATCTTCAGGTATTACAGATGATTTTAATGAAAGTTCACAGATTACCAATAGCAGGTCCGCAATCTCATATTTCAGTTCTTTCAACACTCTTGGATGTATACCATCCGGTCCAGGTGATTTGCTACTATTCAGTTTATCAAATAGTTGTAATATATCTTCCCGGTGTAGCGATATTTCTCTCAATTCCTCTGCAGTATCACCTTTAAATACCATTTCAGTCTTGGGTAACATCCCTACATCTTCCTCAGTAAAGACCGAAGCAAAGAATTCATTCAGTCTCTCTGCTATAGCCTCATCTCCTCTTACTGCCCCTTTTACCCCTCTATCATCTAATGGCCCAACGGACTCTCTCACAGGCCTTTTGCTACGAATGTACTTGAAAAAGTCTTTATTTCGTGTTTTTGCTTCCGTAGCAAGTTCCTTCTCAAATTCTCGCTTTGCGTGCCTTATCAATGCTTTGCATTTAACTTGCCAGTGCTTGTGCTGTTTCCAGTTTTCTTCGTTTGACTCTTTTTTCCATTTCCTGAAGGATGCTTTTTTGGCAGCAACAGCCTCTCTGACCTCACCTTTAAACCATGCTGGCAGTTTTTTGGACTTTCTTCCACTTTTCTTAATGCGTGGAATACAGCTGGTCTGGGCTTCGAGGATAGTATTTTTAAATAACACCCAAGCTTGCTGTAAGTCTTTAACCTTTGCAACCGCTCCTTTTAGTTTTTTCTTAACTATATTCCTCATTTTATCATAGTCTCCCTTTTGAAAGTTAAAAGGTAGTACTGTGGATTTCTTTACTATCCCTCCTCCACTAGTTAAATCAAACACGATCATGCTATGATCACTATTGCCAAGTGGTCCCAACACCCTTATTTCTTGCACCAGATCTGGCGTTCCACTAAGGACTAGGTCCAGTATGGCTTCCCCTCTGGTCGGTTCATGAACCAGCTGCTCGAAGAAGCAGTCATTTATTTCATCTAGAAACTTTATCTCCCTAGCTTGTCCTGCCGTAACACTGACCCAGTCGATACCAGGGTAATTGAAATCACCCATTATTACTACTCTGCTGTGACTTTTGTTAGCTTCCTTGATTTCTTTGAGCATTTCATCATCCATTTGTTCATTCTGGCCAGGCGGTCGATAGTACACTCCCACTGCCATCGCCTTCCCTTTTTTACATGGAATTTCAATCCATAGAGATTCTACAGCAAATTTTGTTTCCTGCAAAACTTTAATCCTTTCTGACTCAATGCTCTCTAACATAGAGCGCAACTCCTCCACCAATTTGATCAGTTCTATCATTACGATATAGTTTGTATCCAGGTATCACAGTGTCCCACTGGTTATCCTCCTTCCACCATGTCTCTGAGATTGCAATCATATCTAACCTCTCATTTAGTGCTATATATTCTAACTCTCCCATCTTATTGTTTAGACTTCTAGCATTTGCATACAAGCATTTTAGAGACTGTATTTTATTAATATTAATCTGGCTATTGGTAGGCATGGGTAATTTGGAATCTTTACGCTCTGTCTGCACCTTACTCAAGGGCATTTGGGCTACTATACTCTTTTTTGGAACCTCACTGCTTTTGGTAGTATCCTTCAAGGATACCTTCGTCCGAACCATGCGCTCCTGGGCGACTGTCGGCTTTCCCCTATTTGCTAGTTTAAAAGCTTTGCTAGTTTAAAAGCTTCTATCGACCGGTTCACCTTTGTCTACCTGTTTATTCACACCTTCAAAAAAAAAAATATGAGATTAGAAAGACAAGGTTCCTCATGAGAGACTCTTGGCGAAATTAAAATGTCATGGGATTGGAGGCAGAGTAGTATTGTGGATCAGGAACTGGTTAAAAGATAGAAAGCAGAGGGTAGGGCTAAATGGCCAATTTTCCCAATGGAGAAAGGTGAATAGTGGAGTACCCCAGGGATCTGTGCTGGGCCTGCTGCTTTTTAACATATTCATAAATGACCTGGAAATAGGAATAATGAGTGAAGTGTTCAAATTTGTGGATAATACAATTTAGAAGTTGTTAAAACGCAAGAGAGATTATGAAAAATTGCAAGACTGGATGTCCCAATGGTAGGTGAAATTTAATATGGACAAGTGCAAAGTTATGCATCTAGGAAAGAACAACCCAAACTATGCGTCATCATGGATAACACATTGAAACCCTCTGTCCAGAGTGCAGCGGTGGCCAAGAAAGCAAATAGAATGCTAGGAATCATAAGGAAAGGAATGCAGAATAAAACAAAGGATATTAGAATGCCTCTGTATTGTTCCATGGTGTGATTATAGATAGAGTGTGCATTTCTGGTCGCCGTATCTTAGAAAGGATATAGCAGAATTAGAAAAGGTACAAAGAAAAATGACAAAAATGTAAAGGGAAAGAAAGAGGTTTAAAAGGTTGGGATTGTTCAACTTGGAAAAGAGACACTGAGGAGGGATATGATAGAGGTCTATAAATTAATGAATGGAGTGGAACGTAGATCAATTGTTTACACCATCAAAAAGTAGAAAGACTAGAGGACACACAAGGAAGCTACAATGCAACCAATTTAAGTCTAATAAGAGAAAATATTTTTTTACTCAATGTGTAATCAAACCCTGGAATTTGTTACCGGAGATGGTAGTAAAAGCTATTAGCGTAGTTGGGTTTAAAGAAGGTTTGGACAAGTTCCTGCAGGAAAGGTTCACAAACCATTATTAAACAGGACCCAGCAAATCTACTGCTTGCCCTGGGACAAGCATTGTGGAACCAGTGTGCCTTCTTGAGAACCTGCCCGGTACTTGTGACCTGGATTGGCCACTGTTGGAAACAGGATAGTGGACTTTATGGACTTGGTCTGACCCAGTAAGGCATTTCTTATGAGGCAATATCTATGGGGTATGGGCTACATTATTGAAGGGAAGAAGGGAAGTGGAATAGTGTAGGAGGAGCCTTACCTGGGGCATATTTTTCTTGAAGAAGTCTCATGAATTTTCTTTCATTGTACCTTTTCCCTTTTGAATGTTCTACTTTCTGCATTATGCTGAGGACTTTTTTTGTATTTCAGGAATCCTCCTTTAAAATGGGATTCTCATGCTCAAAGCAGTTTTTGCATATTTAAGGAATTAGAGCCAGACACTGGGATCCCTAAGGACTAGTATGGCTAGTTACCTGCATGACCCAAAGCTCGACTATAGAACCACTCCATAGGGCCTTAATTGTTACTACATTGAAAATGAAAAAAAGCGAGACTACTTTATGCTTTATAATAAATAGTAATAATACATTTTATTTATTTCACACTAGCATTTCAGATGCTCAGAACATGTTACAACAGATTTAAAATGCATAAAAGTTCAGTTAAAAACATACTATTTATTTGTTTTGCAGAGTGCTACAATCAAAGTGTTTCCCATAGTTTCTCCTTCCACAGTCACAAGCTATAGGTTTCCAGTAGTTCTTATAGCAATACAATTTTGCTATAAAAAAAAATCGTAAATGTAAGCTTGATTGTCCAATTACAAAGACAGATGGAATTGAAGAATTGTCAGATTTTCTTCAGTAGAAACAGAATTTGGAACTGAACCTGACATTTCAACATGAAAATGTATTTCACCTACATGTCACAGTGCTGACTAGTACCGTGCACGTATAAACTCACTTATATCCCCTCTCTCTATGGAAGGATGGAAAGGGTTGAGAATCCTGGATGGTTTTTAAGCATGGGACTAGAATGTTAGGAATTATCAGAAAAGGAATGGAGAATAAAGCAAAGATTATCATAGTGTCTCTGTATTGCTCCATAGTGTGACCACACCTTGAGTATTGTGCGAACATATAGAGGAGAGCAACTAAAATGGTCAAGGGGACTTAACAGCTCTCCTGTGAGGATAGGCTAAAGAGGTTAGGGTTCTTTGGCTAAAAAGATGTCTTAGGAGAGATATGATAGAGGCTTATGAAATAAAGCACAGTTACTTACCTGTAACAGGTGATCTCTGGGAACAGCAGGAATTAGTCCTCACATATGGGTACGTCGGTACCGACGTAGCCCGCGCGGGAAAGCTCCCCAGCTTCCAAGAAGGAAAGCTTTTGGGGCCTCCCACTGCGCATGCGCGCTGCCTTCCCGCCTTCCTGACCAACTCTCCTCAGTTTGAGTTTAAAGCTGAGACAATAGAGAGAGGAAAGGAAAGAGAGAGAGAGAGATACAACTCCTAGGGGAGGTGGGTGGGTTGTGAGGACTAATTCCTGCTGTTCCCAGAGATCACCTGTTACAGGTAAGTAACTGTGCTATCTCCAGGAACAAGCAGGAATAAGTCCTCACATATGGGGACTCCCTAGCTGAGATGCCCGGGAGATCCCCTGAAGGGTATGAGACCCTGAAAGGTTCCTCATCTTCCTATGGATCTCAGGCATCCATTCAGGGAAGGTGGGCTGGAGTTGTTCAAGAATGGAACAGGTGTCTGAGGACAGCCTGACCAAACAAGGCATCCCGGCGGGAGTCCTTGTCCAAACAGTAATGGGCTGTAAAGGTATGAACCGAGGCCCAGGTGGCTGCTCGACAGATCTGGTCAATGGACACAGAGTTTAGATGAGCCATAGAGGTGGCCATGGCCCTCACATTGTGAGCGGTGACATGGCCCTCCAGAGAAAGGTTCTTACTCTGGTAAGCAAAAGAGATACACTGAGCAATCCAATTGGACAGTGTTCTTTTAGAGACTGGAAGTCCTAAATGAGAAGGATCAAAAACAACAAAAAGCTGAGAAGACTTTCGATGTTGCTGTGTCCTGTGGAGGTAAAAGGCAAGAGCTCTTTTACAATCTAGAGTATGAAGGTTCCTCTCTGCACTGGATGCATGAGGAGCTGGAAAAAAAAAGACAGGTAAATATACCTCTTGATTAAGATGAAAAGGGGAGACCACTTTAGGCATAAAGTGGGGATTGGTCCTAAGGACCACCTTATCATGATGGAACCTTGTATAAGGTGGATTAGCCACTGGAGCTTGCAGTTCACTGATACGGCGAGCTGAGGAAACTGCAATAAGGAAAATAACCTTCCAGGAAAGAAATTTCAAGGAGGTAGTGGCTAAGGGTTCAAAGGGTGGCTTCATAAGCTGACCAAGAACCAAGTTTAAGTCCCATGCCACCGGAGGAGGTCGAATGGGAGGTTTAGTTAAGGTTAGGCCTCTCATGAATCTTGCAATAAGAGGATGAGAGGAAACAGGTTGTCCATTGATGGGCTTAAGGGATGCTGCAATAGCACTCAAATGGACTCTTACTGAATTTGTTTTGAGTCCTGCATTGGAGAGATGCAGGAGATATTCCAAAAGAGAATTCAAAGGAAGTGCTAGAGGGTTAAGACCCTGTTGAGCACACCAAATGGAAAATCTTTTCCATTTAAAAGCGTAAGAACGCCTAGTGGAAGGTTTCCTAGAGGCATGGAGGATATCCTTCACTTGCTGCGAAAGATTGAAGTGTTGAAGGTCTAGGCCTTCAGTAACCAAGCTCTGAGGTGAAGGGACTTGGGGTTTGGGTGCCACAAAGTCCCCTCCTCCTGAGACAGAAGGTCTGGAGCCGCTCCCAAGTCCAGGGAGGGGGCTTGGGAGAGATGCAGAAGTAGAGGGTACCACACTTGGCGTGGCCAGCATGGAGCTATGAGGATCATGGACCCTTGATCCCTTTGAAGTTTGAACAGAGTCTTGGGAATCAAAGGAATGGGTGGAAAGGCATATAGGAAGCCCTGACCCCAATGAAAGAGGAAGGCATCCTTGGCCTGAACTCCCTGACACGGAATCCTGGAACAGAACCGGGGAAGTTTGGCATTCCACGGACTTGCAAAGAGGTCTATGTCCGGGGTCCCCCATTTCTGGAAGATTCTGAGTACCTGATCCATGTGTAGGGACCATTCGTGTGGAAGCAGAACTCGACTGAGTCTGTCTGCCCAAGAGTTTTGGATTCCTGGAAGATATACTGCCAGGAGATGGATTTGATGCTCTCTGGCGAAGGCCCATAATCTTAGAGCTTCGTTGCAAAGCGACAGAGAGCCAGTCCCTCCTTGTTTGTTTATGTAAAACATGGCTACTTGATTGTCCGTATGAATAAGGACCGTCATGTTGCTGAGGAGGGTATGAAAAACTCAGAGCTAGAAAGATTGCTCGAAGTTCCAAGTGGTTGATATGAAGGGTGGTCTCCTGTGGAGACCAAGTGCCCTGAGTGGAGAGATCTTGAAGATGAGCTCCCCAACCTGTTTGGGAGGCATCTGTTGTGAGGGTTGCTTGGGGCAACAATGGTTGAAAGGGGGCCCCCCAACAACAGATTTTGAGTGGACATCCACCATTGGAGAGACAAAAAGACGTTTGGAGTTTGCTATTTGGTCTGAGAGAGCTCCGGATGCTTGAGTCCATTGGGTGGACAAAGTCCATTGAGCTGCTCTCATATGTAGGCGAGCATAGGGCACCACATGTACTGTGGAGGCCATGTGGCCTAATAGTTGTAGCATCTCCCTGGCAGTCAAGTGGCTTCTGGACTGGGTCTGGGAGGCTAAGTGCACTAGACGTTGGCAACGGGGCTGAGGAAGATAGGCCCTTGCAGTGGTGGTATCCAACCAGGCCCCTATGAATTCCAGGGACTGAGTAGGGGCGAGTTGAGACTTTGGCAGATTGATCACAAGTCCCAGATACTGCAGAATGCGTCTGGTGCGATCCAGGGAAGTCTGAGCCTCGGACTGAGATGGAGCTCGGATGAGCCAGTCATCCAGGTATGGGAAAACAAAAATTCCCAGGGCTCGTAGAAATGCAGCCACTATTGCCATGCATTTGGTAAATACCCTTGGAGCAGAGGCTAGACCGAAGGGAAGTACTCTGTATTGGAAATGTTTTCCCTGGAACAGAAACCGTAGGAATTTTCTGTGGGATGGATGGATGAGTATATGTGTGTACGCATCCTTGAGATCTAGAGAACAAAGCCAATCCTGACTCTGTAGGTAGGGAAGGAGAGTTCCTAGAGAAAGCATCTTGAATTTCTCCTTGCATAGGAATTTGTTCAATTCTCTGAGATCTAGAATAGGTCTGTACCCCCCTGTTTTCTTGGGAATAAGAAAATAAGGGGAGTAAAACCCTGACCCCTGTTGAAGAAGAGGAACCTCTTCTATTGCCCTTTGGGCGAGAAGGGTGGTCACCTCCTGACCTAACAGGTTCAGAAGAGAGGGGGGAGAATTGAAACATCTCACCATGGTAAGGGGAGGAAGGCTGGAGAAATGTAGTTTGTAGCCCTCTCTGATGATAGAGAGGGTCCATTGTTCTGATGTGATTTGCTCCCATCTGGGAGCAAAATGAGTTAACCTTCCTGGAATGGTGAGAGGCTCTGGATGTTTTAGAGCCAGAAAGGTTAAGTTCTCTAGAGTTGAGTCAAAAACCCTGAGGGGGTTGGGACTGCTGGGCTGTAGCAGCCCCTGCAGGTTTTGCCCTGGCCTGTTTAGGCTGCTGACGCTTAGGAGCAAAGCGAGCTGCAGAAGATTGTTGGCCAGTATTTGTAGCAAATCTGGTCTTCTTATAGAAAGGCTTCTTGAAAGATTTTTTCTTGACAGGGGCAGAGGTAGACTTAGAAAGTCTATCTAAAGCAGCATTTTCTGCATCCATTTGGGTGGCTTTGATTTGCCACTCCTTACCAAACAGATTCTCACCTGTACAGGGCAGATTTCCCAACCCATCCTGGACCCAGGGTTCTAGGTCAGAGGCCTGGAGCCAAGCAATTCTGCGAGCCGCTATGGCAATACCTGAGGCTCTGCTAGCACCCTCAAAGGAGTCAAAGGTTGCTCTGTTGGAGAACTTTGATATATCTTGGGTATGCTTTAGCAAAAGGAGGAACTCCTCCTTTCTATCCTCTGGGATAAAGGGGAGAAAATGGCATATTTTCAATGCAATCTCCTTCAGAAACATGCCCATATAGAGGCTGTATGAATTGATTCTAGCAATAAGCATACTTGCTTGGAAGATTTTTCTACCAAAAGCATCCAAAGTCCTACATTCTCTCCCTGGAGGAGTAGAAGAGTGTCGTTTGGTACTCTTTATCCTTTTCATAGCTGACTGCACCACAATAGAGTGGTGAGGAAGCTGAGTTTTTTGAAAACCAGGAGAAGGAGGGACACGATACATGGTGTCCAACCGACGAGAATGTGGAGATAGGGTGAGAGGAGTCTCCCATAAGTCCATCATGTGTTCTTGAAGAATTTCATGAATGGGCAAGGTGACTGCCTCTTTGGGAACCTTAGAGTATCCTAAAATATCTAATTTTTTTGCTCTAGGTTCTTTTTCAGAGGTTACTGAAATAGAGAGACCTTTAGCTACTTCAAGGATGAAGTCTTGAAAGGACAAATCCTCTGGAGGAGACATTCTCCTCTTTGGAGAAGAGGGCTCTTCAGGTAGAGTTAGGGATACTTCAGCAGAGTCATCTGATGAATCAGAATCATCAGAAGACTCGAAGTATCGTCTGTTTGCTTCCAGGGATCGATAAGCGTATCGACCGGTATCGACATCGGGGGTACCCGGAACCGGATCGGTATCGGGGAAAACCCCGGAACCGGGAACCGGAATCGGTATCCTGGTCGATGTGGATGCCCTGGGTACCGGTATCGGTTGTGGTACCGCTGGCGTCGCAGCTCTAATAAAAACCATAATAGCCTGCTGCATGGATTGAACTGTATGATCCATAGACGCCACGACTGTCTGGATGTCGGTACCGGAAGATTGAGCCGGTACCCCAGAGCAGTCTAACAGGTGATCGGTCGAGGCCGTGCCATCGATGTCAACCTGTAACCCCATAGGAGGAGCTTTGGAAGCCGGAGCTTCCCGCCGGGGTTGTTTGGCTGGGGCAGGGTCCTCAGGGTCAAGCCCGGGGGCATCTCAATACTTTGAGGGAGATTTGCCCTTTGAGGACCTGCCAGAGGAATGTTTGGTTACCTGAGATCCATCAGGAGAGGAAGACCTGGAAGATGTCGATGCTGGAGTATCTGTAGAAAACAGCATGTGAAACTTGGCTGCCCGGTTCTGTAAGCCACGTTTAGACATCAAAGAACAGGATGGGCAATCCGGAATGGAGTGGTCAGGCCCCAAACATTTAAGACACCATTCATGGATGTCTGTGACTGATATAGTACCGCTACACTTGGTGCATTTTTTGAAACCAGAGGCTTGTTTCTCCATGAGGGAGAATTCTGTGAAGGCCTAAAGGCCTCACAGAACAAACACACCAAGTGGGGAAAATAAGATATTATTATATATTTTTTTTTAAGAAATAAAGAAAAAAGACCGGTGGTACCGGTCCGGAATCGGGGAAGGCAGACATGCGGCCAAAGAAACAAATTAAAATAACAACTTCTTCAGCGGTGACAGGAACACGACCTGCTGGCTCCGCGGAAAAAGAAGAACTGAGGAGAGTTGGTCAGGAAGGCGGGAAGGCAGCGCGCATGTGCAGTGGGAGGCCCCAAAAGCTTTCCTTCTGGGAAGCTGGGGAGCTTTCCCGCGCGGGCTCCGTCGGTACCGACGTACCCATATGTGAGGACTTATTCCTGCTTCTTCCTGGAGATATGAGTGGAATTGAAAAATAAACATAAATTTGTTGATTACACAGGTACACTAAAAAATTTTTTTTTTAAACTGCCTCTAAGTTTCGATTGATTTTTACGTTTTTTGGTGCGCTGAATCCAAATCTGGTAACCAATTTGCTCCATCACGTACAGATTTTTTGCTACATTGGGTTAGCAGTTTGAGGTGAACGTTTCAGATTGAGTGCGATCGAGATAAAAGTTTCTTGGATGAATTCTTTATACTAATTGTTTAGTAGTTATTCAAATAAGAATAAAGAAAATTGTAACAAGGCAGCACATAAGAATAGAGTAATGTCAACAAAACACACTGTGATGGTAGCAAAATTGTCTGCACTTAAAACAGCCACATACATGTGCACAAACATTGAGCATATAAGAGCGAGGTTAGACACAAAGCAAAGCAAAGAAATGTGCAAAAAATGTTGTACAGGTATGTATGTAAGAATAGAAAACGCAAACCGCACCATTGCAATACATGAAGACAAACACCCGATGGTGTGAAAATAATTCTAATAAATGAGATCCGACACTGTGGTAATAACTAGCAAATTTTTATTTCAAAGTTTAGTAAAAACACGATATTTGTCAACACAGTTTAGATTTTAAAGTCATTCTTGGGTCAATCAATCTCCTGGTGGGCCCGTTTCTTCTTCCCCCGAATGCTTCTCTTGGTGCACTGCTTGGCGTATTTTTCATCTGGGGTTTCCTGCAGCAGCAACCAGCAGAAATCAGCCATCATAGTGGTGTTCCATCTTCCTTGGTACCTTCTCTCTGCGTCCTTGATGTCCTGGTGAAACCTTTCACCTTGTTCTTCACTGTACGCCCCCAAGTTTTCGGGAAAGTAGTTCACATGGGAGTGCAAGAAATGGACTTTCAGGCTCATGTTACAGCCTTGTTCTTTGAAGGCATTGAGCATCCTGGCAACAATATCCTTATAGTTCTCATCCCGCCTGTTCCCCAAGAATTTGAGAACAACATCCTTGAAGGAATCCCAGGCTTCTTTTTCCTTCTCAGACATCGTTTCAGCGAATGCTCCATCTGAAATTAGTTTCCTTATATCAGGGCCAGCAAACACTCCTTCCTTTAGCTTTGCTTCAGAAAGTCGGGGGAACTTTGAGCACTCACCATCTTTTGGAAGGGACTTGATGAATTGCTTAATGAGACCCAACTTAATGTGGAGAGGTGGTAATAGAATTTTATCACGAGGTACCAAGCTCTCATGAAGAACATTTTTCTCACCGGGTCTCAAATACTCCCGAATTGGCCAGTCTTTTTCCCCCAGTGTAGGTCGCGGGCCCGGCTATCCCAGAAGCAAAGAAAGCAGGGATATTTGGTGAAACCGGATTGCTGCCCTAATAGCATGGATAGAATTTTAAAGTCTCCCCAAATCATCCACTTATGCTCATCATAACGAATCTTTTGAAGAATCAGGGCCAAATTCTCGTATTTTTCTTGGAGAATAACAGAGTGAGCAATAGGAACTGAAGCGAGTGTGTTGCCATTATGAAGAAGAACACCTTTTATGCTGTCTTTTGACGAATCAATGAACAGCCGCCATTCAGCAGGATCATACTTGAGTTTAAACTTTTCCATCACTCCGTATATATCGTTGCAAAATACCACATCTTCCTCTTTGCTGAAATACTTCAAAAATTGTGTCTCGCGGTTGCGGTACCAATAAAAAGTTGTTCCTGGTGACAATAGATTTTTCTGTTTAAGCCGAGAACCTAGCAGTTGGGCAGCATCTTTTGGGAGTCCTAAATCCCGGACTAAATCATTCAATTCAGCTTGAGAGAAAAGTTTAGGTTTCGGATCTGGTTCAGTTTCAAACTCGGAAGTACTGGACTCATCGGGGAAAAGCCATCTGATGAGTCTCATCATGATCAGAACCGTCCACACAAATATGATCCAAAGATTTTGGTGGTTCAGGCACAGGTACTTCGTTGCTATGAGGCATAGGCCTAATTGCTGAGGGAAGGTTGGGGTAACTTATTACGTTCTTATTTTTTAAGTTGTATCCCTTCACAATGCAAGAGCAAAAATAGCAGTCACTGCTGTGGTCTCTTTGTTCACGCCACATCATAGGTATTCCGAAACGAAATGCTTGTTTTTTACCTTTCATCCATAAGCGTAGATCTTCCTCACATGTCTTGCACACTTTGTGAGGAGCCCACGGTTTGTCTTGATCGCCTAACGTCAAACCGAAATAGGCGAAATATACTTTTTAAATAAATGCAGAAATGTTCCTCTGCCGCTTTTTCACGGTATATTCCCCACAAATAAAACAAAAACTGTCCGGAGAGTTGACGCAACCTCTGGCTCTGTGAGCCATCACAAATACACAGCACTGCAAACTACAACTGTAGTGAACCACTTCGGAATAAAGCTGGATTACGACTGAGCAAACAAAAGGTAATAATGAACTTGCAAGAAACTGAAATTTGACAGGAACGTTCATGTCACAACCACCGTGTTTGAGCGAGCGAACGAGGCGAGGCGAACAGGAAAGAACATGCGCCAGCGCGAGTACTGGATTTAGCCTCCCGCTTGTCCTGTTAATGTATAAAATGAATACAAAACACTCTAAAATATCATGAGGGAGTGTTTCTAGTTAGTTAACCATTACAACCTCTATTTTGGGCCAAGAAAATAAACTGTAGTCGGCTAAAAAGAAATTATGTGAACATTCCTTATATGGGTAAGAAATCTAATTTTGCAAGAAAACGTGACGTGATGGAACATTTTGGCTATTTTTCCTGGATTCAGCACCCCAAAATCTATAGGAATCAGTTGCAAAACTGGAGGCAGTTTTTTGGTAGTGTACCTGTGTTATCCTTTCAAAAGGTACAAAGATTAGGGGGCACACAAAGTTATTAAGTAGTACATCAAATTGGAGAAAATATTTTTTACTCAATGTATAATTAAGCTCTTGAATTTTTTGCCAGAGAATATGGTAAAAAAAGTTAATGTAGGTGAGTTTAAAAAAGACTGAGAAATCCATATAAAAGTAGGTTTGGGGAAATGTACTGGTTTCCCCTGGAGGTAAGCAGCATGTAATCTACTTTTGGGATCCTACCAGATGTTTGTGATCTGGATTTGGCTACTGTTGGAAAAAGGATACTAGGCTTGATGGAGCTTTGATCTGGCTCAATCAATTCATATGTTCACTTGTGTGTTTATTTGCCCAGAGACATAGAAGACATGGAGAGAGGACAACAAAACAGATAATGGATGGTAGTCAAGCTCATATGACTGAGAGCTGGGAGATCTCAATTCAAGCTTAAAAGAGCAGATGGAATGGGCTAATTGGTTGTGATCCACCCTTTTCTACTATTTTTACTCTTCATCTCTTCAATTTATGACTAGGGTTGAAGCCAGAAACCATGGAAGTTCTTTCCATTCACAAACAAAAGTCAATTTATACTTATTTTTTGTGACTACCTTTCTGTAAGAGAAAGCATCTACAAAATATAAACTTCGACCTATTTTCCTGGATTGCTAAAATAAATGTATTTACTTATTTAAAAACTTTTACATACCACGCTACTTACTTAGGCAATTTACAAGAAAAAATAAACATAATAAATGTGGAAAAATATACCAATGCAGCTTTCAAAATGACTGTAGAGAAATAGATGGAAAATGATAAATGCCATAAGACCATGAGCTCTAGAGACCAAACTAACTCCTTGGCTCCCAGTCATTACTTGCAAATAGAGACCAACATATTTGATCTACTGGGCATGTCCTAGCGGAACCTTGAGCTTTACTTATAACTGGAATTAGCTCAGCTGCATCTGGGTCTGTGTTCCATTACTGCACCTAATAAAGTTGAATTCCTCATAGAAAAATCAGAGAAATATCACTGCAGGAAGCTTCCTTTTTCTTTAACATGGTCCCTGGTGAGGGACTCTGGGTACAGCTGCAAAATCACACTTAAATTTGAATATTATATCATTGCAGTCATCATCACTAGTCCAACTAGAGAGCTGAACATGTGTTACAGCAGGCCAATGTTGATATTCCTAAGGCTAATCTACTAACCTGCACTACGGGTTTACACGTAACATGCATTATCAAAGCTAAAATGCATGAAGTGCCAAACCTCTGCATTGACTGTTGTGAGCATTCCCAGCACTTTGGAGAAGGCAGTCGTGAAGTTAATGTGTGACGACAATCATTATTCTGTATTAACAGCATAGCCGATAACACAATGCAGTTAGTTATCCTACACGTGTTCTGTGCAATTTTCTCCTGAAAGGTTACTTTTGCACATACCATGACAGCCATGAACCTCACTGTGCCACGTTAGCACACTAATGATCTATATCTTAATTGCAAGGTGGAGTCTCAGCCCCTACCATCCACTTGAATAGGAATCTCCACATTAGACTATTAATGCATGTCAACAGTTAATGTGTTAAATGTTAAATGGCATCACAATGACAGCATGCTTTAAAAGTCACATTAAACACTGAATGCTGCTTAGTAAATAGGCCCCTTAAACCCTCAAATAAAGGCAGAACAGACACTTGGAGTATTTATGATGAAATCCTGCAAACAATTAAGTCATGGGGAACTCAGAGAGGTGCTGTAGGGTAGAGCCATAGTGAAGGCATGTGGCGGCATGTTTCAGTATGCAAGGATGATTGCTTTTACAGGTTTAGCAAACTCTTAAAAAGAATGCGAGCAGCACTTGAGATATTTGGTTGAAAAACCACCATAAAGAGCTAAGGGCCCAATATTTGAAAGGCATTTACATGTTTTACAGCCCTGTAAACCGTGTAGATGCCGCTATTCAGGATACATGGTTAGTAGCTCTTCTCCCTTACATGCCCCGATGCTAACTGCTTAGCTTCGGGGTGTGTTGGGGTCATTCCA
The DNA here is from genome assembly GCA_033557465.1 of Ichthyophis bannanicus. Classification (NCBI taxonomy): domain Eukaryota; kingdom Metazoa; phylum Chordata; class Amphibia; order Gymnophiona; family Ichthyophiidae; genus Ichthyophis; species Ichthyophis bannanicus. The sequence goes on along the minus strand of CM066049.1, from coordinate 116,956,845 downwards.
GGGACAGCAGAGGTGACGACAAATCAATAACCAAGCAACAGCGATATTGCTGCTGCCTAGTTATCAATTGTGGTTGAGAGGCAGTATATTCAATGCTATGTCCGCATATGACCCTGGCATTGAATATCCAAGGTTACAGTTCGGCAGGGAGGGCTATTTGCCGAAGGAGTGCGTAGTCCCCCTAACTCAGTATTGGGCCCCAGGTTTTTAGCAGTTTTATGAAGGTCTTGTAGATTAGGGACTAGAGTGATGCTGGGTGGCAAAGAGGTCCAAAGGCTTGGCACTGCATCAGAATCTGATGATTGTCAGGTGTGGTTCCCTAGGTGTGGGTACAGGCGGGCAGACTTGTTTCAGAAGCACAGGAAGCAAGAGGACACATGTGGGATAAATCAGCAGCTGAGCTTCGACAATGTAGAGCTTTGAAGGCCAGAACCAAGATTTTGAACTGGGCCCTACAAAGCTTTGAGAGCCAGAGCAGAAACTGAATAGCTGCGATTTTTTTGAATGATCTGCCTGCAGCATCAGCCAAGCTGCACCACTCTGAAGAAGTTGCAGGTGTTGGTTCTGCTTTTTTTCTTTTGGAATCCCAGTATCAAACAAGTTGCAGTAATCCAGGTAAGAGATCATGCAGGCCTTGATAACTGTGGCAAATGCAGGACTAGCAAAGAAGGGGCAACGAAGACAAAGCTGTGTAGCTGAAATAATGTTGATTTTGGTATTGTGTGGATCTGAGCGTCAATGATGAGTTTGAAGTCCAGCACAAATCCCAGGCTGTGAACTTGACAGCTGGAACAAAAAATATCTAATTCCCCAACAGGATGAATGCTTTTGCAGCTGGTGACATTGTTGCCCGACTCTAGGAAAACCAGTGTAGACAAGCAATATCAACCAACATTCCTTCTAAGGTACGTGGTAGACTGTCGGCCCTCCCTCCCTTCCACACCCTGCTAAACATGCTTCAACCATCCCCAACTATAGTTTATGGGGCCCTGTGCATCTTAAAATTAGCCTTAATGTAAATGCCTGATCCTAGCAATCAATTTCTAAATAAAGGGGGCAGCACATTAACCCACCGGTTTAGAGGGAATACTTCCTTTCTTCTTAGCCGAGTTCTCCGAGTTTCAATAAAAAGTTGAGAAATTCTCAGCAACCTTCTATGGTATGTTACAAATTAACAGCAATGTTAATTAATAGCAACCCCCTCCCCTCAAAATATCCAGCCTGACCTATTTAGAAAATCAATCCCATTTTTCTTTTCTTTTGTTAGTGGTGTGAAAGCTCTCAGTTGTGAAATCATAGCCGTCACAGTAAAGATTTGTTCTTGAATCGCTTTGACCTGCTTTAAGAAGCCAATACATTCCGTTCCTTTTGTGTTAAGTAGGAGAGAGAAGACAATTTCTAATTGAGAGTTGAGCTTTAGGAAATTCAGCCCTTAATGTCTCTTTCAGACTATAAAGATGAATTGATCCTGAGTGAACTTAACACAAAACCGTGTCTATCAAGGCAAACAGCCAACCTTAAATAGCTGAACAGCAAATTATCAAAAATGTGGCTAAACATATTTTCCCCAGAAATAGTATTCCCATTTATTAGTGGCTCTTGAATATATTATATATATATATATTTGGCTGATGTACAGTGAAACATTCACTGTTTTAAAGTCTATGCCGCAAAAGTTCAGAAATTCCACCATTTACCACATACACAGAAATTAAAGTGGTTTGGCTCAGGAGAGCATTTGAACAGTCAGATTGAGGAAGTCTGTGAGAACAAGAATCTGCTTAAAAGGCACTTTGCTTTCATTTAATTAACCCACTGACATCTGGCCCCAGTGGAAACATCCTGCGGTATAATAAAATGAAAAATTGATATTAGCCAGGATCTGGGTAGAGGAGGGGAGAGAAAGATGTTTGTGTAGTGAAATCCTGGAGATCACTTCATGTTTCCTTACATGCGTCACCCCTGGTAAGAGCTTTCATGTAGTGACCTAGGTATAGCCTTTTATTCCCATGGAAAATGCATGAGGACTTTATGGTGAGAGCCTGCACTTATCCAAGGATCACAGAAGCTGTATTTCCTCTGAAGATTTGAGTGTATTTACTGTATAAGCTAGACTTGGTGGTTTTTTTGTGTGCATGTGGAAATGAATGCACAGCAAACTGAAGAAAAGGTCACACAACCAGATTTAATTCACATTTCTGAAATGTACATAATGTACAGTGCCTACAAATACAAGCTGTAGTCACCTTGAAAAGTTTAACTCGAGGCTTCTGGATTGTGGTGTGCCAAGGAACACTCCACAATCTAAATCATGCTGAACATTCCTTCCAAAGGGGGTCATCATATCTGTGAACCGTTGAAAGATTTGTAATGCTTAAGGGTTTCCCCCCCCCCCCCCAGAATTACCTATAGCAACCTTCATTTAATATGCATCTTTTTCTGCTGATAGACTGCACTTGTACAACCGTTATTAAGATGACAAAAGAATATGTTTATGTTTATTATAATTTGATATACCTCTCAGGCCAAAGGCATTAGAGCGGTTTACAATGCTACATCATTTGAGGAATTAGGAAAGGAACGCCATTTATATAATAGGACAGAATAGAGAACAGAGACAGTCAGAAAGATAGGAGAAGAAGAGGAACAGGAACAGCAAATTACCACAACATAGAGACACATCGACCAGGTCCATGTCATCGGAGCAACCCTCAGCAACAGAACGCCACGGACCAACGCCTAAGGGCCACGCCAAAGGGCCCTCTGGCGAGGCCCTCAGGCGCGGGCCCACAAGGCGCGGGCGCGCCTCAGAAGTGGCGGTTTAGAAGCCGTTGAAGAGGGCTGTGGAGGGCTGCTGATTGGCAGGGAATGGAGGTGAGGAGGAGCTCCTGCTCACTCCCTCCGATGATGGCTGCTGCTCCCTGGTCTACCACTCGGCATCTCTTCCGGGAAATCAAGGACAACGCTGTGGAACATTTGGGCTCAGCAACATGCAGGGTTGTCCATGTGTACTACAATACACCAAGGTTCACATAAGAAATCTATTCCTAAGGGTTACTCATGCCCCATTATGTGACCTTCACAGCTAGGAGAAGCCAAAAATGGTCTTTATTAATAAGGGTTGGAAATTTGAAGGCGTTCTGATGAGTTCTAAGTGAACTGCTAATGGCTAATGCTTTGTGATTATATATCTTAATGGCCCATAAACCATGAAATCTGCATCAGATAAACTTTTGAGGACAGAATAAATGGTTTAAATGATCATCAACAGGTCAGTACATTTTTTAAGGCACATTTTAGAAAGGCTGTCTAGGTGCAAGCTGGGATTTCTAGGCCAAAACATCCCAAATACTGTGGGAGCAATGGCAGCGATGGTGGGACATGTAAGTGTCTTCTAAAATTGCTCCATCTCTGTCGCAAAAGATACACATCTCCACAACCATTTAAAACAGCAGAGCCATGCATATGGCTAGGCAAGCATCTCGCCAATCTTAGAAAGATGCATGTGTCTGAAATGCATGACACGAGTACATAGATGTGTCTGCAAAGGTATTTCAGGGTGAGGATTTCTAGCTGATGCTACATCCACATCCCGCCCTGCCATTTTAGAAGTGCGGATGTGGGGCAGTGGGCCGCAGCAAAATGAAAGATCAGTTTACTTACATGGATGTTCCTTCGACCTGATGAAAATTAGTGTGGACATGAGAGCACATTTACCTCTTCTCTCTATAAGTGCTGCTTTCATGAAACGAGCCCTTTTCTGCTACCTCTTCATGCCCTAGAGCAGGTATAGGCATGGACGTGTCAGCAGCTGGATCCAGACGTGTGAAGACCTTTTTGAAATTGCACAGACGTGCATCTTTTCAACACCAGCCATGCCACGCCTTCACAATACCCCCGTGTGACATGAACGTGGTCGTACCAGACACATTTATTTCTCAGGCTTTCTAAAATGGCTCTTGGGAAGTCTGTGATTGGCACATCTGAATGGCCATTTTCACACATGCAAGTCATGAATAGAGCTTCTAAAATGCCCCTCTGTCTCTATAATCTGCCAATGCCCTTAAAACTCCCACAGCTGCAGATGCACCCATGTCTAAGGGCCTGCGCCTAAAGACCATACCAAAGGGTCCTTAAGCATGGTCCTTAGAGTGAACTGGAGAGCGAACAACAAAACAGCAAAGTAAAGCTAGCAAGAACCCCTGCCAATTCTAAAAGACATTCTTACCTACCTATCAGACGGTGACTAGTCCCAAGAAATATTCATTCAGCCCTACCAGTCAAATTTACAATGAATCAGGAACCTTCATCTTTTGCCTGTGCAAACACCGTACTCTCGTCTAGCCCTCTATGCCTCCTCCTATATATTGTGGTCATAGCAATGCTAAACAGTGCCTCCCATATGCACCACACAGAACCAATTCCCATAATGCATATGTATCAACAACGGACGGACACAATCCAGATGTGTTTGTTGCATACACAGCACTACGGAAGACTAAACAGTTCACAAGCAATAGAGCGTTCAGATTTATAACCCCCACACTGTGGAACGCTCTACCTGATCAGCTTAGAGCAACCAAAGACCTTCTAACATTCTGCAAGGAATTAAAAACCTTCCTGTTCTCAGAATATTACAAACACATCTTCCCCCAACAATACTAACAATTTATCTACCTCACAACACACCACCCAAATATCATAATCCCTCCCATCTGAGAAATTAGCTCATGTAAATAGCTAAGAAACACAGCCCCCTCTATACCTTTCTTTAGAGTATACTGGGATGTACATAGTTATGGATCCATCTATCTTGTATATAGTTTGTTTTAACTAGTTCTCTAGTTCCAATGATGTTATTAAGCTGTTAAATGTTCTATGCAACTTCATGTTATTGTTCAATGTAAACCGCCCCTGATCCCTGGAATGAGCAGTATAAAAGAGCTGTTCAATAAATAAGATACACTCTTATAGAGATAAACACCCTCAGCAATACCACGTACTCACCAGCAAGCAGTTAAGCACCATGCAAAAGATAAGATGTGTCCTAATCAATACCCACTCTGCATGCAACAAAATTCCAACACTGACTGTATTAAAGGACCATAACGGAAACATGGCTCAGAGGCCAACAATGTACTAATTAACCAGCTATGCCCACCCATATACACCATCCACATCTGCACAAGAACTTCTAGCAGAGAAGGAGGAGTGTGTATAATGGCCAAGAACCACCACAAGTTTGACACCATTGATTCCAGCTCCACAAGCAATATGGACCTCCTGATTTCAAACAAGTCATTATCTAAATGCTTGGTCTACAAAGCCCCACATGGCAATGCCAATGAGTTGTCTACTTTACTAGAAACAGCTTGCGAGCTCCCCTTCAAGAACCAATACCTCATCCTCCTAGGAGATCTGAACCTTGCATCTGCACCCATTAGCCAAGCTTTATCTTTCCTTGAAGCCATGGAAACTTTGCACTATAGACAAGTAATCACCCACCAAAAACACAAAATAAAAAAAGGAGTAAAACTCGACCTTATCTTCATCCCAGATTGTAATACACTTGGACTCGAACACAAATACATCTGTCTTGCCAGTTCCCTGGTCAAACCACAAAAGCAATACATTTCTTTCTGCCACACTCTGTCCCCCCAGGCACATCAATCTGTAAGCCTACCATGAATTGCAGATTACACCAGTTCAATGCCAAGAATTCATCACTGAAGTACTCCCCCAACTCGATACCACTCCCCAAGACATTAGCCTGGACAGCCTGATTACCAAATGGACCACCACCTTAGCATCAGCCACCCTTGCACAGCCAACAGCGACCTCCTCCAAGTGACACCACATGGCACCCTGGTACTCACCATCCCTGACAGACCTAAAGTGTAACCTACAGCATCTAGAACACAAGTGGAGGAGAAGTACCAGAGACCCAGTCCTACAAAATATATACAGGGAGAAACAAAAGGAATACTGCATCGCCACGAACGAAGGCAAGAGAGTACAGTACCAAAATCACCACAAGCTCCATCAACAAACATAAGGAGCTCTTTGATATAGCCAAAACTCTTCTAGAGGAACCCACTAACCAAGGCTCCCAAGCCCCCATGCCACCTTCAATCCAAATACAAACCAAACCAAGCAACCACATGGCGAGTACCACCCCCCTCTCTACTTCTCAAGATAGCCACATAAGCACATGGCCCACATTCAAAACGGTAACCTCAGAACACCTTGAAAACTTAATAGCAAGTCTCAACACAGCTACCTCCCCTCTAGACCCCTGCCCAGTTTCTTGGATAAAGATTACAAGAACTCAACATAGCTCACATATCTTAAATATAGTCCAGTCCTCCCTAACCCATGGGTACATGCCTCCACAAACAAAACAAAGCTCAATCGGGCCTCTACTCAAGAGTTCTATTCTGGACCCCACCTCCTCGATGTCTTACAGACCAATCTCAAGCATCCCATTCATCTCAAAAATAGAAAAGACAGTGCAGTCCGAACTACAAAATTATATAAAATGAGCCATGCTCCCCCCCCCCCTTGACCAACACAGCTTCAAAACAAACCACAGTGTGGAAACCCTCTCACTTCCCTGCTAGATACTCTTATCACCAGTACACAAACTATCTTCCTTGATGTCTCCACTGCTTTTGATTCCATGCCTCAGACTTCAAGAGATTGGTTTGTGCAATACCACAATAAGCTGGTTGTTGATTTAATTTGATATATCACTCTTTGTTTCTGCTCTTACCTAGAAGACCAAAACCAACAAATAGAAGTTGGTTCCATATCCTCAGAACCCTTTTACCCTTAAGGTATAGTCCAAGGCTCCTTCCTTTCAGCCCGCTTATTCAATATCTTCCTGCAGCCTCTATGCTCAGTAATCTGATCCCATAAAATAAGCTATGAAATATACACTGACCGAACTATTGCAAACTAGCCGAATGCTTCATGCAGTAGGAAGATGGCTAAGCCACAATAACCATAAGAAAACAAACAGAGGTACTTCATATGACCAAGGACCCCGACTTAAAACCCCACAATCCCTCAAAATTGCAGATGAGCACCAAATTAAAACTGAAGTCAAGTACCTCGGAATAATCCTTGATCAAGGACTAACTTTCCAAGTTCAAATCAAGAGAACAACCAGTTCAATATACCACAAATTAAGAACATTAAAGAACCTGTGTCCCCTTCTCACACCAGATCTCTGTGTTCTGCACTGTACGCCAGACAATAATACCCCCATCCTCGACTACTCCAACATAATCTACCAAGGCCTACCAAAACACACCGTTTACCCACTCCAAATGGCTCAAAACACAAGTGCAAGGATCATTCATGGTGCACCACGACACTCCCATATCACCCCCAATCAAATACAAGGTATCACTTAGCACATTCAAAGTCCTACACAATATATCAGCAACTTGCCTGCAATCACCAATATCCAAACCAAGCAATGAAAGACTAAGAAGGCACAATGCACAGAACCTTCATACTATACCTCTCTCAAAAACAAAGAGCAGTCAAATGGCATGTAATCGTGCTTTCAGTCTATATGCCCCCAACAACCTGGAGCTCCCTACCCCCTGACCTAAAAGGCAATGCCAACCTAGCAGACTTCCACAAGAAGCTGAAGACTTACCTCTTCCAAGGAGGCGTAAATGTCTGGAATTTCAATCTAGCTGCGATTTATGCCAATTTACCCTTAATATTTTATAAAGACACATCAGCGCCTGTGTGTCTTTATAAAATTTGGCTATATATAGGCACTTTCTCAACCTCTAAACTTAGGTAATAAAACTACCCTCAGCATGTGCAAAGACTGAATCTTTGCAGTTTTGTTCTAACAGGTACATTATATTCATAGGACTGTATCATTTTCCAGACTTCCTTTGTCTCTTTCTCAAGTTTACTCATGATCTTTAACAGGGTTGCTTCATACTTAACATGACAATACCTTGCAACAGAACATGAATTAAAAGCCTTGATAGGTGAAAAAAATTGGGCAGGACGTTGATCCCGACCTGTACCTAAATGGAGTCCTGTTGCTTGAAATTAAAATTTTCCAATTGAAATTCATTTTTTGAGTGATAATACTCATGCTTTTAGTCTCATGTAGTGATCCTAGCCAAAGCCCTTTACAGGCAAATACAATGCTTAACAGTAGCCATTTATAGTTGATACTCATTTTATTGTCCTCAGAAGGTTAATATTTATTTCAGCCTTTATATGGAAGTCTAATTAGGACACCTCACAATAAAGGGGAACAATGTGGTAAATGGGATATTATTTGAATGTGAGAATCCCTAATATAACAGATATAGTACACAGCAGAGCTATAACCTTTGGTAATGAACCTGTGCATAGAACCATAGTTCAAAGTGAGCAGGTGCTACACTCAGTATAAATTACCCTTTTTGGGCACAGTGAAGGAGTTTGCTCAATATTGTGGGTGCTCAAACACCCACCACACTCACAGATTTGACACTTATGCGATGGAACAGCAATAAGGACCGGCAGTGCCAACCCAGAGACATAACACGTAGAATAAACGCATCTCAAAACCTGCTATCTCTAGGGTTACAGCAATCATATTCCTGCGATTTTCCCACAGTGGAGTTTTAGCATTACCAGGAAACACATTTCTCTAAGATGCACCGAAAAAAGCCAGAGAGGCAACATCCCAGCACACTCATTGCTTTAAAAAAAGCTTAGACTGAGTTGTGATATGATTAAACATTTTTTGATGCATTCATGAGAAAATGAATACAGTGGGACAATGTATTTTTAACTGCACACGTATGATAATACATGACCTCTGAAAAAACAAGACTGTGTATAGAGATAATGCAAAGATAAATTCATTTGTTTCCTGAAATGGTTGCACTGTCCTCTCTTTATTCATGAATGTAAAATCCAAATCTGAATGTAAAGTTTACATGTTTATGTTTTAATAAAGATGGATATACCTAACATCTCATTCCGGTATCACTGTGATTTGCAAAATATAACCAGAGCACAACAGTTTATAACAAGACACAAAACCCATAAATGATCCAACGCCCTATAAGTTCCCGTAACCACCATCCGATGTGGCATAAACAAGTCTACTTCCTAAAGTCAATCAGGACTAATGACATGCATCTTTTATTTTGCAAATATTTTGATTTCTTTTGCTCTGTACCCTTAAAGTGGTATTTTAGAAAGGACTTCCAAGTCAAATTAGGAATGTCCAGAGCAGACCGCATTGAGAAACGCCAGGGATGTCTATTTCTCCACCTGATTCTAGTAACGTAGACGTCCCCAATGTGGGCATAGAGCCAGCAGACACAGACGTCCTCCTCAGGAAATCACCCGGAGGACATGTCCATCTCATACAAGCTAGCATAAAGGAGATACCCAGCGGCATAGCAAGATGAAAACATGAGCCCTCATTCCCCGTCAGTTTCATTTATTGGCATGTAAAATATAGGGGACACGAGTGAACCTCCTTTCCCACACCCTCCAGATGGCACTTTTCCCAAGCCTAGTCACGCCTTGAACAGGTATTGACTTGAACACAGCTCATGATGTCCAAGGCCTTTCTGAAATCGGGTGAGGACATCCACATTCTGGGAACAACCTGGACATGCCTACCCCCGTTCAGACTTGGATGTCCACAGAGCTAGCTTCTAAAATGACTCTGGAGATGTCTCCATGCTTTAAAGATCTTCATGCCCATAGCATGAAAAAGGGCTTCTAAAATAACCCCCTTAATTTCTTGCATTTTTCTGCCCTTTGTCCATGTGGTAGCCATATCTAAATATTTCCTTAGTAATATTATTGGATTCCTCTGCCAGCATTAAAATGACCTTCATATTTGCATAGAAACAGAAAATGATGGTACATAAAGACCATATGGCCTAGCCTGTCTGCCTTTCCATATGAACTAAGTTCTAAACTTCCTTCTTTTTTTAAATTCAAATACTGTTCTTGTCTCCATCACCTCCATTGGGGGGCTGTTCCGAGCATCCACCACCCTTTCCATAAAGAAATATTTCTTCAAAATTACTCCTGAATCTATCCCCTTTTCCATTCTTCCTATGACCTTCATTCCAGATCTTCCTTTCAAATGGAAGAAGATCTTCCTGTGCATTTATTACATGGAGGTATTTAAATGTTTATCATATAATTTCTTTCCTGCCTTTTCTCCAAAGTCTATCCTTATATGCCTTATGACGAAGACCACTGACCATCCTGTTTATATCCTCTTGAAGGTGTACTCTCCTGAACTCTACACGATACTCAAATGAGGTCCCACTAGAGATTCCTCTATGCACCCAAGATTCCCTCTGGCTTTTGCCTTTTCTACCTGTTTGCCCACTTTAAGATCATCTGATGCGATCATCCCATGTCCTGCTCCTCTTTCGTGTACTGAAGTATTTCAGAAGGGTGGTTGTTTGCCTGGATGTCCCTATTTATAATCATTTTTTCAATTTACTTTCTTTTCTCTCCGTTTTTCTGCTACTACATGATTTTAAAAGCAAAGACTAAGATACACAACTTAATTTTAAGCTTGAACCTGATGCAGACTATGGGGGTTATTTTAGAAGCCTTAGTCATGATTTATGTATGTATAATCAGGTATATACATGTGAAATTTCGTAAAATGCAATGTGTGCCTTCAAGTCAATGCTTACTCCTGGCATCCATGTGTAAATGGCCATTTTAAAAAGGGTCCATTTTGCACTTGGATGCCCTTAGTACATGGACATTTTGAGGGAGTTTCTATGGGATGTGGTCTGGGCAGGGCAAAAATGTACAGGTGTATTCCTATTTCCATATAGAGAATGCATGTGTAAATCCAGAAATCTCCTATTGGAATTTACTCCTCATCCCTGGTACGTGTAGATTTCTAAAACGTGTGTTTCAGCCAGTCCTCTGTAGGACAGATTAAATGTTAAAGAGGTTATTTCTCCTCCAAATTTAAATAAGTCAAATATAGCGCCCTCTGTAGTTAAGTAGCAGCGTCTGCATGTTTAATGCAGAACAGCTCGCATGAGCGTATAAGCACTGACATGTGTGTACAAGTTATGAAATGCGTGCATTTAAATCTGTGAGTTTCTGGATTTTCTCCATCAATTTTCCCCACATGTATATTTGTACAATGGCTCCCCCTGCTGCAAGTGGCTATAAACCCCTGTGTGTTCCCACATTTACTTCTATATATTGTAGAAAAGGCTGCGCATTTAGCAGAGACATTTCTAAAATACTGTCAGAACTGTGGGTTCTGACCTACACAACTCAATTCCATTCTCCACATACTTTCTACAATGTGCCTTCATACATTTTAAACTTGTTCCTCCATCAGGGGTTTAATGCTATCTCTATGTATTTTTCATCGCCTATAATGGTCCGCCATCATCTTGCAGTCTGCAAATACCATACTATCAGTCTTGGAATCTTCAATTCTTTCTAAGCACTTTCTCCCAGTCTTTATTCTGATATTTAAGCTTATTCTTTGGTCCACATAAAACTTCATTCAAAATATGAACCTTTACAGCAACCAATATACCACAATCTTACTGATCTTGACTGTTCCATCCAGATAAGCTTCTTCTGTCTATGCTATTCCGTAACGGTGAGAGATCCGTCAGAACCATTCATGGATTTCCTGCTCTCTAACTTTCTCTAGTCTTCTCAGTTTATTAAATGTTGCTACTGAATTTAGTGCTTACAAAAAGTCCCCCTGAAAACTGAAGTACCCCTATGCTTCCTACACTACTCTCCTTAGGTGCCTAGACCAACTCTGGACGAGTTGCCTCTACCATCTCTAGGGGTGAGAGGGCAATGCAGTGACGGGCTAACGAAGAGGTTAGGCTAGCTAGGGTTCAAGCCTAGGTAAAATTTAGGGCCTGGGCATTAGTGTGCGAACTTCCACAAATGCACACTAATAGTGAGTTATGCATTTATCTCTTCCCTGTGATTTCATGCATTTTATTTAGCATGTAGCCTATTACCTAAGAGGCCGAGCTACTAAGCTCTGCAAAGCAGTTAATGCAGGACTTAGCAGGTACTAGCAGTGCAGCTCAATGGCACACACTAATTCTTGGATTATGGGGGTCATTTTAAAAAAGGGGGTGCACTTTGAGAGGTAAAGTATGCACTTACATTGATGTTAGTTTAGTCATTTATAAGCACATACGCATGTGGATAGTCTCTTATGAAATCTCAACTAGCATAAAAGAATACTTTGCCATTGAGTGTGCACATAGGCGAAGTTTGGGTAGAGTGCACCAGTATGCATATGTATTATGTGGTGGCGAAGCCAGCCAGGTGCCTAGGGAGATAGAGAAAGCGAAGGCAGTTTCCCATAGTCAGAGGGAAAATGCAAGAAATGGTCACTTTAAAAGTGCAGCTAACGTTGAAAGAAACCTGTCAAAAGTTGTTGTCCAAAAGCCACGCCCCAGCTCCATGGTAACTGAGGGTGGTAATGCAGGGCAGCTGGGGGCGGGGTGGAAAGATACAGGTCAGACGCACTCATATAAGCCCCAGAGAACAGGGAAAGAGAGAGCAGCAAGACTAACAGCGAGAGCAGGAAACAGGAACAAGACAGCAGAAAGAGTAACAGGAAGGCACGAGAGGAGGAGAGCTGAGTCTGATTCAGAGGCAGAGTCTGAGCAGGAACCTCAGTCTGAGCAAGAGTTTCACTCTTGCAGGAGGGAGAGAGACGTGAAGGCTAACTCATCCAGGAACCAGCATGGCCAGGGGAGTGGCAGTGAAGCACTGCTGAAAAGAATCTCCAAAGGTATTGCTCAAAAGGATTATAGCCAAAGCTCTCAGGAAAGGTTCCCAGACGGCAGTTTGAGGGAAGGATATCCCCAAAGGCAGCTCCAACATTCAAACCAGACCCAGGGTTACAGGAAGCCTGCAGGTGGTTCCAGAACCCAGGAAGGGCTGGTAAGAAAACCTCTTAACAAACAAGGTCTGAATGTTTTAAAGCTTTTAAAAGGTCTGTTAAAGGATCAGGAAGTAGCTTGTGGTAATAACAGCTCTGGGTACCGAGAGAGGTCTCGAGGGGAACAGCTGTTTTACAACGACGTCACAGATCCATCGTGTTCAGAATGTGAATCAATGGAACTGGGAGAGAATGATACTGTCTTGAGTCAGCCTGAGATAGAAATGGAGTGTGATCTGTCCATAGCAGTAAAGTAAGAATGTTTGGAAATTCTAACCTTGAAGAAATATCCATTTGTTTGCTGTGCATGTTATGCTAAAAAGCCAGGACGTTTTAATTAGCATGGCTGCTGCTTGAGAAGAGACTGGTTAAGGAGGTCTGCCTGAAGTCTCTAGGAAGCTAATTAAAACCCCTGAAGAAATAAGCTAAGAAGAAAAGTTATTGCTTGAGTTTTGTAACATTGAAGGTTTCAATGGACATTTAAGTTTCAGTTAAGCAATGTGAATGGAAGATTTACTGTTGAAGAAACCACATGTGCCTTGCTATCTTTTATTTTCCCGTAAAAAGTCTGTACACGTGAAAAGCCAAGCTTCATTAAGAAGTTCCTGTTTATTACGGGAGGTGAATAAAATTCCTGTGTTTGCTTTCAACCCTCGGCTCAGCATTTTTTTACAACTACATTTTAACTACAACTCCCAGAGGCCTTTGCCCTGGAGTACAATTGAAAGGAACATTCGCCCCCTTTCCTTGTCAGGCAACCGCCTAGGCGGGGCGAGGGCGCGACAATTATCAAATACTATAATTTGTGTGTATTTATGAGAAATATAGCATGGGCATTTCCACTAGCCCTAGGGTTGCTCTTAATGTCTGATCTCTGCCACTTAAGCTAGTAAAGAAAAGTAGACGCCTACCTAACTTTTTAAATAGGCTTCATGTAGGTACCTTAAAATGCTCTTTAGCTTATAAAATCTCTCCACCTGCCTAATACAGAATGGGGCACACAAGAGGTGGAAGATGGGTGGTGAATGGCTGCAGATTGTGCCCTACAGTAAACACTTGGCAAATTATTGGACAGTAGCTGTTGATGTGGCAGATAATGCAGCACAGTTAACACCATCTGACTAGGTAGAGCTAATGACATCTTATCTGCAATGCATTTAACACATTTGGCATGGTGGTGGTTAGGATGGGTGGTGGGGGTCTCATCGCTTATCCCTGGTGTGGTGACTATGCCAGGTGAGGTGAGGAGTCTCCGTGTCCAACGTGCCCAGTGCTGCAGCCTCTTCCACCTCGCTGTCTGTGGGCGGGAATGATGGAGATTGGATTGGAATTATAGAGTCCAAGGCCCTTGAGGGTGTCTCCTGCAGTCATGAGGCCACCAGTGATGCGTCAGGGGCCCTATTCTGCTCTTGTGGTTGATATTGGAGCTTCTCACCCACCTGCTTCAACAAGGCGGCAAAGGGGCTTGCTTCAGAACTGCACCCCTTTGTGTCTGCTGCTGTGACTCCTGGAGGAAGATCTGGTCCTGGAGCTGCTGCCTGAGCAATCACGGTGGTGATGGCATCAGCGCTTCCGATCACTCCTGCCAATGGAGTGGCGAGGGCTGCTGTTGCAGCTGGATATGGAGGCAGGCCATTTCCTTGCATTTTTGCAACTCCCCCTGCTTTTACTGAGTCAGTGCGGTTTGGCAGAGTGCTTCTACACCAATGGGGAGGCATACTCAGTGCTCATGCCAATGGGGGTTTTTCTCCGTCAGCGCGGTGATGTTTCTCTTGGCTTCCCCTGTTGCCATGATGCTGACTAATGGCACCGCAGGGGGTGAAATTTGGCACATCGTCACCCCTGACATCATGGCGGTGGACAGAGGAGCCTGGGTCTGGGAAATTGGCAGTGATTTCAGCAAGGATGTCCTGAGAGGCCTGAGGGGGCACAGGTTGGGCTGCCAAGGATGTTGGAAGTGCACAGCTGGGGATGGAGGCCCCGAGGAGCACACCCTGAGTGGCGGATGAGCTTCTGTGATGCCGATGCTCCACATGGTTGGCTGCATGGCCTCCGGCTGGCAAGGTGAGCGGGGGTTTGGCCATAAAGTCACTGAGAGCAAGGAATCTTGTTTTTCTAGTGCATGGAGACATCCCAGCACAGTGGGGGCAGACTTCAACCTGATGGCTGATCCAAGCACGGCACACACCGATTGTGTACATTGGTGCTGTTCATTTTTTTGCTGCAGCG
Organism: Ichthyophis bannanicus; assembly: GCA_033557465.1. Classification (NCBI taxonomy): domain Eukaryota; kingdom Metazoa; phylum Chordata; class Amphibia; order Gymnophiona; family Ichthyophiidae; genus Ichthyophis; species Ichthyophis bannanicus. The sequence continues at coordinate 116,941,652 of CM066049.1, read as the reverse complement.
GGGACTTTTTTTTTTTTTTTTTTAAACCGAGCTTAGGCATAGTACCTTGGTCAAGTAGAAATTACTAGAACTGGTAGCCTTTGCTTCTCTTACCTCTGCTTGTTCTTCTTTTAAATGTTTTTTTTCTTTTTTTTTGTGGAGAGCTGGAGAGGTCCATCTTGCTGGCAAGGCAGAAGAATGGAAACTGGCTAGCTGGGGGAGGGCTACCTTGGCACATGCCCAGAAAGGGTTATCTTTCTGGATTCAGGAGAGCACTTCCATTCTTGGTGCCGTCGGATGACATCACCAGGTGTGGCTGATGCATCCTGCTTGTCCAAGGAGAAAGACATTTCCTCTGCCTTAATTGTTTGGGAAGATGCTGCGAATCCCACAACAGTTAACACAGAGGTTGTGCAGTTGCCACACCTTAATTTTGGCAATCCTGTTGAAAGTGAGGTTTATAATTATGCATAACTTAATGCAATTCAGTTTGACACTTTATTAGCCAACGAACCAGTCCAAAACAGATTACAATAATAAAATATATAAAATAAAACCCTGCCATTAACTCCAGTGAGAAAATACATAGTAACAAAAACGCAGATAAAAATGCAAACAATGAAATGTTATCACAATGAAATATAGAACTTTTTTTTTTAGTAATAAAAGTTAGCCTCAATCAAAAGTGCAACACATAATATTAGAACGCACAAAAATAAGATATAATCACTAAAATAAACAGTGAGATGCTTATGGCTAGTTAGTTAGAACAATTATGCTGAAAAGCTATGTGGGATTTTAGAAGGGTTATATAGAAGGCACAATGTTGAAGATTATGGGGAAGTGGTAGCAGTGAAGGGAGACATGTGTAGTGCCTTCTAAAATCACACCGTCTGCATCCTGAAAGATGTACATCCCCACAACCAGGACTGGAGACAAGCACTTGCGGATAGCAAAGCTGGGAATGTGCATGGTTGCATGCCATTTCAAAAATGTGGAAGTCCCCAAAATACATATTCATAGAAACAGGTACTCATAGATGCTGGCCATGGGATTTTTGGACAAGGTTGTCTATGTCATGAGACATTCACATCCCATATCAGCAGATGTGCAGCAGTGGGGCAGTAAAATGACTGGACTTAATTTACATGCAGGTGTTTTTAGCCCAGCAAAATCTTTTGTGGTGGTAAGAGCACATTTTGCTTTTCCCCCTGCAATTTTTGCTTTCAGGAAATGAGCACTTTGTTGCACTTATTTGTGGTCAGGAGCAGGTGTAGGCGTGGATATGCGAACAGTCATTCTGAAATTGCATGGCAACCTGCATCTCCATTGCACTACCCAGGACCTGCTTCTATCACACACCCCCGTGGCTCCTTGCATATGCTTGTGCCAGGGACGCTTATATACCCAGCTTTCCAAAATGGGTTCAGGGATGTCTCTGTGATTTGCACATCTGAATGCCCATTTTCAGATAGTCCAAAGCATGAATAGAGCTTCTAAAATTACCCTCTATGTCTTTATTGTCTTCTGAAAAGTCAAAGAATTCTGCTCCAGATCCAGGCATAAGGAATTTCATACTAATGGAGCCCTATCTTGGAATGTGATTTTCTGCAAGGAAAGACGCTCGAAAGAATTAGTAGGTAGGCACCAGTCACAGATTTTATTGGGATCCTAAGTCCCTCACAAACACATTAATGGGCAATACCCGTCAATGACTTAAAAGCAATACTTAAAAGCTTAAAAAGAATTCTTTGTTAGAGTGTCAAAAGCAGAGGGGTGGCCCTTATCCAGCATTTTTTCTCCACACAGCATTTGTCTGCTGTGTTTTGGATAAGTCAAGTTAAAGACTATTTGAAACGGGCCCAGTGTGGGAAAAACCCTTCAGTATATTTGGTCTATGGAAGTTGCAGTTCAACTACATTACTTGTCAAGCAGTAGAATTAATTTTTAAACTGTGTCCATGAATGTCACGAACTAGTAGTCCCTCTAGCTTAGCTCTCTGGGTCAAGAGCTAAGCAATAACTTCCCTTTTCTATAGGTGAGCAGGACACTGGCATATTGCTTACAAACCTTATTTACATCTTTAAGTGGATAATTTACCTTGGGCTTCTAACTAACTAATAACCTTCCACAGCTACTATAAAATCTCCTTTTCACAACTTAATCCAGAGAGCAATTACAAACGAGAACATTCCCTAAACACAGCTAGTCTGACTTTCCATAGCACAGGCTGAACTTCTATAGCAAACTTACAGCTTCTTGTAATTCACACTGCAGTTTCCAAATAGGCAATAGCATTTCCCTTCTTTCAGTTTGACTCTACTATCTAAGAACTTTAATATGCCAACTAACTCCCTCATCAGCTACTCAATTGCAGGTCTTGGCTTCTCTGTCTCTACATATTGCAGACTTTACCTTGATGTTCATCTAATCAGTAGGTTATCTTAATCAGTATCACTGCCAGCCCACATACATCTTTTTAGCCCAATTATCAGCCAAGATATATTTCTAATGTCACAGCCCTTACCCATCCCAGGTTGTCTGTGTGCTCCGCCAGCACAGACTGTCTGCCCAGGTAGTTTAAGTGACTAGGTGAATGCTTTTCTATGGCTTCTACTTGGGATCTTGCACAGTAAATACATTGCTCCCTTGTCAACTTCTCAGAATTCTGACAAGAACTTAATTCCTTAATAACACAGCAGCATTTTTCCAGAAAGCTCCTACCTTCCTTGAGGGTCCTAAATACCAATCTCCATTGTATTCCACAGCTTTTTCTTCTTTCCCTTTAAATCAGCAAATAGTCTGGGTTCTTTTCCCTTTGACCAGAAGACTGCTAACTGGTTCCAGGTGTTCGATTAACTTCACCTGTGTTCTGAATCCCTGCCCCTTTCTCCCCACATTTCCCAGATTGCTTGTCTCCAATACCACCTCACTTTTTTTCAGCTCAGGACTCCCAGGGACTATACTTTCCAGCATTCCCATGAGTTCCCTTCCTTTCAGAAATCATCTCTGCTCTGGAACTGATGTAGAACCAGTGAAACACTGCCCAGTTTGTCACAGAGAGCCAGATCACAAAATATTTTGCATTACCAGATGCTCTGTGTTTAGGGTTGCCAACTGACCCCAGATGCGCCCGACAGGCTTGATCCAGTCCTGTGTTTACCCCATTGCATGCAGGGACTTGTAGTCTTGCTTTTCTTATGGAGTGCAATGGGGAAATCAGAACGACATGTCCCCGCATACAATGGAGTAAAGCCAGGACTGGATCAAGCCTGTCGGGCGCATCAGGAGCCAGTTGGCAACCCTATCTGTGTCTGATCAGTAGCCAAGCTGGATATGTTTTGTCAATATCACTGGAGAGTGGGGATCACAAATATATGCTGTAGCCCTTTTTGTACCCTCCTTCCGAGTTGTATTATCAATCTACTCAAAATCTTTCATAAAATATACCAAAGAGTATTATCTAGATCTTTTGTCCCCTATAACCCAATTGAATTGTTTGTTCACTTACAGCCTAATATTTAAATAGCCCTTAGGGCCATGTTTACTAAAGTTTAGCGTATATTACCCACTGCAGACCAGATCTCTATTCCTTTGGTCACAGTGGCAGATACTGCATGCAATAATATTTAGTAAACATGGCCCTTAGTGTCCTTATTTAAGTGCCCATTTTCAGCAAATCTTAGGTGCCTCAATTATCAGACTGAAAATAGACATCTAACTTAATATTTAGATACATAAAGTTAGGCTTGCTGTGCATTCTCAAAGGGCTGCTTCTCTGGAAGGCCAGAAATTGTTACTAAATGTTGGTTCAATTAAAACTGTAAGAAACAGAGCCAGATTTTTTATGGGAAAGAGCTTGCACACTCTCCAGCACAATAATGGAAAATTAATTTATCTTAGAGATAAATAAAACATATACCTACTGTTTCTAGATTGCACAGACTTGTGGTGGGTATTCACACATTGTGGAAATGATTTGACATTCCTTTTCTTTCAAGCTGCTATATTTTCCTGCTAACTCTTATTCCCTAGGCTATCTTCTAAGCAAGCTGCCGGACTTAATAAACTTTCATTTCACTAGGGAAAACACCATGGTTATTATCACTCACAACTAGGCAGATGTTAGCATGGAACACAACAAGATTTGCACGATCTCTAGAATCTCAGGGTCGGATACTTCAATAACCCCTATCTTGAATAATAGGACCTACTGAACCTCTGTAGGCTTATCTGGTCTACAGCTATCACAGATCACAGTGAAACCACCTTTGGGTCATCTGTTTTCTGGTTCTTATGAACAGATGATTTTTTTTATTGTGTTCACACAGAAGAATATATATATGGCACAATGATGACTGTGATTTTAGCAGAATGCGAAAAATAGTGGTGATTGGCTATACAGATATCCAAACCATCTTACGCTGAGGAATCTTATGATCCTCTGTGCACACCAACAAGTTTTACCTCTGGTTTTTGCAGTCCTCCCATGAGTTCCAGTGTATTCTGTAAATTGGGAAGTCTTGACTTGAGGCATACAAGGACAAGAGGCATAGGTAAATATTTGGAATCTGCAAGTATGACCTACATTGATCATGAATGTAATTAATCAATATCAGTTATGGAAGTTATAGAAAAAGCAAAGAGGGGATTGTGAATGTTTGGGTGAATTTATAGTATTTTTAATAGGGGTGGCAGGCAAAAAACTATTTTGTTTAGTTTCCTGTTTCATTTGCAGGTTTGTTTTGTTTAGTTTTAATAAATTTCCATTTTGTATCATTTTGTTTTTATAAATTTTCACGTCGGGGCAATTTTGTTAATTGAAGTGGTGGCTGTGGCTGTTGCTAAAACAAAGAGATGAAAGGTTATTAGAGGTTTCAAGCAAATGAAAATCCCAAATGGCTTTTTTTCTCATATCCAAGACTGACCTTGAACCTGTGATCTTTAGGTTAGAAGGCTTGTACGAGGGTTGCTCAGAAAGTAATGCCCCACATGTTTTTTCTCAGTCCAGAATGAAGATAGAGGTGTGAAATTGAAAGAGTAGTAACTTGGAACTTCAAAGGACAAATGTGTGTAATTTTACAGTCGTCCGACAAATAGCGAGGCGGTAGTGATCCTTCAAATGGCATCTGTGAGTGACACATGGTACAAACTACAAGCTGTAATTGAATTCTTGGTGGAGGAGAAAGAAAGTATGAGAAACATTCACAAACAGTTGTGTGCTGGGTATAGAAGTTCTGCGGTAGATAGGAGCACCATTGGACGATGGGGGAAGAGAGTAAAGGCTTCAGGAAGTGGTAAAATGGAACTGGAAGATCAGCCGCGGTCTGGGCGTCCTGCCTCAGCCACCAGTCCAGACAAGTTGCAGCGTGGTGATGACATTATTTGTGCGGATCGGCGCATCACGAGTCGGGCATTGTCCGTACAGCTTTCCGTCAGTAGAGGTAGTGCAATGGCAATTATTGACTCTTTGGGATAAAGGCCTCCCCCTCAGCTTCAAAACACTCCAACAAATCAGAGCAGATGTCTTTCCTTTGGTGTTTGTGTTCAGTTGTGAGACTTCGCGGAACCACCCCCCCTGCACTCCCTGCATGAACCCCCCCCCCCCGCACCTCACTTCCCCATCACTGCATGTACCCCCTCCACATCTTCTGATTGTTTTGTTGTGACACCGCCTTGATTTTTATGATAAGACGGTCTAGAAATACTGTTAAATAAATAAATAAATAAATCTTGCACACACCTTTGAATATCCCAAAGAGTCAATAATTGCCATTGCACTACCTCTACTGACAGAAAGCTGTACGGACAATTCCCGACTCGTGATGCGCCGATCTGGACTGGTGGCTGAGGCAGGACTTTCTTTCTCCTCCACCAAGAATTCAATTACAGCTTGTTGTTTGTACCGTGTCACTCACAGACGCCATTTGAAGGATCACTACCGCCTCGCTATTTGTCGGACGACTGTAAAATTACACGTGTCCTTTGAAGTTCCAAGTTACTACCCTTTCAATTTCACACCTCTATCTTCATTCTGGACTGAGAAAAAACATGCGGGGCATTACTTTCTAAGCAACTCTCGTATCTTGCAGCTATTATAATTCTATGAGGGCTGGTTCTAGCCAGCCTGATATTAACTGTGTTTTATATTGCTGGTGATTTTCATTTCTGTTTCCTGATTGGCCCAAAGTTTGTCTAGTCTGCAGCCCAGTGCAAAAGCCTTCTTGGATATTTTGACTTGTGAATCTATTGACTCCTGCTATAGAGACTTCTTCCAAAGACTTTTCTTTTGCCATGTGCTTATGCCAGAAATTCTGTGAAACTATGTCTAAGACATTTACCAGGCCCAATCTAGATTCTGATTGTCCAATTAGTGATCAGACCAGACAAACTGGACCAATCAGATTAAAAACAATATGAACGATATAGGAAATGTTACTGATATTTTCCGTCATTTCAAATGAACACATATTCCTAATTCTTATTCCTATTTAACCGTAAGTATGGATGTATAGAAATACCTCAGCACATAAGTAGAAACTCCCAGCTCAGCTGTGGATTGCTACTCCACTGTCATAATTGAAAATGGAGCCAGCAACTCTTATAATCCAAGGACCACATTGGCCCTTCTAAGTGTTATGATAGGAGGTTTCCAGTGGCCATAGCCAGTAGGATAATGATTCTCACTTCTAGCCATCCTGACTCTCATGCATATCCCATTTCCAGGATATCTACTATGCTTAACGCTAGAAGCCCCAAAAGGAATTTTACCTAGAAACCCCAAAGTGCATCAATTGACGCATTATCACGACGACTGCGTTTAGCATGAAATGCAGATGTGAATTAATGTGAAGCTACTTATTTTTAAATACGTGCAGTATGTGATGTCATTACATGGCGTCATTGTGTGTTTATTGTTTGTAATGTTGGAGTAAAACTGTAAACAGTGATTGAGATGCGCCACCTAGTGGGAACATGAATTTATACCTAGAAGCCCCAAAGTACGTCAATTGAAGTATCCAAGACAATTGAGTGCGTCAGTTGACGTACTTTGGGGCTTCTAGGTATAAATTCATTTTCCCGCTAGGTGGTGCATCTGTCATTAATTTTCGATGCACATATTTGAACATCTTGACCTTGCTAACAGAGTCATGGAACATGACTGACATGGTTCTAGCAGTGGCGCTGGTATACAACTTCGAAGATGCATTTGCGTCAATTGACGCACTTTGGAGCTTCTAGTGTTAAATGCAAGATATATTTGCATCAGTTTGGTCTAAGAACCTTCTTTATTTTCATGTTGCAGGGATGCCAAAAACCTGACTTGCCTGGGAACTATGAGAATAGATGCCAGCTGTGGGAGCAGTGCTAGCGCTCTTCCGTACTTCTATCAGAGAGAGCTGAAATCTATTTGTAGAGACCAATAATGTTCTGCTCATTTAGATGGCAGAGGCCTCTAGTGGCTCTACCAAAGCACGGCGTGTTACCCTTCTGTGCCATTTGCAGTATCCAGAACAGGAGTTTAAGAGGCTGCACATCAAAAGAAGCCTTGGAGTATCCAAAGGGGTGGGGGTCTACTCTTCCAAATAGGAGAAAGAGGAGGACAGAGCGGACTACCCAGGAAGCTGCAATAAGGATAACCAGGTTCTATGAGAAAACAGCACCTTGAGCACACCCAAGCTCAGCATTCTACCACTACCACTACGTATCATTTGTATAGCACTACAAAGCGTACGCAGCACCGTACATATAGATGCAAGACACAGTCCTTGTTCATCAGAGCTTACAATCTAATCAAGACAAAACACATAGCGAAACTGGGGTCTAGAGTATATAAGTAGTGAACAAAAGAGTAAGGAGCATCAGGATCCAAAAGCAGCCTCAAAGTGGTGGGTTTGTAGCCTGGATTTGAATAGGGCTAGAGAAGGAGCCTGACACACAGACTCAAGCTTGATGTACTGACTCTAGTAAAGTATCCCAACTAGAAAGAGGAAAACGAATAGAGTTCCTAGCCTCAGGGATAGTCCCTGAAGGACAAACGTGCATGGCAGTTGTCCAATATCTATCACTCTACCTGATTTTTATATTGTTTTACTAGTAAAAGACTTTCGGTAAACCTTTTGGTTCAGAACAATATTGGGCCTGACTTAAGTTACTGGGAGTCACGGGGAGTGTGCATGAGTGGATCGAAGGTGCTAATGGCCTCCCAGTTATACCAGTCCCAACCTGGAACTCAGGTATCCCAGAGATTTAAACCTGCAAAGACAGTGTTACCTCCCTGAAACGGTAACTGTGGTTTGCCACATAGCTGAAAATTAGCTGCTGTGATGTGTTCATGTATGTGGCTCAATGACTATATTCTCAGTACACTACAGAGCTATATCTAAATTCGTACAGGGGAACCATAGAAGGCCCTTACTCCCATGACTAGCCCACTCTGCTGATTCTTCTATCAAGCAACTCTAACTTGATAGCTCCTGTAATTATTAGAACAAAAGCCATTAGCTTATAATTGTTTCTTAAAAGTCAGGCCCGGGAAGGCCTGTGGAAAATAATTTTATTCCCGGAAGAATTTCATGTCTGGGACTTAATTTCTGCTGCAGGAGATTTAACGGAAACCAGTACTGAAAACATTGAAATGTGGCTGTTTATATCATGCAGCGCTCTGATCAATAGATTCATATTGTTTTATGGGAAAACTCAGTGTGCAATTATCCTTCTAGCAATTAATCTTCTTATTTGGAAGGGTAATCAATTGTAATCTAAAATATATGAAGGATTTAAAAAAAACAGGTTAGCATCACTCATTAGTCTTGTCACATAATTTACACTTTAACGCTGTAAAGTTTTATTAGAGTCTTAGTATCCCTAGTAAAAATCATTATTTTCTGTCAGCCTATCAGGTCTTGCTAGGACCCAGTACTCCATGTGTTCTTGCAGGTTTTCGATGAGTGCCGCAGTTCGTGTGGGGAAGTGACAGCTTAAATCAGAGGCGGAGTATATTCTTGTCCTTTTGTGGCTCTCCTGCCACTCCTCAAAGGGGGAAAGCCGCAGACTCTGGGGTTCCAGTGACCTTTTTTTATTCTACTCTGACATTCTCACAATAACATTAATACTGTAATAGATACAAAAAAGCGTGGCCGCCATTTATACTTAGTCGTACATTCAACAAGCTGTGCTGTGCAAAATCTTTCTGACGGTAAATGACACTTTTAGGTCACTTTTCCTGTTCATACTGGTGCATCCAAAATGATTTACCTGGATGATAAAACAGCTTCTCTTACAGCCCTGATTGTATGAGTCCTTCTTGTGATATCTGTCTTCTCACATCCAATGAAGTCATCAGCCACCACCCTCCAGGGGACTCACTTTTCTGACTAGAAGGATACAGTGGATCCCTTTATAGCAACAGGATAAAATCAAAATAACCATAACTATCTCTTATATCTCAAGAAATAGGGGTGATCTGCACGGACTGGTGGGTACACCCCTAAACAAAGGCATGGGAAGGGGTGACCTGCACAGAGCGGCAGGTGCACCTACTCTTGCCACCTTGCTGGGCAGACTAGATGGACCATACTGATCTTTATCTGCCATCATATACTGTGTTACTATGTATGTACATTGCTATGTAATGATTGACCTTGCTTCATATCAAATGCAAAGAATCTTTCTCCTAGGGCATAGGTGTCAAACTCTGGCCCGCGGGCCAAATTTGGCCCGTAGTGTAATTATATTTGGCCCGCGAGGCTATACCAAATGACTACTAGAGCTAGCCCGCCGGTATTATACAGCACATTCATTCATCGCTAATACTACAAATCCCATAATGCCTTGCTGTTTTGGCGCGTCAATCAGGACAGGTCCCAGAAACGACCTCTCCTGTGTGACAGAAGTCATAGCGATCTCAAGCTACAACTGTCACTGTGGAACCCCTTCCCAAAAATGGCAAAAAGAAAGGCAGACAACAGGAACTTTCTGGACAGGTGGGAGACAGAATATTTGTTTACATATATAAAAGACAGACCTGTTTGTCTGATTTGTGGAGTCAACGTGGCTATAACTAAGGAGTATAACATTCGACGACACTATGAAACAAAACACCATGACAAGTACAAGGACCTGAACATGACTCAAAGGAGCCAGAAAGTGGAGGAGATGAAAAGAAGTTTGGTTTCACAACAGAATATGTTCAAAAAAGCCACATCACAAAGGGAGGCTGCTGTAAAGGCTAGTTATATTGTGGCAGCAGAGATCGCAAAATCAGCCCGGCCCTTTAATGAGGGAGAGTTTGTGAAAAAGTGCATGTTGAAAGTTTGTGACATCGTGTGCCCAGAGAAAAAGCAAGCCTTTTCAAACGTGAGCCTGAGCAGAAACACAGTAGCTGATCGCACATGTGATCTTGCCACCAATCTGTATGACCAGCTTTTGGAAAAGGGAAAAGATTTTGTTGCATTCTCCCTTGCTGTGGATGAGAGCAGCGACGCATCTGATACTGCTCAGCTGTCAGTCTTCATACGTAGAGTGGACTCAAATATGTGTGTGTTACGGAGGAGCTATTGGGATTCAAATCAATGCATGGCACAACCACAGGAAAGAAAATTTTTGAGGAGGTTTCCAAATGCGTAACTGAAATAAAGCTGCCGTGGGATAAACTCGTGGGATTAACGACAGATGGTGCGCCAGCGATGTGCGGTAAAACAAGTGGACTGGTGGGCAGGGTCCGGGAGAAGATGCAGGAAGAGAACTGTGCAGGTGAATTAACTGTTTATCACTGCATCATACATCAGGAATCATTGTGTGGCAAAGCCCTAAAGATGGAACATGTTATGACCACAGTAACACAAGTAGTTAACTTTATAAGAGCCAAAGGTCTGAATCACCGCCAGTTTAAGTCTTTTCTGGAGGAGTGTGGTTCGGAATACGCAGACGTGCCGTATCACACAGAGGTGAGATGGTTAAGCCGAGGAAAAGTACTGAATAGATGTTTTGAGCTGCATGAGGAAATATGTCAGTTTCTGGAAAGCAAAGGGAAGGACACAGCAGAGCTTCGGGAGAAAAAGTTTCTGTGTGAGCTGGCCTTTCTGTGTGACATCTCGAGCCATCTCGATGCGCTGAACCTGCAGCTTCAGGGGCGGGGGCGCATCATCACAGACATGTACGCTGCAGTGAGGGCTTTTAAAACTAAACTGTGCCTGTGGGAGAATCAGATGCTGCAAGGAAACCTTGGCCATTTTCCCTGCTGCCAAACCATGAAAACGCAGTTCTTTACCAACTTGTTCCCATGCGCACAGTTTGCTGAAAAACTCAGTGTACTCGGCGCTGTTTAGCCGGCGATTTGCCGACTTTGATGTCCAGAAATGTAGGTTTGAACTGCTCAGTAATCCCTTTGCAGTTAATGTGGAAAACGCACCAACCAACCTCCAAATGGAGCTAATTGAACTCCAGTGTAATGACACGCTGAAGTCAAAGTATGATGCTGTGGGCGCCGCCCAGTTTCCACAGTTCATCCCTGACACAATGCCTCAGCTCCGCACCCAAGCTGCTCAGATGCTCTCCATGTTCGGCAGCACTTATCTATGTGAGCAACTTTTCTCCTCGATGAAGATGACCAAAACATCTCACAGGAGACGTCTGACTGATGAACACCTTCGCTCGATACTGAGGATTTCCTCAGCTCAAAGCCTGAGCCCAGACATTGATGAACTATCATCCAAGAAGAGATGCCAGGTATCTGGCTTGGGCACATCAGATTAGATCAGTGTGCAGCAAACTAAGCAATAATTAACGTTTTCTTTATGCACCTTTTCTTGCTACTCCAAGACATGGGCTTGAATGGTTGATTAATTTTATTATTGTTATTTTATTTTAAAAATTATTATTTATTATTATTTAAATCTTATTTAATAAATGAATGTCATTGATGTTTTTTTTATTTGAAATTGGTTTTTGCATATCTGAACTATTAAGTTATAAATTGTATAGTAATAAGTGTTGCTTCATATTCAATGTTAAAGCAAATCTTGTTTGGGTCCATATTAAAAGGTTCATTTGTTCAATGCTGGCCCGCGACTTTGTTCAAGTTTTACATTTTGGCCCACTGTGTATTTGAGTTTGACACCCCTGTCCTAGGGGGTCCCTATTGCTTTTCTGAATTGGTGACACCATTTTGGACTTTTTACCAACAGAGGCATCGTATTGGACTAGTGCATCTCATATGAAGGTCTAGCAAAGACAAAGGACCCCTACAGTTCCACTCCCAAGGGCCAGGATTTTGCTGCGCTTATCCCTTGCAGAAGGCTTCAGATCCCAGGGTTGCTGTGAGAATGAAACACATCAGCAAGTAGAATAAAAGAGGTCGTATTGTTCTTGAATAGGTCACTGTTGCAGATCTCACCTTGAGGACTATGCTTAGTTCCAGTGACCACAGGCTCATAAGGACATGAGGGGAGAGTTCAGGAGAGGCTACTGAAATGATATAGACCTTACAACCCTTGTCCTGCTCAGCGGAAGGAACTGGGAAAAGGAGAATATGACATAATACTTCAGATATCTATCAGCTTTCCAGCATCATCTGAATGGTTTTTGTTAACCGCTTTGAGCAGACTGGTTTCAGTATTGGCAGTGGGTAGGAAGGTCAAGGAAAAAGAGGTCAGATGAAACTTTTTGCTGAGAGAATAGCGAGTGTCTTTCAGAAGTGATAGCAACAGCCAGAACAATGTCTGAATCCCAGCACCCTTGGAGCCTGACAGCCAGGGCTGACCCTTCTTCCCCCCTCCTTCCCCCCGCTCCAGCCCCGCTCCAAGCCTCCATTTCTGCTACTCTCCGTGGTGGTGATACTTTTAAAATGACACCAAAAAACTGGAGTTGCCTTAAGCTCCGGCATTGCCATCTGTGCTTCTACCCCCTTCAATTCCACTTCATCTCCATGAAGGCAGAAGCTCTTCCACGCCCATGCTAACGGAAGTAGAATTGGAAGGGGGTGAAAGCACAATGGTAATGCGCTGCCGGACCTGAAGATAATTCTGGCACTTTGGTGCCATTTTAAAAGTATTGTTGCCACTGCACGTCCCGGAGATGGGCAGCAGCGGCAAAACTGGCACCCTCGGACCATTGGTGCACTAGGTGACTGCCTAGTTTGCCCAAGGGTCGTGCTAGCCCTGCTGAAACCTGGAGATGGTAAGGACAGGGAAGAAGGTTGACTGGGGATCAAGTGGGTTCTCTTGCAGTAAGCCCCTTGCGAGACCTCTGAGGTGTGTTGTTTGAATCTGGGCTAGTTGAATGTGCGGACCTGCTGCTTTTAAAGCTGGTATCTAAAACATAAATCCTGTATGTCTAGAGAAAACCAGGAAGCGAGTATCTCATGGGACACACTTTGGTGTGATAGAAAGTTACTAGGTGGAAATAGCAAGGTCTATTTCCCCATTTCTGTGACAGAAACATTGTTATAGGCATTTAATAGATTTTGCTTAGCAGCACTGCAATGTTGATTGGACATGAACTGAAAGACAGAACCTAGGCAAAAAAGAAATGGAACACTTCTGCTTGCTTTATTCTGATTTATACGAGGGGGGGGGGGGTGGCTGGTAAGTCTCTGGCCTTGTAATGAAACAGAAAGCTCCGGGCACACTTCAGTTCCAGAGGTCCAAATGATCTCTCTGCAGTTTCGTTACAAGGCCAGAGACTTATCAGCCTTCCCCACCCCCCCTCCCATTGAATACAGGATTTTATTTTTTTTTTTTTAGCAAAAAACATTATTGACATCCTGCTTTTTGTCACGGGGCAATTTTCTATAACCCGCTATAAGCAAAGTTTATGGATAACTTTGTATCTGTGGACCTGGCAGGAAATTTAAAAAAAACAAACCAACAACATATTGATAATTCACTTATGCAGGTCTCTGGACACAACAGTCCCTATGAACTTTGCAAGTCTTTTTTCTACAGATAGAGGAAGGGGGGGGGGGGAATATGCATGAAGATTTGAAAATAAGTCTGTGCTTAAATAATTTACTCCCTAGATCTAAATTAGCCCCCCAAGAATTTTCCTTTGTAATGTGGCAAGAAACATATATCTGCTGAATCCTGGGGGCATTTGGTCCCTCTTGAGGACAGCAATTTTCAGACAGCCCAATTTACCTGGCCAAATAGCTTTCAGATTTTCTCTCCTTTGGCTATCTAGACAAGGACATTTGGCAGCTTCCTGGAGAAAGGCAATCAGTAGAACAAAAGATAACATTTTAATCTTAAATTCAGAATCAGCCACACTCTGCAGCGGATCAAATTACCAAATCATCAGTTCTGTGACACAGTCCCTCCACAGAAGGGTGTAATTACAAGTCATTAATTTGCTTAGAGCTTTTGACTTCTCCGTTGTGCCTGTGCTGATTTAAGATGTATTCCGAGATCATGCCAGTTTTTTTAAAGGTGCAAAATGCAAAGTGAAAGATGAGTTAGTACTTTGTCTTCCCTTGCCAGTATAATAAAAGCAGCGTAGTTCTCATTTCCAGAATCGCCACTGATTGTCATTCACTTTAGCCGGTGCCCCCACAGAACCGAAAGGAGAGTCTAGTTAAAGAATTAGGTCAGCGCTGAATTGCAGAAGGTGAAAACTTAGTTTTTCTATTAGGATTGTCATATGGCTGTCGGCATTGCTTAGACACAAGTAATAGAGGATGTCTGATTCTTTCAGACAAGCGTATAAACAACCATTTGACATTTCCTAGTGGTCTCAGGAGATAATAAACTGTGTCAGACAATAATTTTAATCGAGGGAAATAAATGAGCCCAGCCATTGTGTCTTGTTTGTGTAGGTATCTTATTCTGGACAGTTCCATCTAGTTAATGACTGCAGTGTTGGGGGGGGGGGGGAGTAGGAAGAAATGAGGACGCTGCGCTAAAATGCAGGTGAGATAAGTTCAAGGGCACCGCTTCTACCGCCGAACTGTAGTCCTTGGTCGCACAAACTCATCTTTGTTCAATTTTCTGGGTTGCAGCAACCGTGGTAACCCTCTGGCTCAGTGAAACACTGCAGAGAAGCTGCGATAGGCTACGTTGTTTTTTTTTAATACAGTTGGGCGCGTCTGTCTAGACAGACCTAAGATGCAAGCTGCCCCCTCCCCCCCCTGCATTTCTCAGCAGGCAGCCTGTCTGCTAATTAAACTGAAGCTTTGCCTTCTACAGCCTACTCCCCTCCCCCAGGATTTTCTTTCCTCAAAAATGTAGGTCATTTGACTGATATACAGATTCTACAAAGCTCCTTAAATTGCAAACAGGGGAAAATTTGAAAACTGAAGTCAGCTCGCCTGGCCAACAGCAGCCTGGGTAGGTTGGCTCAGACTAAATGATTTCTTGCCTCAGCTGTGTTCAGGGGGAGCATTCCCAGTTATACAGGAAGATTGCATTTACTGCTGACTGGATTTCTATACGACTATGTCCCAGCATTTGGTTTCAGTTTCATAGGAAGTGTGATGCATCGAATCTTACTGATATCTCTGTGTGTCTATTGCCCTCCCCCTTATAACCTTTGAACAGCATTTGAAGGAAAGGGAGAAGAGCATTAAACCATTTTGGTTTATAAACTTGGGAAGTGTTGTGGGGACATGGGGAGGGCACAGATTTGCAAAATTTGCCATGAGAAATATGCTGAGGCTTGAGCTGATGTGAGACCCAAGGCTGCTACTTAAGGCTGGCTCAACCATTAGGCAAACTAGGCAGTCACCTAGGGTGGCAGGTTCTGGAGACAGCAAAGAGCAGGGCAACCAAAGCTAAACAATAGATTCTGATAGCCGGGGGAGGGGGGCATAATGCTTAATGTTCGCCTAGGGTGTCAACACCTTGAACCAGCTCTGGGGCCTGCCCTGTTGGTGCTTCTACTTGTGAAGGATTTCTATGGCCTTGATCTTGTGTATTTTCTCTGTAATGTTGATTTCAGTTTGTTATATCTTACATTTTTATTGCTATCTGCTTTGTTCACTGGTATCCTCTGTAAAATGCAGAATATAAATTGCAAATTGAATTCAATTACATCTTCTCTCTGTTTTTACTCGTAGGCAAATGTGCTGGCTTTAATCTGGACTGATCATCCTTTCAGCGACAGAACAGCTCAGTATTCCCAGTGCTGCTGTCTTTCCCTCCATGCTGGCCTTCTGATGTGCATAAATCCTGCTTTAAAGGCAATCATTTAAATTTACCCTCAGCTCATGTAGCTTTAGCTTAAATGCTGACACTGTCTTCGTCCTTTTAAGACTTAACACAACTGAAACACTGGAAGTGGGTTGCCGAATACAAGAAGATGATAAACAGCTTTCTTCGTCCACTCACTGTCTCTCTTTCATATGCTTTCGATTAAGCAGCATTCTCCATCCAAACCTTTAACATGTGGATGTTCCTCAGTAAGTTCACCCTGAATGTCCTAAAGATTGAGGTTTTGTTTGTAATCTCATTAGCATTGATTACAGTGCCTATTTAATTTAAAGTAGACGATTGGTCTATGCCGGTTGCCTCCCAGTTGCGCAATCTGGAAGTAATCTTAGATTCCCATTTAAGTGTGTGATTACATATTCAATCAGTAATCAAAACTGCATTTTTCAAGTTACAAATTATTCAAAGGTTGAAACCTGCTTTATCAGACTGCAATCTTTGCATTGTGGTTCAATCAATCGTTATTTCTCATCTAGACCATTGCAATACTCTGTCTCTTGGGCTCTCAGTTCAGATTGTTGAGAACTCTGTTGCACGTATTATCACTGTGTCAAGCTGTAATGAACATATTACATGGAAATACATTGGCTCCCAATTATATGGTGAATCATGTTTATGCTGCTGTTAAAGCCTTGAGTCATCAGGCACCTCTAAGCATCTGTTCAGCCTTGAAAATTGATTGTCCATTTCGAGGTGCCACACTTTTAGACGAGCCTTCATTTAGGCAGGTGCGACTGTGATCACATGTTTTCTATGGCTGTTCCTAAACTCTGGAATACTCTCTCTACTGACTTGCCCACTGTCTCTCAAATTTCAGTGTTTGGAAAGAAACTGAAAACCTATTTGTTTCAGCGAATCACTGTGCTGAATGAGTATTTATATGTGACAGATTAAGATCTAAAAATACCACAGACTTTCATGGGACAGCTTTATTTATTTAACAATTTAATAAATAAATTTATTTATTGACAGGCCTATGGAGACGGACATGACTCAGACATTTTTGTGTTTTATGGGGTTTTGTAGGTTTCATATATGAATATATTATGTTTTTTGAGTTATGTATTATTGTATTAATTTTTACTTTTTTCTTTTATTATTTTAGGTTAATAATGTATTTACATTTTATTTGCTATATATTTATATGTTAATTATGAATGGTTTGTTGTAATATGACTAGATCCTTGGACAGAGAGGAAACATTATGGACCCTATATATTAAAGCTTCTACTAAAATCCTTCTAGCATGTGTTGCTAAAATGCACACTACAATCTCACTTAGCATGTGAGGCATAAAATATTTCAGAGCATGAACTAAAATTTAACTTTAATAGCACATGCATCTTATTAATGCACAGGTTAACCCAGAAAGTCTAGGGTCCCCTTACTATATACATTTGATGGCTAAATAGCATGAAGAGGTCTTAAATCCCTTTTTGTAGGGTTTATACTGATTAAATTACTATATTATAACAATATATTAGAATGGGAAATGATTCATTGGTCTGGTGCAAAGAGTTTGCATAAAAGTCATTTTTTAATAGGCATCATTATAGTGCCAGAATCAGAACCTTTTGCCCTTATGTGGCAGTATGACCCCCTAGTGGTAGACTGTGAAATTACCTCTAGGGGTTAAGGACATCATCTTGAATGCAGAGCCATCTTGCGCAGAAGCAACTGGGGATCAGTCCTGCTCCTTCTAGAATAACAGGGGACCTGGTAAGAGCCAGGAGTGGAATAGGGGGTTGGGCTGGCGATCTGTTGGAGACTACTAGGGAGGTCCTGACTGTTGGAGAAGAACCACAGGGGGGGGGGGGTTGATGTAAGGGGGGTCTGGGAGTGGGATTGTGTGTGATCGAGGGACTGTGTCTTACATGACCAAGATGCGGTATTCTGTTAGCATGCAATCTAGAGATCTGTAGCAGTCCCTCTTGTCACGTTTTCTCAGTAGGCGGCACTCATATGTTTTATTTTTATTTTACATTCTCTTATATACTGCACTATTCTGCATCAGTGCGGTTTACATTGAACAAACTGAAATTACATTGAACAGGGCATTATAACTTGGAGATAACTATATTACAGGGAACATGGGCTATGGAGGGTTAAGTGGCTTTCCCAAGACCACAAGGAGCACCTGTGGGACTAGAAACCCCAGTCCTTCCGGCCCAAGGTTGCTGTCCTCTAGTGGGATTTGAACCCCGACCTTCCGGCCTGAAGTACCTTGCCCCAACCACTAGGCCACTCCACTCCACTCCTCCATGTTTTACGACCCTGTGTAAACTATGCTGCCATTTGAGTCCTGGGAAGTTAGTGCAGTTATGGTATGGTACGGTTCTGAGGTTCTTGTGTTACTTTACAATGTTTGGCAGTGGAAGGATTGTGTGTTCAAAACTTGAATATAATTGTTTGTACGTTGAGCTGCGAAGTGAAACATCCTGGTTCTGCTCTGTGCCCATTGTTTTTATTGTTTCATTGTAGCTATGCTGCTCTCTTCTTAGAAAAAGGACTTATAAAAGAATACAGTGATATGTGCTTTAATGCAGGGGTTCTCAACCCAGTCCTCGGGACATACCTAACCAGTCAGGTTTTCAGGATGACCACAATGAATAGGCATGAGAGAGATTTGCATACAATGGAGACTGTAAGTGTAAATCTCTCTCATACATATTCATTGCGGTTATCCTGAAAACCTGATTGGCTAGGCGTGTCATGAGGACTGGGTTGAGAACCTCTGCTTTAGGACACTTAGGGGTATGTTTACTAAACTGCGGTAACGGTACATAACGTGCGTTAACCACCATTAACGATCGTAAAGCTCCGCGGCGCGGTAAAACACCGCAGAAGGTGGAGAGAGGGCGGAGAGAAAGGGTCAGTGGGCGGAGAGTGGGCGGGGAGAGGCTCCCTTCACACTAACGCGCTGATCTGAAGAGCTGAATTCAAACGCGATTGAAAACCTGCCGTTAAATGCACATTACAGGGGAGAGAAACCATTTCAGTGTCAGCAATGTACAGCCCAGGCAGGGAAACCTAAAAAAAGTGATAAGTGTGATACATGTGCACAGAACAAAAGGGCACATAAACACTGAAAATGACCCCAACAAACTGGAAAAAATCCATAACCAAGCTGGCCAATAGTGGTAGCAATGAGAAACATTAACCCCCCCCCCCGAGTAAGCTCCATAGAAAAGATATAAATCGTGGAAGGGTCTATACTCCGTCCCGATAAAAGGTGAATGAGCCCACAGTGAAATAGCACTGCTCAGGGTTTTCCCCACCATCGGACAGGGTTCCTATGGCGTGCACATGTCCCGCAACATCAGGGCGGGCATGTCGGAACGGCAACTGGACAGATGCCGGAGAAGGGGATACAGAGGGCCGCAGGCGGCACATGCTGTGGTGGAGCTGGGCCACAGTGCGGACTAGGGTGATGCCTAGGTGGCCCATACGAATGCTGAAACAGCAGAGCAGCCAGACAGCAACTGCTGAAGGGCCAACATGTGCACGAGTGTATTTCCCACAGTGTCACAGGGGATAGTACCCAGCAGGTACCCCGAAGGGCACGGAACATTGGTATGCGGTGCTGGGGGGAGCGTGGACGTCTATGCAGGCACCCCTACCCCAGAACCCGCACCATAGGCAGCCACCTACCCGCACACTGGATGGCCTGAGACTGCGCTCCACCAGCACCACCAGCAGAAGGGCATGTCAGCATGGTGGCAGAGGGATACTGGTGGTGGAGGGGGCAGTGGCAGCTGCCCAGAGCAGACCGTGGCCTAGCCCTGTGTAGGTGGGTGCCGTGTACTGCAACAGACGGACCCTGTCTGACGAACAGTCATGGTATCACCAAGGAATGTACTGACTCTGTGAAAACAAGGTGGTGCAGTACACAAAACCAGTGTAGTCAGAAGCAGAGGGTCACAGGTTCAAGTCACAGCTGTGGTTCCTGCCAACCCAGTCCCCATATTTTACCCACTACTACAACGTGCTAATACAGACAGCACCTTTATTGCAGATGACGTAAACATGCCCAAGACACCTACATTTTACCCTACAGAGCACAGACACCATAAACATGCACATTACCTAGAGCAGAGTCACCCAAATGCAGTCCTGGAGGGCCAAACACCATTCCGGTTCCATGCTGCCTCTGATAAAGATGCCTGTGCTGCATTTCTATGCGCCACCCCCATGGTATGCAGATGTATCTCATGCATATTCATGAGGGACAGCATGAAAACACGAACAATGTTTGGCACCGCAGGACTGGAGTTGGGAACCTCTGCCGTAAAGCAGCAGTCAACAGGGGCAGACACACCCGCACCCACAGGCCCCATTATCCAAAGCCGCCTGGAGAGGCAGGACTTTGGGCTCTGCGTGCATCTCCCAATACTAGCAGTTGCATACCTTAGTAATGCCACCCTAAACCTGGGAATATGGTACACATCTATCAAAAGGTTGCTATGATTACTGGCAGATAGCAATTCCTAGGTGAGCTGCATCATAGCAACCTTTCTGATGTCTGTGGAGTGTGCTACAGGTATTGTGTCTGACAGTGTTCACCAACCTGGGGAGTGACTCCTACAGTATTGCGTACCATAGCCATGCCTGCACTGTGCCCAGGACTGATGTGGTGGCCTGGGCTGCCCAACACCTCTATAGTTGCACAATGCTGGCATAGGTGTGGGGAATGTGTGTCTGTCTATCCAGTGTGTGGTGGCTGCCAACACCCTCCACAGCCCACACTGCTAGCACTGTTGCCAGTATTGGCCTGCCAATGTGCATAATGAGGAGCAAGGTACCGTGGGAATAGCCTGGATAGGGTGGCCTGGCCTGGATGCATCTGCACACGGCATAGGGCAATGGCTCGGACATTGTAGTGCCTGGCCACCACCTGCATGGACAGGGTGGCCATAGCATGTCCTGCTGGGAGGTCACTCTCACCCTGACTGAGCAGTGACCATGGCATGGCTAGGTTCCCCCATAGTGCTATATAGCATTTCTCTCATGTGATATATATGGGTTTTCTTTTGGGGCCCAATCACTGACTTATCTGCTTGGTGTGTATGCTGACATCCCCGTTCTGGGTACATGCATCTCCTCCAGGACCATGCACTATGGACTAGCTGGCAGACTGTCTGCAGCTAGTATGTGTCTTGCTGGAACACCTTGCAGGGTGCAGCGGCTGGAGACTTGCTGCTGGAGAATGTCAGTAATGGTGGGGGGCAGCTGAGCATTTCCAGGCCTGCTGTCTGTCTGCTATTGCGTTATGGATGTGTACCGCTCTGTCTGTTCCCCAGCAGGACTGGGGTTGATGGTCCCCTCTACTGCTACCATTGCAGGGAGGTAGACTGTGGATCTATTGGTGGGTGATCCTGTTTCCCACCCTGAGCCCCAGAGGGTGGGTTGTGTGGTGGTACATGATCTGCCTATGGGTCCATACACCCCCCCTTCACCTACAGCAGGTAACCATGGCACCAACACAGGATATGCACTATTCTGGGTGCATCATCGCCCATATGGACTAGACATGACCGAGACATACAGCAGGACACAGATGTATCCTAGGTGTGTCTAATGGAACTACCTATCACACACCGCTGGGGACCTGCAGCATGGTGTATTCCAGCCATGAAAGGTGCTGTGGACCTGGTGCTGGGCGCCCCACTGCAACCTCAGGGTGGGCACAGTACCCGCACAATGTGACTGTCTGTGGCTACTCTGTGGCAGTGCCACACATGGTCTGTTCCCCCTACCAGGCTGAGGTGCTGTGGGGGTGCATACCCAATCTTGTGCCCATCTCTCGACTGCTGATTTGCATGTGCAGTGCATCATGGGTACGGGTGGGTTAACCCTATCCTGGTAATCACAGCAGCCAGTTTGTGTGGTCATGTGCAGTCCTTCTGCAGCCAGCCAGGGCTTTGTTCACAGCCTTATTAGGTGTCCTATAGGGGACATTATAGGGTGCCTTGGCGGACAGTACACTTTATAATGTGCCCTATGGAATGCGTTATGGGGTGCCTTATGCGGCACCTTAGGTTATGCCACCGTGAGGGTGTGTTTGCTGGCAGCACTAATTAAAATACACGTCAAATGCCTCAACAATCACTACTTAAATGTGAAGGGTGCTGCCTCAGCCAGCCTTATACATTAGGCCCACTGGGGAATCAAACCCATGACCCCTGTACCATCAGTCAGTGTTGTAACCATTGTGCTACAGCTCTGTTGCTGTGCTTGTATGCCTGCACGCCTTCTTAAGATTAACGCGCAGTAACGTGCCCTGTAGTGCTCGTTCATTTATGGCGCCTTGTAACGCGCATTCTCGGTAACGATGTACCACCCATGTCCTTATTTGGGATTTCTGTCTCTACCGCGGCTCCTAAGGCGAATCGCACTAACGCAGTTTAGTAAACATACCCCTTAGTTAGCTCAGATGTTTCTATAATGTATTCTTTGCTTTCTACAAACTATTCATCTTGTGTATTATTTATTTATAACAGGCTTGTGTATGTTCAGGCTTAAATTAAGTTATGGGACACTGCCTCTTGAGACATCTTTAAATATAATTGAATTGTTTCCATAGATATGTATGTGGTTTAGTATTCATCAGTGTTTGAAAAAGCTGTGTTTAAAATATGTGGTGTCGCATGATGCATGACAGTTGTTGCAGACTGTTTACTTGGAAATCCATTTTAGGTGCATGCAAAGGTATTATTTGTCAAAAAGAATATAAGTACTGCAGCATGACTCAGATCTGCATACTTAGGGGGTTATTCTGTGCTATGAATAGCGGGGATGGACAGCCCGATGGGACGCTCATCCCCGCTATTCATGCCAGCTCCAGCCCCTGACTAATTTCCCCGCTAGTTGTGCAGGGAAGTTAGATGGGAGCGGGGAAGGAGCGGCCCGGGGGCAGAGTCTGGGCGGTCGCCGGCCTGGACATACAGGGCCGATTCTAATGTCGGCCCTGTACGTCCAGGTCTGGCGAAATGTCTGGGGAGGTTATTCCACCTCCAAGGTGCCAGTAGTAAAGTGGTATCATCAGCATAGCAAAGGTCGTTGATGAGTCTCCCACCAATCTTCACACCTCTGTTGTCTTCATACAATCCTGTTTCTCTGATGATTTTTTTCTGCATATAAATTAAACAGGTAGGGGGAAAGAACGCAGTCTTGTTGTACACCTTTGCTGATTTTAAAGTATTCTGTTTCTTCTAGTTCCATTCAAACTGTTGCTTCTTGATCTAGCACTCAGAGAATAGGGATACGTTCAACCTGGGGAGAGCATTGGAAATGGAAGGACCCTGACTGGTAAACAGCCTGTGATTTATCTATTGGCTGTAAATGTGTCTAATCCCTTTCTGAACCATTCCACTCTAGTTATCTTCCCGATGTCCTCTGGTGATGAGTTCCACAAGTTAATTATTCAACTGGCTAGCTAGGGGCGGACCTAGAGGTGGGGCTACTGGCCTTCTGGGCTACTGAGAGTACTTCCGTCTATGGCGCCGTCGGATGACATCACCACTTGTGGCTGACTCATCCTGCTTGTCCTGGGAGAAATACTTCCTCTGTGTTTTAAACCTGCCACCTGTTAGTTTCATAGAATGCTTCTTAGTTCTTGTGTCATCAAACATGGTGAACGATGCTTTTGTTTCTAGTCTCACCACATCTTTCATGGTTTTATTTATTTACTATTAATACTGAACATTTGTACAGTGCTACAAGATGTACGCAGTGCTGCACAGACACATGTAAAAGACAGTCCCTGCTCATAAGAGCTTACAATCTAGTCAAGACAGACAACACTGTAGCTGTAGGCATAGAATACATCTAGGGGGAATGGTAAGGAAATATAAAGGAGATGAGGTGAATCAAGATCCAAGAGCGACTGCGAAGTGGTGAGTTTCCAGCCTTGATTTGAAAAGAGCCAGAAATGAAGCATGATGTGATATGGGAATGGAGGCGATATGATTGAGATGTTTAAATACCTCTGTGGCATAAATGTTCAGGGAGAGAGCCTCTTTCAATTGAAAGCAAGTTCTGCTACGAGGGGACATGGGATGAGGATGAAGGGAGATAGATTCAGGAGTGATATGTGGAAATATTTCTTTACGGAAAGAGTAGTGGATCCGTGGAATAGTCTCCCAGTGGAGGTGGTAGAGATGAGGACAGTAACTGAATTCAAAAAAACATGGGACAAACAGAGGATCTCTAAAGATAAAAAGGGGACTGTTGTAGTTGATATGGAAGAACAGACTAGATAGGCCATGTGGTCTTTTTCTGTCATCATATTTCTATGTTTCTAAGTTTCTACAGACTCAGGTAGATTGTTCCAGGCGTAAGGTGCAGTAAGGTGAAAGGAGCGAAGTCTGGAGTTAGCAATAGAAGAGAAGGGCACAGGTAGAAGCAATTTGCCAGAAGAGTGGAGTTCCCAAGGAGGGGTGTAGGAAGAGATAAGAGAGGAAAGGTAGTGAGGAGCTGCAGAGTGAATGCACTTATAGATCAGCAGGAGATGTTTGAACTGGATGTGGAAACGGATAGGGAGCAAATGAAGTGACTTGAGAAGAGGGGTAATATGAGCATGACGAGGCTGGCAGAAGATTAGCCACGCAGCAGAGTGTTAAACAGATTGACAGGGAGAGAGATGATTCAGAGGGAGAACAGCAAGGAGTACATTACAGTAGTCAAGATGGGAGGTGACTAAGGAGTAGACAAGTGTCTTAGTAGCGTGTTGCAACATGTATTTGGGTAAAGTCTTTAACTGTGTCGTATATAGTTGTATACAAAGATGACAATTTCAAAAGCCATTTCTGTGCATCTATCAGTGTTTTGTGGGTGAAAATAGGCATTTCTAAAATTGCCCATAGAGTTACACTTCTACAGCCTGTCCCTGTGTAACTTTACCCAAACTGAGTAGAGGTGTCTTTGGTGGTAGGGTTGAGTAGGGGGTTCACATTTACATAGTAACATAGTATATGACGGCAGATAAAGACCAGAATGGTCCATCTAGTCTGCCCAGCAAGGTGGCAAGAGTAGGTGGGCCTCTCACTCCGTGCAGGTCACTCCTCCACATGCCTTTGTTTAGGACTTTACCCGCCACTCCATGTAGGTCACCCCTATTTGTTGAGCTTTAAGAGACAGTTATGTTTATTTTTATTTTATCCTGTTGCTATAAAGGGATCCACTGTGTCTGTCCCATGCCATTTTGAATTCTGTCACTGTATTTGTCCCCACCACTTCCATCGGGAGGGCATTCCAAGCATCCACCACCCTTTCAGTGAAAAGTATTTCCTGACATTGCCTTTCAGTTTACCCCCTTGTAGCTTCATGTTATGCCCTCTATTTTTACAACTTCCCATCTTTGGAAGAGGTATTCATTAATACACTTTAAGTATTTAAAGGTCTGTCCCTCCTCTCCTCCAGAGTGTACATATTTAGGTCTTCAAGTCTCTTCTCATAATTCTTTTGACACAGGCTCCAAATCATTTTGGTTGCCTTCCTCTGAACCATTTCCAGTCTTTTTATATCCTTTGCGAGATACGATCTCCAAAACTGAACACAATATTCCAAGTGAGGCCTCATCAGCGACTTGTACAATGGCATTAGTACCTCTTCTTTTCTGCTTGTAACTTCTCTCTGTATGCAACCCAGCATCCTTCTGGCTTTTGCCACCACCTTGTCACACTGTTTTACCACCTTGAGATCCTCAGAAACAATCACTCTGAGGTCCTTATGGTCTGTGAACACCAACCTCTTGCTCCCTATCGCATACAATTCCCTTGGATTTCTGCTTCCCAAGTACAGGACACTATGCTTCTTCACATTAAATCTTAAATGCAGGCATTAGACCATTCTTCCAGCTTTTGTAGATCTTTCCTTATGTTATCCATTCCCTCAGGGGAGTCCACTCTATTGCAAATTTTTGTGTCATCTGAAAAAAGACAGACTTTTCCACTCAGTCCTTCAGCAATATCATTCACAAATACATTGAACAGTACCAGTCACAGGACTGAACCCTGGGGCACCCCGCTATTCACCCTCCTTTCATCCAAGGGAGTTCTGTTTACCATATCCTTCTGTCATCTGTCAGCCAAGCAATTTCTGATCCAGTTCACCACCTTGGGACCCATCCCAAAGCTGTAGAGTTTATTGATAAGCCTCCTATGAGGAACAATATCAAAGGCTTTGCTGAAATCTAGGTAAATCACATCCATCGCATGCCCTTGATCTAGTTCTCTGGTTACCCAGTCAAAGAACTCAATCAGATTTGTTTGGCAAGATCGTCCTTTGGTAAAATTATGTTGCCTCAGATCATGCAACCTGTTGGTTTCAAGAATGTCCAGTATTTGCTCTTTCAGGAGTGCCTCCATTACTTTTCCCGCCACTGAGGTAAAGCTTTCTGGCCTGTAATTTGTCACTTCTTTCCTACTGCCACTTTTATGAAGAGGTACCACATCAGCCCTTCTGCAGTCCTGTGGAACTTCTCCTGTCTCCAAGGGTCTGTTAAAAACATCCTTTAATGGCCCTGCAAGAAC
Organism: Ichthyophis bannanicus; assembly: GCA_033557465.1. Taxonomy (NCBI): domain Eukaryota; kingdom Metazoa; phylum Chordata; class Amphibia; order Gymnophiona; family Ichthyophiidae; genus Ichthyophis; species Ichthyophis bannanicus. The sequence goes on along the minus strand of CM066049.1, from coordinate 116,914,939 downwards.
CTCTCCAAGTCCCATCCGGTCCCATGGCCTTGTCCACTTTCAGTTTTGCAAGCTGTTCTAACACATCATCCGTGAGTGGTGTGGTATCTACTCCATTCCCATTTGTATATTTGTCAATCACAGGTGGTCCTTCACAGGATTTTCTCTAGTGAAAACAGAACAGAAGTATTTGTTTAGCATTTTCGCTTTTGAAAATACTACTGCCACAAAGCAGGTGCAAATAGAGATGTGTGAATTTCCTGGGGCAATTTTCAGAATAGAAGCACATGCATATTTTGTTTTTGAAAATGTGTTAGTACATGCACATGGAAAAGTATAAGTTACTAGTTACACATGTGGTCAAGGGTAAGAGTAGCCCCTAAATGTTCGCAGTGGGTTTACAGTGTGAACCAAAGTCAAAATCCCATGACTATTGGACGTTTTATTTTGTTTTCCATGACTATCTGCTTTTTCTTTCTTGTGTCTTCCATCTCTTTTATTGAAAATTATAGTTGATATAGTGTAATATATCCTGTGTGCATATGTTCTGCATCAGGCCTAATCAGTTACCATTCTCATTTTCTTGTGGTCACGTTTCTCAGAGTATCATTAATTGTAATTTTTTTGGAAGCACCGAGCTTTACTTCTCTTGAAACTCATCCATATGTTTCAGCAACCTTCAAAGTTTTCCTGCCATTTTGAAGCTCCATTCAATGCAGCAAGCTAAAATTAAATTTTAAGGTTTCTTTGCTGTGGTTTTCAGTGATTAATTACTTTTGAATATCAGAGGTCATAAACTGTGTTTAGTATTGTGGCCAGTGGCTCTGCTTGGGATGTCTTTACAGAACTTAAGACTTGAATCGCAACAGGTTTCTTAGAAGGAGCGACACTCTGCTTGGACTTGACTGTAGAAAATCCTTGTCAAATGGCAGACACATGCTAAGGATAAAGAAGAACAGAACACACGCAAGCAACAATGGCAGTAATGTGCGCAGGCACACCCTGAAATCCCCCTCCCCCAAATGAGTTGATTCATGGAAAATTAACGATTTGTATGATTTTCCATGTGGAATTTTGCCATGCACAAATCATTAATGAATGGCTTTGCACGATTCTTCAGTTCGTTTGCAATTTGCATGATTGCGGTGAATCCCTTTGTAACTGGAAAACTGCATGCAAGAACAGCAAACAGCACATCTTAAAAGTCACAGACTCGAACATGCACATTGGTGGTTTGGCACAAGCTTGCCAATCAATTTGCAGTTTAGTATATCGGCAGTTGGCCTGTAGGCCTTTAAAGTAATTTGTGGAGCTGCCTATGGGATGGATAGTATGGAAGCCTGGTTGTGCTTCTGAAGGGGAAACAGGAAACAATGTCATTAATTTTTTTCCTGAGCATACTAGCCGCCGATACACAAAAAATGAGAGCTGTAGAGCAAGGCTTGTGGAACTCATGTGCTGTTAGAAAAGTCATGCAAAGAAGTAGAGGAATGTTCCAGTCTATTAGACCCCGCCCACTGGGCAGCATGGAGGTGCTAATTATATAAAGCCTTTGGCTGATGTAAAACGTGTTTTAGATGAGGAAAATGGTACTGCAGGTTGAGCCTACTTTTAGACAATCCGTGCATAGGCATTTCTGAGGGCAGAGTTTGGGTGGAGTTCGGGCAAAGTCGCAATGTCCACACATATTTTCTAAAGCATGTGTGCAGATGCAGAGTCCTCACATCCCTTTACACCTTCTTCTGAGCAACAAGAGGGTTTGTGCACTACTAAGGGTTATTATGTGTGTCTATTTTGCAAAGAGACATAGATGCCTGCGTTGTCTTTTTAAAAGAGAATGAATTAGAGATCTTTTTGAGCACTGCACAAGAGGTTTGGAGATGGAGAAAGTGCCTGATGTAGCATATTTCATAAAGACACATACAGTTGTGGTCAACATTATTGGCACCCTTGCATTTTAGGTATATTGCGTACAATATCTTGAGAAATAATTGGAAATATTCCAACTGTATGTCATCATAATATTTTAATAGTATGTTCAAAGGTATGCAACAAAAAAAAAAAGATGTCTGTGCAACTTAGACGTATCAATATCTGGGAAAAAAACAAAATATGACCTGAACAGGATTAATGGCACTTTTCACTAATATTTGGTTGCACAATCATTGGCAATGATAGCCTTCAAACAGTTCTTGTAGCCATCCATAAGTTTTGTACATCTGTCTACTGGTAGTTTCTCCCACTCTTCAACTGTGATTTGTTTCAGTTCATGAATGTTTCTAAGATTCCTTTTACCAATGGCAAATTTCAGCTCTTTCCAAAAGTTCTCAATTGGATTAAAATCAGGACTCATTGCTGGCCAGTTTAAAATCGTCCATTTTTTCCTTTTCATCTATCCTTTTGTACTTTTGGATGTATGTTTTGAGTTGGGTTGTAGTTGTTGATATGGAAGGACAGACTAGATAGGCCATGTGGTCTTTTTCTGTCATCATGTTTCTATGTTTCTATGTTATTGTCCATTGGAGGACCCATGACCTTCAACTCAGACTTAACTTTCTGACACTAGGTAGCACATTTCACTCCAAAATACCTTGGTAGTCCTCTGACTTCATGATTCCTTTAAAACATTAAAGGCCTCCAGTTCCTGAGGCAGCAAAACAGCCCCACAACATTATGGAATCTCCACTATATTTAACTGTAGGAAGGGTGTTTTTTCCTTATAAGCTTCATTTCTTCACCTGTAAATGTATCACTGGTCTGCATTGCCAAAGAGCTCAAGTTTGGCTTCATCTGTCCACAGAACATTTCCCAGAAGGATTGTGGTTTCTCAAGGTGGGTTTGGGCAAAGATCAGGTGTGCCTTTTTAGGTCTGTCCTTGAGTAGTAGAGCCCTCCTTAGCCTTTGCCCATGAAGTCCTTCTTTGTTTAGTGCCCAGCTTATAGTGTGGGTTGAAACCACCACTCCAGATTGCTCCAGGTCAGTCTTAAGCTCTTTGGATGCTGTATATGAAGGTTAGTGCAAACTGCTGGAAAAATACCAAAGACTTTTTGGATTGATTTTCCTCTTCCCACCACATCCTGGGAGAATCTTGACAGTTCCATGAGCAGAAAACCTCTTAATTTTATTTATTTACATTCTCTTATATACCGCGCTATTCTGCATCAGTGCGGTTTACATTGAACAAACTGAAATTACATTGAACAGGGCATTATAACTTGGAGATAACTATTTTACAGGGAACATGGGCTATGGAGGGTTAAGTGGCTTGCCCAAGACCACAAGGAGCACCTGTGGGACTAGAAACCCCAGTCCTTCTGGCCCAAGGTTGCTGTCCTCTAGTGGGATTTGAACCCCCGACCTTCTGGCCTGAAGTACCTTGCCCCAACCACTAGGCCACTCCTCCACTTAATAACTGTGAACTATAGACACAGGAATCCCAAGTTCTTTGGAGATGGCCTTGTATCCTTTGAAGTTTGATGTTTGCTGATAATGGTTTTTCTGATGGTCTCAGGCACCTCTCTTATCTTCACTATTGTAAAAATGGAGCAGGGAGTGAATGTGGTCATTTTAAACATTAGAGCCATCTTTCATTGGTTGATTCAAGTCATGTGACTACTGACAACTGATCACAGGTGCATCTAATTTTGCTGCAATAGGAATGTGGTTCTTCTGTTCAAACTGATTTGAATGTTTATAAGCAGGGGCGGCTCAAGGCAATCTGCTGCCTGAGGCGAAGGATGAGATGGCGCCTGAGGCTTTTTCAAAACTCCAAACAGGGACTGAACCAAACTAAAAAGCCGATTAGATTATATGGAGGAAATGCAAGATGTTTGCACACCAAGGAACTAAAAGAGAGCGAGAAATACAGCACAGTTCATAAAACTAAATTATAACACATTTTTATTTTGTTGTTATAAACTACGTTATGGTTCTTGCTTTTTATTTTTCAACATATATTTTGCATCCACAGAACCCCCTTCAGCAGTGGGTGCAGAGCAGAGCCAGGACATTCACCCCCAGAACTCAATATCTTTAAAAAAAATCTGATTCTGATCATCTCACTAACAACAACAAACATTCTCCAGTACCAGGCATATTGTGAACTAATACAAAACCCTACAACAAAGTCACTGAGTATCTATAGAGCAAATCTACCATACCATATCAGCACCAACTTTCAAAACTCACATAAGGAGCCCACCAAAAAATGCGTCACTGTAAATACTACAGTGGGCCCTGGAACATCCATACACCTATTTGAAAAGCTGAAGAAGTCAAATTACTACAATACAGTATACATCTTTATGTACAAACTCCATGTTAACAGAACACCTGGCCTCAGTCACACACTCAGAACACAGACCCTCATCAAGTGACTTACAATCTAAAGTTTAAAAAAAAATTATGTAAGCAAAATTTAAACTGAAACCCCAAGAAGCCAGACTCCGCATGCAATGCAACATCAGATAAATAAGAGATACAGTGCCCCCATACTGTGTAAGATGTAAAGATAGCACAAAGTCCAATCACTGAAATGAAATAAAATTATTTTTTCTACCTTTGTTGTCTGACCATTTTATTCTCTGATCATGCTGGTCCCGATCTGAGGCTTCTGCTTTCCTGTCTTCTCTTAGCTCTCTTTCTGTGGTCTATGGTCCATCTGCCATTTCTTATCTCTTCTTTTGTTTTCTTCACTTCTTTCCATCAGCCTATTTCTAGTCCCAGTAACCCTTCCCAGTATCAACCCCTTTCCAGTCCTCACTCTCAGTACCTTCCACTGTCAACTTGCATTCCCATGACTGCCACTGGTGTCCATTCCCTTCCAGTCCCCCTCCTTCCCTACTGAGCAGCCCCTTCTAGTACAAATACCATGGCAGCCCCTCTCAGCATCCACTCCCTTCCAGTCCCATCTCCCATCCCCTCGCATCAGCCCATTTGTAGCCCTAGCCCCCAGTTTTCTTACAGGGCCAGCAGCTCTATCCTCCCCTCCCCACCATCAGCCCATTCCCAGTCGAAGCCCCCCAATCAGCTCATTTCCAGTGCTAGTCCCCCCCTCAACCCCATTACCAGTGCTAGCCTCCCCTAATCAGCCCATTACCAGTCCTACCCCCCCATCAGCCCATTACCAGTCCTAGCCTCCACTCAGTCCATTTCCAGTCCTAGCCCCCCCGATAAGCTCATTTCCAATGCTAGCCCCCCATCAGTCCATTACCAGTCCTACCCCTCCCATCAGCCCAGTACCAGTCCTAGCCTCCTCTAATCAGCTCATTCCCCTTTGTCCAGAATTTTCCCCCTGTCTCCCCCTTTGTCCAGTATTTGTCCCCCTGTCTCCCCCTATGTCCAGCATGTCCCCTGTCTCCCCCTTTGTCCCCCCTGTCTCTCACCTTTGTCTCTCCTTGTCCTCCTCCTTTCCCCACTCCCTCCACCTGCACCTCTCATCCAGTACCTTCAGGAAGCATGGGAACCTCGAGCCCACAGCTGCGCAGAAAGCTGTTTCAGCCGTGTCCCGCTTCCATTGAAACAGGAAGTCTACGAGGAGGCAGGAGACAGTCCTGGTTGCTGCCCTCCTAACGTCATTTCTGACATCTGTTGTCTTTATACAATGCCAGAGGAAATGCATCTCTCCCAGTGCCTCATTTCTTGCGGTTTCAATGTGGTTTTTGTCTATATTTTTCTTTTTTCTATTATGTGGTCACTTATTCTGTATTTGGTAAGGGTCTGTGTTTTGTGGGTATGACTAAGGCTGGGTATTCTGTTAGCATGAATTGTCTATAGAGCCATCTGGTTGGGGGGATAGAGAGTGGAGGATGGGGACTAGCTAGGGACTGAGAGTGAGCAATGGGTTGATTTGCTACTCACGCCATTTTAATAGTTGTATAGAGTGTAATTTGTATTAGTTATTGTATGTGTGTGAGTGTTGGGGGGGGGGGGGCAGGTATTGCTCTCTATTACTTTCCCACTTGTCCATATAGGGATAGTTAATGCTATAGTACAATTTGGAATTTGATGTAAGACCTAATATAAATAAAAAGTTCACTGAAGAAACTGATGTATAATTTATATAGTATTTATATTTTCTTCATATGTCATTTTACCCCACCCCCTGCTCGTTGATGGGTGTCCAATCAAAGGTTTGTGGAAAGCTGGCCAATTTTCTGGTGCACCACCAACTTAAGCAGCCGTTGTATGCCCTGCTGCGGCGCAGGCAGGCTAGGACCTTTAGGGGTACAGTGGGAAATGAAAATGTCTAGCTTTTCACTGATTTGAAAGCACAGACAGGGGGATGGCAGCAGTCTACCAGTTTAATTCATAGGGAACATGGCTCTCAATGCCATCTATTCCTTGTTCCAGGAATATAATGTTATCCTGAGTTTCACAGCTGCATCCGTTGACCCTTCCTACACTTATTATCGTGACTGTGATGGGTCTTTTGGCGTTTATACGCTTTCCCTCCAGATGTTTTCTGTGAGAACAAATCTAGCCAAATATTGATTAAATACAATTTAATGAACAAAAGCGAGTGATTCAAGTAAACAAGGAGCATTAAATTGCACTAAAATGCTTTTGAAATATGGTGTGTATTATTTATCCATTTACTCACTTACAAGCTATGTATTATTAATAAGAATACCTTCATTATACTGCTACGTATTTTATGTGCCATGGAAGCTTTCATTCTCTTTATTTACGGTATAGTTCTTAAAATTGCATACCAAATCTTGTTTCTCTCTATGGTTTTTCCTACTTGCTTTAACTCCGTTTTTCTTTCCCTGGGGGTAAGACACATTTGGAATGCACCTTGTCATGATGGCGCAGAAAACTGTTGAATAATTTCAACATGAGGGGTGTTACCCCAGATGCTATTAATACACTATGGAGGTCATTCCGTGCCGGGAATAGCAGGGTTGGGCGTACAGGCTGGACATACAACCCATGCTCGGCTCCTAACATGCATTCCACTGCCAGCGCTCCCCGCACGTACACAGCATTTGTGCAGGGAGCGCTGTACGTGGGCAGCAGGGAATGGCGCAGGGGGGTTGCCAGCAGCCAGAACGTACAGGACCTATTTAGGACAGGCCTCTGTATGTTCCCTGACACCCCCAAAGACGTGCAGGCTCTTAAACCCAGATGGTGGAATAAGTCCTGGGGGCATCACCAATCACCTGTCGCAGCCCCCCGCACACCATGCCATTGCCCAGTGGTGCTCCTGCAGCCACAATCTGGGCCATAGGGGCATCTGATGGTGCCCAGGCAGTGGTCTGCAGGGGCTGATGGGGGCAATGGTATTCTGAGCTGTCCAATAGATAGGACGCCACTGCTCCCTCGCTCCAGCAGTGGCAGCCTGGCGTGCGGACGGGCTGCTGCGCATATGTCCATCTCCTCAGCATACGGGGAGTGCCCAGACATGTATGTCCCCAGTTCTGCCATTGTGGGTACGTCCGGGCCCCATGGCGATGGAATCGGGTCTCTCCCAGGCACGTCCATGTTTTGGCTGTGCATTGTCTCCAGGCATGCACGGTCCTGAATCGGCCTCCACTAGTCTCAAAATACCAGTGCCCTTGGCCCATAGCTCTTTTCCTCCATCTGTTTGCCTTACCTTGTTTCTCCTTCCTCTCCAAATTTATCTCATTGCTTACAGATTCAAGAGTTTCTTCTATACTGACATTTATGTTTGTACTAGTTTCATGCACTGGGTGACACTAGTCTTTACAAGCTGCTGATATCATTGACTTCATAAAGCAAAGCGCAAGTACACCAGTTTATGGTTAAATTTTAGCAGCAGTGATATGACAGAATTGGACTTCCAGCAGGGTTGGGGTGACCAGCATGGAGGGACCATTGTTAAAGCCCAAACTATATTGAGCATAGGGAGGGCAGTCATTTTTCAGCAAAATCCCCACTAGTTCACGGTAGGGCTGATGTGGTCTGCATACACACATGAATCTTTGGGTACCTCAGACCTTAATAGATTAGGGGGGCATGTTTATTAAAGTGTGGCCACCAACTATGCCATGGTAACCTTTACCTGGGTGGTTCGGAGTGGAGCAAGCCCATCGCGATTAGTGTGGGCATCTTTAATGCCCTTAGTGTGGGTGCATTTAATGTCATCTCGATGGCTGGTGTTACGTGCGCCCATGTTGATCGTGCCAAACAGCAGAGTGTGAGGATGGTGCAGAACCCATGCTAGCTACATGGGGTCATGCTAGGCATGGCTCCACTTTTTAGCATGGGTCTGGCACCACCCCTGTGTTCATTTTTGTGGCTGAGCGTGCAAAAAGCACCTGCATTTTAGTGATCACGCCCCTCTCACTTACTTTGCAGCCAAGACATCCCCCCCCCCCCCAGTATAACTTAATTTCTATCAAACATCTTTTATCTGATGAACTCTAAGTGGTGCAATAAAGATGTTCATATATCCTTTTTACAAAAATGACTTTTAGTTATTTGGTTAAAATAAGTATAGATTGCATCACGTAATAAAGGACCATTTTTTAACTTTTCTTACCATGTTCAGCTTTCTTATCTTGCTCTTAGCACTATATGATCACACACTGGAAAACTCTGACTGCTGTTCAAAGGTGTTTTTTTTCACAACTAGGCCTTACCCATTACAAATATGATTACCATGGCTGAGTGGAGTCAGCATCTCTAGGTCTGAAAGCATATGATATCTGGCAATCTTATGCAGTAAGCTTTGTGTAAGTAAAAAGAGGGAAAGGAATCCAGCACGTGAATTCCCCTGGCTCCATGAGGACATCTGTATTTCTGCTGTGGAAACATTTGAAATGATGCCAGAAAACTGACTGTCATATCTCCTCTGGAATGCTAGTCTGGTATTACTAAATTTTGTTTCATTTCACTGGGTAATGATGGCTCCACAGTCAAGAGTCTGTCAACTAATCCAGCTAAATCAGCATATTTATTGCGGGTTTCTGGAACTAAACAGCACATTTGAAGAGCAGTTTGGTTCAACTATATCAAACATCAAATAGGAGTGGAGAAAGGGGCAATGGGCAATTTACTGAAAACAGCCCAACACGGCCAATTGCATCTTATTTACAGAGGCTTTCCTTCTCTGCTTTCCACTTCAACTCTTTTAAAAACAGAAGACTTTTTCCTTTTCTTTTAGCCATTCTGTAGTCCCTTGGCAAATCTTTTCAAGTGAAATTCGAAGACCCAACATGTCACAAACATTTCAAGAAAAATAATATTTGAATTCATTTGCAATTCTCAAGTAGTTTGGTTTTGCAAAATCTTTAGGGCATAGTCATGTGGGGTGGGGGAGGGATATTCGGTACCAGTGGTCAGTGCTTAACACAGCTAGCCGCCGGCACTAAAATCTAACCCCAGATATTCAATGCCAAGGTCCTCTCTGGCCCCAGTCTTGAATATCCGGGTTAGCCGCATTTGCTGTTTGCTATCTGGATAGCGAGGATATTGAGTCACTGCCCGGTGAGTGATGCGTGGTAAAAGTTAGGCCAGGGTTTTCTACACCTGGCTTTTGCCGGCTCAATATCGCTGCTGCCCAGTTAGCGATGGGTGCCATCTCCGCTCTGCTGCTGAGCACTGGGGCATGTAGTGGCAGAAACCGGGGATATTCAGCAGGACTAACCGATCTGCAAACCGCGTAAATGCCTGGAATGTCCCCCCCCCCCCACCAGTGAATTGCATATGGATTAAGAAAACAACTTTCAAAGATATTTACTCAGATGAAGAGAATCCGTTAAGAAGCTCTATTCATGAGTTGGATGTCTGAAAATGGCCACTTAGACATGCAAATCATGGCGATGTCCCCAGAGTCATTTTAAAAAGCCGGGTATATAGATGTCCCCAGTAATAGAGCATCCAAGTAGCAAGGGGGTATGGTAGAGGCTTGCGCTGTGCAGAGGAAGGGAGTCGCACATCATGATGTGATTTCAGAATGGTATAAGCAAGTCAGGGCCTGGTTGTTGAGGCGTCTCTGCCTATATCTTCTCCTGACCACAAATTAGGTGCAAAAAAGTGCTTGTTTCATGACTGCAATGCTTCCAGGGGGAAGAACAAATTGTGCTTCATCGTAGTGGTTAATATTTCCTGGCCAAAGACTCCAAACATTATCACTGGCCTGCCGCCTCACGTTGGAGTATCTGAAATTTATTTATTTATTTTGAGTGCTTGAAATAGCAAGGACAGGAAGTGCTAGTCTTATAACATAGACACCCCCCCCCCCCTTTACTTATCCAGCCTAGGGTGTCCAAGAACCCAGGTCTGCAGCCGTGCCCCTCGAGGACATCCACATTTATAAAATGGCCTACACCCACGCATGTACCTGATCTTGGCATCTGCGCAGAGTCAGTCTCCAGACCCGGTTACTGCGGCGTTCATTTTTAAAGGTGGAGACAGAGCAATTTCAGAAGGTACTGCTGCCACTCTCCTTGTTTTTGGGTGTTCTGCTCTTGACGTCACAGACTTTTCCTAGACATCCTTCCTAAAATACTACTTCAAATGGTCTAAGCAAAAATCTGCAGCAGTCCACAAAAATCCATGATACAGAATGTCAGCAGTGAACCATCCCAGAGTGAGATTTACAGCCCCAGAGAGTGAGATTGAAGTCTACAGTGGGATTTTTTTCAGATGGTACATCCATGGTATATATCCAGGAAGCTGTAAATGTTTTGCAAATGAAAAAGCAACATAAAATTATATTTGCTTTTCTGTGGAGCCTCTACAAGGAGGCAGAGTGGAGGCAATATGAGTAAATTCTCTAGGCTGAAAATTCTTCTCCACTCAGTTGTTAAAAGTACGTGCATAGGTTTCACAGCACCTGTACTTGTGGATGCAGGGAAAAGGGTTGGTGCAGGAAAACAACAAAGCTGGGTAAGGAGTATCCGGGCTCCATGCAACTGACCCCCTCCCACCCCCACTCCCTTGACAACAGGCGTGGACTATCACGTCAGAGAAAGAAGGTTTATTTGACACAGCACGATCAAACAATAGGGGTACATAGCATAATACACTGTCCAATAATACAATACATACAATAAAGCCATATAATACTTAGGCTACTATACAATTCCTATATACAATGGAAGAACCCCAACTCGAGACGCACAGCCCACACTTGCCTATGGATGAGGCCATCAAAGCCCCACCCCTTCTCCTCAACTCATTATGTGCCACATACTAAAACACAGCTTACTTTGGGCCACTGTAGGGCTAGCCGTTAAGCGTGCCCCCCCCCCTTGGCCCCTTTGTTCACAGCAGGGTTTCGCCTTCACGGTTCGGTCCAACCCATCAAAGGTCGGTACTGACAGCCGCTTGGGTTACTGATGCCTTGTTGTTGCACCCCCCCCCCCCCCCCCGCCATCCCAGCATGGTGAGGCGCATCGCTCTCTGGTCCTGCTGCGAACCTGTTGACTCTAAATTGGGGAGGCTATCGGATAAGTGCGTTCCATCTGTGCGGTATATGTTTCTGGGCATGTTTCTTCAATGAGATCATGCCATACACAGCTCCCCCTGATAGCTTCCATAAAACATTCCATCCATCTATTCACCTTGTGTCGAGTCTTTTCCACGGCACAGTGCGATCACTTGTCCCTCCATACTCTTCGTGGTATAATGTGTGACCATACCAGCCGACAGCCAGGGAAATGATCCATCAGCACTAGGAGGTCCTTCTGTATCTTCCTGGCAAGCACCACACTGGGAGTCTTTGCCAAGTCATTCCCTCCTAGGTGCACAATCAATGCCTGCAGGATCTCCCCACCCTCCTTTGGTATGTGAGAATCGGCACTAGCTGGGCCCACATCATACCGCGAATGCCCATTCATGCGATGGACACTTCCGCTGTGCCCAAACCCAGGATGAGCCCCTGAGATCTAGCTCGTGCTCTCTCTTGAGCCCAATGCACAGAGGAATGTCCGCATATCCATACCTCTGGGTGCATAGTCATTTGTTGCATCACTTGGAAATATGGAGGACAACGTTGAAAGCCATTCCTGCAAGTAAGAGAATGTTTTAGCCATGGAAATGAGCTATTTGAACATTACCCACCTTGCATGTAAGTAAATGTCTGCATGCCCTTCTACTTGCATTTAGCAGAAGCTTTACAGGAGTAGGATTAGGAGAGAGAGTGAAATATCACACATAGTTTTTTTGTAAAAGTAGCTACAGAAAAGGGAGGTGCAGACAAGGATGGGCCTGGGTGGACCATGGCTACTCCAGTTTGGCATCAGAAGAGTTGAATAAGAGGAGAACTGAAAGTGGTGTCAACATTCACGCTGCCTTGTGCGAAGCCACGTTAATCCCAGACCCCCATCAAAACAAATCAGAGCTGGCTACTTCCTTTTTGCACTTTTCACAGTGAAAGGTTGCATGTGCTATCACTTTGAAATTGAGTTCAGACGTAAAAAGTATTCATGAACTTTCTAGTCATTAGGGCAGAATGAAACTGAACCTTAAATTACTGTAAACAATCTACTCTTCCAACATTTTCTATTATGTGGGATCTGGAATTTTTAAATGTTTACAACACATCTGGATGTTTTCAGAGGAACTGTAAATTCAGTCACATAGAATACAAAGCGTTGAGTCCGATTTCTACCCCATAGGGATGGGATGGAAGACTTGAGAACTGCAGGTCCTAATCAAATGCAGAGCTCTATCCATACATTTTTCTTCCACTGTCCCTCGAAAGGCAATTCCAGCTGTATTGAAATGTTTCTTAGAGGAAAAGGAAAGTGTGCAGGAATTTATATGGTATGCATACTCCTCTGGTCGAATGCAGCTGGGGTTTTCAGGACAATGAAGAGACGAGTGGGCTTGTAATTCTCTTGAAGTTTATCACAAACTTTCCCTTTGTCTCCTCTTCTGATTCCTTTCATCTTTTTTTCCTCTGTCACTTTAATGTACTAGTTTTTCTGTATACATTTTTATGTTATAAGCTATTACGCTCTCACTCAGCTTTGTTATATGAAAATTCTACATTATGCAATGCTCCTCTCTGTCTTTCTCTCTCTCATTTTCGGAGAACAGTTCCCAGCTCCGTTATGCTGCACTGACTCCACATATGAAAACAGGGCTGCAGAATGTGCAAACATTAATGGACAATCAGACATGACTACAAGAAATCACTTTTTTGAAAATGTTGTGAGGGGAATTTTCAAAGCTAATCACATGGGTAAATACAGTAGCAATTTCTCTAAATAACCACCTCTACCAAGCTGTACCAACTGGCAATCAACCATACAACCAAAGAAATTTAATGCAGGTTGTTAGATACACTCCTGAAGCAGCTTACTTGTAAAATGCGACCACGTTGAGTGTAACAACACTAGCTGGATGATATGCTCAGATATGTTGGAACTGCTTAAGAAGAATTGTTAAATATTACGAGGAACTTTAAAGAATAAAACTAGGAAATTCAAAGGGGTTTTTATGACCAATGAGGACGAGTGCCGAAAGCCGAAATAAATGCTCTAAGCTACAAATGATGGGACTGCACTGAGGTCTTTTCCCCTTTTTAAAAAAACATATTATATGTGATTGTCATCATCATTGTTCCAACTATTAAAAAACAAAAAAGTATAAAAAAAGAAAAAAAGGGAAAAAAGGAATCGGCTATAAGGTGATAACATTAAATAACAATTTCCCCATGCCAGTTGATTGTCTGAAGATTACCCTCCCATAAGATGTGTGCTTTCCACTGTATTTAGGGAAGTATTCCCGGTGGGTGAGCCCAGAAATAATTCATGTAGGTTATAACTACTCTTGCATTTATTTATTTATTTAACTAGTCTTATGTACTGGTTTTCTACAAGGCAAAACGGTTTACATATAACAAAAATGAACGTTACATGGAACATTTGAAACTATGTACAGGTAAACGTAGGTACAATGTAAATGTACAATATAACAATTCAACATGAGGATGTTTCAGTAGAAACAGAGAACTATTTACATGTAGCTAGGTGCTGTGTGGTTCAGCGTAGAGTACAGCTTCTGTTAAGGGAGGGGTTTAGTTTAGTAGTTTGCCTTACAAATTCTATTCATTTGAGAGTGAGGTGTAACTCACAACAAGTAGCAAAGGGAAATAAGCCTGATGCTTTGTATTTGATTTCACTGGTCAACAAATTTTTACAAAAGCCATGTTACTGAAATAAAAATAGTCATTTCTTATCAATTTTTATATGCTCAACACGAATATGACAGTGAAATTGCAAAGATGGCTCTAGTTTTTTTGTAATCTACAAGAATTAATGTTTGCATCACGAAATGCATGTTAATAGTAAATATAATAGGCCTTCAGTTAATACCTGTAAAAAAACAAGTCATAGACTACTTCTTAGATTTTTTCGCCTGTCTCTTGTACAGCTGTTCGGGAGCTTCTCTGGGGAGTGTCCAGCAGTAGTCAGCCAGCATTGTAGTGGACCATTTTCCCTGGTATCTTTGCTCCATCGTTGCGATATCCTGGTGAAAACATTCGCCCTGTTCAACACTAACCATACCATAGTTGTCAGGAAAAAAATTGAGATGGGAATCAAGGAAATGGATCTTTAGAGACATATTGCAGCCAAGTTTCTGATACTGAATCAGCATGTCTTCTACTAATCCCTTGTAGTTTTCTGCCCTAACATTCCCGAGAAAGTTTGTTGACACTAGGCGAAAAGCATTCCAGGCTTGTTTCGCATCACCCTGCAGCAAGTTGTTGAATCGGTCATCTTTGAAGAGCTCTCGAATCTGAGGACCCACAAAAACTCCCTCTTTAATCTTTGCTTCGCTGAGTCGAGGGAAGTTTTCATGCAGGTATCGGAAAGCTGGCGAAGTGCAGTCCATGGCTTTCATGAAGTTCTTCATCAAACCTAGTTTATTTATTTAGACAGTTTTGTATACCGCCTTATCCTTCAATCAAAGCGGTCACAACACAATTGGGGGATACATTTAACACGCAGGGATATGAGACACATATACTAATACTTAGAGGGAACATGGGCAATGGAGGGTTAAGTGGCTTGCCCAAGACCACAAGGAGCATCTGTGGGACTAGAAACCCCAGTCCTTCCGGCCCAAGGTTGCTGTCCTCTAGTGGGATTTGAACCCCCGACCTTCCGGCCTGAAGTACCTTGCCCCAACCACTAGGCTACTCCTCCCTCCTGTGAAGGGGTGGTAGCAGGATTTTCTGAGCCTCAACCAGAGCTGGGTGCTGGATATTCTTCTCTCCAACTGTTACATTTTGTCTGCGATTCCATTCCTTCCGCAAGTAGTGCCAATTCCTTGCTCGGCTATCCCATTCACATAAGAAACATATGTATTTTATATATCCCTGTTGCAGTCCCATTAAAAGGGCAACTACCTTCAAGTCACCACAGAGGTGCCAGCTGTACTTGTTATAGTTAATGGAAGTCAGTAGATGCTTTAAATTATCGTATGTCTCTTTCATGTGGACGGCATGCGCTACTGGAATAGATGGAAGACTGTTTCCATTGTTCAAAAGCACAGCCTTCAGACTGTTTTGAAGAGTCTATAAATAGTCTCCAGTCTTGTGGGTCATGAGTGATTTTTAAGGCATTCATGAGGCTTTCAATATCGGAACAGAATACCAGATTACTTTCCTTTCTGAAGAAAGGCTCCAACTGCTGGTGGCGCTTTCGATATGAAGTAATGTTGACAACTTCTTCTAGAAGATTCCATTGTTGGAGTCTTGATCCTAGCAAGTCTGCCTTGTTCTTGGATAAGTCCAAATCATGAACCAGGTCATTTAGTTCTTCCTGTGTTATTCTGTGTGGAGTTGATAATGCATCCCAGTGAAAATCTGGGTCACTGCATGCTGACGGACCAGGAGAAGAACAGGTCAGCTCACCCTTGTCCTCATCAGATGAATCAAGAGAATATTCTGATGGAGGTTCAGGAATAGGAAGTCCCTCACCATGTGGAACTGGTCTCAATGCAGACGGAACGTTTAGGTAGACTATGCACGACTTCTTTTGCTTCATTATTCTGCTGGAAAGAGGAGGAACCAAGCAGAAGTAACAGTCATTTATGTGGTTGCTTGGCTCTCTCCACACCATGGGGACTGCAAACGGCATTGATAGTCTTTTGCAATTCTACCGCTGTGAAAGCTATGTTGTACATGTAGCGCAGCATATATGCGGGGCCCAAGGCTTGTCTTGGTCATCAATCTTGCATCCGAAGTAAAGATGATATGCCTTCTTCAGTTGAGAAGTGATACTTTTCTTCTGGTTGGAAAATGTCACTTCCCCACAAATGTAGCAGAAATTGTCAACGGTATTAACGCACTTTCGCGGCATTACTGTTCTGTATTGTACCTAAATGGCTAAAATTATATGATTAATAAAAGTTACATGTAACAGTAGCTTAAACTGTCTCACACACAGTCTGAAATATTTTAAATGCTCAACCTTTCCGACTGCGTATAGTACACTGCTGACATCAGATGGCTTCAGCAGCCGTCTGGCAGTAGTATTGCATTGCATTAGAAAATGATGCAATCAACTCTGGATGATGTGTGCATGCTGGTATTATGCAATGTGATGCAATATTACATCATTCAAGGCTTATTTGGGATGTTGTTGATGTCCTACTGGATAAATTTACACGGTGAAACGTCAAAAATGAACTACATGCAATACCTTCAAAACGAGAGCCAATAACATTTTTTTAATGTTATATTCGTATTCAGCTCACCAAGATACTACAGATTAGGGCCTTTTAAAGTCAGTAACGATTTCAATGTTGACCAGTGTTTTTAGCCACCACGGACTTTGTCCCAAATTGGACAGTCTGAAAACTGTCTGCATCTGTTATTTGTCTTCCCTAAGAGAATAATAGCATTTCATACTATAAGACAGTCACTTCTGCCAATTATGTTTAGGTGGCGTGCCATTATCAGAGAGGTGAAAGCATTGAGAGGAATGTTGGAAGGGATGTCCGAGTGCAATCTGGAAGGTCTAAGCCAGAACGTCTGAAAGAAAGCAGGCATGTCTGGGTGCAGACAGTGGACAGGCCCAATATGGATGTCTGTGTGGGGCGTCTACATAGACATCCCCAGAGCTACATTTCACAATCTGGATGTCTAGGATAGCCTAATAGAGTAATGGGCTAGGAACAGAGAAGCCAGGGTTCAAATCCCACCGCTGCTATGATTGTGATTGTGCTGACTACTGGGGATGATGGTGCGCTTTCTTCTCTACACTCTCTGGATCTTTTTCAGCCAAAACGAGCACTTTTCAGTGCCTGGAGCAGGTCTAAACTTAGATGCGACCCTGGACATCCGTGATGATCCTGAGATCAGGCAGAGATGTTATGGTTCCTGGGAACCCCCGGCATTGCCCCACCACACCCGTCTTCAGACTTGGACACCTTCACACTGCGGACGTCCCTAGAGCTGGCTTTTAAAATACCTCTGGAGATGACTCCGTGCTTTGGACATCTCTATGCCCATTTTCGGAAATCCAAAGCACGAATAAGAATTCCAAAATAACGCCCATAGTATATTGATTAATGTGGAATAAGTTGGCCTATCTCTGTTAGTGCTGAATGCTCAGTTTTCTCAATTTGTTTACTACAGAGACCTGACAGGCTTGTATGAGAAGGGTGAGATGTCTATCCTAGTTTTAGGGTTGCCCCTTGGTTACATGTAACCTTTTATTCCCTTTCTGTTAGGAAATGCTCATATGTTGGGGAGAGATTTCTTATTCCAGTTCCTTAAGAATAGGGTATTTTTGCTCTTCATCTGGCCTCTATATTAAACCAAAATAGAGAGGGAGATAAGAGAGATGGGTGACCTTGATTTTTAATTATGGTCTATTGAGCCCTTAGACCAGAGTTCTCCAACCTCAGGGCACAGAATGCTTATTGGTTCATTTTGGAACTGGTCTGCTTGCTGTTGGCCTATTGGGTACCTAAGATAATGATGCATCTTTGGTTAAATGGGGTCTCATCATAATGGAGGCTTTCTCCAAACTCCCTTATTTAATATCTGGATTTCCCCTTTTCAAGTATTCCATCAAATTCAGTGGGGGATTTCTTTGTTGATACCTGACCTTGGCTTTGCTCAGATAATGGAGCATCCAATCCATATGGCAGGTCATAAATTGTATTTAATTTTATGTACTTATTCTGAGACAGTCCTGTTTGCATGATGTTATTCCTGTAGCATGGTCAAATCACTTCTTGATTCCCTTGAGAGTAATGAGATCCTTTCCTGATTTTAAACTGCACCAAACTTAGGACAGTTTAAATATAAAAAGAAAATAACATGGGGCATTTCGGTGTTATTAGACCCCTAGCAGCAAATGTACCATTGTTTAATTCTATGGTAGGTGCCATTTTTTCTCAGTTGGCCTTGTTTGATAGAAACCTCTCCTTGATGCGAAAAACTTATGCAGTTGTTATACAGTAGAATACGTTCCATTTTAAGGCAAACTGATCAAGAGAGCAGTAGAACTACAGCCAAAAGAGGGCCCAGAAGAATAATCTCCTTTCTGATAGAGCACGGACCACAGTACTATCTTAATGACCTTTACTGCCATCTGCATCAAGGTATGGATTTGGCTTTAGTTCTGCTTGACCTAAGAGCTACATTCATTTTGGTGGACCATGAGATAAATTTATCTTAAGTTGTTGTTGGCAGAACAACATAGAAAAGTCAAAATTATTATTAGCCAAAATGCAGACAAGTGGAACAGACTTTATATCAAGTGTAAAATTAAAACACATATTTTAAAAAACTATGTTAAAGACCCCCCTCTGGGCTGATTTAAGATCTGTAGTAGGTGTCGGCTTCCATAACAAAGTTTCCTTTTACACTGCAAATGCATTTGCCATAAGGAAAGACCTTGGAAATAATGTTTTCTGGATTGTGAAATACCACCCACCTGTGATTAATTGAAGTCAGAAGATATGCTTGGAGCAGAGATCTAAGGTTAGTCCATTTTGCTGCGTCCGCGGGTGGCGGTGATATAACACAGGAACATCAAAGAGAGAGCCCCCAGGGTCTCCATCCCTGTGGCTGCCACATATCCACAGAGATCCCAGTGTTCAAAAAGTCTCCATTCTGTGTTCTTGGCACAACGGTTTGGAGAACAGGGACTTTATTGTTTTATTTTCTTGTTCTCTGTTTTTGTTAGCAAATGGAGGCAGGAAAAGACCAGCTAGAATGGCCCAGCCATATTGTTTCAGCTGTGGGGGGAAAGACTGAGCAATATGATTCTTGAAGAGAAGTGTTGAACTCTTGAAAAGTTCTTATTTTTAAGTATGTGAGATATTTTGATTGAAACTGATTTTCTGCATTCTGTTTGAAAGTTTAGCTTTGGAAGGGTTGCATTATTGTGCCGGAATGTGATGAGAGAGTAAGTCGTACAAATATGGGCCAGCAAAGCAAACATTTCATTTTCAACCTCATTCCCTACCAATTAGCCATAATTTACTTTCCTTATTAAACTGATGGGGAAAAATATATGTATCGATATTCCGAAGCACTTCAGTGCTCAGCATGGAATGCTAATGGAGTTACTTTCAAAGACTTATTCATGTTTTAAATATGGATGTGGCGGCAGAAAAACGCGCAAGCCACATCCACATGTAAAACGCGATTTTGGAAAGGTCACGATTTACACGTTTTTACTCTGGGTAAGACACATCTATCTGTAAACATTTATTCAGAAGCGTTCTGGCAGCATTTCGGGGGGTGGCCTGGGCTAGACAAAAATCTATGTGTGCATTGCACATTCCATATAGAGGATGCATGTGTAAATCTGAATTGCCCACATCTGAATTTAAGCCTGCTCCCTGATATGAGCAGGTATTTCAAAAGTGTTCCTTTCGGCCATCCATTTACAGGAGAGATTAAGGGGGATATCATCCTTAATCCCCCCAATGTTTCTTTCCCCTTCCAAATTGAAATGAGTTGAAGAAAGAGTCCATTCTTGTCAATTAGGTTTCCAAAATAGCCAGGGCAGACGTCTAAGTTCCTTACGTGCACGTTGCGAAATGCCCGAACTTATACGTGCAGGTTTCCGGAGTTGCTCCATCTGTATTTCCCACGTGCATATTTATAAAACAGCTCCTCCCTCTGCGCACACATACGCATTTTACAGATAGCTCCTGGTGACTCTGTAGGTAGTTGTCCATGTTGTGATTTGGCAAGGCAGCACCAGAAGTTAACTGCCAGGCCTTCTTCCACCAAGTGGGCAAATGGCATCTGCTATTCTAAGGTAGTCTCCCATCCGAACACTAAGCAGGCCTGACTCTGCGTAGCGTCAGAGACAGCACAAGATGGAGCACACTCACAGTCATGTAGCCATAGCGAAAAGCTTCTAGGAAGAGGTACATAAGCCTTTTATACAAATCAATCAATCAATACATGTTTTACCACAATACCTGATTTTCATTTTCTATTGCGTTGTCCTTTTTTCTCTTCTAGAGGCTTGGGCTATGTAAATTAAATGAGACAGTAGGGTGGGCAGATGTTTTTGACTTTTTGGCCTTTGCAGAAGTTAGCAGCATGCTCTATATGCTTCCCCTGACCAGTCCAGGTCAGAATAGTGACTCCATCTGTCGGGATAGCAGCGATATTCCTTTGTTTGAAATGAAACAAGAAATGTCAGTTCATTTTTTATTTTTTCTATTTGGTTTTGGAAGTGAAAGGAAAAATGAAATTTCATTGATTTGTTTTATTTCTCGCAAAAACATCATCCACATTTATATTTATAGACAGAAACATTCAAAAATATTTGTGCAACAGCTCTAACCAAATCACATCTCTAGATATTTCATTTCTTTAAATATCTCTAGAATATTTACCTCCAGACCTGTTATTTTTTAATGCTGCCCAAAACAGGCCCTGGTGAATGCCTTCTCCAAATGTGGCTAGGATTAGGCGCATTCTAGAACGATGTTTGAACTGTTAGCCATATCGAGAGAACATTTCTCAGACAGTTCATGACTTTGCAAATTGCTCCCATACGGTGGCACAGTCATTTGGCATCAGGACCACCTAGTTAGCGGCAGTAGAACAGTTGAATGAGATGAGAACAGGATGGTGGTGTCAACATTTGCACTGTCTTGTGCCCACCCATGTTAATCCCAGGCCCCACCAAAAAATATCAGTCCTGACTATGCCACTGCTCCTGTGTGTATCTATCTCTATATATATATATATGGGGGAGGGGGTGTGACATGATGTCAGAACTCTCCTGTCTCTTTTCTGAGTGTGTGTGATGCTGAATATTTTGCCTGTGCTCGCTATCAGTGTACTTTGCTTTCACATGTACTGCCTTTTAGCCCAGTCTCTAATTGCTCCTGAATACCATTTTCCTGTCCTCTACAGTAGACTAAAAGCTTTTGCCGCCCAGTGTAATTTACCCTAACGGATTCCAAAATTAATTTCCTTTTAGTGATAAATGCTGTGTTCAGAATAATGCATCAAAGCATGTCCTAATTTACAAAATAATAACAATAAAGAAAAGGAAGTCTTGTGAATTGGAACTCAGTGTTGTGGCTTTAGTGATGTGGAAAAATACACAGAGTCTTCGTTCATACTGTTGGGAGTGGCTTGTAAATGCATTATTTAAAGGCTATTGCTTGCATTTCTATCAACGTTTAGTGCACTGAGTCCCAAATCTGTCCTCATGACCTCTCAGTCAATCAGGATTTAAGGATTTATTTATTTATTTATTTAACAGTATTTGTATACCGTCTTATCGTAGAATCAAGGCGGTGTCACAACAATACTATCAAAGGATGTGGGGGGAAGTTCATGCAGTGAAAGAAGGGTTATAATGTGCGTGTGGGGGGTAGTTCATGCAGTGACTGTATTGTTTAAAATGTGCGTGTGTGGGAGGAGTTTAGATTAGGGTGGGCTATGTACAGTGTGCGCTATGATACAGCATGTTCTATAATACAAGGTACTGTCCAGATAGGGCTTAAGTTAAATCCTGTGCCGTTATACAATCTCTCGTCAGGGTTGGGGGGCCTTTGTTGGTTAGTCCTTGTTGATTAAGTGACGTGTCCATAATGTTCTATGAACAGTGTTGTCTTCAGCTGTTTGCGGAAGTCTTTGAGGTCCGTTGTCGATCTCAGTTCGTCTGGGAGGGAGTTCCAAATTGTTGGGGCTGCCAGGGAGAGGGCTCTCTCTGTAGTGTCCTTTCATGTTTTTCTGAAGTCTCTCGGGGTGTTGACTCTGTTGGAGGTTCCTTTTCTTCTTGGGCGGGTGCTGGTGTCTGGATGATAAGGATATTGACAATGAGTACGCATGAGATAAATTTGCATTTGCACAGCTTCCAAATAGATCTTGTGCATGTTCATGGTGGGTATCCTGAAAACCTGACTGGCCTTAGGGTCAATAGACAAGTTTGAAAAGCTTGAGCCTAATAGAGAATGAGGAGACCACTGGTAGGCAAATGAGTAGAATTGAAGAACCTGTAAGCCTAAACTATTACGATACAAATGCCGGTATGTTAGACATTTGAAACATAGAAACATGACGGCAGAAAAACACGACATGGCCCTGAAACAAGGGAAACACCCCTTTTGCAGCGTCACCAGGCACAAGGAGCAGGACAGGAACAGACTATGGAACTGAAGACACTTTATTGAGAAACTGCAAGGTCCGTCTAACACATGTTTGAGCCAATGGCCTTCTTCAGGGGACAAATGACCTCCAAAAATGATAAAAACAGTTACAACAATTGAATTACATAAATAGCAAATAAATATATCCCAATCCCTGCATTGTATTTAGTTTCCCTATTTCGCCAAGTTATTCTTCCTGTTAAATGTAATGACCAGACATATGTAAACTGTCGGATGTTTTCTGTTCAATGTAAACCGCGCTGATGTCTAATAGTTCGGTATATAAGAATTGTTAATAAATAAATAATAAATAAATATCCCAAATATCCCAAATAAATATATCCCAATCCCTGCATTGTATTTAGTTTCCCTATTTTGCCAAGTTATTCTTCCTGTTAAATGTAATGACCAGACATATGTAAACTGTCGGATGTTTTCTGTTCAATGTAAACCGCGCTGATGTCTAATAGTTCGGTATATAAGAATTGTTAATAAATAAATAATAAATAAATAAGATGAAAATAATAAAAATAGGAACCAAACACACCTAAAATAAAAAATGTGACATATGGTACAAATAAATAGTCATAATACCTATACATGAGGGTTATGCATTTGATGACAATAAAAATAACTAAAAAATAAATATATATATATACCAATTAATAATGCAGTGAATAACAATAAAATCATAAATAGGACAGATCCAAGACATAAAAATGATATACTGTTACACCAAAAAAAAATTTGAAATTGATTAGGGGCCCCAAGGCCTCAAATTACTCACCACTTTATGCAAAGCAAGAGGAATAATTGGAATTATATAAGTCTAGAACCTAGCAAGTGAAGAAGGGAGGGGGGGGGGAGAAAAGGTTAAGGAGACCTATTGTGCTGAATAAACTGAGCTGCCATAAAACCAAATCGGTATCAAAGAGTAGATTTCCCTTAAAATCAACAACATTACTTAAAGTTGCATTGAAAGATACAAAGGAGTGTGGCAATACACAAGCAGAAGATATTTGGAGCCCAATTCCCTTAGGGCACGTCCGGGCTGTCTGGACAGGCCCATTAGGACCTGATTCTGCACCACTGACTATCTCTGTACTGCAGTTCAGGCCGTATGGGGAAAGTCGTAGGGGAATACAGGCAGGACGGCTTGTGGGGCTGTGTGTCCTGCCAGGGTGTGCAGCCTGCAAGTCGCCTTGTAGAACTGGGGCCTAAGTGTAAGTGGTAATATCCATATATGGACACCAGATAATACTCAGAAGACTTGATTTAATTATACCACTTAATGAAACTGGTGTAAGGGGCCATATCTATACGAAAGAAGAAAGTAGCAGCTTGTCTTATAGAATAATCAGATCGGTCTTGTGGTCTTGCTGCACCATCTTGGGAGACAGCTAGGAGGAAGAGTTATCAATGTGCAAGGATGCATAAATCTAACCGGCATAGAATCAATGTGCAAGGGTCATGCCGGTGATTATTATGCAACTTTATAATAATCACCGGCAACCAATGCCGAATGTCAGAGGCAGCAGGGAACTACAGGATCAGTATGTAGGAATTTTTGTACACAAAGATGGTGATTTTATAAAGATTTTTCCACATGTAAAGTTTGTTTACACAAGAAAAACAGCCCTTACCTCAAGTAAGCTTCACTGCGCACAGTACAGTTACTAATGTATATAATGTAAATAAGTTATAGACAGTTACCCCAGTTTCTAGCCAAGTTATATTTCCTGTTTTATTGTAAATACAATACAGTCACGACTGCATTGTATAAGCTACAGTTAAATGTACACCGCACTGATATTGAATAGCACGGTATAGAAGAGAAATTAAATAAATAAATAACGTACAAATTTAAATGTGTTCCAAAAAAGCTATAAATGTGAGCATTGTCATGCAGCGAGGGCCGATGAGAGCCCAGTTGAGAGAAAAGAAGG
This sequence comes from Ichthyophis bannanicus, assembly GCA_033557465.1. NCBI lineage: Eukaryota > Metazoa > Chordata > Amphibia > Gymnophiona > Ichthyophiidae > Ichthyophis > Ichthyophis bannanicus. The sequence goes on along the minus strand of CM066049.1, from coordinate 116,890,442 downwards.
TGTTTTTCACAGAGAAAAAGACTTGCAATATTCCCAGGAACCAGCTAGAGGGAGCAAGAGTGTCTTCAGGGAGACTGAAGAGCCACGCCCAGCTGGTCACGAGGAAATGCCAACCAGCTTCCAATCCTCAAAAGCAGGAGGGCTTCATAAGGGGAGTGTGGAAGACTGGAAGAGAGGAAGGAGAAGAGGCAGCACTGGCAACAGACGAAGCAGCAGCAGAAGTAGCAGCCCTAGCAGAAGCAAGGGGAGAATCACTGGCAGCACCAAGAGAGAGAGGTGGAAGTGGAAACCTGATTACTCTACTGCTAGAGGATTCCCAGGAGGGAGAGGTGATTTCTCAGGAGCTGAGGAAGGACCTAAGGAGGTGTCAGCTCAAGCCAAACCGAGAGCTGTTTGCCCTCAGAGGCAAAAGCCCTGCTGTAACTGCAACCCTAAGCCAAACAAGAATCAGCTGGAGAAGCCAAGCCACACTGACTCAGAGAGCCAGAAGCTGGGCTTGTACAGAGGCAGGCCTTCACCAGGAGAAGGAAGTCAAAGGCTACAGGATAAGCCTAACCTGCATAGAAAAGGATTTCACCAAGCTGCTGCCAGGGAAAGGCAGGCAGTGGAAGAAAGCCGGTTACTAGAGGATTGCTGCCATATAAGGTATGAGAAATGTATGCCTAATAAGAAAGTTGTGAATGGTAAAAGCTATGAAAAAGCTGCTATCAAGCCTCTAAGGAAAGAGGGCACTTTAAAGCCTAACACAGCACATGGCCGATGCCCTAGGCTAGTCCAAGGACATTGGGACTTGCTACAGAAAATATACAAAATCCCTGAATGTGTTTTACAAGAAACCAGGGATATAGAATCAGAGCTTTCTGATATTGAGCCAATGCAAGTGGAACTGGCAGGAGATTTATCTGACCATGAGATGGACTGTACACTTTGCATTTCTGAAAGTTTAGAGTCACTGCCAGACTTGTGATTGGGTGAATTGCCAGCAGAGCATTCTGTATTTGTTTGAGCACCTCCATTCCTGTGACGTATAACAGTTTTTGCTTTGAACCCTGAGTTTGTTTTCTACCTGAGTTAAGGACATTTGCTTTAAAGTTGTAATCCACTATTTAGAACCACTGTGAAAAGGGAAATAAAAGCCTTATTAATTCCCACCACTCAGCTTGATCGTTTCATTGAAGATTGGAGCTAAAGCAACTACAAGGACCAAGAGCCATTTGGGCCTTTAGAAGACTCTCCAATCTTAACCTTATATTGTTGTGTCGCACCTGCCCTGGCGTCCACTGGCCACCAGGGAAGTGTTGCTGACAGCATGTACTCTATGCGTTGTGACGTAGAAGCCCACACAGAGCCTATGCAGATAGATAGAAAGGAGAAATTTACCTTAGAATCTGTTAGGCAGCCAGCATGTGCAGCTCAGGAGAAGCAAAGGAACAGAGGAGCAGAACTACCACACCCAAGCTATGACATAGCAGAAAGCTTGGGGATTGATTATGATCACCTGTCCAAGAAAACACAGTCAGCTTACAGCGAACAGGGAGATAAAAGCTGGTTGGTAGATCCAGCAAGGAAGAGGGAGAAGGAGGAGGAAGAGGAAGAGAAGCAGAAGGAGAGGGCAGAGGTCAGCAACCAGGGAGGCAGAGGTCACAGAGGGAGAAGCCTGATGAACACAGGAAGCACTGGGTGTGTCACTGGAACAGGAAGCAGCAGAGGCAAGGCTTCAGAGGAACGTGGCAGGGGAAGTGCTCAGACTGCCGGTAGCTGGAGGTCCTACGAGGAACCTGTTTACAGCCTAGGGAGAGAAGCCAGTGCTCCAGAGAGAAGGAAGGCACCACCTGGGGATAGGAGGCTGCCTAGACCGAGTCAGCAGGAAAGTCCCCAGTCCTCACTGCCAGAGGAAAGACCTCAACAATTATACAGGTGGGAGCCTAGCACTGTGAGAGGGAAAGCTAGAAGCTCCATTTGGAACGGAGGGTCAGATCAGTGCCCCAGACCAGAAATATCTGCAGGAAGCTATAAAACAATCCCTAACAACTGGAGGGTGGAAAAGGAGAGCTGGAGAGGCAACAGATACAGGTACTCTTAAACATACGTGCACAGAATTGTGTCCCTGTACGCTATCTGAACTTTCAGAGAGGGGTTTTTATAAAAACAGCTGTGAAGGTTTAAACCCAAGCACAACGTATGCTGAAGGTGAGGAGATGCAATGGGAAAGTAACACCAGGGTTCCAGAACAGGCTCCTATGGATTGTACATTATGTCTTGCGGATGATATTGAGTCTTTGTGCTGAAGCCCTGTAAAAAGAGCAAAGAAAAAGAAGATATTTTTCTTTGAGAGAAACTGTTTTGTTTTCCTTGTTTTTGGTTATGCACATGATATCCTTGGGGGAAGGGGAATAAAGCCCTTGTTTTGTTTTGCCTTAACCACTCGACTTGAGACTATTTTTGACTACTAGAAGATAGCAAGGCAACTCCAACCTCGGGGCCCTAGGCGAAGGCCTGCAGCCCCGTGACAAATGGCGTAGTTTTGAGGATTTTCGGTTTATACATCTGGAATACAACTGGAAAACAGAAAAACTGTGTTGCTGAGGAGTCGACTGAATGTCGCTGGCGGTATCGGCCAGAGGGTTCGAGAACCAGTGAAAAAAAAACACCTTCTCAAAGCTCGAGTCTACACCTTGCTCAGGTAATAGATATTTGGGCACAGGTGTTGAGGGATTCGGAGGAGAAGGAGTGCTGAGGAAACTCAGAAAAGCTAACCTCTGAAAGAAGTGTGGTGCCGCACTTTGTGGGTTTTTTTTTTTCTGTTTGTCTTACAGAGAACAACCCGGAGATGGATCCCCACGAAGTCCTTCGCTGGATGAGTTCTCAGTTTGAGAAACAAAGAGAACTGGCACAGCTGACACAAGAACAAGCCGTTGCAGCCATGCAGGCCCAGCAGAAGCCCATGATGGATCTAATAGAAGCTTTGCTGGCAAGCCAGAAGGCAGCGGAGAAAAGGCCAAGAGAGCATGCCTGTGTGGTAGGACCACAGAACTGTGGAGTTTTGTCTTTTGGACAATTGACTGTTGAGGACAATATTGATGACTTCATAGAGGCCTTTGAAAGGGTAGCCCTGAATGTGGGATGGCCGCCTGAGCAATTGGCAGTCCAGCTTGCTACCTCCCTAATGGGAGAGGCCTTAGCGGCCTATAAAGCCATGCCCGCTGCTCTGGCGACAGATTATGAGGAGCTTAAAAAGGCCATTCGTGATAGATTAGGCTTAACCCCTATGGTATACAGGAGGATGTTGAGAGCCACTAAGCTCCAACTGGGTGAAACACCTAAGGCGTTGTGCCAAAGGGTGCAAAGCTTGGCATGGAAAAGGTTCGCTCCTGAGGGAAAGACCCTCAAATCTGTTATTGATGCCATTGTGCTAGAGCAATTTATGGAGGCAGTTCCTGCTGAGATAAGGTCCTTTTTGACTTTACAAAATTGCCAAACCGCAACAGAAGCAGCCCACCTCACGGAGCGGTTTATGGAGGCTGAGTTGGCCAGTAAACCACAAGGAGGCGCTCGGAGCATGTTTGGCGAGGCAAATTTTGAAAAAGCAATAAAGGAGAGAAGACCCTATGTGAAAGGTGTGACCAACTGTTTGCCTAGGAGAGATGTTAAAGAGGCAGAAGTAAAATGTTTTAAATGCGGTAAAATGGGTCACAGGCAGAGGAATTGTGGAATCCGAACAGCACTGATAATTGACGATGACAAATGTATACAAGAAGGTTTCCTTCTGAGTGTGGAAGTGCAAGGTGTTTTGGCTAGGGTGTTGATTGACTCAGGTGCTGACCAGAGTATGGTCTCAAAAAAACTCTGGCAGGCTATACAAGCCCGCAGGGGGTCAGCACCGAGCCAACCAGAAGGAGTAGTGAAGATTCGATGTATACATGGAGCATCCACCTGTTACCCTCTGTATAGAGTTTTAGTAAAAGGGTTAGGAACACGGAGGGAGGTTTTAGTGGCCATAATCACTAAACTGCCTTATGATATTGTGCTAGGGAGGGACTGGCCCCCGTTTTGTAGAGGGTTAGAGAAAGGCATACACGTAAAGGGAGGTATGGTCTCCACCCGGTCCCAGGCCCGAACCTCAGAGATACAGGGTGAACCCCCGGGGGAGTAATCTGAACCCACAGAGGAGGAGGGTAGACCTGCAGATGAGGCCCTAGGAGAGCTGCCCGCGTGAGAGAAGATTAAAAAGGGGCTAGAACAGGAGGATAATCCAAAAGTGAAGGCCATGGTGACGGTGGTCCCGAAACCCCTATTTGAAAAACCCAGAAGGACAGGCGCAAGTTGAAAGGCGCCAGGGAAAGTGGAACCCTCAGCTAAATCAGGATTCGTACTGAAGTTCTGCAAAGTATCCCCTAAAGCGCAGAAACCGCAGAGAGCCTCACCCGCGGCTGCGGGGTTCGATCTTTTTAGCACTGTAGAGGACGTGATTCCTAAGAGAGGGAGAGCCTTAATAGACACAGGCTTACAAATACAACTGCCTATGTGTTGTTATGGCAGAATAGCCCCTCGTTCAGGGCTAGCCTCCAAATATTTTATTGATGTGGGCGCGGGAGTAATAGACCCTGACTACAGGGGAGTGGTCAAAATTTTACTTTTTAACTTTGGTGATCAAGACTTTAAAGTTAAAGTAGGTGATAGGGTGGCTCAACTCATATGTGAAAGGGTAGGTTCCCCTCCTTGGAAGAGGTGCCAATGTTAACCCCCATGAGTTGTGGAGTTGGTGGATTCGGGTCCACCGGGCAGACGGAAGTGAAAGGTCTGACCGCCATGTCCGAAGAGAAAATGGAGGATGATCTGGGTCCACAACTCATGGATTGTAAAGAAAACCAGGCACCTAAGATAGGCGCAGAATTGCCTCTACAGCAGAAGCAGGAGTTGGCCCAGTTGCTTGCGAAGTTCACAGATGTCCTAACGTCAATACCTGGAGAAACCAGCTTGGTGGCGCACGAGATTCTTACCCCACCAGGGAAGGTGGTGCGACAAAAGCCTTACCGGCTACCGGAAGCCCGGAAGAAGGAGGTGATATCCCAGGTATGGGAGATGCTAAGCATGGGCGTTATAGAAGAGTCGAAAAGTCCGTGGTGTAGCCCCATTGTCCTGGTACCTAAGCCAGATGGGAGCCTACGTTTTTGTATCGACTTCAGGCAGCTGAATGCCATCTCACTCTTCGACGCATACCCCATGCCTCGAATAGAGGAGTTACTAGACCGGCTGGGACAAGCACGGTATCTGACCACACTCGATATGACCAAAGGATACTGGCAGATACCATTGACCCGTGAATCCAGACCCAAAACTGCCTTTAGTACTCCCGTTGGGTTGTTCCAGTTCTGTAGGATGCCATTCGGTTTGCATGGGGCAGCGGCAACATCCCAGAGGCTGGTCGACCATGTTTTACGGCCCCACCAGGAGTACACAGTAGCATACATGGATGATATCATCATCCATAGTACCAGCTGGGCACAACATCTGCCCAGGGTGGAAGCCGTTTTAAGAGCCATGAGACGGGCAGGACTGACGCTAAACCCAGGGAAATGTCTGTTTGCGGGTACAGAAGTTAAATACCTGGGGCATATGGTCGGGAAAGGAATGGTCCGGCCCTTGCTAAGTAAAGTAGACAGCGTACAGAACTTCCTGAGACCCGTGAACAAGAAACAACTAAGGAGTTTCTTAGACCTGATAGGCTATTATCGCCGGTTTATACCCCGTTTCGCAGAGGAGAGCGCTGTGTTGACCAACATGCTAAAGAAAAACACTCCAAATAATATAAAATGGACACTAGAAGCTGAGAGGACATTTATAGGGTTAAAGGGGAAACTGTGTGAAGCCCCGGTGCTACACGGTGTGGATTTTGGGAGACCCTTCGTCGTCCACACAGACGCCTCTGAGACTGGATTGGGAGCAGTCCTCTCCTAAGAGTTTGATGGCATGGAACACCCAATTATGTATCTTAGTAGAAAGCTGTCCAAGTCAGGGGGCAACTACTCCACAGTAGAGAAAGAATGCTTGGCCATTAAGTGGGCGGTGGAGGCCCTTAGATTCTACCTCACTGGCCGTAAGTTTGTACTAATCACGGCTCACGCACCCCTGAAGTGGTTGAGCAGCATGAAAAACCATAACCCTCGTCTGACCCGTTGGCACTTGGCACTACAAGCCTTTAACATTACTGTGCAGCACAGAGTGGGCAGATTGCATCTTAATGCGGATGCATTATCACGGATTACGAGCTGTGTGAACATAGATCCACCAGCTCGTAATATCTTAAGGGGGGGGATATGTGACGTAGAAGCCCACACAGAGCCTATGCAGATAGATAGAAAGAAGAAATTTACCTTAGAATCTGTTAGGCAGCCAGCATGTGCAGCTCAGGAGAAGCAAAGGAACAGAGGAGCAGAACTACCACACCCAAGCTATGACGTAGCAGAAAGCTTGGGGATTGATTATGATCACCTGTCCAAGAAAACACAGTCAGCTTAAAGTGAACAGGGAGATAAAAGCTGGTTGGTAGATCCAGCAAGGAAGAGGGAGAAGGAGGAGGAAGAGGAAGAGAAGCAGAAGGAGAGGGCAGAGGTCAGCAACCAGGGAGGCAGAGATCACAGAGAGAGAAGCCTGCTGAACAGAGGAAGCACTGGGCGTGTCACTGGAACAGGAAGCAGCAGAGGCAAGGCTTCAGAGGAACATGGCAGGGGAAGTGCTCAGACTGCCGGTAGCTGGAGGTCCTACGAGGAACCTGTTTACAGCCCAGGGAGAGAAGCCAGTGCTCCAGAGAGAAGGAGGGCACAACCTGGGGATAGGAGGCTGCCTAGACCGAGTGATGGGAGCCTAGCACTGTGAGAGGGAAAGCTAGAAGCTCCATTTGGAACGGAGGGTCAGAACAGTGCCTCAGACCAGAAATATCTGCAGGAAGCTATAAAACAATCCCTAACAACTGGAGGGTGGAAAAGGAGAGCTGGAGAGGCAACCCTACAGATACAGGTACTCTTAAACATACGTGCACAGAATTGTGTCCCTGTACGCTATCTGAACTTTCAGAGAGGGGTTTTCATAAAAACAGCTGTGAAGGTTTAAACCCAAGCACAATGTATGCTGAAGGTGAGGAGATGCAATGGGAAAGTAACACCAGGGTTCCAGAACAGGTTCCTATGGATTGTACATTATGTCTTGCGGATGATATTGAGTCTTTGTGCTGAAGCCCTGTAAAAAGAGCAAAGAAAAAGAAGATATTTTTCTTTGAGAGAAACTGTTTTGTTTTCCTTGTTTTTGGTTATGCACATGATATCCTTGGGGGAAGGGGAATAAAGCCCTTGTTTTGTTTTGCCTTAACCACTCGACTTGAGACTATTTTTGACTACTAGAAGATAGCAAGGCAACTCCAACCTCAGGGCCCTAGGTGAAGGCCTGCAGCCCCGTGACAGCGTCTACTTGTATACCATATTTCATAAAATATACAATTACATCACTCCACTCAATTCTCCCCTCATCTTGTCTGTGCCCATTTTAATATGTGCGTAGACAATCATGCTATTTATAAATCGCCTTTATTGTGGTTGGGGTATGTTTACTAAACTGTGCTAATGGTTAGTTTGGGGTTTACCATGCACCAGGTCCACCATAGTAACCATTACCGTGAGTTAAGATTGAGTCAGTGATAAAAATCCCATGCTAATTGTTTGGCTCAGGTTAGGGGGGAGACTGGGCAGGTTGCGGCAGAGTGTAGGCAGTGACATCATTAGAGCATGCTCACCTCAAAGGGTGGTGGCGACTGCACCCTCAGTAATCACAGCAAATGGTTTAGCACGAGAGTGGCGCTGATTGTGAGCTAATAGCATGAGACTTGCCATGCATGCCCTCATTTGTTACCCCTACACTAAGCTTTTGGGGTGAAAACATGGCAAACTACCAGACTTTAATAAACATTCCCCTGTGAGTCTATTATATAATGGCACATTGGTACCTATGTTGCCTGTATGAAATATCACTAATCTAACAAAAAACTGATGATTCCATATCCGGCGAAGATGTAGTTAAAATAGCCTCAATCAACAATTCCCCTATCTATTTACTACTGAAAAAAGTGTTTAAAACATTATAATGCTACTTTTATCTATATTTAAGTGGACCTCAAACCACAGAGAATGCAATGGTGGATATTATGAGATTATTGTCTCACTTTTTTTATCATCGGTCCAGTTTTCTATTTTTCTGCAGCTAGAAATGCCCCATGTATATCTTTAAAATATGAACCTTAATAATCACTACTTATCTTCTATATCTCCAAAATTTTCTGGAAATCCACTTCTCACATGATATCATGTTTCGATTAATAATCTGCACCAGGGAAAGAACTGTCTAGGTCACTCTTTAAGACCTCAATAATATTTCGAGACTCCAAAAAAGCTCTCCTTCTCATATTCCTGCAGGACCTATGGAGAGAGACTGGGTGATGGCTGGGTGGGAGGGTGGCACTATGACTGAGGTCTCGGCAACTTGCTCTTAAATTTTTAAGATGTATCTCAAATTTCAAGAAAATTTGTCAAGGTCTGAATTACTGTATTCAGAAACATGAATTTTGTCAAGAACAAGCTGCTGGAATGGATTTTATTCACTCGAAAAGACAAAGTTTGTCTGCGGAATGTGTGAAGATACTTGGCAGGATTAATTTTATACTCTGAATAGATCAAGGTGTTTGACAAAAGCATTTCGTCCTAAGCATATTTTTGACAGAAGGAGCTTTATCCACAAAAGCGTTTCAGCAGAGCTGTCAAGCAACTTTCTGTGATTGACGGCGTTATGAAATCATAAAAGAGAAGAACAGCAGAAAATTTTTTAAAAAGCACACGAGAGATGGAGCTGTGTATTTTGTTTTTGTCAGTGAGTTTCCAGATAGATGCAGTTTTTCTGATGGAAATTCTTCATCCACTGCTTGGAATTGGTGAGTGAGCAGAAACTGCTGGAAGATTCCAGCTGTCTCCATAGCTTCTCTGTGCTTGAGATGGGAGATGCTCAGAGCTGATCTTTTCCATTGCCATCCCAGATCACCAGTCCAGAGCTTTTCCAACCTACTTACATTTTCCCCATTGTAGCTTGAGTAGAAGGTGGATTGCCAACTGGCCCTGACTTGATACCTTTTTCAAAGTTAGAAAACTGCCACTAAAGACATCAGGTACTCAGCCAGTCAGTCACTGGCCTCTTCTTTTGTGTACCATGGGAGCCCCTAGCCCAAAGATGGATGCTCAGACGACTTGCAATAGGGTTAGAAGAAGAAAATATGTGTCTTTCAGAAAGTCAAGAGCAAAATATAGGACAATGGTGCTGGAACAGAAATAGCACCATAACAGCTGTTCAAGATGAAGCCTCAGAATGCAGTGATGTTTGATACATTGACCAGAGCAATGATGGCAAAGGCTATCATCATATTCCTGCAAAGCAGGTTCAGATGACTGACAACAATACCATGTACCCCATCCCCCAAGAATCCCCCCCCCCCCATCTGCAGCATCCATGCAGGAGCAGCCACCTTAAAGGACCATAGACTAGTTTTAGCAAGCACACTCAAGCATTTATTAGACTGGTTTAGCATGCACACTCAAGCAACTTTTAGACTGGTTTAGCATTTCACATTCAAGCAACTTTTATATTGGTTTAGCATGCACACTCAAGCATCTTTTAGACTGGTTTATCATGCACACTCAAGCAAAGTTTAGACTGGTTTATCATGCACACTCAAACATCTTTTAGACTGGTTTAGCATGCACACTCAAGCATCATTTAGACTGGTTCAGCAGGCACACTCAAGCATTTATTAGACTGTTTCAGCATGCACACTCAAGCATCTTTTAGACTAGTTTAGCATGCACACCAGGGCCGGATTTACCTATACGCCAACTACACCGTGGCGTAGGGCCCACAGCTGGCAAGGGCCCACAAAGATTGAACAAATTAGCTTTTTTAAAATTAAATTTAAAAAATAAACCGCTGGCTGCCGCCGCGGCGACAGCATGGACTGTCCCGCGGGGCCCCCTCTGCTGCCGCGGCAGCATGGACTGTCCCGTGGGGCCCCCTCTGCCCGGCTGAATCCGTCCATCCGTCCCTCCCTCCGTGCCGGCTTTGAGAGGCGCGAAGGCAGAGTGTCTCCCTCGCGTCTCTGTTAAGCCCGCAGGGGCAGATGGGAAATTTCCCATCAGCCCCTGCGGGCTTAACAGAGACGCGAGGGAGACACTCTCCCTTCGCGCCTCTCAAAGCCGGCATGGAGGGAGTGAGGGAGGGACGGACGGACGGATTCAGCCGGGCAGAGGGGGCCCCGCGGGACAGTCCATGCTGCCGCGGTGGCAGCCAGCGTTTTTTTTTTTTAATTTAACAATGCGGGAGCTGGAAAAATGTAAAGCTTGCACTTGGGATTTTGGAGTCGGGGGTGTAATTTGTAGGCTAAAGGGACTGTGGAGCCCGGGGAGGAAGGCACCAGGGGCAAGAGGAACAGGAGATGAGCGGCTGGTTTAGGAAGATTGCCCCTCACCCCCCCCCCGAACGCCTGGAAGGGAGGGGCTGGGGCAGGACACACCTGCTGCTCTGCTGTCTGGAAAGAAGCAGTGGGACTGGGCTCCAGGACCCTCCCCAGAAATTAAACCCGGCATGTAATCTTACTCAAGAATAGCTGGGGGCAGCAGAGGGGGCCCCGCGGGACAGTCCATGCGGCAGCGGCCAGCGTTTTATTTTTTTTAATTAAAGTTTACTTGAGCCGATGGGGGGGGGGTTAAGACTGGAGGTGGGCTGACACGAAGAAACCAGAAGAAAGTGGCTGGAGCAATTGCAGCTGAAAAAAAATGCACAAAAGGTAGAAAAATATCTCTTTATTTTGAATTTATTAATTGGAATATGTCAGCTCTGGTAAATGTGCATCATTAACGTCTGCGCTTTGTTTAGTACAAGAGCAGATTAATGTATAGTTTTATTTCTACAGTGTTGTACATTCCAAGTTTGACTTTTGGGATTCCCAGTTTAATTATGACGTCAGGGCCAACAGCGCGCAGCTGATCCGGCGTGCTCGTTTTTATCTTTTCTGGGGGCCCACAATTTTTGTTGGCGTAGGGCCTCACTCAAGGTAAATCCGGCCCTGATGCACACTCAAGCATTTATTAGATTAGTTTAGCATGCACATTCAAACATCTTTTAGATTAGTTTAGCATGCACAGTCAAATATCTTTTAGATTGGCTTATCATACACACTCAAGCATTTTTTAAACTGGTTTAGCATGCACACTCAAGCATCTTTTAGACTCATTTAGCATGCACACTCAAACATCTTTTTGACTCGTTTAGCATGCACACTTAAGCAGTTTTTAGACTGGTTTATCATGCAAACCCAAACATCTTTTAGACTAGTACACTCAAGCATCTTTTAGACTGGTTCAGCATGCACACTCAAGCATCTTTTAGACTGGTTTAGCATGCACACTCAAGCATTTATTAGACTGTTTTAGCATGCACACTCAAGCATCTTTTAGACTGGTTTAGCATGCACACTCAAGCATCTTTTAGACTGTTTTAGCATGCACACTCAAGCATCTTTTAGACTGGTTTAGCATGCACACTCAAGCATCTTTTAGACTGGTTTAGCATGCACACTCAAGCATTTATTAGACTGTTTTAGCATGCACACTCAAGCATCTTTTAGACTGGTTTAGCATGCACACTCAAGCATTTATTAGACTGTTTTAGCATGCACACTCAAGCATCTTTTAGACTGGTTTAGCATGCACACTCAATCATTTATTAGACTGTTTTAGCATGCACACTCAAGCATCTTTTAGACTAGTACACTCAAGCATTTATTAGACTGTTTTAGCATGCACACTCAAGCATCTTTTAGACTGGTTTAGCATGCACACTCAAGCATCTTTTAGACTAGTACACTCAAGCATTTATTAGACTGTTTTAGCATGCACACTCAAGCATCTTTTAGACTGGTTTAGCATGCTCGCTGGGCCATGACACATTATTCTGAGTACATGCATAACTTCCAATATAGATTATTTATTAAAAACTACTTGCAAACCCAAAACTGATCAATTACTATTCTATGCAATTTACACTGGTACAAATAAAACACAAGTCACAATATATGATAAAAACATTCAAATATAATAAAAACAGGAACTGTTATAAACAGTAAGGTGGTCATTTTAGAAGCTTTATTCATCATTTGGACATCCTAAAATGGGCATGTGGACATCCAAATCATGAAGACAAATGATGTCTAAAGGTCTTCTTGACATGGGGACATTCAGGTAGGCAGGGGGTGTGGTGGAAGCATGTCCAGAGTGTGGCGACAGACTTGGATGTCCCCGCTCAATTTTAGAAACTTTGGAGACATCTGCGACCTCATACAAGTTTAGATCTACTCCAGGCAGATCACAATAATATTTTCTGGATAATTGAGAAACTTGTTTTGTGCGGGTTTAATTCCACACTGTCTGCTTAGTGTGCAATGAGGAGAGAAATCGGGAGGTTAGATGAGGAGCTTTGGTGTGTCTTCACTTCACAGTATGGGGTTCATAGTGTGCTTTTGTCATCAATGTTGCAGTCCAATTCAGTGGGTTGCATTAAGTAGATCTGCATTGCCGCCTGCTTATGTTAGGGTCCAAATCAGTGCAGTATCTGCTGGGACCATGCTGTACACATCCCAACAGGTAGCACACAATTTTTTCACAAGCCGCACATTGATTTCTACCCTAAAAGCATTATATGTGCAAAATCCTAGTGCAATTTAGTTAACATAAGCCTTCAAGCACTTCCTCAGTTTTAACCCGTTTTGGACCAGCGTATGTTTTACATACATAAGGTTTCCATACTTACTACGCAACTGTTTACTAATTAATGGTTATAAATTCAATGGAACTATGTTTAGCTATTATCGTTATGTCAAAAAGCGTTATGTACAGATTTTTTATCTGAGATCTAGTTAGTTTAATAGGTATTCGAAGTTTGCTGATTTTGACGGTACTGGCGGCTCAACATAAAAAGATCACAAAAAATAGTAAGTAGCTTATAATGCTGTAATAGCTACTATTTTGCAAATAAAAGTATTTGTAGACTTTAGAAAATAGGTTTAGATAGCTGTAAGTTACTTAGTGTCAGAGTTATTGGTGCGTATATCGGCCTTGTATGTTTTTCATACGCTGGGCTAATATGTTGTCGAAATTAATTGCTGTCAAGCGTTCAATTCTAGGTGTTTCAATGGTGCAATATCGACGCACTGCATCAGAGGTGTTTTCACGTGTATCATAATCCGCCGTCAGAATGGACTGTTGACAAACTATATTATATCATAATAAAGTGTTTTAAATGAAAACTGCAGTTTCAATAGTATCATACAGTATGTTTATGTCAATGAATATTGGAACTGAATCCTATCTTTTCTGAAGACGGACAATATACTATATTGGACCAGTGTATGAAAAACATACACTATGTGAAACTTCTATTTTCTGCAAACTTTTAATATTTTTTATTATTGCCGGTATTTCATAGTTGTTTGTGTGTAACAAATCTAATAAATCATCCAGAACTGAGAAAGAATATGCGAGCTGTCCAAAACGGGTTAACAGACCACCCTCCTCTCTAACCTCATCAGGCAATGAATTACCACTACTACTAGTTATCATTTGTATAGTTCTACAAGGCATATGGACCGCTGTACATTTAGATGTAAGACACAGTCCCTCTCATCAGAACTTACAATCAAATCAAGACGAACAATATCACAAAACTGGGGATTAGAGTATGGTAAAATACACATAAGTGGTGGTGGGGAAGAGATTAGGGGGCATCAGGATCCAAAGAGGTGGGCTATAAGCCTGGAGAAGGAGCCCTGACTCAAGTAGTTTGTTCGACATATAGAGCAGCAAGGTGAAATGAACAAAATCTGGAGTTGACAGTGGCAGAGAAGGGCACAGATAAAAGGGATCTGCCAGAGGAGCGGAGTTCCCAAAAAGGGATGTAGAGTGAGAGATAAGACTTGCAGAATGAATGTACTTATAGGTCAGTAGGAGTTTGAATTGAATGCGGAAATGGATAGGGAGCCAATGAAGGATCTTTAAAAGAGGGATTACGTAAACGTAGCAACACTGGTGGAAGATAGGTCTTGCATCTGAGTTTTGAACAGTTTGAAGGGGAGAAAAATGATTCCGAGGGAGACCAGTGAGGAGCAGGTTACAATAGTCGATGAGGGGAGACTAGAGAGCGGATAAGGGTCTTAGTAGCGTGTTGAGAAAGGAAGGGATGCATTTTACAGATGTTATAGAGAAAGAAGTGACAGGTTTTAGCTACTGTTAGATGTCTGCAGAGAAGGAGAATAGAGTCAGAGATGACCGCAAGGTTGCGAGTTGAGTAAACAGAGAGGAGTGTAGTGTTATTCACAGAAACAGAGAAGGGAGGAAGGGGGAAGGTGGGTTTAGGGGGAAAGATAAGGAGTTCAGTTTTGGCCATGTTCAGTTTCAGACAGTGGTATGATATCCAGGAAGCAATGTCGGATAAGTAGGCAGAGATATGGGCCTGGATTCCTGGAAGATTTCAGGTGCAGAGAGGTAGATCTGCACCACTTCGGCCCTGCTATGGGAAATGCTCTATCCCTAATAGAAACTAACCTTGCTATTTGCCATTGCCTGTGGTGCTAAAGTACATAAGCTGCAGAGTCTATACAAACACAAAACGTTTCTTGCATACACAAACTTTATTACACATATAGACACGTGCTCAACATATGACTTAGACATCCTTTCTCCTTCTCTTTTTCCACCTACTTATTTATTAGAACTTAGTCTGCCTTTCCTTAAAAGATCACGGTGGTTGTGATTATTTTTATAGAACCAGCATAAGAAATATCTAAAGGTATTGTTGTTCCTAGGCTTTTGCGACAGTTCTTCTGTACGTCCCTTCATCTCTCCCATACATAAATTTAACCTTTGCTTCTTGGGGCTACACTTTTACTTGGGTTTTTGACTCTTTCTGCCATATAGCATAGGGGTGAGAACTGAAAACGTTTTCATTTCATTTTTATTTTGTAGGTAGTTTTTTTTCATTTATTTAAAACTAAGACCCTTATTCACTAAGGCTTAGCGCAATTTGCTGGAAATCTTAGCACATTATGTGCTGCATAAAATGAGCTTTGTAGCAGATAATGTGCAATAACATTGTTATCATGAGCTTAAGGGGTCTGTTTACTAAACGGCGCACTTGTACGGGGCGCACATGAGCGCTCTAAAAGATGTATTTAAGTGCTCTTAAGCGCCCCGTACGAGTGCGCGGCACATTAACGGGTCCCGCAAGCGTGCGCCGACAACGCGCACATTTGCGGGGCGGTAATGTGCGAAAGAGGCGTGCAAAGGCGAAATGAGGGCGGAGGAAGGCCCCCTAGGGGCGGAGAGACGGGGTCAGTGGGCGGAATGTGGGAGGGGAGAGACTCGCCGCACAGGAGCGTGCCCGAATCTGCAAAGAAATATAACGCCAGTGAAACACTCGCGTTAGAGGTGCTGTGCCGGGAAAAGAAACCGTTTCCGTCAGCAATGTGCAGCACAATAGAGGAAGCCCAAAAACCGTGAGCAGTGTGAACCATGTGCACAGATCAAACTCCGTAATGTCACAGGGCACTAACCACACGGGCGCCGCGCACCTTAGCGCATCTGTCAATCACAGCTTCTGTTCTTCACGACGGAACGCCCACTCCTTATACGGCACACTCACTCTACCGCGACCCGCACTTTACCGGCCTGTTAGTAAACATGCCCCTAAGTGTTACTAAATAGGGGGCAAAAGAAATGAATAACCAAATAGAATGAACATAAAATGAAAAAGATTGATTCCAGATCTGGACTCTGTGCCCCTTTTTTCTCTTCCCCCTCCTCCGCTCTCCTAAAGTTTAAACAAAGCTCCCCAGGCTTGCCCATTATCCACCACCTCTGTGGTAGGAAAAGTAATGGAAGCACTCTTGAAAGAACGAATAGTGAACTTTCTGGAAACCTCCCTCGATGCCAGCCTCCCAGGCTCCTACAGACCAATTGCAAGCGTACCCTTCTTAGCCAAAATAATAAAAAACTGTACAACTCCAACTACAGGAATACATCAACGCATCTGTCCCACTGAATCCAGAGCAACATGGGTTTAGATCTGGTCATAGTGTAGAAACCCTACTCACCTCGCTACTGAACACCCTAATCAAAGGATTGGAAAAAAAGAGAACAAAGCTTTATACTAAGATTCATAGACATTTCAGCTGCATTTGACTCCATAAATCATAAGAAACTCATTGAATGCCTTAAGGAAATTGGGATATCAAAAACTCCTCTAGCATGATTCTATTCCTACCTTACAGACCACACCCAACAAGTCAAGATGGGAACCCAAACATCACTCAAGTTCAACCTTCAAGGAATACCCCAAAGCTCCTCACCAACTGCATTACTATTCAACTTCTACCTGCATCCAATCTGTAATCTCATAAAGCAACACAACATCGCAGATGATCTGATGTTATATGCCCCCTTCTCCACAAAAGACCCAGTCCACACGACAATCAAAGAGTGCTTCAAGGTGATAACATGGTTGCTAACTGACCACAAACTCATCAGTAACTACATCAAAACTGAAATTCTGCACATAACCAACAACCTAAACCTACATACCCCCAGCAAGCATCATGATCGACAACAACGAAAGTAAAACTAGAAGTCAAATACCTGGGAGTCAGATTGGACCAATGAATAAACTTCCAACCCCACATAAAAAAACTACCTCAACAGTATGCCACAAAATCAGGACCCTCCACAAGCTATGCCCTGCTAGCCACCAACCACTTCAGAACAGTATGCCAAGCACTAATAACGCCACACTTTGACTATTGTAACTCAATCCTTCACGGACTCCCGAAACATACATTACAACCCCTACAACTAACCCAAAACACAGAAGCTCGCCTAGTCACTGGAACACAAAGACAATACCACATCACATCCACACTTAAGACACTACACTGACTCCCAATCCAAGCACTGATCAAGTGCAAAACAATCATGAACATGTTCAAGGCAATTCACAATCAATCGTCAGAATACTTACAAACTGTCCTCCAGAAGAACCCGGATACCAGAACAAGAAGACAGATGCACCAAAGCCTACTCAACATACCAATCTGCAAAACTAAAAGCTCACAGACTACCTGCAACAGAACATCTACCGATCCATAAACTGGAATGTCCTTCCAAGCAGCCTAAGAGCCTCAATGACCTACCTGAATTCCGAAAGAAACTAAAACCACTTCTTTTTCATGAATACTTTGGAGGTTTAAGGGTGGGAGCTTTGGGTGTCAGTTCCAAACTCCTCTATCCCCACTCCACAACCACCCTACCCATCCACAACTCACCGACCTACCACCAGAGAATCTGTATATAAGTTCTAAAATTCTAAAGTTATGACATTCCCAACATACCTTCCCCCAATGTTCTCTGTATCAAATTGTTGTTCTCTGTAAACTGCTTTGATAGCTTGAAAAGTGATATATAAAAATGTTTAAGTCAATAAATACTTAGAGTATCAATGAACAAACTTACCTTTTTTAAAAAAGTGGAAAAAGTAAAACTAGAGGGTATTATGATGAAGGTGCAAGACCGTAAACTTAAAGGCAACATCAGGAAATACTTTTTCACTGAAAGGGTAGCGGATGCTTGGAATGTCCCTCCCCCCCCCAATGGAGATAGTGGGGGCAAATACAGTAACAGACTTCAAATGGCATGAGATAGACACAGTGGATCCCTTTATAGCAAGAAAATAAAATCAAAGCAGTACATATCTTTTATACTCAATAAATAGAGTGGGGCTGACCTGCACCGAGCAGCAGATACAACCCTAAGCGCAGGTAGAGAGAGAGGTGAACTGCACAGAGCTGCTTTTACAACCATTATAGCCACCTTACTGGGCAGACTAGATGGGCCATACTGATTTTTATCTGTTGTCATATACTGTGTTACTATGGGGTCTATTCCGTCCTGCAAATAGCGAGGATGGACGTCCCACATCCCTGCTATTCGCCCCTCTGCCATCCTCATCAAAAGCCTCCCCGTACAAACAAGGCATTTGAACAGGGAGGCTTAGATGGGGATGGGAGGGGGAGGGGGTGTTCTGGAGGCAGATCGAGAGTGGGACATGGGCAATCTGCGACCCTGGATATACAGGGCTGATTCTGAGATCGGCCCTGTATGTTCAGGGTCACAAAATGGACGGGGGACGGCAGGCTTGGGCAGTGTCGGAAAGGTGAGGGGGTGTAGCGGATTCCCCACAGCCTGAACCTGGCCGTGGAAGGCCAGACTGGGGGTCAGGCTGGGGGGGGGGAAAGAAGATTGTGGTCAGTGGTCTGGAATTGTGGCTCCAGTTCCATGGCAACAGGACGCCCTGGCCTTAGACCCGATTTTGATCCTGCAGGGCACAACTAGTCCCCACGGAAGCAGAATTGGGTCTACCCCTTGGCTTTAGACAAGGAAGATCTTGTCTTACTAATCTGTTATGTTTTTTTGAAGGAGTGAATAAACAGGTGGACAAAGGTGAGTCGGTTGATATTGTGTATCTGGACTTTCAGAAAGCATTTGACAAGGTCCCTCATCAGAGACTTTTGGCAAAACTAAAGAGTCATGGGATAGGAGGCAGTGTACTATTGTGGATCAGGAACTGGTTAAAAGATAGAAAGCAGAGGGTAGGGCTAAATGGCCAATTTTCCCAATGGAGAAAGGTGAATAGTGGTGTACCCCAGGGATCTGTGCTGGGTCCGCTGCTTTTTGACATATTCATAAATGACCTGGAAAGTGGAATAACTAGTGAGGTTATCAAATTTGCAGATGACACAAAACTATTTAAAGTTGTTAAAACCCAAGAGGATTGTGAAAAATTGCAAGAGGATTTTGATAAATTGGAAGACTGGGCATCAAAATGGCAGATGAAATTTAATGTGGACAAGTGCAAGGTTATGCACCTAGGGAAGAAGAACCCAAACTATGGTTACATGATGCAAGGTTCCACATTAGGAACCACCACCCAGGAAAAAGATTTAGGCGTCATTGTGGATACCATGTTAAAACCCTCGGCCCAGTGTGCAGCGGCAGCCAAGAGAGCAAATAGAATGCTAGGTATGATAAGGAAAGGAATGGAAAATAAAACAAAAGATATTATAATGCCTCTATATTGTTCCATGGTGAGACCGCACCTTGAATATTGTGTGCAATTCTGGTCGCCGTATCTTAAAAAGGATATAGCGATTTTAGAAAAGGTTCAGAGAAGAGCCACGAAAATGGTAAAGGGGATGGAAGGATACTCCTATGAGGAAAGGCTAAAAAGGTTAGGGCTCTTTAACCTGGAAAAGAGACGGCTGAGGGGAGATATGATAGAAGTCTATAAATTAATGAACGGAGTGGAACGGGTAAACGTAGATCGATTGTTTACGTTATCAGAATATAGAAAGACTAGGGGACATGCAATGAAGCTACAGGGTAAACTATTTAAGACTAATAAAAGAAAATATTTTTTCACTCAACGTGTAATCAAACTCTGGAATTTGTTACCGGAGGATGTAGTAAAGGCTGTTAGTGTAACTGGGTTTAAAAAAGGTTTGGACAAGTTCCTGGAGGAAAGGTCCATAAACCATTATTAAGAAGTGACCGAAGATATCAATGCTTGACCCAGTACAAGCATTGTGGAACTTGTGTCTCTTGGGGAAACTGCTAGGTACATATGACCTAGACTGGCCACTGTTGGAAACAGAATACTGGGCTTGATGGACCTTGTTCTGACCCAGTATGGCATATCTTATGTTCTTATGTTCTTATGTTACCCCTGGGCGTCTCGATTCCGATCGGACGCACAGAGGCCTAGACGCACACATTAGAATGTGCCTCCACGTTACTATCTTAGGTTGGCTGTTTAGGAACCTTAGAATCTGGATGGAATTTCAAGAATTTTGGTGGGTTTTCTTTCATTTTGCTTTTAAAAGAAAATGAAACTGCATTGGAAATTTTGTTGAAATTTCTCATTTAGTTTCAAATGAAACCATTACTATTTCCTTTGGTTAGTGAAATGGGAATGGTGGGTGATGACAAATTATTTTATCCCAGTCACATTTGTATGAAAAAGTTTCACTGAGAAATGAAAGGGTGACAATGTCTATTAACCCTCTTTTAAGATGCAGAGAGGCACACTTACTAAAGAGCAGTAGCTGACAGCATGGGGTTTAGCACAGGACCATCGTGCATTTTGGGGCTGTGGTAGCCAGAGGTACACATGGTAAAAAGGTACCAATGCTAAAAATTCCATGCTACCTGAGTACTGCACAAATAGGTGGGATTAGGAATGGGAATGGGAAGCAAGTAGGCATGAACAGTCATACGCAAATTCAGCAGTTAGCTTAGTGCTGCTTCTGACCACCAGAGATGTTGCTAGCACTGATGTAGATGACCAGGCACTAGTTGTATCTGTTGCAGCAGCGCATCCAAATCCATGACATGGGTGTGATCCTCATACTGTTCCGGGTCATCCCACATACATGCCAGACCATACAACAGATGCAGGGCTCAGCCCATACCATCATCTGCAGCATGGTGGATGATGGCTCAAGCCTTTGTGGCAAACAGCTAACAGGGGGAGGCTCCCTGCAATACCATGCCCTTATCTGTAAAATAATCCAGAAGGAATCAGCATAGGTTCCCTATGGCAAAATGTCAAGACATATCCCTGTCAATATTAAGGAACCCTCAGAATAAGGGCACTCAACAGTGAAAACAGCACTTCTGCATGCCCATAACACACATTTTGTGGGACCAATGGTGTTGCTGTTGAGCATGTATTGGTGCTGTTTTCACTGCTGAATGCTCTTATTCTGAGGGTCCCTATTATTGACAGGGGTATGTTTTGACATTTAGCCATAGGGAACCTATGCTGATTCCTTCTGGATTATTTTACATAGGGTACTCTAATTAGATCACATATTGTTGGCAGTGTGATAGAGCAGCCATACATCCACTGAGCCTGGCACTGGGAGACATGACTGATGTAGTGCCAACATTCCCCTGATTGTTCCATGCGGCCTACATCCCTCCCCAGGCCAGGATCCCTGAGAGCTGCGAGAGTGGTGATATATCTGGAGTCTGGCTACTTGGTGTGATGGCACAGGGAGACATGACTGATGTAGTGCCAACATTCCCTGGATTGTTCCATGCGGCCTACATCCCTACCCAGGCCAGGATCCCTGAGAGCTGCGAGAGTGGTGATATATCTGGAGTCTGGCTACTTGGTGTGATGGCGCAGGGATCTCCCCTCCCATGCCCACACAGCCCTGACCAGGGGAGCAGTGCAACAAAGCTGACTGTGGGAAGGCAGACAGGATAGCCTCACAGGTAGTGGATGTATACAGAGCAACATATGCCACGATGGGACAGGTGTAGCTGCTGTGAGAAATGCCAGTACCCAGATAGTCAGAAGGCCCTACTATAACAACTACAACTGATCATTTGTATAATGCTACAAGGCGTATGCAGCGCCGCACAGACACACGTGACAGATGAGCCCTGCTCAGAGGAGCTTACAATCTAGTCGGGACAGACAACACAGCAGCTGTGAACAGGATACATCCAGGGGGAAATGGTCAGGAAACACAAGGGAGCTTAGGCAGATCTGATCCAACTGCGGCACCGATGAGGTGAGTGCTCAGCCTGGATTTGAAAGAGGCCAGGGACGAAGCCTGATGTGCAGACTCTGGTAGTTTGTTCCAGGCTTACGGAGCAGCAAGGTGAAGGGACATCCAGATTTGGCAGTAGAAGGAAAGGGCACAGATGGAAGTAGTCTGACAGAAGAGCGGTGTTCATGGGGAGGGGTGTAGGGAGAGATAGGAGGGCAATGGTAGTGCAGATCAGCAGAATGAGTGCAATTATAGGCCAGAGGCACAAAAAGGGCATACAATGTATCCTTTGGTGACCTGCAAGGTTAGTTTGGGGTTTTGTGCACTTGGTGAAGGTCCATCCCTAACAGTTTAAGGTGTGTTTGTAGAGATGATCAGGGCAGGAATCACTGGGGCCTGTCCCCAGTGCCACGTACCATTTGATTCAGGGTATGTTCTGACATATATGTACACATTTACATGCTCGTATACCATATTAGGGTGCATTAGGCTTACCTAGCACTTCTCAGGGCATGAGGGGGACTGATATATGGTCTAGGTTACAGCAGCTGTCATTTCTCATTGGTATTTATGTCTAGTGTGCATCAGTAAACTACTGCCTGTGATGATCAACTTAGGAGATGCATGTTTTTCCCGAGGGGAAAGGCATCTGTGGGTACATTACAAGGATGGGCAGGATTCGAAATGTGTAAAGTTTCAGAATACAGTGGGCACAGGAACGTCCAAAACGTTTACCCACATCCGAGGCACAGGGCCAGCTGAATAGCACTTGCAAGTGCCCGCCAAACACATCTATCTCCCCGATTCCAGACCCGTGAGCATGTGCAGACCTGCAGATGCAGAATTAGGTTCAAAGGGGGCCTGTTTTTGATTTAGATGTGTCAGTGGGCCGGACATGCACGTTATGAATCATGCACTTAGTCTTGGAAATTTCCAGCTGAGATACTTGAAAACTGGTTTTGCTTTGTCCATGGCCTTGACAAAAGTTTTCATTATTTATTTATTTATTTATTTATTTTTAGTTTTTCTATACCGCACTATTCGGTATCAGCGCGGTTTACAATGAACAGGTTTGTACAATGTGGAACAATCAGACATTGAACTTACATATAACAGGGAATTCCAACTTGGATAACAGGTGAACTTTATACACTATTTACATAAAGAGGGTTGCATCATAGATGGATTTGTAGTACCAGCCCTGTGAGGGGTGGTTCTATGTAATTGAAAGTTAGATTAGAGATTAGTTCGGCGGCTATGGGATGAGGGACTGTTGGGTCGTGTAATGCTGTCTAGGTAATGTTGTCAGAGTTACAGAAGTGCTGTTGAAATAGGTGGTGTTTGACGGCCTTTCTGAATTGGGTGAGGTTGTTTATGGTCCGGATTTCTGCTGGGAGAGAATTCCAGCTGGAGGGGGCAAACAAGGCAAAGGCCCTTTTACTTGTTGATTTGTTACATTTAGTGATTAGACCCAGTTTAAGGTGTAAGGGCGGTAACAAAATCTTCCTTAATTCAACCACTGTTGGATGCTGCACACTTTTCTTTTCAGGCTTCAATGACTGTCAGAGTGGCCAATCTCTCCTGATGTAGTGCGAATCTTTCGCATGACTATTCCATTCACGGAGAAAACAGTAGTACATTTTGTATCCAGTTTTCAGACTGAGCAACAGATCAATGACTTTGAAATCACCATAAAGCTGTCACTGATGTTGGTCATAGTTTATGCATCTCAACAGCTGTTTCATATTGTCATAGATTTCCTTCATATGGATTGTGTGACCAACTGGAATTGATGGCAAAACATTGCCATTATGCAGCAAAACAGCTTTAAGACTCGTCTTCGATGACTCGATGAACATTCTCCACTCATCTGGATGATGAATGATGTTGAGGGCTGCCGTCAGGCTATCGATGTTGCAGGCTACAAGATCACCTTTCATGAAGATCCTTTTGACATTCACGTAACTTGGAAACCCTACATCACCTGACAGAAGATTCCACTGCTGCAGTCTGGAGCCGAACAGCTCTGCCTTACTCTTAGGTAGTTCCAAATCCCTGACAAGGTCATTCAGTTAACCTTATAAGGTATGGTTCACAGGAGGAGGATGGGAGAAAATCTCTGTCATGTGACATTGATGGTTCATGACCAGACGTTTCATCCCCTTTCTGTTCTTTGTCTGATTCAAGTGGGAATGATTCTGGAGCATCAGGAACTGACAGTCCTTCTCTGTGGGGCACTGAGCATATAGCTGATGGAATGTTTAGATACTGCACAGTCCACTTTTTTTTTGTCAAACCTTTCCGAAAAGGAGGCAAAACCCAGAAGTAACAATTGCTGATATGATCTATTGGCTCTCTCCAAATCACTGGCACTGCAAAACGCATTGATTTCCTTTTTCTATTCAACCACTGGTGAAGATTAATTGCACAAGTGTTGCAGCATAAGTGGGGGCCCAGCTCTTGTCCTGATCTCCAATTTTGCAGCCAAAGTAAAGGTGGTAGTCTTTCTTAATCAAAGCAGTTATACTGCATTATTGTGATGCAAAAGTCACTTAACTGCTAAAGTAGCAGAAGTGATCTGCATCGTTTAAACAATTACGAGGCATCTCTCACTTTGGCTAAAGGGAAAAACATCAAACACTGAGAAGACTGGTCTACAGCCAAAATGCTACTGACATGTCATGATTATTTAAAAAAAACGTTGTGCAATTTGTTCTGCAGAATGATGTAATTAAGCTGAATTAGGATTGCATCATCTATGACTTCTAGGAATAACATGATGCAATTCATATCATGTATGATGCAACAGCACCTTCAAATTGCATCATTCATTGTTTCGCCTGAAAAGCAAGTACTGTCCAAACAAAAACATAGATTTATCACAAATTCGGTTGAAGATGTGCATGCATTTTAGTAATTTATGGTTTAAATTGAGATCCCTTCTCATTATAATTTGCATATCCTTAGCACGTCTGAAGTCGAGGTCGCATGCACTGAACCAGTAGTGTAAATCGAAAACTACAGCCAATAAACAATTTTAAGCATCTTTTTCGTCCTCAGCAACCCAGACTTAGTAACGTGTGAGTGAATTTATTTTGAAAGCATTTTGGCTGTAGAATGGTGTAATAGGTGACTTATAAGCATTGATGGTGTGTAACTTTAAGTGGCTCATTATAAAATGACCTCCAAACAGTGTAAGTCTGCATTCACTTAGAAGACTGTGCTACATTTTTGTTCTTTCTTATCCTGAACCAATGGAAAATGTTGTTACAAACAGTGCACCAAATGCAACTAAATGTCTCGTCTATCAATAATGGGTATCTAGATGTAATGGTTTTGCAGTCTGCAGCATTCCTGACAAGCAAACGATCACATTTTACCTCTGTTTTTGTTTCTTATGGTTTAGACATGCCTAAAATATAATGAGTGCAGAGATTTGCCAGCTTTGATTTAATTACTGCAATCCAGATAACTCTGTCAATCAATTTCTCTCCTTGTGACTCTTGGCAGGGTGAAAAATGATTCCATTATGAGGACTGACCGTTAGTGGACGTGATGAAGATGAGTAGCTGGCTTTGGCAGGGGATTGACCCATCAGTGTCATTCAGTGAACTCCTGCAAGCCCAGGACTCCCCAGGGGCAAATCACTGAGATCCTGGGCATCAGAGGTTGCCCTCTGTCAGTACCCAATGACTAATATCAATACACACATGACTTGCAGTAATTGCCTGTATAATGAAACAATTCCACCAGAAGTAGCCAATTCAACTCACATTTCTCACAAAAGAAACAAGTTTTTAAGGCACATGGATTACTTTTCTCTTCTCAGCCCCTTTCTGTCCTCTGCTATGCGACAAGTCCATATATTAACCATTTTATTTGGAGCTGTCGTTGACCCCTGTTGCTGTCAATGCATTTTGGAAAACTCTGACTTGGTTTACCATAGATTTCCTACCATTTTCTGTGCAAAAACAAGGCTTGATATATCATTCCTGAAATGGTAAGGTTTTTCCAACTACAAGCAGTAAATTGTGTACAGTCCCTCTCTCTCTCTCTCTCGCTGACATCCTATGATAAATTAGAAACCTGCTCAAGCACTCTTAGTAAATTATGCTTTTAATTGCAAATGGTATTTGATGTAGCTTTGACTACTAAATCTTTATTTTCCAGCTGACATGGAAGATACCAGAAAAGAGAAGAGCGTGAAATAAGACCGTGGCGATACTTTTCATTAACTGAGAAGACATGGCCAAATATTCTCATCTTACAGTTTGTGCTTTTATGTCTTGCAGATGGATTCCCAAAGAGCAGTTCAATAAGTAATTTAATGGTTCCTGAAGTGTGATCCCAGCACCCGCAGGAATCCTCCATGGATTATATGGGCATCCTTCCCCGGAGATGGTTTCAGCCTTGCCTTGTATGAAGCTCTGCCTGTCTGATACTGAGAAAGAGCTGGGAGCCATAGCTAGAAGAGAAGCTGTTGGCCACTGGCTCATGCAAAAGCTTGCTGTGGTGAATCTAGGTTCGAGCATACCATTGTGACACCATACTCCATGCCTGGGAGGGAGGGAGGGAAGTTGGCTACTGCCACTGTGATGCTCCATGCCAGTCTCAGAGATACCCCTCTAGCCCATGGGTTTGGGGAGAGTTCTCTTTGCCTCCTGGGCATGTAGTCTGAGGTGGGGTGGGGGGGGGGGGAGAAGAATGAAAAATTAGAGACAATGGCAGTGGAGAAAAATTCAAACAGATCAACGTACAAAGAAAACATAGGATTATGTTTATTTAGGCTCCATGTTTGTTTGGACCACAATACAATTGGACTGGCAAGTCCCAGAAAGACCAGCAGCAGCCTCAACTGCAGAAGTAATGTGCTGAGGCTATCTGACTTGCCCGTCTGCATGAACCTGAAATCTTTTATATATAGATAGATATAGATATATACACACACAAACACACAAAACAAAATTACAGGGAGGGGGGGAGTTGATCTTGAGAGGATTGTGACTTTTGAGTATCAAAATATTGGAGGACATAGGGGGCCTAGAGGCTTTTAAGTTAAATGGGAAGATTCAAGGTTGAAAGTTCACCTAGGATACTTAATGTCCTTGCTTGTGGCACCTCAAAATGAAATGGCCACAAAAAAGCTTGACCTACCCAAGTGACACACTGATTTCTGTTCCTCAAAAAATATTAGAAGCAGTGGAAGAAACCTGTACCAAGAACAGTTTTAAATTGTGATTTAGAAGGACTTTGTGTTCAACAGTGTCAAAAGTGGCTGTTAGTTCTAATAAAATCATCACAAAGTCCACACTTTTATCCAAATACTACAAATACCACACAAGGCCACCAAATCGGTATCTATAATATGCCAGATGTAAACCAAATTCTATAGCATCCAAGATCCTATAGCCCAACAGAAATTGATTTAATTGTAACACTATTGCTTTTTCATTAAGCTTCCCCAAATATTGAATCTTAGAGACCAGACAGTAGTCCAATAAAGCATCACTATAAAGGAAGACTTTTTAAAGAGTGTTTGCACCACGTCTTTATTTAAGGTGGCCAGACAGTGACCTTCTATTAAAGAAGCATTCATAGTATCTTTAACAAATGGCATAAATTCCAGATGCAATGAGTTTCATAATCCTTAATGAAAGAGAGGTTTGAACAGTGGCTCCTGTAAAGAGCAGAGAAAAACTGAATGATCATCTTGGTCATTTCTTATGTGACTATCTTCACGAGGTCATGTGATGCCAGGAGGAGAGAAGGATGTGACTACTTAGAGCTCCCGAATTAGAGACCCCAAAACAGCTCAAAAACGGGCTTAAAACTGTTCCAGAGTGCATCTTTACCTGGTGGAGAAAGGTGTGAGAGCTGACACAGCTGAGCCATCGAAGATTAAGTCAGCAGCTTGTAGGGTATGCCAAAATGCCTGCAGAAGGCCTGGCCTGCAAAAATCTCAGCTGGGTGCATAAAATGTCCACTGAGACCCCTTCTGCTGGCCTGTTTGGTACCAGAGACTTGGCGGCTGAGATTTCTCGTGTAGTCTCAGCCACACTAGAGGACCGGCTCAGCCGCCTGCAGTCCACAGTCAATGGCATAAAAGAACAGTTCGAGACCCAACTGCACTGGCTGACTGACATCGAGCAGAGGGTGGCAATGTAGGAGACTGGTTGTTGACACAAGTTACCCAATTAACGGCTGGCCACCAGCAGCTCCTCGATCACCTTGATGATCAAGAAAATAGATCAAGGTGCAACAGCGTGGAAGAGGGGAGATGGTTCTTGGCGTGCAGCGACAGCCCAACGCGAGGTGCACAATGCTGATCGCAGTGGACCATCAACTTGTACCGGGTGCTTTTCCTGTGCTTCAGCGGTGGTGGGAACCTTCACAGCTTCCTCAATTGAGTAGCTTGACATTCTTTTGAGGCTGTGCCGGTGGCAGGGCTGCAGGTGAGGAGGCGCAGTTCCTGGCTCTCCGGCTTGGAGGGCGACAGGGTAGTGAAGGAATGGTAGACCTGGACAAGAGGACTGTGATCTGCTTCTCCAGATGCCTTTACCACAATGGCCTGTGGTAGACTGGACCCTCTACATCCTGAGCAATTGATAAGTGACAACTCCAGCTGGCGTAGGCCTGGGGCATTCTGTGTTTTGCTAGTATTGCATAAAGATGGTATGGGGAGGAATGAATGGTCTAGAATTTGGCAGCTGGGATTTAATGTTAAAAAATGTAAGGTCATGCATTTGGGCTGCCTCAATCCAAGGGAGCAATACAGTATAGGAGGTGAAGTACTTTTGTCCACTAAAGAAGAGCGGGACCTAGGCGTGGTTGTGTCTGATGATCTTAAAGTAGCTAAAAAGGTAGAAAAGGCGACGGCAAAAGCTAGAAGGATGCTTGGGTGCATACAGAAAGGAATGGCTAGCAGAAAAAAGGAGGTGATAATGCCTCTGTATAAGTCTTTGGTGCGACCTCATTTGGAGTGTGGTGTGCAATTCTGGAGACCGCACCTTCAAAAGGATGTGAACAGGATGGAGTCGGTGCAGAGGGTTGCTACTAAAATGATTAATGGGCTTCATTATAAAGCATATGAGGACAGACTTAAGGATCTTAATATGCACACCTTAGAGGAAAGGCGGGATAGAGGTGATATGATTGAGATGTTTAAATACCTCCGTGGCATAAATGTTCAGGGAGAGAGCCTCTTTCAATTGAAAGCAAGTTCTGCTACGAGGGGACATGGGATGAGGGTGAAGGGAGATAGATTCAGGAGTGATATGCGGAAATATTTCTTTACAGAAAGAGTAGTGGATCCATGGAATAGTCTCCCAGTGGAGGTGGTAGAGATGAGGACAGTAACTGAATTCAAAAAAGCATGGGACCAACACAGAGGATTTCTAAAAGTAAAAAGTGGACTGTTGTAGTTGTTGTTATGGAAGGACAGACTAGATAGGCCATGTGGTCTTTTTCTGTCATCATGTTTCTATGTTTCTATGGCTGGGAGACAAGGGGGTTGAACTCTGGAGCAGTGGGTAGCAGGAAAGGGAATGGGGATGGAGTGAAGAGAGGGAGCTGGGATGATGGGGGGGGACGATTTGATATGATTGGAGGATGGATGGGATAGCATGCATGGTTGACTGGTTGCGGGAAGGTAGTGCTGGGGGGAGTGGCAAGGGGTTATGGGGCCTTGCTGTGTGCCCGGGGGGAGAGATTGAGTATCCAGGGAGAAGAAGGGAGAGGGAGTAGCTCTTCAGGGGATGGAATCGTGCATGACTCATGAGACCATCGACGTCCGGCTGGGAGGTCTTGAGGGGACGGTATATGATTGCATCAGCGGGGTTTTGTTGTATGCAATGCTAGATACTGGCTGAGGTACTACTGGTCACTCTGAATGTTGGCGGCTTCAACTTCCCCATCAAAAGGGAAAAAAGACCCTTACCTCTTGATGCAAACTGGGGGTTGATGTAGCCTTATTACAGGAAACTCACCTCATAGAAAGGGAACATGCCAAATGAAAGAGGGGCTGGGTGCGGGAGGTTCACTGGGCAGCCTACACATCAAGATAAAGAGGGGTGGTAGTTTTAATTGGGAAACAGGTGACATTTAAAGTCCACAGGGTGATGCAGGACATGGAAGGCCGTTATGTTCTGGTGTGGGAGGTTCTCCAAGGGAAGAAGGTGGTATTGTTCAGTATCTATGTGCCAAATCTTTACCAGCACTCCTTTTTTGTGGAGTTGGTGGCAAGGCTGGCAGACCAATCTGAATACTTTCTGATAGTGGGGGGAGACTTCAACATGGTGCCTGACCCCATTGTCGATTGTCAACCCCCACAACCAGCACCCAAAGGACAGGACACCTGGTGCATCAATTTTCTCTGCTGAGAACTGGAGCTCATCGATGGGTGGCGCACTCTTCATCCAAATGAGTCAGAGTACACACCCTGCTTGGGTCCTCATAAATCTCATGCACGCATCAATTATTTGTTGCTCTTGGAGCATCTTTTTGGGAAGCTAACGGGCAGCGACACCCACACACAGCTGATCTCTGATCATGCCGTTGTACAAGTGGACCTTCGGGGCTCAGTAGAGCAGGGGGAGACTGGATCTGGAGACTGAACCCAATGTGGGGCCAGGATCCCGAATTTTGCCAATTTCTCTGGCAGTGCTGGCAGGAGTATGTGGTGGAGAACAGTGTCGAGGGGGTGGGACCGATAGTCTATTGGGAGGCAGGGGTGGCCCAAGGGGGGTGCGGGGCCATGTGCGGAGATTCATTGCGGGGCCTCATTTCCATAAGGCACCTCATTTGCACAAATATTTACATAATGTCAACATGCCTCTTAATGAGTGTCTGGATAAAGAGAGACTACCAGATTTCTAAATTACTATATTCCCGTGCCAACCGCCAGGCCCATTAGGAAGAACTATAAACACTGCCCATTTAGAACCTATAGCAAACCCACTGTATCATAACAGCACTTCCAGGACTTACAAAGCGCCAAACCCTACCTTATCAAAAGGCAACACTGCAAATATTAAACCAATACATCTCCTAGTGGGGAAAGAGAACAAGTGGGACTGTCAAATAGAAACTACATGAACAGAACACCTCAGCTCAGTTACACATGCAGAACATAGACCGTCAGCACACAAAGAACAAGGGATCACAATTTAGAAATAGGAAGATAATTAAACTGGGAACCCCAAAAGCCAAACATGAAATGTACAACACTGGAGAAATAAAACTATACATTAATTTCCTCTTGCACTAAACAAGAATGCAAAGATGTTAGCGATACACATTTCCCAGACCTGACATATTCCAGTTAATAAATTCAAAATAAAAAGTTTTTTTCTATCTTTTGTTTGGGCATTTTATTTTTCAGTTGCAATTGCTCCAGTCACTTTCTTCTGGTTTCTTCGTGTCTTCTGTGAATTGTCCATTTGTCCTTTCTTCTCTTCTAGATTTTTTCCATTCTTTCTCTATATCTGCTTTAACATACTGATCTTTCCCCTTTTGCTCTTTCCCCCATTTCTTTCTTTATTCCTTTATCATCCACTCAAATTTCACTCTTCCATTCTCAATCCCCACTTACTCTCCCAATACACGGCCAATTGTAGCTTTATCTTCCCTATCACAAAATATATTTTCCCCTCTCCATCCTCATTCCCCATCCCCTTCGTCCTCCCCCAAAATCAGCTCCCTTCTAGTTCTAGACCCACCCAACATCTGCTCCCTTCTAGTCCCATTCTCCCATGCCCGCACATCAGCCCATTTCCAGTACTAGAACCCTATATGCTCCTTTCCTGTCCTATTCCAGCCCTGGCTCCCCCTGATCAGCCCATTTCCAGTCCTATTTGAGCCCCCATCAGCCCATATCCAGTCCAAGCTCCCCCCATCAGTCAATTTCCAATCCTAGACATCCCACAATATCAGCCCATTTCCAGTCCTATTCCAGCCTCCATCAGCCCAGTTCCAGTCCAAGCTCCCTCCATCAGCCAATTTCTAGTCCTATTCCAGCCCCCATCTGCCCATTTCCAGTCCAAGTTCTCCCATCATCCAATTTCCAATCCTTGCCCCCACCCCCCATCTGCCCATTTCCAGTCCAGGCTTACCCTCCCATCATAGCCTATTTCCAGTCTAAGCTCCCCCTCATTACAGCCCATTTCCAGTCCCAGTTTCCCCTCCCCCTCATTACAGCCCATTGCAGTCCAAGCTTCCCCCCCCATCACAGCCCATTTCCAGTCCTAGCACCCCCCACGTCTCCCACCGAAGAGGCCAGTGACCATCTAAAGGACTTCAGAGGGCGCCGGGGAAGCTCTCACGAGGCCCCAGCTCCCTCTGCACAGCCGCCAGCGTGAAGAGTGCTTTCCCTCATGCTGGCGTCTGTTTCAGTGAAGTGCGCTGAGTGCGGGAAAGGTTAAAGGTCATTTTCCAGCACTCGCACGCTTCACTGAAACAGTTGCCAGCATGAGGGAAAACTCTTCATATTGGCGGCTGTGCAGAGGGAGCCAAGGCCTCGAGGGGGCTTCCCCTGCTCCCTTTGAAGCTGTCCACTGTGTGAGAATGGAGTTTGCCTGGGACCCTGTGCGAACAACATTCTCGCACATTGGATGGGCCGGGCCGGCCATGCTGGGAAGCGGCCAAGGCTCCGGGGCCGCATTATCGGCTTTGTATGGCACAAATGGAAGCAACAAGGGCAGCAGCTTCTGCAAGAGCTGTGTGAGCCGCGGTGATGCTGCTCTCAATATGTGACCTCACAGATGGTGGCACACCAAAGGTTGCTTCAGGAACAACGCAACAAAGTGAACACACTACTGCAACAATGGGTTTTGCAGAGCATTTGAGTGTATAAATATAAACCTCATCAGTAGGGAGACAAATCAGGGAAACTACTCGCCAACCTCGTTAGACCTCCAAGGATCAAACGAATGGTGACCTGTCTTCATAATGCTGATGGCACTCTGGCTCTTGGTACCAGGGAGATTGTGCACAGATTTTTGGACTTTTTCCAAACTGTATACCAGGCGGAATCAACGGATGAACGGGCATGGGAAGAATTCTTCCAGATGCTTGCACTACCACAGCTTAGTGCAGAGGACTGGGCCTTGCTGGACCTGCCATTAATGGCAGAGGAGATTCTCGCTAGCATCAAGCGCCTGCAGCCATCAAAGGCTCTGGGCCCGGATGGTTTGGGGCCAGAGTTGTACCAAATCTTGGGGGAGGAGGTGGCCCCCTCATTACAAGATATGGGAGAGGCCGCATGCGGGAAAGGAGAATTTGACACTGTGGCAAACTGGATGATGGTGGTCCTCCTGTCCAAGTTAGGCAAAGACCCAGAAAGAGTCTATGCATATCAGCCAATTTTGCTGCCCAATCAGGATCTTAAGAAATTGGCCGGGGTGCTGTCGAGGTTCCTGGGGGCAGTGATGTCTGGCCTGATCAACCCAGATTAGGTGTGCTTCATGAAGGGGTGCAGTGCAGTGAGCTACCTTGTCTGAGTGCTGACCTTATTTTGAAGCTGACATTCCAAGGGGGAGGAGGTAGTGGTGGTGAACCTCAATGCTGAGAAGGCATTCAACTGGTTGGCATGGGACTATCTGTTCTGGGTCTTACCATGGTTCAATTTGGGTGAGCATTTTATTTGTTGCGTGCGGGCGCCATATGAACAGCCACAGGTACATCTCCTATATGTTTCCTTGCCATTTCCCTAGATATATCCTTAACTTCAGCTGTTGTGTAGCCTGTCCTGACTAGACTGTAAACTCTGATGATCAGGGACCGTCTTTTACATGTGTCTGTACAGCTCTGCGTACACCTTGTAGAACTATACAAATTACAAGTAGTAGTAATAGTAGTAGTCTTGGTTAACGGCTAAGTGACGGATGTGTTTGAGTTACAGCAGGGCACCCGGCAGGGTTGCCTGCTGTCCCCTTTACTGTTCATACTCACGTTGGAGCCTTTTGCCATCAAACTCAGGGGGAGGGCAGAACTACCTGGAGTAAGGGTGGGGGAGCAGAAGTGCAAGATCAGCCTATTTGCGGATGATGTGATGGTCAGCATGCCTTTATTTATTTATTTATTTGGTAAACATTTATAAGCCGCCACTTCCAGCGATCAGCAGCAGACCATGGTGTAAATACAGGGAGTAACTTATTCAATCAAAGATACAGTATGATTTGAGGGAAGGGTACACCAGAATCACAAAGAATTTCAAATATACATTACATTTTGATCATCCAGGTGTGAGTAACAAAAATGAGCTACAATCACATAGAATTACAAATATACATTACATTTTGATCATGCAGGTTTGGGCAACAACTCTTTGGGCAACAACAACAACAAGGCCTTACTCTTTGGAGGGCTTTGGGGGCTTGATGGACCTCCTGAGACAAATTGGCAGATTTTCCAGTTTACAAATTAACGCATGCAAGCCTGAGGCATGCCTACTGGTGGGTGAGAAGGGCGGTGGGCAATGGGATGATCTTCAGCCATTTCGCTGGTCAACAGTACCCCCTAAGTACTTAGACCACACGTAGGTCACTATATAGATAAATGCCTATCAGAAAAATATCCAGGACAAGATCAAGCAGTTGCAGCACATCTGTGAACGATGGAGAGACCTACTCCTGTGATTCGGTGGTAGGGTGGCTCTGGTTCGGATGGCGATTTTCCCCAAACATTTTGCAGCTTTGGGTCTGCTGTATGGAGGCGGAGCAGCTGAAGGGGGTACTTCGTACCTTTATTTGGCATGGCCGCAGGGCCCGCATTGGTAATACCAAACGGATCCTGTCATCAGAGAAGGGATATGTGCAACTGCCCGACCTGCGGATGCACAATGTTGCAGCCTTGATGAGGTACGTTTATGAGGCCTTACACTATAAGGATCGCTGTGCTCCGCTCAAGTTGCTAGATTACTGGAGCCGGCCATACCGACTTCTGAATGCCCTTCACCACACATGAGTACCCCTTTGGGCTAAAGAATATGGGGCTCTTATTTATTTATTTAACATGGCTTATATACCGCTTTCTCTAATCTCAAAGCAGTTCACAAATAACAAAAGTGACCTGATTCAAGGAATTAAGGTTTACATCGAATATATGGGGAAAACATCAACTGGGAAGCATGGGTACAAGCAACTTGGGAGTAGGACAAAGCAAGTATTTTAACTCTATGTATGCATTAGTTCTTTTTACAATAGTTTTGGTTTAGGTGATAGTGATTGCACCATAGTATTCAAGGAAGAGGTGGGTCTTTAGCTTCTTTCTCAGGTCCTGGATGGTCTGAGATGAAATGATGGGAGTGCATTCCATATTGTAGGTACAAAGAGGGTGAAGGCCCTTATAGTTCCTCTGTGGAAGGCCTGGAGATGTTGGATGGCATGGGGCCATGCTAGCTGGATGGTGATCCCCTTTTTGCAGCTAATAGGCAACCCCAGCTTCGTACCAAGGGTGGGTTGCACACCATTCGGGGCCTGTGAGGTTGGGCAACTGCTGGAATTCGGTCGCCATTTAGGGTGAGGCCAAGGGTCCTTTCCCACCTTTGAATGTTTGTGAGGGGAGTTTGATCTGCTGGTTTCGTACCAATTCCAATATTTGCAGGTCCAACACTACTGGCGTCAGCTGGTTGGCAATTCACCTGGGGGCCTAATTGTGGACGATGATCTGCAAAACCTATCCCTTCAGTGGAATACACTGTCCGCTTGGCACAGATTGCTTCGATAGATGTTAGATACTCACTACCTCAAAAACCTGGCTCGTCAATGGGCTGAGGACATTGCAGACACTGTGCGGGTTGAACATCTGGAACTCTACTTTCAAGCCATCGTGCAGGTGACCTGCAAAGTCTGTAATAGAGAAATGCACTATCAGATTGTACATCACTACTATCTCACCAGGGCAAAGGGGGAGGATCTCAGATTGTGGAGGTCAGGCCAATGTGAGAAGTGCTGGGCAGGGGAGGAGACCTTTCACCACGCCTTTCTTGAATGCCCTGCTCTCACAGAGCTATGAGATGAGGGAATGGGGGGGGGGGGCTGGAGGACATTATCAAGAAGTGCATAGAGTGGACCTATGAGTTGCTGATGTTGGGGGAGGAGGACCTGCTTCATGACCAGAGGCTATGTAAGGCTGAGAACAAGTTTGTTCTCTTGTGCATCTGGGGGGTAAAAAAAGTGATTCTGCAGAACTGGGTGGGGGACCAGCCGCCGACATTCTTGAAATGGGTGAATATCATGCACAACCTGGCACAGGCAGAAAGCTTTGTTTATAAAGCTAAAATTACTTCCCAATGGTCTCATTATAACTGGCAATGGAGTCAATTCCAACTGTGATTCCCAGATTCCTGGAGAAGGGATGGGAGGGAGGGAGGGGGAAACCCTAAGTATTTCACAGTAGGAGTAGCAATGGTTGAGGATGTTGGTTCTGTTCATTGTGTCATGTACACTCATAACCTCTTGCTGTTGTTGTTGTGTTGATGACTTTGGTGTTGTACCGACATGGCTGCAATTGATTGCCATGATGTATATGTGCAAGTGATTAAGACATGGAGCTCGATTCCCTAAGGGGCACGTCTTGGCCGTCTGGATGGCCCCCAGCAGGGCAGGCCCTTCTGGACCTAATTCTGAACTGCAGGAGCAAAACGTTGCTGTGGCAGTCAGAACAGCCTGGAGTGCCCCTTCCATTGCCGTGGGGATGTGTTCCCCATGGCAGCACATGTGCAGTGCATCCTGGGACCCCGATTCCCCACCGCCTGTGCCCGACGAGGACAGCCAGTGCCCCTATTGGGTGGCGGGGACCCACATGCACCGTGATCTGACTCTGGGGGGGGGGGGGGGCTGGGGGGCAGGATCGGGAAGGGGTGGCCTGTTCTTATTCCATCTCCAAGGTGAAATAAGCAGGCCATCTCCTCCAGTGACCCTCGGACGTACAGGGCTGACAATGGAATCGGCCCTGTATGTCTGGAGGTCGAGGCCTCCCATGCTGCGCTCTCTTCATGCACACGTCCTCCACTGCATGCATAGCGACTCTGTGCGTGCAGAATACCAGAAGAGGAAACAGAAGCGGAGTCTTAGTTTAAAAAAAAAAAAAGAAAAAAAATGCTATTCAAAACACTATGCAGTTGTTTACTGTCGGATAATCATGCACTTGGAATAACTGGTGAAATGCTGGTAGATGTATGTTAAATGTTTGTAGAAAAGAACCATTTGGCCCTTCCAGTTTGCCTTCGTTCTATTGTCAAGACTAGAGATACATCAGAAACCCATTGCAGTTTCATGTTGGTTGATTCTGCTTCTTCCTAGAAACTTACAGCCGCTTTACCGCCATACTATGCATATTGGCTTTTGTCTTCTCCTCTTTTTTAACCCTCTAATGTTTCATGCAGTTCAATATATAGGCTCAATACTAGTCCAACAGGTCACTCCGCTACTTTTTGACATATTCATAAATGACCTGGAAAAGGGAATAACAAGTGAGGTTATCAAATTTGCAGACGACACAAAACTGTTTAAAGTTGTTAAAACCCAAGAGGACTGTGGAAAACTGCAGGAGGATCTGGATAAATTGGAAGACTGGGCATCCAAATGGCAGATGAAATTTAATGTGGACAAGTGCAAAGTTATGCACCTAGGAAAGAACGACCCACACTATGGTTACACAATGCAAGGTTCCACATTGGGAATCACCACCCAGGAAAAAGATTTAGGAGTCATCGTGGATAACATGTTAAAACCCTCCGCCCAGTGTGCAGCAGCGGCCAAGAAAGCAAATAGAATGCTAAGTATCATAAGGAAAGGAATGGAAAATAAAACAAAGGATATTATAATGCCTCTGTATCATTCCATGGTACGACCGCACCTTGAATATTGTGTGCAATTCTGGTCGCCGTATCTTAAAAAGGATATAGCGTTATTAGAAAAGGTACAGAGAAGAGCCACCAAAATGGTAAAGGGGATGGAAGGCTTCTCCTATGAAGAGAGGCTACAAAGGTTAGGGCTCTTCAACCTGGAAAAGAGACGGCTGAGGGGGAGATATGATAGAGGTCTATAAATTAATGAATGGAGTGGAACGGGTAAACGTAGATCAATTGTTTACACTATCAGAATATAGAAAGACTAGGGGACATGCAATGAAGCTACAGGGTAAACTATTTAAGACAAATAAGAGAAAATATTTTTCACTCAACGTGTAATCAAACTCTGGAATTTGTTACCGGAGGATGTAGTAAGAGCTGTTAGTGTAGCTGGGTTTAAAAAAGGTTTGGATAAGTTCCTGGAGGAAAGGTCCATAAACCATTATTAAAAGGGAACCCAGGATATCAATGCTTGACCCAATACAAGCATTGTGGAACCTTTGTCTTTTGGGGAAACTGCTAGGTACGTATGACCTAGATTGGCCACTGTTGGAAACAGGATACTGGGCTTGATGGACCTTGGTCTGACCCAGTATGGCATATCTTATGTTCTTATGTTCCTTTCTCAAGCAGGAAACCCACAATCTGAAATGAGGCCTCTGTACAATGCAGCCAAATGCAACAGCCATCGAACTGCGTTCAAAAGGATTTTGTGCCTGTGGTCTTTATTGCAGTAAGGCCCATAGTCTCAGTAGAAGACAGCACCTGCTTTATCTGTTTATCCTGAAGGAAATAGGGGTCTTTAATTATAGGTATTTTGTGAACTGCTCCTTAGAGACTGACTATAAACATGTAATGATCCTGGGAGGTGTTGATAAGAAAAAATTTCCTGAGCTGTCAAGAACAACATTCCAAGCATGTTTGGGTCACATACAGTTTATTCAGACATGTTTCACTGGCCAGACAGACAATTTGTAGCTAACCAGATTCAGTTGAAGTTCTATGACAGTTTTACATAAGAATTGAACTTAGGATCTTGCTACCGGGTGATATTATTCTCACATACATGAACAAATACAGTTGCATGGGGTATTTTTGCCTGCATGGTCAAGAATATTAGCAAAGAAAGGTGATAACCAGAAAGTAGGCATAGAGCAAACAAGATATTCTTGTCTTTCTAAATGTTCTGTGTAAACAACAAATTCCGACATTGTTTAAACTTTGTAAATGTACAGAACATGTACAGTAAACATCCTTTTAAGTGGAGTACAATCCCAAAAGTTGATTATAATGAAATGAAGTTGTTTTTAAGTTGGGGGAATGGCAGCTTCATTGAAAGCATTTCTTTGTCAGATATTTGTTTTGATTGATAATGAGTAGACTGATGATCTATGACAATGTTTAGGCACCAAAATAAGATAGCAAAGAATCTCTTTACCTCTTACAAATTAATTTTTTCTCATTATTTTTTTGTCCTGCATTCATAGAAACATATAATAAATCAGCAGCTGATTTTCTACTATTTTTGGAGAATTTTGCCATAATTCTTGTTTTCCTGATTTGTTTTAGATACTATACTTCTTGGAGTAGGAGGAGTAGCCTAGTGGTTAGAGCAACTGCCTAATACCTAGGAGATTGGGGTTTGATTTCCTTGTGACCTTGGGCAAGTCACTTTACCCTTCCTTGCCTTGGAAGAAAAGGCCTGACAATCTACTTCTGGTCATACTTTACCAAGA
Organism: Ichthyophis bannanicus; assembly: GCA_033557465.1. Lineage (NCBI taxonomy): Eukaryota > Metazoa > Chordata > Amphibia > Gymnophiona > Ichthyophiidae > Ichthyophis > Ichthyophis bannanicus. Next base: position 116,851,108 of record CM066049.1, on the reverse strand, counting down.
AAACCTAAGGGCTGCTGGGTTGCCAGGAGTCAGCATTGACTTGACAGCACAAAAAAATATTTATACTTTCACAGTTTTCATATTTGTTTTCATTTTAATGCACACATTTTTGTATATGCCTAAAAGGTGCTTGTTTTAGGAAAAAATGTTTCTTATACCATATTGATTACACACAAACATATATATATATCATATAGGTTTAGACAAGTTCCTGGAGGAAAAGTCCATAAACCATTATAAAAGAGGACTGGGGAAATCCACTGCTTACCCCTAGGACAAGCAGCATGGAATGTGCCTACCTTTGGGAATCCAAGAGGTATTTGAGACCTGGGATGGCCACTGTTGGAAACAGGATACTGGGCTTGATGGACCCTTGGTCTAACCCAGTATGGCATTTCTTATGTTCTTATCACTATATTAAGCTATGCAGTTTGTGCAATCTTAGTAAGTTATCCATCTGCTTTCTCTACCACTATAGCTTCTCTCATGTCCCTACCAGATCTTAAAAGTTTAGATCAGACTTAAGCTTCAGGCTAAAAAGTAGTGGCAAAAGCATGAAGGGAGAGACAGTCCAAAGAGGGTGGTGGACACCTGGGACCTGCTTCTAGTAGAGGGGAGTAAGAACTAAAGCAGTAGAAGAATATAGAACAGATGCAAAGGGAGGGACAGCACAAAAGTTCAGACTGGGGAAATCATTACCAGTATCTTAGCTTAAGTGGAGTGGAGGAGTAGCCTAATGGTTAGAATACTGACTTGGGAGCCAAGAGACCAGCATTCAATTCCCAGTAGCACTCCTTGTGGCCTTGGGCAAGTCACTTAACTCTCCATTGCCTCAGAAAAGTCCAAGTTATCAATGTCCCTGTTTAATGTACATTACCAAGTTTAAGTTACAATGTAAATAGCTTTGACTGAAATGATAAAGCTGTACAAAAAAACCTGCTAAATAAATAAAACTAATTTATAAATCATGTAACTCCTTGTGCATATTACAGTATATCAAACCTGCCCTTAATGTGCATGTCAGACATGCAATTTTATAAATGTTTGTGTATCAAACTCTGCTTTACCACAGAAATTGCTTTGGAAAATGACCCTCTATATTTTAAGTCAGTTTGTTTGCACAGCTTTGTAGAAGTACAAGTTTTGCTCAAGGGCTACATTTTCTGCAAGTTCAGGAAGAGGAAAAAAATGACACAAAGAAAATAAAATCACACAAGCAAACTGACGTGCAGGTTTTCATCACCCTTTCTTTTCGTCTTACTTGTGCCTATAACTTAAATCACTTTGTGGCCCCTTTTACTAAAGTGTGCTAAGCAGTTAAGCATGTTTTAGTGTGGGGTCACGGTCACTGTTACCATGCTGACATGACGATTACAGTGTGCTAGTTCTCAAGGGGCCGGGCGGGATAGGGGTGGAGGATGGTCATGGAGAGCACATTGCGCTCAGCATGGGGGGACGCATCACATGCTATCAAGATGGCAATTAGCATGAAAGCACTTAACACCATCTCCACAACACCAGCTTTAATTGCAAATTTCACTGCTGCGCGCTAGGGTATGTTTCAGTGCAGTAACTGCCAGGAACATACTGGAACTCCCCCCCCCCCCCCACCGCAACAACGGTGCATAATTGCTGCACTTACTGCATGTTAATATTTACTCCAAATATGTGGTAAATGCCAAAACATACAGCACTTGGCAAAAGGGCCCCTATGACTAGCAATGCCTGTTTTTGGACTTAATGAATCATTTCTTTAAAGATAGTGCTGTATGTCTTTCAGAGCAGAAAATGAATGTCGACACCTTGGATGCTGAAACAATTTATTTGGGGAGGCCTTAAAAATTGCAAATTGAAATGAAAGATTGATGCCAGCCAGATACACACATCAGCATGAATTATAGTCCCAGTAATTTCAGCAGTGGATGCCAAGGTGAGAATCACAGTCTCAAAGGAAGAGATTGTATGTAAGGGCTAAAAGCTAAACTGCAATTTAGAGGTCTTCTGAAGTTTACAGCTAACACACTGACGATGCATTGGAAGATCATCTACTTATGGAGGTCATTTTATAAACCTTTTTTGCACGTAAACTGTTGATTTATACACCTAAATATGCTCTTATAAATGCCTAAATGTTTGCTTGCTCAGGAGAGATGTTTTATAAAATGACTTTATCCATGTTTTGCGCAAATATGCACATTGGCAGCTAACATTTATGTGCATGCATTTCAATATAGGAAAGAGGATAGTGACGGTTGTAGAATCCAATGGATTGCAAAATCTGATGCAGCATGGTCTTATTAGAGGCAAGTCTTGTCAGATGAATCTGATTAATATCTTGGACTGGATGACCAAAGATTTGGACTGAGGGAGAGCTCTAGATGTGGTATATTTAGATTTCAGCAAAGTCTTTTGCACAGGCGACTTATAAACAAGTTGATTATCCTAGGAATGGACCCAAAAGGTGAATGACTGAGTTAGAAATTAGTTGAGTGGGAGACGACAAAGGCTACAGGTAAATGGAGCTCACTCCAAGGAGAAGGACATTACCAGTGGTATGCTGCAGGATCACTTTATAATCCATTGCCTCAGAAGAAAAGGCCTGGCAATCTACTTCCGGTCATACCTTGCCAAGAAAACCCAGGGGCTGCTGGGTCGCCAGGAGTCAGCATTGACTTGATGGTGCTTAGAATAAACAACCTGGTTTCACAGAAGAGCTGTCAGGTAAGGATTGCTTCTGCAGATGGTACCAAAATTTAAAGCATATAAAGAATATAGAGCAAATATAGAGCATATAAAGAATACCACCAAATCCATTTACAACAAAATACGGACACTACCACATCTAAGACCTCTACTAGCCCCAGACGACTTCAGAACAATATTCCAGACACTCGTAATGCCACACTTTGATTATGCCAACATCATCCTACATGGACTCCCCAAGAGCACTCTCAATCCTCTTCAGATGGCGATGAACACAGCAGCCCGCATTCTCTGCGGCATCTCCAGAAAAGACCACATAACTGCCATACTCATGGATCTACACTGGCTACCATTACAGAGCAGAATCACCTACAAGGCGTTAATCCTATCATTTAAAGCAATTAACCGGATTTCTTCCACATCCCTCTCTTCACTCCAGACCAGTACCCCTACTAACAGGCTAAGAAGGTCAACAACTAGCAATACGCTATCCATACCACCTGAGTCCACTAAATGTACCCAAACAACTAGAAACAGAGCATTTACATTATATGTTCCTAAGTGCTGGAACAATCTCCCACCTCATATACGATCAATCGCTGACCTCTCACAATTCAGAAAAGCTCTCAAACATCACTTATTCTGCCTTTATTTTATCCATCCTAACCTAACACATTCACATCCAACACCTCATCTCACCCACACAGCATCTGACGTACCAACAACATAATTCCCAGTGATTTACAAAAGAAACTCACCATTAGGCACATTCACAATGAACATGATTACATTAAATAACTTATAAGCTCCTTTGTTTGAACTGTACATAGTTACCCTGTTACCTCCAAGTTACAATCCCTGTTACAATGTAAGCAAAAGATCTTGTTCTAATGCAAAATGTTGTTATTATGTAAACCGCACTGATACTAAATAGTGCGGTATATAAGAATTTGTAATAAATAAATAAAAATAAAAATCTGCAATAGAGTAGACACTAGGAAAGTGTAGATAACATGATGACAGATCTAGCACAGCTTGAAGAATGGCTGAGATCTTGGCAGTTGAGATTTAATGCTAAAAAATGCAGGGTCCTGCTTTGGGCCACAAAAATCCAAGGGAGCAATACAGTATAGGAAGGGAAGAACTTTTGTCCATGAAAGAAGAGCGGGACTCAAAGGGTGATTATTTCTGATGATCTTAAGGTAGCTAAACAGGTAGAAAAGGCATCAGCAAAAGCCAGACAGATACTTGGGTGCATAGGGAGAAGAATGGCCAGCAAGAGAAAGGAGGTGATAGTGCCTCTGTATAAGCCTTTGGTGAGACCTCATTTGGAGTATTGTGTGCAATTCTGGAGACCGCACCTTCAAAAGGATATAAACAGGACCGAGTCGGTGCAGAGGGCAGGTACTAAAATGGTCAGTGGACTTCATCATAAAGCATAAGGGAATAGACTTGAAGATTTCAATATGTACCCTTGGGAAGAAAGGCGGCAGAGAGGAGATATGATAGAGATGTTTAAATACCTCCATGGCATAAATGCACAGGAGGAGAACTTCTTTCAATTGGAACAAAACTCTGCAATGAGGGGACATTGGATAGAGGTGAAAGGGGATAGATTCAGGAGTAATTTGAGGACATATTTCTTTATGGAAAGAGTGTTGGATACATGTGGAATAATCTTCCAGTGGAGGTAGTAGATACAAGGGACGTATCTGAATTCAAGAAAGCATGGGACAAACACGGAGGATCTCCAGGGAAAAAGAAGGGATGGTAGTGCTTACTTGTCATGTTTCTCTGTATGTTTTCTTTTGCTTTTGTTTTCAAAATAAATGAAAAACATATCATAAAAAAAAGAAAACATGTAGGTGCGTCCTAAGGTGTTCAGAGACAGTACAGCCTGCTTAGCAATCCTAAAAAGGATTAAATCGAAGGAACATTTCTGTACAATACCCATTAATCAAGTGATCCCTCCAAAAAATATATTTTTTGTCAGATAGCCTATCTTATACTGTATAAAGGTTGAATTTCTTGTAGCATTCTCTGGGAAACCTCATTGACTTTGTAGGAACACAGGACATTATCCAGAAAGGACTTTTCCAATTATTCGCTGCCTATGGAAAAAGCTTTATTTAATAAAGGTCCATAGAGTGATTCAGTAAGATATTAAATGAAGCTACATCTGCTCCATTCATAGAGACACTCGATCCTGCAGGCATCTAATGAATAATAATGAAGTTAGGAAGCTTAGAATAAAATGACAGTGGCAGGAAATAAGGTGGAATTCAGATTACAGTGAAATTTTGGACATCTACTAAGTTTTAAACATTTGACGGACCAAGTCTTTTATTGGCTGCTTCCATGTTTCTAAATGAGATTGTAAAAAGTGGCAGGCCAAGCCAGGATACATATTAAAATGCAATGTGACCCCCCTCTTCCTCTGTGTCTGGCATCAGCTTCAAGGTGCTGGCAAAAATGACAGGGAGGTTAGTGAGGTTTCAGTCTGAGTAATGCTTCTTTCCCCATGTGGATTTATTCATGTTATGGTTTAATTCACCTTTTCTTCCCTTAGATTATGATATAGATGAGAGGTGAACTAGCAGTGAAACAGCTTCTGATTGATTTTGTAAAATGGGAGCTTTGCCAACCCTTTGTATTCATGGACCCCATACTCAGCTTTTACCTGCTAGGTTCGGAAGACAACCTTGTTGCCCCTCTAGGCCACTTGATCAATGTCTAGCTGTCCTATCAATTGATTAGATCACTCTGTTTCTATTAGGCTTCTACTTTTCTCCCAGCCTTTCTCTAACCAATACGTGTGGAAAAGGATGGGCCACTGGGCCATAGCCTGATTAACCTTTGCTTCATATGACGTTAGAAACTAGGGAGCTTGGAGGGATAGTGGGGGGAGGTTGGCTTGTTTGGCTTCCTCAATATAAAAAGTATTCAGCTGACCTTGCTCTAACCCATGTAATGTGCCATCATCAAGGATGACCTCCTTATGCGTTTTCCAACCTGACTCATATTAGGGAACATTTATGTGCATTCTCCAGCATATTCTGTTGTTCTCCCATGCTACAGTCATATATAGGACATGACTTAGGGTGTTTTAGTACAGGCATATATGTGTTCATGCCAATATGAGTATGTAGAGGGGAGAAATGACTAGTAAAAAGGGCTACCAGATTGCAGGCCATGATTGCACAGGCACACATATACATGCATTAATTACATTTGCAGGGAATTTATTTGCCAAAATTATGTTACTGAAGATGCCAGAGTTTGCCATGTTGTTGTTAAGTGCTGCTGAGTCAATGTCAACTGATGGCAACCCTGAGGATAGTTGTCCTAAACTGGGTTTGATCTTCAGTTAGGTAGCTAATTGTTGATAGAGTGGCACCCGTAGCTGCTATTGTATCAATCCATCATATTACCGATCTTCCTTTTTTTGTCGACCTTAAATTTTATCAAACATGATGTCTAGTGATCTTTTATCTTCGTATGATGTGTCCGAAGTATGTAAGTCAAAGTCTTCTCATTTGAGCCTCCAAGGAAAGCTTAGCTGGATCTCCTCCACTACTGACTGATTTGTTCTTTGAACAGTCCATAATATATGCAGTATTCTTCACCAGCACCATAATTTGAAGGCATTGATTTTCTTCCCGTTTTGCTTCTTCACTGTCCAATTTTCATATCCATATATTGTTATTAAAAATAACATGACTTGGACAAGTCAAATCTTTGTATGAAGAGATATTTTAATTTTTTTATTTTATTTAGCAAGCATTTGTATACCGCTCCTTCCAGCGATCAGAAAATTGAAAATCTTGGCTAGGTCCTTCATAGACGTTCTGCCAAGAGCAATGCATTGGTGAGTTACTTGACTGCTTGTTGCTTCATTATTGATTATTGATATAAGCAGGTTAAAATTGTCTACTTTTTTATTTCTTTTCCATCAAGGATGAAATTATTGATTTTGCTAATTGTCAGGATCTTTGTCTTCTTCACATTAAGGTGAAAGATGGCTGTATTCTAACTCACTGATTACTGGTTTGAGGCCAGCCTGCCTGTGATAACAGAATTCTGGATTTTTTAATGCCATGTTTGGATTAAAAATGATATGAACAGTGTAGGAAATGTTGATATTCCCATGTTGTTTCCAATTAATGCACATCCCTAAAGTCAGCCCCCATGGTGATATTTACCAAGCCTAATCCAGATCCTGGTTGTACAATTAGCGATGATCAACCAGGATCTAGATTAGGCTTAGTAAATGTCTCCAATACTGTACTTAGACATGGTTTCACAGAATTTCAGGCACAAGAATATGGCAAAAGAAAAATCTTTGGAATAAATCTCTACAGCAGGAGTCAATAGATTCACAAGGCAAAAAATCCAGTTAGCATTTTCCATTGAGCTCCAAACCATACAAAGTTTGGGCCAATCAGGAAACAGGCAGGATGATCACTAGCAATACACGCGTTAAGAGCAGACTAGTTAAGGCCAGCCACCATGGAGATGTGATGGCTGTTCTGCAAGATGCCTGTCCTTTAATTGTGATGGCTCTTCCACAAGATGCCTGCCATTTAACCCAAAGATCACTGGTCCGAGACCAGTTGCTGACTGTGAGAAAAAAAGCCAGTCAGGTTTTTTTATTTGCCTGAAACCTCTATCAACTTTTCAGCTATGTTTTTTGTTTAGGTATCAGCCACAGCTACCTCTAATTAACAAAATTACCCTGATATGAACATTTATAAAAACAAAATGAAAATGTATTAAAACAAAACAAAATATAATGAAACAACCTGCAAACCAAACAGGAAATGAAACAAAATTAATTTTATTTTACTTGCACACCCCTAATAAGCAATGCTGTACAGATTCACACAAAAGACAGCCTCTCCTCTATACAACTTACAATCTAGCTGAGGCGCACAGACATGAAGAATATTTATTTAGTAATCATTTAACAATTACTGTAGTGCATATGAGAAGGGTAAGATCAACAAGATGCACCAACTATAGAAGGCACATGGTATCACAAGGGAAAAAGTGTGGAGCCTGGAGCTAACAGTGGTAGTGCAGGGCCCCGATAACTGGGGGAAAAACAAAACTGAATGAAACTCAGTTACAAATATTCTGTTTGCTGTAACATAGCTGATGCATGCAAAGTCTTAGAGGGTAATAAACATGGAAAAAGAATTCTGCCATCCTTAATGAAACAGCCACAGAGTGTCAAGTGGAAAATGTGTCAGGATCCCCGCTCTCACTCAAACCTGAAAGCCAGCTTGGTTTGTGGTTTCCTTGATAGTACTGTAATGACAAGAGAAGTCTTGGGAATTAGCAGTCAAACAGGCCAGTTTAACGCCTGACACTGATTCACTGCAGCAATATTAAAGCTCAGTCAAGGGGTTTTTCCTTCATTCATGAGTCAGACAGGGCAGTCGTAAATGTTATTGCACTTTGCTTGTACATTTCGTGATTGCACCTTATGTAACAGTGGAGTTGTCCTGGCATTTCATAAGACCTGCCATGTAGGGATGTGGATTTGTTTCTTTCATTTTCTTGTGGCAGACTACAGGAGTGGAGGAGGAACCTAATGGTTAAAGTCCAAACCAAGGAAACCAGGGTTTAATCCCATGGTCGCTCCTTCTGATCTCACGCAAGTTACTTTACCCTCTATCGTCTCAGTTACAAACTTGAATTATAAGTCCTCAGAGTACAGGAAAAATAACTCTGATACCTTTTACCTTGAGCTACTACAGAGAAAGGTGTGAGGCACATCCCTGTTCATTTATTATATGCACAAGTCAAATTTATGTGCATAAAGTCAAATTTGTATGTGTGTCTCATGAAATGAAAATAATTAATTAAAAAGCCAACTGAAACAAAATAAAATGGAAATATTGAAAGCTGCACAACCTACTGCAATGGGGAGGCTGTAGGTGCCTAAGGGGCCACAGGCACAGCATGGTAGGCTGCTTTCTTGATCGCTAGCTAGGTCACCAGCTAAGCGAGCTGCTATCCCTAAGCTGGTAAGGTGTAATTAAACGCTACAAGCATATCCAAGAGAGAGGGGAACTGGGGAGGCTCCCTGTGACTGTGGTGGAAGGATCAGGCTGAGGGATCCAGGAACAGAGGGATAGTGCTTCAGTCCAAATGCCAGGAAGGAGATTATACTTCCGAATAGTGAGTACCATCTGCATTTCACGTGCATCCCATCCTCACATCTAAGGAGACCTGGTGCAGAGCAAAGAGTCTTTTGTTACTTTTATTAAAGTATTTTTTAGGCATATTTCGTCCTAGTGATAGCGTCTATTGTGGAGCCTCCAGGTGTCTGTCTGTCTGTACATATCTGTTGGCATGTTGTTGTTGTTAAGTGCCGTCGAGTCGAAGTCGACTCATGGCGACCCTCTGGATAGCTATCCTAAACTGTGTTCGGTCTTCAGTCAGGCGGCTCATTGTTGACAGACTGGTACCTGTAGCTGCTGTTATTGTATCGATCCATCTCATTGCTGGCCTTCCTCTTTTGCATTGACCTTCTATCTTGCCAAGCATAATGTCTTTCTCTAATGATCTCTCTCTTCGCATGATGTGTCCAAAGTATGAAAGTCGAAGTCTTGTCATCTGAGCTTCTAAAGAAAGCTTAGATTTGATCTCCTCTAGTACCGACTGGTTTGTTCTTCGGGCAGTCCATGGTATACACAGTATTCGCCGCCAGTACCATAATTCAAAGGCATCAATTTTCTTCCTGTCTATCTTTTTCACTGTCCAGCTTTCACATCCATATGATGTTATTGAAAATACCATGGCTTGAACAAGTCGAATCTTTGTATGGAGAGAGACATCTCTGCTCTTGAGAATCTTATCTAGGTCTTTCATAGCCATTCTGCCAAGAGCAATGCGTCGTCTGATTTCTTGACTGCTTGTTGCTTCTTTATTGATAGTTGATCCAAGTAGGTTAAAGTTGTTCACAATTTCAATTTCTTCTCCTTCAACGATGAACCTGTTGATTATGCCAGTTGTCATGATCTTTGTCTTCTTTACATTAAGGTGCAGGCCCATTTTGAGACTATGTTCTTTGATTGTGAGAAAAATATGTTTCAGATCATCTTCACTTTCAGCCAGTAATGTGGTATCATCAGCATAGCGAAGGTTGTTGATGAGTCTTCCACCAATCTTCACACCTCTGTTGTCTTCATACAATCCTGCTTCTCTGATGATTTGTTCTGCATATAAATTAAACAGGTAGGGGAAAGTATGTAGCCTTGTCTTACACCTTTGCTTATTTTAAACCATTCTGTTTCTCCTTGTTCCGTTCGAACTGTTGCTTCTTGATCAATGTACAGATTGCGCAAGAGAACGATCAGGTGTTCTGGTATACCCATGCTTCTTAATGTGGCCCAGAGTTTCTCATGGTTTACACAGTCAAAAGCCTTGCTATAGTCGATAAAGCACAAATAGATATCCTTTTGGTATTCTTTAGTCTTTTCAAGGATCCATCTCACATCCGCAATGATGTCTCTCGTTCCTTGCCCTTTCCTGAACCCTGCTTGCACTTCAGGTAGTTCTTGTTCCAGGTATGGTTGTAGTCTCTTTTGAATAATCTTCAGTAGAATCTTGCTGGCATGTGGGATCAGAGCGATTGTGCGATAATTTCCACAGTCAGTTGGATCACCTTTCTTTAGTATTGGTATAAACACAGATCTTTTCCAGTCAGTTGGCCATGATGTTGTCTTCCATATTTCTTGGCAGAGCCTTGTGAGTACGGTAACAGCTGCATCAGATTGCTGGCATATGCACTAACAAACAGATGGGTGAGGCTTCACTCTGTCTTGCAAAGCAGGAGGCAAACAGCAGAGGGAAGCCCCTCCCCATCCCCCAACAGAAAAAAAGGAGGAGAGGTACCAAAATATGAGCAGTCTGAACGGCTCTGATCCACCGGTAGGAGTCTCTGAAGAGAGGAGGAACCCAATGGAGAAGGAGAGGGATGGGGCATAAGGAAGGGTGGAGTTAAGAGAGGCAGAGCTTTCTGGAAGGGGTGTGGATAGGAGACAGAAAATGGGCAGAATAGAAGGAAAGGGGCAGAGCAAAAGGGAAGGTGCAGTTTAGGAGGAAAGAAAGCGGTGGAGCATAAGGGAAGCTTTAGGAGGAGATAACGCTAGAGGAGGAACTGAGTGCAAGAAGGAAGAGTGGAAGGGAGGGAGAGAGAGTAGAAAGAGGGAAAGAGGGGGTGAGATGGCATGGGTAGGTGAAGGGAAAGAAGGAGAGTGTAAGCGACATGGTGGGAGGGGCAGGAAGTGAGTACAGGATGGCAGGGAAAGTGCAAGAGAGAAGAAACCTATGGGGCAGAGCCATAAACATGCAGAGCGTCAGAACAGGGTGGGCCATACAGGTCCTGGCCTGACCAAAACTTCCTGACCACTCGGCCTGTCCTTTTTTGGCTATGGAGCAAGTACGGAAAGCAATTCGTTCCTGTTCACAATACAGGAAGTACTTGTGCTCTGATTTCACAGCTGTGTGGTACCAGTGGCCAAAGCCAAAAGAGATAGTGTGGAGTTAAGACGGAAGTGGGGAAAAGTTAAAGCGGAGTTGGGGGTGGAACTTTGGGCTCCTCCAAACAAACAGGTTTTCTACTGCCCCTGTGTACAGATATGCACACACACAGCCCCCCACAGACAGCGTCCTTCTGAAGTGTATAAGATGTAATTACTCATACATGTTACATTTTACGAACTCCAGAAGGAAGCTCTCTTTGGCACAATGCAAGTACTAGGGCAAGGGTTAGCAGTAAATTTGAGAGACTGAGATCATTCTCAAAGTACCCTGGCTTAGAAGAGAGGTTCATGACTGTCATGGTATGCACAAAACTAACCTGTTTGGAGAAATTGCCCCCCTCCCGATGCACACATGCACACAGACATACAGAGACCATGACACACGCACATAAATAGAGACCCTGACACATATGCGTGCATATGCATTCACACGTATGCACGTACAGAGCCAACAACACACACATGGATGCATGCACACACATGAAACTGCACACACACACACACACACACACATGATACACTGTTACATACAGCCTTTGACACCCCACCCTCCCATCTCCACAGATACAGATACATTCTTGCCATGCAAAGGATATGCACGTCATATCACTGATTAACAGATGCATATGCACTGTACATACAACCATCAGTCACTACATATCCCAATGTACTCTACTGGGACACCCTTTAGCACGGCTCTTTCAACTGAGTCCCGCAGGCAGCATGCTTGCACACTTTCCAACTTGTTTCTCTTGTCTTCCCTGACTTTTATGTCCACCCAGGAGATATCTTCCGATGCTGAGAAGGCGTTCCGGGGTTTGCCTCATTATCCAGCACACACGACACCAGTGGTGCCTATTGAAGGACTGAGGAAATCTGAGTCTGTGTTTTAAAACTATTTTGCAGAAACAGAAGTCAAAGAAGAGAAGGAGTTTGAGAAGGAACCTAAGGAGAAGAGAGGAGGGAAAGAAGAAATCATAGGATCTGCTTCAGGTCCCAGGTCTGTGGGGGGCTGTGTGTGTGCAGATCTGTACACAGGGGCAGTAGAAAACCTGTTTGTTTGGAGGGGCCCAAAGTTCCACCCCCAACTCCGCTTTAACTTTTCCCCACTTCCGTCTTAACTCCACACTATCTCTTTTGGCTTTGGCCACTGGTACCACACAGCTGTGAAATCAGAGCACAAGTACTTCCTGTATTGTGAACAGGAACGAATTGCTTTCTGTACTTGCTCCATAGCCAATAAAGGACAGGCCGAGTGGTCAGGAAGTTTTGGTCAGGCCAGGACCTGTATGGCCCACCCTGTTCTGACGCTCTGCATGTTTATGGCTCTGCCCCATAGGTTTCTTCTCTCTTGCACTTTCCCTGCCATCCTGTACTCACTTCCTGCCCCTCCCACCATGTCGCTTACACTCTCCTTCTTTCCCTTCACCTACCCATGCCATCTCACCCCCTCTTTCCCTCTTTCTACTCTCTCTCCTTCCTTACCTTTGAAACGTTACTTCTCTAGTGATTTGCCTGACTTTATCTATCACTGGGTTTCCAGTTTGCTTTTATCCTACTTTGAACTATACTTTATTAGCATAGCTGGGTTCAAAAAAGATTTGGACAAGTTCCTGGAGGGAAAGTCTATAAGGCGTCATTAAGAGAGACTTGAGGAAAGCCACACCTCATCCCTGGGGATGGCACCATGGAATCCTCCCAGTACTTGTGACCTGGATTGGCCACTGTTGGAAACAGGATACTGAGCTTGATAGACCTTTGCTCTGACCCACTATGGCATTGTTTAAGTGGGGATCACCAATAAATGTATCTTACTTAAAGATACCACGGCTCTTTAAAGGCTCCTTTTGCATAGGATTTCAAGGGAGGAATTGAGATGCCCAGGTCAGAATATACCTAATTCTCCATGCATTTTACAAAAGCTGATTTTGTCTCAAAGGGCAGAATATCAAATATCTGATTAAGCTAAACTAAGTATTGTACCTTTATATTTAGACAGTACTGAAAATGCAGACCAAATTCAGTTTTGCTGGATCTGCAAATGTGTGAGACATTTATTGCACTTAAAAAAAGCTAAGTATAACTCTTGCAAATTCACTCCTTCCCTAGCAATGTCACAACTTATGCAGCCAAGTCCAAAATACATGGGGGGATAAGGTGAAAGAGCATGTTTGTGTCACATTCTAGTGCCACACACAATATACATTAGGCTTCAGTGAAACTTAATTTATAGAGTTTTCTCACTCCTCAGAGCATTGAAAAAGGAGAACAAAAGTACTTAGCGGTCAAATAAAATTGGGGTCTGCTTAATAGTAGTAAAAGTTGTTAGTGTAGCTGGATTTAAAAGAGATTTAGATGAGTTCCTGGAGGAAAAATCCATAAACCATAATTACAGAGGACTGGGGAAACCCACTGCTTACCCCTGGGACAAGCAGCATGGAATCTATCTACCTTTTGGGAACCTGACAGGTACTTGTGACCTGGATTGGCTACTGTTGGAAATAGGTTACTGGGCTTGATGGACCCTTGGTCTGACCCAGTATGGCGTATCTTATGTTCTTTTATTTTGACTTACAAAAACCTTGAGAATACTTCCCACATATGGCTGTAAGGATTTTGTTTCAATTTCCATGGGTTAAGGGCCGGACCAGCTGGTGCCATTTTGAAAGAGAACTGCAGTGGGCTAGAAGAGACTGGGGATCGCTGCTGCAGCATGAAGACCCTATGACTGTGGGTAAACTGGAGGGGAATGAGGAGGAGGTCTGGGAGGAAGTTCTGGGGATCGCTGCTGCAGCATGAAGACCCTATGACTGTGGGTAAACTGGAGGGCAATGAGGAGAAGGTCTGGGAGGAAGTTCTGGGGATCGCTGTTGCAGCATGAAGACCCTATGACTGTGGGTAAACTGGAGGGGAATGAGGAGAAGGTCTGGGAGGAAGTTCTGGGGATCGCCTCTGCAGCATGAAGACCCTATGACGGTGGGTAAACTGGAGGGCAATGAGGAGAAGGTCTGGGAGGAAGTTCTGGGGATCGCCTCTGCAGCATGAAGACCCTATGACGGTGGGTAAACTGGAGGGCAATGAGGAGAAGGTCTGGGAGGAAGTTCTGGGGATCGCCGCTGCAGCACGAAGAACCTATGACTGTGGGTAAACTGGAGGGGAATGAGGAGAAGGTCTGGGAGGAAGTTCTGGGGATCACCTCTGCAGCATGAAGACCCTATGACTGTGGGTAAACTGGAGGGCAATGAGGAGAAGGTCTGGGAGGAAGTTCTGGGGATCGCTGCTGCAGCATGAAGACCCTATGACTGTGGGTAAACTGGAGGGCAATGAGGAGAAGGTCTGGGAGGAAGTTCTGGGGTTCGCTGCTGCAGCATGAAGACCCTATGACTGTGGGTAAACTGGAGGGCAATGAGGAGAAGGTCTGGGAGGAAGTTCTGGGGTTCACTGCTGCAGCATGAAGACCCTATGACTGTGGATAAACTGGAGGGCAATGAGGAGAAGGTCTGGGAGGAAGTTCTGGGGTTCGCTGCTGCAGCATGAAGACCCTATGACTGTGGGTAAACTGGAGGGCAATGAGGAGAAGGTCTGGGAGGAAGTTCTGGGGATCACTGCTGCAGCATGAAGACCCTATGACTGTGGGTAAACTGGAGGGCAATGAGGAGAAGGTCTGGGAGGAAGTTCTGGGGATCGCTGCTGCAGCATGAAGACCCTATGACTGTGGGTAAACTGGAGGGCAATGAGGAGAAGGTCTGGTAGGAAGTTCGTTTGACTTTTTCTTAGTTCAGAAAATCTCATGTTTGAAAGAATATCATATATCAAAACCAAGAGCAGAAGAAACAACCACAGATAGCTGTGTGCAGTAAAATGTATAGATAAGAAGCAGATGCACCATGGACTGGTAACAGCGTTCTCAGTGGACACCAACATGTTGTTACACTTATCCGAAAAATCTCACTGTTCTGCTACTATTTGTACTTCATTGTAACATACACCATATTCAACCACAAAATTTGACTTAATGTGATGTTGGCTTTTTTAGTTGAGAAGAATTAACTTCAATGTGATGGACAATTACAGGTCAAACAGGTGCCAGCCTGGTTTCATTAAGTATGACTGAAGTGCTAGTGGTTTCCAAATTGCCAAGTCATAAGATAATCACAAAATTTTTTTATAAATGGCACTCAAATAAAACAAAAACACAGCACAATAAATCTTCAATACTTGTGGTGTTCGTCTTCCAGCACTTGTTATATTATTCAGGTTTTCTTAAACATATCCACATGAAAAGGATGGTCCCAGTAAACAAAGGGCCAGTGTTTATAGTGACCACAGATCATTCAGCCCCAAACACCATTATTAAAGCCCATTACACATCAGCGACCTCCTTTTCATGAATCCCCAGCGTCAGTAAAAGACAGCCAGAACAAGTAACTTATCTAATTCAGTGTAATTCTGGCGATCCAGCCCCGACGCCTCAAACCAAGCGCTCTCAAGCGTTTCGCGAGTAAAATCACTTATTCAGGGGGAACACTAACAAACAAAAAATATATAACAATCAAAAATACAATCAATAAACCACGAAAGACCCACCTACATAAAAACCCTTTAAAAAACCACCCACTCACCTTAGACAGATAACAGTACCACAAACGCATAATTCACCAGCTGTACTACCAAACGGCTCCATTTAAAACAGCCTCCAAGTACCATACAGATGCGCATGTCCACAACTCCAAAACCCACCAGTTTTTAAAATCCCTTAGCCAATCAGCTAAAAGAGACCTAAAGAGGCAACCCACTCAGTCACCTACCATCAGAATATTAATAACACCTTAAATGCAGCTACCCCATTCGATCTGCGCGTTCAAACCCTCGGGAGCCACTGTGCCAACTCTAAAAATCCATCTCTGTTCACATGCCAATAGAGTCTGCTCTTGAGTACAGCCATCACATCCCACCAACACCTGATCCAAATAAAAACACCGCAGATCCGAAAACAGATGACCCTTTTCACTACAATGGGAGACAATCAGCGCCTCCATTACCTTACACCACACTATAAGAAGCACAAGAGGTACTTTTATTCAACTTATAGTGTGGTGTATGGAATCTTTTACCCTTGTGAATTGCTGTATATTGGTAAAACGAGTAGAATATTTAGGAAACGTTTGTTGGAACATACAAGCAGGATTTCCTGTAAGGTAATGGAGGCGCCGATTGTCTCCCATTGTAGTGAAAAGGGTCATCTGTTTTCGGATCTGCGGTGTTTGGGGTCTGTTTACTAAGGACCATTTGATGCAACTGAACACTTTCTCTGCACCCAGCTAAAGGGCCACAGTAGGGGTCCTTTGTTTGTTGGCATTACAAAACATTCTAGCACTGTCTGCCATAGAACTCCCTGACATTAATCCATTTTGATCTTTATGTACATATTATGCCATCAAGTACCTTTCCTAAGCTACTAACCAGAATTGTGGTGTATATCTCGCAATCTATATTAATTAGGCAGATAAGATCTATAATTCTGAATGTGCATAATATCCCTTCCCATCTTCTCTAGGACAGGAAGTTCAGTTGGAGGGGGTGGGATGCAGCAGAGGAGAGTCTCCTGGGTGGTGAAAAGCAGCATTTTCAAATAGCTGCCGGCAATGTTGGTGGACTTCAGACTAGTGGGAGGACTGTAGGGGGTGGTGGGGATCAGGGTGGGGACCAGGGTGAAAGGTGGCAGCCGGGTCACAGGTCAAATGAGTCTATAGGCCATTTTTAGATTGTGGGCTGTAGCTTGGGGACCCTCCCTATACTAAATGAAAAAAGTCCCCTTAGAGATCCCTCAAGCCTTCCCCTGGGCCCCACTATGCTGTGTCTTACCCCATCTCCAGTGACTCCTACCTCTGCTGTCCTGCTTATCAATATGGTCTCAGTAGACCAGAGACTGATGCCATTTTGAATTATTGCCATACAAAAAAATTGTGCTGTCCATAGTAGAGCGTTAATTCAAAATGGCGCTGGACTCAGGTCAACCAGTGTCAGTTCGAAAAATAGGACCAGCAAAGTGAGAGTAACTTGGGATCACTTCTATCCTTGAAGATCCCATGGGTGAAGTAAGACTTAGAAGGGGGGGGGAGGGGGATCTAGAGATAGCTCAGGAAAGATGGCCATAAATCAAGAGGGAGCTATGTTTAACTTTGCCAGCAAGGCCATTCCATCATTAGGATGTGTCAGTTTTGGAGATGTCATCATTTTAAAAGGCACTAGTGAAAAAATGGTACAATTTCATGTGGCAAATCAACAACTAGCTTTAAATTTTGTGTAATATGTTATTTACCTAACTGAACACAAATTACACAAAAATACACAAATTACTGTTGGAAATAGGATCTGTGTCACATAGCAGATGGCTTACAACAGCTCTAAGATTCATGAGAATATGGATTTCCAAGCATAATCTGAAAGGAAATAATCTGAAAACTTGAGAATGATTGTAGTTTTGTGTTGGCGTTTACATGATGAACTGATTCAATATAAAAATAAATAGCAATTGGACACAAGGTCCCAGGCATCTCCTTTTCCAGCTGCAACTGTTGAAAGAACAGCGTGAAGAGGTAAGGAAGATAGTCATGCCTACAGTGAGAAGGTCAGCTTGGTATGGTTACAGCGAGTCTGTTCTGCAAGCTATGATGTGCAGTGAAGAGGAACAGGAGAGAGGAGATGCAGTTGAGAAGATACTGAAGATCAGAGGTGAAAGAGATGAGAAGACTCAGCTTGGAGACAGTAGTGTAAGACCCAGGAAAACACTATCCATCAACATTGAGGCAACTACACTCATCCAATTACTTGACTGAAGCTCCAGAGTCTGAGCCTCCTCTTACCTCTACCATGACAACAGCAGAGATCAAGGCATTTCTGAGCAAGCCCATGGTGGTTCCAGACTGGCCATCACACACCCAGTTCATAGCAAAGTGTGTTAAAATGACAACTGAGGCTGCTGGTCATGTGTACAATCAGGAGAGGAGGGCATAGTCTTGTGTGTTTTCTCTCTTTCAGTCCTGTTCTTTGTGTATGTTTGTATGCTTGTCTCTGACTCCTCCTTTCCTATCTAATTGATGTAACTTCTTTTCGGTGCCCATGGCCCATTTCTATATTCTATATTATTTGAATTTTTGTAAACCGCCTTGCTATTATTTGAAAGGCGGTATATAAAATGTAATAAACCATAAACATTATAGTAGGGGTCAGATGGTCAGCAGGGAGCTCATGAGCCGAACCAAAAGCAAACAAGATATGGCTTCTTTGTTGGATTTTGTTAAATAACATTAAATTAACTATATAAATGACATTTTAAAGACAATTATGTGGCTACAGGTCTTGTTTAGACTATTTGTACCTTCAAATAAATATTACTTAATTTCCACATATTTCAACTGTGATTTGATGTAGGTGAGACTCACTTGAAGCAGTTTCTGAAGATAGCTTTAGATTCAGCAGGCAAAACTGCATAATTTGGTCACTAGTAGTTTGTAAAGTTTGGAAAAATAAAAATCTACCCCTAAAATTGACACACCCGAATCCACCATTTTGTTTTTCATGTTTCATTTTTGCTTTTTTAATTGATTTTGTGTTCTTTCTTGGCAATTAACAATCCCCATGTTTATTCCAGGCCTTCCTAAACTCTGTAATCCTTTTAGCTGCCACCACCTACCCCAGAAGGGCATTCCATGCTTCCATAACTCTTTGGATGGAAAAAATATTTCTTGATGTTATGCTTCAACCTAACTCCTCAGAGTTCCCTATATCACAACATCCTTTCCTTTGAAACAGGCTAGCTTGAAGCTTCTTATGCATTCTACGTGCTTTGTTTTCCAAGTCCGGCTTGAACATGCCCTCAGGTATGCTTCCTCTCAATCTGGCCAAAACTAAGCATTCTACAAATCCTATGTGTGCAGATTGTGTGAGGGCAATCGACAGACCTGGGTAAATTAAGTTTACAATTTTCTAAGTCATTTCTGCATGCAAATCAGTACTTATGAGCATGTTTCTGGTGTAAAGCCTGTTTTATATAGAGAGCTAGTTGCTCTTAAAATGTGTGTCCGATATCTGCATGAAGTTATAGAGTGGAGAAGTAGCCTACTAATTAGAGCAGACAGGGAAGCTGGGGGTTCAAATCTTGCTGCTCTCACAGATGCTCTTTGTGATCTTGGGCAAGTCACTTTGCCCTGTATTGCCTCAGGAACAATTTACTGTAAACCCACTCGGGTAGAGAAATATCTTGGATACCCTACAGTAACTTGCCTTGAGTTTGGACTTTGAGAAAGGTGAATAGTTAAATCTCAAGTCTTTATCTTTATTTTCAATTTGCTATACCGCCCCTTTGCAGGATTCAGGGAGGTTTACAATAAAAAAATGGCAACTGCCAGAACAAAGAGCAGGGGGAAAAGGAAATCCATTAAAGTGACGGGAAAGAGAGGGAAAGCAGACTCACAGAGGGAAAGCAGACTCACAGAGGGGAAAGCAGACTCACAGAGGGAAAGCAGACTCACAGAGGGAAGGAGCAGATGGGGCAGAGGTTGGAGGGTCGCAGAGGGAAGTTAGGTTTTAGGGTGGTTGGAGGTCAAATGCAATTTGAAATAGGTGGGTCTTGACTTCTAGACGGAGGGCTGGGGGGAGTGAGTTCCAGAGGGTGGGACCAAGGAAAAAGAGGGCGGAGCGATGGGTGGATTCCAGATGAGTATGGTTAATGGAGGGAAGGTGGTTGGTATGAATGGAGTGAAGCAGATGGGGGGGGGGGAGGCATGAAGGTGCAGAAGATCAGCAAGGTATACTGCAGTACCTATGTGAAGGGACCTATGAACTAAAGTGAGAATTTTGTACTGGATATGAAATTTAATGGGGAGCCAGTGGAGATGAATGAGCAATGGGGTGACGTGTTCATAGCAGGTAACATGTGAAATGAGCCGAGCCACAGTATTTTGGAGCAGTTGTAGGCGTTGGATCTGGAATTGGGGAAGGCCAGCCATTGCAACACTGCAATAGTCAATGTGGATTGTGACAAGAGAAAGCAAGAGAGTAGTCAGGGAGGATGTGGACAGGAAGGGACAGAGGGACCAAATTTGTCTTAGAGTGTAGAAAGACCGACGGATAAGAAGAGACATATGCTCATTAAATGATAAGGCAGAGTTAAGGGTAACACCTAAATACTATAGTGAGGAGACCAAAGGAACAGGAATGTCCAGCAGGAGAGGAGCTAGGGAAGGGCAAGGAGACCCAAAGGTAAACCAGATGATGACAGTTTTTGATGGATTGAGGTGAAGGACGTTGGAGGAAAGCCAGTGGGCAATATGGGAGAGACATACATTGAGTGGCAGGGATCGTGGCGGTGGAGCTAGTGTCAATCAGAAGGAGAATGTTGTCAGCATAGTAATTTGCTGACAGGCCATTCTGCTGTATTAGTAAAGTGAGGGGAACCAGGAAAACGTTGATGAGGAGGGGGGCCAACCCTGAGCCCTATGGGACACCACAGGAGAGTGGAGTGAGGGCAGAGGAAGAATTATCTGAAACAACGTGAAAGAACGAGAGGAAAGAAAGGAATGAAACCAGCGGTGAACTGCACCATGGACCCCAATATCCCAGAGACAAACCAAGATGGTACGATGATCTACAAGATCCAAAGCTGAGGAAAGGTTTAGGGAAACTGCCAAGGACAGATCACCACGGTTGTGTGCAACATGCAGTTCATTGAGAAAGGACAGAGCAGTGGTCTCAGTGCTGTGACCCGGCCAGAATCCAGATTGGCAGAGGTGTAAGTAGTGAGTTGTATCAAGGTGGGAAGAAAGCTGGGAAAACACAAACTTCTAGAAGGGTCTAAGTGAGAAGGATCAGAGGGGGTCAAGGGAGGGCTTCTTGAATAGGGGGCGGGGAAGAGTCTGTATTTATGCACGTACTTTTGAACACATGCAACTGAATGTAAGTTAGCTTAGAAACTTGTGCATGGTAAAGAGAAGGTATAAATTTCCTGGGGTAGTTTTTGAAATGGAAGTGTGCACATTTTTGTCTGGAAAGTGCACCAATACTTGCACAGGGAAAAACATTTACTTGATTATGAAATTACCCCCTAATTGTCTTTGAAAATTGCCCTCAGAGAATCTCTGGGAAAGTATTTAATAGATGGGCCTCTAAAATTAAATTCATCTTATGTCCCCCACTCGTACCCTTTGGAGTCTCTGGGAAGCGATGTAATGGCTGTATTGAGCTCTACAAAGCGGCAAGATCCAGTTTGATTTCCTGCAAATTCACTGTGTCTTCTTGGTCCCAAGAGAAACACTGCTGCAGGATGGTGACTATTTAGATGAAATTTCTCTTTGCAATGATTTGTACTGTCCTTCCTGTAGACAGAGTGAGAGCATTGGAAATGCAGCACTAGGGCTTCAGAGGAAAAGTGTCTCGGATTATTGGCAGCGCTATTCCTCTTTATGAAGCTCTTGTGAAGATTTTTGAAGATCATCTTGTGGATTGTTTGACTGTAAACTGAGGAATCCTATAATAAATCTTCTATTTCTTCTGCAGCAGGAGGTCTGGAGGATATTTTCTACTGCTGAATGCCAAGCAAGCTGATGAATTTAAGGCACATCTGTTTTGCATTAAACATTTGGGGATGGGGCAAAAGTACTTTGTAAATATTTGCACCACAGCATCATGATGGTAATTGAGAAGTGTATATAGTTACATGAGTTCATGAATATGTTTTCACTTACAAACATTTTATATACACAGGGCTGCTTTAGCCATTTATGGGGTCTGGGCAAACTTTCGAGGATGGGCCCCTTTTCTTTTTCCCACATTAACCCCACTCTCTTGTAAGGCACAGTAAAGCTTTATACCATTTTACTTTTCTAAGGTTCATTTTAAAGCAATGCCCACCACATGCTTGGTGATCATGGATTAGAAAGATTATCATCAATACATACAATCTCTTGCTTTCTCTGTTCTCCTCCCTACCCTCACGCACACACATGCTCTCTCCCCTCCTTACTCACATGCTTGTTCTATCCCAGTTCCCTCTCTTCTCTGTGTCCTCACCCTCACTCATTCTTTTGCGCTCTCTTCTCACTCCCCCCCCCCCACACGCTCTCATGCACAGCTGGGACTGGAACAGGAAGGGAACAGGTAGGGCTTTTTAGGGATGCCATTGTCAAAAAGTATTTCCCTGCTTCCCAAAACAATTCTTTATCACTGTATGTAGTCACTTAGATTTAGGCGAGGTGATGTCAGAAACACTACACAGTCAGGACGGGACTCCTGTAGTCCTCTTTTTCACACGCTTGAGGCTTCGGGCTGTAGAAGCAGTGCCAGCTAATAGTGGCTGAGGGGCAGGGGTCCCTAGCCCTTCTTCTGAAGGTTAGACCTGACGAGCCACTGCTGGCTATGTACTACATGCCACAGCACCTCGTCCACATACCCATGTGCCACGCCAGACAGCATGACTCATTTAGTAGTCACTTTTTCATGTGGCCAGGCCAGGGCTGTGGCTGCTTGCTCCCCAATTTCTTCTTCCATGCAAGCAGAGGACTGTGCAGCTACCCAGCGCACTCTTATTCAGCCCAGACGCAGAGGCAAAGCATGTGACTGAGCGCAGAGCAGCTGGCCCCCTCCCTCATCAATCTGTATGTCATTCAGTAGTGCCATTTCCTCTTCCCATGTCCAGGCGACATTATTCTGTCTTTCTGTAGGCGCGTTTTGCAAGAGTAATAGTACCTACTGCGGAGGGTCTGTCTGTCCATCTGTCTGTCTACAGCATTAGCTCCATCTCTATCCCATCGCATTCCCCTGCCACACCCACCCAGCGAGACGCATCTATTTGTAATGCTAGAATTTGCCTTCCAACTTGTTTCTTTGGAGTTGTAGAGAAGCAGCCTGGCCTACAGCCACGGCCCACTGCTTTTGCCACACTGAACACAATGCCACCGCATGACGCAACAGAGATGGGAGGAGTCAGAGCTGGGGCTGAATTTACCCATGGGCAGCTAGGCCCCTATTAAGCAGTGGTCTGGGGCAGTTGCCTCTTTTGCCCCTAGGTAAAATTAGCTCCGTATACATGGAATACTGGATATTAATTATTTAGGGTGTCACGTGATAGCACCTACACCTCAGTAACAGCTAAATGGATCATAGCAGCCTAGTTTATAAGTGATCACATTTCTTTACTCATTCTGTGCCCAAAACTTTAAACTGAATTCATTTTATCAGTGTGGGGATAACTAATGGAACTCAGATAGGCAAGCAACTGTTCTCTTTCTCAGGAAAAACTGCCAGAATTAACCAAAAATGTTGTCACAATTCCGAAAAATAATTTCCTAGGAATTCTAACGCTGGGGATAATATCTGGATGTAAACTTTTGTTTGTGCTACTGGGTAAGGAAATACTATTAATTCTAATTTCCTGGAAGAAGAAGGACAGCGTGACACAACAGTTTCAAAGTACAGACTGATTACTGTGCACAGACCTAGGCAAAATATCAAGCTACAGACATTACAGAGCAGAGGAGTATTCAAACTTTCCTAGTGAGGCTGCGTCTCACCAGACAAGCGCTTTCACATGATATCCGGTGGCTTAGTCACTTTATACTATAATTGTACCTAGTGGTAACATATGGAATTTGAAAGCCTTGCCTAAAAATGCAGAGACTTGTAAAGTGATATTGAAGAAGGGCTGTCAGGAAAGCTTTGCCTCTATGCAGATGATACCAAATTCTGCAATAGGATAGACACCCAGGAGAGTGTAGATAACAACAGGAGGGGTCTAGCAAAGCTTGGAGGATGGTCGAGAATTTGGCAGCTGAGATTTAATGTTGAAGAAATACAGGGTCATGAGGGGGGCATTCCAAGATGACGGATGGTCACCGGTGAGCGGTTTATCGATGGGAAAGCGCAAGGGGAAATCCCAAGGGAAAGTCCCCATTTTGTCCAGGCCTCCCCCTACCACTCCAGTTACTTTAATTTTACCTTATCTTGTCTGCCAAGATCAGCAGCAATTGGTCTCCGGAGTAAAGCCATTGAAGATGGAGCTTGAAGCAGGGAGCTTGGGCTTACCTTCCGGCTCTGACATCTCTCTAAGTCCAGAGCAACGGGTTCCCCCCCCTGCACAGCCGCTGGCTCCCCCAGTGGGTCTGGCTCAGGCAGGTGAGCTGAGTACCGACTGAGCAGCTCAGTATCCTGAGGGGGGCTGGCTCTGCCAAAGAGGAGGCCAGTTTGATTGTCCAGCGTGCGGCTGCTAGTGATTCGGAAGGGTGAACAGAGCAAAGTATGGCACAGTCTGGTTCGGCAGTAGAGGATCTTGTTTCTGATATTGCCGCAGAATTTTGGAGTACCGGTGCTCCACTAGGTCAGTTTTCGGATGCTCTCTTATCGCTGGCTTTTACTTTGAGACGTTCTGCTGTTTTCTCTTTGGAAACTATATGGCAAGCAATCTTTGATTTGGGCACAGCTTGAGCTCCAACGGTTGACTTTTGGCTGGTGTTTCATCTTTGGATCAGCAGGGGATAAAAGTGAAGGAAGTAGTACTGGGTCTTACAGAACTTTCTTCCAAACATGAAGAACAGCTGGGAAAGGTTTCTCATAATGTAACCCTTCTAATGAAAAATAACTCTTTGTTGCGAAACAAAGTGGAATTATTGGAAAACGCTGTTAAACAACTGAATATACGAGTTATTAATTTTCCAAAGGCACCTTTAATGTCTCCACATGAAATATTTAAACGCTATTTGGTTGAAGATTAAAAGGTTTCCCGGAAGACTATTCCTCCTATTTCAAAAAAGTTATTATTTGCCTACAGGTAGGGTGTGCCTGGAAAAGCTGCAGGCCCAGAGTGTTTCTGATATTTCTGCAATACTGGAGTCTTCGGACTTGGCTAGCATTGTTCCTGCAACTCTCCTGGTAATTCTTGCTCTCTCCTCGGACCAGGACTGGTTCATGAAACTCGCCACAAGAATGATTTGTTTCTTTCATATAAGACTAGAATGTTTCCTGACCTCTCTCGTGAGAAACAGCGGTGAAGGAGGGAGTTTTTGCTGCTGTGACCTGGTGAGTTGCAGCTTGGGGTCTATATCTTCTAAAGTATCCTTGTAAATGTATCGTTAAATATAAGTCTGCGAGATACGTTTTTACTGATCCCGTCCAGTTAACTACCTTTGTTTCGACTCAGTGGGCTTTGTCTAGCTCTAGCTCTGTTTAATATAGTGTCAGCTTATGACCCGAATAGTAGGATCATGCATTTGGGCTGCAAGGGACTGGTACAGTATAGGGAGTGAAGTACATGAAAGAAAAGACCTGAAGGTGATTATTTCTGAAGATCTTAAGATGGCCTAACAGATAAAAAAGTGATGGCAAAAGCCAGATGGATGCTTGGGTGCATAGGCAGAGGAATGGCCAGCAGGAAGAAGGAGGTGATAGTGCCTTTGTATAAGTCTCTAACGAGACCTCATTTGGAGTATTGTGTGCAATACTGGAGACCGCACCTTCAAAAGGCTATAAACAAGATGGAGTCAGTGAAGAGGGTGGCTACTAAAATGATCAGTGATCTTCATCATAAAACATATGGGGACAGACTTAAAGATCTCAAAGATAGGTAAAAGAGGAGAGATTTGATAGAGATGTTTAACACTAGAAGCTCCAAAGTGCGTCAATTGACGCAAATGCATCTTCGAAGTTGTATAGCAGCGCCACTGCTAGAACCATGTCAGTCATGTTCCATGACTTTGTTAGCAAGGTCAAGATGTTCAAATATGTGCATTGAAAATTAATGACAGATGCACCACCTAGCGGGAAAATGAATTTATACCTAGAAGCCCCAAAGTACGTCAATTGACGCACTCAATTGTCTTGGATGCATCAATTGACATACTTTGGGGCTTCTAGGTATAAATTCATGTTCCTACTAGGTGGTGCATCTCAATCACTGTTTACAGTTTTACTCCGACATTACAAACAATAAACACACGATGATGTCATGTAATGACGTCACATACTGCACGTATTTAACAAATAAGTAGCTTCACATTAATTCACATCTGCATTTCATGCTAAACACAGTCGTTGTGATAATGCGTCAATTGTCGCACTTTGGGGTTTCTAGGTAAAATTCCTTTTGAGACTTCTAGTGTTAAAAACCTCCATGGCATAAATGCACAGGAGGAGAGCCTTTTTCAATTGAAAGAAAACTCTGGATCAAGAAGGATAGGATGAAGGTGAAAGGGGATAGACTCAGGAGTAATCTAAGAAAATATTTCTTATGTAAAGGGTGGTGGATGTGTGGTATAGCCTCTCAGTGGAAGTGGTTGAGATGAGACCTGTATCTGAATTTAAGAAAGCATGAGACAAATGAGAGGATGTCTAAGGGAAAAGAAGGGACTGTAGAGCTTAGCAGTTGGTTTAGGGCAGACTGGATAGGCTGTATGGCCTCTATCTGTCACCATCTTTTTATGTTTCTGTGTTTCTAACATGTATACCAAAGTAGAGTAAGCAGTTAGTATGTGAATTAGCTCATGGCCTTGACATCTAGCATGCATTAATTTGGGCAGCAATTGCTTCTGTGGAAAGAGAAGGAATTGAATGGAGCATGGACAGGTTATGGTCATGGCCGGCATCTTGCAGTGAGCTGAGAGCAGAGACGCTCTTACCACCTCCTAAAGAGGTAAGTGCCTTCTCCTTATCAGGGAAGGACTTTCCACTGCAAGATACCTCCTCAACATCCAAAATTAAGTTACCTCACCCTCAACACCCCTCCTAATATCAAGAAGCAGGTTCCCCTTTCCTCCCTAAAACCTTTCCGATATCCATGTCCCCCACGCCCAATCCCCCTGACCTCAAGAAGCAGGGCCTTCACTCCCCCGCCAACACCCAAATGATATCCAGAAGCAACTCCTCCCACCCCTGCTCTTATCAGGGGTTTCTGGTGGTAGTGAAGGGTACGACTGGTCCCCAGATCCTTCTGTCCTGTTTTGTCCCAGGTACAAAATGTTTGCTCTGGCCCACAGTAATCTAGCAATACTACCCCTAGGACTCAAGTGTATGTCCTATGTGAGATACTGGCCATTTCTCAAATAGCTGCCATACATGCTTTGCAGCTATTGTGTGTTAACTTTTGCAACTAATGCACGGTAAATGCAAAAATGTACCACTATTTAGTAAATAGACCCCTATGCTTAGATGATGGCCAATTAACACCATAAAAACTGTAATAGCTCTGTTTTCCTAACTTACCTTTCTTGAAATGTATATAAAATAAATATTTCTGTTTAACTGCTGTCAGCGGCTGTTCTAATTCTCTACCTTGCTGACATTTCAGGTTGTCCATTTTCAGTTCTGCATTCTGAGTTTTGCATTACTTAGCATAAGAACGTCGGTAAGCCAGACCAAGGCCCGCCAAGCCCAGCATCCTGTCTCTGACAGTGGCCCATCTGGCGCTATGTTAGTCACCTTGACCACGTCCATGTGTTATTGTTTTTAATCTGCAGATTGTTAGCGCCATGGAATGTCTTTTTGTTTTTGCTTTATTTTGTTATTCCACCCCATTCGCGATCCCTTCTCAGTCACTGAGCTTTAAGCTGTTTAGTCTTTCTTCATAAGGGAGGTGTTTCACCCCTTTTGGTACTGCCTTTCTATGAACCTTTTCTAGTTCTTCTGAATGCTTTTTAAGGTAGGGTGACCAGAACCACACTGAGCACTCAAGATGTGGCCGCAGAGGCGTAATGATGTGCTCAGCTTGGTTCTCCATTTCTTTCCAAATAATCCATTCTACTTAATATTTTGGCAGCTCCAGCACATTTGGTTGAAAATGTTAACAGCCCCTCTCCTCCTCCCGAAATACACAAAAACAGATCTGCAAGCCCTAATGATAGGACATAGCTTAAGAGAATGAGGACTGAATCGGTCTTGTGAGTAAGAGGCAGTAAGCCTGAACTAAATAGTTCTTCAAGAAAGGACAGGTACATGATTCTCATTTTCTTCACACTATATAGCAGAAGGGGAGTTTTTAGATCTTGCATGTTACTTGAAAATGTGTTTTAAATAAAGCCCTGAAGCTCCTGCATAAAACTAGAGTTTGTGACCTCGCTCTATAAACAAGCGCAAAACCCTCGGCCTCCAGCACATACGTCAGAAACATGTAGGGTGTGCCTATATAAATGTTTTCTTACACTAGGCATGGAAATACTGTATTTATTTTGGCGATGAAGAGCCAGACACAATCACGTGCTTGAAAACATGTGAATAAAGCCTCTTTCTGGAAGGATACTTGTTATATATGGTACGGAGCTGGACTGTCGGGTCTTTTCAAAGGTTGGCGCAAATAGAATATCTTAGATTCCATGCGACTGATATTCAGACAGATTATCCATGGATTTTAGGCTGCTATGCAGATAGTAGCAGCTCAAGAATCTGACTAACGGGCTTGAAACTATCCAAGTGAAGGCACAGAAAGACTGTTTCGGTGCTCCCCCTGGGACGTCCATGTCAAATGTCTGAAATTCCATGAGAGGGACAGCAGAGAAGGTGGACATGGGTAAATGCGTTCTAAAAGCAACCTGTCTCTGCCCCAAAAGATAAACATTTCCACAAACATATAAAGAAAATGTAGATGTGTGTGATAAGGGTCCAGACACGTGTGGTGAGATAGACGATTTTAGAAATGTGCACATGCAAAATAAGCACGTCATCGAAAATGGCAACATAGGACGTGTCTGTGATGGCCTTTCAGAATGTTCATATATATTTTATTGTCAACTGCATTGATATTTTTCAAGTATTGCAGTATCTAAGCATTATAAAATGAAATGAATGAAAATATGGAAATTTATTCATGCATATTCATTAGGGTAATCCTAAAAAAACTGACTGACTGAGTGTGTCTCAGGAGAGTTCCAAGAAGCACTGCTTTAACTGAAAACAAAGATTCATTTCCCAGAGGAATTAGATCAAAAGTCACCATTAGCTTAGTTAGGGGTCTATTCCAGCGGAGCAGGCTCGTACAAGAGTGCGCCTCTTTACCTGGGACTAAGAAGGGACCTTTTCCTCTTGCGTGTGTCTGTTTCACTGTGTCTCAGAGGAGTGGTTAGATATGTCTCTCTTACTAGCTTTCAAATGTTGAAATAATTGTTTAAGGAGATGCCTTCTCACTATTTCAGACACACTTTCTGCTTCTTTCTCCTCCAATGAAAATAAAGGCAGAGCCCCAGATAAATTAGTCTGTTCTGTAACATTTAGCACCTTTAGTTCTATTCTATTGCTAACTGCATTAATTGTTTACAAAGAATGATGAGTGGATTTTTGGGCCAAATATTCACCTGAAGAAGCTCTGCTGAAAATTGGTCTCCAAGCACCTATGAATTTATTGAGATTTCCATATTCTTCTGTGTTAATAATACATGTCATGATGTCGGAAGAAGGAGCCTTTTTGATCTTGACAGTTCATGTTCTAACATCTTCTTTGCTGGTCTTCTGAAAGGTCTCACAATCTCCAGTGATTCCAGTTTTATCCAGGATCAATGCGATTAGCAGGGACGTTTATGCGCTTAGACATGAAAAATGCAAAACAAGACAGGCCTATTTCATCTTGTTTCGTTTCTCAGTTCAACTAAAAAGCGATGCAATTTGGGTTTTTTTTATTCTGTTTCATTCCTAACGCTTTGCTATTTGTGAACAGCCCATGCAACAACTGAAAATGAACCAAACAAGATAAAATGAAAATGTTACACGAAATGCCCGGAAAGGCCCTTGAAACAAAATGAAACCTCAGCTGCAGACCACGAATGGCTACTAGAACTTTGTAGCTTCAATTTAAAAGTTTGTTTCAGTTCTAAAAAACTCGGGGGTTTTGGTACTGAAGAAAACTTGAATCTTTGCAGGTAGGGGTGCTTTTTAGAGGACTGACCAAAGAATTTTGCAAATATATGCTCTTGTTTATGGACCCTCAGGTCCACCATGTCCCTTCTTTGGAAGGTCATTCAGAAGGAGGGCTCAGCGTATATATGCAAATTTATAGTCTTTCAGTTGTGAAAAAAGAAAGAAAAGCCTTAAAGCAAAGGGAATGTAATATGCAAACTGAATTATGCCTAAAGATCACATCTGCTTAAAGGTTTTCTGATGTAGCTTTTCAATATTAGTAAATCACACTTCACAAACATCTCTATGTCTGAAATTATTAATTGTGCTGTCAAGGCTTATAAATCAAACAGCAAAATTAAGTATAACATTTTTTTGTACAAAGCACTGTACTGGAAAATTATTCCTTGCATCTCCATGTACTACTAAATTTACAGCGGGGTGTCTGGATCCTTAACAATGACAGCTGGGAGTTATTGTCTATAGGACTTAAGTACTGAAGCCTCAGCAGTCTTCAGATAATCTAATCTGGAGGAAATAGTATGCCCTACACCAGACAGCACGTCAGCATTTTTGAAATGCTAATGTTGTGTCACCAAAAGCATGTTTTTCTGTACTTATGATAATACATATTTAGATATCTGTAGCACGTTGATTTTGCGATTCACGTTTGCAGTTATTTGGGTTCGTAATCATTTCAACTATACTACAAGAGCAGGTATGTTGGAGCATGTTGTTTTATGAGCTATATGACGTGATATGGATCAGAATTTCTCAACCTGCTGCGCTCTCTGCCAAGTCAGGGAATGTGGGCTAAAGGGAGGGAGTAATGGAGGACAGAGCAAATAGCGTGCTACCCCCACGGGCTTCCTCAAAACACCCCTTGGCAAAAGGGTGCTGGTGCCACAGATCTTCTGATCCGCAGCACCAACACATGGTAATGCAACCCTCTCCTTCAGAAACAATCCCTCCAGATAGCAGCCATCCCCTATGTGATGCCGATGGGAAGGATTCCGGACGAGCAGTGGGGATGAATTGTTGGTCTCTGAACTTTTATGGAATGCTTTGGCCCCAGCCCCCACCCCACCCCCTCTGGCCACACAGATCCCAGCTAGCTAGCCAAGCCCTCTGGGCCTCTGCCCACCTCCCAACCCTTACCTTCCTTGTCTCTGGTGGTCCAGTGGCGAAGGGGGCAGGTCTCATGGTGCTGGTCTCATGGTGTTGCCCTCTGGCAATAAGCACCTACTTTTATATGGACTATGCTTAGGTGTTCATGGGAAGTTAGCTTGGGCAGAGTGGGGGCAGAGTGTGACGTACTTGTATATTTTATAAAAGACACAAGTATATACATGGGGTCAAATTTTCTGTGGCAGTGGCTACCATGTTAATCAATCAATCAATTAATTAATTAATTAATTATTTTGACATTTTGAAATTTTATATTCCAAAAATAGCAATCTCAAGAACCTAAAAAAGAACTTCAGCCGTAAGAAAAACCAATACAAAATTGAAATGCTTCAAACAAACATTAGTCCAGGTAATGGGGAAAGGAGGCAAACTATAAAGGACATAGCCTTGCTAATTTCGGCGCTGTATGTACATATCACGCTGTCGCTGCTGCCGCTGCTATGGCCACCCTCAGTATAATTTTTGCAACCTGTTTTCTCTCCACCCTCCCTCTGACTCTTTAGTATATGCATGGCACCAGGCCAATCAGATGGGTTTTTGGCCTGTTACTATCCATACGGTGGTTGAAAATCCATGGTAACATATCACTTTCTGTGAATATCAGCCGGATAGTGTGCGTGCACATGTTCATGCCTTCTTTAGACCAGGTGTAAACTTGTGCACATTAATTTACGCACTATTGGGGCTGCTCTGAGCGCCTAATTTATAAAGGCACAAAAGTACCTATGCCGATTCTATAAACTAAGCTTACAATAGGCTCTTCTTCCACCTTTGACATAGGCACTCTGTATAAAATTTAATGGTACCTTTATAAAAGGCTGCCCAGATTTACATTACATACGAACAATGCACATAAATTCTAGTATTTTTGTCACATACACATGCGCATCAATGGTCTCTTAGGAAATAACAACTAGCATAGTTTGCATCCTGCATACTTCACTGTGGGCATGCACATGGGTGGAATTTGGGTACAGCGTGGGCAATGCAAGCAAGTACACATGCAGATTATAAAATTCTTTCATTTACGCACGTAATTGCAAAAAGTTGGCATGATTATTTATGCCAGTTCTGGGGCTGCTGTAAGTTATTGCATCGTAACGTGTGCGCGTATATTTTCACTTACACTCAATTTCATAAAGTCAACTATGCGCATACTAGACTTTATAAAGTGCGTGCATGAAAATGCAAGTTAACTAGGTCCAGTTTCTAAAATTGCCCTTTTAATGACTAGCGCAACACAGATATACTTAGCAAATTTTAGAGCGGCTTCCTCCTATCAGCATTTAGAACTATGATCATTACTGTTTTCACAGTTTCATGTGGCGCTAACCAAATGAAACATTCCTCAGTGATGAGTTCCTGCAAATGCTTCTTATTTTTAGACTGTGTAGAGAAATGCATTAGTGAACAAAAGTGATTAACATGCCGAAAAAAAATAACTTGCTGCTATAATGTAACACCACTCAGTAAATTAACATCAATAATTATGAGCTGTAAACAGTGGTAGATACGATTAAGATTACCCCAGGGTGGTGTATTTCTGGCTGCTTCAGACATCATCAGACCCCCTGAGTGCTTGATGTACCCCCAGGAAACAGTCAAATTAACAGCGTCACATGACAGTGGGCTGAGTGAAGGTCAGCAGGTAGAGAAGCCAGGCAAGCAAGGCTTTATCATAATACTCACAAATCTTCAATGATCGATCTCTTTCGACTGTCTCATTATCATTTGTGACATAACGTGTTTCCATTGTGAGACGTAGAAGAAGACAGCAGTCAATGTGCAGAAAACTCTGCGATTGTTCAGCCAGTAGCAAAGAGTTTGAATGTTGCATCTGAAGAGAACCTGCATTCTTTCATTTCAAATGAAACTGGAAATTTCCTGTTTTGTTTCAGAAAATGAAATGAAAGAAAAATGAGCAAAATGTAATTTGTTTTTGCAGGAGGTTTTTTCCCCCAAAAAATAAAGATTGGCAGATGGCTGGGGCTTCCCCTCCCCCCAAACTCCCCTATTGCCGCTGAAAGGAAAAGTCCCCCACGCCCTTCTCACCCCACCTTATACCCTATTTGTGGGTTGAATAGCAAAGAAGTGATCCCCACCCCTCCTGCCCAGCTACTGATGGTGCTCAGCTGATCTAAACCTAGTACTTTGTTACTTGGTGGAATCAACTGTATGAGAGCGTCTGGCGCCATTGTGAAAAACAGCAGCTGAGGGGTAGAAGCGACGGGGAAATGCTGTTGCCCCATTTAAAACCATGAAGAGAAAAAGAGGTGAGGTTCACACTGTGCCTTCTTTTGCAAACTTTGGCAGTGAACCTGACAAGTTTTCTTTTCCTTTTTAAAGAAATATAACAATAAAGAATATGAAACAAATGAAAAACAAATTTTTAAAACTGCAGTTCACATTACCCACTCTTTGCAGGTTCTGATAGCTTTTATGGAGCCAACACAAGTATTATCCAATCATGGAGTGGAGGAGTGGCCTAGTGGTTGGGGCAAGGTACTTCAGGCCGGAAGGTCGGGGGTTCAAATCCCACTACAGGACAGCAACCTTGGGCCAGAAGGACTGGGGTTTCTAGTCCCACAGGTGCTCCTTGTGGTCTTGGGCAAGCCACTTAACTCTCCATAGCCCATGTTCCCTGTAAAATAGTTATCTCCAAGTTATAATGCCCTGTTCAATGTAATTTCAGTTTGCTCAATGTAAACCGCACTGATGCAGAATAGCACGGTATATAAGAGAATAAAAATAAATAAATAAAAATGTTGAAGTATATGAACTTTTGAGACCACAGAGGCACTTCATAGAAACATGATGGCAGATAAAGACCATATGGCCTATCTAGTCTGCCCTTCCATTCAAAAACTATAGTCCCTTTTTTCCTTTAGAGATCTTCTGTGTTTGTCCCATGCTTTCTTGAATTCCAACAGGGTCACGTCCAGGCTGACTGGACGTCCAAAAAATGGACAGGCCCAAAATGTACCCAATTCTGCAACTGCGGGAGCTAGACGTTCCCGCAGTTGCAGAATCAGGCACTTAGACAGCCTGGTGTGCCCCTGATTCCACTGCCCAACCAGCCCGCTCTATGCTCCTACTGGTGTGCGGGGGCCGTGGTATTCCATCACCATGACAACAGGACGCCCAGCTGGAGTGCTGAAAGCCCATCAGACCAAAGAAATGCTTTTCCTCGCTGCCTGACCCTTGGCAGGGTCTGTTAGGGGCGGGATCAGGCGGAGGGGCCTCACCTGCGGCTGCCCGGTAGGTCTGGGTGGGCTGCCTGCCCAGATCGCTGCCTTTGAAGGGACATTCCACCTTCCAACAGCCAGATGTACAGGGCCCTGATCAGAATAGGCCCTGTACATGTGGGGTATGCGGCCCACCCCCACTATGCCCACTCTTCGCCTCCAGCCCTCCCCCTCCCACGCCTGTCCAGCGCTTCCCACACAAGCCTTCTTTACATGTAGGGAGCCGGTAGTTTGAAATACAACGCCAGCGAATAGCGGGAGTTAGACGTCCAACCCGGACGTACATCCCCGCTATTTACAGGTCAGAATGACCTCCATACTGTCTTTGTCTCTACTAACTCCACTGGGAACTATTCCATAAAGAAATATTTCTGCATATTACTCCTGAGTCTATCCTCTGTCACTCTCATCCTATGCCTTCAGCCTATGATGTAGTGTTACTTCAATAAAGATATCTCCTCCACTTGTTTGCTGACCCTTTTTACTATGTATTTAAGCAGACTAACATGGTAACTATGGGCCTCATTTTGATTGGGGCCTGTCCAGACATCCAAAATCTGGACGGGCTGGATTTGCACCTGATTCTGCACCCGGTGGAGCTAGACGATCCAGCAAGGGCAGAATCGGGACAAAAGCCTGG
Source organism: Ichthyophis bannanicus (assembly GCA_033557465.1). NCBI lineage: Eukaryota > Metazoa > Chordata > Amphibia > Gymnophiona > Ichthyophiidae > Ichthyophis > Ichthyophis bannanicus. The sequence goes on along the minus strand of CM066049.1, from coordinate 116,815,910 downwards.
ACAGGCCAGATGGTCCCCGATTCTGTGCTGCCAGATGTACAGCCACGGCCCTGTCCAACCCAGCCAATGCTCCTGCATGGAGCCTCAGTGCCATGACATCCTGTCACCATGGCACTGGGACGCCATGCAGGAGCCCTGCTTCCCTGCCACTGCACAAACCTGCTGTTCCCTGCTGCCAGACCCCCGACCCCTGAAAGGGCCTGCCAAGGTGCTCCTCACCATTTTGAGGGGGCCCGCTGATGCCAATCTCCTTCTTTGGGGCGACTCATTGCACCTCCAAGATCTAAGTCCTCCATGCTGGACATACAGGGCTGTATTGGTTACTGGGGTCATGGGCCCTCTTCTGCCCCGCCTATGCTCCTCCTCCGGCCCAACCCCTCCCCCCATCCAGAGCTCCCCATACACGGAATGACCCCCTATGATACTTGGCTCAAAGTATTCTATAAAATTGGAATTTTTGAGATGCAGAAAAATCTTCCAGGCCTGGAAATATTGTCATGTTTGCTGGTAGCTGAAATATTAATAGCTAGGATTTTTAAAGGTGGTCAATATTTACTGCTATATTAGTGTTTTGAAAAACGGGATAATTTGGAGGTTTTAATATCTTTCTTGGTATAAACAAAAAGGATATCGTAATTTCCAATTTCCTAGTTTTTTACCAAAACTAACAAATTTTAGATCAGATGTGTCCGCCTTTTTGGTTGTATGAACTCCTTAATAATCTCCAGAAAGTTCAGAGACCCACAATTCATCCCCACTGCCCATCCTAGAATCCTACTCATCAGTGCTAAGCCTATCCCTTCCTCTTCTTGGCTCTGTCCTCCAGCCATTAGCCTCTTTCTCCCTCCCTCCAGCCAGCTCCTTCCAGTCTCTCTCTCTATTTCCCCCTCGCCAGTCTTTCTCCTCCACTGCCAATTCCCTCTTTTCTATGTCCTGCGCATCCCCTGTAATGGTCTCATGAACCCTAGGGGTCTGTGGACCACAGGTTGGGAATGTCTTTTTTTTAGAGATATACTCACTTCCTTTGGAGGTCTGCAGATACAGAAAAAAATTCCAAAATAAGGTTGGCTGAGGGCCTAAATGAAATTTTGATTCATAATTGTAATTTTGAGTAGAAGTATGTAAATAATTAAAGGTCCAAAATGAGCCATGTGAGTCTCCTGATTTGAGTTAGATGGAATTTTTTAATATTCCCTCAAATTGCAGGAGAAAAATGTTTATATTCTCCCTTTGTCCAGCAAATCTGAGATAAATGCGATCAATTTTGGCAAATGTTGCTGACAATTTCTACAATTCGGCGAATCTTTTTGATATTAAAAATGGATTTGTCCCAATTTGCATAGCTTAGTGGTTAGAGCACTGGCTTAGTAACCAAGAGACCAGGGTTCAATTCCCACTAGCACGCCTTGTGGCCTTAGGCAAGTCATTTAACCCTCCATGGGTCTGGCAATCTATTTCTGGTCACACTGCCAAAAAAACCCAGGTGCTGCTGGGTCGCCAGGACTCAGCATTGACTCAAAGGCGCTTATTATTGTCCCAATTTGCATTGACTTTATACAATAAAGTTTTATCAAACTAATTTGACAAGCAAGCAAAATTTTTGCAGGTTTCTCAAATTAATTAACAATTTCTTTTTTAAAATTTGCACACTTCTGCTTCTGAAGTCTCCCTATGTTTGAGCAAGCTTAATGTTATAACCATACCTCTGTCCCATCTACTGGGGAACTATCTCCCAGTTAGTTAAACTAGGTCCAAGGTCCTACAGTCAAAGCTTTGCACTGAATATCGCAAACCAAAAAGAGCCAATAAAATTCTCTAGGAAACATTTCTTATCAAGATGGATGGATGTTACAAGCAGATGATATTAGCAAGAAAAAATATACAAGAAACTAAAAAAGAAAAAAGAAATGGTGAAAAATGTATGTTAAAAATTTATTAGAAGCATTAATCCCAAATTTAAAATGCACACTCCTAACTGCTGCCAAAGCAGATAGCAGAGATCACTGAATGCACTTAACACATGCTAAAAATCTTTTCACTGTGGTAACTGTATGGGAAGATGCTGGACATGTCCCCCAATAGTTAACATGGAAACTTTACCAGTTACTGTGCCTTATTTTTTTGCAGCTAAGGTGCAATAGCTACAAACATTTACTACACTTTAGTAAAGGGTCCCTTAAGTCTCATATTTACACTTTGAGATGAGTCAATATGTTTTTCATAGTAAGGAACACGAGGCAGGCATATATTTAATACTGAACAGTGGTTTCAGTATGACTGATCACATTAATTTACACCGAACTTTGTGTCTGCAAGACAGTGTTATGTTACTGATGTATCTCCTGTTGATATTCGATTTGCTTCATATTTAACTATTTTATGCTCTCGCAACCAGTCCTGATGTAGGCGTGAGCCAAAACATGGCTGTGTTGGGTTTAAAAGTTGTGTGTTATTTTTAAATGTAATGCTTCTAATAAATTCCTCACATGCATTTTTTTACCATTTCTGTTTTCTTATTTTTTATTTTCTAAATGTCCTGTTTTTCCTCTTGCCTCCATCATCTGATCGAAACACCTGTCCACTTCGTAAGGACAGGTTTTCGCTTCCTGCAGAGAGAATCCCTTTCTACATGGCATTTGCCTGGGGCATATTCCTCTTTAACACACTGTAGTGCTCAAATCTTGATTGCATTACAAGTTTCATGCTTGCGTTGATTGAACCTCCGTGTTTGTGGCTGTTGTCATGATGAGGTCAATATACATGCATGAATTCTTCTAGCAAAAGGATGAACACTCCCTCCAATGAGGAAAGCAAAATATTTACCAATAAAAAACAGAATTGTAACAGCTGCCAATGAATCCCCTATTGAAATGTGATTGTGGGTTAACCAGGAAAGCAAAGTCTTAATTTCTACTGCATACAAATTTTGGAAATGCATTTTTAATAAATAATAAATGAAGTAATCCTCAATTACTTTTGCTCGAGGGACATGTCCAGGCCAAGAACAATGCTGCAATATATCTCTCCTGCATTATGCATGAAAAGGAAATATGTCAAAAGCACTACTTGAATACCACTTTGCAAAGTGTTTTGTTTGACAGGACATAATAAAAATGTTTTAATCTATGTCACCACTAGTAGGTGGGAAGGTCAGAAGTCTAAACGTTTTAAGGGAAAAATTTAATTAGTATGCAAATTTGACTTTCTACATTAAAATGTCATTTACTAAGTAAATGTTTTTGCACTGCAAGTTCAGGTATTTTATCATGTTCTGTCAAGTTTCCTTTGCAAATTTCCTGGATGTAATAACAACATTTCAAAAACAAAATGAAATTCTTTCTTTACGACAATGGATTGGGTTATTCTCTTTCAAAGTAGATGTGATTGGAATATGTTAACCCATCTGCCTTCTCTATGATGGGAGCAGCATGTGCAATTGTGATAGCTTTACATACTTCTCAAGTATTTCTCCCTCCTTTGAATCATACCGGCAGTATAATTACAAAGCTAATGCAGTTGGTTAAGTGAGAGCACTGGTTGGAGCAGCTGGTTCATGAACCGACCAGAGGGGAAGCCATATTAGACCTAGTCCTTAGTGGAACACCAGATCTAGTGCAAGAGATAAGGGTGTTGGGGCCACTTGGCAATAGTGATCATAGCATGATCGCCTTTGATTTAATTAGTGGAGGAGGGATAGTAAGGAAATCCACAGTACTACCTTTTAACTTTCGAAAGGGAGACTATGATAAAATGAGGAAAACAGTTAAGAAAAAACTAAAAGGAGCAGTTGCGAAGGTTAAAGACGTACATCAAGCTTCGGTGTTGTTGAAAAATACTATCTTGGAAGCCCAGACCAGCTGTATTCCATGCTTTAAGAAAAGTGGAAGGAAGTCCAAAAAAAACTGCCAGCATGGTTTAAAGGTGAGGTCAGAGAGGCTGTTGTTGCCAAAAAAGCATCTTTCAGGAAATGGAAAAAAGAGCCAAATGGCGAAACCTGGAAACAGTACAAGCACTGGCAAGTCAAATGCAAGGCATTGATAAGGCAGGCAAAAAGAGAATTTGAGAAGAAGCTTGCTGCGGAAGCAAAAACGCGAAATAAAGACCTTTTCAAGTACATTTGTAGCAAAAAACCTATGAGAGAGTCAGTTGGTCCATTAGATGATAAAGGGGTTAAAGGAGCACTAAGAGGCGACAAGGCGATAGCGGAGAGACTGAATGAATTCTTTGCTTTGGTCTTTACTGAGAAAGATGTAGGGATGTTACCCATGACTGAAGTGGTATTTAAAGGTGCGGAAGAATTGAAGGAAATATCGATACATCGGGAAGATGTCTTACAACTATTAGATAAACTGAAGAGTAGCAAATCACCTGGGCCGGATGGTATACATCCAAGGGTATTGAAAGAACTGAAATATGAGATTGCAGAACTGCTATCAGTAATCTGTGAACTATCATTAAAATCATCTCTAATACCTGAAGATTGGAGGATCGCCAATGTAACACCAATTTTTAAAAAGGGTTCCAGGGGTGATCCGGGAAACTACAGACCGGTGAGCCTGACGTCAGTACCGGGAAAAATGGTAGAAACCATCATAAAGAATAAAATTACTCAGCATGTAGATAGTCACAACCTAATGGGAGACAGCCAACATGGCTTTAGACAAGGAAGATCTTGTCTTACTAATCTGTTATGTTTTTTTGAAGGAGTGAATAAACAGGTGGACAAAGGTGAGTCAGCTGATATTGTGTATCTGGACTTTCAGAAAGCCTTTGACAAGGTCCCTCATCAGAGACTTTTGGCAAAACTAAAGAGTCATGGGATAGGAGGCAGTGTACTATTGTGGATCAGGAACTGGTTAAAAGATAGAAAGCAGAGGGTAGGGCTAAATGGCCAATTTTCCCAATGGAGAAAGGTGAATAGTCGTGTACCCCAGGGATCTGTGCTGGGTCCGCTGCTTTTTGACATATTCATAAATGACCTGGAAAGTGGAATAACGAGTGAGGTTATCAAATTTGCAGATGACACAAAACTATTTAAAGTTGTTAAAACCCAAGAGGATTGTGAAAAATTGCAAGAGGATCTTGATAAATTGGAAGACTGGGCATCAAAATGGTAGATGAAATTTAATGTGGACAAGTGCAAGGTTATGCACCTAGGGAAGAACAACCCAAACTATGGTTACACGATGCAAGGTTCCACATTAGGAACCACCACCCAGGAAAAAGATTGAGGCGTCATTGTGGATACCATGTTAAAACCCTCGGCCCAGTGTGCAGCGGCGGCCAAGAGAGCAAATAGAATGCTAGGTATGATAAGGAAAGGAATGGAAAATAAAACAAAAGATATTATAATGCCTCTATATCGTTCCATGGTGAGACCGCACCTTGAATATTGTGTGCAATTCTGGTCGCCGTATCTTAAAAAGGATATAGCGATTTTAGAAAAGGTACAGAGAAGAGCCACCAAAATGGTAAAGGGGATGGAAGGATACTCCTATGAAGAAAGGCTAAAAAGGTTAGGGCTCTTTAACCTGGAAAAGAGACGGCTGAGGGGAGATATGATAGAAGTCTATAAATTAATGAACGGAGTGGAACGGGTAAACGTAGATCGATTGTTTACCTTATCAGAATATAGAAAGACTAGGGGACATGCAATGAAGCTACAGGGTAAACTATTTAAGTCTAATAAAAGAAAATATTTTTTCACTCAACGTGTAATCAAACTCTGGAATTTGTTACCGGAGGATGTAGTAAAGGCTGTTGGTGTAGCTGGGTTTAAAAAAGGTTTGGACAAGTTCCTGGAGGAAAGGTCCATAAACCATTATTAAGAAGTGACCAAAATTATCAATGCTTGACCCAGTACAAGCATTGTGGAACTTGTATCTCTTGGGGAAACTGCTAGGTACATATGACCTAGATTGGCCACTGTTGGAAACAGAATACTGGGCTTGATGGACCTTGGTCTGACCCAGTATGGCATATCTTATGTTCTTACTGGCCGTTTGATCACTTTCTGCACAATGGGTTCAATCCAGGCAAAAGGAGGTGGTTGTTCTTGAAGGCCTCTCACGTGCTTTCGCTTCAGGGAGATGGGTTCTAGATCCTGAGACATGAGTTCTCAACTTGTTTCTACCACTATCTCTGTCATGTTCCTTCTCTAGGTCTCATTTTACCCAACTTCAAGATTTAGAATCAATAAAGAACTTACTATGTGTGCCCACAGCAACCACAGCCCTGGTGTCTCCTCAAGGGTTGTGAGGAACTGGGAAACCAGTCATAAGACCCCGGTCAAGACTTTGTATATCAAGCAAAAAAGCACACACCCCGTCAATCGTCTAAACCTAGCAACATACAAGCTGTTCTGTATGTTTCACTACTAACTGGGTCTCAGAAAAAACTAGCGGCACTTAATCTCGGGCACATAGCCCTTTAACGGTGCCAGTTTTTTACATCAATGACCCTTTAGACTTATATTTTTTTAGAAAAGTTTTTGATGATTTACATGCAAAGTCTTATAGCAAATGTTCTTAATGATGATACCAAATGTCAAGTAAGAAAAATCCAACTTAGCTTTTTAACATTAGCCAGGTGATCAAAAATGAGGCAATTCCTCACCTGGCTAATGTTAAAAAGCTAAGTTGGATTTTTCTTACTTGACATTTTGTATCATCATTAAGAACATTTGCTATAAGACTTTGCATGTAAATCATCAAAAACTTTTCTAAAAAAATATAAGTCTAAAGGGTCATTGATGTAAAAAACTGGCACCGTTAAAGGGCTATGTGCCCGAGATTAAGTGCCGCTAGTTTTTTCTGAGACCCAGTTAGTAGTGAAACATACAGAACAGCTTGTATGTTGCTAGGTTTAGACGATTGACGGGGTGTGTGCTTTTTTGCTTTCTATACCCGTTTCATAATTTTCAGACTACAGTTTATTGTTTAAGACTTTGTATATGGCAAACTGTGTTAGGGACCCACCTCCGAACTCCATCTACCATTTTTTTTTATATACTTTATTTATAAACACCAGCACTCAAACAAATTACAACAATAACAAGCTCCAAGAGGGGTGGATTCTGATCCCCTCTGCAGAGCACAAGTAACAGCCAGGTGTAAATTTAACTTTAAATTCCCAGAGCTACTCCCTCGCCCCCTCCCCCCCCCTCCCCCCCCCACCCCCCCATACAGTCACCCACCAAACCAATCGAAGAACCCATGTCAGGGGGTCTAACAACCCATTTGCAAGATCTCATTCCGTACACCTGGGCTCAACACTTGGATGTAGGGGTCCCAGAGCCTTTGGAAGGCCGGCCACCGTTGCACACTGCCGCGAGCGCGGCGACAATCCCAGAGCATTAGTTGATGAAAAGCATTCCGCCACGCCCAGTAGGAGGGCGGATGCGGGTCCCGCCATCCACGCAGAAGAGGGCCTTTACCCACCAGACAGGCTTTACGCACCAGCAAACGCTCCCATTTCCCTTTGGGCTGGGTGGGGCGCAGTCGATCCAAAACTACTAACGACCCATCCCACCACACCCGCCGCCCCAGCAGTTGTACCAGGAAGGCACAAATTTTCTCCCAGTAAGGCCTTATAAGACGGCACCCCCACCACATATGGAATAGTGTGGCGAGGGGTTCGGAGCAGCGCGGACAGCTCCCGTCGGTGGTGAGATGGCTGCGGAAGGCCCGCCGGGGTGAAAAATGCACCCTAGTGATGCATTTGAATTGTATCTCCCTCCAGCGGACCCCCACCGCCAGTTCAGCAATGTGTTTTAAAGCCACCAATACCGTACCAGGAGGGACCGCACAGCCCATTTCCTCCTCCCAGGCATGCTCCACCGAGCGGTAATCTGCTACCGGCCTAAAGGGGGTCACCCTATTCCGCAGCCCTCGAATGGAAGGCGGTTCCTCCTCCCCCAGCCCAAAGAACTCGATAATCCGCGCGGAGCGCTCCGCCCGAAGATCTGCGGCCGGCAAAGAATATATATAGTGAGATAGCTGCAGGTAGGCGAAATAGTGTCCGGGCAGCAACTCATATTCCTCACGTAGAAACTGGAATTGTTTACATTTCCCCGAGAGGTCGACCACATGGCCCACATTACAGATACCCTGCCGAGCCCATGTCGAGAACACCGCCGTGTCAGTCCCCGGAGTGAACTGCGCATTGCCCTTCAGCGGTAGCCAACTAGAGACTCTCCAATTCCCCCCCCAGTAGCCATTCAACCGCCGCCAGGTCTGCCGGGCCGAACCCAATAGCACACTATCCTCGACCTTGCCCCAGCACAACCGATTGTCCAGATGCAATAAGGCCAACAATGAATTTGGGGCCGCCAGCGCCTCCTCCAAGGCCACCGGTGTATACACTTCCGTGCCCCCCAACCAGTCACCCAAGTGGCGCGACTGACACGCAAGGGCATAAGCTTCTATATCCGGGAGGCCCATCCCACCCTGCTCCCACTTCCCCACCAGCCGACTAAAAGGAATCCGCGCTTTCTTACCATTCCACAAGAATCCCCGGATCACCCTCTCAATCCTCCGAAGGTCCTTCCGCGGTAGCCAAACCGGCAGAGTTTGCATCCAGTAAAGTATCAGAATGACCATCTTAATCACCGCGATCTTCCCTGACAGAGATAAAGGGAGTAATCTCCAGGACCGGAACTGTTCCCGCAATTTACTCAGAGTCCATTCGAAGTTACAGCGATACAGCCGAGTCGGTTGGCACGTTAGCCAAATGCCTAAATACGTGAAATATTCCTCAGCCCATCGTAGAGGAAACACCCCCTGCCAACCGGCCTTCAAGAAGCCCAAGACATCAAGAGCCTCGGATTTTTCCATGTTGATAGCTAAACCCGCAAAGCGTCCAAAACTGTGAAAGTTCTGCAGCAAGGATGAAAGAGAGGCCTGAGGGGAAGACAAATGTACCAACAGATCGTCCGCGAAGGCCGATAGTTTGAACTCGTGGGATCCCATGCGGATACCCTTGATCTCCCGGGATTGCTCTATGCTCCTTACAAAAGGATCCAGGGAGAGCACAAAAAGTAAGGGAGACAGGGGGCAACCTTGTCGGGTACCCCGGTACAAAGGAAAAGGATCAGATAAGACTCCATTACAATAAATGGCTGCCGTCGGATCCGCATATAAACTACGAACCATCTTACAAAAGGCAGGTCCCAAGCCATAACGCGTGAGTAAGGAAGTGAGGTATTGCCAATCTACCCTGTCGAAGGCTTTCTCAGCGTCGAAGCTTACCAACAATGAGGGGATCCGTCGATGGTTCACCCATTCCAACGAGGAGAGGATTTTGCGGAGGTTACGGACTGCATGACGCTGCTTGACAAAGCCAACCTGCGATTCATGAACTAGCTTACCTAGCACTCCCGCCAGGCGGTCCGCCAAAATCTTGGCCAAAAGCTTAACATCAAAGTTGAGCAATGAGATGGGACGGTAGGACGCTGCCTGTAAGGGGTCCTTCCCAGGCTTAGGGAAGAGCGTAATGTGGGCCTGATTCCCCCCCCCATCGAAAGTCACCCTGCTCCGCCCTTTTAGTGTGGAGGGCCACCAGCGCTGGGGAAATATAGTCATTAAGAATCTTGTACATCTCCGCCCCCAGCCCATCAGGTCCCGGAGCCTTATAGCAGCTCGCCCTAACTATAGCCTGTTGTACCTCTTGGAGGGTCAGCGGCTGGTCAAGTAGCGTCCTCTCCGTCCCACTCAGGCGCGGCAACTCCAGTCCCCGGAGATAAGACTCCATCTGTTCCGGTGAGGCCGCGTCTGCCGTATAGAGTGTCTGAAAATAAGAACGAAAAACCTGAGCAATCTGCAAATTGTCCCTATGAAGGGTCCCCTGATCATCCTTAACGGCCGCTATCATGCGCGATCCCCGGGGGCCCCGCAGACAGCGTGCCAACAATTTGCCTGGTTTGTCCCCTTGGCAGTACAATTGATAACGATAATACGTAGCCGACTTCTTTGCCCGCTGATGCAGGAGCTCGTTCAAGGCCATTTGCGTTTCCCACAGCTGCGTTTTAAGAGCCGGACTGGGGGCACTGGCATGCCGTCTGCGAAGCTTCGTAACAGCTTTCTCGAGGCGGATAATTTGTTCCGCCCGGAGTCTCCGCTTCCGAGCCATATATCCAATGATATCTCCTCTCAAGACCACCTTGGCCGTCTCCCACACGAGCTCGGGTTCAGCCTGATGTCCTGTATGATCGGACTCGAACTCCTGCCATCGACGGACCAGAAACTGACGGAATTGGGCATCTTTGTACAGCTCAAGCGGGAAGCGCCAGACGCGCTCTCCCGGACTGTCACCCACCCCCTGCAGTGTGAGCCAGATCAGGGCATGGTCAGAAATCTCCGTGGGGCCAATCCGCGCCTCAGTCACTTTGGCAAACAGATTTTTAGTAATCAACAAGTAATCAAGTCTCGCGCTTGTCCCATGTGCATGGGACTGGTGCGTGAAATCTCTTTCGTCCGGGTGCAAAAGCCGCCAAGGATCCACCAACCCCAAGTGGGAGCAGAGACGCAGGAGCGCATGGGCCGAGTGAAGACGTTCCCTGGGACCCCCTCCCCGTGAGGTATCCATTGCGACGTCCATGACTCCATTAAAATCGCCTCCCATAATCAAAGGCAGGTCCGGCAGCTGTTCGATTTGTGAAGCCAAACGAGAGTACAAGGCAGCGTCCAACACATTGGGGCAATACAGGTTACCTAGAAGGACCGGATGCCCCCCCAATAGACCATGCAGAACGATGAAACGTCCCGTAGGATCAATAACCTGTTGGCGAACCTCAAAGCGGGTATTTTTGTGTATAAGCACTACCACGCCCCCCTTCCGGCCCACGGCGGGGGCTCCCCAGACCTGCCCCACCCAGCCTCGTTGAAGTTTACGATGCTCTTCCTCTGTCTGGTGGGTTTCTTGGAGCAAAGCGATATCAGCTCGCTGTCGAGCCAGAGCTTGCAAAATTTTAGATCTCTTAATGGGACTCCCCAACCCACATACATTCCAGGAAATAATTTTCAGATTTGCAAAATATCAGATGGTTTTTTTACCCATATCAGTATCAATGTCTGGGAGAGTGTCCCCCCAGCCTGGGACTCCCCCCATTTCCAATGTGTGGTTCCCCCCCGAGAAATAGGCTCCTGTGTTTGGGCGTGACTGTAAGAACCCCCCCCTTTTCCCTACCTCCCCTCCTCCCCCCAGCCCCCCACCCACCCCCCTTCCCCCTAGCCACCCTCCCCCCCCACGCTCTCATCCTCCCAGTCAACCTCCCCCTACCTCCACACATCCTACCCCCCTGAATCACACACATCCCACCTCAGTCCAAGACCGAGTAAAGTCACCTCTGAACCCCGCGGGACCACCGCGGGATTTATCACCCGACACCAGTGCTTGAAACGAGTCCCGAGGCCCCCTCCCCCCAAGGGCCCCCCGATTGCTCCCCCAGCTGCACAATGCCCTGTATAGCCATTGGGGACTGAAATGTGCCCGAGGGGCACCACAGTAAATCCTCCTCCACTCCCCCCACCCCGCCCCGATCAAGAAAGAGGGGGGGACAGGGGGGGGCCGAGAGGAAGAGGGGGAACAGAGAAATAGCCCATTATTGCTGCATAGTAAATCACCGTATCAGAGTGCAAGCTGCACATACTCACAGTACCCTCGAAAGAGTTTGAAAGATTCGAAGACATTACACAGTTAGCAGGAGAGGCATAGAAATCAGCATGGCAACACTTCAAAAGCTTTTATAGTCCAACTAGGCACCAAAAAGTCCGGATTTAGCAGGAAAGTCACTCCGGATCCCAGTAGTCACCGTCCCAGGGCATTCCCTTCACTCCAGGAGACTTGCCACCTCCACGCAACGGGAACTGGTTGCTTAACATCATAGGCCCAATCGCGCTCAATGCACACTCAGTTCACAGCGTTCGCGGCACTTGCCTCGGTCTGTGCCGGCTGCTCCTTGTGCAGTTGCGCTAAGAAGGTCTTGGCCTCTTCCGCGGATGTAAAAGTGAGACTGCGGCCCTGGTGGTGGACCCTCAGCGTTGCCGGAAAGGCTAAGGAGAAGCGGATCTTTCGCTCAAAGAGAGCTGAACACACTGGTGAGAACTCTTTGCGTTTCGCTGAGACCACTGTGGAATAGTCCTGGAACAGGAGAATTTTTGTATTGTGCAGCTGGAGACCCTCGTGCTGTCAGTAAGCTCTTAGGAGGCGTTCTTTGTGGGCAAAATTCAATATTTTGGCAATGACCACTCGAGGCCTGGCTCTATTCTCCGACCAAGGCCCGATTCGATGAACACGTTCCACTTTCAAGTCTCCCACTAAAGTAGGTAGACCCAGCTCCTCCGGGAGCCATTTTTCAATAAGCGGCAAAAGCTGAAGGTCGGTCGTTGTTTCGGGGATGCCGACCAGCCGGAGGTTGTTCCTGCGAGAACGATTCTCTAGGTCGTCCACCTTATTTTGCAGTGCCGCAAGCTGCGCACGTGTGTCGGCGTGCAGTCTCTCCTGCCGACCTTCGTCATCTTCTATAGCCGACACGCGGTGCTCGAGGACCTCGATTCTCTGGCCCTGAGCTGCCATTGTCTCCCCCATCGCCTCCAATTTGGTAAGTATTTGGTCCAGCTTAGGGTTCAGATGCCGGGCCACCTCCCTCGCCAAATCATCCGACGCCGAGTCTCCACTCTCTGTGCCCGGCGAGGAGGGATGTGCCTCCATTGGTGTTGCGGCCCGGGATCTTGGCGCCTTCTCCTTCTCCCTCTCTTTTCGCACCGGGGGCGGCATCCTGAGGCTCCAAAAAGCAGCAAGGTGTAGCGGCTATATGAGGGCTGATATCCTCACAGTCAGCACCGGTCACCGGGGATTTAAAACGCCGTTTTTATACCAAGTTTGCCGCGGTGGTCCCGGAGCAAGTGAGAGACGTCCTCACTTGCTCATGTGTCACGTGACCTCTCTCCATCTACCATTTAACATTGTAGACAAGAAAACATGGCAAGAATCAGCTTTTACACGCCTAATGCATGACTGGGAAAACTACAAGATAAGACAGGAAACATTATTTAAATTTTTAATTTGTGCACTAGCTCAGGAATCCAAATTAATTATAAATGATTTAGAAAAGAAAAGCTGTTTTAGCTATATTCAAACAAATTAAGTTTTCTTTTATGGCTGGTGGTTCAGAGGGTCATGGCAATAAGTTGCTGCCTGGCAGCAGATGTAGAATCGCATTAGCAGAAGTCTTAAGGCTGCATTTGGAGAGGTTTTGCCACAACAATGCTTTGTAATATGCGGTTGCACATGTAACAATACCCATAAAACTGGAAGTCTCATAGCTCCCACTTCATGGAAATATTTAGACAGCTTCGGCGAACGTCTTCTGGTTTCTGATATTTCCAGTTTGCATTTCATGCTGTAGTGGGTTGCCCCAGTTGGCATCAGGTGATATCTGCCTCAGCATTTCGACATGTTGCATTCATCTGCCAAAGTAATTTTAGAAGAAACCTTCGTGGCTTATGAGTGACCTATGCAATCTTTTCATACAGCCCCAATGATTCACAAGCTTGTTCATAAGAGTGTTTTCCTTTCTGATAATGTAAAACTTCCTTATATACAATTATGCAAAATATTAGCCTTTGTTTGGCATCATGCTAACAAGAAACCCAAGCAGTGAGCATGAGACTCCCAATCTTGAGGTCCCAAGAGCTTACTCCATTTATAGCAGTAAGTGCTGGAGCATAGCGAAAGTCATTTGGCAAAAGGGACAGTTTGGAATTATTGTGCTGTAACCTGCCTAAGTAGCTACAGATCCATGTTTGCTCATTTTACTGGGCAAACACATTGCTATTTGCAAGTACAGATATTGGTTTAACAGGTTCTGCTCCTCTTCCCTCCAGCCTCAAGAAAATCTGGTCATTTCTTTTTCTCATGAAGAAAGAAAATCATCTCTCATGGGATAATCATTTATACCATGTGTTGCATGAGACAGAGGGCATCAAGACCTGGTGAATGTGAAAACATCACAGGGGCTAGGGGCACCTTATTGACTAATAGATTTGAAGTTCAATTTTGTAGAGGTCTGTAGGCAGATGTTCAGGTCAAAGCAATCAAAATTTGCACTGCATTCTACAAAAGGCTTGTAAACATGGAGCTCCTTATTTGGCAGCTTGACCCCTAGCAGTAGTACCAAGAGAATACCACTAGGGGTTTACTGGGGCAGGTTAGGAGTGACTGAGCATTACTTCTGCCCCACCCACCAGACACCAAAGAAACACCTGGTAAGTCCCCAGGGTGTTTTGGAGTGGACGGGGAATTTCTTCTAGGTGGGAAAGAGATCTGGGGTGTCTTCAGGAGATGGAGCCTCTTCTGGGAGGGAGGGGTCCAGTGGTGTCTTTAGGAGGTTGGGGGTCCATTGGATACTAAGGGCTCCTTTGATTAAAGCCCATTAGCTGGTTAATGAGTGTTTTAACGCTAGGCAATTGGCATTCGGGAACTCTAATGCACGATAGCGTCTGCCGCTGTATGCTAAAATGCCCGTTAGTTGGTGATCGCAGGATGGAGCGGGGAGTGGGTGGAGAGTGGCATGGAGAACACATTACCACTGGTGTCAGGTCAATTGCTACACGCTCAGCTGCAATGTGGCTTTTAACGTGGCTTCACCTGACTCCTCTATAGGCATCATTAAGTGCACCCGCCATAGTGCCATGCGCATTACGCAAACCCATCGCATGTTAGCTTCTGGGGATCTAGTGGGCACAGCCCTGACAGCTAACATGGAGGCTTTGCAGTTAATGCACATGAGATCAGCAGGTTGGAAATCCTTAGAAAAAGGGCCTTAATATTTCCTGCAGCCCTTTCAAAATGGACCCTGGGAGCGATGCTCCTGGGAGGAAAATTTATGTATTCATTTCATTTATTTAACTGTTTTTATAGACACTTTATCTTATGGTCAAAATGGTTACAGAATAATTTGAACCTTGTATCTAAGCTTTACATAGAACATCAATATCAAGCACATTTAACATCCAAGAGATAACAAAGAACATGGAATAACACAAGGATAGTGGGAAGGGGCACTAACTGACAGACAGGCATTGACAGTCTTTGGTCTGTGAAGTTAGTGTATATGTGAAAGGATTGGAGCATTAACTTTTGCTAACAAAGTGCTCAAGAAGGCTAGATAAAAAGGAGATAGAGCAGTTTTTAAACTACATAATAGGGGAAAGCCGACAGTTACCGAAGAGCGCATGGTTCGGCAGAATGTATCCTTGAAGGATACTACCAAAAGCAGAGAGGATCCAAAAAAGTGTAAAGTAGCTCAAATGCCCTTGAGTATGGCGCAGACGGAGCTTAAAGATCCCAAATTACCCATGTCTACCAATAGCCAGATTAATATGAATACAATACAGTCTCTAAAATGCTTGTATGCAAATGCTAGAAGTCTAAAAAATAAGATGGGAGAGTTAGAATATATAGCACTAAATGAGAGGTTAGATATGATTGGAATATCAGAGACATGGTGAAAGGAGGACAACCAGTGGGACACTGTGATACCTGGGTACAAACTATATCGTAATGATAGAGCTGATCAAATTGGTGGAGGGGTTGCGCTCTATGTTAGAGAGGGCATTGAGTCAGAAAGGATTAAAGTTTTGCAGGAAACAAAATTTGCTGTAGAATCTCTATGGATTGAAATTACATGTAAAAAGGGGAAGGCGATGGCAGTAGGGGTGTACTATCGACCGCCTGGCCAGAATGAACAAATGGATGATGAAATGCTCAAAGAAATCAAGGAAGCTAACAACAGTTACAGCGCAGTAATAATAATGGGTGATTTAATTTAACCCGGTATCGACTGTGTCAGTGTCACGGCAGGACATGCTAGGGAGATAAAGTTCCTAGAGGAAATAAATGACTGCTTCTTGGAGCAGCTGGTTCATGAACCGACCAGAGGGGAAGCCATATTAGACCTAGTCCTTAGTGGAACACCAGATCTTGTGCAAGAGATAAGGGTGTTGGGGCCACTTGGCAATAGTGATCATAGCATGATCGCATTTGATTTAATTAGTGGAGGAGGGATAGTAAGGAAACCACAGTACTACGTTTTAACTTTCGAAAGGGAGACTATGATAAAATGAGGAAAATAGTTAAGAAAAAACTAAAAGGAGCAGTTGCAAAGGTTAAAGACTTACATCAAGCTTCAGTGTTGTTGAAAACTACTATCTTGGAAGCACAGACCAGCTGTATTCCACGCTTTAAGAAAAGTGGAAGGAAGTCCAAAAAACTGCCAGCATGGTTTAAAGATTGTTGCCAAAAAAGCATCTTTCAGGAAATGGAAAAAAGAGCCAAACGACAAAACCTGGAAACAGCACAAGCACTGGCAAGTCAAATGCATAAGAACATAAGATATGCCAGACTGGGTCAGACCAAGGTCCATCAAGCTCAGTATCCTGTTTCCAACAGTGGCCAATCTAGGTCATACGTACCTAGCAGTTTCCCCAAAAGACACAGGTTCTGCAATGCTTGTACTGGGTCAAACATTGATATCCTGAGTCCCTTCTTAATAATGGTTTATGGACCTTTCCTCCAGGAACTTGTCCAAACATTTTTTAAACCCAGCTACACTAACAGCCTTTACTACATCCTCCGGTAACAAATTCCAGAGGCATTGATAAGGCAGGCAAAGGGAGAATTTGAGAAGAAGCTTGCTGCGGAAGCAAAAACGCAAAATAAAGACTTTTTCAAGTACATTCGTAGCAAATAACCTGTGAGAGAGTCAGTTGGTCCATTAGATGATAGAGGAGTTAAAGGAGCACTAAGAGGCGACAAGGCGATAGCGGAGAGACTGAATGAATTCTTTGCTTTGGTCTTTACTGAGGAACATGTAGGGATGTTACCCATGACTGAAGTGGTATTTAAAGGTGCGGAAGAATTGAAGGAAATATCGATATATCAGAAAGATGTATTACAACTATTAGATAAACTGAAGAGTAGCAAATCACCTGGACTGGATGGTATACATCCAAGGGTGTTGAAAGAACTGAAATATGAGATTGCAGACCTGCTATTAGTAATCTGTGAATTTTCATTAAAATCATCTGTAATACCTAAAGATTGGAGGATCGCCAATGTAATGCCAATTTTTAAAAAGGGTTCCAGGGGTGATCCGGGAAACTACAGACCGGTGAGCCTGATGTCAGTACCGGGAAAAATGGCAGAAACCATCATAAAGAACAAAATTACTCAGCATGTAGATAGTCATTGCCTAATGGGAGACAGCCAACATGGCTTTAGACAAGGAAGATCTTGTCTTACTAATCTGTTATGTTTTTTTGAAGGTGTGAATAAACAGGTGGACAAAGGTGAGTCAGTTGATATAGTGTATCTGGACTTTCAGAAAGCCTTTGACAAGGTCCCTCATCGGAGACTTTTGGCAAAACTAAAGAGTCATGGGATAGGAGGCAGTGTACTTTTGTGGATCAGGAACTGGTTAAAAGATAGAAAGCAGAGGGTAGGGCTAAATGGCCAATTTTCCCAATGGAGAAAGGTGAATAGTGATGTACCCCAGGGATCTGTGCTGGGTCCGCTGCTTTTTGACATTCATAAATGACCTGGAAAAGGGAATAACGAGTGAGGTTATCAAATTTGCAGATGACACAAAACTAATTAAAGTTGTTAAAACCTAAGAGGATTGTGGAAAATTGCAAGAGGATCTTGATAAATTGGAAGATTGGGCATCAAAATGACAAATGAAATTTAATGTGGATAAGTGCAAAGTTATGCACCTTGGGAAGAACAACCCAAACTATGGTTACACGATGCAAGGTTCCACATTAGGAACTACCACCCAGGAAAAAGATTTAGGCGTCATTGTGGATAACATGTTAAAACCCTCGCCCAGTGTGCAGCGGCACCAAGAGAGCAAATAGAATGCTAGGTATCATAAGGAAAGGAAAGGAAAATAAAACAAAGGATATTATAATGCCTCTATATTGTTCCATGGTGAGACCGCACCTTGAATATTGTGTGCAATTCTGGTCGCCATATCTTAAAAAGGATATAGCGTTATTAGAAAAGGTTCAGAGAAGAGCCACCAAAATGGTAATGGGGATGGAAGGATACTCCTATGAAGATTGGCTAAAAAGATTAGGGCTCTTTAACCTGGAAAAGAGACGGCTGAGGGGAGATATGATAGAAGTCTATAAATTAATGAACGGAGTGGAACGGGTAAACGTAGATCGATTGTTTACCTTATCAGAATATAGAAAGACTAGGGGACATGCAATGAAGCTACAGGGTAAACTATTTAAGACTAATAAATGAAAATATTTTTTCACTCAACGTGTAATCAAACTCTGGAATTTGTTACCAGAGGATGTAGTAAAGGCTGTTAGTGTAGCTGGGTTTAAAAAAGGTTTGGACAAGTTCCTGGAGGAAAGGTCCATAAACCATTATTAAGAAGGGACCCAGGATATCAATGTTTGACACAGTACAAGCATCGTGTAACCTGTGTCTCTTGGGGAAACTGCTAGGTACGTATGACCTAGATTGGCCACTGCTGGAAACAGGATACTGGGCTTGATGGACCTTGGTCTGACCCAGTATGGCATATCTTATGTTCTTATGTTCATTTTTTTCCATGAATAGCACAGCTTGTGAAGTTCAACATAAACTATGTTATTCGATTTTCGTTTTATAATAAGACACTTTACATGCATTACATGCTTAGTATCTCATTATTATTTAGTATGTATTGCAGTAAACTAACGTGTTATGTTAAAATAGCACACAATTCTGCCATTTAACTTATGTTAAGTGGCAAATATCATGCAGTGTTCTCCTAGCAGACGTTAGTACTTCGTCATTCACGCTCCAGGGAGTGCGTATATAAGGCAATGAAGTGATTCCCTCCTTTAGCAGTATTTTAGTCCTTTCCACCATATGTGGCCACATAAGCATGCGTGTTCATGTGATGGCGTGTACTAGACCTTTGTGGTCTGCCTCCTCTTCTTTTATCTATTTTAATTCTTCCTTGCTGCTATCTAATTCTAAACAAGAATTCTGTAGCTTTCCATCCTTTATTCGCTTTTAGTAGGCTTTGTATGTAAACCGCTTTGCTGGTTCCTGATAAAGTGGTATAGCAAGAACTTAATAAACTATAAACTAAACTACAAACTACTTTGCTGGCAGACATGCACAGGGACAGTGTTTTGGTGAAGTGTTGGCAGAGCTTACAAGTACACAAAGAGATTCTAAACCACTATTGTTTGCTTGCATACTAGAAAATTATAGGCACAACCATTTACACCAGCTCTGTTAAGGGCCAGCGAGTCAGGGCCGGCTCATGGCGACCCTCTGGATAATTGCCTTACACTCTACAACTTTAGGGTTGGTGTCAATGTCCGCTCCTGCATTTTGCCACTTAATGCGTGTATTTTATAAGGGCATGCATGCGCCTACCCATTGCACCCTGTTATAACACGACCCTATATCTTTTAATAAATTCTACTGCAGTGTAATCTGCATTGCCTTCTCAATGAGATAAGCAAATAATTTTTGTACTGTTTAATAAATGTCCAGACAGAATCTTCATCCACAAAACTGACGTTCTGGTTGTTTTCTTTTTCATAGTAGGGAATAATAAGCTAGGTTCATGGTGTTTCCAATAAGTATTCATCTACCCTGCCTATATCTGCAATTTAAGATTAATTAAGATAGATACCATAAATATGCTAAACTAGCATGGAACACGTTTGTGGGACAGATTGCTTCACGGTCTTAATATTTTTTTCAGGGCTGTCTTTTACAGAGGGATACAGAAATCTATCAGCCACTTCTCAATTAGGAAGAGAAGAATTGGTAACTGCCAGACGGGAAAGGGACCTAGACGTAATTATCTCGGATGACCTGAAGTTTAATAGCTAGAGTAATAAAGCGGGCGGGAAAGTCGATGGTACACTCCGGCGTCTAAGGAGAGGTATCTACTGCCAAAAAAAGGCAAGTCAGTCAGCACGCAGCTGTAGAAAGTCTTTGCTGCATTCTATAGAGGGAAGATGGCAAATGTCCTAGAATGGGCTGCAGGCTGGTTTGGCTATGCTTTGCAGCTCAGGATGAAAAGGAGAAGGGAGTGACCTCTCGCAGGTGGTCAAGCTGACTTGACTGACAGCTGGGCAGTAGCCTTAGACAGAGTGAGGGCAAATGAGCAGTCTGGGTGGTTCTTATCTGCTGAGATCTGCTGTGCAGTGTTACTATGGTGATATTTTTTTTACACATTGAGCACAGAGGACTGTGTCCTCAACCTCCTTGTCCATTGCTTCTAGCCAGACTATAAAAAATACTTTCCAACTTTTATGGAATCAGCAGGGTATCCTGACATCTGTGCTTGAATACAGTACTGTCTGGCATATATGTTGCTGTTTCCATGAGACTGCTTCAGAATTTGAATGGCTGCGTCTCGTTTTCTGTGATATGACAAAGAACCCTGTATTGCTCAGAGCCCAGTGGCAGGCTTTTGGCTATCCCAAAATTTTGCCATGAGCTATTACATTTTCTTTCTGGTTCTTCCAAGAGGTTCTCCACTGAAATGGAGCTTGTATATGCTTCCCACATACAGTTTACATATCTTGAATTGCCATGACCTGGGGAACGGTGATATTCATGGGTTCGCAGTACTGCTGAACAGAGCTGGATACTGGTATAGACTAGTAAATAGCCCTGGCTGCATTTGGTATTGTGTCTAGAAACACTGCTTAGGTGTTTTAGTGACAGAAATGAGTAAATTGAAGGTGAACTGCTGCAGACAATGGCAATACAGTAGACATGTCTTTGTTTGTCATTCACAAAAGCAAGAATATGAAGAGAGACCAGAGGTTCCCCTAATCCATATTTCCACCTAACATGATCTTGATCCAGAAGCAAACAGCCCTCACGTGTTACTTTTCGGCACAGCATTCCTTGAATACACAGGATTTGTCTGTCTGCTAAGATGGAGAAAGAAAGCCATTTCAGAAACAATCATCTGCTTTATCTAAGACGTCTTAAGCTTATTAAAAAGAGAAACTAAATGCAATTTTTCAGTATTTCTAAAGTAGAACATTTTTTTATAGACCTGAGATAAATTAGGGATTTGATTCTTTTATGAGGGCATAAAAGATATTTTTCCCTTTCTTTGTCAGGGGGATTTATAGCAATCAACAGTGAGAAATGCAAACTTTCAAAGGTACATGTTCAATAGAGTTCCTAACTGTACAAGTCTGTACATACGTTTTAGGGCTCTGTCTTCTTGGGATCTCTCCTGTTCTCCCTCTACACTCAGTCCCTTGGTATGGTTTTCAGTACCATCTTTATGTGGATGCAGGGCTGTACCAAGGGAAGATCGCACCCTGTGCGACTTGTACATCGGGCGCGCCCCCCCCCCCCCGAGGCGGGAGAGAAGAGGCGCACCCAATGTGCAAGTCGCCGGCTTGCTAAGCAGATCTTTTGGGAGGGAAAGATCTGCTTAGAATGCCGGCAGAATGCTTAAGGGGCGCATTTTAGCTGTCCTGCCATTGCTTGCCGCCACTGAGAGAAGAAAAAGTGGCGGCGGCAGGCAACAGAAGACAGCTAAAATGCGCCCCTTAAGCCTTTGTGCCCTGTGCGGCCGCACCGCTCGCACAGAGCTAGGTACGGGCCTGTGTGGATGACTCTCAGATCTACTTCTTTGCGCCTGAAATCTCTCCTGGAATCCAGTCATAGATCTCTACCTGCTTATCCAACATTGCTGCCTGGATGACTCACCGCCATCCGAAATTGAACATGGCCAAAACTGAGCTCCTTATCGTTCCCCTAAATCCACCCCCCCTTTCCTCCCTTCTCTATTTCTGTGGATAACACTACACTCCATCCTGTTTCCTCAGCTCACAACCTTCGGGTCATCATGCAACCATCCAACAGATAACTAAAACCTGTCACTTCTTTCTCTATAACATCAGGAAAATTCATCCCTTCCTGTCTATACACACTACTAAGAGCCTTATCCACTCACTAGTCACTTCCCATCTTGACTATTGTAACCTGCTCCTCGTTGCTGTCCCTCTGAATCATCTTTCTCCCCTTCAATCTATTCAAACTCTGCTGCACGGCTTACCCTATGCCAATGTCACTATGCTCATGTAACCCCTCTTGTAAAGTCATTTAATTGGCTCCAGGGCTGGGAGAGAAGGACTGGAAAAAGGGTTGACACTGGGGAGGGTTACTGGGACTGGAAATAGATTGATACTGAGGGAGGTACTGGGATTGGAAGGGGGCTGATGCTGAGGCTTGAGAGGAAATGGATTTATGCTGGGGGGACTGGAAGGGAACTGCTGTTGGTATATGCTGGGTCAGGTGGGGAAAAGAGGCAGAAACTGGGGGAGTGAAAAGGGAGAGGGGGAAGATATTGTGTCTGTTGGGGGGGGGGAAGAAACACTGCTGCTGAGTGTCGACTGACTCAACGTAGCAGAGGCAGGAGGCCATGCTGCCACAGGCCTGAGACTGTGAATCAAGCAGGCCTGGACAGGTTGCCTCTGCCTCAACCTAATGGATGGAGGGAAAGATAGAGCTATAGAGGGGGGTGAGAGATGATAGACATAGAAGGAGAAAGAGAGTGAGCAAAAGACTGGGGAAAGGAAGGACTGGAGTGAAGGTTAAAAAGCGGTAGGTAGATGGCTAAAAAAGAACTGGATAGTAAGGAGTACTGAAATCTGGGTGGACAGAGAGAAAGAGAGAGAAATAAATGGAAGAAAGCTGAAAGGAAAAAAAATCAATATCCAAGATGGAAGGAAGTGAAACAAACAAAAGGAGAGATAAGAAATGGCAGATGGACTATAGAGCATAGAACGCAAGCTAAGACAAGACAGAGGAAAGCAGAAACCTCAGATTGGGACCAGCATGATCAGAGAATAAAATGGTCAGACAACAAATGTAAAAAACATGGTGTTGAACTGATTGAAGGAGAGAGAGGTGATTCCATGGGAGACCAGTGAAGAGTAGGTTACAATAGTCAAGATGGGAGGTGATTAAGGAGTGGATAAGTGTCTTAGTAGCGTGTTCAGAAAGGAATGTATGGATTTTGCTTATGTTATAGAGAAAGAAACGGCAGGTCTTAGCTATCAGATAGATGTGTGTGGAGAAGGAGAGAAAGGAGTCAAAGATGACCCTTGAGATTGCTTTTGGATCCTGATGCTCCTCACTCTCTTGTCCATTACATATTTGTATCTTACCATCCTCTAGTCCCCAGTTTCACAATGTTTTACATAAGAACATAATAAATGCCTTACTGGGTCAGATCAAGGTCCATCAAGCTAGTATCCTGTTTCCAACAATGGCCAATCCAGGCCACAAGTACCTGGCAGATTCCCAAAGAGGTTCACAGGTTCCACAATGCTTGTCCCAGGGCAAGCAGTGAATTTCCCGGGTCCTCTTTAATAATGGTTTAAGGACTTTTCCTCCAGGGACTTGCCCAAACCCTTTTTAAACTCAGTCACACCCCCAAGAGTTTATGCAATGGTGTTGTACCTAACAATCCATGGTTTTGCATGCTATTGATTAGGTGCAAAACACAGCACACTTTAGTAAAAGAGCCTCTAAGACTTGCTCTATACCAGAGTGAAAAAGTGGATTTTCAGGGCTTATTGAGGCAAATAACTCCAGAGTGCTGGAACTAGATAATAAAATGCTGACTGGCATGTCAAATCAGTGCATGCTCTATAGTTTGATGGAAGAATTATATGATTCTGTGATAAGGAACATAAGGTTTGCGTTAATGTGGAAGGAATTAATAAACTGGATAAATAGAATGGTTACCCAGAGCAAAAGGCTTTATGAGTTAATATCTTGAATTTGATTTGATAAGCAGGTAGCCAATGGTGCAGCAGTGCAGCTAACCGGATAAGTCCTGCTGAGAGGGGTCGTCAGTGGCACTGTCTGGTTAGTAGCAGGGCAGTCTAGAGTCAGAGCTGGGAGCGGAGCCATCATTTATTTGGAAAGCAGTGATTTTTAGTTCTGGTATCCAGATAATGTTTTACTTTAATATGTTTTCTTATTGATTTTTACCAGTATGTATGTTTTTAATTGTAATCCACCTAGACAACATAGTGCGGAATATAAATCCTTTTAAATAAATAAATAAAACAGCACAAAAACTATCCTAAGTAATTTCCGGGTAACCTAGCTGGGTAGAGGCTGAAAACACCACTGTCCAGTTAATGGCAGCAGTGATGGCAATATCCGGATAATCAGCCCTAGCCTTTATTCAGATACCGGTGCTGAATATTCGGATTTCAATCAAAAGCAGCATCACAGTTAAATATCAGGCAAGTAGTTTACAACCATACCCTGGAGCAACATCCTTCCTCCACACACTTGCCTGCCCCTGAACACCTCTTTCTAGGCATCTAAAAATATGCACAAATTTTCAGACAACTGAAAATCCACTTATGTGAATTCAGGCAATCTCCTGTGTATAACACGTGTCGATCCTGATCAAGCTTTTGAAGATTCATCCCATCTCACTGCATAGTGCAGTTAGCATCCACTGAGGGCTTAGTGAAGGGCTTTACCACGCTGATGCACGGCAAAAGCACAGCACGATTAGCACACAATCATTAGCACACTTTAGTAAACATTGGAATTGCCTGATTGGTTTACATTTTTTATCTTCTCAGCATTCTCTACTGTCTGGAGTTCCTCAAGGTTCTTTGTTATCAGCATTTTTAGTTAACATTTATATTGCTTCAATTAGTAAAGTGTTTACTGGTTTGAATCTTGCTTTCCAGATTTACACTGACGATATCCAGTTTTTATCCCAATTGATTCCACTACCCGGGAGGCCCTTACATAAGAACATAAGAAATGCCACACTGGGTCAGACCAAGGTCCATCAAGCCCAGTATCCTGTTTCCAACAGTGGCCAATCTAGGTCCAAAGTACCTGTCCACATAGGTTCCATAATACTTGTATTGGAGCAAGCAGTGGATTACACGGGTTCTCTTTAATAATGGTTTATGGACCTTTCCTCCAGGAACTTGTCCAAACATTTTTAAAACTAGATACACTAGTGATATATCTTCCTGGTTTATCAATATTTCTTTCAATTCTTCTGATGCATCACATTTAAATACCCTTTCAATCATGGGTAACTTTCCTGCATCTTTTTTTTTTTACATCTTCTGCAGTAAAGACTGAAGCAAAGTATTCATTCAATGTCTCCACTATGGCCTTGTCCCCTTTTAGTGCCCCCTTTACCCCTCTATCATCTAATGGTCGAACTGACTCTCTCACAGGTTTTTTTTGCTAAGAATGTACTTGAAAAAGTCTTTATTGTATATTCTTGTTTCTACAGCAAGCTTCTTCTCAAATTCTCTCTTTGCCTGCCTTATCAATGCCTTGCATCTAACTTGCCAGTGCTTATGTTGTTTCCAGTTTTCTTCATTTGGCTCCTTTTCAATTTCCTGAAAGATGATTTTTTGACTACAACAGCCTCTCTGACCTCAACTTTACACCATGCTGCCAATTTTTTGGCCTTCCTTCCATCTTTCTTAAAGCGTGGAATACAGCTGGTCTGGGTTTCCAAAATAGTATTTTTAAACACCCATGCTTGATGTAAATCATTAACCTTTGCTGCTGCTCCTTTTAGTTTTTTCTTAACTATTTTCCTCATTTTATCATAGTCTCCCTTTTGAAAATTAAAAGGCAGTACAATGGATTTCCTTGCTGTCCTTCCTCCATTTATGTAATCAAACGCGATCATGCTATGATCACTATTGCCAAGTGGCCCCCAACACCCTTATCTCTTGCACCAGATCTTGTGTACCACTAAAATGGCTTCCCCTCTTGTCGGTTCATGAACCAGCTGCTCCAAGAAGCAGTCATTTATTTCATCTAGAAACTTTGGGGTCTGTTTACTAAACATTCCTAACGTGCGGGGCCGTGCTAGTGTGCCTGTGCCATATAAGGAGTGGGCGGTTCAGGCAGAAAATAGAAAAAAAACGGTAGTAAGCAACCGGATGTGTGTGCGTCGCGCTAATGTGCGGGGGTCGACATTAGCGCGTGGAAAGGCAAAGTGGCACGCTGCTGAGTATACAAAACAACAGAGCCGTGGTACAACGGTGAAGACACTGACCAATGGTGCAGGGGCCATGGGTTCAATCCCCCAGTGTGCGCAACGACAAAGGTCAGCTGAGGCAGTAATTGTAATGATTAACATTGTTTTAGGAGGCAAATTAATTTGGAACGGCATAAGGCGGCGCACAGTTATTTTTGGGCGGCAGAAGGCGGCGCACAGTTATGTTTGGGCAGCAGAAGGCGGCGCACTGGTCCCCTTGGGCGGCAGAAGGCGGCGCGCTGATAGGCACAAGGCGGCGCGCTGATGCACAAGCACAGGAACAGAGCCACAGCACAATGGTTACAACACTGACCAATGGTGCAGGGAGCAGGGGTTCAACACCTCACAATGCCCAGTGAAAAATGCCTGCTGAGGCAGTATGTAGGAGGCTGTATAAATTTATTTTGTTATCACTACTAGCAAACGCACTCTCCCAGCATGTTAACATACGGCGGCCCATAAGGCACATGTTACAGTGCACTGTTCGCCAAGGCACCCTTGAATGACCCCTATGGGGCAGCATGTATGTTGCGACACAGGATAATGTATAGTGCACCCTATAGGGATGGCAACCATAAGGTGGCCTACAGGGCGCCCTATGAAGCACCCTCAGAGGCACCTAATGGGTATAGTAAGCTGAGGGTGGTCTTGCCGGCATAGACATATGTACAGTAACTAAAAATAAAGCTGTGGACAGCCCTACCAAAGGGCCCCACTGTGGGTTTGAACCCATGACCTCTGGCTGCACAGGCAGTGATGTAACCATTGCGCTACAGCTCCATAGCTGTAAGCAGGCCCCTGGCTGGCTGCAGATAGCCTACACGTCACCTCACAGACAGTCTGCTGGTGTCAACAGGATAGGGTTAGGCCACCCGTACCCATGATGCACTGCACATGCAAATTAGCTGTCCGCAGATGGACACAAGATGGGGAATGCACCCCCACAGCACCTCGGCCCTGTTGGGGGAAGTGACCGGGTGCACCCACACAGCACCTTGGCCTAGTAGGGGGCAATGACCGGGTGTTTTACTGGCACAGAGTAGCCACACACCGTTACATCGTGCGGGTACTGTGCTCACCCTGAGTGTGCAATGAGGTGGCCAGGACCAGGTCAACAACACCTGCCATGGCTGATGGAGGCCAAGCGGGCGTTCCAAAGCAGTGTTAATGTGTAAGATAGCTAGTTTCTGCACAAACACCATGGATATCCCTGTCTGTCGCCATCAGGCACCCCCCCAGTGGCAAACATGGTCCCCATCAAGGGATCCACACTCTACCTCCCTGCAAAGGTGGCAGTAGAGGGCAACATCAACCCCAGTCCTGCTGAGGAACACCACCACCCCCCCCCCCAGGCAGGCAGCTCCATACACAGCCATAACACAATAGCAGACAGACATAAGCCCAGGGTATGGTAAGCTGCACTCCACCACCAGATATTCCCCTGCAGCAAGCCAACAGCCACTGCACCCTGCAAGCCATTATAGCAAGACATTTACCAGCTACAAACAGTCTGCTGGTTAGTCCATAGTGCATGTTCCCAATGGAGATGCATGCACCCAGAACTGGGCTGTCTGCATACACAGCAAGCAGATAGATCAGTGACTGGGCCCCAAAGAGAAACCCATATCTATCACATGAGAGAACTACTATACAGCACTATGGGGGGGCCTAGCCATGCTGTGGTCACTGCACAGTCAGGGTGAGCGTGATCCCCCAGAAGGACATGCTTTGGCCACCCTGTCTGTGTAGGTGGTGGCCGGACACTACAATATCCCAGCCAATGTCCCTGCCAGGGCCCTATGCCCAGTGCAGATGCATCCTGGCCACGCCACCCTGCCCTGGCTATACCCATGGTACCTTGCACCTCATTATGCACATTGACTGGCCAATACTGGCAACAGTGCTGGCAGTGCGGGCTGTTGAAGGGGCTTGCAGCCAACACCCACTGTATAGACAGACACACACTTCCACACCTCTGCCATCATGGTGCTACGATTGAGGGGGTAAGTAGCCTTGCCCACCAAACCGGTCCTGAGCACGGCAAGGCATGGATATGGTACGCATTACAGCTGGTGGTCACTCCCCAGGGTGGTAAGCACCGTCAGAGGCCAGGCCTGGAGCATGCCCCGCAAACACCTAACAGATTGTTTGGATGGGGTCAACTAGCAGTATGTACGTAACGTATGGATAACTGCCTGCCTGTGCTCCTAGCAAACGTCTCCGAGCTGTGTACCGTATACCTCAGGTGTAGGGTGACATTGGTAAGTTATGCAAGTGCTCGTTTTGGGTGCTGCATGCACGGTCCAATGTTCTGCCTTTCCAGGAGACATTGGCCAATGGGGCCTGTGGGTGTGGGTGTGTCTGCCCTTGATGGCTGCTGCTTTACGGCACAGATTCCCAACTCCAGTCCAGGTTTGCATCACACTGTTCGGGTTTTCCTGCTATCCCTCATGAATATGCATGGGCTACATCTACATGCCATGGGGGTGGTGCATAGATATACAGCACAGGCATATGTATGAGTGTCAGCATGGAACTTGACTGGTGTGTGGCCCACCAGGACTGCATTTGGGTGATTCTGCTCTAGGTACTGCCCCTGTTCATGGTGTCTGTGCTCAGTGGGGTAAGAGATAGATGTCTTACCATTGCATATGTCCCTGCCATGAAAGGTGTGTCCTTACTATCACTGTTTAGTTGTGGGAAAAATATGTGGGCAGGATTGGCAGTAGCCCCAGCTGGGCTTTGAACCTGTGACCTTCTGTTCTTGTATGCATTGTCTGTGTGCACTGCACCACTGTGTAGCCACAGATTGGTTGGATTCCCTGGACTGTCCATGACTGTGGATCCGGCAGGACCTGTCTGTTGCAGTGGACTGTGCCAGCCTGCACATGGCTAGGCCTCTGTCTTCTGTGGTTAGCAGCCACTGCCCCCTGCACCACATGTACTTGTCCGCCAACATGCTGGCATGAACTTCTCTCAGAAAAAGCAGTTGACCTGATTGCAATGTGGCAGTATGGGACTGCATTTGGGGGACTTGGCTGTAGGTAATGCCCATTGTTGTGGTGTGTGTGCGGTGTTGGGTAAAATATGGGTGTTTTCCCCATGCATACAGGGGTGTCTGCGCTATCTTTATTTAGTGGTGGGTAAAATATAGGGACTGGGCTGGCAGGTGCCCCAGCTGGGTTTTGAACCTCTGCTCTCTGGTCGTAGAGGTAATGACTCTGTCCGCTGTACCACACTTTGGCCACAGAGACAGTGCAGCCCCTGGAGGCAGTAAGCCTGGCAGGATGGAGTCACAAACCCTGCTCTACGCAATTCTACTGTGGGCATATGCACCCTGTCTGGTGACAAACGTGCACATAAACCCCGGAAATGACCACGGAAAATGTGGGACAAAATATCACCACGCTGGGCAACAGTGATATTAATGGGCAACCATAGCAAACACTCCCAGGAAAGCTCCAATACGTGGCAATGTGTTTTGGAAGAGTCTCCTCTCAGTAGACCCTTCCAAAAGTCATTTCTTTTTTCTGGAGCTTTGCTGGGTGTGATTTCTGTATTTGCCCATCACTATAACTGTTCCCCAGCTGAATTACTATTTTTAATAGTTCTGTTGTGGTCAATTTCTATTTTTATTTTCACTTATGTGCTGTGCACATATATCACACTGCTCACGTTTTGCTGGTTTCCCCGGTTTTCCTGTACATTGCTGACGGAAATGGTTTCTCTTCCCTTTAAATGCTTTCTACCGCGAGTGTTTCACTCGCGGTAGTTTTTACATGCAAATTCGGGCCCGATACTGTGCGAGGAGCCTCTCCCCTCCCACTCTCCACCCATTGACCCCGTCCCTCCGCCCCTCGGGAGCCTTCCTCCGCCCTCAGAATGCCTTTCCACGCCTCTATCGGACATTTGCGGGCCGGGTACTTTTGCGGGGCACGTTAGTGCGGCGCGCAATTGTGCGGGGCCCAAGCGCACTTGTGCGGGGCGTTTAAGAGCGTTTCTGAGCGTTTGAGTGCCGCGTTTCCGTGCGCTATTGTGCGGCACGCAATTGTACGGCTTTTAGTAAACATGCCCCTTTGTCTCCCTAGCATGTCCTGCTGTGACACTGACCCATTTGATACTGGGGTAATTGAAATCACCAATTATTATTACTGTATTGTAACTTTTGTTAGCTTCTCTGATTTCTTTGAGCATTTCATCATCCATTTGTTCATTCTGGCCAGGTGGTTGGTAGTGCACCCCCATTGCCTGCCCCTTTTTATATGGAATTTCAATCCATAGAAAACTGACTTGGTAGTTCTTTATATTATGACTATTAGAGCTTAGATGACACATAACAAACCTCTGCTTAATGTTGATAAGATGGAAATATTATATTTGGCTTGAGATTCATCTCCATTGACTTTGGGACAGTTAAAAATCAATGATTGGATACTTTCAATTTCCACTCAAGTGAGGGATTTAGGCTTGTTTATAGAGAGTCAATTATCTCTGGTGTCTCATATTCAAAGATGACCTAAGTGGGCTTTCTTCAAATTGTATGTTTTTCACAGATTGAAACCATTTTTGTGTGCAGAAAATTGTCATACAGTAGTGCAAATGCACTTTTTATCCCTGCTTGACTATTGCAATAGTTTATTTTTGGGTTTACCTACATAAGTGATTAATTTGCTAAACTTAGTACAACATGCTGCTACACATATTGCTGGGGTAAGTCGCGTTGAACATATTACACCAATATTGCAGAAGCTACATTGCTTACCCATTAAGTGGGGTGTTATTTATTAAGATTTTGCTTATTGTCTTTAAATCTTTTAACCATGTTTACTGCCTGCCGCATGCCTTGCGCTCTCAGACTATTCTACGATTGGACACACTGTTGTTTTGTGAGGTACATTTTTGTGAATTAAGGCAGAGGATATTTTCTGTAGAAGCTCCCAGTTCTCTGACATTGGTTCGTTTAGGAAGCAGCTTAACCCATTTTGGACAGCTCGCATATTCTTTCTCTGTTCTGGATGATTTATTAGATTTGTTACACTCAAACAACTATGAAATACCGGCAATAATAAAAAATATTAAAACTTTGCAGAAAATAGAAACATAGCAATATGATGACAGAAAAAGACCACATGGCCCATC
Source organism: Ichthyophis bannanicus (assembly GCA_033557465.1). Taxonomy (NCBI): domain Eukaryota; kingdom Metazoa; phylum Chordata; class Amphibia; order Gymnophiona; family Ichthyophiidae; genus Ichthyophis; species Ichthyophis bannanicus. Next base: position 116,784,664 of record CM066049.1, on the reverse strand, counting down.
TAGTCTGTCCTTCCATATCAACAACTACAACAGTCCCCTTTTTACCTTTAGAGATCCTCTGTGTTTGTCCCATGCTTTTTTGAATTCAGTTACTGTCCTCATCTCTACTTCCTCCACTGGGAGACTATTCCACGGATCCACCACTCTTTCCGTAAAGAAATATTTCTGCATATCACTCCTGAATCTATCTCCCTTCACCCTCATCCCATGTCCCCTCATAGCAGAACTTGCTTTCAATTGAAAGAGGCTCTCTCTCTGAACATTTATGCCACGGAGGTATTTAAACATCTCAATCATATCACCTCTATCCCGGCTTTCCTCTAAGGTGTACATATTAAGATCCTTCAGTCTGTCCTCATATGCTTTATAATGAAGACCACTAATCATTTTAGTAGCCACCCTCTGCACCGACTCCATCCTGTTCACATCCTTTTGAAGGTGCGGTCTCCAGAATTGCACACTATACTCCAAATGAGGTCACACCAAAGACTTATACAGAGGCATTATCACCTCCTTTTTTCTGCTAGCCATTCCTCTCCGTATGCACCCAAGCATCCTTCTAGCTTTTGCCGTTGCCTTTTCTACCTGTTTAGCTACTTTAAGATCATCAGACACAACCACGCCTAGGTCCCGCTCTTCTTTAGTGGACAAAAGTACTTCACCCCCTATACAATATTGCTCCCTTGGATTGCTGCAGCCCAAATGCATGACCTTACATTTTTTAACATTAAATCCCAGCTGCCAAATTCTAGACCATTCTTCAAGCTTAGCTAGATCCCTCCTCATGTTATCTATACCTTCCTGGGTGTTTATTCTATTGCAGATTTTGGTATCATCTGCAAAGAGGCAAACATTACCCGACAGCCCTTCCGCTATATCACTAACAAAGATGTTAAAAAGAATCGGACCAAGGACAGATCCCTGAGGCACACCACTGGTAACATCCTTCTCCTCAGAGTGAGCTCCATTTACTTGTACTCTTTGTCGCCTCCCACCCAACCAATTTCTAACCCAAGCAGTAACTTTAGGGTCCATCCCTAGGGTGCTCAGTTTGTTTATAAGTCGCCTGTGAGGAACAGTGTCAAAGGCTTTACTGAAATCTAAATACACCACATCTAGGGCTCTCCCTCGGTCCAACTCCCTGGTCACCCAGTCAAAGAAATCAATCAGATTTGTCTGACAAGACCTGCCTCTGGTGAATCCATGCTGCCTCGGATCCTGTAATCCGCTGGACTCCAGAAACCTCACTATTTTCTCTTTCAGCAGCGTTTCCAATAATTTACTCACCACCGAAGTTAAACTAACCGGCCTGTAGTTTTCAACCACATCCTTACTTCCGCTTTTGTGTAAAGACACCACATGAGCCTTTCTCCAGTCCTTTGGCATCATTCCCGACTCCAATGAGGCATTGAAAAGGTCAGTCAATGGAGTTGCTAGAACGTCCACAAGTTCCCTCAGTATTCTAGGGTGTATCCCATCTGTTCCCATCGCTTTATCTACTTTAAGTTGAGCTAGTTTCTCACGAACACAGTCTTCTGAAAATTGTTCAAGATGTCCCTCACTTCTGTTCCTATTTGTGGGTGTTTTCTGAGGTCCTGCTCCTGGTTCTTCATCTGTGAACACAGAACAAAAATATTTGTTAAGCAATTCCGCTTTATCCTTATCAGCTTCTACATATTCCTCCCCTGCACCCTTGAGTCTGACAATACCACTTTTGCCCTTCCTCTTCTCACTAATATATCTGAAAAATGTCTTATCCCCCCATTTTATTGCATTGGCTATTTCCTCCTCCTTTTGAATCTTTGCCTTCTTGACTACTTTGCTAGCTTTTCTAAGTTTTTCCAAATACAGATGCCTGTCTTCCTCTCTCTGTGATCTCTTGTATTTCATGAAGGCCTCCCTCTTTTTCTTCACTTTTTCAGCTACTTCTTTTGAAAACCATAGCGGTCTCCTTTTCCTTTTACCTTTATTTACCATTTTAACAAAAAGGTTGGTTGCCCTTAAAATATCCCCTTTCAGTTTTTCCCACTGTTTTTCTACATCCCCCAGCTGTTCCCATCCCACTAACGACTCCCTGAGGCATTGGCCCATCTTCGCAAAGTTAGTCTTCCTAAAGTCTAAGATCCTCGCCTTTGAATGGATTCTAACAGCCCTAGTCCTAATACTGAACCACACCATTTGGTGATCACTGGATGCAAGTTTCACATAGTGTATGTTTTTCATACACTGGTCCAATATAGTATATTGTCCGTCTTCAGAAAAGATAGGATTCAGTTCCAATATTCATTGACATAAACATACTCTATGATACTATTGAAACTGCAGTTTTCATTTAAAACACTTTATTATGATATTATATAGTTTGTCAACAGTCCATTCTGGCAGCGGAATATGATACACATGAAAACACTTCTGATGCAGTGCGTCAATATTGCACGATTGAAACACCTAGAACAGAATGCTTGACAGCAATTAGTTTCGACAACATATTAGCCCAGCGTATGAAAAACATACAAGGCCGATATATGCACCAATAACTCTGACACTAAGTAACTTACAGTTATCTAAACCTATTTTCTAAAGTCTACAAATACTTATATTACAGCATTTTAATCTACTTACTATTTTTTATGATCTTTTTATGTTGAGCCGCCAGTACCGTCAAAATCAGCAAACTTCGAACACCTATTAAACTAACTAGATTTCAGATAAAAAATCTGTACATAACGCTTTTTGACATAACGATAATAGCTAAACATAGTTTCATTGAATTTATAACCATTAATTAGTAAACAGTTTTGAGTAGTAAGTATGGAAACCTTATGTATGTAAAACATACGCTGGTCCAAAACGGGTTAAGACTTATCTTTTTGAGCAGGCATATGCAGTGTCTAGTGGCCCCTGATCAGCATTTATTTAGGTGGTAATTACGTCAAGGGCAGATGGTTTTATTTATTTGTTTTAGTGAGTTATTTTTATTTTGATGTGACTTATATGTAGTAGAAGTAAGTTTATTTTTATTATGTACCTTTATTATGCATGTTTCTTGTACTCTACCTAAGTTGTTTTGTGGAATATAAATCTTTGAAATAAATAGAATATGCTCCTATGTAAGTTATAAACATAGGGCCTGATTTCCGAAGGCAGTTACATGTTAGGCACTTAAGCGGGATTTTCCTAAGGCACTATCCGTGTAGGTGCCTTTGGAAAATCCTGGTTAAGTCCCTAACGTGTCTAGATGCTGTCCGCTTAGCATTGGGGAGTGTTTGGGGTGTTCTGGGGTGGAACGGAGGCGGGGAATGGCACTAAGCAGGTAGCAGCAATTTTCGATGCTGCCCGCTTAACGCTCTGTGCCTTAAAGATAGGCGAGGAAAACCCTCGCCTATCTTTAAGATGTGGCGCTAAATGGGCAGTATCGAAAACTGCTGCTACCTGCTTGGCCTCGGCGGCTGCCAGCTTGTGCGGCGTGACCCAGAGTTTCATTTCTGTCATCATAGAAATGAAAATCCGAGTTAAGGGGGTCGGCGGGCAGGCTCTGCGCTGACACGGCGCACAGCCTGCCTAAATGAAAATCAGATCCATAATTAGTAAATAAGCCCTACTGATAACAAGGGTTCCTGCATTAATTTGCATTAACATGTTCATGCATATTAGTAAATTTAGCCGTAAGTTTGTACCTGAGGAGATCTGAACTCTGGCATCCCTAACTCTCAGCTACTTCTGCACTCCATGCTTATAAGGGAAACACTTTCAAAGTTATTTGTGGTAAACTGAATTTGCTGAAAATTGCACCTCCCCCCCTTCCCAGCTAAAAGCAAAACATGCATGCATGCATTAAAAAGAAGCATTTCTTTGGGCATGTTGAGGAAAACCGCATGCAGATTACGCAAGATTAGCATCCGTCATTACATCAGCTAACCTTTGAAGGGAACAACCTGGAGAATTTCCGTTAGTGAATTTCCTACAATGTATGGGAGCTAAAATTATCCCTATGGCTAAAATCTAAATCATGGCCCTTTGCCTATCATTGTACCCGAATTAGCATAAATTGGGATAGTCCCATTCTTCAGCAATTCTGTTTGACAATCCACAAGAAGTTTGAGTTCATCAGCAGTACCTCGCTTCGTCTCATTCAGTTACGATTTTCACATCTCATCCTGAAACTATCTGGCTACTTTGTACAGCAATGTGGATCTCGCTGTCACTAAAATGAGATTTGAACCATGCCTTTAAAAATCTGGATTTGAATGACAACAAAATGGTTCGTCTTGACTTAAGCTTCACACTTCTTGCAGGTGAAGAGAGGATTTCTGACAGTGATAGCTGTGTGCGTGCATTAACTTTTGCTTTGTCTATGATGCTCAGGCTTTATTGTCAGGAGTTTTTGAAAATAAAATGTGCAAATTTTTCATTTGAGAGCTTACTCTCAGACAGCCATGGGAAGAAAAGGAGATTTATTAGAGACAGATACTGCTTCACCAAGGTGTGACGGGTTTTTCACAGTTGTGCTGTTTTTCAGAAAAGGTATAAAATAAATGTCTCTCTCTTTCTAAACCAACTGGTTTTTTTAAAATAACAGTAAAGAATCTTCAACTTGTAGTATTCATATCCTAGTCTCTAACAGTCAATGCGGTTATTTTTAAAATACAGAAATTTTACATGACACTGCCTTGTTTAGTCAGAAAAAAATAGTTTTCTATAGCTATAACTTAATATAATTTAATTTAGCATTTATATCCTGCATCATACTGAAAATAGGGACTAGGCAGGTTACAAAACACAGAATAACCTATAATACACTAAAATATGTAAATTAAAGCATAAAATGCACAATTACAATCCATTGCAACAATCACAATCAGCGCATGTTATTGACTCCTGCACTAACCATGGTGTGCAGTCAATGCCCACTGTCTGTCTTCACCCAATCTTTACCCTATCGCATGCTAAGCAACTAGCAAACAAATTATTTTTAGCACATGATAGTGGCTACTGCGGTCCCATGCTAACTATTTAACACAAGTTTTAGTACACGGTACTTGTTACCACACTTTAGTAAACATGCCCCAATATCTCTTAATCCACCCCCCCCCCCTAAATTACAGACTGTATCCCTTGAAAAGTACCATCATTCTATTACTAAACAATTAAATAATGCTCTAACATAAAACACAATTTTATCCCCTGTTAAAATTCATCTACTAGACAACAAACAATCAATCCGCTACTAGCACAGTTGACCTGACTAGTATCTCATAATGCACTGAGGCAGATGTTGCATCTGCTGGAGTAATATAACACTTTGGGGTATGTTTACTAAAGGGCATTAGTTGTCTTGCCGGCGTTAATGCAGAATTATCACACTGCGAAACAGCTAATGTGAGAAAAATGCTGACATTACAGTGATTATCCACAATGTCGGCATTTTGCACGGTAGATGCAGGCCTGGGTGGGATTAGGGCAGACAGTGGGGGCTTACCATGGATGCTGACATGACACAGTAATTGCACAAATTTGCAGGCTTTGTGGATGCAGCTACGCTACCTGAATGGGTGCATCCTTGAAGCTTATTCCCCGTGGCCCTAAGGGTTTCCTCCCTGGTATCTGCAGAGGGCATGCTGGGAATGTTCCCCGCACCTACCGTGGGACTTTTGCATCTAACACTGACTTTTTGCAGCTGTCGTCCAATATTAGTTGCAAAAGCCTAGCGCAGTTTAGTAACCATACGCCTTAGAAATCAAAATATGGGCTTTGTCTATCACAGAGTGAAACACTCTTTTATTAGAGGCTTGGGGGGGAAGGGGAGTACTCAAAGCAATTACCGCTGCTGAATAGCCACACTGCCGCTGCTGCTGCTGCATGCTCTGAAGCTAGCTGGCTGGCACTGGGGCATTCAGGGCATGCTGGGGATAGCATCTGGTGGTAACTGGGCAGCAGTAATATTGAGCTGCTGCCCAGTTCTCACAAAGGCATCTTTAAGGGTGGCCTAACGTTTGCTGCCAAAACTAACCAATTTTTCGTTCACTATCGCCTTCAATTGCAATGAATTAGAATATCTCACTATTTAACTCAAAACAGTCCAAACACAGTTTTTTTCTCGAGGTCTCAGTTCTACAATCGCAACAGCCTCATCGACTTACGTCAGAAACTGGCCATTTGCTAAAGCACATCAGCGACCTCTATAAACTGTGGACATCTCCCTATGTTTACATTGAGTGCTTCCTTACTGATACTGTTCCCAAATGTTACCAGACTTAACTTAAAGAACTTTTGTAGCTCGGTTATATCACTTGGAGATTTTTGTAGCACTTTTCAATGCTATGGGGAGTCTGCCCACTTCTAATATGTGTTTCAGATCCCAACGTCAAATCCCTGGCACCACTTAGACGTTTCACTACGATGTTTCTTCAGGGGATCATTATCACAGGATGCTGTCCATTGTTTTCTTTCTTGGTTTCAGAAACACTTCCAGGAGCTGCGGGAACAAATGAACCGTCCAACCAAAAAACGCCGCAGCTCCGGGAAGTGTTTCTGAAACCAAGAGAGAAAACAGTGGGCAGCATCCTGTGATAATGATCCCCTGAAGAAACATCGTAGTGAAACGTCTAAGTGGTGCCAGGGATTTGACGTTGGGATCCGAAACACATATTAGAAGTGGGCAGACTCCCCATAGCATTGAAAAGTGCTACAAAAATCTCCAAGTGATATAACCGAGCTACAAAAGTTCTTTAAGTTAAGTCTGGTAACATTTGGGAACAGTATCAGTAAGGAAGCACTCAATGTAAACATAGGGAGATGTCCACAGTTTATAGAGGTCGCTGATGTGCTTAAGCAAATGGCCAGTTTCTGACGTAGGTCGATGAGGCTGTTGCGATTGTAGAACTGAGACCTCGAGAAAAAAACTGTGTTTGGACTGTTTTGAGTTAAATAGTGAGATATTCTAATTCATTGCAATTGAAGGCGATAGTGAACGAAAAATTGACTTTTATATCAGGAACATTCGTTCAAGTAGTCAGGGCCATTTTATTTTGCCAAAACTAACCAGGCAGCGGCAGAATATTGTTACCTGCCTGGTTAGCTTCTTTGCTCTCTGGTTGACTCAGATATTCAATGCCAATGGCCGGATATGACCCCAGCATTGAACATGGGAATCGGAGCCGCAGCCCCATTGAATTCACTACCGCTGCTTAGGGATTCTGTGCACTTGAGCAGAGGCATCAGAGAGTTTCAGTTCCACCCTCTTCCCAGACTCTAAACCTGTCCTGGGGATCCCCCTATCTAGATGGGGTTTCAGGGTGTCTTTAATGAATATGCATGTGATATATTTCCATGCACCAAAGACTTGACTGGCTGAGGGATCTTGAGGCCAGGTTTGAGAAGCTCTTAAATATTATAACCAATAATTTACTCTTGTTACTGGCTGGGGCTAGTTTTTACCATCTACCGGCCGTATTAGAGACAGTGCTGATTTTCTGACGGGTGCTGAGAAATCATGCCAGCTTGCCAACCTGGAATCCTTTTGAATTTGTTCCTTTTACCTATTGCATATGGAGAAATTAGAATCCACCATTGGCTCCAACCCAATACGTTTTTTTAAATAAAAATTATCACTGGGGGTAATCATATCGGATGATCTTAAAGCAGACAAACAGGTAAAAAAAAAGACAAAAAAGCAGAAGGATGCTTGGGTGCAAAGGGAGAGGAATGGCCGGCAGGAAGGAGCTGCTATTACCTTTATATAAATGCCTAGTGAAACCTCATTCTCAAGACCAAAGGGCAGCTAGTAAAACAGTTAGTAAAGCATATGGGGATAAACTTAAAGATCTCAATATGTAGACTTTGGAAGGGAGGCAGGAGAGGGGAGATATGACAGAGACATTGAAATACCTCCATGGCATAAATGCACTGGAGGAGCCGCTTTCAATTGAAAGGAAGCTCGGGAACAAGGGGGCACAGGAAGAAGGTTAAAGGGGATAGATTCCAGAGTAATTTGAGGAAATGTTTCTTTATAGAAAGGATGGTGGATGCGTGCAACAGCCTCCCAGTGCAGGTGGTGAAGATGATAAGAAGGCATGGGACAAATAAAGAAGATCTCTAAGGGAGAGGAACATATCGAAAAGCTTAATAATTCTTATGGATGGGCACACTGGATAAGCCCTATAGTCTTTATCTGTTGTTGTTTTCTGTTTCTGTTTTACCACTGATTAGAGATCTTATGTTATTTTACTTTCTTGATATTCGACAGATGAAGGAGTGTAAAACTGTGAAAATATAAGGAGAAATATAAGGCAGGGACAGGAAGATCCAAATAATAAACAATTACTCTAATTATAACACGAGAATGTCTAAGAGACAAGTTCTAACTTCCCATCTCAAATATTAAAGTGGTTTGCACCGGGTCTCAGACTTGAATGAGCTATGGTATTGTGTTTCTTAACCAAATGCTCAAATTTGCATCAATGACCCTTCATTTTCATTATATTGTTGTGCTAATTTTCATTATGGCATTTAAAATACATGTAGTTCTAAAGGCAAATAAGTCAGGCTTAGCTTTTGTTGTAGGCTCCCAACGCCAGTCTGAGCGCCACTGCGTTTCACGAGATATCGTTTCGTCAGGGGTTACTGCACTGACTTGTTTTATCATCGAGTTTTAACTGGGAAAACAGATAAAATATTCTCTAGTTAACAAACAGCTTCTCATTATCATATTCATGAAGACACATATATCATACAAATGCTATACAATCGTTGCTTTGGATCTCAGAGTAGCTCACCACATGCTGTGCTCATCAATCAATCTTCTTATCTTGTGAAAAAACGCCGCGCATGTGATCTAAAAGAAGTGAAGGCTCCATTTATTGGTAACCGACTAAAGAAACGTGATGACATCAACATTATTTGCATAAATTCCAATCTATCTGACAATTAAGGCGACCCGGGGAGACCGTCTGTAAGGTAAAAATCCAACGTTGTTCCTTATAAATTAAGGTTTGGCCTAAAGATCTACCAGCGTTCCCTCTTGTTACTCGCGCAATGCAAAAACACCGAAGTTCTTGAAAAGTATGATTATGTGTGATGCAATGTTCAACCAATGGCGCTGTCATTGTTTTACACCGAAGTTTGCTGCGATGTTCTGCTAACCTCACTTTAAAAGCTCGCAGAGTTTTACCAATGTATAATAACTGACAGGGACATTGGATGGCATAAACGACCTGTGTTGAAGAGCAATTAGTAGAATGTTGTAAAGTATAAATCTGTCCATTGGTACAAAAAGAAGTGATTTGCCAATTCACATCACATACAGAGCAATTTCCACACCGAGTGTGGCCCTTTGGCTGATTTTCGTTGATATCACTAGAAGGAGACACGATCGCCAGACAAAGAATTTCATTTAAATTGCGATTACGCGTCCAGACACATCGTATTTGTTTATCTCGTAGTATGGGAATGCTATGAATCACATTCATGTGGTGTTTAATAATAGCCGCGATACCTCTACTGTAAGGAGAGTATGGAGTCACTAAATTAATAGATGCATCCATCTGAACCGGAGGTTTTGGAATAAGAAGTGTCTCCCTATGGTTACATTGGTTACATAAAGCGCGTTTGTAAGCCGCCTTTATAATGCGTGTTGGATACCCTCGTTCAGATAGTTTCAATTTCAATATTCTAGCTTGAGCTTTGAATTCTTGAAGATCAGTACAATTCCTCCTATACCGGAGGAATTGGGAAAATGGAAGACTATCTTTCAATCTCCTCGGATGGATGCTATCATAATGCAACAATGCATTACGATCGGTGGATTTGCAGAAGATATTTGTCTTCCATCCTGTGCTACCTTTAGTAACTTCCACATCTAAAAAAGCCATCTTCTCTTGGCTATAAGCACTGGTAAATTGGATAGTTGCTTCTCGCTCATTCAACCAGTCAATAAAATCCAATAACAATGGCAATGGACCTGCCCACAAAACAAAAACGTTGTCTATATAACGACACCAAAGTTGGACATGATGATATAAACCAGATTGTGAAAGCCACTTAGCTTCAAAGGCTGCCATATAGATGTTCGCTACAGACGGGGCGCATGTGGCGCCCATTGCAACTCCAACTTTCTGAAGATAAATTTGCTCATTAAACACAAAATAATTATGGAACAACACCAATTCTGTGATTTTGTTCAAAAATGCCAACCGTTGAGTGGACATATCAGGCCTATCCTTCAAAACTGACATGACCTCATTAAGACCTCATTCTTTTAGATCACATGCGCGGCATTTTTTCACAAGATAAGAAGATTGATTGATGAGCACAGCATGTGGTGAGCTACTCTGAGATCCAAAGCAACGATTGTATAGCATTTGTATGATATATGTGTCTTCATGAATATGATAATGAGAAGCTGTTTGTTAACTAGAGAATATTTTATCTGTTTTCCCAGTTAAAACTCGATGATAAAACAGGTCAGTGCAGTAACCCCTGATGAAACGATATCTCGTGAAACGCAGTGGCGCTCAGACTGGCGTTGGGAGCCTACAACAAAAGCTAAGCCTGACTTATTTGCCTTTAGAACTACGTGTATTTTAAATGCCATAATGAAAATTAGCACAACAATATAATGAAAATGAAGGATCATTGATGCAAATTTGAGCATTTGGTTAAGAAACACAATACCATAGCTCATTCAAGTCTGAGACCCGGTGCAAACCACTTTTTTTTTTTTTTTGAAAACTTTATTTAGTAACCAATAGCAACATAACAAACAGTACATCACTCAGCAAAGGGCCATCGAGGAGTGGTATCTTATCTCCTCTGAGGCCAATACAAGAAACAAGTATGTCGCCATAACAAACCACATCAGTAAACATTGAAAGGCAAGCATGGTTAAACAGTTTTTCTCCCCTTTTTTTCCCCAGAACAACCCTCCCTCCCCCTCCCCCCTCCCCCCCTTGAACCCCCTATCCCCCCCTTCCCCATCATCGCACCCCGAACTCCACGACACGGCTTCAATACACTGCTCAGCAGTAATTGGTAGCTTCTCTACACCCTATAGGCCAGGCCTTAAAGGCCCACATTAACTATATCGCTTCGGCAACGGGGGCTTAAGTTCTGAATGTAAGGTTCCCAAATCAGCAGAAAGGTGGACCATCGCTTCACTGAGCCCCTAGCCCTCCAGCGCTCTGCCAGCATCAACTGATGAAAATTATTGCGCCACTCCGTGAACGTAGGCGGGTTCCGATCTCTCCAGTTATGCAAAATCGGACCTTTCCCCACCAAACATGCCTTACACACTAATAAACGTTCCCAGCGCCCATTAGGTAGGGTCGGATGTAATTGATCCAGGATAACTAGACCACTGGTCCAAGGAAATCTTTGTTGTAATAGTCTCATAATATAACGGCGGATGTGAGACCAATACGGGGTGATGCGCCTGCATTGCCACCACATATGAGTTAAAGTTGCCAGTGGCGTTTGACATCGAGGGCACGACCCATCCTGCGTAATGCAACTCCGTAGTGCTCGTCTTGGGGAGAAATGCACCTGGGTCAAGGCTTTATATTAGATCTCCCTCCAACGGACACCCTCCGCTAGTTCTATTATCCGCCCCACCGCCATAGAAATCGTGCCTGGGGTAAGAACCTGACCCAATTCACCCTCCCAGGCTGCCTCCACCCTCCCATAGTCCGGCACCACCCCAAAGCACTCCAACTTAGTCCGCAACCCAGCTATCGTCAGGGGTGTATCCCCCCCTATTTCTAAAAAATCGATAAGCTGCTTGGACCTGTCCTCCCCCAATTCTTCCCGAGGTAACGTCGCCACATAATGAGAGAGCTGATAATACGCAAAATAATGGGTGTTGGGTAGGTTATACTCCTCACGTAAGTCCCTAAACGGCTTACATTTACCCGTAAGGTCTACTGCATGGCCTAAGTAGTGAAGGCCCTGCCGATGCCAGAACTTAAACTCCCTGGAATCCGAACCCGGCAGAAAGTGTACATTGCCTTGTATCGGCAACCAACTAGAAACCTGCCAATTATGTTGCCAAAAGCCATTTAATTGTTTCCATGTTCGCCTCATCGCATTCAACAGCACATTCCGCATTAGTCTCTGTGGCAGGTATTTATTATCCACGTGCAACGTCCCCACTAGGGAGAAAGGAGCCACCAACGCCCCCTCCAAACTTCTGGGTGTATAAATGTCCGTTCCCCCTAGGTAGTCTCCAAGATGTCGCATCTGGCAAGCCAAGGCATATAATCTTAAATCCGGTAACCCCAGGCCCCCCCTCCGCCATCCCCCAGTCATACGAGATATTGGGATTCGCGCTCGAGCCCCCTTCCACAAAAAGCCTTGTATCTCCCTCTCCATTTTATGTAAATCCCTTCGCAATAACCAGACCGGCAAAGTTTGAAGCCAATAAAGTATACGTGGTAAGATCACCATTTTAACTGCAGCAATTCTCCCCAGGAGTGCCAATGGTAACGGGTTCCAAGCTCGTAGTTGACGTCGCATTCCAGTCAAGACCCTCTCAAAATTCGTATAATAGAGATCCTGTGGTAGCCTGGTCAGAATAATACCAAGATATTTGAACCCATGCTCGGCCCAGTGCAGAGGAAAACTCTCCCCCCATCCATTCCGCAACCCCCCCAGCACATCTAAGGCCTCCGACTTCTCCGCATTTATCCGAAGACCCGCAAAACTACCAAACCTCCTAAACTCAGCCAGCAAACGCGGCAGCGATTCGCGCGGGGCCAGTAAATGCACGAGCATGTCATCGGCAAAGGCCGACACTTTAAATCCCTGTGTACCCACCTTTATCCCATGAATCAGCCTGTCCTGTTCTATACTTCGTATTAGGGGGTCTAAAGACAGAACAAACAATAAGGGAGATAATGGACAGCCCTGTCTAGTGCCCCGGTGTAAAGAGAAGGGGGTTGATAAAACCCCGTTACACAGTACTCTAGCTGTCGGAGTGTCATATAAACTCTTTACCATGGCACCGAAGGCCGGCCCAAGACCATACAGCGGTAGCAGATAATCCAGATAGGTCCAGTCCACCCTATCAAACGCCTTTTCCGCGTCGAAGCTTACCAAAAGTGTTTGCAGCTGATGGCTGTGTACCCACTCCAGGGATGTCAATATGCGGCGTATATTACGAATCCCACCTGAGATTCATGCACTATATCCCCTAATACCCCCGCCAACCGGTCAGCCAAGATTTTCGCCAACAGCTTTGCATCATAATTTAACAAAGAAATCGGTCTATAAGAAGCCGCCTGCAATGGGTCTTTGGCTGGCTTGGGTATCAAGGTAATATAGGCCTGGTTCTCTCCCCATCACCTACCGCCCCTATCTATTCGTTGCTGGAAGGTATCCACCAACAACTGTCCCACCCCATCTGAGAGGAGTTTATAGAACTCAGCCCCGAAGCCATCGGGGCCCGGTGCCTTACAGCAACTAGCCTGAGCAATTACAGATTGGACCTCCTGTAGTGTAATTGGCTGCCCCAATTGAACCCGTTGTGCCTCCGTCACTTTCGGCAGCTGCAGCCCCTGCAGGTAAGCGACCATAGTAGAGGAGTCCATCTCTTCGGCCCGATAGAGTTTTTGAAAAAAGTTCTTAAAAAGTGCACTGATCGCCTCACGATCTTGGTGGAGTTTCCCTTTCTCATCTTGGAGAGCTGCTACTCCCTGCCCCCCCCCCCCGTGGACCCCTCAGGCAACGTCCGAGGAGTTTCCCCGGTTTGTCCCCAAAGCAATAGAGCCGATATTTATAGTAGAGCAAAGATTTCTTTACGCGTTGATGGAGTAATTCATTCAGGGAGACCTGAAGCTCCCAAAGCCGTTTTCTGTTCAACACTGTGGGGGACTGACCGCTAAGCACCCGTGCATGAGAGACCTGTCGCTCCAACCGAACAATCTGTTCCGCCAGCAAGCGGCGTTTCCAAGCGGCATAACCAATGATGTCTCCTCTCAGCACCACTTTGGCGGTTTCCCAGATCAACTCGGGATCTTCCCGGTGCACTTGATGATGGTCTTCAAACTCCCGCCATCGGTGGCCTAAGAACTGTCGAAATTGATCATCTTTATATAACTCAATGGGGAACCGCCATAGACGGGATGTATCAACTCTACCCCCCCATTGTATCTCGACCCAAACCATGGCATGGTCGGATATCTCCAAAGGACCTATCTGCGCCTCCACCACCTGAGCAAAGGCGGTGGTAGATAGTAAGACATAATCTATTCTCGCGCTTGTCCCATGCGCCCGCGAGACATGTGTGAAATCCTTCTCTGAAGGATGCAAGACCCTCCATGGGTCTATCAAGCCCAACCGCTTCTGAAATCGTTGCAACATTTGAGAATTAAGTAGTCGATCTCTCGTCCCCCTTTCACTAGAGGTATCCATACTCACGTCTAACACCCCATTAAAATCTCCCCCCACAAGTACCGGTACATCCGGCAATAGTTCCACTTTAGCCGCAAATCGATCAAAGAATTCCCGGTCTAACTGATTAGGACCATAAACATTCCCTAGTATTATCTCACGATCTTCCAGTACGCCCCACAATAATACAAAGCGTCCAGCAGGATCAACTATCTGTTTTTTCAACGAGAAGCGCACCCTCTTATGAAGTAAGATAGCCACCCCTCCCTTCTTCCCCTGTGCAGGCGCACCCCACACCTGGCCAACCCAGTCTCGACCCAATTTACCATGCTCCTCCGCTGTTTGGTGGGTTTCCTGGAGTAGCGCAATATCACAGCGGTGTCTAGCCAGCGCCTTCAATACTTTATAGCGCTTGATCGGGCTACCCAAACCACAAACGTTCCAGGTGATAATCTTCAAAGGATCACCGTATGTTTATGGCCTAGCTGCCAGCAAAGCGTGTTAAGGGAGACCCTCCCAGCCTGGAGCCTCCCAACTGTGTGATTAGAAAGGTTAATACCATGCCCATATGTAGAGTTCGGAGTGCGACGACCCCTCTCCCTCCCCCACACCCCCCAGCCCCCCCCTGAGTGACCCCATTCCTACCTCCCACTGTTGCTATCCTAACCCTCCCCTGAACCCACCCCTGAGGACCCCCCCTCATCCCCTTCGACCTTCTATGCCTACCTACAGGACCCCGAACACCTCCCCCCACCAACGGAGCCCTCCCGAGACCCCACTGAGCGTGTCCCCCACCAGACCCATATAATATAGCACAATACCACAACCCAGCAATCACAATCCTATTACCATGCAAAAATAACATACCCCCCCTCCCACCGACCACACAGCAAGTTAAACAGTAGTCCAAGATCTTAATATCCCCTCCCTCTTCCCGGGCCCGGCAAAGCCCCTCCTTCCCTCTAACCCACCTTCCAGCCCACTACAGCTCTCGGTATCACCCCACTTTACCGCAGGACACTCCGGCCATGAGCGAACTCAAACCTGGATCCAAACGGCGACCGAGGGGGACAGCCAGAGAGAGGGGCATCCACTACAGCACTTGGGCCCAACGCAGCCAGTCTTCTGTATGGGCCCCAGGAGTCACACCACACCACCCCCAAGATTCGAGGTCGCTAACACTCAGGCTCCTTTCATAGCCCATCCTGGTGAAAACTTTCCCCAGCTCTACTCGAGGTCTCCCGTCCCCGGTGTCCCCCGACACCTTGCCGCTCCCCTAAGGGGGCGTCAGCAACTGCACTCCCAACACAAAGCTGAAGGAGCCCCGATAGCTACAAGAGATTACCCAGGTGGTCTAAATAACCCCCCCCCCTTCCCACCCCAAGGGAACCACAGCCTATATAGTGCCAGCAATAAGCCCTGGCCCCCCTACAAGTCGGCGGATTATACCAGGCCTTGAAGGCCCATCTGGGGACATATCAAACCAAAACAACAGAAACATAAAAATAACTATAGAACTGGCAACTTTGTTATCCCTCCCCCAAGAAGGCATTCAGTGTCCCTGGAGGAAATAAAAAGAAACACACAGTTACTTGGGAGTGGCAACTCTGTAGCAAAGAAAGACAGTTGCTACATATTACTTCCTGCACTCTAGTATGTATCCCCGCTCTTCTGAGCGTGAAAGATGTTGTGCCATTGTATAAGCTTGATGCGTCTTCTAAATCTTCATTTAGCAGGCGACGATGCTGCTTTCTGTTGACTACAGATCCTCTGAACATAATCCTCCGCCACAGTAGCCGACTCAAAATTACGATGGGCACCATCGCAGAACACATGGAGCCTGGCTGGATACTGTACTGAAAAGCGGATGTCAGCTGCAATCAGTTTTTCACACAAAGGTGCATACTCCTGCCGTTTTCTACTCAGTGCCACGGAGTAGTCCTGAGCTACGCGGATCTTAGTGTTATTGTAAAACACTTCACCTTTCCGCCGAGCTGCCTTAAGAATTAGTTCTTTTTGGGGGTAGTAAAGAAATTTAGCCAGCACGATGCGGGGGCGAGGATCACGCGGACGCTTGGCTCCTACCCGGTGCACCCGTTTGATCTGCAAAGGGCCTCCGAGTTCCTCCTCTCCCATTATATGATGGACTAGGGCTTCCATATAGTCTCTCAAGTCCTTATCGAGGACAGTCTCCATAATCCCCAGGAAACGCAGGTTGTTTCTTCGAGACCTGTTTTCCAGGTCATCAATCTTCGCCTCTTGCAAGGTTAGTTGGGACTTTAGACCCGCTACCTCCTCCGTCAACATCCCCGTCTTCTCCTCTACCTGACCCACACGCTCCTCGGCCTCCTGAAGGCGATTGCCTAGCCGGTCCACCACTGAATGCAATCCATCAATCTTAGCATGGAGAGCATCAAACTGTGGCTTTAAGGCGGCTGCTACCGCCGAGGACATCTCGTCCAGTGTGGTCGGTGAGCGGGGAGAAGCCGGCATCGAGGCCGAGTCCGCCATCTTATTCGAACCCGCTGCTCGTTCCCGGTCTTTTCGCAAGGATTTTACCGCCGTTGCCATGTAGTCGGGTCTCTCAAATCTCGCCAAAACAGTCTCCAGGCACACCAGGACTAGGGAACCAGCTTTCGGCAAAGAGTTGTGGATTTTCACGGTAATAGATCGCCGGTTGGGCTGAGGGTAGTGGGACCCGCTCAGGATGCGACTTCTACTCAGTCCGCATCACGTGGTCTCCCGCAAACCACTTTAATATTTGAGATGGGAAGTTAGAACTTGTCTCTTAGACATTCTCGTGTTATAATTAGAGTAATTGTTTATTATTTGGCTCAACGGTGTATTACTCTGAAAGTATCAGACCAATTTCTGATTGTCAGGGACAGGAAGATGACATGCTAAACAAGTTCTTCTGTTCAGTATTCACTGAAGAAGGAATTGGAAAAAGGCTACTGATTGTTGGTAAGAGGACATATGGCAATGAGATAGTTGCCTCACCGCTTATTAAAGAGAGTGTCTGTGTGAATCCTAGGTAATTGTATACAGTCATTTCAAGGCGTATGTGGCAATATATAATGCAATGTGAGCCCTTGAGTCAATGCTGACTCCTGGTGGCCCCGGGGTTTTCTTGGCAAGATGGGGTAGGAAGTAGATTCCCAGGCCTTTTGTTCTGAAGCAATGGAGGGTAAAGTGACTCTACACTCCCTTCCTCTCCTTTAGAGATCCTCTGTGCTTGTTCCATGTTTTCTTGAATTCAAAAAATGTCCCATCTTTTCCATCGCCTCCACTGGGAGGCTGTTCCCCACATCTACCACACTTTTTATAAAGAAACATTTCCTTAGGTTACTCTTGAATCTATCTCCTTTCATCTTGTTCCCTGTCTCATATCCCCGCGTGTTAAATGTATCCCCCAATTATGTTGTGACCGCTTTGATTGAAGGATAAGGCGGTATACAAAACTGTCTAAATAAATAAATAAATAAATCTTCATTTATGACCCTTCACTGCACAGCTTTATTTCAGTCAAAAGAGGCTCTCCTCCTGTGCATTTATGCCATGGAGGTATTTAAATGTCTCTATCACATCTCCTTTCTCTCATCTTTTCTCCACAGTAGGCACATTGAAATTGTCTCTTTATGAAATGTAATTTCATTTCAAACCTGATAGTAAGAAGAATTTCCTCCTTCCTTTCCCCCATCTCACTGTCCAGATGAGCTTCATATGATGCAAACCCACTCCTTCCTTCCCTTCATGAAGAAAAACACTTTCAAGGCAACCCTTCCTTTCTCACGCCCCCTCCAGCCCTCCCATTGTCCTCCCTCTTACCCTTAAGAGAGTCTAGTCCAGGACATCCCTACCCCTTCCTCCAACCCCTGCAAAAAGTCCCTGTTCCTTCCCAATTCAGACCCCCTTACCACAAGAAGAGTCAAGCCTATTTCCCTGGGCCATCTCCATCCCCTCTTAGGCCAGATCCCCTCCAAGGTCTATTGACAGTTCTCTCCCATACCGCATCTATCCCTCTGGAGTTGATGTGCATTATTTTGAAGGTTCCCTTGTTTGATGGCAGGAGGGATTTGGAAGCCCTTCTGCCAACAAGACTGCCCAACTGCAAATAAATCTACCCTCTTCTCAAGTTACTTCATTGGCTCTCTATCAGTTTCTGCATCCAGTTCAAACTTCTCCTGCTGACCTATAAGTGCGTTCACTCTGCAGCTCCTGACCACCTTTCCTCTCTGATCTCTCCCTACACCCCTCCTCAGAAACTCCGCTCTTCTGGCAAATTGCTTCTATCTTTGTCCTTCTCTTCTATTGCTAACGCCAGACTTTTCTCCTTTCACCTTGCTGCTCTTTATATCTGGAACAAACTACCCGAGTCTGTACGTCAGGCACCTTCTCTGGCCCTTTTTCAAATCCAGGCTGAAAACTCACCTCTTCGCTGCTGCTTTTGGATCTTGTCTCACCTGATCTCCTTTGTGTTTCCTTACCATTCCCCCTAGATGTATATCCCTGTCTAGACCTACTGTGTTGCCTGTCCTGACTGGATTATAAGCTCTGATGAGCAGGGACTGTCTCTTACATGTCTGTGCAGCGCTGTGTATGACTTATAGCGCTATACAAATGCTCAGTAGTAGTAGTAGTAGCCGCCAGCCAAAGAACTATGTGCACATCCAAAAATGAAATAGTACATACTCTGTTGCCTTCTTGGCCTAAGAACATGCCCAGGAACGGCTGCACAACTTTTATCCATAGTGAGGGAGTCGATTTTCACCCTGATGGAAAGTTAACCTAAGGTCAGATTTACTAAGGTCTTTATACTATGGGGAAAGAAGCTTAGTAAACCAGGCAAACAGCAGCACAGTGGATGACAGTTGGAGTTGGGAGTGGTGCCAAAGGACTGGAGAGAGGCTCATGTGGTGCCTTTACACAAAAGCGGAAGTAAGGATGTGGTTCAAAACTACAGGCTGGTTAGTTTAACTTCGGTGGTGAGTAAATTATTGGAAACGCTGCTGAAAGAGAAAATAGTGAGGTTTCTGGAGTCCAGCGGATTACAGGATCCGAGGCAGCATGGACTCACCAGAGGCAGGTCTTGTCAGATATATCTGATTGATTTCTTTGACTGGGTAACCAGGCAGTTTGACCAAGGGAGAGCCCTAGATGTGGTGTATTTAGATTTCAGTAAAGCCTTTGACCCTGTTCCTCACAGGCGACTTATAAACAAACCGAGCACCCTAGGAATGGACCCTAAAGTTACTGCTTGCGTTAGAAATTGTTTGGGTGGGAGGTGACAAAGAGTACAAGTAAATGGAGTTCACTCTGAGGAGAAGGATGTTACCAGTGGTGTGCCCCAGGGATCTGTCCTTGGTCCGATTCTTTTTAACATCTTTGTTAGTGATATAGCGGAAGGGCTTTCAGGTAAGGTTTGCCTCTTTGCGGATGATACCAAAATCTGCAATAGCATAGACAGCCAGGAAGGTGTAGATAACATGAGGAGGGATCTAGCTAAGCTTGAAGAATGGTCTAGAATTTGGCAGCTGGGATTTAATGTTAAAAAATGTAAGGTCATGCATTTGGGCTGCAGCAATCCAAAGGAGCAATATAGTATAGGGGTTGAAGTACTTTTGTCCACTAAAGAAGAGCGGGACCTAGGCGTGGTTGCGTCTGATGATCTTAAAGTAGCTAAACAGGTAGAAAAGGCGACGGCAAAAGCTAAAAGGATGCTTGGGTGCATACGGAGAGGAATGGCTAGCAGAAAAAAGGAGGTGATAATGCCTCTGTATAAGTCTTTGGTGCGACCTCATTTGGAGTATAGTGTGCAATTCTGGAGACCGCACCTTCAAAAGGATGTGAACAGGTTGGAGTCGGTACAGAGGGTGGCTACTAAAATGATTAGTGGTCTTCATTATAAAGCATATGAGGACAGACTGAAGGATCTTAATATGTACACCTTAGAGGAAAGCCGGGATAGAGGTGATATGATTGAGATGTTTAAATACCTCCGTGGCATAAACGTTCAGGGAGAGAGCCTCTTTCAATTGAAAGCAAGTTCTGCTATGAGGGGACATGGGATGAGGGTGAAGGGAGATAGATTCAGGAGTGATATGCGGAAATATTTCTTTACGGAAAGAGTAGTGGATCCGTAGAATAGTCTCCTAGTGGAGGTGGTAGAGATGAGGACAGTAACTGAATTCAAAAAAGCATGGGACAAAAACAGAGGATCTCTAAAGGTAAAAAGTGGACTGTTGTAGTTGTTGATATGGAAGGACAGACTAGACAGGCCATGTGGTCTTTTTCTGTCGTCATATTTCTATGTTTCTATGTTTCTATGACAGCAGAAAAATGCCAAATGGCCCATCTGATCTGCGCAGTTACTATTTAGTTTCCTGGCAAAATCCCTTCAAAACTAAAAGTTCGCATAAATATGTTTAGCAATTGTATGAGTGATGAAAGCTGAGTGGCCGCCATCTAGTTTTCCTTCCATAAGCTAATTATTTTATCTTTTTATTTTCCCTGAATAAGTTTCCTTTTGAAGCTGAAAGATCAAAGCTGTAGAAAGAGCATAGCCCTGTGTTCTCTGCTTTTCATGAGCATGCAACATATGCAAAGCACAATACAGACATTTTCATCTTAAACCTTCCATGACTGTCTCTTAACCTGAAATGGTTACTGCTCTTGTGGATGAAAGAAATATTACTTCTCCACAGTAGAAAAACTGACTTAATGAAGTAATAGCAGTAATATTTAGACTTATATAGGGATTTTCCTTTAGAAATAATCCAAAAATGCCTTACCCGCTAGTGGGATGGGAGGGGTAGGCAAGAAGGGACATTTTAGGGGCAAGAAAGACAAGACAGACCTTCCATCAGAGAAAGGACAGAGAGATTTAAAGGAAGAAGAGAGGGGGAGGGGAGGGAAGAGGAAGGAGTGGACAGCAAAGCAGTAGAAAATTGAAGGGAGGGATTTGTGGTAGGTTTGCGCAGTCTGGTAACCACTGTTTTGGAATCTTACCAAACTTGGGGCCTCTGACTTTGTATTTTTTATCATACCATATATATTAATTCTGCAATTACAAATTATGCTTAAGTACAGTTTGGCATGCCTTGCTTCCCTGATGCATGTTACTTGCACAAATATATTTATTTATTTATTTATTTACATTCTCTTATATATCGCGCTATTCTGCATCAGTGCGGTTTACATTGAAAAAACTGAAATTACATTCAGCAGGGCATACATATTAACCTATTGTATGGTGGACCTTTGTTTATACTCATGAGACATCAATGAATTGTGCTCCTAGAACAAGATGGGCAATAATCATTTAAGAGCATTGTGTTTCCATTTAACGAAAATGAAAGAAAACCCCTTAGGAGCCTGTACATTAAGTGATATGAAATTAAAAAAGCTTTTTGTTGCATGATGTTCCTAACAGTCCTCTGGAGCAAGAAAATGAATCAACTCCCTGAGTATGTCAGATTCCCAAAATATAATGTGATTACAAATGGTGCATGATTGATTACGAGGATCATTCAATGTGCTGGGCTTATATGAGAGAGGTGTACATAAATACAAGCGCCTTACAGCATGGCTTCAAAGAAGAAACATACCTCTCGCTAAGTTGATTTTGTACTGGTAATTGTATAGTAACGCAGATGTCAAACAGTATTCCGCCATGTCTAGTCAACATCTTATCAGGTTGTGAACACATTGTAAGTCACCTAATGAACATAAGAAATGCCACACTGGGTCAGACCAAGGTCCATCAAGCTTAGTATCCTGTTTCCAACAGTGGCCAATCCAGATCACAAGTACCTGACAGGTTCCCAAAAATTACTTTATAATTGATGAATTAATTATCCATTATTGGTTTAGCTTATTTCTTCTATTGAATGGTTCCAAGCGTGGTGTTAGACAAGCTAGGGCCTAGGGCAGAAGGTTTCAAGTGGACCCCGTGGCCACCAGCAGGATGTACCTTCTTAAGCTTCAGGTAGCTTTGGAGCTCTCTGTAGCATGGGGGTTCCTAGACAACTGGTCTGGTCTGCCAGATCTAGAGAGTCCCAAATTCCCTATAAATTAGTCCATCAAGAATATCATTTGCTTGACAGAAAGAACCCTGGTAATTAACACACAAAGCAACCCATGGTAAATTAATGTGACCCGCATTAATGTTATCACTTTAGTTAACAGCCTACACAAGTGTAGAAAGTCCATTCATAGTTTGCAGAAGAAGCTGAAAGGCTGCTTTAATTCCCTGAAAAGGAGAACCCAGATATTCTTTGAGACCTTAATTTAGATTAGGTTTTACTTTTTTCCCTTTGATTTTGTTACATTGTAAACCAAGTTGATGCGTCTAAGGAAAGATAAATAGTAAATTATAAACATGAAAGCAAGACAAGATAACACCAAACAACCTAAAATACAATGCAGAAACAACAGATAGCCTGAAAAAATGCTACTCTAGGATTAAGGGCATGTGCCGAGACCTGTTAGACATTCATGATATGATCAGAAAAACATATGAGCAGCAATAACACATGGACAAGTGAAAACAGAGGAATAAAATCAGTGACAAAAGTAAACGAACAAATTAGACAAAGGAATACAAGGGTTCACTAAGAACTGCCAGATTAGATTTCAAATAGTGAGGGAGCTACAGTACAAAATCAAATGCTGGTCAAGGGGAACCTCTAGCCTTATTCTAGAAGAGGGAGGGGAACATTGAAAAGGTTAAGCCGTGACAAGGAGAATAAGGAATTAGGAGATTGAATATATATTTAGGGAAATCTGTATGTAATGCATGAAAAGTCAAGATAAAAATCGTAAGTTTTATATGGAGGGAGACAAGTACCAATGATGAGACACCAATAAGAGGTCACATGATTGTACCTGTGAGAATGACATAATAGTATAATGACCATCTTTTGGATAAATTGTGACCAATTACAGTTTACAAAATGATGCCCATTAAGTTGATCTGGGTACGGGCTGGCAGTGGAGTAGGTAAGCTTTATTTATTTAGCGACCTTTCTATATCGCTGTATCTACAAGTCACAGTGGTGTATATGGAGCAAATAGAACAAGAACGTTACATAGAACATTGGTAACAATAAATAAAACTTAACTTACAGAGAGCTGAGTCGGGGTTGGATGTGAGCATAGTCATGTTGTGGTATGTGGACAGTTAAGAGTCTGATCCAAAGTGCTCCAGGAAGAGGAGGGCTTTTAGTTTACGGTGGAATTCATCATATTTCCAGGGTGAGGGGAGCATAGAAGGAGAAGGTTCTTCTGGCAGTGGCAATGTTGGGGTGGGTGAAAGCGTTTGGAACTGATAAGAGGCTGTGATTGGCTGACCCTCTTGTTGCAGAAGAAGGCAAAGAATGTTCGCTGGGAGCTGGTGAATGGTCTTAAATATAGTTAGGGAGACTTTGTATTTAATCCTCATGTAGATAGGTTAACAAGTATCCCCTGATTCCAGCAGTGGGGACAGAGGAAGTGATTGGAATATGTCAGTTTTTAGAATTGGCATCCATTACCTTTATGTTTTGCACATTATGGGGCAATGCCTCACTGTTTATATTTCTCTGTAGCTTTGTCTGCTTGGAGGTGATATTGTTGCTGTCATGGGATGGGTGGAGGAGGGGTGGGGTAATGACTCCTCTTTCCTCCTCCCTGACTTGTTGCTCAAACCTGCAACTAAGGTGTCTCTTTCTACCTCCCCCCCCCCCTCCTGCAAAAAAATCTGGCAACCTTAAGTCTATGTGGTTGAGTACAACTGCATATAACAATATATAAGTATCTTTGGACTCAAAGTATTTTTTGAAGAAAGAAAAAAGTTTTATCAACTATGGTTAGAATGTGAATACTGAAACTGAGATGAGAGCCCAGGGCGATGCCTAAAATGGTTACCTGCTCCTTGAACCCAGAACACCCCCAACCTTTCTGGATTTAATGTAATGTGTGTATCAACTGCATCTGAGCAGGAGTTTACAATGAGACAATGTGTGCCTTTGAGTCAACGCCAATGCCTGACAACCTAGGAGCTCCTGAGTTTTCATGGAGTGTGGCTGGAAGTAGATTGCTGGACCTTTCTTTTAAGGCAACAGAGGGTTAAATGACTGCCCAAGGTGTGCTAGTGGGAATCAAACCCTGGTCTCTTAGTTACCAAGCCAGTGCTCGGGCCACTAGGCTATTCCTCCACACCCTTGAGGGGTTTGGTATATTTAAATCTGGAGGGTTTGTCTCAATAAAGTCAGCGAACTGTACATTGTCGGCATAGAAGCAAATTCTAATATCAAACCCTTGAATACGAGTGGGTAATGAACAGATAGAGAAGAGTAGGGGCTTGTATCAAGAGTTGCAGCACACCACACATAGAAAATGAAGAGGTTATGATCCCCTGGAACATTCCCATACTGACGGATAAGACACTGAATGCCAGGAAACCTGATAAGCATACCAGAACGGCACTGATAATAGAAGTGTCGGTACCAAGTGATTATTCTGTGAATCACGTGGAGAAGCAGATGATCCTGAAGTACCAAGAAATGCGGTCAGAGACCAAGAAAATATGGCAGAAAGATACAGAAACATTTCGCATTCTACTGGGAGCCACAGGCCTGATAAAGAAGAATGTCCAAGCGCATCTTGACAAACTACCCATACGCGTTACATCTTACGATCTCCAGCAGGAGGCTCTCTTTAGCACGATGCAAGTATTACGCCGAGCATTAGCAGTAAATTTGAGAGATTAGGATCATATTCCACATACCCTAACTTAGAAGTGAGGTTCACGACTGCCATAGTATGTGCAAAACTAACCCATTTGGAGAAACTACCCCGGGGAAAAACAAGCTTGAAAGAGTAAAGCCCTTTGTAGCCTGAAGAGAGACATTTTATAAAAGTATTTTCACATGTATACAGCAGGAGATGTGTGTGTACTGCCTCTTCTAAAATGACCCCATACGTAAAAGAAAGCATGATGGAGTTTGGGTGGAACATGTGTGGATTTGTGATTCACATGTGCACTTTATAAAATATGCAGATTTGCGCACATTGTATGCACACTCATTCCCACCAGCTCAAGAGCAGGTTCATTTTACCGACACTGTCTACAGGATTTCTGCTACCAAATTCTAAAGACACAAACTTTTTTGCCCTTTATACATGAATATTGCTCTAGTCTGCCCCCATTTGCTGGCAGAGGAATGTAACCCACTCCTCTGGACTGGTCTAGCAGGATTCAAGGAAAGAAAGTGATCAGGTATATAAAATGTCACCATGTACACACATGTTTTATAAAATCTACATGTACGCAACAAATCTGCTGCAGCTCCACCCATACTATGCCCATGGGAATGCATCTTTGTAGACTGGAGAAAAATAGATGCCCTCTTTTCAAGTGTTTATTCTTTACACATATGTACCTGCACACAATATTGAAAGAGTCTTTTCTCTGTGCAAAACCTTCTGGAAACTAGCTTATAAAATGACCCATGCGGAGGTTAATTTCAGAAGGGAGTGTCTAGTAAAAGTGCTTTTTAAGGCGCTTATTTTATATAAATAAGTAGGTACCTTCTTGTGCTTATAAAATAGCAGCCTTAGTTGCAGAATTGCACCTTAGACGAAGGGTGGGCATTTAGACTAGGTAAAGAGCTCGTGTAAATGTCCAACGGCAAACAATGCACAGACTTTTATGCTGATCAGTATTTTATGAGGTCATTTGTGTCTTTGTGTGAGTTTTTGCATTAAATGCGTGTTAGGTACAAAACCCCAATGCACTTTAGTAAAAGGGCCCCTAAGTGTATTGTAAAAGACACAGAAGGGTAATGGATTTCGTCTTGTTTTGACACAGGTTCAGTTAATCAAAAGTGGCAGCTGTAGAGTCACACACAAAAATTAAGAATAGAAGTAGAGGTTTGCCAAAGAAATTCAAAATGCAGGAAAGCAGACATCGTGCCCTTGTGATACCTACAACGAATTGCTTCTGGGACCGATTCTAATCTGAACAAGGCAGGTAAAGAAGAGAATTCTAATTGGTGCTATAGGGCATTTTACAAACCTTCAGTTTCTGATTTAAGGCGCCTTTTCATTGCTCTGCAAACGTGCGCTGTAAAGAGACTTGTTTGGTTTTTGGTTTCCCGAGAGAAGGTGGGAATGTAGAATGAAGGGCATGGCTGCCCCTTGATGAAGCCTACTGTAGCCATGTCAAAGCCAGTGGGAAAAAACCCTCCAGTCTACTGTGCAGAACTGTGTTCCATTCAGGTAGGACACAAAAAGTCTATTTTATATCCCCAGAGACAACAATAAGCCTATTTAATAGCAGTCTGTCCCCATTCCTTAGAGCAGGATGGTGTGTAATACTATCATGTCATTCTTTGATAATTTCTGTTAGCTGGTGGTATTATGGGCTTTTTATCAGGGAGGTACCACTAGCAAGAAGGTGACCTGCTTTCCATGACATACGGATATGGGATAATATAGATTTTTATTAAGATATGGGGCAGGGGATCCACAGATAAAGAGAATCATTAAGCAACTGAGAAAATCAAATGCATTTTTTTCCTCAGCTCAGAAGGCAGATTTCTAGGGCAAGATAGGATCATCTTTATGGAGCATTTTCAACTTTTTATAGTCCATTTCATTCTTTGATTGTTTGGTTGCATTGTCAGGGTAACCACAGCATTTTTGATGCCTTTCTGCATTCAATCATACAGCACGCTGGGCTTCATGAATTATACATAGCTGAAATGCTCAAAATAGAGAAAGTAAAATCCCACTCTGCTCCGAACGTCTTCACCTGTTAAACTCGTGGAGGTCAGATATAAGAACGTAGGGGCCAGGTGAGCCCAATATTCAGCAGTACTACCCAGAGACTGCATTTCCTCAGACCTTCTCAGCACTATCCAGAGTGGTGACTGGCGGAGCTGGGAAGCAGCTGACACTTATCAATGCCATTATTCGCATAAATATCTGCATAACTTAGGATGGGATAAAAGCTGTCCAAAATGAATGCAACTTGGCTATCCGGATACACTACAGTCCTGACCCCAAAATCTGGCTATTTGGATTTTGCCGCTGAATATCCAGATTTTTATTTTACTAGAAAACGTTGATCACCGCAGGCTCACTATAACCCTATTAAATTTCAGCTTTTGTCACACCGATAAAGAGTAAAACCAAGATAGCAAATGTTGTCTTCACTCATTTCTCTTTGTAACGGGGATATATTTGATGGTCTCCATAATATAATCACGCTTCTGTGTATTGGATGAGAGTTTGCTCAAGGCTTGGAATATTTTCGGTGTGATTTCATTATTATTTTATTGCAATTGCCCTGTTAGACATTATTATGGGAAATTATATCATGAACTAATCTGTAATACTAATCTGTACAAATCTTGAATCCTTCTAGTTGGAATAATCAGTAGCATTGCCCGTAATGGAAGTAACTTTATAAGGAGCTGTGTAACGTTATGTACCATCAGTGCATGTAAGTCGTATATTTTCAAGGACTTATGCGCATAGATGGGCCTTTAGCTGGTTGCTATTTTGTAAGTAGGCCTGTCAGTGCATACGTTTGGTGTGAACATGCACAGGCATGAAGCTTGGGTGGCGTGTGGGCAGTGCGCAAATGTACACACGTAAGTTATCAAATACTATAATTTACACACATTTTGTAAATGTCTAAGCAAGAGCATTTACACTGGCTCTAGGGTTGAGATAACTGATCATGTCTAGCTTTTCAGCTCATAGCCCACCACTTACATTCCTATTACACTTGCACTTGACTTTATAAAATAGGTGCGACAGACACGCGTTGAACCAAGCGTCAACTAGATATGGCTTTATAAAATTACCTTCTATATGTATATGTTGCATTCTTCATGACCCAGAACTGCGGATGGGTGGGATACCAATATTTTTAAACAAATAAATAAACTCATAGTTTGATTGGGAGTTATTTTGTTTGCCTGTTTTTTCTTAAAGGATAACTGGGACTATCTCATTTGACTTCTAGAATGATCAATAGTTTTCTCCATAAAGCATATGGAGAACTGGCAATAAACCTAAAGATCCAAACATTTGAGGAAAGGCAGGATGAGGAAGTATGATAGAGACACTTAAATACTTCCTTGGCCTACTGTAAATGAACAGGCGGGGAGCCTTTTTCAGTGGGAAGGCATCTCAGTACGGAGGGTCACAGGATGATAGTGAAAGGGGGAAGATTCAGGAGTAATCTAAGGAAATATTTCTTTATGGAAAGGATTGTGGATGCATGGAAGTCTCCCTGTGGAGGTGATGGAGATGGGGTCAGTATCTGGATTCAAGAAAGCATGGGCCAAGGGCAGAGAATCTTTGAGGGAAAGGAAGGGGTTTTAGAGAGTGGGTTATTAATGTGGATGGACAGACTAGATGGGCCATATGGTCTTGATCTGCCATCAGTTTCTCTCAGCTTCTTAAATTGTCTTTAATTTTCACGTTCATTTTCTGCATATCCAGACTGCTCTGGATAGCTTACAAATCAGCCAACATAAAAATTACAAACTTAAACTTACAGCATAACATGCAAAATACATAAACAGTAACATTTTACAAACATTATACACAAATTCCCAAACAATAAAACAATTCAACAAAAATATATGAATATTTCTTTCTTACAATAATTTGCACATCCACTGCCACATGGACATGGGACTAGAATCTTCTTTGACCTATAGAGAACCCTTATAGTTGGGGTAAGTAATGTCACATCCTAATAACTGGGATGAGGCAAATTTCTGCCTTCTCAGACTATTTTCTATTCAGTAATACCTAGCTGGTGATATTTAAGTCTTTCAGTTTTAAGCAGTCTATGTGTAATCTTGTTAAATCGTAATCTAATTTAGTAAATAATACAATAATTTGTACAGCTCATCAATCATTTGCAACCAATTACTTCTCTGAATTTGTCTACACTGTAATTCTTAACATTATTATCTTGATTATTGAAAATTTGCTTCATACTTTCAATATTAAATTTCAATTAAAAAGAACACAATTATTCTTTTAAACGTTTCACTCTTTTTGCCATGACTTTAGAATTATTTGCTATGTTTCTATTTTTCATTCATATGCAATGCTAAAACAAATAAGAATTGTAGAGGAAAAATAAAGTAAAAGAAATTTCAGTTCAAAATGAAAGTATATTCAGTTTGGGTTAGCCTGTTAATTCCTGAAGCTAGCCTTGTCCTGACATTTGAAAATACCCCCAGTGTGGAGCAATTAAATTTAGCTGCCTAGTTAAGGTGGAGAATTGGGCAGCGCCCTGAAGCAGGGAGATTTAGCCATCTAGCAATGATTTTCAGGTCTAGGTGGCTAATTCTGCAGGTGGTAGCATGGCAATTTCTGTGGCAAACCTTTAGCTTGAAATTTGCAGTCCCTTTATAAAACTCATGTTAATTTTGCAAAACCATTTGCTTACCATCTTAAGGGGCATGCTTACTAAGCTCCATGTCAGTATCACATGATCAGCCCCAAAAATGAACGTGGAGCTATGCTCAACCCATGCTAAAATATGGAGATGTGCCTGGTATGTTTCCAGGTTTCTGGCATGGGTACACTAGCACTCCTTGTGGCCTTGGGCAAGTCACTTAACCCTCCATTGCCTCGGAAGAAAGGCCTGGCAATCTACTTCCGGTGACACTGCCAAGAAAACCCAGGAGCTTCTGGGTCGCCAGGAGTCAGGGCTGACTCGAAGGCACACATTGCATTGCATAGTGCCTTTGGTAAGATCAATGTGGGTGCATGTAATGCCAGCCATTGGAGGTGGTAGTAGGTGTGCCTGTGCTAAGTACTATATTGCCAGAGAGCTTGAGGCAAAAATACCCACAGTACTAATGATATGGACGCTTTGCCCAGGACCACCCAGAATCCACCCCTACCCCTGATACTCATGTAGTGTGGTATTTTTAATACTGCAGAACACTTGGCATGCGCTGAATCCCATGCTACCTGTAGCACACTTAGTAAATATGCCCTAAAGAACCAATTCAATAAAGAGTTTTATAATCACCGACAGGACTGT
Organism: Ichthyophis bannanicus; assembly: GCA_033557465.1. Classification (NCBI taxonomy): domain Eukaryota; kingdom Metazoa; phylum Chordata; class Amphibia; order Gymnophiona; family Ichthyophiidae; genus Ichthyophis; species Ichthyophis bannanicus. The sequence continues at coordinate 116,754,216 of CM066049.1, read as the reverse complement.
CACGGGGAATATGGCAACCTGGTCAATTGCTACCAGAAGGCAGTGCCCACCTCTATGGCACTTGCCTTCCCCAGTTGGCTGCACAACTCCTTGGTCACCCCTGTTGAGACAGGCTTGGCTGCTATTAGCCAGCCCAGGCAGCCAACATGCCCATCCTGGGGCAAGAAGCAGCATATGGTAGACAGCCAGGCAGTGCATGGATTTCTCTGTTTGTCTTCATATTTCCATAGCTCTTCCTGACTTGGTGCCCTTGATTTTTTGCTCATCTTATCCACCTGTAGCAATAGTACTGATAACAGAATATGGAAAAATCCACCTTGAACTGACCCCAGAGGGTAATATAGTAAATAATCTATCAAGCGTTGATTATACCGCACTTTGATTACGCTAATGCAATCCTACAAGGGCTCCCACAATCCACCCTGAACCTGCTCCAACTCGCGATGAATGCCACGATGAGAGTTCTACACGGGGCTTCTAGGAGCGAGCATGTTACGCCCATCCTGAAGCACCTCCACTGGCTCCCTATACATGGCAGACTTGCTTTCAAAACCCTACTGCTGACTTCAAGGCCATCAATGGGCTCTCCTCCACATCACTAGCAGAGCTTATCCAAACCATGTCCCCCAATAGGTCCAGAAGATATACAGCAGTCAACACACTGGTAATCCCGAAGGAAATAGCCCAATGCACCCATGCAACGCAAAAAGGGCTTTCAGATTCTGTGCACCCAGATGCTGGAACACCCTACCACCCATCATCCGGGTAATCCCTGACCTAACCCAGTTTAGGAAGGCATTGAAGCACCACCTCTTCCTCAAATACTACCCGGAAGACAGTGCTCCAGTAGCCTCCTCCCCCATCTAGTACAGCCACAGCAACATACCCCGCAAGCCATCCATGACTATGATTACTTTTGACATGACATAACGTGTCGCCTAGATGTAAATAGTTACCCCAGTTTTATCCAAGTTGTAGTACCTGTTCTTTGTAAAGACAGATCAGCTTGCTGCACTGTGCTAGTCATTCTGTTTCATGTAAACTGCACTGATGTTGAATAGCGCGGTATAAAAGAGACTGTAAATAAATAAATAAAATAAATAAATAAATAAATAATGACAAAGACCAAAATGGCCCTTCCAGTCTGCTCAATTGAAATTCCTCTACTTTGGGTTGCCTATGGGAATTTATATGCACATCAATCCAACATCAACTCATGATTCTCTCATATATTTTATCTGATCTCTCAACCCTTACCTACTCTCCATATCTGCCCAAAGTTTTCCAAAAATCTCTTAAAGTGATGGTCTCTTCCACCTTCACTAGTAGTCAAGAAATCCGACAACGCATTGCTCTTGGCAGAATAGCTATGAAGGACCTAGACAAGATTCTCAAAAGCAGAGATGTCTCTCTCCATACAAAGATTTGACTTATCCAAGTCATGGTATTTTCAATAACATCTTATGGATGCGAAAGTTGGATAGTGAAAAAGATAGGAAGAAAATTGATTCCTTTGAATTATGGTTCTGGCAAAGAATATTGTTTATTGTCTATTATACATAGTAAATGACAGCAGATAAAGATCAACATGGTTCATCTAGTCTGCCCAGCAAGGTGGCAAGAGTAGGTGTGCCTGCCGCTCCTAGCAGGCCACCCCTCCCCTAGCCTTTGTTTAGGGGTGTATCCACCACTCCATGCAGGTCACCTCTACTTGTTGAGATATCAACAATGTCTGGACATTTTTCAGAATTTAAAACCTCTTTTTTCAGTTTTCTAATCCTGTCCCCTGTATGAGTGAGCTTGCCCTGCCTACTTGATTGACCGCTTTTAACTACATGCATCAAAGCGGTTTACAACAAAAGCCTACTAAACTGAAATAAAACAGAAAGACAAAATAAAACACAATAAAAATCTGAATATTGTGTATACCATGGACTGCCTGAAGAACAAACCAGTCAGTAATAGAAGAGATCAAACCAAAGCTTTCTTTAGAAGCTCAGATGACAAGACCTTGACTTTCATACTTTGGACACATCATGAAATGAGAGAGGTCATTGAAGACAGACATCATGCTTGGCAAGGTTGAAGATCAACACAAAAGAGGAAAGCCAGCAGTGAGACGGATCAATACAGTAACAGCAACTATGGATGCCAGTCTATCCACAATGAGCTGCCTGACTGAAGACTGAACACAGTTTAGGACAGCTATCCATGAATCGACACCGACTCGACAGCATTTACCAACAACAGCCCAAGACTTCTTCTAAGCCATGCTGCCAAGTTTTATAAAAATTCCCACAGCCACCAAGCTTAATGAGGTTGTTCCCTTTTTACTGAAGATATGTCTTCATCCATTAAGCAACTCCCAGGCTTCTTGGAAGCCCATTGCCATTGTGTCACTGTTCTTTCTTGAGAACCCAATATAATCCTACCACTACTGCCTTGGGTTGTAACCGTAAATTTAAAATTCTAGAAAGTCTACTGCTATGTTTTCACATGGTTATGTCACAGTTTTTTCATTTTGTCTTCCAGAACTTGTCAGCAACAAAACCTTGAACAAAAGATGCATAATTTCAAAAATTTTGCAAGCAAAGTGACCTGTAGGTCCTAGGCACTATCTAACCCTAATTTTGTCCACTTTATAAATCTTACCCTACAGCTTTTCAGGTTGCATCTAAAATTTGTGTTCAGCACAGTCAAAACAAAGTATCTTCTCTTGTCCTAAAACGTAAACGTCTTTCACTAGTTTTATTCATTCCAATATTACTGCATTACTGAAAGAATAATTGCCCATCAAACCAAATCCTTTCGTTAATAGTTTGAGACCCCCTGCTAACCTGATTCCAGGAAGACTCTGTCAATTACAGACAAAAGACTGCAGCCAAAAGACTTCAAAGTAGTTGAATGAGCAAGGAGATCTATTTACATGCAAAATTAATAATTATATTCCACTGTTAATTTGTTTTTCTTGTTATGCCTCATGAGGGATTCATGAATGATCTAATATTGAATCTGCTGAATGTAGCAAGTTTAGAAAAGACCAAAAGTGTTTATGGTTACATTAACAAGGGATGGATTAAGTTTACGGGGTTCTAGTATTTTTCACCCATATTTTGAGATTCGATTCTTTACCTCCAGCGTCACGTTATTAATGGCAAGTTCCCTGGCTCCTTGCCTAAGTCCAGCCTCCCAGAAATACTACAGTAATCATCTGCTAAAAACGGCACTTGTGTCAGTATTCTTTCTTAAGTCCACAGGGGAGGATGAAAATAGATCTGGTAGGCCAGGAGGATTTGTAGAGGTGCAAAGGTTGAGCCTGGGGCAGAGTGGGAGGATTTCAGTCCAGCTTTGCTAATGGGTCTTTATTGATTTTCTTTTTGTATTTGTTCGGCTGTTTCATTCAATGCTTCTTATGTTTTATATCAATGTAAATTTGTTTTGGGCATTTTATGTTCTTTCATATACTGCTCTGAGTGGTTGTTTTTAACTAGGGAAGCAGTATATAAGGATTTATAAATATTTGGGGGATTGGATATTCAAAAGGGCTTAAGATGGCTGGCAGACTTGCTAACTGTGTTAATCCTCTTATCTGTGATATTCAGCCGCACTAACATGGCTAGTTCCGCTGAAACTCCGCAAATACTGCCTATGCATGTCTTGATGTTAACCGGTCAGCATCGCGGCATGCTGGGAGCGTCACCCATCAATAACCAGGCGGTGATGATATTGATCTGCTGCCCAGTTACTGACATGCTGCAGGAGTCAGGCACAGTAAAGGCCGGCCTAACTTTCTCCGCCGAAGCTAACTGGGTAGCGATTGGATATCACCATTGCCTGGTCAGCTTCCTGGCAATCCGGACAACCCGGATGGTTAATGCTGGGGCCGGATATGGTCCTAGCATTGAATATCTAGGTTTAAAGTTCCACCACTAAATCTCACAGTACCTAGTAACTCCCCCTTGTGTTTTCATGTATGAGAAAGGGCGGGTATAAAGCTAAGCACGTACAGTACATGCTCCACGATAATGTTCAAAGTGAGTCAATGCATAATGTTATTTTGAAAATGTGTCGAAGTGTGCAAAGGGAAAATCTGCATTTTTTTAATGCCATAATGGGTCAGACCAAGGTCCATCAAGCCCAGCATCCTGTTTCCAACAGTGGCCAATCCAGGTCATACGTACCTAGCAGTTTCCCCAAAAGACACAAGTTCCACAATGGTTGTACTGGGTCAAGCATTGATATCTTCGGTCACTTCTTAATAATGGTTTATGGACCTTTCCTCCAGGAACTTGTCCAAACCTTTTTTAAATCCAGCTACACTAACAGCCTTTACTACATCCTCCAGTAACAAATTCCAGAGTTTAATTACACGTTGAGTGAAAAAATATTTTCTCGTATTAGTCTTAAATAGTTTACCCTGTAGCTTCATTGCATGTCCCCTAGTCTTTCTATATTCTGATAAGGTAAACAATCGATCTACGTTTACCCGTTCCACTCCGTTCATTAATTTATAGACTTCTATCATATCTCCCCTCAGCCGTCTCTTTTCCAGGTTAAAGAGCCCTAACCTTTTTAGCCTCTCTTCATAGGAGTATACTTCCATCCCTTTTACCATTTTGGTGGCTCTTCTCTGTACCTTTTCTAATAACGCTATATCCTTTTTAAGATACAGCAACCAGAATTGCACACAATATTCAAGGTGCGGTCGCACCATGCAACGATACAAAGGCATTATAATATCCTTTGTTTATTTTCCATTCCTTTCGATATGATACCTAGCATTCTATTTGCTGTCTTGGCCGCCATTGCACACTGGGCAGAGGGTTTTAACATGTTATCCATGATGATGCCTAAATCTTTTTTCCTGGTTGGTGGTTCCTAATGTGGAACCTTGCATCATGTAACCGTAGTTTGTGTTTTTCTTTCCTAGGTGCATACTTTGCACTTGTCCACATTAAATTTCATCTGCCATTTGGATGCCCAGTCTTCCAATTTATCAAGATCCTCTTGCAATTGTCCACAATCCTCATGGGTTGTAACAACTTTAAATAGTTTTAAGTCATCTGCATATTTGATAACCTCACTCATTATTCCCTTTTCCAGGTCATTTATGAATATGTCAAAAAGCAGCGGACCCAGCACAGATCCCTGGAGTACACCACTATTCACCTTTCTTCATTTTTATGCATGTGCCCAGTTTCAAACTTTGCCTCAAACTGTTTGCTGTTCATTGTTCTTGTGTTTAACAGTATAAATCAGAGCTTCTCACAGGGTTAGAGCTACAGTTTGCTTGGATCGTGATATCATGAGGAAAGGTTCCTTTCATTGGTTAGATCTTATGATGTCATACAATAGACGTTGGGAGAATATTCTGCAGCACTTAGCTATCGCCACTTAAAAAAATCTCAGCACAATTTCAATGATAGCAGTAGTGCGATTTCTCATTTCTCTGTTCCCAGCCCACTACTCTAACCATTAGGCTTTTTCTATTCATCAAGGTTCTGAAATCCTATTCCTGGGATGTCTATGTAGATGCCTCTTCAGACCTTCATAATGGGCATGTCCACATTTGTAAAATCGAGCCTGCTTTTGTTTCAGACATTCTGGCTTAGACGTCTCAGATTGCACTGGATGCTCCTTCTAAAATCCCCCTCCACATTAACAAAGCACCAAGACAGAGGCAAAACAATTAACCTGTTTAACAATTAATGTTTCTATGGTAAAAAGGGGACTGTTGCAGTTGTTGATAAGGAAGGACAGACTAGATAGGCCATGTGGTCTTTTTCTGTCATCATATTTCTATGTTTCTATGTAATCTATTCTAAATATGTGCCTGTAATATGGGACTGGAGATCTGAAGGTACTATCCTATGAGTATAACTGACTAAAGAAAACTGCCTTCAACTGCTTCTGAAAACTTTCAGTACTATATAATGTTCTTACTTCAGCCAGGAGAGATTTCGCAGCTTTAGTTCTGCGACTGAGAACATAACATTCACACAGAATTAAAGATCCTGAACAATAGTATATCGAGCACCAGTGAGTCTCAAGATCTCAGAGCATGCAGTGGACAATGTATTCTTAGATCAGATATAACTGGCAATGGCGCCTCCTGATTAAGAGTGTTCAACACCAATACCGGCACCTTAAATATAGCTGGCAATTTAATAGGCAACCAATGGAGTCTCTTCATGTCACACCTGTTATAACCCAAACTGTGGAATTCTGGACTGTAAAGGATGGATGATGTAATTAGGCAACCTATGTGCAGACTATTCCAAAAGTCCAAATATGATACCACCACGCCTGGTATTGCTTATAGTTAATACTAAAATTATTATGATACTCTGGTGGATCAAATTTTAATGGATTCCCTCATTGTGTCTGTGAAAAATAAAATCATGGGAACTTTATTCTTAATACTGCGCGTTTCCAGTTTTTACTATGCTTAAGGGTAATTTTATAACAGGTTAAGTGGACGTCTAGTTTGCACCTATTTTGTAAAGACAAATAACCACCTCTCTGTCTTTATAAAATACTCAAGGATCACGTCTGCATTGTAGGAGTTGACAAAATACTTGCTTGAGAGCAGGTTGTTGACATATGCACATAATTTAAGATATTTTATGATCTATGTGTGTACATCACTATTCTGTCTGTGCTCATCTCAGACCACGCCCTCAGCAGCACCTATAGGAAAAGTACACGCGTGCACGCACTTTTACGCCTGCCGTGATTTGACAAGTCATTTAACATGTGCATATTGCCACATAAATGCAAAACTGATTTTATAAAATGACTCCCTATAGAGCAAGGAGTGGCCAAAGTTCTAACAATTGTAATAATATAACAGCTCTGTTAGGGGGTATGTGTACTAAACCAAGCTATCTTGAAACAAGGTCCCATTGAATAAACCGTTAGCCCGGTTTAGTAAGCGTACTCCTAGGTTTGTCCTAACTTGTAATGTTTTTAGAAGAGACTGAAGAAGGAAGGGGGAGAAAGGGAGTACAAGTCAACAGAGGGGAAGCCACAAGATAATGTAAGAATGTGGTCAGACATTGTGGAAATAATACAACCAGTTTTGGATGGATTTCAGTGCAAGGAAATATGAGTGGATTCAGGAAAACATGAATCTAGGACCAAAGCCATATCCTCAGCTCAGCAACATCTTTAATCCATAAAGGCTAGATTAAACAGATTCTCTGGTTCCACCATCCATAACTAAAACATAGTGGGATTGGTCTGCACATGGATCTTCCAGTCTACTATTGACTGAAATAAAGGTTTGGAAATTAAAACAAAAAAGGAATATGAGGTGATATTTTTTGACTGGACTAACATAATGCATTTCTTCAGGATTTAACCCTTCCTTCCTCAGGTCAGAACAGAATGGTGCTTTGCATAGTTAGTCGCCAGCTCTGTGGGTGCAGTGGGTGCTTGAGCACCCCCATAAGTGAGAAAATCTCTTCACGGTGTCCAGGAAGGGATCATTCGTGTTGTTTTGAAAGGTTGGCCTTTATCGCTGTTGGAGGAGGATAGAAATTTTTCATCACAGCAGAGATACATGAAGCAGCTGATCAGGAATCTTCAAATCCATAATTGAGCTAAGCTTTATTGAAAACAATCTTGGCCATTAATCCCAACATGCCTTCCATTAATTGAGGCTTAGGCCCTCTGAGATAGTTCATTCTGGACGGAAGGCTTCTCTATAATGCATCCAATGGGAAAAGGAAACTACATCTCTGATCGCAGTAGGCTTTGTAATGGGATGTTTATTTATGTTCTTTCAAGCCAGACCCTGGAGTTATCTTGCCATTCTAAGCTGTTTGTCATACTGTACCAAATATTCAGACAAATTAGAAGGAGAAGAATCTGGATGGGATGGACAAGTCCACCAGCAATTGTTCTCAAGAAACACATTTACATAAGGCCATAAGGATCACCATTCAGATCAACTGAGGATGAATTACAGAAGAAAAGACTGTTCTATTACAGCTGTGAATACGCCTGAAATTACAGTCATAAGTTTTCAATACTGGAATCAAATGAGCGGGCCAACATTTAGTCCCAAGTACGTAGATGTGGAAAGATGAAACACAATTAGGTGCTCAGGTGTGGCGGCAGGGACATCTAGCTTCAAAATTAGCAGTATCTGAGTTCAAGCCCCTGCTCAATCATGCCAGGAAATTCTGTGGTGACCTGCAGACAGCAGCTCTTGTGTGCCACTGAAGGTCGTTAGGTTTCTGTTATACTGGCAGTACCTATCGAACTCTGTTTAATAACTGACGAGCCTTGCAACTGCTGTTACCTCTGAGAGCTCTGAAAAGGAAATTCACAGGACAATAGAAACTGGAAACCTATAGAGCAGGAAGATAGACTTAAGTGTATGTTTATAGGAAAAGCTTGTGCTGTCTGGTGAACAGTGGCCTTGTGTCATTTGATCTCATCAGAATAGGAGCATCTTAGCTAAAAATACTACTACTTATTTTATTTATTTATTTAGACAGTTTTGTATACCGCCTTATCCTTCAATCAAAGCGGTCACAACACAATTGGAGGATACATTTAACACGCAGGGGTATGAGACACACACACTAATACTTACAGGGAACATGGGCAGTGGAGGGTTAAGTGGCTTGCCCAAGACCACAAGGAGCATCTGTGGGACTAGAAACCCCAGTCCTTCTGGCCCAAGGTTGCTGTCCTCTAGTGGGATTTGAACCCCCGACCTTACGGCCTGAAGTACCTTGCCCCAACCACTAGGCTACTCCTCCCTTGGTTTTATACCGCCACTGGGTGTACAGTAGCTCCATTAAAGGATGAGTTAATGGACTTTCAATCTCTGTCCTTTATTGACTGTTACAATACACAGTGTCAGTAAAGGGTATTGACTACCATTCTATCAAGTTAGGAAAGAGAAAGAAACTTCAAATGTACAATAGATCGGGTTCTGATGTTTTATCAACTTCTCGGTGTGCAAGTACTCAATGGGTGGCCATGAAAAAGACTTGTCTGTTGTAAAAATCCCTTTGCTCATCACAAGCCTTTAGAATGAAATCTACCAAACTGCAAAAAGTACCGCACCTGCCTCAATTGTGTAGGCAGATCCAGCCTAAAATGGTATCTCCTGAGGGCACACCCATGACATGCCTATAGTTCTGCAAAGCCAGGTTCAAGCTTGAAGTCTGGGCATGACAGGGAGAAGATGGTCTCAGGCCTCGATGGGAAGGTCTTACAAATAGAGCTTGATCAAAAGCAAGATGCAACAGGAATCTGAGATAGGACTTTACTTACTTCCTGACTCAAGCTGTAACAAGATGAAAAGCCCTACATGCTAAGTAGCGCTTCCTGAGTGAAGGACCACTGAGAACAGCGACTGAACAGAAATCAACTAATGCACAATAAAATGAACAGGCAATAAGGAAAAACATTTTCTCTTCAGACTTGAACCCTAAAACAGAACAGCGCCACCCGGTGATAGTACAATAGATTTATTTAACAGGTTTTGCTATACTGTTTTTCTACCAGTCAAAACGGTTTACATGGAACTGGGTGAATACAATGAACTGCTACTAATCATTTGTATAGTGCTACAAGGTACATATAGATGTAAGATAGAGTCCCTGCTCATCAGATCTTACAATCTAACCAAGACAAAAAACATTGCAAAACTGGGGACTGGAGTATGATAAGATACACATCCCTCACTTGGTTTGCAGCTTGTTGTGCTGTGAGGGCTTGTATGCATCAGTGATGCTGAGAGCTAAGCTATTAATAGCTTAACTACTGGCAGGGTTTCCCAAGATGGACAGGTCTCAGCTGAGGTGCCAGACCAAGACAAACCACCCATCTGGGCAGCAGCAGAATGGGATAGTGTTGGCAGCAGAGGATCACATTTCTGCGACAACAGCAACAACACTAAAATTAAACTGTGTGGAAGAAAGGCCTGGCAATCTACGTCTGCATCTTGCCATGAAAACCCAGTGGATATTCACAACAAAACAAATTGCACTATAGTGCTGGAAGATGAGACCCCCAGGTTGGAAGGCACTCAACTGGCTACTGGGGAGAAGCAGAAGACCTTTCAGAGTAAAACCAGCATTTATGATGCAGTTGGATCAAAGCCCTTGGGACGTCTGATTGATGATGTAACCACACATGAAATGAGTCAGAAGCTGCAAAGATGCCTTACATATTGGGACATGGAACATACGAAGCATGAACCAAGGGAAGTTGGAAATGGTCAAGAATGAAATGGAACATGTACGACTTGATCTGTTGGGTGTCAGCGAACTGAAATAGATTGGCATTGGGCACTTTGCATCTGAAGATCACATAGTGTACTATGCTGGAAATGAAAGACAAAGAAGAAATGGTGTTGCATTTAGAAGAAACTTGCAAGAACTGTAATGAAACACAATGCAATCAGTGAAAGCTTAATTTCTATCCATCTACGTGGAATGCCCATCATCACAACTATAATTCAAGTATATGCCCCAAAAACAGCTGCAGAAGAGGATGAAGTTGATGAGTTCTATGAACAAGTGCAAGCTGAAATTGACAGAACATTCAAATAGGATATCCTGAGAGTAATGGGTGACTGGAACGCAAAAGTTGGCAACAAAGAAGAAGGCAAAGTGGTTGGAAAATATGGACTTGGCAACAGAAATGAAGCTGGAGAAAGACTGATAGAATTCTGCAAGACCAACGATCTATTCATCTCAAACACCTTCTTCCAGCAACACAAGCACTGACTGAACACATTGACTTCACCCAATGGATTGTATAAAAATCAAATTGACTACATTTGTGGAAGTCGAAGATAGAAAAGCTCTATAATGTCAACAAAGACAAAACCTGGAGCTGACTGTGGTACAGATCACCAACTAAGTGTAAACGCTGTTGTTATAGTGCTAAAAATTAGTAGCAAAAAAAGGAGTTTTTCTCTTATTAAAATGGAGAGGTCACGATAGTGAGAGGAAATTCCCTCTTCACCTAGATGACCATTCCGACAAAAAAAATCTCTTTTTTTAGGCATTAAGTTGTTCAAGAACGCTGGTTATTATTGTCTAGGTTTTGCTTTAAGGTTGATACTTTTTAACCGAGTTGTGGGTATAATTCTTTGTGATTATTCAGTAGTTTTGAATACCTTAGCTTTTACTTATGGCTTCTTCCACGTTTGCATATACAGAGGAGCAAATAATTTAATTAAAGAAACAAAAATCGCTTTTTGAGGATGAGGAAGTTCTTGGTTCAGTAATGGATTTGCCACCTACCATTCTGGAATTGAAAAATTTACATAAAAAACTATTACGTGCTAGTCTTCACGGTTCAGCCATGGCTGAGTATTTGAAGTCTTCTATAATCCCAAGAGGGCTCCGTATTATAAAACCTCCTAAACAATTTACAGATGATCAATTATTTTTGGCTAAATGGAATGCTGTACTCAATAAGTGCAGTTTTGATCTGATAGCACTTCTGCTGGAGCGTTCCATCTCTGAACAGGAAAAATTATCTGCGCAGACAGTGGATTTAAAGAAAAAGATCTTGGACACATTAGAGCTTCATAGTTTTCAGACTCAATGGGCTGAGATTGAGAAACAACTAGCATCCTTTCGTGATCATGTCCATAGTTTAAAAATTAATAAATTTAAAAGGGACAAGTCCGATTACGATAATGATTGTGTTTATAAATGGCCATCTCGGATTAATCAAAATCACAACAAGAAGGTTTCTTTTGCCTCTGGCTCGGAAGATTCCTCTGATGTGGATTCTGAAGACTCAGATTTAGTTAACATTAGTACTAATAAAAATAAAAGAAGTCTTCCTACTTCAGAGTATCAAAGAGGAAATTCCTTTCATGGTCGTAGACCCAGAGGTTCTTACCATCAGGATTTTCCGGAGGGTCCCGACACCAGATCCAGAACCAGGAATCGACAGTCGTAAATCTGTCAGGCCATGAGTTAACACATGAGCAATTACAGCTTTTGGAATTGGGGCTAACATTTGTCCCTTCTACAAACTATGATGGTTTTGAGATGCGTGCAGCACTATATAGGTTTGTCAGGAAGTTATGTGTCATATATTACTTTGCTGATCATGATAATCCTGTGGATATATCTCTGATTAAGAGACCCTCCAGATGGCAACCCCTGGGACAAATGGATGCGGCTATTTCTACTTATCAAGATCTTGTTTTGAAAGAGCTATTTCAGTTGGAGAAAACAAATTTCCCTTTTCATCATAATTTATCTTATGACCAGCATAGAGTTTTGAAGCAAATGTCAAATGCTGATCTAATCATCAGACGTGCTGACAAGGGAGGTGCTACGGTGGTGTTGTCCACAGAACAATATGAGAGGGAGATGCATATCCATTTGGACAATCACAAATATTATATTCCAATAAATGACCCTACAAGTGACCTTTTGAATCGTATACAAGGCTTGTTTCTCAAGCTTTTTTGAATAATTGGATAACTAAACGTGAACCAGATTTCTTGATAAATAAACATCCGAAGACACCTATTTTTTACCTGGTGCCTAAAATCCATAAGACACTGATTAACCCTCCGGGTCGCCCTATAGTGTCTTGTAGGGACTCGGTTTTAGAACCATTGTCTAAATTTAGTGACCTTTTTTTACAACCAGCAGCAACTAAGGTGCCTTCCTTTATAAAAGATACTGGTGATTTCTTAAAACAATTGACTTCTTGTACAGCATGGTCTACATATTCATTTATGGTTTCTCTGGATGTTCAATCACTATTGTCGTGAAGTGCAAGGTTTAGAACCGATGGAAACAGAGGTTTCTGTGGAAAATGAAACCAAAGCTGTCAGTGCTGAGTCAAGCATGGAGGGTTGGCATGGAAACCATAAACAAACCTCGTCACAGAGGGCTAGGGAACGCCCATCCCCTGAGCTAGCTCCTACCTCATCAGGGAACTGCGAACACCTGGGGGGAGGTGTGGCTCAATACAACGGGGGAAGGAAGCTAGATAAAAACCCTCTAGTAAAATCTGAGAGAGACAGACACAGACACGGGCAAAGATACGAGCAGAGACAAGGGGAGAGTCTCAGATGGAAGCTCAGTCTCCGACACGGAGAGAGATACAGCAAGCGTGGGAAAAGGTAAAAGAAATCCCAATCCTAGTTGGAGATACTCTTCAAAGGACAAGAGCTGTGTAGGACATTCAGGTCCAGGACACAGGGAGCAGTGCTTAAACATAGGAGGCACAGAGGATTTCTATTGCTCAGGAAGCAAGGACATTTATGCTGAAAAGCAGAAAAGACAGCCACGCTGGGTTCACAAAAGGCAGACTCCAGGTAAAGTCAATTTCCCTGATTATAAATATATATCAGAAGGGGGAGAGGAGTTTTGTTTTCCGTGTGGTAGCCAAGGGAGAAGCCTGAGAGGAAGTAGTGTTAAAAGCAAAGGAAGAATTCCATGTTATAAAGCTGAAGAGGGAAACGTATTACCCTTTAACTACAGAGAGCTGTTTGCACCTGAGAGCAAGCATTTAGACTCACCAAGCAGGTTGGGGGAAGGAAACCCTGTGAGTGAAAGAGAACAGTTTGCCTGGCAAAGAGAAGAACCTGTTCTAAAAGGTTTCCAGGAAGAAACTGACTGTATGCACTGGGACCCATATCAACCTCCTGAGTCAGAATATATGATGGACTGTTCTTATATGGTGGCGGATAATGTGCAGTCTCTGTGCTGAATATATTGGCTTTTACTAAGGAGAAAGAAACAGCCAAAAGAAACATTTTGGAAGGAACTGTTTATTGTTTTGGTTTTGTATAACAGCTGAAAGTAAGCAATATTTTTGTTATCACTGGAAGTATAATTTCGTTGTAAATAGTCCTTATTCTTGGTCTTCAACATCTAACCCCGGGAGGGGAAATAAATCCTAATTTCCTTAAACCACTCGTGCACAACGTGTACTCATTTTCATGGTTGGTGGACTACATTACCCAGGAGGCCTTTCTACACCTCCATTTTAAGTTTTACCACCAAAGAAACACAACTACCCACTTGCCCTACCTATGCTAATTACCTCTGGGAGGGTGAGTGGTGACACTATATACTAATATAGATCAAAAAGAGGTACTAGCGGGTCTATTACATCATCCACTATCATTGCCGGAACGCATTCCTAGAAACTTTATTCTTGATCTGTTAGATTTGGTACTTAATAACAACTATTGTCTTTATCAACAGCAACATTATCTTCAGATTTTTGGCATAGCCATGGGTGCTACTGTGGCCCCTTCTATAGCCACATTTACATGGCTTGGTTTGAGGATGCATACATCTATTCTCACCCGTTGTTTTCTATGGTCCCTTTTTGGAAAAGATTCCTTGATGATATTTTCTTTTTATGGACAGGCACGAAAGAAGATCTCGAGATTTTTTTAAAGTCTCTGAATTCTTTTAAGGAAAATATTAAATTTACAGCACAAGTTGAGTCTCAAAAAATTCAATTTCTAGATATAACTATTGAACTGTCTACAACTGTTTTTTTGACAACATTTTACCGTAAGCCGGTTCAAAGAAACACTTTGTTATGCTATGACAGTTTTCATCCTCCGGCATTGAAGAAAGGTTTGCCATTTGGTCAGTTTTTGCACCTTCGGCGTAATTGTACCCGATTGTCAGATTTCAAAATTAATGCAAAAGATTTAAGTCTTCGTCTGTTATCTAGGGGCTATCCAAGCAAGGTAATAAAATCAGCGTATTTACGTGCCCGTTTTACCCATAGAGAATGGCTTCTCGAACCCCAATTTTGAGTATTGCCATCAGAAACAGCAGAAGGCAAAATAACAGGTATACTCCCTTATATGAGAGGTACTTCAGCGGTCACAAGAATGTTTCATAAATATTGGCCTATCTTAGGGTTACATACCTGTTTCAGAAAACAGTTGCAGATAGCTTATTCTCGAACGGCTAAACTGCGTGACCTGTTAGTTAAAACCACGGCATCGATTGATCGCCCTCCTGCCTTTCATGAAAATGCTGAACATTTTGCATGTGGATCCTGTAATTTTTGCTCAACTACAATTTCGGGTTTGACATGGCTTGATAGCCACACCATGAAGACTTATACAGCTCGTTGGCATACTAGCTGTATTTCAGCATTTGTGGTGTATCTGATCATATGTCCACGTGGTTTATATTATGTGGGTCGCACATCGAGATCTCTCAAAATACGCCTGGGTGAACATGCCTCTAGACTTCGTACTAAAACTTTGACAGCCCCGTTGGTGGATCATTGTCTTAGTATGTCACATACCTTTGAAGTACTTCAATGGCAAGCGCTTGATTTTGTACCCTTGAATCCTCAAGGAGGGGATCAAGTTCAATCTCTACAGAATCTGGAACAAAAGTGGATTTATAGGCTAGACACAGTTTACCCGAGGGGGCTGAATATGCAGTTGGACTGGCATACCATCTCTTTCTCTTAGGTTTATACTGGATATTATCCAGCCTGTCAATAAGCAGGTAGTAGTCTGTTTGGTGGCTCCTCCCCTGTCTGATCTGATTGGCTCCTCATTTTTGAAAAAATTTGGTCTAAAGACGGCTGTTGAAACAGCAGAGCAAATGTTGGCGTTTCCTGAGTACAAAACCCGCGGTCTTCAAAAAATGCTTTTTATGGCTGAATCCTCGTCGAGCAGTGTTTAGACCTGAAGCAGGGGGAGGAATGTGTAAACCCTGAAACGTAACACGTCATTTGGAGTACTGCCATCTGTGATATTTTGAAGCAGCCTTCGTTGTTTATGCAGCTAAGTGTAAACGCTGTTGTTATAGTGCTAAAAATTAGTAGCAAAAAAAAAGAGTTTTTCTCTTATTAAAATGGAGAGGTCACGATAGTGAGAGGAAATTCCCTCTTCACCTAGATGACCATTCCGACAAAAAAAATCTCTTTTTTTAGGCATTAAGTTGTTCAAGAACGCTGGTTATTATTGTCTAGGTTTTGCTTTAAGGTTGATACTTTTTAACCTAGTTGTGGGTATAATTCTTTGTGATGATACCAACTACTAGTATGCAAACTCATGCTAAAGTTGAAAAAGAGCAAACCACTCATGAATATAGCAAAATATGACTTTGAGAATATATCACCGGAATTGAAAGACTTCCTGCAAAATTGATTTGCTGCTCTAGATGCAAATGACAAAGCTCTGGAAGAGTTATGGGATGACATCAAGAAAGTTCTGTTGGAAGAAAATGAGAAATCTCTACAAAAGGTGAAAAATCAAAAACAGCCAAAATGGATGACCGAAGAAACTCTAAAAATAACCCAGAAACGCAGAGAAGCTAAAGCGAGAGGAGACAGAGATGCAATCACAGAACTCAACAGAGATTTCCAACGTGCAGCAAGATAAGACAAGGAGAAGTACTACAACGACACATGCAAGGAAATAAAGCAGAAACTATTAGAGGAAGAACAAGATCGGCTTTCCTAAAGCTACAAGAGTTAAAGAAAAAATTCCAGCCTCAATTGGAATGTTACAAGATGCTCAAGGATCCATGCTGAATCATGCTGAGCAGATCAAGAAAAGTTGGAAAGAATATATAGAGTTATTATATAATAAATATAAAGTGAACCAACAGCTGTTTCAACCTGTACCTTATGATCCAGAACCATTGGCGATGAAAGAAGAAGTCGAAACAGCATTGAAAGCCTTATCAAAGAACAAAGCACCAGGCATTGATGGCATTCCCAGTGAAGTATTATAGTAATCTGATGCAGCTGTTACCATATTTACAAGACTCTGCCTGGAAATTTGGAAGACAACATCATGGCCAACTGACTGGAAAAGATCTGTGTTTATACCAATATTAAAGAAAGGTGATCCAACTGACTGTGGAAATTATCGTACAATCATTCTGATCTCACATGCCAGCAAGATTCTAATGAAGATTATTCAGCAGAGACTACAGCCATACCTGGAACGAGAACTACCTGAAGTGCAAGCAGGGTTCAGGAAAGGGCGAGGAATGAGAGACATCATTGCAAATGTGAGATGGATCCTTGAAAAGACTAAAGGATATCTATATGTGTTTTATTGACTACAGCAAGGCTTTTGACTATGTAAACCATGAGAAACTCTGGGCCACATTAAGAAGCATGGGTATACCAGAACACCTGATACTTCTTGATCAACGTAAAGGTTGTGCAAGAGAACTAACAGCTTGAACAGAACAAGGAGAAACAGAATGATTTCAAATCAGCAAAGGCATACAACAAGGCTGCATACTTTCCCTTAACCTGTTTAATTTATATGCAACAAAAACATGAAAAAAAATCTTCTGGGACTCTCACTCACTCAAACAGCCAATACAAAAAGAGTCACCGAGTACAAACACTGAGCAATGAAGGGGAGATGATCATCAAACTTCCACAACACCTAAAGTCATAAGAGGCAACCAACTAGAGAAATCTGCCAATATTGACAGGAGGGGGTGTGAGAGAAAAGTTAGCTAAATAGGCAATAAGCCTCAAACCAACAGTACCCGTTTTCCTCAAATATCATTCATAGGCCAAAGTGTTTTTTACAATTTTCTAAATACATTTAAAATCCAGAAAACACTTAGCTTAGTGGCAGTATCTCTTAGAAGGCTGTAATTCACTCTCTTCAAAGTCTAGATGTCTAGCAAGCTGGACAGTGTCAATTCGAGTTTCACCCGTCACTGCTATCCAGACTGCATCAGGACAGGAACGTGCCTGCTTCTTAAGAATTCCCTTAGAATGAAGAAACAGCCACCTTCATCAGTCTTTTAAAGGCAGTGGTAGCACCCATAAACAGTCCTCAGCCAATGATGTCACAAGGCCAGGATCCAAATCACTAATAGGTCCTCCAAAAGCCAATGGAATCACTCGGCTGTTATCCAATCCATTGAATCATTGAGGCCCGCAGGCTGCACTGCATTCAAGGTGAATATCCATTTTAGTTCAAGTCTAGTTAACTTATGCAGCCTGTCACCATTCATGAAAACACTCACCATATCAATTACAAACCATCGCATATCCTCCCAGCGATGGCCCATTTGAAGGCAATGCTGAACCATTGGTGCGGTCAGCGTCTTCGTGGTCAGACGTGACTTATGCTCTAATAAGCGGAGCCTGACCTTGCGACATATTCTCCCAACATATATGTTCTTACTAGGGCATATCACCACATACACCACCCAGGACGACTGACAGTGGAATGGTTTCAAAAAGTAAACTTTCTGAGACTGGGGGTCGCATCATTCAGTGATATGCAAAGAAAGTGAAACATTGAGCAATGATTACAAGATTGATGCATACCCCTTTGACCAGTGTACTAAAACATCACAAAATTGTGAGCTCTACTGAAGGCAAAACCGGGGCCATTAATAAAAATGGAATGCAAGGCTAAAATGTGCCAATGTCTGTATATACTCCGGGCTAAACAATATTGGCAGATTTCTCTAGTTTGCTGTCTCTTATGCATTTAGATGTTGTGGATGTTCGATCATCACCTCCCCTTCAACGCTCCATGTTTGTACTCAGTGACTCTTTTTGTATTGGCTGTAATTTATATGCAAAACAAATCATCAGAGAAGCAGGACTGAATGAAGACAATAGAGGTGTGAAGATTGGTGGGAGACTCATCAACAACCTTTGCTATGCCGATGATACCACATTACTGGCTGAAAGTGAAGTTGATCTGAAACATAGTCTTAAAATGGGCCGACACCTTAGTATAAAGAAGACAAAGATCCAGACAACAGGGAAAATCAATAAGTTCATCATTGATAAAGAAGAAATTGAAATAGGGGACAACTTTAACCTACTTGGATCAACTATCAATAAAGAAACAACAAGCAGTCAAGAAATCTGATGATGCATTGCTCTTGGCAGAATGGCTATGAAGGATCTAGACAAGATTCTCAAGAGCAGAGATTTCTTTCTCGATACAAAGATTCAACTTGTTTGAGACATGGTATTTTCAATAACGTCATATGGATGAAAAAGTTGGACAATGAAAAAGATAGGAAGAAAATGGATGCCTTTGAATTATGGTGCTGGCAATGAATATTGTGTATTCCATGGACTGCCCAAAGAACAAACCAATCAATACTAGAGGAGATCAAACTTAAACTTTCTTTAGAAGCTCAGATGACAAGACTTTGACTTTCATACTTTGGACACATGATGCGAAGAGAGAGATCATTAGAGAGACATTATGCTTGGTAAGGTAGAAGGTCAATACAAAAGAGAAAGGCCAGCAATGAGATGGATCGATACAATAACAGCAGCTATGGGTGCCACTTTGTCAACAGTGAGCCACCTAACTGAAGACTGAATTATCCAGAGGGTCGCCATGAGTCTACATCGACTCGACAGCACATAACAAGATACACATACTGTAAGTAGTGAGTGAGAGAGTGAAGAGCTGCTGCATAGTTCAGTACCTGGTTGCTTCTGTTTCAGTGATTACCAAGAATATCCCAGACACTCATTCTTAGAAAATGGGGTAGAGAAGAGCAAGATTAATGGCACTAAGCTGTTAATGGATGAACAGAGAGTTATTCTGAGCCACAAATAGCGGAGATAGACGTTCCAATGGTCGTGTGGGAAAGTTAGATGGTGGTGGGGAACAGGCGGGCAGTGGGCGGTCGCCATCCCTGGATGTAGAGGGCTGATTCTAATGTCAGCCCTATATGTTCAGAGCTGACAAAATGTCCGGGGAAGTTATTCCACCTCTGAGGTAGAATAACTTCCCTGGATGTGCTTTTTTGAATTGCTCGGGGCACAGATTGGGCAGAGGGGACCAGGGTTTATTCCCCACAGCCTGACTCTGGCCTTAGGAGGCCAGATCGGGGGGTTGGACTGTGGGAAATAAACCCCTTTTTCAGGCGGCTGGCATCGCGCCTTTCAAATGGAGCCGCGGTGCCATGGCAACATGAGCTATTGCACCACGGCTCCATTTAAAAGTCCTGACTCAGCTAGCCGGGGGCAGTCCTGCACATGCAGGCCAGACTGAATCGCAGTCCCGGCCTGCACATGCAGGACTGTTTGCGGTTCTGATCCCACGGGGCTAGACGTGCTCGCGGGATCAGAATTGCAATCCCCTCTGTTTGTGCGGTTCAGACCCGATGCACAGAGGGGATCTACATGTGGGACAGAATCAGGCCCATAGTCTTTTTGATTGATGAATATACTTTAGTGATGAGGTTCAGGACTTTTTGTGGCGAGCCCACTGTAAAAAAACATGATTAGCCTGACCAGAAGGCCCATTTCCCTTTGAGAACAGTGGCTTCCATGTACAGTAAATCACAGAATCATATGTGGCAAACTGCATTAACATCAGCACTTTTTTCAAGGGGTACCCAATGGTACTTTTTGATCCTGTCTTTGAAAGGCAGCATATCTCAGCTAGCCGGGGGCTGAACACTCTAGAAGTCCCTAAGATAAATGTAAAATGCACGAAGGCAACCACCAATAGGGCTTTTTCGATTTATGCACACATAGCCTGGAATCCCTTCCCACCGGAATCCGAGCCATCATGAATCTTACCTTATTCAGAAAAGCGCTAAAATATCATCTGTTCCAAATCCACTATCCTGAATCTAGCCCTGGAAAACATAGAAAGTGCCCCCTGACCCCCCTTTCTAACTGTTCCAACAATCTAACTCAACGTGAGAATGGTTAATCAGCCCACCCCCTGGTACAGATTTTTCAATGCCATCAAACCTGTTCCAACTATGAATACCCTGTAGCTCTGTAAAATGAACTGTATATAGTTCTCCCAAGTTCTCCCCTAAGCTATTCCCCTTTTCTCTGTAAGCGCATTGTGTCGTTGTAGCATTGTTCTGTTCACTGTGAACCGCACTGATTTTTAATAGCGCGGTATATAAGAAATGTAAATAAATAAATAAAAATATCAAGAGAATGAATAAATTAAACTACTGGCGTCCACGCTCTGGAACTCCCTTCCGATAAATCGGAGGGCCATGAACTATTCCATAGACTTCCGCAAGGCCCTCAAAACCCTGCTCTTCACAGAAACCTACGAACAAACAATTAACAAACTCCACCCAAAGAGTAATGCAACTACCTCAATGCAAATACCTCCACTATCTCAATACCCACCCCAACTAGACCTATAAGCTCAATGAATAATGTGGTTAAGTACCCTCATGTATAGTGTATAGTGGACAGTGTATAATGTACAATGTATAATGTCGTTAAGTACCCTCATGTTAAATGTAACTCTCCAATTGTGATGTGACCACTTTGATTGTAGGATAAGGTGGTATACAAATCCATCTAAATAAAATAAATAAATAAATAAACTGCATTGTCTGCTAAAATTGACTCATGGTCCCCAAGCGTTAACAAAAGAATCTAGGCTGTGCATACCCCAAATGCACAGAGAGAGAAGAATTGCCAAGTGCCTCTCATGGAAGAAATGGTGTCTGTGGTGAATCCCCTCAGGCCGACCACAGGAGAATCTGGAAGTGCAGGCTGCGGCCAGCACCTAATAGCTCAGCCCTGCATAATACGGGAGACACGAGCTATGAGGCTGAGCTGCCAGGCAGTAAAAGTAGAGAAAATATTTATTTTGGGTTTAGTGATGTGACCACGGCAGCTTTGAGAATCCAAATGTGCAGAATTGCTGTTCTCTTTGTTTTTTGCAAAGTACATGAGGAAATAAATTTCGGTTTATATTTCTCTGCTGTCGTACTGCAGACAGAGTCTAGTTTCTTGGAGTTTTCCAGTTCATATTTCTGCACATTCCAGCTTCTAATATATTCTGCATTTGGTAAGGCTCTGTCCACATTTTGCATATGTGCCCAGGGTGAGATATTTTGTGAACATATAGTTTCTGTGTAGGGACTGACTTGTTTTATTTTCCTAATATGAGTTGTTTTATAGGACTGATGTAATATTTGTAATTACTGCCTTTTCATATTCTCTGTGGTGGGTTGTGTGTGGCAGGGCTATTGTGAGGGTGAGTTTTTCTGTGGTCACCCTAACCCTTAAGGACAGCCCTGCATGTAGGTACCAGCCTTTTTTGATAGGAAAAACAAGCAGTGATTAACGTGTGAATCATTTTGAGGAGGTGCTGCTTAGTGATTAGCACACTGCATTCTGAATTCATAGAAGTCGTGAAATGCAAGCTCAAAACTCATTTCTACTATTGACTCTCAGTATTGCTCCCGTATCCAAAGCATTTAATTTAGTGGTCAATTTTCAAAATGATTTAGACAAATAAAACATCTTACCTGTGTAAATCAGCCATCAGAAAATTGTTCTTCTCCCCCTCCAAGTGGCTAGATATCTACGTATGTATTTTTATCTACAGAGGATATTCTCAGGTGAATGTTCAGATCACACAAAAATAGCGCTTCAAGGCTGTGCACATTTCACTGGAGCACTGGTGCAAACCTGCTAGTAAACAGGATGAGCAACTTTGTCCCAGTTCCTTGTCAACAAATTCAATTATTATTTTTAATTATTTCCTACTGTAGTCTTTGCATTTTAAGTATCTCTTCCTATGTGCATTAATAGCAGCATAACCACAAAGATATAAAATATAACACACCTTCCATGATGTATTTATGGTAAAAGTATTTTAAACTATTTGTTGGGGATGGGTGAAGGAAGCCCCCAGGTAAATGAAACATTAAATTCCTCTGTCGAAATGGGTAAAAGGGGCAACATCTGGAAAGGGGTATACATAAATGCTCATAGTATGGCAAATAAGATCCCAGATGTTGAGGCTTTAATGGAAGAGGCTGACTTGGATTTAATGGCGGTTACGGAGACATGATTCACGGACAACCATGACTGGGATGTAATTATACCGGGCTATACTTTATTCAGAAAGGACAGGGTAGGAGGACGGGGAGGAGGAGTGACACTATATGTAAAAAAAATAAAATTAAAGCTATAGAATTAAAGGGCTTAAAAGGGAGCGAGAAGGCACCATGGGTTAAACTAGAAAGAGAGAAAGGGAAATCCATTTGCATTGGTGTATTATACAGATTCCCCTCATAGGGAGAAGTGGACGGAGATTTAATAGAAGACATACGCAGCATTGTCATGAAAGGGGAAGTGCTACTGATAGGTGATTTCAACATGCCGAATGTTGATTGGCCCATCCCTGATGCAGTGTCATCTAGAAGTAAGAAGATCCTCGATTCTTTACAGGGAGAACTATTCCGGCAACTGGTAACAGAACCCACATGTGAAGGGGCCATACTGGACTTGGTGCTTACCAATGGGGAAAATGTTTCTGTTATCATAGTGGGAGACCATCTCACATCCAGTGATCACCAGATGGTGTGGTTCAGCATTAGGACTAGAGCTGATAAAAGCCATTCAAAAGCGAGGGTCTTAGACTTTAGGACAACTAACTTTGCCAAGATGGGACAATACTACAAGGAGTCGTTAGTGGGATGGAAACAGCTGGTGGATATAGAAAAGTAATGGGCAAAACTGAAAGGAGATATTTTAAAGGCAACAATCCTTCTTGTTAGACAGCTAAATAAATGTAAAAGGAAAAGGAGGTCACTATGGTTCTCAAAAGAAGTAGCTGAAAGGTGAAGAAAAAGAGGGAGGCCTTCATAAACATAAGAACATAAGATATGCCATACTGGGTCAGACCAAGGTCCATTGAGCCCAGTATCCTGTTTCCAACAGTGGCCAATCTAGGTCATACGTACTGTGATAAGGAAGCTTATCATAGCTCAGGAAGGGGCTATAGAAAAGGTGAAGTGTCTCCGAACAAGCAACCTGTCAGTGCTGGTAGAAATGAGAAAACAGAATTTTGCCATAAAAGACTACCAGTCCCAGAATGCACCAGGTTTCCAACAGCCATGAGAGGAGCTGAAGTGAGAAAACGTGTGTTCAATCAAAAGGGCTATGAGGTAATCCCCAAGCACTCATTGCAAAGGGCAGGGCTTGATTCAGCACAGCTGTGCTGTGCTAGGATGGAACACTCATCTCAAAGGGCAAGGCCTGATTCAGCACAGCTGCGCTGTGTTAGGGAGGAACACTCATCTAAGCAGAATAAGAGTAGAGTTTATTCTACAGATGACCATCTTCATGATCACCTTGGATATCCAGAGAAGGATCATCAGTTTCATCTGAAGGATCATCAGAAGCAGAAGCCAAACCGGACAGACAGAGAGGCAAGGAAACCCTCTGGAAGAAAGAGGAGAAAAGCCTTTGAGAGGTCTAGAAGAGTCCAAAGCAGTACGTATACTGGGAGGTATTCCAAGGGCCAGCATACACCATTGGACTGGGGAAAGCCAGAGGAATGGTGCTGCAGAGCTAGGAATCACCAGAGGCTACCTGTGAGGGAGACGGCTGCACGTGGAAGGGACCCTAAGACCTGTGCCAGAAGGTATGTGAAGAGAGATCCAGTGTCCAGGGATCTGGATTGGAAGGCTGGACATAAGAACTGGACTACATACTGGCCAGGCTATATAGAGGAACTCTAGCAGCAATGGAAGCTCAGGTATGAACACTGATCTATGCCCTAGCTATAACCTTGAAAGACAGCAGGGAAACAAGTATTCTCCTGAAAGTGCTCCATTGAAAGATTCATCTGTGCCAATCCATGATATTGAACCCATGCTTGTTGAACAAGGGGGAATAATAGCAGATGAGGATCCTATTTATATGGACTGTTCTCTGTCTAAACTCCGTTGGTAACTTTCTGTTATAAAGTACAGCAACCATCATAAAGAAATACAAATTTGTTCTTTGATCTACTCAGAAATGCTCCTGAAGCAGGATTTGACCCACACAGTGGAAGGCAAGCCAGCTAAGAGGTTTCAGCTGGTGACTGTTAGCAATTAAGCCTGACCTAATTGCTTGTGAGCTAGGAGAGAATCACTTCTGTATCTATGTGGGAAGTAATCAGAAGTTAACCTGAATAGAACAGTTTGTTTCTTGCTTTGTGGCTTTTCATTTGTTGTTTTCCTGATTTTTGACTTTGTTTTTCCAAGTTAACACTGAAAGCAAGTAACCTAATTTATGTGCTACCAAGCATATCTGTGTTGGGAGAAATAACCCCATAAATAAATATCTTATTGGTTTTACCCAAGAGCACAACTAAATTATTGTCAGCAGCTGTGTCTGGTGTGAATGAACTACATTGCCCACAATACCTTGCAAATCATATAGAAATATGCACTTATTTATTTATTTATTTATTTATTTAACAGGTTTTTTATACCGCCTTTCTTACAATCAAAGCGGTTACAAGAGTACATTAGGTTAACATAAAATACAGACATAAAAACATCAGACTATAAAGACAAAACAATGCATCCAGTTTTATACCATCTTATCAAAATATCAAAGTGATAAGCAATGGATCTATAGGTAACAAAGAGACTACATCAGGTTAACATGTAATACAGACATACCTCTAAACGGAAGAGCAGCCAAAGGGAAAGATAGACTGAGGGAAATGTAAAGAGTATAACTACACAAATTAATAGCTCTTATATATATTTGCTGTTCTTCAATTTCAAGATTCTCACCCAGGCAGCCGTCTGACAGTACCTAGCAGTTTCCCCAAAAGACACAGGTTCCACAATGCTTGTACTGGGTCAAGCAGTGATATCCTGGGTCCCTTTTTAGTAATGGTTTATGGACCTTTCCTCCAGGAACTTGTCCAAACCCTTTTTAAACCCAGCTACACTAACAGCTTTTACTACATCCTTCGGTAACAAATTCCAGAGTTTGATTACATGTTGAGTGAAAAAATATTTTCTCTTATTAGTCTTAAATAGTTTACTCTGTAGCTTCATTGCATGTCCCCTAATCTTCCTATATTCTGATAACGTAAACAATCGATCTACGTTTACCCGTTCCACTCCGTTCATTAATTTATAGACTTCTATCATATCTCCCCTCAGCCGTCTCTTTTCCAGGTTAAAGAGCCCTAACCTTTTTAGCCTTTCTTCATAGGAGTATCCTTCCATCCTCTTTACCATTTTGGTGGCTCTTCTCTGAACCTTTTCTAATAACGCTATATCCTTTTTAAGATACGGTGATCAGAACTGCACACAATATTCAAGGTGCGGTCGCACCATGAAACAATACAGAGGCATTATAATATCCTTTGTTTTATTTTCCATTCCTTTCCTTATGATACCTAGCATTCTATTTGCTCTCTTGGCCACCGCTGCACAGTGGACAGAGGGTTTTAACATGTTATCCACAATGATGCCTAAATCTTTTTCCTGGGTGGTGGTTCCTAATGTGGAACCTTGCATCATGTAACCATAGTTTGGGTTGTTCTTCCCTAGGTGCATAACTTTACACTTGTCCACATTATATTTCATCTGCCATTTGGATGCCCAGTCTTCCAATTTATCAAGATCCTCTTGCAAATTTCCACAATCCTCATGGGTTTTAACAACTTTAAATAGTTTTGTGTCATCTGCAAATTTGATAACCTCATTCGTTATTCCCTTTTCCAGGTCATTTATGAATATGTCAAAAAGCAGCGGACCCAGCACAGATCCCTGGGGTACACCACAATTCACCTTTCTCCATTGGGAAAATTGGCCATTTAGCCCTACCCTCTGCTTTCTATCTTTTAACCAGTTCCTGATCCACAATAGTACACTGCCTCCTATCCCATGACTCTTTAGTTTTGCCAAACGTCTCTGATGAGGGACTTTGTCAAAGGCTTTCTGAAAGTCCAAATACACCATATCAACCGACTCATCTTTGTCTACCTGTTTATTCACACCTTCATAAAAACATAACAGATTAGTAAGACAAGATCTTCCTTGTCTAAAGCCATGTTGGCTGTCTCCCATTAGGCTATGACTATCTACATGCTGAATAATTTTGTTCTTTATGATGGTTTCTACCATTTTCCCCGGTACTGATTTCAGGCTCACCAGTCTGTAGTTTCCCGGATCACCCATGGAACTCTTTTTAAAAATTTGGCGTTACTTTGGCGATCCTCCAATCTTCAGGTATTACAGATGATTTTAATGATAGTTCACAGATTACTAATAGCAGGTCTGCAATCTCATATTTCAGTTCTTTCAACACCCTTGGATGTATACCATCCGGTCCAGGTGATTTGCTACTCTTCAGTTTATCAAGTAGTTGTAATACATCTTCCCGGTGTAGCAATATTTCTTTCAATTCTTCTGCAGTATCACCTTTAAATACCACTTCAGTGATAGGTAACATCCCTACATCTTCCTCAGTAAAGACTGAAACAAAGAATCCATTCAGTCTCTCCACTGTAAAATAAAAGAGATCAAAGAGAGGAAGACAAGCATCTATATTTGGAAAGAGAAGTTAGCAAAGTAGTCAGGAAAGCAAAGATACAAAAAGAAGAAGCAATAGCTAATGCAATAAAATAGGGGGATAAGATATTTTTCATATATGTCAAGAAGAGAAGGAAGTGCAAAAGTGGCATTGTCAGACTAAAAGGTCAAGGGGAGGAATAAGTAGAAACTGATTCTGTTCAGTGTTCACAGATGAAAGACCCGGAGCAGAATCTCAAAAAACAACACAAATAGGAACAGGAATGTCGGGGATCTTGAACAACTTTCAGAAGACTATGTTTGTGAGGAATTAGCTAAACTAAAAGAAGACAAAATGATGGGACCAGATAGGACACATCCAATAATATTGAAAGAACCTGGGGACGTTCTAGCGGTTCTGTTGACTGACCTTTTCAATGCTTATTTAGAGCTGGAACTGGTCCCAGAGGGCTAGAGAAGGCACATGTGGTCCCTTTACACAAAAGCAGAAGTAAGGATGAGATTGAAAACTATAGGCTGGTTAGTCTAAGCTCTGTGGTGAGTAAATTATTGGAAATGCTGCTAAAAGGGAAGATTGTGAAGTTTCTGGAGGCAATGGATTGCAGGATCGGAGGCAGCATGGGTTTACCAGAGGTAGGACTCGTCATACAAATCTGATTGATTTCTTTGACTGGGTGACCAGGGAGTTGGACTGAGGGAGAGTCACAGATGTAGTATACTTAGATTTCAGTAAAACCTTTGAAACCGTTCTGCACAGGCAACTTATAAACAAGTTGAGCACCCTAAAAATGGACCCCAAAGTGACTGAATGGGTTAGAAATTGGTTGAATGGGAGGCAACAAAGGGTACAGGTAAATGGAGCTCACTCCAAGGAGAAGGAGGTTACCAGAGGTCTGCCACAGGGATTGGTCCTTGGTCCAATTCTTTTTAACATCTTTGTTAGTGATATAGCAGAAGGGCTGTTGGGTAAGGTTTGCTTCTTTGCTGATGATACCAAAATCTGCAACATCTGCAAAATCTGCAAAATCTGTAGACACCCAGGAAGGTATAGATAACATGAGGAGGGATCTAGCTAAGCTTGAAGAATGGTCTAGAATTTGGCAGCTGAGATTTAATGCTAAAAAATTCAGGGTCATGCATTTGGGCTGCAAAATTCCAAGGGAGCGATATGTAGAGGATGAAGAACTTCTCTTCACGAGAGAAGAGGAGGACCTTGGCATGATTGTGTCTGACAATCTTAAAGTAGCTAAACAGATAGAAAAGGTGACAACAAATGCTAGAAGGATGCTTGGGTGCATAGGAAGAGGAATGGTCAGCAGAAGAAAGGAGGTGATAATGCCTCTGTATAAGTCTTTGGTGCGACCTCATTTGGAGTTTAATGTGCAATTCTGGAGACCGCACTTTCAAAAGGATATAAACAGGCTGGAGTCAGTACAAAGGATGTCTACTAAAATGGTTAGTGGTCTTCATTATAAAGCATATGAAGACAGACTTAAGGATCTTAATATGTACACCTTAGAGGAAAGGCGGGATAGAGGTGATATGATTGAGATGTTTAAATACCTCCGTGGCATAAATGTTCAGGGAGTTCTGCTATGAGGGGACATGGGATGAGGGTGAAGGGGGATAGATTCAGGAGTGATATGTGGAAATATTTTTTTACGGAAAGAGTGGTGGATCTGTGGAATAGTCTCCCAGTGGAGGTGGTAGAGATGAGGACAGTATCTGAATTCAAAAAAGCATGGGACCAACACAGAGGATCTCTAAAGGAAAACAGGGGACTGTTGTAGTTGTTGATAGGGAAGGACAGACTAGATAGGCCATGTGGTCTTTTTCTGCCATCATCTTTCTGTTTCTATGTAAAGACAGACAGCCTGATGCAGAACCTTTCACTGCTGTTAGCGCCAGCATCTGCACAGTGTTTGCGCCAGGTTTTCTGCGCCAGTGTGGGTGCAGAATACAAGAAGGAATCGAACGCAAGCATAAATACTGTACAGATGCCTCCATTAACAGAAGCGCAGCATGTATTTAAATCCACGGAGAAGCAATTAGCTATGCAGTGAAGTGCACAGAAGACCAGAAGGCTGAACTTACAGTGAGATTTTAGCAAAAGGTTGAAGGAGACGTTCAATGGCTGCCATCAGCGTACAGCCTTTGCAATCTTTTTGCTGAAAAATAACATCAGGGAAAGTGTGCTGAACCATGCCGCATGCATGTGCTATATTATTATGTGGCGCATAAACAGCAATATTATTCTATGCAGAATGTCCGCTAAGAATAACGCTGCTGTGCGTCAGATAGCATTCCCGAACATGCGCACAAGTGCCTTTCTCTGCACAGGATCTAGGTGCCGCTAAAGCATGCTCTCCTAGTGTAGCACAGACTTTTTGCACAGACCTCATTTGCATGCTGTTTGCATACAGCATCACTGCACCAAACCTGTGTGAGGAAACTGTGTGCTAGAGCTTTCGCGCAGGTTTCTGCATCGAGCCAAGAACTGTCAGAACGTTCCTATGCAGTGCTCATTTCAGTCTACACCACATCACATTTTTGATTTTCATGGCTAGAACAATTTCACTCCTCTCCAAACAAATCTGGTGAATGCACATCTGCAAAACATAACTTACAAAACCGAGATGGAGGCAATTATCAGACACTGAAGTTTAGAGACGAGGCCTTGCATGGAGAACTCCTAGCAGCATAAACAGAGCTGATGCCAAACAAACCAGCAGTAAGCTACGGTAATAAAATTCAGCTGTCTCCCTTGGCAGGCACCCATGGATGTTTGTCATTTTTCCTATTACAAATGCTGACAAAGAGAAAAGCTGCAAAAATTAAAGCATTTATTTTTCCAGAGAGGGGATAGTTTCGTTAACAGCAAGCTAAATATTCATTTAGCATTTTAATATTCCATAAAACTAATTTACAACATTTCTCCTTGGAAAAGCATTTCAAACTGTTTTTTTTTTTTGTGAGGGGTAGAAACTGTTTTTGCTAAAGACCTTGGTACCGCTAACAGCCTGCATTTCTAATCTTTCTCATTCCTCTAACTGTAGAACGCTCTCTGTTAAAACCTTTCCTTGACTTTTTCCAGAGAAACTTTTTTTTTTTTTTAAACTCTGCTCCCTGTTTTTAATCAGAGGAAGAAACAGGCCGTCCCAAAGCTTGTGCTGGCTAAAAACAACGTCCCTGGATCAAACAAATTCATGCATGCTGAGTACACACTGCTAAGAGACAGAAGTCAGACGTCATGGAACTTTACAGTCAGAGCTAAAAGGAAGTTGGCTTGCAATGGTCTGCTCAGCGATCACACATGGACCAGTTGGCTGAGGTTTAGTTGCAAACACTGATTTAACCATTTAATCTCATCTTTGACCAAATACTGTCATTAATAAACTGCACTCTGATACAACTTGCCGCTGGCATGACGTTATCAGCTTGTTATGATTACCGGGTTTACCGAAGACTAACGACTTCTCAACTTTTCATGATGGCAGAGAAGTGCTGATGTTGGCTGGATGGTATTTTTTATTCCTTGCATCTGTATAATCCCTGATTTCAAAGGAATGTTTGCCGCTGAATAAATGAATCAACAATGATAAACACACTGGTGTAACGCTAGAGGGTAATGATGATTTTGTGTCTGTGTGCAATATCCATATGGATTTATAATTATACAATTTATTTTATTATTTATTTATTTATAAAACGTTATTATGCTGTCTAGGACAAGCCAATCAAGATGGTTAGCAACAAATTAAAGGTCCACAAGGAAGCACCACCCCTTTCAGGAACAAAATGAAACAAAAAGGAACAAAGAGTGAAAAACAAGAGTCCTTTATAATAAAATAACACCCCAACATGGCCGTGTTTCAGCATGGCTGCCTTCCTCAGGGGAACTTGACCTATGAAGAAACTCCATAAAGTGAGAAATTAAGTCCTCAAGCACCTACGTAGTAGATAATTTGATCTATAAGGGAACTCGGTACAGTCAGTAACTAAATCCACAAGCACCTATATGAGAAATAGTCTCACTTTAGCGCTCAGCTCACCATCCACATGAAGTAATACTGTAGGTGTTTGAGGACTTACTTCCTCACTCTACGGAGTTTCTTTCTAGACCAAGTCCCCCTGAGGAAGGCAGCTGTGCCGAAACACAGCCATGTTGGGGTGGGTTTTTTTTTTATAATAAAGGACTCTTGTTTTGTACATTTGGTACCAAATACAATGAAACTGCAGCGAGATCATTTGGACCTGCTCACATTGCCCTCTTCTCAAGTCACTTCATTGGCTCCCTATCTGTTTCCACATCCAGTTCAAACTTCTCCTGCTGACCTATAAGTGCATTCACTCTGCAGCTCCTGACCACCTTTCCTCTCTTATCTCTCCCTACACCCCTCCTCAGAAACTCGGCTCTTCTGGCAAATTGCTTCTATCTGTGCCCTTCTCTTCCACTGCCAACTCCAAACTTTGCTCCTTTCACCTTGCTGCTCCATATGCCTGGAACAAACTACCTGAGTCTGTATGCCAGGCACCTTCTCCCTTTTCAAATCCAGGCTGAAAACTCTCCTCTTCGCTGTCACTTATGGATTTTGACTCACCTGGTTTCCTTTGCATTTTCTTACCATTCCCCCTAGATGTATTCCATATCTACAGCTACTATGTTGTCTGTCTTGACTAGATTGTATGCTCTGATGGGCAGGGACCATCTTTTACATGTGTTTATGCAGTGCCGTGAACATCTTGTAGCGCTATACGAATTTTCAGTAGTTGTGGTAGTAGTAGTAGGAACTGAAGCATGCCTGTAGCTTTCTGTTTCGTTACAAAGCCAGAGACTTATCAGCCCCTCCCCCCCCCCCCTTTGGACTACCATTGAACGCCAAGAGCACAGAGCAGTGATCCCTGGAAACTTGGGTTGGCTTCCACTATTCATTTGACCTTGAGCAAAATATTTCCAGTATCTTCATCTGCTCCTCATCTGGTCTAGGCCAGTCACTCCCCAGATGACCAAATCTTCAGATGTGGTTTCTCCTCTTCTAATCCGCTTCACTAGAATTACTGTGAAACTATTCCAGCTCCCTAATCTCAATTTCCAGTACACTGGTCTGTTTTTGTAAGCTCTAGGCTTCCGTGGACCCTAGAGACCCATGTCCTAATGACAGGATACTCTTCCCAGAGCTTCTCTCTTGATACTTGCCTGTCATGAAGCTACTCCCCCTCCCACACTGACATCGCTGCTTTAAGAGCCTGCAAAAACTCTGAGGAGTATGTGAGAGCAGCAGGCTGAGAATTGGAGAAGACGGGTTCAAATTCCACTTTTTCCACTCCTTGTGACCTTGAGTAAGTCACTTCACCCTCCATTAACTCAGGTACAGCTTTAGATTATAAGTCCATTTGGGTAAGGAAATTACTTGTGCACTTGCTCGTAGCTCATCTTGAACTTGGATTTGGAAAAGCCAATCTAAAATCCAAACTAGCAAAGGGGAATTTGTTGACTTCCTTAAAGCGCAGGTGCCCACCTACACTGAAGCAACAGTCCTTGTACTAGCAATGATTTTTTAAAACCGAGATCATTAACAGAAATCACAGCCCCCTACGGATAAATGGTTACTCTTTTCGTTGCCAGTAATGTTCTTAGCAAGAAAGCCTTGCCCTCCTCCACCTTTAGCATATTCCAAGCATTCAATCTTTCATTGCTGAAAGAATAAGTGTAGTGAAGAAAAAACTCTTCTTGTTTCGTTAAAAGTATGATCAGTGTACTATTCTTCCAGTTACAGAAAATGGCTAAAAGGGCCAGAAAATTCAACCTGAAAATTACATTATCACTGCTTCCAGAGCCGCTTATCCCCAATAGCCCTCCTTGGCAGAGCTCTCCAGTATAAGCACTGATTACATTTTGCACAGGTGGTCAATTGTGACATTTTCTCTTTGAGGAGTTAAGAGCTGGTGGGGCTGTGAGGTGGAGGGTCATATTCAATCTGGCAATCGGAGGTTTCAGCATTTGGCGGCAGGGCGGCACAAGAACACAGAAGAAGGTTATTTTCTGAAAAGACAGAGGTTATACTATCACTAATTTATCTACAGTACAGGAATCATGCAGCTTTCCCTCATGAAAGACATTTCTCAGGTGCAAACTTAGACTGTAAGCCCTCTGGGGACAGGAAAATACCTATTGTACCTGAAAGTAATTTGTCTTGAACTTCTGAAGAAAGGTGTGAGCTAAATCCAATTTCCCTTCCCACCTTTTTCAAATGTGTTTGAAACACAAAAGGAACTGAGGGCTTTGGCCTCTCTCTCTCTCTTTTCTCTGTCTCTTTTCTCTGTCTCTATTAGAATGTTTTATGCTATTGCTGACTCTGTTTCTCTGTCTCTCTTTAAAGTCCCTTCCTTCTTCCTTTCGTTGTATGCACAAGTGCTAATCTTGCAGATAGCTTTTAACTGAAAACCTTACTTTAGGGATCCTCAGCCTAATCTTCTGGACACACCCAGCCAAGTACGTTTTCAGGATATCCACCATGAATATACATGAGGTAAGTTTGTATGCCCTTTGAGGCGGCGTATGCACATTTATCTCATGCATATTCATTGTGAATATCCTGAAAACCTAATTGGCTGTGTGTGTCCCAAGGACTGAGAACCACTGGCTTTAACCAATTTTCAATTTTCCCTTTGAAAACTGGGAAGGTGAAACTATGGACACAAATCCTTACCTCATGCAAGTGCTTGAACAGGTAAAATTGCATTCATACGCCTGGAAAACAAATGTATGCTCTCAGAAATGCCTGCCGAAAGCACATGTGCGCTTATGCTTGTACTGACACCATGCGCATTAGTTTACATGCACACATGGTGAACAATTTTCAAAGGTCCCATGGAAATGCCTTTGAAATTGCCTTCTTTTGGTATAGGGTATTCAAACATTTCCACAGAAACATAAAAATAATACATCTGGCATGTTTGCATCCTGCAAATGTACATCATTTGTAATAAAGTGCAATATGATATTAGTACAAGCTAACATGCATCAATGCGCATTATTTATTGCAAGTTCCCTTTTATGCAATGGACCTATGTACTAATAATGTGTGTTGTCCTTGGGTGGTAACACACTTTAGTAAATCCAGACGCCACTTCTTGCTGTAACTTTTTTCTAAACTCACAGAAGCCTAAATGCCGATGGCCAGCTGATTCAGAATTATTTTTTCAGAAATTTATCCTATTTCACAGTTCTCCTGTTTCTCCTAAATTTTGTACCAATGGAGATTTTTTGCTTGTATATTTTAGAAGGGTGTTGCGAGATTTTGACTCTGTGCAGGAAGCAATTTCCGTTAAATTCCGCAGCAAAAGAATGTGTGAAATCTTGAAAGATCCTTTGTGAAAAAAGCAATAAACTTTAGAAATATCTTTAAGGGTTATACCACATATTTAATAAGAGGAAACCATCTTATAATATGCCTGGGACCCTGACAGTAGTAACGCTTTGAAATTCACAGCACTTTATCTTCTTCCGATAACATAATTCTGAGCGGAAGACAAGTAGTGAGCATGGAACAATGAATACAGATCACAGACATACTTATAAACCCATTTTTAGCTAATATTGCACTCATCTGCCCAGTACTAACTTATAAAACGCTTTAAGATGATTTTATTTGTCAGAAGGAGGTGCTCCCTTAAATATAATTTCTTCTTTTCAGAACACTTAGAAAATGCGAACAGAGGTAGAAAGGACAAAAAAAAAAAGAATCACAGAATGCAGAGAGAAACTTTTGTATTATAATTACTCCTACACTAATTGCACATTCATTTTAGCTTATATTTAAAGAGATTTCAAAAACTCAGAATTCAGCATGTAATTTACTGATAATACCCCTACACACCATAGCTCCAGTAGGCTAAGTGGCGTGCACAAGGGAAAGAAATGTTTTCTGAGAAGTTCTACATTGAGTATGTGACATTTCAGCGTGGGAGTATACCCAGCATATCCTGGCTGCAAGGATGGTGTATGCTGACTCGTCTGTGGCAGTACACTGCTGTTTTGTGCTCCACATCCATTTCCGGCATCTCTCAGCCGTTCACATTCAATCAAAAGAAATACTCTGAAATTCTTTTCATTTCGTCACGACACATCTTTCCCTTTCCCGCCAATGACATGGAATCCGTCTCTCGATGTTCTACCAAGTTCATGCAAGCATTCTGGAAATCTACCTCACTGGATATAAAGAGCTATTCACTGATTCCATCTGTTTTTTCAGGCCAGGCTGAGGGAGTCCTGGTTTTACCAAATCCATGGTGTGCAATCAAATAATACCAGGACTGAATAAGCTTCTCCTGAAATATGTAACTTACCGGTAACCAAAGATCCTCAACTCTCTGGATCATTAGACTTCAGCATTTAGGGGAAGTGATTTCAAGTAGCCTGTGCTGTTTATAGTATGCACAGGTACTTTTATTTTCAAAAGGGAACGCTGCCTCTCTAATATCAATTTAAAAAAAAAGGAACTGCCAAACATGAGTTGCTGCGTTCTCTGCATGTGCTATTTGTGTGAGCAGCTGAACTCAGAGCGCAATGGCACGCACATTTTTGGAAATCCCATGTATGCCCGCTGCTTTACTCATCTGAGTCAAACACTTTCCCTGAAAAACTGTTTTTTAACCTGGCTAAAAGTATGCATGCCATGGAAGCTGGTACATACTTGTTGCCAGTTGATGAAGGGCAATTCCCAGCCAAGATCATTTCACCCAGGTAATCACTATTTATATGCATAAAAGGCTCTGATAATTGGCCGTTATTGTATATTATTTCTTATTATTTAAACTTATTTATACTACCTTTCTACTATTCAAAACGGTTTGCAGTGAAATAAGAGATTAACAGGCCCAGAGGCATGCTGTTTTACAAGGAACTGGAACAATATAACATGCATAACGTTAGGTGTATTTAACTATGAACTATTTACAGTGCTCTACTAATACTAAACATTGGTATACTGCTACCAGGTGTATGCAGCACTGTAGTGGTTAGAGCACTGCTTGGTAACCAAGAGACCAGGGCATGAGTCCCACTAACACTCCTTGTGACCTTGGACAAGTCTCTTAACATTCCATTGCCTTAGAACACTGGTTCCCAACCTAGTCCTCAGGTACCCCCAGGGCAGTCAGGTTTTCAGGATATCCACAATGAATACCTGACTGGCCTGAAGGTGCCCAAGGACTGGGTTGGGAATCAGATCTCAGCACATTAATAAACACCCTTACAGATATATTAAGAAGAGCAACAGGCTATGCACTAATGTGCTGTTTGTGCTAAAGGAGACAATCTGCGGGGCCCTAACAATTCCCATGTTCTGAAAAATGGGACTGCTGATGCAGGGATTGTGTGGGAGTGAGCAGGGAAAGGATTCTTTTTTGGGTTAGAAACGGAGATATTTGTAGTCGTAGTACCCCATGCATTTATGTTATGTCATAGCTGTTATGTATAGGTTCAGGGCATCTTTTAGACAGAATCAAGTTTTGTGACAGAAAGTGAGAGTGTGTACGTGTGTGAGGTTTGAGGGATGTATGGGGAGGGGGGGGGGGAACTGGTGTGCTCATTGCAATTCAGGGGGGGCATGAAAGCCTGGCCTGTACCTGGGCCATATGGATGACCGCAGTGTCACCAAGTGCCAATGTGATTGGGCAGTAAAGCTCAGAGAGGATTCACTATAGCTAAATGTCAAAACATATCCCTGCCAATAATAAGGGACCCTCAGAATAAGGGCACTCAACTGTGAAAACAGCAGTAATGTATGCCCATAATGCACATTTTGTGGGACCAGTGGTGTTGCTGTTGAGCATGTATTAGTGCTGTTTTCACTGCTGAATGCTCTTATTCTGAAGGCTCCTTATTATTGACAAGGATATTTTTTGACATTTAGCCATAGGGAACCTATGCAGATTCCTTCTGGATTATTTTACATAGGGTACTCTAATAAGATCAGATATTGTTGGCAGTGTGATAGGGCAGCCATACATCCGCTGAGCTTGGCATGGCAAACACAACTGATGTAGTGCCAACATTCCCCGGATTGTCCCATGCGGCTACATCCCTCCCCAGGCCAGGATCCCTGAGAGCTGCGAGAGTGGTGATATATCTGGAGTCTGGCTACTTGGTGTGATGGCGCAGGGATCTCCCCTTCCATGCCCACACAGCCCTGGCCAGGGGAGCAGAGCCACAAAGCTGACTGTGGGAAGGAAGACAGGGTTGTACCACAGACACCGGATGTCTACAGACCGACATACACCATAATGGGACGGGTGTAGCTGCTGTGAAAGTACACACGGACGCCCTATCTTGCAGACTAAATACTTTGGAATGAATGAGGTCTCCAATGCATTTTCTTGTGGGATGTCACTGATTCAACTTCCAGCCAAATGATGCCTAGTCAATAACATGGGACAATAAAAATTATTTAGAAGGTCAAGGTGAACTGCATTGATGTCAGGGAAATTTATGCAGATGAGAGAGTGAAATAAGTCAAAATAAATAAAAATCGTACAGTAGCAGGATTTTGAGCTTTAGAGCAATTCATTCACCTCTTTATACTCTCATTTTCCTTAAAATATAGACACTTTTCTAATTTTGTTAACTGGAAAGTCAGAATAAAACATATGACTTGTTTACCCCTAGGATCCTGGAAATACATGGAACAAATGGACTTGCTTAGTTTATTTGATTTATGGATCACCATTATCCTTAGATCCAAGATGATCAAGAGGAGTCAATGATGAAGAGGAGTGTTGCAGTCACATCTCAAGACTTCTGAATCATAGTTCAGTGCCCATCAATAGCTCTCAAACTAGACC
Organism: Ichthyophis bannanicus; assembly: GCA_033557465.1. NCBI lineage: Eukaryota > Metazoa > Chordata > Amphibia > Gymnophiona > Ichthyophiidae > Ichthyophis > Ichthyophis bannanicus. Next base: position 116,716,087 of record CM066049.1, on the reverse strand, counting down.
ACGTTTTTTTTCTCCTCCCTCTTCCCCACATTGCACAATACTCGTATCCACTGTAAATATTCCTGAACTCAACATACAATAATAGATCAGACATACGATGCTGATGTTCATCATGACCATAACAAGCAGTCATCAATCCAAAGGCATCAAGAACAAAACATATTGTCCAAACAAATCCATTGACAGGGTAGGTGGACCTTTGGAGTGTTGTGGCAGAAAACTGATGCCTTGCAATGCTCCAATATTTAAAGGTAAAAGTGGGGGAGTCCTCCTCTTCATCCCCCCCCCCCAGTCACATAGCATCACGATAGGAAGTGACATAATCCCCACTTTTATCAGGCTATTTAAAAGTACAATGCAAGTCAGGAAGGAGGACCATAGGAAGTGCCCCCACCCCGCTGTGTTGCTTCCAGGCCTACAAGTACTGTGACTCATGGTCCAGTGGGCGTCTCCTGCTTCCATGCAGGAGTAACTCTGGCTGCAAATGTGCTAGAAAGAATTCATGCCTATGCGTATATTTTATAACATACACACCTAAGCACTGCTCCTGCCCCTGTTGTGCCCATCTTCCACCCCTGGAAATACATGCACATAAAAGTGGGCACTATTGGGTCGATATTTCACCACCATGGTTGGTGTTTTATTTAAATGGCGGTCATGGCAGTTAACAAAACTATGCAATGTCAGATGACAATCAATACTGAATATACATATTATACAATCAGCATTGGAATAATTTGGATGGCAGCAATATTCAGTGCACTATCTAGATAACTTAGGCTGTCTTTTTGCTGTCCTAGGTTATTCAAATAAAGCAGCATGTTTACAAATGACATTCAAATGCAAGTCAGAGTGTCTGAAGAAAAAGAGGTACATCCAAGTGCAGGCAGAATTTCACAAACGTGGACATGCCTGACGTGGACATCTGTGGGGACATCTACATAGACATCCCCAGAATAGAATTCCAGAACCTAGATATCTAGGAAGGGCCTAATGGTTAGCATAGTGGTCTAGGATCAGGGAAGCCAGAACAAGCACTTTCCTGGTGCCTATTTGGACCTGGAGCAAGTATAACCTTAGAAGCAACTCCGAACATCCAGGAGGATTCTAAGATCAGGTGGTGATATCCTGGTCGTTGGGAAAGCCCCAGTCATGCCTCCACCATGCTCCCGTTCAAACTTGGATGTCCACAGACCTGTCTGTTAAAAACGTCTCTGGAGATGTCTCCGTGCTTTGGACATCTCTGCCCATTTTCAGATGTCCGAAGCATGAAAAGGGCTTCTAAAATAACCTCCATAGTCTATTCAGATAGTGGACTGAATATCACCTGGAGCCAAATAATTCTGGGGATTCAACATGCTCTATCCTAGCACTATCTGGATAGTGTTGCCGAAAATCACCAGATAGACCTGGCCAATGACACTTATCCACATAGCACATGCTGTTGTATGCATAAATCTGCTTTCCTAGCTCCTGCCTTTACGTGTGTATATACCATGCCAATTTTATAGGTGCTTATTTGAACATGGACTTAAGTAACTTACAAAATTATTCCCTTAGCTGAGAAAATATTCTTCCTCTAATTTTGCAAAAAGTACAACTAGACTATTGAAAGAATGCTTAAGAATGTCCCGGTGTGTCTCTGAAATGGTTTGAATCCTCACCAGCTATTAAATGAAGCCAATATTCTCCCCAGACGCTGGAGTTCTAGCATTTAAGAATGCAAACTTCTTAGTGATTAGAGAGACTGGAAATCTGTCTTTGTATTGTAGCTGGCAAGATGACATTGTCAGCGCTTCTGTTTTTTAGATCGATTTCCATAAAGCTCAGTTATTCCCAGTCTCCTGTTTCAGACATAGCACCTCACTTTCCTGCATCTTGAAGCAAAGAAATTAGACTAAAACTATTGATTAGCAAGGCACAGGGGGTGGTGGATATGTCTGTAACCTTCCTTTGTCTCTCAGTTCTGCAGCTTAGACAGCAGTAATAAGATTCTGTGTGAGTAGAGACCACGATGAGGTCACACTGCTGAGAATGGAATGAAAACACTGCAGTCAGCTAGATAACTCGTTTCCCTGATAGGTTTTGATATTGTTTGTCAAATACTGATTTGAAGGTTATTTCACTGGCGGCTAAAGTTGCTTTTTTTTCTTTTCTGCAGTTAGCTGATTTGGGGGGATGAGGGAGCAATCCCCGAAATAGTAGATAAAAAGCAAGCAAGGAAAGCTCTTCTTTAGAAAAAGGTTTCTGAGAGCAAGTTGTTCTGTAGCAACAAATATTTATTTATTTATTTATTTAGTCAGACAGATTTGTATACCACCTTATCTTTCAATCAAAGTGGTCACAACACAATTGGAGGGTTATATTTAACATGAGGGTACTTAACATTTAGACAGCACAATTAGAGGGTTACATTTAACATGAGGTTACTTAACATTATACCATGAACTCGTATGTCTAGTTGGGATGAGTGGGTATTGAGTTGGTGGAGGAAGTTGCATTACCGTTCGGGTGGAGACTGTTGTCTGTCTGCTCCTAGGTTTCTGAATAGAGAGGCCACCCATCTGTTACAGTTACTCTATGCTCAATATGCAATATGAAGTTCAGAGTCTCAATGTCTGGGTTATTTAATTCATACCGTATTGCCTTACCTTTGCTATGGTGTATCAATTCAACCTGCAAGCCTAAGATAAATGGTTTTCTTTGTTCCAGCCTAGTCTCTGATAATAAAATGCTCATAATTGGTCAGTAAAGCAGCTTACCGAATCAGGCACAATTAAAAGGCTGTTGCCTGCCTCTGCAGAGGTCCTGAACAGAGACAGCAGGCAACTGCTTGGAGCCGAGTTGACATAAGTCCCAACTTTAGAACAGGTGAAAGCACATAAACCAAATTGCAAATTAATAAATTTACAAGTGAATTGGAAGAGGTGGATTTGACTTTTCCAACTGAGACAGGAGCAAGGCTTATAGAACATGATTATCTTTTAGCTCAACAAAACTACAGTACAAAATTCCATAACACTGGCTGTGATTCTGGTTTTGTATTGATTTCTTGAAAAGTAAAGATGTCTGAGTAGAAATATAACTTCTCATGTGTCAATATGCATCAGCTTGTTGTATATGACAATTTACACACTGACTGGAGGGTCAGACAAGTATATGGATCATAGCTGTTCCACCAAGCTCAAGGTAACACTTCCTTGTACATATTCATCTATGATGTACATTACGACATAGATATGGGAATGTTATCTTTGCTTAAGCCACATTTGTGCAGGGTTCATCTCTTTACACACCTCTTAAGTTCGAAGTTATGTTGTTTTCTAAGTACCCACATTTTGGTCCTTATTTGTTAAGCTATGCTAAGGTTTTGCACTTACCAAATAGCCAAAATCAGAAGAAGAGTGACCAATATGTGTTAAATGGCAAAATTGTGCATTATCTGCCCTTAACATATGGTGTTTTAGTGCAACACAGATAAATATTAACGAACTACAAAGCACGTAAATGTATGCAGTGCAGCTCATCATTATGCAAAACGAATAATGTAGCTCGTGTTTAAGCTTGCAAACTATGTTCTTAATGGAAAGATAATGCCAGCTTTGAACTGATATTATCTCTTTCTCCCTAAGGGTCTCCCTGGTGTGTAGTGGGAAGGCAGAAGTGATGCCTTATGTTCCTGCCCTTGTTGTGTCAGGATTCTCGACCCCTAGTGGTAATCTTGCGATTCTACTGCAACGGGGGTCATACTGCCAAATAAGGGCTTGTCACTAGAACCAGAACTGAGCCCAAACAAAAGATGACAGTTATACAAAAATATTTTGTTGGACCAAACAGTTACCCTGCAGATTACAAAATTGCAAGTCATACTCAATAGTACATTTTACTTTTATTTCAAAAAATATTTACTTTTAATTTAGTGGTTCTAGTGATATTGTTATTATTTACTCGTTTGATATCTCAATAATGATTTGGTGGAAAAAAGACCATAAGACATTCCCCTCTGCAGCAATGCAAATTTATATTTCCCACACAAGTCACTATCCTACAGCACCTTGGTAGCGACTTACGTGGTAAATTTCACTGCAGTAAAATGCAATATTTTATTATAGCTTTTTTACTACACCTCTCAATGTGTAATAACTACAAAACCTCTGTGCTTTTGGGAGGTCTCCAGCATGTTCGGCAGAGCTGCTGTGTACTGAACAGAGAAAAGGGGGTCATTTTGTAACAGGATGCCCAGATTGGAGATGCAAAAGGTGTTTATTTTAAGCCTATTTTCTGAAGGCACATAGGCGCCACTGTGTCTTTATAAAATACTAGCAGAAATCCTGACGAAATAACATTATACCTGCTCGGGAGCAGATGTAAATGTTTACACATATGCCCGCAAATTGTGATTCCATCCGCACTCTGCCCCTGTACATACGTGCTGTACAAATATGCACCAGTTTGTATTGTGCATAATTTTTGGCATGGGTTAATTTTAGAAGAGCTCATTTATATATGTAAATCAGTGTTTTACACAGGAATATGGTTTCTGAAATTACTCTCCACTTGCGTGCTGGACAATGCAATTAGCTCCACTCCTTAGGAGACATCAGCTTTTCTCAGGTTGATCCAGGACTGAAGACAGGCTACATCATTCCATAGGAATCAATTATAGAGTTGATTAGGTTGAAAATCCTTTCCAAATCCCAAACCAATGGCAAGGCTGAAAACCCCAAATCCATCCAGGGTCACGTGCCAGGCATTTCATGGATTGCAACTTATGAATTGACCCTTCTCTGGTTCAGAGGAATTACAATCTTTTGCAAGCCACAGTATGTAGAACCCCTTCAAAATGACTAGAGAACAGTCTCACTAATGACGTGATTTGCAACCTTCAGCGACTCGCTGTGAGGTTCAGGGCTTTTCTGACTAGCCAACTTTCAGACTTTTGCTGTTGCAGGCAAAAATCAATTCATGTCCATTGATTTCAGTGGGCATATGAGCTGTCTCAGGGCAATTCTATAACTAGGGCCAGCCAAGATATGTCATAATTTGAGCTTAGAAAATGCAGTAGTCTATCTCCTTTACTCAGGGAACAGGAATAGCATTCTGGTACCTCTACATTGGGTCTAATTTGCATAAAAAAGAACTCATCTGTAAGGGGGTCATTTACTAGCAGTGAACATGTGCAAATGCTCTCAGCATGTACAATCTGCTGCAGGGTCCACAAGAATAGAATGGAGCCTGTGGCAGACAGCATTAGTAAATGACCCTCTAAGGGGTCTGTTTACTAAAGCACATTAGACTTTTGCAGCTACTGTACATGCATGTTGCATGCATTATCTGCTAATGCGGCCACATTAATAGCAAAGCTTAGTAAATATATCCCTAAGTGTTCTTCATTTGTACCGCAGTTTCTTCCTTTAACCTCCATATTCTCACAGATGCAGCCATGCCTGGTTCATAGATACGAGAACATCTGTGAGGTGCAGTGCCTAGAATCCAGGGCGCCTTGGTTACTTCATCATTAAATCTTCCAAAAGGGACAGTGGAAAACAAAATATCAGTCTTCCTATCATGAGTATTTTTTGTACTACCATTAAACATACATATTATTTCACAAAGGGGCATGTTTGCTAAGCTGCACTAGTCATGAATGTGAACTTGAAGGCATGCTAATGGGCTTCAATAACAGCGCACACACTAAACAGACAGCACAGGGTTAATTTCACACTATCTGCTTAGCATGCAACAGGGAGGGAACTGGATGGGGTAGAGGTGGAACACAAATGTCTGCATATAGCAATTAGCACAGGAGTTGATAACCCGCATTCACTGTCAATGTTGCAGTTAATGCAGGTGGAATGCATTAGGGTGCAGTTAGCATCAATGTGTGGCATGCAAATCAGCGCAGTATCTGCTATGGTCATGCTGTGCATGCTGCCAACAGGTAGCACATGACTTGTGCATGTACAGCGCATTGATTTCTACCCTAAACATGCAATAGCTGAAAAACCATAGCACACTTTAGTAAACATACCCCAAGGAGTATATAATTGTGGTCAGCATTATTGGCACCCTTGCATTTCAAGCCCTTAATGTCCAATTTTGCCTTAAGCAAAGTAGCCAGAGAAATGGCTTTGGACTATATATGCACACATATTTGACGCATAAAGGAATCAAATAAAACAAGACCAGTAAAAAAAGTGAAATAGTATAAAACCTGGGACATTGCCAGGATATGATTATGGGTTACCTTAGCAAATAAGTTTACTCTTTATGGCTGAGTTGCCAACATTTAAAGTTGCTTAGTGGGGAGATTTGCAAAGTATAAACAGTTGCATGCTTGTAGACCTTTGTATGGGTCTTCACAAAATTGATTAAAAAGGAGGACCCACCACAAGAGGGGAGTTCCACTCATGGTGGGTGATCCGACAAAAGATTATTCTTGATTTTTGTTAGGTTTTGTTTATTAATTATTTTTAGAAATCATTTCAATTTAGGGTATATATATATATATATATATATATTGATGATTTTGATAGGTTTATTTTGGATTATAATTTAGGATATGATTATTGGCACCCTTATAAACAATTCAAATCTGCTTGAACAGAAGAACCACGTTCCCATTGCAGTAAAATTAGAAACACCTGTGATCAATTGTCAGTAGTCACATGACTTGAATCAACCAATTTATTTAATTTATTTATTTATTTAACATATATTTATAACCCGCAACTTCCAGAGTTCAGTTGCGGTTCACAGTAAAACAACATTCCACATAGCAAAAGCTTAGTTTTACATCGAACATTTTTGTAACAATAAAAGTAATGGGTAACAGCTTGAACTAATGCAAAATAGCAAAACTGGCTTATGAATGATAGCTGTAATGTTTAAAATGGCCGCATTCACTCCCTGTTCCATTTTCACAGTGGTGAAAACAAGAGAGCTGCCTGAGACTGTCAGAAAAGCCATTATCATTGTACTTCAAAGGGGAATATGACCATTTGCAATGACCTTGGGATTCCTGTGTCTACAGTTTGCAATGTTATTAAGAAGTTTTCTGTTCATGGAACTGTCAAGAACCTCTCAGGATGCAGTGGGAAGAGGACAATTAATCCAAGAAGTCTTCAAAGGTAAGTGCAAATTGTTGGGAAAACACCATGTACAACATCCAAAGAGCTTAAGACTGACCAGGAGCAATCTGGAGTGGTGGTTTCAGTCCGCACCATATGTCGCACACTAAACAAAGAAGGTTTCATGGGTGAAGGTTAAGGAGGACCCCACTGCTCAAAGATAGACATGAAAAGGGACACCCGATCTTTGCCCAAACCCACCTTAAGAAACCACAATCTTTCTGGGAAAATGTTCTGTGGACAGATGAAATTAAACTTCAGCTCTTTGGCAATGTGGACCAGTGATACATTTAGAGGCAAAGAAATGAAGCTTATAAGGAAAAAACACCTTTCCTACAGTTAAATATGGTAGAGGTTCCATAATGTTGTGGGGCTATTTTTGCTGCCTCAGGAACTGGAGGCCTTGAATATATTAAAGGAATCATGAAGTCAGAGGACTACCAAGGTATTTTGGAGTGAAATGTGCAACCTGGTGTCAGAAAGCTAGGTCTGGGTCAAAGGTCATGGGTCCTCCAGCAGAACAATGACCCAAAACATACATCCAAAAGTACAAAAGAATGGTTAAAAAGGAAAAAATGGACTGTTTTTAATTGGCCTACAATGAGTCCTGATCTTAATCTAATCGAGAACCTTTGGAAAGAGCTGAAATCTGCCATTGGTTAAAGGAATTCTGCAAACATTCATGAGCTGGAAAAAATCACAGTTGCAGAGCGGGAGAAACTAGCATCGGACAGATGTACGAAACTTATAGATGGCTACAAAAAATGTTTGGAGGCTATCATCACTGCTAAGGATTGCTCAACCAAATATTAGTGAAGGGTGCCATTAATCCTGCCCAGGTCATATTTTGTTTTTTTTCTCAGAAATTAATATGTCTAAGGTGCACAGATATATATTTTTTTGTTGTATACCTTTGAACATATTACTAAAATATTATGATGACATAGAGTTGGAATATTTCCAATTATTTCTCAAGAGATTGTACACAACATGCCTAAAATGCAAGGGTGCCAATACTGTTGACCACAGTTGTATGCTTTGCATGAGTCACTTATTAAATTGCTTGTATTTTTAATGATTTCTTCCATTGTATAATGAATTCTGTCGCACCTTGATAACTACAGCATGGGACAATTTTTCTTTTCTCAAATCAAGTCTTATTTTCTGTTGACTTTGCACCTCTTTATAATTATAAATGAACAGAACTAAGAAATGTTAGAATAAGTGAAAATGCACAGAGAGAAACTCAGGCATGCAGTAGCCTATCATTCAGCCATGCAACTGAATGACAAACTTTGTAAACTCCATATTGTTTGTGAGTTGAATAAAAGTCACTGCCATGAGGCTGTGTGAGCTTTCTTGAATGGGGTTAATGGACTCTGTTTCACTTCCCTATTCTATTATCTTGAATAATACAACTGTTCTGTGTCTTTGAACGTTATACATACATAAAGCTGGCTTCATACCGATAGTCTGGAAGTCGAGTGGCTTATCCTTTTATGTTTCTAGTGCCAGCTTCTCAGACACCTGGCATGAGATAAATGGCATCTTTTGTTTCAGTCGTTTCACAATATTTCCTGAAGCAATTAATATGGTCACAAAGTTCATTCGCTGACATTTATACAGTCTGCATGTAAAACTAAGGTAGGATTTGGGTGGAGTTTGCACTTATGCATGTATTTTATAGATTGTGTTCATAAGCGTGTAAAATAAACTAGCAACTTTGTGCATGCCTGAGAGCAAAAACAGTAAAAGATAAGTTGCATAAACTTGACAACACAGGCTGTGTGTGGCATTGATCAGCCCGTCACAACACAAGTCTTCCGTAAGTGAAGAAGGATCATTTTTAGACATCCGACCTATGCCAGTAAACTGCAATGTATGTGGGTTAAACACTTCCTCTGTTATGGGCCTCCTTGAGGAGCTTCCCTTTGAAAACAGGTGTGCAGGCCACAGGGTAACCATGGATCTGCAAGATGCCTGGACTGGCTAAAACATTCCCTCTGTGGGGTAATTTTGTGAAGGGTTTTCCACCGATCAAGGCTGTTTTACAGGCAGAATAGGGATTTTATAAAATTACTAAATCGCATGCATGTAAAAAGCAGAGAATGGAAAGCGCATGCCTACTTTTACTAACCTGGTTGTACAGTTTTTGGGAGGAGCAGGGATGGAGCTGCAATGTATGCGTGTGTTTTATAAACTATGTGGATGCACCACGGAGGATAATGTTTCAAGCGGGCACCTAGTTAAAACACATTTTAAGGCTGATAAATTAAATAAATAAAATGAAATGAAAAAGCATTTTATAAAGACAAGTAGACGCCCACTTGTCATTCTAAAATACTAGTGTAAGTGACCCAATGTGCACCTATTTTACAGGCGCAGACATTAATACTAACCATAAAGCTGATGTCAATATCCGTGCTTATATTTTTCAAGTACATGCGTATATTACCATATATTACCATGTGGTCTTGGGAAAGCCACTTAACCCTCCATAGCCCATGTTCCCTGTAAAATAGTTATCTCCAAGTTCTAATGTCCTGTTCAATGTAATTTCAGTTTGTTCAATGTAAACCGCACTGATGCAGAATAGCGCAGTATATAAGAGAATATAAATAAATAAATAAATAAATATTTGATAATCAATGCGCGTATGTGCATTCTCCACCCAAATCTCACCCCTGTGCACGACCAGCAGCAAAGTACATGCTGGTCAGTATTTTATGAAAGGTCATTTGCTCTTGTATGTGGACCCATACAGGTGGGAATGACTTTGTAAAATTACCTCTGTGTAGCATATGCACACGTTTGCCCTAGATTCAGAACAGGTGCCAACGGGTGCGCTGGCAATTGCTTGCTATTGTGGCTAGTTCCAGCAGCCTATATTTTAAAGGCACACAGGGGCTGATGTTGCCTTATGAGTTAGGCTTTAGATAGGTGCATCTTTGGATGTCTCACCTTTGCATCCTGTTATAAAATCAGGCCCTTTGAGGGTAATTTTTAAAGACATTTTTCAAGTAAAACAGCATTTTGCCTGTGGAAGTGGCCTCTTTGAAAGTCCCCTGCCCATTATGCACATAAAATCATGTGTGTACACTCTGGATGATTTTACAGCAAGGCTGATATTTGCAATGCTGGAAAAGGCTGCAGACGAGGTGTGTACACTGTGAACACCCATGTTACAATAATGCAGAAAGAGAGCAATGTCACTCAAGACTGAAAGTGAACGTAGTGTCAGCATCAGATTTTGCAACCTATCTGTGTTAGTGCCAGATATCACCAGATTGGATGTCCAAAGGGGGCCAATTATGGAGCCAAGTCACAAAACTCATAGCTGTGGCTTTTTCAGATTATTTTAATCAGCACAGATGTATGCAGAATTCTCTGATTGCTCCTCCAAAATCTGGGTCGAATACAGCAGGTAGCTGACCCTTCTGCAAGTGTAAATGCCAATTGTCAATTTTTTTGAAACATCGATCTATTGCCATTTCTAAATAGCAAATGTACACATGCTTTTCAGACGTGCCCAAAACACACCCATAACATTTCCCCTTCTAAACTGTACGTGTCGTGGGTATAAATGTGTAGATAACTAAATAGTAAAAGACACAAGCCTCCCCAAAGAAATCACCTCTATAGTCTTGTAATTTATGGCTGTGTGATCCCAGTTGCACTTTCAGAAGCCAACTCAATCAAAACAGAGTCCAATGCCTTTCCATTCCCAGTGAGATTCCTGAGAAGCAGAGGAAGGCAGAAGATGCAGCTCGATGTACTGAACTCATCAATTACAGCACAGTACGTAGTGCAAAGGGGGTTCCTTTATACTTATCCTTCTGCATTGCCAGGCATGGTTGCTGATGGGACCCTGGATAATGGATTCAAAAAGTGATGTGTTCATCTTTAATTGTGAGTTTATCATGATGTTATTAGGTAGCACACTATATATAACTACTCTCCAGACCTCAAGGTTAGCTTTCTCACTATAATAAAGATGAATGCCACTATAACTAAAAGACTGAATTTGACTGCATTCCAATTCTTAGCTAAGCAAGGAATAAAATTACTGCCCCATGCAGTCTATATTTCATATCACCATTTAGGGGCCCCTTAGTCTAGGCGCATGGTAACCATTAGTGTAGAAGCCTGGCAGCTACTGCGTGTTGATTTGTGTGCTGCCACTCACAGCTTTGGGTGGAGAATTGGGGTGTTGGGGCAGAGTGGGCATGGTGAGCTTGATCTCAGCAGGGTTGGGTCTGGCTAATACTTGGATGGGCGACCACCTTGTAATATGAGATGCTGTGGACTTACTGTGTGAAAGAAAGGTCTGGCCATCTACTTCTGGTTGCACCTTGCCAAGAAAACCCAGAGGCTGGGTCTCCATGAGTCAGCGCTGACTAGACAGCACACATGCATATCACATGTTAATTGTCAATGTTGCAATTAATGTGGGTGCAGTTACCTCCATCTCAAAAGGTGGAGTTAAGTGTACCAGCATTAAGAGTGAATACTGCTGCCATGCATTAGGATCCCTTTCAGTGCAATAAGTGCCAGGGACATGCTTCCTAGCACCTAGTGGTTGTAATTGTTCTTTAAGTGCAAACACCTAGTATGCTTTAGTAAAAGGGCCCCTTGGTGTCTTTTCTACCGCTAGGTATAATGATGTCACTCCCATTTAAGTGTTTTTACTGTTATGTTATTCCCATTTCAGACATGCAATAGATAAATGTTCAGCAAGTGACTAACGTTTTATAATAACCCTTACTGCACACTCAAAAAAATCATGGAAGCTTTTAAAGGATAGCTAGGCCTTCCATTTCCAGTGCAATTATTTAAAACTAGCTGCAACCTGGTGAAAATTCACTGGAAGATAGCTGGCCCTTTCCCTCCAAGCTCCGCCTGACCCCATTACTCTTCCCCCACCTCTGCAGGTCATCCTCAGCCAACACTCTTTCCCATTCTCCATCTCTTATTTGTGCAGATCCAGGCATCTCCTTCCTTACTGCCTGGCTATCCCACTACCTCCCTACAAGAATGTGACTGTGTTTTGCAGTACCAGTCATAGTTAATGGGGAATACAGGCAAAGCAGCATGGATAGACAGAGAACCTGTAATCAAGGGTATTATATATAAAGAAAGTACCCAGAGCAAGTGCTAAGCAATTACCTGGAACCCTTAGAATCACCCTTGTTCTAAAGAGAATCAGATATTCCACAAGGTTTGATTGACTGATGTAGGGTGTGTGATACTAATTGTGACATCACTCGTGTGATACTAATTGTGACATCACTGTCAATGTAGACTCAACAGATGCATTGAGCAAAGGGTCTCTTGTGGCTCTTTTGCTAATACAGCTACTCTCAGAAGTTAAGAAAAATCAGCAGAGCTGCTTCAAATATTTTTTCAAATGATTCAATAGTAACATATCAACCAGAGTGATTATTATACTTGTCACGTCTACTCCCCTGCCTTTTGTTAATATCGGTACACCACCATGCCTTCTGCTCATGCCCTTCAAATATTCCTCATTGGCCTTTGTTCTCTGCATTTTTAGATTGCTCGCTTGAATAATAGGATACAGTTTCACTTTCCTGTCACACGCCAGTTCACCTGCCATCTGTTCAATGGAAACCTTGCTCTTCATGCTTGGATGGAGTTTGGGGGGGGGGGACACGGGGTGCAATGCTCACACCCAAACATAATGGGCATACCATGAGTGTCCTCCTGCCGATTTCCCCTCCATGTCTGGGCTGGGTATCTTTGTCCCAGCTGAGCTTTCTCTCACTTTCTCAGTGCCTACATGATGCTTCTACTGGAGTGAAGCTCCTTCTAAACTAGTACCACTGTCTTTTTCTGCCTCCTGTGGCTTGACCTTCAAATATCAACTGTTACAATACAGCTGACATTTGAACCACGAGGACCACAGGAGATAGGAAAACATGGTAGCACTAGCCCAGAAGGAGCTTTCACTTGCTTAACCCTTTCCAGGCCGAGCCCAAAACTTTTGGGATCCAGAATTCTGACTAAATATTCCTATCAAATGGTATATAGTACATGACCATAGCAGAAGGAAAATCACTATTAGAACATATTGAATAAGACGGGTACAATTTTCCTGAAATATGCAAAAATTGACCCGGCTGCAGAATGTGGATTAAAAATTTAAAGTAGGCCTTCAAAGGGTTAAAAACACAAGTACTGAGCAGGTACGAGGAGATATGGCTGGAAAAAGAGAGAATACAGCACAAAATTATATTAATGATATAGACTGTATATGTGTCTATGTATATTTATTTAAATAGTTATTTTAGTGCTCTTTCCCTGCTCTATTCCCATTCTAATACTAATTTTCTGAGAAAGGTAGCAGATCAGGTTTGGCAGTGGCCTCCACCTTTCACTTCAACAGTACGGAGAAAAAGGAAGCAAAGTTCTAAAAGCTTCCAGGTCAACAACAGAGTGTTCCAGGTTCCCGAGGTGATATGACCTGGCAGGAAATCACCTCTGCCTTGTTCTATTGACACCACTGGAAGGCGTATGCCTGGTGATACAACCATTCTGGTTCCTGTCTGCTTCCATTTGCTTTCTGCTGGTATTCTGTTATCCCTACATGCCCTTCCCCTCCTTCCACATTCTCCAAGGTTTAGAATATTGATATAAACTTGTTGATGTGGGCTGATGACTTCCTGTGGAGCCAGTAAAAGTAATCAACTGTGCAGTATATATGAAGCTAAATAATACGAGCATTTAGTGTTGAAGGACTCGTTTCATTTTGTACTCTAAAATGTTTGATACTGTAGAACTGATGTTTTAGCACATCAAGGTCTCTGCCACTTTTATGTTTCACCTTGTACTGCATACCAAGCTTTTCGATATTTCTATTTTGTTTCAAGTTTTCATATTTGATGCAGAAAGCTGTAAATGTGACTGGTTCTGCATGTTAGCAATTCTTTGATGTATTAGGTTTGTTTGTGTATCGCGATACTGCATTTGAACCACTTGATGTCATCCACCTTAACAAGGTAGAGCCGCCAATTAAGGCTGAGGTGCTTTATCTAGGGATATTGCTAGATCAGTTTTTAGATCATCATATTAATAAGCTGAAATTTATAAGATGTAGTTATTACAGCATTTGCAACTATTTTTATCAGATAGTGATTTTCTTTTGGTTTGATGAACTCTCTGTACTGTGATTATTGCAGTATTATCTTTTCTGGGCTTCCCCAAAATCTATAAAAGCTTAAGGTTCATTCCAAGTGCAGCTGCTCACCTATTGCTGAGGCGACCCATGTTTGATCATATCATGTCTTGTCGTTTAGAACTGCGGCTGGTTACCTAAGATATTGTTAATGGCATTTAGAGTTGTACAGGCCAGTCAACGTCTTGCCTGCCATCTTTGCTGCATCCTTGTAGTACTACTTGCCTCATTAGGATGGTTTTGCAAAATTCCCTCCCTGATGGGAGGAAGCAAACAGCTCATGCAACTTTGCTCCTACTGTATGGAACCTGCTTCCAATTGAGCTATGTGGTGTTTTTGGTTTAATTGATTTCCATAGGAAACTTTTCTATTTCCAAGGGCTTTTTTATTGATTGATTTGTTGTTTTATATATTTTTGTTTTGGAATTTATTTATAGTTTCATATATTTTTGTCTACCATAATTGTTTTTTATAAATTTATTGCTATTGCAATTATTTATGTTTATTGTTACCTGGAACCACAGGCTATGAGAACTTTCAAATAAAAATTGTGTTATTCTGTTGCTTATGTAGTTATTTTATATTTGATGGCAATAAGGGTAACTTTCAAAGCTGTTTCTGCAACTAACACAGTGTTTTACATGCAGAAATAATCTTTTATAAAATTGCCTGGAGGAGAAGTGCCTAAACATAGCCACGTACAACAGGAATGCACATAATTTCATCCAACTAGAATGGAGGTGCTCTCGGGGATGATGTTGGGGTGGAGTTTGCACTTATGTAATACTTTATAAAGTGCGCTTTTAAGTACATAGAGGCTAAACGTTTCTCTTTAACTCTCATAGCTTTAGGAAAGCCAATTTTGCTCATCCTCTAACATTTTCTGATTCTGCTTCCTTGCATACGTCATTGTGATTCTTCTCTTTGTATCTTCTTGTTCCATGTTGGAAATTTCTGTGAAGTTCCATGACTACTTCTCTTTCTCCTCTGGTTTTAGCTTCTCTGCATTTCTGAGCAATTTTCCGCATTTCTTCAGTCATCCATTTTGGTCATTTTTGCTTCTTAACCTTTTGCAGAGACTTTTCACTTTCTTTGAGC
The DNA here is from genome assembly GCA_033557465.1 of Ichthyophis bannanicus. NCBI lineage: Eukaryota > Metazoa > Chordata > Amphibia > Gymnophiona > Ichthyophiidae > Ichthyophis > Ichthyophis bannanicus. The sequence goes on along the minus strand of CM066049.1, from coordinate 116,700,664 downwards.
ACAATGTTCTTGCTGAATATCTCCACAAACCACCTCAACTCTATCTGCAGAGCGCCAGGACGGTCTGTAGGCGGAAGAAGGGCAATGTGACCACTATCCAGATAATTGCTGCACTTATCATCCATATCTTTATAATTAGTTTGTGTATGTATGTGTGTGTGTGTGTGTGTTTGTATATATATATATATATATATATAATTTTTTTTTTTTAGGGCACGTTTTTCATTTAGGAAGGCTATGCGCCACATAGGTACCTTTGGAAAATCCCGGTTAAGGCATTTACAAAGGTAATATGGGCAGTTACTCATGTAAATGCCTTTGAAAATCGGGCCCTATGTTTTTAGTTTCCAGACTATTCCAGTTATAGATTTTCAGCAACCTGTTTCATGCTATCACCAAGGTGGTTGACCAAAGTAATGCTATTTTTTTAGAAAATGTAACACCACACACCAAAGAACAAACTAGTCAGTACTAGAGGAGATTAAATCTAAGCTTTCTTTAGAAGTTCACATGACACAACCTAGACTTTCATGCTTTGGACATATCATGCAAAGAGAGAGATCATTATAGAAAGACATCATACTTGGCAAGGTTGAAAGTCAACAACTAAGAAGAAGGCCAACAATGAGATGGATCAATACAATAACAGCAGCTATGGAATAACCAGCCTGACTGAAGATCAAAACACAGTTTAGAACAACTATCCTGAGGGTCACCATGAGTCGACACAGACTCAACGGCACCTAACAACAACAACAACAAAAAACACCCCACAACAGATAATAGTGCTTGCACTGGTTAACTGAGGCAAACAGCCTGATTCTCTAAGCTGTTCTCTTATAGACGCTGAATGAGAGTAAAACTTTAGTAAACTGGCCAAAGAGCTTTACTGAAGGTTACACATAGAGTCATAAATAAGATCAGATTAGAACCCAGGGATCTAAATTCCCACGCCCATGCTCCACCACCTCCTGTATTATTCATTGATACCTCTGGTTTGGACTTAGTAGCAGTTATTACAGCTCTAACTATTGGACTGGATTTTCCCACATGAAAGAAAGACATTGTACTTCATCTGTAGTCTATGAAACCAGAGAAAATATTCCTACCGGGCAGTCTACTTTAATTGCATAACCTATGAAAGAAGCTTTGTTAGATAAATATTAAATGTACACGTAAATATTAAATTTTAAACTAAGTCTTTGTTCTGATTGAATCTTCCTTCCATTGTTCAGGAAGAACAGACCAATTGCTAGCAGAGGCCTCCAGATTTCAGGCTGTATTAAAGGTATCACTTACCTGCATTCATGATTCATTCTCAGACGGAACACGCTCAAATGAGTGAATCTTGGAATTGGTCCACAATGCTTTTGCCCTGAAAACTCTATTGTCTCATAACTGGAAGTAAGCTATGGTGGGTGGGTGGGTGAATTTTACTAATTTTATACCTGCAAATAAAAGTGAACAAAAGTGAGGCTGGGAACTACAGGCTGGTTAGTCTGATCTCTGTGGTGAGTAAACTAATGGAAAGGTTGCTAAAACAGGGAATAGTGAGGATTCTGACATCCAATAGATTGCAGGATTCAAGGCAGGTCTTGTCAGGCAAATCTCATTAATTTCCTTGACTGGGTGACCAGAGAGTTGGACCGAGGGAGAGCTCTAGATGTGGTATACTTAGATTTCAGTAAAGCTTTTGACACTGTTTCGCACAGGCAACTTATAAATAAATTGAATGCTACTATTACTACTACTATTAAACATTTGTATAGCGCTACAAGACATATGTAGCACTGCCCAGACACATGTAAAAGGCGGTCCCTGCTCATCAGAGCTTACAATCTTACAATCTAGTCAAGACAGACAACACAGTAGCTGTAGACATGAGATACATCTAGGAGGAAAGGTAAGGAAATACAAAGGAGACCAGGTGAGTCAAGATCCTAGGCATGGACCCTAAAGGGGGTGAAGTACTTTTGTCCACTAAAGAAGAGTTAATCCAATGAAAAGGGATCATTGTTGATTGACTTATTCCTGTAAATCTAAGTGGATTACACCTGCACCCACACTATTATTTTCAAAATGGAATATACCATATACAGCTGTATCAGGGGTGCTGCTAGGTAGGGAACTTTGGTATATATATTTTGCAGTGCCTTGAATATTTTCTGCTACTTAGAAAAATGGACTGGTCTACCCTCGTATAAGGGACAAACAACAATTTATTTGTGCAATACGAATGACTAAAGTAGACGTCTTTGAACTGATGGTCCTTTGAAATTTTGCAAACTCTTCCAAGGCCTTTTTGGTCCATAATTTCTAACTTTTCAAAAAAGCAATTAAAGGCAGTTATGTGAATTCAAAAAGCTTCTATGATAAATACTTATACTTCTGAAATGCTGAAAAACACTGAAATATGCTGATGAGAACACGCAACAGGAACATCCAACATAGTCCATAGTTCAAAAACAATTTCTCTGATTCAGGGGTATCAGCTCAAATCGTTTCCACCATTGCAGAGTGAAACACTAATCTCAAAACATGAACAATCCCTATAGCCTGCTTCTAAAAGAGGAGAGAGATACTGTGTCAGTATTTCAAAGATGGGGGTATAAAAAAGCCACTCTGGATTTGAAGCTTTTCTGTTGGACTGGGCCTCTACAGCGCCAGTGAATTCCTCAGCCAAACAGCATTTCCGCCACACAGTAAACAATGTTGACTTTTATAAATCTGAAAAGGTTACAGTACAAACTCATTCAATATTTTTTAGTTCAGTCAGAAATTATTATGGAGAAACAGTACATATCATGACATCCTTTGACATTCCCAGAGCCAACTGTGCTAAACCAAACACTCAGAGGACGATACTCAAAAGTATTTATCCAGGAAAGAGCAGCTGCTACCCAGGTAAATACGCTTGAGACAGATATTGAGCAGCTGAATATCATTGCAGATCTCCACGTGGATAGTTATTCCAATAATACAGGACAGCAAAACTGCTGTCCTAAGAGTTAGCCAGATAAGTTCTCTGGATACCACTGCTGTCCTGATCATGGTGGGTGACTATCTATATAGCGCCCCGCATAATCTGGATATTCAGTGGTAGCCAGTACCTGGATGCTGACATTGAATATCTGGATTTTTATACCCCCTCCCCACCCCCCCTCACCTCAGCAGCCAACATTTAAAAAGAACGCTGACTTCAAAGGATTGAATATTATCTCCTAGGTCTTTAAGAGAAAATAACTTTTCAACAGGTTCTTCTTTAATGTTTGATTGAAGAACATTAAGTGACATTTAGACATAATTTATTGCAAAAAAACTGATAGATAATGCTTAGAAGGCGATGATCTATCATTACTTTAGAGAACATCTTCGGAAGTGACGGTAAACATCACGATGCCTGCCTCACATTACTGTATCTCTTTTGTTCTCCAATAGACAATCATATCAAAACAATAACATGATTTGCTCTGACATGCACATAACAGATTCTTGGAGGCATTTGTCAAAGATTTGTTCCATCTTTGTAGTGGTGCTTGTTCTATTAAAAATACCAAGGCAGAGAACGTTAGAAGAAGGTACAGAGTAGAATGAAACTAGGGCAAAGGTTTGCTAAATCCACCTTCCATCCCTTCACCCCTGATATTATAGTGCAACATACAGTTAGTAGCTTATGTCAACCCACCGAAAGTGAACCTTACCTCAATGAATGACTGCCTGGCAGCTGCTGTAAGCCCCAGGCCATGTAGAGCACTGATCCATTTGCCCCTGCCGTATCCCCAGGTATCCTTGGGTCAGATGCTGTCTCCTCAACCTTTTCTCATCAAATTTCCTCAGTAACAAAATCTTGTTTCGACTCCCTGAGATAGAATAGATCCATAAGCTCATTAAAAAAAAACTGCTTAACAACTTTGGTCATTGCCTTAGTTATTAGCAAACTTGATTGCTGCAACTAACTTTACAATGGGCTCACATCTACAAATATGAAACGTCTCCAAATTATCCAAACTACTACAGCCAGACTTATTTCAGATGTGGGATATTATGACCACGTAGCTTCACTTCTCATCAATGAAAATTGCTTACCTCTCAACTATAGGGTTCTATTTAAGATTTTGTTGTTGGTTTTCAAGACACTTCGGTCTAGTTTTTCTTACGACCTCTCTAATCTACTTGTGCCCTACATTCCAACGTGCACGCTTAGCTCTCAGGCAGACAATCTTTTTATTCATCCTGTACCTAGCTGGGCTAAATTGAGGCCACTCATCATTCTGCTTTTTACCTTTTGGCGTCACAGCTATGAAATGCATTGCCCTGACATATCCATCTTGAAACTTCACTAAAAAAAAAAAGCATGTAAGTTTTCCTGGAAAGTGCATTTCTTCTCCCAGCTTTTCCAGATAACTGGAGCATGTTTACTAAAGAGTGCTGCCTGGGCAGCTCATGTCTGAGCAGTATTGGGCATTCCCGTCATGGACTTTGAAAGCCCACATTGCCAATGCTAGGTGGAGAGAAACTACCGCTAGCACATTGGGAGGCCATAGTTGCTCCCTGCAGCAGTATTGCCAAGAACTGTGCTAAATCCAGAGGGATGGCTGTCTCTGACCCCCCTGCATCCATCTAGTGCAGTATCCCACTCCAGTAATGCAACCCAAACCCACATTACTAGCATGGGGCTTAGTAAACTTGCTCCTCAATCTTTTCCAGGTGCAAACGGTTGGGGTGGGGAGACATGTTGTATCTGCACTACTCTTGTTTTGCTCCATTTCTTTATCTCTTCAGGTTAGGTTTCAAAAATTATGTATTAATTGTTTCCTTCTCTTTTTCCTTCTCTAGCCCTGACTTTTGTCTTTCGCTTCTATAACTTCTTTCTTTTTATATAGTATTTTGCTTTATTTTTGTAAATCATCTAGATGCCTTACGAAGAGCGGTATAGTAAGTCTGTAAATAAACAAAAAACAATGGGGGGTGACCTGCAAGGAGCGTCAGGTACAACCACTCTAGCCACCTTACTGGACAGACTAAAAGGACCATACTGGTCATTATCTACCATCATATAAACTCAGTTCTCGGTACTCACGTGTTCCATATTTGTGGATTCATGGATTCACATTTAAGAAATAGTGACACACTTTTCAGTATTCATGGCTCCTCTCAGTAATTCACGAATCGTGAATGCTAAAAAGTGGGTCAATCTTGTTCCTTTCAGCCAAAATAGCTTTAAGATGTTAAAGCTTTTTTGGCTGGGAGGAACAAGATTGACTGACTTTTCAGTATTCATGGTCTGCAAATAGCCAGGAGGAGCCCAAGAATACCGAAAAGTGGGTCACTGCACTCAATCCTCAGTATTTGTGTTTTCAGTATTTGCTGTGTTTTCGGGAACCTATCCCTTGCAAATACGAAGGATTGAGTGTACTATGTTACTATACCCACAACTGTCCACGAACCAACAGTAGAGGTGGTGGAGTCTGCATCCTCTCAAACAAGCAACTTGGCTTCACTACAACTAGTACAACATCCTCCCATGGTCTAGATACACTCATCATAAGCAACAAATGCCTTACCATATGCCTTTTCTATAGGGCACCTCATCATAATGCAGAACAGCTTGACTCGCTTCTTGAAGCAGTATGCTCTCACGCCTCCCACCAAAAACATCTCATTCTCCTTGGTAATCTCAATCTTCCCTCAGCTAACATCAACCAAAGCAATGTCTTCCTGCAAGCCATGAATGATCTCCAATTCACACAACTCATCAACACCTTGACGCACCTGAAGGGAGGAGCCCTGGATTTGCTCTACCTCCCTAATGACCTACTCTCCTCTCCACACCCTATCTCGCCCTCCTCTACCCCAGTCCCATGGTCAGATCACTGCCTAATAACTTTTACCCTACCAATCCCCCCCACTTAAATATTCTCCCCCCACAGACCTTGCACAAGAAGATGATTCAGAAACTTCAATAAGCAACCTTCATCCAACAGACCATCCTCATTCTGATGAAAAGATTTCAACATTCAGACCTTGACACACTGGTACAATCCTGGAACACTACAACCCCTTGCCCTCTCCAAAACTCATCGGTCTCATGCCTCCTGGTATTTAGCCCTCTTCAGAGAGCAGAAACTTTCCCTCAGAAGACTTGAACAAAGATGGAGAAAATTTAAAGACCCGCAGCTTCAAGCCACCTACCTGGACCAACATTCAGCCTACACCACCAACACCCTCGACTCCAAGTGTGAACACCACAACAACATCCTCCTCCATGCCATAAACAAGCCAAGAGAACGTTTCAGCCTCGTCAGAACCCTCACAAGTGATCCATCACAACCCCATCAAGACAACATCATTCACCCTCAAGTAATGGTGGATTTCCTTATATCTAAACACAAGCTCTCCAGCTCTCCCACCCTAATCATACCTCCTTCTATCTCAGCCTCCACCACCCAAATATGGACCTCATTCAGGGATGACGCCGAAGAACTCCTGAATATCATCACTTGCTCTTGATCCCTGCCCAGTAACCTGGATCAAACTAACAAAGACACCAATGTTACCATTTATATCCACAATCCTCCACATTTCATTCACCTAAGCCTACCTCCCACCCGCGCTTAAACAAGCCTCCATGAGACCCCTCCTGAAGAAATCCAACCTTGATCCCAACTCACCTGCATCATATAGACCCATTGCCAGACTTTCCTACCTTTCCAAAATCATTGAAAAAGCAGTGCAAATTCAGCTCCAGGAGCACTTTGACAGATTTGCTCCACTTGACCACAATCAACACGGCTTCTGCCCCGCCACAGTGCTGAAACGCTTCTCACCTCCCTCCTAAATACACTTATAGCTGGAATTGAAAAACCCCTCTCCAGCTTTCTGCTGTTATTTCTTGACATCTCAGCAGCATTCGACACTGAATCCCACCAGACTCTACTCATCCAGCACAACACTATTGGTGTTCAGGGTGCCCCGCTCAAATGGATTCACTCCTTCCTTTCCCGGTGCACCCAACTGATAAGAATCAATAACCAATCTTCAATGCCTTACATCCTTCCCCAAGGAGTCCCACAAGGTTCCGTCCACTCCTCCCTCCTATTCAACATCTACATTAGGCTCCTTTGCTACATTCTTCAGAGTTTCAATGTCAGATACCAATTCTATGCCGATGACATAATGATCTTCACTCCACTCGACACCACCTCCCCAACTACTCCATCCTCAACACCTGTTTCAGAGAAATTGTGTCATGGCTGCAGCTTCACAACCTTGCAGTCATCTTCAACAAAACAGAGATCCTTCATGCAGTCAACTTCACCCCTCCTCAAGGCATCAAACTCGGAGATACCGAAATACAAGTCAAACCCCAAATCAAATACTTTGCGTTATCCTGGACCACCATCTAAACTTCCAACCTCACATTACAAATATCACCAAAAACATCTACTTCAAACTCCAAATTCTCTGCAACCTATGCCCCTTCCTATCTCCTGACAGTTTCTGTACAGTCTGCCAAGCCTCCATCACTCCTCTCCTCGACTACTGCAACTTTGTCCTACAAAGGCTTCCAAAGGCTACCAATACCCCTCTACAGCTTGCCCAAAACACTGCTGCACAAATCCTAGCTGGAGTCTCCAGACACTCCCACATCACCCCCATTCTAAAATCTCTTCACTGGCTCCCAGTTGCATCCCATATCAAGTTCAAGGTACTAGCTATCACCTATAGAGCTCTCTTCAACACCTCTGCTGAGCAGCTCCAATCATTAATCAGATGTCCTGACAGCAACAGACTCCGTCGACAGAACATCAAATCTTCTCCTCCCACCAGCGCTGATCCACAAGAGATCACAACGTACATGCACCAGAGCCTTTGGATTTTATGCTGCCACTATGTGGAAACAAATACCCCCACAATATGATGCCTCTGTATCGTTCCAGGGTGCGACCGCACCTTGAATATTGTGTGCAGTTCTGGTCGCCGTATCTTAAAAAGGATATAGCATTATTAGAAAAGGTACAGAGAAGAGCCACCAAAATTGTAAAAGGGATGGAAGGATACCCCTATGAAGAGAAGCTAAAAAGGTTAGGGCTGTTTAACCTGGAAAAGAGACGGCTGAGGGGAGATAAGATAGAGGTCTATAAATTAATGAATGGAGTGGAATGGGTAAACGTAGATCAACTGTTTATGCCATCAAAATATAGAAAGATTAGGGGGTATGCAATGAAGTTACAGCGTAACCTATTTAAGACTAAGAAGAGAAAATATTTTTTCACTCAATGTGTAATCAAACTCTGGAATTTGCTACCTGGGGATGTAGTAAAAGCTGGTTTAGTGTAGCTGGGTTTAAAAAAGGTTTGGACAATTTTCTGGAGGAAAGGTCCATAAACCATTATTAAAGTGGACCCAGAATATCCACTGCTTGACCCAATACAAGCATTGTAGAACCTGTGTCTTTTGGGGAAACTGCTAGGTACTTGTGATCTAGATTGGCTACTGTTGGAAACAGGATACTGGGCTTGATGGACCTTGGTCTGACTGATTATCGCATATCTTATGTTCTTATGCCTCCAATCCCACACCCTATTCCAAAAGCACCTCAAGACGTTCCTCTTCAAAGAACATTCACTACAATAAACACATTCACTACAACAAACCCCCAGCAAGAGCATTCTCCCCCTTCACACCATTCCCATTCCTCCCCGCCCCCTTAACCAGTTAAGGGGGGCGGGGAGGAATGGGAATGTGAAAACACTGTATCTTGTCAAATATCAAATCCTGATGTAAACTATTCAATGTATATATAATTATGTAGATAGTTATCCCCAGTTCACACCCAGTTTATCTTCCCTGTTATCTGTAAACCTAGATCAGTCATGTATTGACAGGTATATTGTTGTTTATTGTAAACCGCACTGATGATGAATAGTGCGGTATATAAAAAATGTTAAATAAATAAATAACCCCCCCCTCCTCACTTCAAATACCCTACTTCCTCCTCCCCCAAACCTCAAATACCCTTCTTCACCCACCCTTCCACTCTCCTCTCCCCACTCCCCACCACAGCTACACTAATAAAGGTTCTAAGTTATACCATCCAAGTATCTTCCCCCCCACACACACACACGTTAAATGCTGTTTACAATTTTTAGTTTTATATGTTTAAAGTTGCCTGCATATGTTTTCAACTGTTCCATGTAAACCATTTTGCCTGGTAGAAAAACTGTATATAAAACCAATTAAATAAATAAATAAATAAACAAAACTAAGTATGTCATGTCCCCACGACTTTTGTCCTTATTGATCTTTGGCTTGCATTCTGGGTCATACTCATGGGACATTTTAGACACCAGAGCTTTCAATGGCCCTCTGTGAATTAAATATAGCAAGGCACCAAAATCCTTTTCTGCTTTTACAATGAAGAAATGTCTGAATCCCTGCTCCGTTTTTTTTCTTCTAATTTCAATATTCTTTATTTAATAACAAAAAAGGAAAAGTTACAAACAATAGTCCACATTAAGAGGAATATCTGTTCATTACCAAAGAAACAAATCAAGAACAAAATTTGCACAGTATACTCCACTTTCCGGATACCCGATAAAGCATCACTGAAACCCACATTAACAAAACCAGATGGCCATAAAAAAACTAAGAAACCAAATTCAACCACTCTGCATCCCAGACAAGAAAACTTTGGGTTGAGAAGAATCCAAAAACAGATATTTGTCCCCTTGATAAACCACAATGGATTTACAGGGGTATTTTAACAAGAAAGAAGCCCCCAGGGCCAAGACTTGAAGTTTCAGATTTAAAAAAGCTTTCCTACATCGCTGAGTAACTCGACAAACATCTGGAAATATTTGTATAGGATTTCCACAAAAATTAGAACTCTTCTTTGCAAAGTACAACCTCATTATCATATTTTTATCAATAAGAGGAATAAAGGAAACAATCAGGGTATCTCGAGTAGGAATAGGATCAGCCGATGATTCAAAAAAAATGTGATAAATCTCAAGTTTCGGATGGCGAGAGATGAACTAACTCCTCCTCCGTGTGTCCCTTAGTCTTGGCATCTCGGGGATCATGATAAATATTGGAGAATTTAATGGCATCAACATAATAAATTAGAAGAACCTCTTTAAAATACTTCTGAAGGAGAATAATGGGAGACAAAAAACGAGTCCATGGAAAATTAAGTAACCGAAGATTATTAACCCGGGCTGCATTCTCAAGAGCTTCAAGCTGCGAATGAATCACCATACTATCACGTATGGAAGACAAAAGAGCAGCTTGGGTCAAATACTATTGGGCTCCCAGTTTATTTACAGCAGACTTGCAATCCGCTGTCTTAACATCCTGATCTGCCAATTTCCTTACAACATCAGAGGAAAACTGTGAGACATCTGTGAGGGAGGACCGCAACGAAACTTCAGAAAGAGCCACAACCTCCCAAATTTTGCGCAATGTAACATCTTTAGGAAAAATCACAGTTGGCAGGCCAGCAGACAAAGTTTGCCATTTTAGAACACTAACTCTATCCTTTTTCTGCATCGCTGGGTAGCAGATGATATGTGTGTAAGTACCGATGCCTAACTTTAGCTCCTCAACTGGTGGCCAATGCATTTCTTGTACTTGTACTGATACTTTCTGGCAATACAATAAGATCTTTTTCCATTTCACAGGATGGTTGATCCCTTTGACATAGAGAGCAAGGAACCTAAGAGGCATAGCCATTAGTGGTCACAGAAGCAATACTGAAATGGGTTCTTGACATGGACATGATGGGTCTCAAAGTATGCTGGAGGAAGACTCTCTCTGAACAGCATTGGTGGTAACATGACTGTGAAGGGCAAGAGCTAAGTCACCTAGTAACAACAAAAGAGAAAAATAAATGGTAGAAGCCAGGGACTATATCCCAACACCCATAACCGACCAGTACATATTAGGGGGCGTCCATCTGTTGCAGGCAACCAAGGTGGATTCCCAACAAATAAGCAAGAACTTTCCTCTCCCTTCTCCCACCCACCACAGGATCGTGAGTATACCATCACCCCTCTGCCCTCTTTGGTCTTACAGATCATAAACACACACAACCCCATCCATTGTCCCTATGCCCTCAACCCCCTCTCGCAGCCACACTCCCACTACCATGTCACAGTTTTGGAGAATACGCTCTCAGTTGGTAACCATACATGAGCGAGAATGATAGTCCAATAAAGTCAATATTAAAAAAGAGACATTGGGTGTAGCCAAAAAGGAGACTCAATATAACCATGCTTACGTGGATCCATATGAGTGACCAACAGATATATGGGCTAGCAGAGACAATGTTCCATAACTCGGAAGGGATGATGGCTCACTAGATAGCTGAGGGTAATCACCAGGCTGACGAAGCAGAATCAGAAGTCCAAAGTCTGTGATTGGCTGACAGTACCAATCTCAATAGGAAAACAAAGGTAGAAGGCTCTATGCTGGGGATCTATTTACAGACAGTGGGGGTCAGTTGGTATGCATCCCCGCTGATTCAGCAAGGAACTCCTGCACTACTGCTGCATCCTCGAAGGAGAGTTTTATTGTTCAAGGTAATACACAGTCGAGCAGGGTAAAATAGGCAGTACTTGGCCTGCAGCTTTTGAAGTTGTAGACAAAAGGCTAAAAGCTGCTTCCTCCTCTCCATAGTAGTCTTATTGAGATATGGGAAAAATAGTATCCATTGGCTTTTCAAATAAATTGGTGCTTGTCAGAATCCAGCCTACAGAATCTGTAGCGCTTGTGGATACCGTAGAATTTTGAAAATTATCAGCCTTCATTCCTGAGGCCCAGTAGGAATGGACCCTATGGTCCCATTCAATTTTGAAGGGATGCTTAAAATCCAGATTGAAGAACTTTGGAAGGAGCTGCTCCAGGTAAGAGATAGGATTGGTACCTTCTGCTCCTTCAGGTATCTTAGGATTCACACTTTCCTCCACTGTGTATGGTTGTTTATATCCTCAAGACTTCTCTCTAGCTGTACAATCCACTTAGGGCCCAATTCAGTCCTGGACATCACAGCCTTCTGTGAGCCCGGTCGGAACCGGACGCACAGTTAGACGGGATTCCGATCCCATGGGGCACATTTAGCCCCTTGGGATCAGAATTGCGTCCAGACCTCTACGTGCAGGCTGGGACCCTGATTCCGGTTGCCTGGCTAACTCAGTCAGGGCTCCTGAATGGAGCTGCAGTCCCCAGCTGCCAGACAAGAAGTTTCTTTCCCCGCAACCCAGCCCCCGATCTGGCCTCCCAAGGCCAGGGCAGGCTGTGGGAAATCTCTTCTGCTCCCTTCGCCTTTGCTGCACCCTGGGCCTGCCAGATCCACCCAACTAGAGAACTTATTTCACCTTAGGGGTGGAATAAGTTCCCCGTACAGGCAGCTGGCCCCGGATGTACAGGGCTGACATTGGAATTGGCCCTGTATGTCTGAGGACGCAGACCACCTACTGCCTGCCCTAACTCTGCCCCCACTATGCCCCTTTCCCAACCCCATCTAATCTACAATGTGTGGAGAAGTTAGTCGGGGTCAGCAGAGGGGTCGAATAGCAGGGATGGATGCACCTCAGAATGACCCCTTTAGTGTTCTGCCCAGTTTGCTGTAGGAGCTCCTCATGCTGCTGTATATTAGCATCTGCTGAGTACAAACGGAAAGAGAGCAAAACAAATTGGTTCTTAACTTCGGCCAGCTCAGCCCGCATGGTGTTGAGGGTTTCCCCATTCGACGATACCAGTTCTTTTACCTGGCAGATCTCACACAAGATTTCTTTCAGACCTTCCTCCAATTTCTTGGCCCCTGCCATTTTACTCGGCGAAGGGGGCTCTGGTTTTATGGGTGTTATCCCCTGTGCAGCAGCTGCAGAATAGTCTAACTTCGCCGGTTTTATTGCCAGCATGTTGCATAAAAACTCCAACTCCATTTGGATCGTTTAGGCAGCTGGGAAGGCTGGAGAGACAAGGATTCAACAGAAAGGCAGCCAGAGAAGGAAACTCAAGTGGCCAGCTTGATTGACGGCAAGCTCCGCCCCCCATGTCAGGAGTTTTTAAGTTGTATCCTGTTAGTGTCTTCAGGGAACAAGAGAGATTGAGGAGCCTGAGGTACCTAGGCCAGGACCTGGGAAGAAGATGAGAAAGACCACTGGGGAAGGAGGCTAGTATGTCAGAGATGCCAAGAGGTAGCCAACCTTACCACAAGAGGAATGAGAAGTACCTGCTTGTTTAAAGTGCATTTTAAATATTATTTTTTATTAAAGAAACAAATATGTATCAATTTTTCTTTAATCATTTCCTTCTTTGAATCACCCCAGTTATTCTTGTCCTTTTTGTGTGCACCTTTATACTTTGGGAATATCACCAGATAAAGGTGGAGTACAATGGAAGAAAGAGTGAATTTTGCAAGTCAAGCAGTGCAGGCCTTGGGCCATTTTGCCTCCCCGCACTGGCCTTTAAAAAGAAACTCCCAGGGTATAGACAAACAACTCTTCTAGAGGGTAACATGTCATATTTTATATCATCCTTTCTCTCTCCTGCCCCTCTATTTAGTAGTTTTTTTATACCACTTTATCATTTTTTAGGAAAAGCAGTTTACATTGTAACTTAAACTTGGTAATGTATATTCAACAGGGGCGTTGATAACTTGGATTTTTCTGAGGCAATGGAGGGTTAAGTGACTTGCCCAAGGCCACAAGGTGTTCTAGTGGGACTTGAACCCTGGTCTCTTGGTTCCCAAGCCAGTGCTCTAACCACTAAGTACTCCACTGCACTCCTCTAGAGTGTCCCATCAGGGAGAGTTCAGACCAGGACAGTCCATCATTATTCAAGACTAGGCGATCACCTAGGCAGCAGCTTCTGAGGGTCAGCAAATAGCAGCAGCAGTCAAAGGAAAACAGCCACAGAAACTCAAAGAACCATCAGCACATTCTTTTACCTGTAGGGAGAGTGAGCGCACACACAGAGCAAAGTTTAATATTTAAAGGTATGATATCCAATTGTGCATTTTTATGGGATTCTGGATTGTTGTGAGAGGGGTGATGTTTCATTGATTATAATTATTAAATCTGGGGGGGGGGAGGGGGGTGCATAAGGCTGGAGGGTTACCTAGGGTGCCCTAGTTTTAAGGAGAGACCATTTTTCAGAACCATGAGAGGAAGAGGGGCTGATGCTTTCTCTGTCACTCCTTGAAAATTCTGACTCGACCTTTGTGAATGGCGATGTGCTTAGTTTCATTTTTAACAGCTTTTATATTCTGCTCGAGATTCTATTAAACTCAATTCAAAACAAGATGTGGGTTTCAGTTACATTTACAAATTCAGCCCTCATTGTTCAAGGTTTCAAGTTACATTTAATGGCTTCATAACACAAACTGCTGTTTAGGATTATTGTACAATGATTCAAACCGTAGTGTGGCAGCTACCCAACTTCTGGTGGAATGGATTCAACACTTGTCAACTTGTCCCTCAGACAGTAATTCATATAACACTAATCAGTGATCATTTTTCAGCAAAGATGAGTGAGCATATGGTTCATTGTTATCGAATTCAGATTGCAGCATGGACACTTTACTGGCATGTTGTTAAGGGTAACTCTCTATCCAAATTTTATTGGACACAGTCAGTGGTTTTAAGATGAAAAATCTTCTGGTGGAAATTTTTCTCCTGTCATTGACTGGCAAGTACACTACCTGCTTACTGAGCTCACAATTTTCTTCCAGTAAATATATTCTGTTTATGTAAGGACAATCCCGTTACAGTTAATGTTCTCAAGGGGGCAGGGCAATGTCTCCAAATGGGTCACTTTTGCACATAGCATGACAGTAAACATTATACCATGACTCCATAGCCAAGGTGTATGGAGTACAATCTCAGGCTCAAGTTTACTGCTTGCTGTAGGCCTGAACCAATGATCGTGCTGTGCACAGCCATAAAGCGAATCTGGGTTCAATTCCCAGGCAACGTCTTCTGCCTCTTGGGTTGGCCAAGATTGAGAATGTTCACAGTCTCTGGGAGCAGGGAGTCCTAGTCATTGTGCAACAACGTCTTCTGCCTCTTGGGTTGGCCAAGATTGAGAATGTTCACAGTCTCTGGGAGCAGGGAGTCCTAGTCATTGTGCAACAATGTCTTCTGCCTCTTGGGTTGGCCAAGATTGAGAATGTTCAGTCTCTGGGAGCAGGGAGTCCTAGTCATTGTGCAACAGCACATGATTGAGGTCCTCAACTGCAACATGGCTTCTAGGCAAGGGTTATCACTGCAGTGCCTCCACTATAGTATATTTCCTGATTAGCCTTTTCTTTTAATATATTCAGGTTTCATTTCTATGAGGGATTTCTATAATGCACTTTTCTATCATTTCTTACATCTGTCATTATTAGTCTTAGCTATGTCATTCTAATGATGATTCAGAATTGCCTCATAAACTCTAGATTATCTGCTTTGCTGTGTCCAAAAATTAATTTAATTGATTTTAAGTCATTTACTAGAAGAAAAGATTTGCAATGCAGGCTGATAACTTACACAGTTACTTATCTAATCTGTGGATGATAAAATGTGATGGAGCCAATAAACTGAATTGTGCTTTTCTCTGTAGCAACCTCAGGGGCATGTTACGTTAAAGGTTAACATGTGCTAAGTGACACTAAGCCCATAGAAATAAAAGGGCACTGGGCATTTAACATGCATTAACTTCATTAGCACACATTCAGTCCTTTAGCAAACATGGCCCTTAGTGTCCATTGCTATAAAGTGACATCATAATGCCCAGAAATCTCCATCTGATCTACACTGTCCATACTGATGTTGGATTCGTTAGATACAAAAGCTCTTCTGTTCTGAAGATGTCAGAAAGATGGGTATGGTCCTTTAGCGATCTATTCAACAAACTGTTAGGTTGAAAACTGAAAAAGACCTTAAGCAAGCCACAGAATGACCTCAAGAGAAATACTGGGAAATCATAAACTAGTTAAGTAGAAATTTATTCTGTAGTCCATGGAAATTAAAAATATTGGGAAGGAGAAAAAAGCCTTCTTGATAAAGGCTTTTCCCTACAAGTCTGAAGCCAGTTGCAAAATAAATCAAGGAAAATAATGCTTGGTTCTAGGCCATCTTGGCAGCTTAAGTACATTGTACTACATTAAAAGATGCCAAAATAGGATGTGCTGCAAACATTTGGCTTGATTTAAATAAATGAGCCAATATACAATTTACAGGAAAATAAATGGATTCTATAGTTTCATCCCCCAGTCTATTTCATTGGCATACCAAGGGGGGGGGGGTGTGTGTTAATGAGGGCAGGGGATGAGGTCTGAGTAAGACTGCCAGAAACCCATGGAGGAGCTACTCTCACTCTAAGTGGTCCCTTCAACTTAGGGTTGCCAACTTTTTCACCGAGAAAAACCCGACACCTGTGGCTCGCCATGCTCCACCCATTCTCCACCCCTAGTCCCACCCCTGCCCCGCCCCCAGCCCCACCCACAAAAATTACAGAGGATATGTGTAGGCTAACTTCCTTGGTCAGATAATAATTAAACTGGGAACCCCAAAATCCAAACATGAAATGTACAACACTGGAGAAATAAAACTATAAAGTAATTTCCTCTTGCACTAAACAAAAACGCAAAGATGTTAGCAATACACACTTCCCAGACCAGACATATTCCAGTTAATAAATTCAAAATAAAAAGTATTTTTCTACCTTCTGTTTGGGCGTTTTATTTTTCAGTTGCAATTGCTCCAGTCACTTTCTTCTGGTTTCTTCGTGTCTTCTGCGAGCTATCCATTTGTCCTTTCTTCTCTTTTAGATGTTTTCCATTCTCTCTCTATTTCTGCTTTAACATACTGATTGTTTCCCTTTTGCTCTTTCCCCCAATTCTTTCCTTATTCCTTTATCATCCGTTTAAATGTCACCCTTCCATTCTCAAGCCCCTCTTACTCTCCCAATACCGGCCCATCATAGACTTTTCTTCCACACAAAATATTTTTTCCCCTCTCCATTCTCATTCCCCATCCATTCTAGTCCTCCCCCCAAATCAATTCCCTTATAGTTCTAGGCCCACCCAGCATCCACTCCCTTCTAGTCCCATTCTCCCATGCCCCACATCAGCCCATTTCCAGTCCTATTCCAGCTCTTCATCAGCCCATTTCCAGTGCTAGCCCTCACATCACAGGCCATTTCCAGTCCTAGCTCCCCCCCCCCAATCACAGCCCATTTCCAGTCCAAGTCCCCCATCACAGCCTATTTCCAGTCCTAGGGCCCCCCCCCCACCATCACAGCCCATTTGCAGTCCGAGTCCCCCCGCACCATCACAGCCCATTTGCAGTCCGAGTCCCCCTGCACCATCACAGCCCATTTGCAGTCCTAGCCCCCCTAATCACAGCCTATTTCCAGTCCAAGATCCCCCTTCCTCCACCATAGCCCATTTCCAGTCCAAGTCCCCCCCCCCCATAGCCCTTTTCCAGTCCAGGTCCCCTCCACCCCCATCACAACCCATTTCCAGTCCATGTCCCCCCCCCATAACCCTTTTACAGTCCAGGTCCCCCCCCCCATCACAGCCTATTTCCAGTCCAAGTTCCCCCCCCCCCATAGCCCTTTTCTGGTCCAGGTCCCCTCCACCCCATCACAACCCATTTCTAGTCCATGTCCCCCCCCCCATAACCCTTTTCCAGTCCAGGTCCCCCCCCCATCACAGCCTTTTTCCAGTGCAAGTCCCCCCTTAGCCCTTTTCCAGTCCCAGTCCCCCCCCCCCCTTAGCCCTTTTCCCGTCCAAGTCCCCCCACTTTAGCCCTTTTCCAGTCCAAGTCCCCCCCCTTAGCCCTTTTCCAGTCCAAGTCCCCCCCCCTTAGCCCTTTTCCAGTCCAAGTCCCCCCCCATTAGGCCTTTTCCCGTCCACGTCCCCCCCCTTTTTCCCTTTTCCTGTCCAAGTCCCCCCCCCCCTTAGCCCTTTTCCAGTCCAGGTCCCCCCCATCACAGCCAATGCAGTCCTTGCCCCCCCCCCCGACCAGCATCGCGGCTGTCTGAGGCTTCAGAGGGAGCCGGGGAAGCCCGCGCGAGGCCCCGGCTCCCTCTGAACAGCCACCAGCGTGAAGAGCCTTTACCTTCACGCTGGCGGCTGTTCCTGTGAAGCCGCGAATGCTGGGAAAGGTTAAAGGTTGCCCTTTAACCTTTCCCAGCATTTGCGGCTTCACAGGAACAGCCGCCAGCGTGAAGGAAAAGGCTCTTCACGCTGGTGGCTGTTCAGAAGGAGCCGGGGCCTCGCACGGGCTTCCCCGGCTCCCTCTGAAGCGGAGAAAAGCCGGTTTTTTTGCTCTGGCCGCTCCCGATCTTGCGGCCAGAGCAAAAAAACCGGCTTTTAAAGGGCCGGTTTTGCCTCTGCGCCGGCAGCCGGCCTGGCCGTGGAAAAACCGGCCAGGCCGGCTGAAAACCGGCCAGTTGGCAACCCTACTTCAACTGGTCAGGTCGGTAGCAGTAAAAGGACAGAAGCACTGAAGTAGCAAAAATAGAACAAAAACTAGCACTAGAGAGCCTCTGCGCTCTCCAAAGCCTGGTGTATTCCACTACATGACAGCAGAACGTATTGCATCAGAGAATGTGATTGGGCCTTGGAAAGTGCAGGAGGGCAAAGGCTTTGTCATGCACATTTTTTCTCTCTGTCTCTGTCTTTATTGCTTTCATTGCCGCCAACCTGGCCAGATAAAGAGGATGCAGCAGGGGAGGGGAGAGAGGTTGGATGGAAAATTCTAGACTGGAGGGAGGGGGGCATAGGAAGGGAGGTGAGAGAAAGAGGGGGAGATTCTGGACCACATGGGGAGGAAAAGGAAAGAGAGAGGTTAGATTCTGGAACATGGTGGCTAGAGGTCACGCCTTTCTCATTAGTTCAAGGTGAATTATATTTAGGCACCATAGGTATTTTCTTTCCCCATAGGACTTACAGTCTACGTTTTTACTTACGTCAATAGAGGGCTAAGTGACTTACCCAAGGAGAAGCAGAGAAAGGGAAGATGCTGGAGCCAGGGATGGGGTCAGAACAGGATGGTGCTTGAGCATGGCGTGGAGAGGGTGGATAGGGAAGAAAAAGAGGAGATGTAAAGGTGGGGTGCCCCCCTAGGTGCTGAAGACCCACGATATGCCACTAATCTGTTTTGCTACACCAGATACTTAAGAGTGGGATAGAACTGACCTAAGCAAGACCAATGCAGGTCAAATGCATTTTTAAATCATTGCTCTAATGATGGTGTTAAAATGTCCCATGTTAATTTGATGGCATTAACAACAAGGGTTGAATTTCAAATGTCAGGGGATGGTGGGAGTTTGTGGTTATGCAGGGGGAGAAAGAAAAGTAAGGGGGATATGATGAAAAAACCCCGAGTTTCTTTCTCAAGGGAATGAGTAAAGGATGTTTTGTAGAACTCTTGAACACTTCTTCCACCCTCTGGTTTCAGTTATGTAAGTAGTTGTGGAATCCTTTAATGAAGCTGATTTCCATCCACTGATTCACAGACTAGATGCCCTCGCTGTGACAGTGAAGCAGAAGAGAGGGCAGCAGGGAAGGTGAGTGAAAAGGCAGAAGCCTAGCCTGATCCCCACAGTGGGGAACCAGTGACATAAAAACCAGGAAATCGTATGGAACTCAAATATTCAATTCCTCCTCTCACATGGACTTGACTTTAGGTAAATCTCTTGATTCAATCACTTGGTATCTCCACTATCCCCCAAACCTGCCCCCCCCCCCAAAAAAAATGATATCAGGCTTACTTTTCTTCTCCCCTTAACTTTAGAAAGGGAATGGAGATCAAATCAAGACCATAGCTCCTGCAGTAGTTGCACCTCGACTTCTGGAATATCGAAATATAAAGCATATGATCTCTCTTTTTGAATGAAAGGTACTACCTTCATCATCCTCATCCTCTTCACACACCATCTTTGATGTGGCAGCACTGATACATCAGTTCTGTCTACTCTCAACTTTTCTCTTTGCCCTTGTTGCCCACCTCTTGATTATTTTTTGATTGCATCACTCCAGATTGTCCAACGCTTCCCCCTCTTTCTGTTTTGCTCTTTATCATGCCTTCCAGAGCTAACTCACCTACTTTGTCATTGGAATCTCTTGAGAACATGACCAATGAATTTCATTTTATTTTTGATCATCTTCTATCAAGAATCCTCTATCCCCCATCACTCATGAATCCTTTTAAATGGGTGTCAGTAGCTATATCAATGCAAATGATTATGGATGAAGGAAATAGATCTAGATGTTTATAATGAATTTCTTGATTCATTCAACAGACATTTTTCATTGAAAGAAAATTAGCAGAAAGGGAAACAAATTAAGAGAAGAATTAATTTAAAGAAGAAAGGCGAAGCTGTTACAACAGTGGCAGAGTTCTAGGGACTGAGCGCCTGATATAAAAGGCCGACTTACTCTTCCAAATCCTTTTCTAATCTCTAACAGCCAGGTACAAAGTTTTTCATGGCTCTATTTATTTTCTCTATCATTTGTACTTCTAAAGAATACTGATGAAAAAGTATTTCCACAGCTGGTGGATGGAAATATAATTCCTTTTACTGAAAGATGTCTGAAAACTTTTATTTCTTTTGGCAAGCCAAAAGTATTTGATGACTTACATGAAATGAGCTGGAGGTCCCAGTTCCCTTTTCAGCAGATAGTTGCTCACATCGCTATATAAAACCATCACTACAATTACTTGACCATGTCAGCAGTGAGGCCAAAGTTGAAGGGATATGGAAATCCAGTTACTCTTTGACCTCAGAGGCAGACTGGAGTTGGGATAGGCTGACTAGGCCCATCTTGCCCCATTGACTCTCTCCTCCACTGTCTCATCAACTCTTTTCTCCACTATGTCATCTGAGTCTGTTGATGAGGCAGTAGCTTCCTACAACACTGCACTCTCCTCTGCTTTGGATGCTCTTTTTCCGCCCATGCCACATCTTGTGAGGCGTACTGTACCTCAACCCTTTCTGTCTTCCACTACCCTCTTTCTTCAATCCTGCTCCCGCTCTGCTGAACGTGCTTAGCTCAAATCCTGCACACTGGTGGACTTTTTACACTTCAAATTCATGCTTGTTTCTTTCCAGTCAGCCATAACACCTACCAAACAAGACTATTATGTCCATCTGACTAACTCTTTTGCCTCTGACCCTCGCTGTCTACCACTCTCTCCTCAAAGTACCTCTGCCTCTGACCCCTCCCTCCCTTTCTGCCCAGACCCTGGCTGACTACTTCCATGACAAAATCCATAAGATCACACTCCAATTCCCTACGAGGTCAACTACTTCCTCTCCTCCCCCTCTTCACTCCCAACTCCCCTTCCCCCTACTTCTGCTACCTTTTCTTCCTTTTCTATGATCTCTAAGGAGAAAACCACTCACCTTCTTTCCTCATCCAAACTCACCACCTGCTCCTCTGATCCTATTCCTACCCATCTCCTTAGCTCCATCTCCTCCACTGTAGTCCCTTCAATCTCTCATATTCTCAACCTATCGCTCTCCACTGCAACTTTCCCTGCAGTCTTCAAGCATTCTGTGGTTACTCCTCTCCTCAAGAAACCCTCACTAGACCCTACCTTGTCCTTCACGCCAATATTTGAATGCGGTTCACTGCCATTGCCTTGACTTTTTCTCCTCTCAAGCCCTTCTAGATTCTCTACAATACAGCTTTCATCCTTTACATTCTACCAAAATGGCTCTTGCCAAAGTCTCCAGTGACCTGTTCCTGGAAAACTCTAAGAGCCTTTACTCAATCCTCATCCTTCTTGACCTTTCTGCTGCTTATGACACTGTTGACCACAATCTTCTTATCTTTCCCATTGCTCTTTCAGTGTTTGTTTTGGTGGATCCACCTCTACTGCTATCCCACTCTCAGTTGGTGTACCCGAAGGATCTGTCTTGGGTCCACTCCTTTTCTCTCTCTATACCCAGTCCCTTGGTGCACTCATCTCTTCCCATGGCTTTCAGTACCATCTTTATGTTGATGACTCCCAGATCTACCGCTCTACACCTGAAATCTCTCTGGCAATCCAGCCAGGATCTCTGCCTGCCTTTCTGACATTGCTGCTTGGATTTCTCACCACCACTTGAAATTGAAAATGGCCAAAGCTGAGCTTCTTATTTTTCCCCCAAACCCTCCTCTCCCCTTCCTCCTTTCTCAGTCTCTGTGGATAACTTTCTACTCCTCTCTGTCCCCTCAGCTTGCAACCTTGGAGTCATCTTTGACTCCTCTCTCTCCTTCTCCACACACATCCAACAGATAGCTAAAACCTGTCATTTCTTTCTTTACAATATCAATAAAATTCACCCATTCCTTTCTGAACACACTACTAAGATACTTATCCACTCCTTAGCCACCTCCCATCTAGACTATTGTAACCTGCTCCTTGCTGGTCTCCCTCTGAATTATCTCTCCTCCCTTCAATCTATTAAACATTCTGCTGCATGGTTAATCTTCTGCCAACCTCATTATGCTCATATTATCCCTCTTCTCACGTCACTTTATTGGTTCCCTATCCATTTCTACATCCAGTTCAAACTTCTTCTGCCAAACTATAAGTGTATTCACTCTGCAGCTCCTTACTACTTTTCCTCTTTTATCTCTTCTTAACTGGGTCACGTGATGCATGAGAGAGTGAGGACGTCTCTCTGCTCGCTCTGGGGCTGCCTCATGGATTAATCATTTAAACTGATCATTTTCCCTTAAAAAAGGGTCTCAAAGTGAATGATAAGGAACGGAAGCAAGTGGGCTACACTGTGGGAATGAATCGGAGTAGAAATGCCCCTGCCTGCAAAGAAAGATCGGGAGAAAGGGAGCAAGGCCGAAACCTCTGCCACAGCGGTGCCTCAGCCGGCGTCACCTGGAGCCGAAAGTGCAGATTCCTCGATGGAGGAGGTGGCGAAAGAGGTGGTGAAGTTGTTAGACCCCAAATTCGATTTAATTTTGAAAAAGCTGGAAGAGGTAGGAGATTCTTTGGAGGAAGCTGGCCGGAGAGTGGACGAGTTGAAGCACTGCGTGGCCGCCATGGAGGACGAGGAGGGATGGCAAGCTAGGGACATGGCAGCGCAGAGAGTACAAATCGAGGCATTGCTGTCAAAAGTTGACAACCTAGAAAATAGGTCACGGAGGAACAACATATGATTAGTGGGGGTCCCAGAGTCCATGACAGAACGAATGCCGCCGTCCCTGATTGAAACATGGCTCCAAAGGAACTAGGCCTGGATTCAGTGATGGGCCTGATACAGGTGGAGCGTGCACATCGTCTTGGGGCTAGAATAGAGACCAGGCAGCGACTAAGAGTGGCGATTGCCTGCATTCTTAACTCTCAGCACAAAATGCAGATACTCCAAGCCTATCGTAAGAACGGGGAACAGATGTTGGAGAATCAGTGAATTCTGATATTTCAAGACTATTCAGCAGCAGTGGCAGTGAAGAGAAAAGAATTTGCCCCGCTGTGCGCTGCGCTATTCAAACGGAAAACGCGATTTACGCTAGCATACCCAGCAGTGCTTAGGATCTCCAACCAAGGCCATAACCACGTGTTTGATACAATAGCGGCAGCTAAGTGGTTTGTGGCGGATCTGAATAAAGAGGAACCGAGAGAGCCAGCTACTTGAGAGACTGTGAAAACACCATCTGCGAGATGAGTAGAAGATAAAGGAGTAAATGGAGATAACATTTGAGAAAGGGACGCATTTAAAATGAGACGGTGGGTCCCCCTCCTCCGATACGGGACAATCTTTGCTTCAGCTAATTTTTCAATACCACGAATTGGACTGAGTTTGTGCTCGTATAGTGTGTTATTAGACTATGATCACAAGATGGGATTACAGATGCACAGGACTGCAAAGAGAACGGTTCTTGTTTGACTGAATGATCCACGAGACTTTGGGAGTGACTCAAGGCAGCCCCGCAGTGCCAATCTGGACCGGACCTCAGCGGAGAGCAGCTGAGGAGTAGAAGAGGAGACTGTTACTGGGGGAAGGGAGGAGGGTGGAGAGGGGAGGGAAGAGGGAAGGGGAGGGGGGAGAGAGGGAAAAGAATGTTGAGTGTCGGGGGGAGGGTTTGGTCAGCAGAAGGGGTGAATGAAGGGGAGGGGGGCATGAGTGGGGGGGAGGGGGGAAGGGGAGGAGTGGCTAGATCATGGATCCAATATCAAGGGATAAGCGGGAGGATAGGGAGGGTGAAGTTGACACACATGAGAGGTCTGCGCAGTAGGAGCCCCGGGGTTGAGGCTGGGCGGCTCCGGGCAAGATACAAGAATAAATTGAGAAGTATGAAGGATTATAAACAACGCCACTGCCACGGCTAAGGATCTTTGTATGATTACATGGAATGTGGGTGGAGTAAATACCCCCATTAAACGCACAAAGATATTACAGGCCTTGAAATGGAAGGGGGCTCAGGTGGCATTTTTACAGGAGACCCATCTTAGTGAGAAAGAACAGGCTAAATTAAAGCAAGATTGGGTAGGACGGGTGTATGGTGCCTCGTCAGGAGGGCGAAAGAGAGGAGTAGCGATTCTGATAAGGAAAGGGGTCCCACTGGATGTTGTTTCTGAGGAGATAGACCACCATGGGCGATATATGTTTTTGCACGTAAAAATAGGGGGCAAAGAAATGTTACTAGGCAATATATATGCACCAAATCAGTATGATCATGAATTCTTTACGGGTATTCTCATGAAGATACTGCAGACACCTAAGATGCCTGTGGTACTGGCAGGAGACTTTAATTGCCCACACGATCCTGAAATGGACAAGACAGGCTCGAAGGGCAAAGGGGGCTGGAAACACAAAGGTGTGCGATATTTATGTGAAATGGGGGAAGTAATAGATACATGGAGAGTGTTGCATGAGGGTGAAAGAGACTACACACATCTGTCCAGAGCGCACCAAACCTGGTCTACAATAGATTATATTTTAGTCTCGAACTGTGGTTTTATTTTATTTTATTTATTTATTTATTTAACAATCTTTTATATACCGCTGCCTTCCAGTGATCAGGTGCGGTTTACATATAACAGTCAAGGAAACAGGATAACATTTCTGTTTTTACATAGAACATTACATGAATTATGTACATCTTAACTTTAACAATTAAACTTTCAAACATTAGGGAACTATGTACAATCAACTATGTTCAGGCAATATTAATGGGATTCAACGAGAAAGGTAGTTATTTTAAAACATTATGGTCGTATAGGAACATTGTGGTGTTGGGCACAATGTGTTAAGAATTATCCTTTTTCATTTTGGTGTTGGGAATTCACCAGTGGACCGTAGTGGGAAATAAAGAGGTGAGTTTTTAATGTTTTGCGTAGTTCTTTGAGATCAGTTAAGGCTCTGATTTCATCGGGTAGGGAGTTCCAGAGTATAGGAGCTGCATGAGAAAACGCTTTTTTATTTGTTGATTTTTTAGTCTTTGTGAACTCTTTTGGAATTCTTATTTTATTGGTGTTGCCTCTTCTTTGAGCAGATTGGGGTGTGTCTTTTGTGAGTAGTTTGTTTAGAGTGGCTGGGGCAGTGTTATTTAGAGCTTTAAAGGTGGTTATTATTAATTTATAGTTTATTCTGCAATGGATAGGGAGCCAGTGTAGTTTGGCTAGATATGGTGATATATGCTCAAATGGATGAACCCTCATTATTGTTCTGGCTGCAGCATTTTGGGCCAGTTGGAGTCTTTTGATGTTTTCGTTAGTTGTGCCTAGTAGAGAGAGGTTGGCAAAGTCAAAATGTGGTGTGATGATGGCTTGAATGATGCTGAGGAAGTCGTGCAGGTGGACCAGGGGTCGTAGTTGTTTTAGTACTTTAAGTTTAAAGTATATTTTCTTCGTAGTATTTCTTATGTGAGTGTTCATACTAAGGTGTGTATCTAATATTACCCCTAGGTATTTTATCTCATTTTTTATGTAGATGTCATGTTTCTGAAGTGTGATGTGGGTAGGAGGGGTGTAAGATTTGTTTTTTGTGATGATGAGTATGTCAGTCTTGGAGTGATTAATATGAAGGTTGTGGGCTTCTAACCAAGTTGTTAGTTCATTAAAGCAATCTGATAATAGTTGAATTGGAAGCATAGGGATCTTAAAAGGAATATACAGCATGATATCATCTGCATATATGTGATATTGGATTTTGAATTTTTTGAAGATGTTGCAAATTGGTTGTATATAAATATTAAAAAGGAGTGCCGAGAGGGCAGATCCTTGGGGGAGGCCTATTTCTTGTTTGTATGTGTTAGAGGTTTGGGTATTAATTCTGACAGTTTGAGTTCTGTCAGATAAGGAAGAAGTGAACCATTTATGTACTGTTGAGTTGGCGTCTATTTGTCTGAGCCTGTTGAGCATTAGTGTATGGTGAACACTGTTTTGGAAGGGTTAGGAACATTGAAATAGAACCAATCATAGTGTCTGACCATGCGATGGTAAAAATGATCTGGAGGGAAAGAGGCCCCTCGGGGAGTAGGTGGTCATTCCTGAGGCATTTGTGAAAAAATGAGGAGTTCCGGAAAAATTTGGTACAGAATTGGGAAGAATATGTGAGATTTAATTAACCCCAGGTACGCACAACGGCTTTATTCTGGGAAGCGGTGAAAGCAGTGATTAGATCATGCGTGATTGCATATGTAGTGAAAGAGAGAAAGCAATTAGATAGTAAAATCCTGCGGTTGACGCAGGAGCTACAAGACTTCAAGAAGATGACCCTGCCCAGACCGGGGTGGGGGGGGCACATTTAAAGTTGTACCGGCAAACTCAAACCCAGCTGAATGCCCTGTTGCATGAGACAGCAGTGCAGTCTATGCAATATTATAGACACCAATTTTTCAGATATGGAGATAGATCAGGGCAATTATTGGCAAGACTAGTAAAAGATTGGGGGGAGCACTAAAGTAGTGGCGGTAATCAAAGATGCGAACGGAGTAAGGCATAGTGATCCGCGAGCCATAGCAGAGGTCTTTAAGCAATTCTATGAGAAGCTAAATACCCCAGATGCAGAGGATAGAGAGAAAGAGAAACACTTTTTAGACACAATATCGATTCCGACTTTGACTGAGGCGGAGTCCATCGAACTGAATAAGCCCATTACAGGGGGAGAAATTCAGAAGGTCATTAAGACAGGAACCCCACACAAAACACCGGGGCCAGATGGTTTCAGGGTAGAATTCTATAAAATGCTTGAGCCACAAGTAACGCCCACTCTGGCAGCCCTGTTTGGCGAAATGGTAGAGAGGGGACAATTTCCCAGGGATATGCAGACAGCCATTATAACTGTCATTCCTAAGGCAGGCAAAGAATTAGATGATCCCACTTCATATAGGCCGATATCTTTAATCAACTATAACATGAAGCGTCTAGCCTCAGTGTTAGCTAATCGCTTGCAGAACATTCTTCCCAGATTGGTTGGGTCACATCAATCAGGCTTTGTGAAAGGAAAAGAGGCTTTTCTGAACATAAGTAAAGTTTTTCTTGGTATGGAAACATGCCTGGTATGGCAGAGCCCTCTGACGCTAGTAAGCTTATACGCTGAAAAAGCATTTGACCGAGTGTCGTGGACCTATATGTTCAAAGCAATGCGACGGTTTGGCTTTGGGGGCCCCTTTCTGGACTGGATAAGAGTGCTGTATGCGGACCTGGTAGCCTGCATCTTAGTAGGAGGCCAATGCTCTCAGACATTTTCATTGAAAAGAGGGATGAGGCAAGGCTGCCCATTATCCCCCCCCCCCCCTCCTATTTGTTCTGCAATTAGAACCTTTGTTATTAACGTTACTCAAGATGGAGGAGATCCGGGGTATTAGTTGGAAAAAGGGGGGGGGGCATAAAATTAAGTGCCTTTGCAGATGACATGCTTCTTTATCTCCAGAACCCCGCAGAGTCCTTGGAGGTAGCGTTGTGGCAAATTGAGCTGTTTGGGACCTTCTCAGGACTGAAAATTAATAAGGCAAAGTCTAATGTGTTAGATGTTGGGGGCTTGGTGAAACCGCAGTGGCGGGGAAATTTCCCATTAGTGTGGGCCGACGATCAGATTTGTTACTTGGGTATCCAGTTACCAAGCACGATGATGCAACTCTACAATATCAATATTAAGCCACAGATAGAGAAGACGATTGCGAGACTGGCAAAATGGAGGGATCTCCCTATTAATATTAAGGGTCGGATAGCCCTTTTTAAAATGATGGTGCTCCCCAGATGGATCTATCTTTTGCGGCATGGAGAGACCTGGAAATCTTGCATAGTCACATTGGAAAGTTTTTGTGGTGGGGCCAGAGACCGCGTATCGCGCTCTCTGTGTTAATAGAACCAAAAGAAGCTGGAGGAGTGGGTCTACTGTCAATCTGAGCCTATAATTTGGCTTGTTTGGCTCGGCCACTATGAGATCTCTTAATGGGATCAACGGAAACTATACCAGTGGAGTTGGTGGATGATATGTCTGGGGGACAGCACAGGGCTTTTTTATTGCACCAGCCCAATAAGAAGTTGCCTGCGGAGTGGAAGGCATCGATTTATTTGAAATCCCTACGGCAAGCGTGGAGGGTACTCTGCCAATATAGGCGAGCCAGTTGGAGGGGGATAGACTGTTTCCCCCTAACAGGAAACACTGATTTTGCCCCGGGCATGAGGGAGAACGTCTCAAGGAGATGGGCACTTTGTGGACTGACCTATGTGGGGCAGTTAAAGAGGGAAAATGCTTTGGAGATAGACTCATTCCAATCATTGCAGAAAAGATATCAGTTAGGGCCACAGGAGTTCTATTTTTATTTGCAAACAAGACACTATGTGAGAAATCTGCAGAAAGAATTCCATACACTCCTCCAGGCAGGTGGTTTAGTGGAACTTGTGAACTCCCTCGAAGGGAAGATCAATAAACAAAGATTGTGGGAAGAGCCAGGGCCAGATTTACCTTGAGTGAGGCCCTACGCCAACAAAAATTGTGGGCCCCCAGAAAAGATAAAAACGAGCACGCCGGATCAGCTGCGCGCTGTTAGCCCTGACGTCATAATTAAACTGGGAATCCCAAAAGCCAAACTTGGAATGTACAACACTGTAGAAATAAAACTATACATTAATTTGCTCTTGTACTAAACAAAGCGCAGGCGTTAATGATGCACATTTACCAGAGCTGACATATTCCAATTAATAAATTCAAAATAAAGAGATATTTTTCTACCTTTTGTGCATTTTTTTTCAGCTGCAATTGCTCCAGCCACTTTCTTCTGGTTTCTTCATGTTTTCTGCTAACTCTCCATCATCTGCTGTCCATTTGTCCTTTCTTCTCTCTTATAGTTTTTTCCATTCTCTCTCTACATCTGCTTTAACATACTAATCTTTCTCCTTTTGCTCTTTCCTCATTCCTATTTCATCCACTCAAATTTTACCCCTCCATCCTCAATCCCCACTTACTCTCCCAATACCCGGCCAATTGTAGATTTTTTATCCCTCCCACACAAAATATTTTTCCCTTCTCCATTTTACTCTTCCAGCCCCATCCCATTCTAATCCTCCCCCAACATCAGCTCCCTTCTAGTTCCAGCCTCACCCAGCATCCATTCCCTTCTAGTCCCTGCATCAACCCATTTCTAGTCCTAGCAACCCCCCAACCCAATACCAGTCCTAGCCCCCCCATCAACCCACTTCCAGTCCTAACCCCCCATCACCCCATTTTCAGTTTAAGCCCCCCCTATAACCCATTATCAGTCCTAACCCCCCATCAGCCCACTTCCAGTCCTAACCCCATCAACCCATTTCCAGTCAGCCCCCCATAGCCCATTGCCAGTCCTAACCCCCCCCCATCAGCCCACAGCCCATTACCAGTCCTAACTCCATCAGCCCACCTCAAGTCCTAACCCCTCCCCATCAGCCCATTTCCTGTCCTAGCCCCCCCATAGCCCATTATCAGTCCTAACCCCCCCATAGCCCATTATCAGTCCTAACCCCCATCAGCCCACAGCCCATTACCAGTCCTAACCCCATCAGCCCACCTCCAGTGTTAGCCCCCCCATCAGCCCATTTCCAGGCCTAGCCCCCCCATAGCCCATTACCAGTCCAAACCCCCTCCCAACAGCCCACAGCCCATTACCAGTCTTAACCCCATCAGCCCACCTCCAGTCTTAACCCCCCCAGCCCATTTCCAGTCCTAGCCCCACCATAGCCTATTACCAGACAGCCCCCATCAGCCCACAGTCCATTACCAGTGTTAACCCCCCCCATAGCCCATTACCAGTTCTAACCCCCCCAGCCCACAGCCCATTACCAGTCCTAACCCCATCAGCCCACCTCCAGTCTTAACCCCCCCAGCCCATTACCAGTCCTACCCCCCATCGGCTCAAGTAAAATTTAATAATAAAATTAAACGCTGGCTGCTGCCGTCGCAGCAGCATGGACTGTCCCGCGGGGCCCCCTCCGCCCGTCTGAATCCGTCCCTCCCTCCCTCCATGCCGGGTGTGAGTGGCGCGAAGGGTGAGTGGGTGGCTCGCCGCGGTGTTAAGCCCGCAGGGGCTGATGGGAAATTTCCCATCAGCCCCTGTGGGCTTAACAGAGACGCGAGGGAGACACTCTCCCTTCGCGCCTCTCAAAGCCAGCACGGAGGGACGGATTCAACCTGGCGGAGGGGGCCCCCGCGGGACAGTCCATGCTGCCGCGGCAGCAGAGGGGGCCCCGCGGGACCATCCATGCTGCTGCGGCAGCAGCCAGCGTTTTTTTTTTTTAAATTTAATTTTAAGAACCCTAACAATTTTTTCAATTTTTGTGGGCCCTTGTCAGCTGTGGGCCCTACGCCACGGTGTAGTTGGCGTATAGGTAAATCCGGCCCTGGGAAGAGCTAATTCCCGCTCCTAGCGTGGGAGCCTTAGAGAGTTTAGCATTAAAATGGGGAAAAGATGATCTACCAGAGATGTTAGAGGTATTGCAGAAGGTGTTTGCAAACGTGGCTAATTTGTCTGAATCAGTATGACTTCAAGAAATACAATATAAGTTTCTGTGGCAGGCGTATGTCCATGATGTCTGGGCCTGGAAGGCGGGTTTGTCCTGGACAGATGTGTGTAGACTCTGTGAGAAAGAGAAGGGTACACTCACGCACCATTTTTGGAAGTGCCCCCGCATTCCGATTTTTTGGCGGGGGGTCTGTGCCAAGCTGAGTAGGTGGTTAAGAAGACAGGTGACTATTTCCTCAGAATGGTGTCTATTTGGGGCACCCGATATGGGAAGGCCTTTAAAGAGCCAGCAGAGGAAACTATGTGAGAAGGGATTTGTACTGGCTAGCAAGGTATTTTGTGCAAATGGATATCGGAAAAGCCCCCAGAGATAGAGGTATGGGAGCGGGCAATGCTAGATTTGATGGGTATGGAAAGGAAAACAGCTCAGTTATTGAGAGGGAATAAATTGGCACTGTTTGAGGAGACCTGGAATCCTCTGATTAAACAAACCCTAGGGGATGGGGATGAGGAAACCTTGGGTGGAACCACGAACTAGCGAATCAGTAAATGGAATGGGGGAGGAGTAGTGAAGAACAGCTGTGATAGAAGTGGGGAAGGCAGACTTCCATGGAGAAGGAGGGTTTCAAAGATTCTGGCTAGTCACGGGGGGAGAAGAGGTGGGGGAGGGGTTAAGGGGGTAAATGGGGTAGGGGGTGGGAGAAAGGGGCTAAGGGAAAGGGAGGGAGGGAGTGGGTGCAGGGATGTAGGTGTAGCTAATTAATTATGGGTGAGTAACTAGCTGAGAGAGGAGGGAAGGGGGAATTAATAGACGGGTCTGTGGGGGGAAGGCCACCTGAGCAGTTTAATAGGACATGGCTACTCTCGAGAGATTGGAACTTTCATCCCCCCCCCCCCCTCGTCTGAATGGATAGGTTGCTCAACGAGTACAATCGGGGGAATTTGTAAAGTTGTAAAGTTGTGAGGTTTGTAAAGTTGTGAAGCTCAGATTAGCTTTAATGCACTGTAGAAATGTTAATAGAGGCCCGTAGGTTAAATCATCACTGTACTGGCTTCGGGGAAGGGTTAAGATAGGATGTTTTTTGAGCGGACGGGAAAAAGGGGTCGGAGGAAGGGAGAGGCAGGAATATGTCAGTTTGAAAGTAATGTGTATTGTATTGTATTGTACTGTACTAGGTGTAGGTATGCATTTATGTACAGCATTAGGCATATGGGTATGTGAATATGTGCGTAGAGGTCATAGCAATAACTATGCCTAGAACCAGAAGGAAGAAAGTGAGAAAGAGTGTGAAAATGTGATAGTGTACTTTTGGAAGTGTTGCTGATTTAATAAAAGCGAGTTTCCATATCTCTTCCTACACTCTCCTCGGGAACTCCACTCTTCTGGCAAATCGCTTCTTTCCGTGCCCTTCTCTTCTATTGCTAACTCCAGACTTCGCTCCTTTCACCTTGCTGCTCCTTACACCTGGAGCAAACTACCCGAGTCTGTACATCAGGCGCCTTCTCTGATGCTTTTCAAAACCAGGCTGAAAACTCACCTCTTTGCTGTCGCTTTTGGATCTTGATTCACCTGATCTCCCTTGTGTTTCTTTACCCTTCCCCCTAGATGCATCCCATGTCTACAGCTACTTTGTTGTCTGTCCTCACTAGATTGTAAACTCTGATGAGCAGGGACCGTCTTTTACATGTGTCTGTACAGCGCTGCATATGTCTTGTAGTAGTAAAGAGTTAACTTCCATTTGTAGTACAGCCAACACAGCACATTTCAGAAGAGAAGCACATACTTCAGCTAATATGAACGGATGGTCTAAGCAGAAATTTTTCATGTTGACTGAACATCAGTGCGTAGACATTGTTCATGTTTCCCCACCTTTAGTCCTGTGTCTTAGTAAGGATGTCTTTCAAGGCTGTCGGAACACTATTGGTTTTGATTCATACCCCTTCCCCACCACCTTTTCTTCTCTCTTTTTGACTGATATTTTTCTTTCTTTCCCTCTGTTCTCTCTGACATGCTGAAGCCTTTACAATTTGGCATTTTGGAAGAAGGAGCTGCAAATATTTAGCAAACTGCTTATGTCACAGAGACTCCAATGTGTGAAGGAGACTTGCAAATGAGTCTAGCACATTCAGAAGTGTTTTCAACATCTGTTCATTCAAGGATGGGATTTTCAGTTCAGGAAACAACAGGAAAAAAATATGTATTCTCCTATTAGTTGGAAAAGATGACTTTGCTTGGGTTAACATTATATAAGTGGAGTTAATGAATACAAGCTGTACACATCAGGAGCTGAGCGGTATTCTGTATCACTTATTTGTTATTTGTATGACAGTGTAAAAGAATTGTTTTTAGCAGTGGCCTGCGGGGAGTTGTATGTATACAACTGCTAAGGAATAGATTAATTCTGCATGGCGCTTGTTAATGAGGGGAAACAGTAAATCTCAAAGTAGATGTATAGACAAGCACAGCTGCAGTAAAACCATTTCTAGGAATTATATGGTAATTTATAATGAATGCGCTTCCTTTATGTTCCTGCTCATCTGATCCAGTTTCGTTCTCAGCCATTCACCTCTTCCAAAAAAAAAAAGCTAACTCTGGGTCATCTGAGGTAGACTCTGGTTTGCTGCTATTTCATTCAAGAACCCGTGGCTCCAATTTCCGAGAGCATAGTGCAAGATTATAAGGGACATGTTACTAAAAGGTGGCAGTGCACCATGTATTAAGCCACAAAACGTAGCATGGGGTGGCAACATGAAGGCATGCCCAGCAAGTCCCTATGTAGTTACCATGGGTTCCACGCCAAGCAGTTTACCGCAGTTAACGTGGGTGCACTTAATGCCAGCCATTGAGGTGGCGGTAAGTATGCATGCACTATGTACAACATAGCCCACTGGCATGCATTAAAGATGCCCCCAATAACCACAGTTTGCACACGCCACCCCTGAATTGCCCAGTCTGCCCCTTCTTGTGCTAAGTGTTTAGCATGGGATATTTAGCACTGACACATTTTAGGCACGTGGCGATGGTTCCTGCAGCATGCTGAGCACATGCTGAACTCTGTGCTAGCCATTAGCCCACTTTATTAAACATGCCCCTAAGTCCTGTAGATATCAAAGGATGGAAGTTTTAAAGCTCAGCTCTTATACTTTCCAACTGATAACATCGTGGGGGGGGGGGGGGTTCAGTTAGGCTGTTTTTGAGACCAGGAGTTCATGGGGCACTTTTAATATTAGTTCCTGATAAATATGGAAGGGCTAGAGAATAAGGAATAACGTCTGAGGAATTCTCGGAAACAATCAGGCACGATACACAGGTGCATAAACAGCTGTTACTCAGGACGACGTAGTGATCACCACTTTTTACTCTGGGAGTGAGTGACAAGAGATAATCTCCCTCTCTTGATCTGTGCGTGTGTCCAAGTGACTCTGACTGGTCATCGTTGGCAAGAAGATGCCAAATGTGATGGAGTAATCAGTCTGAGCTAGCATGGCACTTCTTATCTCCTCATAGGCTGGGGTCAGCTGAGCCATGTGGATTTTAAAGATAATAAGTTGATGGTACCAGAGATGGTGTCTTTATAATGTCACAGATCATCTATCTGTCTTTGGTAAAACAGGGTTTGAGAGGAAACACAAAATGTTTATTAAGTCTAATGAGGGGAAAAGGAAAAAGACCAAACTGTAATTCTAGTGCACAAAAACAAAAGCCCTATTTATGAGGCAGAATGCCCATGGACACTACATTAGACACAACACATTGTCCCTATTGACATGAGGACACATGATCTTTCTTCTCATAGACACAACCATAGACTAAATGACACCTTGTCTCCACTGACACAATGACGCTTGGTCATTGTTCCCACAGACATATAATGATACATTGTTCTCACAAAATGTGAGATTCTACTTATTACTGTAACTAGGGCCCATATTCCTTAAACAATGTCATGCTTTTATTCTGGATACAGTTTTAAGATCTCTGGTGTTTCAGGAACTAGTTAGATGTGCAGATTATTCCCCCTGGGGGTCCTTTGATTTGAATGTGGGGAGTCCTTTGTACTAAGTGACTAGCAGCTGTTTCCATGAACATGCCAGAGAGAGAGTGAAAAGATGCCATGTCGGAACCCATTAGTTCAACTCCTCAGAACAAGCACCTTGGAAAATTTGCTAAGGGGACTTGCATAAACCTGATGTAGTGAGAAGTGCAATAAAAGAGACTAGTGTGTATGGTAGTATCCATTTGACAGTTCACTTTTGCAAGCCCCATGCAAAATCCTTCATTTCACTCCACGGAAATCCCCATTTGGTTCAGAAGACCTTCTTTTGTTTATATTATAGATGCTACCTATTTTATAGGGAAGTTTATGAAAAAGATATTTCCTCTATTAAAGAGTGAAATGCAATTTATAAAATAAAACATATGGCAATTCATTTATTTGTATTTCAGTTTGTGTACATAGCCGTGAGTTTCCGAAACTCTTTAACACATGATGAGAGCCCTTGGCATTATGGGATGTATATATAATGAGTTGCTGCATTCATCTCATAATGACTAGAGGTTTCCATTATGCGTGAAAGAATGGTTTAATCTTAGGGAAAAGTATAGAAATCGAGACATTATAATAATTCATCTCTCTCTTCCTTTTCTCTTTCTTCCTCTGCCCCCGAAGTATGTTCCTATATTTTGTGATTTTTAAAATGGTTCATCTTGGTCAGTGATAATTCAGAAGAATGTGGATACTTACAGAGCCCATGGATGTTTTAACATGCAAACTTTATGTCAGTTCCCAAAGCACTATGCACTTTTCTCTTTTAAGTGGCTTAACACATTTCCCTGAAAAACTGCAAGAACCGATTTGTAAACGCAAACATGTGCATATCATTGCTTCACTTGTCCTAACCCTGCTCTGAACTTGCCTCCTTTACCCATGGGTACAGCGATGATTGTTGTGATCTTTGCACACCTTTCTGCCCACATACGGGTTTGACAATTTTCAGAGAACTTATGGGTTTTGAAAAGTACCCCCATTTTCAGTGTGCACACATCTTTGTCATGAAAAGGTACATTTTACCAAGTGACATGCCACTGGCTAGTCAGTATGAAGCTATCTAAGTTTGAGACACAAAGTGCCCATACAGTTTATGTTTGAATATCAACTTATTCTTCCAAAAAGATGTGCAAACACTTACTCTACTGAAAATAGCATTGCAAAATGCATGTGTTAGCTTAGCCATGAATATTAAATGAAAACTAAGGGCATGTTTACTAAGAAACTTGTCAATAGCATGTGTTGGGTCTG
This sequence comes from Ichthyophis bannanicus, assembly GCA_033557465.1. NCBI lineage: Eukaryota > Metazoa > Chordata > Amphibia > Gymnophiona > Ichthyophiidae > Ichthyophis > Ichthyophis bannanicus. The sequence goes on along the minus strand of CM066049.1, from coordinate 116,664,415 downwards.
AAAGTTGGGGCAGACACCTGCACAGACTTTAAGGGGCGTGTGCACCTGTTTCCTTCCCTCTGGTGTAGTAACATACTGCATCACAGTAACTGGCATGCAGGCGCACTTACCACCACCCTTGGTAACAGCTACTTTCATGGTTAGTCTGCACCCAAAATGTCCATGCTAACCGTAAAGCTCTGGCAAAGCCATGTTCCATCAACAACTCGCCCTGATCACGCACTACCCACATAGCTAAGGATTCTTAGCACAGGGTCCTGCACTAATCTTTAGTGCAGGGCACACTGCTAGTTAGCACATGTTAGTACACATGCCCTTAAATGTAAATTTTAATGCATTCCGTTATTAGAATTCAAGCTTGCTTGGGACATGAAGGACACATGTAAGAACGAAGGATTGTTTGATTGTTTTTCTATTCAACGAACCTTGACCTGAGTAATGGAAATTCAAAGAACAGAGTGAATCTTTAGAAATGGAAGGACTTGTCAGGTTAAATATCAGTGAATCAAAGTCACTTACTTCAATGAGTGCCAATTGGGTTTGAGCTACAAATGGCTGTATCATGAGCTGAGCTTTGTGAGGGAGTGAATTAAACTCAGGCTAAATTAATGGTGTGTAAAGAGGTTACTGAGACGTCTGCATTGCTATTTAATAGAACAGAGGATGTGACTTATCTGGTCTTACTAAAGATATTGTAGCCTTGCTTTAGGGTGAGTTTGTGGCATCTGCCAAAGGTTTTTGACAGACAGAGAATGAGGATAACATTAGCTGGTGCTGCAGTTGTTAATAGTCTATATTTGTTTTTAGTTTGGTTTTGCATTTTACTGAATGACATGATTTTCATGTAAAAGAAAAAAAATAAATCATAACATTAACCTCTTTTTGGATGAAGTTGTATTCCTTAAGATCTGAAAACCTATGGCAAGCATATTAATTTAACTGGTGTAACGCCTTTCCACATCTGAACTGGGCAAAGGGGCACTTCATGGAGCAGTTGGGTAATCTTACAACCCATGGGCTTCTTGAAATTTCTAACAGCATAGGAGAAGACTTGTTTCAGAGCCCTTGGGTCTTGTGACACTCTTGAAGGAACCCTAGAATAAGGACACATTCACTCCAGTAAATGTTGTTCCAAGTTAAAATGTTTTACTGAGGTACTTGGTGAACTGTAATTAATTGACAAAAAACACACTTCCCATGACTTATGTCCACAACAAAAATGCAAGCGGTCACAAACACAAGCAAAGACGGACTTAGAATCTCTGGCTATTCCTGGGAACTTCTTAAGCTTCTGAGGTATCCCTTTATTGGGACCCAAATCAGCCTGAGCTCACAGGGAATCCCCTGCCTCACAGGGCATATCCCCTGCACCAGAATGAGATCCTCCTCACTTCCATAATGCTTCTCCTGGGATTTCTATAAACAAATTCACTTTAAAAATATCACTGTTCCCATTCTCTTGGGTTCAGAGCTTCTTCGGATCTACATTTTGAAAGCTGTTGGCTACTCTTGGTCTGAACTGGTCATCACTGGAGACAAGCTGCTGGGCCCCATGGACCTTGATCTGACTCAGCATGCCTTATGTTAAGTTCTTATGGTCTCATGGTGCCTTTTCTGTTCTTTGCAGTACCAAACTCTGGAGCAAGACATCTGGACTAGGCTTCTCCTCACAAGGAATCTTACCAAGATTGTTGTTGAAGCCCCTCACAGCTGCTCCAAGTATTACTCTTTGTCTTGTAGCTCTGGAGACTCCAACGTTGAGTCCTCAATTACCTCAAAAAAGAGAGTCCACAACTTTCTCAGATCTTGGTTTTATTTTTTTTTCACAACCCTCAGACACCTGTCTCTGTGGAGTAACATGGCTTTCCAGTAAGAGACTTTTAGATGTCTGTACATAGTAGATAGTAGGAATCTAAAGGAAGTAGGGTTTGGCATTAGTTTGACCCTTACCATCAATATACATTGACTTAGTACCACTCATGTTCACACTGTAAGAGGGTCGGTCTACGAGAACTTGTTTATCCTGGGGTGACTCATAGTTATACCTTCAAGAATCCAGCAGGTCTAAATGAGTGACACATGTAACTAATGTAATTACCTCATATGCATAGAGGCAGTAAAATCATATGAGGACCTGGACAATTTTATAGACAGCAAAATTATATTTTTCCAACAGAAACCCCACCTGGCATTTGATGATATCACATTATACAGTCAGTCTCATCATGCATCTCTGATTATTGGCACCAATGCAAGTCAATGGGAATATTTCACGGTTGGATGTGAAATAAAGCCTCAGTTCTGACAAAGAAATAAAACGCTGCGCTAATTTTTAGTGTAGTTTGATGCATCAGAATTAATTCATTATGCAGCTCATTAGCATGTGTTTCCATGCTAATTGCACTAAGGGGCATGTTTACTAAAGTACATTAAGCACAAGCTTGGGTTTTGCCTCACATTAACCCTTAGCATGGACCTGTACTAAAGGCTGCCACACACTAAAACCGGCACCATGCTAAGTGCTTAGAGCAAACTGGGGTGGATTTTGGGCTGAGATGAGGCATGGCCAGCAATGGCAGCTGTTGCACAGTACATTACTGTGCAGAAGCTGTCAGGGTGGCCAATAATGTGACTGCATTTAATGCCACCTTAAGAGGCGCGGCACGGTCCCCCTCTGCTGCTGCCCTGTTTGACTCCAAGATTCAAAATGGCAGCTATGACCTCTAGCAGTAGTCTCACAGTGCTATCGCTAGGGGTAAATCTGCCAAAGGAGTGATTGCTCTTATATGGCAGGCTGGCCCTTAGAGGTAGTATTGTGAGATTACCATTAGGTGTCATGGCCACCATTTTGAAGGCCAGAGTGAGGTGGGGCAGGAGCAGAGGGGGACTGTTCCCACCCCAGACCACTAGACTACCATGGAGACCTCCAGGTAAGTCCCAGGGAGTTGGGGATGTTCTAATGAAAGAATGTTCTACTTTGGGAGGTGGGTTTCCTGTTACAGGGTCTTAATCTTGGGGAAGGATCATGTTGCAAGACACTTTATTGGGAAGGGGGCTTCATCAGGAGGAAGGATTGGATTGGACAGAGGAATGCAGGGTGGAGGGGGAACATATCGGGTGGAGAGATGCTGTGTGGTGGAGGGATCATATTGGGTGGGGGCGTACTGTGCAGGGTAAGTGCTTAGGGAGGAGGAAGTTAATGGTTGTGTCACCCCTGCAACTGGGGTCAGTGTTAGATGCTTTGACAGTCTGCTGAGGCATGCAGCATGGACCCATGGAGTAAATACATTTGTGGTCAACATATTGGCACCCTTGCATTTTAGGTATGTTGACCACAAAAAATAATTGGAAATATTCCAACTGTATGTTATCGTAATATTTTAATAGCATGTTCACAGATATACAACAACAAAAAAAATGTCTGTGCAACTTATACTTAGCAATTTATGAGAAAAATACAAAATATGACCTGGACAGGATTAATGGCATCCTTCACAAATATTTGGTTGCACTACCCTTGGCAGTGATGACAGCCTCCAAACATATCTTGTAGCCATCTATAAGTTTTGTACTCTCCATCTCTCTGCTGGTAGTTTCTCCCACTCTTCAATTGCAATTTGTTCCAGCTCATGAATGTTTCCAGGATTCCTTTTATCAATGACAGATTTCAGCTTTCTACAAAGGTTCTCAATTGGTTTGAGATCAGGTCTCATTGCTGGCCACTTTAAAATAGTCTATTTTTTCCTTTTTAATCATTCTTTTGTACTTTTGGATGCTGGAGGACTCATGAACTTCAGCTCAGACCTAGCTTTCTGACACTAAGTAGCATATCTTGCTCCAAGATACCGTGATAGTCCTCTGACTTCATGATTCCTTTAAAACGTTCCAGGTCACCAGTTCCTGAGGTAGCAAAACAGCCCCATAACGTTATGGAACCTCCACCATATTTAAACTGTATAAAGTTTTTTTTCCTTATAAGCTTCATTTCTTCACCTGTAAATGTATCGCTAGTCTGCATTGCCAAAGAGCTCAAGTTTGGTTTCATCTGTCCATAGAACATATTCCCAGAAGGATTGTGCTTTCTCAAGGTGGGTTTGGACAAAGATCAGGCATGCCTTTTAATTTCGGTCTTTGAGCAGTGGAGTCCTCCTTGGCCTTTACCTGGAAGTCCTTCTTTGTTTAGTGTGCGGTGTATGGTACGGATTGAAACCACCACTCCAGATTACGCCAGGTCAGCCTTAAGCTCTTTGGATGTTGTACGTGGTGTTTTTCTAAGAATTTGCACTAACCTTTGAAGACTTCTTGCATTAATTTTCCTCTTCCCACTACATCCTGGGAGAGTCTTGACAGTTCCATCAGTAGAAAACCTCTTAATAAGATTGCAAACTGTAGACACAGGAATCCCAAGATCTTTGGAGATGGCCTTGTACTCTTTGAAGTTTAATATTTGGTGATAATGTTTTTTCTGAAAGTCTCAGGCAGCTCTCTAGTCTTCAGTATTGTAAAAATGGAAAAGGGAGTGAATGTGGCTATTTTAAATATTAGAGCCATCATTCATTGGTTGATTCAAGTCATGTGAGTACTGACAATTCATCACAGGTGCCTCTAATTTTACTGCAGTGGGAAAATGGTTCTTCTGTTCAAACTGATTTAAGTGGTTTATAAGTGTGCCAATAATCATGTCCTGGCAATGTCCCAGTTTTTGTATTATTTCCTACTATTTCCTTTTTAAATTGGTCTGGTTTTATTTGATTCTTTTATGTGTCAAATATGTGTGCATATATAGTCCAAAACCATTTAACTGGCCACTTTTTTTTTTTTTAGGAGATATTGGACATTAAGGTGCTGAACTGCAAGGGTGCCAATAATATTGACCACAACTGTATCTATCCTGTGCAGTAAATGCAGGGCGGATTTGGCAAAGCCCTCTGCATTAAATGCACAGACTTTATACTTACCACATCTTAGATTTCTGCACTTAAGGCAAACATGTCCCTACAAGTAGTGCTGCTTTTACTGTTGCAACTCCGTGGGAATATAAACATAAACACAGTATCCCAAATTGCAGATCCAGAGGTCCCAAAGCATCCCTGGTCCAGGCCCCTGGAAAAGGGAGACCTTCAACCAGAGAGCCCCCATACTACTGGTACATCCTGTGGATCAACAGAACTTATGTGACCTTGGGGAAGCGTCCTCTGGCATCTTCAACCACTACCATGTTGGAAAACGGCAGCCATTTGGCTAATGTCAATGATACCCTGGCTCAGGGTTTTCTGAGTCTGGACCAGTGAGCATGCAGAGTTAAAATGAAAGCATACTTTAATTCAAAGATCATTTTACTTTCATTTTAAGGCCTTACTTCCAGTGTAGTTTGAATTCTTTACTTCCATTTAAGCATGTTTTTTGTGTATAATTAGCTTATTACATCACAAGTAAGTAAAAGATTAGATTTTTAACACAGTTTGTTTTTCAAAGTCCACACTAATGCTGATTTTTAGCACAGTTTTATAACATGAAGCTGTTTGAGAGTCAACTTCTAGAACTGATACAATTTTCTTAACCCACGATAGCCATTAAGTAAATCCATCAACTCTAGAAATGACTGTATGCAAATCTTTGAACTGTTATGGATAAATTCTTTTTTATGATGAGGGTTAATAGATACAGATTAGAGCCTTTAGGCTAAGACTTTAGGAATTGAAGTGTCTCATTTTGCATTAAATAGCCTTCGATGGGTTGAGCCTTGGTGACTAGTTGAATCGAACAGTCACATCTATTTCTTGCACAATCCATTTTACTCTGCATACCGCAAGGCAAGTCTTGGCAAGACTCCAGTTCACTAATCAATGTCAAAAGGTACTGCTTCTCAACCCATATATTTCTCAGTCTTTTAGCTGGTGGTGTTCCAGCAGTTTTTGGATCCGTTCTGCTGTTATATATTCAGCTTTAGCTCAATTAATTTTTGACGCTGATCCACAAAGCTCTGTCTTGTCAAGATCCAAATCAAGTCCGTCATCTTGAATAAGGCTCAAGTGCTTGGCTTCTCTGCACAGCCGGGGCTGTAGAAGTGTGATTGTGAACAGCCGACATCTCTCACACATCTTTCTCACTTTTTAATTAATCTCTGATCTTCAGGACCACCTAAACAAATGAGCTTCTCCCAGATGGCAGGACTCACTCCAGTGTAAAAAATTCAGTCCCCCACTATTTATTTATTTATTTAAATTCTTTTTATATACGGCTTTTTCATTAAATCAAAGCAGTTTACAAGGAACAAGAACAAAAACATTTTACATGGAACATGGTTGGATATAATCTAGTAAGTGATACAGTTTACATGGAACTTGCTTAACATAAACATGGAACATGGTTAATTATAAACTAATGAATGGCACAAATACATGAAACGTGGTTAACATAAACTAGGAGGTATTATCTACACGTAGGTAGGTTAATCAACTGGGAAGCTGTAACAGGGTAAGAAATTTGTATGAGAGTTTGGGTTGTTAGATTGTTATGCAGTGGGGTTGGGTTGACAGTAGAGTGAGATATCCACATTTAGATGCAGTGGGGAAGCTCCTATGTTTATCTGAGGTATCAGGTGATTGAAGTATTATGTTGGGTCTATATTTGGGCTGACCAGGGCTTTCCCAAAGTGCTCCATGAATAGCTATGTTTTGAAACATAGAAACATGATAGCAGAAAAAGACCACATGGTCAATCTAGTTTGCCCTTCCACATCAACTACAATAGTCCCCTTTTTAACTTTAGAGAGCCTCTGTGTTTGTCCTATGCTTTTTTGAATTGAGATACTGTCCTCATCTCTACCACCTCCATTGGGAGACTATTCCACGTGTCTACCACTCTTTCCGTAAAGAAATATTTCCACATATTACTCCTGAGTCTATCCCCTTTCACCCTCATCCTATGACCCCTCATAGCAGAGCTTGCTTTCAATCAAAAGAGTCTCTCCTCCTGTGCATTTATACCGTGGAGGTATTTAAATGTCTCAGTCATATTACCTCTGTCCCACCTTACCTCTAAAGTATAAATATTAAGGTCATTAAGTTTGTCCTCATATGCTTTTTAATGAAGACCATTAACCATTTTAGTAGCCACCCTCTGCACTGACTCCAACTTGTTCATATCATTTTGAAGGTGCGGTCTCCAGAATTGCACACAATACTCCAAATGAGGTTGTACCAAAGACTTATACAAAGGCACTATCACCTCCTTTCTTCTGCTGGCCATTCCTCTCCCTATGCACCCAAGCACCCTTCTAGTTTTTGACATTGCCTTTTCTACCTGTTTAGCTACTTTTAGATCATCAGACACAATCATGCCTAGGTCCCATTTTTTTCATTGACAGAAGTATGTCACCCCCTATACTGTACTCTTCTCTTGGATTGTTGCAGCCCAAATGCATGATCCTACATTTTTTAGCATTAAATATCAGCTGCCAAATTCTAGACCATTCTTCAAGCTTAGCTAGATCCCTTCTCATGTTATCTACACCTTCCTGGTTGTCTACTCTGTTGCAGATTTTGGTATCATCCACAAAGAGGCAAACTTTACCCAACAGCCCTTCCGCAATATCACTAACAAAGATGTTAATTAGAATCAGACCAAGGACAGATCCCTACGGCACTCCACTGGTAATCTCCTTCTCCTCAGAATGAACTCCATTTACCTGTACCCTTTCTTGCCTCCCATTCATCCAATTTCTAACCCAAGCAGTAACTTTAGGGTCCATCCCTAAGGTGCTCAGTTTGTTTATAAGTCGCTTGTGTGGAACGGTGTCAAATGCTTTACTGAAATATAAATATACCACATCTAGAGCTCTCTCTCAGTCTAACTCCCTGGTCACCCAGTCAAAGAAATCAATCAGAATTGTCTGACATGACCTGCCCCTGTTGAATCCATGCTACCTCGGATTTGGTAATCTGTTGGATTCCAGAAACCTCACTATTTTCTCTTTCAGCAGCATTTCCAATAATTTACTCACCAGCAAGATTAAACTAACCAGTCTTTAGTTTTCAACCTCATCCTTACTTCCACTTTTGTGTAAAGGGACTGCATGTGCCTCTCTCCAGTTTTCTGGCACCACCCCCGACTCCAAAGAGGCATTGAAAAGGTCAGTCAGTGGAGCTGCTAGAACGTCATCAAGTTCCTTCAGTATTCTTGGATGTATCCCATCTGGTCCCATCGCTTTGTCCACTTTTAGTTTAGCTAGTTCCTCACGAACATGGTCCTCTGAAAATCATTGGAGATGCCCCTCACTTTTGTTCCTGTTAATGGGTGTTTTCTGAGGTCCTGCTCCCGGCCCTTCATCTGTGAACACAGAACAGAAATATTTGTTAAGCAAATTCCACTTTATCCTCATCAGCTCCTACATATTCCTCCTTTTCACCCTTGAGTCTGACAATACCACTTTTTCCCTTCCTCCTCTCACTAACATATCTGAAAAATGTCTTATCCCTCCATTTTATTGCATTGGCTATTTCTTCTTTTTGTATCTTTGCTTTCCGGACTACTTTGCCAGCTTCTCTAAGTTTTCCAAATATAGATGCTTGTCTTCCTCTCTCTGTGATCTCTTGTATTTCATGAAGGCCTCCCTCTTTTTCTTCACCTTTGCAGAAATTTCTTCTGAAAACCACAGCAGCCTCCTTTTCCTTTTACATTTATTTACCATTCTAACAAAAAAAGTTGATTGCTCTTAAAATATCCCCTTTCAGTTTTTCCCACGTTTTTCTACATCCCCCAGCTGTTCCCATCCCGCTAACGACTCCTTGAGGTATTGGCCCATCTTGGCAAAGTTAGTTTTCCTAAAGTCTAAGGCCCTCACTTTTGAATGGATTTTATCAGCCCTAGTCCTAATACTGAATCACACCATCTGGTGATCACTGGATGCAAAATGATATCCCACTATATCATCAGATGCACTTTCCCCATTGGTAAGTACCAAGTCCAGTATGGCCCTTCACATGTGGGTTCTGTTACCAGTTGCCTGAATACTTCTTTCTGTAAAGAAACCAGGATCCTCTTGCTTCTAGATGATACTGCAGCAGGGATGCGCCAATTAACATCCAGTATATTAAAATCCCTTATCAGTAGCACTTCCCCTTTCCTGGCAATGCTGAGAATGTCTTTTATTAAATCTCCGTCCATATCTTCTCCCTATGATTGAGGTCTGTATATCACGCCAATGCAAATGGATTTCTCTTTCCCTCTTTCTAGTTTAACCCACAGTGCCTCCTCTCCCCCTTTTAAGCCCTGTATTTCCATAGCTTTAATATTATTTTTTACATATAGCGCTACTCCTCCTCTCCTTCTTCCTACCCTGTCCTTTCTGAATAACGTATAGCCTGGTATAACTATATACTATCCCAGTCATGGTTGTCCATGAACCATGTCTCTATAACTGCCACTAAATCCAAGTCAGCCTCTCTAATTAAAACCTCAACATCTGGGATCTTATTTCCCATGTTATGGGCATTTATAGACATTGCTTTCCAGATGTTGCCCCTTTTACCTATTTCTATAAAGGTATTTAATGTTTCACTTACCTGGGGGCTTTCACTTAGCTGGTTGCTTTCTTCACACATCCCCAAGGAATCTAGTTGAAAGCCCTCTTCAGCAGGTTAGCCAGTCTGCTACTGAAGACACTTTGAACCTTCTTGGACAGAAGGATGCCAAGTTTGAGCTTCTTCCAGAATGTTTCTTAATGTGTCCAGAAGAGAGTTCCAAAACATTGGTGTGTAGAATGAGAAGGCCCTCCAGTAAAGAAGTTGCTTACTCTTTCTAAATTCCATTGGTACTAAGAGGGTATTCTGTGTATTGTTCCTTCTGTTCTGTTATTTGGTATTTTGTTTATAAGTGATTCTAGGTATGTTGCCGATAAATTGTGTAATGCCTTGAAGGTGCTTATTAGGACTATGAATTTGATTCTGGTTGCTATTGGAAGCCAGTGTAATGTGTATAAGATTGGTGTGATTTTCTCCGATCCTGGTGCATTTTGGATGATTCTTGAAGCTGTGTTAAGGGCCATCTGCAGATGGTTTATGGCTTGCTTTGAAAGACCTTGCAGGATGCTGTTGCAAAAGTCAAAATGGGGGAAGATCATTGCTTGGAGTACTGTTCTGAAGTCCCGGGGTTCCAGCAATGGTCTTACATGCTGCTTGCTCCTTATCTTGTTATAGATCACTCTTGTTGTATTTGAAATGTGTGATGATAGGTTCAGATTCCAATCAAGGGTTATTCCCAAATATTTGACCTCTTGTTTGACTTCCAGTACTTCATCACCTTCTTGATTCTATGATTGAAATGTTCTTCTTGGAAGGAGGGAATTGCCCAAACCTTTTCTGTATGCTGCAAATTTAAAGAAGTGTAACTTTAGAGCTTAAATTTGCTCATTTTGGTATAAATAGATGATGGATTCTACTTTCTTTAATGTAGTGTCCCCCTCTGACCTTTTCCTTCCCCAGACATGGAATAACCTCAGAAAACAGTTGATATATATTACCCTTGCTCCCAGGCATTGTTCACTTATGAATGATAAATGTGCACCATTAGGACTAAACTTGCATAATTCTCTCTATAAATTATTCCTTTGTTTCTTTTCTGACATTTTATTCAGCCAGGATAACATCACTGGGCTATTGTCAGGTTATCTTCATGCCCAGCTTCGTCAATATAGTGCCTTGTTTCCTATGCCTTTTTCACACAGAGCCCTGCGCCCATGTGTTCCACTACATAGAAAAGCTGTTATTAAATCTCTCCTGGTAACCCCCAAGTCAGTCAGATTTCACGATATCTGCAATGACCATTCAGGAGAGGTCGGAGACACAGTCTATTCAAATCTGTCTCATTGGGCATATCCTGGAAGACTGACTGGCTGTGGGATCACAAGGGCAGGTTTAGAAACCACTGGCATAGAAACATAGAAACATGATGACAGAAAAAGACCACATGGCTTTTCTAGTCTGTCCTTCCATATCAACCACTACAACAGTCCCCTTTCTCCTTTCACCTTGCGACCTAAGAGAAACTTTCCATACCTCTTCTCGGACAGGTCACACGAACGTTATGTGATAATTCATTTCAGTTTCCCCCTCCATAACTCTCCACTTTTTGGCACATAATCAGTCCTCTATAATTGATTACTTTTCTGTGCAAGTAACTTGTGATTTGTCACTGACTGTTCTTAATACGATCTGTAATGCTTTTACAGGACATTAATATTTTCGGCAGTGTAAATTTTCTGATGCAATCAGTGACCTCACTTAACTGGGACTCAAGACAGACTTGCTGGAACTAAGCCATTCCAAACAGAATTAGAGCAAATGAAACAAGCTAGCGACTATCTGCAAATCCATTTCATCAATGATAGTGAGGACATCCTGCCAACTAGATCTACTTAAAGCCCTCAGGAGCTGGATTTTAACATCCCTCATCTAAAATAGCGTTCTGACTATTCTAATGCTTCAAGCAATTCCTAATTGAAGTATAAAGGAACACCTTGGAGGTCATTGTAGAAGGCTTGTATAATAGTTACACATGCAAATAGCAATGTTTACATATGTAAATGTCTAACATATAGAAAGCTGCTGCTTATGTCTGCAGAAATGCAACATAACTAGTTTAGGAGGCATGCTGTGGTTGTGGCTTGGGTGGGCCTTAAGAGTATGTGTGTGTGCATACTTTACAAAAAATCCAGTCACTCATACTTATTGCATTCAGCAAGCTTTTTATAAAATGCTCAGGAAATTGTGCCCATCCAACATGGGAGCCCTTTTTTCTACCTAGAGGATTCGTGCAAAACTGGGCTTCTTGTATTGTCTAATGCATTGCTTGACCTTTGGTCTAGGTGGATGAAGTATATATGACCGAGAATAAATATTTGCAGTGTTGTCATATTTAAAGAATTTTCATGGCATTTGTATGAAAACACTTATTTATCTTTAGGACTGTGTAAACTATAAAGATATAAAGAGGCCAATTCTAATTGAGGCACATGTGGGCCATTAGGAACTTCCAAAAAATGGATGGGCCCAATATGTACTCAATTCTGCAACCACGGGAGCTAGATGTTCTCGCAGTTGCAGAATCGGGCACTTAGACGGCCTGGTGTTGCCCCATTTCAGCAGTGCAGGATGTCCATTGCCCTGTCCAGCCCGTAGGCCTTATGCTCCTGCTGGTGGGCAAGTGCTGTGGCATCCCATTGCCATGGCACCAGGATGTCCAGCAGAAGTACAGAAGGCATGACATCACTGCAGGCTTCCTTTCCCAGTGGCCCAACCCTCAGCGGGGGAAAGTAGGGCCAGGATCGGGCGGCAGGCACTTACCTGCCCCTGTGGGGCTGCCTGACCTGATTGCCACCGTTGGTGGGACGTATTCCACCTCTGAGGTGGAATAAGTCCCACATCCATCTTCCTGACTTGGACATACAGGGCCGTGATCAGAATAGGCCCTATACATCCAGGTGCCTGGGCCTGCCCACACTCCGCCCAGTCGCTGCCTCCTCCTGCCCCCGTCCAGAGTTCACTGCACAAAGGCCATGTGCATGCGGGGAGCTATTGATTCAGAATGCGGTCCCTGTGAATAGCAGGAGTTTCCCCACTAGTCATAGGTCAGAATGATCCCCAAAGTGTTTCGTGGCTACAGCTGATGATTTTGCTCAGCTTTCTCCATCTTGACAAAGTTATTTTTATTTTGGTACAGAAATGAAGGTTAATAGCTAAAAATGAAGGCAACACCTTTTCATTAGACTCATCTTCTTGCGCCGGCCCTGAGGAGGTAAAACCCCAGTGCCTAAGCTGGACTGAAGAAAAACATTCAAAAGCTATCACACAGACACCTGGGCATCAAAAGTATCTTTAGATCAAATATCTTTATTGGTGATATTCAAAATCATGCATATACCATACAAAAGCAGAATAGAACAATCAAAATCAGAAAGGCAGTGTCATAACAAATCCTTATTTCAAGTCCTGAGGCATGAAGTAAGTCCACTGATACTCTCCTCTTCACTCCTCCTGGGGCCTGGACTAGGCACCGCTGACTCCTTCAGGTGTATCTGCAAAATATTGCAATACAACTCCTCACCATGTGCACCTTAATTAGTTAAAGTCAGTGTCTTGTGTTATGAACAATCACACAAAACTACTTCATCAAAATCTCCTAGCTAAAAATATAAGAAATAGGGACGTTTACTCCCCACCCAAGAGAGTAAAGATAGAAAATTCAAAACTTTCAAAAAACTCAAAATCCCCCCTGAACAGGGTGCTTGGGATGCACCTGGGTAACCAGTTCCTGGCATGTCAGCTTTGGTCATCGAGTGCTCAAAATAGTAGGTATGTTTTTCAGGATGCCCACAGCGAATATGCATAAGATGGATTGGTATGCGTTTGCTTTCACCATATACAAATGTATCTCATGCATATTCTTTGTAGACACCCTGAAATCCCGACCAGTTTTGTGACACTTGATGATCAGTGTTGCCTAAAGAAGGTTCCCAGAGCAGCCTCTGAATGCAGTAAGGAAGATCAACTTTACATATTGATCTACTGAGCATTTATACTACTGAGCATTTATATAGCGCTACAAGTCGTACGCAGCACTGCACAGACATATAAGAGACAGTCCCTGCTCATCAGAGCTTACAATCTAGTCAAGATAAACACAGAAGGTGTAGGCAGGGATAAAACAAGGGGAAAGAAAAAGGAGCTCAGTTCCAAAAGCAGCAGCGAAGAGGTGAGTTTTCAGCCTGGATTTGAAGAGGGTCAGAGAAGGTGCCTGGCGTACAGACACAGGTAGTTTGTTCCAGGCATAAGATACAGCAAGGTGAAAGGAGTGAAGTCTGGAGTTAGCAGTAGAAGAGAAGGGCACAGATAGAAGCAGTTTGCTAGAAGAGCGGAATTACCGAGGGGGGTTGTAAGGAGAGATGAGAAGAAAAGTAGTGAGGAGCTGCAGAGTGAATGCATTTATAGGTCAGCAGGAGAAGTTTGAACTGGATGCGTAAACGGATAGGGAGCCAATGAAGTGACTTGAGAAGAGGAGTAATATGGGCATGACGAGGTTGGCGGAAGATTAGCCGTGCAGCAGAGTGTTGAACAGATTGAAGGGGAGAGAGATGACTCAAAGGCAGACCAGTAAGGAGTAGGTTACAGTAGTCAAGACGGGAGGTGATTAAGGAGTGGATAAGCATCTTAGTAGTGTGTTCAGAAAGGAAAGGGCGGATTTTGCTGATGCTGTAGAGAAAGAAACGGCAGGTTTTAACTATCAGATGGATATGTGTGGAGAAAGAGAGAGAGGAGTCAAAGACAACCCCCAGATTGCGGGCTGGGGAAACAGGAAGGAGTACAGAGTTATCCACAGAGACTGAGAAAGGAGAAAGAGGAGGGGAGGTTTTAGGGGGAAAGATAGAAGTTCTGTCTTGGCCATGTTCAATTTCAAGTGGCGGTGAGACATCCAGGTAGCAATGTCAGAGAGGCAGGCGGAGATCCGGGTCTGGATTGCTGGAGAGATTTCAGGCGTAGAGAGATCTGGGAGTCATCAGCATGCAGATGGTACTGAAAGCCATGGGAAGAGATAAGCGCACCAAGGGACTGGGTATAGAGAGAGAAAAGGAGCGGACCCAAGACAGATCCTTGGGGTACACCAATGGGGAGCGGGGTAGCAGAGGAGGAAAAGCCACCAGAACACACACTGAAAGAGAGATGGGAGAGGTAGGAGGAGAACCAGGATAGTACAGAGCTCTTAAAAACAAGCGAGGACAGAGTATTGAGGAGAAGGTTGTGGTCAACAGTGTCAAAAGCAGCAGAGACGTCAAGAAGGATGAGGACAGAGTAAAAGCCCTTGGATTTTTTTTTATATTTAATCTTTATTATTTTACAATAAATCCAGGCATAATACACCTGCATAGAAATTAGGGTACAGACAAGAAAACAAAACATTGTATATCAACAATGAGTAAGGAAAAAATTATAAGAAACAATAATACAAGTCTGTCCCTACCGCAGCCCACAATAAAGGGAAAAAAACCAAAGTAATTAATTTTATACAATATGTGTAGAAAAAACAAAAATAACGAGTGTCAACAATCTAACCAAACTTGCAGTAGACTAATCTAGACCGCTGCAGTGGAGCGGTGAGAATTCAAAAAAGAAAATATACGAAGCAGACTGCAGCTTAACTATACATTTACAAGGAAATTTCAAGAAGAACTGAGCACCCAAAAGCACTACTCCAGGACGGAGCAACAAAAATTCCTTCCTTCTCCTCTGAGTCTCTCTAGATAAATCTGGAAAGACACATACAGATAATCCTTGAAATAACAAAGTCCGCTTACGAAAGAACATTCGCAAAAACCAATCACGATCAGAGGAGAGAGCAAAAGTTGCAATTAGCATAGATGAAGAAACAGAATCAAAGAGGTATCTAAAATAGCCGAGACATCCAATGATTCAGCTTGGGCGACCCCAGAGATTGCCCCACCACCAACACCCTTTTTACCAGATGGAAGATAATACACTTTAACCATCGGAAGGTGGGGCACATTTGGAACACCAAGAACCTCTATCAAATACTTTTTAAACATTTCTTTAGCGTTAATCATAGTAGACCTAAGAAAATTAATTAATTTTCCAGCAACTCAATACTTGTTTTTAATGCTAATGCATCTTTCTGGAAAGATAATATTCCATCTTCATAGGAAGCGGTTTTCTATTGTATCTCAGCCACTGATGATTGTAAAGCAGATATTTCCAATGTATGCTGCTGTAATAAAGTAGTATGAGACTCAAATTGGGCAGTTAGAGTTGATACCTGTGGAGCCAACAGTTCCCCAAGCTTCACAATAGCCAACCAAATTGTCTGTAATGTAAAAACAGTTGGACCGAGGGAGAGCTCTAGATGTGGTGTATTTAGATTTCAGTAAAGCCTTTGACACTGTTCCTCACAGGCGACTTATAAACAAACTGAGCACCCTAGGGATGGACCCTAAAATTACTGCTTGGGTTAGAAATTGGTTGAGTGGGAGGCGACAAAGAGTACAAGTAAATGGAGCTCACTCTGAGGAGAAGGATGTTACCAGTGGTGTGCCCCAGGGATCTGTCCTTGGTCTGATTCTTTTTAACATCTTTGTTAGTGATATAGCGGAAGGACTGTCGGGTAAGGTTTGCCTCTTTGCGGATGATACCAAAATCTGCAATAGAGTAGACACCCAGGAAGGTATAGATAACATGAGGAGGGATCTAGCTAAGCTTGAAGAATGGTCTAGAATTTGGCAGCTGGGATTTAATGTTAAAAAATGTAAGGTCATGCATTTGGGCTGCAGCAATCCAAGGGAGCAATACAGTATAGGAGGTGAAGTACTTTTGTCCACTAAAGAAGAGCGGGACCTAGGCGTGGTTGTGTCTGATGATCTTAAAGTAGCTAAACAGGTAGAAAAGGCGACGGCAAAAGCTAGAAGGATGCCTGGGTGCATATGGAGAGGAATGGCTAGCAGAAAAAGGAGGTGATAATGCCTCTGTATAAGTCTTTGGTGCGACCTCATTTGGAGTATAGTGTGCAATTCTGGAGACCGCACCTTCAAAAGGATGTGAACAGGATGGAGTCGGTGCAGAGGGTGGCTACTAAAATGATTAATGGGCTTCATTATAAAGCATATGAGGACAGACTTAAGGATCTTAATATGTACACCTTAGAGGAAAGGCGGGATAGAGGTGATATGATTGAGATGTTTAAATACCTCCGTGGCATAAATGTTCAGGGAGAGAGCCTCTTTCAATTGAAAACAAGTTCTGCTACGAGGGGACATGGGATGAGGGTGAAGGGAGATAGATTCAGGAGTGATATGCGAAAATATTTCTTTATGGAAAGAGTGGTGGATCCATGGAATAGTCTCCCAGTGGAGGTGGTAGAGATGAGGACAGTAACTGAATTCAAAAAAGCATGGGACCAACACAGAGGATCTCTAAAGGTAAAAAGTGGACTGTTGTAGTTGTTGATATGGAAGGACAGACTAGATAGGCCATGTGGTCTTTTTCTGTCATCATGTTTCTATGTTTCTAAAAGAAAAAGTTATTGGATTAACAGGCACTCCAGTACCGACCTCAGAAGACTGCCGCTCCATCGCAGGACTCTCAGATACCGAGGGGGTGAATTCAGACCCCTCAGTCCGCTTCTGTGTTAATGAAAGCCCCAAACAGCAAGGGAGAGGCAAGGAAACCTCCCCACTACCCAGCCGTGCAGTCAGCCCTCCATCCTCGTGAGATTCCACCACATGGGAGGGCTGCGAGATCGATGACCGCACCTGGCTCTGTTCGAGGGATGGCTCTTTCGGCAGATGCCACTGCACCGGAGAGGAGATGTCTGTCCCCAAGTCTCCCATCGAGCTGCCCAGCTCCGGCGAGACACTAATGGGGCATTGTTCCACCGGCTCTCTAGACTGCCGCTGCTTCGTTGAAACAAAAGCGTCAAGCGGACCAGCCACATGAGACGGAAAAGGGGAAGAAGCAGCAGAGGTAAGAGAGGGTTTTTTAACCCCTTTAGCCTTCCATTTTCCCATGAAGATAAAAAATGACCCTGCTCACAACACTCATTAAATCGCCATCTTGGATTTCCCACTCAAGGCCCTTGGATTTAGCCAGGAACAAGTCAGTGGAGACTTTGGCAAGAGCCGTTTCAGTAGAGTGTAAAGGACGAAAGCCAGACTGTAAGGGATCCAGGAGGGCATGAGAGGAGAGGAAGTTGAGGCAGCGGTGGTGACCCGCATGTTCAAGTAGTTTAGAAATGAAAGGAAGGAGAGAGATGGGTCGATAGTTAGAAGGACAGATGGGATCAAGTGAGGGTTTCTTGAGGAGAGGTGTGACCACAGCATGCTTGAAGTCTGCAGGGACTGTTGCAATGGGGAGCGATAGGTTGAGAATATGAGAGATGGAAGGGACAACAGTGGAGGAGATGGGACTTAGGAGATGGGTGGGGATAGGATCAGAGGAGCACGTGGTGAGTTTGGAGGAAGAAAGAAGGTGTGCAGTTTCCTCTTCAGAGATCACAGGAAAAGAGGAGAGGGTAGCAGAGGTAGGTGGGGAAAGTTGGGAGTGAAGAGGAGGAGATGGGGAAGTGGCTGACTTTGTGGGGAATTGGAGAGTGATCTTGTGGATTTTGTTATGGAAATAGTCAGCCAGGGTTTGGACAGAAAGGGAGGGCGGGATCAGAAGCAGAGGCGCTTTGAGGAGAGAGCCGAGAGTAGTAAAGAGATAGCGAGGATCAGGGGCAAGAGAGTTAGTCAGATGGACATAGTAGTCTTGTTTGGTAAGTGTTATGGCTGACTGGAAAGAGACAAGCATGAATTTGAAGTGTAGAAAGTCTGCAGGGGAGCAGGATTTGAGCCAAGCACGCTCAGCAGAATGGGCACAGGAACGTAGATAGTGGGTAGTGGATGAAAGCCAGGGCTGGGGTGCAGAACGTCTCACAGGACATGGCATGGGCGGAGCGAGAGCATCCAGAGTCGAGGAGAGTGCAGTATTATAGGAAGTTACTGCCTCGTCAACAGACTTAGATGGCATAGTGGAAGAAAGAGATGAAGAAATAGTGGAAGAGAGAACCATCTATTCTAGTGCTCTAAGGGGCATGCTTACTTAGAGACATGCCACTAGCGCGTGGTTGCTGATCAGCCCTCACTAGTAAATGGAGGTGTGCCCGACATATCTCTATGTTTCTAGCGTAGATATTGCACCACCCCCCTGCTCATTGCCTTTGTGGGATCAGCATGGGCGCAATTATCACCTATTGAGGTGCCGGTAAGTACAACCTCACTAAGCGCCATGTTGACAGAGCGCGAGTGGCAATAATGTCCATGCTACCTGCGACACGGATGCGCCGCCCAAGAAATGCCCATTCTCCACCCCAACCCACACTGCTTGGGCAGTGCAAGATTTTTAGTACAGCCACAGTTTCAGCGCTTGGAACTTTTTACAGGCTGAACCCCCCACTACCCGGCAGCGCACTTTAGTAACATGTCCCTAAGTGCGCTTGTTGCACTCTGTAAGACTAGGTACCATTAAATGTTTGGTGACAGGGGTCGCATATAGGGGAATTAAAAAAAAATCTAAGTATCATCACCTCTTTTCTTTTAGTTCATATGCATTTCGTTTTATCCAGTAGCATCCTGCTAATGGACTTACTCTGTTTTGCTCGATTCCTTCTGGATGTATCTGATCCAGCCCCATTTCTGCCAGCCTTTCTCTCTTTATTTAGAAATGTTTTGGCATACATAACTAATCAGTTGTGCTGAAAGGAAGAAATGAAACGACACTGGGTACATATTTGAATAAATCAGGGCCTGTTGTTTTGGCGTATTTTTCTTAATGAGTTGTGGATTGGATTTTAGTCCCTGGCAAATTAAAATATAAATTCTTTCAACACAAAGTACACCGAGGGAACATAAAATCCCCAGGGACAAAAAAGAAAAACAAAGTGAAGAACGTGCTACAGAAAAATGATAACGTTAAGCTTGAGTTCAATTAAATTCAAGAATATCCGGTATAGACAGATTTGCAAGCTGAAATGGCAATATCTCAATTTTTAAATTAGAAAAGCAACAATTTTTTTGGGTGGCCCATCACTTCAATTCTCTCTCTCTCTCTAGGCTTTTTACATATGTTTGAAAGGATCAGGCCTGTGGATGGAAGTTAACCAAAGTTTTGACATCAAGTCTGGACATTTGCAAAAACAGCATTTTAAGACTGGGCCAAAGGGGATGGGGGAAGAGAGTGAAGGATAGTTGAGCTGGTGGAGACGAGTGATAAAAAGGGAAAGGGGGAGAGATTTTAAGGAAGAAATATTTTATGGTTCATGTGATCCAGGTATGGAGTTCGTCAGAGGCTATGTTTGCTACATCATTGAATTATCTGTTTACTAATAATGCATAAACACTTGGTTCTATAATTACTTCCGAAATGCAAGTATCAGACATAGACAGGATATAGGAGAGCTGACCTAATTGATAGGCTAAACATAAACAGGGTCTTAATATTGAAAACAGAAGTGATATTACAGCTCTTATTCACTCCATATTTCCTTAATGCCACAGTTCTCATTAATGCCTCCCACTGGTGGCTACCGGGTCTGGTGAATTCCACCAGAAAAAAATTGGGCAACTAGCCCCCAACATAATACATTATTGTGCCCATTGATAAGACTGATCTGAGTTTGTTTATCCACTGATATATTGATGAATTTCTAGCTCTCCAGTTCACTAAAAATGGACTTTATGGCCAGAGATAGTACAATATCTAATCATTTTTTCAAATATTGGTTCTATATTATATATTGAAATTGATATATGAAGCAAATATCTTTCAGGCATAGTCGTCTCATTATTTCTTCAGTGCTGTCAATTATTTTCTCTACAAAATGATTCTTTCTGATACCAATTGCTGCTCTCTTGAAGATATTTTATCCCAGAAGTCAATGACCAACATCACCTACATAGTTTTTAGATGAAGAATTGGAAAGCCTGCTAAACAAATTTTGGGCCAATTTTTAAAAAATACACACATAGTATCAGGCCATTTAAATCACTAAAGGGCCACAAATTATCCACACATATGTGGGCTGCCCTTGATAAGCCAGTCTGTTAAAGAGATGAGTTAGGTCTCTACTCCATGGTTATTGCGGACACCGTGTTGGCGTATGTCCAAGGGAAAGTGTGAGTTGATATGTTCTTGCAATTGGAACAGGACAACCTTCTCGATAACTGTCAATAAATGGTAAGCTGCCTGTGTGTGCTCGGGTCATTTGGATTGAGCTTGGGGCTTTTGAGGATCGGGCGGATTGACACAGATTTCAGGTATATAGGAAAAGATCCTTGGAGAAGGAGGTTGTGATTAGCTTATATATAATTGGAGCAAGCTCTGTTTTTGTGATTTTGAACCAGGTGGCAGGGCATGGCTCTAGAGAAGTTGTGGTGTTGATGCCCTGTATTATGTGCTCAAGGTGCTCTGTGGAAGCAGGGTTGAAGGACCGCAGTAGTGTATCTGTGAAGTTTAGGTCTGTGGGATTGTCACAGGTGATGGGAACAGGCAGGTTGAGCGATGGCATGGGGTGTTTTGATTGCAGGTATGCAGCAAAGTCCTGTGGGCCAAGGGTGTAAGTCTGGTGAACTTGGCTGTTGTATTTTGTTAATCTAGTAACTATATTGAATAGTTCTCTGGGTCTGATTCAAATCCAAATCCAGCAGAAGCATGAAATATTTTGGGTATATGCAAAAATGCCCCAAGGGCATGGAGTCTATTGTAAAATATGTTCTTATGATACTTAAAATACATCTGAATATTTATTTAACTGTTTTTTCATACCGCTTTATCATTTAGTCAAAGCGGTTTGCATTGTAACTTAAACTTCGTAATGTACATTAAACAGGGACATTGATAACTTGGCTTTTTCTGAGGCAATGAAGGGTTAAGTGACTTGCCCAAGGCCACAATATTCAGAAAGATTTATACGGTCAGCAGCAGATGGTAGACACTTGAGGCCGATATTCACAAAGCATTTACATGATTTACAGTCCAGTAAACCATGTAAATACCTTAGATAAATGACCTGGAAAGTGGAATAACGAGTGAGGTTATCAAATTTGCTGATGACACAAAACTATTTAAAGTTGTTAAAACCCAGGAGGATTGTGGAAAATTGCAAGAGGATCTTGATAAATTGGAAGACTGGGCATCAAAATGGCAGATGAAATTTAATGTGGAGAAGTGCAAGGTTATGCACCTAGGGAAGAACAACCCAAACTATGGTTACACGATGCAAGGTTCCACATTAGGAACCACCACCCAAGAAAAAGATTTAGGCGTCCTTGTGGATACCATGTTAAAACCCTCGGCCCAGTGTGCAGCGGCGGCCAAGAGAGCAAATAGAATGCTAGGTATGATAAGGAAAGGAATGGAAAATAAAACAAAAGATATTATAATGCCTCTATATCGTTCCATGGTGAGACCGCACCTTGAATATTGTGTGCAATTCTGGTCGCCATATCTTAAAAAGGATATAGCAATTTTAGAAAAGGTTCAGAGAAGAGCCACCAAAATGGTAAAGGGGATGGAAGGCTACTCCTATGAAGAAAGGCTAAAAAGGTTGGGGCTCTTTAACCTGGAAAAGAGACGGCTGAGGGGAGATATGATAGAAGTCTATAAATTAATGAACGGAGTGGAACGGGTAAACGTAGATCGATTGTTTACCTTATCAGAATATAGAAAGACTAGGGGACATGCAATGAAGCTACAGGGTAAACTATTTAAGACTAATAAAAGAAAATATTTTTTCACTCAACGTGTAATCAAACTCTGGAATTTGTTACCGGAGGATGTAGTAAAGGCTGTTAGTGTAGCTGGGTTTAAAAAAGGTTTGGACAAGTTCCTGGAGGAAAGGTCCATAAACCATTATTAAGAAGGGACCCAGGATATCAATGCTTGAACCAATACAAGCATTGTGGAACCTGTGTCCCTTGGGGAAACTGCTAGGTACGTATGACCTAGATTGGCCACTGTTGGAAACAGAATACTGGGCTTGATGGACCTTGGTCTGACCCAGTATGGCATATCTTATGTTCTTATGTTCTTAGATGGGGACATTCAATGGCACCTATACGGTTAGTGCCATTAAAAATCCCCATTTAAGTCGCCTATGCACCCCGATGCTATCCGAAGAGGAGAATGGCGCTAACCAGGCAGCAGCGATATTGGATGCTGCCCCGTTAGCGATTTGTACCTTAAAGTTAGGCGAGGAAAACCCTTGCCTATCTTTAAGGCGCAGGAGCTAACCGGGCAGCATCCGGTATCGCTGCTGCCTGGTTAACTTTGGCAGCTTCCGGCTTTGGCGGCAATCACCGGATATTCAGTGCATCACCCTGACATTGAATCTCTGGTTTAGCGGTCGGTGGGGAGGGTTATGCGCAGACAAGGCACATGGCCCTTCCAAGTTGCAGACAGATGAATATCAGGCCCATTAAGTCCTTTCATTTTAAAATTTTAGTCTTGTCAAATGTTTAACTTTTGGCCACATAAATCACTCTATGGCCAAAAGTTAAAAATGGTCTTTGGGACAAGATTTCGAGCAGGCCAAGATGGAGGGAAAAATTGTATGGGAGTGGTGATATTTGCTTATTTGTTTATGTTGTGTGGTCTGTTGGCTAAAAATTAATTTTTGAGCTTCTAGTAGCATCTAATTTATATAGTAGTTGAATGTGTTCCTTAATTACCCTAAAAAATAAGCATACCAGTTTTATAAAGTACTGCACGTAAAGCCTGTGTTGACCTATCTTTTCCTGTTGTTTGAAGAGACATTCCCAAGCAGGTCTAAACTGAATGGATACTGCCGACGCAGTCACTGCACTATCTGTATGTTCAGCATCCCTATCTATATGGATAGCGGCGTTGAATGTACAAATTAAGATAAACACCAGTGCCAGTGTTTAACTTAATCCGGCCACCATGCTGGCTGAATATGAGCCCCCATATGAGTTATCCAGTATGTCCATCCAAACCAAACAACACAGTTTCTATGACCCCTTCTTCTCTCTCGGAGAGCCCTAATGTTGGTCCCTTGCCGTCTTAAATTTTGATATTGTCATCAGCCACCTCAATTAGGAGGCTTTTCTATATGTCCCAGCGGAGGTGGTCAAGATGAATTAAAGGGCTAGTACATGCTCTTCTTGTCTCAGAGCCAGGTGCTAAAGACAGCAAGGTCACTTACCTATAACAGGGGTTCTCTGTGAACAGTTGGTTATGTCATCCAATGGCATCATGGATTGATTAACTCTCCTAAAACTCAGAAAACTTAGAAGGATTTTCTGAGCATGTGCCAGCCAGCCTCCACCACCATGCCTGCCCAACTCCACCTTAGTCCATTTTCCAGCTGTAAGCAGATTCGTCTTAGAGGGAAAGTGGATGGGTTTTGTGTGGCTGACTTATCCTGCTGTCCATAGAGAACCCTTGTTAGAAGATAGTAACCTCATTTTCTCCTTAGACAAAAAGGATGAGTCAGTCACACACTGCTGACTCCCAAGCTGAGGGCTGCAAAGGGGTGTTAAGTAGAGGTGAGTGTCCACCCTTCACAGCCCTTAGAGCAGCGGTTCTCAATCTGTGGGTCACGACTCCCATGGGGGTCTCCTCAGGATTTGCCATGGGTCGCACATTGCTTCCACTGCCGAGTCCACTTCTCGGCAGCGGCAGATTACCGCATTGGAGCCCCGATCAGCAGTCTACAAATAAGCAGGTGAGCTCAGCTCCTACCCGATCCTCCTGAGCAGGCCGATTGATGGGACATTTAAACTCTGCAGCTGCTTCCCCCCGCCCACACTGGAGCCCCGTTCAGCGGTCTTCAATGGAGCAGGTGAGCTCAGCTCCTCCCCGATCCTCCGGAGCAGGCCGATCGCAGACCGCAGACCAATCAGGGCCTAGGAACTGCATTTTAAATTGTAAGCGCCATCAGGCGCGAAGACATACCATGATCAGACCAGCCCAGTTACTCTGATCGGTGTCGGGTGAGTGAGAGGGAAGCCAAGCTCCTACCCAAACAGCGCATCCATGGCCAATCCAGAGGCTTCAAAGGGCTTTGCTTTTACCAGCGGGTGCGATCGGAAGACCAGCGCACCGATCTCCCCCACAGCCTGCCCTCTGATCGGCATATTGCAGGTATTTATACAAATTATCACATAACATTTAGGTAACATTGAATGATCCCAGAAAAATCACAATGAGGAAGGAATTACATAAAGAAATTAAATAAATAATTTTAGTCCACAAATGGGGACAAGAAAAAGGAAAAAAAAATACAAGATAAGAAAAAGAGAAACCCAGGAGGCAGGTAGGGGGATAAGCAGCTGTGGTTGGCTGGGGACCTCACAGCTTCACTATCTCCTCCTTGGAACAGAAACTAAGGAGAAAAATCAGGAAATATTCACAATTTTGAACCCAAAAACTCACATTAGTATTCCTGCAAAACAAGCACAATACAATACCCCAGTCTGATTCCAGAGCAGAAGATACGATCAGGGTAGTTCAGCCAGTGATGATCTTCAGGAACTCAGTCAAGTCCACATCCCCTGACTATAACCCGCCCTGATCACTCCTGGGAAGTGTGGGTTATAGTCAAGGGATGTGCCCTACCCCTACCTGCCTCTTGGGGTTCTCTTTTTCTTGTCTTTATAATTTTTTTCCTTTTTCTTGTCCCCATTTGTGGACTAAAATTATTTGTTTAATTTCTTTGCAATACTGAACCAATTAAATTTATCACTGCAAGGACCAAACGCAACGTGCCTAGATTTGTCCGAAAAGATTCAAGCATTTCAAATGAAACTTCGGCTTTGGCAGAAAAAGTTAGCTGAAATAGAACGTACATGTTGCTCAACTTATCCGCTTTCTTTGAAGAAAACGAGATTGAACTTGACACAAGAAATGGAATTATAATTTCTGTCAAACAGCACTTAGAAATGCTGGAAGAAGAAATTTCAGCGTATCTTCCAAATTTACCTGGCACACCATTTGCACTTGCCGGAAGTCCATTCACAGTTAAAGTTCAGGATGTTCCTGAGATTGCACAAGAAGAGTTCATTGAACTCATTACCAGCGATGCAGCGAAAAATGATTTTTCTTCAATGTCAGTAATTAAATTCTGGATCAAGTATTTTCAATTCTATCCTGGACTGTCTGAGATTGTGTTGCGTCTACTTCTTCCATTTCCAGCAACATATCTGTGTGAAACCAGCTTCTCAAGCTTGTTGCTTATCAAGAGTAAATACCGAAATAGACTTGCTGCAGAAGATGATCTTTGTTGTGCTCTCGCAAAGACTGAGCCGAGAATTTCACATCTGGCGAGAAGGAAGCAAGCACAACCTTCGTACTGATAGCATAGGCCTACTTTTTAGGTTTGACAACGCTAACATTTTTGCCCTTCGTCAGTCTTTTTGAATAAAGCATACTAAAACCGTTGACTACAAAATCATAATAATTTCAAAATCAAATATTGTTACTTGTTATTGTGATTAATTATTGTGGTTCAAATAAGTACATTTTACAAATAAAAACATATTGCAAAGGCCTATAATATATTAATAATTCAACAAATGATTACAGTGACAATGCGTTAACGGTAAAGGAAGAGAGACGCATTTGATTTTATCATTGGGGGTCACCACAAGTTGACCAATGGTAAAAGGGGCCACGGTACAAAAAAGGTTGAGAACCACTGCCTTAGAGTATGCTGAGGTAGGATGGAGTTGCATAGAGGAAGTGGAGCCCAAGGTAAGTTATGGGCAATGATGGAAACCTCCACATGGTACAGCAAGACTCAAGCCCTACTGAGAAAATTAAGCAGAAGATGTTGCGTACCGTGTACCACACTGTAGCGGGTCCTAGGAAGCATGCACATGGTCCCAGGGGATATGAAGAAGGACTAATTTACCCAAGGACTGGTGTCATAGAAGCAATTGGTGGTATGTAAACAACCAGTACTAGAAGAGTTGGAGAGAGTGCAAGGGAGTCCAATAAGAACAAGTTCCTGCATGCAGCTAGGGAATAATGGAGGGATCAGGGTCGTAAGTCACACAGGGCACATTTCTAGCTTGCAACATTCCTGGGCAAACTTGGAGTAGGGCCAGGACTGTATGGGGTCTGAGGTTTTCAGAAATAGGACTTTCCAGTGTGTCTATTAGACTGCAGGAATGGAGCAAGGAACTAAGAGGTACGTTTACTAAACGGCGGTAGCGGACTCCATGCAATATCGGAACTGCAGCCCCATTGAAATCAATGGGGCTCCGGCTCCGTTATCGCACGAAGTCCGCTACCACCATTTAGTAAACATACCCCTAAGTGTCTCGACAAGCTCATGGGTGTTTGTAAATGAGGATTTTGCAAGTACGATCTAGTGTCAAAACTCCTCTGCACAATACACAGCTCCCATTTTCTGTGCATGTACACAGCACAGCGCCTTCTTCCTGTTTGTGAAGGTAGCACTTGAGGAGATGGGGTCAGGGACCTGAAGCACCAGTAGTGTAAGGAAAAAAAACGCTTCACTGTAGGTACAGTGGTGGCTGCCCATCTCCAGGGCAGGTCAATATCACTGAAAGCCTGACAGGAATGGCACAGGAGTAGCTGATCAACCAGCACCATCAAACATGCTGTTGTGTGTCATTGTGAATCAACCCTGGCAAATCAGCATTGTGCGTTATCTGGGGAAGAATTTGTGCTAAGATCCTTTGACACTTGATGGTACCTCACTGGCTGCAGGGTCAAGTCATTCGTGTTTACGCCACTGACTGCCCGAAGAATCATGAATTCTTTCCTCCATCTCAGAGACTTCATTGGGGGTAGGATTGATGCTGTGAAATTTTGTATAGTGAAGACAAGGCTCAGCACAGATGGCAGTATGCCATGGGAATTGGGGTTAGGCACCACAGGAAGGATGTCCAGACACCGACATAGGGACTGATGGCACTATAAAGTGCTTCTGTGTCATGGGAGTCTTGCTTCAGGGGCGGGGTTGGTGAAGCCCAGTGTCATGAGGGGTATAGGCCAACAATTTATTTATTTATTTTATTTAAATGCTTTTTTATACCGCGCTCTTTATTATCAGTGCGGTTTACAATTAACAATTCATGCACAAGACCAGTCAGGTCTGGCTTGTGCTTACATTGAACAGGATCGGTAACTTGGAGCTGAAACTGGGTGAATTATTTACATATTCGCCATCAAAGATGTGGCGAGGTAACTATTTACATGTTAGATGTTAGACCCAAACTGCATAGTTTTAAGACTGGATCTTATCGGTTATTACATTAATCATATCGTATGTATATCACACATGTTAATTGTTACAGTATAGTTATTAGTCATATTCATAGTATTCTGTCGTCGATCTGATGTATACGCCTTAGAATGATACTGATGAACGTACCCAATGGGTGGTTCAGAGTGTGGATCTCAAGGGGGTGTACTAAAGTACAGTAGAGGTTACATCTTTGGGAGTGAGAGCCTACCCCTGTTCCTCTGCAAAAAGTGAGGCAATCCCAGAAAAGCCTACTGCTGTGAGAGACAAGAACCATGCTACAATATAGAAGGTAGGGAAGCTTTGTGGAAGGGTCTGGAGGGGTCCAGAGAATAAGAGCTGCCAGTCATGCAACCAGATAGCGATTTGTTTTTTGTGCAGAGTGAGTAAGATCTCCCAGAACAGATCCTCACACAATAAATCAAATTTATTCATATCCCTCTCTTTTCCCCCTCCTCTTTCCCTTTCTCATGTGCCTTGTGGAACGCATACTCCATCTCAAATAAACTTCCCTTTCCTCATGATCTCTTTGGGCCCAATTTTCAAAGGCCTTTACATGGATAACTTCCCTAGCTAGCAGTGTAAAGGTCTTATCCAGGATTTTCGAAGGGCACCTACACGGGTAGTGCCCTTTGAAAATCTTGAATATGTCCCTAACGCACCCAGATGATACCCGCATAGCATCAGTGCATGTTGGGGGGTTCCAGGGTGGAACAGAGGCGGGCCATGGCATTACCCGTGTAGCACTGATTTTCGATGCTACACGGTTAGTGCTCTGTGCCTTAAAGATAGGCGTGGGAAAACCTTGCATATCTACAAGGTGCTGGGGCTAACCATGTAGCATTGAAAATTGGTGCTACACGGGTAGCTCCTGCGGCTTTTTCTCTGTGCGGCGACACCCTCTGTTCTGGATGCTCTTGCTCCGCCCATGCCACATCCTGTGAGGCATACTGTACCTCAACCCTGGCTGTTTTCTACTACCCACTATCTATGTTTCTGTGCCCACTCAACTGAGCGTGCTTGGCTCAAATCCCACACCCTTGCAGACTTTCTACACTTCATATTCATGCCTGTCTCTTTCCAGTCAGTCATAGCACTTGCCAAACATGATTATTATGTCCATCCGACTAACTCTCTAGCCTCTGACCCTTCTCGTCTCTTTACAACTCTCAGCTCTCTTCTGAAGGCGCCTTCACCTCAGACTCCTCCTTCCCTTTCTGCCCAAACCCTGGCTGAGTACTTCCATGACAAAATCCACAAGATCGCAGTCCAATTCCTTACAAGGTCAGCTACTCCCCCCTCCCCCTCTTCACTCCCAACTCCCCCTCCCCTTCCTCTGCTATCCTTTCTTCCTTTTCTATGACCTCTGAGGCAGGGGCGGCCCAAGGGGGGTGCGGGGCCATGTGCGGAGACTCGGTGCGGGGCCTCATTTGCATAAGTGGCCTTATTTGCATAAATATTTGCATAATGCTAACATACACTAACTTTTAGTAAACATGTCTCTTAATGAGTGTATGGATAAAGACAGACTATAATCCAGTGCCAACCGCCAGGCACATTAGGAACTACTACAAACACTGCCCAGGCACATTAGGAACTACTACAAACACTGCCCAGACTACAGTATAATGCAGTGCCAACCGCCAGGCACATTAGGAACTTCTACAAACACTGCCCATTTAGAACCCATAGCAAACCCGCCGTATCCTAACAGCACTACCAGGACTCACAAAGCACCATACCCTACCTATCAAAAAGCAACACTGCAAATATTAAACCAATACATTTCAGAGTACAACAATACATGACCTACTGGGGAAAGAAAACAAGTGGCAATGTCAAATAGGAATTACATAAACAGAATACCTCAGCTCAGTTACACATGCAGAACATAGACCATCACCAAACAAGGAATCACAATTTAGAAACAGGAAGGTAATAATTAAACTGGGAACCCCAAAAGCCAAACTTGGAATGTACAACAACACTGTAGAAATAAAACTATAAATTAATTTCCACTTGTACCAAACAAAGCGCAGACGTTAATGATGCACATTTCCCAGAGCTTTCATATTCCAGTTAATAAATTCAAAATAAAGAGAGATCTTTTTACCTTTTGTGCATTTTTTTTCAGTTGCAATTGCTCCAGACACTTTCTTCTGGTTTCTTCATGTTTTCTGCTAACTCTCCATCATCTGCTGTCCATTTGTCCTTTCTTCTCTCTTCTAGTTTTTTTTCCATTCTCTCTCTCTACATCTGCTTTAACATACTAATCTTTCTCCTTTTGCTCTTTCCTCATTCCTATTTCATCCACTCAAATTTTACCCCTCCATCCTCAATCCCCACTTACTCTCCCAATACCCGGCTAATTGTAGATTTTTTTATCCCTCCCACACAAAATATTTTTCCCCTCTCCATTTTACTCTCCCAGCCCCATCCCATTCTAATCCTCCCCCAACATCAGCTCCCTTCTAGTTCCAGCCTCACCCAGCATCCATTCCCTTCTAGTCCCTGCATCAGCCCATTTCCAGTCCTAGCCCCCCATCAGCCCATTTCCAGTCCTAGCAACCCCCCAACCCAATACCAGTCCTAGCCCCCCCATCAACCCACTTCCAGTCCTAACCCACCATCAGCCCACTTCCAGTCCTAACCCCATCAACCCATTTCCAGTCAGCCCCCCATAGCCCATTGCCAGTCCTAACCCCCCCATCAGCCCACAGCCCATTACCAGTCCTAACCCTATCAGCCCACCTCAAGTCCTAACCCCTCCCCATCAGCCCATTTCTTGTCCTAGCCCCCCCCATAGCCCATTATCAGTCCTATCCCCCCCATAGCCCATTACCAGACAGCCCCCATCAGCAACAGCCCATTACCAGTCTTAACCTCCCCATAGCCCATTATCAGTTCTAACCCTCCCCCAACAGCCCACAGCCCATTTACCAGTCCTAACCCCATCAGCCCACCTCAAGTCCTAACCCCTCCCCATCAGCCCATTTCCTGTCCTAGCCCCCCACAGCCCATTATCAGTCCTAACCCCCCCCATAGCCCATTACCAGTCCTAACCCCCCATCAGCCCACAGCCCATTACCAGTACTAACCCCATCAGCCCACCTCCAGTGTTAACCCCCCCATCAGCCCATTCCCAGTCCTAGCCCCCCCATAGCCCATTACCAGTCCTAACCCCCCCAACAGCCCACAGCCCATTACGTCCTAACCCCATCAGCCCACCTCCAGTCTTAATCCCCCCAGCCCATTTCCAGTCCTAGCAACCCCCCCAACCCATTACCAGTCCTAGCCCCCCATAGCCCACTGCCAGTCCTAATCCCATCAGCCCATATACAGACTTAGCTCCCCCATAGCCCATCACCACTCCTAACCACCCCCCATAGCCCATCACCACTCCTAACCCCCCCATAGCCCCCCATAGCCCATCACCACTCCTATCCCCCCATAGCCCCCCATAGCCCATCTACACTTCTAACCCCCCCATAGCCCATCACCACTTCCATCCCCCCCCCATTGCCCATCACCACTTCTAACCCCCCCATAGCCCATCACTTCTAACCCCCCCATAGCCCATCACCACTCCTAACCCCCCCCCATATCCCTTCACCTCTTTTACCCCTGGCCCCATAGCCCCCCCATAGCCCAACACCACTTCTAAACCCCCCCCCCCATAGCCCATCACCACTTCTAACCCCCACCATAGCCCGGGAAATTTTTTTTTTAAAGCTGTCTTCTCCGGCTGCCGGGGCCGCCGCGGCAGCATCGAGTGTGCCGCGGGCCCCCCCCCTGCCCAGCAGACCCGGCCCTCCCCTTTCTCACCTCTGTCTCTGATTGTAGCTTCAGTCAAACGCGCCGGCTTTCAGAGCGCGAACGGACCAGTTTCCCTTTCGCGGCTCTGATAAGCCCGCGGGGGCTGATGGGAACTTCCCATCAGCCCCCGCGGGCTTAACAGAGCAGCGAGGGAGAAACTCTCCTCTCGCGCTCTGAGAGCCGGCGCGTGTGACTGAAGCTACAACGAGAGACAGAGGTGATAAAGGGGAGGGCAGGTTCTGCTGGGCAGGGGGGGCCCCGCGGCACACTCGATGCTGCCGCGGCGGCCCCCGGCAGCGGAAGAAGACAGCTTTTTTTTTTTTTTTTTAAATTTAACTTTAGGATCAGAATGTTTTTTGCGCGGGGCCCCCTGAAACGCGGGGCCCTGTGCAAAAAACATTCTCGCTCAATGGACGGGCCGGCCCTGCTCTGAGGAGGAAACCATTCACCTTCTTTCCTCATCCAAATTCACTACCTGCTTCTCTGATCCTATTCTCAGCCATTACCTTAGCTCCATCTCCTCCACTGTAGCCCCTTCCTTCTCTCATATTCTCATGCTCTCTACTGCAACTTTTCCTGCAACTTTCAAGTATGCTGTGGTCACTCCTCTCCTCAAGAAACCATCACTAGACATTACCTGTCCTTCTCACTATCAACCCATCTCCCGCCTCCCCTTCGTTTCTAAACTACTCGATGTGCGGTTCACCACCATTGCCTCGACTTTCTCTCCTCTCAGTCCCTTCTGGATTCTCTACAATTTGGCTTTTGTCTTTTAAATTCTACTGCAACGGCTCTTGTCAAAGTCTCCAGTGACCTGTTCCTGGCAAAATCCAAGGGCCTTTACTGAATCCTCATATTTTTTGACCTTTTTGCTGCTTTTGACACTGATGACCACAACTTTCTCCTTGATACCCTGTCCTCACTTGGTTTTAAGGTTCTGTGCTATCCTGGTTCTCTTCTAATCTCTCCCATCGCTCTTTCAGTGTTTGTTCTCATTGATCCTGCTCTACTGCTATCCCGCTCTCAGTTGGTGTACCCCAAGGATCTATCTGGGGTCAGCTCCTTTTATCTCTCTATGCCCACTCTCTTGGTGCACTCACTTTTCCCCATGGCTTTCTGTACCATCTTTACACTGACTCCCCCCAGATCTACCTCTTTACAGCTGAAATCTCTCTGGCAATCCAGCCAGGATCTCTGCTGCCTTGATGATATTGCTGCTTGGATATCTCACCACTGCTTGAAATTGAAAATGGCCAAAACTGAGCTTCTTATTTTTGCCCTTAAACCCTCCTCTTCCCTTCCTTCTTTCTCAGTCTCTGTGGAAATCTCTCGACTCCTCCTTGTCTTCTCAGCTTGCAACCTTGGAGTCATCTTTGACTCCTCTCTCTCCTTCTCTCCTTCTTCACACAGATCCAACTGATAGCTAAAACCTGCTATTTCTTTCTCTACAATATCAACAAAATTCACTCATTCCTTTCTGAACAAACTACTAAGATACTTATCCACTCTTTAGCCACCTCCCGTCTAGACTACTCTAACCTGCTCCTTGTTGGTCTCCCTCTGAATCATCTCTCTTCCCTTCAATCTGTTCAATACTCTGCAGGCTAATCTTCCGCCAGCCTCGTCATGCTCATATTACCCCTCTTCTCAAGTAACTTCATTGGCTCCCTATCCATTTCTGCATCCAGCTCAAACTTCTGCTGACTTATAAGTGCATTCACTCTGCAGCTCCTCACTATCTTTCCTCTTTTATCTCACAGTACACCCCTTCTCGGGAACTTTGCTCTTCTGGCAAATCACTTCTGTCTGTGCCCTTCTCTTCTTTTGCTATCTCCAGACTGCTCCTTTCACCTTGTTGCTCCTTATGCCCGGAACAAACTAACTGAGTCTATATGTCAGATGCCTTCTCTGACCCTTTTCAAATTCAGGCTGAAAACTCACCTCTTCACTGCAGCTTTCAGATCTTGACACACCTTATCTCCTTTGAATTTCCTTATCATTTCCCCTAGATGTATCCCATGTCTATAGCTACTGTGTTGTCTGTCTTTACTAGATTGTAGGCTCTGATGAGCAGGGACCGCCTTTTATATGTGTCTGTGCAGCACTACGTACATCTTGTAGCACTATAGAAATGTTCAGTAGTAGTAGTTGGCAGTGCCAGTCAGTGCTATAGCCCTTACCCAAGCCCACACCAGAACGATGCTCCATTTAGCATGTGAGGCTGACCAATGACTGGTGCAAGTTTGTGGCAATCAGCATTGATGCTCATTAGGGAAGAGGCAATACCTGCTGCCTGAGTGAGCAGGAGTGCATCTGCAGGGTGTGGAGGGCTGCTGTGTCAGTCGGCGTGAGTATTAAGAAAGTTAGTGCCTGCAGGAACCCTCAGACCATACTGTGGAACAAGCAAAAATGCTGTATCAGAGCTCAAGCTGTGGCTCTGTGGCAGTGAGAAAGTGTGGCGCCAACTCTTTAGTTCGGCAACTTGCTCAGAGTTAGGAGCTGCTGTTTTTACTTTCCTAGCATATGCATAGTTTTGGCATCTGGGGGCAGTGCCCCCCTCCCCCACAATGTTGTAGGCACTAATGGTGAACTGGTCCCTCTGCTCCCACTGACAGTATGACTTCCGTACCCTTTTCCCGCCGCGTTTAAGAAGGCAATTACACCAATGCCCTCATTGATCAGCACAAGGAATTCACTTCAGCACAGGGCCATTTCTGGCATAGGGGCTGAGGCTGGTGATTTGTCTGTGCTAAAGAGAGTTGGCAGGACATCAAGGTAAGACCAGCATGCTGGAACCAGTTGGTGTAGGAGGGGCGGCTTTGCAGTGGGTCATGGGTTGCACTCCAGCCTGAGGCCTGATCTTACAAAGTTAAGAGTGCAGGCAGTGTGTTTTGGTTCCCAATCATTGCCATATTGCTGCTCGAGGCAAGATTCCCAAGTCTAGGTCTCCAGTTGGCCTACATCTTGGGGGAACACCAGAGCACATTAGAGGCAGAGGGGGAATGAGCTGCCATTTCTTCAGAGGTGATTCAGATCTGTTGATGGTGCCCATAAGAGGTGTACACCATGCAGGAGTCAGTTGGTCAAACCATCATGATTGTGTGCCCAGTGGGGAAGAGATCCCTGATGATAAGGGCGAAATTTTTGCTTTCCACAAGAGGGGAAAGGTGACTCAAAAGGAACCACCTCACAAATCCATGTAATAGGTGCGCTGGGTGTCTTTCCTCTGTACTGGGATGCTAAAGAAAATATCCCCAAAGGACTGATCTTCATGTTCTCATGCAATGAATAAAATAAAAGGGAAAAAGAGTAAGTGAAGAAAGAAAATAAATAGAAAGAGGAGAGCAGGAGTATCTATCTTTAGGGCCAGGCAGATAGAACAACTAATGTGGAACCAGGCAGGTGATGGAGGCTCGTTTGCACATGCTCAGGAAAGCTTTTTAGGATTTTCTGAGCTTTAGGAGAGATAATTCATCCATAGCACCATCGGTTGCAGTACTAGCGTATAGCTGACTCATCCTGCTTGTCCAAGGAGAATGATGATTACCATCTAAAGTGAACAAACCATTTTACTGCATAGAAAACGTGCCCACAGCTATTACCTTGCACCTATTACCCAGAATGCTTACAGGCTTCAAAAACTCTAGCTGGGGCTGAACCAGACAATGTTATCTGGTATTACCACTCTGCTTGCCTGGAGGCACACTGTGCAGTTTTTCTGCTACTACTAATACTACTATTTATATATGACCTGGAATTGGGAATAACGAGTGAGGTGATCAAATTTGCAGATGACACCAAATTATTCAAAGTTGTTAAAACACAAAAGGATTGTTAAAAATTGCAAGAAGACCTTGATAAATTGGAAGACTGGGCATCCAAATGGCAGATGACATTTAATGTGGACAAGTGCAAAGTAATGCACTTAGGGAAGAACAACCCAAACTAAAGTTACACAATGCAAGGTTCCATATTAGGAATCACCATCCAGGAAAAGGATTTAGGAATCATTGTGGATAATGCATTGAAACCCTCTATCCAGTGTGCAGCGGCGGACAATAAAACAAATAGAATGCTAGGAATCATAAAGAAAGGAACGGAGAACAAAACCAAGTATATTATAATGCCTCTATATCGCTCCATGGTGCGACCATACCATGAATATTGTATGAAATTCTGGTCACTGTATCTTTAAAAGGATCTATCAGAATTAGAAAAGGTACAGAGAAGAGTGACAAAAATGGTATGGGGGATGGAAGGATACCCCTATAAGGAAAGGCTTAAAATTAGGACTCTTTAACTTGGAAAAGAGACAGCTATGATAGAAGTCTATAAAATAATGAATGGAGTCAGATGGGTAAGTGTAGATCAGTTGTTTACCCCTTGAAAAAGTAGAAAGACTAGAGAGCATGCAATGAAAATACAACGTAGCACATTTAAGACTAAATGGAGAAAATAATTTTTTTTTCACTCAACATGGAATCAAACTCTGGGATTTGTTAATAGAGGATATAGTAAAAACTGCTAGTGTAGCTGATTTAAAAGATGTTTGGACAAGTTTCTGGAGGAAAAGTCCATAAACCATTATTAAAGAGGACTGGGGAAATCCACTGTTATCCATTGGAAAGCAGCATGGAATCTATGTATCTTTTGGGAACCTGCCAGGTACTTGTGACCTAGATTGGCCACAGTTGGAAGCAGGATATTGGGCATGATGGACCCTTAGGCTGACCCAGTATGGCATATCTTATGTTATTATTTGTATAGCACTAGAAAGCATATACAGCACTATATATAGAGATGTAAGAGACAGTCCCTGCTCATCAGATCTTACAGTCTAACCAAGATGAATGTCACAAAAGTGGGGACTAGAGTATGGTAAAATACACATAAGTGATGAACAACAGAGTAAGGGGCATCAGTATCCAAAAGCAGCCTTGAAGAGAGAAGTTTTTAGTCTGTGTTTGAATAGGGCTAGAGAAGGAGCAAGGTGGAATGAAAAAAGTTATGACAGAGCAGAGCAGAGATAAAAGAGATAAGAACATAAGAAATACCAAACTGGGTCAGACCAAGGTCCATCAAGCTCAGTATCCTGTTTCCAACAGTGGCCGATCCAGGTCACAAGTACCTGGCAAGTTCCCAAAAAGGCACACAGGTTCCACGATGCTTGTCCTGAGGCAAGCAGTGGATTTTTCGGGTCCTCTTTAATAATGGTTTATGGACCTTTCCTCCAGGAACTTGTCCAAACCTTTTTTAAACCCAGCTACACTAACAGCTTTTAGTACAGTACATCCTCTGGTAATGAATTCCAGAGTTTGCTTAGGAGTTGAGTGAAAAAATATTTCTCTTATTAGTGAAAAGGAGCGGAGTTCCCAAGGAGAGGTGTAGGGTGAGATAAGAGTGGAAAGGTAGTGAGGAACAGCAGAATGAATGAACTTATAGGTCAGTAGGAGAAGTTTGAACTGGATGCGGAAATGGATAGGGAGCCACTGAAGTGACTTGAGGAGTTACATGAACGTAGTGACAGTGGTAGAAGATTAGCTGTGCAGCTGAGTTTTGAACAGATCGAAAGGGATCGATATGATTCAGGGAAAGACCAGCAAGGAGAAGGTTGCAATAGTCAAGATGGGAAGTGACTAGAGAGTGGATAACGGCCTAAGTGGTGTGTTCAGAAAGGAAGGGGCGAATTTTGCTGATGCTTGTTGTTGTGTTTGATGTTGCATCTCTGTTCATTACAAGACATTAGAGGGTCCATATATCCAGCTTTTTCCCTATAGACCTAACTGGCCCTGTACGCAGTGATTGAAAGCAAAGAAAGCTTGGTTGAAATGTATTATTTAATCAGTGTTTAAGAGAAATGCTTAAATGACCTAAGCAGAAGAAAAAAATGATGTCTGACTGATTACTGGGATTAAATTCAATCCAGGTCTCCGAGCCATAATAACAATGTAAAGTGATATAAAGAGCAAGTTTTAAAAATCTAATATTGAATGTGTATGTTTACTACCAACAAAGGCAGGCTGAATGCTGTAAAAATTTTAATATTTTAAGAAGGCAATGAGGCAGGTAATACATTCTGTCTAGACACTAGACAATTTTTCAGACACAAAATTATTTTAAATGCTACAGCAAATGAAGCCGACTTTATCGCATTTCCCAGCCAGATTATAAAATACCATTTACTATGAATTTGTAGCCTGCCGTCACGTTGGCAGAGAAATCGCCTGCAAGAAAAATAGTCTGACACTTATCACTGCATTCCAGCGGGACCCAGGAATGATGTCAGCCTCTTCTTCTTCTTTCTCTCAGACAACCGATCCTCCGACAGATCAATAAAAACAAGGTTTACTGCTATGTTCCCTTTCATCATACTCGGGCTGCTTCCATTGTCCGAGTGACAAAGTCTTCACAAATTGAATCATTAAACTTGGTAATTGTCTTTCAAGTATATTTTAAGGCAGAAATAAGAGGAAAGGAGAGCCTGTGATTGTACTCAGGGCTGTGGAGTTTTGATTTCTAATGCATTTCTGCCTTTGCATCCCAAACTAGTCATGACTGTGCCAGGACTGAGCAGATAAACCTTGAGTGTGTTTTTTCTCCACTCAGACTGTAATCATGGCCCGCTGAATATCCATGCAACAAAATCAATAGTCATTTTCCATATTTTCAGGATTTTAAATGAGATTTGAGAGGGCGATGTCCACGTAGTTGCAAAGTCTGTAATCAGTTTGCACCAGTTCTGAAAATGGATGTACGGGCAGGCTTCCATTTTGAATACTGGCCAGGAAAAAGTGGCTACGGAGACTTGCATCTGTTTTTTCTGTAGCAGCTTCTTCTGATTGAAGCAACAAAGGTAGATCTGAAAGTACAAAAAGTACGCCTGCTGTAGCAGGGCCCATCCCTGGCCACACGTCCACTAAATGAGAGTGAAGACTTGTCGCAATTTCCACATGTAAAATCCAACATTTGCAAGTGAAAATGGCATCCACTTGAAATGGTGATTTCAGAAAGGGTTATGTTTATATGTAGACGTCCATAATATGTAGAAATTGCAAAGGGGTTTAGGGCATAGCCTAGGCGGGTCAACAATCAACATATGTGTTCCCCATTTCATATAGGAAATGCATATGTATGTGCAAAATTGTTCATGTGGGGATTTACAGCTGCTTATTGGCCATCGCTTTACAGGAGGGATTAAGAGGGTCAAACCCCTTAGTCCCCCTTCATTTATTTCCTCTGCCACATTGAAAGGGAATAAAGATAACGGCATCTGTAGAGACAGCTGCACCTCTCGCCACCTTGCTGGGCAGGCTAGATGGACTATGCTGGTCTTTGTCTGCCATCACGTTACTTGCTATATTAATTGGTGGCGTTTATACATGTAGGGCTTGCAACATTTCCCACGTACATGTGAAAGTGATTTCACTTAAACATATAAAATCCCTGGTGAATATTCACTTTCAGTTTGCCCACAATGGCCACTACGGACTAAATATTGGCCTGATATACTCCTCACAATTCTAGAAAAGATCATTGATGTGCTTAAAGTGCTCTTTTATCAGTGGAAATGCCTTTTAGAATTACCCTATCAAACTCTGAGGGATATTTTCATCTTCTACGAATCTACATCATTTTGAAAGGGACATTCCCCATAGCGTGTCATTTCTCTTTAAAAATTCTGGTGCACATTACACCGCCCACTTAGATGGCAATGATGCAAACTATTGGAAAATTGCTGCCCGTCACAAAAGTCTAGAAATAAATCCCCAAAAAGAACTAGGAGAGTCGAGAAAGAGGCAATATGATGGCTCAGCAAATGAATGTGCAGTACAATGGCGTGTCTCTTTAAGGAAGTTAAAAATATGTCGATGTGTTGTCAACAGCAAATGTATTTTTAAATTGTGTTTAAAAATTGCAGAAATTAAGCGGGCTGATATTCAAAGATGGTCAGCTGTGGCATTTAAATAGATATTTAGCAGCGGTACCCAGATAGTAGCTGCCACTGAACATCTATATTGTGAGCATTTATCTCGATAGAGGCAATTTTCAGCCACCATCACGATAAACGTTTCTGGATAGCAATGTAGGACAGTGTTTTCTGTGGCCCAGGCTATCCACCATTGCCCAGATAAGTGCAACAGCTATCCGAAAAGTGGCTGCGCTGCCCCTTGCTCTGTCCATGGAGCAAACCTGCACTAGCCAGATCGGAGGTGGTCTTTGGTGATATTCAGTGCACTGTCTGAAGAGAAACATTGCATCTCTCTCTCAGTGCTTCTGAAAATTGACCCCAAGATTACTTCCTGTATGTTGCCTTGTACACGGGATGCAGTGAGCATACATTCTTGTGGTTTAAATTAACATTTTTTAGGTTTTGCAAGGGAAGAGGGAGTGTGGTGTTCTTTTCTCAGTTGCAAGGGCATTGGCGCATAAAACATAGACATCCCGCTGTGGTCCTGAAGGTTGCACATTCTTCAACTTGTCAGGATACTTCAAACATGCAAGTTAACCATGAGCTAAAGCTGCTGAATGCAAATACCTCTATGAAAAGTAAACTGGCTTGTACCTTCGAGGACCAATGAGACAAAGCAGTGGGAAAGTCAGTGATACACTATGAATAAAAGCCATCTCCTTCTACAATAAATAAATGGGTTAATTAGTTAAACTATTTCCTGAGCAGCAAACCAAAATCTATTACCTACAATAATACAGCAATGAATGCAGATAGTTCAGTCTTTCTAATAAACATACAAATATGGCCCCAGGCCGAGGTACATGGAAGCTGCACCTTAACATGGTGACATAAGAACATAAGATAAGCCATATTGGGTCAGACCAAGGTCCATCAAGACCAGTATCCTGTTTCCAACAGTGGTCAATCTAGGTCACAAGTACCTAGCAGTTTCCCCAAAAGACACAGGTTCTACAATGCTTGTGTTGGGTCAAGCTGTGGATATTCTGGATCCACTTTAATAATGATTTATGGACCTTTCCTCCAGAAAATTGTCCAAAACTTTTTTAAACCCGGCTACACTAAACCAGCTTTTACTACCTCCTCCAGTCGCAAATTCCAGAGTTTGATTACACGTTGAGTGAAAAAATATTTTCTCTTATCAGTCTTAAATAGGTTACCCTGTACCTTCATTGCATGTCCCCTAATCTTTCTATATTTTGATGGCACAAACAAGCGATCTACGTTTACCCGTTCCACTCCATTCATTAATTTATAGACCTCTATCACATCTCCCCTCAGCCGTCTCTTTTCCAGGTTAAAAAGCCCTAACCTTTTTAGCCTCTCTTCATAGAGGTATCCTTCCATCCCTTTTACCATTTTGGTGGCTCTTCTCTGTACCTTTTCTAATAATGCTATATCCTTTTTAAGATATGGTCACTAGAACTGCATACAATAGTCAAAGTGCAGTCGCACAATGGAACGATACAGAGGCATTAT
Organism: Ichthyophis bannanicus; assembly: GCA_033557465.1. Classification (NCBI taxonomy): domain Eukaryota; kingdom Metazoa; phylum Chordata; class Amphibia; order Gymnophiona; family Ichthyophiidae; genus Ichthyophis; species Ichthyophis bannanicus. The sequence continues at coordinate 116,623,320 of CM066049.1, read as the reverse complement.
AATAACCTTTGTTTTATTTTCCATTCCTTTCCTTATGATAGCTAACATTCTATTTGCTCTCTTGGCCACCGCTGCACACTGGGCCGAGGGATGACGCCTAAATCTTTTTCCTGGGTGGTGGTTCCTAATGTGGAACCTTGCATCGTGTAACCATAGTTTGGGTTGTTCTTTCCTAGGTGCATAACTTTGCATTAAATTTCATCTGCCTTGGATGTCCAGTCTTCTAATTTATCAAGATCCTCTTGCAATTTTCCATAATCCTCATAGGTTTTAACAACTTTAAATAGTTTTGTGTCATCTGCAAATTTGATAACCTCACTCATTATTCCCATTTCCAGGTCATTTATGAATATGTTAAAAAGCAGCAGACCCAGCACAGATCCACCATTCACCTTTCTCCATTGGGAAAATTATCCATTTAGCCCTACCCTCTGCTTTCCATCTTTTAACCATTTCCTGATCCACAATAGTACACTGCCTCCTATCCCATGACTTTTTAATTTTGCCAAAAATCTCTGATGAGGGACCTTGTCAAAGGCTTTCTGAAAGTCCAGATACATTATTTCAACAGACTCACCTTTGTCTACCTGTTTATTCACACCTTCAAAAAACATAGCAGATTAGTAAGACAAGACCTTCCTTTGCTAAAGCCATGTTGGCTGTCTCCCATTAAACCATGACTATCTACATGTCCAGTAATTTTGTTCTTTATGATGGTTTCTACCATTTTTCCTGGTACTGACTTCAGGATCATGGGTCTGTAGTTTCCCGGATCACCCCTGCAACCCTTTTTAAAATTAGCGTTACATTTCCATCCCCCAGTCTTCAGGTATTACAGATGATTTTAAAGATAGTTCACAAATTACTAATAGTAGGTCTGCAATCTCATATTTCAGTGCTTTCAACACCGTTGGATGTATACCATCCAGTCCAGGTGATATGCTACTCTTCAGTTCATCAAATAATTATAATACATCGTCCCGGTGTATCAATATTTCTTTAAATTCTTCTGCAACATCTCCTTTAAATACCATTTCAGTCATGGGTAACATCCCTACATCTTCCTCAGTAAAGACCGAAGCAAAGAATTCATTCAGTCTCTCCGCTATGGCCTTGTCCCCTCTTAGTGCCCCTTTTACCCCTCTATCATCTAATGGTCCAACTGACTCTCTCACAGGTTTTTTGCTACGAATGTACTTGAAAAAGTATTATTTATTTTTGCTTCCACAGAAAGCTTCTTCTCAGATTCTCTCTTTGCCTGCCTTATCAATGCCTTGCATCTAACTTGCCAGTGCTTGTGCTGTTTCTAGTTTTCATCATTCTTTTTTCCATTTCCTGAAAGATGCTTTTCTGGCAACAACAGCCTCTCTGACTTCACCTTTAAACCATTTTGGCAGATTTTTTTGAACTTCCTTCCACTTTTCATAAAGCGTGGAATACAGCTGGTCTGGGCTTCCAAGATAGTATTTTTAAAGAACACCCAAGCTTGATGTAAACCTTTAACCTTTGCAAATGCTCCTTTTAGTTTTTTCTTAACTATTTTCCTCATTTTATCATAGTCTCCCTTTTGAAAGATTAAAGGTAGTACTGCGGATTTCCTTACCCTCCCTCCTCCATTTATTAAATCAAATGCGATCATGCTATGATCACTATTGCCAAGTGACCCCAACACTCTTATCTCTTGCAGCAGATCTTATGTTCCACTAAGGACACTTGTGTTCCACTAAGGAAACTTCCCTCTTGCCCTTCTACCATACTCCTTCTCTGTTCAGCCCAGCTCTCATCTGAACCCAAGGCAGGAATCAAATCCTGGTGGGGATTGCAGTGCTAGAAGGAAGACTAGGCGATTGGGCCACTGTTTGAGGGAGGATCCATGAATCCTCTAAGAAAATTCCCACCCTTCCTTGATTTTCATTTATTTTGTTCAGACGTTGCTATATTCATCTGGGTCCCAATATTTTAAAAAAGGCCGAAATTCAAGCACTATGGTGGTCAGCTGTGATGCTTAAATATTGGCAGGATTCAGTGTCAGTATCCAGCTCTTAACAGGTCAGCGTAATATTCAGCAGACACTTACCAGATTGCAATCTTAATTTGTCAAGTCATTCAAGAAGATGGAAGAGCAGCAATGGATATAGTTACGTCTATCTGTGTTAGCATAATATTAATATTTTATGACACAAGGGTTTTTTAAATAAAAGAACTGGATGACTTTACAAGAAAGACCCTGACCGGTCTCTCTTACGGGCATGCAGGCTGAGAGACGCACAGCAGTCTAAGTCTGTCGCTGGGATCCACTGTAAATGCGCATTTCAGGGCTCCGCCTCCCATTCTTCCGGAGAAAGTGTCCTGAATGTCAGCTTTTGTAACTGCAGGGGCCCTTCTTCAGCTACCATGGCAATTGCATTGTATTGTGCTCCCACAGAAAGTGACCTGTGCTGGTAAGGGTCCAGGTCATTGGCAGGGCAGAGCTGGGAACTTTGCAAAAAGACACACACACTCTGTTTCTGGCACACAGATAACTACAGCTGACAGAGGCTCTACTGTTACCTTCCCAAACTGTGCTAGGAAACAAGATTTCATGTAATTGTAAAATTATAAGAGCAAATCTTCAATTTTACTTCCTCTAAGCAAATGCTTTGGTAGCAGTATAAAGTGATCAGTCTTTCTGCATGCTTGAAGGGACGATGCTTTTTTGAAGGTCGCTAGGTGTGTTAAGAAGTTCCTTCATTCTTTTCTGGTGAAATAGATAGAGGAGACCATGTATTCTCCTGGGACAGTGCAGTGTGATACCTGTGCATCACGCCCTGCATGACAGACTTACAACGTGGGGTATTGTCCTAGATAAGGAGTGATATCTTACAAGGGTTTGCCCTCTGTACCTGGCAGCTGCGTAACATGCTTAGCAGACTGGACGGGCTGACTGATCCTTTTCTGCCATCATCTGCTGTGTTATCTGTGGTTCAGGAGGCCCTCTGCATGAACCGTTGTCTTCTAAACTTTTCCCAGAGTGGGCAGGTGTAATAGAACTGTTGCTTCTCAGGCTCTCCCTCTCGCTAAAAGGAAAAGAAATCCAGCATCAGTGAGAATATTAAGAACGTGAGCAATATTCAATGTCATATAGGGCAATAGAAACCACAGTAGCACATAGCCATATCTGAAGCAGAAGAATATTCATTTGCCCCCTCTGAAGGCATGACTTTATAGAACTCCAGTGCATGCTGTGTCTTAGTGACTCAGTACTGTGCTGACACCATGTCTGTTCTCTAGGAGGGGTTCATCAACATGCAGGAGAGAGGAAGTGTTTCCCCTCACTGAAAAGTGCTCGTGCCTGCCCATCTGTCGTGGCACTGAGAGCATGGTGGTGTGGGGTGAAGTTTTGTGTGTCACAGGAGTCTGGGTGGTGAGGTCAGACTGAGGAGGAGGGTCATGACTGGGGACCGTCTGGATCACTGAGGTCCCTTTTCTGCTAGGAGGTAGGCAGACCAGCAAGAAAATCTTTTGGTGCATGTCATTGGTGCTTGTGGGCAGAGTGGGAAGGTCTCAATGTTACGAGCTGAGCAGAGGCAGGGGGCACAAACTTTGTGGATGTCTAAAGCACTCATGCATTTGCCACAGACTGAGGATTTTTTAAAACCCAGCTTGGGTTCAGCTGTCCTTTTGTCCAAAGCATTTCCGGCACTGCTTTTCTTTCCCCATGTCCTTTTCTGCATATGGAAGTTCATGGAAGTTGGAAGTCAGCAGGAGAATAGGGGATCCAACAATTGAGCAAGAGTGGAAATGGAAGACTAGCACATGTTCAGAAGAAACCTGTAAAAAAATATGTTTTCTGAGTTCTGGGAGAGCAAATCCGCTCTGGGCACCATCAGATGATGTCACTCATTGTGTGGCTGACTCACCCTGCTTATCCATGGAGAACCATTCATGCAGCCCCGCAACCTGCAACTCTGCCTCGGACCCTTAGTCTTGGAAATTTCCCGCTGAGATACTTGAAAGCTGGTGTCGTTTTATCCATGGCCTTGACAAAATTTTTCATTAGACCCAGCTTAATGTGTAAGGATGGTAAAAAAAATCTTCCTTGATGCTGCGCACTTTTCTTTCCAGGCTCCAATGACTGTCAGAATGGCCAATCTCTCCTGATGTAGTAGAAATCTTTTGCACAACTATCCCAGTCACAGAGAAAACAGCAATACTTTGTGCATCCAGTCTACAGACCGAGCAACAGAACAATGACTTTCAAATCACCAAAAGCTGCCACTGATATTGGTCATAATTTATGAATCTCAACAGCTGTTTCATATTGTCATAGGTTTCCTTCATATGGACTGTGTGACCAACTGGAATTGATGGCAAAACATTGCTATTATGCAGCAAAACAGCTTTAAGACTCGTCTTCGATGATTCGATGAACAGCCTCCACTCATCTGCATTATGAATGATGTTGAGGGCTGCCATCAGACCAATGATGTTGTTTCAGGTTACATGATCACCTTCCGTGAAGAAGAATATAACAAGATCCATTTGATATTCATGGAACATGGAAATCCTAACATCACCTGGACAGGAGATTCCACTACTTCAGTACGGAGTCCAACAGCTCTGCCTTACTCTTAGGTAGTTCCAAATCCTTGACAAGGTCATTCAGTTCACCTTGTGTTATAAGGTGTGGTTAGGATTGCATCATCTAAGACTTCTATGAATAAAATGAAGCAATTCATATCATATATGATGTAATAGCACCTTCAAATTGCATCATTAAATTAAATGTTTTGCCTGAAAAGCAAGCACTGTCCAAAGAAAAACATAGATTTATCACAAATCCAGTCAAAGATGTGCATCTATTTTAGTAATTTATGGTTTAAATCGAGATCCCTTCCCATTATAACTAGCATATTCTTAGCACTTCTGAAACTGAGGTCGAATGTACTGACCCAGTAGTGTAAATTGAAAACTAGAGCCAATAAACAATTTTAAGCATCATTTCCATTCTCAGCAACCCAGACTTAGTAAAGTTTGACTGAATTTATTTCAGAAGCATTTTGGCTATAAAATAGTGATAGAGCAACAAAGTGGTGTCAGACCTTCTTAGTTTTCTTCAGAATTAAGTCAGTAGTATTTTCATCTGCCCCTTTCAGGGTTTTGAAATGTTCTATGTGGCCCTTCCTATAAAAAAGTTTATTTACTCCCAACCATTGGCAGTTATTCTTCAGTTTATCTAGTATTTGCCAAATAGTACAGTAGATAAATGCTATATCCAAAAGTGCAATGGTGAGTGGAAAATATAGGTCAAATCTTTTAAGTGGCTAAGGACCCTTCCCACGTTCTTTCTTAAGCCTTCCGCTCCAGGACCCCATGGTTCATCGAACTAAAGATGCACATTCATTGGAAACAACATGGAAAATATCAAGGACATTTCCTATGTCATTTCATATAATTTTTAATCCAAACATGATATTTAAAAAAATCCATTATTCTGGGTTTTCTTTCCAATGTCATCATAGGCTAGATTCTTAACTTTTGGGAGCAGACTGCAGGCATGTTGCAGGAGAAGCTCTTACATCCTGGCAAAATAAAAGACTTTGGAGTAAGTTTCTAGAGCAGGAGTCAATAGATTCATAAGGCAAAAAATCTACAAAGCTCCAGAGCAAACAATCTTTAAGTCAATCACGAAAAAGAAATGAAGATCACCAGAAATACAAGAAATAGTTAAAAGCAGTCCAGCTAGAGCCAAACATCCAGGTGATATAAGAGCTTTTCCTGCAAGACACCTACCTTTTAACATGGAGTGGTGGGGGTGGGGGGGCATTCGGGGTTTTTTTTTTAATTTGCTTGAAACCTCTAATAATCTTTCAGCTATATTTTTTGTTTGGGCAGCAGCTACAGCTATCTCTTTAATTTAACAAAATTGCCCTGAAATGAACATTTATGAAAACAAAATGACATAAAACAAAAATAAATTAACACAAAACAAAACAAACCTGAAAACATAGGACACCCCTTCACACTCCTATTTGAAACATTCAACATAAGCTTAAATCATTATGAAAGGTAGAACAGACCAGTTTTGGAGTTTCAGCAGCTCAGCCTGGCAATGACTGCTTGATAAAACATTAGTAGAAACCACCTCGTTGCCTCATGGTAGTAAGTATTTTAGATTTGGATTTAGCTCATGTCTTTTTCAGGAGTAGCCCAAGGCAAGCTACGTTCAAGTATAATAGGTATTTCCTGTACCCAGAGGGCTTACAATTTAAGAGGTCTAGTTAAAAGGGTGCGCCAATGTTAACGCATTAATTCACTATTAATACGTATTATTTTAACACAGGTTCCATGTTATTCAAATGGGACCTAGTTACTAATAGCATGCATTAACGCCAGCTCACCTTAGTAACTAGATCCTAAGGGGCATATTTATTAAAGGTTAACACATGTTAAGTTAATTCACATTCAGAGGAGGAGTGGCCTAGTGGTTGGGGCAAGGTACTACAGGCCGGAAGGTCGGTGGTTCAAATCCCACTAGAGAACAGCAACCTTGGGCCGGAAGGACTGAGGTTTCTAGTCCCACAGGTGCTCCTTGTGGTCTTGGGCAAGCCACTTAACTCTCCATTGCCCATGTTCCCTGTAAGTATTAGTGTATGTGTCTCATATCCCCTCGTGTTAAATGTATCCCCCAACCGCTTTGACCTGGTGAAAAGTGGGATATAAATGCAGCTAAATAAAAATAAATTAAGTGCTGCCACTACCCATTCATGTCTATGAGCCATTACAGCACAACATGCCCCTAAGTCCGTAGCTTAGGCAATGGAGAGTTAAACAATTTGCCCAAAATAAGAAGCAGCAGTAGAAGTTAATCCTTTCTTCCCTGGTTCTCAGTCTACTCTTCTAACCATTAGGCTACTAAGCTAAGTTAACCACTCAGATTTATTTTCACTGTAGAGTTTCCTTATAGTAAAGAAACCAAACTTTAGAAACTGGAAGGATATATTTGTCCTGAGCGCTCATTATTTTTGTAGAAGAATGCCTGCAGGTCAGCACATTGCAAGTTTTATTCTGAATAACATTTTAAGGAGATATAACCATTGGAGACTTTTTCTGCAAAAGTTTCCATTTTCTTGATCCCTTTTTTTTCTCCACTCCTTTGCCCTTCATTGTTTCTGCGTTTTACTTCCTTTCCCAAGTTAGCCTTTCTTAGATGGACTACAAAGTCTGGAACAACTGTATACTAGTGAAGACTGAGACATGAGTTTAAGACTCTCCACTGCTACCTTCTCTTTGTGTGACCTTGACCCATTCGCATAAGCGTCGTGCACTTCCGGGATTCAATAGGGATAATGCTTTCATTCTGAAACATGAAAATCAATGCTTGTACCTCATGTTACAGTGTCCAGGGCAAATCGCAATGGTGCCCCATCCTCCCATCCCCAAAGAACAGAGGACAGAACCTCAACCCACCCCAGTTCCAGTCCTGACAAAAACATCAACAATATTTCTTCATTCATGTTGATTTCAAACTGAAATGACATAAAAAATGAAAATGTGTTTTATTTTTAAGTCTATGCTAAACCAACCCACCCAAAATGTAAAGAAATAATTTAAAATCTCCTTTAAAATAAAAAGAATAGCAAGGGTTTTGTTTTGTTTTTGCCTACACACCTCTAGGATTCAGTTAAGAACAAGGAAGGAAGACCCTGCAACATTTGCATGGATTTTCTTGCACTTTCTAGAATCTTCTTTAGGTTCCTGCCAAGACACCAACAGATATAAATGTAAAGCAACCCTGGTGCCCAAGACCCCAGTCTTCTAAATCATTTTAAATAACACATTTTTTTGTCGGAAAGGCCAACCAAGCAAAGAGGCTCATGCCTCAAGCCGTCGTGGCCCGTCCATTTTATTCAATTAAAAAAACTCTTATGAACCACTTTGGAAGCAGCAGCAGACATGTTACTTAGCTGAATCCGTTGTAAGTAGAAAGCTGTGTAATAATGCAGCAGTCAGCACAGAGACACCATCAGAGACAGGATGTTGGGCCTAATGGATCTATGGTTTGATCCAGTATGGCACATCCTCTATTCTTATGTTCAGAACTGCCCAATTGAAAATGACCTGAACTTCATCAATTTCATGTTGTTTTCAATAGTGTTTCTTCTCCCAAGTTTGGACCCGATCAGTGCAGTTCAGTGAAAGTTAGCATGGCTCAGGCTGGACAGATTGAATCAACCCTAAGGGCTTTACATTAGAAGCCCTATTCATACTTTGGACATCTGAAAATGGGAATGGAGACATCCAAAGCACGAGACGACCCAAGTGCGATTTTAGAAGCTGGCTCTGTGGATGTCCCCCGGGATGAGGATGTCCAAGTCTAAACAGGGGCATGTAGTAGGTATGTCTGGAACATGCCCAGAACATTTATTTATTTTATTTATTCAACAGGTCTTCTATACCGCCTTATCATACATTGAAAGCGGTTCACATGGAAAAGTTACAGCAACGCGCTTTACATACAACAGGGTATACAACTTGGGGTAGTTAGGGTATAGCAAGCAATTAACAATTGCTAACTATATACAGGAAACTGTTGGAATGTTTTGTGGTCCATTTCATCAGGTATCATAGTAATCTGGGGTGGCTCCAAAGTACTCTAGGAAAAGGTGGGTTTTTATTGCTTTCCTAAGTCCACTAGGTCCACTTGATTGCACGTGTTGAGGTGGGGAGGTTGTTCCACAACTGGGGTGCATACAGGGAGAAGGCTCTGTTGCAGGTGGAATGATTTGCTTTCCTGAAGTTTAGTGGGGTCTCTAGGGTATTGTTGTCTGCTCCTCTTCTTGTTCTGATTGGGGTGTCTTCCTGATCAGTGGTTGGAGAGTTGCTAGAGAGAGGCTGTTTAACGTTTTGAAGATTATTATTATATTTTTGTATTTGGTACATACAGCGACAGGAAGCCAGTGTAGTTGATGAAGCATGAGGGTTATGTGTTTGTATTTTGCTGATCCAGTAATGATCTGGCCACAGTGTTTTGCACCAGTTGTAGGGGGAGAGTTGTTTTCTTTGGAAGTCCATGGTAAATTGCATTGCAGAAATCTAATATAGGCATTATTACGGCTTGGCATACATGAACATCCTTGCTTGATTTCAGAAATGTCCTAGACGTCTTGAGCTGTGTTACGGCATATACCTCCTACAGGCACGAATAGGCATTGGAAAAATGTTTGTTTTGGCAGTCAGTCACCTGGAGGGTATGGAGAAGGAGGGCTCGTGTTCCCTATATTTTTGATGCCAATAATGACCACTGACGGGGAATACAGGCTCATGTTTTCATTTTGTTATGCTGCTGGGTGTCCTTTTATGCTAGCGTCCTCGCTCCAAGCTTTCCGGACATCTATATTATTAAAATTGGGTAGAGACACAGATGTTCCTGGCGTTTCTTGGCACATTCTGCCCTGGATGTCCTGATTTAATTTAGGCATCCTTTCTAAAATGGCACTTCAAATGTTTATTGCACAGGTTGAAGAGTGCAAAAAAAGGCTTTTTTCATATTCTGCCTTTCTGAGTCAATAAATTTAGAAAAGTAATCAAAACACAAATCTTTTCCTTCTGAAAAGGACTGCAAAGAGAACAGATAATGGTAAAAGAAATAAAATGAGTCCCAGCCATGAAAGTATAAAAATGATTCCGCTCTTTTGACACTGCTGATAACATTAAGAATCTGACAAGCCTTCTCGCCATCTGGCTAAGATCTAAGACTACAATTTTATTTTGCTTTTAGGCCAAAAGACAAAAAAAGATTCCACCTTAGTGTTTAATATGCTTTCTTTCTTCCAGCCATTGCATTTATACTGTTTTGCAGTCATTTGTCATTCTGTTCGAACACTTTTCCCATGTTTTCCAACTTGGGCTTTCATTACGTATTTGATACATAAAATCAATCAGTCTGATTCACCAAAGAAAAGATTCGACTTTGCTAATGTCAGTGCAATGCGGGACATACTGTAACATTGCCATTTTACAAGTTAGTAGTTTCTTTGCAAAACTCCTCTTGAAATTTAATGAAAAGAATTCAGGAGCTATAAACCCTTTGACAAGTTTCTGCAATTTATAAACATTGTAGTGAAACAATATAAGAACATGGTCAAGATGCAAATACATTTAAGTTAGGTGCCTAACCGTGGAGTGAGATCCCTGGATAGGGAAATTGCCTTAGACACAATGGGTGTTCTAGGAGGAGGGGTTCAGGGGCTACTAAGGCATGAGAGAGCATGAGCGAGGGTTGGCTTTTTTGTTTTTGCTCCTCCAATCAAAAAGGTAATAAGCTGCCAATGGAGAGAGCCTCACACCAGTGGCCTTTGGGTTAGAAAGCAGACATCTTGCAGGAGATGCTATTACCTCATAGTCTCTCTCTGAGTCATCTCTCTCCCCTTCAATCTAGTCAGAACTCTGCTGCACGACTAATCTTTTGCCACCCTCGATATACTCATATAACCCCTCTTCTCAAGTCACTTCATTGGCTTCCTTCTCTTTCCATATCCAATTCAAACTCCTCCTTCTGACCTTTAAATGCATTCATTCTTCTGCTCCTTACTATCTTTCCTCTCCCCCTATACCCCTCCTCGTGAACTCTGCTCTTCTACTGGCTTGCTCCTCTCTTTGTCCTTTTCTTCCACTGCTAACTCCAGACTTTGATCCTTTCACCTTGCTGCTTCTTATGTCTGGAACAAACTTCCTGAGTCTGTACGTCAGGCTTCATATCTCTGCCCCTTTTCAAATCCATGTTGAAGGCTCACCTCGTTGAGGCTGCATTTGGACCCTTGTTTCCTTGTGTCACCTTACCCTTCTCTATTTTTTCCTTATTCCTATCTTTTGTCTTGTCCGTCTTGATTAGACAGATCTGATGAGTAGGGACTATCTCTATCTGTGTTTGTACAGAGCTGTGTATGCCTTGAAGAGCTTTATAAATGTTTAATAGTAATAGTAGCAGTAGTAGCAGGAGTGGAGATGTTGGACCTAGCCAGCCTGACCTTACCTTTGCCTTGTATTTCTGGTGATCTTTGTTCATATTTCTTGATTGGCCCAAAGCTTGTCTTGATCTGGAGCTCTGTGGAAAACCCTTCATGGGCTTTTTGCCTTGGGAATCTATTGACTCCTGTTCTAGAGACTTACTCCAAAGGCTTTTCGTTTGCCATGTTTTTGTGCCAGAAATTCTGTGAAACAATGTCCAAATACAGTATACTATTCACTGGTCAACAAATCTTTACAAAAGTCATGTTACTGAAATAAAAATAGTCATTTCTTATCAATTTTTATATGCTGAACACGAATATGAAAGTGAAATTGCAAAGCTGGCTCTAGGTTTTTTGTAATCTACAAGAATTAATGTTTACATCACGAAATGCATGTCAATAGTAAATATAATAGGCCTTCGGTTAATACCTGTAAAAAAACAAGTCATAGACTACTTCTTAGATTTTTTCGCCTCTCTCTTGTACAGCTGTTCGGGAGCTTCTCTGGGGAGTGTCCATCAGTAGTCAGCCAGCATTGTAGTGGACCATTTTCCCTGGTATCTTTGCTCCATTGTTGCGATATCCTGGTGAAAACGTTCGCCTTGTTCATCACTAACCATACCACAGTTGTCAGGAAAGAAATCGAGATGGGAAACATGGAAATGGATCTTTAGAGACATATTGCAGCCAAGTTTCTGATACTGCATCAGCATGTCTTCTACTAGTTCCTTGTAGTTTTCTGCCCTAACGTTCCCGAGAAAGTTTGTCGACACTAGGCGAAAAGCATTCCATGCTTGTTTCGCATCACCCTGCAGCAAGTTGTTGAACCGGTCATCTTAGAAGAGCTCTCGAATATGAGGACCCACAAAAACTCCCTCTTTAAGCTTTGCTTCACTGAGTCGAGGGAATTTTTCATGCAAGTATCGGAAAGCTGGCGAAGTGCGGTCCATGGCTTTCACAAAGTTTTTTATCAAACCTAGTTTGATGTGAAGGGGTGGTAGCAGGATTTTGTGAGCCTCAAACAGAGTTGGATGCTGGATATTCTTCTCTCCAACTGTTACATTTTGTCTGCGATTCCATTCCTTCCGCAAGTAGTGCCAATCCCTTGCTTGGCTATCCCATTCACATAAGAAACACATGTATTTTATATATCCCTGCTGCAGTCCCATTAAAAGGGCAACTACCTTCAAGTCACCACAGAGGTGCCAGCTGTACTTGTTATAGTTAATGGAAGTCAGTAGATGCTTTAAGTTATCGTATGTCTCTTTCATGTGGACATAATACGAAGATACCAAACCAAAACTAAAGCCCTTTCTACTCCTAATTTATTTTTTGTCGGAATAAACCAGAGGCGGCAGGAATTTTTTGTCTGGCCACTCCAGACCGCCTATTCCCTTTTAATCAATTTTTAATAACAACTTATCTACTTATCCATTTGTCGTTTTCTTGATTCTACTTAAAGAAATCGGCGGTAGTGTTCTCAACCAGCGTTACACGACGTGCACGTTTCGGGCTTGTCGCCCTGTTTCAAGTGCCACTATTCTTCCACTAGCAAAGATAATTGGGCCGGGAGCTTATAGTGGTCTATTGGTCAATATTCGTATACAGCAATTTCACATAAAAGGAAACCAACCATAATTCCCCAGGCGGAAGAACAAAATCAGATAATAAACGGGGAGAAATTTCCTCAGGTCAATTACATTCCCCCAGAGTAGGGGGCAGGTATCCTGCTTTATAAAGAGTCCTGTTTTTTTTTTATTGTCCTATATCTTGTGTAAACAAGCAATGGATTCACAATTGCCCTTTTTTTCAATCTGATCATATACAAAAAGGGTTTTAAAGAAGATTGTGCAGCTGGTGCGGCTCATCATCATCACCCTCTTCTCCACGCACTCGCAATTTATTTATTTATTTATGCCTTCATGTTTGTATGATGCCTAGCCAAATATATGCTCTGGATGACTTAAGAAGCACATTAACAAGAACATCCAATAAAATAAATCAGATGCACGCAGATTGAGCAAGATCTGCAAGAACCAGCGAGTTTTGGGTGGTGGGGATGCCAGGCCCTGCCATCCAAAACAAAAAAAGAATTAGAGAACAAGAGAAGGGGAACAGGAGTATAAAGGGTTGAGGGAAGGGAGTTGGGAAGTGCAAGGGGGGGAGAGAGTACAAGAGGTGGCAAGGAATGCAGGGAGTTAGTGCAAGGGATGGGAGGAAGAGTGAGTGAATTCAGGAGGACAAGGAAGAGTTCAAGGGAAAGGGAAGTCTACATGCCTCCAACTATTGACATCTTCCCGACACGCATACGTATACAGCCCCAACACACATCTGCACTCCACTGACATAGCTCCTGAAACATCCCCCCACCTCCTGACATCTCAACCACACATCCCCATAGATGGACAGCCAAATATCTCCATAGAGATAAATATACACATTATACCACTGGTACACACATACACACCATCGTCATTATTCACACCCCATACCTCTCTCCCACCCACCTATCCACTGCTACTCTAGCAGAACGTACTTTATCACACAGCAATGCCTGAGTCTGCGAACGGAGGACAGAAAACGTGCCATTGGATTACACTATCAGGGACATTTTGCTAAAGTGCACTAATGGTTAGCACAGACTTTAGCATATGATAAGCAGTTAGCACAGGATTGTGGTATTCTTACTGCATGATACAGCATTACAAGTCCCATGCTAATGGTTTAACAAGCAATGGGGTGGGAAATGGTGGATGTTGACTGCACATTGTGGTTATTAATGCCTGCTAATTGTTAATGTTGCTTTTAGCATGGGTGCACTTAATGCCACCTTAGTGGGTTGCATTATGTATACCCACATTAATTAGAAATGCCACTGCCACACCTGAGGGAACTATTCAGTGTGGTAAGTGCTGGGTTAGTGCAAGGCTGTCTCACGTGCTGCGTGTTCATTTGTGCTCCCAATACATGTTAACTGCAAACCCTTAGCGCACTTTAGCAAACATACCCCTTCTCATCTTGTGTCTCTTTTAACTTTTATCCATGCCTCTATTATTTATATTTTGGTTACTGGTTTTTGGCCGTTTTTATCATCAGCTTTGTATTAGAACATTAGAGCATAAGAAATGCTATACTGGGTCAGACCAAGGTCCATCAAGCCCAGTATCCTGTTTCCAACAGTGGCCAGTCCAGGTCACAAGTACAGTGGGCTACTGTGAATGGACCTTTTTTTCTCTGTCTTGTCCTTAGAGCGCCTATGTGCTTTTCATCAGTAGAGAAGCTGCTATACGAGAGATTAGACATTCTTTCCTGTACTTAATCTTACAGGTGCTGATGATCAATGTCTGCCCGTGGCCGTAAAATCCATGGACTGCCTACTTGCACAGAATTTATTAAATTCATACAATGGACGCTGGACTTTGAAATGCTTTTCCATTTGTACATCACTGTTCCTCGATATGCTTGTTATGTTTCAATGTTTCTCAAAATCAAGAAAATAATGAACTTAAAATTGCCCTTGTTTTATTTCTTTTACCTATTTTCTGGTTATACTATATATTGCATCCATGGCCTGTGAGGTGCGTGCAGGTCTACCTGGATGAGAAAAACTAAACAATTTTACATTTTTTATTGAATACAGCTTTGCAGTTATAAATCAACTATATAGATATAAGAAATATTTACATATGAAAAATAACAATAAAACCCAGTATGATCACATTTTGGCAGCCTGCCTTCATCAGGGTATAATAATTTCCAAATTAGACTTATATAAACAAATATATTGATAAAATAAAAATAATAAAAACATTGATAAATTTGTGCTGTCAAGATATTTGATCTGTAAGATCATATAATCAGAAAACGTAATATAAACCAACTTTCTCATGTTTAATAAATCTTAAAAATCATAAATTGCTTTAGAATTTGCTATATTTGATGTATACTTATCTCAAATGCTTAGCAATAGTTGCTTATTTATGATATATATGGTCTCCATAAAAGGAGAAAGAATATGCCTTATCAGATATTTCTTCAGGGCAAACTTCCCTAAGGTCAATATCCAGATCATAAAGTAGTAGTTCATGAAAATTGAATAGAAATGATGTTTTCGTCATTTAAAGTCAAGAGAAATTTTTACCCAACTATGGCAGCATATGTATATTGAGAATCACCTTTTGAGAAATACTTGCAGCAAAAACTGGCCTAGTTTTACCCGTGGGATCTAACCGGGCAGCATTGCAATATCGCCACTTCTGCAGCTTCTGCAGCTCTGGGGGACATGCGGCGATCCCGGCTATTCAAGGCTGGGGCCACATTTGACCTGGGATTAGAGGTTGGAGGGAATGGTTATGCACCAGCTCAATTCAATATCGGGCCCTTATTTTCTAATATAAGTAAACTGTCTTTTTGAAAAGAGAATAGTTATAACCAAGAAGGTAACCTACACAAGTGACTGGGGTGTTTACTTTTACATCCTCTAGGCTAATGTGCAAGTCTATAGTTTTGCTTTCCTTCAAATACTATTGTAAGTACTATGTTATAAAAATTCATTATGCCAGCTAGCATTGTGAACGTAGCCAGCTACTACTGCTGCTGAACTTTAGACGCAGAT
The DNA here is from genome assembly GCA_033557465.1 of Ichthyophis bannanicus. NCBI lineage: Eukaryota > Metazoa > Chordata > Amphibia > Gymnophiona > Ichthyophiidae > Ichthyophis > Ichthyophis bannanicus. The sequence continues at coordinate 116,607,714 of CM066049.1, read as the reverse complement.
ATTCAATGCTCGGGTCATATCCAAGTGCCAGCATTAAAGATCTGGGATGTCCAGATTGCCATGAAGCTAGCTGGGCAGAGGTGCAATTCAGCTGCTGCCCAGTTACCCTCAATGGTGAAGGTTAGGCCGGCTTTTACTGCGCCTCACTTTTGCCGCATTGCAATAACCAGGCAGTGGCTCAATATCACCGCTGACCGATTATTGCCAGGTGCTGCTCCGAGAACGCCCCAGTGCTAACCGTTAGCATTGGGACATGCAGTGGCAACACCCAGAATATTCAGTCAGCCACCCCAACCAATCCTCCATGCAACTACCCAGTCAGTCCCAGCCTCTTCTCCACCCCTAGAAGTAAGGATGAGGTTGGTAACTATAGACCAATTAGTCTGACCTCTGTGGTGAGTAAATTAATGGAAACACTGCTATAGCAGATGATAATGTTGTTTCCAGAATCCAAGAGATTATAAAGGTTGGTCTTGTCAGACAAATCTGATTGATCTCTTTGACTGGGTCAACAGAGAATTGGATTGGGGAGAGTGCTAGATGTGGTATACTTAGATTTCAGAAAGACCTTCAACTCCATTCAGCATTGGCAGCTTATAAATAAACTGAATGCCCTTGGGATGGACCCTAAAGTGACTGAAAGGGTAAGAACCTGGTTGAGTGGGAGACAATAGAGGGTAGTAGTAAATGGAATTCACTCTCAAAATAGGGGGTGCCACAGGGATCGATCCATCGTCCTGTTCTTCTTAATATTTTTATAAATGATATTGCAGAAGGTCTGTCAGGAAAGGTATGCCTCTTTGCAGATGATACCAAAATTTATTTATTTGTGTGTTTTATATACCGCCTTATCAAGAAATCAAAGCTGTTTACAGATGAACAAAACATTTTACATTTAATATAATGTGCACTAAATCATTAACTATGTACATCATAATTGTTTTAGATAGGGTGTAATATGAATTGTTAGTAAACTATATACAAAAGATATGTTATGTCATTGCTTTAAATTTATGCATAGCCATAGAGTTTTGGTATTGTCTATGAGATGTCTGGTATCCATTTTATGTTGGATCAGTATATGTTCCTTCATTCAAAGTTCCAAAATACCCAGAGAATAAATATGTCTTTAGTTGTTGTCTAAATGTGTATACATCATTTACCTTTCTCAGTTTGTCAGGGAGAGAGTTCCAGAGTATTGGCACATATAGGGAAAATGCTCTATTACTTGTATTTCAATTGGTCTTTCTAAATTCAGGTGGGATGGCTAGGGTCATTTGTGCGTGTCCTCTCCTTTGTTTGCTGTTAGCTGTGAGGCTTATTAGTGAGTTGAGGTACGTGGATGATAGATTATATAAAATTTTGAATGCTAATTTTTTTTGTGCCATCAAGTCAGTGTTGACTCATAGCAACCCAGCTACCTCTGGGTTTTCTTGGCAATGTATCACTGGGAGGAGATTGCCAGCCTTTTCTTCTGAGGCAATGGAGGGTAAAGTGACTTGCCCAAAGTCACAAGGAGTGCCGGTGGGAATTTGAACCCTTGATCTTCTGGGTATTAGGCAGTTGCTCTAACCACTAGGCTACTCCTCCACTCCATGCTAATGTTAGGGATCTATATTTTACTCTGCTCTCCACAGGGAGCCAGAGTAGTTGTTGTAGTATGGGGGTTATATGTTCATTTTTCGGTAGTTTGAGAAGTACGCTAGCTACAGTATGTTGAGCTAGTTGTAATTGATGATGTAATTGTTTTGTTAGACCTTGGAGTATTCAGTTACAGAAATCAATGTGTGGCATGATCATTGCTTGAAGTATTGCTCTGAAGTAGTTGTCCCTTATGGAAGTCGTTCCCTTATGGAAAGAGTTGTGGATGCATGCAACAGACTCCTAGTGGAGATGATAGAGAACTATACGGTATCTGAATTCAAGAAAGCATGGGACAAGAACAGAGGATCTCTGAGGGAGAGCAAGGGATTGTAGACCTTAATGGTTCTTATGGATGGGCAGACTGGATAAGCCAGATGAACTTTGTCTGCCATCATATTTCTGTGTTACTATGTTTCTATGAAAATAATTCAAACAATCCATTGGTTTACCTTAATGTAGCAAAGTGAACAGACATGGTGATCAGTATTGCAAGAGAAGTGATAGAATTTATAGCATTGAAGTTGGCATTTTTAAGACTGGAATTTCCTGCCACAGTGGAATGGTAGACATAGTGACATCACATAAGGGGTGGACCATTGTGACATCTCTTGCAGGGAACCCCAGACAGTGTTCCTCATCACTTGTTAATTGTTTATGTCTTTCTTTCACCTAGTTTTTTGGTTGTACTATATATTGGAATCTATGGGCTGGAGGGATGCTTCCAGGTGTGCCTGATATAAAAAATAAAAGACAGCAGAACTTGAGCAAAATCAGAACTTGCTTTGCCAAAACATGAACCTCTAGACAATTCTGGCATGATTCTGATTTTTTGCTAAATATTTTCCCATCTGTTCCTCAGAGACGTAAACAAAAGATCAGACCACCAGAGGAAGCTCTTAGGTATCACCAGACAGAAAAAGAAGAAAGCTTTTTTTTGTGTCTGACTGTTTGCAAACAGGGTATTAACCCCAAAGTAACAAACTTTCCATTTTAATCAAAATTTATTACATAGACTTTAAAATAAAAGATCATTTAACTGAAGCAATATTGTTGGGAAGTTCTTTCCCTGAGCCAGTTAACAAAAACAAGCAGAAATGCTCCAGTCCTAACTTTTATTATGCTCGCGAAGTGTGTTGGGCAAATTATCTTGTGGAGCATTTTTGCTTGCTTTTTCCTGATGCAGAACCTGGAATTATCAGGTTCGAAATGCGATGCTGCGTCAATTGCAAGTTATGTGAACTGGCTCCAGGAAAAGACTTCCCAACACTATTACTTCAGTTAAGTGATTTTTTTATGTAATGTAACCTGCAACGGGACGCAGAACGTGCAGAAAGCATGCATTCTCAGAGACAAGCTACACGCAGTGTGATGCACTTCATTCGCAAGCACATACTAAACAGGGAAGTTCTCCAAACAGCAGATCAAATTACGCTGCGCCCCTCTTTGTGTTCACAGCAAAAACCGACAAAGTTTGGATTCGAACGATCATGACGCGAATGCACATAGTGTGTGCGCAAGATGCACGTGGGTCATTCGCGAACACGTCCCAACTAGGCAAACATGTTGCAGGCTAGGTTGCATTGCACCTAGTGTATACGTGGCTTTAATTGATCTCATTGCCAGCTTCCAGCAAGGAACAGAATTTTTGCCCTGTTGTTTTTCCCCATTTCTTTTCTCTTTGAAGCGTCTGCTCTATAAATATAGAAAAAAGCAGGTCACGCACATACACACCCCTAAACAAGGACATCACTACCTGCAGAAAGCAGCAGAATTTGAGATACCAGGGTTATCACCTCACTAGTATGCCACATCCTTCAAGATATGTCTGCAAGGGCTGGTCCCGACTTAGATGGATTAGCCTTTGTTCAGCAATAAATGGATCACAGGCTCTGACCCAGTCCTGTGTTTGTACAGCTTGTTTACCATTCCTGACGCACAAGGAAGCTGCACTTGGTGTTCTCACTGAAACTGAGTCTGACCTTATCTCTCTGGATCAGGCAAAATATTTTGGTTCAATTAAGGAAGCAGCAAAAAATATGATTTGAAAAAAGAGCTCAGGTAGCATTCAGAATGAAGAGTGTTGCATTCAGAATGAAGAGTGTTCCATTCTTCTTCCAGTGTTTTGGGTTTAGTTTTTCTCCTCTGACTAGGTCATGTTGCCAGCTAGCTTCATTTTTTTCCAAACTGCCTCGTCCGGCTCTGGTTTTATCTGCAGTGCATGCCCGAAGATGTGGACAGCAATTTTATAATGGATCACCTGGGTCGTGAACAGGGCCGGTCCAAAAGCACCCTAGATTAAGTTTCAGTCATGAACCCCACTCCCCCAACCCCAACTCTGATTGACCTATTAGCAGAAACTCCAGCCCCCTCCCACTGCTGGTGTCAATTTTGGCAAAGTACTTCCTCATTCAACAGTGATGACTCAAAAAAAGAACACAAGACTTGCCATAGAGCTCAAGAGAACTGGATTTAGCTATTGCCTTTCTCAGGAGTTCAAGGAAAGTTATATTCAGGTATAGCAGGCATGTTACTATCCCCAAAGAGTTTACAGTCTAAGTTTGTACTTGAGGCAATGTATGGTTACGGGGCAAGTCACTTAACCTTCCATTAACCCCCTAACCCCCCCGAGGAACAGTAGTGGGATTTGAATCTGGCTTTTCTAACCATTAGGCTACTTCTCCAATCTATATTGGGTTAGATCAATGGTCCATCAAGTGCATTATTTTGTTTTCCACGGAGGTCAGTTCAGTCATAAGTAGCTGGCAGGATCCCAAAAGGTAGACAGATTCCATGCTGCTTATCCCAGGGGTAAGCAGTGAATTTTCCCCAGTCAGCTTTAATAATAGTTTGTGGACTTTTCCTCCAGGAATGTATCCAAACCTTTTTTAAAACCTAGCTACACTAACAGCTTTTACTACATCCTCTGGCAATGAATTCCAGAGCTTAATTACACATTGAGTGAAAAAATATTTTTTTCTCATTAGTCCTAAATGTACTACTTCGTAGCTTCATTGCATGAAGGAGTAAACAACTGATTTATGTTTACTTGTTCTACTGTACTCATTATTTTACACAACTCTTGTCATATCTCCCCTCAGCTGCCTCTTCTCCAAACTGTAGAGCTCTAACCTTTTTAGGCTTTTCCTCATAGGGGTATCCTTCCATCCATTTATCATTATGGTCACCTTCTCTGTACCTTTTCAATTCTGTTTATTTTCTTATAGACCAAAACTGCACACAATACTCAAGATGCAGTCACACCATGGAGCAATACAAAGACATTATGATATCCTTTGCTTTATTTTCCATTCCTTATCATTCTTAGCATTCTATTTGCTTTCTTGGCCACCGCTGCACACTGAACAAAGGATTTCAATGTTACTATCCACAATGGCACCAAGATCTTTTTCCAGGGTGTTGGCTTCTAATGTGGAACTTTGTATCCTGCAGCTATAGTTTGGGTTGTCCTTCGTTAAGTGCACTGCAAGATTAGCATCAAAATGTGCTGGCTGTGAGCATACATTTAGAATGTGCTTGCGGTACCGGCACTGAAGACTGGGAAGAGTGGTTGAGAGCCGACTGCCTGGCTCTATGGTCTACTCTGAAGAGTCTTTGCTGGCAAGGCCTCACCTGAGAATCCCCACTCCCCCCCCAGCCCTGGCCAGTTCTACTATCTCTTCCACTGATGAGTCTAGGGAATTCCTTCCAGCCACACTGTTGTGGCCTTCAAGTTTGTAAGCTACTTTCCCTGCTTTTATTCTCCCCCAAAATCTGACACTCTAAGCAACCGACGAGTTCACTTAAAGGCAGCACCAGCCCTGGTCAGGAGGCCATTAAAATGAAACCACGTGCATTTGTGCCTGCTCAACTGAAGTACGCATGTAGATTCATATTTTATAACCTATGGCTGTAGTTCATGACTCCGATCCTGTTCCACCCAAACTATACAGATGGTTCACATAAAAGTGCACTATGACATCACTTTATAAAAGCCCTGACATGCATTAAATAGGGTTTATGTATGAAAAATCCTTTATTAATTTACCCCCCCCCCCCCCCCGGCCTGGCAATCCACTTTCATTTGGGAAATGAGAACTATGAGTTTGTACATAGTATGGGGTTAAATCAGAGCTGGCCTCCCCAGAAGGAAAATATGAACCTAGCTGACAGCACTTCCCCTTGGATAAAATTAGAGGCTCAAATTACTTTGCTAGTTCATCTGTTACAGATCTGGGAGAATTCGGGCTGTTCATAAACAGAAGCACAGACATAGTGTCCAAATGTCATTTACCACTTGTGTTGGGCAAACTGATAACCTAAGTCAAATATTTCCATTCCCTTTTCCTCTGGTTATAATAGTCAGAAACTTTGGGCTCGATATGCAATGTGATTAACATGGTTAGCAGTCTTGCTAACCGCATTAATTACGCTGAACGGGATATTAGCGGCACTAACATGGTTAGTACTACAGAATATGTGTGTGTGCTGCTGGCTACCATCGGGGCGCTCTGGGGGTGGAACCTGGGGATAAGCAGCCAGCAATGATATTGAGCCGCTGCCTGGTTATAGCTAAGGAGCGAAAGTTAGGCACGTTAAAGGCCGGTCTAGCTTTTACTGCAGATGCTAACCGGGGAGTGGCTTATTCTTACCACTGCCCAGTTAGCTTCGTCGTTGTGGCCCCAGCAATGAACAGCAGGGTCTAAAAGTTCAGACGCTTTAGCAGCTGTAGCCGGTACCATTGAATATTGGGGCTTTTGTTTTTAACAAATCCAAAGGTCTTCATTCAAGCTGAATTTTCTTTTACTTGAATTAGGTTCTGCGTCTTCTTGAAGCATTTCTATAACTGTGTCTTGGTTTTAGCAAACGGCATAAACCTTGAATCACGAGTGTACATAGAACTGAGGAGCGAAAATCACATGCATTATTCTATACTTTGTTTTTCCTGAGTGTAAGTAAGAAGATGGAAAACAGAAACAGACTTGCTAGGAAGGAGTTTGCATAATCTCAAAGGGTTACATTGTATCTTTGCTTACTCTTAGTCCTTTTTCACACAGAGGAAGACAGCAAGTATCCTCCTCCCTGGATAAAATGGAGAACACAGGCTTAAATGAATATCTAGAGCAAACTCAACAAGACCTGAGGTTCTGCAGCCACTTTGCTAGTGGCTCACCCCTAATGACAAAAGTAGTCATAAAATGTGCTTTCTAAATGGATTAGCAAAATTAAAAATTCCTGAGGGACTAAGTAAAGATTTTCAGACCTTAAGAAAGCTTGAAAGAAGCGTGCCATTTGCATGCATACAAATGTTTTTTTCTGCCAACAAGCTCCTGGATTGCTTCAGCTTCCCCCGGGCTCCCACTTTAGTAACTGGGAGTTTGCTTTGGTAATGACATGTGGTAAATAATCTCTTCCAATTATTAAAACAATGTCTCTTCAAGCTGCGCATTGGAAAGCGATTATATATACACACTGTACTGAATCAAGACATCTGTGCTATGAAGTACCATCAGGCTCGTGCTTTAAATAGTATTTGTGCAGAACAATGTCTGTCGCTTGCAGTGCACTTAAGAAAATTGTTTGAGTCTTTGCTGTTTTCACAACAGCTCTAAGTCAGTCAGCCGCTGGCTTTGCGACAGCAAGTGCTCTTAATGGTGGATAGGCCAGTTCATGTCTGACAGTATGAAGGCAACAAAAGTCTTTGTTGCTAGCAGGGGATCTGTTGTTAAGAGAGCTGCTTGTGTTACTCTGGTATTGGCGTAGTGCTGGAAAACAAAGGGTGACGGGCCTGTGTACCTGCGCCTCCCCATCTCCGTCAGTAGCTCAGTGTAACATACCTAAGATAGGTTCTTTTACTAAAGGGAGCTGTGGTGCTACACCTAGCGTGCCCATAAGGATGCACTGCTTGTGCAACACTTGCCCCGCCCACTCTCCACCCTTAAGGTGACACGGACAGTTAGTGCCATAATACAGAGGCGCTTACTGTCATGGTCCCACACTAGCTGTCAACGCAGGTCCAACCCGTGCCTTTAGCATGCATCAGACAGTGCTGTCAGCTAGCTTCCTATAATAAAAGACCGCCTAAGTGCCTTCCAGGATTATTTTTCTGTCTGCTTCATAAGAGTGTGCACAGCTAAAAAAAAAAATGGTTCATTTTTTGATTTTTCTGAAATTATCCCTGATTTTTGATTCATTTCACATATTTGTTTTCATAATTATTTTGGTATGCCTGTTAGAACTTTTTAACATGCACAAATTGATTGTAGACATGTAAATTTACAGGTTTATGGTGTAAAATCTATTTCACATGCGCTAAAACCTTTAGGGTGCCCAAAGGAACCGAATGCATGATGCTTTGCCCTTATCCTTGACTTTGCACAACATCCAGTGTTAACATTTTTTGATACACATAAAGCTGGACTTGGTTATCTCTAGACAGAGCTGCACCCTTTTCTCATTCATAACATACATCTGCATTTTTCCTTGTATAAAGAAGACAATAGGCAGAAATCATTAGAAGAGTCAGAGGTGATAACAGCTTGAGGAAAGGTAGATATAATAATGTCAGTTGTTGAAGGAGATGATTGAAATCTGCATTCCTCAAAAATGCATTTGTGTGCCCTTCAAATCACTTGCACACAGGATCCCAGGCAACATGACTTTCCAGAAACTATTAGTAGATCTCTGGTTAATCTCGCACAGGATCTTTTTACTACTGGGCTCCTTTGCCCAAAGAACAGAAAAACAGAGCACATACTAAGTAGCATCCAACTATATGTTTTATTATACTCATACTCATGACTAAGGGGCTTGTTTACAAAGCTGCGGTAGCGGTTCGCGATCGTTATCGGAGCCGCGGCCCCATTGATTTCAATGGGGCTGCGGCTCCGATAACGACCGCGAACCGCTACCGCGGCTTTATAAACAAGCCCCTAAGAGTCCCTGTTGCTAGAGTTTAGTGTGTGCTATCTGCCATCATAAGCCACTTACGCTTAGTATGCACTAAGCCTTACTAAAAGTGACTAAGAAGCTAATTCTGTATGGCACATTTGGCCTCTGTTGGACCCAATTTCCCAGTCTTTTTGGTTGGCTGAGAGAGTTATTTTATAACCAGCCCTCTAGGTTGGGATGTCAAGCATGCGCCCTGTTAAAATTGCCCCACAAAAGCTGCCGAACATGTAGCTGTAATGAAGCCATGCTCGGGAAGGGCATGTAGAGTACACATGAGCTGTGTACAAATCGCAACAAATCTGTGCAGATTTGACTTTATAGAATACTGACTTAAAATGCATAAATGAAGCCACAATCACTTCCCCTCCTCGAGAGCAGGTGGAAATGTCTATGCCTATCTTATGCACATTGGGCCAGATTCTATACTATGCATGCAAAAATCAGAGATCTGCCCAGGCTTCACCCAAAATCTGCTCCCCTGTACATTCCACACTGAAAGTGTGCATTATCGGTCCATGGCGCAAACCTTCGGATTAGCCCCCCGATCGAACTCTGTGTATAAGTGCTCATTTATGCACACAAATTTCTAAAATTCCATGACTGACACATGTAAACACATGTGGAAATCTAGTCACACCTTAAATGTGTAATGGCAAAGTGGTCTTAGTGACTGGTGTCTGTGCAGCCTACCTTCCAGTTTCTACGTGCCTGCCTTTGGGATATTTCTGTGCTCTCTGCTTAGTGCTTCTGTGAACAGAATGTCACAAGCTAGGTCCCTGGAGGAGGAGGAAGAGGACTTCCTGCCACAGGGTAAGCATCCTCATACCTTTGATGCTGGGCCAGTGTGACTTGAAGTAGCTCTTTCTTCACTATAAGTCATTTTCAGGGTCATCCAAGGTTAGAGACTGTCTAAGCATTTTTCCCCAGACACCTTTATGTCCCAGGTTGGATCTATAAAACTGTTCATATAGCTGTAAAGCTGTAGCAGTATTTGGACAGTGACTCTCGCTTTCAAAGCTATCTGTGACTTCCAACATAATTTCCTACTGGAAATTTGTACTGCTCCCAATTTACTGGCCTCTAGTTCACAGATACCAATTTGGTCTGTTGAGTGAATTGGACTGCAGTTGTGGAGGGGAAGCCTGATGGTTAGAGCAGCAGGCTGCAAACCAGGGAAGAGAACCTCAAATCCCACAGCTGCCCCTTGTGATCCTGGGCAAATCACTTAACCCTCCATTGCCTCAGATACAGACTTATAGGTCTTCTGGGGAGATACCTACTGTGCCTGACTGGAATGCACCTTGAGTAATGAGAAATGAAGGGAGCAAAATCCAGTTCATCTAAACTGTGTTTGCAAATTTGAAAAAAAAAAAAGGATTTTACAAACAATTTTATTTTCTTCTTATCTTTCTGGCTCATTACAAAAGACCAGAGATGACAGGAAATGTTGATCATTTCAGTAAGTCTGAACTTTTCTGCATGGAACTTTTAGCACAGCAAATAAAAGATGCGATGGAGGTAGCTTGGAGAAAATTGTGTTTCATAGACACGAGAGCCTGGCCTTGAATCTTCATTTGTGCCATCACTGAGGTGACAGATATCCAGGGCTTTGCTGCTGAATGATGTTGCTGCTCTCGCTTGCCTGTTAATTTATCTGTTTTCAGGCTGTCTAGACATTGTTTGGGTCAAAAAAAAAGTGCCAGTTCTCCCCTGCTGTGGGATCTGCCTTTTCTGCTCTTGCCGCAGAGACCCCACTGTGCCAAAGAGTTTAAAGAAGAATACTCCTTCTGTCTGGAGATTCTATTAAATCAGACTAGCAATAGACTGATTTCCTACAGGCTTTAAACTTCACACTGATAAGGTGTATTTTTATTTAGTTAAAAAGAAAAAAACATACTCACTGAGATAAGTAGCTCAAACATATCTCTCACTTTGAAGGGAAAAATAAGCAGAACAGAGAATGCTGAAATCCAGCTCCGGCAATAAAAGGAGAGGTGCAGAGTCTCAGCTACGGTTGAAATGAGAAGAAACTCTGGAAGGTTCTAATCATAATTAGCATTTGTTTTCTTAAAAAACAAAACAAAACAAGAGAATATGCAAATTATTCAGCATACTGCAACTACAAGCATACAGTAATTCTGAGTACTAGACCAGTAATAGGCAAGGCTGCTCTTTTTACATAACGGAATAATCATTCTATAGAACTGATGTAATTTGAGTGGGCGGAAGAGGGAATTGACGATCTGCACTCACTGCAAAACAATAAGTTGTTTATGTTGAGCAAATGATTATATAAAAGCCAGGATGCTGTATTCCAGTCCTTTCTTAATTTTAAATTAAATGCATACCCCAAGGTATTCTGGGACAGGAAATCCTGCTTTCTTTACGTAGCCCTGGGCTTCTTGTCCATTGTGGGGAGGAGACTATTCTTCAGTGACCTTTGATGGGGAAATACACTCACTGTTCACTCCAACCGCTATCAAGAACAAAACACAGCACACAAACTACATAAAATACAGAGCTCCTTCAGCTTGAGGTGGATGGCAGAAGCAGGTAGCAAAATCCATCAGCTCCTCAAGTTTATGACAAGAGGTCAAGAGGAAGTGCAACATTGGGGTCAAGGAGAGGTGCAGCATAAAATTCACTAGCTGTGGTTGGTGAATTGTTGTGCTTCTCTTTGGGAGTGAGATTATAGCTCTGTCCCCAAGTCTTGCTGGGTACCTTCACAAGGTGACTGTGTTGTACAAAATCTATACTGAATCCCAGAAAGGTGACACTACAATTGAAGTATGGTAGGAATGGAAAAGAAAAATCCATGTTGCCCAGGATAAAAAGGTGCCCACCCATAGCCTCCGCACTAGGGCTAATGATAGTGGTAGTGATGGTGCAGACACTGCAGATGCGGGTAACATCCCTGCCACGGATAAAGGCCACGGTGAGCATGTTCATGGACCCACTGTGGCAGGAGATAAACCACAGAAATGAATGAAAAAGTTAAGAGGATTAACTACGGTCAAGTGGACCTCAGCACACAAACTCCATAAAATACAGAGCTCCTTCAGCTTGAGGTGGATGGCAGAAACGTATTTACAGCAGAAAGCAAAATCCATCTGCTCCTTACATTATGGGGCTTTCGTTGCTTCCTTTCCCTTTCGGAGTTTGCAGCCGGTCTCAAAAGAGCAGCATGACAACCCCCACAGCTTGACATGCGTTGGTGGTCATAGTGTTTGACTACCTTGTCTTTCAGGGACAAAAGACCTGGATCAAGATCCAAACCAAGACTCCAGTACTCCTCCTCCTCCTCTCCTGAAAAAGATCAAGATAAGAGCAGAACTTTCCCAAAAGGCTTTTCTACGCTTCCTCTACTGGCAGAGTGCATTGAGTGTACCATTCTTTGTGTTAGAGAGCCCTCACATTTAGATAGTCAATACAACTATAAACACCAGAATGTTTGTGGGCAAGAAATGAAAATTTCGGTCACAGAGAAGTTCTTTAATCTCCTAAATTGCAATCCAGCCTTATTTCCCACACCACATTTTTTAGAGCAAAGATTTCAACCCCATTCTTGAAGCCTACCCAGTGGGCTGAATTTCAGGATATGCATAATATATATTTATTGTGAATATCCTAAACACTAAATCAGCTGGGTAGGCCTCAAGGATCAGAATGTGGATCGTGTTTCCCTTTTAGTGAATGTTTATTTGGTTAAGCCAACTAGTAGTAGAAGATCGGATGGAGCGCCAAATACCTCCAAACAACTGTCAAACTTAATGAAAGGTTAATGATTGACGTTATGCCTTATCGTCTCAATCTTTCCACACAAATAGTGACAGTTATTACAATAATCCTGTCTGTGCTCATTAGCTGAGCACTTCCCTTGGTTATGCCAGTGAGATTATAAGCAAAATCATGGATGTGAAGAAAGTGAAAACTTGGTTTCTTTGCTTTGGGACCTCGGATGAGGAAGCCCAACTCCTCAAGGCATTATTCATGGAGATGTTTGAGCATGGTAAGCCGGGCTAGATAGGAGGTTGAGATGTACAATGGGCCGATGGTGGGTGCTATATGTCACTATGCAGTAGCAATTCTACCATGTTCTGCATTGTCATTGGTGTAAAGTATCTCCAATGTACTTTCAGTACGTCTTATAAGCTACCATGATTCCTAACACTTTCTCTTTTAAGACCCATAAAGAACCATGACGAAATCATGTTGTTGTCATGCAATAAACTGAGTGCATGACTTCTAATGTCAGCTTCGAGTAAATGTGAATACAAAATCCAGGATCCTGACCCCTTTCTATACCCATGTGCATTTTAATCATTTCCCTTAGGAATTCCATAGTCCCCTGGTGTTCTGCCTTAGCAGACTGTAAGTTCTCTGGAGCAGGAACTATCTTATGTGTGCATGTGCAGCGCTGCCTGTGCCTACTAGCACTGTATATATGATAAGAAGCAGGTACTAGCGATACATCTATGTGCTTTTCTTTGGAGCATATTAGAAATGGAATAATGCTGAAACATACAAGACATTCGGGGGATTCTCTGTATAGAGTATATAATACAATATTTGCACATGACATTTGTATGAACAAAATAATTATAACAGTTCTAATAGAAAATCACAAAACTTAAGGATAATACAGTATTTAACAAATGTCTTAAAAAAATAACTTTTCTGCTTTTTGCTTTCTTGGGGCAAGAATTTTACCCACCCAAATTGTTGTATTTTCTGCCAATTCACTGGAAAAGTATGAAACCAACCACCGCTATTAATTCCAAAGTGGCATATTCCTAGGCACATTCATGAAGCACAGCAGAAACTCAGAACAAATAAAGCTTCTTTAAGATCAATATCACTTCATTACACAAAGAGAAGCTGAGACCTCTGGAGATACAGGTAACAGGGAATCATTTTCTGCAGACAACATATCCTCATCTGAACTGAGATCACTCAGTTTACATAGGCTGGCTTCCAATTAGGCCTTCTTATCCTCAAACTCAGAACACTGCCATGTCCTGCACAAAGAACAGCTCTCAGTTTTAACCAAATACCATATAGTGGATTCAGTTTCAGTCAGGAAGAAATCTTCCCAGAGGGGCAAATGATTGGTGCCTTGCTTGGGTTGCACATACAATGTCAGGAAAGAAAGGAACCTTAGAACCTGACCTTTGCTTTATTTCTTGAGGGACTCAAACTGCTTTAGTTTTTAGAGTAGCCAATTTAAGCAAATTAGCCTGGTTTTAAAATAAAATATATGCAAATACAGCTGATAAATATTCATGGCAAATATCCTGAAAACCAGACTGGTGTGTGGTCCTCGAGACATGGAGCTGGGCATCTCTGATTGGAAATGATCAGATTTGGCCATATCAAAGAGCAAATTAAGCCAGCCCTCATTTTATCTGATATATCAGTGAACTTATAGCCTTGTTCTTTGTAAAGTGTGCGCCTGCCTCAATGTTGCAGTATATTGCCTCCATCGATCAGCGGAAATGAACAATGTTGGCCTCTTTATCTCCTATCCCTCTAGATTATACTCTTTATTTAATATTTAACGTTTTCCCGTGCACTGTTTTTTTACTTAGATCTGCAGCATGTCATTACCAGTTTCCATTCAACAGATCAGGTTTTTCTTATCTTCTCTTTGAAGAGGGAACTAAGTTTGCTTTCATTACATAATCCCCCTCTAGGCTGGGTCTGGAGTTCCTTGATCTAAAATAGATCTGTACTTCTTAAGAGAAAATGGAACCACTAATCCATAGATTCAGTGGGGGTAAAAGCAGGATTGGCTCAGCCTATCCCTTATGACATGGAGTTATTTAGTCAAGTTAGATTTATTGAAGGTGGTGACCCCAAAGGTCTTGGGATAGGGATGTGCAACCAGAAAAAAAATCATTTTGTTTCATTTTGCTATTTTTTCCCCTTTTTTCATTTCAATTTTCAAATGGTTTCATACTGTTTTTGCATTCTAAAGTGCTTGTGCATGCTAAATGGTTTTAGTACATATTTAAATGATTTATCACGTGCAAAAAAGGTGCAAATACTACAAAAAGATTCATTTGAAAAAAAAAAAAAACATGAAATGCTACCAGGTATGTTGATTTATGTTTATGTTTATATTTATTGAAAGGCTTGATACAGCGTGTTTAGCAAGGTTCACATCAAAGCGGTTTATGTAAAACCAAAATTAAAAAGAGGGTAAAGAACTCCAGAAACAATAAATGCCATAAAATATACCTCCCCATCTGTATTTAATCATACCACATGCTTCTATAAACAAAACTTTTTTTGTCGGATCTTATTTTAAAAATTCCCAGCAATTTATGCTAAAATCTTATAATTTCGTCCCTTTTACTTTATTATCTAAAAAATCTTACCCATATTCTCTGTTATATTCATAACATTGTTCTTCATTCAAATCTGAATCAGCTGAAGTATAATCAAAATACCCTCTCCATCACTGTATCTCTCCTATTTGAAAGACAACTCAGCTAGTAAATATTTTGGAAGAGGTTACGGATTTAACACATGAATGCTGGTTGGTGACAATGGACATTAATTCCTTGTACACCAGTGTTGATCAGCAACAGACATTATACATTTAGAGGAAATAGACTGGTAAAACACATTGGTTTCAAGAATTCCAAAAGATTATATCATAGATTTGTTGGAACTAGTTTTATGCAGCAACTATTTTTGCTATAATAAGGACCTTTGGCATTGCTATAGGGGTGACTGTGGCCCCCACGGTAGCTACTTTATATGTAGCAAATTTTGAGGAAAAATTCCTCTGTCCATCTAATTGGATGAGGTTTGTGAGATTGTGGGTCAGGTATTTATTTTATTTTATTTATTTATTTAGACAGTTTTGTATACCACCTTATCCTTCAATCAAAGTGGTCACAACACAATTGGGGATACATCTAATATGAGGGGATATGAGACACATACACTAATACTTACAGGGAACATGGGCAATGAAGGGTTAAGTGGCTTGCCCAAGACCACAAGGAGCACCTGTGGGACAAGAAACCCTAGTCCTTCTGGCCCAAGGTTGCTGTCCTCTAGTGGGATTTGAACCCCTGACCTTCTGGCCTGAGGTAACTTGCCCAAGCCACTAGGCCACTCCTCTCTCTAGACATCTGGATGGGTTCCCAACAAATATTGTTATCCTTTATGAACTTGTTAAACAGATGTGTACCAAATTTAAAATTTCAGAGTGAGTACAATCAAGAAAATATGTTTTTTGGATGTGTTCATTAAAAAACAGGATAGAGGACTGATGACCACTGTATATCAAAAAACAGTTGAGCAATGTTTATTGATGTTTAAGCGTCATTATCCATATCGAAGATGGGTCTGCCAAAAAGTCAATTCTTGAGGTTACGCAGATTCTGTTATATATGAGAATTGCAAAACACAAACTATACAATCTTCCTCAGACTTGGCTTTATAAGTCAATAACCGATCTCAATGTGCATATAATGCTCCTTTATATGCTTGTTTAATGCAAGTATCTGGATAACCCTGTTCCAAATATTTGGTTATCAAAGTTGGTACCTGAGTATTATAGTCTTCTGTAGTATAACACCAAAGGTTACAGCATTATTTCAGAAGCATTGGCAGATTTTGATGACACATGCCTGCTCCAGCCAATGTTCTACGACCTGACCTATGGGTGCCCTCTCAGCAAAGGATAGAGGGTGAAATTGGACATTTTGGTTGTGATCTTTGTGAAATGTGTTCACAGACAATTCAAGGAGATCAATGGATATGTCCAACTAATCGAAAAGTCATGAGTAAGGTATTTTCAACATGTAACACTACTTTTGTAATGTATTTAACTACCTAAAAGCTGTAAAATACCTTTAACCCAGAGCATGTATATAGTTTCCCCAGTTAATACAAGTTGAATAACCTTGTTTTCTGTAAGTCCAGCATGGGCGTTTACTGTGTCTGAACAAAAGTGATGTTCTTTGTAAACCGACCTGATACCAAAGAGCGCGGTATAGAAAAACAAAATAAATGTAATTCAGTACCCCTGGCAGAAGATTTATGTGGGGTATACAAAGAGAGCAATAAAAGTGATGTTGCAGGAACATTGGTCCCAAATACATACAAAAAATGAGGCTACTCCAATTGTACAACACTGACTGAGGGACTCACACATTTGAAGAGCTCCGTTGGAGGATTATTGATGTGATACCCCCATATTGGTGAGGATGTGACAGGGAGGCATGTTTAAATAATAAGGAACATTCTGGATATATCGTTTAAATATGATGCAACTATATGGGCTCAAAATGAAAACAGAATGGCATTCCTTACTGTGAAAAACTATGATCGTATTAAGTCATTCATAAATAGTTGTTTTTTTTGAATGGAAAAAAGTGACTATGAGGCACATTCTGATCCGGATGTCCAACCCCTTGTCCAGTGCTCAGAATCAGGACGTGCACCGGCTGCACCTGATTCTGATCCCATGGGCGCTAGACATGTTCACGGGATCAGAATCGGGAACAGGGCCAGGACGTCTAGGCCATGCCCCAATTCACGCACAATGGACTCCCTGGATAGCTCCCACAGTGCCATGGCATCCTGTCGCCACCGACGAAAGTCCTCTTTCGCAGCAGCTCGACCCTCGATCTGGCCTTCCATTGTCAGGGTCAGGCTACAAGGAATACCCTGCACCTCCTCTGCTGGTCCCGGCTCAGCTGTTCCCTGATGTCCATTTTACAAACCCCGGACGTACAGGGCCAACCTCAGAATCGTCCCTGTATGTCGGGTATCGGTCGCTGCCCACCACCGGCCCTCACTCCTCCTCTGGCCTGCCCCCTCTTGCTCATGAACAGAGCTCCCTGCACAGATTGGGTGAATGTGCGGGGAGCTCTGCTTCCCCCAGCGCTGGCCAGATGAATAGCAGGTCTGGACGTCTGGATCAGATGTCCAGACCCGCTATTCTGGTCTCAGAATAGACCCCTATGGCTTTAAAGGGAGTGCTGTGTTTGACATCATCACAAGCCTTAAGGCACCACAGTCAATTTGAGGGATGAGCTGAAGGAATCTGGAGTGAGGATCATATCAGTGGATAGGACCGAAGGATGAAATTAGTTGCAAGAAATTATTGATGTTTCCACTCAGATAAGTGAATGAGTTATCATATGTCCCCTGATGCAGAACTTCTGAATTATGAAGTTTGAAACATGACATTATGTCGGGAGAAATGATGGACGTAGAAGTTAATATAGAGGGAGTGGTTACCAATAGGTGAAGGATATCTTTTAAAGAAAAAAATTAATTAAAAGGACCACATTTATAAGATTCTAGCATTAATTGCTGTGAATTTTTAAAATAAGGTCTGGAAAGAAAGTTTTGTTTATAGAAGCATGTGGTACGATTGAATACAGATGGAGAGGTGTATTGTAGGACATTTGAATGAAGGGATTACCTCCAGTATTTGATCTCAGTTTATATTCTTTGGGTATTTTTATTTCATCAAGACAGAGCTTACCCCACCAAAGAGCCTCATAAAATCAAATCTGGTTCTCAAATACACTAACATACACACTCACTAATTAGGGCCCAAAGAAATTAATGAGTTGTATTTACTAACACATGTGCTAGCATATTTTGATAAACAGGCCCCAAAGATATGGCTGTAATTGAATTTCTGGATTTAAAATATTATTGGCAGTTTGCGCTTCCTCTTTTTTAAGGCTTCCAGTAAACCCCTGAGAAATACAGTTTGGCTCCTGAAGCTATTGACTATTTCCCAAATTCAAAACTCAGCTGAGTCAGGGAACCATTTTCTGCAGGCCGGTGTAAGTTTTCTATTTAACACTAGAAGCCCCAAAGTGCGTCAATTGATGCAAATGCATCTTCGAAGTTGTATACCAGTGCCACTGCTAGAACCATGTCAGTCATGTTCCATGACTTTGTTAGCAAGGTCAAGATGTTCAAATATGTGCATCAAAAATTAATGACAGATGCACCACCTAGTGGGAAAATGAATTTATACCTAGAAGCCCCAAAGTGTGTCAATTGACGCATTCAGTTGTCTTGGATGCGTCAATTGACATACTTTGGGGCTTCTAGGTATAAATTCATGTTCCCACTAGGTGGCGCATCTCAATCACTGATTACAGTTTTACTCTGACATTACAAACAATAAACACACGATGACATCATGTAATGATGTCACTTACTGCACATATTTAACAAATAAGTAACTTCACATTAATTCACATCTGCATTTCATGCTAAACGCAGTCGTCGTGATAATGCGTCAATTGATGCACTTTGGGGTTTCTAGGTAAAATTCCTTTTGGGGCTTCTAGTGTTAAAAGAGTGCTGATGGTTCCAGCGCCCTGTTTCTCCAGAACACAGTCTCTCTCATGCTCCCGTTTAAAGATTTCATTGTGAAAAAATGCCTTAATAGCTATGGGCATCTGGCAAGTTGATTAATTAGGTCCAGTTTGACTCTGTCAGTGACTGCAACACTAGAGATTGACTTCGCTCATCCTTTATCCAGAGCATAGCGGAAGAGGTACGAGGCTGGCCAAAAGCTTCAGTTTCAGTGGAGTAATGATTTTTGTTTGACAGAAGAGGTGTAAAAAACAAGACCATTCTTTAATACAGTCATTCTCAAGCCAGTCTCCAAGAATCCACCCCCCCCCCCTCCCCTCCCCAGGCCAGTCTGGTTATAGCATATCTACAGTGAATATGCATGAGATGCAAATTCTTTATGAATATCCTTAAAACCCAACCAAATTTGGGGGGGGGGGGGGGGGGGTGGAGGTCCTGGTTGAGCATAAACCGAGGCCTGGCCCAACCTTTTCCATTATAGCAGAGTGTTATCTGGAAAGCTTATCAGATTATAGTGTAGGAATCCCAGCAAAGGTAGTATTGCTTTAAAAGTAAATTCAGAAACATCACCAATTCCATGCCCGTTAGTGGCACATGGACACAGTGTTGGCTTTCTAAGTGACCTTTCCTGCGTATGCTGGGCTTCCTCCTTTTTCATCAAGGCAAATGCTTAAAGAGGGATGATTGACTGATGAGTATTATTTATCACCTTACCGAGAGCAGCCTGGATAGTGGATCTCCTTCTGTTTTTTGCCACACTGCATTGATGGACTTTTGTTTGTGCTCCTTCAAGTCAATGCCGACTCCCGGCAGCCCATGTGGTTTCTTGGCAAGGTGTCACCTAAAGTAGACCGCCAGGCCTCTTCTTCCAAGGCAATGGAGGTAAAGTGAATTAGCCCAAGGTCACAAGGAGTGTGAGTGGGAATTGAACCCTGGTCTCTTGGTCAGAGGGCTACTCCTCTACGCCTATGAATTTTTAGTCCTGCCTTATCTAGATAAATTAGAGCTGTGAGCTCATGCATGCAGTGAAGCAAGACCAGTAGTGGATCAGCCTATCAACCTGGTCAGGTGGCAAGTCCCAATCAGAGCTGCAGTTTCCAGAAAGAGATTTTCCCCAGTCTTAGATTTTGACCATTTATCCCAATGCATTATGGAGTTTGTAGTCCTGCTTTTTCTACTACTACTATCACCGATCATTTGTATAGCTCTACAAGGTGTACACAGCACTGTACATGAACAAGAAAGAGACGGTCCCTGCTCATCAGAGCTTATAATCTAGTCAGGGGACTAGGGTAAATCAAGGGGGAAATGACAAGATGCAGATAGGTGACAAGCATGAAAATAAAGAGATCAGGATGCAAACTCAGCCTCAAACAGGTGGGCTTTTAGCCTGGATTTGAACAGGGCCAGAGAAAGAGCCTGGCGTACTATCTCAGGTACTTTGTTCTGGACTGGCTTCGGGCCTCCTCTGCTCCCCGCCTACCCTCTCCCCCCATTCCCCCCTGCATGCAGCAAGAAACAGCCTGATCCATTGCTTTTGAAAAAACTGCTTTTATTAGTGGATCTTAAAGGCCACAGCTTGCGGATACAAAGATGTTGTACTGATAACAATTATAACTGCAACCATAACAATCTTAACCTCTGTACAAACTTATGTAAGCATTGAGTAAACAATAGGTAAACAATAACCCTAAGCTGGGGTTAATATGGAGGGATACCACCGTTCCTGTTGCCTGGACATAGGCCCCGCCCCGCCCCTTTTCCCCCATCACCAACCACTCCATGTCGGTGCCCGGGTGTCCCATCCCGTTCTATGCTCCTGATAACCGGGCCCCGGCACCTCCCGACTTGGTACCCAGGTCCCCCCTTTTCCATAGTACCCCTCCCCTCCCCCTGTTCTTTGGTGAGGTCCCACCCACTGTGACGACTTCTCCCCTCTGCATTTCGGGTGTGGAGTGTGGGGACAGCATCGCTGTCAAAAGAGGAAGGGGCGGCTCCAGTCTCTTTCCCTTTATCTCCAGCCAGTCCCCCTTCCCCCTTTCCCCTGCCTATCCTTACTGTCCCCTTTGTGGCCCTCCCCAATCCAGGCACCCTGTCATGGGGCCTGCACCTGATCGGTGCCAGCCCACCATATGGATCAGCAGGATGGAATGAGCAAAATCTGGAGTTGGCAGTAGAAGAGAAGGGCACTGATGGGAGCAATGTGAGCGAAGAGTGGAGTGGGGAGCAGGAAAGATAAGGAGAGATAAGAGAGGAACGAAAATGAGGAGCTGCAGAATGTGTGCACTTCTAGGTCAGTAGGAGAAGTTTGAACTGGACGTGGAAACAGAGAGGGAGCCAATGAAGTGTCTTGAGAAGAGGGGTAATATGAGCATTGCGAGACTGGCGGAAGATAGCGATGTGGCTGAGTTTGGAACAGACTGAAGGGGGAGAGAGATGATTCTGAGGGAGACAGAAAAGCAGTGGGTTGCAATAGTCTATAAGGGAGGTGACTAGAGAGTGGCTAAGGGTCTTAGTAGTGTGTTCAGAAAGGAAGGATGAATTTTACTGAAGATATAGAGGAGAAAACGGCAGGCTTTAGTCAGGACTAGCCAAGGCCTCCTGATAGAAGAGGGATTCTCAAGCCAGTCCTTGGGACACACCTAGCCAATCAGGGTTTCAGCATGACCACAATGAATAAGCATGAGAAAGAATTGCATGTAATGGAAGCAGTGCATGCAGATCTATGCCATGCATTTTATTTATTTAGCTGTTCCTATATACCGTTTTTCACCAAGTCACAGCGGTGTTGTGGTTCTCCTGAAAACCTGACTGGCTAGGTGTGTCCCAAGGACTGGCTTGAGAACCCTGCACTAGATACTGGGAGTTCATATTCAGTTAGCAGGACCTTCTATCCAGATTAGTCCTGGTGAGACCAATATTCAGCAGTCCATGGTCAGAGCTTTGGAAGAGCTCACAATGATCTATATCATGATCATTTTCAGTGCTGCTGGGCACGTAAGTATCTGCATAACTTAGGAAAGGAAAAGAGCTTTCTGAAATTTATGTGGATTGACTATCCAGATAGCGACTGAAAATTTCCACGTTGCAGATAGCTGCAGTTCCTGTCCGCTAAATCCGTATATTCAGTGTCAATCCCTCTCCGGATACTATCACTGAATATCTGAATTTCTTTCCCTGCAGTGACTGACATTTAATTAAACAGTGACCAGTGCGGGCTCAATATTACCCAGTTGGTTTTTTGGCAACTCTCAAATTATCCCAGGGTCTTTGCTGGGGCAATTACAGCGGAAATGATTTCACCAGGCGATGCACCAAGACCGCAGCCCATTTTGTGTCGGTAAGTTATGCTGTTATTTTTATTTGATGATTGAAAGAGGATTCCATAGTATTGTTCCACGCGAATAGTAGGTAGTAGATAGATAAGAAAATTAAATAGTAAAGAAATACTGCTAGACTTTTCCTCTCGACTCATGCCAAAAAAGTGCTGCTCACACTTCAGCACAACTATTGCCTCTTCTCCTTCCACTAGCACTTTATCTTCCATAAACCATCTTCCCAGCAGCGAGGAGGCACCATCACCTGCACTCTTTAGTTTTAATATTTCCTCTTTAGGGGATGACTGCGGTTCTATCGAAACAGAAAGAGTTCAGTAACACTGTGAACCAACACCTGTAAGATTCTTTCCTGTTCTTGCTGTTTTTGACCAGGCCCTATGACAGGCGCCCATCAGTGGCGAATGATTTCCTCATCAGATCGGCAGCCGTGCAGATCAAATGTAGAAAGAACTGTAGCAAAGGAAAATTCATCCAGATTATTTTTAATTCATTTATAGCCAATTCAATCTGCAGAGGGCTTTTTCTCTTCTGCCTTGTTCTACAGACACACCTGTATTTCTCGGGATTTTCTTTTCCTTAAGGAGCTGTCAGCATA
This sequence comes from Ichthyophis bannanicus, assembly GCA_033557465.1. Taxonomy (NCBI): domain Eukaryota; kingdom Metazoa; phylum Chordata; class Amphibia; order Gymnophiona; family Ichthyophiidae; genus Ichthyophis; species Ichthyophis bannanicus. The sequence continues at coordinate 116,584,821 of CM066049.1, read as the reverse complement.
CTTTCCGGTTAAATATGAATGGGTGCATGAATATGGATGGCAACCTACATGTAGTGATTCCCTTTTCAGCCCTAATGTCTCTCTTCCCACTGACAGTTAGAGGCTGCATTTTGCAACCCCTCATTTAGAGTGATCGCCTGACTCCATGCTCGGTCACATTTTGGTAAACCAATGGGGTTTTATTTTAAGTCCTTTTCAGAGAGGCTAACATTGGATAGACTGGGGAATAATCAGGGTTCCTGTCTCTCAGCCAGCTCATCCTGAAAAGACTAATCAGGTCCTGTTTCATTCCTCTGCATGCATTGCGAGGCAGCTCTGATTTCCCTAAGGAAAAGTAGGACATATTCCCTATGCCACACAATGAGCTACATGCAGAACTAGGCTGCTTTCCTTGGGTTGCCTTAGGAGTAACACAAGTGATTATATACTCATGGGAAGGTTGTGGAGGCATGGAACAGCCTGCAAATTGAGCTAGTAGAGGCAAAGGTCTGGAATAAGTACAGAGGGTCCATGGCTAAAAGGAAGGGAGGGGGGAATCCAAGGGTGGATGAGCTGGGCAGTATCCAGTACATAGTGTTTTTATGATTTGTAATGAATGATTTTTCTACCACACCCAAAACCATGGATGGTGCTGAAAAATAAAATATATAAAACAATAGAGAATCTTTAGATCCTTATCTGCCTATGTTTCCTAGATTTCCACAAAGAAACTCTGGGAGATGTAGTCCATAGAGGGAGATAGGAGACATTACTAGAATTCTGGAGTAACAGGTCCCATTTATTAAACTGCAGTAAGGCTTTGCATCAATACATGCTAATAGCAAAATTTAACGGGCATCAGCAGTAAAAGGCTCTATGGTTTTCTACTTACAGAGGATGTGGTCAACATATGGGGGAAGCAGCCATAATATTAATGCATGTTGCCCACACCTCTGGAGGTATGAAGGCACATTTTCGAAAGGATGTCTGGCTGCAAATGGGAATGTCCAAGTCAAAATGTCCAATATACAGTGGGAGGGGCAACCGAAAAGATGGTCTCATGTAACTGCCTTGCAAAATTGGTCTTTGTCCACCCTGAAAGATGCAAGTGTCCGATGCATAATAGCAAAAACAGGGACACACAGTGTTATGGGCTAGCCACATGCATGAGGTCTCCGCATTTCAGAAACTTACATGTGCCATATATGCACGTCCACAGAATAGGGGGCATAAATGTGCCAATCACAGAACGCAGCCACGACTCTCTGCCCCTTGCACATCCCGGCCCACCGTTTTGCACACAGGGTGTGTTGCAGTGCGGAGAAATGTATACTCTGCATACTGGCGGGTATCTTTGACGGTGTGAAATGTATCAGAGGAGTAAATGAGCATTTTTCTCTTCATCGTACTGTTGTTATGTTGATGAAAGAAGCATCTCTACTAATCCCGTTCATGCCCTGGAGGAGATATGACCATGGACGTCCCCAGTGGCAATAGAAGACATGAAGTGCTGGTCTGAAATTGTGTGTGCACGAGTATCTTTACTGACCCACCCCTGCCACACCCATGGCTGACTTGGGGCTTTCTGAAATCGCTCCAGGGGCATTTTTGTGATTGCTTTTCTGAATGTTTGTTTTCAGACGTCCAAATCACGAATGGAGTTTCTAAAATGGTCATTATAGTTATATATCCATGGTGACAACCTGCTTGCTGTTAACATGTGTTATGATAACACACATTAACACCCGGCTTTTTTTTAATGTATTATATAGCTCATTCCTTTCCAGCAGTTCTCGCCCCTTCCCCTTTTCCATCCCTTTCCCGCCCCTTCCTACTATTAAAAAATCCTATATTAGGCATTTAATGAGAGATTTAATGTGCATTAAGAATATTTACCATGTGTCGATGATTTTTTAACAAACGTTAAAAAGCCACATTAAACTCTTAATGCAGTGCAGTAAGGAGGCCCAATGGTACAGGCCGTGTGTGAGCAAAATGCATAAGGAAGCCAGTGAGAAGCCAGTTTTATAAGTCCAATATAAAAGACAGGACCATCACAGGTGGGTGGGGGTGGATAGAAAAAGCCCCAAGGAGTGGGAATTAGGTAAGGCTGGATTTAAGATGTCTGGATTTAACCTCTCTCCCAGCTGTTCTCCATTGGCAAGAATGGAGAGCAGTTGGGAGAGAGGTTTCTATCAGAGATCATACAGTATAATTCTAAATCAAGGCTCCTCTTATATTATGTGGCATCTTCAAGATTTAATGCCAGACAGTTGTCTATGTCGCCTGTGTCTAGCTCTGGGCTCTGGAGTCAGGAGTGGTTCTTTTCTGATGGTGGACTGGGAGGGGGGACAAGGCTTTCGCTGACGAAACATTGAAATAGGTGATGACATGAATGAGCAGTTCCCCATACAGGACAGTCACATGACTGAAGGACCAGTCAGCCACGGGCGTCATATAGCATATGAGCACTTACTTCCACCACTGGCACAAGGGTGGTGGTGATTTGGCACCCTGACATCATGGTCAGGCGCTTGTCTGTCCTTGCCGGTCGTCTGCTCAAGGGATCAGTTCAAATACTATTTACTTCTCAACTTTCCTTTCAGACTCATTTCGCAGTCTGAGCTGCTGTGAGAAATTACAGCCAGGCTGTTATCCGGAAAAGTCTGTCTGAGTCCCAGATCAACAGTGGCATGCTCATCGTCTGCTCTTATGTTGTTTCGTTTCTGCTTTGTTTTATATTATTTGTTTCATTGACGTACATGTTATATATTTATAACATTCCTTTATTCATTAACTTTGCATAAAGAGCATAAGGAAAGACATTGGGGTCCTTTTACTAAAGTGTGTTCGGTTTTATATTTAACGTGCATTTAGCACAAAAACGAATGTGCATTATGCGCACAGCCTCTGCGGTAATTGTCAGGGGCGTGACCAGCATGTTCCCGACAATTAACATGGGAATGTGCGTGCACTTACCTCCATTTTTCCAGGTGGAGATAGTGGATCCGTGCTTTCTGCGATATTGATAGCCATGCCCACTCTGTGCCCCTAGCCCACCCATTCAGCATCCTAGCATGTGATGGGCAGTTACTGCCAAAATCAGCATGCATTAACTGTCATACCCCTGCAGTAAGTTTTACCGCGGGCCCGAGCATGCAGTTAAAATGCTCCAAATCACGCATTAACTGCATAGCACACTTTGGTAAAAGGGCCCTTTTAGCATGCACTGAAATGACAAATAAGCAATATGTTTTTTGGAGGAGTGGGGGTTGTGATTTTTCAGCAGGGAAACAACATGAAAGATCATTGATGTTTCCCTGTTGTTTTAGCATATCCTTAAACATTTATGCCTCTTATCATCCCCATTCGTATTGTCTGATTGATGATACGGTTTCCCATCGCATTTTAGCAGCTACTATCGGAGAAGGGGATAAGAGCAGGAATGGGAATGATGGTGTAGGAGATGAAGCTGCTAGATCATATCGGTTTGGAGATAATATAACTCCTCTACATTTTTGCACTGCAGATTTTGTTAGGGGAATAATTATAGAAGGATTTGTAGAGGAAAGTAAGTATTATACATTCTGCAGGGGGAAGCAAAGTCGCTCAAATTTTTCAAGGGAAGCAATTTTGCAGTAGTTCATATTTTCGCTGCTTCTATCTTTGTCTTTTTGTTAGATTGTCTCTGAATCACACCTCACCTCCGCTCGCAAGCTGGCGCATGCTGGTGGAAGGCTGCTAGATTTCTTGATGAATCATGCATAGAATGTGTCCCCTAAGCCCTCGAGAGCAGAAACTCATGGAAGAACATGTCCATTATATACTGTAACAGAACAATACCCTGTGGCAAGATACTACCAAGCCAACTCAGCTAAACATCGTCGTTTTTTTAAATTAAGAAGTTTCTTTTTGCTATTTCTCTCCTTCATTGATGCCTCTATACTAATTTTAAATTATTGCTACAGAAGGACCCTTCTTGTCTCTTTTTGCGAACCACTATCAGCAGATCAAAACAGTGTTAATATATTTGCATAATTCACCCCTAACGGGAGGGGCTTTCCACATAACTGCATAGGAAGGATCAGTAGAGGGAGATGCTGTGAGAACTGGAGTTACAGAAGGAGTACAACCCTCCTGCTCTATAAGAAAAAGAAGAGAGTAGCCACGTCTAGCTGCTACAAGAGCACCCCCTCGGATACTTAAAACAAAGGGAGCTCTTCCAGGTGCAAAAGAGGGGAATAGCTGCACATAAATACTGCACTGTGAAAGAGAAGGAAGACTGGAGCTGGAGGGAAAGGTGGAAGACTTTTCTGTTGCATGAAGAGAAAACGTTGTGGTCAGTTATAACAGCTGACAAGGGGAGAAGATCTGAGATCTACAATAAACCTGCAGAGGGCGCTGTGATTGCATCCCTCTTCAGATTTAACCCTCCTGACCTAAAGAGCAGGGGACTGCAAGGATCCCCAGAGGGAAACTATAGAAGAACAAACTTTCAACTCAGTGTTTTACAGATGGTCTTGTAGGCAGGGAAGGCCAAGAGACCCCAGGTCCCTGCATTTCTGACTGTAAGAAGTAATTCTTACCTATTCACCCAATTCTATCCTTCACAGCAGTGCATTTACATGTAATTGAAACAACCAAGTCGGCGTGGAAGTGTGTTATTTGCTTGATCATGATTCTACTGATCAAGGATCTTCAATAGCTAGATTCTCTCCCCCCCCCCCCCCCAGTCAAACAAACCTCTGGGACAGTGTAGTCTTATTCGAAAGCCACCTCCATTCACGAGAAGGACTGGAGAAGAGCTTACGCTAAATTCATTTATTAGAACTGAGAGTGTAGAAGCTGAAGGTAAGGGTCTGATTTTCTTTCTGTTCCTTATCTACAGGAAAGAACACTGTAAATCATGCCCCGATGTCACAATTCAGTTGTAAAACTGACTTTTAACTCTGATGAACTTTCTTTCACTTTCTGTATGAGGCCTCATGTGGTAGAGGTTTTATACTGCTTTACATTTTGAACTGTACCCCACGTCCTTCCCCCCTACTAAGCTGTAAAACAATATTTTCTTATCTCTGTTTATTTGGAGCTGCCTTAACATGGAAGAGCGGGCCTGCCCAACCATTACACAAACGAGGCTGTCACCTAGGGGGGCAGCCTCTGAGAGGCAGCAAAGAGCAGGGCATTCAAAGCTAAACAATTGATTCTTACAGCAGGAGAGGGGGGGGGGAGTTGTAAAGCTTAAAGTTTGCCTAGGGCACCAACACCTTCACACAACTCTGGGGCCGCCCCCGGGGTAAACTAAACAGATTTCCATTGCTTATCCAAGGGTTAAGCAGTGGGTTTCCTCAGCCCACGTTAATAGTGGTTTATGACCATGAAAGCTGTGAGCGGTTTGCGCTTCTTGAGAAACCCATAAGCTGCGGCAAAGCTGGATCAAATCATATGAGAGTTTCCACACCAGGATGAAGATAATAAACAGTAAGATAAGTAGAGAAGTTGGTATTCAGTTATAGTTAAGTTGAACTTTAAAAGTAAAAAAAAGTCAAAAGAAAACTTTTTCATGCATAACATGTAGGAACATAAGAACATAAGATATGCCATACTGGGTCAGACCAAGGTCCATCAAGCCCAGTATTCTGTTTCCAACAGTGGCCAATCTAGGTCATATGTACCTAGCAGTTTCCCCAAGGGACACAGGTTCCACAATGCTTGTATTGGTTCAAGCATTGATATCCTGGGTCCCTTCTTAATAATGGTTTATGGACCTTTCCTCCAGGAACGTGTCCAAACCTTTTTTAAACCCAGCTACACTAACAGCCTTTACTACATCCTCCGGTAACAAATTCCAGAGTTTGATTACACGTTGAGTGAAAAAATATTTTCTTTTATTAGTCTTAAATAGTTTACCCTGTAGCTTCATTTCATGTCCCCTAGTCTTTCTATATTCTGATAAGGTAAACAATCGATCTACGTTTACCCGTTCCACTCCGTTCATTAATTTATAGACTTCTATCATATCTCCCCTCAGCCGTCTCTTTTCCAGGTTAAAGAGCCCTAACCTTTTTAGCCTTTCTTCATAAGAGTATCCTTCCATCCCCTTTACCATTTTGGTGGCTCTTCTCTGAACCTTTTCTAAAATCGCTATATCCTTTTTAAGATACGGCGACCAGAATTGCACACAATATTCAAGGTGCGGTCTCACCATGGAACGATATAGAGGCATTATAATATCTTTTGTTTTATTTTTCCATTCCTTTCCTTATCATACCTAGCATTCTATTTGCTCTCTTGGCCGCCGCTACACACTGGGCTGAGGGTTTTAACATGGTATCCACAATGACGCCTAAATCTTTTTCCTGGGTGGTGGTTCCTAATGTGGAACCTTGCATCGTGTAACCATAGTTTGGGTTGTTCTTCCCTAGGTGCATAACCTTGCACTTGTCCACATTAAATTTCATCTGCCATTTTGATGCCCAGTCTTCCAATTTATCAAGATCCTCTTGCAATTTTCCACAATCCTCTTGGGTTTTAACAACTTTAAATAGATTTGTGTCATCTGCAAATTTGATAACCTCACTCGTTATTCCACTTTCCAGGTCATTTATGAATATGTCAAAAAGCAGCGGACCCAGCACAGATCCCTGGGGTACACCACTATTCACCTTTCTCCATTGGGAAAATTGGCCATTTAGCCCTACCCTCTGCTTTCTATCTTTTAACCAGTTCCTGATCCACAATAGTACACTGCCTCCTATCCCATGACTCTTTAGTTTTGCCAAAAGTCTCTCATGAGGGACCTTGTCAAAGGCTTTCTGAAAGTCCAGATACAAAATATCAACCGACTCACCTTTGTCCACCTGATTATTCACTCCTTCAAAAAAACATAACAGATTAGTAAGACAAGATCTTTCTTGTCTAAAGCCATGTTGGCTGTCTCCCATTAGGTCATGACTATCTACATGCTGAGTAATTTTATTCTTTATGATGGTTTCTACCATTTTTCCCGGTACTGATGTCAGGCTCACCGGTCTGTAGTTTCCCGGATCACCCCTGGAACCCTTTTTAAAAATTGGTGTTACATTGGCGATCCTCCAATCTTCAGGTATTAGAGATGATTTTAATGATAGTTCACAGATTACTAATAGCAGGTCTGCAATCTCGTATTTCAGTTCTTTCAACACCCTTGGATGTATACCATCCGGCCCAGGTGATTTGCTACTCTTCAGCTTATCTAATAGTTGTAATACATCTTCCCGATGTATCGATATTTCCTTCAATTCTTCCGCACCTTTAAATACCACTTCAGTCATGGGTAATATCCCTACATCTTCCTCAGTAAAGACTGAAGCAAAGAATTCATTCAGTCTCTCCGCTATCGCCTTGTCACCTCTTAGTGCTCCTTTAACCCCTTTATCATCTAATGGACCAACTGACTCTCTCACAGGTTTTTTGCTACAAATGTACTTGAAAAGGTCTTTACTTCGCATTTTTGCTTCTGCAGCAAGCTTCTTCTCGAATTCTCCCTTTGCCTGCCTTATCAATGCCTTGCATTTGACTTGCCAGTGCTTGTGCTGTTTCCAGGTTTCGTCTAGGTCATATCTAGGTCAGGAGCGATGATGACAAGCAGAGCAGCAAGGCATAAAAAGTAACCTTGCTGTAAAATAAAGCCGTGATTCTAATAATGAGCTCTTAATGCTTACTTGAGAGCTATTTTTTAAGCAAACAATCCTAAATGCTGCATTTATTCTTGTGGACTTTAATTACTTTGTAGCATATACGGGAGTGTTAGTATTTATGCTTATAGCATTTTCCTCCATATATATGTCTCCTTTGTATATATATTTCCATTAGCAATTTACCTGGACAAATGGACTATTTGCAAACTGCCCACCTTCCCCATGTGTAAAAAAGTACAGGCTGTTGGCTTTTTGAGCTTGAATAACTGTCTGGACTATTACTTTGCTTCGACCGCAGCTGCTCTTGGCTTCGTAATGTTTAAGTTGGCTCTGTTTCCCTCTCCTTGACCAAGAAACACAAACTGCATCCAAATGGAAAGTACTGTTCAATTCACAGTACGGTGCTTCCCCTAAGATGGATGTGAACCCTAGAGATGTTTGCTATCAAGGCTGAAAAAGGACAGCAATACAAATCAGCTGATCCAAAACGTGTGCCCTAGACAGAGGCTTGCTTTCCGCAGACCTCCAGAGTAGTAGACCTGGGATTCTCCTGGGATTTTGACAGTCCCACCAGGTAATTCGTTAATCACGAATCATAGTCTGAAGGTGATTTCTGATTACTGCAGAATGACCTGGACCCACCTCTCAGAATCAGTTGCTTTTGTTAGTGGGTGAAGCACATGCCCCTCTCTGAACTATTCCCAAATCACTAGCCAGTACTAGGAACGCATCTACCATAGTGCGCCCCTCCCTGCCTGGCTCCAGATCCAAACACAAACTGTCACTCATAGATTGTGAATCATGTGAGTCCTTACTTAACACCAGTGCAGCAGGATTCAGTTCCGCTTATCCCAAAATGAAACTGGCACAAAGAACTTGCTTCTGCAAATTCTCTCAGCTTGTCTAGATTTAGGATTTGATGTTCACAAGTACAGTACAACACTTTATTCTTTACTTTTGCTGATGCTTTTCATTCCCTGGAGTGTATTTAATTGTTTTATTAAAAAGGTTCCATTTGATTGTTATGTAAGACCTGATCATGATTTCATCCTACATGTCAGATCTGGAAGCAAAAGCATTCCTTACTGTGAGTTGGAAGCAGTCAGCACCAGCGTAACCATTAGGCAAAGCAAGGTGGTCACTTAGGGCAGAAGCTTCAAGGTGAGCGACCGAGAGCAGCTATAGTCCAGACAGTCACCCTGACTCAAAAGAACCATCAGCCAACACGTTTAGCCAGAGGGAGGGTGAGCAATAGCCCATTTCCACTATTTTTATATAGAGGAAACTGTTTAACATCTGACAGCATGATATCTAATTATATATTACAGGCTTCCTCTGAGATGGGTGGTGTTGGGGGATCGTGATTGTTGAGTTTAATTATCTAAATCGCAGAGGGCATTGGCTAGGGACCTTAAAGGTAATTGAGGGGGGCCCAAAGTGTAAAGTTTTCCGAGGGCATCTAATACCCTTGCATCAGCCTAGACCCTGGGGGTCTGAGTGTGCCCTAGGCAAATGAAATGACAAGATGAGAACGTGGATGGCAGGGTGCACCTAGCAAGTTGTCTCAGTTGGATTGGCAATAGATAGCAGGGCCAGCTTAACCACTGGACTAACTGGGTGGTGGCCCAAGGCAGAAGCTTTTGGGGAACAGCAGAAAGCAGTTGCAGTCACAGGTCCCGATGCCACACAAACTCAAAGATCCATGGGCGCTTAGGGAGGCCAATTCCATAGCATGCACGTCTGGCCCACGGACACGTCCAAATTGAAAACAGGCCTGATTTCACTCTAATTTCATAACCATGGGTATAGATGTGCCCGTGGTTCTGGAATTGGGCACATAGACGTTTCTGGCGTGGCACAAGCAAATGTCTATGGAGAAACACAGGTCCCACTGTTATAACAAGACATGGGTATACGCAGCAAATAGTTTGGATGTCCCCACACTCACCGTATTCTGATAAGATGGACATTTCTGATCCTGCCCATCTGCACCATATACCCAAGGATGTCTCCAGGACTGGTCTGTACACTAGGCGAGCTAGGCAGCTGCCTACAAAGGCCAGCCTGGGTGGGCAGTGGTGGCAGAAGCAGCACACATGGGTGGCTGTGCCGCCTCCCCCCCCCCAGCTGCTGTTGATTCAATTTTTTGGGGGGGAGGCGGACAGCGACAATATTTCCAAAAGCGGTGGCAAAAAGTCACTGTTTTTGGAAATACTGCCATACGGCCACTGCCCGCCTCCCCCTCTCAAGACGGAATCTGTGGCAGCTGGGGAGGATGGTGCTGGCGGTGATGGTTGAGGGGGGTGGCATCAGCTGGGGGGGAGTGAGGCCAAGGTTTCTGCCTAGGGCAGCAGAAACACTTGAGCCAGCACTGGATGTCTCCGACGGCCACACCTCCTCTGTTAAAATGTGCATCTCCTAAGCTGCTCCTCTCACTGACAGTGTTGTGCTGATGCAAACTACACATAAATACTGAGGATACATAAATGTTGATGCAAACTAGACTACATATACTAGTCTGTTGCATGCCCAGAATAGTGCAAGGTTATCTCAAAGATATAATAACAACAAGTAGAAAATGGTATGTTTGTCATGACATACCTTGCATCAAAACATACATGGCAGTAGAAGAAATCTTTAGTTATTTTTTCATTGGTCATCTTATAAGAACATAAGAAATGCCATACTGGATCAGACCAAGGTCCATCACGCCCAGTATCCTATTTCCAACAGTGGCCAATCTAAGTCACAAGTACCTGTCAGGTTCCCCAAAAGACACAGGTTCCACAATGCTTGTATTGGAGCAAGCAGTGGATATTCTGGGCCCACTTTAATAATGATTTATGGACCTTTCCTCCAGGAACTTGTCCAAACCTTTTTTGAACCTGACTACACTAACAGCTTTTACTACATCTTCCGGTAGCAAATTCCAGAGTTTGATTAAACGTTGTGAAAAAAATATTTTCTCTTATTAGTTTTAACTAGTCTAAAAACAGTCTTTACAATGCGAAGGAAGGACTCTTACCAACCTCACAAAAACCTCATTCAACTTTGCAATTCCACAAAGGATGCATTGTATTGCTGAGTGAGATAACAATGCTCTTCAAATGATTATGGCTGTCTGGCTATGGCAGCTCTCTACATGTGGCTATACCTGTCCCATACAATGTCCACTCTCTGTCCTGGCTTATGTTGGTCTGAGACCAAGAGACCCTCAGAATAAGAGCGTTCAACAGTGCAGACAGCACTAATACATGCCCAAAAGCACCATCATCGGTCTCTATAAATGTTCACATTTTTAGAGACTGATGATAGTGCTTTTGGGCACGTTTTAGTGCTGTTTGCAGTGTTGAATGCTCTTATTCTGCGGGTCTCTTATTATTGAAAGGGATATATTTTGACATTTAACTATGGAGAACCTTTTGTGATATCTTTCTGCCCTATCTCAATGGCACCTGGTGACCCTGCGGTCATCTGTACGGTCCAGGTACTGGCCAGGCATTCATGTCCCCCCTGAATGGCAGATGAGCACACCAAATCCTCCCGTACAACCCTCAAACCACACACATATGCACTCTCACTTTCAATCACAAAAAACATACTTCTGTCAAAAAGATGCCCTGAACCTATAAATAATAGCTGTTACAACATAATAGCATGGAGTCCAAGGACTGAAAATGTGATCTCCATTTCTCACCCAAACAAGAATCCCTTCCATACTCATTCACATACTATTCCTACATCAACAGTCCCATTTTTCAGGACACAGGAATTGTTGGGTCCCCTAGATTAGCTCCTTTAGCACAAACAGCAAATGTCAGCATGGCCAGAATAATCACTATTGCTCTTCTTAATATTTTTTTCAGGGTAGTTATTACTGCCTCGTAACCTACAAGATTCCCACACCTCTGATTTCTGTTCTTTAGAAATGTATCTTGTGGTGTTTTCCATACTGCAGTGCACCATTTCAGAACAGACTAGTCACCACCTTTATACAAACACAGCAGAATATTTTCTAAGTACTGGCCTTATTCCATGTTTCCGTCAGGTATAACGGGCACGTCCGCTGGGACCTCTCAAAATGTTTTTCCTGAAAACGCTTTGTACATCTCTGCGGCAAATCACGCCCCCGCGCTGCTCCTCCCGGACACGTTCCGAGATCCCTGTGTTAGCGAGATAAATGTTCCCAGGCACTATGTACCGGAATACACTCATAGACTTTTTCAGCAGTTAAACATCCCCGGCGCATGTACAAACCCTTATTCTGTTTCTGGAATGATCTCCATAGCGCATTTACCAGGGTAGATGGATTTGGGAAATTGTTTTCATTATAGATATAGATAGACATACAAAACAAACCTTTAAAAGTGTGATATTCAATTATGCATTTTACAGGATTGTTTTTCAGGAGGAATAGTGCTAGGATGATCAAGTTAGGCTTCTTGTTATCAAATTACCTTCTTAATCATGCTGATCTGAAAGTTACCAGCTTCCAAATCAGCTCAGATAGGAACCTTGCAACAAACACATTTAAAGAGCCAGTGTAGCTGACTTTGAAATCACTTTAACCTCCTTTGTTTTTGAGAAAGAGGTTTATTCTGACTAACTGAGTTGAATGCTAACAGAACTTGAGTTTCAATTTGTATTCAGACTGTATGGATATCATCTCCTCTGATGAGGCAGTGCTGTTTAATTAGGTCTAGTAGTTAACTGAAAGAAAAGTAAAGCCCTATTCAGGGCTTCAGAATAATGCTCCATTCTCCCGGGACTGGAAGCTGTTCAGACAAGCTTAAAAACTGAGAAGTCAGTGGTTTTAGGAATTAGGAAAGCATGCCTCCAAGAGTTTAGAAGAAGACTTCCAGTTAAGCATTCAAGACTGCAGATTCCTGTTGCTTGTTGCTTTTTAATGAACTTGGTTTAAATTGGCTTTTGTGATTCAAACTAAAGACATATTCCTGGCAAAGCAGAGAGCAATCTTTGCACATTATGACAAATCCACTATGTCCTGGGTGTTCATCTGCCACACAATTCATTTGTGTCGTGTTCATGGCAGTAGTGAGTTGGGGAATTATGTGCACAGTGCATTAAGAAGCAAGCCAACTGCAGCAGGAGTGCGACCGGAGGCTTGATTTCTAGTTAGCATAAGCCGTATGAAGTAGGTAGTCAGCCATTTTTAAAAATACAATCACTGCATTATTTCAGAGTGTTTCGCTGTTAGACCTGCATCAAACATTATCAGAGACGACAATGGAAGAGTTAACCCAAAGACTTAAAGACTGAAGAAACTGAAGCACAGCCCCACTACCGGTGGAATACAAGACAGGCTCACCCTTGCATTCACTGCTGACTCCTCAGGCTCAGAGGAGGATCTCCTTGCTCGTCAATCTAGCAGATTCCCCTGAGCTCTAGACCACCAGATTATCAGTTCTCAGAAAACACTAAAGATCAGCGATACAGAAACCGGATAGTGCACTGAGGTATTGGCTACTTTGCATGTTGCACTATACATGCAGTATGGAAGAAACTGTTAATGAAGTCCCATAGGAGCTTTGATGCTCTACATCAGCATTCAGACGATGCTGTCAACTAGTGGTTTTGGGGTATCAGTGTCAAAATGAAATTGTGGCCAACAATGTTAGTATGACTAGGGATGAGCATTCATGGAGAAAACATGACAGAGAAGCCAGGCTACACAAGAGCAGGAGAGCTCAGGAACATCTCCGAGCAATGAAAATGTATTTGGGAAGCGACATATCAAGCTAACATGGGGGCAGAGAGGGATCTGTTCCTTTCCTCTCGCCAGTGGTGGAACAGTACTTCTCTTCGTTAAGGCTCTAATTCTGAATCCCCACGGGCCCAGTTTTCAAACTGCCGATATTCAAGCGCCATGGCAGTCAGCTGTGACGCTGAAATATCAGCGGGATATTCGTCGACAGTGTCTGGATAGGAGCTGTCACTGAATATCTGGGCTGAGGGGCGCTAACCGGGCACAAGCTAGCACTTACTTGGCTAGTGTGATTTTCAGCTGGTGCTCACCCAGATTACAATTTAGGCCTGCTTTTCACACAGCCTAAATTGCCTGGACAAGGGCCGTTGAAAATTGTGCTATCCCAGTTAGCGCCGGTATCACCCACAGACCACCCTGCACTAACTGGATAGTGCCAGAGAGGTCTACGAAGATGTTCAGTGGCACTGTCCAGACGTTTGATTTTATAGGTGTGATTTATTGCGTCGTTTGTTTTGTTACATCTATTATGTATGTTATTTTATTTATTTATTTATTTATTTAACAGTTTTTCTATACCGCTGTATCCTATGGTCAAAGCGGTTTTACATTGTAATAAAACATTATACATTAAACAGGGAGGTCAACTTGGAAGTAACATTTGCTTAGGTTTGGGGAGTCTATGGTATCATTAGGTGTAAGTGGTCAGGGGAGGGAAGACTAAGGGGGGGGGGGTGTATGTAATTTGAAATCCGCCTAGATTTCTCGATAGTGTGGAAAATAAATAAGTTTGAATAAACAAATAGATGACTGGCTAAGGGCTTTCAACATCAGCCCACATATATCAGGAAAGATTCAAAATAAAAAATATTTTACCTGATCAGGTAAAAATGATACTTGTATTGGTTCCAGGTTTTTCTGACTGTCCTAATGGCTGTCTTGTGTGTGATGCTATTCACTCCCCTATACTTTGCAAAATGGAGGCCCAGGTGCATAACCAGGACATTATATATGAGATTTCTGAGGGGATAATAAATCCTATACTGGAAAGAAATGCATAAAATTGCCACTGGAAACAGGGCAAAGGCATAAAGTTGCTCAGAACTACTTAGGTGAAATAGTTTTTTTTTTTTTAAATAAAAAGAAACATTAAATGGTATAAAATGTGAAAATTGAAAGAAGACAGCTGGCTGTTTTCAATTTCACAGTGATGAGAACACCCAGGATCTTGCAAACTAGAGTTTATATTCTACTATGAAAATATAATGAACACTTGAATCATCTAACCAGCCAGGTAGAATGCATATACTCTGACACGGTTCTGAGGTATGGTTTAGCTCCGGTTAAAATAAGATGGAATTTAAACAAAACAGATTGTAAATAAGGAAAGATAAACAGATGGAAGTTCATGTTTGGAGTTTCCTTTATCCAATTAGCATCAGCCTTCGCTTGGCCAACAATTTATTTCAACTTTGATGTTCTCTAATCAGTGTTAGTTGGTGAAATGCTGTGTGGGACAGCTGGACCTGCATGATGCTTAAATATTTTGTAGTGTCTCTTTAAGGAATTAAAAACCTTCCAAAGTCACCCTGATCTCTGTACTAAGATCCCTAATAACTTTAGTGCTAAAAATTCCCTTGACACCAAGGTTTTGTCAATCATCAACTTTCCAGAGTGTTTTAACTCTTTCTCTCAAGTAGCTGTATTCTGGTTGGGAATGTACCCTTTACTGTGGTGTCCTCCTTCTAAATGAAACACTTGCTAAAAAAAGTTGTTAACCCACTTCACAACTGAATTGTTCTGATATTGACTTACTTCTTGGTTACGGATGGAATTTGCTATTTAAGCCTGTAGCTCTTTGAGTAGGATTAATAGTTCAAAGCCTTTGATGTTCAGACTGTTTATAAACCAACAATTAGCACTGTGCCACGAAAACCAGGAGACCAAGTCCAAAAATGTAGCACAAGGAAGGAAAAGCTTAAAACCTTTTTATTTGATACTTGAATGAGATTGCGTGCCAAAGATCCAACACAGGCCGTGTTTCATACTGTGCCGCATAGCATCAAATGCGATCACACACTGCATTCTACTTCTTCCAGAATGCAGTGTGTGATCGCGTCTGAGGCTATGTGGCACAGTACTAGAAGTGCTGTAAAGTCTTAAGCGTTTTACATGAAGAAATTTGAAGAGATATAAGAGAACTCATTGAGTATGCCAATACCCCTGATGAAGGTGTGACGAAACACGGCCTGTGTTTGGTCTTTGGCACGCAATCTCATTCAAGTATCAAATAAAAAGTTTTTAAGCTTTTCCTTCCTTGTGCTACGTTTTTGGACTTGGTCAGACTGTTTATAAATACATTGGAAATACTATAGAAAGGTAGCATTATTTCTTTATAAAGATATGCAGTATTCAAAGGAATTCAATACAATCGCTACACTGGCTCTTGTGTTCTATATTTAAGAGGCAGATTCTAATTTATTTATTTAACAGATTTTATAAACCGTCTTTCTACAAATCAAGATGGTTTACATAAAACAATGTGGCAGTATGTTTCAACTATTTACATGGAACCAAGTAACAAAGAAATATAGGAAAAAAATAATATAAGGAAAACAAAGTGAACAATTACATGCTCAGTGAACAACTATTTACAATGGTATATCCTGGGATATCATACGATCGCATGTTAAGGTTAGAGAGTGGTAGACAGTAGCGAGGAAGTGGAGGTAAGGGGTTATTTACTAAGGAGGTAGGGAAAATGTTCAAGGAAAAGAAGAGTTTTTAACTTCTTTCTGAACTCAGAGTGGGTAGGACAGTTCCGCAGCTCGTGAGGAAGGGTATTCCATAAGGATGGGGCATAGAGGGAGAAGACCCTGTTACAGGTGGATTGTTTGCTATGTCTTTTGGTTGTTGGCTACACCGCTTTGTGCCCGTGCGCCTGCAAGCAAATTTTCAAGAGAAACCCCCTAAGGTGGTTCCCTTTGAATATTCATAGCCTGCCAGTACCAGGGGTTTACTGCAGGTGCAACATCAGCCCCCTAAACTTCATGGACACATTTCAAAAATAAATCTTTGCATCGGATTTGGTAGGGAAGAAGATAGTACAGGAAGTCCCCTGGTTTCAGTTTTAAACCACCTTTACTAGCTGCTCCATCAGCAGATCCTGGAAGTAGGCGTCATCTGGTCCAGCATGTTGAACAAGGTAAGAAATCTGGGACCTAAGAGAGAAACAACTGGAGATGTCTAGCCCCTGAGGGATCAGAATCGGGTCTGCCTCTGTGCATCCCAATTCTGATTGGATGCACAGGGGCCTGGACACACACATTAGAATGTACCTCCAACATTATTATGTTCCCTCGAATACTGAGGCATCAGTAGAGTCTGGACCAAAAATGGAGATTTTTTTTATGGACTGAATTATAACTATACTTGTCCTGCAGGACAATAGTTAGGGGTCTGTCTACAGGCAACAGGCTTTTGCTGCTAACATGGCATGTTAGTGCAAATAATGCTACATTAGCTACAAAAGCCTGCGTAATCTGTCAGGAGCATGCTCAGCATTTCCGCTGCAGATGACCATGGAAAAAGCTGAGATTGCAGCGTGGCGGCATAGTGGATGCGGCTAATGCCACCCATTGAGTTGGTGTTAGTTGCTCCTGCGATGTTTGCAAAACCAGCTGCCAATGCTCGCAGTAACCTCTTGTTGCAGATAAGCCCCTCTCCCACACAAGCATCTAACATGCGGTCTAAGAAAGTGCAGAAAATCACTACACTATCTGCAGTTGTCCAGTGTTAGTTGTTAACATGTCTTGCTATTCCCATGCTTTTGGTGTTTTAACAGCTAATGCACTTTAGTAGACAGACCCCCTTAAAGTGAGTAAAGAATTGCTTCTTTCATCTGTGGGGACAGCCAAAACCTTTGGGCAATGCAAAAATTAACACTGGCATGAACCCTCATACACACCATTCAGAAGGGATAGCTAGATCAAATAGTTTGTTGTGTATATTCCTAGAATTTCCAAATAGCCTGACGTCACTAGGAAACAAGGATCCAATCCAAGTATTTTACAACTGGGAATGTAAGCTACTCTTACTAGGAAATCTTCATTTCCTAATACTACCTGGATCTTATTCCTACGTGTTTGTTCTGTGGTATAAGTTTTCTTTCGAGATTAACGGTTATCTACTGATAAAGTTCTTATTAAATGATTCTCTTTGGCACAGATTTCAGCACAGCAGGTGCAATCCATTATGTGAAAATTCTGTTACATACAAAGAAAACAATATATCCTAAACATTAAAAACGACAAGGGGGAGAAATCATTCTGTACTTGAGGTTTGTCCCTGGGAGTTTAGGTAGACTGTATTTTTATAAGAGTTATCCAAAGACATATATATATATTTTAAAGCTCACACTCTTTCTAAGTAAGCAATGAACACATTTTTTTCACCATGACTGTGACTGCTAAGATCATAAGAACATAAGATTTGCCATGAGTCAGACCAAAAGTCCATCAAGCCCAGTGTCCCGTTTCCAGCAGTGCCTAATCCAGGTCACAAGTACCTGGCAAGATCCCAAAAAGTAGACAGATTCCATGCTGGATTTCCCCCCATTCACTTTCATAATGGTTTATGGACTTTTTCTCCCAGAACTTGCTTGAATCTTTTGTAAATAGCTTTTACTACATCATCTGGCAGTGAATTCCAGAGCTTAATTACAAACTGAATGAAAAAAACATTCTCTCTGATTAGTCAAATGTGATACTTTGTAGCTTCATTGCATATCCCTTAGTCTTTATACTTTTTTGAAGGAGTAAACGATTCAAGTTTACTCATTCTACTCTCATTATTTTATACACCTCTATCATATCTCTCCTCAGTCATCTCTTCTCCAAGCTGAAGAATTATAGCCTTTTAAATCTTTTCTCATAGGGGTATCTTTCTATCCCCTTTATCAATATGTTTGCTCTTCACTGTACCTTTCCTAATCCCGCTATATCCTTTATTAGATATGACAACGAAAATGCACCCAATACTCAAGAAGTGATCGCAACATAGAACAATACGGAAGCATTCTGATCTATCCTTTGTTGTATTCTCCATTCCTTTCCTTATGATTCCTAGCATTCTATTTGTGTTCTTGGCCGCCGCTGCACACTGAGCGGAGGATTTCAAAGTATTATCCACGATGACACCTAGATTCTTTTCTAGGTGGTGGATTCTATTGTGGAACCTTGCATCGTGTAGCTATTACTTTGGGTGTTTTTCTCTAAGTGTAGAACTTTACACTTGTCCACATTTAATTTTGTCTCCCAGTTTCTCAGGATCCTCTTGTGAATTATCCCAGGTTATTTATAAATATTCTTTATTTGTTTAAAAAGATTTATATACCGCCGCCATTTGCTAAAGCATTCAATATGTTAACAAGTAGGGGCCCAGCTCAGATCCCTGGGATACTCAACTATTTACTTTTCTCTTTTGAAAAAAAATGAGTATTTAGCCCTACTCTTTGTTTTCTATCTTTTAACCATTTCCTGTTCCACAGTAGTACACTGCCTCCTATCCTGTGACTTTTTAATTTCCTCAAGAGTCTCAAGAGAGACTTTGTCAAAGGCTTTCTGAAAATCCAGATACACTACGAGTATATCCACCGGCTCACCTTTACCTGTTTATTCACATCTTCAAAACAATGTAGCAGATTGATGGGGCAAGACTAAATCCATGTTGTCCTTGTCCCATTAAGCCACGACTATCTATATGTTCAGTAATTTTGTTCTTTATAATGGTGTCTACCATTTGGCCTGGCATTGACATTAGGTTCACCAGTTTGTAGGTCCCTGCCTTATCCCTGGAACCCTTCTTAAAAATTACCTTACCTCTGGTATCTAAAAAGCTAGGATTGTCATTACAATAAACCTTATGTTAACTTAGATTTTTCTCTCCCACAAGGCATGTATAATATTCATGAAAGCGGTCAGATTCTGTTTTAGCAAATGCTTTTTAAAATAAATATATTTATCTCTCAATTATTATAAGGTTTTTTTTCAAAAAACAGTCACTGTTATTAACCAGATTGATCCTACTTTTAAGACGTGTGGCAATCAATAGCAATTGTGATCTTAATGTTCCGTATATAAAAGCTATTCTGTGGTGAGAGACAAAAGATAAAATTTTCATTGTTTAATAATTAGTAAACCCATAGTTCTTGTTTGTTGACCAATATGCAGCACTGTACTTCCTTTTCAGATCATAATGGCAGACAATTTGCTGAGGATGCTTGTGAAAACATTGGCAAAAATAAATGTTCGATTCAGGACTAACAGGTACCTGGCAGAATATGCTGGAAACTTCAAAGCAAACAGATTTCCTAGTATGTTTTTATCCTGGTCAAATCTAACTATTTTGACCATGGCTTGGCAATGATATAAAACGCTGGGAAATATTATTATAACTTGGTCAGGGTGTCTGTTCTGCCTCCAGAATTAAACCATGTGCCTCTCCTTCTTGCTAATATATATCCTTGCTTATGTTGGAAATATCTTCGCTGCTAGCAGTACCCTTCAATGCAAGACCACCCAGAGGTCAGAATTTTTTAATGCCTTAATCTGAGCAAGAGTACCCCCTAGTATAGCTATTTTGTTGTTTTTTTTTGTTTGTTTTTTACATGATCAAAAATGAATGGTGAAAATCTGAGAAAAACAGACTCAGGTTTACATTTTTTTTCAGTGCTTTGAGAATGCAATGTTTATAACATGACATAAGACGTGCTTTACTATTTTAAGAAAGTAAATCATTCCTTTGCTGTTTTTTAATCATATGTGACAAAAAAAGACAAGCAAGATAGAGGAAGGGGGAGTAATAGGACGAACTGTCTTTTAGCCCTACCACCTCGAATGTGAAATAAAGAAATATTTAGCCGTACTACAAAGGAGAGAAACGACTGCTGATTTCACTAGGAAGGGCAGATCACACTGAATCAGAAATACCAAGCTTCAAAAGTGAAAAGGAATTAAGTAATGATGATTTCTTAAGATGAGAGCTGTTTTCCTAGGCTGTTTCTGAGAATGATTAGTTTGCTTAATTAAATTAATGAGATTGCTCCGCTGATGAGAAGGGGCAAACTGCGGACGGAGGAGAGCTTTGTATGATCTAACTTTGCACCGATCTGTCTTTGCTACCACACCAAAATAGAAGGCTTATTTCCTTAAATATGTTTTGCTCTAACTTGTTTGGCTCATTGTGCATCAGTGGGGGGGTTTTGTGAGACACCCCCACCCCACCACCATAAAACCTTTTAAAAATCTGTCACTTTCTGACTATAGTAATTCAGTTATATAACCCACCAAAAAAAATGATGTTAAGAAGCTTCTCGAAGATCATTCCTTGGCTAAGTTTTCTTCTTCTTTTTTTTTCCCTGAAGAAATGTTGTTCCAGGGAGTGTCTGACTAGTTCTGCAGCTTGGCAGAGAAGCTAGACGTTACCTCATAGCTGCGGCCAGACAGCAGATTTCTATGCCAAGCAACCACTGCAGAGCGCACAGCGCAGCGTCTCCTTGATTATCGCTCAGGCCAGTTGAAGAGTCCTGGAGTGTTTTGTTAAAGGTGGGCTGCTGAGTAGATATTCTCTGTTTCTTTGTGCAAATGAGCCTGCAAGAGGGCGAGATAGGTGGATTGTGTGTCTGTGTCTGGGGGTGGGAGCGTGTGTGGGGGTGTGTGTGGAGGGGTCAGCAGGGGACAAACAATGGATACAATTTATTGCCTGCATTCTTGTTATCATCGGGACAGAGTATCTGTTGTTGCTGACTAATGCAAACAGACTGAAGTACAAGGTAGAATCCTAAAGGTCAAAGCCAAGAGAAGGGACACTGGAACAGAGGGCTGCAGGGAGAAAGTACAGCAAACCACTAGTAATTTATTTTTTATTTTTTGTGCTGTGTCAACCAGCTTAAAAATATGAATTTTATTAATGCCTGGGGAAAGAAAAGTGCTCACAAACATTTCTTGCCAGACATCATTTTATCTTGTTGTTTTATTATTATTATGATTGATTCATATACTTTAAACTCTTCTATGCAAACAGCAGTAATAACTTAACCTAACTTGCTTTTCAAAGTATTCTACAAATCCCCCTTCTTAAAAAAACGGAATTACTGCTTGAAAACAGGAGTCCTAAGCGTGATAAATAAATAGCTTGTTTAGAACCCACACTCCCTAAATCTTCAAGGATCAATTTTATTTTCAATTGCAGCACTTCCAAATGGGTCCTTTTCACAGGCTGCCAAGCTGCAGTCCTCCTATGATGTCACAATAAGGAAGAAGCCTCAGCACAAACTTACTTGGGGGGTCTTTTAGTCAAATCTATTCAAGCTTTATGGAGATGTTGCTAATACATGTCCCGGTTCTGACCCTGTTGACACCAGATCTATTCTTTTTGACTTTCTTTTCAAGGTATTTTGGAAGTTTCTTACCTGGAAAAACTGAAAACAGGACAATCTCACTTGCTCATTAGGACCTGCAGTCACACAAAAAGAAACAAACAAGGACACAGTAGATGTTTTTAGATGTAATTCATGTTTAAATTCCAAGAAATGTGGTTCCAGAAATTAGCATTGGCTTTGGGTTTTGTGTTTGTTAAATGTTATTATTCTGTTGCTGATTAATGGACTGGAAATTGTCATGGTTCCTGCCAATGTGGGCTTACGTGCCACAAGTCTTTATGCTTAACTTCTCAGGGTTTGCTCTGCAAAGGTCTGCTCCAAAAAATATACGAGATGAGACCTAAGGACCTAAATACATCTACTCTAGAGGAGAAGAGAGATGGGGTGATATGGTACAGACTTCTAAACTCCTAAACGGGATTAACAATGTACAAAAAGCAAACATTTTTCAATGGGCAGGAAGTTATAGAGCGAGGGGTCACAATGAACTCCACATGGATAGATTCAAGAATAATGTCAGGGACTATTTTTTTGTGGAAATGGTGATGGATGCCTGGAATGCCCTCTAAGAATGGAGGGTAGTGGAGGCAAATACATTAATGCAATTAAAAAAGCATGAGATAAATGCAGAAGATCTTTTGTGACAAGAAGCTCGGAATGAAGAACTGGGCTAATCTGTAGTAACTTTTCTGCACGGGGTTAACCTCCATGGAGCAGCAGTTACAACTGCTAAACCAAAGGCGCAAGGTAACCTGTACAGAGAAGCAGTTACAAGCCTTGCTAGGCAGAGTGGATGAGCCATTTTTGGTCTTCATCTGCCATCATTTACTACAGTGTAATATTTTATCCCCCACCCCATCCAGGCATCCCAGCGACAATTCTCAATGAAGAGTAATGAACACACTGGCTCTCTGTGCAACCTGCTACGTGTGCTCTGCGGTCAGTGAATGGCCGACTTCTCTCCTGGTGGGAGGTGAACATCGCCTAAGGGATTTCGCTTTTTTTTTTTGGCAGAATCAGAGTGAATCAGTATCTGCAAAATTGTGTTATTAGAAATGGTTTAATAGCTACTAAACAAAGACATGAAATCAATGAAATGACTATAAAGAGAAACAATTGGATTCTACTTAATATCACAGAAAGAAAATATCAACAAAGGAGTTGTAGATGATATACTTTCACTGGGCTAATGTAAAGACATCTGAGTGCTCTTGAAGAGAGATGTACATTTCATCAGTGCTGACCTCATTGGTGTGACTTTGTCTGGAGTATTATGCCCAGTTCTAAAGGCCATACCTCCAAAAAGATATAGATAAAAGTAGAATTGGTGCAAAGAATGGGTACAGAAATAGTGCAGGATCTGCAACCTAAGCTTATGAAGTAAGACCAAAAATATAGAGAAACATAGAAATATGACAGCAGAAAGAGACCATATGGCCTATCTAGTCTGCCCTTCTATACCAACTACTACTGTCCCTTTTTCCCTTTAAAGATCTTCTGTGTTTGTCCCATGCTTTCTTGAATTCAGATAGTGTCCTTGTCTCTACTACCTCCACTGGGAGACTATTCCATGCATCTACTTTTTCCATAAAGAAATATTTCTGCATATTACTCCTGCGTCTATCCCCTTTCATCCTCATTCTATATCCCCATCCCCTCATTGCGGAGTTTACTTTCAACCGAAAGAAGCTTTCCTCCTGTGCATTTATGCCACAGAGGTATTTAAATATCTCTATCGTATCTCCTCTAGCCCATCTTTCCTTTAACGTATACATATTAAGATCTTTACATCTGTCCCCATATGGTTTATAACAAAGACCAGTGACTATTTTAGTAACTACCCTCTGCACCGACTCCATCCTGTTTATATCCTTTTGAAGGTGTGGTCTCAAGGATTGCACACAATACTCCAAATGAGATTGCACCAGAAATAAACAGAGGCACTATCACCTCCTTTTTTCTGCTGGCTATTCCTCTTCCTATCCACCCAAGCATCCTTCTGGCTTTCACCATCGCCTTTTCTACCTGTTTAGCCACTTTAAGATAATCAGAAACAATCACACCCAGGTCCCGCTTTCGTAAACAGTACTTCACCCCCTACACGTTACGGCTCCCTTAGATTTTTGCAGCCCAAATGCATGACCCTGCATTTTTGGGTGGAGCAGAGAGAGAGAGGGGGGGGAGGTGATATGAAAGAGATATTCAAAGATTTAAATACCATAGAAGAAAAAAAAGGCTCTAGTACAAAATGATTCAAAAGAGATAAACTTAAGAGTAATATTAGAAAATATTTTTTCATGAACAGGATGATGGTTGCATGGAACAATTTCTCAGCAGGAGAGATGGGGACAAAAATAATAATGAAATTCAAGCAAACCAGAGACCAGGTGAGGTCTATGGCCCAGCAAAAGGAAGCAAACTGGGCAGATTACATGGACCTAACACATCGATCATACTACATAGTACGTATTCTGAAAGCAAAGATGCAAATTGAAGCTCATTAGAGTGGTAGCTTGTGGGGATTGATGGAGAGTAGTTGCAGTCGAAGCAAAACAATAGGTCCTGACAATCACACAAATTCACAGAACCATTAGCGTGCACTTTACCTACAAGAAAACTGGGCATTTTTCAGCTGGCACATCTAGGGGCATGCTTACTAAAGTCCACACCAGTAACATGCGTGTTGACTGCGTTATCAGCATGGCGGGCCCGTGCTAAATTCAGGAGGTGTACGCATCCATCCCCTGCGGTTAGCATTGTGCAAAGGTGCAGTACTGCACAAGTTGGCATGCAGGTGAACTTAATGCAATCCCACTGAAGTGGCGCTAAGTGCGCACGCGCTAACAGCAGTAAACATGAGCTATTGACACCTGTGCTAACCAGGAATTGCCCCCATTCTGACTCAACCCACCCAGTCCCTGCCCCATCGCCTAATACCCGGTTAGCACATTTATGCCTTTTTCCAGGCTTATTCTATGCGAGAGGCGTTGGGGTGATCATGAAAATATCAGGGTGGGAGGCCTAGATGCATGCAAGACAACTGAGGGGGCACCTAAGGCACCTAATACCCTTACACCACCCCTGCCCATTTGGCTGGCTTGAATGTGAACGTTAAATTTAGACATAGCAACCCTGTACTCTATAGCTCTTTTCTGTCGGATCTAATGTTTCAAAGCACAAGCAATAGCCGAGTTCTTCCCTTTTCCTCCTACACTCAACATTCCAAAATATGCTAAATTGATTTTACGTCTGTACTGTTTTAGGAGAGAGACTGCATAAAATACTCAACAAATTAACACATTGTGCTCCACTCAAAGAGATGCACAGAAGCAAAGAATCAATGATTTTTCCATAAAGAGCAGCCCAGATCAAGAAAGGGTGTAAATATACAGGCATTCAGCAGCCTAGGCAAAACATCAGCCTTGCACCCACCTCAATTAACTTTTAGGATGCTAAAGTTTTGATAATTATGATTGCCCTATCACCACCCCTCAGAAAGATCCTGCAAAAATACATAATTGGAGATAATCAAAAACAGCTGAGCTCCTAATTTCGTGGCCGTAACCAGCGTTATAGCGTACAGTAACTGGCTGCGATGAACGCCAATGCACAGTCATGCCAGCTACTGACTGCCAGAACACACATTAACCGCTACTTGCGTGCTAATTTGGAGAGTGGATGGGTTAAAGGTGGAGTGTGGGCGCAGAGAGCACAATGTGGCAATTAGTGCTGGTGCACCTAACACCTCTATGGATGTCGTTAGGTGCATCTGTGCTACGTGTGCTGTACATTAAGGTACTCAGTTGCATGTTAGCTGCTGGGAACATTTTGGTCAGGGCCCTGACATGGAGGCTTTGCACTCAGCACGCACTTGTAACGTACATTAAGTGCAAAACCTTAGCAGGCTCTAGTAAAAGGGTCCATTTGTCTCCTAAATAAAGCTCTTAAATTTGGATCCTAAGTTTTCAGCTGAAATTTATCTGAATTTAGGGGCTTAAAAGTTATGAAGCCAATTCTAATTTTGGGCATGTCTGGGCCATTTAGATAGCTGAAAAATGTACGGCTCAAACTTGTAGTGAATTTTGCAACCGCGGGAGCTAGACATTCCCGCGGTTGCAAAATCAGGCACTTAGACGGCCTGATTCTGTCACAGGAGACGTCCTTCCCCCTGCCCAGCCATAAATCTCCACTATTCGCTGTTCAGAAAGACCCCCATTGCTTATAAACTTAGGACTGCCATGCATTTGTTTAGATTTATAAGCCTAATGCTTCTTTTTCCTGATCATGTTGCTACCCACTTTTTAAGCTCCTAAGTTGAGGAGTTTAGTGAAATTGAGTATAAATTTAGGTATGCAGCTCTAGTCAATTTTCAAAGAGGCCAATTTAGGAGCATAATTCTCAAAGTTAGAAGTGTAAATCCTTTGAATTTCAGCCCCATACCTTTTTTTATTTCTCAAACACATTTCCATTTAAAAAGCTGTAGATTAGGATATTGCCACCTATTCTACAGCTTTTTAATTTCCTCACATGAGTCTCTCATGAGGGACTTTGCCAAATACTTTCAACTGCCTTAAAAAAAAGGAGCAGCTTGGTGAGGCAAGACTCCCCTTGGCTAAATCCATGTTGCTTTGTCCCATTAAACCATGACTATCTTTGATGAAAAGTTTGAGAATGGAAGCCGTGGTAGTGTAGAGTAGAGAAAATGATAGAGGCAGGTGGCATCTTATAGACTAACCCATTTATTGAGCAATGAGCCTTCAAGGGCAAGAGTCCACTCTGTACAGCATCTCCTGAAGTTGTCGCTTGTCCTCAAAAGCTCATTCCTCAATAAACGGCTTCGTCTAGGAGACACCATCTGCCTCTGTCATCATGATTATCTATGTGTTCAGTCATTTTCTTCTTTATAATGGTTTCTCCCATTTTGCCCAGCACTGACATCAGGCTCGCTGGACTGTAGTTTCCCTACGATTGGAATCTTCATACCATACTTTCAAAAACTTGCTGAAGACATACCTGTTCCAGCAGGCTTATGACCTCCCTCCCAATAGTTTTGTTTAGTTATTGTTTCCTGCCTGTCTCTAAGTGATCCCTTGGTCAATCTTTACTTTTATTATTTAATGGCGTTCCTTTCCTTCGCTAGCGCTAGCATATATTTTTATTGTAAACCGCTCTCATGTCTTGACAATGGGCGGTATATAAAGTGCTAGATAAAGATAAAGAGGGGGCACAGACTATGGTGCGTCCGAAGCATACAATATAGAGACAAATGAGTATTTTGCTCATTTTTGTCTTGTAGATATTAAATTAATTCCTCTGGTGCCTTTCCCGAAGCATGCTTATTTTTGTATTTTTTTCAGTAAGAGGTCCATGCAGGGCCGGTCCTACCAATGAGCAATGTCTTTTTCGCACATGACCCAGCTTCTCTGACTTATGCAAATGATGCCTCAGAGTGAATTTCTGCACATGGCCCTACATCCCTGTGCATCCCCCATGGACCAGCCTTGGTCCATGGCATGAACAAGTATGGAAGAGGCATTGCCGTCATCACTGGGGCTTCCACTGTGCACCTGTGTTGGGTGAGGGGGGGGGGGGGATGAACCAGTTTTGAGAGTCACACAGGACACATTTCTAGCTTGTTATGGCCCTGAAACCAAGTACCAAAAAGACTCTGTTCTGGGATATTATTTTGTTATTGTACCCAGCCCAGAACACACAGCGAGGAGAGGAGGAGAAGGAGGAAGTAACTCAGAGATATGCTCTTCCCAATTATATAAAGAGGAATTGATCTTCTGAGTTTTGTGAAGAAACTAATTTATTGCCCAGTGATTTCTTTAAATATCTTCTTGAACATTTCAGGTCTGTGTAGTTATACATTTGGGACTTCAGCACAATAAAGTCTAAGCTTTATTTAAAAACACAACTAGGAAGAACAATGTCTTTTGAGTGGTGTGACGATGAAAATATGTTGTCAAAAGTCATCCATTGAATGGCCTGGCCCTTGGGACGCTTTGCATCGCTCTGTTCCTCAGAACTGAATCGCAAACTAAAAACAAAGGGGTATATAAATCAGCAGCGGCTGGTCCCTTTGATAGCACTG
This sequence comes from Ichthyophis bannanicus, assembly GCA_033557465.1. Classification (NCBI taxonomy): domain Eukaryota; kingdom Metazoa; phylum Chordata; class Amphibia; order Gymnophiona; family Ichthyophiidae; genus Ichthyophis; species Ichthyophis bannanicus. The sequence goes on along the minus strand of CM066049.1, from coordinate 116,556,901 downwards.
GCCACTGCCACTTTAAATTAAAACCAGATCTTCAGCACCAATGCATATCCAGAGACGGATGCTGACTATCCGGTTTGCCCAAATTGCTGTTTCACAATCCGGTCAGCGGAAATATTCAGCCACTAACGGGATTGCAAGACTGCATAACGTTAGGATGGCCTTTCACCTGTCCTAACTTTATGCATTTTGACTCTCCAGTTAGTGGCAGAAAATCGTTGCTGACCAAATAGTCAGCAGTACCATCCCTGCTCTGCTGCTGGAAATGTCCCGGCACTATCTGGCAAGAACCGAGGCATTTAACCCGGTTAGGTTAGTGCCGCTGAATATTCCTCTAAGTAAGCAGCTCCGCAAACCTCATGAATGCTTTGGAATATGCGATTCTTTTGTATACCCCCCTGGGAAACCATCTACAACACTGGTGCAGTGGATCTGGCCTACATGTGCTTGATAAAACCTGGTATGGGCAACTGCTCATGAATATTTGAACTGGGCATCCATCCATAAGCATTCTGAATGAAGTAATACATTCAAACCATGATATACTTCCTTCCAATTGCACTGAAGAAAGGAAACATCTGAAAATTGGCTGGCTGTGCAGATCAAAGTACACAAATCCAACTACGCAGTGTTGAAAAGGCACAAATTACGCATATCAGTAGTATGACTGCTATGCATTTACATTTTTAAATTTTGAAAACTGACAGCCCCATATACTTAATGCATAGAGTGGCTGCCTACCCATGAATTTTCAGTGTCATTGTGCCTAACTCTACAGATAGTCTGCTATCCGTATGGCTATGTGGTTTAATTTAATTTAGCAGAATGAATCTTACCAATAGAGTCACCAGTCTCTGCATATATTTAGCATGCTGTCTTCTCAGGTAGTGGCGCTGAACAGATGTGAAATATTTAAACGCTGTGGCTGGCATTTTAAAAAATGTTCATTGTGGTGTTTGAATATTGTACGTGTAGACTTCCCGGCAAAGTCCCAGAAAGCCTTCCCTTCATTATCAGTATCAGTACTTTGTATTTAGCTCACACCTTCCCAGTAGTTCAAGGAGAGCTACACTTGGGTACAGTCAGTATTTCTCTGTCCCTGGAGGACTTACAGCCTAAGAGCCCTTTTACTAATGTGTATTATGTTTTGCACTTAATGTGCATTTACTACTACTACTATTAATCATTTATATAGCACTACAAGGCGTGCGCACATATAAAGAAGACCGTCCCTGCTCGTAGAGCCTACAATCTAATCCAGATAGACAGAACAAATAGGGTTCAAATAGGGAAGGAGACACGAGGAGAACAAGGGATTAGGATCAAAATGTGGCCTCAAAACTAACTAAAACTAACGTCTATTAAGTGCAAAGCCTCCATGGTAACTGTCAGGGGCATGGCCAACATGACCCCGGCAGCTACCATAGCAAAGTATACCCAAACACGTGGCACAGTTCACATGGGGACACGTACCGCCATGCAGTGCACACTGTAACTGCAGCCTTGAGAGCGTATGATACATTCCCCAACCCTAATTGCAATGTGCTCTCCGTATCCATTCTCCACCCCTAATTCCATTCCCCAACACACCAAGACACCGTATCATGGTACCACTTTGGTCGCAGCTTTATTTAACACATATAACAACCGGCCCAACATGGGCCAAACATATTCAACATCCCAACATAACCCCCCCCCCCCCAGACCGGACAATGCCCCCACCCGCCATACTATTAGTAAGGCGGAGCATCATCCTCCCCCGAACCCCGCCGCCTGCCTCACCATGCTAGTAGCAAAGGCCGGCCCCCACACCCCTATACTGGGCCGAGACCCCCAACCGGGATGTCTTGATGAAAAGGACAAGCCACGCGGCTCCTCGCTGATCTCAACCCCGCCCTCCCAGCATCTGAGCCAATGAAATCGCTCCACGCACTGTCGTGGAGCGATTTCAAATGCTGCTGCTCCGTGACTCCTACATCCCCCCCCTCCCCCGCCAGATCCCCGTCACGTGCAGGAGGCCGAGGCCGGGCCTGGGCCTGGGCACCAGATTACTGACGGTTGCGTGACCCGGCCCGGCGGCCTCATGCATGAATGCTATGAAAGTATGATGTGAATCCAGCAAATCTACCCATGAAACATTTTATCGTACCCTCATAGATCCAGAATAATTCTTTGAAAATGTACCACTCAGGGATATGTTTACTAAAGATTAAAGCACGTTAACTGTTGCCATTGCCCATTCATTTCTATGGGCCATTGCAGCACTCAACATCTGTTAACCTTTAGTACACATACCCCTTAGAGTATATGATATATTAATTATCTATTGATCATAGAGCAGTCATATAGAAAATATCTGAAGTAAGAAATAACATCATTATCTATTGTAGTTCTAGTTCTAAGAATCCCTCAGGTCAACTATCTTCAAATTAACCACTTGACATAATTACACATTTTGGATCCAAGTACAAAAAACATGTATAGTATTTAGGGATGTGTTTACTAAAACATAGGTCTTACTGTGCATTCAGCTCCAAAAATGACTGTGGGGATGGTGCTAGACCCATGCTAAAAAATTCAGGAATGCTTGCCATGACCCCATGTTGCTAGTGTGGGTTTCATGTCATCCCCATGCTAAGCTGTTTGGTGTGATCAATGAGGGTGCATTTAACACCACCCATTGCGATGGTGGTAATTGTACACATGCTAAGTCCAATCGTGAAGTGCATACTCCGCCCCTGAACCATCCTCTCTCTGCCCCAACTTGTGCTATGCGGTTAGTGTGGGATTTTTAGCACAGTCACATTTTTGATGCGCAATAAAGGTAACCAGCACAATTGGCAGGCGCTAAACCCCGCGCTACCCGTTAGTGCACTTCAGTAAACATGCACCTTAGTGCATGTAGAGATTCTATTAGTTATGACTAAAAGACGGGAGCAGCATAGTATCATTGCAGATTAACGTTAGAGAATTATATTCAAGAAACAGCTGAACTATGAAATGATTCTGCAAACAAAAAAGTCTTATGAAAAATGAGGAAATTAGCAGGAAATGAGTATTACAGTGGGACATACACTGCTTTTCATGTATTCTAGAGCAGAGTAGATTCCTTTAAACTCAGAAGTTGAATACGTTGAAGAGAAAGTATGAGAGAGATCAGAATTTTAATGTATAGGGGGTTTATTGTCATAACAGCTTCTTAAGTGTTCTACACACCTTCCTGATGTTGCAAATTAATTATTCAGAATATTGATGGTGACATAGCAAAATGGCTCCTTCTATGTCTAGTGGAATTGCATATCAAACACCTTGTACTGCAATCAGTTAGACAGTGAGGTTTGAGCGATATATTTTATGAGGAATGGAAAATGTTACTGACTTGGAGCTGTGTGCAGATCCCAACCTGAGATGTGGTAATTCACTTACCCAAGATGATTTCCTGAGAGAAGAGCGTACACTGTTGAAAAGCTGGTGGCAACTAAGGCTGGTACTGCATAAGGCTTGAATTACTGACAAGGGTAGAAGGTCAAATCCCAGGAAGAAAATAAAATGTGAAAATGTTTTATGATTACACTACAGCAAATAATTAGGCAATTAGAGCAAATTAAATATTGACAAAGCACCAAGCCTAGAAGTAATAAGTGCATGAGTATAAGAAGATAGGATGTGCCATAGTGTGTCAGACTAAAAGTCTATCAAACCCAGCATCCCGACTCCGTCAGTCCAGGTCACAAATAGCTGGCAAGATTCCAAGGAGTAGCACTGATAAGAGTGAAACTTTTGAAGTACAATTAAGACTGGAGAGTTACAAAAATCCTCCAAATCACAATACATAAGAACTTAAGAACATAAGATATGCTATACTAGATCAGACCAAGGATCCATCAAGCCCAGTATCCTGTTTCCAACAGTGGCTAATCCAGGTCACAAGTATCTGGCAGGTTCCCAAAAGGCACACAGATTCCACACTGCTTGTTCCAGGGGTAAGCAGTGGATTTCACTAGTCCTCTTATAATGGTTTATGGACCTTTCCTCCAGGAACTTGTCCAAACCTCTTTTAAACCCAGCTACACTAACAGCTTTTACTACATCCTCTGGTAACGAATTCCAGAGTTTGATTATGCATTGAGTGAAAAAATATTTTCTATTTTTCTTAAATGTGCTACACTGTAGCTTCAATGTGTATACCCTAGTGTTTCTACTTTTTGAAGAAGTAAATAATCGATCTACATTTACCCATTCCACTCCATTCGTTATTTTATAGACCTCTATCATACTGTATCTCCCCTCAGCTGTCTCTTTTCCATTTTGAAAAGCCCTAACCTTTTAAGCCTTTCCTTGTAGGGGTATCCTTTCATCCCCTTTACCATTTTGGTGGCTGTTCTCTGTACTTTTTCTAATTCTGCTATATCTTTTTTAAGATATGGCAACCAAAATTTCATACAGCATTCAAGGCGAGGTCGCACCATGGAATGATACAGAGGCATTATAATATTCACAATTTTATTCTCCATGCCTGTTCCTATGATTCTTAGCATTTCATTTGTTTACTTGGCTGTTGCTGCACACTGGGCGGAGGGTTTCGCTGTATTATCCATGATGCTGTCCAGATCCTTTTCCTGAGCGGTGATTCCTAATGTGGAACTTTTCATCATGTTTGGGTTCTTCTTCCCTGAGGGAGTCATTCTGAACTCCATTTAGTGGGTCTGAACGTCCAATCTGGATGTCCAGACCCGCTAAATGGCAGGGCAGCCTGCTAGGGACAGAGCTCCCTGTACAAACAGGCAATTTGTACGTGGGAGGGAGGGGGCGGGACAGAGGCAGAGCGAGGGCGGACGGTGGGTGGAGAGTGACCCCAGATGTACAGGACCGATTCGGAGGTGGAATAAGACCCCCTGAACATTGGGGGACCATAGCGCCGGGCAGAGACAAGAGATGATGTGCAGGAGGATCCCCACGGAATGACCCAGGCCATGGGAGGCCAGATTGGGGGGGTTGAGCTGTGGGGAAAGGACATTTTCTCTGGCGGCTGAGGATCGCAGCTCCTGAATGGAGCCATAGTGTCATGGCGATGGGACACCATGGCACCACAGCTCCATTAGGGAGCCTAGCTGTGCTAGACAGGGACCGACAGGAGGTTCAGCTGATCAGAATCGAGGCACAGCCAGTAAACCCGATTCTGATCTCGCAGGGGCTAAACATGCCTGCAGGATCAGAATTGGGTGTACCTCTGTACGCCCAGATTCTGATCAGCCATTCAGGGGCTGGGCGACCAAAACAAAATCGGCCTCTAAGTGTATAATTTTGCGCTTGTCCACATTAAATTTCATCTGTCATTTGGACACCCAGTCTCCCAATTCTTCAAGTTCCTACATGGTTAACGAGTCTCCACCCCAGAATGCCCCCAACACACCTCGATGCTAACTACATAGCACTGGGGCATGTCGCAGGGTTAGAAGGGCATATTCAACGGCACTAACTGTGTACGTGCCATTGAATATCTAAATTTAAGGCATTTACATGGTTTTACCGGGCTGTAAACCATGTAAATGCCTTTCGAATATCGGGCCCTTAGATTCTAAGCCCTCTGGGGACAGAGAAATACCGACCGTGCCTACGGTCATAACTTTAACCGGTGATGTTATCTGGTTAGTGGCTGAATATCGTCGTTAACTAGACAGCAGCTCTCGCTGCTCCTGCTTCACCCACAGGTGACCCCAGTTTTAACTGGGCTTTTTTTGAAGGTCTGTGGGAATATTCAGTAGTTCTTATTGCTTAGTGCCCTTGAATATCACACTGACCCCGTTTTAGACAGTAGGTCTGCTAAACGGCTTTGGAAATGCCCCCTTAAATAATGTTTTTGTTTGAACTCTATTAATATGAGGAATACAGCAATTGATTATAGCTTTATCAACTACATTGGTAATTATTTAATGGTTATTATTATTATGGCTCTGTACAAGTTATTGTTACCTGTAAACCGCGCTGATTTTAAAGAGCGCGGTATAGAAATAATATAAATAAATAAAATAAATAAATTATTTTGCATTTATAATGCATAGTGCACAAACTAGGTCTGAAGGTATAGTGTAATCACTTTAACAAAAGTAGTACACATAGCAGTAGAATATTGGTATGTGAGCAAGTCAAGAGAAGCAGAGGGGAACCAGAAAATGTAAGAACATTAATAGCAGAAGCAAATACAAAGGAGCACAAAGCAATTCAGACTAAGAGTAAATATAAAAGGGTCAAGGTTTTCTCTAAGGATGATAAGCTTCTGTTCAATGATGCAACTTTCCTGGGAAGAAACTAAGAGATTCTTGCCGTTGTGGTCTAACCAGGTCAGGATTTCTGCAGAGGTACACTCAAGACCTGTGCCCATGATAGAAAAATCTAGGGACAGCCTACGGGGCTGAAGATTTACCACTCCTGCTGCTTTGGAGGGGCCAAAGCCCCACAGAGTGTATCTGCCTGTGTCACCATCCTTCCCACTGTAGACCATAGGAAGGGAAAGACCTTAAAACTGATCACCCTCCCTAATTTCCTGTTCCCTTTACTGATAACTCTCTCACAACCAATGATCCAGGCTGGCAGGGGTGGGAGGAAAGCACCCATTTGGGAACTTGTATTGGCCTGAGAACAATGCTTGACCAGTCAATACTGTGTCTGGTTACAACGTGTAGCCCGAGGCTACACAAATGACTGAAAAACCAGACTGTCTGGCCCCAAACAAGTCAGTTGATCACTCTAGAGGAGGAGGAGAAGGCAAGCAATGGTACAGGATCAGCAGCAGTGGGCTGCTGGATGAGAACAGGATCTCACTGGACACTGATGAAGAATGAGGAGATGTCGGCTTCTCACAGAGAAGTGGGAACTGCAGATCCATTGGTGAAATGGGGGCAAGCCTAGGACTAACACACCCTCTCCCTGCTCACATGTAGCCATCAGATAAGCCTCCAGAAAGCTCCACATCAAAGCAAATAAATACAAAAGATTAGTTTCACATATGTGAGATATGGACAAGATTGCAAGAAGAGACACCAGGGGCGTATTGGGCTAAAGAAAACAGTCAAAAACCTTTGCAAAAGGAAGTCTGAATAACAACTTCACTTGGATTTCTTTGTTATTTGGTGCAAACTACAAACTGACTCCCTGCAAAGGTTGTTTAATGTAGAACTTTTGTCAGGATTTTCCTTATAAATCAGCACCAGACTGAAGTACAGTCAAAACTCCAGATATTGAGGAAGGCAGTAAAAGGATTGAGCTGCAGATATTAAAAGAGAAAGGGAATGAGAGTGAAAGAGACTCGCAGTCTGGAAACCCAAAGTTCAAAATATTGAAGTGCATTCTTGCAAACGTTATTCTGTTTTCAGCCCCAAAGTTTTACCAGACAACGCAGCTTCCTTTTTGTAGTTTCATGCATTAATAGGCCAATTTGAGAATTTAAGAAATCTGACATTCATCGATCATTCTTTTGTTTCATCTGATTATCTTCATCTCTAACTGACATAAAACAAATGTTGCTAGTCCTCCTCTCTAAAAACGCTTTATTTGTAAGTGCAGCTTACTTCCCTTAGGTCAGTCACACTACTTCTCAATGCAAAAGCTTTTTCAATCATTTTGGTATGAAGGAGAGTTATAAACATGTTGAACTGAACTGATTAAACAGAAATCTATGTGGGTGGATAGCATTTTTCCTTATTTCCGAATGCAGATTCTATGCATCATTCATGAAAAGGAAGGATACGGGTTTCACCAGTGTCAAGTGAACTCTGAGGCAGGGTTAGGCAAGAGAGGAAATTGGCTATGGAAATGAACAATCACTTCCCTCTGCAATTGCTGGCCAAATTGTCAAGATTCAATGAGTTTGACCCTCAAATGAATGGAAAAATACAATATATCAAGGACTCTGTTTTCCTACCTTCATTTTTATCAGATTGTTTTTATGTTTTCTCAGATTGCAATGCATATAACCCCACCTGGCAGAAACCTTTTGGAATATAGATGAAGTATGGATCTCAGTTTCACCTTATAATTTTCTAACCCAAGGGCAGAACTGCATACTACCTTGTGAAGGACTTGGGTTTGATCACAGGCCAACTAGGGTTGGGGATGTCACAGAGGCAGTGCTCATAGCCTTTGTGAGGAGGCAGCCCCAGCCATCATGCAATAGTGACACCGAGTGACCTGACTTAGGACCCCCATTTATAGGTCTTGCAGTAGCCTGAAGTATGGTCCCTAGCTGGGGGTTTGCTTCAATGACTAGACTAAGAGTGATCCCCACATAGCATCGGCAGTAGCAGAGCGTGGCAAACATCACACTTACTGTAAAAAAGGTTTGGCACCACTGCCTCTTTCTCTGTCAAGCACTGCTCTGCGGCAGCCAGAGGCCCAAGAAAGCATTTCCCACTGAGAAGCTGAAGTCTCGCGATACCTGAGACTTTGAACCAGCAGTGGAATCTGTTTCTCCAGCTGCCGCAGAGCAGTCCTTGACAGAGGCAATGACAGTGGCAAACTTCTTTTACAGTAAGTCTGATGTTTACAGGCTACCTGGATGCCACCTTTTTTTTTTTAAGTTCTCAGGGGGAGGGGAGGGAAAGGGAGCAGGAGGGGAAAGGTGTTCTCCCCCTCCTCTCATGGCTTCTGCCCTTGTTATCTTGAGAGGCCCTAAGCAAATTTTGCTTTGGGGGCCCCTCATCTGAACTTATGCCATTCTCTTCAATGGTTCTTTTCAGAGTTAACTTACAAGTGGACTTTGCACCAATCAGAAGGTCAACACTAGATGATGCTGGTGAGATGAAGTTAAGAAAGGGACTGCATGCAGAGCCAGGTTATTGCGTGCAACTGGCGTTAACAATAAAAGTTGCTGTTTTTCCAAACCATCTCCAGTCTGAATGTCCAGCATCTCGGTGAAAAACATGGCTGGCCAGCAACGGAAACTGATTGAGATGAGATTGTTTCCTACAGGAGAACCCAGAGTTTGATGAAGAGGCTGGTAGGGAAAGGACTGACTGTGGAAACACACTGCGAAGACTACCTTTACCAACCTGTCTAATTATGTCATCATTTAAATAGTGTGAATCTTACTTTCTGTCTACATCCCTGAAGTTCGGGCTCAAGGTAATTCATATCCACCAGCTATTCGGAGGCAGGTCTATTCGTCAGCTTACTATATACCCTGAATAATGGCACACTGGGAAATGACATCTCCAGGAATAGGAAGGGGGGAGGATACTCAGACCTGCAAACCATGTAAATGCTGCTTAATGGGATATTCAATGGTGTGACCGCGCTTAGTGCCGCTGCTACATGTCCCGATGCTATGCACTTAGCATCGGGGTGTGCTATGGGCATTGCAGGGCACAGCACAGGCAGCATCTGTTGATAACCAGGCAGCAGCAATATTGAGCCATTGGGTAGAGTTAGGTGAGGCAACATTACCCATGGAAACTAACCGGGCAGCGGCTCAGTTGGTGAAGGGTCTTATGTGTGCATTAGGGGAAAAGAGCTCTGTACTGTCAGGGAACGAATCCGATCTCTGGAAGCTTAGAGTAGTAGACTTAGAGGAGTTAAGGAAGAAAGGCTAAAAAGGTTAGGGCTCTTTAACCTGGAAAAGAGACAGCTGAGGGGAGATATGATAGAGTCTATAAATTAATGAACGGAGTGGAACGGGTAAACGTAGATCGACTGTTTACATTATCAGAATATAGAAAGACTAGGGGACATGCAATGAAGCTACAGGGTAAACTATTTAAGACTAATAAAAGAAAATATTTTTTCACTCAACGTGTAATCAAACTCTGGAATTTGTTACCGGAGGATGTAGTAAAGGCTGTTAGTGTAGCTGTGTTTAAAAAAGGTTTGGACAAGTTCCTGGAGGAAAGATCCATAAACCATTATTAAGAAGTGACCCAGGATATCAATGCTTGACCCCGTACAAGCATTGTGGAACCTGTGTCTTTTGGGGAAACTGCTAGGTACGTATGACCTAGATTGGCCACTGTTGGAAACAGGATACTGGGCTTGATGGACCTTGGTCTGACCTAGTATGGCATTTCTTATGTTCTGATGAGAGGTACATAGATGAGACCTACATGGATGGAGTATTGAAGTCCCACCTCTAATCTGGCAGCCTCTCTGTTGCCATGGAGGAGAGAGGTCAAGTGAAAGAAGAGCATCATCTTGGTGTGGCAGGAAATGATCCTGTAGCTAGGACCTGTCCTCCAGGTGATGTAAAACCCTTTCACACCAAGATGGCTTCCCCAGGGCTATGTGCCCATGAAGGAAGGCTTAGGATGGCCATTATAGTTTGCCATTCAATCATTAGGCATGTAGATAGTTGGGTGGCTGGTGGACGTGAGGATTGCCTGGAAACATGCCTACCCGGTGCAAAGCTAGTAGACCTCATGCGCCACCTAGACGAGATTTTAGATAGTACTGAGTAGGAGCCTGCTGTCTTGTTACATGTTGGTACAAATGAAATAGGAAAATGTGGCAGGGAGGTTCTGGAGGCCAACCTTAGACTTTTAGGTAGGAAGTTGAAATCCAGAACTTCCAGAGCAGCATTCTCTGAAATGCTTCCCGTTCCACGTGCAGGATCCAAAAGATAGATAGAGCTCCCAAGTCTCAATGCATGGATGAGACAATGGTACAAGGAAGAGGGTTTTAGATTTATTAGGAACAGGGCAATATGGGGTAGGGGCTTTTCTGAAAGGAAATCTTAACCGGGGTGGAACCAGACTGCTGGTATTGACCCTTAAAAAGGAGAAAATACAGCTTTTAAAGTAAATGACAGGGGAAAGCCATCACTCAAGAACACTTGGTTCAGAAGGATACTTCCTTGAAGGATACTAGCAAAAGAGGGAAGTTAGGGCACCTGATAGGGAGGTTCCAATAAAGATAAAAGTAACCCAGATGCCTTTAAGTACAGAGCAGTCAGAACGGAAAGATTCCAAATTACCCTTGTCAACTGATAACTAGATTGTTAATCTAAATAAAATACAACCTCTAAAATGCCTGTATACAAATGCTAGAAGTCTATAAAATAAGATGGGAGAGCTAGAATATATATTTATATATAGAAATAAAAGGGAGAGCTAGAATATATATATATAGAAATAAGATGGGAGAGCTAGAATATATATATATATATATATATATATATATATATATATATATATATATATATAGAAATAAAAGGTTAGATATAATTGACATCTCAGAGACCTGGTGGAAGGAGGACAACAAATGAGATACTGTGATACCTTGGTACACAATACATCACAATGATAGGGTAGATAAAATTGGTGGAGGTGTTGCACTCTATGTTAGAGAGGGCATCGGGTCACACAGGATAAATGTTTTGCAGGAAACAAAACACACTGTAGAATCTCTATGGATGAAAATTCCATGTGAAAATGGGAAAGCAACGGTAGTGGGATGATGGATGATAAATTGCTAAAAGAAATCAGGGAAGCTAACAAAAGTTACAACACAGTAGTGATTTCAATTATCCCAGTACTGACTGGGTCAATGCAACAGCAGGACATGCTAGGGAGATAAAGTTTCTAGATTTATTTATTTATTTTGTTTTATATATTGCTTCTTGGAGCAGCTGGTTCATGAACAGACCAGAAGGTAAGCCCTCTTGGAACTAGTCCTTAGTGGAACTCAGCATCTGGGGCAACAGATAACAGTGTTGGGGCCACTTGGCAATAGTGACCATAGCACGATCACATTTGATTTAATAAATTGGGGGAGGATGGCAAGGAAATCCACAGTACTATCTTTTAACTTTCAAAAGGGAGATTATGATAAAATGAGAAAAATAGTTAAGAAAAAAAATAAAAGAAGCAGCTGCAAAGGTTAAAGGTTTACATCAAGCATGGGTGTTATTTAAAAATACTATCTTGGAAGCCCATACCACATGTATTCCATGTTTTTAAAAAGGTTGAAGGAAAGCCAGAAATTGCCAGCATGGTTTAAAGGTGAGGTCAGAGAGGCTGTTGTAAACAAAAAAGGATCTTTCGGAAAATGAAAAAAGAGCCAAATGACAAAAATGGAAATGGAAATAGCATAAGTACTGGCAAGTTAGATGCAAGGCATTGATAAGGTAAGCAAAAAAAGAATTTGAAAAAAAGCTTGCTGTGGAAGCCAAAACCCACAATAAAATCTTTTTCAAGTAAATATGTAGCAAATAATCTGTGAGAGTCAGCTGGACCATTAGGTGATAGAGGGGTAAAAGTGGCACTAAGGTAGGACAAGGCCATAGCAGAGAGACTGAATAAATTCCATGCTTCAGACTTTACTGAAAATGTAGGGAAGGTACTCATGTCTGAAATGGTATTTAGAGATGATGTATCAGAAGAACTGAAACAAATTTTGATAAACCGGGAAGATGTATTACAACTAATAAACTAAAAAGTGGCAAATCACCTGGACTGGATGGTATACATCCAAGGGTGCTGAAAGAACTAATATATGAGATTGCAGGCCTACTATTGGTAATCTGTGAACTATCATGAAAATCACCTGTAGTACCTTAAGACTGGAGAATGGCCACTATAAAGCCAATTTTTAAAAAGGGTTCTAGGGGTGATCCAGGAAACTACAGACCAGTGAGCCTGACATCAATACTGGGCACAATGGTAGAAACCATAATAAAGAAAAAAATTACTGAACATGTAGATAGCGATGGCTTAATGGAATAAAGCCAGCGAGAATTTAGCCAATGAAGATCTTGTCTTGGGGATGTCTGGGCTGTCCAGATATCTCCAAGGAAGATGGGCCCATTAGGACCGATTCTGGACCGCGGGAACTAAACGTTCCCATGGTACACAGAACCAGGCCCATGGACAGTCCAGCGTGCCCCTGCCACCTGGGGGGATGTCCTCCCTATAGGCACCCTCGACTCCCACAGCTTAGGCCCCCCACTTCCTTGTTGCCCGACCCACAGCTGGCCAGCTGGGGCCTGGATCAGGCAGCAAGGACCCCCCCTGCTCCCAGACCCAGCCCCAGGGGGGAATCCCTGAGCCCAATCGCCAGGTCAGTGCTGAATATTCCACCTTCAAGGTGGGATAATCAGTACGCCCCCTCTGACCCAGCAGAATGTACAGGGCTGTGACCTGAATTGGCCCCCTGCTCCATCCAGACCCTGCCCCTCCCATCCCCCACCAGCTCTCCCCATCCTGCTGCATCGAGCCCATAGTGTATCTGGATTTTCAGAAAGACTTTGACAAGGTCCCTCATGAGAGACTCTTGGCGAAATTAAAAAGTCATGAGGCAGTGTACTATTGTGGGTCAGGAACTGGTTAACCCTTTGAAGGCCTACTTTAAAATTTTAATCCACATTCTGCAGCTGAGTTAATTTTTGCATATTTCAGGAAAATTGTACCCGTCTTATTCAATATGTTCTAATAGTGATTTTCCTTCTGCTATGGTCATATATTATATACCATTTGATAGGAATATTTAGTCAGAATTTTGGATCCCGAGAGTTTTGGGCTCGGCCTGGAAAAGGTTAAAAGATAGAAAGCAGAGGGTTGGGCTAAATGGCCAATTTTCCCAATGGAGAAAGGTGAATAGTGGAGTACCCCAGGGATCTGTGGTGGGTCCGCTGCTTTTTTTTTTTGAAAGCTTTATTTAGTCCACCATAAAATCCAAACAACATATCAACAGACGGCCCCACGGGGAGGGTTAACTCTTCGCCCCCCCGGGTGCCAACAGAAAGATAATACAATAGGTGGGCATTTTACATTATATCCCAACCCCCCTTCTCCCATCCCCCTCCCCTCACCCACCCACCCACCCACCCTCACTCCATTACCGACTGCATAAGCCAATTATCATCAAAGCTGTAAAGCAGCTATCGCCTACCCACTACTCAAGACCTCCATCATTCAGCTCCCCCCTTGGAGGGTTGCATTACGGCTGTGGGGTCCCAACTGCTGAATATATGGCTCCCACACTGACAGAAAAACTGTCCAGCGCTTGGCACTGCCCCGCGCCAACCAACGCTCCGTTAGCATTAATTGATGAAAGTTATTCCGCCATTCACTAAAAGTAGGCAATTGGCGTTCCCGCCATAGCCGGAGAATCGGCCCTTTACCCACCAGACAGGCCTTCCGCACCAGCAAGCTCTCACCAGCCTTCACTGGTCCAGGGGTCGGCAGTTGGTCAAGTGCCACAAATAGGCCGGTCCAATGTAGCCTTCGCTGCAGCGGCGTGCAAAGGAATCTGCATATCCGTGCCCAGTATGCCCGTACTCCCCGACAACCCCACCACATGTGTAGGAGAGTAGCTAAGGACTCCGAACAACGTGGGCAGGAGCCATCCGTGTCCAGCCGACTGCGCAATGCCCGCCGCGGCGAAAAATGAGCCCTAGTCACACACTTAAATTGAATCTCACGCCAACGCACTCCTTGAACTAGTCGGCTAATCCATTTCAATGCCGTCAATACCAATCCCGGCTGTACGTCCACTCCCAATTCGGTCGCCCAAGCTCTTTCGACTCCACTATAGTCAGGGAGGGGGCGGTAGCACTCCAAATTATGTTTCAAATTGGAAATCGACGCCGGGCGCTCCTCTCCCAGCCGAAAAAATTCCAAAATACGAGCTGAGCGCTCAGCCTGTAGCGCTGCGCGCGGCAGTGCAGCCACATAGTGGGAGGCTTGTATGTATGCAAAACAATGCGTGTCGGGGAGATCGTATTCCCGACCGAGCGTTCGGAATGATTTACAGTTTCCCGTTTGGTCTACCAAGTGCCCTATCCACCGGAGTCCACGTAGCCACCAGTCCCGAAACACCGCAGTCTCGGACCCTGGAGTGAATTGAGCATTGCCCTGCAGTGGCAACCAACAAGACACCTTCCACGTTTCCCGCCAATATTTGTTAAGTTGTTGCCATGTGCGTCGGGCCGAGTCCACTAATGGACTCTGTCGGCTAGTACCTGTGAAAACCGTGGATGTGCCATGCAAAGACGCCAGGAGAGTCGCAGGGGCCACCAAACACTCCTCTAAGGACCTAGGCGTATATACTTCCGTCTCCCCTAGCCAATCACCCAGGTGTCTCGCTTGACAGGCCAATGCATAGGTCTTCAAGTCTGGAAGGCCCATACCACCCTCTCGCCATTTTCCAAGCATGCGATTCCATGAGACCCGCGCCCGCCGCCCTCGCCAAAGAAAGCGCTTAAGCAGAGCCTCCATTCTACACAAGTCCCGTCGAAGCAACCAAACTGGCAGGGTCTGCAGCCAGTACAAGATTCTAGGTAGAACTATCATTTGCACTGCCGCTATCCTCCCTGCCAGTGACAGCGGGAGGGGTCCCCACGCACTTAACTGCACCGCCAACTGCCGCAGTATCCGATCTAGGTTACGCCGGTATAAGTCCTGGGGGTTTCCAGTCAATGTTATACCCAAATAGATAAATTCTTTGTCTGCCCACCGCAAAGGGAAGGATCCCCTCCAAGAAGTTCGGAAATGCCCCAAGACATCTACTACTTCCGACTTATCTTTATTAATGCGCAAGCCTGCAATTGCTCCGAACCGCTGGAACTCGTCTAAAAGCGATTGTAAGGAGGTGGCCGGAGACGTCAAATGGACTAGCAGGTCATCAGCGAAGGCTGAAATAAGGAAGGTTTGCGACCGTAGCCCCACTCCCTGTATCTCTCCCGAAGTTACTATGGTACGAATCAACGGGTCTAGGGAAAGAACAAAGAGCAAGGGCGATAGAGGACAGCCCTGCCTTGTACCCCTTCCCAACGTGAAGTCGTCCGAGATGAGGCCGTTGCACAGTATGCCCGCCGTCGGTGAGATGTACAAACTTTGCACCATTTTACAAAAATCCTCCCCAATGCCGTAGCGCGGTAGCAGCCTCCATAGATAATACCAGTCCACCCTATCAAAGGCCTTCTCTGCATCGAAGCTAATCAACAACGACGGAATATTGTGAGCATGCACCCACTCCAAGGAGGCCAAAATCTTCCGGAGGTTTCGTACGGCGTGGCGGCCTTTCACAAAGCCCACCTGTGCTTCGTGTATTAGATCGCCTAAGACCCCCGCCAGGCGGTCAGCCAGAACTTTCGCCAAAAGTTTAAGATCGAAATTGAGTAGGGATATGGGTCGATATGAAGCTGCCTGCATCGGATCTTTACCCGGCTTCGGGATCAAGGTAATATATGCGTGATTACGCCCCCAGCAGAATGCCCCTTGCTCTGCCCTGGTGGCATAGACCTCTCGCAGGAGTGTGCTTACCCCGTCTCCTAAGATCTTGTAGACTTCGGCCCCGAATCCGTCCGGCCCTGGTGATTTATAACACTGGGCCGCAGATATTGCGGATTGTATTTCCTGTATGGTAATGGGTAAGTCTAGAACCTCCCTCTGGGCTGAAGTAAGTTGAGGCAGTTCCAAGTCCGCAAAGTAGTCCCGCATCCCCTCAGGGGAACCAGCCGTGGTTTTATATAAGTTTTGAAAAAAGGTGCGAAAAATCTCCGCGATTCCTTTGTTCTCTTTATGCATATGTCCCTGGCCGTCCTTTAGCGCCGCTACATGGGCAGGATGCCGTCGGGCCCGCAAACATCGTGCCAGCAACTTGCCTGGTTTGTCACCATAGCAGTGCAGACGGAACCGATAAAACAGAACCGATTTCTTTGCTCGCTGATGCAAGAGCTCGTTAAGCTCGGTCTGGGTTTCCCATAGCGCCTTCTTATTAGACAGCGTATACGTGTGGGCACATCGCCGCCGTAGTATGGTGACTCAACGCTCAAGTTGTACTATACGTTCTGCCATCAGCCGGCGCCGTCTCGCGGCATAACCTATGATGTCCCCGCGAAGAACCACCTTTGCCGTTTCCCAGACCAGTTCGGGGTCGTCTACATGAACCTGGTGATTGCCAAGAAAGTCTGCCCATCTCTGACGGATAAACTGGTGAAACTGCCCATCCGAGTAAAGCTCTAGGGGGAATCTCCACATGCGTGACCGATTAGTGTCCCGCCCCCAATGTAAGTCAAGCCACACCATCGCGTGGTCTGATATTTCGGAAGGACCAATCTGTGCATCCTCGGTGTGTGTAAACAAAGTCCCCGAGAGCATTACATAGTCAATACGGGCACTGGAACCATGCGCTCGAGATTGATGGGTATAGTCTCTTTCGGAGGGGTGCAGGACCCGCCAAGGATCAATTAAACCTAGTCTCCGACAAAACCGCAACAGCGTCTGGGAAGGTGCTATCCTCTCCCGCCCGCCTCCTCTCCTAGAAGTGTCCAGATCCACATTCAGGACTCCATTAAAATCCCCACCCAAAATCACCGGGCACTCCGGAAGCTGCTCCACCCTTGATGCTAGACCATTGTAGAAACCCGGGTCAACCACATTGGGACCATAGAGATTTCCCAGAATCACCGGTTTACCGTCTAAGTGACCATATATCACCAGGGAGCGACCAGTATTATCAGCAAGGACCGTCTCCTCTACGAATCGTATGCGTTTATGAATCAGAATCGCTACGCCTCCCTTATGCCCCTGGGCGGGGGACCCCCATACTCGGCCCACCCAGTTCCGACAAAGCTTGCTATGTTCAGCGGCCGTCTGGTGGGTTTCTTGAAGAAGTGCAATGTCACACTTATGTCGAGCCAGTGCTTGCAATACCTTATGCCTCTTAATAGGGTTTCCCAGTCCACAGACATTCCAGGTGATTATTCTCAAAGCGCCGGGGCAGTGCCAAGGTGCCACCACAGAATCACTTCCAGGTACTGCAGAGGGACACCCCCAGCCTGGCATCCCCCCCCATCTGTAGGTAGGCAAGTATCCCCTCTAGTAGCATTCAATGGAGTGTACCCCCTCCCCTCCCCTTGTCCCTCCCTCCTCCCTCCCCCCCCGGTCCCTCCCCCCCCCCCCTCGCCCCCCCATCTCCCCACCCCTCCACGCTCTCCCGTCCAGTCATAGCCTGGACTACTTCCTATGGCAGACGGGTTCGCCCCTCTAACACTTCCCCCTCTCTAACAAGTAGGATAAAGAGAGAAAGGAGACACAGAGTCTCCGCTACAAGCCCCGGTGCTGGGGCTCCCACATTCGGTGCTAGCACCCCCCACTCACCTGCTCCCACGTTGTCCCCGCCCACCCCCACCCAGATGACCTCCCAACTCCTCCGCCCTCCCCCCCCCATCAATACATGCATCCCTGCTTTATCGAGGCCAATCCTCTCTACTCTCCCGGCTGCCCCCCTTGCCTCAAATCGAACCCCACCTGTAAGGGGAAGAAAAAAAAAGGTGGGGGGGAGAGGAGGGCGGGTCAAGCAGGAATACAAGGGCAGAGACAATGCAAGGAGGGAAATAACCAGGGAGCCAGCAATGCAGCAACAATTATAACAAAGTAATCCTTGCAACAAAATAACATGGATACAATGTCTCTCCTGGCATGAACAATGTTACCAAGGCAGTGAGACGTTGCATCCCAGCGTAGTACACTATATAAAAGGCAAACCCCGGAGTTCTCCCATGACAATGGAAGCTGCCAGGAAGCCGCCAGGAGCCCATCGGCCCCTGGGGGCTCCAAACCCCCCCACTACACAAGGGGAGGCGTAACTCACTTCCAGTCCATCATGTAGCAGCTAGGGAGCCGATTGATCAGGCAGAGAGTCCAGATAAGTAGTCGCCTCTTCCAGGGTCGCTAGAATGCGAGTGTGGCCTTGGTGATCAATCCTCAGCCGGGCCGGGTAGAGGAGTGAAAAGCGAATGCCGCGGTTGAACAGCTGGGTGCAGATCCCCGAAAACGCCCTTCGCTGTTGACTGACGAGGACCGAGTAGTCTTGGAATACTAAGATCGGCTCGATATCCTGTTGATTCCGCCGTCGGCCCCTTGCCGCCTTTAACACCTCCTCTTTCTGTCTGTAGTCGAGAAAGCGGGCGATTACTGCACGAGGTTTCCTGGCCTGCTCTCGTCTTTGGCCTAGCCGATGTGCCCGCTCCAGCTTGAGAGATTCACCTCTCAGATTTGGCAGGAGGCTTCCAATCCAGGATTGTAAATAGTCAAGCAGGGCACTATCAGCGACACTTTCAGGAACACCGATGAATCTCAAGTTTTTTCGCCTACCTCGGTTCTCCAGTTCATCGAGTTTATCCCCTTGCTGCTTCACCAAAGTCTCTAGGGCGGCCACTTTGGCCACCACCGAGTTTTGCGTGTCTTCCACATCTGACACCCTTGTCTCAACTTGCTCCAGTCGCTCCTCCACCGCCGTGAAACGTTGTCCAAGCGACTGGATCTGCTCTACCAAGTCCTGGAAACGTGTGCTGAGCGCCTGCACTACTGCCGCACTGACCTCAGCCACTAAGTCTGGCGGGGTGTCTGGTTTCGGGCTGGATGGTTGGTCTTCTGCCGTTTTTCCTCCCGTAAGGCGGGGTCTCTCTTTTCGCGGAGCTTTAGATGCCATTGGGTTAGCAGTGGTATATGCACCCCGTCCCACGCAGGGCCCCGCTCTCGCAGAACAGCAAAGATAGAGCTGTGCAGTGCAAACCCACAGCTGCAAGAATTTGAGGACGCTGATGAAGGGTTATCTGCCCAAACCAGGCAGGGACGGCCGTGAGCCCATAGACCCAATCCCCCAGGAGGATACTGATGGATGGGGCAGTAGAAGGAGTATCCTACCACACTCAGGCGTGCTTTCTCTCTCTTAGACTCCAATGTCCGCTGTTGTCAGGCAGGGGGGGGCCGCCGATCTCCTCGCTGCCCGAGGTCTTTCAACTAGTGTGGGGAAGCGCTGTGCCCCGGCGAGAGAAGGGTTTAATTTCCGTAGCTTTTGGCGGCAGCTACTCTCCTCGTGCTGGCAAAAATGATCCCAGGCCTCCGCTCCGCTGATACCCAGCGCCCCCAGAAGGAACAACTAGTCGTGGAGGCGGGAGAGGGGACGGGAGCGCTGAAACGCGCCTCGGATCTCCTCCCCCCTGGTCCGATCCGGTTGAGTCAGGCACTGGTCTCTCCTCGGCTGCGAGTTCAGCCCTCCGTGAGCGTAGCGCTGCTACTGGCGGCGGGGGACTGTCCGGGCGCACCTCGTCCCGCTTCTTGGCAAAAGAAGTAGCCTGCCCGGATCGCGCGAGCTAGGCCACCACGTGCTGATCCGAGACGGAGGTGAGCAGTGGCAAGGATGCCCAAGCGTACCCCCGGCTTACTTGCAGGATAGCCCGCGATCTTCTCCGCTCGGGTAGGAGTGGCTGCAGGTCCTTCCGTGCCTTCAAACCCCGGATCCTGCACAAGGAGAACCGAGGATGGCGGTGGGGGAAGTGCCCGAGTGGCCTCCACACGCTCCCCTCTCCGCTGACCTTTCCTCCCCCGGATGGCCGCGAATCGCTTCAGCGGCAGCGGATCAGAGCCCCGGCAGGGAAGAATCAGCACCGGTAGGAGAGAGGGAGTTTTCTTTAGTTCTTGCAAGATTTGTAGCGGTTTTGTAGGGGCGGTTGCCCGGAGCTGATCGTAAACCGTCCGATCAGCTCATTGCCCAGACCGGAAGCCTCTCCGCTGCTTTTTAACATATTCATAAATGACCTGGAAATGGGAATAATGAGTGAGGTGATCAAATTTGCAGTTGACAGAAAATTATTCAAAGTTGTTAAAACCCAAGAGGATTGTGAAAAATTGCAAGAGAATCTTGATAAATTGGAAGCCTGGACTGCGAATGGCAGATGAAATTTAATGTGGACAAGTGTAAAGTTATGCACCTAGGAAAGAACAATCCAAACTATGGTTGCACGATGCAAGGTTCCACATTAGGAACCACCACTCAGGAAAAAGATTTAGGCACTATCGTGGATAATACATTGAAACTCTCATCCCAGTGTGCCAAGAAAGCAAATAGAATGCTAGGAATCATAAGGAAAGGAATGGAAAATAAAACAAAAGATATTATAATGCCTCTGTATCGTTCCGTGGTGCGACTATTGTGTGTAATTCTGGTCGCCTTATCTTAAAAAAAGATATAGCAGAATTAGAAAAGGTACAGACAAGAGCCACCAAAATGATAAAGGGAATGGAAGGCTACCTCTTTGAGAAGAGGCTATAAAGGTTAGGGTTCTTCAACCTGGAAAACAGACGACTGAGGGGAGATATGATAGAAGCCTATGGAATGAGTAAATGTAGATTGATTTTTTATGCCATCAAAAATAGAAAGACTAGAGGACACAATATAACTCATTTAAGACTAATAAGAGAGAATATTTTTTCACTCAACGCGTATTCAAACTGTGGAATTTGTTACCGGAGGATGTAGTAAAAGCTGTTAGTGTAGCTGGTTTTAAAAAGGGTTTGGACAAGTTCCTGGAGGAAAGATCCATAAATTATTATTAATGAGGACTGGGAAATCCACTGCTTACCCCAGGACAAGTATTCTGGAAGCTATGTACGTTTTTGGGAACCTGCCAGGTACTTGCGACCTGGATTGGCCACTGTTGGAAACAGGATACCGGGCTTGATGGACCTTGGTTTGACCCAGTAGAGGATATCTTATGTTCTTTGTCTCCCTCCTTTCCTTTTGTTTCCCATGTTATTCACATTCATCACCACTTTGTAAGTAGGTCCCCTACCCCCCCTACCCCCCCTACCCCCTCTTCCCGCTGTTTGTCTGTTCCTCCTTCCCTGCTTTGCATCTTGTTTGTCCTCCTCCATATTCTTCTGTAAACCGCTTAGTTGCACTGCTATAGACATTATATCAAGTCAAAATAAACTAACTATAACTGTAGTTATGCACATCCATACCAACTACTAAGCACTCCAATCACTTATTTTCCCTTAGAGATCACAAACAGTCCTTAACTCTACCACCTCCATTGGGAGGCTATTCTGTACGTCTACCACTCTTTCCATAAAGAAATATTTCCGGATATGACTCCTCAGTCTATCCCCTTTCACTTTCAACCTATGCCCCCTCATTGTAGAGCTTTCTTTGAATTAAAATGGATATCCTCCTCTACAATTATACCACACAGATATTTAAACTTCTTTATCATATCTCCGCTCTATTGTCTTTCTTCCAAAGTATACATATTGAGAATTTTAAGTCTGTCCCGATATGCTTTATGATGAAGACCACTGACCGCTCTCTGCACTGACTCCATCCTGTTTATATCCTTTTGAAGCTGTGGTCTCCAGAACTGTGCACAGTATTCAAAATGAGGTCTCACTAGAAACTTATTCAGAGGCACTATCTCCTCCTTCTTCCTGCTGGCCATTCCTCTCCCTATGCACCCTAGCATCCTTCTGGCTTTCACCGTTGCCTTTTCTACCTGTTTAGCTGCTTTAAGCTCATCAGAAACAATCACACCCAGGTCCCGCTCTTCTTTTGTGGACAGAAGTACTTCACTCCCTATACAAACCGCTCCCTTGGATTTTTGTAGCCCAAATATATGATCCTGCATTCTTTAGCATTAAATATCAGTTGTCAAATTCTCATTAATTTTCCCCTCCGAAAAATAATACCTTTCACTGAAAATAAGGAAGCCAACGTTCAGTAGCATCATTAAGGCCTGAGAACAGAGGAGCTGTGTCACCGCCACTGCTCAAAGGTACGCGACTTTGTTACTTTAACACAGTCAGAGGCCAAAGAGGAGAACATATACTTAATTAAACTCATCAGAACGCCATAATAGTAGGAATCCTGATAACATGCATGCTGTCAAAGCTGCAGTTAATTATATTTCTGCCACCAATGTTTGCATAAGAGAATGCAGAACTGGCTCCCAGATACATAACTCCACTGAAGGTAAAAGCGATGGGATGACAGGCAGGTGCAAAGTGTAAGAGCCCTCCATTATGCTGTCTTCTGATTTCTTAGCTTACGTTGTGTTTTGTGCATCTTGTAAATAGACCTGGCTTTGTAGCACTTCATGTGGGATGCTCAGCACAACTCCTGCTCCTCTTCACCAGCCGAGAACAAACTCAGATGCATCCAAGCCACAGAAGCAACACAAACTGGGACATTATCTGCCCTAGAGACCTCCCGCCCCCCCTTACACACACATAATTTTTACTTTAAATTTTACTTCTTGTTGGAACTGTAGGGTGTAGTCTCTCTCATAGAAAAACTTATCCTCAGAAAATAGAAAAACCTGCTCTCTACCGGAACCGAAAACCACAGAGAGAAAGTGATATGGAGGCATGTTTACTAAAGTGCACTAGGTTAAAGTGCGGTAAGCCTCAAAGGTTAGTGTGAGAGGTGTGGTAGCCCTGTGCTACTGGGGGCCACAGGAGAAGCACCTTAGCACACTAACCAGCAAGCACAGTGAACGCAGGTGCTTTTACTGAGGAGGTGGTACGTGCGCCCACGCTAATGCAACATTCGTGGCTAGCATGCAGCAATGACACCCATGTTGAGAGGTGCTGTCGGTGCCCACACTCTGCCTCTAAACTTCCCAGTAAGTCTATGTCCCATTCTGCCCTAAACAGTCAGCGTGGGACTCTTATCATGCTGCCTCACATTGATAGCATACGATAAACCTCATGCTAACCATTAGCACACTAAGCAAACTTGCCCCATAATAAAGTACAAAGCAGTGAGAAAACCCTTCTGTGGTTGAAAGGGACATTAAGATGGTGCTAACCCAGACCTGAATCAAGGGCCCAGACAGGCACAGATTTTGGCATGAGACTAATAGGCAGTTCCCAAGGGTGCTATGTTTTGAAGGCATCAAATCAAAGCCAAACACTGTAGCACTGAGGCCTTTCTCTGCTGCTCTCCAGACTTCTCCCTCCCTCACTCACTGTGATCTGCTGTCTGGTCTTGTCTATGGGTGCTTTAAAGATATAGATATATATATAAAATCCTTGCCCCTTGGAGCTTACAGTTTAGTCAAGACAAGCAAGACACACAGCAAAAGCATATAAGATAAACAGGAAAACTGATGAATAAGAACAAATCCAAGTGGGGCATAGGTGGAATTAATTAAGTTAGGGAAAGTTAAATTGAGTTAGTCCAATATTGAACTGGCCTGGTCTGTCAGCACTATGCAGACTGTGCTGCTGAAGATCATTATTTATTTTTTATTTATTTATTATGCATCAGTGCGGTTTACATTGAACAAACTGAAATTACATTGAACAGGGCATTACTATTGATATAGGGGATAATCTTATAAATTTAATGTGGACAAGTGCAAAGTTATGCACCTAGGGAAGAACAACCCAAACTATGGTTACACGATGCAAGGTTCCACATTAGGAACCACCACCCAGGAAAAAGATTTAGGCGTCATTCTGGATACCATGTTAAAACCCTCGGCCCAGTGTGCAGCGGCAGTTAAGAGAGCAAATAGAATGCTAGGTATGATAAGGAAAGGAATGGAAAATATAACAAAAGATATTATAATGCCTCTATATCGTTCCATGGTGAGACCGCACCTTGAATATTGTGTGCATTTCTGGTCGCCGTATCTTAAAAAGGATATAGCGTTATTAGAAAAGGTTCAGAGAAGAGCCACCAAAATGGTAAAGGGGATGGAAGGCTACTCCTATGAAGAAAGGCTAAAAAGGTTAGGGCTCTTTAACCTGGAAAAGAGACGGCTGAGGGGAGATATGATAGAAGTCTATAAATTAATGAACGGAGTGGAACGGGTAAACATAGATCGATTGTTTACGTTATCAGAATATAGAAAGACTAGGGGACATGCAATGAAGCTACAAGGTAAACTATTTAAGACTAATAAAAGAAAATATTTTTTCACTCGACGTGTAATCAAACTCTGGAATTTGTTACCGGAGGATGTAGTAAAGGCTGTTAGTGTAGCTGGGTTTATAAAAGGTTTGGACAAGTTCCTGGAGGAAAGGTCCATAAACCATTATTAAGAAGGGACCCAGGATATCAATGCTTGACCCAGTTTAAGCATTGCGGAAGCTGTGTCTTTTGGGGAAACTGCTAGGTACTGTCCCCCGCAGTCCCCCCTGGTGGCGGCGTAGTTTTCCACAGAAGGGCTGGGGAGCGCACAAGACTATGGTGATTGGGGTTGGACAGGTGCGAGGGTCAAGGGTAGCAGTCCCTTGTGCCGGCCTCATTACCAACTTCCCAAAAAGAACAAGTTCACACGAATATGGAGGGAAAAATGAAAAAGGCTTTATTTCCCCTTTGCACAAAAATGGTTCAAAAACAGGATAAACGGCTTTGGAAAGTAACAGAACTGAACAAATCCTTGCATCAGGTTTAAAGCACAAATGAAAAGGTCAAAGTAATGGCTGTTGGCTTCACAGTAATTTAAGGTAACACGAAATACTGCATTCACTTATGCATTCATAGAGGTAGGAATGAACTACAGCTTTTCTGTTGTACAATATGTACAATCAATCTGCTGGTCTGACTCTTCGCCTGCAGATTCCACTTGCATAAATTCTATGTCTGATAGCTCTGAGTCTGAGGCTTCTGCATAACTGAACTCTGGCTTTTTAAAAGCGTGCCGTACAGTTTCCCAGTGTCTGGTAGTTAGGTTAGGGCGTCGGCTTCTGCCCACTGGGTAAAACCAAGGCTCCTCTTCAGCTATAGTTTTAAAAGCTCTCTCAGCACAATGCTTAGTATTTACAGTTCTCCTCTTAGAGAAATTGTCTGTTAGCTTTTGCTTATAAATGTCATTGCTACAAGGAGAAACTTCCTTCCCCTGTCTTTCTCTTATGTTAGGTTTGAGAAAACAATTGCAAGTAATAGAAGCTTTACCTTTGAGCTTTCTTCTTTCCTTCTCAGGGAAGGCTTGAGGCCTAGTCCGGTTGTCCTCTAACTCAGGATGGCCCGAGTTCTCCCACGATATCTCTCTTGCCTTAGTATATGGACGAACCTCTCTGTGCCAAGGCTGCCGCTGTTGCCATCTGCCCTTGCCTTCACTCCTGAGGCTGTCGTTGCCTGGTGGCCTCGCTCCTTCAGCTTCTCTCTGCTCACCAGTCCTCTGTGTTCTCCACTTTTCTCCCAGGCCAGCACTCTCGTTGCTTCTCAGGCCTGCTTTCTCTCTCTCATTCAAGACTGCCGTTTCTTTGGCTCTTGAATCTCTGTCCTCCTCTCTCAGGATACTTCTCTGGATATCTCCCTGGATATCTTTCTCTCCTTCCTCCTGGATATATCTCCGGATACCCTTTCCTCCTTGGATATCTTTCTCCTCTTGGATATCTTCCTCCTCTTGATTCAGACCTGCCTCTGCTTAAATCCAAACTGACTGGGCCCAAGTCCTGCCCATAGAGGCGTGGTTCTTCAGACTCTGTACTGACTCTCATGCTCCCTCTATGTGGATCTTCAGGATATTGCAGCTTATACCTGTTTTTTTCTGGATTTAAAACTTCTCTTCTATCTGCAAGAGGGTCTGCTGCATCACAGTACGTATGACCTAGATTGGCCACTGTTGGAAACAGGATACTGGGCTTGATGGACCTCGGTCTGACCCAGTATGGCATATCTTATGTTCTTATTTTTGCATGCATATGTAAATGACCTCTTAAGAAATATCAAGCTGCATAAAAGTGCACACGTTGGCATGAAGGCATGCACCTTGTCAGTAAATACAGCTAGGAGCAGAGTCTGAGCAGAGTTTGCAAGTTTGATGATGACATACCTCTATCTCTGTGCACACCTGCAGACTTTATGCCTTTTCCTTTACACCTGCTCTCAAGCTAGTGTAGATGTTCACTCCTGTATTTAAGGTGTGATCTCTGCTTCTTATGCTAGTATTTTATAAAGACACATAGGCCCTCTTAAACTAAATGCCCTGTTATACAATTAACCCTCCTAGTGCCACAGTGGTAATTATCAGGGGTATGGTATTATTCCGTCCACCATCCAGGTAACTGTGAGTCAGGAAAAATGCTGTCCTAAGTTAGAGAACCAGAGACTGAGGTTGATGAGTAGGAGGTGGAGTGGGAGACGTCCAGATCCTGCAGAGAGTAAAGGGGTTAAGCAGAGAGCAGAGATAGTAGAGGCCCATTGAAAAGCTGATAAATTCTAAAACTCTTCCACTGTCATTTACTATTATATTTATCTATTTGCATAGTTTATATCCTGCCATTTGATTGGTTGACATCTTTGATGGTTCACATACTGATATGAGCATTGGCAACAATAGATAGATCTTTCTTGCAAACAGTGAGCATAATAAGAAAAACAATGGGAAAAATGGGAGGGAGCTATGGTGCATAGAACGAGAATATTTACCATCAGACGGAAAAATATATATCGGGCATCGTTTCAGCTGCAGAAGGGGATAGGAACTTGGCTCAATAGTTCTCTGCCTCCTCAAATGAGAGCTTAAAAACCATGTTTTAAGAGCCTTCTTAAATTTAGATGAAGAGGTTTCTAATCAAAGGTCCAGAGGAAGGGAATTCCATAGTGTAGGGGCTTGATGGTTGAAGATGGCATTGCATAGTGTCTAATCTTATTTTTGATAGGATGGGATGACTAATAAATTGGCCTGAGATGAATAAAGGGGTCATCAGGGGTAGTGAAGAAGGTTGGCTTGTGTAGAAAATATGATTTTTTAAAAATCTAATCCTGCTGTATATAGGGAGACAGTGTTGCTCGCTTAGCAATTGTGCAATGCGATCATCGTAGGGAAGTTTAAGTGTCGTGTTTTGAATTACCTGCACATGTTTCAATGAGTGGGAGTGCCCCAGTACCAGATACAATTCCAGCTGGTGATAGAATGCAACCATAAAGCTTCTATACTTGTACAATGCAATTTGTGAAAAATTGCAAGAGGACCTTGAAAAATTGGAAGACTGGATGTCCAAATGGCAGATGAAATTTAATGTGGACAAGTGCACCTAGGAAAGAACAGCCCAAACTATGGTTACACGATGCAGGATACCACCTTAGAAACCACAACACAGGAAAAAGATGTAGGTATCATCATGGATAATACATTGAAACCCTCCGCCCAGTGTGCAGTGGTGGCCAAAAAAGCAAATAGAATGCTAGGAATCATAAGGAAAGGAATGGAGAATAATACAAAGGATATTACAATGCTTCTGTGTTGTTTCATGGTATAACCGCACCTCAAATTTTGTGTGAAATAGAAAAAGGTACAAAGAAGAGCAACAAAAATGGTAAAGAGAATGGAAGGATACCTCTATGAAGAAAAGCTTAAAAGGCTGGGGCACGAAGACTTCCGGTGGCACATGAGCGGGTGAGGACGTCTCTCAGCTCGCTCCGGGGCCGCCTCGGGATTAATCTTTGAATTTCTCATTAAAAAACCCTAACTCTCCCGTTCTAAATTCGGAGAAGGGAACACTTGCAAGAGCAGGCAATCAGAAACTGCGTTGAGCAGCGAGACATATCTGCAAAACGATGCCGATATCGGCGAGGAAAGAGAAGGAGAAAGGCCCTAAGCCTGGGACCACGCGGCCGATGGTGTCGAGCCCAGCCTCTCCGGGAACCGAAAGTACGGAGTCGGCCTCTGAGGAAATGGCTAGAGAGGTGGTGAAGTTGCTTGACCCGAAATTTGATCAAATACTGGGTAAGCTGGAGGCGGCGGGCGCAGCGATGGGTGAGCTGGGGCAGCGAATGGAAGAACTAGAACAGAGAGTGTCGGCGCTGGAAGATGATGGGGGCAGCACAGCGAGAGCGGACAAAGCCCGGGCGGTGCAGATAGCAGCCCTGCTGGAAAAGGTGGATGATCTTGAAAATAGATCACGGTGCAATAACCTGCGTATTGTGGGGATTTCAGAGACTACTTTGGATGCGATGCTGTTACCACTCATAGAGTCTTGGTTCCCCAACGAACTAGGCCTGCCAGCCCTGGTCGGAGACATCAAAGTTGAAAGAGCACACAGGATAGGAACCAAATTGGAAGCGCGCCATAGGCCCAGGGTGGTGATAGCTAGAATCTTGAACTTCCAGCACAAAGCGCAGCTGCTTCAGGCATACCGGAAAAAATGGGCCTTGCAGCTTGAGAATCAAAAACTCTTGCTTTTTCAAGATTATTCAGCGGCTGTGGCGGGAAAGAGGAAAGAGTTTGCGCCCATTTGCTCTGCCTTATTTCAGAGGAAGGTGAGATTTACCTTGGTCTTTCCTGCGGTGTTGCGTGTTACTCATCTGGGACAGAACTATGCGTTTTCTACGGCAGAGGCGGCCAGAGTCTTTCTGGAGACCCTGGGCAAAGACGTAGGGCCGGACACGTGTTGAGTACCGAGTTGAATCACAGTGGAACTTTTGCTGACACACCTGAGACGTGCGCGCAGGAGAATGTGCGATATCAGGACTGAGAGGAGAGAGCACCGGGGACTTTGACCTTGGAGCTTACTATGGAGGTCTCTGTAATTATAAGTGTAAATGTTGAAAGGTTACCGATATTGTTTCATAGTGGGGAGGTGGGAGGTCGTGAGTCCTACCCCAGGCTCGGAGCAGAAGGAGCGTAGACCCTGCCTGAAGAGGGACTGTGTGCAACTTACTAGAGAGCATGCTACCTCCCAATTGTTGACTGTTAAGGGTTCTGGCTTATGAGGGTTGGAGGGATTTGGCACCGAGGCGGCCCTGCAGTGTCCACACAGGGGAAGCCAGGCCTTGGCCCAGCGGGCTGCAGGCAGTAGCATTGTGGGCATTGGGTTAAGGGGAGAGGCGGTAGTGAGTATGGCTAGCGGGAAGGGGGGGGAGAGGGAGCGGGGTGAAGGGTTGGGGGAGGGGGAGGGCGACGGGGGTGGAGACTTGGGCGGAGGGGAGCTTGTTATCTGTGGGGGGGGGCTAAGACTCTGCAGCGCCTATGCAACCTGACAGGAATGAGGTTGAGCTATGTGCACGGGGGAAGCGGGCCAGGGGCTGAGGCTGGGCAGCCCCTGGCTCTAACATATTGGGAGACAAGTAGGGGGCTGGAGTTAACCCACCAACAATGTGAGCATGGAATCTGATGTACGGGTGATCTCTTGGAATGTGGGTGGTCTCAACACTCTGGTTAAGAGAACAAAGGTTATCCAGGCCCTGAAGAAAGAAAAAGTCCAGATAGCCCTGTTGCAAGAAACTCACTTAAATTCTCTTGAGCACCTTAAACTGAGGAAAGATTGGGTAGGTCAGGTGTACGCGGCGTCAGCAACCGGGAAGAAAAGGGGAGTGGCGGTATTAATCAAGAAAGGAGTCCAGGTGGAAGTGATAAGGGAGGACGCCGATCCTCGGGGCCGCTATCTGTTTCTGCATATGTGGTTAAATGGAGAGGAATTGTTTCTCGGCAATATTTATGCTCCAAATGTTTATGAGCATGATTTTTTTAAAAGCATATTGCGGAGACTAGAAGCTGCTCCGAGGGTTCCTGTAATACTGGCTGGCGACTTTAACTGTCCGCACGACCCGGCCTTAGATAAATCTCATCCGAAACAGGGTGTAGGGTGGGTGAGAAGAGGGGTGAACTACTTATGCCAAATGGGCAGTCTCCTGGATGTTTGGCAAATATTACACGAGGGGGAGAGGGACTATACCCACCTATCTAGAGTGCATGGCACTTGGTCGAGAATAGATTACATTCTTGTCTCAGAGACCGCTTTTGGGAAGGTGCTAAGAGCAGAGGTTAGGCCCATTGTGATATCGGACCATGCCATGGTCTGGATTGATTGGAGGGGCGCAGGCACCGCTAGGTATCGGTGGTCTTTCCCCAGGCAGAAGTGGCAAGACAAAGAGTTTGCACTCTTTCTGCAACAGAAGTGGGGAGAGTATCTTGAATTTAATGAATCAAGTAGCACTTCCGTGGCCACGATCTGGGAAGCTGGTAAAGCGGTAATGGAGGAAAGGTCCATAAACCATTATTAAGAAGGGACCCAGGATATCAATGCTTGAACCAATACAAGCATTGTGGAACCTGTGTCTCTTTGGGAAACTGCTAGGTACGTATGACCTAGATTGGCCACTGTTGGAAACAGAATACTGGGCTTGATGGACCTTGGTCTGACCCAGTATGGCATATCTTATGTTCTTATGTTCTTATGCGAGGGCATATCATAGCCTACATGTCTGCAGAAAAGAAAACGCTTAATAGCACTATCGTGCAGCTCATTCGGGAGCTTGAGGAGTTGAAGAGGAGGGCTGTACGGGATCTGAAGTGGAAACACACACAGGTGTACCTGGCATCGCAAAAGCAGCTAAACACCCTCCTTCAGGATAGAGCACTGTATTCCCTACACTATTATTGGCACCAGCCCTTTCGCTATGGCAATCGCATGGGCAAACTGCTCGCCCGTTTAGTGAAGGATGGGGGGAGTTCTAAGGTCATCACGGTCATTCGAGATAAGGAGGGAAAGAAGCAGAGTGACTCCAAGAAGGTAGCAGAGATATTTAATCAGTTTTATGAAACTTTATATACTCCCGGAGCAGAGGATCGGGTTGGGGAGAGGCGTTTTTTTTGATGGCCTTAAGCTGCCTCAGGTTTCTCGACAGGAGTTGTTGGACCTAAATAAGCCTATCTCAGGGGGAGAAATCCAGAAGGTTATCAAGAAAGGGAAGCCTCATGAGACCCCGGGACCTGATGGATACGGGTCAGAGTTTTATAAAATGCTAGAGAGACAGATAACGCCGACCCTAGCAGCACTTTATGCGGAAGCGCTGGAGGAGGGGAGGTTTCCGAGGGACATGCGTACGGCCTCCATCTCTTTCATTTACAAAGAGGGCAAGAACCCCGAGGATCCGGCTGCATATAGACCGATTTCCTTGATCAATTATGATATGAAGATCTTGGCTTCGGTGATGGCAGTCAGATTGCAAGCTATACTCCCAAACTTGGTCGGTAGGCATCAAGCTGGTTTTGTGCAGGGCCGTGAAGCATCTAAGAATATAAATAGTGTTTTACTGGGAATGGAACGCTGCATACATGCTGGCACTCCACTGCTGTTAGTCAGCTTGGACGCCGAAAAGGCTTTCGATAGGGTCTCCTGGGACTACATGTTTGAAGCCCTGCGTAGATTCGGACTAGAAGGGGCATTTATGGGTTGGACTCGAGCTTTATACGAGGAACCACTTGCATATGTTGTGGTTGGAGGAGACCAGTCCGAAACCTTTATGTTGAAACGAGGAACTAGGCAGGGCTGTCCACTCTCTCCTGTACTGTTTGTGCTTCAACTGGAGCCGTTGTTGTTAAAACTACTGCAATCAGAGGAGGTACAAGGGATGGAGTGGCATAAGGGCGGGATAAAGGTTAGTGCATTTGCGGATGATATGCTGCTGTGTTTAACGAACCCTCAACAGTCCTTAGTGACCGCCCTGGAGCAGATTGAGAGGTTTGGCTCATTTTCGGGCTTGAAGATAAACATGGCCAAGTCTCTAGCCTTGGATGTAGGAGGCGAAGTCAGAGCGCATTGGAGGGATGACTTCCCCTTGGTATGGGCGGACGGACAATTTAGATATTTAGGTATCCAGATACCTTCTTCGCCAGCACATTTGTACCAAGTGAATATCAGGCCCCTGCTTGAGAGCACAATTGAGAGACTGAAGCGGTGGTGGGAATTACCGCTCTCCCTGAAGGGACGCATAGCTCTTTTCAATATGATAGAAGTCCCTAGATGGCTATACCTCTTACGTCATGTCCCTGTCTGGATTATGAGGCAGGACCTACAGTTACTGCAGAAGCATTTAACGAAATTTCTCTGGAGGGGCCGCAAACCCCGCATTGCCATAGCCACATCAATGAGGGAGGGCGAAGTCGGGGGTGCGAGGTTGGCTTCTCTGCAGGATTATAATGTGCTTTACTTGACGAGAGCCCTTCGGGATTTGATCAAGCAGATGGGTGAGGTACTGCCGCTGGAATTACTTGCAGAGATGTCTGGTGGGCAGCATCCGGTACGGATGCTGCACTGTACGCAGCGGGAACTGCCGAAAGCTTGGCGGGGGTCCCACTGCTTGAGAGGACTTAGATTGGCCTGGAAAACTCTGTGCCACATTCGAGGACTTGCTTGGCAGCGGACTGATTGCGTCCCGCTAGCGGGCAACGTGGACTTTATACCAGGAGGGGATGGACGAGTGGTGAGTGAATGGGCGCGGAAAGGTATACAATATATTGGGCATCTGAAAATGGTAGGGACGGCAGAGATCGATTCCTTCACTTCGTTACGGGATAGATACCAATTGAAGCAACACGATTTTGATTTTTATCTACAGGTTAGGCACTATGTGCGCGACCTGCAGCGGCAGAACAGCTTTATTTTGCAGAAGGGCGGTATGCTGGATTTTTTGGGGGCTCTGGAAGGGAAACTGACAGTCAAATTAATGCGGGGAGAGCTTTATCCAGGGGGCAGTTCTGGAGCAGAGGATCAGGCCTTAGAATACTTACCTGCGAGGTGGCAGAGAGACCAGTTGACCACAGTAACGAGAGAGGTGTTAGGAAAAGCTTTTACAGCCATTAAAAAACTCTCGGAATCAGTGCAGCTGCAGGAAACATGATACAAGTTCTTGTGGAGAGCATACGGGCATAATGTATGGGCAGCGCGGGTGGGCCTCGTGGAGACGGATAGTTGTACACTTTGTCAGAGCGAACCTGGCTCTTTGACTCATAGGTTCTGGTACTGTGTACACCTCTGAAAGTTCTGGGGGGAATGTGGGTACCAAGCTGAGCAGTTGGGTGAGATGCACGATACAGATCACCCCAATTTGGGGACTAATGGGAGTGTATGAAGGGGACCCCCCATTACCGAATGCGGAGAGGAGTCTCTGTGAAAAGGGGTTTTTAATAGCAAAGAAATGTATCTTAAGACACTGAATGACGAGCATAGCACCAGGAATCTGGGAGTGGGAGCAGGCAATGTTAGATCTGCGTGATATGGAGAACCGCACGGCGAGAGCCTTAGGGGGAGCAGCAGGGGACAGGATTGGACGGGTATGGGACTTATCTCATGGATAGGATCCTGGGGTACATATGAGTGGATGCTTGGGCATACTCCGCAGACAAGGCTCCTGTGGGTTGGACAGCGGGAGGGTTAGAGCTGCTTAGGTATAAAATGGGCATCATTGGGTGGTAGGGAGCTCTCCTTGGGGAAAAAACCACTGGCTCTAGGGCACCAGAAAGGGGGAAGGGGGAGAGGGACGGGGGGGGGGGGTCGAGGGGGATGGGGAAGGGGGTAGGTTGGAGGGGGGGAGCGGGGGTGGGGGTGGGGACATGCGGGATGTAGGGCTGGAGGGCTTGGAGGTTGGGGGGAGGGGCGGTTGGGGGCTGTAGGTGACATCTGGTTTGGATTTCTGAGCATGAGATATTCGGATTATTGTTGCAGAAGAATATTGCCCAGCCTCATAGTTGTTTTTGCTGTTGTAACACTTGTGGGGGGTTTCACAGACACTGGGGGTGGGGCAGTGTCCCTGACTGAACAAACAGAACAGCGTATACTAGAAGATTGTGTTCAGCCCCTTTGATTATGTTTGTTTGTAATGTTTGGAATAATGCAATAAAAATGATTTTTTTTTCTAAAGGCTGGGGCACTTCAACTTGGAAAAGAGACGGCTGAGGGGGGTTATAATAGAGGTCTATAAATTAATGAATGGAGTTGAACGGGTAAATGTAGATTGGTTGTTTATGCCATCAAAAAGTATAAAGACTAGAGGACACACAATGAAGCTACAATGCAACCCACAAAAAGACTAATAAGAGAAAATATTTTTTTACTCAACGCATAATCAGACTCTGGAGTTCATTACCGGAGGATGTACTAAAAGGTATTAATCTAGCTGTGTTTAAAAAATGTTTGGACAAGTTCATAAGAACATGCCATACTGGGTCAGACCAAGGTCCATCAAGCCCAGTATCCTGATTCCAACAGTGGCCAATCCAGGTCACAAGTATCTGGCAGGGTTCCCAAAAAGACACACAGGTTGCACACTGCTTGTAATGGGGTAAGCAGTGCATTTCCCAGATCCTCTTTAATAATGGTTTATGGACCTTTCCTCCAGGAAATTTGATGTCAAATTTTAACTAAGAAATAAAATGCCAATTAATATAGAATTACAATAATACAATCAGTAAAGGATGAAAGTGTGAAGCAATGCTTGTTTTTAATATTTTAGCATCTAAAAGGAGCCTGATTGACCTAAATTCCATCTAGGTTTGCAGAAACCAGAAGGTTACGTAAATAATGCAAGACATCTATTATTACCATTTTATAAATAAAAATATATCCCACCATATTTTAACAACATTCAAACTAGTGCTTTTAAATTAAGATTCTTTTTTTCACTCCACTTAGAAAGCAAGTTGCTTATCCTCCAGATAGCTGGAAGCAGTACCCAATATCATCTGGATAATATAATGTACAGAGGTGACAGGGACATTGGAAATGGGTTTTTGACTATTAGTCATCAGCTGAAATAAAGGAAAATGAAAATAAAATAGAAAATACTGAGCATAAGATCTGTTGTAAATTTGCATAGAGGTTTTGCTTGTCCATAAACATATGGCAAATGTTATTTTAACAAGCTTATTTGATATTTCTGCTATACAGACTCTTGACCAGTATCTCTCACCATCTGAGCTTATGCAGGAATGGGACGAATCTTTCAGGTATGATTTCTGTTTTACCTATTTTTGTTTTTACTTTTTGTTTTCATTGTATGGCTTTGATCTGAACTGCTTCTTTCGTATTTATTTGTCCTTCTTAGTTTTGCAATATGTCCAGTCATTTATTAGTTGTGTTTATACAAATTGTTCATTCTCTCATGATTTTTAAAATGTTTGTATGTTTTGTAATCCACCCTGTGCACTCTGTCAAGCAAAAGGGCAAAATAAAAGTATTTTATATAAAATGACATCTTTTGGATCTTCTCTACAGCTAAAGCTGCTTATCAAGATGGGAATATAGAAACATGACGGCAAAGATCACCCGGCCCAACCAGTCTGCCCTTCCATACTACGTACTACAGTCTCTTTTTTGCCTTTAGAGATCTTCTGTGTTTTTCTAGCTGAAACAGCAAGGCAGTGGTACCGGCATGCTAAGTCCGTAGATAAAGAGTGCCTTACCCCTGCAGTCTGGTTTGGGGACTGAGTCCACACCATAAGATAGACGAGAGTCATACTTCTAACAGAGTGACTGGGGAAATTAGGGGAGCATGTAGGGCTAAAAGAGGTGCCAAGTCACCACATGTGTTACTGTATCCTGAATGGCAGTGTGGGACTTCTTGAGATACTGTGGAAGACCATGAGAGAAGAGAGACGTGGGAGATGCACACTAGCAAAGCGTAAAATTCTTAAAGGTTATAGGTAAATCACATGCACACTTTAAGGAATAGGTGTCCCCTGGACAATGTTTTGAATCCTACTAGGATAATATGGGAAGAATAATGGATTAAAGTAGCCACGAGTACCAAGATACTAATGGTGCCAGATTGCGGTTTCAGACGATGCATAATTTTTTTTCTTTTATCCAGGACAGATTGTTTCAGATAGAAGCCCTTATGTATATATTAGATGGATCAAAAGAAAACAACCATCAAGCACACAGTTCTATCACAAAGAGAAGGAGGCACTGAAATATGACTGCAAACACTCTGCTATATGAACTCATAATTGGTTTTAGAGAACTATGGAGAAAGGAGAAATGAGGGGTGTCATTAGGAAGAAATGTCTGTAGCATGAAACAATAAGCCATAATAGATAGAGAAGCAGTTAACACTCTGTCTCATGGAGTTCACTTGAGAAGCCAGGGAGGAAAGTAGAAGATTCAGCAGGGTTTGTGGTATTGCAGTAAACCTCTCTCATTGTATTCTACGTACCTCTGTTTCTACGTGACTTGATTTAGGTCAAAGAGTGAATGTCAGGGATGAAATGGAGCCCAAGTCTCTCTGCTCTGTGTTCCAGCCTCTGAGTTCTCCTGACAGACTGCTAGCAATGAGCTTTTGCAGCTGAAAGGCAAGCCCAGATGTGCAACCACTGGAGGAAAAGAGAACCTTAGTAAGCAAGATCTATAGAGTCCTTGCTCAGTTGTCCTATAGCTTGTTAAAGAAGCAAAGGGGAGAGGTGACCAGAGGGCATGGTCATCCTTAAAGACCAATGTCTACAGTATGCTTTGAAGATTTTTTGACTAGATATGTTCTTGGAGGGTTTCTTTGCCCTAGATTATAGTGCTGCACACCCTGACATTTCCATTTATGGCTATTCCTCTGTTAGCTGTAAGGTGTCACCTGCCCTATCAGATTCTATCAGGGAACCACAGGCTGTAGCTGGAGATTCCATAGGAGTGTTAGAAAGCAGTTGAATGTGATATGCCCTGAACCAAGACTTGAGGTCACTATATTGTGCCAGATTAGAGGTACATAATCCCTTGGGTAGTGTTTCAATTTAGCCTACAGTCCTTCAGCAAGAGTAAAACTTCCTTTCAAATAAAAGCAGCAAAGATTAAAAATTCAGCTATGTTTAAGGGTATCAGGGAGTATTTCAGAGCCCTTGCTAGTGTCATACAATTTAAGCAACAGTGGGGTGGTTTTGCTATGTGAACCAAATTGGAAATATATGTCAGCAATGCATCACTGAATACAAACTTTTCATAGTGTTCCAATACAAAACTGCACCCGAGAAAAATTTCTCCCAGATGCATTTTCACCAGCTCCGAGGTACCATTCTTGTTTCCTATTGTTGCATGAGTCTCTTAAACCAAATTTTAGCCAGAGCCTTCCTAATACACAGCCAGATCTGGACCGAGCTTGCGATCTTAATAGGTGCTTTCACATCATTGCGGCACACACTGAAAGACTGCGAGCTGCCATATATTCTACTCCTGTCTTCATGTGACTAGAAAGAAGCTATATAAATCCTCAGCTCCGGTCTTCAGACAGGAACATGGCAGACACATTTGTGGAGTTTTATACTCTATGTATTTGGAAAGAATGAATCATCCTTAGGGAACAGCATCACCCTGCTTCTCTGTAAAATCAACGACACCTCCACAGCTTACTTAGCAGCTTCTAGGGGTTTTTTTTTTAACTCCTAAGAAAATGTTCTATAGAAATATTTTGGAATGTTCTAAAATGTCTACAGACAAGAAGTTCTCTTCAGGGACTTCATTGCTTTACACAGTACCGAAGAGTCGGTATTTGTTTTATTATTGGTGAAAAGCACCTTCAATATAGTTTTCTAAACTGTTGCTTTTTTGTTTTTACAGGTCTCCCTCCCCATCCCACCCACTCCATAGCCCTTCTCAGCTATCATCTCTTCAGTTCCTGGAACCATTTATTTGTTTCCTCTGTGTGTCTTTTCTAGACTGTAAAGTCCTTCGAGCAGAGATGTCTCTTAAAATGTAAATAGAAAATGATTGTTATTGTCATTTGTATAGGGCTGCCCGGTGTACAGAGCACTTTATAGAGAGGCATAATAGACGGACCCTGCTGTTTTGAACATACAAACCTTTCAAGACAGACAGACGTGATCACAGGCAAGAAAAGAAATAACAAGGCTTTGCATTAACACTCTAAGGACAAGACTGAGAAAATGAAACCTGGTGGGCTATAGGTGGGATTAGGTGGATCAAAGCATCATGAATGTTTCTGCACAGTGCCGTGTACATCATGTAGCACTACAGAAATGCATAATGGTATTAGTAATTGCAAACTCTCAGCATTTTTGAAAGCTTGCTATTTTTCTGCATGAATCAGTGATGGACGGATTAGCTAAATAATCCCTTTACCGATTTTTGTGGAATTCCTGTAAATGTGATGTATGTGGGTGGAAGGGAGGGGCATGACGACATTGGAATAAATGCATGGCTTGCACCTTATTTCTTTTTTAAATTACCACTTCATTTTCTGAGGGGAGGGGGTGCTCTATGATAGGCTATAAAAAGGGCAGGGTGAAGAATTATTCCCCTCTATCTCCTGTACCAACTCCCAGAAGCCAGCTTCAGATAATCTCATTTATCCATGTCAAGGTTTCTGTGACTTCTGCATACAGACCTCAATGCACAAGTAAGACGGCAAACAGCTGAATTTTCTCCCCCTCCCCTTTATAACTTTTAGCCTTACACCCAAACACCCCAGTTGAAAACAAATAACTCTGGCTGATTTGATAAGGGGCGTGTGGAAGTTATGTGCTAGTTATATGTCTCATTCCTTGTTTTAAAGGACTTAAGCATGTGAACGGACACCTACGCATGCACTTTAGACGGTGGTCATTCTGTAATCATATGCGTACATCTTATCGCATGTACTTTTAATTTCTGTGTGCACAGGGACAGAGCCTACACCTATGAGTGGAAGTTATAAAATATTCTAAGTTATGTGTGTTTCTGAAGAATCTAGTGCCTGTTCTAGAGCAGATGTAACTCCAGCAACTAGATTGAGGTACGTCTTTATGCCCCTATTTTATTAAGTAAAGTACGCATGCGATTCACTTTATAAAACAGACCCCAAACATATGTGCGGCAATGCGCTTTAACTGTGTAGGAGTTTATAGAAATCCCTCACAGTGATTTATATGGACAAAGAGATCCATATAAGTGCTGGCAATTATTTAAAAAATGCACTTATGTGGTTGGAACCCACTGCTGATAAAAGGTTTTTTTAATAACAGGCCCAGTGTTTCTTTTCTGGGTCAAAGGATGTGGGTGCATCCAGATCTTTGTAAAGAAACATGAAAAGGGAAAAAAGGTTTCTTTACTTACACAGCGATGGCTTGGCTATTGGCACAGAACATTTTATCTTTTTTCTCTGCAAATGCCCTCTTAAGTTTGAAAACCACCTTTACTTACTTTTGAACCCAATCACAATTTGTCTAAATGTCTAAAAAGCTTCTCAGGACATGGACAACATTTGTTTATTTAAAAATATTTACAGACTGCACTATCTAAAATCCTAGCGGGTTACAATCTCACATTCACAAAATATCACAAAGATACAAAAGTTAAGTACATTAAAGCACAATTCTGACAGTCAGAAAAAAACAGTCCTGGTTTTCAGGATACCCACAGTGAATATGCATGTGATAGTGGAGGGGGAGGGGTTCTGTAAAACACCCTTGGACCTTGGGGAAAAAAAGATATATCATTGAGACTATAGACAGCTAGAGTATGCTTAATCAGCATATAACTGAATATAATCACATGAGTTTTGACATGCATCTATTCAGTTTTACTTCGCAGTTTATCTTTCACAAGAAGTATAGACCTGAAAGTAAAGCTAGGTTTATTATAAATAATAAACAGAGATGTAAATAGCTTTTAAATTGGTACTACTTAAGATCAACTCACAGGTTAGCACCTAAATATCTGGTAAATGTTATTGCATACATTTTACAGAAGATAATACGTATAATGTATTCAACCATCATAACTTACACATAACACCAAATAAAATTCATTGATGTTATGAATTAGAAACTCATATAGATGATGTGCATGGTTACAATGCTCACTTCAGCAGTTTGGCTGTATCAGGCTTTCAAGATGGCCAGGTAGCTTGAAGAGAACTGCCATAGTGTAATCCAAATGAGACCGCTTGGACATAATTAAAGACAGTGGTAGGAAAGGGATGAGAGATCGGGTGAAGGACATGGATAGCAGCTGGTGTAGGTATAAGTATGCTAATTTATATGCTTATCTAAAAGGCTCTTTCCTAGATTTATTTGCAGTTCCACATTATTTGCTCTTTTTAGGACATCTCAGCTCAAAAAATATTTATCCTCAATCTTATCATCTTACATAGGAACATCATATATGACGGTAGATAAAGACCAGTATGGCCCATCTAGTCTGCCCAGCAAGGTGGCAAGAATAGTTATACCTGTCGCTCCATGCAGGTTACCCCCCCACCCATGCCTTTGTTTAGGGGTGTACCCAGAGCTTCGTACAGGTCACCCCTATTTGTTGAGATGTAAGAAAATAGTTAAGTTTATTTTGATTTCATCCTGTTGCTATAAAGGGATCCACTGTGTCTGTCCCATGCCATTTTGAATTCTGTCACTGTATTTGCCCCCACCACTTCCATCGGGAGGGCATTCCAAGCATCCACCACCCTTTCAGTGAAAAAGTATTTCCTGACGTTGCCTTTCAGTTTACCCCCTTGCAGCATCATGTTATGTCCTCTAGTTTTACAGCTTCCCTGTCTTTGGAAGAGGTTTGTTTGTTCATTAATACCTTCTAGCGTATACATATTTAGGTTTTCAAGTTTCTTCTCATACATCTTCTGGTGCAGGCGCCAAATCATTTTGGTTACCTTCCTCTGAACCATTTCAAGTATTTTTATATCCTTTGTGTAATATTGTCTATAAAACTGAACACAATATTCCAAGTGAGGCCTCACTAGTGACTTGTACAGTGGCATTAAGACCTCCTCCTTTCTGCTGGTAATTCTTCTCTGTATGCAACCCAACATCCTTCTGGCTTTGGCCACTGCCTTGTCACACTGTTTTGCCACCTTAAGATCCTCAGAAACAATCACTTTGAGGTCTTTCTCTTGGTCCTTGCACATCAACCTCTCACCCCCTATAGCATACAATTCCCTTGGGTTTCTGCAGCCCAAGTGCATGACACTGCACTTCATATTAAATGTTAACTGCCAAGTATTCAACCATTCTTCCAGCTTTTGTAGATCTTTCCTCATATTATCCACTCCCTCAGAGGAATCCACTCTCTTGCAAATGTTCATGTCATTTGCAAAAAGTCAGACTTTTCCATTCAGTCCTTCAGCAATAGCACTCACAAATACACTTAACAGTACCAATCACGACTTCACTACTGCAATACCATCTATGCTGGTCTCTATACATCAAAGCTCAGGTGCCTACAACCATCCAAAATACTGCTGTTAGGGTTTTATGACAGGTTTGCACATTTGATCACATGACTCCGTTGATACTTATACAATACTGGGTTCCAGTACTCTGCCGAGTTAATTTCAAACTGCTAACTTTGACCCATAAAGCATTATACACTGGGATTCCCGTGTATCTAGCCTCACTTCTTACTTTATACGCGCCCTCTTGGGTGTTGTGCTCCCTCCACGAAAACTGAATGTTCATTCTCCCCCATCTCTCATGCAAGGTTCAGCTTTGTTTTTTAAAGCCCATATTATAGAATGACATTCCTGCTCATCAACGCCTAGAATCATCCTATAAAAAACTCAAAGATCGCTAAAACACATTTTTTGAAGAGGCATTTGAGGGTCTTTGACAGCTGGGGCAGGAGGAACAGCCAACAGTACCTAGGAAACATTTTTCTTTGCCTGACTTTCATTTCTCCTTTCTGGTGTCTTTAGATTATTGTAAACCAGCTTTATATCCTTTTGAGTGCCAGTAGAACAAAAACCAATAAACCATAAGCCATATCTATCCACGTGGAAGAAGACCAGAGAGGAAGAGGACTGGACAGACTGCCAATATGGAGTCATTTTTCAAAGGTCTTAGGTGCCTAGCCTCGACACTTTGGCATCTGAATCAATCCATTTGAAAAATGACTAGAGTCAACTTTGAGGCTGGTGCAAGGATATTAGGAACGCTAGGCAAAATCTTCAGCCTTGCTCTCCCTCACAATTAGCTTTTAGACTCTAGCATCCCCTTCCCCCAAGATTTTGATTAGTAATCATCTCAACATCATCCCTCATAGACTAATCCTATAAAAATGCATATTTGGACATCACACTTTGAAATATTAAACTTTGCTTTGTAAATATATTCGTAATGAGGGAGACTTCTAAAAGCCACTTACAAGGGTAAATGGACCATTTGCATA
The DNA here is from genome assembly GCA_033557465.1 of Ichthyophis bannanicus. Taxonomy (NCBI): domain Eukaryota; kingdom Metazoa; phylum Chordata; class Amphibia; order Gymnophiona; family Ichthyophiidae; genus Ichthyophis; species Ichthyophis bannanicus. The sequence goes on along the minus strand of CM066049.1, from coordinate 116,514,302 downwards.
TTGCCCATTCTTCCTTCAGGTAAAAGCATGTACTGGTGATTGAGTTTGTGTGGCTGCCAGGACTCATTGCTTTGAGTTGGCTGTAGATGCTCTTTGCTTTCCCAACCCAACACCACAGAAGCTGCTGGCTTAGGCAACCACCTTGTTTGCCTAGTGGTTGGGCCGGCTCTGGTCAAGTTCCTCAATTTAGGGGTCTGTTTTTACTAGGCACCAAAATTCAATGGGTGGTTACAGAGGCAGAATTAGGCAAGGAAAAAGGTTAGGGTACCTAGCATTGGTTTTTAATACTAGCAACCTATCATTGGTTCTTAGACAAATGAATTTCACGAACCTTGATTTATAAAGCAGGCATGAAATATGCACGTTAGAGTGCACATAAATCTAGGCAACTCTTATAAAATCACCCTGTATGTATGTAATGCTAGAAATATTTCTTGTTTTTCAGCTATTTATTTCACTTTTGCTGCTTAAAATAAAAATACTGTCTTGTGGTCTTGTTTCAGAATTTTTCATCACCTGCTTCTATAAAAGATTCTGCCTGCCTCATGTTGAGATGTGTTTGTGTCTAAATTCCAGTCTTAATCATGTGATGCAAATGGATTTTTACTGCCTAACCATACTTTAATTTTTAAAAGTCAGAATAAAACCACAGACCACGTACTAATAGCATAAGGAAAATGATACTGAGTCACACTATGATGCTTTTAAGGAACTCCAGATTTCCTATAAACCCTGCTTTTGAACAAAGAACATAAGAAATGCCATACTGGGTCAGACCAAGGTCCATCAAGCCCAGTATCCTGTTTTTAATCCAGATCACAAGTAGCTGGCAGGTTCTTAAAAAGGCACACAAGTTCCACAATGCTTGTCCCGGGGTAAGCAGTGGATTTTCCAGGTCCTCTTTAATAATGGTTTATGGACCTTTCCTCCAGGAACTTGTCCAAACCTTTTTTAAACCCAGCTACACTAACAGCTTTTACTGCATCCTCCAGTAACACATTCCAGAGTTTGATTACATGTTGAGTGAAAAATATTTTCTCTTATTACTCTTAAATGGGTTACACTGTAGCTTCACTGCATGTCCTCTAGCTTTTCTACTTTTTTGATAGTGTAAACAACTGATCTACATTTACCCGTTCCACTCCACTCATTAATTTATAGACCTCTATCATATCTCCCCTCCGTCGTCTCTTTTCCAAGCCCCAACATGCTCTTTCATGGGCTGGAAGTAACTCCTGCTAGCTAAGTGCTCAGCCTCTGAGAACATTTTTAAAATTCTCCCAGCAGTATGCTATGGTGATCATTGTAGAAGCCTTATTCATGATTTGGGCGTGCAAAAAGAGGCAGACATCCAAATCATGGAGACATCCCCAGAGTCATTTCAAGAGACAGCTCTAAAAACATTCCCAGCATGCACAAGTCTAAATAAGGTGGTGGGCATGGCAGGGCATGTCCTGGGTGGTCTGCCAAACTTATTTATTTATTTATTTAACTGTATTTATATATCATTAATCTATGAATCTAAGCGGTTTATATATAACAACTTGGCCTGGGATGCCTTATATGGAACTGTAATAACTTAATGAATTATATAGAATGGTAAACAATAAACAATTGTTGTATCATAATATGAATAAAGATTATTATTATTATTATCATTATTATTATTAAGCATTTATATAGCACTACCAAGTGTATGCAGTGCTGTACAGACACATAAGTAGACAGTCTCTCCTCAAACAGCTTACAATCTAAAAGACAAACATGCAGGACAAAATAATACAATAGGAATAAGGAGTTGAAACACAAGGGAGGGGAATTATGAATCAAAAGTGGCCTTAAAGAGGTGAGTCTTGAGCTTGGACGTGAAGATGGTGAAGGAAGAGATTTGACGCAAGGACAGGGGAAGGTTGTTCCAGGCAAACGGAGCAGCAAGGTGAAAGGAACGAAGCCTGGAGTTTGCCGGAGAAGAGAGCAGCATAGAGAGAAGGAAGGCAGAAAAGGAACGGAGATCACGAGGAGGGGCTATAGGGAGAGAGGAAAGGTGAGGAAGAGCAGCAGAGTGAATTCATTTATATGTCAAGATAAGTAGTTTGTACTGAATGTGGTAGCGGATAGAGAGCCAGTGAAGGGACTTTAAAAGAGGAGTAATGTGAGTGTAACGTGGCTGGCGGAGAATTAACCGTGCAGCGGAGTTTTGAATAGATTGTAGAGGAAAAAGATGAGACTGAGGGAGACCAGCAAGGAGGAGGTTGCAATAGCCAGGATGGGACGTAATAAGGGAGTGAATAAGAGTCTTAGTAGTGGAAGCAGAGAGAAAGGGATGAATCTTGTTAATGTTGAAGAGAAAGAAGCGACAAGATTCAGCAATTTGTTGAACATGAGAGAAGAATGACAGAGAAGAGTCAAAAACGATCTCAAGGTTACGAGCAGAGGAAACAGGAAGAATAGGAGTGTTATCAACAGTAATGGAGAATGGAGGAAGGATGGAGGATAGATTAAGGGAAAAAACAAGAAGTTCGGTTTTGGCCATTTTCAATTTTAAATGGTGCTGAGATATCCAGACAGCAATGTCGGCTAACAGGCGAAGATACGTGCCTGGAGAGAAGGAGAAAGGTCAGGAGAAGAGATATAAACTTGTGAGTCATCCGCATAAAAGTGGTACTGAAAGCCAAGGGATGAGATGAGGGAACCAAGTGATTGGGTATAAAGGGAGGAGTGGGCCAAGAACAGACCACTGGGGAACACCAACTGAGAAAGGGTTAACAAAGAAGTATCTTGAGAACAACACAAACATGACATCAAATCTCTAAACCTACTGGAATACTATTATATAATGGGGAGGAGGATTGCGTGAGGGTGAGGGTTGGGCAGAGAGGGGGGGAACTGGGGGGGAGAGCTGGGATAGAACAATTGCACTGGCATCTCTTAGTAGGATCAGGGGCTATGTTTTTTCATCAGTGAAGTGTTCAAAAAATAAGTATGTTTTTCGGTTTTTCCTGAAGTCTGTGAGATAATTTGTGGCACAAAGACTACCTGGTATTACGTTCCACAGTGCCAGTGCAAAGAGGGAGAATGCCCTTTTAGATGAGGTGGAGCTGGTTTTTGTGTTTAAAGAAGGTATGTAGAGTATGTTAAGTGAGTTGGTTCTCCTGTTTCTGCTATTAGGCGTTTTCTTTTTTAATAATTGGAGGTATGTGGAAGACAGTCTGTGGAAGAGTTTGAAGACTGTGTAGATGGACTTGTATTTGATTCATTGAGTGATAGGCAGCCAGTGCTATAAAGTTAGACTTGTGCACCCAAATACAGAAATGGCTGGTACAGTATATCTAGGCCCCTGTTCAAATCTGTCCCTGTTCCAGGGCATGACAAAGTAATGAAAAAGTGCTCATTTTGCTGGTATATGCCCTGAGGGTGTAGAGGAAACTGTACTGTCCATATCTATGTCGACCTTTAACAGGTAATGGGGGCACCTGTGCTGTGCAGAATGGCCATCTGGGGCTCATCCCTTGTTTGCAAAACTACCACAGGGACATCTATGTGGATGTCTACATTTCTGAAATCATGCCTGAACTTGGATGTGAATGGCCTTATTGGGCACATTTTCATGTGGACATCCTTGAATGCACCTGGTAGCCATTTCTAAAATGTGTCTTCACAGGTTTTTTATATATAAAACGTTTTTGAGTACTGACCTCCTTCTTCACTGTGATATCAGCTAGGCCTGGAAAGTGTGCCTGTGAAATCATGAGCTTTACGTGATGCTACTGCTTTGGAGTTAATGCCATATTATACATCTTTCTTTCTGAAGTAAGAATATTTCATAGAACTGGAGATAAAAGCTGGCAACTTGATGTACTGACCTGTTGAATATAAGTGATATTACATGCAGATAGGTCTAGAAGCCATGATATGTTTCTCTAAATATGCCTACCATGCTATGTGAAGCTCACTCATAATTAATAATTACAGTTTGAATTTCTAAAGCAAGTTTCCAAATACGCAAGATGGTGTACACCATTATTCACTGGAGTGGAGGAGTAGCCTAGTGGTTGGGGCAAGGTACTTCAGGCCGGAAAGTCGGGGGTTCAAATCCCACTAGAGGACAGCAACCTTGGGCCGGAAGGACTGGGGTTTCTAGTCCCACAGGTGCTCCTTGTGGTCTTGGGCAAGCCACTTAACCCTCCATAGCCCATGTTCCCTGTAAAATAGTTATCTCCAAGTTATAATACCCTGTTCAATGTAATTTCAGTTTGTTAAATGTAAACCGCACTGATGCAGAATAGCGCAGTATATAAGAGAATATAAAAAAAAAATATATACCCCTGGCAAAACTCATCAAAGTAGATTCATTGAGGTAATTTGCTTGACTGACAATGCATGAATGGACATTTTGCCCCACAGTAACCCAACTGATCTACAAACACAAGATACTTGTATATATTAGGGATATACAGGCAAAATAATTTTGTTTCATTTCTTTTCCTCTATCATTTACAGGTTTGTTTCGTTTTATTAGGTTTTGTATTAAAATGTTATAGATTTTTTTTCATTTTGTTTTTAAAATTTTCATTTCAAGGCAATTTTGTTAATTAAAGAGTTAGGTGTGGCTGCAATCCAAATAAAAAACATAGTTGAATGGTTACATGAGGTTTCAGACAAATGAAAAGGCCAAATGACTTTTTTCTTACAGTCAACGGCTGGTCTCAAACCAGTGGCCTTTTGGTTAGAAAGTAGGTATCATGCAGAAAAACCATCACATCTCCATGTGGGCTGGTTCTAGCCAAGCTGCTCTTAATGCTTGTATTGCTGGTGATCTTCTTTCCTGTTTCCAGAATGATCCAAAGTTTGGCTGGTCTGGAGATCTATGGAAAAGGCTAAGTGGATTTTTTGCCTTATGAATCTATTAAGTCCTACTGTAGAGATTTACTCCAAAGATTTTTCTTTTGCCTGAAATTCTGTGCCTGAAATTCTGTGAAACCATGTATACATACACTATCAGAGACATTTACCAAACAAATCCAGATCCTGGTTGTCCAGTTAGTGATGATCAACCAGGATCTAGATTAGGCTGAAGAACAATTTTCTCAATGGAGAAAGGTGAATAGTGAAGTACCCCAGGGATCTGTGCCTGGCCCACAGTTTTTTAACATTCGACAATGACCTGTAAATGCGAATAATGAGTGAGCTGATCAAATTCACAGATGGCACAAAATTATTCAAAGTTGTTAAAACACAAGAGGATTATGAAAATTTGCAAGAGGACCTTGAGAAATTGGGAGACTGGGCATCCAAATGGCAGATGAAATTTAATGTGGACTAAGGGAAATCTATGCGATTCCATTTCCGGCATGTCCAGCTACTTTGGCTGTGCAAAAACCAGTCATGGACCCAATTCTGCTGCCATAGGCCCGGATGTACCCGCGATGGCAGAATCGGGGACTTGGATGTCCTACTGGGAAAACCATTCTGGTGTGGGGGACATCTACCAGCCTGCCCACCCACATTCCTGCTCTTATGTCCTTAGGCTTGATAAATGTCTCATATATACTTAAACATGGTTTCACAGAATCGTTAGCACAAGAACATGGCAAAAGAAAAATCTTTGGAATAGATCTCTACAGCAGGAGCCAAGGCAAAAAAATCTAGTTTGCATTTTCCATAGAGTGCCAGAAAAATTTTGGACCAATCATGAAACAGGAACAAAGATCACCAGCAATTCCAGAGTTTGTTTTGTTTTTATAAATTTTCATTTCAAGGCAATTTTGTTAATTAAAGAGGTGGCTGCTGTCTAAACGAAAAGTATAACTGAAAAGTTACTAGAGGTTTCAGGCAAATAAAAAACCCAACTGGATTTTTTTAGCTTGATAGTCAGAGGCTGGTCTTGAACCAGTGACTTTTGGGTTAGAAAGCAGACATCTTGTGGGAAAGCCATCACATCTCCAAGGGGAAGGGGGAGGAGCTGCTTCTAGCTAGTCTTCTCTTAACTCTTGTATTGTTGATTGCAACACTATAGGCAGTTTCTACTTCTTTTGTTAAAGATTTGTTGGTTGTTCATAGACAGATGGAGTCCTCCAAGGATGAAAGTCCAACTCAGAGCAATTTCTTAGTTACTTTTTCTTTAGAATTGGATATGCATAAGATATTGAAACTTTACTTTCAGAAAAAGAATGTCCCTTTTTTCTGATGTTTGTAGATCTACCCAGTTGAGGCATAAGGCATTTCTGGTTTTGAAGTCTTGGGTTTTGACCCTTGAAGCCACTTTCTTCTCAAAAATTTGCTTGAAAATGCTTATTGTCTCATCAGGGAAATCGTTTCACTTTTTTGACCCTGCCCAGTCAGAGAGTTTTCTTGTGGGAAAGAATATTTATCTTTTTTCTTTTTAAATGTATTCGTTCAGAATGATCATGCATAGGAGGATCTCATTAGGATATTTAAGAAAGCAATATCTTATATGATTGATTATATATGATGTGCATCAGTTCTCTGTAATGTGGACTGTTATTTTTTAATATTTGGGTTTTCTTTTTCTTGTATTGCGAGTCATCCACCTTTTCTTTGCTTTTGCTTCTATGATTATGATAAGATGATTATAAATTAAAAAACAAAAACAAAATAAACCTAGGTATAGTATTCTGAATAATCTGCAGCTTTTTCAAAAGTTTACCTTTCAACCCTACACAATGAGGTAATCCAAGATACTCAGGCATTTATATACATATCTTTTCCCCTAGGTATGATTTTAATTGACCAACTAGTTTTAGTTTATAAAAAACTGATTTAAGTATAGTGCACTTGAAGTCTGCTTAGAATAATTCCATTCCTTTCTTTGAGCACCCCTAAAGATCAAAGTTTATTTACCCAGGTCTGTGTGTTGTGAAATGCAACTGAAAATCAGGAATGCAGACTGAGCCCCTCTCATGTTCATTAATGTACGCATATAGATTCCAACTTCATTTATTCCATTATGTATAAGTGTTTGGAATAAGAAATTTAGCTAAAAGGAAAGTATAGTCTGGAAAATGCAGTGATTTGTTAGCATGGGTTGAATATCCCCTTAGCTGTAGCCCTTCTGAGCTATGACCTTTCCTCTTGTTGGGACAGAGCCCAAATAAAACTCCTCTGAACTTGAGATGTGCCAAGCTACCAAAATGGACTGCAAGAGCTGCCCAGCCACAGAAATCACCCTATCTTTAGTCCCTTAATGAGGCTTGTATTACACGGTCACAGCTCTGTGCACTATCAGGGAAACCAAATGTTTCAAATGGCTGTAAAACTCATTGGCATGCATAAGAGAAAAGCCCAGCATCAGTATTACTTTAGTAAACAAAGTAGCTGTCAACGCATAAGGTTCACCAATCCCATCTAGATGCCCCTGTCTACTATTCTACCTCAGATCCATCTTGGACTCTGGTGCCATGTTAAGTCCATTTTATAAAAAGAAGCAGACGCCTACTTATCTTTATAAGATCCTAGCCCAAGTCGCTGAATATAGTCACTGTCTGTACAGTTGTATGTTCCTCCCTTGCTCCACCCTAACACCACTGCAGCATAATCCAGACAGTGCTGCAGCGATTAGAAGGATTTTCAGCAGCATTATCTGCAGGCCATTAAGAAGGTCATTCCTAGCCATGAATAGCGGGGATGGACGTTGTACAGGGAAGTCAGACAGGGGCGGGAAAGGGGAGGATCAGGGGTGGCATTAGGGCGTGTAGTAGGCGATCGCCAGTCCTGGACGTTGTGATAAGGAAGCTTATCAAAGCTCAGGGAGTAATGACAAAAGAGGAGAATTTACTCTGATTAAGGGACCTGTGCTGGCAGGTTATAGAAATAAGACAGCTTGTTTCCCTAAAAGACTACATGTTCCAGAATGCACCAGTATGCAGAAAGTCCCTAAGGGAGCTAGAGTGGAAAAGCATGAGTCTAATCAGAGAAAGCATTATGGAGCATTAAAGGAGCACTACGAGGCGACAAGGCGATAGCGGAGAGACTGAATGAATTCTTTGCTTCGGTCTTTACTGAGGAAGATGTAGGGATGTTACCCATGACTGAAGTGGTATTTAAAGGTGCGGAAGAATTGAAGGAAATATCGATACATCGGGAAGATGTATTACAACTATTAGATAAACTGAAGAGTAGCAACTCACCTGGGACAGATGGTATACATCCAAGGGTGTTGAAAGAACTGAAATATGAGATTGCAGACCTGCAATTAGTAATCTGGGAACTATCATTAAAATCATCTCTAATACCTGAAGATTGGAGGATCGCCAATGTAACACCAATTTTTAAAAAGGGTTCCAGGGGTGATCCAGGAAACTACAGACCGGTGAGCCTGACGTCAGTACTGGGACAAATGGTAGAAACCATCATAAAGAATAAAATTACTCAGCATGTAGATAGTCATGACCTAATGGGAGACAGCCAACATGGCTTTAGACATGGAAGATCTTGTCTTACTAATCTATTATGTTTTTTTGAAGGAGTGAATAATTAGGTGGACAAAGGTGAGTCGGTTGATATTGTGTATCTGGACTTTCAGAAAGCCTTTGACAAGGTCCCTCATGAGAGACTTTTGGCAAAACTAAAGAGTGATGGGATAGGAGGCAGTGTACTATTGTGGATCAGGAACTGGTTAAAAGATAGAAAGCAGAGGGTAGGGCTAAATGGCCAATTTTCCCAATGGAGAAAGGTGAATAGTGGTGTACCCCAGGGATCTGTGCTGGGTCCGCTGCTTTTTGACATATTCATAAATGACCTGGAAAGTGGAATAACGAGTGAGGTTATCAAATTTGCAGATGACACAAAACTATTTAAAGTTGTTAAAACCCAAGAGGATTGTGGAAAATTGCAAGAGGATCTTGATAAATTGGAAGACTGGGTATCAAAATGGCAGATGAAATTTAATGTGGACAAGTGCAAGGTTATGCACCTAGGGAAGAACAACCCAAACTATGGTTACAAGATGCAAGGTTCCACATTAGGAACTACCACCCAGGAAAAAGATTTAGGCATCATTGTGGATACCATGTTAAAACCCTCGGCCCAGTGTGCAGCGGTGGCCAAGAGAGCAAATAGAATGCTAGGTATGATAAGGAAAGGAATGGAAAATAAAACAAAAGATATTATAATGCCTCTATATCGTTCCATGGTGAGACCGCACCTTGAATATCGTGTGCAATTCTGGTCGCCGTATCTTAAAAAGGATATAGCGATTTTAGAAAAGGTTCAGAGAAGAGCCACCAAAATGGTAAAGGGGATGGAAGGATACTCCTATGAAGAAAGGCTAAAAAGGTTGGGGCTCTTTAACCTGGAAAAGAGACGGCTGAGGGGAAATATGATAGAAGTCTATAAATTAATGAACGGAGTGGAACGGGTAAACGTAGATCGATTGTTTACCTTATCAGAATATAGAAAGACTAGGGGACATGCAATGAAGCTACAGGGTAAACTATTTAAGACTAATAAAAGAAAATATTTTTTCACTCAAAGTGTAATCAAACTCTGGAATTTGTTACCGGAGGATGTAGTAAAGGCTGTTAGTGTAGCTGGGTTTAAAAAAGGTTTGGACAAGTTCCTGGAGGCAAGGTCCATAAACCATTATTAAGAAGGGACCCAGGATATCAATGCTTGAACCAATACAAGCATTGTGGAACCTGTGTCCCTTGGGGAAACTGCTAGGTACATATGACCTAGATTGGCCACTGTTGGAAACAGAATACTGGGCTTGATGGACCTTGGTCTGACCCAGTATGGCATATCTTATGTTCTTATATCCCTAATCAAACAGCCTCTAGGAGAGAGCTTAATCCACAACACCTGAAGAATGCAAGGGAGGAGTTGCAATCTAAGCCCTTTAAAACTAGAGGGGAATCTTCAGGAAGGCAGAAGGGGGCGGAGAACCAGAAGACCAGGAAGAACGAGAGGAGGAACAGAAGGAACAACCTGAACCTGAAGGAACAAGGACAAGGAAGCAGACAGTCCAAGAGTGGAGCTCAGAGAAGTACGTATGCCTGGATATATTCCTGGGGGAAACAACCTTCAGAGGACTGGAGAAAGCCAGAGGTCTGGAGATCCACAGCCAGGGACCCTCAAGCCGCACCTAGGAAGAGGTTTGCTGCAGCTAAGGTGAAAAGGAGCCCAAATACCTCTTGGAGGATGTCTGGAGAAAGGATCCTGAGGTCCAGAGATACCAACTGGAGGACAGGACACAGAAGCTCTATTGCATACTGGCCAGAATAGCAGAAGAAGCAGCCTGACGCTTGCCTGGATTCAGGTATGAACTGTGAACGTTTCTCTAGCTTTGAGCAATGCAAACAGCAGGGAAACAGTTTTTCTCCGTATAGAGGTCAGTTCATAAAACCCTCTGAGCCAGACAGTGAAAGTGAATCTATGCAATTTCAGGAGCAAGGTTTAATATCTGATGAAGAGAATGTTTATATGGACTGTTCTTTGAGTAGGTTGTTATTTTAGGAAAATCCTAAAAATAAGAGTAAACATCAAAAGGAAACATTCTAAATACTGGCTTCCCATAAAGTTTTGTTGGAAAGAAAAGCTTTTGGGAAAGTTTGCACGTGTGCTGAAAACAAGCTACTGATTGCAGCTAATTGTCACCTGCTGGTAGAGGATAGCCCAGCACAAGCCGTGCACATGTGGGATTTAAAAGTTCTTTTCTGTGTGGAGAAAGAGAGCTATGTTTTTGTAAAAATAAGTTTTCCTTTTTGGTTTTGTTTCACCTCAGCACTGCTAAGGAGTTGATTAGCAGTGGCTGTAAGAAAGCCTTTCTGTTCCATAAAGGACTTTGATACTTATTTACATAAGCATTTTTCAGTTGCCTTGTTTATATTGCATAAACCCTGGAGAGGTTATCCTGGATGTGTTACCGAGTATATCTGTGTGTGGGATAATCACCCCATAAATAAACTCTAATTTTGCCTTACACTCGACCAACTACAAAGTTTCTTCATTTATTTAAAAGGCAAGCTTTGTGTGAATGGACTTCAATAACCACAATCCTTTGCAAGACAGTTAATTTACATACTTGCCAAGATGGTGGTACCTTCATAACAAGCACCCCCTTTTACAACGTACAGGGCCAATTCTAATGCTGGCCCTGTACATCCAGGGCTGGCGACTTGAACAGGGAAGTTATTCCACCTCTGAGTTGGAATAACTTCCCCAATGCGGCAGGGGCGGCGGGCCCAGGGCATGGCAGCGGCGGGGGGGAGGCAGAGAGCATTCCCCACAGCCCAACCCTGGCCCCAAGAGGTCAGCTTGGGAGTCAGGCTGCGGGGAAAGCAATTTGGAGGCCGGTGGTCGGGGATTGCAGCTTTCAAATGGAGCCGCAGTGCCATGGCAACCGGACTCCATGGCGCCGCAGTTCCATTTAAAAGCCCTGACTGAGTTAGTCAGGCATGTCCTGTATGTGCAGGCTGGCTGAATTGCAATCTCGGCCTGCACATACAGGACTGTTCGTGATTCTGATCCTGCGGGGCTAGACATGCCCCGTGGGATCAGAATCGCGACGCCCTCTGTGCGTCTGGTTCCAGCCGGGCGCACAGAGGACTTCAGTGTTGGCACTGGAATCGGGCCCTAAATGTATAAGTCCCTTTGAATATTGATCTGATTATTGTTAATATGCTATACAACGACAGCGCACTCTGCATGCAATTTTTGTCCAATCTTTATTCACCCAGAATTTGATTCCATTCAAAGCAATGGTAGAGATTAGCTAATATCACGGAAGCCTCTTTCGGCATGAAAAGAGAAACTAGATAGGTAGAAGACAACAAATAACTGACCAAAGAAGACAAAGTTTTGGTAAGTGCAACAGCCATGAAGTAACTGTTGGGGGTGTATGCCCAGGGCCGGCCCTAGAGTTGGTCCAAAGTGTGGAGCCCTAGGCGAACCTCAAACTTTACACCCCCTCTGGCTGTCAAAATCTATTATTTAGCTTTGAATGGCCTGCTTTTGCTGCACTCCAGAGGTTGACGACCGCCAAGTTTGCCTAGTGGTTGGGCTGGCCCTGGGGGTGCCCAGCATGTCCCCTGCACTTACCACAGGGAAACGTCCCTTGCAACATATTAAGTTCATTCACCATCACCGCAAACGCGCTTAACACCACCTAGTACAATACACTAACTGCAACATTGACCGTTAGCCCTCTATCAGTCCCATGTGCCAACAGAAATATTCAGTCCACACACACTCTCCGCCCACAACATATCCAGTTCCCGCCCCTTTGTGTGATGAGCAGTTAATGAGGGAATTGCGGCACACTGTCATGTCAGCACGGTAACAACATGGGTCTGCGCTAACAGTTACCATGTGCTTAGCGCACTTTAGTAAAAAGACACCAAAGCATACCAAGAATATGCCTGTCACTACAGAAAGCTAAAAGAAGAAGGCATTAGAAGAATTTCCTAAGACTTCTGTTCTCCAGCATAATTTACTGCGCTCTAGCTATGTATCTCTCTGATTAGTTTATGTTCTGGTTCTGGGCTTTGACAGCTGATGGAAAATCATATTCCCATGGAAATTATGTTTACATTATAGAAGTCAAAAATGGGGCTGTAGCCGCCAAGTATTTGATTTTCAGCATCCCCCTGCAGACTCATACAGTAGCATAGTAAGGTGATATACAGAGGCACATAGGGACCAATTGGCCTGCCCAGTCTGTCTGATTGCTTTATTAAAGGGTATCTTCCAGCTCTTTGAGGCTGCTTTTGGATCCTGATGCCCCTCGTTCTTTTGCTCACTACTTATGTGTCTCTTACCATACTCTAGTTCCCAGTTTTGCGATGTTTTTTCATCTTGATTAGATTGTAAGCTCTGATAAGCAGGGACTGTGTCTCACATCTATGTGTTCAGTGCTGCGTACGCCTTATAGCGCTATACAGATGATTAGTAGTAGTAGTAATCAGTAGGGAGGAGTGGCCTAGTGGTTGGGGCAAGGTACCACAGGCCAGAAGGTTGGTGGTTCAAATCCCACTAGAGGACAGCAACCTTGGGCCGGAAGGACTGGGGTTTCTAGTCCCACAGGTGCTCCTTGTGGTCTTGGGCAAGCCACTTAACCCTCCATTGCCCATGTTCCCTGTAAGTATTAGTGTATGTGTCTCATATCCCCTCGTGTTAAATGTATCCCCCAACCGCTTTGACCCGGTGAAAAGCGGGATATAAATGCAGCAAAATAAATAAATAATAACTGCCAGGTGTACCCACTTGACTATCTGCAGGATATCCTTCAGTTTGGCATTCTACCATTCTGGGTATATGAGAACATAAGTTCTCATACTTAAAGCAAGATGCATACCCCCCTCCTTGTATCTTTATCCTCCCTCTCAAACGTTTTCTTTTTAAGGCCCTTGTATTTGTGCCAAACATGCTTAAAATCTGTCACAGTATTGGTGTCTATCACCTCTGCAGATCGGTTTTTCCAGACATCTACCACCCTCTCAGTACAGCAAAATTTGTTCTGTGCATCCCTCCAGCGTCATATCAAGACCACTTGCCCTCCCTTTGTGAAATGGGTAGCACAGTTATCATTTATTTTAAGAAGGAAATGAAGACAAATTAATTTGGAAAACAGCACACCAGACTCTCTTTGTCTCGCTTAGATGCAAGCATGCCTGCCCGCAGAGGATTACTGCCAGCGAGGCCATGGAAATTATAGTTACTTTGAAAATAAAGTTGAAAGGACTACAGAGGACTTATAACCTAGACACATGGTAGAAATCTGAGATAGCACAGAGGTTACTCAGCACAGAGATACAGCTGACATCAGCGTCACTGGGATACAATAATTGCATCAGTGCAGCACAGACAAAATAAAAATCCCATTTACTTAATGGATTGAGGCTTTGTGATCATTTAAATGAACAGTGTGAATAAAAAGCAACGTTGAAGCAATCACTCATGAACCCTTCCGGAATGAAGGAATGATGTGCCGTTCGTTGCATCTTGGTCTACTGACAAGTTTGGTTATAAATGGATCTGATGTTGCTAATGGCTTCTCTTATCAGGTGGGTTCAGTATGGATCGAGGCGATAATGTGAACACAATAGAATATTAATATATCATAATGGCCCCCAGACAATAGGTGCTGGGGCAAATCCAAAGTTTCTAAATAAATAACATAGCATAAATAATTGTCGTCCCTTCATTAAATACCTGGCCGCACTGTTAAGCAAGAGTTCTTCATTGGCCGTCATCTGGATGGAAAACAAAAAGCAGAACTTGTGACGGTTGGACTAACTTATGTGCTGTGCATTTAACTCTGAATGTGCCCCATGTGGCCTATTAGTGTAGACATTGTGGGCTAGACTCTGACTTGAACTTCATCCCCTAGTCTGGAATACTGTTATCCGTCTTTTCTTTGCAACTTTCCTCATTAGCACTTTTCACTGTAAGTGCAACATATCCACTCTTACCCAGCCTGTGGTTGAAAAATATCAGCTGGAGAAGGAAATAAAACATTTTTGAAAGCTTTTTTCAGGACAAGTTAATCTATTAAGGGATGGAAATTCTGTTTGATCTCATTTAATGTTAATCTTTAATCTGCTCTGAGAGAAATCCTTTCTGACTGGATTGAATCCTCCAATCCCGGCTCTGGAGATGAGTCTTTAATCATTAAGCATTAATATTTTTTAACCCTTAGAGGTTACTAGGAGAACCAGTGAGCAGTGTCACAAATTTCAACCAAGCAGCCCCTGAGGGGGAGGTGGGGCCCAGGCAGGAAGGAAGCCCACATGGTCGCAATAAAAGCAGAGAGGCAAACTTACTTTAAAATGTTTGCCGAACTGCCTCCTGCCCCTCTTCTCTGTCCATTGAGGTTTTCAGGCCCAGTAGGGGAGGTGACAGCTGCATGGCAAACTTTTTAAAACAGGTTTGCCAGAGGGGGATGCAGCAGCCCTTGTGAAAATTTTGCTTGGGAGCCCCTCATTAGAAGTTATGCCACTGCCAGAGTAGTTATCAACTACGTCTAGTCAACCCCTATTGACGGCCCAGGATATACTCAAGGTGTTCTCCCATTCTGCGGCTATGAAAAACATGCTGTACACATCGGGCCCAAAATATATTTTAGGAGCGGTTGACTGTAGCCCCTTTATTTGTATTATTTTTCCTATTCCCCCCTATTACTTTTCAAGAACAGTGGCCCAGCCATTGCTTGACCCTCTTTCTGGAAAATGGCAGGAGGAAAAGTCTCCAAGATTTGTCAACATTGTTATGTGCCAGAGTAAAGTGACCAACAGTTCCATATTATTCAGGACAGTCTCGTATTTTAAGGATTTGTCCCTGGAATCATATTGCTTTGGACAGGATGCCTAAATGTCTCCTATTTTAAAACATGTGTCCCACTCCTACACTCTACCACATTTGTACCGGTGGACTTCTCCACTCCAGCTGAAATTTTCAAAGGGAACTATATTTATATGAGACTATTTCCATCAGAGACACACAAACTTATACACATGCATGCACTCTGTTGTGCTTCAGTCACACATACATGCACATGCATTCATCCAGCCCTCCCCAACCCCCCAAAACAGGTACACACATGCACAATAGCACTTTTCAGACAGACAGATTCTGTCTCTGACTGTCTACTGGTGCTGTGCAGCTTCTGCATTCCTCTGCTTCAATGCCCCCAGTTCTTGCTTTTGCTACCAGTTATTTTTCTCAGTCTGCAATAGCCTCCTTACACTTTACCCCATTCCTTTTACATTTCTCAGCAATCCCACTCATCCCTACCAAAGAAACCCACTTATTCCACTGACTTTCTCCCAGACCCTGTGCAGAAAATCAGCCCACCCTTCCTGTGACTAGTGCAGCCTTTCCATTGGCTGGAACCTACCATTTATTCTATACAGTAAAGGGGGAGCACTGGAGAGCTGTAGAGCTAAACTCTAAAAAATGCCCAGACAATTTAGACATCATTCTGACTAAGACACCTACTTTACAAAGTTGTAGAATCCTAAAATAATTCAGATGGTTGGCAATCCTAAACTCCTGAGCCCTCAGCACATCTGAAAAATCTGGCTCTGCTTCCTTTCCAGGGCCCAGGCAACCATCAGTCAGACACAGCCAGCCAATAGGCTGCAGCAGACACAGCCAGCCAAAAGGGAGCAGGGGGAGGTGGGAGCATTAGCTAGGATACAGAAACCTTCCTTTCTATTTTGTCTTTAGACTTTATTTTCATTTTAAAATGCCAAAAAGAAAGTGTGTTTTTAATGGCCAATTACAAATGAATACCCTTTCATTAAGAAACATTCTGGTGACAGCATGGTGTTTTGTAACAAATGCCGGTCTTCCTTTTCAATCGCACATGCAGGAAAGGGTAACAGCCTTCAGCACCTAATGACGGATAAACACAAGACAGCAGATGTAAGTGCGTCTTCAAGTAGAACTGTGACTTTTCAACCTGGGGACCACGTCTTAGTTTTATTCTCCATGTCAGAAGGTGCACTCTACTGTAAATGGCAGAGTCCCTATGAGGTGGTAGAGCAAGTGGGACCTACTGACTTTAAGATTGCATAGCCAGACAAGAGGAAGAAAGCTGCAATCTACCATGTGAACCAGCTAAAGAAATGGACTCCTGTCCTGGCTGCAACAGTCCGAGGAGAAGAGTTTGGACCCAAATTGTGGCTACCTTCAGAATCAGACCAGGTTCCATTTGGGGAACCCTTCTCAAATATCCAGAAGAGGGATTTGACTTGTCGGGTGCGGCGGAATAGAGACATGGCATTGTTATAGGCCCGAGGATGCCAAATGCCCAACTGCCTAGAGTTGAGCTGAGGGGTAGAGTATGTGATGGAGTGTATGGGAAACATCCTATCCCCTGCAGGGATTCTCCCCAGCCAAGCTTAGAACCAGGGAGGCATTTCACCTATAAGAACCTAAACACCGCCCCATTAAAAAAACAGGCTGGAAAATGCCTGGGAAGGGTGTGGCCAGGTCGCAGGGTTTAACCAGGAAGCAGGAGACCTGGGAGAGAGAGGAGCTCAGGGGTCTGGAGTATACCTGAAGACTAATTACTTGTGAAATAGAGCCTGCTGTGGAGGTAGGAAGCATTTGACTTTATTATTGTTTGCCAAGCTTTGCTGCTCGAGTTCTGCTTGGTTGGAGAGATGTTTTGCTGGGCTGTGCTGTGCTGCCCGAAGTGAGGAAACTATGAGGAGCAGTTTGTTTGTTTTGGAAGTGCAGTCTGTGCTGGAGTAGTGTTCAGCTATTCAGCAGAGTAGCCCCATGAGAGTAATTAAGGACTGCTTACAGCTGGGGAAAAAGCCTAGGGGCAGTTGTTTGGATGCTAGTTCCCCAAATAAAAGATATTTTCTTTAAAACCTCTCTTGGCTGTGGAGTCCTGTCTCATGCCTTACACTGGCCACATCTATCACAGGCTCTCTTACATATAATAGAGCAACGCTAGCCAAAAGAGGTAGTTCTCATCATCAGACTTGCCTGTTAGAGTTAATCTCCTTGGATAATAAAAATAGAAGTTGCCAGTTAGTTGTCGGCAGATCTCATGCTGCTCATTAAAAGAGCTCAGTAAGTGTCGTGGCATTATTGCTGTGATTTTCCTTGGTAACCATTGCATATAAGGAACATTCTTTTGTTTTCTACAGAATTATTGTCTAAGGCTGATTTTGCAAAAATGTTAACTCCTTTGTTAGAGATGCAAAACACCTTTGCTGTTTCTCTAAAAATGTCTGATTATTATCTAGATTGTTGTTATCACCAATATTCTTTGAAAGTAGGGCTTGGTTGCTGCCACTCTGTGCATGCTCAAATATGATTAGCCAGAAACACTTTTCTCAGTATAAGATTAAGGACTGTGAGTTAGAAATCCCCAATTGACAAGGACATTAATCATAGCTGAAGAAAGGGTCTATGTGATCTGGAAAGCTCACGTACAAGGCTGTCTATAAGCCTGACTTTGCAAAGGCCGTCTAGGTAGAAAAGGGAGCGTCCAAATTGGAACATTCACAATTTGCAAAGTATTTACACAAAATGTTCAGTGGATACTGAGCCTGTTGTAAAATATCTAAAGACTGGGGGGGAATACAATATCAGGGTCTGTAGTTCAGTGGTGGTGGCGCTATCCCCCGCCACGGTCTGCATGTGACCGTACCAAACTGCATGTCGAGGGGAAGCCAACTGAGGAGCTAAGCTCCAAAACACAAATTTGGGGATTTTTAAAGCCGTTTTCAATGCTGGAGAGGTAACCCCCTCGATCATTCCGCAGGCTAGCCTAAGAGTTGGTTCAAGGTGTTGGTGCTCCAGGCAAACCTTAAGTCTTATGCCCATCCCCCAGATGTCAGACACCCTGCTGTTTGCCATTCCCCAAAAGCAGTCATCCTAGGCAGCTGCCTAGTTGGCCTGATGGCTGGGCCGGCCCTGATCATTCCTCCAAACCACTGGTCAGAATGACTACACATTTTTGAGTGCCACAAAGCAGATGTAAGAACATAAGATAGCCATTTTTCATCAGACCAAGTGTCCAACAAGCCCAGTTTCCTATTTCCAACAGTGGCCATTCCATGTCTCACCTACCTGTCGGGTTCCCAACGGTATACATATTCGATGATGCTTTCTACTGTTTGAAGAAGTAAACAACCGATCTACATTTACCCGTTCTACTCCGTTCATTATTTTATAGACCTATCTGTGTGAATGGCAACATTTAGATTTGTTGAAATAGACAAGCTCTTCCATTGTGAAATGGGATATGCACATATACTTCTAAAGTCTGCCTAAATCACACGCAGAATACAGCCCTTTCAAATTTGTGCAAGCATGTGTAATAGCAACTTTTCTAAAATAGTCATACATGTATATTTGCATCCACTGTATGCAAATATCTCTCATGCATATTCATTGTGGTTATCTTGAAAACCAGACTCACTAGGTATGTCCCAAAGATTGAGTTGAGAACTCCTGACCTGAACTATCAATGTGCTATGGCAACCTGGATTTTTATAAATTCTTACATTTAAACAGGATTGCAATACTCTGTTTTCATGCTACTGGAACAGTCACTGTCAGAATGGAGGGCACTGGTAGCACATTATGTATTAACAAGGCTAAGATTATTTTTTTTTGGGGGGGGGGGTGGCAAGCATCTGGATTCCTACCACATAAACAGCTCTCTTGGCAAAGCTGAGTGGTGTCACTGAAGCTGAGCTTCAGGACACCTGGCACTAGTGGGCCCAGGGGCGGCCCAAGGGGGGTGCGGGGCCATGTGCGGAGACTCGGTGCGGGGCCTCATTTGCATAAGGGGCCTCATTTGCATAAATATTTGCATAATGTTACCATACACTAACTTTTAGTATACATGCCTCTTCATGAGTGTATGGATTAAAAAAGACAAAGATTTCTACATTACTATAATCCAGTGCCAACCGCCAGGCACATTAGGAACTACTACAAACACTGCCCATTTAGAACCCATAGCAAACCCACCGTATCCCAACAGCACTACCAGGACTCATAAAGCACCATACACTACCTATCAAAAGGCAACACTGCAAATATTAAACCAATACATTTCAGAGAATAACAATACATGACCTACTGGGGAAAGAGAACAAGTGACAATGTCAAATAGGAATTACATAAACAGAATACCTCAGCTCAGTTACACATGCAGAACATAGACTATCACCAAACAAGGAATCACAATTTAAAAACAGGAAGACAATAATTAAACTGGGAACCCTAAAAGCCAAACTTGGAATGTACAACAACAATGTAGAAATAAAACTATAAATTAATTTCCTCTTGTACTAAACAAAGCACAGACATTAATGATGCACATTTCCCAGAGCTGACATATTCCAGTTAATAAATTCAAAATAAAGAGATATCTTTGTACCTTTTGTGCATTTTTTTTTCAGTTGCAATTGTTCCAGCCACTTTCTTCTGGTTTATTTGTGTCTTCTGCTATCTCTCCATCGTCTGCTGTCCATTTGTCCTTTCTTCTCTTCTAGTTTTTTCCATTCTCTCTCTACATCTGCTTTAACATAATAATCTTTCTCCTTTTGCTCTTTCCTCATTCCTATTTCATCCACTCAAATTTTACCCCTCCATCCTCAATCCCCACTTAGTCTCCCAATACCCGGCCAATTGTACATTTTTCTTCCCTCCCACACAAAATATTTTTCCCCTCTCCATTTCATTCTCCCAGCCCCATCCCCTTCTAATCTCCCCCAACATCAGCTCCCTTTTAGTTCCAGCCCCACCCAGTATCCGCTCCCTTCTAGTCCCCACATCAGCCCATTTCCAGTCCTAGCTCCCCCATCCATTTCCAGTCCTATCCGAGTCCCTTCATCAGCTCATTTCCAATACCAGCCTCCCATCAGCCCATTTCTAGTCCTTTCCTAGCCCCACCATCAGCCCATGTTAAATCCTAGCTCCCCTCCACTCAGCCCATTTCTAAACCAAGCCCCCCATGAGCCTACTTCCAGTTCTAGCCCCTCCATGAGTCCATTTCAATCCAAGCCCCCACCACAGCCCATTTCCAATCTTAGCTCCCCCCAACACCCAATTCTCAGTTCTATCCTAGCCCATCCATCAGCCCAGTTCCTGTCCTAGCTCCCTCCCCTAAGAGCCCATTCCAAGCCCCCCTTCCCATCAGCTATTTGCAGTTCAAGCCCCCTTCTACTCAGCCCATTTCCATTCCAAGTCCCCCTCCCCATCAGCTATTTGCAGTTCAAGTCCCCCACTTCCCCTCAGCCCATTTCCATTCCAAGCCCCGTCCCCATCAGCTATTTGCAGTTCAAGCCCCCCACTTCCCCTCAGCCCATTTCCATTCCAAGCCCCATCCCCAATAGCTATTTGCAGTTCAAGCCCCCTTCCACTCAGCCCATTTCCAGTCCTAGCAACCCCCCCAAACCATTACCAGTCCTAGCCCCCCCATAGCCCACTCCCAGTCCTAATCCCACCAGCCCAGTTCCAGTCCTAAAACCCCAACACCCAATTTTCAGTATAAGACCCCCCATAGACCATTACCAGTCCTAACCTCCCCATCAGCCCACTCCCAGTCCTAATCCCCCATCACTCAATTTTTAGTTTAAGCCCTCCCATAGCCCATTACCAGTCCTAACCCCCCATCAACCCACTTCCAGTCCTAATCCCACCAGCCCATTTCCAGTCCTAATCCCCCATCACCCAATTTTTAGTTTAAGCCCCCCCAGCGCCCATCACCACTCCTAACCCCTCCCCAGTGCCCATCACAACTCCTAACCCCCCCAGCGCCCATCACCACTCCTAACCCCCCCAGCCCAGCACCCATCACCACTCCTAACCCCCCCAGCCAGCCCAGTGCCCATCACCACTCCTACCCCCCCAGCCAGCCCAGTGCCCAACACCAATACTAACCCCCCCAACCACCCCAGTGTCCATCAACACTCCTTACCCCCCCCAGCCAGCCCAGCCCATCCCATCACTACTCCTAACACCTCCCCCCCCCCAGCCCAGCCCAGCCCATCACAACTCCTAACCCCCCCCCAGCCCAGCCCAGCCCAGCCCAGCCCATCACTACTCCTAACACCCCCCCCCCCCGCCCAGCCCAGCCCAGCCCAGCCCAGCCCAGCCCTTCACTACTCCTAACACCACCCCCCCAGCCCAGCCCAGCAGCACTTCTAACCCCCCGCCCAGCCCCCCCCAGCCCAGCACCACTCCTAACGCCCAGCCCAGCCCAGCCCAGGGAAATTTTTTAAAAAAAGAAAACCTGTTTCCTGCCGCTGTCGGGGCCGCCGCGGCAGAATCGAGCGTGCCGCGGGGCCCCCCTGTACCCGGCACAGCCTCTCCTCCCTGTAGCAGCTCTCTAGTTGGAGCTGAAGTCAGACGCGCCGGCTTGCAGAGCGCGAGGGAAGAGTTTTTCCCTCGCTGCTCTGTTAAGCCCGCGGGGGCTGATGGGAAGTTCCCATCAGCCCCCGCGGGCCTAACAGAGTCGCGAAAGGGAAACTCTTCCCTTCGCGCTCTGCAAGCCGGCGCGTCTGACTGCAGCTCAGAAGAGAGAGCTGCTACAGGGAGGAGAGGCTGTGCCGGGTACAGGGGGCCCCGCGGCACGCTCGATTCTGCCGCGGCGGCCCCGACAGCGGCAGGAGACAGGTTTTCTTTTTTTTTTTCAATTTTACTTTTACAAAAGAATGTTTTTTGCGCGGGGCCCCCTGAAACGCGGGGCCCTGTGCAAAAAACATTCTCGCTCAATGGACGGGCCGGCCCTGAGTGGGCCCACTTCTAATCTCTGCCTTTGGCTCAGTGTATCTAACGCCAGCCCTTTCTATGACCTGAGCTGCCTGGCTTCTAAATGAAGAGGAGAAATCCAACATCGTTAGAACGCTCAGGGACACTTTCTCATGTACTCAAGCAAAGGGAGACTGCAGTGACTGGGCCAACGTCCTAGAGAAAGTCAGTGGCAGGAGGCATTGACACTTATGTTCCAGAATTTCTCTTGTTTCGTGGTTTGGTGAAGCAACCTCTAGACCTTCCCTGCTCTCATTTTCTAAACTATAGTATTACAGAGCAATAGGCCTGATACTTAAATGATGATTTTCATCTCTTTGCCACAAAAAAGCCGCTTTCCATGTCTTTAAACTCATCCAGAACTGTTCAAGCACATGATGCATTGTACGTTATGACTCTGAATATTAGAAATGAAAAGCGTTTACATCTGAATATCAGTTTATGACTGTGAAGTCCCAACAGACATCTAGTTGTAACAGTCTCTCATGACATCAGTAGCTTAAAGAAGGGAGTACTAGAGCCACAGATGATGAAAATAAATAGAGTGGAATTGAACATTGCAAAAATGGAGTCATCAGCTTGATTCTACCCATCAACACTGTAAAGTGTTACTTAAGAAGGTTTACTGAGTTATTTTACACCAGGAATGGGTAATATCTAATAAGTCGGTATGATAAACTCTAACCCAGGCCTCGGGACATACCCAGCCCGTCGGGGTTTCAGGATTAGCACAATGAATTTCTCTCATGCATATTCATTGTGGTTATGCTGAAAATCTGACTGGCTAGGGGTATCCTGAGGACTGGAATGAGAACCCCTGCGCTAACCAGATGAGATGAAACACGTTGCTCTGAATACACTGTGTGTTTGACCATTTTTAGAAGAGTTGTTAAACTGGCTGGGAAGAAGAGTATCTGCTCAAATGCAGCAGCTGAAGGACAGAATAACTTCAGGACTTCCAGTTACATACAAACACCAAAAGAAATGTCCTACAGTCATCTGGAAAGCCAAATACATTCCCATCACTTGCTTCCATAAGCTCTTTCCTTCTCTTCAGAGCTACAAGTCAATGTACTAAAAGTAGGTTAACATCTGCTCTTAATATACTACAATTAGCTTGTGTTAATAGCCCATGTTAATGACATACAAAATTGTTTTACATTAATTTTGAAAGCATTAAAGTTAATGCATTAACTTGGACGTTATTGCAAAAAAAAAAATGTAACTATACGTTTCTGAGTTTTTTGCTGTTAGAGCAAAAATTTAATTGAATGCATTATGGAATTTTTCCCATAGACACAAAGGGGGTCATTTTAAAAGGCTTAATCATGATTTAGGATGCCTGAAAACACACTGATGTCTCCAAAACCATTCCACAAATGGCGTTTATAGACATCTTCAATGCAGGGACGTCCAAGCATGCAAGGGAGTGTGGTGGAGGCGTGTCTAAGGAGGTGCAATGGACTTACAGGTCTCCATTTGATTTCAAGAATGACAGGGAAGTCGGCAGGCACAAAAAGACACCAGGAAAGCACTTGTTTTGGCCTTAAAACATCCAGAGAAGATAGAGCGTTAAGTGATGCTATGCTGGGGACATCTATGTAGACATCTCTATAGATGTCCATCTCGGGCACACCCATGTTTCTGAAATCGTGCCTGAAGTTGCACGTGCCTGCTTTTATTTTTCAGATGTTCTGGCTTTGACGTCCCAGATTGTACTTGGACATTTCGTTGTAAAATGTGCCTTAAAGTGTGAGAAAGTCTTTGGTAAACAGGTCCCTAAATCTGTTGCACTACTACTAAATTCAACTAAATATGACCAGGTGATGCTATTTGTCTAGTGTCAAGAGGGCTACGAGCAAACGCCCACTGTGTTTTCTATAGATGTGCTATATCATTTAAAAATTCCATAGCGTTCTGCTTACACAGACTGACCATTTTATGTTTTATTGTTTTGAAGGTGTATATTTAGACAAAAAGTTAGTGAAACTGTGGAACAAGGCCAGGGGGAGAAGCAACATAGACCTGAGCAACAGGAGAAAAGGGGCTAGATCAGGAAAAAGGACGGCTCTGCTCCAAGCTCACCCCCTCCCCTCCCCTCCTCTCCAGTTCCCTGCAGGCTGCCTGAAAGGGGGGGACTGGAGAAGAAACTACCA
Organism: Ichthyophis bannanicus; assembly: GCA_033557465.1. NCBI lineage: Eukaryota > Metazoa > Chordata > Amphibia > Gymnophiona > Ichthyophiidae > Ichthyophis > Ichthyophis bannanicus. Next base: position 116,489,901 of record CM066049.1, on the reverse strand, counting down.
TTGCTGCTCTGGAATCTGAAAAGAAGTGATGGAACCTTGTTCCAGGCCATTCCCCCAGAAATTAAGCTCTGTTATAATCACTATTAATTATCTAGATATCTTTATGTGGCTATTCAAAGAGATAACCATTAAACTTGTCCTGAAATTTATGCAGATTCGGCCCCACTGAATATTTCCCCCCCTTATGAGCCCGATTCTAAGAGGCAGATAGCAGGGTAATACGTCCTGCCAGGACATGCTACGCCGCTATCTGCCTTGCCGGTATTCTGCCTCCGTCCCCCACTGCATGTGCAGAGCTACTGTGTGTGCTGCGGGGGGCGGAGGCGTAAAAGGGGCAGAGAGTGGGTGGAGCATGGACGGACTAACCCACAGATGTACAGGGCCGATTCCAGTGACAGCCCTGTACGTCCAGGGATTGCCAGGGGAGGGGGGAATACCCTGCTTATTCCACCTCTGAGGTGGAATAAGTGCGGGGCACCCTCCTGATCCTGGCTGGCAGCGCCTCCCACCCACCCCCCGGAACTCAGAACATCCCCCTCGGTGCTGCAGGATGTAGATGGTGGGTTCCCGCCACCCAATTTGTACCCCAGCTGCCCCAACCTTGGGTGGGGTGGCAGGGTTGCAGGGGTGGCAGACTGGCGGGAGGATTAGCCCATGGGGAGGATATCCCCGTGGTGCAGCAGGGGCACACCGGGCCGTCCTCAGGCCCGATTCTGTATGCCGCAGGAACGTTTTGTTCCTGCGTTACAGGATCAAGTCCTAATGGGCCCATTCTGTTCATGGCCATCTGGACAGCCTGGACGAGCCCCTTCCTGAATCAGGCTCCACGTTTGAGTCTCAAGTTGTACTATGCCTGTTATCTATGTCATCTAACTTTAGAATGGGGACAATGATGTCATCTTATTCCATTTCATCAAAAGATATTAGTCTTGTCCTGTTTCTTCATCTGTTATCCTCATGCTTTCTGTTGGATGAAAACAAGTAGGGGTTCTGAGTTACCCTGTTGTGACAACATAGCAAGAAGATGGAATCAAAGCAAAGATAAATAAGTTCTAAATTACTGGGCAGTCTAGATGGACCATGTTGGTCTTTATCTACCATCATTCACTATGTTATGTTACTATCTTATGTTAGTTTCCAATGCCAATAATGTTTCTTTTTTTATTTAGATTTGTAAAGAGAAACTCTTACTGCTACTATGAATTATATATTCATGAATTTTTAAACGCTATGTAATCTGCTTCTAACAAGATTCATATTTTGGATGCATGCAGAACAGGCATGAATAAATTAAAATAAATTAAAGAAAATTGAATTAATGGAGCTTTTAGCATGTGTTATGGCTTACAAAAATTGTTAACACACTTTGGTACATTGATCCCCAAATATCTACTACAAGGAAATTAATGGTCAAGAAATACTTACTTCTGCTAGAATTCTACACACAATAATTCAAAATTTTGCACTTTTGTGTGACATTTTATTTCTGCATTATATTTTAAATTAAGTATCACTCAAAAACAACATACTTTGTAACTTTCACAAACAAAACATTTATTTATTTATTTACATTCTCTTATATACCACGCTATTCTGCATCAGTGCGGTTTACATTGAACTAACTGAAATTACATTGAACAGGGCATTATAACTTGGAGATAACTATTTTTACAGGGAACATGGGCTATGGAGGGTTAAGTGGCTTGCCCAAGACCACAAGGAGCACCTGTGGGACTAGAAACCCCAGTCCTTCCGGCCCAAGGTTGCTGTCCTCTAGTGGGAATGCAGAATTTGTTATAATTTCAGAATTTGACATAATTCAGACTGTTAGACACAGAAATGTGACTTTTGTGCACAGAATTACAACAGGAGTAAATATTAAAATATCCCTTTCTACTCTAGATCTATATTTTAAAAAACAGTTACCTCTCATTTCTCTGGAATATTTTCTACTAAGCTATCTTCTTGCCAAGCTATGAATTTGAACAATGGTATTGCATAATCACTGTTTTTCAAAGCCATTGAGTATGTTCTTTTCATGTCTTTGCCTGATTGAGACAAAGAAAGAAAATACAAGTTAAAAAAGAGAAAGAGAATAAAAGAAAGTAATAAAACTGAATAAACAGAAAGAAGAATGCAAAAGGATGAAAGCATTGGAAGGCCAGGGCTCTCAAATACTTTGTGCATTTCTGTTACACAAAGCACCTGCCAGAATCAGTGACATTTATGCTACTTTTAAATGTGTTAAAAAAAAAAGAATGTAAGAAAGAGATAGAAAGAGAAAGAAAAATACATTGAAAAGCAAATATCTGTGTGCAGAGACTGAGATAGGAGACTTATTGTCCTTCTCGGAGTAGAGAAGGAACACTTGGGATGGCTGTAACCAGCAATGTTGGTAGTTTGAGTTGCAATACAGCCCTGCAGAGGAATCAGTGAAATTGCGTAGCATGGCAGCAATATTAACTTGATTTAAATTTTTCTGAGGCAGATAAGACTTCAAAGAATAAGGAAACGAGATAGACTGTTGCTGATACTTCTTCCTGCTAGGATCTGAAAGAGGGTGGTAGAAAGCCATGATAGCTATAACAAATAGGAAACAGGCTGATGTGACATACTCAGGTATGTCTGAATCGGGGACTCGGTTGAGACAGCCTTGGTAAAGCATGTCTCGGTAGGGTAGCAGGGGATGTATGAGGGAGTCTCTGGGTGGGTGAGCAGAGTATGTAGTGACTGATGGTGTATGTTTGGCACATATGTAGCTGTGAATCAGTGGTACGATAAGCATATCTATTTCTCTCTTAGCTTCTTCACTTTGCTGTTTATATGTGGAGATGTGAGGGGGAGATGTTGGGGTGTGTGTGTCGTGTGTGTTGGTAGTGTTTATGTGTGTGTTTGCAACGTGTCAATGGCTATGTGTGCAGCATGAGCGTGTGTGTGTCAGGGACTGTGTATGTGAGTGTGTATCAGGAGTGTGTGTGTTGGGGAGTGTTTACAGGGTATGAGTGTTGGCAGTGTGTATTGTGGGCTGTGTGCATATGAGTGTTTCAGGTGGCTCTATGTGTGCACATATGTGTGTCATGGGCTGTAGGTGTGTAAGTGTGTGTGCATATGTGTCAGGTTTTGTGCAAGTTTGTTGGGGAGCTCTATGTGTGCACTGGTGTGTGTGTGTGTCTCAGGGGCTCTGTGTGCATGCATTTCTGTGTCATGCTCTCCTTGTGAGCATGTATGAGTCTGCGCAAGTGTCAGGGACTGTGTGTATGTGTGGTCATGTGTTGGGGGGCAATGTGTGTGCATGTGTAGGGGACTTCCACCTGCTCTTTGCACCCCAGCCCTGTCCCGCCCTCACCATATACATCTATTTGTACATGTGCATGTAGATTGACAGACAAACAGACAAGTAGATAAACGGATGGGCCCACCCTGAAAAGTGCTATCGCTTAAGCAAAACATGCCTAATGAAACGAGGTAAAGGCAAATTCTATTTGTGTTGTCTCCAAATGCATCAATAATCTGCAATGACCCTGACAATCTTGATGTCAAAAAAGTGAGAATAGAGATTGTAAAGAGATTTTAAAAATAACTCCTTGGGAAAAAGGACCCTACGCCCACATTTTGAACAAGAGATGATGACACTGTAGGAAAGGTTTGGGTATAGATTCTTAAATGTTGTCCTTCTTATATTGCACTTTTCAAAGCTTCTACTTCCCCCTGTCTGATCCCTGTGTCCTGAAAAACCCTAAACAAGCCCAGTGGCCAGGGCAGGTGCTGAATAAAAATGCTGTTTGTTGTGCCCTCCTTTCTCTTTTGTGAGTGGGGGGTCACAGACTCATGGACTGCAAATGACCACAACAAATCGGAAACCTACTGGTCAAAAAATATATAATCAAATGAAGAATGCTCTTCAATCTATAGGGAAATAGAGTAAGTCCTACAGGAAGCTACAGAACTCTCCATACTGCTAATCTGCATAGGGCAAGACAACTGTCCTTTGGGATCATCTTTAGTGCCTTTTAGGGTAATTGTGCTCTTGCATGACCCCTCTTTGCTCCATTCCATTTTGCAGATAGAGAAAAATACAAGTTTGTTTTATTTTCTGTCGAAGAATTTGGCCTTTCCCCTCAGAATCAGCAGGTTAGACTGATGGGATGCTTTGACTAGGGTGAATGAAGCTCACACTTTTTTTGTAACATTCCTAACCATCGGTAGAATACCCAGTTCCACATAACACTGTAGGAGACACAAATAAAAAAATATTTGCCTTTGCCAAGGTGACAGGAGCTGGCTGGAGATACAGGCTGGGATTAGACTTGATGGGAAGGAGACCCTCTGTTTCTTACTTCTGAAGGCTCGATGCACAAACCCTGCACCAGAGCCCAGTGCTAAAGCAATAATGTCGGATTTCCCAAAGCAAGTTTAGTGCAAAGGTTTTGCTCAGCCATGCTGTCAGCAAACAATATGAAAATGAACTGTGCACAAGAGGTCTGCACTAAAGACGGAGAGAAAGCCAGCCACATGTACACGGGGGTCTGGGTTAGCAGCACCTATATTTAGCGCACAAAAATAGCAGTTTGTCACCTGTGTGCATATACTGGATTGCTATATTATTCTGTTCAGCTGTTTATGCACCTATAGCATTCCAGCACATTTCTCCTGCCATTTTTTTCAGTACTCTTCAGCAAAGCTAGAAAAGGTTGTAGGTGTTGTACACTGAAGAAGCAGACATATATTCTTCACCAGCAGTGACCACAGACCTATGAGCTAACCCTCAAAGCCTCCTCAACCCTCGCATTAATCTCAGCATTCAGCTCAGCCTTCTGGTCTCTGCATCTGCAGGGTATAGCTAATTGCTTCCTTACCATCCATTTAAATGGATTTAAATGTGCAGCACACTGCTGTTAGCGCAGGCATGTGCATGTTACATTCCTTCCTGCATGCTGCGCTATTGCCTGTACTAATGTCAGTGCACTTTCTGATTCTTTTCTGACACTTCATCTCCCAGCCCATCTTGTGGCCTTGCTGAGCAGAATTTACTGTGGTCCTCACAGTGCAGGGGAAACCCACTCCTAGGGGTATGTTTACTAAGCAGCGGTAGTGGCTGCCGTGTGGTATCAGAATTTATTGGGGCCACGGCTCCAATACCGCACAGCAGCTGCTACCACTGCTTAGTAAACATGCCCCCTAGAATCATCCTCTCCTCCCAAGGACTTTTTCAGTCCTTCTGCTTGAGAGAGTAACGGAGTTGGCATGGAGAAACAACCAAACTTACGGGCTGATGCAGAAAGACTAGTGTGCCCTTTGCGCACAGATAGTGCAACTTATACGCACAAGTACCGCCATGCCTAATGCAGAAAAGAGATTGACATGCACGTAAACAGCAAATGGAAAGTATGCACACCCAGCAATGCCAAGTAACACCCTAATGAGTCGCATATATTAAAATAGAATGTTAATAAGGTCTGCACCCAATGCAGAGAAACATGTTGAGGATTACAGAACCAGCAGAAGCACCAATACCTCTATGCCTGGTCTGAGGTGAGTTAAACATTTTGTGCTTGTAGGGAAAGTAAGTTACCTTTGATGTGAAAATTTTCTGTGTGTATCTTTCAGCATATAAGCGAACGTTCGGCGTTCAAGAAGAAATGCTTTTTGCTTATTATTCTTGTGTAGTTTTTGTTCTCATTTATATTATTTACTTTTATTTTAGGGTTTTTTTGTTGTGATTTCATTAAAAAATGTTTTTTGGGTGAAATAATGTTTATTATGGAGTGAGCAGCAAAAGAACCTGCACATCCTGTACGCATAAGATGAGCATTTGAATTTACGTGCATGCGCACACGGCCACTTGTAGCGCGTCTGTTGTTTGCGTATATGTGGCTCCCCTCCTTTCCACTTTATGCTGAAGTTCTACACATAGCTCATTTGCATATGTGCCCTTTGCTGCATACTGGCATTCAAGTCTTGCTCTGTCAATGTGCTACAAAAATGTGTACACAGCTAATAGCACGTGACTTCAGCGCCGGCTTTCTCCGTTGGCCCGTTAATGAGCCACATGCTCTGGTCATCTGAACTGCTGTCAGTGTGGAGTAGCACCCAAATGTCCAAACAGTTTCAGTTTCTTAATCCCATCCTCCCCTACTGGTGCCTTTCATGGCCCAATGGGAGAGGAGATCTCTCTGTTGGGGTATCTCTACCCCTACCTAACCTAGTCAAGGCGGATTGGAATCCACTTCTCACGCTGTCTGTTATTTTTTTATCTCTGGACACTCTACCACAATATATCCACCTCAAAACTTCACCTTCAAAATTTAAGACTGCCCGCAAGACCTACAATTTTTCCTTGGTCTACCAGGATGTGTGATTTAATTTCTCGCTTCATGCTGGGCGCTCTTTCAGGCATGACCTATTCTATTTTTCTTTTCTTTTTCTGCCCATTTTAGTTTCTTTGTTAGATTAATTATAGAGTATTAGTATCATTTCCTTTTCTCTGATTTTATTCTTTCCTTTCCTTTTTGTAACTATTATTTTAATTTGTAAGTTAGTTTGTGCACATTTATGTTGTTTTATTGTTCGTTTATTGTAAGCCATCTTGATGCCTGCAAAGGGTGGTGTAGAAAAGGGACTGAAAGGAAAGAGGAGGAGCCACAGATTACATGCCCAGAACCTTTAAAAGGAGGAACTGATTCCCTCTATTGGGCTTGTGAGTGGGCGGGTTACGGGCAAAGACAGGGGCATGGTGAGATCAGTACAGTTAGAACTGCGTTTGCTCTCTGCACTAATGCAGGATGCGTTAGGGGACAGAGATCCATATTAACTACCTGGGAAATGCATTCCACATCCTCAACAGTTAATGTGGTGGTCTAGCACCTAACATGCCATAATTTCGGCACTTTTGGTGCAACACCTTAGCACCCTTTAGTAAAAGACTCCCAAAGTTTTACTTTATTTTATGTTTTTGTGTGAAGCTGACTGCACACGCATTCGGATGGAAAAAGAATGATTTTTCTTTCACTATACGAGCTGTAAATTCCATCATTCAGAACAGAGTTGCACTTCCTGGGGAGAAACGATTGCACCTCCTTCAGAACTAGACTTTTTCCTGCATTATATGGCTAATTCCCATAGTCCTCAGAAAAGGTGACAGACTTTGCTTCTCACAAATCAGCAAAATATGTTCACTGTAAAAGCACATAAAGCATTCAGACTGATTCATTTTGGACCGAACTGAATAATAGATATATAGAAAAATGCTGTTTAGGACGATGAACAAGTCTGTCAGACCTTCATCTAAACTTATCACTAATACATTTCTGCTTGTACTAATTAGCAGCATAGAGTAATTAAAGCAGAATTTTGTGCAATTCAGTAAATATGTCATGACACATAAAATGCATTACACAAATTTTTTGGAGGCTGTTTCCATCATGGTCCAATTCAGGTCTGTTCAGCAATGAAATTTAAACTATGTCAGAATATCTGGAGATAGAAAGAAATCCAATATTTTTAAAACAACTTATTCTTTTCTCTGCCTCTCTTTCTCATCTCATTGTTACATCCTACTAAAAAGGGTTCAGTTACATTATTTTTGGCTTATCTACCTTGGCTATTCCATGCCGTGTTTAAGAAGAACCATCTTCCTTTGTCCTATTTTTGTTAAGTATAGAGAGGTAAAATTTCACCTTTGAGATCTGGTTGAAATCCAATTGGCAGTCCTTGGATGCTGAGGGAATGGACCAGATTGCAAGTGGGGCTGTGTGAACCTTGCCTAGATGTAGCCTCTGACTTCTGCTTGAACTGATTCATCTTTTGACAGCAAGACATTTCATATCATACATCTTCACTATTTCTTGGCAAATGAAAACATACCAAAAGAATGGAAAATTTCAAACATGTTTACAAAAATAGCGAGGCCGCGGGGCCAAGTCCTCGCGGCTGGCGCTAACCGGGGGGGGGGGTGCGGACACGCGCATGCCCTGCTCGACTGACGTCGAGCCGGGAGCAGGAGGAGGGGTGGCGAGCAAGCGGGGCTGGGCAGCTATTGGCTACTGCGTCGTGGTGGGATGCGCGGTAGCCAATAGGAGGGAAAGGACACTGCAAGGGGTGGTTTTGTGCGGGGACGCGGCGTGGCTCCGGCCTCTTTTGGACAGCTGCCGGAGACGCCGGATGGTGAGCGCTATCGGAGGTCTTTAAATTTCGGTGGATCAGTGCCTTTGTCGGAGCGGGGGACGAGGAGAAACATGTGGGTTTGCCTTTGGGGAGCGTGAGGGGATTCGAGGGGCTGAGAAAGTGGGTGAGCGCCACGTGCGGGCAAGGCAGCAATGGATAACCATTGGGGGAGAGTGTGGGGTGCTGTTGGCCTTACAGGGGCTGCAACGTAGATAAAAAAAATATATATATATAAGAAGAACGTTTGAAAACGAGGACATCAATTATAATTGTTACATATATTGGTTGTAGTCTCATTTTCTTCTTTTCCCATTTGGCATTTTACACACATAATAGCACTGCCGAGAAATGGACAGGAACGCCACTAAAGGAAAAAGGCCCTGCAGGGGGAAAAGGGGGGATAGGGCTGCTCGAGGGGGGAACTGGGCAGAGCATGTGGCTGGAAATGAGCAGGAGGGCAGCGGCGCCTGTGGAAGGAGGGGTAGGTCAAAAGGCGCGGTAGAAAAGGGGAAGACAGGGCGAGGGGGGGTCCAGAAGCCAGCAGCTAATAAAGGTGGAAGGGGAGGCTGCAGGCAGACCAGAGGAAAGAAGGGGCGGGGGGGGCGTGGGAGAGGAAGGTGAGCTGGCTCAGGAAGTGAATGCCGTTCCTGCGGATCCCCAGGGGAGTGGGGCAGGGGTGCCGAGTCGGGCTCCGAGGGGTAGTCGGGGAAGCAGAGGTGGACGGTCCCCAAGGGGTTTCTCAGAGTATGGGGCAGGGCAGGGGTCTGATACCCCAGTAAGTGGGGGGGCCAAGGAGGGGGGTTTGGGTGCATTCACAGAAGGGGATAGGTGGGGTAGGACAGGTTTGCAAGGGGAATTTAGAGGCGACCCTATGACAGCTTGGGAGCACTGGCAAGGTGGTGGTCAAGGCTCTTCACGCGCTGAGTGGCTGGGAGCTTGGCAGCCTCCATGGGGTATGGCAGGTGTATCTTCGCCCTTCCCTGTTTTCTCTCTGCAGGTTCCACTGGTTTGGCAGTATCCGGGAAATCCGTGGTGGAGTGTGTCGCGTCAGGGAGGAGGTGCGAGTTCCAGCCTCGCTGGCAGTCAAGCGGCCAGAAGAGCGGCGACTGGTGCGGAGGCAGTATATCCGCCGGTTGCGGAGCGACAGGAGATCGGTGTTTCATCGGAACCGGCTCAGAGTGTTTCAGGTGAGTTGGTAGTCGACCAAGTGGCGATGGAGAGGGATGGATCGGGGTCGGCGGGCACCGGGCGCAAGTCCAGGGGACGTAAGAGGAGACATGCTTGCCATAGGCGTAGGAGATCGGAGTCCTCTTCCTCTTCGTCCAGTGACTCCTCGTCATCCAAAAAGGACGGTAAGGGTCGAGAGCACGAGGTATCGGCTGAGAAACAGGTAATGGGGGGGCAGCGCCCACTTTGGCGGCGTTCTCGGAGTTATGGGAGGGAGTACCGAGGAAGTTGCGAAGAAAATTCAAAAGCGGCGTTATATCGACATTTTTCGGCTTTTAGAGGGGCGTAAGCGTTCTGGGGACAGCCGAAGGAAGAGGAAGGAAGACGAGAAGGCGGGTAGGGTGCGGAGAGTTGCACGGAACGTGGTGAACTGGATGCGCACCTTTTTAAGATTGGCCAGCGTGTGGGGGCACTTTCGCCCGGAGCAGTATGGTATGCTTTTGGCATACACAGACTTTATATTAGAGGCGTCGGTAACACATGATGGGTGGGCTTGGCTCAATTACGACGAGACGTTCCGCGATAAAATGGAAGAGAAGCAGAAGCTATCCTGGGGGACGCAGGATATTAATCTCTGGTTGACGCAGATGGCAATTAGACCAGGTATGGGAGGGGTGAGCGGGCCGAAAGGGGGCATGGCCGGTGCGGTGGGTGCTGCGAAACCCTTTCGGGTGGGCGTGCCCCCGACGGTACAGAGGTCATCGGGGGGAGGGGGGAGGGGGCGTCGGAGATGTCTGTTGGAGATTCAACAAATCTTCATGCCCCTTTCCGGGCTGTAAATTCCGGCATGCTTGCTCTGTCTGTGGGGCGGGGGACATTCTGCCCTCAAATGCGTTAAGAGCCAACGCTCCCTCCACCAAGCCCTAGGAGCTTGCGGAGTTTAGCTCCTACTCCTATTAAGAGTCAAGCACTTCAGCCATGGTTGAGGCGATATCCTAGGAAGAAGGACGGGGTAATATTGGAAAAGGGGTTTCAGGGGGGGTTCCAATTCCGGTGGTGGGGCAAGTAGGGCAGCCAAGGCTCGGAATTTGGCCTCGGTTAGACGTTTTGCCCGGATTGTAAAAGAAAAATTAGAGGGGGAGATTCGGTTGGATCGGATTGCGGGTCCTTTCCCAGAAAAGCCATTTGCGAACTTTGTGGTATCCCCTTTGGGAATAATTCCGAAGAAGGAGCCTGGGAAGAATCGTTTAATCCATAATTTATCTTCCCCTATCGGCTCTTCGGTTAATGACCACATCCCAAATGAACTGTGTGCGGTGCGTTATGCATCGTTTGACGAGGCGGTGGCCTTGGTCAGGGACAGTGGTCCGGGGTGCTTAATGGCGAAGGCGGATATTGAATCAGCCTTTCGTTTATTGCCGGTGCACCCTTCGGATTTTCATTTGTTGGGTTTCTGCTTTGAGGAGCAATTTTATTTCGACAAGTGCATGCCTATGGGTTGTGCGATATCCTGCGCTTACTTCGAGCGGTTTAGTACGTTTATGCATTGGGTGCTAATGGAGCAGACGGGGAGTGTTCAGGTGGTGCATTACTTGGACGATTTCTTTTTCGTAGGTGCGGCACAGTCTGGGCAGTGCCGAGTATTGTTGGAGGGTTTTATGCAGCTAGCACAGGAGTGGGGAGTACCCATAGCGGCGGGGAAGACGGAAGGCCCGGCGACTTGCCTTACGTTCTTGGGGGTCGAGTTGGATTCCGAATTGATGATAGCAAGATTACCTGCAGACAAGGTAATGAGGCTGCGAGTTTTGGTGGCGACTGTGATGGTCTCTCAGAGGATGACGCTGCGGGAGATGCAGGCTCTCATAGGTTCGCTTAATTTTGCATGTCGGATTATTCCCATGGGCAGAGTCTTTTTGCGGCGACTGTCTGCGGCCATTGCGGGGGTTCGTAAACCTCATCATAGGATTAGGGTGTCACGGAGCATGAGAGCGGATTTGGCGGTATGGGATGAGTTTTTGCGAGATTTCAATGGTGTCACGGTCTTGCGTGAGAGAGAAGTATCAAGTGATGACTTACAATTATATACTGATGCAGCCGGGGGGGCGGGCTTAGGTATCTTCTTCGGGGGGTCCTGGTGTGCAGCGGAATGGCCTCAGAGTTGGCGGGAGGCTGGGCTTACGCGGAATATTACCTTCTTGGAATTGTTCCCCATTATGGTGGTGTTGGCTTTGTGGCCGGACAGATTACGTCACCGTCAGGTCGTATGGTGGTGCGATAATGAAGCGGTAGTTAGTGTGTTGAATAATTACGCCCCGCGGTGTAAACCAGTGGCGGACCTAATGCGGCAGGTGGTATTAGCATGTTTACGTTTGAATGTGGTGATTAAGGCGCAACATATTCCGGGGTTTACTAACACCATTGCGGATGCTCTTTCCCGTTTTAAGTGGGAGCGGTTTCGGACCTTGGTGCTGGGAGCGGAGGAAGATGGGGCTGCGGTCCCAGAGCATTTATGGCGGATTGGCCTGGAGACATGACCGACTTGTTACGGAAATCGGTGTCTGCTGCGACGTGGGAGGCGTACCTGAGGGGCTGCAGCAGTGTGGTGTCCTTTCTGTCGGAGCATGGATGGCAACAAGGTCCAGCATCTGATTTGCTTCTTGGTCAGTATGTTATGGCAGCAAAGGTTGCAGGAGTGTCGCAGTCAACGGTGCGGTGGAATCTGGCGGGGTTTGCTTTTTTCATGAAGGCGGTGGGGTGGGGGGTGGCGGGGGGAGGCTTTTTGATGCGCAAGCTGTTGCAAGGTTGGGAGCGGTCCGTGCCCTCTCCTCCTGACAGGCGGCAGCCTATAACGTATGACATGCTGGGTCACTTGTGTCTTGCCTTACCTATGGTGGTTTCGTCTAAGTATGAAGGCTTGCTATTTCGGGCGGCGTTTACAGTGGCCTTTTTTGGTGCTTTTCGGGTCGGGGAGTTGGTTGCGGAGTTGGGTCGTAGCGCACGGGGACAAGGCTTGCAAGTAGACCACGTAAAGGTTGGTGACGGCGGCGCTCGTATTTACCTGGCACATTCCAAAACGGATCAGATGGGGAGAGGCGAGTGGGTAGTCCTGGGAGAGGTTGCTGGGTCTCCTACGTGCCCGGTTACATGGTTAAAAGCGTACTTGTCTGTACGTCCTGCGGGTGCCGGTAGTCTTTTTGTGCATGAGGACTCGCGGGTGCTTACTCGTTTCCAGTTTACGGCGGTCTTGCGTTTGTCGTTGAAACAGATTGGGGAGGAACCGGCGCGGTTTGCCCCACACTCGTTCTGCATAGGAGCAGCTACCTGTGCGGCGGGGGAAGGTTTGCCTGAGCGTGAGATTCGGCGGATCGGAAGGTGGCGGTCGCAGGCGTTCCGCAGCTACGTGCGCTTGTAGGGGTGGTGGGGGTACTTAACTGTTCTGTTTCTTTATGTTTCAGAAGGCTTGCAGAGAATGTGTCGCTGTTGGGTGATCGGCCACTCGTTTGTTTACTGGGCTGGTCGGCAAGCCGGCCGGCCGGTTGGTCGGAACATTGGACTGGATGCTTCATTGGTGACCGTCTCATGGCTGGGCGAGAGGGGTTTACGGTGGATGCAGCTCTTGCCTTTGCTGTGGCACCAGGAGCGTGGCAGAGGACAGCCGGACATATTGCTGATTCACCTTGGAGGCAACGATTTGATATCATGGACTTGCCGACAGTTGATTCGTGCTGTGCACAAGGACTTGGAGGCAGTGTTGGCAATGTTTGATGGTGTCGTTTTGGTTTGGTCTGATATCATTCCAAGGCCTGCTTGCAAGTTTCAGCGACGGTGGTCCAGGGGGGTCACAAAAACTAATAGGCAAATTGGTAGATGGGTTAGTGAGCATGGGGGGTGCCAAATTTTGCATACATGGGTGGATGTTGAGTGTGTGGGTCTGTTTCGGTCGGATGGAGTACATCTTTCCCCAGTTGGGATGGATTTGCTCCTGAACGACTGGCAGGAGGCCTTGGAGGGTATCATGTCTGGGATGAGAGCTGGTCGCAGCTTGCCTTGTGGGTGGCGGCTCAGGTCTGGGGCGGCCTGAGCCAGTGGCGGGATCCCGGAGGTTTCCGGTGTCCGGAGCCGGATGCAAGCATTAGGGCGGGGGTGGGGTACCCCCGACCCAGACAATCCCTCTGGTTTTTGCTAATAATATGGCGAAGCCGGATGAGAGAGGGCGAGGCGTTTTACTTGTGGCCGCTACTCGGCGGAAGCAGAAGCGGCGTCACTTTGTTAATAACATGGCTGGTGATGGCTTGCTCTGCTGGGGGGGGGGTTGTTGAGATAAGTTAAATTGTTGGTTTGTTGTTGGCTATTGTTAAGTGTGAATAAAGCTGCGACCAGTTTAAATCCAAATGAAGGTGTAATTGTCTTTTTATGTTAATGAACAAGGGAAGGACCAAAAGAGGTAGGGTGGGGGGAAACAAGGGCGCTTAGCGTTGGTCCGCCTTACCCGGTTATAGCGAGGCCACAGGGCCAAGTCCTCGTGGCTGGCACTAACCGGGGGGGCGGGCACGCGCACGCCCTGCTCGGCTGACGTCGAGCCGGGAGCGGGAGGGGGGGGTGGCGAGCAAGCGGGGCCGGGCAGCTATTGGCTACTGCGTCGTGGTGGGATGCACGGTAGCCAATAGGAGGGAAAGGACACTGCAAGGGGTGGTTTTTTGCGAGGACGCGGCGTGGCTCCGGCCTCTTTTGGATGGCTGCCGGAGACGCCGGACGCCCGCCCACCTACCCTTTGGTTCAGGAATGTAGTCTGCAGGCGTTTGGGGTGTTGCAGCTGGTGGGGTTGTGGCGGGATCCCGGAGGTTTCCGGGGTCCGGAGCCGGATGCAAGCATTAGGGTGGGGGTGGGGTACCCCCGACCCGGACAATCCCTCTGGTTTCTGCTAATAATATGGCGAAGCCGGATGAGGGAGGGCAAGGCGTTTTACTTGTGGCCGATGCTCGGCGGAAGCAGAAGCGGCGTCACTTTGCTAATAACATGGCTGGTGATGGCTCGCTCTGCTGGGGGGGGGGTTGTTGGGATAAGTTAAATTGTTGGTTTGTTGTTGGCTATTGTTAAGTGTGAATAAAGCTGCGACCAGTTTAAGTCCAAATGAAGGTGTAATTGTCTTTTTATGTTAATGAACAGGGGACGGACCAAAAGAGGTAGGGGGGGGGGGAAACAAGGGTGCTTAGCGTTGGCCCGGTTATAATGTGTGCAGATATACGGATATACCTATGTGTTAGATACTCATCCACAAGTTGATTTTTTCTTTCTCTTCATCTCTCTGGATATATAAGAATATGAATAATGCCTATATCTGTATAAGTTTTGCCAGAAGCTGACTGCATATGCATTTGGCCAGAAAAGACGTGTTTTTTGTTTTCCCAGCACAAGTTGTAAATTTGTATAGTTGCATCAGAATGGAGCAGGTTCACTATATATATTTTATATTTAGTTGAAGAACAACTTGGGTCTGTGGCATTACAATATCTAACAAAAATGAACAGACTAGATGAATGTGGCAGTGTTTATTCTCTGTCAATTTCTTTGTTTAACTTTTTCAAAAACAGTACTTTTCCCAAAGTGTAATAAAAGTCTATAACTCGGTAGGAAAAATATTCTGGCAGATATGCAGAATTCCACCTGTGGAGCCAGTTCTTCGGAGTCAACATAACTCCAGTCAAAAGCTGAATTGATGCGTTCCACACCCATGGACATAGACAACCAGCCCTGTGTGTTCCTCTCTGGCTGACTAACCACAAAATATCTAAAGAAAAATCTTGATTTCATGCCAGTTGAGACCAGTTAAAGGTCTCTCTCTTCCTTGCCATGGAGGCATATTATTTAATAACAGTACAATATGATAGGAAATTTTTCCCATTATATCCTAGTATCCAACGGTATCTAAACCTGGAGCTTTTATAGAGTGGTGATAACCTGCATGAAGGGGCAGCTACAACCTAAAGTAAAAAGCATAAAGGGGGTAACCTACATGGAGCAGCAATTATAACCCTAAAAGCTTTGCAGGGCAGACGAGATGGGCCATGCTGATCTCTGCCATCATTTACTATGTTATTGCATTACTAAGCTTATTTTGTAGCATCCAATGATGTGAATTAAACCGTGAAAAAGATGCTGTCTTTTCAACGTTTAATTCCTAACTGGCAGTGAGGTGGCTGTCATTAAACCTTTGAGGCATCATAAGTTGGTCATTGTTGATGCATGAACCAAAGCTGATAGCTTCTCAAACTTCCTATTGAATCTCCCTTAGTATTCACAAATATATCGTTCAATCTGTTCATCCTTTAATTAGAGTTAGATAAAAAGAGAAACAAAAAGAAAAATAAGGTGATAACTTTTCAATACTAACTTTCGAAGGTTAAAACCTTCTTCTTCAGGTCAAGACAATATGAACAACAGATGACCATACCATAATATACAAGTGAATCACCAAAGCATTCCATTGAGGGGAAGGGGGAGAGAAGTGGGAGGGGGGGATGGATGGGGGAGCTGAAGGTGACCGGGCTGTAAATATTTATAGTATATAATGTGATGGAAAGCCCATATCTTTATTAAGCCCTGTCTGGTCCAATTCAAAGTTTCTTACCTTCATTCCAAACGTTTTTTTATGTTACTTCTACTATTACTACTGATCATTTATATAGCGCTACAAGATGTACACAGTGCTGCACAGGCACATTTAAAAGACGGTCCCTGCTTGTCAGAGCTTACAATCTAGTCAAGACAGACAACATAACAGCTGACGACAAGGATACATCTAGGGAGTGGTAAGGAGACACATAGGAGACTAAGCAGATCAGGATCCAAAAGCAGCCTCAAAGAGGTGAGCTTTTTAGCATGGATTTGAAAAGGGCCAGAGATGAAGCCTGATGTACAGACTCAGGTAGTACCAGGCATAAGGAGCAGCAAGGTGAAAGGAGCGAAGTCTGGAGTTGGCAGTGGAAGAAAAGGGCAAAGAGAGAAACAAACTATCAGAAGAGCGGAGTTCATAAGGAGGGGTGTAGGGAGAGAGAGGTAGTGAGGAGCAGCAGAATGAGGCACTTATAGGTCAGTAGGAGAAGTTTGAACTGGATACAGAAACGGATAGGGAGCCAATGAAGTGAGAAGAGGGGTTATAGGAGCATATTAATGCTACCGGAAGATTAGCTGTGCAGCAAATTTTTGAACACATTGAAGGAGAAAGAAATGATTCAGAGGAAGACCAGCAAGGAGGAGGTTGCAATAGTCTAGACGGGAGGTAATTAAAGAGTGGATAAGTGTTTTAGTAGTGTGTTCAGAAAGGAAGGGGCAAATTTTGCTGATGTAGAGAAAGAAATAACAGGTTTTAGCTATCAGTTGGATGTGTATGGAGAAGGAGAGAGAGGAGTGAAAGAATTTTCCAAGGTTGCGAGCCGAGGAAACAGGGAGTAGTAGAACATCATCCACAGAGACTGAGAAAGGAGGGTTTAAGGGGAAAATAAGAATCTCGGTTTTGGCCATATTCAGTTTCAAATGGCAGTGAGACATCCAGGATTGGTTTGAATCTTCCTCTTAGGAGATGAACCATAAAATCAGTGATGCTGTGCTCTGGTCCTGAGAAGTGCTCTCCCAACAGTTGAAGTGCCAGGAGAAGCACCTTGGTCTGCTCTGTGTTCATGATCTTATCTCTGTGTGAATGGATTCTTGTCTTTAACATCTGGCCTGTCTCTTCAAGGTAGCCTCCCTTTTCACATGGTCTGCACTGAGTAATATCTACCACATTAGAGGAAGAGTGTGAGTGAGGTCCTCTTATGTTGAATGTTTTTCCCATGTGGTTAACTGTGGGGTCCTGTGATAGCTAGTCCAAGAAAGTATTTCGTCCAATAAAAAGGTATCACCTTATTTTCCTTTTTTGTTTCTCTTTTTTTCTGACTACCATTAAAGTGGACTAACCCGGCAAGCACGCCACTTTATTCTTTAATCATATCCTTCAGATTACTCCCTGCCAGTGCTTCCACTGAAGACCCATCTTCAATCACATTAAGTCTTGATAAACAGCAAAGCCTTTAGAGGGATTCTAGCTAGTGCCTTTGACTCCACTCTTCCTTGATTGGATTTATATGCTAGTTTTTAATTACTCGTCAAAATCTCTTTGTTACTGTAAACACCCCATGTTTACAGTAAGCAGAATCCTCTCTTGTAGGTTACCAGATAGTTGCTGGCCATATGGAACAGGGCACCGAAGACCAAATATTATACTGTTACCTCTACTAATATGCAGACCTACTTTTTGTGAGATAATGAGAGGTCTGGACGCCCAGAGGGAAAAAAGGACAAGATTAGCCTGTTCTTCATGTCCTGCCACTGCCTAGCAACCTTCTCCATAGACACTAACTATTATGAATGAACTGGTATAGATGGAATACGGCCTCTTGAAGTCTCAATCAAGAGGCTGTGATGGAGCTTGTGAAACACACAAGAACTTTCTTCTGATTCTCTCTAAAGCAGCACACAGAAACATTACTACATGGTCATGGGCACTTCCAGACAACTCTGAAAAATCTGAGTGAAACAATTCACAAGCAATTCTGTTTAAAATTCACACTTGATTTCTAGCAAACTTTGAGGAATCATGGATAAATCAAATCATCTCCCAAAGCCAAATTGCAATATTGTGTTTCAACAGTTTTAATTTTCACCTTTCCATTTTCCTACTTAAGGACCGCCTACATGGAGTTCTCGCTACATGTGCCTGCATGATGTGAGAACCCTATTTTATTTATTTAACATTTCTTATTTATATTTATTTAACATTTCTTATATACCGCCTTTCATGATATCAAGGTGGTTTACATTGAACAAACTGAAATTACATTGAACAGGGCATTATAACTTGGAGATAACTATTTTACAGGGAACATGGGCAATGGAGGGTTAAGTGGCTTGCCCAAGACCACAAGGAGCACCTGTGGGACTAAAAACCCCAGTCCTTCCGGCCCAAGTCCCCTACCAGTCCTCTAGTCCCCTACCAGTCAGTAAGTCCTATGGTTTGGGTGTCTTCTAATATACACCATCTATTGTACTGCATTCTATTCATGAATGGGTTTGATTTTCTGTCAATAGTCATTTTCTAACTGCTGGTTTCATTGGAATCATCTTCATCATTTTACACTGTTTATTAACAGGTGCTATGGTAGTATGCAAATGTGCTACTTAATTAGCATGGAATTCTGCACTCATTTTGGAGGACATGATAGAGACCTTTAAATACCACCATGGCATAAATGCACAAGAGGATAGATAGCCTCTTCAATTGAAAGTAAGTTCTGCAACAAGGGTGGATAGGATGAGGGCAAAAGGGGATAGACTCAGGAGTAATGTGAAGAAATTTTTCTTTAAGGAAAGCGTGGTAGATGCGTAGAATAGTTTCCCAGTGGAGGTAGTAGAGAAGAGGACAGTATCTGAATTCAAGAAAGCATGGGACAAACACAGAAAATCTCTAAAGGGAAAAAAAGGGACTATAGTGGTCAACATTATTGGCACTCTTGCAGTTCAACCCCATAAGAACATAAGATATGCCATAGTGGGTCAGACCAAGGTCCATCAAGCCCAGTATCCTGTTTCCAACAGTGGCCAATCTAGATCATAAGTACCTAACAGTCTCCCCAAAAGACACAGATTCCTCAATGCTTGTATTGGGTCAAGCAGTGATATCCTGGGTCCCTTTTAATAATGGTTTATGGACCTTTCCTCCAGGAACTTGTCCAAACCTTTTTTAAACCCAGCAACACTAACAGCTTTTACTACATCCTCCAGTAACAAATTCCAGAGTTTGATTACACGTTGAGTGAAAAAATATTTTCTCTTATTCATCTTAAATAGGTCACCCTGTAACTTCATTGAATGTCCCCTAGTCTTTTTATATTCTGATGACGTAAAATTGATCTACGTTTACCCGTTCCACTCCATTCATTAATTTATAGACCTCTATCATATCTCCCCTCAGCTGCCTCTTTTCCAGGTTGAAGAGCCCTAACCTTTTTAGCCTCTCTTCATAGGAGTATCCTTCCATCCCCTTTACCATTTTGGTGGCTCTTATCTAATATCTCCTAAAAAGAAAGTGGCCAATGAAATGGCTTTGGACTATATATGCACACACATTTGACATATTGGTAATCAAGACAAGATTATCCATTATGTATCCCCTCCCCCCCCCCCCCCTTTGGCACGCCTGCATTGACTCAGGGTTAGTAATAGCCATACCAGCAGCAAGCAAAGACAAACAAGTTATCAGCTGCAGTGCTTGATGAGTCTGTGAGCCATATTCAGCTTAAAGGCTGAATTCAATAGGGACGGCTCCGATATCGGGCGGAAGCCGCTTCCACAGCCTTGCAAACAAGCCCCTGAGACTCACAGAGTTCTGACTGACCTATTTGTACTTGTGCTTCTAAGGTAGTCTTACAAATTTCCTGGGTGATTCACACAGCCTTTGGTTTAATAGAGGGGGGGCTTTCAAATTGCCCCTTTCATCTGTCACTGGCCTTTAACACCTATTTAAAACAATTTCACAGATATTTTGCCTCCTAACTGGAAGGCCTCTTTGTAAAGTCACTAGAAACAAGTTTATTTTTTTCTACTCAGATAGTATTTATCCTATTTGTATGCTAAGCTATACTCTGACTTGATTTAAATTAAAAGTTCTCTAGAAACAAATTTATCTCAGAGACTACTCTATTTTACTTTCTATGCTAAGCCATACTCTGATTTGATTTAAATGAAAAGCTCTCTGGTGGTACTTGACTGACTCAGCAAAAACACTAAATTTTAAAATATACAGATTTATCAGCTTTAACCCAAAGAACTCCCTTTTCCCCAAGATTTAAAGCATAGTCCAGAAGATAAATACTTACAAGTACAGATCTATTTCCCATTTTAACAGTCCTTTTTGGTAGTCCTTCAAGATTTCAAGCTATTCAAAAGAGTTCTAGGTTCCCTCAAAGATGCAGCTTGTCTTCTTAATCATTGCATTAAGGCAATGGGTGATTCATTAAAAGATCATTTGCTCTCCTTGAATAAATAGAAGATTGAAATTTGGGGTTCTGTAGAAAAAGAGGCTTGAGCAGTTTGAGACAATTGGGCTCTTAGTAAGGAGGTCCACAATTTAGGTGTAATATTAGGTCCTCCTTTAATATTAAAGGAACTTCTTATTTCATTATCTCAGTTTATTAACCACTCATCAAGAAAAATCCTATTTAAAAATTAGAATACACTCCACATGAGCAAAGCAAAATAAAATAAAAACAACATAAAACACCAACCATGAAATCCATAATAAAACCACACATATAACAAATCTTATAACATAATCACTAATAATCCAAAAACTAAATCCAACATAAAACAGAAGAAGAAAACACTGATAAAATAAAGATACAATAAAAAATACTGGTCCTCTTCCTATTGCCTTAACAATCAGATAATAACTCTAGAAAACAGTGAAGCTTTATGCTGTTTCAGAAATATTAAATAATCATCGATAAAATGTAAATCTTCCAGCAAGAGATTCCATAGCTGGAGTTGCATACTACTAAATGCTGTTTTCTGTATTTCTGACATAGCAACTTTCAACACAGCCAGAATAAATAACAATGCTGAAAAGACCTTAAAAATCTTGTGGGTTCATGCAGATGTAATCTCTCAGACAAATACCCAGGTGCCAGCTTATTGACTACATTAGATACCAGACACAAAGCCCTGTTTTAGATAGTACGGAGAGGGGAATTGAGACATTCAGGTCAAAACATGCTCAGTTCCCCCAGTTTTTGCAAAGGCTCTGCCAAACCTGGAGTGTTTTGTAAGCAAACTGGAAGGCTGTTCAGGAGTTGTATGTCCATTTACCAGCAGGTTCAGTGCAAGCAGCAATCTTGCAAATCTGGATGTTGTAATAAAGCAAGTCCCATTTTGTATGGCTACATTGTTCGTTCCTGACTGCAGGAATGCAAAATGTGACCCCCAAGCTGGTCCTACTTTCTTAAAAACAGGCTGGTGGTGAAATCAATAAGCAACCCCTCATTCCCCAAACCTCTCCTAACATAAACCAAACTCCCCTAATATACCCCAGATCCCTCTGACACAACCAACTCCCCAGATCTTACTAGGGGGGAGTGGATCTCCCTGGTATCTAAAGGAATGATCCCCAGTTGCCCCATCAGGTGCCCAGGTTCAAACTGGTGACTCTAACCTCTAGTGGTAGTGTCCTAATACTACCACTAGGGGTCAAGCTGCCATATAAACAGCAGTAGAGGGGAGAGGTTTTGCAGTAGCGGCACCTGTATTGTGGAAAAGGTTGCCCAGTAGCTTGACGCAGGAACAGGAAGAAGCTAGCTTTCGTCGGATGTTGAAAACTTTATTTCCATGTGAGTAGCGTTGGAAGCTGATTGGTGGGTAGTTTTGGAGGCAGGGGCAGTAGGTTGGTGGTAACAGTCTCAATTTTTATGTTAAATCAAGTGTTTTTATGTTTATATTGTGCTTTAATGTGTTTTTATGTTTGAATGTTCTGTACAGTATATACTGTATAAGTAAAGAAGGCAAAGCTAGTGAAATAAATGAATTTTGTGTTTTCATGGAGGGTTTTTTTAGCACTATAAGAGGCAAAAAGGTTAATGAATAAATTCTCTACATATAGGGGTAGGTTGACTAAAAGGTATACCATTAGTGTGCTGCCAGGTTGCAAAACCAGCAGAGGCAACTTCAGGGATCACGTTTGTCCATCCCCCCCTACTATTGGCATATTGCTAATATGTAATGCCATAGAAACTGTCATGTGGGTGCACTTAACTCTACCCATTGAGGTGGCTTAAATTCACCCATACTAATGGCAACAATTAAGGGTATTGTGTGCCCGTAAATATCCATAATAAGCATGATGCACTGTCAACGCCTGTCTCCGCTTAGTCATGTGCTATCCTGTTAGTGCAGGAGTTTTAGTGTAGGGCCCTTGCTAACTTTTAACGCAGCATGCTTACTGCGCACTAAATCCCACAGAACAGCACAGCTTAGTAAGCATGGCCCATAGAGCAGTAAAGTGTTTGCTGGATCATGTAGTGTTTGAAGAATTTGTAAAAGGGTACTGATCTAGAGTGCCCACTGTTAGAGATAGAATGTCGGGCACAATAGACCTTTGGTCCAACACAGTAAAACCATACAGAACGGGACAAAGCATCAACAGAACCCTACACCTCTAGGTCTGCAAACACTCTGCTTCTTCAGAAACACCCTTAATAAATGTTCAGAATTAGGATGCTTCCCCTTACTACTAAAAAGGCAAAAAAAATCTACAAAAGGTTTGTCTAATCTGTAACAGCAACAACTCCCTCCACTAGCAATCACTCTGTGAAGCAACAAAAAATATATTCAGCACCTATATAAAAAAATGGCCATTGCAAAACAGCACTAACTCCCAGGACTCATACAGCAACAACCCTACTCATGAAAAGACAGTAACCGGGTAGCCGGACCCCACGCTCACCTTTATCCAATTCTTGACACCCCCGAACTCTCTCCTCCCGCCCCCCTTCCATTCCCTCTCCGGTCATAGGAATCCCCACTTACACTCCTAGCCCCTTCACCCAATCAAGCAACAGAGACAGTAGTTGGGCAGAAACTGGTCGCAGTTTTATTGAACATAACATCAATAACAGTTATAACAGAATAACGAATCCCTGTGCCCCGCGGCAAGATCGGCCACCCGCCATGTAATTAGCAAGGTGACTTCTCCGCCGCCCCCCGCACAGTAAAAGCACCGGCCAATTGGTAATAACCCTTCCCCGACTTGGCCGTCTCAGTAGCACAAGCCGACCCGGGTTTAACCATGTCGAGGGCCCCCGCCCTCCTGGCCTGCCGCTCCGGACCCCGGGAACCCCCGGGACCCCGCAACCCCCCCAACTGCGACAACCCATATCTGACCCCCCCACCAACTAGCCAACGGGTGGGCGGGTGGGAAGCAACCAGCGTGCACCTCTCACCGCGCCACGATGCAAACAGGCTCAAGCGCGTGGAAGTGCACGTTGATGGATCCCCTGCCCGCGCTCCCGCGCAAGGGGATCCAATCAATTCAAATGACTCACTTTGTCCTCCAATCCCGTTTGCTCTTCTAGCCCGCTCCTGCCGCCTCCCCCACCGCCCCCCTTTTCTTCCCTCGCGCAGCACAAACTGCACCAGCCGGGTTCGCCTCGGGCCGGGGCACCCGGTTACTAAGCGGGCGCTGGGTACCTAGCCCGCGCCCTAGTTTTACTGCAAATATTACTATGGGTACTAGAACACCAATACAGCTCTTATTGTGATGTGCAGTTTGGAAAACAGAAAATACTGTAGAAGTACTACATATTTCTAGACAGAACCTACATGGTAACAGAACACCTCACCTCTTTCACACATGCAAAACAGAAAGACAGAATACACAGCCACAAATTAGGAACAGAAAAAAATCAAGGACTAACCAGAAAAAAATGAACGGGAAAAACTCTGTTTACAATCTTGAGAAAAGCAAGTGAAATAGCTAGAGAAGAAAAAAATATGTTATATCCTGTCATCAGATCTAAAACATAATCTTACCAGGGACGATATGGACCAGCATCAGAACTTTGAAATTGCCTTTGTTATTGTCCTTTCTGTAATTTTATTTTTCTGTTAATATATGTAATTTTTTTCTTAATTTTTATTTTAACAATGTGTGTTATTTTGGCACATCTATAAACTGCAGCATGCTTGTTCTGTATTCTCAATGAGGCTTTCAGCCAATGCAGACAGCAATTCTGCCTACTGTGAGAGACACTCTGTCCTGTGTTATTCTGACATCAACAGGAACAAAGACAATATGGCAAAGGGTGAGGTGCCACTTTAATATGGTACTGTGTGTTCCAATGTTAGTCTGAGTGCAGAGCGGCAGCATCACATTGTCCTTGTTCTTAAATACTCTTCAAGCTCGTTGGTGACAATACTTAAACAGCTACAACCTAATAGTATTGAATGACCAGAAAATTAGATTGGGGTGAGCACTGGATGTTGGGTCTTTGGACTTCAGCAAAGCTTTTGATTACTGCTTTGTATGGGAGATTCATTTATAAGCCAAGTGGCCTGGGGATGGGTTCAGGTTAGTGATAAATGGACTTCACTCTGAGGAGAGAAAGATGGTGAGCGGAAAGCCTTGAGCATCAGTCCTTGGTCCGGTTCTGTTCAATATCTGTGTCAGCAATATTATGGAGAGATTAGAAAGAAATGTTTCCTTTTTCCATATGACACTAAGAGTGGACACCCCTGAGGGTGTAGACAGAATATGGTGGGAGCTGAAAAAGTAGGCAGGCAGCTGGGATTGAAAGCAGAAATCATAGTGGTGAAATAATGACGTGCATTAACCAGGCAAAAGAACATGGACCATTGTGTCTGATGATCTCAAAGCAGTAACACCATGTGGTGACCAAATCCAAAGAAATGCCTGGGCATAAAGGAGGAAAAAGGAAGTGATAATGCCTCTGTACAGATCATTGGTGAGACCTCACCTAAAATAACAAGTGTACTGGTGATCTTATCTCCAAATTGACACAGCTGGGTAGAGATGGTGTAGAGAAAGACCTACAAGATGGTGCAAGGCCTATACCAAAAACCCAGATATGATGAGCCTTAAGAACCTAAATAACTATACTCTAAGGGGAGGGTCATTCATCCCCCTGCAATCCTTGTCATTAATCTCCCTGTACAAACAGTGGGTTTGTATGGAGAGGCCTAGACGGGGGCGGGAGGGGGCGTTCCGGAGGCGGAACAAGAGCATCACATGGGTGGCCCTTGACCCTGGACGTACAGGGCTGATTCCAAGGTCAGCCCTGTACATCCAGGGCCTTCAGGCTAGAGGGGGGACTTATTCCACCTCAAAGGTGGAATAAGTCCCCCTGGATGGTGGGGGACACACACCAGTGTCACTATGGCTTACCATAATTAACAATATAACTAAACATCACCTAAACAGCAAATCAAGTCAGAAGCACTTTTTTTAAATTATTCTTTTGTTTGAATGGGTGGTGGGGCTTTATAATGTCCAAACAAACAGAAAATCTATCAAACAGTCTCGAAAAATACAAAAGAAAAACAAAAAATCATAAATCTTCATTGACCTGCAAAAGAGAACAATGCGCTGCTTAAAAGAAAGAAAGGTATCTTAAATACGGAAATCATTCCATCCACTTATGAGCTGGCATTTTAGAAAGGATGTCCAAATCAAATACGGGACATCCAGGGTAGAACATGAAGAAAAACACCAGGGACGTCTATGCCACCGGCCAGTTTCATAACAAGGACGTACGTCCCTGACGTGGATGTCCATGCCAAAGGCCACATAGATGTCCCTCTTAGGGAATCGTGGGGTAGGAATGTGCATTTCATGCAAGCTAGGATAAGGGGACATCTAGTGGTATAGCAAAACAGAAACACGAGCGTCCATTCCCCATCAGTATTCATTGTCGTATTGTAAATTAAAGGGGGGATTAGTGTAACTCCTCTTCTACACCCTCCAGAAATTTGCTTGACAAAACGTTCACATTTCAGATACCAATTCATGGCATAACCTTCGGTGTGATGCCAGATGTCCAGGATGCTTCAGAGATCAGGCAGGGACATCCAGGTTCTTCGGAATGCCCCGGCCACACATCTGCCATATCCCTGTTCAGACTTGGATGTCCTCACGCTGGGGACGTCCACAAACCTGGCTTCTAAAATGGCTCTGAAGACATCTCTGGGCTTTGCATGTCTCTATGCCCATTTAAAAAAGTCTAAAGCACAAATGTCAGATTACAGGATCCGAGGCAGCATGGATTCACCAGAGGCAGGTCTTGTCAGACAAATCTGATTGATTTCTTTGACTGGGTGACCAGGGAGTTGGACCGAGGGAGAGCTCTAGATGTGGTGTATTTAGATTTCAATAAAGCCTTTGACATTGTTCCTCACAGGAGACTTATAAACAAACTGAGCACCCTAGGGATGGACCCTAAAGTTACTGCTTGGGTTAGAAATTGGTTGGGTGGGAGGTGACAAAGAGTACAAGTAAATGGAGCTCACTCTGAGGAGAAGGATGTTACCAGTGGTGTGCCC
Organism: Ichthyophis bannanicus; assembly: GCA_033557465.1. Classification (NCBI taxonomy): domain Eukaryota; kingdom Metazoa; phylum Chordata; class Amphibia; order Gymnophiona; family Ichthyophiidae; genus Ichthyophis; species Ichthyophis bannanicus. The sequence continues at coordinate 116,463,432 of CM066049.1, read as the reverse complement.
CAGGGATCTGTCCTTGTCCGATTCTTTTTAACATCTTTGTTAGTGATATAGCGGAAGGGCTGTCGGGTAAGGTTTGCCTCTTTGCAGATGATACCAAAATCTGCAATAGAGTAGACACCCAGGAAGGTGTAGATAACATGAGGAGGGATCTAGCTAAGCTTGAAGAATGGTCTAGAATTTGGCAGCTGGGATTTAATGTTAAAAAATGTAAGGTCATGCATTTGGGCTGCAGCAATCCAAGGGAGCAATACAGTATAGGAGGTGAAGTACTTTTGTCCACTAAAGAAGAGCGGGACCTAGGCGTGGTTGTGCCTGATGATCTTAAAGTAGCTAAACAGGTAGAAAAGGCGACGGCAAAAGCTAGAAGGATGCTTGGGTGCATACGGAGAGGAATGGCTAGTAGAAAAAAGGAGGTGATAATGCCTCTGTATAAGTCTTTGGTGCGACCTCATTTGGAGTATAGTGTGCAATTCTGGAGACCACACCTTCAAAAGGATGCGAACAGGATGGAGTCTGTGCAGAGGGTGGCTACTAAAATGATTAGTGGGCTTCATTATAAAGCATGAGGACAGACTTAAGGATCTTAATATGTACACCTTAGAGGAAAGGCGAGATAGAGGTGATATGATTGAGATGTTTAAATACCTCCGTGGCATAAATGTTCAGGGAGAGAGCCTCTTTCAATTGAAAGCAAGTTCTGCTATGAGGGGACATGGGATGAGGGTGAAGGGAGATAGATTCAGGAGTGATATGCGGAAATATTTCTTTATGGAAAGAGTAGTGGATCCATGGAATAGTCTCCCAGTGGAGGTGGTAGAGATGAGGACAGTAACTGAATTCAAAAAAGCATGGGACCAACACAGAGGATCTCTAAAGGTAAAAAGTGGACTGTTGTAGTTGTTGATATGGAAGGACAGACTAGATAGGCCATGTGGTCTTTTTCTGTCGTCATATTTCTATGTTTCTATGTAAATGGGCTTCCAAAATAATCCCCTTAATCAGGTAAAACCAGCTATGTTTCCTTTTCTTTTGGGAGGGAGCCGGCACTTTGTCCTTTCTCTTTCAGGGCTTGAATTTTGGCACCATGAGTTTTCAGTTCCTTCCCCTCCCCTCCTTCTGTTCCTAGTACGGCCTTCGCATCAACGGCATCTTTTGAACTCCTCTATCATAGGCTCTAACTTTAGTCACCAGCAATGTTCCCTCTAATTTTCTGTAGGCTGTGTGCGCATAAAATATCAGCTGTGCAGCTTTTGAAGGAAGGTTAAATTTTTGTGCGCCACATAACGACACTCGGAGTTATATACTTTAAAATTTGACTACACATCAGAATACAGTATGTGCACCACATTGATTGCACTAGAAAATGTTGTAGAACTTGTGAAAACTGTAAATACATAACAACTTTTAAATTTTAAGATGTCTGTGTTGTTTTCTATCAGAATCAGAACCATAATTTTTGTGCGCTCTGTTGTAAAGTATGTGCGCATGCTCGGCGAGGTGTGTGCGCGCGCACACGCGCACAGCTTAGAGGGAACAGTGGGCACCAGGTGTCACCCTTAATCATGACCACAAGTCTGTCGCCCCCTCCCCAATGACTCTGAACACTAGCTTTGCAACATTTCCAGACCTAGATGCCTCAATGGCTGTTTCTGTACCTATGGACTTAGCACAGTTATGCAGCAGGTGCAAAAACAGCAGCACACACTACTCAAGGGCATTTCTGAAATAAAATCCCCAAGAGATGTCGGCTGCATCTATCCTCCTCTGGCCCTGCCCTGGATCCTTTGCCATATGGGTAAAGGTATTTTGTATCCAAGGGGGAAGTGTAAAACAAATATATTGCAGAGGAAAGACATGAAATCTTAATTTCAGCATGTCAAAAGCCCTTCCTCTGTATTGCACATTTTAGGAGCCTCTCTGTGTTGCTCAGGACAGATCTTGAGCAATATGAATCCTGTGACCCTCAGACAATAATAAAGGCTTCTTCTTAACCTGGTTGATTACAAGGTCTTTATCAGCTTTTTCAACAAATGAAATCAATATAGCTCTGGGCTAGAATAAATTGTTTTTAATATTGTTGATCGTGTCGAGCGGCACTAGGAAAGGAACAGTAACATGAAGGCTATAAGTGCCTCTGACGATTAAATTAAGATGCTAGAGAAAAGCCTCATAGAAATACTTAGCATAATTTTTAGCATGAAATAAATTGTAGCATTTTTAGAAGTAAGCAACTAACCTGCATGATATTTTTGAGACTTTTTAAAGCCATTGTAAAATAAAGTCACTACTTAAATTGATTTTATCACCTCTCTTTGCTGCAGTCTGGTTCATTTTATAGCTCATTATAGATATGGCCAATCACGTGATTGTGTCGCCTCTTGAACATTAGGAAAAGGAGGATCAAACTAATGAGGACTCCAAATAATATGTTCAATACCTCATCGAAAAAGTTAAGAGTTCCAGTAAGGTCCTGGCATTCACGGGTCTGCTATGACCTTGGCCCTCTGCTTCGATGGCCAAGCAGTCTAATTTTGACCTGCAGAATCATGGTTAATTGGTTTCCTGAGGTATTTCTCTCATTTTCAAAAGCTGACTATGCTTTCCTCAATAATTCACACAGAACTTCCCAAAGAATTTTGTCTTCACGTTGTATTTGTTAATATCTGCCCAGTGGCACAGATCCCGATCAAGGGAGTAAAATTAGTCGTACATGAAATTAACTTTGTTAACTTTTACTTCTTACATATCTACATGGATTAATGCAACAACTGCTTTACCCTGTCCGTAACTGAAATTTCCTGCATAGACTTTGCTTGTGACTGTCACAGATGAGAGGTGCTGGTTCCAGGACTAACATCTGTAATGGTGTTAAACAAGTAAAACAATTCATCAAGCTCTTAATGACTCATTAGCTAAACTTCCCATCTGTGACTAAGAAAGGTAAAATCCAAACTGCCTTTCTCAATCATTTCTAGAGCCTAGTTCCGGGAGAAAAACGTCTAAATGATAGTCTCCAATGTGATTCGGAATCATAGATTAATTCATCATTCCTTAGCTATGGAATAACATCACATTATTATGCTTTAAGAATGATAATGCGACAGGCTGCAGAACACCTTTTTTTGTAGGCGGGATCAAACAAACCATCTCGGGCTGTATTTGGAAATATTTGTTGTGCCGTAGCTTCACTAGGTCACCACATTCCGCTGCCCATGATAAAAGCCAAGTTAAAAGAGGTACAAACTTGTATCCTCATTTACTAATCTGCATTAACATGTTAATGTGTGTCAAAGTCATGTGTTTACTATCTTGCGATTTAGTGCAAGATATTAAGCGCATGGCCTGAAGGGCCCATATGCATAACTTGCATTAATGAACAAAATATTAACATGGGTTAATAAATGAGGCCTGAGACCTTTAAACCCTCATCATCCAGGAAATACCTACTGTACCTATATATATACCTCACTTTGAGTTTGGATTTGGAGAGGCAAGTAATTAAATCTTAAAATCCAAACCCTAAAAAGGTTTGTAATTAATAATAACTTCGTTAGAAAACACTGAACCATCATTCTTATCCTTATTTAGCTGCACATTGCCTGCCTTTGAAATAATATTTGCGTAGGATTTTAACAAAGAAATCTCAACCAGAGCCCAGATATGATGTAAGTGGTTACCAAACATTTATAGACTAGCAAGAAAATATTTATTTTAACTTTGCACTAATTGAATATTGCCAAATACTGATGATGTTTTTCTGCTGCAGCCTACGATTTTGCTTTACCTCCACTGCATTGGAGTGTTATGTGCTTTCGAAGCCATGACAAATAATGAATACGTAATTGGCAAAGAAGCTGTGATTAATCTAAACGCTGCAACCGAAAGCAATGTTAATTGAAGGAACGTGTCTTCTTCATTCTCGCTGCTGAAAAGTAAACCTCCATTTACGGATACCTTATCATTAATTTGCTCTTTTCTTCTTCTCGTGCTTTTTACAAGGGTCTGTGTATGATTCATGCCCTAGTTTTCACAGTTTTTGTCATGGGTCTGTTCTTAGAATATATGCACATTTTATCTTAAAATAGCAATTGTCATCAAGTTACAGAGCAGGTGGCCACCTTGAGCCAGGTCCACCAAAGAAGCTGAGCCAGTCCTCTTTTTGCCGTATTGCATGAATAGACTGTGGTTCTTATCTGCTGAGAGAAGTCATTAGGAGTTGCAATAGAAGCAAGATCAGGTGCAGGACCAGCCCGACCATTAGGACAGGAGCTTCTGGGAGGGACAGCAAACAGCAGCTACATTCAAAGCAAAGCAGGCACAAAAACTCATTCTCCAAGGACAAGCAGGATGAGTCAGCCACACCTGATGATGTCATCCGATGGCGCCATAGACGGAAGATATTCTCCTAGCTAGCCAGCCCAACCCACCGGCCCGCCCCTAGCCAGACACAAAAAAATCCAGGGGACATGCCCTCCAAGACTTCCTGAAGAGCTCCGGCAATGCAGCAAATTTCAACGCCACTCCCCCTCCCGGTAAGAGTATTGCAGACTCAGCGAGAGATGCCTCTCCATGAGATGCTTCTTTGGGGGTCACCGCGGCTGCCTCTACTCCCTCTGCCGGCTCTCTGCCCCGGGACTCGGGCCACCCCACCATGCAGGTTTCCTCCATGCGGACCCCCGGCCATGATCTCCCACCACACCGCAGCTCCTCTTCCAGCCTTGCTGCTCCACCCCCCGGGTCAAGCCACAGCGCCAATGGCCCGCAGCACAGAATCAGCTTCAGCATTGCAGAGACATCATTGGTGCCAAGAGTATCTTCCATCTACGGTGCCATCGAATGACATCACCAGGTGTGGCTGACTTATCCTGCTGTCCTCAGAGAACTCTCGTTACAGGTAAGTAACCCCGCTGAGTCAGCAGTGCATACTTTTACACACAGCAAGAATGGGCAATATGTAAATAGTTCATTTACCCTTGTAAGTGGTTTTCCAAAATCTCCCTCATCATGAATATATTTGCAAAACAAAGTTAATTATTTAAAAATGTTGAGACTGATTTTTGAAAGGCATTTACATGGTTAGTGCCACTGAATATCCCCTTCTAAGTCCCCTATTTATTTAATTAATTAATTTACAGTTTGTTTATTTATGTATTTTTTATACTGCCCTATCATTAATTCAGAGCAGTTTACATATAACATAAAACCAAACTTTTGCATAGGACTTGGGTGATTGTATGGGGTTAGAAGTACTTTTTAAGAACAGCTATTAACATTAAAGCAGCAATGGTTTATACAAGAAGCAGTTGTTTAAGGGGGGTTGAGGGTAAAGAGCTAAGGGGAAGAGAACTGAGATGGGAGTGAACTTGAGAGAGCATGGCATAGAATAGGGAATTGTTATGAGTAGGGATGTGACGTGCTAGGAGGAGAGTGAGATAGATGGATGGATTGTGTTTACTGTCTGTAGTGGTTAGGTTTATTCAAGGTGCTCATGGGGTGGGTCCATAGTATTCCATAAAGAGATAAGTTTTTATTGCTTTCCTGTAGTCCGATAAGTCCTTGATGGCTCTTATTGAGGTAGGTAACATAGTATATGACAGTAGATAAAAACCAGTGTGGTCCATCTAGTCTACCCAATAACGTGGCTAGAGTGGTTGTATCTGCTGCTATGTGCAGGTCACACCTCCCTATGCCTTTGTTTAGGGGTGTACCCACCGCTCCATGCAAGTCACCCCTATTTGTTGAGATATAAGAGATAGTTATGTTTATTTTGATTTTATCCTGTTGTTATAAAGGGATCCACTATGTCTGTCCCATGCCATTTTGAAGTCTGTCACTGTATTTGCCCCCACCACTTCCATGGGAAGGGCATTCCAAGCATCCACCATCCTTTCAGTGAAAAAGTATTTCCTGACATTGCCTTTCAGTTTACCAATACCATTTGGTATCTCCCAGAACCAATCTTAACATACACACTGCACCAGGAACACAAGCAAGATCACAACACAGACAAAACACCAAAACATAGCAAGACCAGAAAAAACAAGCATAACACCCCCACTGGCACACACACAAGCACAAACAAATCTACAAGCATCTCCATAGAGCTCATAAATGCGAGGTCAGTACGAAACAAAATAAACACCATCTCAGACCACATAACGGACCAGCAACCAGACATACTATGCATCACCGAGACATGGCTCTCCCCCACTGACAACGTACTACTCAACCAACTAGTCCCTACCACCCATACAGCATTCAACAGCCCTCGCACACAAAGAAGAGGAGGTGGGGTCCTCATCATTGCAAAGAACAGCCTAAAGCTAAAAAGCAAAATCACAACTAACACAAGCCACTGCAACACAATCATCATTGAAAATTTGGACCTAGCCATATGCCTCACCTACAGAGCACAAAACGCACCAACAGATGAAACGTCAGCAATCCTAGAGGCAATATGCACAGTCAACAACCTAAACAAACAACTCCTAGTACTTGGAGACTTCAATCTCAGATCTACCAGCAGAAGCTTTCCTATCAGCTATGGACTCCCTCCAATTCACCCAATTGATCAACACCCCCACTCACAGACTCGGACCTCCCCCGACCTCATCTTTGCCCCAAACAACCTAAAGGACGGAAACCTCATTTCAGAACCCCAGATCACACCAATACCCTGGTCAGATCACCACCTAATAAGGATTCAATTACAAGCAACAACCCTGAAGAAGCGCAACGAAAACCCACCCCCCCACCAGGAGATTCAAAAGCTTCAACAAGGAACAGTTCACTCAAGACACACTACCCCTCCTCAACGCCAAGACAACAGACATAGAGGATCAAATCTCTGAGTGGAACAAAATCATTTCATCCGCTGCCAAACCACCTACCTACAGAACTCAACAGCCGCGCTCCCCAAAACTCCCTCCACACCATGGTACTCCAATGACATCCGCATAGCAAAAAGAGCACTAAGACGACTTGAACGCCGATGGAGGCGCAACAAGTCAGCCTCCATACAGAAGCAATACCAGACAAAACAAAGAGACTACAACAACCTCATCAACCAACACAAGAGACAATATCACACAAACCTCATTCTGAAATCTACTAACAAACCCCGCAAACTCTACGAAATCATTACGACTCTCACCAAGGAGCCCCACAACAGAAATGAACAACAAATAGACCCACAGACCTTCGCAGACCACCTCAAGAACAAATTCATGGCAACACCCAAAAACAGCAACGAGACTGTCAAACTTAGGACATCCACACCAAAACAGAGCTGGGGCACTTTCAACATCCCTTCAAATGAACAGCTCTCCAAGATTATCACCGACCTCAACACCAGCACCGCCCCTACAGACCCCTGCCCAGTATCATGGATTAAAGCAACAAAAGAAGACCTGACGCCAGTCATACGGAAGATTCTACACAACTCCCTTACCAAAGGAATAATGCCAAATGCCCTGAAGCTAGCCACAATACGTCCGGTCCCTAAGAAAACCACCCTAGCCAAAACCGACCCCGCCGCCTACAGACCCATCTCAAGCTTACCATTCCTGGCCAAGATCATCGAAAAAGTAGTCCAACATCAACTACAACAACACCTGGACATCCACAATCCACTGGACCCAAATCAACATGGTTTCCGACCTAGCCACGGGGTCGAAACACTACTGATACAGCTATTTGACAGACTGTTACGGATGATTGACAACACCAAAATGGGAATCATCATGATATTCCTAGATATTTCCTCAGCATTTGACACTGTCTGCCATACAACACTACTAACCAGACTACAAGAGGTGGGTCTACACAGCACTACCTTGAGATGGTTTACATCTTACCTCACCAACAGACAGCTACAAGTCAAGTGTAGCTCAAAGACCTCTAAACCTCTCAGAGCAACACAGGGAGTTCCACAAGGATCAGCACTTTCCGCCCTGCTCTTTAATATATATGTACAACCCATCTGTTCCATCATCAACGACCACAAGATACAATACACCATATACGCAGATGACATAATGATATTCACATCTATCAATCTAGACAACCCGGACTACTCCAACATAGCCAACTGCTTCCAAAAAATGGCAACCTGGCTTCAAGAAAACAATTTGTCAATAAACTATAACAAAACCGAAGCCCTATTCATCACAAGAAACCAGACATTTTCACCCACAGCCACCATCAACTTGAACGACCCCATTATTCCAGTAAGACAAGAAATAAAATACCTGGGAATAACACTCGACAAGGACCTCAACCTCCAATCCCACATAGCAAAAACAACAAAGAGCGCATACATCAAAATGAGGACAATCAGAAGACTAAAACCCATTCTCGCTCAGGAGCACTTTCGAACAGTCTGCCAAGCCATCATCACCCCCACTCTAGACTATTGCAATCATATCTACCAGGGTCTACCAATAAAAACCCTGTGACCACTACAGCTGGCACAAAACACAGCCGCACGACTCATAACAGACAGTACAAATTACGACCACATCACTCCCATACTGTACCACCTACACTGGCTCCCAATCAGCTCTCGAGCACGCTACAGAGTCATCATAAACATATTCAAAATAATACACAACCTCTCAGCTAACAGCTTACAACCACTCATAAAAACCGATGACAGCAAAAGACCAAGAAGAAAAGGAACCACAGACACCATCAGAACACCAAATGAATTTACCAAAGCAAACCAGGCCACTTCAAGAAGGGCATTCTCCCTGACAGCACCCGCTATATGGAACTCCCTCCCTGACCACATAAGATCAACCAACGATCTCAAGGATTTCCGAAAGCTGCTTAAAACTGCTCTATTTACAGAACATTTCAAGGACCTCACATAAATGACTCCTTTCAAGCCAATACCAGATCATGACACCATGCTTGTATATATGTATATATTGTTCACCATGTAAATAGCTCACCGATAAAATCCAACACACTGCACCACTCAGAACACTGCACAAATCTTCCACTGCATGCTACAGACCACACACTGACTTTGATTGTTTGATGTGCCAAACCGCTTTGATTTAATGATAAAGCGGTATACTAAATCCGTCTAAATAAATAAATACCCCTTGCAGCTTCACGTTATGCCCTCTAGTTTTACAACTTCCCCGTCTTTGGAAGAGATTTGTTTATTCATTAATGCTCTTAAGTATTTAAATGTCTGAATCATATCTCCCCTGTCCCTCATCTCTTCTAGAGTGTACATATTTGGGTCTTCAAGTCTCTTCACATATATCTTCTGGCGCAGGCTCCAAATCATTTTGGTCGCCTTCCTCTGAACTGTTTCCAGTTTTTTTATATCCTTTGTGAAATATGGTCTCCAAAACTGAACACAATATTCCAAGTGAGGCCTCACCAGCAACTTGTACAGTGGCATTAATACCTCTTCCATTCTGCTGGTAACTTCTCTTTGCATGCAACCCAGCATCCTTCTGGCTTTGGCCACTGCCTTGTCACACTGTTTCGCCACCTTGAGATCCTCAGAAACAATCACTCAGAGGTCCTCATTGTATGTGATAGGGGGCGAGAGGCTCTGCACACCAGCCTCTCGCCCCCTATCACATACAATTCCCTTGCATTTCTTCTTCCCAAGTGCATGACACTGAACTTCTTCACATTAAATCTTAACTGCCAAGTATTAGGCCATTCTTCCAGCTTTTATAGATCTTTCCTCATGTTATCCACATCCTCAGGGAAGTCCACTCTGTTGCAAATTTTCGTGTCATCTGCAAAAATACAGACTTTTCCATTCAGTCCTTCAGCAATATCACTCACAATACATTGAACTGTTCCCAGGACCGAACCCTGGGGCACACCGCTAATCACCCTCCTTTTGTCTGAGTGAGGTAGATCATTCTATAGTGGTGGAGCATAAATGAAGAAACCTCTTTTACAAGTTGTTTGCTTGGCTTTCATCTTGCTTGTAGAGGTGTCCTTCTTGTTCTGTTCTCTGGTGTCTTCATGATCATTGCTTGAAGAACGGGAGGTGAAAGGTTGTGGATTATCCTGAAGATTATTTATTTATTTAACAGTATTTCTATACCGCCTTATCCTACAATCAAGGCGGTAGCACAGCAAAACAATCAAAAGTAGTGAACGTGTATTTCATGCAGTGAAAGCTATATCATGATTTGTGTGTAAGAAGTTATAGTGTGTTTGATTAGTTGAACTATGTACATTGTGCGCTATGGTACAGCATGTGCTATAATACATTATTCTATACATTGGGTATTGAGATTCATCGTGTGCCGTTATACATATTTCACTTAAGTTCATCCTTGAGCTCATATGTGTGAGTAGCAAACTTTTGTGTGAATAAGACCACAGCTCATGGAAAACACTACGGGTTACGGCATTGGTTTCTTTGTCAGCTGTACTGAAATAGTCTCTCCAAGCACCATATGATTTTCAAATATATTTCTGCATTGCTCCAAAAGTAAGCATAAAAATGTGATTTACTCCTTATTTTAAATGATTTCTCCTTCTATGTGCCTTTTCCTAAGAAACACCAAAATCATCTTTATTGAAGTTAAGTTATTCAAAGGTTAGATCCAAAGGCAAACAACAAATTCCATCAGGTAAGGAAGCATTCTCTGAAATTGCCAGACTGAACCCAACCCCAGGAAGGTGTTTGTTAATGACGTCCCCCTTGTCAGTGATTATAGCATTGAATATAATTGCATCCACTTAAGAAATGGCATGGTAGCTGGGTCGTAGTTTCTTCCATAAGCTATACAGTGTAAAAACTTTGAAGTTTAGCAAAAAAGATCAGTTTTCTTGGATTCTTCACTGCCGTGTAAAAACCACTGTGACTGATATTCAAGAGCAAAGCCTTTGCTGAAAGGAATCTTGGGGGCACGTTTACTAAAGTGCACTGCCAAGGCAGCATAGGGATAGTGCACACTATCAACGCCAAACTAAAACATAGCATGGGTCCCTCCACTCAAAACCTTGCATTACCCTTGCAGCGCATATTGGGGTAGAGGCTGGGCAGGTTGAGAGCGTTCCCACCGCAGATCAGCTAGGGCAGATGTTTGTAGCCTGTGCTAACTGCATTTGGGGAAAGTACCACAGCTGCAATTAGCACTAGTTGCTCTTATGGTGAAGCATGGTAAAGGCAGGGGGAATTCTGTGCTCAACCCCACCCCCTTGCAAGTAGCACACAGCCCCCTGCTAGTAACGAGACCCACATACGCATTACCAGCAAGAGGCTCAGTAAATATTTCCCTTGCTTTCAGTACACCCAAAGTAAGAGCCTAATGCTCGAAACTTCGAGCTATCATCAGAGTAAACTTGCGCTGGCTATTTATGGGATTTGGGTTTTGAGCACACCATTTTGTTGTGATAAAATGGAACTTAATAAAAAAACAAGGCTGAGCTAAACAGTCCCAGCTTCTTGAAATTGTTCATACATCTGACGTTGTAGTCAATAACCTGGATTAGCTTAAAATGTTTTCAACCATTGAAGCCTGAAGATCTTTCCAATTATAGACCTGTTTCTAATCTGCCATTGTTTTCAAAATTAACCAAAAGAGCAGTCTTTTGGCAATTATCTAATTTCATTGAAAAGACCAATGTTTTGCATCCTCAGCAATTGGGGTTTCGACACCATAATATTGAAGCACTTGTAAGCAACATAAGAGAAAACCTTGATAGAGGCAATATTGTTCTTAGAGTATCCTTAGATCTCTTGAGGGCCTTTGACATGGTTGATCATAACCTTCTACTTAAGCGCTTGATAGATCTGGGTCATTGTGTTTCCTTGGTGTATCTCTTACCTGAAGGATAGGAAGTTTTATGTGACGTCCAATACTGCCACTTTTCACTATACCCTCTAGTTTGTGGAGTCCCTTGGGGCTCTGTCCTGGCAGCTATTCTTTTCAATTTGTTCCTCAGTCCATTGTCGCTAATCATACAAAAGCACGGCATCAGCAGCTTTTATTTTGCAGATGACATTCAACTTGTTGCTTATATAAATCCTCTGACTGGATGTGATGGCTCTGAACAGCTGCCTTGATGATATAGACACATGGCTTGCTAACAACCAGTTCAAGCTTCAAAATCTTGCACAATGTGAGTGATAAATTGTCTGACACCTCCATCTATAATACCTGCAACCAATGGATGCTCATTACTGCCTCAACCCATACTACGTATACTGGGATGTCAGACACTCACATGATTTTTATGCAACAGATTTCTTCAGTTACCAAAGCACGCTTCTATTCATTACGTTTAATAAGATCTATCAGACCATTCCTTGATAGGAAAGCTCTGCTAGCATTAGTCCATGCCCTTGTTATAGGGAAACTAGATTACTGTAACTCATTGTATAATGGGATTCCACAGTCAAGCTGGAAGCACAACTGGTTCAAAATACTACAATAAATTTGATTTCATTTGCTAGCTATGATGAGCATTCACATCCTTACCTATGATGGAACATTGGTTACCTCTTGCCTATAGAATCAAATTTAAGATCTTATTATTAACTTTTAAGACTGTGCTCTGGCCATCTTTACTACCTGTCCAACATATTTCTTCAGTATGTTCCATCATATACATTTATGGGTATGTTCACTAAAGCATGGTAGGCTTTTGCAGCTAACACTGGGAGAAGTGCTGGGGTAGCGGCAGAAGTCACGCATTGTATGTTAGGGGCATGTCAGCATTTCCCCAGCAGATAACACAGTGAAAATACAGGGACCATGGCAAGATGCATCGCTGATAAAACTGATGCCACCCATAGAGGTGGCATCAGCTGCAAACTCAATATCTTCGAAACATATGGCTACCACATGCTGTCAATGCCTGCGGTAACTGCATGGTCAAGGTATGCCCAATCTCCGTCCACAACCTGCCAACTCTTGCCAATAATGTGTTGCACACAGCTATCACAGAAAAATTGCCTGTAGGAGCTGCATTTATCCCACGTTAGCTGTCATCACAGTGCCATTTCCCTGCGTTAGACATGCCCCTTAGAAACCAGGGTGAAAATTATCTTGCTCTCCCTGAACCCAGTCAAACCAAACTTGAATCTACCCATCATACTGCATTTTTCTTTCTAAACCCATACTTCTGGAATAGTTTGCCACAATATATCCGCCTTGAAACCTCGCTTTCCAAATTTAAAACTGCTCTTAAAACCTATTAGTGTACTTTTCCTTGGCCTTTCAGGACATCTAGTATTCCCTCGACTCAGGCTATAGCATAACTTTAGCACATGACTACTATGTTTTCCTTCTCTTTTGTTATTTTAACTTTCCTGGATAGGTTAACTACAACGTATTAGTCATATTTCCTTCCATCTAATCTTAGTCCTTTTCTTTAAATGTATATTGTTTTATTTTCACTTTTTTAAACTATTTTAATGTACTTTAAAGAAACAAAAACATGGTTGCTATACCAGGCTAAAAAAAGAGCCATGGAACAAGTTTCCCCTCTCCCCTCCCCATATGCGCGCACACACACACACACTCCACATCACTTCCCCACTACTATGCTGCAGTCTTTTTCTAATTTAGACAGTCCATTGTTAGGAGTGAGGAGCTCGGGATCTTTTTCTGAGGTTACCAAGTGTATCAATCATTACCAACTACAGGTTTTTTTATGAGTATCAGTACCTGTAACCACAAATAAGCAAGTAACAAACCTGAGCGCTAATAGCGTAACACTAGGGATGTGCTTTTGTTTGCAATGAAAGCCTGGAATCTCCAGTTTCCATCAATAGCGCGCACACTTTCACAAGAGTGCGCACTATTGAGGAAAAATGATATGAAACAAAAAAGCATGGAAAATCTTTGGGCTGCGCATCCCTATGTAACAAATGAAAGGTGCATATGAGCGCTTTCCACGCCTCACTGCTCCACTTTCCCCACTTATCAGAAATTACCACTGACCTCACTCTGGGCACATCAGCAGCTTTTTCACTAGATGAACGTAGCTAACTTTTTTTCAGAAATGGTGACATTTTGGCAAGACACTGTTACCAAATCCCAGCAAAATCTGACTATGCAGAAGACCTCTGCAGTATATCTACACCAAGACCTGTCCTGGAAATAACAGCACATACTCTCCGAGAATGCATTTATCTGAAAAATATCCATCAACCTTTGCAGAGCTTGGGTTTGGTTTCTTTCGGCTTTTGAATTATGGGAGAACCCCTAAAGGTTTGCTTCCTTCCCCGCAAAGCCATTCTTTATCCGATCCAATCTGATTGCAAATCCCAAGCCAAGGAAAGAAAATGCTCAGTCTGCCTCGGAAATACATAGGGTGAATCATGATTCTCGTGATCTAAAAAATGCCCCATCTCTTACTGTAGGGAACCAAATTGATTGAGCGCTTTCTTCAGAGTAGAATCCCAGAATACTAGAGTTCAGCACATTACTGCAGACTTTAAACCCTTCCAGCTAAACATCCACTTCTGGACCTGTGCCAGTTATCTTGTGTTTAAGTCACCGATGATGAGAATGGATTACAGATGTTTGTTCGTTTTGCCTGAGACCCTGCAATAACTCACACTGGCTACAAATTACAAGATGCTTCACGCTCACCAAAATACCACCTCCATCTTCTTGTCACTAATGAGAAAATATATTCGTTCTTTCCAAGTAAAGGGTCACAAGTTCTGCGTACATTTGGACGAAAGGGTATCAGACTGGGTACAATGGGCTGGACAGACCAGTGCCACTTTGTAACCTTTGTACTCAGTCTGATTCTTATACAAATAGAGGTAGCTTCAGCAATACCTATTTATTTTGAAAGATGTGAAAAATATAATGCACAGGACTAAATCTAATACATTTTTCACTTACAGGCCGAAGCCCTGTGCTGCATTTTGCACACAATTTTTGGCACTTTTTTAACAGGGTAAGGTTTTTTTTCTGTTTCTGAAATGATGTACTTTAAACAAACACTGGCTAAGTTAACGGCAGACCCCTGATTGAGGCCAATATTTAAATCCAGCAGACTAAAGCCCTGGCCTGCACAACAGCTCCTGGGAACTCCTGCTCCCCACCAGCTTGTCCAGCCTGATACTGAAGCCTACTACTACTATTGAACATTTATATAGCGCTGCACAGATACATATAAAGATTGTAAGCTCTGATGAGCAGGTACCATCTAGTCAAGATAGACAATTCAATAGCTAAGGAGAAGGATACAACTAGGGAAAGGCAAGGAGACATATAGGAAACTAAGCGGATCAGGTGCGCTTTTAGCATGGATTGGAAAAGGAGCAGAGATGAAGCAAGGAGGAAGTTGCAAGAGTGCAAACGGGAGATTACCAAAGAGTGGCTAAGGCCCTCATTCTATAACGCGGGTTATGGGGCTGTAAACCCTATTCCCCCACCAGCTCTCCCTTTGCATCCTGTGCTTCAGGATGGGGAGAGATGGTGAGATTGAGAGCAAGCAGCCCAGCATCACGTACAGGGCTGATTCAGGTCTGCTTATACCACCTCAGAGGATTTATATAGCAATGCTTATGTACTGCTTCTCACTGGCTCAAAGCAGTGTCCCTGACAAGCTCACAATCTACATTTTGTACCTGAGGCAACAGAGGGTTAAGTGGCTTGCTCAAGGAGTGCCTATGGGACTAGAAACCCCAGACTCTCCAGTTCAAGGTTGCTGTCTTCCAGCAGGGTTAGAAACCCCAGCTCTCGGCCCAAGGCAACTTGCCCCAACCACTAGGCCACTCCTATTAGGGTTACCAGTCTTTTGGAGAGCAAATCTGAGACACCAGGGCAGGACTGAGCTGGGTAAGGATCCTCCCTCTTCTAGTACCATTTCACCAATTACTCAGAAATGAACAGCGTAACTAGCATTCAGCAATTTCAAAAGTTTAAAAAAGACAGTAGCAACTCTTCTTGAGTTGCAAGCACACATACGTACATATATGCTTACATTTTTTATATTATACATATAAATATTCTATATATTTCTAAACTTCCCCCTCTTTTTTTCAAAAAAGAACTAAATTTTTCATCATTTCCTACCAGGATCGAGAAGACTGCATTAAAGGGGTGTGCAGGAGACGAAATGTCATCTGCCTCTGTCCCCACTGAAATCAGCGATAGGAGATGGTTATAGTCCATGGAAGCAAGGACACTACCTCAAAATCAGGAACAATCCTCAAAAATCAGGGACATCTGGT
The DNA here is from genome assembly GCA_033557465.1 of Ichthyophis bannanicus. Taxonomy (NCBI): domain Eukaryota; kingdom Metazoa; phylum Chordata; class Amphibia; order Gymnophiona; family Ichthyophiidae; genus Ichthyophis; species Ichthyophis bannanicus. Next base: position 116,447,240 of record CM066049.1, on the reverse strand, counting down.
AACCTTAATGGATGTCCACTCATGGGGCTTGCAAGTATACTTATGCTCACTATTCTATTCAGCCCTGATATCAAGTGACCCAACTTTCAAATGAAAATTAAATTCTGTTGGTGCTGACTACCCAGAGATCTGATATAGATGTTTCAAATTTTATCATGCAGATTCAAAAATGGGATCCCCATCACTGATCTAGTGTGTTACTCTTAGGGACACGTTTACTAAGCTGGACTAATGGTTAGCACGGTCTATTTGTAACTAGGTTCCATGGAATAAAATGAGACTTAGAACATCAAAACACAAGAAATGCCAGGTCAGACCATAGGTCCATCAAGCCCAGTATCCTCTTTCCCACAGTGGCAAATCCAGGTCACAAGTTCCTGTCAGGTTCCCAGAAGGTAGACTCTTATATACCAAGATGTTTTGAAATTGTTAAAATGTTCCCAGTTTAAATGCATTTCACTCTCTAAGCTATTTATGAGGTGCATTGGAAGGTCACACACATTTGAACAGGTGAAGCGTCTGGGCTTTATTTAAAATATCAGCCCCCAGAGTTTCTCTTCTGTTACTTCTGCTTGTTCTATGCATGAGATTAATGGAGTATTTTGTTTTACATAGCTGCCCTTTAAAAAAAACATTAATACCAGATTCCCAGTAGTGGACAAAGAAGACAATTTATACCTGCAGATCTTTGCTTTTCATTGTGTTAATTTTATTCTCAGTAGGACTATGGCTGCGGGTAGATGAGACAATTCAAAAAATCTCATAGACTGAAAAAACACCTACAAATCAAGGACAAAGCAATCTGGGAAGAATGTGTTGCAAAGAAAAAAAAAGCCTTTTCATTTTTAGTTAAAACAAAAAGGCAAAGGAGAGAAAGGGATGGATATAATCTTTAGCTGCATAACCTCCTTCATGTCTTATTTTTTATTCTGCTTTTTCTTTTTCATCCAACTAACAATGTTGTTTTACCTTTTTAAAACAAAAATATATTTTATTTCTCTGTACAGCTAAGCAGAGTGCAGAAATGGTGCAAATTTTCATAGCTACCAAAAGCCACATCTACACCAAGAAGGAAGAAAAAAGCCCCAGCTTCCGTTACCATAATAATTCCATGGCATTGAATCTCTCTTGCACTTACAACAAATGAAATGTGAATCAGAAAAATAAATTGAAGTCAGTAGATACAGTTGTGTATCCTAATAAATGAATGGAATAGTTTTAAAGGGTATTTTATAGAAACCTAATGTATGGTAGTTTTCTGCTACTTCCAGCTTGCCATGGTGTCTGTTAGTTTCCATATAAACCACGTCACAGGCTCAATCTGCATTAATGACAACAGTGTGTTACAGAATCTGGAGCGCTCTAGATCTTTATCTTAAATTAATTTGTTTTTCATTAAGGAGGCCTTCTCTTCTTCTCTTTGCCCCTGCTGTTATATATTCATTAGGAAAACGGAATACATTCCAAATATTTTCCAGTGCTGGCCGTGCAGATGGCTTCAAGCAATTTTGTGATCTATTTTAAAAAAAGAACAAAATAAAAAGGAAACATTCAGAAATATTAATGACATGAAGGCGGATTCATTTCTTGCTTCTTGGTTCCACGCTGAATTTCATCATCCATCACTGGGCTCAGGATGTTTTTAAATAAACTGTCATACAGTAAAAATCTAGAAGGACAACAAGGATTATTTTGAAAGAAACCTTGAACAAATATGTAAAGGTTAATGTGCAGGGGCAAGAGAAGAGGCAAGGAAGATTAGGTTTTAAGAAAGAGGTTGTTACTTATGTAATGTCCTCTGCAAACCACTGGAGCAAGGGTGAAAGTCAGGAATGGAAGTTTAGGCCTATGTGAATTAAAACTGGTATTAGGCCAGTAGCCAATACTGGTGTTAAACATGCAGGGGCCCAGGGCAGAAACTAGTGATGGAGGCCCTAAAGCCAGCCTGCAGGCTATGTCTCCTTTAGCTTGAGGCAGACTTCAGATTCCCTTGTAGCATTGGGAACCAGGGCAATTGGGAACCAGGGCAATTGCCCCCTCTTCCACCGCTACCCCATTAAGGCCAGCTCTGCCAGCAGCAGTTCTCATCTGTAGTCCTTTCAACATAAGAACACAAGATATGCCATATTGGGTCAGACCTAAGGTCCACCGAGCCCAGTATCCCATTTCCAACTGTGGACAATCCAGGTCACAAGTACCTGTCAGTTCCCAAAAAGTAGATAGATTCCATGCTGCTTACCACAAGGGTAAGCAATGGATTTCCCCAGTCCACTTCAATAATGGTTTATGGACTTTTCCTCCAGGAACGTATCTAATCCCCTTTTAAAACCAGCTACACTAAACAGGGGTACTAAAAGAGGACAAGGTCATAGTGGAGAGATTGAATAAATTCTTTGCTTCAGTCTTTACTGAAGAAGATGTAGGAAACTTACCCATGGCAGAAATGATATTCAATGGTGATGTATCAGAGGAATTGAAACAAATCTCAATAAATTGGGAAGATGAATTACAGCTATTTGATAAGATAAAGAGCAGTAAATCACCTGGACCAGATGGCATATATCCCAGGGTACTGAAAATTGAAATATAAGATTGCAGACCTACTTTTTGTAATCTGTGAACTATCCTTAAAATCATCTGTAGGATTGGAGAGTGGCCAATGTAACACCAATTTTTAAAAAGGGTTCCAAGGGTGATCCAGCAAATTATAGACCAGTGAACTTGATGTCTGTACTGGGCAAAATGGTAGGAACCATTATAAAGAACAAAATAACTGAACATTTGGATAGTCATGGCTTAAAGGAAGGAAGCCAACATGGATATAGCCAAAGAAATTTGGGTCTCATTAATCTATTAAATTTTTTCAAAGGTGTGAATAAACAGGTAGATGAAGGTGAGCTGGTTGATAGTGTATCTGGATTTTCAGAAAGCCTTTCTCAAGATCCCTCATAAGAGACTCTTGTGGAAAGTGAAAAGTTTATGGAATAGGAGACAGTGTACTATTTTGGATTAGGAACTAGTTAAGAGATAGAAAACAAAGAATAGGGCTAAAAGGACATTTTTTTTCAATGGAGAATGGTGAATAGTGGACAACCTATTATTTCACTTACACTGGCTTCCGGTAGAATATCGTGTCTGTTTTAAGATACTTACTCTGGTGCATCGCGTTATCCACACCCACATGCCACAGTACCTCACTGACCTTCTCCAGTTTCATGTCCCCACGCGCAACCTCCGCTCTCTTCATATTAACCGTCTCCATCTTCCTCCCCGTCACGCGCGCACCTTCAGTCTACCCGTCACTCTTTCGTTTTCTTCCATGGTCCTGCCTTTTGGAATTCCCTGCCCACAGCTCTCCATCTGGAACAGAACTATCTCACTTTCAAATCCCTCCTGAAAACACATCTGTTCACTATTGCCTATAACCTCTCAGATACACATGGCTGACCTGGTTTATCTACGTCTGTCTGATCTCCTCTTTCTGTCTTGTCTCTGTGTTCCTTGCCATTTCTTCTTTCCTGTTGCAATTGTAGTTCTTTTCCTTTTCTTCTGGCCGTGAGCTCTCTGTAAATGTTCTAATGATTGTGAACCGCTCTGATGTCACAAAGGGCGGTATATCAAATGTAAATAAACTAAACCCCAGAGATTTGTGCTGAGCCCGCAGCTTTTTAACATATTTATAAATGACCTGGAAATGGGAATAATGAGTGAGCTGATCAAATTTGCAGATGATACAAAATTATTCAAAGTTGTTAAAACACAAGAGGATTGTGAAAAATTGTAAGAGAACCTTGCAAAACTGGAAGCGTGGACATCCAAATGGCAGATTAAATTTAATGTGGAGAAGTGCAAAGTTATGCACTTAGGGAAGAACAACCTAAATCACAGTTACACAATGCAAGGTTCCACATTAGGAATCACCACTCAGGAAAAGGATTTGGGCATCATCGTGGATAGGATGTTGAAACCTTCTGCCCATTGTGCAACCATGGCCAAGAAAGCAAATAAAATGCTAGGAAAAAATATTTTCTCCTATTCGTCTCAAAATGGGCCACGTTGCATCTTCATTTCATGTCCCTTACTTTTTCTACTCCACTCATTATTTTATAGACCTCTATCGTATCTCCCCTCTTTTCTAAGCTGAAAAGCCCTAACCTTTTAAGCTTTTCCTCCTTATATCCTTTTGGTTGCTCTTCTCTGTACCTTTTCTAATTCCACTATATCCTTTTTAAGATATGGCGGCCAGAATTGCACACAGTATTCAAGGTGTGGTCGCACCATGGAGCAATACAGAGGCATTATAATATCCTTGGTTTATTCTCTATTTCTTTCCTTATGATTCCTAGCATTCTATTTACTTTCTTGCCTGCTCTTTTATTTTTCCCTTGATGTTAAATGCTAGTGCACTACATTTCCATTCTGTCCTTCCTCCGTTTATTAAGTCAAATTGTATCATGCTATGATCACTATTGTCAAGTGGTTCCAGCACGGTCACTTCTTGTACCAGGTCCTGTGTTCCACTAAGCATTAGGTCCAAAATAGCTGCCTTTCATTGGTTCCTGAATCAGCTCCTCAATGAACTAATTATATATTTTATCTAGAAACTTTATCTCCTTAGCATGTCCTGATGTGACATTCGCCCAGTCGATACTGAGATAATTGAAATCACCCATTATTACCGTGTTGCCAATTTTGTTAGCTTCCATAATTTCTTTTAGCATTTCATCATGTGTCTGTTCATTCTAGCCAGGCGGACTGTAATACACTCCCACTGCTATTTCCTTTTCCTTCTCTCATGGAATTTCTATCCATAAAAATTTTACAGTGCATTTTGTTTCCTGTTTGACTCGATGCTCTCTTTAACATAAAGTGCCACCCCTCCACCAATTTGATCTACCCATCATTATATAATTTATATCCTGCTATCACAGTATCCCATTGGTTATCTGCCTTCCACCAGGTTTCTAAGATGCCAATTATATGTAACTTTTCATTCAGTGCTATAGATTCTAACTCTCCCATCTTATTTTTTAAACTTCTAGCATTTGTATAAAGGCATTTCCAAGTATGTGTTTTGTTCATATTGACAATCTGTTTCTCAATTGACAGGGGTAAATCTGAATCCTTTAACTGTCTGCTTTTTACTTAAGGCACCTGGACTACTTTTACTTTTAATATAATCTCTCTATCGCATTGCCCTAACATCACTGTTTTAGTGCGATCCCTCGAAGATACATTATTTTGAATCTTGAGCTCCTAGATGTCTATCGGCTTTTCCTCAATATGTAGTTTAAAAGCTGCTATAGCTCCTTCTCAAAGATTAATGCCAGCAGCTTGGTTTCACCCTGGTTAAGGTGGAGCCCATCCTCCGGAAACAGTGCCCTCTTCTCCAAAATGTTGCCCAGTTCCTGAGAAATCTAAAGCTCTCTTCCCTGTCCCATCATCTGATCCACGCATTGAGACCCAGAATTATTGCACTTGAATTACTAACAATGCTGTAAGTCCCTTTCAGCATTACTTATAAAGGTGGAATAAAAATCCAAAATACTATTATAATATTCCACTTAAAATCCTGATCTAAAGCCAGTGGTAAGAATTCATTGACTGCACATCTGAATCCAACATGAAAAGGGTTTCAGTTATAACTGCTCATGCATTTATATACTGTAATAGCACCTACATTAAAATCTGTGGGGGGTATATTCAAAAAGTGTTTAGCCAGTTAGCAGTGATCCCAATATTCAGCAGCACTATCTGTATAATGCCACTCAATGTCCCCACAGAAAAGATGCTCAATTAAAAGCAGAGCAGTGGGAGGATCGGGAGTGATCCTGGCAGGTTTCTGGCCAGCGGTGATATTCAGCTGCTAACTGCACAGCCAAACCAGATAAAGTTGGAACAGGCCGCTGACTGGACAGCGACTGCAGTGTCCTGTGAAACTGGATATTCAGTACCATATAAGGCCCTGTGCGGAATATCTTGGTTAACGTAAGGTGCTGGTGGTGGTGACCAGGTGCTTTATACATGCTTGGTCATCACCACTGAATATCAGTCTCCATGTGTAGAACATTTTCAACCAGACCCTTAGGCTGATGAGTTCCAGTCATCTCCTAAAGGCTGTCAGGCTTTCAGAATTCTTACAATGAATATGCAGGACACAAGACCCAGCGTATGCAAATCTATCTCATGCCTATCCATAGTAGGAATCCTGAAAACCTGACTGGCTAGGTGTGTCTCTAGGGGAGGGAGGGGAAACACTGCCTTAAATATTACAGTGTTATGCAGCACAAAACCCCCAAGCATGGTCTCATTTGGTAATACCATTATTTAATTTAGTACAACTATTTATGAGTGGAGGAGTAGCCCTAGTGGTTAGAGCACTGGCTTTGTAACCAAGTAAGCAGTGTTCAATTCCCACTAATACTCCTTGTGGCCTTAGGCAAGTCACTTAACTCTCTATTGCCTTGGAAGAAAGGCCTGGCAGTCTACTTCCCATCAAACTGCCAAGAAAACCCAAGAACTGCTGGGTCATTAGGAGACAGCATTGACTCCAAGGCACACATTGCATTGCATTTATACAACCATTTATAGCCCACCTTTACAACCAAGTTCTAAGCAGGTGATAGCAAATATTAAAAGACTCAACAACCAAAATACAGTCTTTTCCAACAGATTTACAATTACATATGATAGTTTCAATCAGTGCACTCCCTTTTACAAGATGGTTTGCCCAGAGCGGGTAGGCAGCGCTCCCATGTATTTGGTATGGGGGGTGCTGGATTTAGGAAACACTAGACCATCTTGTAATTTTTACTTTATTTTTCTTTGATTTGAGGGTGATTTCACTTTTACTTTGGGTGAGGTGGGGGGTTCAGGGGCCGCTAGACCACCAGGTACTTAGTTTTTGTTGGCCCCCAGCAGTGTTTTGATGGCATCAGAGGTTTTTTGTGATGCCACGATCGTCCCCAATGCTATCAGAATACTGTCAGGTGGAGGGATCATAAGAACATAAGATATGCCATACTGGGTCAGACCAAGGTCCATCAAGCCCAGTATCCTGTTTCCAACAGTGGCCAATCTAGGTCATATGTAACTAGCAGTTTCCCCAAAAGACACAGGATCGGGGCCACTGGGCCACCAGGGATTCTCTTTTGTTAGGCACCGGCCCCAACAATATTTTGATGGCATCAGGGACTTTTCCCGATGCCGCAAATATCCCCGATGCCATCAAAATATTGTCAGGGCTGATATGCAAATTAGCCATGCAGTGCCCAGAGAGCATGTCAAACTAGAGCAGACTTCTTGTGCACATGTGTTTGGCTTGCTCTCCCAGTTTAACACTGTGGTGGCTCATTTGCATGTGCACAGTTACTGCAGTGAGCATTTGCATGCCCTAATATTCCTGAATCGCATATTAAAATGTGTGCATTGTCAGGAACATTAAAAATCGATCCAGCGTGGGTCTAGCATCAGCTTTCTGCATCGTCCTGAGACTGTGAAAGCTTCCTAATCTCATTTGGCAAATGATTCCATTCTATTGCAGCAGCATAAGCAAATAATCCATCCAACACTCACTGAAACTTAAAATTCTTCACTGATGAAATTGGTAAAGAAGTGCTATTAACCAGCCGAGAGGTTCTAGAGAATATATTAAAACAAACTACAGTGACCACATAAGCCATAATGCGACCATTTAAAACCTTATAAATGAAACATAACAATTTAAAAATAATCCTGGCTGTTACTGACAGCCAATGTAATTGCATAAGAAGAGGTGTAGCCCTATCATATTTTTTACCTTTAAAAATAAGCTTGGCCTCCATATACTGTAATACTTGCAATCAAGTTAAATGGTTCTTAGCATACCAAAATAAATTGTATTACAATAGTCAAATTGTGATATAACAAGAACTCATATAAAATACATTGTCATCACTGCAGTTTACAGCCAAGTCAATGTTGTTAAGCACCATCGAATCAATGTCAATTCATGACGACCCTGTGGATAGTTGTCTGAAACAATGTTTGGTCTTCAGTCAGGCAACTAATTGTTGACAAAATGGCATCCATTATTACTGTATCGTTACTGTAAAGACTATTGTAACTGTATCAGTCCATCGCATTGCTGATCTACCTCTTTTGCGTTGACCTTCTACCTAGCCAAACATAGTGCTTTTCTCTAATGATCTTTCTCTTCATATGATGTGTCGAAAGTATGAAAGTTGAAATTTTGTCATTTGAGCTTCTAAGGAAGGCTTACTTTTGATCTCTTCTATAGTATGAGTCTCTGTATGATTGCTGTATCGGTCCTATAATTTTATGGAGTTCTTTTCAACCTCTTTGATTTTATCTATGTATAGTTTTAACTTGTACACCAACTTGCTGGTTGCCCTAAAGGTGGTTAAGCAAATGCAATAAACATAAACATGCCAACTGATTTGATCTTCAGGTAGTTCATGGTATGCACATTATTCTTCAACAGAAACATAACTCCAAAGCATCAATTTTCTTCCTGCCTTTCTTCTTTACCGTCCAACTTTTGCATCCATATGATGTAATTGAAAATGGCTTGGACAAGTCAAATCTTTTATGCAGGTATATCCCTGCACTTGAAAATCTTGTCTAGGTTTTTCTTGGCAGTTCTGCCAAAAGCAATGTGTTTTTGGATTTCTTGACTGCTTGTTGTTTCAATATTGAATATTGATCAAAGCAAGTTAAAGTTGTCCACTATGTCTATTTCTTCTCCATCAAGGATGAAATTACTGATATTGCCAGTTGTCAGGATCTTTGACTTCTTCTAATTAAGGTGCAGGCTCATTTTAAGACTATTTTCCTTGATCTTGATAAATAGATGTTTCAGATTGTCTTCACTTCCAGTCAGTAACTTAGTATCATCAACATAGCAAATATTGTTGATGAGTCTTCCACCAATCTTTACACTGCAGGTCAGTCTGTCAAATAAGATCATTTTTGCCTTCTATGGAAGACCCACCACACCCGGTAAATCCCAAGATGCACTGCTTGCCATTTGCCAAGATAGTGCTCCTGCTCATAACTGTTATGGTACTGAGGGGGTGATTGGAATGCTTCCTGGTGTTTGGGGGTGAGGTGTAGGGGCCACCGGGCCACCAGAGTAGTTTGTCAGGTTCAGTGGTAGGGGCCATTGAGCCACAGGGGAGTTTGTCAGGTTCACAGGATGGGGGGTAGGACCACTGAGCCACCAGGGTAGTTTGTTTGGTTCTGGGGTGAGGGATTTGAGGCCACAGACCACCAAAGTGTTGGAGTTGGGGGGAAATCGTGATTGGGCAGTCTGTCTTGACCATCTGAGGTGAGGTGTCCCTGCTGCTTCTTTATGCATTTTTACATCAAGAGCAATTTAAAAAATTCCTTCCTTTGCATATGATTTGCTGTGCTTAAACACAGCGGTTTTGCCAGCAATTTTCCTGAGCTAGCTTGCTTCCTGCATCAGGGAACAAGAACAGCATGGTAAAATCTCTAACAAAATGCTGCATTAGAGGATAGTGTAGTCTGCTGCATCAAGCCCATAGTTTAAAAAACAGTATATTTTGCCTGAGGACTTCATTTTTGTCAATTTCCAGAAGGGAACATCTTCAGCAGAGAAATATACAGTAGCATAGACACTGGGGTCTTTTTGACCAATGCTTGAATTGAGTACCTTTAACCCAATGTTTCACAATGCTTTCTGCTGAAGTTTGTACTTGCACAATATTTTTTGTGGACGCTTTTCCCTTTCAGAAGCAGCTGAGAACAACATTTTTGAACAAGAGGTGTTCTTTTTCCTAATTATGCAGGTAAAGGTGTGTAGGCAGGTATGAATTTCCTACTAAACCAGGGGTTCTCAAGACACACCTAGCCAGTTAGGTTTTTAGGACAGCTACAATGAATATGCATAAGAGAGATCTGCACACACTAGGCCCAATTCCATCCCGCACATCCAGGTCCTCTGTGTGTCTGACGGGAACCGGATGCAAAGAGAGAATCGTGATTCTGATCCCATGGGGCACATCCAGCCCCATGGGATCAGAATCGCGAACAAACCTGTACATGCAGGCCAGGACCCCCATTCTGTCCAGCCTGCATGTACAGGCCTTCCCCAACTAACTCAGTCAGGGCTCTTCAATGGAGCCATGGCATCCAGTTGCCAAGGCACCAAAGCTCCATTGAAGAGCCATGATCCCCGGCTGCTGGCTCCTGAAGCAGATTCCCCGCAGCCTGACCCCCAATCTGGCCTCCTAAGGCCAGGATTGGGCTGCAGGGAATGTCCTCGCCCCCCCCCCCCACCCCATCCATGCCCTGGGCCCGCCGATCCCTGGTAACTAGGGGAACTTATTCCACCTCGGAGGTGGAATAAGTTCCCCATGCAAGTCGCCAGTCCCAGACGTACAGGATCAACATTAGAATCGGCCCTGAACATCCAGGGCCAACGACCACTCACTGCCCACCCTAACACCGCCACCGATCCGCCCCTTTCCCACCCCTGTCTATCTTTCCCGTACAAGGAAGGTAGACGGGACTGGGAAAAGGCACGAATAGTGGGGAAGGATGTCCCAACGGGGCGTCCATCCCCACTATTCGTGCCTCGGAATAACCCCCACTGTCTCTATTGTATGCAAATAGCTATCATGCATATTCATAGCAGCCATCCTGAATACCTGACTGGCTAGGTCTGTCCCAAGGACTGGATTGAGAACCCCTGCACTAGACCAAACACTGGGCAGCGGGCTGAATGTGACACCTCTTCTTCTACAGTCTCTTCGAAGCACTGCTTGGCCTAAGCAGGATCATCCCATCATATTTGTTCATTTAAACTTCAAAGGCACTAGACTGAGCTGGTGGCATCCAAAGCACTGTAGAATTGCCATAGGCTAGACCTGTGCCTTAAAGAGGATGGGTCCAATTGGATGCTGTTGCTGAGCCTGAGTAGTGCATTGGAGAAAGGACTGCCTCTTTCACCGGGGTATTTCTTTAGGAGGGGGAATCTTCCAACACCGTTCTTGAAGGGGGACTTCCTGTCCAACATTAGGGGCAACAAAGTAGTAAATTCCACCCTACACTTAGGGGTTTCCACATACCCCCTCCCCCCAGCAATTTTTGCCAAAAATTTAAATCTGACTTTCTAGTTCATGCATTCAGCTGAATTTTGAAAATGTATTCTTGTCATTTTATTAACATTAATTGGGTGACAGAAGCAATTAGCACGACAAGACATGATTTATGGCACCTTGGATTAAAAACTTGCACTAAACGTGGGGTCAGTGAAGAGAAGGGTTTAGAAAAGTCTGACGCCCTGAACGAAGTAAAGCCCAATATTAGATTTCTAATTGTTTTAACATTAAGATTCCATGCAGCTTTCTCAGAGTGCACCGGTTTCCTTGGAAACATTAGCTATTCATTAGCTGTACAAAATTTAAAATAAAAAACATTCTGAGAAGTAAGCCCCAGGTCTTAACTGAAAGAACTCTATTCATTTAAGAACTAATTCTCCCAGTCTTTGGAAGACGATGTTTTCTCTCCTCTGTCTTTCACACACAAAAATTAAATTGTTTATGTAAAAAAGAATCTTAAGTCCAAATTTGCTTCATCAGAATAGGGTAGCCAGGTTATTTCTGTGGAGTGAAAAGTAGAACACTGTCTTTGGCAATTTCCAACTAAGCCACTCAGAAGACAAATGATGGGGGTATTTTGGAAGCTCTGTTCATGATTTGGAAGTCTGAAAATGGGCATTCAGATGTGCAAATCACAGAGAAGTCTCTAGACCCATTTTAGAAACCAGGTTTGGAGATGCCCCCGGTGTGAGGGCGTCCATGTAACATGGGGGCAGGGAGGAGGCATAACCTGTGCATAACAGAGATGCACATTGTGGTACAATTTAAGACTGGCACAAGCATATCTGGCCCTGCTTGCGAAGGTGTCTACGCCTATACCTGCTCCTGACCAGAAATAAAGTGCAAAAAAGTGCTTATTACATGGCCGCAATGCTCCCAGGGGGAAGAGCATATTGCGCTTCCATCGCCACAGTAAATATTCGCTGGCCGAAGAAACCTGCACATAAATGCAAACACCAACCAAATTACAGGCCCACTGCCGCACATTTGACTATCTAACATGGCCGGCTAGGACGTGCAAGTCTCATAACATAGTCACCTCTCCTTCTGAAATCCCCTTGCTGATACGTCCATGTTCCCAGTTCTGAGTCCATGCAATTCAGGGCCATCCACATTTGCGAAATGACCTAACTCATGCACATGCCCAGCCTTGCAGCTGCATGGGGCCCATCTCCATAACCGGTTATTGGGATGTGCATTTTTGGGGGTGGAGACGGAGAAATTTCATAAGGCACTGATACATGCTTCCCTTCACTGCTGCCACTCCCCCGGATTTTTGGACATTCTGCTCTGGACATCTCAGATTCTTCCTGGACACCCTTTTTAAGCTTTTAACCAACATCTCTTTGATAAACCAGACCAATGACTATCCAAGGCACTGTGGCACTGTACTCTCTGTAATGTCTTTCTGTTCCACAGCGTTATTACCATGCTGGCTCTGCTGTTTGAATTGTATGTACTCTTTGCTCACAGCTTATCAGTTGGAATATAACTTTCCAAGTAGGGTATCAACTTTAGAACAGGGCTTTACACCCCCTCCCTTACACACATGACACAAAAAGCTATTCTCCTGCCCAAAAGTTCAAGTTTATCCTGCAGTAGATATTTCCCAGATGTTTTTATACCACAAAGAAAATCTTTATTGGCCACAGCCCATCTTTCTCAATGTGGTGATTCACCAATAGTCATAGAAGTTTTGCTAATGTTTTAAACAGCTACAATGGAGTAATTCTGATATCAAAGGAACAGGTTGACATAACTGACCTGAAAGTGACTATGCTGTAATGGCTTGTGTGAGTGCATAATGCTATTAGAAAGTGCAGAAATGTGAAAGAACGACTGCTAATTCACTGTCTTTGTATGCTAGGAGAAGTGAAAATTCAAGATACTTGGTGCGGCCCACTGTCCCTCTCTGTTAAAGTCCAACAGACATTCAAGCGAGAAAACAGCTGCCAAGGGTAAAAGGGACGGAGGGAAGAAAGATGCTGGATCAAGGGAGGAGAGGGGGAGGAATAGATCCTAAACCCAAGGGGGGAGGAGGGAGGAGAGAAAGAGATGCTGGACTGATGGGGGAAGAGGGTAAGGGAGAAGGGGAGTGCTGGCCTGTGGGGGAGATGGGTTAAAAATGGGGATGACCCTTAATCATGATTAATTGCATTGTTAAAATGTTTAAGTACATTATCAATTGCAATTAAAATGTGTAATAGATGTGCACCTCTAAATAAATACATGTGATTAAAATATTGTGGCTATTCTATTAGTCTACTTGGTCATGTAGAAATATTGTTCAATAGACAAGTTATAGATGAGGTGTTTATTTTTCAGTTTTGTTTATTCATTCTACTAGCTCAATAAAAAAATACCACTTGTAAACAACAAAGTTATAATTGAACATTTATTTTTAATGTATTAATTCATTTTGGCTGATGTATTGGTTCACATATTTTTTCACCATTTTCAGGGCTCCATAGATACAAAATAAGGGAAAATCTTTGGCACACAGTCCCCTTTTTTGCTGTGTCCAGTGCACATGCTAATTTCTCAAGAACTATGGGCCTGATGTTACTGAGAAATTTTTCCACAAAGACAAATTGAGGTAACCCGTTTAGTGGTCTGCTCCGATATGTACTGGGGAGAGTATTTCTCTGATGGCACGTTTCACTGCACTTTATTCCCACAGAGGCAGAATGAAGAAAAAAGGCTTAGTAAATCAGTCCCTGAATCCCTTGTTATCCCACCCTACAGTACAGCACCATCCATCCCCAACTGCATGCATCTATTCAAGACAGAACAAATGTGTTATCTCAAGGAGACTGGGCAAATTGAGTGCAAGTTCAGCAGCCCATCCAGCCTCACGAAAATAAACCAGCAGCTCCATTCAGCTGACTGATTGCCACCAAAAGCCGTGAGCAGTCAAGCGTGAGTGCAAAGTCTGAAATACAAAATAAGCCTTAGCCAGCGGACTTTGCAGTCTGCTTTCTATCAGCTGCACCCAGACTGTTCCCCTGGCAGGAGGAAGAACAGACACCAGCGCAGACACAGACCTATTTATATAATGAGATTTCCATACTTTCAAAAGCCTGATGGAGTGAGAATAGGAAGTGGATGAGCCTGGAGAAAAAAGGAAGTTGAAAATGAGAAAATGTGAATAACAGACTTCTGAATATTCTGAAGAGCTATTTGCATTCCTCACCCAATTACAGCATGAAGTGTTATTTGGGTTTAGAAAAGGCCATTCTGTTCAAATCTGAAAATAAAGTGTGTTTGCAAAGGATGATAATTGCCTGCTTGTATCTATCTATTACAGCCTCCAAAGGATTTAATCCAGGAGGCAAGATGAATTTGCCAACCTTTCAAGGTTTTATTTTTCATCTGTACTTATGATCAGCCAAACTGCTAGCGAAGACTGAAAATTTCAAGCTGTCCATAAAAAAACTATTGCACCTCATAAAGCCAGTAATAATCTTTAAGCTACCTCCCCACCCCTAGTACCCACTAGACGTGACTCAAGCTTTTCTGGCTTCAGCTCCCTGGCTGGGAGCGGCTTTTCACTGGTGTGCTTCACGGAGGTGCACACATGAAGGGGAGGGGCTACGGGCTCTTTAATGCAGCTGGCAGGGAGAGAAGCATGGTTGTTTATTCTTTTGTGATAGCGCGGGGTCAGACTCGGGTCAGCCTTTACAACAGCCCCAGCGCCCGGGTAATGAATTGTGTCTGGGTGCGCAGACAGCCCGCCGCGTCCCAGCCAACGCCACCACGTCGAGCTCGGCTCACGTGCATCCCTTCCTCATCCTGCTCTCTCGTTCCCGATTAGCTCTGTGCCCCCACCAGCAGCCAATCAAAACATCCATCCTGTGAATCCCCCGGTGGTGATTAGCAGAGCCGGGTGTCAATCAAAGCTCTCGCCTGTGCTCACTTCTTGTCTGGGACATCATAAATAAGTCTGGGCCACCTCAGCTCAACCTGCAGAAATTTAAAGAGACAGCGCACTTGTAATTATTCCAGTCTGAGATGCCACACAATAGCTGCTTTCTCTACGGATAACTTGCTTTAAAGCCGCGCTGCTACTAGAAATGCATCCCTGCTACGTTTAAATGATCAGACTATAAGCTGTTAACTGTTGCTGCCAAATTATGTGTTGCTATAGTAATGGAACTGTCACACTCGGTGGTAAAACAAAAAAGGAAATTCATTTTGGAAGCTGGAAAAATATTTCAGCAATAGCAACCTGTGTTGAAAAAAGACACATAATACTTGTTCCAGTTCCACATTGGTAATTCAGCTTGCTATTAAGTATAAATGTGTGAGAATTCCTTATATCCTCTGTGCTACTAGTTTGCTTGTTTTTTTTATTGTTCTCTTCCACCAACTCTAGTAGACTGTTCTGTGTATTGCCATATATTTGATGAAGAAATAGTTTTTATGTCAACCCTGAGTCTATTCCCTATGATCCCTATTTCATGACCTCCTTGATTATTCCTCTCCAAAACAAGCATGTTTCTTGTGCATTATTTATATCTGTGTGGTATTTATTTATGTAATATTTTTCATTTTTCAAATACAAATCTAATGGGAATGTAAATTATCGTCTCCTTCTTTCCATTGGTTATACCTCTTACCCTGCACCCCAAACCCATCTGGCTCTGGCCACTGCCATATCACACTGTTGTGCCACTTTAAGATCATTAGTCACCCCATGGTCTCTCTTCTGGTTGATGAACGTCAGTAACTCACCATCCATCATCTACTAAGGAAGGATGGATCTTAGTTGACGTGCTTGACAGTTACAAATGCATTAGAGTAATTTGGTGTTTTTCAAATATGTTTTTCCACACCCCTCCTTCCATAATTAATATGCATGATATATTTGCATATATTTGAAATGAAAAATAGTTTAATTTACATATTTTTGTTTCCCTGAAAACAAGAAACATCATAGGTTCTTGAGGGCTGGATCTGAAAACCACATAAAAAGGGGATTGGATGCAGCCCGTTTGTTGAAATTAAAGTTTAAATCAAACAACCTGAAACTGCTTTTCATAGGATGATTTTTAAATAAAAGTTTTAACATTGTAAATAGTACCAAACTTCCAGGAAAAGTCTAGGCCAAAATACCAGGTTAAAATGAGCTTTATATCACTTGTTTTTGGTAGCAGGCTGCCACATCCGCTTCCTTTGACTCAGGGAGATTAGAGGTCACAAGCTCCTAGAGCAGCAGAAGGTCATCTCCTGTGACAGAACCTTGTACTTTATAAAATAACTTTTGTCTTCCTTAATTTCTAAAACAATATTTGACAAATGCTGAATTCAATGGTAAGACAACTCCATTAGCTTAAATGCTCTGGAGTTTGCTTAAGAAAGAGCCTACATGATGTATTTCATACCAAGTCCATAAAACGTATTGTATCCGGGGCAGTGTCTCCAATGGGTTAGTTTGCACATATCATGACAGTAATGAACCTCAGTCCTAAACTGGGGTATGTGGCTTATTTGGCAGCTTGACCCCTAGTGGTAGTACCATTAGTACTACTACTACTATTATTAAACATTTATAAAGTGCTACAAGGCATATACAGCACTGTGCATATATAAAGACAGTCCCTGTTCATCAGAGCTTACAATCTAATTAAGACAGACAAAAGAAAAGATACCAATAAGGGGAAACGTGAAGGCTGAGAAGGAATAAGGGGTCAGGATCCAAAAGCAGCTTCAAAGAGGTGAGCCTTCAACATGGATCTGAAAAGGGGCAGAGATGAAGCCTGATTCACAGCTTCAGAGAACCTGTTCCAGGCATAAGGAGCAACAAGATGAAAGGACCGAAGTCTGGAGATGGCAGTGAAAGAAAAGGGCAAAGAGAGAAGCAAGCCAGCAAGAAGAGCGGAGTTCATGAGGAAGGGTGTAGAGAGAGAGGAGAGAGGAAAGTTAGTAAGGAGCAAAAGAGTGAATGCACTTATAGGTCAGAAGAAGAAGCTTCAATTGGAAATGGAAATGGACAAGAAGCCAGTGAAGTGATTTCAGAAGAGGGGTTATATGAGTATATCGAGGCTAGCGAAAGATTAGTTGTGCAACAGAGTTCTGAACAGATTGAAGGGGAGAGAGGTGGCTAAGAGGGAGACCAGCAAGAAGGAGTTGTAGTAGTCGAGACGGGAAGTAATTAGAAAGCGGACAAGTGTTTTAGTAGTGTGTTCAGAAAGGAAGGGGCAAATTTTAATAATGTTATAGAGAAAGAAATGGCAGGTTTTAGATATCTGTTGGATATGTGGGGAGAAGGAGAGGGAGGAGTCAAAGATGACCCCAAGGTTGCGGGCTGAGAAAACAGGAAGTAGAACAGTGTTTTTCACAGAGATAGAGAAAGGAGGAAGGGGGAAGAAGGTTTTAGGGGGAAAAATAATAAGTCTGATTTTGGCCGTGTTTAATTTCAAATGGTAGTGAGACATCCAGATGGTGATGTCAGACAGGCAGGTAGAGATGCGAGTCTGGAGTGTTGAAGAGATATCAGGTGTAGAAAGATAGATCTGAGAATCATCGGCATAAAAATGATACTGAAATCCATGGGAGGAGAAGAGAACACCAACGGACTGGGTATAAAGAGAGAAAAGGATAGGGCTGAGAACAGATCCCTGGGGTACACCAACTGAGAGAGGAATAACAGTAGAGAAGGAACCATTAGAAGAAACACTAAAAGAGCGATGGTAGAGATAAGAAGAGAACCAGGACAGTACAGAGTCCCTAAAACCAAGTGAGGACAATGTGTCAAGGAGAAGGTGGTGGTCAACAGTGTCAAAAGCAGCAGAAAGGTCAAGAAAGGTGACAATAGAGTAAAGGCCCTTGGATTTAGCCAGGAACAAATCACTGGAGACTTTGGCAAGTGCTGTCTCGGTAGAATGTAAGGGATGAAAGCAAGGTTGAAGTGTATCCAAAAGGGCTTGAAAGGAAAGAAATTCAAGACAAATGGCGGAGGACTGCATGCTCAAGAAGTTTAGAAATGAAGGAAAGAAGGGAGATGGATCGATAATTAGAAGGACAACTAGGGTCAAGAAAAGGTTTCTTAAGGAGAGGTGTGACCACGACATGCTTAAAACCTGTGGGGACTGTGGCAGTGGAGAGCGAGAAGTTGCGAATATGTGAGATGGAAGGGATGACAGAGGAGAACATGGAGCTAAGGAAATGGGTGGAGATAGGTTCAGAAGACCAAGTAGTGAGTTTAGAGGAGGAAAGGAGATGAGATGTTTTCTCATCAGAGATCATAGTAAAGGAAGAATGGATAACAGAGACTGAGGGGAAAAGTTGGTATTGAGGTGGGAGAAGAGGGGGTGAAACTGATGTAGTGGGGAATCGGAGTGTAATCTTGTGAATTTTGTCATGGAAATAGTCGGCAAGGGTTTGGGCAGAAAGAGAAGGAGGGGTTATGCTTATTAAAATTTGATATACTGCCTTTCATAGTTATGGGAAGGTGGTTTACAATAAAACCCGCCCGTTCAAGTAGGCACTTATGCCTGCCTCAGGGCAGATACAAATGCTGACATCTAGAGGGTTTTTTTAATCGATGTGTATTCCCCTTGTGCATCAATATTTTAGGCCCACCCGAACCACTCGTCTCTAGGCCTACCCACTCTTTCTTCCAATCTCTGCATTGCGTGCATCATCATGTTTAAACAGGAGCTTTCTAAAATCATATTTACACGTATTGCTCAATCTACACAGATGGGGATGCTTCTGAATAATCTAACTGGAATTGCATCCTCTAATCATTATAGCTTTCACCATTTGGAAAGTGGTTTTCTTGGGATATAAGTTTGCACAGGAAGCACTAAACAGTTATAAATGTTTTTGCAAACATGAGAAAGAATATCTGGTATAGTAAATGGTGTACTGTCAAAATAACAATGTCATCTAGCTCTCTTTTTCCTTGTCAGGACTGATTTAACATTATAATATCTGATGTGCATTATAATATCTTGCAGCTCCTATGCTTCCCATGCAATTGTGTTAGTTTCTGAAGGATTTTCTTTCTGCACTTGTTATTCCTTTAATAAAATGGGCTGTAAATGTTCTCCTTAGCACAGTAAGATGCGAGAGAAGGAAAGGTGGTGGATTCTACCATTCTTTTTTTAACATACGAGTTATTAATAAGCAAAGAGTTGAAAAAATTTTAAAAAAAATCAGAGGGAAGATGTTCAAACCAGATGATAGTCTTAATTTCACACACTTGTCCTCCCTCTTTCTGCACAGAGAGGTGACTCAGCATTCAAGCTTTATCCTTGAGCCATATGTTTCTGAGGACATTTTAGCATTTGTTAAAACTACAGTTTAAAATTAAAATTTGGGCAGAGAAATGATAAAGCAACTGCATTTCAGAGCTAGTATGACCTGGTTGCGCTTTTAGGGAACTGACACAGATATAGCATAAAAATGAGTCAGTACAAAAAAAAACATTTGGAGAGTTTTACCCCAAAAAGAAGTTAATAGCAGTATGGTAATGCAGGGGAAGGGGTTTCTGTTAAAACACCAAACAGACAGCAGTTTAAGGAAAACAAAATGTGCTTTTATTCAGACCCAGTTTGTTAAACCTGGGTCTGAATAAAAGAGCTGGTCTCCTGGCCCTTCCTCCAGCCCAGTTAAAGTTCCTTCCTTGGTACGACTTGCCTTGAAGGAACTCCTGGCTCCATGGGCCTCTCTCTCCCTCCTGTAGCCTGCTAGGTTTTTAAGCTCTTCCTATGAGCCACGCCCTCCCAGCCCTGAATTCTGGGCTGCAGACTTTTAAAGAGGCCTGTTGATAATCCCTCTGGAGAGGGACAGGCAGCACTCTATAGACCCCATCACAGACAGAATCAATGTACCCTACATTTACGAGGGCATTCCATGCATCCACCACCCTTTCAGTGAAAAAGTATTTCCTGACATTGCCTTTCAATTTACCCCCTTGTAGCTTCATGTTAAGCCCTCTAGTTTTACAGCTTCCCCGTCTTTGGAAGAGGTTTGCTCATTATTTCTCTTCAAGTATTTAAAGATCTGAATAATATATCTCCCCTGTCCCTCCTCTCCTCTAGAGTGTACATATTTAGGTCTTCAAGTCTCTTCTCATAAGGCTTCTGACGCAGGCTCCAAATCATTTTGGTCGCCTTCCTCTGAACAGTTTCCAGTCTTTTTATATCCTTTGCAAGATATGGTCTCCGAAACTGAACACAGTATTCCAAGTGAGGCCTCACCAGTGACTTATACAGTGGCACTAGTACCTCTTCCTTTCTGCTGGTAATTCCTCTTTGTATGCAACCCAACATCTTCCTGGCTTTTGCCACTGCCTTGTCACACTGTTTTGCCACCTTGAGATCCGCAGAAATAATCACACCAAGGTTCTTCTCCTGGTCTATGCACGCCAACCTCTCGCCCCCTATCGCGTACATTTCCAATGGATTTCTGCTTCCCAAGTGCATGACACTGTACTTCTTTGCATTAAATCTTAACTGCCAAGCATTAGACCATTCTTCCAGCTTTTGCAGATCTTTCCTCGTTATCCACTCCCTTAGGGGAGTCCACTCTGTTGCAAATTTTTGAGTCATCTGCAAAAAGACAGACTTTTCCATGCAGTCCTTCAGCAACAGCACTCACAAATACATTGAACAGTACCAGGCCCAGGACCGAACCCTGGGGTACCCCGCTAATCACCCTCCTTTCATCCGAGTGAGCTCCATTTACCATCACCTTCTGTCGTCTGTCAGTGAACCAATTTCTGATCCAGTTCACCACCTTGAGACCCATCCCCAAACTATTGAGTTTATTGATAAGCCTCCTATGAGGAACAGTATCAAAGGCTTTGCTGAAATCCAGGTAGATGACATCCATTGCATGACCCTGATCTAGTTCTCTGGTCACCCAGTCAAATAACTCAATCAGATTTGTTTGGCAAGATCGTCCTTTGGTAAAACCATGTTGCCTCAGATCATGCAACCTGTTGGTTTTGAGAAAGTCCACTATTCGCTCTTTCAGAAGCGCCTCCATTACTTTTCCCGCCACCGAGGTAAGGTTCACGGGCCTGTAGTTTGTCACTTCTTCCCTGTCACCACTTTTGTGAAGAGGTACCACATCTGCCCTTCTCCAGTCCTGAGGAACTACTCCTGTTTCCAAGGATCTATCCCATCCGGTCCCATGGCCTTGTCCACTTTCAGTTTTGCAAGTTGTTTTAACATATCATCTTCTGTGAATGGTGTGGTATCTACTTCATTCCCATTTTTATATTTGGGAGTCACAGATGATCCTTCTCCAGGATTTTCTTTAGTAAAAGCAGAGCAGAAGTATTTGTTTAGCAATTTTGCTTTTTCAATGTCACTTTCCACAAATCCGTTCCCAGCACTTCTGAGTCCTGCAATTCCATCTCTGATTTTCCTCCTCTCCCGAATATACCTGAAGAAGGTTTTATTGCCACACTTCACATCTTTAGCCATCTTATTCTTTGCCTTTGATTTTGCTTTCCTTATTTCTCTTTTTGTCTCTTTTAGTTTGATCCTGTATTCCTTTCTGTGTTCCTCTGTTTGCAAGCTTTTGAATTTTGTGAAAGCTGTGTTTTTTGCCTTTATTTGAGCAGCCACTTCTTTGGAGAACCAAATAGGTTTCCTTCTCCTCTTGTTTTTATTTACTTTCCTTACATATTTTTCTGTTGCCCCTTTTATTGCCACCTTTAGTTTAGCCCATTGCAATTCCATTTCCCTTTTCCCCCCCACCCTGCCAACTCCTCCTTCAGGTACTTGGCCATTTTACTGAAGTCAGTGTTTTTGAAGTTTAGGATTGGAAATGGGCTGAGTGGAGGGGAGCTAGGATTTGACATGGGCTGATGGTGGGGCTAGGAAAGGACTAGAAATGGGCTGATGGGGGGGCTGAGATTGGAAATGAGCTGATGGAGGGACTCGGATGGGGGAGCTAGGACTGGAAATGGGCTGATGCGGGGACTAGAAGGGAGCGGATGCTGGGTGGGGCTGGAACTAGAAGGGAGATGATGTTGGGGGAGGATTAGAATGGGATGGAGTTGGGAGAGTGAAATGGAGAGGGAAAAAATATTTTGTGTGGGAGGGAAGACAAATCTACAATTGGCCGGATATTGGGAGAGTAAGTGGGGATTGAGGATGGCGGGGTAAAATTTGAGTGGATGAAATAGGAATGAGGAAAGAGCAAAAGGAGAGAGATTAGTATGTTAAAGCAGATGTAGAGAGAGAATGGAAAAAAACTAGAAGAGTGAATAAAGGACAAATGGACAGCAGACGATGGAGAGCTAGCAGAAGACATGAAGAAACCAGAAGAAAGTGGCTGGAGCAATTGCAACTGAAAAAAAATGCACAAAAGGTAGAAAAATATCTCTTTATTGAATTTATTAACTGAAATATGCCAGCTCTGGGAAATGTGCATCATTAACGTCTGCGCTTTGTTTAGTACAAGAGGAAATAAATTTATAGTTTTATTTCTACAGTGTTGTTGGGCTTTTGGGGTTCCCAGTTTAATTATTGTCTTCCTGTTTCTACATTGTGATTTCTTGTTTGGTGACGGTCTATGTTCTGCACATGTAACTGAACTGAGGTATTCTGTTTATGTAATTCCTATTTGACATTGCCACTTGTTCTCTTTCCCCAGTAGGTCATGTATTGTTGTTCTCTGAAATGTATTGGTTTAATATTTGTAGTGTTGCCTTTTGATAGGTAGGGTCTTGTGCTTTGTGAGTCCTGGTAGTGCTGTTATGATACGGTGGGTTTGCTATGGGTTCTAAATGGAAACTAGAAAAACATGATTCCCCAATACTATATCACCAACCAAACCACTTAAAAAACTAACCTCGGACTCCCAAGCCAACTACAACCCCCAGACTCAAATACCAATTTTTTTGTCGGATTGTTCACCGTGAGAAGAAACTTTTCCTCTCCTGAAGTGAACCCTCCTTTTTACTCAAAATGGAAACGGCTGTTCCTCAGCCAAGCCGACAAAATCAGCACTTGCTGGTGTCAGCAAAAACTTTTTATCTAAAACTACAAAATGAGTCAATTTGATCTCCAACAGTCCTCAGGCTGAACCTCGTATTTTGGAGTGGAGCAGATTACCTGTTGGTGAATGCAAGAGTCCCTGAATTCTTAAAGACAAGAGGAGGGAGTTTCGGAGACTACCATAGACAGAGTGAAGTGGCATCCACTCCATATCAGCTAAGTCCTCTGAAATCTCTTATGTTTTAAGGGGGGACTTATGAAGCTGCGACATTGAATTTTGTAGCCTGAGGACTGTTGGAGATCAAATTGACTCATTTTGTAGTTTTAGATAAAACGTTTTTGCTGACACCAGCAAGTGCTGATTTTGTCGGCTTGGCTGAGGAACAGCCGTTTCCATTTTGAGTAAAAAGGAGGGTTCACTTCAGGAGAGGAAAAGTTTCTTCTCACGGTGAACAATCCGACAAAAAAATTGGTATTTGAGTCTGGGGGTTGTAGTTGGCTTGGGAGCCCGAGGTTAGTTTTTTAAGTGGTTTGGTTGGTGATATAGTATTGGGGAATCATGTTTTTCTAGTTTCCATTGGGTTGATTTCCAGGGGTGTAGTAAGTAGGATGGGTTCTAAATGGGCAGTGTCTGTAGTAGTTCCTAATGTGCCTGGCAGTTGGCACTGGATTATAGTAATGTAGAAATCTTTTAGTCTTTCTTTATCCATACACTCATTAAGAGGCATGTTTACTAAAAGTTAGTGTATGGTAATATTATGCAAATATTTATGCAAATGAGGCCCCGCACCGAGTCTCCGCACATGGCCCCGCACCCCCCTTGGGCTGCCCCTGTTGCTTAGTCTCTATGCTTAGAAGATCCATGTAAAAAGCAGAAGATGAATGAAAGTGGGGGTGTACTACCGACCGCCTTGCCAGAATGAACAGATGGATAAGGAAATGCTAAAAGACATCAGGGAAGCTAACAAAAGTTACAACAAAGTAATAAAGGGGGATTTCAATTACCCCCCGCCCCTATCAACTGGGTCAATGTCACAGCAGGATATGCTAGAGAGATAAAGTTTCCAGATGAAATAAATGACTGCTTCTTGGAGCAGCTGGTTCATGAACCAACAAGAGGAGAAGCTATTCTGGACCTAGTCCTTAGTGGATCACGGGATCTGGTGCAAGAGAAAAGGGTGTTGGGACCATTGGCAATAGTGATCATAGCATGATCACATTTAATTTAATAAATGGAGAAAGGATGGCAAGGAAATCCACAGTACTACCTTTTAACTTTCAAAAGGAAGACTATGATAAAATGAGGAAAATAGTTAAGAAAAAACTAAAAGGAACAGCTGCAAAGGTTAAAGATTTACATGAAGCAAGGGCGTTGTTTAAAAGTTCTATCTTGGAAGCCCAGACTAGATGTATTTCATGCTTTAAGAAAAGTGGAAAGAAGGCCAAAAAACTTCCAGCATGGTTTAAAGGTGAGGTCAGAGAGGCTGATGTTACTAAAAAAGGAAATGGAAAAAGGATCCTAATGACAAACACCGGAAACAACATAAGCATTGGCAAGTTAGATGCAAGGCATTGATAAGACAGGCAAAGAGAGAATTTGAAAAGAAGCTTGCCGTGGAAGAAAAAATGCATAATAAAAACTTTTCAAGTACATTGGTAGCAAAAAACCTGTGAGGGAGACAGTTGGACCATTGGATGATAGAGGGGTAAAAGGGGTGCTAATGGAGGACAAGGCCGTAGCTGAGAGACTGAATGAATTCTTTGTTTTGGTCTTTACTGAAGAATATGTAGGAAAGTTACCTGTGCATGAACTGGTATATAAAGGTGATGTAGCGGAAGAATTGAAAGAAATATCGATAAACCGGGAGGATGTATTACAACTTTTTGATAAACGGAAGAGTAGTAAATCACCTGGACTGGATGTGAAACATCCAAGTATGTTGAAATAACTGAAATATGAGATTGCAGACTTACTATTAGTAATCTGTGAACTATCATTAAAATCATCAGTAGTACCTGAGGATTAGAGAGTGGCCAATGTAACTCCAATTTTAAAAAAGGGTTCCAGCAGTGATCCAGGAAACTACAGACTGGTGAGCCTGACGTCAGTACCAGGCAAAATGGTAGAAACCATTATAAAGAATAAAATTACTGAACATGTAGATAGCCATGGTTTAATGGGAGAAAGCTAACATGGACTTAGCCAAGGGAAAGTCTTTTCTTACTAATCTGTTATATTTTTTTGAAGGTGTAAATAAACAGGTAGACAAAGGTAAGCCGGTGATATAGTATACTGTATAGTGATTTTCAAAAAGCCTTTGACAAGGTTCCTCATGAGAGACTCTTGGCAAAATTAAAAACTTATGGAATTGGAGGCAGTGTAGTATTGTGGATCAGGAACCAGTCAAAAGAAAGCAAGCAGACAGTAGGGCTAATTGGCCAATTTTCTCAATGGAGAAAGGTGAATAGTGGAGTACCACAGGGATCTGTGCTGGGCCCACTGTTTTTTAACATATTCATAAACGACCTGGAAATACGAATATTGAGTAAGGTGATCAAATTTGGAGATGACACAAAATTATTCAAAGTTTTTAAAATGCAAGAAGATTGTGAAAAATTGCAAGAGGACCTTGAAACAGTGGAAGACTGGATGTCCAAATGGCAGATTCAATTTAATGTGGACAAGTGCAAAGTTTTGCATCTAGGAAAGAACAACCCAGACTATGGTTACAAGATGCAAAGTACCACCTTAGAAACCACTACTCAGGAAAAGGATTTAGGCGTTATAGTGGATAATACAATGAAACCCTCTGCCCAGGGTGCAGCGGCGACCAAGAAGGCAAACAGAATGCTAGGAATCATAAGGAAAAGAATGGAAAATAAAACAAAGGATACAATGCCTCTGTATCATTCCATGGTGCGACCGCACCTTGAATATGGTGTGCAATTCTGGTTGCCATATCTTAAAAAGGATATAATTGAATTAGAAAAGGTACAAAGAAGAGCGACAAAAAGTAAAGGGAATGGAAGGATACCTCTATGAGGAGAGGCTTAAAAGGTTGAGGCTCTTCATCTTGGAAAAGAGGCATCTGAGGGGGGATATGATAGAAGTCTATAAATTAATGAATGGAGTGGAATGGGTAAACATAGAGGACACACAATGAAGCTACGATGTAACCCATTTAAGATTAATAAGAGAAAATATTTTTTGACTCGACGCATAATCAAACTCTGGAATTCATTACCGGAAGATGTAGTAAATGCTGTTAAGTGTAGCTGGGTTTAAAAAAGGTTTGGACAAGTTCCTAGAGGAAAGGTCCATAAACTATTATTAAAGAGGACCCAGGAAATCCACTGCTTGCCCTGGGAAGCATAGTGGAACCTGTGTCCCTCTTTGGAAACCTGCCAGGTACTTGTGGCCTAGATTGGCCACTGTTGGAAACAGGATAGTGGCTTGATGGACCTTGGTCTGACCCAGTAAGGCATTTCTTATGTTCTTATGTTGATTGTTTAGTGGTAGGACCAGCCCCGCAGCTCCTTCCTGTCATCTAGGATTCCCTAACACTGAATAATTTAAAAACTAAACTGCACATAGAAATGTGTACACATATACTTCTGAAAACATTGTAAAAGCATGAGTTAGCTAAAATCTCAAACTTTTGGGCAGTAATACCAGTCATTGAGACTTCAGCCCTAGCTACAGTAGATACAAAAATTATATTCTCTTTACAGACCAAAGGAAATGGATCCATGAGCTACTGAGATTCTCACTTGATTGTGAACATGCCAGGAAATGTACTTTTAATTAAATTGGATAGCCTCAAAGTTTACACAGAATTCAGCAACCCGTTGTTGTTAGGTGCCATCAAGTTGGTGTCGACTCATGGCAACCCTTTGGATGGCTGTCCTAAACTGTATTTGGTCTTCAATCAGGCAGCTTGTTGTTGATAGAGTGGTATCCATAGTTGCTGTTATTGTATCAAGCCATCTCATTGCTGGCCTTTTTCTTTTGCATTGACCTTCAGCCTTACCAAGCATGATGTCTTTCTCTAATAATCTCTCTCTTCACATGATGTGTCCAAAGTATGAAAGTCCACGTCTTGTCATCTCATCTTCTAAGGAAAGCTTTGGTTTGCTTTCCTCTAGTACTGACTGGTTTGTTCTTCGGGCAGTGCATGATATACACATTATTCTTTGCCAGCACCATAATTCAAAGGCATTGATTTTCTTGCTGTCTATCTTTTTCACCGTCCAACTTTCACATCCATTACATGTTATTGAAATTACCATGGCTTGGACAAATCAAATCTTTGTATGGAGAGATACATCTCTGCTCTTGAGAACCTTCTCTAGGTCCTTCATAGCTATTCTGCCAAGAGCAATGTGTCATCGGATTTCTTGACTGCTTGTCATTTCTTTATTGATTATTGATCCAAGAAGGTTAAAGATGTCCACTATTTCAGTTTCTTCTGTATCAACAATGAACTTAGTAATTTTGTGAGTTGTCAGGATCTTTGTCATTTTTACATTAAGGTGCAGGCCCATTTTCAGACTAAATTTCATGATCTTGAGAAGCAAATGTTTCAGATCATCTTCACTTTCAGCCAGTATTGTGGTGTCATCAGCATAGTGAAGGTTGCTGATGAGTCTTCCACCAATCTTCACACCTTGGTTGTCTTCATACAGTCCTGCTTCTCTGATAATTTGTGCTGCATATAAGTTAAATAGGTAGGGAGAAAGTATGCAGCCTTGTCATACACCTTTGCTGATTTTAAACCATTCTGTTTCTCCTTGTTCCATTTGAACTGTTGTTGCTTGATCAATGTAAAGTTTGTGCAAGAAAATTATACCCATGCTTCTTAATGTGACCCAGAGTTTCTCATGGTTTACACAGTCAAAAGCCTTGCTGTAGTCAATAAAACATATATAGATATTGTTTTGGTATCTTTTTGTCTTTTCAAGGATCCATCTCATATCCGTGATGATGTCTCTCGTTCCTTGCACTTCAGATTAGTTCTCGTTCCAGGTATGATTATAGTCTCTGCTGGTGATCTTGAGTAGAATCTTGCTGGCATGTAGGATTAGAGTGATTGTATGATAATTTCCACAGTCAGTTGGATCACCTTTCTTCTGTAGTGGTATAAACACAGATCTTTTCCAATCAGTTGGCCATTCTGTTGTCTTCCAAATTTCCTGGCAGTCTTTTAAGTATGGCAACAGCCGCATCCAATTTAATGGGAATGCCATAAGTACCTGGTACTTTCTTCTTTGATGATGCTTTCAATGCTGCTTTGACTTCTTCTTTCATCACCAATGTTTTGTCATGTTTCTATAGGATCTCTAAAGGAAAAAGGGGGACTATTGTAGTAGTTGCTATGGAATGGCAAACTAGATAGACTTTGTGGTCTTTCTATGTCGTCATGTTTCTATGGTTCCTGATCATAAGGTAAAGATTGAAACAGCTGGTGGTCCACTTGTTCTTTATGGTATAATGACTGTATATTCTTTCTACCTTTTCTTGATCTTCTCGGCATCATTCAACATGGATCCTTGAGCATCTTGTAGCATTCCAGTTCGAGACTGGAATTTTCTCTTTAACTCTCGTAGCTTTACGAAAGCCAATCTTCTTCTTCCCCTAATAGTTTCTGATTATATTTCCTTGCATGCATCATTGTAGTACTTCTTGTCTCATCTCGCAGCACATTGGAAATCTCTGTTGAGTTCTGCAATTGCCTCTCTTTCTCCTCTGGCTTTAGCTTCTCTGCGTTTCTGGGAAATTTTAAGAATTTCTTTGGTCATTCATTTTGGCTGTTTTCGCTTTTTCACCTTTTGTAGAGACTTCTCACTTTCATGTAGTGCAATTTTCTTGATGTCATCCCATAATTCTTCTGGTCCTTTATCATTTGTATCCAAAGCAGAAAATCGATTTTGCAGGTAGTCTTTAAATTCTGGTGGTATATTCTCAAGGCCATATTTTGCTACATTCATGAGTGATTTGCTCTTTTCAGCTTTAGCTTGAGTTTGCATACTAGTAATTGGTGATCTGTACCACAGTTGGCTGCAGATTTTGTCTTTGTTGATATTATTAAGCTTTTCTAATGTTGACTTCCACAGATGCAGTCAATTTGATTTTTGAACAATCCATTGGGTGAAGTCGATGTGTACAGTTGCTACTTATGTTGCCGGAAGAAGGTGTTTGAGGTGAATTGATCATTGATCTTGCAGAATTCTATCAGCCTTTCTTCCGCTTCATTTCTGTTGCCAAGTCCATATTTGTTCCAACCACTTGGCTTTCTTCTTTGTTGCCAACTTTTCAGCAACCAGTAGCTAGGGCTAAAACCATGATAATTGGCACTCCTGCTCTTAAATTTCAAACTTAAGCTAAAACTAAATTAAAAATCTACTCTGTGAACCTTGCCTGCAGCTAGTGACCTCCTTTGTCACCTTTACACTGTTTTATGTACTGCTGTCTGTAACGTTTAGGGTGCTTGCCTAAATGAGAGTATCATGTTAAATGATGATATCTTATCTGTTAAAAAAAAATATTAGGCAATCATGGTCCCACCATTCTGACCATATTGGTTTATTTTAACCTGAAATGACAGAGAAAAAAAATCCCACAATTTCATTTTTTACACATTGTCAGTACACACTGTCACTCATTAATGCATATTACTGATTCATAGTATGCACTATTGCTTAATAGTAGGTATTGTCTAATAATAGGAGCCTTTGATAAAAAGTGTATGCTATCAACCAGTTGTTCCCCAAGTGAAAATAAAACCTGCACAAAATGAAAAATCCTATAAATTATATGGGAAACAAAATAAGCATTATGAGCATTTTCGGAACAGACACCCCTAGTGCATATGCAAAGTGTTCTTTTGAGTCAATGTTGACTCCTGGCAATCCAGTAGCTCTTGTGCTTTCTTGGTAGCGTGACCAGAAGCAGATAGCCAGACTTTTCTTTCAAGGCAGTTGAAGGTCAAGTGACTTGTCCAAGACCACAAGGAGTGCCAGTGGAAATTGAACCCTGGTCTTTTGGGTACCAAGCCAGTACTCTAATCGGTAGGCTACTCCTTCACTCAGCACATGTGTACAGAAATAAAATAAAAAACTAATTGAATCAGGGTAAAAGCTACCACTAGGTGGACGAGGTGTCTGCCTAGGGCGGTAGGCTTCATGGGACCTGTCTTACAGGTAAGCCCTTTAAAGCCACTATCAACGACAGGCCTTTGAGCATTTGCACACACCCATGGTCAAGTCATGCTGCATCCCGCCTCCTCCGACATGTGGGTGGGACATGGCAGGCCTTGAGCACATGCCTGCATGCAGCTGCTCAAAGGTTCGCCATTGACAGTAGCTTTAGAGGGCTTATCTGTGTCTGCCTATGCTGGTGCTGCCACCTCCACTGAAACCCAAGGAAGTAGGGCAGTGGAGGTCGCAACAATGGTGGCAGGAGGAAGGGGAGAGGTGCTGGACACAAGGGAGAGGAGAAGGGAAGAGATGTTGGACACCTGGTTGGGAGGGGTAGAAGGAAAGGAAAGGGATGCTGGACACTTTGGGGAGAGGTTGGGATGGAAAGGAGAGGTGCTGGACACAAGGGAGAGGAGAAGGGAAGAGATGTTGGACACCTGGTTGGGAGGGACAGAAGGAAAGGAGAGGGATGCTGGACACTTTGGGGAGAGGTTGGGATGGAAAGGGAAGATGCTGGACTTTGGGTGAGGTGGGAGCGCATGGCTGATGATTTGTCTAAGGAGTCAAATATCCTTCAGCTGGCCCTGAGTGAAATGTAATGTTTTTGCACTCCTGAGAAGATCAATTTTTCCTTTGTGACTTGTTAATGTGAACATTAAAGAAGTTCTATAAAGTCAAGTTCTTTTCATCCTAGTTGCCACTGGAAAGGTCATAATCTGACTCTGGAGATAAAAGCTGGCAACTGGCAGGCTCCGCCTCTTTTGAGCCGTCTAAGTCTGAAAGCTCATCAGAGCACAAAATCAGGATGTAGAAAACTGCCTCTTTAGGACTAGAAGGTGACGCTCCAGTAGGAGGCATAGCTTGACTAGCTTGCCTGGTCAGCACTCATCCACATGAATTCTTTGACATCAGGAAGTCCCAGTCTGGCTCTGACATCATTCCCATCTGCCCTCAAATTTCCCACAACTCTAAAGCCGAATCTCCTGGGAACAGAATGGAAATCTTTATGGGGATTCATGTAGCTTTGAGACAAAATGATCCTCAAGTACACAGCCAAATGATTAAACTTATCTCACTGTCGATCCTCTGAAACGTATCTGGTGCTACTTACTTTGTGTATTTCCAGAACAAAGGGAAAACTGAGCATTGATCAGAATTCAGTAGATTTAGTGGAAGCCTAGCACTCATAAACCTCCTAACACAGGGCTTTTATCTGACTGGACCCTTACACTTTCAGGGTGAAAAGACAACAAACTGGTGATCTTCTACAAATTCATGTAGTTCCCCCTATAGCTGGAAAGAGCTTTATCTCATTTAATTCTGTCTGTACTGCTGATACTATTACTATACATCTGTGGGGTGCTGCGGATGGAAATTAAAAGAATAACAACCCACCACTGACTAAGTTCTTTAGAGGGGAATTAGGGGGCAAATTATTTTTCCTGCTGGAAATGAGTGCTTAAGTGGTCCTGTTTACTAAGCATTTTTCCCATAGGCACAAAATGAGAGACCTTTAGTAAACAGGTAAAATTACCTTCATGAAAGCAGTAGTGTGAAGGGGAAGTGGCAGAGAGGCCTGGATATGGGCCTGCAGCAAAACTGACACAGCAGAAAGAGGAGAGAAGAGTCAGGTTCCTCCTTCTCCATATATTGTTTGCTTGTGGTACAAAGGTGGGAGAATAAATTTGCAGCATTTAAAAATCTTGCATATGTGTATGCGGGTGTTTAATTTTTTTTTCTTTTAAATGTCTGACTTGTTGGGTTTGAAAAGCACAGATGCAGTCTAATGTGTCTGCAAACGGTCTTTGTCCCAGAGTATGGAGACCATTGATTAGCATTTCTTTTCAATACAAAGAAAATAAATTAAAAGAAAACAGTTTTGTATTTCTTATGCTAATAATTGTTTTCCTTGTGTAAATGGCTCTTTGAGAGGGACACTCCCCTCCTTCTCGGAGTAGAACTTGGCCAGCAGCTTCGGAAAAAGTTTCTGACTTGCTCATGTCAGCCTGGAGTCTTTATATACTACAATTGCATTTCCCACACAGAAAAAGGAAACTGCAGCGCCAGGGGCTTTACAGCTGAAAAAAAAACTGAACTGCAATGCATACCGGGTTTTTTAAGATATTGTCTTACTAACGAGTGTGGAAAATAAAAATATTTTATTCTTTAGGAGTTTAACCTTTCCCAAATTCTGTTTCTTTTTAGTGCCCTTGGCTATGTTTTCATTTTTAACTTCTTTTTTATTATCATGTTTTAATTTCTTTCCCTGAAGCAGGGAGGACGTTAAACATATGTCCTGGGGTGGTGATGGTGGACGTGCACTAGTTCCTGCTATTTCTTTCTGTAGGAAATTAAAAAAAAAAAGATAGAAAAACATTGAGTGAGGGATGTGCCTGGGGTCTTTTGTTGAAGGGGACTAGGGTTGTTTCTCCTTGGTTGCAGCACAGCCCCCTCCCCTCTTGCTTTTGGCAACTCTTTCTCTTTGTACCAGAGCCAGACGCAGAAACAGACTAAGCTATTTAAAGCACATTTACATAGGACTTGGCTTCTTAGTCTCCCAGCTCCCAGGAACAGATTTTCCTAGAGGTCAAGTGCCTGCAGAAGAGTTTTCAGGTTGGGGCATAACAAAACAAAATAAGAGTGCACAAAAACAAGACTTAGGGATGTATGTCTGTCAATGTTCATTCAGTTCGTTTGAGTACCTAAAAATTTAAAGTGTGCACAAACCGCTTGTATGTATGTATAAACACACATACAAATGATTTGCATGAAAAAAGCTCTAGTGTGCAAAGACTGAATAGGAGAAACAAACACAAAATAATGCCCAAAAATCGGGAAATGTTTGGTTAAAATGAGCACAAACTGAACTTTATTTTGGCAGTGCCCACCTCTAGCAGAAATAGTTGTGCGCCATCTAGTCAATATTGACGCCTGGTGACCCTTTGCATAGTTGTCCATGTTGTGACTGTCCCCTGGGTTTTTTGGGCAAGATGTGACCAGAAGTAGATTGCCAGGTCTTTCTTCTGTGCAATAAACCTACAGCACCTGGTATTCCAAGGTGGTTTCCCATCCAAGTACTAATCAAGCCTAACGCTGCTTAGCTTCCAAGATCAGACACACTCAGGGTCATGTGGCCATAGTAGTGAAAAAAAGGTAACAAAACAATAAATGATTAAAACTCAAGGGAGAAGGGACTGGGGGGGAGAATGATCCTCCTTACTCTCTTTACCCATGGACACTGATCCCTCCATGTTGATGACTGCAGCATTTCCTGCACTCCTGGAAACCAAGCATCTCACAGTCTTTAAAAGAAAGCAATTTTGGTTTTAATATGCACACTATCGATAGTTAAACTTTAGAGAGAGGATTTCTTTATAGATATTTTCCTTGTCTCTTTCATTTACTATCGGGGTTGGCACCATCATCATCATCATCCCCCTCTCTCTCTTTCAGTGACCCGCATGGCTCTCTTTTTGCATTTCTGGGGTGGTCTTGTTTGCTCTCTTGGCCGTTCATATCACTGATCAACTCTGCATTTATTTATTTATTTAGCTAGGCTTATATACCGCTTAGTCTAAAAGTCAAAACGGTTTACAATGAAAAAAAGGAGCCAACATGGCTTTACATGGAACAAGGGCTTGAATAAAGGGAGAACAAATCATTTAAAAAGATAACAGTGGGTCTTGATATGCATACCACTGTTTTTCAAAATTTTTAGCTTGCACCATCTGTAATGTAGTTCACTTTGTGCAACTTGCCCTAAAAAGGTAAAATAAACATTTTTAAGTTATGTCAAAAAGCAAACATCTCACTTCCTGCCTCCTAAAGTAACCCGTGAGCCCCTGATCTAAATCACCCCTTCAAGAAGTACAGTAATTGTGATAGTTAGGGACTTTATTTGGCTTGCAACCTTGGGGTCGTCTTTGACTCTTCCCTCTCCTTCTCCACACACATCCAACTGATAGCTAAAACCTGCCGTTTCTTGCTCTATAACATCAGCAAAATTTGCCCATTCCTTTCTGAACATTCTGCTAAGACACTTATCCACTCTTTAGTCACCTCCTGTCTAGACTATTGCAATCTCTTTCTTGCTGGTTTCCCTCTGAATCATCTCTCTCCCCTTCAATCTGTTCAAAACTCAGCTAAGCGGCTAATCTTCCAACAGCCTCGAAATGCTCATATAACCCCTCTTCTCAAGCTGCTTCATTGGCTCCCTATCCATTTCCATATCCAGTTACAGCTTCTTCTATTGACCTATAAGTGCACTCATTCTGCTGCTCCTCACTACCTTTCCTCTCGTATCTCGCCCTACACCCCTTCTCGGGAACTGTACTCTTCTGCCAGATTGTGTCTATCTGTGCCCTTCTCTTCTACTGCCAACTCCAGACTTTGATCTTTCTACCTTGCTGCTCCTTATACTTGGAACAAACTATCTAAGTGTTTACGTCAAGCTTCATCTATGGCCCTTTTAAAATCCAGGCTGAAAACTCACCTGTTCAAGGCCGCTTTCAGATCCTGATCTACTTAGTCTCTTATGCGTTTCCTTACCATTCCCCTATATATATATCCTTGTCCTCAGCAGTTGTGTTGTCTGTCTTGACTAGATTGTAAGTTCTGATAAGTGTGCGTACATCTTGTAGCACTAAACAAATGATCGTAGTAGTAATACTAGTAGTAGATTTAGCTGGCCAATGTTTTCTTTTTCATAATGGAGACTTGTGGTTTTAAATCAAGCTTCACACCCCTTCCCCCCTCTGTCCGCAGTGGGTGATATGTCACTGTTACCTTGAGGACTGCAGGGAGATCTCTTCTGAAACTATTACCCTCCAAACAGGGAAAAGTCTTTTTTCATAAAAGCCTGCAGCAGACTTCACATTTGATGCTGTGTTGTTGAACAAGTTTGGATTCACTGGACCTCTGGTCTTTACCTAACCAGCTATGTAATAATGCTGCAGTTCTGACAGCTGGCTTAGGTTTTTCAATGCTGTTTGCTTGAGATCTGAAACTATGCTGTGTCATTCTTTCTACAATATTCTATTTTCTCCTCCTTGACTTTGATTTCACTCACTTCACCTTGTCACTTGAGTCTATTTTCTATATTTCTGTTAAGCGCCTTCCCAGATTGTCAGAAGACTCCATTTCTTTTAGTCTGGCTGATCCAGTCCCAATTTTGCTACAGTGCATGTAGGGAGATTTATTACCCCTAGCTACCATTTTTAAGCACAGTTTCCACCAGGGGATAATGCCTATTTTTGAGGGTCATTCTGTTCGTCTGTTTGTTTGCCCGCCCATGCTTGCACAAACAGATGTAGACACTCCTTTATGCAGACCCACCTCTGCAGTAGTTTGCTGCCTTGCTTTTGTTTTCACCAGCTATGTAATCTATAGCAACTTTTATATCCATCTGAGAGATTTTGGCAGAAGCCTTTCAAGTTTTCTATCAAGAGATTTAAAAGCTGGGAATGTCACCGTCACATCAAGTCTGCTTCCTGCAACCATGAGAAATTCCTGTCTACGCCTCTGCTCTTAAACCCCTTGGTCTGTTGTTAACTCATCTCAACCAGAATTACTAGAGTTGGTGATCTACTTAGAGATGCTACCACTCATCATGGGTCTGGCAATTCCTCGTGGCACCTATCACTTACTCCAAGTAGCCAAGGACACTTGGTTGCTCAATCAATGCGCCTTTTTTTTGAAGGGACTATGCAAGCCAGAGGTCATCGTTCATCTTTTGTCTTCCAAGCCTTTGGACCAACAAATCCTGAGAGCCTCTCTCGTCTTTCCCTCAACAAATCCTGTGAGCAACCATAGTCTTCCCATACCACTGACCCTTCCAGACTGTCTGCTTTTCACTCTTTGACTCCGGGTCAAGGCACATTTTGTAGTCACTCGTATTCCACACTTTGCACTTCCTTGATCTCATCTCCTGCCCAGATACCATCTAGCAGGAGGTTTTGTCATCTCCAGAGGGCAAAAAGCCTTTCTGAGAATCTATTGCCACTAATGGGTCTGCCCACCAGAAATTTGAGTTGGACAGTATTGTACTGTACTGCCAACTCCTGCAAGTACTTACTTTCACTGATTCTCACCTTCCTGTCCTTTTGTATAGGAAGGTAGAGTCTGTATTTTATATATTGCTTTTATTCCTGTTCCAGATCAGTTGTAAATATCCACGGATAAAGTAAGCAAGCATACATGTAGATTAATGTATTTTATAATCAATGTGTGTATTTCATGACACCACCAACACCCACTGTAAAAGCACCATGACATGTTCTTCTGCATCTGCCACAATTATGCTATATATTGCTACATATATGCTAAAATCACTTTATAAAATTACCCCCACCATATTCAGCACCCCAAATCACAAAGCAATGGATTTAGATCTAGCTAATCCACGGCCATCTATGTATTTAAACAGATGGTTTATTTATGTCTCATTTTGTTAGCTGATGGTTATTGGTAAGGTTACCAGACATCTCCATTTTTCAGGGATTGTCCCTAATTTTAGAGCTGTGTTCCTGACTTCCACCTGTTTGGCAGCCTCCTGTCCCTGATTCTGGCAATGGGGGTAGAAAAAAATTGTTTAGTGATTTGAATGTCAGTTTTCAGAATTTATAAACATAACATAAAGATAATGCATAGCATGAGGGAATTGCATTACTGTTTCTGTTTCTCGGCACACCATGAGTTTTGGAAGGGGGCCACATCCTTTCTAAGTAAATGGTGTCACTCTCTAAATCTTCCTTGGTAGGTATAAACCCCTCTTTTTCCTCCCTCTTTATGAATTTTGGTTTATTTTTTTCTTTGCTGAGCAGTATAGAAATATTACAAATTCATATTATGCTATTTTCGTTTCAGCCTGATTCTTTTTGCATATTTTTGACAGGACTAAAGTTTTAGGCCTTCTTGTCTGCTAAACACCAAAATCCGCCTCCCCTCCTTCCCGCGTTGCCCCCTCTCCCACGCCCGCCCTTCCCCTCTTAATATAGCCTCCGAACGTAGCGCGCCTCCGCCGACCAATAGCAAAGGAGGACAGGACGCCGGCGCCGCAGCCAATCAGCCAGCGCCTATCATAGCAGGTCGGATTTTAGCGTGTCCCAGTCTAACGGACAGACGGGGGGAGGGGCGATTTGTGGGCATCTCAGTGCCAATTTCTCTGGTGCCCTCCCCCTCCCTCTCTATGAGGAAGGAGCCGGGGAGGGGTGTGGAGAGGTGCCCCCCGAGGAAGTTTCATTGATTTCTTTATTTTCCAGAGGGGCTTCTCTTTCTCGCCCCCTCAGTAGTGCCCGCGAGCCCCGTTCACAGCTGGTCCCTCTCCTCTCCGAGCCGAGGCGGCGGGGGAAAGGGTCCAGCCGTGAGGCGGAGGTAAGTTGCGCTTTGTTGTGCACTTGGTGTTCAGGTTTCTGCCCCTTCTCCCCTCATAGCCCCCTTTAAGTTGTGTTAGCAAGCTGAAGCGCTCCTGGGAGCCTCCCCGTCGCTTTATGGGCAGGACAGTAAGTTCGAGCGGGCTCTGGCGCTTGCGCCTGTTCCTTTGTCTTTTCCGGCCGAGCGTCCTCCTGCCGGGCTTTGGCGCGCGCGCCCCCTCCCCTTCCCTCCCCCCGCAGGAAGCGCGCCCTGGGAGGGGTTTACAGCTTCTTTCTTCGTCTTTATCTGCCAAAAGGGGAGGGGCGTGGGCGGGCGGCGGTGCCTGCTGTACCCCCGCGAGGGGAGACTCCATGGTACCTCGGCGCGAGCGGCGGCCGCAGCAGCCACTCCATCCCGTCGGCCTCGGCGCACCGGCTATGCGGGGGCTCTCCGGCAGCCCGCGGGCGCCCTTCTTTTATTTTCTTAAGTTGATGTCGGTCTGTGTAGGTTACCTCTGTAGCAAAAGATAGACTTTTTGTTGTTGTTTGCGCAGTTTTTATTTCCTCCTTTTTTCTTTCTTTTAAATGTACGTCTTGATGGGTTTGAACAGCACAGCCGCAGCCATTCAGCCCAATGTCTCCTGTACATGCAACTGCAAGCGGTCTTTGTTCCAGAGCATGGAGATTAGTGAGTATCGTATCTTTTCATTACGGGGAAAAAATACAAAGTATGTCTTTAAAGTTAATGCTAACGTTTTTCTTGCGTTCTTTGCTTAGCTTTCATTGATTAAAGGGAAGGGGGCGCCGCTCCTTCTCCTGTCTCTCTTTGTTGAGTAGAACTTGGCCAGCAGCTCTGGAAAAAGTTTAACTTCTTCATGTCACTCTGAAGTCTTTCATATAATACAAACGCTTCTCCGCAAAGGAAAGAAACTGCGGTGCCACGAAGGAAAATTACAGTTGAAAACCAATTCGATTGTATACAGTACCTTTTTAATAGACACACACATTTCATTGTCTGCTCTTCGGCATTCCGGCTCCTGTCATATCCACAGTATGAAAAAAACCACTTACTTTTTGACCTTTCCTAAACTCTGCTCGTATATAACTTCTCTAGCTGTATCTTCATTTTTAGCTACTTGTTGTTTTTTCCCCAAAGCAGGGAAGAGGTCAAACTTATTTTCTGGTGTGGTGATGGTGGTGAACTTGCACTAGAGTTGCCGCAGGAATTTAAGAGACAACAAGGGAAGGCTGTGCCTGGGGTCTTTTGTTGGAGGGACCAGGGTTGTTTCCCCTTGGTTGCAGTTCAGCCCCCTCCTCCTTCGTTTTTGGCAGCCTTGTCTGTGTGTACCAGAGCCAGACACAGAAACAGACTGAGCTATTTAAAGCACATTTACATAGGACACGGCTCCTTAGTCCCTTAGCTCCCAGGAACAGATTTTCCCAGAGGTTATTTTCTCAATGCTAATCATTGCACCATTTTCTGTAGTCCATGGAGATAAATCATTCCTCAGATTTAAAAAAAATACTTGTTTTAATATGGACAATATGAATTTTTTTAAACTTTGAAAGAGAATGTTTTTGGAGGTTTCATTTTTTCTTGACAGTGTAACCGGTGGCCTCTAGTAATCCATTATAACTTACGTTTAGTCAGCTAATATAGTTAAGATGGAATGGCGGATCCCTGATCTGGATACAGACTAAGCAATTGATAACTTCTCTTCTGGAGAGAAGCGATGTAATAGCCATAACTAGAAATAATCACTGTCTGACACTAGAAAAGCTCTTTAGTTTAAGTTGAAAGTATTTTGTTCTTTGAAAAGCTTAGGGATGAGTATTTACTACAAAACACAAATTATCTATTGATAGTTTAAATGAATATTTTTTTAAAGTCTAAGATTTCTTTTTCTATTCGTCAAGAATATTTACTCTCTATTTACAGATACTTAGATTGAACCCCGTGGCTTTGAACCTGATAGTTTAAAACTCTTTAAACCTTAATTGGGATAATTTTGCGAGTCAAAATCTTAAGGGTGCCATTTCTCCCAGAAGTGATAGCTTTTAGCCTTATGAAAAAATAGACTGCTACTTATCATAATGTCAGCAAAAATATCATAGCTGATTAGCAGAGGAGAGATTAGAAGTAAAAGATGGCCTTAAATAGTAAAAAGAGTGATAGTAGTACATAGTTAAAATAACATTTTAAAAACCTCAAAATTACATGGCTCTCATAATGAGCATTGTTAAAAGCAGCCTTGTCCTCTCAGTCAAAAGAAGACTGCCTGCCTGTTCCTAAATAGCAGACAACATAATTAGTACTGCTGGCTTGTTAATTGATGATATGTTGTCATACAAGTCCTGAACCTAATAGCACAACTGCTTAAGAAGTCGTATGTAAAATTGTAAAGCAACAATAGGAGGAAAAAAATCCTTGTTATATTTTGTGCATTAGTGAGACAAGCTATTTGTTCCACTTATCGCAAATACACAAAACAGTGTCTTCTTGTAATCTGAATTTTCTTTGGTAGTAGAATAGCATATCCTGCAATAAATATGAGCATTAACAGTGTATCTAGCTATGTTTGTTATAGATTGACAAGGGCTACATTCGCCCTTTTCTTTGTGAAAAGTTTTTAGCCCTTCAGGGCTGCAAGCAGCATGCAGTATAGTAACTGAAGCCAGTATTTTTCCTTTACAGTTTTCTGAATCATTTAAATCCAGGGCACTGGGGTCACTTTTACCTTTCACACAAATCTGATGAGTTTTACAATCCACCTGCTGATTTCAAAGCAAAACCTTAAATGTGATATGACAGAACAGCATATATTTGGTAAGAGTGTAGCATTACTGTGATCAGACCTGGATGTCTATAATGAAAAGCCTCCAGATCAGTTTAGGATGTGGGAGACATACTTAACTTTGGCTGAGTACTATTCACAACATGATTATTTCATGATAAATTCCTGTTCAAATTTTATTTTAAATGCCCACCTATAGTTTCTGATTTCCAGTTTTTATTAAAATTAGTCCTCAATTTGTTCAGACTAAGTCAACTAGCTGTGGTTATTGTATGAGTGGAAAATATATCCTATTGTCTTGCTCTTTACCCAGCACAATCTCACCAGCTTTTCTACATCGTTACCTCCTTTTGTTGTTTTTTATTGAATGAGTATATAATTGTTCCTAAAGCTGTATTCAGGATGAGTACATAGTTGCACTTTTGAGCTTTTGCATGCAGGTT
Organism: Ichthyophis bannanicus; assembly: GCA_033557465.1. NCBI lineage: Eukaryota > Metazoa > Chordata > Amphibia > Gymnophiona > Ichthyophiidae > Ichthyophis > Ichthyophis bannanicus. The sequence goes on along the minus strand of CM066049.1, from coordinate 116,406,367 downwards.
TTTTTTTTTCCTTTTTGAGACATTATACCTCTTGAGTCTGGTCCACAATTTTGTAAAATCATTCATTTTGAATTCCCTAGGCAAGCATTTGTTTTTTACATACTTTGCTTGTCTTAAGCTTGAGAGTTGGAATTTAAATGTTTCTGTCTAATATATTTTCAAGAGGCTGAAAATGGAATACTTCCTCATCTTGAACTATAAGATGACCTGTACAGTGTGCACATTTTAAGCATTATTTAACCTCAGTTATGTTCATATGAAGGTAAAGTAGCTTTGCCTGGCTTCATTAACATTGCAGCACTCAATATATTATTACTCATTTTACATTTAAAGGTGTAGTTCAGCATTTTATCCTTTTGTCAGTTATTGCTGTTAGACATGTAATCTATTTATGCTATGCTTATACTTTATTAGTGGGCTGCATTTATAGTTAACAAATACTAAGTTGTTGTTTTTTTCTTCTCTTATATAGGATAGAAAAAATCAAATTAAAGCATTAAGCAAGGAGAAAAACTATTGAGTTGCACATTTGAGAAATATTGCTGTTACTAGCCTAACTCATCCTGTTATATATCCTATGGTGTTAGGTCGTACAATAGTCTGTCATGGTTTTTCCATACCATATCCTTGGGGCACTTGTAGTTTGGTTTTTTAGGGTATTAAAAATGGCTGTTCATGTACTTTGCATACATTCAGTCTAGGACTGTGAGTTTTAAAAATTATCCTGAAAAGCAGACCTGGTTGAGGATCTATAAGATTCAAGTTTACAAAACACTGGTCTAATTCTGTCAACTTCTGAAAAGTTTTCTGAAACTGGCTTCTGTGTTTTTAGTACATTTCCTCAGACTTCACCCAGGATTTCAAAGGCTATGGTCTGATTTGGTAAGAATTTTAAATTAGCAGAATGAAATAGTTTTAAAGTATCAGCTTTTGAAGAGCGTTTAAACTTCAGAGTTGTCAGTTTCATCTTTACTGGCAAGATACTTTTTGAGATCAGTTTTCAGTATTTATACATTTTATTTTAATGGGGAGTTTTAAAAGAATAATTCTTTTATCTAATGTCTCTAGCTAAATAATAAACCAAAGATGAAATGTAATTTTTTATCATAAATCAGAAAGCTAAAGGGTTAGCTTTTAGGGACTTTGTTTCCTGTGTTTTTGTATAGACACAAGTTCTGATATAATGTTTATTACAAAGGAAAACAATAATAAAACCTTGTATATTTTTTGTGTAGTGGAATCAGATGATGCTTGGTCTGGTGAAGACCTCAGGTTGTGGGTCCTTTCTAAATGCCCGTTGGTTCCTCCTCTTAATCTTTTATTTTTGCTTTAGTTCTTGTATTTAACCCATTTGCTGTGTTGTGCATGGAAACACATTAGTCTTAAACTGAATTAAACCGTGTTTCTAAAGTGGGTGCCTCAAGAAGCTAAGATACATTTTAGGGACTCTACAAAGAATTCCTGTTTAGCTGTTCAGATGACCAAGTTACCATTTTTCCTTTGTTAGAAAGCTGGTAGTGGAGGTTATTCTTGAATTGTTTAACCTTTTCTAGAAAACTGAATGCATGCACTAGAATGACAACTTGTTTTTGATTTTATTAAACACTTACGATAACTGATAGAGAAGCTTATTTCTGAAACTTAATTTTGAGAAGTCGTGGGAACAGATTTTAATACACACACACTCTTAGATTTGGCATTACACACCGTATCTGAACAAGAATATTTAGGCTCAAAACCATAATTGTTTTATTAGTGAAAGGAAGTTGTCTAAGCTTCTACATTTGCTAAGATACAGAAGGATGACATTGAGCCAGGCAGCTCACTCTAACATGGCCATAATTAACCCAACTGGGTGAAAGACGGTTGGTGTGAACTTATTGGTTACTAAGTCCATAAATAAGTGATTTAGCTCACTAAATAAAGGCATTTAGTACCCAGCTTCCAGTCCTGTACTAATGACTGAGTGTCTCACATTTTTTGTCAAACAATTAATGACCCTTTCTTTTATTATGCTGATAATTTTTTGGAATATTCACCTCTGGTATTTCTTTCTTGTAAAGACCTTCACATCCATTTTACTACCACCACTGCTAGATCTTATCCGCACAGCATTGTGACTTTGTGACTTTGCTGCCATGGTCCTGTATAGGTGTTTGCAATCTAATAATCAAATGAGAGGCTCGTATCTAGACACAGTCCTATATTTTCTCGTAATAAAAACTTGTTCCTGAATGTATGTGAGTGCCTCATTGAAGAGCTTCCTTGTGCTGTCATTTGAAAATCCAAGTTTATTACAGTATGTCCTTGAGTCCGCTGGTTCCAGACATTATTCTCACTTTTCCTAACAACCTAAAAGGTTTCAGATGGCACTGCTTGAAACTATGCCAAAAATAAGATTCTTTTACAAATCCATTCCTTTGAGTATCACTTATGAATGTCCCAATTTTTCCTATGCTTGTACATTTTATACAAGGAATTTGTTTTTGTTTTTTATAAAGAATCTTCTAGGTGACATTTTTCCATGTTTCAGAATAACTTTTTAATCTTAAATGCCTCCTTTAAGTAGAAGTACTACATATACAGTGGGACTAGTTTCTCTAGTCCTACAGTTTATTTTAAAATTATTCTATGGGAATTTTTGGTGTTGCCCTATATATCTTATGAAAGGGGAAACTCGGGGAAATAAGTACGTATATATATATTTTTTAAAGACTCTAAATTACTTTACTTTCTTCTTTTTATAATTTGGAACCAAATTCTTTTTCCATGAAGTTCTGGGGCTTCAGTGGATATTTTGTATTTATGTTATAAAAATCAATTCTGAACTACTGCAGCAGTGAATTACAAAACGTTTATGCATTGGGGTGGGAAAAAAGTAGCCTAAGCTAAGAGATTGGGTTGGTTTAGGTTAGGGGGCCTAACTAAGCATGCATAGTCTGGAATGAATTATATACCAGTCTTAAGTACCCCTCTCCAAATAAGGGTACCAGATTGCCACCGATATTCATGCTTCATTCTTGCTGTCTAGAATTCTTTCAGCTTCAATTAGTATGCAGACAATTAGAAGCAAGATTTCCAGATATCATCATTTTAAAGTACTGCACCGTTCTTGCCTCTGGCATACTCCAGCAAAAGAATAAAACTTTCTCTTTCATTAAGTGAAACGAGAAACATGATTTTTAACATACTGAATTACACAGTTGCCAATCCTCTTCAGATGACTTTATCCTAGGAAGTTTCATGATTGGACTTTAATTACTTGGCTTTTCAAACCTCTGCTCAATAATTAGAGTCTGGAACAATAGGCGTTTCCTGCCAAGATGGCTTACAGTCTGTTTTGTAGTGGAGGCAATGCAGGGTGAAATGACTTACTGAGGTCACAGGGAGCATCAGTAGGAGAAGCAGAATTTGAACTCTGGCATCTTCTCGGCCTGTTGCTCAAAACATTGCTTTAACCCAGGGATCCTCAACCCAATCCTGAGGACATCCCTGGCCAGGTAGGCTTTCAGGGTAGCCCCAGTGAATATGCATAAGAGATTTGCATATAATAGAAGCAGTGCATGCAAATCTCTCATATGCATTTTCATTGTGGCTACCCTGAAAACCTGACTGGCTAGGTGTGTCCCAAGGACTGGATTGAGAACATACTGTCATCTGTGTGAAGTTTGATTAGATATAGAATGCGTGCAATTGTGTGTTTTAATTTCCTCCCCTCAAACTCTTTTTTTTTCAGTTCTTCCTTTTCTGTAAATCTTCAGACAGGATTTATTCTGTGAGTCTGATGGATATTAATATTCTGGCCTTGAATGCAGCTGGGTAGTACTTAGTATGTTACATTTCAGCTATAACACTGGACTTAAATGTCTGGCTTTTTTTTCTGTTTTATTTTTAATGCCACTTTTTCACACTACACTTCCAAGAAAAAGCTCTTGCGCAGAAATATGCGATAAGTAAATACAGAACAAAGTTACTAATAAAGAAAATAAAATAAACAATAGTTTTTCTTAAAAGTCCCAACTAAAAGAGGAGGTGAGGCAAAATTCCAAGAAATGAAAGAAAACAAACCTGTTTCCTAAAAATAAAAGGGAAAAAATGGCAGATACCTAGCATTTAAACATTTTATTATTCTTGTGCTGTAATTTCTAAGAGGTGTAGAGGTAGTTGGAGAGATCCCTGCTCCATTTAAATGTTTAAAGAACTGTATCAACTTAAAGGGATAAAAAGAACATAACATTATGATATTTTACAACACATCTACAGTACATGTAAAATGTAATCAAAGTAAGGTGCCCAGTTGAAGGACCTGCGAACGCATACACAGCAGAAGAGACGTAGATTTTTGTTAGTTTTTTTTTTTAGAAATATTTGGGGACATTCTAACTGAATGTTTAAATGCTAGGGGGTTTGTTTACTAAGGTGCACTAGCTGTTAACGCAGCACAATTTCTTGGGCTAATGTGGGGCAACTGCAGATAGCGAAGGAAATCTCCGGCGCGATCTATAGATCACATGTTGGCTACTTGAGTGGGTGTGTCCACAACAAATAGTTACCGTGAGCATAGTGCGCAGTAACTGCTAGTTTGCAGATATTGTGGGTACAATTAACTCCACCTCAATGGATAGCATTAGCTGCATCCACTGTGCTGCCACACCACGATCTCTGCATTTTTTGTAGCATTACCTGCTGGGGAATGCTGTGTATGCCCCACAATAGATAACGCTACACTATTTGCACTAACCCACCATGCTAGCTGTGAGAGCCTATTGCATCTTTACTTTTGCCACTAAACAGAATTTGCAAGAGTGTCTCTATCTGAATCTAGGGCTAGTCACCCGCAGGGTAGCAGGAACATACTACTCCTCTCCAGAAGTGCTGTAGGTAGAATAAACTAGTCTTTGCATCTCTGCAGTGAGCCAGTATGTTAACACGGCAGTTCTGTCTGACACCTTTCCTTTCTGTACTGCAGAATTCTCTCTCGGGGCTCAGGAAAGGACATGTCAAGGAATCAGTTTCTTACCCACAATTGACCCAGGTAACCTTGGACAAGTGGATGCTCAATATAATTCATTGGGGTTATGCACCCAAAATTGAAAGAAGCCATTCAGGAGAAATTTGTAGACATAGCGGCTTGATAGTCAAAGGATTTATGCTCCAAATTGACCTCTGAAAATTTACTAGAGTTGAGTGAAAAAATATTTTCTTAATTTCACTAAACTCCTAAATTTAGGAGCATAAAAAGTGAGTGGCAATGGGGATGGATTTAGGGTGGGGAAGTTAAGAGAGAAGCACTGATTTTCAGCACTAGGCACCTAAATTTAGGCATTCAAATTTAGGGAAATGAATGGCAGGCCTAAATTTGGGAGCATAATTTTAAATTCCTAAAATAGTATGAATTTTCAGCGTCTAACTTTGACTTCAAATAGCACCCTAGGTTTTAATACCATACCCAGGAGAATGACCTTATTGGGAGATGACTCCTGTTTGGGGAAACAATGAATCATCTTCTGGCCTTGGGAAAACGTGGTAATGTATGCTGCTACAGTTATTTTGTAGCCCCCAAGAAGGGGGGCACCTATTGCCCCATCTTAAGGAGTGGGCACTGACCTCTCTGACGTAAGGGTCCCCAGATTTTGCATGGAGACTCTTCTTTCATACTAGCTGCCCAGAAGGGTGAATTCTTCACTTCATTGGATTTGGTGGAAGCCTGTTTACATATCTGATAATTGAAGTTTCAACAGTACAAGTGGTCCACAGTATTGGACAAGTGCGTTTCAGTTCTGGGCTCTGCTGTTTGGCTTGGCCATGGTGCTGCACATGTTCATCAATATGATAGTGGTGGTGGCAGCTTGATTGAGATATGATGGAATCCAATTCACCCATATTTGTCAATTGGCTAATCTGAGCAAAGTCTGAGAGAGAAGGGTCTCTTGCCGTCTGGAGCCCTTAGGTTGCGTGGTCCTCAGACCGAAGAGTGATCTCTATTCTTCCAGGGGCTGGTCAAATTGACCCAGTACAGAATACAAAAGCTTCAGTTGAATCTCTAACTGCTGAGGTCTTAGTCCAACCCTAATGTAAGGAATTACATACTTGTTCTGGGGTTTATGGCCTTAACTATTGAAGTTGCTTCTTGGGCCCATATGTACATGTGCCCATTGCAATGGATCCTCCTATTGCAGTCGAACCCCAGCTTGTGGAACTATGAGCACAGGTTAGGGCTACAAGAAGCAGCCAGAGCCAGTTTGAGCTGGTGGTTATAGCGGGAGAATATGATGAATGGGATCCCACTAGAGGACCATAATGCTCTCTACGGATGCAGTGCTTCAAGTCTGGGGAATGCATTGTCAGGGCCAGTTTAGGCCCGGTCTCTTGTCCATCACAGATTTAAAAAAAAGCCAGTGCAGGTAGCCCTCGTCTCTAATTTCCAGCCCAAATCATTAGGCCAAGCAGTGAGAATCCTCTCCTCTCACACAATGCTACAGCAGTTACTTTGTAACCAGCAGGGTGATACTAGGAGCCACCAAAATGGCAGAGGAGACATCCCAGCTGATAGACTGGGTACAGTGTCACCTGTTTGCCCTGCCAGCCATAAGCTTAGCTGAGGAACTCATGTGGTTGCAGACTTCCTCAAGCACCTCCTTGATCCTATTGTGGGAGGTGACGCATTCAACCCGTCCTCATAGAGCATCCCAGTTTTCTTCTGTCTTACGGCCATGGCTAGTGCAAGGTATTGGGTGTCCTAGGCAAGTCTTCATCTTTCATGCCTCCCTCCCCCCCCCCACCCCATTACCCTTCCAAAAATTTTGATAATTAAACTACACAACAACGGCCATCTGAAAAGGCTGTTGTAATCCTTCTGCTTCTCCTGGTATAGCTGTTGGGTGTTCTGTGTTTTTGTTTCTTCTGCAGTTCTTTTCAATTTTCTGAAGTATTCTTTGCTGCCCTTTATTTTATTGGAGTACCATGGTGCTGCTCGTTTGTCCCATGGGTCTGCTGCGTTTTTTGGCTGGTGCCTTTGCTGCTGTAGAGATGGTGGTGTTCCATTGGTTAATAGTCTAGGTTGGTTGAGTCATAGTCTAGGGTAGAGATGATTAATGCATTGTCATGAGGCCATGTTGACACTTTCAGCAATTGCTGAGAGATCTGGATGGGAACTGTCCAGGTGAGTGATGAGGAGAATTTCATCTGCATAGAAATATACAGATGTCCAGTAGACTGTATAAGGAAGTCCATAGGACTAAGAAAAATACTAAAGAGCATTGGAGACTAGATCGAACCCTGTGGCACTCCACACTGCAAATGTTGAGGGGAAGACTGAATGGTCAAATGAGACCTTGAAAGTGCAATCTGCTAGATAAGAACAAAACCAGGACAGAACCCTTCCTTGAAGGCCAATATTAGAGGCGGACAAGTAAGAGGACAAACGTTGCCATTTAGATCTTAAAAATAGCCAAGGATACCTTACAAGCATCATGGGCTCAGTGGACCTCGTTTATTGGTGTCTGAGCCACCTGGTTATCTCATGATTTTTCAGAGAATTATGACAAGGCAGGACTGAATACTGTACATGACCAAAAATGGAAACAAATGGATTGTCCATCTGCAAAAACTTTCTGATTTTATAGTATGGGAAAAAGACTGAGTAAACGAGTTGCATTAACCCACCTCCTAAAAGCCATATTCTATCTTCAGGGTATCTGCAATACATAAGAACATAAGATATGCCATACTGGGTCAGACCAAGGTCCATAAAGCTCAGTATCCTGTTTCCAACAGTGGCCAATCTAGGTCATACGTACCTAGCAGTATATAAACATATATAAACAGTAGGTTAAACGAGATCTGTTGTGAATCTTGAATATTAGGTTGGCATCCACTGTATTAGGTTAGACTTAAATAGTCTTCTCTCTATCTGGGTTGGAGGTTTGTGCCTCTTGGTGACAGATCTGTGTCCCCTTTGAGATTGGGAACAAGGAATGGGCATTTTAATTCGAACGTCTGGCTTTATGATCAGATGATTGGGTAGACTTGATTTACAGTGACTTGCTCATTTTTGTTCTGTGATACTTGTTTTTGTTTTTAGAGTTTGTCCTCAACCAGAAAGTGGAGGCAGACCAGAGCAATTTTCCGTGATGACTGCACTGCTATATCTTGTGGTGGAGTATTGAGAAGCTAGTATTGTCTATCTCCAGCAAGTGCAAGGTGTGTGGACTGGTGCAGATAGACCTGTTTTCCCTGGCCCAGACCAGGTCTGGTGGTCTGAGTGAGATTGATAAGCCCGGTGTTTTATTCAGAGATCAAGCTGGAGCTGGCAGCTACCTTGTGGCCAGCACTGTTGTTCACAAGTTCAAATGCTGGTGGGCGAGAGAACAGACAGGAGGATCCCCACAGGGCCCCTAAGGAGGGTTGGTTAGGTCTAGGCTTCCTTCTTGCTGTCCTTCATCTGCATATCTATATATTTTTTTTTTATATATATTTTTTTGTCCGTTTTCCTTAAGGCTGTATGTTTGGTTTGGTTTTCCATTGGGTTCCTTTGAAGCTGCTTTATTGCAAGTAGCAAAAGAACTACTTTAACATTTTTTAAACATCTGTATTGTGGCATTTCATCTCTTAATTTTCTTTCATAAACTATTAGTAACTTCTTGTCGTGGCCAGGTCTGCTCAGGGGGTACACCTGAAGACCAAGGATGTGCACCTTTTTATCCCCAACAGTTCCCTTCCTTATTCTGCTAGACCAGTCCAGATAAGTGGATTATGCTCCCCAGCAGGTGGAGGCAGACTTAACACCACTGGAGATTGCTTATCACGTGGTATATCTGCTGCAGTACTAAGAGATTCAGAAACAGCATAAAAGCATTTTTAAATAAGGAGAATCCTCTTGGAATAGTGTAGAATTTGTGGAGAGTAGAGAGGTCCGTCTTGCTGGCAAGGCGGAAGAAGTGAAAACTGGATAGCTAGGGGCAGGCAAGGGGTGGGGCCAGGTGGCCCATGCTCAGAAGGGCAAAGCCCTTCTGAGCTATGGAGAGTACTTCCGTCTCAGCGCCGTCGGATGACGTCACCAATTGTGGCTAACTCATCCTGCTTGTCCCAGGAGAAGCCAGAATTGTCTGCCTCCAGCAAGTGGCAAGGTATATAGACTTGGTATGGCAGTGCAGAATGATTTGTGTCTCCTGTCGTCGACTGTGGTCCTGTAGCCTGTGTGCATGAGACCAGTAGGTCCGTTTGCTCAGCTGGGGTACATCTGTCTCTCCTGGCACTTGGTATGTATTTAACATTTCTTATATACTGCCTTTCATGATATCAAGGCAGTTTACATTGAACAAACTGAAATTACATTGAACAGGGCATTTTAACTTGGAGATAACCCTCCATTGCCCATGTTCCCTGTAAAATAAAGTGGCTTGCCCAAGACCACTTGATAGTTTAGTTTAATTAAAATTTGATATAGTCCTCAAACTGCAAAGCAGCTTACAATAATTTTAAAATAAAGTTAAAGTTAGAAAGGAACTCCATTATTGATAGGAAAGGTAAGTAAACATTAGACATAGACAAAACTAAGATTGACAAATGTAGAAACACAAAGGCATGTCAAGGTCTGGTTAGGTCTATTGAGTGTTTACAATTATGGAGATTTAGGAGGGAAGATAGAATGCGTCTGAAATAAAATTAAAGCCTTACTCAAAATGCATTTTAACATAAGAGGGTTCCAATTGGAGAGCTGACAGGAGGACTCTATGGGCCCCCGAGGGTAGTTGCAAAGAGGGCTTAGGCCTGCCTGCCTTCCTTCCTTGCTGTGTCCTGCTTTTTTTGTCTTTTGTTTTCTACATTTTTTCCCCTATTGTTTTTTCAATGGACTGTATTTGGTTGTCATAGCTGCTTGCAATAAAAAAGCTCCAAATTAAAAAAAAAAAAAAAAAAAAAGCCAATCTGGGCCTCTCAAACCTTTTTGGGGCAAGGATTTCCAAGGGTGCCCTAATGGGCCAGGGAATTTCTCAGGGTTCTGTTTTCACATGGCCATGATATAATGTATTTCAGTGGTTCGTTTTTTCACTGCTACTAATTTGTCTAACACGAGTCTCCAAATCCAGTTCTGGAGTGCTGCAAATCAGTCAGGTTTTCAGAATATCCCTAATAGATATGCATGAGATCAGTTCAAATACATTGGAGGCAGTGCATGCAAATATATCATACATATTCATTAGGGATTTCCTGAAAACCGGCAGGATTGCGACCCTCCAGGATAGGTTTGGAGACCCCCGGTCTAGCAGTACCAGGTGTATGCGTGCTGTACATATAGATGTAAGACAGTTCTTGCTCATCAGAGCTTACAATCTAATCAAGATGAACATCACAAAACTGGGGACTAGAGTATGGTAAGATGCACATAAGTAGTGAACAAGAGAGTGAGGAGCATCAGGATTGTAGTCCTTTTGCGCTGCAGTGCTTGGCCGCACAACCTATGTCCAACAGCGGTTTAAACTCGTGGCTGTTTGATTTGTGGAAAGAATACCTTGGCATGTGCATGTTTGCCATTTTGGGATTCCCCCCTCCCGGGGCCTAAAGCAGTGTTTACAACCATTGCCATACCCCCTACTGTTTGGTTTTTTTTCCCTACCAACTGTCACTACCGTCTTCTGGCATGGCTGCCTGGTCCTGGCGAGGGGGGGGGGGGGGCGGAGTATGTGGTGGGGCGGAGTATGTGGTGGGGCTAAAGCCTCAAGTCCACTGACCTCTGGTTGGGGGTGGTCCCCTTTTTTATTTTTCTTCTCTCAGGGTTGGTGGGGATACAGAAGTGTAATCCCTTGTCTCTTATCGTTCTCCTATCCGGTTCCGGTACCTGTGGGTAGCCTCACCCCACCAGCAGCTTGGAGACTGAGCATCTCTGTTTCATGACCTCAGACTGGATAACTAGCTGGCATCTCCCACCAGCCTCCAGTAACTCAGTCTCCAAGCAGCTGGTGAGACATGATTTCCCAGTGGGGGCTCACTGAGGAACAATTAGGAATAATTTTGAGCCCTTTGACTGGATTTGACAGGTCTAATTGGGTAACTTGGCTGTTTAGGGATAAAGTTAAAAAAAAAAAAAAAAAGCCAGAAAGGGTCCTTTCCTGCAGCGTCTTCCGTATATGGAGCTAGGTACTGCAGCCTGGCAAAGGAGGGGGCTTGCTAGCAGTCACCCGCTGCAGAGTTGAGTGCTTCGATGCTCTTCTGTTAGCAGAGTTGTCACTGGAAGAAGAGGTCTGTCAGAGCACCAGAGCAGGAAACTAAGCGTCGGAGTGTTTTTAGAAGACCACAGGTGGTAAGGGGGAGCTGGAGGAGACTTCCCTGCTGAAGAGAGCAGCCGCAGTTAAGGTCGGTGAGGAGTCCAGGATGGAGTGGCAACCCAATCCTGACAACGTGGTGTGTGCACGGGAGCTCGGTCAAGCATGGGAACTGCAGCCATTGTTGAGAGCAGTATGTGACTGAGTTTTCAGGGTTGGGGGGGGGGCAGGTCCTTGGATGCTGTGGGTCTCTCTCTACCATGTTTTATTGTTTTGTTTGGACAGTTTTCATTAGCTGGAGCTGAAAAAAAGAAATTCTAATATAAAAGGTGACAGGCTGTAAGAGCTGTGGGAGGAGCCAGCATGCCAACTAGGCAGATGTGCTTGGCATGCAGGTCCCACAAGGGCTCAGACTCTGCAGCTAAGTTTTGCCGTGGCTGCGAGGCAGTGTCCTGGTCTGTGGGGGTGCAGTTCACGGAGGATGGCTCTGTGCAGGTTCCAACGGCACAGGGGGCCTCGGCTTACTGGGCAGCCGTGGGATGCCTTCCACAGAGACAGGAGAGGCTAATAAGGGAGGAGGGTGTGAAGGGTCTGTCCCTCCTCTGAAGAGCCACAAGAGTAAAGGAAAATCCGGTTAAGGCTGCCGCCTCCAGAGAGGGACAGATGCAGACCCTCCCAAAGGGGTTTCCCCCAGAGTTTGTCCTGATGCATAAGGCTGATGGAGAGTCGGCCGAGGTCTGAGGCAAAGCTCAGAAGCAGGGCCCTCCATTAACTTTGGCAATGGATGGATCGGAGGGGGAACCAGGACCGAGCAGGAGGTACCTGGAGGACGATTTCTGGGGAGATCTGGAGTCTGGCCCTTTGGGACAGGCAGAGGACCTGGAGCCAAGCTGGAGGCTGGGTCAGATATAGAGGAGGGTGAGATCCTCCCTGCCCCTTCCCCCTGGATGAGGCTTGCATCATCTGAGTCTTCCGTAGGGAAGCATTGGTGGCCTTAGTCTCTCAATCCACAAATGCTCTGAGGCTCCATCAAAAGAGGAGCCATTGGGAGATCCGCTCTTTCAGGTGGTGAGGACACTGCAGAGGGTTTGCCCTCTGCACGGGGGGGAGGGGGGGTTTAGAACATGATCCAGGAGGAGTGGGATGTGCTGGAGTCCGCTCTTAAGGGGATGCAGACAGTGGCTCGGCTTTACCTTATCCTGGAAAGAGAACTGGAGATCTGCGGGCTCCAAAGTGGACACAGCACATGTAGCAGTGGTTACAAAGAAGACCACCATTCTGGTGGAGGGTGAGTCTGCACTCAAGGACATCCCAGGACCGCAAGGTGGAGGCACTCCTAAAACAGGCCTTTTTCATCAGTGCCTTAGCGTTGCAGCCATCTGTGTAGCCTTTGGTGCCCAGGCCTGTTTGCTGGGTGCAAGGAATCCTGGAAGGGTCTGTGTCTCAGCCTCTGCTGCTGGGGACCGCCAGATTGGAGTTGGGAACTGCCTGCTTGGCAGATGCCTTCTACCACTTGATTAGATGCTTATATAAAGAAATGGCCTCTGTGGTAGCCACATGATGCTACCTGTGGCTGTGGAATTAGTCAGCTGATGTCTCTTCCCAAGTCCCAGCTCAGTAAGCTGCCCTTCAGAGGCAAGCTCGTATTTGGAGGGGACCTGGATAAGTTGGTAAAGGAGTTAAGCAAAACAAAAGGGGGGAGACTGCTTGAGGACAAACACAAACCGGTTTGATCCTCTACTCCAGGGGTTTTCAGCCCAGTCCTCGAGGAACCCTAGCCCAGTCAGGTTTTCAGGATTCCCAGAATGAATATGCATGAGAGATTTGCATGTTCTGCCTTCATTGTATGCAAATCTATCTTATGCATATTCATTTGGGAATCCTGAAAACCTGACTGGCCTAGGGGTCCCCAAGGACTGGGTTGAAAACCTATGCTCTACTCCAATAAGGGGACAGTTAAGGGACTTCAGGAAGTTCTAAGCTGTGAGGTTTGCACCATATCAGAGGACACTTCCCCTCCCAGAGACAGGCCTTTTTGGGGTTTTAAAGCGCATGGGCAGAGGATTTTATCCTATGGCCTCAAGCCCCATGAAGCCTCAATGAAGCGAGGATGGGCCAGGAGGCAGTGGCTCCTGTAGGCGGTCAGCTGTGGGAATTTTATGCCACCTGGATAACGACCGACCAGTGGGTGCTAGAGGTTATTCATGAGGGGTATGCCATGAAATGGGCACATCTGCTCTGAGAAGCTTTCATCGCCTTGTCATGCAAGGTGCCTGAAAAGCTCGAGGCGGGGTGATGCTGTTTGGTGTCTGCTGGAACTGCAGGCCGTAGTGAAAGTCCCCGGATAAGGGTGTGGTCGATACTCCATATACTTCTGTCATCCCCAAGAAGGAGGGGTCGTTTTGACCCATTTCAGATCTCAAGTAGGTGAACCCAGTATCTCCAGGTGCTTCATTTTCGCATAGAGACACTACGGTCGGTGAGAGCAGTATGAAAAGGAGAATTCCTAACCTCATTAGACCTAACAGAGGCGTACCTGCATATTCCTGTTCAAGCTGAACATCAGTTATCTGTGCTTTGTGGTACTGATGGGTCTCTTTCAGTTTCGGGTGCTGCCGTTCAGCCTAGCAACGGCGCCATGTACATTCAAACATGGTGGTAGTGGTCACAGCAACCCTTCACCAGGAAGGGATTCTGGTACCCCCATACCTCGATGACTGGCTTATTCAAGCGAAGTCCAAAAAGGAAAGCGAGCAGTCCACGGCAAGAGTCCATGGTTCCTTCAGAACCTCTGCTGGATAGTGAACATGGCCAAGAGCTACCTTCAACCGTCTCATGAGCTGGAGTACCTAGGAGCTTGTTTTCCGACCAACATCGGGCGTGTTTCCTTGCCACTAATTCAGATGTTGATGTTACAACTTCAGGTGCACCAGTTTTTTGCGAAGAAGGTACCAATAGCATGGCATTACCTTCAGGTCTTGGGTTCGATGGCAGCTTCCATCAAGCTGCTAGGATGGTGCACATGAGACCTCTCCAAGCAGTGGTGCTATGCAGGTGGTCGCCTCAACGATACCTGTTCTTGAGGCAACTCCCATGCCTGGAGGAGGTCGATGCAGCCCGACAAGCTCTTAGTGGGCATTCTTTTGGAGGTGCCAAAGTGAGTTCCACTGATGCCAGCTTAGCGGGCTGGGGGGTGCATTGTGAAGTGCAGATAGCATAGGGGGCCTGGTCGGCTCAGGAGGCTGTGTGATCCATCAACCGCTTGGTGCTCCAGGCAGTGGTATTGGCTCTGCAGAAGTTCCAGTCCTTTCTGAAAGGAAAGGCAGTGTGAGAGTTCTTGGACAATGCCACTGTGGAGGCTTTCATCAACTGACAAGGCAGAACAAGTGGTGTACAGTTGGAGAGCAATGTAGGCCTGCTATTGCTCTCCAGCTGTACACCACTTGTTCTGGCGGCTCTATCAGTAGCACACGTGGCCGGCAAGGACAACATGGAGACAAATTATATCAGCAGGGGTGCAGATCGATCCTAGTGAGTGGACACTCAATGAGGAAGTGTTCGCACAAGTTGGTGAGGCAGTGGGGACAGCCCATCATTGACCTGATGGCAACATACGAGTTGACAAAAGTGACACGTTTTTTCAGCAGGAGGAGAGAGTGCGTGTCAGAGGGCCTCTGTGCTTGTGCAGGAGTAGCCCACAGGGGGATTGCTTTGTGTTTCCTCTGTGGGCACTGATCAGGTGAGTAATACAGGGGATTGAGGCTCATCGGGACAGGTACTCCTAATAGCTCCAGATTGACTGAGACGACCATGGTATGCCAACCTCATCTGATTGAAAGTAGGGTGCCTTTGGCATCTTGGCTGTTGCAGGGTCCTGTCCTCATGCCACAGATGGATTGATTATCGCTTACAGCATGGGTCTTAAGCGGGCCCATTTGTGGGAGTGAGGGTTCTTGCCAGCTGAGACTTTGAAATTGTTGAGGGCCCGTAGACGCTTCTCTTCGCTGGCGTATGTGCAGGTTTGTAGAATGTTTGAGGTATGATGTGAGGAACATAGCCTGTGTCCCCCTCATAAGCCACGGTACTGGATTTTCTTGCATTTTTGCAGGCGGGTCTGGATAAAGGGTTGACTTGCAGTTCCCTGAGAGTGCAGGTGGCAGCTCTTTCCTGTTTTCATGGGAGAATCCGAGGAATAGCCTCAGCAACTCATCCAGATGTGGCCCGATTACTGAGAGTAGTAAGACTCCTATATGGTTAGTTGTACCACCATGGGATCTCAGTCTGGTGGTGTCCGTCTTTGAGAGAAGCACCTTTTGAACCATTTAGCATCTGATCTTAGACTGTGTTCCTAGTGGCAATTGGTTTGGCAAGGAGGATCTCTGAGCTGAAGGCACTCTCGTGCGGAGTCCCCTTTTTGGTGATCTTGAGGGAGAAGGTGATCTTAAGACCGGTACCACACTTTCTTACCAAGGTGATTTCATTGTTTTATGTGAATCAGGCAGTGACACTTCCAATGTTCTCTGGGGCTGGAGGAAAGAGCAAGGATTCTCCAGGACCAAGCAGGAAGTCAGTCCTCACTTATGGGTGACGTCGGCGCCGACGGAGCCCTCGCGGAGCAATTTTCCCCAGCTTTCAAAGAAAGCCTTTGGGAATTGCAGCGCGCATGCGCGGTAGTCTTCCCGCCCGAAGGTGCCATCTTAGCCAGTCTTCTTTTTTCCGCGGAGCCCTACAGACGTCCCCGTCTTGTCCCCGCGAAAAAGTTGATTTTCCTCTGTATTTATCCTTTTTTCTTTCGGTTCGACGCCGGTCGTTTTCCCGCCCGGACTCGCGACGCCGGTCTCGAGTCCTCTAACGGTTTTTTGAACCTATGGCTACCTGCTCTCTCCGTTTTCTGTCTTGGAAAACGCTGTTCTTGATAGCCCTCACTTCCGCTAGGCGCGTAAGTGAATTACAGGCCCTCGTGTCTGATCCCCCCTACACTCGGTTCTACAAGAATAGGGTAGTCCTACGGACTCACCCAAAGTTTCTGCCTAAAGTGGTCTCCCCTTTTCACTTGAATCAGGAGGTGGTACTTCCAACCTTCTTTCCCGGACCACACTCCAGCCGAGCTGAGACGGTCCTCCATACCCTGGACTGTAGAAGGGCGTTGAACTTCTACCTTGACCGTACGCGGGAGCACCGTAAAGCTGCGCAGCTTTTTGTGTCCTTTGACCCCAATAAATTGGGGCTCCCGGTCTCCAAGCGTACTCTGTCCATCTGGGTTGCGGACTGTATCTCTTGGGCTTATGGGGCAGCCGGACTCGCCTTAGAAAGTCGAGTCACGGCTCATTGCGTTCGGGCAAAGGCCACGTCAGTGGCTTACCTCCGCTCTGTTCCGCTGGCAGACATCTGCCGGGCCGCTACTTGGTCTTCGAGCCAGACTTTTGCGGTCCATTACTGTCTCGAGAGGGAGTCCCGTAGGGACAGTGCTTTCGGACAGGCAGTCCTCCGTAATCTCTTTGAGGTCTGAGCAACTCCTACCCTCCATCCCGGATGTGGGCTACCGGTGGGTGATAATTCAGCGAAGATTCTATCCTTCTGTGCTGCTGAGCTAGAGGGAGCTCATTTTTGTGCTTAGGGTCTCCGGTAGCCTTGAGCTTGGGAGTCCCATAAGTGAGGACTGACTTCCTGCTTGGTCCTGGAGAAAGCGTAGTTACTCACCTGTAACAGGTGTTCTCCAGGAGCAGCAGGAATCAGTCCTCACTACCCTCCCTCCTCCCCTTGGAGTTGCAATCGTCTGCTTATGTTCTTTTTGCAAATTTTTATGCTGTCTTTTTAGCTATGTCATCTGACTGGCTAAGATGGCACCTTCGGGCGGGAAGACTACCGCGCATGCGCGCTGCAATTCCCAAAGGCTTTCTTTGAAAGCTGGGGAAAATTGCTCCGCGAGGGCTCCGTCGGCGCCGACGTCACCCATAAGTGAGGACTGATTCCTGCTGCTCCTGGAGAACACCTGTTACAGGTGAGTAACTACGCTTTCTCTTCTGCATCAGCTGAACGTTTGCCACATTTTCAGGAGTTACCTGAACACCGAGCCAGTTTGAAAGTCTGATTGTTTGTCCTTTCTGGTGGTCTGTGGAAAGGGGAGGTGGCTGCCAAGGCCTCTGTTTCCCAGTGGGTGAGGAAGGCCATCTCCTCAGTATATCTCTTAAGGGGACATTCCCTGCCTCAGCATTCACCAGTGCATGTATGGGCAGAGTTCAGTTTGGTTCCGCCAGCGGAGATCTGCCAGGCAGCAACCCGATCTTCATTACATTAGTTTGCAAGGCATCGGCCGACACCAGTTTTGGATCAGCTGTGCTTCAGGCAGGACTTGTTGATCCCTTCCAAGTGTAGTACTGCTATGGTACATCCCACAGGTACCGGGACTGGACTGGAGGAACGATAAGGAAAGTGAAATTAGACCGTGCCTGCTAATTGATGTTCTTTGAGTTCCTCCAGTCAAGTCCTAAACTCTACTTGGATGATTTCTTAGAGTACAAGCTTTATGGGCCTGAAGAAATACAGCTTAATTGGTTGGTCTGGATTTTGAGGCTACTCTGGAGGGAATGTAGAGTCACTTCTTTCAAATTTTTTTTTTTTTACGGAAATGGTAACTGAGGAACTGACAGATGTGGTCAACTGGTGATGGAATGATGAGTCTTTTGCACACCTTCAGCCAGCCGTCTTGAGCAGGTGAGCCACTTCCTTCCTGGGGAGGGGCAGGAATGGGGGGGGGGTTATCCCGGAGGATATTGTTTTTTGTTTTTAAGGTTTGTTCTTGTTGCTCCTGGGAGTCTGCATTGTAAATAGAGTACTGGAGGCTGGTGGGAGGTGCCAGCTAGTTATCCAGTCTGAGGTCATGAAAGAGACATGCTGGGGGGTGAGACTACCCACAAGTACCTGGACTGGAGGAACATCAGTTAGCAGGTAAGGTCTTCACTTTTCCTGGAGGTGAGTCAGAGGAAGTGGGATTCTCCTAATGGAAGATGAGCATCCTTTAGCGATCCACTTGTTTTTCAGAGAAAGGATGTTATGGAGGTTCTGCATCATGTAGAGCCTGTTCCTGTGCAAGCTTAAGTGGACCGTATTCAGCTTCCTTCTGGATGTCGTCTTCCTGAGCCTATGGGATGGCTTGTAGTCTCTCACTGGGAGACTGAGAATCTTTAAGGTTCATTTCAAGTCCTGTTTTGACTGTACTCTGCCCCAGGATGAGCTAGATCATCTTTGTGGGTGCCCTCATCATGGTGGTGACAAGATGCATGATCATCCTAGAGAAAGGGGCGCTGCAATTAGTCTTATTTATAAGAGGGTAGGGATCCTCCTTCAGAATGCCTTTAGGTCTTCTGTCAAGTGGTGCTGGGTGGCCTGATCTTTGGTGTGACATATTATAGTTGCTAGACAGTCCGGAGGCTGCAAGATTGCAGTCTGAAACAGTGTATGTGGCTGATACTCTGTTGGAGTTGATCAGGATCTCTTCCAAGTCCATGGGCAGTGGTAGTAGTGACCAAGTGGCTGTGGTTCTATAATCGATGGGCTGAAATTTCCTTAGTTACAAAAATGGAGGAGCAACCTTGTGGCTTAAAGCAGCAGCAGCCACCTCCAAGACAGTGAAATTGGAGTTCAAATCCCACTAGCAGTCCTTGTGGCCTTGGGTGAGTCACCGAATTCCCCTTTAAGGGTAGATCAATCTTTTGAGGAGGACCTGGAGAAATGATGGTTAACCTTAGACAAATGTGCCCACAGAGATTCCTGGAAGTTGGGCCCAGGGGAGTTTAGGAATGCCTCTGGAAGAGCCTTGTGTGGAGCATGGAGATGCCCTTGGACTTCTAGAAATCTGTGTAGGGCCTTTTCATCTTATGAGCTCAAAGGTCAGCACTTTTGAAGCTCTGTGTTCTCGGGATTAAGTGATTAATTGCTCTCTCTGGAACCAATAAACACCATAATGTGATCCAGCAGGTTCCGTCTGGGGGAAGGGGGACTTGCAACCAGTTGAGGAATGACTCGGGCTATTTTTTTTTTTTTTTTTTGGAATGAACTCATATCATATCCTCAGTCGGGCACGTTCTGGAGTTTGTCCCCTCTAATGCATCTAAAAACTTAGATACTTAGCTGAAAAGTGAACTCCCAGAGAACCTCAAGATAGTATAAGCCACTGTGAGACTAAACACATCTTGAGGTTGTCTGGGAGCTTGCTTTTCAGCTAAGTACCTTTTAAGTGTGTTACATGCATTAAAAATGTAAATAAAATTGCTTTTTGAGTTGAGACCAATGAATGATATATAGTGGAGAGTAATCCTGGCAGTTTCAATACATATAGACGGTAAGGCTCCCCCACTGAGATCCCTTTTTCTCCCAAGAGAACATTCCTAGGTACTGTTTTTCCAAGAGTAATGTTGATTAGTGTTTTGTTTTAGAGTGAAATAGTGTCTCCTTTTGGATTTGTTTGTTTGGAACACTTGATGTGGAGCTTTTTCTTTTTTTGTGTATTACTACTGACAATGTGCAGGCTAACGTTTTGAGGAGCCTTCTCAAGGGTCCCCATGAGTGGCAGCTAAGCCCTCATGTGCTTGACCTCATTATGAGGAAATAAGGCCACCCAGAATTAGAGTTGAGGGCCACTCAGGCAAATGCCAAGGTAGAGAACTTCTTTAGCCGAAAGAAGGATCCACAAGCAGCAGGTCTTGGATGCCCTGTTTCAGAATGGGTCCCAGAAGGGGCTGCTGTGTCTTTCCCCTGTGGCACTTGAGCACTGGCTTCTGTCTTTGGTCTTTTTGAGTCTGATGGGTCTTCAAGAAGTAGTGTTTTTTGGGCCCTGCAGTCCAGGAAGGCAGTCGCTGTTTTTTTGTCTTTGCAATCCAGTTTGGTTCTAAACTCTCTCAAGGTTCATTTTTATGTATAGAACCCTAAATTACTAACCATAGTAAAGTAAACTATTTACCCTGTAGGAAGGTTTCCAACTGTGTAGATTCAAGTAATAATTGACCAAGTATTTGCATGGAAATTTGAGAAAGCAGGTTGCCCCCCCCCCCCCCCCCGTGCCAAAACTCTAGGCTTCAGCTCCAGGAATACCTTTCTCCTTAATTGAGTTGCTCTAGAAACATTTGGAAATACATTTAATTGCCTGGCTACAAAAAGGGATACTCTTCCTGAAATACAATCTCAAAATATTGTTCCCCTCAACTTCAGAATAAAAAGGAACCAAAGTGGCTCTCAAACATCTTTAAATTGGTCTGTTTTTCTAGAAAATATTAAATAGTCAACAGTGGAAAATTGATCTAACTGTTCCTCTTCTTTTTCATATTTTTTTTTCTTTCCTTTTGGAGATGATAAATAGAAATTTTTAGAGCATCTACATCAGAATAGCAAAGTACTTCCTTTAGATACTTCTGAAACAGTGTCATAGGAGAAAGATAGTGGGACAAGGAAATCTTTTTTAAAAAATGTAAAGTTTTAGCCTGGGTAACATCCTCCAGTACTTCTAACTTGTGATGCAATACCAAACTATCCTATTTCATAAAGGCCATTTCAGAGGTATGAAGGGTAGTTAACTGGGAGTCATCTTGCTAAGATGTGAATCCACAGAAGACTATCTTGCTGCTGCTTCAGTCAGTTTAGTTACACTTGCTAGAAAAACGAGAATTCTTTTAAAGATAGACTTCTAAACGAGTAACCACCTCCATGTATCCTTTTTAAAGTAATCTCTTTAGCAGGTAACTTAGTAGTGGAATTTTTTGTAGAGGAGAAAAACATACCCCTTCAGACATAGGCACAGAAGAAATAGATCCAGAATTCAAATGCTGAGGAGATGCCTGTTTTCAAGACTCGGAGGGACTGGTTGCACACCTGACATGTTCTGGAGAGTCATGTCAGCCATTCCTAAAGTCTAATAAGATTGGCAGGATGGGGTAACAGCCTCTAAAATAAGAGCTATCCATGGGAGAGTTTGTAATCACTGATGACTGAGGAAGTATCCATTGGACCAGTAGTATTCACCACCTTTTTATTGGGGTGATGCAGTCCTCTCCTTTCTTTTAATCATGCTGAGAAAATCCCAAAATGGCTCTAAACTCCAAAGGGGCATGATCTGCCCCTTCGGGCATGCATCTAATGGGCTCGTGGCCACATCCTACAGTAGGGCCTGAATTTTAAAGGCCCAGCTGATATTGACATCACCAGCAGCTGTCCAGCACAAATTCTGGCAGAGATGTTGGACCATGTCTACATCATCTTCTGTTTCTAAGCCTTAAATGATAGGTTACAAATATAGGCCCTACTTGTAGACATAATGTGACTAAAATATTTAGTAAAACTTTTTTTTTCTATAGAATTATTTAAATAAACTACAGTATAGTCTAGCTAGCTCCTTTTTAATGGAATTGTTCCATGAATGTCTGGATCCAGCACTGCTAATAAAGTACTAAATGTTAAGTTGTTGTAGCATTAGATGCAGCCCTGTCAATTTTTTTGTCAGAATATTTTAGGAAATGGGTCAACTATTCTAATTAGAGAAATGTGCTGTAGTCTATAGCTCCTTTTTGAGGGAGACAGTAGAAAATGGTGTTTGTTTCAGCGGTGTAGTAAAGACAGAGATTTTGATGGCACTAGAGATAAATATATTTTATTTTATTTATTTACATTCTCTTTTATATACCGCGCTATTCTGCATCAGTGCGGTTTACATTGAACAAACTGAAATTACATTGAACAGGGCATTATAACTTGGAGATAACCATTTTACAGGGAACATGGGCTATGGAGAGTTAAGTGGCTTGCCCAAGACCACAAGGAGCACCTGTGGGACTAGAAACCCCAGTCCTTCCGGCCCAAGGTTGCTGTCTTCTAGTGGGATTTGAACCCCCAACCTTCCGGCCTGAAGTACCTTGCCCCAACCACTAGTCCACTCCTCCACATGGGTGCACAGTGTCGTAAGATCTCCTTTTCTTGGCCTGTGCTGCTGCCTGGATGGGCCAGATACCAAAGGAGTGAATCCATGGCCCACCTAGACCGGCCCACAGCTACACCTCTGTCATGTTTAATGTGCAGAGAGACACTTACCTAAAGATGAAGTAGAACCTCTACTAGAAGCAGTAGCATCTTCTCTTCACCTCTTCTCCTGCGACTTTGCACATTTTTGGCTTGAAAGTACAAATCTTGTCTACTGCAAATTAATATGCAACTTTGTCCTGTAAATCTTAATGACGTCAAAGTTGACATTAAAAGTTCAATATAAGTGCATCTCTTTGTCATGTGATACCATTTTTATCAGGCAGCCCAAAATGAGCTGCCTGCAAGCTGGATTAGACATGTTCAAAAAGTTGTGACTGAATCTGGAATAGCCACTGCAGTAATTTTACATTCTGGCCTTAATCTTTCCACTCAAAGTAAAACTTGCCGCCTCAGCTACTTCTAGTTTTGAAAGCAGTGTTTTTAAAGTTGCATTGGAGAGCCTCACTTCTTAAAGAGTTTGATGTATTTAACATGCAGCAAAAGTAGGCTGTGTAGAAAGACTATGGGGAGGCAGGGAGAGGTGTGGTGGGTTGTTTAAGGGGTTTTTCCCTCTTCTCTAGGTGGAATAGATTCTAAACATAGCTGTTTTTATGCAACAGCTGTGTGAGCAAGTAGGGAGTTTGTAAAGTCTGCTCTGTCATATCTACAAACATGATGCTGAAGGAAAAAGGATAATGTCCTATGATTTTTAAAAGGAGTAGGTCATAATCTGGATGTTAGCAGAGATCTCATTTTAGAAAGAATCCATGTACAAAGTACAACAGTCTGAAAATGTAATTTACTGGGAAACATTTTGGCTTTGATTTTGGTTTTGCAGTCTGAAACATAACTATTTAGGTTTGTGGGGGGAGGGTGTTTGGTTCCCCCCCCCCTTCCCCTTTAGGGATCTTCTGCGTTTGTTCTGTGCTTTCTTGAATTCAGATAAAGGCCTTATCTCTGCTACCTCCACTGGGAGACTTTGCCATGTATCTGCCACTCCATAAAGAAATATTTCTGCATATAATTCCTGAGTCTTATTTCACTTTCATCCTAGGCTCCCTCATTGCAGAACTTTCTTTCAGTTGAAGAGGCTCTCCTCCTTAATCCCCAGCTGCAATGGCTATTTGCATAAATCGGATCTATTAACACTAAAATATGCAAATTAGCCTTGTTATCTTCAACAGGTCTGTTTTTCAGGATATATAGATATGGTTTAACACTAGAAGCCCCAAAGTGTGTCAATTGCCGCACTCAATTGTTGTCTTGGATGCATCAATTGATGTACTTTGGGGCTTCTAGGTATAAATTTATGTTCCCACTAGGTGGTGCTTCTCAATCACTGTTTACAGTTTTACTCCATTACAAACAATAAACACATGACGTCATGTAATGACGTCACATACTGCACGAATTTAACAAATAAGTAACTTCACATTAATTCACGTGTCGTGATAATGCGTCAGTTGACGCACTTTGGGGTTTCTAGGTAAAATGCCTTTTGGGGCTTCTAGTGTTAAACCATATAAAATGTCTTGGTGAAGTTAGCACCTAAATTGCCCTAAAGTATTTAGTATTTCATATGGCTGTGTGGTGAAAATGCCATCTGAGCTTTCAAGTTCATTGCAGTCAGTGTTTGTTTTCTTTTTTTTTTGGAAATCAGGAAAGCAGTTGCATGTTAGTGCTATGCCAATATCAGAATACCAAAACCATTTCTCAGTCCCTCCCCCTCCCCAGCAAAAGGTTGCACACAGGGCTTCAGTTTTTACAACTTTTTGTTTAGTTTTCAAATAGAATATAAAGAGAGGCATTTCTATTTTCACGTCAAACTTAAATTCAACTTCATATGATTCATGAACTTCTTATGGATGGTTTGCCTTTTTTACTGTCACCTATGTACAGAAAGAATTGCTAGCAAAATAGTGTTGCAAATTTCAGTTTCCCCGATTTCCGAGATCATAGAAACTGGGTGCATTGTTCAGCCGATGTTCCTATCTGACTGTGCCACAGCACTCATGGACAAAAACCTTACAGCATCGCAACTTGTGTTCATTGCCAAGAGAGCTATAGTCTTTGTTTAGCTAAAGAAGCAGAACCCTAGAAGCGTCAGTGTTTGCATGAGAATAGTTGGGGAGGGCCCTATTAGAGGTGCCAGCTGCTGTCACTATCCGCCTTCCATTCCCCATGACCTCCAGTCACTGCAGACTGGTGATGAACCTTTTTTTGACCTTCCCAGCTGCACAGCTCTCAAGCCTGAATAAGTTATCTCAGTCTGCTAAATGACTGCTAGTACTATGCCTTGAAAACGGATGATATTAGATTGCCCCAAAGCCTAAAGTAGTAGTAAAACAAGCTCCCAACACAGAGACAAATATGAAACATAGAAAGTGGTCTATGGTTAAACCATTCCTGCAGCTCAAGTAAAGAGGGTCATTTCCCCCCCCCCCCCCAGATGTCTACCTGGTAGTAGATTGGATGCATTTTTAAAGGATCTCAGTAGCTTCTGGACAATACATAGAAAATCTTGTTTAAATTCTTTAGAACCCATCTATTATCTTTCCACGGTGCTGTAACAGCTCTTCTTCTGCTTCCTCCTCCCCCATATCCCCCAGGAAAGGGGTACCGGTAGATATATGGAAGAACCTTGACTATTAGCAGAAATGAAAATTAAATCTTTCTTACATTTAAGATTTTTCTATTTAAAATTTGACAATATTACGTATTAATACTGTGTGTGTGTGTGTGTGTGTGTTTTTAACTTCCAGGGAACCTCTGAACACTTAGTGGGGGGGGGGGGGGGTTCGTTTTTTAATCAGTAATTAAGAAATTCAAAAGACCAGTTCTGAACTTGACAGTACCTTCTGAATTTATGGTCAGCCATGTTTAAACTGATTCCTCAATTATTCAGACTCCTGTGAATTTTATTTACCATTGTCTATTGTGCTAGACTATCCTGCCTGGCTGAGCATTATTCAGAATGGTGTTTAAATCTGGTCAGTAGCATTTTGAGGTCTAAATTGTGATCACTTAGCATTAATTTTTCCCTACAAGTTTCTTTTGCTTGCACAGTTTGGTCAACTCCTTTCTTATTCAGTACGGACATAGGTGTGTATCTATATTCAGTCAATATCTTAATTTCTTGTACCGATTAGTGGTGTTCCCGACCGTACCTCCATGAAACTATGCCTGAGCGGGGTTGCATTTTGGCTAGAGGAAAACTGCTGTTAAATCCTACCTCCTCACCCCTCTGCTTTGACTCTGTCAATCAGTGGAATCTCTGTTCCACTCACTACCCCCTTACAATACTTAAGTGTACTTAATGATTCTGATCTGTCATTCACCCAGCAAGTTAGTCAAGTTGCAGGTCCTTGTTCCATGCCTTGTGCCAGTTCAGGGCCATTCAGCCCTACAGTTGTAGTCAACATTATTGCCACCCTTGCATTTTATTTGTTGTATACAGTATCTTAAGAAATAATTGGAAATAGTCCAACTGTATGTTGTCATATCTTAATAGTATGTTCAAAGGTATACAAAAAAGTCTGCAACTTAAGACGGAGTAATTTTTGAGAGACACAACATATGACCTGGAAAGGATTAAATGGCACCCTTCACTAATATTTGGTTGCACAACTCTTGGCAGTGATGACAGCTTCCAAACGTTTTGTGTAGCAATCTAAGGTGGGGGGGTGTTTTGTACATCTGTCTGCCAGTAGTTTTCTCCCACTCTTTAACCGCGATTTGTTCTAACTCATGAATGTTTCCAGGATTCCTTTTATCAATGATAAACCTTTCCAAAGAGATTTCAGTTAATTTCAAAGGTTCTTGATTGGATTGCGATCAGGACTGATTACTGGCCAGTGTAAAATGGTCCATTTTATTCCTTTTTAATTATTCTTTTGTGTGTTTGGATGTATGTTTTGGATCATTGTCCTGCTGGAGGACCCATGACCTCTGACTCAGACCTAGCTTTCTGGCACTAGGTTGTAGCGCATTTTGCTTCAAAATACCTTGATAGTCCTTGGACTTCATGATTCCTTTATTATGTTCCAGGCCTTCAGTTTCTGAGGCAGCAAAACAGATCCACAACATTATGGAACTCCAGCTTATTTAACTGTAGAAAGGATGCTTTTTTCCTTATAAGCTGGGATGCTCATGAGGAAGCAATGTGTGATTCTGGTGGTATCAGACAGTAAATGG
This sequence comes from Ichthyophis bannanicus, assembly GCA_033557465.1. Taxonomy (NCBI): domain Eukaryota; kingdom Metazoa; phylum Chordata; class Amphibia; order Gymnophiona; family Ichthyophiidae; genus Ichthyophis; species Ichthyophis bannanicus. The sequence goes on along the minus strand of CM066049.1, from coordinate 116,379,905 downwards.
AGGCATCCTTTGAAAAAAGATGTGTGGTTAAGAACTGTATAGAGAAAACGGTTAGACCCTGAAGCAGAATAAGTTAAAACTGTTCGAAACGCAATGGTCATGGTCTGTGAATATATGGTTGTTACTAAAGGTGATAAGAGAATTTGCAAAAGTGCAGAAGCCTAAAATACATTGTTTAAGAAATAATACTGAATTTTATAACCACATTTAGAATGAAACATTATAAAGTTGATCAGAGAAAATAAAGTTGAAAAATTAAAAGTTGACTAAAAAAGAAAAAGGGACTATTAAGCTAGAAGCAGCTTGTGATAGCAGCTTTGAACATAGTCTGTCAAAAACCTTTGTAATATGTAGTGAGCTAATGTTAGTGGGCTAAAGATTTCAATAATCATGTCCTGGTAAAGTCCCAGTTTTTCTTCTATTAACTATTTTCCTTTTTTAATTGGTCTTGTTTTATTTGATTCTTTCTTATGTCAAATATGTGTACATATATAGTCCAAAGCCATTTCACTGACCATATTTTTTTTAGGAGATATTGGACATTAAGGGGTTGAACTGGAAGGGTGCCGATGTTGCACACAACTGTATCTAGATGTTCAAGTGCAAGAATGATGATGTCCAGGTTATATTATTGCAATCTGGTCTATGCTGGTATATCCTCCATGGGAATGAAGAGATTGCAGACAGTTCAGTTTCACATTCTGACTCATGCCCACAGATAAAATCATGCTACCCCGTTACTTCTCCAACACCTTGGCTTCCCATCAGTTGTCATTTTCAGTATAAAATTCTTCTAATTTACAAGACCTTGTACCAGCTGGCCCCAGAATATCTGTCCTCACTATTCCATACTGTCCAGCTCATTCCCTACAGTCTTCACATGCAAACCAACTGTTTCCTTGTCATCTCTCTAGTCTAGTTCCGGACCTCTGGGTTTATGCTCCTCCTCTAGCAGCTTTGGAGACTGAGAAAACGTCTCACTCTTGTGATGTCACCCGTATAGCCACTCCGGATCCGCCACCTCTCACCAGTTGTCTGTCTCCAAGCAGCTGGAGGACTGGTGAGCCTGGAGGTCCGGGCTCACGTAGGAGAAACAAATAAGGAGCAGCAGGGACTAGAGTAGAGGAAAGTTTCAAGTCAGTTGGTTTAAAAGGGGATTGTCTGCCTTTAAGGCTGGTTTGGGGCCTTCCTCCCCCCCCCCCTCCTTTTTTCCACCGGTGTTTTCTCCCTCAGACCAACCGCGATTGTGTGGGGGCAGCGGGCAAGGAGCTGACAGGTTCTCTTCTAGGCTCTGGTCCTGATTGGCACACTGTTAGCGCATTCAAAGGTTCTGCCTGACAGCGCTGTGAAGTCTACCGGAGAAGCTTGTCTTCAAAGATCTCCCTCGCCCCTTTCTCTCTCTGTGGATGCTTCTCTCTGTGTGCCCGGATCATCTTCCGATGCTGTAAAGGCAAGTTAGTGGAGCAGATATTTCACCCTCCTGCTCTTTCTCTCCCGGTGCTGGGATCGGCTCCTGACCCGCTCATTCTCTGGTGCATATCCGGCTCAGCGTTGGAACCTGACGCTGTATTAGTGAGGTCGGGGGACAACCACCACCGCAGTGAGTACGGGGCGATCAGGAGAATCGCATCATGTGCAAATGAGCAGCGGCGGGGTGCTGGAGTAGTCCGGGTGTCAAGAAGCAGGCCTACAACGTGGCAACAGCATGTTGGGCCTAGCGTGTTTTTCGGGGGTGTGTATTTTTGGCGGGAAACCTCATTTTGGACTCAGAGTAGATTTTAGCTAAGGGGGCTTAGCTTGCGCTCTTATTCAAAAAAAAGTGTGTTATTTCTGGCTGCCGCATTTGTTGGTGGAGACTGGGAGCCTCTGTTTAACCAGACACTATGCCTTCAAGACCACAGTGCCTCGTCTGCAGGACCAGATGGGGGCAGTATCTGAGATGGGTGTCTATAGTGGGTGCGTTCAGGAGGCAGAGGCTCTGGAGCACACCTTGAAGTGGACTTGGATGCACAGGAAGCCCTAGGAGCTGATCAGGGCCCCGCTCCCCTTGAATTGCCACTAAGAGCCGGTAGCGGGACCATTTTCCGCGCCAGATCCTCCGGCTGCGCAGACAGCCTTGCCGGGGGGTCTGGCAGCGATCTTTTCCCCTGAGTTTAACCTTATTCAACAAGCCTTCGGAGGAGCACAGAAAAGTCCATTGGCACGGTCTGGAGATAGAGGGCAGGGAGAGAAAAGACCGGGAACCCCTCTAAGTGTGGGGGCCACCGGGGACCTGGCAAAAAGAGCCAGGGTGGAAAGGATGCTGAAAGATCCGTCGATTAGCTTCGGAGGGACGTCCTTCCGTCGAGGGGGATCCCGACAGGGAGTTAGAGGAGGATTTGGAAGAAGGCGAGATCACGGACAGGGAAGACCAGGCAAGGGTGGTCAGACTGTTCCAAAGAGAGGAGTTGCCGGCGCTCATTACAGACACATTGAGGGCGCTAAATATGCCAGTGCCGGGCCCAGCGGAGGATCCTACCTTGGAAGATCTGTTGCTGCAGGTGTTTAGGAAGAATCAGAGCGTTCCCGGTGCATTGAAGGAAATGATCCAGGAGCAACGTTAAAGGGGGCCAGAGTTATGGGCCGTCTATCCGCTGGTGGAACAAGATAGACTTGTTTAAGCCTCCGAAGGTGGATGCGGCTGTATTGGCAGTTACTAAGAAGACTACGATTCCGGTGGAAGGAAGTGCGGAGCTTAAGGACACACAGGACAGAAGGCTAGACACCTTGTTAAAACAGGTCTTTGACGTTAATGCTCTGTCCATTCGGCGATTTGCAGAACATGGGTGGCAAGAGCCTGCCTCCGCTGGGCGCAAGGACTGAAGGACGAGCAAGGAGAGGACATTGCGGGGCCAGACTGGAGTGCCACGTACCTACCATATATTCATTATGACCTCATTCGGGGGTTGTCCAAGAGTATGGCATCGGCGGTAGCAGCTCGCCGGTACCTGTGGCTGTGCAATTGGGCAGCAGATGGATTGTCTAAGTCCAGGCTCAGTAAACTTCCGTTCAGAGGAAAGCTCTTGTTTGGAGATGATTGGGACAAGTTGGTTAAGGATCTGGGGGAATCCAAGGGGGTAGGCTCCCTGAAGACAAACAGAAGCAGGGGCGTTCGACTCCTGCTTCCAGAGCACCGAACAGGGAGTTTCGTCGGTTCCGTTTTCCGAGATTGTCAGGCGCAGAGAGGATGTTTTCCCAGTAGAAATCAGGGGTTTCGTAGCTTTCGGGGAGCCGGCAGAGGGACCGCTCTCTGCCTCCTTGTCTGGCCAACGGAAGTCGCAATGAAGTCGGGGGGGGGGGGGGGCCCAGGTGGATCTGGTACCCGTAGGGGGCCGACTACGGGATTTTTACCCTGCCTGGGCCCAGATTACATCAGACGGTGGGTGCTGGAGGTCATTCAAGAGGGGTATGCTTTGGATCTTCAGCGGCCCGTGAAGGAGTCTTTTCGTTCAGTCGCCGTGCAAGGCGCCGGCCAAAGGTGCCGTGTTACGGGAGACATTGGCACAGCTGCTCAATCTCAAGGCGGTGATGCCGGTGTCTCTAGACCAGTGCAGCTGCAGTCGGTACTCCATATACTTTGTGGTGCCAAAAAAGGAAGGGTCTTTTCGGCCAATTTTGGACCTCAAAAGAGTGAATCGTTGTCTTCGGGTGTCGCATTTTGGCATGGAAACCCTGAGGTCAGTGATCGTGGCTGTGAGAAAAGGGGAGTTTCTGACCTCCCTCGACTTGACGGAGGCGTACTTTCACATCCCTATACGAGAGGAACATCAGAAATTTCTCTGGTTTGCGGTTCCCCAGGGGCATTTTCAGTTCCGGACCTTGCCCTTCGGTCTGGCGACAGCACCACACACATTCACCAAGGTGATGGTGGTGGCAGCGGTGTTGCGAAAGGAAGGGGTGCTTGTGCATCTTTATCTAGACAAGTGGGTAATCAGAGCAAAGTCCAGAGCAGAAAGTGTGGTGGCTACGGCCAGAGTGGGTAGTTTTTCTGCAAGGTCTCGGCTGGGTCGTCAATATGGCAAAGAGCAAGTTGGTGCCATCTCAGCAACTATACTTGGGAGCTCGGTTCAATACGAGTACAGGAAGAGTTTCTACCGCCGCATCAAGCTCAGGGATTGAGGGGGCTCCTGGAGCAGTTTCTGGGAAGGCCTTCGCCCACAGCCTGGCATTATCTGCAATTGCTTGGGACCATGGCGGCGACCCTAAAGCTTGTTCCGTGGGCAAGAGCTCACATGCGGCCATTGCAGAGGGCGTTGCTCCACCGCTGGTCACATCAGAACGATCTTCTGTCACAGCAACTACCTTGTCTGCTAGAGACGCGAAAATCTCTTCAGTGGTGGTTAAGGAGGGATTTTCTGGAGAAAGGGATGCCACTGGAAGCACCGTGTTGGATACCCCTGATGACTGATGCCAGTCTCGGAGGCTGGGGGGCTCATTTCCAAGGAAGGTTCGCCCAGGGTCAGTGGAGCGATCAGGAAAAGGGCTGGTCGATCAACAGGTTGGAGTTAAGAGCGGTGACGCTAGCCTTGCAGGTTTTTCACCCGTATCTTCAGGGTGGAGCCATTCGTGTGTTTTCCGACAATTCGACGGCGGTAGCTTATATCAATCACCAGGGCGGTACCTCCAATGTCCCAGTGAAAACCGAAGCCGAACAGCTCTTCGCTTGGGCAGAAGTCCATCTGACATCCTTGTCAGCGGCGCATGTAGCGGGAGTAGACGATGTTCAAGCTGACTTCTTGAGTTGCATGCGGTTGGACCCGGAGGAGTAGGTCCTGAATCGGGATGTCTTCGGGCTGTTGGTGGGTCGTTGGGGTACACCAGTAATGGATCTCATGACGACCTTTCAGACAGCAAAAGTGAGCTGGTTCTTCAGCAGAAGAGAGGATGTCGGAAGGCCTGGATGCTCTCATACAGCTGTGGCCAGAGGAGTAGCTCCTTTACATGTTCCCCCCTCCCCCCCGTGGGTATTGATAGAGTGCTGCAGCGCGTAGAGCGGCACAGAGGTCAGGTGAATCCTGATTGCGCTGGACTGGCCAAGGCGGCCATGGTACGCAGATCTGAAGAGACTCTTAGTGGGGAAGCCGTGGCGCCTTCCGTGTCGGCCAGATTTGTTAGCTCAGGGTCCTCTACTCATGCCTCAGGTGGCTTGGTTCTTGCTTATTGAGAGGCTATTGAGAGGGCTAGGCTGAAGAAGAAAGGATACTCCTCTACGGTGGTCGCCACCTTGCTGAAGGCGAGGAAGAGGTCTACCTTGTTAGCATATGTCCGCGTTTGGCGGGTGTTTGACGCTTGCAAAGCCTCTACCTGACATTCACCACACCATGCCTCAATCCCGCTAGTTGGACTTTTTGCAGGCTGGTTTGGATGAGGGCTTAGCGGCCGCTTCCCTGTGGGTGCAAGTGGCAGCATTATCATGTTATCGAGGTAAAGTAGGGGGACAAGTTCTAGGGCATCATCAGGATGTTAGGAGATTTTTGAGAGCAGTCTCTCTTTTGCGGCCGCCGCAACAGGTTGTCCCGCAGTTGAATTCGCCTTTTGTGCTGGAGGCGTTGTGCCGCAAACCTTTTGAGCCTTTGACGGATGCTTCATTAAAAGACCTTACTCGTAAGGTGGTGTTTCTGGTAGTTCGGCCAGGAGAATCTCGGAATTGCAAGATTTGTCCTGTAAGGAGCCTTTTTTGGCCTTTTATGAATTGAAGGTGGTGTTGCGGCCCGTACCGTCATTCTTATCCACGGTGGTCTCGGCTTTTCATGTGAACCAAGTAGTTTCATTGCCGGTGTTCTATGAAAAGCGGCAGGGTTTGTCCGCGGAACGCCTGCACCCATTGGACATTCGTAGGGTCTTGAAGTATCTGCGTCGGACGGCAAAGTTCCGCAGATCAGATAGGCTTTTCATCTTGTTTGCAGGGCCGAAGAAAGGAGAGGCAGCGTCCAAAGCTTACATTGCCAGATGGATAAAGGAGGCCATAGCGTCTGCTTATGTGTTAGCGAGAAAGGTAGTCCCTGAAGGGTTGCGGGCTAATTCCACGAGAGCGCAGGCGGCGTCTTGGGCTGAGTTTCATTTGGTTCTGCCTGTGGATATTAGTAGGGCGACTACCTGGTCTTCCTTGAATTCCTTTGTTGAATTCCTCTGGATGTGCAAGCGGAAAGGGATACCAGATTCAGATCAGCGGTGCTTCAGGCTGGTCTAGCAGGGCCCTCCCATTGATTGTTTCACTGCTCTGGTACTTTCCCAGAGGTCCGGGACTAGACTAGAGAGACAAGGTTAAATTAGACTTACCTGCTAATTGTTGTTCCTTTAGGAACTCTAGTCCCGTATCCCTCCCTCCCAGTTTTTCCTGTGTGCTAGGGCCGGAAGCAACTAAGAGATGACCGGTAAGTTTGTCACGCTTCAAGGCATGGGGAGTACGTGGGATCGCTATTCTCCCAGGAGGAGGGGGCAGGCCTACGGAGTTGTTAGTCGCTGACCAGGTAAACTGGGTAGGCGACGATTTGGTGTTAAGGTTAATGTTTCTTAAAAAAAATAAAACCACAAACAAAGATTACGATAGTGTTTGTTGCTACTTAATTGTTGCTCCGGTGAGTCTGCTTTGCCAATAGGTTACTGGTGAGAGGAGGCAGATCCGAAGTGGATATACAGGTGACATCACAAGAGTGTGACGTTTTCTCAGTCTCCAAAGCTGCTGGAGGAGGAGCATAAACCCAGAGGTACTGGACTAGACTAGAGTTCCTAAAGGAACAACAATTAGTAGGTAAGTCTAATTTAACCTTATCTTCTCTGTGACATGCCCGGCATGAATCCACACACTATTCTGCATTTTTCTTCCTCTGCCCCATGCTATGGAGCACCCTCTTCAAGCCACATTTAAATGTTTCAAAGCAGAACTAAAAGCCCACCTGTTGAAACAAGTGTTTAAGCTTCTCTGACTAATTAGACTCCCCTAATACAGTCGTCCCTCGTTTATCACGGTTAATCAGTTCCAGACTCTACCGCGATAAGTGAATTTCCGCGAAGTAGGATTCTTTATATCCAAGAGTTATACCTTCTCCTGGATGGTAAGCATCTTCCTCCAGCGCTTAGTTTCATCATCAGAAGGCTTAGAAGAAGCAGCACGTTTAGGAGACATCGTGGGGCTTAGATAAAGGCCTACAGTCCATACGTACAGTAATTTTAATTGTAATACTACCTTATTACTACCTTATTCCTAGCATTAAACACTTTGCAATGTTCCATAGCCCTTTCTTCCGGGCAACACTATATCACCACCTTACCCTACCTGGGCAAGAAGAACCAATCTAACCCTTACCATTCTGCAGCCAACTTCCCACAACACCCACGACGCTCTCACCTGCTGTATGTGGACCTCAATCATCCAGACAAACTTAAAAAAGCACTACCTAAAACTCAACTCTTCCTCAACTGTGCCCTTATAAACTCACGCTCTGTGCGTAATAAATGGCCAGTGATACCAGACTTGATAGAAGTGCATAACCTGGATCTACTCATGGTGACTGAATCATGGCTCAAGGATACTGACAAAGCTATCATAAACCAATTAATACCTCCCAACTTCTCCATCCATACTTGCCATAGGACCAACCGAAAAGGAGGTGGAGTATTCATTCTTTCAAAAACAAACCTAGAATTTCGACTGCTCACAGCCAAGAGCTCCTCCCATGCTGACTTTATCACCATTGCCAATAAAGACATCACCATAAACCTTATTTACAGATCCCCTTCTTCTCCTCCTGAAGTTATCTCCACATTCATAGACTTAGCCTGCAACCCAGCTGACCCACACAGCTCCAATTGGCTGCTTGGTGACTTTAACTTACCCTCCCTGCAACCCAACCAAGCAGATGCTTTCCTAGAAGCCATGCAAACACTTGGTTTTGATCAACTTGTAAACACCTCCACTCACAATAAAGGAAACCTACTGGACCTAATTTTCGCTCCCCACGCTGCATCCAGCCAAAATTCCATCCTTAACACTACTATTACCTCCATTCCCTGGTCGGATCATAAACTAATTATGTTTCAGATGCCCACTCTTCACCCTAAGCATCTACCTAACAATCCATGTACAGAATCCAAACCTACCTCTCAATTCAAACCATTGAACAAAGATGAATTCATTAGGCACGCCTTACCTCTACTCAACCCAATACATTCTGACCTCGGAGAAGCAATCACCAACTGGAACACCACATTAAAGTCTATTGCACAACTACCAGCTTCAACCAAAAGCAACAAGACCAAACAAAACAAGAGACAGCCATCACCATGGTATACAGCAGATCTCCGTTCATCCCTCCTCTCCCTCAGGAAACTTGAAAGGAAATGGAGAAGATCTCACTCCGAAGCCATTAAAGTATTATACTTGAACCACCTCAAACTCCACCGTGAATCTATATATCTCAAAATGAGTGAATACCATGCTAATCTTCTCCTCCGCTCACTAAATAAACCCAGAGACCTTTTCAACATAGCAAAATCCCTAATTAAAGACCCATCATCTACCCAACTAGTTCCTATCCCCCCCCAGTCCGCTGATTATCTACAATCCAAGACCCCCATAACTGACACAATCTCAGTCACAACACCATCACACTCTCACTCCCCATTTCCTGCAATCACAACTTTTACAACACCCTCTGAAAAAAACATTCAAGATCTCATCACCTCCATCAACACTTCTACTGCTCCAAGTGACCCATGCCCAGCATACTGGGTCAGATCGCTACGTGCCGAACTGAGCCCAATCCTAGTCAACATCATTGGACTCTCCTTTGCAACAGGCACGTTCCCATCTCTCCTTAAACAAACCTCTATAAGACCTCTACTGAAGAACTCTAGGCTTGACCCACTAAAGCCTGACTCCTACCGCCCAATCTCGAGCATACCTCTATTAGCCAAAATAATAGAGAAGGTTGTTCAGAGACAGATACAACATCACATTGATACAGCCTCACCGCTTGATCCCAGTCAACACGGCTTCAGGGAATCACACGGTGTAGAAACTCTCCTTACCACCCTAACTAATACACTGAACAGAGGTCTTGATAAAGCAGAAAACGGCTTTGCTCTAATATTCCTAGATATCTCCGCTGCCTTCGACTCAGTTAATCATAATCAACTCCTTGCCCGACTCCTAGAAAAGGGAATCGAGGGTCTCGCCTGGGAATGGTGTAGGTCATACTTGTCTGAGCGATGGCAACATGTCAGAGTCGGTACCACCACATCCACACCTTTCCACCAACACCAAGGTGTTCCGCAAGGATCGTCCTTATCTGCACTTCTGTTTAATGTGTACTTACAGCCGATCTGTGACATCATACGTACTTTCAACATCTCCTCATTAATTTACGCTGACGATGTTCTACTGTTTACTCCATTTAAAGTCAGTCAACCAGACCTCACCAACCTTATCCAATGCTTCAATGCCATCACAGACTGGTTAGCTTCTCAAAACCTCCGTATAAACTTCAAGAAGACCGAAGTTCTCTTCATATCAAGAAACAAAGCATTCTCACCTCCATCCTCTCTAAAAGTAAGAGATGCTGATCTCCCCTGTAAACAATCCATTCGCTACCTAGGGATTACTCTGGATCAGCATTTTGAATTTAAGGAACACATTCGGAACGTCACAAAGGCTGTCTACAATAAAATAAGAACGCTAAGACAACTCAGACCCATGCTACCCCACAACAACTTCCGGACCATTTTCCAGGCCCTCACACTACCTCATTTTGATTATGCTAATGTCATCTTATACGGTCTCCCTAAAAACACCATTAATCCTCTACAACTGGCGATGAATGCGGCTGCTAGGGTGCTTTGTGGTCTATCAAGATCAGACCATATCACCCCGACGCTCATGGAACTACACTGGCTACCAATTCATTGCAGGATAACCTATAAAATCCTCATCATCACTTTCAAGATTATCAACAACCTTGCCCCCACGTCTCTTAACGACCTCATCTCCCTCACCCCAAAAAACAGAGAAAGAAGGATAACAACTGACAACACCCTGATTATCCCCAAGGAGTCCATCAAATGTACCCAATCAACCAAGAAAAGGACCTTCGCCTTCTATGCACCTAAATGCTGGAATGACCTCACACCTGAAATAAGAGCAATTAAAGACCTCTCTCAATTTCGTAAGGCAATCAAGCACCACATCTTCCTGATCCATTTTGCACAAGCTTCTAATCCTCACCGGATCATCAGCCCTCCTAAACCGACAAACTCTCACTCTTCTCCCCATTTCCCTCACAAGTAATTTCTGCCTCAAGTTTATTCCGACCATAGTCTGCCTGTGAATACTAAACAACCCAATATGTTTATACATAGCTCAGTTTTTACACTGTTTTTGTATATAGTTTCACTGTGTATACATAGTTATATTTTATTACCCGTTTTCCAAGTTTAAGTTACCTGTTATAATGTAAGCACACCAGTGTTTTCTGATTGTGCAGTTCTGTTACTTGTAAACCGCACTGAAAACAAATAGCGCGGTATATAAAAGATGTTAAATAAATAAATAAAATAAATAAATACTGGGGTGTATAATTGATTCAGACAACCGAGCGTGCGCTGCATCATTTTCACTGTCTCAAATCAACTTTTTAATGAATGTACATGTATTTGAAGAAACCGCGATAGTAAAGCCGCGAAAGTCGAAGCGCGAAGTGGCGATGGACGACTGTATACTGAAGATGTGTGCTCTGACTTGGGTATCTGTCTCACTCTTGGTAAATTTTTTTCTCTCTTATTGTCTGTTAACCATGTATTCCTTCTCGGTTTCCTCTTTCCCATCTAGAATATGGAGTTCTCTTTTTATCTTATGCTTTATTTTTGAACTTTGTAAACCACTTTGCTTATCTGGAAAGGCGGTATGGAAATTTAAATTGACTATTCAGTGTTTTCTACCAACTTCTGGAAGGGATAAATCAAAATGAAAAAACATGCAAATAGTGTATCCAAACAGCAGCATTTCACACCAGTTTGATTCTTAAATGGAGCTCTTGTTTGGACAAAACTCCCATGGTGCTTTTTATATGAACTTTTTTTAACCCCCCCCCCCCCATCCACCTCCCCTTATCTTCTCTCACCCTTCCCATTTTATAATTGCAAGAAATTTAAATACTTCGGCTAAAGATGTGCTAATTCAAGAACTTTATAAAGGCAGATTAATTTTTAGCAGATTTCTGCAGTTCTTCATTCTCCCAGTCCACTTCTATCTCTTAAACCTGATCCAACATGCTGAGCATAGGGCTGGCTCTTGGAAAATGACACCCTAGGCAGGGATGTAGATGTTCATCCTAACCAGAGATGGGGCTGGGGATGCTATCATGCAGCGCTTCTGGTTTGCATGCATTCAGGGCAGGTTGGGCTGGAAAGAGGTTATTTTAACAGCCCTGGCTCCATTCAGGCATGGTGGCATCTCCCAAAGACTTTCTTTGAAAGGTGGGGAGATGCTTCAATGAGGACTCCGTCGACATCGCCCATATGTGAGGACTGATTCCTGCTGTCCCTGGAGAACACCTGCTACAGGTGAATAACTACGCTGTCTCAAACTCAGATTCTTCTGCTCAGTTGCAGCTGCTAGAAAATACTGCATTTCCAACTTTCTCACTGCAGTTGGCTCTGCATGCTTGAGCCGCATGGAGGAAGATAAAGGCACATTTATTCCAACAGGCTTGTCAATTCTTCAAGGACTAAGGTTGGAGAGTGTCTTGTTGATTATGAACTGAATTGAGTCAGGTTATGATTTTTTATGGCTGATTTTTGGTTATTTTAAATTTTTTTTAATTTTGTATAATTTTCCATTGTGTTATATTTTTTTCACTGAAATCTGCCTAGGATTAGAATAGGGCAGAATAAAAATCCTTTTAAATGAAATAGGGGGAGGGGGGGAGACAATGGCATTTTTTTTTTTGTCTTCAGTTAATTTGAAAAGCAATCCAACAGCGGCAACTCCAGGTCACAAGTACCTGTCAGCTTTCTAAAAAGATACAGATTCTATGTTGCTTATCCCAGGGTAAGGAGTGGATTTCTCTGGTACACATTAATAATATGGACTTCTCCATGAACTTGTCCAAACCTCTTAAATCAGCTATACTAACAACTTTTACTATGTCCTTTGGTAATAAATTCCAGCTTTTGATTATGCGTTGAGTGAAATACTTTCTCTGGGAACAAACAGGAAGTCGGTCCTCACATATGGGTGATGTTACCAATGGAGCCCTCACGGAAGCATCCCCCCAGCTTTCAAAGATAGCCTTTGGGAGATTCTATCACGCATGCGTGGTCCCCTTCCCACTCAAGGGTGTCATCTTGCTCAGTCTCTTTTTTTTTTTTTTTTTTTTTTTTCCACGGAGCCCTTCAGACGTCCAACTGGCTTATCCCTGGAAAAGGTTGTCCTTTTTTTCTCTTGAGTTTCATACTCACCTCCAGTACTGCACCGGTACTCTAACCATCACATGACATTGCTGTTTCTGCATGAGTTCGGGTCCCTTTTTGTAGTTTTTTTTCATTTTTGGTGTCTTCAAACCTTTTTCCAACTGACAACCTGGCGGGTCTTCGATCTCGCTGGGGTACGTTTCCCCCCATGGTTGCCAGTGGCTTCAAGAAGTGTGATCGGTGTAACAAAATTATGTCTTTAATAGACACACATGACTGCTGCCTTCACTGCCTTGGGCCGGACCACGACCCTACAGCATGCGGTCTCTCCAAAAAGATGTCCAGCAAGGCCCTCGAGCTGCCAGCAGCAGCACGATAAGTGTTGTTTTTTTTTTTGTCCCCACTCCCCCCCCCCCCCCCCCGAGTCCCTGGTACCTTCGAAGTCCAGGGCCTCATCTGAAGCCACGACATCTCGGGTGGGCCCCTCCGAAGCCCAGCGGTGCCATGGTTCTTCAGAGAGGGGTGTCTCCCTCGAGGGAACCCAAGAAGAAGAAAACCTTGACGGCGGCATTCCTGGATGGATCAGACAGATACGTTTCGAGCCAGTTCCTGCAGTCTGAGATGCTCTTCTGAGGGATTGGAGAGGGAGCGGCCTGCAAAAGTCCCCTGAAAGGAATCGTCCTTAGACTGGCCTTGGTCGCCAGACACCATTCTTGTTGGACTCCCCTCGGTGCCTGCGCCAATGGCTGCGGAGCCTTCTGACTTGGAGTCCAGAATGGCAGCCCTGAATGCAGTTTGTCTGCCTTCATGGACCAGCAGCAGGTGCTGTTGTCCAGTACTATCGGTTCATCCACCCCAACCACCGTGCCCTTGCCATCGAAGATGTCCCCAGAGGCCGAGCCGATCCTCTTAAGTCCTCTGGCCTTGAGTCTATCCTTGGCCGAGGTCTCAATCCAGTTCCCGCTGAATGGGGCCGTGATCATCCCTGGCTAGTACACTTGGTGCCGGCTGAAGGGCCTTGAAGGGGCCATGGGCCTGAGTCGGCCCCAGGGCCCATGGACCATCCTTCCTTAGAGTCCTCTATGGACTACTCCAAGTGGGAGATGGAGGATGAGAAGTTGCCCGATACCCGTCGCCACCATGACATCCCCTCAGACTCTCCTGCTTCAGAGCCCCTAGCTTTCCCGACTGAATTGGAGGATCCTCAGGTGGATGATTTAGAAATTCGCCAGTTTGAGGCTCCTCCAAGGGAATTGCTCATGGTGTCCATCCCTCCCATCCTGGAATGGCTGCTGCTGCATATGTGGGAAACACCAGCGTCTGTGCCGGTGGTGAGCAAGTGGCTCAACTCAGTGTATCGAGTCAGCCAGAACCCGGGCTTCCAGAAATCACAGCTGCTGCACAACTGAAGAATCAGAAGACTCACTCCTTGGTGCCCCCTGGCAGGGAGGCATGCACCTTGGACACCCTCGGCAGAGAGTGTTACCATGGCTCGATGCTCATTGGCTACATTCAGGCCTACCAGCTGAACATGGGCATGTACCTGAGAGACCTGGCGAAGGAACTCGCAAGGGTTCTCAGCTAGTCTGAAGAATCCCTGCAGCAGTTCAGAAACCTGGCAAAGGCTGTCTGTGAGTGCTCCAAGTTTGTGTCTCAGGCAGCCTATGATGGATTCGAATCAGCGGCTCGAGTAGTGGTGGCAGGCATCGGTGCCTGATGCCAGGCTTGGCAACAGTCATCTGACCTCAAGCAATGGGTTCAGGATAAATCGATCAATGTCCCATGCCAAGGAGAGAACCTCTTTGGCAAGCCCATGACCGACAAAGCTGCCAAGCTGGAGACTGAGTTCATGACAAGGACCAGGCTCCCCAAAAAGACTGCCCCTCTCCGACAGAAGGGCTCTGGTAAAAAGCCCTTCTGCCTGAGGAAAGGGGTTGCTTACAGAAACTACCCACCTTTTCAGGCCTCCCGGCTCCCCAGCAGGGTCAGCAGGCCCAAGGGTCATGGGCATGGCCCTCGTAAGCAGAAGGCTCCCAAGTTCCTGATGAGGGAAAAGTTCAGATGCTCTCCCTTACCTGCTGGAGGTAAGGCAGCAATGCTTCTTGGATCTGAAGAATGCCTATACCCACATCCTCATTAACCCCAACCACAGGCAGTACCTGCAGTTCAGGGTGGGAGGTGGGCACTACCAGTACAGAGTGCTGCCTTTCGACTTGGCCTCCGTCCCAAGGGTCTTCACAAAATACTTTGCAGTCATGGCTACTTTCCTCCACCTCCATGGGGTCTTTGTTTTCCCCCTGCCTGGACGACTGGCTCATAAAGGGAGGCACAGCCTCAAAGGTGCAGCAGGCAACTGCATGCCCCATCCAGGTCCTGAAGCACTTGGGGTTTGTGATAAACTACCCCCAAGTGTCACCTCCTTCCGACACAATGTCTGGAGTTCATCGGGGCAAGACTGGACACCCTCCAGGCAAAGGCCTTTCTGCCCGGGGACCGAGCCAACTGCCTCAGGGCCCTGGCACTGTCCCTCGGTGTCTGCTCAACTTCTCTTGCGCCTCCTTTGTCATATGGCCTCCACAGTACACGTCACCCCAGATGCCCATCTCCACATGAGGGCTGCGCAATGGTGCCTTTGGGACCAGTGGACACAGGCCACAGGATGCCTCTGGGACAAAATTTCAGTGACCCGCCAGTTGGGACTTTCTGACCTGGTGGCAGACTCCCCAATGTCTCAAGGCAGGGATGCCTTTTCAAGCCCTGAGCCCCTTAAGGGTCCTCGCCATGGACACCTCCCTGCTCGGCTGGGGAGCACACTGTGAGGAACTCCGCACCCAGGGCAGCTGATCACAGGACGAAAGCATCCAGCGGATCAACCTCCTGGAACTACAGGCAGTATACTTAGCCCTCCAAGCTTTTTGCCACCGCCTACATCACCAGCCAGTGTTGGTTCAGACGGACAACCAGGTGGCGATGTTCTATGTGAACAAACAGGGGGTACAGGGGTCTCGTGCCCTCTACAGAGGCGTGGTGGTCCTCTGTTCCTTTGCAGTCCCACAGGGTATACTCCTGCGGGCAGTATACCTCCCAGGCCAGAACAACCTACTGGCCAACAGATTGAGCAGAGTTCTCCAACCCCAGTGTGGCTGCCCAGCTCTTCCAGCTCTGGGGGGAACTAGTGATGGACCTGTTCGCCAGCCCAGACTACTACCAATTGCCCCCGCTTCTGCTCCCGGCAGGCCCATCCCTCCAGGGTGGTGGCAGACGCATTCTTCATCTTGTGGTCAGGATCTCATGTACGTCTTCCCTCCCACACCGCTGATTTCCCAAAACCTTGTTCAGGACCCTCCGTCACAAGGCCTTGCTCATCCTGATAGCCACTCGATGGCTCAGAAAAACCATGGTTCCTACTACTACTCTGATTCAGTGGAGACCCCCATCTCATTGGGGAACTCTCCAGGGCTTCTATCTCAAGAGGAGGGTTCTCTTCTACACCCCAACCCAGCGTGGCTGCTGAAAGGGTGACCCTAGCCCCTTTCAACCTCTTGGGTAAGGTAGAGGAGATCTTGCTGATATCTTGTAAGGTTTCCACTAGGAAAGCTTACGCTCTCAATTGGTGCAGGTTTTCAGCTTGGTGTGCAGAGCACGGGACGGTCCCAGTCTCCTTCCTGGTGGGATTGGTGTTACAGTACCTTTTCCATCTATCGCAATACAGGCTTAAGTCTGACTCTGTCAGGGTGCACCTCAGTGCCTTGCCGGCGCACCACCACCCAGTGGATAGCAAACCCCTCTGTCCAGCCACTGGTGACATGGTATCGGGGCAGCTCACTCGCCCACACTTTGAGCCTCCTGACTATCTTTCACCTACGATACCTCTCATGGAAGGTGGCTTTCCTGGTCGCACTCACCTCCACTTGCAGAATCAGTGAGCTTCAGGCCTTAGTGACAGAGGCACCCTATACCAGGTTCTGTAAGAACAGGGTGGTGCTCCACACGCACCCTAAATTCTTCCGAAGGTAGTATCATCCTTACATCTCAACCAGGAAGTGATATTTCCAACTTTCTTTCCAAGACCTCACACCAGTAGGGGGTGAGATGGTCCTTCACACTCTGGACTGTAAGAGGACCTTGCCCTTCTACATCCAATGTAGTCAAGGCCACCGCAAAGCTGCTCAGCTTTTCGTCTCGTACAACCCCAATCTGGTGGAGGTGGTGACCAAACATACTGTCCGCCACCCAGGTAGACAGTGTATTGCCCTCTCCTATGAGCAGGCGGGGCTCCCGCTGGAAGGCCGTGTCAGTGCCATGGTGGCCTCTGTGGCAAACCTGCTGTCCATCCCGATGGTGGACATATGCCAGACTGCCACCTGGTCTTCAGTCCATACCTTTGCAGTCCATTACTGCCTGGAAAGGGAGTTCCGACAGGGCAGTGCCTTTGGCCAGACTGTGCTCCATAATCTTTTTGGGGTTTAGGCAACTCGTACCCTTCAACTCTTCTGTGTTCATGCTACTGGTTCACTATAAATATGGACTGTGAACAAATGTAAATTGTTATATATAGTTACCACTAGTTACTCCAAGTTTTATTCCCCTTGTTCATTGTAAGTGCTCTTATTGCACCACACCGTTTTATGTAAACTGCGCTGATTTTGAAGAGTGCGGTATATAAGAACAATAAATAAATAAAATACTGGTGTTCTGGTTTTCACCGGATACGGGGGAGTCCTACTGTAGTCTGTAACTACAGACTCAATTGCTGCTGCTCATGGCTCCCCTCGAGGGAAACAATGTTTTTTTGCTATAGGCTTTCGGTAGCCTGTAGCTGGGGGGTCCCATATGTGAGGACTGACATCTTGCTTGTTCCCGGAGAAAGTATAGTTGCTCACCTGTAACAGGTTTTCTCCGGGGAAAGCAGGAATCGGTCCTCACAACCCTCCCTCCTCCCCTGGGAGTTGCTTCTTTACCATCTTTTATTTTGCCGTCTTTTAGCTATGTCATCTAAGAGAGATGGCACCCTTGGGCAGGAAGGGGACCACACATGTGTGGTAGCATCTCTCAAAGGCGTTCTCTGAAAGCTGGGAGGGATGCTTCTGCGAGGGCTCCGTTGGTGCCAGCGTCACCCATATGAGGACTGATTCCTGCTGTTCCCAGAGAGCACCTGTTATAGGTGAGTAACTACGCTTTCTCTTATTCATCTTTAATGGGTTGCATTGTAGCTTCATTGCATGTCCCCTGGCCTTTCTTCTTTTTTAGGAGTAAACAACCAATCAACATTTACATTTCCACTTCATTATTTTATAGACCTCTATCATAATTCCCCTTGGCCGTCGTTTTTTCCAAGTTGAAGAGCCCTAACCTTTTAAGCCTTTCTTCAGAGGGATATCCTTCTATCCTCTTTATCATGTTGGTGGCTTCTCTCTCTACCTTTTCTAATTCCGCTATATTCTTAAGATATTGCAACCAGACTTGCACACAATATTCAAGCTGCGTTTGCACCATGGAGCAATATAGAGGCATTATATCCCTAGTTTCATTCTGCATTCCTTTCCTTATGATGCCTAGCATTCTGTTTGTTTTCTTGGCCACCACAGCACACTGGGCAGAAGGTTTCAACATATCCATGACGGCTAGATCCCTCTTTTTTTTTTTTTTTTTTTTTCTTTCAGGTGGTTATTCCTACTGTGGAACCTTGCTTTGTGTAACCGTAGTTTGTTCTTCCCTAAGTGCATAACTTCGCATTTACCCACATTTAAATTTCATCTGCCATTTGGTCTCCGTCTCCCAATTTCTGAAGCTCCTCTTGAAATTTTTCATAACAACTTTGAATAATTTTGTGTCCTGCAGATTTGATCATCTCACTTGTTCCCATTTCCAGGTCATTAATGAATATGTTAAAAATTGGCGGGTCTAGCACAGATCTCCAGGAACAAGCAGGAATGAGTCCCTCACATATGGGTACGTCGGTACCGACGGAGCCTGCGCGGGAACGCTCCCCAGCTTCCCAAAAAGGAAAGCTTTTGGGAGCATCCCACAGCGCATGCGCGCTGCCTTCCCGCCTTTCCTAACCAACTCTCCTCAGTTCTTCTTTTCCGTGGAGCCAGCAGGTCGTGTTCCTGTCACCGCTGAAGAAGTTCTTTATTTTAATTTATTTCTTTGGTCGCGTGTCTGCCTTCCCCGACGCCGGATCGGTACCGCCGGTCTTTTCTTTTCTTTCTAAAAAAAAAAAAATATATATATATTTTCTCCTCACTTGGTGTATTTTTCTTCTTAGGCCTCCAGGCCCAAAAGAAACTTTTCCCTCATGGAAAAACCAGCCTTCGGGTTCAAAAAATGCACTAAGTGTAGCGGTACAATTTCTGTTACAGATACCCATGAATGGTGTCTTAAATGTTTGGGTCCTGAACACTCCATTCCGGATTGCCCGTCCTGCTCTTTAATGTCTAAACGAGGGTTACAGAACCGAGCAGCCAAGCTCCATGTGCTGTTTCCCACGGATGCACCGGCAGTGGCATCGACATCTTCCAGGTCTTCCTCTCCCGATGGGTCTCAGGTAACCAAACATAATCCTAGCAGGTTCTTGAAGGGCAAATCTCCCTCTAAGCATCGAGATGCCTCCGGGCTTGCCCTCGAGGATCCTGCCCCAGCCAAACAACCCCGGCGGGAAGCTTCAGCTTCCAAAGCCCCTCCTATGGGGTTACAGGTTGACATCGATGGCACGGCCTCGACCGATCACCTGTTAGACTGCTCTGGGGTACCGGCACAATCTCCTGGTACCGACATCCAGGCAGTCGTGGCGTCCATGGATCACACTGTTCAATCCATGCAGCAGGCTATAATGGCTTTTATTAGAGCTGCGACGCCGATGGTATCGCGACGAGTTCTGTTGTCGGTACCGGCGCCGGTACCGGTACCGACTGCATCGACATCGGCCAGGATACCGACTCAGGTTCCTTGTCCAGGGCTATTTCTCGGTACCGATCCGGTACCGGGGACGCCCGATGTCGGTACCGATCGATACGCGTATCGATCATTGGAAGGGAACAGACGATACTTCGATTCCTCTGATTCTGATTCATCAGATGAGTCTCCTGAAGTATCCATTACCCTTCCTGAGGAGCCTGCTTCTCCAAAAAGGAGAATGTCTCCTCCAGAGGATTTGTCCTTTCAAGACTTCATAATAAAAGTGGCTAAAGGACTCTCTATTTCAGTAACCTCTGAAACAGAGCCTAGAGCAAAAAAATTAGATATTTTAGGATACTCTAAGGCTCCCAGAGAGGCAGTCACCTTGCCAGTTCATGAAATTCTTCATGAACATATGATTGACTTATGGGAAACTCCTCTCACCCTTTCTCCTCATTCTCTCAGATTGGACACTATGTACCGTGTCCCTCCTTGTCCTGGATTTCAGAAAACTCAGCTTCCTCACCACTCCATTGTGGTGCAGTCAGCTATGAAAAGGATAAAGAGTACCAAAAGAGACTCTTCTGCTCCTCCAGGAAGAGAATGCAGGACCTTGGATGCTTTTGGTAGAAAAATCTTCCAAGCCAGCATGCTTATTGCCAGAATCAACTCATATAGCCTTTATATGGGTATGTTTCTAAAGGAAGTTGCACAAAAGCTGCACAACTTTCTCCCTTTTATTCCAGAGGATAGAAGGGATGAGTTCCTCCTTTGGCTTAAGCATACTCAAGACATTTCAAAGTTTTCCAACAGGGCAGCCTTTGACTCCTTTGAAGGTGCCAGCAGAGCCTCAGGCATTGCCATAGCTGCTCGCAGAATTGCTTGGCTCCAGGCTTCTGATCTAGAACCCTGGGTTCAGGATGGCTTAGGAAATCTGCCCTGTACAGGTGAAAATCTCTTTTTGGCAAAGAGTGGCAAATAAAAGCCACTCAAATGGATGCAGAGAATTCTGCTCTGGATAGACTTTCAAAGTCTACCTCCATTCCTGCCAAGAAAAAGACTTTTAAAAAGTCTTTTTTCAAAAAGGGCAGGTTTCCTTCCACTTCTGGCCAACAATCTTCTACAGGTCGCTTTACCGCTAAGCGTCAGCAACCTAAGCAGGCCAGGCCTAAGTCTACAGGGGCTGCTGCAACTCAGCAGTCCCAACCTCCTCGGGGTTTTTGACTTGATACTAGAGAACTTAACCTTTCTGGCTCTACAACAGCCAGAACCTCTCACCATTTCAGGAAGGTTAGCTCATTTTGCTCCCAGATGGGAGCAAATCACATCAGAGCAGTGGACCCTCTCCATCATAAGAGAGGGCTACAAACTTCATTTCTCAGACCTTCCTCCCTACACCATGGTGAGACACTTCAATTCTCCCACATTTCTCCTCGACCTTCTGGATCAGGAGGTGACTACCCTTCTGGCCCAGAGGGCCATAGAAGAAGTTCCTCTTCTTCAACAGGGGTCAGGGTTTTACTCCCCCCTATTTTCTCATTCCAAAGAAAACAGGGGGATACAGACCCATTCTAGATCTCAGAGAATTGAACAAATTCCTATGCAAGGAGAAGTTCAAGATGCTTTCTCTAGGCACTCTCCTTCCATACCTGCAGAGTCAGGATTGGCTTTGTTCTCTAGATCTCAAGGATGCGTACACTCATGTCCTCATCCATCCATCTCACAGAAAATTCCTACGTTTTCTGTTCCAGGGAAAACATTACCAATACAGAGTCCTTCCTTTCGGTCTGGCCTCTGCTCCAAGAGTGTTCACCAAATGCATGGCAATAGTTGCTGCATTTCTGCATCGATGATTTTCTTAGCAAAGCTGAAGCAGTCGGTCATAAGTCCCGTCGGACATTACAATCGGGAGCCATCAGAGACATAAGGTGTACACCCATCTCTGATGAAGAAACTACGGTTTCAACAGTAATTGTGAATACGCCGAAGACAAAAACAGTCTTGATTATGATGAAGAGTCTACGTTTCAACATTATATACTAATACATCAGTAAAGGCAAACCTGCATCCCCTGATGAAGTTGTAATACGAAACACGGCCTGTGTCGGGCTCTCAGGTTTGAAGTAACTAATAAAGTATCCTTGCTTTACCACCACGTATCATAGACTGGGTTCTTCTGCATAACGTGGTGTAGTGCTTTTCTGTTGGACCAAACTCCAGAGGGATCTATGATCCTCATAGCTCCACGCTGGCCACGCCAAGGGTGGTACCCTCTACTTCTGCATCTCTCCCAAGCCCCCTCCCTGGACTTGGGAGCTGCACCAGACCTTCTGTCCCAGGAGGAAGGGACTTTGTGGCATCCAAATCCCAAGTCCCTTCACCTCAGAGCTTGGTTACTGAAGGCCTAGACCTTCAAGACTTCAATCTTTCTCAGCAAGTGAAGGATATCCTCCATGCTTCCAGAAAACCTTCCACTAGATGTTCCTATGCTTTTAAGTGGAAAAGATTTTCCATTTGGTGTGCTCAAAGGGGTCTTGACCCTCTGGCACTTCCTGTGAATTCTCTATTGGAATATCACCTGCATCTCTCTAATGCAGGCCTTAGAACGAATTCAGTAAGGGTCCATTTGAGTGCTATTGCAGCATCCCTTAAGTCCATCAATGGACAACCTATTTCCTCTCATCCTCTCATTGCAAGATTCATGAGAGGCCTAACTTTAACTAAACCTCCCATTAGGCCTCCTCCGGTGGCATGGGACTTAAATTTGGTTCTTGGTCAGCTCATGAAGCCACCTTTTGAACCCTTAGCCACTACCTCCTTGAAGTTCCTTTCATGGAAGGTTATTTTCCTCATTGCAATCACTTCTGCTCGCCGCATCAGTGAACTGCAGGCTTTAGTGGCTAATCCACCTTATACAAGGTTCCATCATGATAAGGTAGTCCTTAGGACAAATCCTCACTTTATGCCTAAAGTGGTCTCACCTTTTCATCTTAATCAAGAGGTATATTTACCTGTCTTTTTTCCAGCTCCTCATGCATCCAGTGCAGAGAGGAACCTTCATACTCTAGATTGTAAAAGAGCTCTTGCTTTTTACTTACACAGGACACAGCAACATAGAAAGTCTTCCCAGCTTTTTGTTGCGTTTGATCCTTCTCATTTAGGACTTCCAGTCTCTAAAAGAACACTGTCCAATTGGATTGCTCAGTGTATTACTTTTGCTTACCAGAGTAAGAACCTTTCTCTGGAGGGCCATATCACAGCTCACAATGTGAGGGCCATGGCCACCTCTATGGCTCATCTTCATTCTGTGTCCATCGACCAGATCTGTCAAGCAGCCACCTGGGCCTCGGTTCATACCTTCACAGCCCATTACTGTTTGGACAAGGACTCCCGCCGGGATGCCTTGTTTGGTCAGGCTGTCCTCAGACACCTGTTCCATTCTTGAACAACTCCTGCCCTCCTTCCCTGAATGGATGCCTGAGATCCATAGGAAGACGAGGAACCCTTCAGGGTCTCATACCCTTTGGGGATCTCCCAGGCATCTTAGCTAGGGAATCCCCATATGTGAGGACTCATTCCTGCTTGTTCCTGGAGATAGCACAGTTACTTACCTGTAACAGGTGATCTCTGGGAACAGCAGGAATTAGTCCTCACAACCCTCCCACCTCCCCTAGGAGTTGTATCTCTCTCTATTGTCTCAGCTTTAAACTCGAACTGAGGAGAGTTGGTTAGGAAAGGCGGGAAGGCAGCGCGCATGCGCTGTGGGATGCTCCCAAAAGCTTTCCTTTTTGGGAAGCTGGGGAGCGTTCCCGCGCAGGCTCCGTCGGTACCGAGGTACCCATATGTGAGGACTAATTCCTGCTGTTCCCAGAGATCACCTGTTACAGGTATTTCACTATTTATCTTTATAGAGAAAATTGGCTATTTAGCCCTCCTGTTTTCAATCTTGTTCCTAATCCACAATAGTACACTACCTCCTATCTTATAACTCTTTAATTTCCTCAAGAGCCTCTTATGAGGGATCTTGTCAAAAGCTTTCTGAAAATCCAGATACACTATATCAACCAGCTCACCTTTATCTACCTGTTCACGTTTTCAAAAAATGTAACAGATTAGTGAGACAAGACATTCCTTGGCTAAATACATAGAAAGTCTTGTCTCGCTAAACTCACTCACCTTTGTTAGTAGGTATTTGACTTCATTGCTGAAGAGGCCTGGAAGGAGAGAGACCTAACATCCTGCCAGCTAGTCCAAATGAATAGTTCGTGCTTCCCAAGCAGCAGATGGAGGCAGAGAATGACAGGCTTCAGTGATGTCACCAGCAGTATGAGTGGTGCATCTCTGAAACTTGTCAATATTTCTCTGCCTCTGGCAGTGGTGCAGTGGATTGGTGAAACAGGATTCTTGGTTTTCATGGGCCTGACTTATTAGAGCACAGTCTACGGTTTGTAGCCCTGTGTTAGTCCTTTTGCCTGATAGAGCTCTCAGGGATTCTTGAAAGGACTTGTGTTCTAATTGAGGAGGCAAGTTGCTTTGAGGTGGCGTTCTCTGGCTGTGGTCCCTTGGGGCCACTGCCAGCAGCATAAGTACTGTTGTGATAGTTCACTCGCCCTGTTTCCTCAGCTAAAAGCATTATTCCAGCTTCACTGCTGGAAGCATTTGTGTGAAACAGTGTTGTGTGTGTTTTAAAGATAGTCAATACAGACGGGTGCCTTGGAGCAGGATTTTCCCTGACATGACTGCAGAGCACGGAGTTTTGTTTCTATGCTGAAGAGATCAGCACATCAGTTTCAAGAGCTACTGAATCGCTGCAGAGAAAAGATAGTTTCAGAGGAGGAATTCCACTGACTGAGGCAGGTACCAGTGCTGTTTGTGCCACTGCTGGTACCTTTTGGCTGTCATGACTGAGGAGCCACCAGCAAGAATTGCGACCATTTTGTTCTGGCATGATTCTTTTTCCACACAGGAAAAGGGGTCTGTTACTGCAGCATGTCTGTTAGAGATGCTCTGTGTGTGTTATTTTCTGGTGGTGCTGGTTCACACAGGGATAGAATTGAGCAGCCTCTTGGTGCAGAGGATTCCTGCAGGACCTTTGGCCTTGTTATCCTGGTTTCTGGCATGGAGGGTGTCAAAGGAGTGGGAGAGGCTGGGGCTAGAGGCCTAGGGGATGTCTTCTAGGGCCTTATTTCTCCCTCCTCCATGGGCACAACCAATATTCTTTTGGAGCCTATCTCTTGAAGCAGTAGGGGATGTCCAGCCCCCCCCCCCCCCTTTGTGGGGGAGGCTATCATATCAGCCATTAGCATTCAAGGAAGAGTTGTTGGTGAGCGAATTATGTGGATTGTCTACACCACTTCTCAACCTCCTTACTATTCCCCTCCCTCAGCTTCTAAACAATGGAGTCCTGAATGAGCCGCCTTTACCTCCCTGTGTGAATCATTGGGCATTCCTTATCCTGCTGAAAATTACTTTGCCTCCACCTGCTGGCAGGGAAGTATAACACACTCATTTGTACTGGTCTAACAGGGTTCAAGGAAAGATTATGTAAAATTGTCTCCTGTGCCTGGGGGGTTTACCCTGTCATCCATGGGCTCTGACTGTCTTGGGTATGTGGTCGTTGTGTTGGAAGCAGTTAAGATGACTTTGCCGTGTACAAGGGATGTCCCCAACTTCGACTGGGTAGCTGATTTGGTGACAGCCCTTCTATGCCTGCATAGTTTCTCGTGGTGTATCTGGCTCTTTTTGGTAGCTGTTTATGGGCAGCATGCTTGGTGTGATGAGCTGGACCTTGCTGGCCTGGTGCACCCATGGTTTGTTCTATGCTCTGTTCCAAGTGTGGGAGCTAGGGCTGTGCATGGTACCCTCTGGCAAGCAACTTGCTTACCATCTTCTGTGCATAGTATGCCCTGGACATACTATGGGGTGCTTCAGTTGAGTGCCCTATGTTCTCCTTATCAGCACCTGTAATTTTTGCTCTTAGGCTCTTTTCTCATCTGGAGTAACTTAGTTATGGGTCTGAAGTGATCCACCCTAAAAAGGGACACCTCTTGCACATGGTCTACACATCTTGAGCTCCAGGTGTGGTGGAGTAGCCTATGCATGGTCTAGGCATTGCCATGTAGGTGCCTACAGTTTTGTGCATCCTCTAGGTGGTGCTTACGAGTGGCACATTGTGGGCATGCTCTGTTGTTCACTCTGGTCTTGACTTGCTTGGGATACTTCAAGCCTTGGTTGGGCCTAAATGCCCTTGAATATTCTGACTTGTGCTAGAGCTGACACAGATTAGAATCTAGTGGTTGCTCTAAGGTTGACATGTTTGACACACTTTGGTTGATCCAGAGCAGGCTTAAGTTTTGAGTCTCTACAGGGGTTGACTTGGCATTGGGGGTTACTTTCTGATTTTTAATAAGCTGCTTTCTATCTGGAGTTTAGCAGGCTTGGGTGCTTCATTGCTGGTGTGGTGGCTGACTTTGTGGTGTCTTTTATTTCTTCATAGCCTAAGCATTTTGGGCATCTCTTGTCTGGATTGATGTTGCATGCTCTGGTATACGATGAAAGATTCTCATTCTCTCCTGTATTGGTATGTTCAGGGAGAGTGTATGCTATGCATTCTAGGCATGACTCTGGAGGCTGCATGGTTGGTAGCTCCATTTTTTGTGTTTTTGAGGCTGCTTGCTCTGCACACTCCACATATAGCTCTGGAGACTGCCCACTCGGCCCTTTCCTTCTGCTGGGCTCTGGGGAAGTTCCAGCCTCTCCTAGTGGGTCAAATGATCTGTCTTCTCAGACCTGGCCATGGCATATGTTCAATAAACAGAGTGAATCTCACAGTGCTGGGATGGCTCTCAACGTAGTGGAATTGTCATTGGGTGCAGGAACATCTGAAGGCCTTGTCTGTAGCCCACATAACAGGTGTCGTCAGTGCACATCAACTTCTTGAGTCAGAATTCAGTGGTTCCCAGCAAGAGGGAGTTAAGACCTTGTGCACACTCAACCTCAGTGCACAGGGTGGTATTCTTGATGGCCACTCACAAGAATATCAAAGTGGAGAAAAATTTCAACTGTGGGAGGTGCCCACAGGTAGGCAGGCTTAAATGCCCTTCTGCAGGAGGGCTCCTAGAAGGGCTCCTATATGCCTATGCACTAGGCATGTTGTCTTATGCATAGGCTTCAGTCTCACCTTGGCCTGGTGATTTCTAGTGGCCCTGGACTGGCTGTACAAACCATGGTATGCATGTGTTTATGGCTTGGTCCTTGAGAGGCCTAGGCTACCCAAGAATGGTTATTTTGGGGCAGTAGTAGACAACAGTGGCCTCTTTTTTGCAGTCCAGCCTTGACCAGGGGTTATCTCTAAAGTCTCTCGATGTTCAGGTAGTCTTCCTAGTGGGTTACAGTGGGTGCATTTAAGGGCTCTCCTTGGCTGCACACCCTGATGTCCTCCATTTCCTTAACTGAGTGAAACAGATTGATCTGCCAGTGTGTTCAGTGGTTCCTCAGTGGAGTCTTTCCCTGGTGTGTTTTCAAGACTCTGAAAGGGCCTTGCTTTTGAGCCCATTTGTGCTGTCTCTCTCAAGAATTTGACCCTCAAGTTGGTTTCTTGGTGGTGGTGGCGGATCTACCACGAGGATGGCAGGTCTGCATAATTTCGTTTTTGGACATCTCCATGGTCTCTATCTCCTTCAAGCCTGTGCTGTTCTTCATCCCAAAGGTGCTGTCTCCTTTTCATCTTAACCAGACTATCATTGTCCTCTCCTCTGAGGATCTTTGGGTGGACCCCTCCTCTATGTGCAGTAGATGAGGTGGGGGTCAAATATCTGCAAGTTACTAATCCAGTCAATCATGTGGATCACTGTTTGTCCTTTGCAGCGGTCCAAGGGAAGGACAGGGATTGGCTGTTGGATTACCATGAGGTAACACCATCTTTCTGGCTGGAAATGTGCACTGAAGGGAGTTGATGACCACTCTACTAGGGCCCAGGCCTTCTCTTGGGCATTGTCTGCCTCTGCCTTTTCAAGGATAAGAACATAAAGATGCCATACTGGGTTAGACCAAGGTCCATCAAGTCCAGTATCCTGTTTTCTGTAAGGGAACTTGATTGGTTGTCTGAGCACTTTGGAGAGAAGCATTATAGGTTGCACATGGGGGCTAGTGTGGATAGTGCCTCTGACAAGGCTGTTCAGTCTAGAGCTGGTCTTCTCCTACCCTGGGTTCTGACCCCTTGGGTATGTGTGTCTCATCTGGACTGGTCTAGCAGGATGATGGAGGAGACCTTTTACATATCTGATACGTTTTCTTTCCTTGAATTCTTCTAAACCAGTCCAGGACCCACCCTGGAAGACTGCTTCCACAGGTTTGGGAGCCATGCTTCCTTGTTAGTCTCTGTCTGATGCAATGACAGCCAAATGCTTTTCCCAAACGTTCGTTGGTTTATCAGGGCTGGCCCAACCATTGGGCAAACTAGGCAGCGTGTGTGTGTCTGTCTCTCTCTCTCTCTTTCGGGTGGGGGGGGGAGGAGGGGTAGGGGCAGGGTACATTCAATGTTAGACAGCCAGGGGGTGGTGAAAGGCTTGTTTGCCTAAGGCACCAACACCTTGAACCAATTCTGGGGCCAGCTCTGTTTAACACTGGTCTGAGCTTTCAGTCTTTGCTTGGGACGTTTTTGTACCAGCTTCTCTGTGCTGTACCAATGTATATACAAAGTGATGATATACAGTAACTGAAGGTTGCTCAAGTCTGCTGCTGCTTCCTGCTGGCAAGGGAGCATAAACCACTACTGGTCTAGTAGGATTCAAGGAAAGAGATGTATCGCGTATGTAAAATGTCTTCATAAATTTATTAGAAATATTTGCAGAAAATGTTTTTGATGGAGTCCAGGTGCTAGGGTACACAACAAAGCTAGAGTAGGAAAACAAGTGGTTATATTAGAACATGTAATCTGGTGCTTGAGGAAAGTATGTAAATGTGGTACTTGCCATCTGGACTTGTGTGTTTGCTTTCTGGTATCTTCGTGTTTGGGTACAAGAAATGTGCTTACTATGTATCCTCCCAAAAAGGATATTAGGACATGTTTGGATGAGAGCCTATTCACTAAGCTGTGTTAGCTATTAATGCACATCATAGCACTCTGGTGATTTCCATGTTGACAATTAATGCACAACAGGGTGGACAATGGGCAGAGACTGCAAAGGTATTTATTGCATGGTAACTTGGTATACAGTTAGTGCCTCCTAATTAGGTGTAGCTAACTACGTTATCTGCAATGTGATTAACATGCAGTAAAGAAATTCTGTGTTTTGTATGAAAAAGGAACCACTGTTATAAGCACATTTCAAACTGCACCCCAGATAACCTGTAGCATCCCTGGAGACTTTGAAAAACCAAGTGTCCCCAGGCATGCTGCTTGATATCTGTTAAAATGCGGGTTATCTAGGGTGCAGTTTAAAATGTGCATATTTATAATAGTGGTCCCACTTTTTGTATCGGTTGGGTATCCTGTTGTGGAATTTAAAAATGTTGTGTGTGTTGTATGGCAAGATGCTGGGAATGCCCACAACAGTCAACACAGGTTTTTCAGTTACAGCATGTTAATTTTGGCAGTTACCATGTGATTGTACATTACGACAGTTTACAAATAGGCTGCTAAATATGTGCTAAGATGGCAGCTACCAACCTGTCTCATGGATCCCTTAGAGGTCCTCTGCAGGACACACAAGACAAAATGTGAGGCTGGTGGGGGATTGGTTGGGGGAAGAGTGAGTGGAGAAAACTTGCTGATGGAGGGGAGAAAACTGTTGTACTGGCTGGAGAGTCTAGTGGAGACCTGAATGAAAGGGAGATGGCGGGCTAGTGGGGACAGGCTTGGGGTGGAGAGGCGTCCAGAGCAGTGGTGGGGATGATCTGGAGGGTCCCTGAACTTTTTGGAAGTTGATATGGTACTTTTATATCTAATAGTAACGCCTGTAAAAATATAGCTTAGCTTACTGTTAATTTAGTAGATAGTACAGCTACGAGAAAGGTGCTTCCTGATTTAATAAAGGCTTTGAATTTGCTGATGTCTCATCCAGCCAGTTGCCCTTTGTTAGGTAAAGTAGCTTAAGAGTCTAGACATTTACCAAATGTATGAGCTTTGCATAATACAACACAGAGGATAATGTAGAATGCTTGCATTGCACCAGACCTGAACATAATTTGATGTTAAATACATTGTATGCAGTAGACTGAAATACTTTGCATTAACCCTTCTTTCTCAGACAGTGATTCTTCCTAAGGCTGAAGTAATAGTAACCTACATGGATTAAGAATTAAGAAACTGGAATGTTTTAGCAGTGTATCTGGCACTTATGACAGATTTTGAGCATTTATTTACATTTTACTTGGATTGTAACAAGAATAGTCTAAGAGAAAAGAAATAGAAAGGGAATGTTTCACATTTCTTCAAAGCTGGCCTTGTGAAGGAGACGGGTAAATTAACTGCCACCAGGCAAATCATTTCTTGGGTGAGAAAGCGGCTGCATCGTTTAAACAGCTGCTTTGTCTGTACATCTGAACATCCTCCTTGTAGATTAGATAGGGATTCAGACTGAATGTGTGGGGGGGTTTTTTGGGGGGGGGGATTGGATTTATTTCAATCCATTTAAAACCGATTTACAAAAAATTGTCATAAGCAGGTCTCGTATCAAGTACCTGCAATGTATTTAAGCTGCCCATACAAGTTGCAGAGATGTTAGTCTGCAGCTCAGTGCTTGAAATGTCCTTTCTGTGACTGTCTAGACGGCATGCAGATGTGTGTTGAGAGACATTTCCCCTCTGGTTGTACTATAGTAAACACACAAATACCCAACCATTTTTTTAATACCTTTATTAAATAAAAACATTCTGTAGTCTATTTTCTTTCAGCATTGATTGTTTTTTAATTTCTCTGTCAGCTGTTATATGCAGAAGACTATAACAAACTTTTTTTTTTTTTTAAACCTTCTCATTGATTTGATGGGAAGAATAGTCAAGAAGCCCCTGGATTGGATGGAAGAAATATTACCATGAGTGAATGGGTTTGTGGTTTTGGTATGCAAATCAAATACATTAATAATCCTGTTTAGCTACTGCTGGCTGCTAAACAGACTAGGGAAAGAGTAGTCTGTTTAAGGGTTTCCCTTTCCCTTCTTCCCCCATTTCTTTCCCTGATAGACTTGCTTTCGCTGGAGACTTAACATTTTCATTAGTTTTGAATTAAGTTGCCTCCAAAGTAGACCATTCCCAAAAGTACATGTAACACATTTAAGAGGGCACTTGTAAAGTGGACATGCTCTGGGAAGGAGTTTGGGTGGAGTCATTTTATAAGATACACATGTACATTAGACATTTAGCTCTCAGTCTAGATGCTCTTTTTCTTTTTTTACAGGATTTGCGCTAATATTTTATAAAGACACTTGAGCAGCTATGTGCCTTTATAAAATAGGCACCTTCTCCACCTCCAAACCTTGCCGTTCTGTTTTTAAAATGACTTTCCACATGTTGAAATTTTGGCTTTCACCTTTTTATAAAGGATGTTTTGGTCTTGGAAAGACAGCTCAATATAACGTCTTTTAATTTAGTTTTGTGAGGTAGAGAAGGAAGAGAAAATAGACATTGAGCTGTGGGGTTTCGGAGGGGGGGGGTGAGGCTGAATGTGGCAGCACAATTCCAACTTAACCTAATTTTGCAGTGCAGAATCTTTGCATATTTTCTAAGCAGGATGAAAACGTGAAAGGGACAAATGCTCATCTTTTATTGATGAAGAAAAATGTTTGTTTGATCATGTGACAAATGCTTTTCACCATTACACATGGCTGCTTATGTCCAGTAAGTACTGCATAAATATTCAAATGATTTCTGATTTGGTAAAAAATACATCATTTATTCTCACTGTATCAGATATGCTTATTGCATCTCAAGTATTTTTCACTAGTCTCTATTCTATATAGTATTTCTTTATATAATAAGTTAAAAATTGTTGTTACTGGATGTTTGCTAGGACTACTTGTTCTGTGGCTTCCACTGAGAGGACTTACACCTTCATTGTATCAGCTTTAAGAAAGTATGTTTCAGTAACGAGGTAGAAATGCTGTAAAATATGTACTGTATTCATGAGCATAAATGAGACGAGCTGGTATAGATACTTCCATTTTAGAAAAAATATTAGGAGTGTGCATTTTGTCAGTATGTATTGGGTTTGTTCGGGCCCTTACAATGTTGTGCATGCAAATTGCTTATGCACATATATACTTATGAATTAATGCGTACATGGTAATGTGCACAAAAGGTTCCTGCATGAATACAATATGTACAAAAATACAAATGTGATTAAACAAAAACTCCACACTAAAATCACAAAATCTTCATTTAAAAAAGGCTAATTGAATGTTTTTTGGCAATGCACACACTTAAATATTTAAAATAATTATAAGTTTACTACACAAGCCACATGATTGCATTAGCTAAGAGTTACTATGGGGGCCATTTAATAACAGTATATACCACTGCTGTTCACACGCATAAACTAACTGTTTAGTAAATGACCCCCCTGTACAAACTAGCCAGTGTTTATTTTACTTGTGAGTATCTCACAAGTAATGGCATTAAGAGCTAGTCCATTAACTAAAATGAAAGCGTACATGTACCCACTTGATGTGACATTTTTTTCTTATAAATGTGCTTGTGCAATCATCACATATGGATTCTACTCCAAACTTCAGAGAACCAGCCAGAAAAGAATTCTGTAGGATTTCCTCTAGATCCTAGTTTCTTTTCCTGAGGTTAGGACAAAAAGTTGATCTTGAAGCACATTCCAAATCTCTGCTTTATAATTCAGGTATTTCCCATTAGGATAACAATGTGGTGATCAGCTAGAAATAACACCAGTATTTCTGGTTGCAAACAATGTTCCCTCTAATTTTCTGTAGGCTCTGTGCACATAAAATGTCAGCTGTGCAGCTTTTGAAGGAAGGTTAAACTTTTGTGCGCCACATAATGACACTCGGAGTTATATACCTTAAACTTTGACTACACGTCAGAATACAGTATGTACACCACATTGATTGCACTAGAAAATATTGTAGAACTTGTGAAAACCATAAATACACAACAACTTTTAAATTTTAAGACGTCTGTGTTTTCTATCAGAATCAGAACCGTAATTTTTGTGCGCTCTTTTATAAAGTATGTGCGCTCGCTCGGCGAGGTGTGCACGCGCACACGCGCACAGCTTAGAGGGAACAGTGGTTGCAAAGCTTCCCATGGAATTAGAAAGCAGGTTTGTAAGGAGTAAAGAGCCACTGACGTGATGGATAGAGGGTTAAAAGAACCATGACACATGGAAAATTTAGCTGTAGGAAGAAAACTGTAGAAAACTTAGTTTCCCGAGAACAAATTACTTTAAAGGGTTTTAAAAGTACGCTTCACTGTATAGTAAGAACACATTCTGTTTTCTGATTCAAGCAGCAATATGGAGTGAACAGATTTTTATATAAGTGTTAGAAAATGCCTTGGATAGGTAACATGTAATGGCCTCAAGCTAACGGAAACATGCATAATAAATAATGCTGCCTAACATAATTAAAGTGACAAATGTCAATTTGGAATTAGGAAATAGTGTTAATTATATGTCTATGTAAATAGTTGCTTTTTTTTAATGTATGACGTTTTAAAAAAATATATTTATTTATTTAGCTGTATTTATTATATCCCGCTTTTCACCGGGTCAAAGCGGTCAATTGGGAGATACATTTAACACGAGGGGATATGACACACATACGCTAATACTTATAGGGAACATGGGCAATGGAGGGTTAAGTGGCTTTCCCAAGACCACAAGGAGTGCCTATAGGACTAGAAATCCCAGTCCCTCCGGCCTGAGATTGCTGTCCCCAGGTGGGACTTGAACCCCCAGCCCTCCGGCCTGAAGTACCTTGTCCTAACCACTAGGCCACTCCTCCCACTAAAAAATATTTTACAAGTTACTTAACACTGCACTGCCTCGGGTCTTTATCATGCTGATTTTTCGGTGTATTCATTGCTGTCCCATGAAATATGGAATTAAGGTTGCTAAACAAAGTAGCAGCTGCTGTCTTCTAGCTTTTTATGAGTTTTCATTTCAAGTATATTTGCTCATACGTCTGAAACTCAAATGGAGTTGCATTTCAAACTAATCAGAGGAACAGTTGATTTCATACTATATAGCTAACCTTTTCTCCCAATCGAAAAAATCATTAGTTTTTGAAATATTGAAATACTTAAAGTAGTTTCTTTTCTTTTCTACTACAAAAGTAATTTGACTATAGAAGTTGTCCTAGCATATTAGTGAGAGTTTGTGCACATGCTTTCTGGAAAGAAATCTGGTTGGCTTTAGAACACCATTCTTTCCCACCTTTAACTTAATTTTCTGAAGCAGTGGTGTGACTTCTCTCTGAGCTTTTATTTTTTCATGCTCTTTTGTTTAAAGGGATAGTCTAGTGCTGAAACCTTGCCTCAAAAATGTTTGTAGTGAGATATCTAATTTTATAGCTAGAAATATATATCAAGTAGGCCTGAGTGGAGGAGTAACCTGGTGGTTAGGGCAGCAGCCTGGGACCAGAAAGATCAGGGTTCAAATCCTACTGGTGCTCCTTATGGCCTTGGACAAGTTACTTAACACTGCACTGCCTCGGGTAAAAATTTAGATTGTAAGCCCTCTTGAGATAAGGAAATTACTGTACCTGAATGCAACTTGCCTGGAACTACTGTTGGAAAGACATGAACTAAATACTATGTTGCAAAAAGGCATTTCTGTATCCTGCTAGACTAATCCAGATGAGTGGGTTATGTCCCCCTGCCAGCAGGTGGAGGCAGAGTTGAGAAACTCTGTGATATCACCTCACATATTCTCTGGTATAGCACTGAGAGAAGCCAGTATTGTGGACTGGTACAGCAGTGAAGATAGGCCCGACTCTCCTCACCTTCACTGTAGTGCAGCCTTGGACTGAGTTATGAAAAGCCCAGTAGCTCAGAGCACAGGTGCGCCCATCTCTCCTGGAGCAGACAGCTGCCCTGTGTTCATACTGTTTCCTTCAGGTTATTAGCACTAGTAGGCTAGAAGGTGAGCAGGATGGGCCCCTAAGCCCCCCTTCCCTCTTGCTGTCCTTATCTGATATGCATTCTTTTTTGTGTATTTTTGTTCCAAGTCATTTTTCCCCATGGATTTCAATGAGAGTTAAATTGGCTGTCATCTGCTTTGAATAAAGCAGCGTCAAGTTTTAAAAAAACAAAACTCCATCTGGGACTCTCCAGGTTTCCGGGGCTTTCCTCAAAGGGTTTCTCCAGCTTGCCTGACAGACCTTGGGATTCCCTTTTTGGGACTTGGTTTGCTGCAGCTCAACTGCTCTTTTTCACTTTTTTGCCACTGTGTGTTTCTCAGCTCAATGCATCTGCGACCCCTAGCAACCTTTAGTTATGTCATCACTTAGTACATCCACTGGCGCAGCAAGAAGAGTTGCTGGACACAATTGCTGAACTGCAGTGAGAAGTTGGTGATGTGGGCCAGCGCAATGGCAACATGGAGGGGAGAACAGCATCTTACCTTTTATAATGGATAAGATGGACAGTTTTGAGAAGCATCAAAAAGAAATTGAAAGCAAACTGAATGACATGGAAAATAGGTCCCAAAGGCAGAACTTGCGCGTCCAAGGCATTCCAGTGACAGATGAATTCATGAACTGCAGGAAGAAGTTCAGAAAATATCCAGGGTGATTCTGCAGGCAACAGGCAGTCGAGATCTCGAGGTGAGTATTTTAAAATTGGTAGCGTATCACTCAGTATTACAGTGTAGGAATATGCCATGTGATAAATCGCCTATCATGACTATAGAAAAGAGAGTAGCAACAAAGAGCAGAGCCCTGGATGATGATATGGGAGTCCTAGCTCATTTGAAGTATTTGCAACATTAGGATTTGGGGGATACTGGAGTGTACTGAATTTGCTGATGCTGAGACAGTGGTACAGAATATTTGCAAGGCTGTCTTGTTTGATAATAAAGTATCAGGGGCATGAAGGTGGACAGCATCCACTGAATGTTGGGACTGAAAAGAGTAGATCATCCACAGTTGTAAGAGTGCGTCAAGGCCCTCCAACATCCATTTTCTTTGCTGAATAAATAGTTTGCCATCACAGATGCTAGGGTTGCCATTAGACCCATAATGCTGGGAGGGGGGGGGGCATGCCTAGCGGCAAACCAGTTGAACAAAAACCCCATCGTTAGGCGTCCATTCGCTGGGATCCACTCTTATGCTGCTGAGGTAATCGGCCATCACGTTTGTTCTTCTGGCCATGTATGCTGCTGACAAGGCCTGTAGATTGTCCCCTGCCCATGCCAGCAGAGGAGCAGTCTCTTCGGGCTTGGCACCTGATCAGATCGTAAAAGGCATCCACCAAATAGGCGGCCTCTGTGAGAACTGGTACCGGCTGTTCTGACTCCTCCTGGAAGCCTTGTGCCCAGAACAGACAGGCCCAAACCATGACCACGCCACACAGACGCCTACAGTGAAGCCATATTAATATCAAAGGCCTGTTTCAACAAGGTCTCCAGTTTCCTGTCCTCGACATTCTTGAGGACCGAGCTGCCTTCCATCAGTATGGTGGTCGTCATGGTCACTGCTGAAATGGCTGCATCCACCTTTAGGGGAGCTGAACAGGATCTTTTCTTTTTCAGGGATTGGGTAGAGGCTCAACATGGTCAGTGTTCCCTGCAGCCCAGCCTCTGGAATCTCCCATTCATCTAGGAACATCTGTTCGATGACCCAATGCATGGAGAAAACTATCTGTGGTTTTCTGACTGCCTGAAACAAAAGGCTCCTCCTCTGCCTGAGACCCCACAACATACACTAATTCAAGACCATATAGACTCTGCAGCTCCCCTAGATCATTGCCAATATGGCTTCAGAGAATATTATGGAGTTGAGACCCTCCTTGCTACCCTATTCAACAGTATAATCACAGGCATTGATAACATCCGACAAGGTTTTGTACGCATTTTCTTAGACATCGCCACGGCATTCGACTCTGTAAGTCACGATCTTCTCCTCGAGCGATTGAAAGAGAAGGGCGTCTGCAACACTGCTCTTGAATGGTGCAAGTCTTATCTTGATGGAAGATGGCAATATGTAAAATCCGGATCAGAGGAATCAAAACGCTTCCATCAAACACAAGGTGTGCCTCAAGGTTCCTCTTTGTCATCTCTCCTGTTCAATATATACATGCAACCCATCTGCAATATCATTAGATCATTTAACGTGAACTGTCTGATATATGCAGACAACATACTTTTATACATGCCGTTCTCCACGGCTCAAATGGATCTTACACCACTGGTAGACTGCTTCAATGCGGTCTCAGAATGGCTCCAGTCTCAAAACCTCCGCATTCAGCACAAGAAAACGGAGGTGCTCTTCATCTCGAGAGACCCCAATTTTATTCCTCCGTCCCATGTAAGAGTCAAGGAAGCTGACTTGCAAACTAAAGAAACAATAAAATACCTTGGAGTCACCTTAGATCAATGCCTGGATATGAAATCTCACATAGGCAATATAGTCAAAGCTGTATATTTCAAGATCCGTACGCTCAGGCATCTGCGCTCCTTACTGGACCCAGACGATTTCCGGACTATATATCAGGCACTAATCCTACCCCATTTCGACTTTGCCAATGCCATCTTACAAGGTCTCCCTCAATCCACACTTAGCCCATTACAGCTGGCTATGAATGCGGCAGCAAGGGTCCTCCACAAAGCCTCCAGAAGTGACCACGTGACTCCTATTCTGAAGCAGCTTCACTGGCTCCCTATCCACGGAAGGATTATCTTTAAAACCTTACTCCTGTCATTCAAGGCCATCAATGGCCTATCATCATTTTCACTCATGGAACTCATTCACACAGTGCCCCCCAACAGGTCCAGAAGAGCAACAGCAGTAAATTCCCTAATAACCCCGAAGGCATTGACAAAATGCAACAGTACAACGGCGAATAGGGCCTTCAGTCTCTACGTCCCCAAACACTGGAATGCTCTACCACCCGACATTCGGGCTATCGTAGATCTATCACAGTTCAGGAAGGCACTCAAATATCACCTTTTCCTCCAATACTACCCAGTCAGCAATAAAACCTAGGTAACCTCACCAAAGAAGTAACCATGGCTAGTTCTGAGACAGCGCCAACACCCAGATTCTGCGCATACTTTCCTTAGGTTATAGTTGCCTTCAATCTTGTTCATTGTAATTATTTCATGTATATAGTTCACCCCTGTTATCCAAGTTTGTACTCCTGTTATATGTAAAACCAAACAGCTTGTTGCACTGGTCATCTTGTTGTAATGTAAACCGCGCTGATGCCGAATAGTGCGGTATATAAGAAATTGTAATAAATAAATAAAATACACTACCACTTCTACGCAGATGACTTGATGATCTATACCTCATTTAACTCGAGAACCTGACTACTCCACCATCACCAACTGCATATCATCAATCTCAGAAGGGCTCACAAACCGTAATCTATCAACTACAACAAATCCGAAGCCTTGACAGTCATCAAAGGCGCCGCATACAAACCACCAGATAACCTCAGCATAGGAAAACTGTCAATCCCTGTAAGGAACGAAGTAAAATACCTGGGAGTGCTCCTTGATCAGAGGCTCAACTTTCAAGTGCACATTAAGAAGACCACCGCCAAAGCGTACTATAAAATGAAGATCTTGCAAAACTTATGCCCTCTATTAGATCACAACCACTTTCACATTGTATGCCAGGCCATGATCACACCACACTGGATTACCCAAAAGTACCACCCAGATCCTACAAATAGCACAAAACACTGCAGCTTGGTTAATAACAAGTACAAAAAGATACAACCACATCACTCCAACATTACACACTTCATTGGCTCCCCATCCGATCACGCATATGCTGCAAAGCAATTCTAATGATCTTCAAGATCCTACATGGCCAGTCTGCTGAATGCCTAAGTGACCTGATCCAAAAAAGCCTGATACCAGATTGCGGAGGAACCTGCATCAAAACACACTTTCAACCACTTCCTTCAAGACCAGCACCTCACAAACTGAAATCCAGCGAGTGTTCAAATTCTACAGCCCGCATCTTTGGAATTCACACTCTGCCCACTTAAGAGCTATCTCAGACACAGCTGACTTCAGAAAAGAATTGAAGACTCACCTGTTCATAGAGCACTATAGCAAAATACTAAATATATATAATTAAATCACAAACCTATAGCTTGCCGCTACTTTGTAAATAGTTATACAATGTTATACAGTTAACTAGCTACAGTCTAAGGATGTTACTGTTGTAAATAGTTCCGAAGAACATATTCATTGTAAAACCTTCAGTTCAATGTAAACCGCCTTGATAAACTTGAAAGGCGGTATATAAATAATGTCAAATAAATAAATAAATATTGAGGGTCTTCAATGAATGTGCGATCAGAGCAGGCAGCTTCTCTCTATGGAAGACCCTCACAATTCAGGTCACCTCCTCATGTGGGATCTCGCCCTTCTCCAGCTCATCCCCCTGTTTAGAGCTTCATCTTCATCCTGCACTTCTGGTTCCTCCGATTAACGTTGAAACGGTCATCCCAGACCTCTGACCTGCACTTGGCATTGTCCAGGGGTCCTTCTTTTGTGCACTGGCAGACTGTTCCACTTCAGATGAGGGCCTCTTACAGGCTCCTCCTACCAACAGGCTTTGTGCATGAGGAGGATGTAGGAAGCCTAGTATGTTGGAGAGGATTTCTTGAGCGCCCCCCCCCCGCCCCCCCCCCCACACACACAAAATTTGGCCCTGCTGTACCTGGCTGGGGATCTCCTGACTCCTCTGAGGCCCCTGCCCTGTCCTGCAGGTTGTCCTTTAGAGATTGAGCTTCTGTCTCACAGCCTCTGCAGAATCTCTCTTCTGATGTTTGGCTTGTGGATCCAGGAGGAAAACTAAGTTGGTCTGTTGGGCATCTTGTGTGTTTTATTTTTTGTGTTGTGTGTTTTTTTTTGGGGGGGGGGAAACATTTTAACAAAAGCAATCAATCAACCAACCTCAGGAACTGGGGAAAAATTCAATCCCCCCTCCCTCCCCGTGCAGGACCCTGGAGAAATTGGCCTCCAAGCCAAGGGAGGAAGGAAGAAAGGAAAATGGCCTCCTTCAATTCTTTCTACCCAAAAAAGGAAACCAGGGAATACTTGGGCGCACTGCCTATCAAAAACAATGAAACACGCTGATTTTATCTTTCCCTGCTAAGCAGAAAAAAGTAACTGAAGGGGGAGAGGCGCTCTTGTTCTGGGTGTCACCCAGCCCTCGGAGTGCTTTGGTGGCTGCAGGAATCCCTGGAGTAAACAGCTGATTTCTCTGCCTTATGCTGACGCATGCTGCTACTGAGCAGGAGAGAACATTTTAAACCGCTCAGTGGGTCACTGCTCCACTCAGCTCTTAGACAGTTTCGGCGAAGACTGTCCCAAAAAACAGCGAGTGGGATCGGGGACTACGATTTCTCTCCCAGCAGGAACCAGGTCTTGTGCTCCCACACTCCTCCTTGAGGTCCCTCTCCTCGCTGAAAAGGCAATCGTATAGCATTCAAAGTTGAAAGGCTGCCCCAGGAAGGGGTCCCACTTCAGGGCTTCTCGCTTCCCCTTAGCACTGGTGCTGCTGAGGCAAGAAAGGAAGAAGAAAAGAGAGCCTATAGGTCGTACCAGAACTCTTTCCAGCCCTGAAACACCCTAATGCTCCCTACTGTGCTCTTTGGGCAAGCATCTCCCAGGTCCTTCACCAGCTTTCCTAGGTCTTCCCCACAGAGGAGCTTGCCCTTAAGGGAAAGTTGCTCAGCTGCTGCTTGGGCAGCATCAGCAGACCATTTAAGGAGCCAAAATCAACCTCAGGATATTGCAGCTGTTACCATGGCCTTAGAGGAGATGCTACAGACAGTGCTGCAGACCCCAGTCTCTCTCATCCCCTGAGCAGTCTGGCAAATGCTGGATCCAGCGCAAGAGCACTTGGGCCACCATCCTTACACAAAGCAAAGCTTGAGTGCCTAAGGTTGAAACCATAAAGGTTCAAGAGGGATTCTATGCTATCATGAGTCTCCTTCAGTGCAGTGCCACTAGAATGGTTGTGTGCTTTATTACCACTGTGCCCAGGACATCCATGGGGGTGGGGCTTTGCACACCTGATGGGAACTGTAGATAGCATACCTCTCTGTACTGGGCATGGCTGCAGAGCTCAAACAATTAAAAGAAGAAAAAAGGCAAAGGAAAAATCTATTAAAGAATAACCTTGAAAAGAAATCCCTAATCCTCTCACTTGACAAGCTGGTCATAGAAAGTCAAAAGGGTCTCCCCAGCCACCTACACAGGCCTGAGAAGCCCAGCTGCCTGAAGGCTTTGTTTGTTTTGAAGCTGCTTTATTCAAGCTGTACAAAGACCCCATTAAGTAATAGGACTGAAATTTAAAAAAAAAAAACTAGAAAGAGCAGAGCAAGCAGATAATAGGAAAGTGAGAGGGAAGGTGGGGCTTGGATCCAGACTTACTGATGCTCCGTGAGGTGGTTCTGCTCATCCTTCAGCCCACCAGTGCTAGAAGTCCATGGAAAACGATACTGAACACAGGGCAACTGTTTGAAAACAATAGGCATATCCAAGCTCCCAGCAAATACTGAGGCAAAGGTCTCGATTGCATAGGCCACAAGACCATTATCTGGGCTGGAGACAGACTTATCTGCCCTGCTGCACCAGTCCACGTGCCTTGTTACCACCTGCTGGAGCTAGACGATAGTGGCTTCTCTGTTGCACCACAGTATATACTAGTGACATCCTCACTGAAAGTTTATTCTAGTCTACCTCCACTTGCTGACTGAGAATTATAACCCACTTGACTGGACTGCTCTAGCAGTATAAGGAAATTAACTCATTCAATGCTGGTTTCCCTATAATTTGCTTTCTGTGACTTGTACAAACTAAGTAAATTTCAATTTTTGGACATTTATGCAATATTTTACCAGCAACGAGTTTCCTACTGAAACTTGCTCCCTTCTATAGAGCTCTAAATTCAGTAAATTTTGGACCTTTTAAAGTGGCTTTATATAGTATTTCTGCCCATCCCATATGCAGTGTCTCGCAACCGCAATGTTTTTTTTTCAAAACGTAAATGTAAGTAATTTTTTATCTAGCCATAGTCAAATTAGTTCTTAAATGTCTGTTTCAGTTTGCTTTCATTTTTAGAGAACTAGGGTCCTCAACCATATGATGGCATAGATGGTGGGGGTTAATGCTAGAGTGGAATGCTTTCTAAGGGCTTAGTGCAGACCCCCTGCACCCAGAGCCCAGCACAGGTTTCCTAATGCAAGTTTTTAGAGCAGAATCTCTGCTCAGCCAATGGCATAAGCAAACAGCATGTAAATGAGTTGTGCTTAAAAC
Source organism: Ichthyophis bannanicus (assembly GCA_033557465.1). Classification (NCBI taxonomy): domain Eukaryota; kingdom Metazoa; phylum Chordata; class Amphibia; order Gymnophiona; family Ichthyophiidae; genus Ichthyophis; species Ichthyophis bannanicus. The sequence goes on along the minus strand of CM066049.1, from coordinate 116,338,090 downwards.
GTCTGCACTTAGCAAGGAGAGCAAGTCGGACAGCAGTCTGCATTAGCAACACCTATATCCTATGTTCAAAAAAACCTCCAATTTGGTACTTGTGTCCATCTGCTGGAATCTTGTTCCACACAACAGCAATATTCTGCTTAGAACATTATCTCGAGTTCATAAGCGCCAATGTTCGGCACAGAATAATATTGCTATCGCATGCCACATAGTATTCCACCACATGCTCATAACTTTGCTCCAGCACACTTCCCTTGCCATTTTTTCAGCACTCTTCAGCAAAGTCAGAAAAAACATAGTGGGGGTTGTGCGCTCAAATGGGATGTAAATTCCTCACTAGCAAGCTAACCTTTAATGTTGTCTCAGACCTTGTGCTAAAACTGGGCATTGTTCATACTTCTCTGCATCTGCGCAGCATAGCTAATTGCTATATTACTATCTATAAATGGATTTAAATGTGTTGTGTGCTGTGGTCAGCACAGGCATTTGTACATTGGTTATGCTCCCATTAAATCCTTCCTATATTTGGTGCCCACACTAGCATAGAAAATTATGCGCCAACCCTGTGGTATTACCTGCGCTAATGGCAGCACACTTTTTTTCTGCATTGAGCCTTGCGTTCAGATAGATGGAATGACGAGCAGTCTCTGCCAGGGAGCTCATTAGAATAGCAATGAGTCTTATTGTCCTGTCATAGGCAGCTGCTAACAAGATTAGAATTTAATTTTTTTGTTCTAAAAATAAAGTACCTTCATAGACAGCCAGCTTTATCTGGTAACCAATAGTGTGTGGACTTCATTCTTCTGGTCTGAGGTCAGAAATGTCAGATTGAAGTAGAAGAGCAGCAAGGCTTCAAATTCTGCTGCCGCTGTTGTGATCTTGGCAAGTCACTTAACTCTCCATTATCTCAGGTAAAAGTTAGATTGTAAGCCCTCTGGAGACGACGAAAGAACTGCAGTACCTAAATGTAATTCACCTTGAGCTAGTACTGGAAAGGTGTGAGCTATGTACAAATAAGATTAATATATCTATTCCTTGGTATCTGGAGCTATAAATGTCTTTTGTTGAATGATTAGTTTTCTGACCTTGCATGTCTTTTTCACTGCCTAAATCAGTTTGAACATGTTAGTAATAGATGAATATTCTAAAGCATTCATTTTGCCAAAAAAAAGCTCAGGTGAGGGAACAGTTTTGCAAGTGTGCATGACAGATGAAAAGACACGCATCCAGTGTGTGCACTAATCCTCTTTCAGAGAGTAGAGAGAAAGGAGAAGTCTGTCTGTGTAAGCATGTTTGAAATTTTATTTAGGCATAAAAACAATGCTTAAGTTAAATTGGTGACCTTCCTTGCATTTGGTAGACAAGTCTTTCTGTCAGTGTGTGCATGTTCATCTCGGCTCCTCGGAGAAATGTTACACAGCAAAATCAAGGGAGGTCTAATTGCTGGGTAGACTAGATGTACCATACTGGTATTTATCTGCTGTCATATACTATGTTACTATGAAAACTTGGTGTAAATTTGTATGTAAAAGGGCATAAAAGGTGTTAAACTATTTGCGGTGTGCATAATATGCATGCACAGTGTCAGTGATTAGGTGTGATGAGTCATTTATTTCACTATGAATGTTTCACAACACTACAGAATTCTACTTGCTAAGTGCTGTCGAGTTGGTGTCGACTCATGGCGACCCTCTGGATAGTTGACCTAAACTGTGTTCAGTCATCAGTCAGACGACTCATTGTTGATAGCTGGCACCCATAGCTGCTGCTATCGATCCATCTTGATGCCAGCCTTCTCTTTTGCGTTGACCTGCTACCTTGCTAAGCATTATGTCACTCTTATCTCTCTCCGCATGATGTTTTCCAAGTATTAGTCATCTGAGCTTCTAAGGAAAGCTTAGATTTGATCTACTCTAGTACTGACTGGTTTGTTCTTTGGGCAGTTCATGGTATACACGGTATTCATCGTCAGCACCATAATTCAAAGGCATCAGCTTTCTCCCTATCTTTTTCACTGTCCAACTTTTGCATCCATATGATTGATTTATTTAATGCTTTTTATATACAGTCTTTCTACGATTCAAAACAGTTTACATGGAGCGTAAGGTAACAGTATTGACACAGCTGTTTTACAGAGAACAAAATATGAGATTGAAAATACCATGGCTTGGATAAGTTTAATCTTTGTATGGAGAGACACATCTCTGCTCTTGAGAATCTTGTCTAGGTCCTTCATAACCATTCTACCAAGAGCAATGTGCCATTGGATTTCTTGATTGCTTGTCCTTTCTTTGATAGTTGACAACTTTTTAACATAATTGGAACAATTTCAATTTCTTCTCCATCAATGATGAACTTATTGATTTTGCCAGTTGTCAGGATCTTTGTCTTAACTTTTAAGGCCCATTTTAAGACTTCCTTTATTTTCAGAAGCAAATGTTTCAGATTGTCTTCACGTTCAGCCAGTAATGTGGTATCATGAGCATAACGAAGGTTGTTGAGTCTTCCACCAATCTTCACACCTCTGTGCTTCTCTGATTTGTTCTGTATATAAATTAGAGGTAGGGTGAAATAATGCAGCCTTGTCATACACCTTTGCTGATTTTACACCATTCTATTTCTCCTAGTTTCGTTAGTTCTTTTGCACACCCTTTACATTGATCAAGAAGCAACAGTTCGATCAGGTATTCTGGTATACCCATGCTGCTTAATGTGGCCCAGAGTTTCTCATGGTTTACACAGTCAAAAACCTTGCTGTAGTCAGTAAAACACATATGGATATGCTTTTGCCTTTTCAAGGATCCATCTCACATCCGCAACGATGTCTCGTTCTTCACTCTTTTTTTCTGAAGCCTGCTTGCACTTCAGGCAATTCTTGTTCCAGGTATGGTTGTAGTCTCTGATGGATGATCTTGAGTAGAATCTTGCTGGCATGTGGGATCAGAGTAATTGTGCAATAATTTATATTCATATTCATATTCATTTATTTGATTAACCGCCCTTCAGGAGTAGGCAGAGCGGTGTACAGCAAAAATACATACAGAATGGCATAAGCCATGAGCTTAGAAAGGAAGTTACAATTTATGAAGAGAAAGAGACAGAGACATGAGTAAGAGGGGGGGGAGAGAAGGAGATGGAGAGGGGCTAGGGGAAGGGGAGGTCAAAGGCAAGGGAGAACAGATAGGTTCCAGTCGGTTCACCTTTCTTCAGTATGGGTATAAACGCAGATCTTTTCCAGTCTTCCAAATTCCCTGACAGAGCCTTGTAAGTATGGTAACCACTTCACCTGATTACTGTAATACTTCAGTGGGAATGCCATCAATGCCCGGTACCTTGTTCTTTGATAAGGCTTTCAATGCTGTTTCAACTTCTTTCATCGCCAGTGGTTCCTGATCATAAGGTACAGGTTGAAGTGGCTGTTGATCCACTTGATCTTTAGTATGATGCTGTATATTCTTTCCACCTTTTCTTGATCTTGGCATCATTCATCATTCTAGTAGGCTGCCATAGGGGATGGAAGGATACCCCCTATGAAGAGAGGTCAAAAAGGTTAGGGCTCTTCAACCTGGAAAAGAGACGGCTGAGGGGAGATATGATAGAGGTCTATAAATTAATAAATGGAGTTGTATGGGTAAACCATAAATCAATTGTTTATGCCATCAAAATATAGAGACTAAGGGGCATGCAATGAAGATACAGGGTAACCTATTTAAGACTAATAAGGGAACATATTTCATTCAACGTGTAATCAAACTATGGAATTTGCTACCAGAGGATGTAGTGAAAGCTATTAGTGTAGCTGGGTTTAACAAAGGTTTGGACAAGTTCCTGGAGGAAAGGTCCTTAAATCATTATTAAAGAGGACCCATAATACCCACACTTGACCCATTACAAGCATTGGGGAACCTGTGTCTTTTGGGGAAACTGCTGGATACTTGTGACCTAAGATTGGCCACTGTTGGAAACAGGATACTGGGCTTGATGGATCACTGACACCCATGATTGGTGTCTTAAATGTTTAGGGCCTGAACATTCTCCATCTGAAAATATCTCCTGTATGGGGATGACTAAAAGAGGAAGACAGAACCGGGCTGCAAAGCTCGGTACTCTCTCTTCTTCGGATGCCAGATCCATTGCATAGACATCTTCAAGGGCCGCCTCTTCCTCCCATGGATCTCAGGTAACTAAACATAAAAGCCGGTCCTCAAAGGGTAGTTCTCCAGCTAAGCATCGAGAGGTCGTTGGCATTGCCCTTGAGGGGAACCATACTGGCAAAGCAGCCCCGGCGGGAGGCTTCAGCTTCCAAACCATCGATGGGGCTCCAGAATGTTCTCGAGGCCTCGACCTCGCAAGAACTACCTGTACCATGCTCAGGGGTCCTGGCCGTTTTCACTGGTACCGACATCCAGGCATCGGCAGCATCAATAGACCAGAGGTTCCTCGCTATCAAACGCAGCATTACAGCTCTTCTCTCAGCTGCGGTACCGTTGGTCCAACGGGCACCGGTATTGATACCGATGCCAGTACCTACACTGGTGCAGGTACTGGTACCGGCCCGGTGGGAATCCTTCCCATGCCATCTTTGGCTGGAATCGACAGGTCGGTACCGGATCAACTCGGTACCGACTTCGATCGATACCGGGACCGTGCTTTGCATAAGCATCGTGGTCAGGAATACTTTGAATCCTCCAATTCCGAAGACTCTGACAATTCTGCTGGTACTAGAGGGTTTCTCCCAGAAGATCCCTCTTCTCCCCAACACAGAATGTCACCTCCAGAGGACATGTCTTTTCAGGATTTTATTCGTGATATGGCCAAAGGCCTTTCAATCACGGTGGCTCCTGAAGAGGAACCCAGAGCAAAGGAATTGGAAATTCTCCAATATCCTAAAGCTCCAAAGGAGGCAGCCACTCTGCCCATCCATGAAATTCTGCATAACTTGATGCTCAGAATGTGGGAGACACCTCTGACTACATCTCCTCATTCTAGGAGACTTGATACTATGTTTCGAGTTCCGCCATGTCCTAGGTTTCAAAAGACTTAGCTGCCACACCATTCAGTGCTGGTGGAGTCAGCCATGCGTAGGATGAAAAGTGCAAAGAGGCATGCATCCAATCCCCCAGGTCGTGAATGCAGGACTCTGGACGCTTTTGGGCGCCAAACTTTTCAGGCTTCCATGCTTTCAGCTAGGATCAGTTCATATATAATATATATGGGAATGTTCCACAAGGAAGTTACAGGAGACTTGGAGCTTATGAGCCCATTTCTCCCAGATGACAAGAGACAAGACTTTCTTGCTATAGTTAAGCATGCTCCAAGATTTTTCCAAGTTTGTCAATCGTGCAACCTTTGACTGCTTTGAATGCATCAGCAGAACCTCTGCTATTGCCATTGGCGCATGATGGATTGCCTGGCTTCAGGCATCAGACTTGGAGACTTGGGTACAGGACAAGTTAGGCAACATTCCTTGCACGGGAGAGAATCTCTTTGGCAAGAACTGGCAGGAGAAGACTAGCGAGTTGGATGCTGGCAATACTACTCTAGATAGATTGTCGAAATCTACAGCCACTCCAGCCAAAAAGAAGCCTTATAAAAAAAACTCTTTCAGCAAAAAGAGGAAATTATATCCTTCATATACCCAGCAGAGTCAGACTCGGGGTCAGGTTGCCCAAAAGGGACAAACTAGACAGCAAAGGAAGCCAAAAGGCCCGAGAGCCCAACCAGCTCCGCAGGTTCAGCCCCCTCAAGGGCTTTGACTCCTTTCTAGAGAGCTTAGCCTTCCTGCCTCTGATGGGTCCCCAACCCCCCAATATCCCAGGCAGGTTATGCCACTTTGCCAACAGATGGCATCAGATAACAGCAGAAGATTGGACTTTGTTCATTGTAGGAGAGGGGTACAAGCTTCATTTTCACAGCATGCCCCCTCCTACAATTCTAAAGCAATTCAATTCTCAAACCTCCACAGACAATCTGCTCAACAAACCTCCACAGACGATCTGTCTCAACACTTCTTGCCCAAGGGGCAATAGAGGAGGTACCCATTCTTCAACGGGGTGCAGGGTTCTACTCCCCCTATTTTCTTATTCCAAAGAAAACAGGAGGACACAGACCCATTTTAGACCTCAGAGAATTGAACAAATACCTGTTTCGAGAGAAGTTCAAAATGATTTCTCTAGGAACTCTTATGCCATTCCTTCAAAGCCAGGATTGGCTGTGCTCTCTAGACTTAAAGGATGCATACACTCGCATTCTGATCCATCCAGATCACAGGCAATTCTTAAGATTCCTTTTCAGGGGAAGACATTTCCAGTACAGGGTTCTTCCCTTTGGTCTGGCTTTAGCACCAAGGGTATTCACAAAATGCATGGCAGTAGTAGCTGCATTTCTGCGAACCCTGGGGATATTCGTCTTCCCTTACTTAGACAACTGGCTCATTCGAGCCCCTACAGTTGCAGAGGACAGCACTGCACTGTCTCGCACAATGCGAATCCTCCAATACTTGGGGTTGGTAATAAACTTCCCAAAATCCCAACTTGTTCCTTCCCAATGCCTGGAATTCATAGGGGCCTGTCTAGATACCAGACAGGCAAAGGCTTTCCTTCCACAGGCCCGGTGTCTTCGCATAATGCAACTAGCTTCTCAAGCAGCGGGGAAATCCTCCCTAACTGCTCGAGAGCTACTACAGTTGCTGGGACATATGGCATCCACAGTTCATGTAGTCCCATATGCTCGCCTCCACATGCAAGCAGCTCAGTGGACCCTATCCACACAGTGGACACAGGTAATTTATCAGACAAAATATTAAACTCTCAATGACTAATTTTGTCTCTCCAATGGTGGTAATCATTTAGAAAATCTGACGGTCGGGTCTCCTTTTCATAAACCCCTCTTTCAGGCCACCCTAACAGATGCATCACAGGTGGGTTGGGGAGCACACCTGAATCATCTCTCTACCCAGGGCACCTGGACTCCACAGGAGGCTGGTCTACACATAAACCTCCTGGAATTAAGAGCAATCTATTTAGCTCTTTGAGTATTCCACGCCAGCTCAGCTACAAGACAGTCCTAGTCTGGATGGACAATCAAGTAGCCATGTTCTATGTAAACAACCAGGGCGGGACAGACTCTCTGTCGTTATGCAACAAAGCTTTAGGACTGTGGGCCCTCGCCAGAGAGTATCAAATTCACCTTCTAGTGGTATATCTCCCAGGCATTCAAAACCTTTGGGCAGACAAACTCAGAGTACTGCTGCCTCACGAGTGGTCCCTCCACCTAGACCAGGTGGCAAAGAGATTTCATCTCTGGGGCACTCCAGACATAGACCTCTTTGCAAGTCCACTGAATGCCAAACGTCCCTGGCTCTGTTCTGGGATTCCGGCTCACAATTGTCAGGCAAGGGATGCCTTCCTCCTTCATTGGGGTCAGGACTTTCTTTATGCCTTCCCACCCATTCCCCTCATCCTCAAAACACTCTTCAAGCTTCATAGAGACAGGGGTCGCATGATTCTCATAGCGCCACGATGGCCATGCCAAGCGTGGTATCCCCTGCTTCTACATCTCTCTCAAGCGGCACCTCTGGAGTTAGGGAATGCTCCAGATCTCCTTTCCCAGGAGGACGGGACGCTATGGCACCCGAATCCCCAGTCCCTGCATCTCACAGCCTGGTTGCTGAAGGCTTAAACCTCCTGGATTTTAACCTGTCCCAACAGGCATCAGGCTTCTAGGAAACTTTCCACAAGAAGATCTTATGCCTTCAAGTGGAAACGTTTTACTATATGGTGCTCCAAGAAGGGATTAAACCACCTTGTCATACCTTTAGAATTGATACTAGAGTATCTCCTTCACTTATCGAATTCTGGTCTAAAGACCAATTCGGTAAGAGTCCATCTTAGTGCAATTGCAGCTTCTTATAAGCCTCTGAATGGACAACCAATTTCCTCTCATCCACTCATATCCAGATTTATGAGAGGTCTTCTATTAATCAAACCTCCCATTAAGCCACCACCGGTGGCATGGGATCTAAATCTAGTTCTCGGGCAGCTCATGAAGCCGCCTTTTGAGCCTTTAGCTACTGCAACCCTTAGGTTTTTGACCTGGAAGGTCATCTTCCTAATTGCAATCACCTCTGCACGTTGCATTACTGAACTGCAAGCTTTAGTGGCTGATCCTCCTTATGCTAGATTTCATCATAAGGTTGTTCTTAGAACCCATCCACACTTTATGCCAAAGGTGGTTTTGCCTTTTCATATAAATCAATCAATTTATCTTCCTGTATTTTTTCCAAGGCCTCTAATGCAGAAAGAAACCTTCATACTTTGGATTGTAAAAGAGCTTTAGCCTTTTACCTATAGAGAACACAGCAACGTAGAAAGTCCTCGCAACTTTTTATAGCTTTTGACCTTAGTCATTTGGGACTTCCAGTCTCCAAAAGAACTTTATCTAAGTGGATTGCCCAATGCATATCCTTTGTTTATAAGAGTAAGGGTCTTCCTCTTCAAGGCCATGTCACAGCTCATAACATGAGAGCCATGGCAACTTCCATGGCTAATCTCCACTCTGTGTCTATCGATGACATTTGTCGAGCAGCCACTTGGGCTTCGGTACACACCTTCACAGCCCACTACTGCCTGGATAAAGCCTCCCGTCGGGGTGCCTTCTTTGGCCAAGCTGTTCTTCAAAATCTCTTTCAGACCTAATTCAACTCCTACCCACCAACCCTGGTGGAATGCCAGAGATCCATGGAAAGAAGGATCCCCACCTTTCTAGGGTGGCACGTTCCTAGGGCTATCTCCCTGGCATCTTCAGCTAGGGAGTCCCCATATGTGAAGACTACATTCCTGCTTCTTCCTGGAGATAGTGTAGTTACCCACCTGTAACAGGTGATCTCCGGGAACAGCAGGAATTGAGTCTTCACAACCCACCCACCTTCCCTAGGAGTCGTCTCTGTATAGGGAGGAGTGGCTCAGTGGTTGGGACAGGTTACCTCAGGCCGGAAGACCGGGGGGTTCAATTCCCACATGGGGAAAAGCAACTTCACGCTGGAGGGACTGGGGTCTCTAGTCCCATGGCCACTCCTTGTGGCCTTGGGCAAGCCACTTAACCCTCCATTGCCCCAGGTACACTTAGATTGTGAGCCCTTCGGGGACAAGGAAATAAAAAGTACCTGTTTAGTATACATGTAAACCGCACTGATTCTAAAGAGCGCGGTATAAAAAATAAATCTTTGTTTCTTTCCTCTCTCCCTCTATCTTTTCACTCAGCTACAAACTTAACTGAAGAGGGACAGTTGGAAAGGCGGGAAGGCAGCGCGCATGTGCTGAGGGATGCTCCCAAAAGCTTCCTATTGGACGCTGGGGAGTGTTCCCGTGCAGGCTCCGTCGGTACCGAGGATACCCATATGTGAAGACTAAATTCCTGCTGTTCCCGGAGATCACCTGTTACAGGTGAGTAACTACGTTTTCCTAGCACTGAATAATGCATTTGCAATAGTTATTGCAGCATCCTTTCAAAGGTGACATGAACATATTCTTGCAAATGGGCTTTCAGTTCCAACAATTGGATGCAGTTCCTGAGAGTTCAAGGAATAGTGGAAGCCAAGAACATGTGTTTTATTTTAGAGTATGAGGTGTGTGTAGTGGCATTTAACTCTGTGCCCCCATGGAATTTTTGGTACTATTCTAGTTTTTCAAGGTTTGTCTTTCCATAGTTTGGTCATTTTTGTTCCATTTCCGTATGAGGGTTAGAAAATTGATAGGACAGAAATAGTAGTAACTGTAGATTATAGCAGAAAAATTCTATTGTCCCTCCAATCTACCCAGTCATTTATTGGCACTGTTCTCAGAAGTTCAAGGCAGGTTACATTCCAGTACAGTAAGCATTTTCCTGTCCATCCTGCAAGGATATGGCTCAGCTACCAGCCTTTGTGTGTGACTCCTGCTAAGACCTCTCCTTATCCAGGGCCTTTTGGGCATCTTTCTTATGCTTCTGTGAGTGTACCAGGTCCTTTATAAAGTACCACCTAAACACTTCCCTTCCTATGTCTATAGCTACCAATGCTAACATGACTGTTGCTTAAAAATCTCGTACCCTACCTGGCCTGCCAGCACATGCATTTTTGCTAGGTGCTTCTAGTTACTATTGTACTATCAGCTTGCTAGACAAACCCATCTGTGTGGTTGCCTGTATTTATGCAAGGACTTCTAGCATTTGATAACTTGTTTTCCAGTAGTTAACTTAGTGTAAGGCAGTTTAAAAGAAGAATAAGAGGCATGCTTTAAAATATGGTAATGAGTAGGCTTGGCTGTATTCACTGTTTTCAGATGCTGAGGATTTGGGGATTGTAATTTCAAGATAGAAATCTGTGCAGCCTTGGGTTCTGCTGAAATACTTATAGCATTTATAGTTTAGGAAATTTTGTTTAATGCATAATTTTAATTTTATAATCTGTGCAGGAGAACACACTTTCAGCGAGGTACACAATAATGCATTGATTAAAAGGCACAACACATAGATAATATCTGTCATATCGGGTCCTCTATTAATGTTATGTGTTAAATAAATGTTCCAGCAATTTGTATCAAAGTTCATTATTTACTTTTCAAGCTTGTCTTGGAAATTGATTTGAACCATAACCTATCTATCTATCTATCTATCTATCTATCTATATCTCTCTCTCTCTCTCTCTCTCTCTCTCTCTCTCTCTCTCTCTCTCTCTCTCTCTCTCTCTCTCTCTCTCTCTCTCTCTCTCTCTCTCTCTCTCTCTCTCTCTCTCTCTCTCTCACTCTCTCTCTCTCTCTCTCTCTCTCTCTCTCTCTCTCTCTCTCTCTCTCTCTCTCTCTCTCTCTCTCTCTCTCTCTCTCTCTCTCTCTCTCTCTCTCTCTCTCTCTCTCTCTCTCTCTCTCTCTCTCTCTCTCTCTATCTCTCTCTCTCTCTCTCTCTCTCTCTCTCTCTCTCTCTCTCTCTCTCTCTCTCTCTCTCTCTCTCTCTCTCTCTCTCTCTCTCTCTCTCTCTCATATTAGTTTTGTAGTCTTAAGTACAGAGCATATTCCTACGTCACTTTTGTTTTGGGAGCGAGTTGTGTGTGGGATGTTTTATTTGGGGGGTGGAGGGAGCAGGGTGTGCAGATTGCAGGAACAATGTCGTCCCTCCCTGTTCTCTTCGATTTTCCAGCCAGCTATGAACAAAAATAGTAAAAATCCATCATGTTGTGTATTCTCTCCCATCTTAACCCTGCTCCCACACCATAAGTTGCACCCCTCTTTAATCAGGCGGGATTCAGGCTGGTGTGATGCGTGCGGAGACTGCTGAATGCAGTCTGATTTAACTCCACCCCCTCCCCCCCAACTCCTGTCTGCCGAACTGCTCAGAACTGTCTAAGAAGCAGCCAAGCATGTCTGGGGCGACTGCAGTTAACACAAGGACAAGGCAATTGTCTCCTTGCTGGCGTTTTCAGTTACCTTTAACCTCTCATGGCTGGGAGAAAACAAAAAGAATGGAGTATGGTTTTTGACCTCTTCCTTTCAATCATGCAGCAAAAATTCTAACAAAGGGCCTCGCATGTTAATGAACAATATGTAAATGAGATAATAGAGCTCCTGAATGTATCCCTTCAAATGGCTGTATAGCTTGTTGACATGTATCTCATTGAGGCAGAAGTACAGACTTTTTAGTGGATTAAAGACCTCTGTTTAGGCCTAAAATCAATTACTAATGACAGTCTGAGACCTATGAACATATACATCAGGGAAAAAACTACATCTTTCATATTGGCAGGGAACAATGACCAACCTCAAGTTCTCACCGGTTTTCCTGCAAAAATATTGCATCTGATCTTTTGCTAGTTAGATTCCTTCCCTCAGTAACTTTGTTTTTGACAGCAGAAATATTAAGTTTCCAACAAATTGGATTTGTTTGTAATCTGTGTCCTGTTTTAAGGCTTCTGCTTTGGTACGTTTGTACTAGGTCCTCAGACAGCGACTAGAATTTTACCTTTAGGTTATTAAAATAGACAAATCATTAAGATTACTCTTTGCTTTAATAAAGAGTAACTGTGGTGGTTTTGTCCGTATTTTTAGCTGTACAGACTGTCTGTAAAATGATTACTGCTTAGCAAAATAGTCTCCCAGGTAGCTGGCAGGGATTGCCATCAGAACTGTTTGTCATTCTCTATGTTCCTAACGGTGCTTAACTGCCAGCTGTCAGAATGAAAGTTGGCATAAAAACCCCTGATTCTGCAGAAATTCACCCTTTCCCCTCCAATACTGTATCACCGTAACACGTCTCTTCCTTTAGAGATTACATTTGCATGCAAATTATAGCATCTGCAGGATTTCAGAAAATAGCTTTTGAAACCGTGATTTCTGTTGCTCCTGTCTTTGAAAGACTGTTGGAAATCAACACTTGGGGTGGTACCTTATTTTTCTCAATTTTTTTTAAAAATTGATATAACACCTTTTTTTTTTCCGGTGTAGTCCATAAGCTTTAATGCACTGACTCTACAGAGTTAAGTCTGTGCATGTGAATCTGTTCACAGCTTTGACTGGTTTAACAGCTATGTATGGTGTCAGAGGAGAAGTATACAAACACTGGCTATGTTCTGTATGGTATAGCCATTCAGTAGGACAAATGTTTGTTTCTTAGCTGTAAAAGAGATTGATCATTTGCCTTGGTCTATAAGCCATTTGTTTGTAACCTCTTGTGCCCCTCCCCCATCTTTCCTTTCTCTATCACACACGCATGCACTGTCTGCTCCAGCCAGCAAAGGCAGGTGAGCGTCTGTCTACATCTGCAGACTATTACGCTGCACTTTTTGGCTGGCTGACAGCCTACTTTCTGCCGCAGCATTGAATGTCTGTCTGGTTTCCTCTTTATGAATAATCTTCTCTGGCACGGTGTAGCACATACAGTGTTAGCATTTTCTATCCATTATCTGTTGTAGAAAATGGTATTTGGCAAACTTGCATGCCGTGAGAAGCAAAAGCCTTTGTATGTAATTTTATAGTGCGTTTGCAGATTTTTGAAGACTTCAAATTCAAGTGCTACTTGTGGAAAGCAGTAATTGGGGCTGGTGCAAAGGTATTGGATGCCTTAGGCAAACCTTCAACTTTAACACCCCCTCCTGAAATTTTTATAATTAAACTCAACAATCATGATCATAAAATCATCACTCCTCCCACAACAATCCTGTGTAAATGCATAATTGGCCACTCTACTTTTAAATATTTGAACTTTGCTTAGTATGTATGTGTGTACCTATTCTCTCTGCAGGTAAAAATGTGCGGACGGCTCCTTTTGAGTTTGGCTGTGGGGATCTGTTGTTTTGCTTTGACTGCTGCTGCTCTTTGCTGTCCCTCAGACGTTGTTGCTCTCGGCACTGCTTAATCTTGTCTAATGGTTGGACCATATCATTCGACATTTTAAATGCAGATTTCAGTTGCTGAAATGCAAAGCATTGTATGTGATGCTGTACCAACATGTCTGTTGCCGAAAATGTGGATTTATGATTAGGTTAAATGTGGTGAACATTTATTTGACTGTATTTATATACAGTACTGCTTTTCACAGAGGTCTCAGCAGTTTATAAGGAGCTTGATTTAACAAATAATGTTTGCACAGGAAATTGGGTGTGAGGCAGGATGACATGAGATAGGCATGGATTCTTAAGTCTGCCTCTTTCAGAAGAAGCCATGAGAGAGCTGGAACTAGAGGGAGTAAAGATTGTGCTGCCTCAGGGAAGGAAGGAGGGAGGGAGATGTGGCTGCCTTACCTTTTAGCTAAAGATGCATGAACTAGGTTAAGGAAGTGGGGAAAAAAATAGTATCTTTCAGTTATATCAGGAGGTATAACCACTAGGGTAGCACTGAAAGAAGCCAACAATTGCCAACTGCTGAAGGCAAAAAAAAGGTGTATGTGTGAACTGGTGCAGCAGTGCAGAATGGCCTAGGATGGAGTCCTATGGAGTGAGGGCATGCCCTTGTATTCAAGCTCACAGCTGCCCAGCATCTAGTGCAGTTTCTTGAGGTTACTAAGGCTTGGTGACAGAAAAAGGAGCAAGAGGATCCTGCGGGGCTCCAGAGAGGGGCCAGTAAGTTGGGCCCAGGCCCTTGCTGTCTGCTTGCTGAAAAGTCTTCCAAATTTAAATCTGTCTTTAAAATTTGCCAATAGCTCCCCCATTTGACCTGGGGGAGTTACAAGATGGCAACGGGTTTTTCTGACCTGTGAAGTGGCGTTCCTGAGTTTGCGTGCAGTTGTGATTTTGCTCCGTTGTAGTGATGGGGCGAAGGAAGAGGAAGCAGGCTTAGGCGCCTCCTGAACCAAAGCAGCAAGGATCCTCGGCACAGCGGACTTTGAAGGATTGCGGTTTCGTGGCTGGAGTTAGAGCTGCGTCTTTGGCAGCGCCGACAGAAGAGCTGTTGGCGTTGTCTGCATCAGAAGTTTGGCTTTCGCCGGAGCTCTGTTCCCCTCCACCGCGACCCGGAAGTGTTGCCATTCCTGATTCTGGCTCCGTTGCCGGCTTGGCTGTTAGCACGCTGTTGAAAGGGGCCTCGGGAGGAGCGTCGGCTGGCGTTTACTCTCCTGAGGAGGTTGAAGAGCAGCGGAGGAGAGCTGAGATCAATATACCCTCGAAGGGAGAGGCTGCGGGTACATCAGTCCAGGAAGAGACACTATCGGCTAGGCTTATGCTGGAGAGACCTGCGATGATAACTTTGGAAGCAGTGTGGGACGGTTTGGCCTCACTTAATTCGTCCCTTAAAAATATTTTGGATGTCGTATCTATTGAACTTGGTGGGGTTAAAACTGTTTGTGGAACTCTTTCTGGTACTCAGGTTGACCACGCAGAGAGACTTACTAAGTTGGAGGAAGAAGTTGGGCATTTAAGTGATTTAGTAAATGCCCAGGTTCAGGTCAGGAATGTGTCTTTTAAGAAGTTAGAATATTTGGAAAATCAGGTTAGGAGGTGTAACCTTCGATTTCTGAATCTTCCGCTTTCTCCTTTGTCATCTTTGGAGATGATGAGAAAATATTTTGGGGAGATTTTGAAAATACCCCAGGATCATTTCCCACCTTTGGTTCGGGCACAGTACTTGCAAGTCCTTGGGAATGGGAGACGGGGTTTCTGGTCTCCCTGCTACTTCTACTGGGGGAGGGGACTTGACAGGGTTCCTAGAATCCTCCCTGGAGGTTATCACTGGAAAGTCTACTTTGTTGGTGACCTTTGCGCTAGAATCAGATAAATATTGTGTTCTTCGATTGTATTTTAAGAATATTAATGCAGTTTTCTTAGGAACTAAAGTGCGTATTTTTCCTGATAGTTCACGTGTTACGCAGTTGAGAAGGAAGGAATTTTTGGTCCTTCGCCCCAGAGTTTTGGCTCTGGGGGCTACTTTTCAACTAAAATTTCCTGCTAAATGTTGTGTGTTTTTTTTAAGCAAAAAGGTTATATTTTCTTTGATCCTTAGCAACTGCAGGAGTTCTTAATGGTGAGGGAGGAAGTGATAGTGGAGGTTGCTGGACTGACCCACCCGGCTGACGCTTAAGTCTCTACCCGTCGTAATTACCTTATGTTTTGTGGGTGCAGGGATATTATTGTCCGGTGCTCTTTGAGTATTTCCTAGTACTTCCCATTGTTTCCTTTTATATTGTGGTCTGACTGTATGGGTGGCATGGGGTTTTTTATGTTAGAGGGAATGTTTCCCTTACATTCATTGTTTATTATTGTTTCTTTACCATGTATACCCATTGTTTTTCATTCTTGATTATTCTTGGATGTAATTGATATAAATTTAGAAATATTAAAATTTAAAAAGCAAAAATTGCCAATAGACTTGAAGAGAGCTATATTCTGTTTTGCTACAGAAAGCAACATTCAAAAAAGTTAAAATCGGGCCTGTCTAGGCAGTGGAGTCTCTCCAATCTGTATAGGTGTCCAGGGAAGCCCAGATCAGGTTTCCCTGACCAATCTGGGATCCTCTTTTCACCACAGTGCAGTACCTTTGCCAACATCTCAGTTTTCCGTGGCCTGCACTAACCTTTTCAGTGGGCTCTTTTGTCTTTTTTTCTTTTTGAGTGCTGTCAAACCAGTGCTGACTCCTGGTGACCCAGCAGCCCCTGGGATTTCTTGGCAAGGTATGACCAGAAGTAGATTGCCAGGACTTTTCTTCCGAGGTAATGGAGTATAAAGTGACTTGCCCAAGGTTACAAAGA
Source organism: Ichthyophis bannanicus (assembly GCA_033557465.1). Classification (NCBI taxonomy): domain Eukaryota; kingdom Metazoa; phylum Chordata; class Amphibia; order Gymnophiona; family Ichthyophiidae; genus Ichthyophis; species Ichthyophis bannanicus. The sequence goes on along the minus strand of CM066049.1, from coordinate 116,321,890 downwards.
GTGCCAGTGGGAATCAAACCAGATCTACTGGGTCCTAGGCTGTTACCCTAACTTCTAGGCTGCTCCTCCACTCCACTACTCCTACCACCACTTATTACTTACTTGTAAAACGCTACAAGGTGTACGCAGAGCTGTACAGGCATGTGTAAAAGACAGTCCCTATTCATCAGAGTTTACAGTCTAGTCAAGATAGCCAACATAACAGCTGAGGACAAGGATATATCGGGAAATGGTAAGGAAGCACAGGAGATTAAGCGGATCAGCATCCAAAAGCGCCTCTGGAGGCAACATGATACCTAGTCAGACCTGGTGTCTCTGGAAGACATCTGTAAGATGGCTGCTTGTTCCTCTTTGTGTACCTTTTGTGAAATGCTACAGGCTGCATGTGGGAGCAAGTGCTGATGGTACCTTTTGGAAAAGTGGTTCTGACCAGAGCGCCTTCCTCCCCACCCTGTGTCCTGATTGCTTTGGTATGTTCCACTCGTCTGGACTGGTCTGGCAGGATAAAGGTAATGCAAACATCTGATAAAGAAAATCAGTAATGTCCTTAACATAAGACTTAACCTGCCCAGCTGCTTTACAAAGACGTAAATCCATAAATTTTCACAGACATTTGATTGTCCTGGAGGGTTTTGTAGTGTGAGAATCTTTGGAAGTATATACAAAATAAGAATTTTGTATACTTCTCTATCAAGAGTGCATGTTCACTTAGTAATCCAACTAGCCTTAAAGCCACCATCCATTGTGTTAGCCACGGTGGTATCAATTGAGGAGTGGGATCCGTTATCCAATATTGAATAGTATTAAGGATCATAAAGTTGACTCATGCCTTCTATATGGTGTTGCTGATAATTTTGCACCACTACCATGCCACCTTTATCAGCGGCCCAAATAACTATTTCCCTATGACTGAGGTGTGATGTTATGACCTTTTACCGGCAGCTTTTCAGCTGCTTCCAAATCATGCAGTACCAAGTTCTGAAAAGTCATCAGGGTGCCTTAGGTGTACCAGGAGGCGTCCATTGAGAAGGCCTAATAACGGATCCATCTATCACGTTTATAAAGCAATAGTGGATTTTAGCAGTGGCATTTCTAGTGCACTGCCCCCCTCCCCTCCAGCCGGGCCTATGGAGGCAGTACGGCAAATGTACCAAAAGGCTGGCTTGCTGTGGTGCCTTGTGCTCAGTGGCCTGGCTGCTCTTCTCTCCTGGCCAAAGTCTCGCAAGTCACGAGACTTCATCCGGCAGACGAGTAGCCAGACCACAGCGCACTAAACACCATGGCAAGCTAGCCAGCCTTTTGTAAGTTTGCCATAATTCCTCTGTGGGCCCAGTGGGGGTGCACCCTCCTCCCAGCCAGCACCCAAGGTGGGCCACACTCACTGCTCTGCCTTTTTGTCCACCACTGGATGATAGAGCCTATAAAAGGAATCATGAGACTTTCTGGAATAAAAGACAACCCAAGGTTTAGAACTCTCTCCTGCACTACTGAACACAGTATCTGATAGGTTTGCAATTGCTGACGTCTGGTTTGAGATCTTGTGGTCATGCTGTGCCACGAGTTGGCAGGTTCTTTCTGCCATGCTCCCAGCCTCTCCTGTATTCATAGTCATTCTGTTAAAATCCTGATCACTGTGAAATGTTTGCATCCTGGGATGCTGCTCCCGATCAGTCTGACTTGTTTGACGTGTGCTCAAACATGACCACCCGATTCCTCTCTGATCCAGCTTTTTGCAACAAGCATTAACTTTCCCTTTCTTGTGAACACCCTGATGTTTCAATTTCTTCAACTTAATCACTCTAATTTGGTCTTTAATCTGCACTTACAGATCTTTATATCCTTGATCATAATTTTCAGATATGTAATCCTCCATCTGAGATTTCAATTACTGTATAGACTCATTAATCGTAGCCTTTTCTTGTGCAGTATGTTCCAGTAGAAGGGCCATTAAGTCCACCGCACACTTAAATATGTCACACCATTTGCTAAGGAATGATGGGTCTTGAACAAACAGTTTAGGCTCCTTATAATCCATAACCCCTTGGGTATAATTTTAGCCTTCAAATATTGTACCAAAGTGGCACCATGAAATTGTGCTCCTGGCAACCTTTTTTTGAGTTTCCAGCAAATTCTCCAGGGGGGTATAGACGGTGATATACTGACATTTAAATACTTCCATGGTAAAAAAAAAATGCACAAGAGGTGGCCCTCTTCAGTTGACAAAAAGCTCTGGAATGAGAAATTATAGGATGACGGTGAAAGGGAATAGATTCGGGAGTAATCTGAGGAAATCTCTTTACGGAAAGGATGGTGGATGCATGGAAGAACCTTAGTTGCGGTGCAGATGAGAATTTTATCTGAGTTCAGGAAAGCATGAAACAAGTGAAGGGATTGTAGATTGGACAGAGGTCATACTTTTTTATATACTGTCATTTTCTATGTTTCAATGTTTTTGATTGGAGCTCATTAGGATATTGCTCAATTTTTCAGTTGCATGAAGTAGATCTGACCTCCACACAAGGTAGTGGTTCCTCTGTGGGACGACTACTACTATTATTGTAGTTATTTTGTATAGTGCTACAAGGTATATGCAACACTGTGCACATACAAATGAAACCCATCCCTGCTCAATAGAACTTGATCTATGCAAGACAGACAAAACAGAGGATTAGGGTAAAACAAAGGAGAAATGGTTATAACACACATGGGAGGTAAATGGGGTCAGGATCCAAAAGCAGCCTTGGGATATTTATCTCAATTCTTTGTCAAGGCAATCTTTTGAGCCTTTGTTATGCTATGAAAAGATTTGTCCTTAAAAGTGGTGATCTTGGTGTCTATTTGTTCAACTATGTGAGTTTTGGAATTACAAGCCTTATTCTGTCGCTATCCATGCCTTTCCAGAAGATTCGGTGAGCTTGTGTCCAGTTCTCTTCTCCCTAAAGTGGTTTCCCCGTTTCATGTCATTCAGGATATTTGCCTTCCAGCTTTTTCCTCTCCGAAAAGGACATAAGTCGGTCTCTTCACGTTCTGGATGTGCATAGGGTTTTGCTTAGATATTTTGAAGGTTGCCAGTTCATTTTATTGTCCGTTTATTTAGACATTTTTCTATACTGCTTTGTCCTTTAATCAGAGTGGTTTACATTACAACTTATGTTTATGTTTATTAGCTTGATTGACCGCCCTTCAGTGATAAACAGAGCGGTTTACAATAAAATAAATCTTCATTACAGTAGGCACAGGGCCGGAAAAGGAAAGGAAAGTTACAACTTAATAGAGGATAGAGAGAGAATGAGAGAGGAAGGTCAGCATAGGGAAAGGGTAAAGGCTAGAGGGGAGGGGATTAAAGGCAAGGGAAAAGAGGTGGGTTTTAAGGGCGTGTTTAAAGGTAGGGTGATGGGGCTCCAGCCGGAGAGTAGAGGGAAGGGAGTTCCAAAGAGCCAGACCTATGAAGAAGAAAGCTGAGGAGTGGGTGGATTGAAGGTGAGCAAGTGAGGGGGAGGGTAGTGGTGAGGCGGTTGAGGTGGAAGGAGCGGGGGGTGTGCCGGGGTGTGTGAAAGTGGATGAGATCGGCCAGGTATTGTGGTGTGGAGGTATGAAGAGCCTTGTGAACGAGTGAGAGAAGTTTGAACTGGATTCGAAAGGAAATGGAAAGCCAATGGAGACGGAAGAGGAGGGATGTGACATGGTCTCTAGGGGAGGAGGAGGACACGAGACGGGCAGCGGTGTTCTGGATTCGTTGAAGACGTGAGAGTTGGAGCTTAGAGGCCAGAGAGAATGGAGTTAGCGAAGTCAATACGGGAGATAACAAGAGCCAGCAGCAAGGTAGCAAGAGCGGAGGGAGAGAGGAAGGGGCGAACGACGCGGATTTGCCTGAGATAGAAAAAGGAGGTTTTGGAGACATGAGAAACATGGGCAGAGAAAGAGAGATCCGAGTCGAAAAGTACCCCAAGATACCGAAAGGTGGAAACCATAGAGATAGGAATGGCAGGGAAAGAGGGGGCGATGGAGGGGGGCTGATGACCGTGCGGGAACCAGATAGCTGTGGTCTTTGAGAGATTGAGATGCAGACAGTTATGGGTCATCCAATCAGAAATAGCGGCCAGGCAGGAATTGAGGGGGGCAAGGTCGGGGCAAACCGGGGAGGTGTGGTATAGAAGAAGGATGTCATCTGCGTAGTAAAAAGCTGTAATACCAAATTGTTGTATAAGGAGAGTAAGAGGAGTTAGAAAGAGATTAAAAAGGAGGGGAGCCAGCACAGAGCCTTGGGGGACCCCGCAAGGGAGGGGAAAGGAGCCAGAGGAGGGGCAAGAAGGGGAGGAAGAGAGAATTGCACCAGAGCGAGAGGAGAGAAAGGCGTGGAACCACCGAAAGACAGTGCTACAAAGGCCAGCATCGTGTAGTTGGGAGAGGAGGAGAGAGTGATCCACAAGGTCGAATGCAGCAGAAAGATCAAGGGCAACCGCTACCGAGATTTCACCATGGTCGTGGGCTATGTGCAGGGCGTTGGTGAAAGCAAGAAGAATAGTCTCAACACTGTGCCCAGGACGGAAACCGGATTGGCGGGGGTGAAGGAAATTAGTGGAATCAAGGTAATGCGACAGTTGGGCAAAGACAACCTTCTCAAGAAGTTTAGACAGAAAGGGAAGGTTGGAGACTGGGCAGTAGTTAGGGTCGAGAGGGTCAAGGGAAGGTTTCTTGAGGAGAGGGCGGATTAGAGCGTGCTTCCAGGTGGAGGGGAAAGTTCCAGTGGAGAGACTGTTGTTCAGGATAGTTTGAATGTAGGGAAGGAAAGGAAACTTAAACATTATACGTAGAAAGGATGAAGAGTAATCAACCTTATCCAACATTATACAAGGAACAATTGAACTTTAAGTAGGGGAGAAACTATGTACATGGTCATGAGAATATGACCAAATATACAATACAATATACAATTTTAGCATCATATTTAATGTTTACTAGTCCATTTCTATGAGTCAACAATCGGTGACTTTGATCCTGTTGTTTGAGTGGTTAGGTTATATGTCCAAAGTGAATTGTGTAGAGATGAGTTTTTAGCTCTTTTCTAAAGTCCCTTGATGTCTGAAGTTGCCCGCAGTTCGTCTGGGAGAGAGTTCCAAAGTGATGGAGCATAGAGTGATGGTGCTCTTCCAGATGTGGTTTGTGTGGTCTTTTGTTATCCAAGGGGTGTGATGATCCTATTCTTTTTGTTGTTTCTTCTGGGTCGGGTACTTGTCTCTTGTTATAATGTCTTGTAAGATTTGTTCTCTTTGGGAGTCCATGGAAAAAAGAAGCAGTATCTTATAGCTATTTTGGCTAGGTAGATTAAAGAGGCTATTCAGTCTGCTTATTTGTTGCAGGGTAAAGACATTCCTGTTGGTCTTTGGGTGCATTCTGCAAGGGTTCAGGCTACAACTTGAGCGGAAGCTAAAGCTTTTTGCCTTTGAGACATCAAGGCCAACAGCAAAGTCGACTTTGCGTGCTTTTGTGAAACATCTGAGTGCCAGTTAAGATGCAGCCTTTCACAGAGCTGTTATTACTGAGCTCTTGTCTTCCACTCTTCTGAGTTGTTGAAGCTTGGGTACATCCTACTCATCTGGAATGGCCTAGCAGGATAAAAAGGAAGGTGAAAGTTCTTGCCTGATTTTCTTCCCTTGAGTTTGCTGGCCCAGTCCCGTTCCTTCCTGGAAGTCTGCAGCTGTGTGGTCCTTCTGTCATTTTGTACCTGTACATAGCAAATCTTTTTGTCTAAGATTTTGGTTCAGAGGATCAGACTTTTAATTTCTGTGTACTCTTCTGTTTTCTAATATTACTTTTTTGGATTTTAGGATTTTTTTTTAATGATTTGAGTGGTAAAAAATGTTGAGCTCTATAAGGGAAAAAGGGGGATGTTTTGGTGGAAGAGGAGTGTACCAGGGTCTTTGAGAATGAGACATGCAGATAAACTTTTGTCTTCATATTTCTGGTAGCGAGCAATAGGGAGTGAATTTTCCTATTGGAATCTGCTGGCTTCTACCAAGTGATCCAGACTGGTCATTGTTGGGTTGTACTTGATCTGTCCCGAGCCATAGTACTTATGAGGGATGGAGAATTCTGGGGTCTGGAAGGATGGGGTTTTATTGATTCTGGTTGTTAGTTGTGACTTGTATTTTTTTTGTCTATGCTTTTATTTAATTAAGTTTTGGTTTATTTACTTCCTTGATATGCATTTTTGCAGAGCAGTTAATTAAAATTTGATTAACATAGACATAAGAGTGGAGGATATTGCTGGAGCCTGGGGTCAAATGTAGGAAGGGAGAAATGATGTACATGCCACCCCTAGGCTACCTTACATCACTTTCCCTCTTTACCCACATCACTGCTACAGGAGCCCTGAAGTTGCTCTTGATGTGTGTGCTGGTGAGAAGAGCTTTCTTATGCTTCAAAGAGATGAATAGTCTAGTGCCAAATGCTGGACAAATGGCCCCCCAGCCTCACACTTCCATTTCAGAGGGAGATGGGTCCACTATAGCAAACTTGCCCCAGGTTTCACACCCTTTTAAGGTTAGCCCTGTATGTGCCTGGTAGATTTCTAATGGCAGGGTCTAGGAGCAGGGAAATGGAAAGGCGAGGTGTGGGGAAATGTGTGGTGGGGTTTATTTATTTTGAAGTTCTTTCCAATATTTTAACCAGTGTATTGCATATTTCTGAAATTTTACTTTTCTCTGTGCTGAAATCTGTGAACCTGCTGGCAGAAAAAATACTTGGAACACCATCAGCCATGGGATGGGGATATCGCTACTTTGTCGTGGACTTCAGGAAGAACTTTCTTTTGAGCAGAGTCCCCCTTCTCTCAAAAAGGTGTTATCACTCACAAGGGCATTGTCTCATAATAGGTTATTTAGGCACTTAACCTGGCTTAGAGTGAGGTTCATTTCCAATCTCCAGGAACAAGCAGGAATGTAGTCCTCACATATGGGTATCAGTACCGACGGAGCCTGCGTGGGAACGCTCCCCAGCGTCCAATAGGAACGCTTTTGGGAGCATCCCTCAGCACATGCGCGCTGCCTTCCTGCCTTTCCAACTGTCCCTCTTCAGTTCTTCGTTTCCGCGGAGCCAACAGGACCTATTCCCTGTCACCGCAGAAAATTCCATCTTTAAAATTCTTTTTTTGTGGTCGCGCTTGCCTACCGCACGACGCCTACAGGTACCGCCGGTTCTTTTCTTTCCTTAAAAAAAAAAAAAAACCCCTAAACTTTCACTGTTCAGAAACTTTCCTGTTTTGGTGCTAGGTGCCATTTTGGGCATTAGGCTCCATTTGTCCAAAATCATGGAAAAGCCAACTAGTGGTTTTAAAAAAAATGTACTAAGTGTGGTGGTACCATTTCCGTCACTGACACCCATGATTGTGTCTAAAATGTTTAGGACCTGATCATTCTCCAACTGAATGTCTCTCATGCATGGGGATGACTAAAAGAGGAAGACAGAACCGGGCCGCAAAGCTCGGCACCCTCTTCTCTTCAGATGCCAGATCCATTGCATCGACATTGTCAAGGGCCTCTTCCTCCCATGGATCTCAGGTAACTAAACACAAAAGCTGGTCCTCAAAGGGTAGCTCTCCTGCTAAGCATCGAGAGGCCATTGGCATTGCCCTTGAGGGAACCACACTGGCAAAACAGCCCCGGCGGGAGGCGTCGGCTTCCAAAGCATCGATGGGGCTTCAGGCTGTTCTCGAGGCTTCAACCTTGCAAGAACTACCTGTGCCATGCTCAGGGGTTCTGGCTGTTCTTACCGTCACCAACACCCAGGCATTGGCAGCGTCGATAGACCAGAGATTTCTTGCTATCGAACACAGTATTGCAGCTCTTCTCTCAGCTGCGGTACCGGTGGTCCCGAGGGCACCGGTGCCGACATCGACACTGATGCCGGTACCGACGCCGACTATGCCCGGCCCCAATGGTAACTCTTCCTATTCCACCTCCGGCTGGAGTGGATAAAGTGGTACCGGGTCACCTCAGTACCGACTTCGATCAGTACCGGGATCGTGCTTTGCAGGAGCATCGGAGTCAGGAATACTTCGAGTCCTCCGATTCCGAAGTCTCTGACAATTCTGCTGGCACTAGAGGGTTTCTCTTAGAAGATCCCTCTTCTCCCCAACGCAGTAGTCACCTCCAGAGGACATGTCATTTCAGGATTTCATTCTTGATATGGCTAAAGGTCTTTCAATCACAGTAGCTCCTGAGGAGGAACCCAGAGCAAAGGAATTGGAAATCCTTCAATATCCTAAAGCTCCTAAGGAGGCAGCTACTCTGCCTATCCATGAAATTCTGCATAACTTGATGCTCAGAATGTGGGAGACACCTGACTGCTTCTCCTCACTCTAGGAGACTTGATACTATGTATCGAGTCCCACCATGTCCTGGATTACAGAAAACTCAGCTGCCACACCATTCAATGGTAGTGGAGTCAGCCATGCGTAGGATGAAAAGTGCTAAAAGACATGCATCCAATCCTCCAGGTCGTGAATGCAGGACTCTGGATGCTTTTGAACGCAGAATTTTTCAAGCGTCCATGCTTTCAGCTAGGATCAGCTCATATATCCTATATATGGGAATGCTCCTCAAAGAAATCACAGGAGACTTGGAACATATGAGCCCATTTCTCCCAGATAAGAGACAAGACTTTCTTACTCTGGTTAAGCATGCTCAGGGTGTCTCCAAGTTTGTCAATCGTGCAGCCTTTGACTGCTTTGTATGCATCAGCAGAACGTCTGCTATTGCTATTGGCGCATGACGAATTGCCTGGCTACAGGCATCAGACTTAGAGACTTGGGTACAGGACAAGTTAGGCAACATTCCTTGCACGGCAGAAAATCTTTTCGGCAAGAACTGGCAGGAGAAGGCTAACGAGTTAGATGCTGATAATTCTACCTTAGATAGATTGTCAGTCTACAGCCACTCCAGCCAAAAGAAAGCCTTATAAAAAAACCCTCTTTTAGCAAAAAGAGGACGTTTTTATCCTTTCTATACCCATCAGACTCAAGCTCCAAGTCAGGTTGGCCAAAAGGATCAAACTAGACAACAAAAGAAACCAAAAGGCCCGAGAGCCCAACCAGCTCTCCAGGTTCAGCCCCCTCAAGGGCTTTGACTCCTTCCTAGAGAGCTTTGCCTTCCTGCCTCTGAGGGGTCCTGAACCCCCCAATATTCCTGGCAGGTTATGCCACTTTGTCAACAGATGGCATCAGATAACAGCAGAAGCATTGTAGGGGAGGGGTACAAACTTCATTTTCACAGCTTACCCCCTCCTACAATTCTAAAGCAGTTCAATTCACAAACCTCTGCAGACAATCTGCTAGATCACGAGGTCTCCACTCTTCTTGCCCAAGGGGCAATAGAGGAAGTACCCATTCTTCAACAGGGTGAAGGGTTCTACTTCCCCTATTTTCTTATCCCAAAAAGAATAGGGGGGGGGGGGGACAGACCCATTCTAGACCTCAGACAATTGAACAAATATCTGTTTCGAGAAAAATTCAAGATTTCTCTAGGAACTCTTCTGCCATACCTTCAAAGCCAGGACTGCTCTCTAGACTTAAAGGATGCATACACTCACATTCTTATCCATCCAGATCACAGGAAATTTTTACGTTTCCTTTTCAGGGGAAGACACTTCCAGTACAGGGTTCTTCCCTTTCGTCTGACTTCAGCACCAAGGGTATTCACGAAATGCATGGCAGTAGTAGCTGCATTTCTACGAACCCTAGGGATTTTTGTCTTCCCCTACTTAGACGACTGGCTCATCCGAGCCTCCACAGTGACAGAGGTCAGCACTGCACTGTCTTGTACAATGCGAATCCTCCAATACTTGGGATTGGTAATAAACTTCCCGAAATCCCAACTAGTTCCTTCCCAATGCCTAGAATTCATAGGAGCCTGTCTGGATACCAGACAGGCAAGGGCTTTCCTTCCACAAGCCCAGTGTCATCGCATAATGCAGTTAGCTTCCCAAGCAGCAGGCAAGTTCTCCCTCACTGCTCGGGAGCTACTGCAGTTACTGGGGCACATGGCATCCACAGTTCATGTAGTTCCATATGCTCGCCTCCAATTGCGAGCAGCTCAGTGGACCCTCTCCACACAGTGGACACAGGCCACGGGTCATTTGTCGGACAAAATAACAATCTCTCAATGACTAATTTTGTCCCTCCAATGGTGGCAATCATTAGAAAATCTGACAGTAGGGTTTCCTTTCCATCAACCCCTCTTTCAGGCCACCCTAACAGATGCATCACAGGTGGGTTGGGGAGCACACCTGAACCGTCTCTCTATCCAGGGCACCTGGACTCCACAGGAGGTTGGTTTATACGTAAACCTCCTGGAGTTGAGAGCAATTTATTTAGCTCTTCGAGTGTGCCACGCCCAGCTCAGCTACAAGACAGTCCTAGTCTGGATGTACAATCAGGTAGCCATGTTCTATGTGAACAAGCAGGGCGGGACAGGCTCTCTATCATTATGCAACAAAGCTTTACGACTATGGGCCCTCGCCAGAGAGCATCAAATTCACCTTCTAGTGGTATATCTTCCAGGCATTCAAAACCTTTGGGCAGACAAACTCAGTCGAGTACTGCTACCTCACGAGTGGTCACTCCACCTAGACCAGGTGGCAAAGGTATTTCATTTCTGGGGCACTCCAGACATAGACCTCTTTGCAAGTCCACTGAATGCCAAACTTCCCCAGTTCTGTTCCAGGATTCCAGCGCACAACTGTCAGGCAAGGAATGCCTTCTTCCTTCACTGGAGTCAGGACTTCCTTTATGCCTTCCCACCCATTCCCCTCATCCCCAAGACACTCTTCAAACTTCAGAGAGACAGGGGTCGGGTCGCATGATCCTCATAGCACTACGATGGCCAGGCCAAACGTGGTATTCCCTGCTTCTGCATCTCTCTCAAGCGCCACCTCTGGAGTTACAGCATGCTACAGATCTCCTTTCCCAGGAGAACAGGATGCTATGGCACCCGAATCCCCAGTCCCTGCACCTCTTGGCCTGGTGGTTGAAGGCTTAGACCTCCAGGATTTCAACCTGTCCCAGTAGGTAAAAGATATCCTTCAGGCTTCTAGGAACTTTCCACAAGATGATCTTATGCCTTCAAGTGGAAACGTTTTACTATATGGTGCTCCAAGAAGGGATTAAACCCCCTGGTCATACCCTTAGAATCGATACTAGAGTATCTCCTTCACTTATCGAATTCTGGCTTAAAGACCAATTCGGTAAGAGTCCATCTTAGTGCAATTGCAGCTTCTTATAAGCCTCTAAATGGACAACCAATTTCCTCTCATCCACTCCTATCAAGATTTATGAGAGGCCTTTTATTAACTAAACCTCCCATCAAGCCACCACCAGTAGCATGGGATCTAAATCTAGTTCTTGGGCAGCTCATGAGGCCGCCTTTGAACCTTTAGCCACTACAGCCCTAATGTTTTTGACTTGGAAGGTTATCTTCCTGATTGCAATCACCTCTGCCCGTCGCATTAGTGAATTGCAAGCTTTAGTGGCTGATCCTCCTTATATTAGATTTCATCATAAGGTTGTTCTTCAAACTCACCCACACTTTGCCAAAGGTTGTTTCGCCTTTTCATTTAAACCAATCAATTTATCTTCCTGTATTTTTTCCGAGGCCTCACACCTCTAATGCAGAAAAACCTTTATACTTTGGATTGTAAAAGGGCCTTAGCCTTTTACATTCAAAGAAACAGCAACATGAAGTCCTCACAACGTTTTGTAGCTTTTGACCCTAGTCATTTGGGACTTCCAGTCTCCAAAAGAACTTTATCTAAATGGATTGCCCAATGCATATCCCTTTTACTTATGAGAGTAAGGGTCTTCCTCTTCAGGACCATGTCACAGCTCACAATGTGAGAGCCATGGCAGCTTCCATGGCTAATCTCCACTCTGTGTCTATGACAATTGTCGAGCAGCCACCTGGGCTTCGGTACACACCTTCACAGCCCACTACTGCTTAGATAAAGCCTCCCGTCGGGATGCCTTCTTTGGCCAAGCTGTTCTTCAAAATCTCTTTCAAACTTAAAACAATTCTTACCCACCAACCCTGGTGGGATGCCAGAGATCCATGGGAGGAAGGATTCTCACCTTCGACGGTGGCACCTTCCTGGTGATATCTCCCTGGCATCTTCAGCTAGGGAGTCCCCCATATGTGAGGACTACATTCCTGCTTGTTCCTGGAGATAGCTTAATTACTCACCTGTAACAGGTGTTCTCCGGAAACAGCAGGAATGTAGTCCTCACAACCCACCCACCTCCCCCTAGGAGTTGTCTCTCTCTCTCGCTCTCTCTCGCTCTCTCTCTCCATCCACTCAGCTACAATTGGAAAGGCAGCATGCATGTGCTGAGGGATGCTCCCAAAAGCGTTCCTATTGGGCGCTGGAGAGCGTTCCCACGCAGTCTCCGTCAGTACCGACAATACCCATATGTGAGAACTAAATTCCTGCTGTTCCCGGAGATCACCTGTTACAGGTGAGTAACTATGCGATTTTTGGTATGATCGTGGGAGAAATCTTTTCAAATGTCAGTTTTGCATTTATCATGATGGCAATGAACCTTGATACTAAGTTAGGGTATATGGAGTATGATCTCAGTCTCTTTCAAATTTACTGCTAATCCTCTCTGTAATACTTGGTTTATACCGAAGAACTTCCTTTTGGAGTTCATAAGATGTAACATGTATAGACAACTTGTCAATTTGTGATTGGAAATGTCTCTTAATCAGGCCTGTGGCTCCCAATACAAGGGGAAACGTTTTTGTATCTTTTTGCCAGATTTTCTTGGCTTCTGACTGAATTTCTCAGTATTTTGGGATCTTCTCCCTCTCCACATTTATAGAATGATAGCTTGGAACAGACACATCAATGCCATTCTGGTGTGTGTTCTTTTACCACTAATGGGCCTCATAGACATTGATATTACATAGAGATATAGAGAGCATCATAGACCTTCAGGCCTACTTAACAGTATCAACAAACCCAAACATGAAAAATGTTGCAGTATCAAAGTAAACAACCAGAATCAGTCTCCATATCAAACTTGGATAAGCATTCTGATGAGCAGAAAGAATGGTTAAGAATCCTCCCGTATACAGAGGGAAGGCAGCAACAATATGCAAAACAAGAGAAACTTCAAATAATCAGATCAGCAAATGGTAAATGCATAAATACAGTGGGGAAATACAAAGCATTACTCCAGGAGCCAGTTAACTATCAACCCAGGACATGAATATTTAAGGAGAGGCAAACTGAAACCTAAGGATGAGAGAGTGATTAGTTGCAGCCCAGGATAATGGATTACAGATGAGGTGGTTCACAGCAAGCATAGAGAAAATTGGTAAAACAGACATGCAGATTCTGTAAGAGTTTGAAAATGGTAAGTCCATCTCATAGCTGGCTACAAAGCTCTGATGGCAGAAAACCTCTAAAGAGAAAGACAGAACAAGGTGGCATGCCTCATCCATTGGAAACTTTGTAAACACGACATCTTTGTTCTGAAAAAAGCACTGGGATTGCAGAGAATGAATAAGTTAAGATAACTTGGTACCTTCCCATTCTGATAAGAAACTGGCTGTGAGGAAACACATGGTCCTAAAGGAGAAAAACAGAATGTCATTGATAAGAGGTGTATGTTCCAAGTGATTATCTAGTGAATCGCCACTCTCTGTGTAAGTCCAGCACTGACTATACTATGCATCCAGATAGCACAGTATGAACGGAAATCTTTTTAATTTTATTTATTTAAGAACTGACTGCTCAATTGCAGATTGACCTGTTTGTGTTTTTAGTGTGTTCAGAACATTTTTGGATCTTGAATACAAGTGCAATGAAGCTAAGTTGTGGCTTTTATTTACTACACAGTGACATGCATTTTTACAATGACTTGGGTCTGTGTGTGTGTTTTATTTGTAGCGGAGTTGGAGTTTGTGCAGATAATCATAATCGTAGTGGTGATGATGGTGATGGTGGTTGTTATCACATGTCTGCTAAACCACTACAAGCTTTCCGCACGATCCTTCATCAGCAGACACAGCCAGGGGCGAAGGAGAGAAGAGAACTTGTCTTCAGTAAGTAATTGCAGACATGCTCCTTCCACGTTGCTTGTCAGCAGACAAAATGCCTGTAAAACGTTAAAGGTAAAACAAGTTTGATTTTTTTTTCAAAGTATTTGCCAACTTACTAAAGGACATTTTGTCTTGGCACTAATCTGTTGCAGCCACTACTGCAGCTCGGTCAGAACGTAGGATTTAACATAGATGTGCTGAATGAATTGCACACACAGCATCTTCAGGGTGAATTATATCACAGGGTGGGGATAGTGGCAGTGGTGGTACAGAGGGTGGTCCTGCTGAATATTTCTAAATAAAATTAGAGCTTGTATCAACATGGCTTTGTCATGGTTTGAACTTCTGTTAGGATTAGCAAAGGACCAGACCAGCTGTTTATCACTTTTCTAGCATGTCTGCTTTTATCACTAAGGAATGGAGTTTTCTCATTTTATTTAGCAATGCTTAGATACCGCTTTTCACTGGATCAAAGAGGTGTACATTCAGGTATGGTATATAGTTCCCTTTTCCCTGAAGGGCCCATAATCGTTTTGTACCTGAGGCAACGGAGTGTTAAGTGGCTTGCGAAAGGCCACAAGGAGCTGCTTGTGGGACTAAAGCCCAGTCCTTCCGGCCTGAGGTTGCTGTCCTCCAGCGAGATTCGAACCCCGAGCCGAGGCAACTTGCCCAACTACTAGGCCACTCATCCCCCACAGTTAATCTTAAATTAGCTGTGCAGGTCAAAGGCTAAGCAGACCTTGACAATTTCCTTGGAATTTAGGAGCTGTGTGCACATCCCCCCCTCAAAATAGTGTTATCACAGCTCCTTTAAGGGCCCGATTGTTTTTCTATTTTCTTTGGCCCTTAAGGTGACATTACAGTGCCAGTACAAGGCAGCAACCATTTTCCTTCTCTCCTTTCCAACACCCCCCAATAAGGATGTTCATTTCGTTTGACTCCTATGAAGAAAGGCTAAAAAGGATTAGGGCTCTTCAACCTGGAAAAGAGGCAGCTGAGTTGAGATAAGATAGAGATCTCTAATGAATGGAGTGGAATGTAGATCGATTGTTTACATCATCAGAATATAAAGACTAGGGGACATGCAATGAAGCTACAGGGTAACCTATTTAAGACTAATAAGAGAGAATATTTTTTCACTCAACGTGTAATCAAACTCTGGAATTTGTTACCGGAGGATGTAGTAAAGGCTGTTAGTGTAGCTGGTTTTAAAAAAGGTTTGGACAAGTTCCTGGCGGAAAGGGCCATAAACCATTATTAATAGGGACCCGGGATATGGCTGCTTGACCCAATACAAGCATTGAAGAACCTGTGTCTTTTGGGGAGACTGCTAGGTACTTATGACCTAGATTGGCCACTGTTGGAAGCAGGATACTGGGCTTGATGGACCTTGGTCTGACCCAGTATGGCATATCTTATGTTCTTATGTGCTGCTGTTAAATGCATCAAAGCGATGTACAATAAAAGGAAAGGAATGCCATAAAATTTTGATAGAAAAGGAGAGACATTCATTCAGGAAAGAAGACGGATAGGCTAAGGGAGGACAGTCAAAATAAGTCAGAGGGGCGTCAGAGTATGGTAAGATGGTAGCAGCCAGTCGGCATGCTGGAAGAGTATCCGGTTTCCAACAGTGGCCAATGCAGGTCACAGTTTGCTGCATTAAGTGCCTTGGTGCAGATCGCGACGATGCCACTTGCTTGCTCTGCCTGTAAATATAGAGCAAGAGCCGGAGGAATCGTGAAAAGCAGTGGAGGGAGCTGCTTGACTTGAAGGCCTCTGCCACAGGGCCAGCATCAGGTATGGAATCGCTACCCTCTGAAACTGTGTCCGATGACTCTGCGTCACGTGCACATGCTTGTTTTGAGTCCTGAGGTCGCCGAGCCTCGGATCAGGGGTCATCCTCAAAGGACCTCCCCCATGGGTCCAGGACTTGTCCAAGTCTGTTTAGGTCTGGTGCCGGGGGTAGAACCTCAGGCACCCAGGCTTGGAGTCCTCGATGCGACGCAGAGGGCAATGGTTGGGAACAGCCTTCCAAGCTGCCCCTGCCATGATCATCTGTGATTCCCCTTCAAGGGAGCCAGCTTCGGGCTCTAGCCTAAAAGGCCTGAGCTGTTCACTGCGGAGCCTCTTAGTATCAAAGCCGCAATGGTGGCCATGCAGCACAGCCTGGCTGCCTTTCTCAAGGCACAGTGGGAGCCCGATGCCTGGACCCTCCGTGTCCTTGGTGCCACCTACGAGTCCCTCTACTGTGAGGACCTCCCCAGAAGAAGTCCAGCCTGTGCTGGAGCAGTTCGCCCATTCTGAATTGCATCTGTTGGGCTTCCGCATGAGGCCTAACACTCCCCCAAGCACCTCGGAGGCAGCACGTCGGGGACACTGCTCTTCCTCAACACTGGCGGTTCATCGATTCGATGACCGCCCAGGACTCGAAGTCTAATCGGGCTCGGAGACAGACAAGTCACCCGACACTGCACAGGGCTATCCCCTCTGAGCCATCTCTTCTCCCCGCCTTCTCCGAAGTGCCAGAGGTCCCCACCAGAGGACCTCATGTTCCTAGACTTTGGGGGATGTCATTGGCTCTGACCTTCGTGGCGGAGCCGGATGACGAGCCTCTTGCCAACCTGGAGATTCTCCAGTATGAGGCCCCTCTGAAGGAGGCACTGACGGTACTGGTTCCCCCCCCCCCCCCCCATCTTAGAACGCTTGCTGTTCAGGATGTGGGAAAGCCTGGTAACGGTGCCAGTGGTGAGTCGGCAACTTGATTCCCAGTATAGAGTTGGCAATAGCCCCGGTTTCCAGAAAACACAGCTGCCTCAGAACTCTATGGTGGTGGAGTCGGCCATGTGCCTGATCAAAAGCCAGCACAGGCATAAATAGCTCAACCAGAGCTCTGTGATCCTCAGTCTTGAAAGACTAGAAAAAGGGACTGCTACTTCTGGAGAGAGATCTGCAATTGTGAGTATATACTTCTGGGAACTTTCTGAAAGGACTTCTTTGTATTAAAGCTAATTAATCTGTGAACCCAGTGTGTTTTGTTAAATCAGTCAGGGCCTAGTAGCAGCAGTTTAAGTTTAAATTTAAAGCACAGAAGAGAACTTTCTGGTTACATTTCATACCCTGCAGAGAGCTTGTAGTTTAAATTTAATTGTCACTCAGGGCCTAGTATCAGCAAAGTACTTTTAGTTTAAATTTAAAACACAGAAGAGAGCTTTCTGGTTAAATTTGGAACCCAGCAGAGAGCTTGTAGTTTAAATTTCATAATAAGTCAGAGCCTAGCAGCAGCAAAGAGCTGTAATTTAAATCAAACCAGAATTTAACTTAGTATAAAAGGCAAAACAGGATCAGTACTCTGAGCAACAAATAGTCTTCTAGAAACCTTTACAAAGAGGCCTTCTACCTAGGGGGCAAGAGACCTGTGAAACTTTTTCAATAAGTGTTAACACCAGGTGGCAGGTCAAAAGGCCATTTTGAAAGACTCCTTCTAGCCAAGCAAGGACTGTTAATCACCCAGGAAGTTGGTCACAGCTTACCTCAATAGCACAGGAGAGGGTACTGTGTAGCAGCCCTCTTTTAATAAGTCTTATTTCCCCCCTCCCCTCCCCAACACCCACCTACCCCTGGGATAATCATAGCTTTATAGATACTTACACATCTTAAAGGAAAGGGGGTGCTCTCAGGTGAAGCTCGTTATCCAAATCGGTCATACAGTAAGGACCTGAGATTAATTAAGCTTCATGTGAACAAGTTATATTAAACGTATTAGGTACAATTTTATTCGTATAAATATCCATAGCAACCCTTAGTAAGTAAAGAACTTAAAGATCTAAACACAAGCTTAAAACTAAGATGCAGATAGCAGTCCAGCAGCGAGATGGGGACTTTCCAGTCTTTTGCATTGAGTGTCACATGTATGATTTTCTCCCAGTTGGTGAGAGGTCTTACGTGTGCACTAGGTGCAAGGAGCTCTTTGCTCTCAGGGAAAGAGTCCGTTTTCTCTAGAGGCTAGAGTAGCAGACCTGGAAGACATAAGAAAGACAGAGAGGTACATAGACGAGACCTACAGGGATATAGTCCTGAAGTCCTACCTCCAGTCTGGTAGCATCCCTGTTGCCATGGGGGAGAGAGCTCACATGACAGGAGAGCATCACCCTGGTGTGGCAGGAAGTGATCCTGTAACTAGGACCTGCCCTCCAGGTGATGTAAAACCCTCTCGCACCGAGGAAGTTTCTTTAGGACTATGTGCCCATGAGGGAAGGGTTAGGACAGCCATTATAGCGGGATATAAATACAGTTAAATAAATTATAGTTGGTGATTCGATCATTAGGCATGTAGATAGCTGGCTGGCTGGTGGACATGAGGCCTGCCTGGTGCGAAGGTAGCAGACCTCACGTGCCACCTAAATAAGGTCTTAGATAGTGCTGGGGAGGAGTCTGCTGTCTTGGTACGTGTCAGTACCAATGACATAGGAAAATGTGGTAGGGAGGTTCTGGAGGCTAAATTTAGGCTTTTAGGTAGGAAGTTGAAATCAAGAACTTCCAGGGTAGCATTCTCAAACGCTTCCCATTCCACGCACAGGACCCAAAAGGCAGGCAGAGCTCCGGAGTATCAATGCGTGGATGAGACAATAGTGCAGAGCACTGTTCCCTCTAAGCTGTGCGCGTGCACGCACCTCGCCGAGCGAGCGCACATACTTTACAACAGAGCGCACAAAAATTACGGCTCTGATTCTGATAGAAAACAACACAGACGTCTTAAAATTTAAAAGTTATGATTGTAATTACTAGAAATTTCCCACTTCATTTAGTAATCGTCTATTTTCATTTAATTTGATTAAAATCAATGTGGTGTACATACTGTATTCTGACGTGTAGTCAAATTTTAAAGTATATAACTCCGAGTGTCGTTATGTGGCGCACAAAAATTTAACCTTCCTTCAAAAGCTGCACACAGCTGATATTTTATGCGCACACAGCCTACAGAAAATTAGAGGGAACATTGGTGCAGAGATGAGGGTTTTGGATTTCTTAGGAACTGGGGAACATTCTGGGGAAAGGAGGGGCTCTTCCAAAGGGATGGGCTTCACCTTAAGCGGGATGGAACCAGGCTGCTGGCATTAACCTTTAAAAAGGAGAGAGAGCAGCTTTTAAACTAGATAATAGGGGAAAGCCGACAGTTGCCCAAGAGCGCATGTTTCAGAATAATGTATCCTTGAAGGATACTACCAAAAGCAGAGAGGTTCCAAAAAAAGAGTAAAGCAGCCCAAATGCCCTCGAATATGGAGCAGACAGAGCTTAAAGATCCCAAATTACCCATGCCTACCAATAGCCAGATTAATATGAATAAAATACAGTCTCTAAAATGCTTGAATGCAAATGCTAGAAGTCTAAAAAATAAGATGGGAGAGTTAGAATATATAGCACTAAATGAGAGGTTAGATATGATTGGAATCTGAGACATGGTGGAAGGACAACCAGTGGGACACTGTGATACCTGGGTACAAACTATATCGTAATGATAGAGCTGGTCAAATTGGTGGAGGGGTTGAGCTCTATGTTAGAGGGAGCATTGAGTCAGAAAGGATTAAAGTTTTGCAGGAAACAAAATTTGCTGTAGAATCTCTATAGATTGAAATTTCATGTAAAAAGAGGAAGGCGATGGCAGTGGGGGTGTACTATCGACTGCCTGGCCAGAATGAACAAATGTATGATGACATGCTCAAAGAAATCAAGAAAGCTAACAAAAGTTACAGCGCAGTAATAATGGGTGATTATCAATTACCCCAGTATCGACTGGGTCAGTGTCACAGCAGGTCATGCTAGGGAGATAAAGTTCCTAGATGAATTAAATGACTGCTTCTTGGAGCAGCTGGTTCATGAACTGACCAGAGGGGAATCCATATTAGACCTAGTCCTTAATGGAACACCAGATCTAGTGCAAGAGATAAGGGTGTTGGGGCCACTTGGCAATAGTGATCATAGCATGATCGCATTTGATTTAATTAGTGGAGGAGGGATAGTAAGGAAATCCACAGTACTACCTTTTAACTTTCGAAAGGGAGACTATGATAAAATGAGGAAAATAGTTAAGAAAAAACTAAAAGGAGCAGTTGCAAAGGTCAAAGACTTACATCAAGCTTGGGTGGTGTTGAAAAATACTATCTTGGAAGCCCAGACCAGCTGTATTCCACGCTTTAAGAAAAGTGGAAGGAAGTTCAAAATCCTGCCAGCATGGTTTAAAGGTGAAGTCAGAAAGGCTTTTGTTGCCAGAAAAGCATCTTTCAGGAAATGAAAAAAAGAGCCAAACGATGAAACCTGGAAACACCACAAGCACTGGCAAGTCAAATGCAAAGCATTGATAAGGCAGGCAAAGGGAGAATTTTGAGAAGCTTGCTGCAGAAGCAAAAACGCGAAATAAAGACTTTCAAGTACATTCGTAGCAAAAAAACCTGAGTCAGTTGGTCCATTAGATGATAGAGGGGTTAAAGGGGCACTAAGAGGCGACAAGGCGATAGCGGAGAGACTGAATGAATTCTTTGCTTTGGTCTTTACTGAGGAAGATATAGGGATGTTACCCATGACTGAAGTGGTATTTAAAGGTGCGGAAGAATTGAAGGAAATATTGATACATCGGGAAGATGTATTATAACTATTAGATAAACTGAAGAGTAGCAAATCACCTGGGCCGGATGGTATACATCCAAGGGTGTTGAAAGAACTGAAATATGAGATTGCAGACCTGCTATTAGTAATCCGTGAATTTTCATTAAAATCATCTGTAATACCTGAAGATTGGAGGATCGCCAATGTAACGCCAATTTTTAAAAGGGGTTCCAGGGGTGATCCGGGAAACTACAGACCAGTGAGCCTGACGTCGGTACCAGGAAAAATGGTAGAAACCATCATAAAGAACAAAATTACTCAGCATGTAGATAGTCATGGCCTAATGGGAGACAGCCAACATGGCTTTAGACAAGGAAGATTGTCTTACTAATCAGTTATGTGGTTTTTTTTTTGAAGGTGTGAATAAACAGGTGGACAAAGGTGAGTCAGTTGATATAGTGTATCTGGACTTTCAGAAAGCCTTTGACAAGGTCCCTCATCAGAGACGTTTGGCAAAACTAAAGAGGCATGGGATAGGAGGCAGTGTACTACTGTGGATCAGGAACTGGTTAAAAGATAGAAAGCAGAGGGTAGGCTAAATGGCCAATTTTCCCAATGGAGAAAGGTGAATAGTGGTGTACCCCAGGGATCTGTGCTGGGTCTGCAGCTTTTTGACATATTCATGAATGACCTGGGAAAGGGAATCAAAGTGAGGTTATCAAATTTGCAGATGACACAAAATTATTTAAAGTTGTTAAAACCCAAGAGGATTGTGGAAAATTGCAAGAGGACCTTGATAAATTAGAAGACTGGGCATCCAAATGGCAGGTGAAATTTAATGTGGACAAGTGCAAAGTATGCACCTAGGAACGAAAAACACAAACTATGGTTACACGATGCAAGGTTCCACATTAGGAACCACCACCCAGGAAAAAGATTTAGGTGTCATTGTGGATAACATGTTAAAACCCTCTGCCCAGTGTGCAGTGGCAGCCAAGACTACTACTACGACTACTATTCAGCACTTATAAAGCGCCACGCACGCAGTGCTGCACAGCTAACCTTCAAGAGGTAGCCAACATACAAGAGACAGTCCTTGCCCGTCAGTCATGCTCATCGGAGCTTACAGTCTAGTCAGAATAGTACAGACCATTATTCAGTTTAGCGCAAGGTACGATGTGGTATAGTTTGGTCATAAAGGTTGACTGGGGTTAGGATAAGATGAGGATGGAAGTCGGGATCTGAATGCAACGGTGAAGAGGTGGGTCTTCAACCTGGATTTGAAGAGGGCCAGGGAGGATGCCTGGCGCACAGACGCAAGTAGGCTGTTTAGGTGTATGGTGCAGCAAGGTGAAAGGAGCGCAGTTGGGAGTTCGCGATGCGGGTGAAGGGCACAGATTTCGAGAGGGGACATAGGGAGAGAGAAGAGGTATTGAGGGGCCATAGAATGAATGCATTTATAGGTCAGTAGGAGAAGCTTGAATTGGATGCGGAATTGAACAGGAAGCCAGTGAAGCGACGTGAGAAGAGGAGTAATGTGGGCATGGCGAGGCTGGCAGAAAATTAGTCGAGCAGCGTGATTTTGTATAGATTGAAGGGGAAGGAGGTGGCTCACGGGGGGATCAGCAAGGAGTAGGTTGCAGTAATTGAGGCGAGAGGAGATTAAGGAGTGGATAAGCATTTTGGTAGTGTATTCAGAGAGGAAGGGGCAGATTTTGCTGATGTTGTAGAGAAAGAAGCGGCAGGTCTTACCTACAAGCTGGATATGAGCGGAGAAAGAGAGAGGTGTCAAAGATAACCCCTAGATTACGGGCCGAGGGATCAGGAAGGATAGTAGATCCATCCACATGGACTGAGAGAGGGGGAAGTGGAGGGGGAGGAGTTGGGAGGAAAGACAAGGAGTTCAGTCTTGGCCATGTTCAGTTTCAATCAGCGATGAGACATCCAGGTAGCAATGTCTGAAAGACAGGCAGAGATCTTGGACTGGGTTGCCGGAGAAATATTAGGTGTAGAGGTAGATTTGGGAGTTGTCGGCATAGAGATGGTACTGAAAGCCATGGGAGGAGATAAGCACGCCAAGGCCTTGGGTGTAGAGAGAGAAAAGGATGGCGCCCAAGATGGATCCCTGGGGTACACCTACAAGGAGCAGGGTTGGGGAGGAGGAGAAGCCACCAGAGCATACACTGAATGAGCAATGGGAGAGGTAAAAGGAGAACCAGGATAGTATGGAGTCCTTGAAGCCAAGCAAGGAGAGGGTGGTGAGGAGAAGGTTGTGGTCAACGGTGTCAAAGGCAGCGAAAAGGTCAAGAAGGATGAGGATAGAATAGAGGCCCTTAGATTTAGCCAGGAACAGGTCGTTGGTGACTTTGTGAGTGCCGTTTTAGTGGAGTTTAGGGGACGGAAGACGGATTGTAGTGGGTCCAGGAGGGCCTGGGAGGTGAGGAAGTCGAGGCAGCAACGGTGGACTGCTCGTTCTAATAGATTAGATATGAAGGGAAGGAGGGAGATGGGTCGATAGTTAGAAGGGCATGTGGGATTAAGTGAGGGTTTCTTGAGGGGTGTGACAACAGCATGTTTGAAGTCAACGGGGACAGTTGCAGTGGAGAGTGAAAGGTTGAGGAAATGAGTGATGGAGGGGACAATGGTGAGGGAGATGGAATGTAGGAGATGGGTGGGGATAGGTCTGAACAGGTGTGTTTCTTTTTCAGAGATCGGAGGGAAGGAGAGGGTGGCAGGGGGAGTATGGATGGGGGGGAGAATTGGGGAGGAGGGGAGGTAGATCAGGGAGTGGGGAATTGGAGGGTAATCTTGTGGATTTTGTCATGGAAGTAGTTGACTAGGGTTTGGGCAGAAAGGGAGGCCAGGATCGGGGGCGGGGGGGACCTTAAGGAGAAAATTGAGGGTATTAAAGAGACAGCAAGTATCAGAGGCAAGGGAGTTGGTCAAATGGATGTAGTAATCTTGGCAAGTGCCAAGGCTGACTGGAAGGAGCCAAGCATGAATTTTGAAGTGTAGGTGGTCTTCCGGGGAGCGGGATTTGGACCAAGCTCGTTCGGCAGAACGGAGGCAGATGTGTAGGTAACGGATTGTGGGTGAAAGCCAGGATTGGGGTGTAGATCTTTGACAGGATGTGGGGTGGGAGGGGCAAGAGTGTCAAGGGCTGAGGATAGTGTAGCATTGTATGAAGATAATGCCTCGTCGACGGACTTGGAGGATATAATGGAGGAGAGAGATGTAGAAATGGTGGAGGAGAGTCGGGATCAATATTATGAAGGTTTCTAAATAGGTCGGAGGAGACAGGACGAGGTTGGGACGGCGGTAGCTGAAGAGTAAATGTTTAAAAGGTGATGGTCAGATGAGGGAAGGATTGAATTGCGGAAGTTTGAGGGAGAGGAATTGGAGAAGAGTATTAGGTCAAGGCAGTGGCCGTGTAGATGTGTAGGGCAGTGGAGCAAAGTTGCAGGTCGAACGAGGAGGTAAGAGCGAGGAACTTTGAGGCATGGGGGTCAGAGGGGTTGTCTATGTGAATGTTGAAATCACCAAGAATAAGAGTGGGGGAGGAGGGATCCATAAAGGCAGAAAGCCAGGAGTCAATCGGTGAGGAAGGTTGATTTGGATTTGTCGGGTGGGCGATAACAGCTACTTGGAGGGGAAGTGGTGTGATGAGGCGAATGGAGTGGACTTCGAGGGAGAGGGGGGAGTGGCAGGAGGGGTTGGAATTGGCAGGAGGGAGAGAGTAGGAGGCCAACGCCACCACCGTGACCAGTAGATCGAGGTGTATAGGAGAACTGGTAGCCCCCATAGCAGAGAGGCAATGGATGCAGTGTCTGGGGGGAGCCAGGTCTCAGTCATGGCAAGAAGGTGTAGGGCATTAGAGATAAAAAGATCGTGAATAAAAGGTGTGGGTTTTTTTTTTTTATGACTGAGCATGCGTTCCATAGGGCGCATGAAAACGGGGGAGTTGGGGGGGGGGGGAGGATAAGGTTGGATGAGTTACGTGTGGATTTCTTATCAGAGTAGCGTGGGGGTCTATTTCTAGGGTAATACTGAGATTTAGAGGGAGCAGGGTGTGGGTGGGTATGTCTGGGTGTGTGTGCTCCCCAAGAGGGACGTGAGGGAGGGGACGTGAGGGGTAAATTGATGGTATCAGGTAGGTTATGTGAGGATTGATTTTTGGAGGTAGGGTTGGAGTTGATATCTATGGATGAGTGATTGTGGTATAAATGAGGGAGGGCAGAAGGGAGGAGAAGCGGGATGTGGATGAGATTAGATATGGTACGTGAGGAGTTTTTTTTTTATGGTGAGAAAGAGACGGGGGGGGGGGAGGGCAGGGTTGGGGTTGATATTACCTGATGAGAGAAGAATGAGTATTAGAGAGCACGGTAAAGTGGAGCGAGTACGGCGGAAGCGAGGGTGGGGTTGCCTTAAAGAGAGGGGGCTGGTTGAATGTGGGGGATGGTGTGATGAAGCTCAAGAGCAGATGCTAGGCTAGGGGGCAGAATGGAGGGAGAAGTGAGGAAGGTAGGGGGAGGGTAGGCGGAAGAGGAGGGGGGTGTTGGTATGAGGGGGGAGGCAGTTGGGGAGGATGAGGAAGAGGAGGGCAATATGATGTGGGGCCATGGTAGAGGGCAGCAAGGTCTGTGCAAGCAATGGGTAGCAAGTTCTAGGCACACAATGGGTAGCAAGTTCTATGCAGGCAAAGGGAAGTAAGATCGCAGCCAGCAGTGGGAGTCAAGACCAGAGCAGAGATACGTGTAGGGAGGTAATTATGAGATGGTTGGGGTGTGGGGGAGCGATTGTGCCTGCTCGGCTCTTCAGTAGCTACGGAGATTTGTTGGGGGGCTGCATTAACGGTTCACGCAGGAGCAGGTCTTGGGTTAAACTTGAGGGTAATACAGAGACTGTATGATCCTGGGGGTTTGTTTCCGCCTGTGTTCCCTGCCTAAGGGCCATGCCAAAGGGCCCTCTGGCGAGGCCCTCAGGCGCGGGCCCGCCCGATGGCACCCTCCTTATGGGCTGCTTCAGGGTGGCGTGGAGACCAGCATGCATGCAGCTTTGCCCAATGGCGCCCTCCTTATGGGCTGCCTCAGGGTGGCGTGAAGACCGGCATGCGTGCAGCTTCGCCCAATGCTAGGTATAAGGAAAGGAATGGAAAATAAAAAAAGATATTATAATGCCTCTGTATCGTTCCATGGTGAGACCGCACCTTGAATATTGTGTGCAATTCTGGTCGCCATATCTTAAAAAGGATATAGCGTTATTAAAAAAAAAAAAAAAAAAAAAGGTTCAGAGAAGAGCCACCAAAATGATAAAGGGATGGAAGGATACTCCTATGAAGAAAGGCTAAAAAGGTTAGGGCTCTTTAACCTGGAAAAGAGATGGCTGAGGGGAGATATGATAGAAGTCTATAAATGAATGAACGGAGTGGAACGGGTAAACGTAGATCGATTACGTTATCAGAATATAGAAAGACTAGGGGACATGCAATAAAGCTACAGGGTAAACTATTTAAGACTAATAAAAGAAAATATTTTTTCACTCAACGTGTAATCAAACTCTGGAATTTGTTACCGGAGGATGTAGTAAAGGCTGTTAGTGTAGCTGGGCTTAAAGGTTTGGACAAGTTCCTGGAGGAAAGGTCCATAAACCATTATTAAGAAGGGACCCAGGATATCAATGCTTGACCCAGTACAAGCATTGTGGAACCTGTCTTTTGGGGAAACTGCTAGGTATGTATGACCTAGATTTGCCACTGTTGGAAACAGGATACTAGGCTTGATGGACCTTGGTCTGATCCAGTATGGCATATCTTATGTTCTTATGTTATGTTCAGAAGATGCACTCCTTGCTGCCCCCTTGGTAGGGAGGCCCGCACCATGGATAGCTTACCTGCTGGACATGGACATGTACCTGAGGGACTTACAATAGCAAAGGAGCTCGCCAGGTTCTCAGCTGGACTGGTGGATGAACCTCCTTGAGTGCTTCCGAACACTCGTCTTCATGGTCAAGGAATGTTCCAAATTTGACTGATGCTGCCTTTGAAGGCTTCAAGTCTGTTGCTCGTGTAGCTACAGTGGGCATTGGTGCCCGCCACCTGGTTTGGCTACAGTCTTTGGGCTTGGAGCAGTGGGTACAGGATAAGCTGGCTGATGTCCCCTGCAGAAGAGAGAGAACCTCTTCTGCAAACCCATGACTGACAAGGTGGCAGAGTTGGAGATAGAGTTCTTGACTAGGACTAGGTTTTCCTGGAAGACAGTTAACCCTTCCTGTTGGAAGGCTTCGGGGGAAAAAGCTCTTCCACCTGAAGGCCAAGAAAGCTTATGGAAAAATTTCCCTAATTTCTGGCCTATCAGGCTCCCCAACAAGGTCAGCAAGCCAAGGGGCAGGGACATGGCCCCTGTAAGCAGAAAGCCCCAAACAGCACCCCAGCCGCAGCCTGGGGGGGTAACTCCTTAGGCATAGACAGTCTTCCCCCAGTGGGCCAGGGCCCAAGGCACATGGGAGCCTTTCTGGTTTGCTTCACTCACCTCCTGGCTGGACATCATTACCGACGCCTAGGTGGTGCAGGAGTGTTACTCTCTGCACTTCGACCAGATGCCACATCCCTGCACAGAGAGCTCTCTCAGAAGAAATTCTAGTCTCTACTCAAGGATCGGGCAGTGGAGCCAGTACCTCCACCCCTCTGGGGCATAGGGTTCTAATCCGTACTTCCTCATCCCAAAAAAGACGGGCAGCTTTCGGCCCATCCTGGATCTGCGGAACCTAAACTGCTTTCTGGTTAAGGAGAAGTTAAAGATGCTATCCCTTGGAACATTGCTGCCCTACCTTCTGTGGGGAGATTGGCTGTGCTCCTTGGATCTTAAAGATGCCTATACCCACCACCTGATCTATCCCCAGCACAGTCAGTACCTCTGCTTTGTCATCGGAGGATGCCACTACCAGTACTGGGTGCTTCACTTTGGCCTCTTTTTGGTCCCCAGGGTATTCACCAAGTGCCTGGCAGTAGTCACTGCCCACCTCTGCTTACTGGGAGTCTCTTTCCTTATCTGGATGATTGGCTTGTAAAAGCAAGCTCACCTGAGGATGTGCGCCATGTGGCCCAGTGCACCATATGGGTGCTGCCACATCTGGTTCATGATCAACTTCCCAAAATCGCATCTGCTGATGACCCAGCACTTGAAATTCATAGCGGCCCTTCTGGACTTGATCCAGGCCAGAGCCTTCCTCTCCCTAGACCGGGCGCAGTGTCTAGCAACCATAGCAAGAAAAATACAGGGTTTCTCGTCAGCATCCGCCCATCTCCTGCTGCTCCTCTTGGGGCACATGGCTTCCAGGGTTCACATAACCCCACAGGCCCATCTACAGATGTGACCCTCTGCTCTGAATGGAATCGGGCCACAGGCCGACTGGAGGATAGTCCGGATCACCCAGCTTCTGGTAGCATCTCTTGCCTGGTGGTGGAACTGGCAGAATCTCATGACTGGTCTTCCCTTCCAGGCACCACCCACCCAATGTGTTCTGACCACAGTTTCCTCCAAACTTGGCTGGGGAGCCTACTGCTATCGCCTGCAATTGCAGGGTGCATAGTCTCGGGAGGAAAGTGCTCGCCAGGTCAACCTCCTGGAACTCTGAGCTGTGATGAATGCCCTTTGAGTGTTCCAGGCCCACCTGATGGGTCAGGTGGTGCACATACAGACTGACAACCAAGCAGCAATGTTTTACATCAACAAACGGGGGGGGGAGTGGGGGTATGGGCTCGTATCTCCTCTGTTGGGAAGCAGTTCACCTGTGGACGTTTTGCCATGGAGAGGGGCATAACTCTCCATGTGGTCTACGTGCTGGGCCCAGACAATCTGCTCACAGACTCAGCAGAGTCCTTCAGCCTCATGAGTGGCGCCTCAACCCAGAGGTGGCCAACTCTTTTGGCATTGGGGGACCCCAACTTTGGATCTCTTTGCCAGCCCTGTGAATGCACAGAAACCGCGCTTCTGCTCCTGGAGGCAAGCTCTGGAATGGGTGGCAATGGATGCATTTCTCCTGACTTGGTCAGGGAGCCTCTTGTACATGTACCCGCCTGCTTCTCTGGTTCCCAAGACCTTGCTGAAAGTTCAGTATGAGAGGGCTTCCGTAATCCTCATTGTCCCCCAGTGGCCCAGACAACTCTTGTTCCTTCTCCTACAGCTGTCCTGAGCAGCCCTGATACCTCTGGGCCAGGACCCAGACTTGCTCTCACAGGAGGGCAGGACCCTTCTCCATTCCAATCTCCAGTCCCTCACCCTGACGGCGTGGATGCTCAACAGCTAGCCATAGCAGGAGTGGCCTAGTGGTTGGGGCAAGTTACCTCAGGCCAGAAGGTCGGGGGGTCAAATCCCAGTAGAGGACAGCAACATTGGGCCCGGAAGGACTGGGGTTTCTAGTCCTACAGGTGCTCCTTGTGGTCTTGGGCAAGCCACTTAACCCTCCATTGCCCATGTTCCCTGTAAGTATTAGTGTATGTCTCATATCCCCCAATTGTGTTGTGACCACTTTGATAGAAGGATAAGGTGGTATACAAAACTGTCTAAATAAATAAATAGCACACCTCCACTTTTCCTGGGAAGTGGAGGATGTCAAATACGGCATGCATATGCCTTCAAACAGTGCAGATTCTCTGCTTGGTGTGCCAACAGGGATCTCGCCACCGCCCCCCCCCCCCCCCCCTTTGCTGTGTGTGGAACTTTTTGCTATATCTTCTGCACCTGTCCCGGACCGGTCTAAAGTCCAACTCTGTCAGGGTGCACCTCTGTGCCTTAGTGGTGCATAACCACCTTGTCAACAGCCATTCCGCCTCTGTGCACCCTCTTGCGCCCCCCCCCCCCCCCAATCCACCCTCCACCTGTGGTGTGGTACCTTAACTTTGTCCTCAGGAAGCTCCTGGCTCCCCCCTTTGAGCCTCTGGCCACATGCAGTCTCAAGTTCTTGTTGTGGCATGTAGCATTCTTGGTAACACTCACTTCTGCCAGGAGGGTTAGTGAGCTGCAGGCGTTGGGGGTTCATGCTCCATACACTAGGTTCCACAGAAACAGGGTTGTCCTTCGAACCCACCCCAAGTTCCTGCCGAAGGTGGTGTCTGCTTTCCTCATGAACCAGGAGGTGGTCCTTCCCACCTTCATTCCTAAGTTGCACTCGTCCAGAGCTGAGGCCTCGCTACATGCCCTGGATTGCAAAAGGTCGCTGTCCTTCTACCTTCAGAGGACACAGCACTTACTGTTCGTCGCAACTGTTAGTCTCCTATAACCTGAACAGGCTCAGGGCTGCGGTCTCTAAGTGTATCCTGTCTACCTGGGTGGCAGATTGCATCTTGTTCACCTTCGAGCAGGCTGGACTCTCCCTGGAGCATCATGTTGCTGCGCATAATGTGTGTGCAATGGCTGCCTTTGTGGTTATCTGCATTCAGTCCATCTGTTGGGCCGCCACCTGGTCTTCAGTCCATACCTCCGCAGTACATTGCTGCTTGGAGGAGAACTTATGACATGATAGTACCTTTGACCAGGCAGTACTTCGTCAACTCTTTGGGGAATAATGCAACTCCTTCCTGCCAGCCCTTTATGTTCAGGCTACCAGAGAGGTGATTCCATAGTCCATGTTGAAACTGCATCACTGGACTTCAAGCCATTCAGCACTCCTTGCTGCCCTTCATGGTTCGCCTTTTGGGTCGCCTGTGGCTCCTACAAGTTTTTTCGGTAGCCTATAGCTTGGGAGTCGCCTATGTGAGGACTGGGAGTTCCTGCTTGTTCCCGGAGAAAGCGTAGTTACTCACCTGTAATATGTGTTCTCTGGAGACAACAGGAATTTGTTGCGATAGAGAAGGAGCAATGGGAGAGAAGAATGAAACCATTGTATCACTGTGCTGCAAAGACTAAAATTTTGCAGATGGAAGAGAAGAGTGGTGTGGTCAACCAGGTCAAAGGCGGATGAAAGATCTAGACAGCAAGGGTAACATTAACGATATGAGATGCGTGGACTTCATTGAGTAGAGAGGAGTGTTTCGGTGCTATGGCCTGGACGGAAACCAGATTGACGGGGTGCAGTGGATGGAATCCAGGTGAACAGTAAGTTGGGCAAAAACAGCTTTCTGAGGATTTTGGACAGGAAGGGGAGATTAGAAACCGGGCGATTAGTGCACAGAGGGGTCAAGAGTTTATTTAGGAGAGGACAGACCAGAGTTTTTTCCAGAGAGCGGGAAAGACACCAGAAGAGAGACTGTTCAGGATGGTGAGTGCTCAGTTAATCAGGCTGAGGGAATTGGGTCGGAAGGACAGGTGGTTTTAAGGAAAGAAGCGAGATGATTGAAGAGTTCTGCAGCTGAGAATGTATGGAGGAATGACCAAACATGAGCCAGGGAAGAAGATGGAGGTAGGGTCAAGGCAGAAGTAGCCAGGGGCAAGGGAGGATGACGATCAGGAAATGTGGCGCGAAGACATGTACTCTTAGCAGCAGCATTTTAGTGACCCTTTTTTATAGCTGTGCATGCGGCAACTTCTTTTTTTGCTTCACATATCACCCTGCCTTCACCTAGTCGGTCTCTTTTTCATATGGCCCCTTCCCCTCAGCCATCGCCCAGTGTCTCTCTCATGTTCCCTTTCCCTGTCATCCCGGGTCTCTCCATTTTTACTGTGCAGCACTGAAAACGCCGTCTTCCTCACCCTACCACTATCAGCTCACTGCAAAATGCAGGAAGTTTGTGCTGATCTTGCTGTTTCAAGTCTCTTGAGACTTGAAACAATGAGATTAGCAGAAACTTACAGCACCACACAGCTGAAGCTCTTTGTAAAGAGCTGCTCATGATAGAGTGAGAGCACCAGGGCTGAATTTTCAGAGCCTTGAAATCCCAGGTGCATGGGTGTAATTTGTAGGCACTATGGCAACTTGGGGCCTGGGATTTGTTGAGTTGTGGGCTAGAATGTCATCTTTATAATTATGGATGAATATTTTTGTTTTGCTGCTTATTTGAAGGAAGGCTTATATAGCAGTAATAGCACTGTTTAAAAAAAAACAAAAAAAGAGATTGGACAGTCTTACTAAGGGATAACAGCAATCTTATCCACTGCTGGACAATTGGCAATAGGGATAAAGTCTCCTATGGACCTTTTTTAAATAAAACAATCCCATTAAGATTATTATCTAGACATACTATGACACTTCACAACTGCTGGGTAACTACACATAATACACATGAACCCCAAAGCTATGTTGGGCTTTTATGCGGGACTGTTGCTAGATATTAGATAATTCTGTTTGAAACTGAGGTGGGTATTCAAGTGCTGTTTTTATTGCATACTTAAGTGCATTTCTTCCCATGATACACACACATCCCAACAACCCATGTCGGTGGGATATGTCATGGGCATTTGTGTATGTGCATGTATATTTCTCCCTGTCATCCTGCACCTACTTCACCCCCTCCCCCCCCATCCATCTTGCACTATTTCCACTTCTATCCTTCTTCACTGCCTTATCTTGCATGCTTTTATCTTCTTCCTTTCTCCTCTAGCTCTGCCTCTTCACTTATGTGCCACCCCTCACACTCATCTTCTTTCAGAGCCACCCTCTTCAGGCTGCAGCCCTGGCTCTCATACTGGTTAGACCAGAACTCCCACTAGTTCTTAATTCTGTTGGTTTGGGTCTGGGAGGGAGGAGCATATGCATGGTTGCAGGCAGATAAAATCCAGCTGGCTGGACCCTTGACAGTAGGTGTTGCTCTTAAACAAAAGGAACCTAAAAAAAATTCTAAATGAATCAAAATTAAACTTATATCTGAAGTGGGGGCATTGGATCATTTTCAGATAAAGACTGACTTTCTTTTAATTCTAGGATGGAAGTCTGTGGCCTTCAGAAAGCACAGTATCGGGAAATGGAATAACAGAGGTAAAGATTGACATCAAGATATTGTGATCTTGTCGTTTTTTTAGGGGAAAAAACATTAAACCAGTGTGTTTAAGAGCACTTTCCATATCGACCTGCTAGACCAATCCAGACAAGTGGGTTGTGTTCCCCTATCAGCAGATTGGTGGAAACAAAGAAGCATTAAAAAGCCCAGGTTTCAATGACATCACTCCCATTCCTCTAGTCTCCTCAGCACTAGATGTCCCTTCAGTATTTCTTTGTCTGCAGCAGATAGTGGATGGATTTTCTCCTCTGAAGATTGAGAGGAAAAGATTGATTAAATTCTCGTGAACGACCACCTTGAGAAATAAAGGTGACTCATTTGAGTGTGACAGAGGCTCCACTAGACTGCAGTCTTTTCTGTAGCCATAGGAGGAGGGAAAATTAGTTCAGCTCCCACACTCTTACCCTGGATAAGAGCCTGTTGAGCAACCAGAAAATTGGAATGACCCGGAAGGATGAAAGAATTCAACAGCCTCGCACGACCTCAGTGCCCCCTCACTTCTCCTCTGTTCCCCCTGCTCTCTCGTGAAGATTGCAGAAGGCTTTCAGAGGGATCTGTCAGCCACCTTAAGTGCTGCACAGCTAGCCAGTAGCGCAGTTTCATGGGAGTAGAGCTGAGCCCAGCACAGATCCTCTGCTCAGGGCTCTCAGAAGGTGAGTACCAAGGCTTGACCTCGCCATTGTCCTTGTGGGCTCCTGATTCAGTCTTGACCATTAGCATGGTGTGGGGGTTTCCTGCTGTCATTAGCATTTTTACCTATTGTGTGCAGCCCTAATATGTGTTCTGCCTAGTGTGCGCTCCTTCCCTAGCCCCTGTAACGCATATTGCATAAAAGTGCAGTTAAAGCTTGCTTCTAGGCTGCCACAGCCTTAGCACATGCTGTTCTGATACTTGCCTCTCTCTTCTTCCAGGAAACGTTTGGCTGGTGGCAAGCGAGGTGCCTCATCTCCAGATTCTGGACTCTGCTCTTCTTCCATGGCAGCTTCTGAGTCATCCCTGGAGGGTCTTTTCCTTCTCCCAGTTAGGGGATACAGTTAGTCCGACCTTGCCTGCCTCAGGGCAGGAGGTGACAGATGGTGCTATGGGTAAGAGGATATTCAGCCAGCCGGAGGAGCTGGAGATAGTGCTGTGAGCCACTCATCACCCTCTTGGGGGTCTGTGGAGGCTATGCCCCCTGGTGTTGGGGAGTCATGTCTGAGAGGAGAGCTGCTGGACTCTAGCTTGTCCTCCCTAAAATTCTTTCCCTTTTGCAGTAGGCCTTGTCCTTCTGGATTGGAAATTCAGACCCTGTGGCCAGGATAAAACCAGCAAGAAGGCAAAATAGGCATGCAAACACACCAAACGAAGCGAGCCTTTCTGAGCAGGGCTACCACGCTGCCACCATCTTGAATCCCCTCGAGGGAACCTTATGCTTAGATTTCTGCTCTTCTCTTCCAAAGACTGGGAAGTTGTAAAACTAGAGGGCATAACATGAAGCTGCAAGGGGGTAAATTGAAAGGCAATGTCAGGAAATACTTTTTCACTGAAAGGGTGGTGGATGCTTGGACTGCCCTCCCAATGGAAGTGGTGGGGGCAAATACTGTGACAGAATTCAAAATGGGATGGGACAGATCTCCAGGAACAAGCAGGCATGTAGTCTTCACATATGGGTATCGTCGGTACCGACGGAGCCTGCGTGGGAATGCTCCTCGGCATCCAGTAGGAAAGCTTTTAGGAGCATCCCACAGCGCATGTGTGCTGCCTTCCTGCCCTCTGTACCTCTCACTTCAGTTCTTCATTTTCCGTGGAGCCGACAGGACGTGGTACCCTGTCACCACAGAAAATTTACCTTTATTTCTTGTTTTTTGTGGTCGCGTCTGCCTTCATTCGACGCCTACCGGTACTGCCGGTTCTCATTTTCTTCTTTCCTTAAAAAAACACTCACTCACTTGTATTTCTTCAGGGATCTTTCCCTGCTTCTGTTGCTAGGCGCCATTTTGGGCACTAGGCACACTTTTCTTCAAGCATGGAGAAACCAGCTAGTGGTTTCAAAAAATGCTCAATGTGGTGGTACCATTTCCGTCACTGACACCCATGATTGGTGTCTAAAATGTTTGGATCCTAAACATTGTCCAACGGAGTGTCTCTCCTGTACGAGGATGACCAAAAGGGGCCTGCAAAACTCAGCACCCTTTTTGCAACTGACATCGTGTCGGTGGCATTGACATCTTCCAGGGTTTATCTTCCTCCCATGGATCTCAGGTAACAAAATTGAAGTCTTCTAAGACTAGCCGGTCCTCGAAGGGTAAATCTCCTTCAAAGTATCAAGATGCCACTGGCGTTTCCCTCGAGGATACTTCACCGGCAAAACAGCCCCGGCAGGAGTCTTCGGGCTCCAAAGCACTAACAGGGCTCCAGGATGTTCCAGCGGCCTCCACCTCCGTGGAACTACTGGTGCCATGTTCTGGGGTCGTAGCTGCTGCCACCGTTACTGGCACCCAGACATCGGCAGGAGTGATGGATCACAGAATCCTCACTATCGAACGCAGTCTAGCGGCCCTCTTAGCGGCTTCGGTACCACTAAGACCGCTACAGATGGTTCAACATGTATCAGTACCGACAGTACCTGCTTCGACAGGACTGCTTCCCCCCCATGCCGATCTCCGGTATCGGGGATCAGGAACCAAGACATTTCGGTACCAACTTCGAGCGGTACCGATAACATGCGTTACAGGAGCACCCGGTGCTTGAGTCTTCCGATGACTGACGATTCTACCGGTACCAGAGCGAATCTGTTAGAAGATTCGGTTCCTTCTCCTCAACGCAGAATGTCTCCTCCAGAGGATATGTCCTTCCAGGATTTCATACGTGATTTAGCAAAGGGTCTTGCAATCAGTGATTCCAGAAAAAGAACCCAGGGTAGAATTAAGAATTCTAGAATACCCTATGGCTCCCAAGGAAGCAGCTATGCTTCCCGTTCACAAGATCTTACATGATCTAATGTTGAGAATGTGGGAAACTCCTTTAACAATATCTTCACATTCCTGAAGCCTTGACACTATGTACCGAGTGCCAAGTTGTCCTGGTTTT
Source organism: Ichthyophis bannanicus (assembly GCA_033557465.1). NCBI lineage: Eukaryota > Metazoa > Chordata > Amphibia > Gymnophiona > Ichthyophiidae > Ichthyophis > Ichthyophis bannanicus. Next base: position 116,286,196 of record CM066049.1, on the reverse strand, counting down.
CAAAAAACTCAGTTACCACACCATTCAGTGGTAGTGGAATCAGCCTTGCAAAGGATCAAGAGTGCTAAAACACATTCTTCTAATCCTACAGGCCGTGAATCCAGGACTCTCGATGCCTTTGGCCGTCGATGCTTTCAATCCTCCATGCTAGGAGCCAAGATCATTTCCTACATTCTTTATATGGGAATGTTCCTGGAAGAAGTCACAAAAGACTTAGAGCTCCTTAGTCCTTGTGTTTCGGAGGAAAAAAGAGCAGACTACCTTGTTCTGGTCAAGCATGCCCAGAATGTCTCAAAATTCATGAACCATGCTACCTTTGATTGCTTTGAATGTATCAGCAGAACCTCTGCTATATCCATAGGAGCACGTCGTATTGCTTGGCTTCAAGCATCAGACTTAGAACAGTGGGTGCAAGAAAAGCTGGGAAACATTCCTTGAACAGGAGAATATCCCTTTGGCAAGGACTGGCAGGACAAGGCTAATCAGCTTGAATCTGACAATACTACTTTAAACAGATTGTCAGTCTACAGCCAACCCAGCAAAGAAAAAAATATTTAAAAAAAAAACCTTTTTCAGTAAGAAAAAGAAGCCTTGCCAATCTTACACCCATCAAACTCACTGTCCGCTCCATGTTCCCCAGAAGGGGCAACATAACAGACAGCAAAGAAAGCCGCTAGCTCAAAAAGCTCAACTGGCTCAACAGACCCAGCCCCCTCAGGGTCTTTGACTTCTATATAGAGAACTTAATCATTCTGCCCCTAAAAGGTCCAGAACCCTTGACCATTCCAGGAAGACTGTTTTTGCCAAAAATGGCAACAAATAACATCAGAAAATTGGACTGTTCATTGTACAGCTGGGGTACAAGCTTCATTTTCTCAACTTGCCCCCGCCTACAATAATAAAACAGTTCAATTCTCAGGACCCTGCCACCGACCTCCTTGTGGCAGGAGGTCACATCACTTCTAGCTCAAGTGGTCACAAGCCTCGGGTCAACAGACAAAATCAGAACGACCACACGTCTGATTTTTGTCCCTGCAATGGTGGCAATCCCTGGAAAACCTCCTTGTAGGCTCTCCTTTCCAGCAGCCTCTATGCCAAACCACTCTGACGACGGATGCGTCCAAGATGGGTTGGGGGGCCCACTTGCACGATCTCTCCACTCAGGGCCTTTGGACCTCACAGGTGGTTTCCCTTCACATAAACCTCCTAGAGCTGAGAGCCATTTTCAATGCTGTTCAAGTCTTTCAGGGCCATCTCAGCAACAAAACAGTTCTGGTCCGAACCGACAATCAGGTAGCTATGTTCTATGTGAACAAGCAAGGCGGAACAGGCTCTGTCGCTATGCAACGAAGCTTTGCGAATATGGGCCCTCACCAGAGTTACAAATTCACCTGTTTGCGGTATACCTTCCGGGCATTCAAAACTTGTGGGCAGACAAACTCAGTCGAATACTGCTGCCACACGAGTGGTCCCTCCACTCATACCAGCTTGCTCGAGTGTTTCAAATCTGGGGAACACCAGATATAGACCTCTTTGTAAGTCCACAGAATGCCAAACTTCCCTGATTCTGTTCCAGAATTCCTGCTCAAAACTGTCAGGCAAGAGATGCTTTCCTACTCCACTGGGGACAGAACTTCCTCTATGCCTTCCCACCCATCCCCCTCATTCCCAAGACTTTATTCAAACTTCAGAGAGACAGAGGCTGTATGATACTCACAGCTCCCCGTTGGCCACAGCAAACATGGTATCCTCTTTTTCTGCGTCTCTCTCAAACCACTCCTCTGGAGTTGGGGAATGCCCCAGATCTCCTGTCGCAGGAGAACGGATCTTGACTGCATCCCAGTCCCTACATCTCAGGGCCTGGTTACTGAAAGCCTAGAATTACAGGATGTTCTCTCAACAAGTAAAGGATATCCTCCTGGCTTCCAGAAAACCCTCCACAAGACGTTCCTACACTTTCAAGTGGAAAAGGTTCTCTGAAGTGGAGGAGTGGCCTAGTGGTTGGGGCAAGGTACTTCAGACCGGAAGGTCAGGGGTTCAAATCCCACTAGAGGACAGCAACCTTGGGCCGGAAGGACTGGGGTTTCTAGTCCCACAGGTGCTCCTTGTGGTCTTGGGCAAGCCATTTAACCCTCCATTGCCCATGTTCCCTGTAAGTATTAGTGTATGTGTCTCATATCCCCTTGTGTTAAATGTATCCCCCAATTGTGTTGTGACCACTTTTGATTGAAGGATAAGGTGGTATATAAAACTGTCTAAATAAATAAATATGGTGTCCACAAAAGGGACTTAACCCCCTTTTAGTACCTGTAGAGTTGCTACTAGAGTATCTTCTACAATTATCAACTTCTGGTCTGAAGACAAATTCAGTTAGTCCATCTTAGTGCTATTGCTGCTTTTCATAAACCTTTCGATGGACAGCCTATTTCCTCTCATCCACTTATATCGAGATTTGAGAGGCCTACTTTTAACAAAACCTCCCATTAAACCACCACCGGTGGCATGGGATCTAAATCTTGTTCTTGGTCAGCTTATGAAACCGCCCTTTGAACCTTTAGCCACTTCAGACCTAATTTCTTTCATAGTAACATAGTAAATGATGGCAGATAAAGACCAGCATGGTTCATCCAGTCTGCCCAGCAATACAGATCTAGGACTTCTTCCGAGTGAATTACTTCATACCAAACTATAACAATCAAACTTCACCCATTTGCATTAATAAAACCAAAATATTATTTTTACTTCTGTTGAATATTCTTGTTTATATATTGTGGCTTACTATTGGTCTCAGAAAAACGGCAAGCTTTGACACTTTTTCAAGCGACATGCTTCAACACTTTTTTTTGGGTCAATGACTTCCACCCAAACTAGTGCACGTTTTGCATCAATGACCTTTAGCCAACATTTGTATCTTATATCTTGAATGTTACTTGATTATCTTGCTTTTTATCTGTATATTTTTCTATAGCGGGTTGATTTTCATCAAGATTAATCTTTGTGGTTTCAAAATAAAGAAGGGACAGCAGCCGACGCGATTCTACATAAGCTAAGTAGAATGGCGAACGCTAGTTTTAAGTAAAATATAGGGTATGATGAAAATCAACCCGCTATAGAAAAATATACAGATAAAAAGCAAGATAATCAAGTAACATTCAAGATATAAGATAAAAAATGTTGGCTAAAGGTCATTGATGCAAAACGTGCACTAGTTTGGGTGGAAGTCATTGACCCAAAAAAAAGTGTTGAAGCGTGTCGCTTGAAAAAGTGTCAAAGCTTGCCGTTTTTCTGAGACCAATAGTAAGCCACAGTATATAAACAAGAATATTCAACAGAAGTAAAAATAATATTTTGGTTTTATTAATGCAAATGGGTGAAGTTTGATTGTTATAGTTTGCCCAGCAATACGGCAAGAGTAGGTGCACCTGACGCTCTGTGCAGGTCACCCCTCTCCATGTCTTTGTTTAGGGGCGGACCCACCACTCCATGTAGGACACCCCTATTTGTTGAGAAGTTAGATGGTTCCGTTTATTTTGTTTTTATCCTGTTGCTGTAAAGGGATCCACTGTGCTTGTCCCATGCTGTTTTGAATTCCGTCACAGTGTTTGCCCCCACCACTTCCATTGGGAGAGCATTCCAAGCATCCACCACCCTTTCAGTGATAAAATATTTCCTGACATTGCCTTTCAATTTTCCACCTTGCAGCTTCATGTTATGCCCTCTAGTTTTGCAGCTTCCCCGTCTTTGGAAGAGGTTTGTTCATTGTTCCTCTTTAAGTATTTAAAGGTCTGAATCATATCTCCCCTATCCCTCCTCTCCTCCAAAGTGTACCTATTTAGGTCTTCAAGTCTCATAAGGTTTCTTACGCAGGCTCCAAATCATTTTGGTCACCTTCCTCTGAACACTTACTAGTCTTTTTACATTTTTTGCAAGATATGGTCTCCAAAACTGAATACAGTATTCCAGGTGAGGTCTCACCAACGACCTGTACAGTGGCATAAGTACCTCTTCCTTTCTGCTGGTAATCCCTCTTTGTATGCAGCCCAACATCCTCCTGGCTTTTGCCACCGCCTTGTCGCACTGTTTTGCCACCTTGAGATCATCGGAGATAATCACACCAAGGTCTTTTTCCTGAACCATGCACACCAACTTCTCGCCCCCTATTGCGTACATTTCCCTTGGATTTCTGCTACCTAAGTGCATGCCACTGCACTTTTTCGCATTAAATCGTAATTGCCAAGCATTAGACCATTCTTCCAGCTTTTGTAGATCTTTCCTCATGTTATCCACTCCCTCGGGAGTCCACTCTGTTGCAAATTTTTGTCTCATCTGCAAAAAGACTTTTCCATAGTAAGTTATTTTTCATAGAAAGATATTTTCCTAATTGCCATCACTTCTGCAAGACACATTAGTGAACTACAGGTGTTAGTAGCTGACCCTCCTTATACAAGGTTTCACCATGATAAAGTAGTCCTCGGGACTCATCCTCACTTTCTGCCAAAGGTGGTTTCGCCTTTTCATTTAAACCAGTCTGTTTATCTGCCTATATTCTTCCCTAGGCCTCATGCCTCCAGTGCAGAAAGGAATCTTCGCACATTGGATTGTAAAAGAGCCTTGGCTTTTTATCTCCAAAGAACTAAGCCACATAGAAAACCACCTCAGCTTTTTGTGCTTTTGACTCGTCATTTGGGACGTCCAGTTTCTAAAAGAACCTTGTCAAATTGGATTGCAGATTGCATATCCTATACATATCAGAGTAAGGGACTTTCTCCCGAAGTCCATGTCACAGCTCACAATGTGAGAGCAATGGCAGCCTCAACGGCTAACCTTCGTTCTGTCTCTATTGATGACATCTGCAAAGCAGCCACTTGGACTTCGGTACATACCTTCACAGCCCACTATTGCTTAGACAAGGGCTCCCGTCAGGATGCCTCATTTGGCCAGGCTATTCTACAACATCTCTTCCATACTTAATACAACTTCTACCCACCATCCACAGTTTGGATGCCTAAGGTCCATGGGAGGAAGCATGACCCATCTCACTTGGGTTCGCAGCTAGCTGGGGTCACCCCTTGGCATCTTTCAGCTGGGAAGTCCCCATATGTGAAGACTACATTCCTGCTTGTTCCTGGAGATAGCGTAGTTACTCACCTGTAACAGGTGATCTCCGGGAACAGCAGGAATTTAGTCTTCACAACCCACCCACCTCCCCTAGGAGTTTCTCTTTCTTACTTCTCTCCTTTGGTCTCCGCTATAAACTCAACTGAATTGAGAGAGGTACAGAGGCGGGAAGGCAGCACGCATGTGCTGGGGAGTGTTCCCGCGTGGGCTCCGTCGGTACCGACGATACCCATATGTGAAGACTAAATTCCTGCTGTTCCCGGAGATCACCTGTTACAGGTGAGTAACTATGCTACACAGTGGATCCCTCTATAGCAACAGGATAAAATCAAAATAAACTTAACTATCTAATTTCTCAACAAACAGGGGTGCCCTACACAGAGCGGTGGGTTCACCCCTAAACAAAGACACGGGGAGGGGTGACCTGCATGGAGCGGCAGGTGCACCTACTCTTGCCACCTTGCTGGGCACACTAGATGGACCATACTGGTCTTTATCTGCCGTCATTTTCTATGTTACTATGTGGCCTCTGGGTACCCCTGGGCACAGTCTCATGTGGGGCCGGCTGAGAGTGGAAGACATGGAGCTGCTGGGAGCTGTCAGATTTTGACTATGACTCTGATTCAGATGACTAAGTACTGGGCTCTGATGTGGATGAAGATGTACTCTCACCTTCAGAAGATTGTGCAGAGGCCAGAGTGATCTGCCTATTCTGGAAAGAGCAGCCAGTGGTGTTTGCCACCTTGAACTTGGCAGATGCTTCCAACGGGTGCGAAAATGCACTACTGTCTTTCCTGTTCTCAGATGTGATCATGATCCAATCAGAGTGGAACTCTCCCGACTTCTTGCTTAAAGAGTTATGAGTGTGTAAGATCATCTCTGCTCATGCAGAGGAGGAGTGCATTGGGTCATTTGGCATTCCTAAGGTGGATGTGCAAGTTATGGCAGTTAACAGATGGACAACCATTCCTGTGGAAGGCGGATCGGCCTTAAAGGATTTTCTGGGGCATAAGGTGGATTCGTCACTGAGGAGCCAGTTTGTCATGGCAGCTACTATTCAACAGCTGGCGGTATGTGCTAGCCTAACATCTCGAGCCCTGCTCCAGTGGATTCAGTCTCTTCTGCCAGATACTACCCCTCTTTTGGAGTCTGTTACAGCCTTCCTTCTGATGCTAGGTATAACCTGATACGCTTGACATCTGAAGATGATGCCCTGACGATGGTGTCATGACACTGATTTGGCTCAGGCACTGGGTAACTGACACATCATCCAAAGCCCGGTTGGCCCAACTGACTTTTAAGGGGGAGCTTCGGTTTGGAGCCGATTTGGAGAAGCTGGTAAAGGATCTGGGGAAACAAAATCTTACCACCTTCCAGAGGACAGGTCCAAGGGGTCTGAAGCAGGCTGGTGCCCCTTTCATGTCAGCCTCCAACCATTCACCATGGGCATGCTGGCCGGATTCCTAGTTTTTTGGAACTCTCAGTATTACTGAACTGGAAAACCTTTCTTCCCTTTTGCTTCTGGGCTTTGAGCTTTTTCTCAGTCCTTTTGTGGAGCGCATGGGCCAGGGAATCAGCCCCCTCCAGAGCAAGGACCCTCCTGGGCTGCTCACTGAAGGTTTGGGGGCCTATTCCCAGGTTCCTCCAGTTGGAGGCAGGCTTTGCCTTGTCGTTCCGTAATGGACCCAGGTTACCAAGGATCACTGGGTGCTAGATACAATTCAGTTTGGCTATATCCTGGAGTGCAGACGCTATTACTGATGCCTTCGTCTCCCCTTGTGGATCTGCAAGCAAAACTGTCACGCTGCGGGCCACCTTGGACAAGTTGCTGTGCCCAAAGGCAGTGGTGCCCATCCCACCAGACAAGCAGGACAAGGTCAGATACTCCATCTATTTTGTGGTGCCCAAAAAGGACACTTTCTTCCAGCCCATTCTGAACCTCAACTGTCAATAAGCACCTGTGCGTTCTGTACTTCCGGATAGAAACATTGTGCTCAGTGATTCAAGTAGTGCACTGAGGGGAGTTCTTGACTTTTCTGGATCTGGCAGAGGTGTATTTTCATATCCTGAACCAGGCGGATCACCAGATGTATCTGTGGTTTGCCATGTGGCTCTTACCTTCAGTTTGCCACCTTCCCTGTTCGGGCTATCCACCACCCCAAGGATGCTCTCCAAGGTCATGGTGGTGGCAGCCATGGTGCTGTGGCCCCAACAGATCTGTAGCCATTCATATCTGGATGACTGGCTCATCCAGGCCCATTCCCTTTCAGAAGCGTCTTTGGTAACATCTGGAGTGGTATCCTTTTTGAAAAGCCTCGGCTAGGTGATCAGTCAGGGAAAGAGCTAGCTGTTAGCCTTCCCAGTCTTTGGAGCCATTGGGAGCATATTTGGCACGCGATTGGGCAGTTTTCTTGCTAGAAGAGAAAGTCAAAAGTCTGGATTGCGTGGTGCTGTTTTGTGCGCAGCAGGCTCACAGTCTGGGATTATCTTCTGTTGCTCAGATTGATGGCTGCCATCATAGAGATGGTGCCATGGGCACATGCTCACAGGCAATCACTCCAGCGGTCTTTGCTGGCTCGGTAGCTCCTGAGCACACGCTGCCGCTCCCATTAATGGTGAAGTCCAGCCTGCGGCAATGGTGGCAGTGGCCCTGTCCTCTAAGGAAGGGCATGCTGCTGGACAATTTCTTCTGGATTCTCCTGATGACAGATGCCAGTCTCTTGGGCTGGGGAGCTCATTGTCAAGATCGTACAATCCAGGGCCATTGGAACCACAGGGAAGCAATGTGGTCCGTCCAATTGCCTCGAGACAAGGACCATCTGATTGGCTCTTCTGCCTTTCTGGCCCTGTTCAAGGGCCAGTCGGTTCAAGTGTTTTCAGATAATGCCACAGTGGTTTGTCAATCAGCAAGGCAGCACAAGGAGTGCCAGAGCATCTCTGAAGATGGCTCTACTGCTTGGATGGAGAAGAACCTCCTAGCCTTGTCAGCCAGGTTGGACAATATGGAAGTGGACTTCCACTCTCCAGGATCCAGAGAGTGCCAAGCTGAGGGAGTTTAATCAAGAGGAGTTTCAATTGTTTCTGGTCACTGGGGTCACCCTAAAATAGATCCGATGGTGACCCGCACGTTTACTGCTTCAGTCGCTGCATGGAGGGACACTCTGACCTAGCCTTGGCCAAGTCAGCACCTGCTGTACATCTTTCCTCTGTGGTCCCTGGTGGGGCGTGTGCTTCAGCTTATAGAATGCCATTTGGGCAGCATTGTTCTGATGGCACCAAATTGGTCAAGGAGAGTGTGGTTCGGAGACCTGGTGCGGCTCCTGCATGGACCGATTTGTCCTGGAGGATTCAGAGCCCTTCTTGCTTTCAGCTTGGCTCTTGAAAAGAGACGACTAGCGCATAAGGGCTATTCTCCTGCAGTGATCTCTACTCTGGAGTCCAGTGGAGGTCTACCAAGCTGGCATATGTGCAGATCTAGTACCTCGTTAAGCGATGGTTTGGCACTCTGCAGTTGGCTCCTGAGGTGACCACGGTGCCATCTCTGACCTTTCTACTGGCCTGGCGAAGGGCCTTTCCCTTAGCTCCTTGAAGGTTCAGGTGGCAGCTTTATCCTGTTTCCGAGGTCCAGTGGCTGGTAAGTCTCTCTAGCCTTGCACCCGGACGGCTCACGCTTTCTCCAAGGGGTTTGGCATCTGCATCCCCCCCACTCTTCGATCTGTCATCCCTTCCTGGGATCTGCCTCTTGTGTTCAGGGCCTTGATAGTGGCACTCTTTGAGCCTTTGAAGCATGCTTCCTTAAAGGATATGACGCTCAAGACAATCGTCTTGATTACGATTTGTTCCGCAAGGTGGCTTTCTAAGCTGCAGGCCCTGTGTTGCTGAGGTCTTTGCCTTTTTCAAAGGAGGCCTTTTCCATTTGGCCTGTGTCTTCCTTCTTGCCTAAGGTGCTGTGTCTTTCACATGAACCAGGTGGTCTTCCCGCCCCTCTCCTCAAAGGAGCAGTTCTGGGGGAAGGATAAGGATCTTTGTCTTGTGGATCTCCTGAGGGTGCTTGGATATTACAAATTCATTTCATAAGTCTGACCATCTTTTTGTGCTGTTTGCTGGCCCGTAAAAGGGGTGATGCTGCAACCAAGTCAACAGGGTGCTGGATTAAGGAGGCCATTACCTCTGTGTATCTTTCGGAACCGGTTCCAGAGGGTTTGCACACCCATTCTGCCAGAGCACAAGCATCCTTGTGGGTGGAGTGAAGCTTTGCAGCCCCTGCAGACATTTGAAGGGGAGTAACGTAGGCATCACTTTCCACTTTTGTCATGCACTTCTGCTTGGATGTCCACACAAGGACTGACACAGCCTTTGGCTCAAGGGTTTTGCGAGCTGTTGTCTTCCCTCCCATTGGAGTTTTAGCTTTGTACATCCCACTTGTCTGGACTGCTCTTGCAGGACGATATGGAAGGTGACATTTTACTTACCAGTTAATGTCCTTTCTTTGAGTCCTGTTAGATTAGTCTAGGGCCTGCCCATGAAACTGTATTGCTCTGTTCTGCTGCTACTATACCCTTAGGTCTGCTATGATTTTTATACTTGCCTCTGCAAGTTCATCTATGGACAGCTTTCTATTTATGCTTTCCTGTACATAGTTCTCTGCTGTTGCTTAATCATTGTTGCCCTTGATTGAGGTTGTGTGAGGCTTGCCATGTTTCTCCCATATGCTTTGGTGCGAATACTGAAGGGACCTCTGGTGGCTGAGGTGAATAGAGGCATGGGAGTGATGTCATTGAAACCTGAGCTTTTCATTGGTTCTCCACCAATCTGCTGCTAGGGGAATGCAACCCACTTGTCTGGACTGATCTTAGCAGGACCAGAAAAGGACATTAACTAGTAAGTAAAATGTCACCTTTCTGACTAATTTGTAAGAAATGCTGTCAGGATTCTAGTTTGTATCTATACATATTTTTTAAGATAATGTCTATGTATGCAAAGGATCATTATATATCTGAGTAAATGTGGTGCAAATGTTTCTTTATTAGCTTGCTGTGCTAACCAGCAATTTTCTATAAAAGAAACCACTACAACAGGACACTTTTTTATTAAAATATCATAGTAGAAATGGGATTTCAGGAAATATTTATTGCTGTACATTAGTTAGCCATAACTAACTGTTGCCCATGTTTCCAGCAGCACATATACATCCCAAGACCAACAGACAGACTTGCAGTGCAATCTTTTTTGCAGAGGGGTCGTTTCAACCGATTTCAGCCAACTTACCCCTACGTACAGCATGAGATTGATCTTCCGCCTACCATCTCATTATCAGATGGAGAAGAACCTCCTCCCTACCAAGGCCCTTGCACACTCCAGCTTCGGGATCCAGAACAGCAAATGGAATTGAACCGTGAATCGGTCCGGGCCCCTCCCAACAGAACTATTTTTGACAGTGACTTGATAGACAGCTCAGTGTGTGGGGGGCCCTGCCCACCTAGTAGTCATTCTGGCATCAGTGCAGCCTGCTACGGTAGTAATGGTAGGATGGAAGGACCCCCACCAACTTACAGTGAGGTCATAGGTCATTATCCTGGATCTACGTTTTACCAGCACCAGCAGAACAATGGAACACCTTCCATAATGGAGGGCCCCAGACTTCATTCACAAATGAATGGCCTAGAGAGCACAATTGCACGGAACAAAGATAAAGAAAAACAAAAGGGGTATCCCTTGTAGAATCAAAAAAATGTATGAAAGTAGAACTCAACACTCTGCACTTCTAACTAAAAATTTAGAGAGCTGGGGAAAAGGAGCAGAGGAGGAAAAAAGGTCTTTTCCAACTCTCTACATATAAATATTTACTTGTTGTGTCTGGTCTGAATGCACAAGCCAAGAAGCTTGCAAGGTGTTTGTTGAGCAGTGTCTTGAAGTGAAAAACACTTACTATAATCTTCAGTTTGTTTCTAGTTGAGCTGTGTGTGTGAATGCTTTATTTTTGTTTCTATGATTTCACTTAACTTTAAAAGAGGTTTGCACAACGTTTTTTTGTTTAAAAGATCTGCAATATATAAATATATATAAATATAAATATATAAAAAGAATGTATGTGTGAGGGGCAGGAGTATTTTTGTATTAGAAAAGGCTTATAAATTTTTGTTTTTCTGAACTAGAAGAGAAATGGTAATTTTTTGAGTGCCAACTCAAAAAGTGTGTACTACATTGTTAAAAAAAAAAAAAAAAAAAGGCAGGGGATCTAGAGTTATTTATATAAATGTTGAAATTTTGCACTATTTTTTTAATATAAATGTCAGTGCTTGTGTTGGAAGCCTTTATCATGTCTACCACAACCTGCAAAGGATAAATGTAAAATATATATAAAAAAGGGCAAGAAAATGGCTAAAATTTGGGAAGATAGAAAACTAAAAGAACAATAGAAACCATGGCCACCCAAGTTCTCTTAATTCACATTGTTGAATCTTCAGTTAATTGCTATACATTCCCTCCCAAGTGATAGCAGGAAAAAAATAAATGTCAGACAAATATTTCTGTGAATTCCTTGTGGCATTTTTGGCCTTAACATTACAACACTTGCATTTTAGAAACTAAGGATCAGATGTACAGTTGTGGTCAACGTTAAGGGTTTGAACTGTAAGAGCAAATGTCCAATGTCTCCTTAAAAAGTGGCCAGTGAAATGGCTTTGGACTATATATGCATGCATATTTGACACATGAATCAAATAAAACAAGAAAATTAAAAAAGGAAATAGTATAAAAACTGGGGTGTTACTAGAACATGATTATTGGCACCCTTATAAACAATTCAAATCAGTTTGAACAGAAGAACCAATTCTCATTGCAGTAAAATTAGATTGTCAGTACTCGCATGACTTGAATCAGCCAGTGAATGATGGCTCTAATGTTTAAAATGGCTACATTCACTCCATATTCCATTTTCACAATGGTGAAGATGAGAGCACTGCCTGGAACATCAGAAAAGCTATTATCGTCAAGCTTCAAAGGGGTATAAGGCCATCTCTAAAGATCTTGGAATTCCTGTGTCTACAGGTAATGTTAAGATGTTTTCTGCTCATGGAACGGTCAAGAACCTCCCAGGACGTGGTGGGAAGAAGAAAATCCATTGAAGTCTTCGAAGGTTAGTGTGAACTGTTGGAAAAACACCACATACAACATCCAAAGAGTTTAAGGCTGACCTGGAGCGATCTGGAGTGGTGGTTTTAACCCGCATCATACGCTGCACACTGAAAGGACATCTGCCAAAAAGGACGCCACTGCTCAAAGACAAACATATAAAGGCACGCCCAGTCTTTGTCCAAACCCACCTTGAGAAACTACGGTCGTCCTGGGAAAATGGTTTCACTTGTCCACAGAACAATCTGGAGCTCTTTGGCAATTCAGACCAGCAATACATTTACGGGTGAAGAAATGAAGCTTTATAAGGGGGGAAAAAAACACACCGTTCCTACAGTTAAATATGGTGGAGGTTCCCCAATGTTGTGGGGCTGTTTTTGCTGCCTCAGGAACTGGAGGCCTGGAACTTATTAAAGGAATCATGAAGTCAAAGGACTACCAAGGTATTTTGGAGAAAAATGTGCTATCTAGTGTCAGAAAGATAGGTCTGGGTCGAAGGTCATGGGTCCTCTAGTAGGACTTCCCCCCCCCATATCCCCTCCCCCCCCCGATTCTCCTGTTAGCCCCCAATTGCTTTCCACCCCACCATACTCCCTGATCACCCTTGATTTAAGTTCTCTCCGAGTTTTGTTACCCTGTTTTAATGTATTGAGTTCTGGTTTGATGTAAACCGCTTTGACCATAGGATAAAGCGGTATAGAAAAACTGTTAAATAACCCACAACATACATCCAAAAGCACAAGAGTGGTTAAAAAGGAACAAATGGACTGTTTTAAGCTGGCCAGCAATAAGTCCTGATCTCAATCCAACCAAACCTTTGGAAAGAGCTATAATCTGCTATTGGTAAAAGGAATCCTGGAGACATTCATGTGCTGGAACAAATCACAGTTGAAGAGTGGGAGAAACTACCATCAGACAGATGTACAAAACTGGCAGATGGCTACAAGAAACATTTGGAGGTTGTCATCACTTGCTAAGGGTTGTGCAACCACGTATTAGTGAAGGGTGCCATTAATCCTGTCCCGGTCATATTTTATTTTTTTCTCAGAAATTACTACGCCTAAGTTGCACAAACATCTATTTTTTTTGTATACCTTTGAACATACTAATAAAATATTATGATTACATACAGTTGGAATATTTACAATTTCTGATATTATACACAACATATCTACAATACAAGGGAGCCAATAATGTTGACCACAAATGTAGTGAGCATGTTTCCCACAGACACAAAATGGCAAAAGCCTTTCAATACATCTGGCTCTAAATTGAGGCATTTCTTGTAAAGGAGACTTCCTCTACAAAGGTTTGAGTACTATGCTACATATGCCCTGCAAAGATTACTGGGGGGGGACAGGATTGTGCTATTTTTGTTACCAGGCTTTCCAGTGGTAGGGGTTCCTATAAAGAGGCATCCTCATTTTAAAAAACAGGAAAGAGAAACTAGAATTTGAGCAGATGTGTGCATCAAAGTTTCGCTGAGTTGCAAGGTGCAATGGTGAGTGGATGGTAATCGTGAGACAGCTGCAATATACCAAAAGTCTGCCTTTTTTAATGTCCCATTGAAAATCTTGAGTTTGGATAATCTGTAGCTGTGCAAATTTGGTTTTGTATGATTAAACAAATTCGAGAATCAGTGTTACTGAAAATACTTAGTGTAGTTGTGTTGTGGAACATCTGCAGTCTCTTTAGATTAAAAAAGCAAAAAAAAAAACCCCGCCTTCAGTCTTGGCCTCACCTTGCAGATGACTGGCTAGAAGAGCTAGAATGAAAATGGGCTTTTCTAAAAAGAACCTATAGAAGAAATTTGGGATCATTAAAATCATTCAGTTTTATGCCAAAATGCCACATTTTATATATGAAATATAGCATAAGAAAATGTCAAGGTTTCTCCCCAATCTACCTTTTTTAATCCATCTTTCAGTGTTGGATGTGACTATATATCATTCCAGTCACTGGATGTGCTAATACGTTTTGTGTGCGTTCTATCTTTCCAAAAGTCATTCCCAATGCATATAACCAGGAAGGCCCAATTTGTATCTGTCTGGAACATGACAATGTTATAGTCTACTTGAAACTGCAGAACCAGCAGTAAAGCTTTCTTCAGTGTATTGACTTGCCTATTCTTGGTTATAGTTACCCTTCTTTTGGCCATATTCCCAATTGTCTATATACATTTTTTTTTTTTGTTCTCCAATTTTACATTTGCTAGCCTTCCTCACTCCTTCCCCTGAGTCCCCTGCTCCAGCTCGGTGATTCTTAACCCATTGTGGACATGTGCAGCCAGAATATCCACCATGAATATGCATGAGAGATTTGCATGCACTACCTTGATTGTATGCAACATTTCTCATGCATATTTGTTATGCGTATCTGGGATATGTCCCAAGAACTGGATTGAGAAGTTCTGCTCTAGCTGGCTGTTCTTTATCCCTGTTTCCATGCAGCAGTGTGGTGCACCTGCATGGAGTTTTGCAATTCAGCACAGCAGTGTCCTCAGTTCATTTAGCCATGTCAGCCATAGTGAATTTAAGTAGGAGTATTTTAAGCACTAATATGTCTGGAAATAAATACAAACAAAGCAATGAGACCTAAGTGGCCTGTTTTTGGTAAATATTAGTGTGTGCTCAGGCCCAGATTTAGATATAGGCAACTGCATAGGGCACCAAATTGTGAAGGCTCCAGATACCCAGGCCTGAGAAGAATCAGCTCCAGCTTTAGGCCATGTGCATATTCTGTTTCTATGGTGTGCTACTATGGCTCCTCTGGGCTTTACAGTCTCTGGGAGCTCTGTAGTATCTGCTATTTGGTTTTTCCTATGGGCACACAAATCTTAAATCCAGCCTTGCATGTGCTATCTGCTGTGCCCATAGGTATAATGTGGGCATGGCGGCAGACAGTGTGCCCTAATGTTTACTTAACAGTCCCCTAAATCTTCATGGCTTTTCTTTGTAGCTGCCAACTAAATAGTTCAAACCTAAAAATCCTAATAGTTTGTTAAACTGAGATGTAGTTTTTCCTTATGTCACTTTTCTCCCATGAAACTTTTTATGGAGGTTTAATGTTGGTGCACTTGAATAAATTGATTCTGAAGTTTCCATATACTTGTCTTCTGCTGCACCCGCCCCTTACCCACCTTTCCCTGCCCCACCCCCACAAAAAACTGTGTACCTCCAATTCATAAGCATTTGTCTTAGGACACTAATATATTTACAATTGTGTAGGTGTTTGAATTGTTTTACACTTGTGGTGTGTGCATGTTAAGTGAGGGAGGGAAAAAATCTGGGGATGGGGTGGGGTTGTTTATACCTTGTGGGCAGATGTTAATGATACTTGCGCTAAGCTTCTCTTTTGCTGGACACTATTTCTCCGTATTTATAAGCTGATGGATAAAGTTGGGGAAACTGCCAGCGTGGAGAGATTTTGACTTCTGCCAGATGCTAACTAGATACAATGGCAATAAGTATTGATTTTTAAGCAACTTTTTCTATTACTTGAAGTAAACCCCAAATGAGAATAGTTTTAAAGTTGTGACTATTTGAACTGCTATTTATAAACCTTAAAAGGTGATATAGATCAACTTGAAGTTTGACTGTTTTTACCTATTTGCCTAGAAGTAATCCTGTACCTTCAAGTCTGACACAGCTTATCCACAGCTGCTTGGAAACTTTATAGCTTTATAAGTCACTTAACAAAGAGATCCGTTATGTATGTTCAAACAGCAAAGCTACAAACCCAACTTTACACAAAAGGTACATTGATGAATTTGTAGATGTTTTTTGTTTGAGAGAAAATCTGTATGTTTCCTTTATGTAATGTATTTAGTGCCTTATTAAAGAAACAGTAACTCCTTTCCTCGGATGAAGAAAAAGCGCCTAGGGTCACATTTTTTGACATCTGCAAGCTTTATTCAATTTCCCAGTGAGCTCTTTAATGGGATACTGTTTCTTTAAGGAAAAAAAAAACAAAAACCTTTACACCCACTAGTCCTAATTCGATGTGCCTAGCCTTGTAAGGTGCTCCCTTTATGCCATTTTGGGTTTTTTGACTGTAAGGTGCTGTGTATAACTTGAATACATCTTAATGCACAGTATCCCACTCCAGTAGGTGAGATAGAAACCAAGAGAAACTGAGATGTATGTACTGCCCTGTTGAGCCAAACTACATACATAATGTTTTCTATTATGGTTGAAAGTACTTCACGCAAAAAAATTACTTCAGTAGGATTTTGCTGGGCTGCATACGATACTTATAAGGGGACAGAAAATGAAGAAATGGCATTGAAACTTGAGGCTTCTAAAGCAAAGGATGACTTCGTACAGTGGTTCATGGCAGATGAGGAGCCGCTTGCCCCTGCCTTGGCCCTTTCTGCTTCGATGCCATCATCCCTCACTTTACTGCCCTCTGTCTCCTCTGAATCTTAAAACATCATTTGTCTTCTGGGCATTGTTTCCCGAGTTTACTGCCAGTCCTTTCTCACATGTATAATTTGCAAACCTTTATTTTTCGAGCAGGGGCTCTGCCTCTCTTTGACAAGAAAAAAAAAATTAGCTGCTGGTTTTCGGCCTAAAGTTGCTCTGTTTTAGGAAATGTGCTTATCCTAGCACCTGAGAAAAAAGCAGATGGTCCTGGATTCCTTCTTGCTTTTTAAATCGTGCCTAGTCAGCCAATGAGAAGCCATTTTGGGGGGCCCCAAATTAGTGGTTCAGAGCCTAATGAAAAGACATGCACAAAATAAGGGTCCACATTCTGAGGAATTTTGTTTCTAGTAGACTTGAAGCAATTATAGGGTCTTCTGAAACAGCAACCTTAATCTTACTAAATAGGGGGATGAATATCGGGTGTTTTATTGGCTCTCTTTGATGCTTCTCACTTTAACTTAGTAAAGCTGTTGCTTTGTGAAATCCCTGCATTCCAGAAAAGAGCTGTTGGTAGCACTTCCTTACTTCTCATGCACTACTACTATTGTTAATCATTTCTATTGGGATTGAACTGATCTTTTGAATGTTTTATGCAGTTTCCAATACTCCTTTTTAGCATGGCTTAATCTGATTCACTTTTTGTGAGCCCTCTGGGGGGACATCCAAAACTTACCTGTGGGAGAAATGTAGGGTTGCAGAGGTGCATATAATCACACTGTTTTGATGGAAAGTCTAAGCTAATAAATTGCAAGTCTCAGCACATTTTTACAAACTTGCATCTTTTACTCCAGAATTTAATTTTCTACAACTTCAGAGAGAAAAATCCAGAGATGTCATCTAAGTAAAATCAGTTTAAAATAGAGCATTTTGTCAGATTCTTTGTACTTTGGGAGCAAAGGTATTTAGGCACCTTAGGTAAACCTTCAGCCTTGTGCACCCCAGTTAACTTTCTTGCTCTCGGAGACACCGCACACACTTGACCATGCTCACACCAATGCAGCCTTTCACAGAATGATCCTGTAAAACACAGAATTTGAAATTCTTTTAAATATTACATTTTGTGTGTGTATATACGCACACATAGTGAGGGCCTTTCCAAAAGCCATGCACCCATTCTCCCTATTGCTAAAATTAGATTCTGATGGTTCTTTCGGTTACCGTGACTATTCAAACCTCTCTTGCTTTGACTGCAGCTGCTCTTTGCTGATTCCAGAAGCTGCTCTTCCTCAGTATACATGTGAATATCCAACCATTTTGAAGTAGCCATAAGTAAAAATATATCCATAGTCAATGTATTGTAACCCTAGTAGGAATACCCCTTTACTCAATGAACATAAATTACCCTACTTGCTCAAAATAGATTTTTGTTGGACTTATTTGTCACCACTAGCCAAATTCCAGCTAGCTGACCTTATAGTCCATTGTAATATTTATACAAAAATCTCACTTTCAAAGTTCATATTTCTTTTTTTGCTTAGTTTTAAGCAACATCAAATGAATATTCTTGTACCTAGTCTGACATAACATTGCATTTCAAACTTATCTATATTATGAGTTCTGCCTTAGGAGAATCTTTTTCTGCTTAAAATCGTTACATTGTCTTTCAGCTCCAGTTTTCTTTTTAGCACCCCACAGCTTCCATGGTTTTTCAATATGGCCTTGGCTAACGTCGTCCAGTGCATTTTACATTTTGCTGCCTAACTTTTCCCATGGATCTTTTTTTCTCAGAAATGACAATGGTGTTGATTCAAAAATATACAAAATGGTTGTATTTTATTTGCCCTCTTTGTGCCTAAATATGCCCTAACATATTAGTACTACATCGAACTTGTGTGTGTTAACCATTTTACAGTGCATGGTAAATGGTGCTTTTAACAAAATTCACACATCCCCTCATACTTTCTTGCTGGGTGCAGATAGTCACTACACCTAACCATTTTTGAAGAGAGAACAGAGTTCAGCAGTTTACCTTTGTAAAAAGAAAACAATTCATGTATAGTATCCCAGATATCAACCAGCTTGTTCAGTCTGCCTATTATTCCTGCCCATGGTGCTGAGCATACAACACAGCTATCCACTATAAAGTGTAACGGTAAATTTCCCCCTTGCCATTCTGTCTTGGGTAGGTATGAAAAGATCCCTTTTCCAAGTGCACCCAGTACTCCTTCCTTCCAATGTAAAACCCCTGTAATTGCAGCTGTATTTTATCCAGTTCCTCCAGAGTTTCCTCTTTAGGAGGCATTGAAAGGTCTACAGTACATGGTGAGAAAATCAAAGCACTGCATCAAGATTTTCATGGCCAGAAGATGTTGAAGAGGTGATACCTGGAGGTACAGGTGGGACGAGATCCACAGGATCTTTTCCGTATGAATTACTCTCCTCTTGCACAATGATTGGAGGATGATCTCTGACAATGGGGGGGATGGGGTGGACAGCTGCTCTCAAAATGGCCAGAAGATTTTACAACTTTTCTTTTTTAAGATGAGCACTCTGAGCTTTCAGGTCTGTCATTTCAAATTCCAAGTACTGTGTATATTACACATTGGACACCCTTCTTTAGGTACAGTTTTCAGTCATTCTCTTCATTCAGAAGAGATGAAACAGACTTATTTGCTGCCCATTTCATCAAAGCAGTTAAGACCTTGCTTAGTAACCTCTTGATCCATCTTGCCTCTTTGCTACAAGTTTACAAAAATTGTGCCTACTTGAGTGGGATTACGGTTTTGTTTTATGGTTCAGACATATAGGTATCGATAGTGCTGCAAGAACAGTGAATGAATAAGTGCAGGTAGCCCAGAGCGTGATGGATTCTCCTGATGTAGGTTCAGACATTTGTACACCGAGTTCCTTTCTCAGCCCTTCCTTCCATGGGGCAGAAAGATCAGCTTTACTAATCTAGTGCATTGTTTCCTTAAGTGTTTCAAAAACTATTTCAATGGCAAGTAAAGCAAATGGTTTGCTTTTTTTTTTGGGGGGGGGGGGAAGGGAGCAAGGAGTGACTTGCCTCCTTTCCATGTGAACATGAATTTCAAAACAATGAATTGCACTAAATGCTGCAGGTATGTAAGAAGAAAAGCCCAACACGTTTATGAAGTGATAAAGTGAAATGGCTGAAACCAGATGTGTGGTGTAAACAATCCTAAAATGAATGGATTTTTATTCTCTGTGACGTATGTATCTGGGCGATTTTTATTTCTATACGTACAACTTAAAGCTACAATAAAACAGGTTTTTGGGAAGTGTGTTCTGTCCTCTGCTGTACTATAGAGCTTGTTAAGTAAGGACTGGAATAAAGTCCTCATTTGCCTGCCTTATAGCCAAGTTTCATTGTATAACTTTTTCTTAAAACTTTCAGCTGTATTGCTTACGCTTTGGAGTTGTGGACAGTCTTGTATCTGGGGTTCTGTTTCGAGTTAAATGTTGTAAAGTATTTACAACACATTCGGTGCAGGACTGACTTATATTTTGCAATTTAAGCCTAACTATGTAATCTGCCAAGTTACACAATTTTGTAAATGCTTACTGTGTAAAAGTAACCAGTAGTGGCAATTATGTCATACAAAAAGCTGCAATACTTATACAATAAATTTTACAATACTTTGGAATATTGCCTTTGCTTTTGCTTTGTTCTCTAAATTGAAAGTTGACTCCATCCAGTTTTCCAAAAAACACTTTCCAAAGTGTTATGTATCTTTAGCTACTGTACTGTTTGGCTTCAATATTACTCTATTTGGCTCAATTTATAGGCCAAATTCTACAATACACTATGATGGTGTCCTAAAGAGATGCATTAAAAGCTCATGGTGTATCTGCATGCATGCTTTCTGCAAGCAAATGCTATTTTTTTAAATCTATAGCTATCTCTATTTAATCTACGTATATCTGAGAAGGTGTTGCAGCTTTAATTCCAGAAGAAGCATTCCTGTTGATTGCATTATTGCACCATATGTCCGAACACCTGTGATCCTGCCTTTTTGTAGAGAGCACTGAATCTCTGGTTGCACATGAGTTTCTTACTTAAGGGGGGCCATCAGTAAAGATTTGTTGCAAAACCATTTAGTTGGTCTTGAAGTCCTAAGCACAGATTCTTACGGTGTTTTTTTTTCTCTGAAGCTGTGGTCAGTTTGCAGAGATCACATTAAACTTATGATTGAAACAAAACAAAATGCTTTGCTTTTTTTTTGAGGGGGGTCTTAAGGGTTTGCTTTTAAATGTAGAATTTCATAAGATAGAGATTGTAGTTCTTAAACTGAAGTAAGGCCCCTCAACCAATGCTTAATGTGCTATCTGCTACCACAGCCTATTTTATTCTTACTGGTGTGGTGGCAGCGCACACTAATGCCAAGCATCCAGTTCTGCTCTTTAAACATTTTTTCTCTTTTTTTTGCCAAAAGGGGAGGAAGGACAGAATCTTGGGGTGGGTGAACAGGATAAAGGGGTAAGTAAAACAAAGGGTGATTTTTCTGCCAGATTTTACTAAAGGTTTAATTCAAATTCCAAAAAGTTATTCTGTGATGAATGCATCTTGGATACAAAATAAGAGCATTTAATTTTATGCTTGAAATCAAGAACTCATATATGGGTTGTTTTGGGGGGTTTCTAGTTTAGTGCTTCCCAACCTAGTCCTCGGGATGTACCTAGTCACTTAGATTTTTGGGAAATGCACAATGAATATAAAATGCACGGCTTCCATGGTATGTAAATCTCACTGGGCGCATTCTTCATAGCTCTTCAGAAAACCAGACCAGCTGCATGTGTCCTGAGGAATGTATTGAAGTGAAAGGTGACACCTTTCCAGGTAACCCAAAATGGACATACCAGAAACAAACAAGTTAATATAACAGTGGGAGAAAAAAATCAAAACTTTAAATATGAGCTAAAAGTACAAACTGAAAACAATGGTGATTCATAAAAATAAAATACCATAACAGCTAACCAAGATTGCTGGTTTCTTGCATTTGCATGAGAATTTTAAAACAAACTCCATTACAACCATGCAGTATAGTAAAAAGCCTTCACTATCCTCAGCAATAGCTGTGCCTTCAGATACTGCTGCAGCCCGTGTGGGTCATTTGTTTGTGATGCTGTCAGACTCTGGCTGATACATGTCTGCCAGGAGACAGTGGGAAGACAAGCCACTTCCTGGAGCAGCAGTTGGTAGCGCACACAGTGTAGTCCCATTTTATTTCCTTTTGTTGCAGAATTTCAAAAAAAGGGCAATTGAAAAAAAATACTATTGGTCTGACAATTGCTAGTGACAAATTGAAAAAGAACAAAGCATACAATTCAATAACACATTGCAGTGAAAATAGTGTTCTATAGAGTATAAAAATCTTATTAGTTCAATGTAATCAGATGATTTAAGTAAGCAGATTCATACAGATTTAATTTTGCCTTGCTACCTCTACTGCTTGTTGCATTATAAGCTGCCAGCAATATTACATATCACAGAGAAAAGAGGCAGTTCTGCTGACTTGTGACTTACAGGGGATGTTACTACATTATCAAGGTCGCAGCAAACTGAGGTTTTGCAAGATTCTCCAGCTGGCATGGAAATGGTATCATAACTGCATTGTTTCAGCTTGCACAGTAACAAAATTTGGTATGGCTCCTGATATGACGGTATGGTATTCTACCAATCCATGTAAAATCGTAAGTAGTTTATGGAGCATAGAATGAGTTTTTAATTTTGTAACACTTCCAGCTTCATACCTGTTGTAAATGCTATTAGTGAACTATCAAACGGTGGCTATTTTGGAAATGGTAGCCTCACCTTTGGTTTAAAAGTCTGTTGTTCCACATTACATACAAAATGCTTTCACTCCAATGTTTCATAAGAGAATGGTTGCAATGTCATGTCTGTTATATGCAGTTTTATCATATCGGGCCTACAACATACACTAGCTAGAATTCACAGCATGTACAAAGTATGACCATAGGGTATAATATAGAAAAAGAAAATGTCAAGATAGCTAGTAAAGTATGTCACCCTACACCCACTAGCAGAATTAAACTATACTCTGCTCATGAGGCTGCTTGAGCCCTTGTGGAATGCGTTTGCAACCCCACCGGCACTGCTCTAGCCTTCAAGATGTATGCAGATGTGATTGCCTCACTGATCCCAGAGGTGCGGGACTGGACTGGACTTCCTAAAGGAACAACAATTAGCAGGTAAGTCTAATTTCTCTGTAGATACCATCCTCCCCTCCCCCCCCCCCCCCCCTCAAAAAACCTGGGCAGCCAAAACCAGCAAATGATGGCCTGCCAGCTTGAACTTTTGCCTTTCCTTAATGTCTAACTGTATCTTGGGAATGGCTTTTCCACTGATTGACAGAAGGGAAAACTTCCAGTCTGTTATGGCGTAGCAGCCTGCATGGTTATAGTTACACCACCATTTTAGAAATCCCAGTGGAACCCTGTGTGCCATCCTCTCCCTGCAAGAGAGTGAGGCAAATTCTGGCACTGATAATTGGTCCAGAATTAGGCCAGCTTGGAGCAGGACCACCGCCTATGCAAAAAGGTACTGGGGTTCCTACACCCCTATCAATAGGTTCAGTCCATTTCCACATAGCCTTGCCCTTTTTTCCCCTTGCCAAAACTATGCACTGTATAAAATGTGAACCTCTAGCTCCACCCACTCAGAACAAAGAGCTTATGTGCATCTCTCCAGACATAGCCTGTAGGTGGGCTTTAGGGCCCTCTTGCTAGTTAGCAGCACAAGGCTGCTGTTAGTCTTCAGCCTTGGAGATTTTCCCAGCCAGAATCTCTCTCTCTCCTTCCACTGTGTGCTGAGTAGATGTAAATACATGCCCTATGCAGACGTAATAGTAGTAACTCCTAAACTGAATGGTGGCTCAGACTTCAGAAAATTCCCCTTGGAAGTGTACGGTTGTCCTCCTCTTATTTGTGTTAGAGCCTGTAGGCTTGTACTCTCCAAACTTCACTCCATGTGACTCATGTTCTAGTGATAGAAAAGTCATGTGACCCTTGGATGATAGCAGAATAGCAGGCCTCCAGCCTCCTTCCTTTCCTGCTACTCATCTAAAACACAGCAACAGCCGCCGCCGCCGGCATAGGGTCCTTTGTGTCAGTGTGCTTACAGACCCCACTACTTGTCATGCGTTTCCAGTCTAACAGGAAACTTACCCAGGTGGGGGCAAGGGCCTATGAATGTTCACAGGCTCAGAGGCTGACTGGTGACTGCCACCACATGTCAAAGGTCCCAATGAAAGTCCAGAGAGGAGGGGAAATAGTCATATTAATACAATCCCATTTGGGGTCCTGACCCCAAGTTTGGGAACCACTGCTGTAGACTTTATTTCCACCTTTAGAGGTTGAAATCCATCCTACTAAGCCTACTGAGTGCATTAAAATTAATGACAAAACATTTGTACTTGCAGGTGATGGTTTAAGTATTCCTCTTTCTGTATCTCTAGATATATTTTAAAGTCTGAAAAAAGAACATACATGTTTTGCCTTTGATTAACTAGGTCTAGATTGCTAAGAGTCAATTGGGGAGACCTATTTGGGCTAACATTGCTTTCAGTTTTTTTATTCTTCTGTGGATAGCTCATTCCAGGAGCGGCAGAAAATGATTATTTAAAGCAAGCAAACCAGCAAAGTTCCACCCCCTTCTACTACAATTTATTTTACATTTATCTTACTATACAGTTTACATAAAGTAGTATCCATTCATATGGGACATTTCCTAAATCAACCAATAACACCCCTATCCCTCACCAGTAATGGGGGCAGAGGCAGATTTTCAGTTTAGTACATAATGCACCGATTCTATTCAAATTCTTGAGCTGCATCTGTAGCGGCAAAGCAAACTATCTCCACCACTAGACTCTGAAGTAATCCAAAACCTTGCAGACACTTGGATGCTTAGCAAACCATACCAGCACCCAGAACTCAAACTTCACCAATCGTACCTATGAAAAGTTAGTATTGCAAATATTCTGAAACACTGGTACACTCCCAATTGAGAAGACAGAAGTAATTGTACGGTTACAGCTTCTGGCACAGGGCCTACCTGTTACAAAACCCCTCGTAGTAGCCATAAGCGATGTGCATTAGTATGGCCCTGATGGCATTTCATATGAAGTCATAAACGCGCCCTGTGTGACTTGCACATCTGGTGCTACGCTGCCCCCATATCACAGGTTTGCCCCATGCCCAACATCTTGCCTTACCCTTCATCTCTATGTGCAGCTGGCTCCCTGCACTTGCTCCATTACTGCTTTTCGTGGCTCCTTGGAGGTGGTGGCTGCAGCGGCAGAGCGGACATCTAAGTTAAAACAAAATAAAAAGCGGCTCTTTCGGACTCCTGTGCCTGCATGCAGGTCTGATCCCTGACGTGAGCATACGTCAAAGGAGGGACGGGTCAGACCTGTGTGCAAGAGTGGAGTCTGAAGGATCCATGGGGGTTTTTTAAGAATCTAATGTCTGCTCCACTGCTGCTGCCACCACTGCCAAGGAAACATGAAGAGGTGGTGGGGCAAGGGCAAGCAGAAAGGGGGGGGGGGGTAGCAGAGGCTGGCAGTCCCAAATGCATGCCCATTTCTTTGCATTCTAAGTGGCCGCCTAGGGCTGGGTACGGTGCTGTTTGTCATGATGATTTGTAACCTAAAAGAAATGGGGGGGAGGGGCGAGGGGTTTACCTATCTTATCAGTATTGTGTAATATGGTGTGCACCTTACTGCAGAACAGGGCACCCTGTTGCTCAAATAGTGTATGCTATTGAGTGGTAGGGTGAACTATTGACACTATTGTGCCAAGAACAACCCAAAATCTCATAAATGGCACAGGAAACTAAACTAATGTTTGGCTTCCCCCACCCCTTGTCAGAGGCGACTGATGAAAGCACAGTGGTGGGCAGTAAAGGAATAAGTCCTGCCACTCTAACTGGCAGAAACTTTGGCCCAGAGAGGGCATAGGTGGCCCTTCCAGTCTGCATATATTTATAGAACATACTTGGCTGCCCTTCAGAATGAAAAGCCTGATGCCTCATTTATAAACGCCTGTCAAGGGCACGTTGTCTTGACTAGAGTAAGCTCATGGAGCAGGGGCCATCTCTTATGTGCACAAGGCTGTGTATGGCCATTGATGCCTTGGAAGTAAGTAATAGCAATAGTTTATACTTTTTATCCTCAACACTTGTTCACTATTTCATACCTCCAGCTCCTGTGCGTCCACTTTACTTCACAAAAATATTGCTTTGAGCCCTCCTGCATAAAAACAAAACCTAAATATCTTTAAAAAGATGCTTATTTTTAGGACTTCTCCCTTCTCCACTGCTGTCTGCCTTACCTCAAGCCTTCATATCAGCTGTTACCATACAGTAAGTCTGAGCCGAGAACTAGACCAGAATCTTGGGTAATGCAATGGAGAGCAATTGTCTGTCATGCCCAGCCGAAGCAGGCTGCCACGTAGGTAAGACTTACTTGTCAGACTCTGAGCTTAGGGTGAGCGAGCAGATTTCTGAGTCTGGAGAAACAGCAATAAAGCTATAAAAGTGAGTTCTCCAAGGTGTGATATTGCATACCCTGCCTGTCTGCTCACGGCTGCTGGCTGCCTGCCTTATTTGAAGTCGCTGTTATGTTCAGCCATTATCAGTCTCACAAATGGCATAGTAGGTCATAGTTAAATAATAAATATCACAGTTCTTTTATTTAACCCTTTATCTGAACTCTAATGACAGAATTCAATCCAAAGATCTGATTCCCACAACAGTATTATATCGCTCTTTATTTGAAAAGACTAAAATCCAAGTAAAAGAACAAAAAGAATATGCACAGCTAGAAATCTCAATCTTTAGTATGCATTAACAAAATAATCGGATTGTGGGAATGGTTCTTATTTTGTCATGGGATGGATTACAAAACACTGCCCGTATGTTTTCTGAAAGCATGCTCTTAAAACATGAAGTGACCCTATTGAGTGTTTCATCATGCGTGCATGCCCCTAACAAATAAAATAAATTTGAATAAAAAGATGAGCTGTGCCGCCCTGACTTCATGATCCATTTATAATGCCTGCAGACAGTACTGCTCTCTCAAAAGTGGTTTACAGTGAAAGGCAGACTTTGCATACAAACTGGATAACAGCAAGTATTTTAGAAAGTGTTCACAGGAGGGTACTGTAAGCTGCCTTGAAAAAAAAAAAAAA
Source organism: Ichthyophis bannanicus (assembly GCA_033557465.1). NCBI lineage: Eukaryota > Metazoa > Chordata > Amphibia > Gymnophiona > Ichthyophiidae > Ichthyophis > Ichthyophis bannanicus. Next base: position 116,259,350 of record CM066049.1, on the reverse strand, counting down.
AAGCAGACAAACGCCACATTCCCCTTTTCCACAACTGTGTAACTTTTTTTTTTAGGCATGTTTAATATCTGGCAAAATCAGCTATTGTTGAGGGTTAATCAATCTGTTAGTTTTCTTTGCTGATGCACAGACAATGTCTATGAAGACAGTATGCCATAGGCTGGTGGTTCCCAAACTTGGGGATCAGGACCACTTCCCCCTTCCTCTTCTCTCTGGGCTTTCACGGTCACCTAGGCCAAGTAGTAGCAGTCATTAGCATGTGACCTGTGCATCAGTGAGCATTCATTGCCCCTTGCCCCCTCCTGGGTAAGCTTCCTGTTTAGACTGGGAACCCAAGCTGAGTATGGGGGTCTGTCAGCACGCACTAACACAAGCAAACCCTGTGCCGACTCCTGTTGCTACTTCTTTCCAGTTTTACATGAGTGGTGGGGATGGGAAGGAAGCTGGAGACCTGCTATTTTGATTTAATCATCAAGTGGGGTCATGTGAATTTTTATTTATTAAAATTAGGTCATACAATATTAGATAAACGTTTGAAAAGCACTGCCATAGGCCATGCCCCCCCCCCCCCATTACACCAGAGTTTGATTACACACCGAGTGAAAAAAATATTTTCTCTGCTTAGTCTTAAATGGGTTCCATTGTAGCTTCACTGAGTGTCCTCTGATCTTTTATTTATTTAACATTTTTTATATACCGCTTTTCAAAATCTCAAAGCGGTTTACAAGGAACATAACTTTGTTTACATAAAACGGTTCATTGGTAACAATTTACAGAAACTGTTAACAGTGGTACAATCTTACAACATTTGTGGTTTGCCTGTTGTGGTGACCCTTGCGGTGAATTGAGTTATTGATGACGTTACGAGACTTCTATGGTGTCAGTGTTCCATAAATAGGTGAGTTTTTAGGAACTTTCTGAAGTCAGCAGCAACAGTAGTCACTCTCAGGTGGTGTGGAATTCCATAGTGAAGGGACATAATGCTCAAATATTCTGAGGTGTGCATAGATATTGTGGCATTTGTAAGGGTGTTTAGGTGCTGCTCTCTTCTTGATCGAGTGTCAGGGACTTTTCTGATTGTCAGTAAGAAATCCAGTGGATTGGCTGTGTAGTATTCTGAAAATTATCATTATTGCCTTATATTTTATTCTTGAGCCAATGGAGGGATTCCGATATAGGGGTGATATGCGCTTGCTTTTTTGATCCTGTGATTAGTCAGGCTGCTGCATTCTGGGCTAATTGAAGCATTTGGGTTGCACATCTGGGTAGGCCATGTAGAATCAAGTTGTGGGGTGATCAGCGCTTGGCAAATGGAGCAGAAGTGGTTCTGTTTGAGTAGGGGTCGAAGGTTTTGAAGTATTTTCATTTTATAGTATACTTTGTAGGTTGTCCTGTTGATGTGGGATTGGAAGTTGAGTCTCTGGTTGAGGTGAATTCCTAGATATTTTACTTCATTCTTAACTGGGATTGTCTGACTTCCTATTAGTAGGTTATAAGGGGGGTTAAATGTGTTGTCCCTAGTGATTATGAGGGCCTCTGATTTGGTGTAATTGATTGCTAAATTGCGTTGTGCCAGCCATTCTGTGACTTCTAGCAAGTATGATGAGATGGCTGCGTAGTTGGGATTCGTGATGTCCAGAGTGGAATATATCATTAGGTCGGTGGTAGGGTATGTTGTGTTCTTGTAGGATCTTGCAGACTGGCTGCATGTAAATGTTGAAGAGGAGCGCAGAGAGTGCTGAGCCCTGGGGAAGACCTTGGTTTAGTGGGAACAGTCTTGAAGTGTGTTTTTTTTTATCTCGACTTGAGATCTTCTGTCAGATAGGAGTGAAACCATAACAAGGGGGTGTTGCCTACCTTTATTAATGCCAGACTCTCATCTAGTGTATCGCCTGAATAATGATGTCAGCTGAATGTTCCCTGTGAATTGTATTTCCTTGGGTCCTTTGCAGGTTCTGGATTTCTTAGTTTATTGGTATCTTGTATTGGCTTCCAATCTGCCTCTGTTTGGAAGTCTTTTTTGTCCCCGTTCCCTTCCCCCCGACATGTGGACTATTTGGGGTAATGTTGGATTATTATCTTAGTGTTTTATGTTGTTTAGATTATGAAATTATTCTGTCATGTACTCTATTTACTAGCAAGGAATTGTTATTTCTTGTTGTTTTTGTCAAAATTCTATAAATAAATAATAAAAAAAACAAAAAAAAACCAAGGGGGTGTTGCCTATTCCTATTTCTCTTAGCCTGTCCAAGAGTATGGAGTTGATTATGGAATTGAAGGCAGATGTTATGTCTATGAAAATTAGTATGAAGCCCTTCTTTATGTCTGTAATTCCTTTGAGGTTTGTGTTCAGTAGAGATGTTAAAGTTTCTACTCCATGGAGCTCTCTGAATCTATGCTGTTGAGGGTCAAGTGGGAATGTTGAGTCTTATAGTTGACGTTGGACAGTCTTTTTGATTAGTTTGGCTAGGAGCAGGATGCTGGATATGGGACAGGAGAAGTTGGGTCAGTTGTGGTGTTCTTTAGTAGTGGTCTTATGGAAGAGATTTTCAGTGGCAGCGGCATGATTCCTTGTGCTAGGGATGAGTTTATTATTTTGCTGAGTGCTGGTGCTAAATTTGGTGCAACTGCCGTTATCCAGATGGTGGGGCAGGGATCAAGAGGGGAAGTGGTTGTGTTCAGGGACTTTAGGAGTTTGGTGCAAAGATTCACAGTGAATGGGTAGAATGAAGTCCAATTTTTTGGGTGATCTTGTTCTGAAGGAGATGTGATTGGTTTGGTGTACTGGAGTGCTTGCTTCGGAGACAGGTTGCATAGACTTCCAGAGTTAATGCACCTATGTCTTGGCTTTGTGGGAATCTCGATAGATCCTTCACAATGGGGAATAGTTGTCGAGGGTGGTTTAGAGAATTTGTGATGAGGTTTGTATAAGGTTTCTTCTGTTTATGAATTAGCTTATTGTATTCATGTTGCTTTGTCAAATATTCTTGGTGATCTGAATGTGCTTTGAATCTCCTCCGTTGTCTTTCGAGTCTTCTTAAAATGATCTTTGCCTGTCTGATTTCTAAAGAATACCAGGGGCTTTGTTTTCATGTTTAGATGCTCTTGGTTGAGGTGGCGCAATGGCTGCTAGTGATAAGGTCTTGTTTCACTTCTCTATTAACGAAGGGAGATCTGTGGCACTAGTTTTGAGTTTGGGGAGTATTTGATCTAGTAGTGTGTCTTTATTGAATTCTTTAAAGCAGCGGTGGGAATTTGAGTAATGCTGTCGGAGGCTGATAGGAACGTTAAAGGATATCATATAGTGGTCCGACCAAGGTACAGGGGTTACTTGATAGGAGATTTATGAGTTGAGGGAGTGGAGGGTGGTTGGCACATAAACTAGGTTGAGAGTGTTTCCTCCAGAGTGTTTGGGATTCAATGATTTGGAAGAGAGCTAAAGCTTTTTGAAGACATAAACAACTGATCTGTTTATCCACTTCACTTCATTCATTGATTTATAGACTTCTATCATATCTTCCCTCAGCCGTCTCTTTTCCAAGTGGAAGAGCCCTAACCTTTTAAGCCTTTCCTTGTAGCAGTATCCTTCCATCCCCTTTACTATTTTGGTGGCTCTTCTCTGTGCCTTTTCTACATAGTAACATAGTAACATAGTAAGTGACGGCAGATAAAGACCAGCATGGTCCATCTAGTCTGCCCAGCAAGATGGCAAGGGTAGGTGCACCTGTCGCTCTGTGCAGGCCACCCCTCCCCATGTTTTTGTTTCTGTTTAGGGGTGAACCCACCACTCCATGTAGGACACCCTTATTTGTTCAGATGCTAGATAGTTCAGAAGTTAGATGGTACTGTTTATTTTGCTTTTATCCTGTTGCTGTAAAGGGATCCACTGTGTTTGTCCCATGCCGTTTTGAATTCCATCACCGTGTTTGCCCTCACCACTTCCATCGGGAGGGTATTCCAAGCATCCACCACCCTTTCAGTGAAGAAATATTTCCTGACATTGCCTTTCAATTTACCACCTTGCAGCTTCATGTTATGCCCTCTAGTTTTACAGCTTCCCCGTCTTTGGAAGAGGTTTGTTTATTCATCATTTCTCTTTAAGTATTTAAAGGTCTGAATCATATCTCCCCTGTCCCTCCTTTCCTCCAAAGTGTACATATTTAGGTCTTCAAGTCTCTCCTCATAAGGCTTCTGACGCAGGCTCCAAATCATCTTGGTCGCCTTTCTCTGAACAGTTTCCAGTCTTTTTACATCTTTTGCAAGATATGGCCTCCAAAACTGAACACAGTATTCCAAGTGAGGCCTCACCAGTGACTTGTACAGTGGCATAAGTACCTCTTCCTTTCTGCTGGTAATCCCTCTTTGAATGCAGCCCAACATCCTCCTGGCTTTTGCCACCGCCTTGTCGCACTGTTTTGCCACCTTGAGATCATCAGAGATAATCACACCAAGGTCTTTCTCCTGAACCGTGCATACCAACCTCTCACCCCCTATTGTGTACTTTTCCCTTGGATTTCTGCTACCCAAGTGCATGACACTGCACTTTTTCACATTAAATCGTAGTTGCCAAGCATTAGACCAGTCTTCCAGCTTTTGTAGATCTTTCCTCATGTTATCCACTCCCTCTGGGGAGTCCACTCTGTTGCAAATTTTTGTGTCATCTGCAAAAAGACAGACCTTTCCATTCAGTCCTTCAGCAATATCACTCACAAATATATTGAACAGTGCCGGGCCCAGGACCGAACCCTGAGGCACCCCGCTAATCACCTTCCTCTCATCCGAGTGAGCTCCATGTACCATCACCCTCTGTTGTCTGTCAGTCAACCAATTTCTAATCCAGTTTACTATCTTGGGACCCATCCCCAAGCTACTGAGTTTATTGACAAGCCTCCTATGAGGAACAGTATCAAAGGCTTTGCTGAAATCCAGATAGATGACATCCATTGCATGCCCCAGATCTAGTTCCTTGGTCACCCAATCAAAGAACTCAATCAGATTTGTTTGGCAAGACCGTCCTTCGGTAAAACCATGTTGCCTGGGATCTTGCAACCTGTTGGTTTTGAGAAAGTTCACTATTCGCTCTTTCAGGAGCGCCTCCATTACTTTTCCTGCCACCGAGGTAAGGCTCACGGGCCTGTAATTTGACACTTCCTCCCTCTCACCACTTTTGTGTAGAGGTACAACATTAGCCATTCTCCAGTCCTGAGGAACCACTCCTGTTTCCAAGGATCTGTTGAAGACATCCTTTAACGGTCCTGCAAGAACCTCTCTGAGCTCTTTCAGTATCCTGGGATGTATCCCATCCGGTCCCATGGCTTTGTCCACTTTCAGTTTAGCAAGTTGTTCTAACACCTCATCTTCTGTGAATGGTGTGGTATCTACTTCAGTCCTATTTTTATATTTGGGAGTCACAGCTGGTCCATCTCCAGGATCTTCTTTAGTAAAAACAGAGCAGAAGTATTTGTTTAGCAATTTCGCTTTTTCAGTGTCACTTTCCACGAGTCCTTTCCCAGCACTTCTGAGTCCTGCAATTCCAACTCTGATCTTCTTCCTTTCCTGAATATACCTGAAGAAAGTTTTGTTGCCACCCTTAACATCTTTAGCCATTTTTTCTTCTGCCTTTGATTTTGCTATCCTTATTACTCTTTTAGACTCTTTGAGTTGGATCCTGTATTCATTTCTGTGTTCTTCTAATTCTGCTATATCCTTTTTAAGATATGGTGACCAAAACTGCACACAATATTCAAGGTGTGGTTGCACCATGGAATGATACAGAGGCATTATAATAATCTTGGTTTTATTATCTGTTCCTTTCTTTATGATTCCCAGAATTCTATTTGCTTGCTTGGCTGCCATTGCACATTGGGCAAAGTGATTCAACAAATTATCCATGATGACACCTAAATCCTTTTCCTGGGTGGTGGTTTCCTAATGTGGAACCTTGCACCTTGTTGTTGATCCCTAAGTGCATAACTTTGTACTTGTCCACATTACATTTCATCTACCATTTGGATGCCCAGTCTTGCAATTTTTCACAATCTTTTTGTGTTTTAATAACTTTGAATAAATTGGTGTATCTGCAGTTTTGATCATCTCACTCATTATTCCCATTTCTAGGTCTTTTATAAATATATTAAAAAGCAGCAGGCCCAGTACAGATCCCTGGGGTACTCCACTATTCGTGTTTCTCCATTGAGAAAATTGGCCATTTTGCCATGTTGTCTGATCATGTCTCTACTTCTCCCTTGCCCCTCCCCCATGCATGGATGAGTTTGGAAAAGGAAGGAAGGAAGGGAAAAGGTATTGTTTTATTACAGTCTAATTTCATTAATCCCAAAAAGCAAGAACCAGAAGTCAGGACTATTCAAAACCAATTTATTGATAACAGACCCCGACGCGTTTCGGCAATGATGCCTTCATCAGGGGGTAACAGATACAATCATGTGCATGGGCTAAAAGTATAATCCTAAGTTCAAGGCTGTGTACGTTCTGTCTCACTATATTGAAGAGACTGAATGTTGCCTAAGTTGGACTTAAAAAGGTCTTATTCCTTCCAAGATCGTTGCGTCAATCCTCCGAGCGAATCCAAAAAATATCTGCCTTGGAGAAATGCAAGAAGCTGATGCTGCTCTCATGAAATCGACTTTCCAATATAGTGAGACAGAACGTACACAGCCTTGAACTTAGGATTATACTTTTAGCCCATGCACATGATTGTATCTGTTACCCCCTGATGAAGGCATCATTGCCGAAACGCGTCGGGGTCTGTTATCAATAAATTGGTTTTGAATAGTCCTGACTTCTGGTTCTTGCTTTTTGTGGTTCCTGCTGGACTTTTGCAAGCACAAGTGCTCCTTGTTTTTTCCCCTAATTTCATTAATCCTCCTGCAAGTCTTAAGTGATCCATTTTCTCACTCGCATTTGGCAACCATGTACCCCATCAGTGAAACGTGCCTTTTTGCATTGCTTACAGCATGTGATTTTCTACTTGTTTTCGTAGCTTGCGTTTGTTTTTTTTCCCCCAACATAAGCATCATCCATTAACCTCTAAATACATCAGCTTCAACATCACCGTGCAGTAAGGCAGTAGTTACCATACCTTTTTGAAGGAAGAGATTCTCAAGCAACTTACTAGGTTTTATGGTTTCATAGTTTCATAGTTATATATTATACTAATTCTATTCCACTAGTAGTGAAAGTTCACTACTCTTCCAATTACAAATGGTAAAATAAAGGACCACCCTAACATGAGATCAGCCTGTGGTTATATGCACTAGACTGTCTCTCTGAAATGTATGTCTGTCCTTTTCTTAATCTTGAATATTGGTGTCCCCCCCCCTCCTCCCCAATTAGTAAACGTTGCTTACGTCTATGCTAAACTGCCATGGAAAATTCTTGCAAAAAGCTACCATAAACTATGCTGTGAGAATTCCACCTTCAAATTTACAGGACCAGCACAGGGGCTTTGTACAATCCGAGGAGTGTCCACACAGCTCTGTGCATGACTTGATAATTAACTTTATAAATGTTTTAATAGTAAAAGCCGTGCCGAACTGATTGTTGTACAAGTTGTAGATCAAAAGTTCCCAACCTTTTTGGTTGTGCTGACCCCCTTTATTAACTACCAAAAATATTCAGGAGTCCCAAAGTTCATCCCCACCACCCTTCCCAAACCCCCTTCCCTCAGTGCCAAGACTATCCCTACAAACCCTTATCCTTCCCGCCCCAACAAGTCCCCAGCTGTCTACCTTTCTCTTTTGCTCCCTCTGCTTAGCCCCACCAGCCACTCTCTCACGTTGTATTCAGCAGCCACCTTGTCATGGGCTTACAGAGACCCAAGGTCCGCTGAGCACCAGCACTGTAGCTCATTGCCTTTTATTGGACCAACTCAATATAGCTGTAGCACATCTTCCTTTAATGATATAAACGGCAATTAACACCTTTTCATGCAATCTCACCTTTAACTCAGCTGAGCAGTAGCTGTTGGATGTTGATCAGATACTTGGTTGATTTACTTGCTGTGTTGCTTCATCATGTCTGGATACCTTAGAGAAGATTTGAAGCAGACTTCTCACATCCATAGCATCATATGCTCTCAGTGGGGTCTATGCTATTCCTTCCCCCTCCCCCAACATACACCAAAGGACTTCTGTCCCTCTGCAGCTGCAGCTTCCTCTCTGCGCTCTACCTTGCTCATTTTTTTCCTTCCTGCTGCCCTCAGAATTAGGAGCACAGGGATTGTTGATGAGGATTGCTCTTCTCCAGCGCCTGCTTTGATGATGCTAATCTAACAAGATTTCATAAATGAGGACTCAAACATTTGTAGCCGTGTGCGCCCAGGATCTGCCTGCAGTATGGAAGGCTACGGTGACGGGGACACTACAATGGCTTGGGCATGAGATCACAGAATCACTCAGTCCCTGCACTGGCTGCCACAAGCGCTGACATCCAGGTCAGAATGCTGAAGTTGGGTGGGGGCGGGGGCGGGGGGCAAAGAAAAAGAATCTGAGTGAGAGAACTAAATTCTACAGGAGGTAGGCAGGGGTGAAGTAATTCTGTTGCTATTGGCGCAGGCTTAGTCCTTTGCTTGTGTATAAATTCAGGCCTGAAGATACCATATCCTATTCCTTCAGCTGAGGGACCATGGTATAGGCGCATATTCTTCCCAAAGAACCCAAAGGGAAGAGAGAAAATGATCATGACCTTTGCCTGAGATTAAAGGGAGGGTCTGAGGATAGGTTCGGTTTTAGCCTTCTGCTTGAGAGTAAGAATGCGCTAATCCAGAGGTACTAATTTAACACCCTGTCGCCCAGTCCTCACAGGTGCACAAACCTCTCTGAACTCCTAAAACAAGACTAAGGTTTCTGTTTACGAAATATCAGTTGATATGTTATCCAAATATAATATTTCCTCTAGTAGATCAAAGCGTATTCCACAATACACTTTGGAATTTCTATAGTAAACTAGACTCAACGCACATTTCAACTAAAGCTGCTACTTATGTTTGAAAGGAAGTGAACAGTTGACACACTACATTTTTCATTCATTTGGTTTATTTTGGTGTTCTGGTTTTTTTTTTTTTTTTGCCTTAAAATGTTAATAAAAATGCTTGTAAACAAATTTGCAGACGTCCCCCAGGCCCTCTTATGATAAAAGGGACAGGAGTGATCTCCAGTTGTTTCTGGCCCAACAATGCCTATTCCAGGATGGTGCCTGCTGACCCAACGCTAGCCATAGAAGAAAATAGTGCTGTGGACCAAAAAGAAGCTGGCACTATTTTCTTGGAAGGCAAACACCATTGTTCCAGCTCAGGTGAGCTAGTCCCATTCTGCAAGAAGCACCAGTGGGAAAGCTGAGAGTGGGGCTTCCCCTACCATAGTTGCAAACAAGTGAGAAGGGGTAAGAGATCAGAGGATGAGGGAATGAGGTGAAGAAGGGCTGGGGGACATTTTTGGTTGGTTTTGTTTTAACTAGGGGGAAGGGGAGACTTGACCAGACATTTTTTGTTTCATTTTGGTTTGCATGTTTTTTGGAGTTTTTACATTTTGTTGTTTGGTTTTCTCGTTTTAAGTTCACAAAAAAAAGCAAAATAAGAAAAAAAAAGTTGACATTTGTCTGACTTAGAAAGTTACAGCATGCTTAGTCTTAGAGACTAGCCTTCTAAATTAGTAGCAATTCTAATTGCCCTGGTGGTTATTGTTTACTTTTCAAGATCCTTAGTTCAGAGCTGTTGCCATCTTATTCAGCCATTTCCCTATCACTGAACATTACCTTGAAGGCTCAGTACAGAGAGGACGTCCGAAGTGCTGTGGAGTGTGATGCCCGTGGCCACTGGACAGTCGGTGCCTTGTTACCTAATACCTTTAACACAACACAGCACAGCCCTTTAAGCAAGGTTACTTACCTGTAACGTGGGTTCTCCAGGGACAGCAGGATAAGTCAGCCACAGTGGTGATGTCATCCGACAGAGCCGAAGACGGAAGTACTCTCACTAGCCCAGAAGGCTTTAGCCCTCTGGGCGGGACCACTAGCCCTGCCCTCGAGAACCGCCCCTAGCTGGTCAGATCTTCCCAAGCTGTAGCGAGCGGGAGCTAGGAGGCGGATCGTAGAGGAGGTCTGGCATAACCCCCCATCTTCTTGCCGGGGAGGTGGGAGGGAAGGTGTGGCTGACTTATCCTGCTGTCCCTGGAGAACCCACGTTACAGGTAAGTAACCTTGCTTTCTCCCAGGACAGGCAGGATGAGTCAGCCACAGTGGTGCCTCCCAAGCTAAGTGATTGGCGGCAAGAAGGATTGGGGCAGAAGGACAGGGCATAGGTGCAACAATTATGAAGCAACATAGCAACAGTTTAGTTGTGCAAAACAGCAACAGTTTAATGTGCAACATAGCAACAATGGGAACATGGCAAGGGAGTGTAAGGCAATGTGCGGCACAGCAAACAATAAACATGAGGCGGCACCGAAGGTGCAGCATAGTGATAACAGTGCAATAACAGTGCAGGTAATAAAGTGAAACGCAGTGGTGCAACACACAAGGAACAGACAATGCGCATGTAGCGAACAGAGTCAAGAGGCATTTTTCGCCGAAGGTACGCTTGGTCAGGCGTGGTTCTAATGCGGCTGAGCATCAGGTATAGGGCTGGAGGCCGCGGAAAGGACCGCAAGTCCAAATGCAGGGACGTCTTGGTTCACCATGTCCAGGCAGTAGTGGCGCTGGAAGGTATGTACGGTGGCCCAAGTGGCCGCTCTGCAGATGTCCTGAACTGGTACGGAGCTCAGATTAGCAATAGTGGTTGCGAGGGCTCTCAGGTGGTGGGCTCTGACACCGGAGGCTGGTGGTGCTCCCGCACGAGAGAGGCAAAGGGAGATGCAGGAGGAGATCCAGATGGATAGGGTGCGCTTGGATACAGGGCGCCCGGGTTTGTTAGGGTCGTATATGAGAAAAAGTTGAGAAGCCGTCCGAAGTGTGGATGTCCGCTCTAGATAGCAGTGGAGAGCTCTAACACAGTCCAGGGTGTGGAGTCGCTGTTGTTCTTGGTCCGAGTGGGGGCCAGGTAGGAAACATGGCAACTCAATGGTTTGGTTGATGTGGAAAGCAGTTGCAATCTTCGGTACAAACTTAGGATGAGTGCGAAGGCAGGCACGGTCGTGGTGGATCATTGTGTAAGGGGCATAAGCCACGAGTGCGTGGAGCTCGCTGATTCGTCTTGCAGAGGTGATGGCAAGGAGGAATAGCGTCTTCCAAGAGACGAATTTTAGATGAGCAAGATGGAGGGGTTCGAAGGGTTCCCCGGTGAGTTGGTTAAGGACGATGTTGAGGTCCCAGGGAGGGACAGGCTGAGTGATCGGGGGATGCAGGTTGAAAAGGCCCTTCATGAACCTGGTTACCAGGGGAAGTGTTGCCACCGAGGAGTTTCCAATGTGCTGATGGAACGCAGCAATGGCGGACAGGTGGACTCGAACGGACTGTGACCGCACTCCGCATGTTGAAAGTGAGGAAAGGTACTGAAGGAGCGATGGCACCGGGCAAGAGAAGGGGCCGATGCTCCGCGATTTGCACCAGAGGCTGAAGCGACGCCACTTAAGGCTGTAGGATTTTCGTGTGGAAGGCCTTCGGGCCACCAGGATGACCTGTTGAACCTTGTCAGAGAGGTTGAAAGGAGCTAGGATTAGCCTCTCAGCTTCCAGGCCGTTAATGATAGCATCTGAAGGTTCGGGTGGAGTAGCGTGCCGTTGTCCTGAGAGAGCAGGTCCAGATTCTGGGGCAGGCGGATTGGTGGCTCCAGAGCTAGGCGGTGCAGGAATGGGAACCAGACTTGTCGCGGCCAGTACGGGGCAATGAGGATGGCCGTGGCCGCGTCCCTGATCAGGCTCTGGATGGTCAGCGTGATGAGCGGGATGGGGGGGAAGGCGTACACCAGCGGCCACTGGTTCCATGGCATGTCGAAGGCATCTGCTGCTACTCTGAGCGGAGAAGGCCTCTTGGAGCAAAAGTGGTGGCATTTGGCGTTCTCCGGAGATGCGAAGAGATCGATGCTTGGCTGTCCCCACCGTGCGAACAGTGACTTCGTCACCATTACATGGAGAGACCATTCGTGGGGGTGTAGCTGTCGGCTGAGGCGATCGGCTATAACATTCTCCTCCCCCAGGAGGTAGGCTGCCTGGAGGCTGCACTTGTAAGAGAGGGTGGTGCGCCAGGTTTGGAGGGCCTCTTTGCAGAGGATCCTGGACCCTGTGCCCCCTTGTTTGTTTATGTAAAACATGGTAACTTGGTTGTCGGTTAGGATCTGGACAACTTTGCCTCTTATATGCTCCTGGAAGGTGACTAGCGCTAGGCGGACAGCTCTGAGTTCGAGGACGTTGATGTGCAGGGTCTTTTCCGTTGTCGACCAGGACCCCTGAGTGCGGAAGTGTGTGCAGTGTGCACCCCAGCCTAGAGGGGAGGCATCCGTGGTGACAGTGATCTGATGCGCGGGTGGCTGGAGGCTCCTGCCTCGCTTCAGGTGGCGAGGGCTCGTCCACCATCGAATTGATCTGGATACTGATGGGCTGATGGGAATCATGACGGACAGGGGCTGGGAGTGTTGGCACCAATGTGAGCGGAGGTGCCATTGAAGGATTCTCATATGCAGTCTCGCGAGGGGTAGAACATGGGTGGTGGCAGCCATGTGCCCCAGGAGACGAAGAAGGGTGCGTGCTGACGCCCGTGAGGAGTGCAACACCTGCAAGGACAGGTGAATGATGGCGTTCATCCTGCTTCGTGGGAGGAAGGCCTTGGTGCACGTAGTGTCGATGTATGCTCCGATGAACTCTAGCTTCTGAGCTGGTTTGAGGTGAGACTTTCGATAGTTGACTAGGAACCCCAGGGAGTTCAGGAGAGTAACCGCCCTCTTGACAGCGCTGTTGAGGTGGGCAGGAGACGAGGCGGTGAACAGCCAGTCGTCCAGGTAGGGGAAGACGACTATCCCGTGTTTGCGCAGGTGAGCTGCCGCTACTGCCACACACTTGGTGAATACTCGTGGTGCAGTGGATAGGCCGAAGGGTAATACCCTGTACTGGTAGTGTTATCCCGCCACCTTGAAGCGCAGGAACTTTCTGTGTTGAGGATGCATGGGGACATGGGTGTATGCGTCCTGGAGGTCCAAGGATGCCAACCACTCCTGTTTCTGAATGAGAGGAAGGATGGACGAGAGGGAGTGCATCCGAAAATTTCTCCTTGACGATGTGCTTGTTGAGTTTGCGCAGGTCGAGGATGGGTCGGACGCCCCCTGATTTCTTTGGAACGAGGAAGTACCTTGAGTAGAATCCTTTGTTGGAGTCGCTGGGAGGGACGAGCTCTATGGCTCTGGATAGCAGTAGAGATGCGATCTCCGATGTCAGAGCCGGAAGATGCTGGGAGGGGGTGTTGGCAACCGGTGGAGGGTGCGGAGGTGGGTAAGAGGCAAACTGTATTTTGTAACCCTGCTGTAGGATGTTGAGCACCCACCTGTCTGTCGTTATGGTCTCCCACGAGCGGCGAAAAGTGGATAAGCAGCCTCCGGTTGGTAGGTGCAAGCAGGGCGGCGAGTCAAAAATTGGGATTATTTTTAGCTGCTCCTGAGGTGGACTTTTTCTGAGCGCGTTCTCGCTGTCTCGGTTTCTGCCGGTAGGACTGTTGATAGGTAGGTTGCTTGTATCGTGGCTGTTGCCATTTGCGGTATGAGTTGTGCTTGTAGGAAGAGGAATTGTGCGAAGGGCCCTTGCGGTAAGAGCGCGGTCGGGCGGGGTTCTCTTCGAGGGTCTGAAGAGTGGTACATCGCTCTCGCATGTCGTTCACCATGTCTTTCACTTTTTCGCCGAAGAGCGAGTCTCCCGCGCAAGGGGCGTCTGCAAGTTTGTCATGTGAGTCAGATCTTAGTCCTGACGCTTTGAGCCAAGATAGGCGACGTGCGGAGATGGCAGAGCCCGCGGTTCTGGCCGCTGTCTCGAAGGCATCATGGGCGGCCCATCCTTGGTGTTTATTGGCCTCCTCGAGATCTGCTAAGGCCAAGATGAGAGCTGGAGGTGGCTCTGTGATCTGAGACATGGCGGCTTTAATGTTGGTGATCAGCGAGTCCTGGTAAATAGCGTGTTGAAATTGATAAGCTGCTATTCTCACGCCCAACATGTCTCCCTGGTAGACTCTTTTTGCTGTATCGTCCAGGAGTTTGTTGTCCTTTCCTGGTGGAGCATTAGCGGAAGCGCGGGGTGACTTTGAATGTTTGAGGGCAGACTCAACAACGATAGATTGATGAGGAAGATGGGTCTTGTCAAATCCAGGTGAGGGTTGAATGCCGTACTTGAGATCAAGTTTGCGAGGGCATGCCTGGTTGGAGGCCAAGGGTCTGCCACATTTTGAGCAGGTTGTCCTGGAGAAGTTGGTACACTGGAAAAGCATTGACAGTCTTCGGAGCATCGACGAATTTGAGAGTGCCCTGAACTTCGTCGCGTTGGTCTGTGGCACTCAGACAAGAGATGGATAAGGAGGAGATAACTTTGCAGACAAATTTGTAGTAGGACAAGTCCTCCGGAGAGCTTGGGGGAATGTCGGAGGTGGAGCGGTAGTCCGAGGCGGCAGAGATGGATTCCCTGTGGGGAATGGGCCCAGCCTGAGATGATGTCTCTGCGGAGTCCGCTTGTGAAGGCGAAGGGGGGGATGCCAGGGTCGGCTCGGCGGCCGCAGGCATGGTTTGTGCAGGCAGAGAGGTGTTATCCGCAACACAGTGTGCTGGTTGAGGAGGTGGCATTGTGAGTTGTCTTGAGGCTAGGAAGGAGGCAAATTGTTGGAGCATGTTGTTAAAAAGCTCGGAAGTCTCAGGGGTCTGCTGCAGTAGAGTATCTGTGGCTGCAGGAGGGTCCTGCAACAGTTCATCCTCCTCCCCTGAGGATATGGAAGCCGCTGAAGAGGACTGGGTGGAAGGAGAGGACTCACCCTCCTTGCGGTGGGATGCAGGGGTCTTGCGGCTTTCCCTGCTGGATTTACTGTCCCCGCTGTGACTGCGGCTGCTCTCGTGGCGATCGGATCTGTGCCTTGAAGGGCTCCGGCTGGCAGAGTGCCTTTTTCTGGCCCGATGATGCTCCCGATGCTGCCTGCTATCTTGTTTGTGGACAGAGCTGGCGCTGCGGCGTTGATCCCTACTGCGGGAAGATCGCTGAGGGGTCCGGTGTCTGCTCTGTGACCTCTGCCTGCTCCGATGCCTGCGTGGTGTTCTCTGTGGGCTCTGGTGACTGCTCTGTGTCTTTTGCCGGCTGCGGTGCCTGCTCCGTGACCTCTGGTGGCTCAGTTGGTAGCTGTGTGAGCGATGGCTGCTCCGACGTCTGCTCCGATGATCGCTGTGCGAGCGATGGCTGCTCCGACGTCTGCTCCGGGACCCGTGATTGCCATGGTGCTGTTGCAGGCGAGGAGTGCGCCGTGGGTCGGGGATGATCTGTGCCTCACTGGCAGGCTCTGGGAGTGAGAGGAGGGCACTAGGACCCTGCGGATGCACCGGAAGTGGGGCGGAGACTCGTGCAGCCTGTGCAAGGGGAACCGGAAGAGAGGCGTGTTCCAGCAGAGCAGACATGGCGGCCTCCGTGAAAGGACATGTGTTTGAGGAAGCAGCATCGCGGCGGGGGGCAGAGGCCTGCTGGGGCATGTCCCTGGCCGGAGCGAGTTCAGCGGGAGACCGGGGAGCCGTTTTTGAAGCGGAGGTGGAGGGCTCAGAGGACGTTGCATCCAGGAGAGCGTGCTTACGGGATTTGAGGGCCCGTGGGGACATCTGAGCACAGGAGAGGCAATCCTGAACGGGGTGCTCCTTACCGAGGCATCTGACGCATAGCTGGTGGGAGTCCGCGTTGGCCATCTTCCTGGAGCACCACGAACATTTTTTAAAACCGGGTTTCTTCATCTGTGGTGAGTAAGTTGCTGTTGATATGGAGAGTAGAAATATACGTCTTGCTGGCAAGCGGAAGACAAAAATCTGACCAGCTAGGGGCGGTTCTCGAGGGCAGGGCTAGTGGTCACGCCCAGAGGGCTAAAGCCTTCTGGGCTAGTGAGAGTACTTCCGTCTTCGGCTCCGTCGGATGACGTCACCACTGTGGCTGACTCATCCTGCCTGTCCTGGGAGAATGCACTTTACAGATAGGGCTTGATGCAGAAATCCTGGCACTAAAGCTCTAGCAGAGGGTTTCCTAATACAAGTTTAGTGCAGACGTTTTGCTTGGAGATGCTCTGAGCAAAACGTCTGTGCTAAACAAGGAGAGCTATATCCTGCGCAGAAAAAGCACTTGTGTGCATATGCTGGAATGCTCTGTGGCGCATAAGAGCAATATTTTGCTCAGAATAATAGCAACGTTCACAGACACTGATTTTGTTCTGAGCAGAAATTCTCTGCAGAATGATATGGTTCTTATGCGCTTCATAGCATTCTAGTGCATACTTCCCCTGCCTTTTTTCCCCACTTTCTTCACCAGAGCCAGATGAAAGTTGTGGGGAGCTGTGTGCTCAAGAAACGGGTATAAATTCCTCCCCAGCAACTGCTGCAGATCTATGCGCCTAAACCTTAACGTGCCCTCAGACCTTGTGTTAAAATCCCAGCATTCAGCTTAGCTTTCTGCACATTTCTGTGGCTAAATTGCTTCATTACCATCTATTTGAATGGCTTTAAAGGTGCTGCACTCTGGGCATCTGCACAGTGACTATGCTTGCGGTAAATCCTTCCCTACATTCTGCATGAACACTCGCACAGAAAATAACAGATGCCTACACCCATGGAAGTTCACTTTTCTGCATCAAGCAGCCGCTTCTAGGGCTATTTTGGTACATAGTAATCTCTTTTCTAGGAGGAGCCTGCAGAACATGCTAAAAAGTTATTGTGTTGCTTGAAAGTTAATAGCATCCACAATGTAGAATGGGCGCCCTCTAGTGGTCATTCATTTTCAAATTGCAAATAAAACTTTCTGGAGCTCAATGCCCCATGATCAATGCTTAGCCTGTGGAGGAAAAGGTGGGAAGTGGAACACTGTTATTTTGCTACAGAACTATTCAAGAATGTGGCTTTTGTGGTTTTTACTTTATGAAGGATATTTATTAAAAGGTTTTAGCTATATTTTGCATGGAAAATGAGGGGGGGGGGCGATCAGGATGGGGTAAAAACGTGGAACTAGGATGCAGGCAGGGCACAAGCAATTGTTACCCGCTGGCTGCCTAAGTCACCATCAAGCAACGGCATTATCTGCAGCTGTGACATCAGTGCTGCTTCACTACCAACTGGTGGCGGTGGCAGCAACAGCAACATGGCAATCTCCCCCCCCCCCCCCCGCTCTCCTTGCAAAAGGGTAACTGTGCCACACATCTTGTGATCCCCATAGCACTGATGCCAGGGAAAGCCCCCCCCCCCCTTTTAGCACCTGTCTCCCTGGACAGTGCCTAACCCCTAAGGAATGCTGTTGGGGGGGGGGGGGCTTTGAAGCCCCTCACAGAAATGAAGCTTCTGGATAGCCAGTTGGGAACACCAGTTTTTACCATAAGTGTATCTGGTGGCACAGCAGGAAGGGGGCAAGAGCCAGTCGGCTCTGCTCCTACCACCATCTCCACCATTGATGTCTTATTGCTAGGGGGCAGCAATGTGAGACCAGCTTCATTTTGTATAATGCAGAAGACGGGGTAGGAGCGGGGGGGGACGCTGCTCCTGCCTCCTCTTTGCCAGATCACCAGGAAAACATACAGTAACTTACAGTAAGGCAGGACTGTACCAAGCTAGAAATGTGCCCTGTGCAACTAACAAATTGGGTTCCCCCCTCCCCCCTCCCCCCCATCACCCAGCCATGGTCAGTAACTCACTCTTCTAGAGCTTCCTGGGAGTCCAGTGATGGTATCTGTACCACCCCCCCCCCCCCCTTCTGTGCCTGTGCAGCTGCACTGCTTGGTACGGCTCTGCAGTAAGAGCTGGAGGGTGGCCAAATTGGCTAGCCAGGATCCTAGGAGGAAGGGGGGGGGGGACGCTTAGCTAGCTTAGGAGCTTTGTTTCTGTGGGAGGCCAGGGGCCATGAAGGCACCCCTGGATAAGTATCCCTTAGGGACTGGGTGCATTCCAGGGGGGTGCTGAAAGAGGGGGGAGGGGGGCAGCCTTCCCTGGTGTCGGTGCTGTGGATTGGAAGAGCCATGGCGCCAGCACCCTTTTGCAAAGGGGGATTGGTGTATTGCTGTTGCCAACTGGAGCTGACGGAGCAGCTACCTACTCTGCCCTTCCCTTTAGCCATGTTTCCTGCATCGGTGGGCAGCACGAGTACCCATGCAGGGAACGCAGGGCTGTGCGGTAGTAGTCCGCTCTGTGCAGTATCCCGAGGGCAGATGTTTACCACTCCCCCTGCAGATCCACACAGCATTTTTACATCTGCCGTACGGTGACTGCAAAAATGATTAGCGCAGTTCAGTAAATCTACTTGGATTTCACCTCCAGACTCCTTCACTGCCTCTTCCTTTCAGGCTTTTGTTACCTTTTCTCTTTCTCCTTTGATGCTTCTGTTTGGCTGTGTGTCTGCTTGATTGATTCTGTTCGATGGGCCGGATAAAACCAGCATTATGAACCTTTTTAAAACTGCATGCTACTGTCTCCTGATAGAGTTTGGATCTTTATTAAAAGTAATTCAGTTGTTACTAACTGAACAATCCAGTGAGTCAGATGACTTTTTATGCATCTTAAACTTGTTAATCTAAAAATATACTATATTTATATATCTCATCTCTTTTTTCACTGGTAGCTGAAGGTGAGCTACATTCAGGTACAGTATTTCCCTGTTTGGAGAAGGTTTATAATTGAAAAACTAATGTGAGTTATGTGTGTAATTAATAAATAGAGCCTGCATTAAAATCCAATCATATTTAGTAGTAAATCTAACCTTGAGTTTGTGCTTAAGGTAAGGGGGGGGGGAAGTTAAGTGACTTGCCCCAGTTTACAATGAACACTAGTGAGATTTTGAACCCTAGATTCACAATGTCGGAGGCTGCTGCTCTAACCACTAGACAACTCCACCACCACATCTGTGGTCAGGGTGTTGATGATGAGAGTCACGTTTTCATGCCCTGTCTTGAATCGGTGCTTATTTTTCATTTCTAGACACAATAAAAGTTCACTTGGTTTTTCCCAAGACTTCAGTAATTTCCTCAACCAATTTCAACACTGTATAAAACTCTGAAAACAAAGAAGGAAAAGGACAAGATAGATCTCAATCATAGAAACATGATGGCCAGAAAAAGATCATATGACCTCTCTAGTCTGTCCTATCAACTACTATAGTCCCTATTTTTTTTTGAAAGAGATCTTCTGTGTTTGCCCCATGCTTTCTTGAATTCAGAAACTGTCCTTGTCTCTACTACCTCCACTGGGAAACTATTCAATGCATCTACCACTCTTTCCATAAAGAAATATTTCTGCTTATTAATCCTGAGTCTATCCCCTTTCAACTTCATCCTATATCCCCTTGTTGCATATATCTCCTCTCTTCCACCTTTCCTCTAAAATATAAAGATCTCATTATGTAAGTCTGTCCTCATATGGCTATAATAAAGCTCACTGACCATTTTGGTAGCCACCCTCTGTGCCGACTCCATCCTGTTTATATCCTTTTGTAGCTGTGGTCTACAGAATTGCACATAATATTCCAAATGAGGTCGCACCAAAGACTTAAATAGAGGCATTATCACCTCCTTTTTCCTGCTAGTCATTCCTCTCCCTATGCACCCAAGCATCCTTCTGGCTTTTGCTGTTACCATATCTACCTGTTTAGCCACTTTAAGATCATCAGAAACAATCGTGCCTAGGTCCTGCTCCTCTTCCATGGATTGAAGTACTTCACTCCCTATACTGTACCGCTCTCTTGCATTTTTGCAGCCCAAAAACCCTACATTTTTTTTAAGCGTTAAACCTTAGCTGACAAATTCTTGACCATTCTTCAAGCTTAGTTTGATCCCTCCTCCCTCACTTAGAAACATAGAAACATAGAAACATGACGACAGAAAAAGACCACATGGCCTATCTAGTCTGTTCTTCCATATCAACAACTACAACAGTCCACTTTTTACCTTTAGAGATCCTCTGTGTTGGTCCCATGCTTTTTTGAATTCAGTTACTGTCCTCATCTCTACCACCTCCACTGGGAGACTATTCCATGGATCCACTACTCTTTCCGTAAAGAAATATTTCCGCATATCACTCCTGAATCTATCTCCCTTCACCCTCATCCCATGTCCCCTTGTAGCAGAACTTACTTTCAATTGAAAGAGGCTCTCTCCCTGATCATTTATGCCACGGAGGTATTTAAACATCTCAATCATATCACCTCTATCCCGCCTTTCCTCTAAGGTGTACATATTAAGATCCTTATGTCTGTCCTCATATGCTTTATAATGAAGCCCATTAATCATTTTAGTAGCAACCCTCTGCACCGACTCCATCCTGTTCACATCCTTTTGAAGGTGCGGTCTCCAGAATTGCACACCATACTCCAAATGAGGTTGCACCAAAGACTTATACAGAGGCATTATCACCTCCTTTTTTCTGCTAGCCATTCCTCTCCGTATGCACCCAAGCATCCTTCTAGCTTTTGCCGTCGCCTTTTCTACCTGTTTAGCTACTTTAAGATCATCAGACACAACCACGCCTAGGTCCCGCTCTTCTTTAGTGGACAAAAGTACTTCACCTCCTATACTGTATTGCTCCCTTGGATTGCTGCAGCCCAAATGCATGACCTTACATTTTTTAACATTAAATCCCAGCTGCCAAATTCTAGACCATTCTTCAAGCTTAGTTTTCAGCTTGTTGTGCTGTGAGGGCTTGTGTGCATCAGTGATGTTGAGAGCTAATCTATCGGTAGCTTAGCTACTGACATGGTCTCCCAAGATGGACACGTCTCAGCTGAGGTGCCAGACTAAGACAAACCGCCCATCTGGGCAGCAGCAGAATGGGATGATGATGGTGGTGGAGGATCACATTTCAGTGACAATGGCAACAACATTAGAATTACCTGTGTAGAAGAAAGGCCTGGCAATCTACTTCTTTATCTTGCCACGAAAACCCATTGGATAGTCGCAACAAAACAAATTGCACTATAGTGCTGGAAGATGAGACCCCCCAGCTCAGAAGGCACTCAACTCACTACTGGGGATGAGCTGAAGACTTTTCAGAGTGAGGTCAGCATTGATGATGTGGTTGGATCAAAGCCCTTGGGATGTCGGACTGCTGATGTAGCTGTGCATGAAATGAGAGCCAGAAGCTGCAAAGATGTTTTACATATTGGGACATGGAACATATGAAGCATGAACGAAGAGAAGCTGGAACTCGTCAAGAATGAAATGGAATGGATACAACTCGATCTATTGTGAGTCAGCGAACAGACATGGACTGGCATCAGGCACTTTGCATCTGGTGATTACATGGTCTATTATTGCTGGAAATGAGACAAAAAAGAAATGGTGTTTCATTTATAATCAAGAAGAAACTTGCAAGAACTGTAATGAAATACAATGCAGTCAGTGAACACTTAATTTCTACGAGGAATGCCCATCAGCACAACTATAATTCCAGTATATGCCCCAACAAGAGTTAAGAATTGTACATAGTTTCCCCCAGTTACTTCCAAGTTGATCTCCCTGTTTATTGTAAATACAACTCAAAGTTCCTTGTGTTGTATAGTTGATGTTAAATGTAAACCGCTCTGATCTAAAATAGAGCGGTATAGAAGAACTGTTAAATAAATAAATAAATAAATAAACAAGAGCTGCCGAAGATGAAGAAGTTGATGCGTTCTGTCAATTTTAGCTTGTACTTGGTCATAGAGCATGAAAACAGGATATCCTGATAGTCATGGGTAACTGGAACGCAAAGGTTGGCAACAAAGAAGAAGGCCCCAGGCCAGTCAGGTTTTCAAGATATCCAGAATGAATATGTATGAGGAAGATCTGCATGCACTGCTTCCATATTCATTCTGGATATCCTGAAAACCTGACTGGCCTGGGGGGTCCCAGAGGACTGGATTGAGAACCACTGACATATACAATAATTGTATCTCTGTTATAATAAAACTCCTTAGTTATGGACCTAATGTTCTCTAATCCAAACAGAACTTCAAAGTGTTTAATATCAGATAAGTTACTTTAAAAAAATGTAATGAGTTAATTACAAGTTAAACAGAACTCCAAAAGTAACTAGTTACAGTTACTTTGACATAATCCTCTGGTCTTGCATGTCTTCCACTCTCCCTGCCCCCACAAGTACAGCATCTCTCCTTCCTGCTTCCCTCCACCCCACATGATCTTGCATCTCCCCTGTCTCCCTGAACTCTTCCCTCCACCTCCATCCCACATGGTCTTGCCTCTCTTCCTCCCCCTTCCCTCAATCCCCTATGGTCCTGAATATCCACTCTCCCTGCTCTCCCTCCCCCTATGGGCCAAACTCTTTCCCTCTCTCTTCCCCCTTCCCCTGTGCACTTGATTATTATCTTTACCATGCAGCTGCAGAAATTTACCACCACTACCTCTCCATGGTCTCGGAATCTTCTCTCTGTTGTATTCCACTCTTGCCAGGAACAGGAAGTTGGGTCAGAGGAGACAGGATGCAACAGAGGGAAGGCTCTGAGCCCCACGAGAGGTAGTGGTTCTAAGTTACTGCCACTGCCACAATGGATGAAGGTAAAACTTTATTTACGAGCTTAGTAACAGGTGTCATTCAAATGTGTTTACAATTGGAGATGGAACAGAAGGATAACAGTCAGAATTAAAAAGAAAATATTCCAATATTCATTATCAACCACCCATCACCCTCAGGGAAGAAAGTAGCCTTTACTCCTTTCCTAAAATGTAACATATTGATTTCTATTTTTAAATTAGTTGGTAAGACATTCTATGATTGAGGCCCAGCCACCCTAATTAATTTCATGACTGGGCAACCAGAGTTGGATTGAAGGAGAGACCTAGATGTAGTGTACTTAGATTTTAGCAATGCCTTTGATACTGTTCCACACAGGTGACTTATAAATAAATTGAACACCCTAGGGATGGATCCTAAAGAGACTGACTGGGTTAGAAATTGGTTGAGAGGGAGGCAACAGAGGGTGCAGGTAAATGGAGCTCACTCTGTGGAGGAAGGTGTTACCAATGGTGTGCTGCAGGGATTTGTCCTTGGTCCGATTTTTTTTTTTATTTTTTTATTAACATCTTTGTTAGTGATATTGTGGAAGGGCTGTCGGGTAAGGTTTGCTTCTTTTCAGATGATATCAAAATCTGCAATAGAGTAGACATCCAGGAAGGGGTAGATAACATGAGGAGGAATCTAGCTAATCTTGAAGAATGGTCAAGAATTTACCAGCTGAGATTTAATCCTAAAAAAAGCAGGGTCATGCATTTGGGCTGCAAAAATCCAAGGGTACGGTATAGGTGGTGAAGTACTTTTTTCCATAAAAGAAGAGCGGGACCTGGGCATGTTTGTTTCTGATGGCAAAAGCCAGAAGGATGTTTGGGTACATAGCGAGAGGAATGGCCAGCAGGAAGGAGGTGGTGATAGTGCCTCTATGTAAGTTTTTAGTGAGACCTCATGTGGCATATTGTGGGCAATTCTGGAAACCGCACCTTCAAAAGGATTTAAGCAGGATGGAGTCCGTGCAGAGGGCTTTGTCATAAGGCATATGGGGACAGACTTAAAGATCTCAATATGTTTACTTTGGAGAAAGGCTGGATAGAGGAGATATGATAAAGACGTTTCAATACCTCCATGACATAAAGACACAGGAGGAGAACCTCTTTCAATTGAAAGAGAGCTCTGCAACGATGAAGGCGAAAGGGGGCAGACTCGGGAGTAATTTGCAGAAATATTTCTTTATAGAAAGAGTGGTAGATGCATGGAATAGTCTCCCAGTGGAAGCAGTAGAGACCAGGACAGTATCTTACATTTATCTGTGCAGTGCTACTTAAGTCCTTGCCATGTATGCTAAATCATTGTTAATACTAATAGTATTAATTATTCTGTTAGGAGCCGTCCTACTAACTCTCTGCTTCCCTCTCCATTTCTCCTCTTTTTATGGCTCCACATCACTTTTTACTCCTATTACTGACACTGCCTAACATCCTCCTTATCATCCTCTCTCTACCTTTCCCATTATTCCTCCCATCCTGTCTTCTTCCCTACCCTCATCTCTTGAACTTCAGCTTTTTCTTCCTCTCATTCACCCCTCCCCCTTCTCTCTTAAAAAACCTCACCCTCATTTCTGCCATTCGGTCTCCTCTCTGCCTCACACTCTTCTCCTTCTTCTTTCATCCGGTGACATTAATCCTAACCCTGGCCCCCCTAGATTTTTTTTTCTCTCATTCCTCTCTCAACTACTCTAATCTCATCCATATTCCTCTTCTTTCCCCCTCCTCACTCCCTTTGTCTAGTGCCGTATGAAATGCTCATTCCATATCTAATAAACTCCCCTTTACTCTTTAGTTCCTTTTCAAACTCTTTCCATTTTCTAGCTCTCACTGAAACCTGTCTCCTCCCTGATGACACTGTTTCGGTCGCTGCCCTCTGTTGTGGTGGCTACCAATTTTCCCACACTCCTTGTGCCACTGGCCATGGTGGTAGTGTTGGGTTTCTGCTATGTCCTTCCTGTCAATTTGATCCCCTCCTACTTCTATCTCACTCTTTATTTCTTTGAAATCGATTTTATTCACTTTTTTAATCCCTTACCTCTCTGTATAGCTGTTATCTATAAACCCCCCTGATAAGGGCACTTCTACCTTTCTTACTGACTTTGACTCCTGGCTTTCCCTATTTCTCGATTCTTCTTCCCCTTCTCTTATTCTTGGTGATTTTAACATTCATGTTGATAACCCTTCTGACATCTATGCTTCTAAACTCCTTTCTCTTTCCTCCTCATTCAACCTCCAACTTTGCTCTTCTGCTCCTACTCATCAGCGCAGTCACTGCCTCGACCTGTTTTTCTTCTCTGTTTACCCTCCAATTTCCATACCTCAGTTCTTCCCTTATCTGATCATCACCTCCTAAGCTTCAGACTTCATCACTCCCCTTCTCAGTCTCGCCCAGATTTCTCCTACCTTTTTAGGAATATTTATGCTATTGATCCATTGGCTCTCTCCACTATTGTCTCTTCACCTCTTTCTTCCACCTTATATTCTAAATCTGTTGATAGCTTCCTATAATACTGCCTTCTCCTCTGCTCTGGATACTCTTGCTCCACCCATCCCATGTCCTGTTAGATGCACTATACCTCAGCTTTGGCTGTCTGCAACCACCCGCTATTTATGTTCTTCAGTCATCCCTTCCATCTCACATATTCTCAACCTCTCGCCCTCCATTGCTACTATCCCTGCAACCTTCAAACATGCTGTGGTCACACCTCTCCTTAAGAAATCTTCTGTTAATCCTAGCTGTCCTAATTATTGACCCATTTCCCTTCTTCCCTTCATTTCCAAACTTCTTGAGCATGCTGTCCTAGACCATTGTCTTGAATTTCTCTCCTCTCAGACCCTGCTGGATCCACTTCAATCTGGCTTATGTCCCCTACAGTCTACTCCAGTGACTTGTTCTTGGCCAAATCCAAGGGCCTTTACTCTATCCTCAACCTTCTTGACCTTTCTGCTGCTGTTGACCACCATCTTCTCCTTGACACATTGTCCTCACTTGGTTTTAGGGACTCTGCTTTCCTGGTGCTCTTCTTACCTCTCCTATCACTCTTTCAGTGTTTCTTCTGGTGGTTCCTCCTCTACAGCTATCTCACTTTTCAGTTGGTGTACCCTAAGGTTCTGTTCTGAGCCCTCTCTTTTTCTCTCTCTCTACACCCAGTCCCTTGGTGCTCTCATCTCCTCCCATGGATTTCAGTATCATTTTTATGCCAACGATTCTCAGATTTATCTTTCTTCACCTGATATTGCTTGGACACTTCAGGCCCGCATCTCTGCCTGCCTGTCTGACATTGCCACTTGGCTGTCTCACCGCTGTTTGAAATTAAACATGGCCAAAACCGAACTTCTTATTTTTCTCCCTAAACCTACTTACCCCCCCTCCTTTCTCTATCTTTGTAGATAACACTTTTCTACTTCCTGTTTCCTCAGCCTGTAACCTTTGACTACTCCCTTTCCTTCTCCTTACATATCCAATAGATAGCTAAAACCCGTTGTTTCTTTCTCTTTAGCATTAATAAAATTTGCCCCTTCCTTTCTGAACACATTACTAAACACTTATCACTCTCTAATTACCTCCTGTCTTGACTACTGCAACCTCCTCCTTGCTGGTCTCCCTCTGAGTCACCTCTCTGCCCTTCAATTTGTTCAGAACTCTACTGCATGGCTAATCTTTCTCCAGCCTCGATATACTCATATAACCCTTCTTAAATCACTTTATTATCTTCCCTTCCATTTCCTTATCCAATTCAAACATCTCCTTCTAACCTATAAAAGCATTCGTTCTTCTGCCCTTCTCTCCCTACACCCCTCCTCGTGATCTCCGCTTGTCTACTGGCTTGCTCCTCTCGTTGCCCTTTTCTTCCACTGCCATCTCCAGACTTTGATCCTTTCACCTTGCTGCTCCTTATGCGTGGAACAAACTTCCTAAGTCTGTATGTCAGGCTTCATCTCTGCCCCTTTTCAAATCCATGCTGAAAGCTCACTTCTTTGAGGCTGCTTTTGGATCCTGATCCCTTGTTTCTCTTGTCTTCTTACCCTCACTATTATACCCTTATTCTTTTCTGTTGTCTTGTCTGTCTTGATAAGCTTTGACAAGCAGAGACAGTCTTTGTGTCTGTGTAGCGCTGTGTATTTATTTTATTTATTTAACAGGGTTTTTTTTATACCATCTTTATGCCAAGGCTTTACATGGAACAACAAACCCAAACAATTTGTGATTACATATAACTGAGGGAAGTAAACGTGGAGTTAACAAAATGGGTATTTACAGATGTTCTCAGAGCATGATTAGGGTTATGGTTATGTATAGTTAAGTGATATCATTTGGCCAAAGTGTTCAATAAATGGATGTGTTTTTAATAGTTTACGGTCTTGAGTTGACTGTGCTTATCTGATAGCTTCCGGAAGTGAGTTCCAAATTGTCGGAGCAAGCAGGTAAAAGGCTCCATTACTTGTTGCTGCGTGGTCCTGGTCTTGAAGGGGGGGGGGGTGACTAGAAAGCTCTGATATGCTGATCTTCTAGGCCACTGGTTCCCAACCCAGTCCTCAGGTACCCAAGGCCAGTCAGGTTTTTAGGATATCCACAATGAATATGCATGATAGAGATTTCCATGCACTGTTTACAGATCTATCTCATGCATAGTCATTGTGGATATCCTGAAAACCTGACTGGCCGAAAACTGGGTTAGGAACCACTGTTCTAGGCCTTGTTGAGGGTCATCTATTGATTAGGTCTTCCAGGCAGGGAGCTGATGCGTTATGGATGATTTTATAGATGGCAGTTATAACCTTGTATTTTGTCCTTTGGGCTATCAATAGTCAGTGAAGGCTCTTTAGAATTGGTGTGATGTGTTGCCTTCTTGAAGTTTCTGTTAAGATTCTGGCAGCTGTGTTCTGACCTAGTTGAAGTGGGTATAGTGCTTGTTTTGGCAGCCCTTAGTATAGTATGTTGCCATAGTCAAGATGGGGCATTATGATAGTCTGAAACACTATTCTGAAGTAATTGTATTGGAGTAAAGGTTGTATGCCTTATAGCACTGTATAAATGATTAATAGTAGTAGTAATGGTAGTATCTGAATTCAAAAGAGCATGGGGCAAACAGAAGATCTATAATTGAAAAAAAAAAGAATAATAGTTAGGATGTAAGGGCAGATTGGATAAGCCATATGGTATCTTTCTGCCATTAGGCTTCTATATTTTTAGAAGCCCCTAAAAGCTTACTCTGAAAAGAATACAAATATCTCTTAGATAGTCTTAAATACAAAGGTTATCCATTCTTTATTTAACAGGTTTTATATACTGCCTTTTCCTTCAGTCAAAGTGGTTTATATTTCAACTCATTAACAGTTTACATTGTAACAGGTAACAGTCTACAGATTATTTCACTAAATTTTATTACTGTAATCAACTTAGATACAAGATAACATATATGTAATAACTTAATGAGGGATACAATGGGGGTTCAACTGAGATGTAAACGTGATGTAGGGAAGTAGATCATTGAGGGGTCAGTAGTGGGAAATTGAAGTGTTTTACTCTATAATGTTATTGTTCCAAAATGTTCAATAGATAGGAAAGTTTTGGAGTTATTATTCATGCTTTGGACATCTGGAAGTGGGCAGAAGGACATCCAAGGCATGGAGACATCTCCAGAACCATTTTGGAAGCCAGGTCTGAGGACATACAACTCTGAAAGGAAGCGTGGCTGGAATGTTCCTAAGAACTTGGACATCCCCTGCCTAATCTCAGAAACATCCTGGATGTCTGGCATCACGTCTAAGGTTATACCTGCTCCAGGCATTAACAGGCATCTGAAAAGTAATTGTTTCTCAGGCAAATGTTTGGAGGGTGCGGAGAAGGAGCTATACTAATATTCCCTTTATTTTGCAATACGATAATACATACTGACAGGGACTGTGGGCTCATATTTCCATTTTGCTACATCGCTGGATGTCCCCTTATCCTTGCTAGCATGAGATGGACATCCCCACCCCCATGCTTTCCTAAGGGGCATGTCTATGTAGCTGCCGACATGGACATCCACATCAATGACATTCATGTTACAAAAATCAGTCAGCGACATTGATACCTGGGTGTTTTTCTGTAGATTCCACTCCGGGCATCCTGGATTTGACTTGGACATCCTTTCTAAAATGCCAACATCAACAATTTCAAATTATATCACTCTAATAGGTAACCAATGTAACTATCTTAAGAGAAGTCAAGCACTTTTATTCTCCCCTTCCATCGGAATCTAGCTATAGAATTTTGTGCTGTCTGTAACCTTAGGCGTAAATAAAGCACAGTTACTTACCTGTAACAGGTGATCTCTGGGAACAGCAGGAATTAGTCCTCACATATGGGTACGTCGGTACCGACGGAGCCTGAGCGGGAAAGCTCCCCAGCTTCCCAGAAGGAAGCTTTTGGGGCCTCCCACTGCACATGCATGCTGCCTTCCCGCCTTCCTGACCAGCTCTCCTCAGTTCGAGTTTATAGCTGAGACAATAGAGAGAGGAAAGGAAGATAGATAGAAGATACAACTCCTAGGGGAGGTGGGTGGGTTGTGAGGACTAATTCCTGCTGTTCCCAGAGATAACCTGTTACAGGTAAGTAACTGTGCTATCTCCAGGAACAAGCAGGAATAAGTCCTCACATATGGGGACTCCCTAGCTAAGATGCCTGGGAGATCCCCTTCCAAGGGTTCGCCATCTTCGTATGGATCTCAGGCATCCATCCTGGGAAGGTGGGCAGGAGTTGTTCAAGTATGGAACAGGTGTTTGAGGACAGCCTGACCAAACAAGGCATCCCGGCGGGAGTCCTTGTCCAAACAGTAATGGGCTGTGAAGGTATGAACCGAGGCCCAGGTGGCGGCTTGACAGATCTGATCTATGGATACAGAGTGAAGATGAGCCATAGAAGTGGCCATGGCTCTCACATTGTGAGCTGTGACATGGCCTTCCAGAGAAATGTTTTTACTCTGGTAAGCAAAGGAAATACACTTAGCAATCCAATTGGAAAGTGTACGTTTGGAGACTGGAAGTCCGAAATGAGAAGGATCAAAAGCCACAAAAAGTTGGGAAGACTTTCGATGTGGCTGAGTCCTGTTGAGGTAAAAGGCGAGAGCTCTTTTACAATCTAGAGTATGAAGGTTCCTCTCTGCACTGGATGCATGAGGAGCCGGAAAAAAGACAGGTAGATATACCTCTTGATTAAGATGAAAAGGCGAGACCACTTTGGGCATAAAGTGGGGATTCGTCATGAGGACCACCTTATCATGATGAAACCTAGTATAAGGTGGATGAGCCACTAAGGCCTGTAGTTCACTGATGCGGCGAGCCGAAGTGACTGCAATAAGGAAAAGGACCTTCCAGGAAAGAAATTTCAAGGAGGTAGAAACCAACGGTTCAAAAGGTGGCTTCATAAGCTGACCTAGAACTAGGTTCAAATCCCATGCTACCGGAGGAGGTCGGATGGGAGGCTTAGTTAGAGTCAGGCCTCTCATGAACCTTGCAATAAGAGGATGAGAGGAGACAGGTTGTCCATTTATAGGTTTTAAGGATGCTGCAATAGCACTTAAATGGACTCTGACTGAATTCGTCTTAAGGCCTGCATTAGAAAGATGCAGGAGATAGTCTAGTAGAGAATTCAAGGGAAGTGCCAGAGGGTCAAGACCCTGTTGAGCACACCAAATGGAAAAGCGTTTCCATTTGAAAGCATAGGAACGCCTCGTGGAGGGTTTCCTAGAGGCATGGAGGATATCTTTCACTGGTTGAGAAAGATTGAAGTCATGAAGGCTTAGGCCTTCAGTAACCAAGCTCTGAGGTGTAGGGACTTGGGGTTTGGGTGCCACAAAGTCCCCTCCTCCTGAGACAGAAGGTCTGGCGCAGCTCCCAGGTCCAGGGAGGGTCCCTGGGAAAGATGCAGAAGTAGAGGGAACCACACTTGGCGTGGCCAGCGTGGAGCTATGAGGATCATCGATCCGTGATCCCTCTGGAGTTTGAACAGAGTCTTGGGAATCAAAGGAATGGGTGGAAAGGCATATAGGAAGTCCTGACCCCAATGTAGGAGAAAGGCGTCGTTGGCCTTAACTCTCTGACACGGAGTCCTGGAACAGAACCGGGGAAGTTTGGCATTGCACGGACTTGCAAAGAGGTCTATGTCCGGGGTTCCCCATTCCTGAAAGATTCTGCGTATCTGGTCCATATGCAAGGACCATTCGTGTGGAAGCAGAACTCGACTGAGTCTGTCTGCCCAAGAGTTTTGAACCCCTGGAAGATACACTGCCAGAAGATGAATTTGATGCTCTCTGGCGAAGGTCCATAATCTGAGAGCTTCGTTGCAAAGCGACAGAGAGCCTGTCCCTCCTTGTTTGTTTACGTAGAACATGGCCACCTGATTGTCTGTTTGAACTAGGACGGTCAGGTTGACAAGGAGGGTATGGAAGACTTTGAGGGCAAAGAAGATTGCTCGCAGTTCCAGGAGGTTGATGTGAAGGGTGGTCTCCTGTGGAGACCAAGTACCCTGAGTGGAGAGGTGTTGTAGATGGGCTCCCCACCCTGTTTGGGAGACATCTGTTGTGAGGGTTGCTTGGGGCAACAAAGGTTGGAAGGGGGCCCCCAACAACAGATTCTTGGTGGACATCCACCATTGGAGGGACCAAAACAGATGCTTTGAGGTGAGTATTTGGTCGGAGAGCGCTCCTAATGCCTGAGTCCACTGGGTGGCCAAGGTCCATTGAGCTGCTCTCATATGAAGACGAGCGTGGGGCACCACGTGTACTGTGGAGGCCATGTGGCCCAGAAGTCGCAGCATTTCTCTGGCTGTCAAGTGACTGCTGGACTGAGCTTGGGAGGCCAAGCACACCAGACGTTGGCCCCGGACTTGAGGAAGGTAGGCCCTTGCAGTGGTGGTGTCCAACTGGGCCCCTATGAATTCCAGAGACTGAGTAGGGATAAGTTGAGACTTGGGAAGGTTTATCACCAGTCCCAGATACTGCAGAATGTGCCTTGTGCGGTCCAGGGAAATCTGGGCCTCTGACTGAGATGGAGCTCGGATGAGCCAGTCGTCCAGATATGGGAATACAAAAATTCCCAGACCTCTTAGAAATGCGGCAACAACTGCCATTCATTTGGTGAACACTCTTGGAGCAGAGGCTAGACCGAAGGGAAGTACTCTGTACTGGAAATGTTTTCCCTGAAAAAGAAATCTTAGATATTTTCTGTGGGATGGGTGGATGAGTATATGTGTGTACGCATCCTTGAGATCTAGAGAACAAAGCCAATCCTGACTCTGAAGGTATGGAAGGAGAATGCCTAGAGAAAGCATTTTGAATTTCTCCTTGTACAGAAATCTGTTAAATTCTCTCAGATCTAGGATAGGTCTGAATCCCCCTGCCTTCTTTGGTATGAGAAAATAAGGGGAGTAGAATCCTGTCCCTTGTTGAAGAAGAGGAACCTCTTCTATTGCCCCTTGGGCAAGGAGAGAAGAGATTTCCTGACCCAACAGGCCCAGGAGAGATGGGGGAGAATTGAAGTGCCTCACCATGGTATATGGAGGAAGGTTGGAAAAATGAAGTTTGTAGCCCTCTCTGATGATAGAGAGGGTCCATTGCTCTGATGTAATTTGCCCCCATCTGGGAGCAAAGTGAGCTAACCTTCCGGGAATGGTGAGGGGCTCTGGTTGTTCTAGAGCCAGAAAGGTTAAGTTCTCTAGGGGCAAGTCAAAACCTGCTGAGGAGTGGCAGACACTGCAGGCTTTGACCTTGCCTGTTTAGGCTGCTGACGTTTAGCAGCAAAGCGAGGCTGAGAAGATTGTTGGCCAGTATTTGTGGAAAATCTGGCCTTCTTGTAGTAAGGCCTCTTGAAAGACTTTTTCTTGGCAGGAGTAGAGGTAGACTTAGAAAGTCTATCTAATGTAGCATTTTCTGCGTCCATTTGAGTGGCTTTAATTTGCCAGTCTTTATCAAATAAGTTCTCACCTGTACAGGGCAGATTCCGTAAGCCATCTAGGACCCAGGGTTCTAGGTCAGAGGCCTGGAGCCAAGCAAGTCGTCGGGCTGCAATGGCAATGCCCGAAGCTCTACCGGCACCTTCAAAGGAATCAAAGGCTGCTCTGTTGGAGAACTTAGAAACATCTAGAAGCTGTTTCACCAGAGAAATGAACTCCTCCTTTCGATCCTCAGGGATAAATGAGGTAAAATGCCGTACCTTTAGGGCAAGTTCCCTTAGAAACATGCCCATATACAGACTGTATGAATTAATCCTGGCTATAAGCATACTAGCCTGGAAGATTTTCCTACCAAAAGAGTCTAGGGTCTTACATTCTCGCCCTGGAGGGGTAGAAGAGTGCCTTTTGGTACTCTTAATCTTTTTCAGCGCAGACTTCACCACAATGGAATGGTGAGGCAGCTGAGTGTTTTGAAAACCAGGAGGAGGGAGGGATCCGGTACATGGTGTCCAACCTACGAGAATGAGGAGACAACGTTAGAGGAGCCTCCCATAAGTCCATCAAGTGTTCTTGAAGGATTTCATGGATAGGCAGGGTGACTGCCTCTTTAGGAACCTTAGGGTATCCTAAAATATCCAATTTCTTTGATCTAGGTTCTTTTTCAGAGGATGTAGTAATAGAAAGTCCTTTAGCTACTTCTATAATGAAGTCTTGAAAGGACAAATCCTCTGGTGGAGACATTCTCCTCTTTGGGGAAGAAGGCTCTTCAGGAAGAACCAGAGACAGCTCATCAGAGTCATCAGAGGAATCAAAATCCTCAGAAGAATCAGAGAATCCTCTATTTGCTTCCAACCCACGATACACATACCGATCGGTATCAACATCGGGCGTACCGGGTATGGGATCGGTATCGGGTGAAAACCCGGATCTGGCATGCGGAACCGATCTGCGTTTGGAAGATGATGGTCTCGGTTCCAGTATTGAAGACAGTACCGGAACCGGACCCGGACCCGCTAGATGCGGTACTGAGGGCGTCGCAGCTTTAATGAAAGCCAGAACGGCCTGCTGCATAGTCTGGACAGTATTGCCCATAGACGCCACTGCTGCCTGGATGTCGGTACCGGCATGGGCCGGTACCCCAGAGCAGTCTAACAGGTGATCAGTCGAGGCCGTGCCATCGATGTCAACCTGTAACCCCATAGATGGTGCTTTGGAAGCCAGAGCTTCCCGCCGGGGTTGTTTGGCTGGGGCAGGATCCTCAGATTCAAAAGTGAGAGCCTCTTGATACTTTGAAGGAGATTTGCTCTTTGAGGACCTGCCCGAAGAAGGTTTGGTTACCTGAGATCCAGCCGGAGAGGAAGACCTGGATGACTGTGATGCTGGATTATCTGAAGCAAACAGCACATGGAATTTGTTGGCCCGGTTCTGCAAACCACGTTTAGACATCTGGGAGCAGGATGGGCAGTCCGGAATGGAGTGGTCAGGTCCCAAACATTTAAGACACCAGTCATGGGTGTCTGTAACAGAAATAACAGCACTACACTTGGTACACTTCTTGAAACCAGGGGCTGGTTTCTCCATGAGGAGAATTTGTGTAGGCCTGAGGCCTAACCGAAGTCACCAAGTTGCTAAATAAAAGTTTTTTGTTTTTTTTTAAAGAAAAGAAAAGAGAGACCGGCGGTACCGGTTTCGGTATGGGGAAGGCA
Source organism: Ichthyophis bannanicus (assembly GCA_033557465.1). Classification (NCBI taxonomy): domain Eukaryota; kingdom Metazoa; phylum Chordata; class Amphibia; order Gymnophiona; family Ichthyophiidae; genus Ichthyophis; species Ichthyophis bannanicus. The sequence goes on along the minus strand of CM066049.1, from coordinate 116,225,024 downwards.
GGTACGCGGTCTAAAGAAACAAACTAAAATAAGAATTTCTTCAGCGGTGACAGGAACACGACCTGCTGGCTCCGCGGAAAAAGAGAAACTGAGGAGAGCTGGTCAGGAAGGCGGGAAGGCAGCGTGCATGTGCAGTGGGAGGCCCCAAAAGCTTCCTTCTGGGAATCTGGGGAGCTTTCCCGCTCAGGCTCCGTCGGTACCGACGTACCCATATGTGAGGACTTATTCCTGCTTGTTCCTGGAGATAATACATTACCATAAACTTATCAACAATGATGAGTTCAAACACGCAATTCTTATTCACCCAAATATAGCTTAAATGTCACACTAATTTCAATTTAGAGTAGACAGATTTAATCACATTTAATATCTGCCTTGATCCAATCCCCTCCTTGTCAATTATTACTTGTAATGATCAGAGCTCTGTAACCCAAGGGATTAGCTTATCACCAATCACTGGTACAATCAGTAACAGGTTCTTCTCAATCTCCCCTGTGCTTAAGTACAGTACATGGTCTTTTTCTACATTAACATCAAACCACTCTGCTCCAACCAATACTTAATCTTCATCAAACAACTAAGGTTCAATCTTTGCACAATATTATCTCCCTCCAATGGTGTAACCAACTATGTATCATCTGCATAAAAAGCTAAACCAAATGTTCTCATTGGTTTTCCTAAAGGGTGACGATGTATATTAAATAACATTGGCGATAATGGGGATCTTTGTATAGTGCTATAAGGTGTACACAGCACTGTACTTATAGATATAAGAGAGAGACCCTGCTCATGAGAGCTCACAATCTAATCAAGACAAAACACCACCACAAAACCAGGGACTAGAGTATGGTAAGATGCACATAAGTGGTGAAAGAGAGTGAGGGGCTTCAGGATCCAAAAACAGCCTCAAAGAGGTGGGTGTTCAGCCTTTATTTAGATAGGGCTATAGTTGAGCGTGACATACTGATTCAGGTAGTTTGTTCCAGGAATATGGAGCAGCAAGGTGGAATGAACAAAGTCTGGAGAAGGGCACAGAGAGAAGGGATCTGTCAGAGGAGTGGCGTTCCTGAGGAGGGCTGCAAGGAGAGAGAAGAGGAAAGGTAGTGAGGAGCAGTAGAATGAATGGTTAGTAGGTTAGCAGGAGAAGTTTGAACTGGATATGGAAATGGATAGGGAGCTACTGAAGTGACTTGAGAAGAAGGCTTATGTGAGCATAGCAACCCTAGCAGAAGACGCATAGGGACACTTTGATCATGCAGCCGTTATTGGGAATGGGGAGGGGAGAGTTTCCATAATCATGTCCATGTTATCATCCAAAAAGAGACTGGACCCATGTTACAGCCACCCTCTTAGTCCTACCTGCTGGCAGTGCTTAAGATTCATGATTCCGTCAAATCGAATGCTGCCAACATGTCTAGAAATAACAGATCCGATGCGCCCATGTCTACATGAAAGTAAACCTGATCTAATACTGCACTTAGCAACATTTGTGTCCCACTTCCTATCCTAAAACTCCCTTGTCCTTTAATAAGTGAATTTTTGGAATATAATTGTATCTAGCTACATGCCTCTTTCTCCAATAATTTTGCCAACATGGGCAAATTGGATATTGAATGCAAATTTTCCCATTGTGCACTCTCTGCCCCTATTTTGATCAGAATCTGTGATACAATTTAGGAGCCCAGCATGGGTGGTGGAGCTCTGGGGGGGGTTCAAGCAAGCAGAGGAACTATATCCCGGAAAGATGCTGCAGTTTTGGAACTGCTTAAAATGTAATATGTGATGAGACACAGAATCTTGTTATTATTACAGCTGAAATTTAATTTTGTTACTTTTGATTCATTACATATTTCAGATGCAACTCATTACATTTCAAATTACTGAAATGTAACAAATGTAATGGTGTTACTGTAATGCTGAGGCTACTACTAATATGCCTTGTGATAACTGCATTAATAATTAGCATTGTTGTTGCCACTGTTGCACAGCTAAGTGCATCTGTTGTTAAAAGGACTTTGCTGCTAATTTTCTGTGTGTTGTGTGATGTTAGGAGAGAACATAGAATCTGCTTGCAGTATTGTTGGCTGCGGACAAAGATTCACAAATAAAACGGATGCATGATGGTTTCTCATCCCCCAACAGCAACAAATCGAAGGTTTCCTTCAGGAGGCCTCCAAGGAGTTGATTCCCTGCTGCTACAGAGCTGGCCTTCCTTGAGGGTATGACCTCACTAATCCCACGTCAGCTTCTGAAGTAGCAGGACTGGGGAAGGTTGGGGCATCCAGATGAAGCTGTTGCATCATGACGTCTGCATTACTGCCGATCCTAACAGCAGCTGGAGAGAGTTACTACTACTACTAATAATAATAATCATTTGTATAACACTACAAGGTGGATGTGGGAAGGCGGATCCAAATTCAGGTAAAACTTCCAAATATGACTCTGTGTTAGATGAATGTTTCATCGTTAACAACTGGAAATGATACGCTAAAAAACACGTTTCATGCAGTTTGGGGAATGCTTGTGAAATTGAGTCCACAATCTGTGTTCATCAGATATAAATTCTTTACTTCAGACTGCTGGTCATTTGGCCCAGAAGCAAGATTCATTGGCTAAATAAGTTAATGATAGTTTATTTAAAGATGCAAAGGATATAATTGACGCTCTTTTTAAATCCATCATAAGTCAGATCAGTTTGAAAATCATATGTGGCACTTAAATTTGCATATCAAATTTCCCTAAAATCCCCAATGTGCTTCCTCAGGATGCTTTTAAATAATATCTGAGGGATGTGTCGAATATACCTGCTACAGTTTTACCTCCTCTGAATAAAGCAACGAGGATCGTTTGGAAATAATTAATTAGGTGTGTCCACATTATCGGAAGCTTCACGATTTGAGGTTCAGGAGAAAGATACCTTGTTGGTTAATTTGGGTTTTGAACAGGATATAAGTTTGATTTTATTATTTTATTTTATTCCTTTATTTCAAGAAAACGCAGGAACGCTGTCTTGGACAAATTCTTAGACTATTTTCTGTAAAGCTTGGTCAGCTCAGGAGCGATATAAGCTGTTCTTAGCCAGGCTACAAGAGATTGTGGCAATGGTGGCTTATTCACATTTTGGATGTCAGAAAATGGGTACACAGATATCCAAATCATGAAGATATCTCTGAGCTATCTTACAAATGATATCTAAAGATAGCCCCAGTATGGGATATTCAAGTAGGCAGGGGTGAGATAACAAACTCAGCTTCCCCACTCAATTCCAGGGACATCTATGATCCCGTCCAAGTTTATTTATTTAATTTATTTATTAGTATTTAGCTCACACTTTTCCAGTAGACATTCAAGGAGAGTTACTTTCAGGTATAATAGTTATTTTCCTGTCCCTGGAGGGCTTATAGTCTAACTTTTATTCCTGAGGCAAAGGGCGGTTAGACCTGCTCTAGACAATAGGCATTGGGAAATTGCTCATTTGGGCCATAAACATCTGGGGGTGTAGAGAAGATAACACCTCACTATCCCCAGTACTCTCCACTTGTTTTGTGTTTGAACCAACACTGAATGTCCCTAAGACATCCTCATTCTTGGATACTATTCCAGGGGCATCTATGTAGATGGCCCTGCAGCTGTCCATAGTGGGCATGTCTGCGTTTGTGAAATTGTGTCCAAATTTGAATGCGCCTGCTATTTGTTCTGATGTTCTGGCTAGGACGTCTCAGATGGCACTTAGATGTCATTTGTGAAATGTGCCTTCATGGGTGCAATCTTTGATAATCATGTAAATGTATTGTTAAATATTTAACAATACATTTGCATTTAACGTAAGAGCATATGTAAGAACATAAGAAATGCCTTACTTGGTCAGATCAAGGTTCATCAAGCCCAGTATCCTGTTTCCAACAGTGACCAATCAAGGTCACAAGTACCTGCAGGTTCCACAATGCTCGTCCCAGGGTAAGCAGTGGATTTCATGGGTCCTTTTTAATAATGGTTTATGGACCCTTTCTCCAAGAACTTGTTCAAACCTTTTTTAAACCCAGTTACACTAACAGCTTTTACTACATCCTCCGGTAATGAATTCCAGAGTTTGATTACACATTGAACAAAAAAAATATTTTCTCTTATTAGTCTTAAATGGGTTATGTTTTAGCTTCATTGCATGTCCTCTAGTCTTTCTACTTGATGGCGTAAACAACTGATCTATGCTTACCCGTTCCATTCATTACTTTATAAATATCTATCATATCCTCCATCAGCTGTCTCTTTTCCAAGTTGAAGAGCCCTAACCTTTTAAGCCTCTCCTCATAGGGGTATCCTTCCACCCCCTTTACCATTTTGGTGGCTCTTCTCTGTACCTTTTCTAATTCTGCTCTATCCTTTTTAAGATATGGTGACCAGAATTATTGTTTGTATTTATGTTGAATTCTTTCTTGACTGCCTCTCATTATGTTGAATAGCGAGGCGATTTTGCAATAAAGAATTGATATAAGATAGAAGGAATGGAACAACAGTTGAACAGAACAGGAACAGCGTGGAAGGAAAAGCAAGGGGTCGTACTCATATGCAGTGCCACCAGCCCAGAGAGGAACTAGACAGTCTTAAAAGGGGAAGGTGCTATCATAGGACAACAGCAAAAACAATCTTGAACTAATTGGTTTTTAAAGCAGTCTTAGTGTGCGCCTGAACAACGGCACTCATTTTTGGATCTGAAGAAAATATCTATCCCAGCTCTATTCCACAGAATCTGAAAGTGAAAAATAGATATTTGGCCTGGAAGACATGTGCTTATTGCCTTATTTACTTAGTTTACAAGTATTATCTACCTCCCGCCCTTCACACACACCTTTATAGTGTGGCATAAAATAATGGAGGATATCTTTGACTTAATCAATAACTTGCAATAGCTATTTTCTTTTCCTTTCATCCTCCTTTAGGTTTTTGTAACTAGTGGAGACATAATAATTTTGTTAAAATTAATAAATATAAACGTTTAAAAAGAACATGTGTGTGCTAAAAAAAAAAGAGCAACAACATTACTAATACTCTCACCCTGGATGCCAGTGATTCTAGCTGCCCTCTGCTTGCCAGTTCAACTGTCCATAAGACCAACAGGCTACAGCAGGTTTTCACAGGTGCAAGTTTCAGGAGCTCTTGCATAGATATGAAAAACGGCAGACTCAGATAGTTGGTCAAGTCACAAGATCTGGAGAGTCAGAGATGGTTATTTTGTACTAGTTGAAAAGGACATGGCAATTGCATAAGTCTGAACAGGTGTCTACCCTGGTTACAGAAGGAGGGCACAGAATAGGGGAAACATTACAGAGGATGCACAGGGTGAGAAAACCAATATGAGCAGAAAAATAGGTTGGAAAGATAAAGGGATAAATGAGACCCAGGGAGTGAAACCTGGAAGAGAGACAGGGGGAGGAATAAAGGAATGGCGCTGGTCAAAGTTCTCCTGGTGACAACGCTCTTAGAATTTTCCATATTTAAAGTCCCCGGGAGAAACTGACAGTTCTCCAAAGGTTTTGGTAAGAATCATGAGGCTGTCTGAAGTCGCCGCCACTGCTGCAGGTCCCAGAGAGGGGTGAGAGCAGCAGCAATGAGGGTGGGGAGAGGGAGTGTAAGGAATGAGGTTCACCTAGCATGCCTCATGTCCTTGATAGTTGGATTGTTGGGGAATGCAGCCTAAAATGTGTGGAATACAGGAGTGGAAGAGTCAAGGTGATAGGAAGCTGTGGGGAGGAGAGAAAGGAGGAAGTGTAGAGGTGAAGAGGAAGGAAGGGGAGGGGAGGGGAGAACACAAGGGGAACTTTCCAGGAATACCGAAAGGTCCTTCTGCTTTTGAGAACTATCTGAATTCCATTTAGGAAAGATGAATTCACTGAAGTCTTGTAGGTCAGTGACTGTTGCCATTTTCCCAAGCTTGTTAAAGGACTGCTGCTCCTCATTTGCACCCCTTATCCTCAAATTGATCAATCTAAGGAGCATGTTTACTAAGCTGGGCTAACAGCATGGGCTATTTGTAACTAAGTCCCATTGAGGGAGGAGTGGCCTAGTGGTTGGGGCAAGGTACCTCAGGCCAGAAGGTCGGGGGTTCAAATCCCACTAGAGGACAGCAACCTCCATTGCCTATGTTCCCTGTAAAATAGTTATTTCTAAGTTATAATGCCCTGTTCAATGTAATTTCAGTTTGTTCAATGTAAACCACCTTGATATCATGAAAGGCAGTAGATAAGAAATGCTAAATAAATAAATTGAATAATATGGGACCTAGTTGCAAATAGTACATGCTAACCATTAGCTCAGCATACTAAATATATGACCCTTACACTCTCAAGGAATAGTACCAGGAAGCTGGAAAATACTCAATGATTAGAAGAAAAAGCAAACTCTGGATTCCCATATTACCAAGCAGCTATTGACCTCTCTCAAATATTCCATTTTTGGTCAAACTATTTGTAAGTGCTGTCACTCAATAGATTACTAGATTTTTAGAAAATAATAATTCTTTCCATCCATGACAATCCGGGTTCTCTTCTGCACAGAAAGCTCTCTGATTGCAATGCTAAAAGAGATAATCAGTTACCTTGACAAATTTAAAGACATCATGGTGTTTCAGTTGGACCTTAGTGCAGCATTCAACATTGTAGACTATGCTTTGTTACTTACATAAGAAATGCCATACTGGGTCAGACCAAGGTCCATCAAGCCCAATATCCTGTTTCCAACAGTGACCAATCCTGCTCACAAGTACCTGGCAGGTTCCCAGAAATGCACACAGGTTCCATAATGCTTGTCCTGAGGCAAGCAGTGGATCTTCCGGATCCTCTTTAATAATGGTTTATGGACCTTTCTTCCTGGAACTTGCCCAAACCTTTTTTAAACACAGCTACACTAACAGCCTTCATTACATCCTCCAGTAACAAATTCCAGAGTTTGATTACGCGTTGAGTGAAAAACATATTTTCTCTTATTAGACTTAAATGGGTTACATTGCAGCTACATTGCATGTCCCCTAGTCTTTCTACTTTTTGATGGTGTAAACAACAAATCTAAGTATTACTCGTTCCATTCATTAATTTATAGACCTCTATTATAACCCCCCTCAGATATCTGTTTTCCAAGGGGTCTGTTTACTAAATAGCGATAGCGGCAATCATCAGCGGCAAAATCAGTGCCACGGCCCTATTCAATAAAATGGGGCCGTGGCTCTGATTTTACACGATTGCCGCTATCACTGTTTAGTAAACAGACCCCGAATTTGAAAAGCCCTAATCTTTTAAGCCTTTCCTCATAGGGGTGTCTGTCCATCCACTTTACCATTTTTGGTGACTCTTCTCTGTACCTTTTCTAATTCCACTATATCCTTTTTAAGATACAGCGACCAGAATTGCACACAATATTCAAGGTGTGGTCACACCATGGACGATAGAGACATTATAATATCCTTGATTTTATTCTCCATTCCTTTCCTTAAGATTCCTAGCATCCTAGTTGCTTTCTTAGCTGCCGCTGCACACTGGGCAGAGGGTTTCAATGTATTATCCACGATACCTAAATCCTTTTCCTGGGTGGTAGTAGTAGTAGTGGTGGTTCCTAATGTGGAACCTTGCATTGTGTAACTGTAGTTTGGGTTGTTCTTTCCTAGGTGCATAACATTTCACTTGTCCACATTAAATTTCATCTGCCAATCTTCCAATTTATCAAGGCCCTCTTGCATTTATTCACAATCCTCTTGCATTTTAACAACTGAATAATTTTGTGTCATCAGCAAATCTCATCACCTCACTCGTTCCCATTTCCAGGTCATTTATGAATATGTTAAAAAGCAGTGGGCCTAGCACAGATCCTTGGGGAACTCCACTATTCACCTTTCTCCATTGGGAAAATTGGCCATTCAGCCAGGATTTAGGTATCGTGGATAATACATTGAAACCCTCTGCTTTCTATCTTTTAACCATGCCCTGATCCAGAATAGTACACTGCCTCCAATCCCATGATTTTTTAATTTGGCCAAGAGTCTCTCATGAGGGACCTTGTCAAAGGCTTTCTGAAAATCCAAGTATCCTATATCAACTGGCTCTACCTGTTTATTCACACTTTCAAAAAAATATAACAAATTAATAAGACAAGACTTTCCTTGTCTGAAGCCATGTTGGCTGTCTCCCATTAAGCCATGACTATCTACATGTTCAGTAATTTTATTCTTTATAACGGAAGAAGTTGGTATGAATAACTTAGCTTTAAATTGATTACATTCATATCTTTCCAAGTGCACTATCAAGTGTCCATTCAGAAGGCCTTGTCTACCACTTTCCCTTTGCCTTGCGGTGTCCTGTAAATTTCTATATAAGTTCCCACTCTTTTTCATCTCTTTATTTCCCCTCAGGCTTTGGGCTTTAATGCTTATTTTTATGCAGACAACATTCATTCAATCATAGTCCATGACAGTTGGGATTCTGCTTTAACAAACGTAGGACATAATATGGAGAAAATCACTTCATGGATAAATTTGTGTAAATTAATCTTAACTCCTCCCCCAAAATCTGAAGTTCTCTGGATTTTGCATGGTCATAAACAATTCCTATTTGCAATACTCCAATATCTATATATGAGAAATTATTCTTCCCTGGAGAAATAATTGATACATATATTTTCAAAAGTTCCAGGCATTATAAACTTATGAACAATTGAAAAATTAGATCCCTCAAACACTATTTAGATAATGCAGCTCTAAAAACAGCTTTGCATGCCCTGGTTGACAACCTGGATTGTTGCAACTCCTTGTTGGCCAATGTTCCCCAATACAACCTTAAAAGAGTACAGCTTATGCAAAACACAGTCAAATGGTGAAGAGGTGTAGAGTCATGCACTTGGGATGCAGAAATCCAAGGGAATTGTATGTGATAGGGGGTGAGAGGTTGGCGTGCCACAGTCCAGGAGAAGGACCTCAGAGTGATTGTTTCGGGGTATTTCAAGGTGGTGAAACAATGTGACAAGGTGGTGGCCAAAGCCAGAAAGATGCGGGGGCTGCATACAGAGAAGAATAACCAACAGAAAGGAGGGGGTATTAATATCCCTACACAAGTTGTCGGTGAGGCCTCACTTGGATTATTGTGTTCAGTTTTGGAGACCAGATCTCACAAAGGATATAAAAAGACTTTAAATGGTTCAGAAGAAGGCAACCAAAATGATTTGGAGCCTGCACAAGAAGACATATGAGAAGAGGAGGGACAGGGGAGATATGTTACAGACATTTAAATACTTAACGGGTGTAGAAATGGACAGATAAAGGGGATACCAGAATCCCCAATATGTAATTAAAGATAGATGAATTTCTTGATGCAGATCTCTAAAATGTGCTCAGAATTTTGTCCTTTTACCTACTTCCTCTTAAATAGAATAGGATATCATGATTTCTGTGTAACTGTCTTTAAAATAGTTTGAGAACATTGTTAACGCAAGCATAAAGAGTAAACATAGGCTATGAACTGTGCAACCATAGTTCATTGTACAGTCAACTATAGGTCCCTGCTGACACAACATAATTTTTTGCAACTTTGCAATTATAAATAATTTTGTCATAATCAAGTAAATTTCATCTAATACACTGTAATCAGCTCTTACTCTGCAAAAAGAACTCTAGCGACACCTTGTGTTATGCCATGTTTATGCTTAATGACTGTGTTACTTCCCCTTTTCTCTTCAATAAAAAGAGCTCTTCAGGAGGAAGAATTTGAATCCAACAGACGTGGAACTGTGCTGCGTCCATAGACCGTCTGTTGTTTTCCCTCTGAGCTCAAAGAAAGTAGCACTTTGTGTGTGATTGTGTTCTGTGTTACTCTCTGCTTATTTCTCATTGCTTTATTTATTTATTTATTTAACTGAATTTTTATACCATCTTTCTACAAATCAAAACGGTTTACGTAAAACAATTAAGGCAGTATGTTTCAACTGTTTACATGGAACAAGGTAACAGAGATATATATAGGTAACAAGAGAACTAATTACAAGAACAGTGAGCAACTATTTACAACGGTATATACCGGGATATCATGTGGCTGTATGATAGGTTTTTGATAGGGCAGGAGCGTGGAGGTGGATGAAAGGTTAGGTACTAAGGTGGTAGGGAAAAATGTTCAAGGAAAATAAGAGTTTTTAGCTTCTTTCGGAACTCAGAGTGGGTTGGACAGTTCCGCAGCTTGTAAGGAAGGGAGTTCCATAGAGATGGAGCATAGAGGGAGAAGGCCCTGTTACTGGTAGATTGTTTGCAATATCTTTTAGTTGTAGGGATAGTCAGAAGGTTTTTGGTAATTGAGCGGCGGATTCTTGTGTTAATGGGGAAGGTAAAGAGTGGGGAGAGGCATGGAGCTGACTCATTGGAAATGATTTTATGTATGAGGGTAAGCACTTTGAATTTAATCCTGTATTGAATGGGGAGCCAGTGGAGATCATAAAGGACTGGTGTGATGTGTGAATGTCTGGGGTGGTTGGTTATAAGCCGTGCAATCGTGTTCTGGGCTAATTGGAGCGGTTGTATGGTGTTCTTGGAAAGGCCATGATAGATGAGGTTACAGTAATCAAGAGAAGGAGTTGTGAGGGCCTGACAGACAGAACGAAAGGAGTTAGGGCTTAAGAGGGGTTTGAGGTTCCGGAGGGTACGTAGCTTTGCATATATTGTGTTGGTAGTTCTCATGTGAGGGACCAGAGACCGAAAGAGCCATGGTATTGTGGCCAGATCACGGGGTTTTCTTCAGTTGGTGCCGTTCTCGGATCACTGTGTCCTTCAGCAGCTGGAAACAGCAGACAAGTCTCCAGGATATGTGTGGCAGGTTTTCTGTCGTGAGTATTAAGAGGCAGGTTTCTGTTGTGTGTTTTGAAATGGGCAATAATGCCAGTAAAATTAAACAGAGTACTCTATTAGATGAATAGGGCAGTAAAAGCTCGTAATATAGAGCAGAGAAAGCTCGTGATATAGGGCAGAAAAAGGGAAGCCCGAATTATGAAATGAGGCGCAGGTTTGGTGATAGTGCCTTTATGTTGCCCGTTAACATTCGATGACTGCCAGTAACCTCAGTTTGCAGTTCCCCTTGGGGTGGAACTTTTCAGGAGGACAAACTGTGCTGGTTACAGTATGAGATGACCCTTAATGATTTGGGGTGACCTCATACCAGCCACGAATGGGCCGTGTATGGTTGGTGGCAGTTTAAGGCTGAAAAAGTGCAGCAAGCCACTGACTCTGTGTTTTGAAAAAATTAAAAATCAAGTGTTTAGGATGGATAGTATAAATATGAAAGAAACTGAAACTTACAGGGGAAAAACTTAAATCATTGCTCTATGACAAAATAGAATTAAGCAAAGATTTGAAGGACTAATTTTCATGTCATAACTTTAGTATGACGTTTGTTTTCTCTAATTTAATGGTTAGGGAAGTGTGCTGTGTAGTATACTGCAGTAATAATTTGGAGGTTTCCGGCACAGATAACAGCTTGGCATGACTGCAGTATTAGCAGGAAGAAAGTCTTCAGCAACTGTGGTAAGATTTTTTTTTTGTTAGACTAACCATAAGCCTTATTGGGGAAGTTAAAAAAAAACCAAAACCTCCAAATGTGATTAACCATTTGTTTACTTGTGTATATATAGTAAATAGGTTTTGTTTTCTAGGTCATGGAACTGAACTTATTTTGGGTTATGAGAATTTATCTACTGATTCCATTCTATGTGTAATAATGCAAATGCTGAAAAATATTATTAGAAACACTACTCCTAGGTGATTCTTATGTCTCTGGATACTTTGGGGTGAAAATGATTGATGATATATTCTCCAAATTGTATTTTTAGTTATTATTGATGTGAATGAATGGGAAGATCTTCCATGCTTTGATGCATTTAGATATTTGATAAATTCTATGGATTTGTGTGATGTGATAAAGGTTAAGAAAAATTAAGTGTTTAAAGGAAAGATAGAAGTTAGTTACTTAACTGAAAAAAATTAAATTGCTTGTCAAGTTAAGTCAAGCAAGTTTGTTTAATTAAAGGGAAAAAGTGAATGATACAACTATATTCAAACAAGTGAATTAAGTAATTAAAACAGTAATTAAAACAGTATGGTAAATATATGTATAATGTTTTATTTTTCTTTTGTGATAGTGGACTAATTGAAAATTACAACTATGATAGTGTATGAGTAACAATGTCTGAAGAAAAAATGCTGATGTTTTTCCCAGTTTCTTTTAAACTAATCTGCAGGAGTCGATTGGAGGAGTGATCTTAAATTCTCATGTCGTGTATGTTTTAGTTATTATGGAAAGACCTCTGCAGAACTGATGTTGTTAATTGCAAGCGTGAAGCGAGTGCCTTGTTGCTAGTGGAATAGTTTTAAATTAGTATTACTGAGTTAGATTCAATATGCCTACCTCTTCTATTGCTGCTGTTTGTGTTCTCGCTCAGAAATTTCCCACTGGACTTAAGCCACTGGGCTATTTTTCAGACTTTTGTGACCCTGTTGTAGCAGGAATGCCTCCATGCTTTCAGTCTCTGGCAGCAGTAGTCTTTGCAATCCAAATTACTGATTTTCTAGTACTACAACATGCCTCTCATTCAGGTTTCGCGTCTTCTACACTTGGAATAAAAACAAACAAACAGCTTTCTTCCAGCTCTAGATTGTTACTGTTTGACCTCACTATGCACTGATGGTTCTGCTTTGCGCAATGAATAAGGAAAATTGATGCAATTGTAAGAGTTGATTCTGTGACAGTCGGCTGCTTTGCTATTTGCTAGTGCTCAACTAGCTGGAGTATTGCTCTTTCTAGAGCTCTTCAGTTATCTGCTCACTTGATCATCAATACTGACTTTGTCTCACGCTTCTTGCATGAGGAGCTCTATGTGCTGATACTTTACTACTATGCTGTTTTGTTCTGAAAACAGGGTTCCAATGCAAAAAAAAACACAAAACAAAACAAAACAAAAGGGGGGAGGGTTCCTCTCTTTTTTTTTTTGTTGGAGTTAGCCAGCCAAGTGAACAGAATAAACTACACAGGTACACTACCAAAAAACTGCCTCCAGTTTTGCAACTGATTCCTATAGATTTTGGGGTGCTGAATCCAGGAAAAATAGCCAAAATGTACCATCACGTCACGTTTTCTTGCAAAATTAGATTTCTTACCCATATAAGGAATGTTCACATAATTTCTTTTTAGCCGACTGCAGTTTATTTTCTTGGCCCAAAATAGAGGTTGTAATGGTTAACTAACTAGAAACACTCCCTCATGATATTTTAGAGTGTTTTGTATTCATTTTATACATTAACAGGACAATTGGGAGGCGGGGGGCTAAATCCAGTACTCGCGCTGGCGCATGTTCTTTCCTGTTCGCCTCGCCTCGTTCGCTCGCTCAAACACGGTGGTTGCGACATGAAAGTTCCTGTCAAACTTCAGTTTCTTGCAAGTTCATTATTACCTTTTGTTTGCTCAGTCGTAATCCAGGTTATTCCGAAGTGGTTCACTACAGTTGTAGTTTGCAGTGCTGTGTATTTGTGATGGCTCACAGAGCCAGAGGTTGCGTCAACTCTCCGGACAGTTTTTGTTTTATTTGTGGGGAATATACCGTGAAAAAGCGGCAGAGGAACATTTCTGCATTTATTAAAAAAGTATATTTCGCCTATTTCGGTTTGAAGTTAGGCGATCAAGACAAACCGTGGGCTCCTCACAAAGTGTGCAAGACATGTGAGGAAGATCTACGCTTATGGATGAAAGGTAAAAAACAAGCATTTCGTTTCGGAATACCTATGATGTGGCGTGAACAAAGAGACCACAGCAGTGACTGCTATTTTTGCTCTTGCATTGTGAAGGGATACAACTTAAAAAATAAGAACGTAATAAGTTACCCCAACCTTCCCTCAGCAATTAGGCCTATGCCTCATAGCAACGAAGTACCTGTGCCTGAACCATCAAAATCTTTGGATCATATTTGTGTGGACAGTTCTGATCATGATGAGACTCATCAGATGGCTTTTCCCGATGAGTCCAGTACTTCCGAGTTTGAAACTGAACCAGATCCGAAACCTGAACTTTTCTCTCAAGCTGAATTGAATGATTTAGTCCAGGATTTAGGACTCCCAAAAGATGCTGCCCAACTGCTAGGTTCTCGGCTTAAACAGAAAAATCTATTGTCACCAGGAACAACTTTTTATTGGTACCGCAACCGCGAGACACAATTTTTGAAGTATTTCAGCAAAGAGGAAGATTTGGTATTTTGCAACAATATATACGGAGTGATGGAAAAGTTTAAACTCAAGTATGATCCTGCTGAATGGCGGCTGTTCATTGATTCGTCAAAAGACAGCATAAAAGGTGTTCTTCTTCATAATGGCAACACATTCGCTTCAGTTCCTATTGCTCACTCTGTTATTCTCCAAGAAAAATACGAGAATTTTGCCCTGATTCTTCAGAAGATTCGTTATGATGAGCATAAGTGGATGATTTGTGGAGACTTTAAAATTCTATCCATGCTATTAGGGCAGCAATCCGGTTTCACCAAATATCCCTGCTTCCTTTGCTTGTGGGATAGCCGGGCCCGCGACCTACACTGGGGGAAAAAAGACTGGCCAATTCGGGAGTATTTGAGACCCGGTGAGAAAAATGTTCTTCATGATAGCTTGGTACCTCATGATAAAATTCTATTACCACCTCTCCACATTAAGTTGGGTCTCATTAAGCAATTCATCAAGTCCCTTCCAAAAGATGGTGAGTGCTTTCGGTACCTTTGCTCAAAGTTCCCCCGACTTTCTGAAGCAAAGCTAAAGGAAGGAGTGTTTGTTGGCCCTGATATAAGGAAACTCATTTCAGATGGAGCATTCGCTGAAACGATGTCTGAGAAGGAAAAAGAAGCCTGGGATTCCTTCAAGGATGTTGTTCTCAAATTCTTGGGGAACAGGCGGGATGAGAACTATAAGGATATTGTTGCCAGGATGCTCAATGCCTTCAAAGAACAAGGCTGTAACATGAGCCTGAAAGTCCATTTCTTGCACTCCCATGTGAACTACTTTCCCGAAAACTTGGGGGCGTACAGTGAAGAACAAGGTGAAAGGTTTCACCAGGACATCAAGGACGCAGAGAGAAGGTACTAAGGAAGATGGAACACCACTATGATGGCTGATTTCTGCTGGTTGCTGCTGCGGGAAAACCCCAGATGAAAAATACGCCAAGCAGCGCACCAAGAGAAGCATTCGGGGGAAGAAGAAACGGGCCCACCAGGAGATTGATTGACCCAAGAATGACTTTAAAATCTAAACTGTGTTGACAAATATCGTGTTTTTACTAAACTTTGAAATAAAAATTTGCTAGTTATTACCACAGTGTCGGATCTCATTTATTAGAATTTTATTTTCACACCATCGGGTGTTTGTCTTCATGTATTGCAATGGTGCGGTTTGCGTTTTCTATTCTTACATACATACCTGTACAACATTTTTTGCACATTTCTTTGCTTTGCTTTGTGTCTAACCTCGCTCTTATATGCTCAATGTTTGTGCACATGTATGTGGCTGTTTTAAGTGCAGACAATTTTGCTACCATCACAGTGTGTTTTGTTGACATTACTCTATTCTTATGTGCTGCCTTGTTACAATTTTCTTTATTCTTATTTGAATAACTACTAAACAATTAGTATAAAGAATTCATCCAAGAAACTTTTATCCCGATCGCACTCAATCTGAAACGTTCACCTCAAACTGCTAACCCAATGTAGCAAAAAATCTGTACGTGATGGAGCAAATTGGTTACCAGATTTGGATTCAGCGCACCAAAAAACATAAAAATCAATCGAAACATTAGAGGCAGTTTAAAAAAAAATTTTTTTAGTGTACCTGTGCTATTAGACAACTTTTTGGTGGTGGTGAGAATTGAGGAGGAATGTGACACATTCTATCTACCCTTTTGATGTCTAGGACATCTGCACCTTGCCCACTCACAATCTTAAATGACAGAGGTGTAAGGCAGGGGTCTCGAAATCCAGCCCTGGAGGGATATCCCGAAAACCTGCAGGGTTGCGGACCTCCAGGACTGGATTTGAGTAGCTCTGTCCTATATAATGCAAAGAGGTTAGACCACATGATGACTTTGCTTTACGAACAACATTGGCTCCCCATCTGGGCAAGGATCAAGCTCAAATTTTATTCCTGGCGCATCATGCTTATTACACCAGATTTCCTATTTCTCGCAATATTCTTCTTATCCCTTACTGTCTTGGTGACTAGTAGAGTACTTCAGGGATCCATACTGGGTCCACTGCATTTCAACATATTTATAAATGACCTGGAAATGGAAATGAGTGAGGTGATCAAATTTAACCGCCTGGTGCCCCATCTCCCTCCCATGCACACCTCCAATCTACCCGGCACTCTACATTCTTTTTTCTTGGTCCCTCACTATGGAACTCTCTCCCTTCCACAATACGGCAGGAACCAGTTTTTCCGAAATTCAAAACTCTTCTGAAAACCCTTCTATTTGAAACTGCTTTTGATTTGCAATCAATGATTACTTAACCTCTGCCCTCCAGAATCTTCTAGGCATCTTTTCTCTTCTCCTTTCGTTCTGCGCTCCACTTTCTCTCTCCTGTCATTTAATGGAGTTCCTTTCTTTTTCCATGGCCTATGGCCATTTTGTTTGTTACTAATTGTAAACCGCCCTGGACCAATAAGGCACGGTATATCAAGTATTGTAATAAACAGAAACAGAAACATTAGCAGACGACACAAAATTATTCAAAGTTGTTAAATCACAAGAGGATTGTGAAAAATTGTAAGAGGGACTTGAGAAATTGGGAGACTCTGCAACCAAATGGCAGATGAAATTAA
Organism: Ichthyophis bannanicus; assembly: GCA_033557465.1. NCBI lineage: Eukaryota > Metazoa > Chordata > Amphibia > Gymnophiona > Ichthyophiidae > Ichthyophis > Ichthyophis bannanicus. The sequence continues at coordinate 116,208,163 of CM066049.1, read as the reverse complement.
GTCTAGAGAAGTGCAAAGTTGTGCACTTAGGAAAGAACAACCCAAACTATAGCTAAACAATACAAGGTTCCACATTAACAGTCACCACCTAGAAAAGGATCTAGATGTTATAATGGATAATACAATGAAATTCTTTGCTCAGAATGCAGTTGGTGGCCAAGATATCAAATAGAATGCTAAGAATTATAAGGAAAGGAATGGAGAATAAAGCAAATGATATCATAATATCTCTGAGTCGCTCTATGGTGCACGTGAACTTTGAGTATTACATGCAGTTCTGGTCACCATATCAAAACAAGATATACTGTAGCAGAATTAGAAAAGGTACAGAGAAGGGACACCAAAATGATAGAGGGGGATGGAAGGATACCCCTATGAGAAAAGGCTTAGAAGGTTAGGGCTCTTTGGTTTGGAGAAGAGATGGATGTAGGGAGATATCGGAGAGGTCTATACAATGAGTAGAACAAGTAAACTTGAATCAGTTGTTTACTCCTTCAGAAAGTACAAAGACTAAGGAACATGCAATGAAGCTACAAAGCAGCACATTTAAGATTAAACAGAGAAAATGTTTTTTCACTTAACATATAATGAAGCTCTAGATTTTGTTGCCAGAAGATGTAATATAAGCTGTTAGTGCAGATGAGTTTAAAAAAGCTTTGGACAAATTCCTAGAGGAGAAGTCCATACACCATTACCAAAATGGACTGGGGGAAATGCACTACTTATTCCTAGGATAAGCAGCAAGGAATCTGTCTACCTTTTGGTACTTGTGACCTCATTGGCCACTATTTGGAACAGGATGCTAGGCTTGAAAGACCTTTTTGATCTGATCCAGGATGGGGAAATTTTAATGTTCTTAGAATGTTTCAAGCAAACTTTCTAATAGTCTGTACTTGGGACAAATTGAAATTTGAATTGCTACAGAATACAGCTTGCAGTTGCCTTGCCCCTCACATAGGAATTTCCTTCTGATTAATCTTTGATTGAAAAGTTCTTATAAAAGGTTTAAAGCAGGAGTGAAGACATGGTTCCCAACACAGAAACATGACGGCAGCAGGAAAAGACCACATGGCCTGTCTCGTCTGCCCTTCCATATCAACCACTACAACAGTCCCCCTTTTTTTTACCTTTAGAGATCCTCTGTGTTTGTCCCATGCTTTTTTGAATTCAGATACTGTCCTTGTGTCCACCACTTCCACTGAGAGACTATTCCACGCATCTACTACTCTTTCCGTAGAGAAATATTTCTGCATATCACTCCTGAATCTATCCCCTTTCACTTTCATCCTATGTCCTCTTATAGCAGAGTTTGCTTTCAATTGAAAGAGGCTCTCCTCCTGTGCATTTATGCCACGGAGGTATTTAAACATCTCTATCATATCTCCCCTTTCCTCTAAGGTGTACATATTAAGATCCTTAAGTCTGTCCTCATATGCTTTATAACAAAGACCGCTAACCATTTTTGTAGCCACCCTGTGCACCGATTCCAGCCTGTTTATATCCTTTTGAAGGTGTGGTCTCCAGAATTACATACTCCAAATGAGGTTGCACCAGAGACTTATACAGAGGCACTATCCCCTCCTTTCTTTTGCTGGCTATTCCTCTCCCTATGCACCCAAGCATCCTTCTAGCTTTTGCCATCGCCTTTTCTACCTCAGCTACTTTAACAACTGGCCTAACAGCAGAATCCATTTCCTTGCTCTTTCCCTGTACTCAGCTGATTGATGTCTTTTGTTGGTTTATTACTCTTCCCTCTGTTTGGCCCTTGCATTTGCATTAAGCAAGAATGTCAGGGACACATGTTAGTGCGGTAGCTGCTGGTAATCTGCTGTACACACCCTCAACAGGTAACAGACGACTGTTGCGCATACCACACATAGATTTCTTCTCTCAATGCATGATATTAGTGCAGCCTAGTAGACATGCCTCTTAGGGGTATGTTTACTAAACCATCTTAATGTGCGCTCTGTGATGTTATCGCGCGATAAGGTACCTTATCGCGCGATAATGGCGCTTTACAAGGCACACAGGTACCTTATCGCGCACTGCGGTGCAAACGAGCGCTGAAGGCGGGGAAAGGCTCCCGGAGGGCGGAGGAAGGCTCCCCAGGGGTGGAGAGAAGGGGTCAATGGGTGGAGAGTGGGAGGGGAGAGGTTCCCCGCACACTAACGCTGTGAAATCCTCGCGTTAGAGCTGATTTAAAGGGAAAAGAAACCATTTCTGTCAGCAATGTACAGCAAAACCAGGGAAACCTACAAAAAAGTGATAAGTGTGATACATGTGCATGGAACAAGTACAAATAAAAGTTGAAAAGGACCCCAACAAAATATACAAAAAACATAACCAAGCTGGGCAATAGTGATAGTAATGGGAAACAGCAAAAAACACTCCCAAGAAAGCTCCAAAAAAATGATATGAATTTTGGAAGGGTCTGCACTGATCAGGGTTTCCCTCTCCATTGGACAGGTTTCCTATGGCATGCACACGTTCCACAACAGCAGGGCGGGCATGTCGGAATGGGCAACTGGACAACTGGACAGATGCTGGGAAAGGGGATACAGAGGGCTGCAGGCGGCACATGCTGTGGTGCAGCTGGGGCACAGTGCGGACTAGGAAGATGCCTAGGTGGCACTTAGGAATGCTGAAACTGTACAGCAGCCAGACAGCAACTGATGAGGGCCCAACATGGGCACGAGAGTATTTATCACAGTGTCACAGGGGATAGTACCCAGCAGGTACCTCCAAGGGCACAGAACATTGGCAGGTGGTGTTGGGGGGAAGCGTGGACGTCTATGCAGGCACCCCTACACCAGAACACGCACCATAGGCAGCCGCCTACCTGCACACTGTATGGCCTGAGACTGCGCTCCACCAGCACCATCAGCAGAAGGGCAGGTCAGCAGGGTGGCAGAGGGGGCAGTGGCAGCTGCCCAGAGCAGACCATGGCCTAGCCCTGTGTAGGTGGGTGCCATGCACTACAGCAGACAGGCCCCGTCTGATGAACAGTCATGGTATCCCCAGGGGATGTACTGTCTCTGTGGCAACACGGTGGTGCAGTGCACACAGCCAGTATGTTCAGGAGCGGAAGGTTTACAGGTTCAAGTCCCAGCTGTGGTTCCTGCCAACCCAGCCCCCATTTTTTACCCACTACTAAAACGTGCTAATACAGACAGAACCTTTATTGCAGATGATGTAAACATGCCCAAAACACCTACATTTTACCCTACAGAGCACAGACACCATAAGCAGGCGCATTACCTAGAGCATAGTCTCCCAAATGCAGTTCTGGAGGGCCAAACACCATTCAGGTTCCATGCTGCCTCTAATAAAGATGCCTGTGCTGCATATCTATGCACCGCCCCCATGATATGCAGATGTATCTCATGCATATTTATGAGGGACAGCATGAAAACCCGAACAGTGTTTGGCACACCAGGACTGGAGTTGGGAACCTCTGCCGTAAAGCAGCAGCCAACAGGGGCAGACACACCCACATCCATAGGCTCCATTAGCCAATGCCTCCTGGAGAGGCAAGACATTGGGCCCTGCGTGCATCTCCCAATACTAGCACTTGCATACCACAGCAATGCCACCCTAAACCTGGGAATATGGTACACAGCTATCAAAAGGTAGCTATGATTACTGGCAGATAGCAATTCCTATGTTAAGCACAGTTTGCTGATTAAGCTGCATCATAGCAACCTTTCTGATGTCTGTGGGGTGTGCTTCAGGTCTGGTCTCTGACAGTGTTTACCACCCTGGGGAGTGACCCCCAACAGTTTTGCGTACCATATCCATGCCTGCACTGTGCCCAGGACTGGTGTGGTGGCCAGGGCTGCTAAACACCTCTATAGTAGCACAATGCTGGCATAGGTGTGGGAGTGTGTGTCTGTCTATCCAGTGTGTGGTGGCTGCAAACTCCCTCCACAGCCCACACTGCCAGCACTGTTGCCAGTATTAGCCTGCCAATGTGCATAATGAGGAGCAAGGTACCATGGGTATAGCCCGGACAGGGTGGCCTGGCCAGGATGAATCTGCACAGGGCATAGGGCAATGGCTGGGACATTGTAGTGCCCGGCCACCACCTGCACAGACAGGGTGGCCACAGTATGTCCTGCTGGGAGTTCACTCTCACCCTGACTGAGCAGTGACCATGGCATGGCTAGGTTCCCCCATAGTGCCCTATAATACCTCTTTCATGCGATATTTCTGGGTTCCCTTTTGGGGCCTAATCACTGACTTATCTGCTTGGTGTGTATGCTGACATCCCAGTTCTGGGTGCATGCATCTCCTCCAGGAATATGCCCTATGGACTAGCTATCAGACTGTCTGCAGCTAGTTTGTGTCTTGCTGGAACACCTTGCAGGGTGCAGTGGCTGCAGGAGAATATCAGATTGTGGTGGGGTGCAGCTGAGTATTTCTGGGCTTAATGTCTGTCTGCTATTGCTTTATAGATGTGTACAGAGCTGCATTGACTGCCCTGTAGGGTGTCTGTTCCTCAGCAGGACTGCAGTTGGTGGTCCCCTCTACTGCTGCCATTGCAGGGACGTAAAATGTGGATCTGTCAGTGGGAGACCCTGTTTCCCACCCTCAGCCCCAGAGGGTGGGTTGGGTGGTGGTACATAATCTGCCTATGGGTCCATAAGGGTCAAACCTGACTGAGAAATACAGATGTATCCAAAGTGTGTCTGCAGGAACTACCTATCTCACACACTAGGACTGCTGGGGACTTACAGCATGGCCTATTTCTGCCATGGAAGGTGCTGTGGACCTGGTGCTGGGCGCCCCACCGCACCCTCAGGGTGAGCACAGTACCCGCACAATGTGACGGTGTGTAGCTACTCTGTGCCAGTAACACACATGGTCAGTTCTCCCTACCAGGCCGAGGTGCTGTGGGGGTGCATACCCCATCTTGTGTTCATCTGTAGACTGCTGATTTGCATGTGCAGTGCATCATGGGTATGGGTGGTTAACCCTATCCTGGTGACCACAGCAGACTGTTTGTGTGGTGACGTGCAGTCCTTCTGCAGCCAGCCAGGGGTTTGCTAGTAGCTATGGAGCTGTAGCCCACTGGTTACTTCACTGCTTGTGGAGCCAGAGGTCATGGGTTCAAACCCACAGTGGGGTTATTTGATAGGGCTGTCTGAAGCATTGTCTATTTTTAATGTACATTAGTGCTGCCAGCATAACACCCTCGGGGTACTGTAACCATAAGGTGCCTCAGAGGGCGCCCTATAAGGCACCTTATAGGGCACCCTATAAAGTGCCTTCTGAGGCACCTTATGGTTACAGTCCGTATAAGGTGCCTTATAAGGTATCCTATGGAGCGCCTTATAGGGTGCCCTATAGGGGACATTATAGGGTGCCTGGGCGGACAGTGCACTTTATAGTATGCCCTCTGGAGTGCCTTATAGGGCGGCTGATGCAGCACCTTATGTTACAGCGCTTTGAGAGTGCGTTTACTAGCAGCAGTAATTAAAATAAAAGTAAAATGCCTCATAATGCAATATTACACATAACAGGTGGTGCCTCAGGCAGCCTTATTCATTGGGCATAGTGGGGGATTGAACCCATGACCCCCGCACCATCTGTCAGTGTCTTCACCATTGTACCGCAGCCCTGTTCCTCTGTTTGCACATCAGCATGCCTGCTTATGCTTCCCGCGCGCGTTTCTCATGCGTAATGTGCGCTGCACACAGCGTACAAGAGCGCGCGATAATCCCGGTTTGCTAGGTTAAGACTGAAACGCCCACTCCTTATATGGCATCCTGCACACTAGCGCCAGGCGCATATTAGGACGGTTTAGTAAACATACCCCTTAGTGTTGTCAACAACTTTGACTATTACTTGAACAGTGTCATATCTAAAATGCAATGTGAGTGACTCCTGGTGACCCAGCAACTCCTGGGTTTTCTTGGCAGTGTGACCGGAAGTAGGTTGCCAGGCCTTTCTTCTGAGGCAATGGAGGGTTAAGTGACTTGCCCAAGGCCACAAGGAGGGCTAGTGGGAATCAAACTCTGGTCTTTTGGTTACTAAGCCAGTGCTCTAACCACTAGGCTACACTTCCAAAGTGGCATATCAAAACCTTTAAAATATTTTATTTCTATCACCTTCAAAGGTAAATGAAATGAAAAGAAAAAACCTTTTGTAGTGAAAACTCGGTGCTGTCTCTTGATACTCATGTCTCCCTCCCTGTGCCCACTTTTGATCCTTCCCACTTTGACAACAGAGCTCAGGCTGTAACCTGTTTCAATTTCTGAATTTTCTATACCTCAAAAAATATTAGAGACTGATTAGCAATATCTAATGTAATCTATATGATTCTTCTTTTGGGGGGAAGAGGTATTTCTGGCCAGATCTGTGTGCCATGGTGTTGCAGTTACTTTTGTCCTGAGCTGCGGGCACTGGAAAGCAGGAGCAGGAGAGGCACAACTGACTCCATCGTGAAGGTTTGGCAGCTTCAGTTAGGCCTTATCAGCTGCAGGGAGGGGCGTCGTCAATCTCAGGATCTTCATCATCACCAAGAAGCTGACAAGGGCCAGAAAACTTACAGAGAGGAGGAGGAGAGCCACTTCTAAAGTATTCTTTAAGACAGAGGGCATGATGTTAGTGCTGGGCATTGCCATGCCAAAGGGCCTTGCTTCAATCCTCAGATTGGATCTACTGCTCCCCAGGTCAAGGGGCTGGGAGTCATGGCCCCTTTTTTAATGGGTGACTGGATTCAGGCTCATAATTGCAGGGTTCTGGAGGGAGCTCAGGTGCATGGCTTCTGTCCTGCACGGACCAGAGTAGGCAGATCAAGGTTGTTAGGATGAGGAGGAGTTACGAATGAAGGCTGGAGGAGTCAGATCCCAATCCAGATTCCATCTGAGCTGGAAGCCCAAAGGAACAGCAAGGGTCAAAATGTCCAAAACATAGCAGCTTAGTTAATGAGTACTTTCCCTGAGACATCAAAAGGCAAGAAACTCCTGAATAAACTCCACCCAAAATCTCCTGATCTACATATTCAAACATACTATTTCACACACTGACATTTCTACCTTAATGATGAAAACATAGCCACTGGGGTTCAGAATTTGAGGCTACCCTACAGGTTATTAATCAGGCTCAATTAGAAGTGCCAGTCAAGGTTGTAAACATATCAATATTTAAGTTAAACAGCTCCCATGGCTGCTACATCTCATTCAGATGCTCATAAAAAAGCATCTTTCTGCAGCTCACACTCGATATCCTGACACACACACAGAGTGAAGGAATTGATCGGTAGTAAGAGCAGTGAATCACAGTCCCAGCACGCAGCAGTAAGTTTTGTCTGCCACTCAGAGGGCCTCATTGGCTGAGTTCATTAGTCTGTTAAAGTGGTTTGCATTAGGAGTTATAGGTCCACACTCGGAAAACCTAGGAGTACAGAGGACAGCACCCTCTGTCTTGCACCCGTAATATGCAATCTGCAGTAAGTGCACATGGAAACAAATAGCCATTTCCACGTTTTAATGGACTATGCTTCAATAACATATTACATGTGAATAACAAACAGCAGCAAAGCTGCCACTAAGCAAAACTGAAGAGGTGAGGCCTGTATCCCCACTACCAAGCCTCCGCTTTACTTATTGTCCCCTCTCGCACTCTTAGGACTTGCAGTTGCTCATCTTGAGCATCAGAGCAAGCTGGCGGGGTAGTTCCTGCCTGTAGACCTAGCAGGCTGCCCTTAATTGAGTCAAGCAACAGTCTAGAAAATTTTTCGTTCACTATTAACTCCAATAGGATTAGAGTATCAAAACATTCTTCTTTAAGATGCAAGAAAACCAATTAGGTAACTTCCGAGGTCTCAGTATAATAGCAGCACGGCCTCATAGACTGTCGTCATCAACAGGCCATTATGCTTGATAACATCAGTGACCTCAATAGTAAACAGCTCCCTTTATCCACAGTAAAATACTCCTTTCATGTTCTAACAGTATCTACTAACTGCTTCAAACTTTAACATGTAAACTCCACCAGGAAAGTGCAATTCTTCCCATTGTGTAAAAAGGAGAGCTGCTTGTTCGTGCTCTTCTTTAGGATCTTTAATTGAGTCAAGCCTGTACTCTGAGGTGCACAACCCTCATTCTTACAGGCCACAAAGAGCAACTCAGTGGCAGCGAACTTGGGCTTAATTTCCAGCTTGGGTCCTTTGCTCCTCAGGTCAGCTGAGCTGGAGATGCTGTGGTGGCACCATTCATGGTCCTTGGAGGGAAAAGGGGAAGTCGCAATCATCACACAAAGGTGATACCTAGTAGCTGGATGTAGAGCCCATGATTGCAGAGTTTCCGATGCCAAACCAAATGCACCTCCTACAGAATATGCACATTGACCTTATAGTTCTATATCTATGCATATCTACTGTAACGTAAATAGAATTACATCATATCTGTTAAAATGTAAATATTCTCCCCAGTTTAAGTCCATGTTATGCTCCCTGTTATCTGTAAACTTAAGACAGATCCTATTCTGTCTGAGTAAAATTTTGTTGTATGTAAACCGCACTGATAACAAAGAGCGCGGGATATAAGAACTGTTAAATAAATCAAATAAATAAGGCTTAAGGTTTGCCTAGGCACAAACGCCTTGAACCAGCTCTGGGATCAGCCCCGATTGTTTATCGCTGAGGCAAAGCTATTGGAGAATATTTTATACATTATACGTTTGATGTGAGAGCTAAGATAAGACACTACGCATGCGGCATGTGGAAACTGCAGTCGGTATGATCTTACAGTAGAAGCCTCTGAATGGATATATCCCATTCACCGGGGATTTTATCTACATACGAATTGTAACTCTGCTTATCTTATCTATAGGATACTCTGCCCATGTTCTCTGATTTATATTGGACAGACTAAATGTAAAATTCGATTATGGCTTGATGAGCACCACAGTCGTATTTCCACAAAGACTCTGCCAGCCCCCCTTGTGGAGTACTGGTTGAAGAAAGAGCATAAGATGAAGGTTATAGAATAGCAGATTATTGATACATATGAAGAATCTCAATGGGATGGTGTATAAAGAGTCATTTTGGATTTTTAAGATGAATTTGATGACTTTGAGAGGTTTAAATCTAGAGGCTGAATGGCTTTTCTTATGAGCCTTGACTGGGCAGCTATGTCACGTGATTTTGCTATAAACACCAGCACCATGTTTTTGTTTCAGATGCATTCCGAATTTATGAATGAAATGGGGACTGATGAATAAAGAAGCTCCCTGACCCTGAAGAGAATGCCATGTCGTCCGATGGGCATTGTTTGAAATTCTAACCATTAGCGTAAGTGCTGCTCCTAACTATATACAGCATTATACAAATGTTATTGATGATATAATGAAAAGACAGTATCTGTAGCCATCAATATTGAACCAATGATGATACTATGAGAGTGTGTTTGATGATCTCTAACATACAATAATAGTTTTTTTTATGCTAAGCGTTACATAGCACTGTGTGATTTATTTTCCTTAGCCAAGTGTGATGCATAAGCGTTTTATAAAGACAACATAATTGCCAATGTGCCTTTATGAACAGGGCTGGTGCAACCATTAGACAAGATTAGCTTCTGGGTGGGGGGGGGGGGGGCAGCAAAGAGCAGCAGCAATTAAAGCAAAACAATAGATTCTGACAGCCAGACAAACTCTAATAGCCGTCAGCACATTCTGTTACCTGCAGGAGAGTGTGGGGGGCACATATACCTACAAAGCCAAGGTTAATATTTACAAGAATGATGCTCAGTTAGGCATTTTTACAGGATTATTGCTTGAAGGGTGATGTTCAGATGACCATGATTGTTGAGTTCACGTCTCAAATCTTTGGGAAGGGGGTAAGGCTGAAGATTTGCCTAGGGTACCCAATACCTTGCACCAATCCTGGGACCAGTCCTGTTTAGAAAATAGGCTCCCATTACCAGCCCCGATAGCATACAAATGCCAACGCACACATGTAAACCTGCACTCACATATAAAATACACTGATGCAAAGCAACATCGCCCTGCTCCGCCCTATTGCATCCCTAGGAAGGTGTACATGTGACACCATACAGTAAGCTTATAAAAGATTGTTTTCCACATGCACAAAAGCAGAAGAACCCTTTCCAAAAAAAAATATAATTAATTTCCATACCTTTTATTGCAGCAGCCTGGTGATGAAAGGTTTTCTCTTTTGGCTTACATTGATTGCAAGCAAGAAGCGAGTGGGAATCAGCTGGGAAGGAAAAGCCAGGCTGAGCACGGAAGCCAGGATTTGGGCTGTTGCAGGAACAGGCACTTACCAGGAGAGCTGTTCCCACGGTTGAAAGCTAAAGCAAACTTTCAGAGAAAGGATTGGCACGAAGCTTCTGAGGGGAGGAAGCAAGCCAAAGGAGAAAACCTTTCATCACCAGGCTGCTGCAATAAAAGGTATGGAAAATGTATGCCTAAGAAGAATGCTGTGAAGGATAAAGGTTTATATTATGCTGATATAAAACCTCCAGGAAGAAGGGATTCTTGTAAGCTCAATATAGCACAGGGCCGACGCCCTAGGTTAGGCCCAAGACATTGGGACTTGCTAGAGCAAATATATAAAACCCCTGAATATGGTTTGCATGAAACCAGGGACACTGAATCAGAGGTATCGGATTATGAGCAAATGCAAGTGGATCCCATAGAAGATGTATCTGACCATGACATGGATTGTACATTGTGTATTTCAGGAAGTCTAGAAGCTCTGCCAGGCTTGTGATCTGTTCAAAGTATCAACAGAGCATTCTTGACTTGTTTAAGCACCACCATTTTTTTGTAATGTATGATAGTTTTGTTTGAAAAGCCTAAGTTTGTTATTCTACCTGAAGTAAGGACTTTTGCTTTCACGTTGTAACCCAATATTTTGAACCTCAGCAAAGACGGGAAATAAAAGCCTTATTTTTCCCACCACTCTGCTTAAGTATTTTCTTAAAGATTTGGAGCTCAAGAAAATTCCAAGGACCAAGAGCCATTTGGGCCTTCAAAAGACTCTCAAATCTTAACTTTATATTTTGTGTCGCACCTGCCCTGGCATTCACTGGCCACCAGGGAAGTGTTGCTGACAACACACAAGTTTTGAGTTTTGTGGCATGTTTAGCCAATTCACTGCCGTCTTTTTCATATGGATACTCTCTCTTTATAGTGTTAAAGAAAGATATTTTCTCTGTCTCCTCTGTGGTTGGTTCACATCATATTCCTATAAAACGCCTATATAATGACACCTCCTTGGCGATTTACTTATAACTTTGTGACATGCTGACTCACTCGCATATATCCTTGCACCTTTTGTTTTCTTGGGTTTCACCATTGCCTTTTCTCTTCTTTTTGCGTGGATTCTATGATATACCATATACACATTCTAAGGTGCAATTTAGTCCCTTTGCTATATATGTTATGTGGCTATCTCTTTATGTTCATGGCTCTGGCTTATTTTCTTTTGTCACTCTTTCTATTTTATTTTGTAAGTTTGCCTTTTATCTGTATTTTTTGTTGTGTTGAGTCATTGCTATCCTTATCTACACTATGTGCAATGGATGCATGTTATAAGTGGATACAAAAGACATTATGCCTTTATGCAATTTCATCTCACCAGTACTATATGAAATGTTTTGAGTATTGAGATATTCGATACTAACATCAACATTCCTTTCCCTTTCTTTATATAGATTGAGGAGATTTCTCCGCTTTTTATATGTTGTTGCTTCGCCTCTGTGGTAATGTATTTTTTATTATGTGGTATGTTTTTTAAGCTGTGCAATTTTATGACTAGGTCTAGAAGGGCAATTGCCTCTTAGCTCTTTCTTTGGCTTTCCGTTTTTTTATATGTGCGTATTTAAGTTAAATTCGCCTACTTATTTTAGAACAATAGAATATTTTTTTAAATTTTATGTTTTATGCTTAAGCATTTGTATATGTTTTAATATGTATGTCTTATGTTATTTTGTTTTTAGACCCCTGAAGAAGGCCTCAGGCCGAAACTTTTTAGTTGAGTCCCTCAATAAACCTTGTCCTCACACCTATACTCCTGCATGTAGGCCTGTTTTTTGGGTTCCGCTCTTGATTTGATTTGCCTGTGCGGATACCTTCCTCTCTTGCTGTTTGACTGGAAAGAAAATAAGACCAGTACCTTAGCTTTGGCAGGTGGACCATCATAGCTGGAATCCAAGACAGTCTCTGGAACAGCACAGGGGTCCAAAGAGGCAGTTAGACTAAATAACGCAGGCTACAGCCCTTCCAGAGGCAAGCCACATGAGAAGACAGAACCAGGGCTTCCTGTGAGAGTCTTATATCTGTCCTTAGGTCAGGAGAATAGCCTTGTGCACACACACAGTGTGTATCTATCTTTGCAGACAAGAAAAGAAGCTAGAAGACACAAAAGTTCCCTTGCATACTGTAATTATTCTTTGTGAAGAGTCTTTATCATAAGTTCAGTGATTGATTGGCATAAGACAGTCTGAAGTGTTCTTAGTGAATCAGAAGGTGATGAACAGATGCTCATCCTGCAAATACAGGAGCCATAATGAGAGAAGATAGTGGTATGCAGTTTGGACATCCCAAGGCCAGTATCATCATTAGTGGATGATGAAGGCTGGAAAAGCAGATGTTCTTGTATGTGGAGAATTGATTGGCCTGAGAAACTAATTGGCCAGGAAAAATAATTGCACAGAAATGATAGTCTTCTGTATGCACAGGTATAATCACTTGGCAAGTAGTTGCTTGAAGGTCAGGTCTGAGATTTGAAGCACAGCAAAGGTTTCTTGTAGCAGGAAACTGTTTCGTTTCATCAGCTTTGGTTCAGGCTTTGGCATCTGAGCAGGCCGCAGGGGTACCAGCCCTACAGAAGACTGCACCATAGACAGTTCAACGGCTTCCATATGGTAAACTCCTAGCCCGCACCAAGCAGGTGCCTCCCTGTGTTGTCCATTCCCATTGTCACATCGTCACTGTTTAAAATTGACACCACATTTCTAGGTGAGAAGCTTCAGTTAATTGTTGCAGTAGCCACAATTCATTTAAAAAAACCTCCTGCCTGACCTCAGTCACTTTGATGGCTAGTCACATCCATATAATGGACTTAGACTGGCCTCTACCTGTCTTGTACGTTCGATCTGGCCAGCCACAGTTTGTCCAATATCTGGCAGGGTGATCCAGGCCAATATGTATAGTTTATTGACCGGAGTAGGATTTAGGCAGCTAGTTATACACCACTCTCATTAAACACTAGTTCAATCTTGCTTGCATGTGACGATCGTTTCCAGAATGGGCGTGCATACTCAGCTGTGGAGTAACAAAGCACCAAGGTGGCGGAACATAGTGTCAAAGGGCCTTTCCCGCTACACCCCCCCCTCCCCCCCACCCCAGCTCTTCTACACTCTACGCTGGATGTTATTTCAGATGCCAACTTTTCTATGCAGTTTCCCAATACATAATTTACGTGAGGGCATTCGGTCCTTGCATTTCTGATATCTTTGTATTTTGCGCAGTGCGAGAGGAAATGCTTTCCTGTTTCTGTTTCTCTAGTATCACACTACATGCAGAGTCTGGGGTTTCTTTCTGTTCAGTTTGTGTCTTCATGTTTCTCTTTCTAGTCTTCACTTATCCTGGATTTGATGAGGGTCTTTCTGTGCTTCGCATGCGTGACTGAAGTCAGGTATTCTGTTAGTGTGTACTTTCTGTGTTGCTTTTTGTGTTTTTCAATCTGCATCTCCCACAGGAAGCGTTCTGGGGCCCGATATTCTTCTGGGCAGGCTATGTGCCACTATGGGGTCATATGCAGCCCCGGCATTGAATATCTGGGGATTGCCACACATGCAGGAAGCCGCTGTAGCTAACCGGGTAGCAGCGATATTGCATGCTACCCAGTTAGCTCCTGCTTCTTAAAGATAGGACAGTCTCCCCCTCTGCTCTACCCTGAAACTGCCCCCGATGCTAACTGCAGAGCATCAGGGCACGTAGCGGGGTTAGAAGGGGATATTTATTGGCACTAACCATGTTAGTGCCGTTGAATATCACGATTCAAGGCATTTACATGGTTTACTGGGCTGTAAACCAAGTAAACGCTTTTTGAATATCAGGCTTGTAGGGTTCCAGGGCACACTGCATTGCATCAGTTAGTAGCTGTTTGGGTTCTGAATGTTGATGCTGGTTTGGTAGTGAAGGTTTGCTACATATGTTGAGTGTTTATTCCAGTGTCTGATAATGGAGGGAGTTTGCCGCTATTATTGAGATGCTGCCAAAAATATCCTTTTTTTTGTTGACAAGTGGTAATTCTGCTTTCCAGCCCTTATTGGGGTATCTATGTGGATTTTTTATTTAGTAGTATTTAGCTCTCGCCTCTCCAGTAGCAGTTCAAGGCAAGTTACAGTCAGATACAGTAGACATTTCCCTGTCCCCAGAGTTTTTGCAATCTGCTTTCAGAACTAGAGGTGCAGGATTTTGGGGGATGGGTGGGTTCTGTCCCAGTCTCTAATTTTGAATTAACAGATCCCAGACCTCAGGCCCATATAATAGGTTTGGTTGAATGATGCTACAGAATAATTTCAATTACAGTTTTACTTAAGAACATACGATATGCCATATTGTGTCAGACCAAGGGTCCATCAAGCACAGTATCCTGTTTCCAACAGCGGCCAATCCAAGTCACAAGTACCTGGCAGGTTCCCAAAAGGTAGACAGATTCCACGCTGCTTATCCCAGGAGTAAGCAGTGAATTCCCCTGGTCCTCCTTAATAATGATTTATGGATTTTACCTCCAGAAACTTATCCAAACCTGTTTTAAATCCAGACAATCTAACAGCTTTTACTACATCCTCTGGCAGTTTGGGGGTTGCATTTTTTCCAGATGTTTTTGTGTTGCACACGTAACCTCCTTTCTGTGTGGTCCAGACAGTTGCTGGAAGACAAGGAAATGCACCAATCCTACAAACTTCTGTCCAGAGTTTCTCTGAGCTCCTGCATTTTTAAAGTATCAGGGTTCGGATTTGTGAGGAGGTTTGATACAAAGTGGCAGTAGTTATTAAGAATTTGGCACTAGACACTCTCCCTTTTACCCCTCTCAATAAATAGGGTTCTGAACCAAGGGTTTGAGTGCCCCTAATTTTAGAGTAAACATCTTCAACAATTAGCATCTTATAATGGAGAATATGACCATAACACAGTAGATTAGGGGTGTAGTTTACCCCATTCCTTCTCTATATGTAACGTTCATCTTATTGACCAATTACTGGTACTTGTTAAGTGTAGTTCTCCTTCTCTTAATTTTCCTCCCTCGAGATACTAAGATTAGGGCTGTTATCTCTCAGTTCCCGGTACTGTGAAAGTAGGGCTTCCCAAACCATTAGGCAAGACTAGGCAGTCACCAGGGCGGTGGCGGCTTCCGAGTAACAGCTGAGAGCAGCGGCAGTCAAAGCAAAACACTAGATCCCGATAGCCAAACTCAAAGAGCCATCAGCACATCCTTTACCTGCAGGGAGAGTGGGGCCTGCTTCCATACACATGCAAAGCAAAGATGCATATACAAGTTGTTGTTGTTAAGTGCCAAGTCAGAGTTGACTCATGGCGACCCTCTGGATAGCTATCCTAAATTGTGTTCGGTCTTCAGTCAGGCGGCTCATTGTTCACAGACTGGTACCTGTAGCTGCTGTTACTGTATCGATCCATCTCATTGCTGGCCTTCCTCTTTTGCGTTGACCTTCTATCTTGCCAAGCATGATGCCTTTCTCTAATGATCTCTCTCTTCGCATGATGTGTCCAAAGTACAAGTATGATGTCCAATTATGCATTTTTATGGGATTGTTGTGGGTGGGGTGGCGTTGTAATGATGATGATGATGATGATGATTTGGAGTTCAATGATTAAAATCTCAAGAAGAGGGTGCTCTAGGCAAACATCACCCTTGAGATTTTAATAACTAAACTCAACAGTCATGATCATCCCAACACCACCCCTTCCACAACAGTGCAGTAAAAGTGGGCATCATACTGTTAAATATTAAATTCTGCTTCTTTGAGTTTGACTGTCAGGATCTATTGTTTTGCTTTGACTACTGGGTTCTTCCTCTGGCACACAGATAGACAAGGGAGCCCCCTGGAGACTGAAAAGCAGGGGTGGGGGTGTTTGGGCACAGTATTATGGTTGTGCCTCATGTGGCACCAGTGGACAGCTCTATAGAAACATGAAGGCAGAAAAAAAAACACACATGGCCTCCATATCAACTATAACAGTCCCCTTTTTTCCTTTAGAGATCCTCTGTGTTTGTCCCACGCTTTTTTTTTTTTTTTTTATACTTTTATTTTCATTTTGCAACAAACAAAAGAAAACAACACACCAAAGGAGACAAAACAAGTATACAATAAGGAAAAGCAAACCCTATTACCCCCCACCCCCATGCTTCTTCTCTAAACCGACAGTATCAGCATGTGAGCGCTTCCAAACAACAGTGATCATACATCAAAACGAACATAAATAGTATCTGCGATACAGAATGATCACGTGACAGAGATTTATACAAAGTTAAACAGTCAGATGAGAGCATTTAGCATTGTGAACATAGTCATTGAGCATCTTCCATTTAGACAGATGATGGGGGGTCTGAACGGAAGAAGCAAACATACGAGGTAGTTGTTCATATTTACTATAGAGACAGACATGATTCCACCATTCATTGGGGCTCAGATGGGAGCTATTTTTCCAGTATTTCGTAATTAGGGAGATAGCGATGCCCAGCATAAAGTCTAAAAGGAAGTAAGCCGATTTTGGAAGAGAGGGGATCCCCGCAGCTGAGCGGAGTCCCACTATCCTCCAAGAAAGGGGCTCTTGAAAGTGCAAAATAGATTGGATACGACCCCAGACCCGACGCCAGTAATACTGTAGTGCGGGACATTCATACATAACATGAGTTAGTGAACCAATGGCCGCATGGCATGTCCAGCATCTATTGCCCTGGGAGGTGTTCCATTTGGCTAATCTGTCAGGAGTATAGAAACACCGGTGGGCTAGAAAGAAGAGTGTCTGAGTGAGTGAGGCGGATCGGGAGACCCGTGTCACTCTACTCCAGACGAGGCTCCATTGCTCCGGGGTCAAAGTTACATGCAGTTCCCGCTCCCATGCTTTCTGTGCTATAGGGGTACCTCTATTTACAGCATTACATAAGGTTTTGTAAAAGTTAGATGCTACACCCGGTGAACTCCTGATAGATCGGATAGTCTCCGACAAACCCTGGGTATGGGATTCCGATGGCGGGAGCACCTTAGCACTCCGAAGACAATGCTGTAGTTGCACCAACTGAAAGTAGTGTTTCGCTGGGAGACCAAATTCAATTTGCAATTCGCTAAAAGTTTTCCAGCGACCATCATGGAACAACTGGTTAGGGATCCAAATGCCCCTAGTGTACCAGGGGCTCCACGCCATCGGTTTATTTTGTATTTGAAATCGAGTATTGTACCAAAGCGGGAGTCTGTCTAACGGACAGAATCGGGAGTCTAGAGATTGCATAAGAGTATTAAAGGCACCTAAAGTGTCTAAAAGCATTGGTGGATAGTGGGAGTCTGATGGGAGAGTCATACCAGGGAGATAAGTAAGAGGAATCGGTTTGCAAAGGTCCTCCTCTATGTCTAGCCACACAGGTCTACTCGGTGCTAGATCTTCCAGCCAACGAGCGCCTTGTTTGAGAAGAAAAGAGTGGTGATATTTCAGGAAATCAGGGAATCTGACACCCCCATTTTCCTTATCTGCTTGCAATTTATGCTTCGCTATCCTAGGTGTCTTATTTTGCCATAAGTATCTAGTCAGAAGGCCCTCTAAATCTTTATATGTACGTCGAGGTAGGAGACAGGGCAACATTTCTAAAATGTAATTCACTTTAGGAACAATCATCATTTTTATGGTTTCTAGGCGACCCCACCAGGTAAGTGTTAAAGGAGTCCAACGGTGAGTAAGCGCCCGGACTTTAGAGGTTAAGTCTTTGGCATTAAAGGAGATAGCGTCTTCCAAAGGAGAGCAGTAGTGAACCCCAAGGTATTTGACCATGCGAGGTTGCCATAAAAAGGGAAAGGATTGCATATCTGCCTGATGAATCAGAGGATTTAGTGGAAAGGCTACCGATTTGGTCCAATTTATCTTATAACCCGAGAGTTGCGAATATTTACCAATTTGCTCTAGGACAGCCGGCACTGAGTCTAGAGAGACAAAGAGCATAAGGTCATCAGCATATGCTGAAATTTTGATTTCCCTATGAGAGAAGGGGACTCCATGAATCTCCTCCGATTGCCGGATTAGTAAGGCTAAGGGTTCGAGCGCAAGATCGAAAAGAAGTGGAGACAGTGGGCATCCCTGGCGAGTGCCGCGTTGAAGGGGAAATAGCTGAGACTTTAAAGCATTAGCACAGATACTGGCTGTAGGCTGTGCGTACATGGTGCGGAGACAACGGAGAAAACCTTCTCCGAATCCGTACCAGCGGAGAGTTGCAAACAGGAAGGGCCATTCTAAGCGATCAAAGGCCTTCTCAGCATCAAGTGAGAGGCCAACCAATGGTCGATCAAGATTAACTGCGGTAGTCAGTACATGACATAGAGTCCGAGCATTGTCAGCAGTTGATCTACCGGGAATGAAACCGCATTGATCTGGGTGTATTAAAGTAGACATCCTATCAGAGAGCCGGGTGGAGAGAATGGTGGCAAATATTTTATAGTCCGCGTTTAGGAGGGAAATTGGACGATAATTAGCTGTTAGTTGCGGATCTCTCCCCTCTTTCTCAAAAACTACTACATTTGCCATTGAAAAGGACCCAGAAGGAGATCCCTCCTCGGCCAGAGCAGAAAAATAAAGTTTCAAAACTGGAGCTAAGTCAGCGTTAAAGGTTTTGTAGAATTCAGCAGGGAGACCGTCCGGGCCTGCAGCCCGACCTGTGGCACATCTCTTGATAGCAGAATGAATTTCTGATAAAGTGAATGGTTTGTCCATGGCCTCTCTATCTTCGTCAGATAGGGTCGGCCGTTGTACCCCTGAGAGTAATCGTTCAAATACTTCTGGCTCAAAATCACATTCAGATTGATAAAGCCGAGTATAAAAATCACGAAAGAGTTCTAAGATTTCTGTATCTTTAGTGACCAAGCCCCCCCCCCCGACGGATTACGGAGAGCGGTAACACGCTTGGCTTCTTTTTGACCTTTCAGGGCATTTGCTAACAATTTGCCAGCACGGTTATTTTCCCGGTAATACATCCCTTGTTGTGATTCAATATTTTTAGCAGCAGCAGTATACAAAAGCTGATTGTATTGAAAACGAAGGCGTTGTAAACGGAGTAAAATACATGGGTCAGTACGGGACGTGAGGAGACGCTCCCCAGCTTGTATCTGTTGCTCTAGAATCAGTAAGTGTTGCTTTCTTTGTTTCCCCTGTCGAATTTGATAGCTGGTTATAGATGCACGGATAGATGCCTTAAAACCCTCCCACCAAGCCCAGCTCGCTGTGTCATGGGGTGAATTAAAATGAAAATAATCTTGGATAGCGGCCTTTATGTCAACCTGAAAATCTTTTTGATCTAGTAGGGATCTATCAAAAAACCAAGCTCGGGGAGGATCATCTCGCGTAATGACATGTAATGAAAAAGATATGGCAGCGTGATCTGAAATATGGAGAGGATGAATCCTAGCCGTGTCCACTTGAGAAATCAGTGCTTTGGAAATGAGAAAGAAATCTATTCTAGATTGTGAGTGATGGGGGGCAGAAAAAAAGGTGAACTCTAAGTCGGAGGGGTGAAGCAGCCTCCATATATCTACTAGCGCAAGATCTTGCATCAGAGCTGTAAGGGTAGCAAGACTCTTGGGTGTACTACTCGTTCTAGGCGGTTGTCTATCTATCAAAGGATCTAGCACTTGATTGAAATCGCCACCAAGTATTAATGGAGTATTGGCAGAGGCCTGTGCCAACTGCGCAATACTTGCATAGTAAGCAGGGTTATCCACATTCGGGGCATAAATACAAATACACGTGAATTCACTATCTCCAACCTTAAGGTGTGCACGGGCCCATCTACCCTCCTTATCAGAGCTAGTATCCATTACAGTAGCTTGCAAAGACTTCTTAACCAGAATGGCTACCCCACACCGTTTGGAGACGGCGGGAGAATAGGCAGCCACCATGTAAGGCTTAGCATTGAGTTTCAGTGTTTCAGCGGAGTTTAGATGCGTTTCCTGAAGAAACACTAAATCAGCATGCTCATGGCTAAGATAGCTAAGGATTTTCTTTCTTTTGATTGGGCTATTGATGCCTTTTACGTTAAGTGATAAGATCTTACATAAGGCCATTCAGAAAGGTTAAAAATTCTGAGCATGATAACGCACATAATTTCACAATGTCCCTCAAATTAACTGTATCTGGCTGTACACATGACATGATAGAAAATAAGCTAATGTAATACAATGAAGCGCCCCACATTAAAAAAGAAGAACCGCGGTGCGGTAGAGAAGAAGCAAAACCCCAGAAATTACTGGCGACCATGTGTCTGCGGGGAGAAACCCCAGAGAAGGCCAAAATTGAAAACATATAACCTGTATAACTGTGCGTGCTCCGAATCCAACCGAGGCACACATCACGGAGGGATAGGAGACCAAGAAAGTCATATAGAGAAAGAAAGAAAAGTCCAGGCAGTCTCTGTGCTTGGCTATGACCACCGCGTCGGGCCCTTCAAAATGGCGGACAGAGCCGGCAGATAATAAGTCCAAGTTGTTGGATTAGCGCATCTGCTCTGCTTCTTTGGAGTCTAAAAATGTTGATAGTAGATCAGGATCTTCGAATGTCCTAGTTTGGTTGTGGAGAGTCACTCGGAGCTTCGCTGGATACAATAGGCCAAAGCGAGCCTGTAGCTGTTGAAGTCGAGGGCGAAAAGCAAGGAGTCTCTTCCGACGGTCAACTGTGGGCTTTGCCAAATCAGGGAAGAAGGAGACTCTATGACTTTCAAACTCCAGATGATGATTCGCCCGGGCAGCATTTAGAATTTGTTCCACTTGTTGATATCGTAGTAATCGAAAGATAATAGGCCGGGGGGTCGTTCGATTGAGCGCCATATGGGTAGGAACACGATGTGCTCGATCAATTTCCAGATCTCTATGAAAAGTAATCTTCAGCAAGGAGGGAAGAGTTTTGAGCAGGAATTCTCTCATATCTCCTGCTTCCGCCCCCTCCGGTATTCCAATGAGCCTCACATTGTTGCGACGGGCTCGATTATTGCTATCTTCTAACTCTTTTTGAAGATTCTGTATCTGGCGCTCAGCCTTGTCCAGTTTGACCAAGCGCACCGCGTGCGAGTCGAGGACCCCCGCCATGTTGTCCTGCCGTGATGAAAGACTTTCAAGTCGGTCCTGGAGCACACCGAAGTCTTCTCGCATGGCTCGAAGCGCTTCTCCGTTGGACTGCACCAGTTCCTTCACGCCGCGTATTTCCTCTAAGATCTCCTGGTGCATTTCGGGGTTTTCCCGAAGTGGAACCATCTTCTGTGGGGAAGACACCTCTGTTTTGGAGCGTTTTCCGTGTGAAGAAGAAGGAGACCCGAAGTCCAAGTGCGCTGGTTTATGGGCCGCCATCCCCCCCGAGGTACCCCGGTAAGTTCGGAGCAAAATATTAAGATTATGTAGGTATTAAGTCAGGATTCTGAGTAGGCCTCTCGGGAGCTTCAGCGCAAAGCGTCTTACCCGCTGGACATCAGGCTCCGCCCCCCGTCCCACGCTTTTTTAAATTCAGATACTGTCCTCATCTTGAAATGAGGTCACTTATAACGAGGCATTATCACCTCCTTTTTACTGCTGGCCATTCCTCTCCCTATACACTCAAGCATCCTTCTGGCTTTCACCATCGCCTTTTCATAGAAACATGCCTCTTTGAATTCAGACACTGTCCTCATCTCTATCACCTCCACTGAGAGACTGTTCCACGGATCTACCACATAAAAATTTTTTCCACATATTACTCCAAAGTCTATCCCCTTTCACCCTCATCCTATGTCCCCTAGTAACAAAGCTTGCTTTCAATCAAGAGGCTCTCCTCCTGTGCATTTATGCCAGAGGTATTTAAACATCTCAATCATATCACCTCTATCCCGCCTTTCCTCTAAGGTGTACATATTAAGACCCTTATTTCTGTCCTCATATGCTTTATAATGAAGACCACTAACCATTTTAGTAGCCACCCTCTGTACTGACTCCAACCTGTTTATATCCTTTTGAAGGTGCGGTCTCCAGAATTGCACACAAAACTCCAAATGAAATCACACCAAAGACTTACACAGAGGCACTATCACCTCTTTTCTTCTGCTGGCCATTCCTCTTCCTAGACACCCAAGCATCCTTCTAGCTTTTGCAATTGCCTTTTCTACCTGTTTAGCTACTTTAAGATCATCAGACACAATTACGCCCAGGTCCCGCTCTTCTTTCGTGGACAGAAGTACCTCACCCCCTACATTGTACCACTCCTTTGGATTTTTGCAGCACAAATGCATGACCCTGCATTTTTTAGCAATAAATTTCAGGTACCAAATTCCAGACCATTTTTTAAGTTTAGCTAGATCCCACCTCATATTATCTACTCCTTCCTGGATGTCTACTCTATTGCAGATTTTGGTATCATCCGCAAAGAGGCAAAGCTTACCCAACAGCCCTTCCGCTATATCACTAACAAAGATGTTAAAAAGAATCAGACCAAGGACAGATCCCTGGGGCACATCACTGGTAACATCCTTCTCCTCAGAGTGAGCTCCATTTACCTGTATTCTTTGTCGCCTCCCACCCAACCAATTTCTAACCCAAGCAGTAACTTTAGGGTCCATCCCTAGGGTGCTCAGCTTGTTTATAAGTCACTTGTGAGGAACAGTGTCAAAGGCTTTACTGAAATCTAAATACACCACATCTAGGGCTCTCCCTCGGTCCAACTCCCTGGTCACCCAGTCAAAGAAATCAGATTTGTCTGACAAGACCTGCCTCTGGTGAATCCATGCTGCCTCGGATCCTGTAATCCGCTGGACTCCAGAAACCTCACTATTCTCTCTTTAAGTAGCCTTTCCAATAACTTACTAATCACAGAGGTTAGACTAACCGGCCTGTAGATCTCAAGGTCATTCTTATGTCCGCTTTTGTGTAAAGGGACCACATGAGCCTTTCTCCAGTCCTCTGGCACCACTCCCGACTCCAAAGAAGCATTGAAAAGGTCAGACAGTGGAGCTGCTAGAATGTCCCCAAGTTACCTCAGTATTCTTGGATGTATCCCATCCAGTCCCATTGCTTTGTCTACTTTTAGTTTAGCTAGTTCTTCACGAACACAGTCTTCTAAATATCATTTGAGATCCCCATCTGTTTCTATTTGTGTGTGTTTTCTGAGGTCCTGCACCTAGCTCTTCATCTGTGAACACAGAACAGAAATATTTCATAAACAATTCTCCTTTATCCTCCTCAGTATCTGCAGATTCCTCCCCTGCACCCTTGAGACTGACAATACCACTTTTGTCCTTCCTTTTGCTGCCGCTTTTGAAAATACTTCCACTGCCCGCCTCCCGAGACGGAATTGTGGCGGCAGCTGAAGGGGCCAGCATGGCTGCCCATGTGTGCTGCTGCCGCCTCTGCTGCCCACCCGTGCTGCCGCTCACCTGGGCCAGTTTCCCTAGGCAGCTGCCTAGCTCACTTAGTAGACGGACCAGCCCTGGTGCTGGGGTGGGCAGTTAGTGGTAGAAGGATCCTTTTTGGCCTGGCTACTTGGAGCCTTCAATATCTGGAGCCCAAGGCAGCGCCATACGAGTGCTCTGACCGCACAGGGCGCAAGCTCAGAAGGGAGCATGGATATCACTGCATTTCCAGGAAACTCAAAAAGAGCGAGTTACTGAAAGTGTGTGTGTGGGGGGGGGGGGGGAGCTGATTTATTAGTCACACAGGGTGCATTTTTAGCTTGGTGCAGTTCTGGACCCAGGCAATTATCTTTGTTGCCTATGCCTAAATGCAGGCCTGGATCTGCATGTATGTATTTTTGGGGACACAGTTTGGGAAGAGTGGTAGCAGAATTGCCACATGCATGTACGTTTTATGAAATATACCTATAGAGCACATGCACACATTTACACCTTTGCAGAACAGGTATAAATTTGTGTTTGAGCATTCCTGTGTTTTTATGGCTGGATCCGGGAGCCTATTTTTACAATGGCACATAGGTGCCTATATTGCTTTAAGAAAATAGAGATAAAATTATCCCCTCCCTCCCCCACATCTAACCCTTTCCACATTAAATCTCACGTGCAAAACTTCCAGCAAGATCAAAATGCACCTCTTGGAATCTCCATTCATAGTTTCGGTTTGTAAGAAAATGAAACTAGATAAAACAATATTAGAAAGCTAGCAGCTAAATATTGCTACATTATAAATAGAAGTGTCCCTGCCCACAAACCAGTCAGACAGCTTTACTAGCTGGAGAGGGCTAAACGTGCGAGCGAGCCCTCCTTCTTTGGATTATCTCCTGATCATGGACGAGGCCTCATCCCAGGAAGGTAGGGTACAACTTTTTTTTACATGTCTTTCTCCTTGCGAGCCAGGTATCGGATTTTCTGGGCTCTTTGGTACCACGAGACTTGACTCTGGAAACCTGCCTGGTGCTTTTCACCTGTTTTTTCAGCAGCACAAACCCATGATTGCTCAGGTCACTTGATGGCAGGAGATCAGATGGGTCCCCGTGCCGGTGGCCTGTTGATTGGCGTCACTTGTCCAGAAATGAATGTTTTCTAGCTGCTGTTTCTACTAAACAAATGCAGCTCGGAAACGAATTAGCCTTGCTAATAGATCTTACAGCAGGGCTGGAAATGTACAAGGGAGCAAGTAACCGCAACTAATTAGAAACGCTCATTTTTGAGCAGGTATCCGCATGCAGCCGTCAAACAAGCGCACTGGCTGCCTTTTGCTTGTGGCTGCGGAGGGAGTGCTGGATACTCTTCAATTGCACGCTACCTTTAGGGTGTCTATCTTTTAAGATATTATGTAGCCTCCGCTACTACTTAAACTTCTGTCTCTTTGGTGCGGCTTCTCACGCAGATGACTGTTACGACTTTCTTATATTAGGTCGTATAGCTTAAGTACTACTAAATACCAAAAGAGAAGAGAGTAAAATGGGGGTACATTTGGTGATGATTGAACAAACAACCAATATGAATCTTCTGGTGAAACTGTTAAAATTCTTATCAAGGGGTAAAAAAAAAAGAAAAGATAACACTACGTCAACACAGCCATATGTAAAAATCCATGCCCTGTACGTCAGTGCTGTCAGCTTTAAACATCGAAGGCTTTACACTTCTAGCAAAATAATGTCCTTTTATAAATTTTATATTTCTTAATTTTTTAAATTTAAATACAGAGTGCAAAATTACACAAAAAAAAGAGGAAATATGACCAAACGTTTGCTTATTTATACCATATACTTCACCCACATCACAGGAAGAGAAGGAAGGAAGATATTTACTAAGGATGAGGTAAAAACAAGGAGAGGACACAGGTTCGCACAGATGATTGATAAGAACGTTCAGAAATGGAATGGAGAAAGGAAGGACGTTCCTGCACATTCCTGCAAAATCCTTCCTTTAACCAGTGCAAAAGAGATGCCATCAAACTATTTGCATGAAGTTTTGTTTTGCATCATATAGAGAGATGTGGATAATTAAAAATTTCCAAAGCTTGCTTTTGGTTTTTGAAATAAAAAAAAAACAAAAAACAAAAAACAAAAAAAAAAAAACACATGGGCCACCTGGTTTGTAGCCTTTGAAGACTGGAAATCCTCCCCTTGTACCTTCCAATATGGCACAGCTTATCCTGTGGTTCCAGATTAGAAAGCTCGACCTTCAAGGTGAAGGACTAGTCCAGAGGTTACTTTAGCAGGCTACAAACCAGGGAAGCCAGGCTTCCAATCTCATTTCTCCCACTGATCCTCCTTTGGAAGCCACTATTGCCTAAGGTACCAACTCATAGGCCGCTGCGTAAAACCGGCATTAGACTTCTGCACTCAAGGACATGCACACGGTTTTCTAGCATGAGTGTAACGCAGAAGTTGTGTGCCTGTATGCAGCAAGCAAACCCTAGGCAAATGAGTTTGGGGCAGAAAGTCTGCTCTAAACCAGCAGGCACATACACACAAGCATTTGTTTTAACAACGCAGAGATCCTGCGTACAACAAAGACGTTTGTGCAACGCATATTTCTGCACTGAACACAGATATTCTTCAG
This sequence comes from Ichthyophis bannanicus, assembly GCA_033557465.1. NCBI lineage: Eukaryota > Metazoa > Chordata > Amphibia > Gymnophiona > Ichthyophiidae > Ichthyophis > Ichthyophis bannanicus. Next base: position 116,181,903 of record CM066049.1, on the reverse strand, counting down.
AGCGATATTTTGAGCAGAATGGTTGCTGTTATATGCCGATTATGATTCCATCATATACGCATACATTCATTCATTCCCCCCTCCCTTTTCTTTTTTAAGAACTGATTTTAGCAAAGCCTGGAAAATTCAATGAGGTGGAGAGCTTGTCTGTTCACGAAACAGAGATAAATTTCTCCTTGGCACTGATTGCAGACCCCTTGCGTCTCCTTCAAATAGGTGTTAAAGTTCCGGCATTAAGTTCAGTCTTTGCTCGTCTGTGTACTTCTCCGCATCCAGGCAGAATAGCTAATGGTTTGATTATCATGCAATTTGAATGGATTTACATGGGCTGTAGGATAGCGTCGGCAGTGATTATATTCACACCGATCCGTTTTCTGCATTGCAACACTGCACATACCCATAAAAAATGCATTTCCTCACCTCTGCATACAACCTTCCGGCCACACCCAGCTGACCTGCTTTATTTATGTTTATCTATGTCCCTTCTTTCTCCGGCCTTACGTCTTGTTTTATGTCCTAGTACTTTTCTTCTTTCCTCTCCCAATTTTGTAGTTTTCTTGCTACGGGGCCTTGTGCCCACTCCATTTTGACTTTGTATATGTGAACCGCCCTGATGTAACAAAGGGCAGTATATCAAATTTAAATAAACATACACCAATGTCATGCTACATATGCACAGACGGTGCACTAATATTTCTGCATTGGCCCCTTAGATTGTAATTCTTCCAGAGGCAGGGAAATACCTACTATACCTGAATTTAACCGACATTGACCTTGACCTATCAATGAAAAAATGTTAGCTAAACATATGCCTTGTAGCGCTATGCAAATGATAAGTAGTAAAAAATGAATAAAAACTGTGGCCATTTAACTATTTTTGGTTTTCTGGTACTTCAGAGAAGCCTCAGAAAAGCTAGAGGTGATTGTTATAGATTCTTAATTTTATGGTTTCTGGGGAGTTTGACGCATTTTTATATTACGTGATTGTAGACCACTCTTAGCATTTATTTATGGTGGGACATAATATAAATGTAAGGGGAATACATAAGGTCTGACCTGGTGGTTAAAGCAGTAGACTGAGAACCAGGGTTTAAATCCCATTATCCCTACTGACACACTTTGTCTCCTGTTGCCACTATAAGTTCTTTAGGAAGGGCATATTGCATCTGAAGAATAATAATGCTGGAAGCTGCCTCGTGCATCATTTGGAAAGATGGCTTAAAAATATTCAAATGGAACTATCCATTCATTGTTGGCTAATGGACCTATAAATCTGCTATTTGTGGGTTTTCGGAGGCTGTGAGAATTATTCCGACAGCAGAGAGATCCAGCTGCCATCCAGATAATTTAGTACCACTGAATATTGGTCTTATAATTTCTTTTACATAAGACAGCGAAGAGCCTTCTGGGATGGTTTGGGTTGAATTTAGATGCTCCTCTTTAGTCCATAAAGTAGGTAAAATAGAGAGAAAAGACTCGGAGGAGAAGATTTTTGTAAGGTTTTAAAGTGGTTGGGTTGAGGCTGTGATGAAGGATGCTGGAGAGACGAGGCCATAAGGGATGAAAACTTAACAGTCAGACTTTGCAGAGAAGGTCTATGTAAGCAAATGGATGTTTAAAATTGCCTAGGTAAAATATGAGCAAGGAGCACACATGAATCGTTCAGCAGGGTCAACCATTTCTCCAACAATCTGTCCGGAAAAATATAGTGGCTTCACTTGGGCTGTTACATGGGTGAAAGTGGTATTTACATGTGCAAGTACATAACTTTGCCAGGACTGGCACTACCATTAGGCAAACTAGACAGTTGCCTAGGGTGGAAACCTCATGAGGGCAGTGGCAAAGAACAGGACATTCAAAGCTAAAGAATAGGTTTTGACAGATGGGGTGGGGTTGTGGTGTAAAGCTTAAGGTCTGTCAAAAGTGCCAACACCCTGGACAGAGGTGACTTAGTCCAATCCTACAGAAAAGTAGGACTGTTCTTAATCTTTTCATAATCACATTTCTAACACCCAGTATTACATTTGTAGGATTTAATTGTGAAACAAAAGGTGGTGGTTGTTTTTTTAACAAAGGACCCTTTCCATGAAATTAACTTGCACCAGTGATCATTTCCAGATAGGGAGGGTAATTTTCAAAGGCATTTCATGGTAAAAATTACACACATGAAGGCCAAATTTTAGATAGGATGTGGAGAGGGGAATTAAGACTTTCAGGATGGGATGTGGAATATACCCACCATATTTAACAAAGGCTCGGTCATATGCAGGAACAGGAGCGAAAATCCCTTCCCACGGCATCAAAATCCACTGAGGCATCAAACACCTCCAGTGGCCTGCCTGGCTGACTCCATTCTGCAATCACATTCCCAGTGTCACTGGTGTCTAGTGGGAACAAGAGCAACCCCCAGTTGTTTCAAAATGGTACCCGTGACTCCTAGTAGTAATCTTGGGTACTATCGCTAGAGGTCAGTTACAGTTTCAGTTCAATCCACATATTTCTCGGGTCTTTGGGATAAATCTGATATTTTTCTGAATATCTCTGTAAAATATGAGAAACTCTAAAGCAGATCCAGTGTGCGGTGTACAGGCCAATCTCTAACACAAAGGGTTTGCAAACTGGTTTGAAGAAGCAAGGAATATTACATGGGTTCATTTCACTGGTTCTCACACAGCTTTACTTATGTTGTGAGTTTACCATTCATTGCTCGGTCCTCTGGTTCTTGGGTAATGCACAGTGATCTGTCTTCATCCTATTTGTATTCAAGAGATAGATAAGATTGAAGCCTTTTCCTGTGGGACAAGATGGGATGAGTCGCCTTTACTTCCTTCCTGTTGTCTCTGAAATGACATCTGCCGAGTTCCAGGTGCACCTCCTTTCATAATATCACAATGTCGAATCTTGTATCTATTTGTCTGCCCCTACCCCCTGCAATAAGATAAAGACATGGACATTGAAATCCAGTATGTTTTTCCATTAAGAGACTCAGCTGGATTCATTATCTCCTGTGGAATTGAAAAGACGTGCTAGACAAGGCAGCCCATTGTCCACTTTCCCTCTTCAATTTATTTCAGTAAACACCACCTTTGGTAATCAGAGCATGGCCACCAATTCTGGTGTCCCAGAAGACAATGTCTAGATAGCTCAAGCCCATAAACGAATGAGGATATTCCAGTCACACTTTGAGAAACTGTTTTGAATCTTCCTTAGGAACAAATTTACCAAGTGTTGCAGTTAAACTGAATTACTTCAAGATTTATTCTTTTTTTGGCTTGGCAATTCCTGCTTTTTCTTCCAGCTTAGGCAGAACTAGGGTTGGGATCCCCAAATATCTGAGGACCTTCCTCCTAATTGTATATCCTTCACACTACCCATGTTGCTAGTCTACATTACAGTGACAAGCACAGGGCTCCTTCCAAAATTCCATAATCATAGGCCTTAAATCCATTCACTAGATCTCACTCATAAGAAGCAATCATGATACCTTACCTTACCTTCCCCCACCCCCCAGCACCCCAGGGGCTATGAATGCTGTCTTACTACACTCTCAATCCTAGCCAACCTGGAAGTGGAAGACCCAGTTCAGGGATCAAAGTGGACACTGCCACTGAGCCATTCAAACTATGGGGGACTCTTGGCATGCACAAAAAGAACCCAAAACCAAAAAATTATATGCATCAGTACCCTAAGCTATTTTCCACAATGTTATGTGCAGTTTGTTTATATATGTTATTGGCATGTAAATGAGGGAGCATTGTATGCAAATTATGTCTTAGTAAACCCTCAGCAGTACTATGGGGTATGTTTACTAAAAAGGGCTAACAGTTAACCCAGGCTATCTGCAACTAGGTCCCATTGAATAATATGGGACCTAGTGGCAGATAGCCCGGGTTAACCGTTAGCCCGGTTTAGTAAACATACCCCTATATGTTCTCTTAGAAACATAGAAACATGATGACAGAAAAAGACCACAAAGCCCATCTAGTCTGTCCTTCCATAACAACTACAACAGTCCACTTTTTACCTTTAGAGATCCTCTGTGTTGGTCCCATGCTTTTTTGAATTCAGTTACTGTCCTCATCTCTACCACCTCCACTGGGAGACTATTCCACGGATCCACTACTCTTTCCGTAAAGAAATATTTCCGCATATCACTCCTGAATCTATCTCCCTTCACCCTCATCCCATGTCCCCTCATCGCAGAACTTGCTTTCAATTGAAAGAGGCTCTCTCCCTGAACATTTATGCCACGGAGGTATTTAAACATCTCAATCATATCACCTCTATCCTGCCTTTCCTCTAAGGTGTACATATTAAGATCCTTAAATCTGTCCTCATATGCTTTATAATGAAGACTACTAATCATCTTAGTAGCAACCCTCTGCACCGACTCCATCCTGTTCACATCCTTTTGAAGGTGCGGTCTCCAGAATTGCACACCATACTCCAAATGAGGTCGCACCAAAGACTTATACAGAGACATTATCACCTCCTTTTTTCTGCTAGCCATTCCTCTCCGTATGCACCCAAGCATCCTTCTAGCTTTTGCTGTCGCCTTTTCTACCTGTTTAGCTACTTTAAGATCATCGGACACAACTATGCCTAGGTCCCGCTCTTCTTTAGTGGACAAAAGTACTTCACCTCCTATGCTGTATTGCTCCCTTGGATTGCTACAGCCCAAATGCATGACCTTACATTTTTTAACATTAAATCCCAGCTGCCAAATTCTAGACCATTCTTCAAGCTTAGCTAGATCCCTCCTCATGTTATCTACACCTTCCTGGGTGTCTACTTTATTGCAGATTTTGGTATCATCTGCCCACTCAGTCTACAAAAGCCTAAAAATTAGCACCTGCCTTTTACAAGCTGTAATCTTTTCAGTGTGGACGATGCATCTTGAAATCTCTCATAGATGGATAAAGCTAAAAGTGAAAGGGCCAGTTAACATGAAGGATTTTCATCTCCCTGCCCCACCTCTAACACTGCAGCCCCCAGTCTAGCGCAGCACTTCCCATACCAAGCACTGCCTTACATCCCAATAACTTAATATAGTGTCCCCCCTCAGTTATTGGTAGAGATCGACCCATCTCTAGCTTAACCTTTCAGGATTCGCTCTTGGGGAGCCTAGTAACATAGAATTACTTCATAGGGTTTGGTTGGGGATGAGCATTCATTAGTACACATTCTGGTTGTTAGTGGGCTTAAAAAGTGTAGTGTATGCTAAATTCATTTATCATCACTAATCAACTTACCACATCCTAACTTGTTGATCAATCAATTTAATGCACTCTAAAAATCCCCCGTTAAAACAAAAGGGTGAAACTGACTGAAAAAAACACCCCAAAACAGACAGTTTGTGAAAATACAGTCCCCAAAATTAACTGAGTTTTTCTTGCCTCTACATATCCCCATCTTTGGTTTCTTTAATCCAGTCCCCAATTACAGTTTAGAATGATGATCAACAATCACGACTTTCAGTGATAAACTGTGTTTTTAGTCCATATATAAGAAAAGTCTTCTTCCTTTAACAAGCAAAGATAATTAAATAAAGCATAGGCAGTGGACTGGGCTGGACCACGGAGGCCATAGGCCTACCAATATTTGCCAAGCACAGCATCAGTAGATAGAGAGTTTGGGGACGGGGCTGACAAAGTGGGATTTACCTGTAACGTAGGTTCTCCTTGGACAGCAGGATAAGTCAGTCACACCTGGTGACATCATCCGGCACCATGGGACAGAGTGCTAAGCCTTTCTGAGCATGCCTGGTGCCCCCACCCCTGGGCCCGCCCCTACCTGGCTCAGTTTCTTTTCATCCGCCCTGCCAGCAGCAGGACGGAATCTCAGCTCTCCTCCAGGTAAAAAGATGTTCCTCTGCCCCTTAAATAAAGTCAATAGGTTTAAAAAAAAAATCAGGGATGAGTCCAATACCTTCAAGAGAAGGAAAAACACAGGGAGGGAAGGCTAAATTTATGGGCATCCAAGAAAAAATGAATTGGGAAGATGGTAACCTGCATAGGTAGCAGTTGAAACCCAGGTGATCTATTCAGAGCAAAGAACCATAAGAAGAGAATCAGTTCCTCAGATCCAACAAGAAAACACGCAACGGCGACAGACCAGGCCAAAAAGTGAAGATGAAAATGCTTTATTAGTGACCCAAAACAGCCCTGTTTCAGCTAGATGCCTGCATCAGAGATCTACAAAATACATAAAATATAAATATAAAAACACAAGGAATATAAAAATGAGAGGCAGAACCATCACAAAAGTATTTAACTTCTCAGAGTGAAACTGCTTTAAGTTGCCTTTTCATGCAATTTTTGATGTGTACGAGGGGGTACCCAAAAAAAACAGGAATTATTTTTTAAAAGCTATTTATTTCAAATTCTTTACAAAGCAACCTTATCCCCCTTCAAAATACTCTCCATTACAACTGATACATTTGTCCCACCGGTGCTTCCACTGTTTGAAACATTTTTTTGTAGTCATCTTTAGAAACGGCCGACAGCTCCTCCCTCCTTTTTTTCTTGACTTCTTCAATGTTGTCAAATCGGTGTCCTTTCATGCCCCTTTTCATGCATGGAAATAAGAAAAAGTCACACGGAGCCAGGTCAGGCGAGGCGAGGCAAGTAAGGTGCGTGGGGCAGCGGAACCATGCCATTTTTAGCCAAAAACTGTCTAACAGAGATGGCTGTGTGTGCAGGTGCGTTGTCGTGGTGGAAGAACCAGTCTCCTGTCTGCCACAAATCGGGTCTTTTTTGATGAACACTGTTGCGCAATCTTCTTAAAACTTCCAAATAAAAGGTTTGATTGATGGTCTGACCTGGGGGGAAAAACTCTGAATGAACTACCCCCTTGGCATCAAAAAAGCAAATCAGCATTATTTTGATGTTTGATTTGACAACATTTTTTTGGACGGGGTGACGATGACGTCTTCCATTGGCTTGATTGTTGCTTTGTTTCTGGGTCGTAACCATAGCACCATGACTGATCACCTGTAATGACCTTTGACAGAAAATCTGGATCAGTTTCAAGCTGTTGTTTCAAAACACGACATGTTTCAACTCGATGTTCCTTTTGATTGTCAGTCAGAACCCGAGGAACAAACTTGGCAGCAACCCTTTTCATTCCCAAATCTTCCGTTAAAATTCGCTGAACCGAGCTCCAAGATAACCCACTAATCTCTGACAGTTGATCAATTGTCTGTCGACGGTCTGTGAGCACAAGCTCTCTAATTTTTTCAATATTTTCATCGATTCGGGCAGTTGATGGACGCCCAGAACTAGGTTTGTCATCAATCGACATGTCGCCATTTTTAAACCGAGCAAACCACTGGTATACTTGACTTTTTCCCATAGCGTCATCTTGATAAGCTGTTTTCAACATTAAAACCGTTTCAGCAGCATTTTTACCGAGTAGAAAACAAAATTTCACAGCTGCACGTTGTTCACTTAAACTTGTCATCATAAAAAAAGAAACAAGAACAAAACAGCGCTAGCAAAAACAATCACTGCAGTTGAACAGAACAAGCCAGGTCGACAACACAGGCGGCACTGAACTGACAATGAGTTGCACTATACACGCCTAGCAGCAGAAGTGCATACTACACAAGCTCCGCCCACAGCAATGTTATTCCTGGTTTTTTGTGTACCCCCTCATATTGTATTATGTTTTTATGAATATAATTTTTGTTTCTGATTTAATTTGAATCTTAGTTGAACTCATTGTTCCATCACAATTTTTGTCTCATATGATTTGATTACTCATCTATGGTCTCATTTTTTTATATTCGTTGGCTTTCTATATTTGTGTTTAGACCCTTTGAAAGCTAATCCAAAAATATATTAAGCTAGTCCAATAGAAAGGAATCACCCTATTTCCCTTTTTTGTTTTTTATTTACCAACTATTAAATTAGACTAACACAACAACCTCACTACTTTCTACAGAAGAAAGATTTTACAATACAATCAGGAAATGTTTATGAAGCAGCTTCATGAAAAGAAAGCAAAAAAAGAAAGATAAAACAAGATCTTTAGACTCCCATGCCTTTTCTAGTCTCAAGCATAAATTTCAATAAGCGCACCTTCCACTCCTGCTACAGCCACCTTTATGCTCATGTCCTCAACCAGGAAGATAAATGTGCAAAGAGCAAATGTTTGACTCTGTTTGGTTGTTCTAATAATTATTTTTTTTTATATTTACCCCTAGCTGTGAAACTGGAAGGGAAAATCTTGAACTTCCTAAGGGAGAATCCTCTAACAAAGGCCAACGACATTGCCACAGCATGTTCAGTCAAAAAGCACGAGGCAAACCAATGTTTATATAAACTGTATAAGGAATCAAAGGTGCAGAAAGATGACGGCTGCCTTTGGCAACTGCGTGATAACCACACAATAGTGGAACATAATCTGAAGAAGTCGAGGCCAACGATTGGTAATGTTTCCAAATGTCTTTGCTCACTTATGGAGAATATGTTTAAATAGTACCTGAATTCCTCTGTTGGTTGTGGTACCCACCACTGCATTTAATGTAAGAATTATTCACAACTGTTGTGCATAATCTTTCCTGACCACTTTTCAATCTAGAGAAGAATTGCAGTACAATAGTCTCATCGTAAATAATTCCTTTTTGGTCTAATAACAGGTATCCCTGCGGGCAGCCGGCCCTTCACCAAGCAGCAGCACACCACGGATCACGTGGGCGATCAGCCCTTTAAATCTGAGAGCGCCAGAGGGCCCTTGGGCAGGGACCACAGGTGCCGTTGGCTCTACCTGACCAACACAGAACCAGCTGATCACCTGGGTAGCTGCTGCAGCGTCGAGGAGCCGAGTGGTCAGAGATGCTCCTCCTGTTCAGCCCCCGTGGCCCCATCATCACCCACGAGAAGTAGGCACTCCCCAGTCTGCTCCACTACTACCCCATTGTTACTCACAGCCTCCTGTCTCCATTGCTACCCTCATTTACCTCATTACTGCTACCGCACTGCCCGCAACTACCTTCGCTGCACAGCCTTAGACTCCATTGCTACCCCCCTACCTCATTATTGCTGCTTCTCTGCCTGCAACTAACTTTACTGCACAGCCTCTCTGCTATTCATTACTCTACTGTATCATATGCTGCATCATGTGTTGACCCCACTACCTCATTGCTTGTAATGCAACATTCATTGCTGCATAGTCCATTGCTATCTTGCTGCTTGCCTAGACATTGCTTACATTGAACTTGCTACCCACTACTTACAGTTAATTGCCACCTCATTGCTTGTAGGTTACCATCTGCTGCTGCTGCTGCTGCTGCCTGGACATTGCTTACATTGAACTTGCTACCCATTGATCTTTGCTGCACAGGCTATAGTCTGTTGCCTGCATAGAACTGCTACCCATTGTTTGCATAGAAATCGTTACCCATTACCATGGCCCCACATCACATTGTCCTTCTCTTCCTCATCCTCCCCAACTGCCTCCCCTTCTACCAACACCCTCCCTCTTCTCCCCCCTACCTTCCTCACTTCTCTCTCCATTATGTCCTCTAGCCTAGCATCTGCTCTTGAGCTTCAGCACTCCATCCCCCATATTCAACCAGCCCCTCTCTCTTTAAGGCAACCCCACCCTCGCTTCCGCCATACTGTCTCTGCTTTACCACGCTCTCTACTACTCCTCCTCCTTCTCTCATCAGGTAATGTCAACCCAAAACCTAGCCCCCCTCAATTTTTCTCACTCCAAGTAGAGTTCCTCATGTACCCTTTCTAATCTCATCCACATCCCACTCCTCCCCCCTTCTGCCCTCCCTCATTCATCCCCCAATCAATCTTCCAGAGATATCAACCCCAACCTTATCTCCAAAAAGAAATCCTCACATAACCTGATACCATCAATATCACCCCTCACTTCCCCTCCCTCAAATCCCTCTTAGAAGGCACACCCACCCAGATGTATCCACCCACACCCTGCTTCCTCTAAATCTCTGCATTATTCTAGAAATAAAGCCTCACGTTACTCTGATAAGAAATTCTCACGTAACTTATCGAACCTTATCCATATCCCTCTCCTTCCCCCCTCCTCTCTCCTGTTTTCATGTACCCTATGGAACACATCCTCCGTCACTAACAAACTTCCTTTTACTCATGATCTGTTTATCTCTAATGCCCTACACCTTCTTGCCCTGACTGAGACCTGGCTCCCCCCTGAAGACACCATATCCATTGCTGCTTCTCTGCTATGGGGGCTACCAGTTCTCCCATACACCTCAAAGCACTGGTCGCGTTGGCGGTGTTGGTCTCCTACTTTCTCCCTCCTGCCAATTCCAACCCCTCCTGTTTCATCAGTCACCCTCCCCCCTCTCTTTTGAAGTCCACTCCATTCACCTCCTCACACCACTTCCCCTCCGAGAAGCTGTTATCGCCCACCCAACAAATCCAAATCAACCTTCCTCACCAACTTCGACTCCTGGCTTTCCGCCTTTCTGGATCCCTCTTCCTACTCTTATTCTCGGCAACTTTAACATTCACGTCGACAACCCATCCGACCCCCATGCATTAAAGTTCCTCGCCCTCACCTCCTCGTACGACTTCCAACTTTGCTCCGCCCCCACCCACCGATACGGCCACTGCCTTGACCTAATACTCTTCTCTAATTCCTCTCCCTCAAACTTCCACAACTCAATTTTTCCCTCATCTGACCATCACCTTTTAACCTTTACTCTTCAGCTTCTGCCATCTCAACCTCATCCTGTCTCCTCCGACCTATTTAGAAACCACCATAATATTAATCCTCGACTCTCTCCTCCAACATTTCTCCATCTCTTTCCTCCATTATATCCTCCAAATCTGTCAAGGCATTATCGTCTTACAATGCTACACTATCCTTAGCTCTTGACATTCTTGCCTCTCTCACCCCATGTCCAGTCAGACGATCTACTCCCCAGCTCTGGCTTTCGCCCACAACCCGCTAATCTACGCACCTGCACCCGTGCAGCCGAACATGCCTGGTCCAAATTCCACTCCCCGGAGGACCTTCTACACTTCAAATTCATGCTTGGCTCCTTCCAGTCAGCCATAGCACTTGTCAAACAAGACGACTACATCCATCTGACCAACTCCCTTGCCTCTGACCCTCACCATCTCTTTAATACCCTCAATTCTCTCCTCAAGGTCCCCCGCCCCCGGTCCCGCCCTCCCTTTCTGCCCAAACCCTAGCAGACTACTTCCATGACAAAATTCACAAGATTACCCTGCAATTCCCCACCCCCTCAGCTTCCCTCCCCCCTCAATTCTCCCCCCCATCCATAATTCCTTTGCCACCCACTCCTCCTTCCCTCCAATCTCTGAAGAAGAAACCGCACTCCTTACCTCCTCCAAACCCACCACCTGTTCAGCTGACCCTATCCCCACCCACCTCCTTCACCCCATCTTCCCCACCATTGTCCCCCCATCACTCATATCCTCAACCTCTCACTCTCCACTGCTTCTGTCCCCACTGACTTCAAACATGCTGTTGTCACACCCCTCCTCAAGAAACCCTCACTCGATCCCATATGCCCTTCCAACTATCGACCCATCTCCTTCCTTCCCTTCATATCTAAACTACTAGAATGAGCCATCCACTGCCACTGCCTCGACTTCCTCACCTCCCAGCCCCTCCTGGACCCACTACAATATGGCTTCCGTCCCCTTCGCTCCACAGAAACAGCTCTCTCAAGAGTCTCCAATGATCTGTTCCTGGCTAAATCTAAGGGCCTCTACTCTATCCTCATGCTTCTTAATCTCTCCGCTGCCTTTGATACCATTGACCACAATCTTCTCCTCACCACCCTCTCCTCCCTTGGCTTCAAGGACTCTGTATTATCATGGTTCTCCTCCTACCTCTCCCATCGCTCATTCAGTGTATGCTCTGGCAGCTGCTCCTCCTCCCCCTACCCCGCTCCTTGTAGGTGTACCCCAGGGATCTGTCCTGGGTCCCCTCCTTTTCTCTCTACACCCAAGCCCTTGGTGCGCTTATCTCCTCCCATGGCTTTCAGTACCATCTCTATGCCGATGACTCAAATCTACTTCTCTATACCTAATATCTCTTCAGCACCCCAGTCCATGATCTCTGCCTGCCTTTCCGACATCGCTGCCCCAATGTCTCATCACCGATTGAAATTGAACATGGCCAAGACTGAACTCCTTGTCTTTTCCCCCCCAACTCCTCTCCTCCTCCTCCCCCTTTCTCAGTCTATGTGGACGGAGCTACTATCCTTCCTATTCCCTCAGCCCACAACCTAGGGGTTATCTTTGACACCTCTCTCTCTTTCTCCGCACATATCCAGCATATAGCTAAGACCTGCCGTTTCTTCCTCTACAACATTGGCAAAATCCACCCCTTCCTTTCTGAACACACTACCAAAACGCTTATCCACTCCTTAGTCTCCTCTCGCCTCGATTATTGCAACCTGCTTCTTGCCGGTCTCCCTGTCAGCCACCTCCTTCCCCATCAATCTATACAAAATCACGCTGCTCAACTAATCTTCCGCAAGTCCCACATTACTCCTCTTCTCAGGTCGCTTCACTGGCTCCCTATCCAATTCCGCATCCAATTCAAGCTTCTCCTACTAATGTATAAATGCATTCACTCTATGGCCCCTCATTACCTCTCATCTCTTCTCTCTCCCTACTTCCTCTCTTGGAACCTGCGCTCCACTAACAAACTACTTCTATCTATGCCTTTCACCCGCACAGCTAACTCCCACTTTTGCTCCTTTCTCCTTGCTGCACCCTATGCCTGGAACAGCCTACCTCTGTCTATATGCCAGGCACCCTCCCTGGCCCTCTTCAAATCCAGGTTGAAGACCCACCTCTTCACCGTTGCTTTCAGATCTTGACTCCCATCCTTTTCTTATCTTAAACTCCGTCATTTCTCATGACCAATTGTATAGACCAAACCGTGCCTTGCACTAACTGCCCAATGCTCTCTATTGTTCTGACTAGATTGTAAGCTCCAAAGAGCATGACTCTGACGGGCAGGGACTGTCTCTGTATTTTGGCTGCCTCTTGTAGGTAGCTGTACAGCGCCGCGTGCATGGCACTATACAAGTGTTTAGTAGTAGTGGTATCACATGACTCCATGGCTACAGCTCATATTTTGTTGCTATACTTACTTTCCTGCCTCCCCTAATTTTACTCCTGTTAAATTGCTTACACTTCAAAATTTGCCCCCTTTATTTTCATTGTATTCCCTTTCATGAAGCCTGGACTTAAGTAGAGCAAATTTGCACCTTTTTCTTATTTTATTGGAACATTTAATATACCACCTTTCAACAACAAAAAAAATAAATAAAATCAACAAAGTAGTTTACAAAACCAGATGGTACAAAATGCAACAATATAAACCAAAGTACCATGAGGATAGTGGAGAAACACAAGGAAAACAGAAAATGACAGCACAAACACCATGTGGCCTTTCCAGTCCACCCAGCCATACCAACAACTAAACTCCACAGTCCCTTCATGTTTATTAGACATCTGCTGTGCTTGTCCCATGCTTTCTTGAATTCAGATACAGTTCTCATTGGCCACCACCTCCACTGGTAGGTTATTCCACACATTCACCACCTTTTTTGTTAAAAAAAAATTTGTTTAGATTACGTACTCCTGAGTCTGTCTGCTTTCACCTTCATCCTATGACCTCTCATTCCAGAGATTCCTTGCAATTGGAAGAGATATTTAAATGTCTCTAATGTCTATCTACCCCTCCTACCTTTCCTCCAAAAGTCTACATATTGAAATCTTTAAGTATGTCTCCATATGCCTTAGAACAAAGCTCCATCTGTGGCCTTGTTCAAATCCAGGCTAAAAACTCACTTCGAGACTGCTTTCGAATCTTGATCCCTCTTGTCTCCTGTTTGCCTTCTATGTCTTTCCTTACCATTTCCCTAGATATATCCTAGTCCCCACTTGTTGTGTTGTGTGTCTTGGCTAGACTGTAAGCTCTTATTAGCAGGGACTGTCTCTTAGATGTGTCTGTAAAGCAGTGTGTATGCCTCATAGCCACCCTCTGCACAGACTTCATCCTGTTTATATCTTTTGAAGGCGTGGTCCCCAGAATTACACACAAAATTCTAAATGAGGTTTAACCAAAAACTAATACAGAGGCACTATCACCTCCTTCCTGTTGGCCATTCCTTTCCCTGTGCACCCAACATCCTTTTGGCTTTTAATATGGCCGTTTCTACCTATTCATCAAATGTAAGCTCATCCGATGCAATCACCCCCAGGTCCTGCTCTTCTTTAAGTCCTATACTGTACTGCTTGACTTACACTATACTCCCTGTACTGTACATTATCTGGATAGCAATAACATTTAGTGCCATGATCTAGATAACTAGCCAGATAATTTTGGACAGCCTTTTTGCCATTCTAGGTCTCTGAATATCACTGCTTTCAGGATAATTCACCCCAGCACTATGCAGATAGTGCCACTGACATCTTACAGACTGCCTTGATACTATCACCGGATAGCTCCAACCAGTGGCATTTATCTGCAAAACAGGTGGTGCTCTCCAGATAAGAAGCACTTCTGAAAATTTACCCCCTCGGTGTTTAGGATGTGCTAATTTAAATGTCTTCCAAAGCAGACTTTACTCAGGTTAGTCAGCTGCTGGCAATGAGAAGATTAGGAGGAGAAATGACACCACCACTGTCTATTCTCCCATCGCCTCTGTCCATTGTCCTGCGGTCAACAGGAATTGCATACCTAGCCTGCTTAGCACAGGGGGTGATTTTAGAAGCCCTATTTGCCATTTATACATGTATATACCATCATTTACATGTGTAAATTGCATCCATGAGAAAAGACTTATTTTTTGCCATTTTCCTTATGACTGCTGCTACTGTGTTAGATGTAGTTGTGTGGTCCATATTAGAATATTAAGGATGGGATGGTTTCCAGGGAACTCTTCTCTGAACACAGACTCAGTTCACTATAGTCTTGATTTCTTGAAGATTGTGATTTTTATTTTTATATTCTTTTTTTTATTTGCTTTGTTTTGCTTTTATGTAAACTTCTGTTTGAATTACAATTAAAAAAGGCTCATTTTACACATGGTTGTCCATATCATATCGAAAGTGCCGGGGAGCATGGCCGGGGATAAATCTGCACATGTATCCCTATTTCATATAGAGAATGCATGTGTAAGCCCAAAATTATCCATGTGCTGATCTACACCTATACTTTTACATGAATAGGTTTAAGTACTACTTTGGTCATTCCTTTACAGGAGAGATCGAGTGCTATCCCCCTTAATCCCCAGTTCAATTTCAAATTGAAATGAGCTAAAAATAGTCCTCTGTACTAAATTTATTATCAGCTTAGTACAAAGTTCAAAGTGGCACAATAAATTATAGCAGTTGAAACAAATACATACATAGACAAACTTACAATACTGAAAAACAAACAATACGAAAATCCTGCAGCACCAAAAACCCAATGGCAGGACTGTCAGTTTTTGGTTTTGTTCCTGAAAAGTGCAATAAGAATTGAAAATGAAAAGTCTACAGCTTTTTACAAAAACCCAACAAGTCGCCTGAGCCCTGTAGTCTGGTAAATGATTTCAAAAAATTAGTACATACAATAAAAACTCTGAAAATTGCCCACAAACGCAGAGAAGCTAAAGCCAGAGGAGAAAGAAAGACAACAGAACTCAGAGATTTCCAACATGCAGCAAGACAGGACAAGGAAAAGTACTACAATGACACTTGCATGGAGATAGAAGCAGAAACTATTAAAGGAAGAACAAGATCAGCTTTCCTAAAGCTACGAGAGTTAAAGAAAAAGTTCCAGCCTCGAATTGGAATGTTACAAGATGCTCAAGGTTCTATGTTGAATGATGCTGAGAAGATCAAGAAAAGGTGGAAGGAATATACAGAGTTTTTATATGATAAAGATCAAGTGGACCAACAGCCGTTTCAACCTGTACCTTAGGATCGGGAACCATTGGTGATGAAAGAAGAAGATGAAGCATCATTGAAAGCTTTATCAAAGAACAAAGCACCAGGCATTGATAGCATTCCTATAGAAGTATTGCAGCAATCTGATGCAGCTGTTACCATGCTTACAAGGCTCTGCCAAGAAATATGGAAGACAACATCATGGCCAACTGACTGGAAAAGATTTGTGTTTATACCAATACTAAAGAAAGGTGATCCAACTGACTGTGGAAATTATTGAACAATTGCTCTGATCCCACATGCCAGCAAGATTCTACTGAAGATTATTCAAAAGAGACTACAACCATATCTGGAGCAAGAACTACCTGAAGTGCAAGCAGGGTTCAGGAAAGGGCGAGGAACGAGAGACATCATTGCGGATGTGAGATGGATCCTTGAAAAGACTAAAGAATACCAAAAGGATATCTATTTGTGCTTTATCGACTATAGCAAGGCTTTTGACTGTGTAAACCATGAGAAACTCTGGGCCACATTAAGAAGCATGGGTATACCAGAACACCTGATCGTTCTCTTGCGCAATCTGTACATTGATCAAGAAGCAAAAGTTTGAACGGAACAAGGAGAAACAGAATGGTTTAAAATAAGCAAAGGTATAAGACAAGGCTGCATACTTTCCCCTTACCTGTTTAATTTATATGCAGAACAAATCATCAGAGAAGCAGGATTGTATGAAGACAGAGGTATGAAGATTGGTGGAAGACTCAACAACCTTCGCTATGCTGATACTACATTACTGGCTGAAAGTGAAGATGATCTGAAATGTTTGCTTCTCACAATCAAAGAACATAGTCTCAAAATGGGCCTGCACCTTAATGTAAAGGCAAAGATCATGACAACTGGCATAATCAACAGTTTCATCGTTGAAGGAGAAGAAATTGAAACCGTGAACAACTTTAACCTACTTGGATCAACTATCAATAAAGAAGCAACAAGCAGTCAAGAAATCAGACGACGCATTGCTCTTGGCAGACTGGCTATGAAGGTGCTAGACAAGATTCTCAAGAACTGAGATGTTTCTCTCCATACAAATATTTGACTTGTTCAAGCCGTGGCATTTTTAGTGACATCATATGAATGTGAAAGTTGGACAGTGAAAAAGATAGACAGGAAGAAAATTGATGCCGTTGAATTATGGTGCTGCTGACGAATACTGCATATACTATGGACTGCCTGAAGAACAAACCAGTCAGTACTAGAAGAGATCAAACCTAAGCTTTCTTTAGAAGCTCAGATGACAAGACTTCGACTTTCATACTTTGGACACATCATGCAAAGAGAGAGATTAGAGAAGGACATCATGCTTGGCAAGGTGGAAGGTCAACGCAAAAGAGGAAGGCCAGCAATCAGATGGAGCGATACAATAACAGCAGCTATGGGTACCAGTCTGTCAACAATGAGCCACCTGACTGAAGATCGAACATAGTTTGGGACAACTATCCAGAGGGTCACCATGAGTCGACAACAACTTGACGGCACTTAAAGCACAATATGTGGAGTTCTCTAAATATATAGGTCTAATATGAAGGATATTAAGTTTAGCCATTTATCTACATCATGGGATCCCATGACAGAATATATTTTACCATAAAAAGATTAAGGGTCTTTTCATTGATGGCATGAGCTCTTATGATATGCATTCATTTTAATTCCCCTTCTCCATGTATTTCTCTTTTGAGATGCTATTATGT
Organism: Ichthyophis bannanicus; assembly: GCA_033557465.1. Lineage (NCBI taxonomy): Eukaryota > Metazoa > Chordata > Amphibia > Gymnophiona > Ichthyophiidae > Ichthyophis > Ichthyophis bannanicus. Next base: position 116,164,235 of record CM066049.1, on the reverse strand, counting down.
TTTTTAATGCTTTTATTTCATTCTATTTAAAAGATTGTAGTATGATGCCCCTTTTATTATATGTATATTTTAAACTTTGTGTTTGTCCTTTGAAGGGTCCCCACACCCCTGAAAAAGACTAGTGCTGAAATGTGGCCCATGTAGGGTGTACCACAATACAACAAAAATTTGACTTTACCAATTTAATCTTCTGTGAAGTACATCACCTCACTCTCCTATTGGCTACTTGGTATTTGTGAGTATGTGTTCTTTCTGCTTTTGGACCATATTGCAACAAGCCTGGAAGAAGGCTCTGACTCTGAAGTGCAGTTGTGCACAGAAACACTGCAGCTAAAAGTCAATCATGAGAACTGACATGCAATAGTGGTTCCAGGAGTCAAAAGGTGGACATATGTTCAGTTTAAAAAAAAAAAGTTACAGACACTGAGGTGGCGATAAAAGCCAATCTAAATGATCTGGGGACCTGCATGGGCATGGAGGAGAAGCGGGTGGTGTCCTTAAAGATACAGTGCTAGAGTCCCCCAAAAATTGTCTGTTTGATAAGATAAAGTTAGTCAGCATTTCACAGCCAAGTCTTTGAGACACACACATTATACTATTCATCTTTCATTGATTCAGACTACTTTTTTCTTCCGTGACACACATATGCTTCAAAGCCAGAAACATCTCTTATAATTTAGTTTGTTCGGTTATTGCAATAGACGTTTTTATAGCAGCGAGGGAAAACAATAGCTTGTTTGCTATCAAACTCATTCTGTTGCTAAGTATATCTGAAACTGGTTCAAGCCAAAAAAAAATCCAAACAAGGACAGTATCTGAATTCAAGAAAGCATGGGACAAATAAAGAATCTCTCTAAAGGAAAAAAAATGGACTATTGTAATTGATCTAGAGGACAGACTAAATAGAACATATGGTCTTTTTCTGCCATCATGTTTCTAGGTTTCAAATAAAAACTAACATTAAAACACTTTCACAGATTAAACCACAAATCTATAACTGGATGAAAATTATAACCAGATTACATTATAGAGCTCAAGGACAATCTACCTTGTGTTCTGACCCAACATATATATTTTTTTTCCCTACCGGAGTCGCCACTGGATCACGCAATGCCATTTCTCCAAGCCTGGAGGGCTTATAGTCAAAATCTTTAGGGCCTGCAGGTTTGCTACTGTGTTTAAGTCCCCCCATTTCTGACTAGATTAAACTCCTATATATGTAACTCCAACCCCTGAATCCATCACTGGAATTCTTTTAACTACAGTATTTCATGCTACCTTGAGCGCCATTCTCGCTTCATCTCTGCGCATTATGGACAGTAGAGAGTCTAAGGAAAACCTGGTTAGTCCTTCTAGCATGTTAGCATAATTCTGAGCTTTATATTAATGCTGTCCCCAGCACTTCTCCTATAATCTCAAGCTGCTGATGTCTTCAGTAATATTTACTGGGTAAGAGATGTCCATCAGTTCTGTGGTTCTAGTAAAAGATATTTTTGTGTCACGCCTGTGGATTGCACTGAGGACTTTTGTCTTGTTTTCTTCTTTAATGGTATAGATCCAGATTTAAGGGTAAAAGGATAATACACCTAGGTATATGTTTATTAAACTGGGCTAATGATTAACCCAGGCTATCTGCAATGAGGTCCCATTGCATAGCCTGGTTTAGTAAACATACCATCTAGTTTCTAATCCTTCAGTGTAGGAACTTGCTATTCTCACTGTGGGGGATTCGGTGCTCTTTGTATCCTAAAATCTTCATCTATTGGGTCTCCTCTTGACTGGTCTGGTGAATTTCTGTATATACAGAAGTAATGAAGATATTAAAAGTCAAACTAAGACAAATATGCTTATTTCGAAGGTGTGATAAGCAGAAGGTGTTAACATCCAGTGGGAGATGAGCAAAAATACAGTAACAATGGGCTTCATCACAACCTTTTGATTTCAGAATTTAATAACAGATATGTATCACTGTTTCTTTCTAGCTGACATGGCAGTAGTTCAGTACCCAGAAGAAGTGAAAGACCCTCTTGTCACACCGGCCCAGAACCAAAGTGCAGAGCTAGGTAAGGACTGACTTTTGTCTCTGGGTAACTGCCTGACTATACAAATACTCTGTATGCATGGGTCCTTCCCAAGGGAACAGATCTCTGTAAAGTCTTCCTGTGACGTACTGGTCTCCACCTGAAATCAGTGCACCAAAAAAAAAAAAAAAGCAGTAAATAAAAACATAAGAAATGCCATACCGGGTCAAACCAAGGTCCATCAAGCTTAGTATCCTGTTCCAACAGTGGCTAATCCAGGTCACAAATACCTAGCAGTTACCCAAAGTCCACAGCTTCCACAATGCTCATCCTGGGGTAAGCAGCAGATTTCTCAGGTCCTCCTTAATAATGGTTTATGGACCTTTCCTCCAGGAACTTGTCCAAATTTTTATTAAACCCAGCTACACTAACAGCTTTTACTACATACTCTGGTAACGAATTCCAGAGTTTGATTACACGTTGAGTGAAAAAATATTTTCTCTTATTAGTGTTAAATTGTAGCTTCATTGCATGTCCCCTAATCTTTCTTCTTTTTGATGATCTAAACAACCAATCTACATTTACTTGTTCTATTCCATTCATTAATTTATAGATCTCCATCATATCTCCCCTCAGCCGTCTCTTTTCCAAGTTGAAAAGCACTAACCTTTAAAGCCTTTCCTCATAAAGGTATCCTTCCATCTCCTTTATCAGTTTGGTGGCTCTTCTCTGTACCTTTTCTAAGGCCACTATATCCTTTTTAGAAATGGTGACCAGTACACAATATTCAAGGTGCGGTTGCACCATGGAACAATACAGAGGCATTATAATATCCTTCATTTTATTCTCCATTCCTTTCCTTATGATTCCTAGCATTATTTATTTTATTATTTAGCTGTGCTTATATACCGCTTTTCACCAGGTCAAAGCGGTTTACAGATATATGCTAACAGGCACTTATTATTCCCTTGTCCCCGAAGGGCTCACAATCTAAGCATACCTGAGGCAATGGAGCGTTAAGTGGCATGCTCTCTTGGCGGCCACTGCACACTGGGCAAAGGGTTTCAACATATCCATGATACCTAAATCTTTTTCCTGGGTGGTGGTTCCTAATGTGGAACCTTGCATCATGTAACCACAATTTGGGTTGTTCTTTCCTAGGTGCATAACTTTGCACTTGTCCACATTAAATTTCATCTGCCATTTGAACATCAGAGTCTTCCATTTTATCAAGGTCCTCTTGCAATTTTTCACAATCCCCTTGTGTTTTAACAACTTTGAATAATTTTGTGTCATCTGCAAATTTGATCACCTCACTTGTTGTTCCCATTTCCAGATCATTTATGAATATTTAAAAAGAAGCGGACCCAGAACAGATCCCTGGGGTACTCCATTATTCACCTTTCTCCAATGAGAGCATTGACCATTTAGCCCTACTCTTTTAACCAGCTCCTGATACACAATAGTACACAGTCTCCAATCCTATGACTTTTTAATTTGGCCAAGAGTCTCTCATGAGGGACCTTGTCAAAGGCTTTCTGAAAATACAGATACACTATATCAACCAGCTCACCTTGATCTACCTGTTTATTTACACCTTCAAAAAAATAACAGATTGGTAAGGCAAGACGTTCCTTGGCTAAATTCATGTTGGCCTTCTTCCATTAAATCATGACTATATTTTCAACATCATATGGATGTGAAAGCTGGACAATGAAAAAGATAGGCAGGAAGAAAATTGATGCCTTTGAATTATGGTGCTGGCGGCAAATACTGTGTATACCATGGACTGCCCGAAGAACAAACCAGTCGGTACTAGAGGAGATCAAACCTAAGCTTTCTTTAGAAGCTCAGACAAGACTGACTTTCATACTTTGGACACATCATGCGAAGAGAGAGATCACTAGAGAAAGACATCATGCTTGGCAAGATAGAAGGTCAACGCAAAAGAGGAAGGACAGCAATGAGATGGATCGATACAATAACAGCAGCTACGGGTGCCAGTCTGTCAAAAATGAGCCGCCTGACTGAAGACCAAACACAATTTAGGATAGCTTTCCAGAGGGTCACCATGAGTCGACTCTGACTCAACGGCACTTAACAACAACAACAACATCTACATGTTCAGTAATTTTATTTATAATAGTTTCTACCATTTTGCCTGGTACCAATGACAGGCTCACCGGTCTGTAGTTTCCCAAATCTCCCCTGGAACCCTTTTTCAAAAATTGGGGTTACATTGGACATTCTCCAATCTTCAGATACTACAGATGATCTTAATGATAGTTCACAGATAGCTATTAGTAGCTCTTCAATTTTATATTTGTTCTTTCAACATGCTTGGATATATACCATCTGGTCCAAGTGATTTACTTCTCTTCAGTTTATCAAATGCTTGTAATATATGCTCCTGGTTTATCAATATTTTTCAATTCTTCCAATATCGCCTTTAAATACCATTTCAGGCACGGGTAACTTCCCCATATCTTCTTCAGTAAAGACTAAAGCAAAGAATTCATTCAGTCTCACTGCTATAGCCTTAGCACCCCTTTTACCCCTCTATCATCTAATGGTCCAACTAACTCAGTTTGTTTGGATTTTTTTGCTATGAATGTACTTGAAAAGTTATTATGCATTTTTGCTTCCATGGCAAGCTTTTTTTCAAATTCTCTTTGCCTGCCTTATCAATGTCTTGCCTCTAACTTGCCAGTGCTTATGTTTCCAGTTTTTGTCATTTGGATCCTTTTTCTATTCCTGAAAGATGCTTTTTTGGTTACAACAACCTCTCTGACCTCGACTTTAAACCATGCTGGCAGTTTTTTGGACTTCCTTCCACTTTTCTTAAAGTGTGGAATACAGCTGGTCTGGGCTTCCAAGATAGTATTTTTAAACAAGCACAAGAACTGTCAGACCAAGGTCCATCAAGCCCAGTATTCTGTTTCCAACAGTGGCCAATCTAGGTCACATGTACCTAGCAGTGTCCCCAAGAGACACAAGTTCCGCAATGCTTGTACTGGGTCAAGCATTGATATCTTCGGTCACTTCTTAATAATGGTTTATGGACCTTTCTTCCAGGAACTTGTCCAAACCTTTTTTAAACCCAGCTACACTAACAGCCTTTACTACATCCTCCAGTAAATTCCAGAGTTTGATTACACGTTGAGTGAAAAAATATTTTCTTTTATTAGTCTTAAATAGTTTACCCTGTAGCTTCATTGCATGTCCCCTAGTCTTTCTATATTCTGATAAGGTAAACAATCGATCTATGTTTACCCATTCCACTCCGTTCATTAATTTATAGACTTCTATCATATCTCCCCTCAGCCGTCTTTTCCAGGTTAAAGAGCCCTAACCTTTTTAGCCTTTCTTCATAGGAGTATCCTTCCATCCCCTTTACCATTTTGGTGGCTCTTCTCTGTACCTTTTCTAAAATTGCTATATCCTTTTTAAGATACGGCGACCAGAATTGCACACAATATTCAAGGTGTGGTCTCACCATGGAATGATAGAGGCATTATAATATCTTTTGTTTTATTTTCCATTCCTTTCCTTATCATACCTAGCATTCTATTTGCTCTCTTGGCCACCGCTGCACACTGGGCCGAGGGTTTTAACATGGTATCCACAATGACGCCTAAATCTTTTTCCTGGGTGGTGGTTCCTAATGTGGAACCTTGCATCGTGTAACCATAGTTTGGGTTGTTCTTCCCTAGGTGCATAACCTTGCACTTGTCCACATTAAATTTCATCTGCCATTTTGATGCCCAGTCTTCTAATTTATCAAGAACCTCTTGCAATTTTTCACAATCCTCTTGGGTTTTAACAACTTTAAAATAGTTTTGTGTCATCTGCAAATTTGATAACCTCACTCGTTATTCCACTTTCCAGGTCATTTATGAATATGTCAAAAAGCAGCAGACCCAGCACAGATCCCTGGGGTACACCACAATTCACCTTTCTCCATTGGGAAAATTGGCCATTTAGCCCTACCCGCTGCTTTCTATCTTTTAACCAGTTCCTGATCCACAATAGTACATTGCCTCCTATCCCATGACTCTTTAGTTTTGCCAAATGTCTCTGATGAGGGACCTTGTCAAAGGCTTTCTGAAAGTCCAGATACACAATATCAACTGACTCACCTTTGTCCACCTGTTTATTCACTCCTTCAAAAAAACATAACAGATTAGTAAGACAAGATCTTCCTTGTCTAAAGCCATGTTGGCTGTCTCCCATTAGGTTGTGACTATCTACATGCTGAGTAATTTTATTCTTTATGATGGTTTCTACCATTTTTCCTGGTACTGACGTCAGGCTCACCGTCTGTAGTTTCCCGGATCACCCCTGGAACCCTTTTTAAAAATTGGTGTTACATTGGCGATCCTCCAATCTTCAGGTATTAGAGATGATTTTAATGATAGTTCACAGATTACTGATAGCAGGTCTGCAATCTCATATTTCAGTTCTTTCAACACCCTTGGATGTATACCATCCGGCCCAGGTGATTTGCTACTCTTCAGTTTATCTAATAGTTGTAAGACATCTTCCCGATGTATCGATATTTCCTTCAATTCTTCCACACCTTTAAATACCACTTCAGTCATGGGTAACATCCCTACATCTTCCTCAGTAAAGACCAAAGCAAAGAATTCATTCAGTCTCTCCGCTATCGCCTTGTCGCCTCTTAGTGCTCCTTTAACCCCTTTATCATCTAATGGACCAACTGACTCTCACAGGTTTTTTGCTACGAATGTACTTGAAAAGGTCTTTATTTCGTGTTTTTGCTTCCACAGCAAGCTTCTTCTCAAATTCTCACTTTGCCTGCCTTATCAATGCCTTGCATTTGACTTGCCAGTGCTTGTGCTGTTTCCAGATTTCGTCGTTTGGCTCTTTTTTCCATTTCTTGAAAGATGCTTTTTTGGCAACAGCCTCTCTGACCTCACTTTTAAACCATGCTGGCAGTTTTTTGGACTTCCTTCCACTTTTCTTAAAGCGTGGAATACAGCTGGTCTGGGCTTCTAAGATAGTATTTTTCAACAACACCCAAGTTTGATGTACGTCTTTAACCTTCGCAACTGCTCCTTTTAGTTTTTTCTTAACTGTTTTCCTCATTTTATCATAGTCTCCCTTTCAAAAGTTCAAAGGTAGTACTGTGGATTTCCTTACTATCCCTCCTCCACTAATTAAAACAAAGGCGATCATGCTATGATCACTATTGCCAAGTGGCCCCAACACCCTTATCTCTTGCACTAGATCTGGTGTTCCACTAAGGACTAGGTCTAATATGGCTTCCCCTCTGGTCGGTTCATGAACCAGCTGCTCCAAGAAGCAGTCATTTATTTCATCTAGGAACTTTATCTCCCTAGCATGTCCTGACCCAGTCGATACCGGGGTAATTGAAATCACCCATTATTATTACTGCGCTGTAACTTTTGTTAGCTTCCTCGATTTCTTTGAGCATTTCATCATCCATTTGGTCATTCTGGCCAGGTGCTCGATAGTACACCCCCACTGCCATCGCCTTCCCCCTGTTATATGGAATTTCAATCCATATAGATTCTACAGCAGATTTTGTTTCCTGCAAAACTTTAATCCTTTCTGAGTCAATGCCCTCTCCAACAGAGCGCAACCCCTCCACCAATTTGATCAGCTCTATCATTACGATATAGTTTGTACCCAGGTATCACAGTGTCCCACTGATTGTCCTCCTTCCACCATGTCTCTGATATTCCTATCATATCTAACCTTTCATTTAGTGCTATATATTCTAACTCTCCCATCTTATTCTTTAGATTTCTAGCATTTGCATACAAGCATTTTAGAGAATGTATTTTATTCATGTTAATTTGGCTATTGTTAGACATGGGTAAATTGGGATCTTTAAGCTCTGTCTGCTCCATACTTGAGGGCATTTGGGCTACTTTACTCTTTTGTGGAACCTCTCTGCTTTTGGTAGTATCCTTCAAAGATACATTCTTCCGAACCATCCGCTCTTGGGCGACTGTCGGCTTTCCCCTAATATCTAGTTTAAAAGCTGCTCTCTCTCCTTTTTAAAAGGTTAATGCCAGCAGCCTGGTTCCATCCCAGTTAAGGTGAAGCCCATCCCTTCGGAAGAGCCCCTCCTTTCCCCAGAATGTTCCCCAGTTCCTAACAAATCCAAAACCCTCATCTCTGCACCATTGTCTCATCCACGCATTGAGACTCCGAAGCTCTGCCTGCCTTTTGGGTCCTGCGTGCGGAACAGGAAGCATTTCGGAGAATGCTACCCTGGAAGTTCTGGATTTCAACTTCCTACCTAAAAGCCTAAATTTTGCCTCCAGAACCTCCCTACCACATTTTCCTATGTCATTGGTACTGACATGTACGAAGACAGCAGACTCCTCCCCAGCACTATCTAAGATCTTATCTAGGTGGCGCGTGAGGTCCGCTACCTTCGCACCAGGCAGGCATGTTACCAGGCGATCCTCACGTCCACCAGCCACCCAGCTATCTACATGCCTAATGATCGAATCACCAACTATAACGGCTGTCCTAACCCTTCCCTCATGGGCACATGGCCCTGCAGAAACTTCCTCGGTGCGAGAGGGTTTTACATCATCTGGAGGACAGGTCCTAGTTACAGGATCACTTCCTGCCACACCAGGGTGATGCTCTCCTGTCACGTGACCTCTCTCCTCCATGGCAACAGGGGTGCTACCAGACTGGAGGTGGGACTTCAGGACTATATCCCTGTAGGTCTCATCTATGTACCTCTCTGTCTGTCTTATGTTTTCCAAGTCTGCTACTTTAGCCTCTAGAGAACGGACTTGTTCCCTGAGAGAAAAGAGCTCCTTGCACCTAGTGCACACTGTCAGACGGCTGCCTGGGTGAGAATCTTCAGTCTTGACAAGTGCATATCTCTATATGATTTGCAAGGTATTGTGGACAATATAGTTCATTCACACCAGACACAGCTGCTGACAATAATTTAGTTGTGCTCTTGGGTAAAGCCAATAAGATATTTATTTATGGGGTTATTTCTCCCAACACAGATATGCTTGGTAGCACATAACACCGAAAGCAAGTAACCTAATTTAACTTGGAAAAACAAAGTCAAAATCAGGAAAACAAATGAAAAGCCACAAAACAAGAAACAAACTGTTCTTTTCTGGTTAACTTCTGATTACTTCCCACATAGATACAGAAGTGATTCTCTCCTAGCTCACAAGCAATTAGGTAAGGCTTAATTGCTAGCAGTTATCCAGCTGAAACCCCTTAGCTGGCTTGCCTTCCACTGTGTGGGTCAAATCCTGCTTCAGGAGCTTTTCTGAGTAGATTAAAGAACAAATTTGTATTTCTTTGTGATGGTTGCTGTACTTTATAACAGAAAGTTACCAACGGAGTTTAGATAGAGAGCAGTCCATATAAACAGGATCCTCATCTGCTATTATTCCCCCTTGTTCAACAAGCATGGGTTCAATATCATGGATTGGCACAGATGAATCTCTCAATGGAGCATTTTCAGGAGAATACTTGTTTCCCTGCTGTCTTTCAAGGTTATAGCTAGGGCATAGATCAGTGTTCATACCTGAGCTTCCATTGCTGCTAGAGTTCCTCTCTATATAGCCTGGCCAGTATGTAGTCCAGTTCTTATGTCCAGCCTTCCAATCCAGATCCCTGGACACTGGATCTCTCTTCACATACCTTCTGGCACAGGTCTTAGGGTCCCTTCCACGTGCAGCCATCTCCCTCACAGGTAGCCTCTGGTGATTCCTAGCTCTGCAGCACCATTCCTCTGGCTTTCCCCAGTCCAATGGTGTATGCTGGCCCTTGGAATACCTCCCAGTATACGTACTGCTTTGGACACTTCTAGACCTCTCAAAGGCTTTTCTCTTCCTTCTTCCAAAGGGTCTCTTTACTTCTCTGTCCGTCCGGTTTGGCTTCTGCTTCTAATGATCCTTCAGATGAAACTGATGATCAAACTCAAGCTGATTCTCAGGATACTGAGGACAATTCTCTGGATATCCAAGGTGATCATGAAGATGGTCATCTGCAGAATAAACTCTACTCTTATTCTGCCTGGATGAGTGCTCCTCCCTAAAACAGCGCAGCTGTGCTGAATCAGGCCCTGCCCTTTGAGATGAGTGCTTAGGGATTACCTCATAGCCCTCCTGATTGAACACACATTTCCCCACTTCAGCTCCTCTAATGGCTCTTGGAAACCTGGTGCATTCTGGGACTGGTAGTCCTTTATGGCAAAATTCTGTTTTCTCATTTCTACCAGCACTGACAGGTTGCTTGTTCAGAGACACTTCACCTTTTCTATAGCCCCTTCCTGAGCTATGATAAGCTTCCTTATCACAACACGTAAGACCTCTCACCAACTGGGAGAAAATCATACATGTGACACTCAATGCAAAAGACTGGAAAGCCCCCATCCCGCTGCTGGACTGCTGTCTGCATCTTAGTTTTAAGTTTGTGTCTAGATCTTTAAGTTCTTACTTACTAGGGGTTGCTATGGGTATTTATACCAATAAAACTGTACCTAATACGTTTAATATACCTTGTTCACCTGAAGCTTAATTAATCTCAGGTCCTTAGTGTATGACTGATTTGGTAATGAGCTTCACCTGAAAGCACCTCCTGTCTTTTAAGATGTGTAAGTACCTATAAAGCTACGATTATCTCAGGGGAGGGAGGGAAATAACACTTATTAAAAGAGGGCTGCTACACAGTACCCTGTCTTGTGCTGCTGAGGTAAGTTAAATTCCGATTTGATTTAAATTATAGCTCTTAGCTGCTGCTAGGTTCTAACTTCTTATGAAATTTAAACTACAAGCTCTCTGCTGGGTATGAAATGTAACCAGAAAGCTCTCCTCTGTGTTTTAAATTCAAACTTTAATTGCTGCTACTAGGCCCTAACTGATCCAACAAAAAACAGTGGGTTCACAGATTAAGTAGCTTTAATACAAAGAATTCTTTTTAGAAAGTTACCAGAAGTATATACTCACAGTTGCAGATTTCTCTCCAGAAGTAACAGTCCCCCCTTTCTAGTCTTTAACCTTTGCAGCTGCTCCTCTTAGTTTTTTCTTAACTATTTTCCTCATTTTATCATAGTCTCCCTTTTGAAAGTTAGAAGGTAGTACTGTGGATTTCCTTGCTGTCCTTCCATTTATTAAAGCAAATGCGATCATGCTATGATCACTATTGCCAAGTGGCCCCAACACCCTTATCTCTTGCACCAGATGCTGTGTTCCACAAAGAGCTAGGTCCAGAATAGCTTCCCCTCTTGTCAGTCCATGAACCAGCTGCTCCAAGAAGCAGTCATTTTTTCATCTAGAAACTTTATCTCCTTAGCATGTCCTGCAGTGACATTGACCCAGTCAATACCAGGGAATTGAAAATACCCATTATTGTTGTGTTGTAACTTCTATTAGCTTTCTTGATTTCTCTTAGCATTTCATTATCCAACTGTTCACTCTGGCCAGGCAGTCGATAGTACACCCCCTCTGCCATTGCCTTCCCCTTTTTACATGGGCTCAATGCCCTCTCTAACATACAGCACAACCTCTCCACTAATTTGATCTACCCAATCGTTGCGATATAGTTTGAACCCTGGTATCAGTGTCCCATTGGTTGTCCTCCTCCCACTAGGTCTCTAAGATAATAATCATATCTAAAGATGCTAATCGTATCTAAGTCTTGCAGCCTTGTTTTCCAATTCTCAGCATTCTTGGATTTATCTTGCTTTGTCAATGAAGATGCTGAGAGATGGATAATGGGAAAAAATGCATCTATGTCCAAAAATGACAAATTGCCAGTACATTGATAGTTCAGCTTATCTGAGTTCAAGGATCCAGTAGGGACTTCACCCTATCATGCTTGCTTTCTTGCTCATTTGTAGCTAATCTTGACTTGTTTCATTTGTTCATACCCAACTCCATAGAGGATAAAAGATGCTCACTTCTTGTGCAAGTTTCTCACTGCATTGGAACAGCTCACAGCAAATGACACATGAGTGCTTAATCTCCGTGCATCACTATCAACAATTCATTTTGTTGAATGCTCCAGAGGAGTTGATACTTATATTTCTGAAAAAGAGTGTTTCGACAAAAATGTACAAAAAATAGAGATCCAGTGATTAAATTGCTGTGAAGGCTGCTTCTGTGCATGAAGTTTTTCATAAAACAGACAGTTGTAGCACTATATATAGCCTTTATCAGCTATATACAGTGCTACAACTGGCCAAGTTTTATGAAAAAAATTCATGCACAGAAGTAGCCTTCACAGCAATTTAATTCGTTACCTCATTGAGGCTCTCTACACAAACTCTTTTCTATGCATGTTTAGTTTTGTACTGGAAAGCAGTGTGTTTGGTGATTGGCACTGCAGTTTCAGGGCGATTTTCATAGAAATAAACATAGGCCATATGGTCTTTTTCTGCTGACATGTCTATCTAGTCTGCCCTTCCATATCAGCTGCTATAGCCCCTTTGGTTCATTTAGCTATCTTCTGTGTTTGTCCCATGCTTTCTTAAATTCAGATACTGTCCTTGTTTCTACTATCTCCACTGGGAGACTATTCTATGCATCTACCACTCTTTCTATAAAGAAATATTTTAATATATTACAGCCGAGTCTATCCCCTTTCACCCATCCTATGTTCTTTCATAGCAGAGCTTGCTTTCAATCGAAAGAGGCTCTCCTCTTGAACGTTTATGCTATGGAGGTATTTAAATGTCTCTATCATATCTCCTCTTTCCTGCCTTTCCTCTAACATATTACATATTAAGTTCTTTAAGTCTATCCTCATAATGGTTTATAATGAAGACCACTGACCATTTTGGTAGGGACTCTGCACCAATTCCATCCTGCTTATATCGTTTCAAAGGTGTGGTCTCTGGAATTACACACAATACTCCAAATGATGTCGCTCCAGAGACTTATACAGAGGCACTATCGCCTCCTTTTTTCTGTTGGCTATTCCTCTCCCTTTGAGCCCAAGCATCCTTTTGGCTTTCACAGTCACCTTTTCTACCTGTTTAACTGCTTTAAGATCATCAAAAACAAGCCCAGGTCCTGCTCTTCTTTCATGGACAGAAGTACTTTGCCCCCTACACAGTACTGCTCCCTTGGATTTTTGAAGCCCAAATGCATGACCCTGCAATTTTTAGCATTTAATCTCAGCCAAATTCTAGACCATTTTTCAAACTTAGCTAGATCCCTCCTCATGTTGTCTACTCTATTGAAGATTTTGGTATTATCCATAAGGAGGCAGACCTTACCTGACAGCCTTTTGCAATATCACCATCCAAGATGATAAAAAGAATTGGACCAAGGACAGATCCTGGTGGCACACTACTGGTAACATCCTTCTCCTCAGCGAGCTCCATTTACCCGAATACTGTGTTACCTCCCACTCAACCAATTTCTAACCCATTCAGTCACTTTAGGCTCCATCCCTAATCTGCTCAAGTTGTTTATAAGGCGCTGGTGAGGAATGGTATCAAAGGCTTTACTGAAATTCAAGTACACCATATCCAGGGTTCTCCCTTGGTTCAAATGTCTGGTCACCTAGTCAAAGAAATCAGATTTGTCTGACAAGACCTATCTCTGGTAAACCTATGCTACCTCAGATCCGGCAAATCCATTGGACTCTAGAAACCCCAATATCCTCTGTTTTAGCAGCATTTCCATTCATTTACTCACCACAGAAGTAAGACTAACTGACCTGTAGTTCTCAACCTCATCTTTACGTCTGCTTTTGTGCAAAGGGATCACATGTGCCTTTCTCCAGCCCTCTGGGACCACTCCCAATCCTAAAGCAGCATTGAAAAGATCAGTCAGTTGAGCCACTAGAACGTCCAAGTTCCTTCAATACTCTCGGAAGTATCCTATACGGCTCCATCGCTTTGTCCACTTAGTTTAGCTAGTGCCTCATGAACACAGTCTTCTGAAATTGTTCAAGTTCCCCTTCACTTTTACTCCTATTTGTGGGTGTTTTCTGGAGGTCCTGCTCTGAGTCCTTCATCTATGAACACAGAACAAACATATTGGTTAAGCAAGTATGCTTGATCTTCGTCAGCTTCTATATATTCCTCCCCCTTCACTCTTAAGTCTGACAATACCACTTTTGTACTTACTCCTTTCACTAACATCTGAAAAAATGTTTGTCCCCCCATTTTATTTATTTGGTTTTATACCGCATTATTCACGATCAGCACGGGTTTACAATGGAACAACTTATTAAATGGAACAGTTTACATTGAACATGTGAACAAGATATAATACAATTAACAAATTTACATTAACAGTAACAAGTAAAAATGGTGAACTATTTACAGTATGACAATCTAGAGTATGATATTGACAGACTGGGCTTTAAGTTACGTGGTCAAAAGCAAGATGGAATTGGTGAGTTTTGATTGCTTTGCAAAAGGTGGCCAGATCTGAAATGAGATGAATAGGAGCAGGTAAGGAGTTCCGTAGTATGGGGGCAAAGAGGGAAAAGGCTCTGTCCTTGGTGAATTGGGGGCCTTTTTCTAGCTATAGGTGGAAAATTGGCTCTTCTTGTGTTTGTCTCTTTGCTTTCTTGACTACTTTCCTAGCTTCTCTAAGTTTTTCCAAATATTGATGCTTATTTTCCTCTCTCTGACCTCTTGTATTTTATGAGATCCACCTTTTCATTTTACATTTGTTTACCTTTCTAAGAAACATTTTTTTGCCTTTAAAATACCCCCTTGCAGTTTTGCCCACTGCTTTTCTACATCCCCCAGCTGTTCCCATCCCGCTAATGACTCCTTGAAGTATTGTCCCATCTTAGAATTTAGAAAAATTAACTTTGCCAAAGGGTATGTTTACTAAGCAGCGGTAGTGGCTTCCATACAATATCATAGCCATGGCCCCATTGAAGTCAATGGGGCCTTAGCTCCAATATCATATAGAAGCTGCTACCACTACTTAGTAAACATACCTCTAAGACCCTTGCTTTTAAATGGACTTTCAGCCCTAGTCCTAATATGGAACCATACCATCCGATGATCACTGTATGCGAGATGATCTCCCACTATAACAAACACACTTTCCACATTGGTAAGCACCAAGTCCAGTATGCTCCTCCCCCCTTTCATGTGTGGGTTTTGTTACTAATTGCTGGAATAGTTCTCCCTGTAGAGAATCCAGGATCTCCTTACTTCCAGATGACACCACAGCAGTGATGTGCCAGTCATCCAGCATATTGACATCACCTTTGCATATATTGAACACATGACAACAGATTCAAAAATGGACACATTAGCACAAGTTTGAAATATATGATCACCAGCGCCTATCTGAGTTTTCAGCTCAGGGTATTGGGCATCAGCAAAGCTTTAAAACACAATCTGAAGTAGAGTATCTTTTGAGTTTGCTGCTCAGTCGTTTCTGATCCTAGCAAAAGGTAAGTAGAGATACTGCAAACCCTTGGAGACTGTCCTTGAGAAATTTAAATATTGATAGGGGAACAGCAGTAGCATCTGTAAACAGAAGTACAGGGGACCAATGGAAAGGTAAATTAGATATAGAATGGGGGAGGGGACAAGCTAAAGTGACTTGTGACTTGTCCCTGAGAAAAAAAGTTAAGCATTTCCTTTGTTTTCCAGAGCAAAATATTTCTACCTTCTTAGCTAATGGTCCTCAGACAGCTCTATCTATTGCTAAGCATTTTGGGAAGAAAAGCACAAAGGATGTAAACCCTGTACTGTATGCTCTGCAAAAGAGGGGTATCGTTTCCGTTGATGGCAAAACAAGACTATGGTCTATGAAAAGCCACGGAATGAACAGAACAGCAGGTAACCTTCAAAATATGTCTGAGCTCAAGAACTTGTAGCTGAACTCATGGAAAGGCACTAGGGGGCAGGTGGTGGGGAGGGGTGTGCATGTTCCTTTTATGGTATTGCACGACTAAAGCATCTGCAGCAAGCTGATCCTCCTATCCTTTGACGCTGTTAAATCCACTTCTTGGGATACCATGGAGACAGCAATCTATTTCATTCAACCGACAGTATCAAGGACCAGTATGAGCACCTTAAGCCATTTAAGTGCCTTGATACTTTATTACTTCCTCAAGAATTAACCAGTGATGCATTTCTGATTATCAAACAGCTGTAGGAACCTTATGTCCTATATGCCAGAATTTCATGTTTGACATGCTGCTGTTTAGTCATTTGCATAATATTCTTTTGCCGTATTCTCCTTGCAGATTACATAGTCAATTACTATCAATCGAATGCTACAATTATCATCAACCAGCCTGGAATGGACAACAGTCTCCATATTTCAGGCTCTCAGAATATCCAAGTAGGAAATCAAAATACTATTAATATAAGTGATGCATCATACCCTCCTTCTGCAAAAGGTACACATTCCTGCTTCCTGAGTCAATAGATTCTATATGTGTCAATTCCCAGGCCACCAAAGCTAAGACTACTCTGATGTGATCCAAGTCTACATGTGAAACTTACTTCCTACTTGACATACATCTACCTAGATCCAAGAAGCTTAGTATTAATTGTTTGCACCTTAATTACAATGTTAAAGAACAAGGATAAAGCAGCATGGTTGCTGTGTTAGTCTACAATAAGATGGAGTGGAGAAGTGGCCTAGTGGTTGGGGCAAGGTACTTCAGGCTGGAAGGTCAGGGGTTCAAATCCCACTAGAGGGCAGTAACCTTGGGCCGGAAGGTCAGGGGTTCAAATCCCACTAGAGGACAGCAACCTTGGGCCGGAAGGTCAGGGGTTCAAATCCCACTAGAGGACAGCAACCTTGGGCCGGAAGGACTGGGGTTTCTAGTCCCACAGGTGCTCCTTGTGGTCTTGGGCAAGCCACTTAACCCTCCATAGCCCATGTTCCCTGTAAAATAGTTATAATGCTCTGTTCAATGTAATTTCAGTTTGTTCAATGTAAACCGCACTGATGCCAAATAGCGCGGTATATAAGAGAATGTAAATAAATACATTTTGGACCAGTTATCTAAGGTTAAACCTTCCTCAGGTCACAACAATATGAGCAACAGATGTGACAATACCACTTCTATATTATGGTATTGTCATCTGTTGCTCACGCTGTCCTGACCTGAGGTTTCAAATTCCAAATTAATGCACCATTTTGCATCCTAGTAGTTCACTAATTTTAAATCTAAACAAACATTCACACTTACTGGACTACAGCTGAAAGCCTTCTAGATGGAATGGCAAATTTACCAAGGGTTTCTGTACATTTTAGCCCATGAAGCCCCGTTTGTGGAAGTTTCCACACATTCACACAGCAGCCTTCTATGTTCCGTATTAGGGTCTGCAACTGCAGAGTTCCAGAAGCAGTCCTAGTGCGCAGCTCTTGCTGACCACTGTCATTGTGAGTGAGTTGGGGAGACGAGATGTAAAATAGAGGAAAATCTTTGGATAACTGCAAATCAGAATGTAGTTCACCTTTAACTATGTCTGGAAAGGTGTCAGCTAAATAGAGAAAAAATTAAGGCTCATGGTGTTATAACGCAATGGAGGCAAGTTACAACTGAGCTGGAAGACTGAAAGATCAGAAAATGCCACAGATTTGGAGGTTGGAAAAAGGGAACTTCATTAACAAAGTGGATGAGGCAATTCCCAGGAGCCCTTGGGATAAAGTGAGTCACCACAGATCAATGGCAGGGCCGGCCCTTGTACAACGTGAGCTAGGCAACCCACAAAGAATGGCACAATTTTAGGGGCAGTACTAGCAGACACAGATAGTCCTAATCTGGCATTCCTCCGTGGGTCATTAGCATTGGTCAGTGGCAGCATTGCTGGGAGTCGGAACAGGTGAATGAGAAAATGCAACAGGGCTGTGAACCCGGAAGTGAAAGCAGCTAGGGTGTAGTCATGGACCACCACCAACTGACCCTACATACAGCTTGATAGGAGGATTTTATATGGTCCACCCGGTTACCTCTAGCCCACCTATCACAAAGCAGCTCTCAACAGCCCCTGCACTGTCATCAATCTCATATATAGAAAGGGACATTTGATGGCAGAAAAAGACCACATGGCCTATCCAGTCTGTCCTTTCAAACCAACTCCTAGTCTTTTTCCTTTAGAGGTTTTCTGTATTGGCCTCATGCTTTCTTGAATTCATCTCAAGCCCACGTACCAGGCCTCCTTTGGCCTGACAGCATGATATTCGGTAACTCCAGCATAACAACATAACATAAGATATGCCATACTGGGTCAGACCAAGGTCCATCAAGCCCAGTATTCTGTTTCCAACAGTGGCCAATCTAGGTCATATGTACCTAGCAGTTTCCCCAAGGGACACAGGTTCCACAATGCTTGTATTGGTTCAAGCATTGATATCCTGGGTCCCTTCTTAATAATGGCTTATGGACCTTTCCTCCAGGAACTTGTCCAAACCTTTTTTAAACCCAGCTACACTAACAGCTACATCCTCCGGTAACAAATTCCAGAGTTTGATTACACATTGAGTGAAAAAATATTTTCTTTTTATTAGTCTTAAATAGTTTACCCTGTAGCTTCATTGCATGTCCCCTAGTCTTTCTATATTCTGATAAGGTAAACAATCGATCTACGTTTACCCGTTCCACTCCGCTCATTAATTTATAGACTTCTATCATATCTCCCCTCAGCCATCTCTTTTCCAGGTTAAAGAGCCCTAACCTTTTTAGCCTCTCTTCATAGGATTATCCTTCCATCCCCTTTACCATTTTGGTGGCTCTTCTCTGAACCTTTTCTAATAAATCTATATCCTTTTTAAGATACGGCGACCAGAATTGCACACAATATTCAAGGTGCGGTCTCACCATGGAACGATATTGAGGCATTATAATATCCTTTGTTTTATTTTCCATTCCTTTCCTTATCATACCTAGCATTCTATTTGCTCTCTTGGCCGCCGCTGCACACTGGGCCGAGGGTTTTAACATGGTATCCACAATGACGCCTAAATCTTTTTCCTGGTGGTGGTTCCTAATGTGGAACCTTGCATCGTGTAACCATAGTTTGGGTTGTTCTTCCCTAAGTGCATAACCTTGCACTTGTCCACATTAAATTTCATCTGCCATTTTGATGCCCAGTCTTCCAATTTATCAAGATCCTCTTGCAATTTTCCACAATCCTCTTGGGTTTTAACAACTTTAAATAGTTTTGTGTCATCTGCAAATTTTGATAACCTCACTCGTTATTCCACTTTCCAGGTCATTTATGAATATGTCAAAAAGCAGCAGACCCAGCACAGATCCCTGGGGTACACCACTATTCACCTTTCTCCATTGGGAAAATTGGCCATTTAGCCCTACCCTCTGCTTTCTATCTTTTAACCAGTTCCTGATCCACAATAGTACACTGCCTCCTATCCCATGACTCTTTAGTTTTGCCAAAAGTCTCTCATGAGGGACCTTGTCAAAGGCTTTCTGAAAGTCCAGATACACAATATCAACCGACTCACCTTTGTCCACCTGATTATTCACTCCTTCAAAAAAACATAACAGATTAGTAAGACAAGTTCTTCCTTGTCTAAAGCCATGTTGGCTGTCTCTCATTAGTTCATGACTATCTACATGCTGAGTAATTTTATTCTTTATGATGGTTTCTATCATTTTTCCTGGTATTGACCTCAGACTCACCGGTCTGTAGTTTCCCGGATCACCCCTGGAACCCTTTTTAAAAATTGGTGTTACATTGGCGATCCTCCAATCTTCAGGTATTAGAGATGATTTTAATGATAGTTCACAGATTACTAATAGCAGGTCTGCAATCTCGTATTTCAGTTCTTTCAATACCCTTGGATGTATATCATCCGGCCCAGGGGATTTGCTACTCTTCAGCTTATCTCATAGTTGTAATACATCTTCTCGATGTATCGATATTTCCTTCAATTCTTCTGCACCTTTAAATACCACTTCAGTCATGGGTAACATCCCTACATCTTCCTCAGTAAAGACTGAAGCAAAGAATTCGTTCAGTCTCTCCGCTATCGCCTTGTCGCCTCTTAGTGCTCCTTTAACCCCTTTATCATCTAATGGACCAACTGACTCACAGGTTTTTTGCTACGAATGTACTTGAAAAGGTCTTTACTTCACGTTTTTGCTTCTGCAGCAAGCTTCTTCTCAAATTCTCCCTTTGCCTGCGTTATCAATGCCTTGCATTTGACTTGCCAGTGCTTGTGCTGTTTCCAGGTTTCGTCGTTTGGCTCTTTTTTCCATTTCCTGAAAGATGCTTTTTTGGCAACAGCCTCTCTGACCTCAACTTTAAACCATGCTGGCAGTTTTTTGGACTTCTTTCCACTTTTCTTAAAGCGTGGAATACAGCTGGTCTGGGCTTCCAAGATAGTATTTTTCAACAACAGCCAAGCCTGATGTACGTCTTTAACCTTTGCAACTGCTCCTTTTAGTTTTTTCTTGACTGTTTTCCTCATTTTATCATAGTCTCCCTTTCGAAAGTTAAAAGGTAGTACTGTGGATTTCCTTACTATCCCTCCTCCACTAATTAAATCAAAGGCAATCATGCTATGATCACTATTGCCAAGTGGCCCCAACAACCTTATGTCTTGCACTAGATCTGGTGTTCCACTAAGGATTAGGTCTAATATGGCTTCCCCTCTGGTCGGTTCATGAACCAGCTGCTCCAAGAAGCAGTCATTTATTTCATCTAGGAACTTTATCTCCCTAGCATGTCCTGACATGACACTGACCCAGTCGATACCGGGGTAGTTGAAATCACCCATTATTACTGTGCTGTAACTTTTGTTAGCTTCCTTGATTTCTTTGAGCATTTCATCATCCATTTGGTAATTCTGGCCAGGCGCTCGATAGTACACCCCCACTGCCATTGCCTTCCCCCTTTTACATGGAATTTCAATCCATATAGATTCTACAGCAGATTTTGTTTCCTGCAAAACTTTAATCCTTTCTGACTCAATGCCCTCTCTAACATAGAGAGCAACCCCTCCACCAATTTGATCAGCTCTATCATTACGATATAGTTTGTACCCAGGTATCACAGTGTCCCACTGGTTGTCGTCCTTCCACCATGTCTCTGATTTTCCAATCATATCTAACCTTTCATTTAGTGATATATATTCTAACTCTCCCATCTTATTTTTTAGACTTCTAGCATTTGCATACAAGCATTTTAGAGAATGTATTTTATCCATATTAATTTGTCTGTTAGACATGAGTAATTTGGGATCTTTAAGCTCTGTCTGCTCCATACTTGAGGGCATTTGAGCTACTTTACTCTTTTGTGGAACCTCTCTGCTTTTGGTAGTATCCTTCAAAGATACATTCTTCCGAACCATCTGCTCTTGGGCGACTGTTGGCTTTCCCCTAATATCTAGTTTAAAAGCTGCTCTCTCTCCTTTTTAAAGGTTAATGCCAGCAGCCTGGTTCCATCCCGGTTAAGGTGAAACCCATCGCTTCGGAAGAGCCCCTCCTTTCCCCAGAATGTTTCCCAATTCCTAACAAATCCAAACCCCTCATCTCTGCACCATTGTCTCATCCACACATTGAGACTCCGGAGCTCTGTCTGCCTTTTGGGTCCTGCGCGTGGAAGAGGAAGCATTTCGGAGAATGCTACCCTGGAAGTTCTGGATTTCAACTTCCTACCTAAAAGCCTAAATTTAGCCTCCAGAACCTCCCTACCACATTTTCCTATGTCATTGGTACCAACATGTACCAAGACAGCAGACTCCTCCCCAGCACTATCTAAGACCTTATCTAGGTGGCGCGTGAGGTCTGCTACCTTCGCACCAGGCAGGCATGTTACCAGGCGATCCTCACGTCCACCAGCCACCCAGCTATCTACATGCCTAATGATCGAATCACCAACTATAACGGCTGTCCTAACCCTTCCCTCATGGGCACATGGCCCTGGAGAAACTTCCTCAGTGCGAGAGGGTTTTACATCACCCGGAGGACAGGTCCTAGTTACAGGATCACTTCCTGCCACACCAGGGTGATGCTCTCCTATCACGTGACCTCTCTCCTCCATGGCAACAGGGATGCTGCCAGACTGGAGGTGGGACTTCAGGACTATATCCCTGTAGGTCTCGTCTATGTACCTCTGTCTGTCTTATGCTTTCCAAGTCTGCTACTTTAGCCTCTAGAGAACGGACTCGTTCCCTGAGAGCAAAGAGCTCCTTGCACCTAGTGCACACGTAAGACCTCTCACCAACTGGGAGAAAATCATACATGTGACACTCAATGCAAAAGACTAGAAAGCCCCCATCCCGCTGCTGGACTGCTGTCTGCATCTTAGTTTTAAGTCTGTGTTTAGATCTAAGTTCTTTACTTACTAAGGGTTGCTATGGATATTTATACTAATAAAACTGAACCTAATACGTGTAATATACCTTGTTCACCTGAAGCTTAACTAATCTCAGGTCCTTAGTGTATGACTGAATTGGGTAATGAGCTTCACCTGAGAGCACCTCCTGTCTTTTAAGATGTGTAAGTACCTATAAAGCTACGATTATCCCAGGGGTGGGTGGGTGTGGGGAGGGTGGGAGGGAATTAACACTTATTAAAAGAGGGCTGCTACACAGTACCCTGTCTTGTGCTGCTGAGGTAAGCTATATTCTGATTTGATTTAAATTATAGCTCTTAGCTGCTGCTAGGCTCTAACTTCTTATGAAATTTAAAGTACAAGCTCTCTGCTGGGTTCCAAATGTAACCAGAAAGCTCTCTTCTGTGTTTTAAATGTAAACTTAAACTGCTGCTACTAGGCCCTGACTGATTTAACAAAAATAGTGGATCACAGATTAGCTTTAAATACAAAGAATTCCTTTTAGAAAATTCCCAGAAGTAAATACTCAGTTGCAGATCTCCCTCCAGAAGCAACAGTCCCCCTTACCAGTCTTTCAAGACAGAGGATCACAGAGCTCTGGTTGAGCTATTTATGCCTGTGTTGCTGAAGTAAGCTGTGACCAACTTCCTGGGTAATTAATAGTCCTTGCTTGGATAGGAGGAGTCTTTCAAAACGGCCTTTTGATCTGCCACCTGGTGTTAACACCTATTGAAAAAGTTTCACAGGTTTCTTGCCCCCTAGGTAGAATGCCTCACTGCACTTCCTGGAGAAGGGTGGCAGCAGGCATCAGGGCAGGAGAAAGACTGCTATTCCCCAGAAGCAACAGGCCCTCCGTTGTGTAGGGGCCTGGGGCAGCTGTCCCTTTGCCCATACGTAAGAGTGGCCCCGGTTACCTGACAAGAGCTTCCAAGAGTCTCTGAAAAGCTTGCCACTGGGCTCCACAGCACTTCCCTTTCCAAGCGCTAACCACCACCTAGCTCCACCTCCCGCTGGCAGGAATTGGCCAAATGGCAGTGGTGACTTGATTGGTTACCCCACCTGTCTGTCTATGGGATGGGGGTCCCCCCAAATTTCCTCCCCCCCCCCCACACACACTTTTGACCCTTTTCCATCACACTTAAGATACCTTAGTAAAAAAAAAAAGTTGAGTTTTTGTTCACAAAGTACCTCTCAAAAGCCATGAGAATGTTTGAACTACCAGTTGATTCATCAAGTTGGATGGAACTTACAAAGCATAAGCTCAGATAGCAAAGTTTTTTCCACATCGTTAATCATCTCAATGTGTCTTTGCACTGTATTTGCACTTAATGGCAAGCATTTCAAAACAGGACCAGCGTCCTTTTTCATAACAGTTTCAATTGCTTCTTTAATTGCTGGAATTATGATCTTCTCTGCAATAGTACACAGTTTACCTTTCTTTGCTATATTGAGAGAAATATTGTATGAGGCCTTTAACCCTCCATTATCAGCCTCAGCAGGTGCTTTCATAAAGGACATATTTGGTCAATGTTTGTATTTTATCTTTCAATGCTTTGAGAAAATCAAGACCTAATTTTTCTTATCGGGATGAATTCTTTCAAGGTGATCTTTCATCTTTGCTGGTTTCATCGCATTATTACTAAAAGTCTTTTCACATAGGAGACACACAGGCCCCATTTCATTTCTAAGTGAAAGTATGAATCCAAGTTTCAAATAATCTAATGAATATTGTTGGCATTTCTTTTTACGATCTGTGGCTTCCATTATGGTTTTTGGGGTTCTACTAAAATTAAAGGAAATGGACTGTATAACCAAGTTATAAGAAGCACAGATCAATATTTAAAAATAAGCAAAAGCAGATAAATTGCCTTCAAATTACTACAACATTAGGCCTACTTATCTGCCAACTCAAATTCACACAAAGAAACAAACAAAAACTATCACCGGTAATCAATACTAATGAAATACGCAATGAAACAGATATATATGGAGTGAATACATCACACTCACAATGCTTCCTGATTGGCACAACAGTCAACAGGGTAGACAGAAAATTGTCACTTATGTCCTTTAAGCAAATCTATTATCCAGACACGTAAATTACTCATGCAGTTTTGTACAGTTGAGCTACAGCTGCTTTTTTATACAAGGGTCCAGAATCCTAAATTATACAACTCTAGCTGATTGTCAACTCTGCATAATATCTTGTGCCAAACAATTTTTAATGAATGGTACAATGTTGATTGACCCCCAATAGACCCTTGAGTGATTTCTAACCACCGGAAATGCCTCATTATCCCCTGGGAGTAGATAACAACCACTTTGGGGACCCCTGATCTAAACCCTGTACTCTGTTTTAGTTGCTAATTGGCTGTAAAGGTGACATCATTCTAGTGATCCTTTAACTTGCTTGTAAGGCGTTTTTGTAACAAGAGACAGTACTTGTCATCTAGAGTTTGTCTGTCCCTCTCTCAGAATCTGTTTGTCCACAGCTGGTAGATGGTAAGGAGCCTTCCATTTAAAAAGTCCCAGCATTTCCCCAACAACCCCAAGCAGTTTTAGTGTTACATAAGCTAGAGCCCAAACTAGAAACTGAAGAGATCCCAAAACCAGCTTGCAGGCTATGCCATCGTCAGCACCAGGTTGGCTAGTGCCTTGGATGCTGTGGAGGGGAAAGGGTCCTCTGACGATACAATCTGTCAACCTGCCCACCTGCATAAGGAGCAGCCCTGCCTCTTACCCACTGCCTTCATGTACCAGGTGTGATGTCCAGTACTGCTCAACAATATTGGCTAATCAATGCTGGAAGTTCCAACCAGGATCAGCCCAAAGGTTTCTGCCACCTGGAGGCAGAAGCTGTACCACCACCCTCCATCTATCCATCTTCTCATTTTGTGGCAACGGAGGAGCGGTGGCAGTGGTAGCATGACTCCATTTTGAAAGCAGTGCCACTTTCAAAAAGAGTCATGCCACCCACTAGGGTCGTCCACCTAGTGGATGTGCCGGCCCTGGTTCCAGCCTTGCATGGGCCTGAACTGTTCTTTATTGCTCTCTGCGTGTCTCTCTACAACATCAGAAAAATTCCTTCCTTTCTGAAAACACTACCAAAACCCTTATTTACTCTCATCACCTCCAGTCTAGACTATTGCAACCTGCTCCTTGCTGGTCTCCCATTGAACCATCTCTCTTCCCTTCAATTGTCCAAAACTCAGCCGCATCTCTAATCTTCCAGTGAAACTAGATAGAGGAAAGCCGACAGTCGCACAAGAGCACATGGTTCAGAAGAATATATCCTGGAAGGATACTACCAAAAGCAGAGGGGTTAAAAAAAAAAAAAAAAAAATGAATAAAGTAGCCCAAATGGCCTTGAGCAGGCAAAGCTTAAAGATTCCAAATTACCCATGCCTACCAATAGCCAGATTAATATGAATAAAATACAGTCTCTAAAATGCTTGTATGCAAATGCTAGAAGTCTAAAAAATAAGATGGGAAAGTTAAAATATATAGCACTAAATGAGAGGTTAGATATGATTGGAATCTCAGAGACATGGTGGAAGGAGGACAACCAACCAGTGGGACACTGATACCTGGGTACAAACTATATCGTAATGATAGAGCTGATCAAATTGGTGGAGGGGTTGCACTCTACAGTATGTTAGAGAGGGCATTGAGTCAGAAAGGATTAAAGTTTTGCATGAAACAAAATTTGCTGTAGAATCTCTATGGATTGAAATTACTTGTGAAAAGGGGAAGGCGTTGGCAGTGGGGGTATACTATCGACCACCTGGCCAAAATGAAAACATGGATGATGAAATGCTCAAAGAAAATCAAGGAAGCTAACAAAAATTACAGCACAGTAATAAATGGTTGATTTCAATACCCCAATATCACACTCACCTACTTTCACACCTCAAGGCAGCACCTCAAGCTCATGCATCTAGCATTCTTAGACTGAATACTCGCAATCACACTAACCCCCTCCCACCATGAGAAGCTTGTGCAGTTCATATAACCCGTTAAATACAAGTCACTTTATGCAGCTATATATCATGTTTTCCCTGTTAAGAAACTTGTTTAATGTTTACCCTAGTTATTATACCTGTTTATTGTAAGCACAAATCACTAAACCGAGATGTGTAGTTCAATGTTCATTGTAAAACACACTGATGTCAAATAGCACGGTATAAAAGAGACTGTAAATAAAATAAGTCGACTGGGTCAGTGTCACGGCAAGACATGCTAGGGAGATAAAGTTCCTAGATTAAATAAAATGACTGCTTCTTGGAGCAGCTGGTTCATGAACTGACCAGAGGGAAAGCCATATTGGACCTAGTCCTTAGTGGAACACCAGATCTGGTGCAAGAGATAAAGGTGTTGGGTCCACTTGGCAATAGTGATCACAGCATGATCACGTTTGATTTAATTAGTGGAGGAGGGATAGTAAGGAAATCCACAGTACTACCTTTTAACTTTCGAAAGGGAGACTATGATAAAATGAGGAAAATGGTTAAGAAAAAACTAAAAAGGAGCAGTTGCAAAGGTTAAAGACTTACATCAAGCTTGGATGCTGTTTAAAAATACTATCTTGGAAGCCCAGGCCAGCTGTATTCCATGCTTTAAGAAAAGTGGAAGGAAGTCCAAAACACTGCCAGCATGGTTTAAAGGTGAGGTCAGAGAGGCTGCTGTTGCCAAAAAAGCATCTTTCAGGAAATGGAAAAAAAGAGCCAAAACGATGAAAACTTCACTAACACATTTATGCTGGCGACATCATGGTGTACGCTCCAATCAACCTACTAGCACTAAACACCACAACAATAACCAAATGCCTCAAAGACATGAATGACTGGTTCATAGTCAACAACTTAAACGGTCAACTACGATAAAACTGAGGCAATGTTCGTAACCAGGAACCCCACCTTCATACCTCCACAAACTATCAGCATCTTAGACAAACACATAGTAGTCAAAGAAGCTAGGTATCTGGGCATCACACTAGACAGAGCTCTAAACCTGAAATCCCACATCACCAAAACCACAAACAGGGCCTATCAACGATTGAAAACAATCAGACAAATCAAAACAATGCTCCGTCAGGACCACTTCCGCACAGTGTGCCAAACACTCATTTACACCACTGCTTGATTATGGAAACTCACTATATCAAGGCCTTCTTCAGCAGACACTCCACCCACTACAGATGGTACAAAACACCACAGTATGCATCATTACAGACACACCAAGGACCGAGCACATCACTCCCGTCCTACAACAACTGCACTGGCTCCCAATGGTGGCAAGAGCTAAATACAAAACAATCATGATCATCTTCAAAGTCATTCACCATCTCTAGCAGACGTACTCCAAAACGTTATAACAAGGGATATCAGCAACATATCAAGAACCACCACCAACGACAACATGATCCGCACACCTGCAGGCTATCACAAAACCAAACAAAACTTCAAAAAGAGCACCATCACTACTGGCATCCACACTATGGAACTCCCTCCCAACTAACCTGAGGGCATTAGATGACCTCACAGACTTCTGCAAAGACCTCAAAACATTTTTATTTATAGAAACATATGAGCATCCAGGCAACATCCCATACCCAAACTGAAATACTACTTCCGCCGCCAACTAAGCACGCACCCATCCTATCCGCACTCACAAGTTTCATACCGCGCTATTAAATACCCTCATGTTAAAATGTTACCTTCAATTGTACTGTCTAAATTCTGTTAAGTAACTGTACTGTCTAAATGTTTACACATACCCTAATGTTAAATGTAACCCTCCAACTGTGATGTGACGTGACCACCTTGATTGAAGGATAAGGTGGCATACAAATCTGTCTAAATAAAACTGGAAACAGCACAGCACTGGCAAGTTAAATGCAAGGCAATGATAAGGCAGGCAAAGGGATAATTTGAGAAGAACCTTGCTGCGGAAGCAAAAACGCATAAAGACTTTTTCAAGTACATTCGTAGCAAAAAAAACCTGTGAGTCAGTTGGTTCATTAGATGATAGAGGGGTTAAAAGGGGCACTAAGAGGCAACAAGGCGATAGACTGAATGAATTCTTTGCTTTGGTCTTTACGGAGGAAGATGTAGGGATGTTACCCATGACTGAAGTGGTATTTAAAGGTGTGGAAGAATTGAAGGAAATATCAATACATTGTAATACATCTTCCCAAATATTTGATAAACTGAAGAGTAGCAAATCACCTGGACCAGATGATATACATCCAAGGGTATTGAAAGAAATGAAATATGAGATTGCAGACCTGCTATTAGTAATCTGTGAACTATCATTAAAATCATCTGTAATACCTGAGGATTGGAGGATGGCGAACGTAATGCCAATTTTTAAAAAGGATTCCAGGGGTGATCCGGGAAACTACAGACCGGTGAGCCTAACGTCAGTACCGGAAAAATGGTAGAAACCATCATAAAGAACAAAATTGCTGAACATGTAGATAGCCATGGCTTAATGGGAGAAAGCCAACATGGCTTTAGACAAGGAACATCTTGTCTTACTAATCTGTTATGTTTTTTTGAAGGTGTGAATAAACAGGTAGACAAAGGTGAGCCAGTTGATATAGTGTATTTGGACTTTCAGAAAGCCTTTGACAAGGTCCCTCAGACTTTTGGCAAAACTAAAGAGTCATGGGATAAGAGGCAGTGATGGATCAGGAACTGGTTAAAAGATAGAAAGCAGAGGGTAGGGCTAAATGGCCAGTTTTCCCAATGGAGAAAGGTGAATAGTGGTGTACCCCAGGGATCTGTGCTGGGTCCGCTGCTTTTTAACATATTCATAAATGACCTGGAAAAGGGAGTAACAAGTGAGGTTATCAAATTTGCAGATGACACAAAACTATTTAAAGTTGTTAAAAATCCATGAGGATTGTGGAAAATTTCAAGAGGATCTTGATACATTGGAAGACTGGGCATCAAAATGGCAGATGAAATTTAATATGGACAAGTGCAAAGCTATGCATCTAGGGAAGAACCCAAACTATGGTTACACAATGTAAGGTTCCACATTAGGAACCATCACCCAGGAAAATGATTTAGGCGTCATTGTGGATAACATGTTAAAACCCTCCACTGTGTGCAGCGGCGGCCAAGAGAGCAAATAGAATGCTAGGTATAAGGAAAGGAATGGAAAATAAAACACAGGATATTATAATGTCTCTATCATTCCATGGTGCGACTGCACCTTGAATATTATGTGCAATTCTGGTTGCCGTATCTTAAAAAGGATATAGATTTATTAGAAAAGGTTCAGAGAAGAGCCACCAAAATGGTAATGATCTAATCTTCCTCCCTGAATCTATAATAGAGACATGTCACTACACCCCTCCTTCTATAACAAGTCCCATGGTCTGATCACTTTATCATACAAATTTGCTATCCATATTCCCTCTGCCTCTTCCTCTCAGCAAACTGCAACCCGTCAAGGGCCAAGATTCTGTACATTTAGACCAGAAAAATTTCCTAGGGACAATACTACCACAGTTAAATACAAACTCAAACGACATTGACGAAGCTATTAAAAAATGGAATATTATGATAAAAGAAGCATCCAAACTATCACCTACCAAACCTAACAAGCTATACAAAAGATCCTCAGAAAAATGGTACACACAAGAACTTGCTTCAATTAAAAAGAAGCTAAGAAAAATAGAAAACAAATGGCGAGTATAGAAAACACCAGAGTTTAGGGATCTATATATCTCAATGCTCAACATATACAGAACAGCAACAAATAACGCTAAAAAGCAACATCATACCTCAATATTAACTAAGGCTATTAATCGCCCGAGGGAACTTTTTGAAATTGTAAAATCGCTCTCAAAAACTCCTACCATCAATAACCAATCTAATACCATTAACTTATCGGAATTAGCAAACTATTTTGCTAGCAAACAAACTATCCCAGATACCAATGCCTGATCCTATAACGTCAAACATTAATACATTGAACTCTTTCCAGACAAACAAGAAACAATTACTAAATATAATATCGAATATTAACACAACATCCATCCTTGATCCATGTCCTGTTACATGGATCAAAACATTAAAACAAGAACTTGCCCCCGTTATGTTAAATATAGTAAACAATTCCCTTCAAGAAGGGAAATTATCTCAAGAACCAACACTCTGCAATCCGCCCGATTTTGAAAAATAAAACATTAAATGATACTGACCCATCCTCATATCGCCCAATTGCTAGCATTCCCTTTCTCACAAAAATTATTGAAAAGGTTGTGCAATTACAACTCCAAGATTTTATAGATACATATGCCCCTCTTGATGACCACCAATATGGGTTTCGACCATTCCACAGCGTAGAGACCCTCCTTCTTGCACTATTGGACACTCTCAATAAAGGTCTAGATAATACAAAACAGGCATTTCTACTGATATTCCTAGATATCTGCTGCCTTTGATAGTGTAAATCACAACATACTAATATCAAGACTCTTTCAAATAGGATTAAGGAAAACGCTAAACTGGTTTAAATCATATATATCCGACCGTACTCAATTTGTAAAAATGAATCAGGACTCATCACCACCCTTTCCTCAAGAACAAGGAATACCTCAGGGCTCTGCTTTATTGGCCCTTTTATTCAACATCTATCTTCAACCAATTTGTACCATTTTCCAGAAATACAAAATGAATTATCATATATATGCGGATGATATTATGTTATACACAGCATTCAATATACATGACCCAAACTATGACATAATATCAAGCTGCCTCATGGAAGCTGAAAAATGGCTATGCTCAAATAATCTGAAAATTAACTTTAAGAAAACAGAGATACTAATCACTTCAAAAAACACAAACTACACTCCGCCAACTGATATCACAATCCTGAACTTTACCCTTCCCATAAAAGAGATTAAATACTTGGGAATCACCCTTGACAAGGCCCTTAATTTCCAAACCACATTAAGAAAACAACCAAAAAAAATTATAAGCTACGATCGATACAACAATTGAGGCCCCTCTTAGAAAATGAAGACTTCAGAACTATCACAAGCATTAATAACTCCACATATTGACTACTGTAATGGAATTCTATCAGGAGTACCTAGAAAAAACTTACATTCTGTGCCATTTGCAGAATTGTAACAGCAAGGATAATTTCTAAAGCTAAACTGACCGATCACATCACTCCAATACTCTATTCCCTGCACTGGCTACCTATACTAAGTAGAATACAATACAAAATCTTATTAATCACATTCAAATTAACCAGATAGCACCATCCTACCTATCCACATTGATTCATAATCCCGCAGATAACAGGAAAAGACGTAGGAATAACCTCAATACCATCTTAGTGCCCAACTCAATCAGAAAAACAAAACATAGTACAAGCAACACAGCATTCTCATTTGTAGCCCCCTCATTGTGGAATAATCTCCCTGCTCAATTAAGGGAGATAAAAGACCTCAAGCAATTCCGAAAAGACAAAAACACATTTTCTCAATTTTACTCTAACAGATAATAAATTAGACAAGACCTCCCATCCTCCATAAATCACCAAGGCTCTCTTCTGCCCTAACAATCATGACACTACTCACATAACTGAACACCTGATGAAACATGATATAGATATATATATTAGTAAAAATCTGTAAATAGTTCAAAATATGCTTATACTTATTGTTTCTAGTTCTGATTACCGTTCATTGTACCAGTTTTATTATTGAGCTGTTCTATGTACTACTTGTTTGATGTAAACCGCCACTGATCTTCGGAAGTGGCAGTATATAAAAGACTTACAAATAAAGGGGATGGAAGGATCCTCCTATGAAGAAAGGCTAAAAAGGTTAGGGCTCTTTAACCTGGAAAAGAGACGACTGAGGGGAGATATGATAGAAGTCTATAAATTAATGAACGGAGTGGAACGGGTAAACGTAAATCGATTGTTTATGTTATCAGAATATAGAAAGACTAGGGGACATGCAATGAAGCTACAGGGTAAACTATTTAAGACTAATAAAAGAAAATATTTTTTCACCCAACGTGTAATCAAACTCTGGAATTTGCTACCGGAGGATGTAGTAAAGGCTGTTAGTGTAGCTGGGTTTAAAAACGGTTCGGACAAGTTCCTGGAGGAAAGGTCCATAAACCATTATTAAGAAGGGACCCAGGATATCCATGCTTGACCCAGTACAAGCATTGTGGAACCTGTGTCTTTTGGGGAAACTGCTAGGTACGTATGACCTAGATTGGCCACTGTTGGAAACAGGATACTGGGTTTGATGGACCTTGGTCTGACCCAGTATGGCATATCTTATGTCACTATGCTCACAGAACCCTTCTTCTCAGGTTACTTATACATTTAAAATGTCTTCTATTGACCTACAAGTGTATTTGTTTTGTAGCTCCTCATCAACTCTAATATCCCTCCTTGGAAATCGCTTTCATATGTGCCCTTCTCTTTCACTGCCAAATTGAGACTCCCTTCCGTATTGCTGTGACATATGCCTGGAGCAGACTTCTTGAGTCGGTATGTCAGGGTCTATTTCTGGTCCTACTTAAATTCAGGCTAAAAACCCATCCTTGTAGCTGCTTTTGGATGCTGACCCTCTTATTCTCCTGTTTTTTCATCATTTCCCTTGAAGAAATACCTTAGTCTTGTTTGTGTTTGTCTGTCTTGAATAGATTATAAGCTCTGTGGAAAAGGGGCTCTTATGTGTACAGTGTTGTGTGTGCCTAGTAGTGCAAACCAAATGATAAGTAGTATTACTGTAATACTAATGGCTGCAGCCTAGGGGACATGGTAATGGAGGAATTGTTCCTGCTCTGTGGAAATGGATGAGATGCCTAGGGAAGGACTGGGGCCACCTTTGGATGGCAGGGTCTATGCTTAACGTGCCCACTCATGCCATTCTCTCTTCAGAGAGACAGGAAAGATGTTGTGGCAGACTCAGGAGATTCATTTTAAAAAGAAGTCAGAGCTGTTAACAGCAATAGTAGGCAAGGTGGGTGCCGGCCATGGTCCTGTTTCTCTCTTCATTTTTGTGTAGCAGGAGATGCCAGTAGTGTTCACACCCATCACTGACTAAAGAGAGCCAGGCCCATAGAATGCCAGATTAACAGATTTCCCATTCTCTCAGGGTTGGCTCTACCACTAGGTGGAATAGATGTCCATCTAAGGTGGCACAGTTTCAAGGGTGGTGTTGGTACGGCAGAAGGCAGTAGTAACACTGCTCGGCTGGTGCAGAAGTGCATGCTGAAGCCTCACCCCCTCTAAATGTTCTCTTTGAGGCAGCAGACAGAGTCCTGTGTCAGCTGCTCAGAGTCATCTTTAGTGTCACGTAGAGGTATGGTAACGGTATCAGTGATGACAGCGAAAAGCCCCAATAGCGAGATGGGAAGGGGGCATGCTGGAAACTAGGGGAGACACTGGACACTTGAAGGGATAGGAAGGAAGAGAGATGCTGGACATGGGGTGCAGGGATGATAGCTGAAGGCCCTATGTGCCCCTCTCTCTAGGGCAGCTCAAGGTTCACCTAGAATGTCAGATACCTTTGGGCCGGCACTAATGATGTCTCCTCACCCTTTAGAATTATTCAACACATCCCATAGCAGGCTTCTGCAGTTCATTAAAGGAAGAGTCCACTTCTTACCCCAGCCATGCTCTTGGTGAAAATGAAGCATTTCTTAGAGCATTGTTGGTAAAGTTCCAGAAAACTCTAAGCAGCAAGGAACTTTAGCTACTGGATTTATAAAATGTACTAATCAAAGGCATCTGTTAAGAAGAGAGCGTTTCCTTTTTCACTTTCTAAATTTTAAGTTGAAAGTGTTGTTTTTCCCCCCCCCCCTCAGAATGTGATAAAAGAAAGTTGTCTTCATGCTCCGGTGCTGCAGCAAGTGGACATACAGTACCTAGTGCTGTGGAAACTGCCACATCAGCATCGATCAAGATTGAAAAGTCTTTCCTGCAGAACACCATTATAGGCAACAGCAATGAGATGAACGTTTACAGCATGCGCAGCAATGCAGACAGCTCAGGGGTGGATGGTGCCCGGTGGAAAGGTAATATAGCGTATTGTTGACCACCTTCTGGAAATGAATATTTCCTTTAAATTCAACCTCTCAAATTTGACTAGTGCTTACATTCAGAGAAACAGAGTTAGCTTTCACTCGGTTTGAATCTAACCATTTTCTTCTATTCACTCCCTGCTCAGTTTCCCCTTCTCCCCTGCCCATCTTCATGTCTGGTCTACTTTCCACCCCATCTCCTTTTCCAAACTCCACAAGGCCTTATCACAAAGCCACCTGTCCTCCTGACCCTATCCCTTCGTACTGACTCTTGGAACCCGATCTGGCTCTTCTCCCCCTGATTCTATATCTTTAACAGCTTGTCTTCTGGGATTTTCCCCTCAGCCTGGATGCATACTCTTGTCTGCCCTCTTCTAAAGAGCCCTTCCTTTAACACTTCCGGCCTGTTTCTACCCTCCCTTTCCTAGATAAGGTCCTGGAAAAAACTGGTCTTCACTCAGCTGTCCTCCCACCTCAGCTCCATTACACCCTCGGCAATCAGGTTTCCGCATGGCATACAGCACTGAAACTATTCTCCTCTCATTTCTAAATGAAGTTCACTAGGCACACAATAGTGGCCGTCTCCTTGGTGCTTTCCTCAGCATTTGACCTTGTTGATCACTGCATCTTCATGCCACTGTCTTCTGCTGGTTCCACTCATTTCTATATCACTGGTCCTTCGCTGTCCATAGTTGCTCCCCCTCTTCACAGGTCTCTCCCTCCCTTATTGATGGTGCCCCGCAGGGCTCGATTCTTGCTCCCTTCCTGTTCAACATCCTCCTCAATCCCCTCACCCTAGTCATTCAGCAATATAGAATCTCTGCCTATTACACCAACATCAATTCTTCTGTACCACAATGATCCTTCCACTCTACCTGTCTCTTTGCCATTTCTACTTGGTTTTCAGATAACTTTCTACATCTCAATAACTTGAACATAGCTCTTTTGGTTCTCTTTCTCCAACTCTTCCCCCAACTCTTCCCCCCCCCCAAGCTCCCATACTCTTTTCTTCCCCAGTCCCCCTGGTCAATACCCTTCAGTACCTTGGCATCTTTGATTCATCCCTCTCCTTTCAAGCACACCTCACTTCCTTAATCAGTCATACCTTTTCCCTACATCGCCTTCATGCTGTCCATCTCTTTGTCCCCTTTTTCTTATACTTCCTCTTATCTCTCGTGATAGCTAAGCTAGACTACTGTAACATCATTTTTCTTCATCTCCCACAATACTCCATACACTGCCTCCAGACTTGTCACTCATGCCTCCGGCTATGATCATGTCACCCCTCTCCTGCTCCATCTCCACTGGCTTCCCCTCAGATACCACGCTCAGTACAAACCTCTGACATTAGTTCATAAGGCTATTCACACTGGCACCCCCTCATATCTGGCTGCTGTTCATCTTCATGCACCCCCCCCCCCATGCCCTCCACTCACTACATGCTAACTGCCTTCTGTCTCCAAAGCCCATCTTGAGTCCACACACTCCTCCGCTCTGCATTTCTTTGGCCCTGCTCTTTGGAACCCACTGCCTACAGACCAGAACTTTCCTATCCCCATTTCAAAACCAGACTCAAAACTCATCTGTTCCGTGCTGCTTTTGACCTTCCACACCCTCACCCTTAGCCTCCCTTCTTATTCTATCCTCTTCTCTCCATAGAAAGTATGAATGGTGTCTCTCCTGTCTTTGAATTTTGGCATTCCTTGGTGCCTGTTTTCCTTGTTTTATTTTTTTTATTTTTTTGACTGACTGTACACAGCCCTGATATGTTGAAGGTGAAGTTTAACAACCTATAAACTGACTCAAACTCTCGATCAGCCATTGTTGTTTTGGATAATCCTGCATTGTGTGTCATTGCTGGAAACCACATTCCACTGGCTCCTTTGAATGGGTCGCCATTTTGAATAATAGGGCTTATGGTGACAGATGTACTTTGGTCCTTTACAAGCCCTTTTCCAATCTCACCATCAATCAAGACATGCTAGGCTTGCTGTACTTCTGAGATGGTGTGATAATTTTTCCTTGTTCTTTGCTTTATAGTGGACAAAACTAGTAGAGTTTGTGTCCTGCTGAATGAACACAAAAGTAGGATTGTCAGATAGCAGAAGAGTGTCTCTGGTGGCACATAATTTTTCTTCTATACTACTTTCCAGGTTAAATAAATAAAACAAAGTGGTTTACATTAAACTCATTTAATGTAAAAAAGTTATTAGTAGTTACATATTTCTATAACTATAGTACATCGTTATATGTAACCTCTAATAAGCTGTTCAAAGAGGTGAGGCAGAGGGTCCATCATTTATTTACAATAGTATCAAGGCTTACCATTTCTATGAGCATTTGATTGCAATGCTGGAGTCAGTTGGGGGGTTAAGTGTCCAAGTCACAATATTTTTTGAAGATGAGTTTTTAGCTTTTTACAGAAGTCAGAAACATCTTCTATGAATCTTAGATTAGTAGGAGCGAGTTCCATAGAGATGGACTTAGATTGAGAATGCTCTTAGCATAAAGCTCTGAAGCAACATGTCAAAGAGTTGGAATATTGAGGAGGTTTAGATAGTGTCTGGGTTCTTTCATATAAGTGAGTGTAGGCAGGCAGCCAGCCAGCCAGCCAGCCATCTGATTGTATATAGTCTTGAAGGTGAGCATGATAGCTTTATATTTGATTCAAGCTTGTATAGGGAGCCAATGTAGATTTTTGAGCACTGGCGTGATGTGGTCATGTCATGGTGTTTTTGTGATCAGTTGAGTTGCAGTGTTTTTGGCTTGTTGCAAAGGGTTACGTACATACATATAGAGCGCTAACATTCTTTTGGTGATTTGTGACTCGGGATCATACATGGAATCTGATCTTTACTTCAGGTGGTGACTTGAATGTACTACTACAAGAATAGTCGAAATGAACTAACAATATGAGTACAATATCTCTAAATAGTCTTCATGCAGACATCAAGTGGGTAGCTTTATCTTGAATATCTGGTACTTTTTTGAAAAGGTTTTTGTTTGATAGAGAGACTGATGGGCCGTGGTTTTTGGCCCTTTACAGCATTGACCCCCATGAGCAATATTATTCAAAAAAAAGAGACCTATTCAGGTTACCATTGTGAAGGAGGCAATAGAATGTGGTTTACAGCATTGATCCCCAATGTAAGATTATCCAAAACATTGATGTCATATCAACAGGATAACACCTATTAATTTGATGAGCCAACAGTGAAGTTATTGACACAGAATACATGCTCTTAACATGCTTAGTTTTACATAGCTATTCACCTGCACACTTTTATAACAGCTGTTTTCCATGTTTAAAATATGCTGTACTCAGAAAATGCTTTAAAAAAAAAAGTTACCATATGGTGACTGTTCCTCAGTTACAGCCCTGCTTTGTGCTATTTTCTGCTACAAGTTCCCTTCTAATTCTTGTAGGACACGACCCAGTAGAGGAAGATGCTGAAGGTGGCTCCTCTGATGAGAGTTACCCAGACTTACCAACAGAGCTGGAACGAGACAACATCTCCATTTGTGGAAAGCTTGAACAAGTGATCATTGGAAATAAGAACCGAATGCAGACTATTACAAACGACATAGTGAGCAACAGTGAATCAGAAGATGAGATGTTAGATATAGAGGAAGAAACATGGAGTAGCACACGAATAAGCTGAACAAGGCTTTGCCACTGGAAGAAAAATAGAAATGAGCAAAATGATGAAATAAAATAAAAAAATAAAAAATACCAAAGTTATTAAAATAAAAACAGACAGAATCAGTTTGGGCTCCATAGCATGCAGCAACACACAACCACCTGAAAAACGCTCTCCATCCCAAAAAAATGTAAGAAAAGCAAGTCAGCCACCAACAGAGCCTTCTTCTACGCACCTGTCCTTTGGAATAACCTACCCAATACTCTAAGAGACAGAGACCTCACTCAATTTAGAAAACATCTCAAAACATTCATCTTCACGGACTACTATAAATGATCAAATTTCATATTTACCTCCGGTCAACATCACAATGACTCTCACCATTTTCTCACTGTTATTACTTTACAAGAGAGTGAGTGAGAAGAATATGTAAGCACGTAAATAGTTAACAATTGCAGTTAAAAACAATGAAGTAAGGTATCTGTAATTGTTTCTTGTAAACTGCATTGTGCAGTAGTTCAAAAATTCCATGTAAACCGCTCCGATTCTCAAGACAAAGCAGTATATAAAAAGCAAAACAAATAAATAGCAGGCCCTGATCTGATATGTTTGTTTTGTTTTAAAAAGCCATCACCCTATAATCTCCATCTCCCCTTCACTCCCAACTCCTTCCCTTAACTTTTAGCTGGGCAAAAGGCATAGCACCTAGCCAACCATTGCCTGGAGAATTTACTCTCCAACTCCAGTGATAGTTCCCTACAGCGATCTCCGATCCAGTGGTGCTCCCGCTGATTACCAATCTCCCTGCTTCTCTATGAACAGTTGGTCACCACCATAATGACTGACAGACTGCAGAGAGAAGCAGGGGTATTGGTAATCAGTGGGAACAGCGGCGATCACTGTAGGGAATAAATTAACTTGTTTTCCCCATTTGCTAAATGGCTAGGTTAAGACAACTTACAGTAACTCGACTTCCCCAGATAAGGGGTTCACCCGTCACCCTTTCTTCCTTTCCTTAAGATCACTGACGAAACCACACATCTTTCTTTCCTCCTCCAAATTTACTGCTGCTCCTCAAATTCTATTCCCAAATATATACTGAACTCCATCTCCTCCGCTGTTGTCCCTTCCATTTGTCATATCCTCAACCTATCATTTTCCACTGCAACTATTCCTAACGCTTTCAAGCATGCCATGATTACACCTTTCCTCAAGAAACCTGAACTAGACCCTGCCTGTCCTAATTATTAACCTATTTCTAAACTTCTTGAACGTGTGGCTCATTGCCATTGTCATTGTCGCAACTTTCTCTCCTCTAAAAAGTCCTTCTGGATCTATTGCAATCTAACTTTTGTCCTCTCCATTGTCCTGAAATAACTCTTGCCAAAGCTCCTAAGATTTGTTCCTGGCCAAATCCAAGGGCCTTTACTTTATCCTCATCCTTCTTGACCTTTCTTCTGTTTGACACTGTCGACCACTTTCTCCGATACATGTCCTTGCATGGTTTTAAAGGACTCTGTTCAGTCCTGGTTTTCTTTTCTCCCACCACACTTTTAGTGTATGTTCTGGTGGATCCTCCTCTACTGCTCCAAGAGTTTGTCTTGGGACCACTCTGTCTATATATCCAGTCTCTTGGAGCACTCATCTCTTCCCATGGTTTTCAGTACCATCTTTATGCTGATGGATATCAGATCTACCTCCACATCTAAAATCTCTCCAAGAATCCAGGACTATATCTCTGCCTGCTTATCTAACATTGCTGCCAGGGATGTCTCACAGTAGTTTGAAAATGAAAATGGCCAAAACAGAGCTTATCTTTCCCCTTAAGCCCACCTCCCCCTCTCTATTTCAGTGGATAAATGCTCTACTTCTCCTTGTTTCCTCGGCTTGCAACCTTATGGGCATCTTTGACTCCTCTCTCTTTCTCCACCCACATCTAACTGATAGTTAAATCCTGTTTCTTTCTATAACATATCAGCAAAACTCACCCTTTCCTTTCTGAAAAACACTACTAAAACCCTTAGCCACTCTTTAGTCACCTCCCATCTAGACTTACAAGCTCATCCTTTCTAGTCTCCCTCTGAATCATCTCCTTCCCCTTCAAAATTCATCTGCACAGCTAATCTTATGCCAGTCTTGCTATGCTCATAGTGATCTACAAGTCCATTCATTCTGCTGCTCCTCACTATCTTTCTTCTCTTATCTCTCCCTACACCCCTCCTTGGGAGCTCCACTCTTCTGGCAGATCACTATTTGTACGTCTCTTCCACTGCCAATTCCAGACTGATCTTTCCACCTTGCTCTTTCTTATGCTTAGAACAAGCTACCCGAGTTGATACCTCTGGCTTCATATCTAGCCCTTTTCAAATCAAGGCTACAAATCATCTCTTCAAAGCTGCTTTCAGATCCTGATCCACTTAGTCTGCTGCTCTCCAACTATGTTTCTTCTTACCATTCCCCTGGACAGATCCTGGTCCTCAGATGTTGTCTCTTGCCTAGATTGTAAGTTCTGATTAGCAGAGATTCTCTTACATGTCTCTATATATAGTGCTGCATACACCTTGTGGTACTATTCAAATGATTAGTAGTAGTATTATCATTTAAAATTCATTCTGCCAATTAGTTGGTGCCTTCAGCTGTGAAGGATATGTTCCTCTATGGAACAATGCAGGTTGAAAGCTCCTGAGCTAATCTACGGGTTTGTTGTAAGAGGCTACCCCTGGGTAGCGATTGTGAGAGCTTCAATAAGAACTCCTACAATATAATCATAAAGAACAAAATGATAGAATACGGCAAAGTAGAGATTACCCTACAGGCTCTAACTAGGATTGCACTGTTAAAATATACCTATGTTGTCTAATCCATGCACAATATATTTCAGGAATTTCCAGTGCTTGCATATAAAAGAGGGAAAATTACTGGAGAATTGAAAAACTTAAAAAAGTTGATTTGATTAAGTCCTCAAATGTAGAAAGATCCTTCACTCTGACGCTAAGGATGTTTTGGGAGTACATGCCGATCAAATCTGGAATACATTTTACTCTGTCCCTCTAGATGCTTTGCTTAAGCTGGTTTTTGTGTTCTTGTCCCATGTTCCACAATATTTAAATTTCTGCTAGCTTATATTGTTTGTTTTGGGGTTTTTATCCTTAGTGCTTAAGGATTAATACTTTTCTCCTGCACTAGGTTGATAACTGCCCCCTATTCCAAAATCTTCAGAGGATTTGCATATTTGTGCAACTTTTCGCCCAGTTGCTAATATTACTTTGTTTAAAAAAAAATGCTGTAGAGGCTGCAGTGTCATTACAATTACAGGGTATCTATGTCAGTCTAACATGTAATCAATTTCTGACTTGAGAAAAATTTGTTGGTAAAAGGGGGCCAGTCATTTTTAATGCAATGAGCTTTGGCATCAGCATTTGATACTATAGAACATGCCTTACTTTTAGTTAAATTAAACATTGCTATAGATGGAATGGTACCAAATTGGTTTACATCTTTCTTGAAATGTCATACTTAAAGGGTTAAAAGAAATAAATTAATAGTTATCAGTTTGGAATTCTACTTGTGGGATCCCTCGGGTCAACACGCTCACTGTTTAGCATTTATCTTTGTTCACTGGGATTCTTGTTCAAAAAAAAAATTAGGTCTATTATATCCATGCTGATATGCAAATTATTCTGAGACAGTCATGAGAAGAAACTAATATTAATAGCTGATTGCTTTAAGTGAAGAATACAATGCTCCTTCACTCATGAAAAAACTCAATGTTGGAAAGACTGGTTTGCTTTGGGTGGGTGGTTACACTAAATCAATGCTATTAAGTGGACTGGAATACTTTGCAATTGGAGTTGAAAGATCATATGTTAATTTTCATAAACATTTGAGAACATGGCTGTTTAGAAAAACCATTTTTATTTTCTGATTTGTTATGTTTATTATAGTTATGTTTTATTATTTTTATTTAACTTATTGTAAACAACTCTGAGCAAGAGATAAGATTTAATTAAATTAAATTGAAATTTCTTCCCTTTGGAAGTAACTGCTTCTTATACCCATCAGTCTTGGGGGAATTGTAAGAGGTGTATCTCCATGGGGATATTGTATGAATAGACTGCAGATCTGGATTTAGTCTCGAGGAGGAGGAGGAGGAGGTCCCCCCCCCTTTTTCACTTCAGTTGTGCGACATGCACTCTTCTGCAATGACTGGCAAAGCCCCATGCTACCTTGCATTCAGTAAGCGTTAGTGGGGCCTTGTGGAACAGCTCTCTGCAGCCTGGGCCACCAATCCAGGCCAGCCTTTAGGAGCAGGATCGGGTTTTCGGCATTCAGTGTGATGTTGCCTTGCCACACCTGGCCCAACATCAGAGGCTCAAGGAGCAAAGCTGGTACAGCTGTCTCCCAAGACTGATGCAATTGCATCAATCTCCCCCTTGAGGAAGCAGGTTCAGCAGGGCAATGTCAACACTGAGTCTCCCCATGCATCAGAAGATTCCACAGACTTTGCTGCCATTTTCAAGCATGCCTAGGATATCTGGAAGGGGAACTGGGATGCTGCCTTAGAGTTCAAACACACCTCCAGGCTTCTTTGGGGGACTAAAAACTGCCAAAAAAAATCAAGGTTGCCCTAGACCATCCCTGGGGTCTAAGCAACAATACAAAACATGCACCTGGGCACTCAGATGCTCCTCAGGGAGGAGGACCTCAAAACTGATAGAGGGCTCATCCCCACCGAAATCCAGCTTAGATTGGTGTATGAAAACTCTCCCCTAAAGAGGACAGTGCATCCAAGGTGATTTGGCTCTTCCATCACAAGGAGCTAGCCATGCTTATTACCCAGAGCTCTAAATTCAGGGGGCCAGTGGACCAGTCTGCATCTGAACCTATTCTTAAAAGGGGTCAGAGCACCTCTAAGACCTTCCCCTTTCCTCCAAATCTTCAGCAGTTTTGTTAGTTATCAATGAGTGGGACATGCCCAATGCCTCACTGTGGATGGGTCAGACTGGGCCAAATCTACCCCCTGGTCCCAGGAGGGTCTCCAGCATTGGCTGCATACCCTACAATGGATTCCCTCATCACAGCAGTAACCAAGAAGACTACCATTCCTGTGGAGGGCAGAGCAGCCCTCAAGGGTCCCCATGATGGCAAGGTCAAGGACCTTCTGCCACCTACTTACTGGCAGTTCAGACCATAGCCTGTGGAGGACTGGTGGCCCTCACTTTGCTGCAGTGGATACAATAACTTCTGAAGGATGACTCTTCAGCTTGCTTGGATAATGGTTTTTATGACCCATCTGCTTGACTGCCCAAGTGGTGGCTACTGCCAATGTGGCAGCTGCTGGCCATGACTCCAGCTTCTAAAAGGCACCTTGTGGGCCTCCCTTTCAAGGGCAGCCTTCTATATGGGGGACTTGGACAAGCTGGTCAAGAATCTAGGTGAGCTCAAACCTCAGCATCTGTCTGAAGACAAGCCTAAAGTGGTGTCTCGGTGCTCTACGTTTGCCAGTTCAAGCTCTTTGTGGTCTAGGTATTGGGGACTCTGCCTACCACGCTTTGCAACTCTACTTGCAGGACTGTCATTCTGCTGCTGGCAGCAGGGGCAGTCTTTTTGGGTATTTGGCAAGCGCAGGGGTCAGCAGATAATTCTAAAAAGTCTAACCCCTCTGCCTGCTCCTCCCACCAATGGGCCGGGGTCCCATTCCAAAGGTGCTACAGATTGGTAGGTGGTTCTGCTTCTTTCACTAGAATGGGCTCGTGTTGGAGGTAGTCTGCAATGGTTATGCATGTGATCTTGCCCAACTAATTTGCGACACTTTCATGATCTCTCCAGGTGGCTCACAACACAAGCATCATGTGCTTCACACTATGCTTCAGTGCCTGGTTTTCCTACAGGCATAGGTGCCTGTGCTGCTCAAAGAGCACCACTACATCTACTTCATCATACCCAAAAAGATAGCAACTACCACACAGTTCTCTATTTGCAGGGCATCAACTGCAGCTTACAAGTCCCTTGCTTTCGCATGGAGATGCTACAATCAGTTATTCAGACCGTTCAGCCAGGAGAGTTCCTGGCAACACTTGACCCTGATGGAAGCATCTCTACACATTGCCATTCTGGATGATCATCAATGGTTAGCTGTAGTCTGCCAACACTTCCAGTTCTGCACCCTTCCATTCAGCCTCGCAACAAACCTATGAACCTTCTCCAAAGTTGCAGTGGTGGCAGCAGCAGGAGTATTACATTGCAAAGGTGTCTGCATCCATCCCTACCTGAGCAATTGGTTCAT
The DNA here is from genome assembly GCA_033557465.1 of Ichthyophis bannanicus. Classification (NCBI taxonomy): domain Eukaryota; kingdom Metazoa; phylum Chordata; class Amphibia; order Gymnophiona; family Ichthyophiidae; genus Ichthyophis; species Ichthyophis bannanicus. The sequence goes on along the minus strand of CM066049.1, from coordinate 116,119,926 downwards.
TCACGCTTAGACATATGCTGAAGCCATGCTTTCTATCCAGCATGTCCTATAGGTCCTGGACCACCTTGGTTGGGTGGTCAACTACAAGGTTGTCTCCAACTCCCTCCCAGAGACTGGAGTTCCTTGGCACCCATTTCAATACCTAGGTGGGCCTTACAGAGGAATGTTGGCACAAGTTATGGCACAAGCTGCTCAGTCCCTCATATCAGTTCAACCTTCTGGGGTCAATGGCAGCCACCCTGGATTTGGTGCCATGGAACCCATTATCTTCATTCCTCAGCACAAGGCACTTGGGCAACAATGGAGCCATACTGGTCTATCAAATCAACGAAGCCAGAGTGATCTGCCTAGCTCTTACGCTTACAATTTCTGCTCTGTGGCCAGACAGTACGTGTCATGTCAGATTATGGCAGTGGCCTATGTGAATCACCAGGGTAGCCCAAAGTGTTCCAGTATGGCTCAGGGGATGCAGCTCCTGGTTCCCTGGATTGAGCACCATCTCCAGGCCCTCTTAGCATGCCACATCACAGGCAAATACAGTGTTCAAGCTGACTATCTCAGCAGACATTGCCTTGAGCTCAGTGAATGGGAGCTTAGACAGTGGGCCTGTGGCCACTTTATCTGACATTAGGGTCTCACAGTACTTGATCTCACGGTGATCCCAGTGAAGGTTCTGTCCTCCTTTACCTGGTGGAGAGCAGCAGCAGTATCCAAGGGCATGGATGTACTGGCATAGGCCTGTACCACAAAACAAGCAAGAACTCACGTATATGACAAGACACAGTCCAAAGACGTGAGATATTGAAATAAAGTTGTTTTTCCACTAAAAGCCTATTGTCAACCCAACACAGGCTGTGTTTCGTAAAACTTTGTCAGGGGTTGATGAGGCAAAAAAAAACATAAAAACAGACATAAAATAAGAATAAAATATTACATGAGAACAGATGCCTATAACAATGTAAAATCACATGTACATTCATAACAAATACCATAAATATTTAAAAAAGTAAAACATCTACTTAAGGATATGCTGGAGTTATCAGGGAAGAAAAGTGCTAATGGGACGCAAAACACAATTAAAACACCATCTAAACAAAAAAAAAAAATACTATGGTATAATAAAATCACAAGGTTAAAACAGTGGACACTGGTCAAAATAAATTAATAAATGGATAAATAAATAGAACAAAGAGCATTATAAATACACAACAGTTAGACATGAGTCAAATAAATATAACAGAGTTACATAAAAACCATCACATATGATAAATACCTCTATTGAGCATAGAAAGCACGATACACAATGGTCTTTCATGTAAGGTTATACTTGTATAGCTAAAACAAATAAAAAATTTTAAAATATAAAGGCAACACAATACATTAAAACCAAAAACAAAAGAGCAAAAAACTCACCTTGGCAGAGGCAGCTGTTGCAGCAGGATCCTATTCTGATGGACAACCTGGCTCCCTGCTCATTTACAGCATGGTTCTTGAAAGGCAGCAGTTAAGCCACAAGGATTATTTAGTTGTGGTGGTGTAAACACTCCTTAAGGCACAGCAATTTATTTATTTTTATTTAGTAAACATTTGTATACCGCTACTTCCTACGATCAGCAGCAGTTTACTTTACATAATCATAATGTATCGTACAATACAGTGAATTTTTAAGATATACAGTTAGAGTATTGATTTACACATCATAGGAAGATCAATTGGTTTCAATATACATTAGACGAGAGCTCACAAATCTAAATATACATTTAATTGTAGGGGTGTGGGTGGGGGCAGAAATATACAAATATACAAGGTTAAATACCGGCTTACTAAATGCCTTCGCGGCAGTCAGAAACTATCTAGGTTCAGCGAGCATTGGGGGGGGGGGTCGCAATCTAAGTCAGGTGGTAGTGAACCTGGAATAAGTGGGTTTTGAGTTTTTTCCTAAAGTCTCGCAAATCAGTCGTTGATCGTAGCTCGTGAGGGAGTTGGTTCCAGTGAATTGGTGCTGCATATGAGAATGCTCCATTGCTTGTTTCTGCTTTGACAGCTCTTATGCTGATTGGTACACAGAGTATTGCGATTTATGGTTCTTCTGTTCCTGTTGTGTGGTTGGATAGTGATTAGGTTGTCGAGGTAGGATGGTGCGATATTGTGAATGAGTTTAAAAGTGGTTATGAGAAGTTTGAATATGATGCGGGCGGCAACTGGGAACCAATGCAGTTCCCTTAGTACTGGCGTGATGTGTTCAGAGACGCAATGATCCACTTCTCTGGCCTGTGTTCACGTCTGGCACCTCTTCGACCGGTGGTGCACTCAGCAGAGCTTCTCTCCATGGCAGGCATGGTTACCACAGTTGATCTTCCTGTAAGATGGCTACCAGCAGGGCCTGGCCTGTAATTCCTTCCGGGTCGACATTGCCACCTTGCCAGTCTTCAGGGGATCCATCACATTGTGATGTATTCCTTCAGGGTGTTTGCACCAGTCTGCCTCTGCTGCCACAGACCATGTCCACTTATCAGTTCTGTGGTCTTATGTGCCCTCCTCAGGCCACTGCAACATACCACTCAAAGATGTTACAAGGTGATTTTCCTCATTGCTTTCACTTTGGTGTGCCACATTTGAGCTCCAGCCACTCTCCTGTCGAGACCCCTTTCTGTCCTATTCCACAAAGGGTGTTTTCCTGCAGCCAGTCCCATCCTTTCTGCCCAAGTTCTTGTTGGCCTTTCATATCAACCAAAAGATGATCGTACTAGCCTTCCCTGAGCTTCGGTTGGCTAGGAAGGATGCAGATTTGCACAAGCTGGATGTCTACAGGATCCTCTTGCATTGCCTGGAAATAAATACATTTTGGCTGACTGACCTTCTCTTGGTTCGTTGTGGGATCCTGCAAGGGTCACATGGCAACCAAAGCTACATTGGATCATTAGATCAAGGAGGCCATTTCCTCTGCCCACCTCCTGGCTAGAAGCTGGCACCCTCAGGATTGAAGGCCCATTCCACCTGGCTACAAGCAACCTCCTTGGAAGAACTGGCAGAGGTGGATATTTGCAGTGGGTAGATGGTCTTCACTATCCCTGTTCACATGTCACTACTGCGGGGGGGGGGGGGGAGAAGAGTTGCTTGCATACCACCCATTCATCTGGACTGGTCTAGCAGCACTCTGGAAGGGGAAAAGTTTTCCTTTTGTTTAATGTCTTTTCCTGGAGAACTGCTAGACCAGTCCAAGATCCACGCTGAGGTCTCCTGGCAGGCCTACCACTTTGGTCCTGGGTTCAGAGATCAGCCTGGCTGTCCTCTGCCTCTTTCAGATCCTTGCACATAGTTCTCCCTATTCAGAGTCTTGGGGCTGGGGAAAGGTGTCCCTTTTGGGTTCAGGGTGCGGGGCCACTGGCACATTGCTTGTCATATGCATACTAAAGAGTACCCCCTAGCTGTACTGATGAATGTGCCAGTGATACTGTCATAGCACTATACTGGTGTTTTCCCTGTCTCATCTACTGGTTAGCAGATCTAACCTATTTGTCTAGACTAGTTCAGCAGTGCTCAAGAAAAACTAAGAAAATTTCCCTCATCACTTAGAAAACAAAATGAAAAAAATACATTCCCTCTGCAGTCTTGGTTTTTATTTTTACCCCCAGTTATTTTGATTTTGTTAAGAACAACAAGTATTTTTCTTTGCTTACCACCTAATAGGAGACTAAACACCCCCACCCAATACTACTTAGCATGCATCTTCTACCCTTGGAAAGGGGGGTGGTTGCTGGCTCTATTTCCTTTCAGCCACTGGTAGGCTGGGTTCCACATGGCCTGGGCCATCTTGCCTGAAAAGGAAGTTAAAAGAAATACCATGAGCATTTCCTTTTCAAATCACACAAAATGAAAATGGCTTGGTTTGTTGATGTCAAGTGAAAGTATAGCCCTAGAAGCTGTCTGATTCTGTAGTGACAATATTGCACATCTCCATATAAAATGAGTATTTTTACCTTATAAAACATTTTACTTTGTATATTCCATGTGGTCTGTTTTTTTTTTTTTTTAGGGAGGAGACAGTTAAAAAAATAGGGGAAATTAGTGTCACAACACTTGGGCATTATATAGATTCAGCCATTTATCTTTTCCAAATCAGAACAGGTACCACGCTACTGGTGCCCAGCTACTAGTTTCACAGATTCCATAGGGAGCAGGAATCCTGTATTGTTTAATAGATTTGCAGCCTCTAGTTGCTGAATGGAGGATCTGAGGTTTTGTATATACACTGATACCCACGACTTTCTACCAATGGGGGAGCATAAGATATGGTTAGCTCAGTGGCTGTTTAAACTTTGCTTAGTGCAAGCATGCTCAGAATCAACTGGTATTAAATTCAGCGAAAAAAAAAATTGATCTGAGCAGCAGTTATTTGAGCAGTCCGTTCTGCAGTCATTTTGTTCAGAGAAAAAGGTTTGGGACAGTGGCCTCTGATGGACATCATAGTAGTATGCACTTATTCATACACCTTCTTTCAATTAGAGCTATCTGAAGTTGCATTTTCCATTATAGTCAGAGAGTTCATTAGTCACTACTGTTCCTCAGACCCTATGGCATTTTTTGCATGTAGTGTGTGTACTTCTGTCTTGACATCTTTATAGCAGTTCAAAGCAACCTGCTCCTTTTTTGATCCCATAACACTCCTCCACTAAAGAGTTCTACTGGCTTCCAGCATGGATCTCATATTAAAGATTTGTACTTAGATGGTGGAGGTAGTGGCTGGTAATGGTCACAAGCTCTTGAAAGACACTGCTTTTCAACCAAAATGGTGGCACCTTAAAACCCGGAATTCCACAAGGACTTGGACATTCAAACACATGCAAAGTTAAACAAGCCGAATCTTAACTAGTAAATTCTTCAGAGGCTTTACCCACTCATCCCTCACTTGGTTTGCAGCCTCGTCATGCTGTGAGGGCTTGTGTGCATCAGTGATGCTGAGGGTTTAACTACTGGCAGGGTCTCCCAAGCTGGACAGGTCTCAGCTGAGGTGCCAGACCAAGACAAACCACCCATCGAGGCAGCAGTAGAATGAGTGTTGACAGCAGGAGGATCACATTTCTGACAACAGCAACACCACTAAACTTAAACCACACAGAGGAAAGGCCAGGCAGTCTTGTTGTGACTATCCATTAGGTTTTCATGGCAAGATACAGAAGTAAACAAGTTGCGCTATTGTACTGGAAGATGAGACCCCCAGGTCTGAAGGCACTCAACTAGCTACTATGGAAGAACTAAAGACTTTTCACAATAAAGCCAGCATTTATGATGTGGTTGTATCAAAGCCCTCAGGACATAACTGCTTATATAGCTGCACATAAAATAAGAGTCAAAAGCTGTAAAGATGTCTTACATATTGACCATGAAACATATGAAGCATGAACCAAGGGAAGTTGGAGGTGATCAAGAATGAAATGGAACTTGTACAACTTGATCTGTTGGGTGTCAAACAAAAATGGACTAGCATCAGGCACTTTGCAACAGATGATCACATGGTCTAATATGCTGGAAATGAAAAACAGAAGAAATGGTGTTGAATGATTGTAAGTTTCTTCTTTATTATAAATGCATCTATGAGGAATGCCTATCAACACAACTATAATTCAAGTATATGCCCCAACCACAGCTGCAGAAGAGGATGAAATTGAAGAGTTCTATGAACAAGTTCAAACTGAAATTGACAGAACATGCAAACAGGATATCCTGATAGTTATGGGTGACTGAAACACAAAAGTTAGCAACAAAGGCGGCAGCAAAGCGGTTGGAAAAGATGGACTTGGCAACCAAAATGAAGCTGGAGAAAGACAAATCTATTAATCTCAAACACCTTCTTCCAGCACCACAAGTGGTGATTATACCCATGGACTTCATCCAATGGATTGTATAAAAAAATCTGACTACATCTGTGGAAGTCAATTATGGAAGAGTTCTATAAACAAAGACAAAACCTGAAGCTGACTGTGGTACAGATCATCAACTACTAGTATGCAAACTCAAGCTAAAGTTGAAAGAGAGCAAACCACTCATGGAATGCAGCAAAATGTGACCTTGAGAATATACCATTGCAATTTAAAGACTGCCTGCAAAATCGATTTGCTGCTTTATATACAAACGACAGAGCTCCAAAGAGTTATGGAATGACATCAAGAAGGTTGTGTTGGAAGAAAGTGAGAAGTCTCTACAAAGGTGAAAAAGCAAAAATGACCAAAATGGATGATAAAAGAAACTCTGAAAATTGCCCAGAAACACAGAGAAGCTAAAGCCAGAGGAGAAAGAAAGAATCGCAGAACTGAGATTTCCAACATGCAACAAGACAGGACAAGGAAAAAAGGTACTACAAATGACACATGCAAGGAAATAGAAGCAGAAACTATTAGAGGAAGAACAAAGATTAACTTTCATAGCTTTAAGAAAGCCAAAGAAAAAATTCCAGTCTCAAATTGGAATGTTACAAGATACTCAAGGTTCAATGTTGAATGATACTAAGAAGATCAAGAGAAGATGGAAAGAATATACAGAGTTTTTATATGATAGAGATCAAGTGGACCAGCAACCATTTCAACCTGTACCTTATGATCCGGAACCATTGGTGTTGAAAAGTTGAAGCAGCATTGAAAGCCTTATCAAAGAACAAAGCACCAGGCATTAATGGCATTCCCATAGAATTGTTACAGCAATCTGATGCAACCGTTACTATACTTACAAGTCTCTGCCAAGAAATTTGGACGACATCATGGCAGACTGGAAAAGATCTGCGTTTATACCAGTACTAAAGAAAGGTGATCCAATTGACTCTGGAAATTAATCGTACAATCACTGATCCCACATGCCAGCAAGATTCTACTGAAGATTATTCAAGAGACTGCAACCATACCTGGAACAAGAACTACCTGAAGTGCAAACAGAGTTAAGAAAAGGGTGAGGAACGAGAGAGACATCACAGATGTGAGATGAAGCCTTGAAATGACTAAAGAATACCAAAAGGATATCTATGTGCTTTATCGACTATAGCAAGGCTTTTGACTGTGTAAACCATGAGAAACTCTGGGTCACATTAAGCAGCATGGGTATACCAGAACACCTGATCGTTCTCTTGCACTCTGTACATTGATCAAGAAGCAATAGTTCGAACAGAACAAGGAGAAACAGAATGGTTTAAAATACACCTTTTTGCTTAAGACAAGGCTGCCTACTTTCCCCTTACCCGTTTAATTCATATACAGAAAAAAAAAAATCAGAGAAGCAGGATTGTATGAAGACAGGTGTGAAGATTGGTGGAAGACTCAACCTTCGCTAAGCTGATGATACCACATTACTGGCTAAAGTGAAGATGATCTGAAACATTTGCTTCTCACGATCAAAGAACAGTCTCAAAATGGGCCTGCATCTTAATGTAAAGACAAAGATCATGACAACTGCCAAAAAACAGGTTCATCGTTGAAGAAATTGAAATCGTGGACAACTTTAAACTTCTTGGATCATCAATAAAGCAACAAGCAGTCAAGAAATCTGACAATGCATTGCTCCTAGCAGAATGGCTATGAAAGACCTAGACAAGATTCTCAAGAGCAGAGATGTCTCTCTCCATACAAAGATTCACATCCATATGATGTTGTTGAAAATACCATGGCTTGAACAAGTCAAAAGCTGGACAGTGAAAAAGAGAGACAGGAAGACAATTGATGCCTTTGAATTATGGTACTGGCGGCAAATACTGTGTATACCATGGACTGCCCAAAGAACAAACCAATCGGTACTAGAGGAGATCAAACCTAAGCTTTCTTTAGAAGCTCAGATGACAAGACTTCAACTTTCATCAATGGCTGCCTTTTAGGTATAGGCTCAGTTATTAGTGTTTCCAACAGGCCACTATTGTGTCCTAACTGCCTTTATCTTCTGCAGGATGGGTGCTAGAGCAGAAGGTGCAATTTAGTACTGCTCTGAGCAGACAACTCCTGGAGGAAGAGGAAGGAAAGATAACCCCATCTATGTCGAGACCTTTGCAGACCTGCTACAGCTGGGCTCAGAACTTTTTTTTTGACCATCTGAACAGAACCCCCCCTCCCCAAACAAAAACATAAAACCAAACGAGTCTGAAGCTCACCATATCCCCTACATTTTTAGATATGATATGAACCAACTCCTTTAAACAGGCATGTAAGCATTTTATGGAATGGCTAGGGCAGCAACATTAGGTCAATTCTTTCCCTTTCCCTCTCCCTCATACACCCTGCCCTTTGCCACCAGCTACTAACCACATGCATTGCCATCCTTTTATTTAATCAGTTTTATATACCACCTTATCCTTCAAAGTTGTTCACAACATAACTTCATTGTACATAAGATGTGGGTCCAAGTAGGAGAGGGGAGTGGAGGGTAAAATTAATCTACAGGTATACAAATTTACAGCTCGCTCTTATATGGTTGTGCATGTGGTCCAAGGCCTATGGTTATCTAGTAGGCAATTTTATCTACTGCATGCCATGGGTTATGTTATGTGTCCGAAGTATTCTGTGAATAAGTCTTTAGTGCCTTGTGGAAGTCTTGTCTTTCATGGCTCTCATTCCTTTGGGGAGGGAGTTCCATAAGATTGAAGCACTGCGTGAAGCTGCTCTTCTGGAAGTGGTGGTTAGTTCTTTGATAGCCTGCTGGTATGGCGAGCATGTTCTCATTGTTTCGTCCGAGTCTTGGGCTTAGACTTTTGAGGACTATGGTCTGTAGAGCATCTACTCAGCATGACTTTGAATGTGTTTAATATTGTCTTGAACCTTGCTTGAGCATGGATGGGCAGTCAGTACAGTTGCTGGACTATAAAAGAGTGATGTGCTCCTTTTTGGCGATACCTGTAATGATTCTTGTGGTTGTGTTCTGCACTAGTTGGAGTGGATGGCTGGCCCGTTTGGGAAGACCTTGGTATAGTGAGTTTCTGTAATCAAGTATAGGCATGATCATAGCCTGGCACACTGATCGGAAATGATCCTGGCTTAATACTGGTTTAAGTCTCCTAATGAGCTTTAATCTGTGGTAAGCTTTAGCAGCAGTTTTGTTGCTATGTGCCTGGAGGTTAAGGTTCTTGTCCAGGGTGATGCCCAGGTATCTTACTTCATCCTTCACCTTTGTCTTTTGCAGAATATTGATTGTGGTGGGTTGAAGGTATTGCTTCTGGAGATGAAAAGCACTTCTGTTTTGCCAAAAAGTTGACCTTCAGGTTGTTGTCCAACCAGGTGTTCATGTCCTCTAGGCTTTTGGTTCTAGGTGTTAGGTCAGGTGCAGTGCATGTAGGTTAATTGGTGTGTATACCATGATATCATGTGTGTATATAATGGTAGTATCTCTTGTGACTTGATGTTGCAGATGGACTGTATGTATAGACAAGAATGCCTATTCCTGGGGAATGCCATGTGGGATGGAGAATTGTGTCAATATGTTGTTGCTGCATTTGACAATTCTCCATCCCACATGGCACAATTTGGTTTAGGTATGAACCACTATTTTATGGTATTGTTTCACAGATCATTGTGTCATTATGTTGTGGAGATATTGTATCAAAGGCAGCTGCAGTGTCCATGAAGATTAGAAGGAAACCATTCCTGATGTTAATACCCTTTATGACCTTGTCGAAGGAGGAAGTCAGCAAGGTCTCTACACCATGTGGCTTGAACCCATGCTGGTGGGTGTCAAGGGGTGCATTTGAATCGATGTGGTCCTGCATCTGATTTTGTATGGCCTTTTCAATGATTTTTGCAATGAAAGGTAGGCTGGAGATTGGGCGATAAGATTTAGGATCAACTGGATTTGGCAGTGTTTGGGTATGTGTTGTATTGTTGCTTGCTTAGAGAAAGACATGCATCCTTGCTGAAGAGCCATCATTACAATTTTGTGGTGGTACTGGCTGAGGTGTTCCTTTGAGAATTTGATCCATGCCACTGGGTATGGGTCTGCCAGAGGTGGTTGTGTTCAGCATGTTTAGAATATGTTCAATTTGTTGTACAGAGGGTATAGCGAGTTCATTGCAGGTTTGTTGGGGCTGTGAAGTTGACTGGTTGTTTATGGAGGGGGCAGATTTCTGAGAAACATTAGCAGACTACATAAGGAACAAGCCATTTGAGGGAGTATGTGTTGGATATTTAGTTTTGTAGGGTCCCTGGTGAGCTTACGTACTATGTTGTATAGTTCCTACCCCCTCCCAGCTGCATAGCTCCATGCTTTGAAGAGTCCAAATGCTGGTGCTATTTGGTAGAAGGACAGTCTTCTCAGCTGCTCAATAGTCAGCGCTTGTGTTAACAGTTGAGACAATTACCCACTGAAAACCAAGAACAGCCTTTGCCAATATGGCTGGGATAGTCATTATCCACGAGCTAAAGACTCCAGACTTTCCAAGCTTCCCTCTAGCTGCTGATTGTACAATGAGAAGGCCATCCTCCCCCCCACCCCACCAAAAAAAAAAAAAAAAATTTAGCTCCAGCACTTTGAGTCTGGACCTTGGAACAGTTGGGGGGGGGGGGGCGCGAGGGGGTGGAGATTATAAAATGCTTCTCCCATGCTGTATGTACATCCTGAATGCAAGACATTTGAAAAGTCACCCCTGTCTTATGCTCAAGTATGGGGAAGTGGATAGCAAAATACTCCTGGAATGGAGAAAAAACATTTACATGAAGAAATGCAGGATATTTACAGGGTCCTCAGTGATGACTGCGTTTGTCTCAACTAGACTAGAGACCCTACCTTTAAAAAGGTCGAGGTCAAAACTTCAGGTACTGCTCAGCAGGCCAGATTAAAGCTTCTTAGGGGTCATATTTGGCACCCGAGATAGATCTTGCTGGTGAATAATTTGGAAGGCTGCCGTTTCCTCTGTTCAAAACAAAGTGTAATTGTGCACTTACACATGCTAAATTTCATGCAACATGATGAGTTCATCAATCTCACGTCTTGGTGATTAAAAGGCTAGTTCCTTGTATAGAGGGTTGTGTCTTTTTGCCTTGCTCTCTAGTGTTACAAGTTTGTATGGAGTACTCTTTTTTACTGCCTCCATTAGTTTTGCATTTATTCTGTTTAAACACACTAACAGTGTTTCCCCAGGGTTTTCAGTACTGTGGCAGGTTTGAGGGCTCAGTAATACTGATGGTAAGGTGATAGCTATGCATGGACTAAGGACAAAAATATTCGGCAAGCTAGAGCCCGTTTTATTTTCTCTTTAATGTTAAAGGATCCATTACAGAATATGAAAAGCAAAGTCTGACTACATAAAACCCAAGACTATAAAGCATACTAGCCAAAGGGACAATATTTCCTTAAAAAGCACTCTACAAATATTCCACAGACTAAGGCTAAAATTATCTGCCATTCTCTCCCTCCTCCAACCATGAAAATGTCGAACAATTCATGTGCAATTTCTCAGGTTATTTAAAAAGGTACTTTCAAGTCAAAAACGTATGTGATTTCTTACTTAGTGGTAAGATTGCATTAAGTGACTACCACGCAGTGCACTTGTGTCTACCCCAAGACTGGAGCCCCCATCCGTGTAACATGCCTTAGTTTGGGCTTTAGGTAGTCATGATTCCATTACAACCACCCCTGGTCCTTCTACAATGGCATATAAGTGCTGGAATCTTAAAGGATACCACCACCTCCACCTATAAAAAAGGTGACAGGAATAATGTGGGCGAGTGGTTGTGTTTCAAAATTCCAATTATCTTAAAAAAAAAAAAAAAAAAAAAAAATTTATATATAAATAGATTAGAGTTAAAACATTATGCTTCATAGGTAAAATGAGGTATGTCCTGCCATCCAGCAAGCCGCCCTAGGCGGCGTCTTTTCTTTATACAACACCTTTCATGCACAAGAGAATAATTTACAGTATAAGCGGTACACATTCGAGTTAACCACATATTTAGGTAGAAAAATAAATTTCTCTGAAAGGTTTTGAATACCTCAATATACACACACAGCTAGTCCAAATATTTTTCTTCCTTTTTTTAAGGGGGTCCAAATGTTTAGTTCATGACAATTCTCTTCTCTTTTGAGATGCAGTCAAAACCTGTTGGTCCACAATAGTTCCTCTGTTATATGTCCATTCTTTAACATATAGCGCAGCTCACCAGCAACATGGGTTAACAACTAAAAGGATTCTGAAGTTGTCCTTGACCTGGATAATAGATTTGAAGATCTGCGCTGATGGTTCAGTGTAATGACCTCCAAAAGGTATTGTTCACATTTGAGGCAAGTGAGGACTCTGAACCAGTTCTTCATGGCCTTTCTGTGGAGTGGTACATCCTCCATCACATCATAGGGCTCAAACACTAGTGGTATTCTTAAAGAAAAAATAAAAACCACAGAGACCTTTATACAAAAGTTGCATTGCTTTGGTATAGCACAGAAACATGCTTATTAAACAGACAGCCCTTCAAAAGGTTTCCTATATTACTATTACAGCCTAATAGATTGATGCTTGGTTCATTCCACGTAGAAGTCTACCACTGCCACATCCCAATACATTCACTTAAGAGGCAAGATAAGATGTATGTAGTTGGTTTGAATAACCTTTCAGACTGGGCTGATGCCTGCTTTCACTAGCTAACTGATCTGACTAAATTTCCATAGCATTTAAACTAAAATAGAGTACAAAGCAAACTGGTTTGTCCTCTGGAAACCAGTTTATAGTCACCTTTTCAGAGTTAAATTGAAGTGCAGAGCACAATTGGCTTTGAAAAGGTTATTGTACTTCTCAAACCTGCTTATTGCCTTCCCAATTATATTCTGGATCTGTTGGGGGGGGGGAGGGGGTATGGGAGTATTTCTTCTTGGGACTGTCAACAAAACTGAGCAACTGAATCCATTTCAGGGTATGAAAAAGGAACACAAAAGTCTGCCATCATAAGGCAAAGTATTTTTCACATGCATACGCCAATGTGTGTGTATAAAAAGCTTCTTATAGAAAGCCTCATGGGGTGCCAGTATACATGTACAGGAATTACATGGCACAATTTAAAATTTGTTTGCTCCTGAGTAAAACGTATGCAGATTCAATTTACCCCTAGTATCTTAAAGCACATAACTGCCTGGAACTTACACTTAGACAATATGACTTACCTTTGTGTTAAAAACAAACAAAAAAAAAGCCAATGCAGAAATTTTTGTGCACCATCTGCACATAGGTAGCCCGACATCTGTGCCGTTACCACCATGCCACAATGCAGAAACATTGGCACGAGGGCTACTTGCACAGTAACTGTAGTGCAATAAGTAGTACAGTGCCTATTAAGCTTGCTTTGAATAAGCACAGCTCAAACTGCATTAGCTGTTCTGCCTTGATGCAGAAGGCTGAAAAGCAGAGCAGACTTCAGTAGCATCATTCAAGGGCCTGATCAGAGGTGAAGTAAAAATCACCACGTGAAAGGAAAAACCCCACAAACTTTGCCACATGAAACGAGTGTATAACAGAAGACAGATCAATTTGCAAAACAAATGTTTTCTGGTACAGTCTACCAGCTGGTGGCTCTATGATCACATTCCTTTCACCGTGCCTATGAAGTGTGTAGATGCCCTCTACAAAACCGTTTCAGACAAAGAGACAGTCAGAAAATAGAAGAGCATGTTCTCGAACAGACTAACTGTACCTTTTGTTAAGCTGAAATTCAACCGGGCAACTTGTGGAAGTGCCTTCTCTATGGAGCAACCTTCCTAAAGAACTTAGATGCATTGACAACTTCAACACTCCCGTAAAGAAATAAAGACCCCTCTTTGGAGACCATTTCAACAAAAAGACATAGAATACAGGACTATCGTTAATGCTCCATGGTCACTTGCTCCGTTAGTCTCCCCATGCCCTTCACGTTTAACACATCTCTGCTCAACCTCAGAGTTGAGCAGAACCCCATCCTCATTACTTAAGGGTTATTCCAGGAACCCTTTGATGATCAAGAATGGACATATGAATGGTTGAGGGGTGAACGGAAACTGAAGGATGATAGGTTGATCGTTGCAGCCCAGGACAGCGGCTTACGGACGAAATGGTTTACAGCAAGCATTGAAAAAACTGGCAACATACATATGTCAGTTCTGTAAGAAAGACCTGGAAATGGTGACTTGCCTCATAGCTGTGAAGTTCCAATGGCAGAAAATTTCTAAACATAAAGTAGCGCATCTCATCCATTGGAAAACTAAAAACTACATCAGTGCCCAAAAAGCACTGGGATCATGACCCTAAGAGAATTAGAGAATGAGGAGGTTATAAGCACCTGGGATACTCCCATTCCAACTGATAAAAAGCTGGCTGAGGGGAAGATGGATATAGTGGTTAAGGAGAAAAGCACCAGAATAGCATTAGAGGTGTCTGTTCCAAATGACTACTCTGAATTGTGTAGAGAGGCAAAAGATCCTGAAACAGGAAATGCAAGCAGAGGCCAAGAAAAAGTGGCAGAAAGATACAGAGCTATTTCCCATCATGTTGACTGCCACATGCTGAATTAGGAGGAACCTCCAAGCACACCTTGATAAGTTATCCATACACGTACCATCTTATGAACGCCAAGGGACACACTTTGGCACGATGCAAGTACTGAGTCGAGCATTACCAGTAAGTTTGAAAGACTGAGACCCTGGCTTAGGAGTGAGTTCATTACTGTCATGGTATGTGCAAAAACTAGCCCATTTGGAGAAACTGCCCCTTAGACCATTCTGCTGTATATAAATATGTCACACCTTTTACCTCAAGAGTACGTACGATAAGTTCATATTGTACACATTAAGGAATGTTATACCCTCCCTGTTACAGTTAATTGAAGTGCAAACTAAGTATTTCAAAGTTGTTACACAAAACTGCAGTGATCCTAGGAAATGTGAAGCTTTAACTTTAATATACCACAACTTTCCCCACTGCCATACTAATGTTACTCCTCTCTAGCAAAATCTTAGAATAGTCAGTGTGGTGTGCCATGGCCCCCAGCCCATATGCTTTCTATAGATGCATAATGCAACGATCATGCTTGCTCTGTGTTACTCATGCTAGATAACTGCACATGGTTTTTAGTTGTTAGCACATGGCTCTAACGCCAGCTTTCTGCATTGACCCCCCCCCCCCAAGTCTCTTCCTGTGACCCAAGTGGGAGTGTCTTATGCTTTCAGTCCCGTGTGTAGCAATGTTTACTTGCCAGCAAGAAACATGCCAACTGCAGTGAAACTAAACTTGGCAGCGAGTAATATATCTTTATCATGCTAATCAACCATTTGTTTAGGCAGAAAAATAAAGTCTCATTACCTAGAAAAATCCCACTGTTGTGTCTCTTGGTAAAATTGCCTGGTTTTTGACACCTGGCTGGCATGATCTTCTGTCTTAGTCAGCATCACTATCTTCAGGAAGCTGATTGGGAGATGTAGACACTGTTTGAAAGGCATCAGCATCTGAAAGAGGAGTTAGGCAGGAGGAAATACAATTTCCAGTCATTTAAAGGGGGTCACAAGTAGGTGTAGTAGAAGAGAGATATTGAACATCTTGTAAATGCTCATTCACTTTACAGTCAAGCTTTCATACGGTCGCTTGCTTCTACCTATGCTAGAGTATTCTTCATCTAACCCTCTTTATAGAACAGCTACGTAATACTGAGGAAAAAGTAGGCTGTAAATTTGCAGCCAAACTAGAATGTTTCATAGTAATTATCACTTATAAAAGAAATGTATGGATGGTCTAATGAGCAGATAGTTATAAAAACAGATATTGCTATTTATGCGGTTCCACTTGTCATAGGTCCTCTTGGCAGTATCCATTTAAATCTACACTGTCAAGGGAAATGCCTGCCAAGTTGGGTTGCAGTTGCACGCTAGACAGATGCTGTTTTGGTTTATTCCACCACCCCCCCCCCCTCACTTCTCTAGCAGTTAGAAAGGGCTTCCCAAAGGTGTCCTGGGGCTATGCAGCCGGTTTGATTTTCAGGCCAGCCCCAAGGCATAGACTTCAGGTAAAAGAGTGCATGTATTGGTTTCCAGTGTAAACACACCTCATGACACTTTACCTAAAGTCTATTCCTTGGGGCTGGCCTGAAAATCAAACCGGCTGCATAGCCCCAGGACAGCTATGGGAAACTGGACAGCTTCAGTTGGTCCATAATGGCTTAGTTCCCCTGCTGTCATCCTGCTATCACCATGAACATCTGTGGTGGCCTAGACTGGCTGGATCGTAGGTCATTAATCTAAAGCAGTTCTATGGCATTTTAGTGAAGCACTTCATAATCGTGCTGAGCCCTGCAGAGCACTTAGAACATCTGAATGAATGAGTAAAGCAATAACCATACCGACTTCTGCTCTGTAGGCCCTATAGCTTTAGCTATAGGTTGCATTAAACGACAGCGGTGCAGGCAATCAAATCCCAGACCATGCTACTAGCTACAACACCCTACAAGAGAGTTGCTGGGGCCAATCTCTGCCGTGGGAGTTAGGTGGCTGCACGAGGCATGCCATCCCTATCAGCAATGTTGGGTTCTCTCAGGACTGGCACATACCATCAGGGCAGGTACAAACGTATTAAGAGGTCCTAAGCTAGTCTTCAGCCTTGTGCAACCCCACTTGATTTGAAAGTTGCCCATCCTCCCTGCAAGCAGAAGTAGTACATGTTGATTGTTAAGATCTGGCGTGCCACTTGTCAGTATTTACATTTTGCTTTGACTATCTAATCTAATCTGTGTTAAGCCAGCTTGGCCAGTGACTGAGCTCGTATCGGGGCCAGGTTACAGCACAATTTGTGCCTGGACACCAAAATTAGAGGCTCCAAATGATAAACTGGAAGAAGAATAAACAGCCTGCTACTGGAGGGAGCCGATTGCTGAAGATTGTCCTTACTGTAACCAAGAAATCTGCCACCAGCAGAATGTAGAATTCTAAATACATTCTAGATGTGAGAATCTAGCATCTGAGTTTATTTAGCTAGAGTGCCTGAAAAATAGTTACCTCCATGCAACAATCAGAACAGATAACCCTGTAAGAAAACACAAGCATTAATTTAATAGTACAGAAAGTAAAATGTGGACATTTGTTTAGAATAGAAGAACCTTTTTGTTCCAGTTTGTCTACCATACTACTGCACCACAAAGAAAGCTTGTGAAGTGACGACTTGTGTAGCAACGTTAAAGCGACATGCACTTGAAGAGTTTCTTCTCCATCTATTGATTTCTGCTGGAGTAACAACTCTATAGTACCCTCTATGCAGGGGGAGGCCCAAGAGTGATGTGTAGCCATGTGTGGAGACTCATTTGCATAAATATTTACATACCATTCGGCCTCATTTGCATAAATGTAGCTTAAAATTTATATACCACCTATCAAATCCTAGATGGCGTCGAGACACACATACACAATATATTAAAAGATATTATAGTAAAACGGTAATGAATTAACTAGCTTAAAACAACTTTCACAGACCTATAAGAAAGCAAGCCATTATAAAATATCTGCACACCACATTTGGTCAGTGCTATGACCAGTTTAGTGAGGAGGGAAGATAACGGTTTTCGTATTTTTCTAATCCTGGTAACCAGGAATTCAAGATCATAGTTCCTGGGCTGGTTTGCACCATATTAACTGAAAAGCCCAGAAAATCAGCAGCAGTGAAGCTTTAAGGTACTCAGCAAAATTAAACTGACATGTTTCCCTTAAGATTTGAGACTTCCTTGAATCTGAACAAAATTTTAAAAAATTTCAGATTGCACTAAAAACTACACAGTTGATGATACACCATGAACAGGACCCACAGAACAAAATTCTACAATTCCATAACAGCACTAACTTCCAGAATTCACAAGGAGTGTGTCCCGAAAGCATGGCACCATAAATATTGCAGTGGAATTGTGAACATCCACACCCCTACTGTGAGAACTAAACAATCCAGATTCCTACATAGAAACTCTATACTAACAGAATACCTGGCTTCAGTCACACACTTAAAGGCTTATTCTGTTCTGGACATAGATCCCCTCTGTACATCCGTCTGAACCAGACATACAGAGGGGATTGCGATTCTGATACAGTGGGACATGTCTAGCACCATAGGATCAGAATCTAACAGTCCTGCATGTGCAGGCCAGGACTGCGATTGTCTGGCCTACATGTACCGGACTGCACCTGGCTAACTCAGTCAAGGCTCTTCAATGGAGCTGTCAATACAGTAGATCGTATCAATCGCGTAAGTTAGTGCCACGAGAATATGCAATCCGTAAGGATTTGTTGAAGCAGGGATACAAAGACAACAGCGGCCAATATTTCTTCAAAATATGTACCACTGTAGATGAATTACTCATATGGGAGCACCCCCATGACGGCAACCTCAACCCCTTTATCCCGTGATGGCTCAAAATCAAAAATCCACTCACGATGGAAATAAAGAGCCCTACGAAAGGCTCAGGAAATGACCGAATGAGGGTAGCCTTTAGATAATAATTGAGCACTTAAATCCCGAGCATGGTAACGATATTGATCAAAAGAAGTGCAAAGATGACGTATCCTCAAAAATTGTCCGTACGGCAAACCCTTCCGTAGAGGTTCAGGATGAAAACTGATAGTTGAGCAAGCTGTTGCGTTGAATGGGTTTGTGATAAAGGGTGGTAACCAAAGAGGTCCCTTCACGCAAAACCACCATATCCAAACACTCAACGCGCTCAAACTCAATATGGGCTGAAAATTTGATATGAGTTTTTAAAGTGTCCAACCATGAAATAAAAGCAGACAAAGAAGCCAAATCAGAAGTCCAAACAAAAAAAAAAAAAATGATATCAAGAAACCTCTTCCAAAGCAAAACATGAGAAAAAGCAGGTGATTGATAAACATAATCCTCTTCCATAGCTGCCATATAAAGGGTTGCAATGGATGAGGCCACCATGGCCCCCATAGCAATACCAAACTTTTGCTGAAAAAAGCCCCGTCAAACAAAAAATTGCGAGTTAGCACCAGAGAGATCAATTCAATCAAAAAGGAGCGTGGGAGACGAGAAGGGGCCCCTGAAAAAGTGCAGAGCAAACTTAATGCCTCATCCTGATCCACATTAGTGTAGAGAGCTACAACATCTAATGTAACCAAGTAAACCTGAGATGGCAGCAACTCTACTTGGTTCAAAAAACTCAAACAAACGAGTGGAATCACGGATATAAGAACATACAGCTGCCGCCTCCTTACTCAAGAACACATCACAAAATTTTGACAAAAGGTTCCAGAATAGATCCAACAGGAGAAATAGGCCGACCCGGAGGGTCCGTCAAAAGATTTATGAATCTTAGGTATGAGATAAATTACTGGTATTGTAGGTTTTGAGGGAGAAAGGAACTGCAACTCACGGGAGGTGATCCAACCCTGCGAAAAAGCACCCATGAGCAATTCATGAATTTGTGCCATGAGAGAGGCCATAGGATCCCGTTCCAATCTCAAATACACACATAAAAAAAATATATGCAATCGTAATTTATCCAAATACACTTCCATATCCCATAGCACAATGGCTCCCCCTTTATCAGCATTCCGGATGGTTAAAGGATCCCGAGATAATGATTGTAAACATTGCCGATCTGTCTTAGTAATATTTGATCGCCATCGTGAAAAAACTCAGCAGATCCCAAATCTCGAAGCACCAAAGATTGAAACGTAGTAATCGCTGGATCCGGTGTGCCTGGTGGTAACCAACGAGAAACCAGGGTCACCACCGATTGTGCAGCAATTGTAGATGTTTTATCCTGAAAATAATGAAGCACTTGCAACTGGTGAAAAAACTTCTGTAAAGCCACCCGCATGGTGAAGGGGTCATAATCCACCGTAGGTATAAAAGACAAACCCAAATTCAAAAGTTGCTCACTTGCAGGATCCAATGGGTGACCAGTCAAATTCACCACTAAAGAGGACGGCCTTGTTTGGCCCGTTGACAGGTAACCGGAGGGTCGAATTCCCGGTTACCCGTCAACGGGCCAAACAAGGGATAAAGGGGTTGAGGTTGCTGTCACGGGGGTGCTCCCATATGAGTAATTCATCTACAGTGATACATATTTTGAAGAAATATTGGCCTCTGTTGTCTTTGTATCCCTGCTTCAACAAATCCTTACGGATTGCATATTCTCGTGGAACTAACTTACGCGATAGATTGATATGATCTACTGTATTGACGGATCACCCACAGGCTTCTTTATTTGGAACTGGCATGCAAGAGCCTCGTCGATGGTGCAAATATTGTGTTACCACATTGTCGGGTCCGTCTTGGATTGTTCCTGACAGTGGCAGAGTTTTCCATCGACATTGGAATACTACGTGTGATTCTTCTTATGTAGTGTATTTTGTGGAGTGTGTATGTCCATTGTGATATATGGGTTAGTACTACCCGAATGATTAAAATCCACCTGGGAGAACATGCTTCCCGGCTTCGCCAGTTGGTGTTGATAGCCCCGATGGTACAACATTTACAGTTTCAACATAGTTTTGACCAATTGAAGTAGACTGTTATCAATCATGTTCTGGTGGACCCCGAGGGGGGAGATCGTTTAAATTACGTCGACTTGAACAACGCTGGATTTTTCTTTTACACACCGTCTCCTACAGGAATGAACCGCGACATTGGTTGGAGGTGGGTTGTCACGTCACCCTTCATGGCAGGGATTCCCTTGAAGAGTGGGGATTCCCTTTACATGATTGGTGCTTTCTGTGATGGGCAGTTTGCAGTTGGCCAATCCTGAGCCAACCACCTTTTTGATAGCTCAGAGTTGAGCGTTTTTCAACGGTTATCGAAGTGCCTTGGTGGCATTGGACTTCAGTTTTGGGAACGCTTGATATAGGGGTTGTTTCCCTGAAACGTGCACGTCGCGCGTATCAGCTCAGATAAGTGCAATCATTTGGAAGAATGATTCAGGTTTTTTAGATAGCCATTCTAACCTTATGGATTGAATAAAAAAGGGTCATGTATTGTGGTTTGGGGGAGTTTTGAAGTATCTTCCCCTTCACAATTTATGTCCGACAAAAGAATTGTTTTGGAATGGGATTGTGCTGTTATTACTATTAACCGTTCTTGGGGCATTGTAATTTGATTGTTACAGCATTTAGTTACATAGCTTGGGAATATATGTTGCTTTCCCTATTTTGGCAAAGCCATCGACCGAGAACCTCTGCTGCTTCTGAATATCGTGGGAGTCCCAGCTCATTCCTTGCCTGTTTGACATACTGACTTCATCTAGTGCTTTTCTTAAAATAACCATAATGAATATGCAAATGTACCCCATCCTTTGCTTCCCCAAATGAAGCCATTGAACTATGCCCATGGAACTGTAGGAATGATTCTCAGCCAGGGGACATTAAAGGCCAGGCTAAAATGGAAGCATAGGCATGGGATTGTTTTTCCTAACACAGAAAGTAAAATTACAGAGTCAAAGGGGGACAGGGGTCAGTTTTTGCATTAGCAAACTAAAATCCTACTCTTGGATCTCCAACATGGATGACTAGACTGCCTTTAGAGCTCACTTTAAAGAGAAGCAAGTCACCCCCCCCCCCCCAGACCCATTTACCTGTCACAGATCTGGCACTCATAAGGCCATGTGAAGAATAAGCGCTTCCTGTGGCAGCTAGAGCAGACCTGTAAGAGGTTAGAGAAAGCGAAGACTAGCTCAGGCAGGAACTCAGTCATTTGGGCAACAAATCAGACTCTGAATATAGTCATTGACTTAAGATCTGTTTCTTCCCCTCCTGAGTTTGCCCAATTTAAGCCCTAAGTAGGGATCATGACAGCGACAGACTAGTTTGGTTTGTTCAAAGTCAAGACTTTTTTGGACCAGTGTGTGCCGTTGTTTGAGGTTTGCCATGTAAATATGCCATTTGCTGCCTAACACCTCACCCAGCATGGGAAGAACCTCTCAATGACAGCTAAAATCCAGTTAGTGCACCTTCCCGATACTATGTGGGGGCTGATATTCAATGTGGTGAGCTTTTGCCATTAAAAATTCAATCCAGATATTCAATGCCAGGCAGGGCCAGTGGTACCAGACATACTAGACCATTGCCTAGAGTGCTGATATTCCAGAGGCTGCTGCTGCTGCCGCCCCCCCCCCCCCCCCATTACTGATGCTGCTCCTCTGGGGTTTACAGTAGCAGCAATGGCATTGTACCATGTTGAAGAGCTTACCTAGTCTCTGATGCTGCATTGCAGTTCCTACCTTCTGAGGCTTTCTGCGACCACCCCCTCTGATTCAGACTGTTTTCCTTACATGAAGTCTGCAGAGGGGGCAGAGGTGGCAGCTCTTAGAAGGCAGGAACCATGACATAATGCTTACCTAAAGACACTGGTGCTATGTTGTGATTGGTTATTGCTGCTGCTGTAAACCCTGGAGAGGCGTGGGGCCAGCAGGATGGAGGGCTCACCTAGCATCCTTGCACCTGACCACTGGCGTGCCTGGATAGTGTTTTAGCTAACCAGGAAGTAGCTATGTTCAGCTGCTGCCTGGTTAGCTAAACTGGCAAACGTTAGGCCAATCTTGTGTTCCTAACCTTAGCCAGTTTATTAACTGGCCAGAGGCTGCATATCACCGCCAATTGGTTAATGTGAGCAGTGTCTCTGGAATGCCCTAATGCTATAGTTAGCATCAGGGCTTACAGCAGCCTTAGAAGGGGATATTTGGTAGCACAAAAGTGCCTAGGTACCCCCATCACCAGTTTCTGCTCTGGGCCCCTGCCACTGGTCATAATACCCATAGACTAGTTACAATTCAGCAGTAAGAGTAATCTGGCCACTTGAGGGGTTCCAGGGGAGAGCCTAGCACATAGGTACTCCTCTGCTTAAACCAAGACTAGGATTTATGGAGGCAACTCCCAATCCTATTTTGTAACTTCTGGATCACAGCTGCCAGTTCTATAGATTCTATTCTTGTCCAGAGATTATGGCAGCTTCTCCCCCTGGAATCTATCTACCTGATTGACCTGGTGAGATTATCCTCAGCAGTGCACAGTTCAGTTCATCTGGGTTCTGTTAGCATCATGATCTTTTGTTGTATCCAGCAAAGGACAGTGTTGAGTTAAAAACCCAGAAATCATTTTGGAAGTTTGGCTCTTATGCATGGATCCATTCAAACCACTGAAGCGTGAATGGAAAGGAATACTGCATTTTACTTGCTAACAGAACATTTACCCTGCTGCTGGAGAACATGGAGTAATCTTCACTTTTCAATTCCACCACGCCAGATTTCATCATGGCTTGTCTGACTGAAATCAGCTCAGCAATTGTTGGGTACTCTTCACTATGTGTCTTAAGAAAAAAAAATAGTTAACGTTTTCTGGTTGACAAAGTTGAATAAAAATGTTTAGGCATTGCCCAATTGTGTACTTACATAGTCCTGGCTTTGAGAACTACTCCCCAAAGACTTTGATCTCTGGGGGATTATTCTCCGCTTCTTTGCGCCAAGACTGCTATTTGTTTTCAGATCAACCCGTGATGATGTCAGCACCGGAACAAACATCAGGTCTGTGTAAAGCTCTATTAGGCGTGAATAAAACAAAATGTCAACATGCATTTCCCTGTAGAAAGGGCCTAAAAAAGAGAGTCAATCAATTGTATAGTGCTACAAAGCATCACAGTACTGTACATATACATGAGACTGTCCTTGCACTCTAGAGTTTACAGGACTATGCAAGATGAACAAATACAACAGGGGACTAAGGGATAACTAAAGAGAAATGGTCATAACATGAGTGATAAACAGGGGAATAAGATGGTCAGGATCCAAAGGCAGCCTTTAGAGCGTTTTCAGCCTGGCTTTGAATAGGACCAAAGATGAAGCCTGATGGACTGACTTTAGTAGTCCATTCCAAGCATACAGTGCAGCAAGGTGGAAGGATGGAGTCTGATCTGACAGTGGAAGAGAAGGGCACAGATAGAGTGGACTTGCCTGATGAATGGCGTTCCTGAGAAGGGATGTAGGGAGGAGCCACAAAACAAATGCATATGTAAGTCAGTACAAGAAGTTGGACCAGGATGCAGAAACTGATAGGGAGCCAGTGACGTGACCTGAGGGATGGTATTATGAGAATACTGATTGAAGATTAGCCATGTGGCTGAGTTTTGAATGGATTGAAAGGGGAGAGATGTTTTGGGGAAGACTAAATGGGAAGTTTCTAGAGTGGATAAGGTCTTGGTAGTGTGCTCAGCAAAAATTCATCCCTTCTTGTCTGGATGTTAGAGGAATAGACAATTTTAGCTATCCACTGGATATATGCAGGGAAGAGTCCAAGATTATCCCATGGTTGGGGAGCTGAGGAAACCAGGAGGGTGATAGCATCCACAGAAAGAGCAAGGAGGGGGGGGGGAGGGATGAGGTGGGTTTTTAGAGACAACTTCTGTCTTGCCCATGTTTTGTTTCAAACCGTAGCAGGACATCCATACAACCAGCAACAGACTAGCATGCTAAGATATGGGCCTGGATTCCTGGAGAGATTTCAGGTGCAGAGGTAAATCTGAAAACCATGGGGAGGAAGTTACAGCTCTGCCTATGCTCATTCGATACCCTGAGATACACCACTGGAGGAATAGCCTCTGGAGCATACTCTAAAGGTGATGGGTGAGAAGAAAATCCAGATATTAGAGCCTCTAAATCCAAGGGGAAACAGGATATGGAGAAGGTAGCAATCAATGGTGTCAAGAGCAGCAGATAGGTCAAGAACAAGAATGGAGAAGAGTAAAGGCATTGGATTTGTCCAGGAACAGGTCAATGAAGACTTTAGCAAAGGTTGTTTCTGTAAAAATATAGAAAATGAAAGCCCGATTGCAGGGGATCCAGAATAGCTTGAGGAAAAAAAAAAAAGTCTCAAGACAGTGGTTGTGAAACATGTTAGAGTAGGAGGGAGATGTGCTGATAATTGAAAGGGCAGGTAGGGTCTCTAATGAAGATTGAGGAAAGTGTAACCACTTGAAAGGTTGCAGAACAATTGCAATGGAAAGCAATAGGTTGAGGATATGGCAGATGGAAGGGATGGCAATGCAAGAGCTTTGTAAACAGGAGAGAGTATGGATCAGGAAGAGGAGAGTTTCCTCAGTGATTTCAGAAAAGAATGAGTGAGGGGGAAAGGGATGTGGCCCTGTGGAGAACAAAACTAATCTTATGAGCCTCAGCCAAAGTTTGGGCAGCAAGTGAAGGGGGGGAGGGGTTTGCAGGCAGAGGCACCAAGGAGAGAGTCTAGAGTGTTGCATCAGAGGCAAGAAGGACATAGTACTCCTACTTGAGTGATATGGCAGAAAGGTTAGCATTAATTTGAAATGCAAAGTCAGCATGGGTACAAGATTTAAGCCAAAGGCACCCAGCAGATAGGCATGAACATAGGTGGTGGAATTTAGAGGGCAGCCAAAATCAGAGCTATAGTATGCCACACAGGGCATAGAATGGGCGGAGTGAGCATCCATAGCAAAGGAGAGGTGTTCTAGGACGAGATTACCTCTTCAGGCTATTGACCCATCCCCACTTGCATTATGTCAGAGTCTGAAGACTGCATTTATGAAGAGTTGTAAGAGTGAAAGTTAGCACATGGTCAGATGGGGGCGGGGGTAGAAATAGGAGGAAAAGCACAAGGGCAAGCAGTTTGAGAAAAAGGTTGCAGAAGTGGCCATACTGACAGGCAGGGGCAGTAGAACACAGCTGGAGGTTGAATGAGATGGTTAAGGAAAGGAGCTTTAGGGTAAGGTAGTCTGAAGTGTCAACATGAATGTTAAAATCCCACAAATGAGAGAAGGGAGAAGAGGGGTCCAGAACAAAGGAAAACCAGCAGTCTGAGAAAAGAGGAGGTGGGCTTGTGGGGGGGGGGGGAAGGAGTGTCTATAAATGATAGGCATCTAGAAGAGACAGTGGAGTAAACTTCAAAGAGAAAGAAACAGGAGTGAGCCAAGATGAAGCAGAGAGCAGGAACACCATCACAGCCAGTCAGGTGAGATTTACGGAAAACAAACGCCCTTTATCCTCCATGAAAAGAGGTCAGCAACTGAAGCAGAGTCTTCATGGAGAAGCCAGGTCTCATTTGGAGCCAGATGCAGAGTGTTAGACACAGATCAAGCTTGTTGGCAGCAGAATGGACATTCCACAGGGCACATGGGAAAAGGAAGAGGGATGAAGGAACAGAATTTCAGCTGGATTTGCATAGACCGTGACAGAAATGCTTTTTTTTGGGGTGGGGGGGGGGAGGGAGGAGGACTGTAAAGAGGACAGAAGCATGACTGATGAGAATGAGGTGATTTCAGAGAGAAAGTGGAAATGGCTGAATGAGGAGGGAAAAAGTGGTTGATGCTCAGGAGCAAAATAATTAGAAGAGAGTAGGGAATGGCGATAAGGACTAGGGGCTCGAAGCTGCTGAAATGAAGAGAAGAGATTACAGAGAGTTAGCAAGAAGAAAAAGTGATGTGGAACCATAGGACTAGATAGACGACAGATCAGAGGAGATATGGTGAGGCGGGGGGGAGGAGGGGAGCCCTGGTAGGTTGATGTGCACCAGGTAAAATGGCATGCCACAAACTGGCTTTTTGACATGGGATATGCAGAATGATCTGTGTTTCAATTATATTTGAATCATATTTGTGAGCTATTCGCATTATACTGGAAGAGAGATGTTATAGAAACTAGAAGCCGTTATAAGATATTCAGACCACCACAGCCGCCTATTCCAACTCTTCCGGCGTCAACCGTGGTATATTTTGCCTGTCAAATTAGACCCTTCCCACTGCAATAGGAATTTCACCGCAAGCCTATAGTTCCTGGGATTTACTTTAATACCATTTGGGGAGAGGGGAGGGAGGGGGCTTTGTACCTGGACTGCTGGAACTGAGTTCCGAGAACCTACTGTCAGTCATTTCAGAGCTCCCCAAATGCCAGCTGCCTTCCTCCTGCCAAAAGATTAAGAGATACCTTCAATTGCCA
Organism: Ichthyophis bannanicus; assembly: GCA_033557465.1. Classification (NCBI taxonomy): domain Eukaryota; kingdom Metazoa; phylum Chordata; class Amphibia; order Gymnophiona; family Ichthyophiidae; genus Ichthyophis; species Ichthyophis bannanicus. The sequence continues at coordinate 116,093,011 of CM066049.1, read as the reverse complement.
AGCTCTCTAAAGGTCATGCCAAAAAGCATACTATACATGAGTACCTATATGTTAGGAACTCCTGCTAAAAGACCATTGGAGACCCAAAAACAGAATTAAGCAGTAGTTTAGAAAACATGCTGAAATTAAGCCACTCAACACCAGGCACAGCAGAAGGGATTTGATTTACCTTGTGCCTTAGATATTCAAGGTGAGTTGGCAGAAATGTACAGTTGGTCAACATTGGCACCCTTGCATTTTAGTTATATTGTGTGCAGTTTGAGAAATAATTGAAAATATTCCAACTGTACATTATAATAATTTTATTATGTTCAAAAGATACAGATGTCTGTGCAACTTAGACATAATAATAGGTCAGCATTTGAGGCATCTATGCCAATCTTGAGTGTACCAAAACAAACTAACAAACCCTATACAAAAATGTCCATACAAAAATAGAGTGTGATATGTAACAGCAATTAAGCTAGCACCATAAATAATGTCTGAAGAATCGCCTTGAGGTTTAAATCACCTCTTGAAGCTTAACTTCCATTTTGCTCAAACTGTTTAAATTGAGCTCACAATGGAGCAAAATAGGTAAAACCATAATAAAAAGTGCCCCCTATATAAAACCAAAATATGTGAATAAAGCCAATGTAGTTAAATATGGCTCTCAACTTATCATGAAAACATACTCATGAAAAGAGCTGGAAGAAATTTCAAAACAAAGGATGAAAACCGCGGGTAAGACTTATCTTAAATTGTTGAAAGAATGTCCTCCATATCCGCTACATGTTTTTTCAATTCCTCGACAAAATCTCTCCCAAATGTCAGGAAGCATTTGCAGTTATAAGCAAGACACAGCACTGCGTTTGGGCAACAAAATTATTTAGCCCTGTTTCAACGCTCAATGCAACTGCAAGAAAAAGAACTCGATCTGACAACTGCTCCAAAACGCTAGCGCATGCTCAATGGCAATCTGGCCCACTATCGCAAAGTGCATGAATGAAATAGTGAGAATCAGCCAGATTGCCATTGAGCATGCGCTAGCGTTTTGGAGCAGTTGTCAGATCGAGTTCTTTTTCTTGCAGTTGCATTGAGCGTTGAAACAGGGCTAAATAATTTTGTTGCCCGAAACGCAGTGCTGTGTCTTGCTTATAACTGCAAATGCTTCCTGACATTTGGGAGAGATTTTGTCGAGGAATTGAAAAAACATGTAGCGGATATGGAGGACATTCTTTCAACAATTTAAGATAAGTCTTACCCGCGGTTTTCATCCTTTGTTTTGAAATTTCTTCCAGCTCTTTTCATGAGTATGTTTTCATGATAAGTTGAGAGCCATATTTAACTACGTTGGCTTTATTCACATATTTTGTTTTTATATAGGGGGCACTTTTTTATGGTGTTTTTACCTATTTTGCTCCATTGTGAGCTCAATTTAAACAGTTTGAGCAAAATGGAAGTTAAGCTTCAAGAGGTGATTTAAACCTCAAGGCGATTCTTCAGACATTATTTATGGTGCTAGCTTAATCTTGAGTGTACAGCACCCACAACTTTGGGCTTTAGTGAAGGGAATGTTAAAAGCCACCACAGAGCAGGTGAGCTGTGCTGGAACACTGTCTGGCACAATCATTCTGTGCAAAATATGAACACCAATATCAGAGCAAAACCTGTGCCAAATATTGTGTGAATTCCACAAATACTAGGGTTTTATGGCACAAGATATAGCACCAATATAAACTTCAGACACCATATTCTTCACGCTGGCAATCCTGCCTTTATTGCAGCTCCTGTTTGTATCTATATTCCCACTGAACTCAGTATCTTGAGATTCCCAGCCTCAGCTGTATCTGAGGCTATAGCTCATTCCTCTACCTTTTGGGTTGTTGCCCCCACCCTATTGAACTCTTCCCTGTTCACCTGCTTTACATCCCAGTTGAAAACCCAGCTCCTTGATCTAGCTTTTCCCTTTGCCAAGTCTTAATCCCCTGTTCCCCCTCCTTGTGTTTTTTTATGCTCTCCCTGGCCTTCCATCTATGGTGGCAAACTGGCTCAAGATTTTAGGGACACCCTGATCCAGTCCTGTTTTACCATACTAGCTGCATGGACTTGCTATCTAGATTTCCTTAACACAAAGGTCTCCAAATCCAGCCCTAAAGGACTGCAAACCAGTCAGGTTTAGGATATCCCTAATGAATATGCACGAGATTTGCATGCACTGCCCCCATTGTATTTGAGGTTCTCATGCATATTCATTAGGGATATCCTGAAAGCCTGGCAGGATTGCAGCCCTCTGCCTTAGCAAAGCCAGCAAAGTAAAAAACCAGGACTGGATCAGGGTGTCCCTAAAATCTAGTCAGTTGGCCATCCTACCTCCATCCCTCTCCTCGTCCTCTGTTCTTGTGTAACCCCCCCCCCCCCCTTTTAGTTTTTCCCTGTATTCTGTTTTATATCATTGTTATTTAACTACCTAGTTGCTATGGCTTTAGGCAGTATAATCAAATAAAATCAAACTTGTACACAGTTTGTATTCTGTTTGCTTACAGTATTGGATAGAAACAAACACTTTGCTTGAGCTTGAGTTCAGAAACTTTGTGCCAAAAGCTTTAGTCCAGGTTTCACCATAATCTGTGTCTGGAGGTATTAGAGCGTTAAGCAACTTTAAGTTCAGAAGAGGTGGGTTTCAAAAGTAGCTTTCCTTGGTTTCCAGCCCTCTGCTCTACCTTTAGGCTAGTCCTCCACCCCTGTAGGATAAGCTAAGCAAGTCAGCTTGTTTCCACAAGATGTTGCCTCCTTTAGGTCATCTGTGGTTATAGCTAGGAGAGTACTGAAGTGGTACAGCCTTGCCACTTTAATATCCAGCATTTTATTAATGACTGGATTAGCTGCATAGTGTCAACTACCACCATTTCCAGTTACTACCCTGCTCTGCCCGTCGCCTTCCTTTCAACTTGCAAATATTATGCTACTTATGGTAAACCAGTTTTAAGAACCAAAACCAAGCAGGGTCTCTAGATTATAAACAGCAGTTCATGTCTACCCTAACCCTACCCCATCAAAGCAGGTAGTGGTCAAGATTTACTAAACCCAGTACTTCCCCTTTAAGTCTGTCATAATATCCCAAATCCAGTGCATAAGGGTTCATACTGGATGAGACTGTACATCTATCAAGACTGGTATCCTGTTCTAACAGTGGCCGATCCAGGTCACCTAGCTGGATCCCAAAGGTTCAATCAAAATATAATACCCAAACCCGGAAAAAATAGAATACTATACAAACAAAACCAGGCAAAAAATCACCAGGGTAGAAGCACTAACTTTTTTTGTCGGGATAGCCAGCCCAGTAAAGAGGAAGGAAACCTCGTACCGCCGTGGCAATTTCCCTTTTTAATAAATTAATATGTTTTAAAATTCAGTATGTACTTAACTGAATTGTTAGCAATCCAACTCATCCAGTCAGCAATGTGATAGGCACGACGTGGCACGTTTCGGGGCCGTAATAGTCAAGCCCCTGCTCGGTAGCTGAAATGATGTGTGATTCTGCTTCAGAAGCCGGTTTATGTCATGACGTTGAACAACGTAAACCCAACTGTTTAATATCAGCTGGTAATAGTAATCACTGAGGAAGCCAATCAGAGCTGAACAGGGAGGAGGTCACTATGCTCAGACCAAACCTAGTGCTCAAGATGGCCAATTACAGAAACTATATGATCGTATACCAGTCTTGTTGTTGATTAAGACCATGTGGTGAAACCGAGTTTAGACGGTAAATCCATCTCTGTTCGCGATATTGTAAGGCTTGCAGTCTATTCCCCCCACGTGGATTGTGAGGAATATGATCCAAGATTCTCCAAGTTTGTCAAAAGAATGAGAGTTCTGAAGGCAATGTTCAACCAGAGGTGCCGAAAGTGTCCCTGTACGTATTCTGGAAGCGTGCTCTCCCAGGTGGATTTTAAATGGCCGAGAGGTACGTCCTATGTAATATAAGGTGCAAGGACATAAGATAAACCACAAAAGAAGTGGTGCAGCATGTATTCCGTCGGGTCTGGTAGGTAGTGTAAGTGTGAACATCCAACCAAGATAAACCCGAAAGGGTATTGGAACAGTAAACACAGTTACCACAGGGGAAATGTCCTGCATTCTCATGAGAGCGGACTGGGCGATCCAAATCTCCTGAAGTATGTACTATCATGTCACGCAGGTTTGATTGCCGAGAATATGCGATCTGTAGTTTTTTCCTGAAACAAGGATGCAGACCTAAAATAGGCCAATACCGATGCAGGATTCCTACTACTTTGGATGAACCTCTCATATAGGGAAATACCGCCGTGACATTGTTGGAGGAAGAACCTTCCAAAAGCCATTCTCTATGGACATAACGAGCTCTCTTGTAAGCCTTCCTGATAATGTGGGATGGATAGCCTCTCTCTCTCAATCGCAGGCTTAAATCAGCATGTTTCTTATATTCAGCTAGATGGGTACAGTTCCGGCGAAGACGCAGAAACTGGCCAAATGGTAAGCCGCGTTTCAAAGAAGGGGGGTGGAAGCTGTCAAAACGTAAAAGGGTGTTCCGTTGAACAGCCTTCCGATAGAGCGTTGTCTCAAATCCATCATTGGTGAGCATAACTGTAAGGTCTAAAAATTGGATACTTCGAGTTTCAACTTGCGCTGTAAATTGTATGTTATCTTTAAACGAATTCAAAGCCTGGAGAAAATCAAGCAGCATTTGTCGTGTACCAGTCCAGATGAAAAAAATGTCTAAAAAACGACGCCAAAAAGGAATATAGGTATATAGGGGATGAGAATAGATGAATTGCTCCTCAAACCATCCCATATATATAGTTGCTATGGAAGGGGACCCAACATCTGACCTTCAGAGTGAAATACGTAATCTCATTTCTCAAGCCTTTTTAAACTGGCTAATGAAACAAGAATCAGATTTTTTGATCAATTCATCTCCTAGGACTCCCACTTTTTACTTGGTGCCCAAAGTTCACAAGTCTCTGCTTCATCCCCTGGGACGTCCTATAGTCTCTTGTCGGAATTCAATCCTTGAACCACTGTCACAATTTTGTGATTTATTTTTGCAGCCTGTGGCAAGCAGTCTCTTTTCTTAGAGATACGGGAGATTTTTTGCATCATCTGGCCTCCTGTACTGAGGTTTCCACCTACACCTTTTTAGTCACATTGGATGTACAGTCTCTGTACACAAATATTGATCAAAAAGTAGTATTACTGGGACTGGCTTCTAGTCCCTTACCTTTACCGGACCGGATCCCACAGCAATTCATCTTGGATCTTCTAGCTCTGGTGTTAGACAAAAAAATTCTTTAACACCAGAGCTAGAAGATCCAAGATGAATTGCTGTGGGATCCGGTCCGGTAAAGGTAAGGGACTAGAAGCCAGTCCCAGTAATACTACTTTTTGATCAATATTTGTGTACAGAGACTGTACATCCAATGTGACTAAAAAGGTGTAGGTGGAAACCTCAGTACAGGAGGCCAGATGATGCAAAAAATCTCCCGTATCTCTAAGAAGAGGAGACTGCTTGCCACAGGCTGCAAAAATAAATCACAAAATTGTGACAGTGGTTCAAGGATTGAATTCCGACAAGAGACTATAGGACGTCCCAGGGGATGAAGCAGAGACTTGTGAACTTTGGGCACCAAGTAAAAAGTGGGAGTCCTAGGAGATGAATTGATCAAAAAATCTGATTCTTGTTTCATTAGCCAGTTTAAAAAGGCTTGAGAAATGAGATTACGTATTTCACTCTGAAGGTCAGATGTCGGGTCCCCTTCCATAGCAACTATATATATGGGATGGTTTGAGGAGCAATTCATCTATTCTCATCCCCTATATACCTTTTTGGCGTCGTTTTTTAGACATTTTTTTCATCTGGACTGGTACACGACAAATGCTGCTTGATTTTCTCCAGGCTTTGAATTCGTTTAAAGATAACATACAATTTACAGCGCAAGTTGAAACTCGAAGTATCCAATTTTTAAACCTTACAGTTATGCTCACCAATGATGGATTTGAGACAACGCTCTATCGGAAGGCTGTTCAACGGAACACCCTTTTATGTTTTGACAGCTTCCACCCCCCTTCTTTGAAACGCGGCTTACCATTTGGCCAGTTTCTGCGTCTTCGCCGGAACTGTACCCATCTAGCTGAATATAAGAAACATGCTGATGATTTAAGCCTGCGATTGAGAGATAGAGGCTATCCATCCCACATTATCAGGAAGGCTTACAAGAGAGCTCATTATGTCCATAGAGAATGGCTTTTGGAAGGTTCTTCTTCCTCCGAGTCTAACAATGTCACGGCGGTATTTCCCTATATGAGAGGTTCATCCAAAGTAGTAGGAATCCTGCATCGGTATTGGCCTATTTTAGGTCTGCATCCTTGTTTCAGGAAAAAACTACAGATCGCATATTCTCGGCAATCAAACCTGCGTGACATGATAGTACATACTTCAGGAGATTTGGATCGCCCAGTCCGCTCTCATGAGAATGCAGGACATTTCCCCTGTGGTAACTGTGTTTACTGTTCCAATACCCTTTCGGGTTTATCTTGGTTGGATGTTCACACTTACACTACCTACCAGACCCGACGGAATACATGCTGCACCACTTCTTTTGTGGTTTATCTTATTATGTCCTTGCACCTTATATTACATAGGACGTACCTCTCGGCCATTTAAAATCCACCTGGGAGAGCACGCTTCCAGAATACGTACAGGGACACTTTCGGCACCTCTGGTTGAACATTGCCTTCAGAACTCTCATTCTTTTGACAAACTTACTTGGAGAATCTTGGATCATATTCCTCACAATCCACGTGGGGGGAATAGACTGCAAGCCTTACAATATCGCGAACAGAGATGGATTTACCGTCTAAACTCGGTTTCACCACATGGTCTTAATCAACAACAAGACTGGTATACAATCATATAGTTTCTGTAATTGGCCATCTTGAGCACTAGGGGTTTGGTCTGAGCATAGTGACCTCCTCCCTGTTCAGCTCTGATTGGCTTCCTCAGTGATTACTATTACCAGCTGATATTAAACAGCTGGGTTTACGTTGTTCAACGTCATGACATAAACCGGCTTCTGAAGCAGAATCACACATCATTTCAGCTACCAAGCAATGTCTTGTACCTGAAGCAGGGGCTTGACTACTACGGCCCCGAAACGTGCCACGTCGTGCCTATCACATTGCTGACTGGATGAGTTGGATTGCTAACAATTCAGTTAAGTACATACTGAATTTTAAAACATTTATTAAAAATGGAAATTGCCACGGCGGTACGAGGTTTCCTTCCTCTTTACTGGGCTGGCTATCCCGACAAAAAAAAGTTAGTGCTTCTACCCTGGTGATTTTTTGCCTTGTTTTGTTTGTATAGGATCCCAAAGGTTGACAGATTCCATGCCATTTATTCCAGGGATGAGCAATGACTTTCCCCAGTCTACTTCAGTAATGTTTTATAGACTTTCCTCCAGGAACTTGTCCAAACCTCTTTTAAACCCAGCTACACTAACAGCTTTTACTACATATTCCAATGACTTCCAGAATTTGATTACGCTCTGTTTTATATCCACTGAGTATATTGGGTTTAAGTAAATTAACAGATACTGATGTAAATAAGTTCTCATTTAGCAACACCATATAAATCAGATTAGGGTTTATTTGAAAGAATGCAAGCGTACTAGGGAGCTTTTGAAGAGTATAGCTTCAGCTACAGGAGTAAATAAAAGGACAGTTATTCAGAGCAACAACTCAGGAACTGGGAGGCGACTGGAGTCTTACCTCAAACAATTCAGCATTGGCTGGGTCCATTACCAAGAGTTGCTTTGTAATATTTTTGTCTTCTAGCAGAGTGCAGGGGGTTGGAACGTCAGCACACAGGAAATCCTCACAGTGGAAGACCAAAGACCTTTTAATCTTGTGGTGATCTGTTTCCAGCAGAAGTAGAATTAGTGCTAACAGTCTGAAAACTCTAGACAAATAAAAGACTAAAAGCTTTATTGGATTGTGTTGGGACACTTAGAAATCGTCTGCTGATGAAGCCACTCTGGATTTTGTGAGCATCCCCATAGATATGGTCAGAGATAGTTAACCCTAAAACGAGGGTTATGAAGCTAGTCTGTCAGGTGTCCTGCATAACAAAATTGTTCTTTCAATCTGACTATGCTCCCAAAAAAATTGAGCACGAGTGCACCATTCCATCTTTCTCTCTGTAATCCAGGTTAGTTTCACCTCCCTCCAGGTACAGTACTACATACAGGGTAGTGGCAGACCACCACGTTAGAGGGCGCACGTACGCCAAACCTGGGCGTTTGACTGCTCTTTGCTAGTCAGGCAGCAAGATCAGGTACAACAGACTTGCTCTGTTGCATGCTCCCCACCTCCTGAGATGCCAAGGAAGTTAGGTCATCCCTTTAGATATGGCAGTGTTTGGTAAGTGCAATAGGACCAGAGATTCACGTCCAAAGTCCAGGTGAGCACCAGGAAAAGCATAGGCATGAGTGACTGCAATACTCTTGTTATCCTTCTCCTTTGGGAGAACTGAAAATGTAGTCCCGTTTATCTTGTAGGCAGTTTCCAATCCACAAAATAAGACATTGCCTCTTATCCTTTAGAGCTATTTTATGGCTGACAAAAGCCTTCTAGATTAGAGGTGGACTTGGAAACTGTATCATGTGAGCACTTGGTTATTCCTGCATAGTTTGCCTCAAAGCCTTTGCACATGCTTGGACAGGCCATTTGAAGAAATGGTGGCTTCTCAGAAGGTAGAGTTGAATGACTATCTGTATGCATGGAAAGAGTGGAGGAGGAGGCGGCTTTATTGCCAATTTATGCTAGCAAGTCAGCCATTTCAAAATAATTTTTTGGGAGGGGGCTATGGGAGATTTCTTTTTCCCTCCAGAAACTAAGTTCTTCCCATTTAATGTAAGCGCAAAAGAATGCCCATTACTACAGCTAGAGCAACAGACTATGCTACAGATGTTCATAATTACTCTAAATATATTTTCTCCTACATTTTTCCTAATAAAATAGGTGGCAGTACTCAAATACACGAGGACTATGGGTCAGTTTTAGTAGGCAGTGAAACAGATGTTGGTACTCCGTACCACAGTGTGCACCCTCAAAAGCAGCCTAGCTCCAAAGTATACCCTGGGAACGTTGTACAAAACCACACTGAAAGGCATTAGTGAGTAGATAGACTTATTTAGCTTCTACCATGCTTGAAGGGCAAGCAGATAACCCCTCTGTACCAACTTCAGCTCTATACAAGATAGCCATATTCCTTTTCCAAACCAAAGCTTGCAGCCACATCTAACAAAATTCAGACAAACCTGGGATGGCAGAAATGGTCATACTACTACTATTACTAGTGCCAGTAGCAAACATGTAACCCGTTTTTAAGACATGAAAACAAGATGAGTAAAGCAAAGTCACTTAATTCATCCATCTGTCATGCCATAAAGCTACTTGTGTAGCTGCAGCGCCTTTTCCTTTTGCTTCAGACACAAGAAAGCTTGTACCTTGATTTCCGTTAGTTTCTGTAGAGGCCGACCACAGACGTTTACCAGACTTAATTTCTGTCATAAGTAGTTCATGCAAGCTGAGCTCTCTGCAAGATTGCTCCTTCAGTTTCCTGTCAGATGCCTGCATCAGAGGTAGACCAGAGTTTGGCAGCTTAAGTGGCAAGTTTCATACATCTTAAAGATTTCATCAAAATGTAACTATGGGGTGGGGGTGGTGATAACAGTATTATAGGGGAGGTTAATAGACATGTCAGCCATAGACTAGGCCTGACAGAAGAGAGCCCATTGAATCTACCCAGTTTCCTTTTTTATTTTTATTTTTATTTTTTTTTTAAACACACACAACTGTTGCATTTAACATTTAATTACAAGCAGAAGTACCAAAAATATGCAAACTGTCCTCAAAATGAAAAAGCAAAGTACTTTTCTGAACAAATGGTCCAAATTGAAGTACACACATCTATACACACACTCGCATATTCTGCTTCCTTGCTGCTACACATTTCCTTTGCAATAGTCTGTACTGAAACAGTCTACATTCAGCATCATATGAACTCCAGAGCAGTCTTGCTTGCATTTCGAGGTATGCTAATAGATTTTCAGGCTAGCCTGAATATGCACAAGATCTTTTCATGCAATGCATATTCATTAGATATAGCCTGAAAGCCCAACCTGTCTATAGTCAGAAAAATCCAAGTCAATGCCCCTGTTTAATGTACATCACCAAGTTTAAGTTACAATGTAAACCGCTTTGATTGAATTGATAAAGTGGTATAGATATAGATAGATATAGATAAGGCTAGCCAGGTGGTTTGCAATATACTAGACGACTTATAGTCCATAAGCCTTGCTTGTAGCCCAGCATTCCCCCCCCCTTTCCTTCCCCATACCACTGCTGCTCCCTCCCCCCACAGGAAGCAAGAATCAAGCTGAGTGGCGGCATAGCATTTGTAAAGCTTGACCGTGCCAGGGAAAGCCCTTCGTATATCTGTAAGTGTGCATACATTTTCTACTTAAACAGATAGAAGAGGTGATGGCAAAAGCTAGAAGGATGCTTGGGTGCATACGGAGAGGAATGGCCAGCAGAAGAAAGGAGGCAATAGTATCTCTGTATAAGTCTTTGGTGTGACCTCATTTGGAGTATAGTGTGCAATTCTGGAGACCGTACCTTCAAAAGGATGTGAAAAGGATGGCGTCGGTGCAGAGGGTGGCTACTAAAATGGTTAGTGGTCTTTGTTATAAAAGCATGAGGGCAGACTTAAAGATCTTAATATGTATATATTATAGACATTGAAATACCTCTGGCATAAATGCACAAGAGGAGAGCCTCTTTCGATTGCAAGCAAGCTCTGCTATGAGAGGGATAGACTCAGGAGTAGTATGAGAAAAGCAACTTTGTTGTTCTACAGAGAGTGGTAGATGTGTGGAATAGTCTCCCAGTGCATATAGTAGAGACAAGGACAGTTTCTGAATTCAAGCAAGCATGAGAGACACAGAAGATCTCTAAAGTGTGGGGGGGGGGGGCACCGAGACACTAGTAGTTGGCATGGAAGGGCAGACTGGATAGAACATGTGGTCTTTCTGCTGGCATGTTTGTTTCTATGCATCCTTTCCACTCAGAAGCACTCAAGGCCTCATTCTGCTCCCAAATGTGCTCCACAGCTTACCACTGACAGTGGCTTGCAAGGGCCTCCTCCCAGTACTATCCACTGTGCTACTGCTCCCTGAAGTCTGCTGACCTAGGGAGATGCCTAGTCCGTCTGGTGGTAGGGCTGGTCTTTAGACAAAAAAAAAAAAAAAGTCACTGTTCTAGAGTGTCCTTTCTAGGCTATTTGCATTAGACTGTCTATGCTTGTTCTTACCCATATCAATACGACTATGGGTTTTATTGCCATTCTTAACATCCAGACCTTCCTTCTCTCCAAAATTTGCCTCACTTGACAAACAAGGCAGACTGAGCTCTGAACAGAGATTGTACTTCAGCTAAGCAAAGCATCACACCTCCAGTCAGTGCACCAATTGTACAAGTAGAAGTACCTTCCATTCTGGAGGTCCATACCAGTTTCACTGATACTCTATGCCAAGTTAACTGCCAGAAAAACTTACTCTGCTAAATTTTCACACACAACCACAGCTTATTTCACAACCATGTTTTGAGACTCAACTTATATGAATTTGATATGTTCACTACACTGGTGATCACACGTCAATGATCAAATACATCTATTTTTCAATTCTTGATGTAATTTACTACTGAGAATTTGTATAGCACTACAAGATGTATGCAGCACTACACACAAGTTTGAAAGCTGTGATGAGCAGGAATTATCTAGTCAAGACAGACAGTAGTTGTAGACACTGAATACATCGAGAGGGAATGGTAAGGAAACACAATGGAGACCAGGTGGGTCAGGATCTGAAAGCAGCAGCAAAAGGTGAGTTCTTAGCCTGGATTTGAAAAGGGCCAGAGAAAGACACCTGATGTACAGCCACAGGTAGTTTGTTCCAGGCATAAGAAACAGCAAGGTGAAAGGAACAAAGTCTGGAGTGAGCAATAGAAGAGAAGGGCACAGATCAAAGTGATTTGCCAGGAGTGACGTTTGAGGAGGGGTGTAAGGCAATATAAGAGGAGAGATAGTGACAAACTGCAGAGTGAATGCACTTATAGGCCAGCAGGAGAAGTTTGCACTGGATGTGATTGGATAGGAAGCCAATGAAGAGACTTAAGAGGGGTAATATTAGCATGAGGCTGGCAGAAGATTAGCCATGCAGCAGAGTGTTGAACAGATTGAAGGGGAGAGAGACGATTCAGAGAGACCAGCAAGAAGTAGTTACAATAGTCTAGATGGGAGGCGACTAAAGAGTGGATAAGGGTCTTAGAGTGTTCAGAAAGGAAGGGGGGGATTTTGTTAATCTTATAAAGAAAGAAAACAGCAGCTTGGCCATTTAACCCTACCTTCTGCTTTTTATCTTTTAACCAGTTTCTGATTCACAATAGTACACCACCTCCTATCCCATGACTTTTTAGTTTTGCCAAAGGTCTCCGATGAGGGTCCTTGTCAAAGGCTTTCTGAAAGTCCAGATACAGTAATCAACTGACTCGCCTGTCTACCTGTTTATTCACACCTTCAAACACACAACTGATTAGTAAGACAAGATATTCCATGTCTAAAGCCATGTTGGCTGTCTCCCATTAAGCCATGACTAAATAAATTAAAAATTACTCATGTAAATAGACAGTTTTGTATAACGCCTTATCCTTCAATCAAAGCGGTCACAACACAATTGGGGGATACATTTAAACACATTTAATTTTGTTCTTTATGATGGTTTCTACCATTTTTCCTGGTACGGATGGCAGGATCACTGGTCTGTAGTTTTCCAGATCACTTCTGGAACCCTTTACTGGTCATCCTCCAATCTTCAGGAATTAGATTTTAATTATAGTATAGTAATCTGAACTAATAGCAGGTCTGCAATCTCATATTTCAGTTTTCAATGCCCATAGATGTATACCATTTGGTCCAGGTGATTTGCTACTCTTCATTTTATCATAGTTGAAATACATCTTCACAGTGTATCAATATTTAAAAGGTGATACTGCAGAAGAATTGAAAGAAATACCCATGACTAAATTCTTTGTCTGTCTTATCAATGCCTTGCCAATGCTTTTACTGTTTCCAATTTGTCTCCTCACCCCCCCCCCCCCCCCTTTCCTGAAAGATGCTTTTTTGGCAACAGCCTCTGACCTCACCTTTAAACCATGCTGGCAGTTTTTTGGACTTCCTCCCACTTTTCTTAAAGCATGGAATACAGCTGGTCTGGCCTTCCAAGATAGTATTTTTAAACACCCAAACCGGCTGTAAGTCTAACCTTTGCAACTGCTCCTTTTAGTTTTTTCTTAACTAAACTATTTTCCTCCTTTTATCATAGTCTCCCTTTCAAAAGGGAAGGTAGTACTGTGAATTTCCTTACCATCCCTCCTCCATTAATTAAATCAAACGCGGTCATGCTATTTATCACTATTGCCAAGTGGCCCCAACACCATTCTCTTGCACCAGAATTGGTGTTCCACTAAATGGCTTCCCCTCTGATTGGTTCATGAACCAGCTGCTCCAAGAAGCAGTCATTTATTTCATCTAGAAACGTTCTCCCTAGCATGTCCTGCCGTGACACTGACCCAGTCAGTCAATACCAGGGTAACAAATCACCCATTACTGTGCTGCAACCTTTGTTAGCTTCCCCGATTTCTTTGAGCCTTTCATCATCCATTTGTTCATTCTGGCCAGGTGGTCGATAGTACAAGCCACCCCCCCCCCCCCTGCCATTGCCTTCCCCTTTTTACATGGAATTTCAATCCATAGAGATTCTACAGCAAATTGTTTCCTTCAAAAAACTAATTCTTTGTGACTCAATGCCCTCTAACAGAGTGCAACCCCTCCACCAATTTGATCTGCTCTATCAATATGATAGTTTGTACCCAGGTATCAGTGCCCCACTGGTTGTCCTCCCACCATGTCAGATACCAAATCATATCTAACCTCTCATTTAGTGCTATATATTCTAACTCCCATCTTATTTTTTAGACTGCTAGCATTTGCATGCAAGCATTTTAGAGACTGTATTTTATTCATATTAATCTGGCTATTGGTAGGCAGGGATAATTTGGAATCTAAGCTCTGTTGCTCTGTACTCAAGGGCATTTGGGCTACTTTTGTCTTTATTGGAACCTCTGCTGATATGCCCTAACTTCATTCTTTTGGTAGTATTGTGATAGGCTATGGCCTAGAATAGCCTGCATAGCCTGCAGGAGTAAGAAAGGCCTGTAAGTTAGGTCTGAGTCCCAACCCCCACTTGAAAATATTATAGCTGAGCAGAGCTGAAAGCCAGTAGAAGTTAGAAAACTGCTTTAAACTGCTTTTGATAAGAATACAAGAATCTTCTATTTAGCTCCTTTATGTTGATAACAGATGTGTTCCAGTATCTTGCTTTCACACATTCTTTAAGCTGAGGAGGGACCTTGTAGCAGAATGTGTTATGTCTAGAAACTGAGCCATGGCTAGAGAGGCCTGAGCAGGGAGGGGGGGGGGGGAACAGGTGTTATGCCCGGTCAGCGGTCCCCATTGGAGGGAGGTGGAGGGGGCACCGGGACCAATGAGGAGTTTGTCTGTAAACAACTGGTAAAGGTATAAAAGTTGTTGTTTTGTTGAACTCCATTGCTCAGACCATTTTGAATGTGACAGTGCCCGAGACTGTGCACAAATAAATTGTCTTGAATCTTAGTAAATAGACTCCTGGTTTTATTTATTGCGGACACTTCGCTACAACAGTATCCTTCAAGGATACATTGTTCCGAACCATGCGCTCTTGGGCGACTGTCTGATCTCCCCTATTTAGTTTAGAAGCTGCTCTCTCTTTTTTAAAGGTTAATACCAGCAGCCTGGTTCCATCCCGGTTAAGGTGAAGCCCATCCCTTTGGAAGAGCCCCCCCCCCCTTTCCCCAGAATGTTCCCCAGTTCCTAACAAATCCAAAACCCTCATCCTTGCACCATCGTCTCATCCTCGCATTAAGGCTCAAGCTCTGCCTGCCTTTTGGGTCCTGTGTGTGGAACAGGAAGCATTTCGGAGAATGCTAGCCTGGAAGTTCTGGATTTCAGCTTCCTACCTAAAAGCCTAAATTTAGCCTCCAGAACCTCCCTAACACATTTTGTCATTGGTACCGACATGCACCAAGACAGCAGACTCCTCCCCAGCACTATCTAAGACCTTGTCTAGGTGGCACGTGAGGTCTGCTACTTTTGCATAAGGCAGGCATATTACCAGGTGATCCTCACGTCCAGCAGCCTAGCTATATGCCTAATGATCAAATCACCAACTATAATGGCTATCCTAACCCTTCCCTCATGGGCATATAGCGCTGGAGAAACGTCTTCAGTGCAAGAGGATTTTACATCACCAGGATGACAGGTCTTATCTATGGGATCACTTCCTGCCACACCAGGGTGATGCTTCTTCTCTATGGCAACAGGGATACTGCCAGACTGGAGGTGGGACTTCAGTGCTATATCCCTGTAGGTCTCATCTATGTACCTCTGGTCTTCTTTCTGTCCTCCAAGTCTGCTACTCTAGACTCCAGATATCAGACTCGTTCCCTGAGAGCAAAGAGCTCCTTGCAACTAGTGCACACGTAAGACCCCTCACCAACTGAGAAAAAAAAAAGCCACACATGTGACACTCAATGCAACAGACTGGAAAGCCCCCCATCTTGCTGCTGGACTGCTGTCTGCATCTTAGCTTTAAGATTGTTTAGCTATTTAAGTTCTTTACTTAAGGGTTGCTGGGGATACTTATACTAATAAAACTATACCTAATACATTTAATGTACTTTGTTCACCTGAAGCTTAATTAATCTCAGGTCCTTAATGTATAACATAAGATATGCCATACTGGGTCAGACCAAGGTCCATCAAGCCCAGCATCCTGTTTCCAACAGTGGCCAAACTAGGTCATACGTACCTAGCAGTTTCCCCAAAAGACAGGTTCCACAATGCTTGAACTGTGTCAAGCAGTGATATCCTGGGTTCCTTAATAATGGTTTATGGACCTTTCCTCCAGGAACTTGTCCAAACCTTTTTTAAACCCAGCTACACTAATAGCCTTTACTACATTCCTCCGGTAACAAATTCCAGAGTTTGCTTACACGTTGAGTGAAAAAAATATTTTCTTTTATTAGTCTTAAATTTATCCCATGACTCTTTAGTTTTGCCAAAAGTCTTTGATGAGGGACCTTGTCAAAGGCTTTCTGAAAGTCCAGATACACTATATCAACTGACTCACCTTTGTCCACCTGATTATTCACTCCTTCAAACATAACAGATTAGTAAGACAAGATCTTCCTTGTCTAAAGCCATGTTGGCTGTCTCCCATTAGGCCATGACTATCTACATGCCGAGTAATTTTATTCTTTATGATGGTTTCTACCATTTTTCCTGGTACTGATGTCAGGCTGACCAGTCTGCAGTTTCCCAGATCACCCCTGGAACCCTTTAAAATTGGTATTACATTGGCGATCCTCCAATCTTCAGATATTAGAGATGATTTTAATGATAGTTCAGATTTCTAATAGCAGGTCTGCAATCTCATATTTCAGTTCTTTCAACACCCTTGGATGTATACCATCTGGCCCAGGTGATCTGCTACTCTTTAGTTTATCTAATAGTTGTAATACATCTTCCTGATGTATTGATATTTCCTTCAATTCTTCCGCACCTTTAAATGCCACTTCAGTCATAGGTAACATTCCTACATCTTCCTCAGTAAAGACCGAAGCAAAGAATTCATTCAGTCTCTCCACTATCGCCTTGTCGCCTCTTAGTGCCCCTTTAACCCCTCTATCATCTAATGGACCAACTGACTCACAGGTTTTTTGCTATGAATGTACTTGAAAGTCTTTATTTTGCATTTTTGCTTCTGCAGCAAGCTTGTCAAATTCTCCCTTTGCCTGCCTTATCAATGCCTTGCCAGTGCTTGTACTGTTTCCAGGTTTCGTCGTTTGGCTCTTTTCCCCCCCATTTCCTGAAAGATGCTTTTTTGGCAACAGCCTCTGGCCTCACCTTTAACCAATGCTGGCAGTTTTTTAGACTTCCTTCCACTTTACTTAAAGCATGGAATATAGCTGGTCTGGGCTTCCAAGATAGTATTTTTCAACACCACCTAAGCTTGATGTAAGTCTTTAACCTTTGCAACTGCTCCTTTTAGTTTTTTCTTAACTATTTTCCTCATTTTATCAGTCTCCCTTTTGAAAGTTAAAAGGTAGTACTGTGGATTTCCTTACTATCCCTCCTCCACTAATTAAATTGAATGCGATCATGCTATGATCACTATTGCCAAGTGGCCCCAACACCCTTCTCTTGAACTAGATCTGGTGCTCCACTGATAAACAGCTGCACTTGAGTGTGAATATGGCATCTTTTCTTTAAGAGGTTTAAGCACCTATGAAGCTATGATTATCCTAGGGGTGCGTGGGTGTCAGGGAGGGGAAAAAAAACCAAAAAGGACTTTAAAAGCTGGCTACTACACAGTACCCTGTCCTGTGCTTCTAAGGTAATCTGTGACCAGTTTCCAGGGAGAGTCCCACCACCCTTGCTTGGATAGAGGGAGTCTTGGTGTCTGAATTTAACCAGAAAGCTCTATGCTGTGTTTTAAATTTAAACTGAAAACTCTTTGCTGCTACTAGGCCCTGACTGATTTAACAAATACACTGGGTTCACAGATCAGCTTTAATCTAGAGAAATCTTTTCCCCAAGATTTAGAAAAATTCCCAGAAGTAAATATTTACAATTGCATATCTCTCTCCAGAAGTAGCAGTCCTTTTGTAGGTCCTTCATGATTCAAAACCTGGTGACCCAACTGACAGACAATGTGGGCCTTAGAGTCAATGCTGACCCAGCAGCTCCTGGGTTTTCTTGGCAGCGTGACCAGAAGTAGATTGCCAGGCCTTTCTTCTGAGGCAGTGGAGGTTTAAGTGACTTGCCCAAGGTCACAAGGAGTGCCAGTGGGAATTGAGCCCTGGTCTCTTGGTTACCAAGCCAGAGCTCTAACCACTAGGCTGCTCCTCCACTCCCAAAACAGAGACAGTGATAACTTGGAGTTTGTTTTCTGAGGCAATGAGTGACTTGCCCAAGGAGTAATAGTGGGCATCAAACCCTGGTCTCTTGGCTCCTAAGTCAGTGTTTAACCATTTGGCAGAGAGAGGGAGGGGAGGGGGGGGGAGAGGGCTCAGACAATCAAGGTTGCGAGAAAAGTAGTAGAGTAATCCAGAGACTAATAAAAAGGAGGAAGGGGTGAGGATGATGGGGGGGGGGGGGAATTTATAAGCAGCTCAATTTTGACTATATTCTATTTCAAGCAGCAGTCAGACATCCAAGCAGCAATGACAGACAGGCAGAGATCTGGGCCTGGATTGCCAGAGAGATTTCAGGTGTAGAGAGGTAGATCTGGGAGTCATCAGCATAAAGATCCTATTAAAAGCCATGGAAAGATGAGTGCACCAAGGGACTGGACCCAAGAAAGATTCTGGGGTACATCAACAGACTGGGATAGCAGTAGAAAAGGATCCACCAGAACACAGTAAGGAGCAGTGTGAGATGAGAAAGAACCAGGATAGCACAGAGCCCTTAAAACCAAGCGAGGACAAGGTATTGAGGAGAAGGTTGTTGTCAGTGTCAAAAAGTAACAGAAAAGAGTCAAAAAGGGATGAGGATAGAGTAAAGGCCCTTGGATTTTGCCAGGGACAAGTCACTGAAGACTTTGGCAAAAGCCATTTCAGTAGAACATAAAGGATGAAAACCAGATTGTAAAAAGATACAGGAGGGCTTGAGGAGAGAAAGTGGAGGCAATGGCAGTGCACTGCACGTTCAAGTAGTTTAGAAACTAAGAGGAGGAGGGAGATAGGACAGGTTGGTCTAGTGAGGGTTGAGATATGTAACCACAGCTTGCTTGAAGACTGCAGAGACAGCTACAGTGGAGAGCAATAGGTTGAGAATATGACAGATGGAAGGGACAGAGGAGGAGATGAGGCTAGGAGACAGGTGGGAAGAGGATTTGCAGGAGCAGGTGGTGAGTTTGGAGGAAAGGTGGTGTGTGGTTTCCTCAGATTTAGAAAAAGGAAAGAAACAAGAGTAGCAGAGGTAGGGGGAGGGGAGGAGTAGTAGCTGCCCTCATGGGGAATTGGTATGTGATCTTGTGAATTTTGTCATGGAAGCAGTCAGCTGGAGTTTGGGCAGAAAGAGAGAGGAGTCAGAGTTAGAGGTACCTTGAGGAGAGAATTGAGAGCTGTAAAGAGACGGTGCGGGTCAGAGGCAAGAGTTAGTCAGATGGACAGTCTTGTTTGGCAAGTGCTGTGGCTGACTGGAAAGAAACAAGCATGAATTTGAAGTGTAGAAAGTCCTTAAGGGTGCAGGATTTGAGCCAAGCACGCTCAGCTGAACAGGCACAGAACATAGATAGCGGGTAGTGGAAGGCAGCCAGGGCTGGTGTATAATATGCCTCACAGGACATGACATGGACAGATCAAGAGCATCCAGAGCAGAGGAGAGTGCAGCATTATAGGAAGCTACTGCCTCAGGCTCAGATAACAGTGGAGGAAAGGTGATGAGAGTAGTGGAGAGAGCCAGAAGTCAATAGCATGAAGATTTCTAAAGAGGTTAGAGGAGACAGGGTGAGGTTGAGGCAGTAGATGAAAAGCGAAGCTTAGCAGGTGATGTCTGATAAGGGAAGTGTGAGAGTAAGCAATTGGAGACTAATATAAGGTTGAGGCAGTGGCCATGCTGGTGAGTGGGGGCAGTAGAGCAAAGCTAGAGGTTGAATGAGGTAAGGGAAAGATGTTGTCATCCATACTGATATAATCTACAGGCCTCCAACTCAAAAAAAAGATAGTGAATTGATTGATATTGCAAAGATAGCCATGAAGGGGGATGTGATTGTATTGGGTGGCCTTAATCTACCCAATGTGGATTGGAGTATTCCTTCTGCAAATCTGGAAAGTAAACAAGTTGTGGATGCCTTCCAAGATGCATTGCTTAGACAAATGGTGATGGAACAGACCAGGGAAAGTTTGATGTTGGATTTAGTACTTGCCAATGGAGATAGCGTGTCAAATGTTTGGGTGAGTGCGCACATGAGCAGCAGCGATCACCACTCCATGTGGTTTGAGAAAAGCCAAGGCCGAGTCCAATCACAGCAAGCTCGAAGTCCTAGCCTTCAAAAACACCGACTTCAGTAAAATGGTCCAGAAGGAATCTAGGTTTAAAAGTGGGCAGCGGTTTCTAAGAGTTCTAATTTTGGAGTATATGAAGCGGGTTGTTCTATTTGTTCCTGGAAGGTTTTCCTAAATATCACACTGCACAAGTCATACATTTGGAACAGACTGAAAGCATTGGTATAAAGGACCTCATTTAATGAATTTTCTTCTCCTGTGAGAACAAAGTGTTGCTAATTCAGGGTGCCTATGTTTGAAGGAACCGGCCTGGCTGGCTTCAAGGACTCAAATTCAAGCAGTGGCAGGGATGTGGGCAAGAAAAGCAAGGTCACTAGCTTCAGTTGAAGTAGACTTGCTGAGTTAATTAATAAAAGTCTTGAGACTACCATTCACTATAATAAAATCATTCAGCCCAGCCAGCCCCAACCTGCTCCTTTCCCCAAACACTACAACCTGGAGTCACAGCTACATACAGGATGTATAGTTATATTGATATAAAACATCTTGCACTGATGTTTAGCAAGGAACATAGAAACATGACGGCAGAAACAGACAGCCTACCTAGTCTGCCATTCCATATCAACTGCATTTTTACCTTTAGAGATCCTGTGTTTGTCCCATGCTTTTTTGAATTCAGATACTGGCCTCTTCTTTACCACCTCCACTGGGAGACTACTGCACACAT
Source organism: Ichthyophis bannanicus (assembly GCA_033557465.1). Lineage (NCBI taxonomy): Eukaryota > Metazoa > Chordata > Amphibia > Gymnophiona > Ichthyophiidae > Ichthyophis > Ichthyophis bannanicus. The sequence goes on along the minus strand of CM066049.1, from coordinate 116,072,037 downwards.
CTACTACTCTTTCTGTAAAGAAATATTTCTGCATATTACTCCTGAATCTATCCCCTTTCACCCTCATTCAATATGCCCCTCATAGCAGAGCTTGCTTTCAATTGATAGCTCTCCTCCTGTGCATTTATGCCATGGAGGTATTTAAAAGTCTCAACCATTTCACCTCTATCCTGCCTTTCCTCTAAAGTATACATATTAAGATCCTTAAGTCTGTCCTCATATGCTTTATAAATGAAGACTAACCATTTTAGTAGCCACCCTCTGCAAAGACTCCAACCTGTTTATATCCTTTTGAAGGTATCTCCAGAATTGCATACAATACTCCAAATGAGGTCACACCAGAGACTTAGAGGCACTATCACCTCCTTTCTCCTGCTGGCCATTCTTTTCGCTGTGCATCCAAAGCATCCTTCTGGCTTTTGCAGTTGCCTTTTCTACATGTTTGTGTCTGATCTTAAAGTAGCTAATCACACCCAGGTCCTACTGTTTTGTGGACAGAAGTACTTCATCCCATACACTGTACTGCTCCCTTGGATTTTGCAGCTCAAATGCATGACCCTGCAATTTTTAGCATTGAAATTGCAGCTGACAAATTCTAGACCATTCAAGCTTAGCTAGATCCCTCAATATATCTACTCCTTCCCAAACATCTATTCTGGCAGATACCAAAAATCTGCAACAAACAGGCAAACCTTACCCAACAGCCCTTCTGCAATATCACTAACAGGCCGTTGCAGAAAGCTGGTGCTAGACCCACACTGGATTGATTTTACATATTCCCAACAATGCACACGTTAGATGTGTGATGCAGGAAGCATAGGGTATGCAAATAAATGCTGCGAGAAGTCTGCGCTAGTTTGGTGCTCTCCGGGCACTGTGTGAATAGTTTGCAGAGCAGCCCCGACAATATTTTGATGGCATCAGGGACAATCACAGCATCGGGAAAAGCCCCCAATGCCATCAAGAGATTGTCAGGGCACCAGCCGCTGACAGTAAGTACCTTGTGGTCTAGCAGCCCCTGTACCCCCACCTTCCACTAAAATAACCTAGTGGTTTAGTGGCCCCTAAATCCAACCACCCCCATACTTTAAAATGGGCAGGAGTGCTGCCTGTGTGCTCCCGCTCTAGTCTGCTACCCTGTAAAATGGTAGCACCTGGCCCCACCGTCCACCTTTATATGGCACAGGTTGCACTATGCAACTCTGCCTGGTGTATCCCAGGATGCACTGTGTGGGGCCAGGTGCCGCCATTTTATAAGGTAGTGGACCACAGCAGGAGCACAGGCAGCACTCCCACCTATTTTAAGATACTGAGGGGGAGGAGTTGGATTTAAGGGCTGCTAGACCACCAGGTGATGTTTATTTTGCTTGAGGGTGGGGGCTACAGGGGCCACTAAATCAGGTAGTTGGATAGCTAAAGATAGAAGTGCATTTCCTCTGGTACTGAACAAAATACAAAAGCATCAGCATATCCTGAAGCTAACATTCTAGTTAATTCAAAATAAAAACACTTTTCTACCTTTGTCTAGGTATTTTATTTTTCTCAGTCTGTCTTCTGCCAATGTTTTACAGGTTTTGCCGTCCATTTATCCTATCTCAGTTCCCTCACTACATTGGTTTCCGACATATTGATCATTCACTTTTCTTTCCATTCAGATGTCACCCTGTTTTTCACCTTCTAGTTTTAATCTCCTTTTTAATTTTCACGTATCAATTTTTCCATCTCTTACCCAGCCCTTCTCCCCAGGCTCTGCCATTTCCCCCATCTCACTTCCCTTCTTTCAACCACTCCATTTCTACCCTCTGTAGTGTTTCCTCTCATTTGTATCCTTGACAACTTCTCACAAGGTTCCACATCATGCCCGGCATCTGCCTTCTCCCCTTCCCCCACCTATCCCTCCTCTCCACCACCCACACCCCCTCTGTTTCCATCTATCCATGTAGCCCAGCATTGCCAAACAATTTCCTATTTATCCACTTTATATAGCTTGCCCCTCCCCCAACTCAGCCACATAGCTCAACATCTTCCCTGTTCTCCCCCCCACCCCCAACTCAGCCACAATCAATGGCAGGGGCCGCAACCACCCTGATCCTGGAAATTTTTGTCCAGTATTGGTTCACCTGTTTCCTCCTCCCAGCCACAGCAGCAATTGGTGCTTAAGTTATTTCGCTTCCACGTAGGCAGAACACACCCAGAACTGAAATCATAAGAGCCCCAGGCACTGAGGAGCACAGCCGCGTCTACATTAAACAATTGTCAGGGCTGGTGCAATCACGTCTCATGTCCCCATCGCTATTTGGGCTAGGGCTGGTATGCGGGACTGGTGACAGCAAGACAGCTTGGCAGCAGGCATGAGCAAAGAATATGTGCAGCATGAGGTTGGCATGGGGTCTCCTGTACAGTGAGGCCCTGCCAACATGCTCACATGTGTAGGTCTAGTCCTGTAGACAAGGATATCCCAGCTGGCTACTTGTCTTTTAGTGCATTTCATGGCATCAATCTGTTCTAAAAGTCAGTCTGCTTTTAAAGGTTTACTTTATCCCGAATAAAAGGGTCGAGTTGCCCTTAAGCATCTCCCACAGTAAAAAGCACATTAGGACTATTGCCCAGCATGGCTTCTCCATGTTCTGTACTTCAAGACAACAAGCCAAGATCTATTAAGGGTTTCTCCCCTTTGGTCTATGACAAAATACTTTGTCCACTTGGCAATCAAACCTAGGTGTCCAATCCATCCCTGCCATGTCCAAAACCACATTTGCCTTTTAGTGCTGTCAAGTCAGTGCCGACTCCTGGTGACCCAGTCATAATGGAGGGTAAAGTGACTTGCTCAGGGGCACAAGGCGTGCCAGTGGGAATCGAACCCTTAATCTTCTGGGTCCTAGGCAGTTGCTCTAACCACTAGGCTACTCCTCCATTTCTTTGCAGTTGCTCAGTTTCAGTACAGTCTATTGCTTATGGGGAAAAATATGCACTATAGTGATAAACTGGCCAGCTGAGGAATGAGATCTTAAGAGCTGCTAACACCAGGGCCTAGAGCAGAAACCTCAGTTACATACTATAGGCTTCAGTTTGGATCCATCCCAAATGGCCCAAGAGAATGAAGAACTTTTTCATGTTGCAAAATACAATAAAATAAAAGTAAGAATAGGTAAACGTACTGGTTTCAGAGAAGATCGAGACTGGAAGCAATTCAAGCTACAAGTATGTTCTTCAGGAGTCTTATTGTCAATCACCTGTAGAAAGGGGAGGAAAAAATGCCAAAAAGGTGAATAATGTGTGAATAGTTAGAGGAGTTTAGCCCTCAAAGGAATTTTAAGAGTTAGTCTTTTGGGGCAGATTCTCCAAAATGGGTTAGTTTTACATTCAACAGCATTTAGCTTTATTTATATATCACCTGTCAAGGATGTCAAGGCAGTTTACATGGAACAAGAGAGCACAGTTCATGGAACATTTTACAAGAAACAGATGACTTATGGAATCTAACTCCTAAGCCAGGGTATGTGAAGTATGACCTCCGTCTCAGATTTACTGCACATGCTCATAGTACTGCCTTTGTGCCAAACAGCACCTCCTTGTGGAGTTTATAAGATGCAACATGTAGGTGCTTTTGAACATTCTTAAAATCAAGCCTATGGTACCCAACATCACAGGGGCAATGGAACAACTATTTGAATGGGAGGCCTCCAAGCTCCACCTCAACTCTGCCTTAATGCCAACCTCTAGCCCCCCACAGCCTTCCCTCCTGTTCTGTCCATGGGAATCCCTGTCTTGCGATCATAGTGAAGACTGTCTGCCTGTGGGAGATGTGATCCCTGCAGGTAGAACAGGAGGGGGAAGGCCACGATTGTGCTTTATGCAGGTTGTGACTGGTGAACAAAAACTCCACACTCCTCCCCCACCAAAAATTAACACATGACATCAGCACCAGAAGCACTTGATAAAGCAGAGCTGAAAAGTATTCCAAATGTTTTCAAACATGCCTTCACTCTTCTTTAAACTATATAAAAAAAAAAAAAAATAAAAAAAAAACCCACCCCCCACCACAGCTCTTCAGAGGAGTCCATTCTCCTAGCTACCGGGTTGTCTATCTTGACTAGATTGTAAGCTCGGATGAACAGGGACAGTTTTACACATGTCTGTGCAGCGTTGTGTGTGTCTTGTAGCAATATACAAATGCTTAGTAGTAGTAGTAGTAGTAGTAGTAGTAGTAGTAGTAGTAAGTCTGGCTCCCTTGTATCCAGCTTTTTCAGTCGGCATAGGAGTATCCCAGGTGATAAACCTCATTTCCTCTGAGGAGCAGTAAGCCACCATGTGCACTGGTTTGCAACATGGGCTATATGAAAAGACATTTCCCATCTCATGTCATGTTCTTTTGAACAAAAGGAATTAAATTTCAGGCCTTCTTGTCAATATATAGTGTGCACTGTTAAACATTTTAGTGGGAGGGAAGGGGGGAAAGAAACAAACTGCCAACAAATGGCATGGGAAATTAGTTTGACAGCACACCCCTAGCTGACAGTCCCAATTTTTTTCTTCTTTCCAACTCAAGTCAAAGAGCATAAGAGGGGTTGAGACTGTCCAAGGCAAACAATTTGAATAGAATGGGATCAAATTTGTAATGTGGCTGGTCCAGATCAGACTGAGGGTTCCAGAGAACTAAGCCCCTCCAAATAGTTTCGCAGTGCATGTCTACGGAAGCAGTTCTACTTCCTGCACATATAAACAAAAAACACCCCCCCCCCCCCAAACACACAAAACTAGTAGCTTCCTTACCACCTTTTCCCCAAAAACAGACTCCTCCCCCTCCCTAAATCAAAGGGGCAGGCAACATCTACCCACTCAAGAGTTGGAAAGAATTCTATGAGCCATGCTCTGCCTGCTTTCCCCACATGTTCTACTTACTGTATCATATTACCAATATTTTAAAAGCATCTACAATATGTTCATCTGCGCTAGGTGGTCTCATTTCTATCCTTTATTTGAAGTCACAGCACATTACTTGCAAAGTTACCTATGCAAATTGTACTTGGTAAACATACCTTAACCTTGCGCAGGGTATATCTCTTGAACTTAATGTCATCCATCAGCAGCTCATAAGGTGTAAGTTTGTACTGCACAGGCAGAGTTTTGTATTGCCTCTCCTTGCTACTTCGCAGTCTCACGCCCCTTTTCAATTCAATTACTACATCACTCCACCAATGAGCCTACAACCAAATCGAAAAGGTATTGCTAAAATCAAGCTGATTTGAAGGGGGGGCAGCATCTTCACTAAATCAAGTTAAGAAAAGTTGGTAGGTGTTCCAGAGAACAATGCACTCTTTCCCCCCCCCTCCCCCCATCTCAGAAGGAGACTTTCTACTATTGGTCAAACTTTTACAATGTCCCAAGTCTGATCAATCCCAAGACCATATCTTGAGCAGGACCAGCAGGATTAGGCACCTTAGGCCAACCTTGAAACTGCACCTAGTTTCAGCCCTTCCTACTAGCTGGGCCTCGGTTGCCCCAAACACTTTTACCCACATTTCCTTTGTCTGTGCAGCTCCTGTGCCCAGCGTCATGAGGTATGCTTAATAGCACTTCCATTTCCTTGGCCACATGAGGCCAGTCTCATAGGATCTTGCAGTTCACCACTGCAAGACTGAGCTCATGGCACAGGAAGGAGGCCACTTATCAGGATCAGAGATGCCAAGTAAGGCCTCTTGGGAATCAAGTCAGTACCTGCCTTTTGCAGAGTTAGCATCTTAAAGATCTAGGTGGCTGCCTAGTTGAATTGCTGGCAAAAAGGAAGGAAGTCAACCATGAGGCTAGGTTTGTCTGGCAGGCTGCATGTACAGTAACTAGAAGCCCTAGTGAAAATGCTCATGTAGGCAAGTAGTGGGAACAGCTATGCTATTACTACTTCTATTGGATTATAGACTTGTGGCTGGACACTAGGAAAAATATGGATGCTGAAGACTTAGTAGGAATCTTGTGTATCCATTTAGTCAAGATAAAACAAAGTGGCAAAAAGCTATGTTATCCTGCTAGGAGAGGATATCGGGGGGGGGGGGGGGTTTGCACTGGCTGGCAGCTGAGATCTACCTTCAATAGCTTAGGTAGAGTTGAGGAAACTGAATGGACTGGTTCATCTTTACCATCTATGTGACAAAGAGCTACCTTTTCTTCAATGGGCTACATTGCCAAGTGCAGGCTATTGCCAGTTAGCCTTCCCTAGGGTTACTGAAGGTTAGGCAAGAGGTCAGCACTAGTGATCGAAACTAAAGGAACAAAAAAAACAAACCCTCCCACTCATTTAGAGATTTTAAGGCGACTTATAAACAAACTGAGCACCCTAGGGATGGACCCTAAAGTTACTGCTTGGGTTAGAAGTTGGTTGGGTGGGAGGCGACAAAGAGTACAGGTAAATGGAGCTCACTCTGAGGAGAAGGATGTTGCCAGTGGTGTGCCCCAGGGATCTGTCCTTGGTCCGATTCTTTTTAACATCTTTGTTAGTGATATAGCGGAAGGGCTGTCGGGTAAGGTTTGCCTCTTTGCGGATGATACCAAAATCTGCAATAGAGTAGACACCCAGGAAGGGGTAGATAACATGAGGAGGGATCTAGCTAAGCTTGAAGAATGGTCTAGAATTTGGCAGCTGGGATTTAATGTTAAAAAATGTAAGGTCATGCATTTGGGCTGCAGCAATCCAAGGGAGCAATACAGTATAGGAGGTGAAGTACTTTTGTCCACTAAAGAAGAGCGGGACCTAGGCGTGGTTGTGTCTGATGATCTTAAAGTAGCTAAACAGGTGGAAAAGGCGACAGCAAAAGCTAGAAGGATGCTTGGGTGCATACGGAGAGGAATGGCTAGCAGAAAAAAGGAGGTGATAATGCCTCTGTATAAGTCTTTGGTGCGACCTCATTTGGAGTATGGTGTGCAATTCTGGAGACCGCACCTTCAAAAGGATGTGAACAGGATGGAGTCTGTGCAGAGGGTTGCTACCAAAATGATTAATGGGCTTCATTATAAAGCATATGAGGACAGACTTAAGGATCTTAATATGTACACCTTAGAGGAAAGGTGGGATAGAGGTGATATGATTGAGATGTTTAAATACCTCCGTGGCATAAATGTTCAGGGAGAGAGCCTCTTTCAATTGAAAGCAAGTTCTGCTACGAGGGGACATGGGATGAGGGTGAAGGGAGATAGATTCAGGAGTGATATGCGGAAATATTTCTTTACGGAAAGAGTAGTGGATCCGTGGAATAGTCTCCCAGTGGAGGTGGTAGAGATGAGGACAGTAACTGAATTCAAGAAAGCATGGGACCAACACAGAGGATCTCTAAAGGCAAAAAGTGGACTGTTGTAGTTGTTATGGAAGGACAGACTAGATAGGCCATGTGGTCTTTTTCTGTCATCATATTTCTATGTTTCTATGTTTCTATGATAAGGTAACTATTTGTATTATCAAGCAATTTAAAAAAATATGCAACACAAGTTGGTCATTCTGGCTAAGTAGGTGGTATTATAACCCCCCCCCCCCACCCCCCCAAATATGGTATTTCCATCTATAGAAACTCCACATCTGATCGCAGCCACAGCTTAGGCTCTTGCTGCCTTCACTGGTTGGTGGGTTTCAGATCCAGCCCTCTCTCAGTCATGTGTCTGTCCCTTCATGGTGAGGTGCGTATGCTTGTGTACATCATGGCCTGCTGAAAGTAGCCAGCCTGCCCTATGTGTGTCTTCGTTTAGTACTCTTGTTCTCCATTACCAACTATGTGCATGTGGCTTGTATATTCTTGACTTTACATGGAAAGTCAAAGCTTTTCCATGGGCAGAACTAGGAAGAGGTTTGTATTTACATAGCCAGTATACTTTACATGGGTACTAGGTTACCCCTGGAGGTTTGTGCATGCCAAGGGCAAGTGTAATATACTGTAGGTACAAGTTGCTGAAAGGAATTCTCCCCCAAAAGTGCAAAGCTAACCCCATTTGGAGAAAAATGTGTAGTTATACTAGTGTTAGCATAGCTCTGGAGTTAATGCTAATTTTTCCTCATTTGCTAAAAGAATAAGATGCAAATCTCATAGTAGGAAAGAAACCCCAAACCACTTTTACCTTAAGGTGGCTACAATTACAGGTGGGGAAACCTATGCAAGCTACATAAAGTTCTAACTCATCGTAAAAGTTGCATGGGGGGGCGGGTGGCACAGACTACCTCTAAACCATGAAACAGAATTAGAGCATCTTTCTCCTCACAAGGTATGAGCACTGCTTAAGTGACCACTGTAACAGTTCATTCTTAATAAGCTTTGACATTTCAAAGCCTGACTTTTGGTGTGAGCTCCAAATCAATCTTGATATTTGTTCAAGTGCAAATCTGACAGATGGTAAAGCTAGCCATTATTGATAACCTGGCATGTTATTAAACTAGTGATCATATAACAAGCAATCCATTTTTTCGTCTTAGAGAAAGGCCACTTACTGGAATAACAAATGTGATAGGTGAAATCTAATTGATAAGAATTGCCTCTTTTTTTAAAAACTTTTGGGGTGCCAAATTAGTTTCACACACTTGTTCCCAAAAGCACTCAAATTTTGTTTCTCAGAGAGGCTGGATACTAATGCCACAATATATTAGGACAGAAAACAAAGCTATACCATGTCCGACACCTGCTGTTGGATAGTCAAAATCATGACTCCCAACTCTGCAGCTGGAGAGAGATTCTGATGTTTAGGAAAAAGATGAGGACTTTGCTTGCCTAAGCTTTTGGTACTGGGGAATGATTTAAGTATTTGCTTAGCTGGCCATTTTATTATGCAGGTTCTTGTGATCCACCTAGTACAGTTTATTGAAAAAAAACTAGGCCAACAATTTAACATTTCTTATATACTGCCTTTCTGATATCAAGGCGGTTTACATTGAACAAACTGAAATTACATTGAACAGGGCATTATAACTTGGAGATAACCCTCCATAGCCCATGTTCCCTGTAAAATAGTTAAATGGCTTGCCCAAGACCACAAGGAGCACCTGTGGGACTCCCTCCAACACTAAAACATGTACAAATCCGACCAATTCTTAAGAATGGCACACGAGACCAAACTTCACCAAAATCATACAGACCCATCTCAAGTATACCATTCTTAGCAAAAATAGAAAAAACTGTACAAATACAGACAGACACAGGAGTACCTAGACCAGGGGTCTGCAACCTTTAAGTCAAAGAGCCACTTGGACCCGTTTCCGAAGGGAAAAAAAAAAACTGGGAGCCGCAAAACCATTGCGACATTTAAAACAAATCTAACACTGCATATATTGTTTCTTACCTTAATGCTATATACGACCCCCTACTTTTCCTGTTAAAATATAGGTGTTTGGCCTATACTCACCGTATAAGACTACCCCTCTTCCTTCGCACACCAAAAAAAATACGCCAGAAAACATAAGTAGTAACAATATTTGATTTCAAAATTATGATGATTTTGTAGTCAAATCACTAATATGAAATAAAATTATTTTTTCTACCTTTGTTGTCTGACCAATTTATTCTTTGATCATGCTGGTCCCGATCTGAGGCTTCTGCTTTCCTGTCTTCTCTTAGCTCTCTTTCTGTGGTCTATGGTCCATCTGCCAGTTCTTATCTCTTCTTTCATTTTCTTCACTTCTTTCCATCAGCCTATTTCCAGTCCCAGTAACCCTCCCCAATATCAGCCCCTTTCCAGTCCTCACTCCCAGTACCTTCCAATGTCAACTTGCATTCCCATGATTGCCACTGGTGTCCATTTCCTTCCAGTCCCCCTCCTTCCCCACTGACCAGTCCCTTCTAGTACAAATACCATGGCAGCCCCTCTCAGATCCAGTTCCATTCTCCCATCCCCTCATATCAGCCCATTTGTAGCCTTAGCCCCCAGTTATCTTCCAGGGCCAGCAGCTCTATCCTCCCCTCCCCACAATCAGCCCATGCCCAGTCAAAGCCCCCCAATCAGCTCGCTTCCAGTGCTAATCCCCCCTCAACCCCATTACCAGTGCTAGCCTCCCCTAATCAGCCCAATACCAGTCCTACCCCCCCATCAGCTCATTACCAGTCCTAGCCTCCCCTAATCAGCTCGTTTCCAGTGCTCGTCCCCTCAACCCCATTACCAGTGCTCCATCCCTCCATGTCAGCCCCCTCCCTCCCTCCCTCCATCCATATCAGCTCCCTCCCTCCATGTCAGCCCGCCTCCCCAATCCCTCCATGTCAGCCCCCCTCCCTCCATCCATATCAGCTCCCTCCCTCCATGTCAGCCCCCCTCCCTCCATCCATCCATCCATATCAGCTCCCTCCCTCCATGTCAGCCCCCCTCCCTCCATGTCAGCCCCCCTCCCTCCATCCATTCATATCTGCTCCCTCCCTCCATGTCAGCCCCCTCCATCCCTCCCTGTCAGCCCCCCTCCCTCCATCCATATCAGCCCCCCTCCCTCCATGTCAGCCCCCTCCATCCCTCCATGTCAGCCCCCCTCGATCCATCCCTCCATGTCAGCCCCCCTCCCTCCATGTCAGCCCCCCTCGATCCATCCCTCCATGTCAGCCCCCCTCCCTCCATGTCAGCCGCCTCCATCCCTCCATGTCAGCCCCCCTCCATCGCTCCAAGTCAGCCCCCCTCCCTCCCTCCATTCATATCTGCTCCCTCCCTCCATGTCAGCCCCCTCCCTCCCTCCATGTCAGCCCCCTCCATCTCTCCATGTCAGCCCCCCTCCCTCCATCCATTCATATCTGCTCCCTCCCTCCATGTCAGCCCCCTCCATGTCAGCCCCCCTCGATCCATCCCTCCATGTCAGCCCTCCCTCCCTCCATGTCAGCCCCCCTCCCTCCATTCATTCATATCTGCTCCCTCCCTCCATGTCAGCCCCCTCCATCCCTCCATGTCAGCCCCCCTCCCTCCATGTCAGCCCCCCTCCCTCCATCCATTCATATCTGCTCCCTCCCTCCATGTCAGCCCCCCTCCCTCCATGTCAGCCCCCTCCATCCCTCCACGTCAGCCCCCCTCCCTCCATCCATTCATATCAGCTCCCTCCCTTCATGTCAGCCCCCCTCCCTCCCTCCATGTCAGCCCCCTCCATTCTTTCATATCTGCTCCCTCCCTCCATGTCAGCCCCCCCCCCTCCATCCATCCATTCATATCTGCTCCCTCCCTCCATGTCAGCTCCCTCCCTTCTTCTGCAGCCGCGGCTCCCTGCCTCTTACGGAACCGCGGCTGTGCTTTTAAAATCATCTCGGAGCCCTTCCTGTCTTGACGGGCTCCGTGCAGCATTGTCCCGCCTCCAAAACTTCCTTTAGAGGCGGGACAATGCTGCAGGGAGCCCGTCAAGACAGGAAGGGCTCCGAGATGATTTTAAAAGCACAGCCGCGGTTCCCTAAGAGACAGGGAACCGCGGCTGCAGAAGGGAGGGAGCTGACATGGAGGGAGCCCATAACGCGACGTTTAAAGCGGGCAGTGTGCTCCGGAGCCGCGGCAAAGGTGAGAAAGAGCCGCATGTGGCTCCGGAGCCGCGGGTTGCCGACCCCTGACCTAGACTCATCCTACCCACTTGATGATCAGCAATATGGATTTCGTCCCAGACATGGAGTGGAAACACTTCTTACAGTTTTAACTGATGTCCTATTAAGAGGAATCGACAACCACAAACAAGCTTTCATCCTCTTATTTATTGATATATCAGCAGCTTTTGATAGCGTTCACCATACTATTATGCTTAAAAACTTGACAAATAGGAATAAATGCCACAGTTCATAAATGGTTCACCTCTTATCTAAATAATAGAACTCAAAATGTAAGAATAGGCAGACATCCGCTTCATACAAACTAGAAACGGGATTACCACAAGGCTCAGCGCTTTCAGCACTTCTATTTAATACATACATAAAAACAGTCTGCAATATCTTTAAAAAATTTGATGTATTCTATCATCTATATGCAGATGATATGATGTACATCCTGTTCACTATTCCTAACTTACCGATACAGCTCCTGTCTGATTGCTTCAATGAAATTACAACTTGGTTAAAATGCCCATAACCTCCAAATAAACCATTCAAAAACTGAAGTGCTAATTGTTACCAAAAATCAATCATATACTCCCCAACACACAACACTTCAAAACCAAGAAATTAAAATAAAGAATGAAGTAAGATACTTAGGAGTTATTCTAGATAAACACCTTACAATGGAAACCCATATCAGAAATACCACAAAGAAAATTTACTTCAAGCTTAAAATCCTTAAACTACTAAGACCTCTTGTATACATACAAGATTTTATCAGCATAATTCAAGCTACCATAGCCCCACATTTTGACTTCGCTAATCTAATTTTATTAGGTACAAAACAAAACATTAAAAGAATTCAACTTGCGCAAAATGCTGCAGCTAGGATAATAAAGTACATTCACATCAACATATAACTCCAATACTTGCATCCCTTCACTGGCTCCCAATACAAAGCAGGATAGTATATAAAACTTTAATAACTTCATTTAAATCACTAAATGATTTGGCCCCAGTCACGCTAAGTAACTTAATCAGTAAAGAACATGCAAAAATCTACTCAACGGAAAGGACAATTAAACTAAAAACTCCCAAAGACTTCATAAAAGCAAACAAATTAACAGAGCTCTCTCACACGCAGCCCCAACAATCTGGAACTCCCTCCCAGATGACCTAAGAATGATAACCGAGATCATTGAGTTTCGTAAAAAATTGAAAACCTATCTATTCACCTTACATTACAACAATATAGATCATCCTTCACTTGATTTAGATAATGGATAACCAGTATTTATCTGAGGTGATCCAACGATCTAAACAGCCAATGCCACCCAGTTGAAACTGTACTATCCACAATGCTAAAGCCCTACATAATCTGTATATAATGTATATAGTTTTCACTGTTTTGTTCAGTTCAATCTTAACATTTGCTGTTTACTTATAATATTCTTGGTTATAAGATGTTACATGTAAAACAAACGCTGCTTTGTTAATTGTTGTTTATTGTAAACCGCAACTGATCTCAGGAAGATGCGGTATATAAATGTTTGTTAAATAAAAATAAATAAAATAAAATAGAAACCCCAGTCCTTCTGGCCCAAGGTTGCTGTCCTCTAGTGGGATTTGAACCCCTGATCTTCCAGCCTGAAGTACCTTGCCCCAACCACTAGGGCACTCCTGCACTCCAATGGTATTGCAAGCAGAGAAGTTAGTCTATTTATCTTTTAAGATGTTGTTCCGACTGTAGACATGTTAGATCACCGCTCCCCCTCGCTCTACAAACTCTATAAAACATGAATTGAGCATGACTATGTAAGCCTGGTCCTCCCTTGGGATGAGGGTTGCCCTGGTGGCTCTCAAGAGGAGCAGTCATTCATCAAAACAAAAATAAAGAGTCTTGTAGAATGAGGGAACAAAGCTAAAGACCATAAATGGAGCATAATTAGACAAAAAGTCTGAGTGCAAAAGGTAAGACATTCTAGAGACCCAAAAATAGATAGAAACAAAAGAACAGTAGACAGTCTAAAGAGCTTTTTGCTCAACTGATTTCCAGTCTAATTTCCCCTCAATGTCAAATCTGTCTCATGATTTTCATTCCCTAGCTGGACATTTTTTTTACACTGCTCAGAGGGGGATATTTCAGCTGTGAAACAAATTTGTAGATTCTTAGGAAGTAGTCTTGGCAAACCCACTTGTCTCCCATATGGGAGAATGCAAAAATAAAAGGTTAACCAAAACAAATTACACTGAGACTAGGTAAGTTCCTCTCCACCTCAGCTCTTGCATTCCATGAGTAGATGAGAGATGCACTTGGCTGTCAGGTCTCTTCCTACTGCTCTGCTAAGCCCACAGAGAAGCAATAACCTCTCTTGGATCAGACTCCTCTTGGTTTTTTCTTTTCAGACCAGCGCCTGTGATACAGTTAGGCTTGAGCAGTAGAGAGGTACAGACAAGGGAGAAGTTGCCACCTACAGTTACATGTAAACCAGCACCCAGGCTATGCTGGGCTCCAGCCTTATACTTTCAGAGAGAATATTGGGTACTGGTTTATACTGCCTTTATGTTCTCCTCAAAAAAACCACAAACCCTCCTGCCCCTTGACATGTAGTCCCCCCCCCTCCCCTCCCCTCCTTACACACTGTCCAGAGCTTTAGCTAACTGCAAGAGCTCCAGAATGGACACAAGGCCTTTGCTATATCTACATTACATTCAAGGCTTATTGAGAAAATAAACCTACCCAGTAATTAGCTGTATCCATCTTTGTCTCTTTTTGAAATTCTGTCCCCATTCTTTTCAAATTCTGTTGAATAAAATAAAATAGAAGTGAATTTAAAAGCTTCAAATTCTATCAAGCTTTATTTTTAGGATAATATAGGAGCGATCTAAGGTCTTCCACACTCCCAGCTATTAGGGGTCAGTTTACTAAAGCGCATTAGGCTTTTGCAGCTAACCAGTGGTGCATGCCCCCAACAGAACAGGTGTAGATAACACCGAAGGTGCAAAGGACTGTCAGGCAGCATCCTGGATGCAACTACCATCACCCCTTGAGGTGGTGTTAACTGCACCTATGCTGTCTTCAAATCGGACAGTTACCATAGCCCTCAGTGTGCAGTAATAGTGGAGACAGTTGCAGTGGAGAGCGAAAGGTTGATAATGGGAGAGGGAAGGACAATGGTGGGGAAGATGGGGCTTAGGAGGTGGATGGGGATAGAATCAGAGGAACAGGTGGTGGGTTTGGAGGAAGAAAGAAGGAGTGTGGTTTCCTCTTCAGAGATCACAGGGAAGGAAGAGAGGGTAGCTGAGATAGCAGGGATGGGGGAGAATTTGAGGGGGGAGAGGGGGAGATAGTTGAAGTGGGGAATTGGAGGGTGATCTTATGGATTTTGTCATGGAAGTAGTCTGTCAGGGTTTGGGCAGAAAGGGAGGGCGGAACCAGGGGCGGGGCACCTTGAGGAGAGAACTGAGGGTATTAAAGAGACGGCGAGGATTAGAGGCAAGAGAGTTGGTCAGGTGGATAAAGTATTCTTGTTTGGCAAGAGCTATGGCTGACTGGAAGGAGCTAAGCATGAATTTGAAGTGTAGAAAGTCTTCGGGGGAGTGGTGTTTGTGCCAAGCACGTTCAGCAGAATGGGTACAGGTGCTTAGATAGCAGGTAGTGGATGAGAGCCAGGGCTGGGGTGCAGAACGTCTCACAGGATGTGGGGTGAGAGCATCCAGAGCCGAGGAGAATGCAGCATTATGAAGTTACTGCCTCGATGGATTTGGAAGATATAATGGAAGATGGAGAAATGGTGGAGGAGAGAGTCAAGGGGTCAATAGTATGAAGGTTTCTAAATAGGTTTGAGGAGACGGGACGAGGTTGGGACGAGGTTGGGCAGTGGGAGCTGAAGATTAAAGCTTAGCAGGTGATGGCCAGATAAGGGAAGAATTGAGTTATGGAAGTTTGATGGAGAGGAATTAGAGAAGAGTATCAGATCAAGGCAGTGGCCATGCTGGTGGGTGGTGGCAGTGGAATAAAGCTGGAGGTCAAATGAGGTAAGGGTGAGGAGCTTTAAAGCATGGGGGTCAGAGGGGTTATTGATGTGAATGTTAAAAATCACCAAGCATAAGAGTGGGGGAAAAGGAATCTAGAAAGACAAAGCCAGGAGTTGAAGTCGGTAAGGAAGGTAGAAGCAGACTTTTCAGGAGGGCGATAAAACAGCTACTCAGAGGAAGTGGTGTGAAGAGGCAAATGGAGTGGACTTCAAAAGAGAAAGGAGCGAGACTGAGGCAGCAGGAAGGGTTGGAATTGGCATGTGGGAGAAAGTAGAAGCCCAACACCACCACCGCAGCCAGTGGAAGGAGGCATGTGGGAGAACTGATAGCCCCCGTGAGAGCGCAGCAGTAGATGCAGCATCATCTGGGAGGAGCCAGATCTCAGTTAGGGCAAGAAGATGTAGAGCGTTAGAGATAAAGAGGTCATGAGTAAAAACAAGTTTGTTAGGGACCGAGTGTGCGTTCCACGAGGCATATGAGAAAGGGAGAGTGGAAGGGGAAAGGAGAGGGATATGGATGAGATTAGACAAAGTATGTGAGGAACTCTGGGATAGAAATAGAGGGGGTCCAGGGTTGGGGTTAATGTTACCTGATGAGAGAAGGAGTAGCAGGGTAAGAAGGAGATAGTACGGCGGAAGCGAGGGTGGGGTTGCCTTAGAGAGGGGATGGCTGGATGAGAGGGAGAGTGATGAAGCTCAAGAGCTGATGACAGGTTAGAAGACAGAATAGAGGGAGAGGTGAGGAAGGTAAGAAGGGGAATGGGGGTGCTGGTAGGAGGGGAAGCAGTTGGGGAGTATGAAGAAAAGAAGGACAGTGTGGGGCCATAGAGAGGAATGGTGGGGCTATGCAGCGTATGTTATTTACAAGCAGTGGGGTGGTAGTGAGGTGACAATGGATTCTACACAATGAGGTAGTGGGGTCTATACGCTATGCAATATATGTACAGGCAATAAAGGTAGCAGTGGCATCTATAGGCTGTGCAGCAAAGGTAATTGCAGGTAATGAGGTAGCAATAATGAGCAGCAAAGTTTCTCCACCTTAACTGATATCTGTAGGAGTGGGCAAGGTTATCTGCAGTCACACCGTGTGTTAGTTGTCTGTCCCATTGGCAGCCAATACAGTCTAGTAAACCAGCCTTTTAGTCTTGTACCCCTTCAGACAGACCTAGGAAAAAGGACCAGCAATGACCTGTAATAAAGCCAGAGCACCTGCTGCTGGTTCGTCTGGACTTTACTCTGGAGATACTTAATGTTGGGAGAGTTAGCTCTCAGGATCAGCAAGTATAGTAAAGCATCACCTTGTGGTGAAACACTTGCTGAGAAGTCTTAAGAGACGAGACTTAGTGGACCCCCACTTGCTGGTAGCCTGTTCATGTAAGATCTTAGTCAAAAGTTCAACACAAATAAAACCTACTAGATTTAAAAACTAGATTACCCAAGTTTTAGGGATGTATACAGAAAAATGTGATGATATGGCAGATCTGTGACCATATAAGATTCTTCCTAGAAAGTGCGTGAACCTTTGACCTCTAATGCTCAGGTCCTGCTACCATCACTTCTCCAAAGTCTCATCTACTTAACACTTTCCCTGTTATTTAGGCTTCCTAATATAGCCCTTAGGATCCCACTACTATCATTCCCCAGCCCCAGCAAAGCACCCCAAGTTTTGTTAGGTGCTTTAAGGTAGCATGAATATTCATGAAACACACATCTTAAGGCACTTTGCATTTGTAGTCTATACTGCCTAACATGTTCCAGAGAATCATCCTTTCAGGCTACAGGATCAGAGAAAAAAAAGCCACACAAACTACACAAACATACTGCGGGGGAAGCTGGTTGCAGTACCTCTCTGGAACGTTTGATTGTCTGCAAGAGTTTACAGAGCTCTGTGTGCTCAGCATAGAGAACCCGGCACACTGTCCGATAATGACCAACTGCTTCAGAAGGACAGAACAATCTCTCCTCACAGATCTGTAAAGGAAAGCAGGATATTGCCAGTTAGCTTTCATTACATGACAATAAGCAGCTGTTCTCCCCCAGTGGAGAAGCCATGGCTAGTATATAGACAATTTTCAGTCATGAATGAGAAAACTCCAAGGCAACAGTTAACCACTAGTGTAACTGCAACAACTGGTTTTAGGGCTTCAAAGATGAGCAATGCCTTTGGGGGGGGTCACACAAGAAGTCAACATTTGATTTATTGTAGTCTTCACAGGCATCTGATACTCCTTGAATCAAGGTAAAAATAAAATTTAAGAGTGTACATTTGGATGGCAGACTCTCCTGTAAAGAGAAACCCATCTGGGCATTAAAGACTGCTTGGGCCACTCATGTGGGACCAATAAAAGCCATACAGATGCTGGAAGCCCACAAGTTCTTAGGGAAGCCATCAACAGACACTTAAAACTAAGTTAGTACCTTAATAAGGTCGGCAAATGTGCAGGTCTCCTGCTTAGGTCTCTTCTCATGGTCTAGTCTGAGTATACGACTAATTAGACTCTCCAGGGATGGACTCAGTTTTCGTTCCACTTCACTGTGCAAGCCCCAGTCCAGAGCCTTATAGACCACAAGTCCCAGACTCTCCATGATCTGGAAAGGTTATAGTGAGGCCATTATTAAATCCTAGACTATTTCAAACCAGCAACGTGATGTCAAACCCCTGAAATAATCCTGTTTCATTACAGTAGAAGCTGACAGCATAAGAGCAGAAGTGATCTTGTATTTGGCATTGCTATGGTCTTGGGGAGAAGGCAAAAGGCTGAGAACATGCCATGGATCTTCAAGACTATTCCCACTTGGGAAATTTCTTCTTTGGTTCCATTATTTTGTTTGAGTGTAGCTGAATAAACTACAATCACCAATTCAAGCTGTTTTGCTTGAATGCACCTTTAAATGATTAAAGAGCCTTGGGGGATGCATGCCCAGGTCCTCTACAACTTACTGGTTATGGCAGGGAAGTAGTATCTCAGATTATCCTGTTTCCAACAGTGGCCACTGGGCTTGATGGACCTTGGTCTGACCCAGTATGGCATATTCACAGAAGATGACTTTAGGGGACGCACATTCAGTTTGGAAAAGTTGCAGGCATAAGACCTCCAAATTAAATGGGAAAGTGCATAAAATTCTACATGACCAGGAAGTTAATCCCGCCACCCCCCCCCCCCCCCCAAAGAGTTCAAAGCAAAAATTTACATTCCTAATGAAATACTGTGCTAGGTACAGTGACCAAGTCTTTCCTAGAGATACTTGTCTAGTTGTGTTTTCATGATTATTGCATGTTATCAAGTTATACACAATATATTTGCATACACTGGAGATCTAGTGTACGCAAGTCCTATCTATATCTATTCTTCAGACATCCTGAAAGTCAGTCCATTTATTGAGTCCCCAGGGTAGGCTTAGGATAGACAGACATCCTCACCTCTAAGGGTTATGATCCTTGTATTATTGCCATATTGTCCTGCCAAGGAGGGGCAGGGGGCTCGCACATACCAGTACTACCACTGACCCCATTTTCAAAATCACCCCATGTTACCAACAAGACAAAATTCTTTTAGAGAGGGGAGATCAAAAGCTTGCACACCACCATCACTTATAGGCAAATGCAGAAAGCCAGTGCTAAAGTCACATGCTATTAGTTTGTATGCATTTTCGTAGCACGCTGATAGCATGAGATTTCAGCACAGGTATGCAGCAGAGGGTGTGTATACAGATGAGCTATGCACAAAACAGTGTAAAGATGAAATGAGAGAAGCTGACGCATGCACAGACATGCTACAAGTGGTCATATACACATTCACATAAAATGTCATATGCACCCATTACACACAGGACATGTAAATTCCTTTGGTGCTCACCCTATATCAATACTATTTCACCCAAACACACTTATGAAATCAAAGACGTAAAATAAAAAGACAAATAGAAATAAAATGAGCCCACAACACAATGAGAAGCAAAAAAAATGTATTTCTTCCCGAACCTCAAGTTTTTGCTTATCTGCTGGAAAAAGACACATGCAGAAAATTGATATTGAAGGTAACTGTTCACTGGTACATACCCAGAAACAGTTTTTCCCTACATGCAAAGAGGTTTAAGCCACCTCAGACCAGGCATAGAGATAGACCCTCCTGCTGGTTAAGTAATCCTCTACACGTTTCTCTGCATGAAGCGCAGACCTTACTAGCATGTCTTTTTAATATGTGCAACTCATTTGTATATTAAATATGCTTGGCTTTACTGCGTGCACACACTTTTCCTTCACTGTTTATGCCGTTTTCTGCATTTGGCGTAGCAGGTGGTGTGTATATAAAGTGCGTTATCTGCACACAAAGGGTCCATTAGTCTTTCTGCATTGGCCCATTTAGTACTTTAAAGCACTTAATAAAGCTTACCTTGCTTTCAGGCTGAGGGTTCCTATGTACATCTGAAATATTAAGACAGCAATAAAGCTACTCCGTACAGTTCCCATTTTTTTTTTTAAATGTGTCATTATCTAAATAGAATCTTAGTATCAGATTACTTAGAACTGATCTTAAATCCTTAAGAAATGTTTCCCTGCTGTCTAAACCAAGTTTAGCTTTTACCATAATAGTTGTAAACACTACACAACTTGTTTCAGCAAAATGAATAGTATTTCAGCAAAACGATTATAAAGAACAGACTTCCAGTATGATGATATTGTAACAAACACACAGGCACATATGAGAACCCCCTCCCCAGACGACACATGATCCAATCCTTGCTAGAGTTTAGATGGCTGAGTTTTTAAACTAGATGTCACATTTAAAAAATATATTCAGTGACAAGTTATTCACACTAGCTTGCAGAGTAAGAACTACAGTATTTTTCTATACTAGGTCTTACTCCAACAGGGAGTACGTTCTCCCAGGGGCAAATCTACTGTGAAACTAATGAAGCTTAAGCCTCAGGGCCCCAAATCCTGGAGGGGCCTCAGAAGCGACTTTAATCCATATTGCTTAAAAATTGTGTCTACTGCATGAGGAGTTAAAAAATATGGTGTAACTCAATACAAAAAAATAGTTAAAATAAAAATTAAAAAGGATATTAAAGAATCACGTAGGTTAGCTGTAACAAAAGACACTTATGTAGTGGTTACATTTTTTAAACTATTTGTGGTGATCTGTTGTGGAACAATCCCATTGAAGATAACAGCTGTTACCCAGACCTTATTGCTGGTTGCAAAGTGACCCCCATAGCAGGTCAAGCTTCAGGGCCCTAAAAATGTAGATCCACCACTGGGTTCTCCCCTAGAGCAGTACTTCGCAGCATTTAGTTTTGTGCCATATTTGAATTTGTTCATGCAAAATTTGCTTTCTGTGCCACAAGGACTGATCCTCACTGCTAAGTCCTTCCCACGCCAGAGAGCCATATTTTTTTTAGCCCTGGGTTCCTTGTTCTGAGCATATGAAACCAGCAGGTCATGCGAGATGACAGGTCGCATGCATTCAGACTCAGACTGAAACTACAGAGGTGCTGCACAGGTAAAATGTGCTCTTGTCCTACCAATGGGAAGAAGGGGGGGGGGGGGCTTAAGCCTATCAGGTTTCTGACAGGGCCAGATTTGTGATTTTGATACCCATAGGCAAGACCAGAGAGCAGATCCTAGATAGTAAGGGTTGGAGGGGAGGGGAGGGGAGGGGAGGGGAGGAGAGGAGAGTCCGATCTCAAAGATTGAAGAAGCACTGGACCACAGTGACACCCCTGAAGCAGTACAGACACATGAGCCTACATAAGCTAGAGCAAGTTCTTTACTACCTTAGGCAGTTGCCTGTATCTAAAATCAGGGTCTGATTTAGGGTGGGGGAGTGACACACTCTTGTTGCCTGTAGTGCTATAGCCACTAATAGGTTTAGTTTGGTAGTGAAGATGGGAAGGGGGCAATCTAGTGACTTCTTGCCATGAAAAAAATTGTAGCAATCCATTTTCAAGTTATACCTAAAAGCACATTCTTTAATTTTTGTCATTAGAAAATATATTTTTTGGGGGTTCAATACAAAAAGCCTCAAGCCTGGTGGGTATGTCCTGCCTATAAGGCAATTATGTTCCAGAGAAAAATCAAAGTTAGCTAACACAATTGAACTATTCCCAACATATAGATACTGTGTAGGGGATAGGCTCGAGTCAGATTTAGTACTGGGCTCCAGAGCATCCCGCTTAGTCTGGGGGAGCATGCAACTACAAGACCACCACACAACTGCAGGGAAAAATGTTTTATGTTCAGGTAGCACCTGGAAGAGAAAAGGGGAACAGGAGAGCTTTTCTGTCTGCTGTAGCCAATCCAACGCCTCTCCTGCTGTCCTGAAAGGCAAGGGGGAGCGGGGGCAGAGTAGCTCTCCTTTACTGTGTTTGCTCAGAGGTCACCCTGTTCTCTCCTGGTCTTTGGGGTCTGCTTAGGCAAAGATGGACAGTACCTCTGCTTCCTGCTCCAGCCCAAGCGCCTCACGAGCCCATGACTAGCCACATCTCTGGCTATGGCCACCATGGCACACCAAGGGCTTGCCTCACCACACTGCTTGGGAAGCACTGTCCTAGAGCCTAAAAGCCACTAGCCATTTGCTTCAGGAGGCTTTGCATCAGTTACCTCTCTCTAACTGGAAGTTGTTGGGCAATTTGATTAAAAACTGAAGGCAGGCATGTGAAATACCTTAGCAAGCTGTAGCTTACAATGCAGGGTTTGGTTTCTATGCTATTTGGGACCCTCATGCAGAGGTACAGAGCTGTGCTTTTAGCAAGAGGGACTAAATTAACTGAAAGAAAAAAAATTGCTGTTTAAATTACAAAACACCTCACAACCTGCATGACTTAGCAGCACAACTTCTAATCTTAAAAGCTGTTTATTAGCTACATTTAGGATACCTGTAGTAAAATGTTTCTGATAAGAAAAAAAAAGAAAAAAAGTCCCTAGCAAAAATACACACACACTCACTGATAGTGATAATCAGACAAGACGATCTACCACCCCACAGGCTGCAGTCTTCACTGCCTCATCAGTCACAGGCTAATCTACAGCTGGGGAACAGAACTAGTCCTAGGATCTTGCTTGAAGCTTTTACCTTACCAAGGCTGTGACTAGCCTGGTACGAAATGGTTCCATCCCCGTGGATTAGGATATTCTCTGGACCCTTCAGCTGCCTGGAGCCCCAGCTCAGAGGCTTCATTCTGCAGCTCCATTGATAGAGCAGAGCCCACGCTTGTTCCTCAGTAATGGGCTGTCCACACCGTTCCAGAATCTCTTTCAGAGAGATACAGGTTTTCTCCTTCTCAGAATACTTTCTATCCATTTTCCTAGCAGAGGAGATTTTCCACTCCTCCTGGTTTTAGCTTTGTTTTATCAAAGAGAAAGGCTATGCCCGCCCCTCCTTTAAATGGGCCAGTTCATCTCTTCCTGTTATCCTAATCTGTTAATTGATCAATTAGGGGCTTTTGAAATACCATATAACAGGGGAGGGAGGAAGACATTCTTCGGGACCTTTTTTTTTTTTTTGCCATTGGGGGTGGGGTGAGAGGGAATCTTAATGGCTGAACAGACCAGCTGTAAGGGCAGAATATTTTTTTAAATTATGGGGTGTAGCATAGTGGTTATAGCAGTGGTTTTCAACCCAGTTCAGGGGCACAGCAGTCAGTGGGGTTTTCAGAATATCCACAATGAATAGGCATGAGATAGACTTGCGTGCAATGAAGGCAATGTGTGCAGATCTATTTCATACCTATTCATTATGGCTATCCTGAAAACCCCACTGACTGGGTACTTCCCTATGACCTGGTCGAGAACCACTAGGTTAGATCAATGGACCAAAAGCCAGAAAAGCTCTGTCCGTTAGTGCTCCACATGACCTTGAGTAAAGTCACTTGATTTCTTTTAGCCCCAGATACTTGTGGGCCTTTTGGGGTAAGGGATTTAATGATGATTCAAATTGCCTTAAGCATTATTTGGACAGGCAGGATATAAATCTAAATTAGTATGAGTTTAATTTTAAAAAATGCAAAACTTAGGAAATTAAATGAAAATAAAACAGAAAACAAACTTATGAATAAAATGCAAAGACAAGTTGCATAGTCAAAAAGCATACAAGTTGATATCTTAACTAATACAGATGTATGTTTCCTAAATTTGGGCCTTTCTAAGGAACCATCCCCCTCTCCAGCTCCCTCCCTACAGGAACAAAGGACAATGGAAATTAAACCTTGGAAGAAGTTTCAGGAAATGGATTTGAGAATCACTACTTTAGGTCCTCTGAAGATATAAAGCCACTAGGGCTTTCAGGATAGCCCAATGAATACAGAGCTGCAAACTTACCCACTTCCAAGAGGAAGATTTAGGCCAGTCCTGGGTTTCAGGCAACCCTATCCTGATGTATTATGGGAACAGCAGCATTGAAGGACATGGGTATAATCAGGAAAAACAAATACCACACTGCACTGGCATCCAAGTTCAAAGCCAGGACTGGCTAAACTAAAAGGTCTCCCTCCTGGAACTGGGTAATTCGATAGCTCTGTAAATGTGCATGAGATGAATTTCGAGTTGCCAAGTTACCAGTTCCAGGGGAGATTTTAAGCCATTCCTGGATTTCTGACAACTTCATCCTGATGCATTTTGGGACTTGCAGCACAGATTTCAATGGGTAAAATCAGGAACTACAAATACCATGCTGCATTGCAATGCAAATTTAAAACCAGAACTGGCAAAGAATCTCATTCCTTGAACTGAGTAACTTAGCATCTTTGGAATTTGCATATAGGAGAGGCAGTGAATGCCTATCACTTGCATATTTATTGTAGAAATCTTGAAAACCAGTCCAGTTGGGATAGGATTCAGAGATTCTTGTTTTACAGTGTGAGATAAGAAGTGAGGTATATTTTCAAAGACAGTTGAGATAGGAAATATTCCAAAGGCTGCCACAACCATTGCTCACTGCCTATGATAAAAGTGAATTTTGGGTTGCATATTCAATCACTGATGGTGTTTGTGTGCATGTATGTCAGGGAAGGAGAAAAGGCTGATTCTCCCTCTCTTTCATCTGCAAAAAAATGTGCTTTCAATCTTTTCTGTGGACTAACAGAGCTGACAAGTTCTTCAGTTCCAACAGGGAGATTTTAGGCCAGTCCTAGGTTTCAGACAACCCTGTTCGGATGCATTACGGAACCTGCAGTACCGCTTTCAATAGATAGAACTGCGATAGGTTCAAAACAAGGACTGGCTAAAAGGTCTGCCCCCCCCCCCCCCTCGGAACTGGGTAACATGGCAGCTCTTTATTCCATCAGGGACTACAAATACCATGCTGCATCACAGTGCAAATTTAAAACCAGAACTGGCAAAAAATCTCACTCTGAGAACTGGGTAACTCTGGCATTAGAACCATCGACTTTAGTCTGATGCCTTCTTTCCTTTGTTGTTGCTGAGCTGCCAAATTACCCACTTCCAGCAGGAACACTTGTTAACTAGCCCTGGATCTGAACTTACACCGCAATCCTGATACCACTGTGGTATTTGTAGTTTCTAATTCTACTCACAGCAATCAGTGCTGCAAGACCCATAATGCATCAGGACAGGATTGCCTGAAATTGAGGACTGGCCTCAAATTTCCCTCTTGGAACTCGGTAACGTAGCGTCCCCACTTTTCTAAGGTAAGTCAAAAGTACAAATCCCTGCAAGGAGCGAGAGTGAGTGAAACCAGGACTGGGTCAGTGTGCCTTGAAAAAATGGAGCATGTTAGTATGCCTCACTTAATGGTGCTCTTTTCTGGTTATGTTCAAAACTAAAACACAATTTTACAATCACCTGAGCTAAACAACCACGAATAGTCCTCTATAACATACTATCTCCAATTCATAATGAGCACTAGCACAGTAGTGACCGGACGCAGGAAGGGCATCTGACATAATGCTACGTACCCTCGGGTGGTATGGAAGATTTCCTTATTCCACTAGCACAGCTGGCTACACCTAATGCTTCTCTACCACATCTTGCTCTTTGCTATCTCTCGCTGATTTCCAGACAGCGCTAATCTCAAGTGTGTTCTCGGTGCAGACCTGCCAGACAGTGAAGGAGGAGACGGCTTCCAGCTTCGCACAGGGGGACCTGCCATGAATCATTCAAACCAAGCCTGACATCTGCCGCCAAACAATAGAAAACAAACTTTCAAAAAGACTTGATCTCTATTCTGCCCGCAGCTCTTTATCCTCCTTTTCTATTCCTTGCCAGAATTTTGCATGTCCCTGGGGAAATGATGCACCGCTGGAAAGTGCAAAGCAAGGAGTCAGGTACTTGAGATCCCTAATTCTGCACCAACCTCCTCCAATCAACACTGCTGCTGCCAGCAAAAGCGTTTTTTTAAACTACAGTAAAATGATATTTGGGCTCTTTTTGTTCATCTGTAGATTGCAGCGTTCAGTGTGTTGCATGCATGGATATAGTCTGTCAAGTGTGTCACAACAGAAAAAAGGTTGAGAACTACTGGTTCAGTCTGATGAAAATCATAATTATATCCTTACACTTCACCGTCAGTGTGTGTAGTGATCAGGAACTCAGCCACCTGCAGGAAAGTTTCTACTGCTGCACAAAACTGAGTAAAGGGGGAATGAATCCTTTTGGTGTGTCAATCATTGCAAATATTGAATGCTGCAATTCCTTTACAGACAACCTCTAATGAGCAAAATAATTAAAATGGGCTTTCTGCTGCCTATTGTACAGATTAAAGACTCCATTAAAGATAGTTATGTGGAGTTCTGGCAATTCTCGTGGTTCTCGGGAAAGCCGTGTCTTGTACCAGCTGTGATAACTTTCATTTCACTTGTTTTGATATTTTATCTGTCTTTATGAAAATGCTCAAGGCACTTTATACTAAAAAAAAAAAAATCATAAAATGGAAAAAAATGCAACACTGAAAAATAATGGGTCAATATTCAAATACCACCATCGGCGCTTTCTTAGACACAGGTCATGGTTGGTAAAATATAATGGGTCCTAATTTTCAAAACTTCCGATACTTAAAATGTGAAAGACGTTAGTCAACTGTGGTGCTTAAATATCAGCAGGATGTCCAGCGACGGTATCCAGATAGGAGCTATCACTGAATATCAGGGCTGAGCAGTGCTAACTGGGCAAATGCTGGTACTTACCTGGTAAGTGCAATTTCCAGCTTCTAGGTATTGACATTGCAACTTAGGACCACTGAAAATCATGCTAACGGACAAGCGCCAGTACTTAACTCAGCAACAGTGTTACCCTGTTCTGTCCATTGGTCGCCCCTGCAATAACTGGATAGAACAGGGATGGTCTGCAATCATCTTCACAGACAAGAATCTAGTTCGTCTTGCTGAATATCACAGTCTGTCTCCTCAGCCATCCAGGCCCCTGTTGGCTTTGAATATCAGCTCATCAGTATATATTGAGGAGAGCGATGACTGTCACCGGCTCTATGAATTCTGCTGCCATCCATAGAGCCTTTCTGCTGTCCTAACTTTGAATAACTATGCGGATAGTGGCTGAATATCATCAGCTATCTGTAGAAATAGATGGAACACCTGCACTCCACCACTGGACAGTTCAGAGGGTGCTGGGGTGGTCTGTACGAATTCTTAGTGCCATTAGTGGAAGAGTAGCCTAGTGGTTAGGGCAGCAGCCTGGAACCACAAAGATCAGGCTTTGAATCCCACTAACACTATTTGTGGCCTTGGGCAAGCCACTTAACTCTCCATTACCTCAGGTACAAACTTAGATTGCAAGCCCTCCAGGAACAGGGAGGTACCTGTATGTAACTCACCTTCAGCTACCACTGGAAAGGTGTGAACTAAATACTAAGAAATATAGTCTGAAAACTGATGGATAAGTGTTTTTGAATAACGGACCATAAAAATATATAGAAAATGACAATAATGCAATGAAATAAATTAATCAAACAGAGCACATTACAAATTAGCAATATCGACTGGTTCAAAATTTACTTTGCATGCCACAAGAACAGCCAATCAAGCAAACTAAAGATTAAAAAACAAAAACCCCACTTAGGGAATAATCTTATAAAGTTGTTCCTGCAGGTATGTGTCTATTTATGGTTTAGGTTTATTCTGCACTTGTTACACGGCCTTTCAAAGCAGCAAAGTGGTTTTGCATATCTAAAGGAAAAGAAAAGAACTCCATCTTTCAAAACAGGGAAAGAATAGATAAAGCAGAAGGTTGTTGACAAGCTACCATTGTCTCAGTGGTGCCGTCACCTCGTCCTGAAAGCCTCTTCGAAAGATATGTTTTGAAGTCTGTCTTGAACTTATTGTAAGAGAGCTCAAGTTGCAGCTGCGGGGGAGGCTATTCCAGACAATAGATGCTTTAACACTAGAAGCCCCAAAGTGCGTCAATTGACGCAAATGCATCTTCGAAGGTTTATACCAGCGCCACTGCTAGAACCATGTCAGTTATGTAATGATGTCACATACTGCACATAGTAAACAAATAAGTAATTTCAAATTAATTCACATCTGCATTTCATGCAGTCGTCGTGATAATGCGTCAATTGACGCACTTTGGGATTTCTAGGTAAAATGCCTTTTTGGGGCTTCTAGTGTTTAAGAAGAAGGCAGACCATTGAGTGATCTCATATTTAGCTAGAAATGGCAGTGGAATATGTAAACGGTTGCTACAAATGGCATATAGTGAGTGGGCAGGGTGTCTAAGGTAATATGAGAAGAGTGATATTCGGGGTGCCCATACTAAATGCCTCATGGGCTAATATCAAGATTTTGAAGAGGATCCTGAAGGAAACAGGGAGCCAATGATTTTGCATGAGAAGAGGGGTAACATAGTCATAATTTGAAGCACGTGAGAGGATCCTAATGGCCATATTTTGTACCGACTTGTAACTGCTTAAGATCCTAGGAATAAAGACCAGTGTAAACTGTGTTACAGTAGTCCAGTTGCGATATTACCACAAGTTGTATGATAGTGGCTAGGGCGTTAGTATTTGGGAAAGGATGCAAGGCTCAGCATTTACGAAGAGCAAATGATGATCTTTTAACAACTGAACTGACTTGATTTGTAAAAGTAAGGTCAGGGGAGATTTTCAGCACTTTGCCTCAGATATTCAATGCGGGGGCCATATTTAGACCCCAGGATGAAATATCCAGGTTGGCTGGATTGCAATCTTGCAATCTGCTCAGCAGTGATATTCAGTCAGTGGCTGGATTGCAAAACTGGCTAAAGTGAGGAGAGCCATTCAGCTGTCCTAACTTTAGCCGGTTAGTGTAACCGCACAGCGGCTGAATTTCGCTGCTGCCCAGTTAACCCCCCCCCCGGTGCTGCCCCACTCCACCCCCGGAATGCTACGACACCAAGAGGCAGATTCCACAAAATCCACATCCGTTTCATGGACACATTTAAATTGGACACAGGCACGATCCAATGCAAATTCCACATCCATGGGTATAGACGCATCCGTCTTTCTGGAACAGGCCCCTAGATGTGTCCGGCATGTGAATCATTGTCTTTGGGTAATTCTTATATTGATCCACAGAAAGATATCACAGCCTGCAGAGAATCCAGTTTGCTGGTTAGACATTCTGCTACTGCATAGTGAGACTGGAATTCAAAGTTCAGGATGTGGTTTTCCACCCATGCAGATGACAATTGTCCAGTTATATCGGTCCGGGAAAAGAATGCTTTTGCTTTATAACCCATTTGCTCTCTAAGTGACTGAGTGTTAAAACAAAGATGTTATCAGTAGCCAGAACAGATACATCCCAGAAGTCACAAACCAGCTGCAAATAGAATGTGAAAGTTGCATTTTAATCATAGGTATAATTTAGATTGGGCAGAGGGGGCAGTGCCCATACAAACGTTGTTTGTGCTTGTGCTGAATTTATCCCTTTCACGGCCAATAGGACTTCCTTACCATTATCCCTACACCAATGATTTTAATAAAGTAACTTTTCTCAAAGGAAGGACATTTTAGGAGGGAAAATGCAATAAAAAAAGTAGACTCTGGCTGGTCTGGTGGCCCATTGACAGTCTTGTGCATTGTCAAGCAGAGGACCCAGGTTCAAAGCCTAGGTCAGGTCTTTCACTCATGGAGCCTGCTAGATCTGGGGAGACAGCGTGCATAGCCCCTGGGGAGAAGGAGTCAAAGTCACTGCTTCATGGTGACACTTAGTGGCAGGATTTAGGGCTCATGACCACAGAGCTCTGGTGCTTAGAATACCTCCTGAAGCAAGGACCCTAGCTGAGGGCTCTCACTACAAGGGCTGGACTTTGTGAGTATATTTGAGAAGGAGCAAATCCCAGGGTAGTTGTGAATGAAGGTTCCCGGCACCAGATCTCAGCCCCACTTCTGACTAAGCTTCTAAGCTGAAAGCCCAAAAGAACTGATGAAAATTGCTGACCCCTCCTTTCTAAAACAAAGGCCGACTCACTTGACCTAGTTCAGGGGTGTGCAAATTCAGTCCTCAAGGGCTGCAACAGGCCAGGTTTTCACAATACCCCTACTGAATATGCCCAATTGCATGTATCAGAGTTGCCAAGTTACCCAGTTCCATGCCTGAGATTTCAGGCCAGTCCTAGATTTTTGACAAGTTTATTCAGATGCATTATGGGACCTGTAACACTGATTGCAATGGATAACATCAAGGACTACATTGTAAGGCAAATTTAAAACCAGAACCAGAAGAAAATCTCATTCCTGGAACTAGATAACTTGGCAACTCTGAAGAATGGAATGGAAATTCTGATTTCCTTAAACAAGCACTGTACAAATTTATACAATGGCAGTTTAAAGCTAGACCTATTTTTGCCATTCTAAAGCTTTACAGCCAAGTACCCCAGCTGAATCTGAATGAAACTTTAACTCCAAGAGGAGAGATGCTCAGACAGAAATAAAATAAATCATATTTTATTTTGTGCATTGGAGTTTCCACTACCTTTGGACATCGTTAGACATTGTTTTCTCTGAAGAATTAGACATTTTCACAGTGTGTCTCTCCAGTTCCCATAAGATCTCACAGATATCGAATGCAAATTTGGAGGAAGCATTGGACTCTGCAAATACCCAGGGTGTTTGCCTGTTGGGTGGAATAGCAAAAGGGATGCCATTCCTCAGATAGCCAGTAGATGGCGGTAGAGGTACCAGCTTGATACAGCAGGAAGCATCTCTGAGCAATCTGCTGGTTGCTAGCATGGTCCCCTTCAGAGTGAACAGTAACTACCGAGCCATGTTATTTCATCAGGAGTCGCATAGACGTTCACACTCAAAATATGTTAGGGAGCAACTGGTGTGCACTTAAGAAAAGAGATGTCAAAGTTTAATCAGTGCAGTCCTGTGATCAAGGCAGGTGTTGGGGGAAAGGTGTTGGGCTTCCTTGCTACAGGAAGGCCTACGTTGCCCATATCTGGAGGAAGCATAACATCTTCTCTGCTTTCCGCCCCACGCCCTTAGCATGCCTAACACTGGCCCTCCCTATGATGCTATAAAGGCCCCCATGAAATAAACTGCATGATATCCCTCTATCCTTCTGCGCTGTTATGAAACTGACCACAAGGGGATGCTTTTGATTGTAGAATACATGTACTCCCTAAACAAGGCTGGAGGGCCGTATGTTCTGTCTTGAATTTTGGAGGAGCTGCAGTTAGTCTTGACATACAGTTAACATGCTTGAAGCAAGAGTGACCCATCTGATTCTTGGGATGATCAGATGACTGGGCTTTCAGAAACACAAATGGTATTATTGTTTTAACCTTCTTTTCTTACACTCAAGACCAGAAACTATCACAAAGTGAATGATGCAGAAAACTTGCATTAGAGCTGTGTGTTAACGCTCAGAGCCTGACTTCCTAGTGCAAGACGTTTGCTTCCCAATACTGTATCCAGATAGCATGGAAATAAGTTGTACGCAAAACATTTATGGTACACACCAAATGTATGCACCACAAAGCTCTGTGCTAGCAGCAGCCATATTTTGCACTCAAAAAATTGAATTGACACATGTGCAAAATGCTAGAACGTTATTTCATGCAGAAATATCAATATTATTCTGTGCAGAAATATCATCGCATGCTGTTATGTCAGCAGCTTTCTGTGCAGAATATCGATGCTTATGTGTGAAATAATATTCTAGTACATGCGTAGAGCACTGATCATACCTGCACACCTCTTCCTCAGCTCTCTGCCCCTGCCATTGTTTTACCATTCCCTTCAACAAAGCCAGAAAAGATCTGAGGGACCCTTACGCTCGAGGTAAAGAGAAAAAACATGTATCAATTTCTTAATAGCACTAACCACAGAACAATGAGATAACCCTTTACTAGCCCCCATATCTTGCATTAAAACCCCAGCATTGCGCTCAGCCTTCTTCCCACCTCTCTGCATTTACACCGAACAGTTAATCGCTAGATTACCTGGCATTTAAAGGGGTTTAAATGTGCTGTGCGCTATTGTCTAGTTGAGGCTTTGCACACAGTTAACTCATGCACAAAGCTCATTTTTACATTGCGCACCCACAGTAGCACACAAAATTTTGTCTTAAAGTCGGGCTAACATGCACAAAGCCTAGCGCACTTTATGGTATCGGCCCAAAGTCACTGCGGTGCCAATGGAGTCACCTGTCACAGTTCTAAAGGATTCAAGGTGATGGGGGATGTGGTTTGCAAAACCTTTGGCCGGCTGATTTCCAGATGCAAATTGCAATTTGCACTCGTGTTTTATCACGGCAAAAATGCCGCAGTGGCAAGGGATCTTGTTTTTTTTTTATTTATTATATGCCATAAAACCGTGACTTTAAAACTATTTTATCCAAACCTTGGGATCGCAACAGACTGGAAGCATTGGTAAACAGCATTTCTCTAGCTCATGGAGCCTGACTGGTCATCTAGTGGAGGAGTGGCCTAGTGGTTGGGGCAAGGTACTTCAGGCCAGAAGGTCAGGGGTTCAAATCCCACTAGAGGACAGCAACCTTGGGCCGGAAGGACTGGGGTTTCTAGTCCCACAGGTGCTCCTTGTGGTCTTGGGCAAGCCACTTAACCCTCCATAGTCCATGTTCCCTGTAAAAATAGTTATCTCCAAGTTATAATGCCCTGTTCAATGTAATTTCAGTTTGTTCAATGTAAACCGCACTGATGCAGAATAGCACGGTATAGAAGAGAATGAAAATAAATCTGTGTTCTGTGCTTACCCCTCATTTATTTATCTCGTGCTTTTCCAAAAGGATATGGGTGAAGGCAGTTCAGAGAACGGCTACTAAAATGGTGTAGGATCTACAGGAAAAGCCCTGTGAGATTAAACTTAAGGACACAAGACCCTAGAGGTGAGGAGAGACAAGGGGGATAGGAAATACCTGAGTAGTATAATAATAAAGAAGAAACAAACCTTTTTCAGAGGAAAAGAGACTCAAGGTCAAAAGCAGTATGAAACTCGGGCATTGTTGACTCAGAAGCAACTTGCGATGGATGATGGATGCATGGGACGACCTCCCAGTGGAGGTGGTGAAGAGAAAAATAGTGACAGGATTCAAGAAAGCTTTGAGGATTTTTAGTTTCAAAGAAGTGAGAGGAAAGTCAGACCAGAGATTAACTGGAGCCTATAGTCCTCCATCGGGAATGAAACTGGGTAGACAAGTCAGACGAGCACCCTCCAGGAGGCCCTGCAGTGGTCCTGCCCCCCTATCACATAGCCTGTCCATTACTAACCAAACCTGCGCTGGGGCTGGGACACCACGGGATCTGTGATTGCACACCGGCTTATAGGCCCAAGCCAAATTTTTCTTTGTTTCTGCTGCTGTCAGGAGCAAGACTGCAATTGGCCGCTTAGCACCTTCAGGTAAGAGATTCACCCTTTAGCTCATCAGCACATTCAAGGCTTTGAAGCTAGAAAGCTGAAATCCTGAAATTCCCAACTGAGAAATAAATTGTGTCACTGCCGAGTGCCAGGCAACATTCCCGTAAAGCTGCGCGGAAGTATGATATCACGGCGGCAGTGAGAGCAGAGGACTTCTGTGAAGCTTTGCAGGAACATTTGTGACAGGTAAGCATGAGAGTTGACCTTAACAATAGAGTAATAAGCAATAGAAGAAAAGAAAAGAATGATTAAAATACCCACAGATTCTGAACTTATTTTACAATCTCCATTGTATCCAGTACTGAAAACAAGCATTATGATTGGGTAGAAAGGGTTACATGACCTGGTAGTACAATCCTCTGCCTTGTGCCATCGAGTTCTGTCTATGCAGTTGCGTGAAGGCGCATTTTAGATAGGACGCAGAGATCAGAAGTGACAATATTTTAGGAGCAGCTCTGCTAAATGTGGAATTGTTTATAAAATACACATCCATGTGCAGCAGAAGGAGTCATTTTAGAAATGTACACGTGAGAAATACGGATGGAAGAAATTCGACAGCTTACACGTGTATACGGTGTAAGCCATTTTGAAGATGCTGTTACTCAGCTGCAGGGGACCCTATCTTTAGATCACCTCAATTTGGAGGGGGAAATGAACATTGGAAGTTTAAGTGGGATAATCCCCTTGATCTCTCTTGTAAAGGGAGGGGCAAACACAATACTTTTCCCATATCTATTCGGGCCAGAGAGCAGGTGTAAATCTGGCCTGGCTTGCACGTGCATCCCCTATATGAAATGGGGAACATGCATGTAGATTTTGGTCCCACCTAAGCCATGTCTCTGTAACACCCCTGACATGCCTCATCTACTTTTCACATGTTATATCATCCACATGTAAAATGAGCCATTTATTCAAGGATGTGATTTATACATGTTAGTCATCGTCATGGCACATGTAAATTGTGAATAATGCTTCCAAGCTAATCCAATTCTGTCCCGGATGTCAAAGCCCTCTGTACATTCGATCTGAGCTAGTCGTACAGAAGGCATTGCAATTCTGATCCCGCGGGGCACATCTAACCCCACAGGATCAGAATCGCGAACAGTTTTGTACGTGCAGACTGGGAATGCGATTCAGCCCAGCCTGCACAAACAGGACATGCCGAACTAACTCAGTCAGGGCTTTTAAATGGAGCCACAGTGCCATGGCACCGTGACTCCATTTAAAAGGCGTGATCCCATCCGCCAGCTCCTGCAGCTGATTCCCCGCAGCCTGATCCCCGATCCTGCCACCTATGGCCAGGATCGAGCTGCAGGGAAATTATTCCACCTTCGTCTAACTTCCCCAGTGGGGAAGTTAGACACGGGTGGGGAGGCCCACAAATATGGTCTATCCCCGCTATTCGGGGGACAGAATAACCCCCTTAGTGTACATTCTTCCCACCCTCCTCTGCCCTACAAACTGGCTATGAGCACAGTGAGCCAAGGTTGGCAGGGGAGGGGGACTGGTTTGCATGTCCAATGCTGTCCTCAAGGACCACAAGTTCAGGATATCTCAAATGAATATACACGAGATGGTCTCAACTGTTTGCAAATGTATCTTGTTCGTATTCATTAGCAATAGAGAGGTCTACATCCCTCAGAGATGGCAGCCCTAGCAGACACTGATGCATCCAGTGAGGAGAAGGTAGCCAGTCCCAGCTCCAGTCTGATGCACATCCAGAGAGTGCAGTAATATCGGGTTTCCTGCATGTCTGCAAAGGTTTATTGCTGATGTGCACGTCTTTAGCATTTTCTTTTGGTTCTGTTCCTGCTTCTCTTTTCATATAAGCATCTTTCTGGTTCTGTTGGCTATGCCTTTGTGTCAGCAAGGGAAGAGGTGGAATGAGAATCAATGGTTATACTTTTCAATACTCCACTGCCTCTTTCTCTAACTGTTCCCGTTGGAAGGCTGCTATGTCTCCCTGTATAGAAAAGATTTTGCAAGGGGTGAACACTATAGTTTGTCTCTGTTCTCTACTTGCCAGTTATCCTTAACAATTCTGTGTCCCTCACCTCAGTAAAAAAACAAGCAAAGGAAATTTGTCCACCTCCTGAATTTACCCATGCAGTGGACACAGCGTCCAGTGCACCTCAACATGCATGAGCCCCAGTGCAATGAGTCTCCCAGTATGCGCCTACTGTAGACTCAACTCACTGGAGGCGGAGGGCAAGCAGTGGAAGAAATTCAAATAGCAATTGTTATACAAATAAAACTGCAAAACATTTGACAAAAATTCCATATATATTTTTTTCATAGCCTAATAATAAGATCAATAAGGACGTGCACCCAAGCCACCAAGAACCGTGGCTCTTCTTTATATGCACCAACTCTATGGAACACACTCCCTGCTTCAATCCGAGCCATCTCCGACTATTCAACCTTCAGAAAAGCCATAAAGACTCTCTTATTCCAGCTCTTCTATGACCACGTTCCATAGATAGATAGGACATGTCCAATGCCTGTCAACCCACAGTTCAGCCTCCCCTATGTAACCGTTAACATCTACTGACCAAATTGTAATTTACTTCCCCTTGCTCTATCAAAGGTCCTTCTAACCTACCCAAGATGATGTTCCTGGCAATGTTAATCACTTGTTCCTATTTAACATCTGTTCTATGTAATACCTGTTTGATACCTGTTCTATGTAAAACTGTTTGATTGTTCATGTTCTATGTAAACCGTACTGATTCGGAAATAGTGCAGTATATAAAAGCAAATAAATAAATATTTAGAATGTGCAGTTAAAGGAGTTACCATAGACATTTCACTAATACCTCCGATTACCCACCATAGATCTTCCATTAATACCCCCTGACTCCCTTCTACAGGCATTCCACTAATACCCCTGACTCATCCTTAAACATTCCACTAATACCCCCTGACTCCCTTCCAATGACATTCCTCTAATATCCCCAGAATCCCCCATAGACATTCCACTAATACCCCCAGAATCCACCATAGGCATTCCCCTAATACCCCCAGATTCCCCTCATAGACATTCTATTAATACCCCCAGATTCCCCCAAAGACATTCTACTAATACCCCAGATTCCCTCAAAGACATTCTATTAATACCCCCAGATTCCCCCAACGACATTGCACTAATACCCACAGAATCCCCCATAGGCATTCCACTAATACCCCAGAATCCCCCAAAGGCATTCCACTAATATCCCAGAATCCCCCAAAGGCATTCCACTAATACCCCAGCATCCTCCATAGGCATTCCACTAATACCCCAGAATCCCCTCATAGACATCCTATTTATACCCCCAGATTCCCCCAAAGACATTCTACTAATACCCCAGATTCCCTCAAAGACATTCCATTAATACCCCCAGATTCCTCCAGAGACATTCTACTAATACCCCCAGAATCCCCCATAGGCATTCCACTAATACCCCAGAATCCCCCATAGGCATTCCACTAATACCCCCAAAATTCCCCATAGGCATTCCACTAATACCCTAGAATCCCCTATAGGCATTCCTCTAATACCCCGGAATCCCCCATAGGCATTCCACTAATACCCAAGATTCCCTCAAAGACATTCTATTAATACCCCCAGATTCCCCCAAAGACATTCTACTAATACCCCCAGAATCCCCCATAGGCATTCCACTAATACCCCAGAATCCCCCAAAGGCATTCCACTAATACCCCAGAATCCCCCATAGGCATTCCACTAATACCCCCATAATCCCCCATAGGCATTCCACTAATACCCTAGAATACCCCATAGGATATTTCCTCTAATACCCCAGAATCCCCCATAGGCATTCTACTAATACCCCAGAATCCCCCATAGGCATTCCACTAATACCCCAGATTCCCCCATAGGCATTCTACTAATACCCCCAGAATCCCCCATAGGCATTCTACTAATACTCCAGAATCCCCCATAGGCATTCCACTAATGCCCCAGAATCCCCCATCGGCATTCCACTAATACCCCAGAATCCCCCATAGGCATTCCACTAATACCCCCAGAATCCCCCATAGGCATTCCACTAATACCCCAGAATCCCCCATAGGCATTCCACTAATACCCCAGAATCCCCCATAGGCATTCTACTAATACCCCCAGAATCCCCCATAGGCATTCTACTAATACTCCAGAATCCCCCATAGGCATTCCACTAATGCCCCAGAATCCCCCATAGGCATTCAACTAATACCCCCAGAATCCCCATAGGCATTCCACTAATACCCCAGAATCCCCCATAGACATTCCACTAATACCCCAGATTCCCTCAAAGACATTCTATTAATACCCACAGATTCCCCCAAAGACATTCTACTAATACCCGCAGAATCCCCCATAGGCATTCCACTAATACCCCAGAATCCCCCATAAGCATTCCACTAATACTCCAGAATCCCCCATAGACATTCCACTAATACTCCAGAATCCCCCAAAGGCATTCCACTAATACCCCAGAATCCCCCATAGGCATTCCACTAATACTCCAGAATCCCCCATAGACATTCTACTAATACACCCAGAATCCCCCATAGGCATTCTACTAATACTCCAGAATCCCCCATAGGCATTCTACTAATACCCCCAGAATCCCCCATAGGCATTCTACTAATACCCCCAGAATCCCCCATAGGCATTCCACTAATACCCCAGAATCCCCTATAGACATTCCACTAATACCCCCAGAATCCCCCATAGACATTCCACTAATACCCCCAGAATCCCCCATAGGCATTCCACTAATACCCCCCAGATTCCCCCATAGTCATTCTATTAATACCCCTGATTCCATTCCACCTCCACAAACATACCATCAAATATCACTCACTCCAATACACACCATTTACTCACCTTCCAAACACAAATATTCTTACCCCAATCACAGATGGACCAAGATAGATCAAAGTCTTTAAAGTGAGGACATTTGTTTCCCTAAATCAAGTTTTTTATAAACATAGGATAAGATTAGTTTTATTTGGAAAAGCTGATTGGCATCTTTTCTAAGACCGAAATTTGAGTGATCTGAATACCTTGAAAGTCACTATGGGGCCCTTTTATGGAAGTGCTTTATGTGGTCAATGTGATAATTGCTTCCGCCAGCCTGCAGTAATTATTACTGTACAGGCAAGACAAATACTGCGCATTGGAGCGTGCCTTTAGCATGCATCGTGTGATTAGCCCGGGTCAGGGTATGATTAGTTCAGATGGATGCTGACGGCACATGAAGACTAGCGTGTTCATTTTCAGTGTTGCGGTTAGTGATTATAAGTCCTCTGATTGAATTACTACTGGAAAGGCAGGAACTAAATACTACAAATAAATTGGAAAACATTTATGTAGGTCACCTATTCCCCTCTCATTATGTGGCATTAGCTGCACCCGCCAGAATGCAAACTAAGGGGCTACTGTTAGACACATGCTGTCCATGCCCCTGACAATCACCATGGTATGGTGGCACCCAAGACGCATTCATTTTGAGTCAAAATGAGCATTAGGGGTAAAAGAATACACACTTTAGTAAAAGGACCCCTTAGTCTCCCCGTCCTTGATCTTCCCAGGTATTGGTTTGCTTAATCTGTTTTCCCCTTGTCCTATCAGTGAGTGTCCATGAGTTGCTGCAGTCCCCCTGACCAACCCATAACTTCCCCATAGTTTTTTCGCTAGGACTTTATTTTCTGCAGTAAAATGAAAACTCCAGAAAGACAGATTTAGTATGCAATACTGAGTGCACGGCACACACTGTCTGAATCCAGCCTAATACTGCAATAGATTTTTAAAAAATGTGCTGGTAGCAGAAACCTTAAATCACACACACACTAGTTTTCACAGTGAAATATTAATTTGAGAGAAAACTCCCCAGGTGTATTTTGTGCTCCCAATAATTCTTATTTTATTTTGCAGTGAAGTTTTATGCCTGGTGAGCACTGAGTCTCAGCTCTGGCGCACAGGAGGAAATATACCCTATCTGTACTAAACATTGTTGCATAAAACCTGCCCCTACTTTCTCCCTGAAGAGGAGGGAGATAATTTAATTCTGGGCTTTCGGTGTCTACAGGTTCAGACTGTCTTTGGCACATTGCTTTCTTTACGGTTCTCATAAGAAGTATTAAGCTGTGATTGATACAGATAAAGGGTTACCAGAACTTCAATTGTCAGACAGGGTCTCACACTCTTAGAATACTAATCAAGATTCGGAGTGAGAAATAAACTGCAAGAGCTTATTAAAATTTGGGAAAGCAACTTTGTTCAGGTTCAACTTGGTAGACAAAAACAATTTCACTGAATATTTGACTGCTAGGGCCTCCAAAAACCTTCAGCTATGTCTCCCCCTCCCCAAACAATTAACCCTGAAGGTCCTAGCTCCTCTCTACTGAAGATTTTAATAACTAAACTCAATAATCATGATTACCCCAACATCACCCTTTCCAGAAAAATCCTACACAAAGCCGACATAATACTTTGTTTTGCATATATTTACATAATAATATCCGAGATGCTAAATGCGCACCCCGATGACTAGAAAGGAAATGGAGGCGAGATAAATTGCAGGGCTCCAGGGCACAATACAGACACAAGCCAATGGAATACAACAACATGATCAACGAGGGCAAGCAACAGCATCACACCAACCTTATCATCAACAGGTCAGCCAACAAACCAAGGGAACTATTCTCCATTGTACAGATGCTCACCAAAGACTCTACGCAGCACTGCACTCACCACCTGGACCCTCAAGAATTTGCAGATTACATGAAGTCAAAGTACACCCCCCAGACAGACACCCCTCTCCCCCTGACTTACAACCCTAGAAGGTCTGGACATCAACAAACCTTGGAAGACTTTAGCATACCATCACCACAGCAAATTGAAGACATGGTAAATCACCTTAATACAACTTCACCATCTGACCCATGCTTAGTGACCTGGATAAAAGCTACTAGGAACCAACTAGCCTGCTACCTCCACAATATCGTCAGGGAATCTCTCCAGCAAGGACATATGCCACAAGCTCTGAAGCAAGCCACGATACGGCCCATACTCAAGGGAGCCACGCTGAGCCTCTCCAAACCAAAATTCTACCGCCCCATCTCCAGCCTACCATTCCTTGCAAAAATCATTGAAAAAAACAGTACAAAGACAACTTCAGGACCATATAGATTTGAATGCCCCACTGGACACCCACCAGCATGGCTTTAAACTGCAGCATAATGTGGAAACCCTGCTCACCTCCCTCTTCAACAACCTCCTAAAGGGCATAGATAACATAAGGAAAGGATTCTTACTAGTATTCATGGACATCTCTGCAGCCTTTGACACTGTGTCTCATACTATAATGTTACAACGCCTACAACAGATCGGAATAAGTAAGAACACCCTAAAATGGTTCACCTCGTACCTAGGAGACCGGACACAGCAAGTCAAATGTGACCAAAAGAAATCACTACAGTTCCCAGTCATGCAAGGAATACCACAGGGTTCAGCACTATCATCCATACTCTTTAACATATACATCCAACCCATATGCAGCATCATCAAACGCCACAAGCTACTTTACCACCTATATGCAGATGATATTATGGTATATGCCCCAGTTGACCTACAGTCACCTGACATGACAACGATGACAATATGCATTGAAGACATGAGCTCCTGGCTCACTGCCAACAACCTGACGGTCAACTTTGATAAAACAGAGGCCATGTTTATCACTAGAGACTCCATCTTCATTCTACCACAAACAGTCCACATTTTAGACAAAGCTATCGCAGTCAAGGACAAGGTAAGTTACCTGGGCATTACTTTAGACAGAGCTCTGAACCTAAAAGCACACATTGCTAATACTGCATCAAGAGCCTACCACCGATTAAAAACTATCAGAAAGCTCAAACCAATACATACTCAAGACCACTTCCGCACAGTCTGCCAAGCAGTCATCACCCCTCTGCTTGACTATGGAAACTCATTATACAAAGGCCTCCCCCAGCAGACTATTTACCCACTATAAATGGTGCAGAACACTGCAGCACGCATAATCACGGGCACGGCAAGATTGGACCACATCACCCCAGTCCTACAACAGCTACACTGGCTCCCAGTAACCGCCAGGACCAAATTCAAAACAATCCTGAACATCTTCAAAGTCTTCCACCATCGCTCAGCAGATGCACTTCAGGATATAAAATCCAAAGATGCCAGTAGCAGATCCAGAAGGACCAACAGTAGCAACAGGATAAGCACACCTGCAGGCTATCACAGAACTAAACAAGCAACGTCTAAGAGAGCACCCTCACTGCTAGCCCCTGCAATGTGGAATTCCCTCCCTATGGAATTAAGGGCCCTGAACGACTCTAAAGACTTCTGTAAGGCACAACACCCTGCTCTTTATTGAGGCCTACAAACAAGCACTATAAGTTGCTATACTTGATATCACACACATGGCCCAACATCAACCTACAATACCTAACCCCAACCACCCTCCACACCCAGACCCATAAATACTTCATATTTACGTTTGTGAGTCGTACCCTACCTGTTGAATGTGAACCCATCTGTGTTGTGACCACTTTGATTGAAGAATAAGGTGGTATATAAAACTGTCTAAATAAATAAATAATGAGGACAATATTTATTCAGTTAAATGGACTATTTGAAAATTGGCCACCCTACCTGAAGGTAACAATACATGTTGGTGGGTTTTTGCATTTGTGTTTTGCCTTGCATGCAGCTTGCCAACCCCCCCCCCCCCCACACACACACACACACACCCCGGAAACAGCCACCCTAGGTAACTGCCTAGTTTGTCTAATGTTTAAGCTGGCCCGAAGACTGAACATAATTCTGCTGATATTATGTGTAGAGCATACGAACATTGATGGTTTTTCTATAATCTGTGTGAAGTCTGGTGCTCAGCTAATGAGATGGTTCAGTTGACTCTGCACCCTCAAACTGTTTCTTTAAAGAGCTGTTTCAGCTGTGTTGTGAGGAAGTTCATTCTCTTACACTGGATGGTGCGTTGCAGTGTGGGGGTCCTAGGCAGGGTTGTACCAAGGGCCGTGCAAGTGATGTGGTCGCACAGGTGACAAGCACAGAAGGGGCGCTGATATCATCACTGGGCTTTTAGGAAGCCCAATTAGAGCAAATTCCTACATATGGCTGGGGAGGAAGGAGGGCTCCAAGTTCATGAATCTTACAGACCACATTTTGAGCTTAGAACGGTGCTCATTCTAGGTTCAGTTCCTAGACTCTGACCTGGTTTCCTATTTCTTGAATAGTAAAGGGTTGAGGTTGATTCTGCTAAGGAAACAGTGTTTGAGGCAATGCTTAGGATCAACACTTACAGGACGATTCAAGGTTATGTTCGGGGAGGGGGTCATGGATCATGCTTCTTCAGCAGGGCACCATCAGGGAGATGCTTGAGCTAGATGAAGAGAGAGAAATGAGAAAATAAAAATGTGGAGATAATTAATTCTCAGCTATCTGTGAATGATGGCTCATGGTGCCCTAACCCAGTACAGGAACATTTTCAATGAGCTAAAGTCCAAAAGGGTAAGAGGAAGCTGCAGGAGAAAAATGTTTTAAATATGAGTAGTACAAAAATCCCCTCACTTGGTTTGCAGCTTGTCATGCTGTGAGGGCTTGTGCGCATCAGTGATGCTGAGGGCTAAGCTATTGGTAGCTTAACTACTTGCAGGGTCTCCCAAGATGGACAGATCTCAGCAGAGGTGCCAGACCAAGACAAACCACCCATCTGGGCAGAAGCAGAATGGGATAGTGTTGGCGACGGAGGATCACATTTCTGTGACAATGGCAACAACACTAGAATTGAACTGTGCAGAAGAAAGGCCTGGCAATCTACGTCTGTATCTTGTCATGAAAATCCAATGGATAGTCACATCAAAACAAATTGCACTGTAGTGCTGGAAGATGAGACCCCCAGGTCGGAAAGCACTTAACAGGCTACTGGAGAGGAGCTGAAGGCTTTTCAGAATAAGGCCAGCATGTATGATGGGGTTGGATCCAAACCCTTGGGACATCTGACTGCTGATGTAACTGCACCTGAAATGAGGGTCAGAAGCTGCAAAGATGTCTTACATATTCGGACATGGAACGTACGAAGCTTGAACCAAAGGAAGTTGGAGGTGATCAAGAATGAAATGGAACAGGTACAACTTGGTCTGTTGGCTGTCAGCGAACTGAAATGAACTGGCATTGGGTGCTTTGCATCCGATGATCACATGGTCTACTATGCTGGAAATGAAAGACAAAGAAGAAATGGTGTTGCATTTATAATTAAGAAGAAACTTGCAAGAACTGTAATAAAATACAATGCAATCAGTGAACACTTAATTTCTATCCATCTATGAAGACACAACTATAATTCAAGTATATGCCCCAACTACAGCTACAGAGCAGGATGAAGTTGATGACTTCTATGAACAAGTGCAAGCTGAAATTGACAGAATATGCAAACAGAATATCCTGATAGTCATGGGTGACTGGAACACAAAAGTTGGCAACAAAGAAGGCAAAATGGTTGGAAAATATGGACTTGGCAACAGAAATGAAGCTGGAGAAAGACTGATCGAATTCTGCAAGACCAACGATTTATTCATCTCAAACACCTTCTTCCAGCAACACAAGCGGCAACTATACACATGGACTTCACCCAATGGATTGTACAAAAATTAAATCAACTACATCTGTGGAAGTCAACAATGGAAAAGCTCTATAACATCAACAAAGACAAAACTTGGAGCTGACTTTGGTACAGATCACCAACTATTAGTATGCAAACTCAAGCTAAAGTTGAAAAAGAGCAAGCCATCAATGAATGTGGTAAAATATGACCTTGAGAAGATACCACTGGAATTTTAAAGACTGCTTGCAAAACCAATTTGCTGCTTTAGATACAAGTGACAGAGTTCTATGGGATGACATCAAGAATGTTGTGTTGGAAGAAAGTGAGAAGTCTCTACAAAAGGTGAAAAAGCAAAAACGGCCAAAATGGATGACTGAAGAAACTTTGAAAATTGCCCAGAAATGCAGAGAAGCTAAAGCCATAGGAGAAAGAGAGGCAATAACAGAACTCAACAGAGGTTTCCAACATGCAGCAAGACAAGACAAGGAGAAGTGCTACAATGATGCATGCAAGGAAATAGACCAAAATCAAAAAGGAACTACCCCAGAAAAACAAAACAAAAACAAAACACCCGCATGAGATGAACAAAATCAGATCAAAAACAACAAAACAAAAAACAAAAAAACCCTTAACTGCAAAGGAAAGCCTATTATTTAAAAGGA
Organism: Ichthyophis bannanicus; assembly: GCA_033557465.1. NCBI lineage: Eukaryota > Metazoa > Chordata > Amphibia > Gymnophiona > Ichthyophiidae > Ichthyophis > Ichthyophis bannanicus. The sequence goes on along the minus strand of CM066049.1, from coordinate 116,027,336 downwards.
GGAAAAAAGACCTCAGCAATCTCCAATGTAAGAACAAAAGGAGCCGAGTCTGGCAGGACGACAAGAACGTCGATGTCCAAAGCCAGACTACTAATTACATCAAAGGTCTAAAAAAACCTCCAGCCAACCGCATTAAAAAAAGCAAGGCAGGCTTCCAGCAGGCTATCAAATCACACAACTCAGTCCATGGTGCAAACAATACAGTCCTTGGTGCAAACAATAATGCAAACAATACAGTCCTTGGTGCAAACAATAAAAACAAAAAACAAAACTCCAAGCACTTATCTGCTGATGGTAAACAGAGGTGGCAGGAAGCCCCGACATCAGATGTTTCGCCTCAGCGGCTTCTTCAGGGAGCTGAATTCACTCTCCACTCACTGTGTCTTGTCACCATAAGTTGCCGAAGGGTCAAAGTCGCAGAAAATGCACCAAAGCCTGTCAGCTGGAATAAAAAAGGTCAATGGGGAAAGGGCGCATCCAGAATGCAAAACACAGCCGAAATGAGCACTCAACATGGCTAACCTCCCCAAGACCGGAAAGGAAATAGAAGCAGAAACTATTAGAGGAAGAACAAGATCAGTTTTCCTAAAGCTATGAGAGTTAAAGAAAAAAACCCCAACCTCGAATTGGAATATTACAAGATGCTCAAGGATCCATGTTGAATGATGCTGAGAAGATCAAGAAAAGGTAGAAAGAATATACAGAGTCATTATATGATAAAGATTAAGTGAACCAACAGTCTTTTCAATCTGTAACTTATGAAATCACCCGCTCCTTCAACGTCGCATGCCTGGTATACGCCGATGACGTGCTAGTCTACACGCCATTCTCAACTGACCAGCCGGACTTTTCACCACTAACAAACTGCTTCGATGCTGTCACTGAATGGCTCCACACCCAAAACCTCAGAATAAACTTCAAGAAAACGGAGGCACTATTCATTACCAGGAACCAAGCTTACCCCCCCCCCCCCACATCACTAAAAGTAAGATGCGCTGAGCTCCAAAGCAAGTCCACAATCCGCTACCTAGGGGTCACAGTAGACCAACAGTTGGATATGAAAGCCCACATAAAGAACACTGTCAAGGCAGTATACCACAAAATACAGACAGTCCGGCACCTACGACACTTACTCAAGCCAGACGACTTCCGCACAATCTATCAAGCCTTGATAATCCCCCACTTAGATTACGCCAATGCAATCCTACGAGGACTCCCAAAAAACACGCTGAACCCACTTCAATTTGCAATGAATGCAGCCACCAGAATACTACACGGAGCCGCCAGGAGAGACCATATAACACCAATCCTGAAACACCTTCATTGGCTGCCGGTCCACTGCAGACTCTCCTTTAAAATTCTATTGCTTACCTTCAAGGCCATCAACGGCCTCACCGCCGCCTCCATCACTGACCTCGTCCTCCCCACTCCCCCAAACAGAGTCAGAAGGTCAGTTGCTGCCAACACACTGAGAATCCCCAGCAAAATTACAAAGTGCTCTCAAGCAACAAGAAACAGAGCCTTCGTGTACTATGCACCCACATGCTGGAATGCCCTCCCACCCACCATCCGGTCCATCAGCGACATTACCCAATTCAAGAAGGCCCTGAAACACCACCTCTTCCTCCAACACTACTCTCACAAAGGGGACACGCCACAACCAGCCACACTCAACCACCAAGACAACCCCCCCAACACACACACAATACACAGACCCAGCCCGGCACAACAGCACTAACAGACACCCGGGTATGCACTTGTAAATAGTCACCTAATTGTGTAAATAGTGGCCAAGCAGTCCCTGTCACCATCGTCCATCAGTGGCCCAACTGCGTAGCCTGTATATAGTTACTTAAAAGAGCTGCCACGCTGCCTAGCTGTGCAGTCTGTACATAGTCACCCCAGTTAATCCAAGTTGCAAACCCTGTACATTGTAAGTACAGTATCGGCCTTGCCGGGACTGTATAAATTTGTTGTTGACTGTAAACCGAGCTGATTTTAAAAAGCGCGGTATAGAAAAGACTTTAAATAAATAAATAAAATAAATAAATAAATTATGATCCAGAACCATTGGTGATGAAAAAAAAAGTTGAAGCAGCATTGAAAGCCTTATCAAAGAACAAAGCACCCGGCATTGATGGCATTCCCATAGAAGTATTACAGCAATCTGATGCAGCTGCTACCATACTTACAAGACTCTGCCAGGAAATTTGGAAGACAACATCATGGCCAACTGACTAGGAAAGATCTGTGTTTATACCAATACTAAAGAAAGATGATCCAACTGACTAGGGAAATTATCGCACAATCACTTTGATCCCACATGCCAGCAAGATTCTACTCAAGATTATTCAGCAAAGACTACAACCATACCTGGAACAAGAACTACCTGAAGTGCAAGAAGGGTTCAGGAAGTGGCGAGGAACGAGAGACATCATCACGGATGTGAGATGGATCCTTGAAAAGACTAAAGAATACCAAAAGGATATCTATTTGTGCTTTATTGACTACAGCAAGGCTTTTGACTGTGTTAACCATGAGAAACCCGGGGCCACATTAAGATGCATGGGTATACCAGAACACCAGATAATTCTCTTGCACAGCCTTTACATTGATCAAGAATCAACAGTTCAAATGGAACAAAGAGAAAGAAAATGGTTTAAAGTCAGCAAAGGTGTATGACAAAGCTGCATACTTTCCCCCTACCTGTTTAATTTATATGCAGAACAAATCATTAGAGAAGCAGGACTGTATAAAGACAAACGAGGTGTGAAGATTGATGGAAGACTCATCAACAAGCTTCGCTATGTTGATGATACCACATTACTGGCTGAAAGTGAAGATGATCTGAAACATTTGCTTCTCAAGATCAAGGAACATAGTCTTAAAATGGGCCTGCACCTTTATATAAAGAAGATAAAGATCCTGCCAACTGGCAAAATCAATAAGTTCATTGTTGATGGAGAAGAAATTGAAATAGTGGACAACTTTAATCTACTTGGATCAACTATAAATAAAGAAACAACAAGCATTCAAGAAATCCAATGACAGGTTGAAACGGCTGTTGGTCCATTTGATCTTTATCATATAATAACTCTGTATATTCTTTCCACCTTTTCACAATCTGTAATATCATCTGTAATAACATCCACATAAATGTGGGCACTAACCCCAGGCTCTGGATCAAAACAGCCAAAGGCGCTAAAAAGAAATTAAACAGAGGAAAGGATGGATCCCTGGGGAATGAAACATTCAAGTGGAAAAAAATCAGTGGACCAATGGTCACTTGATTTTACAATAAAACATCTAGAAGAGGGATATGATTGAAAGCAATTGAGAGCTGTTTCTGTAACACCCGCTTCTTCCATTTTCAGGCCTTTTTGCATAGCAGTGGAGAGCACGGTCACTAGGCTGGCCCTATAGCGCTAGCATTCTTTGAAGACACTGGACTTCATTCAATCAAGATTTAATTCAATAAGGCCTCCTTTTGACACATTGTCAACTCTGTAATACATACCACACACATTACTATAGTATTCACCAATAATCAGCAGAACAGAATTAATGCAAATCCTGGTGGTACATGGACTTCATCGGCCAGAAAATACATCACACCATTAATTTTCAAATTAAATATTACATTGCTTTTAGTGCCCCTGGCAGCACAATCACTTTGATCCCACATGCCAGCAACTATGAACTCAGTTTTTATTTTCTGTGATACTGTGACTCAAGGGAACATCTCGTTAGTTCATAAAACATGCCAAATTCTTTGTCATTACTCCATCCTGGCTTCTTTCTTTTGTGTCTTCAAAAAGAGATTTCCATTTTAACTCTCTCCAGATTTCCACAGCAACTATGTAGGCTCAGACCAAATGCTAATAAATACACCTGCTTCAAAAGAGCATTAAAATATCATTTTTCATTGTGTGCATAAGCGGGCCCAACCAAGCTAACAGATTATTTTGACTTATCACTTACTCTGATTTCATCAGAGCTAAGACTTTATTGCGAGATAGACTATTCCGTCTGCAGTTTGCTGTCCCCACTCGCTGTCCTTTTTCACAGACCTGGACTAAGTCTCGCTCTTTCTTCATCATGCCCCTAATTCTTCCCTTTTCCCACTATACGCATAAACAAGGCTAGCAGTGGCACAGCCTTCTCCATCAGTGATGACGGCAGCCCTGGCACAGCGCTCTCTTTCAGTGACGACGGCAGCCCTGGCACAGCGCTCTCTTTCAGTGACGACGGCAGCCCTGGCACAGCGCTCTCTTTCAGTGATGACGGCAGCTCTGGCATAGCGCTCTCTTTCAGTGATGACGGCAGCCCTGGCACAGCGCTCTCTTTCAGTGATGACGGCAGCTCTGGCACAGTGCTCTCTTTCAGTGATGACGGCAGCCCTGGCACAGCGCTCTCTTTCAGTGACGACGGCAGCCCTGGCACAGCGCTCTCTTTCAGTGATGACGGCAGCTCTGGCACAGTGCTCTCTTTCAGTGATGACGGCAGCCCTGGCATAGCGCTCTCTTTCAGTGATGACGGCAGCCCTGGCACAGCCTTCTCCATCAGTGATGACGGCAGCCCTGGCATAGCGCTCTCTTTCAGTGACAACGGCAGCCCTGGCACAGCCTTCTCCATCAGTGATGACGTCAGCCCTGGCACAGCGCTCTCTTTCAGTATTGATGGCAGCCCTGGCACAGCGCTCTCTTTCAGTACTGATGGCAGTCCTGGCACAGCGCTCTCTTTCAGTACTGATGGCAGCCCTGGCACAGCGCTCTCTTTCAGTACTGATGGCAGTCCTGGCACAGCGCTCTCTTTCAGTACTGATGGCAGTCCTGGCACAGCGCTCTCTTTCAGTACTGATGGCAGCCCTGGCACAGCGCTCTCTTCCAATGATGACGTCAGCCCTGGCACAGCGCTCTCTTTCAGTACTGATGGCAGCCCTGGCACAGCGTTCTCTTTCAATGATGACGTCAGCCCTGGCACAGCGCTCTCTTTCAATACTGATGGAAGTCCTGGCACAGCGCTCTCTTTCAGTACTGATGGCAGTCCTGGCACAGCGCTCTCTTTCAGTACTGATGGCAGCCCTGGCACAGCGCTCTCTTTCAGTACTGATGGCAGCCCTGGCACAGCGCTCTCTTTCAGTACTGATGGCAGTCCTGGCACAGCGCTCTCTTTCAGTACTGATGGCAGCCCTGGCACAGCGCTCTCTTTCAGTACTGATGGCAGCCCTGGCACAGCGCTCTCTTTCAGTACTGATGGCAGTCCTGGCACAGCGCTCTCTTTCAGTACTGATGGCAGCCCTGGCACAGCGCTCTCTTTCAGTACTGATGGCAGCCCTGGCACAGTGCTCTCTTTCAGTACTGATGGCAGTCCTGGCACAGCGCTCTCTTTCAGTACTGATGGCAGTCCTGGCACAGCGCTCTCTTTCAGTACTGATGGCAGCCCTGGCACAGCGTTCTCTTTCAATGATGACGTCAGCCCTGGCACAGCGCTCTCTTCCAGAGATGATAGCAGTCCTGGCACAGCGCTCTCTTTCAGTACTGATGGCAGCCCTGGCACAGCGCTCTCTTTCAGTACTGATGGCAGCCCTGGCACAGCGCTCTCTTTCAGTGATGATAGCAGCCCTGGCACAGCCCTCTCTTTCAATACTGATGGCAGCCCTGGCACGGCGCTCTCTTTCAGTACTGATAGCAGCCCTGGCACAGTGCTCTCTTCCAGAGATGATAGCAGCCCTGGCACAGCGCTCTCTTCCAGAGATGATAGCAGCCCTGGCACAGCGCTCTCTTTCAGTACTGATAGCAGCCCTGGCACAGCGCTCTCTTTCAGTACTGATGGCAGCCCTGGCACAGTGCTCTCTTTCAGTGATGATGGAAGCTCTGGTACATCATCCGCCTTTGCCTCTCTGCTTCTGCTGATAACCCCTACTGTCTTCCCGTACGCTCTGTTCCACAACACTTTCCCCCTACACCTTTTCCTTTTATCCCCTTGCCCACATGATATAGAAGTACTCGGGGATGCCAGCAAGGTGGCACCCTCTCATGCATGGTGCCTTCTGTTGCTGAGTGGGTTGCATATCCCAAAGCTCAGCCCTGTTTATAAGAATGCAGGCTCAATAAATACTAAAAGTAGGACTCGGTCTACAAGATTCTTGATCTACATTGATGACAAAAAAAGCTGCAGAAAATTCTCCCATATTTCCGTAACGATTTTTGTTCTAGTCCAGGGATATTGTGCAGCTCTGTCCCATGGATATTTATCTTGCCCCATGGTAGCAGAGGCCATAGAGATATCACACAGAGTATGCCTTCAACTTGACCTTCAATCCCCCTAATAAAAAAGTCAGCTGCAAAAATCCTGAGAATCTTCAGTCTCTGAGATGGCAGAAGTAAACTAGCTTCACTTCTCCACTGCCAAGGTGAACTATCTCCCTGCGGCTTCATACTGTAGAGTTCTAAACCCTCGAGTTCCCTTATCTGAAAAATACAATCAGCTCTTGTAATCTAGTAAAACTTTCCACCTTGGGTAATATTTTTTCTCAGCATGAGCCAGAGTACACATGAGTGTATTGAACTGAAAATCATTGGCAACCAAACAGCCTAGTTAGCTCATAAATGTCTGTGCCCTTGAATGCTGTTTCTTGCACCCGCACAACGGGGGCACTCTGCCATTATGCTTACTCCTACTTGCCTCATCCCCACTGCTATGAAACTGGTATGGAAACCACTCTCAGGGAAGGTGGATAGAGCAAGGAAGGAGAAACGAGATGCTAATCATTCCTTTTTCTTCAGATCCTTTCACTGATGAAGCCCTTTGAAAAAGAAGCAATCAAGTAGGAATTCTGTATTTTCTGATTATCAGAACTTGAGATTTAGATCATCTGTAATTTAAAGGCTGGAGAGGCAGTCAAAGATCCGGCCGTGAATTAGCGTGGCTGGACACAGGTATGGTGCCAGTAGGCCCAGGGTTAACCTTGGCGGTGGGCGGGGGGGCGGCGGGCGGCACGGTGATCAGCTATAGAAGCGCCGGTCACGCCGCGGCCCACCCTCTTTTTCCTCCCGGTGGGTCCAGCATGAGTGGGACAATCACAAGCGAGAAAGAAGAAAAGAAAAGAACGTACCCCCAGCAGAGTCGTCGTCGGCATTGTTGTGTCACTGGAGGCAATCGACAAGCGCTTTTATACTGTATTTTCCAATGTTGTCAAACAAAGTAAAAGATATTTTTGGTGCAAATCTGGGTACAGTACAGTTAATATGGCCGGGGGGGGGGGGTAGCGACCCGAGGCCGTCATGCTGGTCGCCTGGCTGTGGAAGTGTTCAAGTATATCATTGTATCTTATGAAGTAATTTCTATACATAATATTTTTAGAAAATCAACGGTGTCATATTGTGGTATGGAATCACAAAGTATATTCTTCTTGTTTCATGGCTCAAGCCTACAAGGCACAAATCATTTTTTAATTCAAATGACCTCCTTGCAGAAAGTACTTGTGCAGTTTTTACCGCTAAACAAAGCTCTGACTTTTCCGAGGAAAAGCCCTTAGAGAAGCAGAGACACAATAAGATAAACTTTACAAAATAGGGCCTTCTAAAAAAGGAATTCCCATTGTCCATCTGACCCAGATTGCATTATGCTTTTGAAGGAGCAGGGTGCGTCAGAAAGGACCAAAGAGACAGTTGATTTACCTAGATCAAATGCAGTCTCACTATTGCATATGGTCTGTGTCACAGCCTGTGTTTTCTGCAGGGGAAGCGCTGGAAACGCCCCCTGCGATACCATGGGACTTTTGCCGGTAAAGCCAGGCTTTTACAGCATTAGCCACAAATAAACCAACGCGGCTTAGTAAAACATACTCAAAGAGTAAACATTCTGGTCTTGTCTTTTGATGGAATTGAAATAGTTTCAAAAATTGAGTTTGGAAAAGAATTAACACATTCCCATAATTGTTCCTATTTGCTTACAAAATCTTTCAACAAAGCCTTTAATCATAGTGATCTCCGAGGCTTCTTCTGTACCACGGAGCGCTCTAGCACTCATAGAAGACCGACGGAAACGTTTCATGCTATTAACTGCCAGATTCAAATCTCAGCAAAGTCAATAGTCGAGTAGTCTTTCTAGCCTTGCCCTCAACAGATCAAATGTATAATAAGAGTTCTAGGCGTCTGCAAAGATCATTCAAGCACAAATATTGCTGTTTGTAATTGTCCCAAGAATCCTGGCTGTTCATATGACATTACTCCATAGGCTCCTGCTGAGTTCCTAGACTGACTGATGCAAACAGTAAGTACTGCACCGTAACTCTTCTTATTCACAAGCTTCATTTTATGACTGAATACATGCATCACGTCCCCAGCTGAGATACAGGGGCCTTTTTACTAAAGGCTGCTATGGTTTTGCACCTAACGCTTGAATAGCATGGAAATGAAAGTGTGTTATCTGTCGGGGGAAACTGCTAGGTACATATGACCTAGATTGGTCACTGTTGGAAACAGGATACTGTGCTTGATGGACCTTGGTCTGACCCAGTATGGCATATCTTATGTTCTTATGTTCCCAGCAGGTAGTTTGTGGCCCTGTACTGTGACGCAGGATGCTATTACTGTGGGTGCATGTAGGTAACTGTACCCTTGCTAATTGCACCATTGACAGCGCGTAGCATATACCACTGTCTCTGCCTCTAACCCACCCATTCTCCACCCCATCAGCATGCAGTTACTGCAAGAGCAAGTGCATAGTTACCAGGAACCTGAATGTATGCTGACTGATTAGCGTACTTTAGTAAAAGGTTCCCACAGTAACATTTCCTCCCTGTCTAGGCCTGAGCTGGGCGGCCACATAGAGCGGCTGACCTGGGTGGGCGGCTTTGTGCAACCACTTTGTTCCCTGCGGAGTGGAGGAGTAGCCTAGTGGTTGGGGCAAGGTACTTCAGACCGGAAGGTCGGAGGTTCAAATCCCACTAGAGGACAGCAACCTTGGGCCGGAAGGACTGGGGTTTCTAGTCCCACAGGTGCTCCTTGTGGTCTTGGGCAAGCCACTTAACCCTCCATAGCCCATGTTCCCTGTAAAATAGTTATCTCCAAGTTATAATGCCCTGTTCAATGTAATTTCAGTTTGTTCAATGTAAACCGCACTGATGCAGAATAGCGCGGTATATAAGAGAATGTAAATAAATAAATGTCCTTTGGCACACATGACCTACCATTTCTGAACCCCTTCCAACACAAGTTACTGTTGGAGGGGGGTCAGAAGGAGTAGGCCATGTGTGCTGAAGCAAAATGTTGCTGCTGACGACAACAATGCCTGCCTCCCCCCTAAGATGGAATCGGTGGCAGTGGGGGAAGGCAGCGGAGCTTGGTAGGGGTGGCTTGGTGCAGGTGGGTGGCGTGTCCGGAGTTTCTACCTGGGGCAGCAGAAATCCTTGGGCCGGTCCAGCATGATTCTGATATTCTAGCATCTCTATCAATACCCTACCTCAGTTTAATAAGCTCTGTTTTTGTAGTCAACAAACAACTACGCTACGGAATTTATTACCTATGGTCTAGGCTTGTAGCATAGCTGAATTTTAAAAGTAAAAGGTCTGGACAAGTTCCTGGAGGATACAGTTTTGGTTAAAACATTATTGGCACCTTTGCAGTTCAATCCCTTAATGTTCGGTATTTCCTAAAGAAAAAAGTGGCCAGTGAAATGGCTTTGGACTATATATGCACACATACAGTATTTGACATATAAAAGAATCAAATAAAACAAGACCAATTAAAAAAAGAACATAGTAGAAAATATTATAAAAACTGGGACATTGCCAGGACATGATTATTGGCAAACTTATAAACAATTCAAATTAGTTTGAACAGAAGAACCACATTCCCAATGCAGTAAAATTAGACACATCTGTGATCAACTGTCAGTACTCAGATAACTTGAATCAACCAATGATTGCTCTAATGTTTAAAATGGCCACATTCACTCCCTGTTCCATTTTCACAATGGTGAAGCCATGAGAACTGCCTGAGACCATCAGAAAAGCCATTATCACCTTACTTCAAAGGGATATATGGCCATCTGCAAAGACCTTGGGATTCCTGTGTCTACAGTTCGCAATGTTATTAAGAGGTTTTCTGTTCATGAAACTGTCAAGAGCCTCCCAGGGTATGGTGGGAAGAGGAAAATTAATCCAAAAAGTCTTTGAAGGTTAGTGTGCACTGTTGGAAAAACACTATGTACAACATCCAAAGAGCTTAAGGCTGACCTGGAGCAATCTGGAGTGGTGGTTTCAACCTGCACCATACGCCGCACACTAAACAAAGAAGGACTTCATGGGCAAAAACCAAGGAGGACCCCACTGCTCAAAGACAGAAATAAAAGGGACACCTGATCTTTGCCCAAACTCACTTTGAGAAACCACAGTCCTTCTGGGAAAATGTTTTGTGGACAGTTGAAATCAAACTTGAGCTCTTTGGCAGTGCAGACCAGAGATACATTTACAGGTGAAGAAATGAAGCTTATAAGGAAAAAACACCCTCCTACAGTTAAATATGGTGGAGGTTCCATAATGTTGTGGGACTGTTCTGCTGCCTCAGGAACTGGAGGCCTGGAACGTATTAAAAGAATCATGAAATCAGAGGACTACCAAGGTATTTTAGAGTGAAATGTGTTACCTAGTGTATGAAAGCTAGGTCTGCGTCAAAGGTCATGGGTCCTCCAACAGGACAATGACCCAAAACATACATCCAAAAGTACAAAAGAATGATTAAAAGAGAACAAATGGACTGTTTTAAACTGGCCAGCAATGAGTCCTGTTCTCAATCCAATTGAGAACCTTTGGAAAGAGTTGAAATCTGTCATTGGTAAAAGTAATCCTGGAAACATTCATGAGCTGGAACAAATCACAGTTGAAAAGTGGGAGAAACTACCAGCAGACAGATGTACGAAACTTACAGATGGTTACAAGAAACAATTGGAGGCTGTCATCACTGCTAAGGATTGTGCAACCAAACATTAGTGAAGGTGCCATTAATTCTCTCCAAGTCATATTTTGGGGGGAGTTTCTCAGAAATTACTATATCTAAGTTGCACAGACATCTTTTTTTTGTTGTTGTATACCTTTGAACATATTATTTAAATATTATAATTATTTTTTTTTAAATTTAGGTGGGTTTTTTTATACCGCCCCTTCCAACGATCAAGGACGGTTTATAAAGAACAGAACAATTACATCAAACGTTTTCAAAACATTAGTGGAACATGTTTACAATCAACATATTTACAAGGAACTATTTTACATTAATTACATATCTAAATTAAATGTATTATTGGGTGGGAGAAGGGAAGGCTGTAATGATATACAGTTGGAATATTTCCGATTAGTTCTCAAGACACTGTACACAACATACCTAAAATGCAATATTGACCACAACTGTAGGTCCACAAATAATTATTAGCCAGATAGAACTGGGTATCTCTACTTCATAATTCTGAGAGTGAGCAAAATGAATGGACTTCCCTAGTAGGAGCTGCTCAGTTCATTTGAATGACCAAACTGGACAATAATCCAGTCAGAAGCAGAATACTGGGCTTGACGGACTGTTGGTCTGACCCAGCCATTATGGTCTTATGGGAAGGGAGAAGGGCTGGAAAAGGATGAAATGAGCAGTGGACACGTTTTCTTTTGGTGGTGTGTGCTCTTGACTGTCTATGCTAGCCGTTCCTTAGGGGACACCATAGCTAAGCAGAAAGGAGTCTGGAATGCAGATCTAGCTGTTTGAGTCACCAGCTGTTTACACATCAGTCTGTCTGACCCCCTTTACTCTTTGCTGCTTCAGATCTACAGCTAGACTTTAACTTTGGATTATTTAATCAGAGTAGTCACTTTCCTCCTATCAAGCCGAATACATATTTTTTCTATTGTCCAGCACACCCTGCCTAGTTAATCTGCAGTATAATATATTTGCTTTATTTATGGAGAACCTTGTCAGCAAATTTACACTATTCATTAAATCACCATTGAGAAATGTATGGCTTTATTACCAGGACAAAAGGGAGACCATGTATTAAAATGTGTGCATATATTCTTGGTGGCAAAATTCAAATTTATTAGACTCCATGCATGCTGCAGTCCGTTTTACTCCTGCATATTTTAAGAATAGTTATGCTTCATCATTCATTTTTGTTTGCTCATTGTTGAGAGCCTGGAACAAGAAAAAAACACAAATAAAAGAATAATAAAGACAACAGCCGTTCATTAATAATGTGTTTTAAATGGATATTAAAATTTTCTTCCAGTTACTTTCAGGCCATAATTTAGAAACAGGGAAGAGAGGAAGGGATGGCATCTGGGAGATGTCAGAGCAGTCCTGGGAAATGCATTTAAATGTTTAATATCTTTGGTGAATCGCACCATTTTTATGAACCTCAGGATCCAGTTAAAAAGAAAGGGGTCAGTATTCAAATGACGGCTGGTTAACTTTGGGAATTAACCAGATAAGTCATCATTTCTAAATTTCCCGCCCCAGGCACTAATTACATTTTATTCAGATAATTTGTACAGTTAAAATTGAACTGGTTACTCAGGGGATAAGAAATGTGCATTCATCAGCTTGCATTTGGTTTGTTTGCGTGCCTAAAAACTTACTATGCACACAAATTGTTTGTATGTGTGTGATTGTGTGTACCTGTGAACTAATACATATACAATTGATTTGTGCATGCAAAAAAGTCCTCATATCCATTCAGGAGTCCTTTTACTAAAGTGCATTTATCGCAAAAGCTGACATGCGTTGTGTAAAGCCTTCACAGTAGATATCAAGGGCATGACCTGTATGTTCCTGACAGGTAATATGTGAATGCGAACCCTAATGCATAGCTCTATTACTGCAGATCCACTTGCCTCACCTATTGAGGTGGCATTATGTGCACTAGGGTGGTCCACAAGCCATGCAAAAAGTTAAAGTATGTAGAATCATTTCTCCACCAGGCTTATTTTTGCCAATTGGGATAGCTTGCTTACATGTGAACTTTCAGCCTGATTGTGAAACATTTAGAGTTTGCCCCATACTGAACATTTTATGGATGGGAAAAGGCATTTATATATTGAAAATACTCCTTTTTAAGGCTCAGTTCAGGATGCCTGCGCATGAGTCCAAGAATATCACAGATTTGGCTCTGTCAGTCTCATTTACGTCAGACAGTGGAATGAAGCACCATTTACAATCCAAGCTCCTCTCAATGCTTTTGAATTTTTATCAGTTCTTAAGAATTACCCAAACCAGGCTGTTGCATTTTCGAGGCAACTCTGGTTTTTGTCTGAATATTTGGCAGGATTAGCCCTTTTTGATGACAGAGTCTCAGCAGAAACAACAAAAAAGATGGTGCAGAACCTTCGGCGGCCACTGTTTCCAGACATTCCAGTTGTCTGCTGTTTAGTTCAGGTGACATAAAAACTGCCAAATGGGGTGACCTCTTAATGTTGTTTATTTTCATTAAAATTTTGTGTGTTTGTTACAAATATGATAAAGAACAAAATCAGCCTTGTAGAGAACTGAAATCTGTTAGTTTGTTTTTTTGGACCACCCCAATGTGCACCTGGAGTGGAGAAGTAGCCTAATGGTTAGAGCAACTGCCTAGTACCCAGATGATCAAGGGTTTGATTCCCACTGGTGCTCCTTGTGACCTTGGGCAAGTCACTTTACCTTCAATTGCCTTGGAAGAAAAGGCCTGGCAATATACTTCTGGTGATACATTGCTAAGGAAAACCCAAAGACAGCTGGGTTGCCAGGAGTCAGCACTGACTTGACAGCACTAAAAATGTGCACCCACACTAATTGCAACATTGAGAATTAGTATGTGATACGTCCTCCCAAGCTGACTGCAATGTACTTACCACATCCACTCTGCACCCTAACACATGAGTGGTAGTTAGCATGCAAATTAGAGTGTGGTAACTGTCACATCCCCATGATAACAGTTACCATGGCCTGAGCCAGAAGTTCCTGTGTACAAAAACACCCATTAATTGCTTAGTGCACTTTAGTAAAAGGGCCCCACGGTGTTCACAAAAAAAACATGAAAATTACAAAAATTTTATTTATAATGAAGATTAACCAAACTTTTTTGGCCATGCATACTGCTATCGGGGAGGAGTCAGAGATAATCTGGGGAGGGAGTGGGAATGTGCCTATCATTTAAACAAATAGCACCAATATTTAGCACTATCCAGTTAGAGATAAATGGCTGCGCCCCCTTGGAGGAATTGCATTCCTATGGTTGATCAGATAACTTATATGATAGTTAACTTTGGACAGTGAGTTTCATCAGCACGATTTAGCAGATTATGTCCTTTGAATATCTGATCAAAGATAACCAACTATCTTACCTGATTATTTTTATGTTAAAATCTCTTTATTGGGACATGAATTATACTCAATCAATGCTACAGGCAAAAATAAACGCACCAAACCTAATGTATAACTGTTTAAACAAGCAACAGTAACAACAGTTCATGGAAATGACATAGTGTCCCACATTTTATCAGTTTTATTCCTCTCACCGCTCTCCTTTGTCCTTCCCCCTCAGAGAGTAATAAGAGGAAGAACAATGCAAGGGAGCACGTGGAAATGCGCAAGCCCAGAAACTATATGCCATCAGCCAGCACCCCATGGTCCCATGCGTGAATGTTTGCCCTTAGCCAAATTTATTGCTTAAGAAATCAAACCTTTACAAAACTACTTAGTTTCACTAAAACAAGATGATAATTTGGGGGAGCAGGCTGGGGGATTTCATGGCAAGGAGAAAGCACAATTCTCGTTATTCTTAAAGATTAATATGACTGCTAGGTTCATGTGTGTTTATCATATGCAGGGATGCCTTCAGCTCCACCCAGTCCTGGTTTTACTTCACTGCGTGCATGAATTTTCTTAGGAAAATCTGATTTACCTTTTCCTCTAAATAGTCAGGTAAATCCAGGACTGGATTGACTTCTGAAAAAATTAACTGGTAATCCCCTGCACCCTGTAACATCACAAAACTGCTAAAGGATTACAGCTCTCATGAATAAGAATTTGGCTCTGCTATTACCTTTTACCCCGCCTCCACCTCTGGAAAGGAAAACAATACACATTGCATTATAAGTATATTATAATATACTTTCGGGTGGTTGTGCACCGGCTGGTAGGCAGCAGCTGAAGGAGAGAAAAGAAAAATATCCAAAGGGGTGTGGGGAGGGATTTGCATTTTGCTCACGCCTTTCCCATTCAAGTACAGGAGGTATTTTCCTGTCTCCATTCTGTTTACAACTAAAAACGCTAGCACACTACCGCTCCCTATGGATGTGATAGTAGATAGCTCACACTTCCTCCCGTTAACACACACTGACATTTAGTAAACATGTTCTGACGTTTGCACCTAAGGCAGTAGAGGGTTAAGTGACTTGTCCAAGGATTTGTCAGCTGTTGGGTGACTCTAGGTCTCCTTGGAAAAGCCGAACCACTTCAGGGTTTGCTCCATTGTAAGTGAATCCTTGTAACTTTGATTTCCCTAAGAAAAGCAGGACACTCTCTAAGCACACAATTGCATAAATCTGGGTCTGGTTTAGCATTTCATGGTATACTATATGGTATCAAAGTGGAAGTCCCCACTGTTGTATCGACTGAATAATACTTAAAATGTTGTCAATACACATTTAAATTATTTCAGAATAACTTGACCATACTTGTTTCTAAAATATGTGAACTATTCTCTATGGAAAATCCAATCGCCAATGGTTCTGGAGAACACTAAGATCTTTGTATATCATCAAGTCATTGCCTTACGCCATTCCTTTTACATCTTCAATTTAGTGAACTCTTCTTTAACATAAGACCATAACATAAGATATGCCATAATGGGTCAGACCAAGGTCCATCAAGCCCTTGTATTGATTCAAGCATTGATATCCTGGGTCCCTTCTTAATAATGGTTTATGGACCTTTACTCCAGGAACTTGTCCAAACCTTTTTTAAACCCAGCTACACTAACAGCCTTTACTACATCCTCCGGTAACAAATTCCAGAGTTTGATTACACGTTGAGTGAAAAAATATTTTCTTTTATTAGTCTTAAATAGTTTACCCTGTAGCTTCATTGCATGTCCCCTAGTCTTTCTATATTCTGATAAGGTAAACAATCGATCTACGTTTACCCGTTCCACTCCGTTCATTAATTTATAGACTTCTATCATATCTCCCCTCAGCCGTCTCTTTTCCAGGTTAAAGAGCCCCAACCTTTTTAGCCTTTCTTCATAGGAGTATCCTTCCATCCCTTTTACCATTTTGGTGGCTCTTCTCTGAACCTTTTCTAAAATCGCTATATCCTTTTTAAGATATGGCGACCAGAATTGCACACAATATTCAAGGTGCGGTCTCACCATGGAACGATATAGAGGCATTATAATATCTTTGTTTTATTTTCCATTCCTTTCCTTATCATACCTAGCATTCTATTTGCTCTCTTGGCCGCCGCTGCACACTGGGCCGAGGGTTTTAACATGGTATCCACAATGACGCCTAAATCTTTTTCCTGGGTGGTGGTTCCTAATGTGGAACCTTGCATCGTGTAACCATAGTTTGGGTTGTTCTTCCCTAGGTGCATAACCTTGCACTTGTCCACATTAAATTTCATCTGCCATTTTGATGCCCAGTCTTCCAATTTATCAAGATCCTCTTGCAATTTTCCACAATCCTCTTGGGTTTTAACAACTTTAAATAGTTTTGTGTCATCTGCAAATTTGATAACCTCACTCGTTATTCCACTTTCCACGTCATTTATGAATATGTCAAAAAGCAGCGGACCCAGCACAGATCCCTGGGGTACACCACTATTCACCTTTCTCCATTGGGAAAATTGGCCACAATAGTACACTGCCTCCTATCCCATGACTCTTTAGTTTTGCCAAAAGACTCTGATGAGGGACCTTGTCAAAGGCTTTCTGAAAGTCCAGATACACAATATCAACCGACTCACCTTTGTCCACCTGATTATTCACTCCTTCAAAGAAACATAACAGATTAGTAAGACAAGATCTTCCTTGTCTAAAGCCATGTTGGCTGTCTCCCATTAGGTCATGACTATCTACATGCTGAGTAATTTTATTCTTTATGATGGTTTCTACCATTTTTCCCAGTACTGATGTCAGGCTCACCGGTCTGTAGTTTCCCAGATCACCCCTGGAACCATTTTTAAAAATTGGTGTTACATTGGCGATCCTCCAATCTTCAGGTATTAGAGATGATTTTAATGATAGTTCACAGATTACTAATAGCAGGTCTGCAATCTCATATTTCAGTTCTTTCAACACCCTTGGATGTATACCATCCGGCCCAGGTGATTTGCTACTCTTCAGTTTATCTAATAGTTGTAATACATCTTCCTGATGTATCGATATTTCCTTCAATTCTTCCACACCTTTAAATACCACTTCAGTCATGGGTAACATCCCTACATCTTCCTCAGTAAAGACTGAAGCAAAGAATTCATTCAGTCTCTCCGCTATCGCCTTGTCGCCTCTTAGTGCTCCTTTAACCCCTTTATCATCTAATGGACCAACTGACTCTCTCACAGGTTTTTTGCTACGAATGTACTTGAAAAGGTCTTTACTTCGCGTTTTTGTTTCCGCAGCAAGCTTCTTCTCAAATTCTCCCTTTGCCTGCCTTATCAATGCCTGCATTTGACTTGCCAGTGCTTGTGCTGTTTCCAGGTTTCGTCGTTTGGCTCTTTTTTCCATTTCCTGAAAGATGCTTTTTTGGCAACAACAGCCTCTCTGACCTCACCTTTAAACCATGCTGGCAGTTTTTTGGACTTCCTTCCACTTTTCTTAAAGCGTGGAATACAGCTGGTCTGGGCTTCCAAGATAGTATTTTTCAACAACAGCCAAGCCTGATGTACGTCTTTAACCTTTGCAACTGCTCCTTTTAGTTTTTTCTTAACTGTTTTCCTCATTTTATCATAGTCTCCCTTTCAAAAGTTAAAAGGTAGTACTGTGGATATCCTTACTATCCCTCCTCCACTAATTAAATCAAAGGCGATCATGCTATGATCACTATTGCCAAGTGGCCCCAACACCCTTATCTCTTGCACTAGATCTGGTGTTCCACTAAGGACTAGGTCTAATATGGCTTCCCCTCTGGTCGGTTCATGAACCAGCTGCTCCAAGAAGCAGTCATTTATTTCATCTAGGAACTTTATCTCCCTAGCATGTCCTGATGTGACACTGACCCAGTCGATACCGGGGTAATTGAAATCACCCATTATTATTACTGCGCTGTAACTTTTGTTAGCTTCCTTGATTTCTTTGAGCATTTCATCATCCATTTGGTCATTCTGGCCAGGTGCTCGATAGTACACCCCCACTGCCATTGCCTTCCCCCTTTTATATGGAATTTCAATCCATATAGATTCTACAGCAGATTTTGTTTCCTGCAAAACTTTAATCCTTTCTGAGTCAATGCCCTCTCTAACATAAAGCGCAACCCCTCAACCAATTTTATCAGCTCTATCATTACGATATAGTTTGTACCCAGGTATCACAGTGTCCCACTGGTTGTCCTCCTTCCACCATGTCTCTGATATTCCAATCATATCTAACCTTTCATTTAGTGCTATATATTCTAACTCTCCCATCTTATTCTTTAGACTTCTAGCATTTGCATACAAGCATTTTAGAGAATGTATTTTATTCATGTTAATTTGGCTATTGTTAGACATGGGTAAATTGGGATCTTTAAGCTCTGTCTGCTCCATACTTGAGGGCATTTGGGCTACTTTACTCTTTTGTGGAACCTCTCTGCTTTTGGTAGTATCCTTCAAGGATACATTCTTCCAAACCATCCGCTCTTGGGCGACTGTCGGCTTTCCCCTAATATCTAGTTTAAAAGCTGCTCTATCTCCTTTTTAAAGGTTAATGCCAGCAGCCTGGTTTCATCCCGGTTAAGGTGAAGCCCATCCCTTCGGAAGAGCCCCTCCTTTCCCCAGAATGTTCCCCAGTTCCTAACAAATCCAAAACCCTCATCTCTGCACCATTGTCTCATCCACGCATTGAGACTCCGGAGCTCTGCCTGCCTTTTGGGTCCTGCACGTGGAACAGGAAGCATTTCGGAGAATGCTACCATGGAAGTTCTGGATTTCAACTTCCTACCTAAAAGCCTCAATTTAGCCTCCAGAACCTCCCTACCACATTTTCCTATGTCATTGGTACCGACATGTACCAAGACAGCAGACTCCTCCCCAGCACTATCTAAGACCTTATCTAGGTGGCGCGTGAGGTCCGCTACCTTCGCACTAGGCAGGCATGTTACCAGGCGATCCTCACGTCCACCAGCCACCCAGCTATCTACATGCCTAATGATCGAATCACCAACTATAACAGCTGTCCTAACCCTTCCCTCATGGGCACATGGCCCTGGAGAAACTTCCTCGGTGCAAGAGGGTTTTACATCACCTGGAGGACAGGTCCTAGTTACAGGATCACTTCCTGCCACACCAGGGTGATGCTCTCCTGTCACGTGACCTCTCTCCTCCATGGCAACAGGGGTGCTGCCAGACTGGAGGTGGGACTTCAGGACTATATCCCTGTAGGTCTCGTCTATGTACCTCTCTGTCTGTCTTATGTTTTCCAAGTCTGCTACTTTAGCCTCTAGAGAACGGACTTGTTCCCTGAGAGCAAAGAGCTCCTTGCACCTAGTGCACACGTAAGACCTCTCACCAACTGGGAGAAAATCATACATGTGACACTCAATGCAAAAGACTGGAAAGCCCCCATCCCGCTGCTGGACTGCTGTCTGCATCTTAGTTTTAAGTTTGTGTCTAGATCTTTAAGTTCTTACTTACTAGGGGTTGCTATGGGTATTTATACCAATAAAACTGTACCTAATACGTTTAATATACCTTGTTCACGTGAAGCTTAATTAATCTCTAAGAGGCACTCTGTCCCCATCTGGTCCTTTCTATGATTTGATATGTCCTATGTAGACCTTCAGATGAAAAGGTAGGGACCCGTGGGGAAGGCACTGTGATAATCCCTCTCTACAGAAGAATTACCCCCAGTTCAGGCAGTAATTGTGGGTACTGGGAAAAGCAATGACAACCTCAGTCTACATTCCAGCATCTCATGAGGCTTTATGCAACCCCTTAACAGAGACTGCTAACCATGGGTAGGCAGGACTGCGTTTTCGATGTTCAAAAAGTCTTGCAAATAGAAAATATAGAAATTTTTATTGCATAGTTTATTCTGCTAATGCCATCCACAGCTGAAGATATTTCCCATCGTGTTGGGTGCCAGAGGCTTGATTAAGAAGAATTTCCAAGCATACCTTGATAACTTACTCATACATGTTACATCTTATGAACTCCAGGAGAAGGTGCTCTTTGGAACGAACCAGCTACAACACCAAGCATTAGCAGTAAATTTGAGAGACTGAGATCATAGTCCACATACCTGGGCTTAGAAATGAGGTTCATGACTGTCATGGTATGCGCAAAACTAATCAACAACCAAAAGCAAGGGCTAACTATAAAGTATTGGTCGATTTTACAACTGCATGAGTGTTTTCCACAATGGTTATTGTTTTCCTACAATCAGATTAAAAATCTTAAGGAATAGCTTAATCCGACTGACATCACTTTTAAATTTGGTGGCACAGCTGTAGTGGTGGGCCACTCTAAGTGTGGGAATTGCAAATCCTGTGATAATATGCATGAATCTAATTTTCTCACTAATCCTCAAACTGGGCGATGGTAGTTTTTTAAAAATTAGATCACTTGCGTTGCTGATCATGTGATTTACCGTATACAATGTCCTTGTGCAAAATTATAGATTGGAAAAACTACAAGACCTTTGAAAGTGAGATTCAATGAGCATCGATACAGTCTCCAGTACAAGGAGGAGTCAGCCCCCATTGTTCAACATTGTCTAGATCATTCTCACTCTTTTTCATCTCTTTGCTTTGTGGCCATTGATCATATACCTTCATCTTTGCGGGGGAGGGGGGAGAGGGGGAGAGATTGATAGAAATAGGCATCTCCTTCGGTTGGAAACAAAATGGAATTTTTTGTTGTAAACTCTACATCCCAGTGGCCTCAATATGTCATTGGACTACTCAGTAGTTTTTTAATTGTTGGATAGCTCATGGATAGTGAGGAGGATACATGTGTTTTATTCCAATGATTATTTTTAGAGCGAGGATGGATTAGCACATTTCTGGGGTTTCATTTTTGATTAATCGGGCATGATCCGATGCACATTTAGTTGCGGCAAGAAGTTTTTTATGTAGCCTCCAGGGTTTCATTCATGACATCATTCTTGTTCCAGTTCTGGCGGGACCAGTGGTGGCTCTTTAAAAGATGCCGCAAAGATTGATATACAGCCGAACCGATTTGAACGGAAGATACACGGCCTATGTTGCCTTTATGCTGCTGTTGGATTTATTTCAGAGTATTTGGACGAATAACACTGTTTGTGGGTTGGTACTTAAAAAGGAAATTCGGTACTAGTAAAAGGCTCACAGCTCTTTTCTATGCAAACAGTTTGCAATTTCTTTATATTTGTAGTTATGTCACAGTGTTTTAAGAGAGCTGATTGCTGTAAATGATTTTTATTATAGCTTACAGCAATGAATTTTGTTCACCACATGAATAGTATTCAAAAAGGATGAATTTTCTTGAGCCATGTGGTCTCTTTAATGCGATTGTGTGTGTTTTGAATAGAGTATACATGCACATCAGCGGCCAATATCGTCTTCTGAAGGCATACTCCTGATGCAGCTTGTGAGCGAAACGCGGCCATGTCAAGTGTAGGAACACTGGCTGGAAGTATAAAACCATTGGCGGAATGAAGATAAGTTTTTGTTTTTAATTATATAAAAATATTGTAAGTAAATAAAAGATTTTATATTTAGGGGGTTTTATGACCAATGAGAATGAGTCCTTAGGTCCATTGTGACGCTAGGTGGTGAGCTGTTGGGCTTTTCAACTTTAAATAGGACATCTCTGAGGTCCTTTCCCCTTGATTTTTGAATGAAGTGCATGTTTTTTGAAGAAACATACAACCTTATGTGAAATATATTTGTTTGGTGATTTGTTTTTGTATGTACAAAACTAATTCATTTTGGAGAACTTGGCAAGATAAATAATTCTCCTTTAGAACAGCAGTACCAGCCAAGAAAAGGCAAAGCAACTGGTATAGATAAAAGGGGGAGAGGGGGGATGGAAGCAAACTCACTACATGCTTTTTCTCTTGGTGAAAAAACAAGCTTAAATGGCTTTACAACCTTATGGAGGGAACTTTGCTCGAGCTAAATAGCCTTTTGCACCAGTCAACATGCTGTATCTTTTACTATGTCATAACCTACAAGAATTCCTGGAAGCATCATAAAGTTTCCTTCTAAAATTCACTTTGTCTTCACTTTATTAGACTTACAGTATTATCTTTAATATCATAAAATGGAACTCTGCAGATTTGATAGCTTAAGTGAAAAACAATGATCAAAAGCTCCTCAGCCAAGCTCGCAGAAAGTTATTGATATCGCTGGAAAACATTTGCATTTAATGTCATGGGCCTGGCCCAGCAATTAAGAGAAATATCCTAGTGCGATCATTTCAAGAGTCAGAGTCTTGTTTATCACATTGTTGGCTTCTGATTCACATGTAAACAGCACTTATGGAAGGATCTGAATTTCCTAGAACTTGCTAGATGCAAGGGGTCTTCCCCCAGGCCACATTACCCAAAGAACAAAATGATTTATAAGGTTTGCTGTAGATGTCCAGAAGAATTAATGACATAGAATGTATCCATGTAATTATTTTTCAGATAGATTTGCTAAAATGAACTGCCCTGTTAGTGTGAGCTAATACCATTAAAGCGACCTGCAGCAAACTAACATGTGTTTATGGTGTTAGCGTGTACTGAAGCAGTGGCACACGCTAGTAAATCTTGTACAGATGCATCTTCTAGTTTAGATGCTTGAATGCTTCCTTTAAATCCTCTCCAAGAGCTTTGTGTCTGATTCCAGCTCAAATTCAACCTCCTTCAACTTTTCCTAAAAATAATGCATATCATGTTTATACTCTATCGTCTGTCTCGGCACTTGAAATCCTCTGACTTCATTCTTCTCTGTCCCCATTTTGTACAGTTTCCCATCTTTAACCTCGGCTCTGAGAAGCCCCTCTGAAATCTATTTGTCTCTGTTAACCAACGGAACAACTGTATCTCTGAAGCTGCGTTTCAAAGAAGTCTAACATATCCCTGCTTTATGTCATACCTTTCAGATTTAAGGGTACCAGATGTCCCCAATTTTCGGGGATTGTCTCTGATTTCAGAGCCGTGTCCCTGTCTCCCACATCTTTGGCAGCCTCCTGTCCCCAATTCTAGTAATGGGCACAGAGGGGGTAGAAAAAGAGCATTCATTTTCAATTTAGTGATTGGAATATGTCAATTTTTAGAATTTGCATCCATTATCTTTATATTTTGCATGGTACGGAGGGAATGCATCACTGTTTCTGTTTCTCCGTAGATTTGTCTGCTTGGATGTGATATTGTTGCTGTTGTGGGATGGATGGTGGGGGGGGGGGAGCAGGTTATGACTTTGCTTCCCTCCTTCACGCCTTGTTGCTAAAGCATGGAACTAAAGTGCTCCTCCCTCCCCCTCCCCTACACCACACTTTGGATAAATGTCCCAGATTTGCTTTATTCAGATAATCAATGAGCCTAGGTATGAGAGAAAAAGTACATTAAATGAAACATCGGAGGGATATAGGCAGGCGTGATCAAAATTCTGATTCTGAGTAACTAGATAAATGGATGTTACCCCAAGAGCCAAATAAATACCATGGCATATTGCTATTTCTTGCTTACATTTAAAGAACTTAATCTCACCAAGGTGAAATAATGTGCTATGTGGTGTAGGACCCATTTTATAAAATTTGAAAAGTAATGAATGATATGCGTTAGCATGCAATAGCAGTGCAGTGCACGTTATTATGTCAGGGCGCTTGAGATGAAACCAGAACTGACAAGAGCTACCAGGGGTTCACAATGTCCTCTCATATCCAGCCCTCACTGGCTGATCCTGCTTATCACAGATAAAAGAGGAGGAGTTTCATCCTTTGACTAGACTAAAACATCAATTCCGCATGTCATTAACTTTATAAATAACCCACACAGCAAATATACAGTGGCCAGCGGATTACTCGTAAATGAAAACGTGTCTTGTCCAGTTCTAAGGGCAAAGTTTTTCAGTGGGAAAGAGTTTAAGCTAATGGGAAAGTCCCACCCCTCACACACCTCCCAAAAGCTCTCGTTTTTTAGAATTCAGGATCAGGGTCACGCAGTGCATTGATCACTTCTGGCCTGACAAGACACGTTTAATCCTGTTTTCCACATGAAAAAAGGCAGATTTGCAAATCAGCGGTTGTTACAAGGTCAATGTTTTCTGTAGCTAAAACCTTCGGGGCAAAATGTAACAAAGGATTTTAATGAAAACTGAGGGTCTTTTCAGTTTTACCTAAATCTTTATTGATATGAAATAATACAGCTATCTTCACAAGTAGCAGCGTAGTGATTACAGCAATGGGTTGATAAACAGGGAAACCAAATCCTACAGTTGCCCCTTGTGGCCTTGGGCAAGTCATTTCTTCATTGCCTCGGGTATAAGCTAGGAGGCCCTTTTACTAAAGTGCACGCTCAGGCCCACGGTAACAGTTACTTTGAGGGCATGACACTTAACGCATGCCAATTTTTGCATTGCCAGTCATGCATTATGGTGCTGAATGGGCAGGGAGTGAACACGGTGAGTGTATTGCAGTTAGCCCAGGCATATATATCGTGTGCTAATGGTCAATGTTACCATTAACACAGGTTCATCTAACGCCACCTCAATAGGTCACCCGCAGCAATAGTGCTGCTGCCTTTGGATCTTGATTTACCTGAACTCCTTCTCCTTCCCCCTGTTTTTACCCCCGTTTACGCCTTCTGTGTTTGTCTTGATTAGATTGTAAGCTCTGATGAGCAGGGACTGTCTCTTACATGTTTTTTGTACAGCGCTGCGTACGACTGGTGTTGTTGTTGTTAAGTGC
Organism: Ichthyophis bannanicus; assembly: GCA_033557465.1. Taxonomy (NCBI): domain Eukaryota; kingdom Metazoa; phylum Chordata; class Amphibia; order Gymnophiona; family Ichthyophiidae; genus Ichthyophis; species Ichthyophis bannanicus. The sequence continues at coordinate 116,002,245 of CM066049.1, read as the reverse complement.
CATCGAGTCGGAGTCGACTCATGGCGACCCTCTGGATAGCTATCCTAAATTGTGTTCGGTCTTCAGTCAGGCGGCTCATTGTTGACAGACTGGTACCCGTAGCTGCTGTTATTGTATCGATCCATCTCATTGCTGGCCTTCCTCTTTTGCGTTGACCTTCTATCTTGCCAAGCATGATGTCTTTCTCTAATGATCTCTCTCTTCGCATGATGTGTCCAAAGTATGAAAGTCGAAGTCTTGTCATCTGAGCTTCCAAAGAAAGCTTAGGTTTGATCTCTTCTAGTACCGACTGGTAGCGCTATATAAATGCTCAGTAGTAGTAGTGGTAGAGTTTGGATATACATCTGCATGTTAATGGTTGGAAACATGCTGGTCACACCCTTGACAATTACTGCCAAGGCTTGGCACTTAACATATGTTAAATATAAAGGGAAAAATCTACTGCACCCAAATGTAACTCACTTGATCTACTACTGAAAAAGTCTTCAGCTAAATAAAATAAAATACAATTCCAGTTTCAATCATGTATACAGAAAAATAGTCCATTACACATAGCCAAGCTAAACAATCCCACTGTATTTGCTCTGACCCAAACACCTCAAAGTTCTACTGTATCCTTCAAACTACCATCCAAAATCACTTCTAAGAAAATTGCCTCCTCTCTCAGAACACCTAAAGAAAATCTAGAACATCGAATTTGCTCTACCAAAGGCCCATCAAGCCCACTGTCCTCTTTTAGCAGTATGTATCATTAAATCAATTTTGCGCTCCAAAATTTTATACCCCTATAATTCAAAAACTTTCCTCAATATAACTGTTCAACATAAATTTGGCTAGGTCTCAGACTTCCCGGCTCTTTCTTGGCAATCTGTCAGTCAACCAACAGAGCCGCGCCAACTAGCATCAACGACCTGCCAAAATTGTGACCAGTTGACAATGCAATTGAAGACTTTCAAAAACACTTAAAACATATTGTAGTGAAAATCGTATCAATTATATCTTAACCATCACCCTACCAAAGTGTGTACATAAACACCGTTTGAAAAATTTTCATTTATAGAAATAACTTTTAAAATAGTCTGAAAAAATATATCCTCAAAGTCCCAATGTATCTTCTCAAAATCCAAACAGTCCCAATGTATATTCTCAGAGTCCAAAGAAATGTTCCCAACGCTGTCTTAGTCGCGCTCCCACGCGTTTCTCCCACTCAGGATTCTTCAGGGGAAATTTAAGCAAAGTGCTTTATGGAAGATATCAAGTCACTTTTTTCAGGGAAGATATCAATCTGTCTTCACAAAAGATATTAATGTAGCTCTTATTTCGAAACCACTGGCTCCGCCAGTCAGAATCACAGAGAAAAGATCCTACTTCTCGTGGCTCCCAGTTGCTTTCTGCAAAAGTGATGCTGCCCGCATCCTCAAGGAGTGACCCTCTCTTTCTAAAAAACGCCAGGGATAAGCAGTGGTTTTCTCTTGATAACGATTTATGGACTTTTCCTCCAGGAATCTGTCCAAACCTTTTTTAAACCCTCTAGCAATGAGTTCCAAAGTTAAAGTATGCATTGAGAGAACAAGTATTTTCTCTGATCTGTTTTAAATGTACATCTTTCTGTGCAACAGAGTTCATGCAGTTGCCCAATAGTGAGAGAAAAAGAGAACCATGGAGCACATACCTAGAGCTACAGAAATCACAGAAGACTTACATCTGACAGCTCTGAAAAAATACTCCCTGCTCTGCCAGTTTCTAACCTGACACGAAATCTTATAAGGAGCAAGCTGCAAACAGAAACAAACGGTACACAACCTTGCAAGAAAGCACAATGCACTTATCACAGGCAATGTTCCCGCTAACCTGCGCTGAGTCCTCCGTTGGCATTCCTGCCCCTGGGGGGAGGTGCAAAGCAATAGCGCTTAGGATCGCACAACATCGGCAGGAATGCCGGCAGAGGATTCAGTGCAGCTTAGCGGGAACATTGATCGCAGGACCCTACAGCTACCCATATGGGAAAGAGAGTCAAAATAAAAGATTCATGTTTGTGATTGCCTAATAATGCAAAAAATGTGAAGGATAATAAATCATAGAAACAAGCCAAACGTTAATGACAAGAATCAATTTCCATAGACATAACATATTACAGAGAAAAATGGAAGGTGAGCTCAATAGATGAGCATTTCTCAAAGGAAGAGAGCTCTGTTAATGACCTTACAATCAGGGTACTTACAGGGAACTTTAGAAAATATTAGAAATTAGGATGACCAAACACTTTCAAAGTAACATGAAGGGGCCATTTTACTAAAGTGCGCTAAGTGACTGACGTGCATTTTAGCACATGGTAACATTAAGCACAGGGCCGTGGTAAGCTAATACACAGGCATGACAGTTCCTGCATGTTAATTCCCACAGTAACTGCACATCATGCAATGGGGTAGAGAATGGGCAGATTTAGGGCAGAGAGTGGATATGGAGACCGCAGTTCATTACAGTCAGCATGGGTGCACTTAAAATCACTCAGTGAATGGCAGAAAGTGTATCTGCGTTAATTGGGAATGCCGTTGCACACATGAGGGCACCTTTCCATGCCAGAAACCTGCTGGCCATGCCCCCAACAGCACATGACCTTTGCACTTACCGAATGTTCATTTTTACACAAAAATCTACTGCACCTTAGTAAAAGGGCCCAAAAGGACTTAAGAGGGACATTGGCTTCCTTGACCTTTATTAGATATAAGATCTTTAAAATGAAAAATATCACCGTTTCATCACTTTTGCCTTCCCCCCACTCCCTCTGACTAAGCTGTCATGACATATGCAGACAACATAAAACTAGTTACCTGTATTATTTAAACCCAATGAAATTGGGCTGTTTCTTCCCAGTTCTGATGAGCAAAGCTAGTCACAGTTATGTTAAGTTAGTCCATTAAAAAAGTCTCATGTACAGCTTGTTTAGCCCTTAATTTTACAAGAAAAACTACAAAATGTATTTTGAGTAAACAAAATTATAATATGTAGAGGGCAGGTGAATAAGCAGTTATAACGATTGGCTGAAAAATTTTCTTTCTTCTGTTCCAGAGCTTGGACTATTAAATGGCTAGACAGTGGAATAAGGACATGAGAAACCTGTCACCTGGAAAGAACTTTGAAAATTCCTTTCCCCAAATACATCTATAAAACTGGGGTGCCGGTAATTTTACACAAACACATAAGTGCATTTAAAGACGCGTTTACATGCAGAAGAGTTGGAAAGAATCTCATGACCCATGCTCTGCATGCTTTCCCCACTTGTTTAAAAGAAGCATTATAAGAACAAATCATAATCACAGTCTATCTGCTTCCTCAGTAATACGATCATTCAGTTTATATTTGGGTTTGGTACGTCACTTGATGAGGATATTCAATTGTTTTAAAGCAACATGAAAACATTAATGACATGGAAAAGCTAACAAAATATTGTTTTGTTGTTTGTCATTTTAGTATTCACTAAGGTGTTTCAGCAAATTCTCCATAGGAGAAACAAATGATATAGATGGGAAAATTAATAATTTATGCAGCATAAATTCAAAGCAAAATGACATAAGAGCATAAGATTTGCCATACTGTCAGTCAAGCCTAGTATCCTTTTTCCAATAATGGCCAATCCAAGTCACAAATACCTGGCAGAATCCCAAAAGATGGAAGATTTCACCCAGTCTACTTTAATGGTTAATGGACTTTTTCTCCTTAAACTTGTCCAAACTGTTACCTAATAGCTTTTACTACATTCTCTGGCATTGAATTCCAGAGCTTAATTACACGTTGAGTGAAAAAAATATTTTCTACAATTAATCTTAAATATATGATTTTGTAGCTTCATTGCATATCCCCTAGCCTTCATAATTTTAGGAGTAAACAATTGATTCATGTTTACTTGTTTCACTTCACTCATTATTTTATAGACCTCTATCATAACTCTCCACCTTGTCTCTTCTGCAAGTTGAAGAGCCCTAACCTTTTAAGCCTTTCCTCATAGGGCTACCCTTCCATCCCCGTTATCATTTTGGTTACCCTTCTCTGTACCTTTTCCAGTTTCACTTTCTCGTTATTTAGATGCAGAGACCAGAACTGCACTCAGTACTCAAGGTGCGGTCGTCCATGGAGCGATAGAGAGGCATTATGATATCCTTCGTTTTATTCTTCATTCCTCTCCTTATAATTCCTAGCGTTCTATTAGCTTTTGTGGCTGCACACTGAGCAAAACATTTAAGTGTATGACTAGGGCCGGCCCAAGAGCTTCTGTCACCCTAGGCAGAAACCCCGGCCTCGTTGCCTCCCCCCCCCCCCAGCTTCCCTCCCTCCCCAGCTGCTGCCGATTCTGTCTCGGGAGGGGCAGGCACTTTTGGAAATACTGCTGCTGCTGCCCACCTCCCTCCCAAATGGAATCAGCGGCAGCAGGGGGTTGACGGCGCAACTGGTTATATGTGCCGCTGCTGCCACCCACCCGGGCCAGTCGCGCTAGGCAGCTGCCTAGCTTGCCTACTGGACGGGCCAGCCCTGTGTATGACACCTGGATCCTTTTCCTGGGTAATGGTTCCTAATGTGGAACTTTGCATTGTCTAACTGTAGTTTGGGTTCTTCTTCCCTGAGTGCAGAACTTTGTACTTGTCACATTAAATTTCATCTGACATTTGGATACCCAGTCTCCCAGTTTCTCAAGGTCTTCTTGCAATTTTTCGCAATCCTCTGGCAATTTAACAACTTTGAATAATTTTGTATTATTTGCAAATGTGATCACCTCACTTATTCTCATTTCCAGGTCACTTATGAATATGTTAAAAAGCAGCGGGCCCAGCACAGATCCCTGGGGTACTTCACTATTCACCTTTTTCCATTGAGAAAATTGGTCATCTAGCCCTGTTCTCTGTTTTCTGTCTATTAACCAGTTCCTAATCCACAATAGGACGCTGTCTCCTATCCTGTGACTTTTTAATTTCCTTGAGAGTCTCTCATTAGGGACCTTGTCAAAGACTTTCTAAAAATCCAGATACATTATATCAACCTGCTCACCTTTATTAGTCCCATCTTCAAAAAATTTAAGAGGTTGGTGAGACAAGACTTTCCTTTGCTAAATCCATGTTAGCTATCTGCCATTAAACTAGGACCATCTATATGTTCAGTAATTTTGTTCTTTATAATGGTTTCTACCATTTTGCCCGGCACTGATGTCAGGCTCACCGGTCTGTAGTTTCCTGGCTCACCCTAGAAACATTTTAAAAACTGGCATTAAGTTGCCTACTCTCTAACCATCAAGTACTATAGACAATTTTAATGCCACAAAACATTGGTTTACTCAGGTACACTCCTCTTATTTGGTGAGCACAGCAAAAAATTGTTCTTTCCAGTTCATTTCTGAAAACATTGTATTTGTCTCTTGTTTTGCTTCTTTAGGAAGACAGTCATAAATTTGCTCCATATTACTAAGACATTTTTCCTCTTGGAATTAGCTACATTCCACGGGTCAGTTCTATCCATTTCTGACATGGACTTATCATAATGGCAGGCTATAGGGTTAACCCAGAGAAGCTTTTTCATTATATGTAATGAAGGCAACGTTCTTGACTAAAACCAGACATCCTCCTGAAATACATTTTTTGCTCTCACCTTCTGTAAAATAAGTAGTGTTTCATTAAATTATCTGACTTTTTAAAAAGATGAATGGTTACTTTATTTTTATTGTGAATTGCTAATACTACTTACTTACAAAATTGAATTTATTGACTTGCATTTTCTCGTAAGAAAAGATGTAAAGGGGACTGACGTTGAGCGTTCAGCTAGGCCTTCTTGAGTCAGCTCATCTGCTCTTGCTGAGATAGCTTCACGAGGTTGATGACATCTTGGCAACAGCGGTGTCTTCTTAGGTTCCTTTACTTGTGGATTACTGTAATGCCTGTATGCGAGTCTCCCTTGTTCGAACCTACTCAAAATGCAGCTTGTGATAAGGAAGCTTATCATAGCTCAGGTAGGAGCTATAGAAAAGATGATGTGACTCTGAACAAGCAACCTGTCAGTTTTGGTAGAAGTAAGAAAACAGAGTTTTCACATAAAAGACTACCAGTCCCAGAATGCACCAGGTTTCCAGCAGCCATGAGGGGGGCTGAAGTGAGAAAACGTGTGTGTAATCAAGAGAGTTATGAGGTAATCCCTAAGCACTCATCTCAAAGGGCAGGGCCTGATTCAACACAGCTGCGCTGTGTTAGGGAGGAGCATACATTAGAACAGAATAAGAATAGAGCTTATTCTACAGATAATAGCTACAGAGACAGCTTCAGGGAGAGCTTCAGCAACGGCTACAAGCTCCAGCCCAGCTACAGGTTTAAGCATCACCTGGAGAAACAGAAGCCAAGCCAAGCGGATAGAGAAAGTAGGAAACTCTCTGGAAGGAAGAGAAGAAAGGCCATTGGAAGGTCTGGGAGATTCCAAGGCAGTACCTATACTGGGAGGTATTCCAAATGCCAGCAGAGTCCATTGGACTGGAGTCAGCCAGAGGAATGGAATGGCAGAGATAGGAATCACCTGTGGCTACCTGGAAGAGAGAAGACTGCACGTGGAAAGGACTTTCAGACCTATGCCAGAAGGTATGTGAGGAAAGATCCAGTGTCCAGGGATCAAGATTGGAAGGCTGGACATCAGAACTGGATTACATACTGGCCAGGCTATACAGAGAGGAATTATGATAGCAGGAGAGGCTGAGGTATGAACACTGATCCAGACCCTATCTATAATAGTGAATGGCAGCAAGGGAATAAGCATTCTCATGATAGTGCCTTAATGAAAGACTCGTCTGTGCCAATGTATGATAGTGACCCTATGCTGATTGATGAAGGGGGAGATACAGCAGATGAAACTATTAATTACATGGACTGTTCTCTATCTAAATGCTATTGCTAGCTTTCTGTGAGCAAACATCAGCCATCACAAAGAAACCTAACTTTGTTCTTTATTTCCACTTCAAACAGCTCTTAAAGCAGGATTTGGGTTCACACAGTAGCAGCCAGCCAGCTAAAGGGTTTCAGCTGGTCAATTGATAGTAATTAAAGCTGCACTTGATTGTGTGTGTGAGCAAGGGAGAATCACTGCTGGGATCTGCGTGGAAAATAAGCAGAAGTTAACCTAACAAGCAAAGTTCATTTATTTCTTTGTGCCTTTTTATTTGGTAATTATTTGCTAAGAAAACATTAGCTAATTGCCTGACAAGTTGAAGGTTGTTTTCTGATTTGCTTTGTGACTTTCTGTTATCCATTTAAACACTGCAAGCAAGTAGTTTCCCCACACTGGACATTTGTGTTACATGTGAACCGCGCTGATGTAAATAGTGCGGTATATAAAAAATGTTAAATAAATAAATAAATAAATAAACCTCATTTATATTGCTACCAAGCATATTTGTGCTGGGTGAATTAAACCCCATCAATAAAAGAAGTATTTTATTGGCCTTACCACTGGTTTCACAACTCAATTATTGTCTTCAGCTGTGTTTGGGAGTGAATGAACTACATTACCCACAATACCTTGCAAGAATCATATGAATATATGCATCGTCAAGATTGTGTAAGTTCTCACCCTAGGCAGCCGTCTGACAAATGGCGTAGTTTTTCGGATTGCTTTTGCACCAAGAGGATTTATTTGCTGTGGATTACAAATAAAATTCAAGTTTGAAGCTGAAAGAAGATTTTTTTTTTCCCTCATCTGCACTTTGGAGGAGAAGTGGTTGTTCCAGGAAGCTGTCCCAGATGAAAAGACCCTGTGCAAAGCTGGATTCATCACTGAGACAAGGTAATATGTACCTGGGCATGTCTAGTGGTGGATGTGTGTAAGCACAGGGGGTAATTGAAAAAAAAAAAAAGTTGAAAAAAAAAAACACACCTGGTTGGAAGGTGCTGCTCTTTGGGGTTTTTTTTCTTTTCTTGCAGGGGTCAAGATGGATCCGAGGGAGATGGCTCAGTGGATGGCAGCCCAATTTAGTAAGCAGCAGGAGCTATCACAGCAGGCCCAGGACACTGCTATGAAGGCCTTAATGGAACAGCAGAAACCAGTGCTTGATCTGGTGCAAGCTCTAGTTCAGCTGCAGAGCCAAAGTGGAACAGATGCAAGACCAGCAGTTAGTACTGGTGCACCACATGTGAACACTGTGGGACTCAATCAAGGGATTGGGGCATTTAATTTTGGGAAATTAACTCCAGATGATAATGTTGATGATTTTCTAGAGTCTTTTGAAAGAGTGGCACAGGCTTTAGCATGGCCAGAGACCCAGTGGGCAGTAAGGCTGGCAGCCTCATTAACTGGAGAGGCACTGGCAGCTTACAGAGCAATGCCAGCAGCCCAGGCTTTGAATTATAAGGATGTAAAGGCAGCTATTAGAGATCGCCTAGGGTTGTCTATTTCAGAGTATAGGCGAATGTTTAGAGCTGTTACATTGAAAGTGGGTGAGACACCCAGGGCTCTGAGTCAGAGAATCAGAAGTTTAGCTGTAAAATGGTTGGAGCCTGAGCAAAAGACAGTAGAAATGTTATTAGATATTATAATGCTGGAACAATTTATGCTTGGGGTACCTAAAGATTTGAATGTTTTTCTTATACAGCAAAATTGCCAAAATCTTGGAGAGGCAACCATGCTAGCCGAGAGATTCTTGGAAGCCACGCAGGCTTGCCATAGAATGGGTGGCCCTCTAAAGATGGCTGCTGAGGCTAGATGTGCTGTATCAGCAAAGGGAATAATTAAGAATGTTTATGAAAATGAATGTACTGTATCAAACCAGATGACACAGTGGAATAGAAAGAAATGTTTCAAGTGTGGAAAAGTGGGACACTTAGAGAAGAGATGCCAGACACACACTAGTTTAATGGGTCTGGATTTAAAACAGCCCAAGGAAGGATTTCTTTTGATGGTTGATGTGCAGGGAATTACCACAAATGCATTATTAGACTCTGGGGCAGACCAGAGTATGATGTCAAAAAGGCTTTGGAAGAGGATAGAGGCCCAAGAAAGATTTGTGCCTAGAACCCCTGAAAGCCAAGTTCACATCAGATGCATTCCTGGTGCTGTATCATCATTTCGCATCTATTTGTTAATGGTTAAGTGCCTAGGGAAACAAGAGGAAGTCCTGTTAGCAGTGGTGCCTAGGCTACCCTTTGATTTGGTTCTAGGAAGAGACTGGCCAAGATTTAAGCAGGGTCTAGTGGAAGGACTAGGAAAGAAGGAGGGAGAAGGTTTAATGGTAGTAGCTCCCGGGCCTTTATTTGGAAGTCCTCAGACCCCAGCTAAAAGATGGTTAAGCGTCCAGAAGACCAAGCTACCCCAAAGCAGATATTCGTCCTAAAGTATCATAAGGTCTCAGAGAAGGCCCAAGCTCCTAAGCGGGCAACCCCTCAATCTGCTGGGTTTGACCTGTGCAGCATAGAAAATGTGACTGTACCTAGCCAAGGGAGAGCCCTGGTTGACACCGGTCTCCAAGTGGAAATACCAATTAGATGTTATGGGAGAGTAGCCCCAAGGTCCGGATTAGCCCTTAAATATTTCATCGATGTGGGTGCGGGAGTAATTGATCCCGATTACAGGGGCAATATTAAAGTTCTGTTGTTTAACTTTGGACAGAATGAGTATCATGTGAAGACAGGAGACAAAATTGCCCAATTGATCTGTGAGAGGCTGGGTTTTCCACCTGTGGAGGAGGTCACATCCCTAGAGAATTCTGAACGTGGAGCCAAAGGCTTTGGTTCTACTGATGTCAAAGGGGTTAAAAGCTTAGCTGCCACCTGTGCCCGAGAGAGGGAGGTGAGTGAAGAGGAAGATTTGGGACCCCAGGTATCTGATTGTAAAGAAAAATCAGAGCCCCAAATAGGTGAGGACCTGACAATGGTACAACAGGAAGAAATTAGGAAGTTGCTTAAGGAATTCCCAGATGTGTTGACACCCATACCTGGGGAGACCCATTTGGTGGCCCATGAAATAATAACTCCACCTGGGAAATTGGTTCGTCAAAGGCCATACCGCTTGCCCGAAGCCAAAAGACAGGAAGTAGTGGCACAAGTCCAGGAGATGTTGGACATGGGGGTAATAGAGGAGTCAAAGAGTCCCTGGAATAGCCCCATAGTCCTGGTGCCGAAGCCTGATGGATCCTTAAGATTTTGTATTGACTTCCGGCAGGTAAACGCCATATCAGTTTTTGATGCATATCCGATGCCAAGAATTGAGGAGCTGTTAGACCAGCTGGGACAGGCTCAATACTTAACCACCCTTGATATGACAAAAGGATATTGGCAAATCCCTCTCACCAGGGAGTCGAAGCCGAAGACTGCGTTCAGCACCCCCGTTGGCCTTTTCCAGTTCAAGAGGATGCCTTTCGAACTGCATGGAGCAGCAGCTACCTGCCAAAGGTTAGTGGATCAGGTACTTCGACCCCACCAAAATTATGCATTTGCATACATGGATGATGTCATAATCCATAGTAACACCTGGGCGGAGCATTTGAAGAGGATCAGGGCAGTCTTGTGCTCTATGAAGCAAGCGGGAATCACTTTAAACCCGAAGAAGTGTGCCTTTGCAAATAGGGAGGTAAAATACCTAGGCCACCTAGTGGGAAGAGGAAAAATTAAACCTCTATTAAGCAAAATAGATAGCATCAGGAATTTTCCTCCTCCAACAACAAAGAAACAACTAAGAAGTTTCTTAGGACTTATTGGATACTACCGCCGGTTTATACCGCAATTTGCAGAGAAAAGTGCCATTTTCACGGATATGCTGCGAAAGAATTGTCCAAACCAGATAAAGTGGACACCAGAAGCTGAAAAAGCGTTTTCAGTCTTAAAAGAAAAATTGTGTACAGGACCGGTACTGAAAGGAGTAGACTTCAAGAAACCCTTTCTGGTTCAAACCGATGCATCGGATGTAGGGCTAGGAGTGGTCCTATCCCAGTGCCATGATGGGGAGGAGCATCCTGTGATGTACCTAAGCAGGAAGTTGTCACCGGCTGAACAAAAGTATTCCACGATAGAAAAAGAGTGTTTGGCTATCAAGTGGTCAGTGGAGGCGTTAAGGTTTTACCTTACAGGGAGAAAGTTCCAGTTGGTCACGGACCATGCCCCACTTAAGTGGTTGCAGCAAATGAAGAACCACAATGCCAGGTTGACACGCTGGTACATGGCCTTACAGGCGTTTGATTTTCAGGTTGAACATCGTGCCGGGAAGTTACACAAGAATGCGGATGCACTTTCCCGTATTACGGACTGTAGAGAAGAAGTTTCACCAGTAAAACCAGTCCGTAATAACTTAAGCAGGGGGGTATGTGATAAGGAAGCTTATCATAGCTCAGGTAGGAGCTATAGAAAAGATGATGTGACTCTGAACAAGCAACCTGTCAGTTTTGGTAGAAGTAAGAAAACAGAGTTTTCACATAAAAGACTACCAGTCCCAGAATGCACCAGGTTTCCAGCAGCCATGAGGGGGGCTGAAGTGAGAAAACGTGTGTGTAATCAAGAGAGCTATGAGGTAATCCCTAAGCACTCATCTCAAAGGGCAGGGCCTGATTCAACACAGCTGCGCTGTGTTAGGGAGGAGCATACATTAGAACAGAATAAGAATAGAGCTTATTCTACAGATAATAGCTACAGAGACAGCTTCAGGGAGAGCTTCAGCAACGGCTACAAGCTCCAGCCCAGCTACAGGTTTAAGCATCACCTGGAGAAACAGAAGCCAAGCCAAGCGGATAGAGAAAGAAGGAAACTCTCTGGAAGGAAGAGAAAAAAGGCCATTGGAAGGTCTGGGAGATTCCAAGGCAGTACCTATACTGGGAGGTATTCCAAATGCCAGCAGAGTCCATTGGACTGGAGTCAGCCAGAGGAATGGAATGGCAGAGATAGGAATCACCTGTGGCTACCTGGAAGAGAGAAGACTGCACGTGGAAAGGACTTTCAGACCTATGCCAGAAGGTATGTGAGGAAAGATCCAGTGTCCAGGGATCAAGATTGGAAGGCTGGACATCAGAACTGGATTACATACTGGCCAGGCTATACAGAGAGGAATTATGATAGCAGGAGAGGCTGAGGTATTGAACACTGATCCAGACCCTATCTATAATAGTGAATGGCAGCAAGGGAATAAGCATTCTCATGATAGTGCCTTAATGAAAGACTCGTCTGTGCCAATGTATGATAGTGACCCTATGCTGATTGATGAAGGGGGAGATACAGCAGATGAAACTATTAATTACATGGACTGTTCTCTATCTAAATGCTATTGCTAGCTTTCTGTGAGCAAACACATCAGCCATCACAAAGAAACATAACTTTGTTCTTTATTTCCACTGCAAACAGCTCTTAAAGCAGGATTTGGGTTCATACAGTAGCAGCCAGCCAGCTAAAGGGTTTCAGCTGGTCAATTGATAGTAATTAAAGCTGCACTTGATTGTGTGTGTGAGCAAGGGAGAATCACTGCTGGGATCTGCGTGGAAAATAAGCAGAAGTTAACCTAACAAGCAAAGTTCATTTATTTCTTTGTGCCTTTTTATTTGGTAATTATTTGCTAAGAAAACATTAGCTAATTGCCTGACAAGTTGAAGGTTGTTTTCTGATTTGCTTTGTGACTTTCTGTTATCCATTTAAACACTGCAAGCAAGTAACCTCATTTATATTGCTACCAAGCATATTTGTGCTGGGTGAATTAAACCCCATCAATAAAAGAAGTATTTTATTGGCCTTACCACTGGTTTCACAACTCAATTATTGTCTTCAGCTGTGTTTGGGAGTGAATGAACTACATTACCCACAATACCTTGCAAGAATCATATGAATATATGCATCGTCAAGATTGTGTAAGTTCTCACCCTAGGCAGCCGTCTGACAAGCTGCATGAATGGCAGCCAGTGTGGTCGCTGGTGCCATATTACTCTAGCCCTTCACTGGCTCCCGAATGATCATAAATGTCAGTTCAAGATTCTGTTACTAGCATTTAAGGCTAGATGTGGTCTTGTCCCAGCATATCTCCAAGGGAGAATTTAACTGTACACACTCTCTGGTTCTCTAAGATCTTCCAGTGTCCATTGCTACGATTTTGCAGCACATTTCATCAAGAGGAAAGACAGGGCCTGTAGAGCATGTGTCCAGAAGATTTCAGGTCTGAGTCTTATTTCACTGAAATCTCGAGGCTTAAGAGGAAGTGACCTGGTGGTTGGCACAGTGGGATCAGGTAAGCCAGTGTTCAGTTCCTTCACGTGCCACTGACATGCAATTTGCATGATTTCCTATTGCCTCGGGTACTTACTTAGACTGTAAGATCTTTGGGGCAAGGATATAATGTACGTGAATACTGAGCAGGTATGTCCAGTAGTGCAGTAGAAATGGTAAGTATTGTAATTACCTTGCAAGCATGCTTTAAGGACTGTGTGATGCTTCCTTACTGCTGTCCTAGTTACTCATGTAAATGCCTTATCCGGGATTTTCGAAAGGTACCTGCACAGGTAATGCCCTTTGAAAATCCTGGATAAGTCCCTAACAGGCCCAGATGCTATGCGGTTAGCATTGGGGCATCTGGAGCAGAGCGGGGGCAGGGGAAAGGGCTAAAATGGTAGCACCGATTTTCAATGCTACCCACTTAGCCCTCTGCACCTTACAGAGAGGTGTTTTTCCTCACCTATCTTTCAGGCACAGGGGCAAAGCGGATAGCATCAAAAGTTGGTGCTACCCAGATAGCTCCTGCAGCTTCCGGGTTGTGCAGCAAGACCCAAGATTTTCAATGCTGGGGCCACATATGACCCCAGCATTGAATATCGGGTTAGACGGATGGCGGGCGGGCTATGCGCCGACACCGCCCAGATGAAAATAGGGCCCTAAAACTATAGATTTACAGAGATTACAAGAGAACAAGGAGGCACTGTTCGTTAAACTAGAAAGAGGGAACGAAAAATCCATTTGCATTGGTGTGATATACGGATCTCCTTCATAAGGAGAAGAAGTGTGCAGAAATTTAATAGAAGGAAAACTCAGTATTGCCATGAAAGGAGAAGGGCTATTGATAGGTGATTTCAATATGCCGGATGTGGATTGGCACATCCCTGCTGTGGTGCTATCTAGAAGTAAGGAGATCTTGGATCCTTTACAGAGAGAACTATGCCAGCAATGGATAACAGAACCCACACACGAAGGGACCATACTGGACTTGGTGCTTACAAATGGGGAAGGTGTTTCTGATGTTATAGTGGCAGATCATCTTGCATCCAGTGATCACCAGATGGTGTGATTCAGTAGTAGGACTAGGGTTGATAAAGTCCATTCAAAAATTAGGGTCTTTTAGGAAAACTAACTTTGCCAAGGTGGGACAATACCTCAAGGAGTCATTAGCAGGATGGGAACAGCTGGGGGATGTAAAAAAACAATGGGCAAAACTGAAAGGGGATATTTTAAGGGCAGCAAACCATTTTGTTAGGAAGGTAAATAAATGTAAAAGGAAAAGGAGGCCACTATTGTTCTGAAAAGAAGTAGTTGAAAAGGTAAAGAAAAAGAAGGTGGTCTTCATAAAATACAAGAGATCACAGAAAGAGGAATATTAGAAAAGCTAGGAAAGTAGTCAGGAAAGAAAAGATACAAAAAGAAGAAGAAATATCCAATGCAATAAAATGAAGGTACAAGACATTTTTCAGATATGTTAGCAAGAGGAGGCAGTCCAAAAGCGGTATTATCAGACTCAAGGGTGAAGGGGAGGAATATGTAGAAGCTAATAAGGATAAGGTGAAATTGCTTAACAAATATTTTTGTTCTGTGTTCACAGATGAAGGGCCGGACCTCAGAACATGACCTCAGAACACACCAACAAATAGGAACAGACGTGAAAGGAATCTTGAACGATTTTCAAAAGACTGTGTTCATGAGGAACTACCTAAACTAAAGGTAGACAAAGCAAATGGGCTGAAAGGGATATATCTGGGAAAATTGAAGGAACTTGAGGAAGTTCTAGTGCCTCCACTGTTTGACCATTTCAATACTTTTTTAAAGTTAGGAGTGGTTCCAGAGGACTGGAGAAAGGCACATGTGGTCCCTTTGCACAAAAGTGGATGAGGTTGAGAACTACAGGATGGTTTGTTGGACCTCTGTGGTGAGTAGATTAATGGAAACCTTGCTAAACAGAGGGTAGTGAGATTTCTGGAGTCCAATGGATTTCAGGATCTGAGGCAACATGGGTTTACTAGAAGCAGGTCTTGTCAGAAAAATCTGTGATTTTCTTTGACTGGGTGACCAGAGAGTTGGACTGAGGAAGAGCCATAGATTTTTTTACTTAGAAACATAGCAACATAGAAATATGATGACAGAAAAAGACCACATGGCCTATCTATTCTGTCCTTCCATATCAACAGCTACAACAGTCCCCTTTTTTCCTTTAGAGATCCTCTGTGTTTGTCCCATGCTTTTTTGAAAGAAATATTTCCACATATCACTCCTGAATCTATCTCCCTTCACCCTCATCCCATGTCCCCTTGTAGCAGAACTTGCTTTCAATTGAAAGAGGCTCTCCCCCTGTATAGAAACTTAGATTTCAATAAAGCCTTTGACACCATTCCACATAGGTGACTTATAAATAATGGACCTTAAAGTGACTGACTGGGTTAGAAATTGGTTGAGTGGGAGGCGACAAAGTGTACAGGTAAATGGAGCTCACTCTGAGGAGAAGGATGTTACCAGTGGTGAGCCGCAGGAATCTGTTCTTGATCTGATTCTTTTTGACATTTTTGTAAGCTATATTGCAGAAGGGCTGTCGGGTAAGGTCTGCCTCTTTGCGGATGATACTAAAACCTGTAATAGAGTAGACACCCAGGAAGGAATAGATAACATGAGGAGGGATCTAGCTAAGCTTGAAGAATGGTTGAGAATTTGGCAGCTGAGATTTAACGCTAAAAAATGCAGGGTCATGCATTTGGGCTGCTAAAATTCAAGGGAGTAGTACAGTATAAGGGGAGAAGTACTTCTGTCCATGAAAGAACAGCGAGACCTAGGCATGAGTGTTTCTGATCATCTTAAAGTAGCTAAACAGGTAGAAAAGCGATGCGGAAGCCAGAAGAATGCTTGGGTGCACAGGGAGAGGTATGGCCCGCAGAAAAAAGGAGGTGATAGTGTCTCTGTATAAGTCTTTAGTGAGACCTCATTTGGAGTTGTATGCAATTCTGGAGACCGCACCTTCAAAAGGATATAAACAGGATGGAGTTGGTGCAGAGGGTGGCTACCAAAATGGTCAGTGGTCTTCGTTATAAACCATATGGGGACAGACTTAAAGATCTCAATATGTATACTTTAGAAGAAAGGCAGGAGAGAAGGATATATGATAGAGATCTTTAAATACCTCAGTGGCATAATTGCACAGAAGGAGAGTCTTTTTCAATTGAAAGTAAGCTCTGCAACAAGGGGACATAGGGTGAAAGGGGATAGACTCAGGAGTAATATGCGTAAATATTTCTCTATAGAAAGTGGTAGATGCATGGAATAGTCTCCCAGTGGAGGCAGTAGAGACAAGAACAGTATCTGAATTCAAGAAAGCATGAGACAGACACAAAAGATTTCTAAATGAAAAAAGGGACTAAAGTAGTTGATATGGTAGAGCAGGCTAGATAGGTCGTATGGTCTTTTTCTGCCGTCATGTTTCTCTGTTTCTCTATTTTGTTGTATACCACTTTGCAATCTAGAAAACTGGTATATAAGCTTAATAAAATTGTTATTGTTGTTAAGTGATGTCAAATCATGGCAACCCTCTGGATAGTTGTCCTAAATTGTGTTTGGTCTTCAGTCAGGCAGCTCATGGTTGACAGACTGGAACCTGTAACTGCTGTTATTGTATGAATCCATCTCATTGCTGACCTTCCTCTTTTGTGTTGATCTTCTACCTTGCCAAGCACGATGTCTTTCTCTAATGATCTCTCTCTTCGCATTATGTCATCTGCGCTTCTAAAGAAAACTTAGGTTTGATCTCCTCTAGTACTGAAGAGTTGTTCTTCGGGCAGTCCATGGGATACACAGTATTCGTCACCAGCACCATAATTCAAAGGCATCAATTTTCTTCCTGTCTATCTTTTTCACTGTCCAGCTTTCGCATCCATATGGTCTTATTGAAAATACCATGGCTTCAACGAGTCAAATCTTTGTATGGAGAGAAACATCTCTGCTCTTGGGAATCTTCTCTAGATCCTTCATAGCCATTCTGCCAAGAGCAATGCATCGTCAGATTTCTTAACTGCTTGTTGCTTCTTTATTGATAGTTGATGCAAGAAGGTTAAAGTTGTCCACTATTTCAATTTCTTCTCAATCAACGATGAACTTATTGATTTTGCTAGTTGTCATGATCTTTGTCTTCTTTACATTAAGGTGCAGGCACATTTTAAGACTATGTTCCTTGATCTTGAGAAACAAACGTTTCAGGTCCTTTTCACTTTCAGCCAGTAATGTACTATCATCAGCATAGCGAAGGTTGTTGATGAGTCTTCCACCAATCTTCACACCTCTGTTGTCTTCAAACAGTCCTGCTTCTCTGATGATTTGTTCTGCATATAAATTAAACAGATAGGGGGAAGGTTTGCAGCCTTGTCATACACCTTTGCTGATTTTAAACCATTCTGTTTCTCCTTGTTCCATTCAAACTATTGCTTCTTGATCAATGTAAAGGTTGCGCAAGAGAACAATCAGGTGTTCTGGTATACCCATGCTTCTTACTGTGGCCCAGAGTTTCTCATGGTTTACACAGTCAAAAGCCTTGCTATAGTCGATAAAGCACAAATAGATATCCTTTTGGTATTCTTTAGTCTTTTCAAGGATCCATCTCACATCTGCAATGATGTCTCTCGTTCATTACCCCTTCCTGAACCCTTTTTGCACTTCAGGCAGTTCTCGTTCTAGGTATCATTGTAGTCTCTGCTGAATAATCTTGAGTAGAATCTTGCTGGCATATGGGATCAAAGCGATTGTGCGATAATTTCCCCAGTCAGTTGGATCATCTTTCTTTAGTATTGGTATAAACACAGATCTTTTCCAGTCAGTTGGCCATGATGTTGTCTTCCAAATTTCCTGGCAGAGACTTCTAAGTATGGTAGCAGCTGCATCAGATTGCTGTAATACTTCTATGGGAATGCCATCAATGCCTGGTGCTTAGTTCTTTGATAAGACTTTCAATGCTGCTTCGACTTCTTCTTTCATCACCAATGGTTCCGGATCATAAGGTACAGGTTGAAATGGCTGTTGGTCCACTTGATCTTTAGCATATAAAAACTTAGTATATTCTTTCCACCTTTTCTTGATCTTCTAAGCATCATTCAACATAGATCCTTGAGCATCTTGTACCATTCTAATTTGAGGCTGGATTTTTTTGTTTAACTCTCGTAGCTTTAGGAAAGCCAATCTTGTCTTTCCTCTACTAGTTTCTGCTTCTATTTCCTTGCATGCATCATTGTAGTACTTCTCCTTGTCTTGTCTTGTTGCACGTTGGAAATCTCTGTTGAGTTCTGTGATTGTCTCTCTTTCCCCTCTGGCTTTAGCTTCTCTGTTTTTCTGGGCAATTTTCAGAGTTCCTTCGGTAATCCATTTTGGCCGGTTTTGCTTGTTCACCATTTGTAGAGACTTCTCACTTTCTTCCAATACAACCTTCTTGGTGTCATCTCATAACTCTTCTAGAGTTCTGTCATTTGTATCTAAAGCAGCAAATCAATTTTGCAGGCAATCTTTAAATTCCAGTAGTATATTCTCAAGGTCATATTTTGCTACATTCATGAGTGGCTTGTTCTTTTTCAACTTTAGTTTGAGTTTGCATACTAGTAGTCGGTGATCTGTACCACAGTCAGCTCCAGGTTTTGTCTTTGTTGATATTATAGAGCTTTTCCATTGTTGACTTCCACAGATGTAGTCAATTTGATTTTTGTACAATGCATTGGGTGAAGTCCATGTGTACAGTTGCCGCTTGTGTTGCTGGAAGAAGGTGTTTGAGATGAATACATCGTTGGTCTTGCAGAATTCTATCATTCTTTCTCCAGCTTCATTTCTGTTGCCAAATCCATATTTTCCAACCATTTTGCCTTCTTCTTTGTTGCCAACTTTTGCATTCCAGTCACCCATGACTATCAGGATATCCTGTTTGCATGTTCTGTCAATTTCAGCTTGCACTTGTTCATAGAACTCATCAATTTCATCCTCTTCTGCAGCAGTTGTTGGGGTATATACTTGAATTATAGTTTTGTTGATGGAAATTCCTCATAGACGAATAGAAATTAAGCATTCACTGACTGCATTGCATTTTATTACAGTTCTTGCAAGTTTCTTCTTAATTATAAATACAACACCATGTATTCTTTGTTTTTTATTTCCAGCATAGTAGACCATGTGCATCTGATGCAAAGTGACCGATGCCAGTCCATTTCAGTTTGCTGACACCCAACAGATCATGTTGTACACATTCCATTTCATTCTTGACCACCTCCAGCTTCCCTTGGTTCATGCTTCATACGTTCCATGTTCCAATATGTAAGACATCTTTGCAGCTTCTGACTCTCATTTCATGTGCAGCTACATCGGCAGTCAGACGTCCCAAGGGCTTTGATCCAACCACATCATAAATGCTGGCTTTACTCTGAAAAGTCTTCAGCTCCTCCCCAGTAGCCAGTTGAGTGCCTTCCGACCTGGAGGGCCTCATCTTCCAGCACTATAGTGCAATTTGTTTTGTTGTGACTATCCATTGGGTTTTCATGGCAAGATACGGGAAGTAGATTGCCAGGCCTTTCTTCCGCGCAGTTTAAGTTTAGTATTGTTGCCGTTATCACAGAAATGTGATTCTCCACCGCCAACACTGTCCCATTCTGCTGCTGCCCAGATGGGTGGTTTCTCTTGGTCTGGTACCTCAGCTGACACCTGTCCATCTTGGGAGAACCTGACAGTAGTTAAACTACCAATAGCAAGCCCTCACAGCACAACAAGCTGCAAACCAAGTGCATATTAAATAAAAATATATCCAGGGCTAGCTTATGTGGTATGGGACCCAAGTGGCTGCAGAGGGCATTGATAATAACTTAAGCAGATTCAAAAGTAAACTCACAATTCAGTCCAGTCCAAATCAATTTCCACAGATATTATTTATAGTAATAATTCATTGCTTCACCTTACAGGGCCAGATATACTTATCTACAACACCACAACTCCCAGGTCTCCTCTTGGTCCTCACAGCTCGTCCCTCAGATATTGAGTTGCTGAAAACAAGGTTTTGTTTTTTCCCAGAAACCCAGTTTTAAATCTCTGAGGACTAGTTTGGTTCCTCAGGAGTGTAATTGCAGGTTTGAGTGTGGGTGGATGCCGGACAGACAAACTATATCTGCTTGCTTGGCATCAAGTTTAATACAGGGGCTTAGTGTTAGAACTTCAACCTCTCACCCCAGCAGTTTTCTGTTTGAGGCCAACAAAAACCTTTTTGTCTTAATATGTTTTCTTCCTCTTTTTATGACATTTCCTCCTCCAACTCCATCCCTTCCTGTCTAAAACCACCACTCCAACAACAGTCCTTGGCCAGGGGCCACAAATGTCCTTCAAGAACAAGTTATATGTATCCTGAGTCTGGCCAGTAGGTGTCACCATTGTGCTTCAGCTGAGATTCCCATCCTCTCCCTTCACCCTACTCTCTGCAGCCTCATTAGCTTGTCTGAGGAGCAGACCTCAGCTCTGGAAATCAAATCCAGATGATGCACTATCAGTAAGTCAGATGGATGACGCTAAGCATTATTTTGGCAGTTAGTGTCTCAGCCATTGTCCAGTGATATCATCAGCATTAAATTATCACAAGTTTTGTTTGTACTTTGTCTGCACTGAGCTACCTAAATGCATGACAAGGATTTGTTTCTGGAACTGATATTTTTATTTTAATATTCAGGGTAATTAAGAGCCTCATTGTTTATTCAACAAACACTACAAGATAAATAATAATCAATAAGCTGCCAGATCATGCTTCTCTTAAAAACTGAATTATCTTTGAGCCTTCTCTCCGGTTTCTAAAGGCAAGTCCATCTTTTATTTTTTGTTTTAGTTTTTTCTAATCGCTACAGTTTCAATCTAGTCTTCATACTTCCAGCTCAGTCAGAACCAGGACAAGAATACAGCACCAGGAGCCTTTGTTCAGAAATACCCGGGGGATTTTTTTTCTCATGTATATGCCCCCCAAATGACAAGTCTGATCATTTCAATGACAGCCCTGTGCCAGGGGTCATGCAACAGGACTCATTTCAGAACTCTGCAGTCCTGGGCTCTGAATCCAGCTACCCGGAGTTACCCTTAAGCAATGATGATTCTTCCTCTGAAGGGGGGGGGGGGGGGATAGAGCCAGCACAATCATTAGGCAAGCCACCTCCCAACTAGACTATTGCAACCTGCTCCTTGCTGGTCTCCTTCTGAATCAACTCTCCAGACTTCACAATCTTCAAAACTCAGCTACACAGCTAATCCTCCGCCATTGCTGCTATGCTCACATAACCACTTTTCTCGTTAGTTCCCACATTCACTTCAAACTTCTCCTACTGACTGATAAGTGCCTTCATTTGGCTGCTCCTCACTACCTTTCCTCTCTTATCTCTCCCTACACCCCTCCTCGGGAAGTCCACTCTTCGGTGCCCTTCTCTTCTACTGCCAACTCCAGACTTTCATCTTTCCATCTTACTGCTCCTTATGCCTGGAACAAACTACCTGAGTCAGTGCATCAGGCTCCTTCTCTATTCAAATCCAGGCTAAAAACGCACCTTTTTGAGACTCCTTTTGGATTCTGATCCCCTTACTCTCATATTCACCTCCTATGTGTTTCCTTTCATACCCCTAGATATATCCTAGTCCCCAGTTGTGTTGTCTGTCTTGACTGACTGTAAGTTCTTATGAGCAGTGACTGTCTCTTACATGTCTCTGTACAGCGCTGTGTATGCCTTGTAGCGCTATACCTCGTACAAATGATAAATAGTAGTAGCAGTACTGGGTGGTTGCTTAGGGTGTCAACTTCCGTGGTGTAGCAAAGAGCAGCAGCAGTCAGAGCAAGACACTGACTAGATCCCGACAGCTAGACAAACTTAGCGAGCCGACAGCACATCCTTTACCTGCAGGGAGGGTGTGAACGCACACACACAAAGCCGTTTCGGATTTAAAAGTATGATCTTCAATGATGCATTTTTACAGAATAATTGTGGGAAGGGTGTGCTGAAGTTTATTTCTTTCCACGATTGTGGAGGGAAGGCTGAAGCTTTGCCTAGGGTGCCCAATATCCTTGCAGTCCTACAACTGCTGGCGGGAGTGAAAGACCTGACGTGGGGGATCAACCCAGGGACATTCCACCCAACAGCATACAGCACTTAGCAGAGGAGTCACCGGGCTGACCTACCTCTCCCTGCATTTCTACTCCAAAGGGATTTTAATTTGTAAATACTGAGAGCAAGTGCACGGGAGGCCTTCTTTGTGAATTCTGCTTTCCAACACTTTCACTTCTGTCTGTACTTCTGAAGACTTACAGCAATGCAAAGCTTAGCTGACAATATCCTTCTTAGTTCCTAAGGCATCGCTCAAAATTTTCCACACCAAAATAAGCTTGGTTTTCTTGTTTTTGTTTTCTCTAGGGGAGAAACAAAATTTTCCGCACTCATTTCAAGCTACATTTGGGAAATATTCTGAGCTCATCGGATCTTTGAGCTAAACATACACCAGGAGGGATTACGCTGGCAGGGAATCTTAAATTGCAAAATAGCACACGACTTGCAGTGGTTCTGCCAGAACAGGAAATTTACAGAGGACGCAGTATAAATCTGCAAATAAGAAAAAGATGAATGAAAACATCCTCTAACTCAGTTTTGGCAATCCAAATTTTACGGTGCACTGGATCAGGAGTCTACGAATTCAACTATCAGTTAACATCACAGTACCTACAATCTGTTCTAAACCCCCCCCCCCCTGACAACCGACATAGAAGAAGCAACACACGATACCTACTCGCACTCTCCCCAGAATTAACCAAGTGCAACCAGATAACTTGGGCCCAGATATTTCCTCTTCACGCACTCGGTCTCTGGAATGCGCTACCTGGAAACATCAGAGCTGCCCATGATCTTATAACATTGAAAACTTACCTGTTTACTTTACTACCATTCTAACTTCCATGAACAGTTAACATTGTCCTGCCTTGTGTTCCTGTTGTGCATAATCCAATTTCCAGTCCCAATCAGCACTTCCACATGTACCGCTCATGCACTCGTAACCAGAGGTAGGATCCGGCCGGTTCACGTGAACCAGTTCCCGCCACAGGCTGCGTTCGGCAAATTGGGCTGAAAATGGCCTCCTGTTGCCGGTGCTGCACCGGCAGGACACCCACCCACCCCATGCCAGTGGTTTGATGGCATCGCGGGAAGCCCCCAATGGCATCAAACCACATGTGGGCGGAGGAATTGGGCCACTGGGCCACCAGGGAGCTGCCCTGCGGTGACCACTAGTGGCCTGAGTGTGCGGTAAAAATGCAATGTGTGCCTTTGAGTCAGTCCTGACTCCTGGCAACCCAGAAGCTCCTGGGTTTTCTTGGCAGTGTCACCAGAAGTAGATTGCCAGGCCTTTCTTCTGAGGCAATGGAGGGTTAAGTGACTTGCCCAAGGCCACAAGGAGTGCTAGCGGGAATCAAACCCTGGTTGCTTGATTACCAAGCCAGGGCTCTAACCACTAGGCTACTCCTCCACTCCATAGCAATGAAAACACACGCCCTGCTGCCGCCCGCTCGGTCCTGTCAGTGGCGGGATCGATCTGAACCGGTTCCTGTTTGGATTGAATCCCGCCACTGCTCGTAACCATCTTTCCTCCCTTCCTTTTAAAGGAGCCTGAGTTAAAACCAAGTAAAATGTTCTTTAATGTTAAAGTTATTATTAAAGTTGGTCTTTAAGGTTAAATGTGGTTCAAATGAATCCTGGTTAAATTTGGTCTCTGTGATCTGTGTTATGACGTTCCCTGTAATGTTAAAGTTTTGTAATACCTAAACAGCCTTGATACTTGGAAATGTAGTATATAAACCTTTCAAATAAATAAATAAATTATCAGACTGACTTTATAGAAGGCAATTTCGAAAGAAGCCCAGCGGTTTGAAGTACTTTGCACATGCAAACTGATTTTCAAAAGAAAACTCCTTGCAGACTTTCTTTGCTAAAATCTTCAACTGCCAGGGACTACAAGTACAAAAGTGTCCATGAACTTTGCAGCTACGTTAAGATGCTTTCTGTGAACCTGTATAAAGTACACACTGGGACTGCAAAATTAACCCCTCCCCCCTCCCATGTATTTTATTTCTCCCCTCCCCCACTGTCTTTCCATTACGGGCAGATAAGGCATGTAATTTTCAGAGCAATTTTTAGATGGAGCAATCTAGCCGCATTAATCATTATTAACAAAGCTTTGAAAATAGTCCTCACCTTCTCTTGGGATTCTTGTCAATCTCCTGCTGTTTTGAAGGCAATAGAAATATAGAGTTCTGGTAGACATGTTTATCCTGGAGAAGACTGGAGTTTTTGTAGGTCGTGATGCTTTGAAAGGATCAACCAAACAATGCAAGTAATAGGATGAACACTAGCCGTAAATTTGAGAGATTTAGATTGTACCCACACACTCTGACTTACAAAGGAGGTTGGTTCTTGCCAAGATCCACAGAAAACAAACCCATCTGAAGACACTGCCCTGGAAGAGACCCTACTTTAGAGGTAAAGGTTCAGGATGATCTCGTGCAATGAGACCACCGAGACAGTAATTTTCAAACCATGAACCTGAGTAAATATCTATTTATCTGGATAAATTGGCTGTCCAAAAATCACTATCCTTCAACCAGACAAAAATGAGGTGCCATGCTGCAGAAGGTGCTGCTTGAGGTGTGTTTAGGTAGGAAGGGGATAGGGGAAAGGAAACAGCATAAGCAACCACATTTTGAAAAGCGTGCATGCTATTTTCAAAGAAAGAAGCGCTGACAGAATAAGCAGGGGCAAATATCGGTGGCTGCTTTGTACCCCAGGGCATTTGCACTTGCAAAATCCATGGGCAGATTTTATGCCAATGTGGACAGCTGACTCTTGTCCTAGAATATCTTTACCAAAGAAACAGAAAATCATAGCGGATATAAACCTCCAGACACAGGGAGGGTGTAAGGATATCAAGCATTCTAGGCAAACCCTCATTCTTGCCGCCCCCCACTGCTTCCCCTCTCTGGGACAGCAATCACAATAAAACACAAAGCAGCACTTACCAGAGCCTCTGAAGCTGCCAGTCCCACCTCCTTTGACGCAGCCTTCTTGTTTGCATGAGGGCAAGCCAGAAAACCCAAATGGCTGGGGGTGCCTCCAGGAGAGGGCTGAGAAGCGCTGCTCTAGGCTACTGCCTTCTTTGCCTAACGGTGGTGCCAGCTCCGTCCAGGCCCAGTAATGTGCTGGAAGGTGTTTCTGTGACCCCCCTTAGTTTAGTTTACTTTAGTTAAAATTTGATATACCGCCATTTCGAGCTATCAAGGTAGCTTACAATGAAAACAACAGATAGAATGCTAAAATTATGAAATTATGACAGGGAAGAGCATCTCCCAAATGGAATATAAATTTTAAGCTGGTGAGAGTTGCGCTATCAGAAACTGGTAGCAAATTATGGTTTATGATTTATTAGCTTTTCTATACCACCTTTACCCAAGGAACAAATCAGTGTTCAGACTTATCCCATCTGCATATTTTTCTTATCTGCTGTAATACTGCAGACCCTAATTGGCCATTCCACTGTTAATAAACCTCTAGAATGATCTTCTTGCCCACACCATGTTCATGGGGAACCTTGCCAACGCGTTAACCGCCCTTGGTTACCCCCTGAATCTCATGCAATTCTCCATTCTGCCCTACAATAGGCTTTGCTTCTTTATAAAATTATTTATTGCCTTGGGTGCTTGAATTACTCGGCAATAATCCTGTCTCTCCTTTCTGTTTCCTTGGTATTCAGTATATTGCAGACTTGCCAAGTTTTCTGCATTGAGCGAGTGTCTCATGCTTTGGGAGACCATCTGCAATGCAAAAACAGGAATCTCTCATTGAACATGGGAGACTCAGGAGCCAACCACGTGATTTCATCTCTACCCGCACGTGAGATTAACAGGTTGGAAGTATCAGCCCTGAGACTGGAAGCTGTTCACAGTCACAGTATTGAGAAGTGATGAATGGGGGATGGGCATGGGCAGGAGCTGGGATGGGACCTATGGCCAAAATCTCCTACTTAGAAACTCCTCTCCCTTGACAGCTTCTTGGGATTAAGGAACTAACCCTTTGCATTGCACAGATTTTTCTTTTTGGTACAACACATGAGTGTTAATGTTTCAGACTTGTGCTAATTCAACCATTTTTCCATGAAGTGGAGCTGAATTATACCAGTCTCCACAAACATAAGGAGTAAACACACCCAGAAGAGAAAAATGTAGTTTTTCTGTGTTTATCCAGCACTCAGCTAGTTTACATCTTTTGCACTGGGGATGTTTTATTGGTGTTTATTGGTTCAAACCTCAAATCAGAAACAGTAAACACTTGATAGATGAGGGAGCAGCAGTTTTACGTATGCATGGTAGCCCTATACAAATTATAAGGAGTAGACCAGTGGCTGGCAGAACCTTTAAATCAGCGATGCAATTGTCAGTAATTTAATCATGGTCTGCATTTCTAGCACTAGACCAGCTCTGCCCCCTTGCCTCCCCCCCCCCCCCATATGACTTCAGTCCCTTCTTAGATTCCTTGAATGCACTTATTCTCTCATTAGCTGATTCCCTCCGCTGCTTCCCCCTCCCCCTCCAACCTCAACCCCTCCCCCTTGCTCATCTCTACAACGCAGCCCAGGGATCGTCCTGAGAAGGTCAGGGGATCAGGTTTTGAGTAAGAGCAAAGACTAAATCAGTGTGCACTCATAGGCCACATATTGGCCCTTCTGCTTCTAGGTTCAGCGCAGGAGGTGGAGCCTGGGAACAGGGCCGTCCCAAGCCATAAATGTGCCCTGTGTGACTTGCATATCTGGTACTCCATCCTCCTCCAATCACAGGTTTGTCATTTGCCCTATGCATCTCCCCATCTTAACTCCAGATCCAGTCAGCCCTCCCCCATGCTGCCTGCCATTGCCCAGCCGCCACCGCCACCGCCACACTAAAAGCAGCGGCGGCTGTGGGCAAGGGCAGGCAGCATGGGAGGAGCTGAGGCCGGCATTCCCAAATGCACCTCTATTTCTTTACGCCCTCTGCGGCTGCACCGCTCACACAGGGCTAGGGATGGCGCTGCCTGGGAGTGTGTTTTTATTCAGCCCCACTTACAACCTCCTGCTGCTGTCAACCCAGAATTAGCCCTCACAGTTCCCCAAAGCCACATCAGGAGAGGAGATCTGGGGAGAGGAGCCTGAGAAGAAAAGGGGAAGGAGGGAGAGAGGAAAGACAGTGCAAATGTTGTTTATGTGGGGGGGAAGCGTAAAAATTGAACAGGTGCCCAAAAATACATGCTTGTGTTAGTCTGATCTTCAGCATTCCCATTTGAACTTTTGACTACAGAGTCTCTGAAAAAGGATTTTCTTTTAAATCAGTTTCTCATTGCATCCTTAAATATCTCTGATGTATGAGCGTTGTCCTTCCATGAGCTTAAATCTAATTTCCATGGAGCAGAGAGCTGAATTTGAATGAGAAGCATGTTTCAGTTTCAGTAAAGGGCTACGCAAGTAACTAAATTATCAAATTAATAGGGACCAAAGGGTAGTTAGACATGTCGTTAATCTGACTGACTGCACACCAAGCATTATATTGTGGAAATGTGCAGAAACATTTACATTTTTTTAATATATGTAAGTGAAATAGCATGAAAGTTGATCTTTGGGACTACAGGAATAATTGAAATGCGGATGGTCGGATTTGTAGAGTACTAAATATTTGTTCAACAGAATATTTAACATGTAAGGGGACCCATCATCATAAAACAGCTTTGCCCTCTCTTTTCAATATGCAGAAGTCCTTAAAAGGACAAACTAAAATTGTTTACAGGAGGCTGGTTGGACACACATTGCTCTTCCAGGACCATCGCCCAGTCTCAAAGATATTTTCAGTGAAAACATTTAATTTATGAACATATGTCTTGCTGGGCTTTGTTTTTATCTGTCGTGGGTTGTTTTTCTATTAACTCCTTTCTTTCTCTTTTTTTATTTTTAGGGTGTTGGCTGGTGTCCTATAACCTGGATTGTTTAGCAATGAGCCAGTATCATAAAAATGTTTTCTTGCAGTGCTGGCTCATCTAATTTTTAAAAGCAGGGTTTTTCCTGTGAAAGATATTGCAGAAACCTTTGACTACACCTCTTAGAGATGTACGTAGGTTATCCAAAAAAATAAAAAACAAACTGGGTTTTGTGAAATTGGTTTGAATGGATTTTATGTGAATCTAGTTTATGAACTGCTTTGCACAGTTATGCAGCTGATCTTCTTTGCAAAGATTTACATAAATGTGCACATTACATACAGTAAGTTATATAATGCATGAAAATTCCACAAACATGCAACATTTTCACAAATAAAACTGTGCATGGTATCTGTCATGTTTGCAAAGCGCCAACGCAGCTTATTACATCAGCCTCCTAATCCCTCTTCCCCTGTTTTCTTGTTTCTCCTCCTCTTTTTTTATGTCACCTTCTCGGTTTGACCTTCTTGTTCATTTTATGATCTTTCTTGCCAAAAGAGCCCTGAAGGGAGAAGATAGAAAAAGGGTGAGTCCTATAATGGTAGAAGGTGCAGCAGGTACCTGAAAACATTTGCACATGTAAGGATGCAATGGAGAAACAGCTCCGGTCCCATGGAGCAAACATGGCTTTTGTGATGTTGTCAGGATACTAAGCCATCGTCTTCTCTCTCTCTCACTTCTCTTTTACTCATCAGCAGATAGCTAGATCGCCCTGGCTTCAGCAAGAGAATCTACAGGATAGTGGTTTCAGTGGCAGATCTTTAGTTTCTGATGTGTAAATATCCTGATAGCTAGCGACACGGTTTTTTAAACGTAGTTGTATTTAGGTCTTTCCAGTACTAGTTCAAGGTGAGTTACCTTCAGGTACAGTTGGTATTCCCCTGTCCCTTGGGGGCTTACAATCTAAGGGGTCCTTTTACTAAAGTGTGTTATGCAGTTAATGTGTGTTTCAGCATCTGTTAACCAACGCTGCAGGCCCATGGTAATTATTAACGCGCAGTGCGTTACTGAGGGCTGAAATGTGCATTAACCACACATCCCATGATGGGGTGGGGTCTGGGCAGGGTTGAAGTGGGGTGGAGATTGGGCATGTGTTAATCTCCAATGTGGCAGTTAGCACAGGTGCAACCACCATCACCCCAATAGGTGGAGTTAAGCCCATTTGCGGTCATTGGCAAGGGCCGGAACGCTCTCTAAGGAGCTTGCCTGCACAGTACTGCCAGACACATGCTAGCCATGCCCCCATTAATTAGCACAGTGTGATGGCACCTAACACACATCGATTTTGATTCAAACTGCACGTTGGGGCACACAAATAATAAGAACATAAGATATGCCATACTGGGTCAGACCAAGGTCCATCAAGCCCAGTATCCTGTTTCCAACAGTGGCCAGTCTAGGTCATACGTACCTAGCAGTTTCCCCAAGGGACACAGGTTCCACAGTTCTTGTATTGGGTCAAGCATTGATATCCTGGGTCCCTTTTTAATAATGGTTTATGGACCTTTCCTTCAGGAACTTGTCCAAACCTTTTTTAAACCCAGCTACATTAACAGCCTTTACTACATCCTCCGGTAACAAATTCCAGAGTTTGATTTCACATTAAGTGAAAAAATATATTCTCTTATTTGTCTTAAATAGTTTACCCTGTAGCTTCATTGCATGTCCCCTAGTCTTTCTATATTCTGATAAGGTAAACAATCGATCTACGTTTACCCGTTCCACTCCGTTCATTAATTTATAGACTTTTATCATTTCTCCCCTCAGCCGTCTCTTTTCCAGGTTAAAGAGCCCTAACCTTTTTAGCCTTTCTTCATAGGGGTATCCTTCCATCCCCTTTACCATTTTGGTGGCTCTTCTCTGAACCTTTTCTAATATCGCTATATCCTTTTTAAGATATGGCGACCAGAATTGCACACAATATTCAAGGTGCGGTCTCACCATGGAACGGTATAGAGGCATTATAATATCTTTTGTTTTATTTTCCATTCCTTTCCTTATGATACCTAGCATTCTATTTGCTCTCTTGGCCGCCGCTGCACACTGGGCAGAGAGTTTTAACATGTTATCCACAATGACGCCTAAATCTTTTTCCTGGATGGTGGTTCCTAATGTGGAACCTTGCATCGTGTAACCATAGTTTGGGTTGTTCTTCCCTAGGTGCATAACTTTGCACTTGTCCACATTAAATTTCATCTGCCATTTTGATGCCCAATCTTCCAATTTATCAAGATCCTCTTGCAATTTTCCACAATCCTCTTGGGTTTTAACAACTTTAAATAGTTTTGTGTCATCTGCAAATTTGATAACCTCACTCGTTATTCCACTTTCCAGGTCATTTATGAATATGTCAAAAAGCAGAGGACCCAGCACAGATCCCTGGGGTACACCACTATTCACCTTTCTCCATTGGGAAAATTGGCCATTTAGCCCTACCCTCTGCTTTCTATCTTTTAACCAGTTCCTGATCCACAATAGTACGAGGTGCGATCAAAAAGTATCAAGACTTGTACAATAACACAAGAAGTATAACACTGACAGCTATTGCACTCTTTCTCCTTCAAAGTCCTCTTCCGATAACACACACTTCCTCCAGCATTCCTGCCGCTGCTGGAAACAATTTTGGAAATGCCTCTTTCGTTATGCTGTGAAGCTGCCATGTTGAACTTTGCTTAATGGTCTCCAAGTCATTGAATCTCCTTTTTTTCAGTGGTAATTTCAGTTTTATAAACAAGAAAAAGTTACAGAGTGCGCAGTCAGGTAAGTACGAAGGCTGATGGACTTGCTCGATTTGGTGTTCAGCCAAATATTTGGTGTTCAGCTGGACAAAATATAATATGTGCAGGGCTGTACCGAGCATGAATCGCACCCTGTGCGACTTGGACATCGGGTGCGAGCCCCCTCCCCAGCACCTCCATCTGACCACTTTCTGGATAGCGGCAGAAGAGAAGAGGCATGCCCGAAATGCAAGTCGTCGGCACGCTAAGCCACATCAGAGGAGGGAGGGACCAGACCTGCTTAGCGTGCCGTGAGAAGGCTTAAGGGGCACATTTCAGCTGTCCGCCGTTGCCTGCCACCACTGAGAAAAGAAAAGGAGGAGGCGGCAGGCAACGGCAGACAGCTGAAATGCGCCTCTTAAGCCTTTGCGCCCTGTCCAGCTGCACCACTTACACAGGGCTAGGTACAGTCCTCGATGTGTGAGTTGGGGCATTATTGTGATGAAACTACCATTCACCATTCCTGTACAACTTGGTCTCTTACGATGAACTGCATCTCTCAAACGAGTCAGAAATTGGACGTAGTACTCCTTATTGATGGTTTGGCCTTTTGGAGCCTACACATGATGAACAATACCCTGGCATTCAAAGAAAACTGTGAGCATGACCTTGACATTGCTCTTCACCTGAAGGGCTTTCTTGGGTCTGTGAGAGTTTGGCAGCTTCCATTGTGAGGACTGAGCCTTAGTTTCCGAGTCATAACCATAAACCCATGATTCATCACCAGTAATAATCTTTTTGATGAAATCTGAGTCATTTTCAACGCATTCCAACAAATCCCTGGCTGCAGACAGTCGCTCTTCTTTTGGTCAGGGGATACGAATTTTGGCATGAATTTTGCAGACAGACGTCATGCATTCATCACCATACATTTGCTGTAATTTGTCATAAGTCTCTGCACGAATCTCCAAGTTTCTGCAAATCTCATGCAAATTCGCTGTTCAGTTTTTTCACTCATCATAAATCTGACAAACTGCTTTTACATGATACCAAGCATTATGTGATTTTAAAAAATGCAGGGTGCGCTGCAGCCCCGCTACACTCTGCACATGCAGAGCAGATAACTGGGTCACCACATGCTTAATAGCATCATCGTGCGACGATTGTTATATAGCTGCACAACAAGTCTCGATACTTTTTGATCACACCTTGTAGTTTAGTAAAAGTTTTTTAATTGTTCCTTGTAAAATATGTTAAATATATAAATTAAAAGGCCCTTAATTTGTACCTGAGGCAATGGAGGGTTAAGTGATTAGCCCAAGGCTGCAAAGAGTGACAGTGGGATTCAAACCCTGGCTTCTCTGGGCCTTGGGTTTATTTATTTATTTAACATTTCTTATATACCACCTTTTCATGATATCAAGGTGGTTTACATTGAACAAACTAAAATTACATTGAACAGGGCATTATAACTTGGAGAGTCACTGGCTCCCCATAAATTATCGAATCAAATACAAAATACTACTAACAACCTTCAAACTACTAAACGATATTGCCCCCTCACATCTATCCACACTCCTTCACGTCCCAAATGAATTAAGAGCCCGCAGACTAAATGCAACCCTCTCACTAGAGCTGCCAAAAACATTCACGAGGACCAAAAACTCCACCAGTGCCAGAGCCTTCTCATTCACCGCTCCCACACTTTGGAATGACCTCCCAATAGACATCCGAATCATAAAGGACCTCTCCCAATTCAGGAAAGAACTCAAGACATACCTATTCTCTGAGCACTTCGGAATCCCCTACCCTCCAAGTCCAGACACACAGCGTCCACAGACACACAAACAAAAAAACCCGCAGAAACACAATTAACTGAACACACAACTCCTCTTCTAACAGCCCCCAAAGACACCCCAAACAACCCACGAAAAAATGGAAATAAATTCCATCACACACAAACCCACTCACATACACACACAAACACACGCACACTTATACACACACACACTCACACATACATACACACACACACACACCTGAATAGCGAATCATGTATTCTTGTAAATAATTTCTATAAATAGCAATGCCAGCTCGCTGACATTCCCCTGTAAATTCAGCAGTATACAAAAGTATACACCCTGTAAATAGTTCTGACAATTACTGTTCTGTTATATGTAAAAAGTTAAAAAGTTCTTGTTCTATGTAATGTTATGCAAATGTATGCAATTGTTCCATGTAAACCGCCCCTGATCTCTGGAAGGGGCGGTATAGAAGAAATAGATAAATAAATAAATAAAAATAAATAAATAACTATTTTACAGGGAACATGGGCTATGGAGGGTTACGTGGCTTGCCCAAGACCACAAGGAGCACCTGTGAGACTAGAAACCCCAGTCCTTCCGGCCCAAGGTTACTGTCCTCTAGTGGGATTTGAACCCCCAACCTTCCAGTCTGAAGTACCTTGCCCCAACCACTCCTCCACTCCAGTTGTTGAGTCTCCATTTTAGATCCCTGTGATCATCTTTCCTTAGCAGTCAACTCAAAACAGGAGTTAAAATGGCTGCCCTGACACATATACTGCACTGTGAGTTTGTCATAAACTTGCTATTCAATTGACCTGCATGACCTGCGGTGAGCCTGCAGCCCTTTCTGCAGCTGAAGCCACTTTCACCAAATTCTTGGGTTCTTTGCAAGCTGTGACACCTCTTATTGGCCCAAAGGAGCAATCCAAAGATGTGGCAGTGCCTTTAGATTTGGAGACTGCACTAATCCCTTCTAAAAATTCCTTACAAAGGGCCAAATGTATTAAGGTCTTTCTCCATATACTCCTAATGAGAGAAAAGCCGTCAGGAAACATGTTCTAAGGGCTTGAATACTAAAGGCTCCTCGCCCATTTTATGCTTATAGGAACAGACTTGGATGAATGTGACCTTACATCCTTGCAAGTTTGACATATTATTTCAGAAGGGACCTTGCAGGTGAGCATGTACTTGGCTTAAGCAGGTTATAGAACATAAGAACATAAGATATGCCTTACTGGGTCAGACCAATGTCCATCAAGCCCAGTATCCTTTTCCAACAGTGGCCAATCTAGTTCATAAGTATCTAGCAGTTTCCCTAAAAGACACAGGTTCCACAGTGCTTGTATTGGGTCAAGCAGTGATATCCTGGGTCCCTTTTAATACTGGTTTATGGACCTTTCCTCCAGGAACTTGTTCAAACATTTTTTAAACCCAGCTACACTAACAGCTTTTTCCCTTCATGGATATAGCCCGAGTATTTTGGTAGCAGAGTAGGCAATTGTGAAAGGTCTGTGGAAAGAATAACTATAAAGACCAAAGATACCCACAGTTTGGTAAAAACATTTATTATTTTAATGACTTGCATAAAATAATTAGAAGTTGCAGTAAATGAATGAAACAAACGTGATAGAAAAATAATATAAAATATATATTACTGACACACAGTAACATTTCCTTTAATTTTAGATTAAAAATCTTTCTAAAGAAAATGCTTAATAAAATAATATAAATAATAGTGTTGCAATCTCTCTCATTCTCACTCTGTCTCTACACAATATAAGAAGTAGAACCATATATTTTATGTGCACTCAAATTTTAACTAAAACACCTGAAATATTGCAGGTACAGTACTTTTCATGCTCCATTTAAATCACTTCTTAATTCTCTTAAATGGGAATATGAATTAATTTATCTTAGATGGAAGCTCCCTATTTCTCATTGTCTAGCTCTGCCTCTACATTTTGGCAATTCTTTCTCCCTTCTTTGCTTTTCAGCAAAAGTGTTCTGGAACTCATTAATAAAGCTCTTTCTTATAACTGCTTTATTCTTTGTTCCAAAGCAAGCAGTTCTCTCTCTATTTCATAAGGGAGGTCTGCATTGACTTGTTCATCAAAATATTTCTTAATGTCTTCCACCTCCTTTTGCCAAAATTCTTTTGAAATGTCAAACAGCTCTTTCATGTTAACATCCCCTAAGCCCTTCAGGTTTAAGGCTGTGTCAGTAGGGACATAGCCAATGAGGGTCTGTCTAGCACCGTCTTCGCCACTGATTCGATTGAACATCCATTCCAGCACACGTGAATTCTCTCCATAGCCTGGCCAGAGGAACCTGCCTTGCATGTCTTTGCGGAACCAGTTGACGTGGAAAATCCTGGGCAGCTTGGCAGATGGGAGATGCTCCATGCTGAGCCAATGAGCCAGATATCTACCGAAGTTATAACCAAAGAAAGGCCGCATGGCGAAAGGGTCGTGCATAATGATTTTGCCTGTCAAAAGAAAACAAAGTTTAAATGTGTGCCCCAGAGATCGCCACGTTTTGCATTTTGGATTTGAGCACATCCTTTTAGTTACGACATATGAGTCTGAAGTGATCAGTGAAGATCAGAATAACATTTGGTTCAAGAATGCTAATAGAATATTATGAAGTCGGAATATTCTATTCTATTCAGGCATTTGCCTCAAATTGGAGTTTATTTTGCTTTATGTTACTTAGAAACATAGAAACATGACAGCAGATCAAGACCATACGATTGATGCAGTCGGCTCGTCCATACTAACTGCCGTAGTCCCTACTGTAAAATATAAATGTCAGCATCCAAGCATTGCAGGTCTACATAGAAATGACATCTTATAGTTGGTACCCTTTTGTTCTTTGGGCCTTGACGTTTTACTCCCTATGGCTATATGAAGTCATACTTTTGAATAGTCAAGGGACACTTATTCTGTACTGAATAAGCGTGTGATAAAATAGTGTGAGTTTAGTTCATGTTTATAAAGTTGAATTCTTCACTAAAAAAAAAATATCCTACCTACATTTGTTTTGTAGTAAAACAAAGCAACATCCGTCATCAAGTATTAACGTGTGATGTACCTTTGTGTTCCGCTGCTGCTGTCGCTTCGGATCTCATTGCCGCTCCTACAAAAACACCGTGTTGCCAACTGAATGCTTCATACACCAAGGGGACACCTACCAATGAAACAAATGCCACAGTTGTTAAATATCTGAAAATCTAATCTAGGGCCTTTTAGAGAACATTAGTGCCTAATTGTAAAGCTTTGTCTACTACCTGTCTCCAAAATGACTAATATTGTATCATATACATTTTTTAAGTACTGAGGGGCAGCAGAGAGAATAGGAGAGACCTCTACAGACAGCATGATTGAGGTGGCTTCTTGTATAAAGGAGCTGAGGAGAACGTTCAGTGATATGCTTAACTGTAAAAGCCACATATATGATTTAAAACACACACCCAACCATTTGACTTTCACATACAAGATGCTCCCATAACTTGGTTTTGAATATCATGAGCTTATGAGAAGAAATATTCAACGTGTTATGTTTACCCATTCCAAAATGGTGGATTAAAGTTGGCAGGCTGGTTACATGCAAAATATTTGAAAATTTGATCATTTAAAAAATAAAGTACCAGGTTGGGGCCAGTTGGAAGGAAGCAAGTTGAAAATAGTCAAGGACGACTGGCATGACCTGGCAAAAAATCGCCACTGTGCATATGTAAATTCATAAGATACTTCTCTTTCATGTGGCCAACTTTATTCTCATTATGCATATGGTTCTGGATGCTGAAAAGCACAAACAGGTGTAGTGCTTCACTTTTCCATGCATAAGTCCAGACTAAGCTTTTGAAATTTTACCCTTAAACCTCCAGCTGTGTAACTACTGCCATGTAATGGAATAGGTGAGGAAATATTTAATTTTGCATAGCTCAGAAGGGAGAACAGTCATTCTGTAAATACAATAAACCCCATTAGGGTTTGTGTTAATATTGAGCTAATTATACTTTCCGGAAGAGGTTTTTGCAATGTTTTGCCCTGTAAGGCACCGAGGTTTGCACTTAGGACATGGTGCATATGTTATTGAAGTATTTCAATCAATCTTCTAGTATATAAAACTAAAACATTAACTTGCTCTACAGACACTACTGCATTTCTTACCAATAGGCCTACGTCCCCCGAAAATGATGCCCTCAATAGGCACACCTTCTGGAGATTCCCATGCAGGGTCGATGATTGGGCACTGGCTGGCTGGAGTACAGAATCGAGAATTGGGGTGGGCACAGGGTTCCTCTGCAAAGAGAGAGAAACCTTCTTTATTACTGTCAAAACTGGGTAACATGCAAAAAGAGCCCATTTGCTATTTACTTTTCTTCCTACCATTTTCGGGCGTCCACTCCTTGTTTCTCCACGATGTCAAGGTAACCCCTGAAGCAAGTGTTTCATTGATGCCCTCCCAGTAGACGCCACCATCACTTGTTTCTGCCACGTTGGTGAAGATAGTATTCTTTTGTATTGTCTTCATGGCGTTGGGGTTCGTGTTCATTGAGGTCCCTGGAGCTACCCCAAAAAAGCCATTTTCAGGGTTGATAGCCCTTAGATTCCCTGCAATTAAATCAAAGGATAAAGAGGTGAAACCCGACTTCATGTTGTGCCTTACCTGCTGGACCACTGACTCAAGAAACCTTACCTTGCTCATCAAACTTCATCCAGGCAATATCGTCTCCTACACATTCAATCTTCCATCCGGGCAGGGTAGGGTTCATCATTGCCAAATTTGTTTTCCCACAAGCACTTGGGAAGGCAGCTGCAAAGTATTTCTTCCGACCTTCAGGATTTGTGATCCCCAATATCTATCAAACAAGAAATCATTCTCACTTATCAAAATAACGAAGTCCGTCACAAGCTGCACAGCTGTTGCACATCAATACACGCACTATTCTTTACAGCTTTAATAACAGTGAAACAGTTTAAAAAACAACAATCCATTACCTTTACTTTTTTTTCATATACTACTATCTTTGGCAATGCTATCTCTACTTTATAAGGTAAGATTTTGTGCTAAAGATATAAGACATCTGAATCATTTTTGCTATTAATTACAGTAAAAAAAATGCTTATTAGAAATGATTATGTTAATTGCTGCTACTAATTACAGAAACTACATAATAGCAGACTGGATGCCTTAAGACTCTCTGAGTCTTCTAGATTTTTCTAATTTATTTTAATCGGATTATGATCGTTCAGCCTTTTCTTACCAGCATGTGTTCAGCGAGCCAGCCCTCCTCCTTGGCAATTCTACCGGCAATTCTGAGAGCGAAACACTTTTTCCCCAGTAAAGAGTTTCCACCATAGCCACTTCCAAACGAAATTATTTCTTTACGATCAGGGATGTGAGCAATAAGGGTCAAATCTGGATTGCATGGCCAGTTGTTCACTAAAGGATCTGAAAAACAGTGTGACAAACATTCTCGTCAGCTCCTTCCTTTCACCCAAGGCCAAACACAAGCAAAGAGGAAGACACAAGGACTATACAGTAGCTTACCTTTTAGTGGCAAGGGGACTCCAACAGAATGGAGGCACTTTACAAACTCCTTATCGCCCAGGGATTCCAGGACAGCTGTTCCCATTCGGGTCATGATCCTCATGCTGGCCACCACATAGGGTGAATCCGTCAGCTCAATCCCAAATTTGGATAGTGGAGAACCAATAGGTCCCATGCTGAAGGGAATAACATACATAGTGCGCCCTATAACATAAAAACAATCAAACATATGAATGAGATGTGAAATACAGGGAAGAACACAGTGGAAGATTTAGCATAGGATTTAGCATAGTCTTCCTATTGCCACCTATTTAAAAGCTACATAACTGGCCAACTTTTTAGTAAGAGGCACAGATCAGCATTACAAGAGTCAGAATGTGTTATTATGATCATCAGGAATATTATGAATACTTATAAATATTAGTCTCATGATTCACAATAATTGCTGCATAACATTTTCACATCCATAAGAAAGCAGCTGTGAAACACAGAGATATACATCCTAGAAAACAAATCCACGCACTGCTTGCTATTTAATGTCTCTTTTTCTGCTTGTATTGTGCACTCTTTTCCATTTATATCGCTATGTCTAGCTCACTCATACCCGATAATAACAAAGTATGACAATCTGGAGAGCTGTGTGGCTACTCCAGTCTGAAAACCGACATTGATTAATACCATTGTGGCTTATTTTGAACAAAGCTTTTAATTCTTCCTCACCTTTCATGCAGCCTGGAAATCGTGCCTTAAAAGCTTTCTCAAAGTCATCTTCGGACATCCAACGTCCCAACTTGCTCACCCCAGATTTAGCAATTGGCACTGTGTCCCTTTGCTCTTGACTGATAATGACGGTTTTGCTTTCGATCCTTGCCACGTCTCGAGGGTCAGTCAGAGCCAGCCAGCTGTTAAAAAACAGAATAGATGCCAATGTGATGCTTAACTAAGAAAATCTAGCATTAAAAGTTGTTGTTTAGATGCTAGACATGAAAGCTTATGCTACCATCAGCTGTTGAATTGTTTGGGACACCTTGCACTAAGCCATCATCTGTCGATGTGCTATTTATGTTTTTACCTAAACATACCCAGACATATTGGGGTGCATGAGCAATTTTGGATCATTCTTAAGTTGGCCCAGTGAAAGGTGTCACATCCCCTGCAGAATCCATGTCCCTCCAAAACCTCTAAGGCCATTAGAATTCCAAACAACAGAGGAGTTTCAGCAGGAAAGAATGCAAGACGTAGTCTAGCCCGAAAAAGAACATCTTTTTGCAAGGTTGCTTGCCATCTTTTCATGGTGAAATTTTAGAAAATGTTTGAGAAATTTTAGTTGTAGTTATTGCACGTGCTAAGTCTGCTACTATTCAAGAACTGTCATCAGAGGCAACCTAATTTTCATTTCCTTTGAGGCCTACTCATTACTTACCAGTTCTCATACTTGCTCAGCTTTTTGATCATGCCTAGGTCCTCCATAAGATTCAGCATCTTCTTGTTCTCCTCTTCAGAGCCATCACATATGTGAATGCTCTCAGGTTGGCAGAGTGCGGCATTGCTTTGGATGAAGTCTCTCACTTCTGAGGTCAAGCTATTCAGATCCCCCTGGACAACTTTGCCAGTGACCTTGAGCCTGGTTTGTATCTGGGGTGGCATTTTGGCTGTCTATAGATAGTCTTGGCAATGGATAGGTAATATAAAACCTGCAATTAAATAGTTGACTCTTTAAAGATATGTTCAGTTTGAATTCCATGCTGTACAATAATTTTTAATAGAAAAAAAACACATCATATGGTTAAGAGAAGAATCAAGTTACTTTACTCTTCTAGAAAAGTTCTACTGACATCTGTAGAAGAGACTTTTGTAGTCTTAAAGTCTCATGTGGAACATTATCTCTGGATCATTTTTATGTTGGTCCAATTTAAAGTACCACAACTTGCAAGGAATCTTGTTATCCGCTGGATGGACAAGGATGCTAGAAAAAGAAAAGAATCTCATTTTTTCATGTGGGTTTACTTACAATTTTTCCTTCTGAGTCTTAAAATAAGGACTTTCAAGTTGGTTTCTTCTTATGTTTGTTTTGGTTCTCTATAGATTATTCTTCTCATCTTCCATTTCTAAGGAGGATGTCGGCTTTCTTAAATACTCTTCAGAGGGCATGATCCGCCCAGCCAGCACAGGTGACAGAGGCTTGTCCTTCATGTCATCAAGCTACGCTGTCCCCTTTGGAATAAAGCCATCAACAACTTTTATCACAAATGATTTACGAAAATAAAGCCCTTAAAAGGCTAATCATTTAACAAGTTATTGATTACTGAATACCTATAGAAAAAGGTTTTCAGTCTGTCGAATATGCTGAATGGAGCACTTGTGCAACATGTTGACGAGGCAAACTTTGACCTAGTTCAGTTGTGATGCAAGTGGACTGGGTATTTCATTAGACATGGTATGCACAGTGAGCTCACAGGAACACTTGGCAGACAGCCGTGTTTTCAGGCAAGGGTAGTGGTAGAAGATGGCACTGCACAATGCCCACATTAAATATGCATCGTGCTATCAGTTGGTTGGATGTCGGGGGCTCGTCCAAGGTGTGTTTACTCACCTTGGAAAAGTTCCTTTGCTGTGGGATAAAGTACAATTTGCAACGGCAGGCAAAGGAGAAAGGGAAGATCTTTCTAAGTGATTTATCTTGTCACTATGATGTGGGCTGGGCTCTTTCTGTTGGGGAGGAAAAGTAAAGGGGAGATGTGCAAAGGAACATAGCCACAGGTTCTAGCTAGGAGCGGGTCAACCAGTTTGAATTAAATCTGAATTCCACCCAAAAAGGCTGCAGGGAATTCAGAATATCAGTCCAATGCTGCAAATTTGGTTCAGATAAATGTAGGCCTTTCATAGTTTGATTTAATGCTTTTGGATCCATTTTGGATGAAAATATTCAGCGATTCATATATGTAGTTGAGCCATTTAAAGTCCTCCTGCTAACTTGCATAACGTTTGCATGCACGTGCTTGGAGCAGTTTGCATTAACTGTAGTGGATCTCTTTGCTAAGATAATAATTATTTAGAGACAGACTGCACTGTGATTGACTGATTCCCTGCATAGACCGGACTATACACCCCTTCCTAGCTCTACCATCAGAGTATTCCAAGATCTAAGAGCTGAATAGAAGAGATTTATAATTTCATTTCAGGGGAAAGGGTGCCTCAGACCTATCTATTAAGTGCCGTATCAGGCAGGCAGGATGTCGTTCACTTTTGACTGTCCTCCTTTACCTGCACTGCCCATCCACCTTGAATAAAACAAAATCACTGTTTCTTTACATGGTGCAATTTATGGAAAAAGACGCAGCATGTCATCTGCAATATACGTTTTCATGCATATAATTCCACATTTCATTTCTCAACCTTTTGTCATGTTATAAATATCTATTAACTATATATTTTAACTGTTTGCTGCTCGCTTAATAGCAATAAGAAGGGTTGAAATATTAAATCACACGGAATGGAACATCAGCTCACAAACACTGAAAGGGTCGTGATGCTCATTTCACAGAATGGGACTGAACAGTTAAATCAGTTAGCGTGCTGAAGGCTGGAGGCCCAGCGTGGCAATTATATTCGTACTGCAAGACCTGATTCACTAAGGCATTGGTTCTGCTCTGTGTGCATGAGGAAAAACTATGAAAGCACATTTTAGAAATGCCGTTTAGGTGCATCCTGCAACGTAGAAGGGAAAATGTCTGAAAATCTATGCCAAGCTTAGAAGAGAGGGTCAGCCCATATAGTGCAATCTAGCATCTGCATATTGCCACCCCTGAAGATGGGCATTACTGCTAAAAATGAGGCTGGGCAGAAGGAAGGGATATCCATCTGCAGTGGGATGGGGAAGTCCGCATGCGAGGAAGTATGCGCATTTCACAACATGCACACGTATGTGTCACCACTTACACGTGTTCCTGAGCCAGTTTACAAACTCAGACATGCAACCACTCTCAAT
Source organism: Ichthyophis bannanicus (assembly GCA_033557465.1). Lineage (NCBI taxonomy): Eukaryota > Metazoa > Chordata > Amphibia > Gymnophiona > Ichthyophiidae > Ichthyophis > Ichthyophis bannanicus. The sequence goes on along the minus strand of CM066049.1, from coordinate 115,959,933 downwards.
CAATGACAGGGCTCAATGTTTACCTCATTTCAATTTGAAGGGAGGGTTGACTGAAATGAGCACTTTTTAAATGCCCGTTCGTGCCAGGGAGCAGGTTTAAATTTAGACATGGCTGATTTCAGCCTTAAACATGCATCCCCTATATGAAATGAGGGATACCTGTGTATCTTTTTTGTCCCACACAGACTATTTCTCTAACATGCCTTTGTGTAACTTCGACATGATTGGAGACAGATACGCGCAAGACTGGGCCCTTTGAAACTGGCTGTTTGCAAGCAGATGCAGTTTATACATTTATGTGTCGATACACCCATGTGCAAAAAGCAAATGAAGCTTCTAAAATAACCTCTCCCCCCCCCCCCCTGCGAATAAGGCCTGTAGCAGAGATAAATAATGGTTGCAGTGCATGGAAAATAATTCTACAATGGAAAAAATATCTAGAAAGAATAAGCAGAGTAAAGCTATGAGCACCATAAATCAGTAGTCCTCAAGGTGGCACACAGGACCTGCCCGGTTGCTCTGGTTTTCAGCATGTACCTGAGACAGATGTGCATTCACTGCCTATGCTCTAGGCAAATCTTTCTTATGCATGTTTACTGGGGATATTATCCTGAACACCAGACTGGAGGGAGATGAGAATCATTGCCGCAAACAACCATCTGGGTTCAGCCTTGATAAATGAAAACCTTCTGTGTGGACTAAATCTCGATTATTATTGTGCATTTCAGATGTAATGAAGAGCTAAGTCCATGGCAGCAAATGAAAGTCTGTATCCTTTCACCACTTCTTAGGGAAGGTGTAGGCTACTTATGCTGCTTGTTTCTTATCTTCAGAAGCCAAAAGATATGGAGGAGTAGACTAGTGGTGAAAGCAGTGGGCTTGAACCAAGACAGGGTTAAAATCCCACTGCTACTCCTTGTGATCTTGGGCAAGTCATTTAAACCCCTATTGCTTCAGGCAAATACTTAAAAAGCAGCCCCCAGGAATAAACATAGCTTGCCTTGAATTTCTCTGAAAGGTGTGAGCTAAATCCAATTATTATCAGCACACTTTGGTTTCTGGCTGGTTGAAGAGGCATGTGCATTATTACCTGCCCATCTGTGAATATGCAAACGTTAGTAAGCTGACAAGCTGGTGACTTTGTCTTTTGAATTCTGACATTCACCATCATGGAAGGAGAAAAATGTTAATTTTACATAGTATAGTACATGATAACATAGTAGATGACAGGAAAGAAAGACCGTCTAGCTCATCCAGGCTGCCTGGTTATACAGTACTGGCAACTTTATGTATCTGTTTTACTCACATTTATACTTAGTTCATATGTAAATCACTTTGATGGGTTCCTGAAAGATGGTATATCAAGTACAATAAGCTAATCTAGTACATCACTTCTGCCAGCTGCCAGATTTCTCCATATCCAGGATAATGTTCAGTTTGCTCTTTCTTCTTTGTGGTCTGTTGTCTTGGGTGAGAGAACACACAAGATCCCCCCAGTTTCCTTTAGCACTCACAAGATGCTTAGTTGGGATGTACATGACAAATAATTTTGTTTTATTTTGTTTGGAATTTTCCTTTTGTTCATCTTCATATTATTTTTAAACAGTGCAACCTATTCCATCAATACGAGTGCAAACTCTTTTGCGAGGGTGCACACTAGTCAGCAATAGGCGCACTATTCATCCATGTGTGAATAGGGTGCACGCTTGTGAGAAAGTGCACACTATTGATGGTGAACAGGAAATGAGGATGCGGATATAATTCCCTGTTTCACCAGCATCCCTGCTTTTGTTTAATTCCTAAGTCTAGCCAGGTCTTATCAAATTATTACAACTATGATGACTTATCATTTGTAGAGCACTAAAAGGCATACATGTGAGAGACAGTCCCTGCTCAATAGAGCTCACGGTGTATGCAAGATAGACAAATACAACAAACAGAGAACTAGGATAAAACTAACGGAAAAGTTTATAACACACATAGATGGTAAACAGGAGAATAAGGGGAAGAGGGGGGGGGGGGGATTCATGATCCAAAAGAAGCCTCAAAGGAGAGGTTTTTTTAATCTGCATTTGAATAGGACCAGAGATGGAGCCTGACATTCAACTCAGGTAGCTGGTTCAAGGCATACGATGCAGCAAAACGGAAAAAATGAAACCTGGAGTTGGCAGTGGGAAAGAAGAGCAGAAGGGGTATATAAGGTTACTAACAGCCAATCTCGTAACACTATTGTAGTTATTTTATTCAAAGCAACATCATAACTTGTTTAACTTACGTTCACGTTTCATTGTTCAATTGCCCCTACTTGTTCTATGTGCACTGTTTGGTTGCTCTGTAAACCCCTTTGATTTATCAAGAAGGCGGTATATAAAACATGGAAATAAATAACGAGCTGCAGGGCGAATACGCCTGTAGGTTAGTAAGAGAAATTTGAACTGGAGGTAGAAATGGATTGAGAGCCACTGAGGTGATGCAGCTGAGTTTTGATGGACTGAAGGGAAGAGAGATGATTCCAGGGAAGACCAGAAGGGCAGGTTGCAAAATCACCAGGAATATTAAATGTGCCCAGACATCCAGCTCCTAAGTTTCCACTAGGACAGAGGTATCCAAACTACAGCCCGCAGACACCTTTCATCCCATCCCCACAGCCAACCCCACTGCACCTTTTGATCTGGTCCGCCATGCCTGCCGGCAGCCTTAGCTGCTAGATCAGCGGTGCAACAGCAACAGTGGCCCTACAGGGTTGGGAAGCCCTGGCACAGTCTGATGAACTTACTTGCAAGAGGAAAAATGCCGACACAGTGGAAGCAGCTCCGACAGCAGCACTACAGTGCATGCCCCAGAGAGCTTATCAGCACTCCAATGTGCTCTGTAGGCCACCCATCAATGCCACAGAGAAAGGGCAAGATAAAGGACTACAGAAGGGCAAGGGAGAGAGAGGGAGGGCAAGGTGACAGCCCAGAGGAGGAGAGGGTCTGGCTAAAGAGAGTATTGGATGAGGGGAACCCCCCGTTCCGCACATTCCAGACCTTCACCCCACTCATGGTTCGCCAATGTGGCCCCCAGGTCTAAAATGTTTGCCCCCCTGTACTAGGACTTAAGAGTCTGCCAGACAGACCTTGCTGCTCATTCTGAATCACAAGAGAAAAACAATCATGTGAATGTGATGTCTTTTTTTAAGTTTTCCAAATATAAGGCAATGTTAATCTAATTGTTACTTTACTGGCAGTGGTATGAAATGCCAAAATGCTTTGAAATAAATTTAAAATCACATTTGCTCAGAATGAAGGGCAGGTTAGGGGCCAAGAGAAGCATATGGTTAGGTAAATTAGTGGCAGGCATTGATCATAGCAGAAGTCTGTATGGAAACCACCTTGATTTAAGGAAAACAAATAAATAAAATAAACGTCCTTGAATAGGAAACGGGGAAATTATGGGTCTTGCTGCATGTAAACAGTTTTAGATCAAAGACAAAACACTGTGGTCAGTTTGCAAAGATCAAAAATAAAGCCAGAGGCAAGAGTGAAAAAGCATGAAAGGTTATTGCTAGAATTCCAGACCACCTGAAACTTGCTAGAAGGACTTTGGGCACAGCTATGTTTTTCAGCCTGTTATGTGACGACTAGGCACTGAAAGTGGGTGAAAGTGCAAGAGGTGACTGACGCACTTGGCAAAGCAGTTGTATCGCACTGTGCTGCTGAAGGTGATAAATACCTTGCTCGGAATGCTCCAGTTCTTCATCATCCACCATAGCACTGAAACTGCAAAAAGGGAGCACAAACACGCCGCATGAGGGCCACTTAGCCCAGTGAGTGTGCCATGGGGAAGTCATGGCCGCCCGATGCTCAGATGCAGACCTTGCTCTCAGCACCTTACAGCAATAAGGTGCATTATTAAGAACATCTACAGTCGCACGTGCGCTTCCTAACTAGCTAAAACATGAGTGCGGGACAGTATGCAGGGCATGGATAACTAGACCCTGCTTTGTATAGCGCACACATCCTTCTAGCCTCATCTTATCCCCAGACTAAGCGAGATGGAAAGAGGTTGCACTCAGGGCCAGTCCTTCCACTAGGCAAGCCAGTCAATTGCTGAGGGTAGCACCGTTTTAGGGGCAGTAAGCACAACGGAAGGAAGCCAGCTTATTAGCACTGCCCTTGGCCCCAAACCTTCCAGGAGTAGTTCTCTTTTTGCTGCTATTTCTGAGTGTCGGCACCGAAAAGGGAAATGAAGCTGCCGCAGAGGCTGTGTTCAAGCCCCTGCCGGTCCCACCCCCACGGCAGCAGGAACTGCACACCAGAAGGACCAGGAGTGACAGGGGCTTCCAGCATGCTTGAATAGAAGCTGTGCATGACTTCTTTAACTTTTCAGTGCAGACATTCAGAAAATGCAGACAAAAGGAGCTGCTCCTGGAAGGTTTGGGTAGTGTGGGCGGCAATGGCTGAAGGTTTGCTGTGGAGGGGGGGGAGTGGCAATAGCTGAAGGTTTGCTGTGGAGGGGAGTGGCAATGGCTGAAGGTTTGCTGTGGAGGGTGGAATGGCAATAGTTGAAGGTTTGCTGTGGGGGGGGGGAGGGGAGTGGCAATAGCTGAAGGTTTGCTGTGGAGGGTGGAATGGCAATAGCTGAAGGTTTGCTGTGGGGGGAGTGGCAATGGCTGAAGGTTTGCTGTGGAAGGGGGAGTGGCAATAGCTGAAGGTTTGCTGGGCGGCTGGATAGAGCTGAAGGTTTGCTGGGTGAGGGGCAGCAATGGCTGAAGGTTTGCTGCAGGGTGGGGGTGGCAATAGCTGAAGGTTTTCTGTGGAGGGGGGGAGTGGCAATGGCTGAAGTTTTGCTGCAGGGTGGGGGTGGCAATAGCTGAAGGTTTTTTGTGGAGGGGGGAGTGGCAATAGCTGAAGGTTTGCTGTGGAGGTGGGGAAGTGGCAATAGCTGAAGGTTTGCTGGGGGAGTGGATAGAGCTGAAGGTTTACTGGGTGAGGGGCAGCAATGGCTTAAGGTTTGCTGCAGGGTGGAGGGGGGGTGGCAATAGCTGAAGGTTTGCTGTGGGGGGGGTGGCAATAGCTGAAGGTTTGCTGTGGGGGGGGGTGGCAATAGATGAAGGTTTGCTGGGGGGGCGTGGATAGAGCTGAAGGTGTGCTGCGTGACGGGCAGCAATGGCTTAAGGTTTGCTGCAGGGGGGTGGCAATAGCTTAAGGTTTGCTGTGGGGGGGTGGCAATAGCTGAAGGTTTGCTGGGGGGGAGTGGATAGAGCTGAAGGTTTGCTGCGTGAGGGGCAGCAATGGCTGAAGGTTTGCAGGGTGGGGGGTGGCAATAGCTTAAGGTTTGCTGTGGGGAGGAATGGCAATAGCTGAAGGTTTGCTTTGGGGGTGGCAATAGCGTAAGGTTTGCTGTGGAGGGGGGAGTGGCAATAGCTGATGGTGTGCTGTGGAGGGGAGTGGCAATGGCTGAAGGTTTGCTGTGGAGGGTGGAATGGCAATAGTTGAAGGTTTGCTGTGGGGGGGGGAGGGGAGTGGCAATAGCTGAAGGTTTGCTGTGGGGGGGGGAGGGGAGTGGCAATAGCTGAAGGTTTGCTGTGGAGGGTGGAATGGCAATAGCTGAAGGTTTGCTGTGGGGGGAGTGGCAATGGCTGAAGGTTTGCTGTGGAGGGGGGAGTGGCAATAGCTGAAGGTTTGCTGGGCGGGTGGATAGAGCTGAAGGTTTGCTGGGTGAGGGGCAGCAATGGATGAAGGTTTGCTGCAGGGTGGGGGTGGCAATAGCTGAAGATTTTCTGTGGAGGGGGGAGTGGCAATGGCTGAAGGTTTGCTGCAGGGTGGGGGTGGCAATGGCTGAAGGTTTTCTGTGGAGGGGGGAGTGGCAATAGCTGAAGGTTTGCTGTGGAGGTGGGGAAGTGGCAATAGCTGAAGGTTTGCTGGGGGTGAGTGGATAGAGCTGAAGGTTTACTGGGTGAGGGGCAGCAATGGCTTAAGGTTTGCTGCAGGGTGGAGGGGGGGTGGCAATAGCTTAAGGTTTGCTGTGGCGGGGGAGGAAATAGCTTAAGGTTTGCTGTGGGGGGGGTGGCATAGCTTAAGGTTTGCTGTGCTGTGGGGGGGTGGCAATAGCTTAAGGTTTGCTGTGGGGGGGGGGTGGCAATAGCTGAAGGATTGCTGGCGGAGCTTGGAAAGAGCTGAAGGTTTTCTGGGTGAGGGGCAGCAATGGCTTAAGGTTTGCTGCAGGGTGGAGGGGGGGTGGCAATAGCTTAAGGTTTGCTGTGGGGGGGTGGCAATAGCTGAAGGTTTGCTGGGGGGGAGTGGATAGAGCTGAAGGTTTGCTGCGTGAGGGGCAGCAATGGCTGAAGGTTAGCTGCAGGGTTGGGGGTGGTGGCAATAGCTTAAGGTTTGCTGTGGGGAGGAATGGCAATAGCTGAAGGTTTGCTTTGGGGGTGGCAATAGCTTAAGGTTTGCTGGGGGGTTGACAGTGGGTGAAGGTTTGCTGTGGGGGGTAATGGCTGAAGGTTTGCTGGGGGATTGACAATGGCTGAAGGTTTGCTGGGGAGGGGTTGACAGTGACTGAAGATTTGCTGTGCGGTGGGGGGTGGCAATAGCTGAAGAGTTGCTGGGGGGGTTTGACAGTGGCTGAAAATTTGCTGGGGGAAAGGGTGGCAATGGCTGAAGGTTTGCTGTGGAGGGTGGAATGGCAATAGCTGAAGGTTTGCTGTGGGGGGGAGTGGCAATGGCTGAAGGTTTGCTGTGGAGGGTGGAATGGCAATAGCTGAAGGTGTGGGGGGGAGGGGTGAATGGCAATAGCTGAAGGTTTGCTGTGGGGGAGAGGGGAGTGGCAATAGCTGAAGGTTTGCTGTGGAGGGGGGAGTGGCAATAGCTGAAGGTTTGCTGGGCGGGTGGATAGAGCTGAAGATTTGCTGGGTGAGGGGCAGCAATGGATGAAGGTTTGCTGCAGGGTGGGGGTGGCAATAGCTGAAGGTTTTCTCTGGAGGGGGGGAGTGGCAATGGCTGAAGGTTTGCTGGGGGGAGTGGATAGAGCTGAAGGTTTACTGGGTGAGGGGGGGAGTTGCAATAGCTGAAGGTTTGCTGGGGGGGAGTGGCAATGGCTGAAGGTTTGCTGTGGAGGTGGGGAAGTGGCAATAGCTAAAGGTTTGCTGGGGGGAGTGGATAGAGCTGAAGGTTTGCTGCGTGAGGGGCAGCAATGGCTGAAGGTTTGCTGCAGGGTGGGGGGTGGCAATAGCTTAAGGTTTGCTGTGGGGGGGGAGTGGCAATAGCTTAAGGTTTGCTGTGGGGGGGGGAGTGGCAATAGCTTAAGGTTTGCTGGGGGGGGTGGCAATAGCTTAAGGCTTGCTGGGGGGTTGACAGTGGGTGAAGGTTTGCTGTGGGGGTTAATGGCTGAAGGTTTGCTGGGGCATTGACAATGGCTGAAGGTTTGCTGGGGAGGGGTTGACAGTGGCTGAAGATTTGCTGTGCGGTGGGGGGGGGTGGCAATAGCTGAAGATTTGCTGGGGGGGTTTGACAGTGGCTGAAAATTTGCTGGGGGAAAGGGTGACAATGGCTGAAGGTTTGCTGAGGGGTGACAATGGCTGAAAGTTTGCCGGGGGGAGGTGTTGATAGTGGCTGAAGGTTTGCTGGGGGGGGGGGGGGGTGCTGGCAGTGACTGAAGACTTGCTGCATGGTGGGGGGGTAGCAATAGCTGAAGATTTTCTGGGGGAGGCGTGATAATGGCTGAGGTTTTGCCGGGGGCGGGGGGGTGGTGCTGGCAGTGGCTGAAGGCTTGCTGCAGGGGGGGTGGGTGCTGGCAGTGGCTAAATGCTTGCTGCGGGCGGGGGGGGGGTGGCAATAGCTGAAGATTTGCTGGGGGGTGGCGAGGCAGTGGCTGAAGGTTTGCTGAGGGGGGTTGACAGTGGCTGAAGGTTTGCTGAGGGGGGTTGACAGTGGCTGAAGGTTTGCTGAGGGGGGGTGGCAATGGCTAAGGTTTTGCTGAGGGGGGGTGGCAATGGCTGAGGTTTTGCTGGGGGGTGGCAATGGCTGAGGTTTGCTGAGGGGGTTGACAGTGGCTGAAGGTTTGCTGGGGGGGGGTGAGAATGGCTGAAGATTTGCTGGGGGGTGGCTGATACTCTTGAGTCAACCCTGGGCGCACTGAGTATTGGGTGTGATTCACTCTGAATGTTGGGAGCTGCACTAGTAGCTGTTAGCGCTACAACGACTTCTTCCTCCATCTACATTTGTACACAAGAGGACACCAGTTCATTGTGACGATTTTGTATATGTCTCCACCCGCCCCATACCCCTGCTTTAAAATTTGGAAGAGAAAATGGTGGGGCTTTCAGTGCTTCCTTAGCTCTTCTTTTGGCCATATTAGTCCTTTCCACGTCCTACACAGCTAGTGTGTCACACATTGATGTAGGTAACACTGACTTAACCCATTCAGCTCTGTCCTGCTGCCTTGTCTACCCTGATACTGCTGACCCTGCTTGCTCTTCTTCAGACACTTCCCCAATACGGCTATTGTCTTTGTTACCACCACTTCCGCCAGCAGCCTCCCCAGGCACCCCCCATGCTCAGCATTTCCTCAGTCTCCTGCCTTCCAACCTCAAGCCTAAGGAATGGACATTAACCATGTGCGCTACTGGAGAAGGGCTGCATATGCACTACTGGCTTGCTCCTTATGGAAATTGCCCAAACTAGGTGGGTATGATACAGAGAACATAAAGGATAGAGCTTGGTTATTATTTCAATGTGCACTAAGTTAAAAAGGAGCTCTTAAATAAGAAAAGCCAACCTTGAATCACATTAGTAAAAATATGTCTTCATATTCAGAATATCATCTCTATTTAAAAACATTTTTATTTTATAGGAGTGAATTAAAAATGGATGGTGCCATTGGATCTCTTTTCCCAGTAGGAGTGATCTTCCCCCTCCCCCTCCCCCATTCCTTTTTCTTTTCTTTCCCTTCTGAGCTTTTACATCCTTTAATTTTATGTCCCTCCCTCTACCCCGTCTCTGTTCCTTATCCAGTTTTCTTGGCTCTCCTCCTTTGCCTTTCTGCTAGTGCTTCCAAATCCGTCCGAGCTGGCACTGTTTTGCCTCACGTCATCAGAGTTGGTACAAACATTTCACAGGTGCAGACTGTACCAGCATAAAAATAAATGTTTCACTTGGAGATGGGTTGGGTGGGAGGCGGAAATCCTCAAAAGTTGAAAGTAGGTTACAAAATGTATTAAGAAAATTCCAACAAGGACCAGTCCATTCATCCAGGTAGTAAATGCTGTGTACATGGTTTCATCCCTAAGTTAGGTCCTTTGCTTCTTGGGTCAGCTGGGGCTGAAGAAGTACCCTCCCCCCTCCCATAGTTACTGCTTAAGGGTAACACCTGGTGGCTGGATCTAGGGCCCATGATTACAGGGTTCTCGAAGGGACTGTGGTGCATTGCCCCGGCTCAGAACTGTCACTGTATTATCAGACTAGATATGTTGGGGGGCAGTGGGATGTAAGATAAAGGAAAAATCCACAGGTAGCTGCAAACGAAGGCTCATGGTGCCAGCTCTCAGTCCTGGTTCTGATTAAGCTGGAAGCCGAAAAGAGCAGGTAGAAATAGCCAGGTCACAAGACAGCTTACTATTATTTATTTATTTATTACAAGTTCTTATATACCGCACTATTCGGCATCAGCGCGGTTTACATTATAATATAAAGACCATAACAACAAGCTGTTTGGTTTACATCGAACAGGAGTACAAACTTGGAGAACCTGGGTAAACTATATACAAGAGATAATTACATAGAACAGAATAGAGTCTTAATAATATCAAGAACGGCATGGTGTGTTCATGAGTGGGTCACTTCCTCTGGTTCAATTGCTGGTAGGGTAGTATTGAAGGAAGAGGTGGTATTTGAGTGCCTTCCTGAACTGGAGTAGGTCAGTAATGGCCCTTATGTCGGAGGGTAGAGCGTTCCAGCATTTGGGTACATAGAAACTGAAGGCTCTGTTTGAGGTTGTCATGTTGCACTTTGTCAACGCCTTCGAGGTTGTCAGTAGGTTTACGGCTGATGTTCTTCTGGATCTGTTGGGGGGTACAGTGTGAATCAGATCTGTGAGTGAGGAGGATGAGATACCCTTGATTGCCTTGAATGATAGGACTAGGGTTTTAAAGATGATCCTCCCATGGATGGGGAGCCAGTGAAGCTGTTTAAGAATGGGAGTTACGTGATCGCTTCTGGAGGCTCCGTAGAGGACTCTTGCTGGGGCATTCATGGCCATCTGTAATGGGCTAAGAGTGGATTGAGGGAGACCTTGTAATATGGCATTTGCAAAGTCGAAGTGTGGCAGGATTAGTGCTTGGTATATGGTTCGGAAGTCATCAGGGTCCAACATGGAGCGCATATGCCTAAGCGAGCGTATTTTGAAGTATACAGCTTTGACTATGTTATTTATGTGATGTTTCATATCCAGACGTTGGTCCAATGTTACTCCCACAAGAGTAAGAATGAGCCAAAACTGGGGGGGAAATACTGTGGTAAGAGGAGGTGGGACTTGGACTCCTTAAATTTCACTGTAGAACAAGCAGAAGATGCCTGTGTCCTCTTCCGTGGTCTTCTTAAACTTCATCGGGGCCACGGACCTTTGATTTCCTTGCTGTCACCAGATCTTCTTTAAAACAGTTTTCCTTGGGAGCTGTTCCCAGACTCTGCCGTGAGCACCTTTAAGCTGTGCTCTATTTCTCGTTGCCATGTGCCACTCAGTTCCCTTAAGTGAATGGTTTTTGTTGACTCTGGTTTTTCTGGAGCTCGGGGTGCAGCCACATTGGTATTAGAGAAGATTGCTACGTTCCAGGGAGCAGGAATCGTCTTTTATGTGTATCTGCACATCTAGGGCCAGATTTACACAATGTAGGAAACTTTCTCTGGTGCCAAATTTTCATGGATTCTACTGCTGACATCACGGTTAGGCCTCTATTTAGACCTTCCAGTTGGATGTTTGTAACAGCAGCAGCAGCAGGAAACCCGTGCGGGGGCAGGAGATGGGATAGCAAGTGCCCATGAGTGTGCATATGGGCTATGGTGTCTTTTCTTGAAGTGTTGGCATCAGGCTTGGATTTAAGACATTGTCACTGTAGGCAGGAGCGGTGACAGGAGGATGTTTCTCTCACAGAGATCAAAAAGTGGAGTCAAGCTCCTATTTAGCCAGGTATTTGGTGCCTTTAATATTTAGCGCCCTAGGCAATTGCTTTTGTTGCTTATGCCTAATCAAGGCCTGACTGCTACCACTGTTGCTGGTGCTATGGATACCTCATGATCTTCACAGTGAGGAGACGCTCCAGTGGTTTGGGGGGTGTCAGCCGCTGCCACCGTACACTCTATTCTCAGGGGACCAGTTCGCCTCCCACTTCCCCTATATCTATGGGCACACATATTGAAAATCCGGCTCTGTGGACAACACTGACTGGGTCTCATAGCACTGATTGCCAGTGCTGGTTGATTGGCGACATTGATGACACACATTTTATTTATTATTTATTTATTACAAGTTCTTATATACCGCACTATTCGGCATCAGCGCGGTTTACATTATAACATAAAGACCATAACAACAAGCTGTTTGGTTTACATCGAACAGGAGTACAAACTTGGAGAACCGGGGTAAACTATATACATGAGATAATTACATAGAAAAGAATAGAGTCTTAATAATATCAAGAACGGCATGGTGTGTTCATGAGTGGGTCACTTCCTCTGGTTCAATTGCTGGTAGGGTAGTATTGAAGGAAGAGGTGGTATTTGGCACATGATGTCATGCCTACTACAGGAACTGATCAGACCCTATGTCAAAGTGAAGTAATTCATGACTTGACTCCCCCTAGAGTCTCAAGGAAATTGGTGGTCTGGATTGAAAGGAGATTGTGCTTTCTTTACAATGTTCTCCCTGTCTAATGGTCATTGGCTCTTGATTCTCTTTACCCTTTTCTGCAGAAACGCCTGGAGTTGTCTCCTTTCCCCTTACTATCTTTTATGCTGCAGAAAGTGGGGTGTCCCAGTGTGGGACGGGCGCCCTGAAGCTTTGCTAGGTGCCTCACCTGAGTTCCTCTGTGAAAGTTTCAGATTCTGCTCTCTGGAGACCAGCTTTACCTCTTCATTAACACAGATGAGTTCTTGTATGTTCTCTGCAAATTACCTCACATTTCCAATGCATTTCTAATTAGATGGTTTATTCCATTCTATGTGTGCAAGGACTAGAGATAAAAGGGTCACTCTTCACGCTACTCTGTACCCAAGATTTAACTTACCTGCAGTTAAAATATAGATGCTGTTAAATATGTACTTCCACACTTACATACAGAGATAATTCCGGTAAACCTAAAAGCAAAATAACTTGATACCAAAAATTTAAATACAAACGCAAAAAGAAAATGTCATCTCATATATATTAAGGAAGCCCCTCATATCCTTTTCTCCTCTGTACGGTGAGTCAGACCCTCTGCCTATTACCTTTAAACTAGAAACAACAAGGAGGGGGAGTTCATGCTATACTAAACAACTAGAAAAGAGAGTTTGAGGGCAAAGCCCTGTGTCAGTTCACACTCCCCTGCTCAGGCCCAATTCGTCTGCTGCATTCCTCCCACAAATTCAGATTTTAAAGTATTAATCATTCCTGAGCACAGCACTGCAGCTGAAGATATGATTGCTGTCTAAGCTTCGCTGCTTTCCAGTAATAAAGCTAAGGAATTCAGTAATGGGTGTGTATAAACTTCTTTAACTTACTTGCAGTCCCTCTTTCCACATGTGAGATTATATTGACTGCTCCAAAATGTTTATGCTGAAATTAAACCCTTTTTTTTTAATAGCCTTATACTGAAGAAAGGCTGTGTTGCATGTCTGCAATAACCCTATCCTGGACTGCAGTTTCCCTTTTCCTAGCTAGAACTGAGGGAGGTAGCCCTGAAATGTGTGCGTGCTTGCCTGAAGCTCTTTCAGTTTCATTAAAGTAGTGACCTCTTGTGGCCTTGTTTAGTAATTGTAAGTGTAGGTCTTGCCCCCATTTCAGTGTAGAATTCATTTCATTTCATTTGATACACCGCTGTTTGCTCACACATCAAGGCAGTTTAAAAATAAAACAAGTCTACAATTCAAGTTTGAATAATCCAAGCTGATTTGCACCATGCTGACATCTTTCAATGAATATATATGGAGTGTGGAAGCTAGGTAGTGGAGCCCAGCATTTCAGATTCTCAGACACAAGTAGCTGCTTGACATCTTCTCCAGGGCTGGTCCAGCCACTAGGCGGACTCGGCAGCTGCCCAGGGTGGCAGACCCCGCTGGGTGGCATGCCATGATTTTTTTAAGCAGCAGCTTTGTGCCACCGCAGGACATGTAATTCAGCACCCAAGACACAGAAACACGACCTGACACTCCTGCCCCCTGTGAAGCAACTTCCTGTCAGACAGGGGCAGGAGCTGCAGGTCATGAGTGTGCGCACAGGTATCGAAGAGTTATGCCATTGCCACCCTCCCCCAACAGAAGATGGATTTGGGTGGCACAACAGCAGGGGGCAAAGATGGCAGGGTCAGCCCGGTGGGGACTTCTGACTAGGGGCAGCAGAAACCCTTGAGCCAGCTCTGATCTTCCCTCTATTCCCAAACAGGTTACATGTCACGGCCAAAGAGGTGGGGGAAGGGAAGAGGGGAGGAGGAAAGTATCTACATCCCACTCTAGCTACAATGAGCAAAAAGAAAGGAAGTTTAGAAAGTTCTGGAAAGAGAAGGTTCCAGAACAGCAACTTGTGTGAACTGGCAGAAAATCACCAGGGGGTAACTGTAGCAGATGGTTCCAGATTTGCAGTGCAGTAACTAACTGCACATGCGGAAGAATCTGGTGGCCTCTTGGATTCTTCTGTAAACTATTGACTAGCCACGGTCACTACATCTTGTATTCCAATTGTAGGTGTGCATGATAGAGGTGTCAACCATCATCATCCTACCATTTTACTGGTCTGCATCTTACAAAGCATCTACTGTAAGCTGAAACAATAAAGTACCACCGTCCGCCTCTATGGACAGGTTCACAAAGATATAGATTTACTGACCACTGAAGTTCTCCCCCTTTCTTAAAATTATTCATTTAGGTATGTGCAAATAAAGGTTAACAAGTTGCAGGCAATATACCTTTTTATAACTAACTTAATGTATCTCTGTCAAGTTTAAGAACATAGGATTAGCCTTATTGGGTCAGCCTCAGTGTTCTGTTCCAACAGTGGCCAGACCAGGTTACAAGTACTTGGTAGATCCCAAAATGTAAACAGATTTCCTGCTGCTTATTCCAGGGATAAGTACTGGATATCCCACAGTCCACTTTAATAATAATTTATGGACTTTTCCTCCAGGAACTTGTCCAAATCTTTTATTACATTCTCTGGCAACAAATTCCAGAGCTTAATAATGTGCAATGAGTGAAAAAATGCTTTCTCCATATTAGACTTAAATGTGCTACTTTGTAGCTTCATTGCTTGTCCTCTACTTTTTGAAGGCGTAAACAACTGATTCACATTTACTCGTTCCACTCTACTTGTTATGTTATAGACTTCTATCATATCTCCCCTCAGCTTTCTCTTCTCCAAGCCAACGAGCTTTAACCTTTTACGCCTTTCCTCATAGGGAAATCGTTCTGTCCCTTTTATCATTTCTCTTTACCTTTTCCACTTCTGCTATATCTCTTCTTTAGATGCGGCGATCAGAATGGCACACAGTGGTTGTCCATGGAGCAATACAGAGGCAATATGATATCTTTTCTTATATTCTCTATTCCCTTCCTTATAATTTCTAGTTAAATAAAAAGAAACAAAATAAAGGAAAATAAGGTGATACCTTTTTTTGGACTAACTTAAAACATTTTTGGTCTAGCGTTTGAAGGTCAAAACCTTCTTCTTTAGGTCAGGAGAGTATGAGTAAAAGGTGACACTAGCATGATAAGTGAATCACAAAAGCACTCCACTGACAGGGAAGAGGGTATATGTCTGTGTTGTGCGTGCGGGGGAGGGGGGAGAATAGGAAGTGGAGGAGATGGATGGGTGATCAGAAGGTGACAAGGCTGTAAAAAATATTTGGTTTATAATGTGATAGAAAGCCCGTATCTTCATGAAGTCCTGTCTGGTCCGACTGTCTTATCATCTTAATTTCAAAAGGTTTACATTCTGGGACTGATTTGAATCTTCCTCTTAGGAGTTCATCCATGAATTTTATTTTATTTATTTATTTACATTCTCTTATATACCGCGCTATTCTGCATCAGTGCGGTTTACATTGAACAAACTGAAATGACATTGAACAGGGTATTTTATAACTTGGAGATAACTATTTTACAGGGAACATGGGCTATGGAGGGTTAAGTGGCTTGCCCAAGACCACAAGGAGCACCTGTGGGACTAGAAACCCCAGTCCTTCTGGCCCGAGGTTGCTGTCCTCTAGTGGGATTTGAACCCCTGACCTTCCGGTCTGAAGTACCTTGCCCCAACCACTAGGCTACTCCTCCACTCCAAAATAAAATAAAATAAAATAAAATCATTGTTGCTGTGTTCTGGTCCTGAGAAGTGCCCCCAATGAAAGGTGGCAGAGGTGACACCATGGTCTACTTGTGCTGTGTGATCTTAGCTCTATGTGAAGTGAGTCTTGTCTTTAACATTTGGCCTGTCTCTACAAAGCAGCATCCCTTTTCACATTTTCTGACCTGAAGAAGGCTTTAATATTCAAAAGCAATCCAAGAATATATTAAGTTAGTTCAATAAAAAGGTATCACCTTATTTTCTTTATTGTTTCTTGTTTTCTTTAACTACCATTAAAGTGGGCTAACACGGTTATCACACTACTTTATATTATAATTCCTAAGCATTCTATTAGCTTTCTCGGCTACTACTGACACTGAGCATAGGATTTAACAGTATTATCCACGATGACGCCTAGATAGAAACATAGAAACATGACAGCAGAAAAAGACCATATGGCCTATCAAGTCTTCCCTTCCATATCAACTACTATTGTCCCTTTTTTCATTTAGAGAATCTCTGTGTTTGTCCCATGCTTTCTTGAATTCAGATAGGGCCCGATTCTGTCCCATGAATAGTGGGGTTGGACGTCCCAACGGGACATCCATCCCTGCTATTCGTGCCCTCCCCGCCTGCATCTAACCTCCCCGCCGGTTGTACAGGGAGGTTAGAAGGGGGCGGATCGGGGGAGGAGTTAGGGAGGGTGGTGGGTGGTCACTGGCCCTGGACATACAGGACCGATTCTAATGTCAGCCCTGTACATCCAGGGCCAGAGACTTGTGCGGGGAACTTATTCCACCTCCGAGGTGGAATAAATTCCCTGGACATTTTTTTTTTTGGTGGGCCCGGGGCATGGATGGGGCAGGGGGGGCCCTGAGGACATTCCCCATAGACCGACCTTGGCCTTAGGGGGTATCGGGGGTTGGACTGCAGGGAAAGCCTTTGTTGAGCCGGTGACCGGGATCACGGCTTTACAATGGAGGCACAGTGCAATGGCAACTGGAAGCCATTGTGCCGCGTCTCCATTGTAAAGCCCTGATTGAGTTAATCTGGCTTTCTCTATACGTGCAGGCCAGGCTGAATCACAGTCCCGGCCTGCACATACAGGGCTATTCGCCATTCTGGTCCCATGGGGCTAGACGTGCCCCATGGGATCAGAATCACGACCCCCCTCTGTACGTCCGGTTCAAACCAGATGTACAGAGGGAGTGTATGTCTGGGATGGAATGAGCCTGAGACTGTACTCATTTGTACTACCCTCACTGGGAGACTATTCCATGCATCTACAACTCTTTCCGTAAAGAAATATTTCTGCATATTACTCCTATCACCCTCATCCTACGTCCCCTCATAGCAGAACTTGCTTTCAATTGAAAGAGGCTCTCCTCCTGTGCATCAATGCCACGGAGGTATTTAAATGTCTCTATCATAGCTCCTCTATCCCACCTTTCCTCTAACATATACATATTGAGATCTTTAACTCTGTTCCCATATGGTTTATAATGAAGACCACTGACCAATCTGGTAGTCACCCTTTGCACCAACTCCATCCTGTTTATATCCTTTTGAAGGTGTGGTCTCCAGAATTGCACACAATACTCCAAATGAGGTCTCACCAAAAACTTAAACAGACGCACAATCACCTCCTTCTTCCTGCTGGCCATTCCTCTCCCTATGCACCCAAGCATTCTTCTGGCTTTTGCCATCACCTTTTCTACCTGTTTAGCCACTTTAAGATCATCAGACACAATCACGCCCAGTTCCCACTTTTCTTTCGTGGACAGAAGTACTTTGCCCTCTACACTGTACCACTCCCTTGGATTTTTGCAACCCAAATGCATGACCCTGTATTTTTTAGCATTAAATCTCAACTGCCAAATTCTTGACTATTCTTCAAGCTTAGCTTGATCCCTCCTCATGTTATCTACTCCTTCCTGTGTGCTACTCTATTGCAGATTTTGGTATAATTCGCGAAGAGAGGCAAACCTTACCCTTCCACAATATCACTAACAAAAATGTCAAAAAGAATCAGAACAAGGACAGATCCGTGCAGCACATCACTGGTAAAATCCTTCTCCTCAAAGTGAGCTCCATTTATCTATACTCTTTGTTGCATCCTACTCAACCAATTTTTAACCCAATCAGTCTCTTTAGGGTCCTTCCCTAGGGTGCTCAATCTATAAGTTGCCTGTGTGGAACGGTGTGAAAGGCTTTACTGAAATCTAAGTACACCACATCTAGGGCTTTCCCTCAGTCCAACTCTCTGGTCACTCAGTTAAGGAAATCAATCAGATTTGTCTGACAAGACCTACTCTAGTAAACCCATGCTGCCTTGGATCCTGCAATCTACTGGACTCCAGAAACCTCACTATCCTCTTTTTTAGCAGCATTTCCATTAATTTACTCATTACAGAGCTGAAAACTAACCAGCCTGTAATTCTCAACCTCATCCTTACTTCCGCTTTTGTGTAAAGAGACCTCATGTGCCTTTCTGCTGTACTCTGGGACCCCTCCCATCTCTAAAGAAGCATTGAAAAGGTCAGAGAGTGGAGCTACTAGAACTTCCCCAAGTTCCTTCAATACTCTTGGATGTATTCCATCTGGTCCCATCACTTTGTCTACTTTCAGTTTAGCTAGTAACTCATGAACACAGTCTTCTGAAAATCATTCAAGATCCCCTTCACTTCTGTTTCTACTTGTGGGTGTTTTCTGAGGTCCTGCTCTGAGTCCTTCATCTGTGAACACAGAACAAAAATATTCATTAAGGAATTCTGCTTTATCCTCATCAGCTTCTACATATTACTCCCTTTCACCATTGAGTCTGACAATACCACTTTTGCACGTCCTTCTCTCGCTAATATCTGAAAAATGGCTTGTCCCCTCATTTTATTGCATTGGCTATTTCTTCTTTTTGTATATTTTTTTCCTGACTGCCTTTCTAGCTTAAGTTTTTCCAAATATTGATGCTTGTCTTCCTCTCTCTGTGATCTCTTGTATTTTATGAAGGCCATCCTCTTTTTCTTCACCTTTTCAGCTACTTCTTTTGAGAACCATAGTGACCCCCTTTTCCTTTTACCTTTATTTACCATTTTAACAAAAAGGTTGGTTGCCCTTAAAATATCCCCTTTCAGTTTTGCCCACTTTTTTTCTACATCCCCCAGCTGTTCCCATCCCACTAACGATTCCTTGAGGTATTGGCTCAACTTGGTAAAATTAGTTTTCCTAAAATCTAAGAGCCTCGCTTTTGAATGGATTTTATCAGCCCTAGTCCTAATAGTGAACCACAGCAGCTGGTGATCACTGGATGTAAGATGATCTCCCACTATAACATCAGAAACACTTTCCCCATTTGTAAATACCAGATCCATTATGGCCCCTTCGCATGTGGGTTCTGTTACCACTTGCCAGAATAGTTCTCCCTGTAGAGATTCCAGAATCTCCTTACTTCTATATGACACCGCAGAAATACCATGTCTGTTTTCTATTAAATCTCTGTCCACTTCTTCACCCTGTGAAGGAGGTCCATATATCACACCAATGCAAATGGATTTCCCATTCTCTCTTTCTAGTTTAATGCACAGTATCTCCTCGCTGCCTTTTAAGCCGTCATTCTATAGCTTTAATATTCTTTTTTACATATTGTACCACTCCTCCTTCCCTTTCCTTCCTGAATGAAGTATAGCCCAGTATAATTACATCCCAGTCATGGTTATCCATGAACCATGTCTCTGTAACCGCCACTAAATCCAAATCAGCCTCTTCCATTAAAGCCTCAACATCTGGGATCTTATTTCCCATACTATGGGTATTTATGCACATCGCTTTCCAGATGTTGCCCCTTTTACCCATTTCTGCAGAGGTATTTAATGTTTTACTTACCTGAGGTCTTTTATTTACCTGGGGGCTTTCTTCACCAATCCCCAATGAATCTAGTTTAAAGCCCTCTTCAGTAGGTTAGCCAGTCCTCTGTGGAAGGTACTTCGACCCTTCTTGGATAGGTGGATGCCATCTCTGCTCTGCAGCCCTTGGAAAATCATTCCATAGTTCAGGAATCCAAAACACTCTTGATGACACCATCCACACAGCCATGCAATCATCTCCAGGATGCGAGCTTCTCTGCCTCAGCCTTTACCCTCAATAGGGAGGATTGAAAAGAACACCACTTGTGCACCTATCTGCTTCACCCTCTGTCCCAGAGCCATGAAGTCATTCTTGAAATGTTCGGAAGGATACCTAGCAGTATCATTTGTGCCGACATGGATGAGCAACATCAGATAATAATCAGTAGGCTTGATGAGTCTCGGCAAAATCTCCATAACATCTCAGATTTTGGCACCTGGTAGACAGCACACTTCCCTTGACATCAAGTCTGGTCAGCAGATGGATGCCTCAGTACCCCTCAGAAGAAAATCACCAACCACTGCTACCTTTCATGTCCTTCTGGTCACTGATTCTGTAACTTTGGAATGCTTGACCTCTTGTTCTTCCCTTTCCTGGGATGCTTTCACCTCCTCCACTTTCAGGGCTGCATACTGGTTCTTCACTTCGAGGGCTGGAGGAGTTAGATTTTCGATTCTGCAGGCTCTGGTAATTCGTATCCAGCTCTCTTCATTCTGTAGCATACCATCTTCACCTCTGATGGAGAACGTGGATGCTTCAAGAAGCATCTCATCAATGTACTTCTTACTGCCTCCGATGCTTCTCAGCCTCGCCACCTCTTCTCTGAGCTCCTCCACTTGTTTTATGAGGGCTTCAGTTTGCAGGCATTTTGCACATGGAACCGGTCCCTCAGCTGGCATCGGACTATCTGTCTGGACAGAGGCAGAAGTTGTAATGGGGCAACAGCTTTGGCAGTACAATTTTCCCCAGCTATCATTCAGTTGATGGAGCTTTGGTACCTGTTGAAGTAAACGAGAGACCAGACGGATATGCAGATGAGCCTTCCGGTCCTCTGCTGCTGGGGAGCGTGAAGGTCTGTGGCAGCTCTTACCTGGTTGATTCATGGGGACTTCTGGGGACATCTGCTGGGGCTGCTGGGAAGAATATGCAGATGAGTTTTCCGGTCCTCAGCTGCTCAGACTAGTGCTGGGTTTGGAGCAGCTCTTGCCTGGCTGACTCACCATGACCTCTGGAGTCCTCTGCTGGGGCTACTGGGATGAATATGCAGATGAGTCTTCTGGTCAAGTAACAGTGCACACGCCTACTCAAGTGCTGAGCATTTATTCAGGAGGTGAGAGCAAGCTTGTCACCTGTCTTCTGAATAGAGTCCCAGGAGTTTGGATATCACAGTGTATTGCGAGCCAAATTCAGAGATGCTGATACAGGGATTTGCACAAATTACCCTTGGTTTTTAGAATATCTTTTTTACCTAGGGAGAAGATCCTTGGGTGGTGACTCCTAATGTGAAACTTTGCATCGTGTAGCTATTGTTTGGATTGTTCTTCTCTAAGTGCATAAGTTTTCACGTCACTCATAGCAGATTGAATTAATGTTGGTGTTGCCTCATTAAACCATGACTAATCTATATGTTCAGTAATTTTGTTCTATATAATGGTTTCTACCATTGTACCTGGCACTGACATCAGGCTCACCAGTCTGTAGTTTCCTGGCTTATCCCTGAATTACATAGGCCACTCTCCAATATTCAAGTACTATAGACAATTTTAATAATTTACAAATTACTAATGCAATTTCATTTTTCATCACCTTTAACAGTCCAGGTAATTTGCTATTCTTTACTTTATCAAATTGCCTTAGTACATCATCCAAGTTCGCTAAGGTTTGTTTCAGTTCCTTCAATTCATTACTTTGAAATATAATTTCTGGTATGGGTATCTCCCCTATATCTTCTTCAGTAAAGGCCAAACTGAGTGTTCTGCTCAGCCTTTAAAACTCCCAGCTCCTGTTTGCTGCCTACTGCTTCCTACATCTTCGGGTGCTGTGAATTTGCTTTGGGTGTTGACGAGACGGCAGAGGGGGACCCAACAAGTAACAATGGCTAGTGACTCCATCTCTTCTCAGACACCAGCGCATTGACTCTGGAGAGGGGAAGGCCAATGCACAGCAAAGCTGATGATGCCACCTCTTGTCCCATATGGCCTGACATAGAAGCTGTAACTGATGACATTATTTGTTACCTGTGCTGGGCCTGGACACAGTTGGACTAAGGCACATCTGACGGGGCCCTCCTAAACCTTTGGGGCCTAAGTATGTATCTAGTTTGTCTATGACTTAATCTTCTCTGTCCCTTATCCAGTTCTCTTGCCTTTGTTATACTGCTTTCTAAACTTGTTCAAGGTGACACTGCTTTGCCTACACAAATTAACTTTTTACCCTGTACAGAGAAAAACAAGGAGGCCAATATTATTCAAAGCTTTATGCTCCCGACTTCGAGAGTTGTGCTTCTAAATTGGCCTCTTCGAAAATTTACTAGGGCTGAGTTCCTAAATGTATACTCAAAATGTCACTGAACTCATAAATTTAGGTTCCTAAAACGTGGACGGCAACAGCGGTGGGTTTCGGGTAGGGGAACAATGTTTGGCACTTTTTCAGCTCTAGACACCTAAGTTAGCTGCATAAATCTAAGCAAAAGAATGGCAGGACTAAATGTAAGAACAAAACTCTTAATCTCCTAGATTTAGGTGAATTTGAACAGAAAACACGGGGGCCCTTTTACTAAAATGCGCTATGCGGCTAATGCGGGTTTGGCACACATTTCGTGTTAGCGCAGGGCCAACGCAGGATGAACTGATTTCTGCACTGGGGTAATAATGGGGTGGGTTGGGGCAGAGAATAGGTACAGTGAGCACTGCAGCTAGTGCAGGGTAAACACCTCGTGCTAACTGCGACCCCTGCAATTAGCACAGTTCACCTAATGCCACCTAAATAGATGGAGTTAAGTGCACCCATAGCATCTGTGCGTGCTGCTGCAGTGTTAGGATATTGCTCAGTCCGGTAATTGCCAGGAACATTCTGGACCCCCCTCCCCAGGTAATTAGCGCACAGTGGCAGCACCTATTGCGCATTCATTTTTGTGTTACACACGCATTAGTTGCAAAAACGGCAGCATACTTTAATACATGAGTCCCTTAGGCTCCTGTACAGCATTTTCTGTATACTGGGCCCATGACTGTGTGAGTGAGCATTCATGTGCATGGTTATATGAATTCTTTAACACTCCTCACGGTTTTTGCTTTTCTCCCAAGAAAGGAAATGGAGAAAAGATGAGGGCACTTGACATTTAGGGACACGTTTGCTAAGAAGCATTTACTCTAAAACAAACATCAAGGCTTTGAGCTTTTTTTATAAGCCTCCCCAAACCTAAAAAGGCAGTATAGAATGCTAAATAGAAATAAATAATTCAGTGAAAAGAAAGTTTAGAACAAATAATGAAACCATTTTTGTATGAAATATCATTATACACGGTCCTATATAGTAAAAACTAATTCATAATGCAATCTAATCACTGTAGAGATTTTCTATCTCTTTCCCGTTTCTGAATGTAATCCAGAATTATTTGTTTTTACAAAACTAAAACTTTCTTCTCTCAACTTGGTCCCAGGTTTAAAGATTAACACTGTGATTAAGACAAAGAAACATTAAGTTCCTTGAAATCTGGTGTTTTTGTCAGTTACAAATTAAATGTTCACTATCTGTCCCTGCTAATATGATTTGCAGGTCTGCTGGACAGCAGGATGTTTTCCCTTTTTTAATGAAAACAAGTGGATGTGGAATACAGACCTTTTATTATTCTCTAACCCAGTGGTCATTTCGCTTGGTTCCTTTACCCACTTCACTCAAGACTACTCACGTATACTGAGAAGTGGGAAGTTGGAGCACATAGTCCAAAACTAAAAAAATCTGCAATTCTAGGAAAACAGAAACTGCACAGTTGAAATCTATGTGATTCAAAGCAAATTCATATAATTACTTATATTTTAACCCAATAATGAAATCCTGGCTGAGTCATTTGAATCTCATAACACAAGGTAAGAACCAGTTCGCATTTCAAGGAAACAACAGCCAGTAATACAACTTAAATTATTAACAGAATTTTGGAAATAACATTGTATTTACCACGAACTGAACATTCACCCATACAAAAACAACAAACTAGTGACGTGATTTTCTGCGAATGTGGCAGTGATGTGCAAAGTGGACTCTTGTTTTTATTGTTGAATAGGGGCTCTCACCAGATTGAAAGTCACTGGATAAAAAACTGGCAAGACACTAGTATCTGCTTGCAGCAAAAGATTGAAGGAGACTAAGTAGTGGCTTGTTAAAAAAAAGCCTCCCAAAACCTACTACTACTGCTACTATTAATCATTTATATAGCGCTACAAGGCGTATGCAGCGCTGTACAAACA
This sequence comes from Ichthyophis bannanicus, assembly GCA_033557465.1. Taxonomy (NCBI): domain Eukaryota; kingdom Metazoa; phylum Chordata; class Amphibia; order Gymnophiona; family Ichthyophiidae; genus Ichthyophis; species Ichthyophis bannanicus. Next base: position 115,936,057 of record CM066049.1, on the reverse strand, counting down.
GTCATTGCTCGTAGAGCTTACAATCTAGTTAAGACAGACAGCACAATACAAGAAAAATGAGGGGTTCAATAGGGAGAGGAGACACAAGGAGAACAAAAGATTAGAATCCAAAAGCGGCCTCAAAGAGGTAAGCCTTTAGCATGGATTTGAAGAGGGAGAGAGATGAGACTTGATGTAAAGATACAAGAAGTTTGTTCCAGGCATAAGGAGCAGCAAGGTGAAAAGATCAAAGTCTGGAGTCTGTAGAACATAAGAACATAAGACATGCCATACTGGGTCAGACCGAGGTCCATCAAGCCCAGTATCCTGTTTCCAACAGTGGCCAATCTAGGTCATACGTACCTAGCAATATCCCCAAAAGACACAGGTTCCACAATGCTTGTACTGGGTCAAGCATTGATATCCTGGATCCCTTTTTAATAGTGGTTTATGGACCTTTCCTCCAGGAACTTGTCCAAACCTTTTTTAAACCCAGCTATACTAACAGCCCTTACTACATCCTCCGGTAACAGATTCCAGAGTTTGATTACACGTTGAGTGAAAAAATATTTTCTCTTGTCTTAAATAGTTTACCCTGTAGCTTCATTACATGTCCCCTAGTCTTTCTATACTCTGATAGCGTAAACAATTGATCCACGTTTATCCGTTCCACTCCGTTCATTAATTTATAGACCTCTATCATATCTCCCCTCAGCCGTCTCTTCTCCAGGCTAAAGAGCCCTAACCTTTTTAGCCTCTCTTCATAGGAGTAGCCTTCCATCCCCTTCACCAATTTGGTGGCTCTTCTCTGTACTTTTTCTAATAACGCTATGTCCTTTTTAAGATACGGTGACCAGAATTGCACACAATATTCAAGGTGCGGTCGTACCATGGAGCGATACAGAGGCATTATAACATCCTTTGTTTTATTCTCCATCCCTTTCCTTATGATACCTAGCATTCTATTTGCTTTCTTGGCCGCCGCTGCATACTGGGCGGAGGGTTTTAACATGTTATCCACGATGACTCCTAAATCTTTTTCCTGGGTGGTGGTTTCTAATGTGGAGCCTTGCATCGTGTAACTATAGTGTGGGTTGTTCTTTCCTAGGTGCATAACTTTGCACTTGTCCACATTAAATTTCATCTGCCATTTGGATGCCCAGTCTTCCAATTTATCCAGATCCTCCTGGCAGTTTTCCACAATCCTCTTGGGTTTTAACAACTTTAAACAGTTTTGTCTCATCTGCAAATTTGATAACCTCACTAGTTATTCCCTTTTCCAGGTCATTTATGAATATGTCAAAAAGCAGTGGACCCAGTACAGATCCCTGGGGTACTCCACTATTCACCTTTTTCCATTGGGAATATTGGCCATTTAGCCCTACCCTCTGCTTTCTATCTTTTAACCAGTTCCCGATCCACAATAGTACACTGCCTCCTATCCCATGACTTTTTAGCTTCGCCAAAAGTCTCTGATGGGGGACTTTGTCAAAAGCTTTCTGAAAGTCCAGATACACTATATCAACCGACTCACCTTTGTCTACCTGTTTATGCACACCTTCAAAAAAACATATCAGATTAGTAAAACAAGATCTTCCTTGTCTAAAGCCATGTTGGCTGTCTCCCATTAGGCCATGACTATCTACATGCTGTGTAATTTTGTTCTTTATGATGGTTTCTACCATTTTCCCTGGTACTGACGTCAGGCTCACCGGTCTGTAATTTCCTGGGTCACCCCTTGAACCCTTTTTAAAAATTGGTGTTACGTTGGCGACCCTCCAATCTTCAGGTATTACAGATGATTTTAATGAAAGTTCACAGATTATCAATAGCAGGTCTGCAAAAGGGCATAGAGAGAAGAAAGCCAGAGGAGGAGCGGAGTTCACGAGAAGGGGTGTAGAGAGAGAGGAGAGAGGAAAGGTAATGAGGGGTAGTAGAGTGAATGCATTTATAGGTTAGAAGAAGTTTGAAATGGATGCGGAAATGGAAGGGGAGCCAGTGAAGTGATTTCAGAAGAGGGGTTATATGAGTATATCGGAGCTGGTGGAAGATTATCCACGCAGCAGAGTTCTGGATAGATTGAAGAGGAGAGAAATGACTCTAAAGGAGACCAGCAAGGAGGAGGTTGCATTAGTGAAGAGGGGAGGTAACTAAAGAATGGATAAGTGCTTTAGTAATATGTTCAGAGAGGAAGGGACAAATTTTGTTAATGTTATAGAGAAAGAAACCACAGGTTTTAGTGTTCTTTTCATGTTTTCTACAATACTGTTGTTTTATTGTAAACCGCTCGATGCCTTCACCTGGACGGTATATCAAATGAAAATTAAAGATAAAGATGAAGAATCTTGAATATGTGTGGAGAAGGAAAGGGAGGAGTCAAAGATGACCCCAAGGTTGCGGACTGAGGAAACAGGAAGAAGAGTTGAAATCACAGCCAAAGATATAGTTGTATACATTTACAGCAACCCAGGGCTGGTGTAAGCACACACACACCTTAAGTATAGGTATTTTATAACCTACATCACTTTCTCCCCGAGATAGTCATAATGAAACTCAACAATCATGATCATGGAAACACCACCTTTCCTACAATTCAATAGAAACGCCTAATTGGACATGATACTTTTACATATTGGATATTTGTACATATGTGTGTGCCTCCTCGCCCTACAGGCAAAGAATATGCAGATGGTTCTTGGAGTTTAGGGGCCGTTGGGATTGTTTTCTTTGGCTGCAACCACTGTTTTCTGCCACTCCTCAGAAACTGATGCCCTAGGTCCCACTGACCCTGTCCACTCCTCTTAGCTTCTTCCCACAGTCATCCTCACTCTTCCCTCAGCCAGTCTATGCAACTAGTTTTTCTTCCCCCTCAACAAGATGCAGCAATATCTCACTCTCCCCCGCCGCCGCCCATCTCTGCCTCCCCCCCCCCAGCCATCCAGAACTATCCAATTCCTATCACCAAGACACGAGAGCTCCTCCGGCAACGGAGTCTGCGCATGCTCCTGCACCAAGTTCCGCCTCCCGCTAGAAGGAAGGATGCTGGAGGCGGTCTCTGCGCATGTCGCTCTCTCAAGCTCCGCCTCCTGCAGGGCTCGTGCGACGACGAACATGCGCAGAGTCGGTTTCTGACCTCGCGTGCTGCATGTGCTGCGATCGAGCTCCTACTGGACTTCTTTGAAACAAAAGTAAAAAACAGGGGCCCGCAGGTGTGTTGCTGGCGAGAGGCTGCAGGTGTGCGGGGTCCTGGTGCAGCAGTGGAATGATTGCCGGGCTGGCTGGAGGCGTCTCTGCAGGGACCCAGGTGCGCCGTCTGGCTCCTTGCAGACACGTGGCAGTCTCCTGCACGTGGCTCCTCGCGGGCGTTGAAGCTTAAGTCGGGCTTCCCGCACATCTGCTGCTACGCCTTTGGTCACTGCAGATTTGAGGCCCTTTTACTTTTATTGAGGGGCCGTTAAAATCTGCACAGAGAGGCCTAGAGTAACTTGTGGGTATAGACAGCATGGTGCAAATCCATCCGGCGGCTCACTTTAAAATTATCCTTTGAGTTGCAGTAGGCAGGGTTTAGGTTTGTGGCACCATAGGCTGGGGAAGGGGGGTTAAAGGATTGGTTCATACTATAAATTATCATTGGAGCACGTCCCAAATTCTGACCACCCTCAAAATGTGATATCTTAGCACTTGCCTGCATTGTCTATTCCTAAATCCAGGCCTGATAAGCAGAGCTCCAAAGAGGATAAAAGGAACTTTTAAAAGTTGATTTTGCCACACTGCATCCTTGTCTGCAGATTTTAAGCTGCCATACAATTTATTCAAAATTAAATGAATGTGTTTTTTGATATGAATAAGGAAATGATGCAATTTAATATACCAAGTAAACAATTTTTGAATAAGTTGGTTAATGAGTCTACAGTTTGAAGATTAGTTTTGTATTAATATTGTATGACATGAACTGCAACAAAGATATTAAGGGGTTAAAAAAAGGACCAGTGATGGAATTTAGAGTGCCTATGCGATTATATTGACTAAAAAAAAAAAACATTTCTTTTTTGATGGTCTGCAAAAATTATCTAGAGTTCTCTCAAGATTTGCTCCATATAATTGTGAAGCATTGCAAAGAAATTTGGTGGATATGTAGTCTCAATCTGAAAATAAATTAATAGATTTTGATGAGTATAAATCATGCTATAACAGGCTAAAAAATGATGTCATCCACATATATATGGATTTCTGATCATGCATCTGCAGCTGAAAAATCATGGATGCCTCTGCTGTAGTTGCTTTCTCAGATCCATCATGGTGGTGGTGGGGCGGGGTGTTATTTTGTGAGTAGCAAAAGAGCAAAGGCTTTTCTCTTGCCACGAGAAGACAACATGCCTGGAAAATATTGAAATGTAGCTGGCGATCTGATTCCTTGAGTAATTAGGCTGCTATATTCCATAGCTAAAATTATTATATTTTTTTCTGACAGTTAAACATGGAGACCAAACAGCAGGATCTGGAATTATTCACTAAGATAAAAAACCTGGAAACAGTACACAGGGATAGAGAAGAGTGCTTGCTTTGGAGACCCAACAGTGACAGAGATGTCATTGGTATGGCCTCCACTGTAGACAGAAGAGAGCCATTCTCCTATGAAATAGCCACATCTCTACCTTCCCCACTGGTTAGAAGACAGGAATCCTTTCTCTTTCCTGCAGGAGAAGACAGCTCGGCACACAGGCGCATCTTAACCTTGCAAGTTGTTAGTTTTGAGGATGAGGATGAGGACCACCAGAGTGGGCGTTGCCATCTGACTCTGCGACGGGACATGATGGACCTCCAGTCAATGGGGATGGAGTTACAGCATTTGTACATGAACCTGGAGCCTGACGTCCACCACAGACAGCTGAGGATGCTGGACCTGCTACCCCAAGCTGTTGAGGCGCAGCAGGGTGAAGAGGACCAATCAGATCTGGCAAATCTTCTTGCAGAGGACTTTGAGGAAGCAGCAGGGATGTGCCTGGGAGAAGAGGCGTATGAGCTGCAGAAGATGGAGCTGGTATGGGTTGTGCTATTATAAAAACCAGTGGTTCCCAAACTAGTCCTTAAGACCAATTTGGGAGAAATTCCATTTAGACAGATTTGCGTACAGTATGCAGATGTAGCTCATGAATATTTACTAGGTCTCCTTTGAAAACCAGATTGACTTGGTGGGAATGATTATTTTCAAAAATTCATGTGATCATATGTGAGGTAACAACAAAGGGCCCAATTTTGGTGGTGCGATGACTTGGAAGCTAAGCGCGTCCATGACATTGAACAATCTATCTATGTAGCATGGCTATCTTTCCTTTTCAGCAGGCATACACTAAGCATATGGGGATAATCTTAGAAACATTTTCCATATGTAAAACCCTTTTTAAGCTTGTCAAAAGGGCTTTAATAAAATGACTTCAGGGTGACAAGAAGGCGTGACCTGTGTGTAAGAGTGTTCTGGAAGTGGTCCGTATTCAGTGCTGGTGCCCCGGCTGCTGCTGCTTTAATTAGACCCAGATATTCCATCCTGGAGCCTGTCCGGTGTCTGGCGCTGAATACTGGGTTTCACCAGGCAGTGCTGTTGCTGTGAGGTTAGTGGAGATAATCGGATAGTACAAACTGGATAACGTTAAGACAGCCATTGACCTGTCCCAACTTTATCTGGTTAGCAGCTGAATATCCCTGTAACTGGGTAACTGGCAGGTCTGTCCCTGATCTGCTCACAGACCCCTCCAGTTTTAACCAGACACGTTTTCTGCACTCTAGGGGGTTATTAAATGGCACTGTCCAGAGAGTGCTGTTGTATATTGGGATGGCTGCAGTTTAACTGTTGAATATGCACCTTCTAGTATTTTATAAAGGCATAGAAATGTCTATGGGGCATGTTTGCTAAAGTGTGATAGGCTTTAGCAGCTAGCATGGCAGGTTAGTGCAAATTGCGCTGTGTTAGCTGCAAACGTTGGCGTGAACAGCAGTTCCTCAGCAGGTAACGCAGCGAACATGCAGAGATTGCGGCACAGCAGCACAGTGGATGCAGCATTGAGGCAGTGTTAGTCGCACCCATGATGTCCGCAGAATGTGCAGTTACTGCCTGCTGCCAACACTCAAGTAATTGCTCATAACAGACACACCACCCACACCCCGCCCATGCATGCTAACGTGCAGATAGTGCAGGGAATTCCCTACACCAGGGGTCAGGTTTTCAGGATGTCCCTAATGAATATGCATAAGGTACATTTGCATGCACTGCTCCCATTATATTCAAATGTATCTCATGCATATTCATTAGGGATATCCTGAAAATCTGACTGCTTTGTGACCCTCCAGGACTGGAGTTAGAGACCCCTGCCCAATGCTATCTGCATTTAGTCCACATTAGCTGTTACCATGGCACGCTTTTCCCACGTTATCGCCGCATTAACAGCTAATGCGCTTTAGTAAACATGCCCTATGTGTCTTTATAAAATAGACAACATATAGGTACCTACTTGGCCTTCACACATAGATCGCCTGTTATAAAATGATTCCCATAAATTATCTGTGTAACAACTCAATGTGGCCACCAAATAGATAATATTTTTTTTAGCCCACCTTTGCCCTGCCCCACACTCAAGCCCTTTTTTATACAGATGGATTCAGGTCGTTCAGATATTTGGCCTGATGCCATTTGTATCCGTTTTGAAAATACACACAGTGACGTTTATTCACCGCCTGCCAGTGAAAGTACAACTTCCTATTCGTCCGTCCAGTCCAGATGTGGGGGTTGTGCTCATCCACCAGCAGATGGAGACTGAGAACAAGCTCGAACTCTCACTTAAGTAGCCTGAGCTTCCTGCAGAGCCAGTTCTTCTCAGTCTCCAGCAGGTGGATGAGCATAAGCCTGTACTAGCTGCTTTTTCCGTTGGTGCTGAGCCGCAGCTATTTGGGGTGCAGAGCCCGGTGGAGCCGGGTCCTTTCCTCCTCTTCTTCCTAGCCGCTCCTCAGGACTTTCAGTGGGCAGGAAGCAGCTGTTCCCTTTTCTCCTCTTCCCTAACCCCTGGGAGGAGGCCAGAGGTTGAGCCCTATTAGAGCTGCTGTATCAAGTTTAGAAAACACAAAACAAAGATAAGGCCAGCATCAGGAGAAGAAGCAGCAGCACAGCAGAACCTATGGCCACTGGCACCGAAGAGGGGTGAGTCGGAGTAGGTGTCCTTCCCGCGCAGCACAAACATGGCTGAATCTCAGAGGGGCCAGTGTGTGGCCTGCAGCAGCCACCAATCTCTGCTCTCCACTGTCAGTCTTTGCTGCGGCTGCATGAAAGAGAATGCGGTCACCAGGGAGAGCTTTGCCTTGGAACAGGAGCCCCAGAGGCAGCCATGGGGGGGGGGGTGGAGAGCCAGCCAAGATCGCTTGTAGGGGAAGGCTGGGATTCCCCAGTTTTTGCGGGAACAGTTGCCATTTTAAACTTTGCCTCAGTGCCAACTGCGGAAAGTGGGGAGCCTCTGGTATTGCAGCTGGTGTCTCCGAAACCCCCTGGTGGTGATGAGCAGGGTGGTAGATCCCTTTTTTCCCCCAAATTTGTTCTGTTATTGCATCAAGCCTCTATTCTACAGCAGGAGCTTGGTGAGGAGGCCCAGCAGCAGGTAAGCGGCCGCACTGGGAGAGGTCTCCTGAACTTGAGGACGGAGTCCTTAGGGCCACTGAAATGTCCCTTGGATCTTCTGGAGGACCCCGACCAGGAGGAGCTGGAAGACAGGGAGCTCCTGGTCGGAGAGGACTCAGTGGCAGTCTGTTTTTCATCAGGATGAGCTGTCCACACTGATTGTGAAGACTTTAGCAGCCATGCGCATTGCGAAGGAACCATGGTCAGAGCCACCAGATCTGGCAGAAGACCCTCTCCTTGAGAGTATTCGTACACCCTCCTCGGTCCTCTCCTGTCTACTGGGCGATGAAAGCAATGATTGAGGAGGAGCGGAAGGTTCCTGATGCGGGTTGGCAGGAGTATGACTCAGCTGTACCCTATCCAAATGACAGGGAGTACTTCCACCTCCCTTGGATGGATGCACCGGTGACTGTGGTCACCAGGAAGACTACCATTTGGATGGGAGGGGGGCGACTTTGAAGGACCCGCAAGATCAGTGGATGAAGGCAGTGCTCAAGAAGGCCTTTGAGGTCTCTGTTTTGACATTACAGGGCCCCATCTGTGGTTCCTATGTGACACAGTGGTCGCAGAAGATCTCTGAGGTGGCTCTGGTGGAGATTACAGCCAGTGAGGAGGTGGCCCAGTTGGAGTCCAGTACAGCTGACCACCTCTACGATTTGATTAGAGCGTCCGCTAAGTCAGTGGTAGCAGCTAGTCGTTTCTTGTGGCTATGGAACTGGTTGGCTGATGTTGCCTTCAAGATGCAGCTGAGTAAGTTTCCCGTTTTGGGAAGGTTGTTATTTGGGGAGGATCTGTAGAAGTTGGTGAAGGACCTGGGAGACACTAAGGTGCCTCGGCTCCCGGAAGATAAGGCTAAGGTTGTCAGTTGTGGGTCCTCTGCCAGAGGCTGGGTGTGTGACATGTAGAAGTTTCGTCTGGCTCGTGGGGTGAATTCACAGAGGTCCCGGTTGCTTCCGAAGGGGGTCTCCTTTCGGGGGAGCAGCCGAGGTGGGGCAGCGGGTGGTCCCAGAGCTGCCAAGTCCCCCAGTGAAGATTTGGGGGCTCTGGCGGAAGTGCAGTTGATTTTATTCCGCATGGGCTCAGATCATGATGGACACTTGGGTGTTGAAGGTGGTCCATGAAGGTTACGCCCCTGAGTTTGCCAGGCTTTTCGCAGATGCCTTCATGGTGTCTCCTCGCTGGGCCCTGACCAAAGTGTTAGCAGTTCAGTTGACCCTCAACCGCCTTGTGCAGCTCAAGGCCATTGTCCCCCATACCCCCAGGGGAACGAGGCATTGGACGTCATTCAATTTACTTCGTAGTACTCAAGAAGGAGGGATCTTGGCGGCCCATCTTGGATCTGAAAGGGGTAAACAAGGCCCTACGGGTGCTTCATTTCTGGATGGAAATCTTATGGTCCATCATAGTGACTGTCCAACAAGGGGAGTTCTTGACATCCCTGGACCTCTCTGAGGCATATTTGCACATCCCCATCCATTCAGAGCATCAGCGGTATCTGTGCTTTGTGGTTCCTCAGGGACATTTTCAGTTTCAGGCCTTCCCCTTCAGACTCACCACCACCCCAACCCTGGTGATGCTGGTGGTGGCGGCGCCTCTGCAGAAGCAAGGCATCCTGGTACATCCGTATCTGGATGATTGGTTGATCTGGGCAAAGTCCTTGCAGGAGAGCCAGAAGGTGATGGCCTGTGTGGTCTGCCAGCTTCAGGAGCTGGGGTGGGTTGTCAGTTTTGCCAAGAGCAGCCTGTCTCCATCTCAGTCCTTGGGGGTACCTGGGAACCCATTTTGATATTCTGCGGGGCATGGTGCATTTGCTGTGGGTAGTAGGTATCTTGCCTGAGAGTTTGGGACTATCTGCAGGTGCTCGGCTCAATGACGGCCTCCCTAGGTTTGATCCCTTATGTTCAGCTGCATATGCGGTCTCTCCAGGTGGCACTCTAAGTGTGTTGGTCTCTGTAAGTGCAGTTGATGGATGTCCGCCTCGCCCTTTGGGGCGAGGCCAGGGCGAACCTGAATTGGTGGCTCGACTCGACAAGTCTTGCGGCAGGGATGCCCCTCAAGACCCCAGACTGGGTGTTGGTGACTATGGATGCTAGCCTTGCTGGTTGGGGAGGCTCATTGCCAGTCTCAGATGGCCCAGGGACAGTGGTCTCCAGAGGAGAGTCAGTGATCCATCAATTGCCTGGAGATGTGGACAGTGCAACTGTCCTTGGCAGCTTTCCTTCCTCTTGTTTGACGATGAGCGGTAAGGGTGCTGTTTGACAGTGCGACGACAGTAACTTATCTCAATCGGCAAGCCAGTACCCGGAGCTTGCTAGTGGCAACAGAGGTTATGCTGCTGATGTAGTGGGCAGAGGTCCATCTGCTCATGGTATCAGCAGCTCATGTGGTCGGGAAGGAGAATGTGCAGGTGGATTACCTGAGCCGCCATCTGTTGGACCCGGGGGAATGTTCCCTTTCCCTTCGGTCTTTCATTGATTGTGGAATGCTGGGGTGTTCTGCTGATGGACTTGATGATGACAGTGGCAAACGCCAAGGCTGGCAGGTTCTTTAATCGGCGCAGAAAGCACATGGTAGAGGGGCTCGATGCGCTGGTTCAGCCAGGGTCCAGCAACAGGCTTCTCTATGTGTTTCCCCTGTAGCCACTGATTGGTCACGTTCTGCTGCAGGTCGAATCTCACACAGGATATGTGGTGTTGGTGGCCCCATATTGGCCCAGGTGACTGTGGTATGCAGACCTGGTGCGTCTCCTGGTAGTGGAGCTTCTCCTTCAGCAGCGGATCTGTTGATGTAGAGTCCAGTGCGGAAGCCAGACATGGATCGATTCTCGCTGACGGCCTGGCTCTAGAGAGGGCATGTCTGAGGCATAGGGGTTGAGTTATTCCTCTCGAGCCTGTAACAAGGTATCAATCATCAGAAAGTGCTCTACATCCTTGGCTTATGTGCGTGTCTAGTGCATCTTCGAGACTTGGTGCAGAGAGCCTCCCTTCCTGAGATTTTGGCCTTATAGGATGGTCTCGATAAGGGTCTGGCCCTGAATTCTTTGAAGGTGCAGATGGCAGCCCTCTCTTGTTTATGGGACCGGGTGGAGGGCGAGTCCCTTGCATCCCACCGAGACATAGTCTGTTTTCTTCAAGAGATCAGGCATCTGAGACCACCCATCGTCCTTTTGTTCCATCCTGAGATCTTAATTTGGTTCTTTCCATCCTTACTGCGCCTCTCTTTGAGCCTCTTTCAGGGGCTTCTTTGATGGATCTAATGCTGAAAATAGTGTTCTTGGTGGTGATTTGCTTGGTGCACCGTATTGCAGAGCTGCAGGCTCTGTCGGATAGGGAGCCCTGTTTGTTGGTGATGAAGGAAGAGACGGTCCTTTGTCCGGTTCCTTTCATTTCGCTGAAGGTAGTTTCGACATTTCATTTGAACCAGGTGGTGGCCTTGCCAACCTTTGCTAGTTCCTCTGGTTCTGCTGTGTCCAGGAGTATGCATTTGTTGGATGGCCGCAGTTCGCTTAGGCGGTACTTGAAAATGATGGAGGTGTTTTGATGTTTGGAGTGCCTCTTTGATGGGCCTTGGAAGGGCGAAGCGGCTTCTAAGGCGACCATCTCCCATTGGAGCCGAGGAGCCATTGAATCCGTGTAACTTGCTGAAAGGGCATGTGGTTCCGACAGGCTTGTAGGCTCAATCTGCTAGGGCTCAGGCGTCTTCTTGGGGAGAGTTCAGTCTTGTCCCACCTCAAGATATTTGCTGGGCGGCAACGTGATCGTTGTTGCATTCCTTTGCACATCATTACAGGTTGGATGTGCAGGCCCAACAGGACATGAACTTTGAGGCTTGGGTGTTGCAGGTCGGCGTCTCCATACCCACCCCAAAGTAGTACTGCTTTGTTACGTCCCACATGTCTGGACTGGACTGGAGGGACAAATAGGAAGGTGAAATTAGGCCTTACCTGCTAATTTTCTTTCCTGGATTCCCTCCAGTCCAGAACCCACCCAGGACTTGCCTGCTGTATTATACTGGTCCTGCACCTGTTTTGAAAGAGGGTCATTACTGGAGCAGGTGATTTCGGGCCAGTTTGGTTTTTCCCTCTTGGGTGTTTGCTGTGTTGCTGCATTGCTTGCTCTCCCCGTTTCAGACCTTGGTCCCTAGGGGAGGGGGTGGTGTTGGCGGTATTAGTGCAAAAAGAAAAAAAAAGAGACATAAGATGAAGTGGGAGATTGAAACGTCTCTGTAGTGTGACATTGGTTGCAGGACTGGCGGAGAATATGGGGTTTGGAACTCCATTCTGCTGCTTTTTGAGATTCATACTGGCTCTGCAGGAAAGCACAGGCTACTTAAGCGTGAGTTTGTTTGTTCTCAGTCTCCATCTGCTGGTGGATGAGCATAACCCACGTGACTGGACTGGAGGGACTCCAGGAAAGAAGGTTAGCAGGTAAGGCCTAATTTCTCCTTCTTTGAATATTAGCCCCAAAGAGCAGAAGATTAGTCAAACACTGTGGGCTCAACTGCTTAAAAATAGTCAAATACAGAGCCCACAGAAAAAAATCACAGGAATGTTCAAATATTCACTAAAAACTGGTCTGAATATTAAAGGGAAAAGGGAAAATAGCTTTATGACAGTAAGACCCATAAAGGATTCAAGGAATATCCAAATTTCTTTTCATAATTTTGAAAAACATAGCCTTCCAAAGTATAATTGTAAGTAATAGTCTGAATCAACCAATATTGGATTGTGCTTAACTTTTATGCAAGATGTCATCCATATCTTAAAACACGTCAACTGAGATCCAAAATAAGCCATTAACTAAGTTGGCTAAAAAGTATTCCTGGACTCTTAGAGGGTAATTTTATAACAAGTCGAGTAGCCTTTTTCAAGACTTTTTTTAACAAGACAGATAGGCTTATACAATATGGGGCATGTTTACTAACGGCTCTAAGTACCCATGGTCCTTTTTTTCTATGGGCTCAGTTGCACTTAAGACATGCAAAATTCATTAGTGTGTGTTATATTTATAATATTTATAAAATATTATTACAAAACCTGCTGAATTTGTGGCTAAAAGGCAGCTGTGCACATTTATAGCAGCTCGAGAGTTGATGCAAACAGATGACTCTGAAGTATTTGTGTGCTGTATCTGTGTATTTTATAATCTACGCACTACTTAAACCTGCACTTCACCAAAACTATGCCACGAAACACACCCATGCTGGGGTTGTTTGAAACTATGTGCCTTCTCGTCATGACAGGTATTTTAGACGAGTAGGGTAATTTTTATAATAGGCCTTTTATATGCATGTCTTGGGTGGATTATCAAAGCAAACGTATGAACATACGTTTGAACATTTACCCTAGGGTAACTATTGACTTTTACATTTGCTGTTTGGCATGCACAGATCTTTAAGGTTAATTCGTATGCATGTAAATACAAACCCCTCCTTAACTTCACCCTGGGTAGACCTCTACTTGGGTTGCATCAACCTGCATGCATCAGGCTGCACAGTTTCATAGAAACCTGCTTCCATGAGTAAAGGACTGTGTCACCCATGGAACTACTTTTGAAACTTATCTTTTTAAGTACTAAAGCTTGGCTATGTTGCAGGTACCTATATCTTACTGAGACAGCTGCTCTTTTTCTACATCTAGTTGGAGAGGATCTAAAACTGACCCTCGAAAGCTGCACCTGTGGGGTGATATTCAGAGCCCTCAGCCTGTCAGCTAGCGGAAAGCTGGCCGGTTAAGGGTGCTGACCACAGCATTCAGTGGTATTATCGGGATAGTGCCGTTGACTATCTCCATAGACCACCCCCAGTTAGTGCAGGGGCAGACCCCAGGCAGAGCGGGGTAGTGTCGGCGCTATCCAGTAAAGTGCTGACTTACCTGGTTAGCGGGACATTCATTTGCCACATGTAAAGCTGTCCTAAGTTGCAATCCACGTAAGTGCCAACTAAAAATCCTCTGACCTGGGTAAGTGTTGGCACTTACTGGGATAGTGCTGCTCAGCCTGGATAGTCAGTTCCGGGTACTGCTGATATTTAAGTGTCATAGCTGACTGCCATGCTGTTGGAATATCAGCCTTTTGAAAAATTGGACCCCAAAATCGTAGATAACTTAAATATTTATAATTGCTTTTTTGTGCAATTTTCAGTTGTAGTTAAGGGCAGCAATCAGTGGATGGACATTATAAAATGTTTTCCCTCTCCCCCCAAGGCCCATTGCGGCAGAGCTGTGCATCTTTGGTTTTCTGCTTCCTTCGGTTAGGAACGATAGAATAGTAGATTATAGCAGTCAGCTTCTGTGCAGAGGAGCCTCTAGATGGCCCATGTGCGATGTCTGTGATGGTACTGGGCGAGCCTAAGTTCACTTGTTTAATGGCTACTACAGATCAGAAATACGGTTGACACCCAGTGGACAGATCGAACACCACCTGTTTTTGATGAGCACTTGCCAATAGCCAGCAGAACTAACCTGGGAACGGATGCTGTGGCAGAAAATAGCCTGTTCATCCACCGGTACGATGAGATGTCTGCAGAGGGTCAGGGAAGAAAGATAGAAACTCCTAGAACGAGGAGAGACAAGACGAAGGTACAAGGTAAAGTGAAGTCTTTATGCACATCTGGGCAGAGAGAAGTGGAGAAGTGTTTAGCTGCAGGGATGGAATTAATATTTTGATACCCTAGACAATGGCTTAGGTTGCCTCTTCCTAAATCCAGACCTGTTCCTCCTTTGAGAGGACTGACCTGGTGCTGAGGCAGCAAGTCTGATGAATGAGTTTCACCCAGTCTCACACCCAGGAACACCCACTTCGTAAGTGCATGAAAGTATCTAAGTTTGACTCATATACGTTTTTTACGCATTTAAGTTCCATACAGGTTAATAATGGATGATTTCTATTCATACAGTGTCATTATGCTCATGGAAATTGATTATAAAATTACCTAATCAGTCTTTCGGGGTGTTTTCTGAAAGAAATGAAATCATTCAGTATCACTCTGCTAGATCAGTGTAGATGTGTAACTCTTTGTCATCCCGCCAGCAGATGGAGACAGAGAACCATAGCTTTTCACTGACATCAGTAGTGCAGTCAAAGCACTTGCCAGTATTCACTCTCTTGAAAGTGGTGTTTCCATTTTATCTGAAACAGTCTCTTTTTCAGCTTTTTTGAAGGATGAATGACTTGAGAAAGATAGATCTCTCTGCTTCCTAGATGTTTGGCAAGTCCTTTTCAGGCCCTTTTAGGAAGTCAGATAGGTTGTTGGCCTTTTCACTCGTCCTTAGCCAGGTGTATCACATGCAATTTCCATGGTGTACTTACTGAAAGGCTTATGGGCTCCATATGGCCTTTGAGCACCTTACACAAGAACTCGTGTTTCTTCCTGGACGACATTTTTAACAGTTTCCCTGGAAGACATTTAAAGGGCGGTCACTTGACCTTCCTAGTAGTCCTTGTTTAAGCATTAGAGATTGGATATGCAAACTTGGGGAGATGCAAGGGTTGATATTCAAAGCACTTAGCTGGCCGGCTAGTGCTGCTGAGTAGCTTCACAGACTGCCCCGTTACCGCGGGTGGTGTTGGCGTTCACCAGAGAAATGGTGACTTTGGTTAGCCTGATTCATCCAGCACTAATCTGCCTAATTTGCAAGGCGGATAGGTACCGGCTGAGTATCAGTGCAAACCGGATAAAGTCGCCATTCCTCATCCTCTAGCCAAGCCTTCTGAAATCACGCTCAGTATGACTAGGAGAATCTCACACATAAGCCAGACTGCTCGTTTGCTCTCAGTCTCTTATTTATGGCTACTTCTCATCCAAAGACTTGCCAGAGAGCCTTCTGAGTGTGCTCACTGTGATTAGTTACCTTTTCACAGTTTTCTGATTATTGTATGCTTTTATGGGGGTTGGAGTGAGGAAGTGAAAAGAAATTATGTAGGTGTTTGAAGTAGTATCACTTAAGAAGCCCGCCTGTGGTGCTCAGGGAACGTGTCCTTGGTAACATGCACGCTTTCATGTTAGTTTGCATTTATTATTTTTAACGTGTAGTATTACATATTAGCACATGCTAAAACAAAACACAGTGAAACAAAAAAACCCTGCAAATGAAACACAGGTCCAGGAAAATTCCCTCCTTCTGCACATCTCTATCCAAGACCTCTTCCAGTATAGTGTCGGCGGAATCAGTGCAGGGCTATTATCAGTCCTAGGAAGATGTTGAGCCACGTACCCCTCAATTAATTTTCAGGTACCTATCTCCTCTCCACATCCCTTCATTTCAGTAATTAAACTTGCCACCCCAGCATCACCCTTCCCAGAACGATTGGACATCATGTTTTTGAATAATCAATTGTGTTTTGTTTATATATCAAAGGAAAAAAATGATTTACCTGGATAAAGGGCCTGTTTGAAAACTCCCTGTGGATTGAGATGTACTGATGGTCCTTTGAGTTTATCTTTGAATGAAGCTGCTTTTTGCCAACCCCAGCAGAAGCACCCTAGGCAGCTGCCTCGTCTTCCTAATGGTTAAGCTGGCCCTGGGTGTTAGGGTCACAAGAGAGCACTTAAGAACCTTCGCTGGGCATGAGTTAGTGTGTTGGGAAGGGAGACAGGATGTGCTTGGCGCTTATCACCTATCACTGTAGTCTCTGTTCGCTGTTGCCTGCTCTAAGAGAGCTCAGATGTGGTATTTGCATTTCCTAGGAGTGAGCACCGTCTACCAGTGCCAACTGTGCGAATTCACCTCCACTAGGCTCCCGAACTTCGACCGCCATGTGAAGAGTCATACGAATGAGAGACCTCACAAGTGTCACCTGTGCAGCAAAGGTTTCCGTAGCATCACCCTCCTGCGTAATCACATCAATGCGCACACAGGTAGGGGAAATGCGTGAACATACACAGCCCTGGTCAGTTTGTCCTAAGATCTGTTATATCAGAAGTTTCCCCATACCACAGGAGAGCTGCGTCTGCACACTGTACTTGAGTCCTACTTCCGTGAACTGAAGGAAAATGTAGTCTTTGCAAGTACGCTGGCATCGCTGCTAGGTTGAGGTGCAATTGTGAATTGCTTGCCGAGCATGTTTTTAAAGGAGGGAGCCACTCGGGGTGAAAGTTTGACTCGATGGGTTATATTTTCTGATTAAGATATTGTGTTCTGCTTACTAACAAGGGAGTTTTGTGTGAGGGCAGCAAATGAAGCTCGCTCAGAAATCAGGGCTGAGAATGGGCTGAAATGCACAATTCCCCAGAAGGAGCCCTGCACATTGCAAAGAAAAAAAAAGAAATGCTTTGGAACAGGGGGTCAGCAAGTCCAGCATGCATGCTGGAGGGTAGGACATAAGTCCTCCCCATGGGCACACCACATGCTGAAAAATGCTGGCAGTACCACAAGCATTTAGAAGACTTGATGGCAAGTTCTTCCCATCACATGATGTACAGATGAGCCCAAGATTTTTAAAAATAGCCTTGCTTAAAATTTCTCTAAATTCTAAATTTAGGTGCAGAAAGAGTGGGTGGCAACAGGAATGGATTTAGGGTGGGGAAAAAAGTTAGAATCTTAGCACTGATTCTCAGTACTAGGCACTTAAATTCGGCTCATAAATCTAGGCAAATGAATAGCAGGCCAAAATTTAGGAGCATACATTTAAGCTCCTAAATTCGGATGAATTTTCAGCTGAAAATGTAGGCTCCTGAGTGTGGCTGAAAATAGGGCACAAATTTAGGAGCCTAAATTGAGGAACTCGGCTTTTTTTGAATATCGGGTCCATCATAAATAAATAAAACATGGCCTGCTGTGATAGTTCGTCTCTTTCTGAGATCTTTTCTTCGGGATCGTTTCCTATCCCCGTAGGAGTCCGACCTTACAAATGCAAGGACTGCGAAATGGCTTTTGTCACCAGCGGGGAGCTCATGCGGCACCAGCGCTATAAGCACACGCATGAGAAACCCTTCAAGTGCTCCATGTGCACGTACTCGTGTGTGGAGGTAAGTGCAGGATCGAACTGCAAGTCCTTTCTAGCTTTTTGACCGTTGCATGCTTTCATATCTCACTACATTCAAGGGGGGTAAAATGTGGTCCATTTCAGCATGGGGTTATCTGGTTACTCTGGTTTCAATGCCTTTGTGGGACAGTTAGATGGGGGTACTTTTAGGACAGATTAATATTCACCCAGTGTATTTTAGGCTGAATGGACCAGTGTTTTCTCTAGGATACGTGGGAGCCTTCCTCCCATGTTCCTGCCATCAAGGGTGGTACAACAATGTGCCAGTTTCAATTGTGAAGGGCAGGTGGTTTCTGCGGGACTCGCAGAGGACCTGCTACCTCTCCAGTATGCAGCTTCCCTGATGGATGGAAAACCGGCAGTGGACGGAGCTCATCTGAGCAGGAATGTTGGAATGAACCCTGTGTACATTAGGGGATAATTATATGAAGCATTCGCCATGTTTAAAGAATTTCTTATATGCTTTGGGGAATTAGGCACCTGAATTGTCCCCTTTGAAAACTGACTAGGGCTGAACTACTAAATTTAGGAGATTTATTTTCACTAAATTTAAATGTCAAAAAGGGGATGGCTACAGGAGTAAAGTTGGTGGTGGGAGAGGTTAGGCACAGCACTGATTTTCAGCACTCAGAACCTAATTTAGGAACCTAAAGTTATGAAAATGAATTGCAGGCCTAAATTTGGGGAATTTTTAGCAGAAAACGTAGCCTTCAAAATTCAGCTGAAGTCCTCCTAAATGCAGGTGCCTAATCAAGGCTCTGAGCTGGGTTTTTTTTTTTAATTGCCCCCTTTGAGTTTGTTCTTGAACATTTATCTGATCACAAATACATAGAACTGAGTCAGGGTCTTGGGACAGCCTTACCAAATCCAGGGCTGTCCCAACTACTTGGTGGACTGGGCGACTGCCTAGGGCGGCAGACTTGGGGAAGGGGGATTGTGACAGACCAGGCAGACAGTACAGCGAGTCTTCAAAACTGGTACGCTGCTGCCCACTCTACTTGCTTCTGGAACTAAAGCAGCCCATTCCTTATCATTCCTCCAGTCCAGTCCCAACCCCTGGGTTGTCAGCCCCCTCCCCCCCCCACCCCCCAGCAGCTTGGAGACTCAGCATGTCATCTTATCTGTGTACATAGACAGCTGGCACCACCTACCAGCCCCAGTAAGCTCAGTCTCCAAGCAGCTGGAGAGGTGTGAGAGGGTTCTGGGCTGACTGAAGGGAAAACTTAGAAGTACCTTTTTATTTAGTTCTTATGGTAGGCTGGTAGAGGGATTTATTCTCCAAGCCGGGAGTTTGGATGGGGTTTTAGCCTGCGAGAAAAGTCTAAAGAAAAAGCATTGCTGACGATCAGGGTGCGAGGACTCCCTTTAGGGGAAGGTGATGCTTGCCTCTGAGCTTTGAGCAGCCGAGGTGGCTCCTGAACCCGTCAGCAGGTGAGGAGCTGTCGATACAATCAAGGCCCGATACTTACGGCCCTTTCAGAGGACTCCCGCTCGCAATGCTGAAGCCGGTGAGTGGGGGCTGAGGGCGGGAGAGTGGCCTAACAGCTGCTGCTGGAGCGTGGCTTGCCTTTCCTCCGTTCTGTCCAGCGTTGGAAATATCCGCTGTGGGTTTTTTTTTTTTTTGCTTCTTTCATTTGGGGGTTTTGGTTTTGCGCTGGGATTGGCAAACGCATGACTGGGACCTCCATTTTGTTACTTAGCATGGAAAACAGAGAAACACCACGGACCTCCAAACTTTCCACAAACTCCTCAAGGCCCACCTCTTTGCTTCCTCCCCTCCTACCTAAATTGAGCCTAAAACCCAACATTACAAGAATATCTAGATAGTTCGTCAACTTGCACATAGCTCATCATGCCAAACACCCCACTCCTTGTTTTACTGTATCACCTTTCCTAATGTAAATGTTGCTTGTAGAATTTCCAGTTCTCTGTAAACTGCTTTGACCTTTGTGAAAAGTGGAATATAAACAGAGACAAATAAAATAAATAAATTATCTTTCCTCCCGCTCTCTGCAATTTTTGCATTGTTTTTCCTTGGTTGCCTCGGGGGTTGGTTCGGGCGCGGTGGGGGGGGGGTGCTTCCTCCACATTCTCTTGTTTTGATTCAGCTGCCCCTTGTTGGTTAGTGCAAAAAAAAAAAGAAGGAATAGAGGACAGCTACAGGAAACAGCACTGGTTTTCCTTGCTGTCAAGGAGAGCCCCAGATAGGGGGATTGAAAGGGGCACCAGGATCCATCCTTCCTCCAGACTTCATCATGCCTTTGAAGGCTACCTGCCTTGCATGTGGTTCCCATCAGGCCTCTGTCTCGGGAGCTGGCTTTTGTCGTGGCTGTGAGGCAAAGTTCCGGTCGGTAGAGGAAGGTTTGCTGGAGGATGGTTCGGCCAAGGCTGGGCGAGTGGGGACAACCGGAGGGTCCGAAGAGGGCTCGCTGTCGGCAGGGGTTGTGGACCGCCCGCTGCGGTGGCGGTGCCTCTGACCACCATGGAGGTGGGTGATAGGCTAGGCTCACCTGTGCTGGAGCGTATGAGCAAAGAGGCCAGTTCTCCTTGGCCCTCCGCATTTCAAACCCGGGCAGGGGATAGGGGCCAAAGGGTTTTTTTCCCTAAATTTGTCCTCCTCGTGCATAAGGAGTTCTGCATGAAGCAGCGGTAGCGGAAATCCGCTATGCCAGAGAGAGCTAAAGAGAGGATTGTCTGTGGCCCTATCAGGCGCTACATGGGACGAGGAGCCTTGTCCTATCCGAAGGCGATTGGATAGTGATCCCTGGGAAGACACGGGGTCCCTCCACTCAAACGATCCGGGCACTTGGATGCAGAGGCAGATCTCGGCATTGATTCGGTAGAGCTGGAAGAAGGCAGGAGGAGTCTCATATTGTGTGTGTGTTCCATTGGGAGGAGTCTCATATTGTACGTGTGTTCCATTGGGAGGAGTCTCATATTGTGCGTGTGTTCCATTGGGAGGAGTTGGCTACATTCATTTCCCAGTCCCTGAAGATGTTCGATATAACCGCAGGGGTTCCACAGGAGGGCGAGCCGCTTGAGGACCTGCTCTTTCAAGCCATCTGGAAGCCTTAGATGGTATTTCCATTACATCGCATGATAAAGCAGATGATCCAGGATGAGTGGGACATTCCGGAGGCCGGTCTCAGAGGGACACGGACCATGGCACGACTCTACCCGCTAAGGTGGATGCCGCGGTTTCCGCCGTGACCAAGAAAACCACTTCCCAGATCATACTGCTAGACCAGTCCAGACAAGTCCATGTCCCCCTGCTAGCCGATGTTAGAGATGGAGAAAAAAACACTCCTGGGCTCTGGGTGACATAGGAGTGCTCCTAGACGACCTAGCCAGTATTTCTCTGTCTCTAGCAGATGAAGGACTTAGACAAGTTTGTCTATTACATTCTTTTTTTATATTTAACTCCTGGATGCACCCAGAGCACACAAGAGTTGTTTTCTCTGGGTTTCCCAGGCTTCCCTTCTTGATAACTGTAATCTGTAATCAGCAATACAGCAGGGTTGAGTTCCTGATTTCCTGTCAGTGCAGCTCCCCTTTTCTCCATTCCTCCTCAGAAACACTTTCCAGCCCCTGCCAAGAGGGTCTAAGCGGCTGGAGGAGGATCCAACTGTCATTCCTGTCCCTTTCAGTCTCTGTGATTGTCCTTACACTGACTTGAAAGTTTCTTTTCTCCTCCGTGGGAACTCAGCTCCTCTGATTCCAGCACAGTGAGTAACTGACAGTTCCCTTTTCACTGCCGTTTTCAGCGATTCGGGGCTCGACGGGGTTTCAAGTTTTAAGGTGCTGGCAGCACTCCTTGCCTCTTCCCCACCAATTTTGCTGCGTTTTTGAAGTTTTTGGAGCAAAGGGTTGCTTTATTTTTGCTTTTAAAGTTGCCGGCGGCCATTTTGAAAACTTGGCGGGAGCAACTCTGGGCAGACATTTTATGTCTAATTCTCACCAGAGAAACACATTACCTTTCTAGGAAAGTTTCCAAGGAAGAGTTTTAAGTGCAGCTTTGTTCCCGTCTCAAAAAATATAAATAAATAATACAATAGAAGATTTACACTTAACATGCCTGCTTTTCTGCACAGATGTATCGGATGTAATAAGAAGCAGAAAGACTTAGTTAATCGCATGTGCTCTTTGTGTACAATGCATCCAGGGGAGTCCTCTTCCACTGTGCTACTGTCTGTGGATATCGGCGCTTTGTCACCGCCTTCATTAGAAGGGCTGCAATCCAGTCTGCCTGCAGAAGGATCCCAATCTGCTCCAAATTTGCCTCCACAGACTGTTGAACTTTCTTCGGTTTCGGCCGACGGACAGTTCCTAGCACTTTTTCACCAGGCATGGAGCCTGTGGCGTTCTGAATCCTCCAGAATACCTGCCTTACCTGCTTCCACTCCAAGCAGGGATATTGTGGGGTCTCGCAAGCGCTCACGTAAGTCCACAGACCTTAAGCCTACTCATTCCTCCAGGGACATTTTGTGGGGCTTCCGAGATGTTCCTGATGCCCATGAGGAGCATAAATCTTCAGACGGCAGTCCTGATTCATCTGAACGAGAAGATGGGGAATATTCCCCCTCAGATTCTTCACTCACACTTCAGGAGGACTCTCAAGATATCTGACTCTTACGGAAAGAGGAGTTACCGGCCTTAATTGCTCAGGTGATAGAGGTGCTACGCCTGGCCGACACACCTGATCCACAAACTTCCCAGGTTCCTTTACAGCCTGATCCTATTTTGCAAGGTATTCGTAAACCTCCCAAAGCTTTTTCCTTTCCAGTGGAGTTGCAGCAAATGGTATCTCGGGAATGGGACTCTCCAGAATCGTCTCCCCACACCACACGCCGTATTGGACAGTTGTATCCTTGGTCTCCTACTGACCTTGACCGTTGGCTGTCATACCCAAAGGTGGATGCTTTGATGACTGGAGTCACTAAACATACAACTATTCCGGTGTGAGGGCGGAGTGGCACTCCAAGATCAACAAGATCGTAAAGTCGAAAGCCTTTTGAAAACAGCCTTTTTGTCTTCCACTCTTTCTCTACAAGCTGCGGTTTGTGGAGGTTTGGCGGCTCGGGCCTCCCTCCGATGGATTCAGCAACTTTCTGACGAGTTAGAGCACCTTGAATCTGTCGCTGCATTCCTGGCAGATGCCATTTATGATCTTCTACAGCTGTCAGCTCGCTCCGTGGCGGCGGTTACAGTGGTTAGAAGATGGCTATGGTTGCGTCAATGGGCAGCGGATGTTGCTTCTAAGACTCTCCTGTCTAAGTTGCCTTTTAAAGGGAGACTCTTTTTCGGCGAAGATCTTGATAAATTGGTGAAAAATCTCAGAGAGGTGAAGCCGCAACGTTTACTTGAGGACAGACCAAAAGCATCTTCTCGTCGTGGCTATCGGTCCCACGGTTTTTGCCGATTTTCTCAGGATTCACGACGATACCATTCTTTTAAGCCAGGTGTTTCTCCCGCTTCTGCCCATTGCTATGGTCAGAGAGCGCAGTCCTTTTGAGGAGCCCACAGAGGGACAGATACCTACTCTGGCCCAGGGAAATTCACTGGAACCTCCCGTCCTTCCCGCTGATGGGACACTCCGCCCACTCGAGAGCCTTCCGCCTATAGGAGGACGGTTATCCCTTTTTTCTCGACAGTGGGCACTCATAACTTCAGTCCTCGATTATAGTTACCACGGCTATTCTTTCGAATATTACCGACCCATTCACGATGCCTTCCTGGTCTCTCCAGGACGCTCGTCGGGAAAACGAGTGGCCATTCAAACTACTGTTCAGAGACTTCTCTCCTTAAAGGCCATTTGTCCAGTCCCTCCGTTAGAAAGAGTGCTAGGCTGCTATTCCATCTATTTCGTGGTGCCCAAGAAAGATGGATCCTTTCGTCCAATTTTGGACCTCAAAGGCGTAAATCGCAGCCTTCGAGTACCACACTTCCGGATGGAAACCCTACGATCAGTCATTCATTCGGTACGCCGGGGAGAGTTTCTAGCTTCCTTAGATCTCGCGGAAGTGTATTTTCATATTCCCATTCGAGAAGATCATCAGCGCTTCCTGCGTTTTTCAGTTCTAGGCCAACATTTTCAGTTTCGAGCTATGCCCTTTGGCCTAGCCTCGGCGCCTCAAACCTTTTCAAGGTGATGGTGGTTGTGGCTGCAGCCTTACGCAAGCAGGGCATCAAAGTGCACCCTGTGACATGGAAGCCTATACAGAGCCTATGATAATAGAGAAAAAAGAGAAATTTACCTTAAAACTTGTTAGGCAGCCAGCACACACAGCTCAGAAGGAGCAAAGAAACAGAGGAAGTTTAGGATCTGATTATTATCACCTGTCCAGGAAAGCACAGGGAACGTGTAGTGGAGAGGGAGATAAAAGCTCCTGGCTAGATCCAGCAGAGGCAGTGCGAGCAGCAGCCGTGCAGGAAGCAGAGGTCACAGAGAGGGAAGTCTGCTGAATCCAGGAAGCAGTGGGAGTAGCCCTGGAACAGGAAGCAGCAAGGGAAAGGCTTCAGAAGAACGTGGCCGTCGAAGTGCTCAGAGTGCTAGCAACTGGAGGTCTGAGGTGGAGCCTGCTTACAGCCAAGAGGTAGAAGCTATAACTCCAGAGAGAAGGAGAGACCAAGCTGAGGTCAGAAAGCTGTCTAGACTGGGAGAGCAGGGGAGTCCACAGTCCTCATTACCAGAGAGAAAACCTCACCATTTATACAGGTGGGAACCAAGCTTTATCAAAGGGAAAGCTAAAAAGTCTGTTTGTACCAGAGGGTCAGAGCAGTGCACAGAGCATGAATTAACTACAGGAAGATATAAAATTCCTAGCCGTTGGAGGTTAGAGGAGGAGAGCCAGAGAGGACATACTGCAGTAACAGGTATTCCAAAACCTACTTGCTTAGAACTGTACCCTTGTAGTCCAACTGAATCAGAGAGAGGCTTGCACAGAAACAGCTATGAGGATCTAAACCCAAGTGTAACACCAGGTGAATGCGAGCTGAATGTGTTCCCATGGACTGTACATTATGTATGTCGGATGATGTTGAATCCTTGCGCTGAAGACCTGTAAGCTACAAAGAAAAAGAACATATTTGTCTTTGGAAGTACTGTTTTGTTTCCAAGTTTTGTTGTACAGAAGATATCCTTGAGGGAAGGGGAATAAAGCCCTTATCTTTGTTTTGCCTTAACACTCGACTGAAGACTATTTTGTTCTGCAAGATAGGAGGCAACTATAACCCCGGGGCCCTAGGCGGAGGCCTATACAGGACCTGTGGGGTCACAACCCGTACTTGGACGATTGGCTCATTCGTGCGGATTCTCTTCCAGAGGCTATCAAAACTGTTTCCACAGTAGTGGCCTTTCTTCAGCAGCTCGGTTGGGTGATCAACCGCACCAAACGTTCCCTCCATCCGTCTCAAGAGTTTGAATTTCTTGGAGCATGCTTCGATACCAGTCAATGGCGTGTATTCCTGACTCGAGCCCGTTTTGTAAAGCTGACCTCTCAACTCCGCAGTTTCTTAGCACAAACAGCCCCCAGACATGGGATTACCTACAAGTTCTGGGATCCATAGCAGCCACCATCAAACTCGTACCTTTGGCAAAAGCTCACATGCGCTATCTTCAGGCCGCTGTGCTTTCCAGATGGTCCCCAGTGACAGAAGTCTATCAGATTCGTCTTCCGTTACAGCGGCAGGTCCGGCGCAATCTACAGTGGTGGTTGGCATTTCACAATCTCCTCAGGGGAGTGCCATTGGAAAAACCACGTTGGATCTTGCTGACAACCGACGCCAGTCTGTCCGGATGGGGAGCGCATTGTCGCACTCTCTCAGCACAAGGAACTTCGACGAAGCACGATGGACCATCAACAGGCTCGAGGCAAGAGTAGCTCGATTCGTCTTACTGAAGTTTCAGTGGTTCCTACAGGGACAAGCGGTTCGGATTCTCTGCGACAATGTCACGGCAGTATCCTACCTCAACCACTAGGGCAGCACCAAATGCACAGGGGTATCGAAAGAGATGTCCCTTCTCTTCCCTTGGGCGGAAAAGAACCTTCAAGCACTCTCGGTACAGCATATTGCAGGAACCAGCAACGTGAAAGCGGATTTCCTAAGCAGACACATTATCAATCCCGGCGAATGGGAACTGGCCCCACAAGCATTCCAAACCATAGTTCAGAAGTGGGAGCAACCAAAAGTAGATCTCATGGTGTCAGCCACGAATGCGAAAGTTCCGCTCTTCTTCAGTTGTTGGAGGGACCACAGCTCTCAGGGCATAGATGCCTTGGCTCAGCCATGGCCGAAACGCCAGTTGCTTTATGTATTCCCACCTTGGCCAATGATCGGAAGGGTTTTGCAGCGAATCAGAGAGCACCAGGGTCCTGTAATATTGATGGCCCGAGACTGGCCACGAAGACCTTGGTATGCCGATCTCATAAGACTGTCTCGAGTCCCTCCTCTGTGACTACAAGCTCCGTTTGGACTTCTCAGGCAAGGTCCTATTTCGATGGAAGATCCAACTCCCTACTTGCTTACAGCTTGGCTCTTGAACACCATAAATTGACTCGTAAGGGTTACTCTTTCAAGGTAGTATTGACTCTCCTCAAGGCTCGCCGTTTGTCTACTTCATTGGCATACGCTAGGGTGTGGAAAGTCTTTGAATCCTGGTGTACCCAACATCATCTTTCTCCTTGGAGAACAGAAATTC
Source organism: Ichthyophis bannanicus (assembly GCA_033557465.1). Classification (NCBI taxonomy): domain Eukaryota; kingdom Metazoa; phylum Chordata; class Amphibia; order Gymnophiona; family Ichthyophiidae; genus Ichthyophis; species Ichthyophis bannanicus. The sequence continues at coordinate 115,909,737 of CM066049.1, read as the reverse complement.
CAGACATTCTTGCCTTTCTTCAAGAGGGCTTCGACAAGGGCTTAGCTCTTGGCATTATACGTGTACAGATTTCAGCGTTGACGTGTTATACGGGGCCGATTTGCGGTTGTTCTCTTGCATCCCACTCCGATGTGTCGTGTTTTCTTAAAGGAGTTAAGTTTCTACGCCCTCCGGTCCGTCCTCTTGTTCCTTCCTGGGACCTTGTCTAGGTTCTTCGGCATCTTTAACTTTCGAAAGGGAGACTATGATAGAATGAGGAAAACAGTTAAGAAAAAACTAAAAGGAGCAGTTGCAAAGGTTAAAGACGTACATCAAGCTTGGGTGTTGTTGAAAAATACTATCTTGGGAAGCCCAGACCAGCTGTATTCCACGCTTTAAGAAAAGTGGAAGGAAGTCCAAAAAAATTGCCAGCATGGTTTAAAGCTGAGGTCAGAGAGGCTGTTGTTGCCAAAAAAGCATCTTTCAAGAAATGGAAAAAAAAAAAAAAAAAAAAAAGAGCCAAATGATGAAAATTGGAAACAGCACAAGCACTGGCAAGTCAAATGCAAGGCATTTGATAAGGCAGGCAAAGAGAGAGAGGAATTTGAGAAGAAGCTTGCTGCGGAAGCAAAAAACGCGAAAATAAAGACCTTTTCAAGTACATTCCGTAGCAAAAAACCCGTGAGAGAGTTGTCAGGTTTGGGTCCATTAGATGATAAGGGGTTAAAGGAGCACTAAAGAGGCGACAAAGGCGAGTAGCGGGAGAGACTGAATGAATTCTTTGCTTCGGTCTTTAACTGAGGAAGATGTAGGGAGTTTACCCACAACTGAAAGTGGTATTTAAAAGGTGTGGAAGAATTGAAGGAAATATCGATACATCGGGAAGATGTCTTACAAAACTATTAGATAAACTGAAAAAGAGTAGCAACTCACCTGGGCACCGGATGGTATACATCCAAGGGTGTTGAAAGAACTGAAATTTGAGATTGCAGACCTGCTATCCAGTAATCTGTGAACTATCATTAAAATCATCTCTAATACCTGAGGATGGGAGGATCGCCAAAGTAACACCAATACCCAATTTTTAAAAAAGGGTTCGAGGGTGATCCGGGAAAACTACAGACCGGTGAGCCCTGACATCAGTAACCGGGAAAAATGGTAGAAAAACCATCATAAAGAATAAAATTACTCAGCATATAGATTAGTCATGACCTAATGGGAGACAGCCAACATGGCTTTAGACAAGGAAGATCTTGTCTTACTAATCTGTTATGTTTTTTTGAAGGAGTGAATAAAAAACAGGTGGACAAAGTCGGGAGTCGGTTGATATTGTTTGTATCTGGACTTTCAGGAAGCTTTGACAAGGGTCCCTCATGAGAGGACTTTTGGCAAAACTAAAGAGTCATTGGGATAGAGGCAGTGTACTACTTGGGATCAGGAACTGGTTAAAAGATAGAAAGCAGAGGGTAGGGCTACCTAAAAATGGCCAATTTTCCCAATGGAGAAAGGTGAATAGTGGTGTACCCCAGGATCTGTGCTGGGTCCGCTGCTTTTTGACATATTCATAAATGACCTGGAAAGTGGAATAACGAGTGAGGTTATCAAATTTGCCTGATGACACAAACTATTTAAAGTGTTAAAACCCAGGAGGATTGTGGAAAATTGCAAGAGGATCTTGATAAATTGGAAGACTGCGGCATCAAAATGGCAGATGAAATTTAATGTGGAGAAGTGCAAGGTTATGCCCACCTAGGGAAGAAACAACCCAAACTATGGTTACACGATGCAAGGTTCCACATTAGGACCACCACCCAAGAAAAAGATTTAGGCGTCCTTGTGGATACCATGTTAAAAACCCTCGCCCAGTGTGCAGCGGCGGCCAAGAGAGCAAAGAATAGAATGCTAGGTATGATAAGGAAAGGAATGGAAAATAAAACAAAAAAGATATTATAATGCCTCTATATCGTTCCATGGTGAGACCGCACCTTGAATATTGTGTGCAATTCTGGTTGCCATATCTTAAAAAGGATATTAGCAATTTTAGAAAAGGTTCAGAGAAGAAGCCACCAAAATGGTAAAGGGGATGGAAGGCTACTCTATGAAGAAAGGCTAAAAAAAAGGTTGGGGCTCTTTAACCTGGAAAAAGAGACGGCTGAGGGAGATATGATAGAAGTCTATAAATTAATGAACGGAGTGGAACGGGTAAACGTAGATCGATTGTTTACCTTCTCAGAATATAGAAAGACTAGGGGACATGCAATGAAGCTACAGGGGTAAATATTTAAGACTAATAAAAGAAAATATTTTTTCACTCAACGTGTAATCAAACTCTGGAAGTTTTGTTACGGAGGATGTAGTAAAGGCTGTTAGTGTAGCTGGGTTTAAAAGGTTTGGACAAGTTCCTGGAGGAAAGGTCCATAAACCATTATTAAGAAGGGGGACCCAGGATATCAATGCTTGAACCAAATACAAGCATTGTGGAACCTGTGTCCCTTGGGGAAACTGCTAGGTACGTATGACCTAGATTGGCCACTGTTGGAAACAGAATACTGGGCTTGATGGACCTTGGTCTGACCCAGTATGGCATATCTTATGTTCTTATGATGTCTCCGCCCTTCGAGCCTCTGAAGGAAGTTTCCGTATCAGATTTGACACTTAAGGCAGTTTTCTTAGTGGCAATAACTTTGGCTCGTCGCATTTCGGAGCTGCATGCCCTCTCTTGCAGGGATCCGTATTTGACTTTCTCTGCAGCCCTCTTTCTTGCTTAAGGTGATTACTCCTTTTCATATCAATCAGCCTCTTTTGTTGCCAGCTTTTTCAAAGGAACAGTGTTCTGGAAGTTCCAAGAATCTCCGAGCGGTTGATCTCAAAAGGATTCTTCTTCGCTATCTCAAGGTCACCAATTCTTTTCACAAGACCGACCATCTTTTTGTGCTTTTTGCGGGGCTGCACCGAGGTTTGGCAGCTTCCAAGTCTACTATTGCCCGATGGATACGCCGTACCATTGAATCAGCCTATATGCTCCAAAGGCAAGCCGGTGCCTCCCGCTCTTTGCGCACATTCGACTCGGGCTCGGGCCACGTCTTGGGCTGAGCAATCGCATGTAGTCCCTCTTGATATTTGTCAAGCGGCAACTTGGTCTTCCTTGTCTACCTTTGTCCAGCATTATTGCCTGGACGTTCAGGCACGTGAGGACAGTCGTTTTGGGGCTAGTGTGCTGTCAGCGGCTCTTTCTGCCCACCCTAGGGTTCATTAGCTTGGGTACTTCCTGCTTGTCTGGACTGGTCTAGCAGTATGATCTGGAAGGAGAAATTTCACTTACCGTTAATTTCCTTTCCTGGAATACTGCTAGACCAGTCCAGAACCCACCCCATTATCAGTGTCACGACTGCTGGTGCAGAGCAGCCGACGTTTGATTTACTTCAGACATAAGCAATATCATATGCCGGAGAAAGTCCACAACAGTGGATTCAGATTTTTTCTCCAAAGAATGATGTTTGATCCTCCTCCAACCTTCTTGGTTCGAGTTCAAGTTTTTCGTTGAATTACTGGCTACCTGTATATAGTTGAGTTCATTAGTCCCATTTTTCGCTTTGCATTAGTGCTTTTTCAAAAGAATACTGGCTAGATCCTCTAGGGGCACTCCTATGTCACCCAGAGCCCAACCAATCACAGCTCTGGAGTGTTTTTTTTCTCTGTCTCTAACATCTGCTAGCAGGAGGACATAACCGCTTCTCTGGACTGGTCTAGCATTATTCCAGGAAAGGAAATTAACGGTAAGTGAAATTTCTCCATTCCGGTGGAAGGCAGTACCATGCTTAAGGATGTACAGGATAGGAAGTTGGACACCTTGCTGAAGAAAGCTTTCAATATTAATGCTCTCTCCTTGCAGGCGTTTGTGGGGTCTTTGTGGTGAGAGACTGTTTGCGTTGGGCGCAGGGAATCCAGGACAGTGTCGAAGAGGCGCAAGCTTCACCACCAGCGGCGGCCAAGCTGTAATCCGGAGCGGCCTGCTTGATGTATGCATTCTGTGACCTCATTTGGGGTCTTTCTAAGAGTATGGCCTCGGTAGTGACTGCACGTTGCTACCTATGGCTGAGGAATTGGCCGGTGGACGTTTCCTCCAAGTCTCGTTTAAGTAAGCTGCCGTTCAAAGGTAAGCTCTTGTCCGGCGAGGCTTTGGAGAAGTTGGTTAAGAATTTGGGGGAGTCTAAAGGTGGCTGCCTCCCTGAGGATAAGCAAAAGCCAGTGCATTTGTTGGCGCCAGCACAGGAACAGCTGCAAGATTTCTGCCGCTTCTGCTTGGTGAGGTTTGCGCCTTATCAGAGAGGGCATTTTCCTTCTCGAAGTCAGGCCTTTCGGGGCTTTCAGTGCACCGGACAGGGGGTTCTATGCCTCCTCCTCTGCTGCACCCAAGAAGACACAATGAAGTGAGGGGGACTGAGAAGGAGTGGTTCCCATGGGAGGTCGGCTACAGGAATTCTATCCTGCCTGGGTCCAGATCACCACCAATCAGTGGGTCTTAGAGATCATCAGAGATGGGCACACGCTAGAATTTGCCAAGCCGCTTGCAGAGACCTTTGTCCGATCCCTGTGCAGGGCACTCAGCAAAGTCAAGACCATGTGGGACACCTTCAGGTGACTTCAGGAGCTAGAGGCTGTGGTGGAAGTTCCCCCAGACCAGTGCGGTTGCAGTCGATATTCCATTTATTTTGTGGTTCCAAAGAAGGAAGGCTCATTCTGAGCCATCTTGGAAATCAAGCACGTAAATTGGTGTCTGTGAGTACCCACTTCCACATGGAGATCCTCAGGTCCGTCATAGTGGTGGTCAGGGCTGGAGAATTTCTCACCTTCCTCGATCTCATGAAGGCTTACTTGCACATTCCAGTCCAGCCTGAACGTAATCAGATCCTCAGCTTCACGATGCCCATGGGACACTTCCAGTTCCAGGCCCTGCCTTTCGGCCTTGCGACCACTCCTGGACATTCGCCAAGGTTATGGTCGTAGTTGCAATGGCTCTCCATGAAGAAGGGATTTTAGTCCACCCTTACCTGGACAATTGGCTCGTCAGGGCAAAGTCCAAAGAGGAGAGTGAGCAAGCCACAGCGCAACAGGGTACCACCAGTCTCCGCTGGGTCATCAATTTCACCAAGTGTCGCCTGGTGCCGTCGCAAGACTTGGTGTACCTGGGAGCCCAGTTTCAGACAGATCAGGGCAGGTTTTCCCTGCAGTTGGAGAAGATGCATGTCCTGCAGGAGCAAGCGAAGCATGTCCTTGGCAGGCAGGGCTTGACAGCATAGCACTATCTTCAGGTCTTGGGCTCCATGGTGGCGATCATCGAACTGGTATCCTAGGCCCAGGTCCACATGCAGCACTCCATTGGTGGCTAAGGCCGGAGAAGCTCTCAGCTGGGATGCCCCTGGAGTCTCCAACTTGGGTCCCATTGACAATGGATGCCTCTCGAGCTGGGGTGCTCATTGCGAGGCTCGGATTGCGCAAGGGGGCTGGTCCATGGAGGAAAGCAGCTGGCCCATCAACTAATTAGAAATGAGAGTGGTGGTCCTCACACTGCTGTAGTTTCACCCTTTCCTGTGCAGTATGAGTCTTCTCGGATAGTGCTACCACAGTTGCTTACACCAGTCAGCAAGGGGGCACAAGCAGCGTGCAGTTTGAAAGCAAGATAGGCCTGTTGTTGACTTGTGTGGAAGAGGGAATTCCCTTCCCACCACCCTCCCCAGATTCAAAGCACTACTGAAAACTCACCTCTTCTGTTCCGCATTTGATCTTCCCCCTACCTCCTTCTGAGGACCCTTCTCCCCCAGTAACCCATGCCTGTTTTATAAATGTCCTTTGTCTCTGCGCCTCTTTCCTGTCTTACATTGTAGTTCCTTTTCCTTTTCAGCTTTAGCCATTTTCTGATTATTTTGTATATTGTACACCGCCCTGGTGTTATGAAGGTGCAGTCTATCAAGTAACTGAATCAACAGAAACAATCTTCAGGCACTCTCGGCAGCTTATGTGGCAGGGACCGAGAATGTGACAACCGACTACTTTGGCTGTTTTTGCCTGGACTCCAGGGAGTGGACCCTTAGCAACATAGTGTTTGCACAGATGGTGTGGTGGTGAGGGCCGCCCATCATGGATCTGATGGCAATCTTTGCTTCCTCCAAGGCGGCTTATTTCTGCAGCAGCAGAAGAGAGAGAATGTTGGAAGGGCTGGATGTCTTAATGCAGCGCAACCCCATGGACGGGCTGCTCTATGTGTTTCCCACGTGGGTGCTCATAGGACACATGCTACAACGCATTGAAGCGCATCAGGAACTGGTCATTCTGATTGTGCCCCCAATTGGCCATGGTATGTGGATGTGAATCTGGTCCGTTTGACAGTGGACCATCCATGACAATTGCGCTTTCGGCCCAACCTGCTCTCGCAGGGTCCAATCTTGATGTCTCAAGTGGATCGATTCTCGCTTAAGGCCTGGCTATTGAGAGGGCTCAGTTGAGGAAATGAGGCTATTCAGCACCTGTGATTGTGACGTTAAAGGCCAGGAAACGTTCCACCCCACTACTTTACATCCAGTGTGGAGGGTTTTTGAGGCCTGGTGCATGGAGAATCATTGCTGTCCCTTTTAGCGTCAGTGCTGGAGCTGATAGCGTTTTTTCATACGGGGGGCTTGAGAAAGGTCTGGCCTGCAGTTCCTTGTGGGTGCATGTAGCAGTGATAACCTGTTGTCATGGTAAGGTCCAAGGGGTGTCCTTGGGTGCCCATCCGGACTTTGTCCGTTTTCTTTGAGCGGTTAAGCAGGTTTGCCCCCAATGTGATCAGTGGTTCCCCATTGGGACCTCAATTTAGTATTATCAGTGCTTCCGGAAGCGCCCTTTGAGCCACTGGGTGCTTGCACGCTGAAGGATTTGATGCTGAAAACTGTTTTTCTGGTGGCCATTTGCTCCGCCCTGAGGTTTTCGGAGCTTCAAGCTTTGTTGTGTCAGGCACCTTTTCTCTCCATTTTGAAGGAGAAGCTGGTGCTGAGACCTGTACCCTCGTTACTCAAGGTGCTCTCAGTTTATTTCCTAAATCAGCCGGTCACCCTGCCAGTTTTTTCAGGGACTGGTGAGGCAGCTTTGGACCTGCTCCACCTCCTGGATGTGTGCCAGGCGTTACAGCGTTATTTGAAGAGGATAGATCCGTTTCAGAAGTCAGACCATCTGTTTGTCTTGTTTGGAGGACCGCGTAAGGGACAGGCTGCGTCCAAGGCCTCTATTATAGGTTGATATAGGAAGCCATCTTCTCAGCTTATCTTCTTTGGCGGAGATTAGTGCCTGCAGGTTTGCAAACTCATTCGATGGGGGCTCAGGCTGCGACATGGGCAGAAGCTAGTCTGGTCCCACTGGGGGATATCTGCAGGGTGGCCACTTGGTAGTCTCTGCATACCTTTGTGAAACATTATCGCATAGACATGCGGGCGGCGGAAGACGCAAGGTACAGTTCAGAGGTGGTTCAGGCTGGGCTCGCAGGTCCCTCCCGAGGTTAGTACTGCTATGGTACATCCCAGGGGTCATGACTGGACTGGAGGGACGAAGAGGAAGGCTTTCCTTGAGTATCTCCAATCCAGTCCTGGGACCCTCCCTGGTTCATCAGCTGTTAGAGGTGATGGCGATTCCGGGCCTGAAGTTCGTTATATTGGTAGTCCAGTGGTCTGGTGGTTGATAGCCGTTGGGGCATAGGAGCCCTTTGAAGGTGCCGTATCTTTTTCTCTCAGAGTGCAACTGCAAAGAACGCAATAAAGAGAAGTGTCTTTTGTCACAGGCAGCACATGATGAGGATGCGATATCTTCAGTGCTCGCAGACATGTGGGCTCTCTGAACATCGATGGGTAAGCTTCTGCTGCTGTTCGGGGGGGGATATTAGAGATTAACAGGGGCTATATTTTTGAAGTTATTGTGGATTGACTTCTTATTTCTTGCTCCTGTGAGTCTGCTTTGTCAATAGGTTACTGCAGTTGGTAGGTGATGCCGGCTATCTATATATACTGATGTCATCAAAGATGACATGCTCAGTCTCCAAGCTGCTGATGGGGGCTGACAACCCAGGGGTCAGGACTGGAATGAAGGTACTCAAGGAAAGCCAGTTAGCAGGTAAGGCCTACTTTCACCTTGAACACTTGCGCATGTGTGTTTAAGGCCTGTCGTGTTGGTACCCTCCAACGTTCACTACTGGAGGGGGAGAGACATGTAGACCTTTGTGCGTGTGCAGGAGTGTTCAAAAGTCTACTGCTACGCTCTGCTACTTTTAGGTAATGTTTTGTCTTCGGCAGCAGGTAGAGTGGGCAGCTGTGGCGGGAACAGCAGTGGTGATGGGTAAGAGAGGAAATGTAAGAGACAGTGCTGATGCTGTACATCTTAGATGGGGAAGAAAGGGGAAATATGCTGGATACCTGAAGAGAAAGGGAAGAGGTGGGTAGATACTTGACATCTTGGTGAAGGGGGAAATGTGTTCAATACCTGGGGGGAGGGAAGAAGAGAGATTGATGGACACTGGGGGGAGGGGAGAAAAGGAGAGAGAGGCTAGACACCTTGAGGGGAGGGAGGAGAGAGATGCTGAACAGCTTGGGGGAATGGAAGGAAAGAGGGGGATGCTGGAGACCTAGGAGGTGGTTGGGGAGATGCAGGACTATGTGCAGAGGGGGGTGGGGCAGAGGCTCTTGGCCAATGTTTCACAAAGAGCATCAGATATTCTTGGATCCAGTCTTGCCCAAATCTGTCCTGACGCCCCCCACACACACACAGCATTCAGATTTTTGGGGCATCCACAAGGAACATGCAGGGCTTCAGAATATACATATTTGTCTTGTGCATTTTAAATGTGGATATGTTGAAAATCTGACTGGCTGTGTAGTCAACGGGACAGTTTTGGAAAGTCCTGGTCTTCGGTAGTGTTAGTTGGGCTGGAAAACGAGGGCTGCCTCACCACTCCCGTTTTCCAGCATTCTGGAAGTTTCTTCCTCTGAACATGACCTGTTCTGGTTGCTGATTGAAGTTTGCCCTGGTGATGTGATTGTGTTTATTATTTCCCTTGGAACCAGACCAGTAAAATGAAACGCCACATTCGCTCACATACGGGGGAGCGACCCTACCTCTGCTGCTTCTGTAGCTACGCCAGCAGAGACACCTACAAACTGAAGAGACACATGAGGACCCACTCAGGTATGGAAGTGCGCTGGGCGTGAGCAGCTTATATGAGCTGCATCGCTTGTGGAAAATGTGGATTTATGCACAGGCCTAGGAGACATGCCTCTAAAATTCTGAGGACAGCAAAGTTCCTGCCCCTGTCACTCTCGTGGGCCTCCAGGCTCGCCCTTCCAGCTCCCGCAGGCCTCCGGTCCGGCCTTCCCCCTCCCCCTCTGTTGACATCTAGTTTCGTTTGATCGCCACCCCCTTCCTCTGACCATTTTATTTGTTATTTTTATTTATTTATTTGTATTTCTATACCGCTTTTTCCAGTAGATCAAAGGCGGTTTACATAGAACAGAATCAGTTACATGTAGCAGTTCAACTATGTACAGATAAAAACAAATTAACTATGTACAGAGAGTCATATACATAACTAGGTCTTATCCTTTCCTCAGCTGGAGCCCTCGTTTCCAGCAGTGCTGTGAATAAAGGCCAGTAAGTGTGGGGATGAGTGATACTGCAGCCCGCATTGTTCTTGTTCCCTTTGGACTTCTTTTAAGGAGGCAGGACCTGTGAGCACAGGGCCACAGGCTATTTCAGATCTGGCATTCATTGCCTCTTTATATAATACTGCTGGAATGGGAAGGAGCTCTGAGGTCTGCAAGGCTGTGGAGAGAGGTGGCGGGAAGAAGGCTGGAGGCCAGAGATAAGAGCGTGAGCAGTGAATCACTTTGGAGGTCTGTGGGATGGGGAATCAAAGGTCTAAGGGAATGGGAAAAATAATTCAGATGGAATCAGAGATCTTCTGGGTACTGGGAGTAAATTTGAGGTCAGTGGAAGGGAATTGAAGGTCTGCATGATGGCACAACCATCATGCATGATTAGAGGATGACAAGATTAAATCTTATCACTGAAGCTATATTATTTTTGTGTGTATTCCCATGGAATAGAGTTCGTGATTCGTTAGCATCATGAGGTTTGCAATTTCTTTTTAATACTGGCCTTTGGAAAACATCTCTGAGCACTCTTTTTATTTTATGTATTTCTGTAAGCATAGAGCTGCCAAGTACCGAAATCCAGTAAGGAGACATTTTGGCCAGTTCTGGTTTTGAGCTTACATCCCAAAGCAATGTGATATCTGTAGCCCCTTATTCTACACCTTGAAATTAGTGATATAGGTCCCATAAAAAAAAAATTGAAAACGTATCTATTCAATAAACACTATAATACCATGGAAAATCCTCCAATCAACTTAGATAAAGGCTAAATACGAACCTACCCAAATCAAGCTTATACACCCTCCTATAAAGGATAACATACAAAACTTACATAAATAACACTCCATTCCTATGCCTTGATATTCCTATGTAGTTGAATTCCTATGCCTTGATACTCCTACTTGTATATAGTTACAACTGGTATGTTTCTGCCTAATGCGGTACAGACAGTACTTCTGTTTAAAATTGTCACACACACTGTTATAGTTGAAATATCCTGATTAGTTGTTGAATCCCTGAATTATGCAAGTTACGATGTTCTATGTAATAAGTTATAATGTTCAATGTTCTATGTAAAACAAACTCTGCTTTGTTAACTGTTGTTAATTGTACACCGCAACTGATCGCTGGAAGATGCGGTATATAAATAAGTGTTAAATAAATAAATAAAAATAATGCCTAAAATCTTCCTGCTGGTTCTGGGTAACTTGGCAGTTGTTCACCATCCTTGCAAATGTCTTCAGGCGGGAAGGGACTGTGGTTCCATTGGAAAGCTTTTCGAAGGTCGGATGAGGTCAGGATATAGTCTCTCTAATGGGAATTGTAGGACTGAAGTCTAGCTATTTGGGTTGGTAAAGCATAAATGTCCAAGATCCAGTTGAAGTCATGCACTGGTATAAACTCCCAGCCCTCGAGGACCATCAATGAGTCAGGTTTTCAGGATATCCTTAATGAATATGCATGAGAGAAATTTGCATGCACTGTCTCCATTGTATGCAAATCTATCATGCTTTCAGATCTTCCTGCTAGACCAGTCCAGACTAGTGAGTTATCTCCTCCTGCCAGCAGATGATGGGAGACAGAAAAAAGAAAGCAAAACTATGCTGTGATATCACTACTTATAATATAACAATGGTCACTTGAACGATAATAGACACAATATTGTATTAAAAATATCGTTCCTCTTTTAAAGTAGGAGATTCTTTAGCACTTTAGGTCTCAGTTTAAAATAACACTGCTGGTTTAAAGGTTTTACCCTTGTGGTAGCAATCGTGTTTTTTCACATCAATGACCTTGTGCCTTTACTTATGAAATCAATGTGTGATAAACCTTGGGATTTATATTTGCTTATCAAATGGCAAGATAATGCAACCGTGTACTCAGCTTAATGAAACTGATGGAGCCCCGTGGTTTGTTCACACTCCTGTTCACAATCCCGACAATCAATCCCGGTACCAGCTGATGTTTCAAACTTTTCATCAGGGGACTGGTTTTTACTGTGAAACCAACAAAAATAAGCCATTAAAAATATGTCTGCCTCATACTCTATAAACCTAACCTATCCAGGGAGTCATATACCAGCAGAAAGTGGGAGTGGCTATGGGGGCCACGTGTGCCCCTTCCATAGCGAACTTTTATATGGCATTTTTCGAACAAACCTGGTTAACTACTTCCCAATACTCATCATCTATAATTCTTTGGAAACGTTTTATAGATGACATATTCTTGTTTTGGGAGGGCACTGATCAACAGTTAGAAGAGTTTTTAAAGTGGCTAAATACTCGAGATGTTAACATCAGATTTACCAGTCAGTACAGCACCGATACTTTAAATTATCTCGATGTCACTATCAGCCGAGGTACAGATAGGTGGAAAACTACAGTCTATAAGAAACTGACCGACAGGATCACCTATTTGCAATACGCTAGTTTACATCCGCCAAGAATGAAATTGGGGTTGCCTTTTTCCCAATTTCTAAGATTCAGGCGAAACTGTTCGAATGAGGAAGATTATAAAACACAAGGTAAAGCTCTTCAGCGACATTTCCAACAGAGGGGATACCCAAAAAAAGTAGTCAAACGGGCATATACTAGAGCATTGTACAACCATCGTTCCACTTTGTTAGAACATAATACCCGCCACTTAAGAGAGGCTAATAATAATGCGATCAATTTAGTCACACGCTTCTCCCCTTTAAGTGGAGAGCTACAGAAAATAGTACATCAGCATGAAAAGATATTGCATACTATACCAGGGTTAGAAGAACGAACGATCCGGTGCATGTGGCAGCGTGCATCCAACTTGAAAGATATACTAAGTCCGGCTAAAATTCCAGGATTAGATAGTGTGGCTGAGAACATTAATGAACGTGAATATTCCCCTAGTCAGAGAGGTCACACGAGTTGTGGTAGCTGCGATATTTGTGCTCTTACATTAACAATGGAAGTCTTTGAATATAATGGCATTAAGTTTTCTTTACGCAGCCAGACAACTTGCGCTTCCAAAAACGTAGTATATGCAGTTTTGTGCCCCTGTGGATTATGTTACATAGGGAAAACTATCAGATTATTTCGAGTTCGTATGCGAGAACATAGGAGCCGATTAAGATGCAAAAATCTACAAGCACCAATAGTTAAACACTGCATAGAAAAAGCACACACTTTTGAGCAATTACGCTGCTTATGTTTGGAACAAGTGACTTTGGCAAGCCACGGCAGAACGCTAGACCAAACATTACTTAAAAGAGAACAACGTTTGATTTTTACATTAGACACACTTGATCCGAAGGGACTTAATAATGAGATAGACTGGATGGCCTGCCTGTGATAGTGTGCACTTGCAGGATGATTCAAATCTATATGAAAAACAGCTGATTGATTGATAGGTAGGATCTTTAAAAGGCGATTAGGGGGTGTGCTACGCATGCGCGGCGTTTTGCATTGGAAGAGTGTTTTCCGGTTACTTACGGTTGGGATCCTCGGTAAACGTGGGCAGCATCACAGGTATAAACGTGATATAGTGGTGAAGTCTGCAGGATTTTAAAGTTAAGTTAGGTTAGGTTTATAGAGTATGAGGCAGACATATTTTTAATGGCTTATTTTTGTTGGTTTCACAGTAAAAACCAGTCCCCTGATGAAAAGTTTGAAACATCAGCTGGTACCGGGATTGATTGTCGGGATTGTGAACAGGAGTGTGAACAAACCACGGGGCTCCATCAGTTTCATTAAGTTGAGTACACGGTTGCATTATCTTGCCATTTGATAAGCAAATATAAATCCCAAGGTTTATCACACATTGATTTTCATAAGTAAAGGCACAAGGTCATTGATGTGAAAAAACACGATTGCTACCACAAGGGTAAAACCTTTAAACCAGCAGTGTTATTTTAAACTGAGACCTAAAGTGCTAAAGAATCTCCTACTTTAAAAGAGGAACGATATTTTTAATACAATATTGTGATATCACTACTGGCATAAAACCCAGGACAGCTAGAGGGAGCCCGCAGTATTTTCTCTGTCTCCAGCAGATGGTGGTTCTTTTTTCTGCTCCTTAAGGCCTATAGCTCCTGGCCAGTTTGAGACTAGTTTCAATGCAGTTTGGCCATGCGAGATCTCAGGGAGTATAGAAAATACCCCTCTGGTGGTTTTCTCTTCCTCTTGGGGCGAGCTCCTGGCTGCGAGAGCCAGTATGACTCGGTGGTACATTAGGATCAATGCCTGCCTTGTTGCCCAGGTGCCTTGACTGTGGTAAGAGGCGACAGCTCCTTCTTGATCGCCTCTGCATCACTTGTGCAGCCAATCCAGAGGAGACTTCTGCCACTTCGTCGTCCTCGTTAGTGGTTCCAGCTTCTGAGGCAGTTGAGGCTTCATTGCCACCTTCCAAGTCGGGGATTATCAGCACATCTTCACCCAGGGTGCAATCTACTCTTCCTGCGATGCCGAATTTCATCGCAGGACTGGTTCCTTTGGCCAACGAGGAGTCTGCTCTCCCTCTGTTGTTTCCACAGTTGCAGCGCTTTCAGCCATAGTGGCTGTTGGACTCAGTAGTGGCAGAGCTTTTGCTCATCTCCAACATGTCTGGGGGCTATGAAAGGGGGGTCAAGGTCTAGTTCCCTCTTGGCCAAGCCCATCTTCCTCTGCTCTTGCAGTAGCCTCTGTGGGCAGTTCTTGCAAACGATTGGGAGGGCAGGACTCTCTCTGGGAAGTTCCATGACCCTCTCCAAAGTCCCCAATTGGAGTGAGGTGGAATCCATCGGTGATGAGTACCCTGAGGACATTTCCTGCAGTGACTCCAATTCATCTATCTCCACCTCAGAGGAGGGGGAGCTCTTTCAGGGAGCGGACCATAGCGACTCTCAATGCGTCACTGTCACCGAGAGGAGATCCCCCACAACCTTGATTGATCTCGGCCTTCCAGAGTGTTTCGTTTCCTGCTGGAGCTTCTCCTGATGTGCTCCTTAAGAAGACCCAGCGAACAGGTCACATTTATGCCTGGTCACCGACAGCCTTGGACAAGTGGTTGCAGTTTCCCCGAGTCGATGCCTTCATCATACCAAGCATACAACCATTCCCGTAGAAGGTGGAGCTGCCCTGCAGAACCAGAAGGTAGAAGGATTCCTTCAGACTGCCTTCTCTGCCTCCTCCATAGCACTTCAGGTGACGATGTAGGCAACCTCAGTGCACATGCCCTCCTCTGCTGGGTTCCGTTCCTTCCTGAGGATGAGTATTTGACTTGCCTCGAATCTCTGGCGGCCTCAGATTCTTTATATGACCTCTTATGCTTTTCCGCACAGGGAGCTATGGCAGTGACAGTGGCTTGCTGGGGCCTATGGCTCAGAAATCGTTTGATGGATGTCGCATCTAAGGAGTGCTTAGCCAAATTGTCCTTTAGGGACAGGCTCCTGTTTGGTGAGGACTTGGGAAGGTCCTCAAGAGGTGAAGCTCCAGCAGGTGGTGTCATCTTCACAGCCGAAGTTCTGCGATTCTTGTTGGTATCAACCAAATAACCTTCTGTAACCGGATCCAAGTTCCAGTCCTTTGAAGGCGGACACTGAGCCTATTCACAGACTTCTGCGACAGGAAAGCCCTCTTCCTCCCACTGACGGGTCTGGGGCCCATTCCCACCTCCTGTAAGTGGGAGGCCATCTGCAACAATTTTATCACGAATGGGCCCATCTGATGACAGATCACTGGGTGCTCAACATTATAAGGCAAGGATATGTTTTAAAGAGGTCAACTGCAGCTTGAGAGTTCCACATGGAAACGCTGTGGTCTGTTATCCAGGTAGCCTGGAAGGGCAAATTCCTCGTCTTCTTGGATTTGGTGGATGTCTATGTTCACATTTCCATCTGGGAGGGACGGCAGTGCTTTCTCCGATTTGCCATCATGGGCTCTTACAAACAGTTTTGTGCAATGCTCTTCGGTCTAGCCACTGCCCCTCAGACATTCTCCAATGTGATTGCGGTAGTTGCGGAGGTACTCAAGCACAAGGACTTCTGAGTACACCCCTACCTGGACGGTTGACTTATCTGGGCCAAATTTTGGCCGAATGCCATTTGGGAGCTGCGCCGACTGATCCAGTACCTCGAGCGGCTCAGCTGTGTCATCAATAGCAGCAAGAGCTGCCTGACGCTGTCTCAGAACCTGGACTTTCTTGAGGCTCGTTTCCACATCCACTCTTCCTTATTGGGGGGGGGGGGGGGCGCTGCTCCAAGTTCCACGGCCAACCCTGGGACTTTTTTGGGAACTCTGCTTCCACAGCTTGGGGCTACCTACAGCTTTCAGGAGCTATGGCTGCAACCCTGGAGCTGGTGACCTGGGTACAAGCACACATGTGTCCCCTACAGTGGGCCATGCTGATTCGCTGGTTCCCGTGCTCGCAGGACTATCGAGTCCACTTCCGGTTTCCTCTCTTGTAATGACACAGCCTTCGCTGATGGACCTCCCCCGACAACATGTTGAGGGGGGTGCCCCTCAAAACTCCAGCCTGGGTGCTTCTCACCACAGATGCCAGTTTCTCCAGTTGGTGAGCTCACTGTCTTGGCCAGACCAGGGTCAGTGGTCTCCGATGGAAGCGAAATGGGCCTTCCATTGCCTAGAGGCCAGGACCATCCATCTGGCTTTGCTGCACTTAATTGAGCTGCTCCATGGGAGCACTGTGTGAGCCCTCTCGGACAATGCAACCACCATGGCTTATGTCAATAGTCAGGGTGGAATGACGTGCCTGGAAGTAGCTCGGGAAATGTCTCTACTGTCCCCGTGGGTGAAATTGCACCTTCAAGCGCTTACAGCCCAACACATTGCCGGGGAATGGGAACTTGCCCCATGGGCATTCAACTGGATAATGCATTGGTAGGGCCTTCCAGGGGTGGACTTGTGGCAAAGGCAGTCAATGCCAAAGTCCTTTCCTTCTTCAGCCATCACTTGAAGCCCAGGTCCAAGGGAGTGGGCGTACTCGTCCAGCCCTGGTCCCCAGATCCCCCTCCTTTCTGTGTCCCGCCCCCCCCCCCCCCCACCCCCCAGGGTCATGATATCCCAAGTCCTTTGGAGAATCGAGAGTAACCTGAATAGTGATTCTGGTGGCCCTCGGCTGGCCTCAACAGGAATGGTATGCGGACATCGTCCATCTCCATGCCTTCCAGCCCCTGTGCCTCGGGGCCAGAAAGGGCTTACTATGGCAAGGTCGCCTACGGTGTAAGGAGTATTCCCTGCTGAAGGCCAGGTGGTGCTCCACCTTATTGGCTTTTGCCCAGGTCTGGTATCTCTTCGAGAACTGGTGTCATCGACATCACCTTTCCCCGTAGAGGTCTTGCTCCCCTCAATTCTAGCCTTCCTTCAAGAGGGAGTTGAGAAGAGTTTGCTGTGGAGCTCGATCAGGGTGCAGATAGCGGCACTTCCCTGTTTTCACAGCCAGGTGGTGGGTCGAATGCTGGTAGCGCACTGGGATATTGGCACTTTCTCCGTGGGGTTCAGACACTTACAATACAACCCGTAGTCCCGCCATGGGACTTGATGCTCGTTGTCTGAGCGCGCGTGTATCTGCCCTTCAAGCCGCACAGGTAGACTACCATCAAGGATCTGTCACTGAAAACGGTGCTCTTGGTAGCTATTACCTAGGCGCTGTGGGTTTCGGAATTGCAGGAGCTCCTGCTGTGGCTTCTTCTTGACATTTTTGGCCAAAGGGTTGACCTTTTGCCTAGTTTCCTCCTTCTTACCCCAGGTGCTTTCTCCTTTCATGTCAGTCAGGTGCTGTTCTTGCCAGCCTTTTCACCAGACCAGTGTACTAGACCAGACAAGGGCTTGCGTTTTGTAGACATCCATCATGCACTCTGTGGTTCTTGAAAGTGACGAATTCCTTTTGTCTTACCGATCACCTCTTTGTCCTTTTTGCTGGACCTCACAAGGGGCAAGCGGTGTCCAAAGCGACCCTAAGTAGCTAGATCATGGACATTATCACGTCAGCCTACCTGATGCGGGGTAGCCTTTTTCCCCAGGCCTCAAACCTCATTGGACTCGGGCAGTGGTGGGATTCGATCTGACCAGGAATCAGTTCGGATCAATCTCAGCACTGAAGGAGCCAAGCGGGTGGCAGCACGGCACGCATTTGCATTGCCAGTGCCACACGCTTGGCCGCTGGCAACTACCACAGGGCAGCAATTCCCTGGTGGCCCAGTGGCCTGATCTCCCCCACCTGCCAGCGGTTTGACATGCGTCAAACCACCGGGAGGTGGGGAGATTCTCACCATTGCAGCGCCAACTTCAGGATGCCATTTTTGGCCGGTTCGGCAAAAGTGACTCGTGGCAGGAACTGGCTCATGCGAACTGGCTGAATCCCACCAATGGACTCGGGCCCAGGCAGTTTTCTGAGTGGAGTCTCTTGTGTCGACCTTGGACAGTTGCAAGGCGGCTACTTGGTCCTCCTTGGCTCCTTCGCATGGCACTACCAACTGGACGTGTTTGGCTTGGATCTTCTTCCGCTGCACTTTCTTTCCTCCCTGGGATGGAGTAGCTTTGGTACATCTCCTAGTCTGGACTGCTCTAGCAGGAAAATCTGGAAGGAGAAATTTTACTTACGGTTAATTTCCTTTCCTGGAATCCTGCTAGACCAGCTCAGGACCCGCTCCGTTCAGCCTTTTGCCTTGGACTGCAACCTTCTGTTTACATTTGTCCCTTTGGACCATCAGACCTTGCAGAGATTGTATATAGTTGTCCTCATTGAGGGGTTCCTTGGGAAGAGTTGGGTACCTTCCCTTGCTTGTTACGAATATACTGAGTGCTCCCTCTAGCTGTGCTAGGTTTTATACCAGTGGTGATGTCATGACATAGTTTTGCTTTCTTTGTCTCCCATCATCTGCTGGCAGGGGGAGATAACTCACTATTTTGGACTGGTCTAGCAGGACTCCAGGAAAGCAAATTAACAGTAAGTAAAATTTCTCCATATTCATTAGGGATATTTATTTATTTACTATTTAACTCATGGCTTTCCAGTAAGTTAATTCTGATATAGTAGGTAATTTCCTGTCTCCAGAGGTCTTACAATCTAAGTTTCTACCTGAGACAATCGAGGGTTTATTAACATAGCATATGACGGCAGATAAAAACCAGTATGGTCCATCTAGTCTGCCCAGTAAGGTGGCTAGAGTAGTTGTAACTGCAGCTCCGTGCAGGTCACCCCGTTTCTGTGCCTGTGTTTAGGGTTGTACCTGCTGGTCAGCCCCTCTATTAAAAGATATTTACAGTAAGTTTGCTTTGATTTCATCCTCTTGCTATAAAGGGATCCACTGTGTCTGTCCCATGCCATTTTGAATTTCATCACTGTATTTGCCCCACCACCTCCATTGGGAGGGCATTCCAAGCCTCCACCACCCTTTCAGTGAAAAAGTATTTCCTGACATTGCCTTTCAGTTTACCCCCTTGCAGCTTCATCGTTTGCCCTCTAGTATTACATCTTCCCCTTCTTTGAAAAAAGGTCTTTGTTCATTATTTCTCTTTAAGTATTTAAAGGTCTGACTCATATCTCCCCTGTCACCTCCTCTCCTCTAGCGAATACATATTTAGGTCTTGGAGTCTCTTCTCATATGTCTTCTGGCGCAGGCTCCAAATCATGAAAGTGACTTGTCGAAGATCACAGGACATTCCAGTGGGGTTCAAGCTCTAACCAGTTAACATTGGAGTGTTAACTAGGTCTGGAGGGGTATTCAGTGGCTCTGTGCTCGTGCTGCTGCATATCCGAGTGAGTGGGTGGGATTTATGCATTGTTTAGCTCTTCAAGCTGCGTAAATCCCTTTGAAGATGCCCCTGCCTTGTTAAGCAGAAGGCACTGAAAGCCGGCCACTCGGCGATTCTTCTAATGCAACCCGGTGGTCCCACTCTGGTTTCCAGTGGTCAGAAACGTGTTTGTGTTTTATGCCGTATTGATTAATGTTTAGTCGTTATCTGCTCTGAGGCTTAAAATAAGCTGCACTGTAGAAAACTGAAATGAAAAATACCTAAATAAACTATGTGAGTGCCATCAGTTCTCCAGGACCAAGCAGGAAGTCAGTCCTCACATATGGGTGACGTCGGCGCCGACGGAGCCCTCGCGGAGCAATTTTCCCCAGCTTTCACAGAAAGCCTTTGGGAATTGCAGCGCGCATGCGCGGTCGCCTTCCCGCCCAAGGGTGCCATCTTAGCCAGTCTTCTTTTTTCCGCGGAGCCCTACAGACGTACCCGTCGTGTCCCCGCTAAAAAAGTTGATTTTCGTGAGTTTTTCTCGTTTTTCAATTCGGTTCGACGCGGTCGTTTTCCTGCCCGGACTCGCGACGCCGTTGCGAGTCCTTCCCTTATTTTTCGTTTTTTCTGATTTTTGGTCAGTTTCGTTTTCGGTTTTTCACTGGCAGCCCGGTCCTTTGACCTTGCAGGGGCCCTTTTTCCCCCGATGGCTGCCAGTGGTTTCAAGCGGTGTGGTCAGTGTGACAGAAATATGTCACTCACTGACACACACGATAATTGCCTCCGCTGCCTGGGCCCGGATCATGAAGAAATGATCTGTGGAGCCTGTGGCAAAATGTCCTCCAAAGCGTTGAGGAGTCGGCGGCATCAGCGGGATAGAATCTTCGTTGACCCCAGCCGCACCCGGACCTCGTCGGAGGCCTCGGCATCCAGAGGCTCCAGCTCTGAACATCGCCGAAGCTCCTCCGACAGGGGTTCTCCCTCCGGAGACCATCGACGGAAGACAAAACCCGCGAGGGCGGCGTCGGTGGACGCTACTGGCTCCGCGAGGGCCAGGTCGCATAGCCCCGACAGCCGTCCCGGGTCTTTGGAGAAGGAGCACCTCCCGAAGCAACCTCGCCTGGAGTCGGAGTTGCCTGCTCCGGTAAGTCCTGTGGTCCTTCTGGACTCGCCTCCGAGAGGTCCGACGTCGGGCCCGACGCCGTCGGGGCCCGAGTCGGGGACTGCTGGGTCACCTGAGGTCGGACTCAGGTTGACGGCCTTGGAGAGTAGACTATCTGCCTTCATGGACCAGCAGCGGGCACTGATCGCTAGCCTCGCTGGTGCCGCTGCCCCGACCGCCGGGACGTCGATGTCTAAGTCGACCCCGGAGACCGAGCCGATCCTCGAGTCCATGCGAACTCGATTCGATCCTCGGTCGAGGTCACCCTCGGCCTCCCGTTCGGGACCGAGGTCGTCGCCGCCGACTCCCTCGGCGTCGGGGCGGCCGACGCCTCCGCCTGCCCGAGCCGACCCCACTGATTCCTCCTCGGAGTCGGTCTGGGAGTCTGAAGAGGAGGAGTCACCTGATTCCTTTCGGACTCGGTGTGTCCCCTCGGACTCACCTGAGTCCGAACCTCGGAAACAGTCCCCTCCGGAGGATGCCCAGTTCTCGGACTTCGTCAGGGATATGGCCAAGGCTTTGGCCTTCCCTGCGGATCCCGAGGAGGAGCCTCGAGCCGAAGAGCTCGACGCCCTTCAGTACGACTCTCCCGCCCGGGAGCACTTTACTGTATCGGTGCCTCCCATGCTGCAACGACTACTCTTCCGCATGTGGGAGAGTCCGGCCTCGTCGCCGGTATTGAGCAAGCGGGTCGATTCCATCTATCGAGTCCGCAAGAGTCCTGGCTTCCAAAAAGCACAGCTACCACACCATTCCATGGTAGTGGAATCGGCCATGCATAGGCTTAAGAGCCAGAAAATGCACTCCTCGGTGCCCCTGGCAGGGAGGCCTGTAACCTGGATGGCCTTGGTAAGAAGTGTTTCCAGGGCTCTATGCTGGCTTGTCGTGTCCAGACCTACCAGCTATACATGGGCATGTATCTCCGAGACCTGGCTAAAGAGCTAGCCGGATTCTCTGCTGGACTGTCCGAGGAACCTTTGCGGAGGTTCCTAGCCTTAACAACTGGTATTCGGGAATGCTCCAAATTCATGTCCCGAGCAGCCTATGATGGCTTTGAAGCGTCGGCTCGTGTGGCCGCAGCCGGCATCGGTGCCCGCCGACAGGCTTGGCTTCAGTCGTCTGACCTTGAGCCTTGGGTGCAGGACAAGTTGGTCGATGTCCCCTGCAGAGGTGAGAACCTCTTTGGCAAGCCCATGGCTGAAAAGGCTGCACAAAATTGAGACGGAGACTCTCACCAGGACCAGGCTTTCTAGGAAGACCTCCGCCCCTTCCCAGAAAAAGAAGGGCTCGGGAAAAAAGTCCTTTTACCCGAGAAAGGCGGCTGCCTATAAACACTACCCCCAATATCAGACCCCTCCAGCTCCCCAACAGGGTCAGCAGGCCAAGGGACGGGGTAACGGGTCCCGTAGGCAGCAAGCCCCCAAGCCTGCACCACCAGCCCTTGCTCAGCAGGGTGGGGGTTTTTGACTTCCTCAGCATAGCCTCTCCCCCTCAGCTGGTTCCTCCCAGCACCGGAGGCCGGCTGGTTCACTTCGCCCACAGGTGGTCCAACATCACTTCAGATGCCTGGGTGCTTCAAGTCGTGCGAGAAGGCTATCTTCTCCACTTCCATCAGGTCCCTCCCTCTTATTTTCCGGGAGAACCTCCGCGCCTCCCTCTGCACAGGGACGTACTCCTTCAGGAGTTAGCAAGTCTTCTGCAGGACCAGACTGTGGAAACCGGTGCCCCACCACCTGAGAGGTCAAGGCTTTTATTCCAGGTATTTTCTAATACCAAAAAGGACAGGAGGCCTCAGACCCATCCTGGACTTGCGCAACCTCAACAAGTTCCTTGTGCGGGAAAAGTTCAAGATGCTTACCCTTGGAATCCTTCTGCCCTACCTCCAGCAGGGAGATTGGCTATGCTCCTTGGATCTAAAGGATGCCTACACGCACAACATCGTCCACCCAATCCACCGCCAATACATAAGGTGTGAGGTGGCAGGAAATCATTACCAGTCCAGAGTACTCCCCTATGGCCTATCCTCCGCACCGCGAGTCTTCACAAAATGTCTCGCGGTGGTGGCGGCCTATCTCAGGCTTCACGGCCTCTATGTCTTTCCGTACCTCGACGACTGGCTCATCAGAGCAGCGTCCGCTCCGGCAGTCACCAATGCCACACACCGCACGGTGACTCTTCTGCGGTACTTGGGCTTTGTCATAAACTTCGCAAAGTCCACTTTGCTCCCCTCACAGGATCTCGAGTTCATCGGCGCAAGACTGCACACTCCTCAGGCTCGAGCTTTCCTACCTCTCGACAGGGCTCAACGGCTCATGGACCTAGCCGGCCGCTTTCGCAGCCAGTCCCTGGTCTCCGCCAGGCGCTTCCTGAGACTACTCGGCCATATGGCTTCCACTGTCCACGTGACCCCCAATGCCCGCCTGAACATGCGGTCTGCTCAATGGTGTCTCCGCAAGCAGTGGCAACAAGCCACAGGCGGGCTAGCCGACCTAGTGCGCCTCTCCGAGACCGCTGGCCTCTTCTCTACAGTGGTGGCTTCATCGGCCGAACCTGGTGCTCGGAATGCCTTTTCAGTCGCCTCAGCCGACTCAAGTGCTGACCACCGATGCATCCCTCCTGGGCTGGGGAGCACATTGCCAGAGGCACGTACTCAGGGCCTCTGGACCGCGTGGGAGTCTGCTCAGCAGATCAACTTCCTGGAGCTCAGGGCTATTCGCCTGGCTCTCAAGGCCTTCTCCCACCTGACTTCTCAACAGTCCGTCCTTGTCCAGACGGACAATCAAGTTGCCATGTTCTACGTGAACAAGCAGGGGGGCATGGGCTCCTTCCTCCTCTGCCGGGAAGCACAGAAGCTCTGCTCTTGGGCCGTCAGTCGCGGCATTCTCCTCAAGGCAGTTTATCTCCCAGGCCAGGAGAATTGCCTTGCGGACAAACTCAGCAGGATACTCCAGCCGCACGAGTGGCGTCTGGATCCCTTGGTAGTTCAGAAACTCTTTCTGAAGTGGGGTCTCCCCACGATGGATCTCTTTGCCAGTCCTCTCAACCGGCAACTTCCTCGCTTCTGCTCGCGTCAGCCACACCCCCTTCGGGTTGCGGCAGACGCATTTCTGATCTCATGGTCGGGGAACCTTCTCTACGCTTTTCCTCCCATCCCGCTGGTCTCTCGGACTCTGTTCAAGGTTCTCCGAGACAAAGCGTCCATGATCCTGGTGGCCCCTCGCTGGCCCAGACAGCCTTGGTTTCCACTCCTGCTGCAACTGGCGGTAGAGGATCCATTCCCTCTGGGGATTCAACCGGATCTCCTCACACAGGATCAGGGGTCCCTGCTACACCCCAACCTCAGATCTCTCAATCTTATGGCCTGGCTGCTGAAAGGGTAGTCCTTGCTCCCCTTCTCCTGCCGGCAGAGGTGGAAGAGGTCGTCCTAGCTTCGCGGCGGCCTTCTACCCGCAAATGCTACGCCCTTAAATGGCGTCGCTTTTCAGTTTGGTGTGTACAGCAGTCTCAGGATCCCTTCTCCTGCTCGGTGTCGGTGATCTTGCAGTACCTGCTCTACCTCTCTAATCTGGGACTTAAGTCCAACTCCGTCAAAGTTCACCTCAGTGCTCTTTCAGCACATCATGTGCCAGTGGACGGCAGACCTCTCTCCAATGACCCTCTTGTAGCGTGGTTTCTCCGAGGTCTCCTTCTACTTAAACCACCTCTGCGCCCGCCAGCACCTGACTGGGACCTGAATGTGGTTTTGCAGCGGATCACCTGTCCGCCTTTTGAACCCATGGCTACCTGTTCTCTGCGTTTTCTTTCGTGGAAAACCTTATTCTTGATAGCCCTCACTTCCGCTAGACGCGTAAGTGAATTGCAGGCCCTCGTGTCTGATCCTCCTTACACTAGGTTCTACAAAAATAGGGTAGTCCTACGGACTCACCCAAAATTTCTTCCAAAAGTGGTCTCCCCTTTTCACATCAATCAGGAGGTGGTGCTTCCAACCTTCTTTCCCAGGCCTCACTCCAGCCGAGCTGAACGAGTCCTGCATACCCTGGACTGTAGAAGGGCATTGAACTTCTACCTTGACCGTACGCGGGAGCACCGTAAAGCTGCTCAGCTTTTTGTGTCTTTTGACCCCAATAAATTGGGGCTCCCGGTCTCCAAGCGTACTCTGTCCATCTGGGTTGCGGACTGTATCGCTTGGGCTTATGGGGCAGCCGGACTCTCCTTAGAAAGTCGAGTCACGGCTCATTGCGTTCGGGCAAAGGCTACGTCAGTGGCTTACCTCCGCTCTGTTCCGCTGGCAGACATCTGCCGGGCCGCTACTTGGTCTTCGAGCCAGACTTTTGCGGTCCATTACTGTCTCGAGAGGGAGTCCCGCAGGGACAGTGCTTTCGGACAGGCAGTCCTCTGAAATCTCTTCGAGGTCTGAGCAACTCCTACCCTCCATCCCGGATGTGGGCTACCGGTGGGTAATAATTCAGCGAAGATTCCTTCCTTCTGTACTGCTGAGCTAGAGGGAGCTCATTTTTGTGCTTAGGGTCTCCGGTAGCCTTGAGCTTGGGAGTCCCATAAGTGAGGACTGACTTCCTGCTTGGTCCTGGAGAAAGCGTAGTTACTCACCTGTAACAGGTGTTCTCCAGGAGCAGCAGGAATCAGTCCTCACTACCCTCCCTCCTCCCCTTGGAGTTGCAATCGTCTGCTTAAGTTTTTTTGCAAATTTTATGCTGTCTTTTAGCTATGTCATCTGACTGGCTAAGATGGCACCTTCGGGCGGGAAGACTACCGCGCATGCGCGCTGCAATTCCCAAAGGCTTTCTGTGAAAGCTGGGGCAAATTGCTCCGCGAGGGCTCCGTCGGCGCCGACGTCACCCATATGTGAGGACTGATTCCTGCTGCTCCTGGAGAACACCTGTTACAGGTGAGTAACTACGCTTTACTGATGCCAGCTACAAGGAGAATTATCCCTCTCGCCCATGGAAGAGTTGATGTACATCGATAGGTTTGTACAAGGGAAGCTTGTATTGCTGATACTAGTGCTGTCCCTGTTCTGTGAGTGTGTCTGTGTATGTGTCTTTGTGTCGGTGTGTGACTGTGTATGTGGGTGTTTGTGTGTGTATCTGTATGTAGGTCTGTAAGTGTATGTGTGTTTATGTGTGTGTGTATTTGTCCGTCTATATGTGTTTACATATATGTGTCTGTGAATGTGAGAGTGTGGTTCTATGTATATGTGTGTTCCTTATTGTTCCTCCAGTTCAGTCCTCTACCTCTGGGTTGTCAACCTCCTCCCGCAGCTTTGGAGACTGGCATGTCAGAATTCTGACATCACTGCATATAGCCTGCTGTAGCTTCCCATCAGCCCCAGTGTGACCAGTCTCCTTGCAGCTGGAGGGCTGGAGGACGTTGTGAGCCCTGACTGGGCTCACTGGAGTAACAGATAAGGCGTTTGTAGGATAGGTTAATGGTTTAATTTCTGCTGTTTTGGCTTATTTGGATTTAGAGCAAATTGATTACAGTGTTTAAAAAAAAAAAGAACTGCAGAAGAGAGACGTGGTGGGGGGGGGGGGAGACAAGGTCTCTAGTTATATTCTTGCCTGCTCCCTACCCTTTCTGAGGTACTGCAGTCCGGATCCGGGTCTCTCTCCTCCCAGACACTTCGGGGGAGAACCTCCTGAGTAACGAGCCCTTCACACCGGCTCTGCACTGCTTGAGAGAACGCAGCTGCAGTGAGTCGTGTGGTGCCGGTACCGTCGAGAGCAGCGCTTGAAGGTGTGCGTGCTTGCTTCTGCGGGTAAGTGCCGGATCACCGGAATAAAGGTTTGGGCTCTTTCGCGGTCCTGTCCGGTGTTCAGAAAGCCGGGTTCAGGCAGCGGGGGCTCCGGAGGCTGGGCGGATGCACGGCGCATTCTTAGAGAGCCAGTGCATTGTTGGCGCCTTTTCTGTTTTTGCGGCCTCTCCGGAGCGGCGGCGGCCATTTTAGAAAGACCGCGTGGCTACACTGCAGAGCAGTGTCTCAAGTTGATCAGATCGTCAGCTTCTTTATTTCTTCTGGTGGGGTCGGGATAGCGCTTGGTGGCCCTTTTCCCTTTTCTTTCTTTGTTTTCTGTTTTTTGGTGACGGTTTAGTTTGGTTCTGATTGTTGGCGATCTCCTCCTTCGGAGGGGAATAGTCAGACAGGCTTTCTTCGTTCTGCCGGTTTCAGCGGTTTTGATAGGCTCTGGTTGGTACAACGGACTTGGGCATAGAGCTTTTCTTTCTTTGCAAATATTAAAAAAATAAATAAATACAATATCTAAGTATTAATAGAGCTATTTAGCTTAAAAAGCTAAGCACAGGAACCCGGACCATTGAGTCTGGTGCAAGGCGTCTGAGT
Source organism: Ichthyophis bannanicus (assembly GCA_033557465.1). NCBI lineage: Eukaryota > Metazoa > Chordata > Amphibia > Gymnophiona > Ichthyophiidae > Ichthyophis > Ichthyophis bannanicus. The sequence goes on along the minus strand of CM066049.1, from coordinate 115,882,860 downwards.
CTCTGGCAGGGGTATGGCGGCACGCGGCGAGGCACAGTGGCTGACTCCGGGATTTGCCGTGGCTGTGCTTCCCTTCCCTCTGCAGTGGAATCTCAGACGGAGTTCAAGGACCCTCCTGAGGCGCAGGGTGCGTTGGATGGAGCGGGGACGGAGTCGGTGCAGCCTGCGGTGCCGGAGGAGGAGATGGCAGGTCCTTCAGGAGCCGCTTCGGCCCAGGCGCTGTCAGACCTGGGGAATTTTTGCCCTGATTTTATCTTAATGATGCATCAGGCCTATTGCTTGCAGAGGCAGGGCAAGTCCTCTGCGGCAGGCCACTCGCGGCGCCGACTCAGCTCTTGGCTACTGAGGGGAAGGTCGAGGGGTCCCGGCTCCTAAAAGAGCGAGACCAGCGGTTCTTTCCTCCGGGGACGCGGAATGGCCGGAGGTGGAGGACCCGGATTGGGAACATGAAGAAGACTTGGAGGGTCTCGAGGAAGGTGAAATCCAAGAGCCCGAGGACCAGGCGAAGATTATAAGAGTTTTCTGCAGGGAGGAGCTCACTGCGTTAATCTCGGAGGCTATGCAGATGTTGAATCTGGCAACGCAACCAGTCTCTGATGAGGAGGTTGAGGATCCGTTGATACAGGCGGTAAGGCAGACACAAGTGGTGTTTCCGGTTCACCGAGTCGTTGAAAGATGATTCAGGACGAGTGGGATCACCCAGAAGCAGGTCTTAGGGGCATCCACACGATGAATAGGCTTTATCCCTTGGCCGATAAGGACAAAGAAAGGTTCCGTTTACCTCGGGTGGATGCTGCGGTGGCAGCGGTTACGAAGAAAACTACTATACCGGTGGAAAGCAGTACGGCCCTTAAGTATGCTCAGGACCGCAAAGTGGACGGTCTGCTCAAGCAGGCCTTTGAGGCGGATGCTCTCTCTCTGCAGGTTTCGATCTGCGGTGCTTGGATAGCGCGGGCCTGCCTGCGCTGGGTTCAACGGTTGTGGCTTTCCCCTCATCTAGAACAGGACGAGATTAAAGAGCTGAGCCGTTTAGAGTCAGGGACGGCCTATTTGGCGGATGTTCATTATGATCTCATTCGGGCTCTGGTGAATAGCACGGCTTCAGTGGTGGCTGCGCGCAGATCCGTGTGGCTGCGAAATTGGGCTGCGGATGGCTCGTCTAAGGCTCGCCTCGGCAAGTTGCCCTTCAAGGGTAGGTTGCTCTTTGGGGAAGACCTGGACAAATTGGTAAAGGATCTCGGAGAGTCCAACAGTGGCAGACTACCCAAGGATAAGCCTAAACAGAGTAAATCCTTTCCGAGTACACGCGGGCAGTCTCGGAGTTTCCGAAGGTTTCGGGCGTCCCGCTATGGAAATTCGCAGAGGGGGCGTTTTGTGCCGCGCAACCAGGGCTTTCGGGGGCGACTAGGGGATTCTCCAACTCCTCGACCGCGTCTCGTAAGCCCCAATGAAATACGGCGGGTCCCGGTGGAAGGTCCTCCGATCGGCGGGAGGTTAAGGGGGTTTCTTTCTGCTTGGACCCACATCACATCCGATCAGTGGGTGTTGGAAGTTATTCGGCAGGGTTACGCTCTGGAGTTCGCTCGGCCGGTGCGGGATTCCTTCGTCATGTCCCCTTGCAGAGGGTTAAAGAGGACCCTAGCAGTTCAAAGCATGTTGCAGCGGTTGCTACAATTGGGGGCTGTAGTGCAGGTGCCCAGGGCAGAATACGGCGAGGGGCGGTATTCCATTTATTTCGTGGTGCCCAAGAAGTGCGGAGCGTTGTGCCCTATTTTGGACCTGAAGGCCGTAAACCGGTGTTTGCGAGTCCCGCACTTTTGAATGGAGACTCTTCGATCAGTGATTGTGGCAGTGCGGCGTGGGGAGTATTTGACGTCGTTAGATCTCACGGAAGCCTATCTGCATATTCCCATTCAGACAGCTCATCAGCGGTTTCTCAGATTCGCCTTCCCTTGGGGTCATTACCAGTTCCAGGCGTTGCTTTTCGGCCTGGCAACGGCGCCGCAGACTTTCACCAAGATTATGGTGGTGGTAGTAGCGGCGTTGTGCAAAGAAGGAATCCTAGTACACCCTTATCTCGACGATTGGTTGATCTGAGACAAGTCCTGGGAAGAAAGCACGCAGGCAACCACCAGAGTAGTGCAATTCTTACAGAGTCTGGGTTGGGTGGCCAATTCGGCCAAGAGTCGCCTTTCACCCTCTCAGAGGCTGGAATATCTTGGAGTTCTGTTCGACACGGAGTCCGGTCAGGTGTTTCTTCTGGAGCGCAGGGCTCAAGGTCTCAGGGGGCTGGTGCACAGGTTCAGAGCAACGCCGGCTCCGTCGGCATGGTCTTATCTGCAGGTGTTAGGAACCATGGCTGCGACGCTGGAAGCGGTGCCTTGGGCCAAGGTGCACATGCGGCTGCTGCAGAGGGCGCTGCTGCACCGGTGTTCGCATCAGATGGATTCGTTGAGATGGCGGTTTCCTTGTCCACTCACAGTCCGTCAGTCTCTCCGGTGGTGGTTGCGCCCAGCTTCTCTGGAGGCTGGAATGCCACTGGAACAGCCAAATTGGCTGCCAGTGATAACGGATGCCAGTCTGGGAGGCTGGGGAGCCCACTGCGAGGGTCAGTTCGCGCAGGGACTGTGGTCGCTGCTGGAGATGACGTGGTCGATCAACTGCCTGGAGCTTCGGGCAGTTTGGTTAACTGCAGGCGTTCGAGTTGGCGATACTGGGTCGGGCGGTTCGGGTGCTGTCCGACAATTCGGCGACGGTCGCCTACATCAATCGTCAGGGCGGCACAGGGAGTGCAGCCATGGAGGAAGAGGCAGACCTTTTGTTCGCCTGGGTGCAGCGACGGTTAGTGGCGCTGTCGGCGGCGCACATTGCGGGACGGGACAATGTGACAGCCGACTATCTCAGCAGAGTCCGCGTAGACGCAGGAGAGTGGGAGCTACATCCGGAGGTGTTTGCTCAGATAGTGGACCGCTGGGAGGCGCCGGTAATGGATCTCATGGCGACCTTCCAGTCGGCAAAGGCCAGCCGCTTCTTCAGCAGAAGGAGAAAACGGATGTCGGAAGGAATAGACGCGTTGTTGCAGCGGTGGCCGACCTCGGGTCTTCTGTACATTTTTCCTCCGTGGGTGTTGATCAGCAGGGTGATACAGAGGATCGAAGCTCATCTGGGAAGAGTTCTTCTGGTGGCTCCCGATTGGCCTCGACGGCCATGGTACGCGGATCTGGTACGGCTGTTAGCGGGAGATCCTTGGCGGTGTCCGGATCGAGCAGATCTCCTGAGACAAGGGCCTCTATTCATGCCCCAAGTGGATCGGTTCTCGCTTACGGTATGGCCAGTGAAAGGGCCAGATTGAGAAAGAACGGTTATTCGCTGCCTGTCATTGCAACGATGCTTAAGGCTAGATCTCGTTCCACCTCACTGGCGTATGTTCGTATCTGGCGGATCTTTGAGGATTGGTGTTCGAGGCGACAAATTCGGGCTGCGACAGTGTCCATTCCCTCCATATTGTGCTTCCTTCAGGACAGGTTTGAGAGAGGCCTGGCAGCCAGTTCTCTGCGTGTTCAGGTGGCTGCTCTCTCTTGTTTTCATGGAAAGGTACAAGGCGTGGCGCTGGTGGGTCATGTGGACGTCTTGCGTTTCCTAAATGCCATTACAAGATTGCGGCCGGCTCGTAGGGTCTCCGTTCCACCTTGGGATCTTAATTTGGTGTTAACAGCCTTAACCAAGCCGCCCTTTGAGCCATTACGTTGGGCGTCAGTAAAGGACTTAACCTTGAAGACAGTGTTTCTTGTGGCGATATGCTCTGCGAGGCGTATCTCTGAGTTGCAGGCGCTCTCATGCCGGGAGCCGTTTCTGGTGTTTTCTAGGGAGAAGGTGGTCTTGCGGCCGGTTCCGTCCTTTGTGCCCAAAGTGGTTTCCCCTTTTCACCTTAATCAAAACTGGACGGAGATGATCGCGAGTGCGGGCTTCGTCGTTTGGATGTTAAAAGAGCTTTGCGGCAGTATTTGGCGGTGTCTCAATCCTTTCGCAAGTCTGACAGGTTGTTTGTACTGTTCGGCGGTGCTCATAGAGGTGAGGCAGCGGCAAAAGCTTCGATTGCCAGGTGGATTCGCGAAGCTATCGCGTCCGCCTATTTGTTGCAAGGTCAGGTGGTTCCATCAGGCTTGCGTGCACATTCCACCAGGGCGCAGGCCGCGTCTTGGGCGGAGCGCAGCCTGGTCCCGCCAGGAGATATTTGTAGAGCAGCTACTTGGGCATCGCTGCATACCTTCAGCAAGCATTACCGGCTGGACGTGGCAGCAGCGAACGATGCCTGTTTTGGGTCGGCGGTGTTGCGTGCCGGCTGGAATGGCCCTACCCATTGAGTACTGCTCTGGTACATCCCAGAGGTAGAGGACTGAACTGCAGGAACGATAAGGAAATGATAATTACACTTATCTGGTAATTGTAGTTCCTTGAGTGACGACAGTTCAGTCCTCACTCCCACCCGGGAGAGGTTTCCAGCAGCATATGTTCTTGGCGTCAAGAAAGAAAGGTTCACAGGTAGGTCAGTATTTCTCATTTTTATCTGTTTTCTTCTGTTGGCTGGTAGGGTCAGTAGGGAAGAGTGTACTGCGAGATTCTGTCATGGGGTTACCGAACGTTTTCGGAACATTTCAGTTGGTTTTGCAATGTTGATTGCGATGCTTATTTGTTGCTCTTTTGAGTCTGCTTTGTTAATAGTTCACACTGGGGCTGATGGGAAGCTACAGCAGGCTATATGCAGTGATGTCAGAATTCTGACATGCCAGTCTCCAAAGCTGCGGGAGGAGGTTGACAACCCAGAGGTAGAGGACTGAACTGTCGTCACTCAAGGAACTACAATTACCAGGTAAGTGTAATTATCATTTGCTATTCCTTTTCGGTGGTGAAGCAGTATGTGTGTGTCTGTGTGTGTGTTTGTGTCTGTGTGTCTTTGTATGTGTGTGTGTTTCTGTCTGTGTATGTGTGTGTGTATTTGTCCGTCTATATGTGTTTACATATATGTGTCTGTGAATGTGAGAGTGTGGTTCTATGTATATGTGTGTTGCTATTCCTTTTCGGTGGTGAAGCAGTATGTGTGTGTCTTTGTATGTGTGTGTATTTCTGTCTGTGTATGTGAGTGTGTATGTGTCTGTGTATATGTTTGTGTGAGTCTATGTGTTTGTGTGTGTGTGGGTAAAGCTTGCACTGCTTCTGCTGTTGCTATCCCTTTCCTGTGGTGAATCGGTGTGTGTCTGTGTGTGCATCTGTTTGTGAGAGAGGAGGGAGCTGTGATGTTACTTCCTGTACAGTACTTTGGTCATTATGTGGGTAAATGGAAGACTTCACTTTCCAGTACTCTTCACCTCGCCCCTTTCATGAGCATTAAGTTCTTTGACTGCTGAAGCACAATCTTGAATCATTTCTAAAGCGTGTTTTGCTTTCCATAGGGGAAAAGCCATACGAGTGTTTCGTTTGCCGGGCTAGATTCACTCAGAGTGGCACCATGAAAACGCACATCATGCAGAAACACACAGAAAACGTACCGAAGCTTCAGTGCCCACATTGCAGTGCCACCATCGCCAGGAAAAGTGACTTACGTGAGTTCCTGGGACACAGTGTCTGGGTCATTGTGCCAGCATAATTAATTTTCTGAAGATATGAACATGCAAGTTAGTTCCTCTGATCCTGAAAGGATTGGTTTTGTTGGGAGATGGACCATATTGAATGTGCTGTGTTTGCTTTCACTTGTGAAATCCCCTTCCGGCTGGCCCTTGGTTGGCGATCTTCCAGCTCTTCACACATCCAAGGGACAATCCTGTACTGTCCATGCTAGAAGAAAGACCACACACAGATTTAACCTACAGGCTTTTCACCGGTTTTCAAAGCAAAGGTGTGCTTTTCAAAATTGCCACAGACACAAAGTATACGTGGTAGATTGAATCTACTTTTTTTTTTTTGCAGCTGGAATTTTGCTAGAAAAGTATCTGTATAGATTTGAAAATGCCTTCTGCGCCCACACTTCTCCCCTTCCATGACTTAAGCACACCCTGGGAAATCATTATTATTTGTATAGCACTATCCGATCTACATTGTGCATTACGGACACATAAAATAGGCAGTCCCTGCTCCTCGGAGCTTACCATCTAGTCAACACAGATTAACATGTCTCACAAGCAGCAGAAATAAATAACAAGGAGATTGGGAAGAACCAAACCAGGTGGGTTATAGCTAGGACTCATCAAGGTAGGGGCACACTCCATAAAATTGCAAAGAATGAGGCCTTTTTAGTTATACAGAACTGGGTGAATCTCTGGAAAAGAAAGATTGGGTAGTAAGAACCATTCAACATAATTGAGAAAAAGAGTGAAAAATCTGATCTGTCCCACAACCAATCTATAAAAGGAAAGCAGACACTGGTGGATGGGGAAGGGTGGGGGAGGGACCACCTCTGTAGAAGCTAGAGCGGTTAAGGAGAGAGCAGGGCCAAGTAGGTAAATTTCTAAAACCGGGCCTCTTCCACTGTCTTTCACAATCTGTCTTGCACCCAATCAAGATTTGCAGTTCAGAGAGGACTAACTCCTGGAAATCAGAAAGTTAGTCACGGTGTGTAAGGGAACTCATTGGTACCCAAATGTTTTTATTAGTGAGTCACATAATGGGTAACCTATGTGTGTTTGGACTGCAGGAATTTTTTTTATCTATAATACCAGTTACAAATTGCCTGTTACCTTTTCAAAAATATGAACTTTTTAGCAGGGTTGGGAAGCAATGAATAGAGGAACCAGGCCCAGCCTGCAAATGCTACTTGTCTGAGTTTGACTCCTGAGCTGTCCTGCCCTGCTATGCTGGGAGGCCCTGCACAGGGCAATAAAAGGACAGGACTGCGCCAAAACTCCAGATGCAGGCCATTTCTTTCTGCAGTGCATGGTAGCGCTTCCTCCTCCCATACATTAATGTGCTTGAAATGTGCACGCTGTGAAAACCCTGGCCTTTGCACTTATTCTTTCCCATTACACTGTTTCTCTCCCTTCATAATGGTTTACCACAAAACCAAATCCACAGACTACAGATATTTGAGAATGCTGCAGCCAGACTCATAACAAGATTAAAGAAATCCGCATACTTCCAAATCATCCTGCTAGACCAGTCCAGACTAGTGGATTATCTCCCCCTGCCAGCAGATGATGGAGACAGAAAGAGCTAGAAGCTTCAGTGACATCATCACTGGTAGATAACCCTGGACCCCTAGGGGTCAGCTTAGGTATTTCTCTGTCTCCAGCAGATGGTAGACTTCATCTTAGCTCCTGACGGTCTCTAAGTGAGAGTTCCTCCAGAGCACACAGGAAGTGTTCCTTTGGAGCCTTTTAAGGTTCCTCTTTTTTCTTCCAGAAGTGCTTCTTGATCAGGAGAATCAGTGCAGTACTTCTGAAGGGAAGGGCTCCTGCTCAGGCCTTCAGCCCAGGGGTTCAGGGTTATCTACCAGTGATGATGTCACCGAAGCTTCTAGCTCTTTCTCTGACTCCATCATCCACTGGCAGGGGGAGATAACCTACTAGTCTAGACTGGCAGAATTATAGGAAAGGAAATTAACGATAAGTTAAATTTCTCCATAACACTTGCCCTGAAAATGCATTGACTCCTAATTTCTGCCCACTTGGTACCACCATTTTTCAAGATGGCAGACTCAGAACAGAAGCGCTAGGCAGCGTGCCCACTTATTTTAAGGTACCGGGTGGAGGGTGGTGGACTTCGGGGCCGCTAGACCACCAGGTTAATTTATTTTAATTTGGGGTGGAGGTATCAGGGGCCGCTAGACTGCCAGGATAGCAAGCCAAACTAGTGCTGATTTCCTGTGCGCTTGTTCTCCCATTTTAACGCTGCGGTGGCTCATTTGCATATGCATGGTTACTGCATCGTTCCTTTGCATACCCTATCCTTGCATCACATGTTAAAAGGCGTGCGTTGTCAGGCACATAGAAAGTCGTTCCATAGCGTCCCTCCAGTCCAGTCTACCGGGTGTTCACCTCATTCCAGCAAATGGAGACTGAGAATTCCATGCTTTTGGTGATGCCATCCTATATAGGAGAGGAACTCATTCCACCAAGCCAGTATCCTCAGTCTCCAAACAGATGGGGTGAGCTCTGTGCAGTCTGTTCTACACTGTGTGTCTTAAAAAAACAAAGTAAAAGAATTAAGGGCAAGCAAGAAGAGCTCCTGTGCGTAAGGTCAGGCAAGCGGTACCACAGAGCAAAACTTGTGCTCCTATTCGGCCAGAACATCAGAGTTATCTGCGATTCGCGGTACCCTGGGGCACTTCCCTTCCAGGCCCTGCCTTTCAAGCTGGCAACGGCACCGTGCACGTTCACCAAGATTATGGTGTAGTGGCAGCAGAGCTTTGGCAGGAGGGGGTCTTGATGCACCCCTACCTGGACGATTGGCTCATTCGGGCAAGTCACTGCAGGAAAGCAGAAGGGCCACCGTCACGTTCTCGAGCTACTACAGGAACTCAGTTGAGTAGTCAACAGGACAAAGAATCAACTCAGCTCAGTCCAGGAGATCGTCTGCCTGGGGGCCCGCTTCGATACACATGCAGACATAGTGTTTCTGCCGGAGGTTTGCATCTGCAAGTTGCAGGGTATGATAACCCGTTTCCTGCGGTACAGGGCTCCATCAGCATGTTCTTACCTCCAGATCCTGGGGACCATGGTGGCGATGCTCGACATGGTGCCGTGGGCACGGGCGCATATGAGGCTGCTTCAAAGAGCGCTGCTGATGAGGTGGTTGTCTGCTGTCTGGAGGTACGGAGCAGTCTACAGTGGTGGCTCCGGGATGTGACCCTCTGAGCAGGGATGCATCTAGTGCTGGCTTCCTGCATTGGCCTTTAAGGCTGGTGCAGCTAAGGTCACCCTCCAGTATTTCTCTCTCTCTAGCAAATGGTGCTTGCTAGACTGGTGCAGCTCGAAGATCTGGGATTCCTGGACAGCTGTCCTGCAGGGCATCTTCCTGGTTGAACTGAATTTGTGGCCGTTTCCAGGACGAATCTGTGGATACCCCTCTAGAGAATTTGCTGGAGGGAGGTGCTTTCAGCATTGGTGCTCCCTATCAGCTTGCTGGTCAGTTGAGCCTCGCAGGCCCTGTGCAAAGGTCCCTGGGAAGGTTAGAGCCCACATTTTGTTCCTTTCCCCCGCCCCCCCCCCCCCCCAACTCAAAAAATTAGCACATTCTTGGAGTCTGAGGAGCAGTCTAGCTATAGAGATCCAACTGAGGTGCAGCCTTCCTGATGGGTCTCTTCAAGGCTCAGGCTGCCGATGGGGGTAGGGGGTCGCCTCTGTGGAGGAGCCAGACTGTTATCTGCTGCTGTGGGTGGCCCACAGAATCCAGCCTAGGAAATTGTGCATGTCACAACCCATCTAAATAGTCAACAGTCTAGATGGGCTGTGCAGGCCTTGGTGTGCCTACCTGGTGAGAGCACAGCCTCTTTTCCTTGGTGATCAGAAGGAACTGCATTGGCAGGGGACCACCCCGATGGACGATCCAGCTCCCTTCTAACTAATGGCTTGGCCATTGAGAGGCACTGTTTAGGATGTAATGGTTACTATTCAGCGGTGATCTCCACTCTCTTGAAAGTGAGGTGTAGTTCTACCTCTTTGGCATATGCCTGTGTTTGGTGGATTTTGGAGTCAGGATTGTCTCTCACCTTGGTGGGCAGATTTGCCTCCCTTGTTAGCATTCCTGTCAGAGGGTTTTGACAGAGGTCTTACCTTGAATTCCATGGGCGTGCAGGTCACAGTGCTGTCCCGCTTTTGAGGTCTGGCCGCTGGCCATTCACTCATTTGTCAGGTGGGATCTCTTTTAAAAACGTTTACGTAAATGCTTTGCCCTAGAAGCAATATAGCAAAAACTCAAATAAACCAAACTACACCAGTAACATAGGGCATCTGAAGTGTGTCATGTATAGTGACTTCCAATCAAATTATTTAAAAATAAAAAAATGTAACTAGCAAAGAGAAAGAGGCTGAGGGAAGCTGTGATAGCATTTGAAATAACTTAAAGCTGCTGAGTAGGCAGGGTCTGGGAAGAGGAGCTGTGAGTGGAAGACCCCGGTTTTGGCTTGCTGGGAAGTTTCTCATATTCACAGGCTGCAGAGCCACCTTGTGGCTTACATCCCTATACAACAGCTTGTGGATTTTCGAGTGCCCTCATTAGAAATGCTTTATCCTATTCTCGTTACACAACGTGTCAACATCAGCAGCCTAGACTGTTGTCAGGATTCAAGCCTGTGGCAGGCGCTTTGTTGTGCTACTGCACCTGTTCGAAGGATAAATATTTTAATAAATTTAAACAATTTTTATGAAAGTATTTTATAGATTTTGAAGGAAGAAGATAATAGCTCTTTAAAATAACACCACAGTGCCTTGTGAAAGTCTTCACATCCTTGTACATTCTTCATATTCTGTTGTGTAAAACATACAATCCAAAATGCATTGAAGTAGGGGTTTGTTTCACTGATCTACACTTACAGAATTCCTCTAACCAAACATCTTTATACCTTTGGTCATAGGAAACACGAATTAGCTATTTCTAAAACTTGCCTTAACATTACCCATAATAAGTTAAATAGAACCCGCCTGTGTCCAGTTGCATACTCCTGGATGAAGAATCAAGCTGCTTCTGTTGTATGACCGGAATCGGAAGCCAAATTCTGTCCGAACTCATCAGTTTCTATTTGACTGAAGCTACTGTAGCACGTGAGCAATTGCAAGAGTTCACAGACTCACCGGTAATCCTGGATACATTTCAGTTTGGATTCTGGTCCAAGCATGATAGCGAGATATTATTTGATGGCATACGCAAAGGCTTTGAGTTAGGTATGTCCTCCTTCTTGGTCTTGTTGAATATTCCAGCAGTTTTGGATTCCATTAATCACAACATTCTGCTGAAGACATTGTTGTCTGTTGGGATTTCTGGGGTCGTAGTGAAGTGATTTGAATCCCATCTTGTTAACCATCTGCAACAAGTTAGATTAGATGATGTCTGTCTTTCATGATCTTCTTTACCCGCTGGTGTTCCTCAGAGCTCTGCCCTATCTGCTTTATTGTTCATTATCTTGCAATATGACACCTGTTTAATGATTTAAGAACGAATTATTGCAACTCGTATATGTTAGTTATTTATGTGAATTACTAATTCAGTTACAGACGTAGTGCATTGAAACGGTAAGATTGTGGATGCTTTTTAATAGATTGTGCTTGAATGTCCAAAAACTGGAATCATAGTGTTGCGTACGTTTTCATATGAACAGTTTCCGATGCATTCTAAATTCTTCACTCTGACTTCCAAATCCAAAACTTGCTCTCCTAAACTCAGAGCAGTTCAGAGTTAGAGTAAGGAAAATCATAGAGGTGAGGGGGTTGCGATATTCAAAGTTATTAGTATGGTTAGAATTGCTAACTGCGTTAATCATGGTCATTGCCACTGAATATCTGTGGGTTTTGCCGCTGCAGGCCTCACTGCTAGTCGGTTAGTATCAGGGCTTTCCAGGGACAGAGTGGGGATGTCACCAGACAGTAACTGGGCAGGGATGATATCGAGCCCCCGGGCAGCAGCTGAATATCACTGGTTAGCAGTGCGCTCTTGGGATCTGAAACTATTCTTGTTGGCTCTGGTGAAGCTTCCCTTGGAGCCATCGCAGTCAGCCTCTATGAAGGATGACTCTGAAAGTGGTGCTTTTTGTGGCCATCTGTTCCGCTAGGAGGACTCCTGAGTTGCAGGCACTTTCTTGGTACTTTCCAAAGAAAGGATGGCGATTAGGTCAGTGCCATCATTCCCGCCAAAGGTCGTCTCTGCTTTTCATGTGCATCAGTCAGTCATTCTTCCAGTTTTTCACCAAGACAGTGTTGACGTACAAGCAGGGGCATTGCGCCATTTGGATATGTGGGGAGCCTTGAAATGTTATCTCCAGAGAAAGGAGTTTTGCCATTCTGATCACCTTTTTATTTAGGCTCGCAAAGGTGCAGCGTCCCTCTAGGCCTCTTTAGCTCATTGGGTGAAGAAGGTGATCATCTTGGCATATCTTTTGCATGGATGGGCGGTGCCCGTGTGGCTGAGGGTGCATTCAGCTAGAGCACAGCCTTCTCTTGGTAGAGTATGGGTTATTCCAGTTCATTCTGTTAGACCAGTCCAGGCAAGTGGGTTATGTGCTCCTGCCAGCAGATGTTGGAGACAGAGAAAGTACCAGAAGCTTGAGTGACTCAGCCCTGGTACATATAGAGGTACCCCTAGGGTTCGCCTTCAGTATTTCTCTGTCTCAAGCAGATGATAGTTGTCTTTTTTTTCTTCTCCTGGCAGCCACTCTGAGGGTGCTCTACCAGTGGATCCAGGGCACACATGAGGTGCCCCTCTGGAGTTTCCCACTGACCTTTTGGATAAAGCTGCTGGTCAGGAGACCAGTGCAGCTTCCCATACCTGGGGGGGGGGGGGGGGGGGCGCCAAGTCAAGAGGACTATTGGAGCCCAACTGAGGGGAGATTCTTCAGTATCCTCTGATCAGCAGGAAGAATCAACCATTGCCTCTTTTCTATTAAAAAAAAAATAAAAGCAGTTATCTTACTTGAAGTCTACAGCCTTAAGGTGCATTCTCTCAGTGCAGTGCTTACTCAGCGGCTCTCAGCTGACAGCATCGCAGTGAGTGAATATCCCCCCTCCTCATTCCGATTGCTGGTTTCAGGGCCTGTCAGAGCATCTAGCAACACTTCTGGGATCTGAACTTCTCGCCCGGAGCTGATCGCTCTTGTGGCCCGCTGCTTGCCTTCCTGCTTTTTTTTTTTTTTGCTTCATTGAGCCTGCTGCGCATCACGCTGTTTGCTGCGGTGGTGATTTTGGGGACTGGCCCTCTCCCCTCCAGTAGCTTCTGAGATCTCCGAGGGTGCAGATTTCTTTCGGTTTCACCGCAGGGGCTTGTGAAATAGCAGGGGAGTTATTTCTGTCATTGTTACCGCAAGAGGTTAAAAAAAAAAATGAAATGAAACTGAACGACAGATAGCAATGCCCTCTTCACTACAGCGGTGCATAGCCTGTGGACGCAAACGCCGGTTCTTAGTAGCTGCCTTTGCTCAGCTTGTTCTACACATGCTGGTGAGTGCTCCCAATCAGTGCAGGAAGCTTTACCATCAACAAGCCTGGAAGGCTCAACTTCAGACGCTCCTGCTTCACCGGCATTGCCTGCTAGGGACTCCGCTCCTACTCTCTGTCCCGGGAATGCCCCTCCCCCTCCTTTCTTGCTGCTGCAGCATACAAGGATGGCAGCCCAGTCCCAGATGGCTCTCTTCAGACAGGCTTGGGATCTGTGGCAGTTCAAGCCTGCAGCCTCCCGTCTGATGACTCCATTGGCCATGAAGTCACCTATGGATAAATCTCTCTCTACCTGAAACCTCCATGAGATGACCAGGCTTCCCAAGTTAGAGAGCGCCCTCCCAAGGAGGTCTCCAGATCCTCAGGGGACTGGGAGTCTCTGCCACCCAAGGATGATGACCACCCTTCGATTGAAGATAGCCTGGATGCTTCTGACCGTGAAGATGGAGAATAGTCTCCTTCAGAGGACCCCAGCAACGCCCAGGAAGATGCTCAGAATGTGCGTCTGTTTTGCAAAGAGGAGCTCCGGTCCTGATTGCACAAATCTTGGAGACCTTTCAGACACTCCAGAGGGGGTCTCCAGCCAGAGTAAATCTCAGGCAGACCCCATCCTGGTAGGTATACAAAAGCCCTCGAAGGCTTTTCCATTTCCGTTGGAGTTACCACGAATGAGATTCTCCTGATGCCTCTCTGCATATGGCTAGGTGCTTGGGGAATCATTATCTCTAGTTTCCTGTGGATTTGGATAAGTGGCTTAGCTATCCTAAGGTGGATGCTCTGGTAATGGCCGTTACCAAGCACACAACAAATTCCAGTGGAAGGTGGGGCAGCCCTTTGAGATCAGAGGACCATAAAGTTGAAGGTCTCCTGAAAACTGTGTTTTCCTCCTCTTCTACTCTCCAGGCCTCCGTCTGTGGAGGTTTGGTGGCATGAGCCCTCCTACACTGGATTCAACTTCTTCCAGAGGACCCTGCTTCGGCAGACTTGGAGTCTGTTGCTGCCTTTTTGGCTGTTGCCCTTTATGACTTGCTCCGACTTTCAGCACGCTCAGTCACTGGCACTGGCTTCGTCAGTGATTGGCAGATGCGGCCTCTAAGGCCCGCCTCGCTAAGCTTCCCATCAAAGGCAAGCTTCTTTTTGGAGAATACCTTGAGAAGTTGATGAAGGACTTGGGGGAAGTCAAGCCCCAGCGCTTACCTGAGGACAAGCCTAAATTGAGTTCTCTTTGGTTTGGGACTGGCACTTCATTGTCCTCCTCACGGTCCTGATTCCGGGATTCGAGGCGTTATTGGCCAGGAAGGCCCTCTGGCACATCCTCGTCAGGCAGGTCATGTCCCAAGTTGCAGCTCTTTTGAGGGATCCATCATCCATCCTGGCTAGGTTCTCAGGCTCCAACTGTTTGTCTTGCTGACGGCCCTGTGGCCCACTCCAGTTCTGCTTGCAGCCATTTGGTTTAGCGACCGCGCCATGAACCGTCTCAGAGGTCATGGTGGTGGCCGTAGCTGCCTTGCAGAAGCAGGGAATCTGCGACCATTCCTATCTGGACGACTGGCTCATCAGGGCAAAGTCTCATGCAAAGGCACTTGAAGCAGTCTCCCACATGGTGGCCTTCTTAGAGAACCTTGGCTGGTTAGTCAGTCATGCCAAGAGCTGCCTGCGGCCCTCCCAGTCCTTGGAGTTCCTTGGGCCCGCTTCGACACTTGGCGGAGAAGAATCTTCCTTACGCATGACTGCTTTCAGAAGTTCATCTCTCAACTTCATGCGTTCCTCCTGCACGTCAGACCTTGAGAGAGAGACTACCTAAAGATCCTGGGGTCTACGGCGGCCACCATCAATGCCATACCCTGGGCTCATGTACATGTGGCCTCTTCAGCGGTCTCGTCTGTCCCGCTGGTCCCCTGTCTCAGAGAATTACAATCTTCAGCTTCCGCTTCCCTGCACGATTCACAGCAGCTTTTACTGGTGGCTCTGCCCAGACTATTTACTGCCGGGGGTCCCTTTGGAGGTCCTGTGCTGAGTGCTCATGACGACCGATGCCAGTTCTCAGCTGGTCTAACCCAGATGGTGCAGGGTTCCTGGAGCCCTCGGGAATCCAAATGGATGATCAAGCATCTTGAGGCCTGGGCGGTTCGCCTCGCGCTATGGGTTTTCATGCCTCAACTGCGCTGTTAGGCAGTTGAAGTCCTCTACAACAGTGCCACGACGGTGGCCTACCTCAGCCGACAGAGTAGCACCAAATGTTCAGGAGTAGCCAGGGAAATGGCCCTCCTCTTTCCTTGGGAGGAGAGAAATCTACAGGCTCTGTCAGCTCAGCACATTGCGAGGGTGGAGAACAAGCCAACTTCCTCAGCTGGCATACTCTGGATACCAGCAAATGGGAACTTGCTCTCTGGGTGTTTTGGCGGATAGTGCGTGCCTGGGGCCAACCCAGCCTGGACTTGATGGCTATGTCGGCAAATGCCAAGGCTTCCACATTCTTGAGTCAAAGGAGGGAGCATGGATCCCAAGGGCTGGACGCGGTAGCCCTACCATAGCCAGTAGTCCCGACTTTGTATCTGTTCCCACTGTGGGCAATGATCGGTCGGACTCTCCACCGCATTGAGTCTCACCCTGGCCTGGTGATTCTGGTGGTGCCTGATTTGCCTTGATGCCCATGGTATGCCGACCTTGTCTATCTGATCATCGCGCCTCTGCTGGCACTTGGCTCCTGCAGGAGGCTATTGAGGCAGGGCCTGGTCCTGATTGATGTTCCAGCTTCCTACTTGTTTATGACCTAGTAACATAGTAACATGATGGTAGAGAAAGGCCACATGGCCTAACTAGTCTGCCCTTCCATACCAATTACAACAGTCTCCTATTTTCCTTTAGAGATCTTCTGTGTTTCTCCCATGCTTTCTTGAATTCAGATACTGTCCTTTTCTGTACTACCTCCACTGGAATACTATTCCATGCATCAACCACTCTTTCCTTAAAGAAATATTTCCGCATATTACTCCTGAGTCTATCCCCTTTCACCTTCATCCTTTGTCCCCTCATAGCAGAGCTTGTTTTCAATCGAAAGAGGCTCTCCTCCTGTGCATTTATGCCACGGAGGTATTTAAACGTCTCAATCATATCACCTCTATCCTGGCTTTCCTCTAAGGTGTACATATTAAGATCCTTAAGTGTGTCCTCATATACTTTATAATGAAGACCACTAACCATTTTAGTAGCCACCCTCTGCACCGACACCAACCTGTTTATATCCTTTTAAAGGTGCGGTCTCCAGAATTGCACACTATACTCCAAATGAGGTCGCACCAAAGACCTATACAGAGGCACTATCACCTCCTTTCTTCTGCTGGCCATTCCTCTCCCTATGCACCCAAGCATCCTTCTGGCCTTTGCCGTCACCTTTTCTACCTTTTTAGCTACTTTAAGATCATCAAAAACAATCACGCCCATGTCCTGCTCTTCTTTCATGGACAGAAGTACTTCGTCCCCTGCACCCTTGGATTTTTGCAGTCCAAATGCCTTTCTCCTGAGAGGCACCGGCTAGCCCACAAGGGCTACTCGTGAAGGGTCGTATATACCCTTCTCAAGGCGCGATGTCCTACTTCCCTGGTGTATGCTAGGAAGTGCCATCGGTTCGAGACCTGGTGTTCTCAACAGGACTTTACACCCTGTGTGTTCGTGTTCCTGACATATTGAGCTTCTTGCAAGATGGTTTCGATAAAGGACTAGCTCTGAATTCCCTGTGGGTTCAGGTATCCACTCTCATTTGTTTCCGAGGGCCTGTGAAGGGGTGCTTGCTCGCTTTGCACGTGGATGTCAGCTGTCTTCCTTGCGGGTGCGGACCTGTCGTCTCTCCTTGGGATCTTTCCCTCGTGCTCAAAAGCCTCACGAAGCCACCATTGGAGCCTCTGAAGCATATCACTCTCTGAGATTTGTCCTTGAAGGTGATCTTCCTTGTCGCCGTCATCTTGGCCAGAAAAGTGTCCAAACTGCAGGCCTTATCCTGTCACAACCCTTTTCTCACTTTTTCACCAGTGTGGTGGCAGCGACTGTCTCTTCCCGCCCAGGGGCGGTGTATCTTGGGTACTTCCCACTTGTCTGGACTGGTCTAGCTGGATAAATTGGAAGGAGAAACTTCACTTATTGGTCATTTCCTTTCCTGGAATCCTGCTAGGCCAGTGCTGGACCCAGCCTCTCTGTGATCTTGCTGCCTCTGCCGTAGGCCCAACAGTTGTTCTTTTCTGGCCAAAGTCTTGAGAATCACGTGGGGGGGGGGACAGTGGCCACCAGAAAGGGGGGGGGAGGCTGCTCCAGCTGCCGAGGGGGCTTGGAATACCATTGCTGTAATCTCTTCAGAAATTCCAGTAGGAGTCACTGCCCAGAGGATGAATCACAGCCTCGCCTCTTACACTCACAGTACACAAAGCTTTACTAGTTTCAACTTCACATCTCATTGTGTAATCTGCAAACAAGACCTGGGAATGAGGTTGGTATTGATTTTAGGACTGCTATAACAGTCTTACGTCACGTTAACAGCACTAAAGTGGTTACTGACAGCTTGGAGCTGGAAAAAGCCGCACCAGCTGAGTGCTTGGAGCAGCTGGATGCCAGATGTGCTGGTGGTGGTAGCTGATGGAAAGAAGAGCCCTGTTTGCAGGTCTGACTTGTGAATATTTGAAAAGATAGAGGGGAATAGTGCAGCTCTCCCTGCCAGTGTTGACCCACATATGTCACTGTTCCCTACGCAGGTTCAGTTCCCAGGCTCGGCTCTTCACCTTGATCTGATAAGACTGCGTCCAGTTGCAGAGATGACACACATACCTCTTTCTCAAGGGAGAGGAAGGTTTATTTTATTTTTAAGTATTTATTTTATTTAAAAGCATTTTATACAGCTAATACGAAACATCATTTGAAGTAGCTCACAAAATCCAAAAACCAGAAGAAACAATGAAACAACCGTGCCAAACGGATCAGTCGTCCAAAAACTTATCATACCATCCATCCACCTCTTCTGCCTTCGCCTTTGGTCACCCCGCTTCTACAGTATTCATCTAAAAAAAATGAAATTAAACTGGGAATTAGAAGGTTTTTTAACTTTTTTAAAAAATTCTCCAGTCCTGCCCTTGTACCAGGTTGGTGCCATTATGACAAAGACTCTCCCTCTCCATTTTTGTTGTTGTACCTGTTGATGGTCAGGAATTACCAACAAGTGGCCCTGTGGCTTGATCTTAGAGCAGTTTACTCTACCTCTATAGCTAGAAGAGGGGATTGCAGCTTTTCCTTTCGGGCTGCCTACATCAGATTCAAAACTTGCCTGATATTATCACTCACTTGTTGGCCCAGCATGAGCCCTGCGTGGTGTTCATGCACCACTTTTAGAATCACCTTCTGTTGGCAGAGATTTTTTGCACGTAATTACCAATATTGGCCTATACAACCCGCCCACTGTTAGATCACGCCCCTATTTAGCAACATTGTGCTGCCCAAACATCTCATGATTTCAGCTCTATCCCCCCCTCATTAAACACTTTTTCTCACTAGTAAGTCTCAAAATTACTTATAAAACTTTGCAGGCAGCCCATCTAACCCTACCCTTTAATACTTCCCCTATCTCTTGAACAGAAATTTCTGCTTGCATCCCCCATGCCTCCTCTATAAATTAAACCGAGTGCAAATAGTTCTCTATATCCACTATTCCCTTGCCTCCCTCATCCCAAAGCCTATTCTTAATACCCTCAGGTTATACCAACATTTTTCCATTTTTTGCTGTAATACCATCAATCTGGGTCCTCAGCATCTCCCGTTTCAGCCGGGCTGCCAGTAGTTTCCCAGCTTTGTTACCATGCTCAAACACCTTCTGCCTAGTCTTCAACAATTAATAATTAATATCTTCTACCATCAAAGCCCATAGCTTTCCCCTCTCCTCCCTCAACCTCTTACACACCTCCCTTGATGGCCTTTCCTTATCTCGCTGTTCCAACTCCTTAATTCTCCCTGTTCTCTAGGTCCTCCCACCTCGCTTCCCATTCCATCTATTCAGGGCCAGCACAACATAGTAAAGAGGGAAGCATGGCAGGGGGGCGCCAAACTGCTGAAAAGTAAACTGAGGAAAAGAAAAATAACATAGCAGAAAGTGAAAGAAACATTAAAACTAAAGTTTTATCAAAAAACAGCATTGTGGATAAAACCACGAGTCCTTGGTTAATGAGGAAGGAGAGTGGCAATTTGTAGGTTGCACAGGGGCTTCAGAAACCTGAGAACCAGTCCTGAATCTCCTCCTCCTGATTCACTCCTCAAGCTCTACGATGCGCGTCTCCACTCACTGATTTCACCCTTTAGCTCTGCTGTTGATCTTTCTTCACTCTTTCAGCCATTTCTTCATCTCCCCTCTGCTCATCAGGCCATGGGGTGGCCACTATCTTGCCTCCTTCATGTGGCCCTGTTCCCGCTTTGTTTTTATGGTGCTCTGACTCACCTGGGGTATAAAGGAACTACAAAACTTTCTTGTGAGCTTCTGTGCCTATCCACGATGCCTGGACCTTATTCCAAATCTTGCCTGAAGTTGCTTTTGAGGGAACGTGCTGTTTATTTCACGCCCGAGCAAGAGTTCCACTCTTAGACTGCCATCTTGGATGATGTCATTTCCTCTTCAGTAGCACTATTTCTGAGCCCTAGTTCTCCTTGAGCTAGAAGGAAAGTAATGTAGGAAGAAACATTCACATCAGGAAAAATGATTTTTTTAAACGCTATTTTGTCACTCTACTTCAGTTGCCTGCGTGCAATCCCAGTTCAACCCCCGGCCTTTGTCCTTGGCTCCCTAGCACACCCCTGTTGCCATGTTGTGCTGTATCGATCTTCCTCCATTTTCATTGCAGCTGGAACCCATAGATGAAGCTGTGGAGTGAGGTAGAGCCGGGCCTCTCCTGTTCCAGCGGTGAGGATGAAATCAGAAGGATAGAAGAAGTACCTAGAATCAGAATGGGAAATGGAGGGAGGGAAAGAAAGGCAGGAATTGCTGAGGGGAGGGGAGTGTTGCAGACAGGCTGGGGAAGTAGAGCTGTGGGAACTGACAGGGGGGTAGAGAGTGGTGGGGGACAGGCAGGAGGCAGTGGCATAAATTCTGCCTAAGAAGCACCTGAGGGGTTCCCGCCTGGTTTAATTACAGGGGTATTCTTTGTCTGAAGGCCCATTTTCAATGGAGATGGGAGCTGAGACACATCTAGTCTGGAAGTGTACAGTTTACAAAGACTTTGCTAGACATGTATTTTCCAGCACATCCAAGGGAGCAACGATTTTAAAAACCTGCCCATAGGGAAAAAGAGTGTCCTGCTCTCCCTGATTTGTGCATAGAGCAGCTTTTTAAAATTGCTGCTCCCGACAGTATTGATCCCCCTCACCTCCCGATCCCTCCCTGTGCCAGCAGCCCATATCCCTCCCACACCCCTCCGACTCCTCTCCTGGACATCAAGCCCCACCCCCCTAATAGCCGGACATCAAGGCCTTCCTCTGAATATCAAACAACCCCCACACACTGATATCAAGCCTCCTTACCACCCCTGGCTCTTAGGTGGTCTAGTGCAGTGATTCCCAAACTGTGGGGCGGGACCCCAAATGGTGTCATATTATCAGTGGATGGGGTCACAGAAACGACTGCCCCCTCCCTCCTAGGCCTCCACTGTGACCTATGCCCAACAGTAGCAGTCAGTATGGAGCCCTGCCCCTCATCCTGTGTGGGATTCCTGTTAAACTGGAAACCGATGTAGAGTACTGGGGGCTGTGAGTACACAATGACACACTGAACCCTGTGCTGACTGCTGTTGCTGCCTTCATGTTTTGGAAAAGTGGGGGGGGGGGGGAGAGAAGTGCCTGAGAAAGGAGAGGGAGGTCTGCTATTTTTTATTTTTTTTCGTTTTCATCGGCGTTGCCAAGTTACCCAGTTCCAGGAGTAAGATTTTAAGCCAGTCCTGGATTTCTGACAGGCTCATCCTGATGCATTATGGGACCTGCAGCACCTCATTGCAATGCAAATTTAAAACCAGAACTGGCAAAAAATCACTCCTGGAACTGGCAACTTTGTTTCATCATCATCTGAGGTCATGTGAATTTTCAGATGTTAAAGTGGAGTCACATTGGATAAAAATTCGGGAAGCACTGGTCTAGTGGGAGACAGAACAGTTCCCAGTCACTCCTGCGCTGTTTGGGCCCAAGTTCAAAATGGCTGCCAGTGCCAAGTGGTTTGAGCAGTACAAATAAATAACGCTGCTGAATACAGAATTTTTCCCCAGACATTTTACTGAAAATTTACAGGTCACTAAACTTCGGCCACGGTGTCTAAAATTCCATGTATTTATTTATTTATTCTTTCAAAAAATTTGGTATACCACCATTTGTGAAATATCATCATGGCGGCTTACAATAATAAAAAGGATAAACCCTATACATCACCAGTAAGACATATAAAAACCACAGAATCTAAACAAATGAAACTATAGGTAGGGATGGGTTGCACAACAATTTAACTGGTAACAAAAGTGGAACAGGGTATGTCATGCCAGAATCCGGATATCCGCCAGCAGTGGCTTTCCCCTTTCAGTACTGACCTGCCCTTGTTGTCCGGTTACAGCGATACTTAGCCGCTATCAGAATAGGAATCCACGTAAAGTTAGCACTGCTTTTTTCAGACCTAACTTAATGCGGATTGTGGTCTGGTTAACAGATTGAATATCACTGTTAACCAGAAAACCCCAGGGACTGCCGTCGCACCACATACAGACCACCCCGGCCTTATCCGGATCATGCCGCAGTAGTCAGAGGAGATATTTAGTGACACTGTCCGAATTATCATGGTCAGTGGAGCTCATGCTGTTAGCCCCACTGTATATCGCCCTGTGATTTAATAATGTTTAAAGTTCTGTCCCACTTTTACAGCATAATAAATTCCCTTTATCAAAGGATTAGGAACTGCTTAAATTGTCCGGATGTCCTGAAGGGGATTTTCAAGGAGATATCGGCATATCTTAGAGCTACTTAGTATCACAGCTTAAAGATAGCTGATTAATTGATCCTGATATCTTATGCCTGCAGTATCTATGGCTGAGATTTCTGGATAACTTTAACTTGCCATTGCCAAATAACGTAAAGTCTCACTTCTGTCATGCCTACCACCGTTCCTCTGTAAATGGTTACTTTTTGAACTGACATCAGTATGTCTCTTCTCCATCCTACAAGTGAAGTCAGCTTTTGCATTTCCTGTTAAATTCCTGGGAAAAAATGAATATAAGGCACTGTGAATGAGCTTCTTCCCAAATGGCCTTCTGTGCTAAACAATTCTTTTTGGGGGGATGGGGGGTTTTCAGGAGTGCATTTGCGAAAGCTGCACAGCTATGTGGACGCAGGGATGAAGTGTCGTTACTGCAACGCGGTCTTTCACGAGCGATACCTCCTCATTCAGCATCAGCGCGGCCACCGGGATGAAAAGAAATTCAAGTGTGAGCAGTGCAGCTACGTCTGCAAACAGGTAGGTCCTTCCTTCCTTCTGATTGTGTCATGAGGGGTGAAGGCGGAAATGTGTATGTGTGTGAGAGAGGACGATAGCAATGAGTGATGTCTTCCCCATAGCCCCCAAGTACGAGGAAACTGTAGAGAGTGGGGGATAGAGGGGTAGCCTAGTGGTTAGAGCATCAACAGCAGCCTAGGAACCACAGAGACCTGCTTTTGAATCCCACTGACACTCCTTGTGGTCTTGAGGGAGTCATGTAACCCTCCACTGCTTCAGGTACAAGCTTAGAGGGGCATTTTTTCTGCTATCCCCGCCCCACCCTGATTTTAACAGGACTAGTGTCTCCTAATATCAGGCTGATTCTGTTTTAGCAGGCTTGGGTAAAACGCTTTGAATATGCCCCTGGAGATAATTAACTCACCTTGAACTGCTACAGCTTTTGTCTTTAGGGCACCTGCTCTCTGGAACTATCTGCCACATGTTTTCTGAACAGAAGCTTCTTATAAGAAATTTCGGATAGTTTGAAGAAGCACCTCTTTTCACTGGCCTCTAATGTTCCGGCCCAGATTGGAGGGTCTGTTTTCTGCCCTTTGATATCTGATGTTGTTACGTAGTTTTGATTTCTACTTTTATGTTGATTCTAATTGTCATTTATTTATTTATCTTATTTTATGAGTTTTCTATGCCGCCTTTTCTAGAGATCAAAATTGGTTTACAAAGAACGAAACCAGTTACATGAAACACAGTTATAAACATTGGGTTCAAAATCAATAGAAAAGATCTATAGCTTTAAACATTGAGTTATAGATATGATTTGATCATGAACTATTTACAATAAACATATTTACAGGGGTGATTGAAATCCATATAGACTATGTAAAGAAATAAGAGATCACCTAATAGATAACAGTGGAGGAACTGGGAGGTTAGGTTGGATAGGCTTTGACTTGTTCTAGTGGATTTCCAAAATGCTCAACAAACAGATGTGTTTTAATTTCCTTATAAAATGTGGGAAGATCGTTGTTGGATCTTAATTTTTCAGTGAGGGAATTCCAGAGTATAGGTGCAAAGTAAGTAAATGCTCTGTTACTCGTAGCACGGTTAGATTTACGAAAGTTGATGGGGACTGCAAGAGTGTTCTGTGTGCGCCCTCTTATTTGCTCATTTGATGGTTTGTTAATCATAGAAGTGAGATCATTTTTGTTTGACCTTGTTGTTGATATATTTGGGTTTGTTAATTTGCTTTTTTTGCTTTACTATCCTTTATGGAGATTGAATTTCCTTTTCTTCTCTTTTATGTTGTTAATTTTTATTATTATTTTATTTGTAAACCGATCTGCTTTTTAAGGGTGACAGATCAAGAGTGAAATGATGATATACCACTGGATAGGTGCAAACTAAACATAAATATCTAAAAACGATGCCAGGAAATTTTCTGCATGAGGCCTGATGATTTACTATATCCAAAGCACCAGTTTGGCTATCTTTATAACACTATCACAGACTATGCTGACCCCGGGAGCAGAAGCAGTAGGTCTAGAAGTCCCGCAGGACTCCTGTACAGCTATTGCTATTATTTTAGAGGCATTGTTTTTCCATTAAAATCAGCTCTGATCGCTTTACTCCTACACAGCTATAATATTTTATTTAATTTTGAAAAGAGAGGGCAGACGGTACCAGTTACAAAAGAGCCAAGTTATTGCAGAGCTGAAGAGATACAAATACTTACTGGGGCTAGGGATGTTGTGGAGGAAGGCGTTCCCAGCCCCAACGGAAAGGAGTCATAGTCATTGCTGTGGGGCTTGTGAAGGAACCCTGCAAGGAGGCTTGGTGCGTGGCCCCGGGCCCAGGACAATCACTGCATTGACCAGGCTATGTATGTTGGAGTTGGGGGAGGTTTTAAAATAGGAAACAATTATTGAATAGTTGAGAATGAAAGTCCATGGTGCTAGAGACCAGCCTCTGTTCTGATTGAGTTGGAAGTTCAAAGGAGCAAGAGAAAACCATCAAGCCATAAAAAAGAAAGGTATGTAGACAGGAGATTTCCTTCTAACCTAACCTGACCTTCTACCCCTATGTAATGAACAAACAATTGCCAGATCAGTCTTGCATCATATACTAGGTCAGAGATCTGCCCTCAGCCATTAGGCAAGACCACATGGTCAACTAGGACAGCAGCTTCTAAGGACTGGGAAAGAGCAACTGCAGTCAAAGCAGAACAACACTAGATCCTGACAGCCAGACAAACTCCAAGAGCCGTCAGCTCATTCTCTTACCTGCAGGGAGAGTGTGAACACGCATACATACCAAGAAAAGTTTTATGATGTCCATTAAAAGTTCAAGAAGTTGTCAGCTAAGATTTAATGGTAAAAAAATGCAGAGTCATGCATTTGGCTTCAAAAACCCAAGGGAACAGAACAGTATAGGGGGTGATGTACTTCATTGCATGAAAGAAGAATGGGACCTGGGGGTGATTGTATCAGATGACCTGGCCAAACAGGTAGAAAAGGCGATGGCAAAAGACATAAGGATGCGTGGGTGTATAGGGAGATGAAAGCCCAGCAGGAAGAGGGAGGTGACGGTGCCTCTGCGTAGTTTGAGGACATATTTATTTACAGAAAGGGTGATGAATCCATCGAACAGTCTCCCTGTAGACTGTAGAGGCAAGAAATGTATCTAATTTCAAAAAAGCATTGGACAAATACAGCTGATCTTTGAGGGAGAGGAAGGAATTGTAGAACTTAATGTTCTTATGGCTGGGCAGACTAGATGGGGCATATGGTCTTTATCTGCAGATGGTGTGTGCTTTGTTCCTGTCACTGTAGGAGTCTCACATGAATGCCCACCGGCGCACTCACACCGGGGAGAAACCTTTCGCCTGCCCATGTTGTGGCAAGTGTTTCAGGCAGAAACAGCTCCTGACCCTTCACTCCAAGAGGTACCACGACCCCAACTTTGTGCCCTCACTACACAAGTGCACCATGTGTGACAAGAGCTTCACTCGCTGGGTAAGGGTACAGATTGTCCATCTACAGAATATGTGCAACACAGAAGAAGGAACGAAACTGAGTGCCTAATTTAGGCTTCTAAGACTCCTACATATTTGCTCCATTTTCAGCTAAACTTAAGAGCCTAAGGGGCATGTTTTCTAAAGGTTACCACACATTAAGTGCTGCCGCGGCCACAGGAATAAGATGGGCCACAGCACCACTTAACATGCAGTCACAATACTCTCTGGTATCCTAGGTCTTCAGCTGAAAATTCATCTTAATTTAGAAGCTTAAAAGTTATGCTTATACATTTAGGCCTGCCTTTTATTTGCCTAGATTTATGAGCCTAGTGCTGAAAATCATTTCTTCCAAATCATCCTGCTAGACCAGTCCAGACTAGTAGGTTATTGCCCCCTGCCAGCAGATGATGGAGACAGAAAGAGCTAGAAGCTTCAGTGACATCATCACTGGTAGATAACCCTGGACCCCTAGGGGGTCAGCTTAGGTATTTCTCTGTCTCCAGCAGATGGTGGACTTCATCTTAGCTCCTGACGGTTTCTAAGTGAGAGTTCCTCCAGAGCACACAGGAAGTGTTCCTCTGGAGCCTTTTTAGGTTCCTCTTCTTTCTTCCAGAAGTGCTTCTTGATCAGGAAAATCAGTGCAGTACCTCTGAAGGGAAGGGCTCCTGCTCAGGAGGAGCAGTTCAGCCTTCTAGAGGAACAGACAGCTTTGTTGGGATAGCTTTACCAGATCTTTATTTTGTTATCAGTTATTTAAAGTTTAGTTTTAAAAAAAATAGTATAACAAGTAGCGAAGGCAGATTCAGCAGCTTCTCTCTTGTCTGCAGAATCCAGGCTTAATCATCGAACAATGAGTTTGCTCCTCCTCATCTATCTTTTCCGCAACTCGGTTTTGGGACTAAAGATTTCCCTCCCCCCGCCACTCCGGTTACCGCTTTTTGGGACATCGTGTTACATGTCCTTCTTAAGCTTCCCGGTGCCACGGCCATGTTTCCTTTAGCAACAAGGGGGAGGCAGCTTCTTCCTTCTTTGCCATGTTCCTCTTAGGCCTTCTTTGTTTTTTGTGGCACATCCTATCATGGCTGGGGGTTCTTTGGCGTTGTCTGCTCCACAAAGGTTGCTCAGCACTAATGGTGGCTACCTTGCTGCAGGCCTGCCGACCCTCGACTTCTCAGGCGTACGCCCGTGTCTGGCGGCTCTTTACCTCCTGGTGCACCCAGAGTTTCTTTTCGTCATGGAAGGTGCAGGTGCCAAACGTTCTTTCTTTCCTTCAGGATGGATTTGATAAAGGCCTTGTCTTCAATTTCTTAAAAGTTCAGGTGATGGCCTTAACCTGCGTTAGAGGACCAGTCCGTGGCCATTCCCCCGCTTCTCCTACAGATATTGCCTGTTTATTATGTGGGGTCTGCACCCTCTGGCCTCCTGTTTGGCCAATAGTGCCGGTTTGAGATCTCTTTCTGGGTCTCCACACTCTCATCCACGCTCCCTTCAAGCCCTCACACAGAGCCATTCTGAAGGACTTGACATTCAAGACTGTGCTTCTTGTTGCGGCAACTTCGGCTCAAGGTCAGTCCTTCCTTTGAGAAGGAGCAGTGTTCCAGACGCAATAAGAACCTTCACTTTCTTGATGTTGGCAGGGTTTTACGCCACTATCTTAAGTTGACCAATGCATTTCGTCTTTCTGACCGCTTGTTTGTCCTGATCTCGGGTCGCGTAAAGGTTCAGTTGCTTCTAATTCAACTGTTGCACAATGGATTAAACAGGCCATCAAATTGGCCTATATCCTACAAAGTAAGCCAGTTCCCGCTAGGCTTAGAGCCCACTTGACCCAGGCACAGGCGGCTTCTTGGGTGGAAAGTTTGCAAGTAGCTCTGCTGGATAGTTGCAGGGCAACGACTTTTTCCTTCCTGTCTACTTTTGCCCGTCATTATCACTTGGACCTTCAAGCTCGGGAATCAGCTCGTTTCAGGGCCACTGTCTTGGCAGCAGCTGCATCTTCCTGCCCAGGGGTGGCTTTGGTACTTCCCACTAGTTTGATGATTTGGAAGGAGAAATTTCACTTACTTTTAATTTCCTTTCTTGGAATCCTGCTAGATCAGCCCTGGACCCATTCCCTTGTTTCTGTCCCGGAAACTTGCTGTGCCGACATTTAGCTGTAATCCTGTATACGTATCAGGCAGCCTCAGTCTTTTCTCTGCCTTGTACATACTTAGTCAACCTTGCGGCTTTGTATATAGGTTAATCTTGCATGTTTTTGGCTTTTCGTTGGGCTGTTTCTGAAGTCCTCATGCTTTGCTAGTGGCATACTGAAGCTGACCCCTAGGGCTCCAGAGTTATCTACCAGTGATGATGTCACCGAAGCTTCTAGCTTTTTCTCTGTCTCCATCATCCGCTGGCAGGGGGAGATAATCCGCTAGTCTGGACTGGTCTAGCAGAATTCCAAGAAAGAAAATTAACAGTAAGCAAAATTTCTCTTTAGCGCTACTTTCTTCCCTTCCCTAAATTCGCTCCTGTTGCCATCCACTTTTTATGCTCCTAAATTTAGGAGTTTAATGATATTTTGAGTATAAACTTAGAAACGTAGCCCTAGTAAATTTGCATGGCCAATTTAAGGGCGTAGCTTTCAAGGTTAGGAGCCTAAATTCTTAGAATATCAGCTTCCAAGCACCCTGACAAGAAAACCCAGGGGCTGCTTCACCAGGGGCCAGCATTGGTTGATGGCACAAACTTTCCGTTTTCATTTTACATTTGCAATTTGGAAAAACACTTTGAACGTCCTTTTCTGCAAGTTAGCTTTTGGTTAAGCCATCACGGTCCCAGGAGGATGCTTAGAAATTGCGATTTGGCAGCCCTGCTTGATTGAACCAAGTGTTCCTGTTCTCAGAGTTCTTTACTGGTGAAAGTCAGAGCAGGTAGGTGGCTGGGGGGAGATCAGGATTAAGGGATAATAAGTCTTATTGGGCCATGTACAGGCATCTCCCTTCTTGCTTCACAGTCTTTTGAAAGTTCCTCCTGCTTAGCCTCACCCATCTTTATGATATTAAGCAAAGATGGATGTCGTGTGAGAGAAGCTGTGTAGACATCTCACTATGAAGCCAGGAGATGGCATAAACAACTAGATGGTAGTATGGGGAAGGAGGATGGGCAAGTGTGATCCAAAAGTGCCTGTGTTAAGCAAAAAGGTGTCAGAATCTGAACATTCTTTGATTGATTTCAACCAAAAGAGACCAAAGAAGATGATCCATAAAAGAAGTGAAACATGCGTTGAAAAAGCGTAGTTACTCACCTGTAACAGGTGTTCTCCAGAGACAGCAGGATTCAGTCCTCACATATGGGTAACGTCGGCACCAACGGAGCCCGCGCGGAGCATTTCCCCAGCTTTCAAAGAAAGCCTTTGGGAATGCTGCCCCGCATGCGTGGTCCCCTTCCCACCCAAGGGTGCCATCTTGCTCATTCAGATGACATAGCTTAGGCAAAAGACAAAATGGTAAAGGAGGCAACTCCAAGGGGAGGAGGGAGGGTTGTGAGGACTGATTCCTGCTGTCCCTGGAGAGCACCTGTTACAGGTGAGTAACTATGCTTTATCCAGGATCAAGCAGGAAGTCAGTCCTCACATATGGGACTCCCTAACCCCAGGCTACCGGGGCCCAAACCACAACAGCAGCAGCAGCGGCGGCGACCAATGTTCCCTCTAATTTTCTGTAGGCTGTGTGCGCATAAAATATCAGCTGTGTGCAGCTTTTGAAGGAAGGTTAAATATTTGTGCGCCACATAACAACACTCGGAGTTATATACTTTAAAATTTGACTACACGTCAGAATACAGTATGTACACCACATTGATTTTAATCAAATTAAATGAAAATAGACGATTACTAAATGAAGTGGGAAATTTCTAGTAATTACAACATTTTAAGACGTCTGTGTTGTTTTCTATCAGAATCAGAGCTGTAATTTTTGTGCGCTCTGTTGTAAAGTATGTGCGCTCACTCGGCGAGGTGTGTGCGCGCGCACATGCGCACAGCTTAGAGGGAACAGTGGCGGCGACCCAAGGGAGGTCGTGAGTTCCAGAAGGTGAGTCTCTACCAAGAGACTCTGCAGACCCCTGCGTCCAGCATCACCAGAATTCTAGTAGCTTGAACACTGAAGGGTTGGAGGGCAGGAGTTGCCTATATACACCGAGAATGCTTCTGATTGCTGCCTGGCCAAAGGCACTGTCCCTGAGGGGCTCACTCTCAAGGCAGTAGTGATCTGCGAACGTATGGACTGAAGACCACATGGCGGCCTTACAGATTTCTTGCACCTACTCTGCACGTAGGTTGGCCACAGATGTGACCATAGCCCTCACACGATGAGCAGTGATCCGGTGCTCCAGAGAGAGGCCAGCTCGCTCATAAGTGAGGGCTATGCAGTCCGCCACCCAGATGGACAGGGTTTGCTTGGTTACAGGTGGCCCCAGTCTGCTGGGGTCATAGAGATAAAAAGCTGAGGAGCTTTTCGATGGGCTGAACTGCCTCTCCGGAGCAGGAGCCCCTCCCTTCAGAGGTAGATAAAAGGACAGGGCCCGCTTGCAATCTAGGGTATGCAAAACGACCTCCTCCCTGCCAGCGTGTGGCTGTGGGAAGAAGGTGGGGAGAACCACCTCCTGATTGAAGTGAAAAGCAGACACCACTTTTGGGAGCAATTTGGAGTGCATGCGAAGCACCACCCTGTTCATATAGAACCTGGTATAGGGCAGGTGAGCCACCAGGTCCTGCAGCTCGCTTATTCTGTGAGCGGAAATCAATGCCACCAAAAAGGCCACCTTCCAGGTGAGGTGTCTCAGGTGGCAGGTGGCCAAAGGCTCAAACGGCAGCCTAGTGAGCTGGGAGAGCACCACATTGAGGTCCCATTCCGCTGTTGGAGAGCAGAGAGGGGGCTTGGATAGCAGGAGGCCCCTGAGGAATCTGGAGACCAAAGGCTGACCTGAGAGGGGCTTCCCCTCTATAGAGTGATGGTTAACCGCTATGGCACTGAGATGCACCCTCACCGAGTTAGATTTCAATCCCGAGTGAGAGAGGTTTAGCAAGTACTACAGTACAGGAGAGCGGGTTCTCATTTCTCTCTGCACACCAGACGGAGAACCTCCTTCACTTGAAGGCATAAGCCCTTCTGGTGGATGGCTTCAGGGAGGCCAAGAGGATCTCCTCGACCTCACCTGGGAGGTTGAAAGGGGCCAGTGCTACCCTTTCAGCAGCCATGCTGTCAGAGTAAGGGACCCCAGGTTGGGGTGTAGCAGGGAGCCCCCCTCCTGGGACAGGAGATCTGCGTTCTGGCCCAGTGGTACTGGGGTTGCCACCGACAGGGAGACAGCAGGGGGGAACCAGGGCTGCCTGGGCCATCTGAGCGTAACCAAGATTACTGAAGCGTGCTCGCTCTGGATCTTGAAAAGGCACTTGGCTATCAGAGGCGTTGGTGGGAATGCATAAAGCAGGCCCTGTGACCAGGAGATCAGGAACGTGTCCGCCGCCACCCTCCTGTGATGTAGCTCAGGAGAGCAGAATTTTGGCAGCTGTGAGTTGTCTGAGGAGGCGAACAGGTCCAGCCAGTGTCTTCCGCAGAAGCAGAAAAACCTCCGGGCCCCCTTTGGGTCCAGGCGCCACTTGTGAGGCCGAAAGACCCTGCTGAGGTGGTCTGACAGGCAGTTGTCCTGGCCCGGTAAGTACACTGCCCTCAGAAGGATATGATTGCATACTGCAAAGGAGTGGAGGACCACTGCCTCCTGGCAGAGGGAGTAGGAGCCCGTACCCTCCTTCTTGTTCACATAGAACATGGCAGCCTGATTGTCTGTATGAGGACCAGAATGTCGCTCAGGAGGTGGCAGAAGGCCTGAAGAGCCAGGAAGATGGCCCTGAGCTTGAGGAGATTGATTTGCAGGAGGGATTCTTCTGGGGACCAGGTGCCCTGGGTGCACCAGCCCTCACAATGTGCACCACAGCCCATAAGAGAGGCATCTGTTGTCAGGACTTTCTGAAAGGTCGGTGCCTGCAAGGGCATCCCTGCCCTAAGGTGATGCAGGCACTGCCACCAGGTGACGGAGGCTGCCAGCTGGTGGGTGACCTTCACTCTGTCCCTCAACCTGCCTGTTGCCTGCATCCACTGGAAACGAAGGCACCACTGGGCTGCCCGCATATGCAGGTGGGCCAAGGGTGTAACGTGAACTGTCGAGGCCATGTGGCCTAACAGGCGGAGGAGTAGGCGAGCTAGCACCAAACTGCAGCTCTGCATGTCCCTTGCCAGCTGCATCAGGAGGTGGGCTCTCTTCACAGAGAGAAAGGCCCTGACCCGCAGAGTGTCCAGCTGGGCCCCTATGAATTCCAAGTCTTGGACTAGGGAGAGGCTGGACTTGGGGTAGTTGATGATGAACCCCAAATGCTACAGAGTGTGGATAGTGAGCCTTGTGGCCTGCCTGGCCTCGAGAGGTGTGCTGCCTCTGATGTCATCCAGCTAAGGGAAGACGTGGGCCCCTTGGAGGCACACATGGGCGGCTACGACCACCAGGCATTTTGTAAAGACCCTTGGAGAGGAGATGAGGCTGAACGGCAGCACCCTGTACTGATAGTTCTGCCCCCCCACCACGAATCTCAGGTAATGCCTGTGGGAGGGGTGGATCAAGATGTGGGTGTAAGCATTGAGATCCAAGGAGCAGAGCCAGTTTCCCTGGCGGAAGTAAGGCAGCAGTGTTCCAAGGGAGAGCATCTTGAACCTCTCCCGCATCAGGAACTTTTCAAGTTGCGCAGGTCCAGGATGGGCCAGAGGCCCCCCATTCTTTTTGGAACAAGGAAATATCTTGAGTAGAACCCCTTTCCCCAGTGGTGTTGGGGCACAGGTTCCACCGCCCTGTCCCTGAGCAAGCCTGAGAGTTCTGTGTCAAGCAAGGCCTGGTGGAGGAGAAGCTGTGGTGGCTCTCCTAGGAAGAAGTCTGGAGGGTTCTACTGCAGATTGGGGAAGTACCCCTTCTGCACCACCTGCAGAACCCACTGGTCTATGGTGATGCTGGCCCATCTGTGGGCAAAAGAGGCCAGTCGACCCCCTGTGGGTTGGTGGGACTTCCGGGGGAGGGGAGGCCCAGCCCAGGGAGTCAAAAGCTTCCCCCCCCCCCCCCCCGGTTGGGTGGGAGCTGGAGCCTGGGGCTTGGGAGCCTTGGGATTCCTAGGCCCGTGTCCATGGCCTTTTGGCTGTGAGGCCCTGAATAAGGCTGATAGTGGCCGGCTTGGGGGGTTTTCCCCGAGGATTTTTTCCTGGGGAGGATCGAGGTCTTTTTAGACAATCTCTGCCGGGTCACTTCCTTGGCCTCAATCTCCGAGCCTTGTCAGACATCGGTTTCCCGAATAGGTTCTCACCATTGCAGGGGATATCCAGGAGCTTTTTATGTACCCACTGCTCCAGGTCTGAGGTCTGTAGCCATGCCTGGCACCGGGAGCCAATGTCTGTGGCTGCAACCCTGGCCACAGACTCAAATCCATCGTAAGCAGCCTGAGAGGAGAATTTGAAAGAGTCCCAGACGCCTGCTGCTAGGGACTGGAAGCGTTGCAGAGGTTCCCCGGCGAGGACGGCGAGTTGTACATTGGGATGCACGTAAGGTACATCCCAATGTACAACTCGTATGCCTGTATTCAGCACCTGAGCATAGTGCCCTGGTAGCACTTGCGCCTCATAGAGTCGAGGGCCTGGGCTTCCCTCCCGGGGGTAACTGAGGAGTAGGTCTTTTTACTCTTCAGTTTTTGCATGGAGGACTCATCCACCATCGAGTTCTGGGGGAATTGTGGCTTATGGAACCTAGGGCCCTTCTGGACGTGGCAGATGTCATCCAGGCACCAACTGACCACCAGCACCCGAGGCCGGGGACTCCCACATCCAGAGGAGCAGTATCTCAAGGATGGGTGGAACCGGCACTGTGAGAGTCTCTTTAGGAGGGGACTCATATTGTAGGATCTCGAGCTCCTCAGTGTGCGGGTCCTCCTCCGACTCCGTCTGGATTGAGAGAGCCCAGGCCACGTCACGACAAAGTCATGAAAGGCCACATCCTCAGGGACTGCTCAGAGGGGACGTCCCGGTGTCTGGAGGTCTCCGGGATCATCCGAGATCTCCCAGTCAGAGCCTGAGGGCGTCGAGGAGTCAGCCCTGAGGGCAGCTCCGAAAAACCAGGCCCCCTCCCTCGGAGGACAGGGGGTCAGACTCCCAGAGACTCGCTGGGGGAGGACCTGAACCCCGAGGAGCATGATCGAGACCTCGATCGACGCAGAGGACTTACCCAAGGTAGGTGGCGCTCGGTGCCAAGTTCAACGCCCAGAGCCTCCCCTGAGGCTGGGGGGCCCGGTGTCGGGGCCAATGATGCCGGCGTCCCAACATCAACACCCGCTGCAAGGCCAAGATGGAGGAGAGGCTCTGCTCCATGGCCGCCATGCGTGACTCGAGGCCCAATGGCTGTGCAGCACTCAGCGT
Organism: Ichthyophis bannanicus; assembly: GCA_033557465.1. Taxonomy (NCBI): domain Eukaryota; kingdom Metazoa; phylum Chordata; class Amphibia; order Gymnophiona; family Ichthyophiidae; genus Ichthyophis; species Ichthyophis bannanicus. Next base: position 115,848,741 of record CM066049.1, on the reverse strand, counting down.
GGACACCGAAGGCCTTGGGTCTGACACTGGCACTCCAGAGAGTGCTACCTCGAGGAGGACTGTAGGTTTTCGGGTCCTGGAGCGGTCTCCACTGGCCGAGGACTCCTGTCTGGAGACTTTCTGGAGTCGCCTGAGTCCCATCGAGGGACTTTGACAGGTTTGAGCGGAGGCGGGACTCTGGGGATGCCCGGAGCTCTTGTAAAGGGCCGGCTTTGGGGCTCGGTGATGGGGAAGCCAGGGCAGAGTCAGATCTTGGGAAAAGCTTCCCTTGCAACTCAGATCGCCTCCTATTGGATTTAGGGGTCATGGCCTGGCACCGGTTGCAAGTGAAACTGTCGTGGTCCAGGCCCAGGCAGCGGATGCAGCAGTCATGAGTATCACATTTCTTGAAGCCACTGGGAGTCATGGTAGGAAAACACCCAGCTGAAGTCGATGACCCCCAGGCAAAAAATGGTGTGAAGGCCGGTTGAGGAGGAACCTCGAGGAAACACCAGAAAAAAGAGGAGCCGAGATCAGCACCGGTGGTGCCGCCTCGAGGTGGGAAGAGAACCGGTATGCAAACCGTACAAAAGGAAGGAATTAAAGATTTTTTCTATAAGAGTAGAGTACCACATCCATTGGGTTCTGTGTAAAAAAGGAGACTGAGCAAGATGGCATCCTTGGGTGGAAAGGGGGACCATACATGCGTGGTAGCATTCCCAAAGGCTTTCTTTGAAAGCTGGGGAAATGCTCCGCACATGCTCTGTCAGTGCCGACATCACCATATGTAAGGACTGACTTCCTGCTTGTTTCTGAAGAATTTACCCCTGCTAGAATTCTGCAAACAAAATTCAAACTTCCGTATCAAAAAGTCTAAATTATTCAACATTCTCCATGCTTTGTTTATTGAAATAACAAAGCATATTATTTTTGAGTGATACTTGATTTGAAATACAATACAAAAAAACTCACAAAAAAGTGCAAATTTTTGAATTATTCCATATAGAATTCCAGCAAGAATAAATGTTCTAGCTAGTTTTACTGTCTTAACACAGGACAGTGGCACTGATAAGGTGTCAGGTTCAGAAATAAAGGAATGTTGGAGGGCTTGAAATAAAAATAAAACCAGACAGGAATTAATAAGAGAAATGTATGTTTGATTTTGCACCTAGGAAGGTGAAAAATCTTCAGGGTAACCTTGTATTCTCTGTGAACAAGCAGGAAATAAGTCCTCACGTATGAGTGATGTCACCAACGGAGCCCCTCACTGAACGCTCCCCAGCTTCTAAAGGAAGCATTTGGGAAGTATGTCAGGCATGCGCACTTGCCTTCTCCGCTCTTCGCGGCGCCATCCCCTAGGGCGTGTTCTTGCAATCCAGATAAAAGTTTGAATTTCTTGCACTTGTGGCTGAGCTTTCACCAGTCTTTTCACCCGCCTGTTGTTGGTTAGCCTTTTTCTTACACTTTGGGTGTTTTTCCTCTTTTTTTTTTTTTTTTTTTGTGCCTTTTGGTGTTCTTTTCCCCCTCAGGGGTTTTCCCCACCCATGGCCGTTTTTCATTTTGATTTTGCCAAGGCGTTCTTTTTTGGCATATCTAAGCCGGTTAGCGGCTTTAAAAATATGCACCAAATGCGGCAAGACCATTTCTGCCACTGACCACCATAATTGGTGCTTGTAGTGCCTTGGACCCGACCACCAGCCAGCGTCCCATGAATTCTGCTTGCAGATGACACGTCAAGGGCTAAAGGGTTGGGAAAAGCAGAAGGAAGTCCCTCTTTGGCTCATATGATTTAGTATCCTCAGCACCAACCCCCTCGTCCACGCCTGAGGTGGCCAAGGGAAAAGAACATAGGGCTCAGTCAGAGAAGAAGGTTTCGAGTGGAGAGGGGCATCCCTTTACAGAGACCCCATCCGTGTTGAAAGGGGAGCACAAGGAGGAAATCCGTGTGCAGCGCCATCGCAGCCCCTCTCACCACGAGATGGACAGTGAGGGCTGGGAACGGCTGACCAAGCTTCTCTGGTGGGAGGACCCAACCCGAACGGCGGAGTCTATTACCTATGCCCAGGAGGGCTGCTGGATACCTCCCAATTCTCCTATCATCTTGGAGTCCCCACCCGAGGGTTTGCCAGCGATGTCCATGGCCACAGCATTGACATCCTCATTGGTGGTAGTTCTAGAGGAATGCCAGTGAGCCTTAGAAGCTCATCTGGCGGCGGTGGAAGCCCTGCAGAATGCAGGCTTCGTGGCGTGGAGCGTATCATCATCACACTCCTTCCAGCTGATCCTGGAGACCCTTGCTCCGCCCACTGTGGCTGAAACATCCAGTGGGAGACCGGTATCAACACCAGTGGGTGGAGCCTTCTCCTTCTTCAGTGTGTCGGAGTCCGACGCCCCGGGGCATCATCATCAGGATGTCGGGCGCAAGGGGGACCATTGATGTCCATTCTTTCTTGAGCTGCACAATCAGCACTCAGAGGAGACTCTGCATTACTTCAACTTCTTCTTGGAATCCGAGTCGGAATGGGTAACTGAGGTGGAATTGACGGTATCGGCTCTTTGGGCCCAGGATCTCCCATCTGAACTGTCGCCCCCTCCAGATCAGTGGAATATGCCCCCAAAAGACATGTCCTTCCAGGATTTTGTTCAGAACCTGGCCAAGGCCATCCCCTTTTCTCTGGAATCGGAAGAGGAACCAAGGGCGAAAAAACTGGAATTCCTCCAATACCCCTCGGCTCCTTGTGATGCAGTGATGGTTCCCATCCACCATGTCCTGCAGAGGCTGTTATTGCGGCTGTGGGAAGCACTGCTGATGCTTTCAGCCATCAGCAACTGGTTCAATTCCCTGTACCGGGTCCAGAAGCGCACAGGGTTCAAGAAGCCTCAATTGCCCCACAATTCCATTGTAGTCAAGTTTGCTTTGAAGTGGGCAAAGAATGCCATAACACACTCCTCAGTGTCGCCCACGTGGGAAGCACAGACCCTGGACTCCTTTGGGAAGAGGTGTTCCAGGATCCCAGTTCCTGATCTAAACTTACATGGCCATGTTCCTCAAGGATGTCATGCTGGACATCGAGGACTTCGCTTCCCTCGTCTCCGAGGACCGCCGTGAGTCTTTTTGAACTCACAGCAAGAATTGCTCAAGTTTATGGACCAGGGCACTTACGACGCCTTCGAATCCGCTGGTAAAGTGGCAGCCGTAGGGATCGCCGCACAGTGTATGACCTGGTTGCAGTCCTCTGACCTAGAACAGTGGGTTCAGGACAAGATTGCCAGCGTCTCCTGTTGGGGTGAAAACCTCTTCGGCGTGCCCGTGGAGGAAAAGGCCAAAGAACTGGAAAAGGAGCAGGTGACACTCACCAGGCTGTCCAGAAACACTGCGGATCCCGTGTGGAAGAAAGCACCAAACAAAAAGGCTTTCCTTCCAATCCCAGCTGCAGGTACAGTCTAAGACACAAGCTCCCCACTCACAGCGGAGGGAAAAAAAATCCTAAAGGCATAACCCGCTCCCCAGCAAAGCTGGGTGGGGTTTTTTGACAGGGTCTTCAGGAGCATGGCCAGCTGACCATTGTCCACCAAGATCCCCCCGTGGGGGGAAGTGGGTGGCTTGTCCATTTCACCCACCAGTGGCCTCTTGTCACCTGGGTGCTACAGATTGTCCAAAGCGACTATCGGTTGCATTTCACCCAGCTGCCAGTACCCCATGGATCCTGCACACCGGAGCCTCCAGCAGACCAAGGTCGTGGCCCTGCTGGCCATCCTTGCCATTGAGCCAGTTCCCCCAGCCCAAATCAGCAGGGCTTTTACTCCAGATACTTCCTGGTCCCTAAAAAGACCGTCGGGTTCCGCCCGATTCCTGATCTGCGAAACCTCAACTGGTTCTTGCTGCACGAGAACTTCAAAATGGTCTTGGGGATGCTGCTCCTGTTCCTCCTACAAGATGACTGGCTATGCTGCTTGGATCTGAAAGCTGCGTCCAGTCACATTATGATTCATCCGCATCACAGACAGTACCTTTGGTTCGTTCTGGGCGGTCAGCACTATCAGTACCGAGTACTATTCTTCGGGCTGGCTGCAGCCCCCAAGGTCTTCATGAAGTGCCAGGCAGTCGTGGCGCCAGCACCACACAGTGGTCTGTGGGCTGCTGAGAGCCCTCAGGCACATGGTGGCCATGATGCATGTCATCCCTCAGGCCTGCCTCCGAATGTGGCAGGCTCAATGGACCTTGCGGACGCAGTGGCAGCAAGCCTTCCACTTGCACAGTCTCTGATGTTGTGGCTCATGCCTGCAAACCTGTGTCGAGGCCTTCAGTTCCAACCAGCAGCACCCTGCAGGCTGCTCAATGATGGATGCCTCCAACCTTGGCTGGGGCACACAACATGTACGGTCTCCACATCCAGGGCCTGTGGTCCGAGAGCGATTGTTTCCATCAGATCAACTTTCTTGAGCTCTGGGCCATTGCGAATGCTTTCCATGCCTTTCAGGCACACCTGGTGAATCAGGTAGTCTTGATCCAGACAGACAACCAAGTCACCATGTTCTATGTGAACAAGTAGGGGAGCACGGGCTCATACCTCCTGTGTTAGGAGGCTGTTCACCTCTGGAAGTTTGCCTTACTCCATGGCATGGATCTCAAGGCGATGTATTTGCTTGGCGAGAGCAATGGTTTGGCAGATTGCCTCAGCTGGGTTCTTCAGCCACACGAGTGGTTCCCCATGGGGGAGGTGGTGGACTGGATCTTTCGGGAGTTGAGTACTCCTGAAGTGGACCTCTTTACCACAGCACAGAATGCCCAGGTAGCTCAGTTCTGCTCCCAGAGGCAAGCCAGTGATTGCCTGGCTCTAGACACCTTCCTTGTCCACTGAGGGAAAGGCCTGCCTTATGTCTTCCCCCATTTCCGCTCATCACAAATATGCTCCTAAAGCTCCAGGCCGAGAGGGGATTCATGATTCTCATCGCTCCTTACTGGCCTCAACAGCCGTGGTTCCCATTACAGCTGCAGCTCTCACAGAAGGAACTTCTTCACCTGGGTTCCAACCCAGACCTCATCTTGCAGGACAGCAGCTTCTTGTTATATCCCAACATCCGCTCCCTAGCGCTCACAGCATGGATGTTGAGAGGGTAGCCCTTGAGGAGCTTGTCCTTTCCAAGGATGTCACCGAGATCCTGTTAGCATCTTGCAAGAAGCCAACACGTAAAGCCTAAACGTTCAAATGGTGGCGGTTTGCCGTCTGGTGTGCTGGTCGGTCATTGGACCACTTTGCCCTATGGACCAGCTGTTGGAGTAACTCTTGAACCTCTCCAGTTCTGGGCTCATCCAACTTGGTGCATGTTCACCTCAGCATGATACGAGAGTTCCATCATTGCTGCAATTGGAAGCCCATCTCAGCTCAGCCTCTGGTATGTCGATTTATGCTGGGCTTGCTTCTTTCAAAGCTTCCAGTTAAGCCCCCTACGGTCACTTGGGATCTGAACATGGTCCTCGGCCAGCTGATGCAGGCTCCTTTTGAGCCGCTGGATGCATGTCCACTGACGTTTTTGACCTGGAAGGTCCTCTTTCTGGTGACCGTCACATCGACCCGGCAAGTGAGCAAGCTCTAGGCTCTAGTCGCACATCCTCCATACACCAGGTTCCACCAGAACTGGGTGGTGCTCCACACACACCCATGTTTTCTGTCAAAGGTGATCTCACCTTTCCATCTCATCCAGTCTATCATCCTTCCAGTGTTTTTTCCCCAGCCTCATGCCAATCGCACTGAGGCAGCGTTGCACACCCTGGATTGCAAGCGTGAGTTCGCCTGGAGTGCATAAAGGCGCACCGTCAATCCTCTCAGTTGTTTGTCTCCTTTGACCCCAATAGGGTGGGGGTTGCTGTTTCGAATCATATTCTAACCCTATGGCTCACGGACTGCATCGCCCATGCATATTCCTTGGCTGGTCTGAACCTTGAGGCTCACAATGTCCGTGCAATGGCCTACATTGGTAGCCAAGCTCCGTTCTGTCTCCGCAGAGGAAATCTGCAGGACTGCGACATAGTCTTCAGTCCATACCTTTGCAGCACACTGCTGTCTAGTTGGAGATTCCCAATGGGACAGCAATTTTGGCTAGGCCATACTCCAGCATCTCTTTAGGTCTTGAGAGTCAACACCTGCCTACCGGCCCTTCTGTCCATCCGTGCTACCTGCTCTAAATTCCCTTGGTCGATGTCGACCGTGGATACTGCATCAAATAAGTCCTTCAATGGGACTGCCTCTCTGGTCTTCCTGGCTTCTCCAGTCCTCAATGCCAGATTGGGCTGTTCTTTCTCGAGTTCCGGTAGCCTGGAGTTTGGGACTCCCATACGTGAGGACTTATTTCCTGCTTGTTCATGTAGAAAGCATAGTTACTCACCTGTAGCAGGTGTTCTCCATGAATAGCAGGAATAAGTCCTCATGACCCTCCCATCTCTCCAGGGAGTTGACCTTTTGGCTCCTGTTATGTTATCATACTGAAGAATATGGCACTGTGATGGGCAGGGAAGGCAGGCACACATTGCGGTTCACCTCCCAAAAGCTTCCTTTGGAAGCTAGGGAGCATTCTGTGCAGGGCTCTATTGGTGACGTCACCCATATGTGAGGACTTAGTCCTGCTATTCATGAAGAACACTTGCTACAGGTGAGTAACTATGCTTTGTAAGATTTCCTATTTGGAGTCTGCCAAATGCTTCCAGGGGACCCGGACCAGCCACTCTCTATAATAGGATGTTGTGCTCAATGAACATTTGGTCTAGACCCAACGTGGCACTTTTTATTTCCTTAAGCTTGACTTTAGTATGGCAGCTGAAGTCACTCAGATCAGTAGAACAAATGCTTCACAGCTTTATCTTTGAGGTATACTGTCCTGCTGTTGAAAAGCTCATGGCAGTGAGCAAAAGGGTCATTACAGACCATCCTCCACCATGCCACCTGTTTTATATCTGTAATATAGAACATGTTGGCGATGTATGAATACAGGTTAAAACATTTTTGTGTAAATACAGGATCATTTTACAGCTAAGGTAGTCAGATGGCTGAAATGAGCAAAAAATGAAAATGTTTTTTTGGGGGGGGGTTAAATCTTGTTCATCGAAGCTAGGACGTTACTTAGGCTTTTGAGTGTCCTTTGATAGACCTTTTGTCTGTGTTGGATATGCACTTAGATATGATACTGGACTGAACCTGGTGGTTGGGATCTTTTATGCCTACAGAATAATCTCTGCAAACATTCAGAGAAATGCAGACTGATGGAGAGAAAAGCCCAGACCCTGGAGACAGAACACCCAGGCAGAAAGAAAGGAGAGATTGTAACATATGAGAATGGAAAAGCAGGTAACTGGTCAACATTGCTATCCCAAAATACATTCTCAAACAGAGCCATAGGTAACCAGAGACCACTAACTACCATTTAAAAGAGTTTTCTTACAGAGCATGGCCAATCAAAGGGTTACAACAGAAGCTTGTCTGCTAGTCAGTCAGATTCCAGTAGCTTTTATTTTTGATTCGGTAGTTCTTCGTAGACAAGCAGGAAGTAAATCCTCACATATGGGTGACATCACCGTCAGAACCCATGTGGCACGCTTCGCATGCGCACCTGCCTTCCCACCTGCCACAGCGCCATTTTCCTAGTCTCCTTTTTTCCACGGAGCCCATAGGACATGACCTGCACCAACAGAAAAACTTATTCTCTGTTACCCCCGCAGGTATTTTTTTCTTAAATAATTTCACCGCCTGTCATTGGTTAGTCGGCTCCCAGCCAATATTTTTCTCTTTTTTTTTCTCTCTCTCTGTGCTATTTTTTTGTGCTTTTCCCTTCCGGGCCTATTTTTCCGCTGTCACTTCGTCCTCGCAGATGCAGCCTTCCCAGACATGTCTAAGCCAGTAAGTGGCTTTAAAAAATACACAAAATGTGGCCGCACCATTTTGGTCACAGACAGACACAACTGATGCCTGCACTACCTTGGGCCCAAGCACCAGTCCGCTTCCCGTAACGTTTGCCTGCAGATGACGAGGAGGAGCCTGAAGGACTGGGAAAAGCAGGAGTCCCTCTTAGAAATGTTGGCTTCAGCATCCTCAGCTCCAGCATCGGTAACGCCATCGCGGAGTTCTGCCGTGGCGTCAATGGGGCAGGATGCCCGCATGCATTCGGTACTGAGGGGCCAAGGTATCAAGCAGAGACTCTTTGTTGATGTCTGATTGGAATTGAGGAATGACCTGACATTGATCTCATCAGCGTCGAAAGGGGTGCCTGAGCACCGGGCCAAGCCCAAGGTGCATTGGCACCGCAGCCCTTCCTAGTACAACACAGACAGTGAGGGCCGGGAGCAGTCCACCAAAGTTCCCTGGCGGGAGGAATTGACCCCACAACCCTGAAGGGCAACCAGATGTCTCCCGATGAGCATGTCATTGTGGATTAACCGCTGGAGGTATCCGTACTAGTGTCTGAAGTTGCATTCCCGGCTCTGGTCCCCTCCAAGGCGGTGGTACTAGAGAAACGCCTGAGGGTCCTTCAGACTTACATGGCAGCAGTCTTAGCCTCATGGCATACAGGCTTGACAGTGGCTTTGATGCTGTCACCACACTCCATCCAGCCCATCCTGGAGACGCATGCGCTGTCGGCAGAGGCAGGTGCATTGGGTGGGAGATTGGAATTGACACCAGTTTCCAAGGCGATTTCCCTGTCGAACGTATCAGATTCTGATGTCCCGGGACACCCCCGCTCTCGCTTGGAGCACCACGGGTCATACCTCTGCCTGCCCTCTCCACATGACTGGAGTAGGCGGCAAAAGGAAACCCGACACCACTTCGATTTCCTGTCTGAGTCTGAGCACTGGGAAACCAAAGCAGGCTTTATCATCTCAGACAGGAGGTCTTCTGACCTTCCCTTTGATCCGTCCCCTCCGTATGAGCCCCCAGAGGACATGCCCTTCCAGGACTTTGTGCGTTACACGGCAAGGCCATAGCCTTCTCCCTTGAGGCGGAGGATGAGCCGAGGGGGAGGAGCTTGAGCTCCTGCAGTATCCATCAGCGTCCAAGGAGGCAGTGACTGCTGATGCACCATGTCCTGCAGAGGCTGTTGCTGCAGCTGTGGAAAAATCCCTTCACAGTTCCCGCCTTCAGCAGGCAGCTGGATTTGATGTACCTACTGGGGCTTTGAGAAGTTCCAGCTACCGCACAACTCCATCATAGTTGAATCGGCCTTGAAGCACGAGAAGAGCACCAGGACCCATTCCTCGGGGCAGGAGGCCAGGACCCTGGAATCCTTTGGGAGGAGTTGTTACCAGGACTCCATGCTGGTGGCTCGGATTCTTTCCTACCAGCTCTGTAAGGGTATGTTTCTGCAGGACATCATCTTGGACCTGGTGGAGTTTCCAGTTATGTCCCTTCTGACTGCCTCGACTCCTTGCGCTCCGTGGTAGGCCGTGGCAAGGATTGCTCAAAGTATGCTGTGAGAGCCACGTGCAATGCCTATGAAGCCTCAGAGGACCAGCCAGCCCCACAGCCCAAGCCAGGAGTGGGCTTTTATTTATTTATTTGACAAGTTTTGTATTCCGCCTTTACCTTCAATCAAAGCAGTAAAATACAAGACAAAGGATATACCAAGGAAAGGAAACAAACACCGGTTCTACATTGCATCAAACAGTAAGCAATGGGGGCACATAACAAAGGGGAAAGAATACACACATCATGCCCTGGAGCACAGCCAACCGTCCCATAGGGCAGCTTGTTCATTTCACCCAAAAGTGACCCCTTATCACCACAGACACCTGGGTGCTGCAGCTCATCCAGCAGGGCTACTGGTTGCACTTTGCCCAGTTGCCGCCTCCCTTCGTCTAAGGGGAGTACCCTATAGAGCCACTGCACCAAAGCCTGTTGCGGGAGGAAATCTCCACTCTGTTGACTGACCTCACCATCGAGCCAGTTCTGTTGGCTCAGGTCGGAAAGGGGTTTTACTCCATAAGAACATAAATACCATACGGGGTCAGACCAAGGTCCATCAAGCCCAGTATCTTGTTTCCAACAGTGGCCAATCCAGGTCAAAAGTACCTGGCGCATTCCCAGAAGGCGCACAGGTTGCACAATGCTTGTCTCAGAGCAAACAGTGGATTTCCTGGGTCCTCTTTAATAATGGTTATGGACCTAGTTATCAGTTGATAGGAGTAACTTTGAATCTTTCAGCTCTGTACTTAAAGGCATCTGGGTTACTTTTATCTTTATTGGAACCTATCTGTCGGGATGCCCTCTCTTTTGCTAAAATACTTCAAGGATACATCCTTACAAACCATGCGCTCTTGGATGACTGTCGGCATTCCCCTATTATCTAGATTAAAAGCTGCTCTTTCTTCTTTTTAAAGGTTAATGCCAGCAGCCTGGTACCACCCCGATTAAGGTGGAGCCCGTCCCTTCAGAAAAGTGGGGGTTGGAGGCATGGGAGATAGTGGGCAAGTCTAATGTCTATGGCTCTCGTGTTCGTATTGGAAGTATAAGGAGCCCCTCCCTCCCAGGTTTGCAGGACTGGTGAAGTTCTGTTTTCTGCCACAAGGTGTCACTGTTGAAATTCTTTGTTGGTGAAATATATAGAAAAAGTGCACAGTAGATGCAGATATTCACTTAAAAATACAAGTCCAGTGTACGGTAGGGTTTTGCTTTCATTTAGAACAGTGGTTCCCAACCTGTGATCTGCAGACCCCTGGTGGTCCACACGATTATTGCAAGGCATTCTCGGGATACAGAAAATAAAAATAGAAGAGGCTGTTGGGGGAGAGATCACAAATTTCCCTTTTTTGGAGTTTAGTAAAGGGTCCACACAGGCAAAAGGGTTGTGAAACTCTGATTTATAATGAAATGGGAAATTTCAACAAAATTCCCTGTTTTGTTTCATCCTGTTTTGAAAATGAAATTTAAAAAATCACAAAATTATGTTTGCTTTTTATTTAGTTCAAAAAAATGTCATTAATGGCCAGCCCCGGTCTTCCCCTTGCCGGAGGAATCTCTGCTGCTGAAAATGTCATGGGAAAAACCCTCTAGAAGCATTGCCATCAGTCCATTTGCCTCAGAGTCCTGCATCTTACCCCGTCCCTGGTTCTTCGGGGGCTGGAGTGATCTCACTCTTTCCCCTGAAGATCCGGGATGGAGGTAAGGTGGGTAGGGGAGACGAGGAAAACGGCATTGGTTCCGGAGAGGGAGATTTCTTTCAGTATTGGTGGGACTGGCAGTCTGTTTGAAATACTTGCTTCTGAAAAAAGACCGCACTGAAAATACAAACCAAATGAAAAAAATAAATGAAACGAGATGAAACAAAACCAAGCAAAAGAGAAGAAAAGCCCCCTGCACACCTCTAGATATTTTTTCCATAAAGGGAGAGTAAAGGAGGAATGATGCAAAGCAAGGATCTTTTCATTGCTAGCTTTTACATAAGGTCTTGTCTGTTTGTATGAAGCCAACAGTCAACTCAGAGGCGACATTGGCATTGTGAAAACCAGACAGCTGCCGGACGGGACTGGGGCTGGTGGAGAGGCAGCAGAGATGAGTTTGGAAGACAAGCAGAGCGTGGAGATGACCTGTGAGCTGGCTTGCGAGATGATCTTAAATATGATGGACAAGTGACTTTGGAGGAGTCACATTAGTGCATCCTCTCTGAGGGCTTGCATCAAAGTTATCGGCTGGATTTGGAGAGTGTTCATTGTCTTATCATTGTTTCAATAGTGGTCTCATGTTGCCCTTTGGTGAATGGTCGGCCTCTTTTCAGCTAAGATCAAATGTCAGGTTGGAGATATGAGCTAAGGGCAGCCTTTTCCAGGCCTTTTTTGTTTAACATCATTTTGCCTGATCCTACTATAGAAACAAAACCATTTAGATCCTGACCAAACTGGGAGAATTAAACTTCCCATTAAAAAAAAAGAATATCAGCTTATTTGCAAAACTGTTGTGATATACAAATGTATGTAGAAGCAGAGACCCATCCTCAGAGACAGGCATCCATTTGGCAGGTTCTTATTATAAGGGTGGTCAGGGGATTCTGCTGTTGCATATGTAGCTGTTTGCTGGAAGATACACTATGAACAGAAAACTTGTAGAATATTTTTGGCATAAGAAGAAATGTTTACTCCTGGGGGGCTCTGCTTGCTGGCTTGCTTCCCCCACCTTGAGCTCATATGCTCACTGTCCTCCCTCCCTCTTTAATTCCTTTTCTTCTGCGGACCTCCATGTTCCCTTCCTGCTGCACTTACCCTCCCCCATCTCGTCTAACCCTTGGAGTAGCAAAGACTTGGAGTCAGTGAACGCAGGCTCTAAGAAGGGCCCTGCTTCCCCCTCACACACACAAAAGGAGATCAAAGTTTGAGGGGGAGGCGGGGCCCATAAGCGTACCCCGTGGATTGCTATCACTTTTGCTGTGAGGCCAGGGACCAAGACCTGGTGACCTTTCTTGCTTCAAGAGAGAGAGTGGTATCGAAGCGGAACTGGAACTCTGTGGCCGGGGTAGCTGCCTGACGTGTCCCATTAAATATATTTTGAATTATTTTCATGAACTTTCTGTAGGATTTCGAGGTGCTGCATGTTTCTTTAGACCAGACCTTGTGTTTGCTTTCACAGCTAATGAAATGTGTTAAAAGGAAATCCACAGAGTCATTATATAGACATGATCCCTTTATTTGGCTGAGTGTTTTACAATACAAATGTATGGTTCCTTCAGCATTGATTGAATGATCAGTATCCAGAACTCTCTCTTAAAACATCAGGTAAAAGTGTCTCTGAGGATTTTCTTTCACACTTTTCAGAAGTCTGGTACTTGTTTCCATCTGGTGAGTGACGGGCCATCGAGTTAGCTTAATCTCCACTGGTGAGCGGTGTTTGCAACCAGGTCTAGAATCGCCCGGAAGCTGCAGGTATTTGCCCCTGAGCAGCTGTTCATTTCGAGAAGCGTGGTTCATGTCCCGTAGCAAACCAGCTGCTGAGAACTGCAGCTTTCAACCAGTGACTGAATGGTTCCCCTAACAGTCCAGAAGCAGCTGCAGCTTGTGTTCCCCCGAAACTTGAAATTATGCCGAACATAGCCGGTATGTACATTGCTGGGAACAGGGTGCAGTCAGAAAGCACTTAACATTATCGTTTTTTCATTCACAATTTGGCCAGTTAGCCTTGGATCTACTTTTGAAGTACCTGGCGCTCGCTTGTTAGAGACCCACAAATCTTAAGCTAATTCAAACGTGTGCACTTCTTATGTGGATTACTCATGAAAAGCATCTGGGACCTTTATCAGCGGCCTTAATGCTGTATTGATTTATATCAGAAGGTCATATAATGAGCTGCAGAAGTGCTGTTTACAAGGCGGAGCATCGGGGTCGTCTCAGCTGCAGTGCTGTTAGCTTTTGGTTTCTGTAACATTGTACCGGCTCTCTGGGAAGGGAAGACTTGCACCTGCTGACTTGACCTTGACCGCAGGGTTCTAATTTTCGTCCCTTTTCTTCCCGCCCTGGTTCTTAGAGGATTAACAACCAACGACCCTTCTTTATCGAGAAGGGCGCGCACGGGCTTGCTGGGAGTTGCAGGCATGTGTGCAGACAGTTAATAGGTAAACACAGGTTTGTAGACCAAAACACATCTGTGTACTGTCCTCGTTTCCTTACCTCACCCTCAGAATGTCAGGGAGTGGTCTGAACAGGGATCCAGCTCACAGTGGGGTGGTCACCTGAACCCAACAGACACGGATTTCTAGTTCCCAGTGACTTCCCTAAGAAATCCAAAGCTAGCTACAAATCCATGTATGCAATAGGGCAATCCTTGACAAATCTTGTTTGAATTTAGAAGCCAGATCAGATTCTTGGCTGAGACTTCCTTTCTACCTTTCCCCCCACCCCTGAAGTTGAGAAGCAGGTGGGGAGGGGAATCTGCTCATCTATCACAGTTCCATTAGGACTTGAATTACTAAGGCTGTTTTCCCAGCCCATGTCCAGGGGAAATAAAAGCTTAGTAAACTAGGTCCTTAATGCACCCTGGCAGGCCACAACTAGCAGCCCCCTCCCAACCCTGTTGCCACCCAGTATTGCACGCTCTGTCTTCCACCCACACAGTTCCCATTAAAATCAAGCAGCCCCTACCCCTGCTAGCCAGTCAGCCCCCAGCTAATCAGTCATCCCTCTAGCATCTATGCCAGTCAGCCACTCCCAGACTCCCTAGCTAGCCAATCAGCTCCCTGGCATCCCCCAGCCCCTATAAGCCAGTCAGCCCCCCCACTGCACCACTGAGCCTCAAGTTGATGTTTGGCTGCAGTGGTACAGCTCAGACTCACACAGAGCAGCATGATGCAGTGATAAGAACTTCCTGCTCTGACAGCAGCCAGACCCCATCACTGCAGTACATGGCTCTGTGCGAGCTTAAGCTGTGCAGTGCAGGAACTCTTGTGCTGGTCTCACGTTCTCAAGTCTTGCAAGACCAGTGCAGATGTTTCTGCAGTGCAGAGTAGAGAGAGAGAGAACCTCCTGCTCCAGCAGGAAACAAAAAAAGAAGGGGACAAGAAAATCCCAGACGCCAGGTGCAAATTTTTAGTTGCCATGGCAACATGGTGCCTTGGAATTTGTCATATCTTGGACTAGGGCAAAATCAAGACTGGATCAGTCGATTTGGTTGACCTGGTGTGAGGTGGTAGCTTTAGCTCATGGACATCAGTTAGAAACCAGGATTGACCCTGCAGCTAAATACATGAGAGCATTTAGAAAGTTTCCTGCCTTTGCCTGGTCGGTGTCATGCCAGGCCGTAGATTAGATTAAGTGGTTCACATTAGTTGTTTATATTTCAGCATGATCACAGAATTTCTAATAAGGTCATGAATTGCATTATTTAGCCTTACTGATATAGAACAGAGTTCTGATGAGTTCAGTGCAATGCACTCCCTTGTCCCTGAGAGAGTCAGGGAACCCACCACCCCCTACCTCAGCTGTAGGGCATATCAAACAGGATCTTCAGTCTCCTGTTCAGGTCTTCCAAGGCTGCTGGTTTTTCATATTTCCATGTCAAACTAGCTTGTCTACCCTCTCTTCCTCTGATCTGGACTTGCAGCAGGTGTTGTGGGACCCACTCTTTGTAAAGGAAGCAGGATTGGAGAGAAGGCATCAGACATGGCCCCTGCTTTTAAGCTAGGATGAAGGGAAAAATTACTTGGTTTTAGTTAATTATGTAGAGAGTTCGAAGACTTCAATTATTTCAGTTTGTAGAGCACATTAGTTCTGGGGGGGGTTTCTGTTATTATGGATAATTAGTTTTGCCCTGGTCATATTTCCATTTCATGTTTTAAGTAGTGTTTTGTAGTGTCAGACTACAGTAATTACGGCATTGATTGATTTCCAGCTTTCATTTGCTGAGATCCATCTGTCCTGAAATTTGCATTGATTCTACAAGCACAAGATGAGTGATTCAAGCAGCTGTTTGCTATTCAAATGTTCTCGAGTTTATTAGGAATAATTTGACTTGCTTGGCACAAATTTCTTGAACTGGTAATAAATGATTAACAGAGATTGCTAATCAATTTCCTCCGAGCTGAATTAAGCCTTGGTTCGACCAGTGCGCTCCAACAGAGAACCTCTGCCTTCAAAATTATAAAGTACACAGTTGATCCTTGAAAGGAACTTGGCCTCTTGGCAGGCTCTTGTTTCAAAAAATATTTGCACGTCCATCCGGGGAACAGGAGCTTAGCTTCAGACCGTAACTTTCTAACTCTCCAGTGGCCAGATGCAACTCTTGATGGTGTAAGATCCCAATGACACACCTGACTAGAATCCAGGCAAAAAGGAAAGGAACACACAGAATTCTAAAGCAGTCGTATCACTTCTCCAACCTGGACACCGACAAACTGCATTCTGTAGGCACATATATGATGATAACTCCATTCTGTAGTGTCCTAAAACCATTCAGTGTCCTTGTGTGCATACACATGCATGTTATTAAAAGAAGCAGCAATAAAGCCAAAACAAGAAATCTCCCCCCAGAGCAAGAGGTAACTAAGTAGCAAGTTCCTGATGCTTGGCAAATTAAGCCAAAGCTATGTTGTGCATCCTTGATGTAAAGAGACCTCTTTGCATTGTGAAAAGATTTGCTCAGAATGTACATGGATAAATTAGAGGCTTTGTATTTCAGCTAATGGAGAGCCAGGCAGAATAACCAGGGATGTACAGTAAGGACACATTGAACTGCTGTAAACCATGTAGTGGTTTTCGTTTCATGAAGACAGGAGATGTAGATTAACTGAGGAAAGCCTGGTAACCCCCAAATGTAAATTTGTAATGTGCAGGAGACAACATTAAAGGGGAAATCTAATCTTTAAGATGCAGCTAAGCATATTACAAAAAGCAAGCCAATAGCACATACAGAAACTGCCGGATGCCCAGCAGCTACAGATCTAGACTTGAAGATTAGTTTATCAGGACTCTCCCTTTAATTGAGTTGTCACTCACCCTCCCTTATGTACAGGCTATGGCTACTGGTTCATAGAGGACATGGCTTCTCCTTTAAGCAAAAAGTCAGGAATTATAGGAACAATATTTACTTATCTCTGTAGCCTTTGTGGCAAATGGTTTACTGTTAAATAACAAATGTTTGCTTACAAGTTTGTAGGGTAGCTCCCCATCTAAGAATGAACAGTCAGGCGAAAGTCCGATTTTTCTTGTAGTTGTAAAATTTTTTGGAAACCAGAGAAAATGCTTTTGTGATATTTGTTGTGAATTTTGAAAATAAAAGTTTGGAAAAAATAAAGCATAGTAAAGTCCTTGATTTTTTCATTGTTTTTGACTACATCTTTGTATAGATAGAGCTGAGTAATGGCTGGCATAGAAGTTCAATCCAGAAAGGATCTCAATGAAGGTGTATGGCATTCAGAGCTTAAAATTCTGCAGCAGTGCTGGTGAATCGTGCATTTGCAGGAGGGAGAGAATAAATTACTGTTGTAACATCTTACTGAGTACCTCCACATCGTACAAAGAAGAAGACCAAATTTCAGCAAGGCTACCACTACTTCTGAAAGGAAGGAAAAAACATTAATATAAGCCATATGCCCAGGATAAAAAAGTGTCCACCTTTAGTCTCAGCATTGGAACTAATATTGGTGGTAGTGATAGTGTAGAACCTTCAAGTTAAAATATCATTACTGGTGCAATTATAGGCTGTGGTGAATGTGGTCATGGACCAACTACAACAAGACATAAATCATAGAAGCTAAGAAAATAGTTAGAAGACTAATCAGACCACTTAAGATAGAAAGGAGATAACACATTGCTACTTTTCCTCTATAAATCCTATATTCTAGATTGTTCTGATCAACCAGTCCAGGCCAATGGGTTGTGTCCTCATGCCAGCAGATAATGGAGACAGAGAAACAACTAGGATCTTCCAATAACATCATCACTTGTACTAGTGCCGGTGCAGATGGTGATTGCTGGCTGGTGCAGCTCTGTTTTTGCAGACTGGTCTTCGCAGCTCTTGGACAGCTGACCTGCAGTGGTGCCTGCCTGGTGTGGCTCAATAGCTTCTGATGCTGCAATGGCAGTGTACAGGGGAGGGCCTTGCTACTCCAGCGGCCGGGGTTGGGCCTCTGTATTGTGACTACTACTGCAGGCAGCCAAATCAATCTTCTGACAAGCCTTCCCTCTCTGCCCACGATCAGACTGCATTCAGGGGGAATGAGCTACACAGATTGTGCCTGCTGCAGCGGATTTCCTGGTGTGCTTCACTCTTCACCCGTGATTATGGTTCAGGGCAAAGAGTGCAGATGTAAGTGAGCATTGAGCTGGCAATGGGGCAGTATCTTTGGCCACCTTGCTTTGGTGGCTGCAGCATGGTACGCAGCTATCTCTTTGTCTTTGCCATGTTTTTGCAAGTCAGCATTGCGGCCTAGCCATGTGTTAGGTCTGGCTCATGCAGGCATCTTTGCCTTGGTGCAGTAACTATCAAACTGCTGAAAAGAAGCCATTGTGCTCTGCCTGCACAGCAGACCCAGGTGGTCATTAGGGAAAGGGTAGGAAGGCCCCCCACGACTGCCTTTCCTTCAGAGCAGGCCAGGCACGATTCACCTTGTCATGCCAGGGAGCTGCAAAAGGCCATTTTGTCTGCTCAGCGAGATCCCTCTGGTTCCAATCCCTGGCTAACTCCCCCATGCTTCCTGCCAGAGATGGGTTTGAAGGAGAGAATTGACTGGAAGCTGGCGTGGGGAGGGACTCTCACTGGGACTCTTCCACTTTTGAGGATCAGCTTCCTCTGAATTTTTCCAGTTTCTATACCAGGTTTGATGCTTCTGGCAGGGGGGCTCTGGCCTGGCAAAGGGGTACTCTCATGGAGCCCAAAGTCCATCTTCCTTACAGTTGGAGGAGTCCTTCGTCTGCACAGACCTCACAGGGAGTAGGCCTCCAAGCTCTTGGGTGCATATCACGGATGGGGACCAGGCAGGCATGAAGAGCATTTGATCCCTTCAAGTCCTGCCTAGTGCTCAGGACGAGGATTCCCTGTCTGTGACCTCTGGAAGTGATTCCAGTTTGGAAAAGGGTGAGTTGTCTCCATCTGAGGAGAAACAGGATGATTCCCTCATCGTGCACTTCAACTACCAGGAGGTCCTTTTAGTCTTTATTTTTATTTATTTAGTATACATTTGTATACCGCTACTTCCAGCGATCAGCAGCGGTTTGATTACAGATTGGAAATTGTCAAATCATGACAGGAAATTTTTGAGGTATAAACACATTGATTAGACAGGAAAGCACAGCACACAGAGAACTATTTTACAGGGAACATGGGCTATGGAGTCTTGATAGGGTAGATTTCTTCTTTGCTTCAGGTATCCGAAGTTTCGCATGAGGCCAAGGACAAGTCCAAGGGGGATCCATTCTGAAAGGTCTAAATAGACTAACCAGGGCCTTTCTGTAACTGCTGGAGCATGGTCCCGGCAGAGTGGGAGTCTCCTGACATTCCTTGCCAAGGTCAAAATCATGAGCAAGCTCTGTGCCCTCCTATCGAAGGACATCAATGAGTTGCGCTACCCTAAGGTGGACACAACCATTGCAACAGTTACTAAGCACACTACCATCCCAGTAGAAGGTGGCACTGCTCTCAAAGATCATCAGGACTGCAAGGTTGAGGCACTTGAAGGCAGTCTTTTCGGCCTCATCCTTTATTCTCCAGGCGACTGTTTGTGATGGACTGGTGGCACGTACACCCTTGTGTTGACTGCAACAGTTGTCGTAGAACACTTACTCTGCCAAGCTGGAATCAGTTGCACCATTTCTCACTGATATCTTATATCATCTCATCCGTCTGACCACAAAGGAAATAGTGGTCCGCCACTGACTATAGCTCTGACTCCGGTACTGGGTAACTGACTGCTGAGACCAGGCTGGCCAAGCTTCCCTTCAGGGGAAGGCTGCTGTTCGGAGAGGATCTAGAGAAGCTGATGAAGGATTTGGGCAAAGCCAAGTCACAACTCTTACTGGAGGACAAGCCTGAAGCAGTGGCTAAACGATTCACCTCTCACTCCTTGCATCCTTACTTCAGGAATTCTTGCTGTTATTGTCTGGGAAGGCAGTCAATGCCATTTTCTAAGACCAGAAGCAAATTTCAGCCTTTTTGGAGTTCCTGCAGAACCCGCTATTCCTCCTCCTCCAGAGCTGGAGCCTCCCACTCTGTCCAGTGACAGGCAGGAGGTCGATTCTGGAGTGCCTCCAGTGGACAACAGATTCCACTTATTTCACAAGGAGTGGGCTTGAGTTACCATCAATTGCTGTGTGCTTGACATCATTTGATTAAGCTATACTCTCAAGTGTGCAGAGCCTATCCCGGTCTCATTCGTGATCTCTCTGTGTGCTTCAGCAGAAAATAAAGCCACCCTCAGGGCCACTTTGGAGAGACGTCTCCAGATCATTGTTCCTGTCCCTTCCCCCCACCATGCCACAGAGGGGAAAGTGATGATACTCCATCTACTTTGTGGTGCCCAAGAAAGATGACTCCTTCAGGTCTATTCTGGATTTGAAAGGGGTCAGTGCTTCCATCCGGTTATCTTGGTTTTGAATGGAGCAGAAGAAGAAAGAAAAAAAACATAGGTATTGCCATATTGGGTCAGACCAAAGGTCCATCAAGCCCCATATCCAGTCTCCAACAATAGCCAATCCAGGTCACAAGTATCTGACATATCCGAAAAGTAGCCTTTTCTTCCCCGGATAAGCAGTGGCTTTCCCCAGGCCTATCAACTATTTCCCCAGAAACTTGTCCAAACTTTTTTTAAACCCAGTTACGCTAACTGCTTCTACCACATTCTCCAGCAAAAGTTTCCAAAGTTAATCTATGCGTTAAGTGAAAAAATATTTTCTTCAATTTGTTTTAAATTTATTACTTTGTAACCTCATGGTGTGTTCCCTATTCTGCACTTTTTGAAAGAGTAAATAATTGATTTGTGTTTACTTGCTCCAGTCCAATCAGGGATTTATAGACTTCTATCAGATCTCCCCTTAGCCATTTCTTCTCCAAGCTGAAGAGCCCTAATGGAAAGGAGTACCGGAAGGAGACTTTCTTTGGCACAATGCAAGTATTAAGACAAGCACTAGCAGTAAATTTGAGAGACTGAGATCATATCCCAAATACATGGCCTACAAGAGAGGTTCATGACTATCACGGTATGTGCAAAACTAAAACAATTTGAAATGTTAGGTGTCATTAAAATGACAGATGAAATGTTATTCGCGTTCCCTTTTTATCATCTCTGTTTAATTCTTCTGACAATGTGGACAGTATGAAGATTATTTCCTACTTAGGCATGGATGCTACTCCACTGACACCTATCTGGTTCCTGCAGAGATCAAACTGATTTACAGTTGTGTGCAGCCCCCTCCCCACCCACTTTTTAAAAATTTTGTTTAGTTTCATTTTGCTCTTTTATATATTTTTTGTTAATTTTTTTATTTATTTTGTTTTATTATGCAAAAAAGGTTTTATGTCTATTGAGTTTTATGCATTCAAACTCACATTTTGCATTTGATTTGTGAAACAAAACTAAATGCACATCCTCACTGACCTATGCAGAGTGCACATAACAGCAGGAACATCCGAAGACAGAACTCTAACAAGGAGGTTTTTGAAAATGGAATCTGGCCATAATATAAGGTGAGAATCTCTATGTTAGAAATTATATATATGAAGATTGGAAAAAGGAGGAGACTGAGAACAGCACCAAAAGAGGTTGCAAAAATACACAGACATGATTTTTAAAATATATTTGATTAAAATAATGTAGGTTAATGAGACTATTCAAGGTAAGTAAAGCAGGAAGGCTAATCAAAGGCTCATCAGATGATCCTGGGACAGGTGACATTGGGGCTTCAGGATGAGTTAATGGTTAGAAAGGTGTTTTGAAGAGAATAGCCCTGCTGTTGAGCGCATTATACCTGCTGAATGAAATTCAGCACTTCATTCCAGAAAGTATATGCCGATGCTTCCAGGCAGCTGGCGCTTCTGATTCCATTGTTGCTTTGGAGACACCTTGTGTGCCTGTGAAATAATGTTTAAAGGTTTCTGATCTGTCACAACTGAGAAGGGGCCTTTCTCAATGGCTTCTACCCAGCACCATCTTTGGATAATTCATATGTTGGTCTAATACTCTAATAAATGGAATCACAGCCTGCAGAGACTCAACAGCATAAAAATGTTGGTTTACAAACTGCGGTCAAGAATTTTTTGGCAATCCTAAACATCAAACTATGTGCCAGAAGCAGCGCACATCTGTACCTCCCCTTCTCTGGATCCCAATTCGTACAGTTTCAAAACTTGTTCTGTCTCCATTCAGAATGGCAGCATTACTTGGTGAGGCACTGAACCTGGTCCTGAGATTAACGGTTAGTGGTCCACTTTCCATTTTGTGCTGGTGGTATAATTTTGAAAATGGCACCTAGCATGGTGGGTGAAACTGGCCTTTTAGGCTGAAAAGCAGAGAGAAGGTTAAATACACCAAAGTCTGAATATTCGCACACAAGTCTGCTGTTCTCTCGGGTTTATACAAATCCTCAGCTGCTTTGTTAATTGGCTTATTAGAAGTTTCTTTAACTTCAAGCAGTTGGTACCACTCCCTGTATTTCCCTGTTTTGGGATGAAATCAAGTGCTGTCTGGAAATGCTTTAAATCTCGATCAATAACTCGCTGTTTAGAAAGAAGCATCATTCCATGCTGAAGCGTTCCCTCTTTCCTCACCAGCCTGGTATTGTTTGAGACCAGTCACTGAAACAGCTGGACGCTGTCAAGCTTCTCGAGGTGGAGCCTCTAATACAAGGCAAACGGTTTTGTTGAAGTTTTTCCAGTTTCATTTGTTTTTGTCTTGACTAACCATTGACAATTAACAAAATACCGGATTTCTTTCTGTATTGTAAACTGCCCATTTAATTTGTCAAAATAGTTCTCCTCCTTGTACTAACATATCCAACTGGACCTTTCCCAGCGTGGGTGTAGAAAGGATAATGGTTCAAACCAAATGACAGCTCCAAATCCGTTGCTAAGTGCTTAGTCATACCTTTGTACAGTAACGGCCCCCATGCTTCTGCAAGACTCCATGGAGATGCCATCAACTGAGCCAGGATCAAAACCTGAACATCGATGTAACGTTGAAAGCTAATGACAGTACAGCATCTATGTTCAAACATTTGATTGTCCAGTGAAAGATACAATAATTTTCCATGTAGGCAAAGCAACCCTTTCTGAGTTACGCAGGCGTGTCCACTGTTTTGCATAAGTATGAGACATAATTTCAGCAGCCCCAGGTTGAGGACAGTGAACTGCTGTTAATTCAGTCTCATGGCTTCCCATGTAGCAGATGGGAACTAATTCCAGGGGGCCACCTGGACAAAGTTGAGTTTTCTCTCTTTGCAGAGACAGATGAATAAGTCAGCGCAGTAAGCTAATGATATGGCCTACACAGTCTGCATGAGTTAAAGGTTACTGATGAAAAGATAAGCGCTACCATTTCCTATAAATATATAACAATTTACTATCTATTAAAAATGTTGCTTAAGAAAAGTACTGATTATAAGCAAAGATAGATTTTCCTTTTCAGCACCCCTAGGCAGGTGGTGGAGGGAACCACCCTCCATGGGCATGGGACAGGAGGAGGCCCCACCCCAAGGAAGCATCTTGATAAAAGGGGAGTTGCCTCCTCTGTCACGCTCTCTCTCTAGCAATACTCAACTTTGGCAGTAGTATCCAGTTAGAGGCCCAAGGCAAATCTATAGTGCTCCGGAACACTTCTGCACATTTAAAAGGCGAATCTGCACCTTGAAGAGGATACTGCTTGGAAGAAAGGCAGAGAATAAAGCCCTTTCGGCCCAGCACCAAAACTGCCTAGTGGGAAATCTGGGCCTGATTTATCGGTGAGTTCTTCACGCAATGGAATCAGAAACACTCATTTTACCCATTTTGGAAGACACGATAAAGAACAAACATTTTTTTTCTAGTGTTTACATATTAATAGCCAAGATACAATAACTGAATGGTAGAAACATCACTATTCACTACTTGATATCTTTATCTAAAATAAAGTTTATGACATCTAATTTATGACCAAGTAATGGGAAGGTTTTTTTATATCTAATGATGTGTGAGACGTAAGATGTCTTTTGATTCTATGAACAGTCTCTAAGGTCTTTTTCGTCCCCTTAAATTGTCAATGTAATCTATAAAGTGGGACAATTTTGTTTGGAAGATATAGGATTTTCTGATGTAAGGTTAATATTTCATGGAGCTTATTCCACCAAGCAGGTGCTCCTGTCACAGTCTTCCTCTCTACTTCTTTTGTTGAACCTGATTATAATTGAGGATGATCAATAAATGACCTTGACTTGATCTCAAAACCCTTCTAGGCTGATACCATTTTAGTAGATCTTGCATTGCAAGTAGCTTGGTTCTCCCTTTCTCAGTATTTTAAAAGTCAATATAAAAGTCAGTATTTTAAAAACAGTAATATAATTTGAGAAGACAAGATAAAAGTCAGAGATCTAGTGGGGTTGACAGTATTTCAACATAGAAATATGATGACAGAAAAAGACCACATGGCCTATCTAGTCTGTCCTTCCATATCAACCACTACAACAGTCCCCTTTTTTCCTTTAGAGATCCTCTGTGTTTGTCCCATGCTTTTTTGAATTCATATACTGTCCTCATCTCCACCACCTCCACTGGGAGACTATTTAACAGATCCACCACTCTTTCCGTAAAGAAATATTTCCGCATATCACTCCTGAATCTATCCCCCTTCACCCTCATCCCATGTCTCCTCATAGCAGAATTCGCAATATGCTCAAGCCCTAAACAATGTATATCTGTATATAATGTATATAGTTTTGCACTGTTCTGTGCTAGTTAACTTTAACAATTGTTTTCAAGTTTTATTGTCTTTTGGTTATATGATGTTATATGTAAAACAAACTCTGCTTTGTTGATTGTTGTTTATTGTGAACTGCAACTGATGTATGGAAGATGCGGTATATAAGTGATTGTTAAATAAATAAAATAAAATAGCAGAACTTGCTTTCAATTGAAAGAGGCTTTCCCCCTGAACATTTATGCTACGGAGGTATTTAAACATCTCAATCATATCACCTCTATCCCGCCTTTCCTCTAAAGTATACATATTAAGATCCTTCAGTCTGTCCTCATATGCTTTATAATGAAGACCACTAATCATTTTAGTAGCCACCCTCTGCACCGACTCCATCCTGTTCACATCCTTTTGAAGGTGCGGTCTCCAGAATTGCACACTATACTCCAAATGAGGTCGCACCAAAGACTTATACAGAGGCATTATCACCTTTTTTCTGCTAGCCATTCCTCTCCGTATGCACCCAAGCATCCTTCTAGCTTTTGCCGGTGCCTTTTCTACCTGTTTAGCTACTTTAAGATCATCAGGCATAGGTCCCGCTCTTTAGAAGACAAAAGTACTTCACCCCCTATACTATATTGCTCCCTTGGATTGCTGCAGCCCAAATGCATGACCTTATTTTTTTTAACATTAAATCCCAGCTGCCAAATTCTAGACCATTCTTCAAGCTTAGCTAGATCCCTCCTCATGTTATCTACACCTTCCTGGGTGTCTACTCTATTGCAGATTTTGGTATCATCCGCAAAGAGGCAAACCTTACCCGACAGCCCTTCCGCTATATCACTAACAAAGATGTTAAAAAGAATCGAACAAGATAACTGAGAAGATCCGAGAGGACTGATGAATGACTCTTTGCCATCATATTCCATGTTGTATCTAACTCTCATCCAAAATATTTGTTACTGTAGCGGGGTGGGAGTAAGCACAGGGAAGGGGAAGAAGTAAAAATGGGGGAAATACATGGATGGCTTCTGCTGAAAGCTTGTGTAGACTAGCTCCACTGAGGGAGTTGGAATTTAGTGCATACATAATAATTTCAGAATTTTACTCCTGAAAGAACAAGAAATGTTATCTAATTTTAACTACTAGACAGAGCGACTGTATGCAGCGTTCTACAAGAAGGTCAAAGCACCATTCAGCACTGGTAGAATGACAACTTTTTATTTAAAAGTAAATGTCATCAGTTATTTTTTTCCTTAGGAAATATGTACAGCACGGTCAATGAGTGAGGAACACCAGCAGTTCTGCATTTCATTCTAATGGCCTCTTAACAGGCTTGTATTCAAATACTTTTCAAATCCTCAATTCATCATACCTGGACAGGAAAATGAGATGGTCTGTTGATCTTAGCAGCAACAGGGCCTTTAACACTCCTTCCTCACACTTTTTGAGATCTGACCAAGAAATTCTAGGCAGGCAAAGAAATATCACGTGAGCCTTTGGATCTGCAGGATCTCAGAATCCAGTTTGTTACGATGTCATCACACATGCACGGCAAAGAACAAAGTATAGGCACACTTCTACTTAAAATGAATTAGAGTTGCCCAGTGTTGTGGTTACCATTTACTGCCAGCTCCATGCCTGAAGGCTTTCTAGTCTCTTTTTCTAGTGGCTGTATTTCTCAATCTCTTTCTTCCTTTTTCTTTTATACGTTTTAAAAAAATGCATATATGTTACACAGAAAAATGATGGTAGAAAAAGACAACACGGCCTATCTAGTCTGCCCTTCCATATCAACTACAATAGTACCCTTTTTTCCTTTAGAGATCTTGTGTGTTTGTCCCATGCTTTTTATCCAGAAGGGCACGTCTAGGCTGTCTGGATGCCTCCGAGCAGGCCAGGCCTGTTAGGACCCAATTCTACACCGCGGGAGCCAGACATTTCTGCATGTGCAGGATCAGGCCCTGTGACTGCCCGACATGTCCCTACATCCCTGCATGCCATCCTGGCCGCCATAGCGCTGACCCCCATTGCTCCGCAGCTAGCCCTTGGCGAGGCAGCCGGGGCCCATATTGAGTGGCGGGGACCTATCTGCCTCTGATCCCAGCTCTGACAGTGGTTCCCGGTCCCGTTCCCCGACATTTTCGCTGCTTATTCCACCTCCGTGGTGGAATAAGCAGGACATCCATTTCTCACCTACATGATGTATAGGGCCATGACCTGAATCAGTCCAGTATGTCCTGCCACCTCGGACCGCCCCCTTGCTGCCCACTCACCGCCCCATCCCGCTCCCATCCGGCTTTGCACACATTGGTCATGCAGGGTGAGTGTATGGCTGAATTCAGGCAGGATGGCTAGCAGGGCTGCAAGTCCCACCGGGATGTAAAGCCTCACTAGTCATCTTGCAGAATCAGGCCCACACTGTCCTCCTTTCTACTACATCTACTGGGAGACTAGTCCACGCATCAACCACTCCGTAAAGAAATATTTCCGCATATTACTCCTGAGTCTATCCCCTTTCACCCTCATCCTATGTCCTCTCATAGCAGAGCTTGCTTTCAGTGGAAAGAGGCTCTCCTCTTGATTTTTTTTTTTGCCTCCTCGTGGAACCTTTTCTTTCTTAGTGCCTACTGCCTGTCATCGGTTGCATTGGCTTCCCTGACAACGTCCTTTATTCTACATGTTTTTCACCCTTTTGGGGATTTTTTCTTCTCTGTCGTTTTTGCTGGCTGGTGACATTAAGCCATTTGACCTTACTGCAACCATGTTCCCGGATATGTGCAAGCGAACCAGCAGCTTTAAAAAGTGCACTAAGTGTGCACGCACCGTCTTGGTCACTGACAGGCACAGCTGGTGCCTGCAGTGCCTTGGACTCGACCATGAGCCCACCTCGTGCAATCTGTGTTTGTAAATGACAAGGAAGGGCCTGACGGTCCAGGAGAAGCAGCTGGAGTCTTTCAAGTCATCAAATTCAGCATCCTCGGCCCTGGCATCAACGCCCTTGCAGGGCTCTGCCAAGGCATCGACATCATGCAGTGCCCACGCACACTCAGAGCCAAGGGGCCACGGTGCTATGGAGCGGAGACTATCCATTGACCTCCAAGCAGAACCAAGGAAGAAACAGTCTTCAACTCTGTCGACGTCGAAGGGGACGTCCGAGCACCAGGCCAAGAGCCAGGTGCATTGATACTAGAGCCCTTCCCAACATGACATCGAGTGTGATGGCTGGGAATGGCCTGCTAAGCTACCCTGGTGGGAGGAGTCGACTCCCAGAGCCCTGGAGGGGCCGCCAGCAGTCTTCTGATGCACTGACCTTTGTGGAGTCCCTGAGGCAGGTACCAGAGTCTGTGGTCATCTGTTATCCCAGCCCCAATACCTTTGGAAATGGCGGTGCTAGACGAGTGCCTTCAGATCCTCGAGGTGCACATGGCGGCAGTCCTGGCTGCACAGCCTGTTGGACCTCTGATGACCATGGCATCATCGCCACATGCCATCTATTCCATCCTGGAAACCCATGCACTCGCTGCTGAGGCAGGACATTGGGTCAATGTTCGGAATCAGTACCGGTTCCTACAGCTATCTCCCTGTTCAGTCTTGGGTTCCGATGCACCAGCACTCTCGTGTGGTGCACTATCAGTCTCATCATCGGTATCGGGAGGAGACCCGAAGCTACTTTGACTTCTTCTTGGAGTCAGACTCTGAGGGATGGGAAACAGAAGAGGAATCAATGATGTCCAAGTGAGAGTTTCCAGACCTGCCCTCGTCCCTTCCCTTCCGTATGAGTGATGGAAGTCGTCGCTGGAGGACATGTTCTTCCAGGACTTCATCTGGGACATTCCTTTCTCACTGGAAGCAGAGGGCAAGTTGACAAGAATTGGAGATCCTCCAATACCCCTTGGCTCCCAAGGAGGTTGTCACGGTGCCATGCACTGGATCTTACAGTGGCTGCTGCTAAGGATGTGGGAGAAACTCCTCATGATGCCAGCCATCAGTAAGCAACTCGATTCCATGTATCGGGTCCAAAAGGTCCCAGGCTTTGAGAACCCTCAGTTGCCCTATAACTCCTTGGTGGTGGAGTCTGCCATGAAGCGGATCAAAAGCACAAAGTCCCATTCAAGGGTGCTACCAGGCAGGGAAGCCAGGACCCTCAATTAGGTGCTTTCAGAGCTCCTTGCTGGTTGCCCAGATACTCTCCTACCAACTTTACATGAGCATGTTCCTGAAGGACATCATATCGAACCTAAACGAGTTCAACTCCCTCATACCCTCAGAGCACCTTCTGTGTTCTGGTGGGCCATAGCAAGGATTGCTCGAAGTATATGGTTCGTGCCACTTACTATGCCTTTGATTCTGCTGGCCAGCTAGTGACTGTGAGCATCAGGATACACTGCCTCGTTTGGTTCCAGTTCTCGGACCTGGAACAGTTGAGTCCAGGACAAGCTGGTGGATGTGCCTTGCTGGGGGGGAGGACCTCTTTGGCAAGCCGGTGGAGGAGAGGATAGGTGAGATCAAGAAGGAGCCTGTGACATCTCAAGAAAAACAGCCAACCCTCTCATAAGAAATTTCAGAGGAAGAAGATCTTCTACCAACACAAGCACTGTACTATCAGAGCACTGAGAGCTCTCAGCCAAAAGCACAGGCCCTACACCAGGAGGGACAAGCCTCAGAATGGGTTTTTGACTGGTTCCTCAGGAGCGAAGCCAATCTCCCAGTGTCCAATGGGGTGCCCTCTCAGGTGGGGGGATGGCTCGTCCACACACAGGTGGCCCCTTATTACCTTGGATACTTGGGTCCTGCAGGTCCTCCAGGGTAGGTACGTGCTGCACTTTGCACAGTTGCTCCACTTCTTCCCGGCTCAGTTCGGGTGGAGCTTCTACTCCAGATACTTTCTGGTCCCCAAGAAGATGGGGGTGTTCCAGCCCATTCTGGATCTTCAGAACCTCAACCGCTTCTTAGTGCAGGAAAATTTCAAGATGGTTTCATTGGGGATGCTGCTCCCTTTTATCCTCAAAGATGATTGACTATGCTCCTTGGATCTGAAGGATGCTTATACATACATCCCAATCAACCCGGTTCACAGAAAGTACCTCTGATTCATGCTGGGTGGTCAGCACTACTAATATCGAGTGCTTCCATTCGGTCTCGCATTGGCACCCAGGGTCTTCACGAAGTGTCTTGCGGTGGTAGCCGCTTACCTCCGGACCCTGGGAGTCTTCATCTTCCCATACTTAGATGGTTGGCTCATAAAGAGCTCCACACTGGATGGCATCCAGCGATCATCTCACCTGACCATTCAGATGCTCAAGCGGCTGGGGTTCGTAGTCAGCTACTTTAAGTTGCACCTCCAAGCTTCTCAACTGTTGGAGTTCATCGGGGCTCTCCTCGATACAGCTGATAGATCGCATGCAGTGGCTCACAGAGGTGATTGGCGACATCCAACAGAAGCACTACATGATAGCTTGACTAAGCACGCAGTGGAAGCAAGCCACGGGCTGCCTCTGGGACCAGGTAGAAATTACAGCTCCCCTCGTGCAGTCCCTTCACTGGTGGCTGGAGCCGCAGAACCTGCTCCAAGGTCTCCCAGTAAACGATGCCCCAATGGACGCTCACTAAGGGCGCATCCAAAATGGGCTGGGGCGGCTCACCTGGACAGCTTGTGCACTCAAGCCTGTGGTTGGAGCAGGAGAGCCTGCACCAGATAAACCTCCTGGAGCTTCATGCCATTGCGAATGCCCTGCGGGTGTTCCAGATGCACCTGGCTAACCAGGTTGTCCTGATTCACATGGACAATCAAGTAGCAAAGTTCTGCATCAAAAAGCAGGGAGGTATGGGATCGCACCTCCTGTGCTGGGAAGTGGTGCGATTGTAGAAGTTTGCACAGGTCCATGGGATGGAGCTTAGGGTGACCTACCTGCCTTGAGAGCTGAAAGCCCTGGTGGACCACATGAGCCGGGGCCTCCAACCTCTCAAGTGGACCCTCAACAGGAGGGTAGTGAACTAAATCTTTCAGGAGTGGGGCACTCCCATCGATAGACCTCTTTGCCACACCACACAATGCCCAGGTGGATTGGTTCTGCTCCAGGATGACTTCCAGTGGCCAGCTGACCTCAGATGCCTTTCTCCTGCACTAGGGGGTGGAGCTGCTTTAGACATACTCCGTGATCCTGCTTGTGGCGAAGACATTGCTGAAGCTTCAGGCCGACAGAAGTACCATAATCCTCATCGTCCCATTGTGGCCCAGACAGCCATGGTTCCCCTGCTGCTTCAACTCTCTGGGCGGAAGCCTCTCCGTCTGGGTTGCACCCCAGATCTCATCTCTCAGGAGGACAGGACCTTGCTGCAGCCCAATGTCTGGTCCCTGGTCCTCATGGCTTGGATATGGAATGGGTAGTTCTCTCAGAACTTAACCTGCCCGGGGAAGTGCCAGACGTCCTCCTGGCTTCCCAAAGAGATTCCACATGCTGCTGCTATGTATTTAAGTGGCAGAGGTTCTCAGTATGGTGTGCTGAAAGGGCCCTTCTTCTGCACAGTGTGCAAGTTCCTGGAGTATCTCCTGAACCTCTCAAACTTGGGTCTCAAGTCCAATTGGGTCAGTCACCTGAGCGCAATTGGGGCTACCATCATGGCTCGGAGGGAAGCCCATCTCAGTTCATCTCTGGTGGCTTGCTTCATGTGCCGCTTACTCCTTTCTAGACCTCCGGTCAAGCCCCCACCAGTGGCTTGGGACCTCAATGTGGTTCTGGCGCAGCTCATGGTGACTCCCTTTGAGCTGCTTACGTCCTGTCCTCCGAAATTCCTGACCTGGAAGATCTTGTTCCTTGTGGTTGTCACTTCGGCACCAGTGAGCTCCAAGCCTTGGTGGCTCACCCACCATATACCAAGTTCCATCAGAATAGGGTGGTGCTGTGAATGCATCCGTGCTTCTTGCCCAAAGTGGCCTCCTCTTTCCACTTCAATCTATTGGTGGTTCTGCCCACCTTCTTTCCTAGGCCTCATGCCATGAGGATGCTACGCTGCACATGCTGGACTGCAAGTGAACTCCAGCCTTCTACCTTGAGAGAACGAGGGCGCATCGCCATTCCACCCAGCTGTTCATCTCTTTTGACCTCAGCATGCTGGGCATTGTCATTCCAAACGCATGCAGTCCATTTGGTTGGCAGATGCATCCCTTTTGCTTGTGCCCAGGCAGGCCTGATCCTTGACGGTCATGTCACGTCTCACAACATCTGAGCCATGGCTGTGTCGGTGGCCAATTTGCACTCGGTCTCCATGGAGGAGATTTGCAGGGCTGTTCTGTGTTCTTCTGTTCACATTTTCATAGCCCACTACTGTCTGAATGAGGATTTACAATAACCCCCAATCCCGCTCGTGGTGAAGACATTGCTGAAGCTTCAGGCCGACAGGTACCATAATCCTCATCGTTCCATAGCAACTTTGGCCAAGTCATACTCCAACATCTGTTTGGGACTTAGGTTCAACTCCTTCCCACCGGCCCTTTTGTCTTTCCAGGCTACCAAAAGTGTCCTCTTAGTTTCAATGTGTGGTAAGGATGCTGAATCAGTCGAGTCCCCTAGGGGGACTAACCTCACTGTTTCTTCTGGTTCTCCAGTTTTGTTGCCCATGTTGGGTTTTTGCCTCCTTGGTTGTCGGTATTCTGCAGCTTGGGAGTCACATACATGAGGACATACTTGCTGCTTGTCCACGGAGAAAGCGTAGCTACTCACCTGTAGCAGGTGTTCTCCGTGGACAGCAGGAATAAGTCCTCACCATCCTCCCACCTCCTCGAGGAGTTGTTTTTTTGCTACTAGCTCTATTGTTATACTGGAGATAAGATGGTGCCGTAGCAGGCGGGAAGGCAGGCACCCATGCACGATGGAGCCTCCCAAAGCTTCCAATGGAAGCTGGGGAGTGTTCCCACACGGGGCTCTGTCGGGGACATCACCCATACGTATGTGAGGATTTATTCGTGCTGTCCACAAAGAACACCTGCTACAGGTGAGTAACTACACTTTCTTCTGCTGTCTATGCTGTATTAATGCTCAGTATGTCACTGTGATGTCTGCATATGGTTCTGATGAAGGTCTGCTCTTCAGCTATCTGTGTATCAGTGTGCTTCTTGCCCAGGACTCCGGTGAAGATCCGCAGTGCTGCTGTTCCCCAAGTTACTTTATTTCATTATAGTAGAATTGACCCAGTCCTAGAGTATTTTGGCTATGCACTCTTTCCCAAAGTGGGCACTTTTTGTCTTAGAACTAGAGACAAGGCCTATAAGATGTGCAGAAGAGCAAGTTACAAAAGTATTAAATAAACCACTAGCTAAACCAGTAGAGTCCAAGTTCATAAAGAAAGATAACATTTTTAGAAAATTCCTTTCTATGCTTTACACCATCCTTTCTTTCTGTTCCTTGAAGGTAAAAAGGATATTTATGAAGGACTGAGACACTTTGATAGTGTTTTCTATATTTTGGAGAATGAACCATCCAGAGCAAAGCCCGGATTACAAATACTGTATAATGTCCACAACCCTGACCTGGCTTTTGCCCCCTGCTTATCACATGAAGGGTCTCACCCTTTGCCCACCCCTAAAGGAGCACAGTCACACTGCACAAAAACAATGCCTCTCAGAGCTGAAATAAAATTTCCATTCAAATGGTCTGCTGCGGTTTAGGGGACACAAGTTCTACATATTGCTGGAGGTTGGTAGGGAAAGAAAGGGTTGATAGAGTACTTCAGCCTAGTTGCTCTCTCCTACGCTCGTTGGAATTATTGGCATGTCCAGACATGCTTTCTTTGGGTAACAATTCAGAAATCAGCAAAAGCATAAACAATCCCTTACAGCCTATTTATTCTGCAGTTTTTCATTTTATTTTTTGAGTATTTAGAACGCTGGTAAATATAAGCTGGAAAACCCATGATGTTTACCATGCAGGAAATCCAGAAATCAATGTTAGTTAACCTAAGATAAGGGAATCACATTAGTATACTGATGAACCGCACGGTTCCCACTCTCCTTCTAGATCAATGGTTCTGAACCCAGTCTTCAGGACACACCTAGCCAATCAGATTTTCAGGATAACCACAATGAATATGCATGATAGAGATTTGCAGCAGTCCAGAGCGAGGTATATGGGGTGTGACAAAAAAGAAATGAGATTGTCCCATAAATGTTTTATTACAAAATCTACAGAGAAATTACGCATTGTCCCCTTCAAAGTAATCCCCCCCCCCCAAGAGTTAATGCACTTCTGCAATTGCTTCTGCCACGTACGGAAGCACTCGGTAAAGTCCTCCTCCTTGAGGTCCCTCAGCTCCCTCTTCACAGTGGCCTTGATCTCTTCTACAGAGGCAAAATGAGTTCCTTTGAGCACAGTCTTCAGCCTGTGGAAGAGCCAGAAGTTGCACAGGGTGAGATCTGGGGAATAAGTAGGGTGGTCAAGAGCTGCCTCACACTGAGCGCGGTGTATGAGGGCGCGTTGTCATGGTGGAGCAGCCATGACTTGTCTCTCTACAGAGCCTGCCTGCTGCACCGAATCCAGTCATGGAAGTGATTGAGGATCTGCTGGTAGAAGTGCGGTTGACTGTCTGACCCTCAGGCACAAACTCATGATGGACCACTCCCTTCTGATCGAAGAATGCAATCATCATGACCTTGATTTGGACATGTGTGCCTTCTTGGGTCTATGTGACAGTCGAGTCTTGTACTGCAGGCTCTGTCTCTTGCTTTCAGGGTCATACTGGAAGATCCAAGTCTCGCCTCTTGTGATCACTGTTCCCTCTAAGCTGTGCGCGTGTGCGCGCGCACACACCTCGCTGAGAGAGCGCACATACTTTACAACAGAGCGCACAAAAATTACAGCTCTGATTCTGATAGAAAACAACACAGACATCTTAAAATTTAAAAGTTATGATTGTAATTACTAGAAATTTCCCGCTTCATTTAGTAATCGTCTATTTTCATTTAATTTGATTAAAATCAATGTGGTGTACATACTGTATTCTGACGTGTAGTCAAATTTTAAAGTATATAACTCCGAGTGTCATTATGTGGTGCACAAAAATTTAACCTTCCTTCAAAAGCTGCACACAGCTGATATTTTATGCGCACAGCCTACAGAAAATTAGAGGGAACATTGCTTGTGATGACTCAGCCAATGAACTCTGGATCTTCTCCAATCTTCTCTAGCAAGTCTCGACAAACATTGACCCAGTGCTCCTTCTGGTCGTCCGATAAAAGCTTGGGCACCATCTTGGCGCACATCTTCCACACCCCCAGCTCCTGCACCAAGATGGTCCGCACTGACTTCCTGTTCAGGCTGAGCTCCTCAGCTATCATCCTCACCATCAATCTGTGATCACTCTGCACCAGCTGGTTCACTCTGTCAATGTTCTCAGCCGTCTTTGTCGTGGAAGGCCATCCTGACTTGGGGTCATCCTCCACCTCCTCATGGCCAGTCCTGAAGCGTTTGTGCCACTCGAAGATTCGCGGCCTTGACATTGCATCGTCTCCATAAGCCTTTTGAAGAAATTGGAGACTCAGTTGGGCCCTTCTCCAACTTAACCAGAAATTTCAAGTTGATTTTTTGCTCCATATTTCTGCCACCTCCAGTTGCGTGACAAAGTGATGGAGCAGTGTGCTACAAAAACCCTGAAAAAGAAAAACTGAGTGAGAGAGATGAAGAATATTATAGTAGAATAGCAGTGAGATGTTGCACAACACAGTGACATAAGCAGTTAGCCAATTGGCATTGAGTCATGGGCGTGGCTGTCACAGTCTCGTTTCTTTTTTTGTTACACCTCGTATAATAACAAAGGTTTTCATTGCAGAAGATTACAAGGGCCACTACTCAACACGGCTGTGTTTCGGCACTGCCTTCATCAAGGGTTTTGGCCTATAAAAATCATCTGCAGTGAATCAGCCCCTTGCCTATTCCCCCTTTAGCCAAAACTAATAACAGTAGATCACTCCTCTCTAACACCAAAAACCTCCTAAACATACCCTCACTAAAGAAAACGTGTAAACAAACCACCTGCAACAGGGCCTTTTCACTGTATGCCCCTTCTGTATGGAACCCCCTCCCATACAAACTATGTAATTGCCATGACCATACTGAATTCCAGAAAAAAATCAAAACCCACCTCTTCCAAGAACACTTTTCCCTACCCCCTTAGCCCACATCTCCTGAGTA
The DNA here is from genome assembly GCA_033557465.1 of Ichthyophis bannanicus. Taxonomy (NCBI): domain Eukaryota; kingdom Metazoa; phylum Chordata; class Amphibia; order Gymnophiona; family Ichthyophiidae; genus Ichthyophis; species Ichthyophis bannanicus. Next base: position 115,813,237 of record CM066049.1, on the reverse strand, counting down.
CACCTCAGCTGTAAATATGTACATTGTTCTGTGTTGAATCATGTTTGCTTATACTCAAAATGTTCTGTTCTATGTACAACAGATGTGACTCTCTGTTATATTATGTTCCTTGTAAACTGTCTTGAATTGTAGAAAGATGGTATATAAAAACAACTAAATAAATAAATAGGAATACACATAAAAACATAAATTAAAAACAAAATAAATACATATTTAAACATTACAAATAATAGAAAGTAAACCAATATCAATGTCCATAATGGAGTGCTATCTCATAAAAGCAAAAACAGAAAATTAAAAGGAATGTTGTTAAGTGCCGTCGAGTCGGAGTCGACTCATGGCGACCCTCTGGATAGCTATCCTAAATTGTGTTCGGTCTTCAGTCAGGTGGCTCATTGTTGACAGACTGGTACACGTAGCTGCTGTTATTGTATCGATCCTTCTCATTGCTGGCCTTCCTCTTTTGCGTTGACCTTCTATCTTGCCAAGCATAATGTCTTTCTCTAATGATCTCTCTCTTCGCATGATGTGTCCAAAGTATGAAAGTCGAAGTCTTGTCATCTGAGCTTTTAAAGAAAGCTTAGGTTTGATCTCCTCTAGTACCGACTGGTTTGTTCTTCGGGCAGTCCATGGTATACACAGTATTCACCGCCAGCACCATAATTCAAAAGCATCAATTTTCTTCCTGTCTGTCTTTTTCACTGTCCAGCTTTCACATCCATATGATGTTATTGAAAATACCATGGCTTGAACAAGTCGAAGGAAGCTATTTATAAAAAGATCTTAAAGCAAATGTGAACCAAAATGACCGCCTTGATTGAAGGATAAGGCGGTATACAAAACTAGCTAAATAAATAAATGTAGACAGGGCTATATCTATGATTTAAAAAAAAACATAAAATAATGTCATCTACAGAATACATTCCCTGTAAAATAGTTATCTCCAAGTTATAATGCCCTGTTCAATGTAATTTCAGTTTGTTCAATGTAAACCGCACTGATGCAGAATAGCGCGGTATATAAGAGAATGTAAATAAATAAATACATAAAAGAAAATTAAAAACAGCAAATATAAAATTATCATGAGAGAGCAATCAATGAAAATTATACTATACTTCATATATTAATCGGCAAAGGGAGGAAGCGCACGTGGGTTACATATAAAGAAAAGAAGATTTGTACCGAATGGTTTCCGTTCAACTTTGCTTGTCAGTACCATGGGGAAACCCACTGTGTCTAAAAAGAGGAAGCCATTAATATATAGTATAATCAGAATTAGGAACATTAATAAAACAGACCAATTTTAAGTTTACAATTTGAGGACGCTATCAAAAGAAATTCTAAGTGGCCACGGCACAACCAGCAATAATTACGAATAATGTCTAAATGGTAGCAAAAATATACTTAAACGCATATGCCAAAAGCAACTGGTAGCTTCTTCCCTGCTTGCTTTAGAATCTAATGCCTCTCTCCTCCGCTCTAAGTAGCATTTCCTGTGTGCGCTTCTGGTATACAACTGGATATCCGTAAGGGAAACACTCAAAATTTAATTTACATGTGTTTCTCCTCCATTTGCCTGGTCATATCATCTTTTGCATTAAAAATAACAATTCTTGACCCATGTACTAAGTTTTTAAATAGTGTCCATATAATGTTCTTAAATTATACAAATCTTTTCTTTATTTGTAACCCACATGCGCTTCCTCCCTTTGTTGCACAATACAATATCCCGATTAATATATAAAGTATAGTATAGTTTTCATTGGTTGCTCTCTCATGGTAATTTTATATTTGTTGTTTTTAATTTTCTTTTATGTATTCTGTACATGACATTATTATATGGGTTTTTTTTATCATAGATATAGCCCTGTCTGCATTTAGTCCATATTTATGTTTTAAGATCTTTTTATAAGTAGCTCCCTTTATAATATTTATATTCCTTTTAATTTTCTGTTTTTGCTTTTATGAGATGGCACTCCATTATGGACGTTAATATTGGTTTACTTTCTATTATTTTTAATGTTTAGATATGTATTTATTTTGATTTTAATTTAAGTTTTTATGCGTATTCCTGTTTATAGGCCAAAACCCTTGCCGAAGGCAGTGCCGAAACACGGCCTTGTCGGGTAGTGGCCCTTGTAATCTTCCGAAATGAAAACCTTTGTTGTTATACACCTCACTCTGGACTGGTACCATATTGTATGCGAGTGTGGTTGTGCTTTGGTATTGGAGTGATAGATAATTATAATTGCATGCACTGCACCCATTGTATGCAAATTCATTGTGGTTATCCTGAAAACCTGAATGACTAGTTGTATCCTGAGGACTGGGTCAAGAATTCTTGCTCTAGGTTAATATGAAGAGGCTGCTCAGTCCTGATTTTCCCCCACAGAATGCATAGAGCTTTAGTTATGATTTCCCCAAGAAAAGTGGGATCACATCTCTATGCATGAGTGGAAAAAACAGGACGGAGGCAGTGTCTTTCATTGACCTGTGTGAGATGGCAACACTACTGACCCAAGAGATTCCATGGGAGCGTCCCACTAAATTCATCATCAGCACCATCACTGGCTCGGCAATACATGAACATATTATTCCCCTTCTGAACCAGTTACACTTGCTCCCAGTTCATTCCTGCACCAAGTTTAAAACGGTGCTGAACATTTTCAAAATCCTGTAGAATACGTCCGCTGGCATCCTGGAGAACAGTGAAGATCCAGACAACCGACCCAGAAGGCACAACAAGTCAAACCTTATCATCTCCCCCAGTGCTTACACAAAGTCTAAACGACCCACATTTGAGAGGGCATTTTCCCTTGCTGCACCAGCCCTATAGAACTCCCTACCGGACGATTTAAGAGCCACTGTAGACACAAAGGACTTCTGGAAAAATTGAAAAACCTTTTCTATACATGGAACACTTCAGTAGCATTCCTTAGTGGGTAGTATCCCCCCTCCTCAGTGTTACCCCTGTCCCCACGATGTCTCAAGCCTCCCTTTTCAAACCCCCGCCCCAACCTTTGCCACTTCATTGTACATGGATATAGGTTGTCTTGTATATAGGTTATCTTGTATATAGGTTGTCTTGTATATAGGGTATCTTGTATATAGGTTGTCTTGTATATAGGGTATCTTGCCCAGCAGTTCCAGCATATTTCCCCTCCCCTTTCATCTTATTACTAGGTAAACTGTTCAAGTTGCCATGTAAACCGCTTTGATTGTAGGATAAGGCAGTATAGAAAATCTGTTAAATAAATTAAATAAATACATTTGCTTCTGCGTGAGGACGGATGGTATAGCATCTGGTGAATGGGAGTTTTGAAGCATCTCAGCTTTCATGAATTGCAAAATAGGGCTGATAACATCCAGCATCCTTGAAGCTCTCAACAATAAGTCTATTCTTAGTACAGTGCAAACTCCATGGAAAAGAATAGGCATCCTTCACGTCTAAGACCCCAGCCATTGCTCAGACTGAGGCATAACATGAAATATATTTTAGGACTATACATTCTAGGTGATACATGCATGAAGGCCTGTAGCACGTGAAATTCAGAGGCATGATAAAAATTATACATGGAAGTAAATCTGAACAAGACGGGGGGGCCGACTATCTCTGAGCCGGTCAGAACTGGCATTTTGTAGCATGAGGAAAAAATGCTGTGGGCAGAGCATCTCCATATTTTTTGGCCATTTTCACAGCTCAGGAATTTTTCAGAATAAAAGCTGAAACATATCGCAGACCAGAACACGTAGCATTTGGATAGTTGTATTTAATAAAATAAAAGTTTCACAAGTTTTGAATATTTAAGTGGCTTAACATACCAAGTACACACAGTGACTTGCAGCTCCGTTTTGGGTGGGCAAAATTTGTCTGGAAAAGTCTTCACGTAAATGTCCAAATGCAATTTATGTGTAGTCTTCTCTTCCCCTGATGCCTCCTCCCAAAGTATGTTGTGAGGCAAAAGCCTCAGTGAAGATGAACACAGGTAACACGTTTTTAACCCGGGGAAATGGCTTTTGCAATTGCTCTCTGTATATTGATCAAGTCTATGTATTGACGGTCTGAGAAGGCCAATTTGCTCTTTATTTATCTGTTTCAATTTATAAGTTCTCCAGGACCAAGCAGGAAGTCAGTCCTCACTTATGGGTGACGTCGGCGCCGACGGAGCCCTCGCGGAGCAATTTTCCCCAGCTTTCAAAGAAAGCCTTTGGGAATTGCAGCGCGCATGCGCGGTCGTCTTCCCGCCCGAAGGTGCCATCTTAGCCAGTCTTCTTTTTTCCGCGGAGCCCTGCAGACGTCCCCGTCTTGTCCCCGCGAAAAAGTTGATTTTCCTCTTTCTTTTATACTTTTTTCTTTCGGTTCGACGCCGATCGTTTTCCCGCCCGGACTCGCGACGCCGGTCTCGAGTCCTCTAGCGTTTTTTCGGTTTTTCTGACTTAGTCAGCTTTCATTTTCGTTTTCCCTGGCAGCCCGGTCCTTTGACCTCGCAGGGGCCCTTTTTCCCCCGATGGCTGCCAGTGGCTTTAAGCGGTGTGGTCGGTGTGACCGAAATATGTCACTAACCGACACACACGACTTTTGCCTCCGCTGCTTGGGCCCGGATCATGAGGAACTGATCTGTGGGCCCTGCAGCAAACTGTCCTCGAAGGCGTTGAGAAGTCGGCGGCATCAGCGCGAGAGAATCTTCGCTGACCCCAGCCGTACCCGGACCTCGTCGGAGGCCTCCGTGTCAAAGGGCTCCAGCTCGGACCGTCGCCGGAGCTCCTCCGACCGGGGTTCTCCCTCCGGGGACCATCGTCGGAAGGAAAAAACCCGCGAGGGCGGCGTCGGTGGACGCTCCTGGCTCCGCGAGGGCCAGGTCGCATAGCCCCGACAGCCGCCCCGGGTCCTTGGAGAAGGAACATCTCCCGAAGCGACCTCGCCTGGAGTCGGAGATGCCTGCCCGGGTAAGTCCTGTAGTCCTTCTGGACTCGCCTCCGCGACAGCCGACGTCGGGCCCGACGCCGTCGGGGCCCGAGTCGGGGGCTGCTGGGTCACCTGAGCTCGGACTCAGGTTGACGGCCTTGGAGAGCAGACTGTCTGCCTTCATGGACCAGCAGCGGGCACTGCTCGCTGGCCTCGCTGGCGCCGCTGCCCTGACCGCCGGGACGTCGACGTCCAAGTCGACCCCGGAGACCGAGCCGATCCTCGAGTCAATGAGAACTCGAGTCGATCCTCGGTCGAGGTCACCCTCGGCCTCCCGTTCGGGACCGAGGTCGCCGACGCCGACTCCCTCGACGTCGGGGCGGCTGGCGCCGCACCCTGCCCGGGCCGACCCCACCGAGTCCTCGTCGGAGTCGGTCTGGGAGTCTGAGGAGGAAGAGTCACCTGATTCTTTCCGGACTCGGTGTGTCCCATCGGACTCACCGGGGTCCGAGCCTCGGAAGCAGTCCCCCCCGGAGGATGCCCGGTTCTCGGACTTCGTTAGGGATATGGCCAAGGCTTTGGCCTTCCCTGCGGATCCCGAGGAGGAGCCTCGAGCCGAAGAGCTCGACGCCCTCCAGTATGACTCTCCCGCGAGGGAGCACTTTACTGTGCCGGTTCCTCCTATGCTGGAACGACTACTCTTCCGCATGTGGGAGAGTCCGGCCTCCTCGCCGGTCCTGAGCAAGCGGGTCGATTCTATCTATCGGGTCCGCAAGAGCCCTGGCTTTCAGAAGGCACAGCTGCCACACCATTCCATGGTAGTGGAATCGGCCATGCATCGTCTTAAGAGCCAGAAGATGCACTCCTCGGTGCCTCCTGGAAGGGAGGCCCGTAACCTGGATGGCCTTGGCAAGAAGTGCTTCCAGGGCTCTATGCTCGCATGTCGTGTCCAGACTTACCAGCTCTACATGGGCATGTATCTCCGGGATCTGGCTAAAGAGCTAGCCGGATTTTCCGCTGGTCTCTCCGAGGAGCCCTTGCGGAGGTTCCTAGCCTTGTCCACGGGCATTCGGGAATGCTCAAAGTTCATGTCCCGAGCAGCCTATGATGGCTTTGAGGCCTCGGCTAGAGTGGCCGCAGCCGGCATCGGTGCCCGCCGACAGGCTTGGCTTCAGTCGTCGGACCTTGAGCCCTGGGTACAGGACAAGTTGGTCGATGTCCCCTGCCGAGGCGAAAACCTCTTTGGCAAGCCCATGGCGGAAAAGGCTGCACAAATTGAGACTGAGACTCTCACCAGGACCAGGCTTTCTAGGAAGACCTCCGCCCCTTCCCAGAAAAAGAAGGGCTCGGGAAAAAAGTCCTTTTACCCGAGGAAGGCGGCTGCCTACAAACAGTACCCCCATTATCAGGCCCCTGCAGCTCCCCAACAGGGCCAGCAGGCCAAGGGACGGGGTAACGGGTCCCGTAGGCAGCAAACCCCCAAGCCTGCACCACCAGCCCCTGCTCAGCAGGGAGGGGGTTTTTGACTCGCTCAGCATAGCCTCTCCCCCCCCGCTGGTCCCTCCCAGCACCGGAGGCCGGCTGGTTCACTTCGCCCACAGGTGGTCCAGCATCACCGCAGATGCCTGGGTGCTTCAGGTCGTGCGAGAGGGCTACCTTCTCCACTTCCATCAGGTCCCTCCCTCCTATTTTCCGGGAGAACCTCCGCGCCCCCCTCTGCACAGGGAGTTGCTCCTTCAGGAGTTAGCAGGTCTTCTGCAGGAACAGGCGGTGGAACCGGTGCCCCACCACCTGAGAGGTCAAGGCTTTTATTCAAGGTATTTTCTGATACCAAAGAGAACAGGGGGCCTCAGACCCATCCTGGACTTGCGCAACCTCAACAAGTTCCTTGTGCGGGAGAAGTTCAAAATGCTTACCCTTGGAATCCTTCTGCCCTACCTCCAGGAGGGAGATTGGCTATGCTCCTTGGATCTAAAGGATGCCTACACGCACATCCTCATCCACCCAAGCCACCGCCAATACCTAAGGTTTGTGGTGGCAGGAAATCATTACCAGTACAGAGTACTGCCCTTTGGCCTATCCTCCGCACCGCGTGTCTTCAGAAAATGTCTCGCGGTCGTGGCGGCCCATCTCCGGCTTCACGGCCTCTATGTCTTTCCGTACCTCGACGACTGGCTCATCAGAGCAGCGTCCGCTCAGGAGGTCACCAACGCCACGTGCCGCACGGTGACTCTGCTGCAGCACTTGGGCTTTGTCATAAACTTCGCAAAGTCCACTTTGCTCCCCTCACAGGATCTCGAGTTCATCGGCGCAAGGCTGCACACTCCTCGGGCACGAGCGTACCTACCGCTCGACAGGGCTCAACGGCTCATGGACCTAGCCGACCGCTTTCGCAGCCAGCCCCTGGTCTCCGCCAGGCGCTTCCTGAGACTGCTTGGCCATATGGCTTCCACCGTCCATGTGACCCCCAATGCCCGCCTGAACATGCGGTCTGCTCAATGGTGTCTCCGCCAGCAGTGGCGACAAGCCACAGGCGGCCTGGCAGACCTAGTGCGCGTCTCCGAGCCGCTGCTCTCGTCTCTCCGGTGGTGGCTCCGGCAGCCGAACCTGATATTCGGAATGCCTTTCCAGTCACCTCAGCCGACCCGGGTGCTGACCACCGATGCATCCCTCCTGGGCTGGGGAGCACATTGCCAAGAGGCACGTACTCAGGGCCTCTGGACCACGTGGGAGTCTGCTCAGCAGATCAACTTCCTGGAGCTCAGGGCGATCCGCCTCGCTCTCAAGGCCTTCTCCCACCTGACTTCCCAACAGTCCGTCCTTGTCCAGACGGACAATCAAGTTGCCATGTTCTACGTGAACAAGCAGGGGGGCACGGGCTCCTTCCTCCTCTGCCGGGAGGCACAGAAGCTCTGCTCTTGGGCCATCAGTCACGGCATTCTCCTCAGGGCAGTTTATCTCCCGGGCCAAGAAAATTGCCTTGCAGACAAACTCAGCAGGGTCCTCCAGCCGCACGAGTGGCGTCTGGATCCCTTGGTAGTTCAGAAGCTCTTCCTCAAGTGGGGTCTCCCCACGGTGGATCTCTTTGCCAGTCCTCACAACCGGCAGCTTCCTCGCTTCTGCTCTCGTCAGCCACACCCCCTTCGGGTTGCGGCGGACGCCTTTCTGATCTCGTGGTCGGGGAGCCTTCTGTACGCTTTCCCTCCCATCCCGCTGGTCTCTCGGACTCTTTTCAAGGTTCTCCGAGACAAAGCCTTGCAGCCGTGGTTTCCTCTCCTGCTGCAACTGGCGGTGGAGGGCCCAATCCCTCTGGGGATACAACCGGATCTCCTCACTCAGGATCAGGGGTCCCTTCTGCACCCCAACCTCAGGTCTCTCAACCTTATGGCCTGGCTGCTGAGAGGGTAGTCCTTGCTCCCCTTCTCCTGCCGGCGGAGGTGGAGGAGGTCGTCTTAGCTTCGCGACGGCCTTCTACCCGCAAATGCTACGCCCTTAAATGGCGTCGCTTTGCAGTCTGGTGTACCCAACAGTCTCAGGATCCCTTCTCCTGCCCGGTGTCGGTGATCTTGCAGTACTTGCTGCACCTCTCTAATCTGGGACTTAAGTCCAACTCCGTCAAAGTTCACCTCAGTGCTCTTTCAGCACATCATGTGCCAGTGGACGGCAGACCTCTCTCCAATGACCCTCTCGTAGCGAGGTTTCTCCGAGGTCTCCTTCTACTTAAACCACCTCTGCGCCCGCCAGCGCCTGACTGGGACCTGAATGTGGTTTTGCAGCGGATCACCTGTCCGCCTTTTGAACCTATGGCTACCTGTTTCTCTACGTTTTCTGTCTTGGAAAACACTGTTCTTGATAGCCCTCACTTCCGCTAGGCGCGTAAGTGAATTGCAGGCCCTCGTGTCTGATCCCCCCTACACTCGATTCTACAAGAATAGGGTAGTCCTACGGACTCACCCAAAGTTTTTGCCTAAAGTGGTCTCCCCTTTTCACATGAATCAGGAGGTGGTACTTCCAACCTTCTTTCCCAGACCACACTCCAGCCGAGCTGAGACGGTCCTCCATACCCTGGACTGTAGAAGGGCATTGAACTTCTACCTTGACCGTACGCGGGAGCACCGTAAAGCTGCTCAGCTTTTTGTGTCTTTTGACCCCAATAAATTGGGGCTCCCGGTCTCCAAGCGTACTCTGTCCATCTGGGTGGCGGACTGTATCTCTTGGGCTTATGGGGCAGCCGGACTCGCCTTAGAAAGTCGAGTCACGGCTCATTGCGTTCGGGCAAAGGCCACGTCAGTGGCTTACCTCCGCTCTGTTCCGCTGGCAGACATCTGCCGGGCCGCTACTTGGTCTTCGAGCCAGACTTTTGCGGTCCATTACTGTCTCGAGAGGGAGTCCCGTAGGGACAGTGCTTTCGGACAGGCAGTCCTCCGTAATCTCTTTGAGGTCTGAGCAACTCCTACCCTCCATCCCGGATGTGGGCTACCGGTGGGTGATAATTCAGCGAAGATTCTATCCTTCTGTGCTGCTGAGCTAGAGGGAGCTCATTTTTGTGCTTAGGGTCTCCGGTAGCCTTGAGCTTGGGAGTCCCATAAGTGAGGACTGACTTCCTGCTTGGTCCTGGAGAAAGCGTAGTTACTCACCTGTAACAGGTGTTCTCCAGGAGCAGCAGGAATCAGTCCTCACAACCCTCCCTCCTCCCCTTGGAGTTGCAATCGTCTGCTTATGTTCTTTTTGCAAATTTTTATGCTGTCTTTTTTAGCTATGTCATCTGACTGGCTAAGATGGCACCTTCGGGCGGGAAGACGACCGCGCATGCGCGCTGCAATTCCCAAAGGCTTTCTTTGAAAGCTGGGGAAAATTGCTCCGCGAGGGCTCCGTCGGCGCCGACGTCACCCATAAGTGAGGACTGATTCCTGCTGCTCCTGGAGAACACCTGTTACAGGTGAGTAACTACGCTTTTCCTAACTTTACAAAGAGTCCTAGCAACAAACGATCATCCGATTTCTAAGAATGCCAATTAATACATAGAAGCACATGCATGTCTTAAAAATAGCATTACTTAGCCATATTTTACAGTTTCCTAAAACTTGCAGCCTCTGAACACTTGTGCCACCACTAGTTTCACAAAGAGATTATTTTCTAGGATTTCTGCTGATTTTGTGGCCAGCAAAGAAACATTAGCCAGTATGGAGCAGACAGAGCTTAAAGATCCCAAATTACCCATGTCTAACAATAGCCAAATTAATATGAATAAAATACATTCTCTAAAATGCTTGTATGCAAATGCTAGAAGTCTAAAAAAATTAGACAGGAGAGTTAGAATATACAGCACTAAATGAAAGGTTAGATATGATTGGAATATCAGAGACATGGTGGAAGGAGGACAACCAGTGGGACACTGTGATACCTGGGTACAAACTATATCGTAATGATAGAGCTGATCAAATTGGTGGAGGGGTTGCTCTCTATGTTAGAGAGGGCATTGAGTCAGAAAGGATTAAAGTTTTGCAGGAAACAAAATCTGCTGTAGAATCTATATGGATTGAAATTCCATGTAAAAGGGGGAAGGCAATGGCAGTGGGGGTGTACTATCGAGCGCCTGGCCAGAATGACCAAATGGATGATGAAATGCTCAAAGAAATCAAGGAAGCTAACAAAAGTTACAGCGCAGTAATAATAATGGGTGATATCAACTACCCTGGTATCGACTGGGTCAGTGTCACGTCAGGACATGCTAGGGAGATAAAGTTCCTAGATGAAATAAATGACTGCTTCTTGGAGCAGCTGGTTCATGAACCGACCAGAGGGGAAGCCATATTAGACCTAGTCCTTAGTGGAACACCAGATCTAGTGCAAGAGATAAGGTTGTTGGGGCCACTTGGCAATAGTGATCATAGCATGATCGCCTTTGATTTAATTAGTGGAGGAAGGATAGTAAGGAAATCCACAGTACTACCTTTTAACTTTTGAAAGGGAGACTATGATAAAATGAGGAAAACAGTTAAGAAAAAACTAAAAGGAGCAGTTGCAAAGGTTAAAGATGTACATCAGGCTTGGCTGTTGTTGAAAAATACTATCTTGGAAGCCCAGACCAGCTGTATTCCACGCTTTAAGAAAAGTGGAAGGAAGTCCAAAAAACTGCCAGCATGGTTTAAAGGTGAGGTCAGAGAGGCTGTTGTTGCCAAAAAAGTATCTTTCAGGAAATGGAAAAAAGAGCCAAACGACGAAACCTGGAAACAGCACAAGCACTGGCAAGTCAAATGCAAGGCATTGATAAGGCAGGCAAAGGGAGAATTTGAGAAGAAGCTTGCTGCGGAAGCAAAAACGCGAAGTAAAGACCTTTTCAAGTACATTCGTAGCAAAAAACCTGTGAGAGAGTCAGTTGGTCCATTAGATGATAAAGGGGTTAAAGGAGCACTAAGAGGTGACAAGGCGATAGCGGAGAGACTGAATGAATTCTTTGCTTCAGTCTTTACTGAGGAAGATGTAGGGATGTTACCCATGACTGAAGTGGTATTTAAAGGTGCGGAAGAATTGAAGGAAATATCGATACATCGGGAAGATGTATTACAACTATTAGATAAACTGAAGGGTAGCAAATCACCTGGGCCGGATGGTATACATCCAAGGGTGTTGAAAGAACTGAAATATGAGATTGCAGACCTGCTATTAGTAATCTGTAAACTATCATTAAAATCATCTCTAATACCTGAAGATTGGAGGATCGCCAATGTAACACCAATTTTTAAAAAGGGTTCCAGGGGTGATCCGGGAAACTACAGACCGGTGAGCCTGACATCAGTACTGGGAAAAATGGTAGAAACCATCATAAAGAATAAAATTACTCAGCATGTAGATAGTCATGACCTAATGGGAGACAGCCAACATGGCTTTAGACAAGGAAGATCTTGTCTTACTAATCTGTTATGTCTTTTTGAAGGAGTGAATAATCAGGTGGACAAAGGTGAGTCGGTTGATATTGTGTATCTGGACTTTCAGAAAGCCTTTGACAAGGTCCCTCATGAGAGACTTTTGGCAAAACTAAAGAGTCATGGGATAGGAGGCAGTGTACTATTGTGGATCAGGAACTGGTTAAAAGATAGAAAGCAGAGGGTAGGACTAAATGGCCAATTTTCCCAATGGAGAAACGTGAATAGTGGTGTACCCCAGGAATCTGTGCTGGGTCCACTGCTTTTTGACATATTCATAAATGACCTGGAAAGTGGAATAACGAGTGAGGTGATCAAATTTGCAGATGACACAAAACTATTTAAAGTTGTTAAAACCCAGGAGGATTGTGGAAAATTGCAAGAGGATCTTGATAAATTGGAAGACTGGGCATCAAAATGGCAGATGAAATTTAATGTGGACAAGTGTAAGGTTATGCACCTAGGGAAGAACAACCCAAACTATGATTACATGATGCAAGGTTCCACATTAGGAACTACCATCCAGGAAAAAGATTTAGGCGTCATTGTGGATACCATGTTAAAACCCTCGTCCCAGTGTGCAGCGGCGTCCAAGAGAGCAAATAGAATGCTAGGTATGATAAAGAAAGGAATGGAAAATAAAACAAAAGATATTATAATGCCTCTATATCGTTCCATGGTGAGACCGCACCTTGAATATTGTGTGCAATTCTGGTCACCGTATCTTAAAAAGGATATAGCGATTTTAGAAAAGGTTCAGAGAAGAGCCACCAAAATGGTAAAGGGGATGGAAGGATACTCCTATGAAGAAAGGCTAAAAAGGTTAGGGCTCTTTAACCTGGAAAAGAGACAGCTGAGGGGAGATATGATAGAAGTCTATAAATTAATGAACGGAGTGGAACGGATAAACGTAGATCGATTGTTTATCTTATCAGAATTTAGAAAGACTAGGGGACATGCAATGAAGCTACAGGGTAAACTATTTAAGACTAATAAAAGAAAATATTTTTTCACTCAACGTGTAATCAAACTCTGGAATTTGTTACCGGAGGATGTAGTAAAGGCTGTTAGTGTAGCTGGGTTTAAAAAAGGTTTGGACAAGTTCCTGGAGGAAAGGTCCATAAACCATTATTAAGAAGGGACCCAGGATATCAATGCTTGAACCAATACAAGCATTGTGGAACCTGTGTCCCTTGGGGAAACTGCTAGGTACATATGACGTAGATTGGCCACTGTTGGAAACAGAATACTGGGCTTGATGGACCTTGGTCTGACCCAGTATGGCATATCTTATGTTCTTATGATTCTCAAGTGTTAAAGATACCAGGCTCCAACAGAGCAGAAAAAGTGGGGCAAAGATGTGGCACCTGCCAGCTCAGTATTAGAGCCTTGGAGAGGGCACAAGATTAATTCATTATACATGACAAGGAGCATAATAAATATTAGAGGCTCAATATTCAAAGGGGTGTATCTAGTTAGCAGAATCTAACTGGATAAGTCCTGCTGAGAGGGTCTACCTTTGGATGGTTCCTTTATGAGTGTTTTCGCATAAAGGAACCATCCAAAGGAAGACCACAAGAAGATATTTGTCCTCATAAGTTCACCACTTATCTAATCACTGACAGTTATCCACATCTCCGAAGACCCACTCCTCAATGGAAGCTGACCACACTGCCACACCTCAGAAACTGTGGTCATAATTTGAACTCCCTTCATTCCTTAACCTGGAAGACACAATCTAGGCTTTCAACATAACAACCTCCGCACTAGACCCATGTCCAGCTTCCTGGGTAAAAATCACCTGCCCTCAACTCATCGCCCATCTAATGAACATTGTCCACACTTCCTTGTCCCTAGGACAAGTATCTGCCATGCTGAAACAATCATCAATCTATCCCCTAATAAAAAGTGCCAAGCATGACCCAACATGCCCAAAGTCTTACAGACCTACATCCAGCATTCCACTTGTTGCAAAGATCCTCAAAAATATAGTACTCACAGAACTTCAAGACCACCTTAGTGAAAATGCCCCACTCGACCCTTTACTGCACAGATTCAGAAACCCTTATTATCTCTCTGCTAAACACCCTCATAACAGGATTACAAAACCAGAAAAATGATTTCCTCCTCCTATTCCTAGACATTGCCTCTGCTTTCAACTCCATCTCGCACAATCTGCTACTTCAGAGACTTTCAGAAATCGGAATCCAAGGGATCACACTTGCCTGGTTCCAGTCTTATCTAGAATCTCGAAAGCAGCAAGTCAGAATCAACAGAAAAACCTCAACCCCATTCAGGAGTTACTCAGGGCTCAAGCCTCTCAGCCCTTCTCTTTAATATTTTCATACAGCCGGTTTTCCAGATCTTCAACAACCACAAAATCCAATATCAAATTTATGCAGACAATATAATGATCTTCACACAACCCCCTTTCCCCAGACCTCAGCAGCCTCCAAAACTGTTTCAAAGATGCAAAGGAATGGCTTACCCGACACAATCTACACATCAACAATGAGAAGACAGAAGCCTTATACATAACCACTAACCCAACCTTCCACTCACCACAAACATTAAGACCTGACGTCGCAGAAATCAGAGTTAAACCTGAAGATAAATATCTAGGCATAATACTCAACCAGCAGCTAACTTTCCATGCACATATAAAGAGAACAGCGTCCGCTGTTTACCATAAACTAAAAAACCTGAAGAATCTCTGCCCCCTTCTATCTACAGACCTCTTCCGTACTGTCTGCCAAGCTCTAGTTACACCTCTCCTGGACTATTGCAACATCATTTATCAAAGCCTCCCCAAGCACACCCTCCATAGATTGCAAATGGTCCAGAACATGGCTGCTCGAATAATGGAGCCCCTTGTCGAGACCACATCATTCCATTGCTTATACAGCTCTACTAGCTCCCCATGACTGTCAGGATCAAATTCAAAGCCCTCACCATAACATTTAAGATCCTACATAGCGAATTTGCAAACTGCCTTCTGCCTCTCATTGGCAAATCCAAAACTGACCGGTCCCAAAGAAACTCCACTCTTAACCTCCTACAGATCCCTAGCCTGAAAATTAGGAGTAAGAAGTTCACCTGCAATCGAGTCTTCTCACTATTTGCTCTCACACTATGGAACTCCCTTCCACTAGCATTAAGAGAAATTCCAGACTTACGTGAATTAAAAAAACAAAACAAAACTTAAAACATACCTCTTCCTGAATGAATATAGCACAGATATGGACACAGGAACCCACCCAGTTTAAAATGCACTCTAAGGACACAATATACAAATAACCCATTTAACTGTACATAAGTTAACCTTCTCTAAGCTGCAGGACCGTAACTGTAAATAGTCGATGTTAAACTTATGTTGTACTCTTTACTGTTCCTGCTTATTGTAAAACAGTGTAGAAAGGCAGTATAGAGATAAGTTTAAATAAAATATAAATAAATATTTGGTGCCACTATCTGCAAAGTGCCATTGAAGATTCCTTTGACCACCTGGGCAGTCCGGATAGCGAGAGGTTTCAGTGCTTCTACATATTCACAATCTGCATAATTTAGGGCAATAACAAAGCTCTCCTAAGTGCTGTACGGATTGCCCTTCGGGAAAGCAGCTGAACATCTCTGCTATCTGGATGATTTAGCGGTATATAAGACCAGCTAAATAAAAGAAAGAAATAAAACTAAATCTGGATATTCAGTATTGGCCAGGATCTGGATACCGATGTTGAATGTCTGGATTTTTCTATCCACAGCAGATGGTATTTAAAAAACAAGCTGACCACCATGAACTGAATATCAGCCCTCTAGAAAACTAAAATGTGAACAGTACTGCTGATTAACTACTCAGGACCCAATTAATACCACTGAGGCTGACCAGCGGCAGCTTTAAGATTTTAGCACCCATAGGCAGGACTGACGTGAGGACAAAATCCTCTCTTGAAGCTCAGAGAGTCAGGGTCCCTCTGGACACTGGAAAGCAAGAGCCGTGGTTCCTCTTTGAAGTGAAGCCAGTGGATAAAATAAGTGACAGAGGCTCCTTTTTTGGCCTGGGTACATGGAGTTTTCAAGATTTGTCACTGTAGACAGTTTATTTATTTATTTTAATGTATTTAACAGGTCTTCTATACCGCCTTATATTTTCAAAGCAGTTTACATGGAACAGTTATAGCAACAAGCTTTACATTGAACAAGGTTAATCAACTTGGAGGTTACTTTGGGGTAAATAGGCAATTAACAATTGCTAACTATATACAGGAACTGTAGTGGTGTCTTATGGTCCAGTTTGTTGTCAATCTTCATCTTCTGGGGTAGTTCCAAAGTATTCTAGGAAAAGGTGGGTTTTTATTGCCTTTCTAAAGTTCCCTAGGTCTTTGATTTCACGTGTTGATATGGGGAGATCGTTCCATAGCTGGGGTGCAAACAGGGAGAAGGCTCTACTGCAGGTGGATTGGTTTGCTTTTCTGAAGTCTAGCGGGGTCTCTAGGATGTTGTTGTCTGCTCCTCTTCTTGTCCTGGTTGGGGGTGTCTTCTAGATCAGTGGTTGGAGAGTTGTTGGAGAGAGGTTGTTTAGTGTTTTAAAGATTATTATTATGTTTTTGTACTTGATGCGTACAGCCACAGGGAGCCAGTGCAGCTGATGGAGCATGGGGGTTATGTGTTTGTATTTTGCTGTTCCGGTGATGAGTCTGGCCGCAGTGTTCTGTACCAGTTGTAAGGGGAGAGTCGTTTTCTTTGGGAGTCCATGGTAAATTTTTGCAGAAATCTAATAAAGGCATTATTATAGCTTGGCATAAAGTTGTGAAATCATTGTCGGTGAGCAGTGGTTTGAGATTGCATAGCATTCTGAGTTTGTGGGAGGCTGATTTGGTCGTCCTTTTGATGTGTGGCTGGAAGCTGAGTTGCTGGTCAAAGGTGACCCCAAGGTATTTGACTTCTTGTTTATTCCTTATGGTATGGTCGAAGATTTTTATTGAGTCTGGTGGTGGGAATATCGTACTTCTGGTGATGTGCATCAGTTCAGACGTTTTGTAGTTTATGAATAGGCTTTGATGGTTGAGCCATTCTGACATTGCTTCTAAGCATGCTGTGATTTGTGAGTAGTCTGACTGTTTGGTGTTTATGGGGATGAATATCATGATGTCGTCTGCATATATTCTGTAATGGATGTTGAATTGTTTTATAATGCTGCATATTGGCTGTATGTAGACATTGAATAATAGAGCCGAGAGAGCTGAGCCTTGTGGGACTCCTTGGTGTTGGGTAAAGGGTTCAGACTGTTGGGCTTTGCTTCTTACTAGCTGTGTACGTTGGGAGAGGTATGAGAAGAACCAGTCCAGGACTGTGTCGCCTATCCCCACGTCTCTGAGTCTTTGCAGCAGTGATGTCAATGAAACATAGTACAAAGCCATGGTGTATATTGTCTATACCTGTTTTTTTTTTTATAATTTATTTAAGAGTTTCTGGAATACAGTGTAGTAAATACAAACAGGTAAACAAGATACAAAGTCATAATAATCCAAAAAAAAAAATCCGTACCACATAAAAAGACCACATCAAGAGAGAGAAACCAGCCACAAAGAGAATTATATACGATTCCTCAAATGGAAAAAACAGGAAACAGGGAGTACACTTATACCCCACCATTAGGGAGCTAAACAATATCAAATCCTCCAACTAAGTCCCACCCGCCTCTTTCCCATCTAGAAATTTTTGCAACATATTAACAGTATACACATAAGTTTGTCCCCCAAGAACAACTATACAATGACAAGGAAATTTAAAAAAAAATGTTGCCCCCACAGCCACAACCCGAGCCTTCATCATCAAGAACTGTTTTCGTTGAATTTGAGTAGTCCGGCACACAGCCGGAAAAACCTGGAGCGCATGTCCACAAAAGAGAGCGTCCCTATGTTTAAAGTGCGCTCTCAAAATGCACAGTTTGGCAGCTTCAGAAACAAACTTCACTACCAAAGTATTGCGTTTTGAAATAACATCAGACGAATCTTCCAGGAAAGCCGTTAGGTTCTGATCCACTGAGCAAACCGAGGGAACCATAGCCCCAGTGGTCTGCGGAGAGGAAAAAGAACCAACAGAAAGGTAATACATATGGACGGCTTGCAAATCCCTCTCTAATTGTAAGATTTCAGAAAAATACTTTCCCAATAAAATTTCAGCAGATAATAAATGTGTAAAGGGAAATTTCAAAAAACGTAAGTTACGTGCTCTAGACTGATTTTCCAATACTTCCAGTTGGTAAGAAAAATTTAAAGAATCTCGAATTAGTAACATAGTAAATGATGGCAGATAAAGACCAGCATGGTCCATCTAGTCTGCCCAGCAAGATGGCAAGAGTAGGTGCACCTGTCACTCTGTGCAGGCCACCCCTCCCCATGTCTTTGTTTAGGGGTAAACCCACCACTCCATGTAGGACACCCCTATTTGTTGAGGCGTTATATGGTTCAGAAGTTAGATGGTACCGTTTATCTTGTTTTTATCCTATTGCTGTAAAGGGATCCACTGTGTCTGTCCCATTACATTTTGAATTCTATCACCGTGTTTGCCCCCACCACTTCCATCGGGAGGGCATTCCAAGCATCCACCACCCTTTCAGTGAAAAAGTATTCCTGACATTGCCTTGCAGCTTCATGTCATGCCCTCTAGTTTTACAGCTTCCCCATCTTTGGAAGAGGTTTGTTTGTTCGTTATTTCTCTTTAAGTATTTAAAGGTCTGAATCATATCTCCCCTGTTCCTCCTCTCCTCCAGAGTGTACATATTTAGGTCATCTTCTGGCGCAGGCTCCAAATCATTTTGGTCGCCTTCCTCTGAGCCATTTCCAGTCTTTTTACATCCTTTGCATGGGGGTTAAAGCAACATCAGAATCACGACGAGTTGGGAGTCAGTATGAGCAACAAACTTACTGAAGGAGCCTAACTGAGTATCAATGTACTGCAATTTACCAACCACATCTTGGGAAAATTTACAGAGGGAGGATACAGTAGAGGTTAAACGTGTGTCAATTTTCTGTATAGCAGTCCATATATCAACAAGAGTCACTTCCCCAGCAAGGGGAGCAGCAGACCCAGGATCTGCTACAGCTGGATAAACTGGGAGTGGAACTGGGGGTAAATTCTCAGGGGAAAGCTCTAACAAAGTTGATGAGAATGATGGAAGTGGGAGTGGAAGAGGAGACCGGAGAGCAGGGTTCAACGACGCCCCTTCCGGTGAATGATCATCAATCAGCAGGGAAGTCACATGTTTGTCCATAGGACATACCACTTTACCACCTGCAACACCACCCCCAGACTTAGTGCCAACCTTTGCCTTCCGTTTGCCCATGGCATACAACAGACTTCTCCACACTCACATGAACTCCTCATGTGCGCCCAAGGGGCACCAAAGGGGCGTATCCTGCCCTTTGAGTCATGCCCCTTAGGTCACGCCATGCAGGCCACGACACGCGGCTGTGTGTGGAACCTGTGGGCTTTGTAGAGCAGGGAAGGGTCCTCCAGACCAGGGCACGTCCTCCTCCTGCCTGCACGCTGACCAAGCAAGCCTCCAACAGGACCTGCTGCACTGGACCGCGCTGGTGAAAATCATGCGGCAGCTCCCTCACAGTCGGTGCTCTCTCCCATCTATGCCTGTTATATTGGTGTCCAAGAGAGATGTGATAAGAGTTTCTATGCCGTGGTTTTGTTTGAAGCCATATTGGTGGGGGTCCAGTGGGGCATAGGTATCTATGTGGTCCTGTAGTTGAGGCTGTGATGTACCATCGTAGTAAGAAAGATTATGCGGATTGGCTGATTTGAATGTCTCCAGTGCATATTTTCCTCTTGTGTGGCAGATAACCATTAGCTTTGAAAGATCAAAGCAAGACTTTACCCATCCACCACTTATGAATATAAAAATAGTACAAGCCACGAGTTACATAGTGACATAAAACAGGGGAAATGATGGCATATTAAGGCCAGTCGGCTTATCTAATCTATCCATCTGAGATTCCTCTACCGGTTTTCTACTGCTCTGGAAAGTCTACAAATCAAATTCCCATAAGCAAGCCAGCAACAGGCCCATTGTCCCTCTCTCCTTTCCCGTTGGGTCTTCCATTTGACCTACCACTGCTATAAGCATGTCAAACTCTGCCACAGTGGTGACCTTCAACATCTCCCTTCTTAGGCCATTTCAGGTATTTTCCTCTGTGACTTCTACAAGACCAGCATTTAATCCAATTGCCCAGGTCCCATTTCTTGTCATTTTAGAGTTTTGTAAAAAATCTCTACAGCCATCAAAATGAGTGAGGCTGTTATCCAGAAGCCTTTGGCCTCATCATGCTTAATGCTCAGATTTTTACCATGCTCAAGACTGTTCAGGTTACCACAGCACCTTTCTTGAAACCCAATGCAGATGAAACGCTGCTGCTTAAGGTTATTACATCTACTGGTTACCTCAAAGCCTTTTTTGCAAGCTTGGTGCAGTGATACCACTGCTATTTAGGGTTGTAATTGGCAATCTTTTCAGGTTACCCTAGTGTTTCTCTAACATCCTATACTTCTCACATCCAATCCTCAATCTCATGTTTTACCAGTTCACGCACTTTAATTTTCAATTATTGATGAGTAAGGCCCACTGTAACATAAAATCAGTGACAGAGGACAGCTTTGAAGCCATGTCTTAGGGTTTCTCTACCATTCTGCCAGATAAACAATCAATTTAAACATTAAAATAGTTTATAAACATTTCAATCTAATACAGATGAAACTGAAAATCATCCGTCCTTTCTGCCACCACCAGGATCAAAAGTGTAAGACTGCACCTAGCATCTTTTCAACCCACTCCTGCAGGCACACGTAGCCACTCGGGTTTTCCAGATTACCAAAATGAATATTCATGAGGTAAACTTGCACACATTGGCGATCCACTGTATGCCAACCTATTTTATGCACATTCAAGGTGGTAATCCTGAAAACCCAACTGACTAGCACTGTCCTAGATGATCAAGCAAATGTCAGAGCAAATAACCAAGTCTTAGTCTCAATTTCTACTATAGTTTTATCCGTTCTTTTACTGGCCATAAATCTCTGAAAAGCAGCATCCACATCATTGAGGTAAATGGCGTTGTAGGTCATGAGCCTTGGACAGAGACCCCTTTAAAAAAGCTCTGAGCCTGCAGTTTCCCCAGGACCAGTACATTTATTAGAACTGTGCTACGTCGCTAAGAGAAAGTCCTGGCTCGAAAGCCTTTGAAACAAACAGAATATGTTGGCAAAAGTATCCAGTCCCGCCATACTGCTGTCCCAAATAAGCTGATCCTGAGCACAGCATTAGAGACAAACATCTTCTTTTTATGAGATTCTATTAACACGTAGCAACTCTTATAATAGCATTTAATAAAGAATCTCCAGCGCCTTCGCTCAGTATTTGCCCCCAAACCAAAGTACCTTTGTCTGAACAGGCAGAGAACAAAACACCAAGGGTAAAACACACTGAGAACTTCAAGTCATTGAAAGGAAGGGGTGAAATGTCCCCTCTTTGTGTGTGAGCTCCTGCTGGTGCCAAACCTTTAAAGATACTCTGAAGCTCCTGCCAAGAATTTTACATTCAAGTGCTGGAGGAGAAGCTGAAGTCTGGAGAAATTAAGCAACGTATTCTGCTAAAGTTTCTTACTGAAAAAGTGCAAGCCTAAAAACATAACTTATACACGTATTTGCTGGAAAGGTTCAAAGCTCCCTCTCTATAGTCTAGCCCTTGTAGGTAATCGTTTCTGATTTAGCCAGGACACCTGAGTACATGCCGTTCTGAAAATGGATGATTCAAGCTGGTACGTGTCTCGCTAATGACATCACCAGGCATGATTTACCAGCCCATTCTCCACAAGGGGTCTGATTATAAATGTTTATTGCTCTGGGGCATAAAATGGGGCCAGGCCTTTTAGCAGTCAGACTAGGATGCACACAATAAGGGGATAAAAAGTGATTTCATTAAAAAAATATGGAGGAGGGGGACGGTGATGGCTGGGTGTTGAATTCAGTAAGGGATCTTGTATGCTTATCTGCACAGGATGATAAAGAATCAAAGAGAAAGAACACAAAAGCTGACAAATAAAGAGTGATATCAAACAGTCATGATCTACAACTGGATGGATCAACTGGTCTCTTTCTGCTATAATCTGCTATGTTACTACGTATAACTGAGCAGGTGATGAATAAATGGAATTTGCAGGTATACTCGAAGCCCAGGAGCTAGGTTTGGATAAGCAGTTCTGTGCATTCATATATGGTATTATCGATGACAGCAGAATTGTGGAGGGGATCCTTTCAGACAGTAAAGGGTGATTTAGGAAAAATAGTAAGTATAGTGATATGAAAGATTTCCCATTAATGTAAAAGATGCACATCAGAGGATGAAGATTTCTGGTGCCTCATGTGTGGCTGGCTAACTTCCAAGTTCGTGCTTTGTCTGAGTTACTGTAAAGTCTGTATTCACAGAATGGTCTGGTGAAAGCTCCAGGAATCCAAAAGGTCAAATCAAGGTTTGGACACGGTTAAAATAAATAAATAAATCACTCAAGCACAGTGGAGAAAAAGGACTGCAGCAGTAAGTATTATTTTAATGAAATGTGTATCCGTTTCATAGTCTAGGCGGGTTCATTGGTAAGATAGTCTTGCCCACATTGCTACGGATGCATCCCGGCCACCAGCCCAAGAGTGTAGCTACCTGCAGGTTTCCTCCAGAGAGATAATCGTCTTGCCTTCAACAATCTCCTCAATACATTTCAAATACATATCAAAATCAGCTGCCATTATCTTTGTCAAATGTCAGGAGAAAAACATAATAGCTGATGGCAGATAAAGACCGACATGGTCCCCTGAGTCTGCCCAGTAGAGTTGCCAGGAGAGAGTGTGCATTGGAATGCAGACTATTTTCAATCATCGTCAGATATATTGCACTTGATTAAACCTTCATCGCTAACTCCAGTATATTAGGATGTCACAGCTGGGTCAAGCTCTATGGAGAACACCAGGGACCCTTGCCTAGGCCATCATGTTGACTTATAATGGTTGTCTTTCACTTCAGGTTGAACTGTCTGGAACTGAAAATCTACCAGGACTTCAAACATGAGTCTAAAGTGTTCCCTGAAGAGGTAGTGTAGACACAGATCACCAGAAGACAGAAAGGAGCAAGGGGACAGCGATGAAGCCCTTACCTGAAGCTCTAGTGCTGTGTCGCAGGTCCTGTGTACTATTATCGGCCATTTCCGCCCCACTCCGACTCAGGCTTCCAGTAACCAATTATCTTCATGTTGCTTCCACTCCGTACGTATCATTTCAGAGGCATCAAAGTCAGATATTTTATGTTGCTCAATACAACACTGCATCTTTCTAGATTTATACCTCGGATATAACGGTTTTAAAAATCTCACTCTTTGGGATAGCTCAGCTGTGGGATCTCCTAGGAGAACGCGACACCAGGCAGGATCTAGGAGTGCGCATTTATGAACATGCATTTGGTTCATTTGGGCAAACTTGTACGAGTGTGCACCTATGAATTAACACGTGTGCAATTCATTCGCATGCGTAAAGAAAATGCTAGTGAACACATACAGCATGTGCAAGGAACGATAAGTGAACCAAGCATGAAACAATGCCAACAAAACTGGGAAAAAATAATTTAAAATAAGCACAAACCAAACTTGTTTTTGACCACGTAACCTGAATGCTCCCTCCTCCAACCTCTGTTATCCCTTAAGGTGATGTTTAGCCTGCACTTATCAGCTGAAGATAATGTGTAGTCCATTGTTTTGCCCAGGGCATAGAGATATTCCAGGAAAACACTGAACAAATAAATCAGTTATTATAACCGATGATAAGAATGCTGAATGGACAAGGCTGGTGCTACCATTTGGTTTTAGTAGGTAGCGTTGTTTTTTACACCTTGCTGCTGGCTTTGGTTCAATGTGCAGATTTACCCGAGTACATGAGCAGTCTGTTTGGGATTTTGTAATACTGCAGTGTTCAAATTCTACCAGTGATCTGTGGGTTACTGCCCTCAATGGCACTTAGCAAATCCTATATGCTTTGCGGTCACATCCGTGGAGGCTGGTAATGTGCTGAAGGAGATCCTGCCTTTTTGTGGGGTTGTATTAATCTGCACAAATTATAGAAAGCCCTGATCAGATAGAAGTGCTGACAAGCATTTAAACTGAGGCATACAAATAACAAGGCCCCCCCCCCCCAATCTGTCTAATTAATGTTTGTGTTTCAGAGGCAGAACTCAACAGAAGTAAATGTTTTTTAAGATTAGGGCTTCTTATGTTGCAAAAACACTGCAACAGCTAGCAGTGATGAGTTTCAAACAAGATGATGGGATGGGCCAGGTTTAGTGTGAATGACTGCAGCGGTAGACAGCGGCAGTTCAAAAAGCCGACAGGTTGGTGACCTGGTTTGACCTTGCAGAAAATCAGCACTGGTAAGCAAGGGATCCACCAACCTGTTTCTCTTAAAATATTGCCTATATCACGATTAGATGGCAGGGTAATCCTGTCTGGGATGCTCTGGCCTCTTTCAGAGCCTTTATCCAAGTGCATTGGGAAAAGAAAGTCGACAACACAACACAGAGGAAGGCAGCTAGAGTGACCCGGATTTATCACAGGCACCTCGGACTGCTCAATCAGACCTTTAGATAAGGCATCCCTGAGATAAGAACTGGAAATTCAAGACCCACTGAGGATATGTATTGCATAGATACAGTCAGTTCATGCTTATTAAAAGAAAGAGATCTGATAAGACTGAGATTGTTCCAGTGACAGTTAACAGGTGTCAACATTAGCAAGTGCAGCTGGAGAGTAAAATTAGGACTTCAGCCCAAACAAGATATGGAAGGTTTTTTCCTGTTTTCTAAGAACGCATTTGCAGGATTGCTTTTTATGGAGAGCAGTAGCTGATGGTTTTCGCAGTTCCTCAGATGTATGATATAATTAGTTATGTCAGTGGGGGTGGTTAATTTTTTGCATTAGTATCTTGGGGCTAATAAAGGGGGCTACTAGTCTCCCTACTCACCTCCCCCTTGAACCAGTGCCCACTCACCCAGCTCGCAACCAAGTTGAGACTCCCTTGACTTCCACTCCTTCCATCAGTATCCCCTCCCCAGACTACCATATCCATTTAGGGCCATAGGTGATGGGATACGCTGCCAAATCCAAAATGCTGCATGTCAGCCTTATGCAGTCTGTAGGATTTTGGTGCCAGTGGGATGACGGGGAACTGTCTTCCTTCTTGGCCCCGTTGACCACAACCTTTGGAGGGGTGGGCTGGGGAGGGGATTCTCCTAGGGATAGGGAGCTAGACTTCCTTTCAGAATGACTGGGGGAATGAGAGCTTCCACCAACATGTGTATTGTCACCATCATTATCTTCCCAATATACCAGGCTTAATGCCCTGTAGTACAAACAGCCATTAGATTTTCTCTGGAAAACTCATCCTCTTTTCCTGTGTTAGTCATCATCCAAGACCAGATTGAAAATGTCTATGTGTGTCAATAAAACTTTTATTAAAAAGAAAGGAGCATGCGCCTGTGTGTATAGAGGAGTGTCCCCTGGGAGATCAAAGAACATTGGGTAGGAGGTTCCCAAGAGGGAGGGGGGCTTCCATGAGCGCACACCGGCTTGCAGGCCCCAGCCTGACTTTTTTCTTCAGTTGTTCAGTTGCTGCTACCACTGTTGCTTGCTCAAAGTTACAGCTGACAGGAGGCCGTGATGGCGGCAAGACACCTTTGGAATTTGCCACCAGCGGTAGTTGCCTTTCTTGTCTCCATCAAAATCCGGGCCTGCTCTTGTCTTCTCTAAAGGTCCCCTCTTACCTCTGCCACCTCGCTGACTTCCATACATTTATATTTATTGTTCAATTTTACAACCAGTGTTTCCAGGTCCAGCACAAAAAAGGCTTACCAAGTAAAAAATATAATGCAATTTTCGCTAAAAGGAAGAGTTTAACTTACACAAAATACAATTAACAATAGATGTATATATAAGTTTCAGTAACTAGCAGTAGCTAAGACAAGACACTTCCCATGTCTTCTCCACTAGGCTAATTCTCATAATTCAAGCCAAGGGTCAGATTACTAAGACCTTTGCCAATTAATGCAGTAATTCAGTTAAAAGTTACATAATTCATAGAGAAGGGCTGGCTTAGATATATTCAGCAGTGTCTCAATGTATACTGTACATATATTGACCCTCAGCATTGATTCAATAGGAATATTCTCTCATCCTGTGTCTATGTGAGAAGTGAATCAGGCCCAAAATATTTAAATGGCTGAGGTATATAGGCTAAAATCTGCCTGTGAGAATTTATAGTTCCCTCGCTTACCGCTGACCGCCAAGACATGAGATGACTTCAACAAATCAACTTGTAAAATTTGGAAACTACAGAGCCAACACAGTCCTTGATCTTCAATTCATGGGCCTGAAAAAAAATAGCCCGAGGAGAGAGCCAGACTGCTCATTAAAATATAAAGACGGTTTTATCTTATATTCCTTTTAAGGCATGTGGCAAAAACTTACCTTTTCCAAACTTACTGTAGGGAATGATATGCAATCTGCAGCTACTTCTTACCTCTGCTCCAAGGTTTACTATTTTTCCTGATACAGTTTCTTTTTTTGTTTTTTTTCTTTCACAGTTTCCAGGTGTGTCCATTTATAAAAAAATGCGATGCGTCATATCCAGTTTGATGGTTTCTGTAGGGAGAGAATGGCACTAGATGCTTTGGGAGTTATTTTAGAAGTGCTGGTCGTGTTTTGGATGTCCAGTTCTGGATCTATTTCAGAAACTGGGTACATGGATGTCCCCAGCATGTAGATGTCCAAGTAGAATGGGGGGGGGGGGGGGCGGGGGTGTTGCGTGTCAGAGCTGTGGCCTGGGTGGGCAATGAAAATGCACGTCGTGGTGCGATTCCAGAAAGGCAAAAGCATGTCTGGTCCTGGTTGTTAAGGCGTCAAGGCCTATACCTGCTCCTGACCACGAATAAAGAGCAAGTTCATGATGGCAACGGTATCAGGGAGAACAGCGCAAGGTGCTATCATCGTCACTGTCAATATTTCCTGGGCAAAGAAACCAGCATGTAAATCCAGATCCCTAAACAGATTACTAACCTGCCACCCCTTGTCTGAGTGTCTGCAATGCCAGTGAACATGGAAGCCCCCTTTCTGGAAAACACCAGTCGACACACACAAGAAGCCATTACTGCAGCTGTCCATTTTGGGACGCCCATGTTTCTAAAACTGGGTACGGCCCAGGACCCAAGGCATCTTCTTCTCTCCCATACTGTATAAAATATACATTGAAGTGGAATTACAACACCTCCAACAATCATGCCCTTCTTATAGCAAATCTGGATTTTAAAACATATTTACAGCAGGAATGTGCTGCAGCTCTCTAAATGGAGGATGAAGTATATTGCAACAAGGAAAGGAAATAGACGGAGCGCGCCTCATGGAATTATTTCCAACCCCAGTGTGCACATCTGTGCGTGTCTGTCTATGTTTGTTTTCTGAGTGTGTCTCCATGTTTTGCTTGTATGATTCGTGTGTAGCTGTGGCTTGTTCTTTGTATGTCTGTGTTTTCCTTGTGTCTGCATGTGTGGGAGGGGGAGAGACTGGGGGCTATATATGTATCCTTGTCAGCTCTGTGTGTGTCTGTGACCAGAAGAAGATAGAAGAGGCAGTTTGAAAGGACACGTTCCCTAACTGTTATGTCTGAGTGTATCAAATTTTCTATACCTCAGAAGCTGGAACTGCTTCTCCCATAGAAATACATTGGACATTTTTTTCAGAGACCTCCCCCCTTCCCCATCCTATCAAACTCAATGTGTCTTGTCACCAACTTTTTCCTTAAGACAAATTTGGTCCTGTTCTGTTAAAATCGTGGAGAGATATTTTGCCTTTCCCCTCCCAACAGAGAGATAAACAGATGGACAGACTCATTCTCAACACTTATGTATAAAGTCTTTCCAATATCCATCAGGTTGGAAAGAATAAAAAGGGAGTTGAGTGAATTTGGCAAACAAGCATCATACAAATTATAAAGACAAATAAATACATTAATTGACCTGGTCCACAGCAAGAGAGAGAGCATGCACATTATGAAAAATAAAGATTATGTAAGGTGACGCCTTTTTATTGGACTGACTTAATACACATTTCTTCATTTCCTGACTAGCTTTTTGGAGCTAATGCTCCCTTTCTCACTTCAGAGGGACTGATGAAATTTGGGGACTGACCGATATACAGCAGGAAGGAGCAGCACAGAAGGGGGGCACATGCAAGTGTTTTGTATAATCAGCACCCCCCCCCCCCCGCCAAAGATACACGTCCACGACATAAAAGTGAAAACGGGGACGGACAGAGGAATGGGTTAGACACATGCAGATTTTTGCCCAATTTCTGAAACCTGCACGTGTTGGATATGGACATCTGCCGTTCCGGGAAGACAGAGGTGCACACGTTCTATTTCAGGATGCGACCGTGCATCTCTCTCCTATATCTATATCATCGCATTCCATTTTGCAAATGGGGATGTGCAGCTGCACAGGAGCCTGGAGAAATATCTTTGTTATTTACTGGCAGGTTAGTTTGAAGGAGTAAAATTTGTCTAGGGAGTGAGTTGGCCTTTCTCTCTTCATCTTACAGTTGTTGATTTGCTAAGCACTTTTCAAAGTCCTATTCATGCTCTAGAGCAGATATAGCATAGAGGTCTCCGATAGCAATGTGATACATGCAGGGTGGGTCGAAAATGGGGTGCACACATGTATCTTTTTTGGCATGCCCCTGTGAGACTTGGAGTTGATCGTACTGGATACATGTATCTTTGGAGCTTTCTAAAATGGCTCTCCCTCACTTGGTTTGCAACTTGTCGTGTTGTGAGAGCTTGTGTGCATCACTGATGCTGAGGGCTAAGCTATAGGTAGTTTAACTACTGGCAGGGTCTCCCAAGATGGGCAGGTTTCAGCTGAGATGCCAGAGCAAGACAAACCACCCATCTGGGCAGCAGCAGAATGGGATGGTGTTGGCGGCGGAGGATCACATTTCTGTGACAATGGCAACAACACTAAACTTAAACTGCGCAGAGGAAAGGCCTGGCAATCTACTTCCGTATCTTGCCATGAAAACCCAATGGATAGTCACCAGAAAACAAATTGCTCTATAGTGCTGGAAGATGAGACCCCCCCCAGGTTGGAAGGCACTCAACTAGCTACTGGGGAGGAGCTGAAGACTTTTCAGAGTAAAGCCAGCATTTATGATGTGGTTTGATCAAAGCCCTCGGGACGTCTTCATGCTGATGTAGCTGTGCATGAAATGAAAGTCAGAAGCTGTAAACATGTCTTACATATTGGGACGTGGAACATACGAAGCATGAACCAAGGGAAGTTGAAGGTGGTCAAGAATGAAATGGAACGTGTACAACTTGCTCTGTTGGGTGTCAGGCGAACTGAAATGGACTGGCATCGGGCACTTTGCATCAGATGATCACATGGTCTACTATGCTGGAAATGAAAGACAAAGAAGAAATGGTGTTGCATTTATAATAAAGAAGAAACTTGCAAGAACTGTAATAGCCCATGTTCCCTGTAAAATAGTTATCTCCGAGTTATAATGCCCTGTTCAATGTCATTTCAGTTTGTTCAATGTAAACCGCACTGATGCAGAATAGCGCGGTATATAAGAGAATGTAAATAAATAAAATAAATAATAAATAATGAAATACAATGCAGTCAGCAAACGCTTAATCTCTATTCGTCTACGAGGAATGCCTATCAACACAACTATAATTCAAGTATATGCCCCAACAACAGCTGCAGAAGAGGATGAAATCATTTTTTTGCCTCCTTGGGGAAAGTTTTTGTTATATGGGGACAGGTATAGACATGGACATGTAACACCTGTGAGTGCAAACGTGCAGCATCATTTTAAAATCAGTTGCACATGTGCATCTTTTTAGTAACACCCTGGGCACCCCTCCTCCATGTGACATGGACATTATCATACTGCTCATGTGTAAATTTGGGGCTTTTTTAAAATGGCTGTTGGGATGTCAATGTGATTTGCATGTCTGAATAGGGATTTTCAGATGTGGAAATCATGAATAGAGTTTTTAATGTGCGTAGGTAGCTTGCTTTTGAAAATTGATTGGATTTGAGCAGGCTGAAGGTACCAGTTAGGAGCTCTGATGAAAATTGAGGCTAACGCTCTTTAAGGTCCTCTCTGGGCATTTCATTAAATGGCACGAAACCAGCAATCTCAGCTGTGATCTGCCCTGTGTATATCCTTTAGCTCTACATAGTAAAGCTCAGGGTTGCCAAAGAATTTACAACTTCCTTACCAAGGAGGAAAAATAAAAACCCTCTGTTCATTGCTCCCCATCTCCTTGCATTTCCCTCCCCCCCCCCCCTTTCGGGGAGGCTCTCTGCATCTCTGCATTTTCCATATCATTTGAATGGCAGTTGGAACCCACTAGGCATTAAGTCTACACAACTGGATTAATGCAAATAAATCTTCTTTCATAAAGTGAATTATCCTGGAACTTAACCACTGTAGGCAGATTTTCCAGCCTGCTGGAACAAATGCACTCTCAGATTTCCTAGTGAAGTTCAGTGAGTGCAAAGGAATTCCTGTATCGCAGGTTGAGTGCTCAAAGACTCTTCACACTTATGAGATGAGGCTCTTCTAATGACTCATTGCCCAGTTGATAGCTCTAATGTATAACAAATCAGTACCTTAGCCGTTGGGGTTTGAGATTGTCATGCACAAAATACAAAATAGATTCAGCTGAAGGCTGGCAGCCTCAGGAGCACAGCAGTGGCTTTTAAAGGATGCCACACTTGGATCCCTTCACCCCTACCCATGCCAGGAAGAGTGCCATGTCTGCTGCCCACACAAGGTGCCACCCAGAGCTAGCCGTCTACTAGGCAGGCTAAATGTCATGGTGGCTTTGTGTTGCCCCTTTGGTACCTGCTACTTCTGAGCCCCCTGCGATGCAACTTCCTGTTGGAGGAGGATCAGAAGCTGCAGGCCATGTGTGCCAAAACACATGGCTTGCCGCAGGCACCAATGCAGCGACAAAGCCACTGCTTTTAAACTGCCGCCACCATTGCTGGTCCCTCAGAAAACAGAATTGGCGGAGGTGGCATCAGTTTAAAAGCGGCGGAGGTGAGGCTCGGTGCTGGCTTCTGCCTGGGGCGGTAGAAACCCTTGGGCTGGCCCTAGTGCCAGCAATGCTAAAGCTAGCCCTGATTCCGTTTATACAGCAGAATCTCTCCACAGAAATCCTAGAGTCAGTGTCTTACTACAGGAAACGTGATGCACGGGGGGAAATAGAGTCACACAGAGTCAGAGGAGCTTTGAACAGATGTTGTCTCCTGAAGCATATTCAAACCCCCCTCCCCCCGCCCCCTTCCCCATTAGACTGCTGCTGCAGGCCTGCCTTTGTACACCGCGCTGATACACACTGAATGGAATCTGTCCTGCATGGCGGGGGGCTCCCCTACGTAGCTGTAGCATGGAATGACTTCGTAGGAACACCAGCAATTAAAGTTTCCTATGTCTTGCTTCATAGAAACATGTTTTAGGTAGAGAAAAATCTTCTGATGAGCAAGGTTCCCATTTGTAAAGTTGGGCAATGCAAATGAGGTACGGATGGGAGAAAGGGCACAATAATTCATGCCGGAACATTCCTCTAGATTGTTGTATCAACCTCTCGTATCATCTAGTCCCAGAGGTGAAAAGGCCGTCGCTGTGTCAATACGGTAAGCAGCTTGTGTCCTTAAGGAGCACTAGTACTGCTAATAATAATCATTTGTATAGTGCTACAAGGCATATGTAGTGTCCCTGAGCTGCTGATGTGACTTGGGCTGTACCATTTTTTCTTTTGTCTTATTTTATATACTCAAGTTGTTAGTTCTGTCTTTGCAAACCACTTCGCTGTGAATAGCTAAAGTGTTGAATAAACCATAAACTGCCCCTGCTCATCAGAGCTTACAATCTAATCAAGACAAAGAAGCATCACAAAACTGGGGACTAAAGTATGGTAAGATACATGTAAGTGGTGGACGAGAGAATAAGGAATATCAGGACCCAAAAGCAGCCTCCAAGAGGTGGGTCTCAGCCTGGACTTGAATAGGAACAGGAGGATCAAGGCCCCCTACCTGCAGTGGCAAATCCTTTTAATCAAAATCATTTAAAAAAGACTACTTAGCTCTGAGAAAATAGTGCTGGTACGGATAGCAGATAGCAGGTAAATCCTGTATACGACAGGTCACGTTTCAGGTCCTGTGTTGGATCGTGCTTCATGTTTAACAGGATTCACCAAAGATTTATTGGGACATTGGATTATGTTTGCTCACCAATTTTTGGGTGGATTACTATAATTGGACTTGAATAGGGACAGAGAGTCCAACACACTGACTCAGGTAGTTTGTTCCAGGCACCAGTAGATCTGGTTTTCAAAGTATCCATAATGACTATTGATGAGATATATCTATGTACATCTCACCTAGGAATCAGGTTACGTTACATATCTTGGCTATTCTGGTCGCCTTCTTTGTAAGTTCAAGCCATCTATCCCAGGTCATCTAATGCAAGAGGCTAAATGCTCATTTCCCCATATCAGGTCCCATCCCAGAAAGCATTTAATTAAAATGATTGCTGCTGAGTCTATCCGAAGAGGCAGCCTGTGCATCTTAACTGCCCATTTAATTTTTACATCTGGATATTGCTTATCCAAAACCTCTGGGTAGAAGTACAATATCATCTATAGCATCTTTTTTCTTGGTCCCAGGGATGGCAGTTTGAAAAGGGGTAAACAGTGCTTTACCTGCAGGTTGATATTGTGCAAACTCTTACCTGCTTTAAATAGTTCGGGCAGAGTTTGCAAAAGACATGCATACATTGCTATTTCCAAAACCGCATGCATGGCGTTTTTTGCCAGAAAAAGTACCCACAGAAAAAGCAGGTGCTGAATGTCCATGGGAGCTTTTCCCTCGGGCAGTTGAAGTGCACAAGTACTTTGCAACAATGTGAACAGTGTGAAAATTGCCCTCTTAAAAAGGCATCACAACCTACCAAGATTCCAAATAAAGTCAATAGCGCTCTTTTGAATTCTCTTGCTGTTCTTCATTAACAGTCTTTCCACCAGGACAATGCCCTTAGCCCTCAGGGCTCTCCTGATTTGACTGTGGTTCTCATCTGAAGTAAAAAAAAAAAATCAAAGGATGGCTCCACAGCAACAGACACAACAAAAGTTAAAAGGTACAAAAGAAAGGGCTCCTGTTCCCTGCTGATGCCAAAGTGCTTTGTTAAGGAAATGCAGGGGCCCAGGGCAGAAACTGATGATGGGGCCCCAAAGGCTACCATCAGGCTATGCCTCCTTCAGCTTGAGGCAGACTTGGGGCCCCCTGTGGCAAGGGGCCAGGGCAACTGCCCTGTTTCCCACCCCCAATGCCAGCCTTGGTCTGCAGCTTCGTCTGCAGCTTGTTGTGCTGTGAGGGCTTGTGTGCATCAGTGATGCTGAGAGCTAAGCTATCAGTAGTTTAACTACTGGCAGGGTCTCCCAAGGCAGACAGGTCTCAGCTGAGGTACCACACCAAGACAAACCACCCATCTGGGCAGCAGTAGAATGGGACAGAGTTGATGGCGGAGGATCATATTCCTGTGACAATGGCATTACCTGTGTGGAAGAAAGGCCCTGCAATCTAATTCCATATCTTGCCATGAAAATCCAATGGATAGTCACAACAAAACAAATTGCACTATAGTGCTGGAAGGTGAGACTCCCAGGTCGGAAGGCACTCAACTAGCTACTGGGGAGGAGCTGAAGACTTTTCAGAGTAAAGTCAGTATTTATGATGTGATTGGATCAAAGCCCTTGGGACGTCTGACTGCTGATGTAGCTGCACCTGAAATGAGGGCAGAAGCTGCAGAGATGTTTTTCATACTGGGACATGGAACATATGAAGCATGAACCAAGAAAAGTTGGAGATGGTCAAGAATGAAATGGAACTCGATCGGTTGGGTGTCAGCGAACTGAAATGAATTGGCATCGGGCACTTTGCATATGATGATCACATGGATGACTATGCTCAAAATTAAAAACAAAGAAGAAATGATGTTGCATTTATAATGAAGAAGAAACTTACAAGAACCCTAATGAAATACAATACAGTCAGTGAACACTTAATTTCTATTCGTCTATGAGGAATGTCTATCAACACAACTATAATTCAGGTATATATCCCAACAACAGCTTCAGAAGAGGATGAAGTTGATGAGTTCTATGAACAAGCACATGCTGAAATTGACAGAATATGCAAACAGGATATCCTGATAGTCGTGGATGACTGGAACGCAAAGGCTGGCAAAAAAGAAGGCAAAGTGCATGGAAAATATGGATTTGCAACAAAAGTGAAACTGGAGAAAGACTGATATAATTCTGCAAGACCAATGATCTATTCATCTTAAACACCTTCTTCCAACAACACAAGCGGTGACTGTACACATGGACTTCACCCAATGGACTGTACAAAAATCAAATTGATTACCCTTTCCCTTTTCTAAGTCACAGTCATTTACTGTAAACCACCCTAATGCTTTTTTGCATGGGCGGTCAATCAAGCAACAGAATAAAGATAAAGATCTATGGAAGTCAACGATGGAAAAGCTCTATTTATTTATTTATTTATTTATTTGTGCTTATTTACCGCCTTTCGTGAATCAAAGCGGTTTACAAAGAACTCAAAACAGGTAACAGTTACATTTAACAGTGTTAAGTTGTTTAATGTATAATTCTCTTAATTCTGTTAACATAACATGAATTATTGTTAACATGGCGTGAGAGAGGGTAAGGAAAAACAACTTGGAGTACAGTTAATTTCCATTGGTAATTATTTATAAAAGAGCAACAAGTTCATTGGGGAAAAATGTTCTTAATAGACATCATGTAGTGAGAGTATGAATATAGATTTAATTGAGTAATTTGTAATGAGTGACTGCTCTGTGGAAATTTTATTTAAGTAATTAGTTTACCAAAGTGTTCATTGAACAAATATGTTTTTAGATGTTTACGGAACGCTACTGGGTCCTTGGTGACTCTTACGTTTTCAGGAAGAGAATTCCATAATTGAGGTGCGTATAATGAAAAGGCTCTCTTTGATGTAGAAGATTTGCAGTTCCTGACTTCGGCGGGTACAACGAGGAGGTCTTTATTGATGCTTCTCCTTGGTCTGTTTTCCGGGGTGAATAAAATTAGCGTTTTCAGATAAATGGATGAATCAGCTTGGAGGGATTTAGATATTGTTTGGATAGCCTTATATTTTATTCTGCTTTTGATTGGCAGCCAATGAAGATGATTTAATACTGGAGTAATATGTTCTTTGATTGGTACTTGAGAGATTACTCTGGCTGCTGTATTTTGAGCTAGCTGTAGTCGGCGGATTGCTTGCTTTGGGAGACCCATTAGTAAGGCATTATAGAAATCTAGGTGCAGGAAGATCATTGCCTGTGATGCTGTTCTGAAGTTGCTTGTGGAGAGGAGAGGTCTTAAATGTTGCAGCATCTTTAGCTTATTGTATATGGCCTTTGTTATATTGCTCAGGTGCTTGCTGAAGCTGAGCTGGTGGTCAAGTGTGACGCCCAAGTATCTCACCTCTTGATCAACAAAGACGAAACCTGGAGCTGACTGTGGTACAGATCACCAGCTACTAATATGCAAACTCAAGCTAAAGTTGAAAAAGAGCTAGTCACTCATGAATGTAACAAAATATGATCTTGAGAATATACCACTGGAAATTTAAGACTGCCTGCAAAATTGATATGCTGCTTTTGATACAAATGACAGAGTTCCAGAAGCGTTATGGGATGATATCAAGAAGGTTGTGTTGGAAGAATGTGAGAAGTCTCTATAAAAGATGAAAAAGCAAAAACGGCCAAAATGGATTACTGAAAAAAACTGAAAATTGCCCAGAAATGCAGAGAAGCTAAAGCCAAAGGAGAAAGAGAGGCACTTGCAGAACTTAACAAAGACTTCCAACATGCAGCAAGACAAGAAAAGGAGAAATACTACAATGATGCATGCAAGGAAATTGAATCAGAAACTTTTAGAGGAAGAACAAGATCAGCTTTCCTAAAGCTACGAGAGTTAAAGAAAAATTCCAGCCTTGAATTGGAATGCTACAAGATGCTTAAGGATCCATGTTAAATAATGTTGAAAAGATCAAGAAAAAGTGGAAAGATTATACAGTCTTTATACCATAAGGATCAAGTGGACCAACAGCTGTTTCAATCTATACCTTATGATCAGAAATCATTGGTGATGAAAGAAGAAGTCGAAGCAGCATTGAAAGTCTTATCAAAGGACAAAGCACCAAGCATCGATGACATTCCCATTGAAGTATTACAGCAATCGGATGCAGCTGTTACCATACTTACAAGGCTCTGCCAGGAAATTTGGAAGACAATATCATGGCCAACTGACTGGAAAAGATCTGTGTTTATACCAATACTAAAGAAAGATGATCCAACTGACTGGGGAAATTATCACACAATCGTTTTGATCCCACATGCCAGCAAGATTCTACTCAAGATTATTCAGCAAAGACTACAACCATACCTGGAACAAGAACTACCTGAAGTGCAAGCAGGGTTCAGGAAAGGGAGAGGAACGAGAGACATTATTGCGGATGTGAGATGGATCCTTGAAAAAACAAAATACTAAAAGGATATCTATATGTGTTTTATTGACTACAGCAAGGTTTTTGACTGTGTAAAGCATGAGAAACTCTGGGCCACATTAAGAAGCATGGGTATACCAGAACACCTGATAGCTCTCTTGCGCAACCCCTACATTGATCAATAAGCAACAATTCAACGGAACAAGGAGAAACACAATGGTTTAAAATCAGCAAAGTTGTACAATAAGGCTGCTTACTTTCCCCCTACCTGTTTAATTTATATGCAGAACAAATCATCAGAGAAGCAGGATTGTATGAAAACAGCAGAGGTGTGAAGATTGGTGGAAGACTCATCAACCTTTGCTATGCTGATGATATCACATTACTGGCTGAAAGTGAAGATGATCTGAAACATTTGTTTCTCAAGATCAAGGAACATAGTCTAAAAATGGATCTGCACCTTAATGTAAAGAAGACAAAGATCCTGACAATTGGCAAAATCAATAAGTTCATCGTTGATGGAGAAGAAATTGAAATAGTCGACAACTTTAACCTATTGGATCAACGATCAATAAAGAAACGACAAACAACAAGAAATTTGACTATGCATTACTCTTGGCAAATTGGCTATGAAGGACGTAGACAAGATTCTCAAGAGCTGAGATGTCTCTCTCCATATAAAGATTTGACTTGTCCAGGCCATGGCATTTTCAATAACATCATATGGATGTGAAAGTTGGACAGTAAAAAAGATAGACAGAAAGAAAATTGATGCCTTTGAATTATTGTGCTGGCAACGAATACTGTGTATCCCATGGACTGCCCGAAGAACAAACCAGTCGGTACTAGAGGAGATCAAACCTAAGCTTTCCTTAAAAACTCAGATGACAAGACTTCTGCTTTCATACTTTTAACACATCATGCAAAGAGAAAAATTGTTAGAGAAAGACATAATGCTTGGCAAGGAAGAAGGTCAACGCAAAAGAGGAAGGCCGAACACAGTTTAGGACAACTATCCAGAGGGACACTGACTCGACAGCATTTAACAAGAATGCCAGCCTTGTGGAAAAGGAGTGCTTACAGCAACTGACCAAGATCCAGGGAAACCAGGGTTCAAATCACAGTTCCCTTACTAATACTGCTTGCACCAGTCACTTAATCTCCTGATACATTGTAAGCCCTGAGGGGAAGAGACTTCTTGTACCTGAATTCAAAAAAGGCTGTAGGCAGCCTTGAAATCCAAATAATTGTTAACTTGCCTGTAGAAACAACGCTGTCTTTTACTTTCTTTTCCTCGTCGGAGCTGTTTACTGGTGAAAACAAGCCCATTCCACTTTTATCTCTGCAGAGCTTGGCACCCTTACAAGCTGGCTTCCTTCAGGCTTTCATGGTTACAGTAAGCGGCTGGCAGGAGGATCTCGTTCGGAGTGTTGAATTGTTCAGTTCATTGTTTCTGTCATGGCTGAAACAGAAGGATCATGAGTACTTTACCGCTTTCCATCCGATTAAAGCAAAGCCGCAAATAATAATTGTTGGGTACAAAGAGCAGAGCTAGACCTCAAAGAGAACATGAGGTTGGGCTGAGGATTAGGGCAATAGAGGAGTAGCCTATTGGTTAGTGTAAAATCCTCTTAAAAATAGAAACTAGAGTTCAAATTCTACTGATGTTCTTTGTGACCTTGAGCAAGTTGCTTAACCCACCATAGTTTCAGATACAAATTTAGAGGTCCTTTTAGTAAAGTGTGGTAAACCTTTGCACATTTTGTGCATTAGGAGCAAAGCCTAATGTGTGGTAAGTACAAAAGTCATGCAATAACTGTTGGAGGCATGGCCAGCATGTCCCCTATAGCTAAGTTCCTTGCCACAGGTCAGGTTCATTTGCAATTAGCCTGGATGCACTTAACACTGTCTCTTGAAGGGGCGTTAAGGGCACCTGCACTAACTGCAAAAGTGACAGTACATGCTAACTTCCACATGCTAGTGCAGTCCAAGCTCTTTTTCAACCCAGTTCCCACACCATCAATTCATGCGGATATTAGAGCGGGCTAGCTGTCATGCCAGCATGGCACCAGAGCAGACTTGTGTTATTAGTGCAATGTGTGACAGGGTCAGCTAAAGGAAGATCACTACAAGTCCCAGAATCCCTCAGGATAGAGATAGGAAGGCCCCTGCAACAGTTAAAGCCCAGGTGATTCAATTAGAGGGTAACACTCAGGAGAGGGTGGGGCTGAGGAAGGAGGGAAGTACAGCCTTCAGATCCTGGCCCCAGTTTCTGGAAAAAACTCTGGATAATTCCAGGGGAAGGGAGGCATTGACTTCGGGACAGAGGAAGAGGCCAAGGAGGACCCAGAATCCATGGAGATACAAGGGATGGGACAATGAAAGCTCCAGCCCTGGGGCAGGATTAAAGGGGCTACTAGTGAACCTGAAAGACTCTGGGTTTAACTTGGACTGCTTGACCCAATACAAGCATTGTGGAACCTGTGTCTTTTGGGGAAACTGCTAGGTACGTATGACCTAGATTGGCCACTGTTGGATAGAGGATACTGGGCTCTGACCCAGTATGCATATCTTATGTTCTTATGATATGATGCAGTTATACAGCGTATGGATGTACCTTGAGTACTGTTCCCTCTAAGCTGTGCGCGTGTGTGCGCGCACACACCTCGCCGAGCGATTGCACATACTTTACAACAGAGCGCATAAAAATTACAGTTCTGATTCTGATAGAAAACACAGACGTCTTAAAATTTAAAAGTTGATATGTATTTACGGTTTTCACAAGTTCTACAATGTTTTCTAGTGCAATCAATGTGGTGTACATACTGTATTCTGATGTGTAGTCAAATTTTAAAGTATATAACTCCGAGTGTCTTTATGTGGCGCACAAAAATTTAACCTTCCTTCAAAAGCTGCACAGCTGATATTTTATGCGCACACAGCCTACAGAAAATTAGAGGGAACATTGATCTTGAGCTACATGTTTTGTTCCCAAAGACTTGGTGTTTGAATATGAGTGACATGTAGGGTTGCCAACTGGCTCCAGATGCGCCTGACAGGCTTGATCCAGTCCTGGGTTTACCCCATTGCATGCATGGACATGTAGTCTTGCTTTTCTTATGGAATGCAATGGAAAAATCAGAACTACATGTCCCTGCTTGCAGTGGGGTAAACCTAGGACTGGATCAAGTGTGTCGGGCGCATCTGGAGCCAGTTGGCAACCCTAGTGACATGAGACAGCCGCGCACCTCTTCACTGTGCCGCTGGACTATCATATTATGTTTTGAGAAGGACTCTAAGGGTTAAGCTGCTGGTAGGACTGCAGTGCCTGTGACTTTGTTGCCTTTGTGCCGTATCCTGAGTTGGGGTGAGGAAAAGCCAGGCTTGGCCCTGATGCAAAAAGGAAAGCCTGGGAACTGGAGGTGACACAACAGGACTGTGTGCTGTGTTTGGCTGAACTTTGTGGGACGTGGCAGAAGGCAGGACCCGTTCCCATCTGTTAGTGCTTCTGTGGGACTGCCAGAGGTGCTACAGTGGTGCATTGGCCACGAAGCTGGCAAAGGCATCGCAATGCTTGAAATATGGATGCCAATTCCTCAGTCCAGGCGATTGCCAGCCGCCACGCCCAGTAAAGGTACGTGGGGTGGGCTGGATTGTTAGCTGGAAGGCGGAGGCAGTAAAGGCGCCAAGATAAAGGCAAAAGGACCCCATGGGCAGGTGCTTAGGCGGGTACCTAGGGTGCCACACTTGGGTTTTGTTTCTTTGTGTTTTGTTACAGGATACTTCACGATGGACCCTAAAGAAGTTTTTCAATGGATGGTCGCGTAATTTCAAACGCAGCAAGAGGAATCCCTGAGGACCCAGCAGTCTGAGGGAGGAAGACGAATCCTCCAGAGGTCATTCAATAGAATTATTACCCCAATATAGATCCTTATCCCATGAGGAGGTACAATGGGAGGATTATAGGTTGGGAAGAGTAATCCATTGCCCAGCAAAAGCTTTCCTAACAAGGGAGAGGAGGAAAACCCCTCGGGTAACGAAGGCGGGAAAAGTCCACGCAAATAGTCTGTGAATATTATGAGGCTAGGCTTGACTAAGGAATGAATGTATGCTTTGATTATGCCACTAATCCAGAAGGTGAGTTCTGTCCATTTGGGATAAGACTGATAGAAGCTTAAGGGGTGGGGTATGTGACGGGTTCAGGTACAGGAAGCTCACTACAAGCCCCAGAATCCCTCAGGATAGAGATAGGAAGGCCCCTGCCACAGTTAAAGCCCAGGTGATTCAATTAGGGGAGAACACTCAGGAGAGGGTGGGGCTGAGGAAGGAGGGAGGTGCAGCTTTCAGAGCCTGGTCCCAGCTTCTGGAAAAAGCTCCCGATGTTTTCAGGGAAAGGGGGCATTGACCTTGGGACAGAGGAAGAGGCCATGGAAACAAAAGTGTATGAGACCACGGAGGACCCAGAATCCATGGACGTACAAGGATGGGACAATGAAAGCTCCAGCCCTGGGGCAGGTTTAAAGGGGCTATTAGTGAACCTGAAGGGTGGAGCAGCTACACAGTTAGTGGCTATGTTGTATTCCCTGAAAGACTCTGTGTTTAACTTGGACTGAAATGATGCAGTTATACGGCGTATGGATGGACCTCAAGCTACATGTTTTGTTCCCTTGAAGACTTGGTGTTTGAATATGAATGACAAGAGGTGTGCGGCTGTCTCGTGACTGTGCAGCTGAACTACCATATTATGTTTTGAGAAGGACTCTAAGGTTTAAGCTGCTGGTAGGACTGCAGTGCCTGTGACTTTGTTGCCTTTCTGCCCTACCCTGAGTTGGGGAGAGGAAAGGCCACACTTGGCCCAGAAGCAAAAAGGAAAGCCTGGGAACTGGAGGTAACACAATAGGACTGTGTGCGCCTGAACTTTGCGAGAAGGTGACAGAAGGCAGGACCCGTTCCCATCCGTTAGTGCTGCTGTGGGATGCTACAACTGTAAGTCATATGTGAACTGCTTAGCACACTTCTTTGATTGTAAGCCCTCTAGGAACAAGGAAATATCTGCTGGACTTGAATATACTTCACTTTGAACTTCTGCTGGAAAGGCCTGAGCTAAATGCACATAAAGTTGCAAAGTTACTGTGTAAGAAAAGGATGTAATGCATAGGAGAGAGCTCCTGCAGAAATCGCAGAGCTATGGCCAACCCTGTAAAGGGAGCAGAAGAGAGCAGTGTGAGAGAGAATTATACTGGGGGAATGGGGGACCGT
The DNA here is from genome assembly GCA_033557465.1 of Ichthyophis bannanicus. Taxonomy (NCBI): domain Eukaryota; kingdom Metazoa; phylum Chordata; class Amphibia; order Gymnophiona; family Ichthyophiidae; genus Ichthyophis; species Ichthyophis bannanicus. The sequence continues at coordinate 115,771,428 of CM066049.1, read as the reverse complement.
GTTTGAAAGAGACACAAAGGGATAACACAGACAAGGTGTGGCATGAGAGGGTCACAAGGTGGTGGCTGGTGGCAGCCAGTAGCCAAAGAAAACATTGAGGAGTGGGGGTGAGAGAAGTGCGAAGACTACTAGAGAATGGGAGGGGAGAGACAGGATCTTGTCTGGAAGTGGGGGAGGGGGCTCTGTACTACTACTATGGAACTATGACATTGTAAAATTTGTTTTCATGTGCTGCAAGATTGAAGTAAAGTCAAGAGTAAGTCATGAAAGAGAAAACAGTTGAAACACTTCTACGTTCTCCCCTCATGCTCTCCCTGCAAGGGTAGTTGCCCGACGAAGCAGTGCCCTAGACAAGATTTCCTTTCTCCTTCTGGACTCATGTGTTTGCTCTTTTAGGTCAATCTATAAGTCTGCAGCGTGGCTCCTCTCTTCCAACTTGGCTTCAGATTTTAGGGATATTGACATCCAGTCCTGGTTTTACTTTTGCTGATGTCTCCAAGTCCATGCAGTTGCCTAAGGTAAAACCAGGACTGGATCAGGGTGTCCCTAAAACTTGGAGCCAGAGCACTTGTCCCTTCTTGCCCCCCCCCCCCCCCTTTTCCTGGACTCTGCCCATATACACACATGCACCTAGCACCGTTATGCACACTTCTACACCCACTCCCAGTTGATGGTATTTAATGTTTTCTACCCCCATCTCCCTCGTTTCTGCTCCTCTTCGCATGGGCTTTCACCTGCTTTTCCACACGATTACCTGCTGAACCCTGAAGTGTGCCACATGGTGTAGCTGGGATAGTTGTACCTGTGGGTGTTTTCCCTTACGCTGGGGGGGGGGGGCGGCTGGACTAATTTATAAAAAGAATGACAGCATTGCAGGTTTCAAGGCAGGCTGGGGACTTAAGCAAGTGCAATATGCTTGAGGATTGTTGAAAGCCAAAGGCTGGAGAAAGCAACTTGTATTGCACTATGGGTACAACAAAGGCAAGGGGAAGGTAACCTGCAGTGCATTGCAGGTCCTGCCCTAGCGACCCTACTAGGCAGACTGCATGGACCGTGTCGGTCTTTATCTGCTCTCATTTACTATGTTACTGTCTCTGCTCATCACCTTTACTGTGTGTGTCTAGAGAATTTGGAAATACAAGTTCCTATCAGCAATGGGGTAAAACCTGGACTGGCTCAGCTGAACCAGATGACAAGGAGCCAGCTGGAAATCTTACTAGGATTTCAAAAGAATTTTACTATAGATACAAAGCGAAAAAAATAGGGGTGGGCATTTATCATGCTATTAATGTGGTTAACCTCTGAGGTCATTTCCTGTTACTGGCAGGGATCTGGTGTGCGGTGGAGGGAAGGCTTCCAGACCAAGAAGAGGGACTGTTGTGAATTGCAAGTGAGACAAATCTCTGAGGGAGAGGAAGAGAAGCTGAACCCATGGGGAAAGAGTGAGGAGTGGAAGACATGCTGACCCAAGGGAAGGAGAGAAGGAAGAGATGTTGGGTCACAGGGCATGGGGGGCGGGGGGGAAGAAGATGGACAAGAAGGGAGGAAGAGATCCTAGACCCAGGGGAAAAGACGGAGGCGAGGAAGAGATGGCTGGACTGTTGAGGGGAAGGGAGTGGGGGGATGGTGGCCTGTGGAGGAGAAGTGTTAAGAATAGGGATGGGTCTTTAAATCCATTGCAATTAATCACAATCGCACAATTAAAATGTCTAATCACATGGTCGATCGTGATTAACAATTCAAAACCATGCCCACCCCTACCGAAAACACCGCTCATAATATTAACATAGTACAACATGCTAGAGCTTGATAAGGGTACTGAACAGAATATGGAGTGAAACACAGTAAGACTATTTTGGGGGATAGGGTACAGGCCACTAGTCCCCTGTCTACACTTTACTCCGGTGGTGATGCTTTTTCTAGCTTGCGCTCGCCTTGGACAGTGCCACATATTGCGCAGGGGCTGAGAAGTGGTGCGGGTATGCACTCTTGAGATGACTGCATGCATGCTATTTGCGCAGTGCTAAGAAGGTCTCTTTGCACCTGTATTTACTGCATGGGGGGGTGGAGGTTTGGGTTTTGAGGAGGAGGTGTACAATTGAATCTACTTACTTTGCTATCTCCTCTATGTATTGTAGAGTGTCCATGATGCATCTGCGAACCGAGGCTCTCATTAGAACAGCTCATACCAGGGTCAGCGGGAGATTCCTTTACAAATGCTGTTCTAGCCTTTAATCAGAACTGTACTGTCTTCTGCAACCCTTCATAGATTATTCATTTCATTTTATTTAACATGGCATTTTTATTCCATTTTGCCATCTGGAGTTCAAGGAGGATCATAATGAGCCATAAAATCACAGGCCCCAATATTCAACTACCATGGTGCTAAGTTACGGCGCCTAAATACCAATAGAACATTCAGCGGCAGTGTCCAAATAGGAGCTGCCACTGAAAGGATTGTGCCGCTTGGCTCAAATTTATCTGAGCGGGGCCCTATTCAGCCAGCACTTATCCATATTACAACTTAGGACCATTTTCCATGTGGCCTAAGTGGCCCAGATAAGTGTGACTGAAAAGCCGGCTAACTGGATAAAGTCATCACTTGCTCGGATTACACCAGCACCGCCCTCACTCTGCTTATGGATAATGCCGGGCTGCTCTGTGGAGTTATTCAGCAGCACCTTCCACATAGTGCTACTGAACATTGCAGCCAGCTAAGAGTTCTGAATATCGGCCCCATGTTTCCTAACAAATCATACTGCTAAATTAGTAATAGAGAATTGTGGCACTGAATGCTTCTTATACAATTACCATAAGATCATAAGATATGCCATACTGGGTCAGACCAAGGTCCATCAAGCCCAGTATCCTGTTTCCAACAGTGGCCAATCCAGGTCACACGTACCTAGCAGGTTCCCCAAAAGACACAGGTTCCACAATACTTGTACTGGGTCAAGCATTGATATACCAATTATGCAAGATCGCCTCCATTAATAATCTTAACCCCATTTTAAAATACTCATAAATGAAACAACTTCTTAATGTGTGCACAGACTATCCCAGCTCATCCTGCTTAAATAAATCTGACAGGTCGTAGACCAAACTCTCAGCCTAGTCGCACTGTAAGCTTATAACTGGGACAATATCTTCCTAAGCAACCAAGGGGCTGATATTCCAAGTGACTTATGCATTCGCTGCCTCATAGTAAATAGATAACTTGTCTATCTGTATATTTTCAATTATTAAGACAAAATCTGGCCATTAAATTTCTAAATGGTCAGATTTTCTCTCTATAAGGGACCAGCTTTGGGGTTGAGCAAAGGCAGAGGAGTTGGTCATATTTCACCACCAAATGGATGTTATCCATTTAATTTAGGCCTGCTGCATAGCAGCTCTAAATTAAACAGATAGTTGCCAACATGGTTAAAGTGCACACACATTCGGTGGTGCAATTTTAAATGGGTAAAGTCACTGAATATTTAAAGTTAAGCTTACCTTAACACATATAGAGGTCACCCTAGCTGAAAACCAGGCCCCGAAGTTTTAGCTTCCTTTTGAAATAACATTTATAAACAACCTTTTGGGAGCTGGTTCCAAAACGTGAAGGCATCTATTCCCGAGTATGCTCTTGTGCAGAATCAATCTGACTCTTGCACTGAAGCTGTTCTATCTGCTGACGACCATAATACTTGATTTGGTAGATAAGCAATCACAGATTCTATGAAATACAGTGGCCATTCCCCAAATTATTTTATAAGTTGTAATAAGCACTCTAAGCACTGCCCTCCAATGAGCTGAAAGCGCTTCAAAAACAAGGCTGCCCTCTCCCACCTTGAACCACCCAGAACTACTGTTTTGGTTTCATCATCATCTGGGAGTCACATGAATTTTCAGTTGCTAAAAGGGAGTCCTATGGGATAAAAATTTGAGAAGCACTGCTCTGGGGTGGATGTTTAAGCATCTGCTCTCTTATCTGATCTCTAATCTTAGATGTTTGCCTCTTCGAAGGGCTCCTATACAGGTATCGTAGTTTGTATATCATCTGCATAGGAGCCCTGCAGTAATCCCAGCCGTAATTCTATCCAACAGCACAGAAAGCCCTAAAACCCTCTGTTTCTGTCAGCTCCATAAACCTGTCTACTAGATTCTAAGTAGCAGCTTTAAGGAACATGCTCCATCATAATCACAGGGTTTATTAAGTTGCCGTGGGGCAGTCTTCTAGCTACTTATAGTTTGCTCACTGCAGTAATGAGAATTTTTTTCCTATTAAATGGTATAGTAATTAAAATAGGAATAATTAAATTATACAGCTGTAACATGCCTTGAGTGTCCAGATGTTAAGCAAGAAACCAATAAGAATATTTCTTTTACGATGCTGCACATAGTATGTTTAGTTTGTGCTTGTTGAAAATGGGAAACATTTTATTTTTTTCATTTTTGTTTCATACATTCATTCTTTGCAGTTTGTGCTGAAACTTTATTTAAGCTTGCGTAAACTGGTCTCGTGTGTTAATTCGTATGTATACGTGCACACACATGATTTTCATGCGCTCTGAATTTTTAGGCACCAAAATAAGCTGGGTGAGTGGTCACAGATGCGTATTCTCATAATACCAAAACAGTTGTAAATGGGGACTATGGCCGGACTTGCATGCTGGAAGACTCCACATTCATGGCAGTGTGCTTTGAGTGTTCAATATGCATCTGGGGGCAATAGTAACTCTGTGTTGCTGCAAAGTCCATAAGTCATTTTTTATAGGCGAAATTTACAGCAATTTTCAAAATAAGGGCGCATGAGAACTTTAACTTTGAAAACTGTATCAGGGGGGGAGGAAGTATCGCATGAATTTGTGTCTGTTTCCCTGCGGTGGGTCCCTTTCCTGTGCCTAACAGCATACGTATGTAGACAGGATAGTATAATAGACTTGTATTTTTCTCTCCTGATCTACATCCACCACTACTATTGCTTCTACTGATACTTTGCATAGTGCTACAAAGCATACGCAGCACTGCACAGAGACATGTAAGAGATGGTCCCTGCTCATACGAGCTTACAGTCTAATCACGACAGACAGCACAGCAAGAGGGGACTAGAATATATATCATGGGGAATACACCTCTGGGCATCCCTCCTCGTACAGCCAGATGTGTGCCCTGTGCAGCACCCTACCCATTTTTAACCACATAAAGGGTGGGCAGTTTTCAGACAGTTCTTTTACTCGTTAAATTGGTATTCACCCAAATAAGTGACTTATGAAAATTGCCCTCATAAGCTACAGCATCACTTCATTATGATGATGGTTCCCATCAAACGTAAACGCGTCATTAGTTAATGTCCTTCTACTTTTCCCAGTCGCCTGGAGCCAGCAGATATATGGCTATCTGCACTTATCTTAATTGCTATGTGACCCTGTCCCATCACTGGCTGCCTTCTGACTAAAGAGCTGATCAAGTCAGAAACCTGTATGTTCCACTCTTGCATCTGACAACCCTTCTGTGGATTGAAGCTGATATTGTGTCAGTTTGGGGACATTCCTTCATTATCTCTTTGTTCTAACTGTGCAGGCTACAGCTACAGCTCTGCTTTCCGCCCTATGGACTGTATTCCTAAATTAGCAGCAGAGATAAGGTCTTCCCCCAGAGAGGCAGACAAACCTTGAACAAATCTAGAACAGCAATGATCCACTCAATTGTCTTGCACGTTTTGCAAACTTCTTTGAGTGATCCATTCATGCTCTAGAGAGAGCAATGATTTATTTACTTAATGAGCTACTAATTTTTAACTGATGTTTTCAAAATACAAATAATGAGAAGAAATGTCCTGATGAAGTGCGTGCAGGTGTGGAAACGAATACCGGAATTCCACAGAAGCCGTGTAGGGTCAGTCCAGTGGCTTAGAGGAAGAACTGTGTAAGTCTCTGGTTTGATTCCTGGGCCATGTCTTCTGCTCCACAGGCTGGCGGGGTCAGGGCACGAGCTGTTGGGGCAACATTCATAGCCATTAGGGGATGAGGTAGGAAACAACATAGTCATTGTGCAGTAGTGATGCCTAATGGTCAGATTTAAGACCCATAATTGTAGTGCTGGATCCAGAAAGAGCTAGATGCATATCACCCATCAAAGGCTGTCGTAGCAATGATTAGACCAAAGTAAATGATGAGGAAAAATCCCCAGGAAGGTGGGAAACAAGGCTTCTGGCACCAGATCCCAACTGAACTGAACGTCCAAAGGAGCAGGAAGGAAATATAAAAGTGAGAAAAAAGTCAAGCAATATATACAGAAAGTTTTATATTTGCTGGCAAGTATTGCGCTTTTGATAACCAGTTACAAAAAAAAGGCAAACTGCTTTTTCCTTTAAGGTGGAAGATTGTGGTGGGAGCATTATTTGTTTTAATATTTCTTAACCATCTTTATCATAAACTTCAGGCAAGGCAGTGTACAACAGTTACAATTTGATGTAAACATCTTACAGTAGAAATAACATAATAGTAAAATGGCCAGACGTCAACATGATATACAATCGGACCAATGTGGTCAATTTGGAGACAGACAAATTAGATACTAGTAATAGCAATTATACGAAACAGTATCAGTAATCTATACACACAAAACACAGTAGAACATTCATACTCAGAAATATGATACGATATCAGCAGTATACAAATGCTGCACTATCGTGGTCAGCCTAGTAGAACATTCATTTAACCAGGGCCAGCCCCAGAGTTGGTCCAACATGTTGGCACCCTAAGCAAGCCTTAAGCTTTACACTCTCCTGGCTGTTAAAATCTATTGTTTAGCTTTGAATGTCCTGCTGTTCGCCGCGCCCCCCCCCCCTCCCTGATTTCTGCCCTAGGCAACCACCTAGTTTGCCTAATAGTTGGGCTGGCCTTGCCTATAACGGATACGATGCTTGCAGTGTCCCCTCTACTGTCTTATAGAATGTGTCTTTATATTGTGGTGATAGGTGCAACCAGGCCATAGAGACAGACAAGATGGGTAGGACAGAAGCATCTGGATGAATTAAGTGGGTGGCTGAAATGAGAGTAAATTTATATGCACAGTTGAATAAGGTAACTAGAACTGTCTCATTTACTGGGTGCATGACAAGCTAGTCCAGATGTGATGAGTGACTGGCTGGTCAGTTGCCACAGCCGTTAAAGACTTGTGAGACGAGCCAGACTTTACCTGCTTCCTGAAGGCTCTGTCTGATTGGACGAGTCCTCTCCTGCATGCGCACACAGAAATGCAGAGAAATCCCATTTGATTTTACAGTATGGAGCTCTAGAAGCCGTGCAGGTCCTAGGATTCTTTTAGCAGATTATCATAAAAGTAAGGCTGTACAAGAGCTACTGAGACCATACAAATGCTCAAAGAAATCAAGGAAGCTAACAAAAGTTACAGCGCAGTAATAATAATGGGTGATTTCAATTACCCCGGTATTGACTGGGTCAGTGTCACGGCAGGACATGCTAGGGAGATGCAGTTATTTCATCTAGGAACTTTTTCTTGCAGCAGCTGGTTCATGAACCGACCAGAGGAGAAGCCATATTAGACCTAGTCCTTAGTGGAACACCAGATCTAGTGCAAGAGATAAGGGTGTTGGGGCCACTTGGCAATAGTAATCATAGCATGATCGCATTTGATTTAATTAGTGGAGGAGGGATACTAAGGAAATCCACAGTACTACCTTTTAACTTTCGAAAGGGAGACTATGATAAAATGAGGAACATAGTTAAGAAAAAACTAAAAGGAGCAGTTGCAAAGGTTAAAGACTTACATCAAGCTTGGGTGTTGAAAAATACTATCTTGGAAGCCCAGACCAGCTGTATTCCACACTTTAAGAAAAGTGGAAGGAAGTCCAAAAAACTGCCAGCATGGTTTAAAGGTGAGGTCAGAGAGGCTGTTGCCAAAAAAAGCATCTTTCAGGAAATGGGGAAAAAAGAGCCAAACGACGAAACCTGGAAACAGCACAAGCACTGGCAAGTCAAATGCAAGGTATTGATGAGGCAGGCAAAGGGAGAATTTGAGAAGAAGCTTGCTGCGGAAGCAAAAACACAAAATAAAGACTTTTTCAAGTACATTCATAGCAAAAAACCTGTGAGTCAGTTGGTCCATTAGATGATAGAGGGGTTAAACGGGCACTAAAAGGCAACAAGGCGATAGCGGAGAGACTGAATGAATTCCTTGCTTCGGTCTTTACTGAGGAAGATGTAGGGATGTTACCCATGACTGAACTGGTATTTAAAGGTGCGGAAGAATTGAAGGAAATATCGATACATCGGGAAGATGTATTATAACTATTAGATAAACTGAAGAGTAGCAAATCACCTGGGCTGGATGGTATACATCCAAGGGTGTTGAAAGAACTGAAATATGAGATTGCAGAACTGCTATTAGTAATCTGTGAACTTTCATTAAAATAATCTGTAATACCTGAAGATTGGAGGATCGCCAATGTAACGCCACTTTTTAAAAAGGGTTCCAAGGGTGATCCGGGAAACTACAGTCCGGTGAGCCTGACATCAGTACCGGGAAAAATGGTAGAAACCATCATAAAGAACAAAATTACTCAGCATATAGATAGTCATGGCCTAATGGGAGACAGCCAACATGGCTTTAGACAAGGAAGATCTTGTCTTACTAATCTGTTATGTTTTTTTGAAAGTGTGAATAAACAGGTGGACAAAGGTGAGTGGTTGCTATAGTGTATCTGGACTTTCAGAAAGCCTTTGACAGGGTCCCTCAGAGACATTTGGCAAAACTAGAGAGTCATGGGATAGGAGGACATGTACTATTGTGGATCAGGAACTGGTTAATAGATAGAAAGTAGAGGGTAGGGCTAAATGGCCAATTTTCCCAATGGAGAAAGATGAATAGTGGTGTACCCCAGGGATTTGTGCTGGGTCTTCTGCTTTTTGACATATTCATAAATGATCTGGAAAGGGGAGTAACAAGTGAGGTTATCAAATTTTGCAGATGAGACAAAACTATTTAAAGTTGTTTAAAACCCAAGAGGATTGTGGAAAATTGCAAGAGGATCTTGATAAATTGGAAAACTGGGCATCAAAATGGCAGATGAAATTTAGCAAAGATCATTGAAAAGGTGGTCCTATTACAACTCCAAGAGCACCTGAACGACAATGCTCCTCTAGATGACCAGCAATACGGCTTTAGACAACATTATGGGGTCGAAACCCTATTACTAGTTCTACTTAACAACCTACTCAAGGGCCTGGAAAACAAAAAGAAAATGTATATACTCCTATTCATCGACATCTCAGCTGCCTTTGATACAGTTAACCATCGAACCCTCATAAACAGAATCAAGTCAATAGGAATATCAGGAACCCCACTAAAGTGGTTCACATCATACATCTCAAACTGAATGCAACAGGTACAATTCAATGGCGAAAAAGCAGAAGCATTCTCTCAAACACAAGGTATACCACAAGGCTCTGCACTCTCAGCACTCCTTTTCAACGTATATATGCAACCACTATGCAAAATATTTACACAGCATAAAATCAACTACCACATTTATGCCGATGATGATATGCTGTACACACAACTTGACACTGACAACCCAGACTACAGCTCACTCGAAACATGTCTTGGCGAGATGCAAAACTGGTTACAACAAAGCAGCATGACAATCAACCACAAGAAAACTGAGGTGATGTATATCTCAAGGAAAGCAAATTTTGACCCACCTACATCTATAACCCTGTGCAACAACACTTATCAAACAAAGAAAGAAATAAAATATCTAGGAGTTACATTTGACTGCGCCCTAAAAATGGAAACTCACCTGTGCAAAACCAACAGGGCAGTCTTCTACAAACTGAGAACTCTACAACCCATATGGAATATTATTGATCCCCACGACTTCAGATCCGTTGCTCAAGCACTCATCATGCCACATTTCGACTATTGCAACGCCATTCTTCAAGGACTTCCTAAGAAAACCCTGAACATCCTTCAAATGGCACAAAATGTAGCTGCCAGGATCATCATGAAGAAAAGTCTTACTGAACACATTACACCAGTACTAATTGAGCTACACTGGCTCCCCATAGCAGCCCGCACAAAATACAAAATACTGACGACCACCTTCAAACTCATCCACAGCATAGCACCATCCTTCCTTGACACCCTAATCAGATTGCAACCATCCAACAGAAACAGGAGAACCATCAATTCCAACACCCTCCACACTCCAACAGATATCAGATCAGTCAAAAAAATCACTAGTAACAGGGCTTTCTCATACACAGCACCGACACTATGGAACCAACTCCCACCCGACCTACGAGCCAGCATTGATCTAGCCGACTTTAGAAAGAAACTCAAAACCCACCTATTTCAAAGTCAATTCAACCTGTACTAAACTCGCATGAGGGGCAACTCCCCCACAGCACCCCAGAAAACCTGTAATGTATAAATGTACATATGTAAATTATCCCCTTAGCTTAGAAGTAGTTAATTTTCTGCGTGACGTGATAACCTTTCGAATCTTTATGTACAAATCAAATTTATTCTGTCTTGATTCGACAGCTTTTTCCATGTAATCTTACCCGCTTCTGATCGCTGGAAGGAGCGGTATACAAATGCTTGCTAAATAAAATAAAATAAATAATGTGGACAAGTGCAAAGTTATGCACCTAGGGAAGAACAACCCAAACTATGGTTACAAAATGCAAGGTTCCACATTAGGAACCACCACCCAGGAAAAAGATTTAGGCGTTATTGTGGATAACATGTTAAAGCCCTCGGCCCAGTGTGCAGCGGCGGCCAAGAGAGCAAATAGAATGCTAGGTATGATAAGGAAAGGAATGGAAAATAAAACAAAAGATATTATAATGCCCTATACCTTTCCATGGTGAGACCGCACCTTGAATATTGTGTGCAATTCTGGTCGCCGTATCTTAAAAAGGATATAGCGTTTATTAGAAAAGGTTCAGAGAAGAGCCACCAAAATAGTAAAGGGGATGGAAGGATACTCCTATGAAGAAAGACTAAAAAGGTTAGGGCTCTTTAACCTGGAAAAGAGACGGCTGAGGGGAGATATGATAGAAGTCTATAAATTTAATGAACGGAGTGGAACGGGTAAACATCGATTGTTTACGTTATCAGAATATAGAAAGACTAGGGGACATGCAATGAAGCTACAGAGTAAACTATTTAAGACTAATAAAAGAAAATATTTTTTCACTCAACGTGTAATCAAACTCTGGAATTTGTTACTGGAGGATGTATTAAAGGCTCTTAGTGTAGCTGGGTTTAAAAAAGGTTTGGACAAGTTCCTGGAGGAAAGGTCCATAAACCATTATTAAGAAGGGACCCAGGATATCAATGCTTGGCCTAGTACAAGCACTGCTGAACCTGTGTCCCTTGGGGAAACTGCTAGGTACGTATGACCTAGATTGGCCACTGTTGGAAACAGGATACTGGGCTTGATGGACCTTGGTCTGACCCAGTATGGCAGATCTTATGATCTTATCCCTTATTTTTCAAATGCAAACATACTGTGTTTTCTTTGGATTTCAATGGGAAATGTGCTGGGCACCTGCCCACTACCATTTGTTCAAAGAAGACAGAGTGGTGGAGGAGACGGACAGAGTCCCAGACAATAGAAGAAGCCTTTGTGGGCAGCTGCTGCTACAATACTGTACAGTGGAGGAGCAGCAGCGTCTCCTATTACCCAGCTGCACAAAGCAAACAGCTGCCTGGGACTAGAGGCCCTCACCTACGCTCATACAGTGCATACAATGCTACTGTATTGATCAAATTCATACCAACCGAAAAGGCTGAACTATTAATTAGGGAACTATTAGCTGTGCAACCAATGATAGGGAATGGGAAGGCCACAAAGTGTAGCCTCGGCAGTTGATGTATCTCAATTTACCAACCACAACAACCAAAAGAGTTTGACCTCAGAAGAATTTAATAAAATGGCCTTTTTTAAGGTCTCGACACATCAGATGTTATGTTAACTCCCTTTTCCCTCCTCCCCTTCCTCTAAAATAATACTATCATCTTATACAGGCTTCTCCAACCTAGTTTGCTAAGGTTCGTAGTCATTGCAAACTAGAGAAATCAAGGTTCAAATTCCACTTCCTTATGACTTTGGGCAAGTCACTTTGTCCCCCCATTGCCTCAGATACCGAGATTGCAAGATTTCTTTTTGAGTGTAATATAATTTTCAAATTGCCTTGAATTAAAATTGGAAAGGCCCTCTCTAGAGATACAAAATGTTTTAGTTCCCTGTCCATGAGAATGAAATGAAGTGCTAAATCTGCTTCAAGTGGCGTGCTAGGCAAATAGATATAAAATTAGATATTTTTAATCAACAAAAAATATAAGTTCTTATACCTGAATTTTATTTTTTTCATGTAGTTAAGGCACAAGGTGAGCGCACATCCTCCCTCACAGCCCAGCAGTTTCGTATGCCGTTGTGGGTCAGTGTTTGATTGGATAAAAGAGCTTTATAGAGAGGTGTCCTGCACAAACTACCAGTTAAAAAAACAGAAAGGAATCTGCCTCTCACTTGATGATCGTGAAAGGGTACATTTTACTCCATAAAATCAGAATGCAAATGATTTAGGTTAGCTGCATGCAAATAGTAGCAAGTGCAGTAATGGAAGGGACTTTGTCCTATTCATTTCTGAAACACTGAGAGACTCCAAATTTCAGCTTTGTCTTATCAAAGCAAACCTGAACACTGATATGCATTAGGAACTGGAGCATTGTCCTTGTCAGTGGCTAGGAGGCTGGACAGACTGTAATACTATGCTGTCATTGAGTCTAAAAAAGGGAAATGGTCATGAGCATGTGGTATTGTTTTGTTTTTTTTAATATCTGTCTGTGGTATACAAATCAAGTCTATGTAGCTTTGCATACATCCCTTGCCTACAAGCATATTTTGTTAATACATGCCATGTCCCAGCTGCTGTGCACTGCTTTTAGCTTTTGGTGCTCTCACCTGCTTTCCCCTCACTACTTGTGGGGAAGGACAAAATAATACATCTACTGTAGCATTGATACTGATGGACTCCTTTCTGGACCAACAGCCTCCTTTAACAGGGCATCTGATGGTTGAGCTTAGAGGCCAAGGAACACCATCTGGAAGCTGCAACTAACAGCCCTGTAATACAGGTCATGCCCCCTGCCCACTAGATGTGTATAGTCTGAGGTTTCAGAAGTCTGAGATGTAGTGTGGCCCCTCCCATCTATTGGTTGCGAAGCCCTGGGCTCTGGAATGCAAACCAGACAGTATTGCAATTGCATGTGGAAGCAGTGTTCACAGCCATTAGGGGTAGGAGCCAAAGCCAACCTGAACATTCTGTCATGCCATCCTACCGTCTAGAAAGGTGTGTGTGTGTGTGTGTATGTGTATATTGACCAACTGGCCTTCTCACCACCACCTCCAAACCACTCAAGACACCCTAATACCATGGTCTGATCATAACTTGATTACCTTCTTCTTACCCCTCCACTCCGCTATAAACTTACAGTTCCACACAGAGCACTATACGCAGATTTTTGACAGTTCCAACAAGAAAGCTTTCCTAAGCAAAACATTGCCACTAGCAAATTCAGACAAAACAAACCTGGACGCTCTTATTGACGAGTGGAAGAGCACAATCTCTTCCTATGCCATAACCTCATATCCTGTCTCAGCAAAATGGAGATGGCGCCAAGCCCTATGGTATTCACCTGATCTCAAGGATCTCAAATGCAAGCTATGGGAACTTGTAAAAGGGGCTGCTTGTTATGAAGGTACCACCGTCTTGGCAAGTATGTAAATTAACTGTCTTGCAAAGGATTGTGGTTATTAAAGTCCATTCACACAAAGCTTGCCTTTTTAAAATAATGAAGACTCTTGTAGTTGGTCGAGTGTAAGGCAAAATTAGAATTTATTTATGGGGTGAATATCCCACACACAGATATGCTTGGTAACACCATCCAGATAACTTCTCCAGGGTTTATTCAACATTATATATATATATATAGATAGATATAATATAGCAACTGAAAAAAACTTATGCAAATAAGTATCAAAGTCCTTTATGGAACAGAAAGGCTTTCTTACAGCCACTGCTAATAAACTCCTTAGCAGTGCTGTGGTAAAAATAAATCAAAGAGGAAAACTTCTTTCTTTACACAAAAATATAGCTCACTTTCTCCATACAGAAAAGAACTTTTAAACCCCATGTGTGCATGGCTTGTGCTGGGCTATCCTCTACCAGCAGGTGACAATTAACTGCAATCAGTAGCTTGATTTCAGCACACATGCAAAACTTTCCCAAAAGCTTTTTCTTTTCAACAAAACTTTATGGGAAGCCAATATTTTAGAATGTTTCCTTTTGATGTTTTCTCTTATATTTTTAGGATTTTCCTAAAATAACAACCTACTCAAAGAACAGTCCATATAATCATCCTCTGTATCAGATATTAAACCTTGCTCTTGAAATTGCATTGATTCAGTTTCTCCATCTGACTCAGAGGGCTTAAGGAACTGACCTCTATACGGAGAGAAACTGTTTCCCTGCTGTTTGCACTGCTCAAAGCTAGAGAAACGTTCACCGTTCCTACCTGAATCCAGGCAAGCGTCAGGCTGCTTCTTCTGGTATTCTGGCCAGTATGCAATAAAGCTTCTGTGTCCTGTCCTCCAGTTGGTATCTCTGGACCTCAGGATCTTTTCTCCAGACGTCCTCCAAGAGGTATTTGGGTTCCTTTCCTCCTTAGCTGCAACAGTCCTCTTCCTAGGTGTTGCTTAAGGGTCCCTGGCCGTGGATCTACAGACCTCTGGCTTTCTCCAGTCCTCTGAACCTTTCCCATAGGTACTTCTCTGAGCGCCTCTCTTGGACCGTCTGCTTCCTTGTCCTTGTTCCTTCAGGTTCTGGTTGTTCTTCCTTCTGTTCTCCTGATTCCCCTTCTCTGTCCGGTTCTCCCTCCCTGAACATTCCCCTCTAGCTTTAAAGGGCTTAGATTGCAACTCCTCCCTTGCACTCTTCAGGTGTTTTGGATTAAGCTTTCTCCTAGAGGCTGTTTGATTAGGGATGACATAATGCTTTCTCTGATTAGACTCATGCTTTTTCACTCTAGCTCCCCTAGGGACTTTTTGCCCACTGGTGCATTCTGGAACATGTAGTCTTTATAGAAATAAGACAGCTTGTTTCCCTAAACCTGCCAGCACAGGTCCCTTGATCAGAGTAAATTCTCCTCTATTGTCATTACTCCCTGAGCTTTGATAAGTTTCCTTATCACAAACTAGACTAAAAATGGAGATGCACCAAGGATCCATCCCATCAAGCAGCATACATTGCAAGCCAAGTACTTCCCCCTGACCAATTATACCACAAAAGAGAACACCATACAAAGCTTCTTAAATCATTGCTAAACTGCCCTAGAGAACTATTTGAAATTGCGCAGCAACTAATAGGGTGGTATCTGAGTTGGGATCTATGTCCATATGCTATGACCAAATTCATACAGGACAAATTGCCCAAAACCACAACAGGAATGTCCCTTCCCATAACTCGTACTAACATCACCACTACCAGTCAAAGTTGGATTAGGTTTCACACCATATCATCAGAACAACTGGAAACAATCAACTCCAAAATAAACACCACAACATCCCCTCTAGACCCATGCCCAGTCTTTTGGGTCAAAATTACCAAACAAGAACTCGGACTATCCTACATAAAATAACACAATTTTCCATCTCCAGGGATACAGGCCCAAAAGTCTCAAGTGTGCCTCAATCAGGCCTATTCTAAAACATCCCACTCTAGACCCAGTGTTACCAACCTCTTACAGTCCTATCTCAAATATACCTTTCACAGCTAAGATCACTGAAAAGGCAATTCCGCTCCAATTGCAAGACCACAGAAGCTCACTCGCCACTTGACCTTCAACAACACAGATTCAAACCATCCCACAGCGTTGAGACCCTGATTACATAACTCCTAGACAATCTCATCAAAGGAATTGAAAAACCTACCCAAAGATCCGTCCTCGTCTTTCCTGACATTGCAGCAGCCTTCGGTTCATTACATCTTGGCCACCTTCGATCATGGTTACAACCAATAGGGCTAAAAGGTACTACTCTCCAGTGGTTCCGTTCATACCTAGAGAACTGACAACAAGTAAAAGTTGGACCCATTACCTCACATTGATACAAACGGGGCAGATCCTTGAAGGAGACCTTGTTCTTATCATCCTTTTTTAATATATTTATACAACCAATATGTGACGTCATACGTTTAATACAACATCTATGCCACATATATGCAGGTGATATCCTTATCTATACTACTTTCTCCCCAGACAACCTGAAATACACAAACATAGGAAGATGCTTCAAGGCCATGAGCAAGTGACTCACAGAACACAATTTAACCATCAATTATAAGAAAACAAGCATCCTCCATATATAACAAGAAGCTCAACATTCATCCCATCTCTCACCATCAATTTACCAAATGCAACCTAGACCTAAAAAATCAGGTCAGATATCTAGGAATCACACTTGACCAAGGCTTAACCTTCCACCACTATATTAGAAATGTTACAAAAGCGGCATACCACAAACTTGGAATATTTAACCGGTTCCAACCTTTACTTGATTATTCCGATTTCAGGGCATCTTCCTGGTCCTCATAACACCATTCCTGGACTACTGTAACATCTACCAGAGACTCCCAAGAACTACCCTTCAACCTCTACAAATGGTTCAAAATACAGCCACAAGAATTATATCAAATACCCCATGCAGGAATCGTATTACCCCCATATTATGCTGGCCACATTTAAAATACTCCATCAATCAGTCCAAGCTCTTTAACATGTTGCTCTAAAACCCCCTGAAACTAGAACAAGATGCAAAGCCACTCGAGATGCTAACTGTCCCACCTTTTCAAACCAGATGCAACCAAACCACCTCCAAAAGAGCTGTTCGCACCCCTCATCTGGAACTCCCTCCCCAACGATGTCCGACTCATTAAAAACATTGAGTTCTGCTGGAAAATAAAGATGTACCAATTCCTAGAACACACTGAGGCTGAGGCCAATTCCATAATGTGCATGTCTGGCCCACGGACATGGCTAAATTTAAAAACTGGCCCCATTTGAACCTAATTCCACATCCGTGGGTCTAGACGTGCCAGTGGGTCCAGAATTGGGGAGGTAGAGATGGTTTGGTGTGGCACAGGCAAAGTGCTAGTCAGCTGGCCCATGCACACATCCAGCACGCAGCCTGCACACACATGCAGACAAAGGCCATGCAATATAAAGGAGAAGCATGTCTCCGTGCCCACCATATACTGAAAAGTTACATGTTTTGGATCCTGCTTTTCTCCACGATGCACCCATGGATGGTCACCCCTCAGGAAAAACGTGCATCTCCTAAGCTGCTCTTCACACTGACAGTAGTGTGCTGATGCAAACTAGACATATACCAATGAGAAATGACTGTTGGTGCAACCTAGATCATATTCCAGTCCCCTTCATGCCCTGAAAGGTGCTGGGTAATCCCAGTGCACTCTAATATGGTATAAGAGAATGTCAATATGAACATGTATGTCTGGACGTACCTTGCATCAAATGGTACTTGGCATTAGGAACTGGCCCCATTGATTCCTGTCTTGGTCATCTCTACAAACACACTTTAAACTGCTGAGAATGGATTCTTACCAAGTGCACCAAACCCAAAACTAACACTGCAGTTTCCCAAAGGATGCACAATATTTCTGAGCAACAAATGTATGCCCTTTTCCTGTCTGCTACGCATTACCTTTCCCCCCTTATTTCTCCCTACATCCCTCCTAGGGAACTCCGCTCTTCTGTCACATTGCTTCTATCTGTGCTCTTCTCTTCTACGGTACTGCCAAATCCAGATTTTGCTCCTTTTCACCTTTCTGCTCCCTATGCCTAGAACAAACTGAGTCTGTATATTAGGCTTCGTCTCTGGCCCTTCCCAAATCCAGGCTGAGTGCTCACCTCTTCATTGCTGCTTTTGGATCTGATCCGCCTAAGCTCCCTTGTGTTTCCTTACCATTCCCCCTAAATGTATCCTGTTCACAGCTGCTGTGTGGCTGTCGTGACTAGATTGTAAGCTGTGCTGAGCAGGGACCATCTTTTACGTGTGTCTGTGCAATGCTGCTTATGCCTTGTATCAGTCGTAGTAGTAGTAGTAGTATAGCCTTTTGGCTTTGGCATCTGATTCCCATATATCTGGGTACCAGCATTTCTCACAGCAGCTACACCTTTCCCATCGTGGTGTATGTTGGTCTGTATACATTTGCTATCTATTGGGCAACCCTGTCTGCCTTCCCACAGTCTGCTTTGAGGTACTGCTCCCCTGCTCAGGCCTGTGTGGGCATGGGAGGATGGGATCCCTGTGCCAACAAACCCAGGCGCCCAGCCTCCAGAGATATCACCACTCTCGCAGCTTGCAGAGAACCTGATCTGGTGAAGGATGTAGGCCTCATGGCACAATCTGGGGGATGTTGGCACAATACCGATCATGTCTCCCAGTACCTGGCATCTGGTGACACTGCGGCCATCCATATGGTCCAGGTACCAGCCAGCCATTCATAGCCTCCATGAATTGCAGATCAGCACACCCGATCCTCCCATGCTACCGGCACAGCACACACTCGCACTTGCAATCACAAAAGACGACATTCTGCCAAACCAGCTGGCATGATGTCCCAGGTCTACACGTCTGATCTCCCTTTCTCACTCCAACATGATTTGTTTCTAGACTCGCTCACATTCTAGTCTTACATCAACAGTCCCAGTTTTCAGAACACAGGAGTTGTTAGGTCCCCTGGATCAGCTGTTTTAGCACAAACAGCATATTTCAGCATAGCCTGAATAAACACTATTGCTCTTCTTCTCAAAGGTATTTATTAATGTTTCTTTACCTTACAACATTCCCTCAGCTCTTCTTTCTGTTCTTTGTAACTGCATCTTGTGGTTTTCCAGACTGCAGTTCAGCACATACTTGTCACAACCATTCTTCTATATGGGACACATTGCAGAGCACAGGAGATTATTTTCTAAGTCCTGGTCTTATTCCATGTTTCAACAGGAATAACGTAGATGTTTCTGGGAAACACTTAAAATGTACACGGGCCTTTCCTGAATATGATTTATACATCAGTGGCTGACCATGCTCCTATTCTGCCCCTTTTTGGCATGTTCTGAGAGCCCCGTGAGTACTGCGTATGATAGTTGTAGCATTTCAGAATACGGTTGGAGATGTTTTCAGCACATAAACGTCCCTGCTGCACGTACAAATCCCTTATTCATGTTCTGGAATGACCCCTATGGGTCTAACTCATCTGAACAAACATAACCCCTAAAGATGAGGACCTAATATGCTCATAACCAGACTCTCTGCCTATACCCTCCCAACAGATCATTATGCAATGAATAAGTCAATCACGACTCATCTCCTGTAACGTTACATTCCCCCCAGGACTCCCTCAAACCCATTCCTGGATTGAGTTCTTTATACATCCCACCAATGTACAAACATTCCTTGTATAAGTTAATTGATCTTAATGTTAAACCCTTCCTTGTATAAAACTATATACTATTTATTTACTACTACCCACTTACTATAATCTATAGTTCAGTTATTTGTTACTATTATTAAGTTACTTGTAACCTTCCTTTCCTTCATAAAGTTTATTGTAAACCGCTTCGGCTTGTAGAGATAGCGGTATAAAAAAGTTGCTAAATAAGAGAGTTGTCAAACAATTTCATGGGATGTTTTTGATGTTTGTTTTATGGTTTCAGCCTAGTCCGTACAATTCCATTTGACCTGCCTGCCACATACTGTGTTAAAGTATTTGATCTGATAATCAGGGAAAAAGACCATCTGATATATCCGTCTTCAGCAAAATAGCAAGACATAGAGCAGAACTGCTGAAGGTCTCCAGTAGAGATGTCAAAAGTCATCGTAGGGTGTGGCTCCATGGGGAAATATCTTGGGTTTACTACTGGAGCAAATAGAGGCATCTTGTAGCTCAAAGGAATGGTCAGGTTCTCATGCCTTAGGAATGCAGTGCAAACACTTTCACTTCTGATATGGTTTAAAAATATGAAATTAATAGACATCATTTTGGTCCTGAGTATGAAGTCTATGCAAGTGTAAACGATAAAGGGAGAGCCCTCCAAAACTAGTTTTCAAAGCTCTCAATTTAGAAGAGACAGACGTCTGGTGAAGACAAGTGTGGCACAGGGAGAGGGGCTAATTGGGTGAAAATTTGATTATCTGAACCACAGAACAGGATTTGAAATTAAGTGAGACAAAGCACACACTCCAAACATTCCAGATTCTGTTATAGCATTTTAGTACTCTTTAAGTAGTCAGTACCAAATATAAAAGAGAAATCTGGCAAATGGAATTGGCACCCTGGGGCCACGGCTTAGGAAAGAGGCCTGCGAACCCAGAATAAATGTTCTGGGATCCAGAAAACCAGGGAACATTCCAAGACCAATTTCAGTTGTCAAAATGGCTGTTCTGGGGGGTCAGGTAGCATTCTCACACTTACAATGCCCAAAGCTTTGATATCTGTGCAGGGACACTGATGAGTTTTAAAAGCTTTCCCAAAGCGCCAAGTCCATCAGACCCTGCGTAGGAGCAAGTAGGAAGGAGTTCCCACAGTTTCCATGTCTCCAGCCATGTGCAGGCATAAGGCCACCCTTGCCCAAATCCCAGGCCTAAATTCCAGGAATCTATCTTTTTCAGCAGTAACTCTTTATGGGCTGAAAATGTTGAATATTCTTTCACTATCTTTAAAAAAAAGTTCATCAGTGCATTTTATCTGTCCAATGGACAATATTCTAAGGGCAGAAGCAGATTAGCTACTAGCTGTAGGTTTTTCCATCCTTGTAAAACAGACGCCGTCTAGTGTCTGAAAATTCCAGCTGAAGAACCAGGCTAGAATCTGAATCTGCTGGGCAGACTGCAGTCATGCTCCTGTTAATCATGGCGCAATACCACCCATCTGTGCTCATTTTCAAACGTGGGCCACTACTTTTCAGGCTTGGCACAACTACAGGCTCTTTCATGTATGCACCTTGATCAGAGGTAAAATCGCAGAGTCGGAAAACGCCTGGCTGTGTTTCCTAGTTAAGTGCTAGTAGAAAGGACACATTTTCTAAGGGCACATTTTATGGTTTGTTTGCACTAGAAGTATGGTAAAACTCTATCCTTCAGCCAGAGCAAACAAATCACTGTCAGTAATGTCAGACACCTACAGCGATTATGTACCTGCCAGGACTGCAGAGTCCTGGGTACGGGCACCCACAGGAGCAGAGCAAGGGGAACCCTCCCCTCTAGACTGTAATGACAAATTCTTTTTTTTATTCCTCTGATTTTGTTCCCATACCCCACTATGCTTCCTGGGCACAACTCCGACCATGGACACCAGCAGTTCCACTAGCATCACTGCTACACAACTAGGAAATTAGGTTAGAGGGAGAGACGTTTTTTTTGTTTTTCTTCTGCTTTGTATCATGAGTTTGATTTGTCCATCCTGACAAGTAAACCCCATGGTTGGCATCCTGCTGCCAATAGAGAACCAAACAAAAGGAGCAAAATAAGCTTCATTAAATGACTCTTATACATAGTAGAATTAAATTAAAAGATTTGCCCTCTATTTGGGATAACATTCAGCAGATCATGTCAAGACTTTCTATAGAAACATAGAAAATGATGGTAGATGAATTCCATGCATCCTATCCAGTCTGCCCTTCCATATATACCAGCTATGAAGCTACAATCCTTCCCTACCCAGAGATCCTCTGCTTATCCCACGCTTTCTAGAATTCAGATAGTCCTACTCTCCTTTTGGGAGCCTATTCCATGCATCCACCACCCTTTCCATAAAGAAATATTTATTTTGAATTGAAAGAGGCCTGCATTTTGTGAACGATTATATGGAGGTATTTAAATGTCTCTCTCTCTCATTGCTTTCCTCTCCCGCCTCTCTTCCAGAGATCTTTAAGACTTTCCCCTTATGATGAAGACCATAAAACATTGTAGCACCCATCCTCTGGACCGACTCCATCCTGCTTGTATACTTTTGAAAATGAGGTCTCTAGAATTGCACAAAATACAAATGGGGTCTCAGCAGAAATGTATACAGAGGCACTAAAAACTCCTTTTCCTGTTGGCCATATCTCTACTTCTTTGTTCATTTAAAAATATTTATGTCACCTTTCATAAACTTCTAGGTGGTTTACATAAACTGCCTACGAAATAGTAAATAAAACAGACAATAAAAACACACAATACACAAAAGGCCCAAAAATCAACTGGGATGGCAATGCGCCACTACAGCGCATAGCCATCGCCACTGACCTCTAACCCTGGATATTCAATGCCGGGATCAAACAGTGCCCTGGCATTGAATAGCCGGCATCATGGCAAAGCCTCTGCTGCTGAAGCTAACCGGATAGTGGCAATATTGCACTGCTACCCAGTTAGCTCCAGTGGGTAAAACTAGGCTAGCTTTTGCTTCGCCTAGTTTTACCCACAGGTCGCTAATTGGGTAGCGATACAATATCACTGCTACCCGGTTAGCAACTATCGTTGCCCACAACACAACAAGCCCCGATGATAAGCAGTTGGCATCGGGCATATAGCGGTGTGTGTTGGAGGTATTCAGCAGCACTAACTGTGTTTACAGGTCAGTAAACCATGTAAATGCCTTTAGAACATCGGGCCACAGAATACAAGTAAAACGTTGGTGGTGGTGGTTAAGTGCCGTCGAGTCGGTGTCTATTCATGGCGACCCTCTGGATAGTTGTCCTAAATTGTGTTCGGTCTTCAGTCAGATGGCTCATTGTTGACAGACTGGTACCCGTAGCTGCTGTTATTGTATTGATCTATCATTGCTGGCCTTCCTCTTTTGCATTGACCTTCTATCTTGCCAAGCATGATGTCTTTCTCTAATGATCTCTCTTCGTATGATGTGTCCAAAGTATGAAAGTCAATGTCTTGTCATCTGAGCTTCTAAAGAAAGCTTAAGTTTGATCTCCTCTAGTACTGAGTGGTTTGTTCTTCGGGCAGTCCATGGTATATGCAGTATTTTCCATCAGCATCATAATTCTAAGGCATCAATTTTCTTCCTGTTTATCTTAAAACGTATTTTTGTTTTAGTGGGTTTTATCTCCCCCCCCCACCCCCCATGGACCTTTTCTCCTGTACCCAAGCATTTGTCTGGCTTTTGCCATGGCCTTTTCTACCTGTTGGGCCACCTTATGATTATCATTTAAAATCACTCCCAGGTCTCACTCTTTTTTTTTTTTTTTTTTCCTTCCATACACCAATGTAGTCCACCCTCTACTGTACTCTCTGTTGGGTTTTGCAACCTATATGCAAAATCCTGCTTTTTTTTATCATATCAGCTGCCAAATTCTTGACCATTCTTCAAGCTTCACTAGATCCATCCTTATATTATCTACACTTTCCAAGGTGTCTATCCAATTGCAGATTTTGGTATCATTTTATTTATTTACAGTCTCTTTTATACCGTGCTATTCAATATCGGTGCGGTTTACATAAAACAAACAAGTTTATACGGGCAGAGATCTACACCGTAGTTACAAATAACAGGTGATTCAACTTGGATAACCAGGGTAACTATTTACATATGGACTGATATTGTACTATAAATATCATCCATGGAGACAAACCTTACCTGACAGTCTTTCTGCAATATCACTTATAAAAATGTTAAAAATAACAACAGTACTAAGGACCGATCCCTATGGCACACCACTGGTAATATCCTTCCCCTCAAAGTGAACTCCATTTACCTCTACCCTTTGTTGCCTCCCACTGTACCAGTTTCTAAGACAGTAAATCAAATTAAGGCCTATCCCAGGGGTGCTCACTTTATTTATATCACTTATGTGGAACAATATCAAAGGCCTTGCTGAAATCTAAGTACACCACCTCTAATGCTCTCCCTCAATCTAACTCTCTGGTCACCCAGTCAAAGAAATTTAGTAAAACCTAGCTCTGATAAAATGATGAAGCCTCAGATCCTGCATGCCAATGGATTTTATAAACTGCACTATCCTTTGTATTAATGGCATTTACATTAATTTACTCACCACAGAGGCTATTCTAACCAACCTGTAGTTCCCAATCTCCTCCTTATTTCTGCTTTTGTGGAGACTGACCACGTGCATCCTTCTCCAATCCTCAGGAATCACCCCTGACTTTAAAGAAGTTTTGAAAAGGTTGAGACAATGGAGCCACTAGAACTAACTTAAGTTCCTTTAATACCTTCAGATGCATCCCATCCAACCCCAGCACTTTGTCTACTTTTAGTTTAGATAGGTCCTTATAGACAGTCTTCTGAAAATCATTCAAGCTCTGCCTCACTTCCATTTCTATTTGTGTGTTTTCTGAGATCCTACTACTGGCCCTTCAAGTGTGAACATAAAACAGAAATATTTATTAAGCGATTCTGTTTTACTGTATACTCATCAGCTTCTACATATTCCTCCCTTTTTCTCTTGAGGCTGCTAATGCCATAGCTATACCTAAAACCACGTTTGTACTTCCTCTTGTCACTAACATGTAAAAAAAGTTTTATCCCCCATTTTACTGTGGTGCCTATTTTTTATTACATTTGTATCTTCACTTTCCTGACTGCTTTCCCAACTTATCTTAGTTTTTCCAGATATTGTTTATCTTCCTCTTTTTGCTATCTCTTGTAATTTATGAAGGTTAGCCACTTTTTCCGTTTTTAGCAAATTTCTTTCAAGAACCATAGTAGCCTCCTTTTCCTCAGGATATGGAAAAGGAATGCTCTGATCTGAAGAAGAAGGTTTTACCTTTTTATTGGACTAGCAGTATATTTTTGGATAAGCTATCCAAGTTATCACCTTATTTTCCTGCATTTTTTGTTTTTACTTTAAAACTACCCAGGAAGTGGGGACATAGCAACAGAGTGGATAATAGCAAATAAAGATACAAATGCAGAAGGATCAAAGGCACCAAAGGAAGCCAAAAAGGAGTGAATTGGAACACTGATCTGCTCACCCACTACTGATCTGAAGGACCACATACTATGGTATTTGGCTTTGTCGCCTCGATCTCACACCCTTGTCTAAATTCTTCATATACAGTATCTAAACATACAAAGTTAACAAAAATAAAGACAAAGGAAATTTAGTCACTTCTCCCCACCTCATGCCTTTACAAAACATCACAACTTTGAAAATAAAAGCTGCTATTAGATTCCAGTCCAGACTGTCCTATATTGAAAGTAGAAGGACTGCCCTGTGGGTCCAGCTAGATGCCTTGAACAGGACAAAAAACAAGATGCACACGAGAGCTTTCAGTGGGCTAACATTATCTGACGAGCTTCTAAGAGTTATACTGCTTTTGGCAGTGCTTAAGGCATTAAGGAAGGGAGCATAATTCAATAAAGGTGTAGTGGAGGAGTAGCTTAGTGGTTAGAGCCCTGCCTTGGTAACCAGGAGACCATGGTTCAATTCTCACTAGTTCTCCTTGTCTTGGGCAAGTCCCTTAACCCTCCATTGCCTTGGAAGAAAAGACCTGGTAATCTACTTCTGGTTGCACTGCCAAGAAAACCCAGGAGCTGCTGGGTCACTAGGAGTTGGCATTGACTCTAAGGCACACCTTGATTGAACACCACCTCTCTGTAGTTCATCTTTAACTGAACTAAGGTGTTCTGTGGGCATTCCTATGGCTCTCTAAAATCTTATTTGGTAGGTCTTTAAATCATTAGATGACTTGTTGTTGGATAGTGGGAGAAGATTTAGCATGGATAAAAGGAATGTGAAAAATTCCAATTTGCACACATATCAAGTGCTCCATTCCATGGCAGGAGTCGCCATCCAAGAAAGAGTTTAAAGTCAATATGGATAATATCCTGAATCTTTCATTTCACTATGCTGCAGCTGCCTAAAAGCAAATAGGGATTTTTTTGAAAAGGAATGGAGAAGAAAACTTAACATATTATGACTCCTGCATAGGTCCAACTATAGCTTTGCTGCCCTGAATGAATCTGATCTAAGACACTAAGCAGTGTTGGGCCTGGCTAGTACTTAGATGGGTGACGGCAGACTTATTGCATGGAAGAAAGGCTTGGTAATCTACTTTTGGTCACACCTTGACAAGAAAAAGCCAATGGCTATGTCACCAGAAGTTGGCACAGGTCCATGGTGAGATCACACCTGGAATATTGTGTGCAGTTCTGATTTTGATCCATTTCAAAAAGGATATAGTGGACCTAGAAAAGGTTCAGAGAAAGGCAACAAAAGTGAAGAGGGGCTAAATGGTTTGGGGCTTTTCAGCTAAGAGAAAAGAGATGATGGAAGCTTATAAAATCTTGAGCAGGGTGGAATAGTGAAATATGGAACAGTTGTTTAACCTTTCAAACAATGCTGAAACAAAAGGACGGTCCATGAAACTGAAAACACTGTTCTACAAATTTTCAAAAATTGTTTGCTTCAGAAATTAAATGTGCTATTTCTTAATGAATTTGATATGCTGAATTCAAATATGATTAGTGAAATTGGTCAATTAGCTCCTCTTTCTATGATATGTTGAAGAATTTACATTTTACCACTATGTATGGTGAAAATCAAGCCTAAATCCTTAGATGTAAATCAAAATCATATTACAAATGAAACTTTGCACAATAACAAGTTTTTATAAAATAAAGTTCATAAACGTACTTAGAAGAAACAGAGGAGTAATTATGTCTGCAATTTAACTTTCATTAATAACATTTGTAAGTACATTCTAGCAAGTTTTGTTCTCATTCAGTGGCTTCAGGACTCTTCCTGATCAGTTTCTTGTACTGAAGCAATGGAATATCTCTTGTCACCGTCCAGCAGTAGTCTGCAAGCATTGATGGACTCCATTTACCCTGATACCTCTTTTTCCATGGCTGCAATGTCTTGGTAAAATCGTTCTCTATGTTCATAATTTACTGCTCCGCAATTTTGTGGTAAAAAAAATCTAGATGAAAGTATAGAAAATTAATCTTTAAGGACATGTTGCAACCAAGGTTTTTGTATGCCTTGAGAACATCTTGAACAATCTCTTGGTAATTATTTGCTTTGTTGTTTCCAAGAAAATTTTGTGTCACTGATTCAAATGCTATCCATGCAGCCTTTTCCTTTCGACGCAATAAATGAAGAAATGTGTCAACTTGAAGTGCACGAATCTGAGGGCCAACAAAAACTCCTTCCTTAACTTTGGCATCACTCAGTCTAAGAAATTTTACCACTAAGATACCTGAAAGCAGGTTTAGTTTTATCCATCACTTTGACAAAGTTTTTTATTAGTCCCAACTTGATGTGCAAGGAAGGCATCAAAATCTTGTTCTGTTTCCAGCATTTGTAGAAAGCAACATTTTTGCTTCCAGGATCCAGTGATTGACGGAGTGGCCAGTCCCTTTTGACGAAATGACAATCTCTAGCATTACTATCCCATTCACACAGGAAGCAGCAGTACTTGATGTATCCACCCTGAAGACCAAGCCAGAGGGCAACCACTTTGAGGTCACCACAGATTGACCATAGATGTTGTTCATAGTTTATACATTTCAAAAGTTGTTTCATATTGTCATAAGTCTCTTTCATAAAAGCTGCATGGCCAATAGGAATTGATGGTAGCAAGTTGTCATTTATGCAGCAATACAGCTTTAAGACTTGCTTTGGATGAATCAATGAAGAGCCTCCAATCATCTGTATCGTAATTGATATTGAGAGCTGCCATTAAACCTTTTACGTTGTTGCATGCAGCAAGATCACCTTCTTTGAAAAAGAAAGAATGACACCAAGGGGTATGTTTACTAAACCGGGCTAACAGTTAACCTGGGCTATCTGCCACTAGGTCCCATATTATTCAATGGGACCTAGTTGCAGATAGCCCGGGTTAACCGTTAGCCCGGTTTAGTAAACATACCCCCAAGTCTTTCTGACGGTCCCGGAAAAAAGAAATTCGAACGTCACCAGCCAGAAGATTCCACTGCTGTAGTCTGGAACCCAAAAGCTCAGCTTTATTCTTTGGGAGATCCAAATCCCTGACAAGGTCATTCAATTCACCTTGCGTTATGAGGTGTGGCTCATTAGCAGTGGCCAGAAGAAACTCTGTAGTCGTGAACCGTCAACCTCACGTGACCCAAACTTCTTCCTCTTCCTCACTTGATTCTAATGATAATGATTCTGACATTTTGGAAATCGGCAACCCTTCTCCATGAGGCACTGGGCGTATTGCAGATGGAATTTTTGGATACTGCACGGTAAACTTACTCTTTCTGTTTATGCCTTCTGAATTGGAGGAACCATGCAGAAGTAGCAATTGCTGACGTGATCCATGGGCTCTCTCCAGATAATTGGAACTGCAAAAGGCATTGATTGCCTTTTCTCATTCATCCATTGCCTGAGATTTGTTGCACGTGTATTGCAGCATATGTGTGGCGCCCAGCTCTTATCCTGATCTTCTATTCTGCAGCCAAAATATAAGTTGTAGGCTTTCTTAGCCACCACAGTCATATTCCATTTTTGTGATGTAAAAGTCACTTCACCACAAATTATAGCAGAAATTATCTGCATTATTAACACAAGTACGATGCACCGCCAAATACGCTGTGATTGACCTATCGGCATAAAATAATGCAAAATGAATTAATTTTTAATTTTTTCTGTGACTAATATACCTTTAAGATTTATACTGTCATGTGAAGCAAATTTAAATACTGATTTCATCATCTGGTTTTGGACAGATATTTCTATTGGTTGCAAGTAGAGATTATGCAGTCTCACGCAAATGTTGCATAATACACAGTGGCCCCTAATGACTGACTAATAGCATAGCAACTAGACCTAATCAGCCATTTTCATTATGATTTCTGTGTTCAGCAGCCTTAAAATTAGTTTAGAACAGCTGCTTTCGTGGCCGAAGCATTTTGGCTGTTGAACAGTGAAATCAGCAAAGGGGAAAGAAAACATGGAACGAGATCTTTTTGCAGCATATAATCAAGCTGTGGCTGGAGAACATGGTCAAGGGGACTAACAAAGTGGGATTCAAAAGAGATTTGAACAAGTACCTGAAAGAAAAGTGCAAAAAGCCTGATTAACCAGGTAGGAAAACCATTGTTTATCCCTTCGGGTCTGCTGAGTACTTGTTACCTGGACCATCCACTATTGGAGATGGACTACTAGGCATCTCTTATGTTTTTATGTTCTTAAAATTTTTATGAAAAATAATGCACATAGATTTGAAAATACAACCTACGAGCATGCATTTATTTTCCTACCCTAACTATAAGGCCCTCCTGAGAGAGTCTCCACTGAGTCCTGCTGAATGTGCATGTGCTACTGAAGCCTATGCATACTGTTCTTTTCTTCAGATTATGTGAGGGCAAGATCAGACAACCATTTTCACCCTTGATAAATCGTTATTTGCTTATGTACATAGCTTTGATAATTGCCCT
The DNA here is from genome assembly GCA_033557465.1 of Ichthyophis bannanicus. Lineage (NCBI taxonomy): Eukaryota > Metazoa > Chordata > Amphibia > Gymnophiona > Ichthyophiidae > Ichthyophis > Ichthyophis bannanicus. The sequence goes on along the minus strand of CM066049.1, from coordinate 115,741,912 downwards.
TTGGTTATTGTTGATGTTAGCATGAATTAGTTTAGAAGTATAGGAGCTGGTTCATGGCTGTCTAGAGAGGTCTTTGCCTCCAAACACAATAGCCCATATGAAATGGGAGATGCACGGGACCAGCCCAACCATTAGGCAGGACTAAGCATTCAGCTAGAGCAGCAGCTGCAGTCAAAGCAAAACAATAGATCTCAAGAGTCACACAAAGAACCATCAGCACATTCTTTACCCGCAGGGAGAACGAGCACACACGCCAAAGTTGAATATTTAAATGTATGATACCCAATTATGCATTTTATAGGATTGTTGTGGGAGGGGTGATATTCAGATGATCGTGACTGAAGACTAAAGGTTTGCAAAGGGCACCCAATACCTTGCATTGGCCCTGGAGATGGATGCAGTCATCAATGGCAGAAGAAATGGCATTAAGTGGAAATGGACCTAACAGAAGCTTAACTGGACCTAAAGGGGACTGGTTGGTGAAGAGCTTCAAAGTTCAGGTTAAGATATCCTTATACCCTTGTTATTTACTCTCAGGCCTTGAGGGCTGTCAGTGGGTCAGGTTTCCTGGATATCCCTAATAAATATGCATGAAACAAATTTGCATGCCTACTACCTCCATTGTATGCAAATGTTTCTCATGCATATTCATTAGGAATATCTTGAAAATCTGACCTGTTTGATGGTCCTTGAGGACTGGGAGTAAAGATCACTGTCCTGTACTCTATCAGGCAAGTATTTAGCAGGGTTTATCCATTGAGTAGCATCTGCTAACCGGATAAGCCCAGCTGACCGTGATATTCAGTGGCACAGTCTGGATAATGTCACTGAATATTACCACAAACCGCCTCACTACTTTCCGGATTGTACTGGGGCAATCTGGAGGCGGAGTCAGAGCAAAGCAGGAGCTTATCCAGATGGCAGAGATTTTTCAGTGGTGCAATCCAGGTAATTTAGGGCAGCCAGAACCTTAAGTTATAATTTAGCTATCCTAACTGCTATCCGGATAGCGCCAGGCAACCAGCACCAAATCAAGATATTCAGTGTGTCACTTTCCAGATACCAATTCTGAATATCTGCATTTTATTTAAACACTGCTGCTGCCTATACGGTAGAGTCAGTACGTTGTTTAAATTGTTACACAATCTGTGTTAGTTGAATTATTCTGCTTAGTATTTAAACCTTTGTGTGCATGTTAAGATGTTCTATGTAAAAAGTTATTTTGTTCCATGTAAAACAAGCTCTGCATTGTTAACTGTTGTTAATTGTACACCGCAACTGATCGCTGGAAGATGCGGTATATAAATAAGTGTTAAATAAAATAAATAAATAAATAAATAAGCATGGAGTTTAGTTATTGCCCCTTCTGTTTCCTGATGCTAAGATAGCTGTTGATGCCGTGCCCTTGAAAGGAGCTAAATAAACAAGATTCACTGAAAAAAACCTCATCAAAACGTATCTTTTTGTCGGAGCAGGCCGGAGGAGGGACGGTATGGAAACCCGCCTCACACCAGATGGCAGGCTTCTTTTTTTTAGTAGTGGTTCCTCACCAACAAAACTTGTTCACCACATAATTTATCTATAAAATTCGCCCATAATCTTCATTCATGCTGTAATTGTAGACGTTGCTCCCAAAAGTACAAATTGCACTGGTGTGGGGTGGGTTTCCATACCGTCCCTCCTCCGGCCTGCTCCGACAAAAAGATAAGTTTTGATGATTTTTTTTCAGTGAATCTTGTTTGTTTAGCTCCTTATTTGTTTCACTGGCTGGGTTTGTTGATTTTTTTTGGTGCCCTTGAAAGGGACTGAGGGATGAGGGAGGGTCTTTAAAAGTTTCAGCTGTGCTATGTACCCGTGATCCCTTAGTTTAGGGTCAGTTTTTCCTTCCTTTGTTTCTTTTTGTATTATATTCAGTCAAGCCTTCTTTCAGCTTCCTTGAGGATTTCCCCAGATTGCAGATCTCCTCATGAATGGAGGGAGATGGGGGTGGTTTCACTTTCTACTTGAAGGAGCTTCCTTCCTTTTTTCCCCCTTTGTGATTATCGTATCTTCCTCCTCTGTTCATATTTGTCTGTTCAGGTTTTCTTGAATTGTAGAATTAACAATGCATATATGAAATGTCCTATGCTCTCCTAAGCTCTAGGAGGAAGTGAAAAAAAGTATTTTCCACGTCATACTGTCTGCAGAAAGAAGGACCAGAATAAAGAGCTGCAAGGACTGGACCTGATCTAAAAAGCTTTTCAGCTAGGCACAAATAGGATTTCTGAAAGTTTTTCCCATTTACTCTACCATGCCTCCAGGTCTGAAATGTAGTAACATCCTAGATTATTCTGAATAGCAATGCTTAACACCACTTAATGCATGGTGTTGCCTATATGAGGGATTGCATATGGTTACAAAGCCCCTGTCGCCTCTACGGCAGTCAGAATCGAGAAGCTACAGTACATAACTCCGCAGTCTGAATCTGAAAAAGGGATTTGTGTGGTCTCAAAGATTCGGGCACTGCTGCATGTTTATTTGATTAGCCTATTAAAAGATAATAGAACTTAGTAAGTTTTCCAGGACTGATATGGCAAAGAGAACAGCCCTGAAAGAGTACATATTATGTTGAGTAAAAAGTGCATGGCGTACCCTAAACAAAACACTTGGTTTGGTTAAAGATAATCCCTATAGAAACAAAGCCTGCAGCAATACAAAATCAAACATAGAGTTTGTGTGTTATGAATGAAGTCGGAACATTCAATGTTCAGATAATAAAAGTATGCTTTATATTGGGTTTCTGTTTGTTGATGTCTTGAATCCTATTGACTAAATGACATGCAACACATGTTTGATATAATGAAAGGCACTTTGGAAATTGCCGTTGGGGAAAAACCACCAAGTGATACACTTAACTAGCCATCCCACTGTCTGTCTATGAATTGTTAATCGTCAACAAGGTCTTATTGGACGTAGTGCTGTCACTGAACATTGATTATAGTACTCAGGCCATAGCCCAGGGTAAATAACTTTTCAGTCAGGAAGGTGATTTGTCATTCTCCAGGACCAAGCAGGAAGTCAGTCCTCACATATGGGTGACGTCGGCGCCGACGGAGCCCTCGCGGAGCAATTTTCCCCAGCTTTCAAAGAAAGCCTTTGGGAATTGCAGCGCGCATGCGTGGTCCTCTTCCCGCCCAAGGGTGCCATCTTGCTCAGTCTTCTTTTTTCTGCGGAGCCCTACAGACGTTGCCTGTGAATCCCCGCAGAAAAGTTGATTTTTTTCTCTATTTTCCTCTTTTTTTTCTTCGGTTCGACGCCGGTTCTTTTCCCGCCCGGACTCGCGACGTCGGTTGCGCGTCCGTTCCTTCTTTTTCGTTTTTTTGTCCTTCGTGACAGATTTCGCGCCTTTTTCCTTTTTCCCTTTTCCCTGGCAGCCCGGTCATTCGACCTCGCAGGGGCCCTTTTTCCTCCGATGGCTGCCAGCGGCTTAAAAAAGTGTGATCTCTGTAAGAAACTCATGTCTCTTACAGACACTCATGACTTCTGCCTCCGCTGCCTCGGCCCAGATCATGACTCCCTGATCTGTGTGCCATGCGGCAAAATGTCCTCAAAAGCTTTGAGGAGTCGGCAGCACCAGCGGGAGCGTATCTTCTCTGACACCGGCTGGGCTCGGACCTCATCGAAGTTCCTCTGAAAGGGGGTCTCCTACCCGGGAACATCATCGGAAGAAGAAACCCGCGAGGGCGGGATCGGTGGACGCTCCTGGTTCCTCGAGGGCCAGGTCGCATAGCCCCGATTCCCGTCCCGGGTCCTCGGAGACGGAGAGGCCGTCAAAACATCCTCGACTCGAGGTGAGTACTGTTGTCCTCGTTGACTCGCCTCCGAAGGACCCGACGTCGGGCCCGACGCCGTCGGGGCCCGAGTCGGGGGCTGCTGGGTCTCCTGAGCTCGGACTCAGGTTGACGGCCTTGGAGAGCAGTCTGACTGCCTTCTTGGACCAGCAGCGGGTATTGATCGCTGGCCTCGCCGGTGCTTCTGCCCTGACCGCCGGGACGTCAACCTCCAAATCGACCCCAGAGACCGAGCCGATCCTCGAGTCCATGAGAGCTCAAGTCGATCCTCGGTCGAGGTCTCCTTCGGCCTCCCATTCGGGACCGAGGTCGTCGACGCCGACTCCCTCGGCGTCGGAGCGGATAGCATCGGTGCCCGCCCGACCGGAGCCGATCGACTCCTCCTCTGAGGAGTCGGCCTGGGAATCTGAGGACGAAGAGTCACCTGGTTCCTTTCGGACTCGGTGTGTCCCTTCGGACTCCTCCGAGTCCGAACCTCGGAGACGGTCCCCCCCGGAGGATACCTGGTTCTCGGACTTCGTGAGGGATATGGCCAAGGCCTTGGCCTTCCCTGCGGATCCCGAGGAGGAGCCTCGAGTCGAAGAACTCGATGCCCTCCAATATGACTCTCCCCCGAAGGAGGCCTTTATTGTACCGGTTCCTCCGATGCTGGAACGACTTCTCTTCCGCATGTGGGAGAGCCCGGCGTCGTCGCCGGTGTTAAGCAAGCGGGTCAATTCCATTTATCGAGTCCGCAAGAGCCCCGGCTTCCAGAAGGCACAACTACCGCACCATTCCATGGTGGTGGAATCGGCCATGCATAGACTAAAGAGTCAAAAATTGCACTCCTCGGTGCCCCCTGGTAGGGAAGCCCGAAGCCTGGATGCCCTCGGTAGGAAGTGCTTCCAGGGCTCTATGCTTGCTTGTCGAGTCCAGACATACCAGCTCTACATGGGCATGTATCTCCGAGACCTGGCTAAGGAAATAGCCGGGTTCTCTGCTGGTCTCTCCAACGAACCTTTGCAGAGATTCCAATCCTTGTCTACTGGTATTCGAGAGTGCTCCAAGTTTATCTCTCGAGCAGCCTACGATGGTTTTGAGGCGTCAGCTCGAGTAGCTGCGGCCGGCATCGGTGGACGCCGCCAGGCTTGGCTTCAGACGTCCGACCTCGAGCCCTGGGTACAGGACAAGTTGGTCGATGTCCCCGGCCGAGGTGATAACCTCTTTGGCAAGCCCATGGATGAGAAGGCTGCACAAATCGAGACGGAGACTCTCACCAGGACTCGTCTCTCGAGGAAGACCTCTGCCCCTTCTCAAAAGAAGAAGGCCTCGGGGAAAAAGCCCTTTTACCCGAGGAAAGGTGCTGCCTATAAATACTACCCTCAATATCCGGCCTCAGTGGCTCCCCCACAGGGAAAGCAGGCCAAGGGACGGGGTAATGGGTCCCGTAGGCAGCAAGCCCCCAAGCCTGCACCACCGGCCCCTGCTCAGCAGAGTGGGGTTTTTTGACTTCCTCAGCATAGCCTCTCCCCCTCAGCTGGTTTCTCTCAGCACAGGAGGCCGGCTGGTCCACTTTGCCCAAAGGTGGTCCACCATCACCACAGATACCTGGGTACTTCACATAGTTCAAAAGGGTTATCTTCTTCACTTTCACCAGGTACCTCCCTCCTACTTTCCAGGGGAGCCTCCCAGGCTGCCTTTGCACAGGGACTTACTACTTCAGGAGTTAGCAAGTCTTGTTCAGGAACAAGCCGTGGAACCAGTGCCCCACCACCTGAAGGGCCAGGGGTTTTACTCCAGGTACTTCCTGATTCCAAAAAGAACAGGAGGCCTCAGGCCCATCCTGGACTTGCGAAACCTCAACAAGTTCCTTGCAAAGGAAAAGTTCAAGATGCTTACCCTTGGAATTCTGCTGCCCTACTTCCAGCAGGGAGACTGGCTATGCTCCTTGGATCTGAAAGATGCATATACTCATATCCTCATTCATCCGGACCACAGGCAATATCTCAGATTTGTTGTAGGAGGAAATCATTACCAGTACAGGGTACTGCCCTTTGGCCTATCCTCCGCACCCAGGGTGTTCACCAAGTGCCTCGCTGTGGTGGCGGCTTATCTGAGACTTCAAGGTCTGTTTGTGTTCCCATACCTGGACGACTGGCTCATCCGAGCCCAGTCTTCCCAATAGGCCACTCGCGCCACTCAGCGCACTGTGGCCCTGCTCCAATACTTGGGGTTTGTCATAAACTTTGCAAAGTCCACTTTGCTCCCCTCTCAAAATCTCGAGTTCATCGGCGCCCGGTTGGACACACTTCAGGCGCGGGCCTTCCTCCCTCTGGACAGGGCCAGGCGGCTCATGGACCTCGCCGGCCACTTTCACAGCAATGCGCTGGTCCCAGCCAGACATTTTCTGCGACTGCTCGGCCATATGGCTTCCACGGTCCATGTGACACCCAATGCCCGACTGAACATGCGTCCTGCTCAGTGGTGCCTTCGCAATCAATGGCATCAGGCCACGGGGAGCCTAGCTGACTCCGTGCAGATCTCCGACCAGCTGGTCTCTTCTCTACAATGGTGGCTTCATCTGCCCAACCTAGTACTAGGAGTGACTTTTCAGCCCCCTACGCATTCTCACGTCCTGACGACCGATGCTTCTCTCCTAGGTTGGGGTGCACACTGCCAGGAGACCTGTACTCAAGGCCTCTGGACTCCTTGGGAGTCTGCTCAACAGATAAACTTCCTAGAGCTCAGAGCCATCCGCCTAGCGCTCAAAGCATTCTCTCACCTGGTTTCTCACCAGTCGGTGATGATACAGATGGACAATCAGGTTGCAATGTTCTATGTGAACAAACAGGGCGGAACAGGCTCCTTCCTTCTCTGTCAAGAGGCACAAAAACTATGCTCTTGGGCTGTCCACCACGGCATCATCCTCAAGGCTGTCTAACTCCCAGGTCAAGAAAATTACCTGGCCGACAAGCTCAGCAGGATCCTCCAGCCACACGAGTGGAGGTTGGACCCGCTGGTGGTTCAGCGGATCTTTCTCAAGTGGGGCCTCCCCACCATGAATCTGTTTGCCAGTCCTCTGAACCGGCAGCTGCCCAGATTCTGCTCTCGTCAGCCACATCCTCTCCGGGTAGCGGCGGATGCTTTTCTAATTCCATGGTCCACCGGCCTCTTGTATGCCTTTCCTCCCATGCCACTGGTGTCTCGGACGCTCTTCAAGGTCCTCCGAGACAAAGCATCGCTGATCCTCGTGGCTCCCCGGTGGCCGAGACAACCTTGGTTCCCACTTCTGATGCAGCTAGCGGTAGACACTCCTCTTCCACTGGGATTTCAGCCTGACCTCCTGTCGCAGGATCAGGGGACTCTCCTACACCCCAATCTCCGGTCCCTTCATCTGATGGCCTGGCTGCTGAAAGGGTAGTCCTTGCTCCTCTGCAGCTACCTCCAGATGTGGAGGAGGTCGTCTTGGCCTCCAGGCGGCCCTCCACCCGGAAGTCCTACGCTCTCAAGTGGCGTCGGTTCTCCCTCTGGTGTACTCAGCAGTCTCAAGATCCTTTCTCCTGTTCAGCATCAGTGGTCTTGCAGTACTTGCTCTCTCTCTCCAACCTTGGACTTAAGTCCAACTCGGTAAAAGTCCACCTCAGTGCTCTTTCTGCGCATCACCTGCCAGTGGATGGTAGACCTCTTTCCAGCCACCCTCTGGTGGCTCGGTTTCTCAGAGGCCTCCTTCTCCTTAAGCCACCTTTGCGCCCGCCAGCCCCGGACTGGGATCTTAATGTGGTGTTGCAGCGGATTACCTGTCCGCCTTTTGAGCCTATGGCTACCTGTCCGCTACGTTTTCTTTCCTGGAAAACCTTGTTCTTGGTAGCCCTCACTTCGGCTAGACGCGTTAGTGAGCTGCAGGCCCTGGTTTCTGATCCTCCTTACACTAGGTTCTACAAGAACCGGGTAGTCCTACGGACTCACCCTAAATTTCTTCCCAAAGTGGTTTCCCCTTTTCACATCAACCAGGAGGTGGTACTTCCGACCTACTTTCCCAGGCCACACTCCAGCCGAGCTGAAATGGTCCTGCATACCCTGGACTGTAGAAGGGCGTTGACCTTCTACCTTGACCGTACGTGGGAGCACCGAAAGGCTGTTCAGCTCTTCAGCTCTTCGTGTCTTATGACCCCAACAAGTTGGGGCTCCCTGTCTCCAAGCGTACTCTGTCCATCTGGATTGCGGACTGTATCGCTTGGGCTTACGAGGCTGCCGGCCTCGTGCTGGAAGGTAGAGTCACAGCTCATCGTGTTCGGGCGAAGGCTACGTCGGTAGCTTACCTCCGTTCTGTTCCATTGGCAGACATCTGCCGGGCCGCTACTTTGTCTTCAAGCCAGACTTTTGCAGCCCATTACTGCCTGGAGAGGGAGTCCCGCAGGGACAGTGCTTTCGGACAGGCAGTCCTCCGTAACCTCTTTGAGGTATAGGCAACTCCTACCCTCCATCCCGGATGTTGGGCTACCGGTTGGAGACATATTCAGAGAAGATTCCTTCCTTCTGTGCTAATGACCTTGAGGGAGCTCATTTTTGTGCTTAGGGTCTCCGGTAGCCTTAAGCTTGGGAGTCCCATATGTGAGGACTGACTTCCTGCTTGGTCCTGGAGAAAGCGTAGTTACTCACCTGTAACAGGTGTTCTCCAGGAGCAGCAGGAATCAGTCCTCACAACCCTCCCTCCTCCCCTTGGAGTTGCAGTTATATGCTTTCGTTTTTGCTAATTTTTGCTGTCTTTTTAGCTATGTCATCTGACTGAGCAAGATGGCACCCTTGAGCGGGAAGAGGACCGCGCATGTGCGCTGCAATTCCCAAAGGCTTTCTTTGAAAGCTGGGGAAAATTGCTCCGCGAGGGCTCCGTCGGCGCCAACGTCACCCATATGTGAGGACTGATTCCTGCTGCTCCTGGAGAACACCTGTTGCAGGTGAGTAACTACGCTTTTTTGCTTCTACTGAGTTGATCCATTTCAAGAGAATTTTTTTTAAACATCTTTTTATTGAAACATAAGACAAACACATACCCTGGGAGTCATAGTTGCTCTTACATGACCCCCAAAGGCTATATCACAAATAGCACAAAGTGAATACAAGAACATCCAATGGTATTTACATTTTATCCCCAACTACTAACCCTCCCCCCTCCCACACCCCTACAACTGGAAACCATATAACACCTTGCTCTCTTCATAAGGAGGTACAGTCATTGAGTGTAATACTCCAGGTACTCAATTGCTCCATAAGTGGCTCCCAGTTCAATCATCCGTCAGGCTCATATTCAGACAGACAAGATGCATGTCCAGGTCTCTCTGGCCAAGTGCCTCCCCCCCCCCTTAACCTAAAGTCAAAAGCTCATTTAAGCCCGTAGCGCCAATGTGTCAATATAACAACCCCAGATTGAGTAAAAGGCCTCTTTTTTTTTTTTTTTCTGATCGTTCTCTCTCGCTGACAGACATTCCATAAACATCAGGTGGTGGATACTGCTTCGCCACTCCCAATAAGATGGGGGATTTTTGTTCCTCCAGTGTTTAAGAATCGGTTGCTTCCCTACCACACAGGATTTCTGGACCAACAACCTTGCTGGATGCCCTTTGGGCAAGGTGAGACGCAAAGAGTCAAACAAAATTATCCATGCATTGAGCTCTACACATTGACCCTAAATAGTTCCTAAGATTGTACCATGGGGCAATGCCACCAAATCTGCATGATGCTGCCCACACCAAGGATACTGACCCAATTCCGAGAGATCACTACAAAGTGCTCGCAAAGGGGAAAACTGAGCACGGTTAAGTGTAAGGAACTGAAGCTCCTGCGGATGGTTGAAGAAGGTGGGGAATCTGCTTGATGGCTCCCCTAGGTCACTAGCTCTTGTGACAAACTTCAGACCATCATTTTCTGATTGTACTGGGATATAGACAGGGCCTCAACATCTTCATCATCCGTCAAAAAATTCTATCATCTGGTCCATCCCCGCAGAGATCAAAACTTCCCTAGGAAGCGAGACAAGATAGTGGTGGAGCTGACAATATGCAAATTGGTGCCTAATCTCCAGTCCATAGTAGTCCTGCAGGGCTAAAAAGGGTAGAATTTTCCCCATTTCCTCTACTACCTGCTGGAGGAGACAAAGACCACGACGGTCCCAAAATCAGAATGAACTTACCTCCATGCCAGGGGGGAAGTGAATATTACCTCAAATAGGCAAAAAGCCAAACATGGAAGGGGAAAGTTACCACCGGACACAAAGGCTGTGCCATAGACTCTGAAGAGGGTGAATCAAAAGGTTACTATGAAGTCACGGGGGGAGCAATTGGTCTTCCATATGCAGGACCGCCAGCAAGCTATTGGGAGAAACAAAATCCTCTTTGAATATACGGTGGGTGAATGTGGAGGCAAACCCTAACCACTCATGCAGATACCTTATTTGACAGGCCATGGCATATTGTTGGAGGTCAGGCAGCCCTACTCTGCCATACCTCCATCCTCTCTGAAACAGTGTTAGTGCCACCTTTTGCATGATGGCCTCTCTACAGAAACTAGCTGATCTCCCATTTCAAGCCTCAAGCGATCCTGCCATCGGAAGCACATCGGGAGCATTTGTAGATAGATAATGCAGGACCCTCAGAAACAGGGTTATATGAAAAGCTTCCACTTTACCCAATAGGGGTAAGGGAGTCCAATCTCACATAGTTGCCTTCATTTTATTAAAAATTCAATTGGTAGAATTTACAGGGATTACAGGGCAGCTGAATCCCCAAATAGGTAAAAACACACTTTGCCCAGTGAAGAGGAATGTGGGGCCCCACGGTATTCATAACTGATCCAAAACGTCCAGTGCTTCTGACTTGTCTGTTTAATTTAAGCCCAGCCACTGCCTCATAGCGACAGAATTCGGATAACAGTTTAGGCAACGTCACATGAGATTGTGCTATATGTACTAAAATATCACCGCAAATGCTGAAATTTTAAACTCCTAACATCCGATCCCAATCCCAGGTACCTCCAGAGTGGTGTGCAATCATGCAAAGAAGAGGGTCCAGGGAGAGGACAAACAACAAAGGTGATAGCGGATATGCCTGTCATGCTCCAAGCCCCAAATTGGAGGCCTCCAACAAAACGTAGTTCACCACCACCACTACAGCCCTAGGTCTCAAAGCAGCCGCACCATTCAAAGGAAGGGATCACCTATCCCATATCTAGGAAGGACCACAAATAAATAATCCCATCCTACTCTGTCAAATGCCTTCTTTGTAACAAAACTGATAAGTAATAATGACAGGTAATGCGCATGGACCCACTCCAAGAATGCCAGGATCTTCCATAAAATTACTGGTGGCATAACATCCCCAAACAAAACCCACCTAAGAGTCACGGTGCTAGATGTTCGACCAAGCTTTCTGCAAAGAATTTAAGACCATAATTAATTGGGGAGATAGGTGGATATGACACTGCCATCAATGGATCTTTCCCCGGCTTTGGTAGCAGGACAATATAGGCCTGATTGTCATTCCACCCAAAATGGCCCTGCTCAGTACGCTACCAGAACACATCCACCCAAGGGTAGGGTCAACTGATACTGCAATAGTTTTATAAAACTCAACACCAAAACCATCCGGGCCAGGGGCTTTACAACGTGCAACCATCTGGATTCCTTTCTGAACTTCCTCCATGGTAACCGGCACATCCAACACTGCTGCCTGCCAGTTTGACAACTGCGGCAGCCTGAGGTTGTCCAGATAGGCTTCAATACAAGCCGAAGATACCGGGTCCCCATTATACAAGTTCTTATAAAACTCTTGGAACAGCCAAACAATACAGGCCCTATTGCAGTGTAGGTGACCCCCAGCATCTCACAATGCTGCCAGTGGGTAGTTTCTCCAAATGGGTTGTTTTTTACGCGTACTATGGCAAGCGGGAACCTCACTTCTAAGCCAAGGTATGTGGAGTATGATCTTAGTCTCTCAAATGTACTGCTAATGCTCGGCATAGTACTTGCATTGTGCCAAAGAGAGCCTCCTTCTGGAGATCATAAGATGTAACATGTATGGGAAGTTTGTCAAGATGTGCTTGGAAATTGTTCTTTATCAAGACTGTGGCACCCAGTACAATGGAAAATATTTCTGTATCTTTCTGCTCCATTTTCTTGGTCTCTGACTGCATTTCTTGGTACTGCCACCCACCCACTCCCTGGACCTTGAGGGTTAAGGGAGGGGCTGGCCTTGAATGCCCTTGAGGGTTAAGGTTGTAGTTGTGTAGGTGCTCAAGTAGTAAGGCAAGGCAAAGAAAATTTATTTTGTGAGGTTTATTTCTCCCGCTCTGGAGTTCAAATGCAGCAGACGTAAATGAAATAATGTAGCACAAAACAAGGCTGAGAAACTTAACTAAACAAGTCTTTTTACTGCTTGGCTAAATGTCCATTACTGATCACATTCGGTTGTCATGTGACCTCCTTTCAGTAACGTAACAGAAAACTCTGGTAACAGCAATGCTCCTGAATTGCACAGAATATGCTTTCACTTATTCTCTTCACATAAGCTTCTTTTGCATAGCAATCAGTGAGGTAACTTTGTTATATTCTTTCATAAAACATTGGCAAGCATATCACTTAAATGTCCTTTTGAATCACACATGTAGAGCAGTCCATTGGGACTTCCTGCTCTGTAGACGGCAGAGAAATTAAAGGCATTTCTTCCTCACAGCTGCTCATAGGCTTGGCTACGTCATGAGGAGAAACTGCTCTGCTTTTAAGGAACTCCCTGAATTCAGTGAGAAGTAATTCAGCCTGTGTATTTTCTGAGCTAGGCTGAGAATATCCTCCTTCAGGTAAATGCTTGTTTAATATTCTTATCTCTTGGCAATTATCAGTGCTTTTACTTGGACAACAGTTCAGCGTGTAAGCATTTCCCTTCCCCCACCTATCTCCAAATGAAAGTGCAGGGTAAAACGCTTCAGCTGTGCTTGGAGAGTCTCTCAGAGTGTTAAAAGGAAAACAGTCAGGCTTCTCTTGGCTTAACCAATTACTATCAAACTTTCTGCCTTTGTTCTGTCTTTCACAATTAAAGTTCACTCTTTCTGGCTTCCCACTGTTAAGCTTGCTAGCCGTTCCAAACCCACCAGATACCTTGTGCTGGGGCTTCTTCCAGGGTAATTCTTTCTCCCTCTGCCTCCTGTTCCAAGGTTTTGCTTGGTCCTTTAAACTCCTGAGCTGTAGCCTTGGGTCTCTCAGTGCCTTTGAATTCTTCTGGTAACAGAAGTCTTTCTCTGCCCCTGAGTCTCCCAGGTCCTGTCTGCTCCTTCGTGGATCACAGTTGCTTAGTGGTTCTCTCTCCAACGGTTCCTGTTCCTCTGACCTGTCCTCGTCCAGGTGCTTGTGTCCTGACTCCTCCTCTCCATCTTGCTCCTGGTGCTCATGCTCCTCTAACTGTTTCTGTTTCTCAGTTCTTAACAAGCTGGCTGAGTACTGCACTGCCTGCCTCCTGTTTGGGCGTGCCCAATCAGGGACTTGGCTTCTCTCCTGCCTTGAGGTGAGGTGTGGTTCCTGATTAGCTCTGTGTTTTTTTCTCTCAGAAGAGAAAATCCTGCATTCCCTTGCAGTACTGGTTCTCTCCACCGGATCACTATCAGTTTCCATTGCTTCATAAGAGTCTCCTACGTCACAGTACTTTGAGATCTTCTGCCTCTCCACGTGATTCATGGAGTAAGCACTCTGTACCGATGCTTCTATTATCAGTGCTGTTCTGGTATTCTTCTCCTTTGCCACTATGTCAGGTTTTCTGGCATCCAGTTTCTTATCCGTTGAAATGGGAATGTCCCAGGTGATCATACGGGGTGCCACCATATGGGAACCCTGATTTCCTCCCCCCCCCCCCGCCACAAACATTGTGCCAATGATTTCCCGATCCGATCCCCATGCTTGTAAAGCAGGAACTTTTATAATAGAGCACAGGCTTTTTCGCTCGTTGATGAAGAAGCTCATTTAGTGAGGCTTTTGTGTCCAGTAGTTCAGATTTCATGTGCAGTGATGGGTAGCGGACATGCCTGTGATGAGCTGCCACCACCTGCTTCTTTAAACACATGACTCGTACATTCAGCATCCGCCATTTCCATTTCCACTGCCTTTGCCACTTCCCAGAAAAGCTTGGGGGGATATCTTTATGCTGAGAATTGTGACTAACAAAGTCATTCCAATGGTCACATATAAAGGAACGAAAGGTCTCATCCCAATATAAATCCAGTGGAAAATGCCACATTCATGCCCCTTGCTTCGCTTCCACATGGGAGCATGATTGGAAATCTCCCCAGGACCAATAACTGCCTCAGTCACCTTTTCAAACATGGAATCAAACACCAGGATGTAATTGAAATGTGAGCTTGTCCCATGTGCTCTAGATAAGTGAGTATAGTCGTGTTCCATGGGATGAAAGACGTGCCATGGGTCCATCAAGTGTAGTCAATGCTTAAAATGGCAAAGCACTTTAGAGAGACCTGACGTGCCACCACACTCCTGGGAAGTATCCATACAGGGATCAAAAACAACATTTAATTCCCCTCCCCCTATGAGACCCATCTCAGGTAGCTGGTCGAGATCAGATGCCACCTTGGCAAAGAAAGGGACATTTATTACATTGGGACCATACACATTACACAATACAATGGGAGAACCTTCCAGGTTTCCCTGTAGGATAATATACCACCCAAAGGAGTCCACAATCATCTTGGAACATTCACAACAGAGGGTCTTATGCAACAGGATTACTACTCCCCCTTTCCTCCTCATGGTGGGGCTGCCAAAAACATATCCCACCCAATCTCTCTTCAATATAGCATGCTCTGCTTTGGATTAATGAGTCTTCTGCAAGAGAGCAATATCTCACACCGATGTCAAGCCAATGCATGGAGAATCTTATAGCAGTTGATCGGAGATTCCAAACCACACACATTCCACGGAACGATCTTCAGCCTATTCCACATTCAGCCATACCAACAGCACTATACAAAACTAAAACAGGGATGTACCTCCAGTCCTGGACACCCCTATTACCAGTGTCCTCATATTAAGAGAGAATCTGGCCCCAAAATGGCTCCCCTCTGGAATTCCAGCTGTTCTATCGCCAACCCCAACTCCTCATCCTATGAACCACTTGGTCATGTCAGGCCCCCCCCCACCCCAGCCCCTTCCACAAATCACACTTCCAAGTACAGAACACACCACACTCTGCAACTCATTTACCCATCCTGCCCCTCACTCTCACATAATAGCACCTTCCCAACCCAGTACAACATTCACAGTACTAGCCCAAATACCCCACCAACCATCTCCCCAATCGAAATCCCACTCTCAACCTACTAGGCACCAACAATACAACAGGTAGCCAAACACACATTCAGGTGGGAATCTGCAAGTTCACATCAGGAGAAAGTGACCCAAGCCCACCCACCCCATTCTGGATAATCCAACTTGGCACAAGGCTCCAGGCACAAAAGAAGCCACAGCTAGTTCCTAGCTAGAGACAGTACATGTCCCAACTAATGCTGTGCCAATACAGTCCATGACTGGGGCACCTCTTTAACTAGGTAGCATAGTGTTCCTACGATTAAGGCAGGTAGGCACTTGGGGCACCCATCTGTTAGCCGAACTGGCTATGTGGCAGAGTCTGTAGCAGCAGAAGGAAGCTCTGCTTGAATAAATTGCAGCACAGAAACTCTGGAGAGAGAGCAAAACACGTCCGCTCCGTTTCAACACATCGTGTGGTCCCAAGAGATACATTTTAAAAAAGGATTGTCTTCAAATGAAAATTTTCTGTTCTTTGCTGTGACAGCGTTGTGGTCTTGCCTTGTTATATTTTTCTAATGAGATATGTTTAGACCATGGAAAAGTCCGAGTCCCATCCAGTGTTTCTTTAACCCCACTCCTCCTCCAAGTCTGTGATTGGGCACTATCAACCTTCACTCACAAATACCCAGAGGTGTTTTTCACTATTTTACATGGATGGGCAGTATCTGCTGCCCCTCCCAACTCACTTAGCCCAGTCGCTACAGTGAAGGTCCTTGGTCCCTGCAGATATAGGCCATTAAGTGTCATTTTTGTCTCAGCAGGAATCCCTCTAGGAGCTATGAATTCCCAGTTCTGACCAGCCCAGGAAATAGAAGACTTCAGCTGAGAACCAAACCCAGGAACCTCCATAAGTCAGTGTGGAGCACTGACACTAAGCAGTTGTGCACCTTTTTCCAGTTGCATGCAATGTCAGTGATGATGTGATCTGAGGAAAGAAGTATCGTCTCCCAAAAGCTAGTCAAGAAATGTAGTAAACTAATCAAAAAAAGGTATCACCTCATATTATTTTTTGGCTGCCTACTTTTATTTCTATATAAATATTCATTCAAAATCTGAAGAGACATTTCACAAATCTTGGCGATTTGAACAATGAAATGTTAAGCTTGTCCTATAGACACTTCTGAGTGGAGGAGTAGCTTCATGGTAGAGCTGAGTGGGCTAAATTCAAATCCTACTAACAATCAGTAGAGCCTTAGGCAAATCACTTAACCCATCATTGCCTCAGATACGAACTTTAGATTGCAATCCCTTTTGAGGACAGGGAAATACCTATGTACCTGAATGTAGCTTGCTATGAACTATACTGGAAAGGAGCGAGCTAAATGCAAATAAATAATTAAACCATTATCAGAATCTGGTCCAATTCAGAGTAACGGCTGTCTCATTCTGAGGCTGAGATTATCTTGGTCAGAGGTGACTAGTGAGGGAGCGAATGGGGAAGGGGGATGAGAGACAGTGAAGGTCAATCTGTCTACCTATTTCTTGGCCACATATCTCCTCTGACTCTGTTTCAGTCCAGGATCTGATCTGCAAATGTTTGGCTCAGGTTTAGTTAAATCTTCAGAGCCAGTTTTCACCTGGTTTGAATCTGAGACCACATTTTATTTGCGGTTGGTTAAGATTTTGTAGATGACCTGAGTTAATTCTAAGTACAAGTTTGTTGCTATTCAGATTCAAGACACAAATAACAAACAAAACAAGAGGGATGAAAGAGGATGAATATGGAGATTTAAAGTGAGCTACAAATTCTGCAGATTTGTTAGAAATGCAGAGCTGGTGTTAGACACATGGGGACCCAGGAGAGAAATTAAGGTGTGGACCCAACCAATACCAATGTCTGGAAGCTCTGCCTTGGTGATATCAGCTGTTTTTCCAAAGGGGTCCTTTGCAGTTCTGAGGCCCTACGCAATTGCCATGCATACCTTCCATCCTCAATGCTAAAAACAGCCCTGCTGAAGCAATTTGTGACTTCTCCAGAACAAATTCCAGTCATCCATCTTGTTCAGATGAGATTTGCCTGCAGTTTTTTTGTGCTGTAAGGTGCTCCAGGAAAGAATGCCAAACATAGTCTAAACAAGAGAAAATGGTTGCAACATCCCTGCACTAAGGGGAAGATTTAATAAAGTCCTTATAAGATATCATTTATACAAAGGTAGAAGCTCAACACAAAAGAGGAAGGCCAGCAATGAGATGGATCAATACCATAAGAGTAGCTACGGGTGCCACTCTGTCAACAATGAGCCGCTTGACTGAAGACTGAACAAAGTTTAGGTCAACTATCCAGAGAGTTGCCATGAGTCAACACTGGCTCAGTGGCACTTAACAACAACAACAAAATACTCACTAACATAAACGTGCATGCTTTCTCAAGAAGGTGTGCACTTTGCTGGTAGGTATAGCTGGGGTCATGGTCTGGGCAGAGCATGGGCAGAATTTTCATGCACACACATGGAGGCCAATTCAGAATGGTGCACACCTGGGCCGTCTGAATAGCCAAAATCCGTATGGGCCAAGATGTACCCGATTCCACAACCATGGGGGCTATATGTTCCCACAGTTACAGAAACAGGGCACTTAGACAGCCTGATGTGCACATGATTCAGAGTGGGGAGATGTCCTGGAGGCTGCCCGTCCCCATCGCTCTATGCTTCGGCTGGTGTGCCTGTACAGTGGTGTCCTGTCATCATGGCACCAGCACATACAGCCGATGCAACACATTCCCCAAAGCCATTGCGGCCCGTCACCCCACTGCTTTACCCTCGGCGGGGGATCCCCAAGGCTGGGATCGTGCAGCAGGGGTATCCCGTGGTGTGCAGCTTTCAGCCCCCCCCCCCCCCGCACATGCATTAATAAAGTTAGAAATAAAAGGACTATGGACATTTAAGGCACATTAAAACATTTAGTAAACATGCCCCTTAGTGTGGCCATGTGTTGACCGGCACACACTAATTTTACACATTAACTGATTAATGCTCTTTAGTAAAAGACCTCCGTAGTCTAAGGTGGAACTTACTAGTAACGCAGATCCAAAAAGGCTTAGAATTGTCCTGAATTTCTCATGAAAATGGCTCCACTTATTTTTTTTTTTAATGTTCTTATTTAGACATCATAGCTGAGAATAAAACAAATCAAAAAGTTTATATTCTTGGTAAGATGGCTATCCCCCCGAGAACCAGCTCCTCCTGTGGACTCTGGGAAGGAAACTACTTTTAACTTTATTTATTTGAACAGTCCCTATCTAGCCTTCCCACTTTCTTTGCGACCCGGAGGGAGAGCTGCACTTTGAGACATGGCAAATAGGGATGTGCAAAGAGCAAAAACATTGTTGGTTCCTTTTCAGTTTGGCCTTTTTTGCTTATTTTCAAACTAGTTTTTTCAATTTGTTTCACACATTTACTTTAATAAAAACTTGTACTGCAATAAAACATTTTACTGTTAATGTAATGTGCATTAATTTTTAGGTTGATATGCATTAAATCAGTTTAGCATGCACGTAATATTTTAAGGCCCACTAGCGAGTCAAATGCAGAACATAGTTAACTCCCCTCCCCTCAAGGGGTTTGGAAATATTTTTGTCTGACGGGGTGTGCTGTGGGACTAGAAATAAGGAATCTCTATAGTCTTGAAAGATCAGATTCCATATTATTTTGCTGATCTGATTAAAAGGTGTCTGAGCCCACAGAGACTTTCACTGTCCTTTCCTCCTGATCACCAAAGAAGTCCTTTTATTCTCAGAGAGGAAGGTTCCTGATGGTATCATCCTGAGGTCCTAACTGGGTCTCTTCAGGTCCACCTGTGGTTATGCCTCTGATCTGCAACGCAGTGCAGGTTGTTTGCCCCATGCCTTTGGTTTTTTAACAATCATGGTGACATAGTAAATAACAGCAGATAAAGATCAGCGCGGTCCATGTAGTCTGCTTAACAAGGTGTTTAGGATTGTAACTGCTGCAGTGTGCAAGTTACCCTCACTCTATGCTTTTTACTTTGGGTTGCAATTGTCGCTCCTCAAACATACTGCACTTGATTAAGTTCCCAGCCCATCATGAGGCCAACAAGCAATCAATACAGGGCTCGGTCCAGGTTACAGAAAGAATGACAGCTTTAGCTATCAGGGGTTTCTGTGAGTTTTGCTATCTTGGATTTTCGTATATTGCTTCTTTTGGACTAATAAATTTTGGTTTTGTTCAAAAAGATGTTGATGGCTACAGTGATTCCACTAGGCCAATGTCAATTTGTATAAAACTAATCCCACAAAAGGGAGGAAAGCAAGCAGAGGATTGCTAAGGAACTCTTTCAGTCCTCCAAGTGGGAGGTGCTCGTACACACACTATCTGTTTGTACTTACATTGACTGTGCATGTTTTGGTTATGTACTTTTTGTATATACAGTATGTCTGTGTGTGTATCTCTATTTTGTTTGTGCTTTTGTGGGCTTGTGTGTCTGTGCATGTTTGTATGAATGTGCGTGTGTTTGTGTGTCACTGCATATGTGTTTGCATGTGTTTATATCTCCATTTGTGTTCTGCATTCTGTTGTTGGGAGAGGAAGTGAAAGGGGAGAGCTGTTTGACAGGTACAATCGCATAATCGCTGTTACTGTGAATCGGGGTTAGAGTGCTGCAGCTGTAGGAATTGATATTCCTACAGAAATGCAATCGGGCATTATTTCGGGGGGGGGGGGGGGGCGGGGTAATTTCTCTTCCATCTCCATTTGGTTGGAAAGAATAATAATGACTTCGTGGGGGCTGCTGATTTGGTTTTCACTTTGGCGAAATAATATTTTGGTGTTTGATTTTGCCCCTTCTTGCTGTTAATCTGATGCTTTGAAAATGTCACCTAGCTAGGAAGAAGCAAGTGGTTAATCTCGTATTCCAGGACCCTCTACTGATCCGTACGTGACTGGTGCTGCTTTGGAAATATTTCTCTTTGACTGGTAGATGAGCACAGCAGGCCCACTTACGTCGACATTTAACTGGAGTAAATAATTTTCTTTCTAATTTAATAATGGTATCATTTTGTATTTCTAAAGCACCTTTCCAATATGTAGCTCAGAGCGGTTTACAATATTTCTCAGATAACAAAACATTTTCAAACTCTTCAGCTCCTAAAATTACACTTTTGAGGCTTTCTGCTTCTGATATCAGGGAATTGATGAAATGTTTCGTACTCCATATTTGTGTTTCCTGCAAGTTTGATGACTGTTCCCATGAGCAATAGCGCCTACTGTGGAGGGTCCAGCTGGCTGTGCAGAGTTGTCTGTCTGTAACGCATCACTTCCCTCACTGTAAAGCTGCTGGTTGAACAATCAGTGGGAGTCCCAGCACTGTGGCCTGAAGGCGAGGCTACGGCCTGCAAATGCTGGCAGGAGTCCCTGGGTGAGAAGATCAGGGCTGTGGCCTTCAAAGGCCAGCGGAAGTCCCACTGATGAAAAGAGGGCTGTGGTCTGGCTGCTGGAAAGGAGAGAAGAGGCCAGTAAGAGGCCAAAGCATAAATCCAAGGGGTAGGATTTGAGGAGGAAGACAGAGAAGGCATAAGAGATGGGTGGGACTGGAGAGGAGAGAGGGGCAGAACATTGAGTTAGAAGAGGGACTGAGACCTGATAATACAAGTGAGGGAGTGAAAGGCAGGGAAGGGAAAAAAGTGTGCAAAGCTGGTAGGGAGGGGAGATGGTGATTTACAGGGCTGGGAGAAGAGAGAGTGCAAGAGGGAGGATATTGAGGAACAGGGACGAGAAACCCCCACGACACCCACCCACATGCACGCACGCCCAACAGCACAGGCACACAGCAATGACCAGGACAAAACAAGCCATAAATGCACCCTGTGGAACTCGCAAACCTGGCACGTTCCCCCCCCCCCCCCCCAAGGTCAGACATTTGTCATTTGCTCCATGCCCAACATCTCCCCATCTCACCCCACATCTCTCCATGTCCAGCCGGCTCCCCCCGTGCCGCCTGCCCAGCCTGCCCCTGCCCTGCTGCCGCTTTTCACATTCCCTTGGCAGAGGTGGTGGCAGCAGAGCAGACCTCAAATTTAAAAAACACACACACAGGTCTTTCTGACTGTGCTTTTGCTCTCCCTCCCTCCTCCTCCTCAGAGCAGCCATGCAAGTGCGGAGTCTGAAAGACCCATGTGCAGGGCCGGATTTACCTATACGCCATGTACGCCATGGCGTAGGGCCCACAGCTGGCAAGGGCCCACAAAAATCGAACAAATTAGCTTTTTTTTAAAATAAAATTTAAAAAAAAAACTGCTGGCTGCCGCCGCGGGGCCCCCTCTGCTGCCACGGCAGCATGGACTGACCCACGGGGTCCCCTCTGCAAGCTGAATCAATCGGTCCGTCCGTCCGTGCCTCCCTCCCTCCGTGCAGGCTTTGAGAAGCGCGAAGGGAGAGTGTCTCCCTCGCGTCTCTGTTAAGCCCGCAGGGGTTGATGGGAAATTTCTCATCAGCCCCTGCGGGCTTAACAGAGACGCGAGGGAGACACTCTCCCTTCGTGCCTCTCAAAGCCTGCACGGAGGGAGGGAGGGAGGGACGGACGGACCGATTGATTCAGCTTGCAGAGGGGGCCCCGCGGGTCAGTCCATGCTGCCGCAGCAGCAGAGGGGGCCCCGCGGCGGCAGCCAGCAGGTTTTTTTTTTAAATTAAATTTTACTTTAGGCCGATGGGGGGGGGGTAGGACTGGTAATGAGCTATTTGGGGGGGCTGGGGCTGGGACTGGAAATGGGCTGGGAGGGTTAAGGCTGGAGGTGGGCTGGAGGGGTTTAGGCTGGAGGTGGGCTGTGGGCTGTTGGGGGGGTTTAGAACTGGTAATGGGCTTTGGGGGGGTTAGGACTGGTAATGGGCTGTGGGCTGATGGGGGCTGTCTGGTAAATGGGCTATGGGGGGGCTAGGACTGGAAATGGGCTGGGGGGGTTAAGGCTGGAGGTGGGCTGATGGGGTTAGGACTGGTAATGGGCTGTGGGCTGTTGGGGGTTTAGAACTGGTAATGGGCTATGGGGGGGTTAAGACTGATAATGGGCTGTGGGCTGATGGGGGCTGTCTGGTAATGGGCTATGGGGGGGCTAAGACTGGAAATGGGCTGGGGGGGTTAAGACTGGAGGTGGGCTGATGGGGTTAGGACTGGTAATGGGCTGTGGGCTGTTGGGGGGGGTTTAGAACTGGTAATGGGCTTTGGGGGGGGTTAAGACTGGTAATGGGCTGTGGGCTGATGGGGGGCTAGGACTGGTATTGGGTTGGGGGGTTGCTAGGACTGGAGGGCTGATGGGTGGCTAGGACTGGAAATGGGCTGATGCAGGGACTAGAAGGGAATGGATGCTGGGTGAGGCTGGAACTAGAAGGGAGCTGATGTTGGGGGAGGATTAGAATGGGATGGGGCTGGAAGAGTAAAATGGAGAAGGGAAAAATATTTTGTGTGGGAGGGATAAAAAATCTACAATTGGCCGGGTATTGGGAGAGTAAGTGGGGATTGAGGATGGAGGGGTAATATTTGAGTGGATGAAATAGGAATGAGGAAAGAGCAAAAGGAGGAAGATTAGTATGTTAAAGCAGATGTAGAGAGAGAATGGAAAAAAACTAGAAGAGAGAAGAAAGGACAAATGGACAGCAGACGATGGAGAGTTAGCAGAAGACACGAAGAAACCAGAAGAAAGTGGCTGGAGCAATTGCAGCTGAAAAAAATGCACAAAAGGTAGAAAAATATCTCTTTATTTTGAATTTATTAATTGGAATATGTCAGCTCTGGTAAATGTGCATCATTAACTCTGCGCTTTGTTTAGTACAAGAGCAAATTAATGTATAGTTTTATTTCTACAGTGTTGTACATTCCAAGTTTGGCTTTTGGGATTCCCAGTTTAATTATTGTCTTCCTGTTTCTAAATTGTGATTACTTGTTTGGTGATGGTCTATGTTCTGCATGTGTAACTAAGCTGAGGTGTTCTGTTTATATAATTCCTATTTGACATTGCCACTTGTTCTCTTTCCCCAGTAGGTCATGTATTGTTGTTCTCTGAAATGTATTGGTTTAATATTTGCAATGTTGCCTTTTGATAGTTAGGGTATGGTGCTTTGTGAGTCCTGGTAGTGCTGTTAGGATACGGCGGGTTTGCTATGGGTTCTAAATGGGCAGTGTTTGTAGTAGTTCCTAATGTGCCTGGCGGTTGGCACTGGATTATAGTAATGTAGAAATCTTTTAGTCTTTCTTTATCCATACACTCATTAAGAGGCACGTTTACTAAAAGTTAGTATATGGTAACATTATGCAAATATTTATGCAAATGAGGTCCCTTATGCAAATGAGGCCCCGCACCCCCCTTGGGCCGCCCCTGCTGGGGGCCCACAATTTTTGTTGGCGTAGGGCCTCACTCAAGGTAAATCTGGCCCTGCCCATGTGTTTGTTTTTTAATTGGAGGTGAGGTCCGCTCCACTGCTGCTGCCATGGGAACAGGAAAAGCAGCAGCAGGCAACATGGTGGGAGCCAAGGCCAGCAACCCTAAATGCACCCCTAGTTTTTGCACCCTCTGCAGCTGCACAACTTGCACTGGCCTAGGTACAGCACTGCCAATAACCCCATGACAAAGACACCACTCTGTTGCCCTCCATGACACAACCTGAAACCCCCCATGATGCGCACACATGAGCTTTCTTGGCAAGGTGTGACCAGCAGTAGGCTATCGGGCCTTTCTTCCAAGGCAATGGAGCTTAAAGACCACAAGGAGCAACACTGGGAATCGAACCCTGGTCTCTGGGTTAGTAGAGTGCTGCACTATCCACTAGGCGGCTCCTCCACTACATACCCATATGCTTTCCTCCCCTCCCCCCATGTCTAATTCTGCAAATGCGGGCAGCACACACTTTTCAATGGGTTCTTTTTGTGTCGTCTTACTTTAGAAAGACTCGAGCTTCACCTCTTGCTTGCTGCTCTGCAGAACTGCATCTTGTCCTCCTTGGTGCTCAGAGGCCCCTTGTGTCCCATTTACTTCCATCTGACACTCCAAAGGGGTTGAGAAATGTCCGTCTGACTGAGAGCAAACTAACTCTGAAAAATTTAACATGGGGGGATCAAAATTGTCATGTGGGAAAAACTGATAGAATGAGCAAGTTCAAAATGGGCCAAATCAAACCACAGATTCCAGAGAAATAAGCCCCCCAAAAATGTCTCAATGCATTTCTATGGGAGAAGGATTCCCAGCTTCGACAGTGAAACATAGCACTTCAGGAATTGTTCCTTTTCAAATTCTCTCCCTGGTGCGTAGTATCCTAACCCCTCAAACTGCCCTTCACAATCCATCTCCTCTGCAATTTCCCATCCACCCCCAGCATTACCCCTGCAACTGCTTCACCACCCTGAAAACTGCCTCACCCCAAAAACAACCCCGACAGCTGCCCCACTACCCTGCAAACTATCCCCACCTCAAAAACTACCCCCCATAATTGCTCCACCACCCTGAAAACTGCCCGAACCCCAATACCCTCACAACTAGCCCACCACCCTGAACACACCCCCAAAACGTACCACCAGCCACTGCCCCAGCACCCCACAAACTGCCACACCCCCAAAAACTACTTTCAGCAACTGCCCTCATCCCCCCCCCCCAAATTAACTATTAGAAATGTTCAGTGGTAGTAATAGTATAGTGCTACAAGGCATTATGCAGCGCTGCACAGACACATGTAAAAGACGGTCCCTGCTCATCAGAGCTTACAATCTCATAGAGACAGACAACACAGTAGCTGTAGACACAGGATACATCTAGGGGGAATGGTAAGGAAACACAAAAGAAATCAGGTGAGTCAAGCTCCAAAAGCAGCAGCGAAGAGGTGAGTTTTCAGCCTGGATTTGAAAAGGGCCAGAGAAGGCGCCTGACGTACAGACTCAGGTAGTTTGTTCCAGGCATAAAGAGCAGCAAGGTGAAAGGAGCAAAGTCTGGAGTTAGCAATAGAAGCAAAAATGCCAGAAGAATGGCGTTCCCGAGGATGGGTGTAGGGAGAGATAAGAGGGGAAAGGTAGTGAGGAGCTGCAGAGTGAAGGCACTTATAGGTCAGCAGAAGTTTGAACTGGATGTGGAAACAGAGAGCCAATGAAATGACTTGAGAAGAGGGGTAAAGTTAACCCCTGCAACCACCCAAGTGTGTTCCATACTGCTGCTACCCCCCAAAATTACCCCCCTTGCAGTTCCCCCATTACTTCCAGCTAACTCCCCCGCAGGCACAACACACACAGGGATTTTAAATAATTCCCTATCCCAATCATGTGCATGTTAGTTGCTTTCATTTTCTAATTCTACAGTGAAAACTACTTACTGAATCGTACAGTTTTCCTATTGGTTGCTATGTGTCCTGCCAGCTAATATCTGTTGCTGTGGGCAGGGCCAGATTTAAGCACTGATAACTGTATACATACTTTGGGTCCAAATGTTTTAGGAGGCTCTGAGTGCTCAGGACTCAGCAGGTTAGGATTGCTAAATATCTGCCATTTTTTGGTATCCAACAGAATTTTGCTTTAATGTCCACAAAGTAGAAGGATTGTAATGTGTCGGGATATTTTTGTGAGTTTAAACCTCTAACTGCAGTTCTCTAATCCTTCCTCTTCCTCTTCCTCCCCCCCCCCTCCCCCATTCCCGTGTGAATGAGCCTACCCTGCCTGCTTCCAATGCAGACTATGGATAGGGTACAACCATGGGAAGGCTGTGGGTGCCGAGCACTGGAAGGCTGCTCTAGTCCCAGGAAGGACACAGATGAGCTGGGGGAAGTGTCTACAACATACATCCACTCATTCACTTTAACATTGCAACTTTTAAACTGCCCTCCCCTCTCATCTCTTCTCCTGATCCAACACAGATATAGAAACACAAACACACGTACAAAGACACCCATGCACATACACAAACATTCAAATATGCACTCACACACATACCAACACACACATACACTCAGCTGCTTCCCACATGAACATAACCAAAACAGATAAATATACAAAGATATACACACACACACATACAAAACACAAACAAAAAACCAGGCATACACGTACGCAGAGGGGCTGCAAAGAATGCCATGTACCATGCTCTGTGTGCTTTCCCTACTTGTTTCTCCTTGATCCTATATCCAAAGTAGTCCTCTATAGTGGCAACTATAATTTCAAAAGTGCCATTCTCAAGGAGCATTTCCTAAGTATGAATTATTAAACTCTGTGATAATTAGATTATTACATCTTGCGGCTAGTCTCATGTAATAGGATATTCCTCAATGCACTGTATAGTTTTGGTGACCAGTTCGGGTGCATCATTCTAGGTAAGTAACTGCCCAGCACCTGCTGTGAGCTGTTGGAAATTTATCCCCTGAATCGTGAATGAAAGAGTTCTTGTGAAACAGGCATGAAGGACTGAAGCTGTTTTGTATCTGATCACTCCTAAGCGGAGGCTGGGGTGCACTACAGACTTTCCCATGCCGTTTCTGCCCACACATGTCAGTTCTGGTCTGCAACACCTCTGCTATTCCAGGCTCAGGCCTCTCCTAAGTAGGCTGCTAACCCTGCTGCATTCTGGGCTGGCTTTGTGCTATGAATAAACGCTCTCATGGGCACCAGTCTGAGGCTTCCCCTCTCCATTTTACTTGTGAACAGGGCCAGAGGTCAGCTTGGGTCACTAGAGGTGAAAGACTAATGCCTTTAAGTTACTTTGCCATTTCACCTAAGTATTGAACAACTGATCATTACATTATCAGCACTTATAAACCAGTCATGTGGTGTGGTGGAAGGAATCCAGCATAGTAAGTAAAATAAATCCGATGCTTTTGTTGTTCGCATAATATGCCCTCGTTGCCTTTTGTTGAGGATTTTGAGATCTGAGATTATAACCCGAGGCCGTTTGGCAGCTGTGCAAACACTGATATGTTGCATTAGATTTTGGGAACACCTGAACAGATGCCAGACTGGCAACTCACACCACGCTTGACTTCTTACAGCAAGATGGCATCACTGGGTGACACTTAGTGCTCTGCTCACCGCTGGAGACCTGAACTCTCCAGCATGGTCTCACCTTAAGCCCACTGTTTCCATATCTGCAGTGTGTACAGGTACTGGCCATTCTGGAATAGGCAACTACCAGCATTAAAGTCTAAGGAGCCCTGTCATTAAAGTCCAGTAAGCAGTCACCACGTGAACTGGTCGTGCACGTCAACTGTTGGTGTAAGGACACAATAATCATTACTGTGCATGCTAATTCGTATGCTAACTGCAGACCCTGTTATGGGGTGGGAAATGGATGTAGACTGAGTAATGCAAACGTGCTATTTGCTAAGGTGGTAAGTGCTGTCTGTAGCCAGGGCCGGCCCCAACATTGGTTCAAGTGCTGGCGCCCTAGGCACACCTTAAGCCTTATGCCCCCGGCTGCCAGAATCTATTGTTTAGCTTTGAATGCCTTGCTCTTTGACAACCCCCTCCCCCTCCCCAAGAAGCTGCTGCACTAGGGGACCACCTAGTTTGTCTGATTGCCTGGCTGTATCTGTAGCTACACTTACTTTATGGTGAAGTCATTTTTCTGTGTGATATGGGGAATGCTCCAACTAGTAACCCCATAGTCTTTGCACTTATTATGTGGTAATTTGGGCACTTCCCACATAGTAAGTGCAAAACATTTTATTTATTTATTTATTTAGTGTACATTTGTATACCGCTACTTCCAGCGATCAGCAGCGGTTTACTTTACATAACAGGGTTGGCTGTACAGGACAGATATCAACAAACTATACATTTTGATTAAGAGAATAAACACACAACACAGCAGCTATTGAACTTAAGTACAAGGGCCCATATGGGGTGTAGATGTAAAAGATTTTTCATTTTATTTTAGATTTTATTTCTGTTTTAGTGCATGCAAAGGTAACAAACCACAAGTCGTAGGCAGCCTCTAGTCCCAGTGGACATTTTAAGAATATACTTAATGGATCTGAATGCAATTCAAACTGTGTGCATTCTAACCTCCTATGTATATTCATTGGGGATGGGTGTCCATGGGAAATGGAGGTTTCTTTTCCCTGAAAATGTCACAAAACATGGATTGTCTTTGTCGCTTTCCTGTTGTTCTAGAATGATAGCATGCCAAGTTTCTGTTAAAGCATGTGTTGTGATGTTTGTGCGTTTTGGGTGAATGGAAACAGATATCCAGTATCATGATTTTACTTTAGACTTCAGGTTCTCACCTATTTTGTTGCATCCAAACCTTTCTCCAGGTGTAGTCCGCTCACAACAGTTTTCAAGATAGAACATTCTTATCTTTGTATTGCTATGATACTTTTCAATGCAACTTTTTTTTGTGCATGAATTTTCTTATTTTTTTTAGCATGTTCTATTTAAACAGGAGATCCTTTTGTTGGTGATGCATCAGTCTGTCTATTTGTCCATCCATTGACCTGAGTGCATGTGCAGATAGACAGCGACCGGAGGTCTGGCTAGAAACGGAGCTGCGCCATGGAGGAAGACCAGAGTGCCGGTGATGTGATAATTCCTAAGCTTTGTTGGCTGAAGCGGGAGGCTCATTCCATTAGTGACTAGAAGGGGACACAGAGGATGAGAGGAGTACATGCTCTGTACAGCCACACACCGTACTCTAGACCCCTCCTGCACTCAATCCCTTCTTGCCCTCACAGAAACACACTGCATACCCTCTGGAAACACCCACCCCCACATACATGCCCCTCACAACCTCTACCCTCCTACACACACATGCACAAGCATACCCTCTCCTCGTAGCCTCACACATACATATCCCACCCCTCTGAAATCCCACAGCAGCTCTTCTACATACATCTCCTCACACCTTTACTCATCTCCCTTCTCTCTGTGCACATTGCCAGCTGAAGAAGGGGAAGCGTCCCGCTGTACCACACTAACTGTGCACTCTGCAATGTGTTTCTGGGCTTTAGGTTTAGCCGGTTCACTGCTTTTTGTCATCAGTATCTCCAAGGCTATTTAGAAAACCTGAGAGCAGGAGGTCTGAAAAAAAAAATGCTCGGCCCGTCAGCTCAAGATAAAAGCCAGCACCATGGTTTATAAATAGAAGAGTGCAGACTGCTGGAGGTGCTGAGTAAAGGGGGTTTGAAGTCTGCTTAAAGAGAAGCCAAATATCTGCTGGGAGGGAGGAACCGATGTCATCTTTCCTTTATAATCTGTGCAACCAGTGTGCACGAAATATTTAAAAAAATGTAAAAGACAACCAAATACTGCAGACATGTTTCCATAGCGCCCAAATTACCCAATTCCAGTAAGGACACTTAAGGCCAGTCCTGGATTTCTAACTGCCCTATCCTAATGCATTGTAGGATCTGCCACACTGATTTCAATGCATAGACTCGGGGACCCATAAATTCCACACCGCTTTGGCATATATGGTCAAAACAAAAACTAGCCTAAAATGTACCTACCGATACTGGCCTTCACCTTTTGTTTTCTAAGCCATCTTTGGGAGCAAAAGATGTGGTAGATAATAATAAAAGGTTCATGGATTTGAGATTTTGGATATGGATTTGCGATTTAATTACTTGCCTTTCCAAATATGAGTTCAAGGCAAGTTACAATTCAGCTACACAAGTTATTTTCCTATCCAAGTGGACTTACATTTAGGTTGTATCTGAGACAATGCAGGGTAAAGTGATTTTATCCAACGTCATAAGGAAAGTCAGTGGGAGAAGTGGGATTTTAGCCTTGGGACACATTAGGAATTCCATGCAGTATGAGGCTGGACCTTTAGTAATTTGACTTTATTAACAGAATGACCTTTGGAGTCACAAATGTATGTGTAGTCAGCACTTTTACAATTTTTGGTCTTATCTGGGAGTCTCCTGAATCCTGAAGCAGAGTCTGTTTTCATTTGGGCTCAAAACATGCCATGTTGTGTGGGGATTCCCTTGAAATTTGCTTTTTCAAGGGCTCATTTGTGAGATAAGTGACAAAACATTTTAAGATAAGTAATAAAAATGATTAAAATGGAGACTTTATGTTAGAGAGTGGGAATAATCATGTCCTGACAATATCCCAGTTTTTATACTATTTCCTACTATTTCCTTTTTTAATTGGTCTTGTTTTATTTGATTCTTTTATGTGTCAAATACATGTGCGTATTTAGTCCAAAGCCATTTCAGTGACCACTTTTATTTTTAGGAGATATGGGACATTAAGGGTTGTGGTCCAACATTGGCACTCTTGCAGTTCAACTGTTATCCTGTGTTATTTTGACAGAGCTGCCAAGTTACCCAGTTCTCAGAGGGAGACTTTTTCTCTGGTCCTGCTTTTTAAAGTTGCAAGGGTGGTTATTCCTCTCCGGCAATCTCAGGCCAGAGGGACCGGGGTTTCTAGTCCTATAGGCACTCCTTGTGGCCTTGGGCAAGCCACTAACCCTCCATTGCCTCAGGTACACATAGATTGGGAGCCCTTTGGGGACAAGGGAATGAATCCAGTACCTATTTGTAGTGATTACATAATGTAAACTGCTTTGATTGAAGGATAAAGCGGTATAGAAAACTGGTTAAATAAATAAATTGTACCTATTGAGTTCAGTGCTGCAGGTCCAGCAAATTATCATCCATTTTCCAATCTGGCCTATGTAGCGAAACTGAGTGAGAAGACAGTTTATTCTCAATTGGTACATTATGTTGACAAGACTAATTTGTTACATCCCCGGCAGTCAGATTTTCGTGTTTGGCACTGCACTGAAATGGCTGCTACAGTGGTGTTCCACTAGTTAGTCACTGGATCTTTAAGGTGTTTTTGATGTGGAAGATCATGGTTTACTCTTGAAATGTCCATCAGAAATAAGAATTAAGGATCAAGTGTGGAATCAGTTTGCCTCTTTTCTGGAAGACCTTTCTCTTAAAGTTTTTATGGACGGAGGGATAGGCTGGAAGAGTAGACAGGGTGTATTTGAAGGATGTGATTGGTTTATACATTGTTATGAACATATTATGTTATGTGTCTTCATTAGGCATGGAGGTCAGTCAGCTGGTGGTGATCCCTGTCTGATTTGGTGACGTTACAATGTATGAGTGAATAGTTTGACTACTGAGGTGACCCGTTTCTTCTAAAGATGAGTAAGTTTGGGATGGAGAGAGATGGAAGGGGATGATAAAAAGAAAAATAATGTATTATGTTCTATTGAAATTGTATTGAATATCCTGTGGGTGCGTAAGAAACCCCCATCCAAGGACTGTTTGTATTTTCAATATACAGGCTATAACTAAAATTGTTATGAACAGTGATAAATTTTCACCTGAGCTTCCGTTAATGTATGGTGTGGCACAGGGATCTCTAATATCTGTGTTACTCTTCAATATCTTTGTGGACCTCCTAACCACGGTCATCCAAGATCAAGGCATTAGTGGCTGTATTTATGCAGATATTTTATACGTTTTCAGCTTCCCCAGAGCTATCTAAAACCAACTCCTGTTTGGATGTTGTTGCTCACTGGCTTGCCTCACATTTGTTGAAATTTAATCCAAGTCACAAGCTCTCTGGATTTCAGGAAGTTCAATCCATCACGTTCCCCTCAACCTGATAGCACACCAACCCTGTTAGTTGATTCCTTAGTGTATCTTGGGGTACGTTTAAATGCCAAATTATTCTTTGTAAAACAGGTTTCACTGTAAGATATGCCATACTGGGTCAGAGCTAAGGTCAATCAAGCCCAGTATCCTGTTTCCCACAGTGGCCAATCCAGGTCACAGGTACCTGTCAGGTTCCCAAAAATTAGACAGATTCCATGCTACTTATCCCAGGGGTAAGCAGGGGATTTCCCCAGTCCATTTTGAGACTGGATTATGGACTTTTTCTCCAGTAACTCATCCAAACCGCTCTTAAACTCAGGTACACTAAAAGCTTTTGCTACATCCTCTGACAATGAATTCCAGAGTTTGATTATGCATGGAGTGAGAAGATATTTTCTGATGATTATTCTTAAATGTGCTACATTGTAGCTTCATTTGTGTTCCCTAGTCTTTCTACTTCTTGAAGTAAACAACTGATCAACATTTACCAGTTCCACTCCACTCATTATTTTATAGCCCTTTATCATATTTCCCTTCAGCCATCTCTTTTCCAAGCTGAAGAGCCCCAACCTTTTAAGCCTTCCCTCTTAGGGGTATCCTTCCATTCCCATTTATCATTTTGGTTGTGTTTTTTTCTGTACTTTTTCTAATTCCGCTATATCCTTTTTAAGATATTGTGACCAGAATTGCACACAATATTCGAGGTGCAGAACAGAGGCATTATAATATCCTTGGTTTTATTCTCCATTCCTTTCCTTATGATTCCTAGGATCCTGTTTGCTTGCTTGTCACCGTTACACACTGAACAGAAGGATTTCAACGTAATATCCATGACGATTCCTAGATTGTTTTCCTGGTTGGTGGTTCCTAATGTGGAACCTTGCATCGTGTAACTGTAGATTGGGTGGTTGTTATGTAAGTGCATAACTTTGCACTTGTCCACGTTACATAAGACATGCCATACTGGGTCAGACCGAGGTCCATCGAGCCCAGTATCCTGTTTCCAACAGTGGCCAATCTAGGTCAAACATACCTAGCAATATCCCCAAAAGACACAGGTTCCTCAATGCTTGTACTGGGTCAAGCATTGATGTCCTGGGTCCCTTTTTAATAGTGGTTTATGGACCTTTCCTCCAGGAACTTGTCCAAACCTTTTTTAAACCCAGCTATACTAACAGCCCTAACCACATCCTCCGGTAACAGATTCCAGAGTTTGATTACACGTTGAGTGAAAAAATATTTTCTCCTATTTGTCTTAAATAGTTTACCCTGTAGCTTCATTACATGTCCCCTAGTCTTTCTATATTCTGATAGCGTAAACAATTGATCCACGTTTATCCGTTCCACTCCATTCATTAATTTATAGACCTCTATCATATCTCCCCTCAGCCGTCTCTTTTCCAGGCTAAAGAGCCCTAACCTTTTTAGCCTCTCTTCATAGGAGTAGCCTTCCATCCCCTTCACCAATTTGGTGGCTCTTCTCTGTACTTTTTCTAATAACGCTATGTCCTTTTTAAGATACGGTGACCAGAATTGCACACAATATTCAAGGTGCGGTCGTACCATGGAGCGATACAGAGGCATTATAATATCCTTTGTTTTATTCTCCATCCCTTTCCTTATGATACCTAGCATTCTGTTTGCTTTCTTGGCCGCCGCTGCACACTGGGCCGAGGGTTTTAACATGTTATCCACGATGACTCCTAAATCTTTTTCCTGGGTGGTGGCTTCTAATGTGGAGCCCTGCATCGAGTAACTATAGTGTGGGTTGTTCTTTCCTAGGTGCATAACTTTACACTTGTCCACATTAAATTTCATCTGCCATTTGGATGCCCAGTCTTCCAATTTATCCAGGTCTTCCTGCAGTTTTCCACTATCCTCTTGGGTTTTAACAGCTTTAAACAGTTTTGTGTCATCTGCAAATTTGATAACCTCACTCGTTAAATTCCATCTGCCATTTGGACACCCAGCCTCCCAATTTCTTAAGGTTCTCTTGCAATTTTTCACAATCCTCTTGTGCTTTAACAACTTTGAATAATTTTGTGTCATCTGCAAACTTGATCACCTCACTTGTTGTTCCTATTTCCATGTCATTTATGAATATGTTAAAAAGCAGCGGGCACAGCACAGATCCCTGGGGTACTTCACTATTCACCTTTCTCCATTGAGAAAATTGGCCATTTAGCCCTTCTCTCTGTTTTCTGTCTTTTAACTAGTTCCTGATCCACAATAGAACCCAACTCCTATCCCATGACTTTTTAATTTTGCCAAGAGTCTCTCATGAGGGACCTTGTGAAAGGCTTGCTGAAAACACAGATACACATTATCAACCAGCTTGCCTTTATCTACCTGTTTATTCACATCTTCAAAAAATATAGCAGACTAGTGAGACACGACTTTCCTTAGCTAAATCTATGCTGGCTATCTCTCGTTAAACCATCACTATCTATATGTCGAGCAATTTTGTTCTGTATAAAGGTTTCTTCCGTTTTGCCTGGTACTGCCATCAGGCTCACCAGTCTCTAGTTTCCCCGGATCACTACTTTTTTGCTTTTTGTCAAATCCAGATAATCAAATCGTATTACACACCTTACTCCATTCTTTGGTCATGTCCAGATTAGATTATTGTAATTCCATTAACTGTGGGGTGAAGATGTCTGTGTTGAAGAGATTGCAAACTACCCAGAACCCTGCTGTGAAGTTAGTCAGCAATGGATCAAGGTTTCTCGTGTTTCCCCATTATTATATCAGCACCATTAGTTACCTGTTTTTTACCATATTTGTTTCAAGATTCTCATTTTAGCGCAGAAAGCATTTTAAACCAGTTTTTGTCCTCTGTTCTTCTTCCGTATTGTCCAACTTGTTCTCTTTGGCCACAGAATAGAAACCTTTTATGTGTTCCTTCAGTTGCTAAGTCTTGACTAGAGACCACCAGGCGAGCTGCTTCTTTTTTTCATTTTGGCTCCTATCTTTTAGAACACATTATCCAAGGACATTCGTATGGAGTATTCATCTATAAAGTTTAAAATAGCCTTAAAGGCTCTCTTTATTTTTTGAGATGGCACATCAAGATGTGTGCTAAGAAACTGGCCTTTTGCATAGTTTTGGCAGAGTTCAATGCGGCTGATAGTTTGATGTATTTTTAATTTGTATGTGTTATATTATCTTTCTTTCAATCTGTGCTATCCCTTGCATTATTATACGGCGTTCTTTTCTTTTAGAATTTTGATTTAAATCGCTTTCTCTATTACAATTGAAAGGCAGTATATCGAGTTGTAATACCTATAATGCACCAGATTGGTGGGGTTGCCAGACATCCAGGATTGGTCCAAAAATCCTTCTGGAACTGGGCAACTTGGAAACTCTGCTGTGGAAATGTAAAGCTCGGAATAGAATCCTGCTTCTGATTCAGCTCTACCAAAAATCTAATTTGAAGATGGGTGAGGTTTTTCTTTTACCCTTGCCTGTAGCTGGTTAGGGTCCTGCTCCAAGTAGTTTCCCACACACACACAATGAGAAAAAAACATTCAAAGGTGAATTTTGTGGGTTGCTATATTCCTTAAGGCCTGGAGCTACTTCTTTGGTGTCGCTCTTCAGTCTCAAGCCTGTTGTGTCTCATTTTTGAAGACGAGTTCAGATTTGTATCTTTGCCTACAAGAACTGGCCTCCCCTTCAACTTAGATAAAGAAGAGCACCTAAGAGTTTCTCCATTCTCTGTCTACTGTCACCTCTCTGCCGCCCTCTGCTTAAATGTGTTTGTCCCAGTTTTGGTAAGCTAAACTATCAGGGAAATATGAAGCCAAAAAGAGACCCTACATGTTAGAAAATGTATTTAAAGTGGTTGGTTATATTTAGCTTATATAGAACAGTACATATAGTAGTCTATGTAACGCTCCTTATTGCTCCAGTTTCCTTGCGTCCTCTTGATGCCATATACCCATTTCCAGGAAGGAGATTTTAGGCCAGTCATGGACTTTTTTGACAACGTTTTTCTG
The DNA here is from genome assembly GCA_033557465.1 of Ichthyophis bannanicus. NCBI lineage: Eukaryota > Metazoa > Chordata > Amphibia > Gymnophiona > Ichthyophiidae > Ichthyophis > Ichthyophis bannanicus. The sequence goes on along the minus strand of CM066049.1, from coordinate 115,706,217 downwards.
ATGCATTATAAGGCCTGCAGCATCTGCTGTTTTGGGAGGTAATTTCAAAACCAGAACTAGCCAAAAGTCTCCCTCCTGGAATTGAATAATTTGGTATCTTTGTATACTGCACTATGTGTCTGACTATCACAAAGCTAGCTTCTCCCACTCAGCCAAGTACTCCACACAAAATACTGTAGGGTCTGACTTTGTACCCTACTAATATCAAATGACTACTGTAGCTCCACCCCCTCAGCCAGCGAACTACCTAGGGGTCGGCCCAAGGATTTCTGCTGCTCCAGTCAGAAACCTTGGCTGTGCCACGCTTCACCCCCCCCTCCAATCTGTCCCCACCGAGCCATGCCGCGGTCCCCTGCCCCCCTCCCCGCTACTGCCTCCCCCACTGCTGCCGATTCCCTCTTGGGGGGGGAGGCATGCGGCGGCGACAGTATTTTAAAAGCGGTGGATTTGTGCAGCCGCTCTATTGACCGCAGCAGACCATGTGTTTCAGCACACATGACCTGTTGCTTTTGAGTGCCGTCTGATAGTGCGTTACATCGGACAGAGATCAGAAGCAGCAGTTCAGGTGTGCTGAAACACATGGCCTGCCACAGGCAACAAAGCGGATGCACAAAGCTGCCCACCCGGGACATCTGACGAACCATCTTACCTCTAACCCTCGCTGTCTCTTTTCTACTCTCAGTTCTCTTCTTAAGGCACCTCCACCTCCAATCCCTCCTCTCTCTGCCCAAACCCTAGCAGACTATTCCCATGACAAAGTGCATAAGATTACTCTACTCTTCAATTCCCCACCCCTCATCCCCCTCTGCATTACCAACTTTTCCCTTCCACCTCTATCACCAGTTCATTCTTTTCTAGAATCTCTGAGGAAACCTCTCTTCTTCTTTCCTCCTCTAAACTCATTACCCGTTCTTCTGATCCTATCCCCACCCATCTCCTCAACTCATCTCCTCCTCCGTCATCCCGTTCATCTCACATATTCTTCACCTTTCGCTTTCTATTGCAACCTTCCCTGCAGCCTTAAAGCATGCTGTAATCTTCCTCTTCTCAAAAAACCCTCACTTGACCCTACTTGTCCTTTTAATTATTGACCCATATCCTTCTCCCATTCCTTTCCAAAATTCTTGAATGTGCAGTTCTCAGCTACTGTCTAGAATTTATCTCCTCTCAAGCCCTCCTTAATCCACTTCAATCTTGTTTTTGTCCATTTCATTCTACTGAAATGGCTCTTGCCAAAGTCTCCAGTGATCTGTTCCTCGCTCAGTCCAAAGGCCTTTACTCAGTTCTCATAAGAACATAAGATATGGCATACTGGGTCAGATCAAGATCCATAAAGCCCAGTGTCCTGTTTCCAACAGTGGCCAATCTAGGTCACAAGTACCTAAGAGTTTCCCCAAAAGACACAGGTTCCACAATGCCTGTAATGGGTCAAGCAGTGGATTACCTGGGTCCTCTTAATAATGGTTTATGGACCTTTCCACCAGGAACTTGTCCAAACCTTTTTTTTTTAACTTAGCTATGCTAATAGCTTTTACTACATCCTCTGGTAGCAAATTCCAGAGTTTGATTCTCATTCTTCTTGATCTTTCTGCTGCTTTTGATAATGTTGACCACTTCCTCCTCCTTGACACTTTATCATTTGGTTTTAGAGGCCCTGTACTGTCTTGTTTCTCTTCTTATCTCTCCAATCGCTCTTTCAGTGTTTGTTCTAGAGGTTCCTCTTCCACTGCCACCCCTCTCAGTTGGTGTACCTGAAGGATCTGTTCTCGGCCCTCTCCTTTTCTCTCTCTATACCCAGTCCCTTGCTGCCCTCATGGCTTTCAATATCATTTTTATGCTGAAGACTCGCAAATCAATTTATCTACACCTGACATCTCTCCTTCGCTCCAAACTCGTATCTCTACTTGCTTGTCTGACATCACCACCTGGATGTCTCACTGACACCTAAAATTGAATATACCTAAAACTAAACTTCTTATTTTTCCCCCCTAAACCCTCCTCCCCCCTTCCTCCTTTCTCAATAACTGTTGACAACACTCTTCTTCTTCCTGTTTCCTCAGCCTGCAACCTTGTGGTCGTCTTTGACTCCTCCATTTCCTTCTCCACAGATATTCAATATATAACTAAAACCTGTCATTTCTTTCTCTACAACATTAACATCCCTTCCTCTCTGAACACGCTACTAAGGCTCTTGTCCACTCTTTAGTTACCTCCCCTCTTGACTATTGCAACCTCCTCCTTGCTGGTCTCCCTCAGTGCCATCTCTCTCCTCTTCAATCTATCCAGAACTCTGCTGTGCTGCTAATCTCCCGCCAGCCCTGATATATTCATATAACCCCTCTTCTAAAATCACTTCACTGGCTCCCCTTTTATTTCCATATCCAATTCAAACTTCTCCTTCTAACCTATAAATGCATTCACTCTACTGCCCCTCATTACCTTTCCTCCCTTCCCTCTCCCTTCACCCGTCTTCGTGAACTCTTCTCCTCCTCTGGCTTTCTTCTCTCTGTGCCCTTTTCTTCTTCTGCAGACTTTGATCTTTTCACCTTGCTGCTCCTTATGCCTGGAACAAACTTCTGTATCTTTACGTCAAGTCTCATCTCTCTCCCTCTTCACCTGCAGCAGTGGGAGTGAAATTAAAGCAGCAACACAGAGCTTACCCAACACTGCATGCTGTGGGTGCTGTGCTTTGACCAGTCACTTCCGCCCCCTCTGAAGCAGACTTCCTGTTTGCAGGGGGGGTGGAAGCGGCTGGTCAAACTGCATACCAGCAAAACACAGCATCAGAGGCTTTGGATAAGCACTGCATTGCTGTTTTAATGTCATTGCCCTCAAAATGTTGCTGCTATTGGTCACTGCCTAATTTGCCTAATGGTAGCACAAGCCCTGATGATGTTAGATCACTCTTCAAACCAGCAGCACCAGGCAGAAAATCTAGGCTACTACATAGGGGAGCTTTAGCTTTCAGAAAGCCTTTGACAAGGTCCCTCTTGAGAGACTCTTGGTGAAATTAAAAAGTCATGGGATAGGAGGCAGTGTGCTATTGTGGATCAGGAACTGGTTGAAAGATAGAAAGCAGAGGGTAGGGCTAAATGGCCAATTTTCCCAATGGAGAAAAGTGAATAGTGGAGTACCCAGGGATCTATGCTGGGTCCGCTGCTTTTTAACATATTCCCATTTCCAGGTATTTATGAAGAACGAGTGAGGTAATCAAATTTTGCAGATGACACAAAATTATTCAAAGTTGTTAAAGCACATGAGGATTGTGAAAAATTGCAAGAGGACCTTGATAAAATGGAAGACTGGGCATCCAAATGGCAGATGAAATTTAATGTGGACAAATGCAAAGTTGTGCACCTAAGAAAGAACAACCCACACTATAGTTACACAATGCAAGATTCCACATTAGGAACCACCACCCAGGAAAAAGATTTAGGTTTCATCATGGATAACATGTGAAACCCTCCGCCCAGTGTGCAGTGGCAGCCAAGAGAGCAAATAGAATGCTACAATGGTGTGCAAAAGTCTGGAATAACTTGTGAGTTTTGTGTTTTTCATGCTTTCTAACTTTTTTTTTTTTAAACATTTTGCATTAGCCCAGCATATTCATCTTTCTACCACGTTAAAAGGGATACATTTGGCTATTAGAGTTGACTTTTTGCATTCCTTGATTCCAATTTAAATACTTTACAGACACTGGGAGATAGCTACTGTGATTTTTGTGGATCCTGCATCAAAACTGGATCGAGATTATCCAATATGCACACATTTTTTCTGACCAATCAGGAGGCTGGTTTCACTAACCAATCACAATGCAGATATCTAGCCAACAGTGCAGCTATAAAAATGCGCGGAATTTTTGAATTTCATACGATTTCTGGATCGACCATGAAGATGACTCAGGCCCTGACGTTGAAGGAGTGTGTTTGTGTGTCCTTTGTTAACGAGGAAGGATTTTAAAGCTGTCAGCCAGGAAAGTTGGCTGCAGTCAGAGCGCTGTTAAGATTGTACAGAAGAAGAAACGGGTTCAGTGGTGGACAAGCCTCGTTCAGGTCATCCACATGCATCAACATCACGCCAGGACCGTGCACTACGATGCATTTCACTGACTAATCGCAAGTTGACCTCTCCTCAGCTACTTCGAGAGTGGTCAGACAAGAGTGAGGTCAGTGTCAGCTCATCAACAGTTCATCGCCAGTGCCTGCAGTTTGGTCTCCGGGGCTGCAAAGCACAGAATAAGCCACTGATGACTGACATACAAAGGTGCAACCGGATCGTGTGGGCGAGAAAGCACTCAACCTGGCCGACTGAAATATGGAAAAAGGTGCTATTCAGCTATGAAAGCACCTTCTGCCTGTTTGGTAACCAGGCCCACACCTATGTGAGGAGATTTCCTGGAGAGGAATTCAAGCCTGAGTGTCTCAACTTCACTGTGAAGCATCCTTTGAAGGTCATGGTCTGGGGCTGCATGGCTGCCAGTGGCATTGGACGTCTTCACATTGTCGATGGTCAATGGCACCAAGTACATCACCATACTGCAAAAGTGCATGGTACCATCAGCACACCGGCTGTTTCCTGGCCAGTTCCTGTTCCAAGATGACAATGCACCATACCATCGCTCCAGACAGGTGATCAGCTGGAAGCAGCGGAACAACATCAAGTCAATGGACTGGCCTGCCCAGTCTCCAGATCTGAATCCATTCAAGAACCTGTGGCACAAGGTGGCCTTGGAAATATCCAAGTGGCATCCGACATCAAAGCGTGAGCTGATTGAGTCACTCATTGCAGCTTGGAACCGCATTGTCGCCAACGATCACCTTGTCAGACTGGTTCATTCAATGCCGACAAGGTGCAGTCAGGTGATCAAGAACAAAGGGTGGCCCATCAAATACTGAGCCATCACTGACACATAAAAACGGCCTTTTTCAAGGCCACAGACATTAATTTGAAGGAAACCTGGCGTGCGTCCATAATATTTTAAAGCATACTTACAATAATATATCGTTGGCCAACGATGTACATTATGCAATTTTCACAGAAAATCTATCAGGACAACTATGGGGAACAAACTCAGAAAATAAGGGCCAAACCAATACTAAAAGTTGGCCCTAATAGCCAAATAAATCACTTATCATGAGATACACAGAAAAAGCCACTGGGAGGAAAAAGAAATTAAGATATAAGATCACAAAGTTGAAAAAAACGTCAAATTTACAAGTGATTCCAGACTTTTGCACACCACTGTAGGTATCATAAGGAAAGGAATGAAGAATATAATCAAGGATGATATAATGCCTCTGTATCGTTCCATGGTGTGACCGCACCTTGAATATTGTGTGCAATTTTGGTCGCCATATCTTTAAAAAGAATATAGTGTTATTAGAAAAGATACAGAGAAGAGCCACCAAAATGGTAAAGGGGGTGGAAGTATACCCCTATGAGGAAAGGCTTAAAAGGTTAGGGCTCTTCAACCTGGAATAAAGACGGCTGAGGGGAAATATGATAGAGGTCTATAAATTAAGAAATGGAATGGAACGGGTAAACGTGGATCGGTTGTTTATGCCATCAAAAAGTAGAAAGACTAGGGGACATGCAATGAAACTACAGTGTAACCTGTTTAAGACTAATAAGAGAGAGTATTTTTTTCACTCAATGCGTAATCAAATTCTGGAATTCGTTACCAGAGAATGTAGTAAAAGTTGTTAGTATAACTGGGTTTAAAAAAGGTCTGTACAAGTTCTGGAGGAAAGGGTCATAAATCATTATTAAATAGGACCCGGGAAATCCACTGCTTGCCCCAATACAAGCATTGTGGAACCTGTGTGTCCTTTGGGAAACTGCTAGGTACTTGTGACCACTGTTCCCTCTAAGCTGTGCGTGTGTGCGCGCGCACACACCTCACCAAGCGAGCGCACATACTTTACAACAGAGCGCACAAAAATTACGGTTCTGATTCTGATAGAAAACAACACAGATGTCTTAAAATTTAAAAGTTGTTATGTATTTACGGTTTTCACAAGTTCTACAATGTTTTCTAGTGCAATCAATGTGGTGTACATACTGTATTCTGATGCGTAGTCAAATTTTAAAGTATATAACTCCGAGTGTCGTTATGTGGCGCACAAAAATTTAACCTTCCTTCAAAAGTTGCACAGTTGATATTTTATGCGCACACAGCCTACAGAAAATTAGAGGGAACATTGCTTGTGACCTGGATTGGCCACTGCTGGACTTGATGAACCTTGGTCTGACCCACTAGGACATATCGTATGTTCTTATGTAGGTACTTGAAAATAAGAACATGAGAATAATTGGATGCCTCACCAGATTCTCACCAGGCCAGTTTCAGTCTGGTTTTGCATTCCACCAATTTTTTGTGGGGAAAATTCCATCTGTGTTTTCCCTGCAACTTCAGCGAAGGCGTGAGCACATTCACTGAAATCAGAGCTAAATTCAATGAAATCAGCATGAAATGTGCCTACTGCAGACTTCACTAACTTTTTTGGCCACTGAACGATTATGAAACTAAATAACTAATTTTATCGTTCTATTATAACTTCTGAGAGATCAAAACACACTCTTCTGACTGGCAGAGAAGGTTTCAGTAAAAAATAACACCTTATACTGCCGGGTTCTCAGCCCAGAGCTTTAGAATGGTGTTTCTTAACATCAATAACCTCTGTCAGTTGGTGTGCTGATTAAAAATCCTTGAAGACAAATTTTTAGCTGTTTAAATGGTAAACTTTCTGCATATTGTATCCTGAGAACAATTCAACATTGAAAATGGGATAATATTCCAGCTTCTACGTAATAGCAGCTTTAAGATCTTCTTCAATGTTCTGTATCCCAAGCAATTCAACATTGAAAATGGTATAATACTCAGCTTCTACGTAATGACAGCTTAAGGTCTTCTTCAATTTTCTGTGTCCCCCAACGTTCAAACCCCGGTACCGACTGACGTTTCACATTTTTCGTCAGGGGACCTAAACATAACTAGAAAAATCAACAATAAAACCCACATCTCTCTCTCATCTTGTTATCACAAATCCAATTCATTCATACTCTTCTAAAAATTAGAAAATTAGAATACCAGTTTTCCCAGTTCTTACGTTTCCGACGTAATTGTTCTGATAGAGAAGACTATAAATGTAAAGCAACGAAACTACAAAAAGAATTCATTCAACGGGGTTATCCCAAAAAAGTAGTACGTCAGGCATACATTCGAGCTCTATACAACCATAGGTCTACTCTATTAGGAACTAGTGATACAGTGAAACAATTGGCATTAAACACTTCTCGGTTAATTTAATTACTAAGTACTACCCCCCTGCAGTGGAGCACTACAAAAAAATTTTACTTAAACATAATAATATAATAATAACTACAATTTTTCCGGATTGGAGAACAATCGGATTCGCTGTGTTTGGCAACGAGCACCAAATCTGAAGGACCTGTTGAGACCCCTAGCTAGAATACCAAATAGTAGTCATGAAACGTCAGATATCTCCTATAGTGGGACATAAGCAGTGTGGTAATTGTGATGTCTGTGCTAACACACTTAGCTTGGACACATTATATATAAATGGAATTACATTAACCTTAAAGGACTAATACTAACCTGTGAGTCAAAAGGAGAGTAGGTCTATGCGATATTATGTCCATGTGGGCTTTGTTACATAGGACAGACAACGCGCATGTTCCGAATACGAATGCGGGAACATCGCAGTCGCCTTCGGTGCCAAAGCCGCACAGCACCAATAGTAGAACATTGTTTACAAAAGCATCATGATTTTGAACAGCTACGATGTCTTTGCTTAGCCCAAGTTCAAAGAGGTGGTCGGGGTAAAACACTAGCCCAGACTCTTCATCTGAGAGAACAACGATTGATTTTTAAGTTTAACACTCTAGCCCCAGCAGGGCTTAATAATCAGATAGAATGGCTGGCTTGTACATAAAAAATGTTTCTAATAGACATCATTGCTAACGCGAATTTTAGCTTTAAAGAAGAGCTTCAATTTGATTCGTGCATCCAAAACTATAAAGGAATAGAGGGACACCAGATCCGCATGCGCGGCGTTTTTCTACCAGCTGACAGATATTTTCACGATTATAGCAGGAGAAGCGAGAACGCGGGCAGCATTTCTGGTATTCTAATTTTCTAATTTTTAGAAGAGTATGAATGAATTGGATTTGTGATAACAAGATGAGAGAGAGATGTGGGTTTTATTGTTGATTTTTCTAGTTATGTTTAGGTCCCCTGACGAAAAATGTGAAACGTCAGTCGGTACCGGGGTTGAACGTTGGGACACAGAAAATTGAAGAAGACCTTAAGCTGTCATTACGTAGAAGCTGAGTATTATACCATTTTCAATGTTGAATTGCTTGGGATACAGAAAATTGAAGAAGATCTTAAGCTGCTATTACGTAGAAGCTGAATATTATACCATTTTCAATGTTGAATTGTTCTCAGGATACAATATGCAGAAAGTTACCATTTAAACAGCTAAAAATTGTCTTCAAGGATTTTTAATCAGCACACCAACTGACAGAGGGTTATTGATGTTAAGAAACACCATTCTAAAGCTCTGGGCTGAGAACCCGGCAGTATAAGGTGTTATTTTTTACTGAAACCTTCTCTGCCAGTCAGAAGAGTGTGTTTTGATCTCTCAGAAGTTATAATAGAACGATAAAATTAGTTATTTAGACTTCACTAACTTGGCAAATTTACTCAAAATCTGCATCAGATTCTTCCCTTTTTCTCAGACACCTCCCTTTCCTCCCCCCCCCCCCCCCAAAAATGAAAACGTTTATCAAATTAATTTGGCAAACACACAAGAATTCTTGCAGGTCTGTCAAATTAATTCACAAACTTTATTGGCAAATTTGATTGGCTGGTTTAGCAATGGTTAGTGCTGACCTTTCTATAGGGATTAGAGCCCATGCTCGGAGCTGACAAGAAGCTCTTTCATGGATGTACAGTGTACATTCTAAATATGGTTGTACAGATGGTTTCAGCGACATTGTTAAAGTCTATTAAGATGGCTACTCCTGATTACTCAACGTTGTCCAACAACATATTTCAATGTTGAGTCACACACAAGGCCATGAACTCATTTTCTGTTATTGTCCTAATCAGATTCATGTAGGAAGCCCTTGTACTTGCAACGATCCTTGGTTTAAGAAGGCAGGAAAATTCAGATTCAACCAAAGAAGACAGGAGCTGTACGTTCTTTGGCAGTGGGCCATGGGTAACAGTCTAAATAACGGGGAGCAAAAGACTATTTTAGCAAAAAAAAAATAAAAATTCGCCATTCCTGCAAAAATCCACTCTCACAATTATTGCCTGCCACTTTGCAACATCTCTTTTGGCAGGTTTAATTTGGAGCACAATAACTTCTTTAAAGGATTCTGGAAGATGTTTGAAGTTGCAGACAGGGCTTTTCAGTCTCCTGGCAGGGATGAGAAACAGGGAGGGTGGAGTTTCTAAACACTGGTGTGACTTGACCATGGTTTTTGTTCCTGCAGCCTGGCGGCTTCCCCTGTGCCCTTTGGCAGGCACTGGAGAGGGGCCTGACTGAGCAAGGAGCCAGCGTACCCTGAGCTTATACAAAGCAGACAAAGAAGGATGCTACAGAAACTAAAAATGGAAACTGTTTGGCAGACACTAAAAAGATGCTGAGTACAGGCAGAATGAGGCAGTGAAAACACTTTCAAAAGCCAGCAGCATTAAACTGAAGCTTCAATCCCGTCCTTCTTACAAACTTGGATCAGTAGAAGTATCATGTGTCAGGGGTTTCTGCGAGAAACATGAGGATTTTGAAAGCAAGTGCCTAAAATAGGCATAAGAAAACTCCTCTCTTGCCAGTTAGTATGGCCCGACCAGAATCTCAGTAAGTCTCCAGAAGCACTATAGCTGTGTGGAAGCTCTTGGCAAAGTAGGAGAGGCTGTGTAAAGCTTCAGTAACAGCAGTACGTAAAATCCCATTAGACTTTGGATTCATTTCTGTTCCAGATGCAATTTGCACTTTATGATTTAGCAGATTCCAACCTATGGGTTATGAAACCTCTCATAAAACTATCTCATATAAATTCTGGCAAGTGTGTATGGTGGGGGCAGGCAAGAGCAGTTGTAGCTGGTCATTTTGGGAGTGGACTGTTTGTGGCCAGACTGTATTAGATGCGGCTGACACAAAGGTTGGTTTGTGTACAGCATTTTGAATATGGTGACTGCCATAAAAGCATCTGTCCCTTGCAGACTACAGCAGGACACACTGACACAATATTGCAACTTCTGTCCTTTCATTCCTTGGCATATTTGTTAGCCAGACCATGACACCACTTTACAGATTTTGAAAAGAAGTGTGCCCGATTACTAAGAATGTTATATGATGCTGGGGGGAGGAGGGGATGCGAGGCGAGGAAGATGTCTACAGTACAAGGGTTTTATGTGCCTGGGAATTCCCTTGGTTTTGTCTATATATGGTGTGCTCACCATTCCTCCAACAAAAAGTATTTGTAATACTTCATTCAGTATTGTTAAGCAGGCTCTTTGGCACTGGGCATCAAGTGAAATTCTTGAAAAAGGAAAGCTGGCACAAAAAATTGTTTGACAGACACTGGGATTCCAGACTCAGACAAGAGAAAGAAGCCATATGGACTCCATGGAGAATGGGGCATATTGTGATGTCACAGTAAAAGCAGGTAATACCAGGATCACACAGTAGAGCAGAAAGAGCATGCTGTCCAGGTCCACCACAGAGGAATTCCCTTCCCTTTGCTTCTTTCGTTGTAATACAGAAATTCTGGATGGACGGACATATTCATAAATGGACTGATTGTAGGAGCTAAGAGGAATCATCCTAGGCAACAAGACTGCAGTGCAAGATTGACATGAAAAACACCATCAGGGTAGAGGTACCTCCTTTCTCAACTTTCCTGAGAAACAGAATAAACTGCCCAGACTCCAGTTTGGAAAGAAATGCAGGATAGGTGAATTAGCTGGGAGGTGGCCAGCAGGGTGTCTTCCTTGAACTCCTTCCATCCCTCCCTTTTAATCTTGAGGGGGGGAGGGAGTTTTGAAAGCCTGCAGAGAGCTTCTGTTTACGAAAGAGGAATATGATGTCAAGGCACATTTTAGAAAGCTGTTTAGGTGCTCCTTAGGACGTAAAAGGAAAAACGTGTGAAATTTGATGGGACGAGACGCAGAGAAGGTGAACACATGTAAATGCATTCCAAAATTGACCTATCCCTGCCCAAAAAGATAAATGTCTCCATCAACATACAAGGAAATGGGGATATGCAGAATAAAGCCCCAAATACGTTCAGGGAAACAGATTATTTTAGAAAAGTGCACATGTGAAATATGGACTTTGGCGGAACCAGCAACATAGACATGCCTGCGCCGGCATTTCAAAATGTGCAGGTGGGTATGTTGCTACATACACGTCCAGACCTGTCATTTCTCAAACAGAAATGTGCAGTACCATAGGAGTATACAGAAAGGCCTTGGTAGACACCTGCTATCCTATGAGGGTGAGACAATTATTGTGGCAATAAGAGGGAATGGTCCCATCATCCCCACTTTGAGAGCTGAACAAAACGAACACTATTGAAATGCCTATTTATCCCGAGGAACAGATCTATTTATTTATAGAAGTGCTTTTGCTATACCGTTATTTTCTACCAGTCAAAACGGTTCACTATTAACCAGCTGCAAACAAAAGTACAGCACGAATATGAGGTGCACGTAGGTTACAACAAACTTTAAGAGCGTAAAGAATAATAGCTAACAGTATGGTTACAACAAACTTTAACATGTCCACTGATGGGTTTAAATGTGAATGCCATTCTGAAATTGGAGATATACGTGCTGCTTTTTGTTGCCACCGCACACATGTACATGACCGCATCAGTCACATGAAAATTCAGGTCTTTTTAAAATGGCTCTTGGGACATGGATGAGATTTGCACATGTCAATGAAGTTTTCAGATGTGCAAATCATGAATAGAGCTTCTAAAATGACCATCATAGTGTGAGATTCTTGACCTGTATTAAGATCTCTCTTCTCAAAGTGATGAAGGTACCAGTTTGGTAATAGACACGACTTTTTCACAACAGGCATGCATGTCAGCGGAGCCTGCTAAATAATGACATCCACAGTTTGTGTCCTCAATCCCTTTCCAATGGCCTTAGAGTTCAGTTCATTTACCCTATGCAAAAGCAGTGCTGCCAATGAGTGGGAGAACTGTGGAGCCCTGAAGCCTTTGGTGTCATAATCTTCTTTGTTTTACCAAAAATAAGCATACTCCAAACACTGAAAACCTGGTGCCAAGTAAGGAGTGACTGGATACTAACAGTGCTTGCAAAGGTCTGATCCTCAAGCCATCACACCTGGGTGTATAAACAAAGCAGCAACTGCACATTCTTTTGTCTCCAGCCTCAAAGAGCAAAGGGAACGAGCAAACAGCACCTGCTTCTGAAGAAGAAAAGGATCTAGAGAGCTGCTGGCTCAGAAGGAAGTAGGTTGGGCAGGGGCTCTTTATAGAGTCAGCACTCTCAGCTGTAGTATCAAGCAACCACCCATCAACGTTCAATTTTATCACCACAGGGTTAGGTCTGTGCCAAGTACCAAGTCAGTCCAGTTTCATTTCCTCGTTTGTTTCATGAGCATAACCTGGGTGCCTTCCACAGGCGAATCCCGGCAGCAGCACCATCTGCAAAAGTCAGCAAAGTGTGTGACGCAGCACATCTGGGAGCTGTTGCAGCCCAGCAAGGTCAGAGCCGGCAAAGCCACAGATATGGAGAAACTGCATTGGTGCCAAGTTTAAGAGAAATGTGGTTAAACCTGATAAGGTCATACATCATATCTGGACTTCTAAAATGTAAGAAATGTAAGAAGGGACGCAGTAGTGGCTGATGGAGGGGAATTCTACTGAGGGTCAGAGCCAAAAGCATTTCTGAAGACAGTGTTGCTACTGCAGGTCTCTGTTTCTTCTTGGTGGGCGGTTCGTTCTCTAGCGTGTGATAACCCAAGCTTGCAGAAAAAATCCATTTGATGATCTCATTTTGCTATCTATGCAATGAACTGCCGAGTAATTGGTAGCTAATTTATGCAACACACTCTTGTCTGAACCAACGGAAAGAAGTGTTACAAAATTAAGGTGCCATATAGAGAGAGATAATAGAGGTATATCAATCTAGCCACATAGTTCAAATGCTGGCGGCTTTGTCTTTCATAGCATGCGTTCTAAAATCATGCAATCTACTACTACTACTATTAATCATTTATAGAGCGCTACAAGTCATATGCAACACTGTACAGATACATGCAGAAGACGGTCCCTACTCATCAGAGCTTACAATCTAAAACAGACAATACAATCGCTGAGAACAAGGGTACAAATAGGGAAAGGTAAGGAGAACAAAGGATCAGGATCCAAAAGCAGCCTCAGAGGTGAGCCTTTAGCATGGATTTGAAAAGGGGCAGAGATGAAGCCTGATGTACAGACTCAGGTAGTTTGTTCCAGGCATAAGGAGCAGCAAGGTGGAAGGGTCGAAGTCTGGAGTTAGCAGTGGAAGAAAAGGGCAAAGAGAGGAGCAAGCCAGTAGAAGAGCGGAGTTCATGAGGAGGGGTGTAGGGGGAGAGGAAAGGTAGTGAGGGGCAGCAGAATGAGTGCACTTATAGGTCAGAAGAAGTCTGAATTGGCTAGGGAAGTGATTTGAGAAGAGGGGTTATATGAGCTTATCGGAGCCAGTGGAAGATTAGCTGCGTAGCAGAGTTCTGACTAGATTGAAGAGGAGAGAGATGGCTCAGAGGAGAAGGTTGCAATGGTCCAAATAGGAGGTAACTAAAGAGTGGATAAGTGTTTTACTAGTATGTTCAGAAAGGAAGGGGCACATTTTGTTAATGTTACGGAGAAAGAAAGAGGTTTTAGCAATCTGTTGGATATGTGTGGAGAAAGAGAAGATGACGACCCCAAGGTTGCGGGCTGAGGAAAAAGGAAGTATAAGTGTTATCTACAGAGATAGAGGAAGGAGAAAGAGACGAGGAGAGTTTAGGGGGAAAAATATGAAGTTTGGCTTTGGCCATGTTCAATTTCAAACCTCAGTGAGATATCCAGGCAGCGATGTCAGAAAGGCAAGCAGAGATGTGGGCCCGGAGCGTCAGAGAAATATCAGGTGTAGAGACATAGATTTTGAAAGTCATCAGCAATCAATGAGTAGATGTGTTTCTATAGCTGTCGAGGCAAGAGATCACCTGAATTTTACCATATATTTCTCCAGCTTGGATCTAATAATAAAATCATGCGACTCATCTAAGAAATAAATAAATGAATTGTAAAAGCTGCATGATGGTGTAATTTCTTTTCATGGTTTAAGTGAGCCCTTGTAATGCCGGATGTTTTCATGGGGGTAGGGGGTAGGGTAAAGCCCGGATAACTCTAAGATCCTATATGCTGTTCTACCGAGGCTGGTGGAGAACCAAGAGGAAGTAAGGAAAAATGATTAGCTTAAAGTAGCATGGAAGAGTAGCTTAGTGGTTAGAAGAGCAAGTCAGATGCAGGTGAAACCAACGCCCCCATCTGACTGAAGCTTCTTATGGCCTTGAGTAAGTCACTTCACCCTTGGTAGCCTTAGCCAATAAGCTTAGCGTGTAAGCCCTCTAGATACATGAACATTTTGAAGAAATGTGAACCTCTCTGTTTAAGCAGGCATATCCTTTGATTTAATTTGACAATAATTAGCAACATGTAGCATAGTAAATGACAGCAGATAAAGACCAGCATGTTCTGTCTAGCCTGTCTTGTGAGGTGGCTAAAGTTGTACCTACTGTTCCATGCAGGTTACCCCCTCTGCCTTTGCTTGGGGTTGTACCCGCCACTCCATGCAGGATATCCTCCTCTATTTTTGAACCATAAAAGTTACTTAAGTTTGCTTTGATTCCATCCTCTTGATATAAAGGGATCCTCGGCGTCTGTCCCATGCCTTTTTGAATTCCATCGCTGTTTTTGCTCCCATCACCTCCATCAGGAGGTCATTCAAGACATCTACCATCTTTTCTATGATAAAGTATTTCCTGGTGTTGCTTTTACCTCTTTGTAGCTTCATTTCATGTCGTCTAGTTCTACAAATTCTCCATCTTTGGAAAAGTTGTGTTTGTTCATTAATGCCATGTAAGTATTTAAATGTCTATTTTCTTTCTTCTTTAATCTTTAGTTGGTGTTTGGGGAGCAGGTTATCCTCTCAACCAATACACTGCTGTAGGTGCCCCTGGATTCCATGTGTTCACAATATGCTTCCAACCTTGGCAATCGGTGGAAATATTTCTGGCCTCATCGATGGTCAGTCGTTGGTTAATTAGATCTTCCCCGATGTTTGAGCCGCATTTTCTTCGGTGCTGCTCATTGAACCCTCCAGTGGACAGGTTGCTCTCACCAGAGGAGTCTGACAGTCGAATGGTGCTCATTCTGCAAACGTGGCCAAACAATCGCAGTCTGTTTTTTGGATTTGTTCTTCGACAGAAGGCTGATGGTCGCACCTTGTCTGAATTGTCTCATTTCTATGGTGATCATGAAAAGAGACGCTCAAAATCTGTCTCAGGCATTGCATTTGAAAGACCTTGAGCTTGTTCATGTCAGGTTTGAGCAGAATCCATGTTTCCGATCTGTACAGGAGAATTGGCAGGATCGGTGTTCGGAAGAATCTGTACCATATCTACCCTGTCCCTCCTCTCCTCCAAGGTACACATATTTAGGTCTTCAAGTCCCTTATACATCTTCTGGTGCAGGCCCCATATCCTTTTTATCGCCTTCCTCTGAACTGTTTCAAGTACTTTTTTTTTTTTTTTTTTTTTTTTTAATCCTTTGCAAGGTACATAATCTTCAAAACTCAACACAGTACTCCAAATGAGACCCCACCAATGACTTGTATAGGGGCATTAATGCCTCCTTTCTTCTGCTGGTTATTCCTCTCTGTATGCAGCCCAACATCCTTCTGGCATTGGTCACCACCTTGTCACATGGTTTTGCTTCCTTGAGATCCTCTGACACTATCACCCTAAGGTCCTTCTCCTGGTCTGTGCTCTTCATCTTCTCATCCCTTGTTGCTTACTGCACCCTAATGGTTAGTGCAATGAGCTGAAAATGAGAGAAGCTAGGGTTCAAATCTCACTGCTGCTCCTTGTGGCCTTTGACTAATCACTTAACCATCCATTGTCTCAGGTCCAAGCTTATGTTTATGTTTGTTTTGAATTTGATATACCGCTCAGGCCAGAGGCATTAGAGCGGTTTACAATACCATATCATTTGAGGAAAAAGGAAAAGAACGCCATTTAAATGATAGGACAGAAAAGAGGACAGAGACAGTTAAACAGATAAGAGAAGAAGAGGAACATGGAACAGCAAGTTACCACAAACAGCAGCATGTCACCCCAGTCCAAATCATAACATCAATGCTATCTTCAGCAACAGACGCCCCGGACCAACGCCTAAGGGCCATGCCAAAGGGCCCTCTGGCGAGGCCCTCAGGTGCGGGCCCGCAAGGCGCGGGTGCGCCTCCGAAGCGGCAGAGTTTATTTCTGACATGGCAGGTAGGGGAGATGAGGAGGAGGAGCTCCCGCTCAACTCCCTCCGTGATGGCTGTTGCTCCCGTTCTGGCCGCGCGCCTCCGAAGCTTAGATGGCAAGCCCTCCGAGGATAGGAAAATACCTACTGTACATGAATGTAACTTGCCTTGAACTTCTGAGAAAAAGTGCGAGCCAAATCCAATCCAAGGTGCATCACTCTGCACTTCCTCACGTTACATCTTTCAGAATTGCTAGCATTAGACCTTTCTTTTAATTTGTGTAGATATTTTCTCCCTCTGAGGTGCCACTCTGTTGCAAATATTCATGTCATCTGCAAAAAGGTAAACATTTAACTCGTTGGCAATATCGCTCACAAAGAATTTAGCTCACGCCTTTCTCCGAGTTCAAGGTAAGTTACATTCAAGTATAGGGGGCATTTTTCTGTCCCCAAAGAGCTTAAAATCCATATGACACCATACCTGAGGCAATGGAGTGTTAAGTGACTTGCCCAAGGTAATAAGGAATGGTAGAGGGATTTGAATCAGACATTCTGGTTCTTGGCCCACTACTCTGACCATTAGGCTGCTTCTTCATTCCCAGGCCTGATCCCTGAGGCACTGCACTATACATCTTCCTTTCTTCTGAGTGCGTTCCATCTACCATCACCCACTGTTGTTGGTCAGTCAACCAATTTCTAGCAAATGACAGAGGGTGGTAGTAAAAGGAACCTGGCATATTTTGGTGATTTAGTCCTTTGATAGGTGAGTGAGTGGTACTAGAATGGTGATTTAAAAAACTTACAACCATTTTGTTTTTGTTTTATTATGTCTTGCAGCATTTGCATGTTTGAGTTGTTTTTTAATTATATTTTTTTAATGTAATTTTTGTTTACCTTATTGGAGCACATTGACATTGGCTTTGTGCATGAGTTGTTTTCTGCTTAGATTACTTATTTATTGTATTTGTCTTTTTACCCCACATTATCGTATAATAATCAACTGTGCCTTAATGTAATTCACCTTGAAAAGACACGAGCTAAGTCAAACGATATCCTACAGGAGTTGGGATATACACTTAGCAACAGGGCCGGCCCTACCACTAAGCAGACTACATGTCTGCTTAGGGGACAGAGTTTGGGGGTGACTTGCAGAAAAGTGCTTACTCCCTCCCTCTGTCACCACTGCCATCCTACCTTTGCCTGGGGCACCCTGAAGTAGCATAAGGTGGTGTGCATAACACTGGCACTCTGAGCACAGGCATACTTGTACACTCAAGTTCTGATGGGTACCAGACCCCTCCGAGAAGGCAAAATGCTGGACAGCTGGGGGAGGGGGAGAGAATGAAGAGAAAAGAAGGAGAGATACTCACCATGGGAGGGGGTTAGGGAGGGGAAATGAAGATGCTTGACTCCAGGGGGTGGGGGGGTCCACATGGCTCAATGGTCACATAGGGCATAAGATATGCTTGGGTCAGCCCTGCTTAGTAATTCAGGAAGAATGAATGGGCCATTTGGCCTTTTCCTCCTCTAATCTGCTGTTACTCTGGTAGTTCATAGGCCGTTTTATTACTCTATAGTTTTTTCACTGGGGAATTTTCTGAATGAGTGTTCCCAAAGGGGCTTTGCTGCATAATTCATCTAAAAATCTTCAAAGCCCAGTCCTGGGTCCGGGTCCACATTTTAGGACACTACTGTTCTAATAGCTAGTGGGTAAATTTTGTTTGTATGCATTGCATTCTACTTTATTAAAGAAGAAAACAAAAGACGTCCTAACAACTGATTATGAATACCATTACAACAAAGCAAAATAGTGCCTACATATTCTCCTCTTAAACACCCAAGAATAGTATGAACTTTATAAGCAAATAACTTGAGATGGTGCTCTGAATGCTTGTCAAACCTACTTGCTGTTTTTGTCAAAATGAAATCATCAGCTATTTTAGTAGAGAAAATCAGACAATTTGTAGTTTGTTAATGTTAATTGTGTAGCCAGGGAGGAAAGTTAATAGAGCTCACATATCTATTACAGGCTATGATGCAGTAGAGTAAATAAGTTTTACTGTTGTTCACTCCACCCACTACTTTCTCATAAATCCTTACTGTCAAATCTAAAAGCAGAACGCCAGAATCTGTAAGTGGAAGGCGGTATTATACTAGCAAAACAAGAAATACCTTGATCCATCTTCAAAGCAAGCTTTTATCATCAGTGGTGCACTATGAAGGTGAAAAGTCAACTAATTAGCCCTGCCGTGCACCTCTGATACTCAAGCCACTGAATGTGACCTTGGTTAACTTTGAAGGAGATTAATTTCACTGGCACAGTGAACTCAGAGGTGCGTCATTTTAAAGCAATGATGACTAACAAAGGGAATTTCCAGGCTGTGGGCACCTTGGGAGACCCTGTGAGCATCAACAAATTGCAGACTACAGTTAAATTTATTGCTTATCAGTATTTAGAAAAGTTTAAAATGTCAATATTTTGGTTCCTTTGAATAGCAAAATTGAAAGTTGTTAGAAATTTTTCTCAGCTATTAATGTGCACTTCTCAAAATCAAGTTAGCAAATGGGAGAATGAGTTTTATTTTTTTTAACAGGTTATTTTATACCATCTTTCTACAAGACAAGACAGTTTACAAGTAACTCAGTGTAGTAACGGAAGCAAGTCAAACAGTAGCGCATGATACATTGAACATATTTGATTATATTGTAAAAACTGCTATTAACAAACTCTCTTAAAAGTAGATGAACTGTGTACATGTTATGAGGCAATTATGCAAATTGTTTAGTGCTCAAGGTGTGTGTTCTGTGCGTGGAGATACTGTGCTGGTTAATTGTCTGTTGGGCCATCATAATCTGTAAATAGGAGGGTTTTCAAAGATTTTCTGAAGTCTTGCAGGAGTTGAATGTCTCTTATTTGTGGTGGAAGTGAGTTCCATAATGCAGGGGCATATAACGAGAAGGCCCTGTTATTTATTGGTCCTTTGGCTGCATTTTGTTCTTTCTGCTGGGATATTTAGCATGTTGGACATGCCCTGTCTTGTGGGTCTATTGCAGCTGCGGGTTATTCATCAAGATTCTAATTAACAAACATCTAATATGTCTAAATGGGGTAAGTTCACACTCAAATTCACACCAATGCAATCTACCAGTACTGTTTGTTTGTTTGGACCATTTCCTTCACAATAACAAATGGCTTCTAAACTCTCCCCCCCCCCCCCCCCGAATGGGAATGAGGGATAAGAAACAGTAGATACACAGTATATGCCAAGCCTTCAGATAACAGTGTGGAGCGAGGTGGCCATACACAAGAGAGGCGGAGGGTCAGGATGTATCAAGTATTGATGTTTTGTATGCTGTATCGTGTAGTTTTAGAGTACTGTTCCAGGTCCAGAGTGCTACAGAATGTATGGGCATGCCAAATATCAATAAATGAATAGACAAAAGACAAATTATGATGCCCTGCACAGTTGCCTATGTTTGCCTAGCAGTAAGGCCGATCTTGGAATGATCTGAAAATTACCGTCCATCAATGCTTCCCAAGGAACTTGAGAGCACTTGAAGAATTTAGTAAAGAGGAAATCTAATACTGACAAATCCAGGTGTGCACATTTGGAGGAGATCAATCCTAGCAGACTGACATCTATAATTGCTGAAGGTGCTTCCAACAATTATTGATTTAGTAGCATGAAGGCTTATCCATTCACCATATTTCAGTTTTGCTTTTTGGATATATGTTTTGCCTTCAATAAAACATTTTTGGGTAGAACAAGTCTGGCTCAGTAGCAAAGCTCCACGCTCTTATAGAGAGGACCTGCATCCAGTTCCTGGCAATACCTAGTGGACAGAATTAGGGTCCATGATTGCAGACTTTGGGAAGGAGTTCTGATGCATGTCCCACAGCTGAGGACTGTTGCCTCAATGTCTGGGTTAAGTGGACTAAGAGGAATATAAAATATGGAAGAAATTTCCAGGAAATTCCAAAGGAAGACATGGTGTCAGGTCCCCATCTGCATTCCAGATGAGCTGGAAGTCTAATGGAACAGGAGGAAATTTCCTGGCCCCAAAATTCTCCATTACTCTGGGGCAGAGCCCACACAAGTGTTGAACAAGGGTGAACTCCCTTGATACTCAGCCTGGTGGGAGAAACAACATTCCATGCCATCCTTTTGAGTTAGTCTATGAGTCTGTGATCATGAGAGCCTGCAAGAGAATGGGGCAGGGGGGAGCACGGGAGCAGACACTGAAAATTATCAAAGCCCAGGGCACCTCTTATCCACAACTGCCCTGATTTTGGGCATTCACTAAAATGAAACTAGCTGTATTCTGATTTTGAATTACATCCATGTATTTCCCATTGCAGCTTGATTTAAGTGCACAAATATCCCATTTCCCCATCATGAAGCCAGCATCAGGTATGCAATCTCCTGAACTTTGCTTCTGTTTCATGCATGCTGCATTAAGCACATTATCGCAGATGCCACCACTAAAATAGAAGTCAGTCAAATCTGTTCTCCCTTGGGAGTCTCACGATGTGTGTCATTTCAGACTTCTTCACTGCACATGGCCGATTATCTCTGAGGGTCTGTGAGATTAGTTTAAGAAAAGCCAGCTCAAATTCAGTCAACCACAGTTGACACTTCCCCAACAGATGGCCTGCTACAAGATAGAAAATATCTCTAAAATTAATGATTCCTAAATTCAAATCTTCAGCATCTTGTTTTTTCGTTGAAATGGAAAAATAAAAAGCTATTGATTTTTGATACTTAATATAGAACTTGTACCCTGATCGGCAATGAGATCCTGAAACAGTGATCTGCTCAAACAGGGTGGGCAATACACAGACAGTGCAGAGATGTCTGATGGTAATACAACATCTGCAATGGATTAAAATGGTTTAATAGCGAATCTCTGGGCTATGTATGACAAAATCAAGCTTTACTACTTCTGCGCATTGAAGTGTTCCAGAAGCAAACTCACCTAGTTTAAACTAAAAATGTTACTGTCCAATTCAGCAGGTCTTGGGGCTTGTTTACAAAGCCGCGGTAGCGGTTTGCGATCGTAGTCGGAGCCGCGGCCCCATTGATTTCAATGGGGCCGCGGCTGCGATCGCGATCGCGAACCACTACCGCGGCTTTGTAAACAAGCCCCAAATTTAGAAAAGCTTTCAGAGTCTCTTACCATCACTGGAGGATCTTTCAAAGAACTTCTGTTGGTAATTGGGAAGAACTGCAGCCTGAAGATAGGATAGCACTTAGAGTCACTAATGGGGCACGGGTACAATAACTGTTTATAACTGGCACCTCTAAGACTATACCGCGCTATTCATATCAGTGCGGTGTACATTCAACAGAACCTTACACCATGCAGACGTACCGCATTGTATGTACAGTGAACAGGAACTAAAACTTGGACATAACTGAGGTAACTTTCTACAAGTTATTTACACTAATGGCTATATTTTCCAACTATAGTCTACTCGGGACTGGACAGGTGGGGCTGGCTGCCCCTTTTTGTGCTGGGTGTGTTATTGGGGGGGGGGTCAAGGTGACTGGTGAGAGTGCTTGCTGCCTGGTTTCTGCAGCTGGTTTCTGGGTAGTGTCTTACGAACAGATGATGCTTCAGTGCCTTCCTGAATTGACTCTCATGTCCGTGGGGAGGGCATTCCAAACTCTAGGAGCATAGATCATGAAGGCCCTGTTAGATGTTGCCTTTGCATTTTGTTTCTTTTGGGATTATCAGGGTGTTCACTGCTGTGGATCTTCTGATTCTGTTAGGGGGTGTACTCGTACATTCCATCCCTCTCTGCCAGAGTCTGTTTCTCGCCTCTCTCAGATGAGGTCAGACAGACCCTCTTGAATAATTTCTCACTTCTTGTCTTTTAGTTTTTTCCCCATCTTCTTTTATCTTTTTTTCCCTTTTCCTCTTCCTCTTTCTCCTCTACATCATCTCTTAGGTCCTTTGGGCCTGGTTGAACTTATTTTCTTTCCCTCTCTGCAGAGGGCCAAGACTTCTCCCTGTGGCAGTCCCTTTTCCCTTTTGCTATCTTTCTGTTCCCCCCCGCCCCCCCCCCCACCCTTTACTCTCTGCTCCATTTCTCCTTCCCCTTCTTCTCTCTCCCCAACCTGTGTAAATCACAGCCCTGGCAGTAAGGGAGTGAGAGGGTAGTCAGGAAGAACTTCACTTCTTCACTTTTACTCCTGCCTCCTCACATGGTCTATTAATCCTGTGCACTCACTCTGAAATAAGTGGGAATCAAGCATTTGGAAGAAGTGCTTCCTGTCCATCCTCCTTCACGGCACATAGCATCTTATCGGTGGTGTCACTAATTAAACAGACTAAAGAGCAGGGCCGGATTTACGTATACACCATGTACGCCATGGCGTAGGGCCCACAACCGGCAGGGGCCCACAAAAAATAGAACCAGGTTTTTTTTTTTCTCAACTCGATTAAAAAAAAAACCTGGTGGCTACCGCCGCGGGGCCCCCTCTGCTGCCGCGGGGGCCCCGTCTACAAGATGGTATGGTCTGGTCGGGTCTCGTCTCCCTCCCTCCCTCCCGGCTGCGAGAGACGCGAAGATAGAGCGTCTCCTCGCGTCTGTGTTAAGCCCGCAGGGGCTGATGGGATTTCCCATCAGCCCCTGCGGGCTTAACACAGACGCGAGGAGACGCTCTCCCTTCGCGTCTCTCGCAGCCTGCAGCGAGGGAGGGAGAGAGACCCGACCGGACCCGACCCGACCAGCTTGTAGACGGGGCCCCCGCGGCAGCAGAGGGGGCCCCGCGGCGGCAGCCACCAGGTTTTTTTTTTTAAATTAAATTTTACCTTAGGCCGGGGGGGGGGGAGGTGGCCTACCCCCCCCCCGGCCTTAAGTAAAATTTAATTTAAAAAAAAAACCTGGTGGCTGCCGCCGCGGGGCCCCCTCTGCTGCCGCGGGGGCCCCGTCTACAAGCTGGTCGGCTCCGGTCCGGTCGGGTCGGGTCTCTCTCCCTCCCTCCCTCGCTGCAGGCTGCGAGAGACACGAAGATGCGTCTCTCGCAGCCTGCAGCCTGCAGCGAGGGAGGGAGAGAGACCCGACCCGACCCGACCCGACCAGCTTGTAGACGGGGCCCCCGCGGCAGCAGAGGGGGCCCCGCGGCGGCAGCCACCAGGTTTTTTTTTTTAATTAAATTTTACTTTAGGCCGTGGGGGGGTAGGACTGGTAATGGGCTATGGGGGGGTAGGACTGGTAATGGGCTATGGGGGGGGGTAGGACTGGTAATTGGCTATTGGGGGGGGGGTAGGACTGGAAATGGGCAGGGGGGGTAGGGCAGGTACTGGGCGATGGGGGGGCTGGGGCGGGGAATGGGCTGGGCTGGGGGGGTTAAGGCTAGAGGTGGGCTGATGGGGTTAGGACTGGTAATGGACTGTGGGCTGTTGGGGGGGGGCTTAGAACTGGCAATGGGCTTTGGGGGGGGTTAAGACTGGTAATGGGCTGTGGGCTGATGGGGGCTGTCTGGTAATGGGCTATGGGGGGGGCTAGGACTGGAAATGGGCTGGGGGGTTAAGACTGGAGGTGGGCTGATGGGGTTAGGACTGGTAATGGGCTGTTGGGGGGGGGGTTAGAACTGGTAATGGGCTTTGGGGGGGTTAAGACTGGTAATGGGCTGTGGGCTGATGGGGGTTGTCTGGTAATGGGCTATGGGGGGCTAGGACTGGAAATGGGCTGGGGGGTTAAAACTGGAGGTGGGATGATGGGGTTAGGACTGGTAATGGGCTGTGGGCTGATGGGGGGGGGGTAGGACTGGCAATGGGCTATGGGGGGCTGACTGGAAATGGGTTGATGGGGTTAGGACTGGAAGTGGGCTGATGGGGGGTTAGGACTGGTAATGGGTTATAGGGGGGGCTTAAACTGAAAATGGGGTGATGGGGGGTTAAGGACTGAAAATGGGGTGATGGGGGGTTAAGGACTGTAAGTGGGGTGATGGGGGGCTAGGACTGGAAATGGGCTGATGGATGGCTAGGACTGGAAATGGGCTGATGCAGGGACTAGAAGGGAATGGATGCTGGGTGAGGCTGGAACTAGAAGGGAGCTGATGTTGGGGGAGGATTAGAATGGGATGGGGCTGGAAGAGTAAAATGGAGAAGGGAAAAATATTTTGTGTGGGAGGGATAAAAAATCTACAATTGGCCGGGTATTGGGAGAGTAAGTGGGGATTGAGGATGGAGGGGTAATATTTGAGTGGATGAAATAGGAATGAGGAAAGAGCAAAAGGAGAAAGATTAGTATGTTAAAGCAGATGTAGAGAGAGAATGGAAAAAAATCTAGAAGAGAGAAGAAAGGACAAATGGACAGCAGACGATGGAGAGTTAGCAGAAGACACGAAGAAACCAGAAGAAAGTGGCTGGAGCAATTGCAGCTGAAAAAAATGCACAAAAGGTAGAAAAATATCTCTTTATTTTGAATTTATTAATTGGAATATGTCAGCTCTGGTAAATGTGCATCATTAACATCTGTGCTTTGTTTAGTACAAGAGCAAATTAATGTATTGTTTTATTTCTACAGTGTTGTACATTCCAAGTTTGGCTTTTGGGATTCCCAGTTTAATTATTGTCTTCCTATTTCTAAATTGTGATTACTTGTTTGGTGATGGTCTATGTTCTGCATGTGTAACTGAGCTGAGGTGTTCTGTTTATATAATTCCTATTTGACATTGCCACTTGTTCTCTTTCCCCAGTAGGTCATGTATTGTTGTTCTCTGAAATGTATTGGTTTAATATTTGCAGTGTTGCCTTTTGATTGGTAGAGTATGGTGCTTTGTGAGTCCTGGTAGTGCTGTTAGGATACGGCGGGTTTACTATGGGCAGTGTTTGTAGTAGTTCCTAATGTGTCTGGCAGTTGGCACTGGATTATAGTAATGTAGAAATCTTTTAGTCTTTCTTTATCCATACACTCATTAAGAGGCACGTTTACTAAAAGTTAGTATATGGTAACATTATGCAAATATTTATGCAAATGAGGCCCCTTATGCAAATGAGGTCCGCACCCCCCTTGGGCCGCCCCTGCTGGGGGCCCACAATTTTTGTTGGCGTAGGGCCTCACTCAAGGTAAATCCGGCCCTGCTAAAGAGGTGTGCGGTACCAGCACTGCCAGACTCTGCCTGTTAGGTGAGAAAGTCCCCATATTGTGCACCTCTGTGCAGAGGCGTCGGAAAGCCGTGTTCCATGGGGGAGGAGGGTCCAAGCTCCACCCCTGGGCCAGCCAAACTCCATGCTGCTGCTATCGCCAGCCTTCCCCTCTACAGAGATCCGATCCCAGCACTCTTCTGCCCACAGAGGATGGGATCCCACAGGCAGCCTGCAGATTGGATCCCTACACACCAAAGTAGGGGAAGCCCCAATTGCAGTAGCAAAGTTTGCCCTCCCCCCCCCCCCTTTCCGAAGCCTTTGCCTCTGTGATAGGAAGATCCATATAATCCCAAATAAGGTACATCCAACCTGAATGATGAAAAACCAAATATTGCACCATTAATTCTATGGTCCCTTTTTGAGTGGGTAATTTGGGTGTCAAAAGAGGGACAGGTTATTTTCTCCCACTGAAATGCACTGGAGTATGAAAGGTTTGGAAGATAATTATGGAGAGAGAATATATGGGGGGAAAATTGCCTTTCTCTAAAAGGCAGAATAATTAACCAGGTAGGCCATCCCAGTTCTCATGTAGACACTGCAAAATGGTTAACCTACGGAAGAGGGCTTTAAACTAGATTTGTTGAGGATGGATGAAGAAAGCCACCAGGTAAGTAAAATATTAAATTCCTCCGTAGAAATGCGTAAAAGGGGGCAACATCTTGAAAGTAGTGTGCATTAATGCCTGTAGTATGGGAAATAAAATCCCAAATGTTGAGGCTTTAATGAAAGAGGCGGACTTGGATTTAGTGGCGGTTACAAAGACATAGTTCACAGACAACTATGACTGGGATGTAATTATACCAAGCTATACTTTATTCAGGAAGGATAGGGGAGGAAGAAGGGGAGGAGGAGTGGCACTACATGTAAAAAATAATATTAAACCTACAGAATTGCAGGGCTTTCGAGAGAAGGAAGAGGCACTGTGGGTTAAACTAGAAAGAGGGATTGGAGCATGTATTTGCATTGGTATGACTCGGACAGACTTCCTTCACAGGCAGAAGAAAAGGATAGATTTAAGAACATGGTTAGACCAAATTCCATCAAACCCAGTATCCTGTTTCCAAGAGGCCAATCCAGGTCACAAGTACCTGTCAGATTCCCAAAAAGATAGATATTCCATGTAGCTTATCCTAGGGTAAGCAGTGGATTTCCCTGGTCCACTTTTAATGGTTTATAGACTTTTCCTCCAGAAACCTGTCAAAATCTTTTTTAAACCCAGCTACACCAACTGCTTTTACTACATCCTCAGGTAATGAATTCTAAAGTTAGATTACACATTGAATGTACAAATATTTTCTCCTATTAGCCTTAAATGGGCTATATTGTTACTTCTACTACTACTGATTATTTTATAGCGCTACAAGGCATACACAACCCAGTACATAAAAATGTAAGACACAGTCCCTTCTCATCAGATATTACAATCTAATCAAGATGAAAAAACATTGCAAAACTGGGAACTAGAGTATGATAAGATACACATAAGAAGTGATTGAGAGAGTGAGGGGCATCAGGATCCAAAAGCGGCCTCAAAGAGGTGGGTTTTAAGCCTGGATTTGAATAGGGTCAGAGAAGGAACCTGATGCACTGACTCAGGTAGTTAATTGTAGCTTCATTGCATGTTGCCTAGTCTTTCTACTTTTTGGAGACATTCATAGTATTGCTATGAAGAGAAATGCTACTGATAGGTGATTTCAATATGCTGGATGTTGAATGGGACATCCCTACTGGATAAGAAATAAGGAGATCCTGAATTCTCTACAGGGAGAACTTTTCTGACAACTAGCAACAGAACCTGCATGGAAGGCGGCCATACTGGGCCTGGTGCACTAAATGGGGATTTCTTGTTGATGTTCTAGTAAGCAATCCTCTCACATCCAGTGAACACCCAATGGTGTGTTTCAGTATTAGGACAAGGACTGAGATAATTCATTCAAAAGTGAGGATCCTAAACTTTAGGAAAACTAACTTTGTCAAAAAGGACAATACCTCAGAGTCTTCAGCTGGATGGGAACAGCTGGGGGATGTAGAAAAGTAATGGGCAAAACTGAAAAGGGATATTTTAAGAGCAACAAACATTTTTGTTAGGAAAGTAAATCAATGTAAAAAGAAAAGGAGACCACTATGGTTCTCAAGAAGCAGCTGAAAAGTGAGGAAAAAATAGGATGGCCTTCATAAACTACAAACAATCACAGAGGAAGACAAGCCAGTGGCATACCAAGGGAGGGACGGTGGGTGCAGCCTGCCCTGGGTGCCGGCTGGTAGAGGGTTCACCCCTGCTGGGCCCACGGACGCAGTGCAGCAAACTTATGATTAAGCTGGCTTGCTACAGTGTCTCATGATCAAGCAGCCAGTTACTTTTCTCTCCCAGCAGAAAACTAGTAAATCGTGAGACTTTGGCTGGGAGAGAAGAGCAACCAGCCCCTGGACCGTGAGGCACTGCAGCAAGCCAGTGAATGGTGAGGGTGCATCGTGGTGTGCAACATTGTATTGTGCCACACAGGGGGTGCCAGCAGTGCGGGGTGGACTGGAAACCCACTAAGATACACACCAATATTTGGAAAAGCTAAGGGAAGCTAGGAAAGTAGTCAGGAAAGCAAAGATTCAATGGAAATAAAAATAGCCAATACAGTAAAATGGCGGGGGGGGGGGGAGGGACAAAATATTTTTCAGATATTAGTAAGAGGAGGAAGTGCAAACGTGGTTTTGGCAGACTCAAGGGCGAAGATAAGGATTATGTAGAAGCTGATGAGGATAAAGCAGAATTGCTTAACCAATGTTTCTGGTTTATGTTCAGATGAAGGGCAAGGAGCAGGACCTCAGAAAACAAATATTAACGAGAAGACTGAATGATTTTCAAAAGACTATGTTCTTGAGGAGCTGGCTAAACTAAAGAGTTTGTTTACAAAGCAGCGGTAGTGGCCTCAGTGCGATATCGGAGCCATGGCTCCGATATCGCACTGAGGCCACTACCGCTACTGTGTAAACAGACCCCTAAGATAGACAAAGCAATGGGGCCAGATGGGATACATCCAAGAGTATTGAAACTTAGAAAAATTCTAGCGGCTCCAGTGTCTGACCTTTTCAATGCTTATTTAGAGACAGGAGTGGTCTCAGAAGAGTAAAGAAGGGCACATATGGTCCCCTTCTCACAAAAAGGGAAGTAAAGATGAGGTGGGAACTGCAGACCAGTTAGTCTGTCCTCTGTGGTGAGAAATTAATGGAAATGCTGCTAAAACAGAGGATTTTGAGGTTTTACTAGAGGGGAGGTCTTGTCAGACAAATCTCATTAATTTCTTGGTCTGAGTGACCAGAGAATTGGATCGAAGAAGAGCCTTAGATGTGGTGTTCTTAGATTTCAGGAAAGCCTTTGACATTATTGACAGGATAATTATAAATAAATTGAGTACCCTAGGGAAGGAGCCTAAAGTGACTGACTGGTTGAGGGGGAGGCGACAAAGGCTACAGGTAAATGGATCTCACTCTGAGGAGAAGGATGTTACCAGTGGTGTGCTGCATGGATCAGTCCTTGGTTCAATTATTTTTAACATTTTTGTAAGTGATATTGAATGAGGGCTAACGGGTAAGGTTTGCCTCTTTGCGGATGATCTGCAATAGAGTAGACACCCAGGAAGGTTGAGATAACATGAGGTGAGATCTAGCAAAACTTGAAGAATGGTTGAGAATCTAGCAGCTGATATTTAATGTTAAAAATTGGAGAGTCATACATTTGGGTTGCAAAAATCCAATGGAGTGGTACAGTATAGGGGGGTAAAGTACTTTTGTCCACAAAAGAAGAGTGGGACCTAGGGGTGATTGTTTCTGATGATCTTAAGATGGCTAAACAGGTAGAATAGGCAACAGTGAAAGCTAGAAAGATGTCTGAGTGCACAGGGAGAGGAACAGCCAGCAGAAAAGAGGAGGTAATAGTGCCTTTGTATCAGGGCCGTCGTAAACCAGGTGGCCACTAGGTAAACCAGGTGGCCACTAGGTAAACCAGGTGGCTACCTAGGGCGGAAGACTTCTATGAGTGGCATGGCACGGTGCCTGTGGCAGGCCATGTGCTTTGGAACACATGGCCTGTTGCTTCCGACCCCCCCCCCCAACAGGAAGTTGTGTTGGAGGGGGGGGTCAGAAGCAACTTGACGTAATCCTTGATTTGTCATTGTCCTTTAAAGCCCATATCTCCTCTGTCGTCCAACGCTGTTTTTCCACCCTAAGACAACTTTGTTCCGTTCGCCCCTTCCTTTCTTTCTTGTCTATGACCACCCTTCTTCTTTCTCTTGTTGTCACTCGCCTTGATTATTGCAATGTCTCCCTGGCTGGTCTTCCTCAATCCCAATTACAATGTCTACAGAGAGTTCATAACACCGCAGCCCACATCCTCACTTGTTCCTCTCGCTTTGACCACATCACCCCACTTCTCATACGTCTACATTGGCTTCCTATTCCTTTCCGTATACAATATAAGTTTCTCACCTTCACCCACAAGTCCATTTACACTGGCACCCCTCTCTACCTTGCTGATTTGATCCACCTCCACACTCCCCACCGCTCTCTCCGTTCAATCCATGCAAATCGCCTGACCTTGCCCTCCCCCTCTCAAGCCCACCTTGAATCCATACACTCCTCTGCCTTCTACTTCCTCGGACCCCGTCTCTGGAATTTGCTTCCCCCGGACCTCTGCCTGGAACCCTCTTTGAAAACCTTTAAGGCCCACCTGAAAACGTATCTCTTCTGCTTAGCTTTTGATCTTCCCCCACCCCCCTCCCCTCTTTCCCCACCTCCCCGGTGACTTCTCTCAAACTGCCTGACTCTTGACTTTCCCTATAGTTCTCTAACCTTTTTCTTGTCTGTCCTATAATTTAACTGGCGTTCTTTTCCTTTTCCAAGCAGTTTTTATGTACTTTGTAAACTGCTCAGACGCTGTTGCATTGAGCGGTATATTAAGCCTCCAAATAAAGATAAAGAAGCGGAAGATTATGTGTGCTAAAGCACCGAAGCACATGGCCTGCTGTGGACTACTAGAGAGAGAACCAACCAGGCAGGTACACAAAGACTGGCGACAATTTGATTCAGGTGGGCCCCAATAAAAAGATTCTTCACCTGAATCAAATTGTCGCCAATCTTTTTATTGGGGCCCAATAAAAAGATTTTTCATCTGAATCAAATTGTCGCCAGTCTTTGTGTACCTGCCTGGTTGGTTCTCTGTCTAGTGTGCAGGTACCTGTTGCTCTTTTTTGGTACCAGCTACCACCTACCTGCTGTGGGCTACTGCCACGCCAAGCTGAGCTGTCTCCCCCCCCCCCCCCGACCTCACTGATGAAACTGGCTGCAGCAAGGGGCAGCGGCATAGCTTGGAAGGGGGGGGGGTAGCTTAGAAGGAGGGTAGGTTTGGGGCTGCAGTAACCTTTGGATTGGCCCTGCTCTGTATAAGTCTTTGAGAACTCATTTATAGTATTGTGTGCAGATCTGGATACCACATCTTTAAAAGGATATAAACAGGGTGGAGTTGGTGCAGAAGGTGGCTACCAAAATGGTCAGTTGTCTTTGTCATAAGGCATATGGGGACAGACTTAAAGATCTCAATGTGTTTACTTTGTAAGAAAGGCGGGAGATGGGAGATATGGTAGGGACATTTAAATTCCTTCATGCACAGGATGCGAGCCTCTTTCAATTGAAAACTCTGCAAAGAGGAGGCATAGGATTAGGGTGAAAAGGGATAGACTCGGGAGTAATATGCGGAAATATTTCTTTACGGCCAAAGTGGTAAATGCGTGGAATAGTCTCTCAGAGGTAGTAGAGACAAGGACTGTATATGAATTCAGGAAAGCATGGACAAACAGATTTCTAAAGGGGGAAAAAGGGACTGTAGAGTTTAGTGGTTTATATGGATGGCAGACTGGATAAATTGTGTGGTCTTTATCTGCAGTCATGTTTCTATGGGTTTTTTTTAAGTTGGCCAATGCATACACAAAATAGCCTCCATTCATATTCAAGTGAGGGGTATTATATTGAATTTTCCCTTACTTTGGTTATATTGGAAATCGTCTGGATTATGGTATTCAGTCTTGAACTATCACATATAAGAATGATCCGGAGCTTTCCTTTCTGAAGATGTCCTTAGAAGCACCTTATAGTAATTTAGTGCTCTCTATGAGGTATGTTGCTGTGAATGGAAAATCTACTCTGGAATCTGGTAGCTGGCTTTACGTCCTCCCTCATGAAGTCACAGCCCTTGACTTTACCACAGAATAAACTAGAAGACCATCATCTGGAGTACAAAAAAGGGTTGATGTTACCAGGTCTGCCATCAGATTAGATGCAGAGAGGTCAAACATTCTGAACTTGTTTCTCCATTGACATACTGGAAGAAGCAGTATGCACATAGGCTTACCCACTTCCACTGCGGCTTTATATACACACTGTATCTATGAACCCTTGTGACGGAGAATAACAGTGAATGTTTGTTATATCTTGTGAAGCTACATGAATATGGATGAACTCCACTAGATAAAGACAGGAAACGATAGTGCAAGGGCTGTCCAGTGCCTACTGCTTCTACTGTCATAAAGGAGGTCAGAGTCAGTTCTCAAGCCCCGTTTCACTTCCTCGGGCTGTCTGAGGCTGGGTGTGTGACAGAAGCAGGGTACTAAGCCCTAGAGGAAGGGAGTTCTGGTCATTCCACAATAGTGATGGTTAGATGCAGGGCGCAGGCATTTTGGATCCCACAGAGGCTGTGATCTGTGACTCTTGACTGAAGGATCGTCACTGCAGTGGTTGAGCTAAAGCGGGGGTTCCCAACCCAGTCCTCGGAACTCACCTAGTCAGTCAGGTTTTCAGGAAAACCACAGTGAATATGCATGAAAGAGATTGGCATGCATAGCCTCCATTGTATGCAAATTTCTCTCATGGACTAGAGAGAAGAAGCAGAGTGTAAATTGTTGGGGGAAATCTAAGTAGTGCTGCATTTGTACTGGAAACAAATTCCAAAGGAGCAGGAGGGAATTGGCTGGTTAGAAATAATAACCATTTAAAAAAGGCAATTGCTGATTGATTTCATGATTTGCTGCAAGTAATTTAAAACCACAAGAATCTCCAATTTAAAAATCTTTTAATTTTGATGGTCAGGTTAGTGAATATCTTTCATGTCTGTCTGTTGGTGGCCAGCAGGATGTGGATGCGCGGCAGTGCACTTTCCTGCCGCAAGACTCCAGCAGACATGAGGGTTGATGCGCTCACTGCCCTGGCTGCAGCATATCGATTTCTGGCAGACACCACAGGGAACCCCTGTTGGCCAGGGGACCAGATAGACTCAGATAGATGGGTGGCCTCGAACAAGGAGTCATGGAATGGGAGGATCCTTGAGAGAAGGGGAAGATTGTTCTGCTCTGGTGGGCAGACAGGAGATGGAGGACAGTGTTTGCTTCAGGCTGGGGCACAGAAGTCAACTTTCCAAAGAACTCTGGGTGCTAAATATGACACAAGTCATCCCTCCCTAGATATAGTTAAGGAATTTGCTCAATAACGGAGGTGCCCACTGTTTGTTTGTCGTCTTCTCTGCCTGGCTTTGCCTCTTCCAGTCTAAATCTCATCAGAGAATCTATTGAATCCTCCAGTTTTGGCATTTCTTCCTTGCCTCTCCATACATGTATACATCAAATGCTCTTTTGACCCTCTGTCTTACCCTCTATCTTATCACACTTTCCCTTCTTGTTTTAAAGAGCAAAATAAATGTACAACTGCCTTGTCTCAATTTGAAATACAGTCAGGAGGTTTTCATTCATCAGGGACGTAGCAAAGAACTTTCTGACTGGCCAGTTGCAAGTGGTCTACTTCTCGGAGAACTGAACTGATATGGCTGGAGGGCATCATCAGGAAAAGGGTGAAAGTTTGGGTAAAAGACCTGTAGCACATCATTCTCTCAAGAAGAGTGGGCAGTTTTCAGACAGCTGATTTGCCTGGGTAAATAACTGCTTATCTACATAAATGGCTTTTTAAAATTACCTGAACGGTTCAACGGAGTCAGGGAGAGACAGACACACTGCAATGATTTTATAAGACCAGTTCCCCTGCTGTACACTAGGCTAAAAACAAAATAAGCACCTTTCTGGCAAAGTCCCAACATGCAAGGTTTGACTGAGACCTTAGGAGCACTTCACCGTTACCATGCTGCATGGACGGACAGTGCATGGCAGGCAGAATCTAGGCGAGCTGCAAGACGCAGTGCACCTTTCTGCAGCCACGAGGCCACTTAGGATTAGGATGGGTCTTACGAAATTCACATAATAGCACAAGATCAGGATGACAACTCAGAAGTAACCAATGCCCTTAATAATGCTAAATAATAATAAAAAAAGAGAACCCTCCCCCCCCCCCCCCAAACACAAAGAAACTCCTTTCCTTTACATAGAAACTGCTTTGGCAGACATACAATGGGATTTCTGCCTGTCATCAAAGACATGGCTGTTTATTGAAAGTGAATGTCAAAAGAATAAGAGAAAGAAAACACACCTTCAGCAATGACTTATTGTGCTAGAGAGCAGAATACAGGCTTCAACATGCCCGCAAAGGAGGGTAAATGATCTCTGGATTTCTCCCTGCAGCACTAGAATGTAATACTTAACAGGGCTCGTGTCGTAATTGGAAAGGGCCAAGTCTGTTCCAATCTTATTTCCTCCAAGTGCCGCATAGCCCCTGAGGGTTTCCCAAACCAACTCAAGGTGCACAGAAGATGGGAACAGCCTAACCATCTATGCAGTAATCTCTTACCATGCTGCCAGGCCAGGGGAAGGATGAAATGATTAACTATATAAATATGAACCACTGGGTGATCCTGGACAGGTTCCGTGCACACCTGAATTGTGATGGAGTCTTTCTGGAAAACTCTGGACCTCTGAAGGTAAATATTTCACTGTATGTCAGGAATCACATCTTCATTGGGTCCATCCACCAGTTATATTTCTTTGCAACAATGTGCACATTTTAACATCTGTGAGCTGGCCTCAGTAAGGTCATGTACTATACAGGCGTCCTCCGCAAATAACAAGCAGCACAAAAAGCGATGTATGGTCTGCATTGCACAGTAACATGGCACTGTTACCCTTATGACCTTAACACATTTATAGATATTTAGCATATTTGCTGAGAATTCAGATCTAAAACCCAGCTCTTGCCTTCATCAGCATAACTTTAGACAGAAGTATGAATACTCAGCTCACCAACAGTGCCTCAGGATCTCCGTTGTTCTCCATGCACAAGCAGTCTGAATAAGACAGGCCTAGGTGTGCCCTCCCCAGGGACCGGATTAGTTCTCCCTAAGCTCAGAGGAATCCCCTTTTTAATTCCACTGAGCCTGTCCCCTCCCCTTCCTCTTCCTGCTCCTGGCCTTCCTCCCTCAGTTATTTTTCCATCCGCCTTCCAGGACAGACGGACTGACATCCAGCTCTCTCCACATTCTTCATCTACCACAAAAAAAAAAAAGAGAAGAGAACCATAGAAAAAGGATCCTACAATAAGTGCCCAGGCTGCAGAAGGCATCTCAAGCACCCAGATCAGGATTTCTGCCAGTTCTGCCTGCCACCGGACCATATGCAGACCACCTCAGAGCACAGGGGCCATCCACAAAGAGGACCAGGGCCGGAAAGAAAAACAGGCTTCACCAGGTCCCCAGTCACGGAGGAAGAAAGCAAGCTAACACACGCCGAGGAGTCTGCCTGGAGCTCAGGGGAAGACGACGACCCCCGAGCCTCACAACATACCATGAATGACGCCTCCCTCCCAGTGCCTGCTCCCTCCATGGAGAACCACACCTACCCAAAGTTTCTCCAGAAACTCTCCGCAAATCTCAGACTAGCATCAAACAGCACCCCGACCCGAAAAACGGTGGTCTGGAAGTCCTAAAATTCCTCATCTCTTCCAAGTCCCTAGTGGCCCTGTTTATACATCAGGTACTTAAGGACTGCAGGGAAAATGTGTG
Organism: Ichthyophis bannanicus; assembly: GCA_033557465.1. Taxonomy (NCBI): domain Eukaryota; kingdom Metazoa; phylum Chordata; class Amphibia; order Gymnophiona; family Ichthyophiidae; genus Ichthyophis; species Ichthyophis bannanicus. The sequence continues at coordinate 115,670,513 of CM066049.1, read as the reverse complement.
GCAGACCCCCCCATGACCAAGAGATTGGAACTCAAGTACCACGTGCTTCCCATTCCTGGCTTCGAGGTGGTGCAACTCCCGCACTAGTCCATCATGGTGGAATCCGCTCTAAAAAGATCCAAAAGCTCACAACAGAAATCAAACACACTGTCAGGAAAAGATAACAAGCTCCTCGACGGAGTCGTGGTAAAAAAGTCTTTCAGGCACCACACTGAATGCAAGGATTGCTTCCTATCAATTCCAGATCACCACCTACCTCGACCAGCTGCTTCAGCAGACCAAGGACACTATCACATCCCTCCCATAGGAGGCAAAGGAACGCTTAACATCACTGCTACAGGACATGGTGGACTGAAACAAGCATCTGGTCAGAGTGACCTACGCTTTTGAAACCTCTGCCTACACTGCAGAAACGGCCATCGCTGCCCACTGCACAGCATGGCTGAATGCCTCCAGACTAAGAGATGACATACCACGAATGCATAGCCAATGCGCCCTGTCTCGGGAACAACCTTTTTGGTAGTAAGATGAAGGAGATAGTGAACGGCATTAAGGATGTATGCACCACCATACAGACCCTCACCACCGATGGACTACACCGCCAGAGGCCTTCAAAGCCATACAGCGGCCATGTCCAACTACCTACATAAGAATAATACCTATAGCAATGCCTCCAACCTCAGCAATGCAGGATATCAGAATAGCAAGCGCTACAATAACAGTTACTAATATAAGTCCCATCCTCGGGACAAGAAACCACAAAAGATCCAAAACACCATCTCCAAGACTTTTGACCACCAACCATCTGTGGATGCACAACAATCCCCTGCGGATGCCCCTGTTGTGGGGTCGACTCTCTCTCTCTTCTCGGGAGCATGGGCGGCCATCTCCACCGACTGCTGGGTCATCAACACCATCCACAGGGGCTTCCACATTCGCTTCAAAAAACCTCCCCCAACCTGGCCACCCTCCACCAACCCCGGGCAAGGGCAGAATACAACCAGCAACTACTCAAAGAAGAACACACCATTGAACCGGTCCCAGCCTCACAACTCAACCAGGGCTTCTACTCCCGCTTCTTCCTCTTCACCAAAAACTCCAGCAGCTGGTGCCCCATCTTCGACATCAGGCAGCACAACAATCACATCCTAAAGGAAAGGTTTTGCATGCACTCCCTGGGTACCATCCTTCCCCTGACACTAGAGAACGATTGGCTCACGTCTTTGGATCTCCAAGACGCATACAGCCACATACCTCTGCACTTGTCTCAGAGAAGATTCCTTTGCTTCATGATTGGAAGCCAGCATTTCCAGTACAAAGCTCTGCCTTTCGGCCTATCCTCGGCACCACGAGCCTTCACAAAGTGTGTCATGGTTGCAGCGGCCCACCTACGCAAGATGGGCATATGCGTCTTCCCCTGCCTCAATGACTGGCTGATCATGGCACGATCCCGGGGAGCAGCCCGGTCAGCCACTCAAACCACAACTGGCCTGCTCCAGTCTCTGACCAGGAAGTCCAACCACAAGTCAAACATGCAGCTGTCCCAGGTCGCGGAATTTATAGGTGCCCACATTGATACCACTCAAGCAAATGTATTCCTGCCAAGGTAATGAGCAGGCAAGATCATCACATTAGCTGGACAGATTGCTTCATCCAGCGAGACCTTGGCACAGACCCTCCTCCGCCTCTTGGGCTACATGGCGATGGCAGTGCACATCATCCCTCATGCAAGACTACGAATGCACCAGGTCCAATGGCATCTTCAGAGGGCCTGGGACTAATACAAACTACGCCTGCACTACAGGGTCAGCATAGACCACCAAATCAGCAAGAACATTGGCTGGTGGCAAACATGGAAGAACATGCAGATCACCCTCACAACGGATGCATCGAAACGCGGATGGAGGGTGCAACTGTGCGATCTCCGCATGCATGGGAACTGGTTCCAAGCAGAGACATGCCTCCACATCAACCTCCTCGAACTCAGAGCCATGGGGAACGCACTATGAGCCTTCCTCCCTTGGGTGCTGGGGAAGACTGTTATGATCCAGACGGACAACCAGGTGGCAATGTTCTACATCAACAGACAAGGGGACACTGACTCACTAACCCTGTGCAGGGAGGCATACCTCATCTGGACCACAGCCATCTCCTTGCGGTCCCACCTGCAAGCAGTCTACCTACCTGGGGACGACAACACCCTGGCGGACTCCCTGAGCCAGCAGCTCACCCCATATGAATGGTCGCTCAACTGCTCTGTCACCTCCAGCCGCCTTCTACGGTGGGGGCCTCCAAAAATCGACCTATTCACCTGCGAGAATTTGAAATGCAAACACTTCTGCTCCAGACGCCCCTCCACCCACAGGGTAGTGGAGGACACATTCTCCCATCCATTGGGGCCTTCAGCTCTGCTATGCCTATCTGCCCTCTCTGCAGATCCCCAGAGTGATCCAAAAGATCACACATGACAGAGTGAACATCATCTTCATCGCACCCTTTTGGCCAAGACAGCCCTGATTCCCATTCCTCCAATAGCTGTCCAGCCAACAGCACCTCCGGCTACCTACCCATCCGGACCTCATCTCGCAGGAAAAGAGTCGGGCACTCCACCCCAATCTGCAGACCCTGGCACTGACTGCATGGATGCTGAACAGTCACCCCTGAGGCCCCCTCCATCTATCACAAGTTGTCATGGAGGTCCTTTTGGTGGCCAGGCATCTTGACACCCAGCGCTCCTAAGCGGAAAAGAGGGATAGATTCTGCTTGTGGTGCAACAGCAAAAGACTGAACCCCTTTGACTGTCCCATACCAGCACTTCTACAGTACCTGCTCACGCTTTCATGCAATGGCCTGAAGCCCTCCTCCATCAAAACACACCTAAGCACCACAGCTGCTTGCCAAGACAGGGTTGAAGGAAAATCCATGGCAACGCAACCGCTAGTCTCACGATTCATGAGAGGCCTCAACCACTTGCACCCGCCGGTCAGACCTCCTGCCCCAGGGTGGGACCTGCACCTCGTCCTGAACCAACTCATGGAGCACCCATTCAAACCACTTGAACAGTCACCTTAAAGATTTCTCACATGGATGACCCCTCTTCCTCATTGCCATCACCTCAGCATGCCGCATCAGCGAACTTCAGGTCCCCGTCAGCTACCCCCATACACCCAGATACATCACGACAAGGCTATTCTCAGGACCCTCCCAAAGTTCCTACCAAAGATTGTCTCGCCATTCCACATCAACCAATCCATCATCCTCCCTGGAGCCACATTCGTCACAAGAAGAGCGCCGCCTGCATACCCTGGACTGCACATGCACCCTGCGGATCTACATCAACAGGACTGCACACACGAGGAAGGCTTCACAACTGTTCCTCTCCTACGACCTGAATAGAACGGGCCTCCAGGTGATAAAACGCACCATGTCCAGATGACTGGTGGACTGCATCTCCTACTGCTACATTCATGCCAACCCTCCTGCAAGGGAAGAGGGCGCACGCTCACCAACTATGAGCGATGGCAACCTCCCTGGCTCACCTGTACATGACTACACCCACAGGCATTTGCAATGCAGCCACGTGGGCATCAATCCACACTTTTTTAAGAAACACTACTGCCTTGACCACGCCATGGACACAGGCACCACTGGCTTCGGCAGGGTGGTCCTGCAGGCAGCCACAGCTGCCTGCATGCACGACTGAGTGCAAGAATCCAAGGACTCTTTCTAGCACAGTTTCCTGTTTACGGTGTTGTCGCATTACTGTTTTTTCCCAGCACTGTTTTGCACCATTGTTGCACTGTTTTCTTGCAGAGTCTTATACTGTTTTCCTGACATAATCTTGCACAACACTGTTCTTTTGCCTTTTCAGTTACCCAGCAGCTCTCAGCTGTTGGTACCATTGCTCTGTTTGTACAATAAAACTGTTACCTTCTGGCGAATCCTAGTCTATGGAGCTCCTCTGTACATCCACCCTCCAGCCTCATCCTACCCCAGCACTGGGGCATAAAGGGCATAACGGGGCCTGCTCAAGGCCCAAAAGACTCCATGCCCAGCTCAGGAGTCACCTAGGCGTGGCTGACTCAGACTGCTTGTCCATGGAAAAAGTGGGGTTACTCACCATAATGAGGTTCTCTGTGAACAGCAGGATGAGTCAGCCACACACTCCACCCGCCTCCCCTTTGGATGAGCCTCCGGGCTATCTCCAGGTTAGGGAAACACTGATGGAGGAAAGACAAGGGCAGGAACAGGAAGGGGAGGGGACAGGTTCAGAGGAATTTAAAAAAAAAAAAAAAAAGCGGGATTCCTCTGAGCTTAGGGAGAACTAATCCGATCCCTGTGGATGGCACACCTAGACGTGGCTGACTCATCCTGCTGTCCATGAGAACCTCATTACGGTAAGTAACCCCACTTTCTCAGGCTGTGAAAGAGCCTGCGCTCTGGGACATGAATGCCTCTCAGGCTACTCCTTGTGAAACAGGAAGAGATGGAGCTTTAGGTATTGGGAGTGGTGATAAGAGCTTTTTTTGGTTGCTTTTGGTGGGGGGAAGTGATTTATTAAATATCATGCTGCATAGCTCTGTCCCATCCCTAATGGGGAGAGGGGGGATAGCGATTGACTTATGTACTGGATTTATGATGTTTTATTTATTTTTTTTGTTATGATGCTTGGTTGCATTTTAATATTGTAAACTGCTTTGGGAGATTTATGGATTTACTTGTATATAGTTGACCCCTGTTATCCATGTTTGTACCCCTGTTCGATGTAAAACCTAACAGCTTGTTGTTATGGTCGTTGTGTTGTAATGTAAACCGCGCTGATGCCGAATAGTGCGGTATATAAAAAATTGTAATAAATAATAAATAATAATAATGGATAGTGATCTATAGATGTAAAACTGAAATGAAATTACTTTTACCAGGTTTGTAATTTGGCCTTGAGTTCAAGAGAATTCTGTAGCTCCAGTGTCGCTTTTAGAGAAGCCTTTGAAAAGTTTCAGAATAGATCTTAGACATACGAAACATACACCGCTAGATAACGCAAGCGGAGGAAGCAGGTTCAACTGTTGAAGACGAATAGTGATAGAATAAGGGTACTGCCTATATCTCAAAGAAGTCCTGCGCAAAACATTACATGAACTTAATGTGCGTACTTGTGGTCTACTCATGAAATTGACAACATATTCCCAGGACAAATATTTGTCCCTACCCAGAAGATAAATGGTCAGTTCCATCTTCACAGTACTTCCTATGAGCAGTTTCTGTTCCCAAAAAAGTGCCTATAGGAACAAGAGAACAATGTGTGTGAAGGCACATTTAATGCTAGGAAATGGATGTGGATAATAAAGCCCCAGACAAGAGCAGGGGACGTTCGATCTTAGAAACATGCAGGTGCAAAATATACATGGTAGTGGGACCGGCAACAAAGATGTGTCTGTGCTGGTATTTCAGATGCGCGTGTGGATGTGGCGTGCATCCGGGCCTGCCGTTTTGCAAACAGACGTACAGCATCACAGTAGTAAACAAAGAGGTTTTGATATTCATCTTCTAGCTAGCTTTGAGGGAAAAAATGTTATCTTGCCTACAAGAGGAAATGCCCTTATTCCAACTTTTGAGAGCAGGCCAAAACCACGAGCACTTTTGAAATGCCTATTTGTGCCAAGGAGAAGGTTAAGCTATGGACGTCTCCACTAGCAAGTTTAAACGGGTAGGTGTTACTGTGGAATCAGAGAGATGTTGATTTTTTTGATACCGCTCCAGACATGCCTCTGTCACGCCTCTATGCAACATAGACGTGATTGTGCCTGACATGTGTAAGTTCAGGCCTTTTAAAAATGTCTGCTGGGACGTGGAAGTGATTTGCACGTGTGAATGGGCATTTTCAGATGTGCCAGTTATGAGCAGAGCTTCTAAATGACTCCCTTAAATATTGGGCTTCCATATACACCAGAAGAGAGGTTTTCTGTAGGAAGAGGACTTAGGTACAAGGAGTCATCGCTGGAAGCGGGAGGAAGAGAGACTGAAAAAACATGGAATGTAGGAGTAACCTGGCAGTTAGCATAGGTACAAACAGACAGAGAAATACCCTACTTTACATGAATGTAACTTGCCTTGAATTAAATCCAAACATGAGCAACCAGTAAAAGAGACAAGGGAGGGGAAGGATGGATGTTGTTTAGGAAGCACATATCTACCTAACTCGCACCTTTCTTAGTAGTTAAAAGCAAGTTACATTATATAAAATTTAGCTGTCCCTGGAGGGCTGTTCATACCTGAGGCAATGGAGAGTTAAGTGACTTGCCAAAGATCACATGGAGCAGCAGTGGAATTTGAACCCTGCTCTAAACATTAGGCTCCTCCTCCCAGGATGCTAGAGGAAGGCGATAGAAATAACTCGGAGACGGAGTGATGTTCTGCAGGCAGTCAAGCTTGTACAGGAGATAGCTGGGATATAGCTTTACCTGGAACACTATAACAGGGTGAGTCAACTGGTTCTTATTTGCCATCATCTACTATGTTATTACCTATCTTCTTCACCATGGGGATGGTAACCACCTGAAACAGACTTCCACAGTCAGAATTCAAATGTATGGCCTTAGTGGTGCACAGCACTGATCATTTGAGCCACCATGAGGAAGGCCCCTGATTCAGTTCCTGGGTTGGAACTTCCAGTCTCCATGTTGGCTGGGGGTTGAAGATGCTGTGAAGGGACTTGACGTCATTGGCCTTTATTATGATATAGGTGTCAATAGTTGTAAAATACTTAAAGGAGACAGGATACCTAGTCCCAAGCCCAGGTTAGTTGCTCACCCATCTGAGGGGTAAAGGGGAAAAAATCCCTGGGTAGTTGCAAATGAGGGCTATTGGCACCAGAATTCAGCCTGGTTCTGACTAAATTGGAAATCAAAAATGAGCCAAAGAGAACTGCTAGATCAATAAAAGAAAAAGAGAAGAATGTATTGGATAGATAGTGGCACCTTGCTGCCAGGGGAGGGAAGGGCTGTGTGATCAGACGCTGAGATACAATAGGCAGGTACAGAGGAGGAGATCGCATGGACAATGTAACCCTTACCTTATCTACTTACCTTCTATATGTTCAATGCCTTGAGAGTTATCCATCCTCTCCTAAAGTAACTACTTTACTTTAGCCTTATAAAACAGTGGTGGGATGGAGGGAGATGGGGGTTTCACTAGCAGAAGATACCAGCTGCTTTAATCTCAATATGAATCAGTTACTGCGGTGGCATTAAAATAAGACGGAAGTTACTGTGCCGAGATACACATGAACTCCCCAGTGTAAAGCATTGACACAAATCTCTAAATATAGAGGGAAGAGCATTTTCGGTTAAAGGAAGTGGAGCTATTATTAAACCACTGTACTTGCTTCATACCCTTCACAAGACAGCATCCCAAGGGGATGGGAAAATCTTAAAAGTGGCTCACCCAGCCTGAGTCTCACAAGAGCCAGTAGAAAGAACATTTCGGAGTAGAGCTGAGAGGAAGGGTCAGCGCAGGAAGATGCCACTTTCGTGCAGGATTATTTAAACATTAAATATTCCCAATACAAGTGCAGATTTCTCCCCTTCCTTGACATTATGATTTTTGGCATGCTGTGGCAAACTTTGGAGATAAACGCTAGCAAAAAAAGTTTCCATAATCTATCACCTTTTCACAAGAATCATCAAAAAAGGGACGACTTGTTCAACCTCAAAAATATATACATTACAAAAAGAAATCAAACACAAATACCTCTAGAGTATCTCATAATTTATAATTCAATGCATTGCCATGCCTATTTACACAAGAGTAACTATCTTAAATTATGAAAGGAAAAATGAATGTTACCTTAAATAGAATTATACCACATAAAAATAAGTCCACTCAACATAAGGTAAAAATGCGCTTAAATAAAAACCATTTTTCATACTAATTTATTAATTCCACACGCTGAACATTAGTGTGAAAAAGAACTCTCAAATGTGAAACAGACACTTAAAATATATTGTTTGCAGTATCGACTTGCTGCTTCTGCCTTCTTTTCATATACTAAAAGAGTCTTTATTTTTCAAATGTTTTACATAATCATCTTATGCATATAAAATGACTGTCCATCTGTTGGTGACATTCCTCAATGTTCCCGTGAAGCTGCGTGGGAGTCCTCCATCCATGCTGCTGAAGGTGAAGGGAGGTGCTGTGTAGCTTCACAGGAATGTTGATATCCCTGAAGAAGTTAATGAAATACAATACCGCGTCAGACAGGACAGATGAATAGAGAAATGACCAAAGCGAGGGTAACTCATAGTAAGAATAAAAGTGAACAGCAGAGGTGGTAGAAACCATCACTATGATATGAGATCAAGTACCTAGGGGTCACCCCGGATCAGAACCGGAATCTACAGTCGCACATTAGCAGGACAACAAAATCCTGCATATCACAAGATGAGGATCATGAGGAAACTGAAACCACTCCTCAGCCAGACTGACTTCCGCATGTGATTCAGACTACCATAACGCCGATTTTAGACTACTGCAACTCACTTTATCAAGGCCTATCAGCTCAAACAATCCAACCTCTTCAAATGGCCCAGAATATGGCTGCATGTGTCATTTCAGGCACAGAGAAAAACATGAACTCGTTACGCCCATATTATAACAATTGCACTGGCTCCCAATTAAGAGTCACATCAGTTACAAGTCTACTCTTAACATTTTCAAAATACTGCACGAGAGCTTGGCTGAGACACTCCAAGACCTCATAAAACGGGACCCTGAAAACTGGCCAAGAAGAACAAATGCCAAGAATATGTTGCTCACACCCAGTGATTACCCCAAAGCTAAGCAGTCAACAGCTAACAGAGCAATCTCACTTAAGGCATCAACATGAGGGCAAACATTTAAATTTCTTGCACTGATGCCTAGTAGGTTATATACCCATCTGATTTGCACCATTAATCAAAGCAAAATGACATGTTTTGCTTTGATGTTTACCCATAGAAAGGTACCCACAGAGACTGGCATGTACTTTTTCTGTGGACATTTTTCCTGGCCAATACCATGCTTGTGGTTTTCTAATCCCAACCTATCTGTGTTGTCTCCTTTGCTATAACCCTGCCCGTGGGAATGTCTCCAATGTGTGCAAAGTGGTGTGCTTTGTAGTGGTTGCTGATTCTTTGCCCACTGCTCTAACCATTAGGCTATTACAAATGGCTAGAGCAGCAGACTTCTCTGCAAGCTAGCTTAGCTAAGGAGGGATTTGATAACTGAAGTGGCCAAATTCATGCCCACGCTGGAAACTATTACAGAAATATTATGTATTTATTTATTATTTTATTTAACGGTGTTTATATACCACTAAATCTATGAATCGGAGCGGTTTACATGATAACATAGTCAACATGGCTTAACACAGAATGGAAGTGTTTGTGGGGAACCATTAAATTAGGTGTTAGGGATCAATTATGGTACAGGTTAATTTGCATAATTAAGCACATCAGAAACATATTTACATGCCTGGGGTGAAGGTGGAGAGGTAAAGGAGGAGGGGGAGATGGGTATTTCCTGGAAGTGTGGCAGCACGCTGGGTGGTTAAGATTTGTCATCAGTAAAGTGCTTGATGAAAAGGAATGTTTTGAGGTTCTTTCTGAAGGCTGTTATGTCCTTTGTGACATGGAGCTTGTCTGGGATTGCATTCCGTAGGGTCGGCACAAAGAGGGAGAAGACTTTTTGATGTTGTGCAGTTGGTCATGGTATTTAGTGCTAGTGTGCATAGCATGTTGAGGGAGCCTGCTTCTGTTGTCTGATGCCTTCTGAATCGGGGATTATAGATGGATGGCAGATAGGTCATGGATAACTTTGAAAATTGTGCGTATGGACTTGTATTTGATCCTTTCAGTGATGGGTAACCAGTGCAGCTGTTTAAGTAGAGGAGTGATATGTTCAGCTCTAGAGGTGTTGCAGAGAACGCACACTGCAGTGTTCAGGGCTAGCTGTAGTGGATGAATTGTGGATTTTGATGGGCCTTGAAAGATGAGGTTACAATAATCAATGTGAGGGAAGGTAAGTGCTTGAAGAACTGTGTGAAAATCGTGGGAGCCCAGGAGTGGTTTGAGGTGTTGTACCGTCTTGAGTTTGTGATATATGCACCTTGCGATGTTGATGTGGGAGGATAGGGAGAGGCGTTGATCTATGGTGACTCCTAGGTAGCGTACTTCCATTTTTTCCTGCAATTGCTTACCGGCGATGGTTATGGAGGCAGGTGGGGTGAAGCTGTTGTCCTTGGTGATGTAAAGTACATCTATCTTGTTGTGGTTTATCAACAAGTTGTGTTCTGCCAGCCATTGGGTGATGGCGGTGAAGCATTTCTTTATGTGGGTAATTGTGGGTTTGTTAGTGTTGATGGGAGCGTATAGCATCACATCATCTGCGTAAATGTTATATAGTATGCTATGTGCGTGAATGATTGTACAGATTGACACTAGAAATATATTAAATAGCAGAGAGGATAGGGCAGATCCCTGAGGGATTCCCTGGTGTTGGGTGTATGGAGTTGATCTTTCGGTGCCTATCTTTACTTTGAGCTGGTGATTCGAGAAGTAGGATCTGAACCAGTTGAGTGTAGTGCCTCTTAGTCCGATAGTTTGGAGTCGGATGATCAAGTTGTGTGGAACTGGGTCAAAGGCTGCCTTGATATGGAGGAAGATTAGGATAAAGCCTTTGTTAGGCTTGTCGATGCCTTTTATTAGGTTGTCCATGAGGGCAGCCATGAGGGATTTGACTCCATGACATGATCTGAAACCATATTGCTGGAGGTCGAGCAGGAAGTTAGTCTATGTGGTCCTGGAGTTGTATCTGTATCTTTTCAATTACCTTTGCCAGGAATGGGAGACTGGTGATTAGTCTGTATGAGGTTGGTTGATTAGTTGTTTCCTGTGGACTTCTTTACTGGGAGGATGGATGCCATTTTTAGTTCAGAGGGTAAGTATCCTTGAAGTAATGATAGTTGAACAATTTTTAGAATTGCAGGGATTAACTCTGTTCAGGCAGCCTTAATCTAGATAACTGGACAGGGTTGAAGTGGTGATATTGATGCCTGTGACAATTTTTTCCAGTTCGGCTGTGATAGTGGAGAAGGATTCCAAGGTGATTTCTGGCTTCGTTTAGTTGTGGGTAGGCAGTGCTGTTTCTGTGCATCAGGGATCATTGGGTGGGTGGGTGCGGGTTTGGAAGTGGTTTGCCATCATTTGGGGAGGTAGCTGTAGTTCTTCTTTCTGTTGAGAGGAGTCTTTTGTTAGAGTTTTGACTAACTCAAAGAGCGCTCTTGGGTGGTTAGAGGAGCTTTCGTATAATTTAGAATAGTATTCCTCCTTAGCCTTGTTTTGTAGCTGTTTGGTATTCGTATAGTTTGGCAGTGTAGATGTCAAGGTGGTCTGCCGATCTGGAACATCTCCATCTTCTCTCGAGCTCTGAGCTTGCGCGTTAAGTCTTTTAGGTGGGGAGAATACCATGTTGCTGTATGCTCTCTTTGGTGGCTTGCAGGTGTGTGTGGCTTTAGTGCTACGTTGCCTATAGTTTTGTTCCAGTATTGTACAAGGGTGTCAAGGTCATCAGAAGTATACTGGAGGTGTGTAGTAGGATTCTTCCTTTCTAGGTGGTGAAATCTGTGAGTTGTAGCCTGTCATAGGTTCTTTTTGAGTGAATACCCGATGAGGAAGTAGTGTGGAGATTATTCTGTGATCGGACTGTGGATAGTGTGGGAGGCAAGAGAGTATGGCATCTAAACAAGGTTTGCAGTACAAATATCATGTTGAGTGTATTACCCTTGTCGTGGGTTGTCTGGGTGATGATTTGTATGTATTCCATGGCCTCCAGAAAGGCTTTGGATGTTTTTTGGAGTAGTTGATGTGAGGTTGAGGTCATCTAGTAGTTGGAGTGTAATCTGTGGCTGCATACAGCCTTTAATAAGATGTCCAGCTCATCTGGGTTGGTGCTAGGAGAGCTGTATGCAAAGAAGAACATTGTGGAGTTGTTTGAGATTGTTATTGTGTCCAATCCTCTGTTTGTGTTGATGGTGAGAGGCTGAAAGTTGAGATGCTTCTTGGCTAGGATAAAGACTCCTCCGCCTCTGCGTTGTGTTCGTGGGGAGGTGAACAAGCTGCAATTGTGTGTTGTCAGTTGGTTCATCAGTACATTGTCAAATTCAGTGAACCAGGATTTGGTGACATATAGAATGTCTATTTGGTTGTCAGTTAGGTAATCTGTGAGTAGCTGAATTTTGTTCTGTGCGGAGTGGGCGTTGACCAATGAACATTTGATGGAGGGAAGGTCACTTGCTGGTCTCTGAGGAAGTGCTGTTACTGGGAGCGGAAGTGGCTTGATACTTTTGAGAACTAGGTCTAGTGGGAGGGAGGGGTAATGAGAGGAAGGGGTTTGAGTGTGTGATATGTGTCCTGTAGTGGGGGTGAGGAGTGTGAGGAGAGAGGTTATGTGTGCCATGTGAGAGTTGTGGTTGAATGTGTAAAGAGCGTGAGTGCTGCCTATGCTGGAGGAATGAGTCTTTTGAGCATAGTGAGCTGAGGTAGTGCATGGTCACTCTGCCTGCGCCACTCCAAGGACCACGTCTAAGGGCCCTTTGGTGTGGCTCTTAGGCGCGGGAACACCTGCAGCGCTTTACTTTTAAATGTGTGGAAGTAAATATGTGGAAGTAAGGTTTATCAAGACTGAAGGAATAAAATATTGGTATTATAAACTTCTTAGGTCTGTGGAAGGAGCTCAGCTCTTTGCCAGTGTTATTAGGAATAATGTTTAAGGACTGATGTTAAGCAGTACATGAGATGTTGCATTTTTTTAAAATATGATGTTCAGATCTTATCCATGTCAAGAGAGGGAAACTTTGCTTCTCCAAGGCTGGAGCCTGCAGAGAAGCTTGGAGCAAGACTAATTTGTTATTGAAAGCTATGTTGGAGTCTGGTCACATGCCATACCACTTTTGCCATAAAAGCAGGGTTACCACAAATGCCCTTTGGTTCCATAATCCTAAATTGCTCCTTGGCACTACTACACATGAAATATTGAGTGAAAAAGACAGAACCTCCTGTCCCTGCAAAGACATTTTTCAGATAAAGGATTTCTGCCAACCAGAGCTGTTTTATTCATTTGGAAAGGTGCCATCCAGTTCATGTAAGTACTAACAGTTATTTATTCATTCCTATTTGATACCCCATCTAAAATACACACATCAAGGCAGCTTACACCTTCTATTCATCTTTCCAGTGTGATGACATAGGCTAGTTTTCTTTTTCATTCCCAGGACACCCATGGGAAAAATTATTCCCTAATGTCACATAATTCCTCTCCCCCTCTACTCCTTGTTCCTTGCAGTGGCCCCTACTTGTGGGATAGAACAATTTCACTCAAAGGTGCACTGGATAGCTGGCCCAGGCTCTGAAACATTTTACTAAAGCGTGAAAATGATCCTAAGAACACGAGAACTGGTGTGGCCTGCAGAGATCAGATACACTACCTCTGAATGTGTCTTTATTCTGGTCCAGTAACAAGTGGAGGAGTAGCCTAATGGTTAGAGCAACTGCCTAGTACCAAGAAGATCAAGGGTTTGATTCCCTCTGGCACACCTTGGGCAAGTCACTTTACCCTCCATTGCCTCGGAAGAAAAGGCTGGCAATCTACTTCCGGTGATACATTGCCAAGAAAACCCAGAGGTAGCTGGGTCGCTATGAGTCAACACTGACTTGATAGCACAAAAAAAACGAACAAACAAGTATTGTGCCCATAAAAGACTCTATGGTTAGGTTGCATAGTGCCAACAGGTATCCCCCTTTCATTTTCCTCTGTTCCTGCAATACATGAGCATAAGAAATGTCATACTGAGTCAGACCAAAGACCATCAAGCCCAGTATCCTGTTTCCAACAGTGGCCAATCCAGGTCACAAGTACCTGACAGGTTCCCAAAAAGACACAGATTCCATAATGCTTGTATTGGGGGCAAGCAGTGGATTTTCTGGGTCCTCTTTAATAATGGTTTATGGACCTTTCCTCCAGGAACTTGTCCAAAACCTTTTTTAAACCCAGCTACACTAACAACTTTTACTACATCTTCCAGTAACGAATTCCAGAGTTTCATTATGCTTTGAATGAAAAAATATTTTCTCTTATTAGTCTTAAATGGGATACACTGTAGTTTCATTATAGGTCTCCTAGTCTTTCTACTTTTTGATGGCATCAGCATGGAAAGAGAGCTGGCATGCTGAGTCAGCAAGGTGGAGGGTGGGGAGACCCTCTTAAAAAAGATGAGTATTTCCTTTTGATGTACTGGTTGTATCCATTTTTCTGTTCATTCATGGTATCTTGTGTGGATGTTAAAATTGAATAATTTAATTTACTCACCTTTTTTTTTTTTTTGAGTCCTATCCTCTACAACCAGCGTGCAGCTAAAACGAATGCACTTGACTTTTCACTTTCAATCGGGACTGTTTTTATGGATGCCACCTCACCCTTTTAAAGATAAGCATCTGGCTTTTGCAGAATTACATCTCCAAATGAGGATGTAGCATAAACAGGCTTTCTGGTTTCCATGGCTTGCTTCCAGATTTACACTCGTTCTGCCCAATCTCAGCATTTGCACATAACATCTCCAAGCAGGGCTGCAAGCTGCCGCCTGCCGCGCTCTGCTGGCGAAGGGGCCATCTATTGTTCGTTTGCAATACCTCACATTTTCCATCTGGCCCAAATTAAAGCTGCAGTGCCTTTGAAATCCTTGCACCTGAGAACTATTTTTTTCTACCTGATTAATACTGAAGATTCACAGTTCTTCAACAGACAATTCATGAATGCTTAAAGCCACTTTTCTCTCTGCAATTAGCATGGTAACAGATCTGTGAGAGCGTTACATTAGATTCCTGGGTAAATCCAACAAACCCCTGAAATCTCTCCAGTCCTTCCTCACAAAAAAGAAAAATATGGAATTGAATATTTAGCCACTGGCCTATTTTCATCTGAAAACATATGCACCACATTGCAAAACCCCTGTAGCTGCTGAAATGTACTGCCTCTCTCTGCTGCTTCGTAGTGGGTTTTGTCATGGGTGTCACTTCAGGCTCAGAGAAACCTACCCGATCCAGTTTCTGTTTGGATTAATTTGTGCACCTTCTCCATGTGGACACAATGTCTTGCGAACTAAGGCACTGGTTATATAAAAAAGTCAGTCTCTTGGCTTTCTGAAATAAGGCATACTTTTAGGTATAGAATATAGATTCTTAATCTAAAGAGAGAATTGAAGAGAGGGCTGCAGGTTTTTACCAGAGCTAGGCTCGTCAGATGATGATGCTCAATTTCTTTGACCGAGTGGCCAGATAATTGGATCAGAAGATAATGCTAAATATGGTGCACTTGAATTTCTGCAAGGCGACTCATAAGCAACCTGTGTGCCCTTGGTATGGGCTGTAACTTGGCTGACTCGATCAGAAACTGGTTGAGTGAAAAGCAACAAAGGGCAGAGGAGGCAAATGGAGCTGGCTCTCAGGAAAAGGGATTGGTTCTTTTCAACCTTTTTATAAGTGATAATGTGGAAGGGCTATCAGGAAAACGTTGTCTTTTCACATACGATACCAAAATCAGCAACAGGGGAGACCCCCTAAAAGAGCTAGTGAAGAGATGAGCAGGTGGTCGGTAGACTAGGTAGGCCAAGGGTGTCAAACTCCAGTCTAATGAATCTGCATGAGATATATTTGCATGCACTGCCCCATTGTATGTAAATATCTCATCCAAGACGAATCATTTGGAGACTAAGAGCTTGTCATATGTGCCTCAAGTCAGCTGCCATGCATGAAGAACTGACTCTACTAAGGAAAGACCTAGCTGCCATGCATAAAGAAGTGACTCTACTGAGGGAGAAACTGGCTGCAATGAAGCGCACCTCTTCTAGGATACAAACTGAACAAAGTCCACCACCGCTCCCACAAAGAATCAAACACCCAAGGAACAAATGGATCACAGTGGGTTCTGGTAGACTGCGACCTGTAACGCAGAGACATCCTATACATCAAGAGATATCCCTGCACAATGCCTTCTCTGCCTTGGCTAATGATGCCCAATCCAAAGAAACTGAAGGGCCCTTAAATGAGTCAGACAATGCCCAATCTCCTGTTAAAGCACCAAATATGAAGAAAACCTCACCAAGCAGAAAACTACTACTACTTGGAGATTCCATCACCAGAGGCACCAACTTAGGAACACAGTTCAAAAGAGAGAAGATAGTCATGTGCCTACCAGGCTCGTCAGCCAGCAGGAATATAAACCAAGTTGTTGAAATAGCGCAAAAAGTGAACCTTTTAAGACTTGATGTCGTTATCCACTTGGGCACAAATGACCTGGCTAGAAACAGTGCCTCTACAGTCCAAAAGAACATCCAATCTCTGGGAGAGAAACTCAAGCCCATTGTTAACACTGTTGCATTCTCAGAAGTTCTACCTGTTCTTGGTAAGGGGACAAAAAGGCTGCATCGCAGTAACAGCTTTAATACATGGCTCCAGACCTGGTGCAAACAAGAAGGATTCAGATTTATTGGCGACTGGGGAAACAGATGGACCAACAAGAGACTATACTGTGTTGATGGACTACATCTCTCTGTCGCAGGGAAAAGAATCTTAAGTGAAAAATTCAGGCAGTATGTGGATATGCATTTAAACTAGGAAAAGGGGGTGATGGATGTGGAAAGTCAAGACCTGCATGCCACCCCCTGCAAAAGCAGAATAATACCAGAAACAGCCATACTTTTAAACCACACATCAAAAAGAAGTGGGAAAATGTGGGCAGAACAAAATCAATGCAAAATACACACAAGCCAGGTAAATGCTGGAAAGCAATGAGCACAAATTCTCGAAGCTTAGCCAACAAAGTTCCAGACCTGGAAGCCCTAATGGTGGAAATGGATTTGGACATTGCGGCCATTACAGAAACATGGTTTAATGAATCACATGATTGGGATATAGCCATAGCTGGCTATAATCTATTCAGAAGAGAAAGAGAAAATGGAAAAGGAGGAGTAGCCTTGTATGTCAAAAGCAATATTAAAGCTACTGAAATGCAGGGGACATGGGGAAAAGAAGAAGCTCTCTGGATTGCGCTGGAAAGAGGAGATGGCACTGTCATCCATATTGCTGTAGTCGACAGACCTCCGACTCAAATTGAAGAGAGAGATAACGAATTGATTATAGATATTGTCAAGATAGCAACAAAGGGGGAAGCGATCATATTGGGTGACTTTAATCTACCTGATGTGGATTGGATTACTCCTTCTGCACATCTGGAAAGAAGCAAAAAAATTGTGGATGCTCTCCAAGATGAATTACTTAGACAAATGGTGATGGAACCAACCAGGGAAAGCTCAACGCTGGATGTAGTACTCACCAATGGTAATAGCGTGTCAAATGTCTGCGTGAGTGCCCCTGTGAGCAACAGCGATCATCACACGGTGCAGTTGAGATAAAAGCCATGGTACAGGCCAATCATAGCAAGCTCAAAGTCCTAAACTTCAAAAACACCGACTTCAATAAAATGGCCGCGTACTTAAAGGAGGAGATGACGGGGTGGAAGGAGATAAGGGAAGTGGAATTGCAAAGGGCTAAACTAAAGGTGTCAATAAAAGGGGCAACAGATAAATATGTAAGAAAAGTAAATAAAAACAAGAGGAGAAGGAAACTTATTTGGTTTTCCAAAGAAGTGGCTGCTCAAATAAAGGCAAAAAACACAGCTTTTGCAAAATTCAAAAGCTTGCAAACAGAAGAACACAGAAATGAATACAGGATCAAGCTCAAAGAGTCAAAAAGAGAAATAAGGATAGCAAAATCAAAGGCAGAGGAAAAGATGGCTAAAAATGTTAAGGGTGGTGACAAAACTTTCTTCAGGTATATTGGAGAAAGGAAGAAGATCAGAGTTAGAATTGCAGGACTCAGAAGTGCTGGGAAAGGACTTGTGAAAAGTGACATTGAAAAAGTGAAATTGCTAAACAAATACTTCTGCTCTGTTTTCACTAAAGAAAATCCTGGAGATGGACCAGCTGTGACTCCCAAATTTAAAAATGGGAATGAAGTAGATACCACACCATTCACAGAAGATGAGGTGTTAGAACAACTTGCTAAACTGAAAGTGGACAAAGCCATGGGACCGGATGGGCTACATCCCAGGATACTGAAAGAGCTCAGAGAAGTACTTGCAGGACCGTTAAAGGATGTCTTCAACAGATTCTTGAAAACAGGAGAGGTTCCTCAGGACTGGAGAATGGCTGATGTCATACCTCTACACAAAAGTGGTGACAGGGAAGAAGTGTCAAACTACAGGCCCGTGAGCCTTACCTCGGTGGCGTGAAAAGTAATGGAGGCGCTCCTGAAAGAGCGAATAGTGAACTTTCTCAAAACCAACAGGTTGCAAGATCCGAGGCAACATGGTTTTACTGAAGGATGGTCTTGCCAAACAAATCTGATTGAGTTCTTTGACTGAGTGACCAAGGAACTAGATCAGGGGCATGCAATGGATGTCATCTACCTGGATTTCAGCAAAGCCTTTGATACTGTTCCTCATAGGAGGCTTGTCAATAAACTCAGTAGCTTGGGGATGGGTCCCAAGATGGTAAACTGGATTAGAAATTGGTTGACTGACAGACAACAGAAGGTGATGGTACATGGAGCTCACTCGAATGAAAGGAAGGTGATTAGCGGGGTGCCCCAGGGTTCGGTCCTGGGCCCAGCACTGTTCAATGAATTTGTGAGTGATATTGCTGAAGGACTGAATGGAAAAGTCTGTCTTTTTGCAGATGACACAAAAATTTGCAACAGAGTGGACTCCCCCAGGGGAGTGGTTAACATGAGGAAAGATTTACAAAAGCTGGAAGAATGGTCTAATGCTTGGCAACTACGATTTAATGCATAAAGTGCAGTGTCATGCACTTGGGTAGCAGAAATCCAAGGGAAATATATGCGATAGGGGGTGAGAGGTTGGTGTACACTGTTCAGGAGAAAGACCTTGGTGTGATTATCTCTGATGATCTCAAGGTGGTAAAACAGTGCGAAAAGGCGATGGCAAAAGCCCAGGAGGCTGTTGGGCTGGGTTCGCTGCTTTTTGACATATTCATAAATGACCTGGAAAAGGGAATAACGAGTGAGGTTATCAAATTTGCAAATGACACAAAACTATTTAAAGTTGTTAAAACCCAAGAGGATTGTGGAAAATTGCAAGAGGATCTTGATAAATTGGAAGACTGGGCATCAAAATGGCAGATGAAATTTAATGTGGACAACTGCAAAGTTATGCACTTAGGGAAGAACAACCCAAACTATGGTTACACGATGCAAGGTTCCACATTAGGAACCACCACCCAGGAAAAAGATTTAGGCGTCATTGCGGATAACATGTTAAAACCCTCGGCCCAGTGTGCAGCGGTGGCCAAGAAAGCAAATAGAATGCTAGGTATCATAAGGAAAGGAATGGAAAATAAAACAAAGGAAATTATAATGCCTCTATATTGTTCCATGGTGAGACCGCACCTTGAATATTGTCTGCAATTCTGGTTGCCGTATCTTAAAAAGGTTATTGCGTTATTAGAAAAGGTTCAGAGAAGAGCCACCAAAATGGTAAAGGGGATAGAAGGATACTCCTATGAAGAAAGGCTAAAAAGGTTAGGGCTCTTTAACCGGGAAAAGAGACGGCTGAGGGGAGATATGATAGAAGTCTATAAATTAATGAACGGAGTGGAACGGGTAAACGTAGATTGATTGTTTACGTTATTGGAATATAGAAAGACTAGGGGACATGCAATGAAGATACAGGGTAAACTATTTAAGACTAATAAAAGAGAATATTTTTTCACTCAACGTGTAATCAAACTCTGGAATTTGTTACTGGAGCATGTAGTAAAAGCTGTTAGTGTAGCTGGGTTTAAAAAAGGTTTGGACAAGTTCCTGGAGGAAAGATCCATAAACCATTATTAAGAAGGGGCCCAGAATATCAATGCTTGACCCAATAAAAGCATTGTGGAATCTGTGTCTTTTGGGGAAATTGCTAGGTACTTGTGACCTAGATTGGCCACTGTTGGAAACAGGATACTGGGCTTGATGGACCTTGGTCTGACTCAGTATGGCATATCTTATGTTCTTATGCATACAAAGAGGGATTACCAGCAGAAAGGAAGAGGTACTTATGCCACTGTATAAGTCACTGGTGAGGTCTCAGTAGGAATACTGTGTTCAGTTTTGGAGACCATATCTTGCAAAAGATGTAAAAAGACTGGAAACTGTTCAGAGGAAGGCGACCAAAATGATTTGGAGCCTGCGTCAGAAACTTTATGAGAAGTGACTAGAAGACCTAAATATGTACACTTTGGAGGAGAGGAGGGGCAGGGGAGATATGATTCAGACCTTTAAATACTTAAAGAGAAATGATGAACAAACAAACCTCTTCCAAAGACGGGGAAGCTGTAAAACTAGAGGACATAACATGAAGCTGCAAGGTGGTAAATTGAAAGGCAATGTCAGGAAATATTTCTTCACCGAAAGGGTGGTGGATGCTTGGAATGCCCTCCTGATGGAAGTGGTGGGGGCAAACATGTTGACGAAATTCAAAATGGCATGGGACAAACACAGTGGATCCCTTTACAGCAACAGGATAAAAACTAAATAAGCCGTACCATCTAACTTCTGAACCATCTAACGTCTCAACAAATAGGGGTGTCCTTCATGGAGTGGTGGGTTCACCCCGAAACAAAGATATGGCGAGGGGTGGCCTGCACAGAGCGACAGGTGCACCTACTCTTGCCATCTTGCTGAGCAGACTAGATGGACCATGCTGGTCTTTATCTGCCGTCATTTACTATGTTACTATGAATATTCATTAGTGACCCGCTAGGACTGGAGTTTGACTTGGTGGTCTTTTTCACCTGTTTCTATGGCCCTGGGAGAGATTAGTAAACAGGGCTCTTTGAGCTGGTCTTTGACCTATGCACCTCCCCACCATGAGTACTCCGGCCCCACTCTTGTTTCCTTGTAGGATCATCCTGTCCTCTTCTTTCTACGTCTATCACTGTCCTTTTCTATTCTTTACCTCCACTGTACTGTCAGTTAATTAGCATTCTTTTCCTTTTCTCTCCTTGCAGTCTTGATTGTATGTTGTAAACCTCCTATATGCCAAGGCCAAGGCAGTATATCCAGAAACGAAATTAAGATAAAGTATAAACATTCACTCTGAGAGGTTCATTTACTAACAGTTAACACAGGCTAATGCTGTAACACATGATTTGCAGCAGGGCTTAATTAATTATAATTTATAGGCTGCCTGCCCAATAAGCTCCCGGCAACTTACCAGAGAACCTGCATAATAAAAGGCATTACCAGCCCGATATTTAAAAGCACTTGTTAACCAGATAAATGCCATTGACGGAGCAGAGCAGCTACTTAACTACAGCACCACTATTTGGATCACCAGCCACATATCTTAGGAGAGGAAAAGAGTGGTCCTAAGTTCTGCGGATCCCCATTCTTCAGATAGTGGGAGCAACTGGTGGTATACAGTGCAGCTATCTGGGTATCTTCAAATGTTGTGGCCGGCGTTTAAAGGGAACGTTGACCATGGAGTTGAGATGTGACCTCTTGTATTGACAAACAAAATAAAATCGGTACATAAAATCAAGGGAAGGCCTCCAAGAACAGCCACGTTTTACAGACTTTTCTAAAACTCAAATAACAAAGCCTAGAGCAGAGCTCCTTTGGTGCAGCATTCCCTAATACTGGGGCATAACTCGAAAAAGACCTCTTTTGGGTATATGAATACTTCAGCTAAGCCACAGCTGGTGGTTTCAACAGCACATAACCTAAGTCCTTCTTTGAAACTGTTGTGCTGTTACACTCCCTTCCTCTTGTGTCCAAAGATTATTTGTCATGTTTCACTATGAGTGGAGGAGTAGCCTAATGGTTAAGAACACTGGCTTGGGAGCCAAGAGACCAGGATTCAATTCCAACTAGCACTCCTTGTGGCCTTGGGCAAGTCACTCAACCCTCCATTGCCTCAGAAGAAAGGCCTGGCAATCTACTTCCGGTGACACTGCCAAGAAAACCCAGGAGCTTCTGGGTCACCAGGAGTCAGCAATGACTCAAAGGCACACATTGCACTGTGATTGTCTCTGTATAGTAACATTTGAACATTGTGAGCTGCCATGATGCAAATTCTGTAAATAAATAAATCCTGTGATGGCTGTAACAAACACACTGGCTCATATCGCAGCAATTTCATCTGCAGTATTTCTGAGCATCCAAAACTAATACCTAAAAAACTAAAGACAGCACTTTAACTGATTCCAATGCAATGGTCATTAGCATGCGCTATTAGCAAATGACCCAGCTGAATGATCCAAGGCTTACTGTTTAGGTCTGAAACCTCTTTGGCCCACCATGACCAGTAATGCATGTGCCATATTGCGCATACTATGTCTACTCTGAAGTCCAGGTGACTTTCAGCTTTGCCTTCCTAAGGTTTGCAGGCTCTAGGAGGAAACTAAGACACTTTCTTTCCTTTGTGGACTTGGATTAAATCTTTTGTCTTTCCAAGTCTGAGATGAAGGCACATTGCATACGGGTACAGTAAGGGGCATGTTCACTAAAGAGCGTTAGTCTTTGACAGCTAACATGCCGCAATCATGCAAACAGCACTGCGTTGACTGCAAAAGCCGTGTGTTATCTGTTGGGGATGGGCAGAACAGTCCCGTAGCAGATAACGCATGGAAAATGCAAAGCATGTAGCCCAGCAGCATTGTGTTTGCGGCTGCTACCACCCATTGAAGTGGCAATACTTGCACTCGTGATGTCTTTAAAACTGGTAACACAGAAAATCACTGCTCTAGCTGCATTTGCCCACATTAATTGTTAACACGGCACATTTGGCAAGCGTCATCCGCTGCATTTACAGCTAATACAGTTTAGTAAACTAGCCCTTTAGTATAGCCTAATAGGCTGAGGCAATAAAGTGTGCTAGGTTTTGCGTAGAGGTTAGCTCACTTTTAATGCACAATTTTGTGCACTAAGTGCAAGAAGACATTTTGCTTACGAGCTATGTGCAAAGGCTCAAGCAGATAGAAGTGAACCGAACATTTAAAGTCCTTTAAATTGATGGTAATGAACCAGTTAGCGATGGAGTGCAGAGGCGGAGAAGTGTGCAGAAGGCACTGAGAGCAATGGCAGTGTTTTATTGCAAGGACTGAGGAGGAGCACAGGGTAGCTCGTTGTTCCGCGCTCAGCACCAGTGAGGAGTTTATGCCTATTTCTTCTGAGCACATGTGATGGGATGATGTTCTGCATGTACCAGTTTGCAATATTATTATTTGTGGGCAGAATAACATTCTATCATGTTCACAGCTGTTATCCGCATGTAATGCTGATGTGATGAACTGTGTATGGCACTCCGGAGTTGCATGTGCATATGCTGGACTGCTATTCCGTGCATGAATAATAATAATGCAAAAGTTGCAATGCACAGAATGACACTCTAGCATATGTGCAGTGGGTGCTGATACAGCTGCTACTAGCACAGGTCCATGCGTGCAATCTCCCATACATACTCTGTTTACAACGTTCCATGTTAGGCTTGAACTAGAAAGCCATGCACTAAGCGTTAGCACACGGCTCTAATGCAACATAACTGCATTGGGATCACGACAATGGAGAGGTAAAGTGACTTGTTCAAGGTCACAAGGCGTATCAGGAGACCCTTCTTTGATTTTCATTCTGCTGCTCTAATCCCTCCTCCGCTGCTTTCTTCTAGTTCTCTTGCTTTCAACTATTTATGACATAGATAAAACCAGTGAGCTAAATCCCAATTAATGGGCCAATGCAGTAAAGTGCACTAGACTTTGTGCACAGATTAGCTCTGTTCCACAATTTTACCAGTGTATGCACAGCCTCGAGCAGACAGCAGTGCACGGTGCATTTAAATCTATTCAAACAGATGATAATGAAGCAATTGGCTATGTGGTATGATGCAGAGAACTGCGCAGAAATCCGGAAGGCCGAGCTCAATGCTGGAATTTTAATGCGAGGTCTGAGGAGACATTAAGGATTAGCTCATAGGTCTGTGGTTAGGACTGGTGAGGAATTTATGCCAGTTTCTTGAGCATACAGCTCCCAAACCTTTTTTTTTTTTTGGCTTTGCTGAAGGCTGTAGGGAACAAATATGGCAGAGATGGTGTGCAGCTGCTGGAACGCTGTCTGGCGTATAAACAGCAATATTCTGCACACAATTTCTGTGCAGAGGTTTATAAACACCGATACTATTCTGAGCAGAACTGCTCTGTGGCAGATAGGATTCTAGCACGTGCCAAACGGTTTTGTTTTGTTTTCTGTGCAAGACAAGGGTCCTGCTAACACAGACTCTAATGAGCATGTGCCTGTCTTGCTGTCCATGTTTAGCACAGACATTTTGCAAACCGCTCGCTTGCGTGCTGTTTGCTTACAGCATTGCTGAGCTAAACCTCTTTGTTAAACATCTGTTAGAACTTTAGCTCTGGGCTTTGCATTGGCTTCTGAGTGCCAATAGTGGAAGCTCAAGACTTGCAGGTAGAAGGTGGCATGTTTGCTACAGGTAACATTTAGATGCATTTTCAAATCTCTTAAAGACTATGGAGGATTAAATACAAGCAGAGCTTAACGTCTAGACAAAAGGGAAGTGCCACTATGGAGCTGGAGGAAGGGGTGGGTGGGCCAGGGGTAGGACCAAAAGGAGAAGAGGGGCTGGATTAGGGCACAGGATGATTGTTCTCTGCTCTGCTGCAGGTTCCCTCCTCTCGTCCTCTTCCTGGAAGGGGGGGACTGAAGCAGAAGACCCCACTGCTCTAGAGTCTGGAAAGAGGTGCCAGAACTGCGCTCCAGACCGTTCCCCCAGAAATTAAGAGATAGACTTTGTGCTAATAAACTGCACCTGCTAATTGCCTCGTTTATAAAATTAACTATGCAACTCGGTAAAGATGAAAACCAGAAGGACAGAGGGTAGAATAAATACTGAAAAACTATCAATACATCAATAATCTTTGCAATTTGAGGTCTCTGGACCTAATAAAGCAGAAACCTCTTTTATGGGTTCTGAGCTACACCAACCTCACCGCTGCATTCTTCCACAAAATATGGAGTGAATTAAGTCCAAGGCAAATGATTTTGACAGCAATAGTTAATTTCTACAGAACTGTGATACAGATTTGTAGTACAAGAAGCAACCATGCAATCTTTATTAACAAAGCAGAGAGCAAAACTATACCACTACTAATCACTTCTATAGCCTGCAAGGTGTACACAGCACTGTACAGAAATATGTAAGAGACAGTCCCTGCTCATAAGAGCTTGTAAAAGTGAGTGGGCACAGAAGTCCTCCCTGTGTGGGGAAATAGTAAAATCCAAGTAATGTTTCTTATCTACAGAATAAAGATGTTAGTCCAACATCTTTTTTTTATGACAAGTAAAGTCACATCAAAACTTGATTTTATCTCTCAGTATAGGGAAAGTGGCAGGATGTGGAAACTATAGATCGTTGTTATAAAAATGGTATTAAAATACTGTTTGATGCTAATAACATGGACGTATTAGGGCTGCAGGTCTATATAGATTTATTATGTATGTAGCACAGACACACAGGAAAAATGTGGATTGTAAAGAAGTTTTGACATCATAAAATAGAAGAAAAATGTCCAAAGAAAAGTCAGAAAGATTCACGTATGCAGCCCTGTTTCCTTCCTGTGTGATGGGCAGATCACGCGTGCTTAGAAGAAGCATATAAGAAACCGGTTTTGTGAGGTATCCGTTATTTATCATAGCCTCACAGTGCTGAGTCATAGTTTAGGAAGCCAGTGAATTTGGAATGACATCCCAGCGCAGGAGCTGAAAATGTGACAAGGATTAAGAAGAGGTTAGGGATAGAAGTGAAGTGTGCTCGGAGAAAGAACTGCAGAAGATACAAACTGGTAGAGTTCAGGGTAGATAAAGGAATATCTGAGGAACTGTAAGATACAAAGGCACATTTCAGAAACAGATGAGGAGATCAGAATTGACATGTCGAGGTTGTGGCATTTTCAAGGGCGGTGATATTTTAGAAAGGGTTGCGCTATAAGTGGAGCCGTTTCTAAAGAGCAGGCGTGTGCATGAATGCGTGTTCATGCACAGTGGGAGGTGCTATTTTGGAAGCCTACACGTGGGGGAAAACAGAGGAACCACAGCTACATACATGTGGAAGTCCCAGCACCTACACAAGTAGGCCGAGATTTTACGACTTACAAGTGTATGTGAACCATTTTGCAAGCCTACATGTGTAAATGCCTGCAGTTAACTACAAATCCTGCTTTGTTAATTCCAATATGGAGCGGGAAATTAGCAATGGAGGATTGAGGAGGATAGCCCCTTTAATCCGCCTCCTAAAGGCTGGTGAAACAAACACTTTAAAAAACGTAGTGCTAGGGAGGAGGTGTAAATCCTGACGTAGGCAGGGCTGGGGCTACCACTAGGCAAACTAGGGCACCCTCTCTAGGGCCAGCAGCGGCAGCAATAGGCCCTCAAATCACACTCCAGTGCTACGTCGCAGATTCCTCCAGTTCAGACTGTGCCGTTTCCATCCCCTCTGAAACTGGAAGTGGTGTCCAAGGGGAACAGAGAGCACTTTCTAAACTGAAGGAAACTGCAATGCAATGCTGGAGCATTAAAAAGCGCTGCGTTGCAGTTTGAGGATCTATTGCTGCCACTATAGCCCTGGAGAGGGGTAGCAATGGGGGCGGGGGGAGGTCAGGATGGACGGGCCTGCCTAGGGTGTCTCCAATCCTTGCACCAGCCTTGGACATGGATATTTTTGGTCATATGTCTATTCAGCATACAAAACTGGCAATGCACTTGAAGAGTTTTGACCCACCCAGGTTACATCCTATCCCCAGGCCCCCGACATGCCTGCTTGCAACTTCCAGGTACTAAGGACATGCAAATGTAAACTGAGCCCTTACTGAAATGGCTGTTTCCATGTGGAAGCCATTTCCATAGAAACATGATAGCAGAAAAAGTCCACACGGCCTATCTAGTCTACCCTTCAATATCAACCACTACAACAGTCCCCTTTTTTCCTTTAGAGATCCTTTGTGTTTGCCCCATGCTTTTTTGAATTCAGATACTGTCCTGTCCACCACCTCCACTGCGAGACTATTCCATGCATCTACCACTCTTTCAGTAAAGAAATATTTCCGCATATTGTGCATGAGTCTACCCCCTTTCACCAAAATGGTAAAGGGGATGGAAGGATACCCCCATGAAGAGAGGCTAAAAAGGTTAGGGCTCTTCAACTTGGAAAAGAGACCGCTGAGGGGAGATATGATAGAGGTCTATAAATTAATGAATGGAGCAGAACGGGTAAATGTAGATTGATTGTTTCAGGACTGACTCGAAGGCACACATTGCATTTGCATATAAAAAGATTAGGGAACATGCAATGAATCTACAGGGTAACCTATTTAAGACTAATAAGAGAATATTTTTTTCACTCAACGTGTAATCAAACTCTGGAATTTGTTACCGGAGGATGTAGTAAAAGCTGTTAGTGTAACTGGGTTTAAAAAAGGTTTGGACAAGTTCCTGGAGGAAAAGTCCATAAATCATTATTAAAAGGGAACCAGGATATCACTGCTTGATCCAATACAAGCATTGTGGAACCTGTGTCCCTTGGGGAGACTGCTAGGTACTTGTGACCTAGATTGGCCACTGTTGGAAACAGGATACTGGGCTTGATGGACCTTGGTCTGACCCGGTATGGCATATCTTATGTTCTTATGTTCTCATCCTATGTCGCCTTGTAGCAGAACTTGCTTTCAATCGGAAGAGGCTCTCCTGTGCATTTATGCTATGGAGGTATTTAAATGTCTCAATCATATCACCTCTATCCCTCCTTTCCTCTAAGGTGTACATATTAAGATCCTTAAGTCTGTCCTCATATGCTTTATAATGAAGACCACTAACCATTTTAGTAGCCACCCTCTGCACCGACTCCATCCTGTTTATATCTTTTTGAAGGTGCGGTCTCCAGAATTGCATACTATATTCCAAATGAGGTCACACCAAAGACTTATAATACAGAGGCACTATCACCTCCTTTCTTCTGCTGGCCATTCCTCTCCCTATGCATCCAAGCATCTTTCTGGCTTTCACTGTCACCTTTCTACCTGTTTAGCTACTTTAAGATTGCCAGACACAATCACACCTAGGTCCCGCTCTTCTTTTGTGGACAGAAGTACTTCACCCCTTATAGTAAATCGCTCCCTTGGATTGCTGCAGCCCAAATGCATGACCTTGCATTTTTTAACATTAAATCTCAGCTGCCAAATTCTATACCATTCTTCAAGCTTAGTTAGATCTCTCCTCATGTTATCTACACCTTCCTGGGTGTCTACTCTATTGCAGATTTTGGTATCATCCACAAAGAGGCAAACCTTACCCGACAGCCCTTCCACTATATCACTAAGAAAGATGTTAAAAAGAATCGGACCAAGGCCAGATCCCTGGGGCACCCGCAAAATGTTCCACATTAGTTATTAAACTAGAATCTTTTGTACAAATTAAGTTATGCCATCTTAAAGCCTTCTCTAACCAACCCTACATCAGTCTGTGCTTATTTGTTTCCACTGTAGTTGATCTCCAAACAGAGAATGTTATTGTATAAACATCCTTCTTAGCTAAAGGAATGCATCCCAAACATTAGGGGTGTGCAGGGCTAAAAAAACCTTTGCTTTAAAGTAAAACGAACTGAAGTGTTTTATATTTGTTGTAATTGCATCCCTAGCATTGTGCTACAGCTTTTTTGATCACGAACAAAACACCCATCAGGGAACCAATTTTTGTGATTTCTACAGTTGTTTTGCACATGAGAATTGATTGTGTGCATGCTAATTCATAGGACTGTGCTTAATATTTAGGCACCTAAACAAATGCCCAAACAAGCCC
This sequence comes from Ichthyophis bannanicus, assembly GCA_033557465.1. Lineage (NCBI taxonomy): Eukaryota > Metazoa > Chordata > Amphibia > Gymnophiona > Ichthyophiidae > Ichthyophis > Ichthyophis bannanicus. Next base: position 115,641,507 of record CM066049.1, on the reverse strand, counting down.
AACATGCACTTGCCTACCTAACATAACATCTTGCTATAACTTCACGATGGTCACTCAAGTTGCATGTAGTAACTCTTCTTGCGTGAGATTTCTGGAAGAGTCCACCCAACCCCTCTAATGCTATAAATGTCCCCAATTCCCTGTGTTTTTCTGGGCTCCTGAGGACCCACAAGTTGTAGTAGTCTGTGGAAATGCTCTTACTGGCTTCAGATTTACAGATGACTCCGTCTCCGTTTTTACCCTATGCAGGGACGTTCCCATTGCATTTCCTAAGAAAAGCAAGACCACAAGTCTCTGCAATCAGGGGGCCAAAGCAAGGACTGGATCAGTCTGTGCCAGAAATCCGGAGCCAGTTAGCAATGCTCCTCCCACAGTATTTCCAGACCTTAACAAAGCGCCTAAGCCTGAACTTGCGTTTCCTGCTGTCTTCTCTTTCCCTCAGCAAACACTTCCTAAAAATAAACGTGCTAAAGCCTGAGAGTAAAGATGAATTTAGAAAGTGCTTTCACACCTCACGTACCCCCTGGCAGTCAGCCTCTTTCTTCACTTTCTAATTGGCTCCAGCCTGACTTTCTAAATCCCTCACTTCAAGCCACACTCCTGTCTTTTCCTTCTTGGTCTCGCTCTTCACTCCACCATTTCCTATAGGCCCAAAATTACAGGAATGACCCTCTTTGTATTTCATACCTAATGCCATTAGTGTTAGATCAGAGTCCTTGACAGTAATAGTATAGCAGAGCTGCCAATTTATCCAGTCCCAGTAAGAATATTTTGGCTAGTCCTGGTTTTGAACTTGTGTCCTTAAAGCAGTGTGCATTGTGTAGTCCCTAATTATACCTACTGTCGGCTTGAGGTGATTTATCTGATGGCTTCAGTGAGAGGGTGTTTATTGCTGATCCATCTTGGACCAGTGAAAGGAAGAGCAATGGTATTCCTGCAGGGGGAGGGGGGGCAGGAATGGGATTTTAATGCTGCACATGACTTTACTTGAACACATTGGGAACTGGGCAGCCCCTCTTGGAGAAGGTGTCCACCATTTGCCAAAACAAATTTCACAACTACTTATCATTTCTATAGTGCTACTGCATCCACATGGAGCTGTAGAATGGTGATAAATATTCAGGTAAAATAAGTTCCTGCCCCCAAAAGATTATGGGGACTCTTTTTTACTAAAGCGCACTACATGGTTAGCGTGTGTTTAGATTTACAGTAACCATACACTTGGGCCCATTTAGTGTGAGGGCATGACCGATACTGTGTGCTGATTCACGTGCTAACTGTGACGGTTGCATTGGGCTAGTCAAGCCCCTGACCGTTAGTGCCGAGCCTTTGTGCTTAGTGCACACTAAATTTTGTGGTAAATGTGCATTGATTGCAAAACTCTAGTGCACTTTAGTAAAAGGACCCCTTAGATTGTAAACCCTCTGGGGATAGGAAAAAAAATACTTTGCCTGACTGTTAGCTTGCCTTGAGCTACACCTAAAAAAGGGGGTGAGCTAAATCCAAAATCCCTTCCCTATGGGAAAGTATACATATACTGTACTTACCCTGCGAGAGACACTGCAAGGCCTGCAGTAAAACATACCCATGAACTTTACGCCAACAATTTATCTTTATCGTTATTAGACAGCTTGATTTACCGCCCTTCGGAGGCCATCAGGGCAGTTTACAAAAATGCAAAACAATTTGACCTTTAATGTATGCTAAGAAGCCTTTGTACAAAATCAGATCTTAAGGTCAATGCTGAAGTACCCAACAGCACATTAGATACATGTCTAGCGGCCCCCCAGATTAATGGGACCCCCACCCTCCAATCCTTGACAGTTGTAGAGTCAGCAGTTCTTCTGTTTGTTTTTCAATAGCGCCACGTTCATTTGGTCCACACACTACTTGTCTGTTATGCAGTTGGCTTTCACTCATGGAAGTCCCGCCCCGACTGGCTGATAAATACTACAGATTGTCAAGCAGCCACACTGTGCATATGGCTTTTGCTCTACGAAAAGAAACCCTCAAAGTCTTGATGCCTCTTTGAGGTTTGTATATTAGTCACACAACTTCCTTGGATCTAAATTTTAAAAAACCCTTTTCATTATCCAATAACTGAAAATGTGAAAAACAAAGGAGTAGTGCTGTCTTTATACAGATAAATGAGCTACTGGCCTCAAAATTGAATACCCAGAAGTTATCTAGTCCCACATTTATCTGTTGCCCTGACAGTCCCTCCTCCTTTGGACTTTCAGCTCAATTGGAATTGGCCTCTACTGGGCCACAGCACCATAAGCCTCAACTTCCAACTCCCTTGGGTTTTCCCAATTAGATAACACCCCCTTTCCCATCAAGCCCAGGTTATCACAGTGAGTCCTTGATCAGAGGCCACAGACCATGAATCTTTCTGCAGCCATAGGTACCAGCATCCTAAGAGTGGTCACTAGATATATTTTCCCTTTTCGACTTCCTCCTTCACAGTAGTATCAAGGGCTGAGAGCGCTGACTCTACAGCAGCCCCAACAGGGGTGCACTGGCAAAAGGTTTCCTTAATATTTTTGTTCCATTTTGTTTTCTTTTAGTGCACACTATTTCATTTTAATGTACTCTAACCAGAAATAGCATGTGTTAAAACAAAATGAACATGAAATGAAAAGGTACATCTCTACTAGCACTACTACTCATCAAGGCATACACAGCATTTTACATACACCTTAAACATAGCTGAAGACAGGCTCAGGAATTGAGCCCAAAACGTCTATATAGCAACATGGAACACTTGCTACTGGGCCACTGTGTTGACGATGGCTATAGCTTTCTCATATTTCCTATGGTTTATCTTAAGCAGATATTCACAGTCTAGAATGTCATTCTTTACATATTCACATGCATATTGGGGTGAGTCCATGTACTGTGCTATATATCTTAATGCACAGTGTGAAGTTCTCTGATGCAGAGCTCCTTGAGACGAGTATACAGCATATGAGCTTGAAACGAGACCCACGTCAGCTTTGTCTTTTTGGATGCCCCTTTCTAATAAAAAGGAAGGTTTGTCATTCGGGAGCAGTTTGCCATCCCCAGACATACAGTCTGCCATAAGAAAAATAACATAGTTATATAGGATCTACTCTCTTTTTCTATTTCAACCTGGATTAGTTGTGCGTTTATGGTGGTTGATTTGGTTTTGTTTTCTTTTGATGCCTATTTATTCAAAGCATTGGTCAGTGCTCTTTACTATCAGCTGTAAGGTTCTGATCTCTGGGGTCAGATTCATAGTAGCATAGCATATGACGGCAAATAAAGACCATTATAGCCCATCTAGTTTGCCCAGTAAGGTGGCTAGAGTGGTTGTACCTGCCGCTCCATGCAGGTCACCCCCTTCTATGTCTTTGTTTTAGGGTTGTACCCACCACTCTATGAAGATCACCTCACTCAATGCCTTTGTTTAGGATTGTCGATTCAGAGATTGCTTTCATTGAGAGTCCAGATAGCTGCATACTGTGTGCACCTATTCTTAAGCAATTCAGTTGTTCCTTCAAAGCTTTCTGTCTCCCAGGCTTTGAGCAGCTACTGTTGAGCCAGTTTCCAGTTCTTTGCCCATGTAACTCTGACTGCCTGCAACACATGTTGGGCACATGAAGTATGTGTGCGCATTTCTGACGTAGTATTGACTCAAAATTTGAAGGGGTGGCGGAATAGGATGCTGCTAGGATTGACTATGAAAGACTAAGCTCAGGCTTTTTAAAAATAAAACCTCCATGTCCATATTTCTATGGAGGCATACTTAAACAGAAAAATGGAAACCTAAAGTCAACTTTCCAGCTACTTAAAATAAATGTGTGTTTCTCTTAGCACCTTCTCCTCCAGATAATTGCATTCCCCTGACAACCTCAGGTCCAAACATACAGATCAAGATACCATGAGAAAGATATCCAGCTATTTCATTGAGATATGTGGTTATTTTGGTACGGCTGAATACTGCAGGTTAAAGTAACAGGCTATGTTTATCCATTATGCTGCTATATTTATGGACAAAGTTGTTGCTTAAAATCAGCTGAATGGAAGCTGAATATATCTATCTGGTTACATTTTTGGCATGCTTTCAAACCACCCCTTACCCATCTCTTAGGTATCTAGACAATTTTTGGCTGGAGATTGAGGTGCCTGGTCACCAGTTATCCATGCATGCAAGGGTCTAGGGCAGAAATTTGGGAGGTGGCTCCAAATCCTACCTCTGAGGAATTCCTTGATACAGGTTTGCCCCCCCCCCCCTTCCCGGAGGTGGATATCAGTGGTTTGATTGTATAAAGAGATACGATCTATCCATATATTTATATGCATAGTTTCAACCATACTATACATATACTGTAAGTATGATCACTGAATATGTCATCATGACTGTTTACCTGTATTTCAGTGGTCTGACTTATTCAGATACTGATTCATTTGCCCTCTTCAAAACTTTTGGCCCTGCCTCCAGCAGTCCTCTAATCCTGCCTTGCTTTATATGGATAACGTTGGCCACCAGACAAATTATACAGCCAAACGTTATGCTCTCTGTTGGGTGAGAAATTTGAAAAGAAGCCAGTATATGGCCAGTACCCAAAATTGATCATACCAGGACTTTTGACTATTGACCTCTCCGATGATCTGTGAACTCCAGTTGTCAGCCGGATACGTTTTCTGAACACTGACTCCCTTAGAGGAAATTTGGAAAACCATGTGGCAGATAGTCATGGATTTTGTTGCAGCTCTCAATGGGAACCTGTAAGCGGACTTTCCTTTGAAAATTACCCATGGCAAAAATAGCCAAGGAGATTTGCACCAGTTTCTTCTGCAGGTTCTTTTTCGAGTTTAAATAAAACATGAAGTTTCTAAAATGCAAAACTATAGGCTGTGGCCTCCACAAACATGTGGATAGTAGTAGTGTGTTGGGTAACATCACACATACTCTTACCTGCATAGAGGCCGAATCATTTCTGAAAAACCCTTTTACCCAGATAAATAGCCATTTACAGTGGTAAATGGTTTCTGAAAATCGCCCCTCTGTTTATGGAAGCTTTAAGGGCTGGCTTTACTATTCGCAAGTGACTGACACTTCCGCTGACTGACACTCCTTCTGTTTCTACATTTTATCAGATGTTTAACAAATAAAATACCAAGAAAGGGTCATTTTTTATTACTTTTTAGTGTATATATATTTTGTTTTAGGGGGAAGGGGAGTTTATATCAGGATTTAGCAGCAAAACAAAGCATGCCCAAACCAAAAACAGACATCTGGTCCAGTTAGTGAAGATGCAACCTCATGTATGTATTTCTCACATCTTTTCATTGGTAGCTCAAGATGCATTAAATCCAGGAACAGGAAGTATTTCCCTTCACAAGAGGGCTTATTTACTAATCTGCATTAATGCAGAATGATGGGGCTTGCATTACGTGACAGCTTAGTAGATGAGGCTGTAGGTTTGTACCTGTGGCAATGGAGCGTGAGGTGACTTACTCATGGTCATAAGGGATGTCAGTAGAATTTGGACCCTAGCTTCCCTGGCTCTTGGCCTACTGATCTAACCACTAGGCCACTCCTCCACTTTGTGTGCCTGACCTTCAGGAATGATGTTAATATTCATTCATTCACTGATTTATACAAGACTGACCCTAAAGAGGTGTGGGGTATGGGACAAATCAGCTGCAGTAGGCCTTAGAATGGGGTTTGCCGGAGCGTGGATCCATTGCAGGTAACCTTACTCCCCCTCTCATACCCATGGAAGTATAACATTGTTTAATCAACCTCAGAAGTTAAATTTAGATGATAAAACATAATTTGCTGAATGAAGAAAAGGGCAAAATGAATGCTATAATGTTGTTTACAGAATCTGCCTGATATTTTTGGATGGTGTTCAAAGACTTTAGAGAATGCCTTTCCCAGTTGCATATAATAAAGTGTGATGCTTATCATGGAAGGATAGAATCAGCTGTCTGGGGTTAGCAAGGTTGGATCATTTGACTGCACCCTTCTTCAAGCTTTGCAATTTCCTTTTTTCTTATGAGTTTCTGGCTCAGTTGGAATGTCTCCTTATGGACATATAGTAGCATGAGCCTCGATATATATCTGTCTGGAGTGAGCGAGGACTTTCCCCCCTATTTTATACCCCTTCCTAACTTAGCTAGCCATTGCAGCAACAGTCCTTGGTCAAGGACCACAAACTGCAGCTCTTCTAGCCTCTAGATATTGCCCTTTTTTAGAGGAGCAGAGACGTCTCCCTCCCCAGGAATGCAAAAACTTCCTCCACAGCATCCTCAACCCAGCCAACTCAGAATTAGAAATCTGGCAAAGGAATCAAATCCAGGTCTTCCACACATTGGTGAACAAAGCTTGCCACTGAGCCACTACTAGGCGATCTCTAAATGGATTATTCTAGAGCAGAACTAATTGTAATTATTCAATCCTCCTTTCTCAATAGGGTCAATAAAGGGTGTGCTTCAAGAATTCAGTTTCTGAATGATTTTTGAGAGAATTAGAGTGAAATATAATAGATATCTAGAAACAAGCAGATCAGATGATGAAAGTGCAATGGATGTGTTTTGAGAAATGTAAGTAGAACTCCCTTGGGGACTCATTTACTAACACTTAGCTCGAGTTATCTGCCACGCAACAGAGAACTTGAGCAAGTGTTAGTACAAGGAGTCCTTAATGTATCAATGAAGCCAATGATATATGATTGGATGGAAGGCCTCCAAAATCAATGTATACAAAGTTGATTTACATGTGCTAAAAATGTATTAATGCATTTATCAAATTTTACACACAATAACAAACATACAAAAATGTCTGAAAATTATCTGAAAATGTACTGAAAACTTTTTCTGTACACAACCCTACTGGAAAGAGATGGGATTAACAAATAACATGAGAAATGTTTAGTCTGAAATATGAATTTGGGTGGTCGTACCCTTTTCTCCCTTAAGCTAACCCCAGAATGCAATAGCCATCTGCTTTTCTTTCTAGTCTGTGTACTTTCAAAATCACAGCACCTCAGAAAGATGGCCATCTCAGCTAGGTAGTATCCAGCTGCAATGCATGATGGCACCTCATCAACTAGGAGTTGGCCCGGGTTGTAAAAAGCATATAACATTCCTCTCCTGTAGCTTCTTAGGAAATTTGAATCTAAATTCAAAAACCAATTACATTCATCCCTGCTGGAGACAATATCAATGTAGCTGTGCTTGAGGAAAATGGAGTTTCTTTCAGATGCTATCTTTAACTTCCAGGCTTCTATGGGGAGGGGGTCCAGGTTATCTGCGTGGGTTGCTGCAGTGATGTCAGCCAGGAAGGGCCTTGTTGTCCAGTCAGAGTGCATTTTTGGTCGTGAAATTCCCTTGCAGCAGTGGAGGGGAGAGTTTTTGCAGTAGCGGTGGAAGAAGTTGGCCGGTAGGTTGAGGCAAGAGCAGGAGGCGGCTAGCTTTCACCAGATGTTGAAAACTTTTTTTCCATGTGAGTAGCTTCAGAGGCTCATTGGTGGGTAGTTTTGGAGGTGTGGGCAGTAGGTTGGTGATGAGTCTCTACTGGTATGTTAAATCAGTGGTGTTTTTATATTTTATTGTGTTTTAAGGTGTTTTATGTGGGTGTAAAGCACTTTGTTCTGTGCAGAAGAGCTTCCAAATAAATATCCTGTACACAAAAAGGCACTTGTGTGCAGGTCCTGGACTGCTATGTGCATCATTCTGCTCAGAATATGGTGTCTTTGAATACCGATATTTTTCTGAATAAAACTTCTAGACAGAATGATTGCTCTATGTATCGCAGCATTTCAGCACATGTGCCACACCGCCTTCCAGCACACTTCCTCTGCCATTTGTTTTTTTAGGATTCACTTCAGCAAAGCCCCAAAAAAGCTGCAAGGGTGGTCCACTCAAGAAACAGACATAAATTCCTCCTCAGCACTGACCGCAGACCGCTTGAATGAACCCTTATGCCTCCTCTGACTTAGTGTTAAAATCCTGGCATTGAGTTCAGCCTTCCACTCTTCCGCACCTGCGCTGCATAGCTAATTGCTTAATTATCATCGGTTTTGCATGGATTTAAATGGGCTGCGTGCTGCCATTAGCGCTGGCATCTGTGCAGTGATTACTCTTGCAGTAAATCCCTTTCTACATTCAGCACTCACACTACTGCAGAAAATTATGTGGAAATGCTGCGTCGATGCCTGCGCTAATAACGGCGCCCTTTTCTGCATCAGCCTCTCAGTGGGTGTGACTATGTTGCAAGGGCTTTCGGAGACCTTAAACACCGATACCCACTCTGGAAGAAGACACAAATCTGAGCAATAATACAAGATCTTAATGAACTGCTTTGCTTTGCTACCCGTTTTATGTCAAAAGAAATTGTTAGTTGTACTGTGGCAAGATGGGAAAATGAGGGAGCTGGAAGATTACGTGCTTCTGCCATTTCTTTCACTAACACACTTCAGCTCCTCCTTAGGTGCTCGGTCAACATGAAGATCTTTTTTGAAAAGACAGAGAGGATCTTACAGCAGCTTCAGTAGTACTAAAAACACTTCTTCCAAGAGAAAAGGGTGTAAATCATCTATCGCTCTGATACAAATGGTCCTAACATAAGCTTTTCTGGAAGTTGTCCTAATCACAGGGAACCATTTCACGCCTCCCTTTCAGATTCTTTTCTCCAGCAATGGTGCACCTCCCACCCCAAGGTCATGGATTTAAACATCTTCTGCCACATTCAGGAACTGTATTAAAAACATGGGCAGTTTTGGTAAGTTACATGTGATTGCTCCATCCTTTATTTATTTATTTATGGTAAATTTCTATAGCACATTTTTCCATGAGATCAAATGCGGTTTACATTAAACAAACTTTGAATTGTACAGAACGGTACATATCACTGGTCGTTACTGACTTTAAAAGGCCCTATTCTGTAGTATCTTGGTGAGCTGAACACGAATATAACATTAAAAAAATTTTATTGGCTCTCGTTTTGAAGGTATTGCATGTAGTTCATTTTTGATGTTTCACCGTGTAAATTTATCCAGCAGGACATCAACAACATCCCAAATAAGCCTTGAATGATGTAATATTGCATCACATTGCATAATACCAAAATCTGCAATAGACACCCAGGAAGGGGTAGATAACATGAGGAGGGATCTAGCTAAGCTTGAAGAATGGTCTAGAATTTGGCAGCTGGGATTTAATGTTAAAAAATGTAAGGTCATGCATTTGGGCTGCAGCAATCCAAGGGAGCAATACAGTATAGGAGGTGAAGTACTTTTGTCCACTAAAGAAGAGCGGGACCTAGGCGTGGTTGTGTCTGATGATCTTAAAGTAGCTAAACAGGTGGAAAAGGCGACAGCAAAAGCTAGAAGGATGCTTGGGTGCATACGGAGAGGAATGGCTAGCAGAAAAAAGGAGGTGATAATGCCTCTGTATAAGTCTTTGGTGCGACCTCATTTGGAGTATGGTGTGCAATTCTGGAGACCGCACCTTCAAAAGGATGTGAACAGGATGGAGTTGGTGCAGAGGGTTGCTACCAAAATGATTAATGGGCTTCATTATAAAGCATATGAGGACAGACTTAAGGATCTTAATATGTACACCTTAGAGGAAAGGCGGGATAGAGGTGATATGATTGAGATGTTTAAATACCTCCGTGGCATAAATGTTCAGGGAGAGAGCCTCTTTCAATTGAAAGCAAGTTCTGCTACGAGGGGACATGGGATGAGGGTGAAGGGAGATAGATTCAGGAGTGATATGCGGAAATATTTCTTTACGGAAAGAGTAGTGGATCCGTGGAATAGTCTCCCAGTGGAGGTGGTAGAGATGAGGACAGTAACTGAATTCAAGAAAGCATGGGACCAACACAGAGGATCTCTAAAGGCAAAGAGTGGACTGTTGTAGTTGTTATGGAAGGACAGACTAGATAGGCCATGTGGTCTTTTTCTGTCGTCATATTTCTATGTTTCTATGTTTCTAATACCAGCATGCACACATCATCCAGAGTTGATTGCATCATTTTCTGATGCAATGCAATACTACTGCCAGACGGCTGCTGAAGCCATCTGACGTCAGCAGTATACTATACGCAGTCGGAAAGGTAAGAAATCTGGTATTCTGTTCCGATACTGAAAGCCTCACGAATGCTTTAAAAATCACTCATGACCCACAAGACTGGAGACTATTTATAGACTCTTCGAAACTGAGTCTGAAGGCTGTGCTTTTGAACAATGGAAACCGTCTTCCATCTATTCCAGTAGCGCATGCCGTCCACATGAAAGAGACATACGATAACTTAAAGCATCTACTGACTTCCATTAACTATAACAAGTACAGCTGGCACCTCTGTGGTGACTTGAAGGTAGTTGCCCTTTTAATGGGACTGCAGCAGGGATATATAAAATACATGTGTTTCTTATGTGAGTGGGATACCCGAGCAAGGAATTGGCACTACTTGCGGAAGGAATGGAATCACAGACAAAATGTAACAGTTGGAGAGAAGAATATCCAGCACCCAGCTTTGGTTGAGGCTCACAAAATCCTGCTACCACTCCTTCACATCAAACTAGGTTTGATGAAAAACTTTGTGAAAGCCATGGACTGCACTTCGCCAGCTTTCCAATACTTGCATGAAAAATTCCCTCGATTCAGCGAAGCAAAGATTAAAGAGGGAGTTTTTGTGGGTCCTCTGATTTGAGAGCACTTCAAAGATGACCGGTTCAACAACTTGCTGCAGGGTGATGCGAAACAAGCATGGAATGCTTTTTGCCTAGTGTCAACAAACTTTCTCGGGAATGTTAGGGCAGAAAACTACAAGGAACTAATAGAAGACATGCTGATGCAGTATCAGAAACTTGGCTGCAATATGTCTCCATTTCCTTTATTCCCATCTCAGTTTCTTTCCTGACAACTGTGGTATGGTTAGTGATGAAAAGGGCGAACGTTTTCACCAGGATATCGCAACGATGGAGTAAAGATACCAGGGAAAATGGTCCACTACAATGCTGACTGACTACTGCTGGACACTCCCCAGAGAAGCTCCTGAACAGCTGTACAAGAGACAGGCGAAAAAATCTAAGAAGTAGTCTGACTTGTTTTTTGGGGTTTTTTTACAGGTATTAACCGAAGGCCTATTATATTTACTATTAACATGCATTTCGTGATGTAAACATTAATTCTTGTAGATTACAAAAAAAACTAGAGCCAACTTTGCAATTTCACTGTCATATTTGTGATCAGCATATACAAATTGATAGGAAATGACTATTTTTATTTCAGTAACATGACTTTTGTAAAAATTTGTTGACCAGTGTATTCAGTTACATTGAAACAGTGAACTATCTACATTAATCTAACAATAAATAACAAAGTAACTATTTACATATGTAGATCTGTTTTCTTGATGGTTTGCTTGGGGTATATCATCTTATGGTTCATACTCAGGAATGTGTTAGTGAGCTCAGGATGAGTGTCATCAGTATTTGTATCTTCAGTTGTTTTATTTGTGTCCCCAAAGTGTATTGTAAACAGGTGGGTCTTGAGTTCCTTTCGGAAAGTGGAGAGGTCGTTTATGGCTCTTATGTTGTCAAGGAGATAATTCCATAGGATGGGGAGAAGTGGGAGAATGCTCTATTGTTAGTCTTTTTTTGGCTTTCCTGAAGTCGGATGGAACAGTTAGTTTATTTTTGTTACATTCTCATTGGTTTTGGATGTTGTCCTTGGAAATGTGTGTCAAGGTGGGATGGGGCAATGCCATTGATAAGTTTGAAAGTGATTAGAAATACTTTGTATTGTATGCGGCTTTGTATTGGGAGCCAGTGGAGGTTGAGTAATATAGGTGTAATATGCTCTGCTAGTTTGACGTTTGAGGTTATTCTGGCGGCAAGATTCTGGGCTAGTTGGAATTGTTTTATTGATTGTTTAGGTAGGCCTTGAAGGGTGCTATTGCAGAAATCAAAGTGGGGCGTTATGATGGAGTAGATGATTGATTTAAAGTCGTGGGGGTAGAGGAGTGGGTGGAGCTGCTTTAACATTCTGAGCTTGTGGAGAATTTTTTTTGTTGTTCGCTTAACGTGCGGGTAGCATGCTGAGCGAACTATCTAACACAACTCCAAGATATTTTACCTCGCTTTTGACAGCTATGTTTAGCATCCTGGAAAGAGATATTTGTTGGTGGAATAAAGTTCGGGTTTTTAGTAGTGTAGAGTGCTTCTGTTTTGTTGAGATTGACCTTAAGGTTTTGTGATGATAGCCAGTTTGCCGCTTCTGAGAGAGTTTTTTAGTTGGTGAAATGTTGGGTTAGTGACATTAAAAGGAAGATATATCAGAATATCGCCTGCATAAATGTGGTAGTTCAGTTGGAATTTTTTTTGAAGATTGCACAGATGGGCTGGAGGTAAATGTTAAACAGAAGGGCAGAGAGGGCAGAACCTTGTTCTTGATCATAAGTTTGAGATGAACGTGTTCCCATGCATACTTGTTGGGTTCTGTGTGAGAGGTATGATATAAACCACTGAAGAACTGTCTTTGATACCTATTTGTTGTAGTCTGGTGAGCATTATGTGGTGGTTACTGTCAAAGGCAGCAGAGATGTCTAGGAAGAGGAGGAGAAAAGCTTGTTTGGTATTAATCGATACCCCATGAGAGTCCGTCAAGCAAAACGGTGAGGAGGGTCTCTACGCCATGGTACGGGCAAAATCCATATTGATTTTCATCTAGTGGGGCAAAGGTATCTATATGGTCCTGGAGTTGGACTTGTACTACTTTTTTGATCAGTTTAGACAGGAAAGGGAGGCTAGAAATGGGTCTGTATGAGGTGGGATGGTTCTTGTCTAGTGTGTCAATTTTTAGTATGAAGCGTATTAGAGCATGCTTTAGGAGGGGGTGATGTAGCCTTGCTGTAGAGAGAGGTTCACAATTGGGAGAATGAAGGGAGTTAATTCAGCTTTCGTTGCCTTTATCCAGCTTACTGGACAGGGGTCAAGGTATGAGGTGGTGGTGGTAAGTTTGGAGATTAGGTTTCCAAGTGTTTCTTTTGAGGTGGGGGCAAAATCTGACCAACATGCATTAGGTGTTAAGTATGGGCAGTGAAGCTCATTGGTGCTGTTTGACATTTTCGTTTTTCTTTGTAGTGATTCGCTATGGTTTGTGGGTCAGTGAGTTGATTATCAGAGTTTGTGTTTGGTGAGTGGTTAGTGAGAGGTTTTACAGTAATAAACAGCTCTCTTGGGCGGTTCAGAGATTTGGATACGATGGAGTAGTAGTAGTCTTTTTTGGCAGAGGTAATGGTTCTCGGTAGTGTTTGAGCTTGGCCATGTATTGGGATTGGTGATCAGGGGATTTTGTGTATCGCTGTTTGCATTCACTTTTACGTAAGTTGGTTTTCAGACGCTTAAGTTCAGGTCTGAACCAAGCGGAGTTCTTCATTTTCCTGTTGCTGTTAGTGGGAGATTCTATGAGTGATGCTTTGGATATGGTGATGTTCCAGGAAGTTATAGCTTCGTCCAGGTTCACTGGGTTTGTTGTGAGTTGTTAGAGAAAAACTCCTCAGACACTCCATCAGATTCTTATATTTCCTTTGAGGTGGGTCAGGCGTTGTTGTAGTAGAAGAGTTGTCATAGGTAGGGAGCTGGAATTTTATGAGGTGATGGTCTGACCAGGGAACAGGTAGTATTTCGAGAGTGGAGGGGTTGCAATTTCTAAATATTACTTTTGGTAGGAACACCAAGTCAAGTGTGCTACTGTTAACATGGGTGTGTGAGTCTATAATTTGGTGGTAGTCCAAGTCACTAATGGTGGTTAGGAGAGGTAAGGCTTGGTTTTGTGGTAATGATGTTAAGTTGAGATCACCTAACAGGATTAATGGGTTCCTGTCAGTGAATGAACATAGTATCTCTGATATGATATCCAGGTTTGCATTTGAGGGGGAGGGGGCCTGTTTGTTAGGCAGATGTATAACGAATTGGACTTTAGTGTCAGTAAGTCTATGTTGCCTATGTTTTTAGATGTTAAAGAAAAGCCTAAACGCCTCACTTATATCAATACAAGGACACCTCCCCCTCTTTTTGTGGTTCTGTGTGAATGAAATATATCATTCAGAGTTCCCTTGTACCTGCATATATAATATCTTTAGCTCATCTTTTCAAAGGATGCTCAAAGCAAATTACAGCTTTATTAGAATGCAGTACAATTTATTAATTTGGTCTTTTTTTCATATACCACATTTCCAAAGGTCAATGTGGTTTACATGGAACAATTCAACTGAACATTGCATAGAATGGGGAGTGATAACATGGAATGAGAACTTTTAACACTGAACAGGGAATATTAACATGAAGTGAGCTTTTTACAAATGTTATTTTGTGACTGTGGAATATTGACATGCAATAAGTCCCTTCCCCAATGAGTTTACAATCTTAGTAAGTGACTGAAACAGTAGGAGATAGTGATTTGCCCAAGGTCACAAGGCATATCAGAAGTAGAGTTTGATTCCTGGCTCCCCGGGGCCTCAGCGTGTGGCTCTAAACACTAGGCCCACTCTTCTACCCATCTCTGGCCTTTTGCTTCCACAGTTGATCTTGTCTCTGGGGTTGGGCTACTTGACTGTTGGAACTCTACTTTCATTAATGCAAGACATGCATCAGTAACTCCATGACGCTCTCTTGTACAGAGGGGATAATGTCATAAAGTATTTGTGTGTAACTCGGGTTTACATGCAGGAAACGGTTGTTATAAAATTGCACTCATTTATACACAAGTACAATTATGCACTTCATTTAAGGCAGGTGATGTTTGGGTGGAGCTGGGGCAGAGTTACAAGGTATAAAATACGTACATACCTGCACAGAGTACACATGGAGAGTTGGGTATGTCTCTCGGGAGAGGCGTAACTTTCTGTGGGAACATTTGTGCACTACCAGGGATTATTCTAGGATCCTATTTTTATAAACCTAGAAACATGATGGCAGATAAGACCATATGGCTTATCCAGTCTGCCCTTCCATACCAGCTTCTAAGCTCTACAAACCCTTTTCTTCCTTTAGGGATCTTCTGTGTTAGTCCCACGCTTTCCTGAATTCACATACAGTCCTTGTCTCAACTACCGCCATGCATCTACCATGCAATTCTGTAGAAATATTTCTGTATACTACTCCCGAGTCGATCCCCTTTCACCCTCATCCTATGCCCCAACTTTGCAGAGCTTCAATTGAAAGAGGCTCTCCTTCCGTGCATTTATGCCAAGAAGCTATTTAAACGTCTCTATCATGTCTCCTGCTTTTTTCTAAAGTATACACAGTGAGATCTTTACGTCTCTTCCCATATGCTAGGTTGACACTGATAATTTTTATTTTGGATTCAATACCCAGTATCTCAAGGTGAGTGATATTCAGGAACCGAAGCTATTTGCTTGTCCCCAGAGGGCTCATATTGTAAGTTTGGTACCTGAGGCAATAGAGAGTAAAGTAACTTGCCAAAAGTCACAAGGAGGATCGATGGGATTTGAACCTTGGCTTCTCTGGTTCTAACTTCTAGGCTACTCCTCCAATCCTATGGCCCTTCAAACATGAAAAAAGAATATTTCTTAATCATTATACATCTAGATTACTGAACAGCATATGGAGAGGACTCCCAAAGTCACCCTTGCTCTCCTGTACCGAGCTGTACTGCTTTCCAAAGCACTTTACATTTTAGATTGGCCACGAGACAGGTCATCAGTTTCCCTCCTGCTACATTTCTTGGCTGAGACAAACACACCCCGCTGACAGGAGGAGAAATTCTGAAACAGTTGTTAGGACTGTATGTGCCTCCGAATAAATGGCATCCTGATATGAAAGCAGAGGGTAGTGCTTATTATCACCGCAGCACTGTCAGCTGCTGGAGTCAGAGATTAGGAAACTGAGTCATGAGGAAAGTAGTCTGCATCTTTGCACTTCAGGGCTGAGAGCGCTGCTAAGGGCACATACAGAAAAGCAGGTTTGTGACTGTGAAAGAAGAAATTAATGCAGACCAATTCATATGAACACTTTGTTTCTGAAATACGTTTAATGGGCAAAAGTAATTTTTTTTTCTGATTTCTCTAAATCCATGTTTTCTGAGAAAGCAGTTTTTCATTCCACCTTTTATATGGATATACCTATCCTGAAAATTTGACAGAGGGGCAAAGGGGCATGTTTACTAAGCTGTGCTGTTAAAGTGCACTTGATCGTGCACTAACCTGCTTGCTCGGAGGTACATTAATAGCTAGTATGCAACCAAACCAGACAGCCCATGATTAATTAACATGCAACAAGAAGGGGACTGGGCATTGACCGCACATTGCAGTTAGCATGGGGTTACTAGCGCACGTTTGACGTTAGCATGGGTGAACTTAATGCCACCTCAATGGGTGATGTCAAGTGCATCAGCGTTAATTGCAACTGCTGCTGGTGCACGTTAGGGTATAAAAGAGTGCAGGAGCTGCTGGGGCCATGCTATACACACCCCTAAGGCGTTTTTAAAGAAAAAAAAAAACCACAAAATATCTCCCTTTATGCTGTTTGATTAGAGTGGAGGAGTAGCCTAGCGGTTAGAGCAAATACCTAGTACCCAGCAGATCAAGGGTTTGATTCCCACTGGCCCTCCTTGTGACTTTGAGAAGTCACTTTACCCTCCATTGCCTAGGAAGAAAAGGCCTGGCGGCAATCTACTTGAGGTGATACATTGCCAAGAAAACTCAGAGATAACTGTTATGGTCACCAAGGGATTTGATGGGGCACAAAAAAAATGCCATTTGTTATTACAGCTTTTGCCTGAGGACGGAAGTGGTCGGTTCAGTACCTCAGACAGAAGGGTACACCTTTACAGCAGCATAGCTATTTGGATGAGGACAGAGCCAAAGAGCTGTGGTCTTGGACTTAATAATTCTTTCAAATATGTGCTCAAGGAGAATTACCACTGAAATAAAGTAGGTAACTCTGTGCCTTGCAGGGTTTATAATCTAAGTTGGTTCTTGAGGCAATGGGGGTGAAGTGACCAGGCCAAGGACACAGAGTATCAGTGACAGAAGCAGAATTTGATACCTAACTTCCCTGGCTCTCTAGCTGCTACAACACTCCTTCAGTCGTTTTGTGCTAAGAGAGAGCAATTTTCAAAGCTATTTAAACACGTAACATTGCTTGACTGAAAATCACCTCCACCTCCCTTCCACATATAGTGGCGCGTATGCATGTTTTCTGTATCACAGGTACTTTATCCATGGTAGGTTACAGCTGAAAAAGACCAGAGCTCAGCATCGAGTGTCTGCCTATTCTTCTGATGCAATATAGCCAGAAATAGACTCAGAAAGGATTGCTTGGGCTGTCAGATAATAGCAGCAATGGAGTACTTTCGTGATACAACAGCTGAATCTGAAGTTCAAAATAATTTATTCTTAATTGCATGCTAGCATTGAAACTACATGTTTGTGGGAGTCTTCTGCAAAACGCTCGTTTCCTTTGAAAAAGGAGTTTTTTACACTTCATTATATGTTTAATGGTAGTAGCAATACAATTTATATAATTTAGCCCTTCGTTTGTGTTTCAGAGCTAAATGTGTTTTTGTAGAACTCTGCGTTCCTGTTGGCATTTTTAACGTGAACACATTCCTCCTGCTGGAATTCCGCACACAATAATTCAACATTTTGTACTTTTTTTGTGATTTTTGTATAGCTGAGACATTTTTACACAGAAGTTTGAATTTTGTATGCAGAATTCCACATGAAGGGATGGAATGATGAACGGTGTCTAGAGGGTCTCTGTGCTTATTCAGCTGCCTACATATTTTTCATTTCAAAAGCAATAGTACACACGGTGCACATATCTTCCCCATATAGCTAATCTAAACATAAAGTAATGCATAATTTTATGTTGCTAATGCTATATTTAGGTTTTTATTTGTTGTACATGGCTTTGAACTACTTTGTAACTTGGAGAAACAATTTATAAATATTTAAATTAAATTTTTTAAAAGATCTTTGATTTTTTTGTGGTAAAAAAAAAAAAAATGCAGACCGCACGGAAACTGCTGGAGAGACGTGAAGCAGAGCAAATAAGGCTGGAGCATGGCAGGGATCGCAGATGGTGACAGTACTGAGTTAATGGAGAAGATCAGAGGTTCACAGAGCCCATTCTTCTTCTAAATTGCATGTCTCTTTACATGATAATCCAGAGAACGGCAAGACCCCTCCTTCCACTGTGCATCTGTAGAAAATTTCTAAAGCATAGTAACAAAGTCGTCAATGACCATTTGACCCACTCAGTGTGCCCCCTACCGATACTTGTCTAGCTCGGATCGTCTCCCTTTCTTTCTCATACCACTGCCTCTTGGGCTAAAGGACATCTCCCAGCTGTCAGCTACATAAACTGGACTACCTGCAGCAGGTTGCCCTTTCTCCTTTTGGCCAAGCTGACTTACTGTTTATACTAGGCAACTTATCACTGCTTGCTACTGGTGGACTGTTTTTCTCACCTCGCCCTGGGAACTTGACAAAGCTACTCCTCTGCTCCCTGCAAATCAGCTTTGTCATATCTATCCCACCTGATCCATTACCAACAAATGTACTGATAAACTCAAATGAGGGCCCCCAGTCTCTCGCAATCCTGCAAAATCCAACTTTTCCTGTGGAAGTGCCTATTCCTCAAAGAATCGCTGCATGAGACCAGGGGGCCAGTGGGTGGCAGTGGCAGAAGACTCGGTGGTAGCACAGCAGTGATTCTCCTCATTCGCCCTCCTCTCCATCCTGCGCTGGTCCCAGCTTCAAAGAACAGAGGCAGTGTGGTGTCCCAGGCCAAATTCTCCCCCTCTGTTTCCAGGACTGAGTGTCACATCACTATGCAGCTCAAAGCAGACACTGAGGCCCAGATACTGTAGCAGAGAAGGCCATAGTCCAAGGCACTGCACTAATGCTGCCCTTCTACGAAGCCAGAATGGGAGGTTGAGTGATGGAATTGGAGGGAAAAAGGAAGAGACCAAATGGGGGGAGGGTGCAGCATAGCAAGTGTGGGGATCTCTGAAGGACCAGAAAATGAATGAGTGGGGAGTGGGGAAGAGTAAATGAGAGGTTGGTGTGAGAGGCAAAAGTGAGTGGACTGGAGGGGCAAAAGTGTGGACTAAGTCATGTGGGAGGCAAAAGCGAATGAGGGACCTGAAGGTGCCACAAGGTGTGTGTGAATTGGATGTGGGATGTGAGGGAGGGAATTAGAAGAGGTGGGGTAACATGGGGAGATAGTTTGCAAGGGAATTGGAGGGTGGTAGAGTAAGATGATCATAAATGTGAGTGAAGAATGGAGGTAGGGAGCAGGTAGACAGTGAGATGCTCAGAGGGACTATAGGGTAACATAGTATATGATGGCAGATAAAGACCAGAATGGTCCATCTAGTCTGCCCAGCAAGCAGCAAGAGTAGGTGCACCTGCTGCTCCGTGCAGGTCACCCCTCCCCATGCCTTTGTTTAGGGGTGGACCCACTGCTCCGTGCAGGTCACCCCTCCCCATGCCTTTGTTTAGGGGTGGACCCACTGCTCCGTGCAGGTCACCCCTCCCCATGCCTTTGTTTAGGGGTGGACCCACTGCTCCATGCAGGTCACCCCTCCCCATGCCTTTGTTTAAGGGTGGACCCACTGCTCCGTGCAGGTCACCCCTCCCCATGCCTTTGTTTAGGGGTGGACCCACTGCTCCGTGCAGGTCACCCCTCCCCATGCCTTTGTTTAAGGGTGGACCCACTGCTCCATGCAGGTCACCCCTCCCCATGCCTTTGTTTAGGGGTGGACCCACTGCTCCATGCAGGTCACCCCTCCCCATGCCTTTGTTTAGGGGTGGACCCACTGCTCCATGCAGGTCACCCCTCCCCATGCCTTTGTTTAGGGGTGGACCCACTGCTCCATGCAGGTCACCCCTCCCCATGCCTTTGTTTAAGGGTGGACCCGCTGCTCCGTGCAGGTCACCCCTATTTGTTGAGATATAAGAGATAGACTTAACTATCTTTATCTTTATTGCAGTGCTTGATATACCGCCCAAGTGAAGCATCAGGGTGGTGTACAATCAATATGGGCTGTAGGTGAAAATAAAGAGAGAAAAGAACTCCACGGTCTAGACAGGAAAGCAGCAGATGGAGAGACAGATGCATCGGTCACATATGGGAGGGGGGTGTACGGGGATCTTGACCAAGGGAAGGAGGGGAACCTAGGAGTTGGGGGGAGGAAGATCGAAAGCGAGGTGCAAGAGATGGGTCTTGAGTATGTTCTTGAACCGAGGGAATGAAGTTTCAGTACTGAGGGCGTGTGGCAATGAGTTCCAGAGCGCAGGGCCTAGGAAAAAGAATGCAGAGTGGTGGGTGAGTTCGAGATGGGCCTGCGCAGGGGAGGGGAGGAAAAGATGGTTCCCATGAGTGGACCATAGAGGGCAAGGGAAGGGCTGAAGACGAATTAGATCTGCTAGTACTGAGGGACACCACTGTATAATACTTTATGGGCGATCGTGAGTATCTTATAAGTGAACCTGGATTTGTTTGGGAGCCAATAGAGGTGCATAAGCAGGGATGTGACTTGGTCGGACAGGGAGGAGTGGGTAAGAAGACAGGCTGCGGTGTTCTGGATGAGTTATAGGCAACAGAGTTGATATTGGGGGAGACCTGCAAGAACAATGTTACAGTAATCAAGTCTGGAGATGATAAGTGATAGTATGACGAGGGAAGATGAAGAGAGAAAAAGACGAATGGTGCAACAGGGAATTGAATGAACGGCGGATAAGCAGAGAGATATGTTGGTAGAAGGTGAGTGAGGAGTCCAGTATGACCCCAAGGTATCAGAGTTGATACGAGAAGTACTGGGGCGGCAGACAGCATGGGGGATAGAGTAGGAGAGGGGGCTCCGAAGAAGAACCAGAGGGCCGCAACATTATCCTGCTGCTATAAAGGGATCCACTGTGGTGTCTGTCTCATGCCATTTTGAATTCTGTCATTGTATTTGCCCCCACCAAGAATCCACCACCCTTCCAGTGAAAAAGTATTCCCTGATGTTGCCTTTCAGTTTACCCCCTTGCAGCTTCATGTTATGCCTTCTAGTTTTACAGCTTCCCCATCTTTGGAAGAGATTTGTTTTCTCATTAATACTCTAAGTATTTAAAGGTCTGAATCATATCTCCCCTGTCCCTCCTCTCCTCCAGAGTGTACATAGTTAGCTCTTCAAGTCTCTTCTCATATGTCTTCTGGCACAGACTCCAAATCATTTTGGTCACCTTCCTCTGAACCGTTTCCAGTCTTTTTATATCCTTTGCGAGATACAGTCTCCAAAACTGAACATAGTATTCCAAGTGAGGCCTCAACAGCGACTTGTACAATGGCATTAGTACCTCCTCCTTTCTGCTGGTAATTCCTCTCTGTATGCAACCCAACATTCTTCTGCCTTTTGCCACCGCCTTGTCACACTGCTTTGCCGCTTTGAGATCCTCAGAAACAATCACACCGAGGTCGTCATCCTGGTCCATGCACACCAACCTCTCATGCCCTTTCGCATACAATTCCCTTGGATTTCTGTGAGTGTGAGAGGAGTTTAAGCGGGGGATCAGATGGAGTATGAGTGGGGCGCATAGACATAGTTTGGGAGTTGCCCCCCCCCCCCAATCGCTTCAGATGCTGGTGCTGAATTTTCTCTCCTCCCCTCCCAACCAATATGACCTCTATACTCTTTGCCCTCTCTCCAACAAACATTCCATTAAATAAGATCCCAATAGTAAGTAGCAGGAATATGTATAAAACGCTATTTGTCGGATATTCCAGCCAAGAGAAGGAGAGACAAGTTGTTCCCCTGCTGTGGCAGCTCATTTTAATTATATTTTATTAATGAACATTACTTAGTTCATAAAATCAGCGCTGTTGAAAGTTGGCAGCTTGGGAATCCCATAACAATGTGCCACATTTCGAGTCCACCCTCCCCAACTAAGCAAATCCTGCCTATGCTGAGGAGAGAGTGAATGAAGGGATTGGATTGGAGGGTGTTAGGGAATCATTCCTTCCTTTCCTGATTCCAGAACCCCCTCTTCTATCCAGGACCCTTCTTTCTCCTCACTGATCCCCTTCCTGACTCCCCCATCTCTGCCCTCTTTCCTGAAATTCCTTCTCCATTTTCCTCTTCTGAGATCCCCTATGTCCCATAACCCTTACCCTACACTCCATCTTCCCACCCTTTTCCAGCATCAAATCATTCAGACCCTCTCCTGCCCCCCCAAAAAAAGAACTAAATAAATTAACCAGACAGCAAGGAATGACAGAATAAAAATGTATAAAAAAATAAAGTAAAATAAAAATTTACATAACGTACTGATATATTCAAATGTATGCAAATATTCACATTATTGCCACTGAATTTTAAAAAAGCTTGCTGTAGAATTTGCACACTCTTTTTTCAGAATTCTGCAAAATCTGCCACAGGAATGTGGGACTCTCCGCTGCCCCGACCTTACCAGCATCATGGTTTTCAATTACTACCTCCTCTGTTTGCAGGTTAATCCAGGGATCCAGCAATTTCTCACTAAAGTATTTTCTCTGAACCTCCTTCCAATTTTATATTAGGAATGTGCTTTTGTTTTGTTTCACTGTGTAAAATTGCCTTTGTTTCTATTTTATTTCATTTCTTTTCTTCCTTGATCCCCTCACCCTGCTGATGAAACCCATACATTAAATGGAGATGAATGGCTAGCAGAAAAAAGGAGGTGATAATGCCTCTGTATAAGTCTTTGGTGCGACCTCATTTGGAGTATGGTGAGCAATTCTGAAGACCGCACCTTCAAAAGGATGTGAACAGGATGGAGTCGGTGCAGAGGGTGGCTACTAAAATGATTAGTGGGCTTCATTATAAAGCATATGAGGACAGACTTAAGGATCTTAATATGTACACCTTAGAGGAAAGGCGGGATAGAGGTGATATGATTGTTTTGTTTAAATACCTCCGTGGCATAAATGTTCAGGGAGAGAGCCTCTTTCAATTGAAAGCAAGTTCTGCTATGAGGGGACATGGGATGAGGGTGAAGGGAGATAGATTCAGGAGTGATATGCGGAAATATTTCTTTACAGAAAGAGTAGTGGATCCATGGAATAGTCTCCCAGTGGAGGTGGTAGAGATGGGGACAGTAACTGAATTCAAAAAAGCATGGGACAAACACAGAGGATCTCTAAAGGGAAAAAGTGGACTGTTGTAGTTGTTGTTATGGAAGGACAGACTAGATAGGCCATGTGGTCTTTTTCTGTCACCATGTTTCTATGTTTCTATGTTTTTATAAACCCTCCCCTGGTAAGATTACCAGATTTTTTTGCAGACAAAGTGGGGTTACTCATTGTAATGAGGTTCTCCGTGGACAACAGGATGAGTCAGCCATGCCTAGGTGTGCCATCCCTAGGGACCGAATTAGCTCTCCCTAAGCTCAGAGGAATCCCCCTTTTTTGGATTCCTCTAAACCTGTCCCTGTCCCTGTCCCTTCCTGTTTCTGCCCATGGCCTTCCTCCCTCAGTGTCTCCCTAGCCTGGAGCTAGCCCAAAGGCTCATCAGAAGGGGAGGCAGGTGGGAGTGCATGGCTGACTCATCCTGCTGTCCACGGAGAACCCTACTTTCTCCATGGACAAGCAGTCTGAGTCAGCCACGCCTAGGTGACTCCCGAGCTGGGAGTGAAGGAGACGTCTTTTTGGGCCTTGGCAGGGCCCTTTATGCCCTTCATGCCCGAGAGCTATGGTGGATGAGGCTGGAGAGTGAATATACAAGGAGCTCCATAGACCATAAGGTTTGTCAGAAGGTAGCCATTTTATTGTGCCAACTGAGTTCAATGCTGACGAGTAACCGACGGTGCAATGGAGTAGAGCAACGGTGCAAAACAGCGCAACACAGGATAAAAAAACAGTGCAAAACAGTGTTGCAACAATCGTGCAAACATTCAGACTGTGCTCGCCTGAGTCCTTGGGTTCCTGCGTGCAGGCAGCAGTGGCTATCTGCAGGACCGTCCTGCCGAAGCATGTGGTGTCCATGCCCATGATGTGGTTGAGGCAGTAGCGCTTTGTGAGAGTGTGGATTGGTGCCCACATGGCTGTGTTGCAGATATCTGTGGGTGTTGCCATGTGCAGGTGAGCCAGGGGGTCACCATCACCCATAGTTGGTGGGCATGCACCCTCTCCCCTTGCAGGAGGTTGGCCCGTATATAACAGTAGGAAATGCAGTTCACCTCCCATCTGGACATGGTGCTTTTCATCACCTAGTGGACCGGTCTATTCAAGTCATAGGCGTGTGTGCGGTCCTGTCAATGTAGATCTGCAGAGCGCATGTGCAGTCCAGAGTATGCATGTGATTCCAGGTAGAAGCAAGGGAGGATGATGGATTGATTTATGTGGAAAGGAGATACAATCTTCAGTAGAAAATTTGGGTGAGTCCTGAGAATGGCCTGGTCGTAATGTATTTAGGTGTATGTGGGGTAGCTGACGAGGGCCTGCAGCTCGCTGATGCAGTGTGCTGAGGTGATTGTGACAAGGAAGAGGGACTTCCAAGTGAGGAATCTGAGGCGACTGTTCAAGTGATTCAAAGGAGTGCTCCATGAGTTGGTTCAGGACAATGTGAAGATCCCACCCCAGAGCTGGAGCTCTGACCGGGGGGCGTAGGTGATTGAGGCCTTTCATGAATTGTGAGACTAGAGGTTGGGTTGCCATGGATTTCCCCTCCACCCTGTCATGGTAAGCAGCTATGGCGCTCAGGTGTATTTTGATGGAAGAGGGCACCAGGTTGTTGTGTGAAAGTGTGAGCAAGTACTGTAGTAGCACTGGTATGGGACAGTCGAAGGGGTTCAGTCTTTCGCTGTCGCACCACGAGCAGAATCTATCCCATTTTGCCACATAAGACCGCTGCGTGGCTGGGCACCTGGCTGCCAAAAGGACCCCCATGACATCTTGTGATAGATGGAAGGAGTAGCCATGTAGTCAGTTGCAGGTTTGCAGGTTGGGGTGGATAGGTTATGGCCCCTTGTCCTGTAAGATGAGGTCCGGGTGGATAGGTAGCCTGAGGTGTCGTCGCTGGTTTGATAGCTGCTGGAAGTATGGGAATCAGGGCTGCCTTGGCTAGAAGGGTGCGACGAAGATGACATTCGCTGTGTTGTGCGCGATCTTCTGGAGCACTCTGGAGATGAGGGGAGTGGGTGGGTAGGCATAGCAGAACTGGGGGCCCCAGTTGATGGAGAATGTATCCGTAGCCACCCTGTGGGTGGAGAGGAGTCTGGAGCAGAAGTGTTTTCATTTCTCGTTCTCCTTGCAGGTGAATAGGTCAATCGCTGGATTCCCCCACTGCCAGAAGAGGCTGGAGGTGACAGAGCCGTTGAGCAACCATTCATATGGGGAAGAGTTGCCGGCTCAGGGAGTCTGCCAGGGTGTTGTCGTCCACCGGTAGTTACACTGCTTGCAAGTAGGACCGCAGGGAGATGGCTGAGGTCCAGATGAGGTATGCCTCCCACGTGAGCCTGTGCCCCCTTGTCTGTTGATGTAGAACATTGACAACTGATTGTCTGTCTGTCTGAACCAGAATAGACTTCCCCTGTACACAAGGTGGAAGGCTCATAGCGTGTTCCCTATGGCTCAGAGTTTGAGGAGGTTGATGTGGAGGCATGCCTCTGCTGGGGACCAGATCCCTTGCATGCAGAGGTCGAGCAGATGTGCCTCCCATCTGCGTTTTGATTCATTGTTAGGGTGATCTGCAGATGGGGTGGTCTTAGTGGCTTGATTCTCTGCAGGTTCTTCCATGTTCGCCACCCGCCAAGACTTATGCGAATGTAGTCTATAAATTAATGAATAGAGTGGAACGGGTAAACGTAGATTGATTGTTTATATCATCAGAATACAAAAAGACTAGGGGACATGCAATGAAGCTACAGGGGAACCTATTTAAGACTAAGAGAAAATATTTTTTCACTCAACGTGTAATCAAACTCTGGAATTTGTTACCGGAGGATGTTGTAAAAGCTGTTAGTGTAGCTGGATTTAAAAAAAAGATTGGACATGTTCCTGGAGGAAAGGTCCATAAACCATTATTAAAAGGGACCCGGGATATCACTTGTTGACCCAATACAAGCACTGAGGAATCTGTGTCTTTTGGGGAGACTGCTGGTACTTATGACCTATATTGGCCACTGTTGGAAACGGGATACTAGGCTTGATGGACCTTGGTCTGACCCAGTATGGCATATCTTATGTTTACCCTGTGGTACAGGGGTTGCCTGTGCTGGTCCCAGGCCCTCCAAAGGTACCATTGGAGCTGGCACATTCGTAGTCTTGTGCGTCGGATGATGTGCACTGCTGCAACCATGTGTCCCAAGAGGTGGAGGAATGTCCATGCTGAGGTATCACTGGACGAGGCGATCTGTACAGCTAGCGTGATGATCTTGTCTGCTGTTGCGTTGGTAGGAACATTTTTGCTTGAGTGGTATCGATGCAGGCCCCTATGAATTCTGCAACCTGGGACAGTCGCATGTTTGACTTGTCATGGTTGATAAGGAAGCCCAGAGACTGGAGCAGGCAGGTTGTGGTTTTTATGGCTGTCTGAGCTGCTCCTCAGGATCGTGCCATGATTAGCCAGTCATTGAGATAGGGGAAGACACGTATGCCCGCCTTGCGCAGGTGGGCTGCTGCGACCATGATGCACTTTGTGAAGGCTCGTGGTGCTGAGGATAGGCCAAAAGGAAGGGCCTTGTACTGGACATGCTGGCTTCTTAATGTGAAGCAAAAGTATCTTCTCTGGGACAGGTGCAGAGGTATGTGGGTGCATGTATGCTGGAGATCCAGGGATGTGAGCTAATCGTTCTCCAGGGTCAGGAGAGGATGGTGCCCAGCGAGTGCATGCAGAATGTTTCTTTTAGGATGTGCTTGTTGAACTGCTTGAGGTCAAGGATGTTTGTGCATACAATTTCTTGATATACCACCCAGGCTAAAAGGCATCAGAGTGGTTTACAATCACTATTAGCAGGTACTGGGTACATTCCCTCGTCCACAAAGGGCTCACAATCTATGTGTACCTGAGGCAATGGAGGGTTAAGTGGCTTACCCAAGTCCAGAAGAAGTGCCTATAGGACTAGAAACCCCAGTCCCTCTGGCCTGAGATTTCTTTCCCCAGGTGGGAAATGAACCCCTGGCCTGAGGTATCTTGTCTTAACCCCTAGGCCACTCCTTCCAGCACCAGCTGCTGGATTTTTGGGGATGAGGAAAAATCGGGAGTAGAAACCCTGGTTGAGCTGCAAGGCTGGAACCGGTTCTATGGTGCCTATTCGCCGGAGGTTGTGAGATGCTTTGAGTAGGTGCTGGCTGTATTCTGCCTTTGTCTGGGGTTGATGGACGGGTGGCAGGGGTGGGGGAGGTTTTATTAAGTGGATGTGGATGGTGTTGATTGTCCAGCAGTCGGTGGAGATGGCTGCCCACACTCCCAAGAAAAGGGAGAGTCGGCCTCCGACGGGTGCATCCCCCAGGGATCGTTGTGCATCCACAGGTGGTTGGTGGTCATAAACTTCGGTTGTTCCTGTTCGAGGAGGAGGTTTGGGCCTTTTGTGATTTCTTGTCACATGGACACTTATATTGGTAACTGTTCTTGTAGCGCTGGGTATTCTGATAGCCTGTGTGGCTGCTGTTGAAAGAATTGCCATAATTATTGTGCTTGCATGGACAGTTGGACTTATGGCCATCATATGGCTTAGAAGGCCTCTGACAGTGTAGTCCATCGGTGATGCGGCTCTGTATAGTGGTGCATTTGTCTTTTATACCTTCCACCGTCTCCTTCAGCTTGCTACTGATGAGGTTGTCCCCGAGGCAGGGGGCATTGGTCACCCAGTCATGTATATCTTCCCTTAATCCAGAGGCATTCAGCCATGCTGTGTGATGGGCAGTGATGGCCATTCCCGTGGTGCGAGCGGTGATCTCAAAAGCATCGAAGATCACCCTGATCAAGTGCTTGCAGCAATCTGCCATGACTTGCAACAATAGTGCCAGGAGATCCCTAGTTTCCCGTGGGAGAAATGTGACCGTATCCTTGGTACGCTGTAGTAGTTGGTCAAGGAAGGCGACGATCTGAAACTGGTGGGAAGCAATCTTTGTGTTCAGTATGGTGCTCAAAAAGACTTTCTTGACGATTCCGTTGAGTTTGTTCTCCTTTCCTGGGGGTGAGTTAGGTTTTGTCAAAGACTTTTGGATCTTTCAGGGTGATTCCACCATGATGCATTGATGTGCAAGTTATGTCGCCTCAAAACCAAGGGTGGGGGGAGCACATGGTACTTCAGCTCTAGTCTCTTGGTTATGGTGGGTGTCGTTGCATGGGTCTGCCAGACTTTATCCCTG
This sequence comes from Ichthyophis bannanicus, assembly GCA_033557465.1. Taxonomy (NCBI): domain Eukaryota; kingdom Metazoa; phylum Chordata; class Amphibia; order Gymnophiona; family Ichthyophiidae; genus Ichthyophis; species Ichthyophis bannanicus. The sequence goes on along the minus strand of CM066049.1, from coordinate 115,613,161 downwards.
CAATCCAGCAGCACTTGGTGGATAGGTAGGGCCACTAATGATTTGGGGGACTTGAGGTACTTAAGGACGCCCAGTGCATCATTTTTGGGATTGGGTCCGCTGTTCGGTGTTAGTCCAAGGTTTGTGGAGAGCTTCTGAAGAAACTTTGGTATGTGAGGTCCTCGGGGAGGGAAGGTGGACGCTGGAGGAGTTGGAGCAACAGCTGTGGTACGTCGTGAGGACGGAGGCCTGGCATCTTCCCCTGAGCTCCAAAAGGACTCCTTGGAGTGTGTTAGCTCTCCTTCTTCCTCTATGGTAGACCCTGGCATGGGGTGGTGGCCCTGGGCTGAAAGAGGTGAAGCCAGGGCATAGGAATTCTGAGGAGTGGTAGGATTCTGGAGCAGGGTCTGAGATGGTGTTATTGGGAGCTGCTGGGCTAGAAACATGACCCAGAACTCCATCAGAGTCACTTGAGGTGTCATGGAGGGGGCCACCTGGTCTGGAGTAGCCACATTGGGGGAGCTTCCATACTGTGTGGAGCTCTGCTGAGCTTCTTGTCAGCTGCCGGTGATAGTGGATCTGTGCCTCCTGCTGTGGCTACTGCTCTGCCAGCTTTTGCCCATCCTGCATTTGTGTGAGCACTTGTTGCTGCTGCTGCTTCTTCTGTCCTCCCTCCTGCATTTACTGGCCTTGGGGACGCGTTGATGACATCAGGGGGAGGAACTATGATGCTAGGAAGATGATCTGTGATGTCGGTACCTGTTGGAATCATGGTGTTGATGCTCTGAATGCTTTTGAGCCTCTTCGTGCTGGTGGGAGGAGCTACGGCACCCAGAGATAAGAGGCAGCTGACCACGTGCTGGGAAAGTCCAGGGGATGCGCGGCAGTACAGGATCAAGCTATGGGAGAGTGTCCCCAACTCAGGAGGCAGCAGAGGAAGCCATGTGTGGGCCAGAGGGGGACCTGGAAGGACGCAGATTACTCATAGAGTGGAGGGGGGGAGCCCTTACCAGTTCAGGGTGCCGAAGTGCTGCCCTAATCATGCCCTGAACTAGCAGAAAAAGAGCTTACCTGCCCTGGAGTGGCCACAAAGGGTGCTGCTGAAAATGTGGGGGGTGCTGCCTGTTCCCCTATAGTGCCGTTGAAGGGCTCAGTGCTCCTTAACTTGTGCATTAGTTTTCCTTTTGGCCCTGGTCCTCCTTGTGGGTGCCCCGTTTTTGTTTTTTTGCAGTGGGTTGCACGTGGTCCGGTGGGCTGCAGGACTGGCAGTACTCATGGTCTTGGCTGTTAAGGTGTTTGTTGCAGCTGGGGCACTTCCTGGTGGATCTTTCCTCCATGTTCCTGCCTTTCTTTATCTTAGTGTTTGTTTGTTTTAACAAAATGTGGAGAGAACTGGATGTTGTCTCCCCCCCCCCCCCCCATATTCCTCTGTCCTGGAAGGTGGATGGAAAAAAACTGAAGGAGGAAGGCCAGGGGCAGGAACAGGAAGGGGAGGGGACAGGCACAGAGGAATTAAAAAAAAAGGGGGGGGGGAGGATTCCTCTGAGTTTAGGGAGAGCACCTGGGCATGTCTGACTCAGATTTCTCCATGGACAAGCACTCTGAGATACTTATCTGGTGAGAGGGGGGGGGGGGGGGAAGGAAGGGACACTAGTTTCAGGTTTGGGCAACAAAGAATTGAAGTCATTACCCTGCTCATCTTTCCCCCTCACTCCCATCCAGCCCATGACAGCAATAATATTTCTTCTAAGCAGACAAACAGACAGAGAAATAGTTCAGTAATGCATTTTCCCCATACTGTACAAAATATAAAGATAATGGATGTAAATTCTAAAATCTGACATTCAAATCAATAAATTGGAAAATAAAATCTTCTACTACCCTCTGTCGCCATTGCTGGAATTGGGAACAGGAGGCTGCAAAGTGGGTAGGGGTTGGAAACATAGCTTGAAAATTAGGAACATGTGGTAATCCATCCCCCTTTCCCTTCTTCTTTAGGTGTACCCCATCCCTGGAGTCCTAATGCGGTAATGGACTCTCTTTGTATCAGAGCAGTATTCATATTTTGTGGAATATAACAGAAACCCAAAGCAGAAGCTAAGCCTGCGCGGTCCATTGTTTAACTCTTTGACATTATGCTGGGATCTCTCTAGCCCCCCAGTGTTCCAGCTTCAAGGATGGTATCACACCCTTCCCTATCCCTCTTGCCTCAGAGAATCTCCAGCAGTGGATGTGTAAACACATCACGAAACTGCCGAGGCAATACCCTATAGCGCACACCCAACTGAGCTCTCTTTTAGAGCTTATTTACTCCACAGAATTCTCCAAAACTTCTGCCATGACTTCACATGATTATTTATCATACTTCACATTAAGCAGAAAGCATAACTTTTCCAGAGTTAATAAATAAGAAGAAATGAGCTTACTTTTGGCAGATTTGCAATGCTTCTGACACACTACCACACAGACCTCAACTGGGCCTTATCAAGGAGGTGGATTAGAGAAGTAGCCTAAAGGACTACTACTAAGCATTTGTATAGCGCTACAAGTCATACACAGCCCTGCACGAGATAGTCCCTGCTCAGAGCTTAAAATCTAGTCAAGACAGACAACACAGAGGGTGTAGGCAGGGATAAAACAAGGGGGAAAGGAAAATAAAAAGGAGATCAGGTAAGTCAAAGTCCAAAAGCAGCAGCGAAGAGCTGAGTTTTCAGCCTGGATTTGAAGAGGGTCAGAGATGGTGTCTGGCGTACAGACACAGGTAGTTTTGTTCTAGGCATAAGGTGCAACAAGGTGAAAGGAGCGAAGTCTGGAGTTAGCAATAGAAGAGAAGGGCACAGATAGAAGCAATTTGCTAGAAGAGCGGAGTTCCCGAGGAGGGTTGTAAGGAGAGATAAGAGAAGAAAGGTAGTGAGGAGCTGCAGAGTGAATGCATTTATAGGGTCAGCAGGAGAAGTTAAAACTGGATGCGGAAACGGATAGGGAGCCAATGAAGTGACTTGAAGAGAAGTAATATGGGCATGACGAGGCTGGTGGAAGATTAGCCGTGCAGCAGAGTGTTGAACAGATTGAAGGGGAGAGAGATGATTCAAAGGGAGACCAACAAGGAGTCAGTTACAGTAGTCAAGATGGGAGGTGATTAAGGAGTGGATAAGCGTCTTAGTAGTGTGTTCAGAAAGGAAAGGGTGGATTTTGTTGATGTTATAGAGAAAGAAACAGCAGGTTTTAGCTATCAGATGAATGTGTGTGGAGAAGGGGAGAGAGAGAAGAGTCAAAGACAACCCCAAGATTGCGAGCTGAGGAAACAGAAAGGAGTACAGAGTTATCCACAGAGACTGAGAAAGGAGGAAGAGGAGGGGAGGTTTTAGGGGGGAAAGATAAGAAGTTCAGCCTTGGCCATGTTCAATTTCAAGCGGCGGTGAGACATCCGAGCAGCAATGTCAGAGAGGCAGGCAGAGATCTGGGTCTGGCTTGCCGGAGAGATTTCAGGCGTAGAGAGGTAGATCTGGGAGTCGTCAGCATACAGATGGTACTGAAAACCATGGGAAGAGATAACTGCACCAAGGGACTGGGTTTAAAGAGAGAAAAGGAGCAGACCCAAGACAGATCCTTGGGGTACACCAACTGGGAGTGGGGTAGCAGAGGAGGAGGAGCCACCAGAACACACACTGAAAGAGCGATGGGAGCGATAGGAGAAGAACCAGGATAGTACAGAGCCCTTAAAACCAAGTGAGGATAGGGTATCGAGGAGAAGGTTGTGGTCAGTGTCAAAAGCAGCAAAGAGGTCGAGGACAGAGTAAAGGCCCTTGGATTTTGCCAGGAACAAGTCACTGGAGACTTTGGCAAGAGCCTTATCAGTAGAGTGTAAAGGACAAACTCCAGACTGTAGAGGATCCAGGAGGGCATGAGAGGAAAGGGTCAAGGCAATGGCAGTGAACCACATGCTCAAGTAGTTTAGAAATGAAGGGAAGGAGGGAGATGGGTTGATAATTAGGACAGGTGGAATCAAGTGAGGGTTTCTTGAGGAGAGGTGTGACCACAGCATGCTTGAAGGCTGCAGGGACAGTTGCAGTAGAGAGAGATAGGTTGAGAATATGAAAGATGGAAGGGACAACGGTGGAGGAGATGGGGCTTAGGAGATGGGTGGGGATAGGATCAGAGGAGCAGGTGGTGAATTTGGAGGAAGAAAGAAGGTGTGCAGTTTCCTCTTCAGAGATCACAGGAAAGGAAGAGAGGGTAGAAGAGGTAGGGGGAAAGTTGGGAGGAGGGGAAGCAGCTGACTTTGTGGGGAATTGGAGGGTGGTCTTGTGGATTTTGTCATGGAAACAGTCAGCCAGGGTTTGGGCAGAAAGGGAGGGAGGGATCAGAGGCGGAGGCACTTTGAGGGGAGAGTAGAGTAATAAAGAGACGGTGAGGGTCAGATGGACATAATAGTTTTGTTTGGCAAGAGTTATGGCTGACTGGAAAGAGACAAGCATGAATTTGAAGTGTAGAGAGAGCTGGGTAAGCCAGAGTTCAAATCATGCTTCTTCCACTGGCATTCTTTGGGAAAGTCAGATGCCTGCCAAGTCTTCCACATTGGGTGGGACTCTCCTGATTTGGGGATCTATCTTTCACTATCATGGGCAACAGTGAAAAAACCTCTGGTCCACCAAAAGAGATTTGTCAGCCTACCTTCAAGGCATGTGGGTGCTTTGCCATACACTCTACATCTTTCTGCTGAATCAGATCTCTAGTATGAAGAGCAGCAGAAAAAAGAGCCACCACCAGTCATGGTGCCAGCACAGACAGATGGTGACCTCCTTTGTGCTGTTGCCTGGTTAGTGATCTCCTTTGTTGCCTGGTGGCAGATCTGTAACATAGTTGTGGGTAAATTGATTCAGCCCTTTTGAAGAACCTATGGTGAATCGGGGCAAAAGAGCAGTCCAACAAGCCATTATGGTAAATTCTGAAATGGAAACACACAAGCCGTAAGTAACCTCACCTCCAGCAGGAAGCAGAGGCTGGGGTAATGGGGAGAGGCAGAGGATGCTGGGGCAGGACGGCAACGAGGAAAGTGGTAAAAGGCAGAGGGCAGATCCTGGGAGAGGGAAAGAGGTGGATGATGAGAGAGGGGGAAACAGACTATGGCAGCTGTGGAAGAATGAAGAGGCTAAATGTGGAGGGATGGGAAAGGAGTAATAGAGGGGTGAGTGATGATGTGAAGATGGAGATGGGGGTTGAAGAGAAAGAAAAGGAACTAAAGAGGAGAGAAAATGTAGATGTGTTGAGAGAACTAAAAGATGTGAGAAGCCGTAAGAACAGAAGATATGCCATACTGGGGTCAGACCAAGGCCTGTCAAGCCCAGTATCCTGTTTCCAAAAGTGGCCAACTACACTAAGCTTTTACTACATCCTCCATAGAGTAAGAAGAGATAGCAATGAAGAAGAGAAATGTGAGAAAGGGCCAAGAATATATGGGGGATTGGAGAGACAGAAAGAGAGGAAGACAGGCAGGGGCAGGGCGTGATAAAGAGGGGACCCAGGATTTGATAAGGAGGAAAAAACCCATGGAGATAGTACGAAAGAAACAGAATTGAGAATCCAAACAAGTGCATAGGATAAAAAGGAAGAGAAAGTGGGGAAGGAGAGAATAAAAGAAGAAACAGGAGAAGCAAGAAAAGAGAACAAAGTATTCAATTACCCACTCTGAGGAAGGGAGAACTGAAACAGGAAAAAGTGAGACACCAGAAAGAATAAGGAGGCAGAGACGTACTTAGCACAAGGCAGAATATAAGTAAAGATAAGAAGCAGCATCCTACCTCACAGGGGTTTTCATGGTAACAGGATGAGGGGGACTGGGGTAACAAAGACTCAAGGTCTCATGCTGAATTTGCTTTCTGGAGTTACTTGGACGGTGGCTAGGCCAGTCTACATTACAAAGAGTGTAGAGACTTGGGGGGAGGGGGCGGGAGGGAAGAAGCTGCCTCCTCCCTAGTTGCCTATGGGCAGCCACAATTTCTATCCATTCCTGGCCCCCCTGCCCTTTGACTTGAGATTATATGGTGCCTGGTGTTGATTAACAGGTTAGGAGAGGGACACGGGAGGAGGGGGTGTTGACTCCAAATGGGAATTTAGCAGGAGCTGCTCTTACTTGCACATATACAGCACTATGCATGCCTTGTAGCGCTATACAAATAAGTACTTGTTGTAGCAGTAGAAAATACCCAAAGTGGACAAATCACTGCTGGGCAGATTGGATGGGTCATTTTCGGTCTTTATCTGCCACCATTTAATATGTTACTGTGTCACCTTATAAGTCACTCTAATTTATTAGTATTTAGCTCATGCCTTTTTCCAGTAGAGGTTCAAGGCAAGTTACATTTGGGTACTGTAGGTATTTCCCTGTCCCTGGAGGGCTGACAATCTAAGGTGTACCTGGGGCAGTGGAGGGTCACAAGGAGTGCCAGTGGAATTTGAACCCTGCTCTGTCCAGTTCCAAGCTGCTGCACTTGCCACTAAGCTACTCTGCAGTTCAACATCCACTACGGCCATGTTAATTCTATTGAAATGGAGCTTTACGTTTATAGTGCAGATACATTTATACGGCATAAATACATGCAGATACATTTATACAGCAGCAACATGGTCATGCCTGAACCGAAGAAAAGCAGGCTGAGTAAAGGCTGTTTCCAATGTTTGAAAAACAGTTTCATAAGCGGGACCAGCCTGCCTCCCAGCCTCCAAGTTAACGATAGCGCTGCATTTAACAGTATGCCATAGTACAGTTCAGCGGCCTCCTGAGAGCTGCGATAAAGTATCACACTGAAATAAGAGGCAAAACAATACTGGAACACACTGGACTGCAGAGTCACTATACTGTAGGAAAAAAAGTTTTTTTAAGAATAAGCTTTTACTGCTGGAAGAATTGATTACATTTCCCTCGGCTCACAATTGGGGAAAACTCTGCTTTGAAGCCTGTGAACAGTACAAGTTGTAGCAAAGTTTGATCTAGGGACACTGAAATTGTTGCTGACTTTGTATAGCTTTCTGCATAACACCATGCAAAGACAGATATACACACAACTGAAAAAGGAACCCATATGGTAGGACGAGCTCAGGTACATCGTCATCTATGAATTATTATTCTTACATTGGTTTGATAAAAGGTACAACAGCCTACAAGGCATCCGGTTGTTCTCTTCAACCTCAAAACTGCAACAGTGCAAAATCCTCCAAACAAATTGTTCTTCTCATCCCTACCTACTTTAGCATCACAAAGGGCTCGGTGCAGAAACTCTGCACTAGAGCCCAGCGTTAAAGCCCCAGCACAGGGTCCCTAACACAAGTTTAGTGCAGAAGTCTTAGAGATGCTGCAATGTAAGCAAACAGCATGCACATCACTGCAGTAAACCAGGAGAGCAGGCCAGGCGCATGTGCACCGCAGTCTGCATTAGCAGCACCCGGATCTTGCACAGAAAGAACAGCTTTGGCATTGTGCAAATGTGCTGGATTGCCATCTGGCACATAAACAGCAACATTATTCTGCACAATTCTACCTTTATTTACCATTTTAACAAAAAGGTAACAGGAAAAGGAGACCGCTATGGCTTTCGAAAGAAGTAGCTGGAAAAGTGAAGAAAAAGAGGGAGGCCTTCATGAAATACAAGAGATCACAGAGAGAGGAAGACAGGCATCTGTATTTGGAAAAACTTAGAGAAGCTAGCAAAGTAGTCAGGAAGGCAAAGATTCAAAAGGAGGAGGAAATAGCCAATGCAATAAAATGGGGGGGATATGACATTTTTCAGATATGTTAGTGAGAAGAGGAAGGGCAAAAGTGGTATTGTCAGACTCAAGGGTGCAGGAGAGGAATATGTAGAAGCTGATAAGAATAAAGCGGAATTGCTTAACAAATATTTCTGTTCTGTGTTCACAGATGAAGAAACAGGAGCAGGATCTCAGAAAACACCCACAAACAGGAACAGATGTGAGGGACATCTTGAACAGTATTCAGAAGACTGTGTTCATGAGAAACTAGCTCATCCTAAAGTAGACAAAGCGATGGGACCAGATGGGATACACCCTAGAATACTGAGGGAACTTGGGGACGTTCTAGCAGCTCCACTGACTGACCTTTTCAATGCCTCGTTGGAGTCGGGAGTGGTGCCAAAGGACTGGAGAGAGGCTCATGTGGTGCCTTTACATAAAAGCGGAAGTAAGGATGTGGTTGAAAACTATAGGCCGGTTAGTTTAACTTCGGTGGTGAGTAAATTATTGGAAACGCTTCTGAAAGAGAAAATAGTGAGGTTTCTGGAGTCCAGCGGACTACAGGATCCGAGGCAGCATGGATTCACCAGAGGCAGGTCTTGTCAGATAAATCTGATTGATTTCTTTGACTGGGTGACCAGGGAGTTGGACCGAGGGAGAGCCCTAGATGTGGTGTATTTAGATTCCAGTACCTTCAAAGCCTTTGACACTGTTCATCACAGGCGACTTATAAACAAACCAAGCACCCTAGGGATGGATCCTAAAGTTACTGCTTGGGTTAGAAATTGGTTGGGTGGGAGGCGACAAGTACAGGTAAATGGAGTTCACTCTGAGGAGAAGGATGTTACCAGTGGTGTGCCCCAGGGATCTGTCCTTGGTCCGATTCTTTTTAACATCTTTGTTAGTGATATAGTGGAAGGGCTGTCAGGTAAGGTTTGCTTCTTTGCGGATGATACCAAAATCTACAATAGAGTAGACACCCAGGAAGGTGTAGGTAACATGAGGAGGGATTTAGCTAAGCTTGAAGAATGGTCTAGGATTTGGCAGCTGGGATTTGATGTTAAAAAACGTAAGGTCATGCATTTGGGCTGCAGCAATCCAAGGGAGCAATATAGTATAGGGGGGTGAAGTACTTTTGTCCACTAAAGAAGAGCAGAACCTAGGCGTGGTTGTGTCTGATGATCTTAAAGTAGCTAAACAGGTAGAAAAGGTGACGGCAAAAGCTAGAAGGATGCTTGGGTGCATGCGGAGAGGAATGGCTAGCAGAAAAAGGAGGTGATAGTGCCTCTGTATAAGTCTTTGATGTGACCTCATTTGGAGTATAGTGTGCAATTCTGGAGATAGCACCTTCAAAAGGATGTGAACAGGATGGAGTCGGTGCAGAGGGTGGCTATTAAAATGATTAGTGGTCTTCATTATAAAGCATACGAGGACAGACTGAAGGATCTTAATATGTACACCTTAGAGGAAAGGCGGGATAGAGGTGATATGATTGAGATGTTTAAATACCTCCATGGCATAAATGTTCAGGGAGAGAGCCTCTTTCAATTGAAAGCAAGTTCTGCTACGAGGGGACATGGGATGAGGGTGAAGGGAGATAGATTCAGGAGTGATATGCGGAAATATTTCTTTACAGAAAGAGTAGTGGATCCATGGAATAGTCTCCCAGTGGAGGTGGTAAAGATGAGGAGAGTAACTGAATTCAAAAAAGCATGGGACAAACACAAAGGATCTCTAAAGGTAAAAAGGAGACTGTTGTAGTTGTTGATATGGAAGGACAGACTAGATAGGCCAGGTGGTCTTTTTCTGTCGTCATATTTCTATGTTTCTATTCAGTGTAATATCAACATTTATGAACATTGAATATTATTCAGAGGAGAACCTCTGCACCAAATAACACTGATGCTTATGCACTAAAGAACATGCCAGCATATGCCTACGACATAGCCCCAGCACAGTCCCCTGCCATTTTTCTCAGCGCTCTTCAGCAAAGCCAGAAGAACATGCAAGTGTTGTACGCTGAAGAAACATCTTCAGCAGCACCGACCACCTTTGAGCTAACCCTTAACGCCTCTACAAACCTTGCATTAAAATCCTAGTGTTGAGCTCAGCCTTCCGCACACTTCTCGCATCTGCGCTGCATAGTTAATTGCTTCATTACCATCTATTTAAATGAGCTATGTGCTGCCTTTAGTATAATCATTTCTGCATTATTACACTCATGATAGATCCCTTTCTGCATTCTGTGCAAACACTACACTGTTGCCTGCGCTAAGCCTTAAGGGTGGAAAGGAAGCCAATGGCCCAGAATGATAAATAATCCATAGACTTGCTTAATACTTAAAGGGTATTAATGACTAAACAAACCTTTTTTTAAGGAGGGGGAAGCTGTAAAACTAGAAGCTATGAAATGAAGCTGAAAGGAGGTAAACTCAAAAGCAATGTCAGGAAATACTTTTTCACAGAAAGGGTGGAGGATGCGTGGAATGCCCTCCCGATAGGGATAGTGGAGACCAAAACAATGACGAAATTTTAAAAAGCATGGGACAGGCACAGGTGATCATCCCTATATAACAGGAGAATGGAATCAAAGCAAACAAACAGATGAAGGGGAAAAGCAACTTAAGAATGAAGCACTGTTAAGTTTTTGTATGTAACACTTGACAATGAATGACTGTGGATAGGTCAAAGGGATTTGCATTTAAATTGTTTGTTAAACAGCCTCCCATCAGCTAAAGAGGGTTAGTATTTAGCGTTCTAATGAGGTTTGAAGATAATGTCACTGGAAAGTTTTGTAGCTTCAGTTCAATGGTTTCAGGGTCATAGTAAAATAAATATTTTCTACCTATACGTACTGAATGTTGATTTTTGGGATATGCATGATGTCTCGCTTAGGGAGCAGGGGGATGTTGCAATGTGGGCATATTATAGAATTTGCATGTCTTTCTGCAGCAAGCAAGGCTGTAATAAGAACGCCGTGATGAGAGGACATTTCAATGCATTACCAGATGAGTTGTTATAGAAGTGTGAATTTCAGAGCCTTGCAGTGATTGGTCCAGTACCTCACTCTGTATCATGTGGATCGTCCCAGGCCATACTTAGAATCCTGATGAGAATTGGAGAGAATGCCTGGCCCATGTGTCAGTAGAGTCAGACTCTCATGGAGTCCAAAATCTGCCCACTGATGTGCCTTGGAATTTTGGCTGGCACTCTGGAGTTAACAGCCACATTCTTGTGAAAGTTACCACAGCATCCCTAAATATTCCAGGAGTCAGCAGGACTGCAGTGAAGATCTAAACCTGGAGACAGCACACTTCATTCCTATTGCTTACAAGTTCATATTGCTATTAGGAAACAAATCTTTGTTTCTTGGGACTTGCTTGCAAGGATTTGCCACTGGCCAGAGAAGCTGCATTGCTGCTTAGAGCCACTGCTAATAGATAATTCAGCAGGAGAGATCAGGCAAGGTGTTAAAGCAAACACTTAGCATAGGCCCACACGGAACAGCAGAATGACCAGGCCATTGACACTACCACAAGAGCAAAGGCTTGGCCCCAGTCAGAATAACACATCGCAGCAGTCAAGCAGAGGTCTGCATTGGAGTCATGGCTTCAGAACGTGGATGCATGGCATGCACATTATTTCCCGAGGTATGCCGTATTGGTGCCATGTCGCTTCAGGCCCGCAATGGCAGTAGTTTACAGAGGTTACAGTTTTGCTTTGGGCCAGGGCAGTAGGTTTTGTGCCTAATTCTTAGCATGGAATAGGGAGAAGTAGTGACAGCCAACAGGAGACATGCAATGTTGTGCTTTCAAGACTGGGTGAAGGCTGGGGAGAACTTATGAAAGAGACTGGGTGAAAGCTGGGGGTGGGGTGTTGAGAAAGAGACTGGTGGAGACTCAGGCCATATGATATGTAAAGCAAAAAGGCAGTTGTTTCTTTGCTTCACATATCAATGGGGTTTTATCACGCAGCTGCAGCGTGCTTGGGGAAGGGAAACTGCTGGCTTCTGTCAGTGATATGCAGAGGCAACTTAAGGCACCAATTTATTAAAGACTGTCTTTACATATAGACGTAGAATGTGGAAACAGCCTTAGTAAGTAATTTTCTAAAGATGCTGCTGATTTCAAGGGGATTCACTCCCCCTCCTCTCATTTGAACTTTACTGTTGGGAGGTGTGGGGAGCCAAGAGGTGGGAAGGGCGGTCTCAGCCGCTAGCTCCTAAGATTTTGGGCCGTCTCCTAGATTCAACAAAAATTTGTTGATGCCTGTATTTGGTTGTGCAGCTTTTTGTATGCTTTTCATGTAGTACAAATCCTTTTCTTCATGAAGCTCCATCATGGTTATATTTAGCCAATGTCTTTTCACTTGTAGTTCAAGGTAAATTGCAGTCATGTACAAAAGGTATTTCCTTGTCCCATGGAGGGCTTATAATCTAAAATGTGTACCTAAGGCAATGGGAGGGCTATGCAACTTGCCCAGGGAGTGCCAGCGGGATTCAAACCTGAGTTTCTTGGGTCATAAGGCTGATGCTCTAACCACTAGGCTACTCCTAGAGTAACACATAAGGGCAGTCACAAAGTTAAACTCTAGGTTTTAAGCAGTGGCGGGATTCGATTCAAATAGGATCGATCCCACCACTGACAGGACAGAGCGGATGGCAGCACAGTATGTGTTTGCACTGCCGGCGTTGCACGCTTGGGCCGCTGGCAGCCATTGCAGGGCAGTGGCTCCCTGGTGGCCAAGCGGCCTGATTCCCGCCCACAGGGCTTTGACGGCATCAGGGGCTTTCCTCAATGCTATCAAACCACTGGAAGGCAGGGGAGTCCCGCCAGTACAGCACCGGCTTTGGGACACCATTTTCGGCCTGGTTCACTGAACATGGCCCATGGCAGAAACTGGTTTGTGCGAACTGGCCGGATCTCACCACTGGTTTTAAGGGAAAGGTGAAAAGAGGGTAGTCCATCTGTGGAGCAGGGCCCTTACAAGGGGCAGGCAGGAAAAGCAACCATCCAGGGCACCAAGTTCAGGGGTGGGGAGAGGGAAACATGGCACAATTTTGAGTTAGTCTGAAAGAGAAGAGAGGGTACTTAAAGCAAACCTTGCCCCGGGCACTATTTTGTCCAGCAACTGTCCTGCAGTGAAGTTAGTGATGGGATCGGACTGTACCTACATCCTCTGTACCAAACACTGCTACCAGTCAAGCTTTCTCAACTGTGGTCACCGCAGATGAAGAAATTAGAAAAAGCTGAGTGGTCTAGGAAAAATATTGCCAAACAGAAAGAAGGAATAGCCAAATGCAGTGGTTCTCAAGCCGGTCCTGGTGTACCCCTTAACCTGTCTAGTTTTTAGGATATGAATATGCATGAAACAGATTTACATGGAATGGAGGTGCTGCAGGCAAATCTCTCCCTGCATAGTCATTGTGAGTAGCCTGTAAAGCAGACTGGCTAGGAGGTACATTAGGACCAGCTTGAGAAACACTGGTCTCCAGCCTATCCACACTAAACATGAGAGAGATTTCCAAGCATTGCCTCCATTTCATGCATATTTATTACTGGTATCCTGAAAGCCAACACTGTGACTTATGAACCAGAGAAGCCGCTGCTCATATCCTGCATCTCCTACTGCCACTTCTTATGCACTTTGGGCAGGAAAATAACTACAGGACTGAACTGTAACTTGCCTTGAGCTTGGATTTGGAATCTAATCTAAATCCATGGCCACATCCTAAAACCATCTTAAAATAAGAACTTTTGTGCTTATTTGCTAATCTGCAGCCCAGGACTGGCCATGATATGAACTGAAGCCAGCTCAAATCTACTGTAGGTAAGACTGGCTCAGCACGTCATATCAATCCCCAAGTATCAGCTGAAGAAAGAGCCATTACCACCCCAAAGGTTTGTGTCAACCATTCATCAATTAGCCTTAAAGATGATATACTCCCTCCTCTACTACACAACTTATTTTTAAATTTCCCAGATTTTGTTTGGTGGGCTCTCTATTTTATGCCGTGGGAATAGCTCTGTCTCAGCAACATAAGAACTATTACATTCTACAATCCCTGTCTATCCCTTGGAGATCCTCTGTATTTGTCTCATGCTTTTTTGAGTTTACAGTTCTCATCCACTCCACTGGGAGGCTGTTTCATGCATCCGCCACCCTTTCCGAAAACAGGTTTCCTCAAATTATTTCAGAGTCTCTCTCCTTTCACCTTCGTCCTATGGCACCTTATTCCAGAGCTTCCTTTCAAGTGGAAGAGGACCACATCCTGTGCATTTATACCATAGAGGTATTTAGATGTCTTTCGTATCTCCCCTCTCCTGCCTTTCCTCCATGTACATTTTGAGATCTTTAAGTTTAGTCCCATTTGTCCCAAATTTCCACCTTGATTGCTACAGGTTTGAAAGCATGGCTCCTTTTCTATTTTCTTTTAAGCTCCAGATTCACAATTTGTTTCGGATAAGATTTATTGCTGTATGTGTGTATACTTTTGTATATTTAAGCTGACCCCAGGGAGACATTAGACGTGTAAAAGGTAGATCTCGGACATAATCTTGGAAAGCTCTGTGTTCATCTTGCCAGGTTAAAAGGTGCTCTAACACTAGAAGGAATTAGCTCTCTTCGAAGATGCTTTTCTGAACCTGATCCAGACATTTTAAAGCCAGCAACTACTCATGTCAGGAATAGAGACAAAACATTTAGGAAAGGAGCAAAGAAAATCACTAAGAAAAAGAAGCTGGAGGTTAGCACAGTTAAGAGGCTCAGTTCTATCTTTATACAGGTTTTGCAAGGAAGTGGGGACAAAGAGATCCAACAACTAATTCCAAAGACGGAGCAGTTTCTTATGTCACAAACCACCATATACCCAATGATGTACATGGACTAAAATACAGAGGACTGCTAATGGTGAAGAAGTGATGGGGGAGGGCCAGTGATCAACTGGGATCTGTAGTATTACACTAAGACAAGGGGGTCTAGGGTAGGGCTGGAATTAATGATCCTTTCTCTTGTCATAGCCTAAAACATTAGCTAGAACAGGATTAGGCGGTCGCACTATTGCTCATGTACCACTCTCCTATCCTCTGGAAAGGGTGAAAAAGACAAAACGGGCAATGGAAAAAGAACTATAGCCGCTATTGCTACTACTAATCATTTGTATAGCACTACAAGGCATATCCAGCCTTATACATATACATGCAATAGACAGTCCCTGTCAAACAGAGCTTACACCCTAATCAAGACAGACACCACGGAACATTGGGGACTAGGATAAATCTAGGGGAATGGTAAAGATATTTTTGGGTAGGGAACCGGAGAAAAAGGTAGTTACTCACCTGTAGCAGGTGTTCTCTGTGGACAGCAGGAATACATCCTCACATATGGACAACATCATTGATGGAGCACCACATGGGAACACCTATCTTCCAACCTGCTACAGTACCATCTTCTCCAGGATCATAAAAGCTGTAGCAGAAGACAATTCCTCAAGGAGATGGGAGAGTTGTGAGGACTTATTCCTGATATCCACAGGGAACACCTGCTACCTTTTCTCTGTGGACAAGCAAGAATGAGGTCCTCACATATAGACTCCCAAGCTATAGGCTACCGAAAACTGAGGAGGCTGAACAAAGAACTGGAGAAATCAACTATATACAGCACTGATAGTCCTCAAAAATGGGAATTCATCCGATTCAGCTTCTTCATCATACAGTGTCATTTATGAACATTCATGCTCTGAGGTTTGACCTTTTTTTTTTGGGGGGGGGGGGGAGGTAGCCTAGATAGACAGGGCCTTTGTGGGATGCAGTTGGAATCTAATTCCTAAACAAATGCCAGAGTACAGATTGGCCAAAGTTGCTGTGATGTTGGGAATCTCTCTCCCTCCCTCCCCCCCCCCCCCATCCAGAGAGCAGTGAGATGTGAATGTGTGGACAGAGGACCACAGTGCAGCCCTGAAGATCTCTTCCATGGAGACAGACTGCAAGTTGGCCACCAACGCAGCCATGACACTGCTGTTGTGAGCTATGACATGACCATCAAGGCACAGGCCAGCCTGGGCATAAATGAAAGAGATGCAGTCTGACAACCAATTTGAAAGAGTGTGTTTGGAGACAGCAGCCCCAAAGCTGGATGGACTTTGTGGGCCTTTGTCCACTCTAGGTAGAAGGCCAAGGCTTGTTTGCAGTCCAGCATGTGCAGCGCCACTTCCTCTCTATGAGTATGAAGGACTCTGAAAGAAAGGCAGCAGAACAATAGACTAAGATGGAAAGAAGATACCACCTTGGGAGTAATAGGGGATGAGTGTGCATGACCACTCTGTTAAGATGGAACCTGGTGCATGAAGTGAACCACCAAAGGCTGAGTCGATATGGACTTTCCCTCCAAGCCATGATGGTAGGCCCCAATCGCACTGAGGTAGACCCTAACCGAGTTAGACTTGACACCTGACTGAGAAGTGTAAGAAGTACTCAAATAACCAGTCAATGGAACAAGTAAAGGGGTCCAACACCTGTGCTATGCACCAGGAAGCAAATAGCTTCCATTTGAAAGCATAAGACCTTCTCGTTGAAGCCCTCCGAGATACCAACAGAACATTTGTTATGCTGTCAGGCAGGTTAAGTTCAGACAGGTCTAGCCTCTCAACATCTACACAGTAAGGGCCAAGGATCCAATGTTGAGGTGCAGTATCCTCTTGCGGGTCCAGGACAGAGTCCAACTTCAGGGACTCCCGCTGAGAGAGTTGAAGCAGAAGCAGAAACCATGGCTGCTGGGACCAACACTGCACACTGAGGATCATTGACCCTCCTGTCTGGAGCAGCAACAGGGTCTTTGGTATAGTAGGATATGTATATAGCAGGCCCTCCCCACAGTGCAGGAGGAAAACATCTGGAGTCACTGAACAAAGCAACCCTGGGGCAAAATTGATTCACTTCTGCACTGTACTGAGTGGTGAACAAATCGATCGAGGGGGTTCCCCCTTTTCCAGAATATCTAGGCTGCAATAGCTTTGTGGCTAGAGTCCACTTATGTAGCTGAAAGATGCAGCTCAGCTGGTCTATGAGGGTACTGTGCTCTCCTGGCAGATTCATAACCCATAACGCCATACCATGGACAATTGTAAACTTCTACAACTGGATCGCCTCCCAGCACAGGAGATATGACTCCCTGCCCCCTTGCTTGTTTATGTAGAACATTGCAACCTGATTGTCGGTCTGAATCAGAATAAATCTGGTTGGCTTGTAGCACCAAGAAACTGATCTGGTGCAGGCTTCTCCTGTTCGGACCAGTCACCTTGAAGTGTGGAGGCCATCCAGATGCATCCCCCAACCCTGCTTGGATGCGTCCATAGCCAGTGTCTTCTGCAGTGCTACCTGCTGGAAAGGGAGGCTCCAGAGCAGACTCTGAGGATCTGAACATCAATACAGGAACTGGACAAGGGGTATGACCACCACCACTTAGGCCTGGATGTAGCCGATGGCCTGCTTCCACTGAGTACTTTGTGTCCACTGAGCTTGTCTCATTGACAGACTAGTAGAGTGATATGTACTGTAAAAGGCATGTGGCCGAGCATGGTCAGCATCCCATGAGTTGTTGTCTGTCGAGTCCACTGGGTCTCGCAAACCAAGGCCGTCAATCTCTGGAGTCATGTCGAGGAGAGCTTTTATGAACTGCAGTCATTGGGTGGGCTGAAGGTGGGACTTTGGGTAATTGACAATGAAACATAACAGCTCTAGCATACGATGGTCAGTTGTGGTGAATGCCCAACTCCATCCAATGTAGTGCTTTTTATGAGCCAGTTGTTCAAATAAGGGAAGACAAAAACCCGTAGAGTTCTGAGAGAGGCTGCTACCACTGCAAGGCACTTTGTGAAGACTTGGGGTGCCAAGGCCAGTTTGAAGGGAAACACTCGGTACTGAAAGTGCTGTCCTCCCAGGACAAAGCTGAGATATTTTTGTTGGGTGGGATGAATCTGTACGTGGGTATACACATCCTTGAGATCCAGGGAGCATTGCCAATTGTCTTTCTGAAGATAAGGGAGCAAGGTCCCTAGCGACCATCTTGAACTTTTCTTGCACTGGGAAGTTGTGGAGGTCTCTGAGGTCCAGGATGGGCTGAAACTCCCACCCCCTCCTCCTCCTCCTTCTAGGGGACTAGGAAGTGCCTGGAGTAAAATCCCTGTCCAATCTGTTCCTGAGGCACAGGCTCGATGACAAGAATGACCATGAGGGTGGAGATTTCCCCCAAACAAGGTTTAGATGCAGACAGTTGAGGGGGAAATGCCCTTGGGGAGTAATGAGGCAGCAGTTCAGCGAAGTGCAACATGTAGCTACTTTAGACTATTTGTAGCACCCATGCATCTGAAGTGATGACGGGGCACCTGTGAGCAAAGAGAGAGTGAGCCATCCTCTCAATGGAGGATTCCCCTCTGCAGTCACCAGTAGATTGGCTATGTTCCAAAGGAACCAGTCAAAACCCCATCCCTGGCTGCAGGATAGGCTGAACCTTTTGGATCTTCTCTTGATGTGGCTAGAGTCCACTTATGTAGCTGAAGGATACTACTAGCTCTCTGCTCTCTCAGGGATCTGTCCTTGGTCTGATTCTTTTTAACATCTTTGTTAGTGATATAGCGGAAGGGCTGTCGGGTAAGGTTCGCCTCTTTGCGGATGATACCAAAATTCTGGAGACCGCACCTTCAAAAGGATGTGAACAGGATGTAGTCTGTGCAGAGGGTGGCTACTAAAATGGTTAGTGGTCTTCATTATAAAACATATGAGGACAGACTTAAGGATCTCAATATGTACACCTTAGGGGAAAGTGGGATAGAGGTGATACGATTGAGATGTTTAAATACCTCCATGGCATAAATGTTCAGGGAGAGAGCCTGTTTCAATTGAAAGCAAGTTCTGCTACAAGGGGACATGGGATGAGGGAGAAGAGGGATAGATTCAGTGATATGCAGAAATATTTCTTTACGGAAAGAGTGGTGGATCTGTGGAATAGTCTCCCAGTGGAGGTGGTGGAGATGGACAGTAACTGAATTCAAAAAAGCATGGGACAAATACAGAGGATCTCTAAAAGAAAAAAGGGAACTGTTGTAGTTGTTGATATGGAAGGACAGACTAAATAGGCCATGTGGTCTCTTTCTGTCATCATGTTTCTATGCTCTGAATGAGTCCAGGAACCTCTCAACGTTGATGCACCTTTGGCAGAACCAAAGGGAGACATTGATGCTGGTGCCAAAGAGGGATGCTCTCTGCTTCTCATGACCCTTCAGACCTCTCCTTGTCATCTGTAGGCACAAATTACAAGAACAGGGCTGGTGATCAGGACCCAGACACCAATTGTGTTTGTCTGTGACTGAGATGGTCCAGGCACATTTGGTGCATTTCTTGAATGTCCTGGCAAGCTTCTGAGACATGTCCGGAAAAATAGCCATGGCATAATAAAATGGCTCAATTGCGACTCGAGGCTCAGATGGGCCAGGGGAAAAATGGGGAAAAATGGAGAAAAATAAATAAAAGTACAAAAAAAAAAAGCACCATAACAGAGGCAGAACTGCAATCAACAGACCTGTCGGCAGGCAGGAAAGTTGAATGCCAAGCAAAACTAAACCCCAAAAGGGGAACCCCCCCACAAAATGTTTACTGGCGGATGACCAATTCACATCTGTGGGGTTCCATGGAAAACAGACAGGAGAGGATGGCACCGTGGCAAGCAGGAAGACAGGCACACAGACATGGTAGAGCCTTCCAAAAGTTTCCAACAGAAACTGGGGAGCATTCCTGCATGGGGCTCCATCGGTGACATCATCCATACGTGACGATTTCATTCCTGCTTGTCCATGGAGAATAAAAGGGGGATCAGGACAATGCCTTGCATTACTACAGGCCATTGAACAGCCTATATCTTTGCAGTGGACAGGGATAACTGGGCAGATCGAATGAGCCAGTTGGTCTTTGTTTGCGTCATCAACTATTATACTGCTATTATATAGTAAATGATGCTATATAAAGATCAGCATGGTCCATCTTTTCTGCTCAGGGAGGTAGTGAGAGTGGTGCCTGCCACTCTCTGAAGGTCACTCCCTCTATGCCTTTTTTAATGTTGTAAGATGTACCATGTATGAAACTGGAGAGGTTTGCCTCAAGGAAATGCCCTAGTATACTTAGGGGCATGTTTACTAAGCAGTGGTAGTGGCATCTGTGTGATATCGAAGCCATGGCCATGGCTCCGATATCGCACAGAAGCTGCTACCACCGTTTAGTAAACATACCCCTTAGTCTCATTTCTGGTCTGCCAGGGCCACAAACTGACCTCTTTCTACTGAAAATATCCACCAGAAATATTTCATTAGCTATAGGTGTTGGTTATAAAAACTAGGTTAGTTTCCATAGCATATTTTATTGAAAACCAGATTTGTGTATGGCCCGCAAAAGAAGAGCTGAGAATCCGTGACCTTTAACACCATATGGGGAAAGGCCAGTATCTCTGCACTTGAAGACATCCATAATGAAGCTTTGAAATTTGTTGTTGCCATCAAGTCATTGCCGACTCATGGCAACCTTCTGGATAGTTGTCCTAAACTGTGTTCAGTTTTCAGTCAGGCGGCTCATTGTTGACAGACTGGCATCCATAACTACTGTTATTATAAATCGATCCATCTCGTTGCTGGCCTTCATCTTTTGCATTGACCTTCTACCTTGCCAAGCATGTTGTCTTTCTCTAATCTCTCTCTTCGCATGATGTGTCCAAAGTATGAAAATCAAAGTCTTTTCATCTGAGCTTCTAAAGAAAGCTTAGGTTTGATCTCCTCTAGTACTGACTGGTTTGTTCTTTGGGAAATCCATGGTATACACATAGTTCATCACCTGTACCATAATTTAAAGGCATCAATTTTCTTTCTGTCTGTCTTTTTCACTGTCCAACTTTCACATCCATATGATGTTATTGAAAATGCCATGGCTTGAACAAGTCAAATCTTTGTATGGAAACATCTCTGCTCTTGAGAATCTGGTCTAGGTCTTCATAGCCATTCTGTCAAGAGCAATGCGTCATCTGATTTCTTGACTGCTTGTTGCTTCTTTATTGATAGTTGATCCAAGTAGGTTAAAGTTGTCAACTATTTCAATTTCTTCTCCATCAACGATGAACCTATTCATTTTTGCCAGTTGTCAGGATCTTTGTCTTCTTAACATTAAGGTGCAGACCCATTTTAAGACTATATTCCTTGATCTTGAGAAGCAAATGTTTCAAATCGTCTTCACTTTCAGCCAGTAATGTGGTATCAGCAGCATATCGAAGGTTGTTGTCTTCCACCAATCTTCACACCTCTGTTGACTTCATACAGTCCCGCTTCTCTGATTTGTTCTGCATATAAATTAAAGAGGTAGGGGGAAAAGAATGCAGCCTTATTGTACACCTTTGCTGATTTTCAACCATTCTGTTTCTCCTATTTCTGTTCGAACTGTTGCTTCTTGATGAGTGTAAAGATTGTGCAAGAGAATGATCAGGTGTTCTGATATACCCATGCTTCTTAATGTCACCCAGAGTTTCTCATGGTTTACACAGTCAAAAGCCTTTTGATATTCTTTTGTCTTTTCAAGGATCCATCTCACATCCGTAATAATGTCTCTCATTCCTCTCCCTTTCCTGAACCCTGCTTGTACTTCAGGCAGTTCTTGTTGCAGGTATGATTGTAGGCTCTGCTGAGTGATCTTGAATAGAATCTTGCCAGCATGTGGGATCAGAGCGACTGTGTGATAATTTCCAGTCAGTCGGGTCATCTTTCTTCAGTATTGGTATAACACACAGATCTTTAAAAACTTTCCAATTTTAAAATTTAAAAATCATCATTTCATTTTACCCTTCCCCTCCAAAAAAAAAGAAGGTTTGTAGTAGTTCTATTGTCCTCCAGGAACCAGAATTTCTACTCTTAATGCCTTTGTTACTTGGGTCATTACAGTTACTTCAGCAGCCTCTTCTCACCGATTACCTAGTTGGTATAATCCTATCTTTAAAATTTAGAACAAGATGGTTAACTAGCCTATCTAGCTAGATAAAGAAATTATTTTTCAGAATACTGAGAGGATAATTTTTATAAATATTTTTTCATGGGTAAGTTGCTACACCTGAGCAGGTGTAAGTGAACATTTTAGCTGTAATTTCTATGTATTTTGTGAAGGTCTTTCATGAAGAGGCAGAAGGGCCTATATTGGCTTTAAAGTAGTCCCCCCCCCCCTTGGACTTCCTATCTAAGTGACCTTATAAATTAACCTCTTAATCAGGGCCTGTCCAACAACTAGGCGTCAGTTAGTCAAAGCAAAACATATCCTAAATAGCCACACAAACTTGAAGCCTCAGTACGTACCTTTAGCTGCAGGAAGAATGGGCAATTTTCTGAACAGTACATGTATCCTTATATATGGCTTTTGGAAATTTCCCTCATTCAGTTTGCTTATTTATTTGCTTACAAAACAAAGTTTAATATTTGAAAGTACAACACCGCCCCGAAAATCCTATACAAAGATTCAGTTTAATTATACAAAAAATCAGGGGGGTTGAGGAAGAGGGTCTAAACGGTAATTGTGAGGGTGCAAAGCTGAAGGTTTGCCTAGAGTGTCTAACCCTTGCACTGGTCCTAGTCCAAATGAGCTACAATAGGATTATGGCTGCCATCGCACCAGTAATAGTTGCAATTAAGAATTGCATTGTCAGCAGCAAAGCAAAGTCTGAGATCCTTAGCAAAGGCAGACAGTCAAGTTTACAAGTCACAGACTGGTACTGAGAAATCTTAGGAACATGGTTTATGGTTTATTTAGACTTAATATACCATCCTTTGAACTAGCAGCAGGGCAGTTTACAATAAAATCATTGGCTTTAGAATGCTAGAAAGGAACGGAACAGGACGCAATGAGCAGGCTTAGATAACTGACAAGCAAACGCTGCAAGCCACAGACAAGGAGGTTACTAGTTGTGTGTTGCAGGTGTTGGTTCACTATTACACTCGAAATGCCTCATTAAAGAAGTGTAGGAAGATTCTGTGGCCAGGGCAAGGAGAACACCACTCCAGAGACTAGAGGCATATGGTGGTTTCCACTATGGCATAGGAGGCCGGGAGGAGACATCTAGTGTATTATTGTGGATTGAGCGCAGGGCATGGGAAGAGATCAGGGAGGATTGATAGGTAGGGGGTGTGGGCCAGGGTGAGGATTTTGTGATTAATGACAACAGGTAGGAAGCCATGATTTTAATTCAATACTATAAGCAGCAGTGTGATCTCAAACTGGCCTAAGTCTATCAAGATTTTTTTTATTTGCCGCCATGAACCAATCCTTCTTTGTTACTCATAGGGTGGTTTAGACAGGTACAAATTGCCATGCTGGATTCCTCTTCTGTCACAAAATGTTGCTCATGTAATATTGAGATGAGAACATGTTTGCATATGTGATTATTCTGACTATGGGATACTGAAAAACTTACTAGGCATTGGATACGGAACGAATATGCTGTACTGCAGATGCTTAAGAAAAGATAACTGCAGATTCTTGCTTGCTAGATTTTCTTCTCTCAGTACCAATAAAGTTGATTCTAAAGAAACTGGAAAAGTTGGGTTACTCTAAATACACATGCATGGTGGATTATTGTATAGCTGATCCATAGGCATGAATTCATCGCAGCAGATATGTAAGATGCCAACTAAACAATGTGGTATAGCATGGCACTGCAAGACAAACTTTTACACTCAAGCAACATAATGGGCTATTACATTTTAGATTCTGTCTAATTTTGGCACACTGTTATGGTGTTAAGTCAGATTCTTGCTTCCTATTTCATTTGTATATTTACTTTTTGGCAAACATTAATAAAGAATTTGAATTTTGGGTTGTTGCCTCATCCATGCCACAAGAACATGAAACCATGTCCCACCTTTCACCAGTGTTGCTCAAATGAATGACTCAATGTTTAGCAAGACAGAAATTAGAGAGGACACCCCCCCCCCCTTCCAGAGTTTGGAAAGTTTTCAGGAGTACAGAAGTTTGGAAAGGAAGAACGTCATGAACTTTAATCTTGGATCAAAACACTGATTATTGTGCTTAAAGCACTGGACCAGCTTACTGGTGCAATTCTTAGATGCCCATTAAAAACAGCCTCTCGCATGATCCTCTGTGATGGTATCCAGTTTCCTTCTAAAAACAGGCAACATAGAAAAAGGAATGTTTCTTCCTTAAATGGTGGTCACCTAGGATACCTTACCATAGTAACAAAGGAGGGAAGATGAAGATTCATGGCGTAGCCATAAGGGAAGGTAGATATCTGGGAATGTGTGCTTGAACAAATAGGTTTTTTTCAAAGGGGAGAATGTCTTATGGAACCCAGACATCAAAAGTACATCAGTCTGCACCTAGTATGAAAACAAAAATGCAGTGGGAGAATCAGTCCAGGGCACACAAAGGCCCTCCTGGAGTCCTAAGGCCTAGGCTCCAAACTCGAGAACATGCCACATCCTTTCCAGCAATAACAAGAAAAAGAGGCTCGAGGCAGGTGTTTGTGCTCCAAGGCTTACAAAAATAAAAACAGACTCAAGTCTGTAGAAGACAGAACATTTTTGTTCAGATCGCAGGATAATG
The DNA here is from genome assembly GCA_033557465.1 of Ichthyophis bannanicus. NCBI lineage: Eukaryota > Metazoa > Chordata > Amphibia > Gymnophiona > Ichthyophiidae > Ichthyophis > Ichthyophis bannanicus. The sequence continues at coordinate 115,588,805 of CM066049.1, read as the reverse complement.
GCTGTTCAGTTTTCATAAAAGTTCCAGCCAAAACCATAGCTGGAGAGCAGGCATTGTGCTGCCTTTTTAGGACATTTGTCAGGCTGAACAGCGTTTTCTAGGAAGGATCCACTCACGCACATAGCACTGATGCATGACAGCCAGGCATTGGGCACAGCGTAATGGGGAAAGCTGATTTGATTATTTAAACTCACTTTTTCCTTTCAGAAAAGCAAAAGGACTGTATCAGGAACAGCACTATCAGCAAGTACTCTGTAATGGGAGATCTTTGCCAAGCAGAAAAGGAGATGCCTGGCAGCCTCTACAGTTTGTGAAGGTGAAAATAGGGGGAACTGGATTTTGATAAGTCTTCAAAAGGCCTTGTGACTCATGAGCGAGTATAAAAAAAATCAGCCAGCCTGACAATTTTACTGTATAAGGTTAATCTAAACACCGAGTCCAGTGACAGGGACTGCATATTTAACTGAATGAGTGTTTTTTCACTCTAGTTTAAGGTTGGGGTTCTCGTTCCAGTTCTTACTCATTTGTATAGCACTATAAGACATATGGATACATGTAAAAGACTGTCCCTGTTCAGTGCTTACAATCTAGTCAAGACAGACAACACAACTGAGGACAAGGATATATCAATTCTAGGGGACTGGTAAGAAAACACATAAGATACTAAGCGGATCAGGATCCAAAAGCAGCCTAGAAGAGGTGAATTTTCAGCCTGGATTTGAAAAGGGCCAGAGATGAAGCCTGATGCAAAGACTCAGGTAGTTTGTTCCAGGGATAAAAAACAGCAAGGTGAGAAGATCAAAGTTTGGTGTTAGCAGTAGAAGAGAAGGGCACAGATAGAAGGGATCTGCTAGAAGAGCAGAGTTCCCAAGGAGGGGTGTAGGGAGAGAAGTGAGGAAAGGTAGTGAGGAGCTGCAGAATGAGTGCACTTATAGGTCACTGGAAGAAGTTTGAACTGAATACGGAAACGGATAGAGAGCCAATGAAGCGACTGGAGATGAGGGGCTATACAAGCATATCGAGGCTGGCAGACACACATAGCCAGTCAGGTTTTTAGGGTAGCCACAATGAATATGTACGAGAGAAGTTTGAATATGCATGAGTGAGGTTTACATGCACTGTATCCATTGTGGCTACCCTGAAAACCTGACTGGTTATGTGTGTCCCAAGGACTGGGCTGAGATCCCCTGGTTTATGGTATCATGCATGAAGAAAAAAACTTCCCCCCCCCCCCCCACAAACCAGTCAGTCGGAGCCCCTGCTGGCCGACAGTGTTCTAAGGGTCCAAGATACACAGACTGTAGAAGATTGGACTTATGCACTCCCCACCCTGACCAAGAAAGTGCTTCTGAGTTTTCAGAAAAGTGCAGCATCCTTGGCCTCAGTCATCCTCTAACTATATTTCATTCTGCCCAACATTTAGTGCAAATCTTTTGACAAACGTTCCTTGGGAAGTTGTAAAACTAGTATTGTAAAATTCACCACCTACGACCGTTACATCTTACGAACTCATACCGGTTATATTTTACGATCTCCAGCAGGAGGCTCTCTTTGGCATGATGCAAGTATTATGCTGAGCATTAGCAGTAAATTTGAGAGTAAGATCATATGCCACATACCCTGGCTTAGAAGAGAGGTTCACGACTGCCATAGTCAGGGACGATTCTATCATTAGGCCAGCTGAGGCGGTAGCCTCAGGTGGCAGTCTCTAGGGGGCAGCACTGATTTGCTGCTCACTAGTAATTGCCTATGATTGAACCACCGTCCATCTTCCTAGAGCTGGGTAAGCGCAGCTTGAGGACGCTGGCGGGGGGGGGAGGGGGGAGGAGAAGGTCAAGGTCATCGCTTCCACTGCTTCCTCCAAAAAGAAAGCAGCCGCAGGGACATTTCTCTGTTCCCACAGCTCTGCTCATCCCTCGCCTCAGGCAGCAGATTGCCTTGAGCCGCCCCTGGCCATAATATGCATGAAACTAAACCATTCAGAGAAACTACCCTGACAAAATGTGCTGCTAGGCAAGACCAATAGTCTAGCAAAGCCAACATTTATTTATTTATTTACATTCTCTTATATACTGCGCTATTCTGAATCAGTGCGGTTTACATTGAACAGGGCATTATAACTTGGAGGTAACTATTTTACAGGGAACATGGGCTATGGAGGGCTAAGTGGCTTGCCCAAGACCACAAGGAGCACCTGTGGGACTAGAAACCCCAGTCCTTCTGGCCCAAGGTTGCTGTCCTCTAGTGGGATTTGAACCCCCGACCTGCCAGCCTGAAGTACCTTGCCCCAACCACTAGGCCGCTCCTCCACTCCTGGGCACTTGAAGGAACAGTAGATCACTGTCCTTTTGCAGAGATGCCGGTGGGGGCGATTCCTATATCGGACTGGCTAAGAAGCGGTAATGAACCTTTCCTCCAGAAACTACCACTATGCACATTTGTATAGTACTACTAGGCAAACACAGTGCTGCACACACATGTAAGAGACAGTCTTTGCTCAATAACAGCTTACAATCTAGTCAAGCCAGACAAAACCTAGGAGGGAGGAGTGGCCTAGTGGTTGGAGCAAGTTACCTCAGGCCAGAAGGTTGTGGGTTTAAATCCCACTAGACAACAGTAACCTTGGGCCGGAAGGACAGGTGTTTCTAGTCCCACAGGTGCTCCTTGTGGTCTCAGGCAAACCACTTAACCCTCCGTTGCCCATGTTCCCTGTAAGTTATTAGTGTATGTCTCTCATATCCCCTCATGTTAAAATGTATCCAATTGTGTAGTGACCACTTTGATTGAAGGATAAGGTGGTATACAAAACTGTCTAAATAAATAAAATAGGGCCCTAAGGGAAACAACTAACACACACATACTAGAATAAGGGGGTCTAAATCAAAAAGCAGCATCAGAGGTGGGCTTTTATCCTGGATTGCAGTAGGGCCCATTTTTAAGCCCAGCATATGATTGTGCACTGTGATTATATAGGTCCCAGCAATAAATTCTAAAGCATATTGTGAATTACCAGAAAACAAAAAGAAGGGGGGGGGGGAGGGGAGAAATAACTCTTACATTAGCTTTAAAGCTACTACTTTTTAGTTTCAAGGAAAGTCTTCCAGTCCAGTCTAAAAAATATAAAAACTTTTAGCTTGCTCTGCACCACCGAATTTCATACACCTCCGTTGTTCACGGCCCTGTCTAAGGAGTCGCTACCTTTCACTACCCTTACCAGGAACTGCAGTCACTTGTTTTCTCTTTCCTAGCAACAGTCTAAAATGTTGCTAGGGCAGATATCAACTACCCACCCTGGTTTCCAGCAGGAAATGTACAGCCTCTGCATGTGTCCTGAGCTGATAAAACTGCATCTGTGGCAGGACCTGAAATCCAGGGAGAGGAGGGGGCACGCCTCCTTGGCTCAGCAGACCTTTTATCAAAAGACTACAAATGGCCAACGTCCTGGTAGTAGGCATGTGGTATGGGTGACTTTGTGATCACCATCACACCTCAACCTGCGAGGCATAATAAAGAGGAGACAGTAGTTGGGCAGAAGGGGTTACTCCTTTGGTAAGAGGAAAATTCTGAAGTCCTGACTAGTATAAAAGCACCCCCTGAGAAGCATAGGATAGGGCAGAAAGAACTCTTGCTGGCATAGATCAAGGAGGAGGATAATTTTGTGTCGTAGGATTGACTTTCTTGAAAATCAATCCAGGAACAATTTATGTGGCTTAACCTTCCCTACGTGTCCATTGATTGCCTCCCTTGGTTATGGTCAGGAAGTATTTGAGGGAGGTGCTGAAATGCCCATTTGACAATCTCCCACCTCTGATAAAGACTTATTACACCCCACTGCCAGGAAGTGGTGAACCTTCTCTTTTGAGTAATTGAGAGAGTAGCCAGCTAAATCTGACCTGCTTCCTTGAATCCTCCTTGGAAGTAGTCATCGAATCCACTACCCTATTGGCTACTTTTGAGTGTGAGTCAGAGACTCTGTTGAGATAATATTTTCATAATATGCATGCCAACTTTTTAGGGTGTTATATGTGTATTTCCTGATGTTTTACAGTCTACCTGATCTCAAGCCAAGAGTTGAGGCTCTTGGGATTAGGTTTGTGTTAAAATTTCCTTGCAACTGTGTGGTATCTTCGGGGGGGGAATGGTTTGGTTTGTTTCTTTGACCCTAGTCAGCCGAGTGAATTTGTTACTGGTGGAGAGCATGTGCAGGGCCCTGTAGAAGCTCCACTGTAATGCATGTTTCAGTTGCTTCAAGGCTCTCTTTATTACCTAGGTGTTAACACTTCTTTTTTTAGAATCCCACCCCCCCCACTCCTATGTTTAGTGTAGTCTATCATGTAAACGTTTTTGTGGTATGCTATTTCCTTGAAGTTTTGCTTTTTCCAAGGATGTAGCTGTAAGACATGTATTTTGAAATTTGGATAAATCACCACACCCCTGTACCTGTTCCCTCTAGGTTCAGATTATGTGATTAGTTATACAGATACACAAACAATCTCAAGTCCCATGGATTGTTTGTCTGATACAGGCTTACGTAAAAACATGTCCTCCCCCCCAAGAGTACAGAGTTTACTATTGCTAGAACTAGAGACTGGAAAAAAAATTAGATTGTAGGGGGGGGGGGGGGGTTTATATTGTATACATGCAAGTTATTTAATTTTTGTAACACACACAGCGGTATTCAGTTGTGCACTCAACAAGTAAACCTTATTTATTGATTAGCATAACACACCTAAGAAATGCAGCAAAAAATCCCCCCCACACCTCTGTGCCTTAATAAAATTAAGCTCTCAGAACCAGCTCCTTAAGCGAACAAGTAAGCAAGCCCCCACACCGAAATTTACTCCTCCTCCAAAAAAGCTGCAACTGCTTGAACACTCTGAGCGGATCCAAGTATTTTATCAAAAATACAGACCTACATCACAATTTCACCTCCACTCTGCTCAAGCTACACCCCCAGCGATCACAAACAGCAGCCATGTTGCCTGCAGTCACACGTTTCATAAAAGCCCTTTTCTGTTTGTAAAACAGACCTTAAAATCGACTTTAAACTTCCTCTGTATGTAACAAAACTAGCCAGACATAGAATTCTAAGGCACACCTGGAGACCAGAACTATGGGACCTACAAGGAAACAAGACCCAAATGTGCTCTCCTCCCAATTTACTGGGGAATTTCCACCCCTCCGCACTTCTTCCAGTTTTTAGAAATTTATTCTGGTTTTATAGCTTCATAAGCTTCCTAGATGCAGTCAGCTAGGAATGTCTCTCATTTGGGAGGCAGAGGGGAAGTGGTGTGGCCTAGTCATTGCTGCAAGTCTACCAGCTCAGGGGCCATGCCACAAGTTCCTTTCAAGTGGGTTCAGGTCACCCTGGAGGGGGCATTGTTGAACTAATGCTATCTTCCCCCCCCCCCCCATTTGAATTGGGAAACAAAATGCCTTATAAATTAGTGATCACCTCCGCAAAAATGTGCTACTTTGGTAAGTTTCTCTTCATCCTCTAATCAACCCAATAAACTATATAGAACACATTTTACCTGGTAATTGTCGTTCCTTGAGTGACGACAGTTTAGTCCTCCACCTCTGGGTTCTGTACCTCCTCCTGCAGCTTGGAGACTGGGCATGTCAAAGTCATGACATCACTTGATATAGCCTGCTGGTATCTCCCATCAGCCCCCAATGCACTAATCGACAAAGCAAACTCAAAAGGAACAACAAATAAGTAGCTATACCATAACTTTAAATAAACTTATCCATTCCTCAACCTGAGGAACCTTTTAACCTTATTAGTCCTATTATCTTCTTCATTTTTTACTTTACGTTCACATCTCCCCTATGCAATCACGTTTCCTTTACCACCCACTCACTTAAATAAGAGAGAAGGAAGAAACAGATCAGAGAGGGATACTCACTGCGATCCAGAATCTGAAAGGATCTCTCCACTCCTTGAAATTGATGCTCCACTCTGCCTGAAAATAAAGTCTGAAGAAATCACACCCCTGGGCGGGAATGAGGACTAAACTGTCGTCACTCCAGGAACGACAATTACCAGGTAAGTGTAATTTCTATTTCCTTATCGTTCCTCCAGTTTAGTCCTCCACCTCTGGGATGTAACAGAGCAGTAATTATTGGGAGGGACCCTTCCAGCCGGCATGCAATACCGCCGATCCGAAAAAAAAGACACCCTTTGCTGCTAAGACCTCCAAACGGTAGTGCTTACTGAAAGAACAAAAACAGCGGACCAGAAGGCTGCTCTACAAACGTCCCCTGGCGGAACTAAACTGTACTCTGCTCGAGAAATTGCTTACGCTCACAAGCCCGTTAACACCGACCGGCCCCGCAGCAGATCTGCTGCACCAATCGCCTCTTTAATCCATCTAGAAACGGACACCTTCGCTGCCGCTGCCCCATTGAGATGAACTCCAAACATGAAGAGACGGTCCAAAGTGCGGTAAGTCTCCGAAATATACAAGTACTGCCGCAGCACCTGCTTTATGGCTAAACGGTACCACCCCTGGCCAGACGCAGTTCCCCCCCAGCCACCGTAACACTGGAAGAAACCCCGTCCAACCGAGTTGAAACAGAGACACCACCTTAGGTAAAATGGATGGCATTGGCTGCAACACCCCCTTTTCCCAAGAAAAGGACAAGGATGGTTCTCCACAAGACAGCACCTGCCATCCTGAAATCTGGCTCGCCAACCAGCTGGTTAACAAAATTACCGTCCTCAAAGACAAAGTCCTAAGTGACGCCTTGTGCAAGGGCTCAAAAGGTTCCTTAGTCAACACCGCCCAAAGCAATTTGAGACCCCGCGGGGGACCTAAGATTCCACGCAAGGACCGCAGCCAGGTCACCGCTCTCAAAAAAACGTGACACTTCTGCATGGATCCCGAGAGCCAGACCTTGCACCTTGCCTCCCTAGTAAGACAACGCTGTCAACTCAACTATTAAGGCACTAGCCGCCAGGCCTTAAGAAATCCTTCTTGTAGAAAACTCAAAAACTACAGAAACTAATGCAGCCACAGCCGGCACTTGCTCCTGTGAGCACCAATCCTCAATCATGAGCCATAAGTGACCACACGTCTCGCCCTTCCAAACGGCCAGACCGTAAGCGAGAATTGAACCACCCGAGGCCGCCGAAGCAGACCTGGCAGCAACCGAGTTTCCGCCGCCGGCAATCTCCACGGCTCTCCCGTATAAGCTCGGCGTACCACAGCCATCTGGCCCGTCCAGAGCCACCCGTAACACTCTCCTCTGATGAGCCTCTCGACCTATGAGCACCCCTGACGGGAACACAGAGAAGACCCGATGCCGTTCAACCCTGCCCCAGCGCGTCGCTCCTCTGACATTCGCTCTCGCCGTCTGCTGAAGAAAAGATTTGCTTTGCTGACCGGAGGGTCGCCATGAAATCCATGACCGGCAGCCCCCGGCATGCGAGCTACTTGCACCAACACCTCTGGATGCAACCCTGCTGAGAAAAGTTGCCATCAGCGATATCCTGCCCTGCCAGGTGCACTGCTGAAATGCTGGCCATTGCATTTCTACCCAAGTGAACCATGCCTCTGCATCTTCCTCCATGGCCGCCCTTCCTGCACCACCCTGTCGAAAGATGTAGGCTACCTTTGCGGAGTTGACTGACAGCAGTTGCACCGCCCGACCTGTCACCGCCACTTCGAAAGTGTGCAACGCCAGAACCACCGCTCTCAGCTCCAGCCGACTGACCGAGCAGTCGCTCTCTTAAACAGAGCAAACACTTTGCACCAAAATCTCTCCACAACGTGTCCGCAATCCTACGAGGCTCGCGTCGTTCAGTGATGGGAGTCACTCCGGCCATTCCAGAGGCATCCCTGTCTTCAATGATACCGGAAGTAGCCACCACCACAGAGAACACCTGACCCCGAGAGAACACGGAAGTTGTTTGTTCAGCGAGATATCCTGAGACGACCCGAAGTGAAGTAGAGCTCACTGCCACAGCCGCATATGAGAACAGGCCCATGGCACCGATTGTAGGGTTATCGTCATCTTTCCCCGCACGTGCAGAAAACTCCACCGCGAAGGCGCCAGCCCGGCCCAGCTCTGCACCTGCATACCAGATGTCAAAGGGCTGGAACTCCACAAATCGGCAGAACACCGCCCCTGTCCACATGTCTAATCGCATCTCTATACATCCGAGCTCCTGGAAAGACACCAAGTTACTTTTGGCCAAATTGATCACCCAAGTGAGACTCCAATAACTTCACTACCGCATCTGCCACACTGACGCTATCGGCTTTGGATTTTGCTCAAATGAACCAAACGTCGAAATAGGGACGTACCCGAAATCCTTCCTTTTGTAACGCTACTGCTACCACCCCCAAGAACTTGGTGAGAGTGCGCAGTGCCTTCGCCAGCCCGAATGGCAACGCTGGGAACTAGTAGTATCCCCAAGGAAGACCAACACACATCCCTTTGGTGGGCTGCTGTGAACGGGATGTGTAAATCCGTTTCAGCCAGATCACGCGATGTCAAGCACTCCCCCTGTCACAGTACCCCCATAATGGACCGTAACATTTCCATCCTGAAAGGAGACCCGCGGGGACAACTGTGCACTCCTCCTAGATCCAAGAGATGGTGATGAGTGCTGACCTTCTCTGGCCCCACAAAACAAATGGAGGAGCTACTCCTGCTGTATTCATGAATTGGCACCAGCGTGGCCTCAGATTTGTAACAGTCGATTTAAGGTGCTACAGACCACTAAGGGTTTCCTCTGTCCTTTGCAGGGAGACGCCACCAACGACTCTCAAAACTGACTTTGCGAATTCCAGCACCTAACCATTGCAAATTATCTCTAATACCCACTGACCTGCCATTATGTGGGTCCAGGCAGGCAGAACAACTCCAAAGTAGCCCGCCTATCTGCTTGCTCCCTAGCAGGGCCTGCCTCTCTAAATTGTGGTTTCTGAGTTGTTGCTACCCAATCAACCAGCTAGAGCCAAAAGCGGCACCCCCGAGCACTGCTGAAGATCCCTGTTCACATGGTCAGACAGCTACCGACGTGGGAGGCTACCACTGACCGCAAGGCGACCAGGGAGCTCTAGTTGAACTAAGAGTATCTTGTTAAGGCAAGATTATTCCATTATGTTTCCATTCAATAGTACTAGCAGTCTTGGACATGAACCTAAGAGGCATCCCTTTCAGTTGGTAGTTCCCACTTCTGACTTAGGGCAACTGGGAAACTTGACCCTGAGACCTCTGAGCACCAACACAATTGTCAGTACTGATGTCCTGTGTTCCTGAGCAGTACCCAGCATATAGGAACATACAGCATCACAAACCAAGCCAATTTACCAATGGCCCTCAGAATCATGAGCCAATGTACAGAAGAAAAACCCAAAGTACTATACCTGGCGCTTTTTTTTTTTTTTTAGCTTTACTGAAAGAATAATGTCGGATGGGACTGCACTTAACTCCTTTGCTGCCAATCTTCAGAACATGTTCCATTTCAGAAACAGAACATACCCTATAAAGTCAGACCCCCTAACTGACAGGGATAATGTAATGTAATATTGCAAAGAATTCCACCGAAATAACCTCAGCTAACATAATGACTGACAAATGCCATAAGGTCTCCAGGAACTCTTCAGTACTGGAGGTTGACAGTGCAATGAATAGCCAATGAGAAGGGAATAGCTAGAGCCAGGTACATACCTGGCCTTCTAACCACAACATAAATCCAAATAAATTTGTAAACACTTAAGCAAGGCAGATATGCTGAAGTTTAAAATATATACCTTAGAAGGCCAAACCTCAGAGACTTTTTTGTTTTGTTTTTTGATAATGGCACTAGAACCAGATAAACGATACCCAAGATAAGGGTTTTAATTCTTGGGCATATACTCTTGACTAGCAGAATATGACCGTTGCTTATTTATAGTCGTGTCTACAGTGTGGACAAGCTTTAGGCCCGTGGCGACCGCACCCCTGAGCTTCTGAGCCCCAGGCAGGTGTTCCAATCACTAGAGTACTCCTCCGGAGTCTCTTCACAACTGTATCTTAAAATCTGTCGCACTATGATAGAGGAAACCAGAACACAGCCCCTTCTGGCACTGACGACAGAGACTGCACCCCTGTTGGAGCCAGTGACCCCCTTAGCCATAAAATAGCCAACATCAATGGCCCTCAGCCTTTTTTTTTTTTTCTCTCCATGGCACCGTTAGGGCTGCAGAAATAACCACCAATAAATTGCCTAGAGACTTAACATAACTGAAAATACCTTCCCTGTCATTCATTTTCAATGCATGGGCTCTTTACCAGAGTCAGAAGACTAGAGAAAATAAGTTTCCTCACGGCCGTAAATGCGCGAGAAAAAAGGACTTAGCTGGAAAGGAGACAGAGGCATCCCCACATTGTCAATTCCATTGCCAGTTGCTCCAAAATGAGAACTTCTATCTCTTCAACTGGCAATGGAATTGACAATGTGGGGATGCCTCCGTCTCCTTTCCAGCTGTCCTTTTGAATTTTTTGTGACAGACTGTTATGTTGGAAGGCTGTGTTCTTTGGCCCTAAGACCTGAGGTGCTGTTGAGACTTTCAAGTAATACTGACGGCAGCAAGTGCTGTTTTTGTCGGTTTTTAGGCCGGAGTTCGGCCAAGTTATAAAATTGATTAAAATGGAGGGTTCACTCCGAGAGAGGGAAAGTTTCTTCTCACGGTGAACGATCCGACAAAAATGAGGTCAACATTTGCTTAGGTTGGGGAGCTATCCACAGGTTAGTTTGTAATTTGGGACATTAGATGTGATGATTACTTGGTAGGGAAATCAAGTTTGGGATAGATACATTGGGGTTGGTTTCCGTGGGTATAATTTTGTAGGAAAGAAATCATGCGGCAAGGGAGAAACACTTACCGCCCGCTCTGCCCGGTTCTGGCCTAATTTGCAGCCCTTCAAAACGCTACCCTGCTCTTGTACACTGAGAGCAGCGTTTGCAGTGAGGGCTGCACTCCTGACGTCTCCGGCTCACCTCGACGCCCCATGTCAATCTGGGGCATCAGTGAGCCGATCAGTCTCTCACCTCTGCCGGGCTCCCCTCCATACAATCTAAGAGGGGAGAGCCGGCCAAATCAACGCAGGCAACAAAAGAAATATAAGGTGATCAAAGAAAATTTAAATTGTGTTAGCTAACTAATGCCCCTTATCAGCTCCTCAGGTGAGCCCAGCACCTAGGCTCACTAAGTCCTCCTGCTGCATGGAGACTGGACACACTGGGGGCTGATGGGAGATACCAGCAGGCTATATCCAGTGCTGTCATGACTTTGACATGCCCAGTCTCCAAGCTGCAGGAGGAGGTACACAACCCAGAGGTGGAGGACTAAACTGGAGGAACGATAAGGAATCTATGTGGTTTCTCACCTGTCCTAATACAAAATCAATCATCACAGCAACTGGCAGATTATTTTCATACCAAAGCCACACTGATTGCCTCTCAAGTCCCTTGCCAGGATGCCTTTATGGTATCTAGAGATACTCCTTCTCCTCCCTAATGCCTCCCATTGTCACACATGGGCATTGTTCAAAACCTTCAGAAGCTTTGATCCTATCCCTCCCACTTTAATTTCTGAACATTCTCTCGTGCTTCTCCCCTCCATACTTACTCTTTTCTCAAAGTCTTTCTGGTATTTTTCTCTCGCTTTGGAAGACAGCAATCATACAGCCATTGCTTAAAAATCCTAAACTCGATTCTTAATCCCCTATGCATTACTGACCAGTCTCTAATCTGTTTTCTAGGATCTTGGACAGTTAAAAGTTGGTTTCTCTATCAGTTGCTGAATCACCTCAAGCAGATTAACTATTTACATCTATAACAGTCTGGCTTCAGGGCAGGGTTTAGCACAGACACTGTTCTGCATTAAATAAAGTTCATCAAGCCCATAATTGAGGCAATGTTTCTCTGCTGTTTTTTTTTTTAGACCTATCCTGTGCATTCAAGTTAGTGAATCATTCTCTTTTTATCACAGCTCTATTCAGCAGGTATACTTAGTACTATGTTACATTGGTTCCATACATTTCTCTCTGGTAGAGCCTATAAAGCGTTTTTTCAGGGTTCTACCTCTAAGGCATTCTACCCTTCTTGTGGAGTCCTAGAGGACTCGGTATTAGCGCCTCTTATTTAATGTTTTTTTTGGCCCCTCTCACCACTCTTATTCAGGAGCAGGGTGTCACAAAGATCCCTGGCTTACAAGTGAGGTTCATGACTGCCATAGTATGCACAAAACTAACTCATTAGGAGAAACTACCCCAAACTGTCTTGCCTTAGTGATGACCTGGTTCCACAACAACTGTTTGAAGCTAAATCCAACTAAAACCTCTGCACTCTAGCTAAACAGGACACCTGGATCCTCCCTGCTTCCCCTGTGATTGATAGTTATTCTATTCCTCTCTCCCAGTCACTTTATCTTGGTGTTAATCTCGATACTCAACTCTCCTTCCGAGATCATATCAGTTTGGTTGCAAAGAGACGTTTCTACACTCTTCGTCAAATCCATTTGGTCTGTTCTTGCCTTTCTGGGGCTTCCTTCCTTATATTACTTCTCTCATTGGTGATTTCAAACATCGATTACTGTAATGTTATTTATGCAGGAATTTTTCCAAGCTCAACTTACGTCTGTGGTCTATACAGACTAGAACCATTCATCTTTCATGTAACCTGATTTACCCATATATCCCCTCTTTATTCATTCTCACTGGTTGCCAGTTTATCATGTCAAGTATAAACCTTTTGTTCTTACACATAAGGTTCTCCATTCTGTAATTCTGAGTTTTGTCTCATCTTTCTTCATCCTCCGTGCCTCTTCAAGACTACTACACAATATTCATGATCTCTGTCTATCTCCCTTCACTAGCCCAGACTCACCTTGAAACTACCAGCCATTCTGCCTTTTACGTCCTGACTCCTCACTTATGGAATTCACTGTCAGCCAACATGCGGCTAAAGCTCTCCTATTCCATGTTCAAAAATGCCTTGAAGACCTATTTTGTATGGCGTTTTAGGTGCCCATGTGGCCTAGACCTCCTAGCGACTGGTAGTGATTTTGTTCCTTCCCTCCCTCCCACCCTACTATCATTTCTTTTTTGTTTTTAATAGAAATTCTTTTCAGTTTCTTTATTTTTAGGGATGTTTATTGTGAACCGCCCTGTTATATTGAAGGGCGGTATATCAGATTTTAATAAACCTTAAAATTTAAAAATGCCCTATAACCTGCCAGCAGAACAAAACATGCCTAAGTACCTGCTAATAGAATAGAAAGACAATTTAAAACCTAGTCGACATAACACAGTTCAACGACAACTCACTGAGCTTTCAAACCCAGGCAAGGGCAGACACTTATTTTACTCTAGAGGTACGCTACTGAAGTAAAAAGGCACTTTAAATTGACATAAATCAAGTTTAGGACTGCATGCTCTACCGTCCTCAGTCTCTTATTTGGCTGTAATTTAAGTGGCTAGGTTGTCAGCTGCAGGAAACAAATGGGCCGATGCAGAAATCTGCATGCAAGAAGGGCACGTTGGTCTAATGCAACTTCTAAGCACAAGTTCCGATAGGCCAAATGCAGAAAAAAAAAAGACTGACGTGTACATAAAAGCAAAAGGAAAAGCAGGCGCACGGTAACATCAAGCGTATTTAAGTTAGAGGCAAATGAGCTGCTCCTATTAAGATGGTCTGCTAAGATTGGCTGCACCCACTGCAGAGAAACATGTTGAGGATTTTGTAACCAGCGGAAGCCCCAATTCTCTATATCTGGATCAGAAGTGTCTTAACCGTCTCGTGTGTGAGTGTGTCCTGACAGTATTTGGATGGCATAGAGGACTTTCTCCCATGCCTGCAGGGATCAGCTGACGTGTTTAAACTTTCCTTCAGATGACCAGACATGGGGGAAAGCCCCCCCAAAGCCATCAAAATACTGTGGGGGGGGGGGTACACAGAGGCTGGGGGCCCTGCCAAAAATCATATCTCTGGTGGTCCAGCAGCCCCGATTTTCTCCCCCTTACTGTTCCATTGTAAAGGTACTAGGGGTGTTACCCACACACCCCTACTACTACAACTGAGCATCTGTATAGTGCTATAGGACATATGCAGCACTGCACAGACACATAAGAGACTAAGCTCTGATGAGCAGGGACTATCTAGTCAAGGCAGACAACATAAGAGAAACACCAAGGAGATCAGGTAAGTCAAGATCTAAAAGCAGCAGCGAAGAGGTGAGTTTTCAGCCTGGATTTGAAAAGGGTCAGAGAAGGCACCTGATGTACAGAGTCAGGTAGTTTGTTCCAAGCATAAGATGCAGCAAGGTGAAAGGAGCGAAGTCTGGAGTTAGCAATAGAAGAGAAGGGCACAGATAGAAATGATTTGCCAGAAGAGCGGAGTTTCCGAGGGGGGGTATAGGGAGAGATAAAGAGAGGAAAGGTACTGAGGAGCTGCAGAGTGAATGCACTTATAGATCAGCAGGAGAAGTTTGAACTGGATGTGGAAATGGATAGTGAGCCAGTGAAGCGACTTAAGAGGGGTAATATGAGCATGATGAGTTTGGCAGAAGATTAGCCGTGCAGCAGAGTGTTCAACAGATTGAAGGGGAGAGATTTCAGAGGGAGACCAGCAAGGAGTAGATGAAAATAGTCAAGATGGGAGGTGATTAAGGAGTGGATAAGTGTCTTAGTAGTATGTTCAGAAAAGAATGGGTGGATTTTGTTGATGTTATAGAGAAAGAAATGGCAGGTCTTAGCTATCAGATGGATGTGTGTGGAGAAGGGGGGGGGGGAGAGAGAGAGAAGTTAAAGACGACAACCCCAAGGTCCCAAAGTGAGAAACAGAGGAGTTATCCAGAGACTGAGGAGATTAGGTTTTAGGGGGAAAAATAAGAAGTGCAGTTGGCCATGTTCAATTTCAAGCAGCGATGAGATATCCAAGCAGCAATGTCAGAAAGGCAGGCAGAGATCCTGGTCTGGATTGCCAAAGAGATTTCAGGTGTAGAGCAGTAGATCTGGGCATCATCAGCATAAAGATGCTACTAAAAGGCATGGGAAGAGATGAGCACACCAAGGGACTGGCTATAGAGAGAGAAGAGGCGTGCACCTGGCCCCACACAATGCATCCTGGGATGCACCAGGCAGGATAAGATTGCTATATGTGGCAGAAAATGGCAGGCTGACCCCACCTGGTGGATCCCAAGATGCACCGCGCAGGGCCAGGTGCTGCTATTTTTCAATATGGCAATACAGGAGCGTATGGAAAACACTCTCGCGCTATTGAAGAGGCACATGCAGGGGGGTATGGGTGGAGAGAAAAATCATGGCTACTCGTCCACCAGGCATTTGATTTCTGTCAAGGGCACTAGACTCCCCCTCCCCACACACAGCATTTTGACATCAAGGGCTTTCCCCAATGCCTGGATCATGCGAGGGGAAGTTTAAACACCTCACCTCAGATGAACCAGGCATTGGGGAAAGCCCCCGCTGCCATCAAACAGTCTGGGTCTATACTTACTTAGAAGGGCCATGCAGTGCCCGTTTCTCAGAAAGCATGCCAAATGTGTGCCGACTTGAATATACATGTGTTTGGCTTGCTCTCATTTGTGCCAGTTTAATGTGTAGCTAATTTGCATATGCACCCCTTTCTGCACGCCAGCGCTGAAGTCGTACGCTATTGGTACACTGCATCGAGGTGGTACAGAGTTAAATAGTGCACGACTTCAGGGCCAGCTTTTGGCCTTGGCCTGAAAATGATTAGGGAAAGACATGGGAAGGATTTTGGGTCCTATAGAACTGAAAAAGTCAACACTATAAAAACACTTCGTTAAAGGACTAAACATATCAACCTTTTTCAGGAGCTAATATTTCTTTTATCAGACTTAAATTTAATATTCCTATGCCATCTTTCAAAGAAAAGCTGACTGAGATGGTTTAAAAAACATTGATGAAATAAAATCCAAGTAATGAAAGCAGACACTTAACATCCAAAGCAGATAACCTAATGTTTTTCAAAAAAAGAAATTCTTATTTTGTTTGACATCTACTTTCATGCATTCAAGTGGATTAAATACAATTAGCATTGTTACAGAGCTATTTGTATTTTAGTAGTATTTGGATATTAGGAATATTCAAATACTAAATGCTATTTAAAATGTTGTGACCAATATTTAAATTAAAAAGCAACAGACTGACCCATTTCATTTTAAACCTGGAGACAACAAAAAACCCTGAATTTTCTTCCCCTTTGTCATCAATAGTGCAGGATATTGATAACACTACTACCCCCGTCTTCCCCCTCCCCAAAACACTAAATCTCATTTTGTTTAGCTTTCCATGAGAATTATGGTATTTTGCTTATTTTTTTCAGGGGGGGGAGGGGTGGGAGACACAAACATACATGTCTTTTGGTGTCACTTCAGGCTAAAACTGAAATTACATGAGTGTAAGACACTTCCTGTTTCATTTGCAATGAATACACATACCTAGAATCTAATATTCAGGCACTTTGGTGCCTGGTGTAGCTGCAAAGTTAGGACTATTTAAAACAATGGGTAATATTTAGTGGGGGCAGTCAGCATTTTAATTTAAATACTGGCCACAATATTTAAATTTGAATATTCATCAGTTAAGAATATATACATATTGGAAAAAAATATATATATATATATATATATATATATATATATATATATATATATATATATACACACACACACACACATATTGGCCACTAGCCACTGCTAGTCATTTTAAATTTAGACCGCAGGCCTAAACTAAAAGTATAAATTATTTGTATAATAGACAAATATCTGCCAGCTTTGTTCCGCTTTTCACTATATTTGTTCCGCTTTTCACTATACAGAGTTTACCAGGGCAGTTCACATTTTCACTCTAGCAGCACAATCCATACAGCTTTTCACCAGCTCTAGATAGCACTAGCAAATATATACATTTTCTTTGAAAATTGACCCCAATTTTAATAAGGTACTTCCTATTTATGAATAATTGTACTTGTTACCAGCTGTGCTGGCAGGAAAGGCCTGGGGTTACAGTTTATTTGTGCCTGCCTGTAAGATAAGGCTGCCAGTTTCTGTACGTAAATCTAGGACACGTATTCCTCAAAGTGTGTGTGGTGGTGGTGGTGGTGGGGAGGGAACTTGGCAGGAACACCAAGGTGTTGAGGAGGGGAGGGAAGAGTAGTAGTTACCCTACTCTGCCCTTCCCCCACCCTTCCAAGCAGAGAAAAAACAAACCAGAAATAGGAACAGTAACGCATTATCCACAGACAAGCAGGATGCAGCAGTCCCAGCGGGCACCATCCTCCTGGTGGCACCACAGTCAGAAGTGCTCTCCTAGTGATCAGAAAGGCAAGCCGTTCCGAGCATGGGACGTTCCACTACCCACCTCGGTCTCCTTTTCCACCTTGCTAGAAGGATGGAATATCCAGCTTGCCTTATACAAAAAGAAAACGGGATCAGAAGAATAAAACTGCTGAACAAGATCCTTCAGAATGAACTCTGAATCTGGAGTCAACAAATGCCTGAGATACAGTAACCTAAATTCCACGGATGCCTATGGCTGTTGGGTTCGGTGCTTTAGGGTCAGCCAGTACATAGGCTGGCAGCTACTGCCACCCCCCCCCCCCCCATATGTCCTCGGAGATCACACAGGTAAGTCAAGGAATTCTCCCCTGCTCTTCTCTCACTCAAGCAGCTCACCAATTGGCAAAGAAGAGGAAGGACAAACGCATGGCTGCTGGCAAAATCACAACTGTGGACTCCCCTGTGGTACAGGATGTGCCCAAAGAAGCCTCCATCCCTAGGCTGGGGGTCAAGCACAGTTTTAACTCATATTCCAACTGCTGGACTTGATTAGCCCTTGGATCTAATGGGCTCAATTGCTGCCCTCAGGAGAACCTTGGCCCCATCCTCCACAGCAATCAAACCCATACACAACACCAGGTTGGCTTTGTAGAAGCAAGCTCTCCCCCCTCCCGCCATGGTGAGATTGGTCAGTGCCCAGCCAGTCCAGATCACCACCACACCAAGGGTAACTCCCTTCATTGGCACCAGGGTGGTTGACTTACCCTTCTAGCGACAAAGAACCCCCCCTTAAAAGGTAAGTAACCCTACTGTGCCCACCATACAGTACAAAATGGAGAAAACAGACAGTCAAATCACTAATCTGGAAATATGATTTGAGACCTAATGTATTCCCATTGCTGAAAATCAGGGAGGAGGTGGCTAGCAAACAGGTGAAGGAATTAGGAACACAGTTCTAACATCAGAGACAGTTGGTAACCTCACTACAGGACCATTACCGATCTTAATCCAGGATCTTCACCTCCCCACATAAGAAGTACTTTTGCATATAGCCAACGAAGAGGAGATACAAACGGAAAGGAGCATTACATCAGAAATATCATCTATGTAAACATTTCTACTGTCAGTCTGCCAGGAATTACACCTCGGCTCCTAAAAGCAGAGATGCTAGCAAGACGATGGTCTTTCCTGGTAGGACAGAACCCTGCTGAAGTCTCAACCAATACTAAAATCTCCCTCCATTTTATTAATTGCAATTATAAAACTGTATTTATATCCTCTATATGCAGATTAAAGACCTTATGCAAGGTTTTCGATTAAGGTGTAATTTATTGTTGTGCCAGCCAGTTAATCACAGTTCAGTTACAGGGCATCTTTGCCCAGGCCTTTATCATAGGACTTGTAAGGGCAGTTGGTCGGCCAGCCAGCAAGGAGAGGAGAGACATTGTATACACTACAGAAAAATAAAATCCCCAGGGCTGGGGTTTTGCACACTGGGGTCCAGGGCAGACTCAAAGTAGGCACCCTGAAGTTCAATTTCAAATGCCAGCCTTCAGCTTTGCCAAGGGGGAGGAGGGGGGGCCTGGGCTGTTGCTGAGGCACAAGCTAAAAACAGTCCCGTTTACCTCTTCCCCACTCTTCATTAAAAGAATAAACCAACCCAGAAGCAGATTTTTTGCAGGATAACCTACCCATGAAGTCACAAAGTTATTCTTGCTGGAGTAGGTGGCACAAGATCTCATCTCAAGCTTGCATTGCTGGTTTAGGTTGTGGTTTTGTGACATCAGCCGCCGACTATGAGAGGCATCTGACTCCCTTGTTCTCTCTCATATCAAGGGAGCACTGAGCAGAGGCTTCAGCAGGGCACAAATCCACTTCAGTATGAAGGACAAACGCTATAGGCACACAAATAGGACCTTAACTGAACGAAGCAGAACATAGAATTGTAATTTATTTTAAATATGGTCACTTTATTTTAAGATCTTGTAAAAAAAAAAAGTTATTAAAGACAACTCTGTTGCTCAAAGTCAAAAGAGTGGAACCAGATTACTAAAAAAGGAAGCCATGAAAGGGGGAGGGGAGATTGAGACAAAAACAGAATCATGGCTTGAACCCAAAAGGTCCCCCAAGTCATACAACCACCCTGCTACAGGGCAATACAGCACCATTCTGTGCCCATCTAATGGGACAGGTTACCAGAAATCTGTCCCAACTAGGGACAGCTGCCTGTCAGACTTTGAAATGGCTCCACCTGTAAACAACAAAAAAAGCAAGCAATCTTATTGTGTTTCAATGGAGCCAAAAATGCCAAAATTGTATCTATTAAAACAAACATTGTAATGACAGTGAATCAACTTTATTGGCTCTTCAGTTTAAAACCAAAAAATAAACTGTAACCCCTGAGTGGTGTTTCAGAGAGTAAGTCTGAAAGAGCAGAAATACTAAGGGAGGGGGGAACTATTTTACTGTGAGTTCTCATGTACCCTTCAGAGTAATCACATTAACAGCCAGAGTTACTAACATGTGCATTAATGACATTGAAGTCATTTACACCAAGTCCCCTTTTAAACAAAAGGATTTAGGTGCAAATGATACACGTTCATGACAGTAATATGAATTTATTTACAAAAAATGAAATAAATGTAATATATTTCATAGCACTAGCTGTAAATTTCAAAAATTTCTTCAAATGTCATTCAAGTAGTTCCTCCAGCTGCGATATAAGCAAGGACGGTCTCCAAATGAAAGTGAAGATGTTATTTCTCTAGAGCTTGGTTCTGCCAGCCAGGACTGCTCAAAAGGGTTCAGAGAAACTTTAAGGGGGTGGGAGGGAGGTGTTTAAGAGAACAGTTTTTCCCTCCCTCCCCCCACAAACATTAGCAGCAACGTTTTGCATGTGCACAAGGTTACACCTATATGCGTCTCGTGTATACTTTTGAAATACCATAATGCAGTGAGATCTCACACTCTACTACATCTGCCTCCAGCGATGGGGTCTCTTACATAGGGATGGTTTACCACTCACTATTCATGCTTAGAATTCTGTGCACCTAGACTTTGTTGAAATAGTCTGCCTTCAGACTAAGATTATAAAAAGATTTTTGTTCAGAGCCATTATACCTTTCCATCAGTTCCTGAACCAAAAAAACAAACAAAAAAGCCCAGCATGTACCATATTTATCCTTAAATACTGAAATTTCTTCATAGATTGCAACAGTAAAAAAGACCTGTCAAAGTGTACAATAAGTAAAAGGTTTTCACTTGTAAGGTTTTAAAATAACTAAAATTTGCAATCTTCCAAACAAAATTAACAGTTAGAATAAAATAAAATTACAGTGCAGTGACTCTTGCGTTCCTTTATAATCAAAGCTCCCTTTTGTTTTGCATATTGAAATGTTTTCAGCAATTCCTCAGGTATGTCTTCAACTAACAATATAATAAAATGAGAATTAAACAAGGTAAATACTTACAGAGCTCCGTTCTGCAATTCACAGCTCATGCGACTAAAAATAAAATATTATATATAGATTGCAATAAATAGTCAAAAATAGGTATTTTTGCAAGGCATGAGTATTACAATATTTTTGTACAACAAAAAATGTTTTAAAAAAAAAAGTCCAAGTACCTTGAAAACAGTAGTTTTACTAACAGACTGGAAATTAAAAAAAAAAAAAACCCACCCCGACAGAAGCAGATCATTGTGTGCAAGGAATTGTAGTTTCTCCTTTAAAGGGGGAAAAAAGTTAGTTATTTTAAGTCCATCTTCAAGGCAAATATTGGTCTCTGTGACAACGTTTCTAAAAGTCGTGTGTGAATGCAGCCTGGTAGAAGGGCTGACGTTTGCCCTTAAATAGTATAAATAGCTTAAGTTTTCAGATGCCTAATGAGTCCGTGTTCATTCTTTTCAGTAACTTTGGAATTTGTATCCTTCCAAGGTGATGCCAACGTTGTCCTGTTACTGCATCCGATCGGGCTGCAGCGACTGAGGCTGGTACTGAAGGAAAGCTGTAGAGGCTGATACAGGCGTAGTGGGGGCTGCCGTGAGGGGCTGCTGCTGCTGAAGGGCGCTGGCATAGCTGTACCCTACAAAGCCTGGTGCAGGGGAGGCTGCGTATGGGTACTGCTCGTAGGCAGCTGTGGTGTACTGGCTGTAAGCCTGAGCAGCAGTGGTATAGTCTAGGTACGGAGAACTTATGGATTGAATGGGCGTGGGTATAACAACACTCGGTTGAACAATTGCTTGGGGATATATATATTGAGGAGAAAGCCTGTGGAAACAGAATAGAAAAAAAAAGTGCTTTAGATATCAAGCAAAGTGGTATACCAAGCAAAACACACCACAAAAAGCAAGTTTCCTTTCAAGTAAAATCAGAATTAGTAGGACTGATCCTGTTCAGGGTTTTCTTCTCCTGATAGCAAAAAAAGGAAATGCCAGAAGCTAGGAAAAGCCCTAAATCAGAGCAAAAAGGTCACATAAAATAGAGGCTTGTGATGTTTAAAGGCAGTAGTGAACTTTTGAAGTCTGTTGCTACAGCACTGCACTCTAATGCTTGTTGCAAAACAGAATAATTGTGTTTACTTTCCCTTGTGTAATATTTCCTAGCAGCTGCGAGGCCGCCGCCACCTCCAGCCATTTATTAACAGACTGATCTGTTGTACTGAGGCTTTTTTTCCTTTCAGCTCATAATGCATCTACCTGTAGCCTCTGACAGAATAGGTTTGATAACACTGGAACATATTTCTCTGCTTCAGAATTAGAAAAGTCCCTATGTAGGTCAGTACAGAAGCACTCAGGAGAGACACAGCTATTCAAATTAAAATCTAAGTGGTCCAGCGGGAATTCTAACAGAAATCTGAATAATGAATCAGCCTTGTTAATGTGTGGTGCTCCCAGCCCCAGTGACACAACTCATCTGCTTCAAGAGAGCCACTCGCTAGTAGTCTTCCAGTTAAAAAAAAAAAAACACAAAAAGTTTTAGTGATGCAAGTACAGGGCACTTCCCTCAACTACTATCTGCTAAAAGATCATTGCATTAGGAAAATATCAACATCCAGGAGCAGTGAGAAAAGCAGCGTAACTGCCCATGCAAGAATCAGTCAGTCATACCAAACACCATTTAGCACCTTTTGCTAAACCAAAATAAGACAGCAAAGCCGTTGAACATTTACATTAAAATAAAGTTTGAACTTCAGTCTTTCATGATGGACAGATCAAAGAGTTTAATTCCAAAAGATCCCTGGCATGGAATAAATTGGGTCAGCATGCTCAAGAAAACGCTAAAATGTTATATTTATTTTGAAAAGCACCATAACTGCAAGGGTCACTGGTGTCCATCTGTATACTACAGCCTTCAAGAATTTACAGGTGCTTAAGAAGCACCATTTCCCCTCCACAGAGCTTGCGCAGCAATGCTTTAAAGCCTGCTTTTTAGGTCTTGCTGCAATTTGCTCCGCACAAGCTGTTTCCATAAAGGCTCCCTTAACCCAACAATGAGACGGGTCTTTTGAAAGCTAGGGTTCACCATTATCTATTATATACACCAGCTCAAAGGAACCCAAGGCCAAAAATGACTATCAACATATAAAGAGCTCTCTGGTTTGGACATAGAGATCTGACTTAACACAGTCTTGTAAAAGTTCTGTATGTCCTATAAGAGTAGAGTAGTTGTAAGCTCTGCAAGGAGATGCCCAAGCCAGGATAAAAGATTTGCCAGACATCAAAATGTATCCAAAAAAATATTGGTCTTATCTTCAAATCTGGAGAAGAAAACGAACACTTTGGATACGGTAGATCAAGGTCACTCTCCAGTAACACTAAGTATCTGATGTTTAGACAAAAAAAAAAAAAAAAAGGGCAACCCCCCCCCCCCCCACAAACACTTAAGGAGAATCCTTCTAAAAATGCATTATGCAAAAACAAAGTTTGCAATGCTTGGTGTCTTGTGAGGACAGGAGAAGACTGAAGGACTAAGATTCTTCAAAACCAGGGAGAGGCCTCCTCTGATCAAAGTTTTCCGATGCCCAGACAGAAGCTGCTCTAGTGTGTTATTTTAGATCAATCACCCAAAGGATGTTTTGAATGAGTTATGAGAAGTTTCCTTTAACGTGTGCACTTTTATTACAACTTTTCAGACAGAAGCACTGCAAGTCAGCCTTCAAGCCATCGTGTAGTTTCCAAGCTTCTACACAGAAAAAGAGGCACCCTTTAAAAAATGCGATATAGTGGAAATTTAAAAAAACATGCATGCCTCTTGACATGGTATGTAGCTTGCCCATAAATGAGAACAAACACAGTAAGAAAGAACTAGATTACGAAGAGGCAATGCTATGGTACTGCACATTAACGCTTTATCTACCACAGGTCCGATCACACATGTGAATTATGCTGTAGCTAGCTCTAAGTTAGGCGTGAGTTGTTTATTTACTAGCTTGTAAGCTGCAGCTGCTGAAAGTTGATTGACAACCGTTTTCATGCAGAACAGTTTTGCTCTCCTGATTCAAGTGATCTCTCAGGTGAAGTAGACTCCACAACCAAAAAGGTTAGAGTGTATGCAGCACTAAGTGTCACGATCCACAGAAAAGTGAAAAAAAAAAATATATATATATATATACACATATACACACACACACACACACACACACAAACAAACTCAGAGGAATCACATGGGGCTTTTATGGAACCATGTTGCAACATCGAAGGAAGATGTCTAGTTATTTCTTTGGTCCTGTAGTGCGAAGTGGGCAGTAGTTTTGCTATGATGGTGAAGCCTCACATCCAAAACGCCAGTCAGGGACAAAAGGCCGTGAAGGGCACAACACATTTCTTGTGTGTCAAGGAGGCCAAGGTTGGGGCAGTTAAGTACCCTCTAGCACGGCAAAGGACTAGAACGTCCTCAAGTCTACCAACATCCTTACTTCTAAAGCAGAACTGGAGAGCAGTGGTGTGGATAAGTGAAGGAGTTCAGAATACTGTAGAAAACCAAGGTAAGGTCAGTTTTGATTACAATAAGCTCCCAGAAACAGAAGACCATGAAGTTATCTGCTGGTTACTTCAGATGCCATGTTCTGGTAAGTAGAGCCAAATGGGTGCAGCAAGTCTGGAAAAAATCCATTACAGTTTTTTTCCCCTTTTATTAAAAGAGTTTCAAAAAATGTTTGAAAACAATTTTGGGGGCATCTATCAGCATAGTTTACATGCAGAGCACCAGCCTGCATTACATAACCACTAAGAAAACTAAGCCATTTCACAAATTGGCAGATTAAAACTAGAAAGTTATTTTCTTAAACAGCAATGCAGGGTTACCCCACACCCCCCAAAGCATCAGCATCAACGTCAACTGAAGGGTTGTAAACCAGAAGAAAACTTCATCTCCAAACTAGAAACAAAAGTCAATCTGATTATTTTTTAAAACGTGATTATAAAAAGATGTCAATCAACGGCATCAGTGTCACACATCATAAAGCCATCCTGTGAACAGCGGACAGCACATCAATCACTGGTCGGGACCACAACACACCGTGAATAACGTGGTCAAACCTAAAAGGAAGAACAGCTGCTGCCGGTTGAAGAGCCACGAAGTACTTTGCTCTGTGCATTTCACCCACGGCACTCCGGATCAGTGGCAGCATGACCCAGGGCACTTAACTAGGAGAGAGATGGGGAAAAACGTGGCACCAGATCCATTCATTAGAATATGACACACTGTTAAAACAGTTTCCAGAAAACCTTTAGTCGATCCAGATTAAGGGGCCCTTTACTAAGTGCAGTGTAGTGTGTAACAGAACATGACTGCAGCTTACCCTTCCAAGTAACTTTCCATGCACTGAACTGGAACTGCAACAGATAATGCAGTTCATTTAAATCCCATTTATTGAGGTGTGGTAAATGCATCAGTATTAGCTGCACAGCACGTGGTATACTTAAATGCAACTGCATGAAAATGCTGCCCACAGCCCCAAAAATATTACACCATACATTGATTTGTGACTAAATATACATTAGCTGTAAATTTACACTGCATGTTAGTTAAAGGGCCCCCAAATGGAAGACTAAAGACAGCACCAATAGCCAATGAGACATAGCTCTAACTGCAGATAAAAAAACTCATAAACAGGCTGTGCTTCAAGGCAATAAGTCATAGGTTGGCTGCCAATGGATCAAGTTTCCAGAATATCCCTAATGAATACGAATGAGAGAAATTTGCATGCCTACATATTTATTGGAGATATTCGGAAACACTGACCTCTTGGCAGCCTTGAAAAATGGAGGGGGGGGGGGTGATTGGTGAATATCAAGGGCATAAACTAGATTTAAAAGTAGTAAACCACATAGTCTTCCAGTTGATTAGACGATTGCTTGGTCCTATTGCCAAGGTCACCAATTCTTTTGGTCTTGTGAGTTCTGTAATCCAGAAAGGAACGTCACTCATTATCACATCCGTTTTTATGGAGACCTTTGAGTCATTCATCACACTGATGCTTTTACAAGTGTGAGGACTGCATGTGGCTCTAATAAAGGACCAGCACAGTATTATGTGGCTATGAGAAAAACCACCTGGGGAAATCAGAAAAGTGTCTTGCCTCCATCTTACTATTTACATCTCACTTTCAGGTCACAGGCAAACTTTAGACAGCAATGCCTCCATGTCCCTCACACTCGTCCATGCATGGACACAGCTATTTAAAAAAAAAAAAAAAAAAAAAAAAGTTCCCAAAAATATTCCACTCCATGCAGCTGGCCTTAAAAGATGCCCTCCACTGTCTCATACCCTGCCTCTTCCTCAGAGAAAAGTAAATTGAATATGTGCCATTATGTTCCTCTTCCCCCACCCCAGGTCCTCTCCCATTAAAAAAAAAACCAACCCAAAACACTGTTATATGCAGCATTCATTATTTCTAAATCCGCATGGTTAAATTTTACAAAAATGTGTTGGGGGGGGGGGTAAAGGGAGGAGCAAGATTTCAGATGGGACATAAGCTTGCAAAATGTTTAAACAAAAACCGTCAGCACCTACTTATCAGTAGTCACAAAAAGGCATCTGTGTGTGGCTATCTAAGAATGGGCTCATGGGACAGAGCAGGATAGGGCCTTACATGGAGGATTCAGAGTAAGACTGCTGGAGGGTACCAGAATCTAAAGCACCTACAATTATTTTAGGTAACTTGCTTACTTGAGCAAGAAGGATAAAAGTGGATTGACCTGATAACTTTCTAATGGCTTAGAATCTGCTTGGTTCCTATACTTACTCCAAAAGCTCCTTCCACATATTGATGCGATTGCCTGCCCCCTATCCCCACCCCCCAGTGTCATGGGGAGCTCATCAGAGCCCCTTGCTAGTATCAGAATCTACATGGGCAAAAAAGAGGATCAAGTACGAAAGGGTGAGAAATTCATAATGGAAAAGTATTTATTCCACTCCAATTAAAAAAAGCCACACAAACTTAGGTTATACTAAAAATAAATAAATAAAAAAGGCTGTGAATGAGAGCAAAGAGTTATCTATTAAAGGAAAATAACACGGAATGTGTTTGGGAGATGTCCAGCTAAGAGCTACTTTAATGCAAAGAGCAGGACAAAGAAGTGTGACCTTTCAGGGCTAGGCACAGAAGGGCAAACAAAAACAAAAATTTCCTTGCTTTCAACCTATAGGAGCAGTTTAAAACCAAGAGACAAAATGTTTTACTAAAATAATTCTTAAAGTGACTTAGCAGCCTTTGATTATTAAGACAGGTTTTGTTTTTTGGAGAAACAAACAGGTTTAAAAAAAGAAAACCCCCAAACATTTCTCAGGCTGCAATCCCCGTCCCCCATCTCTAACGGCAGCAACTCAAAGGGTCAGCAGGTATAGGAGCTCAAGACCCTGCAATTCTCTTCAGACAGGGCAAGGTACCTATGGTATCTTCAACATTCATCTGCTACCCTTGTGACTTTATTCTACACATAAGTCAGAAGATACTATTCAAAAATAGAGCAGTCACTCATTTTGATCGTATGACGTAATGGATTTCTACCAGCTAACAAAGCAAAAGCAAAGAGTCCCGTCTCTTAAACTGCTGGCATATACAGTAAGAGTCTATCGCACCCCACATCAGCCTCTGGCTTTTTATGCACCCATTGTTCCAGAAGAACTACTAGCCAGAATTTTCCATAGTCCAACATTTTTGCACAAAAGCATCAACAAAACAAAAGCCTGTGTGAACTGTAGGTTTTGTTTCACAACTAAACCCCAAACAAAAAGAATTTGCTTTCCTTTGGGCATTCGTGTTCCAAAGACAATAGGGAGCCAACTATGTGCTTTTTGTTGCCCCAGTGAACACCTGTTATTTGGTTGAGAAAACAGGTAGAGCACAATGCATGGCAGAAGCCCAGAGACAGTCGCTTGTGGCAGCTCCGTTTCCTGAAACATCATTGCTCCTGAGCACACGATGCAGGGAAACTCTGAAATTTACCGATGTTTGCAGTCAGTGATATAACTTGCTCCCTTTCCGCGTGGGTCCTAGTCTCTCAGCAACTTAAACCAATTCTACAGGGCTTGTTCATCCTCGCTGTGTGGTAAAAACTTTGTTTGCTTTGACTTTGGACGTATGTGATGCTTATCAGAACATGGTCTTTCACTTATTTTCAAGGTGGTGATGCCACTTTCTCCCATCTGTAGGATTTAAAAGGAGGGCCGCCTCCTTGGGAAGGGGGAGAGGCCGAAAGATTTTTATGCTGCTGCGATGCAGAAAGCATTTTGTACTATTTAAACACATACACCCAGTTTGAGACGTAGGGTGCACTATTCAGAAGCATCTATCTGATGCTACACAGATACTGCTGCCATAGTCCGAGGACAGAGCCTGTATCCATCTTAATTGCTATCCAAACAGCAGCTGAATAATCACCACTCTGGCTATTCAATGGCCATCACTATGCCGACAGATCTAAATAAATATTTTTACATATGACGCCCTGACCACTGTGGGCCAATTCGGTGGCATACCAACCCATATAGTGTGGTTTACCCCGATGTCACATCCAAGAAAAACTAGATTACAGTACCATGAATGTGGCAGGACAAGAGTGCACAGAACCAGTTCCGAAGTACCTTTCTCCCTCCCAACCTTTGCTCATTTTAGGCGGAGGGGGAAGATGCATGCTAGGAGTGTGACGTTCCTTCTCCCACTACTACAGGAACACTCCTATGGCAAGGCACAACACCGGCTGTAGGGGTGGGGACATTAAACCCAGTTACCCTGGCACCATCAGGTCACGGGCCCTAGGGCCTGTAGCCAATCTCTGCCCACAACCTAAAGCTGCAATTGCCAATGTTTTTGCTCAACATATTAGCAAGACCATGCCTCAGTGGTTTACCCCATTCTGCTACCGACGATGGTCCAAACCAGCCTAATAAAGAGCATTCTTGAAGTAGCCCTGCTCCCCCCCTCATACTTGATATATCTAAATATGTAGAAGACTAGGAGGCACCTGTTTTATGCACAAGCTGTCAAACACTTCTTTACAGCTGTAGCTAAAGAATCTCAGCTACAACCTGATGTTGCCATGCTGGTAACAAGCCTTTTCAGGAGACTGCAGTGCTGAGGCGATCTTTAAGAACAAGATTAATTCTTTCCATTCTCACATGTTTACATTCATTTTGCCTACATGAATTGTAACTGCAGTTATATCATGCTCTGCAACTATCTTCAGTATTTGTGAACAAGATAGATTGCACGCACTGGTAACCAAGAAGCAAGCTAGCCTAGAACACCAGAATTTAACAACCAAAGATACTGAATTTGAACCAAGGAAAAGGTGTAGCTAAAACCCAACAGTGGGGGCAATTTTATAACAAGTTGCCTTAAACAGGGTAGAACATGCCTATTCTAAAGGCAAAGATGCCTTGTCTCTAAAGATCTTGGATAAATCACACCTCACCGAGATCAGGCATTGATGTTAGTGTGGGTGGAGTCATATGCACATCTCAGACTCCTCCCCTCAATGCACCAACACTTAGACGTACACGCCAACTTGCACCATGTGTCAAGCGTAACCATTTTTCAAGAGGCCTTTTACATGAGAAAAGGTTTATTAAAAAAAAAAAAAAAAACAAAAAAAAAAAAAAAAAAAAAAGGTGACCCTCTTAATAGTTAGTGTTTCAGTGGTACAGCATTCCCCCCATAAGGTGGTGGTGTGTTGTAGTACACATCACATCTGTTAATGTGTGAAGAATCACAATGGAGAACACAGGCAAGCAAAAACAGTACACTGCAAACATGCACTAGGAAAGCATGAAAAAAAAATTATTAGAGTGTCCCTTCCCCCAAAGAAAGCACAATTAAAAAGTGATAAAGCTTGATTTAAAAAAGGGCTCTCTAAAAATTCCACAACACTCCTTTTAGACTAGTGTAGAGAGACATACATGATTCATTAGAAAGCTAGACGCAGGCAGTATGACAACCTCCATTGTTCTGTAGTAACATTTGTCTTTTCCACAGCAGCTGCCAGATCGCTTTAGATTATATAAAAGAACTTTCGGACTGCGTGGGGATGGGATAAGCCACTGAAATGGACACACAATAACCTACTCTTGCAGACTGAGGTCAGCAAAGCATCTGTCCAAAAATCTATTTTTCCAACCTAAAGTCTCTCACGCTTGATGAAAGTTAAGTGTTTCCCTACTGAAAATTAACATGGAAGAAAACCACCAAGAGACAGCAGAAGCAGCTCGGATCTTTTACCCATCGAGTACTATTAAAATAGTATACAGAATTCAGTGCCTGTCTGCTCACTGAACTCTTACATTCTTTGTGACAAAGGAAAAATTAACTGGACAGAACTCATCGGGAGGTGACATTTTACTTTCTACAGCATTAGGAAACAAAAGGGCTTGTTGCAGACACCTGAACACTAGAATATGAAACCCTTAGAATTAAAAAAAAAAAAAAAAAAAAAAAGTGTTTCACATGTAAAAGGACATTTGCAGTGTGTTTTGAACAAAATGAGGAAGTGGAAGTGGTACAACATTTGTTTGGCTACAGAAAAGTTAGGGAAAGAAAGCTTTTGAAAAACACACTTACCCAAACGGTCTCTGAATAAAAGCTGGATGTATTGGCTGGACACCTATGGTAAAACCTAGAAGAAAAAACCACAATGAAATGCACGACAATGAAATTGTACAAGATGAGAGCAGTCTAGAACCCGGTGGGAAGATCCCGCACATTATTAGTCTGACGTCTGCGATGAATATTAGGGAAAGGAATTCTGTATTTGGCTCACATTTGTTTTAAGCAGTAGTTGAAGGTGACTTGTGTATTATATCTGAATGTAAGCCATCCGATGATGGGAGGGAAGTCACAATCTGTCTGTACCTGAGATTAAAAAAAACAGTGGACTTGCAAGCCGACAATATGAAGCCAGAATTTTGCTGTAGTCATTAGGCCTCTCCTCCACAAAATAGTTAATGGCGCAGTAATAAAAAAATAAAGTTAAACCAATCTTATAGAAAGACACAACTGTGTCTAACAGTTGTTCCTCCACTCCCTCCCACAAAAAAAAAAAAATTAAATTTGGGTCAGTGACAAGTAATTTACAAAGATTCTGCACTAAATTTCCATCAACTCATGTCGGTTAAAAACCTGCTGCCTAACCCAAAAGTTGTAAATATGGCCACTGAAAAGTTAAGACTTCATACAGAACAGTTTGCTGAAAGATGCCCAGGATACCAAATGCTAAAAGACATCCAAAACCTTTATGTGAATGTTAAAGCAAATGACCGATTACTACTACTGAGCATTTGTATTGCGCTACAAGATGTACGCAGACACATGTAAAAAAGACAGACGGTCCCTGCTCATCAGAGCTTACAATCTAGTCAAGAACAATATCAGATTCTCACCCAGCTTTTAGCTTTTTGATATTCTTTACCATAGTATGAATATGGTGTCAGATTTTAAATGAGGCAGCTTCTCCCCACCCTGCTATAACAAGGCAAAAAACCCTCCGCCAGCCTTTTAGGGCATTTACAGACTGATACACCTATTAAGGCAGAGGGGGGTGGGAATTCCACACCAAGAATTAATTAGATAGCATATAAAACAAGGCAGAAATCCTGATCAGTATTTCCTGTTGTCCCATCTGCCAGGTACCTGAGACATGGACCAGCCACAGAGATTGGATGTTGGGCTCAGTGGACCCAGCAAGCTTTATCTTGCAATCTAAGTTCTTTTTATACGTCCCACATGGGTTTTTACTGGCCTTACTGTTAATCTGAACATCTTTCACAAGAGGGATAGCTTGAGAAGAGGGAGAGATTCGTTTCAACCCTTAAAAAAAACAAACCAACCAACACTACTACTAAGTCCAATTCTGAAATATGACTGAACATGTTTCAGGAGAACAAGGCATCAAAAATCCTCTCCTGTGCCTCACCACTTTGAATATTTCTGGGTTTAGCTCCCAGATAGGCCAGGTTCACATTTGCTTTTCTACCATCGATGATGGGGTTTGGGTCTTTGCAGGCTCTCTCTGCTGCGGCCCTGTCGACCATCGTCACCTACAAAAAGGAAGAGAGGCCAACATTCAGTAATCAATGTATAAGCTGAACCACGTGAAATAATGTACTCCTATATGAGGAGCATGAGACACCTATATAGAACCTAGGAAAGTTGAAACTAACAAGTGCCTGAAGTATAATGAACTCCCTCCAACAGGCCTGGAAGGGGATGCTTCAGGCAGCTCGTAAATCGGAGCCACAAGAGGCCATCAGAAATAATTACACTTCAGACACTTTGGCATTCTTAGTCAATTGCTTGTTTTGTGCTTTCTGCTGGCATGGTGATGACTGCAGATGAAAATACAGAATCACAAAAGTGTTTCAGGTCTGGCCAAATATGCCTCATGACGACTAGGAACAAGTGATAATGATCAGAGTAATGAAGTCTGTTGGAAAAACAGCCCCCTGGAAACAGACACCCCTCAAAACCAGAGGGGTGTACAGACACTAAGAAAAACTGCTCCAGTAAATGGTACCAACAATAGTTCACGTGGAAGCGAGATCTAACTTCACTGTAATTCACCTTTAACTACAGAACAGATGTTGCAAAATCGCTGACCAAGCCAAGACAGAAAGTGCCAAGATGTGGAAGGCCGAGTGGAGGCCCTAATTGCTTTTGGGAAAGTATTTGGGGGAGGGAGGCCAGGGCGAAAGAGTCCGACTCCCGAGTAGGGTGCCGGGAACTCAAAAGCTTCAGGACCAAAGAGAGAAAGAGGCCAAGTCAGAGTGAGCACAGTGGCAGGTCCACAGTTTCCTGTTGCTGGTAGCATAAGTCAATAGCAAGCTTTGCAGAACTAAGTTTCAGAACTTCGCCCCCCTCATCACGTCAGCAGCAGCCGCCTCCTCTTAAGAGGAAGAGGATTTTTTTTTTTGGGGGGGGGGGGGTGAGGAAGGGATCCAGTCTAAGTTAACAAAAGGCACAAAGAAAAACCCCCACAAAGCAGATAAAAGAGCCGATTCCCCATCCCCCAACCCTTGGGCAAGCTCTCCTCCCCTGTTTGGGGTACGACCCCCTCCCCCGCACCACACTACTATTCACGCCAGCCACATAGTCCTTCGTGGGTGTACAACAGGAGTAAGGAGCGAACATCGCAAGACTACCAAAACTATTGCTAAACGCTCTTGCAAAAGGTTCCCAAATCAGCCACGAGTTTTTCATACAGAACCTTCTTAGGTTGTAGGCGATCTTTACCAACAGAAGCTAGAAGTTCTCTTTACCGATCGGAGACACACACTTTCGCTCTTGATACATTAGGTGCAAAGCCTCCAAACGGGCTAGTTAGACGCTCCTGTAAGTGCTTGCTCCCATGTGCATGGTGTGGTTAGCTGGTAACTAGGGGTAACAATGCCTCAGAGGCACTTACAAAGCCATATCCTCGGGATTTGCCCGTCTGCCGGTCCGTAATGACCACCGCTTCTTCGATGTCCCCAAAAACTTCAAAGTACTTCCTCAAGGAAGAGTCCGTAGTGTGGTAGGGTAATCCACCCACGAAAATCTTGGTAAGGGTAGTGTCCTTCTGCACAGTGTGCATGGTCACCGGGGTGTAAACTAAGGACCTCTGCAGGAGCATTAAATAGACAACAACGAAAACCCCAACTAGGACAAGAAAAACAAAATTAAAACAAAGTAAAACAGCATCTATGCAAATAAGCAGGGTGCAAGGACGGTCCGAGGTAGCTGAGGCTGCGCGCTCCCACGCGGCGATCGCCTTTCACGACCCCCCGCAGTCCGCTGCTTTGCAGGTCACTAGAAACGGCTCAGCGGGCTTTGTACCCGAGGCTAGCCCCGCCCCCAGAGCCAGACCCCACCCCGTTCCAGGGCAGCGTGTGGGGGGGGGGGGGGGCGCGGAACGGCGCATGCCGGGAATTGAAGTCCTGCGCTTCCTGGCAGCCTAGAGTTCTGCGACCCGACTGCGGAGGGAAATAGACGCGCGAGGACAGGTTAGCCGGGAAGTTGCAGCGATAGAACATGAGGGCCGACCCCCGTGTCGGGTGCGCTCCTCCTCGTAGCTCTGGCTTTGTTACTTCCTCGCTTCCTTCCTTTCGCCAACTCCAGTGTGCCTGGGGAATTGCTAGCGTGAAGATCGCCGCAGTCCCCCCCCCCCCCCCTCTCAAATCTTTTCACTTGCGACTTGCATGCTAAAACTGGCCACACCTAGCTGCAGGGTTGTGTTTTAATGCAAATTAGTCTAATGATCTCTTCCTACAACTCTGCTTTTTGGACCTCTCTGCAAATCAGGACTCCAAGTCCCGTGGTGCCCAGCGGTGCCCTCCCGACTCGGGCAGGAGATTGAGCTGCTGAAGTGCTGCTCGTCTCCCCACCCTTGGTGCAAAGGAGTGGCATCAGCTCATTTGGCTAAGAAAT
Source organism: Ichthyophis bannanicus (assembly GCA_033557465.1). Lineage (NCBI taxonomy): Eukaryota > Metazoa > Chordata > Amphibia > Gymnophiona > Ichthyophiidae > Ichthyophis > Ichthyophis bannanicus. The sequence continues at coordinate 115,554,585 of CM066049.1, read as the reverse complement.
ATACGTTTGCAAAACAAACAGGAGCGTCGAAGCCCGCCACGACTAGCCGCTTTAAAGAGAAAAGGATTCCCCCACCCCCTACGCTTGAAGATTGTGCAAACGACGTATTTCAAATTAATATTTAAATACGAAAGTCAGGAACGCCTCTTAAATGAACACCTGTTAGAGGATTATACGTCAGGGTTCAGGAGGACTTAAACCTTCCTGCCTATTGTCTCCATTGGCTATAATTTTATGGTATGAATTCTGAATGCCCGATTAGTTCTCTGAAATAATTTACTGTGCAGACATATTAGTCCTCTTGCATACACAGAATATGTATCAAAACAAGACCAACACGCCACAGACTATAAACAATCGGGCCAATGCAGAAAGCGGGCTTTACAAGCCCCTAACACCACGTTTACACACACTTTGTGATCCTTTAAATGCAGAAAACAGACGTAACGGCGACAGAAAAACCAGCGCCCAACACACACCACCCGTATTTGAATCTATTGATTAAAATATTTAAATAATTAAAAGTTCATCAACTGGTCTGGTATGTAAATCATGGCTACACCAATACAGAGACGGGCATAGAGGATTTTGCAACCAGCCATAGCACCAACATTTTTACTGCAGGGTCTGAATAGACATTAACCTCTAACACGTGCCCCCGACAGTATTTTGATTGCACTGGGTGCTTTCCCCCAATTCCTTCTCAGATGATCAGGCATTGAGAAAAGCCGCCAATGCCATCAAAACACTCAGGGACTGGTGCCCGACGAAAAAGAATCCCTAGTGGCACGGCGGCCCCCCCCCCCCCCCACAGTATTTTGATGGCATTGAGGACCAGGGGCAGCAGAAGAGAGTACAGGGCCATGTGCAGAGACTCATTATGGGGCCTCATTTGCAGTAATATTTGCATAATGTTAACGTACTTTAACTTGTAGTAAACATCTCTCTTTATCCATACACTTATTAAGAGACATTACCAGATTTCTATACTCCATTGGCAACCACCAGGCACATTACAAAGTACTAACAAACGCTGCCCATTTAGAACCCATAGCAAACCCACCGTATCATAACATCACTACCAACATTCACAAAGTCCCGAACCTTGCAACATTGCAAAATATTAAACCAATACATCTACTGGGGAAAGAGAAGAAGTGGCACTGTCACATAGAAACTACATGAACAGAATACCGCAGCTCGGTTGCACATGCCATCATCAGACCATCATCAAACAAAGAACAAGGGATCACAATTTAGAAATAGGAAGACAATGACACAGGTACACTAAAAAAAATTTTTTTTAAACTGCCTCTAATGTTTCGATTGATTTTTACGTTTTTTGGTGCGCTGAATCCAAATCTGGTAACCAATTTGCTCCATCACGTACAGATTTTTTGCTACATTGGGTTAGCAGTTTGAGGTGAAAGTTTCAGATTGAGTGCGATCGAGATAAAAGTTTCTTGGATGAATTCTTTATACTAATTGTTTAGTAGTTATTCAAATAAGAATAAAGAAAATTGTAACAAGGCAGCACATAAGAATAGAGTAATGTCAACAAAACACACTGTGATGGTAGCAAAATTGTCTGCACTTAAAACAGCCACATACATGTGCACAAACATTGAGCATATAAGAGTGAGGTTAGACACAAAGCAAAGCAAAGAAATGTGCAAAAAATTTTGTACAGGTATGTATGTAAGAATAGAAAACGCAAACCGCACCATTGCAATACATGAAGACAAACACCCGATGGTGTGAAAATAAAATTCTAATAAATGAGATCCGACACTGTGGTAATAACTAGCAAATTTTTATTTCAAAGTTTAGTAAAAACACGATATTTGTCAACACAGTTTAGATTTTAAAGTCATTCTTGGGTCAATCAATCTCCTGGTGGGCCCGTTTCTTCTTCCCCCGAATGCTTCTCTTGGTGCGCTGCTTGGCGTATTTTTCATCTGGGGTTTCCCGCAGCAGCAACCAGCAGAAATCAGCCATCATAGTGGTGTTCCATCTTCCTTGGTACCTTCTCTCTGCGTCCTTGATGTCCTGGTGAAACCTTTCACCTTGTTCTTCACTGTACGCCCCCAAGTTTTCGGGAAAGTAGTTCACATGGGAGTGCAAGAAATGGACTTTCAGGCTCATGTTACAGCCTTGTTCTTTGAAGGCATTGAGCATCCTGGCAACAATATCCTTATAGTTCTCATCCCGCCTGTTCCCCAAGAATTTGAGAACAACATCCTTGAAGGAATCCCAGGCTTCTTTTTCCTTCTCAGACATCGTTTCAGCGAATGCTCCATCTGAAATGAGTTTCCTTATATCAGGGCCAACAAACACTCCTTCCTTTAGCTTTGCTTCAGAAAGTCAGGGGAACTTTGAGCAAAGGTACCGAAAGCACTCACCATCTTTTGGAAGGGACTTGATGAATTGCTTAATGAGACCCAACTTAATGTGGAGAGGTGGTAATAGAATTTTATCACGAGGTACCAAGCTCTCATGAAGAACATTTTTCTCACCGGGTCTCAAATACTCCCGAATTGGCCAGTCTTTTTTCCCCCAGTGTAGGTCGCGGGCCCGGCTATCCCACAAGCAAAGGAAGCAGGGATATTTGGTGAAACCGGATTGCTGCCCTAATAGCATGGATAGAATTTTAAAGTCTCCACAAATCATCCACTTATGCTCTTCATAACGAATCTTCTGAAGAATCAGGGCCAAATTCTCGTATTTTTCTTGGAGAATAACAGAGTGAGTAATAGGAACTGAAGCGAATGTGTTGCCATTATGAAGAAGAACACCTTTTATGCTGTCTTTTGACGAATCAATGAACAGCCGCCATTCAGCAGGATCATACTTGAGTTTAAACTTTTCCATCACTCCGTATATATCGTTGCAAAATACCAAATCTTCCTCTTTGCTGAAATACTTCAAAAATTGTGTCTCGTGGTTGCGGTACCAATAAAAAGTTGTTCCTGGTGACAATAGATTTTTCTGTTTAAGCCGAGAACCTAGCAGTTGGGCAGCATCTTTTGGGAGTCCTAAATCCCGGACGAAATCATTCAATTCAGCTTGAGAGAAAAGTTCAGGTTTCGGATCTGGTTCAGTTTCAAACTCGGAAGTACTGGACTCATCGGGAAAAGCCATCTGATGAGTCTCATCATGATCAGAACCGTCCACACAAATATGATCCAAAGATTTTGGTGGTTCAGGCACAGGTACTTCGTTGCTATGAGGCATAGGCCTAATTGCTGAGGGAAGGTTGGGGTAACTTATTACGTCACTGCTGTGGTCTCTTTGTTCACGCCACATCATAGGTATTCCGAAACGAAATGCTTGTTTTTTACCTTTCATCCATAAGCGTAGATCTTCCTCACATGTCTTGCACACTTTGTGAGGAGCCCACGGTTTGTCTTGATCGCCTAACTTCAAACCGAAATAGGCGAAATATACTTTTTAAATAAATGCAGAAATGTTCCTCTGCCGCTTTTTCACGGTATATTCCCCACAAATAAAACAAAAACTGTCCGGAGAGTTGACGCAACCTCTGGCTCTGTGAGCCATCACAAATACACAGCACTGCAAACTACAACTGTAGTGAACCACTTCGGAATAAAGCTGGATTACGACTGAGCAAACAAAAGGTAATAATGAACTTGCAAGAAACTGAAATTTGACAGGAACGTTCATGTCGCAACCACCGTGTTTGAGCGAGCGAACGAGGCGAGGCGAACAGGAAAGAACATGCGCCAGCGCGAGTACTGGATTTAGCCCCCCGCCTCCCAATTGTCCTGTTAATGTATAAAATGAATACAAAACACTCTAAAATATCATGAGGGAGTGTTTCTAGTTAGTTAACCATTACAACCTCTATTTTGGGCCAAGAAAATAAACTGCAGTCGGCTAAAAAGAAATTATGTGAACATTCCTTATGGGTAAGAAATCTAATTTTGCAAGAAAACGTGACGTGATGGAACATTTTGGCTATTTTTCCTGGATTCAGCACCCCAAAATCTATAGGAATCAGTTGCAAAACTGGAGGCAGTTTTTTGGTAGTGTACCTGTGTGATTAAACCAGGAACCCCAAAAGCCAAACTTGGAGTGTACAACACTGGAGAAATAAAAATATAATTTAATTTCCTCTTGTACTAAATGCAAAGACATTAACGATGCACACTTCCCAGAGCTGACATATTCCAGTTAATAAATTCAAAATAAAAAGTACTTTTCTACCTTTTGTTTGTGCATCTTATTTTTCAGTTGTAATTGCTCCAGCCACTTTCTTCTGATTTATTCGTGTCTTCTGCTAACGCTCCATCGTCTGCTGTCCATTTGTCCTTTCTTCTCTCTTCTAGTTTTTTCCATTCTCTCTCTACATCTGCTTTAACATACTAATCTCTCTCCTTTTGCTCTTTCCTCCATTTCTTTCTTTATTCCTTTTTCATCCATTCAAATTTCACCCTCCATCCTCAATCCCCACTTACTCTCCCAATACCCGGCCAATCATAGATTTTTCTTCCCTCCCACACAAAATATCTTTTTCCACTCTCCATCCTCACTTCCCCAGCTCCATCCTATTCTAGTCCTCCCCCCAACATCAGCTCCCTTCTAGTTCCAGCTCCACCCAGATTCCTGTCCTTTCTAGTCCCAATTCTCCCATCCCCCCACATCAGCCCATTTCCAGTCCTATCTTAGCCCCTCCATCAGCCAATTTCCAATCCTAGCCCCCCATCAGCCCTTTCCAGTTCTAGCTTCCCCATCAGCCACTTCCTAGCCTATCCTAACCTAGCCACCCCCAATCCTAGCTCCCCCATCAGCTAATTTTCAGTCCTATCCTAGCCCCCCATCAGCTAATTTTCAGTCCTAGCCCCCTCCATCAACCCATTTCCCCGTCCTATCCTAGTCCTTCCACTCAGCCCATTTCCAACCCTAGCACGCCCCCCCCCCCCATCAGCTATTTCCAGTCCTAGACCCTCCCCCTCCCGAAGAGTCCCACAGCTCTCTGACTGGCTTTAGAGGGCTCCCAGCAGGCCCCGGCTCACCTCTCTAGAGCTGCCTAAGTGAAGAGCACTGTTTTTCTTCACTTTGGCAGCCCTGTTCTAATGCAGGCCACTGGTGCACTGAGTACCGGGACACAGGAAATGTCCTTTGACCTCCAGCACACCAACAGCCTACATTAGAACACAGCTGCCAAAGTAAAGAAAGATTTCGTTCTTCACTTCGGCAGCTGTAGAGAGGTGCACCAGGGCCTGCCAGGAGCCACAGTAAAGAGGTGCGCTGGGCCATGCCAGGAGCCAAACAACATGTGCGGGCTGTTGTTGGCACAGAGCCCCCTGAAGCATGGGGCCCTGTGCGAACAACATTCTCACACAATGGACAGGACAGCCCTGTCAGGGACGATCACGGCATCGGAAAATGGCCCCAGTGCCATCAAAACACTGCCGGGGGCTAGTGCCCTGAGAGAAAATAAGTACTTGGTGGTCTAATGGCCCCTGTACCCCCATCCCAAAATAAAAGTCAAAACTTGGTAGTCTAGTGGCGCTTGAACCCCCATCCCAAAGTACAATTAAAATTACCTGGTGGTCTAGAGGACGCAAAATCCCCCCCCCCCTCCCCATACCTTAAAATAGGCAGGAGCGCTGCCTACACACTCCTGTTCTCATCTGCCATCTTGTAAAATGGCGTGTCTGGCTCTACACAATGCTTCCTGGGATGCGCCAGGTGAGATGCACCGTGCAGGGTCAGGTATAGCGTAGTTACCTGTAACAGGTGATCTCCAGGAATAGCAGGAATTTAGTCCTCACATATGGGTATCGTCGGTACCGACGGAGCCTGCGTGGGAACGCTCCCCAGCGTCCAATAGGAACGCTTTTGGGAGCATCCCTCAGCACATGCGCGCGCTGCCTTCCCGCCTTTCCAACTGTCCCTCTTCAGTTAAGTTTGTAGCTGAGTGAAGGGAGAGAGAGAGAGAGAGAGAGAGACAGAGAGATAGAGAGACAACTCCTACGGGAGGTGGGTGGGTTGTGAGGACTAAATTCCTGCTGTTCCTGGAGATCACCTGTTACAGGTGAGTATGCTATCTCCAGGAACAAGCAGGAATGAAGTCCTCACATATGGGGACTCCCTAGCTGAAGATGCCAGGGAGATATCCCCAGGAAGGTGCCACCGTGGAAGGTGAGAATCCTTCCTCCCATGGATCTCTGGCATCCCACCAGGGTTGGTGGGTAGGAGTTGGTTTAAGTTTGAAAGAGATTTTGAAGAACAGCTTGGCCAAAGAAGGCATCCCAACGGGAGGCTATATCTAGGCAGTAGAGGGCTGTGAAGGTGTGTACCGAAGCCCAGGTGGCTGCTCGACAAATGTCATCAATAGACACAAAGTGGAGATTAGCCATGGAAGCTGCCATGGCTCTCACATTGTGAGCTGTGACATGGTCCTGAAGAGGAAGACCCTTACTCTCATAAGCAAAGGATATGCATTGGGCAATCCATTTAGATAAAGTTCTTTTGGAGACTGGAAGTCCCAAATGACTAGGGTCAAAAGCTACAAAAAGTTGCGAGGACTTTCTGTGTTGCTGTGTTCTTTGAATGTAAAAGGCTAAGGCCCTTTTACAATCCAAAGTATGAAGGTTTCTTATCCGCTGTGAGCAGAGGTTCGAAGGGGGCCCCGGTGAGGCTGTGGAGGACTACGCCGAGGTCCCAGGGGGGAACCGGGGCCCTCACCGGGGGTCGAAGATTCGTCAGGCCTTTCATGAAGCAAGCCATTAGGGGCAGCGCCGCGATGGAGTCGGCGCCCTCGATAGGGGCGTGCAGAGCCGCAGTGGCTGAGAGATGCACTCGGATGGATTGAGTCTTGAGGCCGAGATCCGAGAGAGAACTGAGATATTGCAAGATCTGGGCGACAGGGCAGGAGATAGGGTCTAGCCCTCTAGAGGCACACCAGACGCTGAACCTCAGAAAAAATACAGGAAGATAAATTGATTGGTTTAAATGAAAAGGTGAACCACCTTTGGCATAAAGTGTGGGTGAGTTCAAAGAACAACCTTATGATGAAATCTAGTATAAGGAGGATCAGCCACTAAAGCTTGCAATTCAATAATGCGACGGGCAGAGGTGATTGCAATCAGGAAGATGACCTTCCAAGTCAAAAACTTAAGGGCTGTAGTGGCTAAAGGTTCAAAAGGCGACCTCATGAGCTGCCCGAGAACTAGATTTAGATCCCATGCTACCGGTGATGGCTTGATGGGAGGTTTAGTTAATAAAAGGCCTCTCATAAATCTTGATAGGAGTGGATGAGAGGAAATTGGTTGTCCATTTAGAGGCTTATAAGAAGCTGCAATTGCACTAAGATGGACTCTTACCAAATTGGTCTTTAAGCCAGAATTCGATAAGTGAAGGAGATACTCTAGTATCGATTCTAAGGGTATGACCAGGGGGTTTAATCCCTTCTTGGAGCACCATACAGTAAAACGTTTCCACTTGAAGGCATAAGATCTTCTTGTGGAAAGTTTCCTAGAAGCCTGAAGGATATCTTTTACCTGCTGGGACAGGTTGAAATCCTGGAGATCTAAACCTTCAACAACCAGGCCGTGAGGTGCAGGGACTGGGGATTCAGGTGCTATAGCATCCCATTCTCCTGGGAAAGGAGATCTGGAGCATGCCCTAACTCCAGAGGTGGCACTTGAGAGAGATGTAGAAGCAGGGAATACCACGTTTGGCATGGTCATCGTGGTGCTATGAGGATCATGCAACCCCTGTCTCTCTGAAGTTTGAAGAGTGTCTTGGAGATGAGGGGAATGGGTGGGAAGGCATAAAGGAAGTTCTGACCCCAGTGAAGGAGGAAGGCATCCCTTGCCTGACAGTTGTGCGCCAGAATCCTGGAACAGAACCGGGGAAGTTTGGCATTCAGTGGACTTGCAAAGAGGTCTATGTCTGCAGAGTCCAGGAGCCCTGGGTAGAGAGATGATTCAGGTGTGCTCCCCAACCCACCTGTGATGCATCTGTTGTTAGGGTGGCCTGAAAGAGGGGTTGATGGAAAGGAGACCCTACTGTCAGATTTTCTAATGATTGCCACCATTGGAGGGACAAAATTAGTCATTGAGAGATTGTTATTTTGTCCGACAAATGACTCGTGGCCTGTGTCCACTGTGTGGAGAGGGTCCACCCAGCTGCTCGCATGTGGAGGCGAGCATATGGGACTACATGAACTGTGGATGCCATGTGTCCCAGTAACTGCAGTAGCTCCCGAGCAGTGAGGGAGGACTTGCCTGCTGCTTGGGAAGCTAACTGCATTATGCGAAGACACCGGGCTTGTGGAAAGAAAGCCCTTGCCTGTCTGGTATCCAGACAGGCTCCTATGAATTCTAGTCATCGGGAAGGAACTAGTTGAGATTTCGGGAAGTTTATTACCAATCCCAAGTATTGGAGGATTCGCATTGTACGAGACAGTGCAGTGCTGGCCTCTGTCACTGTGGAGGCTCGGATGAGCCAGTCGTCTAAGTAGGGGAAGACAGGGTTCATAGAAATGCTGCTACTACTGCCATGCATTTCGTGAATACCCTTGGTGCTGAAGCCAGACCAAAGGGAAGAACCCTGTACTGGAAATGTCTTTCCCTGAAAAGGAAATGTAAAAATTTCCTGTGATCTGGATGGATAAGAATGTGAGTGTATGCATCCTTTAAGTCTAGAGAGCAAAGCCAGTCCTGGCTTTGAAGGTATGGCAGAAGAGTTCCCAGAGAAATCATTTTGAATTTTTCTCGAAACAGATATTTGTTCAATTCTCTGAGGTCTAGAATGGGTCTGTGTCCCCCCTGTTTTCTTTGGGATAAGAAAATAGGGGGAGTAGAACCCTGCACCCCGTTGAAGAATGGGTACTTCCTCTATTATCCCTTGGGCAAGAAGAGTGGAGACCTCGTGATCTAGCAGATTGTCTGCAGAGGTTTGTGAATTGAACTGCTTTAGAATTGTAGGAGGGGGTAAGCTGTGAAAATGAAGTTTGTACCCCTCCCCTACAATGGACAAAGTCCAATCTTCTGCTGTTATCTGATGCCATCTGTTGACAAAGTGGCATAACCTGCTGGGAATATTGGGGGGTTGAGGACCCCTCAGAGGCAGGAAGGCAAAGCTCTCTAGGAAGGAGTCAAATCCCTTGAGGGGGCTGAACCTGGAGAGCTGGTTGGGCTCTCGGGCCTTTTGGTTTCTTTTGTTGTCTAGTTTGTCCCTTTTGGGCAACCTGACCTGGAGCTTGAGTCTGATGGGTATAGGAAGGATAAAACTTCCTCTTTTTGCTAAAAGAGGTTTTTTTTTATAAGGCTTTCTTTTGGCTGGAGTGGCTGTAGACTGACAATCTATCTAAGGTAGAATTGTCAGCATCTAACTCGTTAGACTTCTCCTGCCAGTTCTTGCCGAAGAGATTTTCTCCCGTGCAAGGAATGTTGCCTAACTTGTCCTGAACCCAAGTCTCCAAGTCTGATGCCTGTAGCCAGGCAATTCGTCGTGCACCAATGGCAATAGCAGAAGTTCTGCTGATGCATTCAAAGCAGTCAAAGGCTGCACGATTGACAAACTTGGAGACATCCTGAGCATGCTTAACCAGAGTAAGAAAGTCTTGTCTCTTATCATCTGGGAGAAATGGGCTCATAAGTTTCAAGTCTCCTGTGATTTCTTTGAGGAACATTCCCATATATAGGATATATGAACTGATCCTAGCTGAAAGCATGAAAGCTTGAAAAGTTCTGCGTCCAAAAGCATCCAGAGTCCTGCATTCGCGACCTGGAGGATTGGATGCATGTCTTTTAGCACTTTTCATCCTACGCATGGCTGACTCCACTACCATTGAATGGTGTGGCAGCTGAGTTTTCTGAAATCCAGGACATGATGGGACTCGATACATAGTATCAAGTCTCCTAGAGTGAGGAGAAATAGTTAGAGGTGTTTCCCACATTCTGAGCATCAAGTTGTGCAGAATTTCATGGATAGGCAGAGTAGCTGCCTCCTTAGGAGCTTTAGGATATTGGAGGATTTCCAATTCCTTTGCTCTGGGTTCCTCCTCAGGAGCTACCGTGATTGAAAGACCTTTAGCCATATCATGGATGAAATCCTGAAATGACATGTCCTCTGGAGGTGACATTCTGCGTTGGGGAGAAGAGGGATCTTCTAAGAGAAACCCTCTAGTGCCAGAAGAATTGTCAGAGTCTTCGGAATCGGAGGACTTGAAGTATTCCTGACTCAAATGCTCCTGCAAAGCACGATCCCGGTACTGATCGAAGTTGGTACCGAGGTGACCCAGTACCACTTTATCCACTCCAGCTGGAGGTGGAATAGGAAGAGTTACCATTGGGGCCGGTACCATCGGTACCGGCATCGGTGTTGATGTCGGCACCGGTGCCCTTGGGACCACCGGTACCGCAGCTGAGAGAAGAGCTGCAATACTGCGTTTGATAGCAAAAAATCTCTGGTCTATCGATGCTGCCGATGCCTGGGTGTCGGTACCGGTAAGAACGGCCGGAACCCCTGAGCATGGCACAGGTAGTTCTTGCAAGGTTGAAGCCTCGAGAACATCCTGAAGTCCCATCGATGCTTTGGAAGCCGAAGCCTCCCGCCGGGGCTGTTTTGCCGGTGTGGTTCCCTCAAGGGCAATGCCAATGGCCTCTCGATGCTTAGCAGGAGAGCTACCCTTTGAGGACCGGCTTTTGTGTTTAGTTACCTGAGATCCATGGGAGGAAGAAGAAGCCCTTGAGGATGTCGATGCAATGGATCTGGCATCTGAAGAGAAGAGGGTGCTGAGCTTTGCGGCCCGGTTCTGTCTTCCTCTTTTAGTCATCCCCATGCAGGAGAGACATTCATTTGGAGAATGATCAGGTCCTAAACATTTTAGACACCAATCATGGGTGTCAGTGACAGAAATGGTACCGCCACACTTAGTACATTTTTTAAAACCACTAGTTGGCTTTTCCATGATTTTGGACAAATGGGGCCTAATGCCCAAAATGGCACCTAGCACCAAAACAGGAAAGTTTCTGAAAAGAAACAGTGAAAGTTTTTTTGTTTTTTTTTAGGAAAGAAAAGAACTGGCAGTACCGGTAGGCGTCATGTGGTAGGCAAGTGCGACCACAAAAAATAATTTTAAAGATGGAATTTTCTGCGGTGACAGGGAATAGGTCCTGCTGGCTCCACGGAAAACAAAGAACTGAAGAGGGACAGTTGGAAAGGCGGGAAGGCAGCGTGCATGTGCTGAGGGATGCTCCCAAAAGCGTTCCTATTGGATGCTGGGGAGCGTTCCCACGCAGGCTCCGTCAGTACCGACAATACCCATATGTGAGGACTACATTCCTGCTTGTTCCTGGAGATGCCGTTTTACAAGATGGCGGACCAGAGCAGGAGCGCATAGGCGGCGCTCCTGGCTATTTTAAGGTACAGGAGGGTGTTGCATTTTGGGGCCGCTAGACCACCAGGTAATTTTAAATTTTAACTTTGGGTTGGAGGGTTCAAGGGGCCACTAGACCACCAGGTAATTACTTTTTGTCAGGGCACTGACCCCCGTTAGTGTTTTTATGACATTGGGAAAAGCCCCCAATGGCGCAGTTGTCCCTGGTGCAATCATAATATTGTCAAGAGTGGGGAAACGGGCCACCAGGGAATGTTTTTTGTTGGGTAGGGCCCCTGACATTAATTTCATGGCATCGGGAGTTTTTCCTGATAGAAAAAGCCCGAACTGTATAGGCTTTAGAGTGCTCAGGGATGGCCCAACCACTAGGCAAATTAGGTAGTCACCTAGGAGAGGAGCTTCCGGGGGGGGGGGGGGAGGCGGGAGGGAATAGAGGTAGCATAGGGCTGCTTCAATCAAAACTAAGCAATAGGTCCTAACAGCCACACCAATTCAAAAGAGTGAACAGTGCATACTTTTACTTTCAGGAAGAATGGCCAATATGCAAATTGTCCAGTTATCCTGGTACATGGCTTTTTGAAATCTCCCTCAAAGTAAAAGTTGAACAGTTAGAGGTGTGATGTCCTTATATACATTTTCATAGGATTGATGTGAGAGGGAGGGAGGGTGTTGAAATAATTACAACTGAATTTAATAATCAGAATTTATTTATTTAACTGTATTTATATCCCACTTTTCACCAGGTCAAAGTGGTTTGACATAAAGGGGGGGGGGGGCAATTAAGTTGATATAGAGAGGGAGGGGGGCCATCGCCAGGGGTTAACATAGTTGATCTTTACAGCAAGTAACAGTACTGGACAGTTGACATTTTACAGAAGTCTCTTAGATGGTTCCTGGGGAGTAGGTCAGAGGATTTGGGTGAACAGTTATTGAGAGCTGTTTGTTTGTGGTCCAAGATATTTATGAAACAGGATGGTTTTTAAGTGTTTCCGGAATGCGGAGAGGTCTTTGGTGCTTCGGATATGGCTCGGGAGGGAGTTCCAGAGGAAGGGTGCATATAGTTCAAATGCTCTGTTGCAGGTTTGCTGGTTGAATTTAGTTCGTTCATGGGGGATAGTGAGAGTGTTGTTGGTGGTTTGACGTGTTGGTCTGTTGATAGTAGAGTGAGGTAGAATCTCAGAGGATGAGGCACTAAGGCTCTAAAAGCAAAGTGTTGGGGGCAAATACAGTAACATAATTCAAAATGGCATGGGACAGACAGAGTGGATCCCTTTACAGCAACAGGATAAAATCAAAATAAACTTAACTAATTTCTCAACATACAGGGGTGTCCTACACGGAGCAGTGGGTTCACCCCTAAAACAAAGGCATGGGAGAGGGGTGGCCTGCACAGAGCGGCAAGTGCACCTACTCTTGCCATCTTACTGGGCAGACTAGATGGACCATACTGGTCTTTATCTGCCGTCATTTACTATGTTACTAATTGTGAGGGGGCAGAAGGTTGAAGTTTCACCTAGGGTGCCTACCACCCTTGCATCAGCTCTGCAGAGACATGCAGCGTAGTGTTCTGGACAGCATCCTATCATTCCACAACAGCACACAAAACTCTGCAGTCCAGCACATTACAGGAATGGTTGCCGGCCACAGCATTCTGGCATCCAGAGGTCATGCACTGTTTGCCAGCAGGCAGAGGAGCTGTCTCGGTGCCTTTGCTGCACTAATGGGCTTTGGCAGAAAATCAGGGTAAGTCCAGAGCAGAAAATATGAAGTGGGATGTTATATTGGTGAAACAGGCCAGAAATTAAAGGCAAGGAAAAAAACAAGTCACAGACAGAAGAAAAACGAAACAGCAAAACTGAATAGGAAAATGGTGTGAATTGATGTGTATCTAAGGGGGATGGAATACTTTTTCTGCCCAAGTCTTGCTGAATACCTTCACCTTTCTTAAAATCTATACTAAATCTCATCAAAGGAACACTACAAGAAAAAATATGGTATGAAGGATAAAAGATATATATTGGCCGCACATCGTCCATGATAAAAAGGTGCCCACGCATAGCTTAGGCTAATAATAGTAGTAGCAATAGTCTAAAACCTTCAGGAGAAGATAACATCCTTGATGCAGCCATAGTGAACTGAATCAAGGTGTATTAATACTGATGAATAGCGCCACAAAAAAGAGAAATATAAAGATAACGGGTCCAGAAAGGACTGCAATTCCCCCTCACCACCAAACAAACAGATGCTATAACAACATGGGACAACAAAGGAGCTATCTGAGGAAAATTACATCATCAAACAATTTCTGAACATTTATTTATTTAATTTATTTATTTAACAGGTTTTTTATACCGCCTTTTCCTTAAATCAAAGCGGTTACAAAGACATACAAAAGCTAAACATAGGCATGGGAAGTGAAAGGTGGGATACATAACATGGTGAACTATTACAAAAAACACAATATAGAGAGGTTACAATTAATATGAGTTGGTTAAGTGTCATAGCCGTAGTGCTCAATGAAAAGAACGAACTTTAGTTGTTTTCTGAATTCCTTCAGTTCCTCAATGGATCGTAGGTCGGGGGGGAGAGAGTTCCATATTTGAGGGGCCGATAAGGAAAGAGCTCTTTGTGAGGTGAGTTTACAGACTTTAGTATAGCTACTTGGGGTGCCGAGGGTGTCAGCTGTGGTTTTCCTTCTAGGTCTTTTGCTGGTGTTAGGGAATAAGAGGGCTTGGAGACTGATTGCTGAAGTCTTATGTCTGATTTTGAATATATTGATGACCAACTTGTATCTGATACGGAGGCTTATTGGGAGCCAGTGGAGTTCTTTAAGAATTGGGGTGATGTGGGCTTGAGTAGAAGAGCCGGCGATTATTCTGGCAGCTGTGTTCTGAGCCATCTGAAGTGGCTTTAGGGAGTGTTTCGGGATTCCGTTGTAAATAGGGTTACAGAAGTCAAGAATTGGAGTTATTAGAGCTTGACAGACTGAGCGGAAATGTTGTTGGGAGAGAAGGGGCTTCAGGCGTCTAATAATTTTCATTCTATAGTAAGCGCTTTTAACAGTTCTTCTGATATGAGATTGAAGGTTGAGTCGCTTATCAAGGGTTACTCCGAGGTATCTTACTTCGTCCTTTAACGGTATTGTTGTATTTTTAAATTTAATAAAAGGTGGGGGGCTGAAGTCAGTGTTTCGAGTAATGATAAGAGCTTCTGTTTTGTTATGGTTCATGGCCAGGTTGTTGAGAGTAAGCCAGGCAGACATGTTGTCGAGGCAGTTCGTAATCTTGTTATAATCGGGGCTGTTCAGGTTGACTGTCGTGTAAATCATTATGTCATCAGCATAAATAGTATAATCTATTTGATGGGCAACCATGATGTTGCATATTGGTTGGATAAAAATGTTGAAAAGAAGAGACGAAAGCGCAGAACCTTGGGGAACACCTTGTTTAATCTTAGTGGGTAGAGAGGTGACATTATTAATTTTTACCTTGAACTGCCTATCAGTTAAATAAGATTTAAACCAATTTAGGACAGTCATGGTTTAATGGAAGACAGCCAACATGGCTTTAGCCAGGGAAGATCTTGTCTTACATCTTATATTTTTTGAAGGTGTAAATAAACAGGTAGAGAAAGCTGGGTCAGTCGATGTAGTGTATCTGGATTTTCAGAAAGCCTTTGACAAGGTCCTTCATGGAGAGACTTTTGCTAAAACTAAAAAAATCATGGGATAGGAGGCAGTGTACTATTATGGATCAGGAACTGGTTAAAAAGGACAGAAAGCAGAGGGTAGGGCTAAATGGACAATTTTTCCAATGGAGAAAGGTGATTAGTGGAGTACCCCAGGGATGGGCGCTGGGTCCGCTGCTTTTTAACATATTTATAAATGACCTGAAAATGGGAATGAGTGAGGTAATCAGATTTACAGATGACACAAAATTATTCAAAGTTGTTAAAACCCAAGAGGATTGTGAAAGATTGCAAGAGGGCCTTAATAAATTGGAAGCCTGGACGTTCAAATGGCAGATGAAATTTAAGGTGGACTAGTGCAAAGTTATGCACCTAGGAAAGAACAAACTATGGTTACACGATGCAAGGTTTTACCTTAAGAATTAGGAATCTCTTTACCCAGGAAAAAGAGAGATTTAGGCATCATTGTAAATGAAACCTTCTACCTAGTGTGCTGTGGTGGCCAAGAAATCAAAGAGAATGCTAGAAATCATGAGGAAAGGAATGGAGAATAAAACCAAGGATATTATAATGCTTCTGTATCATTCCATGGTGCAACTGCACCTCAAATATTGTGTGCAATTCTGGTCACCGTATCTTAAAAAGGATATAGCGGAATTAAAAAAGGTACAGAAAAGAGTCATCAAAATGGTAAAGGGGATGGAAAGATACCCCTATGAGGAGAGGCTAAAAAGGTTAGGACTCTTTAACCTGGAAAGAGAGATCGCTGATGGGAGATATAGTGTAGTTACTCACCTGTAATAGGTGTTCTCCGGGGACAGCAGGAATCACATATGGGTGATGTCGTCACCGACGGAGTCCTCGTGGAAGCATCCCTCCAGCTTTCAAAGAAAGCCTTTGGGAGATGCTACCACGCATGCACGGTCCCCTTCCCACCCAAGGGTGCCATCTTGCTCAGTCAGATAACATAGCTAAAAAAGATGGTAAAGAAGCAACTCCAAGAGGAGGAGGGAGGGTTATGAGGGCTTATTCCTGCTCTCACCAGAGAACACCTGTTACAGGTGAGTAACTATGCTTTCTCCTGGAACAAGCAAGAAGTTAGTCCTCACATATGGGACCCCCCAACTATAGGCTACCAAAAGCCCATAGTGAAAAAACACTGTTGCCCTCAAGGGGAGCCGTGAGCAGCAGCAAATGAGTCCGTGACTACAGACTACAGTAGGACCCCTGTGTCCGATAGAAACCAGCACTCTGGTAGCCTGAACACAGAAGGGTCGGAGGGTAGGAGTTGCCTAAACCCCGAAAAGATTATGGAGCACAGCCTGGCCAAAGGCACTATCCTGTTGGGACTCCCTTTCCAGGCAGTAATGGGCTGTGAAGGTATGGACTAAAGACCAGGTGGCGGCCCGGCAGATGTCCAACATGGGGACAGAGCACAGGTTTGCCAGAGGCTGCCATGGCCCTGATACGGTGAGCTGTGACATGGCCTTCCAGCAGGAGCCTCGTCTGCTCATAGGCGAGGGCGATACAGTCTGCCACCCAGGTAGACAGTGTACGTTTGGTCACCGCCTCCCCCAGACGACTGGGGTCGTACGAGACAAAGAGTTGAGCAGCTTTGCAGTGGCCCTGAGCACATTGGATGTAGAAGGACAAGGCCCTCTTACAGTCCAGAGTGTGAAGGACCATCTCACCCCTACTGGTGTGAGGTCTTGGGAATAAGGTGGGAAGGTGGGAAGTATCACCTCCTGGTTGAGGTGGAAGGATACCACCACCTTTGGAAGAAATTTAGGGTGTGTGTGGAGCACCATGGAGTAGCGGGAACCATAAGACAGGAGCCCTGGAGAATTCCCCAACGGGATGGGAGATTCCACCGATAGCTGGATGAGTAGCGGGGAACCACGGTTGCCTGGGCCATCAAGGGGCTATCAGGATGAGCGAGGATTTGTCGTGGAGGGTCCTGAACAGTGTTTTGGCAATTAGCAGCATGTGAGGAAAGGCGTACATGAGGCCCTCTGACCATGAGACGAGGAACGTGTCCGCTGCCATCTTCGAGGGATGGGCCTGCTGGGAGCAGAAGCTAGGCAACTGGTAGCTGTCCGGGCTGAACAGGTCCATCATAGGTTATCCCCAGAGTTGGATGAGCCAGTCGGCCACACTGGGGTCCCGCTGCCACTCGTGAGATTGGAGGACCCTGCTCAATCTGTCAGCCAGTAAGTTGCTCTGGCCTGGCAGGTATACTGGCCGTAGGAGTATATCCTGATGGACTCTGTAGGAATAGAGGACCACTGTCTCTCAGCAGAGGGCCCGAGACACTGTGCCCCCCTGTTTGTTCACATAGATCATCATCACCTGGTTGTTCATCTGGACCAACACTGTCTGGTGATGTAGGCGGTGGCAGAAAGCTTGGAGGGCTAAGTATATCACCTGTAGTTCCAGGAGGTTGATCTGCTGGTTGCTCTCGTCCTGCGACCAGCTGCCCTGGGTGCAGAATTCCTTGCAGTGGGCTCCCCAGCCAAGCAGGGAGGCATCCATGGTGAGGACCCTCAAGGGGCTCAGGGCTTGAAATGGCATCCCCTGCCTCGAGGTACTGGGGGAGTTTGCCACCAGGTCAGAGAGTCCGCCAACTGGTGGGTCACTGAGACCTTGTCCCAGAGGCACCCCGTAGCCTGTGTCCACTGGTCCCGGAGGCACCACTGTGCAGACCTCATGTAGAGGTGGGCATCTGGGGTGACGTAGACCATGGAGGCCATGTGCCCGAGTAGGCGCAGGAGGAGCCAGGCAGGTGCCAAGGAACAATGCTGCATGTCCAGGGCCAGGACCCTGAGAGTGTCAGTTTGGTCTCCGGGCAGGAAGGCCTTTGCCTGGAGGGTGTCCAGTCTCGCCCCTATGAACTCCAGACTTTGTGTTGGAAGAAGGTGGGAATTGGGGTAGTTTATCACAAACCCCAAGTGTTGCAGGACCTGGATGGTACGCGCAGTCACCTGCTACACCTCTGAAGCCGTGCCTCCCTTTATGAGCTAGTTGTCCAGGTACGAGAAGACAAAGATGCCCTGGAGGCAGAGGAAGGCGGCTATGACTGCCAGGCATTTTGTGAAGACCTTTGGGGCAGAGGCCAAGCCGAAAGGCAGCACCCTATACTGGTAGTGTCTGCCCCCCACCATGAACTGCAGGTATTGCCAGTGGTTGGGGTGAATGAGGATGTGGGTATAGGCATCCTTCAGATCCAAGGAGCATAGCCAATCTCCCTGCTGGAGGTAAGATAGCAATGTTCCAAGGGAGAGCATCTTGAACAACTTCTTCACCAGGAACTTGTTGAGGTTGCGCAGGTCAAGGATGGTTCTTAGGCCTCCTATCCTTTTTGGCACAAGCAAGTACCTGGAGTAGAATCCCTTGCCCTTGAGATGGTGGGGCACTGGTTCCACCACTTTGTCCTTGAGAAGACCCACAAGCTTCTTCAGTAGAAGGTCCTGGTGAAGGGGAGAACTGGGGTGTTCTCTCAGAAAATAAGGGGGAGGTCTCTGAGTCAGATGGAGGAGGTAGCCCTTCTTGACTACCTGAAGTGCCCAGGAATCGGTGGTGATGGTTAGCCACCTTTGGGCATAGTGGATCAGATGTCCCCCTTGGGCTGCTGACCTCCTTGGGGTAGAGAGGCTATGCCCAAGGAGTCAAAAGCTCCCCCCAAGGCTGGGCCGGGGCCGACACCTGGGGTTTGGGAGCCTTCTGCTTATGAGGGCCATGCTTATGTCCCTTGGCCTGCTGACGAGCCGGGGAGGCCTGAAAAGGTAGGTAGTTTCTGTAAGCAGCCCCTTTTCTTGGGTATAAAAGGGCTTTTTACCCAAGCCCTTCCATTGGGGAGGGGCAGCAGTCTTTTTAGAGAGCTTGATCCTCATCATGAACTCAGTCTCCAGCTTGACAGCTTTGTTGGTCATGGGCTTGTCAAAGAGGTTCTCTCCTTGAAATCGACCAATTTGTCCTGAAACCATTGCTCAAGGTCAGACTGTAGTCAAGCCTGCCATCAGGCACAGATGCCCGCTGCTGCTACTCGAGCTGCCGACTCGAAGCCATCATAAGCTGCCCAAGACACAAACTTGGAGCACTCACGGATGGCCTTGGCAAGGTTCTTGAACTGCTGCAGGGGTTCCTCAGACAAACCAGCGGAGAACCTGGCGAGTTCCTTTGCCAGGTCTCTCAGGTACATGCCTATGTTCAGCTGGTAGGCCTGGATGCGGCCGATGAGCATGAAGCCCTGGTAACAGTTTTTGCTGAAAGCATCCAAGGTGCATGCCTCCCTGCCGGGGGGGCACAGAGGAGTGCATTTTCTGACTCTTCAGTTGACGCATGGCCAACTCCACTGCCATGGAGTTGTGCGGCAGCTGTGATTTCTGGAAGCCTGGGCTGCGGCAGACTCGATACATTGAGTCAAACCACTTGCTCACCACCTGTACTGACAACAGTATCTCCCATATACAGAGCATCAGCCGTTCCAGGATGGGCACCATAAGCGATTCCCTCGGAGGGGCCTCGTACTGGAGGATTTCTAAGTCATCCGCCCAAGGGTCCTCTTCCGATTCTGTCAGGAACGCTAGGGCCTTGGACATGTCCTTGACAAAGTCCAGGAACCTCATGTCCTCTGGCAAAGCCTGCCACTGGAGCTCAGAAGTGGGAGAGTCTGAGGGGACGTTGCGGTGGCGACGAGTGTTGGGCAACTCCTCATCCTCCCACTCTGAGTAGTCAGTCGAGGACTCAAAGGAAGAATGGTCAGCGGGTCTTGGGGCAGCACTGAGCGCACTGTCTGGGGACGATCGTGGTCCCATCGAGCGAAAACCGGATTGAGACCTCAGCCGAGGATCGACTCAAGGCCAAAGGGTCTCGAGGATTGGCTCGGCTCAGCCTCTAGGGACATCTTCAACATCGAGGACCCGGTGGTCGGGGCAGATGACCTGGTCATGCCTTACAACAGCACCCACTGCTGGTCCATGAAGGCAGCCAAACTGCGCTCCAGGGCTGCCCTTCTGGACTCCAGGCCAGAAGGCTCTGCAGCCATCGGCACAGGCACCGAGTGAATCGGGCCCAATGCCAGTTCCCCCAAGGGGGAATCTTCAATGAGGATGGTATCTGGCGACTGAGGCTGGTCTGAGGTCGAGTCCTTCTGGGAGATCTTTGCAGGCCCTCCTTCTCAGACAGTGGGACCTGGCTCGGGATGTACCCGGCCTGTCGGATCCATCCAGGGATACCGCCTTCGAGGTTTTCTTCTACTTGGGTTACCTCGAGGGAGGCCCCCTTCTCTGAAGAACCATGGCGCCGCTTGGGTTCGGTAGGGGTTCTCACCCCCCCGAGATGCTGTGGTTCAGATGAGAACCTGGTCTTCGGAGATACCAGGGACTTGGGGGAAAAACTGACCATGCTGCTGCTGCTGCTGGTGGCTCTTGAGGGCCTTGCTGGACATCTTTTTGCAGAGACATCAGGCTGTGAGGTTGTGGTATGACCAAAGACAGCAAAGACAGCAGTTGTGTGTGTCGGTCAAGGACGTAATTTTGGTACACCGATCACACTTCTTGACGTCACTGGCAGCCATGGGGGGAAAAAATACCCCAGCAATGTTGAAGATCCGCTGGGCTGCCAGATGGAAAAAGGCACATAGACACCAAAAAATGAAAAACTACAAAAAGGGACCCAAACTCGATGTCGAGACAGTGAGGTCGGGTGGCAGGAAGAGTACCAGTGCAGTACTGGTGGAGAATATGAAACTCAGGCAGAAAAATCAACTTCTTTCAGGGACAAGCCAGACGGATGTCTGAAGGGCTCCGCAGAAAAAAGGAGACTGAGCAATATGGCACCCTTGGGCGAGAAGGGGACCATGCATGCATGGTAGCATCTCCCAAAGGGTTTCTTTGAAAGCTGGGGGGGGGGGGGGATGCTTCCGCGAGTGCTCCGTTTGTGCTGATGTCACCCATATGCGAGGACTGACTTCCTGCTTGTTCCCAGAGAAGATAGAGATCTATAAATTAATGAATAGAATGGAACAGGTAAATGTAGATCAGTTTATTTATGCCAACAAAATGTAGAAAGACTAGAGGACATGCAATGAAGCTACAGTGTAACCATACAAGACTAATAAGAGAAAATATTTTCTCATTCAACGTGTAATCAAACTCTGGAATTCGTTACTGGAGAATGTAGTAAAAACTGTTAGTGTAGCTGGGTTTAAAAAAGGTTTGGACAAGTTCCTGGAGGAAAGGTCTATAAAACAAAGGGGACCCGGGAAATCCACTGCTTGTCCCAGTACAAGCATTGTGGAACCTGTATCTTCTAGGGAAACTGCTAGGTACTTACATAGTAACATAATAAATGTCGTCAGAAAAAGACCAGTATGGTCCATCTAGTCTGCCCATTAAGATGGCAGGAGTAGGTGCACCTGCCACTCTGTGCAGGCCACCCCTCCCCATGTCTTTGTTAAGGGGTGAACCCACTGCTCCATGTAGGACACCCCTATTTGTTGAGAAATTAGATGGTTCAGTTTATTTTGATTTTATCCTGTTGCTGTAAAGGGATCCACTATGATTTTATCCTGTTGCAGTGTCTTCACTGTGTTTGCCCCCACCACTTCCATCAGGAGGGCATTCCAAGCATCCACCACCCTTTCAGTGAAAAAGTATTTCCTGACATTGCCTTTCAATTTACCACCTTACAGCTTCATGTTATGCCCTCTAGTTTTACAGCTTCCCTGTCTCTGGAAGAGGTTTGTTCATTATTTCTCTTTTAAGTATTTAAAGGTCTGACTCATATCTCCCCTATCCCTCCTCTCCTCCAGAGTGTACATATTTAGGTCTTGAAGTCTCTTCTCATAAATCATTTTGGTCGCCTTCCTCTGAACAGTTTCCAGTCTTTTTACATCCTTTGCAAGATATGGTCTCCAAAATTGAACACAGTATTCCAAGTGAGGCCTCACCAGTGACTTATACAGTGGCATTAGTACCTCTTCCTTTCTGCTGGTAATTCCTCTTTGTATGCAGCCCAACATCCTCCTGGTTTTTGCCACCACCTTGTCACACTGTTTTGCCACCTTGAGATCTACAGAAATAATCACACCAAGGTCTTTCTCCTGATCCGTGTCCACCAACCTCTCGCCCCCTATCGTGTACATTTCCCTTGGATTTCTGCTACCCAAATGCATGACACTGCACATCTTTGCATTAAATCTTACTTGCCAAGCATTAGATCATTCTTCCAGCTTTTGTAGATCTTTCCTCATGTTAACCACTCCCTCGGGGGAGTCGACTCTGTTGCAAATTTTCATGTCATCTGCAAAAAGACAGACTTTTCCATTCGGTCTTTCAGAAATATCACTCACAAATACATTGAACAGTGCTGGACCCAGGACCGAACCCTGGGGCACCCCGCTAATCACCTTCCTTTCATCCAAATGAGCTCCATTTACCATCACCTTCTGTTGTCTGTCCTCAACCAATTTCTGATCCAGTTTACCACCTTGGGACCCATCCCCAAACTACTGAGTTTATTGATAAGCCTCCTATGAGGAACAGTATCAAAGGCTTTTCTGAAATCCAGGTAGATGACATCCATCGCATGCCCCTGATCTAGTTCTCTGGTCACCCAGTCAAAGAACTCAATCGGATTCGTTTGGCAAGATCGTCCTTCAGTAAAACCATGTTGCCTCAGATCTTGCAACCTGTTGGTTTCGAGAAAGTCCACTAGTCGCTCTTTCAGGAGTGCCTCCATTACTTTTCCCACCACCGAGGTAAGGCTCACGGGCCTGTAGTTTGTCACTTCTTCCCTGTCACCACTTTTGTGTAGAGGTACCACATCAGCCTGAGGAACTTCTCCCGTTTCCAAGGATCTGTTGAAAACATCCTTTAACGGCCCTGCAAGAACCTCTGAGCTCTTTCAGTATCCTGGGATGTATCCCATCCGATCCCATGGCCTTGTCCACTTTCAGTTTTGCAAGTTGTTCTAACACATCATCTTCTGTGAATGGTGTGGAATCTACTTCATTCCCATTTTTATATTTGGGAGTCACAGGTGGTCCTACTCCAGGGTTTTCTTTAGTAAAAACAGAGCAGAAGTATTTGTTTAGCAATTTCACTTTCCATGAGTCCGTTCCCAGCACTTCTGAGTCCTGCAATTCCACCTCTGACCTTCTTCCTTTCCCAAATATACCTGAAAAAAGTTTTGTCGTCACACTTCACATCTTTAGCCATCTTTTCCTCTGCCTTTGATTTTGCTATCCTTATTGCTCTCTTTGTCTCTTTGAGTTTTATCCTGTATTCATTTCTGTGTTCCTCTGTTTGCAAGCTTTTGAATTTTACAAAAGCTGTGTTTTTTGCCTTTGAGCAGCCACTTCTTTGGAAAATCAAATAGGTTTCTTTCTCCTCTTGTTTTTATTTACTTTTCTTACATATTTATCTGTTGCCCCCTTTTATTGCCACCTTTAGTTCTTTAGCCCATTGCAATTCCACTTCCCTTATCCCCTTCCACCCTGCCAATTCCTCCTTTAGGTACTTGGCCATTTTACTGAAGTCAGTGTTTTTGAAGTTTAGGACGTTGAGCTTGCTATGATTGGACTGCACCTTGGCTTAAATCTCAAACCACACCGTGTGATGACCTAGATTGGCCACTGTTGGAAACAGGATACTGGGCTTGATAGACCTTGGTCTGATCCAGTATGGCATCTCTTATGTTCTTAAATAGGAAGGATAGATTGGTGTAAGAGAGAAGGAAGACATGCAGGACAGTCCAAGTGAGTGGAGGGGGAGCTTGAGAGCACTTGAATAAAGCGGAATAGGCCAAGGGGCAAAAAGAGGAAACAGGAGAAAGATCAAGAGATTGAAGAGTTGGCAGTGGACATCCTAGCCTGCATGAAAGATGATTGGCAGTCGTCGTTTCTCTTGTGCATACCCAATTTATATCTTACATTTAAGACAAAAGTCATAATAATGCAAATTATGACCTTATTAATTTTACTTAACAGTCACTGGATATTCCAGAGATAAATCTGATCCATTACTGTGCAACAACAATTGTTACTGAGACAATTCTACCAAACAGGACAATGCCAGAAGAAAAGGAGAAAGTTGACAACTCCTCCTTAGAAAAAATGTATTGAAGGAAAAATAAAATCAGTGTGCTGAGGTGTCCTTAATAGATGGGTAAAAGATCAAGTTCACCAAAGATAATGAGAAAAATTTAAAACATCAACATGAAAACATGCTGCATTAACAGAAGATGACCTGAAACGCATATGCTCCAAACATAAAACAGCAGAAACACAAAAATTGCAGAGATGTGGAGAAAACAGAAAAGAAAGATATCAAAATAAACTATTTCGAGAAAACCCAAAACAGTTCTACATGGAACTGGGAAAGAGCATGGGTGAGGTGAAACCACCACAAACCACAAGTGATACAGAGAAATTCTGGAGAAATATATAGAGCACAACTGAGAAGCAGAATGGTTACTCAGCATACAAGAGAATTTGCGAAAGATGAACATCAAAGCCATGGCAAACTGCAGAAATCTATTGATCAGGCAGCTGCAATGGCTAACATCCCTCCCACCGGCTAATAACAGGAAAAACATTTCTTCCAAAGGGAGACTCATGTAATGTTCCCAAATTATAGACCAATACCATGCCTGTCCACAGTCTATAAGCTGTTCACTGCAATAGATACTGACAGACTATATGACCATATCGATTCCAACATCATGGCAGTGAAATGGAAGGAAACAGAAACAAAGCCATCATGGCTAGTACTAAGAAAAGCAGAAATCTAAGCATAAGATTCACGCGAGGGGATCCAAGATGGCGGCAGCATTGTAGCTCTGCTCAGACAGGCTCACTTTGTTTGGTGTGTTTGCATGTGTATTTTGTCTTCTTGCTGGTTTTATCCTGGCCCTCAATCGGGAAGAGAAAGGGGAAGGTGAAGTCTTTCCCCGTGAACAATCCCCCCCACCCCTGGTCAGCAGGTTATCACAAAGTTTGTGACTCCCGGGGTGTTGACGGCTGCTGGGGCACGTGCTGGAGTTGGCTTAGAGGCAGCCCTTTCAGTCTCAAACATGAATGAGCCCAGAGCAGTGAATTCCACTGGGTGAGCCTGGTCCGCCACTTAGTTTGGAGCAAATTCAGCCTCCCCCAAACCGAGGCCTGCTTGGTCAGTGTAGAGCCTGGAACGGGGAAGTTGCTGGCTGTAGAAGTATGTCCTGTATTGTTGGATGAGTCTGGTGTGCAGGGAGAGGGGGCTGCCCCGGTTGCAGGAAGCAGAATGGTTTGCCAGCATTGGAGTCAGCATCTACCCTGGAAGATCTTCCCGCCCAAAAACTGGGGCTGTTTCATTGCTGCCTTCCTTGGGAAAATGGCTGTCTGCCAGCACCCTAGTGAAACTTGCAGTGGTTATGCTGGATGCAATACGGACAACAATTGTTTTACCTGAAAGGTCAGTCTCCAAGTGTCTGGAAACAATTGAGGAATCTACTCAAGCTCTTCAAGGTCAACATAAGTTACAAGAGGAAGCTTGTTTTCAGGCCAAGGCAAAGATGGAGACTTTGAATGCTCAGGTACAAACCTTTCAGTCTATGAGTCAATCCCTTGTACAGGATAACGCTAATATACATATGCAATTGGAAAAGTTTGAAAATGTTGCCAAACTATTGAATTTGCGATTTGTTAATAAATCCTCTGTGACTCCTCCTGTGGACTTTTAAGACATAGCTTTTGGATATTTTGGGGGTTCCTGAGAATGCCATTCCTCCCACCTCTAAGTGATATTATCTGCCTGTAAAAAAAAAAAAAAAAAAACCCCACATCTAGTAGTCCTGAAGGTCAGGAAGGCACTTCAATAGATACGCTCAATCTGATTCAAGTTTTAGAAGATTCTGCAGTGGAAGGATTACAAAGAGCAACTTTGGTGGTTACCTTTGTCCTGGAGCCCCGATAAAGTCTAACAGTCCAAGCTCTATTTTCATAAGAGAGAAACTTTTCCTTGGTCAGGTGGTCTGGGTTTTCCCCTGAAATTTCTTATGTAACACAAACTAAGAGGCATCAATTTCTCCTGATGCGCTGAGGTCCTTGGGTATTTCCTTTTTTCTAAGGTGTCCTTGTAAATTTTTGATGAGATCTGCAAATGCTAGGTATGATCCTGAAAAATTGCAATTCTTTCTGGATTCGTGGAGCCCTTCGGCTCGTTGGCTGTCACTGTTCCATCCGACTGAAGCTTGGCTCTCCTTTAGGACATTTAGAAAGTTTAGTGCTGACGCTGTCCTTCCTTTTAGACAGTTACCTTGATTGTAATTTGTATTGTATTTTGATCTAGTATGATTCTCGTGATTGGGTCCCTCTCGCCTTTACTGTGGACTATTAGAGGGAAAGAGTAGTTACTCACCTGTAACAGGTGTTCTCCAGGAGCAGCAGGAATCAGTCCTCACATATGACTGACGTAGGCACCGACGGAGCCCCCGTGCAGAGCATTTCCCCAGCTTTCAAAGAAAGCCTTTGGGAATGCAGTGCGCATGCATGGTCTCCTTCCTGCCCAAGGGTGCCATCTTGCTCAGTCAGATGACATAGCTAAAGACAGCAAAAAACAAAATGAAGTATATGACTGCAACTCCAGGGAAGGAGGGAGGGTCGTGAGGACTGATTCCCGCTGCTCCTAGAGAACACCTGTTACAGGTGAGTAATTACTCTTTCTCCAGGACCAAGCAGGAAGTCAGTCCTCACATATGGGACTCCCCAGCTCTAGGCTACCAGAAACCCAAAGCTGAAAAAATGGCTCCCTCTCAAGAGCCTCAGCATCTGTGATAAGAATATCCTCTGAGAACGCCCCCATACAGTAGCCCAACACAAGGGCCGGAGGGGGTAGGAGTTGCCTAAACCTCAAAGAGATTATGGAGTACCGCCTGTCCAAAAGCAGTGTCTCTTCAGGACTCTCTCTTGAGGCAGTAGTGGGCTGCAGAAGTCTGGCTTGAAGACCAAGTAGCGGCCCGGCAGATGTCTGCCAACAGAACAGAGCAGAGATGAGCTACTGATGCAGCCTTTGCCCTGACACAGTGGGCCATGACTCCACCCTGCAAGGGGAGGTCGGCTGCCTTGTACGCCCAGGCAATACAATCTGCTACCCAAGTGGACAATGTACGCTTGGAGACAGGTAACCCCAGTTTATTAGGGTCAAAGTAGACAAAGAGCTGAGTAGCCTTCGATGCCCCCGCGTACGTTCTATGTAAAAAGACAACGCCCTCTTACAGTCCAGGGTATGCAAGACTGTTTCAGCCCGGCTGGTATGGGGCCTGGGAAAGAAGGTCAGAAGAACCACCTCCTGGTTGAGGTGGAAAGAGGAGATGACTTTTGGAAGGAACTTCGGGTGGGTCCGTAGGACCACCCTGTTCCTATAGAACCATGTGTACGGTCTATCAGAAACCAGAGCTTGTAGTTCACTCACACATCTGGCTGAGGTAAGAGCTACCAGGAAGAGCACTTTCCAAGAAAGGAAGCGCAAATGGCAAGTAGCCATCAGCTCAAACGGTGTGCGAGTTAAGTTGCTACAAGGCCACATTCAAATCCCACTCAGTTGCCGGTGGACGAACCGGAGGCTTGAGAAGCAGACCTCTGAGGAAGCGGGACACCAAGGGGTGAACCGACAGGCTGTACCTCCACCGGTGAGTGGTGCGCTGACAGAGCACTGAGGTGGACCCAAACAGAGTTAGACTTAAGGCCCAGGTCTGACAAGTGAAGTAGATACTGCAGTACTACTGGCACAAGGCAGGAGAAAGGATCTTCATTGCGGTGAGTACACCATACCGTAAACCTACGCCACTTGAGGGCATAGGACTTTCTGGTGGACTGCCTCCTAGAGGCCAAAACCACCTCTTCAACCTCCTTAGGTAGAAGTAAGGGGGCTAGCACTATCCTTTCAGCAGCCAGGCCATCAGATTGAGGGACCTGAGATTGGGGTGCAGGAGGGAACCCTGATCTCGAGACAGGAGATCGTGTTGCAACCCCAGAGGAAAAGGAGTTTCCACTGCCAACTGTAGCAGAAGTGGAAACCACGGTTACCTCAGCCATCTGGGGGCTACCAGAATCACTGAGGCCTTCTCCCTGAGAATCTTGAACAGAGTTCGGGCCACCAGGGGCATGGGAGGAAATGCATACAGGAGGCCCGTAGACCAAGAGATCAGAAAAGCATCTGCTGCCATTCTCAGGGGATGCGGCTGTCTGGAGCAAAACCTGGGCAGCTAACGGTTCAGTGGGCTTGCAAAGAGATCGATGGATGGAATCCCCATCGTAGAAAGATCTGCTGCACCACCAATGGATTCAACTGCCATTCGTGGGGCTGAAGAATCCTGCTAAGCTTGTCTGCTAAGAAGTTCTCCTGACCTGGTAGATAAAATGCTTTGAGAAACATGCCTTGTTTGACTGCAAAGGAGCAAAGGGCCTGCGCCTCCTGACATAGGAGCCTGGACCCTGTGACCCCTTGCTTGTTCACATAGAACATTGCTACCTGATTGTCTGTCTGAATTAAGACAGACTGGTGAGAGAGGGCATGAGAAAAAGTCTGTAGAGCCAAGCGGATTGCTCGCAGCTCCAAAAGATTGATCTGCTGGGTGGCCTCCCGAGGAGACCAGAGGCCTTGAGTGCACCTGCCCTGGCAATGTGCACCCCAGCCCTTCAAGGAAGCATCGGTCATCAGCACCCCTGTGTGTGCTGGGGCCTGAAAAGGTACCCCCCTGAGAAGGTTTGGGAGATGTAGCCACCACTGCAAGGAGTCCAAAAGTGGTTTGGGCACCTTTACTCTGTCTTGGAGTTCACCTGTGGCCTGCACCCACTGAGCTCTGAGGCACCACTGAGCAGCCTGCATGTGCAGATGGGCATTCGGCATTACATGTACCGTGGATGCCATGTGGCCCAGGAGCCGCAGAAAGTGTCTGGCAGAGACCTGAGAATGGCTGTGGAACTGGTTGGCCAAGTCCATCAGTCTGTGGGCCCTGTCCTCGGGCAAGTAAGCCCTTGCCTGCAGGGTGTCTAATCTTGCCCCTATAAACTCTAGATTCTGTGAGGGGAGCAAAGTGGACTTTGTGTAGTTTATGACAAAGCCCAGATGCTGAAGAAGAGAGAGAGTGCGAAGAGTGGCTTGTCGGGCCTCCTGGAGAGACTGGCCCCTGATGAGCCAGTCGTCCAGGTATGGGAAGACAAAAATTCCCCGATTCCTGAGATAGGCCGCCACCACCGCCAGGCATTTGGTGAAAACCCTGGAGGCGGACGTTAGGCCAAAAGGAAGTACTCTGTATTGAAAATGGTTTCCTCCCACCACAAATCTGAGATATTGTCTGTGGTCTGGATGGATGAGGATGCGAGTATAAACATCCTTTAGGTCTAAGGAGCATAGACAATCTCCCTGCTGGAGGTAGAGCTATCCGGGCCAAAGCCTCAAAGCCATCATAGGCTGCTCGAGAGATAAACTTCGAGCACTCTCGAATCCCTGTTGACAAAGCCTTGAACCTCTGCAAAAGGTTCCTCAGAGAAGACAGCTGAGAACCCGGCAATCTCTTTTGCTAGGTCTCATAGGTACATGCCCATGTACAGCTGGTAGGTCTGGACACGGCAAGATAGCATAGAGCCCTGGAAGCACTTTCTACCAAGGCATCCATGTTCCGGGCCTCCCGGCCGGGGGGGCACCAAGAAGTGCATCTTCTGACTCTTCAGGCAGTGCATGGCCGATTCCACAACCATGGAGTTGTGCGGTAGCTGCGCCTTTTGGAACCCAGGGCTCTTACGGACTTGATAAATTGAATCAACCCGTTTGCTAAGAACCGGCGTCGAGGCCGGTGTCTCCCACATACGGAAGAGCAGCTGTTCCAGCATCGGAGGAACTGGTACAGTAAAGGCTTCCTTCAGAGGAAAGTCATACCGGCTCCTCCTTGGCATCCGCAGGGAAGGCCAAGGCTTTGGCCATGTCCTTCACGAAGTCTGAGAACTGGGTATCCTCCAGGGGGGAACCGTCTCCGAGGCTCGGACTCTAGTGAGTCTGAAGGGACGCACCGGGTCCGGAAGGTGTCTGGGGACTCCTCGTCCTCCATCTCCCACACTGACTCCTCCGAGGAGGAATCGAGTGGCTCCGGCCATGTGGGCCTCGGTGCCACCCGCCCCGACGCCGAGGGTATCGGCGTCGATGACCTCGGCCCCACACAGGAGGTCGAGGGGGACCTTGACCGAGGATCGACTCGAAACTTCATTGACTCGAGGATGGCTCAGTCTCCGGGGTTGACTTGGACATTGAGGTCCCGGTGGTCGGGGAAGATGCACTGGTCAGACCGGCGATCAGCACCCGCTGCTGTTCCATGAAGGCAGCCAAGCTGCTCTCCAAGGCCGTCAACCTGAGTCCAAGCTCAGGAGACTCAGCAGCCCCCGACCCAGGCTCCATATCGGTTCCCCCGGAGAAGAGTCCACAAGGACAACTGCACTTACGTGACTCGGGGACTCCGGCTCCACACGAGGTAACTTGGACGGCCTCTCCGACTCCGAGAGCCTGGGGCAGCGGTCAGGGCTACGCGAACTGGCCCTCGAGGAACCAGAAGCCTCCACCGATGCTGCCCTCGCGAGCTTCTTCTTCCTTCTGTGCTCCCGGGTGTGAGACTCCCTCTCAGAGGAATCCCGACGGCGCTCGGGGTCAGACTCCTGAGATGTCGAGGCCTCTGACGAAATCTGGGCCCGGCCAGATGCGGAGTAAGAGAAAATTCTCTCACGTTAATGCTGACGGCTCCAAAGCACCTTCGACGACATCTTGCCGCACGGGCCGGCCAGTGGGTCATGGTCGGGCCCGAGGCAATGGAGGCAGCAGTCATGTGTGTCAGTGAGAGACAAGTTTCTTGCACCGATCACACTTTTTGAACCCGCTGGCAGCCATTGGGGGAAAAAGGGCCCCTGCAAGGTCAAAAGACCGGGCTGCCAGTGAAAACACAAAAAGAGCGCGAACGCTAGTCACAAAGGACAAAAACCGAAAATCAAAACTCCGGACTCGATACCAATGTACCGAGCCCAGGCGGGAAGGGGAACCGGCTTCGAACTGGGACAGAAAAAGCCAAAATAGCCGGAAAAAAAAAAATCTACTTTTCCCGGGTGACACAAATTCATGTCCGTTGGGCTCTGCAGAAAAAGATGGCACCCTTGGGTGGGAAGGGGACCGCGCATGCGCGCTGCATTCCCAAAGGCTTTCTTTGAAAGCTGGGGAAATGCTCCGCACGGGGGCTCCGTCGGCGCCGATGTCACCCATATGTGAGGACTGACTTCCTGCTTGGTCCTGGAGAATTGCCTTTTCTTTTGTTTTCTTTTTGTAATTTGTTCTTATATTCTTGCTTTGTATTTTCCAGTTTCCTTATTTCAAGTATGTTTTTGCTTGATGTACATTACAAATGTTTAATAAAAAAATCTCTTGCATAGTGTCCTGTATTCCTGGATAATAAATTGCCTTGAAATGTACAAAATAAACTCTAAATTGATTGAGTACATTCAAATTCACCATGAAAATATGGCAAAACCACACTCCACCTATAGTATGCAGATGGACAGTTGATTATCCCTAAAATCAAGATCCAGCAAGAAATATTTCAGGGAGACCCTGTCAACACTCTTATTTGCAGAACATTTAATCTTTTGATTACACTTAACTCTTTGGGGTATAGACATAGCCTTAATCCTAAAGCTGCCAAAGACACAGGTGACATCACACCTACTGTTTGTAGACAACTTGAGGCGCTATAGCCTCCGTGATCAACATCTAGTAGAACAACTCCATCTAGTAAAAAACTTTACAGTCTGGACAAATACACTAAGGCAACCTTCCTTGATGGAAAATCGAGGACAACTGAAAACACCTCCGATGACTATGACGTAAAGGAACTTGAACGAGAAAGTGTATATAAATATCTAGGAGCAGGAGGAGGAGCAACAATCAAAGTATTGAAGAAAATACCAGCAAAGAATATTACAGGAGCTTGAAACTAATACTGAAAAGCACACTAAAATCAAAGAATAAGATACAAGATATCAACCAGCTTGCAATCGCCACACTTTCATAATTTGCTTGTAGACTAGCCTCTGAAATATCTTGAAAAATTGGATGTACGAATAAAAAAACTTCTTATAAACCACCTTGTCAGCATAAATCAGTGTATTCTGAGACTGAACATCCCTAGAGCCGAAAGATGAATCAGTCATAGAAATATAAAAGAGTGACCATCATATGCCTCCAGGCCTATTTTACAGCAACAACATACTCAAATACACAAAAGGTTTTGCAGTATATAAGTAAACAACCAGAATCAGTCTTCATTATCAAACTTGGACAAGCATTGCAACAAGCAGAAGGATTGCATGAGAATCCACTAGTAATACAGGGAAGGAATTAACAGACTTTGCAAAACAAGAGAGAAACTTGTCAAAGAATTAAATCAGCAAATGAGGATAAACAAATGGCAAATGCATAAATAAAATGAGAAATTTATTTATTTTATTTTATTTACATTCTCTTATATACCGCGCTATTCTGCATCAGTGCGGTTTACATTAAACAAACTGAAATTACATTGAATAGGGCATTATAACTATTTTACAGGGAACATGGGCTATGGAGGGTTAAGTGGCTTGCCCAAGACCACAAGGAGCACCTGTGGGACTAGAAACCCCAGTCCTTCCGGCCCAAGGTTGCTGTCCTCTAGTGGGATTTGAACCCCCGACCTTCCGGCCTGAAGTACCTTGCCCCAACTACTAGGCCACTCCTCCACTGCAAAGTATTACTGCAGGAGCTATTTGTCGAGATTGCTAGTTGAAGCCCAGGATAGTGGATTTCAGACTAGATGGCTCACAGCGCACGTAGAAAACAATGTTAAGCCAGACATATGCCGATTCTGTAAGAAAGAACTGAAAACAGTAACTCATCTCGTAGCTGGATGCGATGTTCTGATGGCAGAACATTTCTATACATAAAGACACAAGTGGCATGCCTCATCCATTAGAAAGTTTGTAAACGCTAACATCACCGTATCAAAAAAACACCGGGATCATGACCCTAAGAGAATTACAGAGAACGAAGATATTATGATAACTTGGAACATTCCATTTCCGACAGATACGAAGATGGATGCGAGGAAACCCGACATAGTGGTAAAGGAGAAAAACCACCAGAACAGCACTGATAATAGCGGTGTCAATTCCAAGCGATTATTCTTTGCATTCTGTAAATCACGTGGAGAGGCGGAAGATCCTCAAGTACCAAGAAAGGCAGTCAGAGCCCAAGAGAATGTGGCAGAAAGATACAGAAATATTTCCCATCATGGGGCACCACAGGCCTGATTAAGAGGAATTAAGTTCTTTATGCACGTCACATCTTACGAACTCCAGAAGGAAGCTCTCTTTGGCACAATGCAAGTACTGTGGTAAGTGTCAGCAATAAATTTAAGAGGTTGAGATCATACTCCTTTATACTCTGGGGTTTAAGAGCGAGGTTCATTGCTGTCACAGTCTGTGAAAAACTAACCCAGTTGGCGATATTGCCCCTAAAGAACAAAGTGACTAATTTTCAAAGAACAGACCATTGCACCACTGACCTCATGATCAGGATACTTAAAATGAGTGTGAAAGGCAAAATTACTCATGAATGTAACTGTGATAACCATGTTAGTCCGCTTTAATGGTATTAAATAAAAAGACAAAAAAGGAAAATAAGGTGATACCTTTTTATTAGACTAATACATTTTTTAGATTAGCTTTCAAAGATTAAAATCTTCTTCAGGAGAGGACAGTATAGGCAACAAATGACAATACCATAATATATAAGTATTTTACTTGACAATCTCAAGGGAAGAGAGTGTGTGTGGGGGGGGGGGGAGGAGGGGAGACTGATGGGAGACAAGGCTGTAAGTATTTATAGTTTATAACGTGATGGAAAGCCCATATCTTTGTTAAGTCCTGGCTAGTTCAATTGAAAGTAGCTTATCTTCATTTCAAAAGATTTATGCTCTTGGATTGATTTTAAATTTCCTTTGTCATCTGTTGCTCATTCTGTTCTAACCTGAAGGAGGTTTTAACCTTTGAAAGCTAGTCTAAAAATATATTCAGTTAATCTAATAAAAAAGGTATCACCTTATTTTCCTTTTATGTCTTTTTATTTAACACCATGCATGTAAGGCAGTTCCAATGAAATAGACACTATGAGACAAATATAAGTGGACTTGGAGACATTGGTGTCCTCACTTATCACTAGTCTTATGGCTGCCAAGTTTGCTGTTTGTCTCTTTGTCACCTCTCTTACTCCTCACTGAACTCTTTATTACCATCTATTGCCCTGGCAGTGCTAAAGTACACAGTGCCGTATGTAAACAGACTTTCAACATATTTAATGACAGGAAGGACACCCCGGGCTCATCACTCCCTCCGTCTCCAATCCTTCTACTTTACAGCTCTTCTCCACTTTGAAAAACAAACACTGATGTTCTCATCTGACCTATAATTTACTTATTCACCCAGACCTCTACAATTTTAGTTCATCCTGTGATTCCTGCACCAAAAATGTACCTTGAAAGCCAGTCACTAATACATTGTGGCATGTTTCCCTCTAAGGCTGTTATTGCTTCTGTTTATGATTTGTTACTTAAAATGTTTGTGAGGTTTTTTTCTGTTTTACCTTATACATGGCTCTCATCATGGTGAATTTAGTCTGGCTGATTTTATTTATTTTTAAAATATTTGTATCCCAACATATGCCCTAAAGCATTCAAGGTGGTGCACAATTAAAAACCCAAAAGAAATCTAACACTAAAAGCCCCTTACCTCCCCCCATCATGCTACCTGACTGCCTGCCTGCCATGCATCAGCCCTGCCACCTGCTTTACCCAGACTGAGGAAATAGAAAGGTTTTCAAGGCCTTCCTAAAAGCCAATAAATCGTCCTCCTGCCACAAAGAACCCAGCAACCTGTTCCATCAAAACTGGACAGCCACTGCAAAACACCTCTCACCATTTCTTCAACCGTACACACTGCGGGCCAGGAATCACTATAAAGTGTCCTCGGCTTGACCATAGTATCCAACCCTGTTGGTACCATTTCAGCACCTCCACCACATAGCCTGGTACCTGACCTCTAAGAACGTTAAAGATCACCAGAAGAAGTTTAAACACACACCGTTGCTCCCTTGGGAGCCAGTGAAGTTGACAGTACGTTCGCCACAGGCTCCCTATGATGGCACCACGAAATCACACGTGCTGCCTCATTTTGTACCATCTGCAACTTCTGCAGAAGGTACTTTGGCAATCCAACATAGAGGAGATTGCAATAATCCAACACAGACAGTACCAAAACCTGGCTCAACAGGCGCAATGCCCCCATGCCCAGGAAGGGATGTTGTCACACCAAATGCAACTTTCCATATGCCACTTTCATCACATTTAAAATCTGGGAATGAAAATCCAAACCAATATACATCCTCCCTCCTAGATTCTGAATTTCCTTCCTCCACGGTAGCCTCACACCTGCTACTTCTGGCCAAACATGTACATCCCATTCCTCCTGACCCCCAAATACCAACAGTTCAGATTTCTGGGTGTTCAGGACCAAACCATTAGCCTGCAACCATCCACAAACCTCCTCCAGATATTCAGTCACTCTCTCAACAGTAGCTTCCAATGCACAATCCAACATCACCACCAACTGGATGTCTTCTGCATAAACAGTGGAAGTCATGATTCCGTAACGTCCTCCCCATAGATTCATGAAGATGTTAAAGACACGGGGAGAGTACTGACCTACATGGGGGCCTCACAGTTCCACTGGCATACGTTAGACTTCCTCTCACCCAAACTTACACAAAACAGATGGCCACTTAGATTTGTCTTGTTTGTTTTTGTATTTGAAACTTACTCTGGGTAGTTTACAAAACAAGTTTCATTTTGCACATACCATGACACGAACGAATCTCATCCCTATGCCAGGGAAAGCTGTTTGTTTAACATATAGCATGTTTTTTGTTTTCTGTTTAATGTATGCTGGTTTTGGTTTATGCTATTTTGTTGAGTTTCATGCTAGTAGGCTTGGTTTTATATTAATGTACTCCACCTGGGGCAGCTGTTTTGAAAAGCAGTCTATAAATTATTAAATTGATTTAATCTAGACAAAGGGGTCTCATCTGCCATTTGTTTGTTGACCTTTATTTCTAGGGACGATATCAATCTGGAAGTCATGGAACAAGTAACAGGTTGCAGTTATGCATGCGATTTGAAAGTAGCAATAATTCCTGTATCCAAGTATGCGTAAAAATAAAACATAACATTTATAGATGTGTGCACTTTGGCACTTTAATAGAAGCATCTGCTGAGCACAACAGTTTTTTTTCTTCTTTTGCAATGAAAAATGGCCTGTGCAAAATGGGCTCTAAACATTACAGTTCCACACTAGCTCTGTTGATATTATTGCTCAAGGACTGTTGACTAAACCAAGGCATAGCCAGAACATAACATGAGCTCCCTAACCTCTTGGAGTCAGTGAAAGAGCCAAGTCTAAAGTTGACTAGATCCAGGGCCACTTCTGATAGATCTCCATGCTCACACTTTAAAGCACATCATCCCCTGGAAGTTTCTGTGAATGAAATGAGACCCAGATCATTCTGATCAGGAAACAGTCAAGCTAGATTTTACTAACCAGATCATTCAACAGCAGAAGAGAGATACGTAAAGCCGAAAAGTCCTACCCTCCACTCATTTCCTTCTTTTACAAAGAAACTGCATTTGTTTGCATGTTAAACATGTAACTGGTTTTGTGGAAAAGCTGACGATTTCTTAGAAAACATCCATCAAGTCAGCTACAATTGACTGCTCAACATCTTATCTAAATCTAAGGCAATTTTAGATGCACACAAGTGACACAAGACATGAGCTTTGTTGTATAGGGTAGATGTGGAAAAACGTTTACTAGCTTTCTAAATACACAACTTTGTGATCCAAATTCTATTTGCTAGAAGCCATGAAATGCGTTTTCGGAGTATTTTTTTGTTTTTTTGTAACAGAGCTAGTACTTTACATTTCAGACAACAGCAGCTAGTTAAATCACCATAAATGAATAAGGCCTAGTTCAGTTTACCTACACATCCAAATCTGAGGCCAGTCTCAGGTTTAATTTTTTAAAGAACAAAAATTCAAACCCTTAAAATCAGGGATGACGAGATCTCAAGAGTACACAGGCATATATAATTCACACTTAACTGCCAAGATGTTTATGCTTATTTAAAATCTTGCTCTAACACATTTTCACAATATATCAAGGTGGTTTACAACAAACAATTAAAAACGGTAATAAAAACAAAATAATTTTCCACAGATGCGTCAGCTCTGGAGGAGTACCATTAACCTGCTTCCCAGCTCTTTTGTACATAAAAATGTAGCGAGTAGCAAATGTGAATCTTCCCCAATATTCTATCAAATGAACCATTACACAAACAAATCTCAAAACCACAGATCTGTTACAATATAGTACCCAACCTATAAGGTAGTCAGATATTGAGCTAAAGAGCCAGCCTGGAAGGAAGTGCTGTGCACTGCTATGTGGAAAGTCCATGGTTTGATCCTTAAGTCAGATATTCTACTTCCAGGGTATGGGGAAAGCTCTGGAGGTGCTTTTTTTTTTTTTTTACAGCCCACTGAGGGGGGTGAGGGCTGGAGGGAGCTGTGTTCAATGCTTAAGGGCGACACCTGGTGGCTTGATTCAGGATTCTAAAAAGAGCCTTAGCGCATGGCCTCTGATCCAAGACCATCACTGGAATGATCAAGTGAGACATGCTGGTGATGGGGGTAGATATAAAATAGAGGAAAAATCCCTAGGTAACTACAAATAAACCAGATGAAAGTACAAAGCAACAGGAGAAAATTGACAAGTCACAAAAAAATCTGAGATAAGTCTGGTAATACAGACTAATATATGTAAAAAAAAAAAATTATTTTAGATTTCAGGGCAGAAGGCCAATAACAAAATACCACAGAACTCCAATTCAAAACCAGCATGGTCTAGTGGGTTTGTCACATTATCATCTCCATCTAGAAACTGTTATTTTTCTTATATACCCACTGCTATTCCCAGACCTTGCAAACATCACACGCTTTGAGGAAAAATGTTCATTCACTCTTTCATGAATTGGTTTAAGGCTCCTAGCTAGATGCCTTTTGAAAAACTTAATAATTCATTAGTAATGTGACAGCCAGTTGTTGTATTTTTTTGTCCAGTAGTAAAATAATCCCTTATTTTGGGTAGTCAGTGATCTTTACCGTGGCTCATACACCAGGCCCCAGTGCAGAGTAGCTTTTAGAAAGACCACATTACTGTAGTAGCCTCACACCAGGAATTTAAGTCACAAGTTTTCAAAATATCTGTTAGAGACCAAACAACATGTAATCAAACTGGAATCCGTTACTGGAGGATGTAGTAAAAGCAGTTGGTGGAGCTGTGTTTAAGAGAGACTTGGACAAATTCACAGAGGAATAGTCCATAAACCATTATTAACGAGGACTAGGGAAATCTACCGCTTACCCCTGGAATAAGCAGCATGGAAGCTAGCAAATTTGGCAGCTGTTGGCAAGAAGATACTGGACATGTTGGACCCTTGTTCTGACCTGGTATGGCATCTAACCTTTACATTCATGTCTGTGTACAGCACTGTTCGGCATTTGACTTTTGAAATAAATTTAGGTTACTCATTAACAAAAAATCTGTTTTTCCTTTGTACATATGCAAATGTGTGTTTAATTGAGCTATAGAGCATGGTTTGTGCACCTGAACTTTCCAAAATTAGTCAAATTTGACACAAGGTCCAAATGACCCTACTCGTATTAGTGTTCCTGCCATTGTGGAAGATCTGTATGCAGTTTGGAGAGGGGGATTTTAAAGGGAAGGCATGTAAGGATTCCTTTTCCTAAGAAAGGGAAGGACTAAGTAACTTCAGTTTGGCATAGTGGCATTATGGTGCAAAAGTACCACAGAGAATTGTCCCATAAATTTCCAAGTGGCTTAATCATTCTCTTAACAGCTCTTCCCCAAGCTTAAAGTTCTGTTTTGCTGTGCATTTAGAAAGTTCTCTTTTTATTTAACTTAGCAGCTCTTTTACTAAGGCATGGTATAATCTTGCACTTATCATGCATTTCGAGAATATATTAGTGTGCACTACATGCAACAGACATGTGCTGTTGGGGGTACACCTAGTATGTTTCCAGCAATGAACTGCACCGAAATGTATTCTAATGTGCAGCAGCATTCACAATACAAGTGCACTTAATGCCACTCATTGAGCTTACGTTACAGTTGTGGTAAACATTATCAGCACCCTTGCATTTTAGGTATGTTAGGTACAATATCTTGAAAAATAATTGGAAATATTCTATGTCATCATAATATTTTAATATTGTCAAAGGTATACAACAAAAAAAATGTCTAACTTATATGTAGTAATTTCTGATTATAAAAACCCCCCACAAAATATATAACCTGGACAGGCTTAATGGCACCCTTCACTAATGATTGCACTACCCTGGCAATGACGACAGCCTCCAAATGCTTCTTGTAGCCATCTATAAGTTTCTTACATCTGTCTGCTGGTAGTTTCTCCCACTCCTCAACTGCAATTTGTTCCGGCTCATTAATGGTTCCAGGATCCCTTTTACAAAGGACAGATTTCAGCTCCTTCCAAAGGTTTGCGATTGGATTGAGATCAGAATTTTATTGCTGGCCTGTTTAAAATAGTTCATTTTTTTCCTTAACCATGCTTTTGTACTTTTGGAAATATGTTTTGGGTCATTGTCCTGCTGGAGGACCCATGACCTTTGATCCAGACCTAGCTTTCTGACACTCCAAAATATCTTGGTAGGCCTCGGACTTCATGATTCCCACAACAGCCCCATAACAGTATGGAACCCTCCACCATATTTAACTGTAGAAAGGGTGTTTTTTTTCTTTATAAGTTTAATTTCTTTGCTCGTATATGTAATTACTGGAATGCATTGCCAAAGAGCTCAAGTTTGGTCTCATCTGTCCAATGAACATTTTTCCAGAAGGATTGTAGTTTCTTAAGGTGGGTTTTAGCAAAGATGAGGCATGCCTTTTTATGTCTGTTGGAGCAGTGGGGTCCTCCTTGGCCTTTGCCCATGATGTCCTTTTTGTTTAGTGCACGGTGTGGGACGAAACCACCACTCCAGGTCAGCCTTAAACTCTTTGGATGTTGCACGTGGTGTTTTACCAACAGTTTGCATTAATCTTCAAAGACTTCTTGGATTAATTTTCCTCTTCCCACCTCATCCTGGGAAGTTCTTGATAGTTCCATAAGTAGCAAACATGAGTAAATTAGACTTACCTGCTAATTGTTGTTCCTTGCGGAACCTCCAGTCCAGTCCAGTCCAGTCCCGGAACCATAGAGTTGTGAACCTCCACCAGCAGCTTTGGAGACTGAACATCTTCATCTCTTTGATCATCCAGCTATATGCAGCCCCAAGGACCGCCCACACATCAGTACCTATTGACTAAGCAGAGCAACAAATAAGTAGATATAATAACACAGTGGAAAAAAGGATCCTGACCCTAAAGTTCCCACTACGAGCAAAAATTCTCTCTTTTTTTTTTTTCCCCCAATTGCGTAAGAACAACCTCCCACCTATGGGAAGGCGGACCAGAATGGCCGTGGCGACCCTTGTGCAAAACGCATGCAACAAGAGGCGCCACCGCTCACCCCCAAGATTTGACCCCGAAAGGAAACTAAGGCGTGCTGCAAACAGAGGAGCTCTGACCGAAAGTATAGAGAACAAAAACCCTGGGAGACTCCTATAATGAATGTACCTTCTTGGCTGGCAGCGAGAACAGATAGACAGGGAGGGATCCGGGACTGGACTAGAGATCCGCAAGGAACAACAATTAGCAGGTAAGTCTAATTTACTCTTCCTTAGCATCCCTCTAGTCCAGTCCCGGAACCATAGAGAATGTAACAGAGCAGTAAATCTCAACGGGAGGGCCTCGCTAGTCCAGCCTGAAGCACCCGAGACCCAAACCACGCATCCGACGCCACCTGCACATCCAGACGATAGTGCTTAGCAAAGGTGTGCAAGGACGACCACGTTGCCGCCCGACAAATATCCACCGCTGGTACCAAGCACACGTCTGCCCAATATGCCGCCTGCGCCCTAGTCGAGTGAGCCCGAAGCCTGGCAGGAACCATCCTGCCGTGTAAAAGGTATGCCGACGAAATCACCTCTTTCAACCAGCGGGAAATGGAAGACTTAGACGCCACTTCCCCCTTGCGCGGCCCGCCAAATAGGCGATCGGACTTACGGAAAGCCGCCGTTTCCCTCAAATACTGACGAAGAGCTCGACGGACATCCAACGCGTGCAAGGAGTTATCCGCGTGCTTGCCCCGTTCCTTGGCAAACACCGGGAGAGACACCACCTGATTCATGTGAAACGCCGAAACTACCTTAGGCAAAAACACGGGAACCGGTCGCAATACCACCTTGTCGGCAGAGAAAGACAGATAGGGTTCCCTACACGAAAGCCTGCAACTCCGAGATCCTGCGAGCTGATGAGATCGCTACCAGAAACACCGTTTTCAACGTCAAGTCCTTCAACGAAGCTTGCGCCAAGGGTTTAAACGGCGAAGCCACCAGAGACCTCAACACCAAATTCAAGTCCCACGAGGGCACTAAAGCCCTGCACGGAGGACGCATAAGCAATACCGCTCGCAAAAAGCGCTTCACGTCCGCATGGGACCCCAATAACTGGCCCTGAACCTTGCCTCGAAAACACGCAAGAGCTGCAAGTTGGACCCTCAACAAACTGGCCGCCAGGCCCTTGTCCACCCCTGCTTGCAAGAAGGAGAGGATCTGAGGAACGGAGGTCCGCAAAAGCCGCAACTCGTGAGCCACACACCAGCTCTCAAAAATACGCCAGACCCAGACATACGCTAGCGACGTAGACCGACGCCGCGCCCGCAACAAGGTAGCAATGACCTCCGGAGAATAACCTTTGGCTCTCATTCGCGCCCTCTCAATAGCCATGCCGTAAGCGAGAATCGAGCCACCTGAGGCATCTGCAGCGGCCCCTGCCAAAGGAGATCCGGCCGAGGAGGAAGGAGCCACGGATCGGCCACACTCAAACGCACCAGATCCGCATACCAAGGCCGACGAGGCCAGTCCGGGGCAATCAGAACCACGGGACCCGGATGCCGTTCGATCCGCTGTACCAGGCGACCCAGCAGAGCCCACGGAGGAAAGAGAGTAGCCCGTACCTTGGCCACCTTTGTGCCAATGCATCGAGGCCTTCCGACATGCATTCCCGACGCCTGCTGAAGAACCTTTCTACCTGCGCGGACTCGAAGGTCGCCATGAGGTCCATTATCGGCAGACCCCAACGACGGACCAGCAACGCAAATACCTCGGGATGTAGAGACCACTCTCCGGGGTCTACCCTGCGACAACTCAGAAAGTCCGCCTCCACATTGTGAACCCCCGCGATATGCTGGGCCGACAGACACTGAAGATGCCGCTCTGCCCAATCCAGAAGCAGATCCGCCTCCGCTTCCAATGCCGCGCTGCCTGTGCCTCCCTGGCGATTTATGTAGGCTACCGTGGAGGCATTGTCGGATAGCACCCTGACCGCCGCTCCCTGCAGCCAAGGTCGAAACGCTGTCAGAGCCAACCACACGGCTCTCATTTCCAGTCGGTTGATGGACCACCAGCTCTCCCGCGAGGACCATTGGCCCTGAGCAATCTGGTCCTCGCAATGAGCCCCCCAGCCGCTCAAACTGGCATCCATCATCAGCAGACGCCAGACGGGAGACTCCAAGGGCATACCGTTTGCCAGAGAGCGCCGACACAACCACCAGTGAAGGCTGCGCCGAACCTCCAAGGGGCAAACTGACGAGCTAGCGAGTCGGACTGATGACACCATCGACGCAGCAGCGCTCGCTGCAGAGGCCGCATGTGAGCCCTTGCCCACGGAACTACCTCGATGGTCGACGCCATCGTGCCGAGAAGCTGAAGGTATTGCCAAGCCGAGGACGCCCGTCTCGCTAGAAACAGCTCCACCAGCCGCCTCAGGGCCCGCGCTCTGTGCACTGGGAGAAAAACCTTCCCGTTGCCGGTCTCGAAACGCGCCCCCAAATACTCCAAGGT
Organism: Ichthyophis bannanicus; assembly: GCA_033557465.1. Classification (NCBI taxonomy): domain Eukaryota; kingdom Metazoa; phylum Chordata; class Amphibia; order Gymnophiona; family Ichthyophiidae; genus Ichthyophis; species Ichthyophis bannanicus. The sequence goes on along the minus strand of CM066049.1, from coordinate 115,511,330 downwards.
CTGCGAGGGAAGAAGGCTGCTCTTCGCCCGATTGACCACCCAGCCTAACGACTGCAAAACCTGTACGACCCGCGCCGTCGCCCGGAGACTCTCCTCCCTCGACTTCGCCCGGATCAACCAGTCATCGAGATAGGGATGCACGAGGACACCCTCCTTCCGCAGGAACGCCGCTACCACCACCATGATCTTCGTGAAGACCCGTGGCGCCGTCGCTAGGCCGAAGGGCATGGCTTGAAACTGAAAATGGCCCATCGGCAGCGCAAACCGCAGAAATCTTTGATGTTCCCGGCGAATGGGAATGTGCAAATAGGCCTCCGTAAGGTCTAGGGACGTTAGGAATTCCCCCTCGCGGACCGCCGCTATGACCGAGCGCAGCGTTTCCATGCGAAAATGCGACACCCGGAGGCACCGATTCACTCTCTTTAAATCCAGGATTGGTCGAAAGGTGCCCTCCTTTTTCGGCACTACGAAGTAAATAGAGTATCGACCGGACCCTAACTGCCCCTCCGGCACGGGGGCGACCGCCCGGAGCCGAAGCAGCCGGGAAAGTGTATCGGATACGACTCGTCGTTTCCAGGAAGCGCTGCACGGGGACATAACGAAGGAATCGAGCACCGGTCGATGTAGCTCGAGCGCATATCCCTCTCGTATCACTTCTAACACCCACTGATCGGATGTGATAGCGGCCCAGGCAGGGTAGAAATCCCGCAGTCTGCCCCCTACGGGAATCACCGCCACCGGAGCCGGCCTCGCTTCATTGTGACTTTTTGGGGACCTGCGCCTGGAAGGAGCCAAAACCTCTACCTGCCCCCTGAAATCCGCGGAAACTCTGTCCACGCCCCAGATATCTGGAACGCTGGGACTGACCAAAGCGGGAGGCACGAAACCTCCGAAAGGACTGCTGAGACCCCCGGAAGGTGAAGGTCGGCTTCCCCTGCTTGGGCTTATCCTCCGGAAGCCGACCCCCCTTAGAATCCCCGAGATCTTTTACCAACCTATCCAAGTCCTCTCCAAATAACTGCCTGCCCTTAAACGGCAGCTTACTAAGGCGAGCTTTAGAAGAGCCATCAGCCGCCCAATTGCGTAACCAAAGAGAATGACGCGCCGCTACCACCAACGCCATGCCGTTAGCTAACCCCCTAATGAGGTCATAGTGGATATCCGCCAAATAAGCGGTACCCGACTCCAATCTGGACGCCGCGGCCTCTTGTTCCGCCGACTGGGGCCCCTGGAACTGTTGAGACCAGCGGAGGCAGCCGCGCGCCACCCAGGCCCCGGCCACCGCCGCCTGCATTGACAGGGCAGCAACATCAAACGCCTGTCTCAACAAGTATCAACTTTCCGATCCTGCGGGTCCTTCAACGCCGCAGCACCTTCCACCGGGATAGTAGTCCGTTTAGTAACCGCGGGAACTGCTGCGTCCACCTTCGGCGAACGAAAGAGCTCTTTTTTTAAATTATTTATTTATGAAATTTTTAACAAATAAATCAAGAAAGTTAACAATACACTCTCTTGAAGAAACTGGGAGATACATATGAAAAAAGACAAATCAAAGAAAATAATCTCATAAAGCAAAAACAAACAATGTATCTATCCACCCAAGTCCACTACACAAGGGGACCTTCCACTTAAATTTTACTAACAAATATGCAAGAAACAAAGCAGCAATCAAGTTCAGACATTTCAAATATAAGCTTATTAGGAGGGAACAATAGGTAGTTCTGATCGCTTGGCACTAATAAAGGCTAATAGCTGGGAGGGCTCAAAAAAAACATAAGAAAGTGCCTGGTATTTCACCAGACATTTACAAGGGTGCTTAAGAAAAAAGAGTGCCCCCAGCTGTATAACTCCTGGCCGTAACAAAAGAAACTCCCTACGGCGTTTCTGTGTTTCCCTTGATAGATCCGGATATATACGAACAGCAAAGCCTCGAAAAAGAATCTTCCTTTTACGGAAAAAGAGTTTTAGTAACCACTCTCTATCCGAAAGGAGGGCAAAGGTTACAAGTAAAGTGGAAGACACTAAAGAGTCAGGACCAGAGGTTTCCAACATGCCAGTAACATCTAAGACATCAGCTCGCTCTAATCCCCCCTCCACGACTCTACTAGAAGAGGCTCGCTTCCCTGTAGGTAGATAATAAATTTTTACCATAGGTGGCATTAACTCAGGGGAAATTCCCAATACATCCAGTAAATACTCTTTAAACATATCCTTAGCACTTATAGAAAATGACCTTGGAAAATTGACAATTCTCAAGTTATTTAAGCGAGAAGCGTTTTCCAATAATTCCAGCCTCATAGGAACAGATAAAGAAAACTTTTTAAAAGTCTCAAATTGTTCTTCCACATTGAATAATCTATTCCCAGTATCCTCCTCCTTAGCCGCCAATCCCGAGACTTTCTGCTCCAACTCAGTTAAATTTCTCATCGCTGTGTTCACTTTGGTAGACAAAGAAGATATTTGAGGAAACAAAGCTTCACCTAACAAGGCGATAGCGTTCCAAATGGACTCTAAAGTAAAGTTCTCCGGACGCTGCAGAGAGAATTCCAGCACGGGGGTTTCCTCCATCGGTACCAGCGACTCACCTCGCCGTGCAGAAAAGGGAATCTGCACCTTAGGCACTCCTCCTTCAGACGCCGAAGATGAAACACAAGGGAGCTCAGCCACAGCTCCACTAAACGGTTTCTCGGGTCCACCTTTTCCTGGCCCATACAAGATATCACCTTTCTCCGACCCTGCAGAGGAGGAGACTCTCAGGAAGCCCTCCGGCAACGTGTGACTCCGAGGAACCTTCGGCGCCGGGCTCAATACTGGGGAGGACGACTCTGCCGAAGCGGCTGCTGAGCTATCCAGCTCCAATGAAACCGCAAGCCGGCTCACTCCACCAGACGCGTCTGAACCCTATGCAGCACGTAAAAGGTAAGAGTCCAAAGGACCAACTATTGACGAAAGAGCTCTTTATCAGCCTCCGACAGAGGATACAATTTAGGCAACAGTCTAGCCCCACGCAAAGTGGACTCTGGACTGTTCCACTCCTCCTGGATCATAGCTTTAAATACCCTATGGAGCGGAAAGACTCTGTGGGAAGTGCGCACCGCCTGCATCAAGGGATCCTCCAACTTGTCCTCCGCAGTGGTATCTTCCACGGGTATGTTCAATACCTTGAGGGTTTCGGCAATCAGTGCCGGAAGTTCCCCTTTACGAAATACACGCACTATTCTACTACTCTGCTCGTCGTCCAACAACTCGCTGTCTTCTAAATCCTCCGCAGACTCCAGCTCGAGAGCCTCCCCCAGCCCCTCGTGGAACTCGTCCCCAGGAGGCGCAGAATCCGCAACACTCGGGGGCCGGCTCTTCTTTTGTGGACCAGTGTCTCCCTCTACTGAAAGTGGACGCTTTAGCCCACGGCGGGGCAGGACCGAGCCTCCCCCCGCCGGCTGCAAGAGAGCCAGAGCCTCCTGCATGAGAGAGAAAAAGGCGGGTGGAACTCCCAGGGATCCCTCCTGGACGCCCCCCACCAACAGGCGCTCCGGCACTGCAGAAATCCCCGGACCAAGGACCGTCTCTGCCTGCTCTGATGTCCCTTCTGTAGATACAGGTGGGAGATCTGCACTGGAGCCCTCCAGAGGGTCCTCCATGCCAGCACCCACAGCAGAACAAGTGGCACAGACTCGGGCTTCCAAATTACTACTTCTACGAATGCCACAGACCAGACACCGAGGACTAGGAGGCATGGCTATGCACACAGCCCTTTGCCAGCAAAGCAGGAACACCTTGCTGAAGCAAACAGAGCAGAAAAAAAATTGTGATTTTAAAAGTGCTCAAAAACGCTCCAAATTGCAGGATTAGATAGAGCTGGAGTCAATTAGCTGATATCTGACCAAGAAATGCAAAAACGAAGCTCCTATCCCTAAAAAAAACACGAAGAAAAACAACTTTGAAAAAAAAAATCCAAAATGGCCGCCGGACCCGATCCCGCCAAAAAAAGGACCAGAAAAAATACCCAAAAGGACTAAAACACTCCCCAGAGCTGATTCCAGGCCACCCCAAGGCCTCCACCACTGCCTTTAGAAAGAAAAAGCTTCAAACTCTACTCACCCACACATCGGAGTGGAGGGGGGGTCAAAACACAGAGTGCTGTCCAGCGTGCCTGTCACAAGCTCTGAGTAGCAGTTATCAGAGTCAATAACAGAGTAATAACCGCTCAGGGCAGCTCAGGGAACCCCTAAATCAGTCAGGGGACCCTCAGAGCCTACTGCTGTATTCAATTGCTGCCTGTAATTGTCTTCAACCTTCTCCTCACCCACCAAGGGGGTTCGGTAGAAAGGAGACCTGTGTCCTGTGCAGCTCCCCTGCTTGTTTGACCTATGGGGAGACTGACAGAGAGAGACAGAGAGAAAAAAACAGATTAGAGAAAGACAGAAGGGACACAGTCAAAGATTTCCTCCACAGCAGCAGCCCAGCACCTAAATCTAGAAAATAATAAAACACTAAAGCTCTGCTTATTTGTTCCTAAGGAGCCCAGTTCTGGGCTCTGACTTCCAAGCTGCTTGGAGACTGAGATACTGATGTGTGGGCGGTCCTTGGGGCTGCATATAGCTGGATGATCAAAGAGATGAAGATGTTCAGTCTCCAAAGCTGCTGGTGGAGGTTCACAACTCTATGGTTCCGGGACTGGACTAGAGGGACGCTAAGGAACGTAATATTGCGAACTGTAGACACAGGAATCCCAGGGTCTTTGGAGATGGCCTTGGACCCCATTTGAAGTTTGGTGATAATGGCTTTTCTGATGGTCTCAGGCAGCTCTCGTCTTCACCACTGTGAAAATGGAACAGGGAGTGAATGTGGCCATTTTAAAACAGAGCCATCATTCATTGGTTGATTCAAGTCATGCGAGTAGATTCTCATTGCGTCTAATTTTACTGCAATGGGAATTTGGATCTTCTGTTCAAACTGATTTGAATTGTTTATAAGGGTGCCAATAACCATGTCCTGGCAATGTCCCAGTAAATTTTATACTATTTCCCTTTTTAATTGATCTTGTTTTATTTGGTTATTTTGTGTGTCAAATATGTGTACATACATAATCCAAATCCATTTCACTGGCTTTTTTTTTTTTTTAGGACATATTGAACATTGAGGTCAAGCTGCAAGGGTGCCAATAATGTTGACCACAACTGTAACTGCACCCACTGACAGCATGTGATATATAACCTCATGCTAACCATAATGTGCTCTTCACAACCACCTTTCCACCATAATCTGCACATTCTCCACCCCATTGCGTGATGTGCAGTTACCGCAGAAATTAGCATGCCATTAACTAGTCGCATAGGTCCACAGTAACCACTTAGTGCTGCTTAATAAAAGGGCCTCTAAGTGGTGAGAGATCCTATAACTAGTTTACTTCTTCCTTAAAGATATAAAAATCCCCTACAGTGCCTTATGCTGTGATACAGGGTCATAAATACTTTTTATAGCTGAAGCATGGGAGAATACATCATTCAAGGAGAGAGTAAAATAAAATAAATACATGTAATCATTTTGATGTGTAATCAATGATGGTGTTGACCTGGTCTGTATCTGTGCTCTTGGAGTCGTCCAGTGGGGTAGGGGGTTGCAGCAATGATGTACTACTTTATTAGGCTGTCCATCTTTTTAGGCATATTTAATGAACATATTTTTCTCTTGCCTCATCTGTTCCTTTATATTATTTGGAATAGGATTGTTTAATTTTGTAATTTGTTTAGATTATGTCTCTAATCTATTTTCTTCTTCTCTCCTATATTGATTTTTTTTAAATTTTGTAAGCCACATTACTATACTACTATCTGTAGTACTCTCTAACTAAATGAATACATGAATTTTCTGCCAGACGTCCGGCAGGATGTTTGCTATTTTGTGAAAGCAGCAGGTAGAACTTCCAATGAGATGGCAGGTTCACAGAGTCTAGTTTGTGCTTTATCAGCATTCAGCTGTGAAGCAGGACTATGCATGCTCTTCCTATGAATTAGATGGTACAAGGTTCTGGCAAAAGGCTTCTTCCTTATGGCTGCAAAACTCCTCCGGGGGCTGTGCTATGTAAAATGTGCCCAGCGCAAATGCCTTTTTTGGTATCCTGCCCGAGTGTGCATGTAAACAGTAAAAGGGATTTCTTTATCAATTCATCAGAAGCTGTCAAATTAATTGGGATTGTATATACACAGAGGAACAGTGGCCTGGCTCCTACTGAACAACTTCCTACAATAAGACATGCAATTATCATAAATAAAATGAAAAACGTGAACAGTTTAGATTATGAAAAAGAAAATATCTGAACTACTGGACTGCTGATGCAGACAACAGGACAATGGTCATGCACCAGTTCAGAATCCATTTCGCAAGTGTTCAACTTCACTTTCTTTTCATAGGATGAATGTGGCATCTTTCTGTCAGCAAAACCCCTTTTAATTCTCTGAAGTGATTCATTGTGAATACAGTCAGACACAATCCCGACTTCCAAATCCAGGACTATCCCACCCCACCCCCCTCCCCCGAGCAAGCTTGTGCATTTTAACAGAGTAGGTGACCAAAAAATAAAATGTTGTTTTCTTACACTTTTCCTTTTCTTTCCCAGTGTCAGATAGATGACAGATGGAGTAAAGGAGTAGCCTAATGTTTAGAGCACTGGCTTGGGAACCAAGAGACCAAGTTTCAATTCCCAGTTAGCACTCCTTGTGGACTTGGGCAAGTCACTTAACCCTCCATTGCCTCCAAAAAATCCAAAGTTATCAATGTCCCTGTTTAATGTACATTACCAAGTTGAAGTTGCAATGTAAACTGCTTTGACTGAAATGATAAAGCGGTATTAAAAAGCAAATAAAACAAAATGACTATTTTCTGTCATGTTTCTTGGCTCTGGTCACCCCATAGAGGCCCCTCTTTCCCTGGATTATTAGCCTGAGTCTGGAGCATGCCTCTGAACAATGTCCCAGCTAAGGGGTGCTCTTATGTTTGGTTACTCTAAAAAAAAAAAAACCCCCAGCAACTTCAGCATCCCAAGTCACACGGAATAAACACCCAGGCAACAAAGTAGTGCTGGGAGGAATGGAATGTTAGCAGAAGTCAGTCTGGCTGAGGAGTTTGAAAGTGCAGCAAAAGGGTCAGTAGAGGAAGCTTCAGAATAAATAGGAAACAAGCAATAGGTATCAATATTGTCTACAAAACTAATATTTTTAATTACAAAAAATCAATTTATTTGAAGAGACAAAGTTGTGTACATACATTTATACATCTAGACAAATTTTTACTCATGCTGGCTCCAGAGTTTCACAAATAAGGAACAGGCATAAAAAGCAGTCAGCTCTGAAAGGAAAACAAACATGTGTTACCTTGGTAGCTGTAGAGTTTGGATTTTTTTTTAGCTGGAAAAACAGATTACCATGTTCTGATTTCACTAACACTTTTCCTGGTTGAAGACCAAAACTTTCTCAATACTACAATTTTTCCTAAATTTATTAGCAAACCAAAAGAACAGCCGACATTATGAGAGCAGCAGCGGGCTAAGATCCAGGGAAGCCCGATTCAAAGCCCACTGTTTCTCCTTGTGACCTTGGGCAAGTCACTTAACCCTCCCATTGCCTTAGGTACAAACTTAGATTATAAACCCTCTAGGGACACAAAATGACCTACTGCACCTGAATGTAAATTTGCCTTGAACCATGAGAAAGGTGTCAGCTAAATTCCCTTTTGTTTAAAAAATGAAAAGAAAAATAAAAAACCATGAGGCCTTTATGTTTAATTTATTGGTCAACTATATTCAAGTCATCGTAGTACAGGAAACCCTCAGGGTAATTGTTCTTGTTCGATACTGCCACTTACTTGACAATGAAATGAAGAGCTAATACAGGAGGGCATCTGGCAGCCATTCTACTTTTCAACTACATAAGCATCATTTGCATATATTGTTCATTCAACAACTATCACCATGTGCAGGCAATGGAAATGACAAGCGCTGGTGCTCAGTTATGAAACTCTTCAGTTGGTTTGAGTGCACGTGTGCTGTGTCAACAGAGAGTCGACATCTACAGCTCTCTGCTAGAGGAATACAGCCAAGGTGCCCTACCTAGAAGGTGAAATTAGACTTACCTGCTAATTGTTGTTCCTGGAGTGGAACCAGTCTAGTCCCGAAACCTCTGGGTTCCCAATCTTATCTATCAGCTTGGAGACTGAGAAACTCCACCTTTTTTTGTGACATCATCCGCATAACTCTCCGGTGCCCGCCTCATGCCACCAGTAACCTATTGACAAAGTAGACTCACCGGAGAAACAAGACAGACAATATGCAAACTACAATAAACAAAACCCATAATAGGGGTAAACTAAACACAACTACGATAGCCTCCTCCCTGCAGTACTGCGCTCAAAAAAGGCCAGAGCATTCCAACCCTTTACTCCAAGGATAGAAAAAGCACAGCTTACCCGTGAAACTGAGAAAAAGTCCAGTCAGCCGTTTGCCAAGACACTCCGGGAGGGATACGGGACTAGACTGGTTCCACTCCAGGAACAACAATTAGCAGGTAAGTCTAATTTCACCTTCTTGATCGTGTCCCCCGTCTAGTCCCGAAACCTCTGGGTCTGTACCAGAGCAGTGAAACACACTCAACCACGGGAGGGACCTGGCAAACCAGCCTGAAGAACTGCTGATCCGAATGAGGTCTCCTCCGCCATTTGCACATTCAGACGGTAGTGCTTAACAAAGGTATTGAGGGATGACCAAGTCGCCGCCCGACAGATCTCCACCGGTGAGACCAAACGAGCCTCCGCCCAAGAAGTAGCCTGCGCCCTCGTGGAATGAGCTCTCACACCGTCCGGCACTACTCTGCCCTTTAACACATAAGCCAATTCAATGGCCTCCCGAATCCAACGCGCAACAGACGCCTGGGAGGCCGCTTCGCCTTTTTTCTGCCCTGCGAAAAGTACAAAAAGCCTGTCAGACCTTCGAAAGGGCTCCGTCCGTCGGAGATATTTCTTTAAAGCCCGCCGGACATCCAAAAGATGCAACTTGTCTGAAGCTGAAGCATTCCTATCCCTAGGCAACACTGGCAAGGAAATCTCCTGGTTGACATGGAACGCCGAAACCACCTTTGGTAAGAAAGCCGGAACCGGCCGCAACACGACCTTAGACGCAAAAAAGGAAAGATAGGGCTCTCTACAGGAGAGTGCTTGCAATTCGGAAACTCGCCTAGCCGAACAGATGGCCACCAGAAACACCACCTTCAGAGTAAGATCCTTGAGCGACGCCCGAGCCAGCGGCTCAAAGGGCTCTCCCTCTAGCGCCTCCAGAACGAAAGGAAGACTCCACTTGGGAAAGACTGGCCGCACCGGAGGCCTCACCAGAGACACGGGGCTCAAAAATCATTTCACATCCCGCTGGACACCCAGCGATTGACCTGCTAGCCTGCCTCTGAAACAAGCCAAAGCAGCCACTTGTACCCGCAACGAGGCCGCCGCCAAGCCTCTCTCGAAACCATTCTGCAAAAATTTAAAGCTACAGATCACAAAAGCAAACAAAAGCCCAAATGAAAAAAGAACACTACACTAAGATGTCCCAATTGTTTCTCCTGTGAGCCTGGGACCCCCGGGCTCCCAACTATCCAGCTGCTTGGAGAATGAGGTAACTGGTGGCATGAGGCGGGCACCGGAGAGTTATACGGATGATGTCACAAAAAAAGGTGGAGTTTCTCAGTCTCCAAGCTGCTAGATAAGATTGGGAACCCAGAGGTTTCGGGACTAGACTGGGGACACGATCAGGAATTGGGTATCGCTTGAGGAGAAAAAACATGCTTAACTAAAGCTGGAAGTAGAAGCCTCCCCCAAGGTTAAGCATCCCAGCAGTTTGCTCAAATTTGAGATGCCATGCATCCTGCCAGCTCCACACAATTGGCTCCCTAACCAAAGAACATGCCCTTTATCTGTGTAGATTCCGTCCGTTTCAACACTGTCCCCTAGCTATGTTCCCACCACAAACAACTGGAGCAATACACTCTCCAACATAGTCTTTGACCAGAGAAAGATCATTCCAGTTTTATCAAATAAACTCCCCTCAGAGCCGAGAAAAACTGTATGACGTTTTGAAAGCAATTAGAAACTTGGTATTCTGAATCATTTTCAGACTCTCCCCGAGGTATTTTCATGTAGGATTTTGTGAAGCTACTAGGTTGCCAAGGTTAAACAAACAAAATAAATCTCTCACCAAGATTAAGAAACGTATTGATGGCACAACTTAAGAATCATTTATTTAAAAAACCATTTGTTTAGCATTTAAAATCAGCCTATGCAGTTTACAATAAAAATACACAATTATGAGAGAGAACAAACGTAAAAAGGTGAAATTTTATATACATGATAATTTCCTATCTGGAATCCTGCTAAATCAGACCAGGACAAGTGGGTTATGAATCCCTCCCAGCAGATGATGGAGACAGAACGACTAGAAACTTCCAGTGACATCACTACAGGTACTAGGGCTGGTGCAGCTAGGGGCCTCCTTCAACATTCTTCGTCTCCAGTAGCTAGTGCTATGGTGCTGTTGGCTGTTCCTGGGCTCCCAGCTTAAGGGCTGCGTGATTTCTAGTGGAACATTTTTGATCTGGAGGTTCCTGGGCAGCTATCCTGCAGGGTACCTGCCTAGATAAGCCAGGATTTGTGAATGCTCCCAAAGTATATCTGCAGATATCCTGCTGGTTGAGCACTCCGAATAAAGGAGGGGGGGTGGAGAATTCAGGCTCCCTCTCAGTTTTGCTGGCAGATTGAGCTCGGAAAGTTTTGGGGCTGGGATGGCAGCTGGGGTCCAGCATTTGGACAGCTCTTTTGCCTCCTCCCCCAACACTATCCACACCTCTGCAGTGCCAGGAGAGGTAGGGCCTGGCTGGCTGGCTGAAATGCTGGTCGGGGGGGAAGAGGGGGGAGCACATCAATGGTGAAATTAGGCCTTACCTGCTAATTTTGTTTCCTCGAGTCCCTCTGTCCAGACACATGGATTTATGCCCTATCACCAGCAGATGAAGACTGAGAATCCCTGGTTTCAATGTCACATTATAGGTGGATCTGTGCATATCTGACCAAGCCAGTATTCTATTGACAAACCAATTTTAAATCTATGTACATTAAAAAAAAATAGGAATTGAACATTAGAGGAGCCAAAGGGACAGATGTGCGAAATCAGCACCATCTTCGCTGAAATCTGGTATCAGAAAATTTAGAAAATAAAATGACCAGATGCGTCACTATTGCGTTCTCAAATTCTTCAACATCCAGGCTCACTACAGACTGAATGGGCAGGTTCTGGATTGGATTGGAGAAGCTCAAGGAATGAAGATTAGCAAGTAAGGCCTAATTTCACCTTCCATATCGTCCCTCCAGTCTAGACGCATGGGATGTATAAGAGCAGCAATCAAACTTGGGCGGGACCTGTGAGTCTGGATTGCAGAACTCACACTCCAAAACGTGCGTCATCCCTTGCCTGCACATCCAAATGATAATACCATAGAAAGGACTGAAGTGACGACCAAGTTGCTAGTTTACAAATGTCATCTGGAGGTACTAGCCCGTACTTTGCCCATAAAGTCACCTGAGCTCGCATTGAATGAGCCCTCAAGCCAGCTGGAAGCAGTTTGCATTTATGCCAAAGCAATAGCTTCTTTCAGCCAACGCACTATAGATGATTTGAAGCCGCTCCCCTTTTTGAGTGGGCCTCCAAAGAAAACAAAGTTAATCCGTACGCTTAAGACAGCGCCAAAGAACACTACGAACATCCAACTGATGTAACTGACTTGACATTGTTCCCTGTTCCGAACTAGAAAATAGTCACTGACTGATTAATATGAAAAGCCAAAACTACCTCTGGCAAATTAGGATGGAACTAGATGAAGAACCACTTTCTACTACTACTGATCATTTGTATAGCGCAAACAAGGCACACAGTGCTGAACAGGCACATGTAAAAGATAGTCCCTGCTCATCAGAGTTTGCAATCTAGTTAAGACAGACATTATAATATCTGAGAATAAGAATAAATCTAGTGGTATAGTAAGGAACATATAGGAAAATAAAAAAGGTTCTCTACAAGACAAATGCTTGCAACTTCAAAATCATATGCGCTGAACAGATCGCCACCAGAAAAAATTTAAAGTGAAACCAGAACGTCCTGCAAATACACCCCAACTAGAAACGGCTTGCTTACTGGCACTAGAGTCACTCACCGCCTCCCCCCACACACACCTCCTCCCTTTTCAAGTGAATAAATTAAAGAGCCAGTCAGCATCTATCAAAAGTTCCTGGACTCCTCCCAAACGTTGGGGAGGGAGAACGGAAAACCTCAGAAGACCCAAAAGGGACTCCTGGTTGGAAAAGCGCAAGTTTGAGAGGGGGGAAGGACTCTGAAAATTGAGTTTACACCCAACGACCATGGAAGTGCTGAGGAAACAGCAACAGTCCCAGGTGGAACTCCAATATCAATTTCTTATAATATTTAAAATCTCTCCTGAACTCTCCTTAAATTATTATTTTTTAATATATCCATATCAGAGGAATCCAGACTACACAGATCATCACCATCTGCTGGAGACTGAGAAATACTGGCTTGGTCAGATATGCACAGATCCCCTTATAGTATGACATCAAAACCAAGGGTTCTCAGTCTCCATCTGCTGGTGATAGGGCATAAACCCATGCGTCTGGACTGGAGGGATGATATGGAAACAGGATTTCTGCAAAGACCATTCATAGTTCTGCAAAGACACAAGCCACAGAGAAAGCAAGAGCACACTAGGGAGGGCGAGTCTTGGATTGGTCTAGTAGGACCCAGGAAAGCGTAGTTAGTTACTCACCTGTAACAGGTGTTCTCCAGCAGTCAGTCCTCACATATGGGTGACATCGGCACCGACGGAGCCCTCGAGCAGAGCAATTCCCCAGCTTTCAAAGAAAGCCTTTGGGATTGCATCGTGCATGCGCGATCCCCTTCCCGCCCAGGGGTGCCATCTTGCTCAGTCAAATGACATAGCTAAAAAGACGGCAAAATGAATAAAAATCAATAGTTGGACCGCAACTCCAGGGGAGGCGGGAGGGTCATGAGGACTGATTCCTGCTGTCTCTGGAGAACACCTGTTACAGGTGAGTAACCACGCTTTCTCCAGGAACAAGCAGGAAGTCAGTCCTCACATATGGGACTCCCTAGCTATAGGCTACCGAGAACCCCTAGCTGAAAAATGGCTCCCTCTAGAAGAGCTGCAGCAGCTGTGATAGGAATTCAGCAGAAATGTCACACCCCCGGTAGCCTGATACCAGAGGACCGGAGTTGCCTAAACCTCAAATATGTTAGGGAGTACCACCTAGCCGAAAGCACTGTCCTGTCAGGACTCTCCATCCAAACAGTAATGGGCTGCAAAAGTCTGGCTTGAAGACCAGGTTGCGGCCCGACAGATGTCTGCCAGCGGAACAGAGTGGAAGTGAGCCACTGATGCGGCCTTGGCCGTGACTCGACCCTGCAACGGAAGGTCGGCCGCCCTGTACGCCCAGGCAATGCAGTCTGCCACCCAGGTGGACAACGTGCGCTTAGAGACAGGTAGCCTCAGTTTTTACTGGGGTCATAAGAGACAAAGAGCTGGATAGCCCATCGATGTCCCCGCGTACGTTCCAGGTAGAAGGCTAATGCCCTCTTACAATCAAGGGTATACAGAACTGGCTGGCATGCGGTCTGGGAAAGAATGTCGGAAGAACCACCTCTTGGTTGAGGAGTAATGGAGAGACCACTTTTGGAAGAAACTTGGGATGGGTGCGCAGGACCACCCTGTTCCTATAAAATCATGTGTATGGTCTTTCTGACACAAGAGCTTGTAGTTCACTCACTCGTCTGGCAGATGTGAGTGCCACCAGGAAGAGCACCTTCCAAGACAGGAAGCGCAGATGGCAAGCGGACATCAGCTCAAAAGGTGGGCGAGTAAGCTGTTGCAAGACCACATTCAAATCCCACTTGGTTGCCGGGGGACGAACCGGGAGTTTTAGTAGGAGTAGACCTCTGAGGAATCTGGACACCAAGGGGTGAACCGAAAGAGGTTGTCCTTCCACTGGAGAGTGGGGTGCTGACAAAGCACTCAGGTGGACCTGGATAGAGTTAGACTTGAGGCCTAATTCTGAGAGGTGAAGCAGGTACTGTACACCACTAGTACCAGACAAGAGAAAGGGTTTTCGTTGGGCTGGTTACACCACACCTCAAACCTACGCCACTTAAAGGCATAGGTTTTCCTAGTGGACTGCCCCTTGAGGCCAGTAGCACTTCTTCCACGTTCTTAGGCAGGAGAAGAGAAGCCAGCACTACCCTTTCAGCAGCCATGCCATCAGGTTAGGGACCTGAGGTTGGGGTGTAAGATAGAGCCCTGCTCCTGGGACAGGAGGTCGAGCTGCGTCCCCAGAGGGAGTGGGGTTTCCACTGCCAGCTGGAAGAGAAGCAGAAACCAAGGTTGTCTTGGCCACCCGGGGGCTACCAAGATGACCGAGGCCTTGTCTCATAGGATTTTGAATAGAGTCCGGGCCACCAGAGGCGTGGGAGGAAACGCATACAGGAGGCCCACAGACAAGGAAATCAGAAAAGCATCTGCAGCCATCCTTTGGGGGCGTGGCTGTCTGGAGCAAAAGCTGTGCATCTGATGATTCTGTGGACTGGCAAAGAGATCTATGACCGGATGTCCCCAGCACTGGAAGATCTGCTGGGCTACTTCCGGATTCAGTTGCCACTCGAGAGGTTGGAGAATTCTGCTTAGCTTGTCTGCTAGGTAGTTCTCCTGACCCGGCAGGTAAACTGCTTTGACAGACATACTTTGTCGGATTGCAAAGGAACAGAAGTCCAGTGTCTCCTGACAGGACCCCGTCCCTCTCTGCTTGTTCAGGTAGAACATAGCCACCTGGTTGTCTGTACTAGGACAGACTGATGTGAGAGAACATGAGAGAAGGTTTGAAGAGCTAGGCGTATCGCCCGGAGCTCTAAGAGGTTGATTTGTTGCATCTTCTCTTGAGGAGACCACAACCCTTGAGTGCATAAGTCCTGGCAATGGGCTCCCCAGCCCAGCAGAGACACATCTGTCGTCAGTAATCTTGTGTACGAGGGAGGCTGGAAAGGCACTCCCTCGAGCAGGATGGATGGCTGAAGCCACCAGGTCAACGACCTCAGTAGTCGTTTTGACACTGATCCTGTCTCGAAGTCTTCCTGTGGCTTGTGTCCACTAATCTCTGAGGCACCACTGAGCTGTCCTCATGTGGAGACGGGCGTTTGGGGTCACATGAACCGTGGAGGCCATGTGTCCTAGAAGGCATAGAAAGTGCCTCGCTGATATCTGAGACTTGTGGCCGATTTGGTGCACCAGCTCCAGAAGCCTCTGTGCTCTGCCCTCTGGCAGATAAGCCTTCGCTTGAAGGGTGTCAAACCTTGCCCCTATGAACTCTAAATTTTGAGTGGGGAGCAAAGTGGACTTTGCTTGATTCATGACAAATCACAATCCTTAATTTCTCACGCTCACAATTCACCAATAGAAACACTAGTGCTATTATAAATGATTCACTTCTCATTGTAGTAAAGTCTCAGACAAATTTGTCGCACTTTGTCATGAACTGAAATGAACTACAGTCCTTACGGAGTGCTTCCTTTGCATCAGTGACCTTCTCCCTTGATTTTTATAATTTATTTTGTATTGCAATTTTAAATAGTCTCTCATCAGCCCATATGCAGCTGAACATTCTTAATCACTGTGTCACACTTTCCAGTTTGTGTAAGTTGATGAAAAGGACTTTTACTAACATTCCTCCTTCAATTCCAAATATTTTCACGACTAGAAAAGTAAACACTTAGCTCAAATGAAGCTGATGTTCTTATTTGCAAAGTATGTCTTTCAGTCAATTCCGACGCCGTAATGAAGGCACCCAAAGCGTTTCACTAACATTCGTTTCTTCGGGGGATTGCCACCCTGTATTACTCTCTAAATACAGAGAGACTTATGCTGTGACAGTCAAAAAACCCCTACCGGCTGGGAAGGAGCTAGTGCCTGGGGGTCTTCTGCTTATGCGGGCCATGCCCCTGTCCCTTGGCCTGCTGCCCCTGTTGGGGAGCCCTGGTGAGTGGGGTAGTTGCGGTAAGCAGTACCCTTCCTTGGGAAAAAGGGCTTTTTACCAGGGCCCTTCTTTTTAGAAGGGGCAGAAGTCTTTTTGGAGAGTCTTGTCTGGGTCAAGTACTCGGTCTCGATTTCAGCAGCCTTCTGAGTCATGGGTTTGCCAAAAAGGTTGTCACCTCGGCAAGGGACATCAACCAACTTGTCCTATACCCATGGCTCTAGGTCCGACGACATTAGCCACGCCTGGCACCGATGCCGGCTGCGGCTACCCGGGCCGAAGCCATCATAGGCTGCTTGAGACAAACTTCGAGCACTCCCGAATCCCAGTGGACAAGTTCTTGAAGCGCTGCAAGGGTTCCTTGGAGAGGCCAGCTGAGAACCCGGCAATCTCCTTTGCCAGGTCCCGTAAGTACATGCCCATGTACAGCTGGTATGTTTGGACACGGCATGATTGCTACCAGGGCTCGATGCTCTTTCTACCGAGGGCATCCAGGTTCCGGGCCTCCCTGCCAGGGGGCATCGAGAAGTGCGTTTTCTGGCTCTTGAGCCTGTGCATGGCCGATTCCACAACCATGGAGATGTGCGGCAGCTGTGCCTTTTGGAACCCAGGGCTCTTGCGGACTCGATAGATGGAATTGACCTGCTTGCTGAGAACTGGCATGGAGGCCGGTAACTCCCACATGCGGAGCATCAGCCATTCCAATTTCGGAGGAATTGGTACTGTAAGGGCTTCCCGAGGGGGAAAAACATACTGGAGGGCTTCGAGAAATTCGGCTCGAGGCTCCTCCTCGTTGTCTGCCGGGAATGCCAAAGCCTTGGACATGTCCCTGACGAAGTCCGAGAACCGGATATCCTCCCGGGGGGGGGGGGGGGGGGGAACCTTCTCCGAGGCTTGGACCCCGGCGAGTCCAATAGGACACACCGGGTCCAGTGGGTGTCCAGGGACTCTTCATCTTCCGTTTCCCATGCCAAGCCCTCTGAGGAGGAATCGATGGGCTCTGGCCGTGAGGGCTTCGATCTCAACCGCCCTGATGCCGAGGGTACCGGCGTCGATGCCTAGGAACGACTCGAGCTCGAAGAGTGTCGAGGATCGGTTCGGCCTCCGGGGTTGACTTGGACGTCGAGGTCCCGGTGGTCGGGGCGGATGGACCGGTGAGACCGGCCATCAGCGCCCGCTGCTGCTCCAAGAAGGCAGACATGCTGCGCTCCAAGGCCGTCATTCTGAGACCGAGCTCAGAAGACTCCGCAGCCTCCGGTGATTCCTGATCTCCCGGAGGAGAGTCAACGAGGACAACAGCAGTTACCTTCCTCGGCATCTCCGGCTCCGTGCGAGGTACTTTTGCAGGGTGCTCTGCCTCCGAGGACCCGGGACGGCGGTCAGGACTCCGCGAGGGCCCAGGCTGATCAGAGGCATCCAACGACGACGCCGCCCTCGCAGGTTTCTTCTTCCTCCGGTGTTCCCGCGAGGGAGACCCCCGCTCAGAAGACCCCCGACGATGCTCGGAGTCAGACAGCTCCCGAGACGTCAAGGCTTCTGACGAGGTCCAGACCCAGGTGGATTTGGACTCTGAGAAAATCCTTTCACGCTGCTGCTGCTGCCTCTAAGTGCCTTAGAGAACATTTTGCCGCACGGGCCACAGACCTTCGGGTCATGGCTGGCCCAGAGGCAGCGGAAACAGCAGTCATGTGTGTCGGTGAGGGACATAAATTTTACACACCGATCACACTTTTTAAAACTGCTGGCAGCCATCGGGAGAAAAAGGGCCCCTGCGAGGTCGAATGACCGGGCTGCCAGTGAAAAAGAAAAAAAAAGCGCCAACGCTAGTCATGAAGGACAAAAATGAAAAATAAAGACTTGACTCAATACCGGTGTACCGAATCCAAGGCAGGAAGGGGAACCGGCGTCGAACCGGGCCAAAGAAAAAAATCTTCAGGAGTTTGATGCAATTTTTCCGCGAGGGAAGTTGGACTACATCCGTTGGGCTCCGCGGAAAAAGGGAGACTGAGCAAGATGGCACCCATGGGCGGGAAGGGGGATCGCGCATGCGCGATGCAATCCCAAAGGCTTTCTTTGAAAGCTGGGGAATTGCTCCGCACAAGGGCTCCGTCGGCACCGACGTCACCCATATGTGAGGACTGACTTCCTGCTTGTTCCTGGAGAAAGGAAATTATCAGGCAAGCAAAATTTCACCTTCCAGACTGTTTTTCTAGATGAGTCCGACGAGTGGGAAGTGCCAAAGCTAAGACTCCACTGGGCAGAAGACGACGACAATGGTGCCAGAGGTGTTAATGGCAGCTAATGCTGCATCTGCCCTGGCATGGACATCTAACCAGTAATGCTCGGCAAAGGTATTGAGAGAGAGAGACGGAGAGAGATGACCAAGTCACTGCCTGACAAATGTTGACTGTAGCGACACAACTCATCTCCAGCCTAGGATGAAGCCTGCACCCAGGTGGCGCAAGTTTGCAATCCCACTGGAACATCCTTATTCCTCAAAGAGTAGGCAGAGGCCACAGTTTCCTTTATCTAGCACCCAAAAGTAGCTTTAGAGGCTGCTTCAACTTACATGGCCTCACTTAGAGGATGAACAGTCTGTCAGAATTACGGAAAAGGCTGGTGACATTCAAAGTATTGGAGGAGCACTCTCTGTACTTCCACCTTGGGATCCTGCTGATTCCCAAGAGCTGCACCGCCCTCCACTGGGGTACAGTGCGCTTAATGACCTCTGTCACTAATGCATCTACCTTCAGAAAACATAACCAACCATTTGTCCATATCTGTCTGGAGAAGCAGCATAGAGTTTGCTCATGATCTTGGACCCCCCCCCCTCCCCGGGGGTGTTCAAGCATCCCTCTCCACAAGCATCATGCACGAGAGGGCCTGTGTATACGGAAAGGCCCTACAGAGGCTAAGATAGACTCGCTTTCCAGCACCTCCTGTTCTTTGATGGGCACCACAGTTAACTGAAGTGAAGCAGGTACTTGAGTAATCAGGGCTGCCATCTCCTCCCACCTGAACAGTGAATAATCAGGAAATCCTCCTGCTCCTCTTCCAGGGGAGACAGCTTGCCCTCCCTCAAGGCCGAAGATGAGAGATTGATAGTTGCAGCCTAGGCCAGTGGATTATGGACAAATCCAAGATAACGCACGTCTTCAAGGCTGCTGTTGGATCCCAACACCCCTCACTCTCTTGTTCACTACTTGTGTACCTTACCATATTCTAGTCCCCAGTTTTGTGATGTTGTTCATCTTGATTAGACTGTAAGAGCAAGCAGGATTTAGGCCATATCAGGGCTGCACCGATCACATTTTCACCATTTGTCAACTGGTGGAGGAAAGGATCAGATGTGGAAAGCGAACCATTATAGTCTTCATTGACTTCAAATCCGTATTTGACTGTGTTCACTAGACCACCCTCTGGAGGGCACTAGAGAACGAACATGTGCCACTGAAGATCATCCAACTTCTCCAATCTACTGAAGAGGGCTTTAAACTAGATTCGTTGGGGATGGGTGGTGAAAGCCCCCCAGGTAAGTGATACATTAAATACCTTTATAGAAATGGGTAAAAGGGGTGTGTATAAATGCCCGTAGCATGGGAAATAAGATCCCTGATGTTGAAGCTTTGGTGGGAGTGGCTGACTTGGATTTAGTGGCAGTTACAGAAACATGGTTCACAGAAAACCATGATTGGGATGTAACTATACCTGGCTATATTTTATTCAGAAAGGACAGGGTAGGAAGAAGGGGAGGAGGAGTGGCACTATATGTAAAAAATAATATTAAAGCTTTGGAATTACAGAGCTTAAAAGGGAGAGAGGAAACACTGTGGGTTAAACCAGAAAGAGGGAAAGAGAAATCTATTTGCACTGGCGTGATATACAGACCTCCCTCACAAGAAGAGGTGGACAGAGTTAATTGAAGATATACGCAGCATTGCTAGGAAAGAGGAAGTGCAACTGATAGGGGATTTCAATATGCCAGATGTTAATTGGCACATTCCTGCCGCAGTATCATCTAGAAGTAAGGAGATTCTGGATTCTCTACAGGGAGAACTATTCAGGCAATTGGTAACAGACCCCACATGTGAAGGGGCCATACTGGACTTGGTGCTTACCAATGGTGAAAGTGTTTCTGATGTTATAGTGGGAGATAATTTTGCATCCAGTGATCACCAGATGGTGTGGTTCAGTATTAGGACTAGGGCTGTTAGAATCCATTCAAAAAGGTGAGGGTCTTTGACTTTAGGAAGACTAACTTTGCCAAGATGGGCCAATACCTCAGGGAGTCGTTAGTGGGATGGGAACAGCTGGGGGATGTAGAAAAACAATGGGCAAAACTGAAAGGGGATATTTTAAGGGCAACCAATCTTTTTGTTAAAATGGTAAATAAAAGGAAAAGGAGACCGCTATGGCTTTCGAAAGAAGTAGCTGAAAAGGTGAAGAAAAAGAGGGAGGCCTTCATGAAATACAAGAGATCACAGAGAGAGGAAGACAGGCATCTATATTTGGAAAAACTTAGAGAAGCTAGCAAAATAGTCAGGAAAGCAAAGATTCAAAAAGAGGAGGAAATAGCCAATGCAATAAAATGGGGGGATAAGACATTTTTCAGATATGTTAGTGAGAAGAGGAAGGCCAAAAGTGGTATTGTCAGACTCAAGGGCGAAGGGGAGGAATATGTAGAAGCTGATGAGGATAAAGCGGAATTGCTTAACAAATATTTCTGTTCTGTGTTCACAGATTAAGAACCAGGAACAGGACCTCAGAAAACACTCAGACAGGAACAGAAGCGAGGGGCATCTTGAACAATTATCAGAAGACTGTGTTCGTGAGAAACTAGCTCAAACTTAATGTAGACAAAGCAAAGACAAAGATACACCCTAGAATACCGAGGGAACTTGGGGACATTCTAGCAGCTCTGCTGACTGACCTTTTCAATGCCTTGTTGGAGTCGGGAGTGGTGCCAAAGGACTGGAGAGGGGCTCATGTGGTGCCCTTACACAAAGGTGGATGTAAGGATGTGGTTGAAAACTACAGGCCGGTTAGTTTAACTTCGGTGGTGAGTAAATTATTGGAAACATTGCTGAAAGAGAAAATATTGAGATTTCTGGAGTCCAGCGGATTACAGGATCCGAGGCAGCATGGATTCACCAGAGGCAGGTCTTGTCAGACAAATACGATTGATTTCTTTGACTGGGTGACCAGGGAGTTGGACCGAGGGAGAGCCCTAGATGTGGTGTATTCAGATTTCAGCAAAGCCTACTACTACTACTATTTAGCACTTGTAAAGCGCCACGCATGCAGCGCTGCACACAACTAACCTATAAGAGGTAGTCAACATACAAGAGACAGTCCCTGCCCATCAGAGTCAAGCCCATCGGAGCTTACAATCTAATTAGAACAGTACAGAGCATTAGTCAGTTCATCTGAAGGTACGGTGTGGTATAGTTTGGTCTAAGGTTTGGTCATAAACATAGATGGGGATCAGAGTAGATGAGGATGAAAGTCTGGATCTGAATGCAATGGTGAAGAGGTGGGTCTTCAGCCTGGATTTGAAGAGGGCTAGGGAGGACGCCTGGCACACAGACGCAGGTAGGCTGTTCCAGGAGTATGGTGCAGCAAGGTGAAAGGCGCATAGTCGGGAGTTCGCGGTGCGGGTGAAAGGCATTGATAGAACTAGTTTGTTGGCGGAATGCAAATTTCGAGCGGGGATGTAGGGAGAGATAAGAGGTATTGAGGGGCCACAGAGTGAATGCATTTATAGGTCAGCAGGAGAAGCTTGAATTGGATGCGGAATAGGACAGGGAGCCAGTGAAGTGATTTGAGGAGAGGAGTAATGTGGGCATGGCGAGGCTGGCAGAAGATTAGTCGAGCAGCATGATTTTGTATAGATAGAAGGGGAAGGAGGTGGCTCATGGGAAGACCAGCGAGGAGCAGGTTACAGTAGTCAAGGCGAGAGGAGATCAAGGAGTGGATAAGCGTTTTGGTAGTGTGTTCAGAGAGGAAGGGGCGGATTTTGATGATGTTGTAGAGAAAGAAGCGGCAGGTCTTAGCTACGAGCTGGATATGAGCGGAGAAGGAGAGAGGTGTCAAAGATTACCCCTAGATTGCGGGCCGAGGGAACAGGAAGGATAGTAGATCCATCCACCTGGACTGAAAGAGGTGGGAGTGGGGGGGAGGAGTTGGATGGGAAGACAAGGAGTTCAGTCTTTGCCATGTTCAGTTTCAATCGGTGCTGAGACATCGAGGCAGCGACGGTGGACTGCTCGTTCCAATAGTTTGGATATGAAGGGAAGGAGGGAGATGGGTCAATAGTTAGAAGGGCATGTGGGATCAAGTGAGGGTTTCTTGTGGAGGGGTGTGACAACAGCATGTTTGAAGTCAGCGGGGATGGTTGCAGTGGAGAGAGAAAGGTTGAGGATGTGAGTGATGGAGGGGACAGTGGTGAGGGAGATGGAACGTAGGAGATGGGTGGGGATAGGGTCTGATGAAGAGGTGGTGGGTTTGGAGGAGGAAAGGAGGAGTGCGGAACCTAGTCGTGGTTGTGTCTGATGATCTTAAAGTAGCTAAACAGGTAGAAAAGGCGACAGCAAAAGCTAGAAGGATGCCTGGGTGCATACGGAGAGGAATGACTAGCAGAAAAAAGGAGGTGATAGTGCCTCTGTATAAGTATTTGGTGTGACCTAATTTGGAATATAGTGTGCAATTCTGGAGACCGCACCTTCAAAAGGACATAAACAGGATGGAGTCAGTACAGAGACTGGCTACTAAAATGGTTAGTGGTCTTCATTATAAAGCATATGAGGACAGACTTAAGGATCTTAATATGTATACCTTAGAGGAAAGGCGTGATAGAGGTGATATGATTGAGATGTTTAAATACCTCTGTGGCATAAATGCACAGGGGGAGAGCCTCTTTCGATTGAAAGCAAATTCTGCTACAAGGGGACATGGGATGAGGGTGAAGGGGGATAGATTCAGGAGTGATATGCGGAAATATTTCTTTACGGAAAGAGTGGCGGATCCGTGGAATAGTCTCCCAATGGAGGTGGTAGAGATGAGGACAGTATCTGAATTCAAAAAAGCATGGAACACACACAGAGGATCTTTAAAAGAAAAAAGGGGACTGTTGCAGTTGTTGATATGGAAGGACAGACTAGATAGAAAAATGACGACAGAAAAAGACCACATGGCCTATGTTTCTATCATACAATGGCTCATCAGAAGTATGCAGATCCAAAATGAGTTATCCAAGGAATTTCTTATCCAAACTGGAGTCTGCTAGGGAGATGTCGCCTCACCTCTGCTTTTCAATATCGTGATCAACACAATAATGAGGAAAATATACAAGGACAGATGCAGGGTTCAGTACTGTGTGAACAACTTCCCAACAGACTTGATGTTCACAGACAACAGTGCTATATTTGCTGAAATGGAAGCAGAGGCCACCGACATCCTTTTCCATATCACCTAATTTTATGGCCTAAAAATCAGTGTGGACAAGACCAAAGTTATGAAGACAGATGAATCACAGGCCATTGTTCACCTCAATGGAATTCAAATTGAGCAGGCCCAAGAATTCAAATATCTGGGATCACTGGTACAGAAGATGAAGGTGGCATCCACCACTGAAGTTCACAGCAGGATTGGCCAGGCAACAGTAGCATTCACCTCACTCAAATGGTGCCTATAGAAGAAAGCCAATATCTCCACCAAGACCAAAATTTGCCTCTTCCAAACGCTGATCCTGCCAATTCTCCTGTACGGATCAGAAACATGGACTCTGCTCAAACTTGACTTGAACAAACTCAGTCTTTCAAATGTGATGCCAGAGATAGATTGTGGGTGTCTCTCTTTGCGACTGCCATCGAAACGAGACAATTCAGACAAGGTGTGACCATCAATCCTCAGTCAAAGAACAAATCCAAAAACACAGACTGTGCTGGTTTGGCCATGTTTGCAGAATGAACACCAGTTGGCTGCCATACAAACTCCTCTGGTGAGAGTGACTTGTCCACTGGAGGGTTCAACAGCAGCACCAAACACATGGCTCAAAGACATCAAGGAAGACCTAAGAAACCAACGACCGACCATCAATGAGGCCAGAAAAAAAAAAAAAGTTGCCACTGATTGCCAAGGTTTTGAGCATATTGTGAGCAACACAGAATCCAGAGGCACCTACAGCAGCATATTAGACGAGAGGACAGCCTTCTCTCCAAATGCCAGCTAGGGATTAAGAAGCAGCTTGTAAGTTCTGATGAGAAGAGGTGGTCTCTTGCATCTATATGTACAGTGGTGTGTATGCCTTGTAGCGCTATACAAGTAGTAATAGTGAGCATTAAGAAAACTGGCAAAAAATTCATATATAGATTCTGTAAGAAAAAGAGCTGGAAACAGTGACTCACCTCAGAGCAGACCACAAAGTCAAAGCCTGTGAGCATCCCTCTTCTAGTATAATTCTTATGTTGATAGAATTAAAGGTATCAAAACCAGGAAAAAGACTCCAGCTCTCTCCCCCAAATCAATGCAGCTACGAGAATTCCCCTTCACCAAGAAAAGAAATGACTAGCTTGCCACAAAAGCACAATCGTGAAGTAGGAGACACAAGCTTACAAGCATACTCAAAGAGTTTTATTTTCCAATAACCACCATCATAACACATGCACAGAGATCTTCCAGTTTTATGCTTATTTGGGAAAGCAGAGTAACATCATGTAGAGACTCCTCTGAAGGCTTAACATATTCAGTGCTGAATCATAAATTGTTGTAGTCATGTCAAATTCTGCCAAAGCTGCCCCTGCGGAGCATGGTGGTCCCATGGAAGAAGGGAGCCTGTTTGCAGCTGCTCCCGTATCTCCTAAAGTGGACAATCCCCACTCTATGGGCCCTTTAAAAATTGTTGCTCGGGGTCCCATAATTTGAATTTCTCTTTACAGCTGACATACTACCAAGGCAGTGATCCACAGTAATATTGCCATAGGTAATATGAGATGATTCTGCTACACAGTTAAGAATTATACTCACTACTTCTTATTTCTGGGCTTTAATTCTTCTGCTGCATTACGCAGAAAAATATAGTTTTTCTTTTGTGAATTATAGAATTCATGGCCCTAAAAAGAGAAAGAAAACACTTATTATAACAAAGACAATGTGTTACCACTTTTTTTTATCAAATCTTATAATAAAAATGCCACGTCCTGCATAAGCTTTAATTTATCCAAACTGCTACATTACAAGACAGTCAGAAGAAAATATTCTTTAAGTTTAACAACTGAAAATTCCTCTTGCCTTCGACCAATCATAACTGGAGGAATATGCAAATATGTTGCCATTGTGATTGAAGGAGCAGGCTGAGATTGGCTGATCCAGTTGTTCAGATGTTTTTAGTTTTGTTCGTGCGTCTTTATCCCAAAAGCTGAATCGTCCATCGGATCCTACGGTGGCAAGGGTCCCATGGACAGGATGGAAAGCAATGCCATTTACCTACACACACAGCAATGCAAGTTATCTTGGTGCAAATGGGAATCAAATCCTAATATTTGTCTCATCACAAATTACACATACACACACAAATATATATTTAATTTTAAGAAATATGGAACAAAGAAGTTGCCTCTGATGCCTTTTCACTAGACAAACTCATATAGTCTGAATCTGTGGCTACCTTGGCAAAAGCTAGTCACAAATAAGATCTCACCTACAACTTGTTTCTATATATGCTCATATGGACTACTAAAGTAAACACCTTAAGAAGAAATTTCACTTACCATTAATTTCCTTTCCCAGAATCCTGCTAGACCAAACCAGACTAGTAGGTTATGTCCTCCTGCCAGCAGATGTTGGAGACAGAAAGTACCAGACGCTTCAGTGACCATGCCGACATACACAGTGATTCCCCTAGGGGTTGCCTTCAGTATAACTCGTGGAAAAGCAGAAGAACACCACTGTCCCACAACTGAATGGCAATCAACCACACCATCGGCGAAACAGCCCGAAGGTGCAACTATATACAAGAAGCTCTTGTGAGCAACTACAGAATGGACACAGCAAGGCATCAGAAAAGACAGGCGAGGACCGACAAGGGCTCTGCTGAGAAGGCTGTTCAAGATATACAGAGAAGGGTGGGTCCTGGACTGGTCTAACAGGATTCCAGGAAAGGAAATTAACAGTAAGTGAAATTTCTCCTTCCAATTCATCCTGTTAGACCAGTCCGGACTAATGGGAAGTACCCAAGTTATACCACGCGAGGGCAGGAAGAAAACAGCTGCTGTCACCACCCTAGCCCAAAATGCACCAACTTGCAAGCTTGGAGATAGAGTCAATAATGGCGGGCAAAGGTGGACAAGGAGGATCAAGTAGCTGTCCGACAGATGTCAAGGAGTGCTACCAGCGACTGCTTTGCCCAAGTAGCAGCTTGAGCTCACATGGAATGAGCTCAAAGTCCTGCAGGAACAGGCCAACCGTGCAAAATGTAGGCAAACTCAATAATGTACTTAATCCAGCGGGCAATCGTAGCTTTGGATGCCACCAGTCCCTTGTGAGGGCCCTTAAAGAGGACAAAAAAGTGTCAGAGCGCCGAAAGGCATTGGTCCCCTTGAGATAACTGCAACATTGACTGCCCGGCGGCCGGAATTTCTGCCCAATAGAGGAGGGGAGCGAAATGGTTTGGTTCATATGGAAGGGCATCAGAACCTTCAGTATTGAAGGAAGGTATTGCTCGGAGGGATACTCCTTTGGAGACCAAGGAGAGAAGGGTCTTGACAGGAAAGCACCTGGACTTCTGATACCTGCCAGGCCGAAGTGACAGCCACAAGGAAGGCTGTTTTGAAGGACAAATTGCAAAGAGGGAGGTCTTTAAGGGGTACAACATGAAGCTCTTGAACACCAGGTTAATGTCCCAGGAAGGAACCACTGGCCGTAGTGGAGGACACAAGGTCTGTACCCCACAAAAAAATGGCTGACATCCGCATGAGAAGCAATGGAGCGGCCCATTATGGGTCTATGAAAGCAAGTGAGAGCAGAACCTGAACTCTCAGAGAGTTGAGGGCCAAGCCCTTATCAAAACTGACTTGCAGCAAGGCGAGGATGTCGGGCACATCAGGACAAAGAGTCTCCAAACCCACAAAGCTACGATTGCCACTTTTGGATCTTGACTCATTTGTGTTTCCTTACCATTCCCCCCTAGATGTATCCCATGCCTACAGCTACTATGTTGTCTGTCGACTAGATTCTAAGCTCTGATGAGCAGGGATAGTCTTTTACATGTCTCTGTGCAGCGCTGCATACATCTTGTAGCACTATATAAATGTTCAGTAGTAACAGTAGCAGTATGCCAGAGAAGCAGAGGAATGATGTGCCTTGAGAAGGGTATTGATGACCTGCCGTGAATATCCTTTGCATGCTAGGTGGTGCTTTTCAAGAGCCAGTGTGAAAGTGAGTATGGAGTGGGGTTGTCCATCAGGACTGGGCCTTGGCACAGGAGCCTCCCTGCACGACCCAAACAGCAGGGGCATTGTCGTGAGCAACCACCCAAAACTGGCATACCAGGGGTGCAGAGACCATTCGGGGCGATGAGAATCACTAGCCTGGGGTGGTATTATGCACCGGAGAACCTGAGTGATCACCATCTATGGTGGGAAGACATACGGGAGCATTGCTGTCAACCAGGGTTGGACCAAGGCGTCCAAGTCCCTGAGAGCCGAACTAGTTCAGACAACTGCAGAAGTCAGGCGCCTTAGTGAGCACCTGGGGCCAACCGGGCATCCAACTTAATGGTTACAGCAGTGAAAACGATCTGCCAGAGTGCCCAGGGGGTGAGCTCCCATTCGCTGGGTCCAAAGCATGGTGACTGAGGAAGTCAGCCTGGATATTTTCCATGCCCGCAATGCGCTCTTCCATCCAGGGAAAGAGAAGGCTCATCTCCTCGGAGACTCCAGGGCACTTAAGAACATAAGAAATGCCATACTGGGTCAGACCGAGGTCCATCAAGCCCAGTATCCTGTTTCCAACAGTGGCCAATCTAGGTCATACGTACCTAGCAGTGCCCCCTTGTCTGTTGAGATAGGCCACAGTCATTGTGTTGTCGCAGAGGGCTCGAACTGCTTGGCCTCGGAGGAGTGGAAGGAAGAACAGCAGGCCTCAAGCTGATTATGGTCCACCTGGCCTCCCAACAGCTCCAGGATCTTGCATGGTTCTGTCCAATGTGCTCCCCAGCTCATCCAGGCTGGCATCTGTCATTACAAGTACCCTGCAAGGGTCTCCAATGGCCTTGAAAGAGGTGGCCTGGAAAGAGCCATCAAAGGCTGCTGAGCACCGGATGTGGTAGTGACAGTCACAGGTCATAATTCTGAGAAACTGGAGGCCAGTGGGTCAGAAGGGAGCTCTGCAAGGGTTGCATGTGTGACTAAGCCTAGGACACCATCCTGATTGTGGCCGCCATGGCCCCCAGGACCTGTAGGTAGTCCCAGACCCAGGGCCGCACCTGCATCATGAAGCTGGGTGGAGAACTTCTGAAAGCACTCAAGTGTCAGGAGCACTATTCCTCGCCATGTATTGAATTGGGCCCTGAGGAACTTGAGGGACAGAGGCGTAAGGAGCTCTTGGCATGACCGACTACCCAGCTGAGTCTCTCTAGAAAACCCACTACATGAGAGATGACGTCTAGCGCCTTCGCGTGGGACTTCACCATGATGAGCCAGTCATCTAGATAGGGGTGCCCTGATGGCGCAGGGCTGCCACAACCACTACCACGACTTTGCAGAAGGTGCGGGGTGCCGTGGCCAACCCGAAGGGCAATGTTTGGAACTAATAGTGGTGTCCCATAATGGCGAAACTGCTTTTGATCCTCAAACAGAAATATGGAAGTAGGCCTCAGCAAGGTCGAGAGATGCGAGAATTCCCCCTTCCGCACTGCATGTATGACAGAGTGGAGCATTTCCATACAGAAGCAAGCCACTTGGAGCAACCGACTGACCCCCTTGAGATCCAGAATTGGGCAAAAAGATCCATCCTCCTTCGGGACGACAAAGTAGATGGAATAATATCTGAGGCCTCTTTTGGACGAGAGCACCAGACAAATGGCCTGAAATTGAAGACTCTGCAGAGTGGATCGCACTGTTTCCGGCTTGTGGACAGAACCACAAGGGGAAATCAGAAAGGTGTTTGATAGGTTTGGTGCACTCGAGCATACAGCCATGACAGATAATATTCCGCACCCACTGATTGGTAGTTATTTGGGCCCACTCTCGGGAGAAAAAAAAAAGCCAACTGACTGCCGATAGGTGACGTTCTGGAGTGGGGCTGGTGGACATCAGCAGGAGGATCAACTGGTCCTAGAGAACTTTGCCGAAGAGGAATAAGTATCCTTCATTCAGCAGGATCCTCTAAAGAGCTGCAATTTGGTACTCGATTGGCATAAAGAGATAGTAACACACTTTCCTGGATGGCAGTGTTACGAGTGCCAGAAGAGACCGGAAGGAGGAGGAAGACGATGTCCCAACTCCTGAGCGATACGAGGTCAACTTGGGCTTGTCCTCGAGAAAGTGATGGGGTTTCTCCTCACCCAAGTTCTTCATCAGCTTCTCCAAATCTTCTCCAAAGAGCAGCTTGCGCTTAAAGGGGGGGGGGGGGGGGGTTAGCCAACCGGGCCTTAGAGGCCACGTCTGCCGACCAATGACGTAGCCAAAGCAAATGGCGAGCCACAGTAACTGCTGCTACTGAATCCTCCAGTTGCAGAAGATCATAGAGTGTGTCTGCCAGACAAGTGGTGACTGATCCTAAGCATGCTGCCGCAGGCTCCTTGGGAAGCAGTCAAATCCACCGCAGGAGGGCCTGAATTGCTAGACTCCCAAAGGCTGAGGCCTGGAGGGTGAGGGAAGAGAAGGAAAAAGCCATCTTCAGGAGTCCCTCCATCTTACAATCCTGTTGATCTCTAAGGGTTGGTCCACACTCCAAGGAATAGTGGTGTGCTTGGTAACAGCTGCAATAATAGTGTCTACTTTAGGGTAATGCATCCATTTATTAAGGTCCTCTGGGGACCAGCTATAACAGCACAAATGCCTTGCCGTATGAAGGGAAGCATCAGGGGTGTCCCATTCAATGGAGACCATCAGTTACAGCTCCAGAGGGAAAGTTAATACCGTAGAGGGCTTCCGAATGCCCACAAGAATAGGGTCAGCCTGGGTTTTGCTCTGGGCAGAGTCCTCTCTGTCAGGTGTGAGATCCAAAGGGCTTTCACGATCTGTATGACTAGGGCTGGTAGCTCTTCCCTATGAAAGAGGCAAACATCCCGAGTCTCATCTTGATTATAAGCCAGATCCTCAGGAGGTGACCATTCACTACCTTCATGGTCTGACATGATGTCTGAGCTGTCCTCGCCCGAGAGGAACTCACCATCCTCCGGAGGCAAGTAATCCCAGTCTCCAGAGGCCCAGGAAAGAGACTTAGTGGAAGCTCCTTGTTTATAGAAGCAGGAGACTCTCTGGAGCATTTCCTGGAGGGAGGAGTCTTCCCCAACAAAGATTTTGTAGGGGCAAGAGTAGCTGAGGCAGGCTCCAACCTCCACAGGTCCCAGCTTGCGTGAAAAGGGACAAACTGGTCAGAGTTTTGATAAGTGAGTGTTTGAGCCTGGGAAGCAGCTCCAGCCTGCTGAGGCAACAGGAGGGGTCTCTACAGACTAAGGGATAAGCTGGGGCATCTTTGGAAACGCCTGGCCTGCAGTAGAGGGCTTCCCGGTGTCCTCTGAGTATGCAGTGCAAAGCCGGTCAAGCAAAAACTGGCATTTGCATCCGCATAAGACATAGCGCTGCATTGCCGAGGGCAAAAGAAGCATACAGCTACCCCTGCTGAAAAAGAGAGAAGCATTCTGAGGCGAGAAAGCATTCTGAGGCCGCAGAAACGAGCAGGCAGCGCCACAGATGCTGTTCAAAATGGCTGCCACAGCATGAAGTGGGTTGTGCAGCCAGCCCAAAAAGCAGAAAATGGCAGAAAGAGGCTGTAAGAGGGCTGCAGTGGTCGTCTTCAAAGACTGTCCCCCATACTAAATTAGAGCCCCGAAGAATGAGAAAGGAGAGCCCCCGGTGCCGGTATGGGGGGGGGGGGGGAGAAATAGGGAGACTAACTCACTGTGAGTCCCGGTAAGCCTGTGTCAGCAGGAGTGCTGTTTCGTTCAGTGCCATAGGAAGACTAACTTGCTGTTCTTTTCTGCAAAAAACTGCCTATGTATACATTGTTTTTTTAAACAAAAAAAAACAAAACACAAAAAATGTCTAAGGCTGGAAGTTGCTGCCACTGACCAGAAGACACTGATGGCTCCCCGTCTGGGCTAAAATGGTCCTCCTGACCAGAAGCCCACCCCCCTTGCTATGGCAAGCTATACTGATCTTCTTGATCATGAGCTTAACCCAGAGAATTGATAGGAAACTCCAGAAGGTCACCTTGTGTGCGACCTGGAGACATCCACAGTCAAAAAACTGCTCAAAAATCTCACTGGCAGAACACCCTCTAGGCAACTGCCAGGAGCAGAGGAAAAATACCACCACATCTGCTGAAGACAGAGAAATACTTAAGACAACCCCTAGGGCAGGGGTGGGCAATTCAGGTCCTGGAGGGCTGCAGACCAGTCAGGTTTTCATGATGTCCCTAATGAATATTCATGAGATATATTTGCATCCACTGCCTTCCATTGTATGGAAATAGGTCCATGAATATTCATTAGGGGCATCATGAAAACCTGACTGGTCTGCGGCCCTCCAGGACCAGAATTGCCCACCCCTGCCCTAGGGAAATCACTGAGTGTGCCAGGGCACAGTCGCTGAAGTTTCTGGTATTGTCTGTCTTCACTGCTGGCAGGGGGGACACAACCCACGAGGGTCTGGACTGGTCTAGCAGGATGAAGAAGAAATTAGACCTTACCTGCTAATTGTCTTTCCTTGAGATCTCTCCGGGCCAGTCCAGGAACATTAGGGTTGTCAACCTTCTCCAGCAGCTGAGGAGTGAAATCTGAAGTTTTGCTGACATGCTATCCAGCTCCCCCTGCTGGCAGAACCTCAGTCTAAGAACATAACCTATACCTTGTAAAACAAAACTATCATAAACCACTCTAATCCATCAAATGAATATTCAGAGCCTAAACAGTTAACAGCTGCTCCTGTTCTCTTTTTTTTTTTTTTTAATTCACAGTAAAACGATCCTCGTTCTCAAACGAGGAAGCCCCATAGACCACATCGACCCAGGCTCCCTGAGCAGAAGACCAACAATAACACCTTCTGAATCTCCTGCTCAGTAACTTACACGCCCTAAGCCCGGTAAAACATGGACCACAGAAGTACCCGAGTCCCCTGCCAAACACCGACCATCTGCAAATGTCTTGGGTGGGTCCTGGACTGGCCCGGAGAGATCTCAAGGAAAGACAATTAGCAGGTAAGGTCTAATTTCTTCTTCCTCTTTGTCTCTCCGGGCCAGTCCAGGAACATTAGGGAAGTACCAAAGCAGTACTTAACCCCGGAAGGGACCCGCTAGGCCCGCTATAATGGCCGAAGCCCCCACATTTGCGTCTCCCCTGGCTCGAACATCCAATCTATAATGCTTTGCAAACATGTGAAGAGATGACCAAGTAGCCGCCCGGCATATATCCACAGGCGGAATCAAAGCAAACTCGGCCCAAGACGCCGCCTGGCCACGAGTCGAATGAGCGTGGAGCCCCTCCGGAGGCGTTTTTCCACTTGCCTGATATGCCGCTGCTACAGCGTGTTTTATCCATCTAGCAATTGAGGCCTTGGAAGCCGCTTCTCCTTTCTGAGGTCCCCCAAACAGCCTGTCTGTTCTTCGAAAAGGCTTCGTCCTCCTAAGGTACCTTCTAAATCCAACTTATTCAGAACTCCATCTATGGACATTCCCCCCTGGCCCCAAAAGGTTGGAAGCGAAATAGTCCGATTCACATGAAACTGAGATACTACCTTCGGGAAAAAAACCGGAACCGGCCGAAACATTACTTTCTCCTCAGAAAACTGAAGATATGGCTCTCTACACGAAAGCGCTTGGAGATCCGAAATTCTTCTCGCCGAACACAAAGCCACCAAGAAAGCGGTTTTCAATGATAGCTCCTTGAGCGATACCCCCCTTGCTGGTTCAAAGGGAGGTCTCGCCAAAGCTTCGAGCACTAAATTTAGATCCCAGGCTGGAACCACTGCCCGAATCGGAGGACGCATGTTCTTCACCGCTTTCAAGAATCACAGAATATCCGGATGACCAGACAGGAGAACTCCCCATATCTTACCTCGAAAACACGCCAGAGCCCCTAACTGAACCTTGAGAGTACTGAGGGCTAACCCCTTATCCAGCCCTTCCTGCAGAAACGACAAGACCTCTGGTAGTAGAGCATTGCCCGGCCTGTCACGGTGTGGATCTAGCAGAGCCTATGGAAATAGGTAGAAATGCAGAAAGTGGATCTGACACTGACAGCTCAGAGAAACACATGGCCCAGAGTTGCTATAGGCAACACACACAAACTGTGTCACAAGGTGTGAGAACACGCCCAAGCAGCAGGAAGGCTCAGGGTTCATTAAGTAATGAAGAGCAGCTGAGAGGGGGCGGAGTTGAGGTGCACACACATAAACCTAACTCACCTGAAGTTAGGGGGAGTTCGGGAAGTTCAGATGGAAGTTCGGATTGGAGTGGAGGTTGGAGTTCAGCCAGCGTGAGAGCCGTAGAGGGAACTACCGAGAGAGCTGGAAAAGCTGAGAGGTTTAGTTCCAGAGCTGAAAGAGACAACCCAGGAGACTGCTTCAGAGAGCAGTGCACAGACACGTCTAAGCTCAGTGACGTTTATCCCGAAGGTAACAGAGGATACAGTTTGGAAGCCAGACTTAGAAAGGCTGAGAAAGCTAATTACCCAAGCAACAGGCACAGAAGGGAAAAGGAGTTCTGGCCTGAGGATATTTTTGTATCTGGAGAAAAGCTAAAGGGAAAAGGTCGTAGGAAGCTTCCGTCCTGGTCCACTTCTGTGATATCAGCTGTACCGAGAAACCCCAGTTTGAGGGAGCAAGAAGGTAAGCTGATTGGCTCTAATAGAGGGAAAGCTGAATGCAGTAACTTTCCATGTAATTGTCAAAGTTGGTGGGGCTCTCAAGAAAGAAACTCCAGTGAATGTGGTAATTGTCCCTCACACACTTTCACGGAGGAAGCAAGGAAGTCTCTGTGCAATGGGGAGAGACTGCTAAACAATAATACTTCTGGCTATCTGAAGGAAAGACAGTTTGAAGGAGAAAGTGAAGAAATGCAGTGTGATATTCAAGGGGAACAGCCCTCAGATGAATGCATGGACTGTACACTGATTATTGCCGATGATATCTCCTCTTTATGTTAAAGAGGCTGTGGAAACTTTCTAGTCACTGAAGTGAAGGAGAAAGGTTTTTCTGTTTGCTTGGAAAAGGACGGTTTAAGATACCTTTTTATTTGGGTAAAGAAGCTGAAGATAGAAGCAATTTTGGTTCATATTTGTTTCCTTTATTTTGTACCAGAAGATGGTCTGTTTGCCTTTGTTTTCATTGCTATAAAAGAATCCACCCGGAAGGGGAATAAAAATCCTGTCTTAAAGCCTTACCACCCGACTGCAACTCATTTCTTGGCTAGCCTGTGAAAACTACAATACCCAGAGGGCATTGCAAGGCTCTCTGCACCACTTCCTGGCTGGTTAAAGATAAGGCCCCAGTGTAATACCCTGCTTTAACCTGTGGGGACCCTCGCTGGGTGACAGGCCGCAGGCCCCGCTCTTTGCACCATCGTTCAAAGATACGCCAAATGCGAATATAAGCTAAGAACGTAGACTGCCTCCTTGCTTTCAACAGTGGGGGCTATGACTGACGAGGAACAACCTCTACGCCTTAACTTTTCCCTTTCAAGAGCCAAGCTGTAAGCGAGAAGTGATCCACATTCGGCATGAGTAGCGGACCCTGGTACAAAAGGTTTGCCCGAGTGGGTAGTTTCCAGGGACTGTCTATTAGGAGATGCACCAGGTCCGCATACCATGCTCTCCTGGGCCAGTATGGGGCAATGAGAATCACCCGGCTGTCGTGACACTCTATCCACCGAATGACTCGCCCTATCAATGGCCATGGAGGAAAGGCATAAAGGAGCACCCTTGATGGCCACGGCTGCGCCAAGCCGTCGAGCCCTTCCGACATACGCTCTCAGCGCCTGCTGAAAAAACGACTCGCCTTGGCATTGTCGAAGGTGGCCATCAGGTCCATCACTGGCTGTCCCCATCGTCGGGTCAGGTCGTGAAACACCGCCGCGTTCAACTCCCATCCTCCCGGATTTATCACATGCCGGCTGAGATAATCGGCCTGTACATTGTCTCGTCCTGCCACATGCGCCGCCAAAAGAGCTAACAGATGAGACTCCGCCCAGCTCATCAAACGTTGACTCTCCTCTAACAAGGCTGCACTGCCTGTACCCCCTTGCCGATTGATACAGGACACTGTCACCGCATTGTCGGAGAACACTCGCACCGCCTTTCCCTCCAAGAGATGGATAAATTTGTGAAGAGCCAGGTGCACTGCTCTGAGTTCCAAATGATTGATGGAATAATCCGTCACCTCTGGCGGCCAACACCCTTGCGCCATGTGCGATTGACAATGCGCCCCCCAGCCCAAGAGGCTGGCATCTGTAGTGATGAGCACCCAGTCCGGTTGTAGTAAGGGAACTCCCACTCGAAGATGGGTGGGATCCAACCACCACTGTAGACTGTCGCTTACTTCCTGTGACCTTGTCAACTTCCAATCTAGGGGATGATCCTGAGGTGACCACTTTGTCAGCAAAGCCTGCTGCAACAGACGCATATGCGCCCTTGCCCAGGGTACCAGATCCAAGGCTGCCGCCATGGAACCTAGAAGCTGCAAGTAAAGCACAGTTACTTACCTGTAACAGGTGATCTCTGGGAACAGCAGGAATTAGTCCTCACATATAGGGTACGTCGGAACCGACGGAGCCTGCGCGGGAAAGCTCCCCAGCTTCCTAGAATGGAAGCTTTTGGGACCTCCCACTGCACATGCGCGCTGCCTTCCCGCCTTCCTGAACAGCTCTCCTCAGTTTCGAGTTTATAGCTGAGACAATAGAGAGAGGACAGGAAGACAGATAGATAGAAGATACAACTCCTAGGGGAGGTGGGTGGGTTGTGAGGACTAATTCCTGCTGTTCCCAGAGATCACCTGTTACAGGTAAGTAACTGTGCTATCTCCAGGAACAAGCAGGAATAAGTCCTCACATATGGGGACTCCCTAGCTGAGATGCCTGGGAGATCCCCCTCCAAGGGTTCGCCATCTTCGTATGGATCTCAGGCATCCATCCTGGGAAGGTGGGCAGGAGTTGTCTAAGAATGGAACAGGTGTTTGAGGACAGCCTGGCCAAACAAGGCATCCCGGCGGGAGTCCTTGTCCAAACAGTAATGGGCTGTAAAGGTATGAACCGAGGCCCAGGTAGCGGCTCGACAGATCTGATCAATGGAAACAGAGTGCAGATGAGCCATAGAAGTTGCCATGGCTCTCACATTGTGAGCTGTGACATGGCCTTCCAGAGAAATGTTTTTACTCTGGTAAGTAAAGGAAATACACTGAGCAATCCAATTGGAAAGTGTACGCTTGGAGACTGGAAGTCCCAAATGTGAAGGATCAAAAGCCACGAAAAGTTGAGAAGACTTTCGATGTGGCTGAGTCCTATTAAGGTAAAAGGCTAGAGCTCTTTTACAATCCAGAGTATGAAGGTTCCTCTCTGCACTGGATGCATGAGGAGCCGGAAAAAAGACAGGTAGATATACCTCTTGATTAAGATGAAAAGGCGAGACCACTTTGGGCATAAAGTGGGGATTCGTCCTAAGGACCACCTTGTCATGATGGAATCTTGTATAAGGTGGATTAGCCACTAGAGCCTGCAGTTCGCTGATGCGGCGAGCGGAAGTGACTGCAATTAGGAATAGTACCCTCCAGGAAAGAAATTTCAAGGAGGTAGAAAATAACGGCTCAAAAGGTGGCTTCATAAGCTGACCAAGCACTAGATTCAAATCCCATGCGACCGGGGGGGGTCTGATGGGAGGTTTAGTGAGAGTCAGGCCTCTCATGAATCTTGCAACAAGAGGATGAGAGGAGATAGGTTGTCCATTTATAGGTTTCAGGGATGCTGAAATAGCACTTAAAAGGACTCTTACAGAATTCGTCTTAAGGCCTGCATTGGAAAGATGCAGGAGATAGTCTAAGAGGGAATTCAAAGGAAGTGCCAGAGGGTCAAGGCCCTGCTGAGCACACCAAATGGAAAAACGTTTCCATTTGAAAGCATAAGACCGCCTCGTGGAAGGTTTCCTAGAGGCATGAAGGATATCTTTCACAGGTTGAGAAAGATTAAAGTCTTGAAGACTTAAGCCTTCAGTAACCAAGCTCGGAGATGTAGGGATTTGGGGTTTGGGTGCCACAAAGTCCCCTCCTCCTGAGACAGAAGGTCTGGTGCAGCTCCTAAGTCCAGGGAGGATCCCTGGGAGAGCTGTAGAAGCAGAGGGAACCACACTTGGCGTGGCCAGCGTGGAGCTATGAGGATCATAGAGCCGTGATCTCTCTGGAGTTTGAACAGAGTCTTGGGAATCAGCGGAATGGGTGGAAAGGCATATAGGAACGCCTGACCCCAATGGAGGAGAAAGGCGTCCGTGGCCTGAGCTTCCTGACACGGAGTTCTGGAACAGAACCGGGGAAGTTTGGCATTCCACGGACTTGCAAAGAGGTCTATGTCCGGGGTCCCCCATTCCTGAAAGATTCTGCTTATCTGGTCCACGTGTAGGGACCACTCGTGTGGCAGCAGAACTCGACTGAGCCTGTCTGCTCGAGAGTTTTGAACTCCTGGAAGATACACTGCTAGCAGATGAATTTGGTGCTCTCTGGCGAAGGCCCATAATCTGAGAGCTTCGTTGCAAAGCGACAGAGAGCCCGTCCCTCCTTGTTTGTTTATGTAAAACATGGCCACCTGATTGTCTGTCTGAACCAGGACAGTCAGGTTGGCAAGGAGGGTATAGAAGACCTTGAGGGCAAGGTAAATTGCTCGCAGTTCCAGGAGGTTGATATGAAGGGTGGCCTCCTGTGGAGACCAAGTGCCCTGAGTGGAGAGAGTTAGCAGATGGGCTCCCCACCCCAATTGGGAGGCATCTGTTGTGAGGGTTGCTTGGGGTAGCAAGGGCTGAAAGGGAGCCCCCAACAACAGATTCTTGGTGGATATCCACCAATGGAGGGACCAAGACAGACGGTTTGAGGTTTGTATTTGGTCTGAGAGTGCTCCCGACGCCTGAGTCCACTGGGTGGCCAGGGTCCATTGAGCTGCTCTCATATGAAGACGAGCATAGGGCACCACATGTATTGTGGAGGCCATATGGCCCAGGAGGCGTAGCATTTCCCTGGCTGTCAAGTGAGTACTGGACTGGGCTTGGGAGGCCAAGCTCAGCAGACGCTGAACCCGAACCAGTGGAAGGTAGGCTCTTGCAGTGGTGGTGTCCAACCGGGCCCCTATGAATTCTAGAGACTGAGTAGGGCTGAGTTGAGACTTGGGAAGGTTTACCACCAGTCCCAGATACTGCAGAAGGCTCCTTGTGCGGTCTAGGGAAATCTGGGCCTGCGACTGAGTTGGAGCTCGAATGAGCCAGTCGTCCAGATATGGGAATACGAAAATCCCCATGCTTCTGAGAAATGCGGCCACGACTGCCATGCATTTGGTAAAGACTCTTGGGGCAGAGGCGAGACCGAAGGGAAGTACTCTGTATTGGTAATGACTTCCCCTGAACAGAAAGCGAAGATATTTTCTGTGGGATGGATGGATGAGTAGATGTGTATACGCATCCTGCAGGTCTAGAGAACAAAGCCAGTCCTGACTCTGAAGGTATGGAAGGAGAATGCCCAAAGAGAGCATTTTGAATTTCTCCTTGTACAGAAATTTGTTCAATTCTCTCAGATCTAGGATTGGTCTGAATCCCCCTGTCTTCTTTGGAATGAGAAAATAGGGGGAGTAGAAACCTGACCCTTGTTGATGAAGAGGAACCTCTTCTATGGCCCCTTGGGCAAGCAGAGAAGAGATCTCCCGATCCAACAGGGCTAGGAGAGGAGATGGAGAATTGAAGGGTCTCACCATGTGATGAGGAGGAAGGTTGGAGAAATGAAGTTTGTAACCCTCTCGGATGATAGAGAGGGTCCATTGCTCTGTTGTGATTTGTTCCCATCTGGGAGCAAAGTGAGCTAACCTTCCAGGTATGGTGAGAGGTTCTGGTTGGTCCAGAACCAGGAATGGCAAGTTCTCTAGGGGCAAGTCAAAACCCCTGAGGGGGTGGAGCCTGTTGAGCTGCAGTAGCTGCTGCAGGCTTTGCTCTTGCTTGTTTCGTTTGCTGACGTTTAGCCGCAAAACGAGGTTGAGAAGATTGCTGGCCAGTATTGGAAGCATATCTGGCCTTCTTATAAGGCCTCTTGAAAGACTTCTTAGTGGGAGTAGAAGTGGACTTAGAAAGTCTCTCTAAGGTGGCATTTTCAGCATCCATTTGAGTGGCTTTAACTTGCCACTCTGCACCGAATAAGTTCTCACCTGTACAGGGCAGATTCCGTAAGCCATCTAGAAAGCGTAGTTACTCACCTGTAACAGGTGTTCTCCAGGAGCAGCAGGAATCAGTCCTCACTTATGGGTGACGTCGGCGCCGACGGAGCCCTCGCGGAGCAATTTTCCCCAGCTTTCAAAGAAAGCCTTTGGGAATTGCAGCGCGCATGCGCGGTCGTCTTCCCGCCCGAGGGTGCCATCTTAGCCAGTCAGATGACATAGCTAAAAAAGACAGCATAAAAATTTGCAAAAAGAACATAAGCAGACGATTGCAACTCCAAGGGGAGGAGGGAGGGTAGTGAGGACTGATTCCTGCTGCTCCTGGAGAACACCAGTTACAGGTGAGTAACTACGCTTTCTCCAGGACCAAGCAGGAAGTCAGTCCTCACTTATGGGACTCCCAAGCTCAAGGCTACCGGAGACCCTAAGCACAAAAATGAGCTCCCTCTAGCTCAGCAGCACAGAAGGATAGAATCTTCGCTGAATTATCACCCACCGGTAGCCCACATCCGGGATGGAGGGTAGGAGTTGCTCAGACCTCAAAGAGATTACGGAGGACTGCCTGTCCGAAAGCACTGTCCCTACTGGACTCCCTCTCGAGACAGTAATGGACCGCAAAAGTCTGGCTCGAAGACCAAGTAGCGGCCCGGCAGATGTCTGCCAGCGGAACAGAGCGGAGGTAAGCCACTGACGTGGCCTTTGCCCGAACGCAATGAGCCGTGACTCGACTTTCTAAGGCGAGTCCGGCTGCCCCATAAGCCCAAGAGATACAGTCCGCCACCCAGATGGACAGAGTACGCTTGGAGACCGGGAGCCCCAATTTATTGGGGTCAAAAGACACAAAAAGCTGAGCAGCTTTACGGTGCTCCCGCGTACGGTCAAGGTAGAAGTTCAATGCCCTTCTACAGTCCAGGGTATGGAGGACCGTCTCAGCTCGGCTGGAGTGTGGTCTGGGAAAGAAGGTTGGAAGTACCACCTCCTGATTCATGTGAAAAGGGGAGACCACTTTAGGCAAAAACTTTGGGTGAGTCCGTAGGACTACCCTATTCTGGTAGAATCGAGTGAAGTGGGGAGCAGACACGAGGGCCTGCAATTCACTTACGCGCCTAGCGGAAGTGAGGGCTATCAAGAACAGTGTTTTCCAAGACAGAAAACGTAGAGAACAGGTAGCCATAGGTTCAAAAGGCGGACAGGTGATCCGCTGCAAAACCACATTCAGGTCCCAGTCAGGCGCTAGCGGGCGCAGAGGTGGTTTAAGTAGAAGGAGACCTCGGAGAAACCTCGCTACGAGAGGGTCATTGGAGAGAGGTCTGCCGTCCACTGGCACATGATGTGCTGAAAGAGCACTGAGGTGAACTTTGACAGAGTTGGACTTAAGTCCCAGATTAGAGAGGTGCAGCAAGTACTGCAAGATCACCGACACCGGGCAGGAGAAGGGATCCTGAGACTGTTGGGTACACCAGACTGCAAAGCGACGCCATTTAAGGGCGTAGCATTTGCGGGTAGAAGGCCGTCGCGAAGCTAAGACGACCTCCTCCACCTCCGCCGGCAGGAGAAGGGGAGCAAGGACTACCCTCTCAGCAGCCAGGCCATAAGGTTGAGAGACCTGAGGTTGGGGTGCAGAAGGGACCCCTGATCCTGAGTGAGGAGATCCGGTTGTATCCCCAGAGGGATTGGGCCCTCCACCGCCAGTTGCAGCAGGAGAGGAAACCACGGCTGCCTGGGCCAGCGAGGGGCCACCAGGATCATGAAGGCTTTGTCTCGGAGAACCTTGAAAAGAGTCCGAGAGACCAGCGGGATGGGAGGGAAAGCGTACAGAAGGCTCCCCGACCACGAGATCAGAAAGGCGTCCGCCGCAACCCGAAGGGGGTGTGGCTGACGAGAGCAGAAGCGAGGAAGCTGCCGGTTGTGAGGACTGGCAAAGAGATCCACCGTGGGGAGACCCCACTTGAGGAAGAGCTTCTGAACTACCAAGGGATCCAGACGCCACTCGTGCGGCTGGAGGACCCTGCTGAGTTTGTCTGCAAGGCAATTTTCTTGGCCCGGGAGATAAACTGCCCTGA
Organism: Ichthyophis bannanicus; assembly: GCA_033557465.1. Classification (NCBI taxonomy): domain Eukaryota; kingdom Metazoa; phylum Chordata; class Amphibia; order Gymnophiona; family Ichthyophiidae; genus Ichthyophis; species Ichthyophis bannanicus. The sequence continues at coordinate 115,469,523 of CM066049.1, read as the reverse complement.
GGAGAATGCCGTGACTGACGGCCCAAGAGCAGAGCTTCTGTGCCTCCCGGCAGAGGAGGAAGGAGCCCGTGCCCCCCTGCTTGTTCACGTAGAACATGGCAACTTGATTGTCCGTCTGGACAAGGACGGACTGTTGGGAAGTCAGGTGGGAGAAGGCCTTGAGAGCGAGGCGGATCGCCCTGAGCTCCAGGAAGTTGATCTGCTGAGCAGACTCCCACGTGGTCCAGAGGCCCTGAGTACGTGCCTCTTGGTAATGTGCGAAAGCGGTCGGCTAGGTCCATGAGCCGTTGAGCCCTGTCGAGCGGTAGGTACGCTCGTGCCCGAGGAGTGTGCAGCCTTGCGCCGATGAACTCGAGATCCTGTGAGGGGAGCAAAGTGGACTTTGCGAAGTTTATGACAAAGCCCAAGTGCTGCAGCAGAGTCACCGTGCGGCACGTGGCGTTGGTGACCTCCTGAGCGGACGCTGCTCTGATGAGCCAGTCGTCGAGGTACGGAAAGACATAGAGGCCGTGAAGCCGGAGATGGGCCGCCACGACCGCGAGACATTTTGTGAAGACTCGCGGTGCGGAGGACAGGCCAAAGGGCAGTACCCTGTACTGGTAATGATTTCCTGCCACCACAAACCTTAGGTATTGGCGGTGGCTTGGGTGGATGAGGATGTGCGTGTAGGCATCCTTTAGATCCAAGGAGCATAGCCAATCTCCCTGCTGGAGGTAGGGCAGAAGGATTCCAAGGGTAAGCATTTTGAACTTCTCCCGCATCAGGAACTTGTTGAGGTTGCGCAAGTCCAGGATGGGTCTGAGGCCCCCTGTTCTCTTTGGTATCAGAAAATACCTTGAATAAAAACCTTGACCTCTCAGGTGGTGGGGCACCGGTTCCACCGCCTGTTCCTGCAGAAGACTTGCTAACTCCTGAAGGAGCAACTCCCTGTGCAGAGGGGGGCGCGAAGGTTCTCCCGGAAAATAGGAGGGAGGGACCTGATGGAAGTGGAGAAGGTAGCCCTCTCGCACGACCTGAAGCACCCAGGCATCTGCGGTGATGCTGGACCACCTGTGGGCGAAGTGAACCAGCCGGCCTCCGGTGCTGGGAGGGACCAGCGGGGGGGAGAGGCTATGCTGAGCGAGTCAAAAACCCCCTCCCTGCTGAGCAGGGGCTGGTGGTGCAGGCTTGGGGGCTTGCTGCCTACGGGACCCGTTACCCCGTCCCTTGGCCTGCTGGCCCTGTTGGGGAGCTGCAGGGGCCTGATAATGGGGGTACTGTTTGTAGGCAGCCGCCTTCCTCGGGTAAAAGGACTTTTTTCCCGAGCCCTTCTTTTTCTGGGAAGGGGCGGAGGTCTTCCTAGAAAGCCTGGTCCTGGTGAGAGTCTCAGTCTCAATTTGTGCAGCCTTTTCCGCCATGGGCTTGCCAAAGAGGTTTTCGCCTCGGCAGGGGACATCGACCAACTTGTCCTGTACCCAGGGCTCAAGGTCCGACGACTGAAGCCAAGCCTGTCGGCGGGCACCGATGCCGGCTGCGGCCACTCTAGCCGAGGCCTCAAAGCCATCATAGGCTGCTCGGGACATGAACTTTGAGCATTCCCGAATGCCCGTGGACAAGGCTAGGAACCTCCGCAAAGGCTCCTCGGAGAGACCAGCGGAAAATCCGGCTAGCTCTTTAGCCAGATCCCGGAGATACATGCCCATGTAGAGCTGGTAAGTCTGGACACGACATGCGAGCATAGAGCCCTGGAAGCACTTCTTGCCAAGGCCATCCAGGTTACGGGCCTCCCTTCCAGGAGGCACCGAGGAGTGCATCTTCTGGCTCTTAAGACGATGCATGGCCGATTCCACTACCATGGAATGGTGTGGCAGCTGTGCCTTCTGAAAGCCAGGGCTCTTGCGGACCCGATAGATAGAATCGACCCGCTTGCTCAGGACCGGCGAGGAGGCCGGACTCTCCCACATGCGGAAGAGTAGTCGTTCCAGCATAGGAGGAACCGGCACAGTAAAGTGCTCCCTCGCGGGAGAGTCATACTGGAGGGCGTCGAGCTCTTCGGCTCGAGGCTCCTCCTCGGGATCCGCAGGGAAGGCCAAAGCCTTGGCCATATCCCTAACGAAGTCCGAGAACCGGGCATCCTCCGGGGGGGACTGCTTCCGAGGCTCGGACCCCGGTGAGTCCGATGGGACACACCGAGTCCGGAAAGAATCAGGTGACTCTTCCTCCTCAGACTCCCAGACCGACTCCGACGAGGACTCGGTGGGGTCGGCCCGGGCAGGGTGCGGCGCCAGCCGCCCCGACGTCGAGGGAGTCGGCGTCGGCGACCTCGGTCCCGAACGGGAGGCCGAGGGTGACCTCGACCGAGGATCGACTCGAGTTCTCATTGACTCGAGGATCGGCTCGGTCTCCGGGGTCGACTTGGACGTCGACGTCCCGGCGGTCGGGGCAGCGGCGCCAGCGAGGCCAGCGAGCAGTGCCCGCTGCTGGTCCATGAAGGCAGACAGTCTGCTCTCCAAGGCCGTCAACCTGAGTCCGAGCTCAGGTGACCCAGCAGCCCCCGACTCGGGCCCCGACGGCGTCGGGCCCGACGTCGGCTGTCGCGGAGGCGAGTCCAGAAGGACTACAGGACTTACCCGGGCAGGCATCTCCGACTCCAGGCGAGGTCGCTTCGGGAGATGTTCCTTCTCCAAGGACCCGGGGCGGCTGTCGGGGCTATGCGACCTGGCCCTCGCGGAGCCAGGAGCGTCCACCGACGCCGCCCTCGCGGGTTTTTCCTTCCGACGATGGTCCCCGGAGGGAGAACCCCGGTCGGAGGAGCTCCGGCGACGGTCCGAGCTGGAGCCCTTTGACACGGAGGCCTCCGACGAGGTCCGGGTACGGCTGGGGTCAGCGAAGATTCTCTCGCGCTGATGCCGCCGACTTCTCAACGCCTTCGAGGACAGTTTGCTGCAGGGCCCACAGATCAGTTCCTCATGATCCGGGCCCAAGCAGCGGAGGCAAAAGTCGTGTGTGTCGGTTAGTGACATATTTCGGTCACACCGACCACACCGCTTAAAGACACTGGCAGCCATCGGGGGAAAAAGGGCCCCTGCGAGGTCAAAGGACCGGGCTGCCAGGGAAAACGAAAATGAAAGCTGACTAAGTCAGAAAAACCGAAAAAAACGCTAGAGGACTCGAGACCGGCGTCGCGAGTCCGGGCGGGAAAACGATCGGCGTCGAACCGAAAGAAAAAAGTATAAAAGAAAGAGGAAAATCAACTTTTTCGCGGGGACAAGACGGGGACGTCTGCAGGGCTCCGCGGAAAAAAGAAGACCGGCTAAGATGGCACCCTCGGGCGGGAAGACGACCGCGCATGCGCGCTGCAATTCCCAAAGGCTTTCTTTGAAAGCTGGGGAAAATTGCTCCGCGAGGGCTCCGTCGGCGCCGACGTCACCCATAAGTGAGGACTGACTTCCTGCTTGGTCCTGGAGAACCCAGGGTTCCAGATCAGAAGCCTGGAGCCAAGCCAGACGTCTGGCTGCAATAGCAATGCCAGAAGCTCTGCTGGCTCCCTCGAAGGAATCAAAGGCAGCTCTGTTGGAGAACTTAGAAACATCTGAAAGTTGTTTCACTACAGCAAGGAAGTCCTCCTGTTTATCCTCAGGGATAAAGGGGGCAAAATGCCGCACTTTCTTGGCAAGTTCCCCTAGAAACATGCCCATATAGAGGCTGTAGGAATTAATCCTGGCTATAAGCATACTAGCCTGGAAGATTTTCCTACCAAAAGAGTCCAGTGTCTTACATTCCCTTCCTGGAGGTGTAGAAGAGTGCCTTTTAGTACTCTTGATCTTTTTCATTGCAGACTTTACCACAATGGAGTGGTGAGGCAATTGAGTTTTCTGAAAACCAGGAGAAGGAGGGACCCGATACATGGTGTCCAACCTACGGGAATAAGGAGACAGAGTTAAAGGGTTCTCCCAGAAATCCATCAATTGTTCCTGAAGGATTTCATGGATAGGCAGGGTAACTGCTTCTTTAGGAGACTTAGAGTATCCTAAAATATCCAACCTTTTTGACCTTGGTTCCCTTTCAGAGGAGGTAGTGATAGAAAGGCCTTTAGCCATTTCTAAAATAAAGTCCTGAAAGGACAAATCCTCTGGAGGAGACATTCTCCTTTTTGGAGAAGAAGGTTCCTCAGGAAGGTCAAGGGAGAGCTCTGCAGACTCATCAGAGGAGCCAAAATCCTCAGAGGAATCGGTGTATTCTCTAGTTTCCTCCAACGCACGATACGCATACCGATCGGTATCGACATCGGGCGTACCGGGTATGGAAGCGGTATGGAGCGAAAGCCCATACGGTACCGATTTGCGTTTAGAAGAGGAAGGCCTGGGTTCCGGCATGGCGGACGATACCGGAACCGGGCCCGGAAACCGCTGAAAGCTGAAAGCGGTACCGATGGCGTTGCAGCTTTAATGAAAGCCATGACGGCCTGCTGCATGGATTGGACAGTATTGCCCATAGACGCCACGGCTGCCTGGATGTCGGTACCGGTATGGGCCGGTACCCCAGAGCAGTCCAACAGGTGATCTGTCGAGGCCGTGCCATCGATGTCAACCTGTAGCCCCTGAATTGGCGTTTTGGAAGGCAGAGCTTCCCGCCGGGGCTGTTTGGCTGGGGCAGGGTCCTCAAAACTAAGAGCCTCTCGATGCTTTGAAGGAGATTTGCCCTTTGAGGACTTGCCCACAAAAGGTTTGGTTACCTGAGATCCATCCGGAGATGATGACCTGGATGACTGTGATGTTGGATTCTCTGAAGCAAACAGCACATGGAATTTGTTGGCCCGGTTCTGCAGCCCACGCTTAGACATTTGGGAGCAGGAAGGGCAGTCCGGAATGGAGTGGTCAGGCCCCAAACATTTAAGACACCATTCATGGGTGTCTGTGACTGATATTACAGCAGTACACTTGGTACACTTCTTAAATCCAGGGGCTGGCTTCTCCATGTGGAGAATTCAAGTAGGCCTGAAGGCCTAACTGAAGTGACCAAGTGCTGAAAAATAATAAAAGAAAAAGAAAATAATTTTTCAAGAAAGAAAAAGGAAGACCGGCGATACCGGTGTCGGTATGGGAAGGCAGGTACGCGGTCTAAAGAAACAAAACAAAAAACTACAATTTCTTCAGCGGTGACAGGATACACGACCTGCTGGCTCCGCGGAAAAAGAGAAACTGAGGAGAGCTGTTCAGGAAGGCGGGAAGGCAGCGCGCATGTGCAGTGGGAGGTCCCAAAAGCTTCCATTCTAGGAAGCTGGGGAGCTTTCCCGCGCAGGCTCCGTCGGTTCCGACGTACCCTATATGTGAGGACTTATTCCTGCTTGTTCCTGGAGATCGCCATGCTGTCGGAGCTTTCAAGCGCAAAAACGCTGCTACTTGCCTGAAAATATTTTGTACCCTGACCTCCGGCAGAAAAACTGCTCCTATCTCCGTGTCGAACACCGCTCCCAAGTAAAGGAGCCGCTGTACCAGTTGCAACTGACTCTTGGCCTGGTTTATTACCCAACCAAGCTGTTCCAGAAGACTCATCACTCGCGCTGTTGCCACCACCGATTCCGCCACAGACGGCGCTCGAATCAGCCAATCGTCGAGGTACGGGTGCACCAGAACACTCTCGCCTCAACGCCACCGCTACCATCACCTTTGTGAAAGTCCGCGGCGCCGTAGCCAAACCAAACGGCAAGGCTTGGAACTGAAAATGACCCATGGGCACCGTGAAACGCAAAAACCTTTGATGCTCTGGTCTGACAGGTATATGAAGATAGGCCTCGGTCAGATCTATGGATGTAAGCACCTCTGTCGGATGTACCGAACGAATAACTGACCGTAGTGTCTCCATCTGGAAGTGCGGAACTCTCAAGCAGCGGTTCACGTTTTTGAGATCCAAAATAGGCCGAAAAGACCTAATCCTAACTGGTCGTGAGGGACCAGAACCACCGCCCGAAGACGAAGCAACTGTTGAAGCGTCTCGGACAGCCTTCTTCTTTTCGGCAGACCCACATGGAGACACCACGAAAGCTTCTGCTAACAGCCAAGCAAATTTGAGTGCGTAGCCATCGTGAATAATTTGTAGTACCCATTGGTCGGACATTATGGTGGCCCAGACGGACAGGAAGCCTTGCAGGCGTCTCCCACCAGGATTTCTGTCTGGACCAACCTCCTTTCACTGTGGCTTTTTACCGGAGTTCTGCTGTCTGCTGGGTTCCGAAATAACCCCTGCCGAACCCTCTAGCTCCTCGAAAGGACTGACCTCTGGCCACAAAGCGTCCCCTTTGATACAGGGCAAAGCGAGATCCTCTGAATCTGCAAACCTCTCGAGATGGACCTCTGTGCAAATTGTTAGGTTTCTGACTTTTCGGGCGGTCCTCTGGAAGGCGACCCCCTTTGAAGTCTCCGAGATCTTTTACAATCTTCTCCAAGGCTGCCCCAAAGAGCAGCATGCCCTTGTACAGAAGCTTACTGAGCCGCGCCTTGGACGACGCATCAGCCGTCCAGTTTCTCAGCCAGAGAAACCTTCTGGCTGCAATTACCAATGCCATGGACTTTGCTGAAATCCTTACCAGATCATAGAATGTATCTGCTACGTAAGCTGCCGCCGACTCTGACTTTGCGTCTGCCTCCTCATCTTCTTTGGAGTGAGTACCGCCTTGAATCCATCGAATGGAGGCCCTAGAGACATACACCCCACAGATAGCTGCTCTTAGCGACAGTGCACAAATCTCAAAAGCCTGTTTCAGAAGGGTTTCTAATTTCCTATCGTGTAAATCCTTAAGAGCCGCACCGCCCTCCACAGGAATTGTCGTTATTTTAGTCACCGCTGACACCAAGGCATCCACCTTAGGCATCTTCAATAAGTCTTGCTCCTCTTGTGGTAACGGGTACAATCGTCCAATGGTCTGTGCTCCCCGTAGGGTAGCCTCCGGACATTCCCATTCAGATTCTACCATCTGCTTTATGACCCTGTAAACAGGAAAACACTTTTACTCTGCTTTAAAGCCTTGGAGTAGAGGATCCTCCAAGGGCTCTTCCTGAACCTGCTGGCAGAACGGATATTTAGGGCTGCCAGCGTCTGGGCAATAAGCATCCCCAAGTCCTCTTTCCTAAACACTCTAAACAGATTAGGATCCTCGCTGGACCCCATCTCACCATCCTCCAGATCCGTGGCCCATTGATCCAGACCTGATACTGAAAGGATCTCTCCTTTTTCTGTCCCTTGGAGCCCTGAGATGAGTTGACCGATGCCATCGGTGCGCACCTCAGCTCCCTGGGTTGATTTGGAAGGCCCTTCCCCCGGGTCCAACGGGGAGATTTCTTTGTCTGGGTTCTGTGAGGGCATGGAGATAGGGCCCTTGCCCTGAACTTGCTGCCACTTTAAACAATAAGCTTGATGTAAAGCCAGAATAAAGTCTGCTGAAAAAACAGACTCCAAGCCCCCCTGCGCTGCAGGCAACGACTGTGAAGGAGCTTCCTCCACCTGAACTGGCTTTTTTGATTTAGATTTCCTCTTTGCGGGCTTTTCCTGACTAGACCCCAGAATGGAGGTTTTATCTGAAATGGCCGCCGTTCCCGCCATTTCTGTGCCGCTCTGAGGGGCCCCCTAAAGGATCGCAGGATTCTGGCCTGCTCTCCATGATGCCGCGACCGTAACCGCGTCAAATTTAAACCCTGCTATGAAACGCCAACACCACCACCACTGGGATTGAGAGCCCCCATCGACAGCTACCGAACCTCGTCGGGCCGGGCAGCATGCGCGCCCTTAGCAACGCTGGCGCACAGCGCCGCAGAAATCACCCTGCGATCTGATTGAGCTGAGCCGCCCGGTTCTAACGTACCTGCTGCCTTTCGCTAAACCGCTGTATTTTCCTCTCCAAGTCACTCACTCCCGCTGCTAGCGGTAGAGTGTACTTGGCTCCGGAGGCGGTCTGATGGTCTCTGGGGCTTCCAACACCTCACCCGGGAACAGGAGCTGTTGACTGAGGCAGGCTCTGCCTCCACTGCTCCGTGCCAAAACAGGCCGTTTTAACTGTGAAATCAATTGATCTCCGTGTCTGCGGAGGACCTGCTAGGGTCCTTCCCCTTAAAGCACCTCTCTCTCCTGCAGAACTGAAAAACAAAACAAAAGAACAAAAAACTAGTCTCCAGCCTAAAACCTTTTTCCGTTTCTCCAGGAGCCAGTCAGCCTTATGTCCATTCCAGCTGCTGAGGACTGAAAGACTGAGGTTCTGCCAGCAGGGGGAGCCGGATAGCATGTCAGCAAAACTTCAGATTTCAGTCCTCAGCTGCTGGAGAAGGCCGACAACCCTAATGTTCCTGGACTGGCCCGGAGAGATGAAGAGGAATTAGAATGTTCGTTTAGTGATCCAAGTTTTACTCGGACTACAATAAAACAGATTATGGATGCAAAAAAACTCCAACTTCTTTATGCAGTCAAATACAGTACTCGGCATGCTTTTCCATTTTGTGTCAGCAGTTAATAGAAAACAAAACTGAAATTAAGTGACACCCCGAAATAGTGTGATCATCAGTCAAATACTTCTGCCTTAAGGACAAGCCCTCCGAATTTCACAAATGTCATTCTTTTTCTCTATTTACTGCATATGCATAAATATATAACTATCAAAGTTGCACAGAAGGGCTGTCCAATTCTGTAAGCTGTCGTTTCATGTACAGTGCTCTTTAATAGGGTAGACTAGGAGATGATACCAAATTCACAATACTCTAGAGCAGACTAGGAGTTTATGGGTTTGCTATGGGATTCTTGGCTGCCTAAACAAATACTGCAGAAGAGTTATTTTGAGGACTGGACTTTATTTGTTGCTTCATCTAAATAAAGGAGAGTAATAGAGATCAACCAAACATGCCATAAAAAAACACTGTTTCATGCTCATTACCGTATGCAATTAGCATCCATAAACTACTCAAATACAAGCATACTTGCAAACTCTGCACCTTATCTTGCACAAAAGATATGTTCATTTAATTAAGAGTAACTGTATGCACCGCTAAGAGCAGCACTGTGGCTATCAGTCTGTTTTCATTCATAAATCACAGCCTGTCTAAAAAAAAAAACTTCTAAAAATGCAATAATCCCCCAAAGGTGAAGATGTATTCAGTGGTTCACAAAACCCCAAAATATAACATTCAAATAGTTCACACAAAGACTAGAATCATATTTTGTTTGAGCCATTTATGCCTTGGAAACAGCTGAAGGGTGCAGCGGTCCAGAATCACAGTGTACTGCTGCAGCGGTCAGTGCTCAATTAAAACAAAATCTCTGGCTGAGAGCTGGAAAGGCGAAGCCTCCAAGGTTGAGCCCATCAACGGATAGCCCAAATTTGAAATATGTGAACCTTGTCAGCTTCCCAGGATTGGTCAGGGAGCCAGTCATGGTATCTAGCTAACACTGCACAGTATCTCCGTTTCAACACTGTCCCCTATCAATGTGCCCACCATACACACGACTGCAGCAATATACTCCTCAGCAGAGTCTTGGATCTAGTCAAGAGACGCATCAGTTAAAGAGACTAATTTATATTTTACCAGAAAAAGATCTTTGCAATGTTATGGAATAAGCTTCTTTGGAACAGACAGTGTAAACAAATTATACAATGTTTTGTAAGCAACTGGAAACTTATGCATCTTTTCAGCCTATCAGAGCTCTGGTAGAATTCTCTGTCTCCAAGATCTGCTGGCAGGGGTGCATAACCCGTTTGTCTGGACTGGTCTAGCAGTATGAACTGGAATGCACACAAAACACACTTGCCAAATGCATAGATGTGCACCAACCTTCCCTGGGGAAAGTTTTTAAAGGGACATATGCACCTTTTTATATGAAATCAAACATGGTTTTTCCCTAATATCTGTTATATTCATACAGAGCACCATGCCAAAATACTGGAAGCGATAGCAAGATGGACTGAAAAAAGTTGGGCTAGACTAGAAATCAAAGAGCATCCACTCGAATACTCACAGCGTAGATGTCCTGAGGTGCTGTAGTGTTAGTCCCATTGGAACGATGGCATTTAAATGTGAAGTTATCTTTCGCACTACAAATATAATGGAAAGTATTTCTTGAGATTTTCTCAAAGGAAATGAGAAATGGCTAATGTAGAGAGAATGGTCAGCAGCAGACTTACGGATTTGGTGGATTAATATAATGGATGGCAACTCTTCCTTCAATACTTCCCAGGGCAAACCCAGTTGGCTTGCCCTGCTTGTCTTTAAATATGGCAACACAGCGATGCTGAATTAAATGACGAAAGGGGCATTTCAGAGAATGCTATTTTACTGTATGTCAACTAAAGTAACCTGCCTGTCCTATTTATGTGAAGAGTTAAAATGCCCTGTCCCTGACCTTGAAACACCAGCATTCAATAAAAAACTAATCATGTCCCATGCTCAACATTTTATTTTTATAAACAAATAAGAGAAGCCACCTTTTAAGAAGACATACCAGGGAAAGGGAGTGAATTTAAGAGATGGCTATGCCACATGTCACTGTCAGGTATAATCCCCAGCCCAGATCTTCTGCTCCCTGGGTCGTTTGGGGCTGGGGATGTTGTGCAGACACCGTTCACTCCTTGATGCAACAGCAATATTTAGTGGCCAGGCTAAGACCCATGCTTGAAGAATTCTAGAAGGGGCCCTCTTGCATGGCTCCCAGCTGAGAGCTCTCCTCACGATTACTGGACTAAATTAGTGGAGGGTGAGGAAGGGATACAAAATAGGGGAAAGTCATGGATAGTTGCAAATGAAGGCTGCTCATGATGCTGCCTTCCAGCCAGTTCACTCAGAAAAGCTAGAGGACAAGGAAACTGATGGGTCAAAAGAGTTCATGAAATAAGCCTTAACTAGCCTCCTTTAATAATGCAGATTTAGGGACTGCTATTTATGGTAATTATTATAAATTAAAACCCAACACTAAGGTTTAATGAAAGGTAAAGGCTAGCACAAAGTAAGATGCTACATTGGGTGATGAAAGCTGCATGAACATTGGAGAGGTCACCATCAAATACGCCTGCATCCATCTGCTTGTCTGCGGAGAAAGACCTCCTTGTGTCTAACTACGTTATCACTGAATGACTGGGCATCAGTATTTAAGAACATGAGCTGGCATGGAAAAATATTGTTTTGCAAATTACGGGCCTTTTGATAAAAACGCCCATTTTCTACAGAAAAATGCATTTGCAAATGTAAATCACTGATCTGAATAAGCTACGCTTTCTGTAAATCTTAAACATCCAGTGTCTACTTCTCTTTTTTAGTAGTAACCACCTGGACTTTGCTAGGTCTAAGTGATATCCATAGAGTCCTCGCCAATGGACCTAGTGAAGTCAGGGTGTGACTGAAGCAACAGAACCCGCTACAAGAATTAGAGATGATGTGCCTTTCTTTTAATAAAGTTATACCTATTTTAAACTGGATGCAATGCATAAAGGGTATCTTATTCACCACTGCTCTTAACACCAGCACCGTTGCTATTTAGTTTAATGGGCTCATTTGGTATTGCAATAACCTGTTTTACAGAGAAAAGAGCAGAAGATGCTTACCTGATGTTTAAGTGGAGATTCTATTCTTCTAAATTCAGAGGGCTGGTTTTCCAGCTGGTAAACTATCAGACCTCTTTCTGCACTGGCTAGAACAGCCATTGGATACACCTTTGCCACAATAATTTAAAAAAGCCACACACGACAGAAAAAAAAAATCACTGGTTTGTATCATATTGTTTCAGGACCTCCATTTGATGGCTAAGTATCTTGGTATATGCACACAGACAACATCCTGTGACCTGGAGCCTTCTCAGCATAGAACTAACAATGTCTGCAAGGTCTGCCCACTAGCCTTTTGTTATTCTAAATCTCATTTTCAGGATTTTTTCTGAGTGAAGGCTTATTGAAACTGAAAAAAGCTGAACTAGAAAATATAAATGCGGCTCTATCCAGGCATGCTGTGTCTTTGCTATCGTAATACGTTGTGAATGAAGTCTGCTCGATGTTGTAGACCAGTGCATGCCAATTCAAATTAAGCTGGAAGCTCAAAGGAGGAAGATAACTACCATTCCCCCCCCACCCCACCCAAAAAAATAAAAAAAACTGAGCATAAATACAATCTGGTAAAAGAAATAAACCTCTGCTTAAAGCTTCAGCAGTTCTGCAAGTTAAGCTACAATCATTTGAGACATGAATTGATATATGAAAAATTGGTGAATGCATGTCAGTCTTCTGCATTCAAAAACCCCTCTGTTTTGGTCCCTCTCCCTAGAAAAGCCTCTGGATTACTAACTCACCACATCTGCACAGTAACTCCTTTCTGGTAGCTGCAAGGTCATCATAGGATTTGGTGATCGAGTGTCCCAGAACTGCAATAGAGGGAGAGTGGGATATTAGAGGCCAACAGCAAACAGCAAAAATTAAAAATATTTATGATTTTAAACATTTACATAGAAAAGGGCCAGCTACACTATCAGCAGACACCTTTCCTATTTAAAATGTTTCACCTTCTGTCTGGGTACTTTGTGTATACACAACACAGACTGAATACCCTTTATGCCATACCTTCAGTGTCTTATCCCAGCTGCCTGTCATTATGCATGTATAGTTTGGTGCTTTAATCCAATGGACAGTCTTGATAGGAGCTTCATGCTTAAAAAAAGTGAATAATAAAATGTCATTCTGTGGCAGTGCTGTACAACTATTATGCGCATGGACTGAGATTTGATTCCTGGCTGAGATCTTCCACTCCCTGGGATAGCTGGTAGTAGGGGTGCTGCAGAGGCAGCGTTCACAGACTGAAAGCTGAAGTGAGGAAACCATAGTCATTGCACAATGGTGACATCTAGTGGCTGCCTTTAAGGGTCCACAACTGCAGGGTTCTGGAAAGAGCCCTGCTGGTGGCCTCTGGCTGTGGACTGTCACTCGACTGGGCCAAGTTGAGAGAGTCTACAGTTCCATTAAGGCTGTAAATTGTTTTAAATTTGCATTTAAAAAAAAAAAATGAGAATTATATTAAGGGGAATTTTTACCTACTGATAATTTCCTCTCTTGGAGTCCTGCTAGACCAGTCCAGATAACTGGGTTCTCTCACCCTCAACCGCAGATGGCGAGACAGAGAAAACACTAGAAGCTGTACTATCACCACTAGTATAATAGCCAGTACAGCTAGGGGCACATACCATTATTTTTGCAACCAGCAAGTACACTCAGAGGAACACGTTCAACCAAGTCCTCTCAAGCCACCGATTTACAGAACATTACTGGGGAACTATGCATGATGTGCATGGAATCAGGCTGTAGACTCATGGAACGGAAGGAAGGGTACTAGACTGGTCCAGCAGGACTCCAGGAAAGGAAATTATCGGTAAGTACAATTTCCTCTTCTGGATCCTCCTGCTAGACCAGTCCAGACAGACAATCGGGATTTGCCAAAGCTACTCTCTCTCGGGGAGGGTTGACAGCACAGCCTGCAAAACATGAGTACTGAACTACGCCATAGTATGTGTTTGCACATCAAAGCGCTAATGTTTCATGAACATGGAAAGCGAGGACCATATTGCCGCCCTGCAAATGTCAACTGGTGTCACATTAGAGGCCTCTGCCCACAACAAAGCCTGGGTTTGAGTGGAATGCGCCCTTAAGTCACATGGCACCGTCTTGCCTGATAAGAGGTATGCCGAAGCGAATAGCCTCTTTAATCCAGCCTTGGTTGCCACCTGGCCCTTTCGAGGACCAGCAAACAGGACAAAAATGATCAAGTGGTCTCAAGAATCTCAGGAGTGTCCTCCATACAGCCAGGTACTGGAGGTGTCACCTTTCGCACTGACACTGGTAATGGGAAAAAGAGGGCAAGATCACTTTATTTATGTGAAAGGAAGATAGGACCTTCGGTAGGAATGAGGGAACTGTATGCAAGGTAACTCCCTCAGGTGAGAAGGAAAGGAATGGATCCCGACACAGAGCCTGCAACTCGAAGATCCGACATGCACATATGGTGATGAGAACCACCACCTTCAAGGTAAGATCCTTGATGGTGGCCCAATGCAATGGTTTGAACAGTTCCTGGGCAAGGGGCCGAAGAACCAGACAAATTTCAAGGAGGGATAGCAGGGTGCACCAGAGGCTGCAAGGTCAGCAATCCATGCAAAAAAACTGGTGACATGCCAGGGAGTGTCTCCGTAAGAGTCCCCGGAAGGCTGCAGGAGCCACCACCTGCATATGCAAGCAACTCTATGCTAGGCCCTTCTAGAAATAGTCCTATAAGTAGGAGAAAATAGCAGGTAGCTGAACTATCCAGGGTGACAACTGATACTCGCGACACCAAACGTTCGAATAGCCACCAGACCTCGACATAGGCCAGGAAAGTGAAGCGGTGGCACGCACGCAGAGGGGCCCTTCTGTCCCAAGCGCCGCCTCTCAATAGCCAGGCCCGTAAGCGAGAAGGGAGCCGGGCTATCCATGAGCACAGGCCCCTGCTGCAGGAGGCCCTTAAGGGGAGTTGTGGCACTATTTGAAGGCAAATCACGTCTTATACCACGGATGTCGTGGCCAGTCCGGCACCACCAGGATAATTAGATGTGAATTGTGCTTGATCCGCCACAGCACCCTGGGTGTCATCGGCCACAGGGGAAAGGCATACAGCAAGGGATCCCTTGGTCACTCCTATGTTAGTGTATCCAACCCAGTTGACCCCTGCCGACTGGAAGAGGACGAGACCTTTGCATTCTCAGCTATTGCCAACAGGTCCATTCTGGGCAGGCCCCACCAGGACGTGATGCGATCAAAGGCCCATGGCACCAGTTACAACTCACTGGGAATAGAGGATGTGGCGACAGATAGTCCACTTGTATGTTCTCTTTGCCCACAATATGCTGTGCCAAGAGCACAAGTAGATGTTCCTACCGCCCAAGGAAACAAGAGCTGCATCTCACACACCATACCCAGGCACCTCCCTGTTGGTTCACATATGCCACTGCCATGACGGTGTCAGACGTCATCCAGACAGCGCTGCCATGGAGAGGGGTCTAGAAGCACATGGCCCGCACTTCCAGCCGGTTAATGGCTCACTAGGCTTCTACCTCCGACCAGCACCCTGAGCTGCCTGGCCAAGGCAGTGGTCACCCCATTTCATGAGGCTCGCATCAGTAGTCAGCACTATCCAAGCCAGGTTCCCCAGCAGGACCCCCTACAGGAGGTTGACCGATGAGTCCCACCACTGCAGACTGTCCCGCATTGGACGCAGAAGGGGAAGACAATTGGCATACTCCTGGGAGCACAGGGACCACTGTGAGAACAACGCCTTCTGCAGGGGGTGCATATGCACAATGGCCATAGTACCAGGTCTAGTGTGGCCACCATTGTCCCCAGCGGCTGTAAACAGTCCCAGGCCCGAGGAGCTGGCACAATGAGAAAGGCGCAGAGCTGTCTCCAAAATTTGAGCCACCGCCTCTGCATGAGAAAGACCTGCCCTGGAAGGTAACAAACTGAGCCCCAAGGAACTCGCGGTCCTGAGAGGATATAAGGCAACTCTTGTCGTGACTGACGATCCAACCCAGCCACTCCAGAAGTTCGAGCACTGTGCCAACTGCCCACAGATAAGAACATAAGAACATAAGATATGCCATACTGGGTCAGACCAAGGTCCATCAAGCCCAGTATTCTGTTTCCAACAGTGGCCAATCTAGGTCATACGTACCTAGCAGTTTCCCCAAGGGACACAGGTTCCACAATGCTTGTATTGGTTCAAGCATTGATATCCTGGGTCCCTTCTTAATAATGGTTTATGGACCTTTCCTCCAGGAACTTGTCCAAACCTTTTTTAAACCCAGCTACACTAACAGCCTTTACTACATCCTCCGGTAACAAATTCCAGAGTTTGATTACACGTTGAGTGAAAAAATATTTTCTTTTATTAGTCTTAAATAGTTTACCCTGTAGCTTCATTGCATGTCCCCTAGTCTTTCTATATTCTGATAAGGTAAACAATCGATCTACGTTTACCCGTTCCACTCCGTTCATTAATTTATAGACTTCTATCATATCTCCCCTCAGCCGTCTCTTTTCCAGGTTAAAGAGCCCCAACCTTTTTAGCCTTTCTTCATAGGAGTAGCCTTCCATCCCCTTTACCATTTTGGTGGCTCTTCTCTGAACCTTTTCTAAAATTGCTATATCCTTTTTAAGATATGGCGACCAGAATTGCACACAATATTCAAGGTGCGGTCTCACCATGGAACGATATAGAGGCATTATAATATCTTTTGTTTTATTTTCCATTCCTTTCCTTATCATACCTAGCATTCTATTTGCTCTCTTGGCCGCCGCTGCACACTGGGCCGATCAACTAGTCATCCAGGTATGGGTGGATGCAAATGCCATCATGTCAGAGCCACCGCCGCCACCACCACCACAATGATCCAGTTGCCAGCCTGAAGGGGAGCACGCAGAACTGAAATTGCCACTCCAGCACTGCTAAATGTAGGAAATGCTGGCCCGCCTCCCAGATGGGGATATGCATATATGCTTCCGTAAGGTCCACAGTGGCCAGGAACTCCCTGGGATGCACCGCTTGGATGATGGAGCAAAGCGTTTCTATGCAGACGTGGGGCACTAAAGAGAGTGATTGACGCCTTCCAGGTTGAGAATGGGCTGGAAGGAGCCTTCCTTCTTTGGCTCCATGAAATAAATGGAGTATCGGTCCGCACCTCTTTCACCGTGAGGCACCGACAACATGGCTCGCGAATCCAACAGACACTGGAGAGTCGCTTATACAGCCTTGTGTTTTGCCAGAGACCCACAAGGGGATACCATAAACCTGTCCTGGACAGACCTAGTGAGCTCTAGAGCATAGCCCTGGCAAACCTCCTGAACCCAGCCATCTGATGTGATCCAGTCCCACTCCCATCAGTAGTGCCCAAGTCTCCCCCTTATCTGCAGCACCAGAAGACAGGCCGCCCACCCGTCAGCGTGAGGCTTGGGTAGAGAAGTCAAACATTTTGGATGCCCCAAAGGAGCCCTGACTGTGAAGGACTCCCTGAAATTACCAACTGCGGCTGCCAGAACCCAAATACAACACAGACTGTCGTCCCTAGTGATAGGGGTGTCAAAAAACTGAGTGCGAGGCACTATTCCCTAAAGACAAGCACTTGAACGATGGCTTAAGCTTGTCCTCTGGCAGTTACTGAGGCTTGACCTCCCCAAGATTCTTAACCAATGTCTCCATGTCCTCCACAAACAAGAGCATGCCCTTGAAGGGTAGATTGGCCAGTCTGCCCTTGGACACCGTGTTGGGAGGCCAGTTCCACAACCATAGCCAGCACTGAGCAACACTGGCCGCCATCTCTCCCCAGGCTGCTAAGCGCAGGAGGTCATACAGGGCATCAGCCAAGAAGACTGACTCCAAGCGTGCAGTGTGAGCATCCGCTGGGAGAGCCGAACCTAGTGGAACAGGGCCCGTGCTGCCAACCCTCTGCAGGCAGCACTCTGCACTGACAGGGCTGTCGCCGAAAAGGCAGTCTTCAGCAAGCCCTCCACCTTCCAGTCATGGGGGTCCTTAAGGGCCACACCCCCTTCCACCAGAATAGTCCTACATTTGGTTACAGTAGTGACCAAGGAGTCAACTCTAGGATATCAGAGTCCCTCGAGTAGGTCTTCCTGCAACCAGGGATAAAGCTTGCCCAACCGGTGCGCCACATGGAAGGGTGCATCCAGCTTCTCCCACTCCTTGGAGACCATCTGTTGTAACTCCATAGGAAAGGGGAAAGCCCAGAAAGGCCCCTTAATGATGGGGTCTGCAGAAGACAGTGTCGTTCCCCCCCCCTCCCCCCCATATGGATGCGGAGCTCCAATGCCACCTGTGCAATAAGGACCACAACCTCTTCCCTGTGAAAAGCCTCACTACTTGCGATTCGCCATCCTCCTCCAAGCCAGAGACATCGCCATTCTCCTGGCGCGACTCCTCCCCTGAGGAGTGCATTGCAGAACCCTGTTCCAGGTCACCATCATCCTCTATGGGTGAATCTAGGTTCCCCAAAGTCCAGGCCAGGGACCTGTTCAGCCACGGTGCTCCATAATCCATATCGGGTGCCCTGGAGTGCTTCCTGCCAGCTGTAGGTGTAGACTGGGGTAGGGCCGATGGAGGTGGAGAGGCCATACCCCCTTTCAACATATTCCAGGCCTGTTGGAACACGGCTACAAATTTTACTGTATTTGCACCCGAAATAGCCCCTTCTCTTCGTGGGACAGCTGTTCTCGGCCCCCTGCAGTGTTAGCGCTGGCAGAGCCATAAGGCTCCCTCTGTCCTGCTGTGCTGATTGGAGAAATGGAAGCCTGTGCATGCACAGCTGCTGTTGGTCCGCTGAACTACACTGCTCACCAGTTGTTCCAGATGAGGGCTTCCCTGGGTCAGCGGCGAAAGTGGTATACATCTGGTCAAATATATATCTGCGTCACTTGCCACAGCACAGGCAGCGAGGGAGAGAAGAGTAAATTTGACTTACCTGCTAATTGTTGTTCCTTAAGGAACTCTAGTCCAGTCCCGGAACCATAGAGTTCTGAACCTCCACCAGCAGCTTTGGAGACTGAAAGATGTCATCGCTTTGATGTCACTGGTACTAATAGGCAAGAACCGCCCACTTCCACCAGCACCTATTGACAAAGCAGACTCAGCAGAGCAACAAATAATAAAATTATAGCCTAAGCTACGGAAAACAGCGGAAGGTAAGTGAAAACCCAACTCGAACCTTACCAACCAAAGGATCCAGCTCCAGGAAACGGAAAAAGAAACAGAGTTCCCGAGCCTCGTAGGCACTGCTGCTCGAAAAAGGGCCCCCCCTGTGTACCCCAAGGAGTCCCAATCTCCCATTCTCTCCGTCCTTCCACATCCCCCCTCTGTAATTGAAAACGTCAGGCTGAAGGCACCAGTAACACAATGGGAGGGATCCGGGACTGGACTAAAGTTCCTTAAGGAACAATTAGCAGGTAAGTCTAATTTACTCTTCCTTTGCGTCCCTCTAGTCCAGTCCCAGAACCACAGAGCAGTGAACATCAACGGGAGGGACCTGCAAGCCCAGCCTGAAGTACTGCTGTGCCAAAACGCCCGTCCCCTCTCGCCTGTACATCTAGCCTGTAGTGTTTCGCAAAGGAATGCAGCGAGGACCACGTGTCCACCCTACAAATGTCCGCAACGGGCACCAAACTGACCTCCGCCCACGACGACGCCTGCACCCGAGTCAAAAGCGCTTGAAGACCAAGCGGAACCACCTTACCCTTTAGAAGGTAGGCCGAGGCGATCGTCTCCTTCAACCACCGCGAAATTGAAGACTTCGCCGCCGCTTCTCCCTTTCGCGGACTGCCAAACGAGACAAACAACCTGTCCGACTTTCGGAACGACGCCGTTCTGCGGAGATACTTCTTGAGAACTCTCCGAACATCCAGAAGATGCAAGCGGCCACCCGACTCCGCGCTCTGCTCCTCTGAAAACACTGGAAGTGACACCACCTGGTTCACGTGAAACACCGAAACCACCTTCGGCAGGAAGGCTGGTACCGTCCGCAACACAACACTGACTGGAAAAGAACAAATACGGCTCCTTACAAGAAAGCGCTTGCAACTCCGAAATCCTCCTAGCGGAACAAATAGCCACCAGAAAAACCGTTTTCAAGGTCAAGTCCTTTAGCGAGGCCTTCCCCAAAGCCTCAAACGGCCCCCTGACCAAAGCCTCCAATACCAAATTCAAATCCCACGAAGGAACCAAACAGTGCCTCGGCGGCTGTAGAAGCAGCACCGCCCGCAGGAAACAGCGAATATCACTGTGCGTTCCCAGCGACTGACCATGGATCTTTCCCCGGAAAAAGGAGATAGTCCCTTACGGGTGCAGCTAGCGGCTAACGGCCAGACCCTTCTCCACGCCATCCTGCAAACAGGAAAGGACCTGCGGCACCGACGCTCTCAAAGGTCGCAGATGTCGGTCCGCACACCAAGCCTCAAACACTTGCCACACTCGGATGTACGCCAACGACGTAGACCGCCTCCTTGCCTTCAGTAAGGTGGAAATAACTGCCAACGAATAACCCCTGGCAGTCAACCTGGCCCTTTCAAGAGCCATGCCGTAAGCGAGAATCGATCCACCTGAGGCATGCGCAACAGACCCTGTAGTAAGAGATCCTCCCGTAGAGAAGCCTCCACGGTCTGTTCACCTGCAACCTCACCAAGTCCGCGTACCACGGCCTTCGGGGCCAATCGGGCGCTATTAAAATCACTAGACCCTGGTGCCTCTCTATGCGCTGCAACACCTTGCCTATGAGGGCCCAAGGCGGAAACACAAGAGGAGCCCCTCCACCGGCCACCTCTGTGCCAACGCATCGAGACCCTCCGACATGCGTTCTCTCCGCCTGCTGAAGAACCGCTCTACTTTTGCCGATTCGAAATGTGCCATCAGATCCATGACCGGGATCCCCCATCTGCGCACCAGCATCGCAAATACGTCCGGGTGAAGAACCCACTCCCCCGGATCCACCCTGTGGCAACTTAAAAAATCTGCCTCAACATTGTCTACTCCGGCTACGTGCTGCGCCGACAGCGCCTGCAAATTCCGCTCGGCCCAATACAAGAGCTGCTTCGCCTCCACCTCCAGCTACGCACTGCCCGTGCCCCCCCTGACGATTGATATAGGCCACCGTTGTCGCATTGTCGGATAGCACCCTCACCGACTCCTGCCGCAGACATCCCTGAAACTCCAGAAGCGCTAAAAACACTGCTCTCATCTCCAACCGGTTTATGGACCACTTCGTCTCTTCCACCGACCACAGTCCCTGGGCAAACCTCCCTTCACAATGCGCTCCCCAACCTGCGAGACTTGCATCCGTCGTTACTAGTCTCCAGGCCGGAGGATGCAGAGACACACCGGCGTTCTGACTTTCGGGCTGCAACCACCAACGGAGCTCCAGACATACTTCCGGAGGGCAAACTAACCGTCGCGATAGCGCATCCCTCTGATGAGACCAACGCCGAAGAAGAGCGCTCTGCAACGGCCTCATGTGAGACCTGGCCCACCAAACTACTTTGATCGTGGCTGCCATTGTTCCGAGCAATTGTAAGTACTGCCATGCCGTCGGCGCCCTGCATTCTAGAAACTTCTGCACGAGCGCCCTCAAACCTCATGCTCTCTCGTCCGGGAGAAATACCATCCCTAGTCTTGTCTCGAAATGCACCCCCAAGTACTCCAGATTCTGCGAGGGAACCACTTTGCTCTCGGCAAAGTTGACCACCCAGCCGAGGCTCTCCAGTAGACCTATCACCCGAGCTGTGGCCGCCAGCTTTCTTCTCTTGACTTTGCTCGAATCAACCAATCGTCCAAGTAAGGGTGTACCAGTATCCCCTCCTTGCGGAGAGCCGCTGCCACGACCACCATGATCTTGGTAAAAGTCCGAGGCGCTGTCGCCAGACCAAACAGCATCGCTTGGAACTGAAAATGCCCCATCGGTACCGCAAACCGCAGGAACTTCTGATGCTCGCGGCGCACCAGGATATGGAGATACGCCTCCGTCAGATCCAATGACGTTAGAAACTCTCCTGCCCTGACAGCCGCAATGACGGAGCGCAAAGACTCCATCCGAAAATGGATCACTCGCAGGCACCGATTCACCCTTTTCAAGTCCAGAATCGGCCTAAAGGTGCCTTCCTTCTTTGGAACCACGAAGTAAATCGAGTACAGATCGGACCCGCACCGATCCACCAGAAGTGGCACCACCGCCTCGAGCTGCAGCAGCCGCTGCGTCTCCATGACCGCCAATCTCTTCCACGGCGCTCTGCACAAGGAAAGGACAAAGGAATCTAACACAGGCTGGTGGAGCTCCAGAGCGTAGCCTTCTCGAATGACCTCCAACATCCACCGATCCGAGGTAAGTTGGACCCAGGCAGGGTAGAATGCCCTTAACCTTCCTCCCACGGGCACCACCGCTACCTGAGTCCGCCTCATCTCATTGTGACTTCTTGTTGCTAGAGGCTTGAAAGGGAGCAAAACCCCTACCCACCCCCCTGAAACCTCGAAAACCTTGTCCACGTAAGGGGAACCTTCCCCTTTGAGGCTGGCTAAAATGGGAGGACCGAAATCTCCGAAAAACCCTGGAAAGCCCTCTAGACGCCGCCGCACCGCGGCCTTGCTTAGGCTTATC
Organism: Ichthyophis bannanicus; assembly: GCA_033557465.1. Classification (NCBI taxonomy): domain Eukaryota; kingdom Metazoa; phylum Chordata; class Amphibia; order Gymnophiona; family Ichthyophiidae; genus Ichthyophis; species Ichthyophis bannanicus. Next base: position 115,447,356 of record CM066049.1, on the reverse strand, counting down.
CTCCGGGAGCCGACCTCCCTTGGACTCCCCTAGATCCTTGACCAACTTTTCCAAATCTTCAAACAGCTTTCCCCTAAATGGGAGTTTACTAAGTCGGGCCTTCGACGAGCCGTCCGCCGACCAGTTACGCAACCAGAGATACTAGTGCGCAGCTACCGACGCCATACTCTTGGCCAGACCGCAGATCAGATCATAATGAATATCCGACAAATAAGCTGCGCCCGACTCCAGCCGCGCCAGATCCCCCGAGTGCCCCTCCAACTGCTCCCCCTGCAATCGCTGGGACCATCGCAAGCAGCCTCTCACCACCCACGCCCCTGCTATTGAGGCCTGCATAGAAAGGGCACACACACATCAAATGCCTGCTTCAACAAGGTATCTACCTTCCTGTCCTGTACATCCTTCAATGCCGCGGCCCCCTCAACTGGAATTGTGGTCTTCTTAGTGACTGCCGACACCGCTGCATCTATTTATTTATTTATACATACATTTATATACCGCATCTTCCAAAGTTCAGTTGCGGCTTACAGTGAACAACAATTAACAAAGCAAGTTTGTTTTACAGGGAACGTCATATTATAACAGAACATATTTACAAGGATCGTCATATTATATATAGCATATACAGTCTTAACAAATTGAGATAATATAGAACAGATTAAACTATATACAGTTTTATTTATATATATATATATATATATATATATATATATATATACACATACACGTATATACACACATATGTATATATATATATATATATATATATATATATATATATATATATATATACACCTACACGTATATATACACACATATGTATATATACACATATACATACATATAAGCATATACATGGAAGTGAATGGACATAGGCTGTGAGGTCATCGTATGTATGTGTTATCGGTGTATGATAGGGGCTTTTGCTTAATGTATCTACCTTTGGCGAGCAAAAAATCTCTCTATCCTGGTCGGAAAGCGGATACAGCCGGGCTAAGGCTCTAGTACCTCGAAGTGCCGACTCCGGCAAGTCCCATTCTTCTTGAATCATGTCTCTAAAAACTCTATGGACCGGGAACACCCGCTGGGGGGATCTCACCGCCTGCAAGAGGATCCTCCAACGACTCCTCCGCCACCAGCGCCACCGAGGGCATATTTAACGTCTTAAGCGTCTCAGCAATCAAAGCCGGCAACTCCTCCCGACGAAATACATGGACTACTTTACTCTGCTGCTCCACGCCCGGTAACTCCCCCTCTTCCAACTCAGCATCAGAGGTCTCTTCCACATCTAACTCTGCGCCGCCCACCTCCTCCTCCAACCGAGATGGCGGGATGTCGCCTCGTGCCTCTCTGTGCTTCTTGGTTGGCACCTCTTCCGCCTCCGGAAGGCCCTCCGATCCTGCGCGCTTCCGACCCGCAGAACTTTGAACCTGAGATGCCAACACAGGCTGCAGTAAGGCAAACGCCCTCTGCATCAGCGAGAAAAAAATCAGAAGAAATTCCAGGGCCTCCACCCCCCTGGCCCCCTTCCGACGCCAAAAAACTGCCCTCTGCCGAGGAAGGGCCTGCCACAGGCTCCGCAGACCCAAAGAAGGCGGCCCGGATCCCCCAGCATCTGACAGACCCGCCACCTGTTCCTCAGCGGGCCCCTCCAAAGCCCGTTCAGTCACTGCCGCCTCTAAGGAGCAGCCTTTACAAACTCCCGACTCCAAGACCTCGCTTCGCTTCACCCCACAGACTAGGCAGCGAGGTTTAGGCGGCATCCTCCTCAAAGGTAACAAATCTGCCAACTCCACCACACAGCTAAGCTCCAGGGCCTCCCTGAGCGCCAAAAAACTGCTATCACTATTCTTTTTTTTTTTTTTTTTAACTTGTAAACAAAGGCAGAGATCTCAATGTAACTAGCTGAACGGGGCTAACCCGACCCCGAAATGAAGCTCCGGAAACCCTATATGAGACCCATTAAGCCGGGCAGTTGAAAAACAGGCTCCCCAAAATGGCCGCCGCTATAGTTCCCGCGCGAAGTACAGGCGGCCTGCCTCGGAGACTCCGAAGCCCTCGGGTGTCGTCTGAAGGACCTCCCTGCCCTCCCCCTCTGTCCTGCTGAACGCTTCCACCCGATGTGCCGCTGCCGACTTACCCGACACTCCGGGGATAGAAGGGAGAGGGAGGGAGGAGAAGGAAGCAGAAATGCGGCGCCGGAGCACAGACTTCCTGCGGCTTCAGCTCCAGCGTGCCTCCGAGAAGAGAGCAAAGCCCGCCCAGGCTGCCGTGCTGCTCCTCAGTGTTCCCTGGACGTGCTGCAGCTACACTGAGGCCGTCCCCCGATGCTGCTGCAAACACCCCACCTTCTACCTGCTCCTCACCCCTTTTACTGTGGGTTCGGGAGCAGGGAGGCACCATATACACACTTCCCTCCTGTGCTCGTTTAGACGTTGGGGCTAAGGGGAACCCCCCAAGGGGGCTAAGGGGAACCCCCCAAGGGGGCAGAAAAAAGGAGGAGGGAAGGGCCGAAAGAGAGAGAGAGAGAGAGGGGTCCCACAGAAAATCAGGAAAGACCCTTTCAGCAGCAGCACCGGATCTGAAAAAACAAAACCAAAAATTACCAAAAACTAACTAACAAGAGACAGATAAATCTCAAAAAACAAACAAAAGCTCTGCTTATTTGTTTCTCCTGAGCCCAGTCCCGGGCTCAGAACCTCCAAGCTGCTTGAAGACTGAAAGTACTGGTGGAAGGGGGCGGTTCTTGCCTATTAGTACCAGTGACATCAAAGCGATGACATCTTTCAGTCTCCAAAGCTGCTGGTGGAGGTTCAGAACTCTATGGTTCCGGGACTGGACTAGAGGGACGCAAAGGAAGGGCCCATTGTGGCATGTGCGCCCTCCACAGCGAGGATTTTGACAGGAACTAGGCCACAAGATTGGGCTGAGCGAGACCAGGGAAAAGGCCGAGACATGCAAAACAGGGTTCGACGGAATTCAATGCAGCACAGCTGGAAGCAGGTCGTACTCACGCTTGGTGCTCTTCGGCCCAGCCTGGGGCTTCCCCCCCTGTGCTCTCTGCCCCGAGACAGACTGTGGGGAGGTGGGGGGTAAGGGAGACCAAGCAGATTGTACTACACTGGGGTCAGGCTGAACTCTCTCTGATGTCTTTCCGTCTTTTTTTTTTTTTTTTTTTTTTTAACTTGAAAATACAAAATAAAGGAAGGAAAGGATAGGCTTGAGATCTGACCCTCCTAGTCCCCCCTCCCCCCGAAAACCAGTCCACCACCCAGGGGACTGAAATTCTGTTGAACTGCCTCACATCCTGACGATTAGGAGCAGCCACCAATCAAAGCTGTACTGGGAACAACCACCGTCTGCAGAGTCAGAGAAAATACTGGCGTGTGCCCCTAGCTGAACTGGCTATTATACTAGTGGTGATATCACACCTTCTAGTGTTTTCTCTGTCTCGGCATCTTCTGGTTGGGGAGATAACCCGGTTGTCTGGACAGGTCTAGCAGGAGGATCTGGAAATAGTGTTTTGGGCCTGTGGGATAGGTGATCAGTTAAAGACAAATAAAATAGGAGAAACATCCCCATTAAATATGAATGAATGTTTTCAGCACCAGATCAGAGCACTGGTTCCAATTCAGCTGGAAGCCTAAGAGTGAGGAGGACTGCCAGGTTCAAAAAAGAGCTATAAATTACATAGAGAAATGCTCGTTTGCACTATAACATCTGCTTGAATTAACCTTTCTACAGTTCAATGCAAGATAATGCAAATATAAATAAAAACTACTGCAATAAATGGACATCATAATCCTGAGGCTGCTATTTTTGAAACAGTCATTTGAAAAAGTCCTTTTTTAGAATGTTTTTTTTCTAGAAAGACAGAGGTGGTGCCTTTTTTTATTTTAGTAAGGGGAGGGAGACAATTCCTGCAGAGCATTACTACTCTTCTACCCAGAAAGCTGCATGACTGCAGTGATGTCAGCAATCCAGTTCCAAGGGAATTAACTATAAGCAGCATTTTAACTCTCCCCCCTCCCCAAAGAGGACTGATATTTAAAAGATGCAGTTTCCAAAATCACAGCCTCCTCTCTGATAACACTAGAAGATGCACTCTGCTGTTTGCACCCCCCTTCGCCATGTCATCAACTTGCACGGTTTTCCTCCCCAAATAAATCACACATGCAGGTCTTGCCCATACCCATCTAGGGCCTGTCCTTTAATCTTGAGACATGCACAGCAGCCACCTTCATGATGCAGCGTGCAGGGAAACTTGTCTTCTGTTCTTTAGCTCCTACGCCTGCTGATGCCAAGACAAGGTTCACCATTATGGGTTTCTTTGTTGAAAATGGAACAGAAAGTCTCAAACCTACCTTTCTACTACCAAGCAGAAACGCGCTGTACTGCAGAGCTGTTTACCTGGGCAATTTGTATGGCCTGATTACTGTTGAGGTCCCACATTTTGGCAGTTTTGTCGCAAGAGGCCGTGAACACTTTGCTACCATCCTGTAATTACAGAAAACAGTAGCGGACACAAGTGATGACAACACAGCACAGCATTATTTTTAACAGACAAGCCAAAATGTAACCAGCATGACATGTTATGAGAAATAGACATCAGAGCTAGGTTCATTTAGAGAGCGTAAAGTACGTTTTGCATGTGGAAAATGGCTATTATAAAGTTGCACATGGATATTATAGACATGTAAAAACTAGGCATGCTGAAATGTATCACCTATTTTTTTGCGATCTGTGCATGTTCTTGGCGGTATAGTCTGGGATGAACAGGGGCAGAGCTGCAGCATAGGCCTGCATTTTATAAAATCTGCACACGCACACACACATGCTTACAGTCTTCAGAGCATGTGTTCATTTCTATTCCAGTGGGCATCACTCTAGGAGTCTATTTTGTAAAAGCACACACACTCATGCTGTCATTATAAAACAGGTGCTTTTAAAAACAACCACCATGCACCCTTTTCTGAAATTACCATCCATATGACCTCTCACAGCAGATTGTGTCTCTGATTGTGGTTAAAAAATGCTGAAGCCAATTCAAAGCATCTTCTGTATTCTCTTCTCCCCAGGTCTTAATGTACTGGATTTTACTGGTAAATGTAACCCATCACCTTTCAGAAACACATTCTGGGCACCAGTTACTACATGGTAGTGTACTCCACCACCCACCATCTGGAACAGATTACCACAAATCTTTATATGCTCCAAACCGATGAAAGTAAGCCATACAAAGCAAGCACTGTCCATCAGAAGGCAAGGGATTTTTCTGGAAAAGGAAATTAATCAATTCACTTGAAAGGTGTTGACTATAGAAAGTTGGATACGTACATCACTCCAGCAAACATCTAGCACAGGGCCTGTGTGCATCTGCTGAGCTTTTGGAATAGTTTGGCCATTATCCTGGACCTCCCAACATCGCACCTATATTGAAGGCAAAGGCAGATGCATCTCTCAGTATTTAATATACCAATCTCCTGCTACTCCCCTCAACAGTTTGGCCTGCACCAAAACCAAGAATCTGACTGAAGCTAAAAAAAAAAAATGTAAATTATCAAATGAAACCAGTTACATGTCACGTATACACAACACATGAGGCAATTCAGAAATGAAATGCTTTATTACTGCAGGGCTCAATCAAATCGTGAAGCCATGTAAATAGTGTAGTTAGGCCTTACCTGCTCATTTTCTTTCCTTGGTACCCTAGTCCAGAGGAGTGGGTTTACACTCTCTTGTCAGCAGACAGATGACGTCACCTTATACAGGTCCTGTGCAGCCCCTAACCAACCACTATAAGCCTACCAAAACAGATGAACTCTTTTTTTTTTTTTTTTTTTAATATAAACAAGAGGAAATAAAACCATATTACTGCAAACTCCAAGCACAAGAAACAATGGCGGTACAGAGTCTTCTCATAACCTTATCCACCATCTGTCAAACAAAAATGCAGGCAAAACTACAGCTGAACATGCCCAGGGTGGATCCTAAACTGGACTGGAGAGAAGAAAATGAGTAGGTAAGGCCTAATTTCATCTTCCTTGTCATCCCTCCAGTCTAATCAGAATGAGTGGGAAGTACCAAAGCAGTCCCTAATGAGGGGTGGGAACCGAAAGCCCAACCTGCAGCACTGGTGCTCCAAAGTGCACATCTTGCCTAGCCTGACCATCCAGCCCACAGTGGTGAAAAAAAAGAGACTGCGAAAATGACCATGTCACTGCCTCACCAATATCCTGCGATGGAACCTGCCCATACTGTGCCCATGAAGATGCCCTAGCCTAATCGAATGTGTACAATCCGCGTGGGATCAACTACACCTTGACCATACACCAATGTGACAGCCTCCTTGATCCAAGGGTCTATCGAAGCCTTGGATGCCTTACACCACAAACAAATGATTAGACTTTGGGAAGACCTTAGTCACCTTTATTTTATTTAACAGGTTTTTTTATACCGTTTTATCATTTCAATCAAAGTGGCTTACATTGTAACTTAAACTTGGTAACATACATTAAATAGGGACAATGATAACTTGGATTATTTTCTGAGGCAACAGAGGGTTAAGTGACTTGCCCAAGGCGTGCTAGTGGGAATTGAACCCTGGTCTCTCGGTTCCGAAGCCAGTGCTCTAACCATTAGGCTACTCCTCTGCAGAACCCTGCGGAAGTCCAGTTTATTCAAGAGCTGCACTTTTGCAGAATCCTCCAACTCGGATTAATCCAGTTCAGATTGTGCAGGGGATGTTACCCGCATCTGCTGGAGACAGAATACTGGCTGCACAGAACCCTTTATAGAGTGATGTGATCAAACCAGCGATTCCCAGTCTCCATCTGCTGGCAGGGGGGCATAAATCCACTCGTCTGGACTGAATTTAGGGCATAATGAGAAATTTATTTTTGGTAACTCATATTACTGCAAAGATGGAAAATATTTAGAAAATGGGGAAACCAGCTATAATTTTTTTTAGATGCAAAGGAAAATAAATATTTCTCAGTTAGCATTCTTTCTTTGCTTGCTATTTGTGATTATTTTATTCCTTTAGATTTTTTTGTGTATGTGTTCTTTTTCCCTTCTTCTGTTCCAGTCTCTTCTACCCTGTGTGGCTAGGCAGATTCTCTTAGCCCAAGGGAGATAGTTGCTCAGGTGCCATAGATTCTGTTAACTCTGTTATTCACATAAATCTACTGGGAAGCAACATAGTTCAAGGGTTAGAATAATGGGTTGAGACCAATGTTCCCTCTAATTTTCTGTAGGCTGTGTGCGCATAAAATATCAGCTGTGCAGCTTTTGAAGGAAGGTTAAATTTTTGTGCGCCACATAATGACACTCAGAGTTATATACTTTAAAATTTGACTACACGTCAGAATACAGTATGTACACCACATTGATTTTAATCAAATGAAATGAAAATAGACGATTACTAAATGAAGCGGAAAATTTCTAGTAATTACAATCACAACATTTAAATTTTAAGACGTCTCTGTTGTGTTCTATCAGAATCAGAACTGTAATTTTTGTGCGCTCTATTGTAAAGTATGTGCGCTCGCACAGCAAGGTGTGTGCGCGCGCACACGCGCACAGCTTAGAGGGAACAGTGGTTGAGACACAGGACCCTTGGGTTCAAGTTTTGCTTCTCTCATCGACACTTATGACCTTGTTTGATTCAGTCTCCCACTACTATTTAAACTGTAAGTTCTTTTAGGCAGGCAGTTAAAAGTATTTGTATGTAATCTGTCATAAAACAACTGTAGAACAGTATTTCTGCATACATCCAAAAGACAAACAGGGTTGAGCTCTCTAACATCAGCAAAATTCACCCAAGAACACTACTAAGGGGCTTGTTTGAATTCAATAAGGCCGTGGCTCCGATATCAGGCGGAAGCCGCTACTGCGGCTTTGTAAACAAGCCCCTAAGACTCTTATCCACTCTCTAGTCACCTCCCGTTTTGACAAATGAAACCTCTTCCTCTGAATTGTCTCTCTCCCCTTCAATCTGTTCAAAACTCAGCTGCATGGCTTATCTTCCACCAGTGTTACTATGCTTACGTAATTCCTCTTCAAGTCATTCCACTAGCTTCCTCCATTTCTGCATCCAGTTCAAACTTCTACTGAACTATAAGTGCCTTCATTCTGCTGCTCCTCACTACCTTTCCTCTTATCGCTCCTTACAGCAGTACCCCGTTATCTGTACCTCTCTGCCACTGCCAACTCTAGAGCGTATATGTCCGGAACAAATTGCCTGAGTCTATGACATGCTCCATCTCTGGTCCTATTCAAACCCAGACTAAAAACCTCTCTTTTCAAGGCTGGTTTTCCCTTGTTCTCCAGTTCATCACCTAATCATTGCACTAGACCTACCCTAGTCCTCAGATGTTGTGTTGTCTGTCTTGATTAGACTAAGCTCTCTAGAGCAGGGAATCTCTCTTACATGGATATGTACAGTGCTGCATATGCCTTGCAGCGCTATGCAAATGATTAGTAGTACATAAATGCCAAAATAATTAATTACTGCTAATTAACCAAGAACAGGACTGCAATAATCACATTATGACTGCATGCAAACAATACTTTAATTACAATACTTACATCATTTGCCCATGATCCTGCAATGAGGAAGTTACCTGGTAATGTCAAAGGACTGAAAGAGAGACAACTTATACTATCATCTGGTGGTGAAGTTACTTCGATATCCTGTGCAAGGAAAAGAAAAGCACGTACAAAGAGATTCTTCATTACCGCCACACAGGAATTATGCAGAAGTATACACCAGACAGCCTGAATGCATATAAGAGCCTATATCATGCACAGAAGTTGAAATTCTTCAGCTGGGTCACATGGGGCATGTTTAGTAAAGTGTGCATCGGTGGTGAGCAATTGTGATGCTAAATTAGCATAAAGACACATCCATTCCCCTGCCGCTACCATGATACTAATGCACAGCACCATGCAGAGTTAGCATGCACCCAAAAAGCCCACCCTAACCACGATGCACAGTTAATGCTCCCCACCCAATTGTGTGTTGACTGGTTGGTGTGGCATTTTTAGCATAGGGTTCCCCCTTCTGGTTAGTGCACTTTAGTAAACAAAACACTAATGACTCATCCTGAAAGGTTAAAATACATCTACCAAAGACATCATGTTGCTGGTAAGATCTCAATCTGGGTTTTTGTTTTAATCACTATCCAGGCATTAAAGGATTTATGGTACTGCCTTATAGTAGGACTAAAAATCCCAAAACTTATTGAAAACCTGAAAACAGGTATGCAAAGTTTCTGCATCCGCGATCAATATGCAGTGGTAAGCAAGAGTCAAATAACTAAGGCACTGAACATATTAATACAATGATATACATTATAAATTTCCTTGTAACCCAAAACCAGACATACACATCTGAGTTTAGAATCCTCACATTTAGGGGGTCTTTTACTAAAAGGCGGTAAGGTGTTGCACCTTTATCTGTGCCCAATTCTTTTTTCCATTTCATTTAGCTCTTTGTTTTAGAATTGCAAACCGCTCTGGTACCCTGCGGCAGACAGTGGTATGCGAACTTTTAAATAAACATAATAGCACTGAAGCTATGGCGATTTAGGAGCAACACAACTGCATCAACGGTCGGAGGTGTGGAAAGAATTTCCCTAGCAGTCAACGCAGAGCATTTTCCCACAACGCGGGCTACATTAGTGCAGTTGTGCTCAACTCCACCTACTGGGGTGGCAGAATGGAGGAGTAGCCTAGTGGTTAGAGCAACTGCCTAGTACTCAGAAGATCAATGGTTCAATTCCTACTGGCACTCCTTGTGACCTTGGGCAAGTCACTTTACCCTCCATTGCCAGTCTTTTCTTCTGAGGCAATCTACCAGTGATTTATTTAACAGGTTTTGTATACCGCCTTATTAAATTCCAAGGTGGCTCACATGAAACAAATATAGCAATAAGCTTTTACATAGAACAGTGATACACTGCCAAGAAAACCCAGAGGCAGCTGGGTCGCCTGGAGTCAGCACTGACTTGACAGCACTAAATAAAACTAGGGTGGTATTAGGTGAACCTGCAGCAATGCAGTTAGCGCACAGTGCAAACCCAGCATTAAATGTGCTGAGCTCACCACACCCACAACTGTGACATGGGTTGTACAGTTAGCGTGGGAATCACCCCATGCTGTCATGGGCCTGTTCAAGCTGGCAACACGTGTCCCAGTGCGCCTTCCGCATGTGCCAGAACCCACACTACCAGCTAGCGCCTGTTAGTAAAAGGCCCCCTGTTTTTCTAACATTCCAACATACTGTACATAACAGTGTTGTGCAAAGAAAATAAATGATATTTATAATGTGACAGGCTGAACCTTTACATTGCAACGTGTTACCAGGAGTTCTTAAGATTGAGTCTTCATATCAAACATTCAGAAAAAGTTGAACTCTTGGCTTTTTCTCAAATTAGATCAAAACTAGCGATTATTTGTTTTTTGGGGGGAACGACAGAAATATTATAAATGTTAGTTTTTATGGTGTGATTTTTAACTTGTAATGAAATGTTTGCGCTGCAATGATTTTTATAGTGTTTAATGCTACACATGACACAGATTTCCTTGGAATATGATGTGCTCTATAAATTAAAAATGAAATTAATCTTAAATAGCATGATTTAGACTGTTAAAAATAACTCTTCTTGGTTTAATCCATTTTCAGCTTTAAAGATAAGCCAAAGGGAGGAGTGGTCTAGTGGTTAAGACAAGGTACTTCAGGCCGGAGGGCCGGGGGTTCAAGTCCCACCTGGGGACAGCAATCTCAGGCCGGAGGGACTGGGATTTCTAGTCCTATAGGCACTCCTTGTGGTCTTGGGCAAGCCACTTAACCCTCCATTGCCCATGTTCCCTGTAAGTATTAGCGTATGTGTCTCATATCCCCTCGTGTTAAATGTATCCCCCAATTGACCGCTTTGACCCAGTGAAAAGCGGGATATAAATACAGCTAAATAAATAAAGTCATTTTGAAGCGCTCCTTTCCAATCCTAGAATGTTTTGTGCACGATGAGTGCTGAGCAGGACAAGAAGATATTGCATAGTCTAAGGGGTTTGTTTACTAAACCGTGGTAGCTGACTCTGTGCGATATTGAAGCCATGGCCCCAATGATTTCAATGGGGCTGCAGCTCCGATATCACACGGTCCGCTACCACAGTTTCATCAACATACCCCTAAATGTCAGAGTGGAACTTCTCTCCCAAACACTATCGTGGAAAGTGAGGGGTGAAAAATAAGAGGCTGATGTAGAAACCTGTGAAAAATATTGTAGGTCAGCAATTGTTTTGCATGAACTCTGCTACTGTTGCAAATAAGCTCCTGGCTTGTTTGACTCAATAGCAAATTTCATGGTGAACTTGTGTGTTCTGAGCTGTGGGGATGAATGAAAAATTGACAAAGAAGTGCCCTTTGTGTGATGACAGCAGAATATTATCTGCTATTGGCTGAGTGTCAGAGCCCTACTACCCTCCTCACCTGGAGGGCCTAAAGTCTTTGGTCATCCAGTTGGCCCCGAGGTTTTGCCAAAAGCAAAATGTAAAAACAAATAAAACCTGGTTGCCTTACTGCAAAGCCCTTGCCCCTGGAAGACCCACTCCCTTCATCCACAAACTATGCTTTCTCCAACTCAGGTGGCTCACAGCCTTTCCTTCCTGACCTCATTTATTTCAAATTAAGACATCCAACAGAGACTGGGAACATCCCTGCTCTCTCCTGTCCTGATGGCACTATCTTGCAAAAAGGTAACAACTGATCTCTAGCATGAATGCATGGCTAGTGTCATCGTGAGCGTTTTGCTTTCCTAGACCATAGGATGCTGTTCCAAGGGCTGCAGAGCAGAGATGGCATCCATCTGTCCAAGAAAGGTTGACGCCTCTTCGGTAGAAGACTGGCTAATCTACTGAAGAGGGCTTTAAACTAGATTCGTTGGGGATGGGTGAAGAAAGCCCCCCAGGTAAGTGATACATTAAATACCTTTATGGAAATGGGTAACAGGGGTAACATATGGAAAGCAGTGTGTATAAATGCCCGTAGCATGGGAAATAAGATCTCTGATGTTGAAGCTTTGGTGGGAGTGGCTGACTTGGATTTAGTGGCAGTTACAGAAACATGGTTCACAGAAATCCATGACTGGGATGTAACTATATCTGGCTATACTTTATTCAGAAAGGACAGGGTAGGAAGAAGGGGAGGAGTGGCACTATATGCAAAAACTACTATTAAAGCTTTGGAATTACAGAGCTTAAAAGGGAGAGAGGAGGCATTGTGGGTTAAACTAGAAAGAGGGAAAGAAGGAGAAATTAGGCCTTACCTGCTAATTGTCTTTCCCTGAGTTCTCTCCGGGCCAGTCCACTCAGTTAGGTGGGTGGAACCTGGGGCTTCCAGGATCATTCCCCCTTCAACCAGATTCATCCCACAAAATAAGGCAGGCTCTGCCCCTCTTGTACGCTGCCGAGAAACATGCAGCCACGAACCTTCTCTCTTGGTTCCCCCCCCCACCCCCAATTAGCTTAATTGAAGACAAGACAAGGGAAAGAGATATATAACTATCTGTAGAGAGAGGTTACAGCCCTGCTAGAGCTAAACTTCCTCAGTAAGACCACTGAATAAACACTAATTTTACTGTCCAGTATCCTGTCAGCTCTCCACGTCCTGTTCAGCTGCTGAGGACTGAAGACTGGAGAGCTGTCATCAGGGGGAGTGGCTATAGCCTGTCAGCAAAACTTTTAGTTTTCAGTCCTCAGCTGCTGAAGGAGATTGACAACCCTAAGGTACCCTGGACTGGCCTGGAGAGACGAACTGGAAATCTATTTGCATTGGCATGATATACAGACCTCCCTCACAAGAGGAAGAGGTAGACAGTTATTTGAAGACATACGCAGCATTGCTAGTAAAGGGGGAAGTGCTACTGATAGGGGATTTCAATATACCAGATGTTAATTGGCGCATTCCTGCTGCAGTATCATCTAGAAGTAAAGAGATCCTGGATTCTCTACAGGGAGAACTATTCAGGCAATTGGTAACAGACTCCACACGTGAAGAGGGCCATACTGGACTTGGTGCTTACCAATGGTGAACGTGTTTCTGATGTTATGGTGGGAGATCATTTTGCATCCAGTGATCACCAGATGGTGTGGATCATTATTAGGACTAGGGCTGTTAGAATCCATTCAAAAGTTGAGGGTCTTAGACTTTAGGAAGACTAACTGCCAAGATGGGCCAATACCTCAGGGAGTCGTTAGCAGGATGGGAACAACTGGGGGATGTAGAAAAACAGTGGGCAAAACTGAACGGGGATATTTTAAGGGCAACCAACCTTTCTGTTAAAATGGTAAATAAAGGTAAAAGGAAAAGGAGACTGCTATGGCTTTCGAAAGAAGTAGCTGAAAAAGTGAAGAAAAAGAGGGAGGCCTTCATGAAATACAAGAGATCACAGGGAGAGGAAGACAGGTATCTATATTTGGAAAAACTTAGAGAAGCTAGCAAAGTAGTCAGGAAAGCAAAGATTCAAAAAGAGGAGGAAATAGCCAATGCAATAAAATGGGGGGATAAGACATTTTTCAGATATGTTAGTGAGAAGACGAGGGGCAAAAGTGGTATTGTCAGACTCAAGGGGAGGAATATGTAGAAGCTGATGAGGATAAAGCGGAGTTGCTTAACAAATATTTCTGTTCTGTGTTCACAGATGAAGAACCAGGAGCAGGACCTCAGAAAACACCCACAAACGGGAACAGAAGCGAGGGATATCTTGAACAATTTTCAGAGACTGTGTTCGTGAGAAACTAGCTCAACTTAAAGTAGACAAAGTGATGGAACTGGATGGGATGCACCCTAGAATACTGAGGGAACTTGGGGATGTTCTAGCAGCTCCACTGACTGACCTTTTCAATGCCTCGTTAGAGTCGGGTGTGGTGCCAAAGGAATGGAGAGAGGCTCATGTGGTGCCTTTACACAAAAGCGGAAGTAAGGATGTGGTTGAAAACTACAGGCCAGTTTAACTTTGGTGGTGAGTAAATTATTGGAAACGCTGCTGAAAGAGAAAATGAGGTTTCTGGAGTCCAGCGGATTACAGGATCCGAGGCAGCATGGATTCACCAGAGGCAGGTCTTGTCAGACAAATCCGATTAATTTCTTTGACTGGGTGACCAGAGAGTTGGAGATGTGGTGTATTCCGATTTCAGTAAAGCCTTTGACACTGTTCCTCACAGGTGACTTATAAACAAACTGAGCACCCTAGAGATGGACCCTAAAGTTATTGCTTGGGTTAGAAACTGGTTGGGTGGGAGGCAACAAAAAGTATAGGTAAATGGAGCTCACTCTGAGGAGAAGGATGTTACCAGTGGTGTGCCCCAGGGATCTGTCCTTGGTCCGATTCTTTTTAACATCTTTGTTAGTGATATAGCGGAAGGGCTGTCGGGTAAGGTTTGCCTCTCTGCGGATGATACCAAAATCTGCAAGAGTAGACACCCAGGAAGGTGTAGATAACATGAGGAGGGATCTAGCTAAGTTTGAAGAATGGTCTAGAATTTGGCAGCTGGGATTTAATGTTAAAAAATGTAAGGTCATGCATTTGGGCTGCAGCAATCCAAGGGAGCAATATAGTATATAGAGGGCGAAGTACTTTTGTCATCTAAAGAAGAGCAGGACCTAGGCGTGGTTGTGTCTGATGATCTTAAAGTAGCTAAACAGGTAGAAAATCAAATCATAAAAATCACCAAACCACACTTTTTTTTGTCAGAATAAACCGAAGGAGGCAGGAATATCCACCCAACCACACCAGACGGCTTATTCCATTTTAATCAATTTCATTATTATAAAGACTGACTTATCTGCTGAATTTTTTTGTTGCTGGCTTAAGTCCAACCATCGCAGTACCGTCAAACAGACACGACGTGCACGTTTCGGGACAATCGCCCTGTTTCAAGTGCCATTTTCCTTCTTCAAGCAAAAACCGCATGAACAACCCGGCTAAGCCCAACTCGGCAGTGGCTAACTTGGCAGCGGTCCAAATGTCAAACGAATCAATAGTAGTAAATTTGATGACAAAATCATTGACCACTGAACAAGAACATCTTCTTAATCTTGGATTGTCGTTTGTACCAATGGTGAAACATGATCCGTTTCACATGCGTTTGAGTCTTTATAAGTTTTTTCGTAAAGTACATATCACTCATTATTTTTTGGATAAACCAGGGATCATGGATGATTCCGTCAAAATTCCTCGATCTAAATGGGTACCGCCTGAAGTGAAAGATCCCTCTATCCTCACATTTCAGAATTTGGTTCTCTGTGATCTTGAACATTTGGAGTCAAAAGCACACCCGAAGTGGTTTAATTTGGATAAAAAGAGTAATGATGCTCAGAAACAGTTGAGACAAGATCCAGAAATTACCATTAGAAGAGCTGATAAGGGGGGAGCGATAGTGGTGCAGTCAACAACTGATTATCTAGACAATCTTAGGAGTCATCTTTCGGATGTACAAACTTAACAACATTTGGTTGATCCCACATTGGAACTTCAAGCACAGATAAAGACCCTACTTGATGAGGGATTATTTTATGGCTGGTTGACTAAAAAGGAGTATAAATTCTTGAAATTGGAGAATCCTGTGGTTCCAATAATATATATGGTACCTAAAATCCGCAAATCCCTGGTGTTCCCCCCCGGGTAGACCAATCGTTTCGTGTAGGGGGTCACTGCTTCAGCCTTTATCACAATTTTGTGATGTGTTTTTACAGAAGGAAGCAATTCTTGTAAAATCATTTGCGAGGGATTCTACTCACTTTTTACAACAGCTAACTGCAGTATCTTTTCCATCATGGGATTTTTGTCGTTACATTAGATGTAGCTGCGCTCTACACTAACATCAATCAAGCTGAAGCAATGACATTGTTATCAACTTTGTTCAAGTTTGCGCCAACTCGTCTTCCTCGCACATTATGTAAATTGCTTGAATTGGTATTGACTAGAAATTCTTTTCTTTTTTTTTTTTATTTAATCTTTATAAGTTTTTACATACAATGAAGCTAATTACAAAAGCTTCATGGAAATTAGGACAATTGGTATGAAAACAACATTGATATAATCAATATTAAACAGGAAAAGATAAGGAAAACAATTCCAAGTCCTACTATAGCCCACCACAAGGAGATCCAAAGAACATATTAATAACCAAAAAATGAGAAGTAAAGAGAAGAGAACAAAAGCAATCAAACCTAAATAACAGGCAGGGCATCTGAAGTCCCAGTAGGAAGGTGTCGGGCACTAAGAAAGCTCGACAGCTGAGACGGTTGTGATAAGGAAGCTTATCATAGCTCAGGTAGGAGCTATAGAAAAGATTATGTGACTCTGAACAAGCAACCTGTCAGTTTTGGTAGAAGTAAGAAAACAGAGTTTTCACATAAAAGACTACCAGTCCCAGAATGCACCAGGTTTCCAGCAGCCATGAGAAGGGCTGAAGTGAGAAAACGTGTGTGCAATCAAGAGAGCTATGAGGTAATCCCTAAGCACTCATCTCAAAGGGCAGGGCCTGATTCAACACAGCTGCGCTGTGTTAGGGAGGAGCACACATTAGGACAGAATAAGAATAGAGCTTATTCTACAGATAATAGCTACAGAGACAGCTTCAGACACAGATACAGCAACAGCTCCAAGCTCAAGCCCCAACATCATCTCGAGAAGCAGAAGCCAAGCCAAGCGGATAGAGAGAGAAGGAAACTCTCTGGAAGGAAGAGAAGAAAGGCCATTGGAAGGTCTGGGAGATTCCAAGGCAGTACCTATACTGGGAGGTATTCCAAGTGCCAGCAGAGTCCATTGGACTGGAGTCAGCCAGAGGAATGGATTGGCAGAGATAGGAATCACCAGTGGCTACCTGGAAGAGAGAAGACTGCACGTGGAAAGGACTTTCAGACCTATGCCAGAAGGTATGTGAGGAAAGATCCAGTGTCCAGGGATCAAGATTGGAAGGCTGGACATCAGAACTGGATTACATACTGGCCAGGCTATACAGAGAGGAATTATGATAGCAGGAGAGGCTCAGGTATGAACACTGATCCAGACCCTATCTATAATAGTGAATGGCAGCAAGGGAATAAGCATTCTCATGATAGTGCCTTAAGGAAAGGCTCGTCTGTGCCAATGTATGATAGTGACCCTATGCTGATTGATGAAGGGGGAGATACAGCAGATGAGACTATTAATTACATGGACTGTTCTTTATCCAAGTGCTATTGCTAGCTTTCTGTGAGCAAACACATCAGCCATCACAAAGAAACCTAACTTTGTTCTTTATTTCCACTGCAAACAGCTCTTAAAGCAGGATTTGGGTTCACACAGTAGCAGCCAGCCAGCTAAAGGGTTTCAGCTGGTCAATTGATAGTAATTAAAGCTGCACCTGATTGTGTGTGTGAGCAAGGGAGAATCACTGCTAGGATCTGCGTGGAAAATAAGCAGAAGTTAACCTAACAAGCAAAGTTTATTCATTTCTTTGTGCCTTTTTATTTGGTAATTATTTGCTAAGAAAACATTAGCTAATTGCCTGACAAGCTGAAGGTTGTTTTCTGATTTGCTTTGTGACTTTATGTTATCCATTTAAACACTGCAAGCAAGTAACCTCATTTATATTGCTACCAAGCATATTTGTGCTGGGTGAATTAAACCCCATCAATAAAAGTAGTATTTTATTGGCCTTACCACTGGTATCACAACTCAATTATTGTCTTCAGCTGTGTTTGGGAGTGAAAGAACTACATTACCCACAATACCTTGCAAGAATCTTATGAATATATGCATCGTCAAGATTGTGTAAGTTCTCACCCTAGGCAGCCGTCTGACACGGTTCATAGAAAATATATGAAGCATTATTAATTTTAACCATATATTTACAAGGAAACTTTAAAAGGTATAACCTGCCCAACAACAAAACCCCAGGTCGAAGCAGAAGAAATTCCTTTCTGCGTTTTTGAGTTTCCTTCGCAAGGTCTGGAAAGATCCTGACAGTTAAACCATAGAATTGAACAGAATGCTTCTTAAAAAACATTCGTAAAAACCAGTCCCTATCAGAGGACAAGGCAAAAACAACTATCAATGTAGAGGGAGAAACCACCTCCTCTACCGAGGACTCCAATAAAGCTGATATATTTAACAAATCTAACTGACCCTCCACATCAATAGTTCCGACCCCAAGATCTTTCTTTCCAGATGGTAAATAATATATTTTAAGCATAGGGGGGTGCGAATCAATTGGAACACCAAACACTTCTAACAAATACTTCCTAAACATATCTTTAGGTGAAATAGTAGATACCCTAGGAAAATTAATACAACGTAAATTACAATATCTGGAATTATTTTCCAAAAATTCAATCCGGGTTTTTAAAGCCACCATGTCCTTCTGACACGACGAAACACCATCTAGGTAACAAGTAGCCTTCTGATGCAATTCTGCTACCGATGTTTGTAAAGCTGATACTTCAAGGGTATGTTGTTGAAGCAGAGTAGTATGTCCTTGGACCTGTACCGCTACAGCCACCACTTGTGGAGCAAGCATATCCCCAAGCTTGACTATAGTGGTCCATATCGATTCGAGGGTAAATTCAGCCGGTCGCTCCAAGGAAAAAGTATGTACCTGTCCCGAAGAGCCCTCTGTTGCGCGGCGTTCAATCCTTGATTCTCAAGACCGGGGCAAACCCGAGAAAGTATCCGGTTTACCCCCAACAGGCCCCCTCAACCTCACGTCCTCTGGGTTGGTAATATCGGCGGACCGAGGCTCCATACTCCTCCACTGTACAGCAGCTCCTCCAGGATCCGAGCCCTCTGCAACATCAGAAGAGAGCTCTACCCCTGGCTGCTCAGGACTCTGCCCCACCAGAGGATCTTTGGGAGGCTGCCACTGCACCGGCGGAGAGATCTCCAGCCCGGAACCCCCAGTCAAGCAAGCCGGCTCAGAGAGGGGATCAATCGGGCTCTGCACCGCCGACATCTGAGACTGCCGCGATGGTGTTAAAAACGCATCAATCGGTCCAACGACCTGAAGGGAAAGAGCAGAGGAGGCTACCAGGCTAGAGGAGGACTTCTTTGACCCTTTAGCCTTCAGTTTGCCCATATTCTAGAGAGGTAAAAAACGCTGCCGCTATAGCTCCCTCTCAAAACGCCATCTTGGATCATGTCCTCGATCAAAATTATTTTCTTTTTGAAGGGAAGTATTATCATCAGATTTTTGGGATACCAATGGGGGCGGGCATCAGTAGCACCATCAATTGCAACCTTGTACATGGCTGATTTTGAAGAGAAGTTCATTTATGGATCTTCATATTTTGCTCATGTTCTCTTTTGGAGAAGATATTTAGATGACATTTTTTCTTTGGTTGGGCACTTCTTCACAATTACAAGACTTTATAAGTTGGTTGAATGGTTTAAAATCTAACATTACTTTTACAGCACATGTTGATTTTCATCAATGGAATTTCTTGATATGCTCATAATTAGGGAGACTAGTTTCTTCCGAACTACTTTATATCGAAAGAGTGTCCAACGTAATAGTTTATTAAAACACCAGAGCTGTCATCCAGGTCCATTGAGAAAGGGTCTCCCATTTGGACAATTCCTTCGATTAAGACAAATATGTTCAGCTCTTGCTGATTTTAAGATTCATGCTCTTGATCTTATTAATCGGTTACGGGCTAGAGGATATCCAGAAAGAGTGATCAAACAAGCTTATTGCCGGGCCACTTACACTCATCGTGAGTGGTTGTTGGAGGAATCCTTGGAGCCAGTGAAATCAATTACATCTTCTGAATTTTTTGTGAGAGTTCTCCCTTACACAAATCTGAGCACGCAAGTAGTGTGAATACTTAAAAAAATACTGGACTGTTTTGGAGTTGCATCCATGTTTTAAAAAAACTCCTTATGGTAGCCTTTTCTCGGGGTCCTAATTTACAAGACATGCTGGTACAGTCAACGGTTCCGGTTGGTCGACCAATTTCCCCGTTTGTCTGATAGGGGTCACTCAGTTTGTGCCTCTTGTATATATTGTGCGACTTCAATGACGGGTGTAATGTGGTCTCACCCTTTAACTGGACAAGCTTTTACAAGGCGATGGGCAACTATGTGTGTTTCTACATTTGTGATTAATGTTTTACAATGTCCTTGCCCTCTTGTATACATTGGGAGAACAACACGCATGATAAAAACAAGATTGGGCGAACATGCATCCTGTATTCGACAGCAGGTGACATCTTTATTTTATTTACATTCTCTTATATACCACGCTATTCTGCATCAGTGCGGTTTACATTGAACAAACTGAAATTACATTGAACAGGGCATTATAACTTGGAGATAACTATTTTACAGGGAACATGGGCTATGGAGGGTTAAGTGGCTTGCCCAAGACCACAAGGAGCACCTGTGGGACTAGAAACCCCAGTCCTTCCGGCCCAAGGTTGCTGTCCTCTAGTGGGATTTGAACCCCCGACCTTCCAGCCTGAAGTACCTTGCCCCAACCACTAGGCCACTCCTCCACTCCGATCGTGGAACACTGTTTGGCTCACGATCATAAATTTGAAGATTTATTATGGACAGTGCTGGATCACGTCCACCCGAGACCTGGGAGGGGGGGGGGGTGATCATGCAGCTGTACTACAGAAACGAGAACAAAGTCTAATTTTCAATTTTAATACGGTTCATCCCTCAGGGTTGAACAAAGAAACTGAATGGTCGAACTTACTTTGAGGTCATCCATGACGCCGTGGGATTCCCCTCCTTTGGTGGGGTTTTCCTGTCATCTGATTGATTCCCTGTTGAGTGATAGACCAACTTAGCCAATCAACATATGGTGCTCATTATAAACAGCAGCTGGGCTTAGCCGGGTTGTTCATGCAGTTTTTGCTTGAAGAAGGAAAGTGAAGAAGGAAAATGTTACTTGCAACATGGCGATTGACCCGAAACGTGCACGTCGTGTCTGTTTGACGATACTGCGATGGTTGGACTTAAGCCAGCAACAAAAAAATTCAGCAGATAGGTCAGTCTTTATAATAATGAAATTGATTAAAATGGAATAAGCTGTCTGGTGTGGTTGGGTGGATATTCCTGCCTCCTTCAGTTTATTCCGACAAAAAAAAGTTTGAGTAGAGCAGGTGATAAGGGGTTGTACGGTGATTTTTATGATTTGATAATTAACTTTGCCAAACAAAGGGGATTTGTTGGATTTGTTTAAACAGGCAGAAAAGGCAACGGCAAAAGCTAGAAGGATGCTTGGGTGCATACGGAGAGGAATGGCTAGCAGAAAAAAAGGAGGCAATAGTGCCTCTGAATAAGTCTTTGGTGCGACCTCATTTCCTCATTTGGAGTATAGTGTGCAATTCTAGAGACCGCACCTTCAAAAGGATGTGAACAGGATGGAGTCAGTGCAGAGGATGGCTACTAAAATGGTTAGTGGTCTTCATTAGAAAGCATATGAGGACAGACTTCAGGATCTTAATATGTACACCTTAGAGGAAAGGTGGGATAGAGGTGATATGATTTAGATGTTTAAATACCTCTGTGGCATAAATTTTCAGGGGGAAAGCCTCTTTCAATTGAAAGCAAGTTCTGCTACGAAGGGACATGGGATGAGGGTGAAGGGGGATAGATTCAGGAGTGATATGCGGAAATATTTCTTTGCAGAAAGAGTGGTGGATCCGTGGAATAGTCTCCCAGTGGAGGTGGTAGAGATGAGGACAGTAACTGAATTCAAAAAAGCATGGGAGAAACACAGAGGATCTCTAAAGGAAAAAAGAGGACTGTTGTAGTTGTTGATATGGAAGGACAAG
This sequence comes from Ichthyophis bannanicus, assembly GCA_033557465.1. Lineage (NCBI taxonomy): Eukaryota > Metazoa > Chordata > Amphibia > Gymnophiona > Ichthyophiidae > Ichthyophis > Ichthyophis bannanicus. Next base: position 115,425,527 of record CM066049.1, on the reverse strand, counting down.
CTAGATAGGCCATGTGGTCTTTTTATGTCATCATATTTCTATGTTTCTAGTACGTCAGAATATATAGCTAAGTGCTGGGCTACGGCTTTTTTCAAAATTGTGCCACTGGGGCAGTAGCGAGTGGGGCTTGCTCCTGCCCCCTACTAATTTTCTATGTTGGAATACGCCAGGAGAGGGAGCTGTTGGGGTCAGTAACTATTTTTTGGATAAAAAGATGCTATTAACATTTTGCTTGCCACTGAGAGACCCGGGGGAGGGAGGCTTTGCTATCCAGTGAGACCATAAGGATTTCGGTCCTCCTTGGTAAGGACCTTTTGATGCTGGGCCAGGAGCCATATTAATATGAAGCTACCACTGTGTGAAACTTTACTTCCAGGGAACTTAATCCTTTCTAGGCCGAGCCCAAAACTCTCGGGATCCAAAATTCTGACTAAATATTCCTATCAAATGGTATATAATACAGGAAAATCACTATTAGAACATATTGAATAAGATGGGTACAATTTTCCTGAAATATGCAAAAATTAACCCGGCTGCAGAATGTGGATTAAAAATTTAAAGTAGGCCTTGAAGAAAACAACAACAAAAAAAACTACAGCTCTTTGAGATGTAGTTATTTTTGTGTAAACAAACTTGTGAAGTCATTTTCATGTGCCCATTTTCACAGAATTTGATAATAATGTTCTGCTTTACATCTTTTTACATCACAGCATCAGTCAAAATTGCATATATTCATGAAAGTTTATTACTGTGAAGCCCACTTTTGCAAAGTCACTTGGATGCATAGATATCTATTGCAAAAATGTGTTAAAAATAAGGGCAAAACACTAAAATGCTGGCAGTTTTGCACATATGTGGTTTTCTCAAGTTTTTTCAAGTAAAACATACCTTTTGTAAAATTTTGTAAGCAGTAAGAACAAAATATCAGACTTGTCATGTTGAGTCAAATCACTATCTAATCAAGCCCATCACGGCTGTGACAACAGCCAATCCTGGTCATTCAGCAGATGCCAATGGGGAAATAGATTTGTTGAATAATTTCAAAGTAAGTACAAACTTAGATTGCAAGCAATGTTCCCACAAAGCTGCCCACACTGTTAATATGAGGGTGCTGCTGCCATATTGCATTTTGTCCATGTCAATTCAAAACATCTGTATTTTCTCTCCATGAGGTCCCAACATACTGAAAGCATGATAATGCAGAACCGCCCCACCAGCAGTAGCACAGGTGGAGGATGTCCGCATAGCTTTGCGGGAATGTTGAACGCATGCCCTCTGGGGAGAGGAAAATACCTACTGTGCCCAAATGTGACTCGCTTTGAACTACTACTGACAAGATGTAAGTTAAATCAATTAAAAAAAAAAAATCCAACTGATAATTGCTGTATGATAACTGGCCACCACTTGAAGACAGATGAAAGAATTCTTAGATTTTCATTGGTTAGGAGGTTTTTTTGGTACCTTCATAGGATTGTGATTATCTGCAGCTGTGGTTCCAAACATACTTGTGCCACCTGCACCAAAACCAGAAGCCGTGCCAAAAAGACTCATTTTCGCTCTAAAATATACAGAAAAAGATGATGGAACTAACACTGTTATGCAAAGTATATCATTAACAGGCAATAAAACTTGTTGTGTGGCACTAGCTACTAATTATATTGTGAACATACTTTCAAGTAGAAAATGAACCTATTTCCATAGAAAATGTGTGCTGTTGCTCTTACAGTGGTGTGCAAAAGTCTGGGATCACTTGTGAGTTTTGCTTTTTTTTGTACTTTAACTTTTTTTTTTTTAATTTTGTGTTAGCCCAGCATATTCATCTTTCTACCACGTTAAAAGGGATACATTTGGCTATTTGAGTTGACTTTTTGCATTCCTTGCTTCCAATTTAAATACTTTACAGACACTGGGAGATAGCTACTGCGATTTTTGTGGATCCCACGTCAAAACTGCATCGAGATTATCCAATATGCATACATTATTTCTGACCAAGTAGGAGGCTGGTTTCACTAACCAATCACAATGCAGATATCTAGCCAACAGTGCAGCTATAAAAATGCGCTGAATTTTTGAATTTCATACACTTTCTGGATCGACCATGAAGATGACTCGGACCTTGACGTTGGAGGAGCGTGTTCGTGTGTCCTTTAGGAGCGAGGAAGGATTTTCAAGCCGTCAGCTAGCCAGGAAAGTTGGCTGCAGTGAGAGCGCTGCTGTTAAGATTGTGCAGAAGAAGAAATGGGTTCAGTGGTGGACAAGCCTCATTCAGGTCGACAACGTGCATCAACATCACGCCAGGACCGTGCACTGCGACGCATTTCACTGACTAATCGCAAGTTGACCTCTCCTCAGCTACTTCGAGAGTGGTCAGACAAGAGTGAGGTCAGTGTCAGCTCATCATCAGTTTTGTCGCCAGTACCTGCAGTTTGGTCTCTGGGGCTGCAAAGCACGGAATAAGCCACAGATGACTGACATACAAAGGCGCAACCGGATCATGTGGGCGAGAAAGCACTCAACCTGGTTGACTGAAATGTGGGAAAAGGTGCTATTCAGCGATGAAAGCACCTTCTGCCTGTTTGGTAACCAGGCCCACACCTATGTGAAATTTCCTGGAGAGGAATTCAAGCCTGAGTGTCTTAACCTCACTGTGAAGCATCCTTTGAAGGTCATGGTCTGGGGCTGCATGGCTGCCAGTGGCATTGGACGTCTTCATATCGTCGATGGAATGGTCAACGGGGCCAAGTACATCACCATACTGCAAAGGTGCATGGTGCCATCAGTACACCAGCTGTTTCCTGTTCCAAGATGACAATGCACCCTGCCATTGCTCCAGACAGGTGATCAGCGGGAAGCAGCGGATCATCAAGTCAATGGACTGGCCTGCCCAGTCTCCAGATCTGAATCCAGTCGAGAACCTGTGGCACAAGGTGGCGTTGGAAATATCCAAGAGGCATCTGACATCAAAGTGTGAGCTGACCGAGTCATTCATTGCAGCTTGGAACCGCGTTGTCACCAATGATCACCTTGTCAGACTGGTTCATTCAATGCCGACAAGGCGCAGTCAGGTGATGAAGAACAAAGAGTGGCCCATCAAATACTGAGCCATCACTGACACATAAAAAACAGCCTTTTTCAAGGCCACATACATTAATTTGAAAGAAACCTGGCATGCATCCATAATATTTTAAAGCATACTTATATTGTTGGCCAACGATGTACATTACGTGATTTTCACAGAAAATCTATCAACAGGACATCTATGGGGAACAAACTCAGAAAATAAGGGCCAAACCAATACGAAAAGTTGGCCCTAACAGCCAAATCTATCACTTATCATGAGATACACAGAAAAAGCCACTGGGAGGAAAAAGAAATTAAGATATAAGGTCACAAAGTTGAAAAAAAACCCATGTCAAATTTACAAGTGATTCCAGAGTTTTGCACACCACTGTACAATATCTCAAAACCTGGCTGTTCCCAACTGCTTTCCCTCAGGCCTCTTTGAAATGACCCAGCCCATTTCCTAGCCACTTCCTCTCCTCCATCTCCACCTTTTCTTGTTATTCTCTCCTCTTAGGCTTTGCCTTTTCTCTTTTTCCCTTCTCCTTCCTGCTTTCTCTCTGCTCTACTTCCTTTTTTTTCCTGATTTGCACTCTTTCACTGTTTCCCCTTGCTTACATTTTGTAAGCTTCCGTGATGGCCTCTGGAATAAATAAACAATCCAATATCACACGTTTCCAGTTGTATGGAAATAACTATTGAACATAGCGAACAGTTGCAGATGCACCAAGATCATGCCAGTGGCAATGGCAAATATAACTTAGAACTAGAGTCTAGACAATAATAAAGTAACCACTCTCAAGAAATGTACAACTTATATGAAAATATAATGTAACAATTAAGGTGTGAATTTAAACACCTACGTAGCTGTTTCATTACAGCAACCAGAGACCCCTTTAGAGGCAAAAAAAAAAAAAAAAGAAAAGAAAAATTAGAACTCTTTGTATTAATTTTTAGGAGCCGACATCAGAAGATAATTCAATGGTCGCTATCCGAGGATGTCAGCAAAGAACTATTCCAAGTCAAATTCATTTTTATTGAGTAGTTTAAAAAGTTCATCGAGTGCAGCCACATGCTCTTCAAACTGTAAAACAGGCAAATATGAGCAGAAAAATGCCGCAAATAAACAGAGCTTTGTTATTCCAAAGGGGTTTTACCTCTCCCCACCCCTGCTTTAACAAGCTGCCAGTGGTATTGAGGGACTGCAGAAGAGCCAGACGCCCCTCTAGGATACCGGCAGCACCCAGCAGACACCCATCTGAGTGAAAGAGCCCAGGCACCCCTAGAACAAACTACAAAAAGCCATATTCCAAGAACCTTCGTTTTCCGTTTTCTTAGTTAACAGATGGACACGAAGCCCCGCGGCTAGGCCCGGCTCGGCATCTCGCAGGAACAGCTGCCTTCCGGGACCAGAAGCCCGGGCAGCACCGGGATTACGTGGTCCGGCGGATCCCCCGCGTTCTGGACTCACCCCTTCCCTCCCGGGCACGGCGCACGCGGGACGACGGCCCTCAGCCCCCCGGTTTCTCTTCCTCTACCTCGGCCGGCAAGGAAACGAGCGCTCCATTACCCAACGCTTCCGCCGGCCATAGAGACTCGCTTCCCGCCGGAAATGCGGCTAGAGCGGAGCCAGCACGTTCTCCACGCGCTACGCGCGAGAACTGCGCAGCTGGAGCGGCTTTACGCGTGCGCCCCCTCTCGTTGACGAGATCGAGCGAACGCACGAGACCTGCGCAGCTGGAGCGGCTTTACGCGTGCGCCCCCTCTCGTTGACGAGATCGAGCGAACTTGTAAAACAGCATTTAAGCAAGCACCTCTTCTCTTTATTACTGCATTAAAAGACAAAAGGTTAATTCCCGAAGCGATAGGCCAATGACATGAGAATGCAAAGGTAATTTTTCAAAAAGCCTGCCAGGCCAAAAAATGGGAGTGAAAAGCTGCGCTAAAGTTCGTGCATTTTTTTTACATTGGGAAGTGCACTAAAGACTAGTAAATTTACCAACTCTACGATTGTTTTAACTTCTAATCACCGAGTTAAAATTGTAAAGACTTATGGGTCCAGATTCGTATGTCAGCATGACCTAGGACATAGGGTTCCTGGATGTAGGGATCCACCCTGGACATGGGGATCACAGTCTGCGATCCTTGCACCCAGGATCAGAGTTGCCCAGTTACCCAATTCCAGGAGTGAGATTTTAAGCCAGTCATGGATTTCTGACAATTTGATCTTGATATACACTATGGGACCTGCAGCACATTTTCATGGGTAAAATCATGGACTACAAATACCATACTGCATCACAACACAAATTAAAAAAACAAAACTAGCAAAAAATCTCACTCCTGGAACTGGGTAACTTGGCAACACTGCAGGATCATAGACTAAGACAGGGGCTGTAGTAGAACACCTTTCTGATTGGGGAGGGGGGTCAAGATCCACCTTGATTCCGCCCCAGCTCCACCCTAACTCCACTTCCTAGCCCCTATGGCCTTCCCCTCCTGTTCTACCTGCAGGGATCCCATCTTATGGTGACAGAAGAGAAGGGAATGGCTGCTTTTGTGGTGGACTCCTGTCTGCTCATGGGAGATCAGATCCCCTGTGGGCAGGAGGGGAAGGCCACCATGACTGCGGCAAAGACTCCTAACTGTCCATGGGCAGATAGGAGTCTTTGCCACGATCACAGGAGCCTTCCACTCTGCCCACAGGGATCCAATCTCCCACAGGCAGACAGAAGGAGTCTGCTGCAATCGTGGCTACTATCTGCGGGCAAAATTTTGGTGCAGCCAGGACTTGTGTGCTCACCCTGTTCCGACTCCCCTGGACTAACACTAACCTCTGAAATATGAGCTAATTTTATTCCAGCCCAGACTTCAATACAGCTAAAGCTCTAGCACAGGTTTCGTAACTCAAGTTTAACACAGACGTTTTGCTCACCCATGCAAATAAACTATGGACTCGATATTCTGTTGAGACAGCTATGCGCCGCTACGGCGCATAGCTGCGACCTCTAACCCTTGATATTCAATGCCGGGGTCATTTGCGGCCCTGCCATTGTATAGCCAAGCTCACTGCATAGCTTCCAATGCCATAGAAGCTAACCAGTTAGCAGTGATTTTGCACTGCTACCTGGTTAACCTGTGGGTAAACCTAGGCCAGCTTTTGCTTTGCCTAGTTTTACCCGCAGGTCGCTAACCAGTTACGAACTGTCACTATCTACAACACGCCCTGGAATGCCCACGGCACGCCCCAATGCTAAGCAGTTAGCATCAGGCTGTATAGTGGTGTTAGTTGGGGATATTTAGTCAGGTTTTTTTTTAGTGCTGACTCCTAGCGACCCAGCTCCCTTGGGTTTTCTTGTCAATGTATCACTGGAAGTAGATTGCCAGGCCTTTTCTTGTGAGGTAATGGAGAGTAAAGTGACTTGCCCAAGATCACAAGGAGTGCCATTGGAAATTGAACCCTTGATCTTCTGGGTACTGGCTACTCCTTCACTCCCAATTGGTACTAGAGGATATCAAACCTATGTTTTCATTCTTAGGACACAAAGAGAATGATCATTGAAAGACATCATGCTTGGCAAGGTTGAAGGTCAACAGAAAAGAGGAAGACCAGCAATGCTATGGATTGATACAATAACAGCTGTGGATGCCACTCTAGCTGCCTGACTGAAGACCAAAGACAATTCAGGAAAACCATCGACAGGTTTGCCATGAGTTGAGATTGACTCGATAGAACTTAACAACAATAAAAGTTGAAATATCATGCTAGTCCAAATGGCCATCTAAAAAAAAAGTTGTCCCTAGCCAGGCAGTGTTCCATCCCAATCAAGAAGAACCTTGGGGGTTGCACAGCCCATAGCTTAAACACGATAGGAGAAGCATGCATACAATCATCAAGATAGCAAATGGCATTGCAGGGGTTCAAAGCAAACGTTTGCCTTCATAATACCAGAACACCCGATGACAAGGTCAGAGACTACACAAACCCAGTTTAATGTTAAGGGTCACAGGGATGTTAATATTGTGTAAAGAAAGAGTCACAGCTGTGATGGGGATTCTATTACAGAATAAGGGAGTCGAAAAGAGTAGTAGCAGTGTTCTTAATTGCGTTTTCATGTTTTTATATATGGTTGTATTTTGATTTTATTGTGTAAACCGCTATATATCTTTTGATTTATTAGCAGGTTATCAAATTAATAAATCAAATAAAAATGCACACAGAGCTCTAACACCTATATCATGTGCACAAAAAAAAGTTTAGCACTTCTCCTGGAATGCTATGTGGTACAAATTATTATTATTATTCGGTGCAGAAGTTCTGCTCAGAAAAATAATCAGTGCTCATGAACAGTGGTGTTATTCTGTATAAATTCTTAATGTTTTTTAAGGTTAACAGATGCCCATGATTTTTGGGGATTGCCCCTGATTTTATAGCTGTGTTCCCAACTCCTACCTCTTTGGCAGTCTCCTGTCCTTGATTCCAGCAATGTGGATAGAGGGGGTAGAAAAAAATGTATTTTCAATTTAGTGACTTGAATCTGTCAGTTTTTAGAATTTAGATCCATTATCTTTATATTTTGCACAGTTTGAGGAAAACGTATTACTGGTTTTATTTCTCTGTCAATTTGTCTGCTTGGCAGTGATATTGTTGCTGTCATGGGATGAATTGGGGGGGAGCCAAGGTAATGACTTCTCTTCCCTTCTCCACGCCTTGGTGATCAAACCTGGAACTATGGCGCCCCTCCCTCTTTAGATAAGTGTCCCAGATTTGCCTGCAATAAACCTGGTAACATTATGCACCAGATAGCATTAGAGTATACATACATGACACTGTTCCAGAACATCTCCCCTGCTGGGTTTTTTAAATATTCTCTTCAGCAAAGCTGGAAAAAAAGTTGTGCGTGCCATACACTCTAGAAACAGGCAGGAATTCTACTTCTACTACTACTGATCATTTGTATAGGAAAGTGTGGTAGGGAGGGTCTGAAGACCAAATGTAGTCTTTTAGGTAGGAAGTTGAAATCCAGAATTTCCAGGGTAGCATTCTCTGAAATGCTTCCTGTTTCATGCGCACAACCCAAAAGGCAGGCAGAGCTCCGGAGTTTCAATGTGTGGATGAGACAATGGTGCAAGGATGAGGGTTTTGGATTTGTTAGGAACTGGGCAACATTCTGGGGAAAAGGAGGGGTTTTTCCGAAGGGATGGGCTTCACCTTAGCCTGGATGGAACCAGGCTACTGGCATTAACCTTTAAAAAGGAGATAGAGCAACTTTTAAACTAGATAATAGGGGAAAGCCGACGGTTGCCCAAGAGCACATGGTTCGGAAGAATGTATCCTTGAAGGATATTAGCAAAAGATTGAAGTTAGGGCATATCGACAGACAGGTTCCAATAAAGACATAAGTAACCCAAATGCCCTTAAGTACAGAGCAGACAGAATTTAAAGATTCCAAATTACCCCTGCCTACCGGTAACCAGATTAATATGAATAAAATACAGCCTCTAAAATGCTTGTATGCAAATGCTAGAAGTCTAAAATATAAGATGGGAGAGTTAGAATATATAACACTAATTGAGAGGTTAGATTTGACTGGTATCTCAGAGGACAACCAGTAGGACACTGTGATACCTGGGTACAAATTATATCTCAATGAAAGAGTAGATCAAATTGGTGGAGGGGGTGCTCTTTATGTTAGTGAGGGCATTGAGTCATACAGGATTAAAGTTTTGCAGGAAACAAAATACACTAGAATCTCTATGGAAGGAAATTTCATGTAAAAAGGGGAAGATGAGGACAGTGGGACAGTGGGGGTGTACTTTTATTTTTTTTTTATAAAGAACATTATAAAGAACAAAATTCCCGATCGTATCTCCAGTCTAGTCCCGGACCTCTGGGTTGTCCATCTTATTCAGCAGCTTGGAGGCTGAAGAACCTCCTTCTTTTATGACATCACCAGTATATTCCCCCGGGAGCCGCCTCCATTCGCCAGTTGCCTCAGTCTCCAAGCAGCTGAAGGGATGGTGAGCCTGGTGGTCCGGGCTCACTGGAGGAACGATTGAGACAGCCTTAAATTTTAGTTTGGAAATTGGTTGATTTGGTGATAATCTATAATACAGTAAGGGGAAGTAGCTGCTTAGCTTTACAGAGCTATACCTTTAAGCCGAGGAATCAGGCTCTCCCTTCCCCGGGAGGACCTTCCTTCTTGGACCTGAGTCAGTCTCCGGTGAGGGCAGCTAAGAGGCCTGGTTTCTCGGAGTGACTGCAGTGGGGTACAGCAGGTGTTACACAGAGGCTTTGCCTGTTAATGCACCTTAGCTGGGAGCGTCGTTGATTAATTTGCAGATGTGCGGGGGTTCCCCCCCCCCCCTCGCGGGGCAGTTCTCGGAGCTCTCAATTCTCGACGGCGGGACAGGGGGCTGCGATTCCCCGCGGCGCTGTGGCGGTGAGCAGGCGCACAGCACGAGGTAAGAGGGCCCGTCGTTTTTTATCTTCGCGTTTGAGCGCGAAACGGGGTACAGGCCCGGCCGCGTGGTGGCAGCGCGGGAAGCCTCAGAGCAGCTTCGGGTCTCTCACGGTGTGGTTTAAAAAGGTGGGGGAAGCCTGTTTTAGCGGCACAACAAGTTCATTCTTGCCTTTGGGACCAGGGTCTTTCCAGGCACATCGACTCTTTTTGATTCCAAGGGGAACAGTGTGAGGGGGGCAAGCCGGTTCCTTTTTTTCCGGGCCTCAGTTTGTCGGGTCACTTAGCTGGGCCTGTGCAGTGCTGTGATGCCTTCTAGACCCCAATGCTTGGTTTGTGGGGCTAGAAGGAGCACAGCATTAGAGTCAGGGGTCTGCAAAGGTTGTTTAAAAGAGGCCTCCGCCATGGACAACATTGAAGAGGATAAGGGGGTAGGTCTGTTAGCAGAGGGTCCTTCCGGGGCTCCTGCAGTCAGTTTACCCCTCGACGAACCGGTAGCGGGGCCGTCGTCCGCTCCGGACGTCGCTCCCTCCCTGGGTTCTTGGCCAAAAGGTCTGGAATCTATTTTTTCTAAGGACTTCGTTGCCCTTCTACAACAGGCGGTCGGAAGCATCTCGCAGGGCAGGGGTACAGAAGCTGCCCAGGGAAGTAAGGGTAAGAGGGCCGCTGACCCTCCGAGGGCAGACAAGCTACCGGGCGGGGTTAAGAGGTCGCGGCAGGTCGAGAGCCTTAATGACCCCGGGGTAGATTCGGAGGGGCAACTGTCGGATGAGGAATGCCGCAGTCACGACATGGAAGAGGACTTAGAAGAAGGGGAGCTCACTGATATGGAGGATCAGGCGAGAGTAGTGCGGGTTTTCCGCAGGGAGGAGCTGCCCGCGCTCATTGGGGAAACGCTAAAGGCGCTAAACATGCCAGTTCCAGGATCAGGGGAAGATGAGTCTCTAGAGGATCCGTTATTGCAGGTTTTTAGGAAAAACCAAAGGGCGTTTCCAGTGCATAGAGTTTTTCAGGAGCTCATCCAAGAAGAGTGGAATTCGCCAGAGGCACCTCTCAAGGGTTCTAGGGTGATGAGTTGACTTTATCCCCTGGTAGAACAGGATAGAGAGGTATTCAAATCTCCCAAGGTGGATGCGGCGGTCTCGGCCGTTACTAAAAAGACCACGATTCCGGTTGAAGGCAGTGCGGCTCTGAAGGATGCCCAGGACAGAAAGTTGGATGTCCTCCTCAGGCAGATTTTTGATGTGGCTGCTGTGTCGCTTCAAGCGGCCATCTGCGGTGCATGGGTGGCCAGAGCCTGTCTGAGGTGGTCACAGAGAGTTCAGGGCACGCAGGAGAGCGATAGGGCAGGGGAAGCGGCCAGGATGGAGTCCGGTGCGGCCTATGTGTCATTATGATTTGATGAGGGCACTGTCAAAGAACATGGCGTCTGCGGTGGCGGCGCGGCGTTATTTGTGGCTTCGAAATTGGGCGGCGGAGAACTCCTCTAAGTCGAGGCTAAGTAAACTTCCTTTTAAAGGCAAGCTCCTCTTTGGGGAGGACCTGGACAAATTGGTCAAGGATCTCGGCGAGTCTAAAGGGGGTAGATTGCCGGAGGATAAGCCGAAGCAGGGGTGGTCGCCTCCTGCGGGCAAAGGGCAACAGCGGGAATTCCGTCAGTTTCGATTCCCAAGGTTTAACTCCAGCCAAAGAGGCAGATTCCCCAGCAGAAATCAGGGCTTTTGGGGGTTTCGAGGGGCGGGAAGAGGTTTTGGGGCCTCCGCTTCCTCCACTGCCTCAGGTGTTAGAAAATCGCAATGAAGTCAGGGGGACCCAGGCGCCTCTGGTCCCCGTGGGGGGGGCGGTTGCAGATGTTTTACGACGCCTGGGTCCGGGTCACGTCAGATCAGTGGGTGCTGGAGGTTATTCGCGAAGGCTATGCCCTGGAGTTACGCTATCCCGTGCGAGACACCTTCGTGCGGTCCCCCTGCAAGTCTTCGAGCAAGTGCAAGGCGGTCAGGGGGACCGTACGAAGACTCCTGGATCTCGGGGCAATAGTGCCGGTACCGCCAGACCAGTACAGTTGCGGTCGGTTCTCCATTTACTTCGTGGTTCCAAAGAAGGACGGCGGAGTTCGGCCAATTTTGGATCTCAAAGGTGTGAATCGTTGTCTTCGGGTGTCGCACTTTCACATGGAGACTCTGCGTTCCGTCATAGTAGCGGTTCGAGCAGGAGAGTTCCTTACCTCGCTGGATCTGTCAGAGGCTTATCTTCATATTCCCATACGACCGGACCATCAGAAGTACCTCCGGTTTGCAGTTCCCTTCGGGCAGTTTCAGTTCCGTGCTCTGCCGTTCGGCCTAGCGACGGCACCGCGGACGTTCACAAAGATTATGGTAGTGGTTGCAGCAGCCTTGCGGAGGGAGGGAATATTGGTGCACCCGTACCTAGACGATTGGTTGATCTGGGCGAAGTCGAGAGTCGAGAGTGGAGAGCGAAAGGGCGACGGCCCGGGTGGTTCAGTTCCTAGAAAGCCTAGGTTGGGTAGTCAATATGTCCAAGAGTCAATTGGTGCCCTCGCAGAGTCTGGAGTACTTAGGAGCTCGGTTCGACACGAAGAAGGGTCAGGTCTTCCTGCCTCAACTCCGGGCACAGGGTGTGCGGAAACTTGTGACCCATTTTTTAAACCACACGGCTCCCACAGCATGGCAATATCTGCAGTTATCGGGCACAATGGCTTCAACAATAGAGATGGTGCCCTGGGCGAGAGCGCACATGAGGCTGTTGCAGAGGGCACTACTCAGACGCTGGTCGCATCAACGCGATCCGCTATCGCAGAGATGTCCGTGTCCTGTGGAGGCGCGGATGGCTCTGCGTTGGTGGTTGCTTCCCGACTCTCTTCAAAGGGGCAAGCCCTTGGAGAGCCCAGACTGGCTACCCTTGACCACGGACGCCAATCTGTGGGGCTGGGGAGTGCATTTCCAGGGCAGGTTTGCGCAGGGGCAATGGAGCCCTCAAGAGCAATCTTGGTCGATCAACAGGTTGGAGTTGAGAGCGGTGTCGTTGGCTCTGCGGAGCTTTCAGGCCGAGCTTGGCAGCGCAGCAGTTCGGGTGTTCTCCGACAATGCCACCGCAGTGGCGTATGTCAATCGTCAAGGGGGAACCAGCAGTGTTGTGCTGGAATCCGAGGCCGAGGAATTGTGTGGCTGGGCCGAAGTGAATCTTTTAGCTCTATTGGCAGCGCATGTCGCAGTGTGGACAACGTAGAAGCCGACTTTCTCAGCCGGGTGAAAGTGGATCCCGGGGAATGGGTCCTTCATCCAGAGGTGTTCCAAATGTTGGTGCGGCACGCCGGTAATGGACCTCATGGCAACCTTTCGGTCGGCGAAGGTCAGTCATTTCTTCAGCAGGAGAAGAGAACGGATGTCCGAGGGCCTGGATGCGCTCATTCAACCATGGCCGGAACATCAGCTCCTGTACATCTTTCCACCGTGGGTTCTGGTGGGCAGGACAGTGCAGCGGATAGAGAGACACAAAGGTCAGGTAATTCTGATAGCTCCGGATTGACCACGCCGGCCCTGGTACGCGGATCTGGTACGGCTCCTGGTGGCACTACCGTGGCGCCTGCCGGCACACACGGATCTGCTATCTCAGGGGCCACTCCTCATGCCTCACGTGGATCGGTTCTCGCTTACGGCCTGGCTATTGAAAGGGCTAGGTTAAGAGTGAAGGGCTATTCCGCGACAGTTATTAACACCTTGTTGAAGGCTAGAAGAAGGTCGACATCGTTAGCTTATATCCGAGTCTGGAGAGTTTTTGAGGATTGGTGCGATAGTAGAGAATCAGTGGCATTGAAATCGTCCATTCCGCAGATCTTACAGTTTCTGCAGGATGGATTCGACAAGGGTTTGGTGGCCGCAACGCTTAGGGTACAGGTCACGGCGCTGTCATGTTACCGAGGTAGGATAGGTGGTTACTCGCTTGGGGAGCACTTGGATATTAAGCCCTTTTTGCGGGCCGTCTCTCTCTTATGGCCGCCCTTTCGGCAGATAGTGCCTAAGTGGCATCTTCCATTTGTTCTGGAGGCCTTGGAAAAGGAGCCCTTTGAACCTCTGTCCCGGGCGTCTTTGAAGGATCTTACGTTGAAAGTGGTGTTTTTGGTAGCTATTTGTTCGGCGAGATGGGTGTCCGAATTGCAGGCTTTATTGTGTAAGGAGCCCTACCTTTTGTTCTTGGACTCTACAGTGGTGTTACATCCAGTTCCAGCATTCTTGCCCAAAGTAGTATCCGCGTTTCATGTTAATCAAGAGATATCTTTCCCGGTCTTTCGGGACAGCGCAGGAGGGTCAGGTGCAGTAGGGCGGCATCTCTTGGATGTTCGGTGGGTGTTGAAGAGATACCTGCGTCATACGGCGGGTTTTCGCAGGTCTGACAGACTTTTTGTGCTTTTTGCCAGGCCAAGGAAAGGTGAGGCGGCTTCTAAGGCTACCATTGCCCGCTGGATCAAGGAGACCATTGCGTCCGCGTATGTATTGAAGAATAGACCGGTTCCGGAGGGTCTCCGAGCTCATTCTACTAGGGCGTCGGCAGCCTCCTGGGCGGAAACTAGGTTGATACCGCCTTTGGAAATTTGTAAAGCGGCAACCTGGTCGTCGTTGAATTCCTTTATCAAGCATTACATACTGGACGTGAAAGCACGACAGGACGCTTGTTTTGGAGGCAGTCCTGCAGGCTGGCATGGCAGACCCTCCCCGTTGACTTTACTGCTCTGGTACTGACCCAGAGGTCCGGGACTAGACTGGAGATACGATCAGGAAGGTGAAATTAGACTTACCTGCTAATTGTTGTTCCTGGAGTAGATACAGTCTAGTCCCGTATCCCTCCCGAGTGACATTTCTGGCATGTTTCAGCCTGCAGGTCTAGCGGCGGTAGGGCTGCGCACATTACAGGTAAGCGACATTTGTATGGTGGTTCGGGGGTACCGGTCCCCGGGTGGGGAGGGGTACGGCTATCGGCATTCCCTCCGTTTGGGTGAGGGGATGGCCCTCACAGGTTTAAAGGTTGCACTTTCGCTTGCTCTGTGGAGCAGGCTCTTGTTATATAAGATGGGTGGTTAGTTGGTTGGGTATGTGCTAGTTTATGGTTATTCATTATGTTCAGGCTGTCTGCTTGTTCCGGGGAGTCTGCTTTTTCAATAGGTTACTGGCGAATGGAGGCGGCTCCCGGGGGAATATACTGGTGATGTCATAAAAGAAGGAGGTTCCTCAGTCTCCAAGCTGCTGAATAAGATGGACAACCCAGAGGTCCGGGACTAGACTGTATCTACTCCAGGAACAACAATTAGCAGGTAAGTCTAATTTCACCTTACTGAACATATAGATAGTCAAGGCTTAATGGGAGACAGCCAACATGGTTTTAGCTAAGAAAAGTCTTGTTTTACTGATCTGTTATGTTTTTTTTGATGGTGTGAATAAACAGGTAGACAAAGGTGAGTCGGTTGAAAAAGTATACCTGGATTTTCAGAAAGCCTGTAACAAGGTCCCTTATGAGAGACTCTTGGCGAAATTAAAAAGTCATGGAAAGGAGGCAGTGTACTATTGTGGATCAGGAACTGGTTAAAAGAAAGCAGAAGGTAGGGCTAAATGGCCAATTTTCCCAATGGAGAAAGGTGAATAGTGGAGTACCCCAGGGATCTGTGCTGGGTCCGCTGCTTTTTAACATATTTGTAAATGACCTGGAAGTGGGAATGAGCGAGATAATCAAATTTGTAGATGACACAATGAAAAATTGCAAGAGGACCTTAATAAATTGGAAGACTGGACATTCAAATGGCAGATGAAATTTAATGTGGTTAAGTGCAAAGTTATGCACCTAGAAAAGAACAACCCAAACTATGATTACATGATGCAAGGTTCCACATTAGTAACCACCACCCAGGAAAAAAGATTTAGGCATCATCGTGGATAACACGTTGAAACCCTCTGCCCATTGTGCAGTGATGACTAAGAAATCAAATAGAATGCTAGGAATCATAAGGAAAGGAATGGAGAATAAAACAAATTCTATTATAATGCCTCTCTATCATTCCATGGTGCGACTGCATCTCGAATATTGTGTGCCGTTCTGGTAGCCATATCTTAAAAAAGGATATAGCATAATTAGAAAAGGTACAGAGAAGAGCCGCCAAAATGGTAAAGGGGATGGAAGGATACCCTTATGAGGAGAGGCTAAAAAAGATTAGGGCTCTTCAACCTGGAAAAGAGATAGCTAAGGGGAGATATGATAGAGGTCTATAAATTTATGAATGGAGTGGAACGAGTAAATGTAGATCGATTGTTTATGCCATCAAAATATAGAAAGACTAGGGGACATGCAATGAAGCTACAGGGTAACCTATTTAAGATTAATAAGAGAAAATATATTTTCACTCAATGTGTAATAAAACTTGGAATTTGTTACCAGAGGATTTAGTAAAAGCTGTTTGTGTAGCTGGGTTTAAAAAATGTTTGGAAAAGTTCCAATGACGCTATATCCTTTTTAAGATACGGCGACCAGAATTGCACACAATATTCAAGGTGTGGTCACACCATGGAATGATACAGAGGCATTATAATATCCTTTGTTTTATTCTCCATTCCTTTCCTTATGATACCTAGCATTCTGTTTGGTCTCTTAGCTGCCGCTGCACACTGGGTGGAGGGTTTCAAACATGTTATCCACGATGATGCTTAAATCTTTTTCCTGGGCTGTGGGTCCTAATGTGGAATGGTGCATCGTGTAATCATAGTTTGGGTTGTTCTTTCCAAGGTGCATATCTTTGCACTTGTCCACATTAAATTTCATCTGACATTTGGATGCCCAGTCTTCCAATTTATCAAGGTCCTCTTGCAATTTTCCACAATCCTCTTGGGTTTTAACAACTTTAAATAGTTTTGTGTCATCTGCAAATTTGATAACCTCACTCGTTATTCCACTTTCCAGGTCATTTATGAATATGTCAAAAAGCAGCAGACCCAGCAAAGATCCCTGGGGTACACCACTATTCACCTTTCTCCATTGGGAAAAATGTCCATAGCAGTATAATGGGTACACTACTTGTCAAACTGATTGACAGGTGAGATAAGGATGGCAGGAGCCAATCAGCATTCACTTCCAGTGTATGTCCCGCCTTAGGCCACGCCCCTCCCATAGAAGTGAAAGGTGAGTTAGCCCCGCCCACTCCCGCCCCCAAAATGTTGACAGGTACCAATCAGCGCCCACTTCCTGTGTATGTCCCGCCTTAGGCCACGCCCCTCCCATAGAAGTGAATGGTGAGTTAGCCCCGCCCACTCCCACCCCCAAAATGTTGACAGGTACCAATCAGCGCCCACTTCCGGTATATGTCCCGCCTTAGGCCATGCCCCCTCCCATAGAAGTGAATGGTAAGTTAGCCCCGCCCAGTCCTGTCCCCAGGCATGGCCACCGCCCCCCACTTGACACACCCCTGCCCCCGCCCCAAGGATGACATCACCCAATCAGTGTACACTTCCGGGGGGGGTGTCACCCACGCCACGCCCCACAATATGGCATTAGCCACTTCCGGGTTTGTGCTACGCCCACAGCCTCCCACCCTCCACGCCCCCTGCCTACATCATCGGAAATGACATCACCGGAAACAGGGCATCATCAGAAGAGGGACTGTCCCTTTTTTGCTGACATCAGTGGAAACAGTATGGCTGACTCCAGAAATGACATTATGGCTGACTCCGGAAATGTGTTTTTGCTTCTGCTTAATACTGAAAAACAAAAATGCTTTTCTCTCTGTCTCCCACACAGACTCAGTTGTTTTTTTCTCACAAAAGATTCACAGCACAGAGAGACACAGGCTTTTCACTGAGACACAGGCAGGCTAGAATCTTTTTCTTTCCAAATGCAATTAGCACATCTTTGTTAGAGAAACCAGTGCTGCCTCTCACCCTCAACCACGCCCCTGCCTACATCATCGGAAATGGACTGTCCCTTTTTGCTGACATCAGCGGGGAGCAGTGTGACTGACTCCGGAAATGTGTTTTTGCTTCTGGTTAATGTTTACATCTGCAAAAAAAAGCAGGAACCCTGGAAAAAATGCTTTTCTCTCTCCCACTGCCCCAGTTCTTATTTCTCACAAAAGATTCACAGCACAGAGAGACTCAGGCTTTTCACTGAGACACAGACAGGATAGAAAGCTTTTCTTTACAAATGCAAATAGCACATCTTTGTTAGAGAAACTAGTGCTGTCCATGTGATAGAATTTTACTTTTAAGACCTCATGGTTAGAGAGAAGTATTCTGACAGTCCTGTAGAGTTCAGACTGAAATACAGAGAGACCTGAGTTGAAATCCCCCTAATACAGCTATTTTTTTTGAGAGAGCTGAGTTCAAATCCAAATACTAATACAGCTATTTTTTAGTGGCTTTGAAAAAACCACTACAGAGAGACAAGCCTGAACATGTCTCTCTAGGGTGTGGTAACACGTGATTGGTTGAAACAAGAGGTCTGTTCTGAGCATGCTCCTGGTGTAAGGCTGTTTGTGTAAGGGGAACATTTTAACACAGAAATTCAGAAAGGAAAAAATGGCTCTTTTTGGAACACCAAGCAAACTAGGATCAGCAGAGGTAAGAGAATGACTCCGGAAATGTGTTTTACAAATGTTAAACCTCAATTAGCACATCTTTTGTTAGAGAAACCAGGGCTGTCCATGTGATAGAATTTTGCTTTTAAAACCTCATGGTTAGAGATAAATATTATGGCAAACACAGTGTAAGTTCAGACTGAAATTCAGAGAGAGAGAGACCTGAGTTCAAATGTTTGTGCTTTCTCTGTACATATCAAAGGGGGGCATTTGATGTCATAGCCAGTCAAAGGGACTACACAAAACCTGATGAAATAAACACATTGAAATCTGCTATACAAACAACGGTGGACTGTATTATCAAGAAATGCTGGTAGGGCGTTATGCATAGAGACTGTACAGCGTGTGTAATACATGCTCCAGGGCAAAGACATCATGATTGTGTGACACAGGAAAATACAGCAGAGAATCCATAAAACTTGTAACAGGTTGGGTCTAGGACCTATTTTAAATGTTGCCATGATTGCGGGTCATAAAATGAAAGCAACTGTCCTAGTTTATGAAAATTTGAATTTTTTGTTTGAACTCGTCAGAGATTTTAACACTGTGGTAGGCGAAGGCCTATGATCCATGGTGTCTGAAATAAGCGGACAGGCCTAAATAGCTTGACCTGTAAATGAAGCCTGTGGAGAGGCCCAGAGGAATTGCACATCCCCCAAAAAATGCTGCTACCATAGAACTGAAACCTAATTGAACACAGTTTAGTATAGCTAAGCAGAATCAAAACTTAGAAAATATAGAAAAACAAGTCTAATTGGTATTGATAAGAGAGCACAGCTTCTATGAAATTAATTAACTTTGCTGAAAGAAAGGTTACAGTGCCCTGCTTTCCCACATGTTCTAGCTAGCTAAGTGACCCTGGAGGAGAGAAGTATCAAAATTGGTGAACTGACCATTGTAATTGAGACTGAAAGGGGGGTAAGCAGGTGCGGAGCCCAGTCAAGGGACATCATTGGATAGCCATATCGGTACCGGAACCAATAGAAGGTGTACGAGGGGTTACCGGGACCAATGAAAAGTTTGCCTATGTCTAGAATGGAGAAGAAGTCTATAAAAGTTGTTGTTTTGCTAGAAACCATTGCTCAGCCATTTGGAATTTGATTCTGCTTGAGACTTGTGCACAAATAAATGATTTGGACCTTCTGAACAGACTCCTGGTATCATTGGTGGAGGGAGAAGTGGCCTAGTGGTTGGGGCAAGGTACCACAGGCCGGAAGGTCGGTGGTTCAAATCCCACTAGAGGACAGCAATCTTGGGCCGGAAGGACTGGGGTTTCTAGTCCCACAGGTGCTCCTTGTGGTCTTGGGCAAGCCACTTAACCCTCCACTGCCCATGTTCCCTGTAAAGTATTAGTGTATGTGTCTCATATCCCCTCGTGTTAAATGTATCCCCCAATTGTGTTGTGACCACTTTGATTGAAGGATAAGGTGGTATACAAAACTGTCTAAATAAATAAATTGGTTTGTCTGCGCTCTGCTGCTACATATTCTTCGTGCGTTGTCCGGGAAGGTGTGGTAATAGAGGGTATATAGGGCAATATACCACGACTTTCCGCCTCAACAGGTTTGGTCCTACCGGGATCGCGCCCTTCTGACGTGGGCTCGCTCTCTGGCGCCACCGGTCCCTTGTATCGGAGGGAGTCGGCCGGACCTCGGCGGGTGCCAGGCTCGGTTGGAACCAACACCTCGAACCCGAGTGAGGGGAGTCCGAGGTCCAACTCATGCGCTTGCTTGGGAACTTTGAGGACCGGATCCGGTGAGTATAGTTTTGATTTGATATGTCTAGACAGATGAGACAGAGCAGTACTGCTGTTTGAATTTTGGAACGTGGAACTTGGAAAAGAGAGCTTGATCACCTCTCAAGACGGTCCGATTAACCCTGCATGAGTATGCGCAGGACGAAACTATCGTCTTCTTGATTTTGGAATTTGAACATAGCCTAGTCAGAAAAGACAGGATTGGGCTGTGTTTTTTGGGATACGTTGCTAGCATGATTGTGTGAATGAAGTATGAATGAGAGGTCTGGCAGCATGGACCAAGCGAAGGCGGACTCCTGAGTAACGCATTTCCTGGCCGGGCGACCGCATCCAGGTCGTAAAAAGGAAGAAGCGACCGTTGTCTTGTCTTGTTATTTGTTTCCCTTATATGTTTCTAGGGCCGTGAGGACCCCTTACCCACGGTCCGCCCTCCTTTTCCCTTCTGTTTGTTGTTGCGCGCACACATCGATATGGGAGGGGCGGGGTCTACTAGGCACACTCCGTTAGAATGTATGATCACGCATTTTAATAAAGGATATTCAGGAGATTATGGGATTAAAATGACTGCGACACGATTGCAAGTTTTGTGTACTAGGGAGTGGCCTGAACTAGACTCTATGTGGCCCCGAGAGGGAACTTTTACTATAGGAATTATTCAGTCAGTTCACCAGAAAGTGCGAGTAGCGCACCCCGATCAGTATCCCTATATAGATTCCTGGTTAAGTATTTGTGAGAGCCCGCCCCCTTGGGCGAAGCGCTGTTATGAAGAACAGTGCAGAATAATGTTAGCATTAACAGATCAAATGCAGAAAACAGATCAGACTCAAAAGACAGGGACAGATGAGAAATCCAGACAGAAACCCGTCCTTGCAGATCCTGAGTCCCCGGAAGTGGTAACTAGACAACCCCGAGCCCAGCGTCCAGTAAGAGTGCCACCGCGTCCTGCCCCGGGACCACAGAGACAGCGGGAGCGGGACCCAACCCCAGACCCACCACCAGAAGAGCAGGCAGATAAGCTCACTCTAGATGAGGAGGATGACTCGACCGAGACTGAGGAAAAAGTTGAGTCGGAGGCAGAAGAGGAAGAGGAAGGGTCTTCCCAGAGCGATACTGATAGTATAAAGACAACTGTCAGTACGAGCTCATCAGTCAAAAGTAAAGCGCCCCAGACTAAGTGCACGAGCAAGAAGAAAGCCCCTGCCAGGAGAGTCTCTAAAATCCCCCTCAGATCCAGAAAAACTTCCACGACAAAGATGATGCCTTTACGGCAAGTCCCGGGAGTGCCCGTAAGAGATGAAGATAATCAGGTGGTGGCGGGACCCCTAAGTTTAGTATATGTGCCCTTCTCCACTACTGATTTGTTAAACTGGAAGACGCATTATGCTTCCTATACCAACAAGCCCCAAGAACTAACAGAATTAATGCATACCATTATGGAAACTCGCCAACCCACTTGGGCAGATTGCCGTCAGCTCTTGTCCACTTTATTTACTACTGAGGAGCGGACACGAATTAGGCGAGCAGCTGTCGACTGGCTGGCGGATAATCCTTTAGCACCGGGGGATGAGGTAGGGATAGACAATCGAGAAGTAGCCCAAGGAGAATTCCCAAATGAAGACCCTCGGTGGGATCCGAATACAGAGAGAGGATCCAAAGCCCTATCCCGGTTTCGCCAAGGCCTCATGCAAGGTCTGAAAAGGGGGGGCCAGAAAGCTATGAATCTTTCTAAAGTGACCGAAGTCAATCAGGGAATAGATGAAAGCCCAGCAGTATTCTACGAGAGATTAGTTGAAGCATACAGAATGTATACTCCCTATGATCCAGATGCACCAGGAAGTTTATGCATGGTGAATGCTGCTTTTGTAAATCAGTCACAATCAGACATTAGATGCAAGTTACAAAAACTAGAAGGGTTTGCGGGCATGAATGCAACTCAGTTACTGGAAGTCGCTCATAAAGTATATGTGAATCGTGATAATGAAAGACAGAAAGAATGTGATCGAAAGATGAAGAAGAAAGCTGATTTTTTGGCTGCGGCCATAGTTGAACAGAAAAGGGGAGGTTTCCCTAGTCGAAGGAGCAGAGGAAGAGGGTGGGGCCGAGGAGATGGCGTGAACCAATGCGCTTATTGCAAGGAAGAAGGACATTGGAGAGATACATGCCCGCAACTTGAAGGCACCTCCCAGGATGACGAAAATAATGCCCATTGGAGAGGAGGAGGAAGAGGCCGACCCCGGAACCGCGGAGGGGCCAATCGGGAACAATTTCAACGAGAAAGAGGAGAGGCCATACAGGCGGTGGCCGCAGCGACCTACAATGTAGATGAAGCCGATTAGGACAGACTGGGCTCCGAATTCGCTTTAGGTCTCCAGGAGCCTATGGTCAGCATACAAATAGGAGACCAATTTATGGACTTTATCGTTGATACTGGAGCAGAACATTCTGTAGTAGATAAACAAATCGCCCCATTTTCCGCAAGAGCAGTCACCATTGTGGGAGCAACTGGTGCCAAGGCCACAAAGCCTTTTCTTCAGAACCGTGTATTCAATCTGGGAGGACAGCAAATAACGCACCAATTCCTTTACATGCCTGAGTGCCCAGTGCCATTGCTGGGACGAGATATGCTAGCTAAGCTGCAGGCCCAGATATCCTTCACTGAGAAAGGAGAAATGCAAATGACAGTAAACTCAAAGCCCGCTGGATTAATGCTGCTTACTGTTCCTCGAGAAGAAGAATGGAGATATTATAGTAATGAGTCCGCTCAGGACACCTATTTTGAACATACTCTGAAAAGCATTGATGCCCCACCTGGAGTATGGGCAGAAGGCAATCCCCCAGGCCTAGCCAAACACATAGCTCCAATAATTGTGAATCTCAAGCCTAGTGCCGAACCAGTGCATGTCAAGCAATACCCCCTCCCAAGAGCAGCAATTGAAGGCATTCACCGCCACTTGCTAAGGCTACTGGAATATGGCCTACTCAAAGTTTGTCAGTCACCATGGAACACACCACTCCTGCCAGTAAAGAAGCCTGGAACAGGTGACTACCGTCCAGTGCAGGACCTAAGGAGAGTGAATGAAGCAGTTGAGACCATACATCCAGTTGTGCCAAATCCCTATACACTGTTAGGATTGATTCCAGCGGAAGCTACCCATTTTACTGTTTTGGATTTGAAAGATGCGTTCTTCTGCATAAGATTAGCCCCAATTAGCCAACTGCTGTTTGCCTTTGAATGGCAGGACCCTGTCTCCGGAAGACGGGGCCAACTCACTTGGACACGATTACCCCAAGGATTCAAGAATTCACCTACCATTTTCAGTGCTGCACTAAACCAAGACCTTTCAAGCTATTCAGTGGCCCCGGGGAAGAGAGTACTTCTCCAATACGTGGACGATCTGCTGATAGCTGCTGTATCGGAAAGTGAATGTATACAAGCCACCAAAGACCTCTTGCAGCTACTGGATGAAGCTGGATATAAAGTTTCCAGAGCAAAAGCACAGCTATGCCAAAAAGAAGTGAAATACTTAGGCTTTCGCTTGACTAAAGGAAGCCGACAATTAGGACGAGAGAGAAAAGAAGCTGTGTGCAGAATCCCAACCCCAACTACCAGAAAGCAAGTTAGAGCTTTTCTGGGAGCAGCAGGATATTGCCGAATCTGGATTCCCAACTTTGCTCAAATTGCTAAACCACTGTATGATGCCACCAAAGGAGAAGAAAAGTCGCCACTAGAGTGGGGACCTGAGCAGGATGCAGCCTTTAAGACATTGAAGGAAGAACTGATGTCGTCACCAGCACTCGGATTACCAGATGTTTACAAGCCTTTCCATCTATTCGTGCATGAGGTGCAAGGGAATGCCCTAGGCATGTTGACTCAGAAATTGGGACATTGGGAGCGACCTGTAGCATACCTATCGAAACAATTGGACACTGTGGCCAAAGGATGGCCACCATGCTTGAGAGCAGTGGCAGCTACAGCATTGTTAGTGAGTGAAGCAGACAAACTCACCTTAGGACAGAATCTACGAGTCACTGTGCCACATGCAGTACTTGCCCTCATGGAACAAAAGGCGAATCATTGGCTCACCAATTCCCGAATGCTGAAATACCAGAGTATGCTATGTGAAAACCCACAGATACAATTGGAAGTGAGCCATGCCTTGAACCCAGCCACATTGATACCTGTCAGTGAAGAACCCCCAGAGCATGATTGTATAGAAGTCATGGATACTGTATTCTCAAGTCGACCTGATCTGACCGATGTGCCCCTGGAAAAACCTGATCAGACCTATTTTGTGGATGGAAGCAGTCTCATTATCAATGGACGACGTTGTGCCGGGTATGCAGTCGTCACCCGGGAGAAAGTCATTGAATCATCAGCCCTGGCATCAGGCACATCAGCCCAGAAAGCAGAATTGATTGCACTCACCCGAGCATTATTATTGGGTGCAAAACTTTTGTTGAATGTGTATACAGACTCAAAATATGCCTTCACCACTTTGCATGCACATGGAGCTCTCTACAAAGAACGAGGGCTCATTACGTCAGGAGGAAAATCGATCAAATATGGCCCAGAAATATCGATGTTATTAGATGCAGTATGGGCCCCAACACGTGTAGCTGTCATGCACTGCCGAGGACACCAAGCGGGTAAAGGAGATGTTGCCCAAGGAAACAGATTCGCTGATGCCTCAGTGCGAAAGGCAGCCATGACAGGCCAAATTTCATCGCAAGCTATGCCAATGCAGGCAGCCTTGTTTCCAGTACCCCTTAATTCATGGACACCACGATATACCACCAAAGAATTGGATTATTACTGTAATAAGGAAGAGGGAGTGCTGAAAGACGGGTGGATTGAGCTGCCACCAACCGAGGGCAGCCAACCCCCAGGACAAATAGTGATCCCTGAACTATTGGGACCAGCCTTTGTCAAAGCTTTCCATCAAGCCACACATTATGGAAAAAGTGCTATGGAAAAAGCACTCAAGCCACATTTTTGCATTGCCTTGTTGGGAGCTCTATCAGCCTCAGTAGCACGCCAGTGTCTAATTTGTGCCAAGAACAATGCCAAACAGGGTCCCACGCCACCACCCCGAGTTCAGTCAGGAGGTGTAACCCCCATGCACCACCTGCAAATTGACTTTACTGAAATGCCAAAAGCCAATGGATACCGCTACTTGTTAGTGTTAGTTTGTACCTTCTCTGGGTGGGTGGAGGCTTACCTCACCAGGACTGAAAAGGCCCGAGAAGTTACCAAAGTTTTGCTGAGAGAGATTATCCCCAGATTTGGAATTCCAGCAGTAATAGGGTCAGACAATGGGCCCTCATTTGTGTCTCAGATTACTCAGCAGTTAGCAAATGCCCTACAGATACAATGGAAGCTACACACTGCATATAATCCTCAGAGTTCAGGGAAAATTGAGCGAATGAATCGTACCTTGAAAGCCCAGATGTCTAAGCTTTGCCAGGAGACTCGCCTGAAGTGGCCCCAAGTGCTCCCAATAGCTTTGCTCAGAATACGCTCAGCTCCTGTGAAATCAACAGGGTTCTCCCCTTTTGAGGTAGTATATGGAAAACCCCCACCAATAATGCAGGGAATCAAGGGTAGTTTAGCCCAGATTGGTTCAGAAATAACCAGACAAGAACTTCTAGCTCTTAGTTTTGTTCTACAGACTCTTCATGCGTGGATTCAGGACCAGTTGCCTATCAACTTGACGGAACCCCTACATCCCTACAAGCCTGGTACCTCGGTGTGGATTAAAGACTGGAAAAAGACACCGTTGGAACCTCATTGGAAGGGACCGTACACCGTCATCCTGTCTACCTCAACTGCAGTAAAGGTAACAGAGATCGATTCCTGGATTAATCACAGCAGAGTCAAGCCGGCAGCAGTTCCAGACCAGGACCAGTGGACAGCGGAGCCACATCCTGACGTCCCGTTGCGTCTCACCTTACGGAGGCAGCCAGCAGCCTAGATCTCATTGGAGACACTCATGTGCTATAGTGCCCTACAGCAGCCAAGTCTTTCGAAGAGGATTGCTGTTTCCAATACAGCAAAGACATTTGTTTTCTTCATCGACTAACTGTGCCTTTATAGACTAGTATTAGACCAACTACATTTGATAAGTTGGCATCATAACCAGACTTTTGACTTTTGAGGATCTTCAATCAACATTGACACCCGTTGAATTGCTTCATTAGCAAACGGGCATCGCGTTGAGGATGACGTGGTCAAGATTTTCCAGCAGAGATCCAGAAGAACTACAATCAACATGCATCTTTGTTATTATCTTACTTTGGCTGCTAGCCTGGGGAGCTTTGAACTGGTACATGCTTTACCCCCATGTACTGCCTGTATTACTACCACTCGAACTGGAATGAAAGTAACTCAGACTTTGCTTTATCATTCTTACTATATCTGCACTGGTAAAGTAACCCGGTGTGTTTATAACACCACTGAACTGAATGTTTGTACCCAAGGTAATACCAAGGTATGTTTTAACCCGCATCAGAATCCATCCTATTATACTTTGGAGATAAGATGGAATGATGCAGATGGAGCGTTACTAAATGCCACACCCCCACTCACTGATCC
Organism: Ichthyophis bannanicus; assembly: GCA_033557465.1. NCBI lineage: Eukaryota > Metazoa > Chordata > Amphibia > Gymnophiona > Ichthyophiidae > Ichthyophis > Ichthyophis bannanicus. The sequence continues at coordinate 115,399,029 of CM066049.1, read as the reverse complement.
CACACAGCCTGCTGTTTTATATTTGATGCCTGTGATGCCATCAATAGAGATAGTCGTTCAAAGTGTGCCGATTGGGAGAAAACTTATGCTAAGGATGGAAAGTATATGTGTCCAGAAGGAGCAATTGGGTGGGGGACATGTATAAGTAAAAAAGGTGTAGAAGACGTGTATAGCACAGCACCAGTTAAAGACTATTATTGCCCAAGATGGGAATGTGTGCTTTATTCTACAATGGAAACTTGACACGGGGGTAACCCTTAACGACCATCGGATAGCTACCCTAACTAAGCCAACTATGAAGGATCCTAAGAATTGCAAAAAAGGTGCTTGTAATCCACTAGAATTATCCATAGCCAATCCCAGTGTATGGAAATCAGGGTATAAATTTGGGTTGCGCATTGCAGGTACTGGATCAGATCCCGGAACCATTGTGCATATTAGACTAAATACCCAAGCCCATCAATCATCAAAGTATCACATACATAACACTTTTTATGAAACCATGCATGTAAACAAGTTTGATATCCCTCATCCCTCTCAGAATTTATTCCTAGAATTGGCCGGAGCTGTGGTATCCAGCCTCCGCATTTCAGACTGTTATTTCTGTGGTGGAACCAAGATGGGTGATCAGTGGCCTTGGGAGGCCCAAGAATTGAATTACTCAGTAGTCTATAATCAGACAGAGCTACACAAAACTACCAGCGAATGGGTATTAGCACACCCAATAGTTGGGCGCTTGTGTTATGCTCGAACTGGACCCTAATTTACCTCTAAGGTAGGGCAGCTTGTCTGTCTTAGCCAAAAGTTCTATAATGATACCACAAAACGGACATCTTGGTGGTCAGGAGTTAATGAATTAGAGCCCACCAATCCCTTAGCACGGTTCCCCGAGCTTGCCCCTCTATGGACTAACCTTGACCGACATCATAACTGGCAAGCCCTACCTGGCCTATATTGGATTTGCGGAACCCGAGCATATGCTCGACTCCCTATTTACTGGGAAGGAGCGTGTGTCTTAGGAATTATTCGACCCTCTTTCTTTCTGTTGCCCACAGAACATGGTGAACAACTAGGCTATCCAGTTTATTCAAAAAGACAGAGAAGAGCAGCCTTACAGATAGGCAAGTGGGAGAAATGGGATGGTGAAGATTGGCCACCAGAGCGAATTATTGCGTATTATGGACCTGCCAATTGGAAGCAAGATGGCATGTGGGGATATCGTACCCCAATTTATATGTTGAATAGAATCATACGCTTGCAAGCGGTAGTTGAACTTATCACTAATGAAACTAGCCAAGCACTTACACTTTTAGCTAGACAAAGCACACAGATGCGCACTGCAATTTATCAAAATCACTTAGCTCTAGATTATTTGTTAGGTGCTGAAGGAGGAGTCTGTGGTAAGCTGAACCTCACCAATTGTTGCTTAAAGATAGATGATAAGGGTCAGGTTGTTGAAGAAATTGCTGAACACATGCGGAAGCAAACTTATGTGCCAGTACAGACCTGGCATAGTCTTCAGATACCCAATTGGTTTGCATCTATCTTTTCTGGATTAGGAGGATTCACTACTTTTGCTATGATAATATTAATCTTTGTAGCCTTGTTCTTTATGTTACCATGTATAATCCCATGTTGTATGCGATCTATTAACAGTGTTATTGAGAACACCGTGGAGCGGAAGATCGCAACTAAGATTTTAGCCTTATGGCACCCTAATCCTACTACACTTGGTCGGAACCCGACCATAGTATAATTGAGTGATTTAACTCTCACACCTTATTAGTAATAGGGTGAGATTAATCAAAGGGGGGAATGTGGTAGGCGAAGGCCTATGATCCATGGTGTCTGAAATAAGCGGACAGGCCTAAATAGCTTGACCTGTAAATGAAGCCTGTGGAGAGGCCCAGAGGCCCATCCCCCAAAAAATGCTGCTACCATAGAACTGAAACCTAATTGAACACAGTTTAGTATAGCTAAGCAGAATCAAAACTTAGAAAATATAGAAAAACAAGTCTAATTGGTATTGATAAGAGAGCACAGCTTCTATGAAATTAATTAACTTTGCTGAAAGAAAGGTTACAGTGCCCTGCTTTCCCACATGTTCTAGCTAGCTAAGTGACCTTGGAGGAGAGAAGTATCAAAATTGGTGAACTGACCATTGTAATTGAGACTGAAAGGGGGGTAAGCAGGTGCGGAGCCCAGTCGAGGGACATCAATGGATAGCCATATCGGTACCGGAACCAATAGAAGGTGTACGAGGGGTTATCGGGACCAATGAAAAGTTTGCCTATGTCTAGAATGGAGAAGAAGTCTATAAAAGTTGTTGTTTTGCTAGAAACCATTGCTCAGCCATTTTGAATTTGATTCTGCTTGAGACTTGTGCACAAATAAATGATTTGGACCTTCTGAACAGACTCCTGGTATCATTAGTTTGTCTGCGCTCTGCTGCTACAACACCAGTAGAAATCCAGGACAAAGCGTAGTTACTCACCTGTAACAGGTGTTCTCCAGGAGCAGCAGGAATCAGTCCTCACTTATGGGTGACGTCGGCGCCGACGGAGCCCTCGCGGAGCAATTTTCCCCAGCTTTCAAAGAAAGCCTTTGGGAATTGCAGCGCGCATGCGCGGTCGTCTTCCCGCCCGAGGGTGCCATCTTAGCCAGTCAGATGACATAGCTAAAAAAGACAGCATAAAAATTCGCAAAAAGAACATAAGCAGACGATTGCAACTCCAAGGGGAGGAGGGAGGGTAGTGAGGACTGATTCCTGCTGCTCCTGGAGAACACCTGTTACAGGTGAGTAACTACGCTTTCTCCAGGACCAAGCAGGAAGTCAGTCCTCACTTATGGGACTCCCAAGCTCAAGGCTACCGGAGACCCTAAGCACAAAAAATGAGCTCCCTCTAGCTCAGCAGCACAGAAGGATAGAATCTTCGCTGAATTATCACCCACCGGTAGCCCACATCCGGGATGGAGGGTAGGAGTTGCTCAGACCTCAAAGAGATTACGGAGGACTGCCTGTCCGAAAGCACTGTCCCTACGGGACTCCCTCTCGAGACAGTAATGGATCGCGAAAGTCTGGCTCGAAGACCAAGTAGCGGCCCGGCAGATGTCTGCCAGCGGAACAGAGCGGAGGTAAGCCACTGACGTGGCCTTTGCCCGAACGCAATGAGCCGTGACTCGATTTTCTAAGGCGAGTCCGGCTGCCCCATAAGCCCAAGAGATACAGTCCGCAACCCAGATGGACAGAGTACGCTTGGAGACCGGGAGCCCCAATTTATTGGGGTCAAAAGACACAAAAAGCTGAGCAGCTTTACGGTGCTCCCGCGTACGGTCAAGGTAGAAGTTCAATGCCCTTCTACAGTCCAGGGTATGGAGGACCGTTTCAGCTCGGCTGGAGTGTGGTCTGGGAAAGAAGGTTGGAAGTACCACCTCCTGATTGATGTGAAAAGGGGAGACCACTTTAGGCAGAAATTTCGGGTGAGTCCGAAGGACTACCCTATTCTTGTAGAACCTAGTGTAAGGGGGATCAGACACGAGGGCCTGCAATTCACTTACGCGTCTCGCGGAAGTGAGGGCTATCAAGAACAGTGTTTTCCAAGACAGAAAACGGAGAGAACAGGTAGCCATAGGTTCAAAAGGCGGACAGGTGATCCGCTGTAAAACCACATTCAGGTCCCAGTCAGGTGCTGGCGGGCGCAGAGGTGGTTTAAGTAGAAGGAGACCTCGGAGAAACCTCGCTACGAGAGGGTCGTTGGAGAGAGGTCTGCCGTCCACCGGCACATGGTGTGCTGAAAGAGCACTGAGGTGAACTTTGACGGAGTTGGACTTAACTCCCAGATTAGAGAGGTGTAGCAAGTACTGCAAGATCACCGACACCGGGCAGGAGAAGGGATCCTGAGACTGTTGGGAACACCAGACTGCAAAGCGACGCCATTTAAGGGCGTAGCATTTGCGGGTAGAAGGCCGTCGCGAAGCCAAGACGACCTCCTCCACCTCCGCCGGCAGGAGAAGGGGAGCAAGGACTACCCTTTCAGCAGCCAGGCCATGAGGTTGAGAGACCTGAGGTTGGGGTGCAGTAGGGACCCCTGATCCTGAGTGAGGAGATCCGGTTGTACCCCCAGAGGGATTGGATCCTCCACCGCCAGTTGCAGCAGGAGCGGAAACCACGGCTGCCTGGGCCAGCGAGGGGCCACCAGGATCATGAAGGCTTTGTCTCGGAGAACCTTGAAAAGAGTCCGAGAGACTAACGGGATGGGAGGGAAAGCGTATAGAAGGCTCCCCGACCATGAGATCAGAAAGGCGTCCGCCGCAACCCGAAGGGGGTGTGGCTGGCGAGAGCAGAAGCGAGGAAGCTGCCGGTTGTGAGGACTGGCAAAGAGATCCACCGTGGGGAGGCCCCACCTGAGGAAGAGCTTCTGAACTATCAAGGGATCCAGGCGCCACTCGTGCGGCTGGAGGACCCTGCTGAGTTTGTCCGCAAGGCAATTTTCTTGGCCCGGGAGATAAACTGCCTTGAGGAGAATGCCGTGACTGACGGCCCAAGAGCAGAGCTTCTGTGCCTCCCGGCAGAGGAGGAAGGAGCCCGTGCCCCCCTGTTTGTTCACATAGAACATGGCAACTTGATTGTCCGTCTGGACAAGGACGGACTGTTGGGAGGTCAGGTGGGAGAAGGCCTTGAGAGCTAGGCGGATCGCCCTAAGCTCCAGGAAGTTGATCTGCTGAGCAGACTCCCACGTGGTCCAGAGGCCCTGAGTACGTGCCTCTTGGTAATGTGCTCCCCAGCCCAGGAGGGATGCATCGGTGGTCAGCACCCGGGTCGGTTGAGGCGACTGGAAAGGCATTCCGAATATCAGGTTCGGCTGCCGGAGCCACCACCGGAGAGACGAGACCAGCGGCTCGGAGACGCGCACTAGGTCTGCTAGGCCGCCTGTGGCTTGTCGCCATTGCTGGCGGAGACACCATTGAGCAGACCGCATATTCAGGCGGGCATTGGGGGTCACATGGACGGTGGAAGCCATATGGCCGAGCAGTCTCAGGAAGCGCCTGGCGGAGACCAGGGGCTGGCTGCGAAAGCGGTCGGCGAGGTCCATGAGCCGTTGAGCCCTGTCGAGCGGTAGGTATGCCCGCGCCTGAGGAGTGTGCAGCCTCGCGCCGATGAACTCGAGATCCTGTGAGGGGAGCAAAGTGGACTTTGCGAAGTTTATAACAAAGCCCAAGTGCTGCAGCAGAGTCACCGTGCGGCACGTGGCGTTGGTGACCTCCTGAGCGGATGCTGCTCTGATGAGCCAGTCGTCGAGGTACGGAAAGACATAGAGGCCGTGAAGCCGGAGATGGGCCGCCACGACCGCGAGACATTTTGTGAAGACTCGCGGTGCGGAGGACAGGCCAAAGGGCAGTACTCTGTACTGGTAATGATTTCCTGCCACCACAAACCTTAGGTATTGGCGGTGGCTTGGGTGGATGAGGATGTGCGTGTAGGCATCCTTTAGATCCAAGGAGCATAGCCAATCTCCCTGCTGGAGGTAGGGCAGAAGGATTCCAAGGGTAAGCATTTTGAACTTCTCCCGCACAAGGAACTTGTTGAGGTTGCGCAGGTCCAGGATGGGTCTGAGGCCCCCTGTTCTCTTTGGTATCAGAAAATACCTGGAATAAAAGCCTTGACCTCTCAGGCGGTGGGGCACCGGTTCCACCGCCTGTTCCTGCAGAAGGCCTGCTAACTCCTGAAGGAGTAATTCCCTGTGCAGAGGGGGTCGCGGAGGTTCTCCCGGAAAATAGGAGGGAGGGACCTGATGGAAGTGGAGAAGATAGCCTTCTCGCACGACTTGAAGCACCCAGGCATCTGCGGTGATGCTGGACCACCTGTGGGCGAAGTGAACCAGCCGGCCTCCGGTGCTGGGAGGAACTAGCGGGGGGGGGGAGAGGCTATGCTTTGTGAGTCAAAACCCCCCACCCTGCTGAGCAGGGGCTGGTGGTGCAGGCTTGGGGGCTTGCTGCCTACGGGACCCGTTACCCCGTCCCTTGGCCTGCTGGCCCTGTTGGGGAGCTGCAGGGGCCTGATAATGGGGGTATTGTTTGTAGGCAGCCGCCTTCCTCGGGTAAAAGGACTTTTTCCCCGAGCCCTTCTTTTTCTGGGAAGGGGCGGAGGTCTTCCTAGAAAGCCTGGTCCTGGTGAGAGTCTCAGTCTCAATTTGTGCAGCCTTTTCCGCCATGGGCTTGCCAAAGAGGTTTTCGCCTCGGCAGGGGACATCGACCAACTTGTCCTGCACCCAGGGCTCAAGGTCTGACGACTGAAGCCAAGCCTGTCGGCGGGCACCGATGCCGGCTGCGGCCACTCGAGCCGATGCTTCAAAGCCATCATAGGCTGCTCGGGACATGAACTTTGAGCATTCCCGAATGCCAGTGGACAAGGCCAGGAACCTCCGCAAGGGTTCCTCGGACAAACCAGCGGAGAATCCGGCTAGCTCTTTAGCCAGATCCCGGAGATACATGCCCATGTATAGCTGGTAAGTCTGGACACGACATGCGAGCATAGAGCCCTGGAAACACTTCTTACCAAGGCCATCCAGGTTACGGGCCTCCCTGCCAGGAGGCACCGAGGAGTGCATCTTCTGGCTCTTAAGACGATGCATGGCCGATTCCACTACCATGGAATGGTGTGGTAGCTGTGCCTTCTGAAAGCCAGGGCTCTTGCGGACTCGATAGATAGAATCGACCCGCTTGCTCAGGACCGGCGAGGAGGCCGGACTCTCCCACATGCGGAAGAGTAGTCGTTCCAGCATAGGAGGAACCGGTACAGTAAAGTGTTCCCTCGCGGGAGAGTCATACTGGAGGGCGTCGAGCTCTTCGGCTCGAGGCTCCTCCTCGGGATCCACAGGGAAGGCCAAAGCCTTGGCCATATCCCTAACGAAGTCCGAGAACCGGGCATCCTCCGGGGGGGACTGCTTCCGAGGCTCGGACTCCGGTGAGTCCGAGGGGACACACCGAGTCCGGAAAGAATCAGGTGACTCTTCCTCTTCAGACTCCCAGACCGACTCCGACGAGGACTCGGTGGGGTCGGCCCGGGCAGGGCGCGGCGCCTGCCGCCCCGACGCCGAGGGAGTCGGCGTCGGCGACCTCGGTCCCGAACGGGAGGCCGAGGGTGACCTCGACCGAGGATCGACTCGAGTTCTCATCGACTCGAGGATCGGCTCGGTCTCCGGGGTCGACTTGGACGTCTACGTCCCGGCGGTCGGGGCAGCGGCGCCAGCGAGGCCAGCGAGCAGTGCCCGCTGCTGGTCCATGAAGGCAGACAGTCTGCTCTCCAAGGCCGTCAACCTGAGTCCGAGCTCAGGTGACCCAGCAGCCCCCGACTCGGGCCCCGACGGCGTCGGGCCCGACGTCGGCTGTCGCGGAGGCGAGTCCAGAAGGACTACAGGACTTACCCGAGCAGGCATCTCCGACTCCAGGCGAGGTCGCTTCGGGAGGTGTTCCTTCTCCAAGGACCCGGGGCGGCTATCGGGGCTATGCGACCTGGCCCTCGCGGAACCAGGAGCGTCCACCGACGCCGCCCTCGCGGGTTTCACCGTCTGACGATGGTCCCCGGAGGGAGAACCCCGGTCGGAGGAACTCCGGCGACGGTCCGAGCTGGAACCTTTTGACGCGGAGGCCTCCGACGAGGTCCGGGTACGGCTGGGGTCAGCGAAGATTCGATCACGCTGATGCCGCCGACTTCTCAACGCTTTTGAGGACATTTTGCCACAGGGCCCACAGATCAGTTCCTCATGATCCGGGCCCAGGCAGCGGAGGCAAAAGTCGTGTGTGTCAGTTAGTGACATATTTCGGTCACACTGACCACACCGCTTAAAGCCACTGGCAGCCATCGGGGGAAAAAGGGCCCCTGCGAGGTCAAAGGACCGGGCTGCCAGGGAAAAATCGAAAACGAAAGCTGACAAAGTCAGAAAAACCGAAAAAAGTACGAGGACTCGTGACCGGCGTCGCGAGTCCGGGCGGGAAAACGATCGGCGTCGAACCGAAGGAAAAAGGATAAAATAATGAATAAAATCGACTTTTTCGCGGGGACAAGACGGGGACGTCTGTAGGGCTCCGCGGAAAAAAGAAGACTGGCTAAGATGGCACCCTCGGGCGGGAAGACGACCGCGCATGCGCTGCAATTCCCAAAGGCTTTTTTTGAAAGCTGGGGAAAATTGCTCCGCGAGGGCTCCGTCGGCGCCGACGTCACCCATAAGTGAGGACTGACTTCCTGCTTGGTCCTGGAGAACTGCTCAATATTTTGCTTAATTCTGTGGCAGATGGCGAAATAGAAATAGTGGAAGGCTTAATCTGTGACAGAGATTATAGATCGTTCTTTAAAAAACACCAAGTTCTGTAAATATTGACTTTTTATGAAAATGTATGTATTTCCAGAATCTATTAGTTGAACATACAGATGAACAAAAATTATATGTATGCCTTTTATTTTTTTAAAACTTGTAATGCTCAAATGAATTTCACAAGATGAAAACATTTTATTTGAAATAAAATATTTTGAACCTATGTGTGGTGTGTTTTAGGAATGCTTAGTTAATTAAACCTACAATGGTTTGTCTGGAAAAAAATGGGGCCTCTAGGTGTGTCCTAAACAATAGGCCATAAGATAAGAATGTGCAGAACTCTGTCGTATAACTAAAATCCACTTAAGACGTCTGGGAAATGGGTGGGAATATGTATTAGCCACATACACAGTATATAGCATCTATTACAATGTACTGTCTGCGAAAAAAAAGGCGGTGTGAATTAGCCAGGTCGTATGATAAGCTTATGAGATCCAGTACATTTCAGCAGCCAGAAAAGATCACAGTCTCTCTACAGCTTGCAACTTTTTCTTCAGACATGGTGGGTAGATATGAGTCTTACTTTTTTTAAAATATTGTTGGCTATGTAATGTTTCTGTCTCTTATTTATTTATTTATTTACATTTCTTATATACCGCACTATTTGCGATCAGCGCGGTTTACATAAAAACAGACAGTATCCGACAATAAACTATAGTCAGGTCATTACAATGAACAGGAGCAATCAACTTGGATAACAGGGGAAACTATCTACATGTGCGGAACATTGAAATAGGTAACTATATACATGTGAGATGGAGTTATTGTGTGTTGATCATACATGGTGGCTGGATTCAGGGGAGTCTGTGAGGTATTTAATAAAGAGGAGGTTTTAAGGCCTTCCTGAACTGGCTCAGGTTGGGGATGGCTCTGATGTATGGTGGTAGGGAGTTCCAGAGACTTGGGGCACTTAGACTAAAGGCTCTGTTTGATGTTACTTTGGAGCATTTTGTCATGTCTCTCGGTATCGCTAGCATGTTGGCTACTGCGGTTCTTCTTAGCCTGTTGGTTGTGGGTGGTTGGATGAGGTCACATAGTGACGAGGAGGAGAGTCCCTTGATAGCCTTGAATGTCATCACTAAGGTCTTGAAGCTAATCCTGGCTTGAATGGGGAGCCAGTGCAGCTGCTTCAGGAGGGGTGTGATATGCTCTCTCCTTGGTGCTCCGAAGAGGATTCGCGCTGCACTGTTCATGGCGAGTTGTAAGGGATGTAAGGTTGCCTGAGGGAGTCCTTGTAGGATGGCGTTTGAATAATCAAAATGAGGGATGATGAGGGCTTGATAGATGGTGCGGAAGTCGCTCAGTTCGAGTAGGGGGCGTATGTGTCTGAGGGATCTGATCTTGAAGTAGATCGCTCTTACTGTTTTGGCTATGTGCTGCTTCATGTTGAGGTTCTGATCCAAGGTGACTCCGAGATACCGTATAGCTGATTTTACTTGCAACTCGGCGTTGTCCACTTCCAAGTGGCTAGGTGGTGTAAACTCAGGATGATTGTCTTTTAAAAAAATAGGAGCAGAAAAAGTATGTCCGGTGGTTTTTAATTTTTCCAGCAGCTATGCTCTTTATAATGTGTCTCACAGTGTTTCAGAGGACAGCCTCAACCTTTAATCTTTTTTTATTTTAGACCAAGAAGATGACCAGCCTAATCAACAGACGGCACCTTACAGAAAACTAAAAGACAAGCAGAATCGTGAGTATTCCGGTTTTATCCAGATCCTAAATTTTAAGGCTGTTGTAAAAGAAAAACAAAAGTATTAGCCCCTACGTTTTCTTTTTTCAGATCGAGAAAATGTTAGAAATCCAATGGCTATGGGAGAGAAGTCTAACAGGCAAAGATCACACAGCGAAAGTTTTTCTGCCGGTGAATCTACATACGCCGGTACAGAATACGGAGGGCGTGGTGAAAGCCGTGTCTTTGATCACAGTGTTTCAGAGGACAGCGCAAATAATCATGCATTAGGCCCCGCTGCAGAATCAGAACCAGTTAGCTATGTTCAGTTTGTGAAAAGGTGGGATCGTAAATTGGACAAGTTTAATGGTGTAATTTATTCAGAGGAATTTCGGTTTATTAATTTAGACAGGGTAACATCATTATCTGAGGCTCAATTCGCCATTCGGCAAGGTATTCAATATATTCTGGATGAGGTTAGCAGCAGGGTTTCACCCAGTGATTATGTACAGATGCATCTACACTCATCTCTTTTTCACAATTCCTTGTATTCTGGAAAGTTAAACCCAGAAGCATTTAGACGCTGACGATTTCTTAAATCAGATCGCTAAACTCCTTCAGAGTCACAGAGAAATCCAGGTTTGTGATATATTCCGTGTTGTTGTACTTGTCATAAGAAATCGGGGTGGAGGTGCTCGTAGGGTCTTAAAGACTATACCATTTAGCCATATTATTCATAAGAAAAGGATGTATTTGATAGACTTGAACAACACTGATAATAGCCTGTGTTTTGCAGGTAGCCTCACAGCCCTCATGTCACAGGTAAAAACGACAGATGTCGAATTGTTAGAAGGTGCTAAAAAACTACATAATGAATTGGGGTGGCCGGTACATAGAAAAGTCATGCTCGATGATGTAGCAATATTTGAACAGCATTTAAAGATAAACATACGCGTTGTGCTTTACACAAATTCATGGGTTTGTTTTAAGACATCAGACAGACCTGTGTTCCCTAAGACTGTGTTCTTGTTGCTACACGATGACCATTTCTATGGTATAACCGATGTCAAAAAATTCTATGGGGAGCGCAACTTCTGTAGTTACTGTCAGAAACCGTGCAGTCACGAACATAATTGCACATTATGGTGCCGTCTTTGTTTGACACTAACGTGTACGAATAATGTTGGTGTACAACAGAGATGCCCTAATTGCAAACTCTTTTGTCGTTCTAAAGAGTGTTTAGATAGACACGCGGATCTGGCTCTGAAAAAAGAAGTGGCATGTTTATCTAAGATACTGTGCCAGAAATGTGAGTCTTATGTGGACAAGAAACATAAGTGCAAGGGCCGTCATTGTAAACTATGTCGCGAGCCCCTAACCGGGGATGGGCCCACTTATGTTTTATGACCCCTATTGGTAAAACTGAAACATCTGAAAAGTATATTTTTTATGATTGTGAATGTATGCAAGAAACAGGCTGGCATGTCCCTAATTACATATATGCGACGGACTTAAATGATGAAAGAAACTGGGAATTCAAGGGTCTCGAATGTATTTCTGCCTTTATACAGATTTTTTTGCGACAAAAAATTTAAAGGTTACACCTTCATAGCCCATAATTCCAAAGGTTATGACGGATACTTTGTTCTTAAACAACTGCTTAAGGAAAAGATGGACACGGGGCTGTTGGTTCAAGGTGCTAAACTTTTACAAATCATCTTTGAACCTCTGACTATCCATTTTATAGACTCTCTAAATTTCCTGCCTATGAAACTTAGCAAACTTCCACAAGCTATGGGTTTTACAGGCAGCAAGGGGTACTTTCTACACTTTTTTAATACGCTGGAAAATCAAAATTATGTGGGCCCCATGCTGGGTGTTGAACATTACGGTGTGAGTAACATGTTGCCTGAAGAAAAAGATGAATTTTTACAATGGTACAAGGACAATCAGCATAAAACTTTTAATTTGCAAAAAGAGCTGGCTTATTACTGCCAGCAGGATGTATCTATTTTGCGGCAGGCCTGTGTTCTCTACCGAGCTGAAATCATGAAAATGACAGAGAAAGAAGTGTTTGTAGAGCAGGGTGACATCTCAGAAATTCAAACAAGGTGTTTAGACCCTTTCCAATCTATAACCCTTGCATCTGTATGTATGGTTATGTTCAGATTAATGTTTTTAGAACCCAAGACTGTGGCACTCATTCCACCAGATAACTATCACCGGCAGACAAAGAGATATTCAACCCCCTCTATTCAATGGCTGATGTATGTGGAGGCCAAAGAAAATATACAGACCACACATGCTCTGAAAGGTGGCGAAAAAAAGGTGGGGGTCTTATTTTCTTGATGGCTATGCCGTGATCGATGGGGTAGAAACAGCTTTTGAATTTAATGATTGTTTTCACCACGGCTGTCTGAGCTGTTATAACGATAAAGACCAGAATCCTGTAACAGCCACGACCTATGGTTTTCTTTATTACAAAACACAGCTAAAAGCTGCATTCCTGGAAAGCCGGGGTTCAAGGTCATAAGTCTATGGGAGCATGAGTGGAAGCGGATGGTAAAAGAAAATGACGGGGGCTGCGCAGATTTCCTGGCTGACGCCGCATTACCGCAACCTCTGATTCCACGACATGCCCTTTTTGGGGGTAGAACAAATGCCATTTGTCTGTACCACAAAACAAGGCCTGGGGAAAAAATACACTACTATGATTTTACCAGCCCATACCCTTTTGTCAATAAAACAAAGGAATATCCAATAGGCCATCCAAAAATCATTTATGACAAATTTGGTCCCCCTATAAAGTACTTTGGTTTTATAAAAGCAAAAGTATATCCCCCACGAAAGCTCTTTTTCCCGGTGTTACCCATACGGTTGGGCGGTAAGCTTATGTTTCCACTGTGTCAAACGTGTGCTGACACACGGCAGCAGGAAATGTGTGAGGCTTCTGGCTACCCTCGAGGGTGCAATGATACTGAAAAACAAAATGTGTACATAGCTGATTTCTTTAGAAAAGAGGGGGTGTTTCATCATCAATAAAATCGCATGATGAAACCTCGAATTCAGGAGAAAACAGATATTTAAAGAGATCATCAGGTTCTCTCACAATGCTTGTGGTAGGCAGGTTTGTTCTTTGACCAAATTTAGCCGACAGGGAATTTAAGAAAGGTTTTGCTATTTGATGCTTAGCAGGGTTTACATTAATCTGGTCTGCACGCAAACACACCCCCTCTTTTCTAAAGAAATCAGCTATGTACACATTTTGGTTTTCAGTATCATTGCACCATCGAGGGTAGCCAGAAGCCTCACACATTTCCTGCTGCCTTGTGTCAGCACACGTTTGATACAGTGGAAACATAAGCTTACAGATCTATAATCTCTGTCACAGATTAAGCCTTCCACTATTTCTATTTCGCCGTCTGCCACAGAATTAAGCAAAATATTGAGCAGTTGTCCTGGATTTCTACTGGTGTTAAAATCTCTGACGAGTTCAAACAAAAAATTCAAATTTTCATAAACTAGGACAGTTGCTTTCATTTTATGACCTGCAATCATGACAACATTTAAAATAGGTCCTAGACCCAACCTGTTACAAGTTTTATGGATTTTCTGCTGTATTTTCTTGTGTCACACAATCATGATGTCTTTGCCCTGGAGCATGTATTACACACGCTGTAGTCTCTATGCATAACTCTACAGGACTGTCAGAATACTTCTCTCTAACCATGAGGTCTTAAAAGTAAAATTCTATCACATGGACAGCACTGGTTTCTCTAACAAAGATGTGCTATTTGCATTTGTAAAGAAAAGCTTTCTATCCTGTCTGTGTCTCAGTGAAAAGCCTGAGTCTCTCTGTGCTGTGAAACCTTTGGGAGAAATAAGAACTGGGGCAGTGGGAGAGAGAAAAGCATTTTTTTTCCAGGGTTCCTGCTTTTTTTGCAGATGTAATCATTAACCAGAAGCAAAAACACATTTCCGGAGTCAGTTACACTGTTCCCCGCTGATGTCAGCAAAAAGGGACAGTCCATTTCCGATGATGTAGGCAGGGGCGTGGTTGAGGGTGAGAGGCAGCATTGGTTTCTCTAACAAAGATGTGCTAATTGCATTTGGAAAGAAAAAGATTCTAGCCTGCCTGTGTCTCAGTGAAAAGCCTGTGTCCCTCTGTGCTGTGAATCTTTTGTGAGAAAAAAACAACTGAGTCTGTGTGGGAGACAGAGAGAAAAGCATTTTTGTTTTTCAGTATTAAGCAGAAGCAAAAACACATTTCCGGAGTCAGCCATACTGTCATTTCCGGAGTCAGCCATACTGTTTCCGCTGATGTCAGCAAAAAAGGGACAGTTCCTCTTCTGATGACGCCGTTTCCGGTGATGTCATTTCCGATGATGTAGGCAGGGGGCGTGGAGGAGGGTGGGAGGCTGTGGGCGTAGCACAAACCCATAAGTGGGTGCTGATTGGCTAATGCCATATTGTGGGGTGTGGCGTGGGTGTGACACACCCCCGGAAGTGTACGCTGATTGGATGATGTCATCCTTGGGGCGGGGGCAGGGGTGTGTCAAGTGGGGGGTGGTAGCCACGCCTGGGGGCTGGACTGGGCGTGGCTATCTCACCATTCACTTCTATGGGAGGGGGCGTGGCCTAAGGCGGGACATACACCGGAAGTGGGCGCTGATTGGTACCTGTCAACATTTTGGGGGCGGGAGTGGGTGGGGCTAACTCACCATTCACTTCTATGGGAGGGGGCGTGGCCTAAGGCGGGACATACATCGGAAGTGAATGCTGATTGGCTCCTGCCATCCTTATCTCACCTGTCAATCAGTTTGACAAGTAGTGTACCCAGAGGCGGCCCAAGGGGGGTGCGGGGCCATGTGCGGAGACTCGGTGCGGGGCCTCATTTGCATAAGTGGCCTTATTTGCATAATGCTAACATACACTAACTTTTAGTAAACATGTCTCTTAATGAGTGTATGGATAAAGACAGGCTAAAAGATTTCTACATTACTATAATCCAGTGCCAACCGCCAGGCACATTAGGAACTACTACAAACACTGCCCATTTAGAACCCATAGCAAATCCGCCGTATCCTAACAGCACTACCAGGACTCACAAAGCACCATACCCTACCTATCAAAAGGCAACTTTCACACCTCAATGCAGCACCACAAGCTCATGCATCTCACATTCTTGACTGAATACTCGCAATCACACATTGAACCTCCTCCCATCATGAGATGCTTGTACAGTTCATAGAACCCTTTATATAGTTACATAAAGTGGTTTGTAAATATTTATCATGTTTTTCCCTTTTAAGAAACTTGTTTAATGTATACCCAAGTTATTATACCTGTTTATTGTAAGCACAAATCACTAAGCTGAGATGTGTAGTTCCTGGTCGTGTTCCCAGCCTAGTCCCGGAACCTCTGGGTTCCCAATCTTATCCAGCAGCTTGAAGACTGAGAAACTCCTCCTTTTCTGTGACATCACCAGTATATCTCCTCGGTGTCCGCCCCCTGTCACCAGTTACCTCAGTCTTCAAGCAGCTAGATAGATGGGAGCCCAGGGGTCTGGGCTCATGTGAGAAACTATTAAGGATCACCAGGATTAGTGTACTTTTAATTTTGGGATAGTATTTGCTGTTCAGTGTCCTGTGCCTTTAAGCCTTGTCAGACTGTCAGATTCTGCTAGACCGGTTTTGTTTTTCCTCTCTCCCTTACCTTTTGGCTCCACTTCCCTTCCTCTCCCCCTCCCTCTCTGCTAATTTCGTCTTGGGGGTGTTTTTCCTGACAGTCAACGACCTTTGGGGGACTGTGGGGACTGGTTTCGGCGTCCCTTTCCCTCCCCGAGGCTGCCGGTGCCACGCAGATGCGCTGCCTGCAAGAGCTCCTGGTTCTGCCTTTGCCGCGATGGTACTGATTATTTCCCTGGTCCTGTTAAGGAGGCCGCTATAGGAGCCGCTCCTGCTCTCCTGGCCTGCGGCGTGACCGGACACTGCGGACTTACCAGACAGCGTGGTTTACAGCCGGAGGTAAGGCAGCCGCGCGGCCTCTCTTTCCTTTCCTAGCCGCGAGGCCTTTTGGCGCGCTTTTTTCCGGCGGCTCGGCCGCGTGGTGGCTTTGCTGTGCGGGGGCCGCGTGTGTTTCAGTCTGTTATTTTTTTCCTTTCTCCGCCTTCTGCTTTGCTTCTGGCGCCTCCTTTCGCTGCCTGGTTAAAACGGCGGCAGTGATTAGAGGAAAGCTAGGCCGCCTTTCCCTCCCGATTTTTGTAGGAGGGGATAAGGTGTTTTTGCCTACTTTGCAGTACAGCCAAGCAGGGCCTGGGGGGGTCTGGTCTGCTTTCTTGGTTTCAGATAGCGGGTGTCAACTTTGTTTGGAGCTCGCCATGCCCTCCAAACCACAGTGTGTGGTTTGCGGCTCAAAGAGGTTTTCCAGCGCGGGGGTTTGCAAGGCCTGCGCTGGGGAGACTGGCGGTTCACGTCTTGAGGCAGGACCCCTTCCGGGCGCCGCAGAGGGCGCTCCCGACCCTGCTCTCTCTACGGCTCTGGAGTTGCCCCAAGGGGACCCGACTCCGGGTCCTTCTTCGGTGGAACCTTCTACCCCTGCGCCTGCGGCGTTCCCTGCGGACCTCGCAGCCATTTTTTTCCCCCGCAGTTTGTGGCCCTCCTGCAGCAGGCGGTGTTGGGTGGCCCTGCGCAGCCGGGTCCTTCTCAGGAGGACAGTGGCGCTAGGAAACACACTGCCCCCTCCCTCTCGGCTACTGCGTTCGGAGCAGATAAGAGGCCTCGTCTAGAGGGTGCCTTGCAGGACCCTTCGGAGGTCTCGGAAGCGCCTCTTTCCGATGAGGAGGAGCGCAGTATGCTCCTGGAGGAAGATCTGGAGGAGGGGGAGATATCAGAGCGGGAGGAACAGGCTAGGGTTGTTCGGGTCTTCTGGAGGGAAGAACTTCCTGCCCTTATTGCTGAAACGCTCAAGGCACTCAACATGCCTGTGCCGGGGGCGTCCGTGGATGAGCCCCTGGAAGATCCCCTCTTACAGGTGTTCCGTAAGAATCAGACGGCGTTTCCCGTGCACAGAGTTTTTCAAGAGATGATTCAGGAAGAATGGAACCTCCCGGAAGCTCCCTTGAAGGGGGCTCGGATAATGGGGCGGCTGTACCCGTTGTTGGACAAGGATAAGGAAGTCTTTAAGTCCCCTAGGGTGGACGCTGCGGTTTCGGCCGTGACTAAGAAGACGACTATCCCTGTTGAGGGCAGTACGGCTCTCAGAGATGTCCAGGATCGGAAGCTGGATGTCTTACTACGACAAGTCTTCGATATCAATGCTATTTTGCTTCAAGCGGCCGTTTGTGGAGCGTGGGTGGCTCGGGCCTGTCTTTGTTGGGCGCAGCAGGTCCAGCAGGAGCAGCCGAGTACGCTGGCAGGGGAGGCTGCCCGCTTGGAGTCCGGGTCAGCCTACCTGGCGGATATTCATTATGATCTCATGCGGGGCCTTTCCAAGAGTATGGCTTCGGCGGTCGCTGCTCGGCGCTACCTGTGGCTTCGCAACTGGTCGGCGGATAGTTCCTCCAAAGCTAGACTGAGTAAGCTCCCTTTCAAGGGACGCCTCCTCTTTGGTGAGGATCTGGAGAAGCTTGTGAAGGACCTCGGGGAGACCAAGGGGGGTCGCCTTCCCGAGGATAAGCCTAAACCGGCCCGGGGCGCGCCTGGGGGGCGCGGGCAGACCCGGGATTTTCGGCGTTTCCGCTCTCAGTGCTTCGGGTCCTCGGCGCGGGGGCGCCTCTCGTATCGCGCTCCGCCGTTTCGCGGCTTCCGGGGAGCAGGCAGGGGTTTTGGCCCCTCCTCCGCCGCCGCCTCTAGTTTCAAGAAACAACAATGAGATGAGGGGGGCCCAGGCGCCTCCTCTACCTGTAGGGGGGCGGCTACGGGAGTTTTTTCCTGCCTGGGCCCGCATCACCACCGATCAGTGGGTTCTGGAGATTATCCGAGAGGGCTACGCTGTGGAGTTCGCAAGACCTGTGCGGGACTCGTTTGTGCTGTCTCCCGGCAAGTCGGTCGCGAAGCGTGCGGCTCTGCAGTCGACGGTGCGACGGCTCCTGGACCTCCGGGCCATCGTGCCCGTTCCCAAAGACCAACTCGGCTGCGGTCGGTACTCCATTTACTTCGTCGTCCCAAAAAAGGGCGGCGGGGTCCGTCCGATTCTCGATCTCAAGGGCGTCAACCGTTGTCTGAAGATCTCGCATTTTCACATGGAAACTCTTCGGTCCGTTATCGTGGCGGTGCAGAAGGGCGAGTTTCTCTCGGCCCTAGACCTTTCAGAGGCCTATCTGCATATTCCGGTCAGGGCGGAGCACCACAGGTTCCTGCGGTTCGCCGTTCCGTGCGGGCACTTTCAGTTCCAAGCCCTCCCGTTCGGGCTGGCGACTGCGCCGCGGGTGTTCACCAAGGTGATGGTGGTAGTCGCGGCGGCCCTGCGCAAAGAAGGAATACTAGTTCATCCTTATTTGGACGATTGGCTGATTCGAGCAAAGTCCCAGATCGAGAGCGAGCGAGTTACGGCTCGGGTGATAGCCTTCTTAGAGAGCCTCGGCTGGGTCGTCAACCTGAGCAAGAGCCACCTGGTCCCTTCCCAAAGTCTCGAGTACCTGGGAGCGCGCTTCGACACTCAGGAGGGGAGGGTGTTCCTGACTACCCAACGGGCACAAACCCTTCGCGGGCTCGTTCGGAGTTTTCTGGAACTCAAGGCCCCCTCTGCGTGGCGGTACCTTCAGTTACTGGGGACCATGGCGGCTGCGATCGAAACGGTGCCGTGGGCCAGAGCGCATATGCGTCCCCTCCAAAGGGCGTTACTCCGGCGCTGGTCGCATCAGCGGGATCCTTTGTCCCGTCGGCTGGTTTGTCCCGAGGAAACCAGGGATTCTCTGCATTGGTGGCTCCTCCCCGCTTCCCTGGAGCGGGGGAGGTCGCTGGAAGCTCCGGAGTGGCTGGCGGTGATGACGGACGCCAGTCTGGTGGGCTGGGGCGCTCACTGCGAGGGCTCCTTTGTGCAGGGGCGCTGGAGTCTGCTGGAGCAGTCCTGGCCCATCAACAGGTTGGAGCTTCGGGCGGTGACCCTGGCCTTGCAGGAACTGGGACCGCTCCTCGAGGGAAAGGCGATCCGCGTGTTGTCCGACAACGCGACTGCGGTCGCCTACATCAACAAGCAGGGGGGAACGAGCAGCGTGGCGCTCGAGGCCGAAGCCGAATCCCTGTGCGCTTGGGCGGAAGCCCATCTCTCGGATCTCTCGGCAGCGCATGTGGCCGGGGTAGACAATACTCAGGCCGACTTTCTCAGCAGGGTACTGGTGGACCCGGGCGAGTGGGTCCTGCACCCCGAGGTGTTCGAGATGGTGACCCGCCGGTGGGGCTGCCCGATCATGGACCTTATGCTTGCCTCCGCAAAGGCAAGCCGCTTTTTCAGCAGACGGCGGGAACGGATGTCGGAAGGGCTCGATGCCCTGATACAAGCTTGGCCAGCGGGTCAGCTGTTGTACGTGTTCCCTCCCTGGGTTCTGATCGGGAGGGTGATCCAGCGCATAGCGAGGTTCTCCGGACGCGTGATTCTCATAGCGCTGGACTGGCCAAGGCGTCCCTGGTACGGGGATCTGGTACGCTTGCTGGTAGCAAAGCCTTGGCGTCTTCCCTACCGGCCGGACCTTCTGACGCAGGGTCCCCTCGTGATGCCACACGTGGACAGATTCTCGCTTACGGCCTGGCTCTTGAGCGGGCGCGCCTGAGAGCTAGGGGTTATTCGTCGTCGGTGATTGCAACGATGTTGAAGTCCAGGAAGCGGTCCACATCCTTGGCGTACGTGCGCGTGTGGCGCATTTTTGAAGCTTGGTGTGGGATCCGGAAGTGTGTAGCTTTGTCTGCTTCCCTTTCACAAATCTTGGATTTCCTTCAGGACGGCTTCGACAAAGGCCTCGCTGCGGCGTCATTACGCGTTCAAGTGGCGGCACTGGCCTGTTATCGGGGCCGGGTTTCCGGACAGTCTCTAGGATCATTGCGGGATGTCAAGCGTTTTCTCAGAGCGGTATCTCTGCTTCGACCGCCTTCCCGCCAAATTGTCCCCAAGTGGCATCTTCCTTCAGTCTTGAATGCTTTGCGGCTGCCTCCCTTTGAGCCGCTGTCCCAGGCGACTCTCAAGGACCTTACATTGAAGGTGGTTTTTCTAGTGGCGATCGGTTCAGCGCGGCATGTGTCTGAACTTCAGGCCCTTTCCTGCAGGGAACCTTATCTTTCCTTTTTTTCCGTCTAAGGTGGTTTTGCGGACTGTTCCGGCTTTTCTACCTAAGGTGGTCTCGGCTTTCCACGTGAGCCAGGAAATCTCTCTTCCGGTGTTCTCAGAGGATAGAGGGGCGGCATCGGGAGGTTTATACCTGTTAGATGTCCGTCGAGCTTTGAAAAAGTACTTACGCCGGACTGAGTCGTTTCGGAAATCGGATCGGCTCTTTGTTCTCTTTGCAGGGTCGCGCCGCGGAGAAGCGGCGTCGAAAGCGTCCATTGCACGCTGGATCAAGGAAGCAATCTCGTCGTCCTATGTGCTTGCCGGTAAGCCGGTCCCGGAAGGGTTGCGAGCCCATTCTACTAGGGCTCAGGCTGCTTCCTGGGCGGAATTCCGGTCGGTTTCGCCGGAAGAGATATGCAAGGCGGCGACATGGTCGACATTGCATTCGTTTGTGCGGCACTATCGGTTGGATGTGCAGAGGACAAAGGAATCCTCTTTTGGATCGGCAGTACTTCAGGCTGTTCTGCCAGGTCCCTCCCGTGTATAGGTGTCTCTTCACTGCTCTGGTACTGACCCAGAGGTTCCGGGACTAGGCTGGGAACACGACCAGGAAGGTGAAATTAGTCTTACTTGCTAATTGTAGTTCCTGGAGTGGAACCAGCCTAGTCCCGTATCCCTCCCGCTGTGGGGCTGGCGATAGCCTGAAGTGTCCATGTTCTAACAGGTGAGTCAGCTTTATCTTTGGGCTGTGCCCGTTCTTTTGCAAAGGGAAGCGGTCTAGTGCCGCGCTATCTTTCTTTGTTCTTTGGGAGTCTTTCCTTCTTTTCCTCTTTTCCCTTCTGTGTTTCTGGGGGGTGGAGGAATGGCCTCTACAAATCTTACAGTCTCGAAGTTGCCATAGGGGGGTTTTCTCAAGGGATTTTTTTCCTTTCAGCATAGATAAGTGGCTTGGTGTTTCTTTGAAATGCTTAATTGTTTCTCCGGGGAGTCTGCTTTGTCAATAGGTCACTGGTGACAGGGGGCGGACACCGAGGAGATATACTGGTGATGTCACAGAAAAGGAGGAGTTTCTCAGTCTTCAAGCTGCTGGATAAGATTGGGAACCCAGAGGTTCCGGGACTAGGCTGGTTCCACTCCAGGAACTACAATTAGCAGGTAAGACTAATTTCACCTTTAATGTTCATTGTAAACCGCACTGATTTCAAATAGCGCGGTATAAAGGAGACTTTAAATAAATAAATAAATAAATATTAAACCAATACATTTCAGAGAACAACAATACATGACCTACTGGGGAAAGAGAACAAGTGGCAATGTCAAATAGGAATTACATAAACAGAATATCTCAGCTCAGTTACACATGCAGAACATAGACCATCACCAAACAAGGAATCACAATTTAGAAACAGGAAGGCAATAATTAAACTGGGAACCCCAAAAGCCAAACTTGGAATGTACAACAACACTGTAGAAATAAAACTATAAATTAATTTCCTCTTGTAAGAACATAAGATATGCCATACTGGGTCAGACCAAGGTCCATCAAGCCCAGTATTCTGTTTCCAACAGTGGCCAATCTAGGTCATATGTACCTAGTAGTTTCCCCAAGAGACAAGTTCCACAATGCTTGTACTGGGTCAAGCATTGATATCTTCGGTCACTTCTTAATAATGGTTTATGGACTTTTCCTCCAGGAACTTGTCCAAACCTTTTTTAAACCCAGCTACACTAACAGCCTTTACTACATCCTCCGGTAACAAATTCCAGAGTTTGATTACACGTTGAGTGAAAAATATTTTCTTTTATTAGTCTTAAATAGTTTACCCTGTAGCTTCATTGCATGTCCCCTAGTCTTTCTATATTCTGATAAGGTAAACAATCGATCTACGTTTACCCGTTCCACTCCGTTCATTAATTTATAGACTTCTATCATATCTCCCCTCAGCCGTCTCTTTTCCAGGTTAAAGAGCCCTAACCTTTTTAGCCTTTCTTCATAGGAGTATCCTTCCATCCCCTTTACCATTTTGGTGGCTCTTCTCTGTACCTTTTCTAAAATTGCTATATCCTTTTTAAGATACGGCGACCAGAATTGCACATAATATTCAAGGTGCGGTCTCACCATGGAACGATATAGAGGCATTATAATATCTTTTGTTTTATTTTCCATTCCTTTCCTTATCATACCTAGCATTCTATTTGCTCTCTTGGCTGCCGCTGCACAATGGGCCGAGGGTTTTAACATGGTATCCACAATGACGCCTAAATCTTTTTCCTGGGTGGTGGTTCCTAATGTGGAACCTTGCATCGTGTAACCATAGTTTGGGTTGTTCTTCCCTAGGTGCATAACCTTGCACTTGTCCACATTAAATTTCATCTGCCATTTTGATGCCCAGTCTTCCAATTTATCAAGATCCTCTTGCAATTTTTCACAATCCTCTTGGGTTTTAATAACTTTAAATAGTTTTGTGTCATCTGCAAATTTGATAACCTCACTCGTTATTCCACTTTCCAGGTCATTTATGAATATTGTGGTGATGCACATGCAGCAGAGCCCTTTAAAACTGAAAAAAAGAGGTTTTTTTTCATAAACAGGGGATGGGCTCACCAAAGCATAGCTCCCAAACAGAAAGAGAAACTAAAGCACACACTAGCAGGGCTAGCCTGAAGCCACACCCAGCCTCTAGAACAGTTGCAGGCAGAGAGAGGGTGGGGCCAGGGAAGGAAACAAGCCACAAAACATTTAAGCTGCGTCACACAGGAAGTGAGGCAGAACAGGGTTTCCCAGCAGAACAAGGAAGAGAACCGGCAGAACAAGGAAGAGAACCAGTTGAATCAGGAGAACAAGCAGGACGTGCTCAGACACAGGAAGGACTGCAGAGAGAGACTGCCAGAGGGCAGGAAAGACTGCAGGCCAGAAGCCAGGAGGAGAGGCAGAGAGTCCAGAGAGGCCAGGGAAGAGGCAGCATTACAAGGCTGTGAGACCTGGTGGTTCAAAGGGGACCAGCCACAACTCCCAAGGCAAGTGTCAAGGTTGTGGGCAAGAAAAGAGCTGGGGAAGAAGTCAGGACTATACGTCTGATTCTGAAGGCAGCAGCTCAAGTCCTGGGCCCTTGAACAGACAGTACAGAAAGTCTGATAAAAGGAGGGTTTCTGCCAGCCAAACAACTCATATATTCCCTGAGGTGGAGTTGTTAAGGGAGAGAAGGGCAAGAGGTTCTGACCCAGTTAAAAGGGGAAGCCAGAATCTAAAATGGGGAAAGCTTTTTAAACTTTTAAAAGAAGTGCAGCAGAGTGTGCCAGAAGTTGCCCCAAGCCCTGAGCTTTATAGTTCACCGGAAGAAATGGAAGTGGAGCTTTATCCAGACAGTCCAGTGTCTTCAGCAGAGTCAATGGAGTGTGGACTTTGTGTGAGCAATGTTTAATGTTTTTATAGAAGGTTGTATGATACAGGTTAAGAAGATAACATATGTGCTGGTATCAATGAATGCCTAGGAGAAGGGCAGACAAGAAGATAGAAACCTCGTGTTTAAAAGCAGCCAGTTTTTCCACTGCTAAAGCCCAGTTAAGAAGGCTATTGGTTTTAAACTAAGAGGCAGCACATGGCTGGTATCCTAATCTGCAGCAGCTGAGAATGTGAATTCAAAACTGTCTTATTGAAGTTTTGTTGAACTGTGCACTTAACAGTATTATACTGGTTTTGTTAAATGGAAGAAGGCAAAGTTAACAAGAGTGGAGAAAACTACTTGGAGAGTTTTTGCTAAGAAAGTTACTGGAGAAAGTATCCTATTTTTGGTTATATTTTTGGTTTGCCTTATCATGGTCATTTGTCAAAAATTGATTCCACGAAGAAAAAAATAAAAAGCAATTTATTTTTACAAATTGTCCTGTGTCCTCATCCACACGTACTGCTTACAAAGCAGGCCACAACTACACAAAAAGAGTGATTACCGGCGCACCCCACTAGGCAGCCGCCTAGACGGACTGGGCGCCGCCACAATATGTCAAAAAGCAGCGGACCCAGCACAGATCCCTGGGGTACACCACTATTCACCTTTCTCCATTGGGAAAATTGGCCATTAGCCCTACCCTCTGCTTTCTATCTTTTAACCAGTTCCTGATCCACAATAGTACACTGCCTCCTATCCCATGACTCTTTAGTTTCGCCAAAAGTCTCTGATGAGGGACCTTGTCAAAGGCTTTCTGAAAGTCCAGATACACTATATCAACCGACTCACCTTTGTCCACCTGATTATTCACTCCTTCAAAAAAACATAACAGATTAGTAAGACAAGATCTTCCTTGTCTAAAGCCATGTTGGCTGTCTCCCATTAGGTTGTGACTATCTACATGCTGAGTAATTTTATTCTTTATGATGGTTTCTACCAAACAAAGCGCAGACGTTAATGATGCACATTTCCCAGAGCTTTCATATTCCAGTTAATAAATTCAAAATAAAGAGATATCTTTCTACCTTTTGTGCATTTTTTTCAGTTGCAATTGCTCCAGCCACTTTCTTCTGGTTTCTTCATGTTTTCTGCTAACTCTCCATCATCTGCTGTCCATATGTCCTTTCTTCTCTCTTCTAGTTTTTTTTTTCCATTCTCTCTCTACATCTGCTTTAACATACTAATCTTTCTCCTTTTGCTCTTTCCTCATTCCTATTTCATCCACTCAAATTTTACCCCTCCATCCTCAATCCCCACTTACTCTCCCAATACCCGGCCAATTGTAGATTTTTTATCCCTCCCACACAAAATATTTTTCCCCTCTCCATTTTACTTTCCCAGCCCCATCCCATTCTAATCCTCCCCCAACATCAGCTCCCTTCTAGTTCCAGCCTCACCCAGCATCCATTCCCTTCTAGTCCCTGCATCAGCCCATTTCCAGTCCTAGCCCCCCATCAGCCCATTTCCAGTCCTAGCAACCCCCCAACCCAATACCAGTCCTAGCCCCCCCATCAACCCACTTCCAGTCCTAACCCCCCATCAGCCCACTTCCAGTTCTAACCCCATCAACCCATTTCCATTCAGCCCCCCATAGCCCATTGCCAGTCCTAACCCCCCCATCAGCCCACAGCCCATTACCAGTCCTAACCCCATCAGCCCACCTCAAGTCCTAACCCCTCCCCATCAGCCCATTTCCTGTCCTAGCCCCCCCCATAGCCCATTATCAGTCCTAACCCCCCCATAGCCAATTACCAGTCCTAACCCCCCATCAGCCCACAGCCCATTACCAGTCCTAACCCCATCAGCCCACCTCCAGTGTTAACCCCCCCATCAGCCCATTTCCAGTCCTAATCCCCATCACCCAATTTTCAGTTTAAGCCCCCCCATACCCCATTACCAGTCCTAACCTCCCCATCAGCCCACTTCCAGTCCTAATCCCACCAGCCCATTTCCAGTCCTAATCCCCATCACCCAATTTTTAGTTTAAGCCCCTCCATAGCCCATTACCAGTCTTAACCCCCCTTCAACCCACTTCCAGTCCTAATCCCATCAGCCCATATAGACTAAGCTCCCCCATAGCCCATCACCACTCCTAACCCCCCCCCCAGCCCCCCATAGTCCATCACCACTCCTAAACCCCCCCAGCCCATCACCACTCCTAATCCCCCCCCCAGCCCAGCCCAGCCCAGCCTAGCCTAGGGAAATTTTTTTTTTTAAAAAGCTGTCTTCTCCCGCTGCCGGGGCCGCCGCGGCAGAATCGAGTGTGCCGCGGGGCCCCCCCTGCCCAGCAGAGCCTGCCCTCCCCTGTATCCGCTCTCTCTTCGCAGCTGCAGTCTCACGCGCCGGCTTTCAGAGCGCGAAGGGACTAGTTTCCCTTTCGCGGCTCTGTTAAGCCCGCGGGGGCTGATGGGAACTTCCCATCAGCCCCCGCGGGCTTAACAGAGCAGCGAGGGAGAAACTCTCCCCTCGCTCTCTGAAACCGGCGCGTGTGACTGCAGCTACAACGAGAGAGCGTATACAGGGGAGGGCAGGCTCTGCTGGGCAGGGGGGGCCCCGCGGCACACTCGATTCTGCCGCGGCGGCCCCGGCAGCGGGAGAAGACAGCTTTTTTTTTTTTTTTAAATTTTACTTTAGGATCAGAATGTTTTTTGCACGGGGCCCCCTGAAACGCGGGGCCCTGTGCAAAAAACAAACATTCTCACTCAATGGACGGGCCGGCCCTAAGTGTACCCATTATACTACTGGCCATTTAGCCCTACCCTCTGCTCTCTATCTTTTAACCAGTTCCTGATCTACAATTGTACACTGCCTCCTATCCCATGACTTTTTAATTTTGCCAAAAGTCTCACCTTTGTTTACCTGTTTATTCACACCTTCAAAAAACATAACAGATTAGTAAGACAAAGCCTTCCTTCGCTAAAGCCATGTTGGCTGTCTCCCATTAAGCCATGACTATTTACATGATCAGTAATTTTGTTCTTTATAATGGTTTCTATGATTTTTCTCAGTACTGATGTCAGGTTCACCAGTCTGTATTTTCCCGGATCACACCTGGAACACTTTTTAAAAATTGGCGTTACATTGGCCATCCTCCAATCTTCAGGTATTACAGATGATTTTAATGATTTTAGTTCACAGATTACTAATAGTAGATCTGCAATCTCATATTTCAGTTCTTTCAACATCCTCGGATGTATACCATCTGGTCCAAGTGATTTGCTACTCTTCAGTTTATCAAATAGTTGTAATACATCTTCCCAGTGTATCGATATTTCTTTCAATTCTTTTGCGGCATCACCTTTAAACACCATTTCAGTCATGGGTAACATCCCTACATCTTCCTCAGTAAAGACCAAAGCAAAGAGTTCATTCAGTCTCTCCGCTATGGCCTTGTCTCCTCTTAGTGCCCCTGTTACCCCTCTATCACCTAATGGTCCAACTGATTCTGTCACAGGTTTTATGCTATGAGTGTAGTTGAAAAAGTCTTTATTACGCGTTTTTGCTTCCACAGCAAGCTTCTTCTCAAATTCTCTCTTTGCCTGCCTTAAAAATGCCTTGTATCTATCTTGCCAGTGCTTGTGCTGTTTCCAGTTTTTGTCATTTGGCTCCTTTTTCCATTTCCTGAAAGATGCTTTTGGCAGCAATAGCCTTTCTGACCTCACTTTTAAACCATGCTGGCAGTTTTTTGGACTGCAATACTTCATGTAAAAGGAAGATGAGGACTTCTGGGGCAATCATGGATTTCAAAAGAGACTGGAAGTCTTTTTTAGGATAGTACATCTCTGATGTTTCCAAGGTGAAAGCTTAGTCAGCTTAAGGAGGAACTTTGGAGCGATTTGCCAGAAGAAGCGATTTGCCATTTTTCTGTACAGTATCTAAATTCAAAGAAGCATGGGACAAACACAGAGGATCTCTAAAGGAAAAAAGGGACTGTTGTAGTGGTGGATATGGAAGGGCAGGCTAGATAGGCCATGTGGTCTTTTACTGTCATCATGTTTCTATGTAAATCACTTCTATCTGTGCCCTTCTCTTCTATTACTAACTCCAAACTTTGCTCCTTTCATCTTGCTGCACCTTACGCCTGGAACAAACTACCTGAGTCTGTACGTGAGGCGCCTTCTCTGACCCTTTTCAAATCCAGATCTTGACTCACCTGATCTCCTTGTGTTTCCCTTGTGTTGTCTGTCTTGACTACATTATAAGCTCTGATTTGCAGGGACTGTCTCTTACATGTCTGTGCAGTGCTGCGTATGTCTTGTAGCGCTATAGAAATGCTCAATAGTAGTAGTAGTAGTAGTAGGGTAGGCAGCATTCTTGGTGGGTTCCTGTTGTGGTGGCTGTTGCTCCAGGGTCTGTAGGAGGTGGTCCCCTGTTCTGGGCTCTCAGCGTCCAAATAAAAAGCTAATGAAAGATTAGTTACTGAACTTGCATTATCCAGGGGGACCAAGATGGTTATGCTGGGGTCTCATGGACCTGATTTAAAAGAGGGCATCCCTCCTGGTGATGGATTACAGGTGGTGGGACATCCGAATCTGTAACAGTTGTAGCTGCAGAAAACTCAGCAGTTGCAGAGATACCAGCTGTGCTCTGTAGCACTGCAGTTGTGTCAAGAAGCAAGGATTTATTTATTTATTTTATTTATTTATATTCTCTTATATACCGCACTATTCAGCATCAGCGCGGTTCACATAGAACAAAAATCTCAGTACAGTCAACTTGCATGAGTTTACAGATAACAAGGGAAGGAACTTGGATAACAAGGGAAACTATCTACAATCTATTTACAGGTGTAATCAAACTGAATAGATACATGTTACTAGGAACAGGGTCAATCGTTATAGAGAATCAGCCTAATCATGTTAATGAGACATCGTGGAATTAGTTGGGATCAGTGATGTCAATGGACATCAATGTCAATGACATTGTGGACTTGGGTAACTAGGTGGGAACACTGATGTCAATGGGTGTTGATGGCTCTATAAGATACTTATTGAAGAGGTGGAATTTGAGGGCTTTCCTGAATTGTGATAAGCCGTTGGTGGCCCGGATGCCAGGGGGTAGTGCATTCCAGCACCTAGGGGCACAAAGGATAAAGGCTCTGTTGGCAGTAGATGAAGAGCAGCTTGTAAGGGCCTTTGGGAGTTTTAGGGAGTTGATGGTCGAGGATCTTCTTGCTCTGTTTGGTGTAGTGGTGTGGATAAGGGCAGATAAGGATGTAGCGGTGAGCTTGTTGAGAGCTTTGAATGTGATAAGTAGAGTTTTGAAGAGAATTCTGGCTTGAATGGGTAACCAATGTAATTGGATCAGCAGAGGAGTAATATGGTCAGTCCTGGCGGCTCCCTGAAGTACCCTTGCTGCGGCATTCATCGCCAGCTGCAACGGGTTTAATGTGGTTTGAGGAAGACCTTGAAGAATGACATTAGCGTAGTCGAAGTGAGGTATGATCAGTGTCTGGTATACTGTCCTGAAATCTTTTGGTTCCAACATGGAGCGTAGGTGTCTCAAAGATCGGATCTTGTAGTATACTGTTCTGACTGTGTTTCCTATGTGGGACTTCATATCTAGGCGTTGATCCAGAATGACACTAAAGGAGGCCTCTGGGAAGAGGACCTCGCAGTGTGGGAGAGACAGTCCTCATGGATATATTTAGATTCACCACATGATCCAAAGAGGGGGCACAATTGAAGGACCAACTTGACCTAGTGGCACTGTTCCCTGAGAAGAATCTGGAGTCTGAGATACAGCATGAGTAGAACAGCCACAGCGGGAAGAGAATTGTCTCAGAAGTCATCGCAGTCTAAGCTCCTGAAGTGTTTTTTTTTTTCAAAGTTGAGTGACGGAAGAGGAAAACAAAATTGCGTTTGAAGGGTCACATGGAGGAACTCGACTGAGTGGTAGAGGAGGCGCACTGGTTGGCACAGAGGCCCACGCATGCTCAGGGACTATAACAAGAAAAAGGTCCCTGAGCTAGAGGAAAGCATCACACACTGGGATCAGTACAAAGGATATTAGCATCAAGTGTGCCTGCTTCTCCCCTGCTTGACAATGGAGAATAATACTTAAGCTCTTCATTTAAATTGGATTTGCATGGGAATGTTCTAATCATAGTGCACGTTACTCCTGTTTTAGTGCACCTTTTCGTGTGTTAAAAATCTTATTATATTGTAAGTACAGTATAGTGCACAAAAAGGTGTGCCAAGCTTAGCACACTTTGGGGCATGTTTACTAGACCATGCTAACTGCTAGTGTGGGGTTCAGCATGCAATGAGCATACCATGCTAAAATTTCACATGCCCCCCCCCCCAAAAAAAATCCTACGTTTAATGGTTAGCGCATGAATGGGCATAGACAGGGTAGGTTGGTATGTAATGTGGGCATCAGTAGTGCGTTGCAGTTAGTAATGGCATTTTGGCTATGTGCTAACCATAATTGTGGTTGTTAGTGCAGGTGCTTTTAATGCAACCTCAGTGGGTGCTGTGTGTTAGCAATGTGCCAATGGCAGGGGGATGGACATACAAGCTCCCTGAAGGTGCCTCTGTGCTCTATCGCGGCCCGACCAAATACTACTGGCAACCATTTTTTGTACCACCAAAATAAAACTGTCAAAGAAAGCAAATAGAATGCTAGAAATCATAAGGAAAGGAATGAAGAATAAAACAAAGGATGACATCATAATGCCTCTGTATCGTTCCATGGTGCGACCGCACCTTGAATATTGTGAGCAATTCTGATCACCATATCTTAAAAAGGATATAGCGAAATTAGAACGGGTACAGAGAAGAGCCACCAAAATGGTAAAGGGGATGGAAGGATACTCCCATGAGGAAAGGCTTAAACATAGATCGGTTGTTTACACCATCAAAAAGAAGAAAGACCCTGGGAGGTGCAAAGAAGCTACAGTTACCCCATTTAAGACTAATAAGAGAAAATATTTTTTCACTCAACGTGTAATCAAACTCTGGAATTTGTTATCAGAAGATGTTGTAAAAGCTGTTAATGTAGCTGGGTTTAAAAAGTTTGGACAAGTTCCTGTAGGAAAGGTCCATAAACCATTATTAAATTGGACCCGGGAAATCCACTGCTTACCCCAATACAAGCATTGTGGAACCTGTGTGCCTTTTTGGGAACCTACCAGGTACTTATAACCTGGATTGGCTACTGTTGGAAATAGGATATTGCGCTTGATGGACCTTGGTCTGACCTAGTATGGCATTTCTAATGTTCTTATGTAGAAAGGGGAAAATCCAAACTTATATGCACAAAAAACCCACACCATGTCTTCACTTAAGACCTTTCAAGACTTCTTAAAACATCAGGAGTATCTTAGTACCAAAGCCAATATCAATCGGCTAGTCAGTATAAAATCATCACTCATTATAGACACTGTGGTTTATGGCTTAGCCACCCTTTGCAAGCACTCAGTGCGGTTTACAATTAGACCAATAGTAAAGGCAATAAAAAAGGAACATGTTACAGAAAGGAAAGCAAGAGGAGAGAGGGCAAATAGACACAGCTAGGTCAGCTCTGGGGACCAGTCTGATCCCAAAAGCCTGTTCGAAGAGGTAAGCCTTTAAAGAGGCTTTTAATTTTCCCCTCGTGTGCTCCTTCAAATTCCAGGTTTAAAAAAAAGATACCAGCTGAAAGTTGACCATGTACTTCGTTCTAAAATATGGAATGCAAGTATACTTTGAAGGCTCGCCCAAACCACACCGAATATAACCCCTCCCCCCCATGAAATTTCTCCGTGCTTCTACTTCCAGCTGCAGCTATAAAATATGTATCAGAACCCCCTGAAGGGAGCTTTTGAATCCTGGATTACATTTCAGGGAGCATTTGGATTACAGGCTTGGCACCTCGTCTCCGCTCAATTAAACAGTCCACTTCATACACAGAATTGCAGTTCTAATTTTCCATCCATTTTTTAAATGAAAATCAGAACTTCAAATACACACATGTAGTACTGGAACAAAACCAGGATTGGATCAGACTGCCCAGTTGACTTAGAGTGAGGTGGCTATGCTAAATTGAGAGTAGAAACAATTTTTCTAATTTCACTAATAGTCAGGTACAAGCTCAGGACTAACTAATAGATTAAAACAAAGAACTACTTTCACAGTGTTACAGTCTCCACTACATACTACACACACATGAAAATATTTCACAAATATACACAAAATGAAAATAATAAATCTTTATTACCAACAAGAAACAACTAATAATCTACAATTACAGGAGAAAATACATCCTTTATATCATCTACATAAGTAACAGCTTCAACGGAACAGCAATATCTGAAGAAGAAATCTGTTTGTCTTTGAAAAAGGTTCTTTCACATATTCCAATCTTCCATAACGCACCACACGCATGAATGAAAAGTGCGTGAAAGATGAAACTGGAGGATGAAATGCTTTTGAAAGAACTTTGAGATAGAATGCTTCTTAACAGAGAAAATAGACACGGCAGTTTATTATGAAGTCCTATTTAACACTACATTTTCTACAGGTTAACAGGGTCATTATTTGCTGCACACTTAATAAATGATCCCCTTCAGGTTTTTTGTTTTGTTTTGCAATATTTTTATTCTATTTTTGAGGCGAGGGGGGAATTAGTTCATGCCTTTTCAGTAATAGTTCAAGGGAATTTACATTCAAATATGGTAGTTATTTCACATTCCCCAGAGGATTTACAATCTAAGGGGCTCTTTTATTAATGCCCACTGTATAGTTAACGTGCATTTTGGCATGCAGTAACTGAGAGCGCAGGGATCACATTAACCGTTACCTTGAGGGCATGACAGCTACCGCCTGCTAAAATGTGTGTTAAATGCCCATCGCATAATGGGGCAGGGAATGGATGGGTTAGGAGCAGAGTGTGAGTAGCTATGGGGTACATTTCACTTAGCTACGGGTACATATTGTGCACTCACTGCCATTGTGGAAATTAGTGTGGGTGTATTCAATGATACTTCTATGGGAGGTGCTATGCTGCTGCCGCACATTAGGGTACAGTTCTGTCACTAACTACTGGGGACATGTTGGGGAATCCTCAGATAGCGTATGACTTGCACTTAGCTTGCCTAGATCCAAAGAAGCATTGGTAGAATCTCAACCCTAACGCTCTAATCCTCAGCCTGTTATGTTAACCACTAGGTTTTTCCTCTACTTCAGTAACTGGAGCCAATGTTTTAAATCAAATAGCTTAACACAAAAAAGAAGTCTACTTTGTTTATGTTTATGAACTGTAAGTAATAACGTTATGCCGAGTTTTATTAGCTCTTAAAGCTAGGCTCACTAGGTTTAAGCACAATAAAATAGTTCTGATCTTTAAATTCACATTTAGATCCAGCCACCAAATTGTAACTTGTTTGGTAAATACACTTTTGAAAGGTAATCAGAAGACAGTGAAGTCAGAGCTTGGATTTCTGCCTTCATGTTAGATGCTGCCATAATTTCCATCTGTAAATAAATTCAAATTATAAATTATAGTATAACTACACTTCCAGAAAATGTATATAGATGTAATAAATTACATTGTACACTAGTTCTTATTAAGCAGTATCAAGTTTGAATAATTAAGAATCTCAAAGGCTATGACAATGTATTAAAAAATCTTTGTTATAAAGAAAGTAAAATTGTACTTATATATGTTAATAATCAATTTCATTTTATTCCTATGCACCTAATTCAGACCAATCTGTGCAAGGCTTTTTGGATATTCTCTAATAGCCAAATTAGAGAAAAAAAATCCTAGCTAATTGGGGTCTAAAGATATTTTTAATATAACTATCAGTGCAAAGCTATCTGTGTTTGTTACTAAAGTCCTCAGATGTGACCTATGCACAGAGTAACAATGATATCTAGTAGCTTACGATTTTGTATTTCAACAAAAGATCAAAATATCACATTTGTGCAGTAAGGAAGGGATCTTAACCATTGTGCTATGCTGACATCTCGTGGTCATGCTTATGATGCATGGTTCAGGGTTTTTTTTCTCCAAGAAAGCTATCTTCTGTCTTGACAGGGCACACCAAAACCACAGACTGATTAGAGGGAAGACAGGATCTCTCAAATAGGGAATTCTAGTGCATGCTCCATAAGCTTTAGTTTAAAAAATCAAGAGAGAGCAGTTCTAGACCTCTGGCATTGTTAATGACTTCACTTATATGCAGATGATTACATCCTGCTTTTCCACACAGTACAAGGACTGGTGTTAAAATGGCTGGGCTGGAGAGGAAAAGATTAAAATAGGGTAAAAACCCCTCCAAATGAAGGCTCACGGCACCGGTGCTCGGTAGAGGTCAGTTAAAACTAAGCTGATAAGCCCAAATAACCAATCACATTTATTGAAAAAAAGCATTCTCCCATTATAAATGCTTTTCCAACTCATCCTGCTAGACTAGTCCAGACTAGTAGCTTGTGTTCCCTTGCCAGCAGATGTTGGAGACAGAGACAATATCAGAAAGTTCACCGACACAGCTCCGACATATATAGCAGTTCCCCTAGGGGTCGCATTCAGTATTTCTCTGTCTCCAGCAGTTGAAGGATGTCTTCTCCTTTTGCTCCTGCCTGTGGGCTTTGAGGGTTTGCAGACAGTGAATTTTCCGTGAGGGCTTTTGGTGGTGGATGCCTCCAGGCAGCACAAGAGGTGTTTCCCTGAGAGTTTCCCATGCTTCAACGCCTTCCTTCTGGGCATAGCTCCTGATCAAGAGGATCAGCGTAGCTCTCCACGAGGACCTTAGCAGCCTGTTAAGGAGGGGGACAGCCGTACATTTGTTATTTAAAAAAAAAAATCCTAAGGTGACTTTGCTGTTTTCTCCTGAAGACTCTCCAGAACACAGTGGGTTAAAAATCCTCCTTCCCCACCACGAGCACGCCCTGATTACTGCCCCTGGCCTGCTGCTGCTTCAGGACCCGCAGCCGCATCTGGGGAAAAGAACCTGCATCCGCATCGGGAGGGAAAGAGCCACCATCTCTGCCTCTACCTCTTCCCGTGCCTCTTCTCGCCATTTCCTGCTGGCGGCCCTGCTTCGCTATGTGGATTGCTGGAGGCAGCCATTTGGTAAACTGCTTCTCCCGCCCTTTTTACAGTGTGTCCTGCTGCCTTGAGGGGAGATCTTTTCCGCAGTGGCCGATTATGCGGACATAACCTCCACACTCTCACGCTTCCTGGAATGTGGCCGGAAGCGCCAGTAACTCATCGACCGGCCCTCTGCGGCCAGCTCCTCTGACTCCGGGGAAGCCTCCGGATCAGCTCAAACGCCTTTGGAACCTGGCATAACCTCGCAAGCAACTACAGCTGGCCAAGGGATCTCTCCCAGCGTCACCACTGTAGCGGACATGGCAGTTTTTTTAGCTGTTGCCCTGTCCCCTTCCCTCCTGTTGCCTGATGCCTGAACAGTCGGGGGTTGGGAATCGATCACTGTCAGTCACAGAACCAGACTTAGAGCACTTTATGGCTCTATTCCGCCAGGCTTGGGATATCTGGAGAGCAGAGCCTGCTTCCCTGTGGACTACGGCTTCCTTGTCTCCACAGACTTCTTTGGGGCCGGTCCGTGCCTCCAGGAAATATCCCAGGGAACCTCTTGCTTTCACAAACAGGGGATGTTTAGCCAAGACAGTTTCCTGGGCCTCCAGAGATGGGGAGGCCACAATGGAGGGCACTGATCTCCTCTCGGACAACGACAGCCAGGACAGCCTGTCTGATAGGGAAGATAGGAAATGGTCATCCACTGAGGAGCGCAAGGAGGGTCAAGATATGACTCAGGATGTCTGCCTCTTCCATAAGGATGAACTCACAGCACTGACTGCGCAGATTGTTGAGGTGCTTCACATCTTTGACACCCCAGATCAGACATCCACTAGCTAACCCTCTCAGGCTGATCCTATGCTGGTGAATATAAAGAAGCCCCCTAGGGCCTTTCCCTTTCCACTCAATCTGCAGAAGATAGTTTCCTGCGAGTGGGATTCCCTGGAGACGTCGTTGCGCTTGGCAAGACGATTAGAGCGCTGTTACCTCTGGTCTCCCCCAGACCTGCACAAGTGGCTTCACTTCCCTATGGTCGGCACCATTGTTACTGCGGTCACCAAGCATACCACCATACCGGTGGAAGGTGGCGCAGTGCTCAGGGATCAAAATGACCGGAAAGTGGAGGGGCTTTTGAAGACAGCTTTCTCATCTTCTTCGCTAGTCCTCCAGGCCTCCGTCTGTGGGAGTCTGACGGCACATGCTCTTCTCTGATGGATGTCCTGCCAGAGGACGTTGCCTCAGCACTTCTAGAGTTGGTCACAGCCTTTGCTGTTTTGCTGTTCATTCAGTCGCGATGGCCATGGTGGTATGCCGATAGCTTTGGGTGCGACATTAGTCAGCAGGTGCAGCTTCCAAGTCCCACCTGGCCAAGCTTTCCTTTAAGGGTAAGCTCCTTTTTGGTGAAGACTTTGAGAAACTTGTAAAGGATTTAGGTGAAGTTAAGCCTCAGTGTCTCCCTGAGGATAGTCTTATGGCATCCTCCCAAAGGTCAGGGCTGACTGCTTCCTACACCAACTCCCCTCGAGCTCGTTTCTGAGACTCTAGGCATTATCCTCATCTGCAACTACCAGAACTGGGCCAAAGTTGCCGCCCTTTTGCGGTTTGCACGGGCCTCGCAACTCCTCATCTACAAAGTTCTCTGGACCGGGCCAGTCCTCTCGCTGATGCCCTGGGGTTCTGTTCTGGTACACTGCCAGTAGGCGGACATTTGGCACTATTTTACTGCAAGTGGGCCCTCATTACTACCAATCACTGGGTCTTGAATATCAGTCGACAAGGTTATGTTCTCGACTGTGCCATGCCCATCAACAACACCTGTTTAATATACCCTTGTGCCTCCCCCCACAAGGGGATAGAAATGCGTGCAACACCACGGCGTCTGCTACAACTCCAGGTGATCTCCATGGTACCCCCCTTTGAGCGAGGCACTGGACATTCCTCCATTTATTTTGTGGTACCGAAAAGGACGACTCCTATCGGCCCGTTCTCGACCTCAGGAGCATTAATCATTCCTTTTGTATTCCTTCGTTTCGTATGGAAACATTGTGCTCCGTTATCCAGGCCATCAGGACCGGAGAATTTCTCGCCTCTCTGGATTTGGCAGAGGCCTACTTTCACATTTCCATTCATGCAGGTCAACAGTGGTTCTTACATTTCGTGGTTCTTGATAACCACTATTAGTTCCGGGCAATTCCTTTTGGATTGGCAACAGTGCCCTGCACCTTCTCAAAGGTAATGATCATGGTTGCTGCAACACTGCAGCGTCAGGGAATTAATGTCCACCACTACCTAGGCTCATCCAAGCCAAGTTGTATGCAGAAGTTCTTCAGGCAGTCTCCACAATTGTGACCTTCCTTGAAAGCCTTGGTTGGGTAATCAATCATGCCAACAGCCACCTAGCTCCGTCACAATCCCTGGAGTTTTTCAGAGCCAAGGTTCGACATCCGCCTCAGGAGGGTCTTCCTAACACAGCAGTGCTTTTGCACGTTCTCCACCCAGCTGCACATTTTCCTCAGCACAATGCAGCGTCGCGTCTGGGACTTTCTTCAAGTTCTAGGCCTCATGGCAGCCACATTAGAAGTCATACCCTGGGTGCGAGCTCACAATCGGCCCTTACAGCAGTCGCTTCTTTCCCACTGATCTCCAGTCTCAGAGAACCACAACATCAGACTTCCCCCTCCTTGCGCATTGTGCCAGTCTCCGATGGTGGCTCTCTCCAACCAACCTGCTTTGCGAAGTGCTTCTAGAAGCCCTGTGCTGGATTCTAGTTACAACCGATGCCAGTCTGTCTGGCTGGGGAGCCCATTGCCTGGGACAAATGACACAAGGTTCCTCGAGTACTTAAGAAGCCATCTAGACAATCAATCATCTTGAGGCCCAAGCAGTCCATCTCGCTCTTTGGGTCTTTCAGCCACACCTCTGCAGACAGGCCATCCGTGCCCTCTGCAACAATGCAACAACAGTATCTTATCTTAATTGGCAAGGCGGAACCAAGTGCCCGGGAGTGGCCCAAGAGATAGCCCTTCTTTTCCCCTGGGCAGAAACGACCCTGAACACACTATCAGAACAGCATATTGCAGGGGTGGACAACATTCAGGCTGACTTTCTCAGCCCCCATACTCTAGACCATAGCGAATGGGAACTCATTCCCTGGGCGTTCCAGCAGATAGTCCGCACATGGGGCCAACCCAGCCTCAACTTGATGGCCACCACCAAGAATGCCAAGATTGCAGTCTTCTTCAGTCATTGGAGGGAACCTATGTCCCAGGTTCTTGACTTTCTGGCACAGCCTTGGCCAACACAGACTCTCCTTTACCTCTTCCCTCCCTAGCCACTGATCACTCGGGTGCTCCGCCACATCAAGTCTCACCGTGGACAGATAGTCCTCATGGTACCGGACTGGCCCCGCCATCCGTGGTATGCTGATTTGATTCATCTCCTGATAGGCTCTCCCCTGCCCCTCTGCTTCTGTCAGGAATCCTGAAACAGGGACCTGTGTGGATGGACGATCTAGCTTTCTACTCACTTATGGCCTGGCTCTTGAACAGTGAC
Organism: Ichthyophis bannanicus; assembly: GCA_033557465.1. Lineage (NCBI taxonomy): Eukaryota > Metazoa > Chordata > Amphibia > Gymnophiona > Ichthyophiidae > Ichthyophis > Ichthyophis bannanicus. The sequence goes on along the minus strand of CM066049.1, from coordinate 115,360,705 downwards.
GCCTAGTCCATAAGGGTGATTTGACCCCAGTGGTGAACACTCTGCTTAAGACCTAATGCCCTTCCACCTAAATGGCTTATGCCCAGGTCTGGCACCCATTTGAGACCTGGTCCTCTCAATGGAACCTGTCTCTCTGGCTGGTCCAGATTCCCAACATCTTGTCATTCCTACAGGATGGGTATGATAAGGGCTTAGCTATCAATTCTCTTAAGGTGCAGGTCGCGGCCTCCACTTGTTTCTGCAGGCCCATCGAGGAGTGAATTATAATTATCTGTTCTATGTAAACTGACTTGGTATATTACATACCAATTAACCTACTGTTCCATGTAAACCGCACTTGATACTAGGGAAAGAGCGGTATATAAATAACTGTTAAATAAATAAATAAATAAATAAATCCCATGCAGATGTTGCCTGCTTCCTTTGAGGGGCACGCTCCTTGTGCCCTCCACTTCAGCCGATCATTCCATTGTGGGACTTGTCCCTGGTTCTAAGGTGCCCTATGTGGCTCCCCTTTGAGCCCCTTAATGGGGCCACTATCAGGGACCTAATCTTCAAAGCTGTGTTCCTTGTCACCATTACTTCCATGAGGCACATTTCGGAACTGCAGATCCTCTCTTGTTGGGATCCCTTCCTTGCTTTTTCCCTGGAAGGAGTCACCCTAAGGTTGGTTCCTTCTTTCCTGCCAAAGGTGGTCCCGACCTTTCATCTCAATCAGGTCATTTCTCTCCCCTCCTTTGCTCAAGAAAACTGTGTGGGCAGAAACAGTGAACTCCAAGCAGTCAATGTCAGTAGAGTGTTCCACTGTTACCTTCAAGTGACCATCTGTTTGTCCTGTTTGCAGGATGTTGCAAGGGCCTAGAATCTTCTAAAGCGACAATTGCACACTGGACTAAGCGCACCATTGAGTCTTCCTACATTTTGCCAGGTAAACCTGTACCCCTTAGGCTTCGGGCTCACTCCACACGTGTGCAAGCAACTTCTTGGGTGGAACAGTCGCACGTGAAACCCCTCGATACCTGGTCCTCATTGTCTACCTTTGCTTGCCATTACTGCCTCAATTTACAGGCGGGAGACTCGTCGATCTTTGTGGCCAGGGTAGTGTTGGTGGCTGTTTCTTCCCATCTTGGGGTGACGTAGCTTTGGTACTTCCCACTAGTCTGGACTGGTCTAGCAGAAAGAGTTGTAAGGAGAAATTTCGCTTACCATTAATTTCCTTTCCTGGAATCTTGCTAGACCAGTCCAGGACTTACCCACATCTGTGTTCTTTTGGACAGCCTTCTTAGCAAGGAGAGCAAAGCTTCAATCTTTCGGCTGTTCCAGGTGCTGCCTGGCACTCTTCTGTCTGGATGCTCCAAGGAGCTCTTGTATATAGTTGCATCATTGTGATCTCTGGTTGCACCATTGTGCTTGTTGCACGGGGCTTGTTAGTTCACCATGGGTTGTGCTTCATGGACACTATATCGTTTTCTGCTCTTCCAGGGGTATACTGAATGCGACTCCTAGGGAACTGCTATATATGCCAGGGCTGGATCACTGAACCTTCTGGTATTGTCTCCGTCTTCAATATTTGCTGGCAGGGGGACACAACCCACTAGTTTGGACTGGTCTAGCAGGATTCTAGGAAAGGAAATTAACGGTAAGTGACATTTCTCCAAGCAGGGCTTAATTTGTTGACAAAAAGGAAGTGGAATTGTGGAACTGAAAGAAGTGGTGGGCAGGAGCAACAGGAAAAATGGAGCTGTATTAGGGACCAGAGTGATTGTTTTCTGCTGTGCTCAAGGTTCACCCTCTCCCCTCCTCTTTCCTACAAGCTACCAGGAATGAAGAGGCTAGAGCAGAATACCCCTGCTGCTTTGGAATATGAAAAGAAGTGCTGGAACTGCATTTCAAGTTGTTCCCCCAGAAAAGTCCTGGTTTATAGTGTTTTATTTGCAGACAGCTGGTGGGCAATTATATTTTATGGTGAAATTAGACCTTACCTGCTAATTTTCTTTCCTTGAGTGACTCCAGACTCCTGGGTTGTGTCCCTGTTCCAGCAGATGGAGACTGAGCCTATCAGTCTTCTGTGATGTCACAATATAAGGGAGCGGGACTACCCCCTCCTAAGTCAGTAGCATATGTAAAGCACTGAACTCAGACCAGGACGATGCCTATGCTATGGTACAATGTATCCGCAAGCCTGCAGGCAGCAGCCTCCTCCAGAGAAGATACGCTGAAGAGATGGCTTCCTTTAAACAGCGAGAGATGGGCGCCTTCAAGGCCACCTTTCCTGGACATAGCCCTCCAAAAAGAACCAAGTCGGTTGGACTTATGGAAAGTCTCCGTGTGCTCATGATACCAGCTTGCGCAACTGCCGAATCCAAAGCGCTGGCAGGATCACTGCCTAGTTCACATGAAAATCCAAAATCACCTTAGGCCAAAAGGACGGAAGCATAGGTAAAGTTACTTTTTCCTTGGAAAATAGGAGAAAAGGCTCCCTACAGGAGAAGGCCTTTAACTCCGAGATGCTCCTAATAGAGCAAATTGCCACCAGAAAAAAACACCTTCAGGGTGAGGTCCTTGAGAGTCTCTCCCCCCAAGGGCTCAAACGGTGCCTCTACCAATGCGGTCAATACCAAATTGAGATCTCAGGCCAGAACCACTGAGTGTGCAGAACAGAAAAACTCAAAAACTATTTAAACTCCTCCCAAAGGATGGTTCACTAAACAACTAGACCTCTACTGGGATACGAAACCCCCATTGTTGACATCACGTTGGCAGGTCTCCCTCAGTACCAGCTGCAGGGCTTACAATTACTACAGAATACTGCCGCTCATATTGTTACAAACGCAAATCGTTCCGAACCCATCACCCCTCTTCTCAGCCATTTCCATTGGCTTCCTCTCCATTATAAAATTCACTACAAATTCCTAATTATGACCCACAAGGTCCTCCACACTTCCATCCCTCAATATCTGGCCATTCTTATCTATTTGCACACCCCCTACCATCAGCTCCGGAAAACCACGCAAATCATCTATCTCTACCTTCCCCTTCACAAGTTCACCTAGAACTCACTTGTCACTCTGCTTTCTTCTTTCTTGGCCCTGCACTCTGGAACACCTGCCTTCTACACTCTGCCTTGAATCATCAACATTTCAAAACCCACCTAAAGACTCACCTGTTTCATCTGGCTTTTGATATTCCATACACCAGTCCACGCTAACCCCCGACAGCCACTCACCTCTCAACCCTGTGGCCCTTCAGTTTTACTGACTCGACTGTCTCTCCTCTGTCCTATTGATACATGGCATTCCTTTCCACTTTCTGACCTTGCAGCATTGTTATTATTATTGAATAGCAGTTCCCCTAGGGGTTGCAATCAGATTCGTGCTGTTCGTCCCTTCCTCACAATGTCTTCCTTCACGACTCTCCTTTTTTCATTAATTATGTCTAGATTAGATTATTGCAACGTCATGCTTACAGGCCTTCCACTTTTCCAACTCCATTGCTTCCAATTTCTACAAAATACCGCTACTCATTCCTCATGGCGTGACCATATTACTCCATTTCTGATTCATCTGCATTGACTCCCTCTCAAGTTCCAGATCGATTAGAAAATCCTTGTCCTTGTCCACAAGGCCATCTATACTGGCACTCCGCAATATCTTTCAAATCTGCTGCAATTTCACACTCCACACCATCTCCCTAGGTCTCTTCATGTTAATCGTCTGGCTTTTCCCACAGTCACTCACGCCCACCTTGAACAGACCAGGAAATCTGCAGTTTTCTATTTGGGCCCTGCTCTATGGAACTCTTTGCCTCCCATCTTATGCTCCAAAACCTCATTCCCGAAATTCAAGACACTTTTAAAAACCCACCTTTTCACTACTGCATTTGACCTCCCTCCCTCTGCCACTTAGTAGACTACCCTTAGTCCTCCTCCCCTCACAGTCCGGAACTGCTCACAACTGCTACCTGCTGCTTTTTGACTTCTCCTGTCTTCCTGCTCTTTCTCTTCCTCGCTTTCCTTTCACACTTTGGCGTTCCTTTCTGGTCTTCTCCTGCAGCTATTTGCTTTTATTGTAAACTGCTCCAAAGCCACAGCCGCCAGAGAGGTGGACCTCTTACGAGCTTGCAGCAAAGTGGAGATCACTTGTGAGGAGTACCCTCTCTTCCTTAACCGAGTCCTCTCAAGAGCCAGACCATAAGCGATCCACTTGTGGCATGAGAATTGGGCCTTGCAATAACAGGTTGGTCTGTCCTGGAAGGCGCCAGAGTGCCCCCACCGCCAGACAGGGCCTCTGCAGCCAGTCCAGAGCCACCAGTATCACTGAGCTGTGGTGTGCCTCTATCCTTTGAATCACTCTGCCTATGAGCGGCTATGGTGAGAAGACATAAAAAAGCCCCTGCGACAGCCAGGGCTCCGTCAAGGCATCAAGATCCTCCAACATTCTCTCTCGCCACCGACTGAAGAATCAAGAGGCCTTGGCATTGTCTGCTGATGCCATGAGATCCATCACTCCAAAAAATTTTTTTGGGCTATGCACTTCTAGTATTGCTCCTTTTCATTCCCACAGATTATTTCATTGTTTCCTTCTTCACTAAATCACAGACTTGTGGGGGATTATCAAGGTCTCAGACTCCAACCAGCGCTGGCTACAACGGACTAACGTCCTTAGCCGCAGCACTTTTTTGCATCAACGACCTCTATCCATGTACCCCTCCTTGTCTTACAGTGTAATAAAGTATGCAATCTCTATACTTATATTAGAAATTTTGTGCTTATCTTTAGCTCTTGAAATACCCCGACGCCACCATCCGGTTCCATGCGTGCGTTTCACAGACGTGGGTTTCTTCAGGGGGAGTTAGATATCTCAAGCACTCAATATAATTTCATCTTTAATCGTTCGGCGTTGTCATTAATCCAAGATTGCAGCACTGTCGATGAAATGGTTACAATTAACTCTGTTTGCATGCCACTCAAATAGATTACTGGTATAATGGTAACTGTACAAGGAATTATCATGACACTTCATACACAATCTAGTGTCCATACCTTGACATTCCGTACTGCTATACGTTTCTCTCTGAGCCACTCGGTCTGCGGTACTACGGACTTTTAAACTTTGCGTCAAGACGTGCTATGGTAATTATGTTATCATCCTACTTTTTACCTTTTACCTTTCTACAGCTCACTCTTGATAGTATGTTGTCTCCAAGAATACTTTTCACAAATTCTCAATATAATTTCAGGTCTTCTATGCATACGGTCATTATAGTGTTCGTCAATACCGGAAGTTCAGGATTTTTTACAGCTTATATGCAATCACAGCTGATGTAGCTGCGAGCCTACTTCGTACCTTTCCTGTGGCTCATCTCCCTTGGTTCAAATCACGAATATATCTCCTAATATAGGTTTTTCATCCATCAAATATAAAAATCTCAGTATGGCTAAGCCGGAATTTCAAGCATTGTTTATAGTAATGCAGCAGACGTCAAAGACATGCTCCCTACTCAATCATATTATTTAAGCCTGCAGGATGCACTGTATTCAATTTATATATCCATCTTTGTTCACAAATTATCAATGTTTGCTGTTGTGACTTCCCTTCCCGACCGGTTATCACTCTCTCCAAACAGAAACATCTGAGCTCCTCAAAAGTATGTTGCTTTTGCAAACAATGTGCAACTATTGGGGCTTCTACAATTTTGCATTTTAATCGACTGCGGTGTTCATTCTAATTTTGAAAGATCGTGTCGTTTTCCCAATATAGCGTAGGTCACAGGGGCACGTGATGCAATATACCACATAACTGGAAGTGCAGGTAGTTTGGTGTTGTAATTTGTACGTAACGCCATGATGTTCAAAATCCATTTCATCTTCCGATATTGCACATATGTTGCAGTTGCCACATTTCCTATGTCCCTGTACTACACTTTCTGTGGGATCTGTTATTGATCTTAATGTGGTGGGACTGAGCCTTTCTTTCAAATTTCTCTGTCGTGTCCACACACATCGAATGTGATAGTGTGCCAGGCCAGGTATGGTGGTCAAGACATTACTACGTCTTTTTACAATTCTCTTTATGTAACCACTGTAGAGAGAAAATTTCGTGACCAAGTTCACTGAGGTCCTTAACAAGTTTCTCTAAGGCTTCATCAAACAGGAGCTTACCCTTAAACAGTAACCAGCTAAAGTAAGCCTTCGACGAGATGTCTGTGGACCAATTACGGAGCCAAAGAAACCGCCTCGCTGCCACCACTGACGCCATGCCATGAGGCCGTAAAAGGCATCTGCCAGATATGCACAGCCTGATTCCAATTTGTCCACCTCTGGAGAAGCCTGCGTCCCCAGGAGTCCCTGTGACCATTTTATGCAGGCTCTCGCCACATACGCTTGCACACTGAAGCTTGGAGCGCCAAGACATTCACCTTGAAGGCCTGCTTTAATAAGGTCTCTAATTTCTTGTCCTGTGCATCTCTGAAGGCCACTCCACCTTCCACAGGGATGGTAATCTTCTTTGTAACCACCGTCACTAAGGCATCAATCTTAGGAACCTTGAGGAGATTTTTCTCAGCAGCCAGTATGGGATACAGGCGAGCCATTGCTCATACTCCTCGGAGGTCCTCCTCGGGCACCTCCTATTCAAGCTCCATCATCTGCTTGAGAACCCAATGGATGGAGAAAGCTGTCTCTGATATCCGAATGCCCTAGAGCAAGGGGTCCTCCAATGGAGCCTCTAGTTTCTGAGATGTTTGCGGGATGTTGAGGGCCGACAATGTCTGGGCAATTAATTGCGGTAGTTTCTCCCTCTGGAACACCTGGACAATGGAAGAATCCTTCAAAGCCCCAAGGCCAGAGGGCCCTTCCAAGAGATCCTCTGACCAATCCGATCTGTCTGAGACTTGATCTGGTGGTAGATCATCCTGGTCAATGTCCAGTTCTTCCCCCGCAGGAGCTGCCACCATAAGCTCCCTCGCCAGACCCTTGGACCAGTGAGGGGAGGCTGAGAGAGCTCTCTCATTAGCAATACAAAGTACAGCGAAAAGGGATCCCCTGCAGCTTCTTGTCTGGAAGCTGTGGACCCCTGAACAGCTGAAACGTGGTTGGCTGCTCTGCAGGGGAGCGGAGGAACTAAATACTGCCACTCCCCACCATTAATCCTTGCTGCAGCAGAGGAGCTCAGAATGACCATGGTTCCCGTAAAAAACTGCAGGAACCATGGCAGAAGAAGGCCCAGAGCTTTCACTATGGGAAGATGATGAATTTTGCCCCAAAGTGTCAATTTGAGCCACATCAGCCCCCTGGAGCCCCTTGCCAGCAGTGCGGTCCTCGGACTTGGAGCTGTGGCAAAATTTGGCATTGGAGAGATGGCCTCTCCTTACCCCACACACGACACAAACTGCCTTAGGCATCCCGGCCAAAGAAAAACAAATCACTGCCAAGCAAATTGTTGCCAAAAGCAGAAGAAAAAAGAAAGCAGAGCCCTGACACCACGGGCAAGGAGCAGCCAAGCGAGACCTCCCTACACCAAAACTGCTGAAAGTTTCCTCGGGTTCCGACGCTACTGCCTGCAATCAGCCGGCCATCAGAGAATAAATTCCTTGGCCAGGCTTAAAGGGGCAGTGTGTCTAAATGGGAGCTGCCTGTTAGCCTCAGTGAAGAAGCCGGAACAGACGTGGCCCTGACCAGGTTCCCTTCCTCCCCTTTTCCCTGAGAGATCAGCTGATAGAATAGTTTGGCTCCCTGGGAGGGGGACAATTGCAGCTGACCAACCTTTCCTTAATTCTTGCCACCTCTACCCCCCCCCCTTTTTTTTTTAAAGATCCTCTGTTTGCTTTTATTGCTATATCTTTTTTGTTTGTTTTTGAGTGTCCAATTGTCCCTTCAATGCAGCTCAGACTGCACTGAGCTCATTCCATCTGCTGGAGACTGAGTGTTCTGACTTAGGAGGGGGTGGTCCCGCTCCCTTATACTGTGACATCACAGAAGTCTGATAGGCTCAGTCTCCATTTGCTGGAACTGGGGCACAACCCAGGAATCTGGACTGGACTGGAGGGATGATTTGGAAATTAGAGATTAATTCACTATACAACCTCTTTCCAGGTGCACTAGAGCAAAACCTATAGGACCCATCATTCAGTCAGGCTCCAGGCCTAAACACTAACTTTTCAAGAAAATGTTAGTAGCCAGAGCTCTGACTTAATATTTTCTCCAAGAATATCTCACTCCTGCCATGGAGAATAAATCCAAATCATGCCAGACTGGTTCAGAGATGAAAATACTACCTCTAAATCCAAACTAATATCTTCAAATTAAATGCTGAAAATCCTGTTAGTAGATTTTAAATCTAATCCATTATACATAAAGGTAAATTTTAGGTAAGATGTGGAGAGGGAAATTAAGACATTCTGGTCAAGATGTGGAAAATTCATACTGTATTTTATAAGAGACTCTGCCAAACGCAGAGGGGAGGGGAGAGAAGGGAGGGAAGTGAGGAGTGTTTGTGTGGGGTCTGCTGGAGGGTCTTCAGATGGTTCCTTGTTGTCAAAAGGGGGGGAGGGGGATCATACCAGGGGTTTAGGTGCCCTGGTAGATTGGGCAGTAGGGGATTGGATATCTTGGGGGCTTGGGGGAATTGGATGCCATACAAGGGGGATCAATGTCAAGAGGGATGATCTGGAGGGTGGGGCAAACCTCGCCTTTACTGTTGCCCCTTCAAGCAAGCACTTATTTGTGCTTCGGGGCAGCTGTAAATGTCGAGATATAGTTGCTTCATTAAGATGTGGATTCCCCTTGAAAAATGGGGAATATACATCAATATTGTACCCCTCTCCATGTCCTTATCATGCCTCCTGCCAAACTAAAAGTGCTGTGTATCATCATATGTCAATAGTCCCTTTCTAAAACGGCACTTACACATATATGCCAATCTATACATGGAAATGCTACTATTTACATGTGCAGATGCTTGCCAAATAACCACCAAAATGTATTTTAGTAAAAAATCTCCTGAAACCCCAGGATGCTCAAGTACTGACTATACTCACTTCTTTCTTCCAAATTGGTTGGCATGCAACATAAGGTCTCTTCTGCATACTGGCTAGTTTTTTTTTGTCCATTTCAGTCAAGGGAATTAATGCATCATGGGGTATATGCAATCTGAAAACAAGGTAAAATGTTTGTTTATTCTTGAAACAGGAAACCCATACAATACTTCTTTTGAGACAGGGATAGCTTTTCCCTTTTTTCAACTCTCACCCCCTCCCTCATTAATAACATAGCATTCCCTCACACAACCCAAATGGATTAGGATTTGGAGAGCAGCTTGAACAGACTGAATCATTTAGTGTTGGTTTGTAGTCTTTTAAAGAAGGCAAAGATGACCACAAACATATTTCTATGACACATTATGCTCCCTTCTCCCCCAAAAGCCATAGGGGCAAATCATAATTGTTATTAAAATGTTTGATTACATTCCTGCTAAGATACTAACCTTTCTATATCTGATGGGAGGAGTCCAAGCCACCTTACAGATGGGACAGTCAGATTATGGGCATCAAAGGACATGGACTAAAGACAAAATACTATGTGAATGTTCACTTTATTATAAATAAGTAAACATTTTGAAGACTATTTTTAAAATCCAAGTAACAGTTAAGAAATCAACATCTAATCAATCAGATTAAAATATATAAGAATACATTGCATATAAGAATACAATGAAAATACTACTATTACTACTACTAATCATTTATATACCTCTACAAGGCGTATGCAGCGCTGTACAGATAGATGTAAAAAGATGGTCTCTGCTCGTCAGAGCTTACAATCTAAGCAAACTGAGAGTTGTGTATTTCTTACATATTATTTACACTTTAGAAAAAAATCCCTTACTCGGCTCTAAGTGTCATTGAAGCTCTGGGCAAGGAAAATATTTGTGGCCCCTTAGAGGCTTAATTTGGATGATTTAATATTGAATATTTATTGAATATTTATTCTATGTATATAGTTCTCCCATGTTATCCAAGTTTATACTCCTGTTATATGTAATACCGAACAGCCTGTTGTTCTGGTCTTTGTGTTCATCTGTAAACCGCGCTGATTATAAATAGTGCGGTATATAAAAAACTGAAATAAAATAAATAAAATAAATAAATTTATAAGCAAATCAGATTTTTTTTATGGAATTTCAGTTTGCCCTGTCTATGAAATTGCAATGAAAATTATATTGCAGAACGTTTTGGGAAAATTCAATAGTTGAGTAATAAAATGCAAACGGTGAAATTAGGCCTTGCCTGTTATTTTTTTCCTCGAGTCCCTCCGGTCCAGTCCAGACTCATGAGTTTATACCTTCCTACCAGCAGATTGAGACTGAGAACCATTGGTAAGATGATATCACCTTATATGAATCCTGTGCATCTCTCCTCATACCAGTATTTCTGTAACAAAGAAGACCACAAAAAAGGCTGCTAATAAACTCAACTAGCAATCTACATGGCACCACACAGAGTGATGATGACTCTTGCTCCAAAGAGGGTCCAGAAGAATGAATACAGCCCACTGCCAACCAGAGCCCAGAATAATCGGCAGCATCAAGAAAAACAGCACAGCAGAGCAGCGACTTCCCGGAGTTGCAGGAGTTAAAAACTTAGCAACATTCTTTGTATGTCCAGGCTCGAAAAGCAGTAGTCAGTGGGCCCGGACTGGTCTGGAAGGACTCAAGGAAAGAAAATTAGCAGGAAAGACCTAATTTCAGCTTCCTCATGGTTCTTCCAGCCCAGTCAATCAGTCCAGATGTGTGGGATGTACCACAGCAGTACCTAATGATAGGGGGGGGGGGGGGGGGGAGGAAGAGGAGGCAAGCCCGGCCTGCAACACATTCTCATCACTCTGCGCTTGAACATTCAGATGGTAATGATGCATGAAGAAATGGAGAGAAGACCATGTCACTGCTTTACAAATCTCGACTGAGGACACTAAGCCAAACTTGTCCCAAGAAGCAGACTGAGCCCGGGTTGAATGGGCCCTAAGCTCCACTGTAACTGTCCATCCCTTGAACAAATAAGAAGATGCAATGGTCTCCTTCAGCCACCAGGTAATAGATGCCTTGGAAAAAGCTTTTACTACATCCTTCAGCAACAAATTCCATAGTTTGATTATGTGTTGAGTGAAAAAATAATTTCTCTTATTGATCTTAAATAGGCTACATTGTAGCTTCATTGCATGTCCCTAGTTTTTCTGCTTCTTGAAGGAGTAAACAACTGATCTACGTTTACCCGTTCGACTCCTCTCAGTCCCTTTTCCAAGCTGAAGAGTCCTAACCTTTTAAGCCTTTCCTCATAGGCATATCCTTCCAATTCCCTTTATCATTTTGCTCACTCTCCTATGTACTTTTCTAATTCTACTATATCCTTTTTAAGATATGGTGACCAGGTTAACACACAAAATTTGAGGTCCAGTCACACCATGTAGCAATACAGAGGCATTATAGCCTTGGTTTTATTCTCCATTCCTTTCCTTATGATTCCTAGCTTTCTGTTTGCTTTTTTGGCTGCCACAGCACATTGAGCAGAGGAATTCAATGTATTTTTCATGATATCTAGATCCTTTTTTTGGGTAGTGATTCCTAATGTGGAACCTTGCATCGTGTAACTATAATTTGGGTTGTTCTTCCCTAAGTGCATTACTTTGCACTTATCCACCTTAAATTTCATCTGCCATTTGGACGCCCAGTCTCCCAATTTCTCAAGGTCCTCTTGTATTTTTTCACAATCCTCTTGTGTTTTAACAACTTTGAATAATTTTGTATCATTTGCAAATATGATCACCTCACTCAGGGTTTCCATTTCTAGGTCATTTATAAATATGTTATATAGTAGTAGGTGCAGCATAGATCCCTGGGGCACTCCACTATTTTCCATTAAGAAAATTGGCCATTTAGCTCTACTCTCTGTTTTCTATCTTTTAATCAATTCCTAATCCACAAGAGTACATTGCATCCTATCCCATGATTTTTTAATTTCTTCAAGAGTCTCTCATGAGGGACATTGTCAAAGGCTGTCTGAAAATCCAGATACACTATATCAACTTGATCACCTTTATCCACCTGTTTATTCACACCTTCAAAAATACCATCTAAATAATATAGATGGTATGGACATTGTTAACATAGAAAATAAAACCATGGCTCTCACCCTCATCTACAGACCCCCCTCATCTGATCAAAAAAATCTCACCCCTATCCTAGAACTTGCATGCACAGCGTCACAAAGCAAACCATTTATACTCCTTGGTGACTTGAACCTCCCATCACTGAACCATTCCCAATCAGATAACTTCATAGATGCCATGTCACAAATGGGGTTCACACAGATAATACATGCTCCTACACACAAAAGAGGCAACATACTTGACGTAATTTTCCTCCCAGCCTCACTCTACAGTCACCTACTACATACCACCCCGAGTATAACCGAAGTACCCTGGTCAGACCACCATCTAATCACAATCCAGCTATCAGCACAAGTCCCAAAAAATAATGGGAGCACAACCCCGCATATATCACGCTTCAAGCACTTTGACAAAGACACATTCCTCGACAAAGTACTACCCAAACTAGATACAACCACACCAGACATCAACTCAACCATATCTAATTGGAACCTAACCATTCAAAAAGCAGCTGTCCACACAAAAGTCTTACACAAGCAAACAAAAAAGACAGAAAAATGGTTCACGAAAGAGCTGAGAAAACTAAAAAAACAACTGAGGAGACAAGAAAAGAGATGGAGAAAACTAAAATCTGATGAAAACAAATCCCAATACATGGTCCTACTTATAGAATACAAAAACGCAATTAACAAATCAAAAAGAGACTACCACTCTAAAGTAATAAACTCATCCATCAACCGCCCTAGGGAGTTATTCGCGATAGTAAAAACATTAACCAAAGCTAATAACAGCGAACCTAAACAAGCAATTAATATACAAACACTAGCAAATCATTTTGCAGAAAAACTAAAAAACAAGCCCACTACCCCAACTTCTTTATTATCAAACACGAAAACCACGCATGAATGGACAAGTTTCCAGTTGATAGAACAAAAACAACTCCTCAAAATCATAACAATGATAAACACCACCACCTCCCCACTTGACCCATGCCCCGTTTCATGGATTAAGTGTGCGAAAGAGGAACTGGCGGTAAATCTACAACACATAGTTAACCAATCTCTATCACAGGGCATCATGCCTGATGCCCTAAAACTCACAACACTCCGACCAATAATAAAGAATAATAAGCTAGACTCAAAAGATCCAAACTCATACAGACCTATAGCCAGCATTCCGTTCATAGCCAAAATTATAGAGAAAACAATTCAAATTCAGTTACAGGAACACATTGATGAATACAAACCCCTTGACTCACACCAATTTGGTTTCCACCCATCCCATGGAGTAGAAACCCTCCTAATCACCCTTATGGACTTCCTCATCAAGGGCACAGATGACAAACAACAAGGCTACCTACTCCTATTCATAGATATCTCAGCCGCATTCGATAACATTAATCATCTAACACTGATCAACAGATTAGAAAATCTAGGAATAGGTGGGACCGTCCTTAACTGGTTCAAATCCTACATTTCACACCGATTAATACGCGTCCAAATTGACCAACAAGCATCAGAAACATTCCCCCAAGGACAGGGAATACCCCAAGGATCAGCCCTATCAGCCCTCCTATTTAACCTGTACCTGCAACCGATAACAAACATATTTAAAAAACACAAGATTAACCACTTTATATATGCTGATGACATCATGCTAGCTACCCCCATAACCATTAAAAACCCTACATATGACTCGCTATCCAAATGCATGGCTGAAACCACCTCCTGGATGGAAACTAACCACCTCAGCATAAACTTCAAAAAAACTGAGGCAATGTTTGTGACAAGATCATCTATGACTGAGAACACCTACCCGGAAATAATCACTATCAACAAAACCTCCATACCTGTCAGAAAACAGGTAAAATACTTAGGAGTAATAATAGACCACACTCTCACCATGTTACCACACATAAAACAAACAGTAAAAACCATTTTCTATAAACTCAAAACAATTCAACACCTAAGGCCACTCCTAGAAACACCAGACTTTAGATCCGTAGTAGGTACACTGATCACCCCTCACTTTGACTATTGCAATAGTCTCCTAATAGGCCTCCCGCAAAAAAGCACCTACCTTCTGCAAAGAGCACAAAACATCTGTGCAAAAGTGATTGCTAAAGCTCCCCTAACAGATCACGTAACCCCTATACTGCTAGACCTCCACTGGCTCCCCATAAACAGTCGAATTAAATATAAAATCATCCTAACAACCTATAAACTCATAAACGACATAACCCCCTCACACTTATCCACATTACTGCAATCTCCAACTTCGACAAGGACCCTCAGACAAAACGCGGCCCACTCGCTCATCATACCTAAAACCATCCGCAAAACTAAGAACACCACTAGCTCCAGAGCATTCTCATTCACTGCCCCTACACTCTGGAACGACCTCCCTATTGAACTTCGCACCATAAGAGACCTCTTCCAATTCAGAAAAGAATTAAAGACCTACCTGTTCACTGAACACTTCGAAGTCCCCTACTACCCCAAAGCTAGCTCCACAACAAACCTGGTCACACATGCACAAACTCCCTTAACCCAAACAATATAAACACAAGCCTACCCCCCCCCCCACTCACACGCCTCAAAGACGACAAAAAAAAGGAACTAAATTCCAACACCTACACCAATATCTGCCCCACACAACACACACACCACACACTGTAAATATACATTTGTAAAAAGTTTGATGTGTTTGCTTTAATACCTACAAAGTTCTTGCTTTAATACTTAAAAGATGTCTCTGCTTATTGTTTTTCTTTAATATATTTACTGTTCAATGGTAAATAGTTGATTTCTATTGTTCTATGTACAATGTTCAATGTAAATAGTTGATTTCTATTGTTCTATGTAAAATGTATACAAACTGTGTACAAGACTGTTAACCTGTTATATGTAAACCGCCCTTGATCTCTGGAAGGGGCGGTATAAAAGAAATAGTTAAATAAATAAATAAAAAATAAATAAAAATAACAGATTAGTGAGACAAAACTTTCTCTGGCTAAATCCATGTTGGTTTTGTTCCATTAAACCATGACTATTTATATGTTCAGTAATTTTGTTCTTTATAATGGTTTCTACTATTTTGCCTGTTACTGATGTCAGGCTCACCAGTCTGTAGTTTCCTGGATCTCAGATCTATCTACACCTGATATTTCTCTAACTCTCCAGGCCCAAATCTCTACCTGCCTATCTAACATCACTGCCTGGATGTCTCACCACTGTTTGAAATTGAACATGGCCAACCCAAATTTCTTATTTTCCCCCCTAAACCCTCCCCCTCTTCCTCTTTTCTCTATCTCTGTAGATAACACTATTCTACTTCCTGTTTCTGCAGCTCACAACTTGGGTGTCATCTTTGACTTCTCTCTCTCCTTCTTCACACACATCCAACTGATTGCTAAACCTGACATTTCTTTCTCATTAACATTAACAAAATTCACCCCTTCCTTTCTGAACACACTACTAAAACACTTATCCACACTTTAGTCACATTCCATCTAGACTATTGCAACCTCCTCCTTGCTGGTCTCCCTCTGAGTCATCTCTCTCCCCTTCAATCTTTTCATAACTGTATTGCGCAACTAATCTTCCGCCAGTCTCTCCATTATGGCCTTGTCTTCCCTTACTGTTCCTTTTACCCCTCTATCATCTAATGGTCCAGACAAGTGGTATATACCAAAGCTACAACTCCACTGGACAGGAAGAAGACATGACAGCTTTCCAGAACTCTTGAGCCGAAGGCCATGTCTGCCCAAACATGGACATGAAAGCGGTAATGCTTGACAAAAGTGGAAAGTGTTTTCCATACTGCAGCCCGATAAATGTCTGAAGGGGCAACCGAGCTGCCTTCCCCCCATGATGTCTGCGCCTGAGTGGAATGCACATGCAAACTCCCCGGAACTGGTTAGTTCCGCAACAGATACACTGAGTCAATGGATTCTTTGATTCATTGCTCCAGGGTAGACTTGGTGGGTCTATCACCTTTATGCGGGCTGTATACAGCACAAACAAAGGATATGACTTGTGAAAGGAGTTAGTAATCATGAGATACTGGAGAAGCACTCTCCTGACATCCACCAGGTGAAGGTCCTTCCCTTGGCACTACTTAGAAAAGGAGGGCAGACAGATCACCTGATTAACATGAAATGATGAAACCACCTTGGGCAAGAAGGAGAGCTGAAGGTACACAGCCTCCTCTGAGATAGACAAGTAAAGATTCCTACATGGCAAAATGACAATGTAAAGGCTTTAGAGAGGGATCACGCCAGTTTAAGGGAACAACCTTCTTGAATCACTTCCAGCACCCACTGGTATGTTGTTATCTGGGTACAAGTGGAGTAAAAGACTTACAGCTGACTGTTCACCAGAACCAGTTCTGCCTGGAACCCCAAAGCTTCATTGGGATGCCTTAGAGCCTCCTGAGGCCAAGAGGGCCCTTCTCTAACTTCTCTATCACCTGAAAGGACTGGTCTCAAGGGAGATACTGTGACAGTTGGGAAGAACCAATTCTTTCTGTGTGTTGCAAAAGTTACCCTGCAAAACAGGCATAAGAACATAAGAAATGCCATACTGGGTCAAACCAAGGTCCATTAAGCCAAGTATCCTGTTTCCAGTAGTGGCCAATCTAGGTCACAAGTACCGAGCAGTTTCCCTAAAAGACACAGGTTCCACAATGCTTATATTGGGGCAAGCAGTGGATATCCTGGGTCCCCTTTAATAATGGTTTATGGACCTTTCCTCCAGGAACTTGTCCAAACCTTTTTTAAACCCGGCTACACTAACAGCTTTTACTACACCCTCCGGTAACGAATTCCAAAGTTTGATTACACGTTAAGAGAAAAATATTTTTCTCTTATTAGTCTTAAATAGGTTACACTGTAGCTTCATTGCATGTCCCCTAAACTTTCTATATTTTGATGGCGTAAACAATCAGTCTACGTTTACCCATTCCACTCCATTCATTAATTTATAGACCTCTATCATATCTCCCCTCAGCCTTCTCTTTTCCAGGTTGAAGAGCCCTAACCTGTTTAGCCTCTCTTCATAAGGGTATCCTTCCATCCCCTTTACCTTTTCTAATAACGCTACATCCTTTTTATCTGCATGGACTTGAAATTGTGTGGTCTGTCCTCCAGCAGACATTTATTTATTTATTTATTTTTATTTTTTATATACCGCGCTATTGAAATCAGCTCGGTTTACATTAAAACTGAACAAGCAACAATGCATAAATATCACAATGTGCTTACATAGAACATGGCTTACATGGAACATGTGCTTACATAGAACAATGGCATAGGACATTAATGACATAGGACTTTAAAAGAGCTCCGATTCACCCGCAGCACCCGAGACTGTCTCAACGTTGTCCAACATGTCTTCCAAACCAGTAAAGGAGTTGTATGATTGAATCATACAACTCCTTTACTGGTTTGGAAGACATGTTGGACAACGTTGAGACAGTCTCGGGTGCTGCGGGTGAATCGGAGCTCTTGTTTTGAATACTTCACATTAACAACGCGGCTTTGCCGTTGTGAAGATCATTGGACGGGTTTGATCTTGTTCGAGATGAGTATTCTTTTACTACTGTTCAAGAGCATGAGTTGATTACACTGGAGCAGCTTGAAACGTCTTTTATAAGGGGAATAATTTAGTCCTCACAGTGCAGGAGCAACGGCTTGTTAGTGCTGTAGCACCTGATATAGTGACCTGTAGTGGGTCATTTTATTAAAAAAAAAAACAACAACAACAACTTTTGAATAAAATGGAGGGCTCACTTCGAGAGTAGGATGGTTTCTGCTCATCGGTGAGTTATCCGACAAAAAATAACATTATTGAAGCACTACACAGCACTACACAGGTGGTTTTTAGGAAATCAAGTAGTTTAAGAGGCATTTAGAACCCATAGCAAACCCGCCGTATCGTAACAGCACTACCAGGTCTCACAAAGCACCATTACCTATCAAAAGGAAACACTCTAGTCCTTAGTGGAACACCAGATCTAGTGCAAAAGATAAGGGTGTTGGGGCCACTTGGCAATAGTGATCATAGCATGATCGCCTTTGATTTAATTAGTGGAGGAGGGATAGTAAGGAAATCCACAGTACTACCTTTTAACTTTCGAAAGGGAGACTATGATAAAATGAGGAAAACAGTTAAGAAAAAACTAAAAGGAGCAGTTGCAAAGGTTAAAGACGTACATCAAGCTTGGGTGTTGTTGAAAAATACTATCTTGGAAGCCCAGACCAGCTGTATTCCACGCTTTAAGAAAAGTGGAAGGAAGTCCAAAAAACTTCCAGCATGGTTTAAAGGTGAGGTCAGAGAGGCTGTTGTTGCCAAAAAAGCATCTTTCAGGAAATGGAAAAAAGAGCCCAACGACGAAACCTGGAAACAGCACAAGCACTGGCAAGTCAAATGCAAGGCATTGATAAGGCAGGCAAAGGGAGAATTTGAGAGGAAGCTTGCTGCGGAAGGAAAAACACGAAATAAAGACCTTTTCAAGTACATTCGTAGCAAAAAACCTGTGAGAGAGTCAGTTGGTCCATTAGATGATAAAGGGGTTAAAGGAGCACTGAGAGGCGACAAGGCGATAGCGGAGAAACGGAATGAATTCTTTGCTTCGGTCTTTACTGAGGAAGATGTAGGGATGTTACCCATGACTGAAGTGGTATTTAAAGGTGCGGAAGAATTGAAGGAAATATCGATACATCGGGAAGATGTATTACAACTATTAGATAAACTGAACAGTAGCAAATCACCTGGGCCGGATGGTATACATCCAAGGGTGTTGAAAGAACTGAAATATGAGATTGCAGACCTGCTATTAGTAATCTGTGAACTATCATTAAAATCATCTCTAATACCTGAAGATTGGAGGATCGCCAATGTAACACCAATTTTTAAAAAGGGTTCCAGGTGTGATCCGGGAAACTACAGACCGGTGAGCCTGACATCAGTACCGGGAAAAATGGTAGAAACCATAAGAACATAAGATATGCCATACTGGGTCAGACCAAGGTCCATCAAGCCCAGTATTCTGTTTCCAACAGTGGCCAATCTAGGTCTTATGTACCTAGCAGTTTCCCCAAG
Source organism: Ichthyophis bannanicus (assembly GCA_033557465.1). Taxonomy (NCBI): domain Eukaryota; kingdom Metazoa; phylum Chordata; class Amphibia; order Gymnophiona; family Ichthyophiidae; genus Ichthyophis; species Ichthyophis bannanicus. Next base: position 115,341,442 of record CM066049.1, on the reverse strand, counting down.
AGACAGACGTTCCACAATGCTTGTACTGGGTCAAGCATTGATATCTTCGGTCACTTCTTAATAATGGTTTATGGACCTTTCCTCCAGGAACTTGTCCAAACCTTTTTTAAACCCAGCTACACTAACAGCCTTTACTACATCCTCCGGTAACAAATTCCAGAGTTTGATTACACGTTGAGTGAAAAAATATTTTCTTTTATTAGTCTTAAATAGTTTACCCTGTAGCTTCATTGCATGTCCCCTAGTCTTTCTATATTCTGATAAGGTAAACAATCGATCTACGTTTACCCGTTCCACTCCGTTCATTAATTTATAGACTTCTATCATATCTCCCCTCAGCTGTCTCTTTTCCAGGTTAAAGAGCCCTAACCTTTTTAGCCTTTCTTCATAGGAGTATCCTTCCATCCCCTTTACCATTTTGGTGGCTCTTCTCTGTACCTTTTCTAAAATCGCTATATCCTTTTTAAGATACGGCGACCAGAATTGCACACAACCATTATAAAGAATAAAATTACTCAGCATGTAGATAGTCATGACCTAATGGGAGACAGCCAACCTGGCTTTAGACAAGGAAGATCTTGTCTTACTAATCTGTTATGTTTTTTTGAAGGAGTGAATAAACAGGTGGACAAAGGTGAGTCGGTTAATATTGTGTATCTAGACTTTCAGAAAGCCTTTGACAAGGTCCCTCATCAGAGACCTTTGGCAAAACTAAAGAGTCATGGGATAGGAGGCAGTGTACTATTGTGGATCAGGAACTGGTTAAAAGATAGAAAGCAGAGGGTAGGGCTAAATGGCCAATTTTCCCAATGGAGAAAGGTGAATAGTGGTGTGCCCCAGGGATCTGTGCTGGGTCCGCTGCTTTTTGACATATTCATAAATGACCTGGAAAGTGGAATAACGAGTGAGGTTATCAAATTTGCAGATGACACAAAACTATTTAAAGTTGTTAAAACCCAAGAAGATTGTGGAAAATTGCAAGAGGATCTTGATAAATTGGAAGACTGGGCATCAAACTGGCAGATGAAATTTAATGTGGACAAGTGCAAGGTTATGCACCTAGGGAAGAACAACCCAAACTATGGTTACACGATGCAAGGTTCCACATTAGGAACCACCACCCAGGAAAAAGATTTAGGCGTCATTGTGGATACCATGTTAAACCCTCGGCCCAGTATGCAGCGGCGGCCAAGAGAGCAAATAGAATGCTAGGTATGATAAGGAAAGGAATGGAAAATAAAACAAAAGATATTATAATGCCTCTATATCGTTCCATGGTGAGACCGCACCTTGAATATTGTGTGCAATTCTGGTCGCCGTATCTTAAAAAGGATATAGCGATTTTAGAAAAGGTTCAGAGAAGAGCCACCAAAATGGTAAAGGGGATGGAAGGATACTCCTATGAAGAAAGGCTAAAAAGGTTAGGGCTCTTTAACCTGGAAAAGAGACGGCTGAGGGGAGATATGATAGAAGTCTATAAATTAATGAACGGAGTGGAACGGGTAAACGTAGATCGATTGTTTACCTTATCAGAATATAGAAAGACTAGGGGACATGCAATGAAGCTACAGGGTAAACTATTTAAGACTAATAAAAGAAAATATTTTTTCACTCAACGTGTAATCAAACTCTGGAATTTGTTACCGGAGGATGTAGTAAAGGCTGTTAGTGTAGCTGGGTTTAAAAAAGGTTTGGACAAGTTCCTGGAGGAAAGGTCCATAAACCATTATTAAGAAGGGACCCAGGATATCAGTGCTTGACCCAGTACAAGCACTGTGGAACCTGTGTCTTTTGGGGAAACTGCTAGGTACTTGTGACCTGGATTGGCCACTGTTGGAAACAGGATACTGGGCTTGATGGACCTTGGTCTGACCCAGTATGGCATATCTTATGTTCTTATATTAAACCAATACATTTCAAAGAATAACAATACATGACCTACTGGGGAAAGAGAACAAGTGGCAATGTCAAATAGGAATTACATAAACAGAATACCTCAGCTCAGTTACACATGCAGAACATAGACCATCACCAAACAAGGAATCACAATTTAGAAACAGGAAGACAATAATTAAACTGGGAACCCCAAAAGCCAAACTTGGAATGTACAACAACACTGTAGAAATAAAACTATAAATTAATTTCCTCTTGTACTAAACAAAGCACAGACGTTAATGATGCACATTTCCCAGAGCTGACATATTCCAGTTAATAAATTCAAAATAAAGAGATATTTTTCTACCTTTTGTGCATTTTTTTCAGTTGCAATTGCTCCAGCCACTTTCTTCTGGTTTCTTCGTGTCTTCTGCTAACTCTCCATCATCTGCTGTCCATTTGTCCTTTCTTCTCTCTTCTAGTTTTTTTTCCATTCTCTCTCTACATCTGCTTTAACATACTAATCTTTCTCCTTTTGCTCTTTCCTCATTACTATATCATCCACTCAAATTTTAATCCATCCTCAATCCCCACTTACTCTCCCAATACCCGGCCAATTGCAGATTTGTCTTCCCTCCCACACAAAAAGATTTTCCCCTCTCCATTTCACCCTCCCAGCTCCATCCCATTCTAATCCTTCCCCAACATCTGCTCCCTTCTAGTTCCAGCCCCACCCAGCATCCGCTCCCTTCTAGTCCCCACGTCAGCCGATTTCCAGTCCTAGCCCCCCATCAGCCCATTTCTAATCCTATCCTAGCCACACCATCAGCCCATTTCCAGTCCTAGCTCCCCCATCCATTTCCAGTCCTATCCGAGTCCCTCCATCAGCTCACTTCTAATCCCAGCCTCCCATCAGCCCATTTCTATTCCTTTCCTAGCCCCACCATCATTGTCAAATCCTAGCTCCTCTCCACTCAGTCCATTTCCAATCCAAGCCCCCCATGAGCCTACTTCCAGTTCTAGCCCCTCTATGAGTCCATTTCAATCCAAGCTCCCACCACAGCCCATTTCCAATCTTAGCACCCCCCAAAGCCCATTTCCAGTCCTATCCTAGCCCTTCCATCAGCCCATTTCCAGTCCTAGCTCTCCCCCACTCAGCCCATTTCCAGTGCTAGCTCCCTCCCCTCACAGCCCATTTCCATTCCAAGCCCCCTTCCCCATCAGCTATTTTCAGTTCAAGCCCCCTTCCATTCAGCCCATTTCCAGTCCTAGCAACCCCCAGCCCATTACCAGTCCTAGCCCCACCCCCATAGCCCATTACCAGTCCTAACCCCGCATCACCCCATTTTCAGTCTTAGTCCCCCCCATAGCTGATTACCAGTCCTAAACCCATCAGCCCACTTCCAGTCCTAGTCCCCCATAGCCCATAACCAGTCCTAGCCCCCCATCAGCCCATTACCAGTCCTAGCCCCCCCATCAGCTCACTTCCATTCTTAGCCCCCCCCCCCCATAACCCAGGTAGATTTTAAAAAAAACAAAAAAACTTGCTGCTGCTGCCGTGGCAGCGGCAGAATCGAGCGTCCTGTGGGGCCCCCCCTGCCCGGCAGAGTCCTCCATGCGGCCTCAGCTCCCTCAGAGCAGGCTTTTCAGAGCCACAAAGGGGGAGTTTCCCTTTCTCGTGGCTCTGTTTAAGCCCGCAGGGCTGATGGGAACAGGAAATGCTGTTTCCCATCAGCGCCAGTGGCTTAACAGAGCTGTGAGGGAGAAGCTCTCTCTTTTCGTGGCTCTGAAAGCCGGCACTTAGGGAGCTGAGGCCGCATGGAGGCCTCTGCCGGGCAGGGGGGACCCCGTGGGACGCTCAATTCTGCCACTGCCATGGCGGCAGCGGCAGCAAGTTTTTTGTTTTTTAAATTTACCGGCAGATGCAGAATGTTGTTTGCGTGGGGTCCCCTGAAACGCGGGGCCCTGTGCAAACAACATTCTTGCACAATGGACGGGCTGGCCCTGAATACAATTGTGCCCTGGACCGGCTGACCCTAATCAAGATGAAAAAACATGGCAAAACTGGGGACTAGGGTGATATTGTCAAAGCTGTGGCTCTCAGTCTCCATTTGCAATTAGGAAGGCATAAACCCACACATCTGGACTGGACTGGAGGGATGATGAGGAAAGAGCCTTTTTCTTACAATTATATTGTCCAAAAATATTATTATTGCTCAATTTTGGAGCCCCATAAAGTGTGAGTCCCCAGGTGGTCTCCTAGTTTGCTTCACTCCTCAATAGTGCTGCCACTGCCCCACAGAGGCGATTCATATGCCAGAAATAAAATATCTAAAAGGTTATAAAATGATGCATTCAGGCCACCCAGAGTATGGCTTCTGCTATCGGTGAGTGACTTGCCCTCCAGTTTTTTTGTCAGCAAGAGGAACTGACATTATCATCCAGGTCAAATGCCTTTGGTAGGAAACAAGGTATACATAAATATTTATAGAGATTACAGTCTATGAAAAAAATATACTTCGACTTACCACAGATCCGTACTTGTAGATGCACATTATTTCTATTCCTGTGTTACATAAACATAAATTAGTATTTCATTATGCATGTCTTTTTTTGTATTTGTTTATGATAACTGAATAATGAATGCTTATAAAAGATGTACAAATGGACAGTAGCCAGCCTTGACAACAGCTACTATTAACTGCTTGTTTCATATCTGCGCTGATTTGACCTATTTTTGTATTTGCTACCATGTGTCCAATATATACACACACAAATCTTTCTGTCTAAACATGAAAAAGTTCTATGGAACTGAGAGACATGCAAGACAGAAGCAAAATTGACAACAGTAGAGAAAAGGCATGCAAAGAATTTTGAAAAGGCTAGAATTTATGCATTAACAATCACCTTACACTATTTATATCTGTTGTTACAGGGATAGGGCACCACTTGGCCACTTTAATTCTTTTAAAAACAGAAGTCCCAGATTGTGATGGCTATCTGCCATTCATGACGGATTATAACAAGGAACTTAGGGCCCAATATTCAAAAGGCATTTACACAGTTTTACAGCCCGGTAAACCGTGTAAATGCCTTAACAGGGAATATTGAACGGTACTCACACGGTTAGTGCCATTGAAAATCCCCTCCTAACTCTCCTATGCGCCCCAGTGCTACTGGTTAGCATCGGGGTGTGTTGGGGACGTTCCGGGGCAGAGCAGATCACTAAGCGGGTAACGACAATATTGCACTGCTACCCAGTTAGTGATCTGCGGCTAAAACTAGGCCAGCTTTTGGCTCACCTAATTTTAACCGTGAATGCTTATCAGGTAGTGATGCAATATCGCCACTACCAGGTTAGGCTCTGCGACGGCTTCTGCTGTGGCACTGAATATCTGGGGTTAGAGGCGAGTTGCCAGGGCTATCCGCCATAGCAGCGCATAGCCTGCCTAGTTGAATATTGGGCCCTTAGAGGCTAAATCGATTGAATTCTGTTGTCAAATTGTGAGGAAGCCTGGACTTTTTTAAAGCCAACATATAATAACATAGTATATGACAACAGATAAAGACTAGTATGGGCCATCTAGTCTGCCCAGTAAGATCTAGAGTGGTTGTAACCGCGGTTCTGTACAAGTTACCCTCCTCTATGCCTTTTTTCAGGGTTGCACTCACCGCTCCATGCATATCACCCACCTCTCTGTACAGGTCACCCCTCCCGTGCCTGTGTTTAAGGTTATATCCGTTGCTCTGTGCAGTCACCACCCTCTATTTATTGAAGCAAAAAAGATATTTAAGTTTGCTTTGATTTCATCCTCTTGCTGTAAAGGGATCCACTGTGTCTGTCCTGTGCTATTTTGAATTCTGTCACTGTATTTGCCCCCACCATCTCCAAGGGGAGATCATTCCAAGTATCCACCACCCTTTCAGTGAAAATGTATTTTCTGATGTTGACTTTCAGTTTATCCCCTTGCAGTTTCATCATATTGCCTTCTAATTTTACAGCTTCCCCTTCATTGAAACAGGTTTGTTTATTGCTTGTAGTGTTTATAGGTTTAATAGGCATGTGTTGTATGTATAAGACTAAATTTTGTGGAGAAAGAAAGAGAGTTCTACTAGAGGTTAGCTATAAAACACAGACTAATGCTGTTGATGGGAATATTCTTACTAACCTTGAGTAAAGTCTTCACAGATCTTACAAACCCTCGGGATATAGAAAATTTAAAGGGAGATGACCAGTGGAGGGGGGGGGGGGTTACCCAGTGAAGATATGGGTTAATGTAACAGAAGGTGAGGCACCTTCAGTCGTACAATTGGGTGCCTGCTTACAAAGGACACCCGCTCTTGCATGAACATAATAAACCTTTCCTGCTTCACTGAGTTGTCTGTTATTGTGCAAAAATACGTCTTCTGGCACAGGCTCCAAATCATTTTGGTCGCCTTCCTCTGAACTCTTTCAAGTCTTTTTATATCCTTTGTGAAATATGGTCTCCTACAACTTGTACAGGGGCATTAGTACCTCTTCCTTTCTTCCGGTTATTGCTCCTGTATGCAGTCCAGCATCCTTCTGGCTTTGGCTACCACCTTGTTGCATTGTTTTGCCACCTTGAAATCCTCAGACACTATCACTTCGAGGTCCCTCTCTTGGTCCGTGCACACTAACCTTTCGCTCCCTATCGCATACTATTCCTTTGAATTTCTGCATCTCAAGTGCATGACTCTGCACTTGGCTGTAATACACAAGGACAGTTTTCATCTCTTTCCAGATTATAGTCACACTGATAACAACAGAACAGGATAAGTAAGAGCAAAATGTTTTTCTAGAATGAATCTTGCCTCATTCTTTATCTGCAACTAGTTGGTCAGCAGAGCATATAATAACACGACAATAAAATCTTATTTGCAGCCAAATATGAGTGATGAGTAATAGGCCACAACTGCACCAGTATTACAGTCAAATGTAGCAGATGGACACTGACAAAAGACAGAAGTAAGCAAATCTTGGAGCTGGTTTTTGATGGCCACACATCTGTGTTTGCCAAAACTTTAAATAATAAAGTTTAGCATAATTTAAACATTACTGTCATCCACATTAGTTATTGCAAGTTAACCACAAAAAACAATAATGTCCATTGTACTGTAACTGTTATGATTTGCCAGTAAAATGAGCTCCTTGCATGAACAGATTTGTAGTATCTTAAATTAAATATGTAATGGTGACCATTCTTTTTAGGGACTGTTTTTTTCATGAGGCTCCAATATTTCATTGACACCTACTGTGCTTTTGGCTAAGACATCTTGTCTTAATGAGACAGAAATCAGTGTTGAGAGGGAAGTCAGACATCAGTGGTCCACCTCCACATCAATCTACCACACAGACGCCCCATGTAAGAGGATCGGGGAGAGGGGAAAGAAAGTGTGGCTTGGGGAGGTGGACACAAGAGGAGGAATAGGATGACAAAGAGGATATGTTAGCTTGGTGGAGGGGGGAAGGAAGGCTACGGATATAAAGCGGGATGGTATGGGGGAAATAGGCTGACAGGAGCGATATTGACAACATGGGGATGAATAGGGTGACGGGGAGATGGTTGACTGAGGGGGTTGTACTAAAGACGGGGGAGATACTGGACACAAGAATATGGAGACAGAGGGGAAATGCTGGACACTGAAGGAACAGAAAGGCAGAAGGGAAATGGTTGACACAGAGGAGAGGAAGAAGACAAGGGAGATGATGGACACAGGTAATAGAGAGACAGAGAGGAAGTGATGGATACAGGTACAGCAGAAAGACAAAGGAATCATTCTGGATGGAGTAGAGAAGAGAGATAGAAAGAAGATGGTGGATGGAAGGGAGGAGGAGATAGAAAGGAAATGGAGGATTGAAGGAAGGAGAGAGAAAAGAGATGCTGGAAGAACATAAGATATGCCATACTGGGTCAGACCAAGGTCCATCAAGCCCAGTATCCTGTTTCCAACAGTGGCCAATGTAGGTCATACGTACCTAGCAATATCCCCAAAAGACACAGGTTCCACAAAGAAAGGTGGGGAAGAGAGAGATGCTAGACGAAGGGTGGTGGGGGAGATAGGAAAAAGTTAGTAAAAGATTGGAAAATAAAAGAAAGGGGAATGAGAGGGCTGGGGTGAGGGAAAGAGGTGGAAAGCTGTAGGTAAATGCAGTAAAAAGAGGACTAAGAAAGAATTAAATCTGATTGGATAGAGAGGCAGAACAATAAATGGAAGGAAGCTGAAAGGAAAAGATCAATGTTAGAGATGGATTTTGGGGAGGAAGTGAAGAAGAAAGGAGGAAAGAAAAATGAAGAACAGAAGGAGACCCTGGAAGGAGAATTAAGACACAGGAAAGCAGAAATCAGAGACTGGGACCAACACTAGTAGTAATAGAAATTGGCCAAACAAAAGTAGAAAAATAATTTTATTTTTTAATTTAGTGATTGGAATATGTGAGTTTTTGAAACTTAACACCTGCTATCCTCACATGGAACAATACTGGATGCACTTTGTATTGTCCACTGTTGTAAAAATATCTGTCTCTGGGATTCCCCCTAACTGGTTGAGATATCACTTGTGTTAATTCAGTTAATGGCTGAAAGAGTCTGCTAACAGATTTTCTTGACTGGGTAGATAGTTTGCTTGAAGGGTGACTTGTAAGGAACATGTTAATTACCAAGGGCCTGATATTCAAAGGCATTTACATGCCTTAAAAACCTGTAAATCGTGTAAATGCCGCTATAGAGCGATATTCAGTGGCACTAACCTGGTGTTGTGTGTGTTCAATAGTGGACTGGCGGGCTAGAATCTGGAGCCCTCCAAGTTGGCTGCTTGAGCCCGTTGCTCTGTGGAATCCTCTTCTACTACCCTTAATCTCAAGGTCAACTTCAAACCTTTTCTTTTACTTATTTGGCTGAGAAAACTGATACTCAAATTCTTCCATCTGGCTCAAAAAGACAGAAGAAGGGGCCTCCAACTCCTGACAAGAATGAAGCCCAAAAAGATCTAGTCCTACAAGAGGTTCGTGACCTTAAATCTTTGGTTGAGCATCACCGTCAATATTAGAAAGGATATTGAGCAATAATTATCTGCTCAAATGACCTCATCACAGCTGCGGTTATCTGCCCTTGAAGACCAGGTCAATTAAGATGCTGCCCAAATCTTTGCAAATACTAACGCTATTAAACGTATGAAGCAGGAATTGGAGAATGCTATAAATTTTAATAAACGGCTGAATATTTGTTTGCTTAGACTTGCTGAAGGAACTGAAGGGGGTAATCTTCTTCACTATGTCTCTAAGTTATTTAAACACTTGAAATTGATTTTAATCACCGTTGCCAATTTGAAGCAGCTTACCGTTCTCCCCGGCTCCAGTCCTCCACTCCGCAACAGTTTCCACGATCAATTGTATTGCAGTTGAATAGCTTCACTCATGTTCTACAGTTACTCTCTCTGCCTAAAGAAAATCCTGATTATTTCCGGATTAATGACAAGAAAATAAATTTGGTCCCTGATCTTTCACGAGAGACTGTGTCCTGAAGAAAAGAATTCCTCCAGCTCCGTCAGCCGTTAAAGGATATCAGTGCCCAATATGGTCTCTTTTATCCTGCTAAAATAAGAGTTACTTTCAGAGATTGCAATCAAGTTTTTTCAGAACTGGAAGAACTTAAACAATTCTTGGATTCAATTAAAATGTCCTAATATATTTAACGAATAAAGATGGGCAATTGTCATTTTCAGACTCACAATTTTTGTTTCATCTGGGCCGTGCCTCTGTGTTTTGGTCTGGCGGGTTTGCGTGTTGGTTATTATCATTGCTTCGCCTACAGTCATCCTTTTGCTTAGATAGCAACCTCTTTTTGTTCTTATGCCGTTCGGAGCTTCAGATCTCATCCTGATATATCCTGTCTAACTTTCAGAACCAGATCCAAGATATTGTCCAGCTGATGGAAAATACAGGATGGTGTCCCTCCTCAATCTCAGTGATGCTGCATTGTCACATGAGTTCTGGTTCTGCTGCATTTTCTGGAGGTAATCAACACGGAATGTGTGACCTGTACTCCACAGTGTTTTTTTGTCTTTTTTTTACGAATGGGTTGTCTGCTATCTGGAGATGGTTAGTAACCATTTGTAGGGAGGAGTGGCCTAGTGGTTGGGGCAAGTTATCTCAGGCCAGAAGGTCAGGGGTTCAAATTCCACTAGAGGACAGCAACCTTGGGCCAGAAGGACTGGGGTTTCTAGTCCCACAGGTGCTCCTTGTGGTCTTGGGCAAGCCACTTAACCCTCCATTTCCCTTGTATGTGTATAGTGTATACACATACATGAGCAATAGTATAGTGTATGTGTCTCATATCCCCTCATGTTAAATGTATCCCCCAAATGTGTTGTGACTACTTTGATTGAAGGATAAGGTGGTATACAAAACTGTCTAAATAAATAAATAAATTTGTTGATGCACCCATCCCAGAGCTAGCCTCTCCGCAGGACCAGAGGCTTTCAGATGCTTTGGGTTTAAGCATTTTCAACTCGGATTGTAACTTAGGCCTCAAGCGGTTTTTGTTTTTGTTTTTACTGCTTATGTATCGATGGTTTTCTTTTGGAGCACCAGATATGTGTTTCTGCACTGCGTTTGGGTTGTTTTCTCATTTTATACCTTATATCTGTGCTTCAGACAATGACAATGACAATTGCCCCCTTTTAATTTTAGTATTGCAGTGATTAGATATAGAGTGGTTCTTTTTGGTACCATTGGTTGCTTGGTAATTTGGATTTACATTTTCTCATGGTAAACATTGTATTTAGATTAATTTTGCAATGCAAATTCTTTGTAGTGCTGTTCTCAATTTTAATGCCCTGTATGCTTTATAGGCTTATGTTACATCACATTGCTTTTTTTTATAAGATTCCAATGTTAATGTCTTTTTAGATGAACATCTTTTATTACCTCAATTATATTTATATATTTTTTTAAAGATTTCTTACAATTTGACTTAGGTCAGACTTAAACACAGGGTTTTTGTATAGATATATTTTTATTTACTGTTTGGAATAGAATTTTGAATATGCATGATTCCACCAGATTAGTTTATAATCATCTTCCATTTTCAATGTAGCAAATGTAGCTAAACATATACTGCATAGCCTGTAGAATCCATTGCTACCTCATTGCCTGTAAGATAACATACGCTGCATTGCCCCTCTCTGTCCCTTCTATGGCTCCACATCACATTGTCTTCCTATTCCTCATACTCCCTAACTGTTTCCCCTCCTACCAGCACCCTCACTCCGTTCCTCCTTATCCCCCCTTTACCATCTTCACTTCCCCCTCCATTCTGTTTTCTACCCTATCATCAGCTCTTGAGCTTCATCGCTTTCTCCCCCTCATTCAACCATCTCCTTTCTCTCTAAAGCAACCTCACCCTCGTTTCCGCCGTACTGTCTCCTCTCTACCCCGTACTCTGCTACTCCTTCTCCTTCTCTTATCCGGAGATATCAACCCCAAACCTGGCCCCCCTAGACTTCTCTCTCACTCTGAGAAGAGATCTTCATGTAACATGTCTAATCTTATCCATATCCCTCTTCTTTCCCCTTCCACTCTCCCTTTCTCATGTGCCTTGTGGAACGCACACTCTGTCTCTAATAAACTTGCTTTTATTCATAACCTCTTCATCTCTAATGCTCTACATCTTCTTGCTGTAACTGAGACCTGGCTCCTCCCAGATGATACCGCATCTACTACTGCTCTCTGTCATGGGGGCTATCAGTTCTCCCACAAGCCTCGTCCCACTGGCCGTGGTGGTAGTGTTGGGCTTCTACGTTCTCCCTCTTGCCAATTCCAACCCCTCCTGCTGCCTCAGTCTCACTCCTTTCTCTCTTTTGAAGTCCACTCCATCCGCTTTTTCACTCCACTTCCTCTCAGGGTAGCTGTTATTTATCGACCTCCTGACAAGTCTGCTTCTACCTTTCTCACTGACTGACTCTTGGTTTCCTTCTTTCTGGATTCCTCTTCCCCCACTCTTATTCTTGGGGATTTTAACATTCATGTTGATAACCCCTCTGATCCTTATACTTCAAAGCTCCTCTCCCTTACCTCCTCGTTTGACCTCCAACTTTGTTCCACTGCCCCCACTCACCAGCATAGCCACTGCCTTGACCTGATATTTTTCTCAAGTTGCTTACCCTCGAACTTCTGTAGCTCAGTTCTTCCCTTATCTGACCATCACCTTTTAAGCTTTAATCTTCATCACCTGCTGTCTCAGCCTCGTCCTGTCTCCTCCAACCTATTTAGGAATCTTCATGCTATTGATCCCTTGGCTCTCTCTTCCACCATTTCTTCATCTCTTTCTTCCACTATGTCATCTCAGTCTGTTGACGAGGCAGTAACTTCCGATAATGCTGCACTCTCCTCGGCTCTGGATGCTCTCGCTCCACCCACCACACGTCCTGTGAGACGTTCTGCACCCCAGCCCTGGCTTTCATCCACTACCCGCTACCTACATTCTTGTGCCCATTCTGCTGAGTGTGCTTGGCTCAAATCCTGCTCCCCTGCAGACTTTCTACACTTTAAATTCATGCTTGTCTCTTTCCAGTCAGCCATAGCTCTTGCCAAACAAGACTACTATGTCCATCTGACTAACTCTTGCCTCTGATCCTCGCCATCTCTTTACTACTCTCAGCTCAAAGTGCCTCCACCTCTGATCCCTCCCTCCCTTTCTGCCCAAACCCTGGCTATTTCCATGACAAACTCCACAAGATCACCCTCCAATTCCCTACAAAATCAGCTACTTCCCCTCCTCCCCACTCCCAACTCTCCCCCCCCCACCTCTGCTACCCTTTCTTCCTTTCCTGTGATCTCTGATGAGGAAACTACACACCTTCTTTCTTCCTCTGAACTCACCACCTGCTCCTCTGATCCTATCCTCACCCGTCTCCTAAGCCCCATCTCCTCCACTGTTGTCCCGTCCATCTCTCATATTCTCAACATATCTCTCTCCACTGCAACAGTCCCTGCAGAATTCAAGCATGCTGTGGTCACACCTCTCCTCAAGAAACCCTCACTTGATCCCGTCTGTCCTTCTAATTATCGACCCATCTCTCTCCTCCCCTTCATTTCTAAACTACTTGAACGTGCGGTTCACCCCCGCTGCCTCGACTTCCTCTCCTCTCATGCCCTCCTGGATCCCCTACAGTCTGGCTTTTGCCCTCTATACTCTACTGAAATGGCTCTTGCCAAAGTCTCTAGTGACTTGTTCCTGGCATAATCCAAGGGCCTTTACTCTGTCCTCATCCTCCTTGACCTCTCTGCTGCTTTTGACACTGTTGACTACAACCTTTTCCTCGATACCCTGTCCTCGCTTGGTTTTAGGGGCTCTGTACTATCCTGGTTCTCCTCCTATCTCTCCCATCGCTCTTTCAGTGTGTGTTCTGGTGCCTCCTCCTCCTCTGCTACCGCGCTCCCAGTTGGTGTACCCCCCAAGGATCTGTCTTGGGTCCGCTCCTTTTCTCTCTCTATACCCAGTCCCTTGGTATGCTTATCTCTTCCCATGGCTTTCAGTACCATCTGTATGCTGATGACTCCCAGATTTACCTCTCTACGCCTGAGGTCTGTCCAGCAATCCAGACCCGTATCTCTGCCTGCCTTTCTGATATTGCTGCCTGGATGTCTCACCGCCGTTTGAAATTGAACATGGCCAAGACAGAACTTCTTATCTTTACCCCTAAAACCTCCCCTCCTCCTCCTCCTTTCTCAGTCTCTGTGGATAACTCTGTACTCCTTCCTGTTTCCTTGGCCCGCAATCTGGGGGTTGTCTTTGACTCCTCTCTCTCTTTCTCCACACATATCCATCTCGTAGCTAAGACCTGCCGTTTCTTTCTCTATAACATTAACAAAATCCGCCCTTTCCTCTCTAAACACACTACTGAAACGCTTGTCCACTCCTTAATCAACTCCCGCCTTGACTACTGTAACCTACTCCTTGCTGGTCTCCCTTTGAATCATCTCTCTCCCCTTCAATCTGTTCAACACTCTGCTGCGCAACTAATCTTCCGCCAGCCTCGTCATGCCCATATTACTCCTCTTCTCAAGTCACTCCATTGGCTCCCTATCCGTTTCCGCATCCAGTTCAAACTTCTCCTGCTGACCTATAAATGCATTCACTCTGCAGCTCCTCACTACCTTTCTTCTCTTATCTCTCCCTACAACCCCCCTCGGGAACTCCGCTCTTCTACCAAACTGCTTCTATCTGTGCCCTTCTCTTCTACTGCTAACCCCAGACTTTGCTCCTTTCACCTTGGCGCACGTTACGCCTGGAACAAACTACCTGTGTCTGTACGCCAGGCACCCTCTCTAACCCTCTTCAAAGCCAAGTTGAAAACTCACCTCTTCGCTGCTGTTTTTGGATCTTGACTCACCTGATCTTCTTTTCTTTCCCCTAATTTTATCCCTGCTTATACCTTCTGTGTTTTGTCTTGACTAGATTGTAAGTTCTGATGAGCAGGGACTGTCTCCTACATGTCTGTACAGCGCTGTGTAAGACTGGTAGCGCTATACAAATGCTCAGTAGTATACTAGCTTTATAAGAACTAGCCATTACAGTATCTTGTATCTTATGTTTCTTTACTTCTGTTCACTTCTGTTTCTTTTAGGGTCCTTTCTAAAATTCGTACAAGGGTTGTTTTTTTTTTACATATATGGTTTTAGGATGAGGGGTTCTCAAAAGCACAGTAATGGATTGATTCCACTTGCGGTTGCTCTGGTAGCTGTGGATTTTGGGATATGTGGCTCTGGCTTATGGGGGGGGGGGTTCAAGGTGAGTATTAGGGGGTTACTGAGAGGGGGGTTTATAGAATTACTTTTTAAAGGGAGGGTTTTTTAAATTCTCTGATTTCTTCTTGTAATTTCAAGAGGTCGAGTTTTTTAACCTTTATGTCAATAGCTCTCCATGGCAAGTTTAGACTAATTAAAAATGAGTTATAAATTATTATTGCTAACCCACGCAACCCCAACTGGCTTCTCGGAGACTTCAACTTATCCTCCCTGCAGTCCAATCAAGCAGATGCCTTCCTGGAAGCAATGCAAGCTCTTGGGTTTGAACAACTAGTGAGGGCCCCCACCCATCTCAAAGGAAACCTACTAGACCTAATCTTCGTTCCCCATTCTGCCGCAAGTCACAAGTCCAACCTCAACATCGCTATCACCCCTGTCCCTTGGTCTGACCATAAGCTAATCACGTTCCAGATCCCCTCTCATCAAGCTCAAATTCCACCCAATGATGCCAAAACAGAATCCACAATTACTTCTCATTTCAGACCTCTTGATATAGAAGAGTTCACTAAATACGCTCTTCCTATTCTCAAACTAACGTCAACTAACCTGGATGAAGCAATCACCAACTGGAACATCACACTGAAAGCATTCGCCCAACTACCAGACATGGACAATTCAGCTTCCCCCAAAAGGTGTAAAAGACAACCAGCTCCGTGGTTCACAGTAGAACTTCGAGCATCTCTCCTCGATCTCAGGAAGCATGAAAGGAAATGGAGACGCTCCCACTCCCAAGCTGACAAATCAACATACCTTGAACACTTGAAGTCCTACCGCGAAACAATATACCTCAGAATGAGTGAATACCATGCCAAGCTTCTACTCCGCTCACTCAACAAACCTAGAGATCTTTTCAGCCTAGCAAAATCCCTAATTAAGGAACCATCTCCTACCCAACCCGATCCAATACCCCCCCCCCAGTCATATGCTGACTACCTCCAATCCAAGACCCTCATGACGGATAAAGCTTCAGTATCCACATCCAACCATACTCCCACCTTACAACCACCAATCACAAAGTTTACCCCACCAACCGAGAAAAACATCCAAGACCTCATCAACATCATCAACACTTCTACAGCTCCAAATGACCCCTGCCCAGCATACTGGGTCAGAACCCTGCGCGTCGAGCTTAGTCCAATTCTAATTAACATCATTGTTCTATCCTTTGCAACAGGCTCATTCCCCTCACTCCTCAAACAAACATCAATAAGACCACTCCTGAAGAATAACAGACTTGACCCACTGAAGTCTGATTCCTACCGCCCAATCTTGAGTATACCTCTGTTAGCCAAAATAATTGAGAAGGTTGTCCAAAGACAGATCCAGCAACACATTGACGTAGTGGCCCCTCTTGATCCCTGCCAACACGGGTTTAGGGAATCTCATGGAGTAGAAACTCTGCTCACCACCCTAACCAATACTTTGAATAGAGGAATAGACAATGTTGAAAATGGCTTTGCTCTCATTTTTCTGGATATCGCTGCTGCCTTCGACTCCGTCAATCACAATCAACTCCTCACCCGTCTCCATGAGAAGGGTATCTGTGGCCTCGCCTGGGAATGGTGTAGGTCTTACCTAACAGATCGTTGGCAACATGTCCGGGTTGGGTCCAACACATCAGCACCTTTCCACCAACATCAAGGTGTTCCACAAGGCTCCTCTCTATCTGCGCTGCTATTCAACATCTACATGCAGCCGATATGTGACATCATCCGCTCCTACAAAATCTCTACTCTAATTTATGCAGATGACGTCCTGCTGTTCACGCCTTTCAAAGTCAAACATCCAGACTTCACCAACCTTGTCAGCTGCTTCAACGCAATCACTGACTGCTACTAACTCAAAATCTCCGCATAAACTTCAAGAAAACCGAAGTTCTGTTCATCTCAAGGAACAAAACATTCTCCCCTCCATCTTCTCTAAAAGTAAGAGATGCGGAGCTTCCAAGTAAACTCACCATACATTACCTAGGGATTACACTGGACCAGCATTTTGACTTCAAGGAGCACATAAAAAACACAACCAGGACCATATACAATAAAATCAGAACATTAAGGCACCTTAGACCCATGCTACCCCCTAATGATT
Organism: Ichthyophis bannanicus; assembly: GCA_033557465.1. Taxonomy (NCBI): domain Eukaryota; kingdom Metazoa; phylum Chordata; class Amphibia; order Gymnophiona; family Ichthyophiidae; genus Ichthyophis; species Ichthyophis bannanicus. The sequence continues at coordinate 115,324,650 of CM066049.1, read as the reverse complement.
TCTGAACCAATTTCCAGGCCCTCATACTACCACACTTTGATTATGCAAATGTAATCCTGTATGGTCTCCCCAAGAAAACCCTCAACCCACTGCAACTTGCGATGAACGCGGCGGCCCGCGTTCTCTGTGGTCTTTCCAGAACGGACCATATTACCCCGATACTTAAGGAGCTCCACGGGCTACCAATATACTGCAGGTTAACATACAAAATTCTTCTCATTACATTCAAGATCATCAATAACCTAGCCCCCACGACACTCAAGGACCTCATCACACCTACCCCGAATAACAGAACGAGGAGGACAATAACAGACTGATCATCCCTAAAGACTCCATAAAGTGCACCCAAACAACCAGGAGAAGAGCCTTCGCCTTCTATGCCCCAAAATGCTGGAACGATCTCCCACCTGAAATAAGATCAATCAAAGACCTCATTCAGTTCCGGAAGGCAATCAATCAAACACCACATCTTCCTGCTACTCTTCGCACAAGCATCCACCCCGCCCCCGATCAATCACCCCCCAACCTCCACAAACTCTCCATACACTACATAAACAAATGGATCTCAAGTAATAGCAGCCCCGCCTATAGACTTTGTGACAATTCCGGCCAAGTTATAATCTTATGCTCTATGTTTATATGTATATAGTTACCCTGTATTTGTTCCAAGTTTTATCTCCTGTTACAATGTAAGTGCAAAACAGTCTCGACTGAATTGAGCAACCTTTGTTAAATGTAAACCGCACTGATAACAAATAGCACGGTATATAAAAGATGTTAAATAAAGCGTAGTTACTCACCTGTAACAGGTGTTCTCCAGGAGCAGCAGGAATCAGTACTCACATATGGGTGACGTCGGCGCCGACGGAGCCCTCGCGGAGCAATTTTCCCCAGCTTTCAAAGAAAGCCTTTGGGAATTGCAGCGCGCATGCGCGGTCCCCTTCCCGCCCAAAGGTGCCATCTTGGCCAGTCTGATGACATAGCGAAAAGACAGCAAAAAAAATTGCAAAAACTAAATCAGAAGATTGCAACTCCAAGGGGAGGAGGGAGGGTTGTGAGGACTGATTCCTGCTGCTCCTGGAGAACACCTGTTACAGGTGAGTAACTACGCTTTCTCCAGGACCAAGCAGGAAGTCAGTCCTCACATATGGGACTCCCCAGCTTAAGGCTACCGGAGACCCTAAGCACAAAAATGAGCTCCCTCTAGCTCAGCAGCACAGAAGGAAGGAATCTTCTCTGAGTAATCTCCAACCGGTAGCCCAACATCCGGGATGGAGGGTAGGAGTTGCCTAAACCTCGAAGAGATTACGGAGGACTGCCTGTCCGAAAGCACTGTCCCTGCGGGACTCCCTCTCGAGGCAGTAATGGGCCGCGAAAGTCTGGCTCGAAGACCAAGTAGCGGCCCGGCAGATATTTATTTATTTATTTAAAGTCTCTTTTATACCGCGCTATTGACATCAGCGCGGTTTACAGTGAACATTAAACTACACATCTCAGCTTGGTGATTTGTGCTTACAATAAACAGGTATCATAACTTGGATATACATTAAAACAATTTCTTAACAGGGAATCTGCCAATGGAACAGAGCGGAGGTAAGCCACTGACGCAGCCTTCGCCCGGACCCGATGAGCGGTGACTCGACTCTCCAACGAGAGGCCTGCCGCCGCATAAGTCCAAGCGATACAGTCAGCTACCCAGATGGACAGAGTGCGCTTGGAGACAGGGAGCCCCAATTTATTAGGGTCGTAAGACAGGAAGAGCTGAACCGTCTTACGGTGCTCCCGCGTATGATCAAGGTAGAAGTTCAGCGCTCTTCTACAGTCCAGGGTATGCAAGACCCTCTCAGCTCGGCTGGAGTGAGGCCTGGGAAAGAAGGTCGGAAGCACCACCTCCTGATTGATGTGAAAAGGGGAGACCACTTTTGGAAGAAACTTAGGGTGAGTCCGCAGGACTACCCTATTCTTGTAGAACCGAGTGTAGGGAGGATCAGACACTAGGGCCTGCAGCTCATTAACGCGTCTAGCGGAAGTGAGGGCTACCAGAAATAAGGTTTTCCAAGAGAGAAAACGGAGAGGACAGGTAGCCATGGGTTCAAAAGGCGGGCAGGTGATCCGCTGTAAAACCACGTTCAGGTCCCAGTCAGGGGCTGGGGGGCGCAATGGTGGTTTGAGAAGAAGGAGGCCCCGGGAGAACCGAGCCATGAGGGGGTGGCCGGAAAGAGGCCTGCCTTCCACCGGCACATGATGTGCCGAAATAGCACTGAGGTGAACCTTGACCGAGTTGGACTTAAGTCCAAGATTGGAGAGGGAAAGCAAGTACTGCAAGACCACCGACACCGAGCAGGAGAAGGGGTTTTGAGACTGCTGAGTACACCAGGTGGAGAAGCGACGCCATTTAAGGGCGTAGGATTTCCGGGTAGAGGGTCGCCTGGAAGCCAGCACGACTTCCTCCACCTCCGGAGGCAACAGGAGGGGAGCAAGGACTACTCTTTCAGCAGCCAGGCCATCAGATGGAGAGATCTGAGGTTGGGGTGTAGGAGAGACCCCTGATCCTGGGTCAGGAGGTCGGGTTGAAAACCCAGAGGCAACGGGGTATCCACCGCCAGCTGCATCAGAAGCGGGAACCACGGTTGCCGGGGCCACCGGGGAGCAATCAGGATCACGGAGGCCTTGTCCTGGAGAACCTTGAAAAGAGTTCGAGACACCAGCGGCATGGGAGGAAAGGCATACAGAAGGCCCGTGGACCATGAGAGCAGAAAAGCATCCGCCGCCACTCGGAGGGGATGCGGTTCCCGAGAGCAGAATCGAGGAAGTTGCCTGTTCAGAGGACTGGCAAAGAGATCCAGAGTGGGGAGGCCCCACTGGAGAAAGATCCTTTGAACCACCAACGGGTCCAATCGCCACTCGTGCGGTTGGAGGATTCTGCTCAGTTTGTCTGCCAGGTGATTTTCTTGACCTGGGAGATAGACAGCTTTGAGGAGGATTCCCCGGCCGACGGCCCAAGCGCAGATCTTTTGTGCTTCCCGGCAGAGAAGGAAGGAGCCCGTGCCCCCCTGCTTGTTCACGTAGAACATAGCAACTTGATTGTCCGTCTGGACCAGCACAGACTGGTGAGACGTGAGGTGGGAGAAGGCCCTTAGAGCCAGGCGAATGGCCCTGAGCTCCAGGAAGTTGATCTGCTGGGCAGATTCCCACGGGGTCCAGAGACCTTGAGTACATGACCCCTGGCAATGTGCTCCCCAACCCAGGAGAGAAGCGTCGGTCGTCAGAACCTGAACCGGCGGAGGAGACTGGAAAAGCATTCCGAGCACCAGATTGGGTAGGTGAAGCCACCATCGCAGAGAAGAGACTAGCGGGCTGGAGATGCGTACCGAGTCCGCCAGTCTCCCTGAGGCCTGACGCCATTGAGAGCGAAGGCACCACTGAGCCGGCCGCATGTTCAGGCGGGCATTGGGGGTCACATGGACCGTGGACGCCATATGGCCGAGCAGCTTCAGGAAGAGCCGGGCTGAGACCCGGGGATGGCTGTGAAAACGGCTGGCGAGAGCCATGAGCCGCTGAGCCCTGTCGAGCGGCAGAAAAGCCCGCGCCTGAAGCGTGTCCAACCTGGCGCCGATGAACTCGAGGTCCTGAGAGGGGAGCAGAGTGGACTTTTCGAAGTTTATGACAAAGCCCAAGTACTGGAGCAGAGCCACAGTACGCTGCGTGGCGTGAGTGGCCTCCGTGGCGGACGGGGCCCTGATGAGCCAGTCGTCCAGGTACGGAAAGACGAAGAGGCCTTGAAGCCGGAGATAAGCCGCTACCACTGCGAGACATTTTGTGAAGACTCGTGGTGCGGAGGATAGGCCAAAGGGCAGTACTCTGTATTGGTAATGATTGCCCGCCACCACAAACCTTAGGTATTGTCGGTGGCTGGGGTGGATGAGGATGTGAGTATAGGCATCCTTTAGATCCAAGGAGCATAGCCAATCTCCCTGCTGGAGGTAGGGCAGCAGGATTCCAAGGGTAAGCATCTTGAACTTTTCCCTCTCCAGGAACTTGTTGAGGTTCCGCAAGTCTAGGATGGGTCTGAGGCCTCCAGTCCGCTTCGGTACCAGGAAGTACCGAGAATAGAAACCGTGACCCCGCAGGTGGTGGGGCACCGGCTCCACTGCCTGTTCCCGAATAAGACTTGCCAACTCCTGAAGGAGTAAGTCCCGGTGGAGAGGGGTTCGCAGAGGCTCCCCTGGGAAGTAGGGGGGAGGTACCTGGTGGAAGTGCAACAGATAGCCCTCTCGGACTATGCGGAGCACCCAGGCGTCTGACGTGATGTTGGACCACCTGTGGGCAAAGTGGACCAGCCGGCCTCCCGTGCTGAGAGAAACCAGCGGAGGGGGAGAGGCTATGCTGAACGAGTCAAAAACCCCCACCCTGCGGAGCAGGGGCCGGTGGCGCAGGCTTGGGGGCTTGCTGCCTACGGGATCCGTTACCCCGTCCCTTGGCCTGCTGACCCTGATGGGGAGCTGCGGAGGCCTGATAATGGGGGTAGTGTTTATAGGCAGTCGCCTTCCTCGGGTAAAAGGGCTTCTTTCCCGAGCCCTTCTTCTTCTGGGAAGGGGCAGAGGTTTTCCTTGAGAGCCGAGTCCGGGTGAGAGTCTCTGTCTCGAGCTGGGCAGCCTTCTCGTCCATAGGTTTACCAAAGAGGTTATCACCTCTGCAGGGGACATCGACCAACTTGTCCTGCACACAGGGCTCGAGGTCGGAAGACTGGAGCCAAGCCTGGCGGCGGGCTCCAATGCCGGCTGCGGCCACTCGAGCCGATGCCTCGAAGCCATCATAGGCTGCTCGAGAAATGAACTTGGAGTACTCTCGAACACCAGTGGACAGGGCCAGGAACCTCCGCAAAGGTTCCTCGGAGAGACCAGCAGAGAATCCGGCTAGTTCTTTAGCCAGGTCCCGGAGATACATGCCCATGTAGAGCTGGAAGTCTGGACCCGACAAGCAAGCATAGAGCCCTGAAAACACTTCTTACCGATGCCATCCAGGCTGCGGGCTTCCCTGCCGGGAGGCACCGAGGAGTGCATCTTCTGGCTCTTGAGCCGATGCAGGGCCGATTCCACCACCATGGAATGGTGCGGCAGCTGTGCTTTCTGGAAGCCAGGGCTCTTGCGGACTCGATATATGGCATTGACCCGCTTGCTTAACACCGGCGACGCCGCCGGGCTCTCCCACATGCGGAAGAGAAATCGTTCCAGCATCGGAGGAACCGGTACAGTAAAGTGCTCCTTCGCAGGAGAGTCATACTGGAGGGCATCGAGCTCTTCGGCTCGAGGCTCCTCCTCGGGATCCGCAGGGAAGGCCAAGGCCTTGGCCATATCCCTTACGAAGTCCGAGAACCGGGCATCCTCCGGGGGGGACTGCCTCCGAGGCTCGGACTCGGGGGAGTCAGAAGGGACACACCGAGTCCTGAAAGAACCAGGTGACTCATCCACCTCGGATTCCCAGGCCGATTCCTCGGAGGAGGAGTCGAGCGGCTCCGGTCGGGCGGGCACAGACGCCGTCCGCCCCGACGCGGAGGGAGTCGGCGACGACGACCTCGGCCCCGAACGGGAGGCCGAAGGTGACCTCGACCGAGGATCGACTCGAGCCCACATGGACTCGAGGATCGGCTCGGTCTCCGGGGTCGACTTAGACGTCGACGTCCCGGCGGTCAGGGCAGACGCGCCAGCGAGGCCAGCGATCAATGCCCGCTGCTGGTCCATGAAGGCAGTCAAGCTGCGCTCCAAGGCCGTCAACCTGAGTCCGAACTCAGGAGACTCAGCAGCCCCCGACTCGGGCCCCGACGGCGTCGGGCCCGACGTCGGACCAGTCGGAGGCGAGTCAACGAAGACAACAGCACTTACGTGAGCAGAGGAGTCCAGTTCCAGACGAGGCTGTTTGGACGGCCGCTCCAGCTCCAAAGACCCGGGACGGCTGTCGGGGCTATGCGACCTGGCCCTCGAGGAGCCAGGAGCGTCCACCGACGCCGCCCTCGCGGGTTTCTTCTTCCGCTGATGTTCCCGGTTAAGGGACCCCCGCTCAGAAGAACTCCGGCGGTGCTCAGAGCCAGATTCTCTGGACACCGAAGCTTCTGACGAGGTCCGGGTACGGCTGGGGTCAGAGAAGATTCTCTCCCGCTGATGCTGCCGACTCCGCAAAGACTTCGCGGACATTTTGCTACAGGGCCCACAGATCATTTCTTCATGATCGGGGCCCAGGCAACGGAGGCAGCAATCATGTGTGTCGGTAAGAGACATAAGCTTCTTACACTTAACACACTTTTTAAAGCCACTGGCGGCCATCGGGGGAAAAAGGACCCCTGCGAGGTCGAACGAACGGGCCGCCAGGGAAAAAGGAAAAAAGGCGCGAAGATGTCGCGAAGGACAGAAAAAAACGAAAAAGAAGGGGAGGCCTCGCAACCGGTGTCGCGAGGCCGGGCGGAAAAAGGACCGGCATCGAACCGAAGAATTACTGACAAAAATAAGGAAATAATCAACTTTTCGGCGGTGACTATTAGACAACGTCTGTAGGGCTCTGCGGAAAAAAGAAGACTGGCCAAGATGGCACCTTTGGGCGGGAAGGGGACCGCGCATGCGCGCTGCAATTCCCAAAGGCTTTCTTTGAAAGCTGGGGAAAATTGCTCCGCGAGGGCTCCGTCGGCGCCGACGTCACCCATATGTGAGGACTGACTTCCTGCTTGGTCCTGGAGAAATAAATAAATAAATAAATGTCAATGGCATTAATCATCAAATAAAATGTAGGATGATTTTTCTGTATTTAAAATTGTTTAACGCTGATATTACGAGTATATTATTACAAGAGACACATTTAGTTTATGATTCGTGCATTAAATTTAAATGTGGTTGGATAGAACATCATTTATTCTCTCCTGGAATTAACAAGAAAAATGGTGTGTCAATTCTCTTTCGTAAGAACTTATAAATTCAAATCTTGAATCAGAAATCTGATAATGAAAGATGTTGGCTCTATACCAATATTATTCTTGCGGGACATAGATATACGTTAGTTAATGTATTGTGGTGGAGAAGCAGGCTCAGAATGCAGAGAAAGAAAGAAAAAGCAGCCTTTTTTTCTTTTCCCAAAGAAACTGCAGGCACAGGAAGGGTTAACACCCAAACTAAAGACAGAGATTCCACGCAGAGGAGTGCAGACCTAGAAACACGCCCTGTTCCCATGGAGACAGAGGGAGGAGATGGGAGTGGTTTGGGGGCGGAGTCAAGAGCCATAGGACAGCCCCAAACATTTAGGCAGGGAAGTTGCACTCACAAAGAGGCAAAGGCAAGGAAACGTGGAGAGAGAAGGAGAGAGAAAGAGACGGAGTCACAGACACAGACACGAGAGAAACAGGAGACACAGAAGCAGCTTGCACAGAAGCAGGTTGAAAGCAGGAACAGGGAGCTGAGAAGGCCAGTGGAGAGCTCAGAGGAGGATTCCTCTGAGGAGGAAATATTCTCCAGAAGCTCATGGCTTAGCCCTTCTCACTGCAAGGAGCCTACAGGAAGGAAGAGCACTACTAGCAAGGTGAGCCCTTTACAAGCTTTAAAAGAGCTGCTAAACAGGGAAACCTTTTCCTGCCCTTCCCCCACAAGCTCACGTTCTGCAAAGTGTGGCTGGGAGCAAGTCTTGAAGGTTTTACAACCTACAAAAGCTTCTCAGGCTGATACTAAGGAAAGCAGATATCTGAAGGAGCCTAGCGAGGAAGAGATGGACCAGGGGGACAGTTTTGATGCAAGCAGGGTTTCAGATATGGAGATAGACTGTGCTGTCTGTGCCAAGGAAGAGTAAAAGAACTGAATAGGGGTTTAATGAGCTGGAGGAAAACCCAGGAGTTCTTGATTACTGAATGTGCTATCTGTGCTAGAGGAATAAGAACTGAATAGGGTTTTGTTAGCTGGAGCAAACCCAGAAGTTCTTAACAAGGATATTTTATGAAAAGCCCATAACTTTTAGCTAGGCTTTTAATGGTAGCTTGGCTGATAAAAGCTGCATGGATAAGAAAGCCAGGAAGAAGCTAAAAAGTTCATATTGTAACTGGAAGAAATACTACGGCATTTGAAAAGTCTCTTGGTGGACCAGGGAATATTGCTATAACTGCTGTGAAGGTAACAGTAGAGATTTATAGTGCCTACTGGGGACCAGAAAGCAGACTGCTGTTGTAAAAAGAGTTTTTACATGTGGAACAAAGGTTTAAACTAAACCAAGCCAAGGACTGTTCAATAGGCTTGTGTTTATATGGAAAAGTATCCTGACTTTATGTTTGTAAGCTTCTAACTATTCTTGCCAAAGAATTTAATTTGGTTAGGAAATCCTTATTTCTCAAATAAAGAAATATTCCTGCGACCTTTGCACTTGGCTCCAATCCTTTTAAAGGACACAACTACATGCTATTTGGGCTGAATTTATACAAAGGACAATCAGAACCCTCTCGTACCACTAGGCAACTGCCTGGCCACACGGGGGAGCTCCGACAGTATATGCTCCCTCAGCTAATTCTTTAAACTTTTTTAGTAAGCTTAGACAAACCATATTATCTTCTGGGACAGGAGACCTAATTATGGGAGGGGATTTCAATGCAATTCTGGATAATAAGCTTGACAGAAGTACACAAGATAGAAACTCTCATCACACCCCTAATTCGGGATTGCGCGACTTGTTAGATTCTCTTGGTTTAGTGGATGTATGGCATATATATCATCCTGTTGAAAAAGAATATACTTTCTTCTCATTCCCCCACCAATCTTATATTGTCACAGCCCCTCCTAGTGGCAGCGTGCAGAAAGGAGAGGGCAGACACTTATTGTTGGTTGAAGGAGGAAAAACTTTTCTAGACCAGGTGCATCATGGTCTTTGTAGTCCCACTTCATAAAGAATTAGTTGTGAGTCTTGTGCAGGGTTAAACTTAAATGGTTTTTATTCCCTTTGTTGCGCAAAGGTTCTCAGGAAGACAAAAACAGAATGTATCTTACTTCAGGTTTTTTTTTGCCAAAATATTTACAAAGTCAGTAACTGTTACAGGCGCTTCACAGTTCTTTGCGTTCAAACAGGTTTTCAACACCAAGAGGAAAAACAAACACAAAACTTCTTCTTTCAGCTTAACAAAAGCAAAAAAGATATGTTAAAGCATGTCCTGCCGGTTACAATTCTGTGAGAGACTCTAGACTCTTGGAAACACAGAGTGAGCAGTACATCGGGTGCTCTAACTGCAACGGCTCTGGCTCTATCACCTCTATTTGCATAGGTTCCTGTTCAGCCGTGTTGTCACTAGTCCTGAGCTTTCCCTAGATAAGGCAGGTTGTAGTTCAATAGATCTCTCCAATATTCCCCAGCCTCACTGGTCTTGGTTTGGCCAATAACTGCTATGGCTTTTTACTATGCTTCTCTGTAAAGGTTTCACAAGCCCTTCCCGGCTTTGTTTTCTATCAGTATGGCTCTCTGGGTTATAAGCTTTTTTAGGAGCTGGCTCACATCTTGGAAAGGAAATATAACTGTACCTTGGATCTTTGAGACGTGCTCTGCTGGTATTTGCTCTACCCAGCAGTCTCCTTCTATCAGCGTCTTCCCTGAAGACTGGCTCCTGGAGCTTTCTGGAACGGGCTTGTCCTCCCTGGAACTTAGCTCTTCCTTGTAAGTACTCCAAGCTTCTCCGCCTTTCAGTATGTGAGGTTCCTCTCTCAGGTCCCCTCTCAGTTCCTCTCTGAACTCGAGATCCTCTCCCAGCTCGTAGTCCTCTCTCAGTTCCTCTCTGAACTCGAGATCCTCTCTGCTTTCTTCCTTCTGAGCACTGTTTATAAAGCCGTTTCTTCACTGAGCTTCCTGGCTCTCTACTCAGGTGTACCTGATTAGCTCCTGCATTCTCAAAACCTGGGTGTGTCAGCTTAGCTTCTGCAACCTCGTGCCTGCTCCCTCTAGCTGCACTTATAGGTAACTGCACCCTCTGTGAGTCAGTTGCTTTATAATAAATAGTGTTTTTTTCTGTCTATAGCTTCAATGGCTTCAGCTTCATCACAATATTCATATAGATTTCTTCCTAGTGTCTCCTGTGCTCTTACAGGAGATAGTAGACTGTACCATCAGTCCCATTCATATTTCTGATCACACTACTGTCCTTACCACTATATCCTTATCTTCTAAGACAGCTCCCCCCCAGGCTTGATCATGGAGATTTTGCTTGAGATATCATTTCATGACAAGGTTTGTTTCATTGTAGATTATTTTTTCAATATGAACGAAACTGGCGACTTACATTTTAGTTCTACCTTGGAAGCTTTTAAAGCCCGATTAAGAGGGGAAACAATCATTTCTTTTCGTGGCTGCGTAAGAAAAAGGCAGAGTGCGCCAATAATCTTGAAAAAGAAATAGTGCAATTGGAAAAAATTCACTCTACTACAGGAAATAATAGTGCTTTCCAAAGATTAATGCAGAAACATTGCTATTTTAATAAGTTGCTTATAGAGCAGGCTACAAAGGATATTCTTGTTCAGCGTGCAGGTTATTACACTGGCGTGAATAAGGCTGGCAAACCTTTATCTAATCTGTTGAAAGTACGAAAAGCAAAGAGCTTTATTACCTCTATAATGCATGAAGGTTCACATCTTTTAACAAAACCTGATAATATTACTAAAGTGTTTGCAAACTATTTCAATATGTTGTTTGCATCTGAAGCATCCAAGACCGCATCTTTGGATCTAGATTTTAGGAACTTGGTGGATCACCCAAAATTATCCTTACAAAATAGTGAGATGCTTGGCGCTCTGATTCAGGTTGGTGAAATCCTCTCCGCGATCAAGTCATTATCAAACAATAAAACACCAGGTCTGGATGGCCTTACATTAGAATTCTATCAGCACTTTGCTTCCCTCTTGGCTCCAAAACTTAAGCAATTGTATCAAAGTTTTCTTAATGACCAGCTAACTTTTCCAACTTCTCCAAAGCTACAATAGTTTTGTTTCCAAAGCCAGACCAGGATCCTAAATGCTTAAGTAGCTATCGACCTATTTCATTAGGGGATTATTCTAAGCCACTAACAGCAGGGATGGACGGCCCGACGGGACTCCATCCCCGCTATTCGTGCCCTTGCCAGCCCCCAATTAACTTCCCCGCTGATTGTGCAGGGAAGTTAGATCGGGGCAGAGTCTGGGTGGGCAGTGGGTGGTTGCCGGCCCTGGACGTACAGGGCCGATTCTAATGTCAGCCCTGTATGTCCAGGGCCGGCGAAATGACTCTTTTTTTTTGACAGCCCAGGGCATGGATGAGGCAGGGGGACCAGGGTTTATTCCCTGCAGCCCAACCCTGGCCTTAGGAGGCCATATCGGGGGTCGGGCTGAGGGGAATAAACCCCTTTTGCTGGCGGCTGGCATCGCGGCTTTTAAATAAGAACATAAGAAATGCCATACTGGGTCAGACCAAGGTCCATCAAGCCCAGTATTCTGTTTCCAACAGTGGCCAATCTAGGTCATATGTACCTAGCAGTTTCCCCAAGAGACACAAGTTCCACAATGCTTGTACTGGGTCAAGCATTGATATCTTCGGTCACTTCTTAATAATGGTTTATGGACCTTTCCTCCAGGAACTTGTCCAAACCTTTTTTAAACCCAGCTACACTAACAGCCTTTACTACATCCTCCGGTAACAAATTCCAGAGTTTGATTACACGTTGAGTGAAAAAATATTTTCTTTTATTAGTCTTAAATAGTTTACCCTGTAGCTTCATTACATGTCCCCTAGTCTTTCTATATTCTGATAAGGTAAACAATCGATCTACGTTTACCCGTTCCACTCCGTTCATTAATTTATAGACTTCTATCATATCTCCCCTCAGCCGTCTCTTTTCCAGGTTAAAGAGCCCTAACCTTTTTAGCCTTTCTTCATAGGAGTATCCTTCCATCCCCTTTACCATTTTGGTGGCTCTTCTCTGAACCTTTTCTAAAATCGCTATATCCTTTTTAAGATACGGCGACCAGAATTGCACACAATATTCAAGGTGCGGTCTCACCATGGAACGGTATAGAGGCATTATAATATCCTTTGTTTTATTTTCCATTCCTTTCCTTATCATAACTAGCATTCTATTTGCTCTCTTGGCCGCCGCTGCACACTGGGCCGAGGGTTTTAACATGGTATCCACAATGACGCCTAAATCTTTTTCCTGGGTGGTGGTTCCTAATGTGGAACCTTGCATCGTGTAACCATAGTTTGGGTTGTTCTTCCCTAGGTGCATAACCTTGCACTTGTCCACATTAAATTTCATCTGCCATTTTGATGCCCAGTCTTCCAATTTATCAAGATCCTCTTGCAATTTTTCACAATCCTTTGGGTTTTAACAACTTTAAATAGTTTTGTGTCATCTGCAAATTTGATAACCTCACTCGTTATTCCACTTTCCAGGTCATTTATGAATATGTCAAAAAGCAGAGGACCCAGCACAGATACCTGGGGTACACGATGAGCCACGATGCCATGGCAACATGACGCCATGGCGCTGCGGCTCCATTTAAAAGCCCTGACTGAGTTAGCCGGGTACAGTCCTGCACGTGCAGGCCAGACAGAATCGCTGTCCCGGCCTGTATGTGCAGGACTGTTCCTGATTCTGATCCTGCGGGGCTAGATGTTCAGACTGGACGCATAGAGGGGATCTATGTCCGGGACAGAATCGGGCCCTTACTGAATGTTGACTAAAAAGTTTTAGCCAAAGTTTTGGCAGAGCGTCTAAATAGGTGTATTGATTCCATTATCAGCAATGATCAAACAGGATTAATTAAAGGAAAGCATACTGGAGATAATGCCCATTCTTTCCATAATTTAATTGAAATAGCTCAGAGGATAGATAGCTCGGTTGTTGCATTATCATTTGATGCAGAAAAAGCTTTTGACCGCATTGAATGGCCATTTCTTTATCAGATTTTGGAATGGTTTGGATGTGGTTCAGGGTTTATAAACTGAATCAAGGTTTTATATGCGTCACCACATTCTAGAATCTTGATCAATGGGACTCTCGCGAGTCTAATCACTTTGGGTATCGGCACTAGGCAGGGAGTTCCTCTGTCACCTCTACTGTTCAGTTTAGCACTTGAACCTCTTTTATTAAAAGATTAATAGAGCAAATGCTATCAAGGGGGTAGTGTTTGAGGAGTATCACTGGAAAACTGTGGCGTATGCAGATAATTTATTATTTCTTTCTAACCCAGTTTCCTCTGTAAAACGTCTCCTCAACTTAGTTTATGATTTTTCTAAATTCTCTGACTATAAAATTAATTGGAATAAATGTGAATTGCTCCCGCTGAATGATCATGCACTGCACACTGACTTCTCCAGCTTCCCATTTAAATGGTCACCATCAGGAATTAAATATTTAGGTATGCACTTCTGTAACTTGCCCAAAGAAACATTACTGAAGATGTTAAAAATCTTTGTGTAAAATGGACTCCTTTATGCTTATCTTGGTGGGGCAGATTAGAAACCATCAAAATGATGGTTCTTCCAAGTATCGTTTATAGACTCGATATGCTCCCAGGTTATTGTAGCAAGCAATTTTACTGTACTTTGGAAAAACCTTTATCTTCTCTTCTGTGGAAAGGTAAGAGACCTCATATTGCATTAGCAAAACTAAAACTTCCTTGAAATAAAGGTGGCATAAATTTCCCAGACTTCCGTTCTTATCACACAGCTATACTTCTTCGGTATGGTTCTTGTTGGATGCAGGATGGTATTTCCTTTCCATGGTTAGAAATAGAAAAGGTGTTAAACTGCTTAGATTGCAAGAATTACTTTCTATGAGGATTCCTCAAAAATTGTTAAAATCATCATTGATGATACCATTAAGGCCTTTACTAGTTTAGATTTGCTAATTCCAAATCAGTATCTCTTTGGTATAATCCAACGATTCGTATAAATGGCAAAATTATATTCTGGAAGAGATGGATTAAGAAAGGTTTATTTAACATTGGTGAATTGGTTGATGGCAATAATATAGTCTCAGCCCAGCGCTTAAGGGATCTATACAGTTTATCGCCCCCTCAGGTGTGTAAACTAGATCTTTTGTCTAATATATTTAAATTGTCAAATATCTGGTCTAATAAGTTTCCCATCCCCTGACTTAGTTGACATATGTCATAACATTGTGGGTAATAACAAATCGACTTCCTTTTTATATAAGTTGCTAAAGCATAATTACAGTCCTTCCCTTTTAGGATTGTGTCGCATTTGGGAGACTGAATTAGATTTGTCAGCAGATGCTTTTAAGTGGAGCTTTTCTGGGGGTAAATGAATAGACCTACTTGGTCTAATAGTCTTGCTCAAACTTCATTTTTTATAGCGCATCGTGCAATTTAGACTCCGCTTCATATGTACAGAGCGGGGCTCTCCTAATCTAGCTTGTGATGGCATTGCTCAAATGAAGTTGGTACTCTTAACCATATGCTTTTTGAAAGCCCCCTTGTAAAACAATTTTGGGTTGGAGTTTGGGATTTTATTAAGGAAATATTGCATTTGAAATCCACTGTGTCTGTGAAAATATTTTTTTTAGATCCCTATGCTTGCACGAGCACTTATCAAAAAATAATAAAATGCTTTTTGACATTTTGATCTCTATGGCGACTCAACATATTATGTGCTACTGGAAAGACATTCAAGAACTCAATGTCACCTTCTGGTGGTATTCAGTTTGTCAAATTCGCACATTTGAAGGTGCTGCATCAATTTTTACAAATCGTATTGATAAGGTAGAAAGAATCTGGAAATCTCTTGATGTATATTTGGCAATATTATGATTGACTCACTGTAATTCGACTCAACCTCCCCCCCTTTTTTTTCTTTCTTTGTTCTCCATTCAATATTATTGTAACGCTGATATTTGAAGTTGAAGTCTTATTGCATATTGTATTTCTGAAAAATCTAAATAAATAAAAAAAAGTGGACCAGCGTTCTTGAGTGCTTACATGTGATAAAAGTGTCCCCCAACTAAGGGTGGAAGATCTGTTGTCAGGACCACATCTGGCACTGGAGGTGCAAATGAGTGGCTGACAAGATTGGTGGGATTTTTCTGCCAATTTAAGGAATTCTTGATCGATTGTGAAATGCGAGTCTTCTTTTTGAGGGATTGTCTATGCTGATTCCAGTATAGTTTTAGGTACCATTGCGGTGTTCTCATGTGAAGTCTGGTGAGAGGCAGGACATGCACTGCTGCTGACATGTGTCCCAGAGGTCTAAGGCAAGCTGTGACACAAGAACTCTGGTTGAGGTAGTCATTGACACCCTTTCCTTCAGAAGATATGCTTTGCAGTGCTTTGTGCTGATGCCCCAATGACTGTAAAGGTTTGGGTTGATACTAGGGCTAATTCTTCTTTGTTGATCAAGAAACCAAGATCCTGGAAAAGACACGTGGAGCCCGATTCAGAGAGGGGGATGTCTGGGCCTCCGGACATCCCTGAGGAAGATGGGCTAGTTAGGACCCGATTCTGGACCATGGGAACAAAATGTTCCTGTGGTGCATAGAATCTGTCCCGTGGATAGCCTGGAATGCCCCAGCTGCCTGCGGGGACATCCTCCTCACAAGCGCCCCTGACTCCCATGACTTAGCCCCCATCTTCCCCACCTCCCAACTCATGGCTGGTCTGCTGGGACCTGGATCAGGTGGCAGGGACCCCCCACACCCGATCCCAGGGGAGGATCCCTGGGCTCGATCGCCGGGTCGATACTGCTTATTCCACCTTTGAGATGGAATAAGCAGCACGTTCCCTTTGACACGGCAGGATGTACAGGGCCATGATCTGAATCAGCCCTGTATGTCCTGCTGGTCTGACCCACCCCCACTCCGCCCAGATCCTGCCCTCCCCCCCCCCACACCGGATCTCTCTGTCCTGCTGCATAGGACATATGGGGAGAGATGGAGGGGGAAATCGGGCTCAGACGGCTTGCTGGGATGTGCAGCCCCGCAAACCGTGTCCCAGAATCAGGCCCATGGTTTCTTAAATGGAGAAGTTTAAGAATTCTTCCCCAGGAGCTGATACTAGCCAATCACCTAGGTAAGGGAAAACATAATGACCCACTTTGTGGAGTTAAGTTGCCACTACTGTGAGACATTTTGTGAAGATTCTGGGAGCTGACGAAAGGCTGAAAGGAAGAACTTTGTATTGAAAATATTGATCCTGGAAAATAAAACACAGGAATTATCTGTGCTGTGTGTGGATGGGTATATACAAGAGAAAGCATCCTTCAGGTCTAGGGAGGCTAGCCAATCATTGTGGTCTAATAAGGAGAGTATTATTGCTAGAGTTCATTTTGAACTTTTTTTCACTTCAAGTAGAGGTTGAGTCTGCAGAGATCTAGGATCGGTCTCAGACACCCTGCCTTCTTTGTAATGAGAAAAAACCTGGAGTAAAATCTATGACCTCTTTGAAGCTTTGGAACCTACATGACTGACTTGTGGTAGAAGTACTGTGATCTCTTGTGTTTGGTGGGGGGTGTTGTGGATGAACAAGGTGGATTTTGGGGTGGGCATTTGACAAAATGTATTTATTCCACTGCAGATAATCTGAGAAGTTTATAGGCATACTTCCTTATATGACTCATTCTTATCAAATAATGCAGATTTTGAAGAAACATTGGGAAGTTTTGTCTTTTCATCCTTGTTTTCAAAAACCATTACAAATAACTTACACCAGAGGCTCTAACCTTCGTGATATAATTGGTCCTACAACATCTCCTTTTGACAGATCAACTGTGCATTCAAATTTGGAACCTTTGGGTCATTTTGTTAGTGGTGCATGCAATTGTTGTACACAATCATTAACTGAACGTGAATGGCAGTTTCCTAATTCCACTTTGAAACATTTGGCTAGATGGCATACCACTTGTTCCACTGATTTTGTGGTTTACATGTTGCTTTGCCCTTGTTTGCTAATTTATGTAGGATGCACCATTTGTCCAATTCGGGTGCGTTTACGGGAACATGCATCGTGTCTATGTAATCAGATCATATGGTTGTAGTCTGAAGAATTGGTGCTCAACTTGAACAACGAGTCCTGGATGTTTGAAGTCATTTCTTCAGATAAGTGCATTGTGCTACTAATTAACACGGAGGTGTTTTTTCACATAAATTTTGGGTTAATTTTGTGCGAGGCGTATGGTTGTGTTTTTTCACACATTTTTAACAAGGGTTCTCTGTTTAAAATTGAGTAAACCTTTATCTACATAAGAAGGAAGAGTGGTCACGAGAGGAGTTTTCCTCAAGACAAACTCTTCTAACAATTATTAATATTATACTGCTCAGCTATTACTGCTCTTTTTTGCTTTTTCATGATTCTTTGAGCAGTTGTTTGTTTTTGAGTTGAAAATGTATTCTGTAGCCTTGTTTGATAATGGAGAGGGCACAACGGTCTGTTGTGATTTCCTTCCAAAACTCCTTGAATTGAAGGATTCTGCCTCTGACAGGAGGGTAGTCAAAAGTTTGGTTCGGCTTGCCTGAGGAAACCAAGAAGGTTGTTTGTTATTTGCATTCCCAAAGATGCAGATGCTGATTATATGACTGAGGCATTATACACTGAGGTAGAGGCCTGGGATATGGTTGGTACTTTTGTCTGGGGTACAATTGTTGAAAATACCGATAGTGGTAAGATCTTCGGAGGTTTCTGGCATTACAGAAAGCTCTTTCACTGCTGACTTGTCATTCTTAATTTGGGAGACAGCCACTTTTACTTTGGCCCATAAAGGCGGTCTCCTAGACAGGGAGCATTGGCTATCTTGTCATGGAGATCCTCTCTCAGACCAGACACTCTGAGTCTTGCTGTTTGTCAGGCTGATATGGTTGAGGCTGCTGCTCCAGCTAGCATGTCATAGGTATCATATGTAGAGCAAATTAGATAGCAAGTGGATTCTTCTAGATTTACATGGAGTAGATGCTAAGAATATATGATATACCATACTAAGTCAGACCAAGGTCCATCCGCCCAGTATCCTGTTGCTAACAGCGGCCAATCCAGGTCACACGCACCTGACAGGATCCCAAAAAGGTACAGAGATTCCACGTTGCTTATCCTGGAGTAAGTAGTGGGTTTCCTTGGTCTTCCTTAATGATGGTTTATGAACTTTTCCAGAATTTAATGTGTATTGAGTGAAAATATATTTTCCTTTATTAGTCTTAAATGGGCTACATTGTAGCTTCATTGTGTGTCCCTAGTCTTTAAACTTTTTGAAGTAGCAAACAACCGATCTATGTTTACCTAACTCACTCCATTCACTATTTATAGACCTCACCTCAGCCATCTTTTTGAAGAACCCAAACCTTTTAACCCTTTCTTCATAGCAGTATCCTTCTATCCCTTTTATCATTTTGATGGTTCTTCTCTATACTTTTTCTAATTCTTCTATATCCTTTTTAAGATATGGCAACCAGAATTGCACACAATATTAAAGGTGCAGTCACACCATGGAACAATACAGAGGCATTATAATATCTTTTGTTTTATTCTCCATTCCTTTCCTTATGATTTCCAGCATTCTATTTCCTTTCTTGGCTGCTGCTGCACAGAGGGCTGAAATTTCAACGTATTATCCACAATGACGCCTAAATCCTTTTCATGGGTGGTGGTTCCTCGCTTCATGTAACTGTAGTTTGGGTTGTTCTTCCCTTAGTGTATAAGTTTGCACTTGTCCACATTAAATTTCATCTGTCATTTGGATGCCCAGTTTTCCAATTTATCAAGGTCCTCTGGCAATTTTTCACAGTCCTGCTGTTTATCAAGTGCTGATTATCAAGCTGAGTGGAGGAGTAGCCTAGTGGTTAGAACACTGGCTTGGTAACCAAGCAACCAGGGTTCAATTCCCACTAGCACTCCTTGTGGCCTTGGGCAAGTCACTTAACCCTCCATTGCCTCGGAAGAAAGGCCTGGCAATCTACTTCCAGTGACACTGCCAAGAAAACCCAGGAGCTTCTGGGTCACCAGGAGTCAGGACAGACTCAAAGGCACACACTGCATTGATTAACAAGCTGGTTTAATAGGTCATGATGATCATATAAGATTTGAAGCTGGTGAGCCATAAACCTCATAGCAAACATGACTCTGGTAAATATTTTTTCCCTATGTTATCCAGCAGCTTGTGATCTTTACCCGGCAAAACTTGAGTTAGAGGCTTGGAGAATTTATTATATTTTATAGCCATTGCCAATACCACTGATTGTTGAAAAAGATGGGTGCGGAAAGAACTTTGCATTTTAATCCTATTCTCCGAAATGTCAGTTGTAGGAGACAGGGTTTTTCCAGAGCATGAGCTGCAGATTCTGGAGATTTACTGGTACTGCTATAACCTCCTTGGATGTACCAGATGATTGTAAAATGGATTGAAAATCTTTATTATTAGCTGGAATATGTGTTGGAGAAAGAGCCAGAGTATGTGTTGGAAATTTTCTATAAAAATTTCAGATTGGAGTATTCTTCCTTTGTACCTTCACGTGGAATGTCCTCAGTGAAGGTGTGTCAAGATGGAGCCATCTTGAGGTTCCTGAAAATGTTCCCAGTGCTGAGGGAAGTCTATGCATCTGGGGGAGTGATAGCCATTGTGAAAATTTGAAGTTTGGAAGGGGACCAATCTTCTCCAGTCTGAATGGACAGCGTGAGAGAAGAGCCTAATGGTTAGATATGAGCAGGTCCCAGAGAACAGCAACAGTGCCCTGGACAAACTTAGATACAATTGAAGTGGAAAGTAGGAAGTAGAAATAGGGTTCTCTGACTGGAGAGCCTGTGACTTGGGTGCCAGGATCGGCATGCCAGGAAACAAATCAGAGGTTGATTTGACTTTACAGCATTGCTAGGGGCTTTATTAGGTCTTTTTTGCCTCAGATGGATGAGAAAAAGGCTGTTAATGTTTTCATTTGTGCCTGTGCTTTATGGAGGTTGACCTGGTATTTATCAGCTGTTGTGGTGGCGAAGACAGCCAGGTCCCTATGGAGATAGAAAAAGTACAAGCAGTTTCCCCTAGTCAGAGGGAAAGTGAAAGAAATGGTCATTTTAAAAGTGCAGCTAAGGTTGGAAAAAACCTGTCAAAAGTTGTTGTCCAAAAGCCACGCCCCAGCTCTATGGCAACTGAGGGTGGTAATGCAGGACAGCTGGGGGCGGGGTGGAAAGATACCGGCCAGTCCCACGCTTATAAGCCCCAGAGAACAGGGAGAGATAGATTGCCAGGACCAGCAAGATTGCTGAAGAAACTTGCTCTAAGGCAGGCAAGGAGATTGCCAGGACACGAGAGGAAGAGAGCTGACTCTGAATCAGAGGCGGAGTCTGAGAGGGAGCCTCATTCGGAGCAAGAGTTTCACTCTTGCAGGAGGAAGAGAGACGAGAGGGCTAACTTAACCAGGAAACAGCATGGCCAGGGAGATGGCAGTGAAGCATTGCTGAAGAAACTCCCAAAAGGTATTGCTGCTAAAGTTACTAGCCAAAGGTCTCAGGAAAAGTCCCCAGACAGCAAGTGGAGGGAAAGATATCCCCTAAGCCAGCTCCAGCAGTTTAACCAGCACCAGGGTTATAGGAAGCCTGCAAGTGGTTCAAGAACCCAGGAAGGGCTGATAAGGAAGCCTCTCAGTAAAGAAACTTTGAATGTTTTAAAACTGGTAAAACGTATGCTAAAAGACCAGGAAGTAACCTGTGAAGAGAACAGTTCTGTGTACCGAGGGAAGGCTCGAGGGGAACAGCTGTTTTCTAACGACGTCACAGAACAATTGTGTTCAGAATGTGAGTCAATGGACATCAGGGAAAATGATCTTTTGAGTGAGCCTGAACAGCCTATGGAATGTAAGTTGTCCCTGGTAGTGAAGTAAGAATGTTTAGAAAATATAAGTTTGAAGAAAATTCCATTTCTGTGATATGCATGGTGTTTCAAAGAGCAAAGAAGTTTTAATTAGTATGGCTGCTGCTCTAAATGAGAGAACAAAAAGAGCAAGAGAAGAGAGCAGGTTTGGACAGACTGCTTTATTGAAGATGGTCCCTACGCGTTTCGGCTTGCGCCTTCTTCGGGGGACATACAGCTACCATGGGGTTAAACAAACAATGTTAGAGTAAAAAATGTTTTAACAATCAATGTATCACATTCAAGATAAATGATAGTCTCAAAAGAATATTTTTATAAAACAAATAAAAGAATAATCATTTCAAAACAATAAAAGGAAAAAATTTTAAACACGTATATTCACACATATGTTATATGTATAAATTGCATGTAAAACAAAAGAACAAACCAGAGAACCAAATAAATTGAAAATATTAAAAACATTAAAAATATATTAAAATTATATTAAAAATATTGTAGACAAAACAAGGGCCGAGACAGAGGACCTAAGTATGAAAAAGAGAAAAGCAATGATTGCATAATTAAACAAATAAATACTATATAAATATGAATATGTATCAATTAATAATGAATAAATAATAAATAAACCATAAAGATGATGATAAAAATGATAATAAAAAAATAAAAAAATGATAAAAAGTATAATAAATAGATAATTGTTAAATGGATAAAACAATGTGAATAAATAAATTGATAAATGAAAATGTGCTGATGGTAATGTGGTAACATACCAATGTTGTATAGGGTGGAATGTCTCAAGGACACTTTGGTGAAGGCACTATGGGGTCTGTTTACTAAAGGCCGGTGTTGTGCGGTCCGCGGTACCGAGCGGGTGCCGTATAAGGAGTGGGCGTTCCGTCGTGAAGAACAGAAGCTGTGATTGACAGATGCGCTAAGGTGCGCGGCGCCCGTGTGGTTAGTGCCCTGTGACATTACGGCGTTTGATCTGTGCACATAGATCACACTGCTCACGGTTTTTGGGCTTCCACTATTGTGCTGCACATTGCTGACGGAAACGGTTTCTTTTCCCTGCACAGCACCTCTAACGCGAGTGTTTCACTGGCGGTAAAGTTCTTTGCAGATTCGGGCACGCTCCTGTGCGGCGAGTCTCTCCCCTCCCACATTCCGCCCACTGACCCCGTCTCTCCGCCCCTAGGGGGCCTTCCTCCGCCCTCATTTCGCCTTGGCACGCCTCTTTCGCACATTACCGCCCCGCAAACGTGCGCGTTTTCGGCGCACGTGTGCGGGGCCCGTTAATGTGACCCGCACGTGTACGGGGCGTTTAAGAGCACTTAAATGCATCATTTTAGGGCGCTCAGGTGCGCCCCGCACAGGTGCGCCATTTAGTAAACATGCCCCTATGTATGGATAGAGCCGTGTGTGATAAGCTTGTCTCTTAAAGACAGTTGAGTCGTAGCACTATATAATAGCTATAAAAAAGAAAAACTATGTAATCACATGTTAAGATGAACCATTGAATAAAATACAAACATGAAATACTGCCAAGTAAAAAATAAAAAACAAAATAAAAAAATAATAAATAATAAATAATGACAAATAAAAATAAAGAAAAATAAAAATAAGAATAAAGAAATACATACAATGTTAATAAAAAATATAAATATGAATGTAAATATAAAATATAATATATAACGTATGATATACAAAATAAAATATAATATATAATAGATGACATATAACACATAATACATAATATATAATAAATATGTGACAATCATATATAATAAAATGATATGTGATATATAATGTATATAATATAAATATGTATAAGATGAAGTAAAAATGTGTTCATCCGCAAAAACATCTATATGAATATAAACTATGTATTTAAAAATATATTATATATAAAATATTAACAATATATTAAACATATAAACAAGGGGAAATGGTAATAAAATAGAAGAACACTTCTAATATTATGAATATATAAGCAGAACATTCATATATGGAATGGACACCAAATGTGGACACGGAGCATACTGTGGTGAGACACTAGTATACAATGAGTGTAAGGATTATTGCTCCGATAGAGGAGAAGGGGATGTACAAGAGAATTCGATAGTGCCAATGTACATGTGGGTGGTCAACTCAGGAGGCAGAGATTAGAAAGATTAAAAAAGATATTTTGGGGGGAAGAGTACAAAAAGTGTATAAGACGCACTGGTGAGCTTCGAAGTAAACATATTTAATGTGATTTAAAGATCGATGATATGACCTAACGTCTAACAATATAGCGATGCATATATTACTAAAAGGTATAAATTAAGAAATCTAATAAAATACAAGTGTATAAATATATAAAACCATATATGTAATAATAAAACTAATTCTTGTATATCATGCATAAAAAATGACATGCATGTCGCCAAAGATTGGATAGTGTGCTTTATAATATAAAAATGATGATGTATGGAAAACCGAGTGTATATATGAAGAGTAAGTGTGCACGCTGGATAATTTTGAGGAGCTTAAATTAAATGACAGATATCTAAGGGAGACACTTCACATAAACACTCTAAGCGTAAAGATGCCAAGTGTCAAGGGACGTTTATAAAAAAGAGAAGAAGAATCGTGCACTAGTCAAGGAGACTATACACAGAGGAAACTTAGTGAGTATGAATGAATTAAACCTGATCATCAAAGCAAAAAATTGAAAATAAGAACTTGATCAGTATTTTGTAAAAGACGAAAGGCATAAAGACTGGAGGGACGAAGTTGAGAGATTGAGAGCGTACTTACTGATTAGACAGAGAAGTGAAAACCATACAATGTGCGAATGCGGAGGATCACAGCATATCAGATCTTGCAATAATACTGCAACATTGAAAGGGGGAACATCGAGGAGAAGTCTTGTTATAGACGCCAATTTTCGCGCCCTTTTTTTAAAAAAAGACGTCACGAAATGGGCGGAGTAAAGAGCAGAAACACATTCAAAAGCTCCATCAATGGCAAGCATATTTTTGTGTCTATTTTTTAAAAAAAAATATAGTATAATGCACTAATAAAAACAATTACAAAATGTCAGGGCAATAGTATATACGATGGTCTATAAAAATGTAATTACATAATAAGACAACTCCTGTATATATTAAAAATCTAGAAAAAGGAACCAATCTCTTAAAATGAATGTAAGCGACGTACCATTTAAAAATAGGACATATTAGACTAAAAAAATAAATAAAAATAATAGGCAAGGGAGCTATAATATTGCCTTAAAATTTTATATTTGTTAAAAAATAAATAATAAATAAATAAAAAATAAATAATAAAATTTTTTTAAAAAATTGGAAACAATATCATATTATGTATGTCAAGAGGGATGTTATAATATTGTTGTCAACAAATAAATAAAATTGATACATAAAAAAATATATATATGAAGAAAAAATGAAAATAAATGACACATGTATAAATGTAAAAAAATGAGTAATATACCATAGTCAGTACCAAAACTTAAACAAAGAAAGACAGTATAAGAAAATGGGCGAATAATCATAGAACCTAGATTGCTTTGAGAAATGATTGATTGTGAGAAAATAATTTATTGTAAAAAATTTTTATTGTAAAAAATTGAGAGATCACTTTCTTGATTGAGTCCGAATGGATGTAAACTGTTAAAATCATAAATATATCGTTGTTCCAACTTGAGTAAAGTATGATTAATATCACCACCACGCCAGTGTGGAATAACAGTTCTGATAACTAAAAACTTAAGATTTTAAGGCAATATTATTCTTCTTCTCTTTTTTATAAACGTCCCTTGACACTTGGCGTCTTTACGCTTAGAGTGTTTATGTGAAGTGTCTCCCTTAGATATCTGTCATTTAATTTAAGCTCCTCAAAATTATCCAGCGTGCACACTTACTCTTCATATATACACTCGGTTTTCCATACATCATCATTTTTATATTATAAAGCACACTATCCAATCTTTGGCGACATGCATGTCATTTTTTATGCATGATATACAAGAATTAGTTTTATTATTACATATATGGTTTTATATATTTATACACTTGTATTTTATTAGATTTCTTAATTTATACCTTTTAGTAATATATGCATCGCTATATTGTTAGACGTTAGGTCATATCATCGATCTTTAAATCACATTAAATATGTTTACTTCGAAGCTCACCAGTGCGTCTTATACACTTTTGTACTCTTCCCCCCAAAATATCTTTTTTAATCTTTCTAATCTCTGCCTCCTGAGTTGACCACCCACATGTACATTGGCACTATCGAATTCTCTTGTACATCCCCTTCTCCTCTATCGGAGCAATAATCCTTACACTCATTGTATACTAGTGTCTCACCACAGTATGCTCCGTGTCCACTTTTGGTGTCCATTCCATATATGAATGTTCTGCTTATATATTCATAATATTAGAAGTGTCCTTCTATTTTATTACCATTTCCCCTTGTTTATATGTTTAATATATTGTTAATATTTTATATATAATATATTTTTAAATACATAGTTTATATTCATATAGATGTTTTTGCGGATGAACACATTTTTACTTCATCTTATACATATTTATATTATATACATTATATATCACATATCATTTTATTATATATGATTGTCACATATTTATTATATATTATGTATTATGTGTTATATGTCATCTATTATATATTATATTTTATTTTGTATATCATACGTTATATATTATATTTTATATTTACATTCATATTTATATTTTTTATTAACATTGTATGTATTTCTTTATTCTTATTTTTATTTTTCTTTATTTTTATTTGTCATTATTTATTATTTATTATTTTTTTATTTTGTTTTTTATTTTTTACTTGGCAGTATTTCATGTTTGTATTTTATTCAATGGTTCATCTTAACATGTGATTACATAGTTTTTCTTTTTTATAGCTATTATATAGTGCTACGACTCAACTGTCTTTAAGAGACAAGCTTATCACACACGGCTCTATCCATACATAGTGCCTTCACCAAAGTGTCCTTGAGACATTCCACCCTATACAACATTGGTATGTTACCACATTACCATCAGCACATTTTCATTTATCAATTTATTTATTCACATTGTTTTATCCATTTAACAATTATCTATTTATTATACTTTTTATCATGTTTTTATTTTTTTATTATCATTTTTATCATCATCTTTATGGTTTATTTATTATTATTTATTCATTATTAATTGATACATATTCATATTTATATAGTATTTATTTGTTTAATTATGCAATCATTGCTTTTCTCTTTTTCATACTTAGGTCCTCTGTCTCGGCCCTTGTTTTGTCTACAATATTTTTAATATAATTTTAATATATTTTTAATGTTTTTAATATTTTCAATTTATTTGGTTCTCTGGTTTGTTCTTTTGTTTTACATGCAATTTATACATATAACATACGTGTGAATATACGTGTTTAAAATTTTTTCCTTTTATTGTTTTGAAATGATTATTCTTTTATTTGTTTTATAAAAATATTCTTTTGAGACTATCATTTATCTTGAATGTGATACATTGATTGTTAAAACATTTTTTACTCTAACATTGTTTGTTTAACCCCATGGTAGCTGTATGTCCCCCGAAGAAGGCGCAAGCCGAAACGCGTAGGGACCATCTTCAATAAAGCAGTCTGTCCAAACCTGCTCTCTTCTCTTGCTCTTTTTGTTCTCCTGTGTACCTGCAAGAGTTACGCTCCTCCTTCCGATCCCTTGCTGCTCTAAATGAGACTTGATCAGGAGGACTGCCTGGAGTCTCTGGATAACTGATTAAAACCCTTAAAGCTTTTGAAACAAAGAAGAAAAGTTTGTTTGCTAGAATTTTGCTGCATTGAAGTTTCAATGAACATTTTGAGTTTAGTTAAAGCACTGTGAAGTGAAGTTTTATTCTTTTGGAGAAATAACATTTGTTTGCTGAAGTAAGCAAGAGCAATTCTGACCTTAGTTTCTTGTGGATATTTGTACACGTGATATACCAAGCTTCATTGGAAGTTCCCGCTATTAAGGGAGGCGAATAAAAATATTCCTGCGTTTGCTTTCAACTCTCGGCTCAGCATTTTATTACAACTACATTTGCTCAAAGTACTACAACTCCCAGAGGCCTTTGCCCTGGAGTTTATTGAAAGGAACATTCGCACCCCCTTTCCTCGTCAGGCAGCCGCCTAGGCGGGGGAAGAGTGCGACACTGTGTAGGTTTGGAAGAAGCCATCTGATGTTTTTATTTAGATTTACCTGTCTCCCGGGAAGGTGTCTTTGCTAAAGTCATTCCCCCCCCCTCAGCATATGATTGAGCACTAGCTGAAGAAATGTTGGGATCATCTACCTGAGCCTATACTGGGGCCTATACTGGGGCCAGCAGGGTGCCGGCAGGGTGCTGGCAGCTAGAGAAGGCATTTTTACCTATGCCACCATCATGATCGTGGTGCCTCTGGAACAGGTGGAAGTGCTATTATACTGAGAACAACTCTGAGATTCGTCAGCAGTTTATTTGGGTTTCAAAGACACTATGATATTATTTGATCTAATGAGTTTTTGCGCTGAGGCGATGAGGAGGACCTGTCTGCATTGTGCTGTGGATGAATAAAAAAAGTTGAAATGGGTCACACTGAAGTCTTAAGATTTCCTTTAGCTGGAGGAGGGCTCCACTCACTGGCTGCATCAAGGACGTCACCATAGAGTGTGGCTGCATTGAACCTGGTTGTCTACAGAGAACCTGAGTGTTCATGGTGCATCACAGCTAGCGTAGTGTCATGACGCCAGCCCTCCACCTAGGGCTAAGAGGGTTGGCGCTGCCATTATGTCGTCTGATAGAGTAGTTGTGAGTCAAATAGTAAGGCAAAAATGACAAGGAATTTATTCCCAACACAAAAGAATTCAGCGCAGAACAAAATAGGACAATCTTCAGGTGTTTGCTCAGTTATTTACAGCAAATTAAAGCAACTGCATTTCTCACAGTCTCTGCTCCAAACATGAGCAGTGCATATCCCATGTAATAAAACAGCTTAACAAAAACAGCTTCTGCTTCCAAAGAAAAATACCTCTTTTCCTTTGCTTTTTACTCAGCTCTTTTATACGGGTTTTTTTTTTAGCGCAGGGACTCAATATCATCTGCCACACAAAACGTGCAATCCATAGGAACTTCCCCTAGGTCAATATCATTACTGTCCCACTGCATTTCTTCAAACTCAGGGCTTACTGAGTTTGGCTTTAAATTGTTATAGCAGGGTTTCTGGTAACCTCCCTCTGCTAACTCTGGTATTTCCCTTGGACACAATTCTGCACAGTAAGGTTTAGAAATACCTTGGGCTGTGGAGATTCCTCTCTGGCTCTCAGCTAGATCTCTCCTTGCTTTAGAGCTGGGTTCCCACCTAGGCAAACTCTGCAGTCTTTCATCCAGCCCTGAGGACTGAAGGGTCCTCTGCTCTTCCTCCCTCAGCAGGTTCCTGACAACAGGCTGTACCTTCTTTCCTTCTGTTCTACTGGCTTCAATTTCAGACATGCAGATAGGTTCCTTACAAGGTCTCCAACTCGGGGACGTTTCTGAGCCTCTCCAACCATGTCTCCTCCAATCTAGAGCACTTGGCCTTTTCTCAGAAGCTTTTTCTCTCTTCCTCCCTTCGGAAGCTCTGCATCTTCCCCTGCTCTGCTCCCAAGCTTCTAGCTGGGGTTTACATTTCTGTTCCCTGAGGCTTGGCTCTGCCTTCCTGCCCAGGTGCAAGTAATCAAGATCCAAGCTTGCTGCTACGTCAGAGCTTGGATGTGTCAGCTCAGCTCCTGTCTCCCTCTGCTTGCCTCTCTCTTGCAAATACTGAGACGTGTGTGCTGACTGACTATCAGTATCTTTAAAGGTAAAATCCTTCTTTCCTTCTATTTCCATAGGCTCTGCATGGGCTTCTACATCACAGTAGACAGTTTGGGAATGCGCTAACTATAGATGTTGTTAGCACAAGTGCACTTAACACCACCTCGAGGTGGTGTTAAGTGCACTCATGTGGCAGTTAGCGTGGTGCAGTGTTACCAATGCGCTAATGGCAGGGAAATGGGTGCATACATCCCAAAATGTTAGTGCAGGCCTTCACAATGGTTTGCAGCTTGAAAGCATGTTAACAATGCATCCCTTATTAAACATGCTCGATATATTTGTATTTTTAGTTTGTGGTTACTTATCCTGTACTTGGTGAGGGACTACCTGTGTTCTACATGTATGAAAGAGACCCTGGAGGTCCAGCGGGCGGAAGATGGCTGTTCTGCTTATTCCACCTCGGAGGTGGAATAGGCAGCAACGATGGCAGCAGACTGGCCCAGCAGCACAGCATCTGCAGGAGGTGAGTTCCCGCCGCCCGATCCCAGCCCTGGCAGACCCTACCAAGGGTCAGGCAGTGGGAAAAATGGACTGGTGGGTTGTCTGGCCATCGGCGCTCCTGCTGGGCATCCTGGTGCCATGTTGATTGGGTGCCATGACACCAGCAGGAGCAGAGGGAGGCCTGGCCATCTTGCTGCCTGGAAGTCTTCCACGGCTGCTACAGGGGCACTCTGCTTCCCCTGACATTACACCTCTCAATGACTGTCTCTCCACTGTGGCTTCTTGGCTCTCTTCCAACTTTTTGCATGTTAACCTCACCAAGACTTCTGCAATATGGTTCACCGCTGGTAGTCCTGCTCCATCTATTCTTCCTGTGCTTTTCTCCTCTCCTGTCCCTCTTGTCTCTTCTTTACGATATTTAGGCGTTACCCTCGACTCTTCCTTATCCTTTAAACCCCATATTTCCTCTGTTGTTCAACGCTGTTTTTCTACCCTGCGTCAACTTCGCTCTGTTCGTCCTTTCCTCTCTTTCTCGTCCATGACCACTCTTCTCCTTTCACTTATCGTCACTCACCTTGATTACTGTAATGCTTCTCTGGCCGGTCTTCCCCAGTCCCAATTACAACGCCTCCAGAGGGTCCATCATACTGCAGCTCGTATTCTCACCTGCTCTTCCCGATTTGATCACGTCACTCCTCTTCTCATACGATTGCACTGGCTCCCAGTCCCCTTCCGCATTCAATATAAGGTCCTCACTTTCGTTCACAAATCTATCCACTTAGGTACCCCTCTTTATCTCGCAGATCAAATCCATCTCCACACTCCCCACCGCTCACTTCGCTCCATACACGCCAACCGTTTGCTCCTACCATCCCCCTCACAGGCTCACCTTGAATCCACCCGCTCCTCTGCCTTTTATTTCCTTGGACCTCGTCTCTGGAATTCGCTTCCCCCGGACCTCCGCCTGGAACCTACCCTGAAAACCTTTAAGGCCAACTTAAAAACCTACCTTTTCTGTCTCGCCTTTGACCTCTCCCCACCTCCTCCCCCCCTCCCTTCCCTTCACTGACTTCTCTCTAGCAATTTTTCCTGTTACTTCTCCTTCCCTTTAGCTTTTTCTCCTTTCTCCTAAATCTTTTCTGTCACATATTTGGCGTTCTTTTCCTTCCTTCCTGCAGCTATTTTGAATATTGTACACCGCTCTGACGCATTTTTGCCTGAGCGGTATATTAAGTTCCAATAAAGATAAAGATAAAGATAAAGATGTCAGGCTGTCTTGGTGCCCGATCCTGCTACCGCGGGAGTGTCTTGCTCCTGCAGTGCAGAATCGGGTACAGTTCAGCCAATCCAGACAGCCCGGACGTGCCCCTTATGGGATTGGGCTCCACCTGTATTGATGTTCTAGTGCCCACTGCAGTGTTTACAGTGCTGTCTTTTCCTAGGTAGGCCCTTGGCATGCGACCTCTGGAACTAAGTGCTGTTGTGGTATGGCAGAATTGCTCTACAAGCAATGAACGACTTTTGTAGGTTTTTGTATTACTTTACAATATGCCTGTTACTGGAAAGAGTATATATTGAAACATATTTCAGTCATATTTGGTAACTCAACAATAAACTAAAGGTCAGCATATCTTTAACCTAGTGGCCATTTGACAACCTACAAAAAGAAATGATAGGCAAATCATTTTATGGTTTTTCCAGTAGCCACAAGATTTCTGCTACAATGCTACTGAATGCCACTATTTACATGGCCAACAGGAAAATGGGGGATGGAGGGGAGCAGCTAGGGCTGACTGGGAGTCAAGCACCTGCATATATGTTTAATATGCTGCATTATTTGGCAAAGAATTCCTTGGAGAGCTTTCAGCACACATATTACCATCAGTAACAAAAGCATTAAAGGAGAAGCAGTTGGTACAGTTCCTTCCCTGCTATGTTCAAAAGTGCTCCCACTGCTCCTTTTCTGCTGACATAAGTATTGCCCCAACCACAAGGATTTTAACTTGCAATGCCCTGCCCCAGTCCAATCTTAGCCCTGCTCCACTTTAGTCTCCCCAAACAGCTGAGTCAGCAACTGCTTATGCTCTGCCATATTTCATAACATATTTATTATTTCTTGACTATCCACTTTTCAAAAGTTTAAACACGTGCATGGCCTCCAGTTATAACATATAAAATGTATTTATAACAATTTACCATATGGATCTGCATCCACAAGAGTGAAAATAGGAATATGAAATGTATCCCAGAGTTTTCGCACGAACAATCTTGTATTCAGATCTGGGACTCCTTTTCCCTGGACAAAATGAGAAAAGCAAAACGCCACGGAAGTAAGGGGGCTGTTCAGTGGCTGCTGCTGCTGCTTTACAAAACATGGATATTCATTGCCAGGACTTATCCAGCATCCAGCACCGACTATCCAGATTTGCAGGTCAACACATCACTATCTGCTTAGCAGCAATATTCCGCTGATAACCAGTTAGCGATAACCGGTTAAAGTTAGGATAATCATTCAACTGTCCTAACTTTTTTTTTTTAAATTTTCTCTTTATTAAAGTTATTCATATACACAAAGAATAAACTAAGCATACAGTGAATAAAGAAATAGATTAAACAATACCAACATCAAACTAAAGCAATAATTTCTCTTGGTATAGACCTCAAAAAATATAACCACAATAAGGTTCCAAGAAAAAAGAAAAAAGCCATAAGAAATACATACTGACAACAAGTGCCTTAGAGCTTAGATATTATGTGTGGCAGCCAGTGCGGGATCCATCCCACCCCTCTCATTACCCTCAAGAAACATTCTTAATTGTGTGGGCTCAAAGAATAGAAACTGTTTAGACTTATAAACAATTACACATTTACACGGGTATTTCAACTTATATTGTGCCCCCAAAGCAAGGGAGCGCTGGCGCATGGCCAGAAACTCCCTCCTCCTCTTTTGGGTATCCCTTGCCAAATCAGGAAATATCAAAATCTTAGAGCCCATAAATTGGGAAACATTCATTTTAAGAAAATATAAACGCAAAACAGAGTTCCGATCAGACTCGAAGGCAAAGGAGACCAGTAGAGTAGCTCTACTGGTTACCACATCAAGCGAGCTCTCTAGAAAGCCTGTTAGATCCATCTGGGGTGGCCCTCCAGGTTCCACCAAGGCTCTCCCACCAGCCACCTCTGAATAGGAAATAGAGACATATTGAGCTCGTACAATGGGAGGCAAATTATCAGAGGGCATAAGGAGAATCTCAGTAAGATACTTGCGAACCAACTCCCTTGAGTCCAACAAGGGAGATCTAGGAAAGTTCAGCAGGCGTAGATTATTCCTCCTCGCTTGGTTATCCAGAAACTCCAGACGTCGCACAAAGATCAAATTTCCTTTAGTCTGGGTCACCCCCAGATCCTGCAACTCCTCAGCCTGGGTTTCCAAACGAGAGAGTCTCTCCGCATGACCATCTACCCTCGAGCTTTCGGCTGCACTCTGTAGCTTCAACTGAGATAAATCCTCTGAAAATACCGCCACTACGGGAATGAGGGACTGTTGGAGGGAAGATATGGCATCCCACAAACTTTCCATCGTTATTCTTGCAGGTT
Source organism: Ichthyophis bannanicus (assembly GCA_033557465.1). NCBI lineage: Eukaryota > Metazoa > Chordata > Amphibia > Gymnophiona > Ichthyophiidae > Ichthyophis > Ichthyophis bannanicus. Next base: position 115,291,861 of record CM066049.1, on the reverse strand, counting down.
TTACCAAAGCCAGCAACACTGAAGAACCCAAAGGAAAAGAGGAGCCCGTCTCTCTGGGCTCTACCTCACCGCCCCAAACAGCCTGCATCATCACCTCTCGTCCAGCAGGCTGAACAGCAGGAGAACTCTGCCTTTGAGACGAGGCGGCACCCCCCACTGCAGGAGAGCTCTCACCATCAGGAGCCGTTCCTGCAGGCGAACCAACCTGCGAAACACTTCCGGGTTGCGGCGGCAAGACTTGTTGGGGGCTCAAACTAACCCCATTGCTCAGGTCAGCCGAAATCAACGACTGATCCGCCGAAGCCACAACCGCTGCCATCGGAGGGAAAAAGCCCGGAATAACCGACTGGGACGAAGCAACGGTAGGAGTAGAGCTTGCGGGGGGTTTCTCTGCCCGTTGTTTCCTCTTTCTCCCCATTCGCACGTCTCAAGTCAGAACAAGCTAGTACACAACCGACAACGCTAGCAGCTCATCCGCCATCTTGGAACCGGAACTCAACTGTCCTAACTTTAATCAGTTACGCTATCCGTATAGCAGCTGAGTAGCGCCACTAACCGGATAGTGACCAGCACCGTCCCCAATCTGCCCACAGACTGCTCCACTTTTAATCAGGAGTTTGTTAATGCAGACTGTACTGATATTCGGTGGCACTATCTGGATAATGCTGTTGAATATCGTGATCAGCACATTTTAGCTGGTTGGCAGGTCTGCTAACTAGTTAAAATCTTTTGAATACCTTCCCCATACAATTCTAACATTAAAAACATAAACTGAAAAGTTTACCACACTTGTTAAATCTATTTAATGACATATGCAAGTATGCAGGGAAAGCTGTCAATTAAAAAGGACAAAGAGGTTGGTGGCATCTTATAGATCAATTTATTGTAGAGAAGTGCTTGAATCTCCTGTTGTAGGATGTGCTCGTGTTCTGGGGGGACTGCAATAGAAATAGGTTGTTGGAGTGGAAGGTATGCCAGAAATTTTATTTTGTACTGTACAACAACGAAAAAGACCCAACAATCTGTTAGAATCTGCTGTCAAGAGTCCCTGAACTGAAGGATTCTTCCTTCTAGTGGAAGGTAGTCAAAACTCAGGGTATTGTCTGTCCTGTAGGAGCTGAGGTGTAGTCTGTTGTTTTTGCTCTCTTGGATGCTGATGTTGGCTGTACTGTTGAGGGGACGCACATAGTGTGGCAAGCCTTGAGTAGGGCTAATATCTGCATCTTGGATAAAATTGTTAAAAATACTGGTAATGGTACGTACGGCCTTCGGTAAGTATGTGCCTGGCTTCAATGATAATTTGAAGAGATGTCAGTGCCTAGAGTTCCTTTACTGCTGAGCTGTCATCTTTCATCTGGGATACAGTTTCCTTAACTTTTGAGCTTGTCTTCTAAACATGGAGTATCAGCTATCTCGTCATGGAGGTCTTTCTAAGGTCTGATGTCTTTACAATGCAATCCATCTGTCTGCTATGGCTGAGGCTGCTGCTTTGGAATGTGTCATAGGTGGGCTGTATGAGGGGACAGAAAGACTCCTAAAAATTGATTTGCAGAGAATCTTGATGCATAAAATTGGTTTAAGAGCTCATGATGGTAGTATAAGATCTGAAGCTGCTGAACTACAATTTTCATGGCCAGCATAGTACTATGGTATTCCTTTTTGCCCATGTTGCCCAAGATTTTGTGTCCCTTCCTTGGTGAAACTTGAGTGACTGGTTTAGCATATTGATTGCAGCTTCTGAAACCATACATTGATGGGGTAGGTGGGTGAGATGATGTGGGCAGGACTATTTATTTCAATTCCAGTCTCCATGAGGTAGGTTGAATAGAGGATGTGATCTTCTAAATGGATAACTGCAGACCCTATAGAATCTGGTGGACTGGCAGTGCTAATGTGTTTTTTGGGGCACTACAAGACTGTAGGATAGAGTGAAAATCTTTTTCATTGGATGATGTCAAAGTTGAGGACAGGATAAGGCCATAGAAACCTTTTGTAGGAATTCTGGATAGGAGTATTCTCCCTCCATAGTTTTGGGAGTTATTTTTTCCTGCTAATGTCGTGCATTGCAATCAGCTGGGACTTGGCTGCTGGAGGTTCCAGGACCCAGTCAGATTTGACTACAGCGATGGCGCACATGTATGTTTTCTGTGGCTGTTCTAATGTTATGGAACTCTTTGTCAGAGATATTGAGGGTGAAGTCAAACTTGTTGTGATTTCACAAGGGCCTAAAAATCTTCCTCTTTCTTGGTGTTTCGGGAAGGTGGTGATATAACAGTACGGCAGCATTTTGGGGATTTGGAGGGTTGTATAAGATCTGTTTGGGTTGGATTTGCGGGTTGCTTGTGTTTTATGTGATGTACGCCACCTAGAATGCTTCGCACCAGGCAGTATATAAATGCTTTTAAATAAAAAATTAATAATAATAAATGTTTGGGATTGCCCTCCTCCCAATTCTGTGAATATTTTAAGCTCTTAGGGGAAGAGCAGCTGTCATGAAAATGATAATTACACTTACCTGGTAATTGTAGTTCCTTGAATTGTAGTTCAGTCCTCTACCTCTGGGTTGTCAATCTCCTCCTGCAGCTTGGAGACTGGTCTGTCAGAATCGTGACATCACTGCATATAGCCTGCTGCTCCTTGACTTCCTTCCCAGTGTGAACTATTAACAAAGCAGACTCAAAGGAGAAACAAATAAGTAGCCAACCGAATAATAATGAGAACAAATTAACTAACATAGCAAACTAGGACTCCTCCGGCACGGCTTTCTTACCCCCCACCGTGCTACTAAGACAGGGGGACTAGCCATACCGTAAAAGAGGTCAAACCTACCTCTACACCCTTCTGTCTTCAATCACTCCTGGATCCCTGATGAACAAAACTGGGCGGGAAGGAGGACTGAACTGTCGTCACTCAAGGAACTACAATTACCAGGTAAGTGTAATTATCATTTCCTTATCGTTCCTCCAGTTCAGTCCTCTACCTCTGGGATGTACCAGAGCAGTAATCATAGGGAGGGACCCTTCCAACCGGCAGACAACACTGCGGACCCGAATCTGGCATCAGCTGCTGCCGCCACGTCCAGCCAGTAATGCTTACTGAACGTATGAAGAGACGACCACGTCGCCGCTCTGCAAATGTCCCCTGGCGGAACCAAACCGTACTCCGCCCAGGAACACGCAACCCCGCAGGCACCGAGCGACCCTGAAGCAAATAAGCGGATGTAATCGCCTCTCAAATCCATCGAGCAATGGAGGCCTTCGCTGCCGCCTCCCCCTTGCGAACACCACCGAACAGCACAAACAACCGATCCGACTTCCGAAAAGACTCCATCGCCTGAAGATAGCGCCTCAGCACTGTCTTTACGTCCAGACAGCAGAGACTACGATCCAACTCACTACCCTGCAATGATCCAAAGACCGGCAAACATACCGTCTGATTCACATGAAAGGGGGACATCACCTTAGGCAAAAAGGAGGGAACCGGACGCAAAACCACCTTGTCTTTAAAGAAAGACAAAAACAGCTCCCTACAGGATAACACTTGTAATTCTGAAATGCGCCTAGCTGAGCAAATCGCCACCAGAAATACCACTTTCAACGTCAAATCCTTGAGTGTCGCACGCCGCAACGATTCGAAGGGAGGCTGAGACAACGCCACCAAAATGAGATTAAGATCCCACGGGGGGACATACGCAGGGCGCAATTTGGACACCGCCTTCAGAAAGCGCCCCACATCCGGATGCTCCCCTAATGGCACTTCATTGATCTTACCGCGATAACAGGAAAGGGCTGCCAATTGCACTCTCAAAGAACTAGCTGCCAGACCCTTATTGAAGCCGTCCTGCAGAAACTCCAAGACCACCGGAACAGAAACAGTGGCCGCTTCGACCTGATGCCGCGAACACCAATCTTCAAATACGCGCCAGTGTCGAATATACGCTAGGGAAGTTGACTGCTTCCGAGCTCATAGCAAGGTTGAAACGACCGCCGCCGAATAACCTTTCTTCCTCAGCTTAGCCCTCTCAATGGCCATATCGTAAGCGAGAATCGATCCACCTCAGGCATGAGAAGCAGCCCCTGAATCAACAGATCTGCCCTCTCCGGAAGCCGCCAGGGCTGCCCGTGGAGAAGACGCACCAGGTCTGCGTACCATGGCCGTCTTGGCCAGTCGGGCGCCACCAGAAGCACCAGTCCCAGGTGAGCCCCGATCCTTTGAACCACCCGGCCTATCAACGCCCAAGGAGGGAAGACATACAGCAGACCCTCGGACGGCCACCTCTGCAACAGAGCGTCCAGACCCTCGGACATCCTTTCTCAACGCCTGCTGAAGAACCGGCTGACCTTCGCCGACTGGAACGTCGCCATGAGATCCATTACCGGCAAACCCCAGCGGCCCACTATTTGCGCGAACACGTCGGGATGCAACTCCCACTCTCCTGCATCCACGTGAACCCTGCTGAGAAAGTCCGCCGTGACGTTGTCCTTTCCCGCTATGTGCGCTGCCGATAGAGCGGACAGCCGCCTTTCTACCCACGCAAACAAGCTGTCCGCTTCCTCCTCCATCGCGACACTCCCTGTGCCGCCTTGCCGATTGATGTACGCCACAGTCTCCGAATTGTCGGAAAGGACTCGAACTGCTCGGCCCCACACTAAGTCCTCAAACACCTAAAGCGCCGGGCTACCGCCCGAAGTTCCAGATGGTTGATCGACCACGAGGCCTCCAGGGGAGACCAAGTCCCTTGCGTAAACCGACCCGCGCAGTGGGCCCCCCAGCCCACCAGACTGGTGTTCATCAACAATGGGACCCAACTCGGTTGCTCCAACAGCATTCCGGCTGTCAGGGAGGACCTGCGCAACCACCAACGAAGGGATCGGCTGGCTTCGACTGGACAAGGGAGCAGCATGCTCAAAGGATGAACTTGAGGCGACCAGCGGCGAAGCAACGCCCGCTGCAGAGGCCTCATGTGGACCTTGGCCCACTGAACCGCCATTGTCCCCAGTATGCAGAGGTAGTCCCACGCCGACGGCGCCGGCTCCGACAAGAACCGCCGCACTCGGCATCTCAACTCTACAACCTTCTGGCTCGGCAAGAACACTCAGCCTCTCCTCGTGTCGAAGCGCACCCCTAAGTACTCGAGGTCCTGAGGCGGCTCCAAGTGACTCTTCGCCGCGTTGACTATCCAACCCAGGCTCTGCAAAAACTTCACCACTTTGTCTGTCACTCGAACACTCTCCTCCGCGGACTTGGCCCGAATCAACCAATCGTCGAGATACGGGTGGACCAAAATGCCCTCCTTGTGTAACGCCACAGCCACCACCACCATAATCTTGGTGAAGGTCCGAGGTGCCGTCGCAAGACCGAAGGGCAAAGCCCGAAATTGATAGTGACCCCAAGGCAGGGTGAACCGCAACCACTTTTGATGAGCTTCACGAATAGGAATGTGCAGATACGCCTCCGTGAGATCCAGAGACGTCAGATACTCTCCCTGATGCACTGCCATGATGACGGACCTTAAGGTCTCCATCCGAAAATGTGGCACCCGCAAGCACCGATTTACGGCTTTCAGATCTAAAATAGGACGCAACGAACCGCCCTTTTTGGGCACCACAAAGTAAATAGAGTACCGACCCTTGCCGCAATCGTCCGCTGGCACTTCCACCACTGCGCCCAACTGCAGCAGACGTTCCAAGGTCACGCGAACCGCTACGGTTTTCTTGGGACCTCGGCACGGAGATATCACGAAGGAATCCCGCACAGGACGAGCTAATTCTAGAGCGTAGCCCTGCTGAATGATCTCTAACACCCATTGATCGGATGTGATGTGGGTCCAAGCGGACAGAAACTCCCAGAGCCGACCCCCTACGGGAGGCCCGTCCGCCTGGACACGCCTCATTTCATTGGGACTTACGGGTGGCGGGCGAGGAGGAAGAGTAAAAACCCCGACTTGCCCCTCGAAACCCGCGAAACCCCTGGGCTTGGGACAGAAACCGGCCCTGCTGGGAACTCCTGTACCTCGGCGAACAAAATCTCCGAAGTCCCTGAACGGGCCGCGAGAGCCATGACCGGCCTTTACCGGCTTTGGCTTATCCTCTGGAAGCCGACCTGCCTTTGACTCCCCGAGGTCCTTTACCAACTTATCCAAGTCTTCTCCAAACAGCAGGCCACCTTTAAAGGGAAGCTTGCTAAGCCGGAACTTAGAGGGACCATCCGCCGCCCAATTTCGTAACCACACTGACCTACGGGCGGCAACTACTGATGCGGTACTATTAGCCAATGCTCGAATCAAGTCGTAGTGCACATCCGCTAAATATGCTGCTCCTGACTCCAAGCGATCTAACTCCTTCACTTCTTCGGGATCCATATGCGAAGACTGACGTAGACGCTGGACCCAGCGTAAACACGCTCTGGCTACCCAAACTCCACATATGGATGCCTGCAGCGAAAGCGAATCTGCTTCAAAGGCCTGCTTTAGCAACGTATCAACCTTCCTGTCCTGAGCGTCCTTTAAAGCCGCACTACCTTCCACCGGAATAGTGGTCTTTTTGGTCACTGCCGACACCACGGCGTCCACTCGCGGTGCCCTGAACCTCTCCTTATCCTTATCCGCCAGAGGGTAGAGCCTATTCATCGTCCGTATGCCACGCAGGCCCGCCTCCAGCCTGTCCCACTCTTCTTGTATCATCTTGTCGACCACTCTGTGCACCGGAAACACCACTTGTGTTTGCCGAACCGCCTGAATGACCGGATCTTCCACATCCTCCTCCACCGCTGCCTGCGGAGTGAGATTCAACATCTGCAAGGTCTCCGAGAGCAGGGCCGCAAGCTCCTCTCTGCGAAAAACCCGAATAATTTTAGCCTGATCTTCGGGTTCTAGGATCTCATCTTCCTCCAGATCCTGAGACCCGTCCTCCTTGTCCCATTCCGTATCCAGACCTTTGGGCCACTCCCCTTCGGAGGGGATCTCCTGAGTTCTTGCTCTCTTAGGGGGAGGCGGACTACCGGTCACCTCAGAAGGCACCCCCGGCTGCCGAGAAGGTCCCGCCAGTGCTCCCGAGATCAGCCCTTGGCTCGCAGGCAAAAGGCCTGATGCATCAACAAAACAAACTTAGGGTTAAACGCCCCTAGGTCTGACATCTGCTCCATCAGGGGAACTGCTGAGGGCTCCGCCCGCTCCTCGGATGTCGAGGCATGCACCAGTGTGCACGGAGAGGCAGCCCCCACTCCAGAAAGTACTTCGGGAGTGTCCTTGCCCTCCATCTGCTGTTCCATCGTGGTGGACAGGGTGGCACAAGCACGGCATACGCCAGTATCTGCCACTGTGCCTCTCCTAGTACCACAGACAATGCACTGTGGTCTAGCTGCCATTCTAACACGTGGGAGGGAGACAGTCGCTGCTGTAATGCCTCCAGATAATTAAAGTATGTTACAGAAACTAAATTGATTCTCTGCCTTCCTGCTTCCCCTGAGAGACTAGGGAAAGCCCCTGCAGTGTCCCAAGTGTCACCAGTAACCTCCCCAGAGCCAGGGCATGTAGGGTAGGTCAGCCTGGGATATCCAAACTTAGGAAGCAGGGCAGTACACTTGATCATGCACTGCCTTCTGAGAGTTGTATTTCCTCGTACTCACTAAGCCAGGAATAATTGTAGTCAAGTGGTTTCAGGCAAAATAATGGCAAGGTTTTATTTCCCCTTCTGGGCGGATTAATTGCAAGTGAAACTTAGGACAAAATTGCCATACTTCTGGCATAAAGAAAACATCTCAGGAACTTATAATACAAAAACAGCTTCTTTGGCTTTCAGCTTCAAACATACAGTGCTCAGAACAAACTTAAAGGACTAGAAAAAAGGACTGTTACTTCTGAAGAGAGATCTGCAACTGTGAGTATATACTTCTGGTAATTTTCTAAAAGGAATTCTTTGTATTAAAGCTAATTAATCTGTGAACCCACTATTTTTTGTTAAATCAGTCAGGGCCTAGTAGCAGCAGTTTAAATATAAAACACAGAGGAGAACTTTCTGGTTACATTTCATACCCAGCAGAGAGCTTGTAGTCTAAATTTAATAGTCACTCAGGGCTTGGCATCAGCAAAGTACTTTTAGCTTAAATTTAAAACACAGAAGAGAGCTTTCTGGTTAAATTTAGAACCCAGCAGAGAGCTTGTAGTCTAAATTTAATAGTCACTCAGGGCTTGGCATCAGCAAAGTACTTTTAGCTTAAATTTAAAACACAGAAGAGAGCTTTCTGGTTAAATTTAGAACCCAGCAGAGAGCTTGTAGTTTAAATTTCATAAGAAGTTAGAGCCTAGCAGCAGCTAAGAGCTATAATTTAAATCAAATCAGAATTTAGCTGACCTCAGCAGCACAAGACAGGGTACTGTGTAGCAGCCCTCTTTTAATAAGTGTTCAAACAGCCCTGTTTACAGCCAGCTCAGCAAAGTGATATGACGTGATCAGCTAGTGATAGCGTGCAGTCCATTTGCTCATCTGATATCTCTTCGGTAACAGACCCTGCCTGAATTTCCTCACAATCACTCTCAGCTGGGTAAGTTTGTGCACAGTTATACGGTGTTTTAAAATACCGTCCCTCTCTATTTCCCTGAGGCCTCTCTTCACAGCACTCTAAAGAGCAGGGTTGAGCATTACCGTATATGTGGGATTTAGCATAGGGAGAGTCCAGCAAATCTTGACAATCACAAGGAAAACTTTTAAACCTAGTTTCCTCTCTATACGGTTTATATAGCCTACCTTTTGGCTTTTTCAAAGAAGGACTTCTTAGCATGGCTGGGTCAGCAAGGATTCCAAACACTGGCTGTGTTTTCCTGCCTTTTAGCTTCTTCTTTTCCTCAGACATACAAATATCATCTGGCCAGCACCTCTCTCTTTCAGGAGTTTGAGTGCTCCCAAACCAGCCTCCCAGGCAGTCTCTCCCTCCAGCTGCCTTCACAATAGGGCTCCCGTCGTGGGCTGCTCCCACCTGGCTTTTGGGCACGGGCTCTGTGAATCTTTGTTGCTCTGGCTTCCTGAGCTGAGTCTTCCGTTTCTCTCTCAGCTGCTTTCTCCCAGGTGCTTGTTCCTGTCCTCGTCTCTCTTGCCTTTCTTGCTTCTCCACCACTTCCTCCTCTCCTTTCGAATCTGAAGCTCAAGCTATCACTCAATTCTAGTGAGTACTTTTTATATCCCTGCTTCTGAGGGCTTAACTGCACCCCTCCCCCAACCAGGTGTTTCTCCTTAATCCCTGAGCTCGGGGCTACGTTGCAGCTTGGGCGTGTTTGCTCCCCTCGTGACTCACTCTGTTTATGTTTCCCTTGGCAACCCTGGGCCATGTGCTCTGCCTGCCTGTCAGTTTCTGAAGCAAACTCTTCTGCTTCAGCCAGTTCCATAGCCTCGGAAGGATCTTCTACATGACACAAGATAGCCAAAAATAAAAATGAAAAGAAAACCAAAGAAAAATAAAGAAAACAAACTAAAAATGAAAGACTAAACGGCCGCTACAGTGCGCCGCAGCTAAGCCCGAGCCCTGGCTTCTCTGCCGCCCTGCAGCCACGTGGTCAAACCGCGGTTGAAGAAAATGGACGCCGCCGATGTGGACAAAAAGGGCGCAAAAACGGCCCCCAAGGAAAGCCCCCGCTCGCGACAGGCAATCTCCCTCTCAGTCCAGCCGGGACCCGAATATGCTGCTCTCCCCGGCAGAAGCGCTGAACAGAAAACAGCAAGGCCAGCTGCCCCGAAGAACAAGTTCAGCCTCTTTGCAGCACTGCTCTGACCGGCAGCAAACTCCAATGCTGGCTGAATCAGAGCTAGACATCAGCAGCCCCCGACGCCGTCAGAAGGGCTCTCCCACGAAAGGTCCGGGGGGAGAGAACCTCTGCGCCCCCCCCCCCCCCCAGGGTAAGCACGCTCGAAGTCCTGAGCCTGCACCCTCGACACACTTCCCACACAGGTAGGGGACAAGAATGCCTGGAGGCAATCCTTTGTCAAACTTTCTTTATATTCCCTCTTAAAGAGACAGATCCCAATTGTATCTCCAAAATTAAATAATGTAAACCAAACCAACCTAAGTAAAACTAACCCACTAGCTCCTTATCCATTTCTCCAAAGAGCCCTCATCTAGGGCTCGCCAAGTCCTCCTGCTGCATGGAGACTGGTCACACTGGGAAGGAAGTCAAGGAGCAGCAGGCTGTATGCAGTGATGTCACGATTCTGACAGACCAGTCTCCAAGCTGCAGGAGGAGATTGACAACCCAGAGGTAGAGGACTGAACTGGAGGAACGATAAGGAAATCAGGATTATGGAAGGTGTCAGAGGACCAATCTGACTCCTAAGGGACATGGAGCTTCAAAGCAGGCTGTTTGTTCAAAGGAGGAGATTCTGCGTGACTTGGTTGGTGAGGGAGCCGGCATGTCTACAGGGGCATTTTGAAGTAGTGCAGCAGTGTCTTGGATAAATTTGGACAATAGCTGGAGCAGTGCCATATGGGAGGAAGAAACAGGATTCTCCATCTATGGAATCTGTGACTCTGGAACCAGAAGTGACCAACTAGGGGGAAGGGAAGAGGCTGACGGACTTTGGGAAGCAGCAGGAGGTCTCATATCAGCATTAGAAGTATTTCTTGATCCTTCTTGCCAGAGCTGTGTGGAGATGGGTATGTGTTACTTATCTTCTGATTTTGCTTTGAGGGAGGTGCAGTAGCATCTGAGATAGCTTAGGCTGGGTGAGGAGAGTCTGCCCTGTGCCTTTGTTTATTCTTTTCTGCTGCCATGGTCTTTGAGGATGGTTTGTCTTTAATGACAGGATTCTTGGCAACAAAGCAGTCAGCCTGAGTTGTTGCCAGCACTGGTGTGGAGCAGGAGCCTTGTTATGGGGATTGGAACTGTTGTGAGGAGTGAGCTGATGTCAGGAGGGGACCTGCCTCTTATAGCGTGACTTTAGCAGGGCTCTTCTTCAAATCCTCTGCTGGAGCCGATTGGGTTCTGATCACTGCATCCATGTTTCCTGCCGCTCTCCTCACTTGTCTCTGCAGGATCGTGGTACTGCAGGAGTTGGCAGCACTGCAAGAAATGAACTGTAGGGACTGTTTATTTTTTTAAACAATAAGAGTAAGTGCTGTCAGGTCATGGGGATTGCAGCCATCCTAGACATGATGAAGGTGAAATTAGACCTTACCTGCTAATTGGCTTTTCTTGAGGAACTCCAGTCCAGTCCCGCACTTCAGGGTAGTCAACCCCCACCAGAGGTTTGGAGACTGAGCATGTCATGTTTTGATGACATCAGGATATTTAGACAGCTGGCACCACCCATCAGCCCCCAGTAGCCTATTGACAAAGCACACTCACAGGAGCAACAAATAAGAAGTTAACATCAGAAAATAATTAAAAAATTATATGGGGTTCCCTAAGGACCCCCACCCTCAAGGAAGCTCCCTCTCTGGCCCTCACTCCTAACATAGGAGCCCTTCAAACATAGGGCAGCTTACCTATCTCACACACCACTTGCTCAGCCCCCTTGAAGATGGGACAGGCTTCTTACCAGATACAGGAACCTGCGTGTCTTCTCCTTCTACATTGTGTTGCTGCTTCAAATGCCCTAGGCCTCCCACTAAGTTGAGATTCTTCAGCCCCGGGGTTGCGAGCATCACTTCAGAATTGCAAAAGGGAGGGTTCCGGGACTGGAGAGTTCCTCCAGGAAAGCCAACGGGTAAGGTCTAATTTCACCTTCCTTATCAGCCCTCCAGTCCGATCCCACACTTTAGGGACATAACAAAGCTACTTATCTGTGGGAGGGACCTGCGAGCCCGGCCTGAAGCACTGCTGACCCGAACTTCGCAGATTGCACATCCAATCTGTAATGCTTCACAAACATATGAAGTGATGACCAGGTGGCTGCTCGACAGATATCCACTAGCGGCATCAAACTCCACTCCGCCCAGGAGACTGCCTGCGCACTGGTGGAATGAGTCCGCAGGCCCTGCGGAATCACTTTGCCCCACAACATATAGGCTGACACAATCACTTCTTTAATCCATCTAGAAATGGAGGCTTTCGCCACTGCCTCCCCCTTACAGATAGCCTATCCGATCTTCGAAAGGAAGCTGTTCTCTTCAGATACCTTCTTAATGACCTCCTGACATTGAGAAGGCGCAACTGCGGGTCCACCAAGTCCTTGGCCAGTCTCGACAACACCGGAAGAGTGACCAGCTGATTCAGATAAAACGGTGACATCACCTTTGGCAAGAAGGAAGGTACAGGCCGCAGGACCACTTTCTCCCTGGAGAAGGATAGAAAAGGCTCTATACACGACAATGCCTGGAACTCCGAGATCCTCTGGGCGGAACAGATTGCTACCAAAAACACCATCTTCAAAGTCAAGTCCTTCAAAGTACATGCCACTAATGGCTCGAAAGGCTCCCGTGTCAGAGCTGAAAGCACCAAATTGAGGTCCCAAGAAGGCACCATTGACCTCAAGGGCAGTCGGAGCTGCTTGACCTCGCTCAGGAATCAAGTCACATCCGGATACATTCCCAAGAAGACCCCCTGATCCTGCCTTAATAATAAGCCATCACAGCCACCTGCATCCTCAGAGAGCTACATGCCAGCCCTTTATCGAGCCCTGCCTGAAGGAACCCCAACATCTCCGGAACAGATGCCGACAATGGCCTGCACCCCTTATCAGCGCACCAGCACTCAAAAACTCTCCACACTCGAATGTAGGATATTGACATGGACCTCTTCCTGGCCCTAAGAAACGTGGAGATTACCTGGGTGGCATAACCTTGTTTCCTTAACCAAGCCCTCTCAAGAGCCATGCCATAAGCAAGAACTGATCCATTTGGGGCATTAAGACTGGACCCTGAAACAGAAGGTCTGACCTGCATGGAAGTCTCCATGGCTCAGCTGCCTTCAGCCAAATTAGGTCCACGGGCTCTTCAGCCAATCTGGGGCAATCAGGACGATCAGCCTGCGGTGCGCCTCCATTCTCTGAATCACTCGCCCTATGAGTGCCCATGGAGGAAAGACGTAGAGAAGATCATAGAAGGCATCGGCCAAGTAAGCTGCTCCAGACTCAAGTCTTGCTGCAGCCCTCTGCTCCTGGGACTCCCCTGCTGACTCGGGGATGCTTTGTGCCCAGCGCAAACATGAGCGCGCTACTAATGCCCCACAAGCTGAGACCTGCAGGGACAGAGCACTTACATCAAAAGCTTGCTTCAGCAGGGTATCCAGTTTTCTATCCTGGACGTCCTTGAATGTCACACTACCTTCTACGGGAATCGTGGTCTTCTTAGTTACCCCTGACACCGCGGCGTCGATCTTCGGAGAATGGACTCTCTCTTTTTCCTATTCCGACAATGTATATAACCAGGTCATGGTATGAGAACCCTTGAGCCCAGCCTCCGGAAGGTCCCATTCCTCTAGGATCATTTGCTTAATGACCCTATGCAAGGGGAACACTCATGGAGGTGTGCGCACAACCTGAAGGATAGGGTCCTCCAGAGCCTCTTCTTCGATCGCCTTCCCATGGGCATATTAAGCGTTTTGAGGGCCTCTGCAATAAGGACTGTCAACTCCTTCCTACGGAAGAACTTGACTATGCGAGATTCCTCCTCCTGTGGAAGCTCCCCCTCTTCCAGCTCCTCTGGTTCCAAAATGTCTTCGGGCTCCCCATCTGAAGAAAGGGACCCTGCCTCTTCAGCTGCCTCACATTCGAGGCGACGCTTAGCTGGAGGCTGCGTTTGTTCCGGTTCTGACCCCTGCAGATCTCCTGGAACTCATCTCTTCCTGGCGTTGCCCACCTGGGTCTCTCCTTGCCGCTTTAAGCAAAACACCTTGTGGAGCAACAATACAAACTCTGGGGAAAAATTCCCCGGGACCCCTGTCAACTGCGTCTGGGAGGAAGAGGGACCCGGAGAGGCTGAACTCTGCTGAATGGGCTGCAGCAACAGCCCAGGCCCTACATTTTTGTGCAGCGCAGACACTGAAGCCTGTGGGTTTCCCTCCTCAGAGGACCCCGCTTCCTCATGCATAGACTGTTCAGCCATGTGTGCCTCTACAGCGCAGCCCCTGCAGATGCCTTCTGTGGAGAGTGTGCTTCTACGCACCCCATATTCTATGCACTGAGGCCGAGCAGGCATGATTTCCTAGATAATAGGGAGGATCAGTCTCCTCTGTCAGACCAGCCTTCTCTTTGGCTGCTCCTCTAACATTTTCTTTTTAAAAAAAAAAAAACAAGGAAAAACAAGATGCCACTAACCTACCTGAAAAAACTACAAGAAAACAAAAGGAAATTAAACAAATTAAAGAAACTGGAGTAAAAAAAACACGCCTGACAGCTTCCCAGAAAATGTCGCGTCTGACATTCCTGCTGCACTTGGGCCTCTGCCATGCAGTCCCTCAGTCGCTTGAAGTTTCAGTGCACCCGAAAGAAGCGGAAGAAAAGGAGAAAAACCTCCCCGCCAGCACAGAAACACGTCGGTACCTGTCTCCGCTGTGTCCTGCTGAGAAGCGCTGCTCCTCCTGGTGCTCAGCTGCATGGTGGCTTCGGCCCCGAGGTGGGAGATAAGGAGAGAAGATACTTGCCTCTTCCTGTGCTGAAGTCTGTCCCCACTTCTACTCTGGAGCTCCTCTCCCATTGCACGGGTCCGGGAGCTGTTACCGCTGCACTGAAAGGAATCTCCGACAGTCCCAAAGCACTTTTTTTTTTCTTTTAGACTTGAGCAGACAAGCAAGTCCCAAACAGGAGGCTACAGGAGCTGCTCCCCTTTGCTGGACACCAGGTCAGGAGGAGAGAGAGAGAGTGAGGGAGGTACAAGCACAGGCAGAAAAAATAAGAAAATTAAAGAAATTAAAGAAAAAAGCTTCCCTGTTGTCCCTTCAGTGAGTCCAGATTCTGGGATCACCTGCTCCAGCTGTTTGGAGACTGAGTTTACTGGGGGCTGGTGGGTGGTGCCAGCTACCTAAATATCCCGATGTCATCAAAACGTGACATGCTGAGTCTCTAAGCTGCTGGTGGTGGTTGCGGGACTGGACTGGAGGGACAATAAGGAAACTGACTTTAAAACATAAACCACTGTGTGAAAACACATGCAGAGGGCTCTGATTTCATTTGATGGCAGAAAGAAGACTGAAAGTATATTGGCATATGTAAGATGAACAAGAAGCACAGAGGAAGTCCTTTAGACTTCCTTACAGCTGGAGGAGGGCTCTGCACTCACTGGCTTCATTAGAGGACATCTTCAACGAATGGCAATATGTTATCCTCCCCGTTTATGGAGAACACTACATAGTCCCTGATGATTTAAATGTCCGAATGTAGAACTCATTTCTTAGCATTCTTTCTGTGGCTCCTTAGGCTAGCAATATTTCAGAGTTATTCTTGTGAGAACATCTATTGTTCTGTATATTTCAAAGGTTTAGATACATACCGTAATCATTATACAGGGAGACACTCTTTTGCAGAAATCATCATTTAACAGTCGCTGGAATGTAGCATCCTTTTCAATTATTAGAATAAATTTGGCACTGGAGGTCATATCTTCAGTGTTAAGGCTATATCATCTTTTGACTCAAGAGCAACAAGGCGGCATGCATGAAAAGCTGAGAGGATATTGTTTCACTTGGAAAGATTTCTGCTTTTATACTTTTTAATTCCTTGCACGTAGCTTAAAGGATACTTTTAATTCCTTGAACATTAGATGGCACGAGGACTGCCTAAAACAAAAAAAACAAGATGTATAACTTGTGCTAAAACAACATAAAATGACAACTATAATTAATCATGAGGGCAATTAGTTGCTTCCATGCTTAGAAATCCAAGTAAAATAGAAAAGTGCTACCAGAACTCCACACAGTCTACTTACTGAAATGAATAATTTTAAATACATGAGCATTTGGATTGGGGCAGATTGGATGAAGCTATTGGTTCTGGTAGATACAGAGAGTGGTTGTAAGATTCCTGCAAAACCAAGTTGCTGCTTCTAGCTCTGCTGCGAACTGCTGGTTTGAGCTCTACCCTATGTGAATTCTGCCATACACCTACCACAGACAATTGAAACCCGTGGGCAGGTTGGGTACAATTGGTGTGTCAGTGTGGGTGACTGCACGTTTGGGAGCCACAGCTACAGTTTTTCAGATAAGAGTAAACCGCACACATGAAATTAGCAGTAAAAGCGAAATTAGACTTACCTGCTAATTGTTGTTCCTTGAGGAACTCCAGTCCAGTCCCGACCTCTGGTTAGTGTACTTCTTCCAGCAGCTTGGAGACTGAGCATGTCATCTTTTGATGACACCAGTTCTAATGCAGCTGGTACCGCCCACCAGTTCCCAGTAATTTATTGACAAAGCAGACTCACAGGAGCAACAAATAAGTAGTTAAACAGAGTTATTTATTTATTGTATTTATTTATTTAAACAGATTTCTATACCGCCTTCTCCTGCAATCAAGGCGGTCTCCACAGCAAACAATCGATAAAATATTGTGTCTAGTGTGTGCATGCATTGAACAGTGAATGCGTGTGTGTAGTTGATTCTTGGTGAGCTATTTACAACATGCGCTATATACATCAGGGCTTTACTTAAATAAATATATATGTATATAGTATTGATTTATTTTATTTACATTCTCTTATATACCGTGCTATTCTGCATCAGTGCGGTTTACATTGAACAAACTGAAATTACATTGAACAGGGCATTATAACTTGGAGATAACTATTTTACAGGGAACATGGGCTATGGAGGGTTAAGTGGCTTGCCCAAGACCACAAGGAGCACCTGTGGGACTAGAAACCCCAGTCCTTCCGGCCCAAGGTTGCTGTCCTCTAGTGGGATTTGAACCCCTGACCTTCCGGCCTGAAGTTACCTTGCCCCAAATCCCGACCTTCCGGCCTGAAGTTACCTTGCCCCAACCACTAGGCCACTCCTCCACTCCATATATATACTATTTCTAGGGAGAAAGTTGTCCTGCGGCTGATACCTTCATTTCTGTCTAAGGTGGTGTCAGCATTTCATGTGAAAAAATTCTACACTTACATAATCGAATGCCCCTCCCCTCGCATCTGAGGAGGAACTCTTCCCCCTCTCCCAAGAGAGAAGGCTTACCTAAGGAATCCCAGGACGATGACATCAAGCTCTGAGCGATAGACTGAGAACTCTCCCGGTCCGGCCCTGAATGCTGAAAGCCCAGAGACTTCTGGTACCCTGGCCTCTGCATTGCCCGGTGAACCGAGAACGGAACCATGCCAGTTGCCAGCACCAGTCCCCGGGTGGGATCAGGGACTGGACTGGAATTCCTCAAGGAACAACAATTAGCAGGTAAGTCTAATTTCACTTTCCTTATCATCCTCCAGTCCAGTCTCAACCTCTGGGATGTAACAGAGCAGTTAACCTAATGGGAGGGACTTGCAAAACCGGCATGAAGCACCGTTGATCCAAAACAGGCATCCCGTGCTGCTTGGATGTCCAGGCGATAAGGCTTAGCAAAGATATGAAGAGAAGACCAGGTTGCCACCTTACAGATCTCTATTGGAAACATCAAGCTATACTTGGCCCACGAAGCTGCCTGAGCCCTCATGGAATGTGCACGCAACCCTGCCGGCACCTGCCGTCCCTTCAAGATGTAAGCCGAAGCAATGCTTCGCGGATCCATCTGGAAATGGAGGCCTTGGCAGCCACCTCACCCTTGCGCGGACCTCCAAACAGCGCAAACAAGTGCTCTGACTTGCAGAAGACCGTTGTCTCCTTCAAAAAATGCTTGGAGGACTCTTCGAACATCCAAGTGTAATAGAGGGTTGTCGGTGTCGTTTTTCCAAACCCCCCAGGACCGGCAGCGAAACAGATTGATTCACATGAAATGCTGACACCACCTAAGACAGAAATGAAGGTATGAGCCGCAGGACAACTTTCTCCCTAGAAAACGAAAGGAATGTCTCCCATCATTATAAGGCTTGAAGCCCAAAATCCTGCGCATGGAGCATATAGCAACCAGGAATATCGTCTTGAGGGTTAAGTTCTTCAGCGAAGCCCAGCTTAAAGGCTCAAAAGGCCCTCCAACAAGTGCTATTAAAACCAAGTTGAGATCCCACGGAGGAACCACTGCCATCCCTGGAGGGCAAAGGCGGGACACTGCCCTCAGGAAGCGCATTATATCCAGATGCGTCCCCAGCAGTACTCTCTGGACTTTCCCCCGATAACAGGCAATTGCCACCAGTTGCACCTGCAAGGAGCTAGCCCCTTATCAAAACCGGCCTGCAAGAAGGCTAGAATGTCTGGAACAGAAGCCGTTGCAGGCTGCTCCGGCCTATCTTCACACCAGGCTTCAAAGATGCACCATATTCAGATGTAAGCTAAAGAGGTAGATCTTTGCCTTGCTTTCAGAAGGGTTGAAATCACCGGATCAGAGTAACACTTCCTTCTCAAACGCACCCTTTCAATAGCCGGGCCGTAAGCAAGAACTGGTCCACCTGGGGCATGCGCACCGGGCCTTGCATCAGGAGATCCTCCCGAGATGGGAGATGCCACGGCCAATCCGCTAGGATATGTACTAGGTCGGCATACCATGGGCACCGTGGCAAGTCCGGGGCGATCAGAATGACACAACCCTGATGCGACTTGATCCACTGCACGACTCGGCCTATGGAGGGTCCATGGGGGAAAAACATATAGAAGACCTTCTGCGGGCCACGGTTGCACTAGAGCGTCAAGAACTTTGGACATCCTTTCTCGCCTTCTGCTGAAGAAACGGCTCACTTTGGCCGTCTCGAACATCGTCATCAGGTCCCTGACAGGTACGCCCCACCTGCACACCACCTGTATGAAGACCTCTTGATTAAGCATCCACTCCCCGGGATCCACGTGCACCTAGCTGAGGTAGTCCGCCATCATGTTGTCGACCCTCGCTACATGTGCCGCCGACAGTGCCTGGAGATGGGTTTCGGCCCATCCGAACAGCAGTTCTGCCTCCTCTTCCAGGGACACGCTGCCCATGCCTCCCTGACAGTTGATGTAGGCCACTGTGATTGTGTTGTCTGAAAGGACCATGACTGCCTTCCCCTGCAGCCTTGGCTCAAAGCTAAGGAGCGCTAGGGCTACTGCCTCCATCTCCAGCCTATTGATCAACCAGCCAGTCTCCGGTGCGCTCCAGCATTGTTAAGCAAGATGTCCCTCGCAATGGTCTCCCCAGCCCAACAGACTGGTGTTGGCCATCAGCGAGACTCACTGTGGTGGCTCGAGGAGCATGCCCACTTCCAGATTCCCTGGGCAAAGTCACCATTCGAGCGCCCTCCTGGTCTCTCGCGGGCAGGGGAGCCTTTGGGACAGGGAATGCATCTGGTGTGACCACCAATACAGCAAGGCCCTCTGTAGCGGGCACAAGTGTGCCCTTGCCCAAAGTACCACCTCTAGAGTGGCTGCCATAGTTCCCAGGACCTGCAGCCGTCGGCTCCGGCAGCCTCAGGAACCAAGAGCCGGAGCCCCTGAGCTCGCAGTTCTGGTAGGAAGATTCGCCCTAACCGGGTGTCAAAACATGCTCCTAAGTACTCCAGCTTCTGCGATGGGAGCAGGTGGCTCTTGACCATGTTGACCACCCAACGAGGTTCTCCAGAAACTGTACAACCCGAGACATTGCCTGCTCGCTCTTGTCTTTGCCCGAATCAGCCAGTCGTCGAGGTACAGGTGCATCAGTACTCCTTCCTTGCGGGGCATCACTGCTACCACCACCATGACTTTGGTGAAGGTATGAGGAGCCATTGCCAGGCTGAACAGCAAAGCCTGAAACTGGAAATGTCCCATCGGCACTGCAAATCAGAGAAACTGCTGGAGCTCTGGTCGAATGGAGATGTGCAGGTACGCCTCCGTGAGGTTGAGAGACATCAAAAACTCCCCTATGACAGACCGCAATGTTTCCATGTGAAAGTGTGGACCCAAAGACAATGTTTCACCCGCTTGAGATCTAGAATTGGGCGAAAGGAACCGTCCTTTTTGGGCACCACAAAGTGGAGTATTGATCGCAGCCATACTGATCTCGGGGGATTGGGACCACCACTTTGAGTTGGAGCAAACGTGACAAGGTGTCTTACTGCTGCCGCTTTGCTTTGTGCTTTGCAGGGGGACTAGATGAAGGCATCCCCCATCTGCCGAACCAATTTGAGGGCATACTCCTCGCGGATGATCTCTAAGACCCACTAATCGGACGTGATCTGGGCCCAGGCAGAGTAAAACTTCCTTAACCGACCTCCCACGGGTTCTACCACTACCTGAGCCTCCCTTGCTTCATTGGGGCTTCTTGAGTCCCGAGGTCAAGGTGGCGGCAAAACCTCTGCCCGTCCCTCGAAAACCTCGGAACCCCTGCCTTCTAGTGGAAAACCTACCCCTTTGGAAGGAGCCAAGGTGAGATTAACAAAAACGCCTGAAGTCCCTCGAGATGCAGATGGATTGCGGTTCTGTTTTTGCTTATCCTCGGGCAGGGGTCCTCCCTTGGACTCTCCCAAGTCCTTGACCAGCTTGCCCTTAAAGGGGAGCTTGCTAAGATAGGACTTGGAAGAGCTATCTGCCGACCAGTTTCATAGCCAAAGGTAGCGGCGGTCCGCCACCACTGATGCCATGCTCTTAGAGAGTCCGCGAATAAGATTAGACTGAATATTGGCGAGGTAAGCCGCTCCCGATTCCAACTCAGCCACCTCCGCTACTTGGTCTGCTGTTGGTTCCCCTGGCCGTTGGAGCCGCTGAGACCAGTGCAGGTAGGCCCGAGCGACCCAGGCCCCGCAAATGGCCGCCTGCAAGGATAGGGTGTTGATATCAAAGGCCTGGTTCAACAAGGTGTCCAACTTCCTGTCCTGCCCATCCTTTAGTGCCGCGCTCCCCTCAACTGGGATGGTTGTCTTCTTCGTGAAAGCAGAAACAGCTGCATCCATCTGAGGGGCCTGAAACAGTTCACGATCCTGCTCTGGCAGGGGATAGAGGCACATCATAGTCCTCATGCCCTTGAGACCAGCCTCCAGCAGGTCCCATTCATCCTGAATCATTCATCAGGGAAGACCATCTGCGTCTTCTGCACCACTTGTAGTAGAGGGTTCTCCAGAGACTCATCCTCCGTCAGAAGGCTAGCAGGCATATTGAGGGCTTTGAGGGATTCTGCAATGATGGCAGGCAATTCTTCTCAGCAAAATACTCTGACAATCTGAGCCTGATCTTCCGGTTCTGGGATCTCACCCTCTTCAAGCTTTTCACCCTCAAGTCTGGCTCTGCATCCAGGACTTCTGCCTCTGGTCCCTCGGACAAAGTAGACTGCTCTAGCCAATCTTCCAAGGGTTCAGCTCTCTTTGTAGGCACCACTGCCGGCTCGCTCCCCTTGGCGACTGCTGTCCACTTCGCCCCATACTCTGAGATTGAGGGACCACCCGCTGCTCCCTGCTGATGCAAGTGGAAGGCCTGATGCAGCAAGAGGACAAACTCTGGGGAGAACATACCCAGGACCCCTCCTTCCCCCAGACTGTGAGAAGTGGAGGGTCCTGGAGCTACCGTGGAGCCAGAAGCCGCTTCTAGAGGCAGGGGCATGGACTCCACAGAGTCCTGAACCTCCCTGGACAGAGAGAGAGAGCCATCTCCTGATGTGACTTGTCCTGCAGTGCTTGTTCCATGGAGATGGCTTCCAGAGCACAGCCACAGCAAACCCTGGTGTCTGACACTGCCTCCCCCCCCCCCCCACCCATTGGGTTCTGCACACAAGGCACTGCGGGTGGGCCAGTATGGGTGCAAGGTCTGTTCTCTGCACTTTCTGCCTGCACAGAGAAAGTCACCCCCACCTCCCTCCCATAGAGAGCCCAAGAGCCAAGTCACTTATAAAGAAAAAATTACAGCCAGCCAAGGAAACTTAACTAGTAACTTGTCTCTCTTATTCTTTTCTTTTATTCTCTTTCTCTCTCTTTTTTTTTTTAAACAGAGCCTAGAAATAAAACCTTAAACAAGAAGCGCTCTTGACCCATAGATGTGAGCTCCCCAAAAAAACAGAGATCTGATGAACTGCAGCGGGAAACTGAGAAGGAGAGCAAGGGAGACAGAAACCGTGCCTTCTGCCCTTCTTACACAGCTGCAAAAGCCGCGGCCATGCAGCACGAGGCCTCACCCTGCCAGCCGGGCCGCCAGCGAAGAAAAATCGTGCCCCTCCGAAAGCCCCAGGCAGTGAATGCACCATCCCGATAGCGTTTACCTGAGTTGTACTGGCTTGAAGAGAGGCGCCTCTGCTACTTGCACATGGCCTGCACACCTCGTGCTCAGCCTGCTCGGCGGCTTTGACAATGAGGGGGGACGACCTGAGAACACGTTTTTCGCTCCTGTGCTGCATCTGAATGGCGGCTCCTCACCCAGTCACGGGTTCACGAGCCACCAGAATCCTGGTATGCCGGCAAGACCTCCAGCACCCCCTGGGCCTGAAGGAGGGGGGGAGGGGGTCCTCCATTGGAAAGTCCTTCTTCAGACTTTTTTCCTTTTTTTTTTAAACAAACCAAGGTAGAAAAGTAACAAATTAAGCCAAATCAGATTAAAAATAGATATCTAATTTCCTCCTTATTTGCCCCTTCAGTGAGTCCAGCCCTGGCTCACTACCTCCTCCAGCTGCTTGGAGACTGAGCATACTGGGAGCTGGTGGGCAGTGCCAGCTGCATTAGTACACGTGTTATCAAAAGATGACATGCTCATTCTCCAAGCTGCTGAAAGAGGTACACTATCCAGAGGTCGGGACTGGACTGGAGGGATGATAAGGAATATTGTTTTGTGATTGTGAGTGAATGTGCAGTTTGTGGACCATTGCACTTACAAATGAACTAAGCAATTTGATGAACATTACATGGACAGCATTCCAATATAACTGCTCAATGTGAGTGGACACTGCTGCAGTGTATTAAATATAAGAACGTTTTTTTTAGAAATTAACTAATAAATTAAAAAAGGAATAAAAATAGGACATAATAATTAATAAAAAAAGTTGATGATAATAAAAGAACTGAAGGTGTAAATGGAACTGATGACTGAAAATGGAGAGTGAGTATAAACCTCCATTACCTCAGAAGAAAGGCTTGGCAATATATTTAAGGTCACACTGCCAAGAAAACCCAGGAGCTGCTGGGTCACCAGGAATCAGCATTGGCTCAAAGGCACAAATTGCATTGCATTGCATGCAAAGCTAATATAATTACTTGCATGGCTCTATTCTGATGGTTCCTCACACCTCCATTATATAGTTTATACTTTGTTGGTTAGATTGTGTTTTTCTAATTTATATAATCCACACGCAAGTGCCCCTAGGCTTTTGTATGTAGAAGGATTTTTTTGGATTTCATTGTCTAAGAGTGACATCTGATGGTCAGGGTTCAGAAGATAGCCCTGGTATATGGCCTCCAGTCCATGTCCAACTAAACAGTCTGTTGGTGTGAAGGGGGATACAAAGTAGAGAGAAAATCCCTGGGTATACTTGTAAATGAAGTCTCATCACACCAGATCCTAGATAAGAGCTATTAGTACAAAGAAGGACAAAGCTGTCACATAAAAAATTCTTTTTATAGAATTCAGATGATACCTGTCAGATGAAATTTAATGTGGATAAATTCAAAGTGATGTATATTGGGAAAAATAATCCAAAGTATAGGTACATGATCCTAGGTTCCATATTAGGCATTGCCATCCAGGAAAACGATTGGGGGGGGGGGGGGTCACTGTGGACAATATATTGAAATCCTTGTCTCAGTGTGTGGTGGTCAAAAAGGCAAGCAGAATGATAGGAATTATTAGGAAAGGAATGGAAAATAAAACATTGGTATCATAATGCCTCTGTATAGATCTATGGTGTGACCATACCTTGAGTGTTGTGTACAGTTCTGATTACCCCAATTTCAAAAAAGATACAATGGAACTCAAAAAGATTCAGAGAGGAGAGCTGAAATGATAAAGGGGATGGAGGGGCTAACCTAATAGGGAAGGCTACTCAGTCTGAAGAAGAGAGGGAAGAGAGAAGACATGGTGGAGATTTATAAGATCATGAAAGAAGCTTTTCTGTGGTGACAGGATTTGTTTCCTGCTGGCTATGCAGAAAATGGAGAACCAAAGAGAGGGAATTGGGAAGGTGGGAAGGCAGTCGCGCGGGTGCAGTGGAGTGCTCCCTAAAGCTTTCCAATTGGATGCTGGGGAGCGTTCTTGCGCGGGTCTGTCAGTACCGACATCACCTATATGTGAAGACTATATTCCTGCTTGATCCTGGAGATTCACTGAAGCCTTTTTATAATGCCAAGTACCATTTGATGCAAGATCTGTCATGACATACATGTTCATATTTACATTCTCTTATACTAAATTAGAGTTCACTAGGAATACTTTGCACTTTTATGGGCATGAAAAAGACTAGTATATGGTCTAGTTTGCATCTGCATTCATTTATCATTAGTATTTATGTCTAGTTTG
This sequence comes from Ichthyophis bannanicus, assembly GCA_033557465.1. Classification (NCBI taxonomy): domain Eukaryota; kingdom Metazoa; phylum Chordata; class Amphibia; order Gymnophiona; family Ichthyophiidae; genus Ichthyophis; species Ichthyophis bannanicus. The sequence goes on along the minus strand of CM066049.1, from coordinate 115,267,425 downwards.
CATCAGCAAACTACTGTCAATGAGAACAGCACCTTAGGAGATGCATGTTTTAACCAAGGAGGCATGTCCATCAGAGCCGCCCACTGGTATATCGTAGAGACGTGCATGATTGCAAATGTGTAACTTTTCAGAATACAATAAGTACAGGCATGTCCAAAACATGATCAGCATTTACCCATATCTCCTAATATTGGTGGAGACTGTTTCTCAGCTTTACTCTATGGCCAGTTCCTGCACCCATGTGCTGGCTTCACGCTGGATATGTGCACGAGCCTCCTGAACTGCATGCTAGGCATGCCGCGCCAGACACATCTACAAGCCAATGTCAGAAACATGGGGACGTCTATACCTGCGTCTACAGAATTGACTCTGAATCGTGCCAGTGCCCGATTTAAACATTACCGCAGGAGGTAGCTGGCCTATATGGAATCTGACTCATTATGTAGCATTGTGATAGACAGCGAGTCAATGTACGTAGTTGTATGCACATGATGAAGGACTACAAAAAGGGACTGCTACTTCTGGAGAGAGATCTGAAATTGTAAGTATTTACTTTTGGGAATCTTTCTAAATCTTGGTGAAAAAGGAATTCTTTAGATTAAAGTTGATTAATCTGTGAATCCAGTGTATTTATTAAACCAGTCAGGGCCTAGTATCAGCAAATAGCTTTTAGTTAAATTAAAAGCTCAACAGGTATCTTTCAGTTTAAATTTAAAACACAGCAGAGAGCTTTCTAGTTAAATTTAGAATCCAAGACTCCCTCAATCCAAGCAAGGGCTGTGTGAATCACCTAGGAAATTGGTCACAAATTACCTCTGAAGCCAAGAGAGCAAATAAAATGCTAGGTATCAAAAGGAAAGGAATGGAGAATAAAACAAAGGATATTATAATGCCTTTGTATCATTCCATGGTGCGACGGCACCTTGAATATTGTGTGCAATTTTGGTTGCCGTATCTTAAAAAGGATATAGCATTATTAGAAAAGGTACAGAGAGGAGCCACCAAAATGGTAAAGGGGATGGAAGGATACCCCTATGAAGAGAGGCTAGAAAGGTTAGGGCTCTTCAACCTGGAAAAGAGACGGCTGAGGGGAGATATGATAGAGGTCTATAAATTAATGGAGTGGAACGGGTAAACGTAGATCAATTGTTTACGCCATCAAAATATAGAAAGACTAGGGGTATGCAATGAAGCTACAGGGTAACCTGTTTAAGACTAATAAGAGAAAATATTTTTTTCACTCAACGTGTGATCAAACTCTGGAATTTGCTACTGGAGGATGTAGTAAAAGCTGTTAGTGTAGCCGGGTTTAAAAAAGGTTTGGACACGTTCCTGGAGGAAAGGTCCATAAACCATTATTAAAGTGGATCCAGAATATCCACTGCTTGCCCCAATATAAGCATTGTGGAACCTGTGTCTTTTTGGGAAACTGCTAGGTACTTGTGACCTAGATTGGCCACTGTTGGATGCAGGATAACTGCGCTTGATAGACCTTGGTCTGACCCAGTATGGCATATCTTATGTTCTTATGTCTGAATCTGTATGTAGTAGCCTTTTGTAATGTCATGTTGACATTTGGAAAATAAATATAATGCATAAAAGGAGTGGGGACTAGAAATTTTTGCAGACACTAAAAAGATAACAATCTGTGCCGATTGCAAATGAATCCACTTCAATCCTGATACAGGATTTATTATAGTCTAATTAGATTTTTTTAAATTTTTATTTTTTTACTATCTTGTCTGTATGGTTAATGTGTAAGGAAGATTTTCATATTCATAATAATATGGCACTAAGTTAAAATAAGAACATTTTGCACATGGCATGATACAGCTATACAGACAGTCAAACTCTAATTCTAATACTACCACTGCTAACATTTACATAGCACTACAAAATATATGCAGCACTTTAATTAAAACTTAAAAAACACAGTCTTGTTTAATTTTCAAAGCATTTATTGAAAACAATTGGATAAACATAAGAATAACTGTCAGAGTCTTTGAACTGCTGCAGCTGTAATGACTTATTTGAATATTTCTAATGAATTAGTATAAGGAAGGAGCAATGCTTGTGTTAAATTCTGAAAGACAGGAGAGATTTACTTACATTTGAATGGATTTAGCTCCTGCCCTCATTCCTGCCACTACCCCCTGCTCCCTTCCCCACTCCTCTCCTGGATCTGCAGCAGCAGCAGCAGTGACAATAAAACAGCAATGCAGCTCTTACCCAAAGCCTCTGATCAGCCAGTCCCCCCTCTCTGACCCAGGATTCTTGTTTGCATGGGGGTGGAACCAACAGCACGCAGTGGCAGAGGTTCTAGGTAAGCACCATGTTGCTGCTGCCACTGCAGGCCCTGGAAAGGGGAAGTAACAGCACAAAAGGTTGGTGTTCTAGGCAACTACCTAGTTTGTCTAATGCTAGCACCAGCCCTACTTACCGCCTCATTGCCTTGGAACTGATGGCAATAGCAATAACACAGACAGAAGCTTGACGCAGGACTTATGAATCAAACTACTTATGCTCTGAATGTAACTTGCCTTGAACTATCACTGAAAAGGCATCAGCTAAATACTAATAGAAAAAAATAATAATCCAGCCGGCCATGCCTCCTCCAACTTAGACTTCCTGGCTGCATGGGGGTGGGACTGACTGGACTTTCAGTGCACAGCACAGAGGGGTTTAGAGGCTTCATGTCGTACATCTTCCTGTTTTACTGCTGGTGCCATGGAGATATGGTAGCAACCCGATGACGATAATGGTAGCGAGGGGAGATCAGGAGCACATGCTGCCTCCCCCCAAAGTTTGGTTCTCTAGGCAACTACCTAGTTTGTCTAATTGTAGCACTAGTTCTGGTTACAAATAATTAAATATGGGATACACAAACTAAAAACAAAATGTAACCTCCAGTTGGCACTATAACACAAGATGTAAGCTATATGTAAAAAAAAAGAGTCTACCTTTTGTGTAGTAAGTTCGTCTGAAAATGCTTTTCTGACAGAATATATCTTTTGTCAATATTGCCCTTACCTTGTATAGAAACATAGCCTTAAAATGGAAAGACGCATCCCATCGTTAGTTGAAGGGGAGTAGCCTAGTGGTTGGGGCAAGGTACTTCAGGCCGGAAGGTCGGGGGTTCAAATCCCAGTAGAGGACAGCAACCTTGGGCCGGAAGGACTGGGATTTCTAGTCCCACAGGTGCTCCTTGTGGTCTCGGGCAAGACACTTAACACTCCATAGCCCATGTTCCCTGTAAGTATTAGTGTATGTGTCTCATATCCCCGCATGTTAAATGTATCCCCCAATTGTGTTGTGACCGCTTTGATTGAAGGATAAGGTGGTATACAAAAACTGTCTAAATAAAATAAATAAAAAATTCTATCTATGGAAAAGTCTGATTAATACAATAGAGGTTGCCCTGATAAATTCCAAAAAATGTTAAAAACGGAGTTATCTTTTTCAGATTAGCTATGTATCCACTAGTTATGGTATAGTATACAATAATGCTTGACAATGTCCATAAGTTTAAAACCTCACATTGTGTTATAAATTATGTAGCTGTCACACCGAGTTATGAAAAATGGAAGAGGGCACTTAGAAGATTGTTAAAAAATAACCTGAATGAAAGGGAAAAGGTGGAGACATAAAATGATCACATAAAAGTAAATTTATTAGGGAAAAAAGCAGTTTAGGAGTAAAGATGAAAGTGGGAATAAGATACAGGCAAACTGAGAGTAAAGGATCTTGTTTAAAGCTGCAGATGATTAATAGTAGTAGTAGTTGTAGAAATAAGCTCCACATACCATGGTATTACCAGCACAGCTCACTTTCATGTCATCTTCTGTATAGTATAAATCACCAGCAATGCAGCCCTTGGATGCAGATAACTAGGGGAAAAAGATTGCAACAAGGAGGATTTTATGTCAAATGTGATATGAAAAGTGTTTAACTTCCTCGGGTGCCGCTCCCCTCCCTCGGGGGGACTTATTCCTCCTCTAGAGTGGGAGGTTCCCCGCAGCCCGACTCAGGCCTTGGCAGGTCCTATCAGGAGTCGAGCAGTGGGGATCAGCATGTTTTTCTATTGCGGGGTATTTGGGCGTCCTGGTGCCATGGCAACAGGTCGCCACAGCACCAAGGCTCTGTGCAGAAGCATTGGGAGGGCTGTAAGGGGAGGGAGCCGGACGTGCAGTGGGACTGAATCAAGGCAAGTTCTTCCCGTCCAGGTCCTTTGCACCTGATTCTGCTCCCACAGAAACGTTTAGCTCCCATAGGAACGTCTAGTGCAGGGGTGGGCAAACTTTTTGACTCGAGGGCCGCAATGGGTTCATATATTGGACCCGAGGGCCGGACCAAGAGTAGATGGACGGTGTGTATGTGTGAATTAATCTAAATTAAATTTAAATTTTTAACATTAAATGTTTAGATTAATTTAAGGTAGAAAAGCATAAAAAGAGTTATTTTACAAAACTTTCATGCAATGTATTTCTTTCATAAAAACATATAGACAGCCCAGACCCTAGCTGCTAGGGTCTGGGCTGTCTATATGTTTTTACATATCAACGTAAAGTATGGCTATATGATACCTCCCTACCCGCCCCGCTAAGTTTGTACTTCAACATGCATTGTCCTTTCTGTAAATTCTACATAGAAAAGATTGTCTCTGTACAGGGCGGTGTACACCTTATAAGGTTATATATATATTTTGGTTAGAGCACTTTCATTCATGTCATGATATAAACAAAGCAACTTCATTTAGAGCCAATGACTCCTGTAACCCCAGAAGTCATTCTCCAAAGGATCATTTGATATTCAGACTTGTCTTATGTACACTGATTAAATGAAAGAAGACATAATATCTCGAGTTAAGTCACTAATGATTTCCATATCTTCCATCCCATTGAGTAATTAAAAAAGGTCCCAGATCTCACTGATGAATTAGAAAGCATACGGTCTTCACATCCCTTCAAAGTCCCACTTCCCGAATAATCAAGGTCAGGAAAATAAATGGGGGCCACGAAAAGAAACAGGCACGTGCTAGGGTCTGGAAAAGGGGCAACGCGCACAGGATTCTGACCTCACAGACTGGGGGATGACCCGGCTACGACACGCGAATCGCCCGGGATGCAGAGACTCAAGTGGCTGAATCATGTCCCCGCTGTGCCGGGAGGGCAGACAGGTGCGATGTGGCGCTCACCTGAGAATGCAACAAGGAAGACGGGCAGAGAAGCGCCCGGCGCATCCAGTGGAGTAGGACAGAACAAGACAACTGCTGTCAGCAAGCCGTCGCTCCACGACTCTTTCTCCCAGGCAGCGGCTCCATCCGTCTCGAGTGCTGCTGTGATGCAAAGGTTACCTCCGTTCGTTAACCTCTGACCCCACCCCGACACCAGCAAACAACAGTTCTCATTGGTTGGCGCCCCCCGGCAGTGGCTTTCACTGAAGTACGCGTGCTGGTGGGCGCGACCAATCAGGAAGTGGCTGACGTCAGAGCCTGCCCAGGGACCAGGAAGTGAGCCTGCAGGGAGAGAGCCAAGGAGCTGCAGCTGGAGCAGGTACGGGCCGGATTAAAAGGTCCGCCGGGCCGTATACGGCCCGCGGGCCGTAGTTTGCCCATTCCTGGTCTAGTGTCTACGTTGTGTTTTTTAAAAATGTGACATATTGGTTGCATGTACAGGTTGCATAGAAGTGAGGACAGGGAGGAGCCTGGAGGGCACCTTGGCCCTGTTTGAAAGTTGAAGAGGATGCTGTGCCTATTTGGATCTGTAGGGTGCGGTCAGTAATGTATGATTTAAATCATTCTAGGACTGTGCATTGAAATTGAAATTTGATATTCTGCCCTTCATTATGGAAAGGCAATTTACAGTAAAACAATCCTAAGAGAGGGTGCAGAAAACAGAAAAGAAATCCATAAAACAATATAGGAAAGGTTATTCACATTCATACTAGGGAGGAGAAGACAGGCGTCAGCTACAGGCAGCTGGTGTATCATGTGATGGGTAGGTCAAAAGCTTTATAGAACAGGAGTGTTTTAAGCGAATGATGGTTTCAAGTGGAGGTTGGGAGGCAGATTGCTCCAGAGACTAGGGCCTAAAAGTAAAATGCAGAGTGGCAGGTTTCTATGCTGCAGAAGCTAGAACTACTTTCCCATAGAATATACTGGTCCAATTTTTGGGAAGCTTATTTCTCTAGAACTCCGTTTGTCTTGATATGTCTTTTAACTGTTTTCCCCCAAGCCAAATTTGGTCCTTCGTTGTTAAATTTTCAGAGAATTATTTAGCCCCCAGACAGACAGACAGACATTCTTGATGCAATATACTGTAGAGAAAAACAAGTCAAGAGAACGTCAGCAATATCTCTGGAAATATTTACTCCAGACATAGGACTATTGTTGCGGTATTGTTACTTTCTGCTTTATCAAAAATTTTCTTCTTAAATTACAAATAAATTCTGCAAAGTTCATTAATTAAAAACTCACTATGAGGCCTTTTTACTAAAGTATGCTAAGCAGTTAGCATGCAATTTTGTGTGCAGTAACTGCACAAGGGCCCTCGGTACCCGTTACTGTGGGGCATGACAGATACCGCATGTTGATTTGCATGCTAGCTGCCAACTGCGCATTGAGGTGATGAATGGGTGAGTTAGAGGTGCAGAGGATATGGAGAGCACATTGCAATTAGTGAGGGGAACATATCGCGAGCTCTCAATGTTGCAATTAGCACTGGTGCAGCTAATGCCACATCAATAGGTGGAGTTAGGTGTACTCACAGTAATGCCACTGTGCATCAGAGCTTGTATCCATTTATTAACTGCTGGGAACATGCTGGCCATGCCCCCAGCAGCTACTGTGGAGGCTTTGCATTAGGTTTTAGCACGTTAAGTACAAAAACCTATCACTTTAGTAAAAGGGCCCCTTTGTGTCTGAAAATATGGTGCCACATTCTGGCCCAGAATGATATTTGCAGTAGCACAGCTTATTGTATCTGACTCATTCTTAGGCAGAGACAATGAATTTAGGAGCAAGTCAAGTCCATGAAAATTTCTGGAACTCAGTAGTGAGGCTGTCAAGAGATGAGCTTGTAATGAAAAGAGTAAATCAAAAATGAAAAGGTGCAGTTGCCTTCTGATAAATGATACAGAGGCCTACTATTAGACTAAAAGCATGTAAAAACACCTGATTGAAGTGCAAGTCTTTTAGGTATGACATTAGGATAATTATTAATCATAAAATTGAACAACAAATAGTAAACAATATTGATTATTCTCTTAATAAAACATTACAACTGCTTTAACTATATTTCCAATAAAGCAATTGTTTCAAAAACTTCTACTTACAATATGCAGACTTCTCCTAGGTATCTTTAGCAAGCAGGAAATGTCATCAATAATATTGTCCACAATATGTTGGCTACCAAAGAGCTGTACATTTGTATAGTAAATGTCTCTATCGAGAAAAATGTTACAACCCATATTTTAGCTTCACTTGTTTTTGTTTGTTTGGTGAATCATTTAAAACAAAATGTTCAGGTTGGCCAGGCTGCACCAAACGTATTTCATTACCTATAGACTTTTATTGTGCTGTAGAACATGAATGGGGATTTAAAAAAATGGAAATCCCTGCACATTCTTTGCTGGCCCCGCTCTTTCCCCAGCATCATCCTTTTGCTGCTTAGAAACAACATGTGTATGCTTAACTGCAGAGGGAGAAGTTGAATTAGAATACTTAAATCTTGAGCCTAGGACAAGCCAGCTTGTGACTGAAGGTGCTAGTCTTAAATATCCTGCTTAAGCTCAAGCGATGCTAGTTCAGTGCTAGGAGAAAGCTAGGCATGCAGTATTTTTTCTGAAAATCATCTTATCCACTGCTAAAAGTCCCAATAAATTTTGCATCTCCTTTTTCTACAGGCAGAAGAAAGGGAGGAAAAGTACATAGATCTGAAAATGCCATTACACCATATATACTTTTATTGTTCTGAGAAGAGTAATTGTCAGATCAATTAACCTGGATAAACAGCTATTTGGATTTAATTACTTACCTTACAAAACCTAAGCTTAAGGCAAGATACAATGCCTTGAATCAGTTTTTGGTTCAGAGGGCTTATAATCTAAGATGTTTATTTACCAAGATGCATTATTGCAATAAAACATGTTATGTCAATTAATTTGCAATTATTGATGATACTATTCATTATTTGCAATAAAACAGCAAACTACTGACAGTTTCTACAGTTTACTTTTCAAGATTGTCATTTCTCGTATAAACGTCTTTGCTTTGGTCCTTTTTTAAATCCAGCTACACTAACAGCGTTTACTACATCCTCCGGTAATGAATTCCAGAGTTTGATTACACATTGAGCGAAAAAAAAATTTCTCTTATTAGTCTTAAAAGGGTTACACTGTAGCTTCATTGCATGTCCCCTAGTCTTTCTACTTTTTAATGCTGTAAAGAATTGATCTATGTTTACCTGTTTCACTCCATTCATTAATTTATAAACCTCTATCATATCTCCCCTCAGCCGTCTCTTTTCCAGGTTGAAAAGCCCTAACCTTTTAAGTCTTTCCTCGTAGGGGTATCCTTCCATCCCCTATACCATTTTGGTGGCTCTTCTCTGTACCTTTTCTAATTCCGTTATATCATTTTTAAGATATGGCGACCAGAATTGCACACAATATTCAAGGTGAGGTTGCACCATGGAATGATTCAGAGATATTATAATATCCTTGTTTTTTTTCTCCATTCCTTTCCTTATGATTCCTAGCATTTTATTTGCCTTCTTGTCCGCCGCTGCACATGGGTGGAGGTTTTCAACATGTTATCCACGATGCCTAAATCTTTTTCCTGGGTGGTGGTTCCTAATGTAGAACCTTGCATTGTGTAACCATAGTTTGGGTTGTTTTTTCCTAGGTGCATAACTTTGCACTTGTCCACATTAAATTTCACCTGCCATTTGAACATTCAGTCTTCCAATTTATCAAGATCCTCTTGTAATTTTTCACAATCCTCTTGGGCTTTAACAACTTTTAATCATTTTGTGTCATCTGCAAATTTGACTACCTCACTCATTATTCCCATTTCCATGTCCACAGAACCCTGGGGTACTCCACCATTCATCTTTCTCCATTGGGAAAATTGGCTATTCAGCCCTACCCTCTGCTTTCTATCTTTTAACCAGTTCCTGATCCACAATAGTACACTGCCTCCTATCCCATGACTTTTTAACTTCACCAAGAGTCTCTCTTGAGGGACCTCGTCAACGGCTTTCTGAAAATCCAGATACACTATATCGTCCGGCTCACCTTTGTATGTTTATTTACACCTTCCAAAAAATATAACAGGTTAGTAAGACAAGACCTTCCTTGGCTAAAACCATGTTGGCTTTCTCCCATTAAAGAATGACTATCTACATGTTCAGTAATTTTGTTCTTTATAATGGTTTTTACCATTTTGCCCAGTACTGATATCACACTCAACCAGCCTGTAGTTTCCCGGATCACCCCTGGAGCCCTTTTTAAAAACTAGTGTTACATTGGCTAGTCGCCAGTCTTAAGGTACTACAGATGATTTTAATGATAGTTCACAGATTACTAATACTAGGTCTGTAATCTCATATTTCAGTTCTTTCAACATCCTCAGGTGTATACCTTCCAATTCAGGTGATTTACTACTATTTAGTTTATCAAATAGTTGTAATATATCGTCTCGGTTTATCAATATTTCTTTCGATTCTTCCGATGCATCACCTTTAAATACCATTTCAGTTGTGGGTAACTTCCCTACATCTTCTTCAGTAAAGACTGAAGCAAAGAATTCATTCAGTCTCTCCGCTATGGATTTGTCTACTATGTTACTATGTCCCTTACCCCTCTATCATCTAATGGTCCAACTGACTCTCTCACAGGTTTTTTGCCATGAATGCACATGAAAAAGTCTTTATTATGTATTTTAGCTTCCACAGCAAGCTTCTTCTCAAATTCTCTCTTCACCTGCCTTATCAGTGCCTTGCATCTAACTTGCCAGTGCTTATGTTGTTTCCAGTTTCCGTCATTTGGCTCCTTTTTCCATTTCCTGAAAGATGCTTTTTTGGCAACAGCAGCCTGTCTGCCTCACCTTTAAATCATGCTGGCAGTTTTCTGGACTTCCTGCCATCTTTCCTAAAACGTGGAATACAGCTGGTCTGGGCTTCCAAGATACAATAGTATTTTTAAATAACGCCCATGCTTGATGTAAATCTTTAACCTTTGCAGCTGCTCCTTTTATTTTTTTTCTGAACTATTTTCCTCATTTTATCATAGTCTCCCTTTTGAAAGTTAAAATTTGGTACTGTGGATTTCCTTGCCGTCTTTCCTCCATTTATGAAATCAAATGTGATCATCTTATGATCACTATTGCCAAGTGGCCCCAACACCTTTATCTCTTGCACCAGATCTTGTGTATCACTAAGGACTAGGTCCAAAATGTCTTCCCCGCTTGTAGGTTTAAAAAAGGTTTGGGCAAGTTCCTGGAGGAAAGGTCCATAAACCATTATTAAAAAGGGACCCAGGATTTATTTATTTATTTATTTTTATTTACATTCTCTTATATACCGCGCTATTCTGCATCAGTGCGGTTTACATTGAACAAACTGAAATTACATTGAACAGGGCATTATAACTTGGAGATAACTATTTTACAGGGAACATGGGCTATGGAGGGTTAAGTGGCTTGCTCAAGACCACAAGGAGCACCTGTGGGACTAGAAACCCCAGTCCTTCCAGCCCAAGGTTGCTGTCCTCTAGTGGGATTTGAACCACCAACCTTCTGGCCTGGAGTACCGTGCCCCAACCACTAGGCCACTCCTCCATATCAGTGCTTGAACCAATACAAGCAATGTGGAACCTGTGTCTTTTGGGGATACTGCTAGGTACGTATGACCTAGATTGGCCACTGTTGGAAACAGGATACTGGGCTTGATGGACCTTGGTCTGACCCAGTATGGCATATCTTATGTTCTTAGGTTCAGGAACCAGCTGCTCCAAGATGACTTCATTTATTTCATCTAGAAACTTTACTTTCTTCTTCTCATAAAATGACTTGCCACTCTGATCCCATCCCATCCCACTGGATGACTGAACTTTCCTTGTCTCTTCTCCCATTGATACTAGCCATCTTCAATACAAGTCTGTCTTCCAGTACTTTCCCTGCCCCCTGGAAACAGGCCCTAATCTGCCCAATTCTCAAAAACCCTTCACTGGATCTCACAGTTCCTGCATACTACAGGCCCGTCTCAAACCTCCCCTTCCTGTCCATAATACCCGAAAAGCTAATCTTCGCCCAACTTTCTGCTGATCTTGACTCCACTCACGTCCTCCACCCACGTCAATCTGGTTTTCGTCCTGGCCACAGCACAGAGACTATCCTGCTTTTTTTTCTCAATTAATTGCATGCTTCTCACGCCCATGGTGATATCTCCTTGGCTGTCTCCTTGGATCTTTCCTTAGCTTTTGATCTTGTCGAGCACTCTATTCTCCTATCTCGGCTGTATGATTTTGGTGTCCGAGGATCTGTTTTTTGCTGGTTCTATACATTTCTCTCCTCCAGGTTCTTTTCAGTCCTGGCTGGCAATTCTTCCTCACTTTCCACACCTTTCCATTGTGGTGTCCCAAGGGTCAATGTTGGCCCCCCTATTCTTCAATATCTTCCTGGTCCCTTCACAGTCCTGATTCAGCAACACAGTATATCAGCGTATTATTACACCAATGACATCATCCTCTTGCACCACACATTAGCCCTTCTACTCTTGATCTTTCCCCCCTCAACTCCTATCTTTCACAAGCCTCCTCCTGGATGTCTACCAATTTCCTGCACCTAAACTCTGCTAAAACAGCTGCAATCTGGTTCTCCCTTGGTGTCCCTCTTCCCTTGTTGGCCCCCACATTTCACGAATCCCCAGTTTCGTTAGTCCACTCCCTTCGATATCTAGGTGTTACCCTTGATTCCTCACTTTCCTTTCGAGATCATCTTTCTCACCTCATTAGATGTTCCTTCTACTCTCTCCAGCAAATTCGATCCATTTGCCCATCCCTGTCCCCATCATCCCTGAACACTTTTCTTCTTTCTCTGGTTATTTATAGGATCTAATTGTTCCCTGTACCCCGCTGTGACTGGTAGATACAGCGGTATAAAAAAGTTGTAAAATAAAATAAATAAATAACATGGCTCTCAGAGGCCTCTCCCAGTAACAATTAAATTGACTCCAACTCCTACAGAACACTGCTACCCAGATGATCACTTATGCTTCTTGTACTGACCGTATTACCCCAATTCTCATACAACTCCACTGGCTTCCCCTCAAATCTCACATACAGTACAAATTACTTACACTGGTTGATAAGGCTTTACACACCGGCACGCACATATACCTTTCAGATCTGCTTCACCTTCACACTGTATTCTTCGCTCAGTCCACGCCAACCATTTGCATCTGTAATCACCCTCAAACCCACGTGGAATCCACCCGACATTCTATTTTTTCATTTCTTAGCCCCGCACTCTGGCCTCAGACAAGAGCTTTCCTTTCCAAAATTCAAGTCCATGTTAAAAACTCACCTATTTCAAGTTGTTTATGTTTTTTTTTCTAAAGTTGGGTTTCGCGGCTAGGGGGAAGGAGCGATTGCGGTCCAAGGAAAAACTGCTTTGTTGTGGTTTTTTTTGTAGTTTGAGAGGCAGCTTTTGCTGGTGGAGAAAGGAGAGCTGTGGCTGGTTGAGCGCAATCAAAGAAAAAATTGATGTCTCTGGAAGCAAATAGGCGGGATTCTGGAGTATGTTTACAAAACCACATTATGTTTTTGCAGCTAACATTCCAAAAAGTGCAGATGGCACCACATTAGCTGCAAAGGCTGTGCATTAACTATTTGGGGGCATGCCCAGCATTTTCCCAGCAGATAATGCACCAAAAGTGCTGAGTACGTGGGCGGGCAGCATTGTGGATGCATCTAATGCCACCCATTGTCTGCAAATCCAATGGTTACCACGCATTGTTCAGGCCCATGGTAACCACACATGTTTAGTAAACATACCCCTTTGTGTGTGTGTGGGGGGGGGAAAGGTTGAAGTTTTGGAGATTTCAAATTTTTGTTGTATGGATGTACAGGTAAGCTATCAATCCCCGTTATGTGGACGATTAGGAGAAATTTTCTTTCAAATATTTGTACTTGATGGTAGAATGGATTTTGTAAATTGTCTTTATTTTCTTTTTTGATTACAATTGTAATTACTGGTGACTAATTACAAACTAGGGAAAATGCTATGATAAAAATAATGCTAAAGAACCCATACCTATGAATTCTTCTGTATCCCAAGTGTCGTGTGCTATTGGAAAGTTATGATGCCTGCCTTGTCAATAATAAAATAAACTTGTTTAAGACACGAAGGTAACATTTATCATGTGCCAAAAATGCAGCTGTGCTAAAAATCCCCCACTGACCGCATAGCGTGGGCTGGGATGCAGACTGAGCAGTCCATGGGCGGAGCGTGCACACTGTACTTAGTGCAGGTGTTCTTGGTGAGCGCTAACTGGCAGCGTTTCAATTAGCATGGATGCCCTTCCCCCCTTCCCCCACTCAGTGGGTGGCATTAAGCATACCCATGTTGATTGTGCTAAACAGCATAGCACAGGTGTGGCATGAAAGCAATGCTAGCTACAAGAGGACATCTCAGGCTCGCCTACATTTTTTCTGCACAGGTCCAGCATTACCCCTATGTTCATTTTGTGGGGATGAATGTGTGTTTTATTTCTATGGTTATTAGATTGTAGAAATTTCAGTCATCATAAAAAAATCTTAGTAGTTGAGGCGCTAAAAGGGCAGCTGCCTCCCTTTCCCCCAAAAATAGTATCTTGGGCTAACATTTTTCAGAGAATAGTCACATTGTGACAAATGGAAACCAGGAAAACTAATTGCTTAGGAAAAGGGAACATATAAGAAGCAGAAGAACAGTTAAATATTTGAAAATTCCAGATCAAACCCCCTTGAAAAATACCAATTTTATTTTAAAAATGTAAATGAAATATTACCTTTTCGTGGCATATGTATTGCTCTGAACCAGCTTGTAGATCATGGAAAGTATTTTAAGAATCAGAGCTGCAATAGAAGACATAAGAATGAAACACTGAAATAAATTAATGGGCTTCAGTTTTCTTTCCGTTTGTAATTTAGGCATAAATGTATTTCAGTATCAGAATGAAAACAATGACCTTCTGCAATAATCATTAATTTATAACAATCTTGCTCTAATTACCAAGATGTACTATGGGTCATATAATTAATTAGAGAATAGTAGCTTCATAAATCGCTTTAGTAGAAAGCATACAAGCATTACAAGATGGAGAAAAAGTAAAGTTTCTATCACTGTAATTTTCCATTTAAAACTTTTGAATCAAGTACTGTTCATTTTGACAGCAGCACTGTCTCTGTGTATTTGCCTTCTTCAGGAATAAAAGGGATAATTGATTAAAGCAAGTTTTACAACACTTTAGTAAATCAGACTAAAGAAAAAGCAGCTTTACAGAATATTTCCAACTTGATATTCCTGATTTAGAGCTGGTGCAAGGGATTGAGGTGTTCTAGGTGAACCTCATTCCTTACATCCCTCCTGCTCCTCTCCCACCCCCTCTCCTGCCCCCACTGCAGCTCCTCTTTGGGTCCTGGCAATGGCTTTGGCGCTGCAAGGCTGGCTTCTGCTCCCTCCGATGCTCAGTGCCGACTTCCTTTTGCATGAGAGCAGAAGTAACTAATCAGCTGCTTCTGCTCCCATGCAAAAGGAATTCGGCATTGGGTATTAAAGGGGGCAGAAGCACAAACAGCCCCGCAGCACAGGAGGTTGAGGTAAGCACTTCAGGGCTGTTTGAAGCCACTGCCGCTGCTGTATGACCCAGAGAGGGGTGGCCACCCCCTGGACTACTGGTGCTCTAGGTGGCCATCTAGTTTGCCTAATGGCTAAACTGGCCCTGTTCTGATTGAAGCCACTGGAAAAAACAGCCCATTCTTCTACAACTTGAATAAAACCAATTGCATTTATTTATTTATTTTATTTATTTAATGTCTTTTCTATACCGCACTCTTTCAAATCAGTGCGGTGTAGTCAGCAAACTTGTGCAGTGCAGGCATTGCCCACACTGGACTTACAGAGAACAGGGATTTTTACATGGGCTAACAGGGTAACTATGTACAGGCAGGCTGGCTGTCACAGGTGACAGGGGCAGCTCACAAATTACTTACAGGCTGGTTTAACTATGTACAGATTGACAGGTCAAAGTAGGAATACCTTCTACCTGCCAGGTGTCTCGTGGTCTAGAGTGTGGGGCTGTGCTCTTGCGGGGTGGCTGTGCAGGGGATGACAATCTGACTTCTGAGTGTGGCTGGCTGTGAGATATCAGTTTGGTCGGTGAAGTGTTGGAGGAACAGATGGTGCTTCAGAGCCTTCCGAAACTGGGTGAGGTCAGTGATGGCGCGGATGGCCGGTGGGAGTGCGTTCCAGCATGACATATTATGCACCGAGTTGATACATAACGCAATCTCTTCTGCAGAGCAACCCATTTTTTCATTTTCTAAGAGGCCTATCTGTCAAGAGATAAGAACATAGGATATGCCATGCTGGGTCAGACCAAAGGTCCATTGAGCCCAGCATCCTATCTCTGACAGTGGCCAATCCCAGCCACAACTACCAATAGGATTGCAAACAGTAGACCCGTTCCTAGTGGATAATATATTGAACCCCTCTGCCTAGTGTGCAGCGGTGGCCAAGAAAGCAAACAGAATGCTAGGATCTGTGCCCACCACGGCGGCCCTCCTACTCGTCGCAGCTTAGCCCTCGCGGCTCTGCTCGGTCTCCTGTGGCCGGCGATTGCCGGATATGGGCCCGACGCTCCAGCACCATCCATTTTCAAGGCTAGTTGATTCGGCAGGTGAGTTGTTACATACTCCTTAGCAGGTTCCAACTTCCATGGCCACCATCCTGCTGTCTATATCAAACAACACCTTTTCTGGGGTCTGATGAGCGTCGGCCTTGGGCTCCTTAACCTGGCCTTTGGTTCATCCCGCAGCACCATTTCTGCTTACCATGCCTCTGTATCATTCCATAGTGTGACCACACCTTGAATATTGTGTGCAATTCTGGTCACCATAACTTAAAAAGGCTATAGCAGAATTATAAAACGTACAGAGAAGAGCCACCTTATATATCTCCATATAAGGAATATTTAAAACTGTGGCGGCGCTATATAGATGACATTTTCATGTTATGGAAAGGGTCAACAAGTATTTTGGAAGAATTTTTTGATTGGTTAGATAGAAGAGATCCCAATATACAATTTACA
Source organism: Ichthyophis bannanicus (assembly GCA_033557465.1). Taxonomy (NCBI): domain Eukaryota; kingdom Metazoa; phylum Chordata; class Amphibia; order Gymnophiona; family Ichthyophiidae; genus Ichthyophis; species Ichthyophis bannanicus. The sequence goes on along the minus strand of CM066049.1, from coordinate 115,251,076 downwards.
CATTCCTACCATATGAACACTATGGTGGGTTTTTTTTTTTAATGCAAATTTACAATACACCAACAAGTAACAACTTGTACAGAAATGGACTTTTCAGACCACAAGTCCACAACAGAGAGGCAAATATAGGTCACAAAACACAGGAAAATTGTCACCTAGCAAATATAAAGGAAAAAGGATGGACAAGAGAAGAGTACAACACTCTAACCGTAAGTAGACCTCCTAATCCGGAGGACTACCGGGGGATAAAGGAGAGGAGGGAGCCAACAAATTCCCCTGTTTAGAATTAATAAAAGAGGCTAGTTGAGAAGGTTCAAAGAAAATATAGCTGTTTCCAGATAGTTTCATCAAACATTTACAGGGAAATCGCAGAAAAAACAAACCCCCCAACTGAAGAACCCCTGACCGGTACAGAAGAAACTGCTTCCTTCTCTTCTGAGTTGCTCTCGAGACATCTGGAAACATTCTAATACGTGATTCCAAAAATTATTTTCCAGTAGACCTGAAAAAAAGCCTCAGAAGCCAGTCTCTATCCACCTCTAGGGCGAAGGTCACCAACAGCGTAGCAGTCATCCCAACCGCAGTAGGGGACCGTTCCAAAAAGGTAGAAAGGTCCAAACTATCCGCAGACATCACCCGGTGATCTCCTTCACCCTTATCTCCAATCTTAGAGATCGGAAGATAGAAAGCTTTAGATATTGGAGAAATTGCATCTGCCGATACCTTAAGTACTGTAATAAGAAACTGCTTGAATAGTTCCAAGGCTGAAACCTTGGAACTATTCAAGCAGGAAAAGTTCAGAACACTGAGGTTACGGCTTTTTGCAGCATTTTCAAGAAACTCCAGCCTCCTATGTACCACCGCCGAATCTCTTATCAAATTATGGGAAACATCCTTAATCTGCCCAAGGGACTCCTCTAAGGAGGCCACTTTAGCATTCATCTCAGTCTGAGTAGATTGATAAACTTGTAACTGTTGCCCAAAAAGCTGAAACTGTTGATGAATAGATTGGAGCTGTGCTGTTATATTAAGGTGCATGGCTGAAAAAGCTTCCCATAAAGAGTCAATAGTAACAACTTTAGGTTTTTCCAGAAGAAGACTTTGGGCACTCACCATTTGCGGGGTAACTAGCTCCAGACCCGAGAGAGATTTCTCAGAGGAGAAACGAGGGAAAGAGACCCGATCCTCAACTGCCCCCTCCATGTCAGACAGCACTTCCGGAATTACCTGCCCGGCCGGACTAACTTCCATGCCGGCAGAATGTTGTCGAGGCTGTTCAGTAGGGCAAAACGACCCTCCACCAATCCCTCCTGAGTCCTCTGGCAGAATCGCACCTTCCGGTTGCACTGGCAGAACACGGCACTCCGGGCTCAAAGATGCCTCAAGTCTCCCGGCGTCCCGGGACCCTCCGTCCGCCCCAAGAACGCCTAGCGAGGGCTCCGAAGTCACTGCACTCTTCTCCGCGGTCACCACGAAGGAATCCATGGGACCACGAGATGTCGGCTTTCCAGCCCCCGTGTCCTCCGTTGTCGCCAGCTTAGCCTTACGTTTTCTGCCCTTATGCGGCATTGAACAAACTCCTTAAAATCCCGAGGAAACGCTGGCGGACTTCAAAAGTCACGAAGCTCACCGATGTCCGTCCGTTATCGTCGCCATCTTGCCTAACTTATGCACCAACACTATGGTGTTTTTAGATGTTTCAGTTAAAAAGAGCGATATGGGATGGATCACGTCGGTGCATAGGAAAAAAAAACAGACTGAAACACCTTCCTTCATTACAGCAGTGGTCACCCAAGACAACTCCAGGACAGCTTACCTTTTTCACAGTTTATAAGATATCGTAGAAATTGCTCAGATTGATGTTTGAAATCTTGACTATCTAAAACACTAATGAATAATTTCCGACAAAGAGGATACCCAGAATATGCATAACCGGGATACAACAACATTTGAGTATAATACCATAAATTTAGTTACAAAATATTCCCCCTACAGTTCTCAAATCAAACGGATTATTAAAAGACACACAAACGTTTTAAATACCCTTCCAGGATTAAAAGATAAAAACATTTGATGTGTCTGGTAACGTCACAAAAATCTTAAAGAAAAACTAAGTCCTGCTATGTTATGATCCGTACCTGATACGCTGATAGGAAATATCACGGGACATAGTAAATGTGGGGAATGTAATATTTGTGAAATTTCTAGTGAAATAGTGGATTTCGACTATCATGGAGTGACATACAGACTAAACATCTTGTGATACTCGATTTTTGGTATATTGTATCAGATGCCCATTTGGATTAATAGATATAGGCAAAATAATACGGCCTTTTAGAGTACGGATGAATGAACACCGCAGTAGATTGCATTGCAAGACACGGGAAGCACTAATAGTGGCACATTGTTTAGAACTAAATCATAAATTTGAAGAGTTACGATGTTTTTGTGTTGATATGCTTAACACAGGAAGAGACAGAAAATCCAGAGAACAAGCTTTATTAATTTGTGAACAAAGATGGATTTATAATCTTCAGTCACCTCAGGAGGCTTAAATGCCCAAATGGATTGGGGAGCGTGCATTTAAGAAACAAGAGTAGGAGGACCAAGAAACATTAATCACACATATAGAGTTTTGAATTTCAGGCAAACAATTTGTGGTAAAATCATATAAGTGTAAACTGTGGTATAATGATCCATTGCCAGCATGGCAATGACATAATTTACACAATGGTTCATGACATTTAATAACACAATAATAATATTGTTTTTATAAGCGCGGTTTAAAAAAATTTTCCATGAGCGCGGTTCAGCTGAAAACTACTAGGTTTAATGTGAGAGAGAACAATGGTAAATGATGCAACGCTAGCAAGTGAATGCAATAATTTCATTAGTGGTTTATTTAAATTCCACACCTTGGTACCATCTCGCATGCGCAGCGTTATTGGAAGCCGACAGGCTCAGAGAAATGCAACGGAAGCAGCATCAAATGGTATTATAATTGAGGTACGTTTTGAATGCATATCATAGATAGCTTGATTGGTATAGAGCAAACATAATAAATTCAGTGAAGATGTGATTCGATAGTTCAATGTTTATCTGTTTTGTCAGCAGTGCTTAAACAGAACCGCCCCCCCTGAATAAACTCACGAATGTGAAACAGACAAGGTGCCAGGGCATGGCGTTGGGGAAAGATACAGAACAAAATAGTTAAGCACTTTTTCAATTTGGAAAAACTTTCTAATGATGCAAATGGTACATTGAGAATCATAGAACAGGAAGGTCATCGATGCGAAAAGGCACACTATATCAAGACGAAAGTCTGGAGTCTAGTGCCTCAATGAGTCTGAGACATCCTGTTCTCTTAATCTTGAATAATTAGAAGATTAATACACAATTCGTATAGAAAGAATTTCAGGATTGATTCCTTTATGTGTAAGATAACATGATCAGGAGAGAAATCACAATCTTACAGATAAGAACAGAGTATTGATCACTTGAGTTTGGCAAATATTGTACTCTGAGAGCAGACCAATAATTAGAATGTTACCACCTCTTGAGGTGACGAGAGAAGGCCACACCCTTTGGATCAATAAATCCACATACTATGGTCTGTGAAGCCAATACAGGACCACTAGGATCACCAGGCCTAACCTGTGCAAAGACAGCTCAACAGGAACCAGGGAGAGAGATATACATAATCCCTTTTTGAGGCCACTCCTGAAGTAGGACATCAAAGCCTGACATCCACAGATCCTTCCTATATCTGAAATAGCTTCTCGCATTGGCATTCTCCAGAATGATCATTAAATGGATCAATGGAAGGACCTCTTTGCACTTTGAAGGAAAAAAAGGGGACTGTTGTAGTGGTTGAAATGGAAGGGCAGACCAGATAGGCTGTGTGGTCTTTTTCTGCTGTTATATTTCTATGTATCTATGCGGTCACACGAGGGAAAGCTGAGCTTTCATGTCACCCGGACCCACAGAATGTGACACAGCAGTCGGTCTGCATGTTGTCAAAGCTTGCGGTGTGTGCAGCAGACAGGGCAATCAGTTGCTCCTCCACCCAACAACACAGTTCTATGACCTCGAGATTTACACCAGTAACATGAGTTCTGCCTTGTTTGTGGACACCATGCCATCGTCAGGACAGTATACAAGAACACTCAACTCACTTTTCTCAATAGAAGAGGCCTGAACCTCTCCAGGGTCAAACTGATCACTCTTGCCTTCAGGAAGATGATCACACAGGAGACCTCCAGAGGGGCTAAAGTCCCTGTGCCAGATGGCCCAGGTATTGTGTCCCCAGCCTTTCAGGCTGGCATCCAAGATGACAAGCACTCCATCTAGTGCTTTCTATGGCACCCCAGCCATCAGATGACAGAATCACAATCACTTCCTCAACTTCTTTATCTCCAAGGGAGTGGAAGGGCCTGGATCTTTCTTCTCTTATCTCTCCCTACACCCCCCTCGGGTACTCCGCTCTTCTGGCAAATTGCTTCTGTCTGTGCCCTTCTCTTCTATTGCTAATTCCAGACCGTTCCTTTCACCTTGCTGCACCTTATGTCTGGAACAAATTATCTGAGTCTGTACGCCAGGCGCCTTCTCTGACCCTTTTCAAATCCAAGCTGAAAACTCACCTCTTCGTTGCTGCTTTCGGATCTTCACTCACTTGATTTTCTTGTGTTTCTTTACCATTCCCCCTAGTATCCCTGTCTACGCCTTCTGTGTTGTCTGTCTTGACTAGATTGTAAGCTCTGATGAGCAGGGACTGTCTCTTACATGTCTGTGCAGTGCTGCATACGTCTTGTAGCACTATACAAATGCTCAGTAGCAGTAGCAGTAGTAGTGGGAAATATGAAAACCAGAAGGTTTGCAAGTGACTCTGCATCAGGCCCATATGTACCCTGGTCCAAGGAATGAGCTCCAAGGTCAATGTCACAGGAAAGGAAATTATCAAATAAATAACATTTCACCTTCTGGATCATCCTGCTAGACCAGTTCAGACCAGTGCAAAGTACCAAAGCTGTGATGCCATTAAGGGGAAGAAGACATGGTTGCCTTTAGGACCTCTGCACAGAATGTCTCATCTGCCCTGGCATGAAGCTCCAACCAGTAATGCTGAGAAAAATAGACAAGAAAGACCAAGTAGCTGCCTGGCAAATGTCTGCCGGAGTGATGAAACTGGCCTATGTCCAGGAAGATGTCTGCACCCGGGTGCAATGAACCCTCAACCCTTCTGGAACGAGCTTATTCCCCAGGATGTAAGCCAAAGCCACTGCACTCTAAATCCAACAGCCTAAACTGGATTTGGAGACTGCTTCTCCCTTATGAAATCCATAAACAAAAACAGTCTGTCTGTTCTTTGGAACGGGTTTGTCTCTTTTGGATATTGGAGATGCATCCTGCGCACATTCATCAGATGAAGGTCTTTATTTCTTCCTCTCCCCCTTCCCATGGGGTCCTACTGCTCCTCTTCAGGCCCACCAAGCACCAAGAAGCTGTGGGTAACAGTGCTTGACACAAGAGAGCCCAGCCTGCACCACTCTCGCTCCAAACTGAGTATCACCGAGTGCCTGAACATCCAGATGATAGTGACAGGCAAAGGAATGAAGAGAAGACTACGTGGCCACTTTGCAAATCTCCTCCTCTCAGGGAGGAGGAACTTAAGGTTATTTAGAAAGGACACCACAGCCATTTTTCAAAGCCCTAGAGCTCATAGTTATATGGAAAAGTCATGCTAACTCACAAAGTGATCCACTCTGACCCCCCCCCCCTTCTACACACTACTTCAGACCTCCCAACCACACAGATCTAGACTGACTTCCACGATGAACACCCTCATCATCCCCCACATCAGAACCAAATCCGTCCAGCAGGCATGTAAACAAGCCTTCGAACTGTACGCCCTCCTCTATATGGAACATTCTACCAGACCAGCTCAGGAACATCACAGACCTCAAAACCTTCAGAAAAATCAGAAGACACACCTATTCACCGAGCATTTCAGCCCTCTCTCATAACTGTCCCCCCCTCCCAGAAAGAACATAACCAGAAAACTATCACTATATATATATAGTTTATAATTGTATATAGTTATGAACTCAAGAGTTATCAATTGCATGATGCATCTAGTTTAAGATGTTGTTATAATTTATTTTCAAATTTTTCTCTGTAAACCGCCTTGACCCAGTGAAAGTCGGTATATCAATGCAGCTAAATAAATAAATAAGTCCTCAACAAGAAACTTGTGCAATGAATGGACTGTGAGAAACCAGTTTGGCATTATATTTGATCAGATAAGCAAATTGTTTTTTTAGGAAACATCTTTGCCCTGATGCAGGATTGAGATATTTTTATTCGAAACACGACAGTCGTAGTCGGCAGTACATTGATGTTCCTTTTTCAACGACAATCGTTAATGTTTTCTATTGCATCATGATGCATGAATTGTGAATAAACTGGTCTCTAATATTTTTTTTGTAAAAAATGACTCTGTAGTTATATTAACGCACTTGATCACAAAAAAAAAGATAAAAGGGACTTATACGCTAAAAGCAGTTAGCACACAGCAGCTTTGAATGAAAGAGTCTGACATATGTATTGGTTATTTATGAACCTTATTCTATCACAGAATTTTGGAGAGTCACTGCAAATCTCAGCAGGTGATACCAAGCATACTCAGCCCAAGACGCCGCCTGAGCCCTGGTAGAATGGGCTCAAAATCCCATTGGAATTGTCCACCCCTTAAGCAAATAAGCAGTGAACAATCAACACTTTTGAAGCTGCCTCACCTTTACACAACCCACCAAAAAGCACAAAAAGATGATTGGACTGCCTAAAGTGCTTTATTTTTTTCAAATACTGAAACAGATCACGGTGTACATCGAAAATACGCCAGACTCGCACATAAGACAGAGAAGTAGAATGATTGTGTGCCTGTAACAACATTGATACATCCAAGGCAGAATAGCCCTTTCAAGAGCCAAGCTGTAGTGAGAACTGATGCTCCTCTGTCATGCAAATTGGACCCTGAGACAGGAGATCGTTTACCATCAACAATCAAAATGACACTGCTACATTCAGCTGTTCCAAATCCGCATACCAAAGCCTCCTTGGCTAATCTGCTGCCACTACTACTATAAGACCTGGATGTGCCTCCACTCTTTGGACCACCTGGCCTATCAGGAGCCATGGAGGAAAGATGTACAAGAGACCCTCCTGAGGTCACCTTTGCACCATTGCATCCAGGCCCTCCGACATTCTCTCTCGTCGGCAACTAAAGAACTGAGAGACCTTGGCATTCTCTGTTGATGCCATCAGATCCATCATGCACAAGCACCATCAGCTTACTATCTGCTGAAAAAATTAGTCCATAAAAGACCACTCCCAGATCCAAGAGATTTCAGCTGAGATAATCAGCCTGGATGTTTTCTTGTTCTGCTACGAGCTCATCCTGCTCGTCCTACGTTTTCTTCTCCTACTCGTACATGAGCTGCTGACAGCACTACTAGATTCGTCTCCACCCATTCCAGCAGTGGGCCCAACTCATTTGTCAGGATAAGGCTCCTGGTGCCTCTCTACCAGTTGATGTAGTCTATTGTTGCTGCATTGTCTGCCAAAACCTGCACTGATTTGAGCCAGACTAGATGATGAAAAGCCTTGAGAGCCAAAAAGACTGATTGCATCTCCAACTGATTGATAGACCAGGTTGCCTCTTCTTGAGACCACTGTCCATGTGTCACCCGGGACTAATAGTGCAACCCCCCAATCGGACAGACTGGTATCCATAGTGACTATTTGGTGTTTTCAGCAGCATTTTTGCTGCTAGCTTGGCTGGGTCCAGCCATCAGACTGCATTTGATGACCATCTGGTCAACAAGGCCCGCTGTAGAGTGCACATATGTGCTCAGACCTAAGGTACCAACTCCAGCATTGCAGCCATGGACTCCAGGAATTACAGATAATTCCATGCATGCTGACCCTGTTGTCCTAAAAGAGCCTGTACCTGAAATCTCAGTTTCTACACTCTTTCCATAGTCAATGACACTGTGCCTCTCCTGCGATCGAAGCATGCCCCCAGGTACTGGGAATGCTCCACTCTGTTCTTGGCAAAATTGACCACCCAGCCCAATTCCTGGAGCAATAACAGTACCCTCTGCATTGCTGTTTGACTTTCTTGGGCTGACTTTGCCCTGACTAACCAATCATCAAGTTTGGGATGCACCAACACCCCTTCCCTGAGCAATGCTGCCACTACAACTACCATCACTTTGAGGAAAGTCCTGGGCACCATGGCTAACCTGAAGGGCAATGCTTGAAGCTAAAAATGGCCCATGGGCAGAGCAAAACGCAAATACTTGTGATGTGCCAGCTGAATGGGAATATGCAAGTAGGTCTCTGTTAAGTCTAAGGAGGTCATAAATCCCCCTGTCTGACCACTACTTTCCATGTGAAAGTGAGGAACATGCAAAGCCCTATTTCAAATCCAAAATTGGTCAAAAGGATTCTTCTTTTTTGGGCACCACAAAATAAATGGAACCACCACCTAGGCCCCGCTCTTCCCAAAAGACTTGTATCATGGTCTGAAGCTGAAGCAGCCACTGCAGCCTTTCTGCCATTGCCCATGCCTTTGCAGGTATACAGCAAGGTGATTCCATAAAGGCATCTCACAGGTCTGATATGATTTAGGTCCAATAGAGCTCTTGTAGAAGACCACCCACTCAAATCAATCCCACCTGGACCTCAAAAATGTCATTTGACCAACTTAGAGTTTCCTGTGGTCCCTAAGAAGGAGACTCTTCCTCCTTTCTGACCACCTCAAAAGGGCTGGCCACATGGCAGAAATCGAGACCTTTAGAAGGAAGTGGATCATGAGGAATGTGACCTCTAGTGGATGAAGCTGATTTAGCTCCCTGTGGTCTATCGTCTGGTAATCTAGATACTTTAGCCTCACCCAAATCCTTTACCAGCTTTTCCAAGGCCTCTCAAAAGAGCAATTTGCCCTTAAATGGAAGCTTACTAAGCTGGGTCTTAGAAGCCACATCACTGACCAATTCCGTAGCCATAAAATAAGGTGAGCTGTCACCACTGAGACCAAATTCTTTGCCGAGACCTGACCAAATCATACAGGGTATCTTCCAGAAAGGCAGAACCAGACTCCAATCTAGCCGCTTTGGACAAGGATTCCTGGGACTCTTGTCCATCTTCCTGGATCTTTTGAGACCAGCGCAAACAGGCTCAAGCCATATATGCTCTGCAGACCGCTGCCTGCAACACCAGCACGGAGACATTGAAAGATTGCTTCAAGAGAGATTCCATCCTATGAACCTGTGAGTCTTTAAGAGCTGCTCCATCTTCCATGGGAATAGTCATCTTCTTGGTAACTGCTGTCACCAGCACATCCACCTTCAGGAGCCACAACAGCTTCCTTTCCTCCAAGGGAATTGGATACAAATGTGGCATGGATCTGCTAACCTGCAGACCTGCATCTGGGGACCCCAATTCCCATGTAATCATTTCTTTAATCACCCTATGGAGCGGAAAGAACTTAGCGGGCTTCCAAATATCCTCTAACAGGGGATCCTCCACACTCACTGATGTAAGTAGAGTGTCTTCTGCAATATTAAGGGCCACTAGGGTCTGAGATGAGGGTCGACAACTCTTCCCTTACAACTGTGGGATCTTCTCCTGAAGAGATTTCACCTTCCTTGAGCTCCTCCCTAGGAAAGGATCCCAACTCCCAGAAGGTTCCTTCAAAGGATCCTCAGGAATCTATGGAAACTACCGACGCTCGGTCCTCCCAGTCCTCCTCCAGTTCAACTTGTGGCCATTTTTCTCCCATACTGTCCATATGCCGCTGGAAGGAGAGTCCTCTTGAGACTTAAAGGACCCCTGATAGAGACCCTACTTCAAGCCAGAAGCTTTATGTATCAACAAAACAAATTATGGGGTAAAAGAGATATCCTGAGATAAAAACTGTTCCCCCAAAGCTTCTAGCATTGACAAGGAGGCATCTCCGATGCTGCGAAGTAACTCTGGGGCCTCTACTGCTTCAGGAAGTACAGCCATGGGCCGAGCAACAATGGTGGTGCTTCCCGTCAAAAACTCCTCACTATCCTGCTGAGGAGATGCTGTCCCGAACTCCAGCATTGCTGCCGCGGTGCTTCTGGCACTCTACGAGCTTCCCAGAGCCATAATGCTCTGCGCCTCTACTGACCTGCTCTCCCATTCGCAATCGTGGCAGAAACTGGAGCCAGAAACCAGACTCCAGCAGCTGCTGCAGGCCTCACACGGGACCTTCGCCAATGAAAGAGAAGACATCAGCTCCATGACTGTTAGCCCTGATTCCTCAGACGAGCCCAGCCCACCTGCTGCATTGTCGACTGAACGCCGAAGCCCTCACAAGACCGGGAGACTAACAAAGCCACACTGGTTTCTGTGGTTGACAAAACTTGTCTTTTTTTTTTTTTATTGTGGTCTTAAAGGGTCGGCAGGGTTACTTCCCAAAATCAACCCTGGGCTCCCTCCCAAGAGTTGGGGAGGAGGAAAGGGGGATTTAAATGTAGAGACCCTGCAAAGAGTTCCTCTTGTAGGACCGTCAGGAAGGAGGGAGCAAGGGGGAGAGACCTGACACTGTCAGGTTTTGCACCCCTGGGTCCATATCTTGAACACCTCGTGGAGCCATTGAAGAAATCTTTTTGTAGCAATATTTTTTTTTTCCTAAGCCGTCCAATAGAGCCTAGACTGAACAGGAATCTAAGCCTCCTCCATCTGCTGGAAACTGAGAAATATTAGTGAGAGATTGGCTGCATAGGACCCTTATAGGGTGACATCACCAAACCAGTGGTTCTCAGTCTCCATCTTCTGGCAGGAGGGCATAAGCCCATGCGTCTGGACTGGTCTAAAGTTCAGATGATGAGAAAGCATCTTTTGCACACAAAAGAGAACATTTATAAAATTGCACATGGGTATACATGTATATAATGCATAAAATATAGGCATATGAAAAGTGTGTGCCTACTTTTATGCGGACCACACATACGCATTCCCAAGGGCATAATCTGGGAGGAGCTTGGACAGAATTGTGACATATACACTTATTTTATAAAGTCCATGAGAACATACAGACAGTACATGCACATATTTACACCTGCCTTAGAGCAAGTATAACTTTTTGCAAAAGGATTGTGTGCTACTGGGACTAGTTTTGGGTGCCTATTTTATAGGCACATAGGTGCTTATATTGTTTTTATAAAATTCACACAAGAGAAGCACCTGTTTTGACATTCCACATAGTCATTCTGTTATAAAATCAAGCCCACAATATATATATATGGTAACAAACAGAAGAAGAGGTTTCAAACTTGTGAGTATTAAAATATTTATTTCCATTTACTTCTCTTTGATATGTATAATTATGTTAGTGATTTGCACCAGAGTAAAAATAATATATACAGTCCCTTTTGATGTCATAGTCTGCATGAAACCATCAAATCAATTCCATTGTGACATTCTTCAGAAAACACCTACAACTCACATCTAGAAGTTGCATGCAAAATCTAAAAAACAGTTATATAAAACATATTTAAATGATAACGGTTGAGCAATGTGGTAGCCAGGAAATTTAGAATCCTATGCTGACACCTACTTTCACCAATTAGGTCATGCTAACAGTTCCGCCACCACCAACTGGCTCTGAGTGAAAGCTCTCAGAAGATGCATCTGTTCTAACACACTATTTACAACATTGGGGCCAAGTATTGCTGTTCACTATCCGTACTTAGAAAATACTGCACATTACAAAAACAGTAATGTATTATTTTACAAGGAGCTTTATCCCAGTTACTTTCACTTACCAAATCTTTGTGCTGATTTAGGACAATCACTCCTTACTTTTTTAGTAGTGCAATGAGAAACCATCTGTAGACCCACAGAATCTTTAAATCTGCCATGGGCAATAATAGTTGCATATACATGAAAAAAATACACACAATTAGAAACAAGTAAAACATGCTTGTTAGTCTTCCCATGACATTTATTTTGATGCATGTACTTCAAAATGTCTTCCAATTGCTGTCTCAAATTGATAGTGGAAACACACCATTAGAAAGCTTTCCTGATAAGTTTATGGGGTTATTTTAGAAGCCTTATTTGCAATTCCCATGTGTAAAAAGGTGAAATTAGGCCTTACCTGCTAATTCTCTTTCCTGGAATCCCTCCAGTCTAGATAGCGTAGTTACTCACCTGTAACAGGTGTTTTCCAGGAGCAGCAGGAATCAGTCCTCACTTATGGGTGACGTCGGCACCGACGGAGCCCTCGCGGAGCAATTTTCCCCAGCTTTCAAAGAAAGCCTTTGGGAATTGCAGCGCGCATGCGCGGTCCCCTTCCCACCCAAGGGTGCCATCTTAGCCAGTCAGATGACATAGCTAAAAAAGACAGCATAAAAATTTGCAAAAAACTAAAGCAGATGATTGCAACTCCACGGGGAGGAGGGAGGGTTGTGAGGACTGATTCCTGCTGCTCCTGGAGAACACCTGTTACAGGTGAGTAACTACGCTTTCTCCAGGACCAAGCAGGAAGTCAGTCCTCACTTATGGGACTCCCAAGCTCAAGGCTACCGGAGACCCTAAGCACAAAAATGAGCTCCCTCTAGCTCAGCAGCACAGAAGGAAAGAATCTTCGCTGAATTATTACCCACCGGTAGCCCACATCCGGGACGGAGGGTAGGAGTTGCTCAGACCTCGAAGAGATTACGGAGGACTGCCTGTCCGAAAGCACTGTCCCTGCGGGACTCCCTCTCGAGACAGTAATGGACCGCAAAAGTCTGGCTCGAAGACCAAGTAGCAGCCCGGCAGATGTCTGCCAGCGGAACAGAGCGGAGGTAAGCCACTGACGTAGCCTTTGCCCGAATGCAATGAGCCGTGACTCGACCTTCCAAGGAGAGTCCGGCTGCCCCATAAGCCCAAGAGATACAGTCCGCAACCCAGATGGACAGAGTACGCTTGGAGACCGGGAGCCCCAATTTATTGGGGTCAAAAGACACAAAAAGCTGAGCAGCTTTACGGTGCTCCCGCGTACGGTCAAGGTAGAAGTTCAATGCCCTTCTACAGTCCAGGGTATGCAGGACTCGTTCAGCTCGGCTGGAGTGAGGCCTGGGAAAGAAGGTTGGAAGTACCACCTCCTGATTGATGTGAAAAGGGGAGACAACTTTTGGAAGAAATTTTGGGTGAGTCCGTAGGACTACCCTATTTTTGTAGAACCGAGTGAAGGGAGGATCAGACACGAGGGCCTGCAATTCACTTACGCGTCTAGCGGAAGTGAGGGCTATCAGGAACAGTGTTTTCCAAGAAAGAAAACGGAGAGAACAGGTAGCCATAGGTTCAAAAGGCGGACAGGTGATCCGCTGTAAAACCACATTCAGGTCCCAGTCAGGCGCTGGCGGGCGCAGAGGTGGTTTAAGTAGAAGGAGACCTCGGAGAAACCTCGCTACGAGAGGGTCGTTGGAGAGAGGTCTGCCGTCCACCGGCACATGATGTGCTGAAAGAGCACTAAGGTGAACTTTGACGGAGTTGGACTTAAGTCCCAGATTAGAGAGGTATAGCAAGTACTGCAAGGCCACCGACACCGGGCAGGAGAAGGGATCCTGAGACTGTCGGGTACACCAAACGGAAAAATGACGCCATTTAAGGGCGTAGCATTTGCGGGTAGAAGGTCGTCGCGAAGCAAGGACGACCTCCTCCACCTCTGCCGGCAGGAGAAGGGGAGCAAGGACTACCCTCTCAGCAGCCAGGCCATTAGGTTGAGAGACCTGAGGTTGGGGTGTAGCAGAGACCCCTGATCCTGAGTGAGGAGATCCGGTTGTAACCCCAGAGGGAATGGATCCTCCACCGCTAATTGCAGCAGGAGCGGAAACCACGGCTGTCTGGGCCAGCGAGGGGCCACCAGGATCATGAAGGCTTTGTCTCGGAGAACCTTGAAAAGAGTCCGAAAGACTAGCGGGATGGGAGGGAAAGCGTACAGAAGGCTCCCCGACCATGAGAGTAGAAAAGCGTCCGCCGCAACCCGAAGGGGGTGTGGCTGACGAGAGCAGAAGCGAGGAAGTTGCCGGTTGTGAGGACTGGCAAAGAGATCCACCGTGGGGAGGCCCCACTTTAGAAAGAGCTTCTGAACTACCAAGGGATCCAGACGCCACTCGTGCGGCTGGAGGATCCTGCTGAGTTTGTCCGCCAGGCAATTCTCTTGGCCTGGGAGATAAACTGCCTTGAGGAGAACGCCGTGACTGACGGCCCAAGAGCAGAGCTTCTGTGCCTCCCGGCAGAGGAGGAAGGAGCCCGTGCCCCCCTGCTTGTTCACGTAGAACATGGCAACTTGATTGTCCGTCTGGACAAGGACGGACTGGTGAGAAGTCAGGTGGGAGAAGGCCTTGAGAGCCAGGCGGATCGCCCTGAGCTCCAGGAAGTTGATCTGCTGAGCAGACTCCCACGTGGTCCAGAGGCCCTGAGTACGTGCCCCTTGGCAATGCGCTCCCCAGCCCAGGAGGGATGCATCTGTTGTCAGCACCCGGGCCGGCTGAGGTGACTGGAAAGGCATGCCGAGTATCAGGTTCGGCCGCTGAAGCCACCACCGGAGAGACGAGATCAGCGGCTCGGAGACGCGCACTAGGTCTGCTAGGCCGCCTGTGGCTTGTCGCCACTGCTGGCGGAGACACCATTGAGCAGGCCGCATATTCAGGCGGGCATTGGGGGTCACATGGACGGTGGAAGCCATATGGCCGAGTAGTCTCAGGAAGCGCCTGGCAGAGACCAGGGGCTGGCTGCAAAAACGGTCGGCTAGGTCCATGAGCCGTTGAGCCCTGTCGAGCGGTAGGAACGCTCGTGCCTGAGGAGTGTGCAGCCTTGCGCCGATGAACTCGAGATCCTGTGAGGGGAGCAAAGTGGACTTTGCGAAGTTTATAACAAAGCCCAAGTACTGCAGAAGAGTCACCGTGCGGTGCGTGGCGTTGGTGACCTCCAGAGCGGACGCTGCTCTGATGAGCCAGTCGTCGAGGTACGGAAAGACATAGAGGCCGTGAAGCCGGAGATGGGCCGCCACCACCGCGAGACATTTTGTGAAGACTCGCGGTGCGGAGGACAGGCCAAAGGGTAGTACTCTGTACTGGTAATGATTTCCTGCCACCACAAACCTGAGGTATTGGCGGTGGCTTGGGTGGATGAGGATGTGCTTGTAGGCATCCTTTAGATCCAAGGAGCATAGCCAATCTCCCTGCTGGAGGTAGGGCAGAAGGATTCCAAGGGTAAGCATCTTGAACTTCTCCCGCACGAGGAACTTGTTGAGGTTGCGCAAATCCAGGATGGGTCTGAGGCCTCCTGTTCTTTTTGGTATTAGAAAATACCTGGAATAAAAGCCTTGACCTTTCAGGTGGTGGGGCACCGGTTCCACCGCCTGTTCCTGTAGAAGACCTGCTAACTCCTGAAGGAGTAATTCCCTGTGCAGAGGGGGTCGTGGAGGTTCTCCCGGGAAATAGGAGGGAGGGACCTGGTGGAAGTGGAGAAGATAGCCTTCTCGCACGACTTGAAGCACCCAGGCATCTGAGGTGATGCTGGACCACCTGTGGGCGAAGTGAACCAGCCGGCCTCCGGTGCTGGGAGGAACCAGCGGGGGGGGAGAGGCTATGCTTAAGGAGTCAAAAACCCCCACCCTGCTGAGCAGGGGCTGGTGGTGCAGGCTTGGGGGCTTGCTGCCTACGGGACCCGTTACCCCGTCCCTTGGCCTGCTGGCCCTGTTGGGGAGCTGCAGGGGCCTGATAATGGGGGTATTGTTTGTAGGCAGCCGCCTTCCTCGGGTAAAAGGACTTCTTTCCCGAGCCCTTCTTTTTCTGGGAAGGGGCGGAGGTCTTCCTAGAAAGCCTAGTCCTGGTGAGAGTCTCCGTCTCAATTTGTGCAGCCTTTTCAGCCATGGGCTTGCCAAAGAGGTTTTCGCCTCGGCAGGGGACATCGACCAACTTGTCCTGCACCCAGGGCTCAAGGTCAGACGACTGAAGCCAAGCCTGTCGGCGGGCACCGATGCCGGCTGCGGCCACTCGAGCCGATGCTTCAAAGCCATCATAGGCTGCTCGGGATATGAATTTTGAGCATTCCCGAATGCCAGTGGACAAGGCCAGGAACCTCCGCAAGGGTTCCTCGGACAAACCAGCGGAGAATCCGGCTAGCTCTTTAGCCAGGTCTCGGAGATACATGCCCATGTATAGCTGGTAGGTCTGGACACGACACGCAAGCATAGAGCCCTGGAAACACTTCTTACCAAGGCCATCCAGGTTACGGGCCTCCCTGCCAGGAGGCACCGAGGAGTGCATCTTCTGGCTCTTAAGACGATGCATGGCCGATTCCACTACCATGGAATGGTGTGGTAGCTGTGCTTTTTGGAAGCCAAGGCTCTTGCGGACTCGATAGATAGAATCGACCCGCTTGCTCAGGACTGGCGAGGTGGCCGGACTCTCCCACATGCGGAAGAGTAGTCGTTCCAGCATGGGAGGAACCGGTACAGTAAAGTGTTCCCTTGCGGGAAAGTCATACTGGAGGGCGTCGAGCTCTTCGGCTCGAGGCTCCTCCTCGGGGTCCGCAGGGAAGGCCAAAGCCTTGGCCATATCCCTGACGAAGTCTGAGAACCGGGCATCCTCCGGGGGGGACTGCTTCCGAGGTTCGGACTCCGGTGAGTCCGAGGGGACACACCGAGTCCGGAAAGAATCAGGCGACTCTTCCTCTTCAGACTCCCAGACCGACTCCGACGAGGACTCGGTGGGGTCTGCCCGGGCAGGGCGCGGCGCCTGCCGCCCCGACGCCGAGGGAGTCGGCGTCGGCGACCTCGGTCCCGAACGGGAGGCCGAGGGTGACCTCGACCGAGGATCGACTCGAGGATCGGCTCGGTCTGCGGGGTCGACTTGGACGTCGACGTCCCGGCGGTCGGGGCAGCGGCGCCAGCGAAGCCAGCGAGCAGTGCCCGCTGCTGGTCCATGAAGGCAGACAGTCTGCTCTCCAAGGCCGTCAACCTGAGTCCGAGCTCAGGTGACCCAGCAGCCCCCGACTCGGGCCCCGACGGCGTCGGGCCCGACGTCGGCTGTCGCGGAGGCGAGTCCAGGAGGACCACAGGACTTACCCGAGCAGGCAGCTCCGACTCCAGGCGAGGTCGCTTCGTGAGGTGCTCCTTCTCCAAGGACCCGGGACGGCTATCGGGGCTATGCGACCTGGCCCTCGCGGAGCCAGGAGCGTCCACCGACGCCGCCCTCGCGGGTTTCACCTTACGTCGATGGTCCCCGGAGGGAGAACCCCTGTCGGAGGAACTCCGGCGACGGTCCGAGCTGGAGCCTTTGGACGCGGAGGCCTCCGACGAGGTCCGGGTACGGGTGGGGTCAGCGAAGATCCTATCCCGCTGATGCCGCCGACTTCTCAACGCTTTGGAGGACATTTTGCCGCAGGGCCCACAGATCATTTCTTCATGATCCGGGCCCAGGCAGCGGAGGCAAAAGTCGTGTGTGTCAGTTAGTGACATATTTCGGTCACACTGACCACACCGCTTGAAACCACTGGCAGCCATCGGGGGAAAAAGGGCCCCGGCAAGGTCAAAGGACCGGGCTGCCAGGGAAAAAACCGAAAACGAAAGCTGACTAAGTCAGAAAAACCGAAAAGAAGAAGAGGACTCGTGACCGGCGTCGCGAGTCCGGGCGGGGAAAAAGACCGGCGTCGAACCGAAGGGAAAAAGAACAAATTATGAAGAAATATCAACTTTTTCGCGGGGACACGACGGGTATGTCTGTAGGGCTCCGCGGAAAAAAGAAGACTGGCTAAGATGGCACCCTTGGGCGGGAAGGGGACCGCGCATGCGCGCTGCAATTCCCAAAGGCTTTCTTTGAAAGCTGGGGAAAATTGCTCCGCGAGGGCTCCGTCGGCGCCGACGTCACCCATAAGTGAGGACTGACTTCCTGCTTGGTCCTGGAGAATCTTTGGTTATGCTCACTTACCAGCAGATGGAGACTGAGACACACCGATTTGAAGATGTCATTCTATAAGAGACTTGTGCAGCCTAATCACATGCAGTATAACCTAATAAAGCAAAAAAGGAGTCCCAACCCCCAATTCTCCACCAGCAACCTCTTTTGTTTATCACCACATTTTGTTCACCTCCATTCTTGTTTGTCTTTTATTCTTTTTTTTTTTAAACAACAAAATATGGAAGCACTGAGACACCAAAAACACCCCCAATAAGAGAAAACAGGAGGAAACAGAGGGCCTCCCCACAAATGAACTGCAAAAACCAGTGCCACCATCGAAAATTAACTCTTTGTATCCTGCTTGCCTATTTAATATAATTCTTCAAAGCAGGTGCAAGGACTGTACTGGAGGGACTCCAGGAAAGAAAATTAGCAGTAAGGCTTAATGTCACCTTCTTAATTTTTCTTCCAGTCAAGTCCAGATGTGTGGGACATATCAAAGCAGTACCATCGATGGGTGGGGACTGACATGCTGGCCTGTAACCTAGCTTGTCTTTTGCCAGTGTGAGGACCCTGGCACCTGGCGGCCTTCAGGGGCCCCGGATGGGCCGGATCCCATATGATGAGCCCAGCTGCCCATGTCATGGATTCCTCACTAAAGTCACTCGTGAGATCATTTTGTTACAAATCATTGAAATCAACTTTAATCAATTACTGACAAACTGACCGACAAAGCCGACAATCATATGTCCACATCACAGTTTACAAACAGCTGTCAGCCTGTCAAACACTTAACAATCGAATTGGAAATTTACAGTTTCAAGCATTCTAACTTTGCAATGCATTAATGCACATTCCACATGCTGACTGCTGACAGTTAGCTAAGTATTAACCTGTTGAAGTTCGAACATGTGTTAATGCAAAGCCACGGATAATGCACTCAGAGTCAACTTCTCTCAGAAGGTCCTGCTCGATACTCAACAAGCTAAGCATGTTCAGACACTCGTGCGACATCATTGATCTGAGATGATTCTCAATCAACTTCAGCTTGCTAAATGACCGCTCACCTGAGCAGTTCGTCACCATGAGGCAGAGGAAAATGCACAGCGCGATCTCTGTGTTCACAAACGTGCTACGGAGGCCATTATCAACGATGAACCGATGCAACTGAATTTCGATCTTGCTGCAGATTGTAGCATTATCTGGATCGTCATTCTCATCTTCCTCCAGGTTGTCCGACTCCGACGCCCGCAATGCTTTCTTGCCCAACTTTGTTAGCAGAGCTGCCTTAAATTGTACTAACTCTTCTGCCAGTTCAGGCTGCAGATCGGAGGCATAGCGATTAATTTGCTTGCACCTTCTCGAATTTCTGCATCAGAAAGTGATGAAATTTTACGCAAGAAAGCAAATCGGTCGGCCAATTCAGCATATGCTTCCTTGTGCTTCAACAGTGCAGCAGCAAGGCTGCCGATAATAACGATGAATGTGTCAGTACGGAATTTATCACGTGGTTGCAACTGAATCTCAGTGTCCGTGCCGGATTCGTCGTATCTGCGAATTTGTCTGCATACTTGCTTGCTGAGATCAGCCCAATAGTTTTCACAGCGTGACAGGTCTTTTCCATGTGCTTCAAAGTGGTCGAACTGTTCACGAAGGCTTTGGATGTACATCTGCAGTGAGTCATAAATCGCAGCAACAGAATTCAAGTTTTGATCAGCTGACTGCAATGACACACTGTTCGCTTGGAATCTTGCGAGAACCTTCTGCCAGAAAGCAGCCATTATGCCCGTCTCAAGGCACTGCATTCGATCGTGCAATCCTCTGGATTCTTGACACGTCTCTGCCTTGTGTTCACCCACTTTGTCATCTATAATATCCTTTAGAGCTTCAATAATCTCATCATAGTCCCTCACCAGAGCATTTGCTGCATCGAATCGTGCTGACCACCGTGTGTCGAACAGTCTCTTTAGTGTTAGCCGGCCTGCAGTCTGTTCCAGCTTGTCCTTGAGGATGGCCCAGCGTGCTGTCGAACTAGCAAAAAACACGTACAGCCGTTGGACAAAGTCAAAGAATGATACAGCATCGGCACAACAGGCTGCTGACCAACGAGGTTCAAGGAATGGCCTGCACAGGGTATGTAGGCAGCATGAGGATTTACCTGCCGTATAAAAGCCTGCATACCTCTGTATTTGCCGCTCATGTTGCTGGCATTATCATACGACTGTCCTCGACAATCGTCATTGTTGATCCCCCAGCTGTGCAGAAACTGAAGCAAGCTATCTGCAAGCTGTTCACCTTTGTGACCTTGCTGAGGTAGAAATGTAAGGAACCGCTCAATAGGGCCAGATAGCAACACGTAATGAATAATCACTGTCAGCTGATCCTGGTGTGTTATATTAGGCGTCGAATCAACTGAGATTGAGAAGTACTTGGCAGACTGAACTTCAGCCTTAATCCGATCAACAACTGACTGGCCAATCAGCTGAATTAGTTGATTGCAGATGTTGGCAGACAGGTATGAAGTGTGTCCTTTTCTCTTGTTAGCATGCATCTGCAGGTGTTGCACCATGGACCCTCTCGACCCCGCCTCCTTCAGGCCTATAGCAAGTCTCCCGTTCACCACCAAAATCATTGAGAAGATAATTCAACAGCAACTCCAAGACCACCTGGACACCAACAACATACTAGACCCGCAACAACATGGATTCCATCCATTCCATGGAGTCGAGACCCTCGTGACATTGCTACTGAACACCCTTATCAAAGGTACACAGACCAAACACTCTGGATATGCTATGCTCTTCCTGGACATATCCGCAGCCTTTGACACCATCTCCCACAACATCCTCCTACACAGACTTCAGGAAATTGGCATCAAGGACATCGTGCTTCAATGGTTCCGCTCCTACCTGACCAATAGACAACAACTGATCCGCACAAGCATGGCAACCTCTCCCTCCTTTTGACAGCACCAAGGAGTACCCCAGGGCTCCACACTATCCGCCATGCTCTACAATATCTACCTGCAACCACTCTGTTCGATAATACGAGCTCATAACATCAACTACCATATCTACGCAGATGACATAATGCTCTATGGACCGATCACAACCACCAACCCAATAAACAATCACCTGTCAGACTGCTTCATTGAGGTCTCCAGCTGGCTACAAAGGAACAACCTATTCATCAACATTAAAAAAACAGAAGCCCTCATAGTGACCGAGGACCCTAACTTCACCCCACCACCACACCTCGTCTTGGGAACCACCCAAATACAAATTCAACCCCAAATAAAATATTTGGTAATCATAATAGATCAGGCGCTCACATTTAACCAACAGATTAAAAAGACTACCAGAACAATATTCCACAAAGCAAAGATGGTGCAACGGCTCAGGCCACTCATTGATCCACAGGACTTTAGAACAGTCATGCAGGCAATGATGCTTCCCCACCTGGACTACTGTAATACAATTTATCACAGACTTCCCGCCACCCACACCAACCCCCTCCAAACTGCCTTAAACACCACAGCAAGAATCATACAGAAAGCGAAAAAACATGATTGCCTCACTCCAGTCCTGAAAGAACTGCACATACTACCACTCGAAGCAAGGATCAAATACAAATCTGCCCTGCTTATCCACAAAGCCCTCCATCAAACGCAGACTTCTCAACTCCGGTCCCTACTACCTCAGCCCACCCTTAACAGGCCAACCCGACGGACCACCAGCAACATCCTCACTATCCCCCACGAACGAACTAAGTGCAATCAACAGACCTGCAACAAAGCTTTCAAACTGTAGGCACCCTCCCTCTGGAACTCCCTGCTGAGCCAAATCCGAAACAGAGACCTCTCCACATTCTGGAAACAACTAAAAACCATTCTGTTCCATGAATATCTTGGACCAGAAACAGACATCTCTCAATGACAACTCCTCCAGACCTTCTGACCTATCCCCATGACTACCTACTAAGAGATCTATCCCCAAGACTACCTACTAAGAGACTTATGTCAACTGTCTAAGTTGTTACTTTCTGTTCAGACCATCAATGTTGGCCCCCCCTTCTCTGTCGAATTGATTATTGCCCCCCCCTTTCTTTGTTAAACCGCTTTGACCCGGTGAAAAGCAGGATATAAATACAGCTAAATAAATAAATGAAGGGATCAAATTTTGATATAAGTTCAAGGATTCCCAAATAATTGCCATTATGGGCAGAGCCAACGATCTAGTTGTCACCTCTAAAGGCCAGGCCACGTTCAGATAAAAAGGAAATAGTTTCAAACAACCGTTCGAGAACAGCATGCCAATACTCACGTTGTTTGTCACGTTGCTTTACTAGTGCCTGATCAACACGTTTTGCTGTGACACGTCGCGTTAGCAGTTTAATCACGGATGCTCGATCAGTAGAACTGACCTCGTGCTCCATGATTTGTTGCTTCTTATGCTTCCAGTTGCAAAAACCTTTTGTGCCGAAGGCTACAACTTCTGGTGACATTAGCTTGCATGGAAAGCAAAATAGACAAAGCTTAGATGGTGAATAGCAAAGCCAGTCATGATCGATAGGTTCCTTCGAGAGTGGATGAGTTGTTTTGAACAGGTCATGAGAGCATTTCCTTGGTCTTCCATAGACAGTACTGGTTGAAGTGAAATCCGAGTCCCAGTGGGCACATTGTGCACTACCTGCTGTCGCCCAGTACTCACGCATGTCGTCAACAATCTTGACGGGACATTCACCGAGGTCTGTAGAGTAGCAGACAGCAGATAGACACCGAACTGGAACACGTTCTAGAAACTCGGTAATGTCCGTTGCAGCGTCTTCTGCCTGCTAGAATGGCAGACAGTCCACTTCCATTTTCTCTTCAGTTTTAACTGCTGTCTCATTTACGTTAGTAGTCGCAGTCATTGAAGCTTCGACATCTACTCCTACCTCAGCCTCCTGAGCTGGAGCGGTCAAGCAGGGCTGAGTTGTCTGCCCAAAGTACATCATAATCAACCGTGTTCCAGTTATAGCGGCAGCATCCCTCTGCGCCTGTTCATGGCGTTTTTGCCAACCGGACTTATACTTGCAGTTTATGTCACGCTCCCTTGAAGTCATGCCGTTATATTAACTGTAGTTTTGTTATATAATCTGTAAAACAAAATATATAAGCAAGTTAATATTACGGTAACCAGTAAAACTAACCACACAGATACGGTTAAATTAAACCAGCAAAACTTAGTAATAGCAGACGACCGTGACAAAACTTGTGTTTACATTACATTTACATTACAAAGAATAGCAAACATATATATTATATTATATAACATATCAGACCTTCAGACTTCTTTGTAATTTAATACTATTTAATATGATTTAAATTAAATGTTACGCTGTCAGGTGAGGTGTCAGCATCTTTCAGTGTTTACAAGTTAAACCGGAAGTAGATTATGATTGCAGACCGGGAACCAGGCTGTCTACTGTTCAGGAAAACCGAACAAGCTGAACGAAGGACCAAAACATTTAAAAATAACTTTAGAAAACTTTACGAGTGTAAAATAAAAAATGTAAAAAAATAAATTGAAACTAGAATATGTAAAGAAATAACATAATAAAAAAAATTAAACTTTAAATGTCTTAAACATAAAAAGGACTTATAAAACTAAAACATTACAACAAGCAGCTGCTGGAGCGCGCGGAGCCCCTGGCACAGTGCCATGGTGCCAACCCATAAAGACGGGTCAGCCTGTAACATCCACGCACCAAAGGTTGCATCCTGCTGGGTCTGAACATCCAGCTTATGACAATGCACAAAGTAATGTAGGGACAACCACGATGCTGCCTTGCAAATATTCTGAGATGGAACAAGGCCAAACTCTGCCCAGGAAGATGCTTGAGCGCTAGTGGAATGAGCACACAGTCCTGATGGCATGGCCCAACCCTTCGCCAAATAGGTTGAAGCAATAGCTTCCTTTATCCAGTGGGAAACAGAGGCCTTAGAGGGTGCTTCACCTTTTCTCAAGCTGTCAAATAGAACAAACAACCAGTCCGAATGTCAGAAGGGCTGGGTTACCTTCAAATAACTCTTGAGAGATTTGCGAACATCCAACTTATATAGGACCTGCCACTTTGGAGACTCCTTCGACCCTGAGAAAGCTGACAATGTGACAACCTGATTGATATAGAAAGCAGGCAACACCTTAGGAAGGAAGGAATTGGACGAAGGATCACTTTCTCCTTGGAAAACACCAAAAAGGGCTGTCTACATGACAGAGCTTGCAATTCTGAGATCCGGCACACCAAGCAAATAGTGACCAGAAAAAACATTTTCAATGTCAAATCCTTCAGGTAAACTTCCTTGAGAGGCTCAAAGGTCGGAGCTGCCAGTATTGAAAGAATATCAGCTACAATACCCATCCCCTACCTCTGTTAAGTTCGAGAACACACAAAGAAATGCAGTCTCACTCTGCAAAGAGTGCACCCAAAAATCATGCCTAAGCAATTGTGAGCACATACAAAATGCACATCTACATATACGGGTGACCCAGCACCTGTCACCCAAACACAGTGCAGTGAGCACGCTTGAACATAGGCTGAATGCATGGAGCATACACAGAGTATTGACTTCCCCTATGAAACCATCCAGTGCCCTGGAGCGCTAAGCCCCAGACTGTGCTACCTAGACGTCCTTCTCTTCACCTCAGCATGGGCCCTTTAACAAGATAGCACAGACGGGTCAGTGGCCCTGCTAAGTGCTTAAAGCCCTGCTCTGACAGCACAGGCTCTAGAAATAAATGAGAATTTCCTGGGAAGGGCATGCTAAGTGGAGCTATGAAACACACAGGCACCCCCCCCCCCCCGGCCTTCCTGCAGTCAGAGAAATAGCGGTGGGATACACCGACAACCTTGCAAGAGGAGGTCTTAGAGATTGCTGCCTGTGTGAACCTGATGAAGAATACGATTTCGTATTTTACAAACCCCCCCAGGGATGGGGGCACTGAATACTATATGTGATTCATGAGCAGCGCTGCCATCTGGTGGCCTTTAGGGCACCAGAGCCCGACAAACGATACAGAAGTTAAGAGCTTTAAATCTTGGTCATATAATCTGGATTTGCAGAACATTACAGTTGCTTGTTTAGTCACTAACCCCTGAGTGCCCATGAAGTGGCCCTGTGGTTATTTCTTCCTTGACTTGCAGAGATCAATCTGATGATGGCTGCATATACACGGTCACAGAAAGGCACCATTGAGTTTACCCGCTGCCCTCTGGTGGCCATAGACCATAGCACAGGCACTTCTTAGTTGACAGTTTATTATTATATATTTTTTTATATCCTAAGGTTTCATAAACCTGTCCCTGTGAAACCACAGGCGTTTGGACAACTTTCACTATAGAATACACAAAAGCACACTTCCAGCCTGTCCCTCCTTCCAACTACAAATTAGGACTCTGCCCTTGAAGAACCTAAAAGCTGGAAATTTGCCTAATATCCCGGGACTTAACAGATGCTCCTCAGAGACATGATTAGGAGGGAAAGAACATGTGGCATCAGATATCAATGCCAAAACTGCTGTCCTATAAAACTAAGAATAAACTTAAAAATAAAGAGGACTGACAACAGCCCCCTTAAGGCTGAGGAACCCCCCGAGCCTCAAAAAACCTACAAACAAAAGAAAGAAACACTAGACCTAAAAATCTAGCTATTCTGCCTGTCGTCTTCCTCACACAGGCAGCTCACTGCAACTCCTGCCACGCGGTCCAAATACCTAGAGAGAAAATGGCCGCTCCTTTGCCAATGAATTTTGGCGCCAAGAACAACAGCTGCTGCAGAGGCCTCAGCAGACCGACAGAGCCCAAAGGCCTTACCTGCAGGGCTGAAAGCCACGCAGCCTGCTCCTACTGCTTTGAATTCATCCGATCCTCAAACCGCGCTGCTGCGCCCGGCAGCCGCGGCGAGGATCGCTCAGCAGGTTCCACAGAGTAAAAATAAAATCCCGCAGCAACGGAGAGGCTCCGTTTCACACAGCTTCAGTGTGGCTGTACGGGTCCCGGAGCTCTCTCCCATACCGTCCAGGGAGAGAGATCCGCACCGGCGAATGCCTGCAGCAAGTGAAAATAACTGACAAGGAGGTAAGGCGGGAGCTGCTACTAATTTAAAGAGCCAGGCTCAAATTTAAAATTATTGTAAATATAAGGAAATTTGCTCCTAACAACTAAAGGGAACTAATCCCTGATTGCCAATTAACCAAAGGTAACTGAATTAAAAGTAAAATTAAATGTAAAAATCAAAAGTAAAATCAGAATAGAATTTGTCACACTAAATGCTCCTTATCTGTTCCCCCAAGTGAGCCCAGAAACTAGGCTCACTACGTCCTCCTGCTGCATGGAGACTGGACACACTGGGGGCTGATGGGAGAGACCAGCAGACTATATCCAGTGATGTCATGAGTTTGACATGCCCAGTCTCCAAGCTGCAGGAGGAGGTTCACTACCCAGAGGTTGAGGACTAAACTGGAGGAATGATAAGGAACAATTGCCTGTAGCGGCCTTTGAAAATGCCTTGTAATTATCTGTAATAAACCCATAAAAAAAAGAGAACTGCTGTTGGATCAGTCTCTACAGTAATTAGGAACACATGGGGAGAGAAAGTAACGTTCAACAAAGTGTACTGGTAAAATTCACTGCTTACTTCTAGGATAAGCAACATGGAATCTGTGTAATCTTTTGGGAACCTGACAGATACTTGTGATTGGTCGCTGTTGGAAACAGGATACTAGGCTTGATGGATCCTTGGTCTGACACAGTATGACATATCTTATGTTCTCAACTTTTTGAGACTCAACCTCTGGCCTCTCCCAATAGTTGGGGAAGAGGAAGAGAGGGAGCTGCTACCAATCCTTACTTAAAAGGGGGTCTGGCTAAGGGGCGGCCAAGAGTGAACGGGGGACGAACCTGACGTCACTGGGTTTTACACCCCAAGGCCCGCAAAATGGCTTATTGAAGTCCAGTGCCACTAAAGCCTACAGAACAGTCTATGCAGGCTATGTTCATCACCATCTGCTGGAGACTGAGAAATACTGCTTGTGGTAAGGCTGCACAGGGCTTTTATAGGATGATATCTTCAAGTCAATGTGTCGTAGTCTCCATCTGCTAGTAGGTGAGCATAGCCCATGTGACTGGACTGGACTGGAGGGACGATTAGGAAGAGGCATTTATACATGGAAATAGCATCCATATGTAAATGGTGTTTTTAGAAAGAGCTGAAGCTAAATGTAGACATTCTTCATGGTTAGGGAAAGGCCTGGGTGGGTTAAAAATCTATATGTGTATTTCCCATCTCATATAGAGAATACACATGTATGACTGCAATTATCTACATCAGGATTTACAGCTGCTCCTCGGTATGTTTAGATTTAAAAAAAAAAAATGCTCATTTTGGTCAGCTGTTTACAGGAGTTATGCTCCTTAAGGCCACATTGTTTATTTCTCCCTCCAAATTAAAATCATTTAAAGATAGCAACATCTGCAGTTAATTGGTGGCATAACAAGTCTAGGCTGACATACATGTGTAAGTGCCGCAACTTGCATGTAGGAGTTGTGGAATACCATCTTTCACATGTAAGTGTTGCCATTCAAACGTATATGTGGAAGTTACTGAGATTCCCCCACTGATTTTTCCCATGTATAGATTTGCAAAAAGTGTTTCTCCATCTCCACGTCTTTACGCTCATACACATGAAATCCTGCACGTCTGTACGCTCATACACATGAAATCCTGCACGTCTTTACGCTCATACACATGAAATCCTGCACGTCTGTACGCTCATACACATGAAATCCTGCACGTCTTTACGCTCATACACATGAAATCCTGCACGTCTTTATGCTCATATGTATTTTAGAAAAGGCATTTTCTAAATTACTGGGAGACCTCAATATAGCAATTCCAATATATTTGTACTATCTAAAAGATGCCTTAACATTTAATTTAATCTGCTCAGCCTCATTTAAAAGTATTAAGACTGGATTTCCGGAGATGGCCTGGGTGGAGTGTTACAATTTTTCCTTTATTCATGCTTTATTCAAAGGAAAAGCCTCTTTGTTAACTATTTATTTTATTTAACTATATTAATCACAACATCCCCCAAACAAGTCTGTGATTTACAAAATTCATAAAATAAAATGCCATAATAATAATAATACCACCACATATGTAAAGATCACAATGGTTGATAGACATTCGTTATAATACCTACTCAATATTACCCCAGCTGGATCTTTTGTCCAAAGTAAGAAAAGGTGGTTCATTTCTGGACAGGCTTGAAACTATACCTTGAATTATATTCTCTATTGCCTTGAGAACCTGAGAGCTAAAATAAAAAGGGAGGGCATAATCGAATGTGCTTTACAGCATACTTTCCTAACAATCTTCAGTAAGAATACAGACATAAGGATTGTAAGTTCATAACTGTATGACTGTGCTAAAGCCAAACATTTCTAGGTGAACCAGGCTAGTTCTCCCTTTCCCATAAATATTTTTCCTGCCCGTGATCCCACCTCTTTACCCATGGCTAAAGATAGCATTCCACCTGTGGCTAAAAGTGCACACCCTGAGAAATGCATGCCTATTGTTATGAAGGGAGGTCAATTTTCAGTCCATAGGCTTTAGCTGGGTAACTGTTTAGTTACCAGGGATGTGCAGGGTCAAAAATGTTTAGTTAGGCTTTGTTTTACATGACGTTTTAGCAATTTTTGTGTTTTGGACATATTGCCTTCTGTGCCTTCTGTGTGCTACAGCTTTTCTGCACATTCTGATCGATTGTACACACATTAATTCAAGGAGATTTCCAAGGACACCCACACCTCCATTTAACACCTCATCTGTGCATAGTGGAGTAGCTGCCAATGAGGTGATATATCTTAGATGCCAAATTCTAGATCATTCTTTGAACTTCACTAGATCCCTCCTCATATTATCTATACCTTTCAGGGTATCTAGCCTATTGCAAATTTTGGTATCATCCACAAAGAGGCAAACCTTACCTGACTGCCTTTGCGCAATTCACAAAAAAAGTTAAAAAGAAATGGACCAAGGACAACCATTGCTAACTTTCTCAAAATGAACTTTATTTACCACTACGGTTTATTGGTTTAAGTGGTGACCCTCAGCTAGGATAGAAAAGCTGCCAGTTTCTATCCCAGTCAGTCACTTAAGGGCCCATCCCAAGGGCTCTAAGCTGCCTAAGAGGAAATGTGTCACAATACACCATATCCAGCATTCTCCTTCGATTCAACTCTCTGGTTACCCAGTCAAAGAAATGAAATAGATTTGTCTGAGAAAAGCTGCCTTTAGTAAAGCCATACAGCCCTGGATCCTGCAATCCACTGGATGCTGCTTTTCGTGATCTTGGACAAGTCACTTAACCTTCCACTGCCTCAGGCACAAACAGATTGTACGCCCTCTGGGACAGGAAAATATAACAGAGTTACTTACCTGTAACTGGAGTTCTCCGGGGACAGCAGGATAAGTCAGCCACAATAGGTGACGTCATCCGACGGAGCCGAGACGGAAGTACTCTCCATAGCTCAGAAGGGCTTTGCCCTTCTGAGCATGGGCCAACTGGCCCCACCCCTCTGCCCGCCCCTAGCTGACCAGTATGTCCCTAGCTGAGCCTTTGCCGCTAGGAGGCGGGCACCAGGCCGGAGGCCGACCCCCTTTTCAGGGGAGGTGGGCGGGATGTGTGGCTGACTTATCCTGCTGTCCCCGGAGAACTCCAGTTACAGGTAAGTAACTCCGTTTTCTCCTAGGACAAGCAGGATGAGTCAGCCACAATAGGTGCCTCCCAAGCTGACATGCGTTGTGGTGGAAAGGGGGGAGGCCGAGATCAGGTTCAGGTGACCCATTATCAGGGTCGGATGCCTTTAATGGTGTGCCCTGGGTAGAGGTGTACCTTGGGCGACTGGTGGTAATGGCAACGTGCAAACGTGCACACTGAGAATGTGTAGGGTGGCGACTGGTGGTAATGGCAATGTGCAAACGTGCACACTGAGAATGTGTAGGGTGCAGCGCTGTGTGGAGCGATGCCGTCCTGTTGCGCCGGCATGCCGTCCCACATCGCATCCACGCGGTCGCTATTTGAGGGTACAAGATCTGAATGGTTAGCCGCAGAAGAATGAGCTAGGGGGCAGCCCTAGATGATGCACCGCAGAGGTAATCCAAGAGGCAGTAGGCGATGCAAACCGCGGAGGGATCCCCTTTCCCACTCTGCAATAGCATAGAGTGAACTGTTGTAACCCGGATAGCCACAGTAGCAGTGTTGAAAACGTTGCGAGAGTGGAGCAAGAATGACGCACCGTTGCAATATCTACAGTAGGCCATCAACAATGTCGATAGCGCTACACGAGCATTAACATCGCAAGGGTCTTGAGCCACGCGTGAGTTCATGACTTAGTCAGATGTGTCCTTGAGATCGCTAGAACATGAAAGTATGAGTTATGCCATAGGGTCAGGTGTGTCATCAAGGCAGGTGATACGGTGCGTTTGCTGTGTGGGCCAAGCGTGTGAGCCTCATTTTGGGGGATGGGGGGGAAATCATGCCTGGACCGTGACAAGAATGGTTGAAGGCATGCAGATGACCATGAGCGATGAACCGGTTCCTAGCCTTGTGTGCAATGAGGTCATTTGAGTGGGGCTCGAACACTGGGCGAGTGGTGTAGGCTTTGGTGTGGAACTGGCTTCACACTTCGGGAAGACGAGCCTTTTGTCTATGCCTTATGGAAAATGGGTGGATAGGAAGACAGCCCGTATATGCATAGGTGAGAGATTGGTGTGATAGTTGCCTAACCTCTGCAGAATATGTTCTGTCTGGAGAGTGGGAGGACAGTTCTCCCACATGTCACTGCTTAGCTGACCAAGGATCATGGGGTCCCCACTGGTGGGGCTTCTGCTGTAGCCATTGGTAGAATGAAGCCTATGGCATGCTCTTAGTGGACTATTCCCAATCCTGGGACCAGAGTCCTTGCAGGCTAGGAAGCTGGAGAGAGTTGATCTCGAGAATGGGGGCCCTTGGCAAGCAGTTGAGATACGGAGGCACTGACTACATAGTTCAATGGCGTTAACAAGGCAGGATGGTTGAGAGAGCTTAACCTGTAATGGGTTAGTTTGGAACCGGGTATTCTAGGCAGTCCTTGAGCACTAGCAGTCCGGCTAGACTCTAACCTCTGGTAACCAGAAGCCTAAGGCCTTACTGGAATGGCAACATAGAGAGGATCCTGGATCATATGCAGGCAGACTGGCATGGTACGATGTTAGTAGACTGGCCCGATGGAGGTTCAGTCTTCAGGAGTGGGAGAGAATCTGGAAGAATCTGGCCTGCAGAAAACAGGTCGGCGGGATTCCCCAAGGGAGACTGAGGAGTCGGTCTCAAACAGGATCCTGCATTGAGTCACCGTGGTGACTGGTGTCGAGCGATCGGTAGTGGGATTAGTACTTGCTTTAAGTTCCTTACCAGTGCAAGGACCGACTGTTGACAGTTTCAAGGGCTGAGATAGCTGCTCCGACCATTTGTAACCTGTTTGTAGTTAGTGGTAACCTGATGCATATGTGATTTGATAGGGCACGGTGTAGTTCCATTGATGCTGTCTGCATACCTTAACCGTACTGAGAGCTGGACGCTACCTTAGCGTTATTGCGATGTTGTTGTAATGGTGGAATGAACTTGCCACCCTGCGCTGATGCATATCGTATGCATTATTGTAGATCTGTATGTCGTTCTAATCGGCTGAGTACCCCCTGTCCCTGGGCGTAGAGCCGTGGGGCCTAGCGACAATGGGTTAGGACAGTGAGCCAGCCACAAGCTATGAAGTTGCGATGTGGCACCGTACCCCTGATGCCTTAGGCATATATAGTCAGGTGGAACCTGAGTAATGTAGGCGTGTCATCCCCTTGTGGAGGAATTTCCAGGAGGTCGATGTACTGGGTCCGGGAAAATATGTGGACTGGAGTGGCAGTAGCCCCAGCTGGGCTTTGAACCTGTGACCTTCTGTTCTTGCATACACTGTCTGTGTGCACTGCACCACTGTGTTGTCACTGCTTTCCAACGGGCGGATGAACTTGCCACCTTGCAGTCATTGAACTTGCCACCTTGCACCCATGTACACCACGACAGAACATGTGTCAATGGCGCGATTTCCTTGCCACGATCCGGTGGAAGGCAGTCTCGTGACCGATGGGTGGCACCGTTAGGCGGGAGGCCCCTTAAGGGTTTTACGGCGGTTTAATGCTGAAGCGGTGCCTGGTTCATGGAGTCGTGTGTGGCCAAAAACAATGAGCGATGAGGAGCCTCGGGGGGCTTCACCTGAATGCCCATGAGCCCTGAGGGCATCTTCTGTGCTTGAGGAGTTGAGAATGCCATCTTAGATGCAGGTCATACCCTGCTGTCGATGCGCGTGGCTCTGTAGACCTTGGATGCAATTGGAGGAACTTAGCCCAGCCTTGGCTCGTGGTCTACTGGTTGTGCAATAGAGGGGATTGGCCAACCTTTTCTCTGAAGTAACGATGGGTGCATCACATTTATCTTTGTGAGTGTCCACTGAATTTCTGGGTTGGGGAATTGTCAAATTGCTGCGTCCACATCTGGCGGATTGCTGCATGGGGTTGGGAAATCGGCAGGTTTCCTTTACAAGGGATGTGTGTTCTGTCCACAAAAACATGATAATATAAGATATGCCATACTGGGTCAAACCATGGTCCATGAAGCCCAGTATCCTGTTTCCAGGTGGCTTAGCCAAGTCACAAGTATGTAGTATTTTCCCCAAGAGGGATCCACAATGTTTGTACAGAGTCAAGCATTGATATCCTGTGTCCCATATAAAAAATGGTCCACGGCTGATGGGTGTCGTGCCTGATTCCCCAGTCTGTGTCTACTCGTGGAGACCTGGGGTTCGGACTGTGTGATGATATGAGATCTATACCATTAGTTCAGGTCAGACATGGGGGGGGGGGGCGCGGTGCTTCCGCGTGAGGGTGAGTCCGAAACATGGTTTGTAGGAGCCACGGCTAAGGTTGAACCTGCGCACTCCCGACCTTGAATACACTGTGCAGCGTGTACCGCTCCACACCGTTGCCACTGTTCTTAGTTTTGCGGCTGTGGAAGTGGCGAAGGGTAAGGGACTGTAACTGAATTTCAGGCCATCCATTATAGGCACTGGGGTTAAGGTCAAGGTCACCTTCATAGGGGGTTGTGCAAGGTGCCATGGAGAATGGCAGGTTTGCAGTTGTTGATTCCGAGGGATGCTCGACCAGGCACAGGCTTTCTCCAGGGTACTGATGAGTGATGGTTGCCTGTCCATCCTCTTCTGTCTTGATGCCATCTAACTCCCTGGCACTGTTTTCATACCTGGTGTCGGGGAGATGCCGGGCTAACTTTTAGCCATTGCGCTTCCCGTGCGCAAGCGGAAGGATAATGGCTCGGACAGCCTTACACATTGACCCCTCTGGGGGGTTGAACTCATGACCCCTGGTTCAGCCGCCAATGTGTAAACCCTTGTAATACCCCTCTCTTGCTGTGCCAGCCTGGAGGCTCTGCCCAGGGGGCGGAGAGTGATAAAAGATGTTGCGGCTGTCAAGTGTCCGCCGGGCGCTGCATTCTACCGCGACTGGAGCAATCGAGGCACTGAGCGTGTAATGGTGGCATGAACTTGCGATCAGGGACTGGCCCAGGCCAGTCCGGCATCTAGTGTGAGGAGGCAGAGAAGGGGGGAGGGGGCATCTTCTTGCGGCAGCAAGGGCTAATGCTGTTTAAGCAGGGTGGGCAATTGTACAGGCTCACAGCAGCTGGCAGCAACACCTTCCCTCCTCTAATGGTTGCCGACATGCATCTGCTCCGGGGGGGGGGGGGGGTAGGTTTACGAGCTGCCCCTTCCCATGTCCCTGCGGCAACCCGCGGCAGGAAGGAGTGAAACGGATCGGGGTTGAGGTCACCTGGGTAGGGTGGTGAGGCTGGAGCCTTCTGCATCCTCAGACAGAAGAGGTGCAGGCAAGAGAGAGGGTTCCAGTGCCAGCGGTACTCTGCGCAAGGGAATCTTCGAGGGAGGTGAGGTCCTCGGCGCCGAAGATCCTTTGTTCGGAGATCACAGCGGAGGTTCTGATGTGCTCCAGCCTCCTGGCGAAACGACGCCGAGCTCCAAGGCAGCCTCCTAGACAGAGGAGATAAAGGTTGCGTTGGATTTTGTACCCCTTGGATTCAGGTACAGATGGTCGCCGACTAACGGCGCTGCCAGGGAAGCCGGCGCGATGTCGGTTAGCCGGCGGGGCTGAAACGCTCCTGTATTTGTTGTCTGCGCCGACGCCTCTGCACTGAAGGGGCAGTCAGCAATTGTCATCCGCGCTAGTGCCTCCCCCATGACGTTGGGTCAGCGCCGACCAATGGCGCCGTCGGGGGAGGGACTTGTGATCTGACGTCGGAGGCAAGATGGGGGGCGCGGCTTGGAGTGCAGTCCAACGTAGCAGGAACAAAATGGCCGCCCCATAGGTCACCCACGTGCGAGGGTGATCCGGCAGAGTCCTGGCGGAGGCCCCGGGAGGACCCGGCAGCCACAAGGCTCTCATCCTGGAGGAGGTCCGTTCTTGGACAGAGTCGCGTTTGAGCGATCCAAGCTCGCCGAGGGTTGGAGGCCCGCAGGCACAACCCGATCGGCCGCCGGCCTGCGGCTGGGGTGGAGGCCCTTAGGCGCACCCCGAGCGGCGGCAGAGATTGGCGGCCCAAGCCTGCGGCAGGGTGGAGGCCCTTAGGCGCACCCAGAGCGGCGGCGGAGCTGGAGGAGTGCCGGAGAGGTCCCACGAAGGTCAGTGAGTAGTGGCTTGCACTTGCACGCCGGTCATGCTGAGAGCGTTGCCACGCTACCTGTTGAGAGCTGAAGAGCTTTAAAGCAAGTTTAACAGCGATACATACGAGTAGAATAAGTAATTGAAGCGCAAGATGAAAACTGATCAACAGTGGGAAATTGAAAAAGCATTAATGCAATTTTAAAAATGCAATATACCTGCGAGTAGGAGGATAAAATGCAAGAAGAGGCTGATGAACAGTAAGAATATTTCTAAGAAGTTGAGACCAGGAGTGATGGCCCGCAGGAATAAAAGCTCCGCAGGGCCAGCTCTGAAGAGATTTTAAACATTAGGAAGATAACTGATATATACTGCGGCGCTCCTGCCCGGCCCTGGGGCTAAAGACAGGAGCGGCGGTCTGATGCTTCGTGAGGAAGGAGAGTAACCTGTATCCAGGGAATGCTGGGTATTGTAGTTCCTGCTCCTCTCGCTCCGAAATAAAGAGTTGTAGTTATGGGGTTTCCAGTATTTTTATTATGGTAAAGGATATTGTTCCATCACATGGCAAATAAATGCAAACAAAGTAGGTGCTTCAAATGCTAACAGGAAAACTTAGGATAAAGGCAACTTAAAGTATAACTGCTTCTTTTCACTTCTCAGCAAATTACTCACTTTGCCCCAAGAGGTCAGTTAGATTCACTGCAGCCTCTTTCAGCCACTGTTACCTTCACAGTGCTGGGGAAAATCAGGTGCACATAATTAGAGCTTTCTCAGCAAGGCAATACAACAGCTCCGTAGCATTCAATTCACATACGGTAAAAAGCAGTTTCCTTCAGCTTGGCATCTCTACACAGCAGACCGTGCAATCCATGCTCTCACAATCTGGTAAGTCTGTATTATCTTGTGTTAACTCTTCAAGCTGTATGGAATTACTGGCTTCTGGTAACACTGGCTGTCTTCTAACTTGCAACTCTAAAAACTGCTTAAAACTCTGTAGGAGCAATTCAGCCTGCTGTTTGTGAGATAGGGAATTGCTATCAGCTATACAACTTCCCTCTGGCTTAAGGCTGTTTATTTTCTCCTCTCTTAGATTAATTGTGTCAGAGTAACTGCTAGTCTCTTTTGCTACTGTTTCACACACAGGAGAGTTAGCTTTACGTTCAGCCTGGAAACTTTGTGGCAATTCACTTACTTGTTGCCATGCCGTTCTGACTCCAGATGGCTCCAACGTTCTCCAGCTGTTAGAATGTTTGTTGCTCTCTGGCTCAAACGGTACTTCACAGAATGATTGTTTTCTTTCTTGTGCCTGCCTTGAAGGCTTCCTTTCCCAGGGCTGTGCCTTCCAACGGTTGTCTAATTCAGGGCTAGGTCCTCTCTCCTTGGGACTTCTACTCACTGCCTCTGAATAGAACTTTGCAGGTCTCCTTCCAATGCCAGGTTCCCAAGTATCAGCATACTGTCTTCTGGACTTCCAATCATTCTTCCTCCTCTCCTTCTTTCTCTTCTCTATCTTAATCCCATTCTCATTCTCCTTCTGACTAGCAAAGCCATGCTCTGGTTTAAAACCACGTTCTCTCCTGGACACGCCCCTTCCAAGGGCAGGGTGTGCCCAATCAGGACTGCAGGATTCCTCCCCTGGGCTGGTCTCCATGCTCAGCTCTGTGGAAGGAATAGAGTCTTTCTTTCTTCCTTGGTTTCTCAAATAGGCATAAATCCTGCTGAACCTCAGGATTTTCATCCGTTTTCATAGGCTGAGGAGGGCGCTGTTCACCACAATACATACGATTAGGAGTAGGAAAAAATTGGAGAGTAGAAAAGTCCGTCTTGCTGGCAAGGCGGAAGAACTGAAACTGGTCAGCTAGGGGCGGGCAGAGGGGTGGGGCCAGTTGGCCCATGCTCAGAAGGGCAAAGCCCTTCTGAGCTATGGAGAGTACTTCCGTCTCGGCTCCGTCGGATGACGTCACCTATTGTGGCTGACTCATCCTGCTTGTCCTAGGAGAACTAATATACCTGAAAGTAATTCACCTTGAATTTCTGAGAAAAGCATGAGCTAAATGTATATCATCTATTTAGGCAATGTTTCCGTTCATTTATTCATCAAAAAGGTCAGACACATAGGGTTGCCAACTTTTTCACCGAGAAAAACCCGACACCTGTGGCTCGCATGCTCCACCCATTCTCCGCCCCTAGTCCCACCCCTGCCCCACCCCCAGCCCCACCCACAAAAATTACCGAGGATACGTGTAGGCTAACTTCCTTGGTCAGATAATAATTAAACTGGGAACCCCAAAAGCCAAACATGAAATGTACAACACTGGAGAAATAAAACTATAAAGTAATTTCCTCTTGCACTAAACAAAAACGCAAAGATGTTAGCAATACACACTTCCCAGACCAGACATATTCCAGTTAATAAATTCAAAATAAAAAGTATTTTTCTACCTTCTGTTTGGGCATTTTATTTTTCAGTTGCAATTGCTCCAGTCACTTTCTTCTGGTTTCTTCGTGTCTTCTAGCTATCCATTTGTCCTTTCTTCTCTTTTAGATGTTTTCCATTCTCTCTCTATTTCTGCTTTAACATACTGATTGTTTCCCTTTTGCTCTTTCCCACAATTCTTTCCTTATTCCTTTATCATCCATTTTAAATTTCATCCTTCCATTCTCAAGCCCCTCTTACTCTCCCAATACCCAGCCCATCATAGACTTTTCTTCCACACAAAATATCTTTTCCCCTTCCATTCTCATTCCCCATCCATTCTAGTCCTCCCCCAAAATCAGTTCCCTTATAGTTCTAGACCCACCCAGCATCCACTCCCTTCTAGTCCCATTCTCCCATGCCCCACATCAGCCCATTTCCAGTCCTATTGTAGCCCCCATCAGCCCATTTCCAGTCCTATTCCAGCTCTTCATCAGTCCATTTCCAGTGCTAGCCCTCACATCACAGGCCATTTCCAGTCCTAGCCCCCCCCATCACAGCCCATTTCCAGTCCAAGTCCCCCATCACAGCCTCTTTCTAGCCCTAGCCCCCCCCCCCATCACAGCCTATTTCCAGTCCTAGGCCCCCCCCCACCATCACAGCCCATTTCCACTCCTAGTCCCCCCCGCACCATCACAGCCCATTTGCAGTCCTAGCCCCCCTAATCACAGCCTATTTCCAGTCCAGGTTCCCCCCCCCCCCCTAGCCCTTTTCCAGTCCAGGTTCCCCTCCTCACAGCCCATTTCCAGTCCAGGTTCCCCCCCATCACAGCAACATTTCCAGTCCAAGTCCCGTCCCCCCCCATAGCCCTTTTCCAGTCCAACTTCCCCTCCTCTCTGCCCTTTTCTTGTCCAGGTTCCCACACCCCATAGCCCTTTTCCAGTCCAAGTCCCCCCCCCCCATAGCCCTTTTCCAGTCCAGGTCTCCCCCCCCCCAGCCCATTTGTAGTCCTAGCCCCCCCATCACAGCCCTTGGCCTCTCCCTCCCCCCCCGACCAGCACCGCGGCTGTCTGAGGGGCTCAGAAGGAGCCGGAGAAGCCCGCGCGAGGCCCCGGCTCCCTCTGTACAACTGCCAGCGTGAAGATCCTTTTCCTTCACGCTGGCGGTTGTTTCTGTGAAGACGCGAATGCTGGGAAAGGTTAAAGGGCATTGCCTTTAACCTTTCCCAGCAATCGCGGCTTCACAGAAACAGCCGCCAGCGTGAAGGAAAAGGATCTTCATGCTGGCAGTTGTACAGAGGGAGCCGGGGCCTTGCGCGGGCTTCCCCGGCTCCCTCTGAAGCCTTCCGGTGTGCGGGCTGTTTTTTTTTTTTTAACTCCGGGGACTTCTTCGGATCGGAAGAAAAGCCGGTTTTTTGCTCTGGCTGCTTCCGATCTTGCGGCCAGAGCAAAAAACCGGCTTTTCAAGGGCCGGTTTTACCTCTGCGCCGGCAGCCGGCCTGGCCATGGAAAAACCGGCCAGGCCGGCTGAAAACCGGCCAGTTGGCAACCCTACAGATACATGAGTTTGTATTTCCTACCCTCCTCCACCTGCTTTAGTGGTGAGCGACCTGGGACCACCCCCAGCTGTAAGGAAGCATTGAAAAGGGCAGACTGTGGAGCCGGCAGAACTTCCCCAAGTTCCTTCAGTACCCTTGCATGTATCTCCTTCAGCTCCATTTCTTGGTCTACTTTTAGTTTAGCTAGCTCCTCGTGAATACAATCTTCTGAAAATTGTTCAAGAACCGCCTCACTTCCATTCCTATTTGCTTTCTGAGTTCCTATTCCCAGCCCTTCGTCTGAAATAGAGATATCTGTTAAGCAAGTCTGCTTTATTGGCATTAGCTTCTACATATTCCTCACCTCCCCCCTGACTCTGATAATAGCTAAAATTAGGATCATTCTTCCCTATGTGCATCACTTTGTACTTGCCACATTAAATTTTCTTTACTATTTGGATGCCCAGTATTCCAAGGTCCTCCTGCTCTCACAACCTGCATATGATTTAACTACATTGAATAATTTTATGTCATCTGCAGATCTGATCGCTTCACTCATTGTTCCCATTTCCAGTGTTAAAAAAGCGCTAGCCTCAGAACAGACCCCTGTGTCACTCCACTATTCACCCTTCTCTCTGTTTTCTGTCTTTTAGTCACTTCCCAATCCGTTACATGACATTGTCTCCTATCACATGGCTTTTTTTAATTTCCTCTGGACTCTCATGAGGGACTTTATCTTATGCTTTCTGAAAATCCAGGAACACTGTATTTAATGACTCTTTATTCACATGTTCATTTGCACTTTCAAAAATTATAGCAGACTGGTGAGGTAAGACTTCCCTTGACTAAATCCATGTTGATTTTGTCTCATTAAACCGTATCTAAGCATTCAGTAATTTTATTCTTTATAATAGTTTCAAGCATTTTGCCCGGCAGTAACATCAGGCTCACTGGCTTGCCGTTTTCTAGATCATTCCTGAAACTCCCTTTAAAAACTGGCATTATGCTGGCCACCCTCCAATCCTCGGGTACCATAGACAATTTTAATGATAGGTTACAGATTACTAATAGTAGATCTGCAATTTCATTTTGGAGTTCTTTCAATACTTTAGAGTGTATACCATCCAGTCCAAGTGTTTTGCTATCCCCCTCCCTGCCACTGCCTCGCATCTTTGTCTATTAGCTCAGCTCCCCTTATAGGGCATGACATTTTCCTATCATGAGAGCCAACCTAAAAAGCTTTCTGCAGATTACTGGGCAAAGCCAGGAGGGATTTGTACCTGTCAAGATTTCCCACCCTCCTTCCCTCCTGTACAATGCAACTCAATGTTAAGTGTGGTTGTGTTTTATTTTGGTGGAGGTTTGTCTAAGCTAGGAGAGATCCAAACCATGATAGAACATAATGCACTGACAGGCTAATAGCACACCATCCTTAATTCCTAGGGAATGAGCCTCTTTAGCAGATGATAGCAGGCATTATAGTGTGCTGGAGGTAGTGCAGCACAGCTGTCTCTGCTGTCAGCTCAACATACAACTGTGGAATGGCAATAAATGGTACTCCCAGCTTGGGCTTGGGGAAGGGCCTAGCTCAGGAGGTGGCCCCTGTTTATTGTCTATCCAGTCTGGGCAAGATCAAGCAATAGATACTAGAATGTAATATGGATGGTGGTGTGGTTTATTGCTTCTTTGAAGCTTATTAATAAAAGCTGCAGCTTGTTTCTTAAT
This sequence comes from Ichthyophis bannanicus, assembly GCA_033557465.1. Lineage (NCBI taxonomy): Eukaryota > Metazoa > Chordata > Amphibia > Gymnophiona > Ichthyophiidae > Ichthyophis > Ichthyophis bannanicus. The sequence goes on along the minus strand of CM066049.1, from coordinate 115,210,598 downwards.
GCTATTCAATTGTCCTGTGCATTTTATCACATTATACAAGTGGAAGTGACGCTTTTCCAATTGCCCATGCCCATGCTACTTTATACCTTGTTATTGTCTCATGGAAATGACTGGTAGCATCTTTGCTTAGCTCCTCTTTTGTACATTCTTGTTTCTTTGACAGACAATCCAGCAAAGAAACTCTGTGATTGTCTATAGAACTGAAAAAATCCTGGCTTCTTGCAAAAGCCATTTCTACAGAAAGAAAACAAAACAATTTTTATTTATAGAAGCAAATACAAGAATATTTACAACATGGGCTTTAGTGCATGGAAACAGGGCCCAGGCAAAATTTCACTACTTTGCGTCCTGAAACCACAAAACCCAACACTGCTATGTTTTGACACTGCCTTCATCAGGGGTATTGGTCACTAAACCTCAGCTGCATAAGATCAACCTGTGTGAGTCAGATGGGTACCTCCGTTCCAGAAACCACTTCTAACAGCGTCAAAGCTTTGAAAATCAGATCATTCATTTTCACATTGGCACTTTTCTAAGTGGTTTCTGCATTGGAGGTACCTATCTGACCCACGCAAGTTGATCTTATGTGGCTTAAGATTTAGTGGCCAATATCCCTGAAGAAGGCAGTGCCAAAACACCATATTGGGTTTTGTGGCCCCAGTAGTTCCCTCAATTAACGATACTGTGAAATTTAATACATTGAGACAAAACCTTTAATTCAAGAAAATACCGCATACTTTATTTCTTCTGGCGATTAAGAACTGAGGTTTTTGTGAAGCCTTTCACTGACATGGGGTATCATTATCAATCCTACTTTAGTTTATTTTCCCCTTATGATTCTTACATCACAGTAGGAGAAACATAAGGCGAAGTTAGTGTTTTTCCTGATAGCCCTCCCCTGTGGGGTTAAGACATTCCAAACTCCGAAGTAACCCTTTGCCTGAAGACTACTCTGGTAAAATCAGTAGGAGTATGAATCCTGGTAAACTCTTCTACCCTATTACTCCGTCTTTGCCCTATAGGAGGTTGAGAAGAGAGGGGGGGGGGGGGTTACAGGAACTTGGCATAGTTGGTAGGATAAGGCTCTTCCATATCATCCTATTGTAAGGGGATTGAATTTGCACTCGGAGCTCAGAATTCTAAAATTTCTAATGATGTAGTTTTGAGGTTCCAAATGTGTTTGGTTGTTTGAATAAAGACAAAAGGATTCGGTGCTATGGTTGGGACGGAAACCGGATTGACGAGGGTGAAGTGTCAGGGAAGCTTCAAGGTGAGATGAGAGTTGTGCATAGACCAGTTTTTCAAGAATTTTTGAAAGAAAGGGAAGATTTGAAATGGGACGCCAGTTGGCAGGTAAGGAAGGATCAAGAGAGTCTTTTTTAAGGATGGGGCGGATGACAGCGTGCTTCCAGACAGCGGGAATGATACCGGAGGAAAGGCTAGAGTTGATAATGGAGAGTATGTGTGGGGAAAGGGCTAAAGAAGCATCCAAAAGCCATTGTGAGGGAATGGGGTCAAGAGAGCAGGTGGATTTCCGAGTAGAGGAGTAAATCATTGTCAGATCTGAGTGGGTCACAGGTTGGAAGGAAGACCATATGTGGGAAAGAGAAGGAAGATGAGCGGGGGGGGAGGGCAGGAAGGAAAAAGTGAGCGGAGGGTTTGCACTTTGCTGGCAAAATGGGAGGCTAGGAGGGTGGGATCAGGAGAGACGGGAAGGATGTGGGGAGGTGAGGGAATGAGAAGCGGAAAGGGACCGAAGAGTAGAATAAAGTTGATGTGTGGAATTAGCTGCGGAAGAAATACGATTAGAAAAGTAATCCATCTTAGCAGAGCGTATCAGGGAGCGATAGTGTGAGTGGCAGTGACGAAAGTGGGCTAGGGAAGAGGGAGAAGGATTTTTCCGCTAACGTCGCTCAGCGCGATGCAAATAAGAGCGATGAAGGAATAGACCCGAGCACTGTTCCCTCTAAGCTGTGCGCATGCACACACCTCGCTGAGCGAGCGCACATACTTTATAACAGAGCGCACAAAAATTACAGTTCTGATTCTGATAGAAAACAACACAGACGTCTTAAAATTTAAAAGTTGTTGTGTATTTACGGTTTTCACAAGTTCTACAATATTTTCTAGTGCAATCAATGTGGTGTACGTGTAGTCAAATTTTAAAGTATATAACTCCGAGTGTCGTTATGTGGCGCACAAAAATTTAACCTTCCTTCAAAAGCTGCACAGCTGATATTTTATGCGCACACAGCCTACAGAAAATTAGAGGGAACATTGGACCCGAGTGAAACCAAGGGTAACGATGACGGGTGTGAGAGGGGGGGGAGAGGCCGACATGGGGCAAGCTGATCCAAAGCGTCTGAGAGGATGGTGTTCCAGGACTGGGCCTGAAGGTCCACGGGGAGATGGTAGAAGTCGGGGGGGGGGGGGGGAAAGAGGGAATCAGAGGATGGAAATTGAGCAAGAGTGGCGGGTGTGATTCGGCGAACTAAACGGGGAGGAGGGGGAGTTACGTTCTGAGCAGTAGGGGGAGAGGATGAAGGAAGAAGATTCTCCTGGATGCAGCATGCAGGTGGAACACAAGCAAACTATTAACTCCTTTATCTTATTATTACATATAATACAGCTGTGCAGAGAAACAGGCATTGCAGAGGCTTAAACCTTTTTTTTGTAAACAAAAATCAAGGTAGGCTTAGGGAAACAGAAGACTCTTCAAAGAAAAGGGATTTTGAAACTCCCTGTGCCTTCACTGCATGTTTAAATGTTTTGAAATGGCTGCCCAGAGCTGCTCCCTCCAAAAAAAACCACACTGAAGAGAAATCCCTCCTGATTTTCAAAATGGCCACCGGCACAGAAAAACTGCAAAATAAAAGTTTCCTAAGCTCTAAAAACCTTAAAAATGCAGCAAAATCGCAGGGGAAGAGGCAAGGAGTGCTGCTAGCAACTTAAAAATTCAAATCCTGACGAACCCTGAATCACCAGAAACGGAGGGGAGAAGGAAACTGTCAGTTATTCACTGTGCTGGTACAGAGGAGCTGAGTTCCCATGGAGGAGAATCCAGCTATTAAGGAGGGAAGCCTGGGAAACCCAGTGACTCACCTCTTGTGTGCTCTGGGTGCATCCAGGAAATAAAAATGAAGAAAAGAAAATAGGAACTTCAAACCCCAGTTGAACAGACCCTGATGAAACCGGAAGTGAAGGAATCAGGTCAGAGACAGCCAGGGCAGCTGAGGCAAATAAGAAAACAGTTTACTTACAGTTTCTCTCAGAAATGGACACCTGATCCTCTTGCTGATGTCTAAGCCCTCAAGGCAAAGACTCAGCGCTACTTAAAGAAAATCAGGAGCTCTACTGAAGCCAGGCCCAGGAGTTCCACAAGTTTATCTGGGGAATCAAGTTGCTGGGAAACCCAGAATAACACCTCCATCTGCTGAGACAGAGAAAATACTGAATAGGACCCCTAGGGGTATGCCTATGTCACCCAGAGCCTGACCAATCACAGCTCTGGAGGTTTTTTCTCTATACTGAATAGGACCTTTAGGGGTAGGCCTATGTCACCCAGAGCCTGACCAATCACAGCTCTGGAGGTTTTTTCTCTATACTGAATAGGACCTCTAGGGGTAGGCCTATGTCATCCAGAGCCTGACCAATCACAGCTCTGGAGGTTTTTTCTCTATACTGAATAGGACCTTTAGGGGTAGGCCAATGTCACCCAGAGCCTGACCAATCACAGCTCTGGAGTTCTTTTCTCTATACTGAATAGGACCCCTAGGGTTAGGCCTATGTCACCCAGAGCCTTACCAATCACAGCTCTGGAGGTTTTTTCTCTATACTGAATAGGACCTCTAGGGGTAGGCCTATGTCACCCAGAGCCTGACCAATCACAGCTCTGGAGTTTTTTTCTCTATACTGAATAGGACCTCTAGGGGTAGGCCTATGTCATCCAGAGCCTGACCAATCACAGCTCTGGAGGTTTTTTCTCTGTCTCCCTATCTGCTGGCAGGGGTGCATAACCTGCTTGTCTGGACTGGTCTAGCAGTATGATCTGGAAATGGTATTGAATGAAATGCGGGGGCAACAGGAATTACTATTATTTCTGTCTGAGAGGTTTATTTTTTCTTTGCTGGAAGGGGAGCTTCTGACCTGCTCTCTCCCCGAATGGGGTGAGCTTTCCAGGCTGAGTGAGGAGAGACCTGAAGACCTCACACAGTCGCGTCTCTCTCTCTCATGGCCCTTCCCGCCTTCCAGCCCGACTAGTCCCGCGAGAACAGCGCGAGAGACTGTCACCTGAGAGAAGTGGAAGAGGCGCATGTGCGCACTTCTTCTCGCCAGTGGAAGGAGGTGCTTTGGTGACAGAATTGTGATCAACCCCTTGAGTCCTCTGTACCTTCTCAGAGCTCAATCCCAGCATCCTCCACAAAACCACTCATACTCGAATTCCAGCTCCAGGCGCGTGAAATCTACAGCCCTTTCCGCCAGATGGAAAGAGCACACGCGCCTTCCTGCAGGTCTGCGAGGCTTGGGCTTGACGGCGGGAGGTCTTCAGCTCTCCTCAGGAAAAGAAGCTTCTCAGACAAAAATGATAGTCATTGTAATACAAAAAAAAAGACGGTGACGGTCTTGGCTGTCAGGGCCCTATTCATTCTCTTTCTGCACTGAATTTTTAGCCTTTTTGCTGAGAAAATACTCAGTGCAAAATACAACAATGTTTTTATTAGTACAGTAACCTCCATCTCTGCCCAATTTTAAATCCATGCTAAATGCTTACCTCTTTGAGGTTGCTTTTGGATCATCTGCCTATGCCTTAATCCTGCTCTGGTTACGAGGGGTAGGCAAGAAGGGTGACTGCCCTGAGTGTGTGCCACAGAATCCTATTGAGTCAATCTAGAGTGTGAGCATACAAGCCCCAAAGAAGAAAGGATCAAAGGAGTTGGTTTGCCAGGAGTCAGCATTGACTCAAAGGCACACATTATATTGCATTGCATTTTGAAAGCAACCATTGGCTGGGGCACAGTTTTGTTCTGTGACGGTCTTGGCTGTCAGGGCCCTATTCATTCTCTTTCTGCACTGAATCTTTAGCCTTTTTGCTGAGAAAATACTCAGTGCAAACTACAACAATGTTTTTATTAGTACAGTAACAGAAGGGATGCAAGTTAGCAATGATTCCTCAGGCAAAGAATTGGAGAAAACCTCTGAATTGTGCCCAGAACTATGAGTTTTCTGTGTCACTTTGTTACTAGCAGAAAGTGCAGAAAAAATAATTTAATGGCATTCATTTTGACATTCATGCTCAGTTTATTTAATACCTTAAAAACTACATGAAGTGTCAATTCCACATAAACAAAGGCACCCATTATCTCCAGAGTATCATTTATCATCGGTCTCTATTTACTTTTGTTAACAGGTAGTCACTGTCTTTGCAGGGTTTTATGAGAAAAAAAGGATATGGGCATTTCTGGGACAAGCTACATTAACTTCCAAATTCTTTAGCAGATAATTGATAATTGGCAGCTATGGAAATTTTATACCAGGTATAAAACATTTCCCATGATTACAAAAGTACTTCAAGTGGAGGAGTAGCTTAGTGGTTAGGACAGCAGCCTGGAAGTGGAAAGATCAGTATTCAAATCCCACTCACACTCTTTGTGGCCTTGGGCAAGTCACTTAGCCCTCCATTGTCCCAGGTACAAATTTTAGATTGCAAGCCCTCTGAAGACAGGGAAAGAACTACTGTACCTGAATATAACTTAACTTGCCTTGGTGTGAGCTAAATACATTCACTATTACCCTGAGTCCAGGTTTCAACTGATTTGTCCTGTTTCTTAAATCTTTATTAAATAGATGAGAAGCATGCTTCTTCTCAGAAATGGTGCTGACTGTGTATGTGACAATCAGATGTTTTGCAATAAATTGAGCTACAAAGCTATTGAATACAAGAAGATGCTGATCTCTATGTAGGGTTTTCTACTAATTTTATGTTCATAGAAAAGTCTGAGAAGCTAGTCCCAGTGGCTTACCTAGGAAATCCAGGGTAACATAGTATATGATAACAGATAAAGACCATTCCTTATCGTTCCTCCAGTTCAGTCCTCTACCTCTGGGTTGTCAATCTCCTCCTGCAGCTTGGAGACTGGTACGTCAGAATCATGACATCACTGGATATAGCCTGCTGGTCTCTCTCCTCAGCCCCAGTGTGACCAGTCTCCATGCAGTAGGAGGACGTCGTGAGCCTAGTCTGGGGCTCACTAGAGGAACAGATAAGGAGCCTGTAGGATAGAGTAGCTTTAGGTCAGTTAGTTTAATTAAGTAAAATTTTTGGGTACTGTTCTTTTAAAAAAAAAAGAAAAAGGCATTTCTTGCTTGACTGCTCCTGGTCTGTCTGTGCTGACTTTCAGTGAATTTCCTCCTTCCTTGGGCCTTAGGATCTCTCCCCCGGATCTTCCGGGAGAGCCCTCCCTCAGGCATAATCGAGCCGCCGGTACCGCAGAGCAAGCGTGGTCGCGGCTGCGGGGAGCCGGTCGGAGGACTGAGCAGTAAATAATCTAATTACTCCATCCATATGAGAATACATAACAATAAGTTTATAACTTCCCATGTGATTTTGTTAAAACTCTTAACGTATTTTTCTATGTAGAAACTGGGTCTCAGACTGACAGGAGCTATGGCATTAACTTTTTAACCACAATGCTCCGATTTGCATCAACGACCCTTTTTTTGTTATTTTGTTAATTCACTTAATTCAATTTAAAATCAAAATCGTTCAAAAAACCAAACAAGTCAGGCTTATCTTAAGTGAAAAATCCCAATGCCAGTTTCAGCACTGCTGCGTTTCACGAATACATCGTTTCTTCAGGGGTTGTGCACTGACTTTCACAGTTGTCAATATCAACTAGGAAAATCAACAGAACATTCTCCAGTTAGTAACCCACAATTCAACTAGTTGTTTTATGAAGAAATATATATATATAACATCCACATTGAAAAAGATAACTCAGATGCCAAACTGCTCACCACAGACGGCCCCTGCTGACTAATTTCTCCGGCAATGTGAAAAGACGCCGCGCATGCGGCTTAGACAGGAGGAGAACCAGTAGATATTAAATGATGAATAAAAGTCCTTATTAACTTAATTGGATTAGATACACAAATTCCAGTCAATTTGGGAGTTAAGACCCCCTGGAGAGATGGTTTGCAAAATGAAAATCCAGCGTTGTTCTTTATAAATCATGCACGGCGTCTTTTCACATTGCCGGAGAAATTAGTCAGCAGGGGCCGTCTGTGGTGAGCAGTTTGGCATCTGCGTTATCTTTTTCAATGCAGATGTTATATATATATATATTTCTTCATAAAACAACTAGTTGAATTGTGGGTTACTAACTGGAGAATGTTCTGTTTATTTTCCTAGTTGATATTGACAGCTGTGAAAGTCAGTGCACAACCCCTGAAGAAACGATATATTCGTGAAACGCAGCAGCGCTGAAACTGGCGTTGGGATTTTTCACTTAAGATAAGCCTGACTTCTTTGGTTTTTTGAACGATTTTGATTTTAAATTGAATTAAGTGAATTAACAAAATAACAAAAAAAGGGTCGTTGATGCAAATCGGAGCGTTGTGGTTAAAAAGTTAATGCCATAGCTCCTGTCAGTCTGAGACCCAGTTTCTACATAGAAAAATACGTTAAGAGTTTTAACAAAATCACATGGGAAGTTATAAACTTATTGTTATGTATTCTAATATGGATGGAGTAATTAGATTATTTATGGCTTAACTGTGTTATTACTCTAAAAAATACAGACCATTTTGATTGGAGGACTGAGCAGAGCAGCGGTGAGTTGTTTCGCTGGCGGCACGCTTCTGCTTACTCGAAGGGTGCCGCGGAGCGCGGGAACGCAACTGCGAGCAGGGCAGACCTGGCCAGTAAGCTTTTCACCGGTTACAGGCTTTGATCGGCAGTGGGAGCTAAGTCGGGAGTTTGGGCGCCAAGCTGATGTTTGCTTTGGCGCCCTTTTTTCCTCCGGGTCTCACGGCGGCCATTTTGTACAGCACGAGGACGCCGCGTGGCTGCCGGATTAGAGGGAAACCCGGGGCTGAGGAGCTGAAAAGAATTTAGAGGTCAATTAGTTTTGCATTTTAAATCAGTTTTAGATCAATTTTATTTCTTTACTTTATTGGCGATAACCCTCTGGGGGGGGAGGCTTCTCCCGCGGCTTGAGTTAGGCCAGGAATACAAGGGGGGGGGGTCTTCCCTGGTAGAGAGGAGTTGGAGCTCAAAGTGGAAGCTTTTAAAGTTTAAGGATTTAAGTTTAGAGTCTATTTTTTGGTTTCTTGCACGTTAATAAATAAATAAATATATAAAAGAAAGGAAATAGTTGTTTCAGTCAGGAGTACCAGATTAAAAAGGCCAGCTTTATGGCAACACGGCCGCAGTGTGTTGTCTGTGGCACCCGGAGAGGTAGGTTGCCGATTCAGGGTTTTGCCGTGGCTGTGCAATGCTTTCTTCCACTGTGGAGCAACAGATGGATTTCAAAGAGTCCCCAGAGGCGCAGGTGGGGACAGCAGCTGAGTCAGTGCAGCTTCCCGGGCAAGGCCCCGCCTTGGAGGAGTCGGCGGGCCCTTCTGGGGCTCTGCTGGGCCTGAGGTCGGCGGATCTCGGAGATTTTTGCCCTGATTTCATATTAATGATGCACCAGGCCTTTTGTTTACAGCATCAGGGCAAGATGCCAGGTGTGTCGCCGCTTTCAGTTCTATCTCAGCAGGTGGAGGTGGCTGAGGGAGAAGGCGGGGGCCCGTCGGCACTTAAGAGGGCGAAAGTCTGACCTTCATCGTCGGCGGAAGCCGTTTGGCCGGATGGTGAGGATCCCGAATGGGAGCGTGAGGAGGGGGCAGAGGATCTGGAAGAGAGGGAGATCCCAGAACCCGAGCATCAGGCTAAGATCATAAGGGTCTTCCGTAGAGAGGAGCTTACGGCGTTGATCACGGAATCTATGCAGATGTTGAATCTCGCTACTCAGACAGCCGGTGAAGAGGAGGTTGAGGATCCGGTTATTCAAGCGGTGAGACAAACGCAGGTGGTGTTTTCAGTGCACCGGGTGGTAGAGAGAATGATCCAAGAAGAATGGGATCACCCGGAAACAGGGCTCAGAGGGATAAGGACAATGAATAGGCTCTATCTCCTGGCCGATGAGGATAAGGAAAGGTTCCGTTTGCCGCAGATGGATGCGGCGGTGTCGACGGTTACAAAAAAGACCACTATTCTGGTGGAAGGCAGTGCGGCCTTAAAGGATGCTCAAGACCATAAGGTTGAGGGGTTGCTGAAGCAGGCATTTGAGGCGGACGCACTGTCATTGTAGGCCTCCATTTGTGGGGCTTGGGTGGCCTGGGCGTGTTTGCGCTGGGTTCAGCTGCTACAGCAATCGTCGCATCTGGACCTAGAGGAGCTCAAAGAGCTGGGCCGTCTGGAGTCCGGGACGGTGTATTTAGCGAACGTACATTATGATTTTATCAGAGCTCTCACGAATAGCACGGCTTCCGTGGTGGCCGCACGCAGGTCTGTGTGGTTGAGAAATTGGGCGGTGGACGGTTCTTCCAAGTCCCGGCTCAGTAAGCTGCCCTTTAAGGGCAGGTTGCTGTTTGGGGAGGATCTGGATAAATTGGTAAAGGACCTTGGGGAGTCCAAGGGTGGTAGGCTTCCAGAGGATAAGCCGAAACAAGGGAAGTCCGGGCAGGGCTTTCGAGGCCAGTTTCGGGTTTCTGGAGATTTCGTACGTCAAGGTTCGGAAGTTTCCAGCGGGGACGTTTTCCGTCGCGAGCCCAGGGATTTCGAGGGTTTTGAGGAGCTAATAGAGGTTTCTCCTCAAGCCTCACAACAACCTCTCGTAAATCGCAATGAAATGAGGCGGGTCTCGGCGGAAGGAGCTCCCATAGGCGGGCGGCTCCGGGAGTTTCTTCCTGCTTGGACCCACATCACGTCCAACCAGTGGATGTTGGAGATAATTTGTCAGGCATATGCGCTGGAACTGGCGCGACCCATGCGGGATTCTTTCGTCATGTCCCCCTGCAGGGGGCAAGGGAAACCCTGGCGATTCACAGTACTTTAGAGCGCCTTCTGCAATTAGGGGCGGTCATGGAGGTACCGGAGGCAGAGTGCGGCGTGGGTCGGTACTCCCATTATTTCGTGGTGCCAAAGAAGGGCAGAGCGTTGTGTCCCATTTTAGATCTGAAAGGCGTAAATCGATGTCTGTGGGTTCCGCATTTCCGAATGGAAACCTTGCGATCGGTCATTGTGGCGGTGCATCAGGGAGAGTACTTGACATCTCTCGATCTTACGGAAGCGTACTTGCACATACCCATCCGGTCATCTCATCAGAAGTTTCTGAGGTTTGCTTTCCCTTGGGGGCACTATCAGTTCCAGGCGTTAGCCTTCGGTCTGGCAACAGCGCTGCAAACTTTCACCAAAATTATGGTGGTGGTAGCGGCAGCATTGCGCAAAGATGGAGTTCTGGTGCATCCATACCTCGATGATTGGTTAATTTGGGCCAAGTCCGAGGCAGAGAGAGTTCAAGTGACAAGCAGAGTGGTAAAGTTTTTGCAGAGTCTCGGTTGGGTGGTCAATCCAGCCAAAAGCTGCCTGGAGCCCTCACAGAACCTCGAGTATCTGGGGGTGCGGTTCGACACGAAGAATGGACAGGTGTTTTTGCCAGAGAGGCGAGCTCAGGTTCTCCAGCGTCTGGTTCGCAAGTTCAGAGCCACTCCAGCGCCATCGGCATGGACATCTTCGCGTGCTGGGAACAATGGTGGCGACTCTGGAGGCGGTGCCTTGGACCAAGGTTCATATGCGACCTCTACAGAGAGCTCTTCTTCGCTGCTGGTCGCATCAGTCGGATTCTTTGAGCAAGCGGCTTCCGTGTCCGAGCAAGGTCAGGCAGTCTCTTCAGTGGTGGTTGCTCCCGACATCATTGTCGGCCGGAATGATGCTGGAGCAGCCGGAGTGGCTTCCCTTGTTAACGGATGCCAGTCTCGTGGGATGGGGATCCCACTGCGAAAGCAGGTTCGCGCAGGGCCTCTGGTCTCCTCTGGAGGCCTCCTGGTCGATAAATCATCTGGAGCTCCGAGCAGTCTGCCGGGCGCTTCAGGTCTTCGAGGCATCGGTGGTTGGTCAGCCAGTCCAAGTCCTATCCGACAACTTGGCGGCAGTCGCCTACATCAATCGGCAGGGCGGCATGGGGAGTGCAGCCATGGAGGAAGAGGCGGACTTGCTGTTTGCTTGGGTAGAGAATCAGTTGACAGCGATTTTGGCGGCGCACATCGCAGGAAAGGACAATGTGATGGCCGACTTCCTCAGCAGAGTTTGGGTAGATGCAGGGGAGTGGGAACTGCATCCGGACGTCTTCGCACAGATAGTTGGTCGTTGGGGGAGGCCAATAATGGATTTAATGGTGACCTTCCAGTCAGCAAAGGCCAATCGTTTCTTCAGCAGGAGACGAGAAAGAATGTCGGAGGGCATAGACGCGCTGTTGCATCAGTGGCCGTCCTTAGGCCTTCTGTATGTCTTTCCTCCATGGGCTTTGATCGGCCAGGTGATTCAGCGGATCAGAGCTCATCCGGGAAGGGTGCTACTGGTGGCACCTGACTGGCCGAGGCGTCCATGGTACGTGGACCTCGTGTGTCTCCTAGACGGCGAGCCTTGGCGATTGCCGGTGAGGGCGGATCTGTTGCTGCAAGGGCCCCTATTCATGCCTCAAATGGATCGATTCTCGCTTACGGTATGGCCATTGAAAGGGCCAGGTTGAAGAAGTAAGGCTATTCGGCGTCGGTCGTTGCTATGTTGCTTAGAGCAAGGAAGCAGTCCACGTCTCTGGCATATGTTCGTATCTGGCGTATATTTGAGGATCGGTGTTCGAGACGACAGATTCGGGCGTCTGCGGTCTCCATCTCTTCGATATTAAGCTTTCTGCAGGACGGCTTTGCTAAAGGTCTTGCAGCCAGTTCCTTGCGCGTACAATTGGCAGCTCTTGCTTGTTATCGTGGCAAGATACAGGGCATTGCTCTCGGCGTCCATGATGATGTGTTGCGGTTTCTCAAAGCGATTTCTAGGTTGCAACCGTCGCGTAGAGTGATGATTCCGCCTTGGGATCTCAATTCGGTGTTAGCAGCATTAACCAAACCGCCCTTTGAGCCGTTGCATTGGGCTTCAGTGAAGGACTTCACATTAAAGTCCGTATTTCTGGTGGTGATCTGTTCAGCTAGGCGCATCTCGGAGTTGCAAGCATTATTGTGTAGGGAACCGTTCTTGTCTTTTTCTAGGGAAAAGGTGGTTTCGCCCTTTCACCTGAATCAGACAATGTCCTTGCCTGTTCTGGGTTTGCTAGAAGGAAGCGACCTGGACCGCAGTTTGCACCGTTTGGACATGAAGAGGGTGTTGCGGCAGTATTTGAAGGAGACGAAGCTCTTTCGCAAGTCAGACCGGCTTTTCTTGTTCGGAGGGGTGCGCAAAGGAGAAGCGGCGGTGAAGGCTTCCATTGCCAGATGGATTCGGGAAGCGATTGCTTCCACCTATCTTCTGCAAGGTCGGTCAGTTCCTGTAGGTTTGCGAGCTCATTCCACCAGAGCGCAAGCGTCTTCCTGGGCGGAACACAGTTTGGTTCCGCCAGGAGAAATTTGTAGGGCGGCGACTTGGTCGTCTCTGCATTCTTTCAGTAGGCATTACCGCCTTGACGTGGCAGCTGCAAATGATGCCTGTTTTGGGTCGGCAGTGTTACATGCCGGCTGGAAGGGTCCCTCCCAATGATTACTGCTCTGGTACATCCCAGAGGTAGAGGACTGAACCGGAGGAACGATAAGGAAATGATAATTACACTTACCTGGTAATTGTAGTTCCTTGAGTGACGACAGTTCAGTCCTCAATCCTACCCGGGGTTCTTTCAGTAAGGGTATATGATTGATGGCAAGAAGGAACGGACTTCAGGTAGGTCTGTCTGGGAATTGCTTATGGTCACTCTGTTTTAGGGTTACTTCTGTGTGTGGCAGGGAAGAGCGTAAGAAAGCTTTGCCTAAATAGTTTAAAATGGTAGTTCAGTTTAGGTTACGATTGTTATTCTAGCTACTTATTTGTTGCTCCTTTGAGTCTGCTTTGTTAATAGTTCACACTGGGGCTGAGGAGAGAGACCAGCAGGCTATATCCAGTGATGTCATGATTCTGATGTACCAGTCTCCTAGCTGCAGGAGGAGGTTGACAACCCAGAGGTAGAGGACTGAACTGTCGTCGCTCAAGGAACTACAATTACCAGGTAAGTGTAATTATCATGTATGGTCCATCTAGTCTGGCCAGTAAGGTGTCTAGAGTGGTTGTAACTGCAGCTCTGTGCCAGTCACCCACCTCTGTGCAGGGTTATACCTGCTGCTTGATGCAGGCCAGCCCCCTCTATTTTTATTTTTTTTAGTGCCATCAAGTCAGTGCTGACTCCTGACAACCCAGCTACCTTTGGATTTTCGAGGTAATGTATCACTGGAAGCAGATTGCCAGGCCTTTTCTTCCAAGGCAACAGAGGGCAAAGTGACTTGCCCAAGGTCATAAGGAATACCAGTGAGAATTGAGCCCTTGATCTTCTGGGTATTAGGCAGCTGCTCTAAGCACTAGGCTACACCTCCACTCTATTTATTGAGTATAAAAGTTTGCTTTGATTTTATCTTCTTACTATGAAGGGATCCACTGTCTGTCACGTGCCATTTGAATTCTGTCACTGTATTTGCCTCCACCACTTCCATCGGGAGGGCATTCCAAGCATCCACCACCCTTTCAGTGAACAAGTATTTCCTGATGTTGCTTTTAAGTTTACCGCTTTGCAGCTTTATTTTATGTTTCCCCTCCTTTGAAAAAGGTTTGTTTGTTCATTGATACTCTTTAAGTATTTAAAAGTCTGTATCATATCTTCCCTTTACCTCCTCTCCACTAGGGTATACATATTTAGGTCTTCAAGTCTCTTCTCATATGTTTTCTGGCACAAGCGCCAAATCATTTTGGTCGTCTTCCTTTGAACCGTTTCAAGTCTTTTTATATCCTTTGTGAGATATGGTCTCTAAAACTGAACACAGTACTCCAAGTGAAGCCTCACCAACGACTTATACAGGGGCCTCCCAGCATTCTTCTTGCTTTGGCTACCACCTTGTCGCATTGTTTCACCACTTTGAGATCCTCAGGCACTAGCACTCCAAGGTCCCTCTTGTGGCCCATGCACACCATCCTCTCTCCCCCTATCGGATACGATTCTTTGGATTTCTGCATTCCAAGTGCATGACTGTGCTTCTTCACATTAAATCTTAACTGCCAAATATTAGACCATTCTTCCAGTGTTTTAAAATATTTCCTCATGTTGTCCAGTCCCTCAGAAGTGTCCACTCCATTGCAAATGTTTGTGTCATCTGCAAAAAGGCAGACTTTTCCATTCAGTCCTTCCACAATATCACTCACAAATGCATTACATAGTAATTGTCCCAGGACTGATCCCCTGAAGCACGCCACTTTGCACTTTCCTTTCTTCTGAGTGAGTTCTGTTTACCTTCTGTTATCTTGTCAGTCAACCAATTTCTGATCCAGTTTACGAACTTGGGACCTATCCCCAGGCTGCTCAGTTTATTGATAAGCCTCCTAGGAGGAATAGTATCAAAGGCTTTGCTGAAATCTATGTATATCACATACATCACAAGCCCTTGATCTAGTTCTCTGGTTACCCAGTCAAAAAACTCAATCAAATTCATTTGGCATGATCTTTCCCTGATAAAACCATGGTGCCTCGGGTCATGCAATTCATTGGTTTCCAGAACGTCCAGTATTCTTCCTCCATTACTTTTCCCACCACAGAGGTAAGGCTTACCAGCCTGTAGTTTGTCACCTCTTCCCTATTACCAAATTAGCCTTTCTCCAGTCATGTGGAACCTCTTCCATCTCCAAGGATCTATGAAAAACATCCTTTAAAGTCCCTGCCAGAACTTCTCTGAGCTTCTTCAATATTCTGGGATGTATCTCATCTGGTCCCATGGCCTTATCCACTTTCAGTTTTTCAAGCGGTTCAAAAACATTGTCTTCTGTGAATGGTGTGGTGTGTGCTCCCTTCCCATTTGTATATTTGTCAGTCTTGCATGGTCCTACTTCAGCGTTTTCTTGAGTGAATACAGAAGTATTTGTTTAGCATTTTCACCTTTTCAATGTCACTTTCCAAACTGATGCTCGAGCCCCGCTTCTGTGCCTTGGGTTGACCATGACTGGCAATGCCTTGCATTCTCCCAGGGAAGAGACCCCTTATCATTTTGAACATGTTGGCTTATGGAAGGAAATATATATGGGGTCCTTTTACTAAAGAGCTCTGTGGTTTTGCACCTAGCATGCTTTTAGCATGCAAAAACAAGGCACCTTAAGTTCAAAACTACTGTGTTACCTGCTGAGAGCGTGGACAGCATTTCCCCGCTAGGTAACGTGTGGTGCTGTTAACTTTACCTATTGAGATGGAAGTAATTGCACCTGCTCTATTTGTAAGATGCATCGTTAACATGCGCTGATGATGCAGTGCTCACCTTGCCCACTCTCTACTCCTAACCTGCCGATTTCCCAACACATGGGATGCAGTTAGTGCTACTGTCACAGGTGTGCGCTAACAGCATGGACCATAGTGTGCGGTTAGCACTTGCCAAAATCTGCACTAATTGTGTAGCGTACTTCAGTAAAAGGGCCCCATAGTCTCTGCCTGTCAGGTAGAGGATTGCCATCTTGACAATTAGGCTAGATGGAAATAGTTAAAAATAGTGCATTCTCCCATCCTCTGGAAACTGCAAATGCGTTATCTATGCAGGTTGAAAGATGGCAGATACTTTTGTTCTCTTTAAGTTAATTATGACAAAATTAGCCAGAATTTGAGAGCTTTTCCTAAGATGCTAGTGTTCAAACATACAGGATTTCCTTCAGGTTAGTTGTTATCTTTTGTGCAAAAATTTGCTACCATGCAAATGAGCTGGGTAGCAAACTTTCTTGAGATGTTTTGCTTACAGAATGTCACACCACAAAAAATAGGGATCCAAAAAGCCCGTGTTGCTAAATGAATTTATAGCGAAAATCTATTATTTTTGTCGGAGAGGCCAACCAAACAGAAGGAAGCACACCTTGTGCCGTTGTGGCCCGTCCATTTTACTTAATTAAAACACTAAACTTGTGTTAGAAAAATGAAGCAATAAAATGCAATACTTAGCTGAATTGGTGAAAAGGCTGTGCATTAAGGCAGCAAAGGACGACGTGACACGTTTCGGGGAATCAAAAATCTTATTTCCCCTGCTTCAGGTCAAAACCGCCGTAGAAAGTAACATCAGCCCTGTAAAACCGTAAAGGCAGCAACCAGCATTCATTTAAAGGGACCAATCTTGACGACTTCCGCTAACTCGCCAGGTCATAGGAAGTCAGCTGATACCAAAAAAAGGGACCAATCACTATTAGATAGGGAGGGTTCACAGCCAGCAGCTCGTCCCCCTAAAGCAGCAATTGGAAAAATGAAAAAAATTGACTAATTAATACACTGTGTGCCAGTCAACCTGTAAATTAAGATCCTTTGGGGTAACAGAGTCCAATCGGAAAATCCAACGTTGTTCAAGATTTTGAAGTGCCTGGAGGCGATCTCCGCCCCGCGGGTGAACAGGAATGAAATCCAAAATTCGCCAGTGTAGATCAAAAAAATTATGAGCCATCTGTAAACAATACTCAATCATAGGGGCCGTGAGAGTCCTTGTTCGCAACCGCGAAGCATGTTCCGCCAAACGTGTTTTGAAAGAGCGCGATGTGCGACCAATGTAGTAGAAGGAGCAAGACTGTCCAAGAAGTAGGCAGTACTCACGTTGATAGTACAGACACAGTCCAAGACGTGAGGATAGTGGAAGACAAATTTATTTACTCACAAACCTAGGCAACCCGACACAGGCCGTGTTTCGTAACCTTCGTCAGGGGTTGTAAGGTAAAATTACTATAAACATAGAAACATAATATATTAAAAGTGAAGGAACAAACAAATTCATCTAACAATACATAAAAACATAATAAAAACATAATAAAAATAGTAATAATAATAATAAATAAAACAAATCATATAATATAAAGTATAATAGTGTTGGAACGCTATAAATCTAAAATATTGTAAAAAAATAAAATCAAATTATAACACTGAGTACATATAAACACATCAAATAAGTGTGACAAGCATAAAATTAAAGAGTGGACCTCTATATGTACTAATTATAGTATAATAATAACTTATAAACACATCAAATAAGTGAGACAAGCCTAGAAATAAAGAGTGGACCTCTATATAAACTAATTATAGTATAGTAATAACATTGTAGACATATAAATATACATTAAAAATTAAAAAGATAATTTAAATAATAAATAATCATAATCATAATAAAATTATATAATAATTATTATCTTAAAACTATACTATCAAGAAATATCTAATTATGTATATAACCACAAAGAAATGATTAAAAATGAGAGAGAGCGCGCAGCAGGAGCGAACAAACCTAGTTAATCTGATACAAATATCCAAATGAGGAGGAGGGTATATCTAAAAACAATTACAAATCATCAACAGATTTATAATCTATATCGTAAAATAATCATAATGGATCAAATAAAAAGAAAATTATAAATATAAAATAAAAATGTTACTAAAGACCATTAAAATATATTCAAAATGATCTAAAACTATGATAAAATTATAAAATTGTGTTAATGAAACTAAACTTAATTATACATAAATTAAAATTAAATAATTAAATTAAAATCATGAATTAAATAAACACCATACATTCATAAAAAATATATGATATTTATAAACAAATAAAATAAAATTAAATAAAATGAACGATTATATGTAAACAGAATCTGCTCCTATTGTAAACCTGTCTAATATTCTTAATATATTTAAATAAAATTGCCGAATAAAAGTTGTTTCATAAAAAATATATAAATTATAGAATTATTTAAAAATATATATATATAATTTTCTTATATATATTTTAAAAAAAGATATATAGATTTTAAATACTTTGAACCTTAAAAAATTACTACTTTGGATGATTTGTAATTCTTTAAAGAATCGTTTCTCAAAAACTGTTCCAACTTCTTGGGTATAGAAAGACAGCCTCCGTTCCGCGTATACCATTTAGTACTGATGGAAACTTAGAAGCCTATGAACAATAAAACAACCAACTTCTAAAAAAGGGGAAAAAAGAGGAAGGAGAAACGGACTGTAAAATCCAGCAATATGTTGTGCATTTGCTTGCACGGCCTTCCGAAAGGAAACCAAAAAGAGAAACTCACTTGTCTTGTCTTCAAAAACGCCGGCGCATGCGCCTTCATCCGCTACTCGGGCGGGAAACTGTTATCTCTGAATAAAGGCAAAAATGATCTATTTCTTAAAAGCTTCCAAACAAATCACCCTTTTTTTTAAAAACTTTAGAACCCCAAGTGAAGAATCAGGAGGGACTCCGTTCTGAAAACCATCGCTTATTTATAATATTATTTTAACTTCTATTCTATCTCTTAAAGAATTAGGAACAGTAGTGAATGACAACTCTGAAATATATTTATCAACTTTTATCAAAACGTCAGGGGTGATAAACTTTCTAAAGTGCTGTTATGTGTGCGTTAAAAAGCAAGATATAACCCCTAAAGATAATTTACCGCTTAGAAACTCTTGTTAGTTCGAGGTACAAACGATTTTAAAAGACTAATGCAAACCGCTTCAATCTGCAATCGTCTAGGCTGCAAATGTCTCTGCACATGCGCTATAAATACTATTTATCCATAGAAGGGGAGGAGCATAGTAGGGTCACATTGTTCCAAATTCTATCATCTATGGATGTACCTTCCTTACTTATCTATAGGGAGCTTTTACTATCAAAATTCATCTCTAGGTGAGTAAAATGTTAAAATACCATCTATGTTACTTCTGTAAATTTCAATTAAAAGGAACCAATTGGAAATTGAAGGGAGAACCTCAAATTAATTAACCAATAAATAATAACTCAATTGATTAAAAAATTAATAATGCATATATATGAGGGGGCGGAGCCTGATGTCCAGCGGGATAGACGCTTTGCGTTGAAGCTCCCGAGAGGCCTACTCAGAATCCTGAATTAATACCTGCATAAATTTCATTTTTTTGCTCTGAACTTACCGGGGTGCCTCGGGGGGAACGGCGGGCCACAAACCAGTGCGACTGGACCTCGGGTCTCCCTCTTCTTCACACGGAAAACGCTCCAAAACAGAGTTCTTCCCCACAAAAGATGGCCCCATTTTGGGAAAACCCCGCAACGCCACAGGGGATCTTGGGGGAGATGCGTGGTGTGGAGGAGCTGGTGCAGTCCAACGGAGCGGCGCTCCGAGCCATGCGTGAAGATTTTGGCACACTTCAGAGCCGGCTTGAAGGTCTCCCACTACGACAGGACAACATGGCGGAGGTCCTTGACTCGCGCGCGGTGCACTTGGTGAAATTGGGCAAGGCTGAGCGTATGATACAGAATTTTCAAAAAGAGCTGGAGGATAGCAATGATCGAGCTGGTTGCAACCATATGGGGCTCATTGGCGTACCGGAGGATGTGAGAGCAGGAGACATGCGAGAATTCTTGGTCAAAACTCTCCCCCCCTTGCTAAAGATTATTATTTACAGAGATCTGGAGACTGACCGAGCGCATCGTGTTCGTGTTCCTGCTAATATGGCGCTCAATCGGTCGACCCCTCGGGCTCTCAATTTTCGATTATTGCGATATCAGTGAGTAGAGCAAATTCGTATTGCTGCCCGGGCGAACTATCATCTTGAATTTGAAAGTTCTAAAGTTTCTTTTCCCCTGACGTGGCAAAGTCCACAGTTGACCGACGGAGGAGACTCCTTGCTTTTCGCCCTGGACTTCAATAACTACAGGCTCACTTTGGCCTAATATATCCAGTGAAGCTCAGAGTGACTCTCCATAACCCAGCCATAACATTCGAAGATTCCGATCTACTAGCAATGTTTTTGGACTCCAAATAACGCAGATCAGATGCGCTAATCCAGCCATTATGATTCAACAATTTTGATCTGGAATTCGCCGGATTTGCCCGCCATCTTGAACGGCCCGACGCGGTGATCCCAGCCTGGAATAGAGACTGCCTGGACTTTTCTTTCTATCTATAATTTACTTGGCCTTCTCTCCCTCCATGATGTGCACCTCGGCGGGATTCGAAACATGCATAGTTTTACAGGTTATATGTTTTAGCTTGGGCCCTCTCTGGAGTTTCTCCCCGCAGACATTAGGTCGCCAGTAATTTCTGGGGTTTTGCTTCTTCTCTAGTGCACCTCGGTGCTTATTTGTTTATATGGGGCGTTTCCATGATTTTCATTAACCCATTGATTATTAGGTTATGTGCACAGTCATACATAGTTAAGATGAGGGGCATTGGGAAACTGTGTGCATTATTGTGTTCTTTCTCAGAATTTATAATCTTTCTTGATGGCCTTGTGTCAGTTCTTCTCATAAAACGTAAATGGCATTAATAGTCCAATCCAAAGAAAGAAAATCCTTAGCTATCTTAATCATGAGCATGTTAATTTAATGTTTCTTCAGGAAATGCATTTAAATTCCGCTGCGGCATTGAAACTTAATACCACGCCTAATATGGCGATTGCCTTCTCTTCCGCTGTTTCCAAGCGGTGTGGGGTAGCCATTTTGGTTAAGTAGTCTCTGCAAGCTATTGTAATGGATGTTAGCTTTGATAAGGAGGGTGGATGGGCCCGTGCACATCTTCAGGTTGAGACTGTAATTTACGTGTATTGGTATTTATGCTCCGAATGTGGATAATCCTGTTTATTATGCAAGTATTATGCAGTTAGCACGGGCATTTGCCAGCCCTCCATTAATGCTCGGCGGCGATTTCAACCAAGTACTTGAGCCCTTGACAGCTTGGCTGCCGCCCAGAACGAGTGGTCCACCCAAGAGTCTTGATTCTTTCACTGCTTTGATAACAGCTTTTGCGCTAGAAGATATATGGAGGCTGCTTCTCCCCTCACTCCCATTATTCACCAATGCGCTCAGACAGCACAGAAATTCTGGGAGCGGGAGTTGCATGTAGCTTTGACCCCGGAGCATGGGAGCCCAGCCTGGAGCAGGTTGACATGGATCTCTCGATCTCCCTCACTTACTCAGACACTTTTTTCTTTTAATCCACCGAAGTTTCCATACTCCTGATAGGTTAGTCAAATGACCGCTACCCAGAGCAACAGATTTTGGATATGCCACACGGCCATTCACATACTAACTTATATTATGTTTGAATGCCCGGTACTACAATATTACTGGAAACTACTGGGGGAAAAATAGGTCCCCTTTTAATTTCAATGAATGGTGGCATCCTGTCAGTCTATACAGTAAATATGAACAAATACCTCATCTGTTGGTTTCTCCGTTCAGACTCTCTATCACTTGTCTGAATGGAGGATACTCCACGATTATGTTTGAAATGCTAAAATGTTAAATGCTCCCATCTGACTGTTTAAATCTATTTCACCTGATCAGTCTAAATTGCCGATACTTTTTTGTTTGTTTGGAGGTACATATGTATACGCCTCTTTGATGATACTCCTCAGTTCCAGAGAAGAAGCTTAGGGGTGGGGGGTAATTGGGGTTGCTTTCCTTATGTGTATATTTGTATTTGTCTCCTTTGGTCTGTTTCGTTTGCTTGTTGTAAAATGAAAATAAAAGTTTCAAAAAAAAAAATAATGCATATATATATATTGTACAATATATATATATATAAAAAATACAATACACATATAATTAAAAGATATATTATATTTCATATATACACATATATATACATATAAAAAAATTATAAAAATTACAGGGGTCTTAATTTACAGGTTGACTGACACACAGTGTATTAATTAGTCAAAATTTTTTTCATTTTTCCAATTGCTGCTTTAGGGGGACGAGCTGCTGGCTGTGAACCCTCCCTATCTAATAGCGATTGGTCCCTTTTTTTTGGTATCAGCTGACTTCCTATGACCTGGCGAGTTAGCGGAAGTCGTCAAGATTGGTCCCTTTAAATGAATGCTGGTTGCTGCCTTTACGGTTTTACAGGGCTGATGTTACTTTCTACGGCGGTTTTGACCTGAAGCAGGGGAAATAAAATTTTGATTCCCCGAAACGTGTCACGTCGTCCTTTGCTGCCTTAATGCACAGTCTTTTCACCAATTCAGCTAAGTATTGCATTTTATTGCTTCATTTTTCTAACACAAGTTTAGTGTTTTAATTAAGTAAAATGGACGGGCCACAACGGCACAAGGTGTGCTTCCTTCTGCTTGGTTGACCTCTCCGACAAAAATAATAGATTTTCGCTATAAATTCATTTAGCAACACGGGCTTTTTGGATCCCTATTTTTTGTGGTGTGATATTTTGGTTTCTTTAGGGATAGGTATTTGTTTTGTGTTGCTTACAGAATGGCCTAAACTGACATGGGAAGATGTTTTCATACTCTGTTTTTCAAAAAATGTATAATTAGCTGCTGTGCCTATTTTTCCATCACAGCAGCTCATTAATAAAATTACGTAAACCTTTGCATGTAGCGGACTAAGAGGGTTATTTTAGAACCCTATTAATGATTTGGACATTTGAAAACAGGCATGCAGACATGAAAATCAGAGACATCCCCAGACACATTTTAGAAAGCTGGTGTATTACTATAACAAATCACTCTGAGTCCTCACTGACATCCAAACCAGGCACAATTTAGATAGTAATACTAAGCTACTGTTTATTGCATAGTAAATAAAAGATTATAAGTCATACATTGCATATAAGTAAGTTCTAATAAGTTCTGACATAATAAGTTCTAGCATAAAATGACTAATAAGTTCTAGCATGAAATGAAATGCATCAATATATATACCGGATATTGTAGTGTCACTTCAGCGATCGGAGGAACTTTCCACGATGAAGGAATCCGGGAAAGCTGCCAAAACAGAATTGCTTTGTCTCTGGTGCAGTACGGTTCCCCTCTCCTTGGAAAGTTCCACATTTGATATACAAGTTTCAGTAATTGTTTTCTATCAGAGATGTGTTTTCATTGGATACTACAGCGTGAGTTTCATGTGAAAGCAAAATTCTCATGATTATGATTGGATATAGATTTCATACACAATTTATGTACAGAGAAGTGCTTCTGACTCACTATACTAGTTCAGACCACTTCAAGCAAGCTGTTTATGCCCTATAATAACCCCTAATATCTCACAGGCAAGCTGTGTATGCTCTAAAATAACCCCTAATATCTTACAGGACTACTATGGCCATTCTGCAAGCTGTTATGCCCTATAATAACTCCCAATAGCTACATGTCTGCTGTATCCATTCCATTCACGGCAAAGCATGTCACATTCGTATCACAGCTGGGTATATAGACATCCCTGGCACAAGCACATCCATGGAACTCGAATGTGTGAGGCATGGCCTGGGCAGTGCAATGGAGATGCGTGTTGTAATGTCGCTATTACCGCACAGCTTGTGCCTGTAGAGTTAAGCGGCTTGATCCCTTCTTCCGGTAGAAAAATAGTGCTTGGGGAAAGCACTGCCTCCTGGGAGTTGTAGTTTTCACCAACCGAAATAAAGAGAGTAGTAGAGCTCAAGTGTTTCAGGCAAATAACAGGATTTTAATTCCCCTCCCAAACGGCTTTTACATATAGAAAATGAGACTTTTCCCTGCAGCCTTCTGCTACACAAGGTTGGGAATGGCCACAGTATTCAGCACACGTAAAGCCCCACCCTTCTGGGCTAATATCAGAGCACTTCTTAAAAACAGCTTTGCTTTTATACCAGTCACTCAGCCTACCTTTTGGCTTTCTTATGGGAGATTCCTTCTGCCCTCCAGGATCAGCTACAGATACAAGCCTTGGAGTTTCTACGTGCACACAAGTCTGCCTTCTTGGTACATTTCCCTTCTGGATGCCTTTTATATACGGCACCAAACCTGGGCTGCTTGTACCTGGCTCCTTTGCACTGGTTCTCTGCTCGTTTCTTTTGCTGATTTCCCTTTCTGAGTCAAAGGTCAGAGAATCTTCTGTTAGCATTAGTTCCTCTGAATCTTCACTCCCAAACCAATCCTCTGCTTCTCGTGACTGCTTTCTTGCTTGCACTCGTGGCTGTTCTAACGGCTGTTCTCCCAGCTTTGCTCTCAGCTGTCTTCCCGGCTGTGCTCCCGGCTGTGCTAACTTCCTTCCTAATGAGCTTCCCTTATATCTCTGGTTTCCTGAGTTTAATCTGACCCCTCCCTCCAGCAGGTGTTCTGCCTCAGCTCGTGACCGATGAGCTGAACTGCAGCAGGGGCGTGTTTTCCTCTCCACTGATCTGCGCTGTTTGTGGTTTCCCTGGAAACCAGGAGCCATGTGCATTTGTTTTCTTTCTTCAACTGAAGCTAAGTCCTGCGTTTTATCACTCTCTAAGGGGTCTGAGGGACCTTCTACACCACAGTGTCCAGGCGTGAATTTAGGGTGGCACAAGCATGTCTGGCCCTGGCTGTTGAAGCATCCATGCCTATACTGTACTTGCTCCTTACCATGAATAAGATGCAAAACTATGTTCCTTTCATGGCAGCAACACTTGCAGGGGGAAGAGTGAAATGCACTCTCATTGTCACAGTTCCTTTCTCCAAGCCAAAGAAACTGGCATGTTAATTTATAGTATATGTTACTGGCCCATTACCGCACACCTGCTCATATAAAATGACTGTCTAGTGCATGAATGTCTCATAGACGCCCCCCTTCTGAAATACCTCGGCTGGCACTTCCAAGTATCCAGTTCTGTGGCTATACAATTCAGGGATGTCTATATTTATTAAATGGCTTACAACTGTGCACACACTCAGTCTTCCTATTTGCACAGACCCATTGCCAGAACCTGTTATTGGGACATTAATATTTCAGAAGGCACTTAAATATGCCTCCCTTCACTGCCGCCACTTCCCCAGATTTTTGGATGTGGTGTTCTGAACATCCAAGATTCCTTCTAAATGGTCCTCCTAATATCTGTGAGAAAGATTACTACATGAAGAACCTGCATATTTTTGCAGAAGGCTAAGATGTACAAAAAGAATGCAAAACACCAACATTTTAGTGGTTTTGTGCATTTCTAGATCTTTTTCAAGTTTTTTGCCCACCACCGTGCTATGAAAAACCTTTTACATTTAGTGCATTAGTATCTCAGATAAATTTGATGTTATCTTGATGGAATCAGTTTCTGTACATTGTGGGGAAGAATTTGTTGAAATAATTTTCATACAGTGTTCCTGCACCTGAAGATTCAAGGAATCCATATCAAGCTCAATACAGCTTGAAATCTTCCTTACAGTTTATGCTCACCACATTGCCTCCCAACTGTTTATATTTCCATGGTCTTTCAAAACTCTGCAGTCATCTTATACTTTATTTGGCTAGGCCTTCTTTTGGCCTAACATCTCCATAGGTGTCTCATTGTTCTAGTAATTAAAATTATTTAATTTCTCACTTGTGACTGGGTTTCTTTTAGGAAACTTATAGGATCAGAATCATAGCTAAATTCAATACATAATTTGTTATTAAATTATGAAACTTAAATCTGCTAACCAAATGCAGAAAGTTCTTAGTTAATGTATATATTTGATTGCTTGTCATATGGGAAGATAAGAACATAAGATAAGCCATGTTGAGTCAGACCAAAGTCCGTGGAGTCCAGCATCCTGTCTCTGATAGTAGCAAGTCCATCTTAAAAGTACTTAAAGATCCAAAAACGTAGATCCGTTGCTTATAGCTCATTTCCATGAATAAGCAATGGCTTTCCCAAGGCTACCTGACTAATAATTTTTTATGGATATTTCCTTCAGGAAAATGTCCATACCTCTTTTTTGAACCCCACTATGTTAATCACCGTGATCATATTTCTGGCAATAGATTCCACAACTTAATTGTTAGGTTTAGATTGAGTAGGATATGGCTTGTTTCATCTGTATAATTCATCTTTATAATGATATCCAAAAATCAAAAGCCTTGATTTTTTTTATATGCAATAAATCTTATTAAATTGGAAAGTATAGCATTTAGTACATCGATTGCCAAAACGTTTTTCTCCTAAGAAATGTCAGCTTCAAA
This sequence comes from Ichthyophis bannanicus, assembly GCA_033557465.1. Classification (NCBI taxonomy): domain Eukaryota; kingdom Metazoa; phylum Chordata; class Amphibia; order Gymnophiona; family Ichthyophiidae; genus Ichthyophis; species Ichthyophis bannanicus. The sequence goes on along the minus strand of CM066049.1, from coordinate 115,184,405 downwards.
GTTCAATTGCTAAAAATATCTCTAGGCATCTTTAAAAGTATTTTCCAAGTTGTCCTTCTTACAGACAATACCCAGTAACTCCATTAAATGTCTGCCATAAAGATTCATCTTTGATTAGTAGCTTCTTTTATCATTTTTACTCAACAAAAATGTATTTGCATAGCTACAGCTGTTCCTGAAATAGTATTAAGCTCATAGTGAGCTGTTATCAAGAAGGTAAGTTCTGTGGATGACTGAAAGCCATAACTCCTAAGAGTTCTTACTTGGTATTTAAAACAGAAGTATTGGCAACAAATTTTTTTTTCAGAAAAATTGGCAAGTACAATGAGCAGAAGTCTTCATAATCCTTTCTCCTATTCAGATTTGATCCCTGAAAATCTTCTGTTTATGTTTGACAGCTTCCTTTTCTCCATTACTCTGGCTTATTGGCTCCTAAATACATTAGGGTGTTCCTGTGTTGACTCTCATCAGACCTCCATGCAAACATCACCCGTTAGACTTATTTAAAATATTATATGTGTTCAATATTTTGAACAGGCGGTAGTACAGATTTATCCATTTCAATGATTTGTCGCATTATCAAATTTGGGTCTTATTTCATAAAGTGTGTTTTTTTTTAAGATAAACATTTACCCTTGTTTTGGAAACTAGTGAGCAATTCAGACATGCTATTATTGTGTATGAGAGCTACTTTGGGGTATGTTTACTAAACCGCGCACACGTGCGCGGCACACAAGAGCGGCCGCTAAGCTCTTAAGCGCCGCGCACGCGTGCGCGTCACATTAACGGGCCGCTGCACGTGTGCGGGGCGCTCATGTGCGATAGAGGCGGGGAAACGCTTACGGAGGGCGGAGGAAGGCTCCCGAGGGGCGGGGGGACGGGGTCAATGGGTGGAGAGTGGGAGGGGAGAGGCTCCCCGCACAGGAGCGGGGCTGAATCTGGGCATTAAAAATACCGCGAGTGAAACCCTCGCGTTAGAGCCCATTTAAAGGGAAGAGAAACCATTTACGTCAGCAATGTACAGCAAAACCGGGGAAACCAGCAAAACGTGAGCAGTGTGATACATGTGCACAGAACAAAATAGCAAATATCAATTGAAAATGACCACAAAAAATTTCAAATAAATTATAATCCAGCTGGGCAACAGTGATATTAATGGGAAACCATAAAAAACACACCCAGGAAAGCTCCAAAAAAAAGAAATGATTTTTGGAAGGGTCTACGCTCCGTAGACCCGTTCAAAAATCACTGCATGTTAATGGAGCTTTCCTGGGAGTGTTTTACATGTTTCCCATTGATATCACTGTTGCCCAGCTTGGTTTTGGTTTTTTCCTCTTTCTTTGGAGGTCATATTTGAGGTTTAATTGCACCCCTGTCCCCATACAAGGTAAACGAGCCCACAGTAAAATTGAGCAGAGCAGGGTGTCTGACTCGTGTGCCAGGTTTCCTATCTCCAGAGACTGCACTGTCTCTGTGGCCACAGTGTGGTGCAGCGGACACAGCCAGTGCCTGTAGGACCAGAGGGTCACAGGTTCAAAGCCCAGCTGGGGCTACTGCCAATCCAGTCCACATATGTTTTCTACAACTAAACCGTAATAGTAAGGAGAAACCTTTATTGCTGAGAACATACGCATGGTGCACACGCCTATATTTTACCACAATAAACACAGACACCATAAACAGCCGCATTACCCAGAGCAGAGTCTCCCAAATGCAGTCCTGGAGGGTCCCACACCATTCAGGATCCATGCTGCCTCTACTAAAGATGCCTGTGCTGCATATCTATGCACCACCCCTATGGTATGCTGATGTAGCTCATGCATATGTATGAGGGACAGCATGAAAACCCGAACAGTGGTTGGAACACCAGGACTGGAGTTGGGACACTCTGCCGTAAAAGCAGCAGCCAACAGGGCCAGATACCCTCCCCCCCCCCCCCGGCCCCATTGGCCAATGCCTCCTAGAGAGGCAGGACATTGGGCCCTGCCTGTATCCCCCAATACTAGCAGTTGCATACCTTAGCACTGCCACCCTACACCTGGGTATATGGTACACAGCTACCAAACGTTGCCCATGGTAACTGGCAGATATCAATTCCTACGTTAAGCACATGTTGCTCATTGATCTCCACCATAACAATCATTGTGATGTCTGCGGTGTGCGCTGCAGGTCTGGTCTCTGACAGTGTTTACCACCCTGGGGAGTGACCCCCAACAATAGTGCGTACCATATCCGTGCCTGTACTGTGCCCAGGACTGGTGTGGTGGGTATGGCTGCTGGACTTCTCTATAGTAGCACAATGCTGGCATAGGTTTGGGGGTGGCTTTCTGCCTATCCAGTGTGTGGTGGCTGCAAACAACTTCCACAGCCCACACTGCCAGCAATGTTGCCAGTATTGGGCTGCCAATGTGCATAATGAGGAGCAAGGTACCATGGGTATAGGCCGGACAGGGTGGCCTGGCCAGGGTGCATCTGCACAGGGCATAGGGCACTGACTGGGACATATTAGTGCCCGGCCACCACCTACACAGACAGGGTGACCTCAGTATGTCCTGCTGAGAGATCACTCTCACCCTGACTGTGCAGTGACCACAGCATGGCTAGGCACCCCCATAGTGCTATATAGTATTTCTCTCATGTGATAGATATGGGTTTCCTTTTGGGGCCCAGTCACTGATATAACTGCTTGCTGTGTATGCTGACATCCCAGTTCTGGGTGCATGCATCTCCACTGGGAACATGCACTGTGGACTAACTAGCACACTGTTTGCAGCTGCTATGTGTCTTGATGGAGCAGCTTGTGGGGTGCAGTGGCTGATGACTTGCTGCAGGGGAATATCAGATGATGGTGGGGTGCAGCTTAACATATCCAGGCCTAATGTCTGTCTGCTATTGTGTTAGGGATGTGTACAGAGCTGCATTGACTGCCCTGTAGGGTGTCTGTTCCCCAGCAGGACTGGGGTTGATGGTCCCCTCTACTGCCACCTTTGCATGGAGGTGGAATGTGGATCTATTGATAGGAGACCCTGTTTGCTACCCTCAGCCCTGGAGGAGGGGTGGTGGTGGTGGTACATAGCCCACCTAGGGGTCCATAGGGGCTACACCTGACTGAAATAGACAGAGATATCCAAGGTGTTTGTGCAGAAACTAACTATCTCACACATTAACACTGCTTTGGACCTCCGGCATGGCCTCTTTCAGCCATGGAAGGTGTTGTGGACCTGGTCCTGGGCGCCTCATTGCACCCTCAGGGTGAGCACAGTACCCGCACAATGTGACAGTGTGTAGCTACTCTGTGCCAGTAAAACACACAGTCAGTACCCCCTACCAGGCCGAGGTGGTGTGTGGGTGCACATGGTCACTTCCCTCTACCGGGCAGAGGTGCTGTGGGGGTGCATTGCCCATCTTGGGTTAATCTGTGGACAGCTGATTTGCATGTGCAGTGCATCATGGGTATGGGTAGGCTAACCCTATCCTGGTGACCACAGCAGACTGTCTGTGTGGTGACGTGCATGCTCTCTGCAGCCAGCCAGGGGCTTGCTAGCAGCTATAGAGCTGTAGCCCAATGGTTACTGCACTGCCTCTGAAGCCAGAGGTCATGGGTTCAAACCCACAGTGGGGTTATTTGATAGGGTTGTCCAACGCATTATCTTTTTTTAATGTACATATTTTGATGCCAGCAAAAACACCCTCAGTGTACTGTACCCATAAGGTGCCTCTGAGGGTGCTTTATAGGGCGCCCTATAGGGCACCTTATGGTTCCCGTCCATATAAGGTGCACTATACATTCTCCTGTGACGCAACCTATAGGGTGCCCTATAGGTGACATTTTAGGGTACTGTGGCGGACAGTGCAATTTCTAATGTGCCCTATGGAGTGCCTTACAGGGTGCCTTATACGGCACCTTCAATTACGGCACGTGAGGGCGTGTTTGCTGGCAGCAATTAATAACATAAATATAAAGTGCTGCAGGACAAAATATGTACAATGCAAAGCTGATGCCACAGCCAGCCTTACGTATTAGGCACACTGGGGAGCAAACCCATGACCCATGACCCCTGTATCAGCAGTCAGTGCCTTAACCATTGTGCTCCACTGCTGCTCCTCCTTGCCTGTCAGCGCACCTACGTATGCTTTTCATTCCTTAAACTGCATAGTGCTGCCATAAAAAACAGCACATTGACCTTGCGGTACCTCATGCGGCACCCTCTAAGCAACATTCTAGGGTGCCTTGGCTGACAGTGCACTTTAAAATGTGCCTTATAGGGCACCTGCTGTTAACACGCTTTGGGAGTGCATTTGCTAGTAGTGTCAATTACAATATGACTAAAATGCCTCCTAAAGCCATCTGCCCCATAATATGTTATGCCTCAGCCAGCCTTGTTCATTGGGCACTTGGGGGATTGAACTCCTGATCCCTGCACCATTGGTCAGTGTCTAAACCATTGTGCTGTGGCTCTGCTCTTCTTCCTACACATCAGCGCGCCACTTATACCGCCCAGTATTATACTGCCTCCATTAACATCAGTGCGCCGCCTTAGGCCGCCCAATATTAATATGCCGCCAAAAACATCAGCGCGCCGCCTTAGGCCGCCCAATATTAATATGCTGCCAAAAACATCAGCGCGCCGCCTTAGGCCGCCCAGTATTAATATGCCGCCAAAAACATCAGCGTGCTGCACAGTATTTCTGCGACTCATAAATTACCGCCTCAGCCAGCTGTCTTCATTGGGCACTGTGGGGAATTGAACCCCTGATCCCTGCACCGTTGGTCAGTGTCTTAACCATTGTGCTGTGACTCTGCTCTTCTGCTTGCCCATCAGCGTACCACATATGCCTCCCGCGCAGCCATCTGATGCGCTAAGGTGCGGGGCGTACAAGGGCGTCGTGCACCTTAGCGCATATTTAAATTCCAGCTTTTCTTTTTCAGGACGGAACGCCCACTCCTTATATGGCACCCGCACACTACTGGGGCCCGCACCTTACCGGGGTTTTAGTAAACATACCCCTTTGAGTTGCTTGTGACATGGATGCTGATTATGGAAAAATGTATTTTAGTAAACTCAGAACACTAACAAAGCCCCCATAAAGGTATAATTGAGATTTTTAGGTCTGTCTGTGTTTCTTAATATGAAGTGATATCAAAAAGTATCAAGACTTGTACAATCACACAGAAAGTATAACACTGGCAGTTATTGCACTCAGTTTCCTTCAAAGTCCCTTTACGATAAAACACACGTTCTCCAGCATTCCTGCCACTGCTGGAAACAGTTTTGAAATTCATCTTTCGTTATGCCGTGAAGCTGCTGTGTCACATTTTGTGTAATGGTCTCCAAGTCACCGAATCTCCTTCCTTTCACTGGTAATTTCAGTTTTGGAAACAAGAAAAAGTCACAGCGTGCGAGGTCAGATGAATACGGAGGCTGATGGAGATGTGATGCGTGAGCTGGGGCGTTATGATGTGATGCGTGAGCTGGGGCGTTATGATGTGATGCGTGAGCTGGGGCGTTATGATGTGATCCGTGAGCTGAGGCGTTATGATGTGATGCGTGAGCTGGGCGTTATGATGTGATGCGTGAGCTGGGGCGTTATGATGTGATGCGTGAGCTGGGGCGTTATGATGTGATCCGTGAGCTGAGGCGTTATGATGTGATGCGTGAGCTGGGCGTTATGATGTGATGCGTGAGCTGGGGCGTTATGATGTGATGCGTGAGCTGGGCGTTATGATGTGATCCGTGAGCTGGGCGTTATGATGAAGCAACCATTCACCATTCCTGTGCAACACTGGCCTCTGACAACGAAATGCATCTCTCAAACGAGTCAGAACTTGGATGAAGTACTCCTTGTTGATGGTTTGGCCTTTTGGAGCATACTCATGATGAACAATACCCGGTTAGTCAAAGAAAACTGTGAGCATGACCTTGATATTGCTCCTCACCTGACGGACTTTCCTGGGTCTGCGAGAGTTTGGAGTCTTTCATTGTGAGGATTGAGCCTTATCCTGATCATAATCATAAACTCATGATTCATCACCAGTAATAATCTGAGTCATTTTCAATGATTCCAACAATTCCCTGGCTGCAGTCAGTCGCTCTTCTTTTTGGTTAGAGGACAGGAGTTTCAGCATGAATTTTGCAGACACACGTCTCATCCCCAAATCAACAGTAAGAATTGACTGTACCGAAGCAAAACTTATGTCCATGTCCTAAGCAAGTTCCCTGATAGTCAACATTTTGAGCATATTGTGGTACGTACTGCTTCAACTTTGTCTTCATTCCTGCTCATGGATGCCCTTCCAGAATGTTTATCACTGTCAACACTTTGGTGGCCCTCTTGGAAACATTTGTACCAGTCATAAATTCGAACACAACTTATGCATTCATCGCCATACACGTGATGCAACTTGCCATAAGTCTCTGCACAAATCTCCAAGTTTCTGGCAGAATTTAATGCAAATTTGCTGTTCAATTTTTTTCACTCATCGTAAATCTGCTTTTACACAATACCAAACATCACGTGATTAAAAAAGTACAGGTGTGCTGCAGCCACACTACAGTCTGCACATTCAGAGCACATAACTAGGTCACTGCATGCTTAATAGCATTGTGGTGCGATGTATTTTTATATAGCTACACAACAAGTCTCGATACTTTTTGATTAGACCTTGTACAAGGATCTCTGCAACCTTCAGAAATACCATGGAAACCTCAGATTCCATTAGGGAAGGATTGTTCACATAGATAAAATATCTATGTTTTTTGTTGAGTTGACTGATTTCTGAGATAGGCACTTTGCTTACTTCTCAAACTCTGGATCTTTTCCAGGGTCAAGATATTAATCTCCATACATGAGTTTTTGAGATCATCTAGGTCCCTTCAGACTGCCTCTTTTTTTTTTTTAATATAATTTAGGCTTGGAAAACAGTTGTCAGAAATTAGCTTTATTAAACCAGTGCATTGGCTGGAGCGCCCTCTGCCTGCATTTATGGACTGCGAGTGCCTACCTTTACAGGATCACCAATCTTGCCAGGACCTAGTCTTGAGAACTGATCCCTGATCTCCAGAATGGCAGCAAAGAGCATGACCAGTAGGCCGATGAGGAGGCTGAGCTAATCAAAAAATTGAATTATTACAAAACTCCCAAAACTTTGATATGCTTTTAGTGGAAATCTCTAGTCTACATGATAAAGAGTAGCTTTTGCATAGCAGAAATTAAAATTGGAAAGTAGATACCCAGAACAAAACCACAAAAAAAAAATAAAGTGGTTAATCTTAGTGTCACTGGTATTTCAAGAAATGAGTGCCAATTAGTAGCTGGAAGGTCACAAGCATGGTCATTTTTGGAAACTGGAGAGTGTTGTGGTTGGATGACTTTGGTATCATAAATTTCATCTAACTTGTCATGAAGTTTGCTGGTCCACTGATAATGGGAAAAGAAGGGGAGGGAGTCTTAGGTACCTTAGCAACATCTTTAATTGCAAATCAAATTATAAGACTGTGCACTTAGCATGAAAGCTTCTACAAACAGTGGTTTGTGTGCTAGAACACAAACTCCAACATTCTTATTTATTTAGACAGATTTGTATGCCACCTTTTCCTTTAATAAAGGTGGTCACGTCACATAACAATTGAAGGGTTACATTTAACATTAGGGTACGTGTAAACATTTAGACAGTATAGTTACTTAACAGCATTTAGACAGTACAATTGAGGTAATATTTAACATGAAAGTATTTAATAATGTGGTATGATAGATTTGTGTGTGTGGATAGGATGGATGTGTGTTTAGTTGGCGGAGGTAGTAGCATTTCTGTTTGGGTAGGGGATGTTGCCTGAATGCTCATAGGTTTCTATAAATAATGTTTTGAGGTCCTTGCGGAAGTCTGTGAGGTCATCTAATGCCCTCAGGCTGGTTGGGAGGGAGTTCCATAGTGTGGATGCCAGTAGTGATGGTGCTCTTTTTGATGATGTTTGTTTGGTTCTGGGATAGTCTGCAGGTGTGCTTATCATGTTGTCGTTATTGGTTCTTCTTGGTCTGTTGCTGATGTCCCTTGTTATAACGTTTTGGAGTACGTCTGCTGAGAGATGGTGAATGATTTTGAAGATGATCATGATTGTTTTGTATTTCGCTCTTGCCACCATTGGGAGCCAGTGCAGTTGTTGTAGGACGGGAGTGATGTGCTCGGTCCTTGGTGTGTCTGTAATGATGCATGCTGTCGTGTTTTATACCATCTGTAGTGGGTGGAGTGTCTGTTGCAGAAGGCCTTGGTATAGTGAGTTTCCATAATCAAACAGTGGTGTAATGAGTGCTTGGCACACTGTGCGGAAGTGGTCTTGATGGAGCATTGGTTTGATTTGTCTGATTGTTTTCAATCAGTGATATGCCTTGTTTGCGGTTTTGGTGATGTGGGATTTTAGGTTCAGAGCTCTGTCTAGTGTTATGTCCAGATACTTAACTTCTTCTTTGACTACTATGTGTTTGTCTAGGATGCTGATAGTTTGTGGAGGTATGAAGGTGGGGTTCCTGGTGACGATCATTGCCTCAGTTTTGTTGTAGTTGACTGTTAAGTTGTTGGCTACGAGATAGTCATTCATGTCTTCGAGGCATTTTGTTATTGTTGTAGTGTTTAGTGCTAGTAGGTTGATTGGAGCGTACACCATGATGTCGTCAGCATAAATGTGATAGTGTAGTTTGTGGTGCTTGATGATGTTGCATATGGGCCTTATGTAGATGTTGAAGAGCATTGATGATAGGGCTGAGCCCTGAGGTATTCCCTGCATTACGGAGAATTGTAGTGATTTCTTTTGGTTGCATTTGACTTGTTGCGTTCGCCCTTTCAAGTATGATGTAAACCACGTCAGGGTATTCTTGCGTAGTCCTATCTGTTGTAAGCGTTGCAGTAGCTTAGTGTGTGACACAGTGTCGAAGGCCACCGAGATGTCCATGAACACTAGCAGGTATCTGTTTTTTATGTTGTCCATGCTTCTTAGGAGATTGTCAAAGAGGGAGGTGAGTAGTGTTTCCACGCCGAGTTGGGGCTTAAATCCATGCTGATGTATGTCCAGTGGGGCATTGATATCTATATGGTCCTGAAGTTGCCTTTGCACTGCCTTTTCCACGATTTTAGCAAGGAATGGCAGGCTTGAGATGGGACGGTATGATTTTGGTTCAGATGGGCTCAGATTGCTACTTTTAAGTATTGGTCGTATCATTGTGTGCTTTAGGGGTTGCAGCATGTATCCTTGTTGGAGTGAATCTTTGACGATTTTTTGAATGCGATGAGAGAGCTGGCTTTTTGTAGCTTTGATACAAGTCACTGGGCATGGGTCTGACGGTGAGGTTGTTGTGTTTAGTCCAGATATAATGTCATCTACTTGCTGCTTTGTTGGTATGTTGAAGCCCTCCCATGTTTGATGTTGCTTTTTTATCGTGAGATCATTTGTGGTGAAGTAGAGCATGTTTGGTTGGTGTATTTTGACTTCATGTAGTCTGCATATTTTTGTGGGTCAAGATGGTGGGTGCTTTGTTGCGTGTCGTCCTTGGTGAGGTTTTGGACAATGCTAAAGAGTTCTCTTGGTCTGTTAGTAGATTTTATGATTAGGTTGGTATGGTGTTGCTGTCTTCGCTCATTTATTAGATTGTTATATTCCAGTTGTTTGTCTCTATTGGGTTAGGAGGTTGTGTGGTTTGTCCCCTCTCCATTTTCTTTTCAGTCTTCTGAGTGTGTGCTTTGCAACTCTGATTTCATGTGAGTACCATGGAGCGTTGGATCTCTTGCGTGTTTGTGGTTCTTTGATGGCTGGGGCAGATGCTGCGTTGGATATTATTGTGTTCCATTCTTCTATGTTTAGGCCAGGGAGTCGTGTTCCTGTTGAAGTTGTGAGGTGATTTCATTTATGAATGAGTCTTGTCCCCCGCAGCCCCCTCTGGTGGCGGCGTAGTGGTTCCACGGGGCTGGGGAGCGCATAAGAATAGGGTGATTAGGGTTGACCTGTTGCGAGGGTCATGAGGTAGCAGCCCTCTGTGTCAGCCTCGTGGTCAACTTCCCAATAAAGCAAATTTTAGCCAAGTGTAGGGAAAAAGAAAAAAGGCATTTATTTCACCTTTACGCAAACTGGTTCAAAATATGCGGTTGAGAAAAATAACAGGGCTGTATCCTTTCTTGTATCAAGTGCAATTCACAAAAGCGTTCAAAGTAACATTGTTAATCTTCACAAACTCAAAACATAAGGCATCCTGTATTCTCTTCATACATTTGGTTGCTCCAAATAACTTAAAACTTTCCTATTGTGCAATAATTACAATCCATGGGTTCCACGGCCTCATTAACCTCAGATTCCCCTGGCATCCACTCCATCTCTGAGGGGTCCGAATCTGAAACCTCAGGAAGGTTGGATTCAGGCTTTCTAAAAGCATGCCATACTGTGTTCCAATGTTGGCTTGTCAGTTTGGGGCGTCGGTTTTTAGCTATAGTGTAGAACCCTGGGTTTTCTTCTGCTACAGGATTAAAAGTTCGCTTATCCCAGCTTTTATTATTACTAGCCTTTTTCCTAGAGAGATTATCTGGTACTTTTGGCATAAAAGTGTCCTTATCATACAGATAAAAGTTATTCCTTTGTTTCTCTCTTGTGCTAGGCTTAGGTAAGCACTTGCAGGCAACAACTGTTCCACCCTTAAACTTCCTGCAGTCTCTTTTGGGAAAGGCTTGAGGCCTAGCCTGAATGTCCTCCACTTCTTGCAGGCTCAAGTGTTCCCTGGGTGTCTTTCCTCCTTTAGAATGGGGAGTAACTCTTCTGAGGCATGGCTGCTGCTGAGGCGCTTGTCCTCCACTTTCACCCCTGTGGCAGTTGGCTACTGGCCGCGCCCTCTCAGCACTTCCCTGTTCCCCAGGCCTCTGAGTTTTCCCTTCCTCATTCAGGTTACTTTTATAAAAACTTTTAAAAGTACCTTTTTCGCCTTGGGTATTCCTTGCAACCGGATATCTCTTCCTCAGCTTGTATCCCAGTCCTTCTCCCTGGATAGGGCTTCCTTTCAGGTTGGAAGGGAGAGCACCTCCTTCCTTAGCTGCTCTCTGCAATGCTGCTCCTTCCAGTTGTATCTGGCCTTCCTCTAGGCCTGCTCTTGGGCCTTCACCTCGGCCTGCTCTATGAGTTGTTCCTTGGTCTGCTTCTCGGCCTACTCTCTGGCCTGCTCTCCAAGTTGCTTCAACTCCTTGAGCTGTTCTGGGTCTGACAGTGACTCCAACTCTCCGAGCTGCTCTTTCCAGTCCGGCTTTGACGCTCACTCTGGCGCCGTCTCTGTCTCTCCGATCTGCTCTGCTTAACTGAGCTCTGTCCCTGCTTAAATTGGGACTAACTGATTCAAGGTCCTGCCCATAGAGGCGTGGTTCCTCTGCTTCCAGGCTTGCTCTCCTGCTCCCTCTATGTGGACCTTCAGGAAATTGCACGTAAATCTTGTTTTTTTCAAGATTTAAAACTTCTTTTCTTTCTGTCAGAGGGTCCGCAGTATCACAGTCTCTGTTAAATGTTTTGAACCGCCTAGTTATTCTTTCATCTTCTTTGCGTTGGGCAGGGTTATTCAGGGTCATGATGAATTCAATTACATGGTGGTCTGACCAGGGGACTGGCATGGTTGCTATTTTTGTGGTCTTGTTCTGTTCCACTAGTTGCATTGGCATGAATACCATGTCCGGAGTTGTACCATGTTGGTGCGTTGGGGCGTTAATTGTCTGGCAGTATTTTAATGACTCCATGGCTTTTAAGAACGTTGCGGTTTCTCTGGTGGGTGCGGATGTTAGGTTGTAGTCTCCTAGTGCAACGAGGGGTTTGTGTCTTCTGTTGTGTGCGCATATCGTTTCAATTACTGTGGATAGGTGTTCAGTTGTGGTTCCGGGTGGTCTGTATATGAGGGAGATGGTTAGGTACTTGTTGGCTATAGTGAGTGTGTTAGATTCGATTGTGTTGGTGGTGGTGATTGTTTTGAATCTGTATTCCTTTCTGGTAAGTATTAGTACTCCTCCTCCTCTCTTTTGTGTACTGGTGCAGTTAAATGCCGAGTATCCTGTTGGGGTTACTTGGTTTAATATGACCTGGTCTGAGTCGTCTAACCAGGTCTCGGTGATGCATATTATATCAAGCTTCTTGTCATGGATTAGGTCAAGGATAGTATTTGGTTTGTTCCTGATAGATCTGACGTTTAGTAGAGCACACCTGATGTTTGTTATTATGATTGGGTTTATGTGTTTATTATTTGTGTGGTGAGAGGGTGTATTATGTGTGGCATTGTATGGTTTGTGGGCTGTATTCTTTGATTGTTGGCGTTCTTTGGATATATGTGATGCTGGTGTGCATCTGGGTTGGGTGGTATGTGGGTTAAGGGGATTTGTTTGTTGAGTCTGATGCTATGTGTGTAGAGGGCAAACATGTGGAGAAGTGTGAGGTAGGCCATGAAGTAGTGGGTAATGGAATGCATTTTATAACTTGTATTTTACTGACCTGGGCTCAACTGAGTTGTGTCCTATAGGTGTAGTTTTGCATTAGTAGTGGTGTCTTTACTCTGTGTGTTGTGTTACTTGTGGTTAGTGTGCAGAATATCTATAAGGGATTTAATGCATTTTGGTGTGCAAAAACCCCTTTTATGAAAAGTTTCAGAAGTTTTGCATCCTGAGTAATAAACTTTTGTGTATAATCTGCTATATGAAAAAAAAATTACATTTAATACTAATGAGTTACTGTGCTACAAATCATGCAAAGCAATCCATTAATTTTGAAGTTAGAAAAAGTAGGTGCATGATAAAGGCTTTTGCAAGTCCATTTTCACAAAAAAAGTCAACTATGCCTTAAGTGAGATGTAGTTTTCTTTTGAGGCCTGCTTGGTAGCAAATATATGTGTACAGTTTCACTACCCAGCTCTTGTATTTGAGTGGCAAAATTATGTGCAAAAAAGACTGTTCATCTACTGGAAATCCTGGAGATTAGTAAGAACTGATGCTTTGCTTTATACTGAAGCACTAAAGGTTTTCTGCAGTGACAACAAAATGTAAATTGAGCTTGTTCGCGGTCTTAATGTTAATGCTATGGACTGTACAATCAAAAGGCAATGTACATTTTTACTGAATTTGGATGGAATGCATTAAAATGACTTGTCAGACCATTGATGCCGTGGCTTTGTGTTGATGAGTAGGAGACATGAGTTCTGTTCATCTCTCATATCTATTATTTTATTTAACAGGTTTTTTTATACTGCTTTGTCATTTTAGTCAAAGTGATTTACATTGTAACTTGAAGGCAATGGAGGGTTAAGTGACTTGCGCAAAGCCACAAAGAGTGCAAGTAGGAATCAAACCCAAGTGTCAAATATTACTGCTGCAGGAAAACCTTATAATTAACTAAAGAAAAGCATTTTTAAAATGGATTTTTAATGATCATAGCCAAAAGAAATTAACTACAAGATTTGACCTGCATAGATAGAAAAGAGGGAATCTCACTTTGGCACATTAAAGTACTATGGTGAACTTCCTCATCGTCCCTCCAGGCCAGTCCACAAATGGGTAGTAAGCCCCCTCCAGCAGCTGAGGATTGAACAAGACAGAGTCTTGCTGATGTAGCTTAAGAGCTCCTCCTACCTCTCCTGAGTCCAGTTCTCAGCAGCTGTGAAAGAGCTTCTCCGTGTGGGCTCCAAGCCAGTTAGGATAGAATACAATTTACTTAAAAAAGGAAAAAAAATAACAGCAAAAGAGAGTTATAAAGGAGGAGGAATCCTTGCTACAAGGGGCTCCTGATTGCCCTAGCAGGGTGCTATCTGGGCTTGGAGAGGTGCAGGCTAGAAGCACTCCCCTACAGGTCATCAGGGGAGTGCAGGAGGCAATGAAGGCATTGCCTGCCTCAAGCATAGTGGTGAGTACCAGAAACTGCCTGGGGGTGTGCACACCTGGGAGCCACAGGTCCCTCCCTCCCATATTCCTAGCGGGATAGCCAGAGATCTGTAGCTACAGGCTCTCTGGCTATCTCCAGGCAGGCACGGCTGAGCTGAAATGATAGGCTGCTTGGGGTAAATGTCTTACCGTGTTTTCTTCAAGGGCAGGTCGCTGGTGCCTTTCGCGGGGGTTCTAACTATGGTTTGTTTGCAGATGTATATCTGAGTGGTTTTGTTATCTCGGAGTTTAGTTAGCTGCTTTGTCAATAGGAGACTGGAGTCAGGAGTGGTAGGAGGAGCTCTTAAGCTACATCAGCAAGACTCTGTCTTGTTCAGTCCTCAGCTGCTGGAGGGGGCTGACTACCCATTCATGGACTGGCCTGGAGGGAACTCAAGGAAAGACAATTAGCAGGTAAGGCCTAATTTCACCATTAACAGTACATCTGAGAGATTGTGATCATACTTCACATACCCAAGCTTAGGAGCAAGGTCAATTATTGTCATGCTATGTGCAGAATAACCCCAGTTAGGGACATAGCTGCCCCCCTAGAGAGAAATAATAGATTAAGCAAATAGATATAGAAATGTTCCCAATTGTATTGGGCACTATTGATCTAACTGAAATGAATTTCCAAGTGCAGCTTGATAAGTTACCTATATATATTACATCCTCTAAACTCCAGAAGGATCCGTCTTTGGTAGGCATTCATTCAGTTCATTAGCGTGCCTTAAAAAATTTAGTGCATGCTAAATCAATTTAACACATATTAAGTCTACTGGCATATATTAAATAGTTCTAAAGCTCGTTAAAAACTTTTTATTAAAAAATTATATTAAATTTTATTAAACAAATTATAAAAATGTTCAAAAATTGGAACAAAACCCCAAAATGAATCAAAAACAAACAAAAATGTATGCCCTGTGCACATCCTTTGACATAATGCAAGTACTAAGGGGAGAACTAGCAGTAAATCTAGATCCAATATACCATGGCTTAGGAGTGAAGTTCATTGCTGTCAGGGTATGTGCTAAACTAATTCATTTGGAGACATTGCCCTGGCTGTTCAGCATGATACTCTTCTGAGAGACTGTATAAGAAAGAAAAACTTGATACCACATTCAAAATCTTCTGACATACATTTAATCATGATTTATTTATTTGCAATTATTTGTTATACTGCCTTATCAATGACACATAGTTCTGTTCAATGTTCAACCAATAGATCTGTTGTTTAACCTCTGCGCACCATAAGTTATCATTCATTGTAACCAATGAAATTCCTGTTGATTGTATAAAAAACACAGTTAAATAACAATAAATAAATAAAGGTGGTTTACAAAACCAATATAAAAATGGAAACTTCTATCTGTGCCCTTCTCTTCTACTGCCAACTCCAGATTTCAATCCTTCCACCTTGCTGTTCCTTATGCCTGGAGCAAACTACCTGAGTCTGTGCATCCGGCTTCATCTCTGGCCCTTTTCAAATCCAGGCTGAAAACTCATCTCTTCAAGGCCTCTTTTGGATCCAGATCTGCTTGGTATCCTATGTATTTCCTTACTGTTCCTCTAGAGTCTAGATATATCCTTGTCCTCAGCTGTTGTGTTGTCTGTCTTGACTAGATTGTAAGCTCTGATGAGCAGGGATCGTCTTTTACATGTGTCTGTACAGCGCTGCGTACGCCTTGTAGCGTTATACAAATAATCAGTAATAGCAGTAGTAACCATGGATAGCAAAGCAGTTTCTGTCGAATGACCTTCACGAAACCTGAATTGACGTGGATGAAAACAATATTATTTTTCCAAGAATCCTGCTAGCTACAAATGTTTTCTGTATATTATCTATTCTAGACTGTCAATAGTATGTTGTTGTGCCATTGAGCCGGTGTCGACTCATGGCAACCCTCTGGATAGTTGACCTAAACTGTGTTCAGTTGCCAGTCAGGCGGCTCATTGTTGATAGAGTGGTACTCATACCTGCTGTAATTGTATCGATCCTACTCATTGCCGGCCTTCCTCTTTTGCGTTGACCTATCTTGCCAAGCATGATGTCTTTCTCCAATGATCTCTCTCTTCGCATGATGTGTCCAAAGCATGAAAGTTGAAGTCTTGTCATCTGAGCTTTTAAGGAAAGCTTAGGTTTGATCTCCTCTAGTACTCTAATACTGATTGGTTTGTTCTTCGGGCAGTCCATGATTTACACTAGTATATAGCATCTTTAAGTAAACCAAATATGTTTGCCTAGTATGAAATCAGTGTAGAAGTCAACATTCATAACAAAGTTAAACTCACAATTTCTGATAAAAATTGTGCTCTCTTTTTATTTTCTTAGAAAAATACAAGAGACATAACCTGCAACTATAAGTTAGAACTCAGCAGAAGAGAGCTCAGGGAAACTATAGTAATCTTGGAGTAACTTTGTCCTTTTTTCACTTTGCTTGGTTGCCTCGCTAGTAAGATCAGGTGTAGAGCTGATTATTATTTTCATGTCTCCCCTTCAATCTGTTCAAACCTCAGCTGCATGGTTAATCTTCTCCCAGTGTTGCTATGCTAATATAACCCCTCTTCTCAAATCACTTCATTGGCTTCCTTTTCTCTTTCCACATACAATTCAAACTTCTCCTTCTGAGCTACAAATGCATTCATTTTGCAGTTTCTAACTACCACTCTTTTATTATTTCTCCCTACGCCCTTCCCCGGCAACTCTACTCATCAAGCAAATGACTTTTATCTATGCCCTTCTCTTCTTCTGCCAACTCCAGACTCTGTTTAATCCACCTTGCTGCACGGTATGCATGAAATAGACTACCCAAGTCAGTATGTCAAGCTCCATTCCTGGTTGTATTCAAAATCCAGGCTAAAAACGCATCTCTTCGAGGCTGCCTTTGTATCCTGACCCCTTATTCTTCTGTCTACATCCATATGTAGTTTTAATCATTTCTCTTAAGAATTCCATAGTCTTCTGTTCTGTTTGTCTATCTTAGCAGACTGTAAGCTCTGTGGAGTAGGGACTTTTTTATGTGTATTTGTACAGTGCTGCATAGGACTAGTACCTTTATATAAATGATAAGTAGTAGTGGTATTTTTTTATTTAGCCAGAAATCATTCACAAGGTGGCAGTGGTGAGCTAGTAGAGACCATCGTCTTCTCATTTCTTGCATGTCTCAGCTTATTGTGTAAGTAGTTTGTCTCTTTCTCCTCATATCATAGAACTGACTGCAACCTGCCTTATTGTATTATACAGAAATAAATATTAAGAAATAAAAACAAAAACACCTAATTTTTCTTAGATACAACTGTATTATAGTAGCATTATGGCCCTTGAGGGTATAAAGATATTTTGCTTTCCACATATCCTCCCATGCTAAAATTCAGAATGAACAGAAACATTGTACAGAAACAAATCATCCTTGTCCTCTCCGTTGAAGCCACAAGTGATACGTTGCTGAAACTTCACATTTGGGCTTTTTCAAGGACTTGCTCTTGAGAAAGGAGAGCCTCTGGGCCAGCGTGTCCAGCGGCAGAAATAACCAGACCTTATCACCCCTCCTGGGGAGGGGGCGGGATGGTAGACAAGCCCCTGAGTCCATCTCCACTTGTTAAGAGTGAACCAACCTGTTTAGACAATATAACACCTTTCAAGAAGGACTTTTCCAAAGACTTGTTTCAAATCCTTTTCACTGGCATTGCCAAAGATTGGAGACATTTTATGCCTATGAAACATCCTGTAATAGTGTCTGCTTACAGTAACTTTAAATCAGAGTGAATTTTTCAAAAGTTTTCTTAGTGTAGGAAACCAATAATCCATGAAGATTTAATAAACTGATTCTCATCACAGCAATAGGGAATACAGGATCACTTGTCACCTATTTAACGATTTTTCCAGTATTTATTTATTTATAACATTTATAGTCCACCCATCTACAATCCTAGATGGCAAATAACACATTCATAAGCTTTACATAAAAACATATATCATACATACTTAAAACTAAACTAAAGCAAACAATATCAGTTTTAACACAGAAGCTTATTAGTATTTTTACCAACAACTTGGATGACCCATCTAGTGGTTTCTGCCTGCATTTCAAAATCCTGTTTAAAACATTGTGCTATAAGCTGTTTTCTAAAAACTCTATGGGGCATGTTTGTTAAGCTGTGCTACCTGTTAAAGCAGCAGAGAACGCAGCTGGATAGCATGTGCTAACAGTGCAGGGCAAATAACATAACATAAGAACATAAGGTATGCCATACTGGGTCAGACCAAGGTCCATCAAGCCCAGTATCCTGTTTCCAATAGTGGCCAATCTAGGTCATACGTACCTAGCAGTTTCCCCAAAACTCTCCGTCTTTCTTATGTTTTCCAAGTCTGCTACTCTAGCATCTAGAGATTGGACTTGTTCCTTGAGAGCAAAGAGCTCCTTGCACCTAGTGCACACGTAAGACTTCTCACCAACTGGGAGAAAATCATACATGTGACACTCAATGCAAAAGACTGGAAAGCCCCCATCTCGCTGCTGGACTGCTTTCTGCATCTTAGTTTTAAGCCTGTGTTTAGATCTTTAAGTTCTTTATAAATGCAGCACAGGCATATTCATTAGGGACAGCATGAAACCTGAACGGTGTTTGGCCCTCCAGGACTGCAGAGAGCACAGCAATTTGCTATCTGCAGCAACTGCATTAACTGTCAGAGTGGGTTGGAAATGGGCGGAGAGTGGGCATGTCTGCAATGCATGGTTGCTGTGGGCATCAACAACCCACAGTCACCGCTGTAGTTGCAGACAAGTGCAGGAACACAAAACACCACCTCAATGAGTGGCGTTATGCGCATCTGCAGCTTTGCCAGACTGTGCTCTCTGCAATTTCGGTGTGTTATCTGCTGGGGAAATAGCATGCACAACCCCAACCAATAGCATATTGTGTTTGCAGCAAACATGCTTTAATAAATATACCCCTAATACATTCTATCAATCAAAGTACAACTGGGAGCCTATTCCATTCGGCTGGGGTAGTCACCAAGAACAGCTTTCTCTGAGTTTGAGGAAATATGTGTATGCAACAACTGCGTGCTTTTAGATCCAAACTACATCTGCTCTCCCTATCTTTAATCAATTGATCTAATAAAAGCTGATGATTTACTATATTAAATATTGCTGATAAATCAATGAAATAAATAAAAGAATGATCCTAACCTTTGTCAAATAGCTCTAAGACTATAGAATAAAAGGATTTCAGTGCCATGTGATTTATAAAGCCAAACTGAAAAGAAGCAAGCACACCATTATCAGTCTACTCACACAGTTGGGTTAAGACTAACCTTCAAAGTACTTTGGCTAAGAATGGTAACAAAGACACCTATCTGTTCAAAGGATCCAATGGGTCAAGTGTCTGTCTATGACAAAATATGAGGTTTTTTTTTTACTAAAATGTGTTAGATGTTTAACACACATTAACTGTTAATGCAGTGCTAAAAAAGAACAGTTTCTGCACCGCTTTCACAGAGTGTATTCATAGCTGTTTAGTGCCTTATTGTATTATACATAGGAGAAAAGGGCAGGGAAGATAGCTTGCAGGTAACACCGGTGTCATTAAGACTAGTTAACTGCATTCTGTGCTAGCCTTGCTGGTAGTATATGGTAGCAACCTTTGCCTCCTTTCCCCTCCCCCAAAGTTAGCGATTTGGCTAACTTCCTCTAAGTGCCTGGTGCGCCTGCTCCACCTACTGCAGAGCTTCTGCACTTAGCCCATCTTAACTTCAGCCATTAATGTGCATTAAATGCAAAATCCTATTGCAGGTTAGTAAATGTGCCCCTAAATAGGCTAGTTACAAAAGGAGATAATTTGTTTCTGGCTGAATGGGCAATTGAGGAGATTCATTAACAGCCTGGTGCTGGTAGCGACCCAGGAGGGAAAGTGAATAATCATGAAGGTGTGATAAACTTGCACTCGTTTGAAACAAGATGGGAAATGCCAAATGACATTTTCCATGACATTTTTAACCTGAAGCAACATGAAAACAATCCAACATTTTATGTTCTTTTCCTGTGTCTTCAGTAGTGCACAGTTGTGCTCAAATAGTACGTACTGTTGCTAAAATACTGTGCACTGTTGATGACTTTGTCCCCCAAAATAAGAAAAAAATAATCACCTGAACAAAATGAAAAAGCATATAAATGACATGGAAAACTAAACAAATTGAAAATGTTTGGCTCGCTCACCCCTAAGCTAAATCTGGGCTTCTTTATCACACTACTGGTTTACACTACAAGGTTTATGGTCACTTTAAAATAGATAGTATCTAAATAAGACTATGGCCACGCCACCCTGAGTGTACCCAATTTTGTCTGATCTCAGAAGCTAAGCAGGGTTGGGCCTGGCTAGTACTTGGATGGAGATTGTCTTGGAATACCAGGTGGTGTAGGCTCACTGCATGGAAGAAAGGCCTGGCAATCTACTTCTGGGCACACCTTGCCAAAACACCCCAGGAGATAGTCACAACATGGACAACTATTCACAGGGTCACCAGGAGTCAACATTAACTTGACTGCACTCAACAATTACCTAAATAAAGACATAAAGTAATGGAAATTAACAAGAGTGTAAACAGAAATAAGAAACACTTTGCCAGAGTACATAAATAATATCAAACTACTTACTCCAGTCATTTGATTTTACCAGCACTGTCCCTTTAAAAAAAAAGTATTCATTATTTACTAATGTATTTATACTTCTGTTTTCTATGGATTTTTATTTATATTTCATCATTTGATAAGTCTATTATGCCGGGTAATAGAATGTGTAGTGCTTTTCAGTTATTTTATTTTTTATGCAGCATTTTAATTGAAGCAATCAACAGCTGCCAAACAAAGGTTACATGTGTGTGTGCGTGTGTCTATATGTATGTCTTTGTTTTTGCGTTGGGTCCTTTGCTTCTGTCTTCCTCTTACTCCATAGTATCAAATATTTTCAAAAGTCTAGATGTTAGGATGAACTCCCTAATTGTCTATTGAGGCAAACACCAGAGCATGTTATTTAGGTATGGGTGGAATCTCTGTTGCCTGGAGGTGAAGAGCTGGACTATCAGATGATCTGCCAGTCTTTTATTATTTTATGATTCCTGCCAAGAGAGCAGATCATGGAGCACAGAAAACACCAATGAGAGGAAGGATCCTTGGCATGTGCAAGCCTAAAAGAGGTAATTAAAAAAATACATACAATTGTTCTGCTCTTCCCAGGGCATGCAGTTGTACATAAACACATTTCCCAAAACTAAGCGAGAAAATCAAAGACTTCCCGCAACAGAATGAGCAGGAAAAACTCTGTATAATATTGAGGAAAAGATGAGAAACAGCAGTAGAATATGTTGTATCCTACCATTAGGCAAGACATGTGACTTGACCAGGGACAATGCAGACCAGAACTTAGGAATTGTTTTTGTTATTGACCTATTTGTTCATTGTAATTTTATTTTACCATTGTTGCTATTATTTTGTAAATTATCTCCTTCTGTTTTTTTTTTCTTCTTTTCTTTTTTTACCTTAAGTCATAAATGTATTACTTTAGCAACTCATGTAAAATTGTCATGCCAATAAAATGATCTGAATCTGAATGGCAAGTGATTAACCACTGGTTGTCTAGCATATAGCTATTCCTCCAGTGAATTGAAAATATTTTAAAAAGTCAAGATAGTGCTTCAATGTCACCCATAAATGAAGCAAAACATGAACTAAAAGCAAAAGCCAACCATTGTCCTGTACAGTAATCCCTTTCTTTGAGCTTATTGGAAACTGAACACTGAATTTTACCAGCTGATCAATATTTCTTTCATACATACTCAGGCGAGGAGTTATTTTGGTGAATTTACTGTGCATAACCACCTCCAAGCAAATTAACAGTGAAGCCTCCGTAAAGGTCAGGCAGATTTGTTGCATACTGAGAATGGGGCAGCATTAACATAGATAGATGCATTTGTTAAAGTGGCCAGGGGAAATGTCCCAGTATCAGCTTCTTTCATGTGTGGAATTTCTCCTCTTATCTCATTCTTTGACATGCATCTTTCCTATGTACATTCAGGACCTTAGCAAACAATGTAAAGGACAAGTGATACAGAATAACCTCTGCCTCCCCTTTGTTTTGGTCAGACTGTGAAGTCCCATGATATCAAACCACTTTATCTTCCCCTTAAGGGTCTGGGAGGTGGCCAGGCATTCTGGGAGATGCAGTAGATAAAAGATCCTTAATAAAGGGTTTTGCTTATTCAAACCACCTTTATAAGTAGATGATGTCATATTTTTTCTCATTTTATGTCAAATCTTCCAAAATATTAGATTCAGGGACTGTGCCATAACAAGGAGATGTTGTTGATAATTACCAAGTAGCATGGAATGCTTACATCTAGCAAGCATGTTAACAAACCATCAGTTTGAGCACAATGCTCAAGTTTTGTTGAGCACAATTTTAGATTTCAGATAGCACCAATTTGCTTTTTATGGCTTTTGGAGCTCTATTGGAGTATTTCAAGAGTTAACACTGGAGTCTTCTCTGTTGTTCTGCCCTGACTGTCTCCCAGAGTCTATTTCCTCCCTCGCAACTCTTCTTCTTCTCCAAAGTTCTCTTTCAACCCAGCCCCTCTCTCCAACACACCCTATATACTCTTTCTCCCTAAGTAATCTCCCCTTCCTCCGGAACCCAGTCTTTCAGCTTCTCCCACCTCCTTCCAAAGATGTTACTCACCTTATTATCCCTCTTGACTCCTTTTCAACCACACGTTCATCCTCATCTGCCTGGCATTATTAGTCTCTCCTTACCTGCCTGCCTTTCTTTCACTTCTATGTCTCTGCCACCCCACCAGTCTCTTCTGACCTCGTTTTCTAGAGCTCTGATTGCATTTCTTGGTACTTGACGCGCTTCTCTTTTTCCAGCTGATGTACAGAATAATCACTTGACACTGACACTTCTGTTATCAATGTCATTCTCATATTTTTCTCCTTTACCACTATGTCTCGGTTCCATGCATCAAACTTTTTTTTATCAGTTAGAACAGGAATATCCCAGATGGTCACAAGCCCCCAATTTTCCAGAATTCTGAGCAAATGACAGCAACAGCGTTCTTGCAGTGTGATGCATGAACACATTTTGTACTCTTGGGGTGACAAAACTCAGAGATGATACCTGGCTATATGACTATTAAGGGAAGAGAATGAAGATCATACTGGAAAACTGGAGAATCAGGAAGGATTTGGGGAGAGGGGTGGTTGATGAGAGAGCAGGAAACACATGGAAGAATTCTGCAGCAGAAGAGTAATCAGAAACAGTTGCTCTGGCTTGGCAACAAAGTGAAGATCTTGACTTTAGCAAGGTTTACTCTCATGGTCTATCCATGTTCAATATTGACCTTGTGTTGGAATAAGAACATAAGATATGCCATACTGGGTCAGACCAAGGTCTATCAAGCCAGTATCCTGTTTCCAACAGTGGCCAACAGATCACAAGTACCTAGCAGGTTCCCAAAAAGACACATGGGATCCATAATGCTTGTATTGGGGCAAGCAGTGGATTTCCCGGGTTCTCTTTAATGATGGTTTATGGACCTTTCCTCCAGGAACTTGTCCAAACCTTTTTTGAACTCAGCTACGCTAACAACTTTTACTACATCCTCCAGTAATGAATTCCAGAGTTTGATTACACGTTGAATGAAAAAATATTTGATCTGGTAACGAATTCCAGAGTTTGATCATGTGTTGAGTGAACCTGATAAGGAAAGGGGTTCATCCGGGCCATCCAGATGGCCTCAAACAAGACAGGCCCATTTGAACCTGATTCTGAACTGCGGCCCAATTCTGGACTGATTATGGACCCGATTCTGAACAAAGTTCTCGCAGTGGCAAGAACCGGGTCCGAGGATGGCCCAGCGTGCCCCTGCTGCCTGTGGGGGACTCCTGCAGCTCCAGCCCCCCTTTTCCCCACTGCCTGACCTAAGGCTGGCCTGCTGTGGCCTGAACTGGATGGCGAGGACCTCACCCCCTGCACCCGGCCCCGGCCTCAGGGTGGGAACCCGGGCCCAATAGTCGGGTTTGTGTTGCTTATTCCACCTGTGGCCTGAATCAGCCCTGTACATCCTGCCGGGCTAGCCCACCCCTGCTCCGTCCCCTCCCCGCCCCCCACTGGCTCTCTCCATCCTGAGCATCAGGACGTACGGGAAGGGCCAAAGGAAGAATCAGGCCCGGACAACCCGCGTCCTGGAATTAGTCCCATTGTAGCTTCATTGTATGACCCCTTGTCTTTCTACTTTATGATGGCATAAACAATCTATCTACGTTTATCCATTCCACTCCATTAATTTATAGACCTATATCATATCTCCCCTCAGCCATCTCTTTTCCAGGTTGATGAGCCCTAACCTTTTAAGCCTCTCCTTATAGGGGTAGCCTTCCATGCTGTTTACCATTTTGGTGGCTCTTTTTTGTACCTTTTCTAATTCGCTATATCCTTTTTAAGATACGGCAACCAGAATTGCATACAATAATCAAGGTGTGATCGCACCATGGAATAATACAGTGACATTATAATATCCTTTGTTTTATTCTACATTCCTTTCCTGATGATTCTTAGCATTCCATTTGCCTTCTTGGCCGATGCTGCACACTGGGCCGAGGGTTTCAATGTGTTATCCATGATGACGCCTAAATCTTTTTCCTAATGTGGAATCTTGCATCGTGCAACCATAGTTTGGACTGTTCTTACTTAGGTGCATAACTTTGCACTTGTCCACATTAAATTTCATTTGCCATTTGAATGTCCAGTCTTCCAATTTATCAAGGCCCTCTTGCAATTTTTCACAATCCTCTTGTGTTTTAACAACTTTGAATAATTTTGTGTCATCTGCAAACTTGATTACCTCACTCGTTATTCCCATTTCCAGGTCATTTACAAATATGTTAAAAAGCAGTAGACCCAGCACAGATCCCTGAAGTACTCCACTATTTACCTTTCTCCATTGGGAAAAGTGGCCATTTAGCCCTATCCTCTGCTTTCTATCTTTTAACCAGTTCTTGATCCACAATTGTACACTGCCTCCTATCCTATGTCTTTTTTTATTTTGCCAGGAGTCTCTCATGAGGGATCTTGTCAAAGGCTTTCTGAAAATCCAGATGCATTTTATCGACCGGCTCACCTTTGTGTGCCTGTTTATTCACTCCTTCAAAAAAAATATAGCAGATTAGTAAGACAAAACCTTCCTTAGCTAAAGCCATGTTGACTTTCTCCCTTTAAGCCATGACTATCTACATGTTCAGTAATTTTGTTCTTTATAATGCTTTCTACCATTTTGCCCAAGTACTGACAGGTTCACTGGTCTGTAGTTTCCCAGATCACCCCTTGAACCCTTTTTAAAATCTAGTGTTACATTGGCCATTCACCAATCTTCAGGTATTACAGATGATTTTTTTAATGATAGTTCACAGATTACTAATAGTAGGTCTGCAATCTCATATTTCAGTTCTTTCAATACCTTTGGATGTATACCATCCAGTCCAGGTGATTTGCTACTCTTTAGCTTATCAAATAGTTGTAATATATCTTCCTGGTTTATCAATATTTCTTTCAATTCTTCCAGTGCATCATCTTTAAGTACCACTTCAGTTGTGGGTAATTTCCTTACATCTTCTTCAGTAAAGACTGAAGCAAAGAATTCATTCAGTCTCTCTGCTATGGCCTTGCCCCTTTTACCCCTCTATTATCTAATGGTCCAACTGACTCTCTCACAGGTTTTTTTTTTGTTGCTAAGAATGAACTTGAAAAAGGTTTTATTATACATTTTTGCTTCCATGGCAAGCTTTTTTTCAAATTCTTTCTTTGCCTGCCTTATCAATGCCTTGCATCTAACTTGCCAGTGTTTATGTTGTTTCCAGTTTTCATCATTTGGCTCCTTTTTCCTATATAAGTGCTGAGGAGACAGATGTAGATTTCTAACAAGCATGTGATAACACAGTAAATGAGATTAGATAAAGATCAAGATAGCACATTCATAATGCCCAACTGATATTTGCTGTGGGTAAATTAAACTATAAATTTCCATTTTCAACCCAACACACACTTCTCCTCATCACCTCTAGTAGATATCTCTGTCTTCTCCACAGTAGAGAAATCTAGGGCATGCAATTCTGTTATTCAGAAGAACCGAGAACATGAAAACAGCTAATAAAGTTCAGAGAAACTTCACCTGTTTGATTCTTGAGTCTGTGGTCCTTTCTCTTGGCTTAAAATAAGACCATAAGAATAGTCAAAAGATGTTGTAAAAAAGGTCCATGTGGTCTTGAGAACTCATGTGCTACAGCATTTTTGGATAGTGTGTAAGATTTTATATTTGCATTTGCACCTAGGTCTTTCTCCTTCATCTTGATCCAGCAAATGATATGAGCCTAATTTTCTCCAGGAGTCGGACCAATGTGACTACTAGAGCACAGCTTTACCTAATTACATTGACGGTTTTCCTTTGCAGAATGATTTTGTTTTCTCTCATGCCTGAAGGTCTAATGAATCCTCAACCTATTCTTATACTCAGTTTTTCTGAAACATTTGTGTCTTGTTTTTTCAACATTGAGCTAAAAGGATCATGGGGGTGCACAAGGGAACTCCTTCACTGCCATCTTGCATTGATCCTCCCCGCTGTGACCTTTTTACTTTCCATAAAGGCTGAATACAGCTGAAGAGAAGGTGTACATTTTAGCTCTGTAGCTACAAGCTGCTCTTGCCTTGTCTAGCAGCTGTCTTCAACAGAACAGAACAGACCTCTAGTCCTTTCACCCATGAACCTCTATAAACACCTTTTATTCTGACTTCCCAAAGAATGGAACTCCAGTGGAGAATCAGCCGGGCTATTTCCTCTTGATGTCATACAGTAGTAGTCATGAGACTATAATGCCCAGGCAGCTAGAGAAATCCAGTTTTGTTAGCTTTGAGTTGTGTTATTTCCATGCAATTGGAGGTTCGATATATTGAAGTAATAATGGACTGCATTTTGTCAATGCAAACCCATATTTTGAGAGTGGTTCGTATATGATTTTTAAAACAAAGAATGACTAGGGATTCGAAGTGTTACTTTCCAGCTAATGGTTTTGTATGATGGTACAATCTTTAGTGATATTTTCAACTGATGCTTGTAATATTATTTATCTAGGATTACCTGATAGTTCACTCCGTTCTTTGCAAATAATTCAAAACTCTTAGCCATTTTTAATTCACAAACGTTGGATCATATTTCTGAGTATTTTTTGGTGTTACAATGGTTATATATTAGACAACATATATCTATTAAATGTCTCTATATGAAATATTGAATTTTACATGTTGTACTTCCTGCTTTGCTGACTTATTTACAATCTAGAGTGCTCCGTTCAAGTCAGGCTAATTTATGAAATGTTCCTTGTGTCTCTCTTGTGTGCAAAGCTACTGTTAAAACATGAGCTTTTCAATGGCCTAGTCAGGTGGAATTTGTTTCTATGGACTTTCCAACAATTCCATTTATATTTGTCTTTTTTGGAAAGCCTTTGATGGCATATTTGTTTGTATAGCTGTTTTTAATGGGGGGGTTTTGTGTGTGCCATTTTATTGCATGAAGTCAATTGTCACCTTTAAATGTCATTTTTTAATACATGTGTATTGTTCTAACTTGCTCAGTATCTATATGATGAGCAGGTGATAAATATGACTACATAAAAAGAATATGTTTGCTGTTGATGTCATTTCACCATATTGTCAGAATTAGCTAATAAGTCATAAAGGGTATAATTTTCTGACTCAAGTAGGTAGAGCACTGTTTTATACAGCGGAGCTTGTGAAATTTCTCTGGGATATAAAGAGATGCTAGGAAAATGTATGCAAGAATGACAGCGAGTAGGGTGATCAGGGATAGGAACACACTTAAGCATCTATCTGATTCACATGCAAAGTTACTCCTACCGCAAAGCAGGTGAAATCTGATGCGGCTGCTTTTAGAGAGTAGGTGCAACATATGCTCCTATGTGCTTTAATTATGCAGGCAATCTGTTATAAAATTATCATGGCGGTGGATATAAGGGCTCTTCCCAAACTGCACGCATGACTCCAGTTTCAAGAGCATATCTAGCTTCCAGGGAAGAGAGGCCCATTCTTTCCAACTTTCCTATCACAAGCTCTAGTTCTTTAGGTTTTAGAACTAAAATGTGACCTTAAGTAAAACACAATTCATTATGGTAGATTCTAATTTTAACTTCCAAAATCTGCCATGACACTGTTTTTATTTAATTTATTTATTTGGCTATGTTTCTATACAACTTTTCTCCAGGACAAAGCGGTTTACAAGAAATTAACAGTTTTGCATAAAACAAAGATCTGGAAACATGCTAATATAGGATGTATGAGTTATTCATGTTCTTCAGCTGGAAAAGAGGGAGGGGGAAACATTGCTAGATGTGTTTCTGTTAATTAATGTTTGCATAAAGACTCCTAAATAATAATTTGTTTTTAGAAGCTGGACCACCAAAGCAGAGTGAAGTGCAGCAACTTTCTTTCTTTCTCTCTCTCTGAAAGTTTCTGTCTTGTGTTCTGCTCTGCTTGTCTCTTTCAAAGCTGTCTCAATGAGGAGCCTTGTTGAGACCTCCGCTGGTGCCACTGTTTATAGAAGGGATCATTAGGAACAGTTTAGTGAGAATAAAAAGAGTTTTGTTTCTATTGTTCTCCTTGCCATTTGACTTCTTTAAGTGAAAAAATATCTACTAACAACCAACAACATATATTTGCCTATGGAATGTAGACCATTGTCAAGGAGTTGCCAAGTTTACAACTGGTCCTTTACAGTACAATAAAGCACACTGTATGCTTAAAGATATTGAACCAAAGTGTTTCTTAGTTCCCCGGATAAACTAAGCACAAATGGCTAAACATCTGTAAGATACATCTGCTTTATTGCAAATCCGAATATACAGCTATATTTGTGCAAGCCTGAATGCTTGAAGTTTCCACAAAATAATATCCACAGTCTGGAAGGTATTATTTAGGAAAGCATGTTTTAGTTATCAAAATATGTAACATTACTAAATTTAGAAATCATATTTATTTAATATTGTTCCTGAGCTGTGCTCAGTCATATTGTGGTGCTGAGATTTGGTGGCAGACTTCACCTTGGTGAACCAGAGCTCAAGAAGAATCAGAAACCATGGAGAACTTGGACAAACAGCAAAGAACTAATCTATATAATTGCATGGAGATGGGGGAAGTTTGACAGGGAGTTTTGTGGGCAGTTATATTGTGGATCAAAACAATTCCACTCTTCTCCTCTTTAGATGGATTTTGGCAAAAGACAAATAGGATATCCTATTTATAGAAGCAGTTATTAGATATTACCACATTTGCAATGGGCTGGAAGACTTCAGTGGGAAACAGTTACTATTTGGATGATAGAAACAGAGGTCAACAAAAACTTTTAGATGATAAATATTATTAGACTTAATTCATATATTTGTGAATAATTTTCAGGAGTCCTCTTCCTTTGGCTGAACCGGTACAAAATGAGTAAAAGAAGCGGTCTGCATATATGCAAAAGCGTGGAAGTGGTCATGAGCTTTACCATTTTCTCTGCAAAAGTCCATGCTCATCTGCATACTCCGTATTCCACTTTCCCGTTACTAGGCAAGTTCCCACTCTTTCATAGTTGTGTCTTCTCTTTCTTCCTCCCTATAACTAAAATTAAGAGTTGGTTAATTGATTCTGCGCTACATTTATGCATGAGTAAGGGAGCCATATAGTGCCAAGCCCATCCTCATTTTATCACCGTGCATGCAAGAATAGAAAAATTAGAACTACAACTCAGTGGATTCTGTGAGGTTAAAACAGGGATTGGTGCACATTATGACCACCTATGTATTAACTAACTGGACTGAAAAAAAAAACCCAGAGGAATACATGGAGCTGATGAATGTGACATTCTGAGTAGCAAATTAATTTGGCCATGGGCTACAGATGCTGTTAAGAATTTACTAAAAAAAAAAATCAGCTGTAGAACTGTGTGTTCGTTTTGCTTTTTGTTCAAAACTAATTACAGCTTTGAGCTGCTCCATTCCTCTAACAGATAGGAAGACAGACTTTCCAGTCTCACTTCAAAGAATATGCATATACCCCTGCAAAGATCTTCCATTTCAACTAGAACTCTTTTTGTCTTTTTGAATTTGTCAATACACATTATAATAAGAATGGTAAAATACCAACATTTATTACAGCCTCACACAGGGCCAGGACCTAAGCTTGGGTTATCAAGCAAAGATTTGTGTGCTGCCTCTTCTGTACTCTCCTGCAGTGTCCAGCCTGTCCATCAAAGAACTGTAACCTGCGAAGCCAAGACACCTGGGGCTCCCACACCCTTTTTACCACAGCTGAACTCCCTTCTCCCTCCCATTACATCAACACACTTCACATCACCATTATAGTAAAAGTTTGGGTGCAGCTTTATTAACACTTGAACAAATAGCCAACAGCATCACAGCCTGAGCCCCAGAGCCTTTCATACAAACAGCAGAAATAACCTCCATGCCTTAAATCGGACAATGTTACCTCCTGCCATACTACTAGCAACACCATCCGCCACAAATCCGAGGGGCACCCCGCCTCTCCCCTCCCCCTGCCAGCCTCGCCATATTACTAGCAAGGGCCAGCTCCATCCCCCCCAGGTGAGGCGTCCCCACCCGGACTTTTCCTCACCCTCTTCTCCTTCGGAGCAGAGATCATCTGATCCCACCCCTCTGACATAAAGCCGCAGTTTCCTAATAAGAGAACGGCTCGGGCCACCGCACCCCCTGCCTTCCCCACCAACAGCAACATAACCCCCTTATCCTATCCCCTATACACCCGGCTCCCCCTCCTCCCAAGCCATGGGTGGGTGGGAGGGGAAATTTGAATGATGACAAGTGGTTGCCTCCCAGGTGCACCACAGTCCCTTTAGGACGCATTTGCTGCTGCGCGTGGTGTTGTAGCACAGAGACCAGCTGGCACCAGTGCATCCTGCGCTCCCCCAGCCATACAAGAGATGCTGCATTAACAGCTAGTCCCAAATAAGAGCCCAAAGGCCATGAGATGGTGCGGCATCCAATCCAATAACTGAAAGAGTGGCTCACCAACCACCACCGCTGAACATGTTGCGCAGCATCTGGAAAAGAAGCAAATGTTAGTCCTGTGTCCCGCAATTCCCCCCTCCCTTTCCACCCTTGCACCTGCCGCCATCACAGAGGAATATAGCCAGAAAAGGCCCTGGACCAGTACTGTGAACTGGAAATGAGTCAAAGGCACACAGGTGGCATGCACAAACAAGCAGCCCCCACATGCGGGCCTAAAAGCCATGTACTGCTGTAAGGTCG
Organism: Ichthyophis bannanicus; assembly: GCA_033557465.1. Taxonomy (NCBI): domain Eukaryota; kingdom Metazoa; phylum Chordata; class Amphibia; order Gymnophiona; family Ichthyophiidae; genus Ichthyophis; species Ichthyophis bannanicus. Next base: position 115,153,109 of record CM066049.1, on the reverse strand, counting down.
CAGTTGGACAAGTGACCATACCTGACACCCGGTTCAATACCACACAAGAGCCTCAGCTTATCTGGTCCATTTTGGACTGAGGAATTCAAATTCTCACCTGAATGTTTGACAACTGCATGTGCTCAACGCACACCCCTGTCCCTGAGTGGGCACACGCCGAATGGGCCACCAGCTTGCCAATCTGAAAAGCCCCAAAAAAGGCCAAACAAAACATTGCCTTAAACAACTCCACCTCAAATGCCAAGCTGGCAACTGCTGGCAACCCCTCCCACAGCCTCGCTAAAAGGTCATGGGAAAAAGGGTGCCGAGCATCATCCCATGACAGCATCATGCTCCCAACCCAGCAACAGGCGCTAGACCACAAAGGCGGCCATTGGGTTACCCCAGCCTGCGACCTTTACAACAAAGGAAAAAATGGCCAAATGGGAGTGTACAGCTGCCATTGACAAGCCCCCTGCTTTGCCCCTATGATATAATGGCCCAGTCATTCATTGGGCACCCAGCCTCCAGCCAAACCTTTGCCCCCCAAAAAATCCTCCACCTTCATGAAGCCTCTCCGGTATGCCACCCACATTTCTGGAGCCACCAACCTCTGTAGCAACTTCATTATGTCCGGATCCCAAGTTGCCAGAAGAGATCTGGGACCGCTATACCTTCCGGATCCACTCCCAGCGCCAGTGTTCGGAAAAGGGACCACTTGAATCAAGAGAGAGAGTCAGCAATCCGTTTAACCACACCTGGTATATTTCTCACCTGAGCAGTCACATTCAGATGCAGATAAGACAAATACCCGTATTAACCACACCACTCACAAGCAGCTCGGGGACTGGCAATTAATAATCTCCACCACCGCTGGGTTATCACACCAGAAAACCTACCAGTGATCTCTCAAGTGGTCAGGCCACTATGGGGAAGAACTCCAAGAAGATCACATTATGTGTTAAAGACTCATGCCATGTCACCAGCCAAGACTTCGCACACCGACATGGTCTTTCCCCTCTGCTTCCCCCGCCCCTTCAATGTGCCTCCTTTGCTGCACAGCCATATGCAGGCCACACCCATGACCCAGGTGGGCCCGAAGACAATGCTGCACCAGATCCCCTGCCTCCCAAAGTTGTGGCTGGTATGGCCGACCTAGCTGGGGCCCCCTCTGGTGCCCTCCCTCGCCCATGAGCAAAAGCATTCACGGGGGGGGGGGGGGAGACGACCGCCACCACTGCCACAGCGTTGGATCACTGAGCCCTGATCAGCGCAAGTGCAGAGCAGCCAAATGCAGCCCACACAAATTGCCTGCCCCAAACAGAGACAGACTCCTGTGTTTTTCCTGACCTGCACTGAAGCTGCCCAAGGAGGAGTGGGGAGGATCAGCAAGTAGAAGGTAATATAGCTGCGCACCAGCCTATCCTCTCCTTCCTTCCATAATCTTGAGCAATATTTAACCAATGAAATTCCCTCTCACAACCAAGAGAGGGAATTTCAAAGCATGACTCCCACCAGCTTCCCCGCACCCCCCCCCCCCTTGGGCCTACTCCTAACTCCCAGCTCCCAACCCCTCCGGCCTAGCCACCCATGGCCTACCCCTGGGCTTGGGGGTCCCACAGGTTGGCACCCGGGTACCTCCAGCTACTGGAACCCCAGCCCATCAGTCTCTGCCATTTCTTTGAAGGAGGTTCCAGCCATGACACATGTCCAGCAAGGTACTAGAAAACCCACACCAGAGCTCTGGCCACCATTCGAAAGTAGAGTTGATTATTAGAAATGCCTAGGGGCACTAAACTCAAAACAAATTACCCATCCATGGAGCCAGCCAAGGAGTTTTGTGAGTCATTGATGTACTCAAGCATCCACTGTAACCACAGAGTCAACAATTAGGGGGAAATTTATAAGTAGGCTCCTAATTTTAGGTGCTAATCACAATATATACAAATGTCAGTAGTTTAATCATTTAAGTGGCCACATACAATCTAAATGACTGCTGACAAAATGCGAATCAGCATAAAGTACACATCTTCTTTGCATGTACTTTCACTGTGGGCGTGCACAGGGTGAAGTTTGGGTGGAGCTCTAGGACTGGTATGAGTGACCATAATTTAAGGTGCGTTCTCTACCACATACACGAGTATGTTATAAAGCCAAGGAGACATTATAAAACAGGCATAAAACATGCATATGAAAACACATGTTAAAATTACCCTTTTAAGGCTCAGACAATCTGCGCAATCCAGGAGATTCTCATGACCCTGAATCAGTGACACAACTTAACCATCTATCACTGTGGCTCCATGAGAAACATAATCACACAAAGGCCGAAACAGGAGATGGTAGCAGATGCTGTTTGTCATCATTTCCCATGATTATTACTACTACGTATCATTTGTATATTGCTACAAGGTTACACAGCTCTATATGATCAGAAAAATATGTGTCTTATACAGTATATACCATTTACATCTGAGCTAGCTACTCCTATTATTAATCATTTATATAGAGGTACAAGACCTATGCTCATCAGAGTTTACAATCCAAGTTTAGGAAGCCACAAGCTTTATACTAAAAGACTTAAAAATCCCCAACAATCCTAGCATACATAGCTAGAAGATGTTGGGTGCTCTGTAACACTGCTGACCGTTCCTATAGTGCTGCTAGAGGTAGGAATATATAGGGCAAAAAAAAACCGTTCCTGAAAAAGAGCTGGTTTCAGGGATCACAGGAGCAATGAGTAATGCAAAGTACAGAGAATCCGGTCCAGGAAGATTCTTTTGGGTCACACCTGGCGCTAAACCCTACACACCAAGCACTGAGCAGTTGCCATACACGCTGCTGGGTAGAAACAATTTATTTTAGAAAAAAAACCAGTGAATGATCCAAAGTAGTGCTACAAACCAAAGCCCCTAAGTCTAGTATGTGATGTATGTATGTATCTCTCTATCTAGTGGTACAGGCAGGTGGCAGGAGTTTGGGAGACATGAAGTGCAGGGCTGGAGATGGGTAACTCAGCTAACAGAGCTATCTCTCTCCCCGCCCCCCCCCCCCAACTATCTGGAGATTAGCTAGATAGCTGCTAACAGTAATGGTCTGTCGACGCTGCTTAATCTATTCACGTGAGCTGAAGTGCAGCAGAAGGGGGGGGGGGGGGAGCCGTCTGTCCGTCCCTCCCTCGCTCGCAAACATCCTGAAGAGCAGCAACCTGAAGCTCGTCGCACTGGCCCTGCAGAGGCGATCGGGAGCGGAGCTGTGGCTCTCCCGCCCGCCCCTCCGCCCTCCCACCAGCTTCAGCCTCCCGTCGGCTCCGGCTGCCTTCAAACAGCACTTGGACTCGGCGTGTGAAAGGGGAGAGACGAGAGCCCCCTTCCCCCCACCCCTGCAAAATCTCGCCCAGTAACACGGAGTCCAGCAGAAGCGGCGCGACGGGATGTAGGTGATCGGGGGAAAGTCTACTCCGGGGGAAGAGCTTGAAGCAGCATTTCTACGCTAGCCATGCATCTGCTCTCAGGGAATAAAGCCGCCTCGCTGCTCCTGTGGGGCTGCATCTTGCTCGAGTCCACCGTGGCCGACTTCACCGTGGACAACGAAGTGCACTCGAGCTTCATCCACCGCCGGCTGCGGCACCAGGAGCGCCGGGAGATGCAGCGGGAGATCCTGTCCATCCTCGGGCTGCCCCACCGGCCCCGACCCGGCTCGTTCGGCAAGCACAACTCGGCGCCCCTGTTCATGCTCGACCTGTACAACGCCATGGCCGACGAGGGCTTCTCGTACCCGTACAAGCCCATCTTCACGACGCAGGGGCCACCGCTGGCCAGCATGCACGACAGCGGCTTCCTCAGCGACGCCGACATGGTCATGAGCTTCGTCAATCTAGGTGAGTGCTCTGTAGCGCTACACGGCTCCCGCAAGCGCTAGGGGACGGCAGGTGAAGGCTCCAGGCAACGGATAGCGTTAGGGGGGTCCTTTGCATTTTCCAAACAAACGGCAGCTCTTCCCTCTTTTAGCCGTACAAACCTGGGCAGGCTGGAAGAAACACCCCCTTCTTCTTGGGATCCGACACGACCTAAATTCTTCTCTCTGCCTCTCGATCTTACACTATCCTACAGGACGCAGCAGCCGAGGCAGAGTTCAAAGTCCCAATGCCAGGTTAAGCGGCAGTCGGTATAGACGGGCTCCTTTAAAATACAGCTTTGCAAGGTGATAGGAGGGGGAGAGCGCCTTTCAATGCAAATCTCTCCTCGGAGATGAAGCTGCCCCAGGTCCGGAGCACCGAAGGGGTTCAGCTGCAGGCACGTCTCCTGCTCACTGTATTTGCGTTTCTCTACTTCCATCGCTCAGCTAAATGTTACTGAGCCCGCGCAAGTGATCACCCTGCTATTTTAGTACATAATTACACATTCTACGTTACTGCGCCCGTTTTAGCATTCCTCACCTATGGCTTTGAACCCTCTGAGTAACATGGATTGCATGTCTCCAAACTGAAAAGCAATCGTTTTTAAATTAGCCCCAGGATGTTGCACTCACAACTCTTATATCACCCCAGGAAGGAATTCACAACACTGGCAAAATGAAATACGGGAAATAAAAAAAAGGCTGCAGTTGGATAGTTTCATCGCAGGGAAAGAAGCTCCGTTAACACTTAACTGTGCCGGTTTGTTGGGTACTTGTTGGGGGTAAAACCTGCAAAAACTAAGAGCATTTTTCTTCACAGAAAGGGTGCTGGATGCACTGAGCTGGCCTCACTAGCAGAGGCCAATGCGCGCAATAAGAGCAATGCGAGAAAGCCTGAGCAGATAGCGCACAGGACCGAGCAAAGCTCGAGGTCAAGCAAGACAGGCAGCCTAGACGGGCCTCGTGCCCTTCCCCTGCTCGCTCTTTTCTAACAATGGTCCTAGAGGGATTCTTTGAAATGAATACTAAGCTAGGGAAGGAGACAAACGTTTCACCAGAAAACCCTATGCCTTGCAAAAAGGTTTTTCTCTTTCAGGTATGCTGGGGAAAGGCTGATTATTCCATGATACAATACAGTATGATATGTAAAATGCAGAGGTACAAATTCCCTCCTATGCCCCCTCTCTCTCTTTCTCTTCCTATCTGTGCTGTGTACAGTGTATACACACACATATGCATTTTCCATGGTTTGCTAGTTTAAAGTTATGTTTTTCCCCATGTGACTAGTAGGTATTCTTCATGTACGATACGTTCTTGGACCCAGTTGCTGTTAGCCTGGCTAGAAAGCAGAGCAGATCCGATGGCTTCATAAAGACATGTGGAATCATTTGGAACAAGGCACTTTTGAGAGGTTTATCTGTGCTGTGTTGTTCCTTGCCTGTTGTGAATGCCAGGGCTAGTTTGAAAATGACATAGATGTATAATAGTGTTCTTCATCAGAATGCCCACCTTTCATCCTGACCGCTTTCATCTGCATGGGACAAAGGCTGGTTTGTGTGTGTTTGTATAGCTCTGTTGCGCCGCTCTATCAGACACCTGCCTCTCTGCAAAAGATTAACTGGGCAGCATTGAGGCTTTGATTTTAATAGGACACTTTCTGCAAAGAAACTGCTTACTGTATATGAAGGTTAAACTGCCAAACACATTTTGCTTTGAGTTTGACAGTTATGTAGATGATTTGTTTGTGAGAATTATATTTGACATGATAAACCTTGTATCTAAGTGCATGGGCAGAGACATTGCAATGCTTTGTAGGTTCCCTTTTCCACTGGATGTTTACGGATTGGTCTCAATAGGTTCGTTTTTTCATTCTGGGCCAGTTTATTGCCACCTGTGGGTCTCCGTTGGACATTAAGTGGTAAAAATGCTCAGTGTATTAATTGCATGGATTGAATAGTTTTGCACTTCCTATTGGCTTTACGCAAGTTGTATAGGGCAAATTTAAAATTCACTTTAGGAGAACTGAGAGGCAGAGTCTGAAAATTTCATTCCAGAGGTGTTTCTTTCAATCAGATGTTATCATTACAATTCAGAATCTTATATCAACATCACTTGTTAAGTAAACAGATATTCTGCCGGCTATTTTATGTGTATATTGTATTAAACACCTTTTATCCAGCTGATTAGTTTATACACATATCATTCCATTTAGTAATTCAGAGGTTTAAAAAAACGAATAAAGATTGATCTCATACATTGGTCCAGGATATATTTGAAGATTTTTCACATATGTCCCTAAAATGTATTTTCCTCCACTAGCTAAACAAGAGATATATAAAATAACAAGTTTATCTACCCCCAATTTCATTGCAACTTTTTTTTTCCAAATTGAACTCATTAACCCTGATTTTTGTCTGTTTTCGTTTTACCCTGTACTTTTTCTCTTTATTGGAAATTGTATGCGGTACAGAGGAATAGTTGTAATGCTTAGAGCGCTGGGTTGGGAACCAAGAGAACAGGGTTCCATTCTTACCAGCGCTCCTTGAGGCCTTGGGCAAGTCACTTTCCGTTGATGACATGGATTTTTTTGAGGCAGTGTCCCTGTTTAATGCACAGTACCAAGTTTAAGTTACAATGTAAACCGCTTTGACTGAAATGATAAAGTGGTATAGAAAATCTGTTAAATAAATACATTTCTGAGGCCCACTCCTCCTCCGGCTTTAGAGATGTAGTCTTGGCATACATTGATTCTTATAAATTACCTCACGGACATGGAGTTCTCTTGTTCATACATCCAGTTTCTCAACATCTTTCTTATTGGAAAGGCTACTAAAAGAGAGAATAGGGAAGTTTCTGGAGTCCAGTGGATTGTAGGGTCCGCGGCAGCATGGATTCACTAGAGACAGGTCTTGTCAGACAAATCTGATTGATTTCTTTGACTGGGTGACCAGGGAGTTGGATCAAGGGAGAGCCCTTGATCTCAGTAAAGCCGTTGACACCGTTCCATACAGGCGACTTATAAACTGAGCACCATAGGGATGGATCCTAAAGTTACTGAATGGGTTAGAAATTGGTTGAGTCGGAGGCGACAAAGGGTACATGTAAATAGAGCTCACTCTGAGGTGAAGGAGGTTTCCAGTGGTGTGCCTCAGGGATCTGTCCTTGGTCTGATTCTTTTTAACATCTTTGTTAGCGATATTGTGGAAGGGCTGTTGGGTAAGGTTTGCATGTTTACAGATGTTACCAAAATCTGCAATACTGTAGACACCCAGGAAGGAATAGATAACATGAGGAGGGATCTAGTTAAGCTTGTAGATTGGTCTAGAATTTGGCAGCTGAAATTTAATGCTAAAAAATGCAGGGCCATACATTTGGGCTGCAAAAATCCAAAGGAGCGGTACAGTGTAGGGGGTGAGATAGTTCAGCTCCATGAAAGAGCGGGACTTGGGCATAATTGTGATTGATGATCTTAAAGTAGCTAAAAAGTTAGAAAAGGTGACTGCAAAAGCCAGAAGGATGCTTGGGTGTATAGGAAGAGGAATGGCCCGCAGAAAAAAGGCGGTGATAATGCCTCTGTATAAGTCTCTGAGTAAGACCTCATTTTGAATATTTTGTGCAATTCTGGAGACTGCACCTTCAAAAGGATATAAGCAGGTTGAAGTTGGTGTAGAGGGTGGTTACTAAAATGGTTAATGATCTTCATTATGAAGCATATGAGGACAGACTTAAAGATCTTAATATGCATACTTTAGAGGAAAGGCGGGATAGGGGAAATATGATAGAGACATTTAAATACAGTTTTTTTCAATTGAAGGCAAGCTCTGCTGCGAGGGGACATAGAATGAGGGTGAAAGGGGATAGACTCCGGAGTAATATGCAGAAATATTTCTTTACGGAAAGAGTGATTGATACGTGGAATAGTCTCCCAGTGGAGGTGGTAGAGATGAGGACATTATCTAAATCTAAAAAAGCATGGGACAAACACAGAGGATCACTAAAGGAAAAAAGGGGACTATTGTAGTGGTTGATATGGAAGGGCAGACTAGATAGGCCATGTGGTCTTTTTCTGATGTCATGTTTCTATGTTTCTAATACCAGACGTCCAGAACCACAGGCAGCGGAATAAGGTGGGTCATAGTTTTCCTAACATAGAATCAGCAATTAGAGAGCTCGGGAGCGGGTCTAGAGATTGATTTATTTGGCTCCTGCAACCAGAAAGGTATTCTGCTGCCTCTGTGCAAAACCAAGAATAGCTGACAGTTGGTCAGTAAAGAGACCTGAGTTTCATTACCGGGAACTAACCTGGCTTGTTCTTTTATAAAAGAAAAGCAGTCACAATGTGAAAAGCTGCAAAGTTCCAGATTTTATATAACTTTATCTCCTATGACCATCCTTTCTGTTGACAAGTGTTTGGAGTAGTGAACCATCCCTTTGCCCTTAAATAACAACCTTTAACACTGTAGGGTATTAGAAGAAGATTTTGTAACAGTTTAAACATTTCCAGTAGGGAACACTTCTAAAGCAAGCTTTTGCAGCTGTAACCTGGCTTGTGTTAAAATTTGGAAGAGGTTGATCAGCATTGCAGCTCACTACAGGCCTTCATTGGTGTACAGCCAAAGGTTAATATAGATGTCACACAGTGTTTTTGTGAAGATCTTTAGATATAGAAGTATGAGTACAGCTGTGTTTTTACTAACCCTTTCATGATCACACCTTTTAAATATCATTTGTCAGCTTCTAGAAATCAAAGATTTTCATGGAATAATGACCTGGGTTTGAACTTACTGGATTTTCACGTTGAAGCTTGGAACAGAATGACATTTGTCATATCACTTGGTCATACATAAGCCAGAGTGTTTTTTTTTTTGGGGGGGGAGGCTCATGCTGGAGGGGACATGCTTCCTGGCTTCCCTGGATATTATCTTATTGTTGCTTATCCCTGAATCTTGGATGGTGGCTCCCAAATGTTTTGCATTGCAGACCCCTTCTTAAGTGTAGCCGAAATCCCAAACTTCTCCAACAGATAAAATTCAATAGAAAAAAAATGAAAATTTTTGTTCTTTCCCAAGAACTGAAATATGAGATTGCAGATCTACTATTAGTACCTGAAGATTGGAGAATGGTGAATGTAACACCAGTTTTTAAAAAGGGTTCCAGGGGTGATCCGGGAAACTACAGACTGGTGAGCCTGACGTCAGTATTGAGCAAAATGGCAGCAACTATTATAAAGAATAAAATTACTGAATATGTAGATAGTCCTGGTGTAATGGCAGACAGCCAACATGGGTTTAGCCAAGGAAAATCATGTCTAACTAATCTGTTATATTCTTTTAAGATGTGAATAAACAGGTAGATAAAAGTGAGCCAGTTGATATAGTATATCTGGATTTTCAGAAAGCCCTTGACAAGGTCTCTCTTGAGAGACTCTTGGTGTAATTAAAACGTCATGGGATAGGAGGCAGTATAGTATTGTGGATCAGGAACTGATTAGAAGATAAAAAGCAGAGGGTAGGGATAAATGCCCATTTTTCTCAATGGAAAAAGGTGAATAGTGGAGTACCCTAGTGATCTGTGCTGTCCACTACTTTTTAACTTATTCATAAAGAACCTGGAAATGGGAACAGTGAGTGAGGTGATAAAATTTGCAAATGACATAAAATTATTAAAAATTGTTAAATCACAGGAAGATTTTGAAAAATTGCAAGATTACTTTAATAAATTGGAAGACTGGATGTCCAAGTGGCAGATGAAATTTAATGTGGACAAGTGCAAAGTTATACACCTAGGAAAGAACAACCCAAACTATGATTACATGATGCAAGATTCCACTTTAGGAACCACCACCCAGGAAAAGGATTTAAACATTATTGTGGACAGTACATTGACACCCTCCATCCAGTGTGCAGTGGCGGCCAAGAAAGCAAATAGATTGCTAGGAATCATAAGGAAAGGAATGGAGAATAAAACCAAGGATAATAAAATGCCCCTGTATCATTCCATGGTGCGACTACATCTTGAATATTGTGTAAAATTCTGGTTGCCATATCTTAAAAAGGATAGAGTGGAATTAGAAAAGGTACAGAGAAGAGCCACCAAAATGGTAAAGGGGATGGAAGGATACCCCTATGAGAAAAGGCTTAAAAGTTAGGGCTCTTCAACTTGGAAAAGGGACAACTGAGGGGAGATATGATAGAGGTCTATAAATTGATGAATGGAATAGAATGGGTAAACGTAGATCAGTTGTTTACTCCATAAAAAAGCAGAAAGACTAGAGGACATGCAATGAAGCTACAATGTAACCTATTTAAGACTAGTAAGAGAAAATATTTTTTCACTCAATGCATAATCAACTCTGGAATTCATTACCGGAGGATGTAGTAAAAGCTGTTCGTGTAGCTGGGTTTAAAAAAGGTTTGGATAAGTTCCTGGAGGAAAGATCCATAAACATCTATTAAAGAGGACCCAGGATATCCACTACTTACTCTGTGACAAGCATTGTGGAATCTGTGTGCCTTTTTGGGAACCTGCCAGTTACATGTGACCTGGATTGATCACTGTTGGAAACAGGATACTGGGTTTGATGGACCTTGGTCTGACCCAGTATGACATTTCTTATGTTAGAAGCATGCAAGTCTCATCATTTTGGATGTGAAGGGCAAAATAGTCGGTTGATAGTTCCTTTATACTTAAAGCAGAGCAAGAAAGAATCTATGCAGTCTCCAAAGCTTGGGTATGTCATGGTCTTTGAACAGTCCTTATCTTGGTCCCAATAAAATGGTATAATAGCCTGCAAAGAATCCATTGTATGCTTAAAGAACAGACGGCTATCTGTCTGTTCTGCTTTTTGGCTTGATGTTTCTAGCTTTTAAGATCTTTTAGGTGGATTTCTTTGATGACATATTAGCCACAATTCAAGTACTGCTGCTTCAGACCATATGGGCATGTAAAAATAGCCCCTAAAAAATAAACCCAAACGTTTGTAGTAAGTAACATCAAACTCTTGCCTGAAGAAGAATGACTATTATGTAGGAAATGGAAATCACATGCCCTTGAAATGTGCAAGCCAACCTTGGAGAGCAATGATGAGTTTATTCTTACAGAAGCATGTCTTTCACGTGTGTGCTCTTCTTAAAACCCTAATATCTTTCTGTCAAGTTATTAAGACTCTTGACATAGACTGAGAAAACAGTTTTCTGTAATACTTTGCAAGTTAATGGCAGGAAGACTGGAACAAAGCTTATGAGAGTGGTTGGAAACATTTTAAAAAAACTAATTGTAGTTATTAAAATGGAGGTCTGTGCGCTAGTGACATTTATTTATTTATTTAGCTGTATTTATATCCTGCTTTTCACTGGGTCAAAGCGGTCAATTGGGAGATACATTTAACATGAGGGGATATGACACACATACGCTAATACTTACAGGGAACATGGGCAATGGAGGGTTAAGTGGCTTGCCCAAGACCACAAGGAGTGCCTATAGGACTAGAAATCCCAGTCCCTCCGGCCTGAGATTGCTGTCCCCAGGTGGGATTTGAACCCCCGGCCCTCTGCCCTGAAGTACCTTGTCCTAACCACTAGGCCACTCCTCCCCGACATCATCTTTGAAATGGGGTATTATGCATCTTGCAGTATCCTCGAGGTGGTCATAGGATGAGGGTGAAAGGGGGTAGACTGAGGAGCAATCTAAGAAAATATTTCTTTACAGAAAGAGTGGTGGATACAGGGGGTAGCCTCCCAGTGGAGGAGGTGGAGATAGGGACAGTATCTGAATTCAGGAAAGCCTGGGACAAGCACAAAGGATCTCTGAGGAAGAGCTAAGCAGTTGGTGTGGATGGGCAGTGTGCACAGTAGACCAAATGTTCTTTTTCTGCTGTTGTGTTCTGTGTTTTTCTGTGTCTTAGGTCATGCTGCGAGAGGGATACGTGATTCCTATCTTATTAATCGTTAAAAATCCAAGTTATCAATGTCCCTGTTTAATGTATATTACCAAGTTTAAGTTACAACGTAAACTGCTGAAATAATAAAGCGGTATATAAAACTTGTTAAATAAAAAAAATAAAATAAAAAGGAATGTGAGAGATTAAGTTTTAAAACGGCATTGCAGCTAAGTGCACGTTTTATAAAACATAGTTTTGTCCCAGTGGTTAAATCAATATATTACATTAACACGTTTCTTTTTAATTTGTTTCATCCTAGTAGGCCATTAATAATATTATTCTCTCAAACTCTGGGCTGATTGAGCAATTGCCTATATTTCAGAGGAACTGCTAATGTGTGGTTGCATGTATAAAATATTTAGTTTCACAAATCTGAGCTGTCTTACCTTGATGAATACCAGACAAATGTAGACTTACAGGACAAAGCCATTAGCCAGTGTTAAAGCAAAGAGCTGTTACTGAAGCGGTGTTCTAGCCTGAATTAAAACACTCATTTTGCGGGACAACCCTCTGGCTCAGTTGTAGTGCATATGCAAAGGGAACCAGGTTCACAAGTGGGGGGTGGGGGTGGGGGTGGGGGTGGGGGTGGGGGGGGTTTCTGGAATGATCTGGTACATGGCTCCGAGCTGAGAACTCTCGCAGCAATTATAGGAGGGAGCAAGGGGGAGAAAAGAAGGGAAAAAGCCCAGGGTAGTTGCAAACAAAGACTTTTGGTGTCAGTTCCCAAATCCCTCTAGTTTTATATCTTTTCCAGGTATCTAAAAATAATTTTTAGAATGCTTATTGCAGAAAAACTGTAGAGCATAGTTTGTGAAGGGGCTTGATTTTCCTCTTTCCCAGTGGTGAAAATTGAGATTAACTCTTTGGAAATTATTACCAAATCTAATATGCCCCACTTTCATTATAGTAGTGCAGTGTTAGGCTTGCTCTCTATGGTTCATTAGCAACATGCAAAACAGACAAGAGGCACAGCACAAGAAAGACTGAAGCCAGGCGTGGCGGGAAAGAAGAGCAAGTGAAAATGGTCAAGAAAGAGTTCAAGGGCTTTGCTACTTCTTCATACAAAACAGATTTCAGGAAAATGGCAAAGAACCTTCCAGACTGAAAAATGACTCTTGCAAATCTATCAATTAAGGCACCTTTTAAATAGTTTGCTGCCTAGTGATTGATACTGAGTGCCTTTTCCATAATTTGAGACTAATTGATTGAATGTTTGAGCAAAGTTTGAAAGAGATTTATCAACAGAAAATAGGGAACGAGCTGGCACAGAACTTTAATAAATTTTCCCTGTATGTTCAAAAAATTCAGATTTATCAGCATGTCTTTGATAATGTGGTGAAGTGCTTTGCATTCTCTTTTGAAGGTGGCCTGTACTGTATATAAACATAAGTCGTACTTCATTGTATATCTTATCTAAGGGAGAACAGTATATTCTTAATGAGGGCACAACCCACGATATAGTTCCTTTTTACATCACATTTGTGTCTACTGCTTGTTTGCAGTGAAAATCCTCTGCTGATCCAAACTGAGTGTTCTGATTTAATGGCAACTGAAGTGACTTCACATTTTAGTGTAATTGCTTTATTATCTTGGAACTGAAATGCTTCTAATCTACTGCTTGTGCAAACATGTTTAACTTGTGTTAATGTGTTTGAAAACCAGACCCTCTCAGCACAAATCTGCTTTTCATTAATTGACATCAGTAGCACGCTGGAGTATTTCAAAGAGCTAGCCAAATATAAACTGTGTTTCTAATTTCCTGACTTTCCTGTGGCTGGAATGCCAACGTTAATTTGTTCCCATGCAGGAATGAGCTCTGCCAATCTTAGTTTGGTGGAAATGGCTTTTGCCATGCTGGGCTGCCAGGATTGGATGATGCTTGTGAATTTCCACATCCAGTCAGGGTCGGTCCAGAGTTGGTTCAGGGTGCTGGTGCCTTAGGCAATCTTTAAGCTTTATGCTCCCCTTAGCTGTCAGAATCTATTGTTTAGCTTTGAATGCCCTGATCTTTGCTGCTCCCCTGAAGCTGCCACCCCCGGCAGCTGCCTAGTTTGCATAATGGTTGAGCCGGCCCTGTATCCAGTTTTGTGATATTTCTGCCTAATTCTTTGTGTGTGGATGCTGGGATAATGCACAAAAGATGAATAGTTGATCATCAAAGAAAGCCTTTGAAGTGACTAATATATTATTAAATATATGTTGTTATCAGCTAACATTTCTTCTGGGTAGAATGCAGATGTATTTGTTTCCTGAAGATAATTATGACATGATAATCTGTGTTTATTTTTATTTATTTATTTATTTAGCTGTTTTTATGTACCGCTAAATCTACAGGTCTGTAAGCGGTTTACATAATAAGCAGATGGCCAACATGGCTTTACATAGAACATTATAATCTTATCACCTAATAACAGCATTATAACAACTGTAACCCTACCATAGAACTGGTTAATTACGGTAACTCAGTATGGTCGCTTATTTCAGCATTAGGCATTAGGAGGGGGTGGGTTGGGTGGGCAGGAGGAGAGAGAAGAGTAGCTGGGTGGTGCAGTTGTTCATTGCTTGAAGTTTCTTATGTCGGATCCGCAAATTGCTCAAGAAAGAGGAGCATTTTAAGTTTTTTCCTGAAGCTTGCTAAGTCATCCGTGGCCCGGAAATCATCCGGTATTGTGTTCCAGAGAGCTGGAGCAAATCGGGAGAAGGCCCTCTTGGATGTCGTGAGATTTGTCTTGGTGTTTATTGGTGGAATATGTAACTTGTTAATGGAGTTTTTTCTTTTGGATCTTCTGCTGGGTATTTCTGTATGAGTGACTGTAAGTGAATTGCTGATAGGCCATTTATGGTTTTGAGGATGGTGAGTAAGGATTTGTATTTTATTCGCTGTGCGATGATTAGCCAATGTAGTTGTTTTAGGACAGAGGTGATGTGTTCAGTTCTGAGTGTGTAGATGTGCCCTGTTGGGTTATACCAAGGGTCCCTCAAGTCCAGCATCTTTGTCTTTACAATGGCCAATTTAGGAAATACCTAGTAGATCCCAAGGAGTGAACTTTTCTTTATTGTTCACTTCCAGGGATAATATCTCTTTATCAAGATGTAGCCATGCAAGGTGATTCACAAAATAGTATATAAGAAATATGCATGAGCTTTCTATTAGCAAAGCCTGTGTATGTGCAGCCTGCTGGAAACACTTGGCAGACACAGAAGGCAATGCAGTACACTGTGGAGTCGTGTGGGACCAAGGGCTGGAGGGCCCAACAAGAGGAACAGAGCTGGGTAGGAGGAGGAGGTATAGGGGAGGCTGCTCAAGTTGGGTGAGGTGGGGAAGGGGATCCATGAGAGTGCTGAATGAATGAGAGCCTGAAGAGGGCCTGGTCAGGCTTGGCAAAAGGGAACCCACAGAGGTTTTGAGGAATTTGTGGTATTTTTATGCTCCCACCTGTTTGTATTTTAAGCTAATGTGTTTTTTTGTTTCGTATTAGAGTAGGACTTATCCCCATTCTGTGCTTATGGAAAAATTCTTCATTGAATAATGCTCATTGGGTGTTAGCACTTAGAGTCAGAGTCTCAGCTACAGATGACATCATTCTGCTCCACCTGCCTATTTGTAATGAATCACAGGGCTCCATATGTTTTCCAGGGCTGGTTTACAATTTTGGCACTCCTATGCAAGACCAGATAACAGATTCCAGAGAATCGGGAAGGGGGGAACAGGGGTCAGGAGAAGTGCCAGAGATCTCATAAATATTTGCGAGCCGGAAGAGGAGCAGAGGAAGGCCTCAGTGGCGCCCCCTTAAGACAGCACATGCATGTAACTCTAAAGAAAGCTGCAGTAAACTCCTCTTTGGCTTAAATATTTTGTGCCTTCAGAATTTGCCACCCTATGTTGCCTATTCCTAAATTCAGGTATGATATTTTCAATAAATCTTGCAGTCTAAAGGTTTTTTTTTTATAAGCCATTATTCCTGTTCAATCCAGGTGATTTCCAATAATAAGTTAGAAAATAAGGTGAACATTTATTGTATGCTGGATCGTAGTCAGTTTAGCTAAATGTGTTTAGGGTTATTTAGGGCCCCTTTTACTAACATTTAGCTCAAACTATCTGCCACACAGCCCAGAGAATTACATGGACCATGAGGCAGATAGCCTGAGCTAAGTGTTAGTAAATGTCTTCCCCACCGGGTTGGTTGGATATCAGGATAGGACCCATTTGGATTATACCTAAGGAGGATAATTTTTTAAGTCATTCTTGCAGTTACAGCTGTATTACCGCTTAAAATGAGATTTTAGAACATTTTTCTCTTTCTGTGCACACAATCTTATGCATGGGGTACCACTGTTCATGTTTACTTTCATTTTGAGAATTGGGGGCTTTGCACTAAAGTAGATAGTTAGAAAATTACCCAGTTATGAGGCCCTTGTGTTAAAGTTTGGTAACAGTTGCTATGGAGTACTAACTGCTTTTAGCGTGATGGGTGGGGCTGGGATGGAAAGTGCGCCTGGCAGCTGGTGACACCTAGCACCAGGGATTGCCCTGCACATTAGCTGTCACGACTCCCAATAGTGCAGCTGCACTTAACAGCACCGCAAGATGTAGTGTTAAGTGCAGCCATGCTACTGGCAACAGTGCATCATAGCCATTGCCAAAATATTAAAAAGAAAGCCGTGCCACATTGGTACCCCTTCCACCAAAATCCCAATCCCCCCCCCCCATGATCAGCATCCCCCTTCAGAACCACCCCCCAACCCAACAATGCAAGCCCTCCTTCAAGATCCCTCCCACCTCCGAGCAGGACCCCACACAAGGTCTTACCCCAATCCCCCTCCCCACTGCCCAGGCCCCCCCTGGGTCTTACCTGGGGGGTTCCCTGATGGTTTTAGTGGTCAGCTGGGAAGAAACAGTCCCCTTATTCTCCTGCCCTGGCTCCAGCAGCTCTCAAAATACTACTGGTAACCCCTAGTGATAGTACTGCAAGACTACCACTAGGGGTCAGGGTTTCTGGCACCATTTTGAAAGCTAATGGCAATAGATACAGAAAACTACTGCTAACATAAAAATATCAATATATGACAACAAAACAGATCATCAATACACAATGTCCATTAGAGAAAAAAGACCTCAGCACAACAATTCAAGCAGCCAACACAACGGCTAATTCAGAAGCAGCTGAGTATGCTCACAAATGCTGCTCAGCTGACACCATTACTGGTCCATAAAACTCCAAGTGACTCTTTAATAAGTAATAAATTCATACATGAAACATGGGAGCCCAATCCCAGAAGGGCACATAGTAACATAGTTTATGACCGCAGATAAAGACCAGTATGGTCCATCTAGTCTGCACAGCAAGGTGGCAAGAGTAGGTGCACTTGTCGCCCCATGCAGGTCACCCCTCCCCATGCCTTGGTTTAGGGGTGTACCCACCGCTCCGTTTAGGTCACCCCTATTTGTTCACATATAAGAGATAATTATGCTTATTTTGATTTTATCCTGTCGCTATAAAGAGACCCACTGTGTCTGTCCCATGCCATTTTGAATTCTGCATCCACCACCCTTTCAGTGAAAAAGTATTTCCTGACATTGCCTTTCAGTTTACCCCTTGCAGCTTCATGTTATGCCCTCTAGTTTTACAGCTTCACCGTCTTTCAAAGAGGTTTCTTTGTCCATTAATACTCTTTTAAGTATTTAAAGGTCTGAATCATATCTCCCATGTCCCTCCTTCTCCAGAGTGTACATATTTAGGTCTTCAAGTCTCTTCTCATAAGTCTTCTGATGCAGGCTCCAAAACATTTTGGTTGCCTTCCTCTGAACTGCTTCCAGCCTTTTATGTCTTTTGCGAGATATGGTCTCTAAAACTGAACACAATATTCCAAGTGAGGCTTCACCAGCGATTTGTACAGTGGCATTAGTATTGCTTCCTTTCTGCTGGTAATTCCTCTCTGTATGCAACCCAGCATTCTTCTGGCTTTTGCCACCACCTTGTCACACTGTTTCGCCACCTTGAGATTGTCAGAAACAATCACTCCGAGGTCCTTCTCCTGGTCCATGAACACCAGTCTCTCGCCCCCTATTGCATACAATTTCCTTGGATTTTTGCTTCCCAAATGCATTACATTTCATTTCTTCACATTAAATCGTATCTGCCAAGCATTAGACTATTCTTCCAGCTTTTGTAGATCTTTCCTCATGTTCTCCACTCCCTCAGGGGAGTCCACCCTGTTGCAAATTTTGGTATCACCTGCAAAAAGACAGACTTTTCAATTCAGCCCTTCAGCAATATCACTCATGAATATATTGAACAGTACCATTCCCAGGACCGAACCCTGGGGCACACCGCTAATCACTTTCTATTTACCGTCACCTTCTGTCATCTGTCAGTCAACCAATTTCTGATCCAGTTCACCATCTTGGGACCCATCCCCAAGCAGTTGAGTTTATTGATAAGCCTCCTATGAGGAACAGTATCAAAGGCTTTGCTGAAATCTAGGTAGATCATATCCATCACATGCCCTTGATTTAGTTCTCTGGTCACCCAGTCAAAGAACGCAATCAAATTTGTTTGGCAAGATTGTCCTTTGGTAAAACCATGTTGGCTCAGATCATGCAACCTGTTGGTTTCGAGGAAGTCCACTATTCACTCTTTCAGGCGCGCCTTCATTACTTTTCCTGCTACTGAAGTAAGGTTTACTGTCCTGTAGTTTGTCACTTCTTCCCTATTACCACTTTTGTGGAGAGGTACCACATCAGCCCTTCTCCAGTCCTGTGGAACTTCTTCTGTCTCCAATGATCTATTAAAAACATCTTTTAAAGGCCCTGCAATAACCTGGTTGTCCATCCGGGCCGTCTGGATAACCCCGAACAGGACAGGCTCTGTTGTACCCGATTCTACACTGTGGGAGCTAGATGCTCCTGTGGATGCAGGATCGGGAAATGGGATGCCCCAGTAGCAGCCATGGGGACACCTTGGAAGCAGCACGACCAGGTATCCCCTGCTCCTGCTGGTGCGCCGATGGCCCAATGCTTCCCCAGACTGGTATTCCTGCCACCTGATTCTTGGTGGTCTTCTGGGATCGGGTGGCGGGCAGTATCTGTATTGGCTCCTTTGCATTGGGGGGGGCTGCCGGGCCGGGGTGCACAGGCACCCAGTGCTTATTCCACTTCCGAGGTGGAATATGCTGTGCATTCCCCTGGTGCTCCCCGGACGTACACGGATGTGACCTGAATCAGCCCTGTTCATCCGGGTGTCTGGCCCACCCACCCTCTGCCCCTGTACTGCCCCTGTCTCGATCTCCCCGCACAGTCTCTCTGTGCGTGTGCGGAGACCGTGTCTCTGAATCCAGGCCAGATGACTAGCGGAGCTGCACGTCCCACTGGGATCTACAGCCCCGCTGTTCGCCAAACAGAATCAGGCCCATAATGAAACTGGGGGAAGTACTTAGCTCAGAACATGGGCTACAACAACAACTTGGCTCCTACACCGGGAGTTTTGCCGAAACTGCATCAGGGAGTCAGACCATACTCAATACCAATAAGCTACTAAAGAAAGAAAAAGGAGTTTTGTTGCCATATATTGTTATTTTTATGTTAGTTCTGTTTTTTTTATCTATTGCCAATCATTTACCAGATGCTTTTGAGGTTTGTTTTTTTTATAAGGATTGCAACCATTTTGAAAGCTGCCATATTTAGGGCAGGAGCAGAGGGGGACTTCTGCCTGGTTGACCACCAAAACCACCAGGGAACCCCCCCTATGGGTAAGGCCTGGGGAGCTTGGTGGGATGGGGGAGAGCCCAGGGTAGGGCCTTGTGGGGGGGGGGGGTCTGCTTGGGGGGGGGGGATGTCTTTGGGTAGGGCTTACATTGTTGGGTTGCTTTCTGGGCATGGTGGTTTTGAAGGTGGGGGGGGGGTGTGCTCGAGAGCATGTTCATCGGCAGGAGGCTTAGATCAAGGGGTAATGATCAGTGGGGGGGCTTTGATTGGTGGGTGGTGCAATTGGGGCTTGGGGGAGGTGGTTTGAAGCTACATGCCTGCAGCTGCTGTCTTCTTGCCATATTCCTGTGGTGCCGGCCCTTGTCCCCTGTTCTCTTTCTCCTTGCCAAGATAGGAAATGTGAACCCTTGTGATAAGTGTCTGCACTATGCCTTAAATGCAGAGTAGGCGCTTGACATGCCCCCCGCACTTACCACGCAGTGTTTGTACTTACCACACCTTAGCTTTTGCAGTTAAGGTGCAGTAAGTGTTTTCACTTACTGCAAAGGGCTCCTATGTCTAATTGTGTCCTTACTATAGGGCTTAAGAGGGATTGCAGTTTTATGCTACTGTTTAGCTTTGTCAGCACTGTAGTAAAGGGCAGGGTCAGTTGTAGAAAGGAATTTTACATTGATGTATGTGTAGCAATGTATTTTAATGATGCATTTGATTATTGTTATATATGTACACGAAAATTTATTATATAAATTTGCCTCATCCAGATGGCATGCTATTTGAAATTAAAAACAAAATATATAAAACAGTATTAAAATGGCATAAAGAGAAAAACATATAAAATTATACACAGTACAATAGCAATCAAAATAATGCAGCAATAGAAATTAGACCTACTGTGACACACATTGGGCCTTTGCTTTGCTTTCATTAAACTGACAGTACGTTACATTGCAAAATAGATTTATATAAGAGTGAAGGTGCACCAGCTAGAAAGTCTTCAGTGATCATCTGCCAATTACAAACAGCCCTGCATGACTTGAAATGGTCTGCGTCATTGCCTTTTCCTCCGGAGCTCTGTTTTTCAAGCCATTATTGGTGCAGCTGTGAACGACAATGTGCTTAACATCACAGTACATTTGAAGGGCAATTTTCAAAGGCATTTCAACGGGGAAAGCCAACTGGGGCCAGAGAGGAGCAGGTGGCATCTTTGGATGCAGTCAGGGCCTGACAGCAACAATTCACGTTGCAGGCTTGATCAGAGCCTGGGAAGAAAGAAAGAGAGTTATTGTAAGTCCAGGGAAGGAGTAGAGAAAGACCACAAAGTCTGGGGTATTAGGGCGTGTCAATTTTAGGGGTAGATTTTTATTTTGAAAACTTTCCAAACTATATTTATTTGAACATATAAATAGTCTGAACAACACCTGTAGCCACATAATTGTCTTTAAAATGTCATTTATGCAGTTAATTTAATGTTATTTAATAAAATCCAGCAAAGAAGCCATATCTTGTTCGCTTCTGTTTCGGCTCATGAGCTCCCTGCTGACCATCTGACCCCTAGTATAATGTTCCCTTCTCTCCTGATTGTACACATGACCAGCAGCCTCAGTTGTCATTTTAACACACTTTGCTATGAACTGGGTGTGTGATGGCCAGTCTGGAACCACCATGGGCTTGCTCAGAAATGCCTTGATCTCTGCTGTTGTCATGGTAGAGGTAAGAGGAGGCTCAGACTCTGGAGCTTCAGTCAAGTAATTGGATGAGTGTAGTTGCCTCAATGTTGATGGATAGTGTTTTCCTGGGTCTT
The DNA here is from genome assembly GCA_033557465.1 of Ichthyophis bannanicus. Lineage (NCBI taxonomy): Eukaryota > Metazoa > Chordata > Amphibia > Gymnophiona > Ichthyophiidae > Ichthyophis > Ichthyophis bannanicus. Next base: position 115,131,788 of record CM066049.1, on the reverse strand, counting down.
ACACTGCTGTCTCCAAGCTGAGTCTTCTCATCTCTTTCACCTCTGATCTTCAGTATCTTCTCAACTGCATCTCCTCTTTCCTGTTCCTCTTCACTGCACATCATAGCTTGCAGAACAGACTCGCTGTAACCATACCAAGCTGACCTTCTCACGGTAGGCATAACTATCTTCCTTACCTCTTCACGCTGTTCTTTCAACAGTTGCAGCTGGAAAAGGAGATGCCTGGGACCTTATGTCCAATTGCTGTTTATTTTTATATTGAACCAGTTCACCATGTAAACCCCAACACAGAAATAAGTAAGATAAATTGATAATTGAGTCACAAAAGGCATTAATATGCAATGCAAATGCATAAAAACTATTATCAGAACATTTGAACATATTTCAGTAATTTGTGTATTTTTGCATAATTTCCTAGAAATTGCAGGTAGGTAAATAACATTGTACAACATTTAAAGCTAGTTGTTGATTTGCCAATGAAATTGTATCATTTTTTTACTAGTGCTTTTTAAAATTACGACATCTCCAAAATTGACACACCCTACTGGGGTTTGGGAGAGGTAGAGAAAGAGAGGAACGGACTTCACCTGGGTGAGAAGGGAGTGGAGGAGAAGAGAAGGAGGTCTGCATGGAGGTGGATTGGGGAGGGTTGCACTCGCCAAGGAAGAAATGCACTTACTAGGTACTACTGTTATGTATGGGGAACAGCAGCATATCAAATAATAAACTGTACTGGGGCGAGGGGATTATAGGAGTTCATGGTGAGGAAGTTCTGGAGAAATTTTTCAGACTGTAAATATTTGTAAATGAAGTGAATATACAGAAAATCTAGAGGTCCCTATTTTCTTTTTCCCTCCTTCAGCACCAGTTGGCTGCATCTCATGGCTAACTCAAAGGGTATGTTTACTAAACAGCAGTAGGGGCTTCCATCTGATATCGGAGCAGCGGCCCCATTGAATTCAATGGAGCCGCGGTTCCGATATCGCATGGAAGCCGCTACAGCTGTTTAGTAACCATACCCCAAAGGGTATTTGTCAGTCACCGAAGACATGGCGACATCAAAGAATGAAGAGAAAGCATGAAACTTAAGTAGCTTTTTTAGCACTAGATCCCCAGACCCCAGGAGCTGTTTGGTGCTTGCGATTCTGCTATTTGATAACCCGAAGTTGGTCCATTATTTTTGAAATATACAAATCCCTTATAATAACTGACTGTGCTTACCAAGAAAATCACATTTTGCCACAACTGTATGAGATAGTTTTGAAGCGGCTTTTCTACATGGCTGTTCTTTCAAAAAGAAAACTGTAATTTCCTCCATAACATTTGGACTGTATAAATGAGAATTTCTGTCTGTCTTTGTCAAGGGCTCTCTTCGTGATAATCAGGGTATCACGGTCATGCCAACAAGGTTAGAGATGGTTTGAGAGCTGGAAAACCAGGAAGGTAGCCTTATGAGTAATTGTAATTTTTTGCACACTTATGTAAGTGACTTATGTGCAAAATAAAATTGTAGAAGACTTTCTCTTATCATGGCATGGAAAAGTGTGGCAACACATTTCTACTGTACAATTATGAAATGTGTCTATTACATATAATTAAAGGACAGAATTGTACAGACACAGAGGGGGCGATTTGGTAAACTTTTCTTTTTGCTTGCAAAACAGCTTTTATAAAGTTACCCCAGGGGTTGCACATGGTGACAAGAAGGCATGTAGTTTTACTGTATGCAGCCCAGGTGTAGGCGTATTGTGGAGAACGGTTTGGATGGAGTGCACGTGGAATCACAATTTACACATGTATTTTATAGAATATGGGCCAGTATTTACATATTCTCCCAAGCAGGCATAAATGTCTGTGGCTTCAAGTTAGCTGCAATGTCTGTGGCTTCCTACTACTTGTACTGTTTATCATATGTATAGTGCTATAAGGTATGTGTAGCGCTGTACATGTACAAGTAAGAGACAGTTCCTGCTTGTCACAGTTTACTATACAATCATGCCAGACCACCACTACTACTACTACTATTACTATTACTTTCTTTTTAACATCTTTCTTAGTGATTTATTCAGGGGCGGCCCTAGGGCGGTGCGGGTCCATGTGCGGAGACTCAGTGCAGGGCCTCATTTGCATAAATATTTGCATAATGTTACCATACACTAACATTTAGTAAACATGCCTCTTAATGAGTGTAAGGATAAAGAAAGACTAAAAGATTTCTACATTACTATAATCCAGTGCCAACCGCCAGTCACATTAGGAACTACTACAAACACTGCCCATTTAGAACCCATAAAACAAGACCCCCTACCAGGATAAACTTGAAATACAAAACTTAAGATACAACCCTGGTGCCCAAAACCCAGTCTTCAAAACCCTTTGAGTAACAAATTTTTTGTCGGAAAGGCCAACCCAGCTAAAGAGGATCATGCCTCAAGCCATCGTGGCCCGTCCATTTTATTCACTTAAAAACTAAAAGTAAACCACTTTGGAAGCAGCATATATCATTACTTAGCTGAATCTGGTGAAAGTAGAAGAGCCGTAATAGAATTGCAACAGTCAGCATAAGACGACGTGACACGTTTCGGGGTATTTTCAATAATCCCCTGCTTCAGGTCAAAGCCGCTGTACAAGACCGCTATCTCCTCAGCCATTCAAACTTTATTCTGCCGAAAACTGCCGGTTTGATACCTTGCTCATAAAACCTTTGCTTAATCACACTTGAGTGCGGCCAATCCAAGTGGTTACGGGGAGGGATCATGGAAACAAGCTCCACCCCCGTGAAAATGTAATAGAACCAGAAAGTGGAAATACATGACTGCCCCCTCAATAGATCGTATGCCAGTCAACTTGTGCATTCATACCATGGGGATGAATTGAATTTAAACGAAAAATCCACCTTTGTTCCAAGTTTTGAAGCCGCTGTAGACGATCACCACCCCTGGGATGTTTAGGCATATAGTCAATCACCCGCCATCGGAGATCTTCAAACCGATGTGCTAATTTCAGGCAATGATCCACCATCGGAGCCGATAAAGTTGCCGTCCTCAACCTGGAAGCATGTTCCCCCAATCTCACCTTGATGACCCGTGAAGTACGGCCAATATAATAAAGGTCACGTGAAAGGTCCATGAACTGGTGACTCAAGCTTATTTAAATTGGTTGACATGGAATGAATCAGATTTTCTCATTAATCATCATCCTAAAATACCGACTTTTTATTTGGTGCCTATAATTCATAAATCGTTGTCTAACCCTCCTGGCCGTCCAATTGTTTCTTGTCGGGATTCAATACTAGAACCCCTTTCGCAGTTTTGTGATCTCTTTTTACAACCGGCGGTGGCCACAGTGACATCTTATATATGGGACACAGGAGATTTTTTGCGACAATTGGCGGGATGCACATCCATTTCATCTTATACCTATCTGGTGACTTTAGACGTTCAGTCTTTGTATACGAACATCGACCAGAAGGAGGCGATTTCCTGTATCAGTGAATTTCCTTTACAACTGCCTGACCGCCTACCAAAGAGTTTTATATTGGATTTGCTGGGGTTGGTGCTTAACAGCAATTACTTTATTTATCAACAACAAAGTTACCTACAAACCTTTGGTATTGCCCTGGGGGCAACGGTGGCGCCTTCTATTGCCACCATTTACATGGCTTGGTTTGAGGAGAATTATGTCTATAAGCACCCATTTTTCGATAAAATTCCTTTTTGGCGCAGGTTCCTTGACGACATTTTTTTCATATGGACTGGCACCAAAGTAGAGCTTGATTCTTTTTTATGCAGTCTAAACACTTTTAAATCGAATATTCGGTTTACGGCTCAAATTGAAGTGTCTGAGATCCAGTTTTTGGATATTGTGGTTACTTTGTCACCATCAGGTTTCACCACTTCCTTGTTTAGAAAGCCAGTTCAGCGCAACACCTTATTAAGGTTTGAGAGCTTTCATCCACCAGCGTTAAAACGAGGATTGCCCTTTGGCCAATTTCTACGCTTGCACCAGAATTGCACGACTCTAGCAGATTTTCAAATACATGCAAAGGAATTGAGTTATCGCCTGTTGGCGCGGGGTTATCCCCGCTCTGTCATTTATAAGGCTTTTAAACGGGCCCGTTATTACCATCGTGAGTGGTTTTTTGAGCCTTCTGATTCTTTACAAGCCCAGAATAAGATCACGGGAGTTTTTCCATATATGACGGGGTCTGCGGCGGTTACAAAGATCCTGCATAAGTTCTGGCCTTTGTTGGGTCTACATGATTGTTTTCGTAATCCTCTTCAGATTGCATATTCCCGGCGGGCTAATTTGAAGGACCGATTGGTTTGTACTGCTGCAGCTATTGATTGCCCTCCTCGGTCTCATGAGTCTGCGGGGCATTTTTCGTATGGAGCCTGCCTTTATTGCAACAATACCATTTCTGGGTCTGATTGGGTGGATGGTCATACTCAGCTTACTTACTCCTCTCGTTGGCATACAGATTGTGCGTCCTCTTTTGTTGTGTATCTCATTATTTGTCCCTGTGACCTTTATTATATTGGCCGTACTTCACGGGTCATCAAGGTGAGATTGGGGGAACATGCTTCCAGGTTGAGGACGGCAACTTTATCGGCTCCGATGGTGGATCATTGCCTGAAATTAGCACATCGGTTTGAAGATCTCCGATGGCGGGTGATTGACTATGTGCCTAAACATCCCAGGGGTGGTGATCATCTACAGCGGCTTCAAAACTTGGAACAAAGGTGGATTTTTCGTTTAAATTCAATTCATCCCCATGGTATGAATGCACAAGTTGACTGGCATACGATCTATTGAGGGGGCAGTCATGTATTTTCACTTTCTGGTTCTATTACATTTTCACGGGGGTGGAGCTTGTTTCCATGATCCCTCCCCGTAACCACTTGGATTTGCTGCACTCAGGTGTGATTAAGCAAAGGTTTTATGAGCAAGGTATTAAACCGGCAGTTTTCGGCAGAATAAAGTTTGAATGGCTGAGGAGATAGCGGTCTTGTACAGCGGCTTTGACCTGAAGCAGGGGATTATTGAAAATACCCCGAAACGTGTCACGTCGTCTTATGCTGACTGTTGCAATTCTATTACGGCTCTTCTACTTTCACCGGATTCAGCTAAGTAATGATATATGCTGTTTCCAAAGTGGTTTACTTTTAGTTTTTAAGTGAATAAAATGGACGGGCCACGATGGCTTGAGGCATGATCCTCTTTAGCTGGGTTGGCCTTTCCGACAAAAAATTTGTTACTCAAAGGGTTTTGAAGACTGGGTTTTGGGCACCAGGGTTGTATCTTAATTTTTGCATTTAGAATCCATAGCAAACCCACCATATCGTAACAGCACTACCAGGACTCACAAAGCACCATACTCTACCTATCAAAAGGCAACACTGCAAATATTAAACCAATACATTTCAGAGAATAACAATACATGACCTACTGGGGAAAGGGAACAAGTGGCAATGTCAAATAGTAACTACATAAACAGAATACGTCAGCTCAGATACACATGCAGAACATAGACCATCACCAAACAAGGAATAACAATTTAGAAACAGGAAGACAATAATTATTAAACTGGGAACCACAAAAGCCAAACTTGGAATGCACAACAACACTGTAGAAATAAAACTATAAATTAATTTCCTCTTGTACTAAACAAAGCGCAGACGTTAATGATGCACATTTCCCAGAGCTGACATATTCCAGTTAATAAATTCAAATTAAAGAGATATTTTTCTACCTTTTGTGCATTTTTTTTTCAGTTGCAATTGCTCCAGCCACTTTCTTTTGGTTTCATCGTGTCTTCTGCTAACTCTCCGTCGCCTGCTGTCAATTTGTCCTTTCTTCTCTCTTCTAGTTTCTTTCCATTCTCTCTCTGCATCTGCTTTCACATACTAATCTTTCTCCTTTTGCTCTTTCCTCATTCCTATTTCATCCACTCAAATTTTATCCCTCCATCCTCAATCCCCACTTATTCTCCCAATATCCGGCCAATTGTAGATTTGTCTTCCCTCCCACACAAAATATTTTTTCCCAGTCCATTTCACTCTCCCAGCTCCATCCCATTCTAATCCTCCCCCAACATCAGCTCCCTTCTAGTTCCAGCCCCACCCAGCATCCGCTCCCTTCTAGTTCCCCCATAAGCCCATTTCCAATCCTATCCTAGCCCCACCATCAGCCCATTTCCAGTCCTATCCGAGTCCCTCCATCAGCTCATTTCCAATCCCAGCCCCCATCAGCTCATTTCTAGTCCTTTCCTAGCCCCACCGTCAGCCCATGTCAAATCCTAGCTCCCCTCCACTCAGCCCATTTCCAATTCAAGCCCCCATGAGCCTACTTCCAGTTCTAGCCCCTCCATGAGTCCATTTCAATCCAAGCTCCCACCACAACCCATTTCCAATCGTAGCACCCCCCAACAGCCCATTTCCAGCCTATCCTAGCTCCTCCATCAGCCCATTTCCTGTCCTAGCCCCCCCCCACTCAGCCCATTTCTAGTCCTAGCTCCCTCCCCTCACAGCCCATTTCCATTCCAAGCCTCCGTCCCCATCAGTTATTTACAGTTCAAGCCCTCCTTCAACTCAGCCCATTTCCAGTCCAAGCCCTTGTCCCCATCAGCTATTTGCAGTTCAAGCCCTCCTTCTACTCAGCCCATTTCCAGTCCTAAACCCCCCCATAGCCCATTACCAGTCCTAACCCCCCATCAGCCCACTTCCAGTCTTAGCACCCCTACAGCCCATTTCCAGTCCTAACCCCCCCATCAGCCCATTTCCAGTCTTAGCCCCCCCATAGCCAATTACTAGTCCTAACCACCCCATCAGCCAATTTCCAGTCTTAGCACCACATAGCCCATTACCAGTCCTAACCCCCCCATCAGCCCATTTCCAGTCCTAGCCCCGTATCAGCCCATTTACATTCTTAGCCCCCCTATAGCCCATTACCAGTCCTAACCCCCATCAGCACACTTCCAGTCCTAACCCTCCCATCAGCCCATTTCCAGTCCTAGCCCCCCCCCCACAGCCCATTACCAGTCCTACCCCCTCATTAGCCCATTTCCAGTCCTAACCCCCCATCAGCCCATTTCCAGTCCTAACCACCACATCAGCCGATTTCCAGTCTTAGCACCCCATAGCCCATTACCAGTCCTAACCCCCCATCAGCCCATTTCGTCCTAGCCCCCCCATAGCCCATTACCAGTCCTAACCCCCCATCAGCCCATTTCCAGTCAGCCCCCCCATAGCCCATTACATCCTAACCCCCCCATCAGCCAATTTCCAGTCCTAGCCCCCTATCAGCCCATTTCCAGTCTTAGCCCACCTAGCAGCCCATTACCAGTCCTAACCCCCCATCAGCCCATTTCCAGTCTTAACCACCCCATCAGCCCATTTCCAGTCCTAGCCCCCCCATAACCCATTACTAGTCCTAACCCCCCCATCAGTCCACTTCCAGTCTTAGCCCCCCACATAGCCACCCCATAGCCCATTACTAGTCCTAACCCCCCCATCAGCCCACTTCCAGTCTTAGCCCCCCATAGCCCATTGCCAGTCCTAACCCCCCTCCCCCCATCAGCCCAAGTAGATTTAAAAAAAAAGGTTGCTGCTGCCGCTGCCACCGTGGCAGCGGCAGAATCAAGCTCCCGCTGCGTGGCCCCCCCTGCCCGGCAGAGCCTCCCTGCAGCATCATTCAGTTTCCGAGTCCCAATAAGCGCGGGCTTTCAGAGCCGCAAGAGTTTCCCTTTCTCGCGGCTCTGTTAATCCCGCCGGGGCTGATGGGATTTTCCATCAGCCCCGGTGAGCTTAACAGAGCCGCGAGAGGTCAGAGAAGCTCTCCCTTCGCGGCTCTGAAACTGAATGATGCTGGAACTGAATGATGCTGCAGGGAGGCTCTTCCGGGCAGGGGGGCCCCATGGCGGGACGTTTGATTCTGCCGCTGCCACAGCGGCAGTGGCAGCAGCAGCCATTTTTTTTAAAAATATACTTGGGCTGATGTAGAATGTTTTTTGTGCGGAGCCCCCTAAAACGCGGGGCCCTGTGCAAAAACATTCTTGCTCAATGGACGGGACGGTCCTGGATTTATTTTATTTATTTAAAACATTTTCTATACCACTTTTCTTAAATTCAAAGCGGTTTACATTCAACAATAAACAAGGAAACTTTACATAGAATAAGGATATTGAACTTTAGATGAAACAGGGTTATAGTCTATGAAGAGGTGTAGATCAGTTCATAATTTATTGTAATGAATATGTTCTGCCTGATGAGATAGTGATATTGCAGAAGGGCTGTTGGGTAAGGTTTGCATGTTTGTGGATAATACCAAAATCTACAATAGAGTAGATGCAATGAGAGGAGATCTAGCTAAGCTTGAAGAATTGTCTAGAATATGGCAGCTGAAATTTAATGCTAAAAAATGCAGGGTCATGCATGTGGGCTGCAAAAATCCAAAGGAGCGATATAGTGCAGGGGGTGAGGTACTTGGGCGTAATTGTTTCTGATGATCTTAAAGGAGCTAAACAGGTAGAAAAGGCGACTGCAAAAGCCAGAAGGTTGCTTGGGTATTTAGGGAGAGGAATGGCCAGCAGAAAAAAGGAGGTGATAGTGCCTCTGTATAAGATTCTTGTGTGACCTCATTTGGAGTATCGTGTGCAATTCTGGAGACCACAGCTGCAAAAGGATATAAGTAGGTTTGAGTCGGTGCAGAAGGTGGCTACTAAAATGGCTAATGTTCTTCATTATGAAACATATGAAGAGAGACTTAAAGATCTTAATATGTATACTTAGAGGAAAGGCGGGATGGGGCGATATGATAAGAGACATTTAAATTCCTCCTTGGCATAAATGCACAGGAGGGTCTCTTTCAATTGAAGACAAGCTCTGCTATGAGGGTATGTAGCATGAGAGTGAAAGGGGATAGACTTAGGAGTAATATATGAAAATATTTCTTTATGGAAAGAGTAGTAGATGTGTGGAATTGTCTCCCAGTGGAGGTGGTGGACAGTATCTGAATTCAAAAAAGGATGGGACAAACACAGAGGATCTCTAAAAGTAAAAAGAGGACTACTGTAGTTGATATGGAAGGACAGACTTGATAGACCATGTGGTATTTTTCTGCCGTCATGTTTCTACTACAAAATAACTGGGGACTAGGATAATTCAAGGGGAATGGAAAGATACAGATAGGTGATAAGCAGGAGAATAGGGGTATCAGGATCAGGACGCAGCCTCGAAGAAATGTGTTTTTAGCCTGGATTTGAAAAGGGCCAGAGATGAAGCCTGACACACAGACTCAGGTAGTTTGTTCCAGACATAAGGAGCAACAATGTGGAAGGATCGAAGTCTGGAATTGGCAGTAGAAGAGAAGGGCACAGATAGAAGGGATCTGCCAGAAGAGCGGAGTTCCCGAGGAGGGGTGTAGGGAGAAATAAGAGAGGAAAGGTAGTGAGGAGCAGCAGAATGAGGGCACTTATAGGTCAGTAGGAGATGTTTGAACTGGACATGGAAATGAATCGGGAGCTAGTGAAGCGACTTGAGAAGAGGGTTATAGGAGCCTAATAAGGCTGGCAGAAGATTAGCCGTGCAGCTGAGTTTTGAACAGATTGAAGGGGAGAGAGATGATTCAGAAGGAGACCAGCAAGGAGGAGGTTGCAATAGTCTAGACGGGAGGTGACTAAAGACTGAATAAGTGGCTTAGTAGTGTGTGTGCAATATTAGTGGTAGTACTAGTAGTAATGGTTGTGGTCTGTAGCTTACTAGGTTAAAAAAACATTTCTTTTTAAAATACATTGAAAGAAAATCAGCTGAGTAGTTGGAAAGATATGATGCATTTTTGAGGTTGATAAGCATTTTAGGATATGAGTTTTGAAGAGAGCCAGAGTTTCTTTATCGGACATTGTTCTTAGTAATCTTTGCAGGAATTTAGTAGTCATGAAAGACTGCATTTTCATTTTTTTCCTAGCCTTATGGAGATATCACTGTTACCTAGATATATTTTATTTCTTTTATGTAATATTCCCTCACTTGGTTTGCAGCTTGTCGTGCTGTGAGGGCTTGTGTGCATCAGTGATGCTGAGAGCTAAACTATCGGTAGTTTAACTACCGGCAGGGTCTCCCAAGATGGACAGGTCTCAGCTGAGGTGCCAGACCAAGACAAACCACCCATCTGGGCAGCAGCAGAATGGGATAGTGTTGACGGCGGAGGATCACATTTCTGTGACAACAGCAACAACACCAAACTTAAACTGCGCGGAAGAAAGGCCGGGCAATCTACTTCTGTATCTTGCCATGAAAACCCAGTGGATAGTTACAACAAAACAAATTGTGCTATAGTGCTGGAAGATGAGACTCCCAGGTCGGAAGGCACTCAACTAGTTACTGGGGAAGAGCTGAAGACTTTTCAGAGTAAAGCCAGCATTTATGATGTGGTTGGATCAAAGCCCTTGGGACGTCTGACTGCTGATGTAGCTGCGCATGAAATGAGAGTCAGAAGCTGTAAAGATGTCTTACGCATTGGAACATGGAATGTACAAAGCATGAACCAAGGAAAGTTGGAGGTGGTCAAGAATGAAATGGAACGTGTACAACTTGATCTGTTGGGTGTCAGCGAACTGAAATGGACTGGCATCGGGCACTTTGCATCAGATGATCACATGTCTACTATGCTGGAAATGAAAGACAAAGAAGAAATGGTGTTGCATTTTTAATAAAGAAGAAACTTGCAAGAACTGTAATGAAATACAATGCAGGCAGCGAACGCTTAATCTCTATTCGTCTACAAGGAATGCCTATCAACACAGCTATAATTCAAGTATATGCCCCAACAACAGCTGCAGAAGAGAGTGAAATTGAAGAGTTCTATGAACAAGTACAAGCTGAAATTGACAGAACATGCAAAAAGGATATCCTGATAGTCTTGGGTGACTGGATCGCAAAAGTTGGCAACAAAGAAGAAGGCAAAGTAGTTGGAAAATATGGACTTGGCAACAGAAATGAAGCTGGAGAAAGACTGATAGAATTCTGCAAGACCAACGATCTATTCATCTCAAACACCTTCTTCCATCAACACAAGTGGTGACTGTACACATGGACTTCACCCAATGGATTGTATAAAAATCAAATTGACTACATCTGTGGAAGTCAACGATGGAAAAGTTCTATAATATCAACAAAGACAAAACCTGGAGCTGACTGTGGTACAGATCATCAACTACTAGTATGCAAACTCAAGCTAAAGTTGAAAAAGAGCAAACCACTCATGAATGCAGCAAAATATGACCTTGAGAATATACCACTGGAATTTAAAGACTGCCTGCAAAATTGATTTGCTGCTTTAGATACAAATGACAGAGCTCCAGAAGAGTTATGGAATGACATCAAGAAGGTTGTGTTGGAAGAAAGCGAGAAGTCTCTATGAAAGGTGAAAAAGCAAAAACGGCCAAAATGGATGACAGAAGAAACTCTGAAAATTGCCCAGAAACGCAGAGAAGCTAAAGCCAGAGGAGAAAGAAAGACAATAACAGAACTCAACAGAGATTTCCAACGTGCAGCAAGACAAGACAAAGAAAAGTACTACAACGACGCATGCAAGGAAATAGAAGCAGAAACTATTAGAGGAAGAACAAGATTGGCTTTCCTAAAGCTACGAGAGTTAAAGAAAAAGTTCCAGCCTCGAATTGGAATGTTACAAGATGCTCAAGGTTCTATGTTGAATGATGCTGAGAAGATCAAGAAAAGGTGGAAGGAATATACAGAGTTTTTATATGATAAAGATCAAGTGGACCAACAGCCGTTTCAACCTGTACCTTATGATCGGGAACCATTAGTGATGAAAGAAGAAGTTAAAGCAGCATTGAAAGCCTTATCAAAGAACAAAGCACCAGGCATTGATAGCATTCCCATAGAAATATTACAGCAATCTGATGCAGCTGTTACCGTACTTAGAAGGCCCTGCCAAGAAATATGGACGACAACATCATGGCCAACTGACTGGAAAAGATCTGTGTTTATACCAATACTAAAGAAAGGTAATCCAACTGACTGTGGAAATTATCGCACAATCGCTCTGATCCCACATGCCAGCAAGATTCTACTGAAGATTATTCAAAAGAGACTACAACCATACCTGGAACAAGAACTACCTGAAGTGCAAGCAGGGTTCAGGAAGGGGCGCGGAACGAGAGACATCATTGCGGAAAGTGAGATGGATCCTTGAAAAGACTAAAGAATACCAAAAGGATATCTATTTGTGCTTTATAGACTATAGCAAGGATTTTGACTGTGTAAACCATGAGAAACTCTGGGCCACATTAAGAAGCATGGGTATACCAGAACACCTGATCGTACTCTTGCACAATCTGTACATTGATCAAGAAGCAACTGAATGGTTTAAAATAAGCAAAGGTGTAAGGCAAGGCTGCATACTTTCCCCCTACCTGTTTAATTTATATGCAGAACAAATCATCAGAGAAGCTGGATTGTATGAAGACAACAGAGGTGTGAAGATTGGTGGAAGACTCATCAACAACCTTCGCTATGCTGATGATACCACATTACTGGCTGAAAGTGAAGATGATCTGAAACATTTGCTTCTCACAATCAAAGAACATAGTCTCAAAATGGGCCTGCACCTTAATGTAAAGAAGACAAAGATCATGACAACTGGCATGATCAACAGATTCATCATTGAAGGAGAAGAAATTGAAATCGTGAACAACTTTAACCTACTTGGATCAACTATCAATAAAGAAGCAACAAGCAGTCAAGAAATCAGACAACGCATTGCTCTTGGCAGAATGGCTATGAAAGACCTAGATAAGATTCTCAAGAGCAGAGATGTCTCTCTCCATACAAAGATTCGACTTGTTCAAGCCATAGTATTTTCAATAACATCATATGGATGTGAAAGCTGGACAGTGAAAAGATAGACAGGAAGAAAATTGATGCCTTTGAATTATGGTGCTGGCGGCGAATACTGTGTATACCATGGACTGCCCGAAGAACAAACCAGTCGGTACTAGAGGAGATCAAACCTAAGCTTTCTTTAGAAGCTCAGATGACAAGACTTCGACTTTCATACTTTGGACACATCATGCGAAGAGAGAGATCATTAGAGAAAGACATCATGCTTGACAAGATAGAAGGTAAACGCAAAAGAGGAAGGCCAGCAATGAGATGGATCGATACAATAACAGCAGTTACGGGTACCAGTCTGTCAACAATGAGCCGCCTGACTCAAGACCGAACACAATTTAGGATAGCTATCCAGAGGGTCGCCATGAGTCGACTCCGACTCAACGGCACTTAACAGCAACAACATGTAATATTTTTTCATGCTCATATGTGTCCCCCATTTTTCTTGCTGTTTTTTCATAGTTTCTTTTTTTTTGTCATATCTTTCTTCCTGAGGATGGTTATAAAAAGGACAGTCCGTAAATTGTTGCAAATAAACTAAAATCACCTGTTCCCTTTTATAAGGCCGTCCTTACAAGTATATGTTGTACTTTCCCATTCCTATGGCAGAAGAGCAGGGGTTTGCACTTGTGTGGAGCACACTCAGTCATACCTTCAAGCCAAGGGTTTGGATTTGGTTCAATGAATTTGAAATCTCTTGCGGGCAAAAGGCTTTAGAAAGTGCTTATTGAAGGAAAAGGTGCTTGGGGGTAATGTCCTGTGTCATTGAGGCTTCTCCATACCTTATCTTACACTAAGACTAAACCATCTACTGGCCTATCAGGTTTCGGTGTGCCATTTCCCATTATAATCTGTGCTCATAGGATTTTGTTTACATATAAATAAAATGAATTATTAACCTGGGACCTTCCTCAGGTATAATTTTGACTGATTCCATTTTCCAGCAAATGTAAGAAACTGGCAGAATGGCAGATATTTCAGGAATTTTTTCACAGTTGCTGATCTCAGATCTCATCCTAGTGAACTGAAGACACATGTTAACCCTGGCTCCACGAACATTTTGGCAGGGCTGGTGCAAGGATATTAGGTGCCCTAGGTGAAACTTCAGCCTTGCAGTCCCTTGCAATTAGTTTATAGACCCCTAGCGCTGCTCACCTAAGCTTTTGAATATTAATCTCTATTGTAATCATCTTAACACCATTTCTTCCAGAACAATCCTTTAAAATGGACATCACATTTTTAAATGTTAAACTTTATTTTGTAAATATATGCATAATGAGGGAGATTTCAGAAAGCCACTTGCAGGGGTAAATGGACTAGTTGCATATCACCCATTCTGCCTGCAGGCAGAAGTACACACTGATGACCCTTTGAGTTTAGCTGTATTTTGCTGTAGCTGTAGCTGTATTTTGCTGCCCAAGCAGAAGCTGCTGCCCTAGGTGATCACCTAGTTTGCCTAGTTGTTGGGCCAGCCCTGCATCCTGGGTTCTGCAATGCAGTTTATGGACAATTTTCAAAGACGTTTTCATATATAAAATAGGGTTTTAAACACTGAAATGGGGCATTTGAAAATTGCCAAACACAGATATTCTTATTGGGGAAGCATTACAGGGTGGAGAGTGCGTTTACCATACACTTTTGGATTTCCAAATGTATGCATGTAAACTTTCATGGAAATAGTAGATGCAGAGAAGAAGCCAACACAGAAATCTGCTGTAAACCCTCCTCTCTGACTATAAATATGTCCACAGTCTCTTACTCACCTAAGCCCATATGTGCTTTTTAGTCACCTCCCAGTAGCCCTCATACTCAAATATATTTACATTTTTATTCAGTATAGCAGGCAGTTTATCAAAAGAAGTGAAGTTTCTGATTTCACCTCAAATTATCCCTTCCTCCATGTAGTGAGTTTGTGCAATACTGGGGATGTTCAAGTACCCACTGTACCCACCAAATCATCATTCGTCCTTCTCGGTCTCTTTGCTCCCATAACTCCTCTCTGCTGTGCCTGTATGTGTGTCTCTCTCTGACCTCTACGAGATCCTTTTCCTCAATGAAAAGTTTGCTTGTTGAGATTCCTTCATGCTGATTTTCTCTCTTGCTTGATTCTGGCTTTATTCTGACTCTTCATCATGTTCAGAAGTCAGATGCTAGACTCTTCTACCATCAGCATGGTGTCTCCATGAGATTCAGGTACTTGTATGCACTTCCCAATACATTTTTTCTTTTTGGAGGGGATCAGAAGTTTCCTTCCTTTTGAGCTTCCAACTCAATTGAATCTAGCCTCTGTTGGCTTTCATTTGCAACTACCAAGGCCTTTCCCCCCTGCTCTAGTTTATGTTCCTTTCAACCTACATAGCTGACTTATTACAGTGGCAGAGTGCTTAGTGGGAGGTCATGTTCCAGATCGCCTTCCATAACCTTACAATTGTGGATCATAAATCCTTAATGGAACAATTGTTTTTGTCATTGACAGCCTCACATTTCATTCAAGGAAACTCAACATATGAGAAGAAATAGGAAGCTTCTCATCCACCCAGTTTCTTGAATCCCATTTGAGCTCTGTCTTTTCCTTTACCTCGACACAGTGAAGGCTTCTCCATGCTTATCCCAGGCTTTCATGAATTCTGTATTTTCCACCAATCTGAATTTTATTTCAATCTTTAGGAGATATCAGCATTTAAGATTGCTGAAAACTCTACTGAACCTTTGCCGGCACCATGAAATCTGAGCATCATAGTGCTGATCTTTATCGGAATCCGATGGAGGCATCCATCATCATGAATGAGATACAGAAAGCACGAGAACAACATCGACAGCTTAGAAATGGACTTAGGGAAAAAATCCTTAAAAATAAAGATAAAAAAGGAAGCCAAGGAATATGGCCAAGTGAGGCAACCATAGAATCGCAAGGAAGTAATATGTTGAACAGTTTAATAATTCCAGTACTTGAAGACAAATTCACTCAGTAAATGTTTTCTTGCCCTTCAGTCTCTTTCTGAAGCTTATGTGGCATTATGACATCTCATGGAGGTTGTGATAAGTTCCATTTTTTATGGTGACTTCCCAGTGGGATAATTAGTTTTGTATTTTAATGTAATTTAGTCACACTATGTAAAAGCTGTAGGTTTTCATTACATACAGTTTAAAGCCATGGGGCTGCTGCCTGGTTGACTCCTTGAAGAGGAGTTTGCTATGCACCTTTGCCCTTCTAATTACAGGCACTTAGACTCGAGGAGAGAGGAGCTGAGCAAGGAACTAACCAGTCTGAATCTAATAGAAGCTCTGACTAAGCAACTGGACATGAAAGGAATACTACTTAAGAACTTATTTTTATGTTTTTTTTACTACAAGATTTATTTCTTGTTTTTATTTAGACTACTTATTTAACAAATCATCCAAGAAAACAATACAGCTCATATGATGTCTCCTTCAATCATGTGCCGCTTGTGGCTGCAGAGTTTTCATTTGTTTAATTCAAGGACAGGTAGTACTTAGAGGCTCATGGGAAAGACTGAAATAAGGTTTCTTATTTGAACAAAGAGGTTTGACACAGCTGTTTCACTATTCCAGGTCTCAGATGGATTGTAAAGTGCTGTGGGCATGGCGTGTGTGCAAATGACTTCAAGTACCTGTAAGTGTCTGATTGCTATAATGGAAGACAATGTTATTCCTGGTTTTCCAACGGGCTTTTAAAAGGCAAAGTTTCATGCCGGATCTTATTAATGTCAAGGTGATGAAACCTGTGGAGCTTTAGTTATACTGAGTCTGTAGTTCCTCTAATTGGTTTTGTTGACGTCAGTAGAATGAGGTTAAGGAGGCTCAGGCTGTCTTTAGGATGGCTTTAAGTGGTTCTTCATTCATACAGGAGCTTGCAGTCAGCTCATTGCTCTTCTTTAAGCCTCTACATAAAAAGCTGATTTAGAAGCATGGTGGTCTCAATGCAAACCAGTGCATCTCTAGCAAATGAAGCCAGGTCTTGATTATCTAGTGAAAATGATAACACCACAACTTGCAAAATAGTCAACTCAGTCAGTCTGCACTGGAGAGCTCTGGTTTCTTTTTCTATAGCCACTGCAATATGCATTTCATACAGCAGGGAGGAAGGCTATGGTAAGAACCTGCTCCTCATTGACTTATGGCCTCTGCTCTGAAAAACCTGAAGCCAGATTTTTCATTTCTACTCCATTACTTAATGAAAAGCAACAATTAAAGAACGTATCAGACCAAAAGTCTATCAAGCCCAGCATCCTTTCTCAGACATTGGCCTATCCAGTCACCCATTCCCAGTAAGATTCCAAGGAGGAGCTTGATTTCTTATTGTTCATCCAGAGATAAGCAGCGACTTTCCCCTAACTTAAAACGTTGGAATAATGATGATTTTTTTTGTCTTGGAGTTTTCTTTCTTGTAAAAGCTTGTGTTGTATTATAGCATGGGATTGTACTGGCATATCATAGTTAATGAATAGTTAGGCACCTAAAGCAAAATGCATAAGTAAGAAGAATAAGGCCACAGCCTGCATAAAGAGACCATTATCGATATAACAGTAATGTATTTAATACAGGATTGTGCAGTGAAAATTATTACTAGGAAAGTTCAACTGTTGAAGAGAAAAGGCCAAAAAAAGGAGAAAAATAGCTTCTACTTGAATAAAAGGATCAAAGAAAAAAATAAAATCATTTCATACAGAGTATCATTGATAGATGAATTCATCCGTGAGTTGAGGATACTTAAAATAATGAGAGAGGTTCAAAATCTCAAGCTAAAATGTGCTGTGCTAATCGAAAAATACATTTTATTTATCTCCTCCAACAACAAATTGAAAGTAACGGCAGAAACACAAACGTTGTGGAGATATGAAGAAAACAGAGAGACGAGATACCAAAATAAATAAGCAGAATTCAAAGCAATTGTATAGTGAACTGGGGAAGAATATTAGTACAATTAAAGCAAAACAAACTAAAGCTAAACCAGAACATTTCTGGAGAAGCTCATATGAGCATCCTATTGAGCACAACAGAGATGCAAAATGATTACCGAGCATAGAGGAGGCAAAAGAAAAGGCAAATAGCAAAAATATGAAATGGCCCAAAGTAACAGCCAAAGAACTGGAAACTATTTATTTATTTATTTATTTAGCTGCACTTATATACCGCTTTTCACCAGGTCAAAGCGGTTTAACAAAAAAAGGGGGGGGGGGTACATTAATCAGCTCACCAATAAAGGAGGGGGAAACCAACTCGAAGGGGCCAACATTGATGATCCTGACATGATAGGTATCAGTACTTGACGTTGACGAAGACTATCTAAAGGTAAGGGGATTCATCCAGATTTCAGTCTGTAGGGAGACTACCAAGGACAGGACGTTAGATTGAGAAGAGTCCCAAACCAGAAGACCCCTAGTCCTGATGGAATAGCCAGCATTTGGCTCCAACATTTATCATTCGAACCCCAACTACAAAAATCAATTCTTCAGACAGTCAGAATCAACACAACAATGGTTAATAACAGGAACAAAATACATTTTCTTTCAAAAGGAGCCCCAGCCAACATCCCAAAAGCTACCACTGTATTTTTTTGTTTACCTGGAGTTTACAAGTTGTTCACTATAAAAGATGGAGATAGACTATGGGCCCTATCCAGAGACGCAAATAGCAGGACCCTACGTCCCAGTGGGATGTGAAACCCTGCTATCCGTCTGGCCCATATGCCGACATGCAATCTTCCTGCACACACACAGCTGCAGTGTGGGGAGATCTGGATGGGGTCGTCACAGGGGCATAGAGTGGGCGGAGTGAGGGCGGACCAGAACCCGGACATACAGGGCCAATTTAGCAGTGACGGTGGCAGACCAGCCCAGCAGCCGCACAGCAGCCCAGCATCCACAAGAGGTGAGTCTCCGCCACCCGATCGAAGCTCTGGCAGACCCCACTGAGGGTCAGGTGGTGGGAAAACTGGACTGGTGGGGTGTCTGGCCGTTGGCACGTCCACTGTGTGTTTTGGTGCTATGGTGATGAGACGCCATGCACCAGCACACCAGCGGGAGCAGAGGTAGGCTGTCTTGCTCCCTGGATGTCTTCCATGGCTGCTGCAGGGGCATGCTGGGTCGTTTCAGTGCCCAATCCTGCTATGCTCCCGCGGTGCAGAATCAGGTACAGTTTGGCCTGTCCAGTGCTTGGCCATCCAGATGACCCGGATGTGCCCCTTATGGGATAAGGTTCTTTATGAATAATATTATGGCAGTAGAACAGAAGAAAAAATAAAGAACATATGGAAGCAAAGACAAATTGATATTGAGAAAAGGTATTATGACTTGCTATGAGAAAAATAAAAACCTCAGTATAACATGGATTGATTATAAAGAAGCTTTTGACACTGTAGGATGATCCTGAGATTTCTTGGCAAGGTGTGACCAGAAGCAGATTGCCAGGCCCTTCTTCTGAGGCAATAGAGAGTAAAGTGACTTGCCAAGGAGTGCCAGTGGGAATCAAATGCTGGACTGTTGGTCACCAGGCCAGTGCTCTAACCATTAGGCTACTCCTCCACTTACGAAGAAAACCCAGGGAGCAATACATTGCCATGAGATGTACAGAGTGAACCCTGCATTAACTGAGTACATCAAGTTTACCATAACAATATTACAAACTGTGCTTCTTCCGAATTATAAAGAACAGTCTGTCATTCTCAGTATCAGGATCCAGCAAGGAATATTTTAGGGAGATTCCCTGTCACCACTCATATTTTTCTTGGCATTAATTCCATTCTTATTAACACAGCGGACTATGGATTTAGCTTTTAATTATAGAGGCAGATGGCCTTTGGCTATCATCACACCTGCTAGTTGAGGCTGATTGGAAGCAGTATAGATTCTTTGACTATCATTTGATAGAAACACTCCAAGTAATGAAGATTCTTTTTAGATGACATCAGAATGACTTTTGAGCTGAACAAATGTGCAAAGGTACCCTTCTGTAATGGAAAACGAAAACAACCAAAACCATCTCTCTGACACAAGACTAATATAATACTACTACTGATCATTTCTATAGCACTACAAGGCATACACAGCACTGCACAGACACATGTAAAGACAGTCCCTGTTCATCAGAGCTTACAATTTAGTCAGGACAGACAACAGGGCAGCTGTGGACAAGGATACATCTAGGGGGATTGGTAAGGAAACACAAGCGACAACGAAGAGGTGAGGTTTCAGCCTGGATTTTAAAAGGGCCAGAGAAGAAGCCCGACGTACAGACTCAGGTAGTTTGTTCCAGGCATAAGGAGCAGCGAGGTGAAAGGAGCAAAGTCTGGAGTTGGCAGTAGAAGAGAAGGGCACAGATTGAAGGGATCTACCAGAAGAGCGGAGTTCCCGAGGAGGCGTGTAGGGAGAGATAAGAGAGGAAAAGTAGTGAGGAGCAGCAGAATGAATGCACTTGTAGGTCAGCAGGCGAAGTTTGAACATAATGCGAAAACAGATAGGGAGCCAATGAAGTGATTTGAGAAGAGGGGTTATATGAGCGTGTTGAGCCTGGCAGAAGATTAACCAGGCAACTCAGTTTTGAACAGATTGAAGGGGAGAGAGATGATTCAGAGGGAGACCAGCAAAGAGGAAGTTGCATTAGTCTAGATGGGAGGTGACTAAAGGGTGGATAAGTGTCTTAGTAGTGTGTTCAGAAAGGGGGAAGTGATCATATTGGGTGACCAATGTTCCCTCTAATTTTCTGTAGGCTGTGTGCGCATAAAATATCAGCTGTGCAGCTTTTGAAGGAAGGTTACATTTTTGTGCGCCACATAATGACACTCGGAGTTATATACTTTAAAATTTGACTATACGTCAGAATACAGTATGTACACCACATTGATTGCACTAGAAAATATTGTAGAACTTGTGAAAACCATAAATACACAACAACTTTCAATTTTAAGGACGTCTGTGTTGTTTTCTATCAGAATCAGAACCGTAATTTTTGTGCGCTCTGTTGTAAAGTATGTGCGCTCACTCGGCGAGGTGTGTGCGCGCGCACACGCGTACAGCTTAGAGGGAACAGTGTGGGTGACTTTAATCTACCCTATGTGGATTGGAGTATTCCTTCCGCAAATCTGGAAAGATGTAAAAAAATTGTGGATGCTTTCCAAGATGCATTGCTAAGACAAATGGTGATGGAACCGACCAGGGAAAGTTTGATGCTGGATTTAGTACTGTGATGAAGCTGAAGCCATTGAAGCTATAGACTCAGGAAAAAAAAACTTTATTATAAAGCAACTGACTCACAGAGGGTGCCGTTACCTAAAAGTGCAGCTAGAGGGAGCAGGCACGAGGCTGCAGAAGCTAAGCTGACACACCCAGCTTTTGAGAATGCAGTAGCTAATCAGGTACACCTGAGTAGAGAGCCAGGAAGCTCAGGGGAGAAACGGCTTTATAAACAGTGCTCAGAAGGAAGAAAGCAGAAAGGATCTTGAGCTGAGAGAGGATCTCGAGCTGAGAGAGGAACTGGGAGAGGATCTCAAGTTCAGAGAGGAACTGGGAGAGGATCTTGAGTTCAGAGAGGAACTGAGAGAGGACTACGAGCTGAGAGAGGAGCTGAGAGAGGACCTCAAGCTCAGAGAGGACCACAAGTTTGGAGAGGAACCTCACATACTTAAAGGCAGAGAAGCTTGGAGTACTTACAAGGAAGAGCTAAGTTCCAGGGAGGACAAGCCCGTTCCAGAAAGCTCCAGGAGCCAGTCTTCAGGGAAGGCGGTGATAGAAGGAGACTGCCAGGTAGAGCAAATACCAGCAGAGCACGTCTCAAAGATCCAAGGTACAGTTATATTTCCTTTCCAAGATGTGAGCCAGCTCCTAGAAAAGCTTATAGCCCAGAGAACCGTACTGATAGGAAACAAAGCTGGGAAAGGTTTGTGAAACCTTTACAGAGAGGCATAGTAAAAAGCCATAACAGTTATTTGCCAAACCAAGACCAGCACGGCTGGGGAATATTGGAGAGATCTATTGAACTACAACCTGCCTTATCCAGGGAAAGCTCAGGACTAGCTGACAATACGGCTGAACAGGAACCTATGCAAATAGAGGTGATAGAACAAGAGCCGTTGAAATTAGAGCACCCGATGGACTGCTCACTCTGTTTTTCCAAGAGTCTAGAGTCTCTCACAGAATTGTGACCGGCAGGACATGCTTTAACATATCTTTTTGCTTTTGCTAAGCTGAAAGAAGAAGTTTTGTATTTGTTTTTCCTCTTGGTGTTGAAAACCTGTTTGAATGCAAAGAACTGTGAAGCGCCTGTAACAGTTACTGACTTTGTAAATATTTTGGCATAAACCCTGAAGTAAGGTACATTCTGTTTTTGTCTTCCTGGAGAACCTTTGTGCAACAAAGGGAATAAAAACCATTTAAGTTTAACCCTGCACAAGGCTCACAACTATTTCTTTATGAAGTGGGACTACAAGGACCATGATGCACCTGGTCTAGAAACGTTTTTCCTTCTTCAACCAACAATAAGTGTCCGCCCTCTCCTTTCTGCACTCTGCCACTAGGAGGGGCTGTGACAGTACTCACAAATGAAGATAGCGTGGGTGCTCATGTGCTGATGCCGCTGATGCGGCTTCAGCGCGGGGAGGGGGTGGCATGGCAGGCCGGATGGCGGTGCAGTCTGGGGAGGGCAGCATGGAGGGTGTGCCTAGGGCGGCAGAAACCCTTGGGCTACCACTGCTTGGGATAAGCAGCATTAAATCTGTGTACATTTTTGGCAACCTGACAGGTACCTATGACCTGGATTAGCCACTGTTGGAAACAGGATACTGGCTTGATGGACCTTGGTCTGACCCAGTATGGCATCTCTTATGTTCTTGTGTTATTTTGTCCAGTGGCATCAGGGGTGGCACTACCATTAGACAAACTAGACAGTTGCCTAGAGCACTGGCCCTCCGAGGGCACCCATTGCCACTGCTGTAATCCATCACCAGGATCTAGAGAGGCGGCAATGGCTTGAAACAGCCTTGCAGCACTACCTTCAAACTTCAGCACCATGGGGCTGTTTGCTTCCGCCCCCATCGATGTTGACTTCCTGTTTGCATAGTGGTGGAAGCGGCTTCCGCCCCCATACAAAAGGAAGTTGGAATCAGTGGGGGTGTAAGCAAACAGCCCCATAGCACCAAAGTCTGAAGGTAGTGCTGCAAGGCTGGTTGAAGCCATCGCCATCTCTGTAGGTCCCGGTGAAGGGCGGCAGTGGCAGGAATGACAAGCAGCCGGAGGGGGCGCAAGAGATGAGGCTCGCCTAGGACGTCTCATCTTCTTGCGCCTGACCTGAGTGGCATCCATCTTGCAGAAGGACTATAGTTCTTAGAATTACTCCAAAAAAAGCAGAAATGAAATCTTCCACCAGTCCCGATATACTCATATAACCCCCACTTCTCAAATCATTTCATTGGCTCCCTTTCCATTTTTGTATCCATTCAAAGTCTCCTATTGACCTATAGTGCACTCATTCTGATGCTCCTCACTACCTTTCCTCTCTCCTCTCTCCCTACACCCCTCCTCGTGAATTCCGCTTTTGCAATGGCTTGCTTCTCTTGTTGCCCTTTTCTTCCACTGCCAACTTCAGACTTTGATCCCTTCACCTTGCTGCTCCTTTTGCCTAGAACAAACTACCCGAGTCTGTATGTCAGGCTTCATCTCTGCCCCTTTTCAAATCCATGTTAAAAGCTCACCTCTTTGAGGCTGCTTTTGGATCCTGATCCCTTGTTCTCCTACGTGTCTCCTTCCCTTCCCTAGTTTTATCTTTATTCTCAGCTACTATATTGTCTGTTTTGATTAGATTGTAGGCTCTGACAAGCAGGGGCCGTCTTTTTTGCATTTGTCTGTACAGCGCGCGTAGGCCTTGTAGCGATATATAAATGATTAACAGTAGTAGTAATAGTAGTATTTATTTATTTGTTTTATATACCGCATTATTTTAAATTAGTGCGGTTTACAGTAAATCAACTCGTTATATAGAACAGGTTTACACGGAACAAGTGAACAGAACTAAACAGGCATGACAATGAACAGTGGCTATTTAAGGCCAATTAAACATAAGCGATCTGCTATAACAAGGGTGACAAATAGGGTAGAACTCTGGGCAACTATATACAATTAGGGTAGAATCCTAGGCACCTATATACATGATAATCGGAGGACTGTAATGTGAAGGTAGGTCTGTGCTATGATGAGGAGTTGTGTCAAGGAAGGCTATATGTATGTATTACTGTATGTAGTAATACTGGCATATCCTTTCCTTTGTGGAACGTAGCTTACTTAACATTTTTTAACAAGTTTATAATAAAATGAACTTTTTATCCAGAATAAGAAGTGTGTTGGATATATTTGCTTTTTGCTGTGCTGGGACTAGTGTGGACCTCAAGAAAACCTCTGGTGGTGCTGAAATTGTTTGTAGTTGATTGCATAAACTATTTCCCAACAGTAATATCAGAAGAACGATATGTACCATATGGCATTTTTAACAAACCTTTTTTAATAACTTGAGAAGGATACAGAAGTCAGTAAACAAGAACTAGAAATCATTCTGAAAAACCCTTCCCTTCCCATGTATTATTTTGAAGTGCAACATTTGATACAAGCCATTCCAAAACTGAGAACTATCCACAATGCAAAGAATTTAATGGTAAAAGACATACAAATGAAATAAGCATGTTACAACATACCTCTTCAATGTGTAATCGGCATCTATAATACTGTGTAACTGGTAGAGGTATGCATACACACATTCCTGTTTATAGACACACAATGTTTAGCTTTCCTCTTTCAAGCTTTGCCAATGGATGCATGGACATATGTTGTGAAAAAAGACTTTTACTTTGAAATCAAGATGCAAATCTGGGGTATTAAGAAAAACAGACCAACCCTTTATTTAGCTGCACCTGCGTCTTAATGCCTAAGGAGTTTAGCTTGATGGAATCCAGACCTCAGGAAGGATTATAAATTCTCATTCAGTTTCATCTACTCTTATAATACCTTAAACCAGCTGTGCCAGTCTGGTATCCAAAGCCTTTTATAAGGATTTTGTTAATGATTTTGAATCTCATGTCATCGTAAGTAACTTTAGGCCAAATGCATGGACTAATAGAGAACAGAAGTCAGATGAAAAGAGATCATCTCTTTAAATTAAATCCATCTTTTTTTCTGTTCATAAACAATGATAGCATTGTTCAGGGAAGGACAGTACAGATGTTGACATGGCCGTGTTTAATTTGCCTCTTGTGAGTCAATGTTGAGTTTTCCAGTGACATCTGTAGGGAAGAAAAAAATAAAAGAAATAACTGGGGTCACCTGTGTTGATGAACCATGGGCACAGAATCATTGCCAGCCCTAGAGTAAATTACCCAAGGGGCTACTCTATCGGGCAACTGCTGACTATCAGTGTGCAAGGGGATGAATGGGCTAGAAGAATACTTCTTGCAGCTTTGCCGCTCTTCTTTGGACGGTCACTAGTTTTTTAGCTGTGGGTTAAATGGTTAAAGAAGAATTAGATAAATGAGGTGATATGCTAGTGAATAATGGTGCTGACAGAGGTTAAGCTGGGCCTTAGCTTTCTAATACCATCTCCTTTCTGTCTCTACAAAATCCTGTCAAAAGGGGTACATGTTCCCAAGCTGGAATAACATGCTAGTGTAAAAATTATTATTGGCATTGTATGCGGCATGATACGTAGGTCAATGCTGTCCTGTAAGATCTGAGAGAAGTATCCTGGAAATCTTGTTGAAAATGTTTCCTTATTGAATCCTTAGACTTACAATCCTGAATCCTTGTGTGAAATTTCCAGTTACTATTATACCAGTGGTTCTGAACCCAGTCCTCGGGGACATACCTAGTCAGTCAGATTTTCAGGGTGACCGCAATGAATATGCATTAGATAGATTTGAATGCACTGCCTCCATTGTATGCAAATCTCTATCATGGTTATTCATTGTGATTATCCTGAAAACCTAACTAGCTAGGTATGTCTTGAGGACTAGGTTGAGAACCCCTGTGTTTACACTATTGGAGACATTTACCAAACCTACTTCAGACCTTGGCTGTCAAATTAGTGCCCCCATTTAGAAATTCTGTGAAGTCGTGTCTAAGATACTCAGACATGTTTTCACAGAATTTGGCATAAGAAAAGTATTTGGAACAGGAGTCAATAGATCACAAGGCAAAAAAATCCAGGAAAGGTTTTCCACTGAGCTCAAGACCAGACAAAGAAATTTGGGCCAATCAGAAAGCAAGAACTAATATTAACAGAATACAAAACAGTTAAGTATAGACTAGCTAGAGCCACCTCTTTCCTCTCCCCCTAGTGAGACATAATAGCTGCTTCTGGAAAAACAGTGCTTACCAGTGCAAATGACCGTTTTGAGACAAAGCCAAAATGACATGGTGGTTTAGAAATTAAAACAATATGAAACCACACAGAAAATGTTGTATATCCCATGTTGTTTCAAGCAAATGAACATCCCTAATATTTAGCTATATGGCCATCAATGTTGTATTTAAAAGTAGTTTCCACCATTTTAACAATCAGACTCATTAGTATGTAGTTTCTTGGATCATTCATGAAACTCTTTTCAAAAGTTGGCATTACATTAGCTATCCTTCTATTCTCAGTTACTACTACAAATTTTAATAATAGGTTACAGATTACCAATGGCAGGTCTGAAGTTTCATAAATGAGCTCCTTCAGAGGGGAATATTGTCAGGTCCTGGTGATTTGCTATTTGTCATTTTATTTTGGTGCCTCTTCCAGATTCATAGTGATTTGTTTCAGTGCCTCTGAATTATCATCTACTAAGAATGGCTCCAGTGTGAGTATCTTCCCATGGTGAAGACTGAGCAAAGACTTAATTTAGTTTTTCTGCTCTAGCCTTAGCCTTACGTAGAACCCTTTTAGCCCCTTGGACATCTAATAATTCAACTGACTCCTTCACAGGCTTTTTGATTTTGATGTACCTGAAAAGTTCTGTTATTGAGTATTGTGTTCACTTCTGTTCTCTGCATCTAGAAAAAGACATAACTGCATTAGAAAAGGTATAGAGAAGGGCGATGAAAGTAATAAAGGGGATGAAATGACTTTCCTATGATGTGTTTTTTTGTTGGGTGATGACAAGCTAAACCTGAAGCAGGGTGTTGAAAAATGGAAGCCCGAAACGCAGGACTGTGTCATGTGGATCACCTGTTCTAATATATTTCACCTAAAATTGCAGTTAAGTAAATGGTCTCTGGACCAGATTTAGTTCTGGCGGTTACAAATGCTCACTGCTTTTTGATTAAAATGGACTTTTCTCCCCTTTACCATAGTTTTCACTAATGGTAGCTTCGGTCTGGGGTGTATTGGTCCGACAAAAAATAATTTTTTGGGGGGGATTGGTCCTGTTTATTGAGATCACATTTTGTTGTTCTTTCTTGGATTTTGGGCTTAGTGAACTTGGAGGCCCAAGGGGATTTGTTTTATACCTTGTGCTGGACTTATTACCTCTTTGGCAAGTTTCTTCTTAAAATTTCTTTTGGAATGCATTATTGATATTTTGCATCTAATTTGCCTTTGCTAATGTTCATTCCTGTTTTCCTCATTAGATTTTGCTTTCCATTTTAATTCTTTCCAGTCCAACAGATGGTGGAAGGAAATTATATATAAGGCATCTGTCTTTCTAGGGACAAAATAACTCTCTAAAAATTTAACAGAATGGGGATAAATTTGGTATGGGAGGAAAAATTAGTGAAAAGACAAACTGAGTCGGAAAATGGGCCAGATCAGGCTGGGGTTTCAGAGAAATAAGCTCCAAAAAATTGGCCTACTGCATTTCTGTGGGAGAAGCCGTTCCAGCTTCTATAGCATAGAATCTTTGAATCAGTAAAACATAGCAGTTAGGGAACTGCTCCTTTCAAACTGCCTGTTCCAGTCACATAAGGCACGTGTCCCCCTTGTGGTAGTCTTGTGGTACTTCTGCTTGGGGGCCAGGCTCCTAATTTTGGGCTCTTTGAAAATGGATAGCCACGGGGATGGATTTAGAGTGGAGGAAAAAAACCCTAGGAACTTAGCATTGATTTTCATCACAAGGCAACTAAATTAAAATCCTAAATTTAGGTAAATGAATAGTGATCCTAAATTTAGGTACGCATCTTTTAGGTCCTGAATTTAGGAGAATTTTGAAGTGAAAATTTAGGGACTGATATTCAAAAAAGCTGAGCACCTAAATTTAGGCACCTAAGATATGTTCCTAAAAAAGTGCTCCCTATTTTCATACAAATTTTGAAGCTTAAATTTTCAGCGCAAAATTCACCTATATTTAGGAACCAATGCTGAAAATCACTGACTTCCTTTTCTACCTTAAATCTGCCCCTATTTCCACCCACTTATTAGGCCCCTAAATTTAGGTGCCTGGCAAAAGTAGGAGCATAAATTTTCCACTTATTCCTAGTAAATTGTCAAAGAGGTCTATTTAGGAACTTAATATCAAGCTGAATGAAACCAACAACAAAAGAAGCTTAACAACTCCTCTCCCCCAATGAAAAAAAGAGCTTGTATGTACCTAGAAACTGGCTCCAAGGATATAAGATGAATTGTTAGTTAATCTTCCTATTGTCAGCATATAAATCTCTTTGCTGTAGGCAGTGAATGAATGAAAAACAATTGGGGAACTTCATATACCTAAAGCTTTTCTGCTATAAATTTTGCTACCGTGACTGCAATAGTAATTCTTGCTGTCCAGTTTGACGTGGAAGTATTCCTTAGCACACTTCGGCCGGGCATATTAAGGTTGTGATACCTTTAACACTTACTTTTCTCTTGAAATCAATATCCGTCAGTGATTTAATTCCATTTGGCTGTAAATCATGATGCAGGGGGTAGAAATGAATGCGAGAGCGGGGACTATACGGTACATTTGATAATGTAATTGGATTAAAGGCACTATAGAATTCGCTTATTGTCACTGCAGATGTTTTTGTACAGTTTATGTCAGCAATGCCTTACTGGTGAAATCTCAACAATGTTTAGTTTAATTGAAGTAGAATTGGGGTTTAGAGAAGAGAAAAATTGTTTTGTTCTGATGCTGCTGGTTTAGGAAGATGTTGGAAAGGAAAGCAGAGTGGAGGAGTAGCCCAATGGTAAGAGCAGCAAACTAGGAAGCAGGGAAAAGAGGCTTCAATCCTGCTACACTCCTTGAATGATCCATGATCTTGGGCAAACCACTTAACCTTCCATTGCCTTGGGTACAAGCTTAGATTATAAGTCCTGCAGGGATAGGAAAATGCCTACTATACCTGAATACATAGGCATAGTTTGGGGAGGGCATGGGGGGATGTTGCTCCCCCCCCCCCCCAAATGTTGCAGGCACTAATGGTGAACTGGTCCTCCTGCCCCCTGAGCCAATATGATTTCATTAACCTTTGCAAAAAGGAAAACTACACCGATGCCTGAATGTAGTTCACTAGGAGCTTCCACTGAAAAAAGTATGAGCTAAAACAAAAAATTCCTTCTGTAGTATTTAAAGATGAAGAGCCCTATATTAAAAAAAAGTGAACTACTAAATTTGGAGCCTAAGTTTTCAGCTGAAAATGTATTCCAATTTAAGAGCTTAAAATTTATGGGGGGACTTACAGCCACAGCAGCCAGCGCATTTAAAGTGGCTGGCTGTCACCACTTTAATTTCGCCCTGGCTATTGCAAGCCCAGCTAAAGTAAGGACATCCATTCAGCTGTCCTAACTTCAGCCAGTTAGGGTTAATCAGGCAGCAGCTGAATATTGCCGTTACCTGGTTAGCCTGTGGTACTGCCCCCACTTCGCCCCTGGAACATCCCGATGCTAGCCTCTTTGGTAGTCATTCCGCATAGTGAATAGCGGGGTTGGATGTTCAGGTTGGGCATCCAACCCGTGCACAAAGCCTGGACCCGATTCCGGTTCCTGCACTCCCTGAACGTACACAGCATTTGTGTGGGGAGTGCTGGATGTGGGCTGCAAGGGGAGGAGTGGAGGTAGGGCAAGGCAGCAAGACGTACAGAGGCCATTCAGGAAAGACTTCTGTACATCTATCATCAGCAAGATGGACGCCCAGCTTATTCCACCCCCCGGGGTCCCCACTGCACGGCGCCGCACACCCCCGCAAGCCATACCACCGGCCATGCTGTGCCCCTGCAGCTGTGATCTGGCCCATGGGGTCCTTTGGTGCCAGCTGGATAACGGTCCTCAGGGGCAGGCATGGACCATGGCATTCCGAGCCATCAGATAGAGGGCTCATGGCAATGGTGCCAGAACACTGCAGCTCCCGCACCTTAGCCGTGCATTCTGGCATCTGGATGAGCTGCTCCCCGTGCGCTGATCTCATCAGCATATTGAGAGCACCTGGACATCCAAGTCCCCGATTCTGCCATCGCGGGTACGTCCAGGCCCCGCGGCGGCAGAATCGGGTCCATTTCCCGCACACCCGGTTTTTGCATGGCCAATGCGGCGAACATGCAGAAAACAGATTCGGCCTCTTAGTGTTGGGGTGTTTAGCAGCACAAACAGGATATTCAGTGCCACTAACCTAGTTAGTGTCATAGAATATATTGTGGTGAGTGGCATTTAGTGGTCTGCAGGTCTACAAACTGCACAAATGCCTTTGGATATCCCCACTATGGTCCTAAATTTAGGCCTGTCATTCATTTGCCTAGATTTATGAGCCTAATTTAAGTGCCTAGTGTTGAGAATCGGTGCTAAGCTCCTGACTTCTTTTCCTGCCCTAAATCCGCCCCTGTTGCCACCCACTTCTTATGCTCCTAGATTTAAGAGTTTAATGAAAATTTTAAACAATGTTTAGGCACTTATCCTTAGAAATTTCCAAAGATGCTAATTTAGGAGCATGACTCTCAAATTTGGGAGCATAAATCCTTTGAATATCAGGCCCAAAGTTATTAGCTGTATGTTTTTTGTTTCTTTAGAATCATTCCAAACCCCCCCCTCCTCCCCTCCCCTGTCCATCCCTGCAGCTGAGGATTTCCACGGGTATATTTATTATGTGGAACTCAAACATCATTCTGAGTGTCAATGTCCTGGGATGCGGCCCACTTTGCCTGCTCAGTTCCTATGTGCAGTGTGGACTTAACTAGTTGTAAAGAATCTGAGCCATGTCTAAAATGTTTAATTGTAAATGAACTAATCAGTGGTGGTACCTAGCCTGTTTGACACCCGGAATGGATCATTGCGACATCCCTCACCCCTGCGCACACGCTTGGCAAACTTACTTTATTCGCTTGCCACGATGCCTTTGCTCCAGGCCCGGCAGCTTTTACCTCCTCGGCTGAAGTCTCACGGTGTGGCTGTTATCGCAAGACTTTGGGAGGTAACAGCACTGTGCCTTAGCCCTAGTACATTTCAGAAAAGGCCAAATTAGCATCTTAACTCTCAAGTTAGGACCATGAACTCATTGAATATAGGATTTATTTTTGAGGCAGTTAGGTGATTTCCCAGAGACTGAAAAATTGGGGTTTAGCAGGGTATTTGCTTTGTGAAAAAAAAATGGTGACTTATTAGGAGGATTCCCGATAGATTCTATTCAATGATCCAAAACACAATTTTCCAGCACCAACTCCTCTTCTTTGAGCCAAAGTTTCAACAGTAGCATCAACCCCCACACCCTCCTCCTCTCCAAGTTCAAGTCCCAGCAACAGCACCTCTATCTTCAAGCCAAAGTACTTAATTCTGCAAGCTTACCATTCAGTATGCTATATGCTGGTTTCAATTTGAACACAGGAGAGGACAATTACTAAACGAATAGCAAACCAAATGGTTTAGGCAAAGGACAGAGTAGGGGCCATACCTTGCTCCTCTTCGCAGGGCCCATGTGCTCAGCAGAGCACAGCTGCCACCTCCGTCTCCTGAGGTCAGCATGGTCCTATGCAGTAAAATATTCCCAATGGGGAATCTGTGTTTTCCGGTTGTAACCAAAAAACACAGAAAATCCTCCATCCCATGTTGGCTGAAGAGGAGGAGACAGCCGACATTTGATATTCAGTGTTTTTTGGTTATTATCGGAAAACCCAGATTCCCCATTGGGAGTATTTTATCGGGTTTTCCATTTATAAAAGAAAATTGGAAGCCCTGTTTATATTTGTATGGCACAGACTAAATGGCAGTAAGAGATGTACAATAATATTCTGTTGTTAAGTTCCGTTGAGTCGGTGTTGACTCATGGCAACTCTCTGGATAATTGTCCTAAACTGTGTTTCCTCTTCCATCAGGTGGCTCATTGTTGATAGAGTTGCATTCATAGCTGCTGTTATTGTATTGATCCATCTCATTGTTGGTCTTCCTCTTTTGCATTAACCTTCAACCTTGCCAAGCATGACGTCTTTCTCTAATGATCTATCTCTTCGCATGATGTGTCCAAAGTATGAAAGTCAAAGTCTTGTCATCTGAGCATCTAAAGAAAGCTTAGATTTGATCTCCTCTAGTACTGACTGATTTGTAACTTTTGTAAAAACTTTGCCAGTTTAACTCCTCCCTAAATCTCGAATCCATATTAGAGGTATTTGCAAAAGTGCTGGATTGAGAGATGTGCCAAAATAACTTGAAACAACTTGAATGAACCTAGCACTTTCTGCAGCGTTGGAAATTCCACAGATTCCTTAGTGCTCATATCTCTGGCATTAACCACGTCTATAAATTCAGATCAGGCTTCACTGTCAGGGCTGGCCACAAGCTTCTAGCCTCTGTTTTTCTTTAAGCTGCACAATGTTGCTCACTCCAGGGTAGACTTGCCCTTTGGCATTCAGTGACATCACAGGTTTCGACAACAGAGACAAATACATTCTGTCTATTAAAGCAAAAAAAACCAAAAACGTAGCTGCTTTGGTGATGAAACTCAGGAAGCTGGAGAACTAGCTAGGAGATTCATGGATGGGATGCTTGCAATGAACAAAAACTGCTAAAAGGGAATTTTGACCGATGTGGACTTCTTCTTCAAATAACTGAACAGGAGAAATAGGTAACAATCATCTGATGAAACCAAAATTAAGTACATGCTAGTATTTTGTTTTCATGATTGTGAAAATAGAAGTTAGACTATTAGGGCCAGCCCAAGGGTGTCTGATGCCTTAGGTGACTCTTCAGCTGTGTGCCTCCCCCTTAGCCCATCCTCATTAATCTTTTAAAATTAATATGAACCTCCCCCTTTCCCAAATGCAGCACTTCTCTAATACACACACTATGCCCATTGCCCATATAGCCCCTACTCAGCATCAACTCAACAATAACATCACAATTTCCTCTACTGCCAGGCACATTATGAAGAACTCAAACATCCTGCAAAAATGTCTGGACAGGTTATGGCAAACCTGCTATATATTCTGATACGTAACATTAACGGACTCAAACTGCACTGATCCTACCTATGAAAAGATAGCACTACAAATATTGCAGATTGGCCTTTAAGAAGCAGAACGTTTATAGAGTCCTACACCTCCCTTCCCCTTGGGTGATCCAGCTCCACCCAGCTGAACAGCAGCATCGAAGTTCCTCCTGTCTCTCACAGAAAGTCACAAAGACCGGAAAAAAAATGAACTGATTGTGAACACAAGGGGCAGATGCTTCCTAGTCCCCCAAAAGGACAACAAAGTACTCGGTGGCACCCCTCCCCCCCTCCATACAAGGATGACCATGGTCATGTTGAGATCAATCAATCCTACTCTAAAGAATCGTGAGGTTTAATGGCCTCAAAGTACCTCTGTTGCACATAATTCACACTCGTGCAGTAGCCCCAACATACCCTCCCCCCCCCAAATAATATAATAAGCAGCACCTTCATTGAGTTTCAAGTTCTGGAAATATATAAATATGTAAATTTAGAGGTCTCTTTTTAAGTAATTGTTATCTGATGCAGTTGTTCTGCTTGAGATATGTGGGATTGCAAGGGACCGGGGGCCTCTACAAGTGTGTATTTCAGGTCCGTATGCATAACTGCAAGGATGTTTATGACTGAGTGAGTAGATCTGCACAGGTGAGAATGTGTTACTGCAATGGTAGTAAGTGACACTGGGTTGTGTTTTAGTGAGGGGGGGAGGGGGATGTGTGTACGCAAGTCTATGCATGAGTGAGTGCAAAGGGAATCCTATGTGGGGACGAGCAAATTGATAAGGATTCATCTAGACTTTAATTGGACAAAAATAATCTTCATTAGAATTCATATAATCTAAAAATATTTAAATAAAAAATGTTTTTGCTATCTTATGTGAAAATTACTCATCACCTTCTTTCTACTGATCTACAAACCAAGAGAGATTTTACCCCTTTTATTCCAAAAAAGGGTGCTATAGAAAAAGCAGAGATGGGATCATAGACATTTTCATCAATAGCATTGCCGTATTCTCATATATGTTGTATGCTGACAAAAGCATATATAAAATAGCTGTAATTATCAACCAATTATAAACTAGATAATATATTTTCAAATAAAACCTGAAAACAAGCAAACGCTATGATGACTGTAATCATTTTTTACTAACTGCGAATGTACTTGGCATATTTCTTGGTTATTGTAATGTCCCCTTGTTTTTTCCTTGTCGTTTTTTGTAGTGTTTTGATGTGCTTTCCCCTATATTTTACTTTTGTAAACTGCATAGATATTGCAATTTGGATTTGCGGTAAATCACCAACCAGGAAAAGGATCTAGGCATCATTATGGATAATATTTCGAAACTCTGCCCAGTGTGCAGTCATGGCCAAGAAAGCAAATAGAATGCTAGGAATCATAAGGAAAGGGCTGGAGAATAAAATCAAAGATATTATAATTCCTCTGTATCGCTCCATGATGCGACCACAGCTTGAATATTGTGTGCAATTCTGGTTGCTGTATCTTATAAAGGATACAGCGGAATTAGAAACGCACAAAGAAGACCCACCAAAACGATAAAGGGGATGGAAGGTTACCCCTATGAGGAAAGGCTTACAAGACGACTGAGGGGAGATACGATAGAGATCTATAAATTAATGAATGGAGTAGAACAGGTAAACGTAGATTGATTGTTTACTCCTTCAAGAAGTAGGACTAGGGGACATGCAATGGACATTTAAGACTAATCGTAGAAAATATTTTTTCTCTCAACACATAATCAAACTCTGGAATTAATTACCAGAGGTTGTAGTAAAAGCTGTTAGTGTAGCTGAGTTTAAAAGAGGTTTGGATATGTTCCTGGAGGAAAAGTCCATAAACCATTAGTAAAGAGGACCCGGGAAATCCACTGCTTACCACTGGGTTAAGCAGCATGGAATTTGTCTACATTACAGGTAC
The DNA here is from genome assembly GCA_033557465.1 of Ichthyophis bannanicus. NCBI lineage: Eukaryota > Metazoa > Chordata > Amphibia > Gymnophiona > Ichthyophiidae > Ichthyophis > Ichthyophis bannanicus. Next base: position 115,096,577 of record CM066049.1, on the reverse strand, counting down.
TTGTGACCTGGATTGGCTGCAGGATACTGGGCTTGATGGACCTTTAGTCTGACCCAGTATGGCATCTCTTCTGTTCTGTATAAACTATAAATTCATTAGTAATCCACAAATTGCATCCAAACTCTACAACCCCTCCCCTTGCACTCATACCACACTTTGACAGCTACTACATTAACTTTAGGATGCCGCCATCATATCTCTTTTCCTTTATAACGTAGCTATAAAAGTCGTTACTGGGAAGTGAACACACTACTGCCCATGCTTTTGGAGAGGAGTAAAGGCTAGATTATCAACTGCGGTGAGACTGAATGTCTTTAGTGGGGAATAGTGACTGACCACTCCTCTGTTTCTACTGTGTCCTCCTCCTCCTTTTTAAGGACTATATTTCTCTTCTAGTGTCTCATGTTCATGTCTCCTTATTTGTTTGTCTTTGCCTGTCTATGCTGGAAATTATTGTAAACCACCTAGATGTTTATGCAGTGCTGGCTGATACAACAAAGGTCTAACAAATAAATATTCATGACACCGATCTGCATACATCGAAGAGCCACTAATCTATCTCATGCAGGTCAACGTGATTATCCTGAAAACTTGTGCCTCTAAGACAAAGCCGAGAACCACTTCCATTCACAACATGAACAGTAGAATTCAGCGTAGCTAAACTTACGGCAGTGTACAATCGTGGTTGCATCAACACTGGTTAAAATGTTTGAACTCCGCTGATAAACATTTCAAGAAAACTAATATACAGTGAAAGACACAAATAGTAAACAACAGTTGTCACACTTGTCATTAAAAAAAAAATACCCAGGGGTGGGAATACAGATCTCTCTGAGATTGACAGCTGCATAAACCCACTAATTACAACCCATGCCTTTTACATAAATACCTTATTACTGAAGCAGACTCAAATCTTGCTCCTCCACAGCCGGGAAGTTAGAATGAGCTGGATCATGCTCTCTGTTCTATAGTTATTTGTTTTGTATCATTTCTCATCTGAAATCACCCAAAAAACGAATGAAATATCATTTATTATTTTAGTATGAGCTATTCGTACATTGTACATTGCACTGTAAAACTGTTAAACAATACATATGGAGGCACATTACAAAGTGTCTGTCCAGGCCCCTGTGCATCCAATCAGAATCGGGACGCCCAGAGATAGACCCGATTCTAAATCCCGCGGGGGCTAGACGTGCCACGGGATCAGAATCAGGTCTAGGGCCCTGATTCTAATCAGCCTCCATGCACAGCCACCTGCTCAGCTAACTCAGCCAGGCTCCTGAATGGAGCCGCAGTGTCATGGTGTCCCGTCGGGTGGGAGTTTATCACAGGGAGCTGAGGTTAACCGGGCAGGACGGCAACTCTTTAGCCTATTTTATAAAGACAGATAGGTGCCTATACTTTGTTATAAAATAGTAGCACAAATCCTGCAGACATTGTGCCTAACTTGAAGGCACGGATGTTATGTTAGCGCAAGAGCAGGCATAAATGTTAGCGTGCAAGATATGTGCAGATGTGTGCTTTATAAAACACGCATGTAAACTGTTACTACGCTCACGCTGCACCTGAACTCTGCCCACGTGCATGCACCAGCTTGCACCATGAGTGCTTTTAGTTGTGACTTAATTTTGTCAGAGTTCATTAAAATGGTTTATAAAATCGTGCTAATGTTGTAAGGGCATGTCAATCTCTGAAGCTAGCTGCAAATGTACTAGAATATTAGTCAAACAAATAGGTATCAACGGTAAGTTGTTGAGTATGATTATACCACTTCATAACCATAGAAAAAGCACCCTTCTTTTGGTTTCATACATTGAGGCAGGCAGAAATTGCTCTTCTCCTTGTAAACCAGTGAATAGTAATACACCCTGATGGCCAGAAAAGAAAGGGATTGCAGTCGCTTTAAGGTTAATGAGGGGTTTTAAGGTTTTCATCTTTGATGTTGTTGAGCAGGTCTGCAGGCCAGGGATCGGTATTAATGAAGAACATGTAGACAATGCAGCAGATCAAGATGTTGATCCAGGGGAAATACTTCTCCTAAATTAATTCTGAAGGGTTTGTTACTTCTGGGTCATTACACACTATGAAAGGAAGCAAAACAATAACTTAAAAACTGGCTTGAGGTCAACCATGTTTTATTATTAGCAGCATTTTATACATGATCATTCACCTATAATGATACATCCAGATTTCCAGGTAGTTAGCTCACCAACGACAAATCAGTGGCTTTGATTTCTTGTTCATATGTGTGTTAGGTATATATGCCGCTCAGACATAAAGTGAGTTTTTTCCTCTTGAGAGTATTTATTTTACTTTGTTTTTTAGCATATTTTTGGTTTTATCAATACTATACTCCATGGAACACTGGCACTATAAGCTGTCAGTTGCAACTATTGAGACTATTTCCCTTCTTTATAACTCTTCCTAGCTCAGGAATGACTGAGGGGAGATATAATTGATTTCTAGAAAATCAGGAGTGGAGAGGAATGGCTAAACATAAATTGATTGTTTACTTTTCAAAAAGTAGAAAGACTAGGGACACATCATTAAGTTACAAAGTAGTATATGTAAAACACATAGGAGTAGCCTTATTTATTTATTCATTATTAGTATTTAGCTCCCGCCTTTCCAATGGTAGTTCAAGGTGAGTTACATTCAGGTTCGTAGGTATTTCCCTGTCCCCAGAGGGTTAAGTGATAATGGTTAGAACAGTGGACTTAAAAACCAAGGAAGCCAGGTTCAACTCTGATCATTCATGCTTGTGATCTTGGGTAAGTCACTTAACCCTCCATTGTCTCAGGTACAAACTTAGGCCCCTTTACAAAACTGTGCACTTGGAGTGAAAATTAACATGCATCATGTGAAAGCCTCCACGGTAACTATTGGGGGCATGATCAGCATGTTTCCAATATTTAATATACAGATGAAAACCCTAATGCATGGCACAGTTACTGCGGGTGCACTTATCTCCACCTATTGAAGTAGAGGGAATTGTACCCATGCTAATTGCAATATTGACGTTGCGCGATTTGTACTTCCATGCCCACTCTCCGCCCCTAACCTGCTCATTCTCCACGCCAACCTGTGAGTGGAGGTTGGTGTGTGAATCAGCACATGGTAATTGTAATGCACCTGTACTAAGTTACCGTGGGTCCGAGTGCGTGGTTACTGCTTGCTAAAATGCATGCCAACTGCTTAGAGCACTTTAGTAAAAGGTCCACTTGGATTTTAAGGAAAATGCCTACTGTACCTAAATGTAACTTGCTTTGAACTTCTGAGAAAGGCATGACCTAAATCCAGTTCCCCCCTCTGCACATAGATGGCAATTGTTATGACAGAGCTTGGAGGAGAGCGACAGCAATCTAGCTTCAGCATCACTATTGAGCACTGAATAGGAGGTCTTCCCCTCTAGAAATGGTAAAAGCTTCGGCGACAGCTAGGCCAGAGAAATGACCCTGGATCTTTGACACGGCAGCGCATAGCAGTGCTGCTGAGTCACCGGACTAGCCTATGATCTCTGAAGTGCCAAGGAGTAGTTTCTGACATCTGGATATCTCTTCTAGAGTGTTTACAATGTTGCCGGATTCTCAAGTAGTTCAGTTTATTCACAGTTAATTAACCACTTTTCAATATATTACATCAAAGTAGAGTAAAATAAAATAAAATTGTTAAAAGAATAAATAAAACGATAAAAGGAAAAAAGAGAAATAAAAATAAGTTAAAAAGAATTCTGTGCAAAACATCACTGGAATAATTTGCAGGATGAGTAAATCAACCCTAGGACACAAAAAGGCCCATTTGAGATAGATATGGAGAGAGGAATTAGGACATTCAGATTGGGATGTAGAAAATTCCCACTGTATTTTACATAGTCTCTACCAAAAGCAGAGTCTCTTGTAAAATACGTTTAAGGAGGTGCAGGACTGCACATGAAGTTTGTACCATGTCCAGTGGGAGCTGCAATTATACAAAGCTGCATGCTGGGAAAAAGAGCATCCTGCTCTTTCCCAGCTGTACGTGGGAGCCGAAAATCACTGTTTCTGACATTGATCCTCCTATCTCCCCCAAGCAGTGTCATAAATCCTGCCCAAGCAGCCCCTGCAGTGCAGGGGGTCCAGGGAAAAAGGGGGCCCACTCTCAGTTGCTCCCATGTCTTCCAAAGTGTACTGCCCCTACTTTTGGGGCCCTTTAAAAATTGTTTCTTAGAGGCCCATGATTTGATTTTCTGCCTCTGCCCCAACAATAATATTTCTAAACCTCATCCCCAAGAACCCCTGTCGCTCCCAGTGGTGCCTGACCATATCAAGAACCCCAATGGTGAATCCCCCAACATTAAAACCCCTCGATAGTGACCCCACCTCACATGAAGAACTCCTCTTGATGGTGCTTCTCCCAGGAAACCACCCCTTGTCCCAGCCCCTGCTCTTATCTGGGATCCCTGGTATTCAGGAGGGAGCAAGAGTGATCTCCATTCACGTCTGCTCGCTGTGGTGTTGGGTTCAAAATAGTATCCATGAGCCTTAGCAGTTCTCTCAAGTGTTACCACTTGGGGTCAAGCTCCCACATAATGGCAAAATGCAATTACTTTTTCTTCTGGTGATGTACCATATTATTAAGTTCTCTGGATCCTACTAAGATTTTAAGGTTGTTTGTTTGGGGCTGACCATTGTTTTTCTTCTCTCTTCCTCGCTGACAGCTTTACCAAAAATTCCAGATCCCCACGTAATCCATGATCAGCTGCATTAACATAAGGATACTATTATATCTTGTGCATTGGGGTGCAATGTTCTTGAATGCGCTGAATAAAATTCCTAACAAATATTAAATGAAATATGATTGCATTGCATGGAAAATTTATTGTTCCTTCACTTCTGGGTTGTAAATGGAACTATGGCTTACCAGACCCCAGAGGGAAGCCATTTAACCTTGATCTCCTGGGCCTCTTACTATACACCATTGGGATCAGCCAGACACTCTTCCAGGAGACACATGACACGAATCTTGGATTGTCTGACTTCCACTGGGAGTGTGAGGATTTCTGCTTTGCATGCAATCTACTAATTTCTTCATTTTCTGCATAAGTATTCATGAAACTGTCCGTTTTGTACTGTTATTTCCTTTATGGTATGTAAAACACATCTTAAGTATATTTATTATTTAAACAAAGCGTACAGTTTTAAGTGCTTTCCAGTTACCAATTATCCTAGATTCTAATCTACTCTTTATATGGTTGGAACAAATGCTGATTAAAGGCTCTGTTTTCAAAAGTTTGCTGCAGACAGAAAGTGGGAGAAAACCTATTAAAACCAGGACCCGAGTATCCAATCATAAGCCGTCTTCAGCTTCACTTGGGCAATAAACCCTCCTAATAATTATCAAAGACTTTAATCATTTATGTGAGCATAAACAAATGTTATATGGCAGCATAAAGCACTGCCTTAGCCAATATATAACAACCAGATGTTTGCGGCCTTTCCTATCAAATCCTCATAAGCTAATAACAGGATGTACCAAAGAACATACACTATCCAGAATGGCAAAGAGGGAAAAAATACATTTATGATGGAATATGTTTCTCTTTCCAGTGGAGTACGACAAAGAATTCCTCCTCCAGCGACAGCATCACCGAGAGTTCAGGTTCGATCTTTCCAGGATCCCAGAGGGCGAAGCCGTGACTGCTGCCGAGTTTCGGATATATAAGGATTACATCCGAGAGCGCTTTGATAATGAGACGTTCCAGATCAGTATCTACCAAGTGCTACAGGAACATCCTGGGAGGTGAGTTACCAGAGAACTGCGATTAGGAGTATTGTACATACAGTGCATAACAATAAAAGTTACCAGCTTCCTGTGTGGCCATTTTTAAAGGTCTTGATTTCATAGACTCGATGTCAGGAAACTCACAATGATATTTTACGGATCGTGCTATGGGGCTAAAACTGTACCATTGTACTTTTGCAGAGGGAAATCATAGATTAGGCCAGGAAGGCCTAAAGCAATGGAATGTGTGATGGAGAACACACGTATTTCAAGGATGGTGCTTAGTGGACCATAAAGAAAACTGGCAGAGGGTAGTGAACAGATGGCTGAGTTCTTCCAGCAGCAAACGTACTGTAATGTCACAGGGGTGGCGGGAAGAAAACAGAAATTACAGAAAAAACATGTCAATAAACAGATGGAAGGCCATGGAACATGTCAAAAAAAATACCAAAGTCCTAAAAGCTGGGTCAAATGGAAAGCAGAAACAGAGCTTGTGTAGCATACTAACCTGATTATGAGGAAATGTAGCCCACTCTATAGGATGGGATTTCAGTTAGCCACTTTCAGTAGTTGCTCATGGAAAATTACTTTCAGGTACAGTCGATATGTTCCTCTCCCTAGAGGGCTTACAATCTAAGGGGCCCTTTTACTAAGTGTTTAACATATGTTTTAGGCCTAAATCTTTTTTCTTGGGTGGTGGTTCCTAATGCTGAACATTGCATCGTGTAATCATAGTTTGGGTTGTTCTTTCCTAGCTGCATAACTTTGCACTTGTCCAAATTAAATTTAAGCATCCAGTTCAATTTATCAAGGTCCTCTTGCAATTTTTCACAATCCTCTTGCGTTTTAACAACTTTAAATAATTTTGTGTCATCTGCGAATTTGATTACCTCATTCGTTATTCCCATTTCCAGGTCATTTACAAATATGTTAAAAAGCGGACCCAGCACAGATCCCTGGGGTACTCCACTATTCACCTTTCTCCATTGGGAAAATTGTCCATTTAGCCCTACACTCTGCTTTCTTTCTTTTAACCAGTTCCTGATCCACAGTAGTACACTGCCTCCTATTCCATGACTTTTTAATTTTGAGAGACTTTGTCAAAGGCTTTCTGAAAATCCAGATACACTGTATCAACCAGTTTACCTGTTTATTGGCACCTTCAAAAAAATATTAGTAAGACAAGACCTTCCTTGGCTGAAGCCATGTTGGCTTTCTCCCATTAAACCATGACTATCTACATGTTCCATAATTTTGTTTTTTATAATGGTTTCTGCCATTTTGCCTGGTACTGACATCAGGCACACCGGTCTGAGGTGTCCCGATTCACCCTTGGAACCCTTTTTAAAAATTGTTATTACACTGGCCATTTGCCAATCTTCGGGTATTACAGATGATTTTAATGATAGTTCACAAATTACTAAGGTCTGCAATCTCATATTTCAGCTTTTTCAACATCCTCGGTTATATACCATCCGGTCCAAGTGATTTGCTACTGTTTAGTTTATCGGATAGTTGTAATATATCTTCCTGGTTTATAAATATTTCTTTCAATTCTTCCGATGCATCACCTTTAAATATCATTTCAGTCATAGGTAACTTCCCTACATCTTCTTTAGAAAAGACCAAAGCAAAGAATTCATTCAGTCTCCCCGCTATGGCCTTGTTCACTCTTAGTGCCCCTTTTACCCCTCTATCATCTAATGCCTGGACTGACTCTCTCACAGGTTTTTTTCTACGAATGTACTTGAGAAAGTTTTTATTATGCATTTTTGCTTCCATGGCAAGCTTTTTTTCAAATTCTCTCTTTGCCTGCCTTATCACTGCCTTGCATCTAACTTGCCAGTGCTTATTTAGTTTCCAGTTTTCGTCATTTGGCTCCTTTTTCCATTTCCTAAAAGATGCTTTTTTGGCTACAGCTCCTCTCTGAATTCACCTTTAAACTATGCCTTCCACGTTTCTTAAAGCGTGGAATACAAGTGGTCTAGGTTTCCAAGATAGTATTTTTAAATAACACCCATGCTTGATGTAAATCTTTAACGTTTTAGTTTTTTTCTTAACTATTTTCTTCATTTTATCACAGTCTCCCTTTTGAAAGTTAAAAGGTAGTACTGTGGATTTCCTTGCCGTCCTTCCTCCGTTTATTAAATCAAATGCGATCATGCCATAATCACTATTGCCAAGTGACCCCAACACCCTTATCTCTTGCACCAGATCTTGTGTTCCACTAAGGACTAGGTCCAAAATGGCTTCCCCTCTTGGCTGTTCATGAACCAGCTGCTCCAAGAAGCAGTCATTTATTTCACCTAGAAACTGTATCTCCCTAGCATGTCCTGCCGTGACACTGACCCAGTCGATACTGGGGTAATTGAAATCACCCATTATTATTACTGCGCTGTAACTTTTATTAGCTTCCCTGATTTCTTTGAGTATTACATCATCCATTTGTTGTGTCTGGCCAGGCAGTCGATAGTATACCCCCGCTGCCATCGCCTTCCCCTTTTTATATGGAATTTCGATCCATAGAGATTCAACAGTGTATTTTGTTTCCTGCAAAGCTTTAATCCTGTGTGACTCAATGCCCTCTCTAACATAGAGTGCAATCCCTCCACCAATTTGATCTATTCTATCATTGGATATAATTTGTACTCAGGTATCACAGTGTCCCATTGGTTGTCCTCCTTCCACCAGGTCTTTGAGATATCTAACATTGTATCTAACATCTTATTTAGTGCAATATATTCTAACTTTCCCATCCTATTTTTTAGACTTCTAGCATTTGCATACAGGCATTGTAGAGGTTGTATTTTATCCATATCAATCTGGTTATTGGTAGACAGGGGTGATTTGGAATAGAGACGTTTGAATATGAGAATTTAATAAGGGAATTCTTAAAGGGTATTAATGAACAAAGCCATTCTCAAAGATGGGAATGCCACAGGACTGAAATGAAACTGCAAGGAGATAAACTTATAGGCAACATCGGGATGGAATCAAATCAAGCTTTAACACTAGAAGCCCCAAAAGGAATTTTACCTAGAAACCTGAAAGTGCGTCAATTGACGCATTATCACGACAACTGCGTTTAGCATGAAATGCAGATCGTGCAGTATGTGACGTCATTACATGATGTCATCGTGTGTTTATTGTTTGTAATGTTGGAGTAAAACTGTAAACAGTGATTGAGATGCGCCACCTAGTGGGAACATGAATTTATACCTAGAAGCCCCAAAGTACGTCAATTGACACATCCAAGACAATTGAGTGCATCAATTGACATACTTTGGGGCTTCTAGGTATAAATTCATTTTCCCGCTAGGTGGTGCATCTGTCATTAATTTTCGATGCACATATTTGAACATCTTGACCTTGCTAACAAAGTCATGGAACATGACTGACATGGTTCTAGAAGTGGCGCTGGTATACAACTTCGAAGATGCATTTGCGTCAATTGACACACTTTGGGGCTTCTAGTGTTAAGAATTACTTCAAAAATAGAAGGTGGTAACTTGCACGGAGTGGCGGGAACAACGCTAGCCGTCTTACTGGGCAGACTACATGGGCCATGCTGGTCTTTATATGCCGTCATTTACTATGTTGCTGTGTGACATGGATGGCAATTTAGAAGCAACTGAATAAGTGGATGTAGGCTTGTATATGGGAAATTAGAAAGGCAAAGTGTGCATATACTTTCCATTCTAAAATCACAGCTTACATGTGTATCCCGCAGCAGCAGCAGACATGCATGTATATTTACACTTCTTCCAGAGCAGACATATATATATATATCAACTGTTATATCTGCTGCAATTTACATACCTTTGCCTTTTGCAAAACATTCATAGAAACCTCAAACTCTGCCCAGCTTTGCCCAGGAATTCCTCTGTTATACATTTTAAAAATTATTCCTAGGATCACCGCCTACACGTTTTTATGCTTATATCTGGCATATTATTTTACTGTACAAGTGTTGATTTTTGCATGTAAAACCTGCTTTTACCATAGTATATAATCCATTGCATAGATAATTAACAAATAATACAACAGCCCAATAAATAAGGTGAAACCAAGCTCTTAAAACAACAAACCATAAATGCAAAGAGATCAGTGTATAACAGCAGTGACAATAAATCCAATGCTTGGTTGCAAAGGTCATTCCGAAGAACCATGATTTAAGAACATGTCTAAAAGTGAACAGCCCAAGGATCACAGAGATGTTGCTTGACACTATTTCATGGGGTTCCATGAAAGCAAACTGCCTCTATGTATCAGACAGTCTATCTTCACTCAGAGAAGGCACCTGAAGCAGAACCTCATATTCAGCTCTTAGAGCACATGAGGTCTTCAGTATGTCACACAAATAGACTGGGCCTAAACCCTAAAGAATTTTGAACACCAAGTTCAATGATATAACGTTTTCAGAATAAAGGCCTGATATTGAACTGGGATGGCTATGCACCACTACAGCTGACCTTTAACCCCGCATATTCAATGCTGGGGTCATGTGCAGCCCTGGCATTCAATATCTGGGGTCGCTGCACAGTCTCCGCAGCCGCAGTAGCTAACTGTGGGTAAAAAATAAGCTAGCTTTCACAATATCACCACTGCCCGATTAGCGAATCTCGCCACCCCCTGGAACACCTCAGAACACCCATGACATAAGAACATAAGAGATGCCATACTGGGTCAGACCAAGGTCCATCAAGCCCAGTATTCTGTTTCCAACAGTGGCCAATCTAGGTCATATGTACCTAGCAGTTTCCCCAGGGGACACAGGTTCCACAGTGCTTGTACTGGGTCAAGCATTGATATCCTGGGTCCCTTCTTAATAATGGTTTATGGACCTTTCCTCCAGGAACTTGTCCAAACCTTTTTTAAACCCAGCTACATTAACAGCCTTTACTACATCCTCTGGTAACAAATTCCAGAGTTTGATTACACGTTGAGTGAAAAAATATTTTATTTTATTAGTCTTAAATAGTTTACCCTGTAGCTTCATTGCATGTCCCCTAGTCTTTCTATATTCTGATAAGGTAAACAATCGATCTACGTTTACCCGTTCCACTCCGTTCATTAATTTATAGACTTCTATCATATCTCCCCTCAGCCGTCTCTTTTCCAGGTTAAAGAGCCCTAACCTTTTTAGCCTTTCTTCATAGGAGTATCCTTCCATCCCCTTTACCATTTTGGTGGCTCTTCTCTGAACCTTTTCTAAAATCGCTATATCCTTTTTAAGATACGGCAACCAGAACTGCACACAATATTCAAGGTGCGGTCTCACCATGGAACGGTATAGAGGCATTATAATATCTTTTGTTTTATTTTCAATTCCTTTCCTTATCATATCTATTTGCTCTCTTGGCCGCCGCTGCACACTGGGCCGAGGGTTTTAACATGGTATCCACAATGACGTCTAAATCTTTTTCCTGGGTGGTGGTTCCTAATGTGGAACCTTGCATCGTGTAACCATAGTTTGGGTTGTTCTTCCCTAGGTGCATAACCTTGCACTTGTCCACATTAAATTTCATCTGCCATTTTGATGCCCAGTCTTCCAATTTATCAAGATCCTCTTGCAATTTTCCACAATCCTCTTGGGTTTTAACAACTTTAAATAGTTTGTGTCATCTGCAAATTTGATAACCTCACTTGTTATTCCACTTTCCAGGTCATTTATGAATATGTCAAAAAGCAGCGGACCCAGCACAGATCCCTGGGGTACACCACTATTCACCTTTCTCCATTGGGAAAATTGGCCATTTAGCCCTACCCTCTGCTTTCTATCTTTTAACCAGTTCCTGATACACAATAGTACACTGCCTCCTATCCCATGACCCTTTAGTTTTGCCAAAAGTCTCTGATGAGGGACCTTGTCAAAGGCTTTCTGAAAGTCCAGATACACAATATCAACCGACTCACCTTTGTCCACCTGATTATTCACTCCTTCAAAAAACATAACAGATTAGTAAGACAAGATCTTCCTTGTCTAAAGCCATGTTGGCTGTCTCCCATTAGGTCATGACTATCTACATGCTGAGTAATTTTATTCTTTATGATGGTTTCTACCATTTTTCCCGGTACTGATGTCAGGCTCACCGGTCTGTAGTTTCCCGGATCACCCCTGGAACCTTTTTTAAAAATTGGTGTTACATTGGCGATCCTCCAATCTTCAGGTATTAGAGATGATTTTAATGATAGTTCACAGATTACTAATAGCAGGTCTGCAATCTCGTATTCAGTTCTTTCAACACCCTTGGATGTATACCATCCAGCCCAGGTGATTTGCTACTTTTCAGTTTATCTAATAGTTGTAATACATCTTCCCGATGTATCGATATTTCCTTCAATTCTTCCGCACCTTTAAATACCACTTCAGTCATGGGTAACATCCCTACATCTTCCTCAGTAAAGACTGAAGCAAAGAATTCATTCAGTCTCTCCTCTATCGCCTTCTCGCCTCTTAGTGCTCCTTTAACCCCTTTATCATCTAACGGACCAACTGACTCTCTCACAGGTTTTTTGCTACGAATGTACTTGGAAAGGTCTTTACTTCGCGTTTTTGCTTCCGCAGCAAGCTTCTTCTCAAATTCTCCCTTTGCCTGCCTTATCAATGCCTTGCATTTGACTTGCCAGTGCTTGTGCTGTTTCCAGGTTTCGTCGTTTGGCTCTTTTTTCCATTTCCTGAAAGATGCTTTTTTGGCAACAACAGCCTCTCTGACCTCACCTTTAAACCATGCTGGCAGTTTTTTGGACTTCCTTCCACTTTTCTTAAAGCATGGAATATAGCTGGTCTGGGCTTCCAGGATAGTATTTTTCAACAACAGCCAAGCCTGATGTACGTCTTTAACCTTTGCAACTGCTCCTTTTAGTTTTTTCTTAACAGTTTTCCTCATTTTATCATAGTCTCCCTTTTGAAAGTTGAAAGGTAGTACTGTGGATTTCCTTACTATCCCTCCTCCACTAATTAAATCAAAGGCGATCATGCTATGATCACTATTGCCAAGTGGCCCCAACACCCTTATCTCTTGCACTAGATCTGGTGTTCCACTAAGGATTAGGTCTAATATGGCTTCCCCTCTGGTCGGCTCATGAACCAGCTGCTCCAAGAAGCAGTCATTTATTTCACCTAGGAACTTTATCTCCCTAGCATGTCCTGCCGTGACACTGACCCGTCCCGATGTTAAGCGGTTAGCATTGGGGCATGTAGTGACATTAATCGGGGATATTCAGCGGCACAAACCATGTTAGTGCTGTTGAATATCCTGCTAGGCTGTGTAAATGTTTATGTTTATGTTTATTAATCATTTGATATACTGCTCAGACCAAAAGGCATTAAAGCGGTTTACAATACTATATCATTTGAGGAAATAGGAAAAGAATGCTATTTATAAGATAGGACAGAATAGAGAAAGAAACAGTCAAACAGATAAGAAGAAGAACAAGAAGAGCAAGTTACCACGAATGCAGGCATCATGATCCAGTCCATGATATTAATGTATACCGCCACGGTCCAACGCCTAAGGTTTTAAATGCCTTTCAATATCGGGGCCTAAGTCAATGGCAGCCAATGCAGAGCCCAAAGAATCAGGTTGATGTGGTCTCTCCCATGGGAACCAACCAGTAGTTGAGCTGCTGCACAGTTTACTGTTGAAATGTTTGCAAAAGGTTGTTGAACAGATATAGAATGTTACAATAATCAAGATGAAAAGTAGTACAGGAGTGAATAATAGATGGACATTTAGGCCTACATTTACTAAAAGGATCTACCACATTAGTGTACACTAACACATACCCGTTATTTATTGTAGGTCCAATTTTTTGCAGGAAAGGAATGAACATAACATAGCAACCAGTGTGTTTTGAACTTTAACTGAGGCAAGCATTGACTTTCTGCTCCAACAAATGTTACCATGATGCCACAATGACTCCTACGTGTTCCAGTTTGGTCAAATGTGAATAAGGCCTACAGTGATTGCCTGGCGCTTTGCTTAAGTAATCTGGGTTAATTCTTTTGTTTTTGTTTTCTTTTTCAAAATTGACAGAAAAATGTTGTTTCTTAATGATCAAATATATATTTGGTAGTATCGCACTTTGTAGAACTTTCCAGTTTTCAGATGTTTTTCTGATTAGTAGCTGTATAGTAGGGATAAGGATTTGTTTAAGATTATGATGCCCAGAAACGGAGACCAGGGGGGTGGGAATAGAGGATGTGTAGGGATCAGCAATGAGTATTTCACTTGCAGATTGGATGTGGGGGGGGGGGGGATGCTCTTACGTTTTGGACATGTTCAAAATTTGGGGCCCTAGGCACATATCTACAGCATATGGCCATGATTAAGGATAAGCTGAAAGGGTGTAGACACATTGCAGACATAAAAGTGCATTTGGCATAGGATGTAAAGTTCAGAAGTTCACAGTTCCCTCAGTATTTTATGAAAGGCCCTGCTGACTGTGGAGCCTTTTGTAAAATACATGCAGTATAAGGATGTCAGGAAATAAACATGATTTGCCAGCATGTACAGCAGGAATAGCATTTTCAAAACCCTGCGTGTACAGAAGAGCATCATCATTCGGTATCTTCCATGTATAATTGCTGGTAATTGTACATGGAAGTACCGTATTTCCTGGATTATAAGTCACCCCTGTGTATAAGTCACAGTGGCACAATTTGGCATTTTTGCATGTAAAATACTACTATAAGTCGCTTCTGTTTATAAGTCGCTAGTACGAAAAATAAAGCACGAGACAACATTGCTGTTTCTTAAAACCGGATTTATTCTGTTTCACTTTCACTTTAAAATAACACTCATTCCACATCAGATTTGTTCTGTATCACTCTCGGTGTCATTTGTTCTGTATCATCTTGGTGTCACTGTGAAATAGTTCTGCAGTTTCAGGTGCCAGTTCATGTTTATTATTGTCTTGTTCTTTGTGTTCATGTTCATGGTTATCGGGGCTCTTTAGGATCTCAGCCTTCACAAAATCTGATTTGATTGGGGGGCAAGATGGCGACAGGTTGTTGCGGCTGTTGAGACGCTCGACGCTTACCGCTCAGGTCCGGAGAGTTCGGCTTCTCTAGAATGGGGCGTCGAAAGAGGAAACAGGCTTCTCTTCCCTCGGGGATAGCTTCTTCCAATACTCCCAGGCAGAAAACGTTAGTGGTGTGCGGATTCTCAGCGGCAACTGGTGGAGCAGTGTCTTCAGCAGAGCCTATGGTGTTTGAACCATCGGCTCTGGGTGCATCTGGGGTTTGGCTGTCTCTTGAGCAGCGTACCCCCCCCCGCCTCGACCTGAGATTGCTGTCCCAGTATTCTGAGCACCTCCCACCGATTTGCTGATGTGCTCGCCAGTTAAAGGAGGTGAAGAGGGCTCCAGCGGGACTTTGAAAACTTCCTCACCCCTGGTAGAATTCGCAGTGGAGGGAGTTGGAGCAAGAAGTATCAGCTCCCCGGTTGGGGAACCTGCAGCTGCAGACGGGAGGTTTGAAGGAATCCCAGGTCTGAGTGGCTTGACAAAACCATCGGTTATAACTTTAGAAGCACTGTGGGATGCAGTGGCTACCATGAATACTTCTCTATTGGCTTTTGTGGGTGCAGTGAAAATGGATTCTCTTTCGTTGAGAAGTGACTTTTCCCAGGTGAAAAGTTTGCAAGAGGATCAGGCTCGGCGTTTGACTGGTGTGGAGATGGAGTTGGAACATCTTCGAGGACTCTGTGCTGCTCAAGTTAAGGATAAAATCTTGCTTTCTAAAAAGGCTGAATATTTGGAGAATTATGTGCGTAGGAATAACTTGAGGTTATTGAATTTTCCTAAGTCTCCTATTATGTCGCCTTTGGAGATGGCCCGCAAATATCTTTGGGGAGTGCTTGAACTCCCTGCTGAAAATTTGCCTCCTATTGTGCGCACACAGTATCTATCCGTAGGCCCTGTGTCTAAGGGTCCCACTTCGGGGAATCTGCTTCAAGGAGTCGGTGATCTTACGGCTTTCTTGGAAGATTCTTTAGAAGTGGTGACCGGTCGAACTACCTTGCTTTTGACCCTAGCCTTGGATCCTGATAAATCTTTGATTCTTCGAGCATACTTTAGAAATTTCAAAGTTACTTTCTTAGGGTCTAAAGTATATACGTTTCCTGATCCTGCTCGTGTCACCCAGATGAGGCGAAAGGAATTTCTTGTTCTTCGACCAAGAGTCCTCTCCCTCTGGGGTAGTTTTTTGTTAAGATTTCCCTCTCGATGTATAATTACCTTTGATAAGTTTTTTCTTTTTTTGAGCCTAGTCAGTTATTGGAATTTCTTGTAGCTAGGGAAGGTCTTGTGGTGCATACTACTTCCAACATGGCTGATACGTAAGTCTCCATCCTGCTTTGATGATTTATGTTTCCATGGGGTTTTTTTCTTGTAGCCCACCTGGAATTGCCTAAAGATTGTGGGCAAATATTAGGATGTAACATTTATTGTTTTTCTTTTTAATGCTTTGTTGGTTATTGTATAGAATGATTCATCCTGTTTCTCTCATTCTTGTTTTGCTGGAATGTTTTTTTGGAAATTTATAAAAATTAAATTAAAAAAAAAATCTGATTTGATTATTTTATTGCTCACACCCCCCCCCCCCACCATGCTGTGGCAACCCACCTGGTAACTTCTGGAAAAGTGGCGTGATGCATACGGCCGGTAACTGTGAAACTGTGTTTTCGTGGCACATCTAGTTTTCCCTTAGGCGACGCAACACAACTTTGAATCTTCTGTTGATGGAAGTGTCATGCAGTTGAAGTATTTTTGTCATACCACCAGGTATAATAACCAGGACAGTGTTCAGAGATTTTATTTTCTTCTTTATGTCTTCAGTGAAATGGGCTCTCATGCTATCCATGACAAGTAGTGCTTTGTGTCTCTTGAAAAATCCATCCATCCATCTATCCATCCTTTCTCATTCACATCAACCACAACGGTAGAGTTTCACGTGGCATTGTCTTCCTTTTGAATATAATCATAGGTGGCAGCTTCTTTCCACTTACCCAGCAGGCCAGCACCACTGTAAAGTGTGTTTTTTCGTGTCCGGTGGTTTCAATGTCTATTGTTCTAACCCCCTTTTGACTGACCGTTCTTCCTAATGGGATGTCGAAGGTTAAGGGAACCTCGTCCACATTGATTATGAAGTCTGGTGTCAATGTGTATGTGTTGATTTCTTTGTTTATGAATTCCCTGAAATTCTGTACTTCATCCAGGAAATCAGCGGGGAGCTGCTGACACATGGTTGTTCTTTGTCTAATGCTTAATTTGTTTCTTATCGTAAATCGGTACACCACAAATGACCAGCCTTGAATCCCTCAATATTCATTTCCCTGGTGATATGAACTGCTTTGAATTGCACCTGCACGATGGACAGTCCACGGCCCTGGGCCCTCTGCAGATGTGCAGACGCAGACGTGCTTCTAATTCAGACCACCATGCTTTGCAGCCGCGATGTGCCTTCTTGCTGCGTTTCATCAAGATTAGTTTTCCCTGTGTCTTTCTCCAGTCTCTAACTAATTTCTCATTTATCCCAAAAGTTTGCTCGGCGGCTCTGTTACCATGTTCTTCTGCATAATGAATAGCTTTCAATTTGAATTCTGCACTGTATGAGCTCTGCACCTTCGATGTCACCATTTTTTGTGAGGTTAAAAATAACATTTGTGTTGTAACTGAAATTCGTCCGGTATGCCATTTTGTAGGCTGTTTGATATGCTATTTTGCGAGTTTAGTCCAAGTACATACCAGTCTGCTGAAAGGAGGGTCTGCTTGCAAGCGTTGGATGTAGAGCGGAGGGCCCAGGGAGAAAGACCGTCCACTGCGCAGTTGCGAGTATTTATATCTGTTTTGAGGGCGTGGTCCACCATGTAAATTTATTAGATAAGTCGCTTTGTTGTATAGGTCATGCCATAGGTTTCTCATGTAAAAAAACGTGACTTATAACATGGGTAATGCGCTACTGATTTTCACTA
Organism: Ichthyophis bannanicus; assembly: GCA_033557465.1. Classification (NCBI taxonomy): domain Eukaryota; kingdom Metazoa; phylum Chordata; class Amphibia; order Gymnophiona; family Ichthyophiidae; genus Ichthyophis; species Ichthyophis bannanicus. The sequence goes on along the minus strand of CM066049.1, from coordinate 115,078,836 downwards.
CGTCATGTTTAAGAGGCGACAATTGTGCATATAAAAAACATATGCTTAATGTGTAAGTGAGCAATTAGGCAGCAGGGCACCTAAGTGTACATTTTTCATTTTTGCATTTTATAGGCAGAAAAAGTATCGGGGGGGGGGGAGGAGGTTAAGGGCCTCTTTTACTAAAGCCCAGTAACTGTTTAGAGTGAATTTAAACACGCAGCAGCTGGCAGTCAGGAATGATAACACGGATGCACGCCAGCGGCCGCATGGTAAATTGCGTAGTAATGGACCATCACATGATGGGGCAGCGAATGGGTGGAGCATATTGCTGCTAGCACGAGGGCAACGTGGGAATTAATGCGACTGCATCTAATGACATCTCTGTGGGTATCGTTAGGTACACCTGCATGTTAAGGTACCCTGCCGGGAACATGCTCGTCGCACCCTCGACAGTTAATGCGGAGGCTCTGCACTTAATGTGCATTGGTTTCACATGTTAAGTGCAGAACCTTAGCAGGCTTTAATAAAAGGAGCCCTATGTACATTTGCTCCCTTAAATACTCATTTCAGGTCTGGCCAAAACAACCCCTTTGCAGAACGTTATGCGTGTCTCACAGGAAGTGCAAAAAGTGATGAAGAAACCTTTGCAGCTATCACGTGTATTCCTATTGTAAAAAGGGGAATACTTGTATAATTTTTGGATCCACCCAAAGCATGCCGTCTTTTAATCTGTGCGTTCAGGGCCATCTCCATATGAAAACTACCCATGTACGCCAGACAAGGTTCCTAAAATGACCTCTGAGGTGTCTAGACAAAGCTTGGCAGCCCAAGACCTTGATGACACTGAGCAGAAAAATTAAATAGTCGAAAGATGAAAAGAAATGATGACCTATAATTAAAGGATATTTTACAACAAATGAGGGAAAAATAAAGAAATATGATCAGTGTTTAGCATCATATTGCATGTTGCACGCACATGGGGCAGTTTTCCAAGGCTTTTTTGCAGGTGAAAATTAGTGCTCATGCATGAGACCAAAAGAGCATCTGCTCTGGGCCTGGGGCTGGTGGTGGGAGGAGAGAGGGTCAGAATGGGGAAAGTAAAATGCACAGGGAGAGTTTCCTTTTGACCTGCAAATTGTGGGGGGACTGAAAATTTTCCATGATGCCCAGTGGTTGAAAGCTATTTGCCAGTGGAATTGCCCCACTTTGCTCTATGCATCAATTATTCCAAGTGATACAGACCTATGATGCAAGCAGACACAGACAAACCCTGAGTGCTAGAAAGTGGAGATAAGATACTGGCCTGTGGACCTTTGGTGTGACCTGATTTGGGAAGCCTTGTGTTTGTTTTTCTTGCACATTTAATATGTAATGGGAGAGGTAAAGAGAATCGCAGATTTTATGATCTGCCATAATCCTTCTAGAGAAGGAAATGCGCGCAGATATGCTCTTTTTGGCATGCCCAAGACATTTTAATTACTGCTTTCAATTGGTAAGGGCATTCTGTCTAATTAATACAGACAGACCACAACATGTTCATCATGATGATTTATACGTTGTACTTGCTTGAAATTGCACAATGAGCTATTAAATTTATTACAAGCAATCATTATCATATACTATGTTTTCTAACAAATCCTAAGAGGATTCAGACATGACCGTATGTGTTATTTTCCCGTCTTTACTGATTAATTGAGGCCTAAAGAACCTCAAACCATTTGTCTTCAGTATGTCATTAATGATTCCACAGAGGCTCAGATGCTGAAATTCTGCTGGCAATGTGGTCTCATTGTTTTGTGTTTGAATGTTTATTACACCCCATGACTGCTAGGTTTGCAAACACCATTTCAAGAAGATCCACCAAGCCAGGCTCTTCCCTCACCCTGTCAGGTAACTTCTCCTTTCCTGTAGCCTCTTCCATCTTCTCTCCTTCTCATTGCACCCTACAGCATGCATTCTCCCTCGCTTGTGCGCTCCTTCTTCCTCCTCAGTTATGTTTATACTGGCATGCACGGGCAATAGGACATCTTTTTGCTTGGGGGAGGAACAACCAAGCTGTGCCCCTGCCCCTCTTCCCCCTCAGTTCCCTAGTTGCTGATGCTATGTGGGCCCAGATACTGGTAGAGCCGTGGCCACCTGCATGGCTAAGATGTATGAACAAAGTTGGCTGGAAGAATGAGAGCTTGAGTGTAGAGTGGTCCTACTAGGGACAACGAAGCTGGTGGGACCTGCACTGTTCAACAGGAGAGGTCTTGTAAAGCATCGGAAAACGCGGGGCTCACGGTTGTCAGGTGGAGGTCTTACCTCCATAGCCAGTTGGCAGAGGAAGAGAAGGAGGAAGCAGCAGGTCCTGTGTAAACTTAAGGAGGCGATCACGGACTCATAGCAAGGTCCAGATTCTAGAGACAGAAGCAGATTAATGGAAAACTAGGGGCCCTGATTGTAATTTTCATCTCTCAGGCAGTTGAAATGCAGTGCATTTTCTAATTCTTAGCTGAAACTTTGGAATTAAAAAAAGTTTTAGTTTTTCACCAGTCAACTCCGTTTTAATAAACAATTTGAGCAAATACATTTTATAATGTGGTTTACAGGATTAGGTTGCCAGCATTGCATCTTTCGTCCATAATTTACAGTTTTGTGCACGTTTTCTTTGCATGAAATCATTTTGGATGTTCAGTTTATGCATCAGACTTAAGCTTTCCTTAGTATTCATCCACCTGTTGAATTTTCCCATGAGGTTTGGCTGCATCGACTGGAATTTTTCTCTTGAGAGCTGTATTTCAGCTTCCATTAGATTATACCTTATTAATCCTCTCCAGGCCTGCTCCTCTAGAAATCCGCTTCTGTCTCTTCTTGATCTATATCATGTGCATCACCTCTGTGAACGCCGCTGAACATTCTCAGCATGAGAGTATTCTGCAGATGGATCTTAGGCAGTGAAGCATAGGCAGCATTCATCTACATGATACTGAGCTGAGAGGCAAATCTACAGGGTCAAAATGTAAGTCAAAAGAAAATGGATTGCATGAAGCAAAAGACATTTGAGCTGATGCCAAACAGTGCCTAATCCCGAGGAATCCGGCACTTTGCACTGAGATGAGTCCAAGTACCAGATGCTCCAGCTGGAAAAATATGACATCGCTTTACATCTCAGTCGTGTGACTTCTCCTTCAGGCCTTCTGAGGCCACGGAAAGTGGCGATGAAAGAGGAGGATACCTAGAACTACTGACGCACCCCTTTCTTACAACAGCAAACTCTACGAGCGTAACCAAGTAACAGACTTCTCTATGGTAGAAAGTGAAAAAGGATCATGAAAGAGAGTGCTCTAGGTTTTCTGGACAGAGGTGACTTTGTGGAAAAGTGCTGCTTAAGCTGGAGAAACTTCTACAAGGGCCTTGGCTGGGTCTGACAGTAGCTGGAATGAAGAGCACAGCTGGAGCCTCTGCTTTCTGAAGGGTCCCTAGGATGCCTCCTCCTGATGGCTCATTGCGTGTAGAGTAATCAGCCAATGTACCTTTCATCATGAGAACAGCAGGTACAGTGAGTTCTGTCTGCTGCTATAAACAGAGACTTTATTATATTCATTTTTAAAGTTCAAAACATTGTACGTACCCACATTTGGAAACATTTTTATGAATATACAAGTATTCACACCCCAATAAAAACTGGAAATCATTAAAACTGACTCTTGTTTATTTATGTATGTATTTGGAAGAAAGCCAAATTCTTGTTCATATCTACTTCATTATGACAAGGAGGGAACGATCGTTAAACCTGGAGCTAGCTTACCTTGCAATTTATACCCATGAGCCTGAAAGCAAGCTTTCAAGATTTGCAGCAGGTACATACTCACCAATAAGCACACACGAGAATTCAAAAATAATATCCCTGCAAATTGTCTGATGGCTCTGTCCTCCCCCCCCGCCTTTCCCCCTCCTCCTGTGCTCCTGGCTCAATCCTTTCAGAAAATGGAGGACTGACTATAGGGGTGAATCCAGCACTGGCTCAACTTGTCCATGAATCCTTGAAGTGTTCTGATAATGTTAGATCATTTTCTGCAAACTCTTTTGTGATTAACTAAAATAAAATTGCAACCTCCAAACTGTATTTAAAAGCTAAGGAGTTTGACAGCAAGAGTTGGCTGCCATTTCACGCCTTTGGCAAAAACCTGTCGCAAAAAAAAGAGCCTTAATTGTATGTGAAAAAGAGAGGCTGTATGTGATTTGTTTTAATGAAAACAAACAGAAAACAGCCCTGTTAGCTCTTTAATTTAGCCAAATAGATTCCTTTTTAAATAGCCTCCTCTACCATAGTGCTGGGAAGCTAGCACTGCGACACAACAGATGTACTCTTCCGTTTCCCTCCGAAGTCCACGATGAGGGTAATTTCAAAGGTCTTCTTTGTGTGTCTGTTCTCGTATATGTGCATGCTGTTGTTGTTAAATGCCATTGAGTCGGTTTTAACTCATGGCGACCTTCTGGATACTTGACCTAAACTGTGTTCAGCCTTCAGTCAGGCGGCTCATTGTTGATAGAGCGGCATCCAGAGCTGCTGTTATTGTAACGATCCATCTCATTGCTGGCCTTCCTCTTTTGCGTTGACCTTCTACCTTGCCAAGCATGATGCCTTTCTCTAAGTATCTCTCTCTTCGCATGATGTGTCCAAAGTATGAAAGTCACAGTTTTGTCATCTGAGCTTCTAAGGAAAGCTTAGGTTTCATCTCCTTTAGTACTAAGAACATAAGATTTGCCATACTGGGTCAGACCAAGGTCCATCAAGCCCAGTATTCTGTTTCCAACAGTGGCCAATCTAGGTCATGCGTACCTAGCAGTTTCCCCAAAAGACACAGGTTCCACAATGCTTGTATTGGGTCAAGCATTGATATCCTGGGTCCCTTCTTAATAATGGTTTATGGACCTTTCCTCCAGGAACTTGTCCAAACCTTTTTTAAACCCAGCTACACTAACAGCCTTTACTACATCCTCCGGTAACAAATTCCAGAGTTTGATTACACGTTGAGTGAAAAAATATTTTCTTTTATTAGTCTTAAATAGTTTACCCTGTAGCTTCATTGCATGTCCCCTAGTCTTTCTATATTCTGATAAGGTAAACAATCGATCTATGTTTACCCGTTCCACTCCGTTCTTTAATTTATAGACTTCTATCATATCTCCCCTCAGCCGTCTCTTTTCCAGGTTAAAGAGCCCTAACCTTTTTAGCCTTTCTTCATAGGAGTATCCTTCCATCCCCTTTACCATTTTGGTGGCTCTTCTCTGAACCTTTTCTAAAATCGCTATATCCTTTTTAAGATACGGCGACCAGAATTGCACACAATATTCAAGGTGCGGTCTCACCATGGAATGATATAGAGGCATTATAATATCTTTTGTTTTATTTTCCATTCCTTTCCTTATTATACCTAGCATTCTATTTGCTCTCTTGGCCGCTGCTGCACACTGGGCCGAGGGTTTTAATATGGTATCCACAATGACGCCTAAATCTTTTTCCTGGGTGGTAGTTCCTAATGTGGAACCTTGCATCGTGTAACCATAGTTTGGGTTGTTCTTCCCTAGGTGCATAACCTTGCACTTGTCCACATTAAATTTCATCTGCCATTTTGATGCCCAGTCTTCCAATTTATCAAGATCCTCTTGCAATTTTCCACAATCCTCTTGGGTTTTAACAACTTTAAATAGTTTTGTGTCATCTACAAATTTGATAACCTCACTCGTTATTCCACTTTCCAGGTCATTTATGAATATGTCAAAAAGCAGCGGACCCAGCACAGATCCCTGGGGTACACCACTATTCACCTTTCTCCATTGGGAAAATTGGCCATTTAGCCCTACCCTCTGCTTTCTATCTTTTAACCAGTTCCTGATACACAATAGTACACTGCCTCCTATCCCATGACTCTTTAGTTTTGCCAAAAGTCTCTCATGAGAGACCTTGTCAAAGGCTTTCTGAAAGTCCAGATACACAATATCAACCGACTCACCTTTGTCCAACTGATTATTCACTCCTTCAAAAAAACATAACAGATTAGTAAGACAAGATCTTCCTTGTCTAAAGCCATGTTGGCTGTCTCCCATTAGGTCATGACTATCTACATGCTGAGTAATTTTATTCTTTATGATGGTTTCTACCATTTTTCCCAGTACTGATGTCAGGCTCACCGTCTGTAGTTTCCCGGATCACCCCTGGAACCCTTTTTAAAAATTGGTGTTACATTGGCGATCCTCCAATCTTCAGGTATTAGAGATGATTTTAATGACTGGTTTGTTCTTCGGGCAGTCCATGGTATACACAGTATTCGCCGCCAGCACTATAATTCAATGACAAGGATATGTGCGCTTTTATGTAACCTGGGTGGAGGTATGTTCAGGGCAGGCATTTGGGTGGAGCACGCATTTCTTAAAGATGCCTGACTGATCGCGCCTGCTCTCAAGCAAGTGTGCATACCCGTTACTTCATTTTAGCTGTAATTTCTGGAGGATTTGCCCTGGTGTTTTCTGAAGGCATAGAGGTGCTTATATGCCTTCGTGAAATAGGCAGGGAATAGATTTCTTTCTAACCTACTTACCTGCATAGGTGCCTCTCCTAATTTGCTATCAACACCTACTTTTAAGTGTTTACCATAAATATTTTGATTTCCCCTTTGAGCCCTGTAAACATTTTAAACAGGTTCATATTTCCCAGGGACAGTTCCCTTTTTCTTCAGCTCAGATTAAAACTATTTAAGGAACCTGCACTAAAATGCATTAGGAGCATGTTTACTAAAATGTGGTTATTTACCGCGCATTAAGCTCTAAACATCAGTGCAAGAGAGGGCGCTAGACCTGCAGTAACTCTTGGAGGGGGGCGTGTCTTGCATGTCCCCTGCAGTTACAGCAGCAACAATTATGATTTGCGCATGCTAGTGACGCTCACTCTAACTGTGATTTGCTGTCAATGCTTAGGCTTCGCCCCAAACCTGTCCAGTCACAGCCCCATCGTATGCTGAGCAGGTAGCGTGGGACTTTTACCGTATTTCCCATGCTAATGGTCAGCGCAGCACAATTAGTGCATGGTAAACGCGACACTAACCATGAACACATATTAGTAAACATGCCTCTAGGTGTTCAACACAGGTTTAATACATATTAAGTGGTTAATGCACATTAAAAATACATGCAAAGTTCAATAAAACACACAAGAGTTTGGAGATTACAGTTAAATATTTTGTTTGTGCTAAATCTGCACCATATATTGGTAAAATTTCATTTTTGTGAGAGATTTAATTCCTGTTAGGTCTATTTTCAGTTTCTAGCACAGATTTGAACTGGTCTATAGGCTTCAATAACATCTGTACTGAATATGTTAAAGCCGCTCTTCTTTCATTTTCTTGGCAGAAAGCTGAGAGGCGTCCTGCTTTGCAATTCAATTATAAGCAGTCATCTGTAGCAAATGGAGAAAAGTTAGTGTTTCATTCTTTACAAACATGTGCATATTGACCACAGAAAGATACTGGAGCAAATTTTCTATTTCTATACATTCCGTAGGGCGTGTACATTCGGTTTCTCAGGGCTCCTTAAAAAATGTAGTGCACACTAAGGGGTCCTTACACTAAAGTGCATTAGGTTTTCGCACCAAGTGCCGATTTAGCACAAAAACAATGCTCATTAAGTGCAAAGCTTCCACAGTAGTTGTTGGGGGCATGGCCAGCATGTTCCCATCAATTAACATGCAGATGAATACCCTAATGTAGGGGTCTCCAAATCCAGTCCTTGAGGGCTGCAAACCAGTCAGGTTTTCAGGATATCCCTAATGAATATGCATGAGTTCAATTCAAATACAATGGGGTGGTGCATGCAAATATATCTCATGCATATTAATTACACAATACGAAGCACACACCAGAGTAATACACAAAAAAACAAAAGAAACTCTCAGAACTCCAACTGTTTAAATAGACAACATTTCCAAAGAAAATATTTTAAAGTTTTCATAACCTTTCATTGTCCAAAACCTACTCAAATTTGGAACCCTCGAAATAGCAAAAAGACCAACAAACAGGCATACATTTAGTTTAAATAATTTTTTATGCATATTCTTTATTGATACTCCAAAAGCCTGGCAGGATTGCAGCCCTCCAGGACTGGTTTGGATATCCCTGCCCTAACGCATGACGTTATTACTGCAGGTGCACTTAACTCTACCTATTGAGGTGGTATTAGGAGAATCTGCGCTAATGATAACATAAGAACATAAGATATGCCATTCTGGGTCAGACCAAGGTCCATCAAGCCCAGTATCCTGTTTCCAACAGTGGTCAGTCCATGTCACAAGTATCTGTCAGGTTCCCTCGAAGACACACAGGTTCCACAATGCTTGTATTGGGGCAAGCAGTGGATTTCCTGTGTCCTCTTTAATAATGGTTAGTGCGTGATATATTCCCCCACACTAACTGCAGTGTGCTCACTGCGCCCACTCTTTGCCCCTACATTGTCCAGTCAGCACCCTAACGTGGTTAATGATCAAAACAGCACACGGTAACCACCATGCCCCAATGGTAGCGGTTATAGCAGACTCTTGTGCATATGAAAGCACATGTTAACTGCTTAGCACACATTAGTAAAAGGGCCCCTAAATGGTGTGTTAATTGGCTTCTCATACTTAATTCATTGGTTAGTGAGTATTAAATCAACGTAGCGCACACTAAAAAGTCCCTATTAGAACAAATTTCTGAAACCAACCGAAAAAACACCTGAAAATTGAGAACATTTTTTGAAAAAAACCCCCAAACTATCAGAATCTTTGTGGCTTGTGCCCATCTCTAACATTTTGTGGGTAACGGTGAAAACTACTGGGCATAGTTACTAAAGGTTAACGCAGGTTAAGTGCTGCCTCTGCCCATTCATTTTTACTTAGCACGCATTAAGCTTTAGTAAACATGCCCCTATGAAGCACCACAGCTGTAATGATGCATACGCATACAGACAGACACATTCATACTATTTTTTGATTTATTATAAAATATGTGTACGGTATCATTGAACTGCTGTGTACATATGTAGACGATAAAAAAAACTAAATAAATATTTTTTTTGTATCGTGACTGAGTTTAAAAAGGAGAAATTATTGGGCAGGCCCATCAGCACCGTCATCTCAATGTCTGTAAAAAATGCATTAGGCTTTCCATATCAACAAGCTGAGCAGGACCCAGATTAATCAGTTCCTGGAAAGGCAGAGCCTTCAGCAGTGCATGGTGCTGAAGAGCATGAGATGCTTGTGTGAAAATCACTACTGGGAAAGGCTCCCTACTGCTGAGACCCAGGACCCTCCCCTAGTGCAACTAGTATTTTGGGAGGTCGTCCATGCAAATGTTTATTGGGACATGCCTGACTTATATCAATGTACTATGATTCAATCCTTAAAAGGGACATTCTTCCTGCTGGATGTCAACATGATAAAAGCAGAGGGGAACATTTTTGACCAGACCAGCAATGAGAAACACACTTCCAGCATGCGCCATGTATCCCAAAGTATTCATGGGTTCAGTAGTTAGTAGAATAATTTGCAAATTTTTTGTGTAATTAAACACTTTCGATTCTGTTAGGCTTTTATGTTTTTGACTTTTAGGATGGGTGTGTGTTACTGTTTTCCTCATACTGACTGAGTTCAGTGATACCGTCTAGCTGAAGGATGCTAGACGGTACTGAAGAGTATGTCTGTCTCAGAGGTGACCATTGTTTTCCTTTTTGGTGTGACATTGGGTTGTTCCATTGACATTGATGATGTTCTTTATTCCTTGCTCTACAATGATGGGCCATGTTAACCACACAATTGAAAACCTGTGCGATCTCACATGGGAAGAGATACCAAGGGTGCGCCATCCCCAAGAGTGTGATTTTTCATTTATTTTTATTTACTGCACATTTATATACCGCTACTTCCAGCGATCAGCAGCGGTTTGATTCATGTTCGGGGATTGTCAGTCAAGACTGGGGGGGGGTGGTATGAACAAAGAACTGGGGTCACAGCACACATGGTTAGCGTCTTAGGGGGTGACTTATACATGCTGTGTTCAGGGTATAAACCTAGAAGGGTGTATCGTGCAAATAAAAAAAAGCAAAACAAAATGATCTATGGGGGGTTTCTACTAATGGGTGCTAGCTGGTAGTGTGGATTCTAGCACGCGCTGAAGTTCACTGGGACACGTGTTGCTGGCTAGCACAAGGCCATGTCAGTTAGCGCAGGATGATTTCCGCCCTAACTGTGCAACCCACATTAGGGTTGTGAGTGGGCCTTAGGGGTGGAGAGTGGACGTGGAGGACTCAGCACGGTTAGCGCTGTATTCACAGCTTGTGCTAACTGCATTAGCATGAGTTCACCTAACGCCACCTCGATATGTGACATTAGGTTCACCCATTGCTAATGCAGCAAAAGGCAGGGGTCAGGGCACCGCATTAACTGTCGGGGAAATGCTTTCCACGCCCCTGACAGTTAACACGGTGGTGTTGCAACTAATGCGCTATGGTTTCAATGCTAGTAAAAGACCCCCATAGTGTAGATACTACTTAAGTCCTGTATTTGATTTTTTTAGGACCTCTACCAGAGAAATTCTAGACAACTTCTCTTTGACCTGCCTACTTCTAGAACAGGAAGGAATTTTCTGGCCTCTGTTTCATCCAGCAGATCTCAGTGAGGTAATGCTGGGAGACCCTCGACCTGATGATCTGAGTGGGAAGGAGGCATGTAAGTTTGGAGGGGAAGTGTAGGGGGGTATAAAACCTCAGCGCTGATTCAAATCTGCCAGTGCCAGGTAAGAACATAAGATCATAAGATATGCCATACTGGGTCAGACCACGGTCCATCAAGCCCAGTATCCTGTTTCCAACAGTGGCCAATCTAGGTCATACGTACCTAGCAGTTTCCCCAAAAGACACAGGTTCCACAATGCTTGTACAGGGTCAAGCATTGATATCCTGGGTCCCTTCTTAATAATGGTTTATGGACCTTTCCTCCAGGAACATGTCCAAACCTTTTTTAAACTCAGCTACACTAACAGCCTTTACTACATCCTCCTTTTATTAGTCTTAAATTGTTTACCCTGTAGCTTCATTGCATGTCCCCTAGTCTTTCTATATTCTGATAATGTAAACAATAAATCTACGTTTACCCGTTCCACTCCGTTCATTAATTTATAGACTTCTATCATATCTCCCCTCAGCCGTCTCTTTTCCAGCTTAAAGAGCCCTAACCTTTTTAGCCTTTCTTCATAGGAGTATCCTTCCATCCCCTTTACCATTTTGGTGGCTCTTCTCTGAACCTTTTCTAATAACTCTATATCTTTTTTAAGATACGGCGACCAGAATTGCACACAATATTCAAGGTGCGGTCTCACCATGGAACGATATAGAGGCATTATAATATCTTTTGTTTTATTCTCCATTCCTTTCCTTATGATACCTAGCATTCTATTTGCTCTCTTGGCCACCGCTGCACACTGGGCCGAGGGTTTTAACATGTTATCCACAATGACGCCTAAATCTTTTTCCTGGGTGGTGGTTCCTAATGTGGAACCTTGCATCGTGTAGCCATAGTTTGGGTTGTTCTTCCCTAGGTGCATAACTTTACACTTGTCCACATTAAATTTAATCTGCCATTTTGATGCCCAGTCTTGCAATTTATCAAGATCCTCTTGTAATTTTCCACAATCCTCTTGGGTTTTAACAACTTTAAATAGTTTTGTGTCATCTGCAAATTTGATAACCTCACTCGTTATTCTACTTTCCAGGTCATTTATGAATATGTCAAAAAGCAGCGGACCCAGCACAGATCCCTGGGGTACAACACTATTCACCTTTCTCCATTGGAAAAATTGGCAATTTAGCCCTACCCTCTGCTTTCTATCTTTTAACCAGTTTCTGATCCACAGTAGTATACTGCCTCCTATCTAATGACTCTTTAGTTATGTCAAAAGTCTCTGATGAGGGACCTTGTCAAAGGCTTTCTGAAAGTCCAGAAACACTATATCAACCGACTCACCTTTGTCCACTTGTTTATTCACACCTTCAAAAAAACATAACAGATTAGTAAGACAAGATCTTCCTTGTCTAAAGCCATGTTGGCTGTCTCCCTTTAGGCCATGACTATCTACATGCTGAGTAATTTTATTCTTTATGATGGTTTCTACCATTTTTCCCGGTACTGACGTCAGGCTCACCGGTCTGTAGTTTCCCGGATCACCCCTGGAACCCTTTTTAAAAATTGGTGTTACATTGACGATCCTCCAATTTTTAGGTATTAGAGATGATTTTAATGATAGTTCACAGATTACTAATAGCAGGTCTGCAATCTCATATTTCAGTTCTTTCAACACCCTTGGATGTATACCATCTGGCCCAGGTGATTTGCTACTCTTCAGTTTATCTAATAGTTGTAATACATCTTCCCGATGTATTGATATTTCCTTCAATTCTTCCGCACCTTTAAATACCACTTCAGTCATGGGTAACATCCCTACATCTTCCTCAGTAAAGACCGAAGCAAAGAATTCATTCAGTCTCTCCGCTATCGCCTTGTCACCTCTTAGTGCCCCTTTAACCCCTCTATCATCTAATGGACCAACTAACTCTCTCAGAGGTCTTTTGCTATGAATGTACTTGAAAAAGTCTTTATTTCGCGTTTTTGCTTCCGCAGCAAGCTTCTTCTCAAATTCTCCCTTTGCCTGCCTTATCAATGCCTTGCATTTGACTTGCCAGTGCTTGTGCTGTTTCCAGGTTTCGTCGTTTGGCTCTTTTTCCATTTCCTGAAAGATGCTTTTTTGGCAACAACAGCCTCTCTGACCTCACCTTTAAACCATGCTGGCAGTTTTTTGGACTTCCTTTCACTTTTCTTAAAGCGTGGAATATTGCTGGTCTGGGCTTCCAAGATAGTATTTTTCAACAACACCCAAGCTTGATGTAAGTCTTTAACCTTTGCAACTGCTACTTTTAGTTTTTTCTTAACTATTTTCTTCATTTTATCATAGTCTCCCTTTCGAAAGTTAAAAGGTAGTACTGTGGATTTCCTTACTATCCCTCCTCCACTAATTAAATCAAAGGCAATCATGCTATGATCACTATTGCCAAGTGGCCCCAACACCCTTATCTCTTGCACTAGTTCTGGTGTACCACTAAGGACTAGGTCAAGCATTTTTAATAATAGAGGAGTAGCCTAGTGGTTGGGGCAAGGTACTTCAGGCCGGAAGGTCGGGGGTTCAAATCCCACCAGAGGACAGCAACCTTGGGCCGGAAGGACTGGGGTTTCTAGTCCCACAGGTGCTCCTTGTGGTCTTGGGCAAGCCACTTAACCCTCCATAGCCCATGTTCCCTGTAAAATAGTTATCTCCAAGTTATAATGCCCTGTTCAATGTAATTTCAGTTTGTTCAATGTAAACCGCACTGATGCAGAATAGCGCGGTATATAAGAGAATATAAATAACTAATAACTAAATAGTTTATGGATCTTTCCTCCAGGAACTTGTCCAAACCTTTTTTAAACCCAGCTACACTAACAGCCTTTACTACATCCTCCGGTAACAAATTCCTCTGGCCAAGCACCTAGGAGAAGAAGGAGAAGTGGTGCGACCCTACGGAGAAGTGTCTGAGGTCACTTAAGGCAAAGCAAAGAAGAGTGTTTTATCAAGGACTACTGGAGGGGAAGCCAGAAACAACACTAGGGAGCTGCTCTGTGACTACCAAAGAACTTCTGAGGAGGCACCTAAGCCAAGGCACTGCAGGGGCCTCAGCAGGGACACGAGGAAACTACCTAGGAAGTAGAAGGAAGGATTCAGGGAGACACAAAGTCTTTGGGATTCTGAGCTACAGAAAAGCTGCACAGTGAAGGGGAACAGTGCTGCCATTTTTTTTTAAACCAGAAGGACCCTATTGCGTTTGTCCCTGATCTGGAGAGGATCAAAGTGGGGAGATTGGACTCTACTCAGTGAGAACCAAGGGACTCGGGCTGAAGTACAGAGTCTGGAGGCTGTAAATGATTTGTTTGACTTCCTGTTCTGTTTTTTGTTAAGACATGACATTTGTGATATTTTTTCTTGTAATTGATGATCTCGGTGAGTGACTCAAAGTACCTTAAGTAAATTCTCCAGCAGGGCGAGCGCAAGGATATAAGATGCCCTAGGCAAACCTCATTCCTGGCACTCCCCTGCTTCCACCCCTGCCCGTTTTGCAGTGCCTCTTTCTGGGACCCATAGCGGCAGTAATGAGTTTAAAACAGAACCACAGCATTTAGCAAAAGTCTCTGGTGCTTCTGCCCCTTTTGCATGGGATATAAACAGAGTGAAGGCAAGATGAAGACAATTTTCAAGGAAATTTGCCCAGGTAACTAAACGGTTAACTAGGTAAATTCTTCAGACTGAAAACTGCCCTCCACTCAGTGGTTACAATTATACGTGTTTGGTAGAATAAATCTTTTTAACTGCAGTGAAAAGAGAAAGGGCAGGGAAAGGTAGGGAAGGCAAGTAGACAGGGCGATCTGATTGTGCTTTCTTGTATCAGTATCAAAGCAGCTGCAAATTTTCAAAGAGAATTTCTACTTAATCACACTATTCCCACCAGAGAAAAACAGAAACACACACCCTTGCACACAGATTGAAAGAGAGACATACCCACACAGGTATATGAGGAGAGGCACAGAGATGGAGATAGTCAAAGGCAGACAGAGACACCAATACAGGGGAGTGACACGTAGTCAGAGGCACTAATATAGGGGGGAGACCCAGGCAGGCAGAGACACATATGGATGCAGATGAATGAAGAGACACATACACACGCAAAAGAAGGAAGACAATGCAGACAGAAGATGGAAAATATACCCGCATAGCGGGAGGGGATATATACATACAAAGTGGGGAACACACAGAGCTGTAATATAAATTTGAAGAAAGAATCTCTTCCCTCTTTGTTTTGCTGTTCAACTTCCCTCTTTCCTTTATGTGCCAGGACTGGTTAGTTCTCAGGAGCTGAGTGAACCATCCACCAGAGGTGGGAGATAAATTGCAGTGCACTCAGATTTCTTCCTATCGGCAGGGAAACCTGACTTTTCCCCTCACTGCTTTCCCCTCATCAGAGTCGTGATTGAGATCAGCGCATCTGGGGTGGGAGAGGACTGACTTTACTTCCTGTGAGAATGAGATAACCTTCACTGGATGGAACACATGCATAAGGAGTGAGATTGCCATATCTACAAAGGCCGGTTTAAAGAGGGGGCAAATAGGGCATTGCCTGAGGTAACGTTGAGTGATGTCACTGAGGCAGAACTCCAGGATGCCCAGAGATCCCCTGGGCTCAATTATAATTTTCAAAAAAATAAAAGGGATGGTGCTGTGGTCCGTGGAGGTCTCCATCTTCCCCTCAATTGCACTGGGGAAAAGGAAGCGAGCTCAGAAAAGTTCCTGGTGCGGCCTGGCAGAAAGTCACCACTGCCTGGACCTCAGTTTGTCTAACATTGGTCCTGATCTCACAAATAAACTTGAGTCTGTTGTAGTTTTCCAGAAAGTTCATAAATATCCAGCCGCCTCGACAACTCACAGGATCTCTCTAAAGCAGATTTGGCAAACAAGGAAAAAGCCGTCTGATACTATTAGCAGTTTAATGTGCTTACCACGTGACTGATGCATGATGTCCTCAATGGCAACAACAAACTCGCCTACATAAATTAAATAACTCAATTATAGGAACCAACATTCTGCTTAAAATAATACCCACAATGATACAACATTTTCAAAAAAAAAAGATAGGTAGATGAACCTGGGGTTTCTAGTCCTATAGGCACTCCTTGTGGCCTTGGGCAAGCCACTTAGCCGTTGCCTCAGGTACACATAGATCGTGAACCCTTTGGGGACGAGGGAATGTATCCAGTACCTGCTTGTAGTGATTGTAAACCCCTCTGATGCTCTTCAGCCTGGGCGGTATATCAAGAAATTGCACAAACATAAATAAAGCCTTGAACAGGAGAAAATCCCTCAAAGGGTTAGACCTTTAAACCTGCCCAGTCCATTATCACCAGCTGTTTTCATCCAATAAACTGGAGTGATTTTAAAGTGTTCCAAAACAATTTTTTTTAGCCATTATTGAACAAATCTTTGTGCCAGAAATAAATTTAAATGCTCACATTTCTTCAATACACAAAATTGCAAATGGTTCTGTGCACATTATCTTAGGTCAAGGTAAACATTTAAAAGTTTCCAAAGTGAAAAATCTTTATATCAGCTTGGAGGGGTGGGGGTGTTATTAAATTACTATTTCCCTAGCACACTTAAAAACTCTTGATTTAAGGTATAGATACTGCTCCTTGAAAACCAAAATGGGTTCTCTTTAAAGAGTGGAAAATTTCATTTTATTTCTTATAGACCATTTATCCAATTTTCTAAACACTTAACAAGTTTGACCATTCGGGGGGGGGGGGGAGGGGGATATTCAAAGGTATTTACATGGTTTATAGAATTGCAAATCCTGCTTGGTGGGATGTTCGACTGCACTAATACCGCTCATGCCACTGAATAACTGCAAGTGCCGGCCGCTTAGCATCGGGTGTTGCGGGGGTGGCATACATCACTAACTGGGCAGTGGCGGTTAAAGTCAGGCGCAGGAAACCCTGGCCTAATTTCGCTGCAGAAGCTATCCGGGCAGCAGCTGAATATTGCCGTTGCCTGGCTAGCTTCGCGGCGATCCTGGCAACCTGGATACGTCCCTGGCGTTGAATATCCAGGTTCAAAGTTCAGTGCCGGCGGTTGGCTGCTTTAGTAGCACTAACTGCCGTCAGCCCTCATTAAACTGTGGACAGACAGATTGCCATAAAAGTACATAAAATGTTTACTCCCACATGGGTTATGTTTCAAGAGTTGCTCAACTCTTTGCAGCTGGCATATGATACCATCTGAATATATTCTAATGGGGCTTTCATGCCATGCATTTGATATTAATGCCAGAGCTGCTCACATCTAAACCAATTATACTGAGGAGATTTAAAACAGCCAATAGCTATTAGGTCCAGCTATATTGTACTCTGATGCCCTTACTACCTACCACATCTCCTGCAGTGCTTGAACTCTATCAGCCTGGTGTGACCGTGAAAGGGAGATTCTGCCTTTGTCCATACTGAAACTTTACTTTGGACAGCTGGGGCACTTACTACGACTGATCATTTGGATAGCATTACAAGGCGTATTCAGCGCTGTACAGACACATGTAAAAGATGGTCCCTGCTCATCAGCTGGGGACTAGGATATGTCTAGGGGAATAGTAAGAAAACACATAGTTGGAGAGCAGGAGACTTCGCGGATCAGGATCCAAAAGTGGCCTTGAAGAGGTGAGTTTTCAGCCTGGATTTGAAAAGGGCCAGAGATGAAGTTTGATGCACAGACTCAGGTAGTTTGTTCCAGGCATAAGGAGCAGCAAAGTGGAAGGATTGACTTCTGGAGTTGGCAGTAGAAGAGAAGGGCACAGATAGAAGCCGAGTTCCCGAGGAGGGGTGTAGGGAGAGATAAGAGAGGAAAGGTGGTGAGGAGCAGCAGAATGAGGCACTTACAGGTCAGTAGAACTTTGAACTGGATATGGAAACAGGGAGCCAGTGAAGCGACTTAAGAAGAGAGGGTTAAAAGAGCATTTCATTGTACAGTGTTACCAGTGGGTAGTATGCAAACATTTTCATTCTAAAAATGTTTGGGTTTGTTGAAGGTGCATATAAGACAGCCATGACTTTGTTGAGCACCAAAGAAAGAACCATGAAGGGGTTTCATAGAAAGCCTGTCTGACTGGTCTTTTCCGATAACAGAATATATCCAGTACCTGCTTGTAGCGTTTGTAAACCGCTCTAATGCCTTTCAGCCTGGGCAATATATCAAGAAATTAAATAAAGATAAAGAATGGAAAAAAAATCTAGTGAATCAGGCTTATAGTGGGCTAACAGTGTAGTGCAGTGACTTGTGTGAAGACTGGTGATTGTGGTTTAATTACTTGTCCACTCACTGCCCATGAGTCTTCGAACAGCTAGCACAATTTGGAGTACAAAACCAGCAGTATAGAAACAAGTGGGTGTTGCTCCTGCCATCTTTGTATAGGGTGGTCCAAAGGAGTGGAAGTAGGTGATCCAAGAGGGTGGGTGTTTTGTTTTGTTTTTGTCTTTTTGTAAGCAATATAAAACGACAAAAGAAATATTCTTGATATTTGAAATGACTGTGCATCTATAACATGCCTGCTCAATTTGAAACAACTAATCTATACTACATCTAGGGGTGTGTTTACTGATCGGCGGTAGCAGCTTGCATGTGATATTGGAGCCATGGCCCCATTGAATTCAATAGGGCCACAGCTCTGATATCACATGGAAGCCACTACCGCCGATTAGTAAACATAGCCCCTAGTTTTGCTTTTTATGTAATGTCATAGACTCCAGATTATTTCTGCCATTTCTTTGTAACCTAAGTTCCTCTGTACTTTTCTCAGGCTTTCTAGAATTCCATTATTGTCTTTTTTTCACCATCTCCATCAAGAGACTGATCTACCACCCTTCTACCACCCTTTCCTGATAGTTATATCACATCCTATTGGAATAGATGATTTTGCAGATGCAGTTTTTGCAATAGTGGAGTTAAAACTATTTCATAGGGTTCATCTTTCATTTGACACTTAAGTGGAGCTTGCTTTCTGTGGTTGCTTTTATCTACACCTCACAGAAAAATGTCATGGCAGGTGTTACCACAAGATTTCATGGATAATAATCTTCTGTGAGATGGAAGACCATGGCTGACTTCTCTAAGGATGAGAAAATTCTTGTCTGTTGCAAACATTTTCAACCTGGCTCTTTCTTACACAGGCATGAATGAACTGGCCCTGTTATTAACTCTACTGAAAGCTTTCTCCCTTATGGCTGCAGGTTTTAACAATGCCAAATGATGGCATGAGACAGAGACCAGGAAACGTTTGCAACACTTTCATGATTGGCTTTGCTTTTATTTTCAAAGCCAAAGTAGTTAGAGTAATCAAACTCTGCTGTTAGTTTTTGGATGGGGACAGGTGGAACACTCTCTGGATTGCACAAAGACAGACAGTTTCAATGGGAATTTCTGCCAAGTCCCGCCAGATGTCAACCTTGAACCTTTTGTTGCTGACCTGGAACTTTTTTGAACTTGTTTTCTTTTATGCATCACAGATGGAGGGGAAGGTGGAGGCTGTTGCTAGCCCAACCCTGATAGTTTAGTTTTGACAGATTGACCTAAGAGGTAGCCTTCTAACTGGAGATGATACATGGTACATAGGCTGATTGAGATATTACGTTTGTTCCATTGTCCCAGGCCCCATAGCAGAGAGGATGGATTCACTGTCTGCAAGTCAGTATTAGTCAAGAATTTCAAGGCCCTGGATTATAAGAATCACTATCTGCCTTCATTAGCAGCTCTGAGGAAGCTGATCTGTAATTTTTTTTTCTTTCTTGGGGCCTGCTTAGAGCATCATCCTCGGACATCTGATTCTTTCATCCATGTTGCAGGGAGGAAAAGTACTGTGTCTGTGTCTGTATGTATCCAATGAATTATACTACAAGTCCACTCCAGGATCATTAGATTGGATCATGATATTTTCACCATGAGTGGAATTCATTTCAGGAAGGTGGTTGATAAATATGTGAAATAAATAAATGGTGAGGTCGGAGCCATGGTCCACCTTTTCCACTTTAATAACCTCTTAATGGGAGTTCAGGCTTTCTGACATTTGTTTGGTAATGTTGGAGAAACTGGCGTGAACAGGGTTTCTTCTCACTGAGACATTGGTAGGGCATAGAAAAGATCCATCTCTGCATGCTTTGCTATGGTCCAAGCAATTAGGTATTCCTCTAATCAGAATATGCTAAAGGTGCTCAAGCAGCCTGATCGTAAGGTCTGCAGAGTTTCTGTAAGGAAAAGAGGTAGACCCTCCGGAACCGCTTTATGTCTTATCATCTGGATTGTGGCTCACAGTTTCTGCATGGAATGGAAAAGAGGAGGGGGGTGAAGAAGCAGGTTGCTTGCTGTCTGTGGGCAGGCCTCTTCTGAATCCAGACATCACCTCAGGTCTTGATCTAGACCCAGAGAAAATTGTTGGATTTCTTCTGGGCATGGAAACACTGGGTCTCTTTAGGTGTTTCTAGCCTCCTTTTAGGAAAGGGCCAGGTATGTGTCCAAAGCCATTTTGAATGATGTTTGACCACCAGGATGGTATATAAAAATGTTATAAATAAATTATAAATAGATAAAGAGAGCATGTATATACTGTACCTTTCTCCTCCAGATCCCGTAGAGACTCCTGTAGACAGATCTGCCTCTGAAGTAGCATAGACTGGTTTGTTTTACTTTCCCAGTACCTTTACTGTTAGGATAACTGGATGCTGTTTGTCATTCATCTGTTAGATTTTTCTAGGATGTCTTGAGGCTGCTGTTATATGAAGATCTCATAAGAGCATGTGATCTCTGCATTGGCAGAACCCCCAGCAGTTGTCTACATCTACTTCCTAACTGAACCTGTGTGGTTGTGAGCATGCTTGAGCCCCCCATGGTTTGCCAGTGTTGAAAATCTGCTGGACTATGGTCAATGCTAGAGGATAGTACCAGAGACCCTAGTATGTCTTCTGGGTCTCTCCCAACCCTTCTTGTCACATGTCACCTGTTTCAGGAGATGATGGATGCTTTGTCCCCTGACCAGCACACCTTCCTTTAGGGACTTTTGCAGTTTAGAGGATCTCACCCTCCTCTAATCCCCGGTCTTCCAGAATGCCTTATCAGCCCCAATTCCTGCAGAACCCTTCAGCATTCCCACTGTGACAACCTGTCTAGGTTGTTAGAGATCGTCATGAAAAATGTCTGCATAATAGAGTGTGCACACCACGTACTTCCTTGCCCTCGTATCCAACCCATGCAATGTTTGGTGGGATACTCTCACACTGGGAGTGAGGACCCCTGGTGGGAATTCTTCCACTGCCAGCTCATTCTGGGTCACACTGGGAAGATATGCTGGAAAGTCATACAGAATGCGTACGTTCCTAGCGTGCTTCATGAATATTCCACTCTGCTGTCCATTCTCTGGAAGGATAGAATTTAGTTAGCCTTGGACCCTTTTTTCTTTTACTTAAAAACTTATGGCTGCACACCTGACTTCATTTCTCTGCCATCCTTTTTATTATGGGCACATCTTTTTTGGAACCTTGGAACACAGTGCCAGGGGCTTCCTAGTCAAACTTTTCCTGACTCTTGTGAAAATGTCCAGTCCAATATGTGACTCACGAGATACCCCTGTGCAAGGTGTACAATGGTGCTTGAGCGAAGCTTTGCTTTGCTCCTTTAATGGACATTTTTGTAAGCCGGTGGGCAGTGAACGATATATTCTGCTCTTCCTCTTCCCTCTTGGGCTGTGTTTTGGGTTTGAATATTGCATTTTCCCAGTGCACTAGTTTTTAAATGTTCAGCTATGCAGTCCTGGCTTTTGTTTAAACCAATTTTCATTAGTTCTCTTTTGAAAGGAAATCTTTGCTTGAATTTATGGCTGGCCCCATCATTTCATGTCAACTTGAAATAGATCTTCCTTTCTTAGGGAATTCAGAAATGCAATTCCATGTATGCAATGGGCAAAATCAAGATTAGATCGACCCCTTTGGGTTGACTTAAGTAAAGAGGCAACTCTAGCTATGAATATTTATTTATTTAAAAGATTTATATTTTGTTCTATACAATGATCTAGGTGGAATGCAAATAAACACATAATAAATTACATATTAAAACAATAAAATAACTAAAGCATAATCCACATATAATAGAACCTGGCACAAAACAAGACAAATAAGACAATCAAAAGTCATTGCTGCCTAATCAAAAACTCCAGTCTGCCATCCATAGTAGCAAGAGATCTATACACCCTGCAAGTTCAAATTAGAAAACACCTGATAGAATGTGTGCTTTTAGTATTTTTCTAAATGGTATAAGTTATGGCATAGTATGTCGGTCAACCAGAAAAAAATTCCAGTGCCTGGGAACAGCAACAGAAAACATTCAATCTCAACATGCATCTAGATGCACAAGCCTAAATGATGGTGGAGTCAAAATTCAGCACTTTTAAAGCACCTGACCACTGCCACTAAAATTACAATTGGCTATTTAGTGCTGGAGCCTATCTGGCATCTGGTGCTGGAGATCTGTTTTTGCCAGTGATCACGGCAGCTGTCCATTCAGCATCAATATTCAGCCACTAAATGGATAGCTAAACCGCATAAAGTTAAGACAGCCGTTGACCTGTCTTAACTTTATGCAGTTTAGCTATCTGGTTCGTGGCTGAATATCACTGCTGAGGAGATAGCTGCCTGGACCATCGCCACTCGGCCCACAGATGGCCCCAGATTTAATTGGGTGTCTTTCCTGCGGTCTGTGGGGATATTCAGTGGCATTATTTGGATAAGGCCATTGAATATCAGGATTACTTGGCTTTAGTCAGTTAGCAGGACCTCCTAACCAGCTAAATGTTTTGAGAATGGAGAGCACGCGGAGGGCAAAAGATTTTCAGAATAGAACAGATGCTCTGAAGCGCCTCATATTTCAAGGTCTTAAATGACAATACCAAGATCTTAAAAAATTTATTTAGACAGTTTTTGCATACTGCCTTATCCTTCAATCAAAGCGGTCACAACACAATTGGGGGATACATTTAACATGCGGGGATATGAGACACATACAGTAATACTTACAGGGAACATGGGCTATGGAGGGTTAAGTGGTTTGCCCAAGACCACAAGGAGCATCTGTGGGACTAGAAACCCCTGTCCTTCCGGCCCAAGGTTGCTCTCCTCTAGTGGGATTTGAACCCCTGACATTCTGGCCTGAAGTACCTTGCCCCAACCACTAGGCTACTCCTCCCTCCGTGAAAAATGATTCACCAGTTAATGGGCAACCAATGCAAATCATACAAAATGGGTGAAATATGTTTCATAGCGTCTTGTTCCAATGATGATGCGAGCTGCTCTATTCTGGACAACCTGAAGCGAATGAAGAACTTGGGTCGGTAGTCCCAAATAGACTATTATAGTAATCAAGTTTGATACGACTAATGCTTGAACTAATGTGTGTAAATTGCTGTCTGCCAGAAAAGGTTTTTAATCTCTGAGTTATCAATAGTTGAAGAAAAGCTTTCTTTTTATCACAGTTCGAATTAGAGAGTACACGTTCAGTTGTGTGTCCAAGACTACACTCAGTTCCTCATTTGGGAGGAAACTGGAATAATCCATTCTTCAAGTTGAACTGGCATAGTTGATGATATTGTCTAGCTACAGTAAGCAGTAGTACTTCTTTTTTTTAATGTTAAGCCAAATTGGTTATGGATCATCCAGGTTGTTATAGGTTTTACATATAATGCTGTGTTGTTAAAAGCGTACTCAAGCAACTACTACTGGGCTAAAGAATCGTATCTCATCAGTGTCTATCTTGTAATTCAAGTCAAGGCCAAGAAAACAGTTTACATATAGGAACAAGATATATATTGAAGAGGAGTGAAGCAAGAGCAGACTCTTGTGGAACCCCTGTCTTCAAGGATAGCCAGGACAGTGTCTACCGCCCACCCTAGTTTGAGCTCTGCGATTAGTTAGAAAAGATTGAAACTATTTATGTACTGAACCAGTGATACTGAAATTGTTTAAATGTTGTAATAAAAGAACATGGTTGACCATATCAAAAGCTGCAGAAATGTTGAGCAGTACTAGCATAAACGATTTTCCCTGTTTGAACCCCTGCAGGAAACAATCCATAGATGAAATCAGGAATGTCTTGATACCATTATGGGGATGAAACCCAAACTGATATGGACTAAGAACAGACTGTCAACAAACTCTTGTGATTGGCCCAGAACTAACTTTTCAATGACCTTAGATAGAAAAGGTAGTAAAGATACAGGTCAATGAGATGAGTTTTAACTATGGGGCAAATTCTAGCTGCTTTCAGAGCACTAGGGATGATGCCTTCATTAAGTGTTTGTTAATTATGAAAAGAACTGTATGACATATATCATCACTTGGTGTTTAAAACAACTTGATATGGCGAAAATTCAAAGGACTGAGTATTTTGTTAAGTGAAATAAAGGTAATGTTTGCCTGTTCCAGTGAAGTCTGAGTAAGGTTTTCCCATGTTGCATAGGGAGGAAGTGCAGGGTTATGGCTTGAGAGAGACATCGGAAGTCAGTAAAATTCCTGAGATGTGAGCAGCTACCACCCTGTTGACTCTCTATATGACCCATGGGCACGTTATTATCTTTTCTTATTTCTATTTAGCTTAGGCCTTTCCAATAGCAGTTTGAGGAGAGCTACTTTGAGGGACAGTAGGTATTCCCCTTTCCCTAGAGAGCTTACAGTCTAACAGGCTGATGCAGAAACGCTAGCATGCCCTTTGTGCGCAGGCTACACGACATATGCACACAAATATCGCCAGCGCCAACTGCAGAGAAAAGATTGACGTGCTTGTAATCAGCATAGAAAAGTACGCACACACAGCAGCACCATACTTATTACATGATGTACAAATGAGCTGTGTGTATTAAAATGAGATGCTAATAAGGTCTCTGCCCGATGCAGAGAATTGCATAGAGGATTGCATTGCCAGGCACAAAGCGTGGGAGCACCATTATCTCTACGCCTGGTCTGAGGTGATGTAAAATTCTTGTGTGTGTAGGGAAAGTCACTTTCAGCATGTATACTGGTGAAATGTTACCTTCAGCGTGAAAATCTTCTGCATGTATCTTCCAGTGAAAGGTTGGTGTTCAAGAAGAAATGTCTTCTGCTTTTCGCTCTTTAGTGGTTTTGCTGCTTGCAAGAGCTAGAGTGTCATATCATAGAAATGGGGAGGACAACAGAGATCTGAACAACCAGAGTCAGCCTGTCCACTAGGAGAGTTAGGTGGAAGCCTAGAGTGGCCGGTGGTGGCAGCACCCATGGCGGCCGCACCACCCCCCTAGCTGCCGGCAATTCTATTTGGGGAAGGAGGTAGGCAGCTTTTTGAAATGCTGCCGCTGCCCGCCTCTCCCTCCCAAGACAGAATTGGCGGCAGCTGGGGAGGGGGAGGGGCAGCGAGGCAGGGGTTTCTGCCTAAGGCGGCAGAAATTCTTGGGCTGGCCCTGCGAACAACAAAGACTTGAGGACTGCAGGAGAAGAAGATAGTGCATCTGTTGTTTACACATGCATTGCCCCCCTGCCCTCTCAACTTTATGCTGAGGTTTTGTGCATATTCCCTTTGCATACACACCCTTTGTTGCATTGGTGTATAAGTTTTGTGCTACCAGTATGCTATGAAAACGCATATAAAACTAGTAGCATGTGACTTCCGCACTGGCTTTCTGTACCAGAGGCAGTAGAGTTTAAGTGACTTTTCCAAGGTCATAAGGGCGCCAATGGGATTAGAACCCTGGCTTCTCTGGTTTTAGCCTGCTGCCCTAATCACAAGGCTACTCCTCCATCCTGCACTGCATGTTATGCAACATAATTGTGTCATGGTAATAAGAAAATTGTTTCTTCCTATTGTTACCCTTTTGGATGCTTTGCTGCAGTCCAGGTACTAGATGTGTGCTCTGTGGAAATCTACACTCAAGTGGTTGCATACATTCATTTGAAGTATTAACCTCTTCATTTATTTAGCTGTATTTATATCCTGCTTTTCACTGGGTCAAAGCAGTCAATTGGGAGATACATTTAACACGAGGGGATATGACACACATATGCTAATACTTACAGGGAACATGGGCAATGGAGGGTTAAGTGGCTTGCCCAAGACCACAAGGAGTACCTATAGGACTAGAAATCCCAGTCCCTCCGGCCTGAGATTGCTGTCCCCAGGTGGGACTTGAATCCCTGGTCCTCTGGCCTGAAGTACCTTGTCCTAACCACTAGGCCACTCCTCCCACTTCATAGTGAAATAAAGTGATTTCTACAAGTCACACAGAGCACCTACTGCAGGGGAGTGAGTTCTAGGACTGCAGTTGCTATCAGACTCCAGCTTCAGAGGATTGTCTGATTCAGTCCTTATTTTGCCTCATTGCATGCAGAGAATTGCTGTTCTTAGGGAGATTAATGGGGACATACAGTAAGAACAACAACTTCATACATGCAATAGGAATAAAGCCAAGACTAGGATCAACCTGTCTTTCAAAAATGGAGCCAGATGATTACCCTACCCAGAACTTCACCTGTCCCCAAGCTCCATTCTCAGAGCTCCAGGGGTGTGCTTCATCCCACAGAAGGTATTTACTGTAACAGTATTGCCACCTTTCTTTTTCTTCCATTTTTTCAGAGATTCTGATCTGTTTCTGCTGGACAGTCGTACTATCTGGGCTGCAGAGGAAGGATGGCTGGTGTTTGACATCACGCCGACCAGCAATCATTGGGTGGTGAATCCTGAACACAACCTTGGCCTGCAGCTCTCTATGGAGAGCATAGATGGTAAGTTCTAGAGTCCAGGGCCAGCTTAACCATCAGAAACCTAGGGGGTCGCTTGGGGCAGCAGCTTCTTGGGGGAGAACAAAGAGCAAAACAATAGCTCTTGATAGTCACATAAACTAAAAGGACCATCAGCCTGTGAACAGAGTAGACAATTATGGAGATATATACTATACAAAACAAAATTTAATATTTAAAATATGACGATGAATTCTGCATTATGACATGATCATTCTGGAAGAACTGGTGTTGAGATTAAGTTTAATTATCAAAATTATTTCAGGGGGATGCCTGGATAGAGGTAATTGATCAGGGGGGGTGGGGGTGCATAAGGTTGAAGGTTTACCTAAGGTGCATATTACTCTTGCGCTGGTTCTGTGAGATTATTTGGGGTCCTGTTGGCACGTGTGATCTAGACTTACTCTCTGTTGGAGACAGGATGCTGGGCTCGATAGACCTTTGGTATGACCCAGCGGCAGCTTAATGATTTAAGATAATAAAGCTCCAGTCAAGTGGAAACCTTCTGCAGTTGCTGACTTTTGAAAGTTATTATTTATGTATACACATTGCTAGCAGCTATTTTTATGAAAATGAGATATTTCTATCTCCTTGGAACTAACATTTCAATTTCATCTGTATCTATTTTCAATACAGAAAAAAAATTGAAAACAAGATAAATGTAGGCAAAATGGAAGGAGAGCTGGTGTGCTGCTATTTATTTATTTGGACAGTTTTTGTATACTGCCTTATCCTTCAATCAAGGTGGTCACAACACAATTGGGGGATACATTTAACACGTGGGGATATGAGACACATACACTAATACTTACAGGGAACATGGACAGTGGAGGGTTAAGTGGCTTGCCCAAGACCACAAGGAGCATCTGTGGGACTAGAAACCCCAGTCCTTCTGGCCCAAGGTTGCTGCCCTCTAGTGGGATTTGAACCCCTGACCTTCTGGCCTGAAGTACTGTGCCCCAACCACTAGGCTACTCCTCCCTCATCATACCTCCTCCTATTTGAAAACAGAGAGATTGACATGCAAAATGATTTAGAGGGATAGTTATTAAGCTGCAGTAAAATAACATATTTTATCACATGGAAGTCACAGGTTAGTGATTCCCATAGTAAATATGCATTTGTGTTGTTGCAGCCAAGAACATAGCATGTTGCTGGCTTCAGTCATGCAAAGACAGACTGCCCTAAATCAGGCTCACTATCTACAAATAATCCCACTCTGATTGTGCCAAGAAATACCCCCACCTAAGCAGATTCTCTCCCGATGAACACTCCGCGATCTAGACTCTCCTCCTGGTGGGTAGCGACCCTGATCAGCACCCCCATTTTCTCTCTGGCAGCTTACTGGGGGATCTTCCTGGTATCTAGTGGAGAGCTTAAGTGATCCCCAGTTGTTCTGCTCTATAGGCTGCTAGTATTAAAATGGCACCAGTCGACCCTTAGTGGTGGTCTCCACTACTACCAGTAAAGGAGAAGTTGCTCACAATGAGTGTATATGAGTTAAATTTGCATACACTGGAAACCCAGAATATATCAATTTATCTCATGCATATTCATTGCGGATATCTGAGAACTTGATGGACTGTGGCATCCCTGTGATGGGTTTGGGAAACCTTGTACCAGCTTTTAGTCTAATAAATAAATAATATATGACCAGAATTACTGTTGGGGGTAGGGGTTGGACAGTGACACATCTTTAGTCCACTCACCTTAGCTCTTCAACCTTTCTTTTCATCTGTTTGGTGGAAAATGTTCTCTTCCTCCTTCCCTCTTATTACATTTAGAACCTGGAGACATTAGGTTTCAGGGAAAACACTATGAGGGTCATTCTGAAAAGCAAATAGGACGCCTGGACGTGCAAGATAGACGTTTTCCTCATGAAAACTTCTAGACCTGTATTCCTGAACCACGTGGCCCTGCACGTACATAGTGCAAAAACGTGGATCTCAGAATGTGGGAGGGAGGAAACGGAATGGGGGTATGGCAATTTGTGCAGACGTAGAAGGCGTATTCAGGAAAGGCTTGTGTATATCCTGAGTGTCTCCCGCAGATGTCTACCTTATACCAGTGGCAACATGGAATAAGGCCGGGACTTAGAAAAATTTCTGCCCTGATCTTCAACATGTCCCATAGAGATGAATGGTTGTGAGACATCTGTATTGAACTGGTGTGTCCGCTGTCTGGGAGGGTATAAGATGCAGTTATAAAGAATAGAATGCACAGATGAGGGACGTTTGTAAGGTTAAGGAACAATAAAAAACACCCCCACAGAAATATAAAGCACTTCAATGGTCTTTACTCTGGCTATGCTGACATTTGCTGTCTGTGTTAAAGGGGCTATCCTAGACTTCCCTAATAATTCCAGTGTTCGGAAAAATGGGACTGTAGATGTAGGGATAGTATATGAGGTAGTATGGAGCAGAATTGTGTTTGGCTGAGAAATGCAGAGCAGATGTGTTGTCCTGAGACGCCATGCCATTATGTCTTACCAGCAGTTGTTTATAGGTGCAGGGCATGACTTTGGCAGAGGTATGTTATTTATTACTGTAAGCAAGAGTGTGTGTGTGTGTGTGTGTGTGTAGTATGGGGGTTCAGGGGAGGCCCTGGTGTGCTGATCTGTAACCCTAGGGGGACATGTATGCCTGGCCAGTACCTGGACCATGGAGCTGACTGCAGCATCAGCAGGAGCCAGTGTGAATGGGCAGCAAATTCTGAAAAACTGCTCTGCATCAACATAGCAGGGCGTGTCCCTGTCAGTGGTGGGGGACCCTCGGAGTGGGGTCATGCTGCAGCGCAAACAGCACTAATACATACCTGACTGCACCCTGTTATTTGTGACTGCAATTACTAAGATGTTCTTCAAATGCCATGTATGTTTTGCTGCAGAGTCTGTCTGGACAAACATCTCACTTTTCACTTGCTTATACAATAGCTTTGGTGCACGTACATAACCTTTAGTGCTAAGGGCATGCAACAGACTAGTAGATATAGTCTGGTTTCTATGAGCATATCTGTTTCATCCGTATTAATGTGTTGTTTGCATGGGCACCACTGTCAGTGTGAGCATCAGCTTAGGAGATGTATATTTTGCCTGCAGGGGCGTGGCCGCATGGAGACAGGAAACATCTGAGACGTCTATCTTGTCAGAATATGGTTGGCACGAGTATGTATGCCACACTGAGGACGTATATCTCCCTTATTTTCAGAGCCACAGGTACATCTACACCCGTGGTTTTAGAATCAGGTTTATTACATGGCCATTTTCTGGTTAGATGTTTCTGCCAACCGGACATGGCTGTTATAGAATTGCACGTCACGGTATGTTCTTATCCTGGCTATAGGACTGAAAGTAATGATAGTGCTGTGGGGAACTGACCTTCCTTTGGCTTGCAAATGAACTAAAGGGAGCTCTGAGTCTGGATGGGGCAGCATTCTGGGATCTGTACCAGTCCCATCCAGGGAAATTGCTTTGAGATCATTTCAGTTGGCTCCCTAAGCTATCAGCTTCGAATGGAAATAGGCTACAACTGTCTACCCATTAGGGAGGGTGCTTGTGTTCTTCATTCATAATGCTTCTTAATGGCCTTGATGAGAAAAGAAGTAAAGCAAAGGGACACCCCACAAAAGATACAAATAGAAACAACAGCAGGGATGATGCTGATTCCCATAGTTCAATAAATTCCTTTATTAAGTCTGACATGGCATGTTTCGGCAGAAATTTGCCTGCGTCAGGGACACTTAGATCATACAGATAAAACAAATGACAATTGAGTGAGGAATCGGATGTGAAAAGCTTGGCTATGCTGTTGGCAGTTATATGTGTTTGGTTAATTCTTGTTTTATCAGTATGATATAAGTGCCCCTGATGCAGGCGAATTTCTGCTGAAACACGGCTATGTCGGGCTTAATAAGGGAATTTATTGAACTGTGGGAATCCATGTCTCCCTGCTGCTTTTTGTACTTGATGGGAAAGGTTCATTTGCTTTTTACCAGACTTGCAGATGAAATTTAATGTTGGTTATACTGTAAACCGCTTTGAATTTTATGAGAAGGCACTATAGAAAACGTGTTAAATAAATAAAATAAATAAATAATGTGCAAAAGTGCAAAGTTATGCACTTTGGGAAGAACACCCAAACTATAGTTACACAATGCATGGTTCCACATTAGGAATCACCAGTCATGAGAAGGATCTGGGTGCCATTGTGGATAGTATGTTGAAACCCTCGGCTCAGTGTGCAGCGGTGGCCAAGAAAGCTAATAGAATGCTAGGAATCATAAGGAAAGGAATGGAGAATAAAACAAAGGATGACATCATAATGCCTCTGTATCGTTCCATGGTGCGACTGCACCTTGAATATTGTGTGCAGTTCTGGTCAGCATATTTTAAAAAGGATATAGCAGAATTGGAAAAGGTACAGAGAAGAGCGACCAAAATGATAAAAGGGATGGAAGGATACTCCTATGAGGAAAGATTTAAAAGGTTAAGGCTCTTCAACTTGGGAAAAAGACGGCTGAGGGGAGATAGTGTAATGAATGGAGTGGCACGGGTAACGTCAATCGGTTGTTTACTTCTTCAAAAAGTAGAAAGAGGACACGGAATGAAGCTGCAATGTGGCACATTTAAGACTAATTGGAAAAAATATTTTTTCACTAAGAGCCTGATCCAGGAAGGGGCACTTCTGTGCTATCCAGACGTCCCAGACCAGGACAGGCTCTGTTGTACCCCATTCTGCACCACGGGAGCCAGATGTTCCTATGGGTGCAAGATCGGGCATGGAGACCCAGCATGCCCCTGCTATCCTGCTGGAGACGTCCCCTCCATATCATGGCCAGCCTACCACAGTGCTGACCCCTTTTTCCCCCCAATCGACCCTTGGCAGGAGCAGCCAGAGCCTGGATCAGGTGGTAGGGACTCACCTGCCTCTCCGCTGGCCATGTGGTGGGATTGAGTGGGTCACCAGCTGCTGCCCCGGGGCTTATACCACCTTCGAGGTGGTATAAACCCCATATCCTGGATGTAGCCGGTGGATGTACAGGGTCATGACCAGAATCGGACCTGCATGTCCGGGAGCTGGTGTCTGTTCCACCCACTCTCCGCCCCCATGCAGCCCGCATCCAGATCTCCCCTCACTGAGGCTGTGTGCATGTGGGGAGATCGCTTTCCCACATACGGGCCAGACTGATACTGGGACTGCACGTCCCACCCCCCAATATTTGCATCTCTGGATTGGGCCCTTACTGCGTAATCAAACTCTAGAATTCATTACCAGAGGATGTAGTAAAAACTCACTGTAGCTGGTTCATAATAGGTTTGGACAAGTTTCTGGCGGAAAAGTCCATAAATCATTATTAAAGAGGACTGGAGAAATCCACTACCTACCCCTGGAACAAGCAGCATGGAATGTATATATCTTTGGGAACCCAACAGGTACTTGAGACCTGGAATGGCATTGTTGGAAATAGGATACTGTGCTTGATGGACCCTTGGTATGACCCAGTATAGCATATGTTATGTTCTTATGAGATAGTGGAGTAAATGGATGACGTGGACTGAAGAAAGCAAAGGAGTGAGACTGAGGTGGAAGAAGAGGTTGAAACTGACAGGAAGGAAAGAGTAGCATTCCAACAGCTCCACAATAGCCAACTGGGTCAGGTAGATGGGAGAAAAGATAGTCTCTATGACAAAGGGCAATGACTGAAGCAGAGTCTTCAGGGAGAAGCTGAGTCTCTGTTAAGCCAAGGAGGTGTAGAGCTTGACAGATATAGAGATTGTGAATGTAGATGAGTTTGTTGGAGGCAGAATTGGCATTCCATAGTGGATATAAGAAAGGGAGAGTGGGGGAGGGAAGGAGAGGAATATGAAT
The DNA here is from genome assembly GCA_033557465.1 of Ichthyophis bannanicus. Taxonomy (NCBI): domain Eukaryota; kingdom Metazoa; phylum Chordata; class Amphibia; order Gymnophiona; family Ichthyophiidae; genus Ichthyophis; species Ichthyophis bannanicus. The sequence goes on along the minus strand of CM066049.1, from coordinate 115,046,496 downwards.
AAGATTTGAGGGGCACAGCTGGACTTGCCTAGGGAATGAGAGAGATGCTTAGGGGGCCAGGACTGGAATTGATATCCCTAGATGAAAGAAGGAGAAGGAAAACACGGAGAAGAGAGGAGGCATGATGTTGACAAGGGTGCGATGTTCTCAGGGAGAACGGAATTGACTGAATGTAAGGAAGAAAATATTGAAACTCAAGAGCAGATGATAAGGTGGAAGATAAAATGGCTAGAGAGGTAAAGAAAGAAGGGAATGGACAATATGGACTGGTCGTTTGAAGCTGTTTGCATGCAAGGAAAAGATTGGGGAAAGGTTAGTATCAGGAAAAGAAAGTGATGTGGAGCCATAGGACTAGATGAGAAAGAGAAACTGCAGATCTGAGAAGAGGTATGAGAAGGAAGGGACTCTCCAGTGGCTTGGGTGCACCTGGGAATAATAATATTAATGAGGCCAAGAACAGTTATATAAAAGATATAGATGATAGGGTGGTGAGAAGGAAAGAAAAAGTCAGTAGGTCAGAAAGAAGAAATCAAGCTTAGTGATAGTGTCAAGAGTTGATTTTCTTAGAGAGTAAGGCCAAGGGAAGGAGTGGAGGAGTAGCCTAGTGGTTAGAGCACTGGCTTGGTAACCAAGCAACCAGGGTTCAATTTATTTATTTATTTATTTTATTTATTTATAGACTCTTATATACCGCACTATTAGGCATCAGCGCGGTTCACAAAAAACAGTGAGATACACAATTCAACAGTACTTTGTGTTTACAGAAAACAGGAGAATATAACTCGGATAACAGGGTATATAATTAATAAACATAGTCATAATATCATCATGGCTTCAGTTTTGTGTGTATGTGGTCTGTGGGGTATCTGTATTGTATGTGTATGAGTGGAAGGTCTGTGGGTTGGTTGAGATGTCTTTATTGTTTACTGGATAAGATAAAAGGAAGAGGTAGTGTTTCAAAGCTTTGCGAAACTGCAAAAGGTCTGGTATTGCTCGGATGTTTTGAGGGAGGCTATTCCAACACCTTGGTGCACAGAATAAAAAGGCCCTGTCTGAAGTAGTTTTGGTACACTGTGATATTGATTTAGGGACTAACAGAGTATTGAGTGTTACTGACCTTCTGTCTCTATTGAGGGGTGGTGTTTGGATCAAGTCTGATATTGATGAAGATGAGAGTTCTTTGAAAGCTTTGAATGTAATTAGTAAAATTTTGAAAGTGAGTCTACTTTGAATTGGGAGCCAATGAAGATATTTTAGAATAGGTGAGATATGGTCTTTCTGGGAAGCTCCATGAAGGACTCTAGCTGCAGCATTCATAGCCATTTGAAGTGGGTGTAAGGTGGTTTGTGGAAGACTTTGTAAAATTGAGTTCGCATAATCAAAATGAGGTATGATTAGCGCCTGATAGATGGTTCTAAAATCGTCTGGCTCTAGCAAGGATCGAAGGTGTCTAAGGGAGCGTATTTTGTGATATACCGCTCTTACAATATTACTAATATGTGCTTTCATATCTAATTTCTGGTCTAAAGTGACACCGAGGTATCTGATGGTGGTCTTGGTCTGGAGGTTAGCATCATTCACTTTCAAAAAGGATGGAGCAGTGAAATTTTGGTTACGTGTAATAAATAACACCTCCGTTTTCTTGTGTTGGATCCTTAGATTTTGGGATTGTAGCCAGTTGGATACTTCATTTATGCAGTTAGTTAATGGATTGAGATCAGGGTTCTCAGTTGTAAAAGGAAAATATAAAAGTACATCATCCGCGTATATCATGCAGTTAACTCTAAAGCAGTGTTTCCCAACCCAGTCCTACGGGGCACACCGGCCAGTCAGGTTTTCGGGATATCCCTAATGACTATGCATGCGATATATATGCATTAGAGATATCCTGCCAACCTGACTGGTTTCTGGCCCTCTAGGGCTGGATTTGGAGACCCCTGCCTTACACCTCTGTCATTTAAGATTGTGAGTGGGCAAGGTGCAGATGTCCTAAACATCGAAAGGGTATATAGAATGTGACACATTCCTCCTCGATTCTCACCACCACCAAAAGGTTGTCTAATAGACAATATTTTGGTGGTGGTGAGAATCGAGGAGGAATGTGTCACATTCTATATACCCTTTCGATGTCTAGGACATCTGCACCTTGCCCACTCACAATCTTAAATGACAGAGGTGTAAGGCAGGGGTCTCCAAATCCAGCCCTGGAGGGCCACAAACCAGTCAGGTTGGCAGGTTATCTCTAATGCATATATATCTCATGCATAGTCATTAGGGATATCCCGAAAACCTGACTGGCCGGTGTGCCCCGTAGGACTGGGTTGGGAAACACTGCTCTAAAGGATCGAATCAGGTTACAGATAGGCTGCATGTATATATTAAACATAAGGGCGGAAAGGGATGAGCCTTGAGGGACCCCTTGTTTTTGATGAAACTGATCTGATGAAGTATCGTTGGATCGTACTTGTTGCCATCTGTCAGAAAGGTAGGATCTACACCACTCAAGTGCTTTATCAGTAATTCCCTTCCCTTTGAGACGCTCAAGGAGGCGTTCATGGCTAACAGAATCAAAAGCGGCTGCGATATCAAGAAAAACAAGGACGAACCCTTGGCGGATGTTATCAATTCCTGATAATAAGCTGCTGAACAGAGTATTTAGAAGCGTTTCCACACCGTGGAATTCTCTGAAACCGTGCTGGCATGAGTCCAGTGGGGCGTTAAGATCTATATGATCCTGAATTTGTTTTTGTACTTCTTTTTCCAAAATTTTTGCTAGTAATGGAATACTTGAAATAGGTCTATATGATTCTGGTTTAAGAGGGTCAAGTTTGTTGTTTTTTAGTAATGGCCTTATGGATGTTTGCTTAAGGGTACGAGGGAAAGTTCCTGTTGTAAATGATTGAATCATGAGTCTGGATATGATGGGACTGAGATCAGCTCGTAGATCTTTGATCCAGAACGCAGGGCAAGGATCAGTATGAGCGGTGGTCATGTTTATGCAAGCAATGGTGTCTTCGATTTGTCGTTTAGATGGTATTGAGAAGATAGTGAGTAGAGTTTGATCTACTGGATCTAGGACTATGTTAGGAGCCGAGTTATTGTCAATTTGGCAGAGTTTGGATTGTAGATAGTTAGCAAATATTTGAGGGTGGATTTCATATTTAAGTTGTGAGGCAGGTTCATTTGTCAAACGCTTAACTATGGCAAACAGGTCATGAGGTTTGTTCAGAGATCTTTTTAAAGTGACTGCATGGTGACGTCTCATTGATTCAGTAACTGCCATGCGATGAGATGTGAGATGTTGGATATATACAGCTCTGTCAACTTCAGAGTGTGAGTGTCGCCATCGTCTTTCAAGTTTCCTTAGGGTTGTGCGCGAGGCCTTCAGCTCAGATGAGTACCATATAGCAGAGTGTCGCTTGCTTTGTAGTTTGTTGGTCGACGGACATGTGGCAATCGAACTGAAAGTACTATTCCAATTAGAAACTAAATCATCAATGCTGCACTCTGGTAAGTTGGTTAGTGGAAGTGTTGTTTTTAGGATTAGGTCTTTGTCAAATGGCTTGAATCTTCTCAGAGGGGTACTAGGATGGTCGTTTATTCCTCTTTCATCCTTTTGGTTACATCTAGCCTTGAATATAATTAGTTTGTGATCTGACCATGGAACTGGGTTGATTGATAGATCCAAGATAGATGGTAAATTGGCGGTTGTTTCAGTTGTAAATATTAGATCTAATATACCACCTTTAATATGGGTTGGATCTTTAATTAATTGATTATACCCCAAAACTTGTAGAGCTTCAAGAAAAGCTGTTACATGGGAGTCTTGGAGAGAAGGGAGATTAAAGTCTCCTAGCACCCAACTTGCTATGTGGGGGTTTTGTGTATTGGAGGCCAAGTCAATTATCATAGATAGAGAATCAGAATTGGAAGAAGGAGAGCGGTATAGTAAAGTGAAAGAACAACATTTATTTGCTATTGTAAAAGTATCTAGGAGTGATGAGCTTGTTGCTTCTTTAAGGTTGAAATGAAGGTCAGATTTGGTGATGGCTAGAACACCACCTCCCCTCTTGCCACTTCTATGACATGTATGTATAGAAAAATTAGAAGGCAAAAATTGGTTGATTAATACATTGTCAGCACAAGAAAGCCATGTCTCAGTGATTAGGAGAAGGTCAAGGCTATGTAATAAAATTATGTCAGAGATGATAGGCCATTTCTTGCGTATGGATCGGGCATTTATTAATGCACATTTCAGATATTGGGGAATTGGATTTCCTACTTGTTTCTTTTTTGTGGTGTTTTGTAATGAGATGAGTAACAGATGATGGTGGGAATTTTGGGTAGATACTCTAGAATTGTAGAAGGGAGTATCAGACCACTTTCTTCTGTGATTATGGATTGTTGGTATTCTATTATAGCTAGTGTGTAGGCTGGTAACATTACATATTCCTATAGTGATAAGGTAGAAGGTAAATGTTATAATGTAGAGTAAGGCCATATTGTATGTGTAAGTGAAATTTAAATGTAAAATTAGTGAATACAGTGATAGCAGGCTGATTGGAGCTTACAGGATGGATGGAAAGCTAACACACTATTACCAGTATTACAGTGATAGCAGGCTGATTGGAGCGTACAGGATGGATGAAAAGCTAAAACACTATTACAGTATTACAGTGATATGTGGTAACAGGAGGTTAACTGAAGCTTATAGGATGAATGAGGAACTATGACATAGTTAACAGTGTTTCAGTGATAACAGGATAATTACAGTTGACAGGTTGAATAAGTACATATAACAAATAATAGTGCTTAACTCTGTAGTTACTGGAATGTATATATAAAGATAACTTAATAGTTGTAGAAGGAGAGGATATATTGAAAGGGTATTTAAATAAATTATAGTACTTATATTTAGTTGGATTAAGAGACAATTTTGTTTGTATACAAGGATATTACAATGGTTACTTGCGATTTTGAGGTTGTAACATTAATTTATACAATGTTGGAGGGGTTAGCTTGATGGGCGGTGGTCTCCTTCTACGGTCTCCGCCTAAGGGCCGCGCCAAAGGGCCCTCTGGCGAGGCCCTCAGGCGCGGGCCCGACAGGCGCGGGCCTGTCAGCTGGCAGTTGGTATTTAAATTCCCACTAGCACTCCTTGTGGCCTTGGACAAGTCACTTAACCCTCCATTGCCTCAGAAGAAAGGCCTGGCAACCTACTTCCAGTGACACTGCCAAGAAAACCCAGGAGCTTCTGGGTCACCAGGAGTCAGGACTGACTCATAGGAACACATTGCATTTTGCAAGGACGAGGGAACTAGCGGATTGTTATAGCTTTGCTATGAGTGTCTGGCAGCTTGTCTGGGAGATAACACTCATTTTGACATGAGGTCCATGACTAGCCTCTATGGCCTGGGACTTCGAACGTGTTAACCACTCCCAGTTTGTAGAAATCCAGCAGAATATGTGTGTCAGCAAATGGCGACTCAAAAAATATAAAATTTTCTTTGTGGATAAAAACAAGCAGAAAGACAGAGTCCTTGACTCGGCATGTGTGTTGTGGAGCTGAGCCTCTGTATGCTTTCCACGCCCTCTTTGTGCCTTGCCCTCTTCCAGTCTGCTTGTTTAATTCTCTGTGGCTTCATCTCTTGTGGGCCTGAACAGATAGATCTGCTACAGATGAAGCTGGACCCAGCACTCCAAGCTCCTTATTTCATGTTCGACAGAGCATAATTGGTTAATTGGGTTTAGACAGATGTCTCAAAGTGCAGTCACAATCCTTTCCAACAGTCAGTTCATGGTTATGGCTAGTAATTAAAACAAACGGCTGGAACTAATAAGGCTGTTTTTCCAGAACTTTATTAATGAGGAGTGGTGAATACTGCTTATAAATGTGGGTATTTCATAACGGCTTTGGGTCTGAATTAGCAAACGTTTATACGTTGTCTATGGCTCACAGACATTGGTATGGTGATTGATGATTGTAAGAACTGCTGTATTTTTTAATGATAGTTTTTAGTTTTTGCTTCTGCGTTTATGAATCCTTAAATCCCAATTCCTTGAGGAAAACAGCTGCAGAGAGGGTAAATGCCAGCGATGAAGCAGGATCAGAAGGAATTACACTAGGGAGGGAAAGTGAGCAGCTTGGATGAGTCTTGGGGTCATTATTTGCATGATATCCTTTGTTTCTGTGCTTCTACATAGAAAGTGACTGCAGATAGAGCAGCATGGTCCATCTAGTCTGCCCAGTAAGGTGCCAGAATTATAGAGTTGTACATATTGCTCCAGGCAGGTTACTCCTCTCCATTTAGAAGCTATTTACGTTTGTTTTGGTCCCATCCTCTGTGTCTGTCCCATGCCTTTGTGAATTCCATCAGTGATTTTGCTCCCACCACCTCTTTTGAGAGGGCATTCCAGAAATCCACCACCCTTTTCGTGATAAAGTATTTCTTGATGTTGCTTTTAAATTGACCTCCTTGCAGCTTCATTTTATGACCTCTAGTTTTACAGCTTCCCCGTCTTTGAAAAAGGTTTGTTTGTTCATTAATACCCTTTAAGTATATAAGACAACATTTAGTTTAATTCAAATATTTATATTCTGCCTTTTTGAGCATAAGATAAGCAAGCAAATGATGATATATTTAAAGTAACCTGATGAAAGTACTATTTGAATGTACGTCATGATGGGGTCTGGACTTTGGAGAGGCGGTTTTCAATACTATGCACACACATTCATCCCCAAAATTAAATAGGATAATCTATATAATGCCATCAAAAATATATTCTATCAGGAAGATAGCAAACACTTATTTAAAAGGAACCTTCAGAGAGTAAAACCAGACCTCTTATTTCAGCTTAACTTGTTGAATTTGTAGGTCTCATATTCTCAGTCATTGGACCCAACTAGTGTATAGAAAAACACTTATGATATGCTCTTCAAACTTCTTTTTAGTTTTCATTTTTTCTTTTATAAAATTATGTAGAAAATGCAGTGCTATCCAGTACTGAAATCACTCTTCAACTTTATCAAACAAGCCAACTTCAGTAATGAAAGGAAGTCCAGCTATCTTGTTTTAGTAGCTGTATGCATCTCAGGACCAGTGCAAAGATATGAGAGACACTAAGGGGTATTGAATTCAATGGGGCCGCGGCTCCGATATCACACGGAAGCCATTACCACTGTTTAGTAAACATACCCCTAAGTGTACCCCCTTAATCCCACCACCCACTGCTTCCACCCCCACCCCTGCTGCCTCTCCTCTCTGGGACCTGCCTTGGCAGCAATGGTATTAAAACTGTGGAAGCAGTGTAACACTATGAAAAGGAAATCTCCTCCAGTTTGTCTCAACCCCCATGCCTTGTTTAAATTAGCTTCATCTTTATTGAGAGATGAAAGTAAAGTAAAACCTGATCCTGCCCCGACGGTCCATCACTTTGCGGATGTTTTAAAACAAAAATAGAAAAAGTATGAGATAAAATTGATAAGGGACGAATGGATATAGACCTTTTGTATCAAAAACGTTTTTTGAAACCTCTCCAGAAGTCTGCTATACAGATTTCTATTGGTCTGCATTTATCATACCTACGTATTTAGAAGTTGATAAGCTTTTTAATAGATGTTCTAAAGTTTTCTCCCAGTGGATCATTGTCTAATCTACTTTTTTTCTCAAGCTCCCCAAGACTTTTGAAATTGGTTTTACAAAATTACAATAGGTTTTCTGAAACAGGGAATTTATCCAAAAGTTTTGGGTGATTTTATTCTAACTCCAATCCCAAAGGACAAGAACTCTAGTCTTGCTGATGTGATGAATTCGTGCCCCGTAGCCAATATCCCTTTACTGGTTCAGGTACAAGAGGTTATAGTGGCCAGTCAACTAATTTCTTAGATAAATTTGATTGTTTGATGAACTTTCAATTTGGTTTCCGAAAAGCTGATAATGCTGAGCTATTGCTGAGTATTTTAATTTCAGACATTAATGCTGCTTTAGCCAAGGACCTGTGTTTTACAATTCAGCTTTAGCGTGGCCTTTGACTTAGCAGATCATGACATTTTAATGATTGTATTAGATTATATGGGGATTACGGGAGCTGTATAGCTGGTTTTATGGGTTTCTAAGAAACAGGAGGTATCTAGTTCAGATAGGTCAGGATAGTTCAGTTGGGTGGGAGGCTGGTTGTGGGGTCCCAAAGGGATCCCCGTTTTCCCCAATTCCTTTTAACATACTTATGACGACATTAAGATGGACATTTGATCTAATGACCCTTAAACTATACACATATGCTGATATTTCAGTTTTGTTAACTTTTCCTTTATCATCTAAAGATTTTTTTTCAGTGATTAGCAAGGTCATAGCGCAATTGAAGATTGGGCGGAAATGATATGCTTACAAGTTAATACCTCTAAAAAGAAAGTTCTGTGCTTTAATAATTCCAAACCTTTTCCAGAACCTGTCTTACAAGGACTGATTCAGTTCAATCTCCATACCAATCTGTCCTCAAAGTTCTCGGAATTCTGATAGATGCTAATTTAACCTTCGAGGCCCAGGTTAATTCGTTCGTTTCCAAAAGTTTTTTTAAAGTTACGCCAGTTACCGCAGAATTAAGATGCATTTTTTAAGCAATCATTTTCGATTTCTTGTTCAGAGCTCTTTCTTAGCTTACTTAGGGGTATATTTACAAAGCAGCAGTAGCGGCCTCCATGCGATATCGGAGGCTACCGCTGCTTTGTAAACATACCTCCTAGACTGTGGAAAGTTGCTTACAGTTGTGTCAAAACACAGCCACCCGTCTTATTTTTGGTTTGCTATGGTATGCAACTGTATCTTCTTTGTTTTACAAATTACATTGACTGAAGGTTTCCAGCAGGATTTGTTTTAAGTTCATTACTCCCCTGTATACATTTTTTAATGATTTTATTCCTAATCGCTTTTCATCCTTGTTACTCCCGCTTATAGTCTTTAAATCTAAACGTTTGCAATCAGCTAATATGCTGCTGTATCCCCCATGTAAGGGCATTTGTTCCAATGTACGTTTCACATATTTTATCCCTTATTTGGCTGCTAATTATTGGACTCAATTACAATGGAATTTAAAAAATTCTTCCTCGGTTTTTCCGTTTCACAAAAACTTAAAAACGTGGCTGTTTCGCTCTAACTAATCTTACTCTAATACCTTTTCTTCTTATGTCAATCATTTTGCTGTGAACCGGGATTGCTGCAGTATACAAGATCATGTTAGATTAGATTACCCGAGGCCTCTGACGTTGCGTTGCTTTGTCAAAGAGCAAGAATAGCAACACAGTGTCGGAGACTTCAGCTAAGCTCTGCGCTACTGCCGCTGCAGGTCCCAAAGGGGGGAGGGGGGGTTTGCTCTGGAAACATGGCTGCTCTAGGTGACTGCCTACTTGTCCTATCATGTGGTGCTGGCCCTGATGCAACTGCAACCGGAGGCTTCTTGCAGCAACCCAACATGAGTTCCATTGCCTGCTTCAGGGGTCAAACCGCGGCAGATTTTCCTCCAAAAAAAAGTTCAGTTACTCAAATAAAAAAAGCCAGGGCAAGCAAGTTGGTTTGTTTGATAAATCTGGAGTGTGATTTCAATACTGGGTAGCACTGTGTTTTCTACATAGTTTTATAAAAGAAAAAATTAAAACTAAAAAGACGTTTCAAAAGCATCTCTTAAGTGTTTTGCAATATACTAGTTGGGACCAATGTGAGACCTATGAATGCAGATGATATACGTAAAAGGGACCTTCAGAGAGTGAAAACAGATCTTTCAGAAGTATTTGCTGTCTTCTTGATAAGATACAGTTTATTTTTGGTGGTTCAGAACTATGCAAGCAGCTGCAAAGCCTGCAGCGGCTTCCCCCCCTGGACTTTGCACCAGATCTGAAAGGGAAAATATGTGTGTATATTTTCCCTTCGAAAATAGCCTAAGGAAGATTTGTCTACAGAAATCTGCAACTGTTTTTCTTATGAAAGCTTTTTTCCTAAGATACAATATGCTCATTTTGAAAATTCAGCACTACACGCACTGTTGTTTTTCTAACCTAACCTGACCCTGAGTCCTCCTACTTTTACCTGCGTACAATGTGAACAATTTTCTGATAGCCTGTTTACCTGGTAAATAGCCATTTGGGCTTTTGAAGATCGCTCTCCTCGTATATTAGAAACACTCCATTCATTTATCACATTTAGAACGATAATATCGTTTTTTGCACTAGTGAGACCTGCATTGCTTTGTATGCTCAATTTTTGTTTACTGAAGGACAAAGTATCAATCCTAAACTGGGTGGTCTGATTGGAAGACACGGCCCACAGAATAAGCAGCCATTCATGGTGGTTTTCTTCAAGGCCACGGAAATTCACCTGCGCAGTATTCGCTCAGCTGGAGGAAAGCAGAGGAACCAGAATCGGCCAAGAGCACAAAAAAACCAGGAAGCATTACGAGTCTCAAACATAGCAGGTATTTGCCCACTGTTCTTTCCACTTACGTTTAGAGCCTACTGTTACAAGACCCGGTCCACGGAGTCAGATCTGGTTAAGCTGGACATTGGTGCTCCAGATATTTATATGGCTTTAAATGCTTGACAGCTCATCTTCTAGGAAGTGAGTACTGGAGGTTGGTTTATGTGAAGACTTGTTATGCCCGTTAAAAACTACATTTGCTTATTAAGTTGGATTAACCAGGTCTACCTCCACAAGGAGCCAACACTGCACACATTTTATTTATTTATTTGACAAGATTTGTATCCCGCCTTTTCCTTCAATCAAAGCGGTCAATACAAAATAGTGGGAAGTGGGAGTACATAACATAGGGAACATAACATTGCGTACAATAGATTACATTAAACTATATTTAAAACGGAATCAAACATAAAGCAGCCATTACTTGATACTGCATGGTCCCGCACGGTCCTACGCCTAAGGGCCACGCCAAAGGGCCCTCAGGCGCGGGCGTGCTCCTGCAGCGGCGGTTTAATGCCGTTGTTGGTAACAGCTGATTGGTGGTGCCTGGAGGCGAGGAGGAGCTCCCACTCACTCCCTCTGCTGCCATCTGTTTGATCTCTGTCCCGGGCGCGCTCCCGCAGCGGCGGTTTAATGCCGTTGTTGGTAACAGCTGATTGGTGGTGCCTGGAGGCGAGGAGGAGCTCCCGCTCACTCCCTCTGCTGCCATCTGCTTGATCTTTGAAATGATACAGATATTAATGAGCATATTTAATATGATGTTCCTGAACTGATGGATTATTTTCTTCCCTGCCTGTCTCATATCTCTTTTTGAGGAGGTTGGTAGGAGGTGTTGAGAGTTTCCTCTTGCACCTTTGGTCTTCCAGTTCAGTTGGAAGCAGATCTGGAATCCTCTGCCATGAGCCTTCGTTCACAACTACAGCGGAATTTATTTTCTACTTATTTTATGGTACCACCCCAGCTGACCTCTCCGGCCATTACAGCAACAGTTCTCAGAGGCAGCTATGCATCAGGGCTCTCTTTGGAGCCTTGCAATTGTGGTCTCTGTCTCTGACCACTAGGTATCGCTATTTCACAATCACTGAAACGTACTGTTTTCCATGGAGATGGGGATCACTGCCTCCTCAACATTCACAGCTCCAGCTGACTTGGGGATCAGAAGTCAGACTGGAGAATCAATCCCAGGTTTTCTGTATGACAGTGTGTAGCAGTGGGTACTGGGTCACTGGGCTGGCAATGGCTGCAAACAACTTTGAGGCGCTTACCTTACAACTTCGGTATTGCAGGGCTGTTTGCTTCTGTCCCTTTGGACCGCCCAATACCAACTTCCTCTTTGCAGGGCTGTTTGAGGCCATTTCTGCTGCTGCAGGTCCCGGAGAGGGGCGGCATTGGGGACCGGCTGGGGGGGAGGTGCAAGTGATGAGATTCGCTTACGGTGCCTCATCTCTTTGTAGTGGCCCTGGCTGGAGGTCTTTTGAGATGGAGTGCAAATCAATAAATCTTCATTGGTCAAGTAATATCCCTTACAAGCAAGTTAACTTTATTTTGTGTAAACATCTTTACAAGGTTGATTAAATCATTAGACACACTAGACGATCGCCGAGGGCGGCAGCTTCTGAGGTGTCAGAGAACAGCTGTGACCAAAACATACCAAAGATTCAAGACCCATCAGAATGTAATTGCACCGTCAGGGGGGTGGACAATAAGTATGATGTTCAATTATTCATTTTCCAGTATTCTGGGTGAAATTATAGTGGGATGATCATAATTGTTTTGTTTAATTTCCAAAATCTTAAAGAGGAAGCTAGGTGCCTGAAAGTAAATTGGGAGGGAGGGAGAGCAAGAAAGCTGGAATTTCAACTAGGCCACCTAATACCATTGCAGTGTCCCTTCAATTTTGGCTGGGGGGACCACCAAAGCAATCTCTGTCCCCATCCCTAAGCTCTCTAATGGCTGATACTATGTTGGATAAAATATTGGTAGGGCCATGGCTCCATGGCCTAGCCCTTTCCACTGCCTATGCCCTGCTCTGTTAAATGCATGGATGTCTAGAATAGCCTAATGGCAGAAATAGTAGTTGTGACAACTATGTTTTGAACAGACAGAGAACAAAGGTATAAAGTTGGTGATGGAGCAATATGTAGAAGAAATGGAGATGTCTGGAGTGTTGCCTATTTGATGCTTAATCACATGGAACATTAGAAGGGCCATAACAGAAGGGTTGAACAGAAAGGTCAGTGTGTGCAGAGTGGTGATATGCCTGCAAAAAGCTTTCAGGAAGAGGAGGCAAGGTCAACCACTGTAAGGCAAGGTCAACCACCATAAGGCAAGGTCAACCACCATAAGGCAAGGTCAACCACTATGAAACCACAGTGAGTGTGATACTGGCTAGTTGGTGAGCTAAAAAGCCTGTATTTGCCAGCATCTACTATGTTACTAAATGACCTGGCTTCCACTTTCTTATGAAATGAATAAGTAGATTGAGAGGGAATGAACATGTTGGCTTGACTTGTTCTAATTTTATACTCAGAGAACAGTAGCAGTGATCAGCGACAAGCCTGCAAGAAACACGAGCTGTACGTCAGTTTCCGGGATCTTGGCTGGCAGGTAGGGCTGTTCCTTGTTGCTCATGTTGAAAGCAGAAGTAACCAATGGGAATTTTCTAAAAGGAAAAGCTATCAGGTTGGTGCCAGCAGCAGCCTCCATCTTCACCATTTACTGTAGTTGCAATAGTGGAAAAGGGAGCAAGTTCAAGAAAGGTTCCAGTTTGACCACATGCCAGCAACATGGCAGAAGATTACCACTGGACATGACCGCTGAAAATAGCCACTTACCTGGCTGTAGATTTGCAGCTTAATATCCAAAGGGGCTGATATTTAAATGCCGCAGGGCTTAAAGATAATTTGGATATTCAGCAGTAATATTGAAATAGTGGCTGCTGCATGTCTGGATTGTATGACCAGTATCCGGATAAGTGAAGACTTATAATTATCCGTATAGCAGCGATTTTCAGCCACTATAGGGGTCATTCCAAACAGCGATTAGCAGGCATGTACGTACATCCCCGCTAATCGCTTGGGGCCTATTCTGCCCCAAAGTTCCCTGCACGTATAGACGAGATGTGCGGGGAGCTCTGGATGGGGATGGGAGGGGGCAGGCCAGAGGAAGAGCATGGGCGGGGCAGAGTCGGGGCCATTACCCCAGACGTACAGGGCCAATGCCAGCCACAGCCCTGTACGTCCAGCTCGGAGGAGATAGACAGGGGACCTATTCCATCTCGGAGGTGGAATAAGCCCCCCCCCCTACTGCGGCAAATGGCACCAGCAGACCACACTGGGAAGGTGAGAGGCAGCAGGCATTTCCATGCCATCCGATCCCGTCCTTGGCAGACCCCTCTGGGGATCAGGCGGTGGGGAACAGCAGTTTTGGAGCTGTGCAGGACAGCCAGGGCTCCTGCAAGGTGTCCTGGTGCCATGGGAACGGGACGCCACTGCACCGAGGCTTCATGCAGGAGCATTGGCAGGGTTAGGCGGGGAGGCAGCCAGACACGCAACGCTGCTGAACTGGGGCCCATCTGGCCCGTCCAATTGCTCCGATTCCACTCCCATGGGAATGTATAGCTCCCACGGGTGCAGAATTGGGTCTAATCCAGCCTGTCCAGATTTTGGCCTCCACATGAATAAGGTATCGGGATAGTAATTTAGGCCCTGCTTGTCAGTCAGTGTAAACTATCCAGATTCTTCCAGCTGAAAATTGCCACTATCTGGATAGTGGCCGCACTGTAGTGGCTCCGCCCGTGGACCGCCCCTGCACGAACTGGATAGTACTGGAGGGGTCTGGGAAGATAGTCAGTGGCACTATCCAAAGAGTGCTGGTGATTATCTTTCTCAGCCCCTTTGAAAGTGAGTTTCTTTTGCATTCCGGCATAGTGCTGGGGCTTACGTCTTTCTCTCCCTCTCCAACTGCAGTCCTTGAGGGCCACAAGCTAGCTGAGTTTTCAGACTATCCCTGGTTTGCATGCCCACTCCCTCTATTATATGTAAATCTCTTTATTGCATATTCCTTCGGGATATGCTAGGTTGCAGCCCTTGAGGATTATAGTTTGAGACCCCTGCCCTAACATATTTTGGTTTTCATATCCTTGTGCTCTCAGATAGCTTTTCTTATATCTGGGGCATGTTGCAGTTGTTCACATACATTCAGTTCATTTAATGCACCTTTAAAAAATTTAGGCTGCACAACATTTTCCCTCCAGGGACGGTGGGCAATCAGTATGTTGTCCAATGATGCATTTTTACAGGATTGTGTGGCGTTATCATCCAAATGAATCCCAATACAATCGATTTGTACATGTTAAAAATCTTTAAGATGCATGTAGAAAAGTTATTAAAACAAACGTGTGAAATAATCCAAAAAAACACCCCAAAATCAGGAAACAAAAAGTCACACAAACTGAAAATGAACAGAAAATATTTGATCTGTGCACATACCCTAGTGCATAAACTTTTGTGGAGAGTTAGCACAGCAGCATCTGTGAGGTGGGAAGGGCAGAATAAATTTACTCTATCATCTTTTATTCATAGCCCCATTGCTATCAATTCAATGCAGGACTGGATAATCGCTCCAGAGGGTTACGCTGCATATTATTGTGAAGGGGAGTGCGCCTTTCCGCTCAACTCTTATATGAACGCCACAAACCACGCTATCGTTCAAACACTGGTAGGTTGGCTTTCAAGTTATTTTCACTCAGTTCATGAAAGTGAACAGATTGTATTTCCAGTGGTAAATAGATGGTTCATATTTCAGATACTGGTCTACCTGAGGTGTCTGGCACAACTCACTTTTAGGCACTTTGTAATTGGCTGTGATTGTATTTTTAAGTCTTTTCATTCTCCGAATAAGAAACACTTCCTGTAATCTTAGACTAAATTTGTCCTGGACCAGTTTCAGTTCTTAGTTGCCTATTTGATATGCTGAAGTTATCAAGAAACAATCTTTCAGACGAGTCTTTATAGATTCCTATCAGGACAGTTTTGGAAAAATAACAAAATATGACCCTTAACCACTCTTTCACAAATGTAAGCTTTCCAAATTTGTATAGCTGTAATGAGCAGGTCAAAGGAGATGGGACTTCAGAAAAAGAGACAATTGACTGAATTAGAAAAACAAATTTTATGAAAGCTAAAGTCTAATCTTTTTTCTCCCTATGCTCGTTCTCACACTAAGTGGGAAGGTTACTAAGCTGTGGTAGTGGTTGCCGTGCAGTATCGGAGCCGCGACCTCAAGGGCCTTGGCTCTGATACCGCTACCACTGCTTAGTAAACATACCCCTAAGAGCAAATTCAAATTCTGACATTAATAATTTACTCTATCTCGTTCCAGGTCCACTTCATTAACCCTGAGACTGTTCCAAAGCCATGTTGTGCCCCCACACAGCTCCATGCTATTTCGGTCCTGTATTTTGATGACAGTTCCAACGTCATCCTCAAAAAGTACAGAAATATGGTGGTCAGGGCCTGTGGCTGCCATTAGGAGTCACTTCATGATGCTCTTAGTAAAAATGTGTCATTAAACAAGAATTTCCATTCCCAAAAACTCAACGCAGCTCGTTGTCCTGGTAGGTAGAAGGCATATCCTGGCTGGATGAGTGCATTGTGTACTAGCTCAAGGGTCCTTCTTAAAATTTTTTTGATGGTCTCAGAAGATGGGCCACCAACTGTCACTGGTGGCTGCATTGAAATTATTTCCGAAAATATTCAGGTAACGGTTGCTGACTCCTTCATCTACAGAAATGTTCATTGGTGGCCATATGTGGTTATATTTGAGAAATACTCTGATGCAGGCTTTTTACTGCTGCTACAAAAACTCCATTTTTTTATGCTCCAGCAGAATAGCAGTGATATCATCAAGGGTTTGCTGATGTAATCACTTTGCTGCAGTTAACAGAAAATGAAAGCTCCTAGCAACTACCCCCATCAAGGTGCATTGCTCATAAAAACTCTTGGAACTCAAAAGTAGATTCTCTTAGGACAAGAGTCTGCTTTGAATTTTCAGGATGGTCATGCCTCTTTCATCTGGACTTCCAAAAGGTTTATGTTTCCTGTTTTAAGCATATTCCAATTACTTTTCTGATTTCTAGGGCTAAAGGCAGGTAAATACAGGGATGGAAAGAGAAGCCAGTGCCTGAGAGTTTTTCATTTAATTTAGGGCCCTGTTTACTAAAGGTCGTCTCCCATTTGGTGCCCTTAGTTTTGTTTTACATTGTGAAAGAGAGAGTGCTATAGGCTGCTGAATACAAAGTACTTTTTACATTTAAAACGTCCATTAGACAATAAATTTGCAATTTCCATCTTATACAATTTGATACCGGAAGAGGGAGGATTGGAAGTCAGGGGTGCCAGGTGGGGAATCATTGGCGGGGGCGGGGGAGGGGGTGATTGAGGGGACTGACTTTGACTTTTACACATGCCTCGGAGCAGCTGTAAATTCTGATGTCTAAATTTCTATTTTTAGCAACATGGATTTCTTTTGTAAAACAGGGAGTACACATCAGTACTGTAGGCCCTCCCAAACCACTCCTTCCCCATGCACTAACCACGCCCCCTTGAAATCTGGATGTGGTGCGGGTCATCACATGTAATTAGCAGCTTTCTAAAATTGCATTTACATGCGTATGCCAACCCAGATGTGTAAATGCCACTATTTACACATGTGGATGCTTCGAAATAACCCCCAGTTTGTTATGTTAATGTGGCAGAAATGTGCAGCTAAGGCCACCTTAGAATGAGGGGTGAAACTGCAATACAGTTAATGAACGAGAAGCATATTGCCCTGGTGGTAACGATAAGAAGATGCTGAGCACACTCCCAACAGTTAACACAAAAGCTTTGCAATTAGCTTGTGTGAATTTTGCCCATTAACACATGGAAAATGCAAACATTTAATTCACTTTGTTAAAAGAGGGCCCAAATATATTATTAGTCAGATAGAAAGGTCCCACCTACAACTTCTTTGTTGATGTTCCACTATTAAAAAATGCATAGCAAATCATGCACTAATTAAAATATTTGACCCTCATTTAATAATATGTGGAACGGTCTTTTATATAGATTCCTAGATCCTTCAAATTTGCTACAATTATTTCATGATCCTTACCCTGCATCATCTATCACTTTTTGTGCACTGTGATATGTTTGCAGGGTAGAATAAGACAAAGCAAAGCTGTTTTGGCCTGGTAAGACATGTGTAAGATGCTCTTTAAACAACCATTTCCCCTGTATTTCTTTTGCCTTCGCTCCCCAAATATAAAGCAGCCAGACAGGGATGAAGTACCAAGATTTAAAAACAAAAGGAGAGATCTCAGTTTCTGGAATTAGATCTTCCTGCACCCCGTCAGCTTCCCAAAAGTAGATATTTTCAAAGACACCTAAAACTATTTGCAGCTGCTATGTCAGCATGCCTAATTTTGCAATCAGTCCTGCTGCAACATTTCTCGCAAAACGATGAAGCCTTGCAACATTTGTTCCACAGCAAGAAATGTATCTTTAATGATGATTACTTCAGCAGTAAAAAGAACCCCTCATATGGACCACATGCAATCAAAATGTTTTAAATCTAGGCTCTAGTCATCTGAATCCCTTTCATATGCTCATTTGCTATGTTAAGAAAGGACACAGTCTTTCCCACAATTGGTGCAGTATAATCAATCACTATACAACAGGAGGAGGACTCACAACAGATTCTTTATGGCACGAATCGCTTTCATTTCAAAATATTTTTGGAATTTTTGAGTGGGTGTGGGGGAGGGGGGGTGGAGTGGAATGGTGCTGGATGGGAATAAGAGACACATGACAAGCTTCCACCTTTTTTTAGCAACACCCCTTGTATTTGGGATCCAGAAAACTCTTTCATTTGAATTTCCTCTTTGTTGGTTTGAGACCATAAATAGAAAGCTGACACAGATAGGCAAAGAAGCAAATGTGGAGGTCAGTTTGTTTTGCTAATAACACGATAAAACAGCTTCTGCTAAAGTATTTTCAAATGTACTTGGCAGGTGTGCAAAAAGTACGCTGGGAAAGCTGACTTGGGAAGGCAGTAAAGACAAAAGATGGATGGCAGGTCAGGTTAAAACAAAGATCCACATTTTGCAACATTTTCTTTCATCTTTCATGAACATGGAAGTATTATAAATGGCTGGATGGAGGAGTCCAGATAGCTCTGACCAACCTGCTACCTTTTCACCTTTGAAACCCCAGTTCAAATCCAGAGCAGATGTCTGTAAAATGTTTTTAACAAAATGAAATTAAACAGTGATGCCCCACCCCATGCTTACTAACAGAAAAAATGAATGGAAAGGTATTCTTTACCATGCACCAAGCTAAGCCTATATTAGCCCTTTGAAGGCAGTAGGTTATGCTGTCTTAGGCAGACCCAAATTTATTATGTGGGTGCCCATAGGCAATACGAGAAGCTCCCCTCACTTCCAGAAATGATCACAGATGCAGGTAGAGAGAGTTCTCCAGATCCCCTCCCCATATCCTCATTCTCCCCCATCGCTTCAGTCAGCAGTGCTGCCGCACAAGTCCAGACATAAAATCTGGCATGTTGCTTGCCAACCCTCCCATGCTGACGTACTCTGTGGTGACCCTGCTCCTCACAGGGCTGCCCGTTTGCATGGAAACTTGAGCCAGGGCAATGTCATTGCAGGGCGGTGAGCACACAAGAGCCGGCAGGCCCCACACTGAATTTTGTTTCAGGGGTTACTGCTGTTATGGGGAGGCACTGCTATAAATGACAGTAGTGTGGCCACAGACTGACAGGCAGCATGCCAGAGGTGGCTGCATTGTGAAAATTTGGTACTGAAGGCAGTTGCCTGGGCCTAAATCCAGGCCTGCTCTTAGGGCCTTATTCAATAAAGAATTGTTTTCCCGTAGGTGTGGTACTATTACTTTTCATGTCCATAGCGCTACTAGATGCGTGTAGTTCTATCGGGAATAAGCCTCTTAATATGTGTTCTAATGCATTTCATCAGCCTTCACGATAACTAGTGATATTTTCCTCAAAGTTATTAAGAATTGCGGTGAAGAGTAGAGAGGCTAACGCTTTGCCGTTGTAAGTGTCAGAATTAAATAATTTGATTCCTTTGCTGTGAGCCTTACCTCATCTTTGGAAAGCATTCAGAAAGTTGTTTTTCGTCGTGTTTCAGTTAATCAGACTGCCTGATAAGGGGGTGTTTTGTCTTTAAGCATCCTTTTGCAAGGCCAAAGGTCTCCATCTGGATCGAGCCCTGAGTAATATATAGTATTAGTACAGCGACCTAGAACTTAAACGGGGTGATTTTTATTAGTAGTACAGCGACCTAGAGCTTAAACGGGGTGATTTTTATTAGTAGTACAGCGACCTAGAGCTTAAACTGGGTGATTTTTCTTCCCTGCATGCACAGTACATCAGATGAAATGGACTGGATTTCTTTTTTCTTCCTCATTTTAAATATTTTATTTTTCCAAAACACCCTCAGTCGGCCTTATCATAGACACTGCTCACAGACTTTGATGTCTGGAAATGAATTATTGGAAAAGAAAGAAATGTCTTGACCACTTACTGTATATAGATTGTATCTCTGTTAGATAATTTCATGTATTGTTTCAGAAAAAGATGACGTATGTGCAGTATTTTCAGGAATAGAGGTCTCCCTTCTGTGTTATAATGGCAAATATATACAACCTCTCTCCATCACTAGGCCCCCTCCATATTCCAGGCACATGAAGTAAGAGTCATTTACTTTACTGAAATGTATCATTACTGGCTAAATTCTTGACTCATGACATTCAATGCATCTGACTCCTTGCAAGTCATGAATTTTGTTGCACAAACCTGCCTTAACACAGTTTCCTCTGGTTAGAGCACTGGCTTGGGAACCAAGAGACCAGGATTCGATTCCCATTAGCACTCCTTGGGGCTTTGGGCAAGTCACTTAACCCTCCATTGCCTTCGAAGAAAGACCTGGCAATCTACTTCCAGTCACACTGCCAAGAAAACCCAAGAGGTGCTGGGCCACCAGGAGTCAGCATTGACTCAAAGGCACACACTGCATTTTTGCCTCTTTCAAACACTATGAGACGTCAAACCTGGGCCACAGAGAGGACTATATGACCTTTTCACAATTTTTGTGAGTTAATTTTATGTGATCTAGGATCATGATCCACTAAATCCCTCCTCTCCTCATTATAATTACCCAAACAATAGGCGAGGTTTAGGCCTGTAGATCTGAGTTTCAACTGCCTTTTTCATATCTGTTGTTCCGATTGTCAATCTTCATTGCAATGCAACACATCCTTAAATGGACAAGTGCATAAGTGTATTACTGTTAGTCTGTGCTACTTATTATAGACTTGATTTAGACATTCTACATTGCCCCCCCACCAGGACTTTATTCATCGTAGAGCCTGAATGGACTAGCCAGACTGGCTGAGTCAGGATTTTTTGGTGAAGCATTTCAGAATGTTGTTGCATAAAAATGCTTAAATCTGTCTGTAAATTACAATGCTTCTGCAGTAGGGTGATACTATACCTAGTGCTGTGGATCAGGGGTTCTCAACCCTAGCTCTTAGGAACAAATTCCCCAGTCTGGTTTTCAGGATATCCACAATGAATATGCATGGGATATATATTGCATACAACGGAGGCATGCTTACTATGGATTTCATGTGGAAATCAGACCGGCAGGAGAACTAGGGTTGAGAACCATTGCTGAAGATGGATCTGCTATCAGGAAAGAGATTGGACGACTCTTTATAGTGGCGGCTCTGAATGGGGTGATCCAAATGTTACAATTAATCTCCTTTGGATTCTTCCATGGGTACTGGGTTTGTAGTGCTGCCGTTCAAGCAATTCTGGGTTATTGGCTGTAATTTGGAAGATGTCAGCAGGATTTCGGTGTCTACAGGCTGCCAGTGAACTGTATTGTTTGTACATTGTTTTATGTAAATAGTTGTCACCAAGCAGAAAATTATTTATTTCATTTTCTCTTTGAATTTCATTTTAAACACTTGTTCAGGAAAATGGTTCTTATCTTTTAAAAGTCACATTTGTTTTCTTATTTAAAAAATATTTATTAACAGTTGGTAAAATACATGTACACATTCCTGGTTCCTTCTTAGAACAGTCATTTTCAGAAGAGTTTTGTATAAACTTGCTAAATAAATGATTTTTAACTTTTGAAAAATGCCGTGGGCTGTTATGATGATTTTCTCTTTATGAAGAATTCAGAGCAAAGAGTGTTTTTCTCAAAGCCCTTTTGGTGCAGTGAACCAGTTGTTTAAGCTAGATTTATAAAGTCATTCCTCAAAGTTAGAGCCCAACAATTCTATTACTATGGGTTTGAATACAAAACTGTAATGACCAAATTGGGTCTGAAGATAGCCTAATTCTTAGGTTGCATAGATTCCTTCTGTTGGTCTTCTAAGCTCAGGTACAATGTTAAAACAGTAGGTGACAGCAGAAACAGACCAGCTGACTGATCTTGTCTGTGCTGCCTTCCCCGCTGCCAGCCAGACTGTGACCGTTATTAAAATATCTTTCCTTATTCAGAACAGTTTGCCTCATTTTCTTTCTGATTTGCAGTGGGAACTGAATAATGAGGTCAACTGTCAAAGATTTAGGTGATTTTTTTAGCTGGAACTTTCCTCGTGCAACTTTTAGCATCCAACAAAATTGCAACCAGGAGTGGGATCTGAAACTATGCGCCTTCATTTGCAAGTACCAAGGGATTCTTTTCTATCCATCTATCTGCTCTATCTTAGACAGATGGGCACCCAAGATCTGCCCATGCTTTTACACCCATCTCACCATGCCCATACCTGCACATAAAGATTTGCGCTATTAACATGTTAATTTGCTGTTGTTGTTAAATGCTGTTGAGTTAATGTCGACTCATGGCAACCCTCTGGATAGTTGTCCTAAACTTCGTTTGGACTTCAGTCAGGCAGCTAATTGATAGAGTAGCATCCATAGCTGCTGTTATTGTATCAATCCATTGCATTCAGCGCCATAACTTGGCCTGTGTGAGCGGTACTGCCACACAGGTTGCAAAAAAATAGGGGCACATTTAGGGTTGCCAACCACTGGCCTTGATTCTCCCCCTCCACGCTGCAAGCGCAGTCAGAAAGACATGTGTATTTTTTTAAAATTGGAGATCCGCTGCCGCCGACATGGGAACAGGAAAAATGGTGGCAGGGCAAGGGCAGGCAGCGTGGGAGGGAGCCGGCTGGACATAAGAGATGGGGTAAGATGGGGAGAACCTGGGCATGAGGGGATAGGGCAAATGACAAAAGTGTGATATTATTAGGGGGTGCCAGGTTTGCAAGTCACACAGGGTACATTTATGGCTTGGTACGGCCCTGATTCCATGACTGGTCTTCCTCTTTCACGCGACCTTCAACCTTGCCAAGCAAGATGTCTTTCTCTAATGGTCCTTCTCTTTGCATGATGTGTCTAAAGTATGAAAGTCAAAGACTTGTCATCTGAACTTCTAAAGAAAGCTTAGGTTTGATCTCTTCTAGTATCGATTGATTTGTTCTTCAGGTAGTCTGTGGTATACACAATATTCTTAGCCAGCACCGTAATTTGAAGGCATCAATTTTCTTCTTGTCTTTCTTCTTCACTGTCCCACTTTTGCATACACATGATGTTATTGATAATACCATGGTTTGGACAAGTCAAATCTTTGTATGTACAGATATGCCTCAGCATTTGAGAATCTTGCCTAGGTCTGTTAACGTGTGTTATTAGTAATCAGGTCCCATTGAATAACATGGGACCTGAGGGGCAGCAGAAGGCCTTTTATTTTGGAGGGGCCCAAACACCATCCCATCTTCCACCCTGCAGGCAGAGACCTTTCTTGTTCTGCCCACGGGAGATTGGTTCCCCACGGGCAGAACAGGAAGGGTCTTTGCCATGATCGCGGCTGGCAAGCATCATGCTGCCTGTGTGGATCCCATCCCCCGCAGGCAGAAGAAGAGAAGCCACAGTTGCGACAGAGACCCTTCCTGTTCTGCCCGCAAGGATCTATTCTCCCACGTGCAGACAGGAAGGGTCTTTGCCGCAATCGTGGTTTCTCCTGTCCGTAGGGGATGGGATCCCCATGGGCTGCTGCCACCATGATTTTTGGTGGGGCCAAGACCCGTGTGGCCCACCTCTTTCCAAAATCTATGAATGACACACTTTTAACAGTGAATTAATACATCTTAACATTAGTGCACCTTAGTAACTAGCCCTCTAAGTATGCAGGGAGAAGTAGAGAGCCCAGCTGGTGTACTGCATGTGCAGAGAGAGAGAGATTTGTGTGTGCCCAGGGAACATCCACCTTGCATGCAAAGTTAAATGGCGCTTGAATCCTAAAAATACAGAAGAGGGAGGAAAATGAACTAATATGTCCAAGATTTCTAAATTGAATTACAGTGCAGCTGTCAGCAGCTGTTTCATGGAAGCAGGGGGTAAATTAGTTCTGTTTACTGCTGACATAGTTCAGAGATCTAGTCATCTCAATAAAATTATAGAGGCACAAGAAAGGCAAAAAGAAACACTGTAGGAAGATCAGCCAAAAAGCTGACTTATTTTATTGTGGATGGAAGGCTGATTTTAGTGGCTGTTGCCACTTATGGAAAAATGAAGGGTTTTTGCGCTTTGTATTCAACATCAGCATGGATGCAAATGACTAGTCATTTTCTGTACCCAAAAAGAGTGGAGCTAAAAGAAAGCAGTCATAATTGTTTGCTGAACTACTCCTGATTGTTTGTGAAGAAAGCCTCTGATCATGATGACTTAGTGAGAACTGGGTCAGAGATTTCACTTCATTAAAATGGAAAGACATGCACAACATTTTGGACAAGTTCCAGACACGTTCTTTGTTCAGAAAAGCCCGGCTCTCCTTTCCCTTGTGTATAGCTTTATCTTATAGGTTGCTGGATGGAGTTCCCAGACTGACTAGCACATAGAAATAAAGGTGGTACAATAGGTATGTAGCCTATGCCTAAAGGGCTCTTTTATTAAAGGTATGCACTTACCGTGTGATTAATGGCAATACCGTCATACAGTAAGTGCTCTGCTGGGGGCATGGGCAACATGTTCCCAGCAGCACACAATTATGAATGCTAATGCACGTTACACTTAATGCTGGTGCACCTAACAGCACCCACAGAGGTGTCAATAGGCGCCTTCACATTAGTGGTAATGTGCTCTCTATGTCCACACTCCTCCCATTTCCCACCAAAACGTGATGGCTGATCATGTGTTTTAACATGTGGTCACTGGCATGTCCCCGTGCGAGGGTTCCCAGCTGACAATAGCAGCAGTGTCCGGTTCTGAATCTGCAGGTGCCCATACTGTGAAGCTGTTGATTTATTGATCGATTTAAGTGTTTGGTATTCTGCCATTTGTAGAATCACATCATGGTAGTTTACGGCAATAAATTGGAAAATTCAGTAGGACAAAAAATTTACAAAATTCAGACATGGTTAGGAATGAATAGCACAACAATTTAAGCAGTAACAAAAAGTGTGCGGTGAAACAGGTTGGGCTGTGCGTATGGCTTTGCTCCAAAGATAAAGTCTTTGAATTTTGCTTTATGGAAACTTTTTTGTGGTGATTCAAGGAAAAGATAATCCCACTGTTCATATGTAACCAACTGTGTTGTGAAAAAAAACAACCCACTGCTTGATCTCAATTAACAAGATCAGCCTTGCTATTTGGCATCTAAACTGCTGGATCTACAAGAAATGCACAGCGCTGGAGCTATAACCCTAAAAGCCAATAATATTACTTAGGAAGGTTGGATGAAAGAGTTAGATGAAGAGAGTCTGGGTGTCGAGCTCCACATGGGAACTGATGTGCACATCTACCCAAAGTACACAAATTACTGCTCGGCAGATTGGATGGGCTGCTGTTATTTTCTATGTTGCTATGACTCATAGGGAAATGTTTACTAATGCGCGTTAACCGTTAATGCAGAGCTTACCACATGGTAAGTGTGTTGCTCTAATAGCCTGGGGGCCCTGAACTAAAAATACCACCATGGGTAGCATGTGATTGGGTGAGTTAGGGGCGTAATGTGGGCGCTGATGGTTCAGCATGGTTATTATGGGAGCTAACCATTAATGTTGCCATTAGTGCTGGTGCACTTAAAACCACCTCTAGGGCAGTAACCGAGGTAGCTCGGACACGGTGCTCCGGGCCCCTCTAACCGTCCACCCCTGCCCCCTCCCCCCATTTTAGTCCCACTCTCCTTTCCCACAGAATACACACATACACCACTCTTGGGAAAAGCACCAGTCGCAGCTTTATTAACTTTAAACATACCGAACATTACAGTTCAAGAATAATCGTCTTAACAATCCAAACATCGGAGTAATGCCTCACCAGCCATGCTATTAGCAAGGTGACCCACAGCGGAGCAATGCCTCACCAGCCATGCTATTAGCAAGGTGACCCCGCCTCCGCCGCGGTCATGCCAACCGCAATCTTCCTAATCCCCTTTCCCCGACCTCGCCATGTAATTAGCAAAAGTCAGCCAGGGGATGTCTGGGTCGGGGGCACCCCGCCCCCGGCCCAAGTATAGCCTAAGGCTCCGGACCCCGGAAACCTCCGGGATCCCGCCACCGGCACAGAGAACATTAATGTCAGGTTGAAGGCACCCCGCCCCGACCCCAGTGCGGCCTAGAGCTCCGGATCCCGGACACCTCTGAGATCCCTCCCCCAGCACTGGCGACATTAATGTCCCGAAGCTGCCCCCCCAAAACCAAGCTGCGACCAGGTGCACCCCCTGCCGAATCACACATACCAAGCCCACCAGCCAGTGGTGGCTAAGCACGCCGACACCCCTAGAGGAGAAATACTCCCCCACCCCCGACAACCTTACGCTCGCACCTCAGGAATGCCGGATTATCCACTGCCCGATTCGCACTGCCGAGTCCCCCCCCCCCCTCCGCTTTTCTTTTTGGTTTTTTTTTTTGTTACTATTATAAGCCCGCAGACCAGGACTTGATAACCGACCACAGCCGAAGGCCGCTCCGCGACCCTGTCGGCGCCCCCCCAACACGTAACTGGAGCCAAACCGGCTTACTCCATGGTGCCCCAGCAAAGGTATGGGCTGCATCCAACTGCAACCACGCTCCCCTGCCATAAAACGATGTCCCCACCAGATCATGATCCTAGGGGTCCAGACCGTCCACACAGACTCTCCCGAACCATCCCCCCCACGAGGGAATGACCCCATGGGCCAAACGACCCTAGGCTTCCTGTCCTGCCACCGGCTGACAGCGAAAATCACGTGACCCCCACCTCCCGGAAGCCTAAACCAGCTGGAAACCCTGGCACCTCAACCGCTGTTGCTTAAAACTCGTCGCTCGGCAACCCCGCCACGATCCCCCTACGAGTCGCCACCCCACAGCTGGATGAACATGCCGCAACAACCGCAGCCCCGCCAACGTACTGCCTCCGGCTTCCACTATAGACCACGACCCACACCAGCTTTGCTGGAGCTCGCCACTGCCCCACCAAGATAGAATGCCCCGAATTATACCAGGCATCCTTGCCTGAAAGAGGGAGGCAGCAGACTTTAACAGGCTGCCAGTATAAGCAGAGCAGCAAGTCCCCGGTATCCCCCGTGTAATAGGCCACCTGGCATCCAGAGGCCTTGAGCACGAACACCCCCCCCCCGTCTCCAGCCGGAATGCCCGCCTCTCGTGGCTTCATGCAGGACCTCCCAACCTTTCTGTACCGCCACCGTCCCCCGTCGGGGACAGGAAAGCTCGTCCACCACCCCGTGAGAACCAGCGGGGATACGCAAGACCGATCCCCCACATCCGGCCGCAACGTGCTCACACCTCTTTACTCCACTGCCGATTGATTCAGTGTCACCCCCCCACCCTGCTCGTGGCTGCGCTTGACTCTCCAGCCCCCCTTGGCGACAACTCACGTAAGGCTAGTTAGCCTTAGGCTGGATTCAAGCCAAACCTGCCATGAGCTGTCCATATGCCACACGACCCCTGACAAAATACCCGGACCGATAACTGGCGGTCCCAGCCTAAATAGCCGTCATGCCCGTGCCTAAATAGCCATCATGCCCGTGAAATTCTCTCCCCAGACATCACCGACCCCAAAATCCACACGCCTGCCTATGAATCCGACATACCTCGGTGCAGTCCTTGCACTCATGACGTTATCACCGCCCACTGCCTCGGCAACCCCACCAGCAGGGGCCGGGAATATCGTTAACGCTAATTACGAAGAAGCCCACCCCAGTCGCTACCCGCCCCCGCCATCGCGACCTTCATCCAAAGGGAGACGATCCCCAGCTCCGTGAACGTCAGCTCCAGGCCTAATAGGTAATCCTCAGCACCGGGTCTTCTGCCATACCCTGAGCGTACCCCACAATTAAATAGCTCCCAACACCCCCCTGATGGTACTGCACCCCAGCACCCATTCACTGCTCCAGAACACCATTCGTCCGGCCCAACTCCTACCCCCCCAGCCATAGCCGGTACGCCCGAAATCCGAAAGGAACAAAGCACAGGCCATAGTCATGCAATGTCAAACAAACCTCCCCTTTCACAGCCGCCCCACCCGATCCTGAAGTCGCATGACCCGTAACCCCCACCCCCGATCCGCGATCCGGCAGTGCACCCCCCCGGAAACCAAGTTACGACCTGGCCGGAATTACCGAGGGAAAACATTTTTTTTTTTTGGGGGGGGGTTGTTTTTTTTTTTTTGTTATACCCATAAAGGGGCTGGGTTCCGCCTACTGTCAGCTCGACCTCCTACTCCCTTAACCATGCGAGGAAAACACCACCACCGATGCGAATTTCCCGCTTAGGCCGCGCAAGCAGTTGCTTTGCCAGGACTCTCCAAACCAGCCAGAACCCCCCCCCACCAATCCCTCCTCAGCACAACCGTGGGTCTTGCCGCAGCCCATTTCATAAGGCCCGTAGAGTAATAGGCCAACTACCCCTCCCTGAGAACTTGAGGGACTGGCCCGGCAGCGCAACGGGCCCTGCCCATTCAATTAAATACGTTATTTATTCCTTGTCTTTATTATTATTATTATTATTATTATTGTTCGTATGTTTTTGGCCTAGTTATTTATTTAGCAAAGTAGTCACATATGCTTGAGTGTTCACCCCACTGACTGAGGAAACAGGTTGATATTTGCAGTCCCAGGCGGGCCAGAAGACCGCTGCCCCACTGCCTCCTAGCTGTTAAATCCCCACCCTTCCTGCCCGACCGGAAAGACCCCCTTGCCCCCCCTTCCATCTCCTGGGCACGCAGTAACTGCCCTATCCGACCGTTCGACGAGGCCGAGGCCAAGGCCCCCCCCCCCGATCCGAGCACCGTCTCGCCACCCTCTCCGACTGATAATTGAACAATTTAGTCATTCAGTTATATGGACACCGCTACCTGCTCCGTTCCATTCCACTTCAACACCCACCCCCTGGACCCTCAACCATCCTGAATAAGGCGAACAATCTGTATATCACCGCTTCCAACTCCGCCGGCGCACGGTCTTCAGACTTTACACCCAATTCTCATCCAGCATGCCGAATCCCACCCCGTGCCCTTTCCGCCCCCCTCCACGCGGACGAATAGTCGGCGCCGCAAAGGTGGACGACTCCGGATAGTGGCGCTGCCAACACTAATACCGCTATGGCAGCGCGCTGTACCCCCGCTCCCCCCCGCGATCGCGGTTGCAGCACCTTCCCCCCAGTCCGCCAGCACTCACCTGCTGCCCCGGTGTCGCCCCCCTGCTGCCAATGGACGCAGCAGCCAGGGTCCACCATCCTGGTTCCACTGCCGCAGCCCGTCCTGTGAGCTCCGAGCGCAGTTGGCCTTCTCCACTCTCCTGTCAGCAAGCCAAGTTCAGATCGCCATCTGTGAAGACAAAGAGAAAACACAGAGAAACCCAAGGAGGGGAAACCCACTGAAGACCCAAGGGCGCCACGTCCCCAACCCTTCTGCCCCACCCAGACTGCGGTCCGCCCCAACCCCACGCCCATGAGCGGAGCCCCTAATGGAGAACAAGGCATCCGAGTCCATTTTAATTATCCATCATTAATTGATATTTGTCTGTGTTTGCGTTTTGTTTTTCTTTTTTTTTTTTTTTTAGAGCCATCAAGTCAGTGTGCGCCCACAATGACCCCACAACCCCCCGTGCTTTCCCGGCAATGTAACACTGAAAATTGCCCCGCCATCCTCCTCTCCTGAAGGAACCCCCCCAGACACCTGGAGCACCATCAGAAACGAGAGCCCTTGGTCTCCTGGGTACCAGGCAGCTGCTCAACCACTAGGCTAGTCCTCCATCCCGATCGCCCCACGGCACCAAAGCCAGCCCCCCAGACGAACTGGCAATCCGCCCCTGGAAGCTGGGAACCCCATGCACCGACCCCTCCCCGCTCGCATTGCGCATCACCGCACCAGCAGCTGCCACTCCCCCGGCCCCCTCCAAAGCCCCCCGGCACACCGCAACCAGTGCACACCCCTCCAACACCCCCCGGCGAACCCCCCAGCTCCCGAGCCCACGCCCCTGGAGCCCCCCCAACACCCCCACCCGTTATGCTCCAAGACAAAACCCCCCCTTCATGCGCCAATACAAACCCTCCGCTGAGCCCGCCAGCCAGGGACCCCCATCCGGCACCGCCCACCCCCATGCCCAGGCACCCTGTCCCGAGGCCAGCCTCCCCAGCCCCTGGGAAGACAAAGGCAGGGCAATGTGGACCTCGGCCGAGGTCCGCCCGTGCAAAGGATGCTGCACAAACGCTGCCCACCCCCTGCTATGCAGTTCCCAGTCCCCCTCGCCGTGAGGGCCCACACCCGCCACGTGGCCGTGCCTCCCCCGAATCCCAGCCTTACCCTCTGCACTACCACCCGCTACTCCCCGTCTACTCCAACATGATATCATATACATAGAGGGGGAGGCGTAGGCTTGGGGGCCGTGCCAACTGCCCGCAGCAACACAACAAGTCCTCGGCCGTGCAACAGGCAGCACACGACGCCATAGCGCCCGGGAGGGAGCGTGTGCCGCGAGACAGGCAGGCAGCCGCAATCGAGGGGGGGGGGGCGCGCGGCCAGCAGCCGGAGCGCTCCGGGCCCGTCCTCATCAGGCGCAGCTCCTCTCTCTTTTACCGCGCCTCTTCCCGCACCCGCTCCCCCCACAGCCAGCCCCGGAGCCCGTTCTCCCCAGGCACAGCTCCTCCCTTTTCCACCGCGCCTCCCCCCACAGCCTGCTGCCCTCAGCCCTGGGGTGCGTCTCCCCCCGCACCTGCTGCCCTCAGCCCTGGGGTGCGTCTCCCCCCACAGAGATGCGCCGATCCCTCGGGCTGCCCCCACCCACCACGGACATCGGAAGGTCCGGCGCATCCCTCACCCGCCTCATGGCCGCCGCCACGTCCCCGCATCTCTCCGCCCGCTAAGAAGCTGGCCTCGTCCCCGAGGAGGAGCAGGAGCTTCGGCAACCATTGCCGACTCCTGGCTCCTCCTCACCCAGGCCACACGCCTCTCGCCTCCCAGACTCCACCGCGCTCCCGCGCGCGCCTGGAGCCAATCGATGTTATCGGCGCCCTCCACGTCATCGCGCTCCCGCCCCCCCAGCCGATGACGTCCACGGGCCAGGGCCCCCTCACCGGCCGAGCACCCGGTTACCATCGGCCGCCGGGACCCTGCCCCGCGGCCTTGCATTAAGTACACCGCATGCAGGTTAACACAGTGGAGCACTGCATTTTAACATCATGATAACATAAGTTTTACAGCTCAAAAAATGTGCTACTGGCATACCCTTTAGTAAACATCACTGCTTAATTTGTGCCAGAACAGTATTCTGGCACTTCTCCAGCTTAGGAAGGGACGTTAATCAGATTCCACCCTAGGGGTGGAGCTAACTAATGATTTATCTGCTTACCTCCCATTGAAATACTGCCTGAAGCAGAGGTAGATGTGAGTCACATAACTGTTCCCCTCCCCACCTCCCATTCTCCCAGCCTGACCTCAAACCTGTGATTCTTGCATTTGAAGGAAGGAGTCTATTGTGTTTCCAGAGAGGATAAGTTTCAGCCAGCCTGCTCTTAACTGTGTCTTGTATTTCTGGTGATCTTAGTTCCTGTTTCTTGATTAGCCCAAAATTTGTCTGGTCTTGAGCTCAGTGGATTTTTTTGCCTTGTGACTCTATTGACTCCAGTCCTAGAGACTTACTCCAAAGACTTTTCTTTTGCCATGTTCTTGTGCCAGAAATTTTGTGAAATCATTTCTAAGTATACTATCAGAGACATTTAGCAAGCCTAATCCAGATTCTGATTGCCTAGTTAGTGATCATAATTAGGAGCAGGCTGTCTAAAGTTTGTCCTCCCTGAAGACATAAGAGCTCCTCTTGCAAGACACCTCTCTTTTAACATAAGGGTTATTGATACAAGGCTAGGCTGTGATGATAATGGGAGGGGGAGAAACAGAACAAATAAAAGGAGGAGGGGAATCAGAACAACTATTAATAAAAGGGAGGGGGACAACATATTTGCATTTTTTTATTTGCCTGAAACCTCAAGGAACCTTTCAACTATGTTTGCTGTTGGGTCACAACCACCCCTTAATTAGCAACATTGCCCTGGAATGAATATTTATAATAACAAAACAAAATGAAAATGTATGAAAATAAAACAAAATCTTTTTGCCAGCATACCCTTACTGTTTATTTCCTCCCACTCTCTGCACAACTCGGGATCATGCCCAGTTGCAGTTCCTGTGCTTACTGCGGCTTGGCGGAGATCCATGTTCCTCTGCAGTGCCTCATCCTGCCTATGTGTGCCAGCCTCAGGGTTTAAAAAAGGAGCTGCAGCAGCTTCCGCTGGGACTCGGGAGCAGAGGAGCTAATCCTTATCCAGGTATCTTCTTGGACCCACACAGGACAGAGAGATAAGGGCAGGAGGGATGATGATTGTGTGGAAAATGGGTGCAGAAGGAAGAGAAAGTGGAAATAAAATGATTGTACTGGGGGATGAGGAAGAATTAAAGAGAACATAATGGTGCCTGTGGTGGGGCAGGGACGGGAAATGTGAAATTGCACGAGGGAGGCAGAGAGAAGGGAAATGGAGCAAAAAAGAGATTGTGCAGGGAGAGGGCAGGGAAATGGGAAATGGTGGAACTGTTCTAAGGAGAAGGGCACTGTTGATTCATTTCAAATGATGAATGAAGCATTGCAAATTTTGGTGATTTGTTTAATAAAGAAATATTTAAAAAATAAAGCAGTTTTCCAAATATATATACATTCCAGCTTCCTTTTTATCCTCAAATGAATCATTGTGTGTCTCTGGGGTTGAGGTCACTTCCGGCTTTGCTCCTGCCTCCATAGGTCACTTTCAGTCATGGCCACGCCCCCATAGATTATTCCTGGCCCTGATCCCGCCCCCTACAGATCACTTCCGGCACTGATCCTGCTCACAGTTCCACTTCCATTTGTCTCTGGTAAACCTGCCCCATATTTGTCTGCTCTAATGTGCACCTATTACTTTTCTTACTTTGAAGCTGTTTGGGTTGGTGGTTTTAACTGTTCTGGTCAGCAAAGTGTTCCATTATGAAGAGAAACTTCACACTGTCTGTATTATCGCAAAACCTGTGGGTATGTTTTACCTGTGATCCTTGCATCGGTTTTCATGCCTGCCTAAGAAAAAATGCACTTGCAGCTGCTTTCCTGTGGCTATTTTTCCTGACCAAGAGAATACGTGTACTTCAGACAATGCAAAATATTTGTTGTTTCAATCCCCTGTTTATCCCGCCCTCAGGAACACTTCTGTTTAATGTGTACAAAAATACATGACTTGCTCCAGTGATTTACCCATGAAAAGGGCTTTGAAAATTTCTCTCCACATACGAGTTATACTATGCAAATAATATTTGAAGAATATGGATTTCTTTGGCAGGTTATGCTGGATGAACATAAGATTTAACCAAAGATGATGGTGTATCTGAGCTTCAGAAACTGTTTAGGTCTTGCCTTCAGACGTCAGCATTTTTGTTTTTTGTAAGATATGAACCAGATGTTTAGTTCTGCTAACTCTGATTCCATGGCCCCAGGCTCTCATTTTGCTCAGACATAGAGAGTCACCAGCATCCTTGGTCTGCAAATCAAGGTCTGGTCTTGCATTTTTGTACGTCCCACTGGTTATCGTGAGACCATCATCTCTCCTGCTGCTGTGCCTTAAATTCAGTGGTTTGGAAAAAGACATCTTGACAGAGCTATGAACATTGCCCTGACCTGGTGTGACCCTTCATAACACTCAAATTAAATTAGGCTTAAAATATAACTGTGTTTTCTTTCTTTACTAAGGCTAAAGTATTATTTGAGGTTAGAATATTAAACAATTAAATTAATTGTTCAGATTTATGTTGGAAAGCCTTTGACTAATAACCTTTCAGAAGACCTACATAGATATTTGTGCAGGCAGTGAATGCTTGATTAACGTAACAAAAAATGATGGACTGACACCCTATGAAATGAAAACAGCTTTTTCTAAATCAAAATCGTTCATTCGTATAACTTATTTGGCCCAAACTATTTTTATGTTATTCAGTGTCCAAAAGTTTATCAATTACTATTTGAAGTCAAAGGAACTATTTCAAGGGTCATCCCTGTTGTCTGCGTGGGCTTAAACTGGGCATAGTTGTACTACATCATTTCTCTGTAACGGAGGAGAATTTTCCTTGCTGTGGGTTACTGAGGTGTTCTGCATATTCTTTGCTTGATTAGAAACAGGCAAAGCCAACGTTTCAGATCTTGGGGGTGCAGAACTTGCAATAGCATCAAATCTAATGTTGATGGAAGTCTCATACCTTAGATACCATTAGAACAGATAAGAAGCGAAGCTGAGCTGATTGTATTATTTTAGGCAAGGGAAGCGGAAATGGTAAGAGCTTAAATCATCACTCATTCTTCCAGCTGTCAACACTTAAAAGTTAATTCACATTCTACTATCCTTGTATTTTGAAATTCTCTTGTTTTTAATGGACAGCACATATATATTTTAGAGTTTGAGTAGAGTCGGAGTGCACTTGTTGTGTATGAGAATCTTCATTCTAGGACTAATAATGTGACATCTGGTGCAAACCGAACTGAAGCGAAACTGGATGGTAATAAAACAATATAACCTTTGACCTAATTAATGCAAACTGTTCGGTGTTTGTAGATCTACGTCGTCTCTGTTCACCACTAGTATGTCACATTAGTTTAATGACATCTACATAAAGAGTCTGATTCATCAAGGTTTTTTCCCATCAACCCAGAATATGAGAAAAGCCTTGGTGAATCATGCTTAGAATATGTTGGAAAACATTTTAGGACTGTTGTCGCAGATAGATTTAAGGTTAAATAAAGGTTTTCTCAATTCTTGTCCAAATTCAGATTGCCATTTTCAATATTTACCCTTCTTAAGCAGAGCCAAAGAAGAGAAAAATACAGACACATAAGCAGCCTCACTAAAGCTCAGTCAAATATAGTGATCTTGTTAGAAAGCTGGAGTCTAGGAAGGGGACGGAGCCACCTACCAAGATGGATGCCTTGCACAGAAGCTGCATAGACCCCACTGCCGCCACACTGATAGAGTGAACAAGAGATCTGACAAAATGTTTTTCATTATTGCCTATCATAGTGGTAGCCCAACTAATTTAAATTAACTGTGAGTGTACCTGTGGTTGGCCAGAGAGTGGAAGTGGTCAGTGAGTTGTGTGGGTCGGGATGCACTTTTTCAAAGTGCTGAGCCCAGTGGTTCAGGAGGTGGGGTGGTGATGCTGCCACAGTTATTATGGCTGATGCACAGAGAGCCACAGGCAACACTTGTGGCCCCTATAGCTCTGAAGAGCCCAGTAGCACTAACCTAAGAGCATACGTTATGCTATACTGGGTCAGACCAAAGATCCATCAAGTTAAGTATCCTGTTTCCAACAGTGGCCAATCCAGGTCACAAGTAGCTAGTGTAACCAGAGGTTAGAAAAAATATAAATAAAAGTTTTATTTACCCGGGCTGAGAGATGCTTGGCTTGATGGGGTGGTGAGGTCTGGAATGGCTGTAATAAAAATAAAAATAAAAACTTACTAGAGAGATGGTGAGAAGTTCAGTACTTGGTAGCTAATTTTAAAAAACACATGGCTGTAGTTTTAAAAGTTGGATGGGGTTTGGGGTTGCTGTGATAGCAATTTTAAATAAATACATTTTTTGAAAATGAGTGCCCTGAGGCTGCTGGAGAGAGCAGTGGCAGGATGCATTTAATTTAATTTTAAAACCGGAACCACTATCACTAACATGATCGGAGACCGGAGCCAGGAGATGCACTTGGCTGGGGCCACAGAAAACAGGGAGCTGTGGGAACTGCGATCAGGGGTAGTGATTCGTGGCTGGAAGTGGAGCTGGTTAGACTGTGCTGGGGTGGAGGAGAGGTTCCCGATGTTGTCTGACAGCTCCGGGACTCTTTCTGTCTGCCTGGAGCCTGCTGAGAGCAGCATTGAGGCTCTTCTGGAAATGACAAAAACACTGTTTAGGCCTGGCTAGCTGGGGGAAGGAGCCAGAGGTCCAGGGCTGGGGTCAGCGCTGGTGGTAATGCTGGACTAGAAGAGATGGTGGCATGTGGCTTGGAGAAGCCTAAAAATTAATTTTAAATGTATTTTAAGGGGTATTTTTGTAGTGAAATCACAGCTGATAGCAGAATAGGGGTGGGGGGGGGGGTGGTGACTTCCCAAGGCTCTAGGTGGGCACCGGTGCCTCAGTTTAAAATAAAAACAGCTGCACTGAGGTAGGGAGACTTAGGAGAGCCTAAACAAATGATAAAATTAAATGTTTTAATTTTCTGGGTACCCGGATGTAAGGGCATGTGGCTGCGGGTGAAAAGGCAGAATAGGGGTTTCCCTAGAGGGCTCTGCTGAGGCTTGTGATAGGCGGGAAGATAGGGTTTTACTGATGCAGTTTGCTAATTCTAATATATTAGGATTTAAAGAGACAGTACTGAAATTACCTTGAAAGTGTGATTAGAGCTGTTATGGGTGATTTTCTTTATTTTATAGGAGAAAGTATGTTTGATAGGATGAAGAGAACTATTTTTTTGGGAAGTGAGTAGAAAAACACTATTCTGGATGGACTGGAATGCCGGTGTGTGTTTGAGTTGAGAGTCAATTGAGTTTTGTTTGTGAAGAGAGTGGAAGTGTGCTGGCTGTGGTAATGAGGAAAGGCTGAATTTTAGAGAATTTTGGGAAATAGGAGAGATAATCCATAAGTAATTAGCAGGTATTGGATGTCTCTCTGTAGTTCTGAGGAGAAGAGAGAGGAAAAGGTGAATTTTCTTAGAAAAAGATTTCCATGAAGGATTTCTTTTGATCACCTTTGAGCAATTGCTTCAAGTATTGTTCTGTGATTTATTGGGCTGAGAGAAAAATTTAATTTGAGAAAGATCTGGCTAGAATAAATAGTCACAGCCGTTAAAAGCTCTCAAACTGGGTTTAGTTCCTTGAAAGGCTACACCAGTTTTAAACTGATTCATTCAGAGGTTTCTGTGTTTGTTGTGAGAAATTAGTGAAAAGTGTCTCAGCTTTAAGAGACAAAGCTGTTCTCTGAGGAGACAATCACTGATAATCTGCCCTGTGACTGTGTGGGGAGTGCACATGTTTCCAGCAATGCTCAATTTTGAGAAAAATCTCAGGTTTTAAAAGTTTAGTTGGAAACATGGGCTTGCTTTAACTGTGATCCTGTTGCCGAAGTTCTACTACAGTTTTGAAAGGAAGCTGAGTCTAATTCAGTAGCACTGTTTTTAAAACTGACAGTTTTTGTTTTTTCTCTGACATGCTGAAATAACTGCAAAAGCAGAATTTTTTTTAAAGTGTGTTAGTTTGGTTTGTGTGTGTGCTTGTGTGTGTGAGGTGGGGGGGGGGTTAGTTAGGGTTCTTTTTAATTATCTTCTTATTTAAGTGTAGTTAGTAAATACCTTGAAAAAGGTGAAAATGCTTTAACTTTCTCAGTCACTATCTGTCACCTAAGACAATATAATTATAAAAGAAGAATATAGGGTACTTACATGTGTGTGTGTGTTCCTGAAAAGCCTGCAAAAAGAGAGAGAGAGAATACAGATAGTAGATTTGAATTGCTTTAGACAGAGGAATTCTTATAACAATTCTGAGTAGTAAAAGAAATACTTACGTGATAATAAGAAAACCATTTAACCTGAAAATAAAAGAAACATAATTTTAAGGAAAGAATCTTATTTCAGAAGTTAGAACATACAGTATTGCATAAGTAATTAAATAACTGTAAGAGAGAATATTTAGCTGAGATACTGTTGTCTTGATATGAAGACTTCTGTAAAAACAAGAAAGAAAGCCTAGTTAGGTTATTTTAATACTAGCTGTGTTAATTTTCTGCTATTTAAGCATTGTCATTGGTTTTAAGTAGCGTAATCTAATTAGATAGGATCCTGATTTTAAAGCTTATTTATGACAGCTAATAAAATATTTAAAATTCATATTTTAAAAGGATTCTGAATCCTTCTTTAAAGTTAGACATTGTAAAAGATTTGTGTCATCTTATCTGAATTTACAGCTATAATAACATCCTAGGTGTTATCATCTTAAAAGTATCTTGAAATCAGTTCTTTTACTGCTCCTGTGAATTTGTTCTTAGTTCTCTGATACAAACTTTTCTGGGTGGTAGTGTTTTCCGCTGTGTTCCCTCCAGAGGCTTTCCAACCTGAGGTATGGCTGTACGACTACAGTAATATCTAGTGGGGTATAAGTAAGCCTGGTTCATCCTAAGACTGGCTTACACTAGAAGATCCCAAAAGGTAGACAGATTCCATGCTGTTTATCCTGGGGGTAAACAATGGAATTCTCAGTTCACTTTAATAACTGTCTATGGATTTTTCTTCCAGGAACTTGTCCAAACCTCTTTTAAATCAAGCTACACTTTTTACTACATCCTCTGGCAATGAATTCCAGAGTTTGATTATATGTTGAGTGAAAAAATATTCTCTCAAATTTGTCTTAAATGGGTTACATTTTAGTTTCACAGCATGCCCCCTAATCTTTCTACTTTTTGAAGGAGTAAACAACCAGTCCACTCCATTCTTATTTTTAGATGTCTATCATATCTCCCCTTATCTGTCTCTTTTCCAAGATGAAAAGCCCTAACCTTTTAAATCTGTCCTCATAAAGGTATATTTCCATCCCTTTATGATTTTGGTCACCCTTCTCTGTACCTTTTCTAATTCTGCTATATCTTTTTAAAAATATAGTGACCAGAATTACGCACAATATTCAAGGTGTGGTTGCACCATGGAGCGATATAGAAGCATTATAATATCTTTAGTTTTATTCTCCATTCCTTTCCTTATGATACCTAGCATTCTATTTGCTTTCTTAGCTGCCACTGCACACTGGCCAGAGGGTTTCAACGTATTATCCATGATGATGCCTAGATGCTTTTCCTGGGTGGTGATTCCTAATGTGTTGAACCTTGCATCATGTAAGTGTAGTTTGGATTGTTCTTCCCTAAGTGCATAACTTTGCATTTGTCCACATTAAATTTCATCTGCCATTGGATGTCCAGTCTCCCAATTTATCAAAGTCTTCTTGCAATTTTTCGCAATTTTCTTGTGATTTAACAACTTTGAGTAATTTTGTGTCATCTGCAAATTTGATCACCTCACTTGTTCCCATTTCCAGGTCATTTATGAATTTGTTAAAAAACAATGGGCCCAGCACTTTCTCCATTGGGAAAATTGGCCATTTATCCCTACCCTCTGCTTTCTATCTTTTAACCAGTTCCTGATCCACAATAGTACACTGCCTCCTATCCTATGGCTTTTTAATTTCCTTATAAGTCTGTCATGAGGGGCATTGTTAAAGGCTTTCTGAAAATCCAGATACACTATGAGCCCCACTAGTCATCTGGCCCAAATTCAGAGACACATCTCCTCACATGCACAGAGACTCTGTGTAGGGAGATCAAGATGGGGGCAGCATGAGGCGTAGAGTGGGGGGAGCATAGACAGGGCTGGCACCCGGACGTACAGGGCCGATTCAGGTCATGGCCCTGTATGTCAGGGGAGCACCGGGAGGATGCACAGCTTATTCCACCTCTGAGGCGGAATAAGCGTGGGGTGCCCCTTTGATTAGGCCAGGCAGCCCCCCAAGAGCAACAGTGCAATGCATGGTGAGTTCCCACCGGCTGATCTGGGCCTTGGCTGCCCCTGTCAGGAGTGGGGCGGCAAGGTAATGGGGACGGCACAGTGACGAGCTGGCGATGAGGCAAGGAGGACACCTCTCGCAGGGCTGCAGGGGCACATCGGGACATCTTTGTGCCTGATCCTGCACCCACAGGAACATCTTGCTCCTGCATTGCAGAATCGGGTGTAAATGGGCACATCCTGTTCAGGGTCGTCCAGATGGCCCGGACGTGCCCCTTCTCGGATTGGGCTCCACATCAACCAGCTCATCTTTATCTACCTGTTTATTCACACCTTCAAAACAATATAAGATTAATGAGACAGGGCTTTTCTTGGCTAAATTCATGTTGACTTTGTCCCATAAAATCATGAGAGTCATGGATTTCAACAAGAGCTGCAGTGAATGTGGCAGAAAACACATCCAGCATGTGACAGCCAGAGAATCCCAAGATGCCACTACCAGGAAAATGAGAGATGAGCACCAGCACCGAGGGAGAAAGTGGCTTGAAAAAAACTGTGGTAGAGAGTGGTTCAGCTGAAAAGAGAGGAAAACGGCAGTGATGAGCAGGGAGGTAAGAGCTCAAAAACGGGACCTACTCTGCTCTTTATCAGTATACCTGGCTGGCCCAACCAATAGGCATTTAAAGCTAAGCAATAGATACTTACAGCCAGGTGGGCATAAGGCTTAAGGTTTGCCTAGGGTGCCAACACCTTGAACCAACTGGGGCCAACCCCATCTGTGAAGACCAGTGCAGGAGCAAGTCAGAGATAGGAAGCAAGGTGGAAGTTTGATATAAGGAGGAACATGGCCTAGGCATATGTCAGTGGCGGGCAGCGGAGAAAAGTGGTGGCTGGAAGGAAGGATGACAGTGGCAGAGGACTACACTTGATGGACTCCATATCACTGTACCCTGGCCCTGGGCACTGAGGGCAGGGAAGCCAAAAAGAGAAGGGTTCAAAATTAAGAAGCAGCAGAGTGGAAAACAAGTAAGAAAGGAAGAGAGCAGGATGGCAGCTTCGGAGAGCCAACCAGAGATGATACAGTCTGAAGAGGTGGCAAAGCATTTAACGAAGCGTGTGACTGCAGTTTCAGAAGACAAGTTGGCCACGTTTCAATCTGTCATAGAGGAGATGAAAGGTTATTGACTCACACGAGGCAAATCACAGATAACAATGCAGTGAATTACAGTGCAGGAAGTCTCGATATAGAACCATATCTTGCAGATGGAGCAGCTGAAGAAGAAGAATGTGCTACTGGAAGAAAGGACGGAAGATCAGGAAACTGGAACTACCATAAAAATATCAGAATCATAGGGGTTCTGGAAACTATACATGATAAGAACTTCATGCCTCTGCAAAACTCAGCTTCGGGATGAATTGGGCTTATCAGTGGTGCAGTCTCCCATTATGTTTGGGTGAGTTCATCAGCTAGGAGCACACCTTGACAGCAATGCTAAGCTAACCATACATAAGTCAAATTGCCTTTAGAAAATTTAAGCAAGCTTTACCTTCTTTTCTTTTTTTGCTCCCTTGATGTGGGCTATTATCCATGTTTCTTTGGTGTTAGTTAATATTATTGGAAATGTTAATCTTGTATTTATGGAGATTTTACCTGTGTTTATGTGTTTTTTGATGTATGTTTGTAAAACATCAATAAATATATAAATCATAAAGAAAATTGAAGCAAGCTAATATGTGCTTTTCTTATCCTAGGCTATGTTTTTGTTTGTAATCACAACTTCACATCCTCCCCGTCATATTCATTCTATGATCTTCAGTTTATACGTTTCCACTTGCATTGCACATACCTTCTGTAGACATGTAAACTTGCCAAATTCTCAACTCCAATATATCCACTGGGCTATGGAATTCCAGGACTGTATGCAGATGTCAAGACACATCAATACTTACATAATACTCAACTTGATTAATAAGCATCACTCAATCTCGTTGAGTAATAGCTGTTACCTACAGTCATAACCTCTGTCAAGTCGCTCACTGCACACGTTTCCCTCACATCTCTCCTTAAGCAAACATATAGGGCCCGATATTCAAAGGCCCTTACATGGGTAACTTCCTTAGTTACCCATGTAAGGCCCTTATCTGGGATATTCGAAGGGCCACCTCAATATCGGGCCCATACTTCTTTTCACATTTGGATATTTCATTGCATACAATTAGAAAATAAACAGTTCATACTATGGCGCCTCATTTATATTCTGCTGATATCATTTTTCTTTTATATGAATATTCTACTGTGCTGTTTTATGTGTAAAATACCGATGATGTTTAATATAATTGCTATTTCTAGGATTTAAGTTCTCTATTTCCAAGTTTACCAGATTGTTCTAATTGTTTAGGTTGTACACCACCTTGGGCGAATTTCTTCATAAAAGCAGTTAATAAATCTTAATAGAGAGACGGTTTGTACAGTTTTCACAAGATGCCTCTGAGCTTCATTTTGTTGGCACTTTTCAACTTATATAAAAACAGCACTTTGGGGGCTGGTTTAGTCCATCCTTTGGACTATCCTTGCAACCAGAGGCACAATACCTTTGGCAAATATGCAACAACTGCGCTCAGACTTGGTGTGGGGAGAGGTGGAGTGTGAGTCTGGCATCTTCACCACTGAAAATGACTCAGCTCCAATAAGTACGAGGCCATTTTCATTTTCCATAGGGTCAAAGTTTAAAAGTGCTAGAAAATCCAGGCAAAAGCAGT
The DNA here is from genome assembly GCA_033557465.1 of Ichthyophis bannanicus. NCBI lineage: Eukaryota > Metazoa > Chordata > Amphibia > Gymnophiona > Ichthyophiidae > Ichthyophis > Ichthyophis bannanicus. The sequence goes on along the minus strand of CM066049.1, from coordinate 115,004,077 downwards.
TTTTGCTTTTTTCGTTGTTTATTTTAGTAGTTGGCAAAGAGTTTGGGATTTTAAATTTTCATATACCTTGGATTTGCTACTAGGGTTGTAAGTCCATATTGAAGCTGCCTTGATTTGTGTCTCTAGTGTTGTATTTTATCAGTATTTTGACATAGTGTGGAACGGAGGCTATCAAGAGTTTTCTTCCTGTATAAACATGATGGCAGGCACCACTCTGTAAACTTGGCCCACATGTCTGAACCGCATTGCAGATAATGTTTGCTCTTCCACGCTCCTTTGCATGCTAACACTGCAGAGAAATAGGACATGTAGAATGTATGCCGTGTTCCCTTCCTGCTTACTGCTAAGGAACCTTCCAGTTTCTGAGGATGCTGCGGCCAGCCCTAATCACTGATGTGGCGTGAATGTACTTATTGCACTGCTTCCAGAAAGATGTGGTGTGCCAACCATTTTACCCAGAGAGCAGGAGACGCAGTTTTTCTCATTTTCATTTGCAAACCACTTAACCACATGAGCCCCATGTGTAACTGAAAGGCAGAGAGCCTCATTCAGGGCTGACCATCTAAAATCCATATAGGGCAGAAGCAGAGCTGTTTTCTGTTCTGATTGATTCAATTCACTGCAAGCATGCAACTTAGGACGCCGCTGAAGACATTTTCTGTGCTGACTGATATGCAATCCGAGCACATAGATACATGGAAAAGATTTTGATAGCACGAAAGGAATGCAAAAGGAGCCTGTCTTTTCATGAGGTGTACCTGGAATCACTCCACTTTACTTGTGCCCCCACTGGCATTCCTTTCAACACCCTACCAAAATAATACAGTGCATCTTTCAATAAGGACCTTCCTTCAGAAATTCTTCAAATTCTAGAAACTTTATGAGGTGTTTCTTAGCAGAGTGTGTCAGCTGCTTTCATTTGATTATGCTTTAGGCCCTCTTACTTCAGCAAAACTAAGTGACAACAGAATTGGTGATAAACTTCTAAAGGGGGTAAAAATCCTTATTTTTCTGATTCACACACAATAACATGCTAACGTTGGCTTTGTGAGATCCTGATAAGTTTGGAGGTGGTTTTGTTTGATGTCAGACTTGCTGAGTTCTGCTTTGTGATGCAAATTAAGAAGCTCTCTAATATGACATAGCTTTAGTTTAAACTAACATCTTTACAAAGAGATGCCACTTGCTTGCGCCTATTTTGTTGCACTCTGTCTGATGAGTGTCAACAAATAAAGTCGCCTTTTGGTGCTTGAAGGGAGATTTTGAAGAGAGATTTTGGCTTGCTTCAATTAATGTACAAATGTTATATCGATAAAAGGAAAACATACGCACACATAGGGCATTGAAACCAGTGGAAGACAGGAAACTGATATCATTATCCATTCCACTGTTATCCCATCGTGTTAGCATGAAAGCTTTCCATTATCCAAAAATAAGTAGAACTTGCAGTCAGAAACCTGGGAATAGAAAAGTAAACACTATGGTAAGGGAGGTATGTCCTATTCACACGGTATCATTTCTGTCCCTATGCAATCATGCAACATATTGTTAACATAAAGTAGTTATTTTATAAAAGAGGTCCTGGAATGCTGCAAACGGGTGTGGTTTTCAAGGTAATCAAGCTGTTCAAACAACTCCAAATGTATCTCATGAATATTTGTGATTATCCTGAAATTCAGACCTGTTTGCGGTGCTCCATTTTCAGAAAGCATTTATACGAGTTAGGAACTTGTCGATTTGGAAATGACAGTCTGAGCAGAGCTGCTTTGGAACACGCCCCTTGATGAACTGGCATTGTGCTAGTCTACAGTTATTGTAGATCCCGCACATTCTTTTGCAGCTCATTGGCGGGAAAAGCTTCTGCTGAAAATGGTAGGACACCTGTGAGGGATTCCTTTTTTAGGGATAGAGGCATTGTACAGGTTGGTGGGCACTTGTGTGATAATTTTTGGGAATACCTTTTATATAATTCTTTCCAATTCTCATTGGGTTGGAAAGAATAATAAGTCTTGTCAATCTTCATATTGCAGGTGCAAGACAACCACCCTGTCTCCTTTTTTCTGACCCTGGCCTAAGCACCTGATGAGGTCCAAAATAATCATTTCTGAATTGGTCCCGTACAGTATGCCACTTTTCATTTCATTCTGTGAGACAAACTGATATGTTCTGTTTGCATGAAGGATCTCAGTTTCAGCGCTTCATCTTTTTACAGGCTCGGGCATGCCATGTTTAATCTTATATCCCCTCACTTGGTTTGCAGCTTATCGTGTTGTGAGGGCTTGTGCACACCAGTAATGCTGAGAGCTAAACTATCGGTGGCATAATTACTGGTGGGGTCTCCCAAGATGGAGAGGTGCCAGACTAGGCAGCAGCAGAGTGGGACGGTATTGGTGACAGAGGATCACATTTCTGTGACAATGGCAACAATACTAGTATTACCTGCGTGGAAGAAAGACCTGGCTATCTACTTCCATATCTTGCCACAAAAATCCAATAGATAGTCACAACAAAACAAATTGCACTATAGTGCTGGAAGATGAGACCTCAGGTTGGAAGGCACTCATCTGGTTACTGGGAATGAGCTGAAGACTTTTCAGAGTAAAGCCAGCATTTATGATCTGGTTGGATGAAAGCCCTCGGGACATCCGACTGCTAATGTAACTGTGCATGAAATGAGAGTCAGAAGTTGCAAAGATGTCTTACACATTGGGGCATGGAATGTACGAAGCATGAACCAAGGGAAGTTGGAGATGTTCAAGAATGAAATGGAACATGACAACTCGACCTGTTGGGTGTCAGCAAACTGAAATGGACTGGCATTGGACATTTTGCATCTGATAATCACATGGTATGCAAATGCAATGTGTGCCTTCAAGTCAATGCTGACTCCTGGTGACCCTCCTGGGTTTTCTTGGCAGTGTGACTGGAAGTAGATGCTGGAAATGAAAGACAAAGAAGAAATGGTATTGCATTTATAATTGAGAAGAAACTTGCAAGAACTAAAGCTCAAAAAGAGCAAGCCACTCATGAATGTAGCAAAATATAACCTTAAGACTATACCACCAGAATTTAAAGACTGCTTCTAAAATCGATTTGCTGATGGATCTTGGTCTGACCCAGTATGGCATATCTTATGTTCTTTGAAAGAGAGGCACACACAGAACTCAACAGAGATTTCCAACATGCAGCAAGATGAGCCCAGTATTACAATGACGCATGCAAGGAAATATGATCAGAAACTATTAGAGGAAGAACAAGATCGGATGATGAGAGACATCATCGCGATGTGAGATGGATCCTTGAAAAGACAAAAGAATACCAAAAGGATATCTGTATGTGTTTTATTGACTACAGCACAGCTTTTGACTGTGTAAATCATGAGAAACTCTGGGCCACAATAAGAAGCATGGATATACCTACTTGTCTTTATACAAGTTTTCTTGCACAACCTTTCTTGCACAACCTTTACATTGATCAAGAAGCAACAGTTCAAACAGAACAAGGAGAAACAGAATGGTTTAAAATTAGCAAAGGTGTACGACAAGGCTACATACGTTCCCCCTACCTGTTTAATTTATATGCAGAACAAATCATCAGAGAAGCAGGACTGTATGAGGACAACTGAGGTGTGAAGATTGGTGGGATCCTCATCAACAACCTTCGCTGTGCTGATGATACCACAATACTGGCTGAAAGTGAAGACTATCTGAAACATTTGCTTCTCAAGGTCAAAGAACATAGTCTTAAAATGGTCTTGCACCTTAATGTAAAGAAGATAAATATCTTGACAACTGGCAAAATCAATAAGTTCATCATTGATAGAGAAGAAATTGAAATAGTGGACAACTTTAACCTGCTTAGATCAAAAATCAATAAAGAAATGACAAGCAGTAAAGAAATCTGATGACACATAGCTTTTGGCAGAATAGCTATGAAGACAAGATTTTCAAGAGCAGACATGTCTCTCTTCATACAAAGTTTGAACTTGTCCAAGCCATGGTATTTTCAGTAACATCTTATGGATACGAAAGTTGGACAGTGAAAAAGATAGACAGGAAGAAAATTGATGCCTTTGCATTATGGTGCTGGCGAAGAATAGTGTGTATACCATGGACTGCCTGAAGACCAAACTGTCAGTACTAGAGAAGATCAAACCAAAGTTTTCTTTAGAAGCTCAAAAGACAAGACTTTTTCTTGCATAGTTTGGACATATCATGTGAAGAGAAAAATCATTAGAGAAAGACATCATGCTTGACAAAGTCGAAGGTCAATACAAAAGAGGAAGGCCAGCAACGAGATGGATTGATAGAGTGGCATCCATAGCTGCTGTTATTCTATCAACAACCAGCCATCCAGCTGAAGACCGAATACAGCTTAGGACAGCTATCCAGAGGGTCGGCATGAGTCAATATTGACTCAATGGCACTTAACAGCAAAAGCTTATATCCACTGTGCTAATAAAAAGAACAAATATATACTTTATTACCCTGGAAATACCTGGTGCTACTTCTGAACACCTAACAATTATCTTTTTGGTTCTTTGCTTTAAAGGAGAATTGGTCAATAATGCAATTTTTGTCTCTCTAGAGAGTCCTTGCTTTGCACTGTGTTGGAAGTCAGCCAGAGCCTGGTGATTAGAGAGAGAAGTTCTCCAGTCAAGTATTTTTCTGGTTCTGTTTATTCTGCTGTTATTCTGGTTCTGTTTATTCTGCTAGCTCATGCTTCCCCTACCATGGGCTGGTTTTGGTGTGCTCATCTGTTAGTTTGCAGATTGAAATTCTAAGCAGCAGTTGTGTAAATTGCTGGAATTGGGTCTTTCTGCTCTGAGTCCTGACCTCAGTACCAGTTGTTTACAAAGTGGCCTAATCCAGCTCTGATGGGCTGAGTGTTGACTTTTGCCGGCAGTTCTCTGACTGCCATCTACAGAGCTGATTTATATGGGGGCATGTACTTTTAGGCACCAATTACGCGCCCAGCTGAGTGTATTTTAGTCATTATTGTGCATATGTGGCCATGCTTTTGCATGCATTAATAACCCCTATAAAATACCGACCAGCATAAAAGTCTGTGCACTGCCGGTAGGTGTGCACATGGGCAGCGTTTGGGAGGAGCGCACAGATTACAAAATACTATAATTTGCATACTTTGTTGCAAACATCTAGGTGCAGCATTTACACCAGGTCTAGGGCTCGTATAATGCTCTTAGGGGCAGTTAGCTGGGGTTACAGCATGCACTAAGCCTGGTCTGTGATTCGCAGGAACTTTTAGCAACGGGCTTGTACAGTTATCCGAACCCATTTTCTGCACTGACTGTGCTGATGTGCATTGGAATGGTAAGTGGGTTTGGTGAGAACCCATGCTATTTTCATACCGCGTTAACTATTGCCTCCCCCCCCCCTGTCAATGTGGTGTTGTACCTAATGCGCTATGGTTTTGAGTGTTATGGGCACATTAGGTGCAATACCATACTGCCCTTTAGTAAAAGGGCCTCTTTAGGATAGTATTGTATAAAGACAAGTAGGTACCTACTTGTTTATATAAAATAGGCTTAAAATAGTGCCTTGAAAAGCGCTTTAGCTAGGTGTGTGGCAGGTGTAGGCCTGTGATCCACAGTGTCTGACATAAGCAGGCAGGCCTAACTAGCTTGACCTGTAAATGAAGCCTGTGAAGAGGCTCATAGGAATTGCACATCCCCCAACATGCTGCTGCTATTGTAGGATAGAACTCAGTAAAAGTATTGAATTAGCTTAGACAAGCAGAACAGATGGAAAAATACAGAAATTCATGTTTAAAACTGCTGACAGAAAAGTTCTAGAGCCCTGCTTCACTGCACGTAGCAACTAGCCCAATAGCCTTGAAAGTATGAAAGTAACAAGTTGATGAACTGACCATTGTAATTGGGACTAGAAGGGGGGTAAGCAGGTGCTGAGCCCACTGAAGGAACATAATTGGATAATCATATCAGTACCGGCACCAATAGAAGGGGTACGGGAGGTACGGGAGGTTACCGGGACCAATGAAATGTTTTTCTATACCTAGAATGGAGCAAAAGTCTATAAAAGTTGTTGTATTGCTAGAGAACTTTGCTCAGCCATTTTGAAATTGACTTTGCTTGAGACTTGTGCACAAATAAATGATTTGGACCTTCTGAACAGACTCCTGGTATCATTGGTTTGTCTGCGCTCTGCTGCTACAGGTGCTCCCTTATAAAATTACCTTCATCATGGACTTCACATTAATGGAGCAAAGAGGTTGAAGCTGTTTGCGGTGGTAGACCCAGTTCCACTATTCCGGCTCATCCGGCCCCATCATTTCTTTTTTTTATCATTTGCAGGGGTTACAGAAAGAGCAATTGGTTGTGAAGATGAGAGAAATTCTCTGGGGTAATTTTACTTCTAAATAGCACAACTAAAATATTTAGATGGCTATGTCTATTGTGAGCTACAGTATAAAAACAAGTCTTCATATTTCTTCTGACCACAATGATAAATTGTATGAATTACTGTCATTATCAAAATTACTAGCTCAGGAAAACAGCATCCAAATGTGAGCAGCTTCCTGGTAGTTTAACTGTGCAGCCTCTGTAATTACATGAAGGATTTCCAGTATGCCAGTGCACATTGGGACTGCAAACAGAAAGCCCCTGGTCCAAAGATTAACGAATGCCGTGGCCATGCAAGTGTATAGTGAACTTGGCTATTTCGTGCTGGACTCCTCTTGGCTGTAACATAAAAAGAGCTGCAATGAAGCATTTTTGAAAAAGCAAACTATGGTATTTGAACGGTTGAACGTGCAGGTACAGCGAACAGAATACCAAATAAATGCAAGCCTTTTTGTGTTCAGAATAATTTCAGGTAGTTTTTTATGCTCAGAAAAGGGAGCAATTTGGAAGGCATCATATCCTCAGTCACTTTTGTAGCTCTTCTTTAAGGGTTTTGCTGTTGTGATCATCATCAAGACCTATACTAATACAGTATTTAGCTGGAAATACAAAATACAAACAATTGAGCTTATGGTCTTAAAACTGTACTCTAGTGTGGCTGAAAACTATCTATCTGTCTCTTCAAGTCTTCCATATGAGCATATTGCCGTGGATACTAAATTCAGTGTAGTAGAGCCCTGAGCAGGTCTAGCTTTTTAGGTTAACCACCATAAACATTCATGAGACATATCTGCTTACTTTTCCTATAATAAATTCATTTGCATACTTTACCTTGAAGACCAGGTTCATTAGAGAACTTTGCATGGATTAAGAAGAAGTGTTTCTGGGGGTGGTTTGGGGAGGGGCTGCACTTATATGCATACTTTTGAAAATTCAGATATATGTACTTTAAACAGGACAGTTCGATCAGGAAGCTAATCTCAGATCTCTTTGAAAATTTGCTAGGACTGAGTTCCTAAATTTATACCCCTAATTTCACTAGGTTCATAAACTTAGCCTTATAAAAAGAGGATAACAACAGGAGTGAATTTAAAGCAAGGAAAAAAGAATAGCTCCGATTTTCAACACTAGGCAAGTAAAATAGTTCCACAAATCTAGGCAAATGAATGGCAAGCTTAAAGTTAGGAGCATACCTTGAAAATTCCCATTCATGTTTGGATCTTTTTCAACTTACCCGCACCTTTGGGAACAGCCTACATTAACAAGTTGAAAAGTGCACACTTGTAGTGTAACACATGGATTCATTTCTACCATTTCCAGAATCAGGCATGCCGAGGGTACATGTGTATGTGTGATAGAGTGTCGAGGGGTACGTGCATGCATGTGTGTGTGTGATAGGGAGTGCTGGGGGGGTGTTTTGGCATGTATTTGTACATGTGTGTCTTGGTGGCTATGTGCATGTGGTGGGGGGGGGGACGACTCTGTGTACGTGTGGGGGCAGTCCTGTGTGTGTAGTGTGTGTGGGGGGGAGGTGTTAGAGTGGTACAGGTTGAGAGAGTTCTATTTCATTGCTTCCATTGACTTGTCATTCCATCTTGTCCTACAAATCCATGGATGACATTGCATTTATTTATTAAGCTTTATTTAACCACTTTTAAGATGATATTCCCCCCGAGATGGTATATAACAGGCATAATTTGACATAAACAACTTACATTGCAGAAGCAGCATAACAATAGTAAAATGATCAAATGTCTGTATAATACACAATTAGAACAATGTGGTAAACTTGGAGACAGGCAGACTAAATGCTGGTAACTTTGCTGCCCTAAATGAGCCTGATCTCAGACACTAAGCAGAGTTGGGCCTGGTTAGTACCTGGATGGGTGACCACCTTGAAATACCAGGTGGTGTAGGCTTACCATGTAGAAGAAAGGCCTGGCAATCTACTTCCAGTTGTTGCAGCGACACAGTCACACCTTGCTGCCAAGAAAACTCAGGAGCTGGGTTGCCAGGAGTGAGCATTGACTTGATTTCATAAACTTTCACCTTTTTTACACAACAGCAATTATATAAAACAGTGTCAGTAATATATACATATAAAACAGCACAGTAGAACATTCATTCCACAGAAATATAGTACGATATAAGCAGAATACAAATGATGCATCATAGCAGGCAACATGGTAGAACGTTCATATAATGCAGATATGATGTCACAATGCCACAACAATACAAAGAAACATTCTATAAGGCAGCAGAGAGGGCAAGTGCAACTAGGACATACAGGCAGACAAGATGGGTTAAATGAAACTGTCTGAGTGTGTGACATGGAACTTTCTGGACAACTGCCGTGCCTACAGGACCTCAGCGGACTGTTTACAGTACTCCTTGAAGGCCTCATCTAAGATACTGAAACATCAGTAGCATGACACAATGTAATTCTGCTTAGCATGTTTATTGAATGTTTTGACATGACTGTTATTTGTCCCTATGCTGAACAAACTTGAGTTGTTCAATAATTGTAGAAAAGAGTGACGCATGTTTACTAAAGAGGAACTCGGTGTCAGCGCTTGAAAGTAGGGGCCCTATACTGTCCTTGTGGTGCACATTGGAGGCACCACAAGACAACTGGACGAGAAGGGGACATTGCCACTGCAGCGTATGTAACAAGCGCTACCTGCACTTGGCACAAGTAGCGCAGATGCAACTAATACCACCTCATGGGTGGCATTAGACACTTCTGCCCCCTGCAGTTAGCTCTAAGCCCTGCAGCAGTAATTTGGCCCACAAGCACGTTACCCATGTGGGGTTTAGTAAACATGCCTTAGTGTTTAAAGTGAAAATGAAAGACGAATTGCAAGCAGTGGGAAGTTTCATTTCTCTCCAGTGGTCGTCTTAATTTAATTCTTGAAAGAAAACCAGTCTTGACTAAACTCCTGGATGCCTCATTCCCAGTCCCTAAGGACCGACATTCTGAACCTGCAGCGTAAGAAAGTAAACTACGGGTTAAAAAATGAGCCTTTGAGATACAGTGTGATGCATTCGATTAAACGGGACACGAAAATGGGAGATTAGAGTTGGAACTTAAACATGTACAGATTTCAGTGGTCGGAAAGAAAAAAAACAGCTGCACTTCCTTCCCCAGCATATCTGACAGCTTTTATAGATTAAATTGGACAGATTTCTGGTCCTGTGCTGCAGCTGTAATTATAGATGAAGCCAAATCTGTCTCTGATGATGTGTCTGATCAGTCATATGGTCTTACTCTAGCCTAATTCATTAAATATGTTTTGAAGATGCCATTTTTATCTAATTAAGGGGTCCTTTTACTAAAGTGCATTAGGTTTTTGCACTTAATGTGGATTCAGCACTAAAACGAACATGCGTTAGGTCCAAAGAGTTTGTGGTAACTGCCGGGAGAATGGCCAGCATATTCCCAACAGTTAATGTGCAGATGAATGCTGCTATTTAGCATGGGTGCACTTACCTTCACCTATTGAGACAGTGTTAGGTGAACCTGCGTTAATGCAATTAATGTGCAGTGTGAACCCAGTGCTAAGTGCTGTGAACTTACCTCGCCCACTCTCCACTCCCAACACACCTCGTGACCCTAACTACTGGAATTGTCGTATGATGTCACAGTTCCATGATAGCTGGCCACATAGAGCACACTCTGCAAACTACAGCCTTTTAGTAAAAGACCCAAATGTATGTTAATACATCCAGTTACTTTCACCATGGGCTCATACCTCGTAATGAGATATATTTGTTTCCTATCAGAAACAGAATTATATATTTGTAATTTTTTTAAAACTCTAAATTTATTTTATTTAATTTTTTTTCAAGACATACATAACTTTTACTCTAATGTTTTTATTATGCTTTTTTTGTATTCACCACTCTACAACCCTTTTGGAAAGAGCAGTTTATGAAACTGTGATAACCTTAATCAGAAGTCACTCACCTAACATTTCCTACACAAAACTAAAGAGGGACACATAAATCAAATGCCACAAAACAGATTCAGATTAAGATACTGTAATTTTACTAGCATGACAATTTTACTTATGTTGCCAAAGTAATACATTTACTAGCTAAGATGAAAAATATATATATATATAATTTACAAAATAGTAAGACCAACCAACAGTGAAAGAAAATGGCAGATCCTGATATTCCGAAACCTCTCAGCTCCTAAATATAGGAAAGTAAACTAGGTTCTTATGGGTGAGCTTTTGCACTTACCACACATTAGGAATGAAAACCAACACACGGTAAGTGTGAATGGCATGTGGTAACTGTTGGGGGGCATGACCTGCATGTACCCTAAAATCAATTGCCATGAAAAGCGCCTTATTGTGCACTAGATCCATTTGCAATTAGTGTGGGTGTATTTAACGCCCCTCACTTCCATTCCTATTTGTGGGTGTTTTCTGAGGTTCTGCTTCTGGCCCTTCATCTGTGAATACTGACCAAAAAATGTTTGTTAAGCAATTCTACTTTATCCTGCTCTCACTAACATATATGAAAATGTCTTGTCTGCTTATTTTACTGCATTGGTTATTTTTTCTTCCATTTGTATCATTGCTTTCCTATTTTCCTAGTTTCTCTTAACTTTTCCAAATATTGATGCTTGTCTTCCTCCTTTTGTGATCTCTTGTATTTTATGAAGGCCACCATGTTTTTCTTCTCCATTTATTTACTTCTTTTGAGAACCAAAGTGGCCTCCTTTTCCTTTTACATTTATTTACTTTCCTAACAAAAATGTTTGTTGCCCTTCCAATATCACCTTTTAATTTTGTGCGCAGCTTTTCTACATCCCCCAGCTGTTTCCATCCTGCTAACCACTCCTTGAGGTATGTCCCATCTTGGCAGAGTTAATTTTCCTAAAGTCTAGGATGCTCGCTTTTGATTGGACTTTATCAACACTAGTCCTAATACTGAACCACGCCATCTGGTGATCACTAGATGATCGCTATAACAAGAAAAACCCTCTCTCCTTTGGTAAGCACCAAGTCCAGTATGGCCCCTTCACGTGTGGGTTCTGTTACCAGTTGTCAGAATAGTTCCCCCTTTTAAAGAATCCAGGATCTCCTTACTTCCAGATGACACTGCAACAGGGATGTGACAATCAATATCTGGCATATTCAAATCTCCTATCAGCAGCACTTCTCCTTTCCTGGCAATACTGCGAATGTCTTCAATTAAATCTCTGCCCGGTCCTTCTGCCTGTGAAGGAGGTCTGTATATCACACTAGTGTAGATGGGTGCTCCATTCCCTCTTTCCAGTTTAACCCATAGTGTCTCCTCCTCCTTCCCTTGGAAGCCTTGTAATTCTGTAGCTTTAATAACATTTTTTACATTTAGTGCCACTCCTCCTCCCCTTCTTTCTCCCCTGTCCTTCCTGAATAAATTACAGATTGGTATGGTTCTCCGTGAACTATTCCTCTGGTAACTGCCACTAAATCCAAGTCAGCATCTTTCATTAAAGCCTCAACATCTGGAATCTAATTTTACATACTACGGGCATGAATGCACACCACTTTCCAGATGTAGTCCCTTTTAGCCATTTCTGCAGAGGCATTTAATGCTTTACTTACCTGAGGTGTTTTATTTGTCTGGGGGCATTCTTCACCCATCCCCAATGAATCTAGCTTAAAGCCTTCTTTAGTAGATTAGCTAGTCTGCTGCAGAAGACACCATGTCTGCTCAGTAACCCTTGGAAAATCATCTCATGGTCCAGGAAACCAAAATGCTCTTGATTACACCATCCACACATTCATCTCTAGGATGCAAGCTTCTCTGCCTCAGTCTTTACCCTCAACAGGGAGGATTGAGGAGAACACCAACTGCTATCTGCTTCACCCTCTCTCCTAGAGCCAGAACTCATTTTTGATGTACTTGGAGGGATATCTAGCAGTATCATTTGTGCCAACTTGGATGAGCAGCATTGGATAATAGTCAATAGGCTTCATGAGTCTCAGCAAACTCTCTGTAACATTTTGAATTTTGGCATCTGGCAGACAGCACACCTCTCGTGGCATCAAGTCTGGTTGGCAAATGGATGCCTCAGTAACCCTCAAAAGAGAGTCCACCAACCCACCACTACTCTTCACTTCCTTGTGGTCACCGATTCTGCAACTTTGGGATGCTTGAGCTCTGGTCCTTCCTGTTCTTGGGATATTTTTTGCCTCCTCCACTTCAAGGGCTGCATACCGGTTCTTCAATTTGAGGGTAGTGGAGCTGGATTGATTCTGCAGGCTCTGATGACCCATGTCCAACTCTCTTATTTCTGTATCATACCATCTTCACCTCTGTTGGAGAGCTTGGATGCCTCAAGAACATGAGCATTTCATCAATGTACTTCTCGCTGTCATGAGTACTTCTCAGCCTCGCCACCTCTTCTCTCACTTGTTTCATGAGAACACCAGCTTGCAGGCATCTTGCACAGAGAACCAGTCCCTCAACTGGGATTGGGCTATCTGTCTGGGCAGAGGCAGAAGCTATAATGGGGGCATCAGCTTTGGCAATATGATTTTTCCCAGCCATAGTTCAGTTGTTGGAGCTTTGGTACCTGTTGGGGAAAATGACAAAGATCTACCAAAGTCCCTAACTTTTCCATAGCTGTCCTTTCAGACAAAATACAGCTAGTCTCTTTGTGATCTTGAAAGCTCTGTTCTATGTCCCTGTGTGCACTCTTGCTTGCTTGCTAAACAGTTATCACTTTAAGCTACTAAAATCTGATGCATGTGTCTGAGATATATAGTCTAATTTGTTCCCTTTGTAAAATTACCTAAACAAAGCTCCTTCAAGTATATCAAATTGTTTACCTTTAACAGATATCCAAATGTAGAACTATTTACTTCCTAGATTTTCCCTTTATCTTTGTCAACAAGCTAATTGGTGATCTGTCCTATATAGCAAGATTTCTCAGATGAGGTGGGTGGAGATGGAGTGGGAAGGGAGGGATCTAACACCTGAGGACTGCAGTGAGTTCAAAGAGCTTGCCTTCCTTCTTGAACTTGAATGTGAGAGGAGCTGAAAAGTGATTACAGTTAATAAAATGTGCATACTTGATGACCAATATGCATGAGAAATATTTGCATGCGAATAGATGCAATATGTGCAAATCATATTCATGGTGGATACCCAAAACCTAGAATGGCCAGGTGAGTAGGTCCCAAGAACTGGACAGAGAACCAGTGCTCTAAGGAAGAACTTCTTCTAGATGGGAAAACATGGAGAGTAGGAGAAATAGAGAAAAAGAGGCTGGGAAAACAGACCCCCAGAAAATGGAACAAGTGCATGCAGTCAACATTGGCATTCCGGATTTTATCAGACTTACAGTAGTCTGACAATGCATGGGGCAGGTTCTGTTGTTTCCCAAAGTAGCTACCAGTAACGCTTTTTCTTTTTTGTTAACTCTAGAATTTCCTATGGTCTTCTTCCTAAGGCTACTCTTTTATGTAATTTTTGTTACTATACTAGACTGGTACTTAAAGGCCATCATTCCTTCCCTGTACACGAACATGCCCATTCCTGTACTGAACTAATACTGACCTGCTTGAGATTTGGCTCAGAAATGTTTTCTTAGCATTTTCTCACTATATCACTTCCTGCAGTCAAACTCCGAAATAAGTTTGTGGTTCCAAGTCTCTCGGATTCCTTCCGTTGGTGGTGAATGTTTTATTTGCATTGTCTTTGGGCAACAGAACTCGATTAAACCAATCTTTTAACCCTTCTGCAGAAGGGTCTTGCAGAGCCTCTTTGCAACCTGACAAATTTAAAGTAAAGAGATATTTTAAGATATCAAATTAGATCATACACTAGAAACATATTGTTTCAACATAAATTTGATGTTCCTTAGTGAAAAACCTCTGGCTTTTTTTTTCCTTAGTAAAAACCTCTGGCTTTTTTTTTTTTTACAGTAATCACTGTTGTCAAACTTCTTATTTCTTTGCAGTTTTAAAGAAAATTCTTTTCTTCCAGGATCCACAGAGCATAAATTTCAAGACATCATTCTGAGCAGTGATCAGTTGCTCTGTTAGTGAAGACACAGATACAATGATCACCAACCAGTTAAAACCTCCTGAATACGATCTCTTCAGCTGCCCTAGAACTAACCGGCATAGAGGCGGGGTCCTAATAATAGCCAGAAGCAGCCCCCATTTTCATTGTACTTTGACACAAAGCTCTACCGACCTAGACATCATCCAAATCACCAACAAGACTGTAAGAATCTCCCTCCTATACCGCCCACCCTCTGCAAGCACCGACGAATTAGCCACAATCCTTGACCACACATACAACAACAATATCCAGCAGAAACAGCTCTGGATCCTTGGGGACTTTAATTTTCCCTCTCTCCCTGTCAAACACTCCACAGCATTCTTGGATGCAATGACCACAATAGGCTACCAGCAAATAGTCCACACTTCTACCCACACAAGAGGCAACACCTTAGACCTTATTTTTGCTCTGCAGCCTCACAACACCTTATGCATGCAGGACTCCCCACAGGTGCACTCAGTGTCATGGTCTGTCCATAAAGCCATCTGCTTTGACATTCCACATGACAGTAAAGAACAGCAATCCACCGCAACAATTGCCCCCACTCACCACCGTTTCAGGCATTTTGACATGGAAACCTTTCTTAGCAGCACGTTACATCACCTCATCACAGACACCAATGATCTGGATACTCTACTAAACAACTGGAACAACCACCTTTCCGAAGCTGCACTCCTTCCACCATCCTCAAAGCCAGCCCACAAAAAACACACTACAGTTTGGTTCACCGCCGACCTGTGCGAATCACTAGTACAACTCAGGAAGCTGGAACGCCGCTGGCGACGCTCCAAACTGATTAGTAACAAAGATGCCTACCTGAACAAACTACAACATCATCGAAGAATGATCAACAACAAGAGAAAGGAACATCACACCAAGACCCTCATGCGCTCTCTCAATAAACCTCGTGAACTCTTCAACCTAGTCAAATCATTCACAAAAGATCCATCTACAAAACAACCAACACCAAGTCCAGATGACTTTGCCACCTACTTTCAAAGTAAAACTACTTCATCAACCAACCCAGCGATTCATGAACTACCCAAGCTCCCCTACAACTCCACTGGCACTCCACCACCAACCCTGGAATCCTATCCATACCCTCCTGAACAAATAGAAAGAATCATCAGTGTGATCAACACCACAACCTCCCCAACAGACCCTTCCCCTCCATTCTAGATCAAACAAACAAACCCACCTCAGCCCAATCATAGCCAAAATTGCCAACATATCACTATCTGAAGGCATCCTTCCTTCCCCTTTGAAAACCGCCTCTATCAGACCTCTGATCAAGAATAACAAACTTGACTCATCAGATATCAAATCTTACAGACCAATCTCAAGCTTCCCCTTCCTAACCAAAATTATGGAAAAGATTGCATACCAACAGATCCAGGACCACATCGACTCCTACGCACCCCTAGACCAGCAACAGCATGGATTTCGGCAACAACATGGTGTTGAAACCCTTCTCACAACTCTCCTTGACAGTCTCCATACAGGACTTGATAAGAAAAAACAAGGATTCATTCTCATATTTATGGACATCGCCTCAGCTTTCAACACTGTCAACCACAACCTACTACTCACCCAGCTGTACCAAAAAGGCATAAGAAACCTAGCCTTAGATTGGTTCAGATCCTACCTATTGGACCCACAACAACAAGTCCGCATAGATAACCAGATATCCAGGCCTTTCCAACAAACACAAGAGGATCCCCAAGGATCTTCCCTCTCATCCCTACTCCTTAACATCTACATACAGTCAATCTGTTCCATCATTCAGTCATTCAACATACTCTACCACATCTACGCCGATGATGTGTTACTCTACACTCCATTCCTCATTGACAAGCTGGACTACTCATCCATAATTGAATGCTTTAACGCAGTCTCAGATTGGCTCATGACACACAACCTGATGGTCAACACCAATAAGACTGAGGTCTTATTCATATCCAAAGACCCCACATTTACCCCACTGCCCTCCCTCAAAGTGAAAGACTTTAACCTCAAAACCAAACAAGAAATCTGATACCTGGGAGTAACAATCGACCAACGCCTGTGCTGGGAGACCCACATTCAAAATACCACCAAAACAGTCTATCACAAACTGAGAACCCTCTGGAAATTGCGTCCACTCCTCGAGCCCTCAGATTTCCGATCAGTTGCTCAAGCTCTCATCCTCCCTCATCTGGACTACTCCATCATCATCTTTCATGGTATGTCGAAGCTCACACTCCAGCCACTACAACTCGCCATGAACACAGCTGCCCGCACAATCCTATCAGCATCTAGATACGACCACATCACTCCTCTTCTGATGCAGCTTCATTGGCTCCTCATAGCAAGTTTCCTGACGTACAAAGCACTGCTACTCACTTTCAAGGCCCTGCATGAAATGTCGGCAACCTCGCTTTCAGAATTCATACAACGAACGCCGGAGATTAGGACCAGAAGAACATGCATGATAAACTCTCTCAAGACTCCCTCAACAGTAAGAACCTGTAGCCAATCAACTAGGAATCGTGCCTTCTCTCTATTTGTACCAACTCAATGGGACGAACTACCAACAATGATATGCGCCATCCCAGATCTTATTTCTTTTAGAAAGGCCTTGAAGACTTACCTCTTCCAACTAGCCTATAACCATCCACCCTAGATCAGCCATACATACATCCGAGACAGCCGAACACCAATTTAATCCTGTTTTATTGTAAATAATGTAAATAAGTTCCTGCAATGTAAGAATGCTCCTACAATGTAAGAATGTTCCTAGGTGTACCACAGTCAAACACCAATATAATCCTGTTTTAATGTAAATATGTTAAACAGCTATATATAAGCATATGTTTTATGTAAACCACACTATTCTGTAATAGTGCGGTAAACCATGTTTATGTAAACCGCAATAATCTGTAATAGCGCAGTATAGAAAAACAAATAAATAAATAAGACATGAAAACAGAGAGGGATAATTATTTACTCACATAGACCAAAACGTTTCTATCACAATAGTCCACTTAAATCTGAGAGGATGCAGTAGGGAGTATTGAACAGCACCATGAGAGAATATATTGGAAGTTTTTGGTTTTGGGCTGGCTTGTGACTGCGGCATATTGCACACTGCTATGTGGAGGATAGGATCGATGCAAGAATATGAGACATCCTAGGTGAACTTCATCCCTTATGCCACCCTGTTCCTGCTCCTGCCCCCTTCCAGTCCCCATTGCCACAGCTATAGATTTTGAAGAGGGATGGCAGCAGTAGCAATGGGCTGCCCCTGGACCATTGGCTCTCTAGGTGACTGCCTAATTTGCCTAATGGTCATGCCAGCCCTAGTGGATGACTTAGATAAGAAATGTAGGCAAGTGTTAAAAAGCAGGTGCAAATTTGTATGTGGAGATGAAGTCCTGGTTCTGTACTCCTTTCCCACTTGGGATTTCTCTTTAAATGGGATGCAGGCCCAAGGTTTGCATGAAAATTGCTCTGATTAGATATTGCACAACTATTAGCAAATTTATACAAATGTA
The DNA here is from genome assembly GCA_033557465.1 of Ichthyophis bannanicus. NCBI lineage: Eukaryota > Metazoa > Chordata > Amphibia > Gymnophiona > Ichthyophiidae > Ichthyophis > Ichthyophis bannanicus. The sequence continues at coordinate 114,986,089 of CM066049.1, read as the reverse complement.
CTGAATATTTGTCACAGACTCTTAAAAATTGTGTCACTAGGTTTTCTAACCTTGCCATGAACCTTGCTGGTAAATAGACTGGGTGTGGTTTTGGCAGGCCAAGTGGCCCCTTTCTGCTGACCTGTTCTATGTTTAAGCTGCCTCAGGAAACAAAGGACCTCGGTTATAACCAGCAAGAACCACTCACGGCCCCATCCACTAAAGGCCTTTTCCCATTTTTATCTCTGGCAAGGATCTTCTTAGCAAATGAGGGTCTCAGTTTGCTTTTCTTATACCTGCTTTGCTTAGGTGAAGTATTTTCCAAATGTATTTGTTATTTATATTGTTTTGTACATCACATATTTATTAACTTCACAACAGGGTACCACTCTGTGCAATGTACAAAACAATGTAAGTAACATACATACAACGCAGAAACCCCACTAATACTACATCACCTCCACCCCACCGCCACTCAGCATACAGTCAATTCCCTCCTTCCTGAAGGCCTGTTCAAACAACCAGATGGATTATTCTGCAGTTTGGGACTGGTGTTACATGAGGAAACATTGGGCTCTATAAGACATATTATGCCAATATAAAGCCCCAAACAAATACAATTCACCAGTTTGGGCATTAAAAATGTATAAGGCACCTTGTTACGCTGTAATTTTATTTTGTCAACAGCCCTGGGATATTATTTACTGTGGAAAGCTAATGTTATATATAATGATGCTGACATTCATATACTATTATTATTGTGCAAAGTTGGAAGGGTAGAAGGACTCTGCTGTTGAATCACGAAAGTGAGCTTCCAGTGGCCAGGAGTTAAATTTATGTAGTTATCCTATTCTTGCTCAGTCGAAAGAGAAATATTTTCTAGGTTCTCGCTGAATTCTTAGCTCACATAGAACTTTCTAAACTAGTGGGTCACATTTTCTATTTAAAGCTAACTTCCCGCCCATCCTCCACCCTATGCAATCTGGTTATGATTACTGGTTACTGCCACCCGCAGACTGACAAACCTATAACAGCTGCATTGCAGGAAATCACCTCCAATTCATCCCTGATGTTGTAGGGATGTCTTTAGTTAAGTTATACAGGCTTTTAGCATTCATTTTTGTGCAAAAAGACCTACCATTAATTTTGACTCAAGAGATCAAACAGTTAACAATGTGTTAATCCTTGTTTCCTTCCAAATGATAGATTTGATCATTTCTGAACGTTATGAAGGGCTTAATGTTGTCTTTTTCCATGTTACAAAGTTGTCAAGAAAATGGGTAAACTGGGCGTCCTGCAGGAGACCATTAGTGTTTCCACTCCAAACGTCCTGAATGTTTCTAGTTTTTTAACAAATGTTAGAGATTTTTTAAAATACAAGAAAAATACCGGCTATAATCTATCACCTTGAGCCGCCTCCTTTGCTGGAGATGTGAAAAACGACCTCCTTTCCATTTCAGCATCATGGTACTGTCCACATAACCTGGTCTTTATGAGGAATGGTACTCTACAGCTTAAAGGCTGGCTATTTTTTTACATTGTGTCACAAATGCGCACATTCAAAATCTTTGCAGATGTTTGAAAGAAGTTGGAGATAGAACAACCATTTGGAGTGAACATTTTGTTTCTAGTAACAAAAAAAAAGCTATGCTGAATCTTGGCAAAAATGACAAATAAGAATCAAATAAAGAACAAACTTTAAGATATCTCTCTTAATAAAATATAGCACTCAGATGTTGGAAGAAGATAAGAACATCTCACCGATGAGCATGACATCTGAAACAGGCTTATAGCTTAATAGAACTGTTCCCAATCTCAAGTTCCTAGTGGAAGAGTCATAAATTTATTATGGAATCTCACAGTGAATTCCTAGAGTAAATCACAATCAATATTCACAAGCAAGTCACATGGGTGAAATATCTATCTTTAGTTGGTTAAAAAGTGAAATGCCATATATTTTTTTCTTTGTGAACATTTGATATTGATGGATCAAAGATATATTTAACCTTTTTTCCTGAGAGAAATCTGCTAACCTCTGTGGGTAAGTTAGCACAATTTTGTTTGTAAATGTAGTATCTTAAAGCTTGGGACAAAAGAGATTGTGGGTTTTTGGAAAAATTTATATATTATATTCTTTAAAAGCATAAAGGAGCTATTGGCTTAGCTTAAAGATTTAGATTTAATTTATCCTAGTTTGTAGGTAGGCCTTTAGAGGTTAAAAACAAAACAGATAAGCATTTACTACAAGTAAGTTTTGGAATGAATTTGCTCTAGCATGTAGGTAGGCCTATTAGAGGTTAAAAACAAATTCCTTATCGTTCCTCCAGCTTAGTCCTCGACGAATGGGTAGTGTACCTCCTCCTGCAGCATGAAGACTGGACCAATCAGATTTCAGCTCCACTGGAACCATCATACCCAGCAACTCAGGAACTCCAGTGTGTCCAGTCTTCATGCAGCAGGAGGACGTTAGTGAGTCTAGCTGGGCTCACTAGTGGATCAATTTGTTGTAGTTATCTTTAGCTAACCTTTTGGTTTGATTTCAGTCCTATTAGGGCTTATTTTCTTTGCTTAGATTTTAATGCTTCTCCTTCAAATTTCTCCTTGATTGAACCGGCACTCCGTGAAGGGGGGGGGAGCCTGAGGGAGGTCCCTCTCCTGCTCAGCCTTGGCCGCAATTTTAATCTTTACCCGGTTTATTGGGGAGCAGTGGATCTCTGCCACAGGAACCTTCGGGGCAGAGCTCCAGCGGTGGCTGGGCTGCAGCTCCTCTCCGGAGGTTGGAGGGGGCTGCGGGGTTCGTGCCGGTAAGTGCTGACGCTGAGGGAAATCGGGGCGCCTGTTGAGCCAAGTCCTGTAATTTCCCCGGCTGCTCGGGAGCCTTTCTTCGGGGTTCTTTTTAGTGCGGGGGGGCTCCCGGTGTCTTTCTTTGCTGCGGGGCGCAGTTTCAGCCGCAGGGATCTTTTCCGCGGACGTTTTTACCTTGGCGGGGGAGCATTTAAAAGCGCACCAAAAAAGATTGGCAGTCTGCCGCGGCCATCTTTTCTGGCCTCGTGGTGCTCTCTCCGGGGTGCTCCGCGGTAGATTCTTTGTTTTATTTTATTTAACTTATTTATTTAACTTATTTATTTAGCTTCTTTATTTCTTTTTGGCTTCTTTGATTTGGGGGTCAGTTTTTGTTGGTGAGCCCTCGGGGATTCTGGGGGGCTGATACAAAAAAAAAAAAAAAAAAGAAAAAAAGTCACAGGGCAAGAGGACATAGGCTGCCTTGGTGTCCAGGTGCAGGGGCAGTGTTTGCACCTTCATTGTACAGGCTTCCCCTGTGCGCTACTGCCCAGTTTCCTGCCTGGTTCTTCTGGGTCAGTGCGCGGTCTTCTCCCTGCTATTTTTTTTTTGCCCGCTGCCGCCTGTCTTATCCCGGCGCTAGGGCATTCATGTCAGCAGGGGCTCTTTGCCTCATTTGTGGGTCTCGGCGGGGTGCCGACGCAGAGACCGGAGTGTGTCCACGCTGTGCTTCACTTTCTAGAAGCATGGAACAGCGGCTGGAAAGTCCTGGGTCCGCGACGGCGCCGCCTGGTGGCGCTTCGGTGGACTTAGATACGCCGCTGGAGGGGCCCTCGGGGCTTTCTTCTAATGGTGCTGCGGCGACTTTGGCGCAGGCTGGTCTCGGAGGGTCCGTGCCCTTCGAGGATTTCTCGCCTGATTTTGTGCTGCTTCTACACCAGGCATTCTGTCGTCGGCGCCAGGTCATGGGAGCGGCGTCTCTTCCGCTGCAGGAGTTTTCGACCCAGTCCTCTCCAGTGGAGCCCCCGTTGTCGGAGAACAGGGCTCCTAAGCGCCCGCGAATGCACGACCCTAGTTCTGCGGATACGGTGTGGCCTGAAGGAGATGATAACGACTTTGAGCCGGAGGTTGATGCTGACGACTTGGAGGAAGGCGAGCTTACGGAGCCGGAAGATCACGCGAAGATTATTCGGGTGTTCCAACGTGAAGAGCTTCCCGCTCTTGTTTCGGAGGCGCTCCAGACGCTCGGGCTGACCCCGACTGCCAAGGTGGAGGAAGCGGACGGGGCAGACCCCATTATTCAGGCAGTTCGGCAGTCTAATGTGGTTTTCCCCATTCACAAGGTTATTGAACAGATGATCCAGGACGAGTGGGACACTCCTGAAGCTGGTCTCAAGGGCGTCAAAATCATGCGTCGTCTTTATCCTTTATCGGAAACAGATCAGGAGCGTTTTTGGTCTCCCAGGGTCGACGCAGCCGTGTCCGCGGTGACTAAGAAGACCACCATTCCGGTAGAAGGGAGTGCGGCTCTACGGGAGCCGCAGGACCGCAAAATGGACGGACTGCTAAAGCAGGCTTTTGAGGCAGACGCTCTGGCTTTGCAGGCTTCCGTTTGTGGAGCCTGGGTGGCTCGTGCTTGTTTACGCTGGGTTCAGCGGTTTCAGCACACTCCCGCCTTAGACACCGCTATGCTGACGGAGCTTCACCGCCTGGAATCCGGCACGGCGTATTTGGCGGATGTGCAATATGATCTCATCAGGGCTCTCTCCAACAGCATGGCCTCCGTGGTGGCGTCACGTAGAGCCCTTTGGTTAAAAAATTGGGCGGCCGATGGATCTTCCAAGTCACGACTTGGTAAATTGCCGTTTAAGGGTAAACTACTCTTTGGCGAGGATTTAGATAAGTTGGTCAAGGATCTGGGGGACTCCAAAGGCGGCCGCCTGCCGGAGGATAGACCCAAACGAGGCAGGTCGCTACCGGTTGCCCGGGGGCAGTTTCGAGACTTTCGTAGATTTCGTTCGCCCCGTTTTGGTGGCTTCCAGCGGGGCAGGTATAGCTCCCGAGCGTCGGGCTTTCGCGGCTTCCGGGGAGCCAGCCGAGGGTTCTCGGCGGCTGGTTCCCAGGCCCCTCGCAAGCCCCAATGAAGGGCAGCGGGTCCAGGTGGAGCTGCCGGTGATCGGAGGGCGTCTTCGACGTTTCCTCTCCACTTGGACCCACATTACTTCCGATCAGTGGGTTCTCGACATCATACGGGATGGGTATGTTCTCGATTTGGCCCGTCCCGTGCTCGATTCCTTTGTGGCGTCTCCCTGCCGGGGGGTGCGACAGACTCTTCAGGTCCGCCAAACGCTCGATCGTCTTCTTCAGCTGGGAGCGGTTATTCCCGTACCGCCAGCGGAATATGGCCTGGGAAGATATTCCATCTATTTCGTGGTGCCAAAGAAGGGTGGCGATCTTCGTCCCATTTTGGATCTCAAAGGAGTGAATCGTTGTCTGAGAGTTCCCCACTTTCGGATGGAAACTCTTCGGTCTGTCATGGTTGCCGTTCGCCAAGGCGAATTTCTCACGTCTCTAGACCTCACGGAGGCCTATCTCCATATCCCTATTCGAGAGGACCAGCAGAGGTACCTGCGCTTCGCGCTGCCGTTGGGTCATTTCCAGTTTCAAGCATTGCCTTTCGGTCTGGCAACCGCGCCACGCGTTTTCACCAAGATCATGGTGGTGGTGGCCGCGGCTCTTCGCAAAGACGGGGTGCTGGTTCATCCGTACCTCGACGACTGGTTGATTCGCGGGAAGTCTCGAGCAGAAAGCTTGGCAGCGACGTCGAAGGTCGTCGCGCTCTTACAGTCCCTTGGCTGGGTAGTCAACCCCCGCAAGAGCCATGTGATTCCGACACAGCTGCTGGAATATTTGGGGGTACAGTTCGACACCTGCCGGGGGTTGGTTTCTCTTCCCGAACGCAGGATCTTGACTCTCCAGTCTCTGGTACGGAGGTTCCGCAGATCTCCAGCCCCGTCGGCCTGGCTCTACCTGCAGTTGTTGGGGACCATGGCGTCTTCCCTGGAGGTGGTGCCTTGGGCGCGTTTTCACATGCGCTCACTCCAGCGGGCCTTGCTCCGTCGCTGGTCCAACCAGTCCGATTCCCTGAGCAAACGTCTACCTTGCCCAATGGCGGTTCGGAAGGATCTACGTTGGTGGTTGAGCCCGGCCACACTTCGAGTGGGGATGCCCTTGGAGCAGCCACATTGGGTCCCGCTCTTAACGGATGCCTGCCTGATGGGCTGGGGCGCTCACTGCGAGGGCCAGTTCGTTCAGGGGCTCTGGTCTCCGGAGGAAAGTGCCTGGTCGATCAACCGATTGGAATTGAGGGCTGTTCGACTGGCGTTGCAGCGCTTCGAAACTCGGATATCGTCCCGGGCGGTTCGAGTTCTCTCCGACAATGCAGCGACCGTAGCCTACGTCAACCGGCAGGGCGGAACAGGAAGCGTCGGTCTGGAGGCGGAGACTCGGACGTTGTTCGAGTGGGTGGAACCTCGGTTGCCAGCCATCTCGGCGGCGCACATCGCCGGAAAGGACAATGTGACGGCGGACTTCCTCAGCAGAGTACAGGTGGATCCCGGAGAATGGGAACTCCATCCCAGGGTCTTCGCCCAGCTGGTTCAGCGGTGGGGCGAACCAGTCATGGACCTCATGGCCACCTTCCGCTCGGCAAAGGCGGCTCGGTTCTACAGTCAGCGGCGAGAGCCGATGTCGGAGGGTCTGGATGCTCTTCTGCAGCCGTGGCCCTCCACGGGTCTTCTCTACGTGTTTCCTCCGTGTCCCCTTCTGGGGCGTGTTCTTCAGCGTGTCGAAGCTCACAGGGGTCGGGTGCTCTTGATAGCGCCGGATTGGCCTCGTCGGCCTTGGTATGCCGATCTGATGCGGTTGGTGGACGGTCCGCCCTGGAAACTTCCCTTGTTTCCGGACCTGTTATGTCAGGGTCCCCTCCGCATGCCGCAAGTGGAGAGATTCTCTCTTACGGCCTGGCTATTGAAAGGGCTCGGTTGAGGAAACGCGGTTACTCCTGGTCGGTTGTGGCAACCTTGTTAGAAGCACGCAAGCGATCTACTTCACTGGCCTATGTTCGGGTTTGGCGTATTTTTGAGGATTGGTGCTCTAGGAACCATATACGAGCGGCTACGGCCTCTCTTCCGGTGATACTGGATTTTTTGCAGAACGGTTTTACTAAAGGTCTGGCCGCCAGTTCTTTGCGTGTTCAATTGGCGGCGCTGTCATGTTATCGTGGCAAAGTGCAGGGAGTGTCTTTAGGGGCTCATCCTGATGTCGTTCGTTTTTTACGAGCTGTTTCTCGGTTACGTCCAGCCCGTAGAGTCTCGGTACCTCCGTGGGATCTTAATTTGGTGCTGCGAGCTCTCAGTGCAGCTCCTTTTGAGCCGCTTTCTACTAGTTCTGTGAAGGATTTGACTCTTAAGACAGTATTTCTGGTTGCGATTTGCTCGGCCCGCCGTATTTCCGAGCTTCAGGCTCTTTCTTGCCGGGAGCCTTTTCTCTCTTTCTCGGATCACAAAGTGGTTCTTCGACCTGTGCCTTCCTTCTTGCCTAAGGTGACTTCTCCCTTTCACCTGAACCAGGTTGTTTCCCTTCCGGTTTTCTCGGATGCCGAAGGGCCTGCTTCGGATCGCGGATTCAGTCGTTTGGACCTCAAGAGGGTTTTGCGACGCTATCTCAAGGTCACCAGTGATTTTCGTAAATCGGACCGTTTGTTTGTGCTTTTTGGCGGTACTCGCAAAGGGGAGGCGGCGGCAAAGGCTTCCATTGCTTGCTGGATTAAAGAAGCGATTGGTGCAGCTTACATTTTGCACGGTCGGGCTCCGCCGGCTGGGTTGCGTGCTCATTCCACGAGAGCGCAGGCAGCGTCCTGGGTGGAATTCAGTTTGGTTTCGCCGGTGGATATTTGTAGGGCGGCCACCTGGTCGTCGTTACACACTTTCAGTAAACATTATCGCCTTGATGTCCTGGCGGCGAGCGATGCCGGTTTTGGTTCCGCGGTTCTGCGTGCCGGCTGGCAAAATCCCTCCCGTTAGGCTGCTTTGATACATCCCATTCGTCGAGGACTAAGCTGGAGGAACGATAAGGAAATAGTAATTACACTTACCTGGTAATTGTAGTTCCTTGAGAGACGACAGCTTAGTCCTCCTGCCTCTCCCTGTATTTTGTTTTTCTTTAGCACGGCACGCCTTGGGTTCAGAGCTCAGTATTCCCAGGTGAGTGCGTTTCCGTATGCTTTCCTGTCCTTCGTTCTGAGGTTCTTTTCACTTCTTTTTTTCTTCCTATCCGTTTCTGCTGTGGCAGGAGTGGGACTTTCCGTTCCTCTTCGTTGAGGATGTGGCTACTAATAATGACAAAAAAAAAAAAAAAAAAGTTTTATGGTTCTTAAAGGAAACATTTGATGTGAGAGCAATATTATTAAAGGTTAGCTATGTGTTTGAGTTTGCTTTGTCAATAGTTCACTGGAGTTCCTGAGTTGCTGGGTATGATGGTTCCAGTGGAGCTGAAATCTGATTGGTCCAGTCTTCATGCTGCAGGAGGAGGTACACTACCCATTCGTCGAGGACTAAGCTATCGTCTCTCAAGGAACTACAATTACCAGGTAAGTGTAATTACTATATAAACAGGTAATTTTTTCGCACTCACTCTCCCCAGACTCATCCCTGAATTTATAGTCTGCTTTTCCTAATTAGGACTGAAATTGCTTATCACAGGCTATTTTAATCAGCAGGTGATTAATCCTTAGTCCAGTGAACAGAAATCACATATTAGCAGATAATATACCAAAAAACCCTGAAGCCTTCCTTCAGTCTAGGTAGTCCTACTCCCTTAGCAACTCTTAAACAACTGAAAACCTCATTCATACAAAGATGCAGACAGCAGTCTAGCAGTGATATGGGGTCTATCCAGTCTTTTGCATTGAATGCTGCATGTATAATTGTCCTCCAGTTGGTGAGAGGTCATATGTGTGCCCTCAGTGCAAAGAGATCCTGGCTCTCAGCAAACAAGTCCAATTTCTAGAGGCTAAAATAGCAGACTTGGAGGAACTGAGGGAGACAGAGAGGTAAGATGAGACCTTCAGGGATATAGTAGAGAAATCCCACCTCTAATCTGGCAGCTTTTATGCTGCCTTGGAGGTGACAGAGGTCATAGAAACATGATGACAGAAAAAGACCACATGGCCTATCTAGTCTGTCCTTCCATATCAACCACTACAACAGTCCCCTTTTTCTCTAAGAGATGTTCTCTTTTTGTCCCATGCTTCTTTGAATTCAGATACTGTCTTCATCTCTACCACCTCCACTGGGAGACTATTCCATGGATCCATCACTCTTTCTGTAAAGAAATATTTCCGCATATCACTCCTGAATCTATCCCCCTTCATCCTCATCCCATGTCCCCTCATAGCAGAGTTTGCTTTCAATCAAAAGAGGCTCTCCTCCTGTGCATTTATGCCACAGAGGTATTTAAATGTCTCAATCATATCACCTCTATCCTGCCTTTCCTCTAAGGTATTAAGATCCTTAAGTCTGTCCTCACATGCTTTATAATGAAGACCACTAACCATTTTAGTAGCCACCCTCTGTACTGACTCCAGCCTGTTTGTATCCTTTTGAAGGTGTGGTCTCCAGAATTGCACACAATACTCCAAATGAGGTCACACCAAAGACTTATTCAGAGACACTATCACCTCCTTTCTTCTGCTGGCCATTCCTCTCCCTATGCACCCAAGCATCTTTCTAGCTTTTGCTGTTGCCTTTTCTATCTGTTTAGCTACTTTAAGATCATCACACACTATCACGCCTAGGTCCCGCTCTTTTTTAGTGGACAAAAGTACTTCACCTCCTATACTATATCGCTCCCTTGGATTGTGGCAGCCAAATGCATGACCTTGTGTTTTTTAACATTAAATCTCAGCTGCCAAATTCTAGACCATCTTTCAAGCTTAGCTAGATCCCTCCTTATGTTATCTACACCTTCCTGTGTATCTACTCTATTGCAGATTTTGGTATCATCCGCAAAGAGGTAAACCCTACCCGACAGCCCTTCCGCTATATCACTAACAAAGATGTTAAAAAGAATCGGACCAAGGACAGATCCTTGGGGCACACCACTGGTAACCTCCTCCTCCTCAGAGTGAGCTCCATTTACCTGTACCTTTTTTTGCCTCCCACTCAACCAATTTCCAACTCAAGCAGTAGCTTTAGGGTCCATTCCTAGGGTGCTCAGTTTGTTTATAAGTCGCCTGTGAGGAATGATGTCAAAGGCTTTACTGAAATCTAAATACACCACATCTAGGGCTCTCCCTCGGTCCAACTCTCTGGTAACCCAGTCAAAGAAATCAATCAGATTTGTCTGACAAGACCTGCCTCTGGTGAATCCATGCTGCCTCAGATCCTGTAATCAGCTGGATTCCAGAAACCTCACTATTTTCTCTTTCAGCAGCGTTTCCATTAATTTACTCACCACCGAAGTTAAACTAACCTGCAGTTTTCAACAACATCCTTACTTCCGCTTTTGTGTAAAGGGACTGCATGAGACTCCAGTCCTTTTGGCACCACTCCCGACTCCAACGAGGCATTGAAAAGGTCAGTCTGGAGCTGCTAGAACGTCCCCAAGTTCCCTTAGTATTCTAGGGTGTATCCCATCCGGTCCCATTGCTTTCTGTACTTTAAGTTTACCTAGTTTTTCACAAACACAGTCTTCTGAAAATTGTTCAAGATGCCCCTTTCTTCTGTTCCTCTTTGTGGGTGTTTTCTGAGGTCCTGTTTCTAGTTCTTCATCTGTGAACACAGAACAGAAATATTTGTTAAGCAATTCCGCTTTATCCTCATCGGCTTCTACATATTCCTTCCCTTCACCCTTGAATCTGACAATACCACTTTTGCCCTTCCTCTTCTCACTAACATATCTGAAAAATGTCTTATCCCCCAATTTTATTGCATTGGCTATTTCCTCCTCTTTTTTAATCTTTGCTTTCCTGACTACTTTGCTAGCTTCTCTAAGTTTTTCCAAATATAGATGCCTGTCTTCCTCTCTCGCATTTCATAAAGACCTCCCTCTTTTTCTTCACCTTTTCAGCTATTTCTTTTGAAAACCATAGTGCTCTCCTTTTCCTTTTACCTTTATTTAGCATTTAACAAAAAGGTTGGTTGCCCTTAAAATATCCCCTTTCAGTTTTGCCCACTGTTTTTCTACATCCCCCAGCTGTTCCCACCCTGCTAAGGACTCTCTGAGGTATTGGCCCATCTTGGCAAAGTTAGTTTTCCTAAAGTCTAAGACCCTCGCTTTCAAATGGATTCTAACAGCCCTAGTCCTAATACTGAACCACATCATCTGGTGATCACTGGATACAAAATGATCTCCCACTATAACATCAGAAACACTTTCACCATTGGTAAGCACCAAGTCCAGTATGGCCCCTTCACGTGTGGCGTCTGTTACCAATTGTCTGAATAGTTCTCCCTGTAGAGAGTCCAGGATCTCCTTACTTCTAGATGATAGTGCAGCAGGAATGTGCCAATCAACATCTGGCATATTGAAATCCCCTATCAGTATCACTTCCCCTTTCGTAGCAATGCTGCATATGTCTTCAATTAACTCTCTGTCCACCTCTTCCTCCTGTGAGGGAGGTCTGTATATCACGCCAATGCAAAGGTCACATGGAAGAAGGGTTTTGGTGTGACAAGAAGTGATCCTGTAGCCTGGACCTGCCCTCTAGGGGATGCATTATCCTCTTGCACCAAGGATATGTCTCTAGGGCAGGGGTGGGCAATTCCGGTCCTGGAGGGCCGCAGACCAGTCAGGTTTTCATGATGTCCCTAATGAATATTCATGAGATCTATTTGCATCCACTGCCTTCCATTGTATGGAAATAGGTCCATGAATATTCATGCTTCTGTCCAGGAGAAAAGGGTTAGGATGGCCATCCTAGTTAGTGATTTGATCGTTAGGCATGTAGATAACTGGTGGCTGATGGGCATGAGGATTGCCTGGTTACTTGCCTGCTTGGCAGCCCTCAGGTGTAACCTCAATAGGATTTTTGAAAGCTGTTCTGGTACATGTAAGTACCAATGGCATAGGAAAATATGGGAGGGAGCTTCTGAAGCCAAATTTAAGTTTTTAGGCAGAAAATTTAAATCCAGTCTTCCAGGGTAGCATTCTGAGAAATGCTTTTTGCTCCATGCACTGGACGCAAGAGACAGGCAGACCTCCGGAATCTCAATGTATGGATGAGATGATGGTACAGAGAGGAAGGTTTTAGATTTGTTAGGAACTGGGCTATTTTCTTGGGAAGAGGGAGGCTATTCCATAAAGATGGGCTTCACCTTAACTGGGGTAGTACCAGGCTACTGGTAGTAATGTTCAAAAAGGAACTAGAGAAGTTTTTAAACTGGAACCAAGGGGAAAGCTGATAGTTGTTCAGGAGTGCATGGTTCAGAGCAAGGTATCTATGAAGAATACATTATAATAGGAATAAGGCATCCTGATAGAGAGGTTGTAATGAAGGCAAAATAGCCCAGATACCTTTAAATAAAGACCAGAAAGAGATGAGAGATTGCCAAATGCTGTGAAGGTTGTAAATTCAAGCAAGCATACCTTGAATGCCTGTATGCAAATGCTAGAAGCCTAAATAATAAGATAGGAGAATTAGAATATATAGCACTAAAGAAAGAGAAAGCTATAATAGGCATCTCTGAGACCTGTAGAAGAAGGATAACATAGAAACATGACGGCAGAAAAAGACCACATGGACTATCTAGTCTGTCCTTCCATAGCAACTACTACAATAGTTCATTTTTATCCTTTAGAGATCCTCTGTGTTTGTCCCATGCTTTTTTTAAAATTCAGATACTGTCCTCATCTCTACCACTTCCACTAGGAGACTATTCCACATATCTACCACCATTTCTGTAAAGAAATATTTCTGCATATTGCTCCTGAGTCTATCCCCTTTCACCCTCATCCTATGCCCCCTCGTAGCAGAACTTGCTTTCAATTGAAAGAGGCTCTCTCCCTGAACATTTATGCCACGGAGGTATTTAAATGTCTCTGTCATATCTCCTCTATCCCACCTTTCCTCTAAAGTGTACATATTAAGATCCTTAAGTCTGTCCTCATATGCTTTATAATGAAGACCACTAACCATTTTAGTAGCCACCCTCTGCACTGACTCCAACCTGTTTATATCCTTTTGAAGATGCGGTCTCCAGAATTGTACACAATACTCCAAATGAGCTCGCATCAAAGACTGCTGGCCATTCCTCTCCCTATGCACCCAAGCATCCTTCTAGCTTTTGCTGTCACCTTTTCTACCTGTTTAGCTACTTTAAGATCGTTAGACACAATGACGCCCAGGTCCCACTCTTCTTTTGTGGACAGAAATACTGCACCCCCTACACTGTACCGCTCCCTTGGATTTTTGCAGCCCAAATGCATGTCTCTGCATTTTTTAGCATTAAATCTCAGCTGCCACGTTCTAGACCATTCTTCAAGTTTACCTAGATTCCTCCTCATGTTATCTACTCCTTTCTGGGTGTCTATTGCAGATTTTGGTATCATCTGCAAAGAGGCAAACCTTACCCGACAGCCCTTCAGCAATATCACTAAAAAATGTTAAAAAGAATTGGATCAAGGACAGATCCCTGTGGCACATTGTTGGTAACCTCCTTCTCCTCAGAGCAAGCTCCATTTACCTGTACCCTTTGTTGCCTCCCATTGTGCCAATTTCGAACCCAATCAATAACTTTAGGGTCCATCCCTGGGGTGCTCAGTTTGTTTATAAGTCGCCTATGCGGAATGGTGTCAAAGACTTTACTGAAATCTAAGTACACTACATCTAGGGCTCTCCCTTGTTCTATCTCCCTGGTCACCCAGTCAAAGAAATCAATCACATTTATCTGACAAAACCTGCCTCTGGTGAATCCATGCTGCCTCGGATCCTGTAATCCGCTGGACTCCAGAAACCTCACTATTTTCTCTTTCAGCAGCGTTTCCAATAGTTTACTCACCATAGAGGTTAAACAAACCGGTTTGTAGTTTCAACCAATTTCTTCTTTTGTGTAAAGGGACCACATGAGCCTCTCTCCAGTCCTCTGGCACCACTCTCGACTCCAAAGAGACATTGAAAAGCTCAGTTAGTGGAGCTGCTAGAACATCCCCCAGTTCCTTCGGTATTCTCGGATGTATACTATCCAGTCCCATTGCTTTGTCTACCTTTTGTTTAGCTAGATCCTCATGAACACAATCTTCTGAAAATCGTTCGAAATCCCCATCACTTCTGTTCCTATTTCTGGGTGTTTTCTGAGGACATGGCGATTCCACAGTATAAATTATGTCACAATGATAGGATGGATCAAATTAGCAGAAGGGTGGTTCTACATGATAAAGAGAGCATTGAGTCTACTGTAATAGAATAAACATTTTGCAGGAAACAAAATGCACCATTGAATCCTTATGGATAGAAATCCCATGTGTGAATGGGAAGAAAATAGTGGTAGGGGTGTACTACCATTTGCCTGGACAGAATGAACAGACATGACAAAATGTTATCAGAAATCAGGGAAGCTAACAAAATTGGCAACACAATAATAATAGGGGATTTTAATAGGGGATAAACGCCACATCAGGGCATATTAGTGAAGTTCCTAGATGAAATAAATGGCTGACTAGAGAAGGAGCTATTTTAGACGTAGCCCTTCATGGAATACAGGATTTGGCAAAGGAGCTAAATGTGTTGTGATCATAATATGATCACATTTGAGTTAGTAACAAGTAAGTATGCAAAGGAAACCTACTGTGTCAGTGTTTAATTTTCAAAAGGGAGACTATGATAAAATGAGGAAAATGGTTAGAAAAAAACCTAAAAGGAGCAGCTGCAAAGGTCAAGAGTTTACTCAGGTGTGGACTTTTGTGCCCCTGCCTATTTGTATAGTTGCCCTGAATATAAGCACTTCTAAAGTGCTGCCTGCTTTACCACTGCCACTGAAAATTGAGCTGATCATTTTTTTGTCATTAAGAACAGCAGCTTGCCATCTTGTACAGCCTACGGGATTAACACTAGGACTTTGTGAAGGGAAGTGCATTGCACAGCTGCGACTGCGTGCAAGGCTGCTGTTTTACCTCAGAAAAGGCAGATTTGCAAATTAAATATTTTAAATGTCGTCTTCGTAATGAACTGCGGTAATCTGACTTTCCAAGATACACATATTATTGAGGCCAAGAAAAACCCCCATCCTTTACTTTCAGCGGTTTTCTGTTTTCCTTCTGCAAGTTTAAGTGCTGATTTGTAATTACAGTGGAGATGTTGCCAACAAACCAGCCACTCCGTATTCCAGCCTTGTGATACCTGATCTGCTGTACACTACTTCAGGCCTTCGAAAGACTCTCACTAGCTGGTACCCGAACAGGAAAATAGTAAATCTTCTCCTTGTTTCTATTCCCTGAAGTCAGATGTCTTCCACCGATGAGCTTGTCAGTAGACATCGCAAGATCCCACGTGGTTCAAAGGCCATCCTCGGACAATGGGCAGACCTACAGATGTTGCACTGTAATTCAATGAAAACTTATATCTACCATTTATATTAAAGCAAAATCAGCTCTAAAGTCATACAGTAGAGTCCAAAACTTGTCCTGTAATTTGAAGGTTCCTAATGCTGTTCTTCGATTGTCACATATTTCTAGTACAAGATACATTGCCAAAGATCAATAGTGTGTAGGGTACTAGAAGATATAGTTGTAAGATTACTATGACAATCACTACAGTAACAATAAGCAGCAAATGACTGCGCTCCCAGAAGAGTTATCTGGTAGGCACAAGGTGCAGGGAGCCAGAAGTGCCCATTAGGGAAGCACTTTCCTTTTGCTTCATTGTAGAAATGAAACAAAAGAAATCTCCTTTTGTTAAATCCTGCCTACCCTGACTCCCATTAAACCTGTACCTTAAAGTTGTGAAAAAAAAATCTCTGGACCTTCTGCCCCCTTTCCAATCACTAGGGTCCAAATGGGACAGGAGTGATCTCCAGTCACTCATGTTCTGCAAGAGCCGCACTTCAAAATAGCGTTGCCTCGGGTCAGCTAGTGTTACTTTGAAGTATCGTACCAGAGGGGCATGAGAGACTGGGGATCACTCCTGCC
This sequence comes from Ichthyophis bannanicus, assembly GCA_033557465.1. NCBI lineage: Eukaryota > Metazoa > Chordata > Amphibia > Gymnophiona > Ichthyophiidae > Ichthyophis > Ichthyophis bannanicus. The sequence goes on along the minus strand of CM066049.1, from coordinate 114,970,144 downwards.
CCGCCTTCTAGATCCCAATACCCTCGACCGGAACAATGCATATATATCTACCTGCCAATCTGTATATAGTTAGGCCAACCTGTAAATAGTTGAGCTGCTCACATAGCCAGTGACAGCCAGTTTTTGTCTGTACTTAGTTACCCCTGTTAGCCTTGTTAGAGACCCTTGTTCATTGTAAGTCCAGTGTAGGTTCTGCCTGCACCGCACAAATTTTTGTTATATGTAAACCGCCCTGATTCTAAAGAGTGCGGTATATAAGAGACGCTAAATAAAATAATAAATACAAATTTATTTATTTATATAAACTAATAAGTTTAAAAGGAAGCCCTGAATGAGGGGGTATGCGGTGGTACGGAGTACTGGTACCTTTTTCATTGCCTGCTAAAATTGACCCATGGTCCTCATGTATTAATAAAGGAGCCCTGCATATGAGTACCAGCACCTTATTTTTCTACGAAAAATGCACTGGACACAGATGTAATTGGCCAGGGCTGTCAGCTTTCAGTGTGCACTAAAGCAAACAGAAGTAAATGAAGAAAGAAACAAAATGAAGCCTGCCCTTCCCTCCCCCTCAGTAAGCCCTGCGCTGCGCACCCTAGTGCCTGTTGCCAGGATTGCTAGTACACAAAAGGCATTGGGGCCAGTGTTTAAAAGAACTTACGCAGTCTTCATCGGGACTGACTGTCGCTCTTGTTTCACTCTAAATTTACCCCAGCCTTTCCTCCTTCTCTCCTGGGCCCCCAATGCTCCCCAAGGGGTCCTGAGGCAATGGGGGCATGAGTGACCCCTACTTGCTCTTGCCCGAGTGGTTGTGTCTTCAGAACTGGTGCTACTCGAAATCTAGAAGTATGTCTTCCAATAGTACTGCTAGGGGCCAGACTGCCAAATAAGGGAAGAAGGGAGGGCCAAGGCAGGCCAATCCTAAGAGTCCTTAAGGGGCAGGGCTTTGCTGGGGGGAGGGGGGGGGGTGGATAGGTCACTTTTATGCCCTGCATCAGGGCACAGCAGTTAGATTGTAAGCTCTAAAGAGAAGGGACTGTGTCTTACCTCTGTATGTATAGCGCTATACAAATGATTAGTAATAGTAGTAGTAGTTTAAGCCCACTAGCTACCAAGGATCAGAGGTCCAGGGGCCTCTATGTAGGTTTCTTTGAATCTGCGGGCTGCCATCTGCCGTGACGTGAACCATATCATTTTTGTTTTCAGCAGTGGCTCAAGACAACATAACTACTCCTCCAGATACAATATGTGGGTTTTTGTTTTGCAAAAACAAGCTTGCAAAGCCTTTTTCATGCACTTGTTTTTTGCAATTTTTTAAAGCTTCTTTGTGTTTTGCACTACTTTTCACGTGAAGCACACTTTTGCAAAATCACTTCACTCTTCAGAACATGAGGCCCTAAGAACCATACTGAGTGTAGATATTTCGCCCTATAGGGCTGATGAACTCCAAAAGATTGCTGAATTAAGGGCAACTCTGTGGCACTTCCTTTAAATTCTTAAATATGCCATGATTTTCTGTTCCTAAAAATGCACATGTTCAAATTATATTTGAGTCTAACTGCTTCCATGCCTTAAATGTAATTAGAAAAATATTCTCAGTGATAGCTTTGCACACAAGGCCAGATGTACTAAAGGGTTTATCCTGTTTTGTGTCTGCAGATAAAAGGTTTAGCCCCATCCAGGCCACGGACTCTTTTTTTTAAAAAAAAATTATTATTTGTACTGAGATGGCTATGCGCCACTACCTTCTAACCCTGGATATTCAATGCCGGGGTCATATGCGGAATACCACCTCACAGCCTCCGACGCTGCAGAAGCTAATCGGGTAGCGACGATATTACACCACTACCCGGTTAGCTCCCGTGGATAAAACTAGGCCAGTTTTTGTAGCGCCTAGGTTTACCCACGCTAACCGGATAGCGGTGCAATATCACCGTTACCCGGTTAGCGACTGTCGCCGCCCACAACACACCCCCATGCTAAGCAGTTAGTATCGGGGCGTGTAGTGCAGATAATCGTTGAATATTCCATCAGCTGCATTTACAAGGTTTACAGGTCTGTACTCTAATACATACACATCAAGGTGAGCACCAAAACCAATACTCAACAGGATCCCCAGAGACATGTAAATAACCCCTTTTACATAACCAAAGGAAACCTAAGTTCCAAAGAAAAAAACAAGCTCGTTTTCTTTGGTCTTGTTTTCATGTGGTAACTGACTTCAAACTACAACATTCTCCCTACTCAGTCGATGTTGTTAAATGTCTAGCCAGGCCCTGTGAGTCTTGAAGCCTTTCAGATGAAGGGAAACAGACCACTCAAGCCAAGAAGGCTAGTATGGGACAGTGTGGCACCTCTAGGGCTCAGCTCTTTCAATTTGCCTTGAGGTCATTACACATTGGGGGAGGGGGAGGGGGAGCAGCAGGCCAAAACCCCTCCGTCACTATAGTACAGCAACACTTCACCTTCTGTGTCTGGTAAATTGGATTTACTGAGGACACTGACAACCTGAGCAAGTAATTTCCTCAAATGTTTCTACTGAGCCAAACACTGTGTAGATCCACCAATGAAAGGACAACATGGAATCGTCACACTGACAACCATCGACCAAGAATAGAAAGCTATAGCTGGCATTCTTAAAGGAAGAGCTTGACCATGGGTCTCTTTTACTAAGTGCCGCTAAGCAGTTATTGTGCATTATAGCATGTAGCAACTGGCCGCAGTGAACTCTAACATGTGGACATGGTAGCTACTGACTGTTAAATCACATGTTAACGACACTCCTGTAAATGTGGAGAATGGGTGGGTTAGAGACGGACCATGGACATGGAGGACATATTGGCGCACAAGTGTGGTAATGTGGCAATTAGTGCAGGATCTGCCCCACTCAGTGGCTTACCAAGGGTGGGGCGGTGGGTGCAGCCTGCCCCAGGTGCTGGTTGGGATAGGGGTGCAGCCCCACTGGGCCCACACGTCTCAGGCAGTGTGGCAAGCCTTACCTTAAAGCCAGGTGGCTTGCCACGCTGCCCCCAATGCAGGCCTATTGGCTCTTTTCTACCAGCTGAAGTCTTGCAATCACGAGACTTCAGCCTGGGAGAGAAGAGTCAATGGGCCTGCATTGGAAACAGCACAGCAAGCCACCCAGTTTAAGGTAAGCTTGCTGCTCTGCCTCAGAAATGTGGGCTCAGTAGGGTGGGGGGTGCATTTCACCATGGAGTGGTGTGCTGCGGGGGGGGGGGGGGTTGGTGGCAAAGGGGTGGGCGCCTGCCCCAAGGGCTGAAGGGGCTGAGAACGCCACGACCCCAAATGTTAAGGTAGCAGATTTTTTGCTGGTAAATCTGGGATACTTGTTATCTGAAGTGGGGAGGTGGGGGAGGAAGGAATACGTCAGTTCCAGGCACTGTTCCCTCTAAGCTGTGCGCGTGTGCGCGTGCACACACCTCGCCGAGCGAGCGCACATACTTTACAACAGAGCGCACAAAAATTTTGGTTCTGATTCTGATAGAAAACAACACAGATGTCTTAAAATTTAAAAGTTGTTGTGTATTTATGGTTTTCACAAGTTCTACAATATTTTCTAGTGGAGTGGAGGAGTGGCCTAGTGGTTGGGGCAAGGTACTTCAGGCCGGAAGGTCGGGAGTTCAAATCCCACTAGAAGACTTCAGCCTTGGGCCGGAAGGACTGGGGTTTCTAGTCCCACAGGTGCTCCTTGTGGTCTTGGGCAAGCCACTTAACCCTCCATAGCCCATGTTCCCTGTAAAATAGTTATCTCCAAGTTATAATGCCCTGTTCAATGTAATTTCAGTTTGTTCAATGTAAACCGCACTGATGCAGAATAGTGCGGTATATAAGAGATTGTAAATAAATAAATAAATAGTGCAATCAATGTGGTATACATACTGTATTCTGACGTGTAGTCAAATTTTAAAGTATATAACTCCGAGTGTCATTATGTGGCGCACAAAAATTTAACCTTCCTTCAAAAGCTGCACAGCTGATATTTTATGCGCACACAGCCTACAGAAAATTAGAGGGAACATTGGTTCCAGGGTTGAGCAGCAAGGTATAGAGGTGAGTGATTACTCTGCCCACCTCATCTATCCCATGACAGCAACAATCTCACATCCAAGCAGACAAGAAGCACTGATAGATTTCTCCCCTACCATGCAAAATATAAAGATAATGGATGTAAATTCTAAAACCACACATATTCCAATCACTAAATTGAAAATGTCTACCCTCTCTGTCCCTTTTGCTGGAATCTGGGATAGAAGCTGCCAAACAGATGGGGACACAACTCGAAAATCGGGGACATCTGGTACCTTGCCCACTGTGCAACTTACAATTAATCTATACATGCACAACAGGGTGGCAGGGAGCGTCTCTCAACTCTCTAACAGCAGCAAATTCCCAGGGCCTAGTCAGTGGAGGAGAGATAATGGCACCTTTAGGTATCTGAGTATGGACAGGATCGAGGCACTGGATAATTATTTTTGAAACCCATTGCTAACCTGGAAGCGCTATCTTCTCTTCCCAGCTGCTCTTGGCTTTCTTTTATTAAACCTTATTTTTGGTAAGTCCCTAGGGTATTCCCTTCCTACAATCTACAACGGAATAATGATTGTCAGTCCTTTGAAAATGTATTCTATACATCAGGTATGCGCAGGGATAAAACTATCTGCTCTGCAAGAACTTCAGAAGCCGTACGGAACACAAAAGTATTGCAAGGCGCTAGAAAGCTTTGTCTGAAGAACTTAGGACATGTGAAGCGAGTGTGTGATAACTGAATAGTACCGCTTTTCTACACTGACTTTTTCGTCATATTTTTCTGGCATTGTCTGCATCACTTGGCCGTCTTCCAGTCTGGGCCAAACAAGAGGGACTTATTTTTGTCTAGGACAGTGGCAGACAACCATGACCCTCCCTTGTCTAGCATGAAACATCATCTCTTAAAAACTAACTCTACCACCTGAGCTTGAAACACATGAAAATGCTAATGAATGTGCTTGAACTGCAGCAAGAATAATCGTCTTTCTCAATATTTACGAACAAGAAATTCTAAATTAGCAAGAATGTACAGCAGGGGGGTGGTTTGTGTCATCTTTTCCCGTGATAGCCATAGAATGAACAGAAATAAAGCGGTGTCTGTAGGCAAATAATCCTAAAAGACCAGGTATTGTTCAGACTGAATCCTTTATCCATTTCCAATGGCAGGAAACTCAAATACATTTTGGCGACAATTTTTCTCACTTCTTAGGGGTCGAGCTGTACAATCAGCAGTCAGAGTTTATTTCTAAGACACAGGCAGTCAAAAAATAATGATGATATGAGAAGATAGATACGTCTACTAAATGTCTACCTTTCTGGTTTTGTTAATTTTTTTAAAGCCGGTGTGGATGGTGGGCTTGGGATAAGAAGTATAGCAAATGTAAGGGACTAGTATAGGGCCAATCTACTCTGAATGATACTACCATGTACAGCAACAATGCATTTGATAATTATTAATAATAATTAGCAGCTGTAGCAAAATTGCACAGATTGACTGCAAACAAAGGCATGGTAGAATGGCAAAGATCACCCACTGGTATTTCTGTTGAAAAAAACTCACGAGGAACATACTGTAAAGAAGGTTAAGATCCTGTGGGACCTCTGGATACAAACAGAATCCACGAATCCTAAAAAAGAGCCACCCTACTTGGAACAGCTTACATCTTGCACTGATACCTGCACGATTCCTAGGTTCTTGGTTAGAATCCCAAATTGCAGGATTAAAAGCAGTCTCTAGACAGGGTCTTCCAATGAAGAATCCACTGTTATAATAATACGATAATTAGTTAACCCTCATGGGGGGGGGGGGGCAACTTGCCTGCTTTCAACCAAGTACCAGAGATTTAGGGGGTCTTTTACTGACGGCCACTAGCTGGGGTGCAATAAAGGCAGACTGGGACGTATATTGCCAGCTATGGCAGGGCTGTGATAGCGCAGGATGATTTGCGTGCTGACTGTGCATCTCGCATCAGAGGTGTGAGTGGGCGGGGCAGAGAGTGGGCGTGGTGAGCTCGGTGTGGTTAACGCTGTGTTCACATGCTGACTGCATTAGCTATGGGACAGGGCTTTGCAGTAATTGCCAGGGAAATGTTTTCCACACCTGTGACCGTTAACGCGTTGGTGTTGCATCGAATGTGCCGTGGTTTTATTAGGTGAAACATCTTAATAAAAGATTCCCTTAGGGAGGCGAAGGGGGCTATTTTCAAACTGGCTGCACCAGGACGAAGACTGTGCATACTTCTTAAACCCCCATTTTCCTGGGCCTCGCGCCAGTTTCCAAACAGAAGTGTCTGTGTACTTTGGGATTATTCTTTATCCGCCTTTGCAAATAAGATTCCAGGTGCAATGAGTTCCTTCTCGGAAGAGCTTACAATCTAAGACAGTATCTGAGGACTGGGAAGTGACTTGTCTGAAGGCCACAAGGAGTGTCATTGGGAGAAGTGAGATTTGAACTAGTTTCCTTGACCACATCTTTCCCCATTGAATCTTGCTGTGGACACAGTATATGTATAAGCACTCACACCTGTTTTATGTGAGGGTAAAATTTTGCTTTAAAAAGTAGGTGTATAGATTTGAACATGTAACCTATACATTTACATTTTCTTCCCCAACCTAATTTAAGTTAAATTAATACATGTATTCTAGCAAATATTAAGTTAAATTATTAGTTGTATTCTAGTTAACTGTTAATGTTATATGCAACACCACTACTCAAATATTCAATGTAACCTTGCAACTTGTTATAGTTATATATAACCGCTCTGACTACATGAAAGAGCGGTATATAAAAATGAATGAATAAATAAACAGAGATTCAGGAACATCTCATATATTTATTTATTTATTTAACATTTCTTCTATACTGCTTTTCAATGTTATCAAAGAGGTTTACAATGAACAACTTGTTTGGTTACAGAGAATGTTGGCGTAGGGGGAACAGGGTGAACAGTGATAGTAATATAGACATACTTATATTCAACACTTGTAATAAACTAATGATCATATAGCTCACTATAAAAAGGCAAGGTGATTTTCAAGAACGTGGATAGGATCAATCTTGGGGAGTATAGTGGGTAGGGCTGTTTGTTGGGGATGGCTAGGAGCAGGGGGGAGGGAGTTCGGAAGGGGATTGAATTAGATTGAGGTGGAAGTCTTTTAGGTCTCATCTTAATGTGGCTAGATGTATGCACATTGTCGAACATTGAACAAATATTAGCCACGCTAAAACACAGAAATGTTGAGACAGCCGATGAATGCTGGTAAAACACTTTTTACCCATGGGAATTGCTTTGAAATTTCTCCTTATAAATGACTTTTAATCAGTCTTAAATGGAAAGTTACCAGAATCAAAGCTAAGTCAACCAGTGTATTCTGTTTAGGGACTTTTCCTATGTATAGTGTCCCAATCAATAGGCCATTTCTCCTCCCTACCAATAAATGGAAAGGTTTTATTGCTTCCCTACCAGGTATCAGGAAATATTATCTTAGAAACCATAGAAGATTTTTGAAATTATATTATCTTAGAATATTAGTAGGATCAATATGTGACAACTAGTGCACTCAGGTATCAACAACCCTTCACCTCTAATGCCTAATGTTAGAAAACTGCTCATTCGCATCTATTGGTAATATAAAAAAATAATAAAGAATAGAGCCAAAACATGCCATACAATAAAACATATTGATAAAAATTCATACAAAAAGAAGATAAGAGAGGAATAAAATAATGGACAGTATTATGTGAGCTGAGAACTGAAGATTGAAATTAGGAGTAATAAGCGCAAGCAGGGTGTGGCATATTTTGGCTCTGTTCTAATGGTTCCCTATATTGCTATTATTGTTTGATATTACTAATAGATTGGAATTGGTGGCTTTCTCACATAGGTATTAGAGGTGAAGGATTGTTGATTATTGAGTTGTTTTCCCCCTTCAGAGTGTGGGTTTAAGCATTGAAGTTCACAGCTAGTGTACTGGCATTATGACTGGTTGAATGACAATGTGACCATCGACATTTGCATGGTGGAAGAAGGGAAAAAAGACTGATTGGAAATCACCGAGCAAGAGTTCTTCTAGGATGTTTTACTATAGATAGAATATATTTGTCAAGCAGGAAGTACCCGCTTGCATGGGTAAGATGACCTTTTCTTGTAAAAAAATAAACAATCCATAGGCATCGGAAAGGGGGTGACCACACGGGCCCTGGCACCACCAAAACTCACAGTGACAGCTGCAATCGCAGCAAAGACTCTTCTGTTCTGCCCAGGTCTCTGCTCACAAGGCTGGAGTTATAAAAGGCATTCTGCTGCCCCTGAAACAATCCCTCCCCAAAAACATCCTATTAGATTTTGTGGCCTACAATTGAGAGTTGTTGCTCTTGCTTACACACGGAGCCATCTAATAAGCTTTGAGAACCCTATTCATTGAACAATTCAACGAAGACTACCAATCACCAATCACTCCACAAGCCGATTTACACAAGCCATCACACCTACACCATTCAAACATCCCATTACCCTCGTTAAGATGTATATAGTTAGTTGATGTTAAGAACATAAGAACATAAGATATGCCATACTGGGTCAGACCAAGGTCCATCAAGCCCAGTATTCTGTTTCCAACAGTGGCCAATCTAGGTCATATGTACCTAGCAGTTTCCCCAAGGGAAACAGGTTCCACAATGCTTGTATTGGTTCAAGCATTGATATCCTGGGTCCCTTCTTAATAATGGTTTATGGACCTTTCCTCCAGGAACTTGTCCAAACCTTTTTTTAAACCCAGCTACACTAACAGCCTTTACTACATCCTCCGGTAACAAATTCCAGAGCTTGATTACACGTTGAGTGAAAAAATATTTTCTTTTATTAGTCTTAAATAGTTTACCCTGTAGCTTCATTGCATGTCCCCTAGTCTTTCTATATTCTGATAAGGTAAACAATCGATCTACGTTTACCCGTTCCACTCCGTTCATTAATTTATAGACTTCTATCATATCTCCCCTCAGCCGTCTCTTTTCCAGGTTAAAGAGCCCTAACCTTTTTAGCCTTTCTTCATAGGAGTATCCTTCCATCCCCTTTACCATTTTGGTGGCTCTTCTCTGAACCTTTTCTAAAATCACTATATCCTTTTTAAGATACGGCGACCAGAATTGCACACAATATTCAATATTGTTACAGATGTTACAAGAGCCGATACAAAAATTTTTGAAGTTATGATGTTACCGTTGATATTTGCAAGTTCTTTGTAAAAGTTTATTGTTAACGTTGATATTTGCAAGTTCTTTGTATAAGTTAAAGTTTATTGTAAACCGCCTTGATTAAATGAAAAGGTGGTATAGAAAAATTGTTAAATAAATAAAATAAAAATAAAATAAATAAACATGTTATCAGCAGATGAACTATTCTAATTTCCGAACAATTCAATTGCTGCTTGTAGTTAATATTACGCTATGATATGACATTCATAGACCTGCTGTTGGATACATAATCTAGACTTAGTATTTGAAGTAGAATATAAATTGCAGTGATGCTTACCATGACGGCTGCAGATAGTCAAAGCAGCTCCAGCTTCATAAGCACATCAGACCATCAAGCCATAGGACAGAGTTTAAAACCTGGGCCAATCTATCCTTGAAAATCTTGAGATGTTTGGCAGAGTTAGGGGGATGATTTATTTATGAAATTTATTTAGTAATATTTGCATTTCTAGATCGCCTTTCCAATTTTAGCAGAAGGTGGTTTACAGCACTTTTCCCAAAGAACTTCCAGTCTAAGTGAGTACCTGAGGTTAGAAGTGACGAGGAGGCACTTTCAGCACATAAAGCAGTGCTTTACGGACAAAAATAGGCACTTACAAAATTATGCATCTGATATGTGCATTCAGCCTGCACGCAGACATTCCTGGGGCAGATTTGGGGACAGATTGTATTTATGCACATACTTTTGTATACATGAAAAATAACCTATAAAATTTGCATACCATAAAGAGCAGGTGTAAAAGGAATTGTGTAAATTCCTTGGGGTAATTTTCAAATTAGAAGTGTATGCTTTTGTTTTGAAAACTTGCTGCTGCCTGTACATGGAGAAATGCAGGCATGCTGTTTACATGTGTGCTCGATTATAAAATTATCCACCAAGTGGAATAGCCAAGGTCAAATGAATGTCAATGGAGAAGTTGGATTTAAAACGCTGGCTCATATCCAAATGCTCCAAGCGCTAGGCCAGTCCTTCCCAGCAAAGTTCACAAACAGTTTATAGGTGAGAACTTTAAACTGAACTAATACATCTAACTCGCTTTTGAGGGCTATGCTGCGTTCGTGATCATTAGATCATTCTGTATTAACTTGATGAGGGAGGCACAGCTCTCCAAAGCTGGCCACAAATATATTTAGTACAATAAAAATTAATCGCCTATAACCTGTTTAATTATCTTAATTTCTGCTTCTAGCTGTCAGAAATATTTCTTTTCCTGAGGATTACACTTGGTGTCTTGCATCTTTAAACATATTTATTCCAAGTTCAAAACACCCAGTAGAAGAAGCGACAGTCAAGGAGGCTGTGGTGGATCCCCCCCCCCCTCCCCGACTTCAAAATTCTTTTAAGGGGGATCCTCCCTTGTCTTAGATGTTTGTAGGAGCTCAGAAGTCTTCTGATGACATATGACATCTTTGAAGCCAGATCCCGCAGTGGTGGGAAGCATTGCCTTTATGTAATTTCGGGATTTGATAATAGCTGACAGACGCTTTAGGGGGTATTTTATCTCTTAGAAAGGATAATAGTGGTTAGAAGCTTTGGAGACATTTGTGCTGTAATAATAGGGAGCTTAATAGTAGAGGAACTTTCTTGTGGCAGTGTGGATACAGAGCAGGAAGCAACTTGGGATGAAAGAGAAGATTTAGGGCTGATTGGTAAGATCCGGATGGAACTGATCAAGGCTAATGGACAAAGTAGCTCTTTAACTTCAGAAGGTTAAGTACTCGGTATTTACATTTCATTAAATATTTAACCCAACACAACCTGCAACTTGCTTCTCTGAGGGGAATTCTGAAACCATTAGATCGGATAGCACAGGCCCATACTGCCTATAAATCTGCTACGTCCTCTGTGAAAAAAACACCAAAAATCATAGTTTTGAAACATAACCTTTCTTCCAGGAATATTACCAGGCATTTTCCGCAGCTCATTAAGGTCATGGCTCTTGTAGTTTTGTGCTAGTGCTCATAAAATATCTCCTCCCAGTTTTAATCCCTACACTCTTATTAAATCATATTATGTAGTGGAAAAAAATGTATTTGAAAGTAATAAAGTTTATACTATAAGAGCTTTTACTTGTGGATAGGCTGGTGTAGGTAAGACGCCCCCTGATGGTCGAAGTCATGAAGAGTTGTGAATAGGGCTAGTGCCTGTACAATTCCTTCTGCTGAATTAGGCCCAAAAGAGAGTAAAACCCACCTGTTTATTTGTACACGTGAAGTGGAAGTTTAGAAAGGACATCCAGATGAAATTCGGGCATCCAGGACAAAACATCCAAAAAATCACTAGGGACGTTTAAGTTTGGCCTGATTTTAGCAACTTCATTGTCCTCGAAATGGACAGCCGCACAAGCAGCCTCAAAGATATCCCCGCTACAAACATCTGAGGTGGGGGCGTCTATCCTGTGCTGAATGCATGTCCATGCAAGCTATTTTGCATGTGGAGACGCGCATTAGCGTGCCAAACTGAAAACAAATGTCCTTGTTCCTCTGCAGTTTTTGTATCATCATGGAAAGCACAGGGACCCTTTGATCACAGAATACCAATCTATTGGTCATTCCCCCACTATCTAAGGCTAGGATGGAGGCTTCTCGCCATGCAGTGTTCTACTTTTTGGCTCCATCGTTATGGAATGCATTGCCAGTGCACATTCGTACTAAGTCCCCTCTGAAAATGTTTAAGGCTTTTCTAAAAACCCAATTATTTCTCTCCGGCTTTTCCTGGATTGTCCAATGTAAGATGGCAAAAGGAAAGCTCTTCTGATACCGATGCAGGCCCTGGTACAGGAATAGACAAGGACAGCCCCACTAGTGGGTGGGGACCTATTTGCCATTTCTGAAATCGGAAGCACAAATTCTGTAACGCCCCTGGTGACATCTCCATCATGCCCCTCCGTGACTTAGACATCCTCGTGCTGGGGACATCTATAGAAACAGCTTCTAAAATGGCTCTAGGGATGTTTCTGTGATTTGGATGTCTGCTAATTTTCAAACGTCTAAAGCACAACTAGGGCTTCTAAAATAACCCCTTTAGGCAGAGCCATACCAACGGCTGTGTGAGCAGGCCAGTAATATCGAAAGTTTGTGTTCACTCTATTTAGATTCACTTTTCCTTTCATATAAACTATGTGAGCATTGCAAAAGTTGTTTGCTTTCTTTGTGAAATGCACAAAATGAAAGTTTCACTTACTTTCAGCAAGACATATCTGGTGCTTTCTGATATCAAGCTACAACAGAAACATTAACTCATTTTACGCTACCTTCAATCATGAACTGTAGGTAAACCAAGGGGTTATTTCACAGTAGCAGGGATTTCCTTGTCTTTCTTTGGTTTATTTTAAATAAAACTGTTTTGCATTCAGTTTTTTTTCATCACCTGCACCTGAATTATTCTCCATCTGTCCTTTGCTGACCTCTGCTGGCCAAATGTAGCTTAACCCAAGCTGGATCCAACAGCACAGGCACCATCTCTGTTTTCCCTTCTCCCCAAATATCAACAATATTTAAAAACACCTTTGGGCACAGAAATTTGTGTGAAAAAAAGCAAGTTATATATTACCTGCAGCCTACCACTGCAAATATCTTCCAACTCATAAACAGAGAAAACAAAACATTTATTGGTAACCTTTGCTCTAGGACAAACAAGGATACATTTTCAGTATTTTTGAACTATACCATAGCTTATATTTATTTATTTAAAGTGATTTCATATACCACCATTCAAACCTTACATCATGGCAGTTTACAGTCTAAGTAGATCAACAGCAAGCAAACATAAACATATGCCATAAATACAATAGCAAACACAAACGGAGCACATGCTTATGGAGACATCAACACTTAGTGCAGTATTGCTCAGAGCCAATTTGGAGGGACCAAGGAGAATGTTGCAGCTTACTTCAGGATAGGAAATGGCAGATTTTATCTATTTATTTGTTCAAATTTATGAATCACCCTGTCTACAAAGACTCAGAACAACGCACAACAAAAAAAACCCCAGCAAAATATCTCAGTCAATAAATATATGAAAAAAAAATAAAAGAGACAAAACAGCTATAAAGTAAAAAATAAAACAAGAAGAAATAACAGTACAGTCACTGGTTAAAGGATATGTTTCGTAAAGTGTACTTAGTGTGTGGTAAATAAAACAAAAGATATTATAATGCCTCTATATCGTTCCATGGTGAGACCGCACCTTGAATATTGTGTGCAATTCTGGTCGCCGTATCTTAAAAAGGATATAGCGTTATTAGAAAAGGTTCAGAGAAGAGCCACCAAAATGGTAAAGGGGATGGAAGGATACTCCTATGAAGAAAGGCTAAAAAGGTTAGGGCTCTTTAACCTGGAAAAGAGACGGCTGAGGGGAGATATGATAGAAGTCTATAAATTAATGTACGGAGTGGAACGGGTAAACGTAGATTGATTGTTTATGTTGTCAGAGTATGGAAAGACTAGGGGACATGCAATGAAGCTACAGGGTAAACTATTTAAGACTAATAAAAGAAAATATTTTTTCACTCAACGTGTAATCAAACTCTGGAATTTGTTACCGAAGGATGTAGTAAAGGTTGTTAGTATAGCTGGGTTTAAAAAAGGTTTGGACAAGTTCCTGGAGGAAAGGTCCATAAACCATTATTAAGAAGGGACCCAGGATATCAATGCTTGACCCAGTACAAGCATTGTGGAACCTGTGTCTTTTGGGGAAAGTGCTAGGTACGTATGACCTAGATTGGCCACTGTTGGAAACAGGATACTGGGCTTGATGGACCTTGGTCTGACTCAGTATGGCATATCTTATGTTCTTATGTTATGTTCTTATGTAGCAAGCAAAAATGTAGCATGCATTGCAGTGGTGGTAAGTGTGCCCAAGCTAACTGTACAATGCACGTTATCGTGAGCCTGTGCTAACTGCATTATGCAGTAGATGTCGTCACCCTACCTCTAACTCATCCTCTCATGCAATATTGTTATTGTGGGATTTTTACTATGGCGGCTGTTTTAGCATGCGGTGATGGTTACCACTCTCCCACACTAGCCCCTTAGCATAGGATTTAGGTTTTGAGAGGAATGAAAGTCAATACACTGAAAAATCCAAAATTTGTTTTCATCACAGGCTTGCCTCAAACCAGTAATCTTTGGGTTAAAAGGTAGGCATCTTGCAGAAGAGCCAACACAAGGGCCATCAGGTCTTCATGAAGGATTACATCTAGCCAGTCTGCTTTAGATTAGGCTTGGTAAATGTCTCTGATAGTATACTTAGACACGGTTTCAACTATTTTTTGGTATAAGAACATGGCAAAAGAAAAATCTTTTGAGTAATAGATTCACATGGCAAAAAATAATCTAGTTAGCATTTTCCATAGAGCTCTAGACCAGACAAACTTTGGGCCAATCAGAAAACAGGAATGAAGATCACCAGCAATATGTGAGTTAAGAGCAGACTGGCTAGAACATAAGAAATCAGTCCAAGACATGATTAATGTGGAAAAGACAGAGCTTAACTTTATTGACCTATTACCAACCCGACACAGGCCATGTTTCGTTACCCTTCGTCAGGTGTTGATCTGGTAAAAGGAACTAAAAACATAAAAACATGAACATACATTTTAAAATAAAATCATGGAAAGAAAAGATGACTAGAAGGATAATGTAAATACAAGATAAAACTCCATAAAAATATGTGTTATAAATGAAATGTCAAAGTGAACAAAACATAAAAACATATCAAATATTAGATTACACATATCATATGAACATATATATTAAATAATTGTAAAAAGCTAAAAAAGGACGTGACAGTTGACATATAAACTGTGTATCAATAAATACCTCTGTGTTGAGAAATGAGGACACACCAACTTGTGACCCTTGTAAAATAAGTACAATTCCTGTACAACTAAAAATATAATAAATAATAATGAGATAAAAATAGGATCACTACTTACAATAAATTACATAACATATAAAAACTGAAAAAGAACATATAAAACCTATATAATCATCTTAAAAAAGAAATCTTCTTAAAAAAGAAAAGAAAGAAGAAAATAGGAGCGAATAATGAACAAAATAACTTATGATCATAGTCACATATCAGCCAAGAACATAAAAATATATAATAAAACCTTCTAACCATGATGGCACATATCAGCCATAACTATCTATTTGAAGAACAAATACATCAAGTAATATAAACTGTATATAATGATGGAATCCTTTGCTATTAAAAACTATCTCGACCATAAAAATACAAGCTATTAAAGAAAAACAGAGAAATCTCTATATAGATTAAGACCATTAGGAGTAAGAGAATCCAATAAAAATATATATTTTTGTTCAAGTCTCATAATGGTTTTAGTAATATCTCCCCCTCTCCAATTGTTTTTCACTTTTTTAATAATAAAAAACTTTAAATCTATAATCTTGTGTTGATTTTCTTGCCAATGGACAATAAGGGGCTTATCAACCAAACCCCTTTTAATACAGCTCTTATGTTCTGTGATTCTGACATGGATATTACGGGTGGTCCTTTCAACATACAGTTTCTTACAGGGACACTGTATGACATAAATTACATTATGAGTATCACAATTGGAGAAATCATTGATATAAAATTTTTGATTGGTGGTAGGATGGATAAACATGTTTCTAACCGGTAATACATTCAGGCACACAGAACATTTCCCACACTGAAATTGTCCTTTGTACTTTGATAAATAACTCCTCTCTGTAAGAGCTGAGGGCACTAGTAAATTACGCAAATTCACATTACGCTTATGTGCAATCATCAGTTGTGCATCTTGAAAAGCTGGCAAAGTTTGAATTAGGTGCCACTCTTTTTTGTATCTTAATAATATTACATGAGTGCTGGGAATATAAAAGAGGACAAACAATGCCTATGCCGTCTTTTCTCGCTCTTGGTTTCAAAAGTGACTCACGTGAAGAATCCCTCGCTCTTCTATATGCCTGTTCTATACAATGTGCTGGGTACTTTCTAGCTAAAAACCATTTCCTCATATCTTGTGCCTCTGTTTCAAAATCATGTGTATTTGTGCAAACTCTTCTTACTCTCAAAAACTGGCCCACTGGAAGATTCTTTTTTAATGATGGGTTGTGAAAACTGTTATAATGAAGAAGTTGGTTCCTATCAGATGGCTTTCTATAAAGAGTAGTAGAAAACCCATCTTTTTCTTTCTTGATCAACAGATGAAGATAAGATATCTGATCATGGTCATATGTAATCTGGAATCGTAAATTTGTATCTAATTGATTTATCCATTCATTAAAATTAGAAAGTACTTCTATTGTGCCCTTCCATAAAATCAAAACATCATCTATATATTGGATCCAAAGAGCGACATTATCACTAAAGGGTGCTTTTTCAAAAAACTTTCTTTGAAATTGAACATATATAAGTTGGCTATGTCAGGGGCCATGGCAGAGCCAATGGCTACACCTTTTGTTTGTTTATAAAATAAGTTCCTAAAACAAAAAAGTTTTCAAACAATGCTATTCATGCCAATGATAAAAGAAATGCCGTGGGACTCCGTCTATGTGCAGTTCTTCTAAGGAGACACTGTCCAATAATGTCCAAAGCCTCATTTTGTGGTACATTTGTGTACAGTGATTCGACATCCAGTGTAACTAAGATGATGTCTGTCTCATATTGTTTAAAAGAGGACAAAATTTCTATAACATGGGCTGAGTCTCTTACATATGACCGCATTTCACTTATAAAGGGACGCAATAATAAGTCTAAAAACTTCAAAATGGGTTCCAAAAGTGAACCAATGGCTGAAATGATAGACGACCTGGAGGAGTATCAAGAGACTTGTGGATTTTTGGGATAATATAGATTGTAGGGATAACAGGCGCCTCTACAATCAAAAAATCCTTCTCTTTTCTTGTAATATGACCAATTTTGAAAGCCATTATAACTAAATTATCAATACTTCTCTTGAGGTTACTCGTGGGATCCCCATCTAATCTCTGATAAAACGTATGATCATTTACCTGTCGGTTAATTTCCTGTATATAATATTCCTTATCTGTGGTTTCTAGATAAGGAATATTATATTCAGGAAATTAACCGACAGTTGACTGATCACGTCTTGGACTGGGTTCTTTGATCTACGTGATTACTTGCTTTCTTGTGGTGCATTCTAGAACATAAGATATGCCATTCTGGTTCAGACCAAGGTCCATCAAGTCCAGTATCCTGTTTCCAATAGTGGCCAATCCAGGTCACAAGTACCTGGCAGGTTCCCAAAAAGGTACACAAGTTCCACAATGCTTGTACTGGGGCAAGCAGTGGATTTCATTGGCTTCCCTTCCTCTTCCACATTCAATTCAAACTCCTCCTTCTGACCTTTAAGTGCATTCACTCTGCTGCTCCTCCCTATCTCTCCTCTCTCAGTCCTCTCTCAGTCCCTCTCCATCTACTCCCCTTCTTACAAACTTCGTTCTTCTACTGGCTTGCTCCTTTCTTTGCCCTTTTCTACCTCTAACTCCAGACGTTGGTCCTTTCATCTCGCTGCTCCTTATGCTTGGAATAAACTTCCTGAGTCTGTGCGTCTCTGCCCCTTTTCAAATATAAGCTAAAGCTGCCTTTGGATCTTGATCCCTTGTTCCTTATGTCTCCATACCCTTCCCTAATCTATCCTCTTTCTCACTTTTGTCTTGTTTGTCTGATTAGATTGTAAGCTCTGACCGATAGGGACTGTCTTTATCTTTGTACAGCGCTGTGTATGCCTAGTAGCACTTCATAAATGTATAATAATAATAATTTCTTGGGTCCCTTTTTAATAATGGTTTATGGACCTTTCCTCCAGGAACTTGTCCAACCCATTTTTAAACCCAGCTACACTAAGAGCCTTTACTACATCCTCTGATAACAAATTCCAGAGTTTGATTATACATTGATTGAAAAAATATTTTATCTTATTAGTCTTAAATGGGTTACACTGTAGCTTTATTGCATGTCCCCTAGTCTTTCTACTTTTTGATGGTGTAAACAATTGATCTACATTTACCTGTTCCACGCCATTCATTAATTTATAGATCTCTATCATATCTCCCCTCAGCCGTCTCTTTTCCAGTTTGAAGACCACTAACCTTTTTAGCCTCTCTTCATAGGGGTAGCCTTCCATCCCTTTTACCATTTTGGCAGATCTTCACTGCACCTTTTCTAATTCCGCTATATCCTTTTTAAGATACTGTGACCAGAATTTCACACACTATTCAGGGTGCGGTTGCACCATGGAACGATACAGAGGCATTATGATGTCATCCTTTGTTTTATTCTCCATTCCTTTCCTTATGATTCCTAGCATTCTATTTGCTTTCTTGGCTGCTGCTGCACACTGCGCAGAGGGTTTCAACGTGTTATCCATGATGACACCCAGCGGTGGCTCTATAATGAGGCCGAGTGAGGCTGTGGTGGCAAAAAATGCCCCCAAAAAGACCGCCTCACTCGGTCTTCAAAATGTAAAAAAAAAATGCAGGACAAGCTGCTGCTGCTGCTGCTTCTCAGCAGTGGCAGAATCAACCTCCTCATGGCCTCGCACCCTCCCCCCCTTCTTGCTGCCCCAGAAGAGCACTGTCGGCGCCCCAGCTCACCTTTGCAGAGCCATGGGAAGGAAAAGCGTTTCTCTTCTTTCCCGTGGTTCTGTTAAAGTTGAGCCCGCTGGCACTGAGAGTAATCGAGGCATTTCCTGTCTTGTGTGAGACAGGAAATAATTCCAACCCTCAGCACACCAGCGGCCTCAACTGTAACAGAGCCATGGGCTCTTCCCCGGTTGGGGGGGGGGGAGGCTTGGTAATGAGCTGAGCAGGGCTGGGCTTGGGGAGGGAGGTTAGCTTTGGAAATGGTCTGATTGGGGGGGGGGTAGGACTGGTATGGGCTGATCAGGGGGGTTAGGACTGGTAGTGGGCTGATGGAAGGACTAGCACTGGCAATGGGCTGATGGGGGGATAGAACTGGTAATGGGCTTATCAGGTGGGGTTAGGACTGGTAGTGGGCTGATGGAAGGGCTAGCACTAGCAATGAGCTGATGGGAGGGCTAGAACTGGAAATGGGCACTTAAGGGAGGCTAGGTCTGGAATAGGCTGATCAGGAGGGGCTAACACTGGTAATGGGCTGATCGGGGGAGTTAGGATGTGGTGGGCTGATGGAAGGGCTAGCACTGGACTTGGGCTGTTGGGGGGGCTAGAACTGGAAATGGGCTGATGGGTGGCTAGAACTGGAAATGGGCACTTAAGGGAAGCTAGGACTGGAAATGGGCTGATTAGGGAGGTTAGGACTAGAAGAAATAGGCTGATTAGGTGGGCTAGAACTGGAAATGGGCTTGTGGTAGGCTATGGCCTAGCATGGCCTGCTATTATGAAAGGCCTGTAAGTTAGGCCTGGATCCCAACCCCCATTATAGCTAGAAAAGAACCAAAAATCTGTGAAAAATGAGAAAACTGTTTTAAACTGCTTAATAAGAAGTTTTTATGAATTCATAAGTCTTTCATTATTCTCTTGTGTGTGAAAGAAAAGAAATGTTTCAATACATGCATTCCTGAAGCTAGGGATAACCTTGCAGTAGTGTGTGTGTGCCTTCGAGTCAGTTCTGACTCCTGGTGAAGTAGAGAAGTAACAAAATCAAGAACTGCACCATTGTTAGAACAATCCTAAGGGAGGGGGCTGGTTGCTAGGCCCCGGAGGGATTTCTAATTGGACAGGTGCAGGGAATGTGAAACCAATGAGAAGTTTGTATGTATTGAGCTAGAACCAATAGAAAGTTCTCATGTATCAAACTGAAAAAGAGGTATAAATGGTTATGTCTCTGTAAAAACTTTTGCTCAGTTCCTTTTGAAGCTTTGACTGACTGGGCCTGTGCACAATAAACTGGCTTGGACCCTGTCAATTGACTCCTGGATTTATTCATTGACTGCACTTTGCTACAACATATTCTTGGTGCGTTGGGCCGGGAAGTGCGAGTAGTAAATGGTATTCAAGTGAATAATCTACGAAATTCGCCTCGAGGTTTGGTCCGGTTGGAACCATGTCTGTCCGACCGCAGGGGAACTTCTCAGGCGCCGCCGATCCCTTTGTATCGGAGAGGGTTCCGCCTTGCCTCGGCAGGCCACTGGGTCCAGCTGGCTAACACCTCAGAACCCGAGGGGAGTCCAGGGTCCAACCCAAGAACTGATTTGGTATCAGGAACTGGATCCAGTGAGTAGATATTTTCTTGTTTAAAAGTCAGTGCAGCCTGGGGAAAAAGTCTTGCATGAGTATGCGCAAGACTGATTTGGTATATTTGGTATAGACTAACTGGGAAAAATCTTGCATGAGTGTGTGCGAGACAAGGGAGTCTGATCACCTCCAATAAGGGCGGTCCTAGTAAGCTCCGCGTAAGTGAAAGCGGAAGCCGAAGCCATCGACCCTTCTTGTTTGAAATAGTCAGCTAGTCAGAAAAACCTGGGCACTTGAAAAATGATTTCTTGTTGAAATATGATTGCTTGTGTGAGTGAGAGGTCTTGAAATACAGGCCGAGCGATAGCGGACTTCTGAGTAGTGCAGTTCCTGGCCAGGCGACTGCGCCCAGGTCGCGAAAAGGAGGAAGCGTTTGGTGTTCTTCTGTTCTTACTGTTTGTTGTTTGTCTCTGATTTTTGTTATCTGTTGAAACCGCGAGTTTCCCTTCTGGTATGATGTAAGATTATTCTGTTGGGTAATTTGTGACAGTTTACCGATTAAGAAATAGTATTAAGAAAAGAAGAAAGAAGACGCAAACACCTATGCCAGAGTCACTGTAAAATCAAGAAGCTGTCTCACTCATTTCAGTTTTCCTTCAGCACAGCTGAGGCTGGCAAGCAAGAGAGACGGGGCGTGTCTGAAGAAAGGAATGTATAGTAGCTGATAACCCTGTGAGGGCTTGTTTTCAACATTCTGCAGCTGGGCTAATTTGTGCTTATTTCAGGAAAATTGTACCTGTTTTATTCAATATGTTTTAATAGTGATGTTCCTTCTGCTATGGTCATGTATTATATATCATTTGATAAGAATGTTTAGTCAGGATTGTGGATCCCGATAGTTTTGGGCTTAGCCTGGAAAGGGTTAAGTTTTTATTAACCCCTTTCGAGTTCCTGTACTTGTACGGACCAAGTGAGAAGAAGTTTTGTAGGGCTATAGGTATAATGCATTTGTGGGCTTAGCTTTGTTTTGTGTTATTTATGTTCAAACCTTCAGTAAGCACTGTAATGGTTTAAATAGGAAATGATAGAAAAATTCAGGAAACTGCTTTTGTTTTCCCTTTGTCCTATGAAGTAGAGGTTAAGAACCCTGACAGGACTATGAAGCATTCCGAGCCAGTAGTACCAGATCGCGACTTGAAAGTGATTTAAATCCTGAGTGAATAAGGAGTTCATCATGCTTGAATTCTAGTTCCTGATATACTGCAGCAAGCACCTCATAGAAGACATACTTATTGTTAATAAAAATAAAATAGGAAGAAAAAAGTGTATATGTATTCTAGATATCCACCCACTTTATGGAAAAAGTATTCGGAATGTCTTTTGAATATCTGCTTCCTAAAACTGTAAGATTTAAAGTAATTTCTTTTGCAGAGACATGCTTATTACGGCTGGCAGTTAGTTTTCATGCCAAGTAATTTTATTCCAGTCATACTTAACAGATATGTGGCCGTCATGTTAAGAGCTATAGTTCTTTCTGTTGGGATTGTTGTTATAACATGTTGCAAAATAATAGTTTTATATTTTAAGGACTTTATCTAAATTGTACTTATTTAGAATGAGCACACATCCATTATGCTTAGTCCACAGGAAAATGCAGCCTGACTGGTGGGTGGGGGGGGGGGGGGGGGGGGGGGGTCAGAGTCCATGCAGATTTTGTTGAAATGTATGACTAGGAATTTTAGCAAGGACTTTGCTGAAGACTACAGACTTAAAATGTCTCTGTCCCTATTAGAAATGCTCTGTGGAAGGGGGTGGCCAGTGTTAGCTACTTCATGGCCCCATAGTTTCCCGTGTTTATTAGATTGTACAGAGAATGTTCCCTGATCAGTTCCCCTACATAGGATTCCTGGTTAAATGTTTGAGAAAAGAAAAAAAAAAAACCTGCCCATTTATTATCTTTATAGGCCAGTTCCCTCAGCTCTGCCACCACCCCGGGCAAAGCCTGGGGCAGGGGGGGGGGATACCTCCCTGCAAATGTCACCAGCCACCTCCGCAGCAGAAGGACGTACACCCCCTCTTGACCGAAAGCCCCGGCACAGTTCAAAGTATTCAGAGTAGACCACAGTCCACCAATGACACTACAAGCAGGGATTCATTTGCCAGTTCAGGGTCACTCACAGCCAGCGCCCAAGAACATGAAGTGGAACCCAGACAATCCCGATTGCCGTATGCCTTCAAAAGTACAACTACCAGTAAAAGGGAGGGTCACGTTATCCCATTGCACTAGGTCCAGGGCCAGCTTTGCACTAGCCAGCTGACCAGCTTTGTTTCTGCCACTGATTTACTGAACTGCAAGCTGCATTATGCCTCCTACACTGAGAAACCATAGGATTTGATTGAACTAATGAACAGTATTATGCAGACCCATCAGCCTTGGTGGCCCCAAGTGGGATCCAAATAGCGCAGGCAGCCCTCACTATATACCCCATGCAATCCAGCAGCCCAGGAGAATTTGCGTTTTTGTCAGTCAGTCCCAGAGAGATATAAAACAGAAATTGCAGAAACTGGATGGATTTGCGGGCATGAATACAGCACCGTTAATGGAAGTTGTTCAGAAAGTTTGTGAATTGTGGAAATAAATGTGACAGAGAAAGTGAATGTAAGATAAGGAAGAAAACAGATCTTCTTGCTGATACTTTAGTTGAATGATGTGGAGGAGGTTTTCCTAATCGAAGGAGCAGAGGAAGTGAAAGGGGTCGTGAAAATGATTTGCCCCCACTGGGTGTGAATCAGTGTGCCCATTGCCGAGAAGAAGGACATTAGAGAAGTGAATGCCCGTATCTTGACTCCACCCCCAGGAGGGGAGGAGGGAGTACTTGATTTTAGAAAGAATAAACCAAGCACAGTGTTCCAGCAAGAGAGGGAAGCAGCTATAGAGTGAGTGGCAGCCGAAGAGGGCTACAGCATGGATGAAGACTAGGCCAGACCGGACTCCAAGTTTCCCTGGGTCCCCAGGAGCCTATGGTCAGTCTGAAAATAGGGGACCAATATATGGACTTTATGGGGGATACAGGAGCAGAATACTAAAGCCAGTAGCCCCTTTGTTTTCTCGATGCATCACCATTGTCAGAGCTACTGGGGCTAAGGCCACAAAGCCTCTCCTGCAGAACCGCATGTGTGAACTAGGGGGACAGAAAATAACGCACCAGTTCTTGTATATGCCTGAATGCCCTATTCCACTTCTGGGCCGAGACATGCTTGCTAAGCTCCAGGCACAAATATCCTTTGCTGAAAGGGGAGAAATGCAAATGACTGTGAACCCAAAGCCTGCTGGATTGATGGTGCTGACTGTTCCCTGAGAAGAAGAGTAGCGGTTTTATAGTGCATCTCCAATCAAGCCAGCTAGTTCCTGTATACCCACCAACCTTATAGCCCCACCTGAAGTATGGGCAGAAGATAATCCACCTGGCCTAGTGAAGAACATAGCCCCTGTCATTGTCACCCTCAAGCCAGGAGTGGAACCAGTGCATGTGAAGCAGTATCCTCTCCCTCGACCAGCCATTGAAGGAATCCACTGCCATTTGATGAAACTGCTGAAGTATAGACTTCTCAAGGAATGCCAGTCACCTTGGAACACCCCCCTTCTCCCAGTTAAGAAACCTGGGACAGGGGATTACCGCCCAGTACAAGATCTGAGGCGAGTGAATGATGCAGCTGAAACTATACACCCAGTGGTACCAAATCCTTATATTCTCTTGGGACTGATCCCCGCTGAGGCTACTCATTTCACCATCCTGGACCTGAAAGATGCCTTTTTCTGTGTGCGCCTAGCCCCCACCAGTCAACATTTGTTTGCTTTTGAATGGCAAGACCCCACAACAGGAAGGCGGGGCCAACTCACCTGGACTAGATTACTTCAAGGATTCAAGAATTCACCTACTCTCTTCAGTGCTATTTTAAATCAAGATCTTTCAAGCTACTATGTGAACCCAGGAGAAAGGGTTCTTCTCCAGTATGTGGACAACTTGCTCATAGCCACCAACTCAGAAAGTGAATGTCTATAAGCCACCAGTGAACTCTTGCACCTTTTAATGAGGCTGGATACAAAGTCTCAAGAGCCAAGGCATAATTATGTCAAACAAGTTAAATACCTAGGATTCCAGTTGTCCAGCAGAATTAGACGCCTGGGACCAGAACGCAAAGAAACTGTATGCAGTATTCCTACTCCAACCACCAGGAGGCAAGTGAGAGCCTTCTTGGGTGCCGCAGAGTACTGTCGTATATGGATCCCCAATTTTGCGCTGCTAGCAAAACCATTGTATCAAGCTACCAAAGGAATGGAAAAGTCTGCATTGGAATAGGGACTTGAACAGGATGCAGCCTTTTGATCTTTGAAAACTGCTCTGATGTTATCACCAGCTCTGGGTCTACCAGATGTCCAGAAAACCTTTCAGTCTCTATGTTCATGAGTCACAAGGAAATGTTCTAGGAGTGTTGACTCAATCTCATCGGATCTTGGCAACGACCAGTAGCCTATTTGTCAAAACAATCGGATGTAATTGCAAAAGGCTGGCCCCTTGTTTGAGAGCTGTTGCAGCTACAGCCCTCCTAGTGAGCAATCTTCAAGTTACTGTACCACACTCTGTTCTAACCATTATGAAACACAAAGGAAACCTCTAGCTAATTCACGAATGTTGAGGTATCAGAGTATGCTGTGTGAAAACCCCCAGATACAATTGAAGGTCAGTCAAGCTCTGAATCCTGCTACGTTGTTACCAGTTGGTCTTGATCCCCCTGATCATGACTGTTTAGAAACTATGGACCCTATATTCTCAAGTCACCCTGATTTGATTGATGTTCCTTTGGAGAACCCTGGACGGACTTTCTTTGTAGATGGAAGCAGTCTTGTCATTAGATATGCAGTAGTGACCCTTGATCTGGTAGTTGAGTCCTCAGCCCTGGCCCCAGGAACTTCAGCACAGAAAGCTGAACTGATAGCTCTTACTAGAGCACTGACAATAGGAAAAGGGGCTCTGTCTAAATGTGTACCCAGATTCCAAGTGTGCCCTTACAACCTTGCATGCACATGGGGCCCTGTACAAAGAATGAGGGTGGATAACCTCAGGAAGCAAGTCCATTAAGTATGGCCCCGAGATATTGATATTATCAGATGCATACTGCCTACAGATTTCAGAATTTAGGAAAAGTAGAATGTATGAATAGAACCCTGAAATGTCAGTTGTCCAAACGTTGCCAAGAAGTTCACCTGAAGTGGCCCCAGGTTCTTCCTATAGCCCTTCTTAGGATATACTTAGCCCCTGCTAAGTCTTTAAGAGTTTCCCCTTTTGAGATTCTGTATGGGCGACCCCCACCTATTGTATAGGAAATAAAGGGAGATATGGAACAGATTAGATCTGAAATTACTAGATAAGAACTATTGGTTTTAAGTTCTGTTTTGCAGAGTCTTCATACGTGGGTACAAGACCAGCTGCTCATCCATCTAACAGAACCCCTGCATCCTCTCAAGCCTGGAGTCTCGGTGTGTATCAAAGAGTGGAGAAAGACACCATTGACACCGCATTGGAAAGGACCTTATGTTGTCATCTTGTTAACCCCAACAGCAGTTAAAGTTGCAAAACTCGAACCCTGGATTCATCACAGTTGAATAAAGTCAGCAGCCATTGATAGCAATATAGAAAGGAAGGCAGCTACAAAGATATTAGCTATGTGACAATATTACCCTATACCACACGATGATGCTATTACACCTGTATAATGTGTTAATTGACTAATGAGTGATTTAATTGTCACCCTTTCTCACTTGCGGGTGAGAATAATCAAAGGGGGGAATGTGGTAGGCTATGGCCTAGCATGGCCTGCTATTATGAAAGGCCTGTAAGTTAGGCCTGGATCCCAACCCCCATTATAGCTAGAAAAGAACCAAAAATCTGTGAAAAATGAGAAAACTGTTTTAAACTACTTATTAAGAAGTTTTTATGAATTCATAAGTCTTTCATTATTCTCTTGTGTGTGAAAGAAAAGAAATGTTTCAATACATGCATTCCTGAAGCTAGGGATAACCTTGCAGTAGAGAAGTAACAAAATCAAGAACTGCACCATTGTTAGAACAATCCTAAGGGAGGGGGCTGGTTGCTAGGCCCCGGAGGGATTTCTAATTGGACAGGTGCAGGGAATGTGAAACCAATGAGAAGTTTGTATGTATTGAGCTAGAACCAATAGAAAGTTCTCATGTATCAAACTGAAAAAGAGGTATAAATGGTTATGTCTTTGTAAAAACCTTTGCTCAGTTCCTTTTGAAGCTTTGACTGACTGGGCCTGTGCACAATAAACTGGCTTGGACCCTGTCAATTGACTCCTGGATTTATTCATTGACTGCACTTTGCTACAACAGACTGATCGGGGGAGTAGGACTGGAAATGGGCAGACTGGGGGGGGGGGGGCTAGGACTGAAAATGAGCTTATTGGGGGGGGGGGGCACATAAGAACATAAGATATGCCATACTGGGTCAGACCAAGGTCCATCAATCCCAATATCCTGTTTCCAACAGTGGCCAATCTAGGTCATACGTACCTAGGAGTTTCCCCAAAAGACACAGGTTCCACAATGCTTGTACTGGGTCAAGAATTGATATCCTGGGTGCCTTCTTAATAATGGTTTATGGGATAGGAGGCAGTGCACTATTGTGGATCAGGAACTGGTTAAAAGATAGAAAGCAGAGGGTAGGGCTAAATGGCCAATTTTCCCAATGGAGAAAGGTGAATAGTGGTGTACCCCAGGGATCTGTGCTGGGTCCGCTGCTTTTTGACATATTCATAAATGACCTGGAAAGTGGAATAACGAGTGAGGTTATCAAATTTGCAGATGACACAAAACTATTTAAAGTTGTTAAAACCCGAGAGGATTGTGAAAAATTGCAAGAGGATCTTGATAAATTGGAAGACTGGGCATCAAAATGGCAGATGAAATTTAATGTGGACAAGTGCAAGGTTATGCACCTAGGGAAGAACAACCCAAACTATGGTTACACGATGCAAGGTTCCACATTAGGAACCACCACCCAGGAAAAAGATTTAGGCGTCATTGTGGATACCATGTTAAAACCCTTGGCCCAGTGTGCAGCGGCGGCCAAGAGAGCAAATAGAATGCTAGGTATGATAAGGAAAGGAATGGAAAATAAAACAAAAGATATTATAATGCCTCTATATCGTTCCATGGTGAGACCGCACCTTGAGTATTGTGTGCAATTCTGGTCGCCGTATCTTAAAAAGGATATAGTGATTTTAGAAAAGGTTCAGAGAAGAGTCACCAAAATGGTAAAGGGGATGGAAGGATACTCCTATGAAGATAGGCTAAAAAGGTTAGGGCTCTTTAACCCTGAAAAGAGACGGCTGAGGGGTGATATGATAGAAGTCTATAAATTAATGAACGGAGTGGAACGGGTAAACGTAGATCGATTGTTTACGTTATCAGAATATAGAAAGACTAGGGGACATGCAATGAAGCTACAGGGTAAACTATTTAAGACTAATAAAAGAAAATATTTTTTCACTCAACGTGTAATCAAACTCTGGAATTTGTTACCGGAGGATGTAGTAAAGGCTGTTAGTGTAGCTGGGTTTAAAAAAGGTTTGGACAAGTTCCTGGAGGAAAGGTCCATAAACCATTTTTAAGAAGTGACCGAAGATATCAATGCTTGACCCAGTACAAGCATTGTGGAACTTGTGTCTCTTGGGGAAACTGCTAGGTACATATGACCTAGATTGGCCACTGTTGGAAACAGAATACTGGACTTTGATGGACCTTGGTCTGACCCAGTATATGGCATATCTTATGTTCTTATGTTCTTATGACCTTTCCTCCAGGAACTTGTCCAAACCTTTTTTAAACCCAGCTGCACTAACAGCCTTTACTACATCCTCCGGTAATAAATTCCAGAGTTTGATTACACGTTGAGTGAAAAAATATTTTCTCCAGGACCAAGTAGGAAGTCAGTCCTCACATATGTGTGTCATTGGTGCCGATGAAGCCCCAACGGAGCATTTCCCCAGCTTTCTATGCAAGCCTTTGGGAATGCAGGCACGCATGCGCGGTTCCCTTCCCGCCTAAAGGTGCCATCTTACCTCAGTCTCTTTTTTTCCGTGAAGCCCACTGGACGTGTGTCCGGTTCTCCTGGTTAAAATTAGATTTTTTCGGCGATTTTCGCTATTTTTTCTCCCAGTTCGACGCCGGTTCCCCTTCCGCCAGGTTCGGTACACCGGTATTGAGCCCGATTCTTCTTTTTCGTTTTTTGCCCTTCGTGGCTGGCGTTTGTGCCCTTTTTTCCATTTTTCCCTGGACGGCCGGTCTTTTGACCTCGCGGGGACTCTTTTTTCCCCGATGACTTCCAGCGGCTTTAAAAAGTGTGATCGGTGTAAGAAACTGATGTCTCTCATCGACACACATGACTGCTGCCTTCGGTGCCTCGGCCCCGACCACGACCCTAAGTCGTGCAGGCCATGTGGAAAGATGTCTTCCAAGGAACTCTGAAGTCGCCAGCAGCAAAAAGAAAGGCTTTTCTCGGACTCAGCCTCCGGCCGGGCCCAGATCTTGTCTGAGGCCTCGACATCTCGGGATTCTGATCCCGAGCGCCGTCAAAGCTCCTCAGACAGGGGGTCCCCCGACCGGGAACGCAAGAGGAAGAAGCGGCTCGCGAGGGCGTCGTCGGAGGAGACCCCTGGCTCCTCGAGGGCCAGGTCTAAGATCCCCGACCGTCGCCCCGGGCCCGTGGAACACGAGAAGCCTGCAAAAGTTCCTCATGTGGAGCCGGAGTCTGCTGCACACATAAGCCCCGTAGTCCTCGAGGACTTTCCTCACAGGGAGCCGACGTCGGGCCCGGCGCTGCCGGGGCCCGAGTCGGTGGCTGCTGTGTCTCCCGAGCTGAGTCTCAGGATGACAGCCTTGGAGAGCAGATTGTCTGCCTTCATGGAGTAGCAGCGGGAACTGATGGCCAGCCTGTCTGGCGCATCTGCCCTGAGCACCGGGACATCAACTTCGAAGTCGAGCCCAGAGACCGAGCCGATACTCGAGTCCATCGTGGCTCGGAGTCAACCTTGGTCGCGGTCTCCCTCAACCTCCTGTTCGGGACTGAGGGCGTCGACGCCGGTTCCTCCAGCGTCGGGGCGGGTGCTCCAGGGCCCCGCGGGGTCGGACCATGACTCCTCCTCGGACGAGTCAGCTTGGGAGACGGAGGACGAGGAGTCTCCTGATACCTTCAAGACTCGGTGCGTCCCTTCGGACTCACCGCAGTCTGAGCCCCGGAGTAGGTCCCCCTGGAGGATACTCGGTTCTTGGAGTTCGTCTGGGATATGGCCGCTGCCTTGGCTATTCCGGCGGACCCCGAGGAGGAGCCTCGAGCTGAAGAGCTCGAGGCCCTACAGTATGACTCTCCTCCGAAGGAGGCCTTTACTGTTCCGGTTCCTCCGATGCTGGAACGGCTCCTCTTCTGTATGTGGGAGGCACCGGCCTCGGCGCCGGTTCTCAGCAAGCGAGTCGATTCGATCTATTGACTCCGGAAGAGCCCTGGGTTTCAAAAGGCACAGCTACCACACCATTCTATGGTTGTGGAATCAGCCATGCATCGTCTGAAGAGCCAGAAGATGCACTCCGTGGTGCCCCCTGGCAGGGAAGCCCGGAACCTCGATGGCGTCGGTAGAAAGTGCTTCCAGGGCTCGATGCTTGCTTGCCGTGTCCAGTCCTACCAGCTGTACATGGGCATGTACTTGCGGGATCTGGCCAAGGAATAGGCCGGGTTCTCTGCTGGTCTCTCCAGGGAACTCTTGCAGAGATTTAAGTCCTTGTCCTCGGGGATTCGGGACTGCTCGAAGTTCATGTCCCACGCCGCCTACGATGGCTTTGAGGCTTCGGCCTGAGTTGCGGCAGCCGGCATCGCGGCTCGACGCCAGGCATGGCTGCAGTCATCGGACCTCGAGCCATGGGTTCAGGACAAATTGGTCGATGTCCCTTGCCGAGGTGAAAACCTTTTTGGCAAGCCCATGACCGAGAAGGCCGCTCAGCTTGAAACTGAGCACCTCACACGGAGAAGACTGTCGAGGAAGACCTCTGCCCCTTCTCATAAAAAGAAGGGCTCGGGTAAAAAGCCCTTTTACCCAAGGAAGGGCACTGCCTACAAACAGTACCCGCAATATCAGGCTGCCCAAGCTTCCCCCCAGGGTCAGCAAGCCAAGGGCCAGGGTAATGGGCCCTGTAGGCAGAGGACCCCCAAGCCTCAGGCCCCTGCTACTACTCAGCAGGGTGGGGGTTTTTGACTCCTTGAGCGTAGCCTCTCCTCCACTGCTCTCCCAACCCTGCACAGGAGGTCGCCTCGCCCTCTTTGCCCACCAGTGGCCCCTTATCACCGGGGACAGTTGGGTACTGGAGATAGTCCACAAGGGCTATGCCCTCCATTTTCACCAACTTCCTCCACCATATTTTCCAGGGGAGCCTCCAAGGCCTCCCCTGCACACAGCCCTTCTTCTACAAGAGCTTCATGGTCTGTTGGTGGACAGGGCGGTGGAGCCTGTGCCTCCCCACTTGCAAGGTCACGGTTTCTACTCCAGGTATTTCCTGGTGCCCAAAAGAACCGGTGGCCTTCGACCCATTCTGGACCTCAGGAACCTCAAAAAGTTCCTAGTGAAGGAGAAGTTCAAGATGCTTACTCTTGGGACACTTCTGCCCTACCTCCAGCAGGGAGATCGGCTATGCTCCTTAGATCTAAAGGATGCGTACACTCACATCCTCATTCATCCAGACCACAGAAAGTACCTCAGGTTCATTGTGGGAGGAAACCATTATCAGTACAGGGTGCTGCCTTTCGGCCTCACCTCCGTCCCCAGAGTCTTTACAAAGTGCCTAGCAGTGGTGGCGGCCTACCTGAGAAATCAGGGAATCTTTGTCTTCCCCTATCTAGACGACTGGCTCATCAGGGGTCAGACGTGCCAGGAGGCCAAACAAGCCACCCTCAGGACTATTGCTCTTCTACAAAGCCTGGGGTTTGTCATAAACTTCGCAAAGTCCACTTTGCTCCCCTCCCAAAACTTGGAGTTCATAGGGGCAAGGCTGGGCTCTCTGCTGGCAAAGGCTTTCTTGCCAGTAGACAGGGCCCAAAGGTTGATGGCCTTGGCAAATCAGTTTCTCAGCAGGTCCCTGGTCTCCGCCAGGCTCTGCCTGAGGCTTCTAGGCCACATAGCTTCGGCAGTACATGTGACCCCCAATGCCAGGCTCCATATGAGGCCTGCACAGTGGTGCCCTCGGGCTCAGTGGTCACAGGCCACAGGCAGCCTCAGAGACAGGATAAGGGTGTCCAGACCATTTCTGCACTCCCTCTCCTGGTGGCTTTACCCACCCAATCTTCTGAGGGGGGTGCCTTTTCAGATTCCAGGGTACACAGCAGTGGTGACCACAGACACCTCCCTGCAAGGCTGGGGGGCTCATTGTCTGGGCAAGTGCACCCAGGGCCTGTGGTCTCCCTGGGAAGCTGCACAGCAGATCAATCTCCTCGAACTCAGAGCTATTCGATTAGCACTCAAAGCTTTCACTCCTATCCTGGCTCACCAGTCTGTCCTGATTCAGACAGACAACCAAGTTGCCATGTTTTATGTGAACAAACAGGGCGGAACTGGGTCCAGGATCCTTTGTCGGGAGGCTCAGGACCTTTGTTCTCTTGCCCTCAAGCACAACATGCTCCTCAGAGCTGTGTACCTTCCAGGCCAGGACAACTACCTGGCAGACAGATTAAGCAGAATACTGCAGCCCCACGAGTGGCAGCTGCATCCTTCAGTAGTTCAGAAGATCTTCCTGACATGGGGTCTCCCTTTGATAGATCTCTTTGCCAGCCCCATGAACAAGCAACTGCCAAAGTTCTGCTCCAGGCAACCGCATCCTCTGCGGATAGCAGCGGATGCTTTTCTGATATACTGGTCTCAGGGCCTTCTGTATGCGTTTCCTCCCACGCCCTTAGTGGCCCGAACTCTATTCAAGATTCTTCAGGACAAGGCCTCGGTCCTGCTGATGGCTCCCAGGTGGCCGAGACAGCCTTGGTTTCCTCTTCTGCTTCAACTGGCGGTGGAACCTCCACTACCTCTGGGGTTGCAACCCGACCTTCTCTCACAGGAACAGGGTTCCCTTCTGCACTCCAATCTCAAAGCTCTCAATTTGATGACCTGGAGGCTGCAAGGGTAGTTTTGGCTCCCTGGGGCCTACCTCAGGACGTTGAGGAGGTTGTCCTAGCCTCTAGGAAACAGTCCACTAGGAAAACCTATGCTCTCAAATGGAAAAGGTTTTCAGTGTGGTGTCAGCTACGTACAGTTGATCCTTTCTCCTGTACTGTGCCAGTAGTCCTTCAGTACTTACTGCACTTGTCAAATCAAGGCCTTAAATCCAATTCTGTTCGGGTCCACCTCTCAGCTCTAGCAGCTCACCACTCTCTGGTGGAGGGACATTCTCTATCTGGTCACCCCTTGGTGTCCCGCTTTCTTAGGGGTTTGCTTTTGCTCAAGCCTCCCATCTGTCCTCCTGCCCCTGTGTGGGAGCTGAATGTGGTCTTGCAGCAACTGACTCGCCCACCTTTTGAGCCAATGGCTACTTGTCCACTCTGCTTCCTCTCCTGGAAGACACTCTTCCTGATAGCCCTTACCTTGGCTAGGCGAGTAAGTGAGCTTCAGGCTCTAGTCTGTGATAGGCCTTACACCAGGATTTACAGGAACAGAATAGTCCTTAGGACTCATCCCAAGTTCCTCCCTAAGGTTGTCTCCTCTTTCCACCTCAACCAGGAGGTGGTTCTTCCAACATTCTTCCCTAGGCCTCATGCAAGCCAGGCTGAAGCAGTCCTGCATACCTTGGACTGTAGGAGGGCCTTATCCTTCTACCTTGACCGTACGCAGGGGCATAGAAGGGCTACTCAGCTCTCTGTCTCCTTTGACCCCAATAAGTTGGGGTTGGCTGTGTCCAAGAATACCTTGTCCATCTGGGTGGCTGACTGTATCACCTGGGCTTATAAAGCGGCTGACCTTCCTTTGCAGGGTCGGGTTACGGCCCACCGAGTCAGGGCAATGGCTGCCTCAGTGGCTCATCTCTGCTCTGTGCCCTTGGTAGACATTTGCAGGGCTGCAACTTGGTCTTCAAGCCAGACCTTTGCGGCCCATTACTGCCTGGAGAGGGAGTCCCGTAGGGACAGTGCTTTTGGCCAAGCAGTACTCTGGAATCTCTTTGAGGTTTAGGCAACTCCTGCCCTCCTGCCCTCTGTTGGGCTACCGGTGGAGGTTGTGTCCTTGAAATGCCTTTCTTTGCTGCTGAGACTAGAGGGAGTACTCTTGTCCAGCCTGGGTTCCTCGGTAGCCCAGAGCTTGGGAGTCACCCATATGTGAGGACTGACTTCCTGCTTGGTCCTGGAGAAAGAGTGGTTACTCACCTGTAACAGGTGTTCTCCAGGAGCAGCAGGAATCAGTCCTCACAACCCTCCCTCCTCCCCTTGGAGTTGCAGTTGTACATAGTTTATTTTTCATTTTTGTGTGCTGTTCTTAGCTATGTCATTTGACTGAGGTAAGATGGCACCTTTAGGCAGGAAGGGAACCGCGCATGCGTGCCTGCATTCCCAAAGGCTTTCAGAGAAAGCTGGGGAAATGCTCCGCTGGGGCTTCATCGGCGCCGATGACACCCATATGTGAGGACTGATTCCTGCTGCTCCTGGAGAACACCTGTTACAGGTGAGTAACCACTCTTTCTTTTATTAGTCTTAAATAGTTTACCCTGTAGCTTCATTGCATGTCCCCTAGTCTTTCTATATTCTGATAACGTAAACAATCGATCTACGTTTACCCATTCCACTCCGCTCATTAATTTATTGACTTCTATCATATCTCCTCTCAGCCGTCTCTTTTCCAGGTTAAAGAGCCCTAACTTTTTTAGCCTTTCTTCATAGGAGTATCCTTCCATCCCCTTTACCATTTTGGTGGCTCTTCTCTGAACCTTTTCTAAAATCGCTATATCCTTTTTAAGATACAGCGACCAGAATTGCACACAATATTCAAGGTGCGGTCTCACCATGGAACGATATAGAGGCATTCTAATATATTTTGTTTTATTTTCCATTCCTTTCCTTATGATACCTAGCATTCTACTTGCTCTCTTGGCCACCGCTGCACACTGGGCCGAGGGTTTTAACATGGTATCCACAATGATGCCTAAATCTTTTTCCTGGGTGGCTGTTCCTAATGTGGAACCTTGCATCGTGTAACCATAGTTTAGGTTGTTCTTCCCTAGGTGCATAAATTTTGCACTTGTCCATATTAAAATTCATCTGCCATTTTGATGCCCAGTTTTCCAATTTATCAAGATCCTCTTGCAATTTTCCACAATCCTCTTGGGTTTTAACAACTTTAAATAGTTTTGTGTCATCTGCAAATTTGATAACCTCACTCGTTATTCCACTTTCCAGGTCATTTATAAATATGTCTAAAAGCAGCGGACCCAGCACAGATCCCTGCGGTACACCACTATTCACCTTTCTCCATTGGGAAAATTGGCCATTTATCCCTACCCTCTGCTTTCTATCTTTTAACCAGTTCCTGATCCACAATAGTACACTGCCTCCTATCCCATGACTCTTTAGTTTTGCGAAAAGTCTCTGATGAGGGATCTTGTCAAAGGCTTTCTGAAAGTCCAGATACACTATATCAACCGACTCACCTTTGTCCGCCTGTTTATTCACTCCTTCAAAAAAACATAACAGATTAGTAAGACAAGATCTTCCTTGTCTAAAGCCATGTTGGCTGTCTACAGTTAGGCCATGACTATCTACATGCTGAGTAATTTTATTCTTTATGATGGTTTCTACCATTTTTCCCGGTACTGGCGTCAGGCTCACCAGTCTGTAGTTTCCCAGATCACCCCTGGAACCCTTTTTAAAAATTGGTGTTACATTGGCAATCCTCCAATCTTCAGGTATTAGAGATGATTTTAATGATAGTTCACAGATTACTAATAGCAGGTCTGCAATCTCATATTTCAGTTCTTTCAACACCCTTGGATGTATACCATCCGGCCCAGGTGATTTGCTACTCTTCAGTTTATCTAATAGTTGTAATACATCTTCCCGATGTATCGATATTTCCTTCAATTCTTCCGCACCTTTAAATACCACTTCAGTCATGGGTAACATCCCTATATCTTCCTCAGTAAAGACCAAAGCAAAGAATTCATTCAGTCTCTCCGCTATCGCCTTGTCGCCTCTTAGTGCCCCTTTAACCCCTCTATCATCTAATGGACCAACTGACTCTCTCACAGGTTTTTTGCTACGAATGTACTTGAAAAAGTCTTTATTTCACGTTTTTGCTTCCACAGCAAGCTTCTTCTCAAATTCTCCCTTTGCTTGCCTTATCAATGCCTTGCATTTGACTTGCCAGTGCTTGTGCTGTTTCCAGGTTTCGTCATTTGGCTCTTTTTTCCATTTCCTGAAAGATGCTTTTTTGGCAACAACAGCCTCTCTGACCTCACCTTTAAACCATGCTGGCAGTTTTTTTGACTTCCTTTCACTTTTCTTAAAGCGTGGAATACAGCTGTTCTGGGCTTCCAAGATAGTATTTTTCAACAACACCCAAGCTTGATGTAAGTCTTTAACCTTTGCAACTGCTCCCTTTAGTTTTTTCTTAACTATTTTCCTTATTTTATCATAGTCTCCCTTTCGAAAGTTAAAAGGTAGTACTATGGATTTCCTTACTATCCCTCCTCCACTAATTAAATCAAAGGCGATCATGCTATGATCACTATTGCCAAGTGGCCCCAACAACCTTATCTCTTGCACTAGATCTGGTGTTCCACTAAGGACTAGGTCTAATATGGCTTCCCCTCTGGTCGGTTCATGAACCAGCTGCTCCAAGAAGCAGTCATTTATTTCATCTAGGAACTTTATCTCCCTAGCATGTCCTGCCGTGACACTGACCCAGTCGATACCGGGGTAATTGAAATCACCTTATTATTACTGCGCTGTAACTTTTGTTGGCTTCCTTGATTTCTTTGAGCATTTCATCATCCATTTGTTCATTCTGACCAGGCGGTCGATAGTACACCCCCACTGCCATCGCCTTCCCGTTTTTACATGGAATTTCAATCCATAGAGATTCTACAGCAAATTTTGTTTCCTGCAAAACTTTAATCCTTTCTGACTCAATGCCCTCTCCTTATGTGAGTTTTGGAAGTTTGTGCTGATATGGTATGGTATGGTAGATTTGATCTATAGATACTCAGTGACTTTATTGAAGGGTTTTGTATTATGTCTGTACTGGAAAATGGTTGTTGTTGTTGTTGTTAGTGAGATGATCAGAATCAGATTTTTTTTTAAGATATTGAGTTCTGTGAGTGAATGTCCTGGTTCTGCTCTGCACCCACTGTTGAAGGGGGCTCTGTGGATGCAAAATATATGTTGAAAAAGAAAAAGCAAGAACCATAACGCAGTTTACAACAACAAAATAAAAATAAGTTATAATTTAGTTTTATAAACTGTGCTATGGTTCTCACTCTCTTTTAGTTCCTTGGTGTGCAAACATCTTGCATTTCCTCCATATCATCTAATCGGCTTTTTGTTTTGGTTCAGTCCCTGATTGGAGTTTTGAGAAAGCCCCGCCCCCGCTACGGGGAGGGGGGGCAGCACCATCTCATCCTTTGTCTCAGGCAGCAGATTGCCTTGAGAGGCCCCTGATGACGCCTAAATCGTTTTCCTGGGTGGTGGCTCCTAATGTGGAACCTTGCATCATGTAACCATACTTTGGGTTGTTCTTCCCTAGGTGCATAACTTTGCACTTGTCCACGTTAAATGTCATCCTCCATTTGAACGTCCAGTCTTTCAATTTGTCAAGGTCCTCTTGCAATTTTTCACAATCCTCTTGGGTTTTAACAACTTTGAATAATTTTGTGTCATCTGCAAATATGATCACCTCACTCATTCCCATTTCCAGGTCATTTACGAATATCTAGAAGCAGCCCCCATGGAGATGCGAAGTTTTTCTGAGAGTCCTCCATAGCAGAAGAGAGGATTCCTTCCCCATACCTCCCCAGTTGCTTCCAGCTCTGCCACCTTTCCGTCTGAAGCATGTGCATTATAAAAGTTGCTGTACCGTCTCCGATGCCCTTCAGCCTTGCCTCCCTGTAGCTGGTGAAGTGCAGAACTGCTTCACCTCCCACTGCCAGACAAAAGCCTCCCAGGAACAGGAGCTGTGGTTCCGAGGGTGAGGCTGAGCAGTAAGGCCTTTACTCTGGAGCTGCAAACTGGAGACTAGGTCACAGGCCAAAATCTTTATGATTCTCTTAACTTCTTGCCCCAATCGGAAAAAAGACTGTACATCTCTTAAGACGTACGTGTAATTTCCTGAATAGGTCAGCAGATGGAAGTATAACCTATAAACATAGCTTAAAGAGAGCCTAAGCCTACGAAAAAGTTATATAGCACAAAAGTACTATTAGGCCAAGACAACTACTTTCATATGTAAACATGTTTTACTTGTGTGAAATATGCAGAAAGTTGCCATCTCTGCATCACATCAGAAAATCATTATTAGTAAATTTCATCTTTAACACTAGAAGCCCCAAAAGGAATTTTACCTAGAAACCCCAAAGTGCATCAGTTGATGCATTATCACGACAACTGCGTTTAGCATGAAATGCAGATGTGAATTAATGTGAAGTTACTTATTTGTTAAATACGTGCAGTATGTGACATCATTACATGTCATCGTGTGTTTATTGTTTGTAATGTCGGAGTAAAACTGTAAACAGTGATTGAGATGCGCCACCTAGTGGGAAGATGAATTTATACCTAGAAGCCCCAAAGTACGTCAATTGACGCATCCAAAACAATTGAGTGCGACAATTGACGCACTTTGGGGCTTCTAGGTATAAATTCCCGCTAGGTGGTGCATCTGTCATTAATTTTCGATGCACATATTTGAACATCTTGACCTTGCTAACAAAGTCATGGAACATGACTGACATGGTTCTAGCAGTGACGCTGGAATACATCTTCAAAGATGCATTTGCGTCAATTGACGCACTTTGGGGCTTCTAGTGTTAATCATGTTATTAAGGCACAATTTTTCATGAGATACCAAACTCTAAAGAAACAAATTTAAATATTAACAGGTTGATTTCCAGATACTGCCACTGAATTTCTGGATCATATTTAGATGCCGTGGCTAACTGCTGTGGTGTCTAAATATCAGCTGCTTCGACAGTCGACTCCATAACTGTTTGGCAAAGGTACTACAAATCTGTTCTTTGGAGCATGTCTGACAGTGTGACCAACACACAAACATAGCAAATCTTCTATAGTGAGATGGTAAGTGACCTGCCAATATTCAGCCCTTTGTGGTCAGAGGCAAAATCTGGAGAATGGCTTCCGCGGAATATCTGGATTATGTAGGCGTCATCTGGATAGTCGCCGCCATTCTCCAGACAGTGGGAATATTCAGCCGTTATCCAGAAAATGTATCCCAATAGCATGTTGGACAATTTTTTTACTGTCTTAAGTTATCTGGATTGTGGCTCTGAAAACTGTCGCTATCCGGATGAACTCTGCCTCTCTCAACGGCTCTGCCCCTGGACTGTCCAGGCACTGTGCAGTGCAGGAAAACAAATCCATGAATGACGACCATGTATCTTTTTCCACATTATAAATGAGAAGAGCAATTTCAAAAGATTTTACCTGGGTAAAACTGGGAGCTGAAAATTGCCCTCCTCATCTGCAGGCTAGAAAGGGTTAAGGCCAGGGGAATGGGTAGAGCCACCAGACCACATGCAGGAATTTTACTGAACTCCGCAGGAAAAACGTGTGGTGCAAACTGGAACATGGGTGCAATTAACACCACCCTTTAAGTGATCTTAATGCACCCACACTAAGGTCAGTGAGCGTGGTTAGCACAGGCTACTAACACCTGCACTGGCCATGACTTGCCGTCGTGCCTGCTATCCGCCCGTGATCTGCCCAGTTCCAGCTTCACATGGCAGTCTTACACCAGGGACCAGGCTACCTTTAGCAAGGCGCTCTCACCACATGCTAAACGCCATGCTGCTGAATAGTGCACTTTAGTAAACATGCCCCGAAATGACTTAGATATAGCACACCCTGCACTATACACATACATCATGCACACAGATACCGTTCGCTGAAGATGTATTATCACACCATGTGCTGCACACATACCGCAGCATCCACTGCACACAAACAGTTCATCAGGCCTTCCCAAACCTGTCCTGGGGACTCCACAGCAAGTTGGGTTTTAAGGATCTCCAAAATGAATATGCACAATCTACAATATTATATGCATGTAGAGTTTAGCTGATACCCTTTGGATACATTCCCTGTCAATATGCTATGATGTTGTAAACTATACAAATGAAAGAAAAATAAAATAACTACTATTACTACTACTACTACTTATCATTTGTATAGCGCTACAAGGCATATACATCGCTGTACATACAGATGTAAGAGACAGTCCCTGCTCATAAGAGCTTACAATCGAATAAAGATGAAAAACATCACAAAACGGGGCACTAGAGTATGGTAAGATACACATAAGCAGTGAACTAGAGAGTGAAGAACATCAGGGGCAAAAGGAGTATGCATGCTCTACTGTATATCTGCATGAATTGGAGACCCAACAAATGCAAATTTATCTTATACATATGGAGATCCTGCTGTCTGTGGGATTCCCAGGACTGGTTGGGGTGCCCTGACCTACACATTGCATATACCTTGCACCATGTGTTACATAAGTAATGCTCTATGAAGCCTAATTAAGGTGTTAGTCATTAATACGACATTCAGTGCACAATAGGAGTTAACATGGGCGTTACTCTAACAGTCTGGCTGTTATGAGGAGGTCATTTCTGCATTAACAGGTAAAGTGGGGCAGGTTAAAGAATAGGTGAAGAATGGTCAGGGACTGTGCTCTAGAGTTAACACATGGGAAGTATGTTAACTGCTAATGCGGACATAATATGATACAGAAAACATCCCCGAGGAGGGGTAGCCAATCATGTTCTTATATAAGTTCTTGTTAAATAAAATAAATAATAAATAAAATGTTCAATTATCTGCCATTGAGTTAAAGCACGGTAAAGAGCTTTTCCCTACATTACCTGAATGGCAAAATGTTGGGAATGCTCCCAACAGTCAACGCAGATGCTTTGGAATTATCATGCATTTATTTTGGCCATTACTTCACAGTAACTGCAAAACCTCAATGCACCTCAATAAAGTCACCTACAGTATTCCTCAGATCACTAATTATAATTTGGGAATTTTCCCATGGACAGGATTCACCATATTACAATAAATTTCTTGAAAATCTGTAAGAAATTAGCAAAATCCTAAAAAACAGAGGGGAATTTTCTGGGATCTTATTACCTCAATTTACAGGGAAATGCAAGACTGTGAGACTGTGATCAGAGCTATAGATTACATGATCTCATCCCATCAATAAATACTGCAAAGTAAATTTTGCACTGAGCAGTCAGTCCTGCAGCCCTATGAGAACAAATTTTCCTACCCTGAGCCATCAACCTTTTTGAGGTCATGTTAGATCCTTGTTACCCATTTTAGAATTTTTTCTAAATTCCCTGATAAAACTGCTTTGCCTAACTGACGAATTAGCAAATGAGTCACTCTCTCTAAAGCAGTATTTCAGCTTATCCCTCAGTCAGGCTTTCTCTGTACAGCAAATCATCTTCAAAGGGGCTTGTTTTAACTTGAACGGCAATTAGCATGTATGCTGCCCAGCTGGGAAGTGAATATTTGGGGCATGCCAGTTTTAGTTTCTCTCAATTTCCAAGGATTTTTTTGGAAATGCTCTTGGCTTAATGTTAAGCACTGGCAACAGTGTCTGCCGAAGTTTCTACAGTTATTGGTCTTTCCACAGGATAATTTCAGTTGATCTGTGCCAACTAAAGGATTCCTGAATGAACAAAGACATTTACTTTCAGAGAAGTGAACCAGCCTGAGCCTGCAAAAATAATAATACTTACTACTGAAATCTGGTTTCAAACATTTAGTCAAGTGCCTTGATGTTATTTTAACTTCTTTTCGTCAATAAGACAATGGATGGGCCATAACCAAACCTATTGTTCTTTACTGCTCCTTTCAAACCTTTTTTTAATTAAATATGAGCCAAAGTATCTGAGTGATGTAATTAAAGGTCATTTTCATTACGAATGGGTCCATTCCTCCAATTCAGCCCATTGCCTCAGATAAAACTTAGACTGTGAGCCCTTTGGGGTCAGGGAAGAACATACTGTACCTGAATGTAACTTGCTTGGATCTTCTCCTAGAAATGCGTGAGCTAAATACTAAAAATAAATAAAGAAACCTGCTTTGCACTGCTGTCC
This sequence comes from Ichthyophis bannanicus, assembly GCA_033557465.1. Taxonomy (NCBI): domain Eukaryota; kingdom Metazoa; phylum Chordata; class Amphibia; order Gymnophiona; family Ichthyophiidae; genus Ichthyophis; species Ichthyophis bannanicus. The sequence continues at coordinate 114,928,241 of CM066049.1, read as the reverse complement.
AAAATAAAGGGAAGGTTTCATGAAAAATGAAACCAATTCCCAATCCCTATCTTGCTCCGTAATTTGTCTTTACAGTAGCTACATGGCCCTAAAAAGTCAGAACTAGGAGCATTTCCACACCAGGTTGTAGTTCTCCAGTCTCCACCAACACGGACCACAAAATTGTGATTTCTGCAACACAGATTAGGATGGGAAAATCCAAACATTTCTCGCTCTCACCTCACTGGTCGGGAGATTTACTTAGCGCAGTCTGTGAGTCACAAATACTGTATAAGCCCATCTTGAATAGTCACGGCAGACTGGCCATGAAGGGACTCAGGACTGTTTTTATCTATAGAAAATGTACTTTGTAAACTGAAATGCTTTCAAGCCAAGGACACCAACATGAACACTGTCATCTACAAGTGGATGGTGAAAGCCTTCAACCTTTCTTTTCATAGAGTCCATCACCTATGGAACCTTTTTAATGTTTCCATATTGACCACACCCTTCTTTTTCTCCCTACATGTACCCCCTGGGCTCACTACCTCCCTTTTGTTTTTATTTATTTATTTACATTCTCTTATATACCGCGCTATTCTGCATCAGTGCGGTTTACATTGAACAAACAGAAATTACATTGAACAGGGCATTATAACTTGGAGATAACTATTTACAGGGAACATGGGCTATGGAGGGGTAAGTGGCTTGCCCAAGACCACTCCTTGCATAATGGCGGTGGGGGGGAATCTAGAGTAGGAAGCCGAGGGTTATCCTGTGCAGCCCAAAATTTGCAGTGCAATGGACAATACAGTCATCAGAGCAGATTCCACATGCAAAATAATGGACACATGATACTCTGATAGTACAGTATGTACCATACGACGTGGCACACAAGGTATTAATGCACAAAAAATGAACTTTTTCCAAAGGAAAGTAAGCTGTAGAATTAGGGTGGTGGGTCCCTGGACTGCCCTCCCAGAGACAAAAACGGTGATAAAATTCAAGAGAAAGTAGGGTATACCCAGAGGATCCCTAAATAGTAGAAGATGGAAACCAAGCATTGAGCGTTTCAGCTCCAAATGACTTGCACTTATGACATGGGAAGAGTGTGAAATAACTTCACAGGAGCAGCTGTCCTTTTTGCCCATAAGTCTGCACAAGGACTCTGAAGTGATTAAGGCCGCCTTGTTTCCAAATCACTTTGTTTTTGCCTCTTCATAACTTCAAATTGAAAAATACTATTTCCATGGAAGCTGGCTCTATCCTGTGCTTTAGAAAATAATAAAAACTCAGAGTACTTATCAGATTCACCACAATTTCTGTCACAGCCTCCCTGCTCTTCAAGGTCTAAGACCCTGAAAATTAAGTAGGAGCACCGAGGGAAACATTATACAGCATTAAGTGTAGCAAGAGTTTCCACTACAGGTAATCTTAAGTTTGCAGGCTAGGATGAAACGATGCCCACATCTGTGCTTAGAAGAGTATCACGGGGCCAATCATAAAATTAATCGGGGCCTGAAAGCAATTTTCACAGTGAAATTCCTCGAAGATTGTTTCTTTAAAACTTCAGGGGCTGGCGACACAATGAGAGTTCAGAAGGTGCTGACACTCGTATATTCCACTTTCTCTTAAATTCCATCACACTTTTGTCTCTGCCCCCTCTCTGGGAGGTAAGTCCAGGGATCCACCACCCTAGTGCTACACCTCCCTTTCCTTCAGAAAAATGTTCATTTCATGTGAATTAATACCTTGTGAGTAGCCGCGTAGTGGTATGGAATATATTAGTGTGTGTGTATGTGTGCCATGGAAGTCAGTTCTCCCATTATCCTTACTAACTCTTGTCTACCTTATAGTGTTCAGGTGAAATTCTGGCCAGCTTTTCAGTGAGATCTTTGTTGCGTGGACATCTAGAGGGATCTATCCAGTGTTCAGGGAAGACCAGAAGGCTAAGGGGACAGGCAGGAGGTAGCCACTAAGTAAGCTAGAAGTGTGTGCTTGAAATCAAATGAGTTTGCTGCCTGCATTGGAACTCCGAGTAAGGCGCCCTCAAGATAGAGCCACTACACTTCTGCTTTTACTGCCAGGTTTCATTCTGCAGTAAGAATGTCCAGACCTTCAAATTCTAATCTTTACAACATTTTCTATAAAACCGGATCCATTTTACACAGAACCAGCGTTCTTTTGTTTTGCACAGCAGAGATACAGCGAAACAAAACTGAATGTGGATTTCAGCTCCATTAAAATCAGCCCTGCTGCCCCAGTGATTCATCAGATCTGGCTCTTGGCTGACGTTTTTGGTTCATACTAACCTAGTATGTAACAGAAAATAAAACCAGTATGATCCATCTAATCTGCCCATTAAGGTGGCTAGAATGGTTGCAACCACAGCTCCGTACAAATCACTCCCCCTCTATGGCTTTGTTTGGTGTTGTATCCGCCGTTCTGTGCAAGCCACCTCCTCTACTAATTGAAGTATAAGAGAAATTTGTTTGCTTTAATTTCATCCTTTTGCTATAAAGGGATCCACTGTGCCTGTCCCATGCTATTTTGAATTCTGTCACTGTATTTGCCTCCACCACCTCCATCGGGAGGGCATTCCAAGCATCCACCATCCTTTCAGTGAAAAAAATATTTCCTGATGTTGCTTTTAAGTTTACCACCTCCTTGCAGCTTCATTTTAAGCCCTCTAGTTTTACAGCTTCCCCTTCTCTGAAAAATGTTTGTTGGTTTATTAATGCCCTTAAAGTATTTCAAGGTCTGTATCATATCTCCTCTGTCCCTCCTCTCCTCTAGGGTATATATATTTAGGTCTTCAAGTCTCTTCTCATACGTCTTTGGGCTCAGGGTCCAAATCATCTTGATCTCCTTTCTCTGAACCGTTTCTTTTTATATCGTTTGTGAGATATGGAGGCAGATTCCATATAGGCCGGTCAACTCCAGTGGACTCATTTAAATTGGGCAAGGGTGCAATTCAGTCCTAATTCTGCATCCATGGGTATAGACGTGCCCGCATTTATGGAATCGGCATGTAGACATACCCGGCGCAGCTCATCCAACATGCTGTTCAGCCGGCCCATGCATGCATTTAGAGTGACAACTGCACACGGGTGCAGGCACGGGCATAGAGTGAAATGGAGAAACCCATCTCCACCAATATTACGGGGCATGAGTAGGTGTTGAAATGCTTCCGGATGTCACTGTGCTCACCATATTCTGGACCGCTGCATGTTTCCAATCATGCCCATCTCTGCGATATACCCATGGACGCCTCTGATGGTCACTCCTCCTTGGTTAAAATATGCATCTCCTAAGCTGCTGTTCTCATTGACAGTATTTTGCTGATGCAAACTAGGCATAAATACTAATGAAAAATGAATGCTGATGCATACTAGACTATATACCAGTCTCTTTCATGCCCAGAAAAGTGCTAAATAATTTCAGTGCAATCTAATATAAGAAAAAGTACATATTAACATGTTTGTCATGACATACCTTACATCAAAAAGTACTTGGCAGTATAAAAATGCTGCAGTTATTTTTGCACTGGTCATCTCTAGAAACACTCTTTAAAATGCTAAGTATGGACCCTTACCAAGTTCACAAAAACCTTAACTTACTTTGCAATTCCCCAAAGGATGCATAATATTGCTGCGCCACAAAAGTATGCCTTTTTAATGACTATAGCCTGGCTATGGCATCTGTTTCCTACATATCTTGGTACTGGCATGTCTCACAGCAGCTCCCTACATGTGGCTATACCTGTCCCATACAATGCCCACTCTCTATCATGGCTTATTTCGGTCTGTATACATCCTCTATCTGTGGGGCAACCCTGTCTGCCTTCTCACAGTCTGTTGTGTGGCAGTGCTCTTCTGGTCAGGTCTGTGTGGGCATGGGAGGGGGGATCCCTGTTCCATCATACTAAGTAGCCAGCCTCCAGATATATCACCACTCTCGCAGCTTGCATAGATCCTGGACTGGGTAAGGATGTGGGCCTCATGGCACAATCTGGGGAATGCTGGTGCAACATCAGTCATATCTCCTAATGCCAGGCACAGCTGATATATGGCTGCCCTATCACACTAGCACTTGGTAACCTGGGGTCATCTGTAAGGTCCAGGAACTGGCCAGGCATTCATGCCCTCCTTGTATTGCAGATCAGCACACCAGATCCACCCGCACAACCCTCAAACCATACACATACACACTCTCACTTGCAGGAACTAATAGTGGAACACAACAGAAATTTTTTTAAGTACTGACCTTATTCCACTAATGGGCATATCAGTGGGGAAGTTAAAAAATGCACAGGGGGCTTTCATGAATACATTATACATGTCTCTGTGGCAAACCATGCCCCCGCTCTACCCCTTGCAGCATGAGCTGAGATCCCCGTGCAAGTGCCGTGGAAGTCCCTGTGTGCCATGTGCTGGAATACACCCAAAGACGTTTTGCAAGATACATATCCCCCGTGCATATGCAAATGGCCTATTCGGGTTCTGGAATAATCCTTATGGTCTCCAAAATTGAACACAATAATGCAAGTGAGGTTTCACCAACAACTTGTACAGGGGCATTAATATCTTCTCCTTTCTGCTGGTTATTCCTCTCTGTATGCAGTCCAGCATCCTTCTGGCTTTGGATATCACCTTGTTGCATTGTTTTGCTACCTTGAGATCCTCAGACACTAGCAGTCTGAGGTCCCTCTCCTGATCTATGCAAACCAATCTCTGTTCCCCTATAGCATACAGTTCCCTTAGATCTTCATCCCAAGTGCATGACTCTGCATGTCTTCACATTAAATCTTAACTGCCAAGAAATAGACCATTCCTACAGTGTTTCTAGATCTTTCTTCATACTGTCCACTCTCTCAGAAGTGTCCACTCTGTTGCAAATTTTTGTGTCATTTGCAAAAAGGCAGACTTTTCCCTTCAATCCTTCTGCAATATCACTCACGAATACATTGAACAGTATCGGTTCCAGGACCAATCCCTGAGGTACACCACTACACACTTTCTTTTCTTCTGAGTAAGTTCTGTTTACCACCACCTTCTGTCATCTGTCAGTCAACCAATTTCTGATCCAGTTTACCACCTTGGGACCTATCCCCAGGCTACTCAGTTTAGTGAAAAGCCTCCTAGAAGGTACAGTATCAAGGGCTGTGCTGAAATCTAGGTATATCACATCCATCGTATGCCCTTGATCTAGTTCTCTGGACACCATTAAAAGAACTCAATCAAGTTTGTTTGGTAGATCTTCCACTGGTAAAGCCATGTTGCCTCATGTTGCAATCCATTGGTTTCCAGGAAGTCTATTATTCTTTCTTTCAAGAGCACCTCCATTACTTTCCCACCACAGAGGCAAAGCTTACCAGCCTATAGTTTGTCACCTCTTCCATATTACCACTTTTCTGAAGAGGTACCACATCAGCCTTTCTCCAGTCCTGCAGAACCTCTCCCGTCTCCAAGGATCTACTAAAAACATTCTTTAAAGGCCCTGCCAGAACCTCTCTGAGCTCTTTCAGTATGCTGGGATGTAGCCCATCTGGTCCCATGGTCTTGTCCACTTTCAGTTTTGTAAGCTGGTCAAACACATCATCTTCTGTGAATGGTATAGTATCTACTCCATTCCCATTTGTATATTTGTCAAGCACAGGTGACCCTTCTCCGGGATTTTCTTTCATGAATATAGAACAGAAATATTTGTTCAGCATTTCTCTTTTTCAGTTTCACTTTCCACAAATCTGTTCTTGGCACTTTTGAGTCTTGCAATTCCTCCTTTGAGCTTCCCCTTCTCTCAAATATATCTGAAAAATGTTTTGTCTTCACTCTTCACGTCTTTATCCATCTTCTGCCTTTGCTTTTGTTATCCTTGGTTCTCTCCTTGTCCCTTTTAACTTTATCCTATATTCTCTTCTGCGCCTCTTTTTGTGGTCTGAATTTTGTGAACGCTGTGTTTTTCGCCTTTATTTATGCAACAACTTCTTTGATGAACCATATAGGTTTCCTTTTTCCTCTTGTTTTTATCTACAGTACTTTCCTTACATATGTATCTGTTGCCCTTTTTATTACCTTTATTAGTTTAGCAATTCCACTTCCCTTATCTCCTCCCACCTTGCCAACTTCCGTTTCTGATACTTTCCCATTTTACTGGTCAGCATTTTTGAGGTCTAGGACTGAGTTTGCTGTCATTGGACTTTGCCTTGGCTTTTACCTCAAACCATACTGTGTGATGATCACTGCTGCTCACATGGGGACCCACTCAGACAATTTGACATGTTATCTCCATTGGTAAGTACTCAATCCAGCGTCAGACTTTCCCTGGTCGGTTCTATCACCAGTTGTCTGAGCAATGCTTCTTGGAAGACATCCACAGTCTTTTTATTTCTTTCCAGATTTGCAAAAGGAATACTCCAATCCACATCTGGTAGATTAAAATCACCCATTATAAATCACTTCTCCCTTCAAAGCTACCTTTGCAATATCAATCCATTTCCTCAGTTTGAGTTGGAGGCCTGTAGACTGCACCAGTATGGATGATAGTGCTATCTCCTCTTTCTAACACAATCCACAGCACTTTTTCTTTTCCCCACATCCTCTGCATTTCAGCAGCTTTAATATGGCTTTTGAAATATAGAGCCCAATTCTGTTCTAGACGTCCTGGCCCTCTGTGTGCCCAGTCAGAACCAGACGCACAAAGATAGACAGGATTCTGATCCTGAAGGGCACGTCTAGCCCTGTGGGATCAGAATTGCGTCCAGGCCTGTATGTGCAGGCTGGGACCCTGATTCTGGTCAGCTTGCATGTACAGGCCTAACCCGGCTAACTCAGTCAAGGCTCCTGAATGGAGCTGCAGCACCATGGCATCCGGTTGCCATGAAACCATGGCTCCTGAATGGAGCCGTGATCCCCAGACACTGAAAAGACCTTTCATTCCCCGCAGCCCGACCCCCGATCTGGCCTCCCAAGGCCAGGGTCAGGCTGCGGAGAATCCCCTCTACCCCCTCCTTCCTTTGCTGCACCCTGGGCCTGCCAAAATCACCTGTCTAGGGGAACCTATTCCACCTCAGAGGTGGAATAAATTCCCCATTCAGTCTGCCAGCTGTGGACGTACAGGGCTGACATTGGAATCGGCCCTGTATGTCCGGGGCCACGGACCACCTACTGCCCGCCCTAACTCTTCCCCCGCAATACTCCTTTCCTGCCCCTGTCTAACCTCCCCGTACAATGTATGGGGAAGTTAGTTAGGGCCAGCAGAGGGACCGAATAGCAGGGATGGACGTCCCAACGGGACATCCATCTACACTATTCACATCTTGGAATGACCCCATAGGCTCCTCCTCTTTTTCTGTCTTCTCTATCTCTTCTAAATAAATAATAGCCAGCTATGGCTATATCCTATTCATGTGACTCATTAAACCATGTTTCTGTAATGGCCATAATGTCCAAGTCCATTTCCACCATCATGGCTTCCAGGTCAGGAACTTTGTTGGTTAGACTTTGAGCATTTGTGCTGATTGCCTTCAGCAATTTGTTAGTTGGCTTGCTTGTATTTTGCATGGCTTTTATTCCAGACTCGTCTTCCCTCTTGATATTGATGTGTGGGTTAATGTGATGACTATCACCAATGTTATGATGCTTTTGCTGGGAGTGACTTCCTAAACTTGTTTTTTTCCATTTGTCACCGCCTTTCCCTAGTTTAAATCTTGTCCGCATATTGCCTGAATTTTTCACTTAGGATCCTTTTTCCTGCCACAGAGAGATGCAGTCCATCAACACAGTATAGTCTCTTGTTGTTCCATCTATTGCCCTAGTTGCCTATATATCTAAATCCTTCTCATTTACACCAAGTTTGGAGACATATATTAAATTTTGCTGTGTGATGCAGCCTCTCTTCCCTCTTATCATGAACAGGTAGAACTTCTGAGAACGCTATAGTGTTGACAATGGGTTTAACTTTCCCTCCCAAAATCTGGAAGTCCCTTTGTACTGTAGAGATTCTGGGCCCAATATTCTAAAGGCATTTACACGGTTTACTGACCTGTAAACCATGTAAATGCCGCTGAATGGGGTACTCAATGGCACTAACACGATTAGTGCTGCTGAATATCCCCAGCTAACACCTCTATACGCCCCAGTACTACCTGCTTAGCATCGGGGCCTGCAGTGGGCATTCTGAGGTGTGTCGTGGGCGGCGACAGTCGCTAAATGGGTAGAGACGATATTGCACCGTTACCATTAGTGACCTGCAGGTAAAACTAAGCGAGGCAAAAGTTGGTCTAGTTTTACCTGTGGGAGGTAACTGGGTAGCGATGCAATATTGCCGATATCCGGCCATCTATGTGCCCGATCCTGCAACCGCGGGACCATCTAGCTCCTGTGGTTCCAGAATCAGTTGCAATCTGGAGTCGTCCATTTTTTGGACATCTGGACGGCCCAGAAATGCCGCTGTTGAAATAGGTCTCTGTTTATTTTCAGCTAAGTATAAGAATTTATGGTTTACAATGTAAAGATGAACTCTTATGCATGTAATAAGAGGGGCTGTCTTAATAGTGAGGGTCAGAGTAATCTATTGCCCCAAGCTAAGGGGTCATTAACATTACATTATAAAATTATTATAGTATATTTAGGTTTCAGTGGCACAATTTCCTTGGCGCTGCTCATATGATGAAGAATCCAATTATCAAGGTCCCTATTTAATGTGCATTACCAAGTTTAAGTTACAATGTAAACTGCTTTGACTAAAATGATAAAGCAGTATAAAAAAAGAGTTAAATAAAATAAAATAAATAAATAATACATTATTATGGTCTTATTCCTTTTTAGTTCCCTTGGGAGTGCAGAAAAAAATATTATTCATGACCCCGGGTGAGATCAAGTCCATGTTTTATTGTAAGTGGACTCTCCTTCTTTAATTGTTGTAATCGTAAACTATTCTTTGACCCTAAGTGTGTTTGCCATTGGCATTTCATTTCATTATATGTTGTTTTTTTATTATTACTTATTATATAAATGAAATTAGCTTTTCATACTGAAGTTACTTTTGTGTATTTACTATGAATGTAGGTTTTTACTTTTTATTTAGATTTTTTTCTTTTTTAACATGATCAATAATCATAAATGCTATATGCTATTGAAACCTATTATGAAGTTAAGTCGGATTTGGTAGTGATATGATATTACTAGGTTATAGTATTTATATACCTCCTTACTCTTTAATTCTAATTTTCATATGCATGTACATACCTTTATATACACATATTTATAATTGTTCTAACTACCCATGTGGTTTTATGTAACCGAGGCAGGCGGACCTGGTGCCTCGGGCCCGTTTCCACCTTCCCCCCATCCCCCCCAATCTCCCCCACCCAACAAAAGACAACACACCACATTTCATGGAACACAACTGGTCACAGCTTTATTAACCTTTAACACTTTTACAATATGCCAACATGCTACACCTTCTCACTCGATTAGCGGCACCCGGCCCGCACCAGCCATACCTTAGCAAAGTGCCTTGCCACCGCTAACGCCATAACTTGCCCCCCCCGGCAAGTTACCTAACCCTTCCCCCGACTTCGCCATGCTAGCAAAAGTCGACCAGGGTTAGTCCGGGTCAGGGGCACCCCGCCCCCGCCCTAGGTGTAGCCTGAGGCTCCGGACCCCGGAAACCTCCGGGATCCCGCCACCGGCACAGGTAACAACCTTGTTCCTGTGCCGCCCCCCCCCCCAAAGCCAAGCTGCGACCAGTGAGCACCCCAACCAAAACCAGGTCCAAGACCTCCCGCCGCACCTAAAAGAGGAGAGCCCCCTAAAAGAGGAGAGCCGTACTACTGGCGAGAACTGCCCCATCACCCTCATACAGCCCCGGCCTCCACCTCCCCAATAAGGCATCATCTGATACCCCCGTTGCCAGCCAGCAAGTTATTAGCCAGCCCCTGCAATCAACCCCACCGGCTCCCACATGCAGGCCTGGAACAAAGTCAGCCCCAGCACAAGTACCCCGAAACACCTGCAAAAACCCCAGCAAAATCCCCCTGCGTGGCTCTGAGAAGATGCATTACCGGGAACCCGATAAGGCATCCTCCGATACCCCAATGTCGACCAAGCAAGCTAGTAGCCCGCCCCCGTGACCAACGCCGCCAGCTCCGCCATGCCGGCCTTGAAGCAAAGGCAGCCCCCCAGCAAAATTACCCAAAAAAGCCCGCAAAACCCAGCAAAAATCCCCTTGCGCTGCTCTGAGCAAAGGCCTGCATTACCTGAAACCCGAGCGTGGCATCCAACACCGCAAGCCGTCACGATATCCGCCCGTGGCGCCATAGCAAAGGAAGCCGCTGCGACCCGCGGGGTCCGCGCTCACCTAGCCATGGTATAGCCACCACCTGGGCCGTTCCCCAATTGTCATTCACAGCCTCACCAGAACTCGCCGTCCGGCTCATCGGACAAAGGAGTGAAGGGTCCCCAACCCTCAGAAGTCTCCAGACCCCACCTGCAAAATAAAGGAACAATGAAACGTCCCCAACCCCCCGATCCCCCTGATCCGGTACCGCCGCACTTAACCCCAACCTGCCCGAGAGCACCCACCTATACTCCACAGGACCTGCATAGCCACCCAGAAGGCAAAAGAGTGCAGCTCAAAGATGTAGACTCACCCCCCCACCAAGCACCGCACCATTCTGATCACCTTGCGCGCCGGAAAACACCAGGGAAACAGACCAACACCACAACGGCACAACTACTCCAGCCCCACTGCGATACCCCCACGAGCCGTTTGGGAAACTCACCCAAACATCCCAAACCGCCCAGCACACCAAACGCAGGGAGGGCGCCCTCCCCCGCCCCCAATCCCGACCAGAGCCGCCACCCACTCCCCCTTCCGAAAAGGCCCTCTAAAAAGGGACCCGACAAAGACCGCCCCAGACAAGGCGGCTTCATACCCCTGCTGCGGACATCCGCAGGGCACCAAACGGGGGCCAGCTCGGCACATCATGCGCACGAGGCCGGACGGCCGGGCACTCACCCCCCCCTCGCAGAAACCGGTGAGCTACCAATCCTCCAACCAGCGATCTGCACCCCCCGACGCACAAGTAAACCGTCCCAACTGCGAACCCACCCCGCTCTGAACCCCCCCCCCCACACCCCTATCCACCCCGCCATACCCACCAAACAAGGACTCCGGTTGCCGCTCGTGCACGACCGAAACCGGACCGCGTAGGCACAGCCTTGATGACACCCAGACCACAGCCCCTGTGACACCAAATTCCTCAGTAATATCCGCATGCAGCCCAGGCCAGGGCTCCCTAAGGTCACCGGGCCCCAGAGCCCTCAATGCCCGCTTCGGGCAAAACCCCGAACCCGGTCCACCGGAACGCGATAGAGCCTTGACCATCCCGGCCACCCAGCTATGGAGAAGCCAAGCCCCCCTCAACACACGCAATTGCAGAGATGCCAACACCGCCACCCGCATCCAACTCGCCCTCGTCACACCCCCGCGGGAGCACCGATGGCCCCCACTGCCCACCGCCGCATTGCCGCCCACCATACCACCACCCGGTGGCGGGGCCAAGCAGGCCAAAGCTCCACTACCACCCATAACTGAAACCGATCCAAAAAGGATAATCAGCAGCCAAACCCGACCCGCCACTACTACCGGCTCGCTACGCCCAACACTGGAAAACAACGCCTACCAAAACCAAACCCCAGAGCCGCGGATACCGCCGAAGCCACCCATGCAACGCGTGACCCATAGGCAACCACACCTCAACAGAGCGCAGTCCGGCAGTAGGCAGGTTGACTTATGCAACCACCAACACACGGTACGAACCCCCCCCCCCCACCCCACCGTCCTGCCATGAGACGACCGGTAACCCCACGCACCCCTTCTCCAGTACCCACCAAACGGCTGCCCTCCGTTCCGGGACCCCTCCCACAGAGCACAACTACGCCCCCCCTTGCGCGTCCGGAACACCCCAACAACAACCCGCAAACCCATATCATCCCCGGATTGCTCGAGCGAGCGATGTTCCCACACCCATCTAAGCACCGAAGGAGCAAGGCCAACACCACCTTGCGCGCAACCCCCAGGCCCACCACACATTACCACCCACCAGGCCCCCCGGTATGCTCACACCCGAGCGCTTCCTGCCCCCCAACAGTCGCAAGACCTCTCTAGAGTACGACAGGCCGACCCCACGTCAAGTTGGCCGGGCAACCCTTCCAATGACTCCGAGAACGTAACCCCCGGCGGGCCCCCCCCTTTGCCCTAGGCCCCCACCACCCCTACGCATCCGACCCCTTCCACAGCAGCCCAAACACAGCTGCCCGCGATGCAGCGCCCACGTAGGAGGAGGAAGCCGACCCCGAAGCCGCCGAAGAAATCAACCTGCTACTCCCCGCCCTACCTCCCCCCCCAGCATCCCCCGACCATCCAGCCCATGCCATTCCCCGCCCGGGGGGGCCTGACCACTCACCTGCCACGCGACCGTCTGCCACCGGCCGCTGCAGTCCCACCGTCCAGCTGGCTGTCGGTCTCGCAGGTCTGCGCCGTCTCACTGCGCCGCTCCAGAAGCCTCCACTGCAGCACCATCCCATGTGGACTAGCACCAGGCCTCCACGACTAATGCACCAGCGCCGGCCCCTGTGGAGACATAAATGAAAACAGGGGGGGGGGAGGGGCTGCCGGAGACCACCCAGGTGATCAGGGCCAACCCCGAAGAACAAAAAGGGGGGGGGGGCCGGGACCAAGCGACCACCTTCCTAGCAACCCTCCGACCCAAGAAAACCGCCAACGAAGGCTGCATCGCACTCATTGCCCCGGACACCCCACCCGCTCCCCTCCAACGTAGCCGAAGGCGACGACGAAGCAGCGAACGACGTGTACGAGGAACCCCACCTACAACGCCGTCAACAAGAAGGCTTAGGCTTCCTGTCACCTCCTTGTCCACCCCTCAGCTGCCCACAATCCATCCCCCCCACCGCACCGCGGTCCAGATCCAACTCACCGGCCGCACCTCTCACCATCACCGCAGTCATAGTGGTCTCTGGTTGATCCGCCACTGTCGGAGGCCTCCCGCCTGTGGTCCGTCTGCCACATGGTCGCCGTCGAGCTCCACCGCACTCGCTCCTGCTGCCTCGGACTGCTGCCATCCAGGTGGTCCCTGAGGAGATAAGACACCAAAAGGCGAAAAGGCACCTGCCACGGACCAAGGCTGCTGCCCGAGAAGAGCCGTACCTTCCCCCCCCGCCAATGCTCCCACCCCGGCTGGTACCCACCCCCCCACAGTTCATGCAAGCCCACCGTCCCGCCAACACCGATCCCTCGAAGCTGTGCGCGTGTGCGCGGGCACACACCTCGCCAAGCGAGCGCACATACTTTACCACAGAGCGCACAAAACTATGGCTCTGATTCTGATAGAAAACAACCCAGACGTCGTAAACTTTAAAAGCTATGATTGTAATAACTAGAAATTTCCCACCTCATTTAATAAATCGTCTAGCGTGAATGAATTTGCCCGCCCGGGGGGGGTTAACATCAATGCGGGGTACATACTGTATGCGGACGTGCGGCAAAAGTTTAAATTAGATAACTCCGAGTGTCGCTATGTGGCGACACTCGGAGTTATCTAATATTTAAACTTTTATGCAAAAGCTGCACCCAGCTGATATTGTATGCGCACACCCCCAGAAACTTAGAGGGGACAGCACCAGCTAGCCCCCCGCACCCCCTCACCCCGTCCCCTGTGAACAGGAACAAATCCCCAAGTCATGCACCCCTCCGACCCTCGGTCCGCCCACCATCCCCCAGTACCCCTTACCCCCCCCCCACCCCATAGCACAGGACTACAAGGGTCCACCTGCCCTGCCCCGCCACACTAAGGTGCCGCCCTGCCACACTAAGGTGGTGCCGCCACACTAAGGTGGTGGTGCCGCCACACTAAGGTGGTGCCGCCCCCCCCTTCACCCCCCGCCAAACTTTAGCGGCACAAATCCACAGCTACCCCGGCACCCTTACCTGTGCCCCGGGAACCACCACCCCCCCCCCCCCCCGCGTGACCTGCAGCTCCCCATTGTGCTCGCCCTTAGGATCCTGGGCTCCCTGCCCCCCTTCCCAGGCACTGGGGCTGCTCCCTGACTCCGAACCCCCTTCTCCCCCCCCTTGCCCCCTGATCCCCGTCTTGCTCGCCCCATCACCCCAATATGCCCCATATGTCCGTTTCTTATGTCTATTTTATTTTAATTTAATTTTTTTTTTTTTTGAAACCGGCTAATCAGGCAAGACGTGGCCTAGCCAAACCGCGCAACGGAAGCCACACTTGCCCGATGCTACCGCCACCGCCGCTCCCCTGCATGCACGGAGCTCTCCCCCCCTCCCCCTTCCTTTCTGAATGCTTGCCTGCCACCAGCATCCCGGCGAGGACCCGAAAAGCACCCGACACTGCCAGCGCACCTCGCGCCGCTCCCTTCGGCCTGCCGCGACCGCCCTCGCCGAGTTGGCCGGGAGCCCGTCCATCACCGCCGCTCACACAGGTCCTTCACCGCTCATCCGCTGCAAGCCGGCACCCCCGGGCAGCCTCCGCCGCGAATGACCACGCGGAGGCTGCCCGCCGGCCCCTACCAACAACCACGCTGCCAGGAATCCCCCTGATTGGCTCCCGCGCGGCTGCCACCGCCGGGAGCCAATCGCTTCAAACTGCCCGTGGCTGCGCACAGGGCCCGCGCACCGGCCGCGCGCCCGGTTACAATCGGCCGCCGGGACCCTGCCCGCGGCCTCCTGATTTTTCTTCATTTTGAAGTTATCATTGTTTTTAATTTATATTTTAATAATGATTGTATTTTATTTTATTATTGTTATTTTTATGTCTCATTTACATTTTTGCATGTATTTGTATTTAACCCCTGATGAGGCTACATGCTGAAACACAGCTGTGTAGGGTACAACAATGGAGTTCCACATGTATTACAATAAAGATTTTTTTATATTTCCATTTGTGTGCCACCTCACTCCTGACTTCATACTTTTGGTTCCTGCGAGTGTGAGTTTGAGCCTCATAGAAAGGTCCAGGAAGGTTACATGTATATGTATATTAAGGGCCATTTTACCTAAGGTCTCTAGCTGGTTAACACATATTTTAGCATGTACTAACTGGCAGCTGAGAACATCAATACACATGCATGCCAGCTACCAGCTGCTGAAATAGATGGTATATGGCATTAAGAAGGTGTCGCTGCTCACCAGGTCGAAGTTGTAGGTATTCAGCTGTCCTACCATGCCATGCCTCTCTTGCACTTCTCCAGCTCTAGCCAACTCCAAGAAGAGGCTGAGGACCAACTTTAGGTGCCTCCTTACTTGGGAGATCGATATTTATAGTACCTGTTCCTCTTAAGGTGAAACTATCAAAGTCTCACTATTTATACTTTGTACTTTTCCTAGTACTCCAGGGGGTCTGCCCTTCCTAGGTTGGACAGCTGCCCTATCCCTCTGGTCAGTGTTTAGGCCCTCACAATGGTACTTCAAGGCAAAATTCCAAAATAGTATGCAAAGTAGGTCCTTTGCGTGCAGTTCTTTATTCAGCCTACAGGTGGTTCTCCATTGGATTGCAACAGTGAGTAATTTGCTCTTTCAGTGTGAAACAAGGTATAACTCTACAAAAACCTAACTCTCTCTAGCCCAACCAGGGTAAGTCTCAGACACCAGGGACCTGTACAGTCTGCCACCTCCCACATAGCTTTCTTCTACTACATCCACCCCATCGATGGGTCATTAACTGTTTGGACTTCTATATCCATGAATATCTCATCTTGTAAGTCTGTGCCCAATTCCAGAGCCTCATGGGAGTACTCATTCTCCATTCCATGGAGTTCAATGTCCATATCTCCCCAATCATTCCTCATAATCCCTGTGGAAGGGGTCTGGGTCTCCCTAAAATTGGTGGGGACAGGAACTTGGGTTGTACTCTGGGGCTTCCCATTGGCCTTGGTTTTCCTGTTCCATTTTTCTAATGAGGGTTTCATAACAGGACCCAGGGCTTTATACCAGAGACCATCCTCTGTCTCCTTCAGACTATCCAGGGTCCTTTGGGATGCCGGCTGTGATGGGATATACACCCCATCACAGAAGGGGAGTGGGTGGGTTAGGGGTGTAGTGTGAGTGCACGTTACCTCTCTGGGTGTTGCTAATTACACCATGCATTCTGGTGCTGGATCATTGGCTAACTGCTGAGAACTTGCTGGGCATGCCCTTGACATGTACCATGTGATAGCTGCACTCATCACACATTCGTTTTGTTGCTAATCATGTGTTAAAAGGGCCCCATAACCCCCCAAGTTTGTGCATGATAAAGAGCAGGATATAAGCTCCTTGGGAAAATGTTCTGAACAGAAGTACAAACATTTGCTGAGGTTATGCTTATGTTCTTATGGTTCACACATACTGTACTTCTAAAGTGTGCACACTGTTGTAAAATTACACCCAAAATGCGTACAAGTCTTTTATTGCTCTCAATTTGCCTAGGTTGGTTTCTTGTGAACACATCAGAAGGCTGAAGACGAGTCTTAAATTAATCGTCTTTCCAGACCTGGCCAGCATGAATATTGGTGAATAATTTTTCCGAATCCTAGAGGCCCACCAGTTTACCTGTCTGAGAATATCTGGACTGAGTTCTGTGAATATTGCCAAAAGTCGTGAATCCTTTATTCTTTCTGCCCCACACCACACACATGATCCATCAGAGAGATCTGCTCTTCTTGCAAAATTGTTCACATAGCCTCCGTGACAAAAGCCAGCGCACATCATCTATGACTAAGTTCTGCCCGATAGTATGGATTCATATCCTGATACATTGTAAGCTTCTGCAGTACAAGTTCTTTTGTAAATTGTAAACCATTTCTGAGCAGAGGTATAGCAAGAATTCAGAGTATCCTGATGTATTGATCTCCTGGGACAGTCCTGGCTGCAGTAACTTAAGGCAACCCAATAAAAGCGATCACTTACTTCTACTGACATAAATAACACCCTTCCGTGCTGATGAGGCTTAATACAGGGAGGCCGATATCATTATTTCATCTTCCTGTGCCTTTAATCCCTTGCGGACATTTACTGCCATGTTTTTATTATTAAAGTAAACGTAAGTATGTACTTCAATGTAACATCCAAGACAAGAAAAATGATCTGTAACAAGCGAGATAGACAAGTGGCCAGATGTTTCTTTGAGGAGTTCAATCCAAAAACAAAACACTTTCAAGATTAAGATCTGGCGATATTAGCCTGGTTCTGAAAATAATACACATATTTTTTGTTTAGTCTTTTGCCAGTCAAAAGCACTGAGCTCTAATAAGCCCTGGAGCCAGAACTCAATGGGACAGGGTTTCTTTTTTTGAAATTTTACTGCAGGCCTGAGGCGCTCCCGCTCTTTCCTCCTGCTCTCAGCCATTGACCTGTGTCCAGCTGATTTAAATTTGTTGCCTACCTCTGAGGCTTCAGCCTCTTGGAGTAAAGAGATAGAAGGATCGTAGCATGTGGAGACGGCATTTCTTGGTGTCACAGCTCATTACGAATAATTTAGGAATTTGACAGAACCTCTTAGGTTTAAAGTTTTGTCCCGAATGCCATGGAAGAGCTGAAGCCCGCGGGATGCTGGGTAACCTCTTGACCTGCAAGGCACTGGCGACCCTTGCTATAGTTCAACGAGGATACGCTGAGCTTCAAGTTACTTTGGAACATCTGTATTTGTCCAAAAAATTAAGAGGTGACAAAAGGAAGCTATAATTAGAACTTTGCCAGATTTCAGAGGGAGCCACAACTTTGGTCGGTTCGCTTCTATAACAGCATTCCTTTGCCTAATGTCTCACGGACTGTAAAATGATCTGCCAAAGGTGCTCCTGAATAAATCACAATTTAAAACATTGGTGCTATTTCCCAAAAAATAAATTTTGTACCTAATTAGAGCTTCTAGCTGAAGCAATAAAAACAATATTAAATAATTATGTTTTGTTTCTTTTTAAAGTTATTTACTGCCTAGCTGCTGTGCATATCCCTGGGAGGGTAAAGACTTTTGCTAACATGGAGTGAAATACCAATTTTAGATTACCAACAGATAAGTGGTAGCAAAAGCACAAGATCAGAGCTTCAGATAATGCAAGTGCTAAGCAAGTGATCAGAGAAAGAGGTGGAAGGAACTAAGTTTTGAATTGGTTTCTTTCTTTAAAGGCTGCACTCATCATCCTGTTATGATTTCTTTTTGGTTGTCCAAAAAGTTGACTATTTAAGGAGGCCCCTGGTAAACAGTGGAGTTCAACACTGCAGATACAAACAGATGAATAATGGTATATTTTTACCTCTGAGGGTGGAGGTGGGAGAGTGTTTGTCCTTTTGGGGACAGCCGTAAGATGTTTTTACAAGACTATAAATTTGTTTGATGTTTTTTCTCTAAACGTTTTATAGCTAACTGCCTGAAAAAAAAGCCAAAAGATTATAAGAGCGATATACTGTACTTGAACATTTTAAGGGTAATTTTGTAACTGTGCGCACAAGTAGAAAGTATGCGCCTTGCCGTTATTCAGTCTACAAGAGTCACAAAATAACCATCATAAAATTAAACCCAATAGTTACTTCAGTTTTGTCGAAGCCCACCGAGGGAGGGTTAGAACAGTTAACCTAACCCCCACCAGACGGTAGACTACTTTTATTTTTATATGTTTCACCCTAGTGTAATAAAACAATTACTTATCTTCGCCAAAAGTAGCAGTTATTCTCCATTACGTTGCAAATCATATAGGTACACGGTACACGACGTGCACGTTTCGGGTGTGCGCCCTGTGTCAAGTGCCTTTTTCCTTTCAACTGTGCAACCGTGTACCTATATGATTTGCAACGTAATGGAGAATAACTGCTACTTTTGGCGAAGATAAGTAATTGTTTTATTACACTAGGGTGAAACATATAAAAATAAAAGTAGTCTACCGTCTGGTGGGGGTTAGGTTAACTGTTCTAACCCTCCCTTGGTGGGCTTCGACAAAACTGAAGTAACTATTGGGTTTAATTTTATGATGGTTATTTTGTGACTCTTGGAGATTTCCCATCATAGGAAGGGTTTTTGCTGGTTATTCAGTCTACGGCAATCAGATGTTTTTTTGAAATGCTAGCCATCGTGGGTAGAAAAATCCAGCTATTCAGCTATACTGCTATCCAAATAGTGACTAGTACTGAACATCTGGATTCAGCGCTGGTCACCTGGTGCCATCCAGATGACAGAGATTTTCAGCCCATTATCGAGATACTTATCTGCATAGCACGAAGGACAACTTGTTAGTTGTGTTAAGTTGGTCAGATAGCTGACTCTGTCCCTAGACCACCTCCAGCACAATCCATATAGACCAAGGAGGTCTGTGGTGATATTCAGTAATATTATCTGAATTCTGCTGCTGAATATCACGGTCAGTGGGGCTTATGCGGTTGATTAAGCTCTGATGAGCAGGGACCGCCTTTTACATCTGTCTGTGCAGTGCTGCGTACGCCTTGTGGTGCTATACAACTGTTCAGTAGTAGTAGTAATAGGTCTTATTAACTGCATAAACCCCATTGTGGAACCTGTGTGTCTTTTTGGGAACCTGCCAGGTACTTGTGACCTGGATTGGCCATTGTTGGAAGCAGGATACTGGCTTGATGGACCTTGGTCTGACCCAGTATGGCAGTTCTTATGTTCTTAATACTGGGCCTTTTATTGCATTCTTTTCTCCCTATGAATTTTGCTGGATTTTGAAAGCAAAAGTAGACATTTATTTGTTTATTTATTTAAAACATCTTACATTCCAATAAATCCAAACAAAAAAACTCTTCAGAGTGGATTAAAAAATAGCATCTATAAACCAATAGATATCATTTTTTTAGTCAACCTAAAATTATAATTAATATCTGGTAACCTGATCAAAAAGCCAAGCCTTCATCCATTTTCAAAAATGCACATGGTCCTGTTCCTGCCTTACGACCTCTGGGAGTGTGTCCTGGGAGTGTGGCTCACAATTAACAAGGTGAATTTCCTTACACTCGCTATGCAAATTTCTGAATAGTAAAAACTAAAAATCATACCTTGAGACCACAAAACCCAACTAGGCATATAAGGCACTGATCAGGCCGTTACCCTGGAGAACTTCAGAAATCAAAGCAGAGACCTTGACCTTGATCTTTACGCTATGGATGACCCATGGAAGAACCAGAACTTTCCTTTGAAATCTCTCACCGGAAAATGTCACACCTACATTTACACCTGCTCTTTCGGGCGCAGGCCTTTTGGAGTTAATTTCTATGTATTTTGGAAATACTGAAACATTTATGTTTAAGTGAAAACCGCACCCTATCTTGTCCCCAAGCATGCCTCTGCTCATTGTGGGTAAAAGCATCGATACACAGGTTGTCTGGGCATATTTGGGTATTGGGTAGGCAATTTTGTAAAAGCCCATTAGTGCAGCTGAAGTACAGCTTTATCCACTGAATTGGTTACGAATATTATCCTCCCATTGCTGACAAAGCCAAATCTGCAGACATCACAAGGGTAATTATGTAACCCAGATGGCAGCGCGTGTATCCGCCCTTTTTGATAAAATGACGAATACACGTGCCTCTCTTTATGAAACAGCAGCGTACCGACACACTTTAGGCATGACAGTTAATATCCGCCCTACAGCAGGCATAGCTGGTAACTAGATTAGCATAGGGACGCACATCCCAGGATTCTATAATGTATGTGCGTCCTTTTAGGCGGTGCTTATGCTCCTCCCATGCCACGCCCCCAAAGATCGGTGTGCTGTGCACTGCTGCACCTGCTTATGGAATCCCAGCCAATCAAGGAGTGCACACAGGAGGCACGAATCATTCCATAGCACCCTTACAAAATCCTCCCCCATATGTGCAAACGAGATCAGTCTTCTTAGATAGGTGATGCATGGGAAAGACCATATGATATAAACGTGGCAGGCTCAGTGGTCCAGTTGGTCTTTATCCACCAAAATTTACTGTGTTGTTGTGTTATATGTCACTAATCAAGGAAGCAGCATAAACTGTAATGTCTAGAACGGTGGTGTGTCACAATTTGCCAGTAGATGTCTCCAGCGCCTTTGATATGGACTTATATATCATTTTGCAGAATTCTCATGTTACGAGTGGTCACCTGTTTTTATGATATTCATTTTAAGTTGTTTTTTTTTTTAACAGCATTATCGCTAGGTTAAGGGTCTACATTCAGATGATTGATTTAAGCCCCACACCTCCCCCCAAAAGGTGGCATAAAACCATGAACTTTAATTGAAATTGAAAATGCAGCTTCTATTGGGCAAGCTTTAGCATTAGGGCTCATTCCATCCCGGATGTCCAGCCCCTCTGTAGTCTGGTCTGAGCCGGGCGTACTGAGGGGCTCACGATTCTGAACTCGCGGGGCACATCTAGCTCCGCGGGATCAAAATCGTGAACAGGCCTGTATGTGCAGGCCAGAACTGTGATTCAGCCCAGCGTGCACATACAGGCCTGATCCCGGCTAACTCAGTCAGGGCTCTACAATGGAGCCTTGGCCAGGGACGTGCTGCGGGGAATGTCCTCGGCCCCCCCCCTTGCCCCATCTGCGCCCCAGGTTCGAAAAAAATATAAATAGGGAAGTTATTCCACTTTGGAAGTGGAATAACTTCTCCGCATAAGTCGCTTCTTCCCCGCCCCTGTCTAACGTCCATGTACAACCTGTGGGGAAGTTAGATGTCAGCAGGGAAGGCACAAGTAGCCCCCATTATGTCTACTGTGCTCTATGCTATATGTATATTATTGTATGAGGAAAAAAAGAGATAGCGAGAGAAAAGTAAATGGTAAACCAAAGCACAACGAGTGGTATGGTGCTTATGAATAAATGGATAACTATTACACACAATATCACTAATAAATGAACATTTAAAAGGAAGAGGCAGTCATTTTTATTGAATATTTCAACATGAGACAAGAACTCTACAACATCAGATGTAATATGAAATTTTAAGTTCAGACTTCTTCTCTAACCCGATTCAAATCCAGGTTAAAAACCCACCTGCTTGAAGATGTTTTTAGATCCTGACACTCCTCACTCTCTCGTCTACTACTTATGTGTATCTTACCCTACTCTAGTCCCCACTTTCACTATGGACCCGATTCAGAGACGCGGGTTGCAGGGCTGCATGTCCCGGTGAGATGTGCAGCCCCGCAGTCATCCTGATCCTATTCCTCTTCCTGCTCTCCCCGCATGTCCCGAGCAGTAGGACGGGGAGAGCCGGTGGGGGGCAGGAAGGGGCAGGGTTGGGCTAGCCCAGAAGAATGTACAGGGCCAATTCAGGTCACGGTCCAGTACATCCTGCAGGGTCCATGGGGACGTGTTGCTTATTCCACCTCGAAGAAGGAATAAGCAGTTCTGACCCGGCGATCGGGCCTCGGGATCGGGTGGCGGGGAAGAGGGGGGCATTAGCCATGTGAGCCAGGAGCGCCTTTGGGGAGAATGTCACTGCAGCAGGTAGGCAGAAGCAGGGGAATGCCGGGCTGTTCTCGGGCCCAATTCTGTGTACTACGGGAATGTTTTGTTCCTGCAGTCCAGAATTAGGTTCTAATGGGCACGTCTTACTTGGGGATGTCTGGACAGCCTGGACGTACCCCTCTCAGAATCGGGCTCTATGTGTTTTGTCTTGATTAGATTGTAAGCCCTGATGAGCAGGGACTGTGTCTTACATCCATATGTACAGTGCTGTGTACGCCTTGTAGCCCTATAGAAATGATTAGTAGTAGCAGTAGTAAGTTGCATATCCTCTCTACTACCAAATGCAACACTAGCAAAGGGCACATAGAGTAACCGAGGGGGTCTCTGCGGTATTTTAGGAGGAAAGAAATGTGGCCTAAATACAAAGCTGCCTACTTGCTAATCTGCACTAAGCAGTAATTATGGGGACTAGTGCAGGCTGTGCTAAGTGTCCAGTAGCTTGACAGACAAAGAATGCGTTGAGTAATGGGTAGGGACTGCGTTTTACAGCTAATATGAAGGTAGTTACCATTAATTTACCGTTAGTAATGATAATGTGGCACCTGGTGTTACCTGGAAAAGAGGCGGCTGAGGGGAGATATGATAGAGGTCTATAAATTGATGAGCGGAGTGGAACGGTAAACATAGATCAATTGTTTATGTCATCAGTATATAGAAAGACTAGGGGACAAGCAATGAAGCTATAGGGCAACCTATTGAAGACTAATGAGAAAGTATTTTTTTGTCACTCAACGTGTAATGAAACTCTGGAATTTGCTACCGGATGATGTAGTAAAAGCTGTTGGTGTAGCTGGGTTTAAAAATGGTTTGGACAAGTTTCTGGAGGAAAGGTTCATAAACCATTATTAAAGTGGACCCAGAATATCCACTGCTTGACCCAATACAAGCTTTGTGGAACTGTGTCTTTTTGGGTACCTGCCATGTACTTGTGACCTAGACTGGCCACTGTTGGAAACAGGATACTGGGCTTGATGGACCTTGGTCTGACCCAGTATGGCATATCTTATGTTCTTAAATTCTTAACAGCACTGTCATCTGCAATGGAGTAAATACACAGATTAATCAGAGATAATATATTTCCACTCAATGCATATTCAAACTGGCATTCATTACTGGATGATGTAGTAAAACCTGTCATTGTAGCTGGGTTGCGAAGTATGGGGAGGGAAAGTCTATAAACCATTATTAAAAATGGACTGGGGAAATCTACTGTTTATCCCTGGGATAAGCAATGTGGAACCTGTCTACCTCTTGGGAACCTGACTACTGGAAACAGGATACTGGACTTGATGAACTTTTGTCTGACTCTCTTTAACTTATGGAAAGATACTGGGTGCACCCCCCCCCCCACACACTAATTGATACAAGGGTTTTGATGTTACAATGCAGAAATTTGGCAGCTACCACATGACAACTGCAAAATCTGATCAAAAGCTAGTAAACAGTGTATTTAGGTATTTATTTTTAGATTTATTAACTGCCTTTATGAAGAGATTCGCCAAGGAGGTATACAACAGCTATTGCTTGATATGACAATTTACACTGTAGGTAGCCAACTAAGTAGTTGCCTGGTTGAAAATTGTCTGTCTCAGAGGAATTAATAGTAGATGTCATCCTAGGTAACTCCCTAGATTGGAGTGACAGTTGCAAAACCGATTTGATACTTAGAGATTGGTGGTGATATGAAATGAGAGCATAATTCTAATATCAACAATGAATGGTATATTTAATGCAATTTATTTAAAATAATAAGAAAGAAAAGAATCGTGCAAGGCAAAACATCCAGTTCTCTTCCTAAACATTTTATGGAAGCAAAAATGAAGACATACATTAATTAAGAAGCTATTTGATGGTTCTAAGTGCACATTGGAAATTATAAAAAGAAAAAAAATTGACACAGTGATAAAATTCATGATATAATGATCATGAACCAAAGATGAAAAGAAAGGTTGAATGAATCATTATAGTTAAGAAATATTTGAGCCCCCTGGTTCCTATCAAGTTAAGAATAAGACAGTGAAATGAGAACTGCAGATAAAACATAAAGAAGTAAAGAAGGGCATATAACAATTGGTTAAACATTAGAATTAATTAATTAGATGCAAATGACATTCTCTACATTAATGCTATGATTTTGATTTTTTTTAGGGTATAAGTGATCTTTAAACACAATTTTAGTTTCCCCAAAAAAGTGTGACATCAAGACTACCTGAGGTCAAACAGCCTTCCTCAATCAATTCAAAGAGAAATAGTTTCCACACTCGAGAGATATCTGGAGCACACTCTTAATTCTGGATATTTTGATTGTGGTCATTAACAAGAATAATAATTAGATTTACACTTAGGTCCCCTTTTACTAATGCTTAGCTGGAGCTATCTGCCACACTGTCCATAGGATTAAAATGAGCTATGCAGCAGATAGCGTGAGCTAAGCATTAGTAAAAGGGGCTCTTAATATTTTTCTTTGCATTTCCATGACTCTGGAGAACTACTTCTATTACTCCATTTGTTAAATAACCCAACCATAGCTGCGTAGTCAAACTGACAATATTTCATCTCATTCCTAATTTTGATGTTTATTTTTAGCATGTGCTTGCTGGAGGGTTACATGGGTTAAGTGATAGCTGCATTGTCCCACTTGGAGGTTCTTTCAAGATTCTCTTTTGATGAAAGGTGTGAACGCCAAATTTTTTGTTTTGTTTCATAAATAGAAAACATATGTGATATTATACAAGGAAACCGAGAAAATATGCCCAGGGTAATAGAATTTTTCAGGGCAAAAACTGCTTTGCTTTTTCCTGATGGATTAAAGAAATAAATTATGGAAACACCTCTCTGTGGCCTGCTATTCCCCACAGTAAAAAGGCACTGTCTGGAGAAAAATCTCTACATAGCAAGGAGAATACAGGAAGAATTAAATTGGCACAGAAAATTGAAAGCACTAGCGGTTTATTTTGTTCTGTCCCAAAGCTACTTTCAGAAACTGGATTCCATTTGTAGTTCTTCTCTCCCTCCATGGTGCTCTGCTGATAGACATCATTATTGATTATAGTCAACATGAAGTCAAGATTAAGGCAAAATAAATCTTGTACAGGTCCAGTAAAGATGGAATTAGGCATTCTTAAACTTTTAACTGGAGGAACTACAGTTGTGGTCAACACTGGCACCTTTGTATTTTAGGTATGTTGTGTACAATATGTTGAGAAATAATTGAAATATTCCATCTGTATGTCATCATAACAAGTTAATAGTATGTTCAAAGGTATACAACAAAAAAAAAAGATGTCTGGGCAACTTAGACATAGCAATTTCTAAGAAAAAAATGACCTGTACAGGATTAATGGCACCCTTCACAAATATTTGGCTGCACAACCCTTGGCAGTGAAGACCGCCTCCAATCGTTTCTTTTAGCTATCTATAAGTTTCATACATTTGACCGTTGGTAGTTTCTCCCACTGTTCAACTGTGATTTGTTCCAGCTCGTGAATGTTTCCAGGATTCCTTTTACCAATGGCAGATTTCAGCTCTTTCCAAAGGTTCTTGATTGGATAGAGATCAGGACTCATTGCTGGCCAGTTTAAAACAGTCCATATGTTCCTTTTTAACCATTCTTTTGTAGTTTTGGATGTATGTTTTGGGTCATTGTCCTGCTGGAGGTCCTATGACATTCGACTCAGACCTATCTTTCTGACACTAGGTAGCACATTTCACTCCAAAATACCTTGGTAGTCCTCTGACTTCGTGATTCCTTTAATACGTTCCAGGCCTCCAGTTCCTGAGGACCCACAGCATTATGGAATCTTCACCATATCTAACTATAATAAGAGTGTTTTTTTCCTTATAAGCTTCATTTCTTTGCCTGTAAATGTATCACTGGTCCGCATTGCCAAAGAGCTCAGGTTTGGTTTCATCTGTCCACAGAATATTTTCCCAGAAGGATTGTGGTTTCTCCAGGTGTTTTTGGGCAAAGATCAGGCGTGCATTTTTATGTCTGTCTTTGAGCAGTGGGATCCTCCTTGGCCTTCGGCCATGAAGTCCTTCTTTGTTTCATGTTTGGCGCATGGTGCAGGTTGAAACCACCACTCCAGATTGCTCCAGGTCAGCCTTAAGCTCTTTGGATGTTGTATGTGTGTTTTTCCAACAGTTTGCATTAACCTTTGAAGAATTCTTGGATACATTTTTCTCTTCCCACCATGTCCTATGAGGTTCCTGACAGTTCCATGAGCAGAAAACCTCTTAATGTCATTGCGAACTGTAGACACAGGAATCCCAAGGTCTTTGGAGATGGTCTTGTCCCCCTTTGAAGTTTGATGTTTGGTGATAATGGCTTTTCTGACGATCTCAGGCAGCTCGCTTGTCTTCACCATCGTGAAAATGTAATAGGGAGTGAATGTGGCCATTTTAAACATTAGAACCATCATTCATTGCTTGATTAAAGTCATGTGGGTACTGACAATTGATCACAGGTGCGTCTAATTTTACTGCAATGGGAATGATATTTACCATGTTCTCTGTAAACCACCCCTGATCTCTGGAAGGGGCAATATAGAAAAGCGCACAAATAAATAAATAAAATGTGCTTCTTCTGTTCGAACTGATTTGAATTGTTTATAAGGGTGCCAATAATCATGTCCTGGCAATATCCCAGTTTTTATACTATTTCCTACTATTTCGTTTTTTAATTGGGCTTGTTTTACTTGATTCTTTTATGTGTCAAATATGTGTGCGTATATAGTGCATAGCTATTTCACATTTTTTTGGGGAGATATAGGGCATTAAGGGGTTGAACTGCAAGGGTGCCAATAATGTTGACCACAACTGAATCTTGTGAATGATATTTCTTTATTATTCACCCTAAATGAAATGATCTTTATTTTGCTGTTTGTTCGTATCCACGAGTAGATGAAATTCATTTTTTCAATGTGCTTGTCCACTCATTGCCCATGGTCTCTTCAAAACAGAAAGGGACTCAGTGGCTCAGCTGCACTATTGTATGTTGTGTTGTGGAAGATGCAGATTCAATTCCTGGGTCTGATTTCTGCTTCCCAGGCCAGTTGTTGTGGAGGCAGGCATTCACAGCCCTCAGGAGAGGGAGCCCCAGTAATTACACAATGGTGACATCTAGTGGCTAGAATCAGAGTGCATGCATATCATGTTTCAAAGGGAACTGGGGGAATTTGGGGTTATAAAATAGAGGAAAAGCCTAGGATAATTGTGAGTGAAGCCTTGTTCTGTTTAAACTGGGAATCCAAAGAAGCAAAAGACTGCAGCCAGGTTAGAAACAAAACATGATGAGCAAAAGACCATCCCAATAGGGTTCCTTGATTAATTTACTTTGGAATGTTCCTGCCTGTATCTCTTTACATTTAACTATGCGGCATCTTGCACCGTTTTTCCACCAGATTCACAAAACTGGAATTTCTGAAATGCTTTTATTAATCTCCTTTCTCTTGGAGCCAATTTAGGACAAAAATTGAAAAGGCATTTCCACAGCTAAAATAATGCTTTGCATGCGGAAATGACCCTTTTAAAACATGGTCTAGGGCACACATGCTTAAACTTATGTGCACAGATGCAACATGTCCATTCATTTATTTGACCTGAGTGGAGGTATTCAGGGAGCGGGTAAGGGGAGGCAGAGGAGGACATGATTTGGATCTGTGCATGTACTTTATAAAACATACATATATTCATAGAAAATAAAATAGGAAATTTGTGTGGGGTATTTCTATGGGGCAATTTACAGAAGAATGTACACCAATCCCTTCCCTTGGAAAAATGGTGCAGCTTTTGTGCATAATGACCAAATTATTGGAGTCTCATTCTGACGTTACCTTTGTAGTGGGAAGGTAAGATTAGCAGAAAAAGACTCCAAAAAGAGTTATGCTGTTACATTAACCCTTTGTGCTAAAAATGTAGCTGCAGCCAGTGATTAACTTCTGATCCTATACGAATCACAGCAGCCGTAATTGCATTAATTAAGTGCGGCATTTAAAGTAATACGTATATTCATTACTGTGACACATACAGTTAGCAGTGCTGAATATATTTGGAATGCAGTGACTGATGCTTCTGTTATATGCTGTTCAGCCTAAACATGCGTAGAGTTTATCCACATAATGGTAGAGTATTGCCACTATCCAGATCGTTTTTGCAGCGCCACCTTCACTCCATCCTCCCTCTCCCTCTTCACTATGGTGGTCATGCTGATCACCGAATAGCAGGGTTGGATGGCCAACCCGTGCTCAGGCCCAGATGCTATTCCGGTCCCAGTGCTCCCGGCACGCACAGAGCACTGGACGGAGGCGGAGTGGGGGTGGGGTGGGGCAATGCACCAGGATGTTCAGAGGCCATTCAGGTCCAGCCTCTGTATGTTCCCTGGTACAGAGATGGACGCCTGGCTTATTCCATCCCAATGGGAGTCCACACTGTACAGTGCCGCACACTCCCGCACACCATTCCACTGGTCTCGCTGTGCCCCTGCAGCCGCGATCTGGCCTATGGGGGTCTCCAGTGCTGGCAGGATCACGGCCTGCAGGGGCAGACATGGGTAATGGCATTGTGAGCTGTCAGATAGACGGCTCATTGCCATGGTGCCAGAGCACCATGGCTCCCCAGCCCCAGCTGTGGTGTTCTGGCCTCTGGACAGGCAGCTCTCCATATGCCAATCTCATTGCATACAGGGAGCTCCCAGACATCCAAGTCCAGGATTCAGCCATCGCGGGTACATCCAGCTCCTGTGGTGGCAGAATCGGGTTCATTTCCTGCACATCCGGTTTTGCACGGCCAATGCGGCCGGACGTGTGGGAACCAGAATGCGCCTCCACATCTATAGTATAGGGATGATTAGTGGGGATTTTTGGCACAATATTATCTGAATAATGGCTGAAAATTCAGATATAGCAGAGTTATATGTTTGCCTGCTGCTGGTGAATATACCTCCATAAGAATCTCAGCCCATATATGGCCGAAAGTGAAACATTTTAATGTGGATAGAATTTGGAGCAAGCTGGGGACAGAGCAGAAATCTATGCAGAGTGAGGAAAAATTCAGTCACTCTCCTTATAGCTTCTATGTTCAAGTCTGGATGCATCGCTAGCAGGTATAATCTTAATGGATAGGAAATCCAAGTAGGGTTTCATGCGGATCTTTAGTGGTGTCACTTGAACAGATTGCACTGCTTCAAATCTGCACAACTTTGAACAAATTCTGTAGTACAGAAATGAATAGGGAGAGGAATGGCCAGCAAGAAGAAGGAGGTGATAATTCCTTTGTATAAGTCCTTGGTGAGACCTCATTTGGAGTACTGTGTACAGTTCTGGAGACCACACCTTCAAAAGGATATAAACAGCATGGAGTCAATGCAGAGGGTGGCTACCAAAATGGTCAGTGGCTTTCATCATAAAGCATATGGGGACAGACTTAAAGAACTCAATATATATACTTTGGAGAAAGGTGGAGATGGGAGATATGATAGAGATGTTTAAATACCTCTGTAGAATAAATGCACAGGAGAAGAGCCTCTTTAAGTTGAAAAAAAGCCCTGCAATGAGGGGATCATAGGATGAAGGTGAAAGGGGAACGACTCAAGAGTAATCTAAGGAAATATTTCTTGATGGAAAGAATGATGGCTGCACGGAAACCTTCCCAGTGGAGGTGGTAGAAATGAGATTGGCATCTACTACTTCTACTAATCAAAGGCAAACACAACTAACAACAACAACCAAGGTGTACGCAGCACTGTACACGTACAAGTAAGAGCCAGTCCCTGCTCATCAGAACTTACAGTCTCAGGAAAGCATGGGACAAGTACAGAGAATCTCTAAGGAAAAGAAGGATCGTAGAGCTAGTAGTTGATATGGAAGGGCAGACTGGATAGGCCATGTGGTCTTTAACGTCTCTCACTTCTATGTTCTCTTAAGCTAGTCTGGCAAAATAATCTAAATATCACCAGATACTGTGCCACTCGTTTGTCTTAAGAACTATGTGTGCAGAGGAGACACATGTGGCCGTATAGCTGAAATTATATTCCAACTGATTGACCCAAAGGGCCCATGAACTAGAAGCACTGTAAAGAACTCGTGTTACTACTCTTCCTGCCCACCTCAGTATACAGGAGCCAAATTACTAACTTCTAATTAGGCTACCATGAATGCGGCATCTGCTGCACACAAAACTAATAAGTGCAAGCTACTTTATCTGTTTGAGCAGTTCACTTTATTCAGATTTGGACATCTAGGGAGCTCTCATGCAATCTGTAAGCACATGGACCAGAGCAGGAATTACCACCATTCGCCTGCAAGTAGTGAGCGTAGCTCCATGGCCAATAACTATTTGACAAACCAAAAAAATTACCCAGCTCAAGGCAGAGAAATACCAAATCAAAAAAATAACCCAAGCTTCAAACCTCATTGTATAACATTAAAACCCAAAAGTGCAATTTTTATGCATTTTCTTTTTGTCGGAGTAGCCGATCAGAGGATGCAGGAACTGTCACCCGTCCCCCGCCACGGTCACTCCATTTTAATCATTAAATGCTTGAAAAAACTTTACAGCGTTACTTATCTTACTTGACTTCAGCCAATGAGGAATTCAAAAGACACAACGTGCCACGTTTCGAGCCCTCCAACAGTCACCGGCTCTGCATCAGGTGAAAAACCAGAATCCAAAAAGCCATTTTTAAGGGATTCTGGTTTTTCACCTGATGCAGAGCCGGTGACTGTTGGAGGGCTCGAAACGTGGCACGTTGTGTCTTTTGAATTCCTCATTGGCTGAAGTCAAGTAAGATAAGTAACGCTGTAAAGTTTTTTCAAGCATTTAATGATTAAAATGGAGTGACCGTGGCGGGGGACGGGTGACAGTTCCTGCATCCTCTGATCGGCTACTCCGACAAAAAGAAAATGCATAAAAATTGCACTTTTGGGTTTTAATGTTATACACGGAGGTTTGAAGCTTGGGTTATTTTTTTGATTCAATAACTATTTGAAGCAAAAAGATGGCTTGGGGAGAAGGGGAAATTATGTCATAAATGGCTCGGTGATTTTGTTGGAATTCATAGCATCGCTTCTGGCTTTAGGATTGTCCTCTGAAGGAATTCTCCGGGGCCATACTAAAGCAGCTAGAACCCAGGCTTCTGAGGATTTGCAAGCCAGGAGGATGCCAAGTGGTAGAGAAATGAGAGAGGCAAATGCAGGAGTTGCTCATGCTCGCTGCTTAGCACGTTCCCTTTTAATGATGTATAGTGTGCATTGAATGCAAGGACGGCCCAACCACTAGGCAAACTACGCAGTTGCCTACAGCAGCAGCTTCTGGAGGGCTGCAAAGAGCAGGGCAATCAAAGCTAAACAATAGATTCTGACAGCCAGGAGGGGTGTAAGGCTTAAGGTTTGCCTAGAGCAGTAATTCTCAACCCAGTCCTCTGGGACCCTCAGGCCAGTCAGGTTTTCAGGATATCCACAATGAATATGTATGAGATAAATCTGCATGCACTGCTTCCATTGTATGCAGATCTATCTCATGCATATTCATTGTGGATATCCTGAAGACCTTGCAGGCCTGGGGATCCCAGAGGACTGGGTTGAGAACCACTGGCCTAGTGCGTCAACACCTAAAAGCAACTCTGGGGCCAGCCCTGAATGAGTGCGGGTTTTCTTTTAGCACAGTTGATATGTTCACCACACCTGTGAGGCATAGTAATTTTATTGCTGCTAATTATTTCATTCTCTGCCTGTAACAGACTGTAATGCCAGCTGACATAAAAATTAAATTGCATTCACTGTGTTTGACACCACTGTACTTTTCCATGCCCTCACCCTCTAGGTCTTCCTGCCTTGAAGGGTTCTTGCTTTTTCCATCTTCAGGAATGTGTAAAAAGGTCTGTTAATATGTGTCACCTCTACCTCCTTGGGTCAGCAAAGAGTGAAATGGAAATCAAAACTATCCCAAGTTTAATTTATTAATGGAGCACTTTGAAGGGTTTCTAGTTTGTGAACTGTGTGTCGGTGAAGAAACCAAATTTACAGCACTGGAAACAAACCATCCATTTCCATCCAGCCACAGAACGTAAGCTTCCCTGCAGTGTCCTAGCAATGTATCTTGACCCCACTTTGCAAGCCCTGAGTATGAGAGAGTAAGTCTGCATGCCTGTGCTAGACATTGGGCCCTCAGCTGAGATGGCAAACATGAGGCCCCTGGTGCAAACTCCCCATGAAGGCCGAACATTCTCAATCATTTACCAAAATTGGAGCTAACTCTATGAGCCAAACTTCTCTCAATCCCTCCGTTTGCAGATCTAATTCAAAATATTTCACCTTTCCCTCTGCTGTGTTGTATCCTTCTAAGATGGGCATAGAGAGGTTGCAAGCTGAAAACAGAATATTCTAACTTCTCAGATTTCTTGATGAGATAAGATTATGCTGCCCCCAGCTCTTCCCATACAAGTTTCTAAACGTAACACACGCTATCGCTTTACAGAGAATGCTCAGCGCTCATGTGATCCTGCCTGCAGCTATCCCCACTGTTATTTCTATAGTGTGTGTTCTGGATTAACAGAGTGTTTACAGAGCTAAGGAGGAGGTGTGCTGAGGTCTGTGCCGCATTTTCTTACCACTTTGTCAATCAAGACTATTTTGGATCAGGGCCAAATTTTCAGTCCTAAGATTTTTCTTTTTGAGGAACATCCTAATTCTTCATCCAGGTGGAAAATGTGAAGTCACAGTGTACTGGGCAGTACTGAGGTGAACTAGGCAGGTATAATTGAAGTGACTGCCTCTCAGCACAGGCTAACATTCTCCAGTTTCACATCTTGCTCAGGTCAAAAAGCCAGATTTTCACAGCTGACTTGAACATGCTCAGTTTACGTAACTGCTTCTGGAGAGTAGGGTCTGTTACACTGTGAAATGAGGGAGGCATAGAGCAAGGATCCACCGTGGCTGAAATAATCTGAGTTACATTTAAACCCCAACATGCCCTTCCAGTTCCTCTCACCTGTTTGGAAGCAGTTTGAATCTAAGGTACAAATTCTGGCATGTCTCTAATAATATAGGTCTAGATTTGAGAAAGTGAGTTATCTGGTTAGTATATGCTAATACCAATTAATGTGAATTATTTATTGCTGGTCCCATTTTATGCAACAGGGCCTATATACTAACTATGGGCCTGATTTTATGAGAGCACGTCTAAGTGGAAGTCCAGAAAAATGCCTATTTTAAGCCTATTGTATAAGGGCAACAGAGGTGCCTATAGGCCTTAATAAATACGCTTCCAGATACAGCCTCTAAAGGGCACGATTCTGTCCCAATGGGATGTCCATCCCCGCTATTCGTGCCTTCCCCCGCCGTGTCTAACTTCCCCGCCGATTGTGCGGGGAAGTTAGATGGGGGCGGGAAGGGGTGGCTCGGGGGCGGAGTCTGGGCAGGGGGTAGGCGGTCACCGGCCCTGGATGTATAGGGCTGATTCTAATGTGGGCCCTGTACATCCAGGGCCGGCGACATGTGCAAGGAAGTTATTCCATCTCCAAGGTGGAATAACGTCCCTGTTGCTTGTTCCCTGGGGACGTGTTATTTTTTCAATTCTGGGGCGCGGATGGGACAGGAGGGGCTAGAGGACATTCCCTGCAAACCGACCCTGGCCTTAGGAGGCCAGATCAGTGGTCGGGCTGCAGAGAATAAGCTTTTTTTCCGACAGATGGCATCGTGTCTCTTCAATGGAGCCTCGGTGCCATGGGAATATGATACTATGGCGCCGCGGAAGGTCCTGTACGTGCACGCCAGACTGAATCGCAGTCCCGGCTTGCATGTACAGGACTGTTCGCGACTATGATCCCATGTGCCCCAGGGGATAAGCATCGCGATCCCCTCTTTACGTCCGGCTCAGACCGGACTACAGAGGGGATCTACTTCCGGAATGGAATGAGCCCTATAGTGCACAAATGCTGACACACACAGGTGCACTTGTTCAGACACAGGTGTAAATGTGTGGGTGTACCCTGTGTGTACTCTCGCATTTTAGAACGTACACAATCCTCCCCTGTTCCATCCAAACTATACCCTCAGGAATGCCACACTCGGTATTGGTGGCATGCTCACCATCTTGCCAGTGTATACTGCTATGAAATTCTAAAAAAGGCCTTTTCCGCGTGTAAAGCCTGATTTAGATGTGGAAAAATCTTAATGAATTTACCCCTACTGTGGTTTGCATATCCCAGCACAGTGCCACACTTCAGTAAATCTTGCCCACAAGGGCTGCAGATTTTGGTCCTTGCTGTGTTCCTTAATTTCACAGCTGGATTGTCCTATCTGGCTTCCCCTTGGCCTTGGGAGAGCCGGCTGCTCTCTCTAGCTGGGGGGTGTCCTGAGTTGCAGTGGGCTCTGATGAGTCCTCCCTTGACATCACTTCAGCTGACCTACTGGCCTATAAGAAGGAAGGGGCCCCTTGGCTGTTGCTTGTTCTGCCTGTTGGGAAGACCATTGTCTGCATAATCGGTTCCCATCAGAATAATACTATAACACCAAAAAGGTACCAAAAGAAAATCACAAAAACCTCCCAAAATTATGGACCCTTTAAAATTTAAAAAGCCTCAAAGATGAGATCACTCTTCATGTTCATTCCAAATACGTTATACCCAAACTCTAAGCATTTTCGGAGCTCAGCAGGTAGAATTACTGGCCCCTAAGGTATGCCAAACCACCAGATTTACGTCATCATTGCTCTCTCTACTGCGCTAGAGTGGTATAAATATAAACAAATATAGCACCCCAAATTATCAAACAATAATTTGCACAAAGACCCGCAATTCAAGCTCTTCCGTTAACAGTGCTTTCCAAAACATGAAAGCATAGCTTTGTACTTTGTGCTTTAAGCTTTCTACTTAACTTATAAAGAGCATCACAACTAATAGTAATGTGGTGCTTAATTGACACTTCAATGTCCAAAATGCCATTCAGTAGCTGACCATAGTGGTTGCTTTCACTGTGATGGCAATGGCTTTCTTAAAGCAACATTCTACAAAGTAAAACATGCAATTAATATGAGCTTGCAAAAGATAAACTTAGAAATAAAATTTCCAAACCAAAGTAAACTCACCAACTTAGTGCCATACACTTCCTAGTAAGAACATCGCTGTACTAAAACAGCTGACTCTCCATCTTGGTTTTAAAACCGGGAGAGGAATCTCCTTCCAACAATCTACCCCAACCAACAAACTACATTCATACCTCCTAAGTAATCACAAAACACTCTTCAGTGCTATGTCAACCATTCATTACAGAACCAATGAAAAAGTACCACCCTCATATAATAGCCAATCCTATCATTCTCATTCATAAGATCCAGTCAATCAAGAATCGCTACTGCACATCCAAACAACCAAATCACTGCTTTGTTTATCTCCTCCCCACATTACAGAGACACAGTATTTTGGAAATTGAAGCGTTGATTAAGCACCATAACATTACTATTAGTTGTGATGTTCTTTATAAATTAAGTACAAAGCTTAAAGCATAAAGTTATGCTCTCATGTTTTGTAAAGCATTGTTAAAGGAAGAGCTTGCACTGCGGATCTTTGTTTAAATCATTGTTTGATAAGTTGTGGCACTATGTTTGTTTGTATTTATTCCACTCTAGCACAGTAGAGAGAGCAATGATGGCATAAATTTGGTGGTTTGGCATACATTAGGGGCCAGTAATTCCACCTATTGAGCTCCGAAAACTTTTAAGAGTTTGGGTATAAAGTATTTTGAAGGAACATGAAGAGTGATCTCATTTTTGAGGCCATTTTAAAGGGTCCATTATTTTTGTTTTTTTAAATCAGTTCCCATCTCCGCAACCTCCTTGCCATATTAAGCAGCAATCAAAGCCTTTACATGCTCAGTTTCTGAAGCTGCTGGGCTAGGATGTGACTTACTAAGAATGAGGCCTAACTTGAGGGATAATTACCTTTGCATTTTAGGGCCACGCTGGGTTGGAGAGTGGGGGTAGGCACACCAAAGATTTACCATCTGAGGGGAGAGGCCAGACACTGGGGCCGTGCGATTCCTTTAAAATATTGGGGGCTGAGAACCAGGGAAGCCAGAGTTCAAATCCCACTGCCAGGGCAAATCACTTAACCCTTTCATTACCTCAGGAACAAACTTAGATTGTAAGTCTTTTGGGGACCGGGAGACAGTGCCGTACCTAGCCCTGTGTGAGTGGTGCAGCTGCACAGGATGCAAAGGCTTATGGGGTGCATTTTGGCTGCCTGCTGTTGTCCTGCTGCTGCCACTTTTTGTTCTGTCAGCGGCAGCGGCGGCGGCGGCACCAGCAGCAGCAGAGCAGACCCGACTAAATTTTAAAAACACCAAATCACACGGGTCTTTCTGCAGATCTGGTGCCTCCCTCCTCTGACGGGCCGTCAGAGCAGAGAGGGATCAGATCTGCTTAAAGTTAGATCTGCTCTGCTCTGCTGCTGCCGGCGACTTGCACATCGGACACGCCCCCCCTCCCATCTATACCTCTGTCGAGCTACTGGCTGCTCTTGCCCTGCTGCCGGCACCGCCGTGGAGAAAACAGAGGGCAGTAGCAGTAGGGCAAGAACAGGCAGCAGCTGGATGGAGGTATGGGGAGGGGGTGCTCCTGATGGGCAAGTCGCACAGGGCACGATTTTGGCTTGGTACGGTCCTGCCAGAAGATACCTACTGTACCGGGATGTAACTCTCCTTGAACTATTCCTGAAAAATGTGTGAGCTAAATCCAAAATCCCTTCCTTTATGGAAAGAGGAACTCCAAGACAGGTCAAATAAAGATAATTACAGCTAAAGGAGGCAAAGTTATCTTTTTTGCAAAACCAAATCTGCAAAGCCTTTTTGCATTTCCATGTTTGCAAAATTCAGGAGGTTATCACAGGTATATACATAATATAATATGTACATAATATAAAGTTAGCTTATATATAGTTTTCCCAGTTTTTCTCCATGTTTAATATCCTGTTTCACTGTAAACTCAATGTTGCCTTATGCATTGTAGTATGTTTTGTTCGATGTACACCGCACTGATTATAATAGCGCGGTATAGAAGAAATGTTAAATAAATAAATATAGAAGATGCTGATTTTTGCACATTTTGTACAAAAACAAAATGGTTTTCTTGCCCTAAAATCCATAAACATGTTAAAGTTTCTGTATTTTTGCACACTTTATTATAGAAAGTACCTTCTATAAAACATATTTTCACATTTTGCTGCAGCAGCCCATTTTGCTTTGATTTGATGTATTCATTTGATATACCACTAACAATCCTTAAGGACATACAAGAGTTCACGGCACAGACAGTTCACACAATAATAGCAACAATACAATGCAAAAAAATAAATAAATCAGAAACCTCACTAAAAACCTCTCCATTCCGCTCCGTAAGATAACAGCCACGCTTTAATAGCTTTATGGAATTGAAGAATATTCAGTAAAACCCTTGAATCCAAAGGCGGGGCTTGTTGGCTGCTCTCCTTGGATCTGCTTCATTGGGAATGATTTGGGATTGGGGTACGGAGAAACAAGCTCAGGTTAGCTTCTCAAAGTGGCAGCATGGGAGTCAAAAGGGCAGATGCCTGGGAAATGTTTTTGCAAAAGCTGAGAATGGACAGAACCAGGCCTCTCATCAAAACGGCAGGGCACAAGCTTATTCTTCTTCCAAATTAGCAATATGGATAACCCTTGTGAAGCCTCAGATTCCACACAGATATCAGACTCTGTCAATGTGATCTTCGATCTTGTTCTTAAAACCCAGCCTATGTTTCAGCGACTAAAGTCCTGAGGATTCATCAGGCAAGAAGACGTTGGTATAGTGGCGCTCATTTTTGTTTTGTACACCACTTTCTCGCTAATCGCTAAAAGCAGTATATAAAAAAAATAAATAAACCATAGTATACTGCCTCACCATTCTATGGAATGTGCAGTTTTATTATGGTGTATTTTCAGTCTCAGGTTTCATTCAGTGGAAGCAATCAGCTTATAAAGACTTTCCGTTTATTGGAACATTTTTAACAAGCCCAAGGAGTGTGTTTATTAGACAAGTACACAATATAGAGAGTTTATTACACTGCCTACAATATCTATGCTTATTCCACTGTATTGCAATAAATTTTCAGCTATTAGAAGAGAATTTTCATAGCATCTACACTGTGACAATGTCCACAAGCACTTTAGAGCCGCAGACTTTGCACTAGTTTTCCCAGTGAGAGTATAGGCATATTTCCATTTAAGAAATTACTTAAGGAAAAGGAACAGCAAACATTCAAACCTCCTTTTTTGGTGATTATATTATTTCACCAAAACAATGTATGTTAATGTTTATTTCACTCTTGCTATACCACAATTTTTAAAAACATCAATATGATTTACAATTTAAAATTAATAAAAAAAAAAATAAAGTAAAATGCAGAAGAGAAATTTAGAAAAACTAATACATAAATACATTCTTAACAAAGGGGAATAGAACCTAGAAGAGAGCAGCAATTGCCAGAATGATAGACCAGGACCATCCCTTCTGAGGACCCTACGATACCCTAGAAACCAACTACCCACCCAGGTAGGCTTGAGTAAAAAAATAAGCCTTCAATGAGGCCCTAAATTTCTCCAAAATAGGTTCCAATTGTATATGATGAGATAAATAGGGTGCCATAAATAAAATGCAACTTGATGGGTGGATTCCAAATGAGCTCGTCCAAGAGAAGGAAAAGCACAAAAATGTTCAGTCTTTGACCTAAGGGAATGTACAGGTGAATAAAGTATCAGAAGATTAGACTAAGGTCTTCCAGAACAAACAGTCTTAAATGTCAACAACAAAATTTTAAATTTAACTCAATACCTAATGGGTAACCAATGTTCAACAATCATAAGAGGGGTTATACGAGCAGCGTGTCCCGAATTAGAAAGAAACTTCACGGCTAAATTCTGAATTACATGAAGACATTCCGTTTTAGTAGACATAAGACCAGAAATAGAGAGAATTACAATAATCAGGTTTACTGATTGCTAGGATATGAATCGAGAATGTTGCACGCATTTTTAAAAATACAGAAGTATGCATGTTGACCCAATTCTAGCCCCAACAGCACCTCAGAAATGTTTCCACAAGACAAAGGGTGTGCAAATTTGAAACAGATAATTTCTGTGGGCAAAAACTGCTTTTAACCACAGAAATGTTTTTGATGATTACCCTCTTAAGTATAATATCAGAATTATAATCAGTAGATATATACCATGATCCACCATCTTCGAAAATGCTGAGTCACAATTCAGAGGGCAATTTTCAGAGCCATTTCCTTGGCTAAGTGGCCTGTCTGAAAATTACCTCACTCTGTCCTTCTAGAAGCATGAGCAGGGCTCCATAGCCTGACTGAGAGCTAGTGCTTAGGGCGGGCTTTGAAAACCACATATAGCCAGGATTTTTAATTCTATGCAGCTGTTTTCCAGAAAAACATCTGCTCACACAAAAAAAGCAGCTACAAAGTGCCCCAGATCCTCTGTATCTATGGCCTTTAAAATTTAGGTTCCACATGTCTGGATTCAGAGCCTAAGACATATACGCTTAAGTGAGCGATTACTGAATTGTCCCCTCAGAAAATATTATTTACTGTGAAGATGATTTATGGAGCATAAGCAACCGTTAATGCTGTAGCCAAAAATTGTTTAAAACAATAGTTCCTAGGTGGGAATAAGAGCACTGTGCAGTGCAATGCAGCAGGAGACAGGGAATAGCAGTTAGCACACAAGACCATACACATGCCACGTTTGGGATTGAGCCCCCC
The DNA here is from genome assembly GCA_033557465.1 of Ichthyophis bannanicus. NCBI lineage: Eukaryota > Metazoa > Chordata > Amphibia > Gymnophiona > Ichthyophiidae > Ichthyophis > Ichthyophis bannanicus. Next base: position 114,887,943 of record CM066049.1, on the reverse strand, counting down.
TTTGTGCTTATGTACTAATCACAGAGATGTCCCCAGAGCCATTTTAGAAGCTTGTTCTATAGATGTCCCCAGTGCGAGGACATTCAAGTTGTGAAGGGGCAGGACAGAAGTGTGACTGGGGGTATTCCTGCAGATACATCCTCACCCACTAGCAGGACTATCCACGTCTATTCCTGCTCCAGACATGAGTAGGCATCAGCAAGCTCTCCTTCTGCCACCCAGACACCTGGAGGGCATAGAGAGGAAAGTGCCCCTGTACTTTCCATGGTGATAACAAAAACTGCAGGGAAACAAGGACACTTGTTTCCAGTTTGGCACACTGATGCACGTCCGCTCATGCAAAATGGCTTGCACAGACATGCGTTCCACGCAGGACAGATGTCCCCACCCAAATGTTTGCAGCAGGAACGTCTATGAGGCTGCCCGTGTGGTTGTCCATTTCAGGGATATTCAAATTGCTAAAATCAGCTCAAAATGTAAATGTCCCCAGCACATTTTGAGATATTTTGCCCTGGATGCTCCAGATTTCACTTGGATGTTCTTCCTAAAATGCCACTTCATATGTATAGGTAACAGTGCTGAATATACTGGGGTCACTGCCTCCAGATATACCCATAGTGATGAGATGTATACCAGTAGGACTTTTTTTCACTCTTAAAATGTTACTTAGAAAATTATCCCCGTATACGGTACACACAGTGCCATAAGAACACGCACTTGTATGTAATTCGATTGTAGGCGGAGTGAGATTTTAGGCAGAAGACAAATTATGTGTGATCTTCATAAACTAGATGAGTTCATGTGTACTATCCATGTGCACCTTTATATCAGCTGCCAGCTTCACTATAGCCACAATGTTTGCAGCTTTTGTGGGGCAGTGCTTGACCTATCCACCTAGGTCACCTGATATAAAATTACTCTCTGCACATGTGAAGCCACATTTTAGAAAGACAATCCAGTTGGCACCGAACTGGCCTAAGTCAAAAAGTTTGAAATTCCGTGGGGGTGGGGGAGGGGGCAGCAGAAGGTGGGCATGTGTAATTGCATTCTAAAATTGGCCTATCTTTGCCCCAAAAGATAAACGTCTCTGCCAACATACCAGGAAATGGGGACTTGTAGCAGAAGCCCTCGGACACATGCAGGGAAATGAGCAATTTTAGAAACACGCACATGTGAAAAATATACATCTGTGAAAGCGATAACATAGACATGTCTGTGACGGTATTTCAGAATGCACATACATGTCCCAGCCTGCCATTTTGTGGCAGCTCACACAAAGGCCTCTGTATTTACTTGTATGATTTTTGAAGGGGTGAAAATTATTGAGAGAGGGAATTCCCCTTTTCCTCTTTCTGTTGCTCACTTTCCAAAAGCTTATTTGTGCACGGGAGTAGGTATAGATAGAGACGTGTCTGCCAGCGGTTATAAACATGCAGCACCTTTCTAAAATCAGACATACACTTGGATCTTTTAGAGACTGCCCCAAATTTTTTTCTGTTCTTCAGTAAACCACATTGCTGTATGGATAGCCGTTGAATATCATCAGTATGTATGTAGTTTGCTGTTCCACCCTCATTGTGCTCCAATAATATCTAGACAGTGCAGCAGAAGTTAGATGGATTTTTACTGGCTCTATCCAAACGCTACTCTTGCAAATCCACTGACAGGGGTCTTATTAATACTTCTGTTCTATATTCACGAAAGAAAATCCTGGAGAAGGACCATGTATGATTGACAAATATACAAATGGGCTTGGAGTAGCTACCACACCGTTCACAGAAAACAATATTTTTTAAAAGCTTGCAAAACTGAAAGTGGACAAGGCCATGGGACCAGGCAGGATACATCTCAAGATACTGAAAGAGCTCAGAGAAGTTCTGGCAGAGCCTTTAAAGGATGTTTTTAATAGATCCTTGGAGATGGGAGAGATTCTGCAGGATTGGAGAAGGGTTGATGTGGTACCTCTTCACAAAAGTGGGAATAGGGAAGAGGTAACAAACTATAGGCTGGTAAACCTTACCACGGTGGCAGAAAAAGCAATGGAGGTGCTCCTGAAAGAGAGAATAGTGGACTTTCTAGAAACCATTAGGTTGCATGATTTGAGGCAACATGGTTTTACCAGGAGAAGATCATGCCAAACAAATTTGATTGAGTTCTTTGTATGGTGACCAGAGAACTAGATCAAGGGCATATGATGGATGTGATCTACCTAGATTTCAGCAAAGCCTTTGATACTGTTCCTCCTAGGAGGTTTATCAATAAACTGAGCAGCCTGGGGATAGGTCCCAAGGTGGTGAATTAGATCAGAAAATGGTTGACTAACAGATGACAGAAGGTGGTGGTAAACAGAACTCACTCGGATGAAAGGAAGGTGAGTAGTGGCATGTTCCAGGGATTGTTCCTGGGACCAATACTATTTAATGTATTTGTGAGTGAAATTGCTGAAGGACTGAAGGGAAAAGTCTGCCTTTTTGCAGATGAAATGATGGGCTCCTCAGAGGGAGTGGATAACATGAGAAAAGATCTACAAAAGCTGGAAGAATGGTCTAATGCTTGGCAGTTACGATTTCATGGGAAGAAGAGTAGAGTCATGCACTTAGGATGCAGAAATCCAAGAGAATTGTATGCGATTGGGGGCGAGAGGTTGGTGTTTATGGACCAGGAGAAGGACCTCAGAGTGATTTTTTCTGAGGATCTCAAGGTGGCAAAATAATGTGACAAGGCAGTGACCAAAGCCAGAAGGATGCTGGGCTGCATACAGAGAGAAATTACCTGCAGAAAGGAGGAGGTATTAATGCCCCTGTACAAGTCATTGATAAGGCCTCACTAGGAGTATTGTGTTCAGCTTTGGAAAACATATCTCACAAAGGATATAAAAAACTTGAAATGGTTCAGAGGAAGGCAACCAAAGTGATTTGGAGCCCATGCCAGAAGATGCACGAGAAGAGTCTTGAAGACCTAAATATTTATACCCTAGAGGAGAGGAGGGAACAGGGAAATATGATACAGACGTTTAAATACTTAAAGCATATTAATGAACAAACAAACCTTTTTTCAAAGAAGAGGAAGTTGAAAAACTAGAGGGCATATGATGAAACTGCAAAGAGGTAAACTTAAAAGTAACGTCAGGAAATACTTTTTCACTGAAAGGGTGGTGGATGCTTGGAATGCCCTCCCGATGGAGGTGATGGGGGCAAATACAGTGACAGAATTCAAAATCGCATGGGACAGACAGTAGGTAGATTCCTTTATAGCAACAGGATGAAATCAAAATAAACTTAACTGTTTCTTATACTTCAGCAAATAGAGAAGGGTGACCTTCACGAAGCAGCAGGTAGACTTACTAGTCACCTTACTGGGCAGTCTGGATGGACCATACTAGTCTTTTTCTGTCCTAATACACTATGGGGCTTGTTTACAAAGCCGCGGTAGTGGTTCGCGATCGTGATCGCAGCCGCGGCCCCATTGAAATCAATGGGGCCGCGGCTCCGATTACGATCGCAAACCGCTACCGCGGCTTTATAAACAAGCCCCTATGTTACTACTACTTACCTGTATAGCACTACAAGGCATATGCAGCGCTATACATATGAATATTAAAGACAGGCCCTTTTCAATAGAGCTTACAGTCTATTCAAGACAGACAAATGCAACCAACAGGATACTAGGGTAGAACTGAAGAAATACTTAATAAGGGGATCAGGGGCTAAAACCAGCCTGGAAGAGGTGGGTTCTTAGCCTGGATTTGAATAGACCAGAGATGGAGGTTGATGTACTGACTTAGGTAGTATGTTCCAGGCATATGGTTACCCCTGACAGTTTCTTTACAATTTAACCAGCATCAATAAACTGGTGCATTTTTTTGAAAACGTGAACATTGCTTAGAGTACCGGTGTATTTCCGACGGAGAGGTTTTTGTATCTATTAGTTGATGATAAGTGGAAACATTAGCAATGTTGCAACATTTAGGCACCTCGACCACTCACTCACTTTACTATTACCCTTTGCCTCATGCAAAGGGAACTCGTTCAGCTCTAGCCAATATGTTTCTCTTTACGGAGGAGGTTTGGGAACATGGAAATAATCTAAAGAAAGTTTCCAACTATGTTCCATAATTAACAGGATGTAAGAGTCTTAGACATAACAAACAGAGGTTGGGAGGGGAAGGAGGGTGAGCAAGCCACAAATTCACCATGTGGGGTTCAGATCCTGTTTACTAAAATCTTGTTTACAGTCTCTGCTTTGATGGGCAGATAACCATCCCTCTCAGGTTTTCAAGCAATGCTACACTGATTTCCTATTTATTTATAGCTGGGTATCGAGGGATATTTTTTAGCGAAAAGTGTAGAAGAGACTTAAGATTTTTTAATGAGACTGTACTGTACTGTACTGAAATTGAGTGTGTAAGGTGCACTGTGCAATTCCAGTTAAACATCTGCTACATGAATACTTTTTACATTTTTCTTACCCTACGGTTTCCTTTTACTTCTTTAGGGTTCAGTTCAATCAGAACCAGCCACTGCTATAGCTGCAACTTCATTCAGAACTACCCAGGGGTTCCTTCTGTGTTTAACAACATCAAGTGCTGCGGCTTCCTAAAGAACTGAATAGGTGAGTGCCTCACCATTAGGGGTCACTGTTCTGCAATGGCCTATGTGAAATCAGTTGGGGAGGACCTTGCAGCAGCATCAAATTCTTTTTAAATGCGGCGGATTTTGTTGCCCACTTCCTCATTAATTTGGGACAAGGACAGGAGAAGAGAGAACCCAGGCCCTTCTTTAACGAATGATTGGAGGAATGCCAAATCATTATGGGCTGAATGCAGTGTTAACATTCTGTGTAGATCGCACAGGGAGAAATGCTATACTGTCACATAGCTGGAAGGTTCACGAGTATTTTTATAAGTGAACTTTGTCCATGGACACTATCACTTTGAAAACTGCCGAAGGAAAAGATACCTCCCTACTTTTCCTAAAGGGTACTTTTTTCACCAAAACAACACATTTCAGGAAACGGTAATAAGAGCATTGCTAAAAATCTGCTTTCAGATTTATTTTTTTTGCTTCCATGTTAAACTTTAACATTACTTCAGATGTAATGTGGTAATGAGATGTTTAGCATATTTACATAAAACATCATCTGCTAAATCATAATTTTGTGGTAAGACCAAAGTACTTACTTCTGCACTAAAATGGAAGCAAAGTATATTATGGTATTAAAAGGAAATTAAAGCTAACTTCTCGGTTATACATAAATGTGCTAAAATTCTATGCTTTTTATTGGTAGAAGAAGAGATTTTCCCATTCACTCATACTTCCTGGACAGGTCTGATCTAAAAAAGACCCAGTATCCTGAAGGAAGTACTTTTTCAGGGCTGTAGGCTGGGGCAAGGATTGCACGAGGCACAGGAGATTGTTCTTTTGAGAGGAGCAAGGTGTTTAATGTATTTTGCAGTTATGAGTGCTGTGTTGTTTTTGCTTTGCAACCTGTATGATTCCCATCCTATAGTATTCGATTTTGGTTATCTGTTTGGTGTGAATCCTTGGTGTACAAGTTTGTTGGTTTGCCCATGGTCAGTCCTGGTACCGGTCTTTGTTCAGGTGTTTGAAAGAGAGGAGAGGGTTGCTTGTAGCTGTTATGAGAATGGAACATAGAGGTGGGGGTGAACATGAGGGAGTAGATGGGTGTGGCAGGAGGGTGCGTGTAGAGAGAGAGAGAGAGACCATGAGGATTGCAGTGTAGACAAAGGAAGAGAGAGCGAATTGGGAGAACGTAAGAAGAGAGAGGTAATGGAATGGAGAAGAGAAGGTGGGAGGGTGACATTAATAGCAGGAGCAGGAGGAAGGGGGTGGGGGGGGGGTAATAAGGCAGGTGAAGTGACAGAATAGAGGGGAGCTGGGAGCAGGAAGGATCCCCAACATCTGACTAGGTCAGGTGATGAGGTGCAGCCAGGGCTGCAGAAAAGAAGGACCCGCAGATACACCATGTCTGTGAAAAGTACAGCAAACTGTATGGAAAGAAGTGTTGTTAGTACAGAAGGGCAAGACGTGGGAAATCATCTGGATGGATGGCAGTATCCTTGTTTTATGCAACAGGACAGCCCTCTTGCAGGGACACCTGTCAGAAGGTGAAAACAAAGATGGCCAAGACTACCAACTGGCGGAGGTCCATCTGCCCACCCTTAAGCTGAACCTGCTGGAGGATCTAGTGTGGGCAATACTTCTGCCTGGAACCAGCGACACAGCAGAGCACCAGACCCTTTCTTGTGTGTTTTCATCAGACCTACTCTTTACCTCTGACCTTATTAAATTTTCATCAAAATGTTACCAAGTAAAACTTCAGTGCTAATCTGGAAGAAAAACGCTGTGCCAAAATGTAGTGCACTTTTCTGCACTGAAAGTAATTCCCTGTGCTGCTCATTAGTACCCCTTTCCAGTTTAATGCAGTGCTTTGCTCTCCAATTACTACAGATGTCTTCTGTGCTAAACTCTTTGCTATATTGCACATAAATTGCATTAACAGTACTACAGTTTATTTCATGAGTCCAATATTTTTGAAAGTACTGAAGTAAACACATTGTTTCCATCCCCAACCCTACCTCAGGAACACATCTGTTAAATGTGGGGAAAATTATATGCATGCATGGGACATCATGCACACGGTCACAAGCTCACGGCATAAGCAGTTTTCAAACAGCTCATTGGTTAGGGATCTTGTCGTGTACTATGGAGTGGCCTTAAACATAGACACATATCGACATCTCCTCAGCCTTCGACACAGTGGACCACAACACGCTCCTGGAAAGACTAAAGAACACTGGTATACACGGTATCACATTGAAATGGTTCCACTCATACCTAACCGAAAGACAGCTACAAGTCAAGGTAGGACACAAAACCTCCCGACCCATAAATGTCCGTCAAGGAGTACCTCAAGGATCCGCACTCTCAGCTCTACTATTTAACATCTACATCCAACCAATATGCAACATCATGAAAGAGAAAAACATTCAATACACAATATATGCAGACGACATCATGATATACACCCCGATATCAATCGACAGCCCGGACCTCTCTAAGATAACAGACTGCCTTACCCAAATGACGAGTTGGTGTCAAAACAACAACCTCGCAATAAACTACAACAAGACCGAAGCTTTAATCATCACTCGGAACCAAAGCTTCATACACCCGCCTAATATCAAGATACAAAACACTACTATACCAATAAGATCAGAAGTAAGATACCTCGGAGTTACTCTGGACAATAAACTAAACCTCAAGCCACACATAGACAAAACAATTCAAAAAGTCTACTACAAGATGCAAATCATCAGGAGACTGAAACCACTCCTCGCCCCAGAACACTTTCGTACCGTCTGTCAAGCACTGATAACCCCAATACTGGACTTCTGCAATCCAATATACCTTGGACTACCGAAACAAGCCCTCAAACCACTCCAGCTAGCACAAAACACTGCAGCACAAATAATATCCGGTACTACGAGACAGGAGCACATCACACCTACCTTAAAGGACTTACACTGGCTACCAATCGGTGCACGCATCAGATACAAAACCATCATAAACCTATTTAAGATAAATCAGCACACATCAGCCAACAGCCTGCACACCCTCATACAACCAGACACCAGCACACGTCCTAGAAGAAAACAAACACACAACCGAGTCAGCACCCCAAGTGAATTCAAACACACACGCAAGGACACAACAGACAGAGCACTCTCCATGGCTGCTCCAACAATATGGAACAAACTACCGGACGACTTGAGGGCAACTACAGACCTCAAAGACTTTAGAAAACAGCTAAAAACCATGCTGTTCATAGAACACTATGGACACATCACATAACCTAAGAGAATGTATAACAGCACATGATACCGCCTAAACACTGTATGTATAGAAAATGTTTTTAGCACCACTGTATATAGCCCACATTGTACATAGCTCAAACCAATCTAGCACACAATACAAACACACACTCAACTAAATTTCACCCTCACTGCATGGTTAACACAATCACCTTACCCGATTGTTTGCTGTGATACCACCTTGATTAATAAGATAAGGCGGTTTAAAAATACTGTTAAATAAATAAATAAATATACAGATTGAAACACGCAAGAATTTCTTCTTCCATTCTTTTTGGGAAAAACATCATACATCTTTGTTAGTTAAAATAGTTTTCATTGTAGATTTAATTACTTGCCTTTTTCCAGATCTGAGCTCAAGATGCATTATAAATTCAGTTGTATGACTTATTTTCCTGTCTAAGTGGATTTATAATCTAAATTGTAGCGGAGGCAATGGAGGGTGACATGATGTGCCCAAGTCACAGGATATGAACTGTGGCTTCACTGCCTGCTGCGTTAACCACTAGGCCATGCTTCCATTTGGTTGGTATTGCGCATGCACAACCTAAATTGTTGGTTCAATAAAGGCATCATGGTCTACAAAGATTTCCAGTTTTCTCAGGACTAGCACATCCGTAACGCTAAAGCTCTAAGCAGATCTTTTTCCAGGGTAAGTCTAACTTGCCTTTCTTAAGAGCTGCGGCCTTCACCTACATTTTATCCACACTCAGAACTTTGTAAACTTTAGGCCATTAGTTCCTAAACCCATCCTCAGGGCTTTTAACCTATTGATTTTCAACGTATCCACAATGAATGTGTATGAGCTGCATTTGCATGCATTGAATATGCAAACTCATCTTATGCATATTCATTGTGGATGTCCTTAAAAGTCGACTGGCCATGGAGTCACTAGAGCAGGTCTGGGAACTGCAGAGCTAGAATGTCCTTCTGGCATAAGGATATGTTCCTAACCGAACTAGTTAGAGCAAGCATCTACACTTCATCTTGCAAGTCTGATCATCTGTTTGCCATGGGCTTTGAATCTTTGGCTTTAAATAAGAAGTGAGGAGTCAACTTTCTCCCTCCTTGGCATTCAGCATCCTTTAAGTTAACAGTAAATCAACTTCACATCTGTCACTGTTAGACCTGATTAATGAGAAGTTACTGCAGCATCTTGTTTGCAGTCTCAGTGAGGAATGCCTCCACTGGAATTTTTTTTTTTTTTGAGAAGTCCTATGGACATATTTTTTGGGTACAATAGCTACACTTATTAAGTTAGTTTTGAATAAGGGCTTGCACTAAGAATGACTTTTTAATTTTTTTTTTTTTACAAAAAAATGCTAGACATAGCAAATAATATTGCAATTATGTAGTTGGCTTTCATCAGAGCCAGTGCTAGGGTCTCTAGCACCCCTCTGCAACCTATCAATCAGGGCCCCTAGCCTCATTACTATTAATGGTACGTTGCACCCCCAAACTCCTTTGTGAACTCTTCACATGATGCTAATATTTCTCTTTATAATCAAATGTTGTAACAAGAAAATTGCAGTGAAGGGGCAAATATATAGCTGGAATAAAAAGAATAACCGAGGAGTAAAATTTAACAATGTATAATCAGGCAGTGATAGCAAAGGGTTCATGTGATCAAAGCAAACATCATCAATGTGTTTATTATTTAACCATAAAAAGATCTACAAGGGTAACAACCACTTAGCTTTTCCTGCCTCTTCTTCCGCCTGTTATTGTTGCCACAGATACTACAGCCGCTCTATCTCTGCATCTACCTTTGCGCAGCTCTTTTATAAATCCGACAAATAGGAGGAGGTGATAAAGCTGTGGGCACTGAACATCATTGCACTGCTGACAGCAATCAGCTTCATCCTCTCTCCCCCCTCTTCAATACCAACTCTTCTCCTCAATCTCTGCTACCCTTTCTTCCTTTTCTAAGATCTCCAAAAAGGAAAACACTCATCTTCTTTCCTCCTCTAAACCCTCTACCTGCTGCTCTGATCCTATTCCTACCTATCTCCATAACTCCATCTCCTCCACTGTCATCCCTTCCATCTCTCATATTCTCAACCTTTCGCTCTTCACTGCAACTGTCCCAGCAGCCTTCAAGTATGCTGTGCTCACACCTCTCCTTAAGAAACCTTCACTTGACCCTAGTTGTCCTTCTAAGTATCAACCTTTCTTCCCTTCATTTCCAGACTTCTCTGCCATTGCCTTGAATTTCTCTTCTCTCAAGCACTTCTGGATCCACTACAATCTGGCTTTTGTCCCTTGCATTCTACTAAGACGGCTCTTCCCAAAGTCTCCAGTGACTTGTTCCTGGATAAATCCAAGGGCCTTTACCCAGTCCTCATTCTTCTTGACCTTTTGACACTGTTTTCTACCACTTCCTCTTTGACACTTTGTCCTCATTTGGTTTTAAGGGCTTTGTGCTGTCCTGGTTCTCTTCTTATTTCTCCCATTGCTCTTTCAGTGTTTGTTCTGGTAGTTCCTCCTCTACTGCTATCCCGCTCTCAATTGTTGTACCCTAAGGGTCTGTTCTGGGCCCTCTCCTTTTCTCTCTCTATACCCAATCCGTTGGTATTCTCATCTACTTCCATGGCTTTCAGTACCATTTTTACACTGATGACTCTCTGATCCATCTCTCTACATCTGATGTTTCTCTGCGCTCCAGGCCTGAATCTCTGTTTGCATATCTGACATTGCTGCCTGTATGTCTCACCGCCATTTGAAACTGAACAGGGCTAAAACCAAACATCTTATTTTTCCCCTTACATCCACCTCTCCCCTTCCTCCTTTCTCTATCTCTGTGGATAACACTCTTCTACTTCCTGTTTCCTCAGCCCACAACCTTGGGGTCATTCTTGATACTTACCTCTCCTTCTCACTTCCACCTCATCACCAAAAACCTGTTGTTTCTTTCTTTATAACTTTAGCAAAACTTGCTCCTTTTTTTCTTAACACACTACTAAAATTACTTATCCACCTTCTAGTCACCTCCCATCTTGACTATTGCAACCTCCTCCTTGCTGGTCTCCCTTTGAGCCTTCTCTCTCCCCTTCAGTCTGTTCAGAACTCAGCTGCATGGCTAAACTTCCACCAGCCCCAATATGCGCATATAACCCCTCTTCTCAAATCACATCATTGGCTCTCTTTCTGTTTCTGTATCCAATTCAAACTTCTCCTTCTGACCTATAAAATCATTCATTCTACTGCTCCTCACTACCTTTCCTCTCTCCCTATCCCCCCCCACCTCGTGAACTTTGCTACTCTACTGACTTGCTTCTCTCTATGCACTTTTCTTCCACTGCCAACTCCAGACTTCGATCTTTTCCCCTTGCTGCTCCTTATGCCTGGAACCAGCTACCTGAGTCTGTATGTCAGGCTTCATCTCTGCCCCGTTTTAAATCAATGCTAAAACCTCGCCACTTGGATGCTGCCTTTGGATCCTGCTCCTTTACTCTTAAGTCTCCTTTCCCTTCCCTTGTTGTACCCTTGTTCTTAGCTTTTGTATTGTCTGTCTTGATTAGATTGTAACCTCCAATGAGCAGGGATGGTCTTTTTTGCATTTGTCTGTACAGTGTTGGGTATACTTTGTAGTGCTATATAAATGACTAATAATAGTAGTAGTAGTGGTAATCGCAGCTACAACTTTGATGTGGCGTCCCCGAACACTGCCGACCTCCTGCTATGCTTACTCGGCTAACTGAGTAGCTCCAGCCCTGACTTTCATCTACATTTATCAGCCTAAAAGCTACTTTATTGTTACCCTATGATATAAAACTAATAGTATACTTCACTGGACTAAAAGAGCATTAGTGAAGATACGCTACAAACACATGATAGTAAAACCGGTTAATTAGGGGTGATTACATGCGAGGCTTTCTCTATTACAAACACAGGTATTGCATGCAAGCTATTGGTGTGTTGTAAATAAATTCGTCATCCACTTGCTATCTAAGGGGCTTGTTTACAAAGCCATGGTAGCGGTTTCCGATCATTATCGGAGCCGCGGCCCCATTGTAAACAAGCCCTTAAATGTCCTTACTACTGACTGGTGGGCTACCATAGCGGTTTCACAGTTTTCTAAGTCTGCATTTTGGCTCTACAACAGGATCATGTGTAATAGTATTAGGCAACCCAACTTACACAGAAGCATTTAAAGTATTTTTTGAGTAGAACTCATCTCAGCTTAAATAATAGGATCTAGGCTAGCAAGGCAGAGGTAAAAGGAACAGAGTCCATATCACTGCTTCCTGGTGGGAATAGATATGCTTTTGTACTAGAAGTTGCTTTTCACAACATATGTTGCTTGAGTTTCTTGCAACTGGGCAGGTTGGAGTGATTCTGAAGCCTGGTATGGGGATTGTACTCCAAACCCATCTCTTTGAGATGAAAGGGTATTGAAAATGGATTTGCATATCAAGCTTCTTTGGCAGTCTCGCCTACAGAAGAGATAATAGGTCTTTGTAGCCTGGTGGAGCTTAATCGCCAATTAATTCATACTTGAATGTGCACAGTAAAGTCCTGGTATAGTGAACGGCTGCTATAGTGAATTCTCTAATATACAGAATAGAACATTTGCCGATATCTCCTTTCCTTTCCTTGTATTTCAATAGGGGCGACCCTCCCCCCTCCCCTGGTATAACGAGTAAGTCTCTTGTTATATAGCCCATATTGTTTCTGGCTTTTAAACAAAGCCCTTTGGACCCCAATTGCAAGTACATAGGGAACATTCATACTAAATGATAAAATAATTTCTGCAATCTTGGCATCTGAATGTTCTTTTTCTTGGTGTTTTTAGACATCAGGGACATTATCTCCATAAATCTATTTTCAATTAAAATTCACTGTATTAGCAGAGGGCTACAGAGCACTCCACTAATGGATAGGGAAATAAAATGTATCTTTGAAAGCATAGGGAATTCATAGACCAAAAAAAAAACAAACCCCTTTGGAAATCTATTTGAGCAGCTGCCCAAAGACATTTTAGCAGGATGCTCTTGTGAAAGGATTGTGTTGCAGTCTTATTATTGCTGGACTGTGCTGGTATTAAATGCCAAGTACAGAATGAGGGTTACAAATTTATTAATGAATTAAATTAAATGTACATAAACGGAAGTGCTCTGTCTCTTTAAAAAAAAACTTCAAAAATAAAAATCTCCAAAAAGTACGAAAAACAATGTAGAGCACCCAGGTAACCAGAATTTTGTTGCTTGTTTGTTTCCTAATTAAACTGCAGGTCTGAGGATGATGACAGATTCTTGATGCTCTTTGGTGTAACAATTTAGATGATGCCCAGAGGGGAAAGGGTGGTTTAGATTGTCTTATTTTGTGCCAAGATTCTGTGCTACCAGTTACACTTGTCAGTCTCAGACTAATCATTTAACAGTTCTAAAGGCTAAGAGCTGATTAAAATATTCTAGAAAAGAACAACCTCTTGCTTAGAACCAGCCTTAATATGTCTGAGACCTGCTGCATGCACACAACATTCATTAAACACAAAGCAAAGATCTCTCTATGTCTATGGATGTAATCTAGTGGTTAAACCTGAGATTGGAGCTGGTGCTTTCCAGTCTTAAATCTGCAACTTGGGGTAAATATATTTACTTAGGGGGTAATCTTCAAAAGCCCTTATCTGGAAACCCACAGAGGTTATTTGGATAAGGGCCCTAAGAAAGATATTCAGGACTACTGAATATCTGCACAGACTGCTTCGACACTAGTGTGGGGGTGGTCTGTGGGTAAAGCAGGGGCAGGGGCAGCTGCTATCCTGATAAATTCTGCCCTTCTACAGATGTCCTAAGCAGAAAGGCTAGCAGAAAAGCTGTCCTAAGTGATATCCAGATGACGACTGAGTATCGCCGGTATGCAGATAGTGGTTACCACTGCTGTTCTAGCCAGATCTTCAATGTTGACAACACTATAGATACCAGCACTGAATATCCATAGGATATTTAAAGCTATGTCTGACCACCACAGTTTTTAAATATCCGGAGCTTAGAATATTGCCCTGTTAATATTATCAAGTCATATTTTAGGATCCTTCTTTATATTGCCGATGGCGTAACCTTTGGTTTTGGTTGTGCTCCATAAAACCTATATAGTACTTTGGTCAAAGTTGCTAGAACAGGCTCACTTCATTTGCATTTGTCCTGGGCAAAGTTCTACCAAGCTTTAAACTGCCATTTTTGGAGAGCCAGGACATGTTTGCAGTATTGGTTACCTTTGATAATTTGCCAAGTAGCTAATCCTGCTTGACACATCCCTCACATGATATAACTCACCTGCACATTATCAAAGTACTTAACCTGCCTTCAGTTCTAAAACAAAATTAATGTCAGTCTTGCAGGAACCTGAAAAACATGTTTGAAGAGGTTTGCAGCATTTTATCTGATGCGAAACATCAGCATGTCATTTTAATCTATGTAGGGCTATAAATGAGAAACTGAAGGTCTTGCAGTCTCCCTTCAGATAAGGTGAGTCTGACGACTGTCCCTCCCAGTTCCTGAAACTCGTGCCCTGAGCCAACCACATCTCACTATCATCATATTAACATATATTGCACATTACTGGGGCATTGCAGTTGCATGTCATTAACATATCATTATAATGGCATTAGTATATCATTAGCATACCATATTCATGTCAACATATCATTACCATGACATTTGCAACATATTAACTTGGGAGTCCCGCAGCACATTCAGAAACTCTTCACCACCGCTGCCTACTGTTCTTCAGCCTAGGTTTGTGCATGTGTGTAAGTGGATGGATAGACCAGCAGGTCCTCCTTAATAGACACCCTTGCTCCAACCAAAGGAACCTAAATAAATCCTTCCTGGATCTTAGCCCTATCTTCCCAATCTACAGAGTCCCTTTTATGTCATCTGTGTCTTCATGGTGTGGGGCAATCCCCAGTTGTCCCTGTCTTCCTAGTGCAGTGATACAAAATGGCGTCAGCCAGCATGAGGTGAATTTCAACCATGCATCCAAATGGTGCTCGCTTCTTGGTAGACTCGCATCTTTCCGTTGTGCAGCATAAATTCTAAGCGGTACCAGCTAAGAGGCTGCCATCTTTTTGTACTACTAGAACAGGAAGCCATGGACGGGGTAAGGGGAGATCCAGAGGATAGAAGAAGAGAGGAGGAGGGTCCAGAAAAAGAGATTTTCTAAAATTGTTTTTGTAGTGGAGGGAAGGAGGTAGAACTGAATTCAACATTTTTTTAAATTTGGTTTTGTTTTTCCTTCCATTAGTTAATTTCATTTGCTGTTTGTGTTTTTCATTTTTAATAAATGAAACTGAACAAGTAAGTGAGATAATAAAACAAAATTCTGCATATCTTCACCATTACATTAACATGCCATTAACATATGGTTGTTGTTGTTGTTAAGTGCCGTCGAGTTGGTGTGACTCATGGCGACCCTCTGGAACATACCTTCATCTTGTGAACCAAATGCTTCAGAACGTCTTCACTTTCAGCCAAAATGTTGTTTTATTATAAATATATATTGATGTGGCATTGATTGGCATACTATTATCATATCATACCATTACCATTTTTATTTATTTACATAGAAGAATTTGTATACCGTTATTCAAGAAATTCATCCTTTCTGCCAGGTTGCCGTCTTGGTGAACTATTTTACTTTTGGTCAAATTGTTTCTTTTTCATCAATGGAGTTGGCAAGGAGGGTGGACACTGCTGTTGACCCCGACCAGCTTGCTTTCCTTAGAAAATTACTAGTGACTATCATGACATTAGCATTGTTTAAAACTAACTTATTATTCATTTGCATTAGCATTTCATCCATAGAGCATTAACATTCCAATAATGTTGCATAGGTAACTCACTGACCCCTGAACTGAGAACCAAGCTCAGTTGTCCAGCTTCTTACAAGAACCTGTAGACCTGGTTGTTTGGCCAGTTTTCTTCATTTTAACAAAGTGTATTTAAGACATTGACTTGCCGTCTTGGGGTTAGTAGTCCACCTCTGTATTTTGGATCAGGAAAATGCTAGTATGGGCCTTCTACTTTACAGGTGATGCTTGATCTTTACATATTTGCCAGGAATAGTGATTGACACTTGATTATTCAAGTAAGGTTGTGGGTGGTAGGGGTGGGCAGAACCTCTTGTAAAATAGTGCCCTGAGATGGATGTGGGAATTCTCCTCCCCACATCTTTTCTAAAATGCCATTTCACACATCTGAGTACTGATGTTTAAATAGCAGGGTATAACTTGCTATTGACCTCTTTTATATAGAAATGTCTTGAACAATATGAGCTCTTATTACTGCACGTTGGCACCCTGGATACTGCTGATTAAGGCATCTCAACAGACAGCACTTGAAGCTGGTTACAGCAAACAGGTCTGTCAGTGCCCGTAGCAGTGCTGTGGTGAATGGGAGCAATACAGGATTGGGGGTTAGCCTCAAGTGATTTTGACATTAAAAAACAATCAAAGCCCAATGGTAGCGAGCAAACAGTAAATGATACCATTAAATTATTTTGTTTAGCCTTTGAGGAAAATCAGCACAGATATGATACATAATAGCAGCTCATTTGCTGACCATGTGATTAGCAGTGCCGTGGTCCTATTTTTTTGCCTCAGGGATGATCTAATTTCATGATCAACAGCTGGACTTTAGATGAATCCTTGTGCAACAAGACCACGCATTGTTGTGCTGAGATGACAGGCATGGTTTGATGTCGGAAAGAACAAGATTGTAGATAGAAGAACTGTAATTTTTGTTTCAATTTGGAATTGAAATTTATTCATGTATGGAAGGCAGTTCTGACCCTGATGGGGTATGGGATTGAAGAACAAGAGGAGAAGGTGGATTCTCCAAGTCTGAAGAATGGTATAGGGGAGGCTCAGTGCTGATGTCTTCACCATGTGCGATACTGCAATTGAGCTCCACCAGCTTTTCCACATAGTAGCACAGTGAATGATGGCAGATAAAGACCAGTATGGTCCATCTGGTCTACCCTGTGTGGTGGCCAGAGTAATAATAGGGGTCAGGTGTTGGTCATCCTTGAGAGCACAGGGCTCTCTGAAGCAGGGAGCTCAGTCGGTTTCACTTGCTTCTGAAGGATCGCCCTAGCAGAAGAAAGTTCAACAGGAGCCCTTTCTAGCCTGTTTCTTTTTTTTTAACAGAGGATACTGTAGGATATATTATTAAAATACCTGTAGTCCTACAGTGAATTTTTAAAGGGAAACTCCCCTTGGGGTTTCCTTTGAAAATCTGGGGCACCAATGGAACACAACTACATTGCACTTCTGCAAATGAAATTAAGAGCAGAGGTATAAAAATACAAACTCCACGTGCACGTTCATTCCCCTTTTCTTACTGGACAAACATACCCAGGCTTCTGATCACACTGAGGGGAGGGAATTTTCAGACCTGCTTTTTACATGGGTCAATACTGTTTATCTGCCTAACATTGATTTCTAAGTATGTAGAACACAATTTTCAAAGGAATGTAACTGAATACCAGATCTCCTGAGGTAAAACGTGCACCTTCAGATAGGATAAAAATGGCCTGATATTTTCACAGCATGTATTTTAGAGACTTTCCCAGGTGTGCATTTAGAATGGGCAAGCACCATGATAGTTAAGGGATTCTTGAATAGTTTCAGGTGGAAAGGCTGTGGAAACTGGTTTTCAGGGCTCATTATCCTCCATCTCCTGGAAAGCCTCAAAACATTAGCAACATCACTCTGAAAGGCAGGTGCCAGAATGGTGAAATCACTGCCAGGGCCTGATTTAGGAATCGGGAACATAGTCACCCTGCCTAAGGTGTCAAATGTTGAATGTAACCAAATCCTTGAATTTCCCCCACTGCTCTCCAATTATCGGGGAAGGAGGAGAGAGAAGAATCCCTCACCTCATCCCCAGTCCTCTTCCTGTAGGTGCTGTGGTCATAATCTGGCCTTGATAACCACATTATTTACATTTATTTATTTATTTGCATTCTCTTATATACTGCACTATTCTGCATCAGTGCGGTTTACATTGAACAAACTGAAATTACATTGAACAGGGCATTATAACTTGGAGATAACTATTTTACAGGGAACATGGGCTATGGAGGGTTAAGTGGCTTTCCCAAGACCACAAGGAGCACCTGTGGGACTAGAAACCCCAGTCCTTCCGGCCCAAGGTTGCTGTCCTCTAGTGGGATTTGAACCCCCGACCTTCTGGCCTGAAGTACCTTGCCCCAACCACTAGGCCACTCCTCCACTCCATTACTTTCTCTTTAACAATCTAGCCTCGCCCCCTCCCTCCATCCATAAAGATCAGGGGTTCTCAACCCAGTCAGATTTTCAGAATATCTACAATGAATATGCATGAGATAGATCTGCATACAATGGAGACAATGTATGCAAATCTATCTCATGCATATTCATTGTGGGAATCCTGAAACCCTGACTGGTTTGGTATTACTACTACCAGCACTTATCATTTGTATAGTGCTACAAGGTGTATGCAGTGCTGTTAGGTGTGTCCCAAGGACTGAGTTGAGAATCTCTGATGTAGATCACGGTATACTTGCTATGAAACAGCATGAGCACTTTTACCTGTACTGAATGGGGGTAATTTTGTGCACATTTACCTACATAAAAATCTTTGGAAATGGTCCTCTCTGGCATCGTCCAGTGGAGAACTGCACCTGTCAAGACCTCTGTGCTGCTCTCTGCAATAAGTGAGACTTGCTAGGACTGGGATAGAAGCAGTCCTTACATACCCTGGGGAAGAAACCATTGCTTAGTGGCCAGGCTCCTAGAATTAATGGCTATCCTTCCACCCTCTGGCCAAGAATTGCCACTTCAAGGTCTGGATTAAGGTGGGAGGGGATAGAAAATGAGAGAGAGAGAGAGAGAGAGAGAGAGAGAAAAACTCATCTGCAGCTCTGCTATCATTGCCCAATGAAGGCTGAATTCAATCAAGCTGAAAACCCCAAAAGAAGTAAGACAAACCTGCTGATCTCAACCCCCTCTCCCAAGTCTTTCAATATATGAGAACAACTGTATCATGGGTCTATGTGCTACCATGGCAGACAGTTGCTATGGTAACTTTTTAACCTGATGCCAAGTATAATAAATGCAGCAGCGACACCTAGACAATTTGTTGGCATCAAATGCCAATTGACCTGTAGGCAGTTTGAATTAATTTAACCTTGTTCTCACAGAACCTTTCTAAGCTTACTTTTTCCTCGAATGTAGCAAGGCTTCTGCTTGGTTTTTGAAGAGGAAAAGCACTACAGGATAATTTTATAAGGGAACATTTACTTTACCTGGTAAGATAAGCACCTACTTTGCCACCCATTGTAGTCATTTATGCGCGTAAGTGGCCACAGGCATGTGTTAATAGCCTCTTATGAATAACGATCAGTGAAAACGTTCAGATGTTCACATGATGCGGTGTAGCTGGGGCGCAGTATGGGCGGAGCTTGGGTGGAATCAGTACGTTTACACATTGACTATAAAGGGGCATGTGTACTAACGTGTTAGTTTACCACGTGATAAGCCCAAAAGTTTGCACAAAGGTGGCATAGACCCTCGCTAACTGCTGGAAACGTACCCAGCATGTTACCCTGTAGTTACCATGGATAGACACCCCTCACCGCAGTAACCAGTAGCACCAGTGTGCACGTACTGCCACCCATTAAAGACATTTGTGCTAATGGCAGCTATTGTGGTTATCATGTGCCAATGATACTCATGATGTGCAATCAACGCCCATGCTCTACCTTTAACCCACCCCATCACTGCCCCTTCTCACATTACGAGGTTAGCATGGGACATTTACCATTAGCACAGTTTTGTAGACTTGTCCCCAAATGCCTTAACTTATGTGTGTACTTGTGAAATGCACATGCTTTCAGTTATACCTGCTATAGAACAGGTGTAAATATCCACACCTTAAATTAAGGTGTAATTTCTGCCTCTTGTGTACCTCTCTAGGTGCCTACCCATAGCGCCATTCTATAAACTACCCTCCATATGTCAAGCTTCTGAAATGGCATTTCAAATACCCATGTATCATACTGGAAAAAAGCAAAGGTGTTTAGTGGAAAGCAAAAAAATAGCTATCATTAACTTGACCCTCTGCTCATTGAGTTTCTTAATAAGAAGGAAATGATTTATATAGTATTAGGAATGCTTTTACCATATATTGTGTGCTATATTGGAAAAGGTCCATCAAAGCTCATTTCAATGACATGGCGTTCCTCCGCTATGTCCACTGGGTTCTTCCATGCATGCACTGTCCTTGCCATCCTCCTTATGCTATCAGAATTCAAGGAAAGGTGAGACAGGCAAAGAATCGTGAAAGTAAAATGAGAGGTCATTTGTGGCCTGTGGTTTGGCAGGAGAGAGGAGTTGAAATGCTCTTGTCTAATTGTCTTGCTTGTACTTTTACGGTAAGTGTTAACTATGTTTTTACAGTCAAGTTAGCTGCACTCTGTTGCAGAGGAAGTGCTCTAGGTTGTAGCCTTCTGCATGTCTCATTAACCTCTTATATATAGCTAAAGAGCTGTTGAAAATTTTATTTCAGGCATTCTATTTAATGTACAAGGTCCTTTCAAACTATATATGTATTATATAGCATTGAGTGTTCAAAGTGGTGTCTCTGTCTAGATGACCCCTGACTATGCATGTATCTAATATAAGAACATAAGATATGCCATACTGGGTCAGACCAAGGTCCATCAAGCCCAGTATCCTGTTTCCAACAGTGGCCAATCTAGGTCATATGTACCTAGCAGTATCCCCAAGAGACACAGGTTCCACAATGCTTGTATTGGGTCAAGCATTGATATCCTGGGTCCCTTTTAATAATGGTTTATGGACCTTTCCTCCAGGAACTTGTCCAAACGTTTTTAAAACCCAGCTACACTAACAGCCCTTACTACATCCTCCGGTAACAAATTCCAGAGTTTGATTAAACGTTGAGTGAAAAAATATTTTCTCTTATTTGTCTTAAATAGTTTACCCTGTAGCTTCATTACATGTCCCTTAGCCTTTCTATATTCTGATAGTGTAAACAATCGATCTACGTTTACCCGTTCCACTCCATTCATTAATTTATAGACCTCTATCATAGCTCCCCTCAGCCGTCTCTTTTCCAGGTTGAAGAGCCCTAACCTTTGTAGCCTCTCTTCACAGGAGTAGCCTTCCATCCCCTTTACCATTTTGGTGGCTCTTCTCTAATAACGCTATATCCTTTTTAAGATACGGCGACCAGAATTGCACACAATATTCAAGGTGCGGTTATACCATGGAACGATACAGAGGCATTATAATATCCTTTGTTTTATTTTCCATTCCTTTCCTTATGATACCTAGCATTTTATTTGCTTTCTTGGCCACCGCTGCACACTGGGCGGAGGGTTTTAACATGTTATCCATGATGACTCCTAAATCTTTTTCCTGGGTGGTGTTTCCTGCAAAACGTTAATCCTTTCTGACTCAATACCCTCTCTAACATAGAGTGCAACCCCTCCACCAATTTGATCAGCTCTATCATTACGATATAGTTTGTATCCAGGTATCACAGTGTCCCACTGGTTGTCCTCCTTCCACCATGTCTCTGATATTCCAATCATATCTAACCTCTCATTTAGTGCTATATATTCTAACTCTCCCATCTTATTTTTTAGACTTCTAGCATTTGCATACAAGCATTTTAGAGACTGTATTTAGTAATATTAATCTGGCTATTGGTAGGCATGGGTAATTTGGAATCTTTACGCTCTGTCTGCAGCATACTCAAGGGCATTTGGGCTACTTTACTCTTTTTTGGAACCTCACTGCTTTTGGTAGTATCCTTCAAGGATACCTTCTTCCGAACCATGCGCTCTTGGGCGACTGTCGGCTTTCCCCTATTTTCTAGTTTAAAAGCTTCTCTATCTCCTTTTTAAAGGTTAATGCCAGCAGTCTGGTTCCATCCTGGTTAAGGTGAAGCCCATCCCTTCGGAAGAGCCCCTCCTTACACCACACTCTCAATACATGGAGGTAAGTGCACCGCAGTAATAGCACCATCTGTTATTTTGCACATCCAAACGTTGACTATTTGGAACGTGATGGTCACACCCCTGAGAGTTACTGCAGAGGCTTTACACTTAGTGCAAATGTGCGCTGAATGCAAAAGCATAGCACACTTTAATAAAAGAGCTCCTTACACATGTAAGTAGCAATTTGACAACCTGGGGGTCCTTTTGCTAAAGTGCAATATTTTTTTGCCCCAACACATGTCTTGAGTGAAAGTCAATGCTCATTAGGTGCCTCTGCAGCATGGTTGGGGGTGTGGCCAGCACGTGCCCCACAGTTACCATGCAGGCAGATCCTTAGCATGCATCGTGACCCCTGGCAATTACTGTGAGTGCAACACTGGCGATTAGCACGCGATACTGGTGCCTACACTAACCTCAATGTGCCATCTACATCCACATTCCCCCAACCCTGTCCATACCCCAATTCACTGCATAATGTGCATGCGGTAATTATCCTGCCTACGTGGTAACAACTACCAACAGTCCGTGGAAGCGGTTAATGCAGAATGAAATGTGCATTTAACCACATAGCATACATTTACAAAAGGTTCTTAGGTGTGTAAGTGAACCTAAGCGTTTAAATGGAGCATTGAATGGAGTGTGTGTTTTTTCAGTATTGCATATTCTCCCTTTTTTTTTAACTTTGAACCTATAGCTTTTATGGGTATGATAGAAAAAGTGAAATAGAAAAGGTCATTTGTTTCTAGGAAGCACTAATATTTAATGTTGAGCACATATAATTTTATAAGTTCTTTGACTGTATCGGCACTAGGAGAGACCCAGTCTCGAGTAAGATATTGTGTTGGAGCTGATACATGTTTGAAAACATGAAAGCAGTGTTTGATTTACAATTATAATGCAATGACTGCATAGTGATTGTAGAGAATTAAAATGTAAATTTTTGGTTGGGACAAATTTGGACCTAACCGAGAGACGTGTAGAAGAGAATGCAGAAGAGAGCTGCTGATTGGCTGATTTGAACAGTGTATTTGTATTAAATCTAGTGGCACCATGATAAATACTGAGCTGCACAACATGTCAAGGCCCCAAAGCAGCTAGCATCAGCGGAAAGAGGATTTTTGTTGATCAATGTGTACTGAGAGCCAGATTACTGATAAAAAGATAAGTAACCCTATCTGTAAGGTGTTTGCCGATATTTGAATAATCTGGACATTAAATACAGATTGTATTGGGCAACCCAGAGGGTTTATGGTTTAAGAAATGAAAGTAACATTTCTAGAGGGGCTCAACATTGTGAATGAGTGAGCTTGGTATACATATAAAAAAGAAAAAGAAAAAAGTGGTTATTAAATATGAATACTACTGAACAGTGTGTCAAAAACAATAGAAATTTTTTTTGGGAACCAATGATGTTTGGTGGCGGTACTTATTGAGAATATTTATAAATAAATATGTTTTTGGAGATTTTTTTGAATGTGTAAATTCCAGTGTTGAAAGAGCCATTCGATATCCTACTCAAATCTTCTTTTTCCTCTATCTTTTTTTAAAGATATTTTCTTCAGACAATAGAATACAATGTATATCCCATAACATTCTTGGTATCTTAGGTACATTTGTCTTTTGAACATTCCAGGGTGTAGACGATACAGTTCTCAGTTGACGTCATTATGCATTGGTTAGAAATGCATTCCATTTAAGCTTTGAAGATAATTTAATAAAGGCACTTGAAACTCAAATGGAATGCATAATATGTGAGAATGACATAAGAACTCTACCCTAATATCACTGAAAAATATTTCTTCTCATTCCTACAAGGCCTCACAAACGTTCTACTTTCCCTGGGAAGTTTTCTGGGGTGGAGCATTAGCTGGGACGGAATTCACACGTGTATGTTATAGAATACTGTGCAGGCACATTCTGGAAAGGTCGCGTATGTACAATCTGGGACGTCCAAGTCAGATTGTCTCAAATTCCATGGGGGGAGGAGCAGCAGAGAAAGTGGGCACGTTTAAGGGCTATCTAAAATCGACCAGTCTCACCTTAAAAGATTAACATCTCCAGCAAGAGAAAAAGAAATAGGGTCATACAGAATAATAGGTCAGACATGTGCAGGTTTTTGACTTATTTTAGAAACTTGCACATGTCAGATACGGGCGGGGGAGGGGGGAAGGGGGATCCAGGAATATGTGTGTATCTGTTGCCACATACATGTCCCGGTCTAGCATTTTGCAAACGGAGTCTTACAGAAACCCAGTAGCTGGGAAAAAGGCCCCTTTAGAGTATTTACAGACATGCTTTTTTGGGGAATGAGAGGGCATTCTCCTCGCCTACATACAGTTATTAGGTTGCTGAAACGAACACTTTTCAGATGGCTGTTCTTTTCTAGGAGCAGGTATAGACATAGACGTGTCTGCCAGTGGGTTTAGATGTGCAGCATCATTCTAAAATCTGGTGCATATTTGCATCTTTCTCAGAATGCCCCGGACATTCCTCGCAATACACACAAAAATGGGTCAAACAATACTCAATGTAAAAAACAAAGAGTACTGAAAATGTTTGTAAAAATTATTTTGAAGGGAATGGTGGAGGCATCACAGACATTAAAGAGGACTCATAACCCTAAGTCTTCTATAGCCCAAGCTCATCATTTGACTCCACCTTTTTGTTTTTCTTTTAGCATATGAAAATACTTTTATTCTTTCTTTTTTTCTTATTTTATCAAATTAAAACTTCACAGATGAGGGTGTGTTACAGAGACAGCTGTTCCGGACGTCATTTCCTAATGCCGCGTCGGAGGAAGGTGCGGTTTGGGTTAGCTCCCCAGACTCCCTTACCAGTGTCCTCCGAGTTACCTGAGAGAGCCGAGGTTGTTGGTCCTCTAAATGCATTTCTTCATCGGGAAGGTCAGCCACAAGTGGGGGTGAGAAGCCCGGCTAAGAGTTCACCGGAGCCGGTGAGCTCGACGTCCCCTTCAGGTAGTGATCTGATGCTCCCGGAAGTGAGGAGACCGCCGAAGCTAGCGTGCGTTGGGGAGCGGTCAAGCGGCGACGACACTGTGGTGCCTTACATAGGTGCTTCTTCAGAGTTGCTGGGGTCGCCACTGAGCGTATCTGAGAGTGGTGAAGTGCCCTTGCGAGTTCCTTCTGCCCCAGGGACGCTTGGATTACAGCAGCTGACGGCAGAAGTAAGGGGAATAGTTTCTTCACTGGTATCGGCTTCCGAGATGGCACTCACTTCAGTTGAGCACCTGCCCTTTTCCTTTGAATTGCAGAGACCGGAGCAATTTACACTTGAAGCCATTTGGTCAGCTATTAAGCAACTTGGTGAGGCTGTTGTTCCCCAGGTTCAAAGTTTGCAGGTTCAGGTGGTGTTGGCTGAGAAGAATTGTCCCTTGAATTCTGAGGCCATCGATGCCTTGAAATTTACAGTTACTGAGTCTTCTAGTCAAATTGAGCGTTTGGATTCCCAAACGGAGGCTTTGATGAAGGATTTTAGTAATTTGAGAAGCCGGATGGAAGCATTGGATAATCATTCAAGACTGACTAATTTACGTATGATTAACTTTCCAAAAGTGGCGGGTATTTCAGCTAAGGATATGTTTAAAGCCTATATGTCAGAGGTGCTTGGGGTGTCCTCTGAGCTTTGTCCACCATTGGTTAAGATATATTATATTCCTATGGGTCAAAAGGTTTCTTCAGCCGCTGTTGTACCCGGTTTACAAGAGGTAGATGTTTTAAATGTTACAGCTATGTTAGAGTCATCAGATACAGAGGTATCCACCCCAGCTACTTGTTTAATAACTTTTGCCTTGGCATCTGACAGGGAATGGCTTCTAAAAATGTTCTTTAAGAAGAGAAATATTGTTTTTAAGGGTTGCCTGCTCTACATGTTTCCTGATTTGGCTAGAGAAACCCAAAGACGCAGAAAAGAATTTTTAATTCTGCGTCCAAGGGTTTCCCAATTGGGCGGGCTCTTCTTTTTGAAATACCCTTGTAAGTGTCTTGTGAAATTAGAAGGTAATTCATATATATATTTTCTCCATCTTAATTGATTTCCTTTTTGAATGCCCGAGGGGCCCTTACTGGTGGGTCTATCTCTTGTTCTACTCCCTCTTGATTAAGCTGGGCTGATATGTCTCTGTTTAATTCCTATTAGAGTATTTTGTTGTATTAGTTTCCTATTTTTGGATCTTTCCATATTGTGGGCTAGAACGGGAATTTCAGTTAAAAGTATTTCTTCTGGATTTTTCTTATTTGTTATTTGTATTCTCAGATTTCCCAATTTCCTTGCAAGTGTATATATCCTTGTAATTATTGATTATTCTATAAATAAAAAGTTTAAAAAACCCCAAATTCACAGAGAGTCCACAAAGCCACGGACACTTATCTTCTAAAGGCGTCCATGTAGAAGGTGTCGAAATAATGATCTTCAAAGTAACAATCTTCTGCTGGAGTGTTTTCGGTGCCCAGTGCTGACTATACAGTTTTATCAGGCAGCGCAGTTAGCAGGGATATTCAGCCATTACCCGAGAGCACAGACTGGATAAAGCTGGGAGAGCCATTGACCTGTCCTATCTCTATCCAGTTTAGCTGTTTGGTTAGTGATGGAATATCATCGTTGACTGGATAGCTTTCTGGACTGCCCCTACCCACCCTGGGCATTTGTTCTGCAGTCTGTGGAGATATTCAGTGGCACTATCTGGATCACCACATTTTACCCGGCTCGCAGGTTCTGCTAACCTGCTAAATTCTATTGAATATGCTCCCCTATGTGTTTATAAGGCCTCCAGACCCAGGAGCCCTGTTATAAAACTACCCTCCACATGAATTGTATGCAAGCAAGATCTTAAACACTATTTGGCTGTGGATAACGCGATGCCTTCATCTTTCTTTTGATTTCCTCAGCCCTCCTTCATTCCCTTTTGCTCTCATCCTGTGGTGTAAATTCTGCCAAAGCAGCCCTGCAGTGCAGGGAGGGACTCAAAGAAGGATTGCCCCCTCACTGCCATATTTCTGGACTGGTTCTTTCCAAAGAAGGGGATCCATTTTCGGCTACATCCAGGTAAAATAAAATAGTAAATGACGGCAGATAAAGACCAGTATGGTCCATCTAGTCTGCCCAGCAATATGGCAGGAGTAGGTGCACCCCTACCCATGTCTTTGCTTAGTGGTGCACCCACCAGGAGCAGGTGCACCCCTCCCCATGTCTTCACCCCTCCCCATATCTTTGTTTCTTTGTTTGTTTAGGGGTGAACCCACCGCTCCTCCCCCCATCGCTCTATGTAGGACACCCCTATTTGTTGAGAAATTAGATGGTTCAGTTTATTTTGATTTATTTAATCTTGTTGCTGTTGTCTCTGATGGAGGCTGCAGTTTCCTCTTCTATTCGGTAGACTCCCTGTTTTGGGAACCCTTAAATATGAACTTACATCACTACTCTCATCTCTCTGCAGCCCTGGGACAGCCATGACAGTAAGATGGCTACTGCCTCATTTGCCTCTTGCAGCTGATTGGTTCTCATGAGCAGAATGAACCAATCAGCCACTGGAAATGCTTCTTATGGCCCAGAGGAGAAGGGCACTGCTCTGCTTTGTGTGGGAGGGGTCTTGTGTATAATCCACCTGTTTCTCTCAGCTGCTCCTCCTACTGTGGGTTCAGGTGGGAGCCAGTTTGAACTCT
This sequence comes from Ichthyophis bannanicus, assembly GCA_033557465.1. Lineage (NCBI taxonomy): Eukaryota > Metazoa > Chordata > Amphibia > Gymnophiona > Ichthyophiidae > Ichthyophis > Ichthyophis bannanicus. The sequence continues at coordinate 114,860,358 of CM066049.1, read as the reverse complement.
TTTCCCCAGATTTAATTCTACATTGTTGTAGATGTGACTGCTGTGAGAGTCCTTTAGTCGCAAGAACCAGTGTAGTCAACTACACATATAGGACCTTTCTTCATCTGAAGAGCACATAGGTAGCTGAAAAATGGGCCCAAGCAGCTCCAAAAGCTCATATGCAATTCATAATTTTTGCATAATTATTAGGTTGGATCATTGGAAGGCATCACAGCGAGTCACAACCTACAGCAAACAAAAAGAATTATGGGAGAAGTTTAAATTCACAGGATTTGCAGGGACATTTTCAAAGGGAGACTGCACATAGAACCTCACCTTGGAAATTTGGAGCTGACCAGGGCTATGGGCATTGGTATATTCATGGACTTACCCGCTTTAAAGCAAGTGCAATGTCTAAATCATAATGAGGATTTCAAAATGAAATTGCTGTCTACTGCCTAGTGGTGCCACCCTTCCATTCTCCTGACCCCACCTCTTTCCTCTAAAACAACGTGGGTACTTTTTACCCCACTCCAAAGGAGTAGGGCAGCTTGCATCCAGTCATTTTACCTGGATTGCTGCTTAGTTACCTGGGTGCATTGTTTGAAATATGTGCTTCCAAAGATCGTAAAACATGGACATTATGGGAAGGAGATGCATGACGGAGAACTATGTTTCCAGCGGGGATAACATGTTGGTTCTATGATACTGACTTTTAGGATAAATTCAGAGTCTTTCAAGATGTGATTAATTTTCAGCAGGAATTGCTATATACAAGCATGAACTTGTTGAGGAGCTGGTGGTTTTCAGGGCTGTGCCAGGAAGTAGAATATCTCCCTGTGGAATATTAAATGTTATCACAAAAACAGAAAACACAATTTAAAGGGAGTCTGCTGCTGTATGTCAGTACTACAGGTAAAGAGATTTGGGGATATTTGCGGAGAGATAAGAGGCTAGTATGTAGGCCATAAAGGGTTTCATTATAATTTTGCATCAATAAGAGAGTCAAATAATAAGTCTTCTGGAGGGGTAAATTTACAAAGTCATTTTTGCATGTATGTGGCCACATAATGCACATAGATAGCCTCATAAAGTATTGATCTGTGTAAAAGCACATGGGTTGATATGAGGGTGTTTACTTTACTGCTAGACATAGCCATGGGCACGGACCACGGTGCAAGTATAGACATTCATTAGGAAATACCTGAATCTATGCACATACTTGCAGACTTTACAAGCAATCAGCTTTAAATATCTATGCCTGATGGCAGCTTCTTACGCTAGTATTTTATAAAGACACATAGGCACCTGTCTGACTTTACAAAATAGCACCTAAGTAGGTACCTAGGTGCCCTCTGATAAAATTACCTTCCGCATGGTTGATCACAAATATTTCATTGGAAAAAATGTCTAAATGAGTGGGGCATAAGAACCTGGATCACTGTCTTGACAATCCAGATAATCCTTAAGCTATTTATTATTCTCCGTTTAGATGCGCCCACCCCTACCCTGAGTATGCTTCTTCTCAATGGACTGCAAGTGGACACACGATGAAGCAGTTTGATGGTGCATGAACGCCCATAATTCTAACTGGAAACTGGGTGTGTTCTACCTCTTGCACCAGAAAGATTAGTAGAAACTATATTACCATTGTACAAACCATCCATATGAGTTTGCCATTTCAAAAATCACATCACTAGCTAACCTGAATAGTGAAATCAGCAGTGTTGAAGCCAGGTTTATGTTTCTCCAACTCCTGCAATGTTTCCTTCTCCAAGGAAAATTCAAGATATTTTTTTCCACTAAAAAAGTCAGAATAATTCCAATGGGCTCAGTCGAATGGTAACATGCTTATGTCAAATGGAAAGTTGCTTAGATGCTTTACTTGAGTGTTCAATCAATCATGTTCCCTGCTCAGCACTTATTCTGTGTGTTGGTATCTGGGATACAGACTATAGAATGACTGCAGAGTGTTTACCTATCGATGACAACAGAGGTGTGAAACATAGGGACCAGTATGGTCTAGTGTTTAGAGCATTGGTTGAGGAGAAAACACGGACTACGACTCTCTGTATAACCAGGAATACGTCATTTTCTCCTTCTGCCTCAAGGACCCAGTTGAAAACAGAACATTGGGTTTTTTTTGAAGGAAACTTACTCAGTTTCCCTTTGAAAAATAGTTACCAATCACGAGAGCAGCTCATTGGGGACAAAATAGTGCAGGTACATTTGAAAATCATCCAACCTAAGCATCGCCTCTCCCTTGAATCATGCTAAAGGTGTACCCAAAGTGAAAACCCATGTATGCGTTCAGCTGGGCAGAGAAGGACAATTTTCAGCTCAGCCCATTTACCAAGATAATTGGCTTTGAAAATTGCCTTGCACGCTTATTTTGGGAGCAATGGGAAAGACTATAAGAATAACAGATTTAATTCATGATCCTCTATGAATGTAGAATAGATGAGGCCATGCAAAAACATGTGAAGTAGGATGCTCTATAGCTGATATAAACCAAAAATTAAGCAGTCCACAATAATAGAAGGAGACAACTTCCATGAAATTACACAAAGAAAAGAAAAGGATAATAACATCCTCAACATTTATCCTTATTACTTCATCAGATCAACCTCATCTCACTTAAAGAAGAAAAAACAATTACCGGCCATGGTCAAGAACAAACTTCTCCAAATGTGAAACATCCATAAACACATAATTGTTCCCCTGAAATGAAACCAAACATTTACAGGAGAACCAGAGAAAAAAGGTTACATCTGTAGCCTCTCTATCTTAGGGCGTCGGCCAAGAGTTGTTTTCGATGAAGCTGGGTTGCCTAGCTACGTCAGGAAATATTGTTATTTTTTGACCACAAAAGTTCATCTCCCTTTTCTGGAAATAGGTTTTCAAAATAAGATTTCTATCTTTAAGAACAGTGAAGGTAACTATGAGAGTGGCTTGAGAAGCAATAGTGTCAGTGGAATCTTCAAGAATTTGAGTTAAATTAGCCACAAATAGTGACACCAAAGTATCCAGGCTACCCTCTTGCGTGCTCACATGCTTTACCTTTTGGGAAATATAATATATAGTTGAAAAAAATATCATCAGACTTTTGGAGTAAGAGGACCTCCTTAAAACACTTCCTCAACAAAATATCAGGTGCTAACAAATGAGTAATTGGGAAATTCAAAAACGTAAGTGAACTGACATGGACTGGCATCGGGCACTTTGTATCAGATGATCACATGGTCTACTATGCTGGAAATGAAAGACAAAGAAGAAATGGTGTTGCATTTATAATAAAGAAGAAACTTGCAAGAACTGTAATGAAATACAATGCAGTCAGCGAACGCTTAATCTCTATTCGTCTACGAGGAATGCCTATCAACACAACTATAATTCAAGTATATGCCCCAACAACAGCTGCAGAAGAGAATGAAATTGAAGAGTTCTATGAACAAGTACAAGCTGAAATTAACAGAACATGCAAACAGGATATCCTGATAGTCATGGGTGACTGGAACGCAAAAGTTGGCAACAAAGAAGAAGGCAAAGTATTTGGAAAATATGGACTTGGCAACAGAAATGAAGCTGGAGAAAGACTGATAGAATTCTGCAAGACTAACGATCTATTCATCTCAAACACCTTCTTCCATCAACACAAGCAGTGACTGTACACATGGACTTCACCCAATGGATTGTATAAAAATCAAATTGACTACATCTGTGGAAGTCAACGATGGAAAAGTTCCATAACATCAACAAAGACAAAACCTGGAGTTGACTGTGGTACAGATCATCAACTACTAGTATACAAACTCAAGCTAAAGTTGAAAAAGAGCAAACCACTCATGAATGCAGCAAAATATGACCTTGAGAATATACCACTGGAATTTAAAGACTGCCTGCAAAATCGATTTGCTGCTTTAGATACAAATGACAGAGCTCCAGAAGAGTTATGGAATGACATCAAGAAGGTTGTGTTGGAAGAAAACGAGAAGTCTCTACAAAAGGTCAAAAAGCAAAAACGGCCAAAATGGATGACGGAAGAAACTCTGAAAATTGCCCAGAAACACAGAGAAGCTAAAGCCAGAGGAGAAAGAAAGACAATAACAGAACTCAACAGAGATTTCCAACGTGCAGCAAGACAAGACAAGGAAAAGTACTACAATGACGCATGTAAGGAAATAGAAGCAGAAAGTATTAGAGGAAGAACAAGATCGGCTTTCCTAAAGCTACGAGAGTTAAAGAATAAGTTCCAGCCTCGAATTGGAATGTTACAAGATGCTCAAGGTTCTATGTTGAATGATGCTAAGAAGATCAAGAAAAGGTGGAAGGAATATACAGAGTTTTTATATGATAAAGATCAAGTGGACCAACAGCCGTTTCAACCTGTACCTTATGATCAGGAATCATTGGTGATGAAAGAAGAAGTTGAAGCAGCATTGAAAGCCTTATCAAAGAACAAAGCACCAGGCATTGATAGCATTCCTATAGAAGTATTACAGCAATCTGATGCAGCTGTTACCGTACTTACAAGGATCTGCCAAGAAATATGGAAGACATCATCATGGCCAACTGACTGGAAAAGATCTGTGTTTATACCAATACTAAAGAAAGGTGATCCAACTGACTGTGGAAATTATCGCACAATCGCTCTGATCCCACATGCTAGCAAGATTCTACTGAAGATTATTCAAAAGAGACTACAACCATACCTGGAACAAGAACTACCTGAAGTGCAAGCAGGGTTCAGGAAAGGGCGAGGAACGAGAGACATCATTGCGGATGTGAGATGGATCCTTGAAAAGACTAAAGAATACCAAAAGGATATCTATTTGTGCTTTATCGACTATAGCAAGGCTTTTGACTGTGTAAACCATGAGAATCTCTGGGCCACATTAAGAAGCATGGGTATACCAGAACACCTGATCGTACTCTTGCACAATCTGTACATTGATCTAGAAGCAACAGTTTGAACGGAACAAGGAGAAACAGAATGGTTTAAAATAAGCAAAGGTGTAAGACAAGGCTGCATACTTTCCCCCCTACCTGTTTAATTTATATGCAGAACAAATCATCAGAGAAGCAGGACTCTCCCTGGAGCACCGGATCCCAGTGCGTCACGTGTGAGCGATGGCTACTTTGGTGGCAAACCTGTGCTCAGTGCCAGTGACGGAGATCTGCAAGGCTACCACATGGTCTTCACACATTCACAGCTCACTACTGCCTGGAGAGCGTGTCCCGTATGGACAGTGCCTTTGGCGAGGTGGTACGCCGTAATTCGGGGTGTAGGCATCTCCTGCCTTCTGACCCTTCTGTGTTCAGTCTACCAGAGTGATGGGCCCTCTGGACACTAGGGTATTGTAGAATCTCTCAATCAGGGACTCATCTTTTGCAGCTCGCAGCTACCCTGTCACGGTCACCATTGGTGCTGACATAGTTTGGTTCCCAGCAGCATAGGGAGTCCCATATTTGAGGACTGACTTCCTGCTTGTTGCTGGAGAAAACATAATTACTCACCTATAAGAGGTGTTCTCCACGGACAGCAGGAATCAGTCCTCGCAACCCTCCTTCCTTCCCTTGGAGTTGCCTCCTTTACCTTATTTTATTTTTATGCCTTCCTAGCTATGTCATCTGACTGACCAAGATGGCACCCTCCAAGAGGGGGTGTCCTCCTGAGCACCTGCCCAATGTCCACAGTAGGTGCAGCCCAAACACAAGTAGCACTCGAACACTCCAACGGGGCAGATGAATGCCCCAAGCTTGCTCTCCGTAGCACAGGAGGTAAAATCCCGAGTCTATCTCCTTTCACCCTCGACCTTTGTCCGCTCGTAGCAGAGCTTGCTTTCAATCGAAAGAGAATTTCCTCCTGTGCATTTATACCACGGAGGTATTTAAACATCTCTATCATATCTCCTCTATCATGCCTTTCTTCTAAATTATACATATTAAGATCTTTAAGTCTGTCCTCATATATTTTATAATGAAGACCACTAACCATTTTAGTAGCCACCCTCTGCACTGATTCCAACCTGTTTATATCCTTTTGAAGGTGTGGTCTCCAGAACCGCACACTACTCCAAATGAGGTTGCACCAAAGACTTCTACAGAGGCACTATCACCTCCTTTGTTCTGCTGGCTATTCCTCTCCCTATTGTACCTAAGCAGTCTTGGCTTTCGCCATTGCGGGGAGGAGTAGCCTAGTGGTTGGGGCAAGGTACTTCAGGCCGGAAGGTCGGGAGTTCAAATCCCACTAGAGGACAGCAACCTTGGGCCGGAAGGACTGGGGTTTCTAGTCCCACAGATGCTCCTTGTGGTCTTGGGCAAGCCACTTAACCCTCCATTGCCCACGTTCCCTGTAAGTATTAGTGTATGTGTCTCATATCCCCGCGTGTTAAATGTATCCCCCAACTGTGTTGTGACCGCTTTGATTGAAGGATAAGGCGGAATACAAAACTGTCTAAATAAATAAATAAATAAATTACTGGCTGAAAGTGAAGATGATCTGAAACATTTGCTGCTCACTATCAAAGAACATAGTCTCAAAATGGGCCTGCACCTTAATGTAAAGAAGACAAAGATCATGACAACTGGCATAATCAACAGGTTCATCGTTGAAGGAGAAGAAATTGAAATTGTGAACAACTTTAACCTACTTGGATCAACTATCAATAAAGAAGCAACAAGCAGTCAAGAAATCAGACAACGCATTGCTCTTGGCAGAATGGCTATGAACGACCTAGATAAGATTCTCAAGAGCAGAGATGTCTCTCTCCATACAAAGATTCGACTTATTCAAGCCATGGTATTTTCAATAACATCATATGGATGTGAAAGCTGGACAGTGAAAAAGATAGACAGGAAGAAAATTGATGCCTTTGAATTATGGTGCTGGCGGCGAATACTGTGCATACCATGGACTGCCCGAAGAACAAACCAGTCAGTGCTAGAGGAAATCAAACCTAAGCTTTCTTTAGAAGCTCAGATGACAAGACTTCGACTTTCATACTTTTGACACATCATGCGAAGAGAGAGATCATTAGAGAAAGACATCATGCTTGGCAAGATAGAAGGTCAACGCAAAAGAGGAAGGCCAGCAATGAGATGGATTGATACAATAACAGCAGCTACGGGTACCAGTCTGTCAACAATGAGCGGCCTGACTCAAGACCGAACACAATTTAGGATAGCTATCCAGAGGGTCGCCATGAGTTGACTCTGACTCGACGGCACTTAACAACAACAAAAAGGTTATTAGCCTTGGATACATTCTCTAAAATGTTTAGCCTATTATTAATTAACAAGCTATTCTTCACGAAAGAGGCACCCGTGGACTGCAAGTTGCTGGCCAAAACTGGACAGCTTCTGGTCAGCCTCACAGAAACACAAGTCAACCTGCTAAAATTTCTCAACCATTGGTTTGGAAATCAGTGTCCTTTAGCATCTCTTCTGTCCTGGTAACCACATGATATGTTCATGTCTGAAAGTGTCTTGGAACACAGGCCTTGTAACAGGTTTCGGTAGAGAAACTTTAGAAACTAAATCCATCTTTTGTGTTGACATCTCCTCATGTTCTCCTGAGGATATTGTAGAAAGTGATAAGGAGGCCCTCGGTTAAGGAGGAGGAGATCTATTGGGCAGGTTTATCCTTAGAACCCTTGATTTGGGGAGTATTTTCCCCTTCCTTTTTCTCTTGGGCATCATACAAAACAGTACTCACAGGTTATGGGGGATTAAGTCCTCCTCAGTGCTCCGAAGGAGCTTCAAAGGGGCAGGACCTGCCCCTTTGGACACGCACCCACAGTTACATACTGCAGAACAGCAGTAGTTTTAAGAGGAGCGGGGTGGGTTCTACCCAATGACATCACCAGTGTCGACGCAGAGAGTCCAGCCGCGATGGTCTCAGCGCTCCTCACCCTTCAGCTGGATATGATGGCCCACAGAGCTCCAGTAAACTACCTCCTGTACTACTTAAATCTAATGTAACCAACTTAATAAAAGAAGCAGAGCTCTCAAAAGCTAGTTGCAGATGCATTTGGTCAGTTCATTAAAAAGGCATCATACCTACAGCTTCTTTGTTGTCATTTATTTCTTCATATTCAAGTGAATTAACACAGCAACCAACATACTGTACTTTTCCCATTAGCAAATCAGGTGCAAAGCGTATTGAACATACCATAAGCTGCCTTAGTATAGAAACAGCATTTCAAAGGCACAGTGCCGGGTACGCACACTGATGGGGGAGAAATGCAAGTGGTGGACTTCTCTGGGTTTTATCTTTCCAGCTATTCCAGAGATCAAAGATATTTCTGGAAGAGCCTTCGAAAAGCAAGATTTATATCACACTCCTTCTCAGACCTGAGTGTGCTTGGTAAATGATTCTGCACATGTTATTTAGCTAAAACTAGGGAAATGCACTCTGTCTGTTTTGGCTCTCCTGACAGATTCTGTATCTCTCCTGCATACTGAATATCGACTCATTAAGAAATTAACATGTTATGATTTTACTGTGAAAAGTTTCAAGATAATTGTTACAGCTACTATCCTGAGGCTGAAAAATTGTGGTTCCAAAATACTTTTATAGAAAACTACAAATTGGATGCTTTTCATATCTGTTACTTAAATTTTAATTAAAAATTAGCCTCCAGGTTTCACATACTTCCTTTGATGTTGCTGGAGTTTTGACATCCTAGGGTGGTGAACATTTATAGATTATCGTGTCAAATTATGTGTCCATGGAAACTGTTTTTCAACAGCTTCCATTATGGCTAAAGCTATTATCTACTTCAGCAATCTATTTTCTTTTCAAGCTGCTAGAATACAGTAAGTAAACTGGTATTATGGTAATTCCCTTCTTGGAAATGAATTTAATATATTCAGAGCCTGAAGTTATAATCAAGTACTTTGAAAAGAAGACAAGACTCATTTTTCATTGTTTTACTTCTCTTTGAAAACAAATGCATTTGTTCATCAATCCCCAATAGATTCTACAGGGCTGGATTTGTTCTTCAAGCACTCCTAGTTACAGAAGCAGGCATTTACCTCCCACCTCCAGGAATGTGGAAGGCAGATCTACCACAACCTCTCCAACAAGGATGCAGGAGTGTCATCTGGGGGGTTGGGTGGAAGCAGGAAATGTTTCTTGGTGTCTTCCACCAAACTTGTGCTATGTTGAAACATGCACTGCTCAGCCTGAGCAGCAACACCCATAAGTCCTGCCCCTAAAATGATTTTAGTGTGCGCCAAAATGAAAAACTGAAACAAAAGGTGAAAATAACCCGAAATAAAAGAGCTATGAAAAGCAAAATAAAACGACGACGATTTCAATGCACGGCCCCAGTCCTCCAAGTGTAAGCATGAAAGAGAAGTGATAGCCACCATGGTAGTCACCCCACAGCTTTCCCATAATTACAAGTACTGCTCATGTCTCAGAACTTACGACCATCTAGATCAGATGTCTCAAACTCCATCAGGTTTTCAAGATATCCCTAAAGAATATAGAGAGAGATCTGCATACGATGGAGGCAGTGGTTATGCAAATCTATTTCATACATATTCATTAGGGATACCATGGACACCTGACTGGATTGCAGCCTTGAAGAACCGGAGTTTGGAGCCCTGGATCCAGATCGAGTAGCAGGGAAATCAATCGGATGTTCAGCATAAAGCACCTAAGAAATGATCATGTGCTGCGGAAGTTCTCTCTGTGCTCATTGTTCCTCTTTCCTTGGCTCATGGTTCTAGAATCCTTATAATCCTCACATTATAGTACTGGCCCCTGTTGTTCCTCTTTCCTTGGCTCATGGTTCTAGAATCCTTATAATCCTCACATTATAGTACTGGCCCCTGACAATGGGCTGCTGTTAAAATGAAATGCCCATCTTTGTTAAGAAAACGAAAGAAAAGAAACACGGACATTTCGTCCATCTTTCTTTTTGTTTTGATTCTCTTGGGCAAGCCACTTAACCCTCCATTGCCCCTGATCCCTGTAAAATAGTTATCTCCAAGTTATAAATGCCCTGTTCAATGTAATTTCAGTTTGTTCAATGTAAACTGCCTTGATATCATGAAAGGCGGTATATAAGAAATGTTAAATAAATAAATGGTAAGTTACCAAACCTTGGCTTGACCTTCCCTCTCACTGACAAATTGAAAGAAAAAAAAAGAGCAAGCCCCCATGGGTCTGCCCAGAGCAACCTCCACCCCCACCGGAGAAAGACTCTTATTCTATATTCATGAATTGAAATAAAGCAAGAAATGGAACTAAAAACCCCATAAAAGCAAAAAACAAAAACCCCAAGCAGATTTAGAGATCCCCTTCTTTCCTATCAAAAAACCCTACCACTGCCAAATTCTAAAACAATATAAGCATCCCATGATAGACCTGCCACCATCTCTCCCAAAAATAGATTGCTGAAGTAGATACTAGGTTTAGCCATAAGAAGTCTTACATCATCCATTGGAGTCACTGATCTCTCTTCCAAAATGATACTGGCTTGGGGGGGGGGGGGGGGGGATGATTTATTATTTTTAAATTGTGTTTTTTTATGTGTGCTGTTAATTGTTGGCTATTTATTGTGTATGTTGGTAAAACCACATAGACTGGTTTTAATTAGTTTTGTGGTTTATAAAGATTGCAAGTTAAATTAAATTATCAATTAAATCTGAGGCTGGTGCCATTTTCTTGTAGAACCATACAATATGGGCGTCGCCTTGCTGAAGTGGTGGTTACAACCCTAAATACCTTGCTGAACAGACGGAATAAGCCTTTTACCTGACATCATTTAGTATGATACTATGTAACATTCTATGCCATTTTTAGAATTATGACAACCAGGGATGTGTATGTATTCAGTTTATTTGCGTACTTTCAGAAATGTTGTGCATGAAAAATGGATTTAACACATGCTAATCTATGAATTAATGTATGTACAATCGATTTGCATGCATTAAGAAGCTCTAACATACATTCACTTTTTTATGGAAAACCATGTGTGAAACAAACTGAAATATTAAAAATAAGGAGGAAAAGACAACATTTTCAAAAACACAATAACATGTTTTTGGCTGTGCACATGACCAATAACAGCCATGTCAAGAATTGCCATAGGAAGGGGACACAACTTTGCAACTAAGATTAGGGATAAAAATTACGCTGAAGCAAACCCTCTTTATTCTGTCTTGCAGCAACCCCAAAGTCCTTGCATACCGCCTTTGCACCCTGGGAGCTCAATGAAGAGGAAAGGGGAAGCATGTCAGGATTGAAAATAAACTTTCTAAACACAGATTAGTGCTTTGAACATAAAAGCATATGGGTTTGCTTGAAGGATGTCAAAATGTCAGTCAGAGGAAGAAAATTTATAATGGGTACTTACAAGAAAAAAAAAGGCAGCTCTTAAAGTATTACGCCTGCCTCTTGTTTGACCACACCGCTCTCTTCTTAACCCTTTAATCTTTTCAACCCCTTAATTAGCCACAGAGACACTTAGGTGTTGCATGCATTTAAATGTGCCGCAGACAGCCATATCATACTTGCTATGCAAGTCTAGTGCATTTGGTCCTGACAGGAAGATCACAAACTTCTATAATATTCATATTGAGAGGGGGAGCCTGTATTCAAAGTAGTGCTTAAAGTTGGCATTTTCAAAGTTACACTACTAGCTCTTTGAGCCTGCCTGGTGGTGGTTTAGCACACCGGTAATCTTGAATACAGGCTCCCCCTCTCAATGTGAATATTATAGAAGTTTATATTTTTTTTTCCATCTATTGTCTAGCTATCCATGTCCTCCTCATCCCTCATAGGTACAGCTTGTTAATGAAGCTGTCCACCAGTCATTGGACTTTGAGATAAAACATGTGTGACTGTAATTGCAGTACTCACTTATGATCTTCCTATTGTAATTTATGTGTGATTAGATTATGGATTTTATGTCACATTTAATGTTTAGGCATCACGATTTTTACGTGTGCATTGCCCTTCTTTTTATAATTATTTATTATTTCTTACATATGGTTATGAATCTTTATGGTCTTTTATGCATTGACTGTTTTGTTTTTCTTATGTTTTTACTTTTTAATGTGCATCAGACATTATGTTTTTAAGCTATATTATTATTTATTATTTATTTTTTTTATGTTTTTTATGAGACTTGTACCCCCTGAAGAAGGCCGTTAACCAAAATGCGTTGGGGTTTGACAATAAAGTTTCTTTTGACCACCACTCTATGCACCGGCTTCCTTGGTTTATCTTCTTTCCTGATTGTCCTGAAGTTTTTTCTGGTCTGGAGCCCTATGGAAAATGCTAACTGGATTTTTTTTTACTTTGTAATCTATTGATTACTGCTATAGTGATTTACACCAAAGATTTTTCTTTTGCCATGTTCTTGGGCCAGAAATTCTGTGAAACCTTGTCTGTGTTATCAGAGACATTTAGCATTCTGTTTGATTATCACAAATACGACTGAAACTAGTTTAAATTGCAAATGCAAAAATCCTTGCAGACCTTTAAACCAGTTTGAAACTGATTTCAAATGCATAGCAAAAGGAAAATGAACTAAAGATTGCAGTATGTGGTGCAAGAGCATCTAATAAACTCTACAAGAAAATTAAAAAAATGTTTTTATGTGTTATTCAATTACTTGAAAATATTTTCACTGTGTTTTAAGGTTAACTAGACGTGCTTCTATTCATAGTAATACTGTAAATATATATTGAGGAGTCCCATCCAATGGTTTGTACTCCTGAAACCAGCTTGATTAAAGCAAGCATATGACACGCAACCTTTATTTTAATATAGTGTGTCCTTCCCTTGATATGTACAGGATCAACCCAAAGCATGATCATTTCCAGTGAGAACACATTTTATATCCCTTATTAAAAATAATTACTGTCCCAAAATTGCCCAAACTTGTTCACCTGCCATGGCTTGAGCACAGAACAGAATCCAGAAGTTATAGTACTGACTGCATCATTTGCCAAGTGATCTAAACGCTAACATTGTTAAGATGATCACGAAGATTAGCCATTAAATGTACATTGTCATTGCTGATCCGTTGTATGGAGGGTGATCTCCATCACAGATTCGCTGATGAGTCTTGTGCTACCAGAGTAGTAGGTATTTCTCTGCTGGTGTGCAACCCACTGAATAAGGTTCCTTTTCCTTACATTCTCCTCTCTCAGTTTCAACAGCAAGGCACTTCACCTCAAAGCAAGCAGTATCTTGTTAGATGATGCATCACCAACAAAGCTGGTTGATGGCCAACATCTCCCAGGAGTCTGTTTCCTTAAAGTATGCTGTCAGTGAGATTTTATAATGTTTTCTCTGTTCATTATGGAATCTCCTGCCACAAGTGAGTGCCAGACTTGTTAAGGGAATATTGAATTAGGCGTTCAGTCACATCTAGCCTTCATTCAAGCAGAACTGGTGCTTGAGAATTATTTCTTGAATACCGGATATGCTAGCTTCATCAAGACCATTAGAACGTGTGCAATGTTCTGCCCATAAGATATGGAAGGTCTTCCTGAGGCATCTTTGCTGGGACTGCTCTAGGGTGTTGAGTTGATGTCATTAAGCCACCCAAGTTTCAGAGAAGAATAGGGATAATAGCTGCATAGTAGACCCAGCTGCCTGATGTTTTTCCTTAAGTTACAGTTGGATGTGTGCTAAAGTAACCTTCCAGAGAAGACAGTCCTTCATTGCATCCTCTGAAAAATATTATCCTTGGTTTGAATGCTCTGGAAGAGGTTTTACCAATTTAAGAGAAGTTTTCCTCGATGACAATTTATGAAAGGAAATTTCAAAGGACTGAAGGACTGGTGCAAGTTGACAGAGTACCTTTGTCTTTCCAATGTTATTGACTGAGAGTCCTAGATATCAATAGACTTTTGGAAGGAGTTCAAAAGCAGACTAGAGGCTATTCATGGTATCTACAAGGATAGCACAACTGTTAACACACAGAAGGTTAATATAGATGTTTGAAAATTAATAGGCAAATATTGAGTGGTGCGATCATCATATAAATTGGAATGAATAAGCTTTTCATTCAAAGTTGTTTGTGTTTTCAGTGGCACTATCCATCTATGGGGGGGTAGTTACTAACATGTTTTAAGGAAATAAATAGGATATTTGCCCCATATCACATGTTCAACCATAATATCATGTGTTATTGCATGATAATACACATTAGTTTAAGGGGCTTCATGCATTACATAATGAGATGCAAATGCATGGAAAACACCTCATTATGCAAATTGAATAATGCAGCTTGCATCAAACTTCACAAGCTGTGCTGTTTCAGCTAGTGTTATTTTCCTACCTGGGAGTATCGGGTGAAATAACACAGAATGGTGAGCAGATGCCATTGTGAATTTCCACCTTACAGTAAAGTGACTCCAGTTGACCAACAGGCTGGCATCATTTTGTTGTATGGCATAAATTCAAAATGGGGCATGTTTACTGACGTGTAGTAACATTTATTGTTGGGTTTTGGGCACACTAAGCAGTTAGCTTGGGACCGCAATAACTGCTACTGTGTGCTAAAACAGCCAGCATAGCAAATGTCCCGCCCTAATAGCTTAGTGAGATGATGGAGCCCTGGGGAATAGGCAGATTAGTGGTGAAGAGTGGGTGTTGACTGCACCGAACTCTTAGTGTGGCGAGGCACTTTACAGTGCGGTAACTGTGGGGAGACACACTGGGCATGCCCTGACAGTTACTGCGGGGTGACTGCACTTACCAAGCGTTAGTTTTCACTCCAAAAGCATGGTAAGTGGACATGCTCCTTTATGTGAAGGTAATTCCTTTTACAATGGGGGGAATTAGTCTTTTCCCCCTTTTCAATATTGCGGAATGATTGGGAAAAGGCAAAATTGGCCCCTTTACTACTACTACTACTACTACTACTACTACTATTCAGCACTTGTAAAGCGCCATGCACGCAGCGCTGCACAGCTAACTTACAAGAGGTAGTCAGCATACAAGAGACAGTCCCTGCCCGTCAGAGTCATGCTCATCAGAGCTTACAATCTAGTTAGAATAGTACATTAGTTAAAAACAGTACAGAGCATTAGTCGGTTCTACGCAAGGTACGGTGTGGTACAGTTTGGTATGTAGTTGGTCATAAACGTTGACGGGAGTTAGGGTGAGATGAGGAAGGAGTCAGGATCTGAATGCAATGGTGAAGAGGTGGGTCTTCAGCCTGGACTTGAAGAGGGCCAGGGAGGGTGCCTGGCACACAGACGCAGGTAGACTGTTCCAGGCGTGAGGTGCAGCATGGTGAAAAGAGTGCAGTCGGGAGTTCGCGGTGCGGGTGAAAGGCATTGATAGGAGTAATTTGTTAGCGGAGCGCAAATTTCGAGAGGGGACCTAGGGAGAGATAAGAGGTATTGAGGGGCCATAGAGTGAATGCATTTATAGGTGAGCAGGAGAAGCTTGAATTGGATGCGGAACTGGACAGGGAGCCAGTGAAGTGACTTGAGAAGAGGAGTAATATAGGCATGGTGAGGCTGGAAGAAGATTAGTCGAACAGTGTGATTTTGTATAGATTGAAGGGGAAGGAGGTGGCTCATGGGAAGACCAGCAAGGAGTAGGTTGCAGTAATCGAGGCGAGAGGAGATTAAGGAGTGGATAAGCGTTTTGGTAGTCTGTTCAGAGAGGAAGGGGCAGATTTTGCTGATGTTGTAGAGAAAGAAGCGGCAGGTCTTAGCTACAAGCTGGATATGAGCGGAGAAGGAGAGAGAGGTGTCAAAGATAACCCCTAGATTGCGGGCCAAGGGAACAGGAAGCATAGTAGATTCCTCCACATGGATTGAGAGAGGGGGAAGTGGGGGGGGGGGGGGAGGTTAGGTGGAAAGACAAGGAGTTCAGTCTTGGCCATGTTCAGTTTCAGTCGTCGATGAGACATCCAGGCAGCGATGTCCGAAAGACAGGCAGAGATCTTGGACTGGGTTGCCGGAGAAATATTAGGTGTAGAGAGGTAAATTTGTGAGTCATCAGCATAGAGATGGTACTGAAAGCCATGGGAGGAGATAAGCGCACCAAGGCCTTGGGTATAGAGAGAGAAGAAGATGAGGCCTGAGAGAAGAGGATGATCCCTGGGGTACACCTACATGGAGTGGGGTAGGGGAGGAGGAGGAGCCACCAAAGCATACGCTGAATGAGCAATGGGAGAGGTAGGAGGAGAACCAGGATAGTATGGAGCCCTTGAAGCCAAGCAAGGAGAGGGTGATGAGGAGAAGGTCGTGGTCAACGGTGTCAAAGGCAGCAGAAAGGTCAAGAAGGATGAGGATAGAATAGAGGCCCTTGGATTTAGCCAGGAACAGGTCATTTGTGATTTCTGTGAGTGCTGTTTCAGTGGAGTGTAGGGGACGGAAGCCGGATTGAAGTGGGTTGAGGAGGGCCTGGGAGGTGAGGAAGTCGAGGTAGCGACGGTGGACTGCTCGTTCTAATAGTTTGGATATTTATTTATTTATTTATTTATTTAACAGCTCTTATATACCGCACTATTTTTATCAGCGCGGTTTACAAATAACAAAGAATACTCAGATCAGCGAAGACTGATTGGGTTTACATTAAAACAGGGAACAGAACTTGGGGAACATGGGAATTTTCAGAATAACATAAGTCCATATGAAGGGAAGGAGGGAGATGGGTCGATAGTTAGAAGGGCATGTGGGATCAAGTGAGGGTTTCTTGAGGAGGGATGTGACAACAGCATGTTTGAAGTCAATGGGGACAGTTGCAGTGGAGAGTGAGAGGTTGAGGATATGAGTGATGGAGGGGGCAATGGTGAGGGGGATGGAACTTAAGAGATGGGTGGGGATAGGGTCTGATGAACAGATGGTGGGTTTGGAGGAGGACAGAAGGAGTGCAGTTTCTTCCTCAGAGATCAGAGGGAAGGAAGAGAGGGTGGCAGAGGGAGTATGGATGGGGGAAGAGAATTGGGGAGGAGGGGAGGTAGATGGGGAGGTAGGGAATTGGAGGGTAATCTTGTGGATTTTGTTGTGGAAGTAGTCGGCTAGGGTTTGGGCAAAAAGGGAGGGTGGGATCGGGGGCGGAGGGACCTTGAGGAGAGAATTGAGGGTATTAAAGAGACGGCGAGGATCAGAGGCAAGGGAGTTGGTTAGATGGATGTAGTAATCTTGTTTGGCAAGTGCTAAGGCTGACTGGAAAGAGCCAAGCATGAATTTGAAGTGTAGAAGGTCTTCCGGGGAGCGGGATTTGGACCAAGCTCGTTCGGCAGAATGGGCACAGATGCGTAGGTAACGGATTGTGGGTGAAAGCCAGGGTTGGGGAATAGATTGTTTGACAGGACGTGGGGTGGGAGGGGCAAGAGTGTCAAAGGCTGAGGATAATGTAGCATTGTATGAAGATAATGCCTCATCGATGGACTTGGAAGATAAGATGGCGGAAAGAGATGGAGAGATGGTGGAGGAGAGAGTCAGGGGATCAATATTATGAAGGTTTCTAAGTAGGTCAGAGGAGACAGGACGAGGTTGGGACAGAGGAAGTTGAAGAGTAAGTGTTAAAATGTTTAAAAAACATGTGAGGGTTTAACCTAGGCTGCCTAGGTCATACTTCTATTTTGTACTTGTTTTATTTCTAAGAAATAATTCACATCTGAGGTAATATTTGCAAGCTATAGATCTGTCTGCACAATACCTTGCTAGATACTTCATATGCTTGTGATGTCCATTTGATCCTAAGTTAATTATTGAGGTTAAGAGGTTTAGGAAAAGTTTAAAGGATGGTTATTCACATAAAGTGTAATTTTAAGAGGGACGTCTAGGAAGAATCTGGGACGTCAAGAGCAGAAAGTCCAAAAATCCAGGGCAGTGCAACAGTGAACGGAGGCACAAATAAGTGACTTCTGATATCACTCCATCTCCACCCCTGAAGATGAACATCCCAGTAACTGGTTCTGGGTCCCACAGACATAGCAAGGCCGGGTACATGCACGTGTATAGGCCATTTCACAAATGCGGATGTCCCCGAATTGCACAGTTGCAGAACCGGGCACTTGTGGTGGGGGGCCGGTAATACGTTTGGAGCATACAGGACACTGGCCTTCTGGGGGCGCCCATTGCCACCACTGTTACCCCTCTTCGGGATGTACAGCAGTGGCAATAAGCACATACAGCCCCGTGGCGCCTACCTTTAAACTTCAGCATCGCGGGGCTGTCTGCTTCTGCCCCTCTGACGCCTGATGTCAACTTCCTGCTGCAGACAGGAAATCAGTATCAGATGTCGGAAAGGAGCTGGAAGCAAACAGCCCCATGGCGCCAAAGTTTAAAGGTGAGAGCCGTGGGGCTGTTTGTACCCATTGCGGCTGCTGCACATTCCAGAAAGGGGCGGCAACAGCGGCAATGGGTGCCAGAGGATGGCGGGGGCACAAGGGATGAGGCTTGCCTAGGCCGCCTCATCTCGTTGCGCTGGCCCTGGGAGGATGTATTCACATGCAGTTTTCTTTGGCCAGGAAATATTATGCTCTTCCCTCTGGAAACGTTGCAGCCATGAAACAAGCACTTTTTTTGCACCTTATTTGTGATCAGGAGCAGATATAGGCATGGACGCCTCAATAACCAGGGCCTGACACGCTTGTGCCATTCTCAAATCATGATTCTCCATTGTTCTGCCCAGGCCATGCTACATGAATGTGCTTGCACTGGGGACATCGAAATTCCCAGCTTTCTAAACTGGATCTGAGGAGGTCCCTCTGATTTGCACACCTAAATGCCTGTTTTCAGATGTCCAACTCACAAACAGAGCTTCTAAAATGACCTCCATCAGCTTTCCCAGATATTATATAAACCATCTGATTTTTAAGAGTGTAACATTTCATTTTGCTAATTTATTGATTTTATTGCATTATCAAGTATATATTTGATTTTCTATGTATTATGTGAATTGCAAGACACTTTGTAGCATTTAGGGAGAAGTGGATAATAAATCAGATAAATAAAGTCCCTGCCTCAAACAGTTTAACAACATGCTGAAGCTTATATAGTGCTTGGAGGACTTGGTAGTTTGGACCAGGGTGTGTAGGTTTGTATATCTGTGCTTTAACCCTCAGCTGTTTTGAATGACCCTGCTCTTGTCTGATCTCTGAAACTAAGCAGGGTTGGGTCTGGCTAGTACTTGGATGGATGACCACTTGGAACACCAGGGGCTGTAAACTCACTGTGTGGAAGAAAGACCTGGAAATCTACTTCAGGTTGAACTTTGCCAAGAAAACCCAGGGGTCAGTCACAAGTATCCTCATGGTCACCAGGGGTCAACATCGACTTGACAGCACACCACAACATCCCTAATAGATGGACCTTGGCTAGGCCTGTGAGTCAGCATTGACTCTATGGCACATTGTAGTTGCTTTAAACCTCACCAGTCTCTGAATAAACTTACCCTGAGATATTGCAATCAGCAGTTCATAAATTGGAATATTTAATTCAAAACATTGACCTACATCAACAAGTATCTGGTAACTGGAATTATTGTGTTAACTCACTCTTGGAGTGCCAAAGACCCAAGCAAGGGTGGGAGAAGAGGTTGCAGCACAGTAAGCTGGAGTCTGCATATTACTTGTCTGCTGCCTTCCAAAATTTTGGAGATTTGGAAAATAGCACTTTGAAGCTCCACTTAATGAGCAAACTCATTTTACTGCTTTCTTTTCAATGACCAGCAATTATGCTAAAACCTAAATGATATTGCAAGTGTTATAGGGGGTCATAATTTGCATGAGTTACATTATGACTGTGTTAGGACTGAAGTGCGTATGCCCTTCTGCAAGACTCGCATTAAATACCATCTTGCTGCATCTATTATTCTCTGCTGACAAATATACTTGCTTTGCTCATTAGGTTATCCATCTTCCCATAATCGCTGAAATTCTTACCTCATGACTAATAGGTATATGTATGGAACAAATATCCCTTTTGTTTTCTATTTTTTTTTCATTGTATGCTAATTCTGCCATTTTGGCATGTGCTAAAACCAGAAAGTTTACTAAAACAGCAGAAATAAACTTATGTTTCATTTTCTTGTCTGCTTTGGATGATAAATGACTTAAAAAGGGGAATTTTAGATGGGGAGATGGGAATTCAGATGTCCAGGTTGGGACATGGAAAAGTCCTACTGTGTTTTAGACTTTGCCAAACACAGAGCTCTTGTATAATGCACTTACTTACCGTATCTATTTTTATAGACCGCTTTATCTCAGAGTCAAAATGGTTTACAAATCAATGGAACTTTGAACTATTACATGAAATGTGGAGAACTAGAACGTTGTGAATAATATTAAACAGGTACATTGAACTCGAGGGTTAATACATAATAGTAAAGAACTATTTACATCTAGGTTACATACACACTACAGAGCTACTTACATCCAGCTTACATGGACAATGGCTAATAAACCTGGGGAGGAGGGATCCTTAGATAATGGCGATACATTTCTGGGGAAGAAGGGAGGTTTAGGTTTTGCTATCAAAGTATTCGCTGAAGAGGTGTGTTTTCAAGTCCTTCCAGAAATCCTTAATGTCAGAGATCACTCATAAGTTGTCAGGGAGAGGGTTCCAAATGGTTGGTGCATAGAGTGAGAAGGCTCGGTTGGAGGTGGTTTGGCTGCTTTTTATCTTTCGAGTAGGGATATTGAAGGTATTCTGTGTGTTAGACCTTCTGGTTCTAGTATCTGATGTTTTGTGAGGATTGATTGAAGGTATTCTGGAGCTAAGTTGTGGGAATCTTGGAAGATGGTCAATATGACCTTGTATTTTGCTTGACTTGTTATAGGGAGCCAGTGCAGGTGTTTCAGTGTTGGCGTGATGTGATCAGCTCTGGATTCACCATATAAAATGCAGGCAATGGTATTTCATGCCATCTGTAATGGGTGAGGGTGTATTTCAGTAAGCCTTGGAGGATTATGTTATAGTAAGAACAAGCAGAACCGCATGTCGATATCTCTCCATGCCCATGCCAGCCACTGGAAGCTATTTGGTTTTGCTTACATGTTAAAAATTTAGGGCATGGCCCATTAAGAAGATTTTTAGCAATTACACTAAATTTTTACTGACATAGATGGTAAAACATTTTTGTTTTAGTGCATAGGCTTTATCTTTCAATATAAAATAATTATTCTCTGTCTTAGGGCTTCTCAACTGACATAAAACACAAATTACATTGCTGTTTCTAGTATTTATAACTAATTTAAAGGACTAGTTTCAAAGGCCCTTATGCAGGTAAGTAGTGGTTTGTGCATGAATATTGGCCTATCTGAAAACTTCTCTCCCTCACATGCTCAGTAGTGTGCATGGAGTTCCCTAGGATGTTAACCGGGCAAGGCGGACATGGTGCTACAGCCCTCCTCTACCATCCCCCCTCCCCCCCTTATAAAAATAACCACAACGGTACACTTTTTTGGCATTTCAACTGGTCGCAGCTTTATTAACCATAAACATTATCCAACAAACTCATAACAACCATAACTGCGTCACTCAGGTTCCGGCAGCGGGACGAACTCTCACCAGCCATGTGAGTAGCAAAGTGAGTTCCCTCCCGCCTCTGCCGGGAACCGTCCCCCCGGCAATTCCATCCCCCCTCTTCCGGCTTCACCATATTATTAGCAAAAGCCCCGAGGGATTCTCTGGGTCGGGGGTATCCCACCCCCGCCCTGCGCATTGCCAAGATTCCGGACCCCGGACACCTCCGGGATCCCGCCCCCTCACCCCCTCCCGCTGCAACCCACCCTTTTTCCGACACCCCCAGCATAGGGATGGGAGGGTGGGAACGCTCGTCCTTGCGGCCAGCTCCAATGAACTGACCACCATGCCGGGACGCACCCCCTCAAATCCACCCTCCCGCCTCATCCATTGGCTCCCGTGCCCCTCACACACGCGTGTGAGCCAATGGATTCAAAAGATGCTCTGCTGCCTCAGCCCCCCCCCCCCCACTTCCCCTTTTTCCTCCAAAGCCGGGGCCACGCACCATGCCGCCCGCCCGGTTAAATGCGGCTCGCGGGTACGTGGCCCCGTGGCCTTCCCGTAACCGGGCAAGGCGGACATGGTGCTCCAGCCCTCCTCTACCATCCCCCCCTTATAAAAATAACCACAACAGTACACTTTTTTGGCATTTCAACTGGTCACAGCTTTATTAACCATGAACATTATCCAACAAACTCATAACAACCATAACTGCGTCACTCAGGTTCCGGCAGCGGGACGAACCCTCACCAGCCATGTGAGTAGCAAAGTGAGTTCCCTCCTGCCTCCGCCGGGAACCATCCCCCCGGCAATTCCATCCCCCCTCTTCTGGCTTCGCCATATTATTAGCTAAAGCCCCAAGAGATTCTCCGGGTCGGGGGTACTCCACCCCCGCCCTGCGCATTGCCAAGATTCCAGACCCTGGACACCTCCGGGATCCCACCACAGGCTCAGTGACACCTGTCCCTGAGCCTCCCCCAAGAGCAAAGCTGCGACCAGCTACCCTGCAGTGCACCACATACTCCAGGGCCTCTTGCCAATCTTTGAGGAGCAAATCTATCCCCACTGGGGATAAATGTAGCCCGTCTGGCCGGTATAAGCCAGCACAATCAACCTCAACCCAAGGATGCAATATCTGCCATCCCCCATTTTCACACACCCAGCGGCCAATTTGCCGATTCACTTTAATCAACCCGCGAGACCACCGTCGGTGGCTCCAGCAAGCCGGCCTCGGAATTATATCCGACCATAACAAGACAACATTCGGAAACATCAGCAGCACCCCCTCAAGATCCCTCTTAGCCGCTCTGATCAGCTGCTTAACTGTCCAACTCCCCAAATTGTTGCTTCCGAGATGTAACAACAGCAACGAAGGGGATTCCCCTGCTCCGCTGGTGGTGCCGAAGCAAAGGCAAGAGTTGCGGCCAGCGAAGATCGCGCTCGCCCAGCCATGAGACGGTCAGCTCACCAGCGTGCAATCCAAGGTTCGCCCCAAGAGGTCGCACCGCTGCTTGTCGACCAGCCCAGTAAACAAACGAATGGCCGATCATCCAGCAGCCCAATGGTATCCGGCCCGCATCTAAAAGAAAAAGCACAGTTAAACAACAACCCAGAAATCCCCTCACAAACGCACATACCCCCGGAATGCATTAGAGCGCCACCTGCCTATCCGCTGGATGTCGCGCTCGGTCAAGCCCGCCTCCGTGGCACTAGTGGCATCCCCAATCCTAAACGAATGAGGCGTGAAATCCCTCGGTTCCAAGCCTACCTGGCGTACCGTCAACCGCAGGACTGCTGCGAACTGAAAGCTCATCAGCCGACTCGAATTCTCATGCAGGAATAGAAAACCGCCCCCACTCGGCCTCACCTGTAAGTAAGCCTCCATAGCAGCCACCGGACAAGTTGGGGGAACCCTCCACTTCCTGCAATAGCACCAAAGCTCCTTTGCCCCTCTGGTCAGTCTTGGACCGGGACAAGCAGATGCCCAACTTCCCTCCATACACTCGCACATGATGCAGCTGCAGAGTCCCCCCTCCCGTTGCCGAGCTGGACTCCGCCACCAATTCACCCACCCAGAAAGCCCCAAAAAAGGCCACACAGAATGCTGCCCGGAACAGCGTGACCTCATAGGCAGCGCCGCACACAGCTTCCCTAGCATCTCATATGTGATCGGCCATCGCCTATCACCTTGCAGGGGGTTACCCCGTTCCCATCCAAGCAATAAATGGCGTGACAGGAACCCCCAACTGGAGACTCCCCACCCCACGGCCCTGGAGAAAAATGCAAACCCCACTAAGTGGGCCCGAACAGTCGATCGCGCTGTTCCTGCAGCCTTCGCAGCCGCAATGTATAGGCCCATGAGGTGGTCGGAGACCGGGCCCAGCCGCCAGCCTCGGGCAGCCAAAAATGCCACCACACTGTCGCATCCTCTGCAGTATGACCGCCATGTCGCTGGTGATACGGAAATTCGCAAAAGGCTCAGCATGCCTGCAGGCCAAGCCGCCATAACTGCTCCGGGACCCGCCTTCCAACAGTATCCGCCTCTAAAGCCAGACGCCGGAACATGTCCCACTTGAAACGGGAAAGAGCATCGGCAATCTGGTTATCATATCCTGGCACATGACGGGCCCTCACCACAACATTCAATCTCAAACATGTTAACACCACCACCCGCATCAGTGCCACCACCCTCAAGCAACGCGGGGCATACCTATTGATCACACTAACCACGGCTTCATTGTCACACCACCACAGCACCCTACGATTGCGCAGCCTGTCCGGCCAAAGCTCCAGAACAACAAGTATTGGGAATAATCCCAGAAAAGTCACGCTATCGGTCAGGCCCGCCTCGCGCCATGCGAGCGGCCATGCCTCTGCGCACCAAGAGCCCCCGAAATACACACCCAACCCACAGCCACCTGCAGCATCAGTAAAGAGTTGCAGATCGAAAGTAGACGTTTCCTTCTCCATCATAACTGCAATGCCATTAAAACCTGTAAGAAAATCATCCCAAACTCCCAAATCCACCCTCAGACTCCGAGAAATCCGAATGCAGTGATGCGGCTTATGTACACCCGAGGTAACTGCCGAGAATCTGCGCAGGAAGACCCGCCCCATCGGAATGACTCGACAAGCAAAATTCAGTGAGCCTATCAGAGCTTGCATCTCTCTCAACGTAGCCTTCGCAGACCCCATCACGTTTGCCACCAGGACCCGCAACCTCGCAACCTTCTCCAATGGCAGGCGTGCCACCATGTGCACCGAATCCAACTCCACTCCCAAAAATGTGAGGCATGTTGACGGGCCCTCCGTCTTGCCAACCGCCAATGGGACACCCCAATCCTGCGCCAACCTCCTGAAGCCATCCAAAAGCAACTGACATTGCCCTGACTGCGCCCCGCCGATGAATAAAAAATCATCTAGATAATGGGCCGTATTCGCACATCCGACGGAGACCTCAAGGACCCAGTGCATGAACGAACTGAACATCTCAAAATAGGAACAGGACACCAAACAACCCATCGGCATGCATTTGTCGAAATAATACTGCCCCTCGAACTGAAAACCCACTGAATACTGAATACTGAAACCCACTGAATACTGAATACTGAATACTGCCCCTCGTACTGCCCCTCGAACTGAAAACCCAGTAAATGAAAAGACGCAGGGTGCACAGGCAAAAGGCGAAACGCAGACTCAATGTCCATCTTCGCCATTAGACACCCAGGGCCACATTCCCGAACCAACCCCACAGCCTCATCAAAAGACGCGTAACGCACTGCACACATTTCCTTTGGTATATGGTCATTAACCGATGACCCTACAGGGAAGGACAAGTTGTGAATCAGCCGAAATTTACCGGGCTCCTTCTTAGGAACAATCCCCAGCGGGGAAACAATGAAATGTGCGAACGGCCGTTCAGCAAAGGGACCGGCCACCCTACCCACTTCCAGTTCCGTAGCCAACTTATCCCTAACCACATGAACAAAATGCTTGACCGATGGCGAGTTGCGCGCCCTCTCCGGCCCCCCGTTCCCTACCACCGGTATGGGGAAACCATGCCGAAAACCCCCCTCCAGAACTCCCCCCATCACTACGCCTCTTATAACGACTCAACCAAGGCCTAAGTGCCGTGAGTCTAATAGGGGTCGGGGCAAGACCCATCACATCCTTATTGCTTGGGGGCAGACGAGGGGACAACCGCTGCCCCTTTTTTGACACATCTAACCGCCAAGTGCCCCCCACCGCAGACGGAACAACTGTGCCGGAATTTACAGTCCGGAAAGGGGCAAGAGGATTTATTAAAATGCCAACACACGTCCCCGACTCTGACACCGCTCGATCGTTGCAACGCCGGAGGCCCAGCCCCTCGAAAGGGCCGCCCAGGATCCGCTGACAACCCGATACCACCTTTCTGACCGCCCTACCCCTGCCCCTCCCCTCACCGACATCTGCGTCAACCACAGATTTATGTCCTGCGTCCCCCAGGACAATAACTTATTTTCTTCCATTTTGTCCCGGAACTTCTCATCGTAGTTGAGCCATGCCCAACCGTCATGAGTCTGTGCGGCCTCCAAAATGGAATCCGCGTAGGCTAGCAACATCCCATATTGCCCCGGGTAACGATGCCCCTAAACACTGGCCAACCGCAAGAAAGCCCTCGTCCAATTAATGACGTTACGCGGTGCCCTTCTAACCCTCCCCACCTTCTCATCCTCACTATGTTTTCGTTTGCTATCCCCCGACCGCTTCCTACCCTCCAACAACCGAAATATATCGATATACCTCTTCTTCCGAATCTTCCGCCACAGCTTGCATGGAACCCCCTCCCATAACTCTGAAAAAGATGCCAGCGAAGTACCAACCCCGCCAGAAACCACCACCCCCCACCCTCTCCGTCCCTGTCCCGCTCCCCAATCTCTACACTCGACGAGGAGGATGAAACATTATCGGACGATGACGAAGAGGACCCCGACCGCCGCCTCCGCTTATGTGAGTGCCGACTCTTTTTCTTTGCTTTGCCCCTTACCGCCCCCGACACCCCCCCAGTGTCCTGCCCCCCTTGCAACTCACCAGCCGCTGAAGTCCCAGGCTGCACCGCCCCCACGAGGCTGTCCGAAGCTGGCCGTCTGCCGCCCTCCTGAAGCATCTCCGGCTGCTCCGCCCTCGTCATCGCCGCCTGTACGCTGCCCGCTGTCTCCGTGTCCATGCCGTCCTCTCGAAAAGCCGCACCGCCAGGCCGCTCTGACCGCTGCGCCTCTCCAGGCTGCACCTGCGAAGACAAGGAGGGAAAACAGGGGGGGGGGGGAACCTGCCATAGACCATGGCAGCTGCCATGCTCCCAGCCACTCCGCCCTGGAAGATCCCTGCCCCCCTCCCCGCCAATGCTCCCAAGTCGTGGGACACCACCCCCGAGGAAACGCAGGCCATCCCCATGGACCCCCTACCAGCCCTCTGTCCTGCCCCATCGCCCCCCCTTGCGACCCACCTGGCAAACACGCTGGGCCAGATAAACCCATAGCCTCCCTCCCCAAACTGGGGGTCCCCCCGACCCCAGACTGAACCTCAGGCTCCCTAGACACCCCCCTCCTTGCCCCCCAAGCACCCCCCCTGCCCCTAGAGGAGACATGCCCACCCCCTGCCCCCCCTACTGGGCCTCTGTACACAGGCTAGCTCCGCACCCCGAACCCCCATCCCCTTTTATCCGGACCCCCCCTTTTCCTAGAGCCCTCCTTGAGCCCCCCGCTCGCTTCCCCTTCGCAGCACCTACCCGCCCCATGGGCCGCCTACCACCCTCACCCCCCCCCCCGGCCCTCCTGTGCAGGCATCCCCCCCTTGGAACCAGAATCCAAACACTGGGAACTCCCTCCCCTACTGTCCGTTGCCCTGCAGCTCACTTATCCCTTCTACTCTCTTGTATAATTACTTTTTTTTTTTTTTTTAGTATTTATTTAGTTATTTTGTTGGCTGGAGTCTTCCTTGTTCCACAATCACCGAAAAACCCAGCACCATCCCAACCCCCGAGGCCCAATTACTCTGGCCTCTCCGTGCTCCTTGGCAGCCACCGACCACGTGCAGGGGCTTCTACTGCCCACCCGCAGCCACACAAAGCCGGGCCTCTCCGAGAGGCAGGCAGCTACCACCCACACTCCGCGCCTCACAACGGTGCACACACGTTTGTGTTGTTCTTTTTTTTTTTTTTTTTAAACTCCTACCCCGTCGCTAACCATGGCCCGGCACTCACGGACACCCACCGCCGACAACTCACTGTCACCTCTTCCGCGTCGACAGTCGACCACTGCTGCTTCACCGCGTCCGCAAGACAATGGCCACACCTTCACCCCACTGAAAATTAGATCGGGGCCTCAACCGATGCAGCCCGCCGTCCCTGCTCACCGCCACAGGCAAAAAAGGCACACGCAGCTCAACGCCCATCCTCGCGGCCAGCTCCGATGAACTGACCGCCGTGCCAGCTCCGATGAACTGACCCCCTCAAATCCACGCTCCCGCCTCATCCATTGGCTCCCGCGCCCCTCACACACGCGCGTGAGCCAATGGATTCAAAAGATGCTCTGCTGCCTCAGCCCCCCCCACACTTCTCCTTTTTCCTCCAAAACCGGGGCCACGCACCACGCCGCCCGCCCGGTTAAATGCGGCTCGCGGGTACGTGGCCCCGCGGCCTTCCCGATATCGTAGGCGCATTGAGGACACACATTCCTGGAGCTGTGTTTGAACAAGATTTGAAAATAGCACAATCAGATTATATTTTCAGGTTTACCTGTATCATTTTTCATAGCAAATCTTCCTGCACAAAATCCAGATGCGAATGCTTGTGGAGTATTTTCAACTTGCACCAATTTTCAAATGGAAGATATGCACATTCTTTATTTTGAAAATTTGGTGCTATCCCACTGGTGAAAAGCAACTACAGATCTATTCCAAAGGGGACAGTTTGAAAGTTGTCTATCTTAGAGATTCCATAAAAAATGAATTTCCCAACATTAAAAAAGGGGGATTAAGTTTTAGATGGAACTATAGCAACAAGGAGCTAAAGGTTAAAAAAATGACAGATGAAAAGAAAAGAAAATCTTCACTTTTCTAAAGGTGATATAACACACTTTGACAGCTAACTTCTGTGTCATCACAAAGACTGTCTGCCGGAGAAAGATTAGGTGAAAGTGTTTTGACAGCTTTCTCTGAAGAGCTGATACTTAATATGGAACAGTTCATAAAACAAACTTGGATTTCAGAATACCTTGTGCCTTTAGTCACAATCGCCTCCAGCTATGTGAATCTATTACTACCTCTTTCTTTCCTTCCACTATTCTACCTTGTGACCGAAGGTCCTTTTTCCTTTTGGAAAAATTTGCCAATGCCAAATAAAAAACGTACTTTGATGTTGACTTTCATTGGTTGTTTATGATAGTAAGTCATTATTGAATGGTTCTCTTTCTTTAAGATGATTTAAACCTCTTTTTTCACCATGCCTAAGACTCCTTGGGTTACAGTAAACCTGGGTTGCAACATGGGCTTTCCCATATGCATATCATATGTAAAGAAAAGGTAAATGATACATGCCAGGTGGGCTCAGGAGAGCTCAGCTGCTCCGAATCTTATTGCGCGTCATTGCTTCTGCTCTTAGGAAATACTTTGCTCCAGTGCATTCATTCCAAGTTATTTGCACCTTCATATTAAGGGCAGTTATCCGCGGATGGGGAGCAGGTGGGGTGGAATGGGGTGGGGTGGTACTAAGTTGCAAAGTGAAAATGCGATACGTGGAACTTTTCATGTTCAGAAAACTGCTTCTCAGAAATGCACCCAAACTGTTGAGTTTTTAAGATTTAGTGTAAGCTTTGTCTACTTGTAAGGACTTTTGTTTGGCTGTCATCATCCTATTAGGATTGAAAGGGTTAAAAAAGATATCCTTTACTGGGTGTACGTGTGCTTTTTGACTGTTTGTTTTTGGTGTTCACACCTGTAATTCTACATTTTAGGGTGTTCATTCACTGCAGGACAGGTTATCTCCTATCAGATTAGCATCTCCCCAGCTCCTTTCATGTCCAAAGCCTTATAGATCCCACCCTGCAACCCAATCACTTTTCAACTAAACGTTATTGATTAAACTGTTTATTGGCTGCTTTGCCAGAGCACAGTCTTGGGGTAGTATATTCTGCGAGGCAGGGACTCCTCAAAGGCCTGCCTAGGTTGTTTGGAAAGTAATCCTCTTGATATCACCACACTAGCTTCCCTGATCCCTTACAGACAGAAATGTCACTGGTGGCGATATCCACCTTTAATATGAGAGTTACAGCAGTGAGTGAGCTCATTCATAGACATTTTAAGCACTTATCCCACATTTTGATTATGCGAATATCATCTTTCATGGCCTTCCAGCCTGCACACTTCATCCCCTGCAAATAACCATGAACACTGCAGGCCGAACCCTGTATGGTGCCTCGAGACATGAACTCCCATCCTGTAACAACTGCTTTGGCTCCCCATAGCTAGTCGCCTAAAGTACAAAGCTCTCCTAATAACATTTAAAGTTCTGCACAGTCTCCCTGGAAGAAATCTTATAATGGACTCCGAATAATAGAATGAGAAGAGCAATCATGGCCAATATGCTCACCATCCCGTCAGCAATAAGAAAGAGCTCGCAAGCTGCTAGGAACAGAACATTTTCACTGAACGTACCATCACTCTGGAAATCCCTCCCTGCCCCAATTCCCACCATCTCCAACCTATCAACATTCAGAAAAGCAATAAAGACCCACCTCTTCCAATTGCATTATGACCATATAACCTAGCTTCACTTTGATCCCACCTGCCAGACCTCAGACACACCTACCACATAGTCCACTAACCATCCTGTAGATAGTTATCCTATTACCCAACTTGACAAACTGGTTTAATGGATAAGGTTAACTGTTTAGTTTATTATCTAATGTTACTATTCTGTTTTCAACTGTTATATGTAGATCCTGTTCTATGTAAAGCATTCTTACCTGTTCCTTGTAAACCGCGCTGATTTATAAAACCAAATAAAGAAATAAATGATGCATGCAACAGATAGGGAATGACTGACCTCTGGACTGACCTCTTAAGACTCTTACTATGCCTCGGATGACCTGCTTGATAGCATCTATTCCATGGGCACCCTATAACATGAAAAGATCTGGCAAACACATAACAATATATGGATAATTTATCCATATATTTTTATCCTGATTTTGGGACAAGCTATCCATTTCAGCATGAAGACTGAATACGAGTGACTTATACGACCAAATGTTATGTGATGTCTGTGTTGACCCAATACCTAGTGTTGGCTGCGTAAGTAGTTCTAACTATTGCCTCCATAAAATATTATTTTCCAAGAGGATATTTTGGGGATAAACCTATAAAATGGGTCCAAATTAGTAATTCTGCTACTGAGACAGAAAGAGGGAAAATGCAAAGAAATGACTAATACAGCTTTGCCCTTTCAATTAATAAGCATAAAATTACTCTCCTACCTATCTATGGCTCTTTCATTCAGAGTTTGAGGGTCTGTATTGAAAGGATTGGACAAGTTAACTTTGGAAGTTAGTCAGACAAATTTTCACACAATACTACACACTCTTTGGCCCCCTTTTACTAACACTTAGCACGAGCTATCTGTTGCATGGCCCATTTTATTCCTATGTGCTAGATGGCAGATAGCCCAAGCTAAGTGTAAGTAAAAGGGGCCCTTGAGTAGTAGGGTGCAATATTGAGTTATAAATCTGCACACTATTGATGACATTGCCCCAAAATGGAAAAAGAAAAAGAAGTAAAACTCCAATAAAATGGAAAATTCTGTAAATGGCATGAGCAGCTAAACAAAATGAAAATTTCTGGTCTATTATAAAGGCACATAGGTGCCTATATGTTTTTATAAAATACTAGCATATATCCTGCAGGAGTCGTACTTGATGGAGGATGCATACATTACGACTGCTTAGTAACAGGTATATGAAATGTTAGTATGTACCTTATGCACCTACACATGTATTTTATAAAACACGTGTGTAAATTGTGACTCAATCCATGCTCCATCCTAAGCAACTCCTACTCTACAGGGACACTCTGGCATACACTGTGCACACTTTCAGGTGAGGTAAGTGTATAAGATGCCTTTTCTGCGTGAGAATCAGTGTGGAAAATGGTTATTAAATTATCCCATTACTTTTTATATTGAGCACTGGCTGATCAAAGTTACTCGAGTAACTCTAGTAAGTTAGATTTGAGGCCTAATATTAACCAAACAAGCTTGTCCAATTAAATTTAAATCATATAATTTAGCCTGAAAATGTTGTCCAGTTAACTTTACCTGCACATGTCCGGCTGAAAATTGGCCGCTTGGCTTATCTGCTTCGGGTTTGGAAGGGTTGTTGCCTTCTTTCCTGATTAGGCTACATGTCACCCGGTCGGGTGCTTCTGTACTTGCTACTCCTTGTTTGGGGAATCGTTTGCCTGATTCCTTATGGAGTTGTCGTGATTTGCTATCTTTCTGTAAGCTCCTGAAGCACCACTTGTTTTGTCAAGCATTTGGGGCTTGAATTTTTTGTTTTGCTTTTTATTGTATAAGTAGCTATGTTAATTTATTGCGTATATTTTTTGTGCCGCTATAAACTAAGCAATTAAGTGGCTTATAAATGCTGTATATAACATAAATATCAGGAAATACTAAAATAACAATTTTGGTAGTGGTTGTGGAAAACAAAGTGCAGTCTTTTCATTCCCACTGAAATGCACTGAAGGTGAACATCATATCTGACTTGCTAGATTGATCAGAAAAATCAAGACACTGCCCCTCCACAGGAAGTACACTTGCCTATCTTAGTCTAATTGTATTTATTTACAACATTTATAACCCACTTAGGGGTATGTTTACTAAAGTGCATCAGGGTTTTGCAGGTATTACGTGTGTGAAGCAGGACTGTAGAAGGGACGTCCAGAAAGAATCCGGGGTATCCAGAGCACAACATTCAAAAATCCAGAGGAGTGGCAGTAGTGAAGGGAGGCGCTTCTAAGCTCCTTCTGAAATCGTGCTCACTCCACCCCGAAAGATAAACTTCCCAGTAACTGATTCTGGCGATGGGATTGCGCAGATAGCAAGGCTGGATATGTATGTGAGGGTAGGCCACTTCAAAAATGTGGACGTCCCTGAATTGCATGGCCAAAGAACCAGGTGCATTGACATACACACGGGGGTGTTTTAGATCATCAGAGGTTTTTCCATACAGGAAATATTACCTGTGGCAATGAAATTGCATTTTGTTCTTTCTGCTGGAAATGTAGTCAAGAGAAGGTATAGGCATGGACACCTCAACAACAAGGGCCAGATGTGCTTCTGCTGTTCTGAAATCACACCGTGACGTGCATATTCATTGCTCTGCCTAGATCATGCCTCCATTATACCCTCATACTACATGGACGTGCTCACACCTGAGATGTCTATATATCTGGATTTCTAAAATGTGTCCGTGGATGTCTCTGTGATTTGCACATCTGAATGCCCATTTTCAGACTCCAACTCATTTGGGAGCCCTTTGTGTTAAAATATGGCTCATCGCCTGTATCACCACTAACTTAACTGGAGATGTATAAAGAGGTTCACTCCTAGACATGGGGACTTGTTACCTCCCCTTCTTAGTAACATCATGAAGAGGGGATGCCCCTTACCTGTCTGATTCTGTAGCAGAGGGGAGGGAGGATGGGAGGGGAGGGGGGAAGGAGCAGGGATGGACAGGGAGGGAGGGGAAGGGGGAGGAGGGGAAGTGAGAGAAATAAGGGGAGAGGGAAGTAGATGAGTAGAGAATTTGGATTGTAAGGGGATTTTCTTTAACAAAAAAAAAGGCTGTGTTATGGCAATTGGTTGAAATGATAATTCTATGTTTCATTATTGTGCAAAAATTTTGGGAATGGACTTTCTTTTTTCTGTAACTGTATTGAAGCCTTTAAATAAAAATACAAATAAAAATAACCTCATTAGGGTAGAAATCAATGTCCAATATGTGCAAGATTCATGTGCTACCTGTTGGGGGCATGTACCACATGACCTCAGTAGATACCACACTGATGTGGATCCTAATGGGCACAGGCAGAAATGCTGATGCATTAAACACCACCTATTGAGGGGGCATTAAGTGCACCCACATGAACTGCAACATTGACGGTGAACCCTTGCCCTAACTTTGCTGTGTAGACACGCCCATGCTCCACCTCTCCCCCACGCACTTCTCCCCCCATCACACACTAAGCAGTTCATTTGGAATTAACCCCATGCTGTCTCTTTAGCACGTGTGTTGTTATTGTGGCTCATTAACATGCGCTCAAGCCCGCGTTAACAGCTAGCGCAGCTCAGTAAACATGCCTTTATATAGAGAAGTCTGAGGGAGGAACACAGTCCAATAGAGACAAAGTAAAGAGTAGAATCGCTTTTGCTCTGCATTCTTATGTTTTGTCAAATGCTGCGCATATTTGTAAATGTGAAGGAAGGAGGATCCCTTTTCAGTCTGACAGACAACTAAAGACTAAAGCAAGTCTGATTACTGAGCTTTGTTCCCCCTGGGCACCGAATAGAACAAAAAGCCTTAGTAAATTAGACTGAAAATAATGTACCCCGATCCAATCAAGAATAGCACTTTAATCTCTTTCAATTTATTTTGCTCTTTTTTTAAGACTTTTTTTCATTCTCTTGATTGACTTTAGCGTGCGTTGCAAGTTGCAATTTATAGAACATTTTCCATTGAGCAAGAGGTATCGGCAAATGCTCACAAAGTATTTCTAAATTAGTTCTTCCACTATACCTGGGCACTTCTTCAAAGAATTTTAAATCTCTTAAAAGGATTTACCTTTAAACCCATGGGAATTTAGCTAATAGATGATCTGAGAGCTTTACCCTCCAGCAGGTTTTTCTCTCCGTCCCCATTCCTGAGAGAGATACAATCCCTATTGGGTTTCAGACAGTTTTTTATATGACTGTGATGTATCAGTGTGTTCTTCGCTCTTCACAAACTCTCCCCCCTACTTCTAGTGCCCAGATCCATCTAGTCTTCCAAAATATAAAACAGCAGAGCCATCATTTTTTTTTTTTGCATCGAGGAATCAGTAGGGATTTTGACTGTGATTATGACACTTGTTAGCAAAAGTCAAACAACTGCATAACTCTGCATTGCAGTGATGAATGACATGAAAGAAAAATTACTTCTCTCCAAACCTTTCTCGTGAAGGGAAAGACACTACATTTTCAAACTAGTACATCATGCATGCAGGAGAACTATGCATTTATCACCTTCATCTTGACGTCAAGGGTATACTGGGGAAGGTGGTTTCAGGTTATTATTGTGTTTCTGTTATGCTTCTACAAACAAACTCCACTAGAAACGTCAAAAATACAACCCTTTCTGTAGAATACTCATTTTTAAGTTGTTTTGTTTTCTTTTTCAACCTAGTTTTGGAATTAAAGACAGTAAAAACAGCAATCAATATCAGAGACTAGCCTGAATGGTTGACTTGGCCGGGGGTGCACCAACTGGCAAACCTACTCCCCGTACCGACCCCACCTCTCTGGGTTCACTGCGCAAAATGCAGTTATCACAGAAAAGTGCCTGTGATATCTGCTTTTCCACAGCGTTAGTTGCTACAGCCAGTGATATTTCTGTGCTGGCCCCACGGTAGCAGCTAACATGGTTAACAAGACATCTTTTTTTTTCTGCTTTTACATAGTATGAAATTTTAATGGTTACTCCATGTTTTATCTATTTATTCCTATGTTTTTGAATTATGTAAATTCTGCTCACCAGGATATTCAAGAGCACTAACCCAGTTAGTGTCGCTGAATATCCCCAGTTTGGGCTGCTAAATACCCCAATGCTAAGCAGTCAGAGTGTTCTGGAGGCGGTACTATGGGTTAATTGGGCAGCTGAGATATTCTAGACTTTTCTATGAAACATGCCCAGTGCAGCATATAATGATTAATACACTATGGGCCCTATATTCCATTAGGCAGGATACAGTGCATAGCCGTGCCCACTGACCCCTAATTCTGGATGTGCAGTGCTGGGGTCATATGCATCCACGGCTTTGAATATGCAGAGTTTGCTGTACATGCCAGGAGCGGCATTAGTTAACTGGGCAGCAGCGATATTGCATGCTGCCCAGTTAAAGATAGGCAAGAGGTTTCCTCCAGGTTAGTCCCTTCTTAGCTGCATTACACAGTTTACAGGGTCGTAAACCATGTAACTGCCCTTCGAATATTGGGCCCTATATCTATTTGACTATGTTTAAACTCTGTTTTTTTTTCCTAGATTATATTGCTATTTCTCTGTTGACATGCTTCTTTAATAATAGCCAATATCTTTGAAGGTATCTGTTACAAAAGTCACAACTGGCTAGCCAGTCAGCCCCTCTCCTGCCCCCCAATCACTAAAGAAAATCTGGCTAGGCAGTAAGCCCCCCTCCTATCTACCCCATTCAATAACTACAACCTGGTTAGCCAGTCAGCATCCAGTATAAGGTTAAGAAGTTATATGAAAGTGTAAGAATAACCTTTTAAGGTGTGTAGATTACCTTGTGTTTTTTAACATTTTTGTCAGTGCCAGTGAACTTTGTTGACTTAGCAAAATAGAGCAGTGTGAGATGACTGAAAAACAGTTCAGAGTTGCCAGTGTAAATCGATAAATAATCATAACGCCAAGCCAACCGAGGCTATAGCAAACACACATGAGGATCCTGTGATGATGCTGGTTGGGACATCTGTTCATTGCAAAATAAAATGAGAGCTATCACCCAACATCTAGAGTAGCGCCACTTAGGAGCCTTAGTGAAAAGAACTGTGAATATATATATATATTTATTTATTTACATTCTCTTATATACCACGCTATTCTGCATCAGTGCGGTTTACATTGAACAAACTGAAATTACATTGAACTTGGAGATAACTATTTTACAGGGAACATATTAAAGTACATTTCTTCTTTCTAGGCATAAGGTCATGCTCTTGTGATGGGTCGAGGTTTAGTAGCTGGCAAGAGACTATTATAGATTAGGAACTCAACTCAATGATAACTGTCGGGTGACACCTTCTGTGTAAAAGTGAAAGCACTTCGGCCAGGGATGTTGTTTTAAGAAAGTATGATGTAACAGAGGTCATTTATTTGCCTGCAATCACCATTTAAACAAATATTCTCATGGCCCATTGAAGATGCTGCCTTCATGCCTTATTTACCTTAGAGCACGCTGAAGTGATAATGAGAATTACCTCTTCAGAAAATGCCAGTGTTTGCTGCAGAATCACATAGAAAGCCTTCTGGCAAGATGAAGGTGGCTGCTTTGTAATGCCAAAGCTGTTTGGCACAGAGTTTGACGTCTCGGGTTCTTGACGTCATGCGATGATAGCTGTGGATTCTTGTTAAAGGAACATTAACTCTCAAAAGTCTAACGTGACAGACTTCTATTCAAGTAATGACATTAATCCACCCCCAGAAAAAAAAATTGCTTGATGACAGAGAGAGGGCCTTTTAAATGTCCTCTTGACTATTTGATCTTAGAAAACAGCACGAATGGGAAAGGTGGTGATGGCGGAAGGGGTGCCTTGTCAGTTGTGCGAGTCTCCAGAGAGGATGTTTGCTGGGAGCTCCTTGCTATACTGCACAGTGGTAGGCATGGTTTGCCTAAGCAGGAGAATGTCTTCATGCACAGAGATTCACAGTTCAAAATATTGCATTTGCTGCTCCTTTGAGGTCTGATTTAAAGACAAATAGTATTCTGTAAGTGCTTAAAGATTCTTTGACATTTGCTGAAGACTTTTGCACTTTTTTATGTGGAAAATGAGTATGGAAAAGAACACATACAGATTTTTAAATTAGATTTTGAAATCATTAATGCAATTGCAGAACACAATTAAGAGGTAAGCTAAATACTATTAATTAAATTAATTAATTAATTAAGGAAAATGAGAGTAAGGGATCTAACTGAATCATTCCAAAATTAATATTACAATGAGAGGACACAACCAAGAGTGTGGTTCTAGTTGCAACAGTATCAATAAAAGCTATCATGAAGTAAAATCTCACCAAGATCACTCTCAGCAGTCTGATGTGCTCATGTTGTTGTTGTTAAGTGCCGTCGAGTTGGATCGACTCATGGAGACCCTCTGGATAGCTATCCTAAATTGTGTTCAGTCTTGAGTCAGGTGGCTCATTGTTGACAGACTGGTACCCGTAGCTGCTGTTATTGTATTGATCCATCTCATTGCTGGCCTTACTCTTTTGCGTTTACCTTCTATCTTGCCAAGCATGATGTCTTTCTCTAATGATCTCTCTCTTCGCATGATGTGTCCAAAGTATGAAAGTCGAAGTCTTGTCATCTGAGCTTCTAAAGAAAGCTTAGGTTTGATTTCCTCTAGTACCGACTGGTTTGTTGTTCGGGCAGTCCATGGTATACACAGTATTCGCCGCCAGCACCATAATTCAAAGGCATCAATTTTCTTCCTGTCTATCTTTTTCACTGTCCAGCTTTCACATCCATATGATGTTATTGAAAATACCATGGCTTGAACAAGTCGAATCTTTGTATGGAGAGAGACATCTCTGCTCTTGAGAATCTTATCTAGGTCTTTCAAAGCCATTCTGCCAAGAGCAATGCGTCGTCTGATTTCTTGACTGTTTGTTGCTTCTTTATTGATAGTTGATCCAAGTAGGTTAAAGTTGTCCACAATTTCAATTTCTTCTCCTTCAACGATGAACCTGTTGATTATGCCAGGTGTCATGATCTTTGTCTTCTTTACATTAAGGTGCAGGCCCATTTTGAGACTATGTTCTTTGATTGTGAGAAGCAAATGTTTCAGATCATCTTCACTTTCAGCCAGCAATGTGGTAT
This sequence comes from Ichthyophis bannanicus, assembly GCA_033557465.1. Taxonomy (NCBI): domain Eukaryota; kingdom Metazoa; phylum Chordata; class Amphibia; order Gymnophiona; family Ichthyophiidae; genus Ichthyophis; species Ichthyophis bannanicus. The sequence goes on along the minus strand of CM066049.1, from coordinate 114,822,003 downwards.
CATCAGCATAGCGAAGGTTGTTGATGAGTCTTCCACCAATCTTCACACCTCTGTTGTCTTCATACAATCCTGCTTCTCTGATGATTTCTTCTGCATATAAATTAAACAGGTAGGGGGAACGTATGCAGCCTTGTCTTACACCTTTGCTTATTTTAAACCATTCTGTTTCTCCTTGATCCGTTCGAACTGTTGCTTCTTGATCAATGTACAGATAGTGCAAGAGTACGATCAGGTGTTCTGGTATACCCATGCTTCTTAATGTGGCCCAGAGTTTCTCATGGTTTACACAGTCAAAAGCCTTGCTATAGTCGATAAAGCACAAATAGATATCCTTTTGATATTCTTTGGTCTTTTCAAGGATCCATTTCACATCCGCAATGATGTCTCTCGTTCCTCGCCCTTTCCTGAACCCTGATTGCACTTCATGTAGTTCTTGTTCCAGGTATGGTTGTAGTCTCTTTTGAATAATCTTCAGTAGAATCTTGCTGGCATGTGGGATCAGAGCGATTGTGCGATAATTTCCACAGTCAGTTGGATCACCTTTCTTTAGTATTGGTATAAACCAAAGATCTTTTCCAGTCAGTTGGCCATGATGTTGTGTTCCATATTTCTTGGCAGAACCTTGTAAGTATGGTAACAGCTACATCAGATTGCTGTAATACTTCTATGGGAATGCTATCAATGCCTGGTGCTTTGTTCTTTGATAAGGCTTTCAATGCTGCTTTAACTTCTTCTTTCATCACCAATGGTTCCCGATCATAAGGTACAGGTTGAAATGGCTGTTGGTTCACTTAATCTTTATCATATAACAACTCTGTATATTCCTTCCACCTTTTCTTTATCTTCCCAGCATCATTCAACATAGAATCTTGAGCATCTTGTAACATTCCAATTCGAGGCTGGAACTTTTTCTTTAACTCTCATAGCTTTAGGAAAGCTGATCTTGTTCTTCCTCTAATAGTTTCAGCTTCTATTTCCTTGCATGCATCGTTGTAGTACTTTTCCTTGTCCTGTCTTGCTGCACATTGGAAATCTCTGTTGAGTTCTGTTATTGTCTTTCTTTCTCCTCTGGCTTTAGCTTCTCTGCGTTTCTGGGCAATTTTCAGAGTTTCTTCCGTCATCCATTTTGGCCGTTTTTGCTTTTTGACCTTTTGTAGAGACTTCTCGTTTTCTTTCAACACAAACTTCTTGATGTCATTCCATAACTCTTCTGGAGCTCTGTCATTTGTATCTAAAGCAGCAAATCGATTTTGCAGGCAGTCTTTAAATTCCAGTGGTATATTCTCAAGGTCATATTTTGCTGCATTCATGAGTGGTTTGCTCTTTTTCAACTTTAGCTTGAGTTTGCATACTAGTAGTTGATGATCTGTACCACAGTCAGCTCCAGGTTTTGTCTTTGTTGATGTTATGGAACTTTTCCATCGTTGACTTCCACAGATGTAGTCAATTTGATTTTTATACAATCCATTGGGTGAAGTCCATGTGTACAGTCGCCGCTTGTGTTGATGGAAGAAGGTGTTTGAGATGAATAGATCGTTAGTCTTGCAGAATTCTATCAGTCTTTCTCCAGCTTCATTTCTGTTGCCAAGTCCATATTTTCCAACTACTTTGCCTTCTTCTTTGTTGCCAACTTTTGCGTTCCAGTCACCCATGACTATCAGGATATCCTGTTTGCATGTTCTGTCAATTTCAGCTTGTACTTGTTCATAGAACTCTTCAATTTCATTCTCTTCTGCAGCTGTTGTTGGGGCATATACTTGAATTATAGTTGTGTTGATAGGCATTCCTCATAGACAAACAGAGATTAAGCGTTCGCTGACTGCATTGTATTTCATTACAGTTCTTGCAAGTTTCTTCTTTATTATAAATGCAACACCATTTCTTCTTTGTCTTTCATTTCCAGCATAGTAGACCATGTGATCATCTGATGCAAAGTGCCCGATGCCAGTCCATTTCAGTTCGCTGACACCCAACAGATCAAGTTGTACACGTTCCATTTCATTCTTGACCACCTCCAACTTCCCTTGGTTCATGCTTCGTACGTTCCATGTTCCAATGCGTAAGACATCCTTACAGCTTCTGACTCTCATTTCATGCGCAGCTACATCACCAGTCAGACGTCCCGAGGGCTTTGATCCAACCACATCATAAATGCTGGCTTTGAAAAGTCTTCAGCTCTTCTCCAGTAGCTAGTTGAGTGCCTTCCGACCTGTGGGTCTCATCTTCCAGCACTTTAGCACAATTTGTTTTGTTGTAACTATCCATTGGGTTTTCATGGCAAGATACAGAAGTAGATTGCCGGGTCTTTCTTCCGTGCAGTTTAAGTTTGGTGTTGTTGCCATTGTCACAGAAATGTGATCCTCCGCTGTCAACACTATCCCATTCTGCTGCTGCCCAGATGGGTGGTTTGTCTTGGTCTGGCACCTCAGCTGAGACCTGTCCATCTTGGGAGACCCCGCCAGTAGTTAAACTACCGATAGTTTAGCTCTCAGCATCACTGATGCACACAAGCCCTCACAGCAAGACAAGCTGCAAACCAAGTGAGGGGATGTGCTCATGCACTGCATGAAAGATGGTACAATTTTGAAATAGATACTTGAGTGTAATTCACTATTTTTAAGACTTCCCATATATACATATGTAACAACTCCATTGGAAATAAGACCTCAAAACCTGAAAAACCTCAAATTTTTTAATTTAGCAAGATTTTCCATTGTCTCCAGTTTATGGTGTATAATTAGAGCGGCCTTTATGTGCAGATAATGCAACTTCTAGGCACAATTACAGCCACAAATGCAGAAGGGACAAATGCGTGCATAAACAGCAAAGGAAAACCTAACGCACACAATGCAAAAAATATTTAAATTGTAAGCAAATGAGATGCACGTATTAAAATGGCATGTTAATTTTCATGCTGAGTTCACACTGATTATACTTAAGATAGTCCACACCTCCCTCACTCTAGGATACCTACCCCCTGCCCTGAAACAGGCCTCAATATGAGCCATCTTGAAGAAATCATCTTTGGATCCAACTGACCCCAGTTCTTATCGACCAATCGCCAGCATACCATACCATTCCTATCCAAAATAATCGAAAAGACAGCATAGCACCAACTCAAAGAACACATCGATACCCATGCTCCCCTGGATCCCCATCAACGCAGCTTCCGCCCACAGCATGACATAGACACTCTTCGCCACTCTCTTTGACACACTAATCAGAGGTTTGGATAAGCCTCATCAAGGATTCATTATGATATTCCTGGACATCAATGTTGCTTTTGACTCCGTATCACACCTTACCCTGCTGGCCAGCCTCAGAAACATTGCACAATAGACTGGCTTACATCCTACCTCACTGATAGAATGCTAAAGGTAAAAGTTGGAGCCCTCAAATCCAAACAATTCAACCTAAGACAAGGCATCCCACATAGATCAGCCCCTATTTGCCCTTCTGCTTAACATTTACTTGCAGCCTATTTGCAATCTGCTAAGAAAATGGAACATGCACTTTCATATTTATGCCGATGACATCATGTTCTACAGGCCCTTCCACACTCTTTCCCCAGTCATATCTGACTGCTTCACAGACATCATAAACCACTTGGCAGAACTAAACTTAGTAGTGAACAACAAGAAGACAGAAGCACTACTAGTCTCGCGAGACCCCTCCTTCACTCTGCTAGAGAAACCCACACTCCAACATGCAGAGATTACAATAAAAAGTGAAGTCAAATACCTTGGTATAATCCTAGACAGCAATCTGAACATGCTCTCTCATATCAAGAAGCCAGCCAATACCGCATACATGAAACTTAAATCTCTCCAGTATCTACGACCAACACTCCAATACAATGACTACAATCAGTTTTCTAGGCCATCATCACATCACACCTCAATTACAGCAATATACTCAACCAGGGCCTGCTGAGACAAGCACTTTACCCACTCCAATTAGTGGAAAACACTGCAGCCAAAATCCTGATGGGTACATCAAGATGCCAACACTTCACCCCAACCCTCAAGAGCCTACATTGGCTTCCACTTACTCAAAGGATAAAACACAAGATCACAACTGCCATCTATAAAATCATCCACAACCTATCAGCTCCCTGTCTTGAGGACCTTATCATAAGAACATCTACAACAAGGCCCAGAAGATCAGTAAATCGGAATCTCCTTATCATTCCCCCCTTCAAGACTAAATGTACACAGCAAAAAAAAACAACACAATGGAGCCTTCACCCTATTTGCCCCAATAATTTGGAACTCACTTCCTGACACCATCAGATCTGCACAGTCCACACAAGACCTGAAGAAACTTCTAAAAACACATCTCTTCATTGAAATTTCAGTCCTATTGATATCACTTGATGGTACACATCATAACTCATTCACCTACTCTTCATTTCTGTAAATCCCCCATATTTGTTGATATGGAAGGACAGACTAGATAGGCCATGTGGTCTTTTTCTGTCGTCATATTTCTATGTTTCTATTTAACTCCAAATTTACATTCCCATATTCAATGTAATACAACTCATGTGAGTTCGTATACTGTTGTTCTATGTAAACCGCCTAGGCTTAAAGACAGTATATAAAAACCTGTGAAATAAATAACTAAAATAAATATTGTCTGCTCTTGATGCAGAGAAATGCATAGAGGATTTTGTAACCAGCTTTTGTACCAATATCTCCTTGCCTGGTCTTGAAGTGGCTTAAACATTTAGTGCATGCCCACAACAGTATTTTGATGCCATTGGGGGCTTTCCTTGATGCCTGGATCATCTGAGGGGAAATGTCAAACAGATGATCCAGGCATCGGGGAAAGCCCCCGATGCCATTGAAATACTGTTGGGGTGCCAGTGCCCCCGACAGAAAGAAATTCCCTGGGGGCCTAGTGGCCCTGATCCCTCCACCTTCCCAACCAAAAATAACTCTGGTGGCCCAGCAACCCCAAACCCTTACCCACCTCCTGGTACCTTTACAAAGGAGCTGGAGCACTGCCCATATGCTCCCGCTCCTGTGTTGCCATCTTGAAAAATGGCAGTGCCTGGCCTCGCACGATGCAACCTGGGCCACCAGGGTTATTTTTGATTGGGCGGGTAGAAGGATCAGGGCTGCTGGGCTACTAGACACTTCCTCTCAGATAATCCAGGCATCAGGAAAAGCCCCTGATGCCATCAAAATACTGTTGGGGCACATATGCAAGTTAGCCAGGCGGTGCGCCTGTTTCTCCGGGCCGGCCTCTGTGCACATGTGTTTGGCTTGCTCTCCCAGTTTAACGATACTATTTGTGCCACAGTTTAATGCATGGCTAATTTGCATAAGTGCCCCTTTCTGCATGCCAGCGCTGGAGTCATGCGCTATCAGTGTTCTGCAAAGAGGCGTACAGAGTTAATAGCGTGTGATTTCAGTGCTGGCTTTCTGGATTAGCCTGTGAATTCTTTAATCCTTGCAGCAGAGACTGCTTGCAGGGAAGCACCTTGAGTACTCAAGTGGTTAGAGCAACAGCCTAAGACCAAGGTTTAAATCCCTCTGGGACTCCTTGTAGCCTAGGGCAAGTCATCTAATGCTTCACTGCCTCAGGTTCAAACTTAGATTGTGAGTCCTCCGGGGACAGGGAAATGCTTACAGTACCTGAATGTAATTTGCCTTGATCTACTGAGACTCTACACCTAAAACACTCTCCTCATATTTCTGTAATTAAGCAACTGTCTCCTTGGAGAAAACTGAAGTTTGTTCTACAAAAATGCCCGGCTTAGATTTAGTTCTTGTAACCACTCTCCAAATGTCCAATAAAGTAATATCCTGTGACTTTCCTGCCTCTTTACTCAGCGAGGACAACCCTCCAGAAGTTGGTATCATTATCTTAGGCAGTAGAACCCTTCAATCCATATTATCCTACTACCACTACTGAACATTTGTATAGCGCTACAAGATGAATGCAGCGCTGCACAGACACATCATCAGAGCTTGCAATCTAGTCAAGAAGTCAACATAGACATAGACTGCATCTAGAGGGAATGGTAAGGAAACACAAAGGAGATTAGGCAAATCAAGATCCGAAAGCCCTGGATCACCAGGGCTGCAGAGAAATCAAAACACACATAGTAACTGCAGTGAGAGTAGCATCTGGTAAAGCATCTTGACTTAGACGGCTGCCCCTCGCCAACTGATGTAAGTCACAATTTCCACCAGTCAAAGTACCGGAGCAGAAGAGAGGTCTCCAGAATTCGAAGGCAAGGTGAATGAGTTTAGTATCAGAGTTTCCTTCAGTGTGGATGGAGGGGCAGTGACACTCCATAGGACCTCTAACAGCTGCGAGCACAGATGTCACTTGATTGGATTTTATCTTGTCCTTCTTCACACCCATCACACACAGCAATGGGGCTTTCAGTGGCTCCGAAGGGCTCTAGAGGCATATCCCTTTGGCCATGCACCTACAGTCATGTGCCACAGACACCATAGCTTTAAACGCTGTTCTGGTGGCTGCTGCTGATGTCAGATGGTGAAGGCAGTGCTTCCCAAAATTAGGCTTACAAAGTTAGCAACAATACAGCCTCTTGAAGCCCCATTACTGCTCTTCATCTTCTTGCTCCCTCTCAAGCAGCTTCTTTCACCCATATTACAGATGCTGTGGGTTTAAAAGTTGTTCCGGTGACCCCTGGTAACGATGATGTCAGATGGCAGAGGCAGGAGCTTTCCAAAATTGGGCTCAACCAGTTGGCAGCAATATAAACTCTTGGGCTTCCCCCATTGTTCCTCTCCACACTCTTGTGTCCAATGAACAAATTCTCTCCAACACATGCAGATGTGAAAATACAACGTACATGCATTATATTTCCATCCTACCCTAAACACTCCCCCTTTTCCCGGAAACAAGTCTCCACAATGCAGCTAAAACTAGAAACATTGTAGAGCTCCAAGTACATTGAGCTAAGGAATCAGTTTTCAGAAGGATACTTTACCTTGGTAAATCACTATTTATTCCTATAAATGACTTTGAAAACCACTTTCTCAATATTGACTCATATAAAAAGCAAAGATTCAGCAGATGCTGAGCAAACATTGAAAGAAAATATTAATCAGTGCTCGAGAAGAGAGATTCTGAGCACGCAAGTGGGGGAATCATCAGAGCTGCTTCATTAACACCCCCTGACTTTACGTATGTGTTTCCACTCAGTGCTGATGTGAGTCTGACTTACCAATTCAATACGAACAATTTCTCACACATACCTCTCTCACCTTCTCTACATCTGGATCCCCAGGGCTGCAGGGAGATCAAAACACACATAGCAAAAGTACTTTTGAAGGATCTAACAGACAATCTAGTATTTTTAGAGTTAGTCTCTGACAGATTTATTTCTGCTCAAGTGCACAGAGCTTCTCAAACCTGCCAGTCATCTGGAAGCAGGGTATTTTTATGTCTTCTGTCTAGGGACTAATACCTGCTCTTTTTTTTTTTTAAATGGCTTCTATCTGATGAGAACTTCAAGTATATGCAGGTATCCACTGGTGCCCACCTCATGTTATTTTACTTGTTTACATACCTTAGTACCTAATGCAAACAACGTATCCCTACATATACTAATCTAAGTTAATGTTAATTACCTTGTTACAATGTATACTGTTCTGTTACAATGTACACCGCTTTGACCACAGGATAAAGCAGTATGGCAAAACTGTTAAATAAATTAATGAATTAGTGGCCACATAAATATATAAATGACCTCTTACAAAATAGCCCCCCAGCATAGAAATGCACATTTTGGCATGCATTTTGCTGGTGGGTGTGCATATGGGTGGAGTTTGGGTAGAGCATGGTTGCAGCGCACAAGTATATGCATAAATTATAAAACACTAATTTACATGCATATTTACAAAATACAGGGAAAATGGCGGGCTGGTGAAAATGGCGCCACAGTACTTGAGCTAGTATTTTATAGAGGAAAGTAGGCATCTACTTTTCCTTTTAAAATAGCTCCTAAGTAGGGGTATCCTTATAACAGGGGTCTCCAACCCCAGTCCTGGAGGGCACGAAACCATTCAGATTTTTGGGATATCCCTAATGAATATGCATGAGATACTATAGATAGAGACACATGTCAGGCCTATTGCCAATGCATTGATGCTTAGGTTTAGCATGTATATCTTTTCTATCTGCTGTATGAAATGCAGATGCATATAGACTCAACTCTTCCTTCTTCCATTGATATTCCTTTTGCTCTTGGGCAAGTCCTTCACTCTCTCTTGCTTCAGGTACAAACTTAGGGCTAGATGGACTAGTGTGTGTTAATATGTTAACTTACATTGATGCAATTTAACATGTTAGGAGCTTTTTTTAGAAGCATCCCTATGTCTAAAAAACAGCATTTATATGTAGATTGGTGATAACTTTTTATTGGATTAACTTTTAAAAGCTTGTCAAAAATATATGAATCTAGTCCAATAAACAAGTCTCACCTACAACTTGTTTATTGACTTTTCTTTGCATATATTTGACTTATCTCTTTGTTGGAAGACTTGGCCTAGTTTGTCCTCTGCTCTGTGTTCTATCCACATATAAATTCCATTTCAGATAAGGGGCTTTGCATACATAGGGATGCTTACCACGTCTAAATATCTTGGAGACATGGGGAGGAAGAGGCGAGGAGTGGTTTGGGCAAGCCTACAGAGTAGACATGGAGTCTCCATTTCATACAGAGAATTCACATCAATATTTACACCTATTCCAAGGCATATAACAGTGCCTGCTAACAGGGGTAGTTGTAAATATCAAGGTCGTGTTCCTTCCAATGCCCTTCCCTTGGTCTGGTCCTTTTCATTGCCCTGCCCTCAATTCCCACTCTATATGATTCCCCCTTTCCCGCACCGCAATGCATCTGATCCCCCTATCCCCCAAAGCATTTGATCCTCCTACTCTCTCCCAAATCTTCTACTTTATTGTGAATGAAGGTCAGCACCAGCATTTCCCTCTACCCCCAATCCCCGTACCAAGGATCCTTAGTGCCTAGTGGGAGCAAGATCGATTCCCACTTTTTCCTTCTCTGCTTGCACCATGATCCAAAATGGCACAAATTACCCTTAGATGTAATCATTTTCTTTTATTTTCAATACACTTTTATTGAATAATAAAGAAAGAAAAACATAAGTAACAGTCCACGTCAAGAGGGCAATTTCCCTCAATACAGGCCCAAGAAACAAATACAAATCGCATCTCCCATAAAAAATAGTAACAATAAAGTCAACGCTAGATCACTGAAAAAATGGAATCACAATAACCCACATTAACTAAGCCAGGATTTAAAACAAAAACATGATCCCAAGATTTCTTCCCTGAAAGAAAAAAAATAAAAAATATATATTTATTCCCTTGAAAAAGTACCAAACATTTACATGGATATTTCAAGAAAAATGTAGTCCCTGGGGCCAAGACTTGAGGTTTTAAATTAAGGAATGCCTTCCTCAATTTTTGAGTTGATTTACAAACCTCTGGGAATATTTGGATAGGGCTACAACAAAAATTTGCATTCTTTTTAGAAAAGTAAAAATGCATAACCATATTTTTATCCATCACCAAAAAAAGGTAACTAATAAAGTGACCCGTGTAGGGATATCATCCTCTGAGGACTCTAAGAACGCTGAAACATCTAAACTGTCTGTCTGAGAGAGTTGAGCAAACTCATCTTCTGACTGGCCTTCAGCCTTGGCCCTTTGTGGGACATAATACACATTAGAACATTGAATAGCATCAACATCATTAACCAAAATAATTTCTTTAAAGTATTTCTGAAAAAGAAGAGCACACAGACAAATATGAGAGCCCGGGAAAAATTAATAAAGCGGAAATTCTTTGCATGAGCAATGTTCTCCATCGACTCGAGCTGGTGGTGAACAACCAAGCTATCCCTATCAGCAGATGAAAGAGCAGCCTGAACCAAAGCCATTTGCCCCTCAAGCTTAGGTAATGAAGAATTACACACTGATAGCTTGGCATCCTGAGCGCCAAATTTACCGACAACTTCAGAGGAAAATTGGGAAACCTGATTTAAGGACGAATGCAAAGACATTTCAGTTCGAGTCACCACCTTCCATAGGTCCCACAGGGAAATGACTTTAGGAGCATCAATCTTCTCAACAATTGCAGGGATATTGAGGGGTGATAGCATTTTAACAGAAATAGAGACAACCAATCCCCCTTTCTGGCTGGGGGGAGGAGGAAGGGAGGCAGGGCTCAGATGTGATGGAAGGTGCATGGGGGAGCTCAAGGTATGGGGTGGGACATGAAGGATAGCCAAGCCATGAGGGGATGATACAGTTGTGCTGAACTGGGTGCACATTCGGATCAGGAACAGTGATTTTAAGACGTTACTTACGATGCATATGTTTGTGGGGAGTTATGTTTTTTACCCCCATACAAGGTCTTAAAAGGTCACTGCTCTTACTGGTTGTGAGAGACCTACCCATGCAGTCCTGCACCTATTTTACAAGAGGTTCCCGATTTGGCAGTTTGTCATATATACTATGAGAGTTCTCCATGTCTTGACCTGGGCATGTAAATTCCCCTCTCCACATCTTTTCTAAAGTCTGCCTCCATGTTTAATACAAGTCCCATTAATTCAAGTCCGAGCGCGGAGTCGCGAAGGACATCGGCAACCGGGCGGTCGGCCCGGTCCCGGCCCGTCCTTCCGGCTTTGAAGAAGGAAGAGGGGGGGGGGGGGGGGGGGGTTGAGGTAGGAACGTGGAGGCTGCTGACGCCGGCAGCAATGTTTGAATGGATTGGCTCCGCAGATGGGGAGAGCGGAGCCAATCAGAGCTGCCGGCGTTAGACGGGGGTTTTTAAAGAAGGAGCCACTGATGCTCCCCCCCTTTCTTCCGGCAGCGATTGCGGAGACGGTAAGCCTTCCCGCCCTCCCCCCCTTCAATTTTGGTATGTAAGGGGTGGTGTTTTTTGGGGGTGTCGCAGTGGGGTGGGGTTGACAAGGCGGGATCCCGGAGGTTTCCGGGGCCCGGAGCCGTTTGGTCATACTTGGGCGGGGGCGGGGTGCCCCCGACCCGGATAAGCCCTGCTGGCCTTTGCTAGTCATATGGCGAGGTCGGGGAAAGGGCGGTAGGAAATTGGCCGGTGGTCGGACACGGCCGGAGCGGATGCGACCCCACTTTGCTAATTATGGCTGGGGGGGGGGGGGTATCACTCCGCTGGTGGGAGATTGTTTATAGAACTGTTTGATATTGTAAAGTTAATTGTTTGAATTATAATAAAGCTGCGACCGGTTGGTACTTCCAATAAGAAAATTGTGTCTGTGGAATTTGTAAGTCTGGGAAAAAGGGTGGGGGAGGGGTTGAGAAGAATGAAGGAGGTGGGGGTGAGTAAGGACGGGCATAGGGCACCGGATGCAACCTGCCACGGTTACTGTCAATAGGGTCTATTTACTAACTAAGCACATAACTCACATTAGTGAGTATGAATGTTAGGATGTTAATGGTGTAATACCTAATGGGGTTTTCTATACCTACTGGGGTTTTCTATACTGTGTATTTTATTTTGCTTCATATTATTGCTATTTTATATTTTTGTTTTGTTGCTTTTATTGTAATTGCTATTTTGCTTCTGTTTTATATTTTTTCTGTACTTTTTTTTTGTATTTTCTTTGTAGTCCATCACTTTGAATTCTCTGCAAACCCAAAGCAAGTTGCAATTTCTTTTAACTCACATTAGTAAATAAGACCCTAAGATTGTAAGCCCTGTGGGGCAGGGAACTACCTATTGTACCTCATTGCAACTTGACTTGAGCTCAGTGTTAGAAAAGTGAGTAACTAAATCCTAATTCCATCTACTCTTTGAGCTTTAATGCAAATGACAAACCATCAGTCTTGAGCAGTCAATAATCTGAGAGTGTTCATTGTACATTTACCTGATGAATCCTTTGAAGTTGTCTGTTTGCTATGTTAATCCGCTTAAATACAAAAAAATAAAAGGTCAACAAAACAAGCTGTGAAACCTTTCTATCAGACTAACATAATATAATTGTGACTATCTTTAGAGTTATGCTTTCTGTATTCTATCAATGCTGAATGAGCTATAATGATGTTACCAGAATATAGAAATAAATAGTAGATTGGAGGATGTCAATGTTTGTTTTCAAAATTTTTATAGAACAAGGAGGATAGGTCTAGAAAAGGATGAGAAAGGAAACAAGGAGACAAATGTACTTATTTTTATTTAGCACTTTTTATATACCACATTTCCAAGGGTCAATGTGGTTTACATGAAACAATTTAAAGTTAACGTTACATTGATCAGGGAATGCTAACATGGAACGAAACATTTAACAATGAGGTAGAACAAGTATTTTAACTTTTATACATTTACCTATGCTATATGGTTGTGTGTATATTACAAGGTGATATTTAGGGGAATGGTGCATGAAGGTAATATGATTTGATTGATGGTTTGCTTAATTAATGTGAGCATGGATATTATTGTCCAGTTCTGTATGTAGGCAAAGTGGACAGTCGAATGCAGATTGTATGGTAGTTGGATGCAGAGCAGTAGCGAGTGAGGTTGAGTTATGTTTTGTCATTAAAGTGGTCTTTGAAGAATAGAGTTTTTAGTTCCTTTCTGTATTGGGAGATGTCATCTATGTTTGTCAGTTTTGTGGGGAGGTTATTCCAGAGGTCAGGTGCATATAATGAGAAGGCATGTGCACAAGTTATTTGGGTACATTTTAGCTTTTCTGTAGGTATACAATCACAGTATTTGCCGCCATCTGTATCATCCCCTCCTGGCTTGGCTACCCTTCCTGTCCCCCCCATATCTTGATCTCCCCCCTGCACCTTCCATCACATCCGAGTCCCTGCCTCCTCCCCACCCCCCAAAGCATCCAATTCTCCTTCTCTCTCAATCTATTTTATTGTGCTTAAAAGTGCCATGCTGGCACAAAGACCCCAACTCAACCTCTTTGTTTTCCTTGTGTCTCCTCTTCCCCTTGACCTCATGCTTCTTGTATTATCACGTCTGTTTGTCTTTTAGACTGTGAGCTCTTTGAGCAGGGACTATCTTTCTCTGTGTTTGTACAGGACTGTGTATGCCTTGTGTGATCCCTCCCCTTTCCAGTACCCGTAGGTAGGGGTTAAGGAGTTTAAGTTCCTTCTTTAAACCAATGTTCTGCTACTTCCTGGAGCAGTGCTCGTAGGGAAATGTAGTTTACCACCAGTTCAAATGAAGAGTAGTGTGACTCAGAATGTTTGCAAGCAAAAAGGGATTTATTTCCCCTCCCGGGGTTGGACTTCACAAGGATAAAAAGGTAACACAAAATATCTGCTCTCTGGCAGCAAAAAGGACAAAATAAGAATAGCTTCCTTCAGCGTGAAATAAACATTTTCTTTCCAGCAAGTTGCAATTCAGCACATGGTTTCATACAGCTCTGTTTCCCTCACAGCCAGCTTGTATTTTCTTCACCATATCTTTCTAACATAAAGATATTCTCTGTTCAGCCCAAGTAATCATACAGTTCATTTCCTTCCTATGAACGTTTAACCAGGCTGGCTCTGTTCCTACACGTTCCCCCACTGAAGCAGAGATTGTTTGCCTGGCTCTCTCTGGGACCGCGCCCTTTTCTCCCACCTTGGGTTTAATGCAGAGCTCTTGGGTTTGACGTAGCTCTAAACATTCATTTTCTCCCTGGTACTCTCCACCGTAGCCCCAACCTTCTGGGTCAATAAACCCCAATATTTCTGGCAACTCCAGCCCTTAGGCTTACCTGGGGACCTGGCTGTGGAAGTCTTTCTCTGGGGTTTAAAAATACCGGTAGGTTCCCTGCTGAACCTGTGTGAGGCAGTTTCCAAATGCCTTCCTGGCTGCTTGTAATCCCGTGTATGCTTCAGCTGGTCTGGTCTGCTCCTTCGATAGCTCTCAGCCGGAGCCTCTGACCTCCCTTCAGCTGAAAACTCCTTCCAACTTCTCACCGGAAGTCTGCTTTCCTCTCTCTCCTCTCCCCCTCTGCCTGCTGGGGCCTCCTTATGAGACAGCCTTCCTGGGTAGGGCCTGGCTCCACCCCCTAGCAGGTGTTCAAACTTTCCCCGTGACTCTTTGCTAAACTGATAGCAGGGGCGTGTTTCCTTCTCTCGTGCCTGATTTCCCTGACAACTGGTAGCCATGTGCCTTTGTTTACCTTGCAGCCCTGCACTTTCTACCTGGTTTTTAAGCCTTTCTACCGGGCCAGAAGGACTTGCTATATCACACTTGTAGTGCTTAATAAATGAATAATAATAATAATGATCTTCTGATTCTATTTTCAGAGTGCATTTTTAGCATGTTCTGTAGGTAAATGGCAGACATGTTGTGTAGGATTTTGAAGATAGTTATAAGAATCTTGTATCTGATTCGGCATGGGAGGAGGAGCCAGTGTAACGTTTTTAGGATAGGGGTTATATGATGGGTGCAGTGTGCTCGTCCATTTGTAATTTATTTATTTTAATTATTTAACAAGTTATTTTTTATGCTGCCTTATCATAAAATCAAAGCGGTTTACATCATAACTCAGTCCAGAACAGAGAACTCATCTTGTAAACAAAGGGAGGGGTGACATGCAGGGGATGTTCAGAAGCATAACTTATTTACAGTGAAAAACATATGTACATGGTAATGATAGTAAGGCGTATTTAGGATGTCGTTTTAAGCGCTATCATGTCGGTGTCAACTCCTGGCGACACTCTGGATAGTTGACCTAAACTTTGTTCGGTCTAAAACCAAGCGGCTCATTATTGATAGAATGGTATCCATAGCTACTGTTGTATTGATCCATCTCATTGCCAGCCTTCCTCTTTTATGGTGACCACCTACTTTGCCAAGCATTATGTCTTTTTCCAATGATCTCTCTCTTCGCATGATGTGTCCAAAGTATGAAAGTCAAAGTCTTGTCATCTGAGCTTCTAAGGAAAGTTTAGGTTTGATCTCCTCTAGTACCGACTGGTTTGTTCTTCGGGCAGTCCATGATATACACAGTATTTGTCGCCAGCACCATAATTCAAAGGCATCAATTTTCTTCCTGTCTATCTTTTTCACTGTCCAACTTTCACATCCATGGCGTTATTGAAAATACCATGGCCTGAACAAGTCGAATCTTTGCATGGAGAGAGACATCTCTGCTCTTGAGAATCTTGTCTAGGCCCTTCACAGCCATTCTAAAGAGCAATACATCGTTAGATTTCTTTACTGCTAGTCCTTTCTTTATTGATTGTTGATCCAAGTAAGTTAAAGTTGTCATCTATTTCAATTTCTTCTCCATCAATGATGAACTTATTGTTTTTGCCAGTTGTCAGGATCTTTGTCTTCTTAACGTTAAGGTGCAGACCCATTTTAAGACTATGCTCCTTGATCTTGAGAAGCAAATGTTTCAGATCATCTTCACTTTCAGCCAGTAATGTGGTATCATCAGCACAGTGAAGGCTGTTGATGAGTCTTCCACCAATTTTCACGCCTCGGTTGTCTTCATACAGCCCTGCTTTTCTGATGATTTCTTCTGCATATAAATTAACACTAGAAGCCCCAAAGTGCGTCAATTGATGCAAATGCATCTTCGAAGTTGTATATCAGCGCCACTGCTAGAATCATGTCAGTCATGTTCCATGACTTTGTTAGCAAGGTCAAGATGTTCAAATATGTGCATTGAAAATTAATGACAGATGCACCACCTAGCGGGAAAATGAATTTATACCTAGAAACCCCAAAGTACGTCAATTGATGCACTCAATTGTCTTGAATGTGTCAATTGACGTACTTTGGGGCTTCTAGGTATAAATTCATGCTCCCACTAGCTGGCACATCTCAATCACTGTTTACAGTTTTACTGCGACATTACAAACAATAAACACACCATGGACACATGATGTCACATATGGCATGTATTTAACAAATAAATAACATCTGTGATGTAGAAGCCCCTATAGAGCCCATGGAAATAGAAAGAAAGGAAAAGGTTACCTTTAAAACTGACAGTCAGCCAGCACACATAGCTCACTGTTTACAAGAGAAAGACAGAGGGAGATAGCAACTGAACTGACACGCCCAAGTTCTGACGTAGCAGCAAGCCTGGAGCTTGATCACTCACACCTGTTCAGAAAGGCAGAGCCAAGCCTCAGGGAACAGAAATATAAATGCTGGTTGGGAGCAAAGGAGGGGCAGCGAGGACAACAAGAGAAGCAAGGAAGGAAGCCAGAGAGGGAGCAAGAGGAAAGAGCTCCTGGGAGACGTGGTTGGAGAGGCTCAGGAACCCTAGAGAATGGGAGATTTGGCAAAGAACCTACCTGGAGTTCTGGGAGAGAAGCCGGCAGACTAGAAGGTGGGAAAGCACAGCCTGTTGCCAGGAACCAGCCTGGGCAGAGAGAACAGGGAGCCCTTCAGTCCTTACTGCCTGAGGAAAGGCTTCAGAGTTTTCACAAGTGGAGACCCAGCTCCAAAGCAGGGAGGTTAAGAAGCTCTATCTGGAACAGAGAGCCAGGGGGTGGCTCTAGTCAGGAATTACAAACGGAGAGTCACAGAGCATTTCCTTATAACTGGAAGGAACTAGATGAGAGCCAGAGAAGAAGCTCCAAAGCCACAGGTATTTCAAACCCTTGCTGTCTAGAATTGTATACAGGGGAAACACCCAAGTTTGCAGAGGGAGGTTACCTTAAACACAGTAGTAACAGCTGGCAGCCAAGCTCAGTAAATCCTGAGGGGGAAGATATGCAAACGGACTGTAATGTTAATGATATAGCTGAAGTTCCAATGGATTGCACGCTTTGCTTAGCTGATGATATTGAGTCACTGTGTTAAGTCTTTGAGTTAAAGAGCTGTGAATCAGCAAAGGAAAAGAAGTTATTTTACTTTGCCAGAAGAAGCTGTTTGGTTTTCCCATCTTGGTTACTTAGAAAAGGCACAGCACGTTTTGGAGCCAGAGTGTGAAAAGCAGTTACCTTATTTTGTTGTAAATAATCCTCAAGCAAACACCTGGACACTCTCCTATTTTGTTCTACACTAAGTCCTAATGTGAGGGGAATAAATTTCTTGTCATTTTGCCTGAAACACTCGACTCATAACTATTACTTTATCAGAGGTCTAAAAAGGGACTACAACTCCCAAGTGGCATTGCAAAAGCAGAAAGGTGTGGTCTCACTTTCTGATTAATGGACATCAAGGCAGGCCAGCCCTCTTAGCCCTAGGTGGAGGGCTGACCTCATGACACATCACATTAATTCACATCTGCATGTCATGCTAAACGCAGTCGTCATGATAATGCGTCAATTGACGCACTTTGGGGTTTCTAGTTAAAATTCCTTTTGGGGCTTCTAGTGTTAAAGAGGTAGGGGAAAAGTATGCAACCTTGTCATGCCCCTTTGCTAATTTTAAACCATTCTGTTTCTCCTAGCTCCATTCGAACTACTGCTTCTTGATCAATGAAAAGTTTGTGCAAGAGAACTATCAGATGTTCTGGTTTACCCATGCGTCTTAATGTGACCCAGAGTTTCTCATAATTTACACAGTCAAAAGCCTTGTTGTAGTCAATAAAAAAACATATGGACTTCCGGTGATGCGGTGAGAGTGAACAGTCGTGGTCTGTTCACGCTCCTGCCGCCCCCAGCCTAAACCGGCATTTTAGAGCCTTTTCGAGTGGACCGAACCTGCCGCAAACAGCTGATCTGTTCCCCGGACGTCCTGCTGCTGCATTTAGGGGTGTGCGGTGTGAGAGCAAGGAGGATGGCGACGGTAGCTAAGATGGGGAGGAAGGAGCGAGACCACGTGGCCGCCGCGAGCAAGATGGCGGAGGGAACAGCGGCGCCAAGCTCCCCGGTCTCCCCTGCTTGTGTGGAAGAGATCTCCGCGGCAGTAGCAGAAGCCCTGGCAGTGCAATTCACGGCACTACGTGAAAAACTGGATAGTGAGCACAGCTCCGTGGGGGCTCTCGGGAGCAGTTTGCAAGAAGCAGAAGAGCGAGTGGGGAGTGCGGAGGACAGCTTGGAGGCGTTGACTCAAGAGGTGGAAGGCCTCAAAGCCCGTCTGCAGCTTCAGGAGGTAAAACTCGACGATTTAGAGAATAGATCTAGACGAAATAACCTGAGGGTGATGGGCATACCTGATGCTGTATTGGATAAAGACATTAAGCACTACTTGGAGACACTTTTGCCGCAGCTGCTGGAGGAGATAGAAGATGGCGGGAAACTGCTGATTGAAAGAGCACACCGGGTGGGCAGCAAGCACGCCAGAGATCAGAGGCCACGAGTGGTGCTATCCAAGTTTCTGCGTTTCCCCCAGAAGGAGGTCATCTTGAGAGCGGCGCATCAGAAGGGGACTTTGGTGCATGATAATCTAAGGATTCGGATTGCTCAGGACTATTCACCAGCGCTGAGTCAGCAGTGCAGAGCATATGCACCTCTTTGCCAGAAATTGATTGATAAGAAAATCAAATTTTCAGTTCAATACCCGGCTCGCCTGCACGTGCTACATGAAGGAGCACACAGGACGTTTGAATCAGCAGGAGAAGCCACTGCCTATGTGGATAAGCTCACTCAGGAGGAGTGAGCTGGTCCAGGGACTCCTGAATGGCAGCATTCTCTGAACAGTTTAAATTGATTGTCTGTTTGATTTCTTGCCTGTCCTGTAAGAATGGGTGGATGGTTAACTGATTGCTGTGGTAATTTGATGGAGTCTGGCAATAGTCTATGAGGGCTTGAGCCGAAGGCTATTGTTCTCACTTGGACATGCCTTCACTGTTATGTGCATTGTAGGGGAGTTGGTTCATTGGCCTGGCCTAGAGTCAGCTGGGTGGTTGCAGTGCCACTTTGGTTTCTGAGGCGGGGATAGGGGGTCTCTACCCCATGTCTGTATGGGGGTGTATCTGAGAGGAGGGTGGGGTCCCATGAGCGTATGTGGGGAGGGGGGAGGCGGCCGGTCGCATTACATGGGATTTCCGATTAATAGGTATTAGGGAGGATTAGCTGGAGGAAGGTTGGAAAGAGATGAAGTGGGGGGTTTAAGGGGGGGAAGGGAGGGAGATTTCTGGGGTGGGCTTGATCACACTCTAGTGGTACCAGGTTGGCAGATATGTAGATACCTGAGTAGGGGTGGGAGGGGGTTCCAGGCTGGGAGATCCCCATCCCTGAGACTAAGGGTTACCGTGTGAATAGGCCTTGACACTGCCCCGACACTCTGAAGATAATCATGTGGAATGTTTGTGGCCTGGGGAATCCCATTAAGAGACATAAAATCCTACAGGCATTAGCCAGACAGAAATGTGATATTGCGCTTCTACAGGAGACCCACCAGACAGCCAAGGAGCATAATAAGCTGCGTAGGGACTGGATTGGGAAGGTGTGGGGTTCGCCCGCTAAGGGGAAAAAAGGGGGGGGGGTGGCTATTCTGATTCACAAGCTGGTGCGCTTTGTAGTGGACACTGACATTCGAGATGTGAATGGGAGATTTGTACTACTGCATGGAACCCTAGAGGGGAAGCTGGTTGTCTTGGGGAGTCTCTACGGTCCAAATTCTTTGGATCCGCAATTTTATAGTGGTTTGGCTTCTAAAGTAGAACAACTGCCGGAGCTCCCCTTGATTCTCGGGGGTGATTTCAATGGGGTCTTGGAGGTAGATGTAGATACGTCTAGAGGTGGGGAGGTGCGAGAAAGAATTCCGACAGCTCGGATGTTGCAGCGTTTTAGAACAAGATTGGGGCTGGTGGATCCCTGGAGGCTGTTACACCCTTCAGAGAAAGATTTTACCCATCAGTCTCGGTCGCATGGCTCCAGTGCGTATATTGATTACTTGTTGCTCTCAGGAGGCTTATTTGCGCTTACTGGAGAGGCACAGATTGGGCCTATAGAACTCTCTGATCACGCAATGGCCTGGGTGGAATTGCACTGAGGTAGGGATTCAGCGAGGATGCGGATTTGGCGTTTCCCACCGGAGCTTTATACTGATACCCAGTTCCACTAGTTTTTAGAACGGCGTTGGCAGGAGTTTGAGGAGGATCACCGATGCCATTAGGAGGATCCGAAGTTGGTATGGGAGACGGCCAAAGTAGTCCTGCGTGGGGACATTATTGGGTATGCGGCCCGAAAACGTCGAATGATCGCAGAGCGGATCATCCGACTTGAGAAGCAAGTTACTAAACTGCGGAGGCGGTTCGCACAGGCCCCGACTGCTGTGACTAAGAACTTTGGGAAGCCAGGGTAGACTTAAACGAGTTATTGCATCAGAGAGCCAATAAGTCGGTCTTATATTACCGATATCGCCTACATTGTTATGGCGACAAGCCTGGGAGGTTGTTGGCTCGATGCCTGAGGGGCCAGAGAGGTACAAATACTGTGGCAGCCTTACAGGACGATAAGGGGGTATTGCAGAGGGAAACTACGGAAATTACTCGAGTGTTTTGTGCCTTTTTTCAAAAATTATATACGGCGGAGATCAGACCCCCTAGGGGAATGCAAGAGTTTCTCCGAGAATTGGACCTGCCCAAGCTTAGTGAGGAGCAGAGTGCTCGGCTAGGACAACCCATAACCTTACAGGAAGTATGTACAGCTATTACCAAAGCTAGCTGTTTTAAGACGCCGGGACCAGATGGCCTAGGGGCAGAATTTTATAAGTTTCTTAATATTCATGTGAGTCCTGCCTTAGTAGTGGTCTTTGAGAAGCGAGCGGAGCAGGGGGCTTTTCGATGGGGTAACAATCATGCCCATATTACATTGATTCCAAAACCGGGTAAAGACCCGGTAATGCCAACATCGTATCGGCCTATATCGCTATTAAATTTTGATTTAAAACTTTTTGCAAAGATTTTGGCAGATAGGCTGGCGGGACATTTAGGTCATCTGGTGCATGATTCGCAGGTCGGATTTGTTAAGGGGCATTACGCAGTGCGTAATATGCGTAAAATCTTGGCCTCACTGGAATGGGTCCATGACCAACAATTGCAATCTCTGCTTGTTAGTTTTGACGCTGAAAAAGCCTTCGATAGGGTCGACTGGCAGTATTTAAGATGGTTGTTGCCTTGTTATGGCCTAGGGGCCCCCTTCTGTAAGATGATAGAGAGTCTATATGCAGCGCCGACTGCCAGAATACTTTGCAATGGGGTGCTATCGGAGGCTTTCCCTTTGACACGTGGTACAAGACAGGGTTGTCCCCTTTCCCCCTTGCTATTTGCTTTATCTTTGGATCCATTGATCAGGACTATAGAGCACTCCCGAGAGATCCAGGGGGTGCGGATTGGTTCCCAAGTCTTTAAGCTGTCGGCCTTTGCAGACGATCTTCTGGTGCATTTGCTTTCCCCTAGACAGTCCCTGCCTCGCTTGTTGGAGGAGTTCAAGAGGTTTGGCCTTTTTGCGGGACTATGTATCAATAAGGATAAATCGGAGGCTCTAGATGTGTTGGGGCAACTGCAACGGTGTTGGGGGGGCATGTTTCCCCTAAAATGGGCAGAGAATAACTTTACATACTTGGGTATTATGTTGACTAGTCAACCGCGGGAGCTGTATGCATGTAACTTGGAACGGGTCTTGACTCGGTTGCAGATTCAGTTGAAGGTGTGGGGACCACTCCAGCTTTCCCTTTCAGGGAGAGTGGCAGCGATTAAGATGGTGGTTCTACTGCGACTACTGTATTGGATACAGACTTTGCCGGTCTGGTTGCTGCACAGGGACCTTCGGCAGCTGGAATCCGTAATCCAGACATTCCTGTGGAGGGGGGGCCAGAGCACGTATTCCACTATCCCGATTAATGGGGAAATGGAGGGTGGGGGGGGAAGGGGCTCCCGGATTTGGGAACCTATGCTTTGGCCTGCCAGGCCTGACATCTCGGGGATTGGTTGGGGGGGATGGACGTGTACACGCCTAGGGTCTTAGAAGAGGGATTTGTGGCCCCTCTGTCCTTGCTAGGGGTACTGCATGAGGAGACACAGGACTTACCGACATATATCGTGCAGAGTGTCTTGCTTGGCTCGGCCCAGAGAACATGGCGGCAGCTTAATGCGTATTGGCAGGCACCGTGGAAAGTATAGAGCTGGCTACCGCTGCAAGGAAATATAAAATTTGCTCCGGGGTCTGAGACTTGGAGGTTTCGGGAATGGAGAGAACACGGTATATGAAATGTAGGGCATCTGGTGGACCCCTCGGGGAAGTGTAAATCGTTTCAGTCCCTGTGTCGGGAGTATGATCTGCCTTCAAAGCACTTTTTTGCATTTATGCAGGTTTCCCATTACGTGTCCTCCTTGCCTAGGGAAGCGCTCTTGATAGAGAGGATGGCGCAGATTTTGGAATTTTTTGATTTGGGGGGAGATGACCCTCCTTCCATAGCGATAATGAAGTCACGATTGGTTGGGTTCAGGCCTCTTCTGGACTACCGGGGAGTGGAGGCGGCCTGGGAGGTGGAATTGGGGTGGGAGGTGTACCCTGATACTATTCGTAAGGCCCTGTGCCAGATAGCTGAGATCGCGGAGGGAGCGCGTTGGAGAGAGGTGCAATTCAAGTGTCTAACCAGGGCCCACTTCTCGCCCAGAAGGGCGCTGCATAGCCACTTAACTGCCGATGGTCAATGCCCACGATGTTTGGAGCCCCTGGCAAACTTGTTGCATAGGTGGTGGGGATGTCCATCTATACGGCCCTATTGGACTAAGATCTGTACTTATGTCAGTGGGCTGTTGCAGCAGAGATTGAAATGGACTGGTGCTTTTGTGGTATTGGATCAAATTGTCCCTCCCCGACCCAAAGGGAAAGCGGGCTGCTTATTGATGCGTAAGGCATGTCTGGTGGTTAAGGGTCCGATTCTTCGCACATGGAGGGAGCAGCATCCACCTACGTTTGGGGAATGGCGCAATTGCTTTCATCAATTAATGTTGGTAGAGCGGTGGAGAGCGCGGGGCAGTGTCAAACGCTGGACTACCTTTTTATTGGTGTGGGATCCCTACATTCAAACTCTAGAGGCTCAATGTCGTAATGAAATCTTACACATTGGTAGCTGAGGGAGGTTGTGGTAGTGGTGGAGGGTGGTAAGGAGAAAAAATGAAGTGTTAGGTGAGGAATTAGTAATTTTGCGGGGAGTGTGATCAAGGGGGGGGGGAAGGGGGGTGGTTGGGGGGGAGGGGAAGGGGGGGTGGGAAAAAATTTATAACCCACATGAATCCGTTTTTTTTCTCCGGCTGGGGATCAGAGTTCACCCCACTCAGAGATTGTATGTACAATGTTTACTGATGTTTATTGGTGGTTACTAAATAAAGTTATTAAAAAAAAACATATGGATATCCTTTTGATATTCTTTTGTCTTTTCAAGGATCCATCTCACATCCAAATTATGCCTCTTGTTCCTCGCCCTTTCCTGAACCTTGCTTGCACTTCAGGCAGTTCTTGGTCCAGGTATGTTTGTAGTCTTAGCTAAATGATCTTGAGCAGAATCTTGCTGGCATGTGGGATCAGAGCAATTGTGCGATAATTTCCACAGTCATTTGGGTCACCTTTCTTTAGTATTGGTATAAACACAGATCAAACACAGGTCCTTTCCAGTCAGTTGGCCATGAATTTGTCTTCCAAATTTCCTGGCAGTCTTGTAAGTATGGTAACAGCTTAATCCGATTGCCATAATATTTCAATGGGAATGCCATCAATATCCAGTGCTTTGTTCTTTGATAAGTCCCAATTCAAAATAGAGAAATATGTGAAAACAGAGTCACCATCTGATGTATATGAATCAATAAATGTCGGAAGTATAGCCTTGAGACAGTGAAACTACCTCTTGAAGCTACTATTCCATTTTACTCAATAATTTGTTAAGCCCATATAAGAGCTGTACAATAAATAAGGTGCAACACCACTTCAAAGTGTCACCACTAAACCATAAAAAGTCATGAAATTACTTGGAAAAAGACTTTAAAAAGCTTTAAGACACAGGGTCAGTGACCCACCACAAAAAGGTACTTATCTGAAGACTCTCAAAATGGTAGTCTCGACCCCGTTCAAACCGAAGCAGGCAATTGGCCCTGAAAAGCTCCCCTTGGAAAAATCTCAAGGAGCCAAAATCATAGATGAAATATTGAAAGTAGCACATCAGCACTTGAAAGTAGCAGAGAAGCAGACACAGCACTGCGTTTCGGGCGATCCAAATCCATACGCCCTGTTTCAACGCTCAACAACTACACCGACCTCCTTCGTCGTTGCTGATCCAAAAGTGAGATGCCAGCGCATGCTCAATAGCGATCTGAATCCAATGACAGAAACACAGTTTAAATAGCCAATATCATGAGTATGTAAAAATTCAAAAGCAGCAGATGAGATATACACACACACTCAAAATAAAGTAGACCACTCTAATTCCTTATTTAAGCCCAAAGGTTGTACTGTGGACCAACGAAAAATCCACTGCTGTTCCAAAAATTGAAGTTGTTGTTCGCGATCACCCCCTCGGGGGTGTGCAGGGACATGATCAAGGACGCGTCACAAAAAATCATCAAAATGATGATGATGATCCACACAATGTTGTACCAGAGGGGCAGAAAGCACAGAGTGTTTTATTCTCGAAGCATGTTCATTCAAGCGTGTCCTCACAGTGCGGATTGTGCGACCTATGTACAACAAATGGCACGGACAGATGAGTACATATACTGCAAACGCAGTGGAACAACTTGTATTATATCGAGAAATATGAATGAGTGAAGAACCAGGAACCTCCCATTGAGTACCCTCTATCGTCCTTGAACAATGGGAACAAGAATTACAAGCCTGATGACCAAGTGCTCCAGATTTAGCCACTTGTCTATCCAGAGGAGACGAGGTAGCCCCCACCAAATCCCGCAAACTGGAGCCTCGGGAGTGTGCCACTTGTAACGTTTTTTGAAAACATGGATGTAGTTGTAGCATATGCCAATGCTTAGATAAAATTTGCTTGACCTGCTTTTGAATTTTTACATACTCATGATATTGGCTATTTAAACTGTGTTCCTGCCATTGGATTCAGATTGCTATTGAGCATGCGCTGGCGTCTCACTTTTGGATCAGCAACGACGAAGGAGGTCGGTGTAGTTGGTGAGCGTTGAAACAGGGCGTATGGATTTGGATCGCCCGAAACGCAGTGCTGTGTCTGCTTCTCTGCTACTTTCAAGTGCTGATGTGCTACTTTCAAGATTTCATCTATGATTTTGGCTCCTTGAGATTTTTCCAAGGGGAGCTTTTCAGGGCCAATTGCCTGCTTCGGTTTGAACGGGGTCGAGACTGCCATTTTGAGAGTCTTCAGATAAGTACCTTTTTGTGGTGGGTCACTGACCCTGTGTCTTAAAGCTTTTTAAAGTCTTTTTCCAAGTAATTTCATGACTTTTTATGGTTTAGTGGTGACACTTTGAAGTGGTGTTGCACCTTATTTATTGTACAGCTCTTATATGGGCTTAACAAATTATTGAGTAAAATGGAATAATAGCTTCAAGAGGTAGTTTCACTGTCTCAAGGCTATACTTCCGACATTTATTGATTCATATACGTCAGATGGTGACTCTGTTTTCACATATTTCTCTATTTTGAATTGGGACTGAAAAAAAAGGGGAGAAATTTTTGTTAGGTTTCTTGTTTTGTTCTTTGATAAGGCTTTCAATGCTGCTTCGACTTCTTTTTTCATCACCAATGGTTCCTGATCAAAAGATATAGGCTGAAATGTCTGTGGGTCCACTTGATCTTTATGGTATAATGACTCTGTATATTCTTTCTACCTTTTCTTGATCTTCTTAGCATCATTCAACATGTATCCTTGAGCATCTTGTAGCATTCCAATTCAAGGTTGAAATATTTTCTTTAACTCTCATAGCTTTAGAAAAGCCGATCTTGTTCTTCTTCTAATAGTTTCTGATTCTATTTCTTTGTGTCATTGTAGTACTTTTCCTTGTCTTGTCTTGCTGCACATTGTAAATCTCTGTTGAGTTTTCCAGTTGCCTCTCTTTCTTGGTGTTCGGTGTTTGTGTTACCATTGTTTTGAGGTTGCCTGGAAGTTGGAAGGAAATCATGGTCAGACCATGAAACGTGGGTGACTTGTGTCATGGAGTTAGTAATGGGGTTGAGGAATTTTTCAGAAGCAAAGATTAAGTCTAGTGTGCTTCCTCTCCTTTAAGTAGGGCTGTCAACAATCTGTATAACATCTAGGGATTCCATGGCTTTTGAGAAGGCTGTCAACTGTCTAAGAGATAGTGAAGAAAGGTTGAAGTCATCTAATATGATTGGCTGTTTGTTTTGAGCTGAGTAGGAGTAAGCTATTTCTAGGATGCCACAGAGTGTTACGTCATTTGTTTTGGGTGATCTGTAAGCAAGACATGGTTTATGGTTTATTTGTATTTTTAGACTTGCTCTATGCCAGGCTTACAGAATGATTGACAATAAAAGCAAAGAAAAACAACATAAAATTATAGAACACAGAAAAAGAACTTCAAAAATTATACAGGAAAAGAAAGAGAGAGAGAGATGCAGAGGGACATACACAAAAAATGTACGATCGGCCATTATCTGGTCTGCAGCTCAAGTGGGTGGTTGCATCCCAAAGGTGCATTTTTAACTGTTTTTTGAATTGAATAAAAGAGGATTCCAATCTCAATTGAGTAGGGGGACAGTTCCATAGGGCCGGGGCTAGGAAAAAGAAGGCTGAACGGCGAGTGGACTCATATTTCATCTTTGTGGGAGGTAGAAAAATCTGACAATTGTCCTGTAGTGAGTGCAAGCAACGAGTCAGGACATAGGGGATAATGGCAGAGGATAAGTAATGTGGAGCATTATTATGAAGAACTTTATGAGTAAGGGCAAGTACCTTGAAATTAATTCTTTGGGCAATGGAAAGCCAATGGTGTTGTATGAAGAGTGGTGACACTTAATGCTAGGTGTTTGTTTTCGATAAGGATCAAGTCAAGGCCATCTGTGCTGACTGTAATTGTGGTTGCAAAATTGAGTTTGCTCTTTGTGATGATGAGAATGCCTCCTCCTCTGTGGTCATTTCTATTGCTGTAAAATAAGTTGTATCCTGGTATCTTGAGAAGATTAATGAAGACGTCTTCTTCGGTGAGCCATATTTCAGTTAGACATAGGATGTCTGGGCTGTAGTCATTGATGTAATCTGTGATAATAAGGATTTTATTTCTAACTGATTGGGTGTTGATTAGTATCCCTTTAAATCTTGTTGAGTGAAAGCTGAGAGAGTATGAGATTTTAACGGAGTTTGTTCCTGAATGTTCACATGTTTAGGACGTTATAAGCTTTATTCTAGACCCTTTGAGGGGTAGCTCTTGGTTCATAATTTCGTAGAGTTTGTATGATAGGAATATGATTTGGGTTATGGCTTGAGAGCCTGTTGTAATGCTGTGTGGTGTGTCACTAGTAAGTGATGGTGCATTACTTCCCTTGGGATGCTGTCTTTGGAAGTAGATGTTGAGCAGGGAGTGATGGGGTATGATCTTCCGTGTTAAAGTCAAATTAAACAATTGAATGGAATGGATGCACACTTCAACCACACCAAGGGAGCACACCAAAGGGCCCTATAGTTTGGGCCTTGGTCGATGGCCCGCCTGGGAGAGTGGTGGATTGAAGTAGGGGAAGCTGGTTGTGATGCCTCTGATGGAGTTTACCTGCAGTAGTCTAATCATGAACCTGTCTGCTGGCGGTCTGTAGCCCCGATCGGAGGGGAGCAGAAATCTGATTTGTGATGCCATGTGGCCAAGTTAGTACTGGAGGTGACTGGATTTGGTCTGAGAGGGTCGCATTGCCATCTGTCGGTTATGGTACCTCCAATGAAGGCAGGGCTTACCACTAGTAGTGCATCCTTGGATCTGTTTACTGGAAATCTGTAGGTCTCCACGTTGTACTATTGATGGGCTTTGGATCTCTGCAAGAATACCGGTGGTGGTAGAGAGACATTGAGAAGGTGATTGAATGAACCGATGAGGTGTACTGGGTCTTCCCCGCGAGTTCGCTGCCTCGTTAGTGAGATGGAATGGTCATGGTACTGAGAGCTGTTTGAATTCTGTTGGATGATAAATTTACAGAGACTTTTTACTGTTTAGTTTTTAAACGCATGCACTGTTGTGGCTCCTTGCTTGTAGGGTCTGAAGTGTTACTAGCTGTAGTATATTAGTTTCCATGGATACGGAGGCAGTAGTGCCGTCTTCCTTTGTAGCTAAGCTCCATGCTTAAGGGCCACACCTAAGGCATAGGCATACCTGCAGGGAACTTTACATTTAAAGTTTTGGATGCTAATGAGTGACGTGGGGTAGCGAGGAGGAGCTTCCCTTCTCCACTCTCAGCCGCTTCTCAAATATCAGAGGCTATGGTTGCAAGACTATAGGGCCCTTTTACAAAGCTGCAGTAAGTTTTTGCATAAAAACCAACATGTGGCAAGTGCAAATGTCATGCACTAAATGTTGAGAGCAGGATGAGCATGTTCCAGGCAGTTACTGCATAGAAAATTACCCTAACTCGTGGCAGCAGTATTCACAACTTATGAGGGTGCACTTTAACCACCCATTGAGGTGACATTAATTGCACCCACGCTAACTGCAACATTAATAATTAGCACACAATATGTACCCCTGCCCTAACTGCAATGTACTCTCCAACCCAATCTGTGCCCCTAACCCACCTATTCCTTGTTCCATTACATGACATGCAGTTAACTGTGGGAATTAGCACATGGTAATTATCATGCCAGCACAGTAACAGTTACCGCGGCCCTGTGCTAACAGTGCACTATAGTTAAAGGGCTTCTGTGTCTCATAATGGCTGAAGAAACCAGCGCCCATATTAAGTTCTCTATGTCTTTTTCAAAGGGTTTGATCAGTTAACCTCCAACGTCTTATGGTCTTGGCTGGTTTTGAAGTTCCCTTTCAGTAACCTGACTATGAGATCACTAATTTAGTTATCTGCCCTGGGAGAATGTTCTCCTACAGGAGCACCCCTCATTCTTCCGTATGTTCTGACATGATCCACTGATATAGCATCCATCTTCTGCATTGGTCAACGCATGCCATATCAACAGACGAGCAGAAACTGATGCCTTCCTATGGAATATCTTTCCTAGGTAGGTAGCAGCAGGGCGCTGTGATATGTGTGGTAAAAAATGCCAAGCTGCATACTGTGCCAGTACTTACAGTACCTGGGAGCTCCTCCCTCCCTTCAAAACAAATTCCCTTATTCTGGTGGAGGTTTTATATCTCTAAGAAAGGAAATAGGGAGGGGACTGTGGGCTAGGAGCCTGGCTTTTGGGAGCTTTCAGAAATACTTAAATACGGACTCTCAGATGGTTACATTCTGCCTGAGGTAAAGTCCCTAATGGTTCCAAAAGCTTCTAAATCTTTGTTGGCCTTGTTATCTCTACCCAGTTATTCTATACCTAACTTTAGTTTTAGTGGGTTAACAAGGCACTCCTGCTGTAATTTCTAACATGAATATAAATCTGAAAATGTCTGAGGATTTGTGAGACTTTGATGGATGGAAACTGACATTGCTTATTTAAAATGAATGTTTATTTAGTTTTATAGTCCCGGGTCACTTCTCCTCAAAGGAAACATAAATCAGCTACAGGGGGTAAGCCTGACATATCATATCAACACTTGGCATGGGATGTTGTTTCTCATCACCTCCTTTTTATGTTAAAGCAACAGTGCAACCTACAGTTCATAGACCCTGCCGTACCAGCTTCCCTGCTTTGCCTTTCCCAAATGCTCTACCAGGGGACTGGATTTCCATAAGAGCTAGAAAGGAGGTCTTCTCCAGACTGCATGGAAAATAGTGCATATAGGGATTGGTTTACAAAAGTGTGCTACCCAGCTAGGGCTGGGGTAGCATGTGTTTTTGACGCCATGTTAAAAAAATAGCATGGGCCATGCACTATAAAATCCAGGCTATCCAGGCAGCATGCATCTGGCTGGTTCCAGAGCGGGCCATGGGCATCCCACCATGGCACCACTAGCATAGGCCTTGAAAGCCCACGCTGCCAGTACAATGGGTAGCGGGAGTTGCTCCCCAAGACAGTAGTACTGCAGCGAGCTGTGCTAAATTTAGGGGGATGGCTGTCTCTGCCCCCCCCCCACCCCCCCGCATCTAGCAATGCATCCCACTCCCACATTATTTTTGTATAGTTATTTTTGGATAGTGCGGGCTTCAGTAAACACCAAATGCACCATGCTGACATTTAGCGCACAGTGATGTACTAGAAATCTCATGCTAGCCGGGTAGAGTGCAAGTGAGTAGAGACAGGGCGGGTTAGGGGCATAATGGGGGTATGGATAGCGCATTCCCGTTAGTGTGGGCGTACTTGATGTCACCTCAGTGGGTGGTGTTAACTGTGCCCATGTGCTGATTAGCACAGTGCCATCTGATTGTAACATGCTATCGGCATAGGGACAGAAGAGCACACCACAAGCATCAGAACAGATATCACACCACAATCGCACACTACCAGTACTGCCTTTAGTAAGCATGCCCCTTTGTGTCTTAACATTATTTTTAAATAGATTTTCGTGCTTTCATTGGGTTACATCCTTTGCATTTTTAGAAACTTATTTCCCAAGTCAAGCTGTTGTACCTTGTTTTATTATGTTTTACACATGTTCATAAGGGAGGTGGGGTTTTAATGATCAGAGTCATAGTTCCCCCAATTTACTTAGATTTGGATTTAGAGTTGGTATTTTTTTGATTTCTCAAAAATGGGGAAAAAAGTCAGATTACCTGGAGAATTAGAATTATTTTATTCAAACTACAGACCCACGTACAAACATTGTTTTGCTTGTACTGGTGCTTTAAGTACGTCCGACTTACTTTTATGTCGAATGTATGGTAAGTTTATAACTGTTTAAAGATCAAAAGTTCCTTGTTTATGGCTAAATCTGTGTTTTGCTTCAAGGAATTAATCATGATCTTTAAGTAGAGAGACAAGCTACGTGCAGAAAATAGAAAAACCCTTCTTTTTTAAAACATTTTTTTTAGAGTTTTGTTTTGTTAATTTAGAACAGCCATGGCTATTACCATGTCTTTTGTTTAGCAACCTCTTAATTCTTGATGTGAAATAATTTGCTTCCTAAAAAAACCCCAAACTAAGAGCCCTTTGCTATCTCTTTAAAGCTGCTAAGTTGCCCGGCTCCAAGTGGAAGATTATGGGCCAGTCCTCGATTTCTGACAGCCCTATCCAGATGCATTATGGCGTCTGTGATATTGATTGCATCGGATACAGTCAGGTCCTATGAATTCTTCACTGCCTTGGAGTGTAATTTCAGAACCGGCACTGGTCAAAAAGTCTCCCTCCTGAATGGGATAACTTGGCAGAAAATCAGATCTCGATCTCCCTGTATGCCTTAGAGTAAAATCAGGACTGGAATATCTTCTAGAATGGGAATATATGGAACCCGTTGGTAAACCTTGGGTGACCTGTCTCCTACCTGAATCACATATTTAAAATATTGTCTTCAGTTTACTCAGTGTATTCAGAATCAAAGTCCACCCAGTTTGAATGAAACAGAATTTTTTTTTGCAACATCTGCACTCACTCTGATTGGCTTAGATCAGTGGTTCCCAACCCAGTCCTCGGGTAACCCCAGGCCAGTCAGGTTTTCAGAGTACCCACAATGAATATGCATGAGATAGATCTGCATACAATGGAAGCAGTGCATGCAGATCTATCCCATGCATATTCTTTGTGGATATTCTGAAAATCTGACTGGCTTGGGGGTACCTGAGGACTGGATTGGGAACCACTGGCTTAGAGTAATGTAAAACTCATAGATTTAAAGCAAGGGTGCGAAAGTTACCAGACCACAAGGACCACTGAATTCAATGTGTCTTTTGGGGAAAGTGCTAGGTACGTATGACCTAGATTGGCCACTGTTGGAAACAGGATACTGGGCTTGATGGACCTTGGTCTGACCCAGTATGGCATATCTTATGTTCTTAATGTTTCCCTTGGTGGGCTGAAATCCTCCTTCAAACACATCTGTAGCAGCTCAGTTCCATTCTTCTCCTGTACCCTCCTCCCTCTCTTAATAGGTAAGCCTTCAAAGACGTGCTTACCTGCATGTGTGTTATCTACATGCTTGCATTAATATCCTGTACGTTAATGTCATGGCTAACTTACCCCAAATGATGACCACCACCCCAAACACTTATGTTTAGAATTGCTGTTATATATTTTTTAAATAACTTCAGTTATTTATAACCCACCTATTCCACATTTCTAAGCACTCGTTAAGAAGTGTAAAACCTTACCATGCTTTAGTAAATGAGACCCCCCAGGGTCTAGAGTTAGTTCAGAGATTGGGGTTCTGATGCATCAGAGCAAATACAATCATTTATTGGCAACCCGAAGCCTTATTCTTTTTCAAACTGACTCGATGAAGGTCACACAGAGCATAAAAGCTGATGATTATCATTTGACTAGTCGGAAAATGTTCCCTCATATTTTATAATAACTTAAAATGGCATTATAAACTACCACCAGTATTTGGCAATATTTTGTCTCCAGCTAAGGACGGCCAAGTAGGAACGGCAGTGTGGTATAGGCATATCTTGGACATCCCTGTCCAATTTCAGAAACACTCTGTATGTCCCGCGGCACATCCAAGTTTATACCTGCTTCAGGCATGACTGGGCACTATGAAAGTGCTCATTGTGCCAGCCAAACATCCGGAGGGTGTGGAAAAGGAAATACGCTCACGTCATAAATATTTTCCATCTCGACAACGAACACTGACGGGGAAATGAGGGCTCTTGTTTTCATTTTGCCATGCCAACGGATGTTTCTGGATGCAAACTAGTATGAGATAGACGCCCACACCCAAAATGTTTGTAATGGGGAAGTCCTGGTGGACACCGGTGCTGGCATCCATGTCAGGGGCATCTATGTTTCCAAAATCAGGCCAAAACAGACGTCCCTGGCATTTTCCTGCCTGTTTTGCCCCAGATGCCCTTTCTAAAGTGCCTCTTCACATATTTATTTGAATTATCAGTGCTCAAATTTGTAAACGACTAAGATTACTGAGGTTGACCGTCTATAAAAAAGTTTACTAAATAAATGAACATGTGCTCCGGAAAGTATGCACCATTAGATCTGCCTGGAACTTCCTGTTCTTTTCGGTTTTGGTCAGGGTGCATCCTTTTCTTTTCACAATGTTTTCAGGCAAATTCATTCAGCTGGACATGATTCTAACATTTTGTTAAGTTTGGTTTGTATGTGGTACCTCTAAGCCACAGTTGTAATCATTGGGGGGGTCTTCTTTGGCGACTCCCCTTTTCGCATTTGTCCATCTTTAAACAGAACATACAAGTAAATTGTGGACTGACGTGACAAAACCCCACTATCTTCTTTATTCTTTGAGAAGGTAGTACAAGCCCGATAGCTGATATTACATCTCATTAAAAGCATAACGAAGATCAGGCTAGGTCTTAGATGATTTCATTTGTAATAACCGTGAAGTCATCAAAAGGAGCTTAGCCTTTGAAGACTGAAGTCAGATACCAATCAGCATCTGTGGTATGTGGAGAAGCTCAGACTCTAAAGAAGGGGTTATGAATCCGAAGAGGTTTCTGAGTGACTGGCCAGTCTTTCCTAGAGCTTTCAAGGAAGTTTTCAAAGGATTATGCAAGCTATTTATAATTACGCATCTGAACTGGAAAGTATAAATTTACTCCACATTTTGCTTTACTGACATGTGTTCATTGCTATTCCAGGCTAGTGCTGGCTGTTCCTATCTATTGACCAGTAGCTTGAATCAGTCAATGTTACTGGCAAACTACTATCTACAATATCCATCACATTTTGAACTTTTTTTACTCTATTTGCTATACCTCTTCTCCTGCCCAATATTTGAAAAGCATTTACACAGTTTTCATCCCAGTAAACCGTGTAAATGCCTTAAATCGGGATATTCAGCGGTACTTACACGGTTAGTGCCATTCAATATCCCCTTCTAACTTCCCTATGCGCTAAGATGCTATCCGGGTAGCATTGGGATATGTTGGCAGCATTCTATGGTGAAGCGGAGCTAGTGATAACCGGGCAGCAGTGATCTGTGCCAAAAAAATAGGCGAGAAAAACCTTCTCCTATCTTTCGGCGCAGGAGCTAACAGGGCAGCTTGCAATATCGCTGCTGCGTGGTTACTTAATGCAGCTTCCAGCGTGTTCAGTGATCCCCAGATATTCAATGCCAGGGCCGCATTGAATATCCGGGGTTAAGGGTCAACGGGCAAGGTTATAGCATAGCCTGCCAATAAGAATATCGGGCCCTTTATTTTTTGCATTCTGCCTTACATAAAATGTATGCTTTTTGACAAAATATTTTTGTTGGACTACCAAACATAACAGTCATCCAATATAGGACTGACCTATTCCAAATAGCCCATTTTAACTTATCAAAAAATATAATAGATAAAAGAGGTAAATTAGCCTATAAAAAGCAATAAATAAGCTGCCTTGTTTGTTATAGGCTAATTTACCTCTTTTATCTATTACATTTTTCTAATAAATTAAAATGGACTATTTGGAATAGGTCTGGCCTGTATTGAATGACCGTTATGTTTGGTAGTCAGACAAAAATATTTTGTACACCTTCTCTGGGGGAGTTTTAGATTGTTTGATCACTGGGTTGGGCTTTTTTTGTACTTTGTGCCTTTTGACAAAGGCACATAAGAACATAAGATGTGCTATACTAGATCAGATCAAAAATCCCAACATCTTCTCTCTGACAGTGGTTAGTCCAGATCACATGTACCCACAGGATCCCAAAGAACAGACCCATTCCTTGTTAGTCACACCTAAAAATGAGCAGTGGCTTCCCCAGGATTACATGGCTAATACTGGTTTATGGACTTGATCTCCAGGAGCATGGCTAAACCCTTTACAAACCCAGCTAGGCACATCTTTTGGTGACAAATTCCACAGCTTAACAGTGCATTGAGTTGAAAAAGCAAAATAACTTACCTGTATCAGGGGTTTGCTATGGACAGGAAGATAAGTCAGTCAGTCGCACATCAGTCATCCGATTCTAATGTTGGCCCTGTATGGCCGGAGAAGTTATTCCACCTACGAGGTGGAATAACTTCCCTGGATGCTTTTTTCTGTGTACTCTGAGTCGCGGAAGGGGCTGGGGGGGGGGGGGCAGGGCTTATTCCCCGCAGCCTAACCCTGACCTTAGGATGACAGATCAGGGGTCAGGCTATGGGGAATAAACCTTAATTTCTGGCGGCTGGCATCGTGGCTTTTAAATGGAGCCATGGTGCCATGGCTCCATCTAACCCGTTCTGGACAGCTCGCATATTCTTTCTCTGTTCTGGATGATTTATTAAATTTGTTACACTCAAACAACTATGAAATACAGGCAATTAAAAATATTAAAACTTTGCAGAAAATAGAAGTTTCACATAGTGTATGTTTTTCATACACTGG
This sequence comes from Ichthyophis bannanicus, assembly GCA_033557465.1. NCBI lineage: Eukaryota > Metazoa > Chordata > Amphibia > Gymnophiona > Ichthyophiidae > Ichthyophis > Ichthyophis bannanicus. The sequence goes on along the minus strand of CM066049.1, from coordinate 114,786,585 downwards.
TCCAATATAGTATATTGTCCGTCTTCAGAAAAGATAGGATTCAGTTCCAATATTCATTGACAAAAACATACTGTATGATACTATTGAAACTGCAGTTTTCATTTAAAACACTTTATTATGATATAATATAGTTTGTCAACAGTCCATTCTGACTGCAGAATATGATACACGTGAAAACACCTCTGATGCAGTGCGTCGATATTGCACCATTGAAACACCTAGAACTGAATGCTTGACAGCAATTAGTTTCGACAACATATTAGCCCAGCGTATGAAAAACATACAAGGCCGATATACGCACCAATAACTCTGACACTAAGTAACTTACAGCTATCTAAACCTATTTTCTAAAGTCTACAAATACTTTTATTTGCAAAACAGTAGCTATTACAGCATTATAAGCTACTTACTATTTTTTGTGATCTTTTTATGTTGAGCCGCCAGTACCGTCAAAATCAGCAAACTTTGAATACCTATTAAACTAACTAGATCTCAGATAAAAAATCTGTACATAACGCTTTTTGACATAACGATAATAGCTAAACATAGTTCCATTGAATTTATAACCATTAATTAGTGAGTAGTAAGTATGGAAACCTTATGTATGTAAAACATACGCTGGTCCAAAACGGGTTCAAAGCCTGACTGAGCTATCCGGGCAGTGCTTTACGTGCAGGCTGGGGCTGAATCGCAGTCCCGGCCTGCACATACAGGCCTGATCGTGATTCTGATCCCACGGGGCTAGACGTTCCCCGTGGGATCAGAATCACGATCCGCTTTGTACGTTCGGCTCAGACCGGACATACAAAGGGAATAAACATGCAGGACAGAATCAGACTGTTACTGTTTTCACGAAAGAACTTTGGTTTGTGCTTTTTTAAAGCACATCTTTCCTGGGTGTTTTGTGTTTTTCCACACATACTTGGGTTTGGGGGTGTGGTACTGAAATGATTTAAGGAATATTTGAGAAGGCAGTACAAGATGAAAAAGAACAATATGCTCTCTAAATCTTGGCAACCTGATTGTGCCACAAGGCTCCCCTTGTCTCCCATACTTTTTAATATTTTTTTAGCTCTTTTGGAGAAGGCTTGAAAGATTTTGCATTCTAATGTTTTCATATGTGGCCAATGGCATGGAGAAGTAGCCTAATTGTTTGAGCAGCAGCCTAGTATCCAAGAGATCAGGATTTTATTCCCACTGGCACTCCTTGTGTTCTTGGGTGAATCATTTTACCCTCCATTGCCTTGGAAGAAAGGTCTCAGATCAAAAAATGAAATCATTCCATTATGACAATATCAAGGGTAACTGGATGTAGAATCCCATAATGTCCATCTAATCATTCCACTTATGCAGGGAGAAAAGCATCTCAGTAACTCAAAAACACTAAAACGGCTTACCAGAGTTGCTGCCTACAGTACAAGACAAGGAAGAACTTATCAAGTCTTAGGTGAACAGACATCACCATCATGGATCCTGAAAAACTCCCCATATGTCGAATCTTAAAGCACTTTAATAAATTTTAATAATCAATTTTAAATTTTTGAATTATTTTCTCATTGCTACTTCACAGCAAGCCTTCACTTTCTCAGAGCATGCAAAGAGGTTCTTTCCAGATGAAATGCATAATAAGTCACATTTATCGGTGCTACTCCACACTTATCTGCATTCAACTAAAGAAATTAGCTGCACCAGCAGCAACGTCCCAACACCACCGCAAGACACCATCAGGAGCGTTTCACCTTCAGCTTCTTCAGGAGAAAACTTGCCAGGGTGTTCAGAAAGGCAAATGCTGTGGGAAAGAGAAGAGTTGAGATTAATATCCAACACATTCACCCACCCTGTTAGGCATGCAAGAGAAAAAAACAATTCAAAGAATCCAACCAAACACCCGAATTAACACATACCTACTCTCCGTGTGTTAAAACAGATAGAATACTGGTCACATCCCAACCAAGTACTCACCAAACCACCATAGCTGCTCTGATTGCCCCAAATACTTCCAACAGCAATGCACACACCCACATTTAAAAACTCTCCACATTGCCAATTCCGCCCAAAACTAGAAAACCTCACCAGTGAGGGGCAGGGATCATAGTCAATCACAGCCATGCAATCACTTGCCCAGATGACACCACATTCAATATACAACATAGACAACCCCCATCCATCCAATCACAAGCATAATGCTCAATCCATAATAACCAATCACAGTTTATGTGATTGTTTGTTCTCACATGAATTGTGATTGGTTGTTATGGATTGAGCATCATGGTTGTGATTGGATGGATGAGACTTGTCTATGTTGTGTATTGGATGTGGTGTCATCTGGGCAAGTCATTGCATGGCTGTGATTGGCTGTGATCCCTGCCCCTCATTGGTGAGGTTTTCTAGTTTTGGGTGGGGTTGGCAGTGCTGGAGGGTTTTTAAATGCAGGCGTGTGCATTGCTGTTGGAAGTATTTGGAGCAGTCAAAGCAGCTATTGCTGAGGTTTTGATTGTTTGCTGAGTACTTGGTTTGGATCTGACCAGTGTTCTATCTGATTTAACACACGGAGAGTGTGTATGTGTTAATTTGGGTGTTTGGTTGGATTCTTTGCATTGTTTTTTTCTCTTGCATGCCTAACAGGGTAGTTGAATGTGTTAGATATTACTCTTAAGCCTTCTCTTTCCCATAACGTTTTACTTTTCTGTTGAGAAATTGATTCTGTTGGCAAGTTTTCCCCTGAAGAAGCTGAAGGTGAAACGCTCCTGATGGTGTCTTGTGGTGGTGTTGGGACATTGCTGCTGGTGCAGCTAATTTCTTTAGTTGAATGCAGATAAGTGTGGAGTGGCACCGATAAATGTGACTTATTATGCATTTCATCTGGAAAGAACCTCTTTGCATGCTCTGAGAAAGTAAAGGCTTGCTGTGAAGTAGCAATGAGAAAATAATTCAAATAATATTTAAAAATTGGTTATCAAAATTTATTAAAGCAATTCAAGATTTGGCATGTGGGGAGTTGTTCAGGTTCTATGATGGTGAAGTCTGTACATCTAAGGCTTGATAAGTTCTGCCTTGTCTTTGTACTGTAGGCAGCAACTCTGGTACACTGTTTTGGTGGTTTTGAGTTACTGAGATCCTTTTCCCCCTTACATAAGTGGAATGATTAGATGGACATTATGGAATTCCACATCTATTTACCTTTATGATGTCATAGTGTAATGATGATTTCATTTTTTGATCTGTGATCTTGCTTCATTCCGTCAGTAGTATTTTTGTTTCTGTGATTTGTTGGAAGAAAGGTCTTGCAATCTCCTTCTGGTCCTACCTTGCCAAGAAAGCCTAGGGGTTGCTGGGTCACCAGGGGTCAGCATTGACTTGATGGCATTAAAAAAAAAAAAACCTGGATAATATTTTCTTACCAGTACAAAGCGATCTACTTCACACTTATAGTTTACTTGATAAAGTTTTCATAACTCATCTGTAGATTTACCAATGGACTTCCTCATTCTTTCTTGTACAAGAATGCCTCATTGAAAACTTTAGGGGTTATTCTAGATTCATCGATTACTATGGAATTACATGTATCACATATAGTTAAGAAACATTTATGATCAGTTGGGACATCTCACATCCATTCATGTTTCAATAGGAACATTTAAAAATTCTATCTCAGACTTCAATTTTATCCCAGTAGGATTATTGTAATATAGTTTATCTAGGATTACCTGCTAAACAATGTGATAGGTTTCAATCACTATAGGATACAACTGCCAAGCTTATTTTTCATGCTCATGCTATGGATAGGGTTTCTCTCTCACTTTTTCAATTGCATTGGCTACCTGTACAAGCCAGAATTTTTTTTCATAATATTGTATTTGGTTTTCAAAATTTTACATGGGTTAGACTCAGAATATATGATTAACTTAGTAGTTTTTCCCCAAAATAAGAAATTACTGCATTTGGTTAAAGACCCACCATTATCTTATCCATCTACAAAAGATTTTCACTTTGACCCTTGAAGCATTTTTTTTTGTATTGAGCAGGTACAGAATTGAATAAACTACCTCAAAAGACTAATAACTTAGGGACTTTTATCTCTTTCTATTGTTCATTAACCTCTTTTCGAGAAGCTTGTGAGACATGCAATGCAATGTTTGCCTTTGAATCAGTGCTGACTCATGGCGACCCAACAACTCCTGGGTTTTCTTGGCAGTGTGACTGGAAGTAGATAGGATTAGTTTATTAAGGGGGGGAAGGGTAGAAATGTTTATATTTTCTTCCATCTGCTTCTTATTATATGCTGTATGCCTTTCTCATGATGAATTATACATTATCTACTTTGTTTTATATTTTACACATGTATCTGCTTTGAACTATTTGTGGCATATAGCAGAATATAAAAACTAGGATTAAATTAAATGCACATCTTGTATGCACACTAAAACTTGTGCAAATCAATTGTGCATGCATTAATTCATAGATATGCACATGCCCAAGCAATTTGCACCCACTTAAAATTTTTAGGTGCCCAAAGGATGTGGTGCATTCATGAATGCACACCCCTAATATGTATATAGCATTATAAACAAACAATATGGGGATTATTTTGGAAGCCGCATTCATGCTTTGTACATCTGAAAATGGGCATAAAGATGTCCAAAGCCATTTTAGAAGCCATGTCTGTGGACGTGCCCAGCATGAGGACATTCAAGTCCAAATCGGGGAATGTCTGGAACATTCCCAGGAAGTTGGATGTCACTGCCTGATCTCCGAAATGTCCTGGACATCTGGAATTGTGTCTACATTTAGACCTGCTCCAGGCATGAATAAGTATCAAGGAGATGTTCATTATGGCTGAAAAACATTCAGAGGGTGCAGAGAGGACAGCACTCCATTTTTCCCAGTACCCAGCACATCACAATGATGGCGGCAGTGGGATTGAACCCTGGCCCTGGCCCACTACCACTACCCATTAGGCTCTTCCTAGACATCCAGGTTCTGGAATATTATACTGAGGACGTCTATGCGGATGCCCCGGCAGAGGTCCATATTGGGCACATCCATGTTTGTGAAATCATGTCTGCACCTGGATGCGCCTGCTTTTATTTCAGATGTTCTGGCTTAGACGTCCCAGATTGCACTTGGATGTCCTTTCTAAAATGCCCCTCCACGGGTTTCCTGTAAATAAGCTGAATGACCCATACATAATAACCCTACTTAACTAATAAATCAACATTGATAAAATAATTCTAATTCTCTCTCCTTTGAGCCACATATCACAACCTCCTCCTCTAGAATTTATTTTCCACTGAGAAATGTTGGCTTTTTGGGAGCTATTGATACCTTTGAAGTATTTGAATGTCTCTATTCTATCCTTCCTCTTATTGCTTGGGCTGGCATAGATCTCCTCCAAGTGACCGAGCAGCTTCATGTAGAGGTAGAGGAGGAAGGCCTTAAACCACATCCATACCCAAAGTGGCAGGTTAAAAACTGGCTTTGTAAAATAGGGATCCTCTACCAAGTTGGCGACCTGTGGTTGGGGTCTACCCATTGCTTGAGGAAGGACCCTGCTTTGTGTGGGATCATGCTGAGGTCAACTCACAGTTCCTAACGTGCTGTTCTGTGGGAAGAAACATGACTGATGGATAGACATGGGAAGAAGAGGATTTACATAAATAGTGATAGCAGAGAGTGCATAGGATGAGGTTTTACAAGTAGCAGTACATGAACACTAGATAAAAAGGAAATATGCGAATAAGCTTTTCTAACTTATATCTATATTGCTTCATAAATAGCTGTTACGGAACTCAACATCTAATTAAATATGATTTCCCATTAGCTAAGCGAGACGGCTCTTTTGAAAGAAGGTTTAGGATTATTGAATGAAGGGCTTCTTTTCACACACACATCCAATCATTTAGCAGCATTCTTTGCTGAAGCTAAAATGAAAGTACCAGTTATTTTTAATGTTGCCATTAGTTTCTCAAGGCTGTTAAACAAAAAGAAATCATCAAGCTTGGAAGGGGCCACCTCCAAAAGCACTGAGTTATGGGCCCGATATTCATTTGGACAGGCTATGTGCCACTATGGCTGACCCTTAAACCCAGATTTCAATGCCAGGTTCATATGTGGCTCAGGCATTGAATAGCCGGGTTTGCTGCACATGCCCAGAGGCCGCAGTAGCTAACTGGGCAGCAGTGATATTGCTTGCTGGCCAGTTAGCTCCTGAGGGTTTTTCTCACCTATCTCTTAGCCGCAGGTTCCTAACGGCATAATGCAATATCGCTGCTGCCTGGCACTAACTGGCCGTTTCATGGTTTACAGGTCTGTAAACTGTGTAGCTGCCTTTCGAATATCATGCCCCATATAATTGTGACCAATATTTTTAGAATAAAGAAAAAATGGAGAACTATGTGCATTTCTGTGTTAATACACTGATGGAGCCATTAAGAACAAATAGATGAAAGGTAGTTTAATGCATGGGCAGTGGAACACTCTTTTTTTTTTTTCTGGGGGAAAGGTCCAAATAAACGCATGGAATCCCAGGCTTCTTAGTTGCTGATGTCATGTGAGGCCCCAGTGGCCCACCACTTTCTGTCGCCGATGGTTTAAATGAACATTTACAATCTGAATGTCCTCATAATGTCACACAAGGCTTACATACATTTTCACATGCCAGAGTTCCGGAAACAGTTTAACTACCTCTACTGTATTTCACCTGCAAAAAGCTGACAGCTAGATACACTGGTCAAAATATCAGTCACTACTCCTTTAATTTAAAAATAAAAATAGAGTATCTTCAAAGTAGATTGAGAAGATCTGGTCATTGGCTAGAGGGAGAGAACTGGTTGACATCAGCCTGTTAGGTAATGATATAATACCAATGGCATCAGGTCATCAAAACAATGTCAATGCTGTCTGCTAATCTATGCATCGCTTACATATCAGCCAAGATATTTTTAAACTGGAAAAATGCACTACAGGAAAGTGTTCATTCTGGACCAGTATTCAGCAAGTATTTCAGATGATAGCATGGTGATACTGTGCATGAAAAGAGTAATTGGACATAGGATGGGCAAATGCTGGGGGTGTGGAATAAAGTAGGACTCTTGTGTGCTCTTCTGCCCAAGATGGTAGACTGCACAGGAAGGCAGAAAAAGGACAAGTAGAGCTGTCTCATAAGTGGTCATCCTCTGAGGCTGGCATCTGGGATATAGTCTTAGCCATGTAGGCAGGATAACGAGGAAAACTGTATTTGACAGTTTATTTATTAAGATGTATTAACCACCTTTATGAAGAAATTCTCTCAAGGCAGTGTACAACTGGAGGGTGTTTTTAGCCATCATCTACTAGGCTACCATGTGCGGAAGCCTAGTAATAAAAACCTATGTCGAGCAGGGCTCTTTCCAGTGGGAGACTATAAGTACTCAGCACGAGACTCTCATGCAGTCTGACTGTAGAAATAGGAATAGAAGTGTGTGTTTGCAGGGCCTGTCTAAGAAACTCAAGGGCGTATTTGCTAAGCTATGTTCAATTGGTGATGTGACTTGATATTTTCTTTGTGTTGGGTTGAAATTCTTTTTTGATAATATCTTCAGTGCTCATGTGAGGGTTACTGATATCACATGCTAAAATTGCATTAGCAAATGATAAGTGCCAAATTCTATATCTAATGTAAGTTATCACAACCGCATGGCTGTGTAAATAGTCCCCTGTGTGAGCTTTTAAAAACTAAATCTGATGTAGTTATGTGACAGATGTGCCTCAGAGCTGGAGTTTGGTAGACAGACTTGACGTACTACTTGAAGCTTCATCAATTCAGTTTACATGCACAGAAAAAGGTCCACACACCACTACACGTCTAGAACTCTTATTTATACAGCATTAATAAAAAAAACAATATCCATGCAACATCAAATGAAGAACCATGAAAGTGAGGGAGTCTTTTACTAGCTGTCTGGCGTGTGCTGAAGGTGCACTGGGACATGCATTGACAGCTTGTAGCAGGGGGCCACAACAGCACAGGCTGATTTCCACACTAATTGTCAATCATGTGTTGGGATGGTAAGGGGGCAGGTTAGGGACGGAGAGTGGGCATGGGGAGCATGGCACACTTAGCACAGGGGTAAATACCCTGCTCTAACTGAATCTAGACAGGTTCACCTGATGCCACCTCAATAGGTGGAGTTAAGTGCACCTGAGCTATTTGTATACCGCGTTAGGGCACAGGGCTGCACGTTAACTTCCAGGAAAATGCTGTCCACATCCCCAACAGTTAACGCAGTGGTGGTGCACCTAACGTGCCATGGTTTTGGAGCTGTTGGCATGTTAGTTGCAACGCCTTAGTGCCCTTTAGTAAAAGATCTCTGAATGCTTCCAGGTCTAGAACAGCAAAAGCCCTAAACTTCTACTGACATCAGATTCTATCTTTCTACATTTCTGTGAGCAGATTCATGGAGTCCACTGGAGCAGATTTCACCAGGATTCAAATGAATTGTCAAAACAGCAAAGAATTTGGGTCAGATCTGAGTGAATTTGCCCCAGCTGAGAAATTTAGATATAGTTTTGCCCAGTGGATTTGGAAAAATATCTAAGATCCCATCAAACACAAATCGGGCTGATATTCACCTCATACACTGCCAAGAAAACCCAGGAGCTTCTGGGTCGCCAGGAGTCGGCGCTGACTCAAAGGCACACATTGCATTGCATACATTCGACTCATTAGCATTCAAACTTGAATTGTCAACAGCTGCATAGTAATTTAAGTTAGAAACTGCACTGTCAACCCTTGTTAGAACAATGTTGTCATCTCTATTCATATGTTTTCAGTGACAGAATAGGCACTGTGTGCAAACGGACTGCTATTTTTATTTATTTGAACAGATTTGGTATATTGCCATTCAGTATAAATGCAGCCAGCAGAGTGATTTGAAATATCCAAAAAATCCAGAACAGACAAAATAGCCACAAGACTGGTACAAAAGGTTGGAAAAGTGAATAGCACAACAATAATATTCCATATACAATGTCAAAACCAGAGGCACACAAGGGCATCTTGAGATCACTGAAAGGGTGGTGGATGCTTACAATGTCCTCCCGATGGAGGTGGTGGGGGCAAATGCAGTGATAGAATCCAAATGGCATGAGACAGGCACAGTAGATCCCTTTATAGCAAGATGATAAAATCAAAATAAACTTAACTGCAACAAATAGAGGGGGGTGACCTGCATGGAGCAGTGGGTACAACCCTAAACAAAGACATAGAGGGGGTGACCTGAACAGAGCACTGGGTACACCTACTCCTTTCATGCCTAGACTACTGTAATGTGGTCTATGCCGGTCTTCTCAGTTATCAGCTCAAATGTTTATAAACGGTCCAGAACACAGTCGTCAGAACACTAGCTCATGCCTACAAATGTGACCAGGTCACCCCTCTGCTTATTCACTTTCACTGGTTACCCATTCAATATCGTGTCCAATATAAGATTCTCACATTGGTTCATAAGATCTTGTACTCGGTCTCACCCTCCTATCTTTCATCATGCATCATTTTCACGCTTCCTCATGTATCTTATATTCTATTCATGCGGACCGTCTATATTTATTTATTTATTTATATTCTCTTATATACCGTGCTATTCTGCATCAGTGCGGTTTACATTGAACAAACTGAAATTACATTGAACAGGGCATTATAACTTGGAGATAACTATTTTACAGGGAACATGGGCTATGGAGGGTTAAGTGGCTTGCCCAAGACCACAAGGAGCACCTGTGGGACTAGAAACCCCAGTCCTTCCGGCCCAAGGTTGTTGTCCTCTAGTGGGATTTGAACCCCTGACCTTCTGGCCTGAAGTACCTTGCCCCAACCACTAGGCTACTCCTCCACTCTATATCTCCCCTCTGTCCTGTATACAATATGTAGCAACCTGGCACTCAGCTTTCTATTTCCTTGGTCCACATTTATGAAACGCTCTTCCACCCGATCTCCGCTTAGAACTGTCTAACCCAAAATTGAAGTCACATCTTAAGATGCACCTAGTTCAGTTAGCCTTTGACCTAGCCTCTCAGTAGTGCAGGATTCACCACCCCCTCCCACTCCTCTCCCCTCCCCTTGATTTTACTATATGCCACTCTCCTCCCTCATGTCTCCTGTCTTGTCTACTCCTTTCCTATTTTACTGGAGTTCCTTTCCTGGTTTCTTTGTTTTTATTGTACACCACTCTGCTGTTTGAAGGGCGGTACAGCATATTTTAATAAACCATAAACCATACTCTAGCCACCTTACTAGGCAGACTAGATGAACAATACTGGTCTTTATCTGCCGTCATATTCTATGTTACTGTGTTACACATATATCTTGGCAGAAACAAGTCATTAGTGTTACCAAAGTCAATATTTAGTAGGGCAGCTGTCATAAAAGGTTAAGTGGATGACTTATCCGCTTATATTGATATGGGGTTTCAGCCACACTACGTGCATAGTATGTGTCCTAAATAGAAATGGATACATTAGTTCTTTGTGTTGTCCTACTGAAGCAGATAAACTTATTCAGATAGTGCTAAATATTGGTGCTATCCACATAATCGTTGATCCTATTCTCCAGAACAGTTCTCGGCTGTCATCTTTCTAAACAGATAATATTGGGGAATTATTGAGATGTCTGGCCAAACGTTTATATATGTATATTGTGATATATACAATTATATTGTTAGCTGTTCCATATAAAATTATTGTTGTGTTCAAAGTAAACTGCCTTGATAAAACTGAAAGGTGATATATAAATAAATAAATATATATCTTATATATTTATCTTATCTTTGTGTTATTTCTTAGACTCCTGATTAAGGCTAATCAGCTGAAATTTGGCCAAGTTGGGCTTTTCCAGTAAAGGCCATTGCACTTATTAGCGTGGGGTCTTTCTTCTACATAGAAACATGATGGTAGGAAAAGGCCACATGGCCTATCCAGTCTGCCCTTCCATAGCAACAACTATAGTCCCTTTTTTTCCTTTAGAGATCTTCTGTGTTTGTCCCATGCTTTCTTGAATTCAGATTCTGTCCTCGTCTCTACTACCTCCACTGGGAGACTGTTCCATGCATCTACCACTCTTCCTGTAAAAATATATTTCCGCATATTACTCCTGAGTTTGCCCCCTTTCACCTTCAACTTATGTTCCCTCATTGCAGAACTTTCTTTCAATTGAAAAGATCCTCCTCCTGTGCATTTATGCCACAGAGTTATTTAAACATCTGTATTATATCTCCTCTCTCTCGCCTGTCTTCCAAAGTATACATATTGAGATCTTTAAGCTTATCCCTATATGCCTTATGATGAAGCCCACTGACCATTTTAGTAGCCACCCTCTGCACCTGCTCCATCCTGTTTATATCCTTTTGAAGGTGAGGTCTCCAGAACTGTACAGAATACTCCAAATGAGGTCGCACCAGAGACTTATACAGAGGCACTATCACCTCCTTTCTTCTGCTGGCCATTCCTCTCTCTGTGCACTCAAGCATCCTTCTGGCTTTTGCTATTGCCTCTTCTACCTGTTTAGCCTCATTAAGAACATCAGAAGCCATCACGCCCAAGTCCCACTCTTCTTTCATGGACAAAAGTTCTTCACTCCCTATACTGTACCGCTTCCTTGGATTTTTGCAGCTGAAATGCATGACCCTTCTTTTTTGTTCCTATGGTCTTCTTCCGCTCCTTCTGTGTTTGCTGAGTTGATGTGCATTTTCCTTGGGCTTCTTGTGGCCAAACGTTATGCCATTGCTATCCTGAATATTCAGCATAAATGATTTATTTGACCCACTCCCAAATTAGCCACATAAATCATTTTGAATATCTCACTATTTGTTTCCTGAAGCGTGTGCTGTGAACTTACTACTCCTTGCACTAAAGAATTTGGACCCGATATTCAGCGCCAGTGGCTAGTGCTACTAAAGCGGCTAGCTGCTTGCGCTGAACAGCAAACCTGGATATTCAATTCCGTGGTCATATCCAGCCCCAGCATCGAATATCCGCGTTAGCTGCTCTTGCTGATTAGTAAGCAGGTAGCAGCAATATTGAGCCACTGCCTGGTTAGTGATATGCAGCGAAAGTTAGGCCAGGGTTACCTGCGCCTGGCTTTCACCACATATTGCTAAACAGGCAGCGGCTCAATATCCCCGCTGAATGGTTACTGATCGGCATTACCTCCGCTCTCCCTGGAACGTTTCCAATGCCCCGATGCTAATCGCTTAACATAGAGGCATGTAGAGCCAGCAGCCGTGAATATTCAGCGGCACTAACCGTGTGTGTTAGCTAAATATCCCGTTCACCGTGATTATTGGGCCTTTTATGTCCAAACCCTCGCTGCAATTTTGGGGAAAAGACTGCAATTTGTCACAAAACAATTCACAAAACAAAAATGAAAAAAGGAATGATTTTGTTTTCTGCATCTTTATCAGAAGAAAAACACCAGGTAGAATAAAAACTTACTGCCCCTCATTAAGGACCTTATTTACTGAGACATTTCTCCCAGTCCATGTAAATAGGGAAAATGCTTAGTAAATCTAACCGCTGACATTAGGGACTAGTGTCTTTTTGTTAATTACAATAGCAAATAGTCAAACTATGAGGCTCCTTGCATGGTGCAAGATTTACAAAAGAGAATAATGCAGTGGAAAAAGCAATACAATTCCGGGTAAGATACTTAAGTAATTAAAAGCATATCATGGGAAACTGTAAACTCAGTTCCTTGAATTGGAATGTAATAAGGTCTAGGCTGTCAGTGCTCAGAGCTTAAATAAGTCCTAGGGATCCAAGATGTCACATTTTTAAGTATTTGAAATATTCCTTAATAGTTCTGTGTCTTAAATTTATAAATCTTTACACGTTCATTCTTTGAAATGCTGTTTTATATCACACCAAGATTTCCTTTAGCCTTAAAACACTGTATAGGGACATTGTAATGCCTGAAATATTCTCAAAGCTGCTGATAAATAATATTGTCTTGCTTAATTTCCCTTTCCAAAGATGCTTTCAGATACCAAAACAATGTGGTTTTTTTTTCACAAATCCCAGGTTCTATTTTGAGGACATAAAGGGTAGAGTTTCCCTCTCCTCCCCGCCCCCCTCCCCCATCTCTGCTGGGGAGCTACAGACTTTGAACTACAAAGGCCAGTACTCGTGTGTTACCAGCGTCCTAAACGTATGGGGCTGTATCAAAGTTTTAACCAAACATACAGGTGATCATAGGAGGGCATTTTTCAAAGCTATTTGCATGGGCAAATAGTGGAGGGTGAGAAGACAGAGAAGGGGGGGGGGGGGGGGCTTCCAGTTGCTGCAACTCCACAGCACTAGAGATTCTGTAGCAGTTCATACAGGATATTTTTGGTATATTTTCAGAAAATTCATATCAGTTAGGATCTCTCAAATATCGTATAATACAGTTATGAACTTCTGGTGGAATAAGATCGCACGTACGCATTGTGCACATGAAAGATGAGGGGCTTTTCTCATTAGTGTAAAATTTACCCTTCAGATACAGGTAAGTGCCAAGACTTGTAACTCTCACTAGTAAAATAACAGCTCAGCACATTGCAGTATTGTCTAATTAAAGTTCACATGCTTGCAAGATCTGTTAAATCCATTCAATTAAGAACAAAACAGCAGCACCCAGAATGGGAGGATTTTCTGTGTCTGCACTGCAGAATAATTTTCTATTAATTAAGCATTTAGTTTGCCTACCAGAATTAGGCTTTGAGGGGGATTTAAAGCATTGAAATGCTGCTGGATAGATAACGCTGTATATGAAAGTCTTCCCTTTATTCTTGGGACGCAAACCGTGGAAGAGGAACCATCTCACCATTTCCCTACCAAGAAACGAGGCATTCATCTGGTTCGTAGTTAATTGAGTAAAACCACCTTTTTTTCTTCCTAACATGTGTCTCTTTTAGATCCCAGAACCTCCTTGTACTTACTCTTGTAGGCTATGGCCGTGGAAGAATGGATTTCTAAACCACTTCCTGAATTAACGCCATGATAGCGCCGCACAGTGATATAGTGCTAATAAACTCCAAGAACAGAATTTCAATCTTTAGAAATCTGTACCTCACTCACATGTGTGGGCTCTGTTTACTGGAAATGCACAAAACACTGGCTCAAATGAAAAACGGGAAGTAGACATGTAGCACAGGAAGTGAGCTGCAATATAGCAAAACAGTAAAACATCTGGCAAAATGAGGTCTGCATCTGCTTTATTAAAACAAGCAGTTTCTGCTATTGGAAGGGTAATTTCCAAAGCCATTTCTTCAAAAAAAATAACAGCGAAGCATTGAAATTCACGTACTTAAGCCGTGCCCTTTCAAAGGAGCCAATTTAGGCTCCTAATTTCCAAAATGAAGTAGGAAGCTAATAATCAAACATGAAACTTAATGGCTGATTATTGGAGGAAAAAGGGTGTACCGCGAAAGAAAGATGGTATGAAAACCATGAAATGGACCCATCTGCGGGACAGTTTTCAGAACTGTGTGGGGAAGCTTACACCAGCTCTTAAAGGGAATATGCAAGCTCACTTTTACTTCAAACGTTTCTCTGGGGGAAAGTACTGGCAGAATTCTCCCACCTGCTTTTTCTGCAGATATCATTTCCCTGAAAAATAATATACTAACTGGTCATTTTTTAAAGGATTTTTCACATGTAAACCCTGTTTTATGCATATAAAAGAGCTCTTATTGAATTTCCTATGGGTTTCATGCATGAAAAGATCACATTAATGAAAGTGCATGACTTTGATGCGACCTGCCTATAGGCGTTTTTCGAGCATAGTTTGGGCAAGGCATGGATGGAGTCAAGACGTATGCACATTAGAAAATACGCAGCTACGTGAGTGCTTCAGCCACTTACATTTACATCTGATCCTGAGCTAATATAAATGGACATGGCCGCAGTTTAGCCACAATATCAGTTTTTTTGAGTGGGGAGCAGAGTTCCAGATCAGTGCGCAGTTCCCCCGATATTTTACAAAAGGCCCTACCAGATGCAGAGCCTTTTGTAAAATACATACTATGTAGTTACCAGCCTGTGCAACACGAGCAGCAATTTTTCAAAGCTGCCTATGGGAAATAAGAATGTCCCAGTCTCCCCAACTTTTCATATCTGCAGTTTTTTAAAATTGTTGTTCATGACAGCATCGATTCCCCTCATACCTGCATCCCTCCCTTCTGGAACCCCCACCATATCCATAGACCCCAGAGCTTCCAAGTTACCTAGTTCCAGAAGGGAGATTCTAACCAGTCCTGGACTTCTGACAACACTTCCTGATGCATTATGGGACCTACAGCACTGATTTCAAATGATAGAATCAGGGACTACAGCTACCTCACTACTTTGGGATGTAAGTTTAAAACTAGGATGGGCTAGAAATTCTCCATCCTGGAACTGGGAAGCTTGGGAGCACTTTTCCACATCCTTCTGACATCCATAATAACCCCCCCCCCCCCAGGCCTCTTCCAACAATATTAATTACTCCCCAACATCCCCTCACATCATTAGTACCCCCTGCACCCCCAACATCAAAGTACCTCCAGATACATCTCAAACATTTGTATCCTTGCACCCCCTGACAAAGGCATTGCCCCCCCCCCCCCATGAACACATCTACCTCCATCCTTTCCCCAGGTCTTACAAAATACATGTATAAGTAATGCCTGGCACTCATACATATAAGTAATGCCTTTTCTGAACTTACCACTGAGGTATGTATACAAATTTACACGTGCAAATCAGCATTGTACACATATAAAGCCCCCCTCATTGTTTGACAAATGTGAAATACATGTGCTGTTTCCTCTGACCTAAGCCTGCCTCTGGGTCCACCTACTTTCCCCAAAGTGCATGTGCAGGTGCTATTCAGCCTCTTTGTCCTTCTCAAGTCAAACCAAAAAAATAAATCGAGACCACATACTCTTATACCATTTCACGTGTGCCATGATAGATAAAAAGTTTTATTATATTTGTAAGACTATCAAAACTCGCTGTGCCTGAACCACAAGTTATAGTTCAGAAACATTCTGACCCCATTTCATCTTTATTTCTTTACTTTTACTCATTTTCAACAGTTCCTCAATTAGAGCAAGTTTCACTTTACAATAAAACCCAAAACAGGGACGGTTAAGCTATGCTTAGCTCCAGAGAAATCCTATATCTCAGCGCCGGGTTCGAACTCAAACATATGGTAAGTTCTACTCAGGGAATTAATTTTTCCATATTCCAATGACTCAGATCCCAATAGCCCTAAATGCAATAATCAGCATTTCAAATGTGTCACGCAAGCAAAGATCCATCCTTCGCTCTTCAATCAGCCCTTTCTTTAGACTGTTTTCTTTAGCAATTCTTGAGTAGCCGCTTCTTGGCAAAATACATTTATGGAGAATGGAGGTTAATTTTGAATGCCTTTGCAAGTTCCACATGGAAAAAGCATCATTCACACACGTAGAGAGAGGGTCAAATTTACACATGGATGTCCACTGCGAGGGGGCATATCAGGAACATGCTAAGGGCATGTCCTGGGTCAAAACTCTACATGTATATTCCCCTTTTCATATGGGGAATGCACGTGTATAACTGAAATTGTCCATGTCAGGATTTACAGCTGTTCCCTGGCACACATACCTGTAGATTCTTAAAGTGCTTGTTTCGGCCAGCCCTTTATTGGCGGTGGCATTTATATGTCTAGGTTTGCAAAATGTTCCATATATGTGCATGTTCTACTGATTACATGTGTAAGTTGTTTAGCTGCCTCCGGTGATTTTTACCATGTGTAGATTTGAAAAATGGCTTTTCTTGCTCTAGGTGTCAGTAATTGCATCTTGTGCCTCTGGACGTCCTCATACGTATTTTAGAAGAGCTCCTCATTTAGTAGAGCTTCTTCTAAAATACTGACGGAATTATGTACATCCTGACCTCAAAGTCTCCATGCGCTGCTGGCAAAAAAAGATCCTACATTCTAGATGTTTTGGCCTACACACATAGAGCCTTTTTCAGACTAACTGGGAAACCCCACATAAATACTTAAGAGCAAAAGAAAACTCAGCCCTTAGAATGTCTGCTGTTTTCAATGAATTCCAAAGAGGTGATGTTACTCTTGCAGTAGCGGCTTCTGTTCCTTGCCAGTGCGCTGGGTGAGACCGGCCCCCCAGGAAATCATAAAATACAATAAAATATCTGCCTGCTTATGAACTGTGGTTTTTAAAAACATTTTTAAATGGGGATTTGAACAGGAAAGGCCCTTAGAAGAAGTCTGGAGCACTGCAAGTTTTCCCGCTGCCTCCCCAATAGTCTATAGTCCTGGAATGTGCTCCTTTCTTTACCAGTATTTACTGATACGATGCATCTAAAAAACATTTTTGGGCTAAGCTTTATGGTTGCCATACTGCATGTCATGAAGTCCGGCACATCACAAAGAACAGAGAAAAACACACCGGTTTTGCCTCCTGAATGCTTTGATGCGTTAAACTTAATTGAAAAATCTAGCTTCACTCATTCTGTTGGGAATGAGCCAGAGGAGACATCACAAAGTGATGTCAAAAAATTCTGCAGTTAATAAAGATTACTGACATTTATGCTTAATGATCCTGCCCAACCAATATGCTGCTGTTGGAATTTGGTTTTTAACTGCTGTGAGAAAGTAGCTTTCTAGTTGGCAAATTACTGCAAAAAAGATATTAAAATATGTTTAAACATGCCACTGGAATCCTGAGTTTTAATCTATGCAGAGTCGGGTCTGTGAAGAGTCAGTAAGTGTTATGTTACCTAAATTACTTGGGCAAACTATAAGAATGCTGCACAATTTTCAAAAGTGACAAAAACTACCTTGTTAAAAAAATTATATATGGGTGTTCCTTTTTATTAAATGAAAACTTAGTTCTTTGTTTTTGGAATTCTGTGACTGGAACCATGGAAGAGATGGTCACCTTCTGGAAACATAATCAGGTAAATGTAGATCAGTTGTTTACTCCTTCAAAATATAGAAAGACTAGGGGAAACGTAATGAAGCTACAATGTGGCACATTTAAGACCAATCAGAGAAAATATTTATTTCATTCTACAAGTAATCAAACTCTGGAATTCGTTACCGGAGGATAAATATATCCTCTGGTATTTTGTTACTGGAGGATATAGTAAAAGCTGTTAGTGTAGCTGGGTTCAAAACAGGTTTGGATGAGTTCCTGGAGGAAAAGTCCATAAACCATTATTAAAGAGGACTGGGAAGGTCTGAGGTTCTTCTCCAGAGTGGCCCCAGAAGTGACTTTGGGAGGGTGGGGGATCTGGCTTTGAGATATATTAGATTGTCTTTTAGAAGGGATGGGGGATCTGGACTGGGGAGCAGAGGGGGAGGCCTAAAGATGACATTCAGGAGCACCAGGCTACGTGTTGGAGGCTCAATGCTTCCGGCCAGAAAAATAATGCCAGCTTTGAGCTTTGACCTGGCATTATTTATGTCTGAAAAAACATTGCTTGCGGTTATAAATTTTTGCAGGTTAGTGACCCTTGTGGTAAAAATCTGAGATTTTACTGCAGCTTAGTAACCAGTCCCCTTAGAATTTTAATGGTGGATTAATCGATGCTCTTTAATTGAAGATATGGACCACTTTATCTAATAAGCTAAATATGTAAGAACTGAATCATTGTTTGTTGGGGCAATCTATATAAGAAAACCAAAGGATAGGGTGAATGGGGAAGGGGGAGGTGGTAGGTTATCTAATAATCGCTAATGGACCTCTTCCCCGGAAGGTTGTCCAAACCATTTTTAAAATCCCACTATAAACTTTTGTCACATTTTCTGCAAAACGTTTTACTGCCTAATTATGCATTGACTGTGTTCTTAAATTTGTCTAACCTCTGCTGCCATTTAGGAGCCCGTTAACTTAGCTGCGCTGTTAATGTGGGCTTGAGTGCAGGCTAATGGCCCGCAATAACAATTAGTGCATGTGCACGCTAAAAAGACAGCATGGGTTAATTCCCCCTATCTTTTTAGCACATGAATGGGAGGGGTAGGAGTGGAGCGCACCTTGCGGTTTGTGTGAGCTTTGACAGAGCACGTTCGCTTCAGTTCCATTATCATTTTTGTTGTCCATATCTACAGTATATACCTTTTCTAGTTCCATTATAGCTTTTACGGGTTGAGGAAACCAGAAGTGGTCACAGAGACATTATGACATTCATTGCTTTGCCTATTTCTTTCGGAATAGTTCTCAGCATTCTATGAGATTGTTTTGAAAACTGCTGTTTTTTGGTTTAGTGGTGACAATTGTCTCTGAAATTCTTGTTTTCTTTTCATAACTGGAGTCAAATAGATAGAGACTTTGCAATGATTTGCCAACGAAAAGGGAGAACTGGTTCCGGGAAAAACATTTTTTTTAAAAAATAAGATAGTTCATCTAGGGATGTGTATGGCCAAAAGAAATTCAGATTGTGCTAGTTTCAAATGAATTTTCCTGATTTTTGAGTATTTGTTCATGTTTATTTGGCCTATTTGTTTTTCAGGGCATCCGTTTTTTGCATGTACAAAGTTGAAAGCATGCATAGTCAATTGTATGCGTGTTTATTTGTAGGTATACTCGTGCACAAGCGTTTTATGCATGCTTTCACTTTTAAGGTGCCAAAATGAACCAAATGAGTACAAATGCAGGCCTATAATTTCTATGTACTCCATTTCTGAGAAAGGCCATACCTCATGTGTTTATTCTGTACTTTGTATAGTCTAGTTTATGTTTACTGTGATATTTTATTGGAATCTGCCAAGAACATTTGATTGACAGACCATAAATGTAGTTTAAATGACTAAAGAAATAACACGTTTAGCTGATATATTGCTTCTGTTTCGTTTAGCACTGTAAAATTGCAGGTTTTATGCATGAATATGTACCAGTAAATGAGAGTAGCATATCTACAAGTGAGTACTCCCAAAAATATGTGCAACAATATTTGCAGTATAGAATAAATATATGTTTAAATCATGAGAAACTTGTGTTTAAAATTATAGGTAATGGAGGGACGTTAAAAAAAAAATTAATGCAGTAATCTATAGTCCGAGAAATTAAAGTTTCCTTGCTTGGTAATCCACATCATCTAAAGGACACTGGTGGCCTTGATTTTTAAATTTGCTTTTTGAAGTACTTGGTTTTCTGTGTTTCATTATGCAGTTTAGTGTAATCATGGACAAGATAATTTATTTATGGCCCCCTGTCTCTTCTTATGCATTTGAAGCATGCTGAGGGGGATTGGAGACCTTCTGACTTTTCCTTATTAGGTTGATTGTGAAGTTTCTTCTCTAGGATCGATGACAAAATGTTTGCTCGGTAAAGAATGTTTGGAACTACAGCCTTAAAAATCAGAGAAATAAGCTTCAGAAATGTAAAAATTTTGCATGTGAAATACGTTTTATTTTTCATAGCTTTGGAAAGTTTGGTGTCTGACTCTGGAGGATTTCCTCCTAGCCTTTAATCACAAGTGAGAATTCATTTGGAATCCGGATGCAAGATTCAGGCTAATGTTAGTTGTCGTAGATGTGTTATACCCAAGTTCTTTTTCCTCTGGATCCCATCGCTTGACATCTTTACCTAATGGCTCACGACCCTTCTATCTCTCTGCTCCTTTATCCAACATTCCTTCTGTTTAGTAGCTCTTTGTTTTTTATTTATTTATAGTTTTAAACAATTTTATGAGGTTTTTTTGGTTTCTACTTTCTTTTAGTGACTTCTCTTAATGACTTTGTAAACTGCTTTGGTATCTGTTGGAAAGTGGTATATCAAGCAACTGGAAATAAATAAGTAAATAAAATCACTGCTACTCTTCCTCCTCCTCATTTGAATAGTGCTACAAGGTATTGCAGCGATATATGCATATAGACATAAGATACAGTCCCTGCTCATCAGAGCTTACAGTCTAATCAGATGCCTCCTGTTATTGTCATATTTGACTCTGGTATAATTCTGAGCCTCACTACTAAGGATTTTTCTTTGTTGAGCAGATGAATGGTGATTCCAAAAATTGTCATCAATAAGGGCATAGTCGATGAGAACTTTCTCAAATCTTGCTCTTAACTGTAATACACATGACACTGCAAAATTGAGGGTTTCTTATTTTTATTTTATTTAAAAAAAAAAGCTCAGAAAATTGTTTAAATAAAAGCTTAAATGCATCGGGTGCCACTATTTCGAGCTGGCCAGTTGGCAGCATAAGCAGTACGCATGGATTGTGTATCTTTACCACACCCTATTAAATGCCAATATGCTTTAAGAACTGCCTGTCTGGGTTTGGTGAATCCTCTGCTGGCAATAAAATCCTGACTGGCATAAAAGTACACATTCTGGCATCAAGGAGCATACGTTTGACATGGGTATGCACCTTGGCAGAATTTGTGTGGAATACGCAAATACACACATGTATGATAAAATCATATAATTTCAATGCGCTTCAGATGGTCCATTCTGAAGGTGAACTTTCAGTTTGCACAGAGCTGGTGTAAATGCTCTGCTCTATAGTTTTCAAGTGCATACGTAAATTAAAGCATTTTATAATTACATCCTCCACCCAAACTCTGCCCAGGTACACACCCACCAGCAAAGTGCGCATCTTGATGCCAAAAGCATGTACTTTTTTACAGGTTGGTATTTTACAAGAAGCCATTTATGCACAGTAATGACGTTATATAATTACCTCCTTAATGTTGAGAAGCTCTCTACTTAGAATCTGGTTGGGAATAAGACATGGTGACTTGGGAAACCAAACAGACGGCTCCCACTCCAAAATCTGCCTTATATAATTGGGCAGGCAAGGTGTCATCTAAGTGCCCTGTGCTGTTCCTGGGAACAGTGCCTCAGCTGGACAAACTGGAGACTCATTCCAGCCACTAGACATGCCTCCTATCATTACAGAACCTTCCCAATAAATCAAAGCCTCTTGCATCTTGTGCAGATACTTTTGTTAGATCGCCCTTTGCTTGGAATGTGGCAAGGGTTAGAAACGGTTCCACTCAAGGTTCACCCTCCTGGGTTCTCAGACTTCTACCTCAACACAATCTGGCAATTGGAGACGTTCAGGCTAAAAATGCCAAAATACCTCTTTTTGTCTTTGCTTTCTTAATGTAGAGCCCTACTTTTGTAAAGGATGCAGGATTTTCTTTAAGCCTCCCTCAATTCTAATACAACTCTGCTTTGTGAATCTGTAGCAATGATATGTTTCCAAGCATTCAGCTAGTTTCCTTCTGAGAAGCCCACAAAATATGTGGCCATAAATTTGAATACAAGTAAGGAAACAATAAAACAACATCCGTTTATAAGCCTGAGGCAGACAGGGATAAAATCTCCATTATCTGTGGCACCCACTATGGGCACCAAAACTCTGGTAATCTCCCCAAAACTTGTTTTCATTATTTCATTAGCAGTCCTTTCGAGCTGAGACATTTTTATGTCTTTGGTATGGAACACTCTGTTCTTATTGAACTAACGCCGCTGTATCATGGGTTATGCAACTGATGACTGAAGTTATTGTTTCTGGCAGTGCATCAGCTGAATCTCCCAGTTCCAAGTTTCTTCAAGCTCAGAGCTGACCCTGTCTTATTGTCCCAGAGAGAATCCTGTGACCCTTTGTCTGGCTGAAGCAAACCCCCCCCCCCCCCCCAGCCTTTTTTTATTAATGTGTCATGTTCCGAGGATTCCTTTGATGTTAGTTATGCTGCTCTTCCTCATACAACCAAAAGAGGGCAGTCATTTCCTGGGAAGAAACATGACAGTACCTTATTTGCAAGCAGATACCAGAGAAACCTGTTTCAGATCAACAGAACCAGCAAAGACATTCAATCTTGCTGCTAAGTAGAAGAAAATATTATGTAACTACGCATAAACACAAGTAATACTGAATCTTTAGAGGTGATGAGAAGATATATTTTTACTCTTAAATATTCTAGGCTCCATATTCAAAAGGGTTTATGTGGATATCAGGACCTGCAAACCGCATAAACCCCACTGAGCCCAATATTTAATGGGGCTGTCCATCCAGTGCTGCTGAATATTCCCATAGACCATATTGGCCCTAACTGGGTCGTGCTGGAGCGGCCTGTGGGCAGAGCTGGGGCAATTCTGGCTCCTGTCTCATCGGCAGCAATTTTCAGCTGGTAACCCGATAAGTAACTGCATAAAGTTAGGACAGGTCAATGGCTAGCCTAACGTTGTGGTTTTGCTACCTGGTTAGCAGCTGAATAGCAAAGGGGGCTGGCAGAGAAACCCTCAGCGTTATCCAGCATCTGGTACTGAATATCTGGTTTCACTTTTGCCCATGGTGGACGCGCGCTGACTGCTTGCTGCTGGCTGAATATTGGGCCTTTTGGTTTTGGCTTTTCAGCAGTATAATATCTTGACTTTGGAAGGGCCTATTCACTCCCTCGCTCTTCTCCCTAGCTGTTCCTCTGCTCACTACACTGCTTCGCCTCACTTATCCTGAACAGCTCCACTGCTGGGTTCCTTTTCTTTCCGTCCTGATTTATTAAATTTTGCATTCCACTTTTCACAATATCAGTTGCAGCAAAGTGGATCACAATTAAATTAGTATAAAATACAACACAATACATATAACTGAGCAGCAAAGAATCCAATAGCTCCGAGAGGTTTTGAATTAAGTGATATATGCATTAAAATGTTTAGATTTTATGGATTGTAGGAGGTGTGGTTGCTGTGGTGCAATTATTTTTTATTTTATTTATTTGGAGGAAAATTCTCCAAACAGGAGTGTATTTGGAGTTTCTGATCTTTTTATACATTGTTTTTATGTAAACCGCTCTGTTTACTTTAAAGGACAGGTATATCTTTATTTATTTAATCAGTTTTTATACTGCTTTATCGTACAGTCAAAGTGGTTTACAATGAACATTAACATCTTAACTATTGCATTATAACATGACAAACAGAGAATGAGAAACTGGGGAAAGGAGGAAGGGGAAGAGTAGGGGCATGCGGGTATGGTGGAGTGGGGGGAGGGGTGGTTATCCACTATCCTACTCAAAATTGTCAATGAATAGGTATGTCTTTAGATTTATTCAGAACTCCAATACATTGTTGGCAGAACACAGGTGTTCTGGGAGGGAGTTTCATATCTTGGGTGCAAAGATGGAGAAGACTCTGTTGCATGTTTGCTGAGTGCTTTTGGTTTTGATCGCTGGGATATAAAGGAGGTTCTGATTGTTGGATCTTTGTGATCTTGCATTTGGAACTTTATTCATTTTCACAAGTTGGTTGGGAGTTGGTTCTGTAGGAGTTTGAAGATGGTAATGATACCTCGTATAAAATTCTTCATGATATGGGAAGCCAGTGAAGGGATTTTAATATAGCAACATAGTATATGATGGCAGATAAAGACCAGCATGGTCCATCTAGTCTGCCCAGCAATGTGGCAAGAGTATATACACCTGGGCACAATTCAATCACATCTGGATGATACAGTAATGCTTCTGGCTGTGGTGTTCTGGACCATCTGGAGGGGGTAAAGAGATTGTTTGGAGAGGCCTTGGTACAATATATTGCAGTAGTCTAAGTGTGGTGTGATTATGGCTTGGCATATTGATCTGTACTTGTTGTGATCCAGAAGCGGATGTAAGTTTTGAAGGGTGCAGTTTGTGATAGGCAGTGTTAGTGGTTTTCTTAATGTGGGACAGCATGTTCAAGTTTTGATCTATCATGATGCCCAAGTATTTGACTTCAGTTTTTATGTCTAGTTCTCCTTCTTTGAGTCTTAATTTGGTAGGGAGGATGAATGTGGGGTCTCGTGTAATGTGTAGAGTTTCAGATTTATTGTAGTTTATTGAGAGGTTGAGGGTGGCAAGGTAATATATTATTGAATTGAGGCATGAAGTAATAGCTGTGTAGTCTGGTGTTTTTGTGGAGAAGGGAAGTAAATCATTATATTGTCTGCATATATGTGGAAGAGAATGTTGTGTTTTCTTATAACTTCGCATAGAGGTTGAATATATATATTAAAGTGTAATGCAGATAGAGCAGATCCTGATAGTACCCCTCGTTGTTGTCTGAATGGAAGTTGTTGGTGGTCTGCTAGGAAAGATTTGAACCACGATTTGTTTATGTTCTGGAGTCCTAGCTCTTGTAGCCTGGATATAAGGACTTGGTGGTTGATGGAATCAAATGCTGTGGTGATGTTGATTAATATTATAAATCCTTGGCCGACTTTCTCAATGACTCTTATTAGAGTGTCGAAGAGGATGGAGAAGAATTTTGATACTGTGGAAAGGGCAGAAACCATGTTGCTGGGGGTCAAGAGGTACATGCTTGTCAATGAAATTGTCAATTGAAATTGCTGATGCGCTACATTTTAAATGATTTTTGATAAGAAGGGTAGGCTTGAAATAGGTCAGTAAGAATGGAGCAATGTTGGGTCAAGGGAGGGCTTTTTTAGGATAGGTCTGATTGATGCCGCCTTGAGTGTGGGGGGGGGGGGGTGTATCCTCGGGAGAGAGGAGTAAATGATTTTGAGGAGCATTGGAGAGAAGTCTGTTCTTGCTATTTTTATCCATGAAACTGGAGAGGGATCTAACTGGGATATGGTGGTATTTATGTTTGGGGTGACATGATTTAGGTCTTCACTGTTTATTAAATGGAATGTGTCTCATGTTTATGTAGGTCTTATCAGGTATCTGTGGAGATATAGGTCACTCTCTTCTGGGTAGCAGGTAACAAACTTGTTGCGGAGGTAGTTTGCCATTGCCTGTGGATGGAAGAAGAGGAAGAAGATCAAGTACCCCAAAATGCAGTCAGAGACCAAGAAAATGTAGCAGAAGGATACTTTGTTTCCCATCATGTTGGGTGCCACAGGCTTGATTAAGAAGAATTTCCAAGCACACCTTGATAAAATACCCACACATGTTGCACCTTATGAACTCCAGAAGGAGGCTCTCTTTGGCATGATGCAAGTACTACACCGAGCCTTAGCAGTAAATTTGACTGAGATCCTACTCCACATACCCAGGCTTAAGTAGGTGTAAAATAGGAAGTCGGCACTGGGCATTGGAGAGAGGGACGGAAGCAAACAGCCCCATGATGCCGACGTTTAAAAGTAGATGGATACCTGTATTTGGGTGTAGTTCTCGTTTGGGGTCTTTCTTTTTTTTAATTTTATGTTTATGAAATTTTACAAATTAACTGTCACCAACGAACATGAAAAGACATAATATTTTACAATCCTCAATGGACAATAGGAAAACTATAATCAGATACAGCCCACAAATTAAGGTATATAGAGCCCAAGTAAGGAAATAAAATTTAACAATCAGGAAAATGACCAAAGAGCATATTCTCATAGAACAATCCTCCAAAGGCCATTACTATGATTGCCCTGTCTCCTCTTGCAAAGCTTTCACACCTTCCCTCATTGATAGAAAATCGGCCAGCAGTTTAGGTTAAAAAAAAGTAGATATCTTATCATGTATCACCACACACACACAGGGAAATCTAAGCACAAACTTTATCCCCAGAGACTGGGCCATGGCCCATAAGGTCAAAAATCCTTGTCATCGCTTTTGAGTGTGCCAAGACATATCAGGGAAAATACATATACAAGCACCTAAAAAGGACTTATTCATAGCATGAAAATACAATTTAAAGACTGTATTCCTATCAAATTCCAAAGCAAAAGTCACAATGAGAGTTGTTCTCTGGGTAATCTCCAAGGATGATTCCAAGAACTCAGTCAAGTTGGCAGTGACAGAGTTCGCTTGCTCAGCCTGGGGTGGAGAAGCCCCTCCTGGTGGCAAGTACTCGGCCCTCACCAATGGGAGCAAGTTCCCAGGATCCATCCCAAGAATCTCTGAGATATTTCTTGACCACTTCAACTGGCAGAACCAAAGGAGACTTAGGAAAGTTCAGTAGGCGCAAGTTATTACGCCTTACTTGATTTTCCAAGTATTGCATTCGTCGGGCCGCTATAGTGCAGTCCTTCATCACCCTACCACTCAGTCTTCTGATTAGCCACTGTAGACTCTATAGCATCCATTCTTCCATCCAGTACTTCCATCGCCTTTGACTAATCAAGAACAGACTGGGAAACCACTTTAATGTCCCCCAAGAACTTGACACGACAGTTTGTAGAGAGGCGTTAAATCCCTGAATCACAGTCCATAGAGACTCCAATGTCACTGACCTTGGCCTTAGCACTTCCTCCATATCTCTATGAAAATCTAGCTCACTCTGTTTCCTCACAATGGACTCAATTGATCTTGTTGGGGCAGCATTCCCTCCTCCAGGTGCTCTCAACCCAAAAGGGGACAAAGCACTGACAGGTGCACTTCCCAGTGGAGCCTGGGTAGGGCCATGGGGGTTGAAGTGAGAAACACAGGCCGCACTCCAAAGACTTCCAGCATCATCTGCTGCAAAGTGACAGGAAGGGCACCCTCTGGGAGTGATGGTCTTCCCTCCCCTTACCTCTTCCCCATGGCAAGGGGAGAGGAAACCTCAAGATAAGCGAGCGAGCAGAAACACCAAACAGGTATGTCTACCAGCGGGCATCTTCAGAGCACCATCTTAGATCAGGCGCTTGGTGTCTTTAGTACATTTGTGATTGTAAAGAGTTCCCTGGGATGGCTGAGTGATTTCCAGATGTTAATGTGGTATTCTCATTTGCACTTATGTATTAAGTTTGTGTATTCCTGCTGTTTGTTCATGTAGTGCCCTCTTGTTTCAGGAACCTTGGTATTTTTCTGTCTACTTTCCTATTGTCTGAGTTTCTGTTTAGGGTCTTTTATATCTTTAGAATACCAGGGGGCATGTTGATGATTGGAGAATGGGTGGCGATTTTTTATTTGGGTGATAGTGGCTGCTATGACAGCTGTGGAGATCAGTGTTCCAGTTATCAATTAGCATGTCTAGGTCTGAATCATCCATGTGTAGTTGTGGGCATACTTGATTAGTGAATGCTGGTTTATCAAAAGGCTTGAATCTCCATTTGTTGAGAGAGTGATCTCCGGTGTGGTAAAAGAACTCTTGGGACAGGGTGAAGGTGAATATGACATGGTCGGACCATGGGACAGAAGATATGACATGAGTAATAGAGGAGTGGTCACTGATGAGATGATGAGGCACAAAAATAAGATCTACGACTCCTCCTCTGTCATGAGTGGGATTATTATGATTTGCCTGAGTTGTAGTGCTTCCATTGTACTTGCGAATGCAATCGCTTGTTTGAGAGGGGTAGAGGCAAGATTTAGGTCTCCCAGTAAGATGAATGGTTTGAGATGCTGTTTGGGTGCATGTTTCTTCCAATACTGTGGATAGTTCATCAGTTTAACTTTTAATCAACTTTTCTTTTAATAAACTATAAGAATTGGGATAGATTAGGAGAACAGCTCAGGTGCATGAGTTGTTCTAAAGGACATTTATTTGCTTATTTATTTAACAAACATTTTTATACCGCACTTTCCACGAGATCAAGCGCGGTTTACAAGTAACAAAGTTCTGAAAAGTACCCTTAACAGTCTTATTCAGTTACATGGAACATAATTAACTAGATACAATGACGTGATACAAACTTTGAAGGGTAGGTGTACTGTTTTTGTATTTCCTCCTCCGCCGCCTGTAGAAATATCAGCTGCCAAGTCCACAGGCACTTTCATTGTGTGTATTTCACAGCAGTGTAAGTGCCTCCATGCTTCACAGCTATGTGCATCTGAAAATATTTTATTTAATGTCCCATGCTGAATTGGTGACAGTTTCTCATTTACCAAATCCTCCTGCTTTTTCTTTGTCCTGATAGTGCTTGTATTTAATAACATACTGGTTAGAGCAATGAGCTGAGAACCAGAGGATGCTACTTGTGGCATCAGGCAAGTCACTTCACCCTCCAAGGACAAATGTAGGGGCCGTTTTTACTAGTTTTGTACGTTTTTGCATTTACCGTGCATTTTGAGGAAATATTAAGGAGCAATAAGTGCAAAAGTCATGCGCTGTCAGAGGCATGGATATCATGTTCCCTGGCACTTACTGCATGGAAACATACTCTACTATGCAGTAGAGACATCGGCACTTCATGCTACCCATTAAAGTGACGCTAACTGCACCCATGCTAATTGCAACATTGAGAGCATGCGATATGTATGACATGATATGTAACCTCGCATCAGTCAGAACCATTCATAAGTGCAGAAGTAGCCTAGTGGTTAGCAGGGGCGGCCCAAGGGGGGTGCGGGGCCATGTGCGGAGACTCGGTGCGGGGCCTCATTTGCATAAGTGGCCTTATTTGCATAAATATTTGCATAATGTTACCATACACTAACTTTTAGTAAACATGTCTCTTAATGAGTGTATGGATAAAGAAAGACTAAAAGATTTCTACACTACTATAATCCAGTGCCAACCGCCAGGCACATTAGGAACTACTACAAACGCTGCCCATTTAGAACCCATAGCAAACCCGCCGTATCGTAACAGCACTACCAGGACTCACAAAGCACCAAACCCTATCTATCAAAAGGCAACACTGCAAATATTAAACCAATACATTTCAGAGAATACTGGGGAAAGAGAACAAGTGGCAATGTCAAATAGGAATTACATAAACAGAATACCTCAGCTCAGTTACACATGCAGAACATAGACCATCATCAAACAAGGAATCACAATTTAGAAACAGGAAGGCAATAATTAAACTGGGAACCCCAAAAGCCAAACTTGGAATGTACAACACCACTGTAGAAATAAAACTATAAATTAATTTCCTCTTGTACCAAACAAAGCGCAGACGTTAATGATGCACATTTCCCAGAGCTTTCATATTCCAGTTAATAAATTCAAAATAAAGAGATATCTTTCTACCTTTTGTGCATTTTTTTTCAGTTGCAATTGCTCCAGCCACTTTCTTCTGGTTTCTTCATGTTTTCTGCTAACTCTCCATCGTCTGCTGTCCATTTGTTCTTTCTTCTCTCTTCTAGTTTTTTTTTCCATTCTCTCTCTCTACATCTGCTTTAACATACTAATCTTTCTCCTTTTGCTCTTTCCTCATTCCTATTTCATCCACACAAATTTTACCCCTCCATCCTCAATCCCCACTTACTCTCCCAATAACCGGCCAATTGTAGATTTTTCATCCCTCCCACAGAAAATATTTTTCCCCTCTCCATTTTACTCTCCCAGCCCCATCCCATTCTAATCCTCCCCCTACATCAGCTCCCTTCTAGTTCCAGTCTCACCCAGCATCCATTCCCTTCTAGTCCCTGCATCAGCCCATTTCCAGTCCTACCCCCCATCAACCCATTTCCGGTCCTAGTTCCCCCATCCATTTTCAGTCTGAGTCCCTTCATCAGCTCATTTCCAATCCTAGCCCCCCATCAGCCCATTTCTAGTCATTTCCTAGCCCCACCATCAGCCCATGTCAAATCCTAGCTCCCCTCCACTCAGCCCAATTCCAGTCCAAGCCCCCCATGAGCCTACTTCCAGTTCTAGCCCCCCCATCCATTACCAGTCTTAACCCCCCCCCACCCATTACCAGTCTTAACCACCCCCCCATTACCAGTCTTAACCCCCCCGCAGCCCATTACCAGTCTTAACACCCCCCCAGCCCATTACCAGTCTTAACACCCCCCCAGCCCAGCCCAGCCCATTACCAGTCTTAACACCCCCCCCAGCCCAGCCCAGCACCAGTCTTAACACCCCCCCAACCCAGCCCAGCACCAGTCTTAACACCCCTCAAGCCAGCCCAGCCCAGCCCAGCACCAGTCTTAACACCCCCCCAGCCCAGCCCAGCCCAGCCCAGCACCAGTCTTAACACTCCCCCCAGCCCAGCCCCCCCCCCATATCGGCTTATGGCAAATTTAAAATTTTAAAAAAAACCTGGCTCTGGCTGCTGCCGCTGCTGCCGCAGCAGCGGCAGAATGGAGTGTCCCGCGGGGCCCCCTCTCCTCGCTGAGCCACTCTGCAAGGGCTTTCAGATTTGCGAAGGAAGAATGTCTCCCTCCTGTCTCTGTTAAGCCCGCAGGGGCTAATGGGAAATTTCCCATCAGCCCCTCGCGTCTAAAGGGGCAGATGGGAAATTTCCCATTAGCCCCTGCGGGCTTAACAGAGACGCGAGGGAGACACTCTCCCTTCGCGAATCTGAAAGCCCTTGCAGAGAGGCTCAGCAAGGAGAGGGGGCCCCGCGGGACACTCCATTTTGCCGCGGAGGCCGCGGCAGCAGCCAAAGCCAGCTTTTTTAAAAAAAATATAATTTAAAAAAAAAAGCAGAATGTTCTTTGCGCGGGGCCCCCTGAAACGCGGGGCCCTGTGCAAAGAACATTCTTGCTCAATGGACGGGCCGGCCCTGGTGGTTAGGGCAACAGCCTAGAACCGGAAAGACCAGCGTTCAGATCCCATTGGTACTCCTTGTGGCCTTGGGCAAGTCATTTAACCCTCCATTACTTCAGGTGCAAACCTAAATTGTAAGCCCTCTAGGGACAGGGAAATAACTACTGTAGCTGAATGAAACTCGCCTTGAACCTCTACTGGAAAAGGTGTCAACTAACTACCTAAAATAAATAAATAAAAATAAAATACCCCAAGATACCATACCTCATTCCTGCTTAAAAATACAAGGTCATGCAATTGGGCTGCAAACATCCAAGGAAGTGGTACAGTATGGGGGGGGGGGGGGGGGTTAAGTACTTCAGTACACAAAAAATACTGGGACCTGGGGGTGATTGTATTGAATGATCTTAAAGTGAACAAACAGGTAGAAAAGGCGACGGCGAAAGCCAGAAGGATGCTTGGGTGCATAAGGAGTGGACTGGTCAGCAGGAAGAAGGAGATGATGGTGCCTCTGTATAAGTCTTTGGTGAGACCTCCTTTGGAGTATCATGTGCAATTCTGGAGACCACATCTTCAAAAAGATAGAAACAGGACAGTCGGTCTAGAGGGCAGCAACTAAAATGGCCAGTGGTCTCTATCATAAAGCATATGGAGAGAGACTTAAAGAACTCAATATATATCTAGTGGAGGAAAGGCAGGAGAGGGATGATATAAGAGACATTTAATCACCTCCATGGTATAAATGCCTAGGAAATGGACAGGGCCGGGACAATGGTGTTAGGTGGCCTAAGCAAAGCCTTGCATCCTTCGCAACTAGCTTTTAGACGCCTGGTGCCCCTCCTCCTCCGCCCCCCCCCCCCCAAGATTTAATTATTAAGCTAATTTGTAATTACCTCAACATATCTTCCAGAACAACCCTAGAAAAATGTGCATTTGGACTTACACTTTTAAATATCAAACTTTGTAAATATATACATGATGAGAGAGATTTCAGAAAGACACTTACAAGGGTAGGTGGACTATTTGCATATTGCCCACTCTGCCTGCTGATAGTTCTCAGAACCCATTGCTCTGCTTTGACCGTATCTGCTCTTTGCTGCCTCACCTCCCCAGAAGCCTCTGCTTAGGCAACTGCCTAGTTTGTCTAGTACTTGGGCTCATTCTGAAAATGGCCCTCTTCCAGTTGAAAGAGCTTTAGAATGAGAGGTCATAGGTTGAAGGTGAAAGGGGATAGACTCGGAAGTAACCTAAAGAAATATCTCTCTGTGGGAAGGTTGCTGGAGACACAAACTGTATCTGAATTCAAGAAAGCATCAGACAAGTGCAGAGGATTTCTGAGGGAGAGGAAGGGGTTGTAGAACTTAATAGTACTCATGGATGAGCAGACTGGATAGGTCATGTGGCCTTTTTCTGCCAGTTTTCTGCTTCCATGTTTAATTGTATGATCCCCAACCATTATAATCTGCCGAGCTATTTCCGTACAAGAGCATCAGTTCTGTTTTGCCTATATTCAGACTCAAACCTTGATTCTCTAGTCACTGAACCCCCTTAAGATTCCTTGTTTCATATGTTCTATTGCCAGGTCTGTATTTTATTACAGAATAGAGGACATAATGTCACCTGCGTATATCCTATAATCTAAGGTATCACAAATGGGTCTAAGATACAGGTTAAACAAAAGTGCCGCTAAAACTGACCCTTGGGGGATGTCTCTAGCCAGCAGAGAAGAGCAGAGACCTGCACATCCAGACATTTGCTGTGTGCTACCAGTAAGGTGAGAACAAAACCGATCTAGCACTATCATGGCTACTTCCAGCTGCTCAAGCCACTGAAACATCAATTCATGTTTTACTATATCGAATGCAGCAGAGCTGTCCAGAAATGCTATCCAGATTGGACCAGAATTCTCTAAGTAGCGTTTACTAAACTGTGCTAATGCTTAGGTGAGGTTTGTTTACTATTGGGGTCATTCCAAGGCACAAATAGCGGGGATGGATGTCCCATTAGGACCCTATTTGAGCCCCTTCCCAACCCCGAGTGACTTCCGTGCTCATTGTACGGGGAAGTTAGACAGGGGCGGGAAAGGGCCGGCAGTGGGTGGTCATCAGCCGCAGACATACAAGGTCAATTCCAGTGCTGGCCCTGTATGTCGGGGCCAGCGGCTTGAATGGGGAACTTATTCCACCTCAGAGGTGGAATAAGTTTCCCTAGTCGGTGGGGGACAGTGGACCTGGGGCTCAGAAAGGGCAGGAGGGGCAGAGGACATTTTCTGTGGCCTGACCCTGGCCCTGGGAGGCCAGATCAGGGGTCAGGCTGTGGCAAATACACTTTCTGAGCCGGCAGCCAGTGATTGCAGCTTTTCAATGGAGCCGTGGTGCCATGGCAAATGGACGCCATGGCACCTCGGCTCCATTGAAAAGATATGACTGAACTATCTGGGCAAGGCCTGTACATGCAGACTGGACTGAATTGGGGTCCCAGTCTGAACGTACAGGCCTGGTTGTGATTCTGATACAGCGGGAGTAGATGTGCCCCATGGGATCAGAATCCTGGCTAACTCTGTGCGCACAGAGGGCCAGGACATCGATGTCTGAATTGTACCCTAAGTGTACTATGCTGACATCACAGGGCAGCGTGGTGAATGTCCCATGTTAAAGGTTAGCATGAGAAGGGGTGGTGGATGGGTGGGTTAAAGCCAGAGAATTAGCGATGATGCGTCATCATGGCTGCCATTACATAGGTGCACTTACCACCTTCCCAGTGTAGATGGAATATACGATCAAACTGATTCCAATAACATCATGTCAATAGAGCAGATGGGCAACAAGATGAGTTAAAGGCCAGCGCTAAGAAAAGCAGAAATCTCAGTATAGCATGGATTGATTACAAAAAACTTATTGACAGCATCCCACAAATGTATAAAATCATTATTGCTTTAACATCACAGAATAAAATACAAGCCATTAATTAGTACTTTCATACAGCTTTGGGATTATAGACTTGCCTCTTAAAGATCTTGAAATACTGGATGTACAAACAAGAATTTCTCCATACTCCTGAAGTAATTTATAAGATTTAGGATATGCCGAGACTGTACATCCCTAGAGCCAAAAGGGGACTGGGTCTCACAGAAATTGATTGCACATACAGAGATGCTATCATAGGCCTCCAGGCCCACCTAACAACATCATTGGATCCAAATATGCAAAAAGTGCTGAAATAGGAAAGTAAACATCCATAATCAGTCTCCATCATCAAACGGACAAGCGTTCCGATGACCAGAAGGAATGAGTGAGAATCCGCAAAAACGCACAGGAAAGGAAGCAATAGAATTTGCAAAACAAGAGAAACTCTTCAAAGATTAGATTAGCAAACAAGTGGTAAATACACAAATACAGTGGGAAATACAAAGTGTTATTCCAAGAACCCTTTGTTGATCAAAACCAGACACACGCAGAGTTGCCAAGTTACCCAGTTCTATGAATGAGATTTTAAGCCAATCCTGGATGCATTGAGACCTCCAGCCCTGATTCCAATGGGAAAATCAGGGACTACAAATACCACACTGCACTACAATGCAAATTTAAAACCAGAACTGGCAAAAAATCTCACTCATGGAACTGGGTAACTTGGCAACTGTGCACATGAATGATTAAGGAGAGGTGAACTGAAACTGAAGGATAAGAGACTGATAGTCGCAGCCCAGAACTATAGATAAGGTGGTTTACAGCAAACATAGAAAAAAAATGATAAAATAGGTATATGCTGATTCTGTAAGAGCTAGAAACAGTGACTCACCTCGTGGCTGACTGTGAAGTTCTGATGACAGAAAATTTCTATACAGAAGGCACAGCAAAGTAGCACAACATCGCTGTACTGGAAAAGCGCTGGGATCAGGACCCTAAAAGAATTATGGAGAATGAAGAGTTTATGATCCCCTGGATACTCCCATTCTGACCAATAAAAAGCTGGATGCAAGGAAGCTGGACATAGTGGTAAAGCAGAAGAATACCAAAATGACACTGATTATAGAGGTGTCAGCCCCAAGCAACTATTCTGTGAATGGCACTGAGAGGAAGAAGATCAAGTACCCAGAAATGCAGTCCGAGACCAAGAAAATGTAGCAGAAGGATACTGTTTCCCATCATGTTGTGTGCCACAGGCTTGATTAAGAAGAATTTCCAAGCACACCTTGATAAAATACCCACACATGTTGCACCTTACGAACTCCAGAAGGAGGCTCTCTTTGGCATGATGCAAGTACTACACCGAGCCTTAGCAGTAAATTTGACTGAGATCTTACTCCACGTACCCAGGCTTAAGTAGGTGTAAAATAGGAAGTCGGCACTGGGCGTTGGAGAGAGGGACGGAAGCAAACAGCCCCATAGCGCCAACGTTTAAAAGTAATTGCCTCAGGGCTGCTTGTGCCCATTGCCACTGTAGCACATGCTGGAGAGGGACGGTAGCAGTAGCAATGGGTGCCGGAAGGGGGTGCAAGGAACGTCCTCAGCAGAGATTGAGCACTTTAGAGGGGAGGGAGGGGGAGATGCTGGACACTTGGTGGGGTAGGGAAGAGTAATGCTGGACACCTCGGGGGTGGGGCACATATCTGAAGGTTCACCTGTGGTGTCAGATACCCCGAATCTGGGGCATGTTTACTAAATTGTGGTAAGTTCTTGCTCTTACTGTGCTATAAGAGCAAACATGGCTGCATAGTAAATGCAATGGCTGTGAGCTATCTTTTGGGGCACACCCAGCATGTCTTCTGCAGTTACTGAACTGAAATGTTCCTTACTGCATGGTAATGCCATTTGCAATTAATGCGGGTGCACTTAATGCTACCCATTGACAATTTGTATGCGCCAATTCGCCTCATGCTAACTGCAATGCGCAGTCCACACTCACTCTCCTTCTCTAGCCTGCCTAGTCTCTGCCCTGTGCGCACCAAGCAGTCAGCGTAGGAGTTTAGCCACGCCGGCTGCTTTTTAGAGTGTAGTAGCCATTACTGCAGGCTTGTGCTACATCTTGCATTTTAGCAAACATCTGCCTTTATCTGCTGCAGGGCTCCTAGGAATAGAATGGGCCCTGCGGTAGACGGCGCACACTAGCGGCATTAGCACTAACCCTCATATTCACAAAACGCATGCATTATTTCCCCATTGCGTATGCTAAATGAAACAGAAAAAAATGTTTTGTTGTGTGTTTTCATTTTGTTTGAAAATGACTACACACCTCTAGTGAAATCATACCTCCTCCTGCGGCCTGCAGGATTTTTAATGTAATATCATATTAGAAAGGTAATTTTTATAACCTAGAATGTGGGATGGAATCCTGCAGGAATTACACTTATCATATATAACCCTCCCAGAAGTACCTGTACACCCTTCTACCTGCTTTTCCCTCACACAGGCGCCTGTGTACTTGATAACATATATTTCTATGTCCTAAATCTGCCCCCAGAAATGCCGATGCTAATCCTGGATAAAAGCGCAGGAGACAGTCTGTGCAAACGTTGCATCTGCATATCCCAGGTGACTTTATACACTTGTTTCTGTGCATAAAAGGCGCTTTTACTCACAAAGATGGCCTTGTATATTTGAAAGCAGGAATTGGATTTAGCTTACCTCTTTTCTCAGTTCAAGGTAAGTTGCATTCAGGTATTCTTCTGTCCCCAATGGGCTTGTAATCTAAGTTTGTGACTGATGCAATGGAGGGTTAAGTAATTTGCCTTGGGATCACGAGGAGGGGTTGTGGGATTTGTACCTTACTTCCCTGTTTTTTGGCCTGCTGCTCTAATGATTAGGCTACTCCTTCAGTAGTAAATCTCATAATGCCAAATATACTATTACTACTACTAATTTGTATAGCGCTACAAGGCATACGCAGCGTTGTACAGAGGCATGTAAGAGACCGTCCCTGCTCAGAAGAGCTTACATTCTAGTCAAGACAGACAACACAATTGGGGACTAGGATATGTCTGTGGGAATGGTAAGGAAACACATAGTTGAAGAGCAGGAAACTAAGCGGATCAGGATCCAACATATTAGCTTGGACAGCCAGACTGTTACATTCAGGTACAGTAAATATATCCCTTCTCCAGAGGCTGTACTATCTAAGTTTTTATCTAAGGCAATGGAGGATGAATTGACCTGCCCAAGGTTATAAGAGACAGCAGTGGGATTTGAACCCTGGTTTTTAGCCTATATTAGGCTACTCTTTGTGAATTCTTTGACCAGAAACACTCAGCTTCAGAGGGCATAAATGAAACAGTATCTTAGTGTAACTATTTTCATCCAAGCCATAGATGAATGCTCTCTTTGTACACTGCGCATTCGGCTGTGGTTCTAGAGAACAGATGTAACAAAAGCTTATATGTGAATAGCTGCATTGCGTGTTCAGAAGAGTCTTTTGAAAAGTTGTCTCTTTTCGTGCAAATAACTCTTAAGGCATGTAGCCACTTTTTTAGGCTCGTGGATCAAAGCTTTAGGAGGAGGTGGCTGCTGAGAAAGTCACTGCCTCAATTCCCTGCATTATTCAAAAACTTGAAAGTAAATAAATGGAAGATTAGGAAACAGAAAATCTGTGTCAATCAATGTAATGTGACGGTCACAAGATATGGGAATGCCTGTGCTCCCATGTTAAACAAAAGTATAAAGTTGCCTTAATGTCATGACTTGCATGGATATGATATTTCATATCCTCATAACATACTTCTGTATTATTCAGACCACTCTACATATGCAGTTCTGGCCCCTTTTTGCCTGAGATCCAAGCACATGCGCTGAGCTGTAAGCGGCAATGGTTCCTTCTTGACCTTCTGACTGAGACTTAGAACCTGGGCAATATAGGAGGAGGGGTTAGTGCTCTGCCATCTGACCCCACAGCTTATTGCCAAAGCAGGAGGACTAATACCTTGAATATTTTTTGAAGCACAAATCAAAGCCCAAGTGCCTTCTGTACAAGTATCTGACCTGCAATGCATTATGGGAAATTGTAGACTCCTGGGAAGCAAAGTAGCCAGCCTCTTTCCCCCAAATTAATATGCTGAAGTTGACTTTTTTTTAAATAACACAACAGAAATTGATTTAAAACATTTAAGACTGCAAAAACTAGTTAATGGGAGCAGAGAAGTAGCCTAAAGGTTGAACAGTAGATTCAAATTCCAGTGCAGACCCTTATGATCTTGGCTAACACATTCAACCTTCCAATGCCTCAGGTAGAGACTTAGGGGTATGTTTACTAAACTGTGGTAGCGGACTCCGTGCGATATCAGCGCCGGCCGCAGTTACAATATCTCATGGACTCCACTACTGCGGTTTACTAAACATGCCCCTTAGATTCTAAGCTCCATCTAGATATACAAAAAAAGCTTACTATACCTGAATACAACTTCCTTTGAGCTACTCCTGAAAAAGACATGAGCCATATTCCGTCTGCACAGATAAAACGTTCTAGTTTACTGTTGAGCATTTACCAGATGGAAACATGGTAAAGTATGAATAGACCCTATAGTTTAGACTATCTTGGTACAGAAGCTGTGCCTTCCTTGGATAATCAGAGGTGCCAAAATGCTGTTCCCATTGTGGGGGTAAAGCTTTGCCCCTTGGCCAGCCAAGTCAGTGAGGCTGCGATTGCCGGCCTTCCCCTCATATCTGCCTGGGGGACTCAGTCTCCCATGGGTAGACAGGAGGGGTCTTTGCCATGATCGCCAC
Organism: Ichthyophis bannanicus; assembly: GCA_033557465.1. NCBI lineage: Eukaryota > Metazoa > Chordata > Amphibia > Gymnophiona > Ichthyophiidae > Ichthyophis > Ichthyophis bannanicus. Next base: position 114,747,569 of record CM066049.1, on the reverse strand, counting down.
CTGGCACACAGCAGGCTGGCCAGGGGGTTCCCATCCCCCTCCAAAAAAACCCTCCTGTCTGCCTGTGGGAGATCGGGTCATTGCAGGCAGACAGGAGGGGAAGACCAACAATGTGGCAGAGAGACTTTGGTAAGGCCAGGGGCCTTGTGGCCTACCAGTTTCCAATGCCTCTGATAATTCTTATGATCAATCTATCTGTTTTTTAATATTATGCATTTCTTACATGCAATTATAGCAAATCAGGACAGACAGATTGACCCTGACTGGAGAATATTAATTAGTGGATTCCCATAAAGTGGTAGATCAGGAGATCGTCCGATTATGGTAACATGACATAGTAACATAGTATATTACAGCAGATAAAGACCAGCATGGTCCATCTAGTCTGTCCAGCAAGGTGACAAGAGTAGGTGCACCTGCCACTCTGTGCAGGTCACCTCCCCCCATGCCTTTGTTTAGGGGTATACCCATCGCTCCATGCAGGTCACCCCTATTAGTTGAGATAGCAGAGGCAGTTAAGGTTATTTTAATTTTATCCTGTTGCTATAAAGTGATCCACTGTCTGTCCCATGCAATTTTTGAATTCTGCCACTGTATTTGCCCCCACCACTTCCATCGGGAGGGCATTCCAAGCATCCACCACCCTTTCAGTGAATGGTCTCTTAGAAAGTTGGAAATTAATAAGTGACAATGAATAAAGTCATTTTAAAAGAATTCTAAATATATATAATCATATGACAGTGGGAAAAGGCTAAAACATTTTATTGGAGCTGAAAAGAGGGCCTGAATGAAGACCTTTGAAAACCACTGGTCTGTTGGAGACTCGTTGAAGGTATATTGGAGATGGATCATAAGAATTGCTGCCCTCATGGTGCTTGGGAAATCACAGCCAGCTCCTGAAAGCTCTTGGAGGGAGAATAATCAACTCGTGACAGCAAGAGCTTCACAAAAAAGGCAAATAAATATTAAACTCACTTGGGAATTACAAACAAAATGATACTGTAGGACTAGCAGTTTACTTTTCACTGCCTCAGGCTTCTTGGCTTAGTGTTAGAAGAAAACTGTCAAATTCAGGCATGCAAGATGGCAACCGATATTCATTCTACTATGAAGTTTCAGTTTGCAAATCTGATACTTGTATACCTGCAAAGAAAACTCAGTTTATCTAGATATCCAGAACTGCACCCTTACAGCCACTGTATGCAGGGATTTCATAAATGTGTGTACATGCGTGCATCTGTATGTCTATACGTCTATATGATATTGTTCAATAGTTTTAAAAATTATTTTTAGTGTACTTTCCAAAGAGGAATGCTTATGAGATGTGTCTGTATGTCCTTAACGTTTTTGGTGTCCTAGCCACACCAAATTTCCAAGAAATGTCAGAGCAGCAGGATTTTGTCGGGGGATGTTGTGGGGGATCCATGTATATGTTTGAATATGCACGCATGCCTCTCTCTTTCTTCTCAAATTCTTCCTTTGCCTGCCTTATCATTGCCTTGCATTTGACTTGCCAGTGCTTGTGCTATTTCCAGGTTTCGTCGTTTGGCTCTTTTTTCCATTTCCTGAAAGATGCTTTTTTTGGCAACAGCCTCTCTGACCTCACCTTTAAACCATGCTGGCAGTTTTTTGGACTTCCTTCCACTTTTCTTAAAGCGTGGAATACAGCTGGTCTGGGCTTCCAAGATAGTATTTTTCAACAACACCCAAGCTTGATGTAAGTCTTTAACCTTTGCAACTGCTCCTTTTAGTTTTTTCTTTACTATTTTCCTCATTTTATCATAGTCTCCCTTTCAAAAGTTAAAAGGTAGTACTGTGGATTTCCTTCCTATCCCTCCTCCACTAATTAAATCAAACGCGATCATGCTATGATCACTATTGCCAAGTGGCCCCAACACCCTTATCTCTTGCACTAGATCTGGTGTTCCACTAAGGACTAAGTCTAATATGGATTCCCCTCTGGTCGGTTCATGAACCAGCTGCTCCAAGAAGCAGTCATTTATTTCATCTAGAAACTTTATCTCCCTAGCATGTCCTGCTGTGACACTGACTCAGTCGATACCGGGGTAATTGAAATCACCCATTACTGCGCTGTAACTTTTGTTAGCTTCCTTGATTTCTTTGAGCATTTCATCATCCATTTGTTCATTCTGGCCAGGCGGTCGATAGTACACCCCCACTGCCATTGCCTTCCCCTTTTTACACGGAATTTCAATCCATAGAGATTCTACAGCAAATTTTGTTTCCTGCAAAACTTTAATCCTTTCTGACTCAATGCCCTCTCTAACATAGAGCGCAACCCCTCCAGCAATTTGATCAGCTCTATCATTACGATATATTTTGTACCCAGGTATCACAGTGTCCCACTGGTTGTCCTCCTTCCACCATGTCTCTAAAATTCCAATCATATCTAACCTCTCATTTAGTGCTATATATTCTAACTCTCCCATCTTATTTTTTAGACTTCTAGCATTTGCATACAAGCATTTTAGAGACTGTATTTTATTCATATTAATCTGGCTATTGGTAGGCATGGGTAATTTTGGATCTTTAAGCTCTGTCTGCTCCATACTGGAGGGCATTTGGGCTACTTTACTGTTTTTTGGAACCTCTCTGCTTTTGGTAGTATTCTTCAAGGATACATTCTTCCGAACCATGCGCTCTTGGGCGTTTGTCGGCTTTCCCCTATTATCTAGTTTAAAAGCTGCTCTATCTCCTTTTTAAAGGTTAATGCCAGCAGCCTGGTTCCATCCCTGTTAAGGTGAAGCCCATCCCTTCAGAAGAACCTCTCCTTTCCCCAGAATGTTCCCCAGTTCCTAACAAATCCAAAACCCTCATCTCTGCACTATTGTCTCATCCACGCATTGAGACTCCGGAGCTCTGCCTGCCTTTTGGGTCCTGCGCGTGGAACGGGAAGCATTTCAGAGAACGCTACCCTGGAAGTTCTGGATTTCAACTTCCTACCTAAAAGCCTAAATTTAGCCTCCAGAACCTCCCTACCACATTTTCCTATGTCATTGGTACTGACATGTACCAAGACAGCAGACTCCTTCCCAGCACTATCTAAGACCTTATCTAGGTGGCGCGTGAGGTCCGCTACCTTCGCACCAGGCAGGCATGTTACCAGGTGATCCTCACGTCCACCAGCCACCCAGCTATCTACATGCCTAATGATCGAATCACCAACTATAATGGCTGTCCTAGATAGTTGTTCCCAGAAGCAACCCTTCCCTGATGGGCACATGACCCTGGAGAAACATCTTTGATGCAAGAGGGTTTTACATCACCTGGAGGACAGATCCTAGTTACAGGATCACTTCCTGTCACACCAGGGTGATGCTCTCCTGTCACGTGACCTCTCTCTTCCATGGCAACAGGGATGCTGCCAGACTGGAGGTGGGACTTCAGGACTATATCCCTGTAGGTCTCGTCTATGTACCTCTCTGTCTTTCTTATGTCTTCCAAGTCTGCTACTCTAGCTTCTAGAGAACGGACATTCCCTGAGAGCAAAGAGCTCCTTCCACCTGGTGCATACGCAAGACCTCTCACCAACTGGGAGAAAATCATACATGTGACACTCAATGCAAAAGACTGGAAAGCCCCCATCTCGCTGCTGGACTGCATCTTAGTTTAAGCTTGTGTTTAGACCTTTAAGTTCTTTACTTAGTAAGGGTTGTTATGGATATTTATACTAATAAAACTGTATCCAATACGTTTAATATACCTTGTTCACCTGAAGCTTAATTAATCTCAGTAGCTGGTGATCTGTACCACAGTCAGTTCCAGGTTTGTTTTTTGTCGATGTAATTGAGTTTTCCATCTTTGATTTCCACAGATAGTCAGTCTGATTTACACACAATCTATTAGGTGAAGTCCATGTGGACAGTCACTACTTGTGTTGCTGGAAGATTGTGTTTGAACTGAATACATTGCTGGTTTTAAAGAATTGTATCAGTCTTTCTCCAGCTTTGTTTCTGTTGCCAAAGCCATAATACAGTATAATAGAGTATAAAATTATAATGACAAATTTTAAGGTTAGAGATAATCTTAGGGGTATGTTTACTAATCGGAGGTAGTGGCTCCGATATCGCACGGAAGCCGCTACCACTGATTAGTAAACATACATTTTAGTGTTAAAGTACTTTCAACAGCTTTAAAAATGTCTTCCTCCAGTTGTTCTCAGAAGCAGTATTCCCAGAACATATATATACAAACATCAAGTATAGGAAAGAATCAGACATTTGGGGACAGAGCATTTCTGAAGGGACTGACAAATGGATTACTGCCATTGTCTGAAATTCTAGCCTTTATAAAGCAACTGAAAACACTGTTTGTACAAGCTTGGGGCTAAGAGATTAGCAGATGTATGATTTTGAATACTGTGACTTTCTTGAAGAAGAACTACTTATTTTATATATAGAGATTGTATGATTTATTTTTATTTTAATTTATTTATTTAAAAAAGCTTATATACCGCAAACTGCTAAAGCATTCATGGCGGTTTACAAAACATAAAATTAACACCATTGCAATGCATTGAATCCCTAACCCCCAATAAAATGAGAGAAAACAAAATTCCCAGCCCTTAAACGTGCAATTTTCTGTCCCAATCAACAAGGAGCCCACCAGAGAGAAACTACTTGACTTACATGATGGGAAAAGAAAAGTCTTTAGGTCTTCCCAAATGACAGTAAATTTGTCTGCTGCCAAGGTGCTACTGGCAGAGATTCCACCACATAGGAACCACCACTGAAAAATCTGTTCTCACCATTGCTGTAGATGTACCTCAGAGCAACTTGGCAGCACCAAATGATATTCCTCCGTAGAATGCAAGGTGCGACTCGGTACATGCAATGTAACAGCTCCTTCAAGTACCAGGATCCAGGTCCCCACAATACTTGAATGCTAAGACCAATAATTAAACACACCATTGTTTCATTGGAAGCCAATACAGCTGATTGAATATGTTTTTATTTGATGCTGATGTTGATATTTGTTCCCCACTTTGACCTCTAAGTGAAAAGGTGGTTTATTAATACTCCTAAATAAAATAAAAATATATTTTTCTTATCAACTTGCATTCATCTTTGTTCCCAACTTTGGCATCCCAATCGCCCATGACTATGAGTATATCTTGTTTGCTTGTTCTGTCAATTTCAGCTTGTATTCGTTCATAGAACTGATCAATCTCATCCTCTTCTGCAGCTTTTGTTGGCACATATACTTGAATAATAGTTGTATTGCTGGACATTCCTCATAAATGAATAGAAACTAAGCGCTCACTGACTACATTATATTTCTTGCACATTTTTTAAATTAAAAATGCAACTCCATTTCTTATTTGTCTTTCATTTCTGGCATAGTATACCATGTGATCATCAAATTCAAAGTGTCCAAGGACAGTCCATTTCAGTTTGTTGACACCCAACAAATGGAGTTGTACACAATCCATTTCCTTCTTGAGCACCTCCAACTTTCCTTGGTTCATGCTTCGTACATTCCATGTCCCAATATGTAAGACATCTTTACAGCTTCTGACTCTCACTTCATGCACAGCTACATCAGCAGTCAGACGTCCTGAGGGCTTTGATCCAACCACACTACAGAGTTTTCAGCGCTTCCCCAGTAGCCTGCTGTTTTGTATCCTCCATTTGGATTTTGGGGCATGTTTGCTAATGTGTGCTAACCGCTAGTGTAGGCTTTAGTTCATGGTAAGCATGCCATGCACACATGCTAAAAATCTCATGTCAACCAGCTAGCATGTGATTGAGTGGGGACTGGACGGGTTGTGGGCAGTACACGGGTATGGAAGGTGCTTCCTAGTTAGTGCAGGCATTTTGGGCGTATGCTAAATGCAAAGGTAGCTATAATCCCACCTCAGTGAGTGGCAGGAAGTATACCTGTATGCCAGCTAGTATAGTGTCGTGCATTTAAAATTATGCTAGTTACAAGCTGTTGGACACACATGCCCCCAAATGTTAGTGCTATCTTTAGGTGCCCAATGCACATTATCGGTGCGTTCTTTAGTAAACATACCCTTTTGTGTCTTTTCTGTGTTAACAACCCCAAAATGACCCAAATGCCCATGCTTGATTCCACCAGAAATGGTGCCCAGCAATGTGTACCTGTGGCACGAAAGCACCGATAAACACAAGCTGTTTGTACCCTCATAAACATAAACAGCAATATCCCTTTACTGATCAGCACGCAACCCAGCTGCACTATATTCTTGCTGAAGCACTGATTCTTAGTTTAATAGCATCTTGTGTTCCATGTTATATACGAGTATTGCAAAAGATAGCAGGATTCAGCATATTAGTTATTAAATTTGGTGCCATGCAGAGCCTCCCACAGCCAGTCCGTTTGTCAGGATATCCATCTTGGATACACATGAGATAAATCTGCGTGCACTGCTTCATTGTGTGCAGATATCTCTCTTTTGTATTCATTGTGCATGTCTTGAAAGGTTGGCTCACTAGGCCCACTAAGGACATCTCAGTAAGCCTTGCCCTAAAACTAATTGCTATGGTCTTCCTAAAATAAGCCAGCTGTAGGCTGAATGTTGCAATGAGAGGGGCTCTGGTAGGCAGACTATAGAGTTATTCAATTATCTTTTCCCATCATTATTAGAATCTTTTTGTATTCTCCTAAGAAGTTTTAAAAAATATTTTCTTTTCCAAGTCATGTCTCCCACTAAGATAAGGACTGTCGTGTTTTCTTCTTTCTGCCCATTGCATCTATCTCTACCCTTTAGTCGGCAGACATTGTCTCTACCCTTATCTCTACCCTTTAGTCGGCAGACATTCATAATTCTTATTGCTGAAGGAAAAACAAGGCTAGAACACAAAAAGATAGAGCTACGTATTGGCACTCAAAAATGATTTGGAGAATTGAGTGTGAATGATTTTGGCAAAATCACTTAGAATGCTGATTTTATGAAGCATTTTCCATGTGTAAACCGTCTTTTACATGCAGGAAATGGCTGCTGTAGAATTGTGTGGGTGTATGTGTGTGTGTGTGTGTGTGTGTGTATATATATATATATATACAGTAAATACAGAATATACACATATGAACATATATACCCACACACAAACACAGAGAAGTGCATATATATATGCATAGCGACAAGAGCAGGTGTACTCCAGCTAAGATTTTGCAATAATGTCCTTGTTAAGTTCAAACCTCTATCGACCTACAACTGAATTCATTCTGCAGCTTCTCATTGCCTCTCTTCTCATCTCTCCTCGAAAGCTCTACTCATCAGGTAATTCGCTTTCATCTGTGTCTTCCTCTTCCTCTGCCAACTGTTCCTTCCACCTTGCTGCTCGGTATACCTAGTCCGTCTTTGTCTTGAATAGATTGCAAGCTCTGTGGAGCAGGAACTAGCTCCTTCATGTATTAGACGCGAGGGGCTGATGTGAAATTTCCCATTAGCCCCTGCGGGCTTTACAGAGACGCGAGGGAGCACTCTCCCTTCGCGAATCTGAAAGCCCTTGCAGAGGGCTCAACGAGGAGAGGGGGCCCCGCGGGACACTCCATTCTGCCGCTGCCGCGACGGCCGCGGCTGCGGCAGGACCTAGACCCAGGTGTTTTTTTTTTCAATGTGCCAGCAGGGACGGGAAGGGGTGGGGGGGTTAAGACTGGTAATGGGCTGGGGGGCTGATGGAGGCTGTCTGGAAATGGGGTGATGGGGTGTTAGGACTGGAAATGGGCTGGGGGTGGGGGTGGGGGTGTTAGGACTGGAAATGGGCTGGGGGGGTGTTAGGACTGGAAATGGACTGGGGGGGTGTTAGGACTGGAAATGGGCTGGGGGGTGTTAGGACTGGAAATGGGCTAGGGGGGGTTAAGACTGCTAATGGGCTGGGGCTGATGGAGGCTGTCTGGACCGGGCGTGTGGGGCGTTAGGCCTGGACAGGGGCTGGGGGGGTAGGACTGGAAATGGGCTGGGGGGGTTAAGACTGGTAAGGGGCTGGGGGCTGATGGAGGCTGTCTGGAAATGGGGTGATGGGGGGGTTAGGACAGGAAATGGGGTGATGGGGGGGTTAGAACTCGAAATGTGCTGGGGGTTGATGGAGGCTGACTGGAAATGGGGTGATGGGGGTTAGGACTGGAAATGGGCTGGGGGGGGTGGTTAAGACTGGTAATGGGCTGTGGGTTGATGGGGGCTGTCTGGAAATAGGGTGATGGGGGGTTAGGATTGCTAATGGGCTATGGGGGGGTTAGGACTGCTAATGGGCTATGGGGGCGCTAGGACAGGAAATGGGCTGATGGGGAGGGGTTAGGACTTGAGGTGGGCTGATGTGGTTAGGACTGGTAATGGGCTGTGGGCTGATGGGGGGGGGGTTAGGACTGGCAATGGGCTATGGGGGGCTGACTGGAAATGGGCTGATGGGGTTAAGACTGGAAGTGGGCTGATGGGGGGGTTAGGACTGGTAATGGGTTATAGGGGGGGGCTTAAACTGAAAATGGGTTGATGGGGGGCTAGGACTGGTAATGGGTTGGGGGATTGCTATGACTGGAAATGGACTGAGTGGACGGGGAGGCTTGAACTGCAAATAACTGATGGGGAGGGAGCTTGGAATGGAAATGGGCTGTGAGGGAAGGGAGCTAGGACTGAAAATGGGCTGATGGAGCAGCTAGGATAGGACTGGAAATGGGCTGTTGGGGGGAGCTAAGATTGGAAATGGGCTGTGGTGGGGGCTTGAATTGAAATGGACTCATGGAGGGGCTAGAACTGGAAGTAGGCTCATGGGGGGGCTTGGACTGGAATTGGGCTGAGTGGAGGGGAGCTAGGATTTGACATGGGCTGATGGTGGGGCTAGGAAATGACTAGAAATGGGCTGATGGGGGGCTAGGATTGGAAATGAGCTGATGAAGGGACTCAGACTGAAAATGGATGGGGGAGCTAGGACTGGAAATGGGCTGATGCAGGAACTAGAAGGGAATGGATGCTGGGTGAGACTGGAACTAGAAGGGAGCTGATGTTGGGGGAGGATTAGAATGGGATGGGACTGGGAGAGTAAAATGGAGAGGGGAAAAATATTTTGTGTGGGAGGGATGAAAAATCTACAATTGGCCGGGTATTGGGAGAGTAAGTGGGGATTGAGGATGGAGGGGTAAAATTTGTGTGGATGAAAGAAGAATGAGGAAAGAGCAAAAGGAGAAAGATTAGTATGTTAAAGCAGATGTAGAGAGAGAGGATGGAAAGAAAACTAGAAGAGAGAAGAAAGGACAAATGGACAGCAGACGATGGAGAGTTAGCAGAAAACATGAAGAAACCAGAAGAAAGTGGCTGGAGCAATTGCAACTGAAAAAAAATGCACAAAAGGTAGAAATATCTCTTTATTTTGAATTTATTAACTGGAATATGAAAGCTCTGGGAAATGTGCATCATTAACGTCTGCGCTTTGTTTGGTACAAGAGGAAATTGATTTATAGTTTTATTTCTACAGTGTTGTTGTACATTCCAAGTTTGGCTTTTGGGGTTCCCAGTTTAATTATTGCCTTCCTGTTTCTAAATTGCGATTCCTTGTTTGGTGATGGTCTATGTTCTGCATGTGTAACTGAGCTGAGGTATTCTGTTTATGTAATTCCTATTTGACATTGCCACTTGTTCTCTTTCCCCAGTATTCTCTGAAATGTACTGGTTTAATATTTGCAGTGTTTCCTTTTGATAGGTAGGGTCTGGTGCTTTGTGAGTCCTGGTAATGCTGTCAGGATACAGCGGGTTTGCTATGGGTTCTAAATGGGCAGCATTTGTAGTAGTTCCTAATGTGCCTGGCGGTTGGCAATGGATTATAGTAATGTAGAAATCTTTTAGTCTTTCTTTATCCATACACTCATTAAGAGACATGTTTACTAAAAGTTAGTGTTTGGTAACATTATGCAAATATGTATGCAAATAAGGCCACTTATGCAAATGAGGCCCCGCACCGAGTCTCCGCACATGGCCCCGCACCCCCCTTGGGCCGCCCTTGCTTGTAGCACTAGACAAATGATAAGTCGTAGTAGAAGTACAGCACACGCAGGAAGTGCAAGGTGCGGAGTAACAAGGTGCACGCGACCTCGCACACACTGAGTACATAGAACGTTACACCTAACCTTCAGCCTGAGGATTTCTGCATTCCTGGGAATTAGTGTAGGAGCCTAGTTTATAAACATACATGCACGCATATGTTGCCTCGATGGATATAGTTATTGCTTTTTAATAGATGCCCTGCTATAAAATTGTACCCTGCGCAGGAGGAGGAAGTAAGACGATTGAAAAATCTCCTGCAAATGGATCCAGTGGCATTACTACCTGAATTCTTGCAAATGTCTAGATCACTTGGAAGCAGGCTACCAGGTCAGGGGTGGCAGTTTCGAGGATTGCCTAGGTGGGTCGTCCATATAATCCTGTGCAGAAACGAGGCCAAAGCATAAAGGAGAACTAGGGCATTTTCCCTAGCAAAAAAAGCATCTGTATTCATGTGCAGAACTCTCATTGATAGAGGAGGAACGTGGGTCAGTTTTAGCAGGCATGAACTCCATACCACTGCGAACCTTCTCCAACAAATCCCTGGAGAAACCTATAGAAACATACACAGATTATGATGTCACATAAGGACCTCATTGTCCATGTCATCTGCCCAGCTACATTCCTGCTGCAGTGCTGACTCCCAGTTGAGTTTTGGTTCTTTTGCGTCACATTGACAAGTCAATAGAAAATAAAACCCCCAAACCAAATAAACAATTTGACTGTATGAGCAGCAGAAAAAGACAAGAAAATCCTGCATGCTCCATAGCACCTCAAGCCTCTGGTATTTGCTGTTAAATGCCCAGAACTGGTCAGGTGTACCTATGCCTTGTTGTCCAGGGAGACTAAGCGCATTCTCATGAACGCAAAGGCAAGCAGAATCTAAGCTCCATTTAGCCCAGAATCTTTAAGCCATCCTTTGGAGGAAAGAGGGAGGGAGGGAGGGAGAGAGAGGGGGAAGCTGTTTGTTTTGTACTGCTTTCTCCTTTTTTGTAACACAATATGCATGCTTCAGTGAACCCTGAATACATCTAAACATATGTCATCAGCTGAATGTCGCTGCCCCTTCTATTAAAATGGATTTCAGAGACATATGTGGGAATAGGCTTGCCTGCAGACTCAGGGGAAAAAGAAGGAATAGAAGACAATTAGCAGAAGCAATCCCTAAACCCTTCTGCTAAGCCTCAGTGGGAAGTACAAAGACTTATCTCATGTGCATGGAAACGATTAAAGTCAACAAGTAAATTGTGGAAAAGGAAACGTTCAAAAACAAGAACATGGTAAATGACCTAGGGAACACGCCCCTTATGCATGTCATCTGGGCATCACATGTATCTTCTAGCAGGGCCCTCTCTTTCTCTCTAGGATAATCATTTCCCTTTGCAATTTCCTGGAGGAAGTCATTGTAGGGATCTGCCACTGATAAAATAAGTAGGAGTGATTCTCAATTTTTGGTCCTGACCATTTGCACTAATCTTACTCATTAAGGGGCAGCGGCAGCGGTTGTTAGGGGCCAGAAATGGTCTACACAGCTTTAGAAGCTGAAAAACAATAGGAAAGCAAATCTGCTGCTCTTGGTTTCTGTGAGTTTGAGTTCTTCTTTTGGATCTTTGAACCAAAGGCTGTTTTTCATTTTTTAAATTTTACATTTGAGATGCTATGTAGTTTATTGCCTGAGGCATGTAAAAAAATAGATATACTAGGGAGATGTTGGCTGGATTCAAATAAATGAATCACTATCCCAGGTCCTTCTAATTGGATAAGTCCTGGTGAGCCCAATATTCAGTGGCACTATCCAGGTGGAGGGCAATTCAGCAAGGGTCACATCCAGGCCATCTGGACGGCCAAATAATGGATGGCCACAAATAGTACCCGATGCTGCAACCACTGCAGCCAAACATTCCCACAGTTGCAGAATTGGGCACCTAGATGGCCCGGCGTTGCCCCAATTCTGCAGCACAAGATGTCCTTCCATTACCCCATCCAGCATGCCCTATGCTCCTGCTGGTGTGCCGGTGCCATGGCACCAGGATGCCCTGCAGGAGAGCCGAAAGCCCACCACAGTGAAGATATGTCTTATCCCTGCTGCCAAACCTTCAGCGGGGTCTGCCAGGGCCGAGGTCAGGCAGAGGGGCCTTACCTGCTGTGACTACTTTTGCTGGTGAGGGGTTGCCAGGCCTGATTGCCATCACTGATGCCGTTTATTCCATCTCTGAGGTGGAATAAGTAGCATGCTCATCAACCATCTGCCGGACATGTATAGGGCCTTGATCAGAATAGGCCCTGTATGTTCGGGTGCTTCAGTCTGTCTCTGTACCGCCCACTCACTGCCTCCATCCTGCCCCCTCCTGCACCTGTCCTGTGCTCACCACACAGCGTCTCTGTGCATGCGGGGAGCAGATGAGGCTGCATATGGCCCCGGCAAATAGTGGGGCTGAAAGTCCAACCCGGGCATACATCCCCGCTATTCGCCAGTCAGAATTGCACCCATAGGGGGTTATTCCATAAACCAAATAGGCCATTTGCACCTACACAGGACTAGCCCTGAACTGGTGTAAATCCTACTTATCTGATAGACAGCAGCAAGTCAGAACAGGAGAAGCAACGTCTGATCCATTCCCCCTTAAACAAGGTGTCCCGCAGGGTTCCTCATTGTCCGCCTTAATGTTCAATATCTATATGCAGCCAATCTGTGATCTCATACGCACTTTCAACATACAATGCCTTGCCTATGCTGATGACATCCTCATGTTTGCCCCATTCAACATAAAACAACCAGATTTTACACCAATAGCTCACTGCTTTGAAGCTGTATCCAACTGGCTCCTTAATCAGAATCTACGGATAAATCACAACAAAACTGATGTTCTATTCGTTACACGGAACCCAACATTCATACCCCCTACCTCCCTTCAGGTAAACAACATCGAGCTGAAAGCACAACCCACAATTCGATACTTAGGAATTATATTAGATCAACAGCTTAATATGTCAGCCCACATTAAGAAAACAACGAGTGCAATCTACCACAAGATGCGATCACTACGTAATCTCCGACCTTTACTTAACTACTCTGACTTCCGTACTATATTCCAAGCCCTGATATTACCACACTTGGATTTCGCCAATATCATTCTACACGGTCTCCCGCAATCCACCCTGAATCCTCTCCGTCTGGCCATGAATGCAGCCGCGAGAATCCTCGTAGGCGCTCCACGATCAGAACACATAACTCCAATATTGATGAGTTTACATTGGCTACCCCTACAGGCCAGAACTCTATACAAGACCCTGGTCATGACTTTTAAAGCCTCAAAATGCCCATCTCTATCACCTCTCAGTAATATGATACATATCACCCCAAATAACAGATCCAGGAGGTCTGTTACATTAAACTCCATTGACCTCCCGAAACTCCTCACAAAATGCTCTAAATCAACAGCCTCTAGAGCCTTCTCTCTGTTTTCTCCCAGAGCCTGGAATGCCCTTTCACCCGAAATAAGAGCTATATCAAGTCTGATGAAGTTCAGAAAGGCATTGAAGCACTATTTGTTCCTAACATACTACCCCGAAGACACTCCATCTGACAATAGTACTCATGCAGATCTCTCATACTTGACCCCGGTAGAGAATGGGTAATTATGATGTTTATTACCTGCTCATTATACTATGCCATATTTATTATCATGATATTTGGCATTTTTATTCTGCTCTTTAATTAATTTCTTACCCACGGCATTATAGATATTCTTGTTCGCATCTAATTAACCAAATAACCATGTATATAGTTTTTTGTCTATAGTTACCCTGATTTCCACCAAGTTTATGTACCTTGTTCTATGTAAAAAACCAATGCTGCTTGTACCATTGTGTTTATATTTGTTCATATGTAAACCGCACTGAATTAAGAGCGCGGTATATAAGAGAAATAAATAAATAAATAATAAATAAATAATAATACACAGGATAAAGATAGCTCCCAAAAATGTCTATCCCTGTATTCTGAAACATGGCTCCCATTCACATCCACAGCACAAAGACGGGGATCTCAGAATGTAGCCAGAAAGAGTGGAACGGAGCTGAGGTATGCCATGAAAACGTATATAGCATATTCAGGAAAGGCGCATGTATGTTTTATGTGTTCCCCGTTAACAGGCCTGTTTCTGCCAGAGACGTGGAATAAGGCCAGTACTTAGAAATTATTCTGATGTGTTTGTATAGAGGTTGCATAGAGGTTCTGATGATCTTAATGTGGCTAAACGGGTAGAAAAGGCAAGGTCAAAAGCCAGAAGGATGCGTGGGTGACTAGGGAGAGGAACGGCAAACAGGAAGAAGATGATAGTGCCTCTATATAAGACTCAGGTGCGACCATTTGGAGTATTGTGTGCAATCCTGGAAACCACACCTTCAAAAAAGATATAAAGAGGATGGAGTCAGTACAGAGGGTGGCTACCAAAATCGACAGTGGGCTTTGCCATAAGGAATATGGGGAAAGACTTAAAGATCACAATATGTATACATTGTAAGAAAGATGGGATGTTTAAATACCTCCATGGCATAAATGCACAGGAGGAGAGCCTTTCAACTGAAAGAAAGCTCTACAACAAGGGAGAATAGGATGAACTGAAAGGAGATAAATTCAGGAATATTTTTGCAGAAATATTTCTTTATGGTATCTGAATTCTGGAAAGCATGGGGCAAACACAGGATCTCTAAAGGAAAAAGTACTGTAGAGTTTAGAGGTTTGAACGGAAGAGCAAACTGGATAGGCCGTATGGTGTTTATCTGCCATCATGTTTCTATGTTTCTCTAGTATAATAACATAGACCCAAGGTATTCTCTGGCTTCTTCCTCACATCTTCACCACTGGGGATCCTGTGTCTTTATTCCAAACTTTTTTGAAATCTCATATTTTTATTGCATTGTCTCTCTGGAAGTTCGTTCCATATATCCTCTACCTAGCTATGAAGAAATATTTTCTGATGTTACTACTGAGCTGTTGGGCAATCAGATGTGCAGCTTTGTTAGATTATTTTTCTTAATCCTACGTAAGCACCGCATGAAGGTCTAATTTTAATTTGTGTGCACATCTAGTTAAGTAAAGTTTTGTCTTAAGTGGAAAAAGCTTTATTGGCTCAGTTCCTATATCTTTGTCCTTGAATCCTTTTTACTGTTCCACACTTCCAATGTCTCTTTTTCCTTTGATGCCAACCTACCATCCTCTCATCCTCTCCCACCATATGTACATCTCTTCAAACTCCTTATTAGAATCACCAGGCCATCATCTAAAGTAAGCGTGACAAATTGGGAACCAGTGCAAACAAGACTGGGAGTATTTCTAAACTAACTTAGAATGATAATATTAAGAACATAAGAAATGACACTCAGCTGTCTCTTTTCCAAGTTGCAGAGCCTCAACCTTTTAAACCTTTCCTCATAGGGGTATCCTTCCATCCCCTTTTAACATTTTGGTGGCTCTTCTCTGTACCTTTTCTAATTCTGCTATATCCTTTTTAAGATATGACGACCAGAAATGCATACAATATTCAAGGTGCGGTCACACCATGGAATGATACAGAGGCATTATAATATATTTGGTTTTATTCTCTATTCCTTTCCTTATGATACCTAGCATTCTATTTGCTTTCTTAGCCACTGCTGCACATTGGACAGAGAGTTTCAACATGTTATCCATGATGACGCCTAAATCTTTTCCGGGGTGGGTAGTTCCTAATGTGGAACCTTGCATCGTGTAACCATAGTTTGGGTTGTTCTTTCCTAAGTGCATAACTTTGCACTTGTCCACATTAAATTTCATCTGCCATTTGGACTTCCAATCTTTCAATTTATCAAGGTCTTCTTGCATTTTTTCACAATCCTCTTGCATTTTAATAACTGAATAATTTTATGTCACCTGCTAATTTGATCACCTCGCTTGTTGTTTCCGTTTCCTGGCCATTTATGAATATGTTAAAGCAGAGGGCCCAGTACAGATCCATTGAGAAAATTGCCCATTTAGCCCTACTGTCTGCTTTCTATCTTCCAACCAGTTCCTGATTCACAATAGCACACTGCCTCCTATCCCATGACTTTTTAATTTCGCCAAGAGTCTCTCAGGGACCTTGTCAAAAGCTTTCTGGAAATCCAGATACACTATATAAACTGGCTCACCTTTGTCTACCTGTTTATTTACATCTTCAAAAAAATATAACAGATTAGTAAGACAAGATCTTCCTTGGCTAAAGCCATGTTGGCTTTCTCCCATTAAACCATGACAATCTACTGTACTTGTTCAGTAGTTTTATCCTTTATAATGGTTTCTGCCATTTTGCCTGGTACTGATGTCAGGCTTACTGATCTGTAGTTTCTCAGATCATCTCGGAGCCCTTTTAAAAATTGGCATTCAAGTACTACAGATGATTTTAATGATAGTTCACAGATGACTAATAGTAGGTCTGCAATCTCATATTTCAGTTCTTTCAACACCCTCGGATGTATACATCCAGTCCAGATTTGCTACTCTTCAGTTTATCAAATAGTTATAATACATCTTCTTGGCTTATCAATGTTTCTTTCAATTCTTCTAATATATCATCTTTAAATACCATTTCAGGCATAGGTAACTTCCCTATATCTTCTTCTGTAAAGACTGAAGCAAAAAATTCATTCAGTCTCTCTGCTATGGCCTTGTCCTCCCTTAGCACACCTTTTACTCTGCTATCATCTAGTTGCCCAACTGACTCTTAGTTTTCATTATGAATTTTTGCATCCACAGCAAGCTTTTTTCAAATTCTCTTTGCATGTCTTATCAATGCCTTGCATCTAACTTGCCAGTGCTTCTGTTTCCCATTTTTGTCTTCTGGCTCCTTTTTTCCATTTCCTGAAAGATGTTTTTTGGCTACAACAGCCTCTGACCTCACATTTAAACCATGCTGGCATGTATTTTCCACTTTTCTTAAAGCGTGGAATACATCTGGTCTGGGCTTCCAAGACAGTATTTTTAAACAACACCCATGCTTGATATAAATTTTTAACCTTTGCAGCTGCTCCTTTTATTTTTTTCTTAACTATTTCTGATATAGGTAATTAATTTTGAAAAATCTATCAAACTTATGTGAAGGGCAAGTTTAGAATTGGCCCAGAAATGGATGAAGGTGTTGTAGGTATAAATAGTGGAAATAACAAAGGGAAAGTACACCTATACTTTCCCTTCTAAAACTGAATATCGGAGGCAAAGTTAAAGCAGCGATGGCCAGCCTCTGAAAATCCCCCTTTTGTGTTTTACAAAGTATGCAAGTGATCCCTAAACTCTGCCCAATTCCTCCAGCTTGCCCCTGGGAACACCCACTTGAAAATATTTAAAAGTATGCAAAGAATTATCACCTATGCATATGGCCCATTATTTTAGAAATAGTTTTTTCTATGTGAAAAATCCAGCTTTACATGTGGAGAGCCTTTCTCAAATGACCTCCTTACTGTACCAGCATTCTGCAGTTGATTATGTGGCAGTCTTCCTAAGCCAAAGAGCATAAAGGATGAGCCATTTATTTTCTGAAATTACAGAATTAATCTTCATTTGACCATGGTTACTGCATATTATAATTTCTTTCCTGAGTGCTCTACTACTCCATGTCACAAATAGAGCTGGAGTCCTTATCACGTGGTTGCACTACTGTGGGCTATTCCAAAGCTGTTGAAGGCTGCCTTGGAGCCGTGGATAATTGGAGGCTAAATCATCTCCCAGTGAGTTTAACATACTCTGACATCTGCCACAGCTTTGCTTGCCGACCCCTCCTCTTCTACCACAGCTTTGCTTGCCTACCCCTGCTCTCCTTGCTATGACCAGTGAAGCCAACATAGAAACATGATGGCAGAAAGACCCACATGGCCTATTTAGTCTGCCCTTCCATATCACCTGCAATAGTCCCCTTTTTACCTTTAGAGATCCTCTGTGTCCCACACTTTATTGAATTCAGATACTGTCCTCGTTTCTACCACCTCCACTTGGAGACTATTCAACGCATCTACCACTCTTTTCAGTAAAGAAATATTTCCATATGTTATTCCTGAGCCTACCCCTTTCACTCTCATCCTATGTCCCCTTGTAGCAGAGCTTGTCTTCAACTGAAAGAGACCCTCCTGTGCATTTATGCCACAGAGGTATTTAAATGTTTCTATCATATCGCCCCAGTATCCTGTTTCCAATAGTGGCCAATCCAGGTCACGAGTACCTGGCAGGTTCCCAAAAAGGCACATAGGTTCCACCACACATGTACTGGGGTAAGCAGTCGATTTCCCTGGTCCTCTTTAATAATGGTTTATGGACTTTTCTTCCAGGAACTTGTCCAAACCTCTTTTAAACCCAGCTACACTAACAGCTTTTACTACATCCTTTGGTAAGAAATTCCAGAGTTTGATTACACATTGAGTGAAAAAATATTTTTTCCAATTAGTCTTATGTGCTAAATTGTGTGTCCCCTAGTCCTTTTTTTGAAGGAGTAAACAAGCAATCTACATTTACGTGTTCTGTTGCATTCATTATTTTATTGACCTCTGTCATATCTCCCCTCAGCCATCTCTTTTGCAAGCTGCTCTAACCTGAAGATCCAGGTGTGCATCTTCTTCCTGAAGTAAAGGCAGTCTTGAGTTAAGCATAGCCCCTCTGGGAGTGAGTTCCAGGTCGGACTCATCAGGTGTCATATTGAATGATTTTCTTTGAGGGTGCAGTTAGAGAGACTCCTTGAGGAAGAACTTAGAGTTTCAAAGGTATGTAGAGGATTAACATAATTTAGGCACTAACCCATTTCTTCTGGAGAGGCCTTGAAGATCAGAAACAGGGTTTTAAATTTGGCCCTGTAGGTTATTGGTAGTAAATACAGAATTTGCAACAAGTGGTTACACCACTTGCAGCCCTCTTTCAGTTGAATAAGGACAGTTTGTGACCCTCTTTTTTGAAGATATAGACTTGAATTAATTAACTATGCTTTAAAATTCAAACACCAAATATTATTCTAATATTTGAAAAAAAAGATGTTTTGGATGGCCATTGTAGATGTGGAAATATTTGGGTCTAGATTTCTGCATACATTTTTGCACATTGGTGAATTTAGAGGTACAGAGGTTATGAGTGCAAAATCCTACCAGGAAGTAGCTACCCTCTAATGATGGGAAGATAAGGAAGGAGAAGCAATTAATGCATGATCAGCAAGTAAGTGGTGGACCGTGGAGGAAAACCAAATAATGTCTTTAACATGGCAGCTCATCTCTGTTCCAAATATTCCAGTACCTTCTAGTCTGTCTTGTCCTCTTCATGCTGAGGGGAATATGCTATATTATATGAATGTGCAGGTCATACATTCATTTGAAGACATGGAAAATGTCGAAATGTCAAAAACATTTCTCATGTCATTGTATGTGTTAACCCAACTATTGCATAATAATGTGCACTATTGCACAATAATGCACAAAATTGATAGTGCACCCTTTTACTCAGTAATACGTACTAGTTATCAAAAGGTGTACTGTTACACACTAGGGTGCACTACTGAGCAATGGTGTACACTATTGCAAAATTGTAAACACAATAACATTAAAAGAAATGAAAGCCTGAGTAAAATGAAAAATCCCATAAATGACAAAGAAAACTAAACAAAATGAAATTTTTGGCCTGCACACCCCTACTTAAAGTCTTTTGCTGGTCAAGGCCTTAGATGTATCCCTTTTATTAGAAGAAACTTCATTTGAAAATCCTTGTCAGTTGTCATTTTTCTACTTTTTGGTGTTTCATCAGGCTCTTGACTGTGCCAGTTATACTTCAGTGAATACTTTCCGACTAATTCCATCACCATGCATGTCAACAAAGAAAAAGCCAACAAATCAATAAGACCATCAGCAGCCTTCTTGGTAGAAGGCACTCTTAGATCTCTTCTGTTTCTTGCAGCACCCCAGGCACAAACCTGTCTTAGTTCATTTAAATTTTGTCTGCTAAGACGGTGGTTTTCAAACATTTTTTCTAGGATCCAAGTGGAAGAAACAAACAGAAAAGCCGCACTTATAATTTCACATGATAGCGTACTCTCTCTCTCCCCTTTTGCCAGCTCATCCATATCTATGCTGGGGACTGCGTGCAAAGACAGGGAAAAGTGTTTATTGCCGTGATCTGCAAACCATGTAAATGCCACTAAGTGGAATATTCAGCAACACTGACATGGATATTACCACTGAATATGCTGCCTCTCAGTGCCTCGATGCTAACCAGCTAGTATTAGGAGGTTCTATGGGTGGCAACAGCTATATTCAGTAGTGCCATGGTAGAATATGGCTGTTTCCAGAAATTATCCAGATAGTGGTGCTGACTATATGTATTATATTTAAATGCTGCAGCAACGTCTGAAAGAAATGCCAAAAGTCTTTTATGAGGCCCATGGTAGACCCAGCATAAGAGGAGGTCATTGACAGTGCTGGAGTTTACAGACATAATCTTTCTGCCGTAGGTTTATAATATACTAACTGATCCTTAAGACGGGATATAAAACACATAGCGAAAACTTTACTAGCTAAAGAGAGAATCTTACATCTATGGGCCTCATTTATGAACCTGAATTACCCTGTCAATAGACATTAACCCACATTAATGGGAGTTAACATCTGTTATTCAACGCATGCTCCATTATTCGGAATGGACCTCTTTCCTAAGTGCATGACTTGCAGTAGCATGGGTTAATGTGCATTAGCAAAGCCAGTTAGCAAATGAGGCCCATGGAGTGGTATTTTACTGGAAAACAATCTAAACATTTAAGAACAGCCATGATTTTCTCATACTGCCCATTTTTGGTAAAAAATTGAGCTGCTATATTCTGGACTAACAAGGTACAGTAGTTCAAACATATCTGTTAAAGTTTTCCATCAAATTATTCTTAGTTGTTTATATAGTGCTACATGATATACCCATTCTATGGGGCTTGCATATAGACAAGACGAATGCGAGGCTTTGGAGTAAAATAGTGAGGACATGAATGAAGGGAACCAGATCCAAGTAATACCCTCAATAGATGTCTCTGTAACCCCAGCCAACTGTCTGAGAATTTCCTCATGGACACCCCGAGATCCATCTTCCTAAGTGTAGTTTCCAGAGTTTCTTTTACTTGGTGCATTTATGTGACATCATGCAATGAATCCATAAGGACCAAAGAGTAAATCAGAAACTCAGTGTCCTCAACATTCTTATACGCTATGTAAATAGGACTTTGCCTTTTCCACTATACTCTAAACATTGGCAGAGATGCTAAAATATGTACATAAATATTTATGACCTGTATTGCTTTCCATTGAATGAAAAAAGACAATAGAATGTGACCACATATATATAACCCTCTTCTAAACAACTTCCTTTGAGGGTGAAAGGTTAAACTAATCAGGCCTAAATTAACTACAGCTGTAGGCCACACTCGTTACTGCATAGAAAAAATGCTTAAAATAATTGAGATAGCCAATTGCTCGTTTACCAACTTTTATTAACAGGGTTAGTGGCACACAGACCTTGTAAAAAGCAATTTGGAAAATGAATTTATTAATATTTAGGAAGAGATTAAAAATACATCTATTCACATTGTTCATGCTGTTGATCTCTGTTATAGGACTGGGCAAGGTAGGGGGCTGGTTAGTTAGGGGTTTAAATGTAAGGCTGGTATTATGTAAAATTTTTGCTATTATGATGTAAACTGTGATGTATAACATCGTTATAATTGACAGTAGTATATAAGAATGTTTATAAATAAATTATATATATTTATATACTTTGTGTGTCTGTATACACAATTCTGTTGATAATTGCTATGTTGTTGTAGGTGTCATCAAGTTGATATTGACTTATGGCGACACAGTGATTCGTTCTAAACTGCATTCAATCTTCAGTCAGGGGGGCTAATCATTAATAAAGTGGCCTCCAAAGCTGCTGTTGTATTGATCCATCATAGAAACACGATGGCAGAAAAAGATCACATGGCGTATCTAGTCTGCCCTTCTCAACTATAATAGACCCTTTTTTCCTTTCGAGATTTTCTGTGTTTGTCCCATGCTTTTTTGAATTCAGATACTGTCCTCATCTCTACCATCTCCACTGGAAGACTATTCCATGCATCTACCACTCTTTCTGTAAAGAAATATTTCTGCATATTACTCCTGAGTCTATCCCCTTTCACCCTCATCCTATGATCCCTCGTAGCAGAGCTTGCTTTCAAATGAAAGACTCTGCTTTTGTGCATTTATGCCACAGAGATATTTAAACATCTCTATAATATTTCTTCTATCCTGCCTTTCCTCTAACATATACATATTAAGATCTTTAAGACTCTCCACATATGCTTTATAACGAAGACCACTAACCATTTTAGTAGCCATCCTCTTCACCGACTCCATGTTTATATCCTTTTGAAGGTGCGGTCTCCAGAGCTGCAAACAGTACTCCATATGAGGTTGTACCAGAGACTTTTACAGAGGCACTATCAACTCCTTTCTTCTGCTGGCTGTTCCTCTCCCTATGCACTCAAGCATCCTTCTAGCTTTCTCTGTCGCCTTTTCTACCTGTTTAGCCACTTTAAGTACATCAAAGAATCACACCCAGGTCCTGCTTGTCTTTCATGGACAGAAGTACTTCACCCCCTACACTGTACCGCTCCCTTGGATTTTTGCAGCTCAAATGCATGTCCCTGCATTTTTAGCATTAAATCTCATTTGCCAAATTTTCAACCATTCTTCAAGCTTAGCTATATCCCTACTCATGCTATCTACTCCTGCCTGGATGTCTACTCAATTGCAGATTTTGGTATGATCCACAAAGAGGCAAATGTTACCCAACAGCCATCGTATTACTAGCCTTCATCTTTTGCATTGACCTTTAACCTTGCCAAGCATGATGTCTTTATCTAATGATCTTTCTCTTGTCATGATGTGTCCAAAGGATGAAAGTTGAAATTTTGTCATATGAGCTTCCAACAAAAGCCTAGGTTTGATCTCCTCTGGTACCGACTGATTTGTTTTTTGGGCAGTCCATGGTATACCACAGCATTCTGCATCTATTGGAACCCAGCTGTACGGCAAGGAATAATGTAAGCCAGGAGAGAGACTGTGGGGTGTTGTAGAATGTTGTAGAAATCAAGGAATCCCTTTGTAAGCATTCTTTGCTTTAATTTTAGCCAGTAAAGAATGCAATACAATTTTTGCCGCGGGAGTCAAACTAAGCCTTGGAATTATTTATTAAACCTTTGCCTAATCAAGTCTGTTACAATTGTGATCAAACAACAAGATTATCTCAGCCCTTTTGCATCCATGTCTTCTGATGACTCTGCATGGAGAGATGGAGTTTTTTCAGTATTGTGGGCAATATATTTAAATAAAAAGTACATTCTCTTTATTATGGCCATGTCTTCCTACATTCCTCATCAGCTGGTCATGCCTTGCACGTATTTGTTCATTGCCTGTCTTGAGGTTCTTTTGATTTATAAACCTTCCGCCGAGTGGCTAGAAATACAAGCTATGGCTTGATCGCAGATCTCTGAATTAATAGACAGCTTACGTAATTTCCAGGAGCAAGAACGAAAGAGTCATTGGTTAATATACTAGTCTTTGATCCACCCAATAGTTATCTGTTAGACAGTTTCAGGCTGATTTTTCAAGCATTCCTATGACAAATCCAAGCCCTGCAACTAATTCATAAAAGTCTGGATGGAGACGCTTTTGCTAAATTTTATTGAATTTTTGAATATTTATAGTCAAACAAATATTTTCAAGTTCACAAATCTGCCAGCCGAGTTAATGAGGCTTTTCTCTTTAGATGGGAAAGGTTAGACTTTGCTTTCCAGGTTGGCAAGCATTGGTAGTGAAACAGGAAATGGCTGAAAGAGTTTCTGGCAAAGCCTGCGGCGTGTTTACACATGTGAAGGCAGATTTTAGATAGGGAAATTCTGATATCCAGGTCAGAGCGTTGTGAATTTCCAAAATATTTTAAATGAGGCTCTGCCAGACGTAGAGCTTCTTGTAAAATAAGTGTATCACTGCACATTGATGGCATCCCGTGTCCAGCAGAAGCAGCGAGTTTTTTTTAAAGTGCACATGTAACACCTCCCCACATGTGTGAGAGCAGCTTTTTAAAACTGCTGCTCCTGCTCTCTTAATTTATCCCAATCCTGTAGGACCAGTTCCCTCTCAGTCATCCCCTTGACATCAATCATTCCCCCCCCCCTCTACCAACGTTATGATCTCCCCCACCCACCAAGGATCCAATTCCCTCCCTGACCCTCCTGACAGCTGATCCCTCAACACATCTGATTCCCCCAGGCATATCCCTCTGTCATGAGTATTCATCTATGTGAACCCCCCCCCCCCCCAGCAACAATACATACCTCTGAGGCCCCCCTAGCCCCCCACTGCCCATCTCTGGCATTACCAAGGTCCCTGGTGTCTAGTGGGAGCACAAGCTATTCAGCTTCATTCCTGCTTTTATAGCCCCAGGTTCCAAAATGGCACCCATGATCGGGTCAGAGCAATGTTGGAGGGCGATTTGGGGGTGGACAGATGTCCACTTTCACAGCTATTCCTTAAAACAAGCAATTATTCATCTCTTGAGGCAGTTGTAAATGCCAATGTCTATAGTATTTTTCTTGATCGGGATTCCCCTTGTAAAATGGGGAAACCATTATATTGTAGCTCTGCTCTCTTTACCCATGATAGCCACTCCCCCTGAAAATCTAGACAAAGTTAGCTTCCCCAAATGTATTAATAGCTCCTTTCTAAAATGGTATTTACATGTGCATGGCTCTCCTCACATGCAAATACAGCTATTTACAGTTTCTAAAATAACCCCCATTATTTACTGGTTTTTCCAAGGGAAAATTTCCAGAAATGAAGCACAAACTTGTGTGAAATGTGACTATCCATGGACTTATGTTTTTTTTCTCCATTCAACATCTTCAGGTTCTGAGACCTTTATGCAGCACATCTACTTTAAGTAACTGTGTCTCTCCGCAACAGCTATAATGACAACTTCCTGTGTATGTTCCAGCGTGATTTTATTGGTGGTAAATTGTTTAAAATTATGTTATATAATTATCCCAGATCGGAGAACATTCTTTAGATGTATAGACTTTTCAATCTAAGGTTCTGGTTTGGGGTGATTATTTCCTTTGGCGGCAGGGGGATGCATAATAACAAATACCATACCATTGTTGGGCATCTGCGAGGAAAAAGCTTTGGACTTTGCTTCAGCTGAGTTAGATGCCAAAGGATGATAGTAGCATTTAGAGATATACCAAAACTAGGATTTGTTCTTTCCAAATTCTTTTTTTTAGTGTAGCTGGATTCCCTTTGAAGTTTTGGCGGTTTTTTGTTGAACGTTGTCCATTGTGAACATCCAGAACGGATTATGAAAGTAATTCGGCAAATGAGATAATTCCCTAAAGTTAATTTGAGCTTCCATTTTCAGGAAGTGAGATGTATGACATCACACAAATGAAAGGGTTCTATTCTTCCAAATATAAGCAGGGGGTTATCGCGTCTCTGCAAACAACTCAAAGTGGGCATTTTTAGGACTTGTGCTGTATTAATAGATACTCGCTGAGATTGCACACAACAGAAGCTTCTCACACTGGAAAAAACAAACTAATGTATATTTTGAGGGTTTAAAAGGAAAGCAAGAAACAGCTCGGACACATCAATAAACCTTCAAAAAGTGGTGTAAACTGTAAAACCTTACATTCTTTGATTCAGTTTATTTCCTGAACCAGTTTTCATTTTTATTTTCGCACACCGATTCATTTTTTAAAGGGAAAACTATTTGTAAAATAACATTGGGATGTATTTTAAAGGTATTATTTTCAATAACAAGAAGTGCACACAACATATAATTCTGCCCTCCTATGTCTCTGCTCTGCCACGAGAACATCACGTCTTACATTTTTTGAAATGTTATATGGTGTTAAATGTTCAAAAGTATAAAAATAAAGTATCAAAAATGCATTAGTTTGAATATTTTGTCCCCGTGCATTTGTAAAACTGAACATACATGTAAAAGCAGAAGAATTAGTACTTTCGACTAATCATTTCACTGTTCCAAGTAGAAAGAATTTTTTAAAAATCTTTTATTTTCATTTAGGTTTAATTTTTCTTTAAAGCAGGACCGGTTTAACCCTCAGACAGAATAGGGAGTTTCCTAGGGCAGCAGCTTCATGGGGGGGGGGGGGGGGGGGGCAAACAGCACCTGCAGTCAAAGTTAAAAAAAAAAAGGTTCCAATGCCACACTCATAAAGAACCAGTGCTGCGTGCTTGTACCTGGAAGGAGGGTGAATAAATGCTTTTGGACACTGCCTGTGTATGCATGTGTGTGAATTTAGAAGTATGATGCTCTGTAAAGCTTTTTTTCAGGATCGTTCTCAGAGAGATCATACTGTGATCATGATTGAGTTTATTTAGCAAAATCTTAGGATGGACCTAAAGGTTCCCTGAGGGGGGCACAAGGCTGAAAGTTCACCTATGGCACCTACTGTAATACACCAAAAATCTCCAGCTATAAAACCTTATTCATACCTATAATTAAATTCCTAAACTCCTAAGAGAAAGCCCAATACAATTAGTTAGAGGAGAAAAGACCTCAGTGGAATTTTTGTCTCTATACGGCAGTTGATATATGAAAGGCTGCGGGGCACGGTCCCGGCGGCCGCGTGTAACCAGGTGTTCGGCCGGTGCGAGGACCCTGGCCCGCGGCTGTCGTCAGAAGGGGGCGGAGGCACAATGACAGGAAGGGCTCCTATGAGGGTGATTGGCTCCACCCGCGTGCAGGAGCGCGGTGGAGCCTGGGAGCTGGAGGCGGGTGGCAGTGAAGGGGAGGCGCCATGAGTCGGCAGTGGTTGCCTGTACTCAGGTGTCTCCTCGTGGTCTGGGCCTGCTTTCCGGGTCACTGGTGAGGCCTCGCTTGGACTAATTTTGTTCAATTTTGGAGACCGTGTCTCGCGGAGGTCATGGGGGGGACGGGGTGTGGTTCGGAGGAGGGCGCACAGGGTGGGTTGGAGCCTGTGCTGGGGGGAATGTGGGGGGAGACTTTGAGGCCTGCATGTGTGTGCGCGGGAGTGGGGGAGGGACAGGGGAGATGTGATGCAGCCCTTTAGGTGCTTGGGAGGGTAGGTGAACAGACGAACCTTTTCCAGGGAAGGGAGGCCGGTGGTGCTGGAGGACATGGTATGAGGCTGAGGGGGGTTGCGCTGGGGGGCAACGTCGGGAGGTACTTTTTCGCTGGGGGTGGTGGATGCTTGCAATGCCCTGCCATTGGGGGTGGGGGGTGCGGCTGCGGTGGCAGAGTTCATGATGTCATGGGAGACACACGGTGGCTCCCTTTATAGCCACAGGATAAAATCAAACTAAACTTCACTACAGTGTCTTGTGTGTCGCGGGAGATGGGGGTGACCCATTGTGGTGGGTGCAGCCTTCGTTGGGGACGCGGGGAGGGGTGGCCTGCATGGAGAAGCGTGAGCGCGTGCTCTTGCTTCCTTTGCTGGGCGGTCCGGATGGACCGTGCCGGTCTTTATCTGCCGTCATGTAGTATGTTGCTGTCTTCCTTTGTTAGGATTACCAGCAGGGATTGTAGTTCGGGATTGGGAGTGGGGAAGGGAGGTGTGGAGGATTTCCTGCAGTCTGGAAAGACTTTGGTTGTGCAGTCCGGTTGTGCTTTGTTCAGAATACAGGCTGGCTTTGTGAAATTGCGCTGCTTCATTAATGCATGCTAATGCTGTTAGCGTTTGTTATGCCCCATCACCTGGAATGGGACCTGCAGTGAATGGCGTGCAATACCACAGCAGCGCCTTTTGGTAAATACAGCCTCAACTGCTGCCTATGTGTATCATTGCCAGGCCTCTTTCTCATGGGTTGCTGCATTATGCATGTGCATTGTTCGAGGGGACAGTGCCCAGGGCTTTGCTCTTGTCCTGAGTGAGTGTGCATGTGCCATAGCCTTGACTACTGTCTGTGCTTCTCACATGTACACACTGACTTTGTTATAAAGACAACACATGGTTTGGAATGGGAAGAAGGAACAGATGCTTCTGTGGTGCTTCTATTTTAATACTTTATTTTACTCATGTAACTCTCTACTCCTCCTCATCCAGTTGAAGGAATAAAGGGAGCACAGAGGACTATCTGGAGGGACTCCAGGGGGGAACAACCTATGCAGCTCCTCATTGCTAGCGGTATCAGCAGCAGTACTAACAGCATGCAATTCTCTCATCTATGGGGCTACTTTGTTCACAAAGGCTGATTCACACAATGCAAAACCACTTTTGATACAATGCACAATGCCAATGGGTGCAGAATGGTGCAGAAAAATACTGAAATGAACCGTTTCATGTTTCGAGTATCGACTGTTCCTAGTTCCTCATAAATGAAAGGGTATGACTTAGTAGTGGATGTTTTACCGGCCTGTATGTATTTCCCCCCGGGGGCGTTGGACTGTGGGCCTTCGCTTGGAGGGAGGTGTCAAGGCTTGGGGGGTGGGGGTAAGTCGGTGCAGGATTCTCCCGGGGGGCTGGCCGCGCTCCGGGAGTCTATTAACCAGTTGGAGGCTTTGTTGACGGGAGAGATGGCTTGGTGGTGGGCCACGGTTCATACGGGGCAGAATGGTTGCGGGCGGGGGGGGGCTCCCCACCTTGGTTTTCTTCTGTTGTTCCCTTTGTCTCCACAGGTGTGATGGGAACTCGGCACACTGGCAGGTGCAGTGGATGTGGCCATCGGCGAGCTGAGTGCCCAGGACCGGCTGCATCAGATGACCAAGGATGGCGGACACTTGAGGCTTCAGCCAGCCGCAGCAAGGTGGCCGAGACTGGGGCAGCAGGTGAGTTGCAGGCAGACCGGGGGGCTGGGTCGGCGGTGGAGATTGTGGGGAGGCACAAGGGTCATATGCGTGTGAAAAACGGGGCAGTGGTGTCGGGGCGGCTCCCCTGTGTGGATTCATTCCCCACGGCGTTCACCAATTATTCGACTGCGTCGTTGGGGGGGCAGATGTTTCTGCGGAAGGGGCGGGAAGCCGTGTTTCGAGGAGAAGGGGCTCTGGGATAGAGTCTGAGGACTCTGGCTGGAGGATTTGGCAGCGGCGATATGTAGAGCTTTCCGCCTTCTAGAGGGCAGTAGTTGGGTCAGTGTAAGACAGAAGGCCCGGTGCAGAGGAGTGCCGGTTATGCGGGGATTTGGATGTCGGGGAGTTGGCGGGTCCTCTCCTTCTTGATAAGACATCGATACGGTAGGTGTTCGTGGTGACCGGGTCGGCTGCATTGTAATTAGCGTTGAAGGAAATGCAGGCTCCCTGATGCAGGATTGCTGTGGGAGTGGGTGGCGGCAATTTCGGGAGTGCTTGTACTGCACCACATGATTTGGGAATCCGAGCGCTGCGGGCGGCTTGGGCTATGGGCCTGAGGGACATGCTATGCTGGGATTGCCAGTTTATGGGTGCGGGAATTCTTCCAAGGGAGCGTGGGCGTGTTGTCAGCTCTTAGCAGGCTGGGCATGACTCCTGCCTATCTAGCAATAGCATTCCAGGAATTGGTCTTCCAGTTAGGGGCGGGAGGGCTGTTGCTCGATCAGCGCGCAACCGCAGGTTACTGGAGTGGGGTGACACTGTCGCAGTGGTCGGAACAGGGCCGTGGTATTGGCATGTTGCATCAGCGAGTGGGGGATTTATCTCGGCATGCCCCTGCAGGCTCAAAAGGGCTGGTGGACGGGTTTGCCCCTACCAAAGGGGTACGGTGGTAGACCTGAAAGGGCCTGGAAAGGGGCAGGGTCCCATGGAAGGGATGGAACGTGGGCCGGGGGGATGCGGGGCGTACGATTAGCTGCTGGGGTTGGAGTGTTCTGGTCAACGCCTCTTGACGCTGGGGGGGCCTATTACACAAGGGCTGATGTGGGAAGCGCTGCTCTGCCTTACCATGGGGGGCAGGATTACAGTATGACGCCTCCCTTTTCCGGGCGTTGATGCCAGGTAATTTCAGTGCAGTCCATATGGGTGGGTCTGTAGCAAATTCCGGCAAGGGAGGGTGTGGGGGGCTATACAGCGACAGTGGGTACGGGCAGGACCGGGGCTGTTGCGGGTCCTCCTAGTGCAATCTGAAATGGACTGCAAGGGACGGGATTTTGGAGGTACGCTGGGCTAGTGTTCAGCCCATTGGGACACCTTGTGGACCCCTTGTGGTGTTGGTGGCGCTCATGCTCGCACGGGGGCGAATCTTCAGGTATGTGAATTCAGGGCGTCGGAAGCATTGTCAGGCAGCTGGGCTGAGGATGTGGCGGCAGAACGTAGGGCTGGACGCTGTGGTAAGTTCCGCGGTGCTGAGGATGGTGTGTCCGCATGTCTGAGATGGCAAGGGGCAGTTCGCAGCCAGCTTGTGCGATTTTGGGGGCAGTGACCGGGGGGGGTCATGGTGGGGGTGCCGGATTAGCAGCTACAGGCATCGGCAGAGGGGGACTGGGGCTTGCGGGCTGGTTTCGGCTTCGGGGAGGCGAACAGGCATGCAATTGTTGGAGGCTAACCGGTTGAGGTTTTGTTCTGACCGGTTGCAGTTCAGTTGCGGGGGAAAGGCCTAGGGTAGGTTGGCTGATGATTATCTCATTGTGGCGGGGGATGGTGAGCGAGAATCGGTAGCCAGTGTGGACTCCTGTGGTCAGGAGCCGGCTAGGGTGTCGTTATGGCTGGGGGAGCGCGGTCGCATTTGGTCCACTCCTCATGCCTTTGATCGGTCACCCTTGGGATCGAGGACCACACCGGCATGGATCGAGTTACATTTGCAGAAGGGCAACGATTGGGTCGGGGGGGCGGACGGTGAGTGCTACGAGTGGTGTCGAAGGATCTTGCTGTACTTCAGTGCAGGTTTCCCAGTGGGGTCTCTGTGGCGGACTTCATGTCATGGCTGGCTGGCTGACTTTATTAAAAAAAAAGGGGGAGGGGGAATCGGCTGGGTGCCAGTCGGAGTCTGTGTACAATGCAGCTAGCTAATCTGACATTTGTGCGTGGAGAGTGCGGGGGCATGGTTGTTAGGGGGATGGTGAGCACATATCCCCTAGTGAAATGTGTGCTTCGGTGGGGGGCTCACCGGTCGCAGCTTGTGTGTGTGTGGGGGGGGGTGGCTTTGGGACATTGATGTCACCGGTGCCGGTAGAGGGATCCCGGAGGTCCGGGGTCCGGAGC
The DNA here is from genome assembly GCA_033557465.1 of Ichthyophis bannanicus. Classification (NCBI taxonomy): domain Eukaryota; kingdom Metazoa; phylum Chordata; class Amphibia; order Gymnophiona; family Ichthyophiidae; genus Ichthyophis; species Ichthyophis bannanicus. The sequence continues at coordinate 114,716,337 of CM066049.1, read as the reverse complement.
TCTAGGCAGTACCGGGGTCGAGGGTGGGGTGCCCTCGACCTGACATCAATGTCCTCTGTGCCGGTGGCGGGATCCCGGAGGTCCGGGGTCCGGAGCCTTAGGCTATACTTGGGCTGGGGGCGGGGTGCCCCTGACCCGGACAACCCCTGGCTGACTTTTGCTAATTACATGGCGAGGTCGGGGAAAGGGGATTAGGAAGATTGCCGTTGGCATGACCGCAGCAGAAGCGGAGGCAGGCATTGCTCCACTGTTTGGATTGTTGACAGAATTATTCTTGGATTGTAATGTTCGGCATGTTGTTGTTGTTGTTAAGTGCCGTCGAGTCGGAGTCGACTCATGGCGACCCTCTGGATAGCTATCCTAAATTGTGTTCGGTCTTCAGTCAGGCGGCTCATTGTTGACAGACTGGTACCCGTAGCTGCTGTTATTGTATCGATCCATCTCATTGCTGGCCTTCCTCTTTTGCGTTGACCTTCTATCTTGCCAAGCATGATGTCTTTCTCTAATGATCTCTCTCTTCGCATGATGTGTCCAAAGTATGAAAGTCGAAGTCTTGTCATCTGAGCTTCTAAAGAAAGCTTAGGTTTGATCTCCTCTAGTAACGACTGGTTTGTTCTTCAGGCAGTCCATGGTATTCACAGTATTCGCCGCCAGCACCATAATTCAAAGGCAAATGTTATAAAGATTAATAAAGCTGCGACCGGTTATTTCCCAAGAGCGGTTGTCTGTGTGCGTTTGTGGGCAAAGAGGGGGAACTAAAGGTGGGGCGAGGGGAATGAGGGGTGGTTGGTTAGAGGGGCCCGGAGCACCATGTCCGAACTACCTCGGTTATTGCCTTTAGGGGAATTGCTACCATCTACCATCATCGTTCTAAAAAACTCCTCTTTTCCACATTACTCATAATACTTTGTATTAATCAACCTTATCATACAAATTACAATAAACAAGTAGTGGCATTTTTCTATGTTAATGAAATTATAGCCAATTGCTCCTTTACCAGTCAAAAGTGTAACCACTGCATTTCACAGATTCACTATAGCACACTCACTGGCGGCCAGCACTATATCTGCAGCTCACTGGCGGTCAGCACTATATCTGTAGCAAATTTACCTAATACCCTTGTACCAGCCTTGTCTAAAAGTAGAGGGTCTTCAGTGCTATAGCCTGTTGTTTTGTTTCTGCCATGGCTTCCATCAGGGGCCCACTGGTCAAAGAAAATAATTTTCATCCTGTTTTCACCCTTCTATTATTCAATGTAGGGTTTATGGGGTCAAAGATGATAACATTAACACATTCTATTTGATCTAGATAATGAGTCAGAGATGGAAGTTGTTAATAGGCAATAAGCAAAACCCAGAGTGGTAATGAATCTGCCGCAGCTTTTGGTGTTGCAGTGTTTAAAACAGGGTAAAGCGTCTACGTTTAAAAGAACAGTCCAGATGCTACGTTTAGCTTTGTCAGCAAGAATTCAATTTCCTGGCTCTGGAGATAGAGCAGGACAAACACCCTATCCTTGTTGGCTGCAGGGTTTTGGCAATAGAATGCATTAGTAGTATCGAAATTGTCTCCGGCATCAAAGGACATCCCTTAACACCTTTGGCATAAATGGATATATCTAGGACAGATTTTATAAAGTGCTTTCTGTGATTCTCAAACATTGATGCTGAACCTAGTTTGGAGAAGTTGGCATCTGACAAACTCACTGTATATACAACATCTTTACTGAAGTATAAAACAGACATTTTTTTGGTTTGTTCTTCTAGGGTTATGACTACAAATGGGTACAAGGACACTTTCATGTATTTCACTGACTTCTAAATTCAGATGCATGTTAAGGTCTAAATTGTCACCTGAAATCTTATGTTATTTGCAGTTCCTTTGCTATTCCAATCATTTGTTCTGTTTATGGTTGAACAGGATGGACAACTCTGGTCCTCCCAGGGCCCAAACCAGTTGGGATTTTAGGATATCCCTAATGAATATATATGACCTAAATAAGAGCATAGAGAGGGGCAGACTAGATGGTCCATACTGGTCTTTATCTGCTGTCATAGCATATGTTACTATGCTACTATGACATAGATTTGCCAGAACTGAATGAAAAACTATCTTATGTACTCATGTATATTCATTAGCGATATTCTGAATACCTGATCTGTTTGAGGACCAGAGATGCCCATGTATTTAATTGGAGGCATATATGAGCAACAGATAAGCTGTATTTATTCCATTGTGCACTGCTAGAAATTACTAATGATGCATTGCAGGCCATTGGGTCAATGCTGACTCCTGGCAACGCAACAACCCCTGGGTTTTGTTGGCAAGGTGTGACCAGATGTAGATTGCTGAGGCAATGGAGAGTAAAGTAACATGCCCAAGATCAAAAGGAGTGAGACTTGAACCTTGGCCTCTTGGTCACCACTCTAACCCCTAGGCCACTCCCTCCATTGACCACGAGCTGTGGTGTTTTAGAATTGTCAGACTCTGAATGTGAAACAGTCACAATGTTTCATTAGTGGGAGAGTGCTGGATCTGTCTTTGACCAGAATACCAGTTGTACCTTTATTGATTAAGGACATCCAGGGATGCAATCTTTGGCCTTATTTGATAGTGAAAATCTACCAAAGATGTACATTTCATAACGGAAGTCTACAAAACTATTCACCAAACATCCTGCTGGTTATGTCTGCAAAAGCAAGGGACAATGTAATTCAGGACTTCAGATTTGGTCTTAACCATCTTTTCTACTGTCGGTATTAACTTCGGAAGACAAAGACAAATTCAGAATTTGTTTCTCTGCTATTCACCAGCTCTTTCTCCTCTTACAAACAACATTCAAAGGACAACACATTAGAGCAACATCAGCTTTAATGGGAGATCTTCAGATGTAAATAGACCTGAAAAGAAAAAGAAAAAGAAAATGGTGTTTGGTGAAAAATAATACATTTTCCTTTTGTGTCAGTTTTGGTTTGTTGGTTATTTGATGATGGGAGAAGCACTATCAATGTATTTAAGATTAGTCCTTGTCACTCACCTTTGCCTGGAGGGTTAATGCAAGCTAACTCAACCCTCAGAAGTAATTAAAGGTAATCAAGCAAAAAAATGTAAGTGGTCTGTTGTACTCCACATTCCAAACTCCACCCACACCAGGAACTTATAACGAAAACCGATTATTGATATTTTAACCCCTTTCAGCCTTTATTCTCTGGCCACATTCAAAGAATGTAACCAAGCAGCAAGTCACATTTCCTGACGACTCTTGTCCACAGGCTTTCATGAATAAGAAAACCAATGCCAGGCTTTTTTGCCTTCTCTCTCTTTTTTTTTTTTTTTGCCTTTAAGGCGAACTGCCATCAGCTTGGAGTTGTCAGCATGTGCCTTAGAGAAAACACTCACAACAACTCTGCAAACTAAAAGCATTTTCTGGATTCTATGTAACCCTTTAATGTACAGCTGAGAAGGGGAGAGCATTTTACTCCTCAGTGACATCACTGATGATGTAAGCCATATATGCTTTACTTCATTGTAAATATATTAAAATAGCAGTCTTTCCTGTTCCCTTTTGCACTGGGGAGGAGGGGGGAGGGGGGGGGTGGAGGTAGAACTGAGAGGCAAAACGTAAACCTGAAGTGATGTTGCTCTCAGACAAAATGTCTCTTTCCATGTCTGCTAACTTTAGGTTTGGCACTTTCCATATATCTATGAAAACAGAAAATATGTTTTCTTTGGTGGTAGTAGCCTGTTTCTCTTTTCATCTTCCAAAATCACATCATGGCTGTGTCGGCTGATGGACATTCCCATTAAATAACATCAAATATTACAGGCAAAGCATTCAGAAGAGACTACAGCAATTAATATTTTCTGCATATAACGATGACTTGCAGTAGCACAAGGAGGAAAAGTCTAATCTATGAGGACAATTTGCAGTAGTGGTGAATTCATGCAAAGGTAAAACTTATTTATATCTATTTATGTGGATTTAAACCGATATCCACATATCTCATCGTAGCTAAAAATATGTGTCCATATAGATCAGAGGTTCTCAGGCCAGCTTTGGGACACACCAAGCCAGTCAAGCTTTCAGGATCATCACAATTAATATGCATGAGAGAGATTTGCATACAATGAGGCAGTGCATGCAAATATCTCTCATGCATATTTAATGTGGCTATCCTAAAAACCTGTGTGGCTAATGTACCTTGATATAGACATATACATGCCTTTTTTCTGTTACATTGATTTTTATGGTTTTTTTTAATGTTTCCAATTTATTTATACGTGTTTGTTTTTAAATGGTTTGTTTTTTGTTATGGATGCCTAATTATATTCTGCCCAGAACTCTAGATGGCACAGACTACAGATTTTTTAAAATAGATTAAATAAATAAATAAATGCTGTCATTTTTGGATCAATATTCAAATGCAGCGGCAAGCATTTTTTTTTTTTATAAAGACCAGCTGCAGCTTTGAATAAAGTGCCACTTTCTAAATAGTAGATGGCCCTGTCTATATGTAGAAAATGCACCACCAATAGCTATTCTTATACTAGGGCTATTCTGCTGCTATATGAGAAAACATTTCCACAGGCCTAAATTAAAACACTTACCTATTTAGATGGCATCTGAATATCATCACCGGGTGCCTTGTTTTAGGCAGCCAGAGCATGACTATTTGAAGCCTATTTCACAAAGAGAAGTAGCATCTATTCTTTTTAAAAGAGGAGCGGAAGTGTTAGAAAATATACATTAAATGTAAGCGCAAACGCTTAATCAGCACTAGGGCCAGTGTAAAAGGACGCGCCTAGACTTTTAAAGACGGTGTGTAAATTTGTGCTCTGCCTAAGTTCCTACATCTGTTCATGCCCCACGGCCATGCCCCACGGCCATGCCCCACCTTCGGCCTGATGCATATACTTGTAAAACAGCGAGCAGCTGAAGCCCATATGTAAAGGCCCGTCTCTGTGTGCAAGCCATTGAAAATACATGTTTTATGCGCTTGTAACTTTACACTTTTTCTTTTTTTTTTTTTTTTTATTAAGCATTTATAGTGAAAATACACCAAATTAGAAAAGGAAAATAGTACAATACATACTGCATACAAAGTGCTAGGAAACATGATACAATATAAAGTCCACGTTGAGTGGTACTGACAGAATTAACAAAAAAGAAATAGAATCTATACAGAAAACCAGGCTCAAAGGCCTACACAATTGGAGAACCTACCATTTGATTACCAGACTTATTTCCAGAGCCTGCACTTGAACGATCCATCACAAATTTCTCAAGATGAGTAATATCCATAAATACATAAGAGGCTCCCTCAAATCCAATCAAACATTTACATGGGAAACGTAGAAAGAATGTGGCCCCTAGAGCCAAAACCTTGGATTTGAGAGCCAGAAATTGCCTCCGACGAAGCTGAGTCTCGCGAGATACGTCGGGGAAAATATTAAGAGGCTGACCACAAAAAGGGACAGATTTTTTCTTAAAAAAGGCACGAAGTATCCGCAGCTTAACTTCAATGGAGGCAAATGTAACTAATAAAGTGGAGCGAGTAGAAATATTATCAGTAGAGTCTTCTAAAAACGCTGTCAAATTTGAAATAGCTGGTACAATTTCATCCATCCCCCCTTCCTGAGGATTAACATTTTTACTAGTAAGAGGAATATAATAAGCCTGTGATACAACAATTGGCTCTTGAATATTGAGAATCTCTTTGAAATACTTCTCTAAAAGTATTCCAGGAGCTAACAAAGACGTATACGGAAAATTAAGAAACCTAAGGTTGCATACACGAAAAGAATTCTCTAGGGCCTCCACTCGGGAATATAACACCACAGAATTTTTAACAGCAACTGTATGGGCTACCTGAAGTGGAGGAGCTTGAGATTTCAAAGACTGAACCACTTTATCAAGACTATGAACCTTCTCATCAAGTTGCTGAAAAGTTACAACAGCCTCTTCAGAGAAGGTGCAAAGCGCATTCAATGTAGAAGAAACTTTCTGATCAATAACTACTAAAGCTGACCAAATATCTTTCAATGTTACATCACCATCAGGCGAGGTAGGTGAAATAGTAGACACCACATTTAAAGATTGAGATTGCACAGGAATAGGCAAAACCAAAGGTGACTTAGTTATACTTGCGGAATCAGAAGTCCCAATTGATAAATCCATAGACTGTACAGGCGCAGGCTGAGGAGGGGGAGATCTCCCACTGGAATTGAGGGATACTCCATCTGGTGACGACTGCGCAAGAGGGACAGGCAAGAAATGCCTGTCCAAAGGACCGGTCTGTTTCTCTCCAGGACCCACTGCAACAGTAGGAGCCTTATCAACATTCTTGGGCTTCCGCTTCCCCATCACTTCGCCAGGAAACACAACCAGGAAATATCCGCAGAGCAGAGCCGCAGTATCGCCGAAGGAGCGCCCAAGGAGCACAACCTGCTCCTTTAACCACGCTCCTTCAAGCCACGCTCCGCGAACACGCTCCGCGGTAAAGAGAAGAGTCCAAAGATATAACAAGGACCCCGCAGAGAGGAGGGTGCCCGGGGCCCGCCTGCCCGATATTCCTGAGGCACTTCTGGAGATAGCAAACCACGCTGAAGCCGAGGACCGGCTACAGCAGTCCAGGCAGCCTAGGAGCTGTTGTTCTGCCCCTATATCCTCCGCGTTCCTCTGCCAGCACAGGGCACTTCAGCACAGAGCACTTTTTTAAAGGAAAGAAGACCCCGCCGACACAAGGGTGCCCGGGGCCCGCCTGCCCGATATTCCTGAGGCACTTCTGGAGATAGCAAACCACGCTGAAGCCGAGGACCGGCTACAGCAGTCCAGGCAGCCTAGGAGCTGTTGTTCTGCCCCTATATCCTCTGCGTTCCTCTGCCAGCACCACTTTACACTTTTTCTTATAAAATTACTTTCTATACATATAGTTGGGTGGCATAACTGCCCTAACTCCACCCTGGCCCTATGGATAGTGCTGGGATGCTTTGAGGGGTTTTCAGCTCACAGGTATAGCGATAGTATATTGGGCTGTTGTACAGATAAGATCAGGCCCCATCTCAAACTGTCATAGTAACATAGTAAATGACAGAAGATAAAGACCAGCATGGTCCATCTAGTCTGCCCAGCAAGATGGCAAGAGTAGGTGCACCTGTCACTCTGTGCAGGCCACCCCTCCCCATGTCTTTGTTTAGGGGTAAACCCACCACTCCATGTAGGACACCCCTATTTGTTGAGATGTTACATGGTTCAGACGTTAGATAGTACTGTTTATTTTGTTTTTATCCTATTGCTGTAAAGGGATCCACTGTGTTTGTCCCATGCTGTTTTGAATTCCGTCACCGTGTTTGCCCCCACCACTTCCTTCGGGAGGGCATTCCAAGCATCTACCACCCTTTCAGTGAAAATTTTTTTCCTGATATTGCTTTTCAATTTACCACCTTGCAGCTTCATGTTATGCCCTCTAGTTTTACAGCTTCCCCGTCTTTGGAAGAGGTTTGTTTGTTCATCATTTCTCTTTAAGTATTTAAAGGTCTGAATCATATCTCCCCTGTCCCTCCTCTCCTCCAAAGTGTACATATTTAGGTCTTCAAGTCTCTTCTCATAAGGCTTCTGACGCAGGCTCCAAATCATTTTGGTCGCTTTCCTCTGAACAGTTTCCAGTCTTTTTACGTCTTTTGCAAGATATGGTCTCCAAAACTGAACACAGTATTCCAAGTGAGGCCTCACCAGTGACTTATACAGTGGCATAAGTACCTCTTCTGCTGGTAATCCCTCTCTGTATGCAGCCCAACATCCTCCTGGCTTTTGCCACTGCTTTGTCGCACTGTTTTGCCACCTTGAGATCATCAGAGATAATCACACCAAGGTCTTTCTCCTGAACCGTGCATACCAACCTCGCGCCCCCTATCTTGTACATTTCCCTTGGATTTCTGCTACCCAAGTGCATGACACTGCACTTTTTCGCATTAAATCGTAGTTGCCAAGAATTAGACCAGTCTTCCAGCTTTTGTAGATCTTTCCTCATGTTAACCACTCCCTCGGGGGAGTCCACTCTGTTGCAAATTTTTGTGTCTGCAAAAAGACAGACTTTTCCATTCAGTCCTTCAGCAATATCACTCACAAATACATTGAACAGTGCTGGACCCAGGACTGAACCCTGGGGCACCCCGCTAATTATCTTCCTCTCATCCGAGTGAGCTCCATGTACAATCACCTTCTGTCATCTGTCAGTCAACCAGTTTCTAATCCAGTTTACCATCTTGGGACCCATCCCCAAGCTACTGAGCTTGTTGACAAGCCTCCTATTTTATTTATTTATTTATTTATTTATTTATTTAACAGTTGCTTATATACCGCTACCTTCCACAGATCAGGTGCGGTTTACAGTGAACAAGGAATGAACAGATTAACAGGTCTGTTTTACATGAAACATTAATTAACTAGGTACAATTTTGCTAAATACATGAAACATTAATTAACTAGGTACAATTTTGCTAAATACATTAAACATGATTGGACTAAATATGGTAAATTTGTTAAATAACAATTTAACTATTTACATATTTTGAACTATTTACATAGAGCTATTTACAAGATTTACAAATAGTTATTTAATCGACTTTAATTGTAGTTAGATAGAGTAATTGGAGTTGGTGTACCCTGAGGTCGCTATTAACCATTTCCTGTTAGTGGTAAGGTATTTTCTAGTTTGCCGAAATGGGAGATGAATAAATATGTTTTTAATTTCTTGCGGAGTTCCTTTGCATCATTTAGTGCTCTTATTTCTTCAGGGAGGGAGTTCCATAGGGTGGGAGCTGCATGAGAAAACGCTTTTTTATTAGTTGTTTTTTTAGTAGTTGTGAAATCTTTCGGGATCCTAATTTTATTCGTGTGGCCTTTCCGTAGCGCAGTTTGGGATGTGTCTTTAATGATAAGTTTTGTTAAAGAGACTGGGGCCATTGTATTTAATGTCTTAAATGTAGTGATAATCAATTTATGATTTATTCTGGATTGAATTGGGAGCCAGTGAAGGTTTGCTAGTATAGGGGTAATGTGTTCAAATGGTGGAACCTTCATTACAATTCTTGCTGCTGCATTTTGGGCAAGTTGGAGTCTTTTAATGTTTTGTTTTGTTGTTCCTAGTAGGGTGAGATTTGCGAAATCAAAGTGTGGTGTGATGATAGCCTGGATAATGCTCAGAAAATCATGTAGGAGTACAAGAGGACGTAATTGTTTTAAAATTTTAAGTTTAAAGTAGATTTTCTTAGTGATGTTTCTAATATGTGTGTCCATACTAAGGTGTGAGTCAAGGGTGACACCTAGGTATTTTACTTCATTTTTTATAGTAATGTTGTGATTTTGGAGAGTGATGTGTGTTGGAGGTATGTAGGATTGATTTTTAGTTACTATTAATATATCTGTTTTAGAATGATTGATATGGAGATTGTGGTCTTTTAGCCAGATTGTTAATTCAGAGAAGCATTCTGTTAACAGTTGTAATGGGAGTGTTGGGATTGTAAATGGTATGTACATCATCATATCGTCTGCATATATGTGATAGTGGACTTTAAATTTCTTGAAAATGTTGCAGACTGGTTGAATATATAAATTAAATAGGAGGGCAGAGAGGGCGGAGCCTTGTGGGAGACCAATTTCCTGTTTATATGTTTTAGATGTTTCTGTGTTAGTTCGGACAGTTTGGGTTCGATCAGTTAGATATGAGGTGAACCAATTATATACAGTTGAGTGTATTCCTATTTGTTTTAGTCTGTTAAGCATTACAGCATGGTGTACACTGTCAAACGCTGCAGAGATGTCTAGAAAGAGGAGAATGAAAGCTTGTTTAGGGTTATCAATACCTCGTGTTAAGGTATCGAGGAGTACTGTTAATAGAGTGTCTACACCATGATAGGGGCGAAAGCCATATTGTTGGTCATCAAGGGGGGCTGAGGTTTCTATGTGATCTTGTGTTTGAATTTGAACGACCTTTTCAATCAGTTTAGCCATAAATGGAATGCTAGAGATAGGTCTGTAGGAATTGGGTGATGTTTTGTCGAGGGTGTTATTTTTGATTATCGGTCGGATTTGTGCATGTTTGAGGGAAGGTGGTAAGTATCCTTGGCGCAGCGACAGATTGACTATAGGAAGGATAAAGGGGGATAGTGTAGAGAGGGTATGCTTGATCCAGTTTACCGGACATGGATCAAGTTGAGAGGTCGTAGTGTTCAGGTTTGAAATAGTCATCTTAAGAGTGTCTTTGGTTATAGAGTGGAAGTCAGACCATTTTTCTAAATGATGTTGGTGGGAAAGTGAAAGAGGATTTGGTGTGAATGCAAATGTTTTTGATTTATTTATATAGTGGTTTGCTAGAGTCTGGGCAGAGATATCAATAGTATCGTTGCTGGTCCCATATGAGTTATTAGTTAAGTTTTGGACGATACTGAAAAGTTCTCTTGGTCTATTAATGGATTTGGTTAGTATAGTTGTGTGGTAGTTTTTCTTTGCGCCGTCTGAAGCTTCTTTGTACTTTTTAAGGTGGCTGTGATAAGCGTCATAAGAAGAGATGGATTTGGATTTGCGCCATTTAGATTCAATATTTCTCAATTCTCTCTTCATTCGTCTTAAGGTGCTGTTGAACCAGGGGGCATCTCCTATTCTAGAGTAGCTTTTCTTCTTGATGAATTGTTTATATGCCGCTGCATTGTTAATTGTATTGTGCCAAGTTGCGACTGCTTCATCTAGGTCAGTTGGTGCAAGGGTGAGATAGGGAATAGTTAGATCAATGAATTCATTTGCGTTAAATTTTGTGAATCTAGGTGGAGGGGTAATTAGTAGGTTATTTTTGTTGTTTCTTCCAGTGTAGGCTAAGGTGAATTTGATCAGGTGGTGGTCTGACCAAGGAATGGGTATACACTCAAGCGATGACTGGTTAAAATGTTTTTGGAAAGCTTCTGGTAGAAAGACTAGGTCAAGGGTTCCACCTTTCTTATGTGTCTTTGTATTAATTATTTGGAGGAAACCCATATCTGCTAATGATTCCAGGAAAAGAGCTGAGTGTGAGGGGGGCAGGGATGGGAGGTTTCCTATGAGGAACAGTATCAAAGGCTTTGCTGAAATCCAGGTAGATGACATCCATCGCATGCCCCTGATCTAGTTCCTTGGTCACGCAGTCGAAGAACTCAATCAGATTTGTTTGGCAAGACCGTCCTTCGGTAAAACCATGTTGCCTCGGATCTTGCATCCTGTTGGTTTTGAGAAAGTTCACTATTCGCTGTTTCAGGAGTGCCTCCATTACTTTTCCCGCCACCGAGGTAAGGCTCACGGGCCTATAGTTTGACACTTCTTCCCTGTCACCACTTTTGTGTAGAGGTACGACATCAGCCATTCTCCAGTCCTGAGGAACCTCTCCTGTTTCCAAGGATCTGTTGAAGACATCCTTTAGCGGTCCTGCAAGAACCTCTCTGAGCTCTTTCAGTATCCTGGGAAGTATCTCATCCGTTCCCATGGCTTTGTCCACTTTCAGTTTAGCAAGTTGTTCCAACACCTCGTCTTCTGTGAATGGTGTAGTATCTACTTCATTCCCATTTTTATATTTGGGAGTCACAGCTGGTCCATCTCCAGGATCTTCTTTAGTAAAAACAGAGCAGAAGTATTTATTTAGCAATTCCGCTTTTTCAGTGTCACTTTCCACGAGTCCTTTCCCAGCACTTATGAGTCCTGCAATTCCAACTCTGATCTTCTTCCTTTCCTGAATATACCTGAAGAAAGTTTTGTTGCCACCCTTAACATCTTTAGCCATCCTTTCCTCTGCCTTTGATTTTGCTATCCTTATTACTCTTTTAGACTCTTTGAGTTGGATCCTGTATTCATTTCTGTGTTCTTCTGTTTGCAAGCTTTTGAATTTTGCGAAAGTTGCGTTTTTTGCCTTTATTTGAGCAGCCACCTCTTTGGAAAACCAAATAGGTTTCCTTCTCCTCTTGTTTTTATTTACTTTTCCTACATATTTTTCTGTTGCCCCATTTATTGCCTTCTTGAGTCCTGGCCCCTCCTCATTTTATACAGATACGTTCTATCTGTATATCGACTTACACAGATAAAACGTATTTCATTTCATTATCTTTATTTATTAAGATTCATAATCCACCTGTCAGCATTTGTCTAGGTATGGATATCACAGAGCCGAGATTCAACGGCAGCAGTCACTGCTTTGAAAGTGCTGGGCTGTCGCTACTTTAAATAAAATGGAACATTTAATGCCGGAGTTTATCCAGCATAGAGAACGGAATATCCGGTTTCTCCGAACAGTGCTGGCTATCTGGTTAGCGCCTATATTCGGCCATTAAATGGATAGCAAAAACTGGCTAAAGTTAGGACAGCCATTGACCTGTCCTAGAACATAACGGAACATAAGAAATGCCAGATTGGGTCAGACCAAGATCCATTAAGCCCAGTATCGTTTTCAACAGTGGCCAGTCCAGGTTACAAGTACCTGGCAAATTCCCAAAAAGACACACAGATTGCACAATGCTTATTCCGAGGTAAGCAGTGGATTACCTGGGTCCTCTGTAATGGTTTATGGATCTTTCCTCCAGGAACTTGTCCAAACTGTTTCTTAAATCCAGCTACACTAACAGCTTTTATTACATCCTCTAACAAATTCCAGAGTTTGATTACACGTTGAGTGGAAAAATATTTTCTCTTATTAGTCTTAAATGAATTATATTATAGCTTCATTGAGTGTCCCCTAATCTTTCTACTTTTTAATGGAGTAAACAACCTATCCACGTTTACCCATTCCACTCCATTCATTATTTTATAGCCCTCTATCATATCTCCCCCCCCCCCTCAGCCGTCTCTTTTCCAAGCTGAAGAGCCCTAACCTTTTAAGCCTTTCTTCATAGGGGTATCCTTCCATCCATTTTACCATTTTGGTGCCTCTTCTTTATACCTTTTCTAATTCTGCAATATCCTTTTTTAAGATACGGCGACCAGAATTGCACACAATATTCAAGGTGCAGTCATACCATGGAATGATACAGAGTTATAATAATTGGTTTTATTCTCTATTCCTTTCCTTATGATCCCTAGCATCCTATTTGCTTTCTTGGTTACTGCTGCAAACTAGGAGGAGAGTTCCAACGTATTATTCATGTTGACGGCTAAATCTTTTTCCTGGGTGGTAGTTCCTAATGTGGAACCTTGCACCGTGTAACCATAGTTTGGGTGGTTCTTCCCTAAGTGCAAACTTTGCATTTGTCCACATTAAATTTCATCTGCTATTTGGACATCCAGTCTTCCAATTTATCAAGGTCCAGGACCTCTTGCAATTTTTCACAATCCTCTTTCATTTTTACAACTTTGAATAATTTTGTCTCATCTGCAAATTTGATCAACTCAATTGTGGTTCTTAAATCCAGGTCATTTATGAATATGTTAAAAAGCAGCGGGCCCAATCCTACCTTCTGCTTTTAGCCAATTCCTGTTCCACAATAGTACACTGTCTCCAATACGATGATTTTTTAATTTTGCCACATTTCTCATGAGAGACCTTGTCAAAGGCTTTCTGAAAATCTGACCGGCTCACCTTTGTATACCTGTTTATTCACACCTAAAAAAAAATACTACAAATTAGTAAGACAAGACCTTCCTTGACTAAATCCATGTTGGCTTTCTCCCATTAAAGCATGACTATCTACAGTACATGTTCAGTAATTTTGTTCTTTATAATGGTTTCTACCTAAGTGTAGCAGGCCTCTGGGCCGGGGTCCCGGGGCTGAGTGGTAACTGGAGGCAGCAAGGGAAAAGAAGGCGGGGGGGGGGGGGGGAAGGTTGTTGGTTGTTACACAATGAGATGGCTGTGGGTTTTTAAATCACCCTGTGTCTTGACGTGGGGTGATTTCATTTGTCTACAATGGGGTATGTATCCGGGGGGGGGGGCCTGGGCTCCGCAAGTTTGTGAAAGTGAGCGGACGGGCGACAGGCAATGAATCACGGCCTTCCTGCCCTCCCTCCCAAGCAAAGGGGTTTGGGGGACGAGTGAATCATCACACCTGGAAGGGGCGAAGTCCTGAGCCAACAGATGCTGTTACAGTTGGGCCTAATAGCCGGTGTGAGGGAGTAATGGACAGTTGGGAGTAACTGCCGGTGTGAGGTGGGATGGGTGGAGAACTTTGCCCAGAGCAGGGAGGGGCTGGCATTTTGCTAATATGGCAAGGATGGCGGTGGGGGGGGGGGAGGGGGGAGAGAGGATGATGAACCATTTTGCTAATATGGCTAGTGGGGGGCATCGTCTGGTAAGGGGATATAGATGGAATGAGTTATTGTTGGCTTTGGGCTGGACTCAAAACAAAGTTGTGCTAATATAGTCGTGACCATGTTTTGTTCACCAGTTACGAGTGTGATGTCGTTTTGTGGGTTAGGAACGGGGAGGAAATGAAGCAGGTGGGTGGATGGCAAGGGAAAGGAGGGAGTGCTCGGAGAGGCCTGGTGTCCGGACTACCCAGTTTGGCATAATAGCAGAAGATTGCCACTAAAGCAGATTGATACTGGAATTGCTCCGCTCAGCCCACAGGCTGCCTCGGTTTTAACTGGGCGTCCTTTCTGTGACTTGTGGGACTATCTGACACTATGGTCCGGATAGTGCCACTGAATATTGGGAATGCTGCAGTTTAGCCGATTAGCAGGTCTTCCTAAGTGGTTAAACCCTTTTGAATGCATAATTTACGTAAAAAGCCCATATAAAGCCTCAGACACATACAACATTTAAATGCAGTATTTAACAATAGGTCTGAGATCCTTGCAATGCAATAAGCAGTAAAACAGGCATCTCTTGCATAGGGGCAAAACCAGTTTCATTGATATTTACTAATGAAATCTTCATGTTGGAAATAAACCTGCTTCCCCCCTCTGTCAGTGGCTAGCACAGGAAGTAGGCCTTTCCCTGGAATCCTTCAAGGTTCTGTGGTTGCTAATTATTTTCCATTTATAGCTAATTCTGGTAACGTTTCTGCTGCCTCTTTAGTATTTAAAATGCTGTGTGCATTGATGGCTTTCTCCAAGCCAAAAAGTACAGCAACCAGTCAGTGTGTATACAAGTGTACACGCGTGTCTTCACTCAGTCTGATTTTTGAAGCCTGCCCATATATTAGAAATAGGATTTGGTAGACAGGAGAGGGACACTAAAGTACAGCCTCGCTGCATAAAGTCTATTCTCCAGAGCTCCGTAGGCTTGAGCAAAACAGTTTTGAGATATAGAAAACAGAGGTCTGGCAAGTAAATTTGTTTGCACCAGTAAAAATACATTTCATGACAGGTAATGGTTTCCAGCGTTATCTGGCAAATGGAAGGTAGTTTTGCAGTCTGAAGAGGCACCAGCCATATAGTTGCTTAAATTTAAAAGAAAAAGAGAAAAAAAGAGGTAATCAAAATGTGTGAGGTTATCATTTTATCCAGCCAATGTCATTTATTCATTTTCATTTATTTTCCAACAGTTTTTGACATTTCTTGGTTTTTGTGAATTATTTATATAGTGTGGCAATCTACAAACTCTGTATTTTTCGTCTTGTTGCCATTGTTTAGGGCCTAGTGGAAAGGCATGCTATTAAATCATTTCTGTTCTGTTCTGTTGCTTTTGCAAGGTAGTTTGATTATTGATAGGATGTCAGACGGGAATTGTGCCTTGCTCTGACTACTGACCAGTTTCTGACCTTTCAGCATATCTATAATCTGATGCTTCTTTAGGAGCAGACACGTTGCCTAAAGGTAAAGTCACTTTGTCTTTGCAAATGATGAAGATGAACTCCATGGGACCACAAACACTCAAGACAGGTCATCACTAAAATGAGCTTTTATCCTTAAAGGGGAAGAAAGCAAGGCAGTAATTAAGACTGCAGTATAGGGTAAAACACCATCCATGAATTAACCAATTACACATCTTTCATCTATATGTTCTGTCTTTTCTGAAATTTTGCGAAACCTGTTTTTTTATTTTTTTTTACATTTTTGGTTTTGTTTAATTTCTTGGAGGATATTATTGTGAGTAAAGTAGCCTAGTGTTTAGAGCACTGGCTTGGTAACCGGGAGATCAAGGGTTCAATTTGCACTGGCATGCCTTGTGACCTTGAGCAAGTCTCTTAACCCTCCATTGCCTTGAAAAAAGACCTGACAATCTACTTCTAGTCACACTACCATGAAAATCCCGGAGCCGCTGGGTTGCCAGGCGTCAGCATTGACTCAAAGGCACACATTCCATTATTAGGAAAACTTTGGAAAGTTTCACTTGCTTTGTTCCCCTCCCACCCACAACTATGAAACAAAGAAATTAGGGAGCTGCTGTACTGTTCTTCACCAGATCCCAGTGAGGGAGCTCCACTGATTTAAGTAAATCATCAACAAAGCATGAACAGCTAGTATAGTGTGGGATCAGAGAATAAGTCCTTTGAGGGCAATTTTCCAAAACAGTTAGTGTATGTGGTAACTAATGTTTTATGCATATAACTTGGTTTTCTGAAAACGTCCTCCCTCGATATGACTAAAAGATCACGTGTACTGCAAGGCACATACCTTTAGCTGTGGAGAGAGAAATCATCGTAGATGGGGTACGTTTAGTTCAGGAGAGGAATCTCACTGGCACTCCATGTGTCTTTGGAGAAGTTACTTAACCCTGAATTGCACTAAAGTGCAGTATTTTGTTCCTAACACATGTTCTGAGTCAAAATCAGTGTGCGTTCGGTACAACCCTACCACCCTTCCCACAACCATCCTGTGAAAACACAGAATTGGACAACATACTTTTAAATATTAAACTTTTCTTTGTATGTGTGTGCCTGCTCTCCCTGCAGGTAAAAAAAAAAAAAGCTACTGCTGGACCTTTGCGTTTGCATGGCTGTCAGGACCTATTGTTTGCTTTGACTGCTTCTGGTCCTCGCCACCCTAGGCACCCACCTAGTGTTGCCTTATGGTTGAGCTGGCCCTACAGAGAAAGTGGGCAAATCCCAAAACGGGCAGGTTGATCTTTACAGTCTGCTTAGGACCGCTGGGTGCCGAAGCAGTGCCCGGAGACAGAGAGATGCTGTAATGCGTAGGTGGAGATGCAGCAGTAGGAGGTGATGCCGCCTTATCGCATCTGATCTACGCGAGAATATGGACAGTGTAGAGGCAGCGCTGAATCTACACCATGAGCCCCAAGAAGATTTACGGATCTAAATACAGGGTAGCCCAAAAAAAGTGAGAACATCTCGTAAATTAAAAGCTTAGATTGTTTACTTATTTACCTTTTTTAGCTATATGACGTCTTCATTTCGACAATTTCCAGTCGCCATCTTTTTTTTTTTTTAATTTGTCAATTGTTTACATCTGTCTTTTTGAATTTTTAAATAACTTATATGCTACGAGATGTTCTCACTTTTTTTGGGCCGCCCTGTATGTGTACTTCAGACAAGGCAAAGAGGGAATATGATGGAGATATTCCAAATCTCAAAGCTACACAAGAAACAGTGGGGTTGATATTCATGTGGGGAATATCCAGCTAACTTTAAATTGGATATTTAAAAAAAAAAAATCATCCAGTCAAGTCTCTGTTGAGGAATATATCTAGTTAAGGTTAACTAGAGAGTAATTTTACTGCTAACCCAAGTTATTTTACCGCAGGTTCTATTTAATGCAATGAAACCTATTTACTCATAACATGTTTAACAATAAAATAGCACACATTAGTGATAGTGCCACTTAGGAGTATATTTACTAAGCCGGGCTAGCGGTTAACATGGGTAATTTGTAACAAAGTCCTATATATTTAAGGGGACCTAGTCACAAATAGCCCAACTTAACAATTAGCCTGGCTTAGTAAACATACCATGTAGTCACTGCAGCTCCTAACACATGCTCCTAATAACGACACTATCCAGTTAAAAGCTATCTGGTTGAAATTTAACTACGCCCCCAACACACCCCTCTCCCCTAAGTATTGTTGTTGTTCTCTTATAAATGATCTGGGCTTTTGCTTTGGAAAGTCATTGATTTTTAATTAAACATTGCAGTGGTCAAATATGTAAGAGAAAAGTACCAAACAAGGAAGTGTAAAGGGGACATTTACTCATCACCGTCACGACTGCCGATAGACAGTTGGGTATAGTAGCATGCTCTCTAGCACTTAAAAGTAAAAGTCAACTCTCCCAACCCCTAGCTCACCACCACCCCCCCCCCCCCCCCCAGCACAGTTGCCAAGTTATCCAGTTTCAGGAGTGAGATTTTAAGCCAGTCCTGGATTTCTGACAATCTCATTCTGATGAATTATGGGACCTGCAGTGCTGATTCTAATGGGTAAAATCAGGGACTACAAATACCATACTGCACTGCAATGCAAAATTTAAAACCAGAACTGGCAAATCTCACTCCTGGAATTTTGTAACTTAGCACCTCTGCTCTAGTCAAGCCCCCACCTGATCAGACCTTTCAATGCAAAGCCCTTCACTGATCCAATTCCCCTGCAGAGACTCCCCCAACATGATTCACACCTCGATCCAGAACCTCCCAGCCATTCTCTTCTGGACAATACCCCTCCAAGATCTGCCTCCAAGATCACTCCTACAACATGAACCCCCTCATAAGATCACCCACAGAACAAAAGTCCCCCTACCAAACATAATCTAGCCCTTCCTCACCTTTGACCCCCCAGGACTCTTATATAGCAGTTTAACACCTACTGGTAGCACTGTGAGACTATCACTGGTGATCACAGCCACCATTTTAACCCTGGTGACTCTTGGCAAAAGCGGAGGGCAACTGCGCCTGCCCTAGCCCAGTAGCCTACCAGGAAAATGCCTTGTTGAGTCCCGGGAGGTTTGGGTGGGGAGGGTTGGGATATGGTGATTGGTGGAGGGTTCTTGTTGTGGAGTGAAGTTAAGAGGGTCTCTGTTGTGGGTGATCTTGAACAGATTCCTATTGAGGGGTGATTTTTTGGGGGTGAGTGATATAGAGTTGTACTGTCCTGGGGGCTGCTAATGGGGGAGGAGTTTGCTTCAGAGGAGGTACTGTCAGATTACTTCAGCTAAATGAGTTAGGTTGTGCCACCATGGCTACAGATTTTTCCCCCATAGGGTATGTAAGTGTGGGGCAAATGCAGGGCAGATACTGGCCGCACCCCCTGCATGTACCACAAAGGCTTTGAACTTAAGGTGAGGTAAGTGCACAAACTTACTGCGCATTAGTAAACATGTTCCAAAATGGTTTATGGTTCCTAAAGTAGCCCATATAACATCACGTCACCCTACAGAGATGTAGTTAATATATTTTCTAAAAGTTATGGCCCTTTGGAGAGTCCAGTTTTTGAATCACAGTAATATCATTTATGATGTGAGGTAAAGATCAGTGTGGTCCTTCTAGTCTGCCCAGTAAGGTAACTAGAGTCACCCACTGTTCCATGCAGGCCACCCCCCTTCTATGCCTTTTTTTGGGGGGTTGTACCCCCCCCCCCCATCTTTTGAAGTAGAAAAAAGTCAGGTTTATTTTGATTTTATCTTCTTGCTATAAAGGGATCCATTGTGTCTGTCCCTATAAATATTTCATGACAGGTAGCAAAAAAACAGGTAAGTTCTTAATAAAAAGTAAGTTGAATATTTACTTTTCTGGAAGTATGAAAATACTCGATGCCGGTATGATCAGAGGTAGCCAATTAGTGGAGAAAAGGGGGCAGAGTTTCAAGCTCTAAGTGAGCGGCTGCTGCATCCGTCTAGCCCCCTTGAAGCCCAGAAAGTGAGTTGTACAGGCAAGGGAGTGTGACCTTCAATCTGCTGCTCTCATGCTGAAAAACATGCCACTAAATTACTTCACCTCCTTGTTCTATTCAGGGTAAATAGGACATGGTAGAAGCCGACCTGCTACCAGTCTTAGAGGCTCCGACTCAGAGTGGCACCCTACAGTTTACACTACTTCGGATGAATACATTAAAGAGGGGATCCATTCAAAGGGGCCTGCATGTGAAGGAAACTGCATTAGATCATAGTAATTATCCATTTACATCACACAGTGACACAGTGGGACATGAAGGACTCATCAAACCCTTCTCTTCACCCAGGGCCTGGCTGTTAATGAGGCACATTGGGTCTCATTGTGTTTGCCATTTACTCATGTACCATGGCCTGCCTGCCAACAGCGGCTCAATGCACCAGACAGCCTGTCCCTTTCAGAACCATTTATTCCTTCTCGACCTTTGACCCCAAAGGGTTATGACATCAGCAGTCCTGATTTGTGATGATTTTTATTGGTAGACATTGGACGCTTGTTTCCTATGTTTAAATCTGTCTCCCCTTTTTTTTTCCTCAGCTAAACTTATTGGTTCCAATAGGCATCTGCTAGAAGGCTGTAAAGTTAGCCAGCTTCTGACAATGCAGCTTCTGATCTTACTATGAAAAGCTCTATAGCTACTATTTATGCCAATGATAACATGCAATTCATTATCCAGATGCACAGAATCTGTTAATCGCTGCAATATTGAACAATTCAGAGCAGATGGTCTATGAATGTTATGGGTTTTAATTGAAACATTCCATTTATTTTCACCAAGACAGTGCATCCATATATTTTTTTTAATTACACGCTACTACCTTCATTTATTGTCGTATTTCTTAAATTAGTCCATGATAGAAAGACTTAGGACAAGGTCTATATGACTTGTCAGTGGTTTTCTTTTAACATAATGCTCCTAAAGGGATTATATGAATATCTTTGCTTCAGGAGAGTAATCTAGCAGCAACAACATTTAGTTCTTTTGTGATGGGCGTGCTTTACTTATTAGTCGTCTTTCCTGAGCAAAAGTAGGAAAAGTGTTCATTTTTCACTCAGTGGCTGAGTCTTGGGCTAGATTCCAGCCCCGATGTATAAGTTTGCTTTCCTGTGTTCCTATACAATACAACTTTATCCACATATAACTGTAGACCTGAAACAATTAAGAACTGAAATGACTTAGGCCCCCTTTGACTGAAGCCCAGTGACTGATTAATGTGTGTTTTAACGTGCAGCAACTGGCGACCGGGAGCTGTAATAGAAAACCATGGGAAATAGCCTCACCAACAGGACGGAAAGCGAGCAGTTGTTTACTGGAACCTTCAAAGGTTTGGTGCTTTTCAAAGTTCGAAAACAAACTAAGTGCTGAAAATGGGGATATTTTTAAAGCACCAAAATTGTTTCTGCTTTTGGATTGGACATGCCTCCCCCACCCCACCTCCAAAATCAGGTTAACCTTTTTAAGTGCCTTTGCAGAAGCAATAGGCCCTTTTGTTGAGGGTCGTTGTCCTATGCAAGTCTGTTTTACACATGCATAAGCACACCTATGTTTACTCTCAGCCAGGGCTGGTGCAAGGAGGTGAGGCACCCTAAGTGAACTTCATCCTTTGCACCCTACCCGCCACCCCGCCACCCTGCTCAGGCCTGCAGTGGCAGCCATGGTTGCCAACAGTCCTATAGCACTTAACTTACAACTTCGGGCCCATGGGGCTGTTTGCTTACACCTGCTTGGACTACCCAATACTGACTTCCTGTTTGCAAAATCCTGTGTCCTTCTACTTTGAAAATTAACCCACATTAACCCATTTATACCAGCTCTAGGAGGCGCACAGCTTTTCTGGGTGAAATCGCATGAATTTAAAGCACTC
Organism: Ichthyophis bannanicus; assembly: GCA_033557465.1. Classification (NCBI taxonomy): domain Eukaryota; kingdom Metazoa; phylum Chordata; class Amphibia; order Gymnophiona; family Ichthyophiidae; genus Ichthyophis; species Ichthyophis bannanicus. The sequence goes on along the minus strand of CM066049.1, from coordinate 114,694,686 downwards.
ACTTTACCCATAGAAATTGCTGTGAATATTGTTCTCCAAGTACCAACCCCTCTGCCGATAGCAGGCTATCAGACTCAACGTGATGGTATTAAAATAGAATGCCCCACTTTTTTGCTCCATTTCAATCCAATAGGTTGCATGCCATTTTCTGAATAATTTAATCTCACTCACAGGAGAGAAGCCCAAACTGTATTTGGTTCAGCTGAATTTCAGAACATTTGGTAACCCTTCTCCATGAATAATTCATAAGTCTCATATTTATAGATATGCTGGGGGAACACAACTGGTGCAGAGGGGTTCTGCGTGTGCTTTCTTGTAAAAAGGCCTGAATCGGAGTAGACAAAGCTGACAGCTGTGAGTCTTCTCATGTTGCACAGAGAGATGGAAATCTAAAGGAGAAATAGGTAACACAAAGAGGAAGTGGATCTGTGAAGGGGGGAAGGGGAAGGGGACCACCGGACAGCAGAAATCGTGGCATATATAAATAGGCATTGTGTTTTCTGAGCATCTACTTTTATGCATGTAAAGTCTCCAGGCAATTTTATATCTGCCTATCTGAGCATGTAAAATGTTTTATGCGCTCAACTCACTTAAAAAATCACCTCCACGGAGGGCAATGGTAGGAAAGCAGTTGAGAAGTTGTCTAAAATATATGGTATGGGGGGGAATTAGTGTCAATATATATATATGATTTTATCTGCTTATCTGCTGAAAGTAGTAGAGAACCAGATAGAAGGTAGCTAGAAGGTGCAGTTGGTCTTAATCTCTCGTCCTCTACAATCTAGAAGTTTCTTGAACAATAGAAATCTACAGTAAGCTTAAGTGGATTTTTCACTGTCAGTTTAATAAGGAAATCTTTGAGATCTTACCACATTTGCCAAAATTCACCCCACTAATCTTGGTGCCATTTTTTGGTAACCTGGAGAATAACACCCACCCACATACGATGACTAACTTCATTCTCATGGACAATGTCTGCGTGTAATTATCAGACAATGAACTATGCGAACACCCATTTCACAACAGGTTAAGAAAGGTTGACTAAAAACAATAGCTTTTAGGTAGAAGCTCTTTTTTTTTCCTTTCAACTGCTGTGACTAGCAGGGATTGGCCCCGGGTGTGGACGAGTGAGCTGTGCATAAGACACTGGTGAGTCATGCAAGTTACTTATTTCTTTATGAGAGAACGCGTCACTTTTTTTTTTCATGCCTCATGAGAAACATCTTTTGTTTCCATTCACAAGTCTGGTAAATAGCTATTTACCTGGATAAAAGGGTCTGACAAGAAGTTACCCTCTTTAAAATAACACATCCTGCTATGAAACCGGTTCTATCCAGTATCTGTGCAGCTATTGTTATCAGAAGCTCTGGGGTCCATTTTTAAAGGGTTTAGGTGCCTAACTTTGGGAATCTGGCACCTAAATCAGCTTCTTTGAAAACTTACTACTGACTACTGAGCACCCATATTTAGGGGCTAAGGTTTTAACAGGCACTTACATTTAGGTGCCTAAAATGTGGGTGGCATTGTGGATGGAATTAGGGAGGGGAAAGTAGGCAAATATTTCATGATAAATGTAGGTTCCTAAATTCAACTGAGAATCTAACTAAATTTAGGAATCTGATTTAAGACCTGTTTTTTTTTCTTTTTCTGAAAACAGACTCATTATTAAATGTAGACATGATTTTAAAATATCCCAACCCATCTTCATTTGACGTTTTCAAAATGTTACCATTTATGTGGTTTAATTCAAAATCCACTCTGTGTAAATCATTTTACATTGCTAAGTGAGAAAGAAAGAGGGCTTATGTGACTCAGTGTCTAACTGATAGACCAGTAAGATAAGGAATCCACCCACAATACAATAGAAAGCTTCATTGAACCCATAATTCTTAGCCGTTGTTATGCTATTGAAATGCTCTCCTAATGTTAAAGTTTCATACAGGGAAAGTTGAAAAATTACAGGGTGAAAAGTGCAGCATTGTAGCCCCAAGGTAGTAGTAACATAATTGTCACTATACCTGCCACACTAGCTGTGTTATACAACCAAAGTTAGAAGCTGTCATATCAGGATAGGGATGTGTAGAGGGCTTAAACCCAAGGAGAGTTCCCCCAACTTCCCCCACAAAGAGCTGAAGCTGAAGAAATGCAGCAGAGGAAATCATCAAGATTCTGAGGAATATGGTGACGTTTTTATTTGGTGATCCGACATGGCCGTGTTTCAGCACAGCATTGCTTTCATCAGGAGTCCAATCATAAAGTAACAATTTCTACAAATATCATAGAACATACAACATCAAACATATATTAAATACATAAATAATAAAACATCAATTGAAGTGGATAAAAACATCAGCATGGATAAAAATCATGTAGATAAAACCAAGGAATATCAAAAGGAAAAAATCATAATAAAACAGCAAAAAACCCATATAGCCAAAACAGACAGCGAGAAGAAACAAAACACAAAAATGAAAAAAATATCAGTATACATCAAAAAAGCTTTCCATCAGATAAAACCATGTAAGAAATATGCTTTTTGACAAATATCACAAAGGTTTAATTATGGGAGATTACTTTCCCCGGAGGGCATCTTTCACTTTGAAGGAACTCCTGATTTCAATAAGTATTTATATGTAGTGATGGTTTCTATCCATTTCATATATATTTCTTGTTGATTATTCACACAATCTCCCATTATAATATGATGATAATACTCTTCTATTTATATTATGATATATATTTGTCATAAAGCATATTTCTTGCAGAGTTTTATCTGATGAAAAGCTTTTTTGAGGTATACTGATGGATTTTTTCATTCTTGTTTCTCTCTGTTTTATTTATATGGCTTTTGCTGTTTGATTATTTTTCCTTTCAGTGTTTTTTTCTACATGATTTTTATGCACTTCAATTCATGTTTTATTATTTATGTATTTAACATCTGGTTTATGATGTATGTTTTATGATATTTGTAGAATCTTTTACTTTATGATTGGATCCCTGTTGCAGGCAATGTTATGCCGAAACACTGCCATCTGGGGTCATTGAATAAACTTCATAGCATATTCGTCACAGTCCTGATGCTTTTCTCTGCTATGTTTCTTCTGCTAAGGATGTGGAGGCCCAAATTTTTAATTTTGTTTAGCTTCATGTGTCGTTTGAGGGATTCTTTTGTTTTGTGTTAATTTCATTTTCGGGGAAATGTAATTAAGAGTGTGCACTACCACTTAAATGCTCCCTACAGGCAAATAGTGTGCACTGTTGAGCAACAGTGTGTACTGTTCAGTGATAATGTGCAATAGTGACCACTGTTGCTCAATAGTACACAGTAATGAGATAATACACACTACTAACAACAGATGGAAAGTGATGAAATTCTAGGGATTTTTTTCTTCCCTTTTCATTCAAAAACATGAAATGATATAGGAAATGTCACTGGGATTTCCGATGTCATTTCAAACAGCTTCACATTCCTAATCAGAACTGTAGTTAAACCCAGCTAGACAGTACACTCCATGGAGCAGGGACTGTTTCTTATATGGGTCTTACAGTGCTTAGTATGTCTAGTAGAGCTTTAGAAATTAGTTAACTGGAAAGGCTAACTCATGCCAGACATTGTGCGGAGTATATGGGTTCAGGTTCTACTCCCCTAGTTGGCCAGAACTCGGGTCTCCATGGGACACATGTAGGATGCTGCTGTATGTTATTACTAAATGCGATTTATGAGATTGTAAGATCTTACATGAATATCATTGAATAATAATTACACTTGGGTCAATATTTAGCCACAGTGGTCAGCGTTTTGTAAAACACCTGGCCACCACAGCTGAAACTGAACTTGAATATTCAGCCCTGGAGCCTATCTAGAATTTGACACTGAATATCTGCTGACCATATTTGCTATCCGGTTAGTGGTAATATTTGCATAAAGTTAGGACGGCCACTGACCATAGGCACTAATCGGACTGAAAATTGCCTCTAACCAGATTAGTGCTGGGACAGAGCCACAAAGGTCAGAGGATAGTCAACAGAACTGTCTGGTTGGTGCTGCCAAATATTCCTCTCAGTGCAGTTTTTTTCTGTTAGCAGGTCCTGCTAACTTTCAATATCAGTCTGACTATTGCTTTTCTTTGTTTCTCACCTCTGAGAGCTGTCGTGGAGACTGGATTTCAGGAATATGCTGCATGTCTATCCCTTCCAGCAGGTTTACTATAAATGTAAAATTTTCAAAGGTATTTTGCAAATGTAAGTAAGTGATGTGCTGTCATTTTAAAAGAACGTGAAAAAAAATCAACCACATTTGCTATATCTGAACGTCTTCTGAGTGCCTGAAAGTCTTCCAAGAGGTTTTTGGGGTTTTTTTTGCATTGTCGATAAAAGCAAAATTGGCAAGATAGAGGAGAAGGAGCAGTTCTTTCCAAAAGACGAAAAAAAACCCCCTTTTGTTTCATTCCATCTTCCATCTGAAATGACATAAAAACAAATAAAGTAGTATGACACTTGTGATTTTAGAAATCTGCAAATAAATAAAAACAGGTGCCCGAAGTACTCACTTTCAAAAGTATAATTCATCACAGCAACCAGAAACACTTTAAAGTTAAATAGTCTTTAAATCATTTTTAAATAGTTCTTAATTTTTGAGGTATCATATCATTCGAGCTAAAACATCAGCAACTCTGAATGACTGAGCTTCCACAGTTCATATTATAATCAAATATCTATTTTTATCTAGACGAAATACGTGTTATTGAGTAAGGTGTCTGCATCCTTGTCGCGATACTTGTCATTTTAGTGCATCAAAGTTTTTCAGCTCATGCTATTGAGTAAATTCATCATTAAGGAGCCCTTTTACTAAACTCCCCTAAAGCTTTGCACTTTGGGTGTGGTACCAATGCAAGTTAAGTACAAAGCCTTCGCGTTAGCTATGGGGGTGTGACCGGTATGTTCCCAGCAGTTAATGCAGAACTGGGTACCGTAACAAGCTGCAGAGTATCGTGGGTGCACCTAATCACACACATAGAGGTGACAGGTGAAATCCTAAGTGCTATGTTAACGTCACTCGGGATTGTGTCTTTCGTGTGCACACTCTTCCTCGACTCCACCCACATTAGCAAGCGAGAGCCAGTTAAAGTGTGTTTCAGCAGTTGGTAGCATACAGGGATATAGTCCTGAAGTCCCACCTCCAGTCTGGCAGCACCCCTGTTGCCATGGAGGAGAGAGGTCACGTGACAGGAGAGCATCACCCTGGTGTGGCAGGAAGAGAACCTGTAACTAGGACCTGTCCTCCAGCTGATGTAAAACCCTCTCGCACCGAGGAAGTTTCTCCAGGGCCATGTGCCCATGAGGGAAGGTTATAGTTGGTGATTCGATCATTAGGCATGTAGATAGCTGGGTGGCTGGTGGACGTGAGGATCGCCTGGTAACATGCCTGCCTGGTGCGAAGGTAGCGGACCTCACGCGCCACCTAGATAAGGTCTTAGATAGTGCTGGGGAGGAGTCTGCTGTCTTGGCACATGTCGGTACCAATGACATAGGAAAATGTGGTAGGGAGGTTCTGGAGGCAAAATTTAGGCTTTTAGGTAGGAAGTTGAAATCCAGAACTTCCAGGGTAACATTCTCCGAAATGCTTCCTGTTCCACGCGCAGGACCCAAAAGGCAGGCAGAGCTCCGGAGTCTCAATGCGTGGATGAGACAATGGTGCAGAGATGAGGGTTTTGGATTTGTTAGGAACTGGGGAACATTCTGGGGGAAAGGAGGGGCTCTTCCGAAGGGATGGGCTTCACCTTAACCGGGATGGAACCAGGCTGCTGGCATTAACCTTTAAAAAGGAGATAGAGCAGCTTTTAAACTAGATATTAGGGGAAAGCTGACAGTCGCCCAAGAGCGGATGGTTCGGAAGAATGTATCCTTGAAGGATACTACCAAAAGCAGAGAGGTTCCACAAAAGAGTAAAGTAGCCCAAATGCCCTCAATTATGGAGCAGACAGAGCTTAAAGATCCCAATTTACCTATGTCTAACAATAGCCAAATTAACATGAATAAAATACATTCTCTAAAATGCTTGTATACAAATGCTAGAAGTCTAAAGAATAAGATGGGAGAGTTAGAATATATAGCACTAAATGAAAGGTTAGATATGATTGGAATATCAGAGACATGGTGGAAGGAGGACAACCAGTGGGACACTGTGATACCTGGGTACAAACTATATCGTAATGATAGAGCTGATCAAATTGGTGGAGGGGTTGCGCTCTATGCTAGAGAGGGCATTGACTCGGAAAGGATTAAAGTTTTGCAGGAAACAAAATCTGCTGTAGAATCTATATGGATTGAAATTCCATATAAAAGGGGGAAGGCAATGGCAGTGGGGGTGTACTATCGAGCACCTGGCCAGAATGACCAAATGGATGATGAAATGCTCAAAGAAATCAAGGAAGCTAACAAAAGTTACAGCGCAGTAATAATAATGGGTGATTTCAATTACCCCAGTATCGACTGGGTCAGGACATGCTAGGGAGATAAAGTTCCTAGATGAAATAAATGACTGCTTCTTGGAGCAGCTGGTTCATGAACCGACCAGAGGGGAAGCCATATTAGACCTAGTCCTTAGTGGAACACCAGATCTAGTGCAAGAGGTAAAGGTGTTGGGGCCACTTGGCAATAGTGATCATAGCATGATCGCCTTTGATTTAATTAGTGGAGGAGGGATAGTAAGGAAATCCACAGTACTACCTTTTAACTTTCGAAAGGGAGACTATGATAAAATGAAGAAAATAGTAAAGAAAAAACTAAAAGGAGCAGTTGCAAAGGTTAAGGACGTACATCAAGCTTGGGTGTTGTTGAAAAATACTATCTTGGAAGCCCAGACCAGCTGTATTCCACGCTTTAAGAAAAGTGGAAGGAAGTCCAAAAAACTGCCAGCATGGTTTAAAGGTGAGGTCAGAGAGGCTGTTGTTGCCAAAAAAGCATCTTTCAGGAAATGGAAAAAAGAGCCAAACGACGAAACCTGGAAACAGCACAAGCACTGGCAAGTCAAATGCAAGGCATTGATAAGGCAGGCAAAGAGAGAATTTGAGAAGAAGCTTGCTGCGGAAGCAAAAACGCGAAATAAAGACCTTTTCAAGTACATTCGTAGCAAAAAACCTGTGAGAGTCAGTTGGTCCATTTGATGATAAAGGGGTTAAAGGAGCACTAAGAGGCGACAAGGCGATAGCGGAGAGACTGAATGAATTCTTTGCTTCGGTCTTTTCTGAGGAAGATGTAGGGATGTTACCCATGACTGAAGTGGTATTTAAAGGTGCGGAAGAATTTAAGGAAATATCGATACATCGGGAAGATGTCTTACAACTATTAGATAAACTGAAGAGTAGCAAATCGCCTGGGCTGGATGGTATACATCCAAGGGTGTTGAAAGAACTGAAATATGAGATTGCAGAACTGCTATCAGTAATCTGTGAACTATCATTAAAATCATCTCTAATACCTGAAGATTGGAGGATCGCCAATGTAACACCAATTTTTAAAAAGGGTTCCAGGGGTGATCTGGGAAACTACAGACTGGTGAGCCTGACGTCAGTACTGGGAAAAATGGTAGAAACCATCATAAAGAATAAAATTACTCAGCATGTAGATAGTCACAACCTAATGGGAGACAGCCAACATGGCTTTAGACAAGGAAGATCTTGTCTTACTAATCTGTTATGTTTTTTTGAAGGAGTGAATAAACAGGTGGACAAAGGTGAGTCGGTTGATATTGTGTATCTGGACTTTCAGAAAGCCTTTGACAAGGTCCCTCATCAGAGACTTTTGGCAAAACTAAAGAGTCATGGGATAGGAGGCAGTGTACTATTGTGGATCAGGAACTGGTTAAAAGATAGAAAGCAGAGGGTAGGGCTAAATGGCCAATATTCCCAATGGAGAAAGGTGAATAGTGGTGTACCCCAGGGTTCTGTGCTGGGTCCGCTGCTTTTTGACATATTCATAAATGACCTGGAAAGTGGAATAACGAGTGAGGTTATCAAATTTGCAGATGACACAAAACTATTTAAAGTTGTTAAAATCCAAGAGGATTGTGAAAAATTGCAAGAGGATCTTGATAAATTGGAAGACTGGGCATCAAAATGGCAGATGAAATTTAATGTGGACAAGTGGAAGGTTATGCACCTAGGGAAGAACAACCCAAACTATGATTACACGATGCAAGGTTCCACATTAGGAACCACCACCCAGGAAAAAGATTTAGGCGTCATTGTGGATACCATGTTAAAACCCTCGGCCCAGTGTGCAGCGGCGGCCAAGAGAGCAAATAGAATGCTAGGTATGATAAGGAAAGGAATGGAAAATAAAACAAAAGATATTATAATGCCTCTATATCGTTCCATGGTGAGACCGCACCTTGAATATTGTGTGCAATTCTGGTCGCCGTATCTTAAAAAGTATATAGCGATTTTAGAAAAGGTACAGAGAAGAGCCACCAAAATGGTAAAGGGGATGGAAGGATACTCCTATGAAGAAAGGCTAAAAAGGTTAGGGCTCTTTAACCTGGAAAAGAGACGGCTAAGGGGAGATATGATAGAAGTCTATAAATTAATGAACGGAGTGGAACGGGTAAACGTAGATTGATTGTTTACCTTATCAGAATATAGAAAGACTAGGGGACATGCAATGAAGCTACAGGGTAAACTATTTAAGACTAATAACAGAAAATATTTTTTCACTCAACGTGTAATCAAACTCTGGAATTTGTTACCGGAGGATGTAGTAAAGGCTGTTAGTGTAGCTGGGTTTAAAAAAGGTTTGGACAAGTAACCGGGTAAGGCGGACAGGGTGCTCCTGTCCCCGCCCCCACCCCCCCCCCCACTGCACTCCCACCCAAGCCCCGCCTTACAAATAACCACAACACACTCATTGGGAATCAAACTGGTCGCAGCTTTATTAACCGTACAACATTTCCTTAAACATCAACCAACAGCAAACCTTCATTAACTGAATTCCGGCTGCAGAACGAATCCTCACCAGCCGTGTGAGTAGCAAAGTGAGTTCCGCCCGCTTCCGCCGTGAACCGGCCACAGGCCATTCCGTCGCCCCTCCTCCGGCTTCGCAATATTATTAGCAAAAGCCCCGAGGGTTTCACCGGGCCGGGGGTACCCCACCCCCGCCCTGCATCTTGCCACCGGCTCCGGACCCCGGACACCTCCGGGATCCCGCCTCCCCCCTCCAGCTGCAACAACCCTCCCCCACTCCAGCCCAACCTTAGGGATGGGAGGGTGGGACGCCAGCCACCTTCAAAAGCTCCCCGGTGACTGACGTTCCCACCGGCTCGCTCAGCTTTGGCCCCACCTCCTCCCAGGCCTAAACGATCCCCCATTGGCTCCTGCGCCCCCAATTCACTCGTGGGAGCCAATGGGGTCCCGCAGAAGCCACGCCGGTGCTGACCTCCTCCCCGAAGCCTCGTGGGGGCCGGGGCCCCGCACCCGCCGCCCCCCCGGTTAACGGCGGCTAGCGGGCACGAGGCCCGCGGCCTTTCAGTAACCGGGTAAGGCGGACAGGGTGCTCCTGTCCCCGCCCCCACCCCCCCCCCCACTGCACTCCCACCCCAGCCCCGCCTTACAAATAACCACAACACACTCATTGGGAATCAAACTGGTCGCAGCTTTATTAACCGTACAACATTTCCTTAAACATCAACCAACAGCAAACCTTCATTAACTGAATTCCGGCTGCAGAACGAATCCTCACCAGCCGTGTGAGTAGCAAAGTGAGTTCCGCCCGCTTCCGCCGTGAACCGGCCACAGGCCATTCCGTCGCCCCTCCTCCGGCTTCGCCATATTATTAGCAAAAGCCCCGAGGGTTTCACCGGGCCGGGGGTACCCCACCCCCACCCTGCATCTTGCCACCGGCTCCGGACCTTGGACACCTCCGGGATCCCGCCACAGGCTCAGGGACCACCGCCCCTGAGCCACCCCCCACGGCCAAGCTGCGACCAGTCATCCTTCCCTGCGCCACATATTCCAAGCCTCTTGCCAGCCGTTTAGGAACCAAGCCACCCCCACCGGAGATAGAGGCACCACACCCTGCCGATATAAACCGGCACACTCTACCTCCACCCATGAGGCAACCTCCGCCATCCCCCCGCGGACACACCCTGCGGCCAACCAGTCGAGTAGGTTGAATCAACCTGTGAGACCATCACTGGTGGACCCTGCAAGTGGCCTTGGAAATATGTCCGACCACCCCAAAACCACATTCTCCAACAGGAACAGCACCTCAGCCCAATCACATTGTGCTGTGCCTATCAGTTGCTTACCAGTCCTGGACACTAAGTCGCTGCCACCCCAAGGCAGCAACAGCAACTCAGGCACACCCGTCTCGCGTCCCTGGTGCCGAAGCAAAGGCAGCAGCGGCCCCCTCCGGAGACCGCGCCCGCCCAGCCATGAGACGAGCACCTCCGACAGCAGCAACCCGGAGTCCGGCCGACATCTAAAAGAAAAATAACAGCAGCCGTTAAGCCCCCCCCCCCATAAGCGCGCAAACCCCTGAAATGCTCTCCACTGCCATCAGCCTATCCGCTGAAGCTCCCGCTCAATCAACCCTGAAGGAGGAGCAAAGATGACCAGATCCAGCCCCACCGGGCAAAGCGTCAGCCACCAAACCACGTTAGCACTCGTTAGCTATCGGGCATCTGCCTGCACAAAGAGGAAGCTCCCCCCCCCCCCCCAGATCCTGCACGCAGATAGGCCACCCCAGGCCGCCATCGGGGACATAGGGGAATCCCGGACTGCCCTCCGAAGTACCCCCACCCCGCTGCCCCTCAGAGCAGTTTGGATCTAGCCAAACCTCCATGCACTCCCCAGAGGTCGATTGCACCTACTGTACCAACGAGGCACCACCCGCTCCCCTGCACTGGAAGCAGCCCCAACCTCCCCCACCCGGAAAGCCCAAAAGAAGGCCAGACAAGACACAGACCTACACAAAGCAAACTCATGCCATGCCGCTAACACCGAGGGGAACGCTGCACACAAGCCACCCAAAGGCTCATGCGCGACAGGCAGCCGCCTGACACCCAGCGAAGGATGCGCACCCTCCCAACCCCGCAGCATCCGAAGAACCAAACCCCCCCCCCCCAGGTGCTCCCCAACCCACTGCCCTCGAGAAAAAAGGCAAAGCTCGCTAAATGCGCCCAGACTGTTGCTGGCGTTGTGCCCGCGGCCAACGCCGCCCTGACGTACCAGCCCAAGAGATGGCCCACCACCGGACCCAGCCGCCAACCCTGTAAAACCAGCAATGCAACTACACTGACGCAGCCCCGTCAATACGCCCACCACGTCGCTGCCGACACCGAACTCCAACGGCAGGTTCAGCATAGCCGCAACGTGAAACGGGAAAGAGCATCGGCAATTGGATGAGTCATCACCGGTATATGACTGGCTCGAACACAAACATTCCACCGTTAGCAGGTGAGCACCCCCTCCCTCAGCAAAGCTGCAACACGACGGCAGCGCAGAGCGAGGCGGTTGATCCCGCAAACCACCGCTTCGTCCTCACCCACCCAAGCGACCTGCGATTACCCAACTTGTCGGGCCACCGATGCAACGCCACCAGGATGGGGAACTCCACAAGCCAAGCCATAGTATCGAACATACTCGCCGCCCGCCACGCTTGCGGCCATGCCCCTGCACACCAGGAGCCCCCCACATATCCACCCAACCCCAAGCCGCCTACTGCATCTGTAAAGAGCTGCATATCCCCTGTGGAAAGTTCCTCCTCCATTACCTGAAACCGTGGAAACCGCTGAGGAACTCATCCCAAACACCCAAATCAGCCCTTAGACCCCGCGATACCCCGATGCGGTGATGCAGCTAAAGGATGCCTGATGTAGCCTGCGACAACCGACACCGGAACACCCGCCCCATCGGTAGTACCCGACACGCGAAGTTCCCACAGCCTATCAGGGCCTGCAAGTCCTGCAGCGTGACTAATAATGTCCCTTAAACAAAACAGACCAGCCTATCAGAACCTGCAAGTCCCGCAGCGTTACTAATAATGTCCCTTAGAACAAAACTGAAATGCTGAAGGGGGGGGGGGAGTCAGTGACAACCGAACGCAGAGTCGATATCCACCTTCCCCATCGGACTCCCCATCCTTCATCTCTTCCCCCACCCTCCCCTTTAACGGAATAGGGAACCCGTACATAAATCCCCCCGTGAGCCCCCCTCCATCCCTGCGCCTCCTGTACAGCCTCAGCCCGGGCTGAAGCTCCTCAACCCGAAAAGGTGGCGAAACCAGCTCCCCTAGACCCTACTGCTTGGGGGCGGGAAGAGAGCCAACCGGAGAGGAACGCACCCCCACCACAAACCGAACAGCTACGTCGACACTTGGGGCCGGAGGCTTGTGAACCGCCAGCATAAGTCCCCAGCTCCACACCCAACCGCTCTCATGCGGTGAAGGAGCGCTTCCCCCCGAAAGGGCCGAGCCTCAAGCATCATCGCCGCCGCTCCCCTTTTCTGTCCCCCGCCCGCCCCCTGCGCCCCCCCTGGCCGCCATCTGCGTCAGCCAGAGGTTGAAATCTGCGTTCTCCGTGAGAACGACCTATTCTTCTCCCTCTTGTCCCGAAACGTCCCATCCGAGCTAAGCCACGCCCAACCCCCATGCGTCTGTGCCGCTTCCCAACGAAAGTCCGCATAGTCTACCAGCATCCCTTACTTCCCAGGGTAATGGCGCCCCCACACCCTGACGAACCTCAGGAAGGCTCTCATCCAGTTAATGACAGTACGCGCAACCTTCCTCACCCCCCAGCTTACACGCTCGCCCTTCACTTCCTCCACCATCGCCTGACCACTTCCCACCCTCCAGACGCCGAAACTGTCCATATACTGCCTCCTCCAGATCCTCTCCTGGAACTTCCGCGGCATCCCCTCCCAAAGCCCAGAACTTGCAACAAGCGTGGGCCCAACCCCACCCGCAGTGGCTCCCTGCACGCCACAGCCACCCTCTGCTCACACACCTCGCTCCACACCCCGCGACGACGACGAAGCCCCGCAATACGCCGACGATGACCCTGTGGGTGCAGTCCACAGGAGTGCTGCCGCTTCGTCTTCACCTTACCCCCGGGCCCCCGTTACACCGCCCCCTCCCTCCTTACCGGCGACTCACCTGCCCCAGCAGCCATAGGCCTGGGCACCTGCACACCACCTTCCTGAGCCGCACGCCCGTGGTCCAATCACACCCAGCACCATCCGCCTCGCACTCACCGAACCGCGATGCACCTCTTCTAGGTGGCCCCGCCAGCAGTCCTCCATGCAGCATCTGTGAAGATAAAATAGAACACACCATGGGGGAGCAGCCAGAATCCCAGGAGAGTGCACACACCCCACCACTCAGCCCAGGAAGCTACCTGTCCCCCACCCCGCCCATGATCCCAGGCTGCCAGAGAAAAGCCACCCAGAATGCTCAGCCAGCCCCACTGGCCCCCTAAACTGTGCCCAACCGGACTGCCCTAAGTCACCACTCCACTTCTGCCCACCGGGGAAATGTCCTATCCCAGTCACCCCACATCACCCGCCCCTTCCCGTAGGGTTCCCCCGTTCCCCACCGGCCCCGCTGCCCCACGGAACTCCAAGCGAGCCCAACCCCGCCTCCCTTCGCCATAGCCACCCCCCAGCACAGACCAAGTACTCCCTCTGCCCCTCCCTGCCGCCCGCATTGCCCCCCCACCCCTGATCTGCCTTGCTCCGCCTACACGCAAGCATGCAACCACAAACCCGACTCCCCATGGTTGGCACCTGGTATTACTAATTTAAAAGTAAATACTAAAGTAAATACTAAGCTAAGCCTGTGCACGGCCCAGCTGCCCATCCCAACCCATCTTGAAAACCCCGATATACTTGCCTGATCCTGCACAGCAGCCCCCCCCCCCCCGCGAATGGCCATAAGTTCTCACCGGGCCGCAGGTTCTCACAGCAGCACTGTCTCATAGGGCCGCATGCTCCCACCGGACTGCATGCCACCACATGGCCGCATGTCTTCACATTGCCGCTCACCTTCCGAGGACCGCAGATCCATGCAGTGCCGCAGGCTCCCACACAGTCGCACATTCCCACTGTACCGAAGCTCCCCTAAGGTCACAGACCCCACTGGGCCAGAAATCGCTGGTCTCCACCAGGCCACGCACCAATGGAGGGCCGAAGATTGCCAGCAGCCGCAGGCCCCGACAAAGCCCCAGACCCTGACCAGGATGCAGACACCCTCAAAGTCCCGGATCCAACACCGCAGGGCCGAAAACTCTCACAAGGCTGTACACCCTCGCAGAATCGAAACGCCAGCCACCTTCAAAAGCTCCCCGGTGACTGACGCTCCCACCGGCTCACTCAGCTTTGGCCCCACCTCCTCCCAGGCCTAAACGATTCCCCATTGGCTCCCGCGCCCCCAATTCACTCGCGGGAGCCAATGGGGTCCCGCAGAAGCCACGCCGGTGCTGACCTCCTCCCCGAAGCCTCGTGGGGGCCGGGGCCCCGCACCCGCCGCCCCCCCGGTTAACGGCGGCTAGCGGGCACGAGGCCCGCAGCCTTTCAGTTCCTGGAGGAAAGGTCCATAAACCATTATTAAGAAGTGAGCGAAGATATCAATGCTTGACCCAGTACAAGCATTGTGGAACTTGTGTCTCTTGGGGAAACTGCTAGGTACATATGACCTAGATTGGCCACTGTTGGAAACAGAATACTGGGCTTGATGGACCTTGGTCTGACCCAGTATGGCATATCTTATGTTCTTATGTTATGGTTCACTGCAGCCAGCTGCTGTTCACTAAATGCACATTAACCGCAGGTAGCATTTAGTAAAAGGGCCCTTAAAAGACAGATTCACTAAGTAACATTAGCTGTTAATGTGCCAATAAGTGTGCTATGCTATGCTAGCAGTTAATGCAGCGCTTTATCCGCTAATATGTACTAAGCTCCGTGTTAAGAGCTAATGCAGAATGGAATGACGAATGGATAGATAATCGATAGAGAATGGATGGGGACTGCACCTTACGTGTAATACAGAGTTACTCTGCATTAACAGTTAAAGTGGCAGATATCGCAGTGCAGTTAATGCCATCTGAATAATTGTAGCCCACTGCATGGTGTTATCAACAATGCATGTATTTATTTAAACATATGATAACTGCATATTTTACCACATTTTAATAAATAGGACCCTTAGGGAGCTAGTTACTAAGGTGTGCTAATGTTAACATGTGATAATTCATTGTTAACACATGTTATTAGTAACTAGGCCTCACTGAATAATATAACTTGGGTTATGGTGAATTAATGTGTGCTAATGTTAGTATACCTGGGTAAATAGCCCCCTTAGTCTTTTGTACTAATGTGGGTTATAAAAGTTTCAAAGAAATAAGCAAAGTTTAGTAAGGTATGTATGTTATAATAAGATCACATTGAAGTCATGCCTGGAGAAAATATGGCACCTACTAAAATGAACAACTGATATATATAAGTGAAAATGAAACATGAACGAATCATAAAACGGAAAGAAAATTACATAATATTAATGACAGAACAAACAATGCTTCCTTGCACAGGACTGTGGTAAATAGTTATTTACCTAGATAAAAGGGCCTGACAAGAACTTACTTTGTTCAAATGCAGTTAAATTGTGTCAGTTTCATCGCTCCTGCGTCTTCAGTCACATTAAAATGAAGCACTTCTGGGGCTTATCATGTTACTTTTCTAAACCAGTTTCCTTAAAGTTTAACCCAAAGCTATTTACTGCAAAATTACAATCAAGACAATCACCTCCTCTCTCCCTCCTGCACCCCAGTCTCCTCCTCTCTCCCTCCTGCACCCCAGACTCCTCCTCCCTCCCTCCTGCACCCCAGTCTCCTCCTCCCTCCCTCCTGCACCCCAGACTCCTCCTCTCTCCCTCCTGCACCCCAGACTCCTCCTCCCTCCCTCCTGCACCCCAGACTCCTCCTCTCTCCCTCCTGCACCCCAGACTCCTCCTCTCTCCCTCCTGTACCCCAGTCTCCTCCTCTCTCCCTCCTGCACCCCAGACTCCTCCTCTCTCCCTCCTGCACCCCAGACTCCTCCTCTCTCCCTCCTGTACCCCAGTCTCCTCCTCTCTTCCTCCTGCTCCCCAGACTCCTCCTCTCTCCCTCCTGCACCCCAGTCTCCTCCTCTCTCCCTCCTGCACCCCAGACACCTCCTCACTCCCTCCTGTACCCCAGTCTCCTCCTCCTCTCTCCCTCCTGCACCCCAGACTCCTCCTCTCTCCCTCCTGCACCCCAGACTCCTCCTCTCTCCCTCCTGCACCCTAGTCTCCTCCTCTCTCCCTCCTGCACCCCAGACTCCTCCTCTCTCCCTCCTGCACCCCAGTCTCCTCCTCTCTCCCTCCTGCACCACAGTCTCCTCCTCCCTCCCTCCTGCACCCCAGTCTCCTCCTCCCTCCCTCCTGCACCCCAGTCTCCTCCACTCTCCCTCCTGCACCCCAGACTCCTCCTCTCTCCCTCCTTCACCCCAGACTCCTCCTCTCTCCCTCCTGCACCCCAGTCTCCTCCTCTCTCCCTCCTGCACCCCAGACTCCTCCTCTCTCCCTCCTGCACCCCAGTCTCCTCCTCTCTCCCTCCTGCACCCCAGACTCCTCCTCTCTCCCTCCTGCACCCCAGACTCCTCCTCTCTCCCTCCTGCACCCCAGTCTCTTCCTCTCTCCCTCCTGCACCCCAGACTCCTCCTCTCTCCCTCCTGCACCCCAGTCTCCTCCTCTCTCCCTCCTGCACCCCAGACTCCTCCTCTCTCCCTCCTGCACTCCAGTCTCCTCCTCCCTCCCTCCTGCACCCCAGTCTCCTCCTCTCTCCCTCCTGCACCCCAGTCTCCTCCTCCCTCCCTCCTGCACCCCAGTCTCCTCCACTCTCCCTCCTGCGCCCCAGTCTCCTCCACTCTCCCTCCTGCACCCCAGTCTCCTCCTCTCTCCCTCCTGCACCCCAGTCTCCTCCTCCCTCCCTCCTGCACCCCAGACTCCTCCTCTCTCCCTCCTGCACCCCAGTCTCCTCCTCCCTCCCTCCTGCACCCCAGTCTCCTGCTCCCTCCCTCCTGCACCCCAGACTCCTCCTCTCTCCCTCCTGCACGCCAGTCTCCTCCTCCCTCCCTCCTGCACCCCAGTCTCCTCCTCCCTCCATCCTCTGCATCAGTTTTCCTCCTCTTCCTCCCTGTCCTGCACCCCAGTCTCCTCCTCTCTCCCTCCTGCACCCCAGTCTCCTCCACTCTCCCTCCTGCACCCCAGTCTCCTCCTCCCTCCCTCCTGCACCCCAGTCTCCTCCACTCTCCCTCCTGCGCCCCAGTCTCCTCCTCTCTCCCTCCTGTGCCCCAGTCTCCTCCTCCCTCCCTCCTGCACCCCAGTCTCCTCCTCCCTCCCTCCTGCGCCCCAGTCTCCTCCTCTCTCCCTCCTGCACCCCAGACTCCTCCTCTCTCCCTCCTGCACCCCAGACTCCTCCTCTCTCCCTCCTGCACTCCAGTCTCCTCCTCCCTCCCTCCTGCACCCCAGTCTCCTCCACTCTCCCTCCTGCACCCCAGTCTCCTCCTCCCTCCCTCCTGCACACCAGTCTCCTCCTCGCTCCCTCCTGCACCCCAGTCTCCTCCTCTCTCCCTCCTGCACCCCAGTCTCCTCCTCTCTCTCCCTCCTGCACCCCAGTCTCCTCCTCCTCCCTCCCTCCTGCGCCCCAGTCTCCTCCTCTCTCCCTCCTGCACCCCAGTCTCCTCCTCGCTCCCTCCTGCACCCCAGACTCCTCCTCCTCTCTCCCTCCTGCACCCAGTCTCCTCCTCCTCTCTCCCTCCTGCACCCCAGTCTCCTCCTCCCTCCATCCTCTGCATCAGTTTCCTCCTCTTCCTCCCTGTCCTGCACCCCAGTCTCCTCCTCTCTCCCTCCTGCACCCCAGTCTCCTCCACTCTCCCTCCTGCACCCCAGTCTCCTCCTCCCTCCCTCCTGCACCCCAGTCTCCTCCACTCTCCCTCCTGCACCCCAGTCTCCTCCTCTCTCCCTCCTGCGCCCCAGTCTCCTCCTCCCTCCCTCCTGCGCCCCAGTCTCCTCCTCCCTCCCTCCTGCGCCCCAGTCTCCTCCTCTCTCCCTCCTGCGCCCCAGACTCCTCCTCTCTCCCTCCTGCACCCCAGTCTCCTCCTCTCTCCCTCCTGCACCCCAGACTCCTCCTCTCTCCCTCCTGCGCCCCAGACTCCTCCTCTCTCCCTCCTGCACCCCAGTCTCCTCCTCCCTCCCTCCTGCACCCCAGTCTCCTCCTCCCTCCATCCTCTGTATCAGTTTCCTCCTCTTCCTCCCTCTGTCCTGCACCTCAGTCTCAACCTCCGTACATTGGTCTCTTGCTTCTTCATCCTCCTCTCCCTCTCTCTCTAGTCCCCAGCCCCCTTCCTCCCTATAATTCAATCTCCCTCTGTACCTCAGTCTCTTCCCCCACCCTCCTATACACACACAGTTTTATCAAGAGTGTTCATGTGAGTCCTGTCCTGGTTCAGTTTAGTATCTGATTCCCTTCTCCATGATTCCGATGTGTGGCAAACCCAATCATGCTAAGGCTGATCATGCATTTGATTCTTCCCATCTTTCAATTACAATGGAACTTCACGGGAACTTTCACTTTCCCAGATTCAAAAGTGGGAATAATTATGTGCTTGGCATGATTTGCAGCAAGTGCACTCAAGTGTCTATCTGTCATACCGTAAGTGCCACATTTTAAACACCTTGGCCACCTCGACATCAGAGTCTGCAGTTACCTGTCAAAATACGCCATCTCTCATAAATATGGAGAACACTGCTTTTCATATTTTTCCTGGGAGAAGGTATCAGTGCTACAATTAATTAGGCTAATTAGCAAGAAAGACTATACATAATTAAGCTGTTCATTGAAGGCTTTCAGCGTTTATTTGCAGAAAGACCAAGAGATCATTGATGAGGTTTGAAGGAGAAATTTGTATGTTCATTTAGACACTGCCAAAAGATAGCAGCACTCCTTGCAAATATTCATGCTGAGCCACTGCCGCTTTCCCTGGACATCGCATCCATTGCGACTTAGTAAGAGACACACTTTGCAGTGTAAATCTGAGCCCCACTTTCTAACCCTTTTGCATGAAAAACCATCCAGACCCTTTAACATTACAGAAGGAAAGTTTCAAAGCCGTTTACGTGCCGACTCCAAAGCGCTCATACTTTTAGCCTTCTTAATAAAAGGGTAGGGCTGTCTGTTTTTGTTTCTTAGCACTAACACAAAAAGGATCCAACCTTGAAACTATACTCTAAGGCAGTGGTATTTGCTCCCAGTCCTAGAGGGTCATCAATGGGTCAAATTTTCAGGATATCTCTAATGAATATCTATAAAATGAATTTGCATGTATATATAACCTCTGTTGCAGCATATCTCATTAAGGATATCTTTGAGAACTGGGAGTCAATACCACTGCTCTAAGGTGCTTTGTGAAAAGCTGAGAGGATACTGGGTATGGTGGGATGTGGTCTCACTAGCCATTCTGTGGCTATGAGTTGTCAGGGGTAATGTTTTGTGCTTGATGTTCTCAATGGTTCCTTTGGCCTTCCTCTTAGGCATCGGAAAGGGGTGGGCCCTCGCCCACAAAATCTTCACTGCCGCAATCGCGGCGGAGACCCCTCCTGTCTGCCCACCAGACATTGGATCCCTGTGGGCAGACAGGAGGGGAAGGCCGGCGATCTCAGCCTCATGCTGTTTGGCCAGCCTAGGAGCAAAGCTTGGCACTCACAAAGAAAACGGCGTTCCTCCACCCGTGACCATCTTTCTTAAAAGGAGATCTAATCTTCCTACTTTAGCCATGATCATAACATAACCACATCCCCAGTGGGGTTTGGTGACGGCATTAATGCACCCACCCACCACCAGCCTATATTGTACAGGTTATCAATCTCAGCTAAAAGTTCATAAAGATACTGTTATTAATTCATAGCACAGACTCAGACATGATCAACCAATGAAGCTGAGCGGATACTGGTGGCAAGTCAAGATTTATGTTCATGGAGGCGTATACCTTTTTACATGGACACATAATCAGATAAACTACATATGGGGTTCTGCAGTTCATATAACTGCAAGTTGAAATAACCCATTGAGATACTGGATCAGTCCATAAACTACCTTCAATTGTAGATGAACAGAACTCATAATTGCAGCAACAAAAATGACCCGGGGTGTCTGAGATGTCATTTTCATTAAACCAGGTCTCAGAAGGGCTAACATAGTTGGCTATAGTTTTTCCCCTCTGGAAGGTCACTTTGATTTAATCTTGTTTTGATGAACATATTCTCCGAATCTGAAAAAATTGGCTCACTGGAAGGCCATTCTTCAATTTAACTGGATGGTGACTTTGATATTGTAATTATTTTGGGCTATTGGCTTCTGATAAAACATTGTTTTAAATTGCTGGCCATCACGTACCATCATAATGTCTAAGAAAGCTATTTTTGACTGATGGAAATTACTATCAAATTTCACATTAGCCTTAATGGAGTTTAGCCAGTTAGTGAAATCCTTCAACATTTCTAGACTTTCCATCCACAAACACGATATCATCTAGATATCTCTTCTACAAATACACATGTGCATCCAGTCTGAAGAATAGAGATAATAATCTTCAAAAACAGCTATATACAAGATGGCTACAGTAGGAGCCACAGTAGCTCCCTTAACACCCCCCCTGAATTTCTGATGAGAAAAAATCCTTTAAAACAATAACTATTTTCCAAAACAATACTTAGCTCCATAAGATATGATTTTGGGAGCCACTATGGAAGACTAATATCCCATGTCAACTGTTGGATCACTTCCATTGCTTCCAGTTGATCTATATTAGTGTAAAGCAATTGTACATCAAAGGTAACTAACCAAATTTCTCCCATAGGGATAATGGTAGAATCTAAAATTTGCAGCATGTGTATAGTATCTTTTAGAAAGGAGGTCATTCGATGAGTCAAAGGATTGAGGATCTTATTCACAAATATGGATAAAGATTCTAACAATGATCCCTTACTTGCCACTATTGTACAACCTGGAGGAGAGTCCAATTTTTTATGGATTTTAGGAATAGTATAGAAGATAGGAATTTGTATCAGGAATTGCATCTCTTTTTCATTAAGAAAATTATTCAAATACCCTCTAGTTATAACTTTTATGCACTATGCCAAATTGGAAGTAGAGTCCTCACTGAGACACTTGTAGTACTTGTCATCCTCTAACTCAGTGGTTCCCTACCCAGTCCTCGGGTACCCCCAGGCCAGTCAGGTTTTCAGGATATCCACAATGAATATGCATGAGATAGATCTGCATGCACTGCTTCCATTGTATGCAGATCTGACGGGCCTGGGGGTACCCGTGGACTGGGTTGGGAACCACTGCTCTAACTGAGGCAGATCTTCTTGTTCATACTGTATATGAGATTGCAATGCTATCGCACCTCCCTGTCTGCTCTGTGAATAATAATATCCTTATTCTCCTGCAGACTCTTGAGGGCCAGAAAACAATCTTGAGACAAATTCCACTTCGGAGTCAGATATTTACGCTCCAAATATTTCAGATCTTGCAGAACCAACTGCTGAAAAATTAAAATCATTGGATCTACAGCACCGGGAGAATCCATTTAGAAGCAGGCCGTACTAGGGACATAGCTACAGGTATATTAAGACAAGATGCATACTGACAGACCACAAAATAGCGGAAGAAGCCATATAAGGCCATTCACGTTTCAAAAGCCTGATAAGACACTATAGGGACAAAAGACTTTCCATAATCCAGCACTCGGACTTTAGATCAAAGAATCTGAAAGAATATTTCAAAGATATCTTGATCGTGGCTATCCTTTAAGAATTATTAAACAAGCCTATTTATGTGATCTCTATGCTCAGCGGGATTGCTTATTAATGCCTATAGAAGAAGATGTAAAAACAGAAGAATATTTGCTTGTGTGTATTTTACCTATTTGGTTTGGACTACACAAATAGCTTCACTAATTTATAAGCACTGGAGCGTACTTCAATTGCATATCTGTTTTGCGGAGCGTCCTATAGTGGCCTTCTGGAGAGGAAAAAATATAGCCAATTATGTTAGCCTTTCTTAGACCTGATATAATGAAAATGAAAGGTTATGGCTCTTTAACCTGGAAAAGAGACGGCTGAGGGGAGATATGACCGAATTCTATAAATTAATGAACGGAGTGGAACGGGTAAACGTAGATCGATTGTTTACATTATCAGAATATAGAAAGACTAGGGGACGTGCAATGAAGCTACAGGGTAAACTATTTAAGACTAATAAAAGAAAATATTTTTTTACTCAACGTGTAATCAAACTCTGGAATTTGTTACCGGAGGATGTAGTAAAGGCTGTTAGTGTAGCTGGGTTTAAAAAAGGTTGGGACAAGTTCCTGGAGGAAAGGTCCATAAACCATTATTAAGAAGGGACCCAGGATATCAATGCTTGACCCAGTACAAGCATTGTGGAACCTGTGTCTTTTGGGGAAACTGCTAGGTATGTATGACCTAGATTGGCCACTGTTGGAAACAGGATACTGGGCTTGATGGACCTTGGTCTGACCCAGTATGGCATATCTTATGTTCTTATGACATCTCAGACAACCTGGGCCATTTTTGTTGTGGTAATTGCAAGTTCTGTTTATCTACAATTGAAGGTAATTTATAGACTGATCAAGTATCTCAAGAAGTTATTTCTTCTTGCAATTATATGAACTGCAGAACCCTGTATGTAGTTTATCTGATTATGTGTCCTTGTAAAAAGGTATATATAGGTTGCAATCAGAAGTATGGTTGTACACGTCCAGGAACATAAATCTTAACACTAATACCCACTCAGCTCCATTGGTTGAGCATTGAGGTAGTTGTTGATCAACTATGCTGGCAGATTCTGCAATATATAGATCAGCCATGGCAGGAGATGGTGTGTGTGTGTGTGTGTGTGTGTTGGGGGGGGGGGGTGATTGAGATGCTTTGTTAAATAGAGAACAATTTTGGATTTTTTTATCTACATACAATACAACCTAAGAAGTTGAATGTACAGATTGAATGGCATTCGTTATTAAAGTCTCCCTGGATTATAGAGGGCGGAGTTTGTAGAAGATAAAGACACCATGGCCATTTCTGTTTAGAGTAAATCATGGAGCTCCGAAATGTGAATTTGGACACAGATGGGACGAGAGACTGACTTGTTTAGATAAGTACTGCCTTGCCCTGAAGTAGAACTGAAAGTTAGAGTTCGAAACACATTGTTTTTTTTTTACTATTCTTTGGCAGTTTTTAGATGCATGATCACTTAAAATCAATTAAAAAGGACTAGTTGGAGGATGCTCTTTTAATAGCTCCCTCAATTTAAAAGTCCGATAAAAATTGTTTGACTGGGAGCATTTTTTGTTGGGTTAAGGAATTTGTGCGTCACAAATAATCACGTCCTGGCAATGTCCCAATTGTAATACTATTTCCTACTATTTCCTTTTTAATTAGTCTTGTTTTATTTGATTCATTTATGTGTCAAAAATGTGTGCATATACAGTCCAAAGCCATTTCACTGGCCACTCTTTTTAGGAGATATTGAACATTAAGGGGTTGTACTGCAAGGGTGCCAATATTGTTGACCACAGCTGTACGTGTACAGTAATGCGTATACCTAGTAGGTCTATAGAAATGATAAGTTCTAGTAATAGAAGGAGGGACTGGGGGGGGGGGGATGTTGGATGCAGGAAAGGGAGGGTGAAACACTGGATGAGGGGACGAAGGAGAGCCAGGGAGAGAGATGCATGCAGCAACTGGTTACAGGACAGGCAAAGGAGGGGGAGGGGCAAGCAGTGCTGCAACTGGATGCAGGGCAGTGAGAGAGAGAGAGAGGATGAGAGATGCTGCAGATGGACACAGGCAGACAACCAGACAACAAAGGCGGAAAATAGATTTATTTTCAATTTGTAGGGATTGAATTATCGCTTTTGGGAAATGTGCATCTCTCTGTTTTGCATGTTGCAAAGTCGAGGCTGAAATGCATTTTTGTTTTGCTTTGTCCAGTATAGCACGGCTCATAGGCGGATGTTGGGGGTTCCATGTCAACGGTGTCTGCATATTTGTTTCTAATGTGTGCTGTGATTCTGTATGAAGTGAAGGTTTCCCTGCGTTCAACATGTGGGACCAAGATAGTGAATCATTCCTGTGTAGGGATCTGTAGCAGTTTTCTTCATGTCCGAGCGCCTGCGGTAGTAATCTGCCTCATAGGTCTTTGAGTCCTGGCAGGTAGTGCTGTTTTGCTACAGCAGGTTGGCTGCGTAAGTTCTGAGTGTCATTTTGTTTGAATTGTATTTCTCCACAGTGGCTCCGATGCAGTAAATAGTGTAACCCAGGGATTATTTTGGGGGGATCAGAGGGAGGGGATTAGGGTGTCTACTAGGGATTATTTTTTTGAGGGTTGGGGAAGGTGGGTCAGGAGTCAGGGGGGGGGTTGAAGATTAATTGGAAATCTGCGCTGGAGGGGGCATATAAGAGGCAGATAGAAGTCAAAACAAACTGCAGCACAGTTCCAGAACATGCGGGTAAACAGCGCATTGTGGTGCGGGGGCTATTCTGCTGCTGCAGGCCCCAGAGAAGGGCGTTAGTAGTGGCAATGGGACGGGGGCCCACCTGGGCGGCTCCAGTCCTTGCTCCAGCTCTGCCTAATGGACCTTTTGGTTACTATAACACTTTTCTATTAATGTAATCTTTGTACATCAATAGCCAATCTTTAGCTTATATGCTTCCTAATTTCTTACTGATCATTATGAAGGTTCTTTTCCATCCCTTATAAACTCTGAACTCTAGTCAGATGGGTCCAATTGGGCTTTTCCTAGAACACTATTTTGGTATGGTGGGATACATGTTCAAAGGCTCATTCTCGATAGCACTTGGAGATCAGAATTGAGTCGTCAAAAGTCCGAATGTATTCAGTATGGTATTTTACGAACAGCTCTGTAAAATGTGAAGTCCTTTCTAAAATAGTGGGAGGAGACGGTTCAGATATACACGTGGGGAAAACTGACAGAGGAAACGTGTGGAAATGCAGCCGTTTCTCATCAACCAGGTGTAAATGTTGTCCATTCTTCAAACCTCGACACACCCAAACTCTTACTTAATTACAGAGGACTTTATCTTGACCCCATTTCAGTTCGGAGGGGGGAAATAAGCATTGGGGAATTAAGGGGGATATCCCGCTTAATCCCTTCCAAAAAGAGCATTGTTTAAATTCCTATTTGTGTCACAGAGTAGGTGTAAATCTGGACATGGACGATTTTGGGCTTACACATGCTTTCTCTATATGAAGTGGGGAATACACATGTAGATTTTTGTCCTGCAAAGGCCACATCCCAACACGCCCCCCATCTACTTGCAACGTGGTCTAGAAACCTTTTCTAAAATGGCCATTTGTACATGAATGCGATTTACAAATGTAAGTGGTTATATTGACACATATACTGTAAATAGAGAATAAAGCTTCTAAAATAACCCCCATAATAAACATAAATAAAATTGTCCTTCCAGGAACAGACACACCTACCCCAAGAGTTAAAATAAGGCCTGGTTCGTCTGTGAACAAATAAATTAAAATTCTACTACAGGTAGATATCGACATTGTTGTTAAATGTAGGAACGAAAAATATACATTTGGAACAAAAGATGTGCGAACAAAAACAAAGATTTTTCTTTTTAGCTTCTGGTGGTGGGGATAATTATGACCTTGGTTGAATTCTTCGGGAACCTTTCTACAGGGATTATTTAGCATGAAAGAGTTGCCTTCTGATATGAAAAGGAACAGGTGAACACATAGCACTAAGGTCACACCTTTAGCCAAAGCTTTAATTATGTGAGTGACGGTTTCTGCGCAAACCAGTCATTCTCATTGTATCCAATAATAAGAAGATTAAACCTTTCCTTTCACAATGGTGTCTGCCGTTCATTTGCAAAATAGAATTGTCTTGGCAGGAATTCCAGTGGGGTTTCACCAGTTCTTTCTAAACAGGGCAACGAAAGACTAAAAGAAAATAAACCATTGAATTGGGCTGATAGCAGCAGATACAAACTCTAAATCTATACCCGAAAAGCCCACCAACTCTGGTTTTGGAACTCTACTTCTGCATTAACTGATTGTCTTGCTTAATTTTGACAGGCAAAAGCAAAATGCACAGAAGTTCATCGATCACAGAGGTAAAGCATTCTAGTAGACGTGCTGGTCCTGGAGAAGATTGGATGCTTTTAGGGTTGTGTTACCCCTGAACCTGCATAAACATTCACCAGAGATGATGTCACATAGGAATATCTAGTGCCACACAAGTCCTGTCCTCGGGTATGAATCCAGGTATGTAGAACATCTGCAGGTACCTTTTACTCTCAGACTTTGCATCACTATTCAAAGGGAAAGATTTCAGTTTGAAAAAAATTGACTCTAGAAAAATATGCACACAAATTGATACCTGCTATTTGTACAAGCCTTTTATCCATCTAAACTTATATGCATACTTGTGAAAATGTGTACCCCAACCCCTGCCCCCAGGAGCACCTCCCCAAGTTGTATGCATACTGATGTGTATATTTGCTATACCCACACATATGTACACAGGTATGTATTGGGCAATCTTCAAATCCCCATGTCTGGGCATGAAAATGCCTTTGAAAACTGCAGTCATTGTATGTATCCTGCTGGTTAATGATTCCTATTAAGGGATTACTCCTAATGGTCTTTGCACATGTACACGGGACTCAGCCGGTGCCTTCACCTTAAATCCCACTTACATTCTGCTCAAGAATTTAAAATTGTCTTTGTAATACCTGCTGCATCCATCTTTCACCTGTAGGTAGCAGCAAAATACTCGTGCCAGGCAGCTTGCCATGAAATATCCCTGCGTACAACAAAGTCCTAATTTCTAAATAAAGCAGGCCTATGAGCAGGCTTTCTGCAGCAAGGATTGTTAATGCCATCAGCTGCATTGCACATTCAAAACTCACAAGGCCATCAAAGGCGTCTGCATTTAAATATTTGAGGAAATATACAGTTGACATATTGAGGTAGGTATTTGTGAAGGAGGAGACTAAGCTATAGAACTGGAATTTATAAAAACTGTAACACTGAAGGGAGAAAAGTGTTCTGCAAAGAAAGGGAGAGGCGAACTGCGGTGCATAATCCCGTGCTGACTCTTCTCTGCCCATATGTTTGTTTAGTTCACACCTTTGCATTCAGGTCTAGTAGGTAGTTCCCTGCCCCCAGAGAGCTTACAATGTAAGGGAGCCTAATAATGTCTCTTACTGCTCTAACACAGCTTTGTAATTGCCCAGTTAACATGTGCTATTGCGCAGTACTACATATTAATTGTGGCTAATGTGTGCTGTTGGCTAATACAGAAAAAAAAATAGGCCTAATTTGTTGAAAAATAAGGAGCTGCGCTGCCTGCAGTCTGAGTGGAGGGAGCAGCCTAGTGGTTAGAGCATTGGCTTAGTAGCCAAGAGTAGGATTTGATTGCCACTGGCACTCCCTTTGGCCTTGGGCAAGTCACTTAACCCTCCATAGCTTAGGAAGAAAGGCCTGGCAATCTACTTCCAGTCACGCTGCCAAGAAAACCCAGGAGCTGCTGGGTTGCTAGGAGTCATTACTGACTTGAAGGCACATATTGCTACCTGCAAACAGAATAATGCAACTTGCAATAAACTTCACAAGCTTCATTGCTCCTAAGCCCTCCAAAGGTGTTGCTAACATTCCCCTGGGAATAGCAGCCGGTTAATACCAGGTGCTGTAGGCTTATTTATCTATTTTTATCTATTTCTTTTTTATACCGCGCTCTTTAGAATCAGTGTGGGGAACTGCTAGGTACATATGACCTAGATTGGCCACTGTTGGAAACAGAATACTGGGCTTGATGGACCTTGGTCTGACCCAGTATGGCTTATCTTATGTTCTTATGTATACTAACAGGTATTTTTTTAAATTCCCTTGTCCCTGAAGGGCTCACAATCTAAGTGTACCTGAGGCAATGGAGGGTTAAGTGGCTTGCCGAAGGCCACAAGGAGTGGCCATGGGACTAGAGACCCCAGTCCCTCTGGCCTGAGGTTGATTGTCCCCATGCAGGAATTGAACCCCTGGCCCTCTGGCCTGAGGTAGCCTGTCCCAACCACTGAACCACTCCTCCCTCTTATTGTGTGTGAAGAAAGACCTGGCAAGTTACCTCCAGTCACACCTTGCCAAGAAAACTCAGAGGACAGGGACAACTATCCATAGGATCGCCAGAGGTTTGGATTGACTTGATGGCACTTAACAGCAAATATGCAAACTGATAACCCAGGCAGCAAGTTAAAGGGGCTGGTGTTTAACTCCTGGTCAACACCCCTAGCCACCTACCTAGTAAAATGTTCAAAGCACCTCTCCATGCCTGTAAAAAGAAGTTTCGGACCTTTTGCTTCCTTACAGGCTCTTTTACTAAAGTGCAAACTAATGTGGTTATGTCCTTGCCCCTTACCAAACAGCCCTGATGGTCCAGTGTGGGGCAGGAGTGATCCCCAGCAGTGTCATTTTGCAAAGTAGGTTGCTGCCATATTTTTTTATTTTTTGACAAGTTAGCACTTTTTATTTTTGTTTTTACAATGGCCGTAGAGGCTGAGGAAGGGGATTTCAAACATTTTAATACTAGGACATGAGGGAGGTAAGCAGCTAGTGGGGTAGGAGGCTTTTATTTAATGCTGGCCCTTTAAGGAACAACAGGCCTGGGATGGCAGCTGTAGCTGGAATCCTGCAGCAACTCAGGTTAGTGAATCCCACAGTAATTCTGCTTGGTAAAGCAGGCAGTTGCATAAACTGGTCACCAGGTGTGTACCTAAGACAACCGAGGGAGACATGGCATCCCTTGCCCAAAGTCACATTGACTATCGATGGGAGAAGCAGGATTTAAACCCTGCTTCCCTGCTTGCTGCTCTAATCACTAGGCTTTTCCTGTACTTAGATAGGTAGAGGTAAAGCTAACTGGATGTTGTGATTACTGAACAACAGAGGTGTGCACCTAAGGGCGGAAGAGAGGCTTTGCTTGTATTGCATTGCACTGAGATCTCACAGCTTGATGGTGATAAATTCAGAGCATGAGAGAGGGGGAGTATTCATTTATCCCTCCACGGACTAAAACACTGATTTTGGCAGTTTCTCCTAATTTCAATAGTGAGCTGGACCGGTCTGTTTTTTTTTTTAATGAACCTATACACTGCTAGATAGTGGGACAATGGGGGTTCACTATTGGTATAAACTATGATATTGGAACAACCAAAGAAGAGCAACCAAGTACCTGCAGCGTAGTACTGGGAACCAAGAAAGCTGGTACACAAACTGGCGGATTTCAGGGTTTTAATAAGCCCCAATGCGTTTTGGCCTGTGGGGCCTTCTTCAGGGGGAAAAAGATAACAAACCTGTTAAAATCGTGCCGCTGTGTAATGACTGACATATCTCAGGTTTAATGACCATAAAAGCTGTGATATTACTATGGCGCAATTGTTTGCGGTGTTAGTCATTACACAGCGGCACGATTTTAACAGGTTTGTTATCTTTTTCCCCTTGAAGAAGGCCCCACAGGCCAAAATGCGTTGGGGCTTAATAAAAATCTGAAATCCGCCAGTTTGTGTACTAAACTGTTATTACTGCTAGCACCCAGTGACCGAGTTGGGGGCTACATCAGGGGTCCAATGAGCTGATTCACTAGTGATTCGAATCCCCACATCAGCAGGATCACACACATAAGAAGCAAATGGACTCTTAATTCATCTTAGACGAAGGACTTGACAGATTCTGCTTGTTTTTAAAAAAGGGAATGTTGTGTTTTCATTGGTTGAATTAACTATGGGGGTCATTCCAAGCCATGAATAGTGGGGATGTATATCCCCGCTAGTCGTCCCTCTTGCTGTCCCCATGCAAGACTCCCTGTATGAACAGCGGAGTTGTACGGGGTGCCTTAGACATGGATGGGACATGGTGGGCAGAAGTGAGGGCGGTACATGGGCGGGCCATCACACTGGACATAAAGGACCAATTCTGAGGTCAGCCCTGCACATCTGGCGTAGGCCAGTTAGGGGGGGGGGACATTCCACTCAGAGGTGGAATATGTCCCCTCAACGTGGGATAGCAGCAGCGGCCAGCAGGAACAAAGCAGGGGGGCATGCAGGAGGTTCCCTGCAGCCGGACCCTGGCCATGGGAGGCCAGTTCAGGGGTCTGACTGCAGGGAAAGGATTTTCTTGCTGGCGGCCGATATTCACAGCTCCGTATTGTAGCTGAAGTGCCATGGCAATTAGACGCATGGCACTGCGGCTCCATTAAGGAGCCAGGCTGAGTTAGCCGGGGATCTGTTGGACATGTGGCCCTTCAGAATTGGGGCCTGCCCTCCACGTACAAGCTGCTAGACCTGATTCTGAGGGACCGTACTGGCACTGGACGTCCAGTAGGGAATAGACCTCCATGCGTTTAAGATCAGTAATGAATATTCAATTAAAATTTTCTTCTAAGAAATCCTATATATTATCTGTGACAAATAAAAAAAACAGTGGCAGGAAGAGAGTGGGATAGTCTACCAAAAATGTTGCTGCTTGAAAGAAATCAAAGCACATAAATGCCGGAGCTTCTTTGTACCCAATGGTGGACCAATGAACTGCCCTGGTTCATGTGATGTCATCCCTGGGCTTTTCTCTCTTCTGTTTGAACTATGAAAGGCGGCAGCCCCACAAGACATGGGAGTTGTCTGAGTACATTTGTTTGCTCTGAATATTTTTTGAATGGATTTTGTCACCCTTACAGTAGGAGTAGTGAGGTTTTCAACCCTTGAGGCAAGAGTAGATGTGCCAAACCAGGGCTGGCTTTAGCTGCAGCAGAGTCCTGTGCCATTGCTCTGCAGCTTTGTGGACGATGGCACCCCTTCAAAGTCACCCATAGCCGCTTTGGAGTGGTGGCACACCTAGAACCAATCCTGTCCGAAACGGCAGCCATTGTGATGCTTCTGTTCATAGGTCATAAGTTTAACCCTTTTTCATGAAATTTGCAATTGTTTTAAGTATCTGACTTGACGTTCATAAAAATATAGGGTTGGGGGGGAGGCGACTACATATGGTCAGTCTTGTTTTGGGCACTGTAGCTTAGTCTATTATCCCTCATTTCTTTGCAAGAGCATTTCTAGAAATATTTTTTCTCACTTTGAAGTGTTGCAGTCTTTTTAAGTTCACAACTATTGCAATTGGTTGCGCCTTTCTCTGGGAACCTTTTGCTTCCTTATGGGCTTTTTTACTGAAGTGCAAACTAATGTGGCTATATCAAAAGACTCTGCAGTAATTGTTGGGGGCGTGACCAGCATGTTCCCCGCAGATAACATGCAGATATGTATCCTAATGCACGGCTCACCTCCACCAAGTGCGCTCCCACTAGCTGCAGTGTGCTCAGCATACCCATATCCCACTTATTCTACACCCTAATGTGCGAGGGGCAGCGCAAGAACCATGCCCCCCATAATAACAGTTACCACGGGCCCGAGCAGGCAGTTACCACGCACAAAAACGCATGTTATCTGCTTTGCGCACTTTTGTAAAAGGGCCCCTTAATCTGATTTTCTGTAGTATTAAACCTTAAAACAGATAACTGTTAAGGAACTGCTTTGATTAACAGACAGTTTCTGCTTTGTGCAATAACAAGCATCAAGTGTCTTGTATAAAAAATAGAGAGAACCCGTGTAGACGTTCCCAAAGTTCCTCATTTTATGGGTGTGGAGAAAGCCCACTGAATCATAAACCTCAATGTCAGAACTAGTATCATTGACATTGTGCAAGGACAGCACCAGTGACTTCTGTTTTTTCTTCCTTACTGTGTACCATGTTAGGGGGCCTTAACACCAATTCTTATATTATTTTCTGTGTTTTTAGACTAACAAAAAGGGGAGAACATTCAAATAAAGCAATCTACACAGTTTGCTCTTTCCACTGTCTGAACCTAATCTGTGCTCCTGTCGATAAGTGGAATCCCAGGTATGAATGGGCTAGTCGTTTTCTTCCTCCAGAGAATTGCTTAGTTGCGGTTACCCTGTTTCTAGTTTGTGAAAAACCTGAGCTGTTTTACTGGGGTATTTTTAACTCGCACAATATTCAGTGAAATAGTATGGCTTCCATCACTTCCCAAATCTGTCCTGGGGAACCCCACAGCCAGTCAGGTTTCCAGGATATCCAAAAGAAATATGCAGGAGATAAATTTAAATTCATTAAAAAGCAGTAGCTGCAAATTTCTCTCATGCACGTTCATTGTGAATATCCTGACTACCACAATGGCTGTGGAGTCTCCAGGATTGGTTTGGGAGGCCCTGGGCTACTTTAATTCTAGCAACCAACGGAGAACAGACGTTTCTCCCTCTTCCCCCATCCGTTTTGCTTTATCAGGCAACTCCCAACTTTTGGTTTTCGATACCAAAACACCTAAGATTGTTTTAATTTTGATATCACGAGGTTCGTATTCTAATAGATTTCAAATAAACACTTTTCTTTCCATTATGCTGACATTAAAAGATTTCTCTGTTTGGAGATGGACTCCTGCTTCTCGGACGGCCTCTTTTCTATTAAAAATGGAAAATGTTGTGATTTCTCCTAATTAGGATGATTCTATTTGCATGGGGCTTTTGCAGCTCAGTGGTTGAATTTCACACACCATTTGAAAGGATGTGGCAGAATGTCATCATTGTCGCTTTTCAATTACAAAGAAGGATTAGCTCTCTTCCCTTTCCTTATATCTGCGTTTGCATGTGAGATAATAGTGTGCTTAAGCAGGGTCTGTCAAACAATAACTTTTCCTCTGCATACACTGTTGCTTCTCCTTCAGTATCACTCGAGACTAGCCTGGCTTGCCTTGTTCCTTATGAGTACGTGGATGGGAGGGTACTTACCTGGGGAGACCGAGGTCTGCAGATGGCAGTATCCTGTCCAAACTTGCTGGGGTTCTGATCAGTCAGCTCTAGACCAAATGGTGCCCTGTTCACAAACTGATATCTGAACGGCCTTTTCCCTTGAAATGGCGGCAACTACAGCCCTGCATTTTGTCCTTACGTGGTGGCAATAACTCCAGCACAGTCCCCTTTGCTCTCTTTCCCATGACAATCCATCTCTCTCTCTCTCTCTCTCTATCCCTCGCTCTCTCTCTCTGTCTCTTCCCATCCTCGCCCTCTGCCCAGCATTATTTTCTTCCCTTTCTCTTTTCTGCGGGCCGGATGACATAGGCTAAAGAGGGCATCAGCATGGTGTCACCCCCTTGGAACACTGTGCCATACGGTCATTTAGTTTCACTTCAAATGTATACATTTAGTTTACAAGGTTATTTATTCTCTTATTCCTATTGAATTGTCTGCATTACTGCTTCATTGTTCCCCAACACATGTAGCACATTCCGTCTCCCCGGGCTTCATATGTATTCCGTCAGCGGCTTCTCCTCATAAAGACGTTACACGTGAATGTGTTTTTTCTGAGTAAGGGCCCATGCTCTGGAGCTCCATACCTCAGGTTTTAATTGACCTTTCCTGTTACTTATTTTTCAAGGACTTGTTGAAGACTTAGTCGTTTTAGAAGCTCTTAATATTTGATTTACACATTTGTTTTTTTGTCTGCTTATCTATGTTGTATGTTGTCATTATGAGTAGAATGTTATAACTGCTTAGATGGTGTACTGATAAGCAGAATGAATGCACTAAAATAATTCAATCAATAAATAAAAATGTTCTGTTGAGCTTCCACAGCTAGCATGATCTTTGCATTTTTCCAGCTCATGTTGCGTATTCATTACTGGAATGACATTTCAGCCATTATGCTATGGCTTTCTTCAGGGTGAAGTGATCTTGCAGTGGATGTTTGTTCTTTTCTACAGTGGTTCTCAAACCGGATTGGTGGGATTGAGGCAGGAAATTTGAATTTTGGCAGGAAGCTGATGTTTCAGCCACTATGCTGAACAGATTGATATTTTAAAAAACTTAGCGGCTCTTTATTGAAGCATGTGCAAAAGCTTTGTGGTAACTGTCCACTGGGTGGTCCACTGCCATAGGGGAAAAAATAAAAGTAGGAATTTCTTTGCTCCCTGGCCTGATTCTGCTTCCATTTATGTAGAAAACAATGTGCGCAAAGTTTGAAGCCAATCAAATAATATTTAGGGTTGGCTCAAGGTCCCTATCTATCAGGCCCCTGGATCCCCGCCAGGGTTCGTCAGACCACTGGGTATTATCCGCTCATAGACGGGGGTATCATGCTTGCCAAGCACTCAATGTGGTCCAGATGCTAGTAAGGACTTTGACGATGTGGGGAACATCTTACGGTGTTGCGAGACAACACCCAGAAGGAACTGGGGTTGCTCTTCTTTTGTGGTGTGTCGGCCGTTGAACTCCTCAATGAGTTTGACCCCTCGCTCAGCCACATCGTTGATCACTGGAAGATTTTTTACTTTCTTCAGACCGTCTTTGAATGATGCATTCTCTTCCCAGTCTTCTGGGTCTGCATTAAGAAAATCACTGTTGATGTCGAGGTGTTTCAGGAAACGGATTGACTTGCGAGTTGCAAAAGATTCAAGTGGTGGAATCATGGAACTTTTCAATTCGACCCGCTTTGGGGGATCTTCGTCTTCGTCATCATCCTCATCGCTTTCATCTGATTCTGCCGGGATCATGGCCGACACTATGGCCCACTTTGTCGGTGCTGAAACAGCTTCATCGAACAGTGACAGTGCCACAAGCTCCTCTGACACATACCACAGATGCTGTTGCAGTTTGTCTCTGGCCGCTCTTCCAACACGGTCATTGTGGTAAGAGTGTAGTTTCTTCAGCATCTCCAAATCTGTTCAAGAAGCAACTGCGGCATCAGGGGCAGAAAACCAGGCTTCCACATAAATCAGGATGGAGAAAATGCTCACATCACGAACACAGGACTCCTCCCGTTGGGTAAGATCTTTGAGTTGTCCTCGGAACATCCAAATCTTGAGACAGTACAAGACTTTTGCCATCCATCTGGCATGATGAAAAGCTCTGGGTTTCTTGAAATTGAAACTAGGAAGATTCCCTCCAAGGCAGACAATCGTTAACTCCAAGAATTCCAGGTAATCATCTCGGTGATTGCCCTGTGCCAACTTGGATTCCGCAAACTTCATGATGCGATCCCTGTCAGGTTGCAGCACCTCCAGCACTTTTCCAGTTTGATAGTTGGACTTGTCAAGGGAGCCCCAATTCTTTTGGAACCGGCGAAAGAGTTGGACATCGGGACCCGATGAAGCTCCAGAGCATGTAGAGAATACTGCACCAAGAATTATTTTGTAAATGTGATGGCGGCATGCCAAATGAAGGACTGTGCGACGGAGTCTCTGTTCTAGAAGAATGCACGCTCCTGATCGACGTCCCGTGTTCGATGCAGTTGTATCAAAGCAGAAGCCTGCAACCTTTTCATCCAAACACCATTCCTGTAACAGTTCATAAACTGCTGCAGCTTGATTCTCGCCCGTTCCTGATGTCAGTTTTGGTACACCAAGAAGTTGTGTTTCTCCAGTGGAGACAGCCGTTATCAAAACTGGAAGGCGATCAACGGATGTGGTTGAACAGAGGAGAGATGGCAATAACTTGCTATCCCAATGCACAATGCATGTTTTGCCTTCGGCTTTGAATGCGTTGTGCAGGTCCGTCTATTGTTGCTGACGGTGCTTTTCTCTATGGCACTTGACGCTGGAGCGGCTGATATTGAGCTCCCCAGGATAATGTCCCAGACTTCTGGCGGTTTCAGCTACCACAAACAGAGCATTGCGATCCGTTGTCCCTGTCTGATCCAGGGCTGCTGTAAGCTCTGGGGTCCAGACATTGTTAGGTTGAAACTGCT
The DNA here is from genome assembly GCA_033557465.1 of Ichthyophis bannanicus. Taxonomy (NCBI): domain Eukaryota; kingdom Metazoa; phylum Chordata; class Amphibia; order Gymnophiona; family Ichthyophiidae; genus Ichthyophis; species Ichthyophis bannanicus. The sequence continues at coordinate 114,658,760 of CM066049.1, read as the reverse complement.
TCGTTTGTGGAGTTGCTTTCTTCTGTCCGTTATCTGAATCCGCAGATGTCGACGAGTCTTCACCTGACTCTGCTGAGGAAGAAGATCCTTCCAGCTGAACTTGGCTTGTAGTTGCCTCGGCTTTGGCAACATGTTTTTGTCTGCGCCTTTTCAGTTCTTCTTCTCGCTGTTGCGATCTTGCTTCCGTGTTGGCCAGTTTCTTGTCCATCGTGCACATTGAGCCGCGGTGCCCTGGTTCTCGTTGCGTTATTAAGAATTCTTTGTCTTCTTGAATATGAATTAAAGACATTGCATTGGCATGCGCCACATCAAATAGGTTTTTCATTGCAACCTGGAATTCTTTTTCATTTGCCTCTTGTTTCCCTCCTCTCCCTTTGTTTTTCTTCAAAAGTTTCCACTGATTGAACAATTTCTTTACTTTTTCTTGAATTTTGTCATTTCTTTGAACAGGAAGCCTGGCCTTTTCCCAGTAAGCTTCTACTTCACTTGTTACAATAGATGCACTTTCACTAACGCCTTTGTTTAATGTCATATGGTGATGTAAAAATACACTTAATACTTGCTCCTTGCTGGGGAGCTTGGCGCCCAGAATTGTGGTGGACATTTCTTCAATGAGATAAAAACCACGTTTTTTCGCCATCTGAAAAGAATAAAGATACAAAGATAATAGTACAATGTCTTTGCCACCTCTCAGAGACGAGATTAGTTCAAATATGACGCAATCAAATGTAATCAGCGTGGAACTGAGTGGATGATACAAGATGATGCAACATTTCGTCATCTGCTCCCAGGGGGAAATCTCAAGACTTGTTGAGCCACCCCTAAATATTATTTGATTGGCTTCAAACTTTGTACACAGTGTTGTCTACCTAAATGGAACCAGAATCAGGCCAGGGAGCAAAGGAATTCAGGAATTCATTTTTATGGACCACCCTACAGTCCAGGGTGTGCCCGGCATGTCCCCTGAACGTATTGCATGGAAAGTCCCTTACTGTGCATTGCATTAATTTGCAATTAATGTCATTCAGCTGCCATCTGGATAAATTTAGCCATTATGGGGTAAATCACCAATAATAGTCCTAGCTTTAAATGGATAAGTTATCCACTGAAATTTAGCACCAGATATTGAGCAATTTTACTTAAACAGATAGGACCACTAAATATCAGGCATTAAGAGAAGTTGATAAATAATGTTCTATATGTTTGTTAGATAAGACTAAGGGGCTTGTTTACAAAGCCGCGGTAGCGGGTTCCGATCGTTATCGGAGTCGCGGCCCCATTGAAATCAGCCGCGGCTCCGATAACGATCGGAAACCGCTACTGCGACTTTGTAAACAAGCCCCTAAGTTCTTGTATGTGTTGGTAGTAGCACTTTAGATATGGTAAGCAGCGGTGCATCATTCGCTCCTTTTAAGACAGTGGTTATATCCTTGAACATCAACCCCATATATTGTTTTCCATATAAATTTATGCACACCATTAGAAATTTTGTTTGCTGTCTCTCATACTCAACAGAATTCGAAAGTGTCTGTCCGTAGCTTGCAAATAAAGCAAACTTGATATCAAATTCTAAGGGACCATGGAAACATGACTCCTTGCACATGCACCATCATCTCCCATGGACATCTGTAACACCTGCTGGTCACTCTAGGGCTCATGTCTGTCTTAGCTTGATAAGCGATAGCTATGAATTCCACCAAATACCAGCAAATTCTTGATAAGGGAAAGCGAGTGTGGAACATGCTTCATGAAAACACCTGTGAAAAGAATGCACAGATTGTTATATATAGTTTCTGGAAATTTTTAGACCTGTAGCATTTCTATAAACTTGACAAATTAGCATGTCACTTGAGATATATAAAGCCTGACAGTGAAAAATGTTACATTGACTTTCTTTGACTGGCCTCAACTCTTTGGTTTTCCATTTCATCACATATCAAAAGTTTGAGTTCTGTCACCTAATATCCACCTTCAAGTTCTGGCCTACATTGAAATTTATAAGGTTTTGTTCAGATGCCTGCCATTTTACCCCAGGCATGTTGAATGCTGAGATGCAGCAATAATCTTCACTGTTTCTTTAACAAGAAAGTTCATCCATTCACTTTAATTACATTTTCAGTGCTGGTGATTGTCCCCCTGCCTGCAAAGAATGTTTCCTACCATAAAAAAACCATTATCTGCCACATTTATAGATAAGCAGAGCACTGCCAGAGGGCGAGAATGCTAGGGTGAAAGATTGTAGTGCAATTCTGTGCAAAATTTATAACTTTCCTTGGGGCGAACTGTCATCCTGATCCAAGCATCAGACAAAAGACTCCAGGATGGAAATACAGATGTTTCTTGCCTTGTCAGCTGTTCTTTTCTTAAGGGGCAGTTTGGCTGCAAGATGGTAGCAACAAATACAGGACTTCAGGAAGCACATGATATGTGGCTTGTTTGCCAAACTACCTATCTGGACTGTAAAAATTTCAGCTGATACGTTCCCACCCCTCTCTATCCTCATCAGTGGGACAGCCTTGCATCATTTGGCAGCAAATGTCTCTGATATATTCTGGACGTGGCTGAATTGTGTCATCGCATTGGTGGCCTTTGCCACTTCTAACAAGTAGATTTCACCAAGAGGCGTGACGTGAAAGTGCGGCTCGACATAAGACGTGCCCTACTGGGCCAGGCCAATAGGCCCATAAAGCCCAACATCCTGGTCAACCCCCACATCCAACCATTATCAAAAATAAGTCAAAGTTGTACACGAACCAGGTGCATTTCAACCTAGCTCTAGCTTGATTAAATTTTTTAATGATTCCCTAGATCCATATGGAAATCTGAGATTTTTGCAGGCAAATTTGAAGACAATTCAAAGGAATTTTTTTAAAAAGTCATCAAACCAGAACCACATTTGTTTGAGACCCATTTCTATTTTTTCTTAATTAGTTGTGAATTTTGCAAGTCTATTTTGAATTTCCTCAATGTTTCACTGCACCAATTTATTGCCTTTTCAAAATGTTCCCGGGCTTGCCAACTTCTTCAGTGAACCTATATTTAGAGACATTATGCATCTCTACATGTGAGCTCTGCGGATGCTCACAAGCCACAAGTCATTGGCTTCAGTGTGTGGAGAATTCTTTTGCCTTAGGTGTGAAACATTTCCCAAAACAGTCTGCTATGGTACTATTAAGGGGAGTGTTTGCTAAAAAGTGCTAGTTTTACCAAAGGTTCAGCCCCAAAAACTAACAAGAGGGTGGTGACAAATAACAAATGAGAGCACACATGGCATGACCCTATGAGTTACTGCAAGTGTGCTAAACCCTGTAGATCATTAGCGCTGTTGTGTGAACAGACCCCCAAAAGTAGTATTTATATCCATTAGCTGTATGAGTGTAACTTCCAAAACTGTACCAGGAGGCCCAAAATCTGTGGTACTTTTATCTATTGATTTTGCACCGGCCTTCAAAGGTGGAATATGTCCATAGTTTCACTCTGAAAAAGGCAGAGGATAAAATTTACCCCTAGAGATTTGCACCTGCTCTTTGTAGCAAAAATAATGGATGTAGCTCTGAAAATGCAAATTGTGCAGCAGTTGCCTCTTCTGTCCTAACCCACTCTGGAAGCTTCTCAATGAAAATGTAGGACAAAGTCCACAGGCTGGTAAGCAACGTGTCGAGTTCTACCTGCACAGAGGATGGGCAGCTTTCAGACAACCTGCTGAACCGCCTAAATATCCATTTCCATGTGTAAATGTTTTTTCAAAACTGCCATCTCCACACACAGAGCTTGTCATTAGGAGAGAGTGGACTGCGTCTAAACCTGTTGGGAAATAATTCTTCCCTTTAATTTTTCTAGCAGCAAACTGTAAAAGGTGACTACGCTTTGGAAACTATTCTAATATTTATCGGGTTATAGAAAATGACTATGACCTCCACTGGTTAAAGGTTCATACTATCTTCGGTCAGTAGTTTTTGACATTTATAATCCTATCAATCATCCTTTCATAACAATATGCTTTAGTCCAAACAGTACTTATATTTTTCAGACAATGCTCATATCTGTAAAGTCTGGGAATGCTCTTGACCCCCAGAATTTGCATCAATTTTCCAAGGCAATACTTTCCCTTTGAAAATCGACTTGGGATAAATACGTGTACAAGTTGCACGCACTACTTGTGTGGATGCTTTTGCCATGAAAACTCACACACATACTTTTGGAAAGCATGTTCTCTGTGGTGAGCACCCCATTAGGAATAGCCTAATGATTAAAGCAGGGAAATAAAACAAAAGATATTATAATGCCTCTATATCGTTCCATGGTGAGACCGCACCTTGAATATTGTGTGCAATTCTGGTCGCCGTATCTTAAAAAGGATATAGCGTTTTTAGAAAAGGTTCAGAGAAGAGCCACCAAAATGGTAAAGGGGATGGAAGGATACCCCCTATGAAGAAAGGCTAAAAAGGTTAGGGCTCTTTAACCTGGAAAAGAGACGGCTGAGGGGAGATATGATAGAAGTCTATAAATTAATGAATGGAGTGGAACGGGTAAACGTAGATCGATTGTTTACGTTATCAGAATATAGAAAGACTAGGGGACATGCAGTGAAGCTACAGGGTAAACTATTTAAGACTAATAAAAGAAAATATTTTTTCACTCAACGTGTAATCAAACTCTGGAATTTGTTACCGGAGGATGTAGTAAAGACTGTTAGTGTAGCTGGGTTTAAAAAAGGTTTGGACAAGTTCCTGGAGGAAAGGTCCATAAACCATTATTAAGAAGTGATCGAAGATATCAATGCTTGACCCAGTACAAGCATTGTGGAACTTGTGTCTCTTGGGGAAACTGCTAGGTACGTATGACCTAGATTGGCCACTGTTGGAAACAGGATACTGGGCTTGATGGACCTTGGTCTGACCCAGTATGGCATATCTTATGTTCTTATGTTCTTATGCTGAGAACCAGGGAAATCAGGTTTGAACCCCACTGCTGTTCTTTGTGATTGTGGAAAAGTCACTTAATCCTACACAGTCTCATCAATTAACTTAGATTGTAAGCCCTCTGGGGACATAACAAGATGCCTACTCTGTGTTGACTCCTGGAAACCCAGCAACCCCCTGGGTTTTCTTGGCAAGCTATGACTGGTAGTAGATTGCCAGGCCTTTCTTCAGAGGCAACAGAGAGTAAAATGACTTGCCCAAGGCGTAGCCAGTGAGAATTGAACCGTAGTCTCTTAGAGCCCAAAATTCAATTGGGATGGCTATGCGCCACTATGGCTCATAGTCATCACCGCTGACCTCTGACTCTGGATATTCAATGCTGGGGTTATATTGAATATCCGGGGTCACTGCAGAGCCTCCGACACTGCAGAAGCTAACCGCATAGTGGTGAGGTATTGCTGCTACCTGGTTAGTGACTGTTCCTGCCTATGACACGTCCCATATTGCCCACGGTTAGCATTGGGGTGTAGAGCGGCATTAGTTGGGGATATTCAGTGTCATTTTCATGGTTTCCAGGTCAGTAAACCATGTAAATGCCTTTAGAATATCGGGCCCTTAGTTACTAGGCTGCTACTTAAACCACTAGGCTCTTTCTCCACTTTATCTGCATGTAGCTCACCTCGAGCTAAATCCAGTTCCCCCTTCCCGGTGACTTTCTCAAATGTGCATACATTGATGTGCACGCAGAGGGCAATTTTCAAAAACTCTATTTCTGTGTGTAAAATCCTGTTTTATGCCGAGAAATACCTTTGGAAAATTCCTTCGTTCTATGCAAACACCCTTATTAAGATTTGGCAAGTCCGTCTTGTTATGGTTTCTTAGTTAAGACTGTTAATGAAGGAAAAAGTGTTTTCTTTGGCACCTTTATGATGCCCAGAATATTTGTCTGGTTCCATGAAAAACTCTGCACAGAGAGGGCTTTAGAAACTCCACGTTGACCAGTTGAGCTGTCCTAAACAGCCATTTCTGGCCTGTCAAAGCAGCAGATGTGGGGAAGAGAAGGGGGACAGGATGGGATGAAAGATGTAGGGTGGCCCCTTGTGACATAATACAATTCTGCGTATCTGAATCTAGGAGCATCCTACGACTACTTAAAGCAAAAATGTTTCCACTGTGCTTCAGCAGGATGGGCACACAGAGACAGAGTCTCTTAGACATGAAAGAGCCACTTGCAGGAGCAGGCCCTGTTTCCACACCTCTAGCTCTTTTTTCAAAAACAGTTTTGAAATACTTTTTGGGATGTGACAGAATGTGCTCCTAAATACTGCATGCATCTCTTTCACTTACCTTCATAATTCCCTGGGAGAATGTGCTTTTGTTGTGGCACTTCCCTGTTACCATGTTATCTTTCACAACACCAGAACATGCTAATTATCTAATAAATTGTCAAACAGAAGCTGCATTTTTTCCTTTTACATTTAAGAATACCATATACAGTATCATGTGATCTAACAATTAAAAAGGCTTGTATTTTTTTCTACTACTTATCATTTATATAACGCTACAAAGCATATGTAGTGCTATACTGAGACATGAAAGAGATAGTCCCTACTCCTCAGAGCTTAGACAACACAACTTGGGACTAGGATATATCTAGGGGAATGGTAAGGAAACACATAGGAGGTGGCAAGGAGATTTGGGGGATCATTTTTTTTGCATTGTTTACTGCAAAATATCGATGGCTACTCAATGTACAATTCAGAATCACAGGCCCAATATTAAAGGATTTATGCTGTTAACTTTGAGAGTTATGCTCCTAAATTGGCCTCATTGAAAATTTATTAGGGTTGAATGCCTAAATTGTTTCTTAAAAATTCACTAAATGCCAAAATCTACGAGCATAAAGAGTGGGTGGCAATGAGGATGGATTTAGGGCAGGAGGAAAAAATATGGGCTTAGCACTAATTTTCAGCACTAACCACCTAAATTTATCTAATAAATCTAGGCAAATGAATTGGAGCATAAATTTTAAGCTTCTAATTTAGGATGAATTTTCAGCTGAAAAACTAGGCTCCTAAGTGTGGCTGAAAATAGGGAATGAATTTAGGATTCTAACATAGAATCCTAAAGTCGGGAGTTCAGCATTTTTGGAATATCTGGCCTGACATTTTTAGCACTTTTCTAAATTCAGCACACATAAGAACATTACTTGGACTTACTCTGGAGTTTTTCACTATCTAAAGACATCTAAAAGCAAACACACCAGCAAACAAAGCCAAAATGTGAAAGCAGAAATGATTACTTGTAAAGAAACATATCCCGTGAGGGGATGAAGGATGTCCCAAACCATTTATATGCATACACAAGCAAGGCTGCCAGCCCCCCAAGCCTGCCACCTTTGTACTGGGAAGTTATTGGGCTTTCCCCATATCAAGGCCAGGTGACCGGTAGTAAGGATGTGCGCTCCATAGCATGCATTCCGTTTGTTTAATCACTTTAAAAATTTTAGTGTCCACAAAACTCAATTGTATGCCAATAAACCTGTCAATCCATAAACAATCATTTTACAATTGATAGAAAGGTCTAATGTACATAAAATGCACGCACTAACAACAGATGTTTGAAATGAACTGAATCAATTACCCAAAGTCAGGAAAAATTCTGAAAAATCTGAAAACAAACCAAAAATATTTTGGCCATGTAGAAATAACAAGTGCTGTAGACTTACTGTATGAAGAAAGGCCTGGCAATCTACTTCTGGTCACACCTTGCCAAGAAAACCCAGGGGTCAGTCACAAGTATCCTCATGGTCACCAGGGGTCAACATCGACTTGACAGCACACCACAACATCCCTAATAGATGGACCTTGGCTAGGCCTGTGAGGCCTTTTAAGATAGCTATCTCTGGTCCTCGATGGAACCAAACCTTCACAGGCTCAGATTCTTCCCTGCTCCCCACCCATTGCTGCAATAATTCAAACAGAAGTGTGATAGAGAAGTAAGAAATATTATAATTGCTTTTTAATCTGACTATATAACTATATGGTCCATGAAAGTGAAGCAGCACAGGAGTGAAGGAGCAGCCTAGTGGTTAGAGCCACTGTCTTGAGCAAGTCACTTTACTCTCCATTTCCTTGGAAGAAAGGGTCTGGCAATCTACTTCCAATAATATAAACCCAGGGGCAGCTGGGTTGCCAGGAGTCAGCACTGACTTGATAGCACTAAATAAAAAAAAGGAATTAAAATGATCAGAAGTCTTTCCTTGTTAATTTCAAAGTACTGTAACAAAGTTCTAAATCATAAAAATCTACAGCTTTGTCACCTTCTGATCACCCATCCATCTAGTCCCCCTTCCCCTCATAGTTTTTTCTTCAAATTATCATTAGAATGTTTTTATTCAGGACCAGCTATGGGTACCAGTCTGTCAACAATGAGCCGCCTGACTGAAGACCAAACACAATTTAGGATAGCTATCCAGAGGGTCACCATGAGTCGACTCCGACTCGACGGCACTTAACAACAACAGTGCAAGAAGATGAGGCAACCCTAAGTGACCTTCATTCCTTGTGCCTCCCTGACGAGCTCTTCATTACCGTCGCTGTTGCCCGCTCACCGGGACCTACAGTGGCAACAACGGATTGAACCAGCCTTGCTGAGCTTACCTGCAAAGGTCAACACTGTGGGGCTGTCTGCTTGTGCCCCCTCTGATGGCAAATGTCCTGTCCCCATGCAAACAGGAAGAGACCATCAGAGGGAGTGGAAACAGACAGCCCCACAGCGCCCAAGTTTGCAAAAAGCGCCATGGGGCTGTTTCAATTTGTTGCCAGTGCTATACATCCTGGTGTGGGGTGACAGCACTGGCAATGGGCACCCCTGGTTTGCCTAATGGTAGCTCTGGCCCTGTTTTTAGCTTTCATTTATTTATTCTAGAATTGTAATCTTTAGCTCAGTCTATCCTGACCCAAAGTAGAAGATTTTAGCTCCAGAAAGATAGTCAAAAAATGTATTGAGTTAATGCAGTGGTAAAGGATTTCACTTCATTCTTATTTTGTATTGTTTTTATTTATTAACCTTTATGTCTATACTTTCAAGTACTACTTCACCGTGCCTCTAAATTTGATGTTACTCCACTTCTCATTGACTCCCACTAGTTACCGCTCTCAAACCATATTCAATATAAGCTCCTCACCTTGATTCATAAATCCTTACACACCGACACTCCCTCTTACCTCTCTTCACATATTAACCCCCATGCTCCTCTGCGGCTTCTTTGCTCCATTCACACTAATCGCCTTAATCTCCCCTCCCCTTCTTGTTCCTGCTACGAATCGTCCCATCACGCTGCCTTCTATTTCATGGTCCCAGCCTTTGGAACACATTGCCTGCTGATCTCCGCCTGGAACTGTCTTTCCCCAGATTTAAGTCCCATCTCAAAACTCACCTGTTTCAGTTGGCTTTCAATCTATCTCCTTTGGCGGCTCAGGATTCTGTCTCCTTTCCCTCTCGCTCATGACTCTCTCCTGCCCTCCCTCTCTTCGTCATTCTGTTGTATATCTCTTCTTCTCCTTTGCTATGATTTTATTGGTGTTCCTTTCTTTCTTCTTGAATTGTTTTTATGTGCTGTTGCGAAGGGTGGTATAGCAAGCTTTAATAAACCGTAAAACTTACTGTAAAAATAAGGAAGCAACTTCCAAAATGTGGAGTAAATCTTCAAAGGCTTAGGTGCCTTTCTGAAAAGCTTTAATAAAGGACCCACCTCAATCAGTCATATCTGGCAAAGTGGATATTCAGTCTTTCCTAACATACATCCTGTCAGTTGCGCAAAAGAGGCATTCTGAGAGTGTTCAGAGGTGTGGTTGGAAACTATACCTATATATTTCATTTTAAACAATTTACGTAGGTTGTGGTCATAGTGCTAATATTTGTTGTTTATTCCATCACTTAACATCAGGTAAATGTAGATGTGGACTTTTGGCCACATAAGAAGTCAATATGCCATTCCAAAGCACCTATGCTTGAAAATTGGTTTGGGTTGGGGCACCCTGAAAGGTCTGGGTACCCATGGCCTGTTAGGTGCTCTTTGAAAAATCTTGCCAATGAAAGCATAAAATATACAAGGCTATGTTTCCTTGAATACAAAAGCAGTGTTTAGTGAAAAGCAAGATGTTAATTGCTGCCAAGTTACTGTTTATATCTAATAATCTGCCCATTTCATTATGGGGTGATTTTATGAAACATTTTTTTGGGTGCAAAAGTCTTTTTTTTTTACATGCATAAAAGGGCTTTTAAACAATTAGGTGTCGGTACCTCATAAGGCCAAGAAGGCATGCATTTTCATGCAACCTGCATGTTAGTGTGTTCCAGGGTAGAGTTTGGGTAGATTGCAGATGGAGTAATAATTTACACACCTTTTATAGAAACCCGACATAGGCATGCAATTTAGGTGCTGGTGTTTATATCTGTTTCTGAACTGGTGTAAATGTTCATGGCTTCAATCTATCTGCAATTTCTGCTGGTTTACCTTTGGTTATTTATTTATTTATCCATATTTATTACTCACGTATCTTTAAATTCTAAGTGAATTCCAAAATACATATATAATCACTTATAATATGGTCACAAAAATCGCAAAACAAAACAAGAGCATAAGATCACAAATGACAACAAAAAACATACAAATAACATAGAAACATAGGCTGTATGATCTTTTTCTGTCATCATGTTTCTATTTAGTCTGCCTTGACATATCAACTACTATAGTCCCTTTTTTTTTTTTTTCCCCTTTAGAGATCCTCTGTGTTTGTCTCATGCTTTCTGGAATTCAGATACTGTCCTTGTCTCTTCTACCTCCACTGGGAGACTATTCCATGCATCTATCACTCTTTCCGTAAAATATTTTTTTCACATAGTACTTCTGAGTGGATCCCCTTTTACCCTCATCCTATATCCCCTTGTTGCAGATCTTACTTTCAATCGAAAGAGACTTTCCTCCTGTGCATTTATGCCGTGGAGGTGTTTAAACGTCTCTGTCATACAGTATCTCCTCTATCCCGCTTATCCTCTAAAGTAAATAAAACCTTAGTGGGATGTTTACTAAACTGCATTAACCTTTTGCAGCTAATGTGGCATGTTAGTGTAATGCAATAGGGGGCGCGCATAGCATTCCCTCAGCCGATGCCGCACCAAAAATGCAGACAGTGCGGTCAGACAGCAGTCAAAATGCAGCTAATGCCACTCATTGAGGTGCATGAGTTGCACCTGTGCTCTCTGCAAATCCAACAATTGGCGCGTGCTGTTGATGCGTGTGGTGCCCACTCGGTGCAGACAGGCCCACTCCCCACCTTAACCCCGCACACGTACACAGCTATCATTGCTGCACTCTTTACATTTGTCCTGCATTAGCTGCTAATGCACAGCGCTTGGCAAGGACTATCTGTCATGTTAGGAGCTAATGCGATTTAGTACACATGTCTCTTAAAGTCAGTACATACATAATACTCCTGATATATAGCCTGAGAGAGTGTGTAATCCTTTAGATTATCAGCTCAGATCTGGAAAAGCCTCTTTCTGAAAACGAGGGTATTGATCCCGGCTTTGCCAGTGATGTGTTCCATAAAGATGGAGCCGCTATAGAGAAGGATTGCATTTTATAAAGACACATAGACGGCTATGTATCTTTATAAAGTAGACTAAAAATCAGTGCCTTCTCAACCCCCAAACCTAATGTCCTGTTGCAAATTCATCCTCTAAAGGAGCAGAATATACCTTTGTAAGTAGAGGGAGATCGTCTTATTGTGTGACAAGTATTGCATGTATCTGTACAGTGATTTTGTATTAATTCCTCTTGAAGAAGGTTCAGCATGGAAACATTAGTCTTTGAAGTATAAGCATCATCTGAAAGGAAATAAAGATTTCAGACAGTTCAATCCATCATGGTACCAGTTTCAATCTATCGTAGCACAGTTTAAAAATTATGTTATGCATGCTCATTGTTTGCATTTTTTTCCAAAATGCTTTGAAGAGAAAAAAGAATGCAGGTCAGAGATCATTTGTTTCACAAATGTACACCTTACAGTTCTGGTTTGCCCTTTGAAATTATGCATTCTCTTTAATGGTAGTTATTTTCATGTCACAATGGATTGATGAATGTTACTGTGCAACACTAAAGAACATAAGCACAAATGTTTATTATGGTCCTAACTATGGGTTGGGTAAGGATCTGGACTGTTTAAGTGTCAAATGGTGACAACATGTGTTCTATACAGCGCAGACCCCAAGGGTACAAGAACTCAGCTAATACTGTTCATATAGAAGTGCAAGATTGAAGACCACACAGAGAGCGAAATTCAACTTTTGGTAAAAATAGGCAATCTATATTTCTACAACCAAACACTCTGGGCTAATTTGTTTGCTAATTCAATTATTTGTAAATTTATAAAAGATGTTAAACTATGGCATGAAAAGGCACAGTAGGTCTTTGAGATATGTCGCAATACTATATATCTTTGTCAAAGGGCCTGATATTCAAAAAGGAACAACGAAAGCTTGAACACATGAACAGGTTGAGTGTACATTTATATTGTCGATTTGTATTTGCATGGAAATTTTGCAATCCACCTGTGCAAAAGAAATTGCATGCACATCTTGACACAAGTCTTATTGGAGATAGGTGGATCTATATTTACAGTTGAATCACATAATGGATTCGGTAAGCTTTTACTTCTTTATAAATCCTGGAATTCCTATGATTTATTCAGATTTATGTTACCTGATTTGAAGTTTTTATCAAATACCATTGTGCAGGTCTTTAGGAGTGGAGGAGTGGCCTAGTGGTTGGGGCAAGGTACTTAAGGCCTAGAAGGTCAGGGGTTCAAATCCCATTAGAGGACAGCAACCTTGGGCCATAAGGACTGGGGTTTCTAGTCCCACAGGTGCTCCTTGTGGTCTTGGGCAAGCCACTTAACCCTCCATAGCCCATGTTCCCTGTAAAATAGTTATCTCCAAGTTATAATGCCCTGTTCAATGTAAACCACACTGATGCAGAATAGCACAGTATATAAGAGAACATAAATATTTGGGCCAATAAATTTAAACTGGTTGATATGGAAATGTTAATCAACTTGAATAATTTAGATTTATCACATCACATTTTTCAAACAGACCCCAGCAGCATTGACCAGGGCCAAAGACTCTGGGGTCAATTGTGAAGGGTCTAGGTACCTAAGTTAGGGAATTACGCCTGGAAATGTACCTTTGAAGATTCACTAGGTCTGTTCACATAAATGTAGAAAGCTACTTTGATTAGACACCTAAAACGTCCCCAGATCTACAGGGGTAGACGGGGTACAGGAACAAAATGAGTGGCCTAATGCTGATCTTCTATACTTGGCACCTAATGGGGGCCTGTTTATCAAATGCAAATTAATGTGTATTAATGGGCATTGTTGTGCATTAATGAGCATTGTCAACCAATTGGCCCCTTTCAGAATAATGGGCTTATTGATTTAACAATACACAGTAACATGCATTAATGTAAACTGTACAAATTCAAACACAAGAATTCATTGATAGCTCAGCCCCACTTGACGACCAGCAATATGGGTTTCGCCCCAGACACGGAGTAGAATCACTACTAACAGTGCTAATCAATACACTTGTGAGAGGAATAGACAAACCTAAACAAGCATTCTTACTCATATTCATAGACGTGTCTGCAGCCTTCGACAGTGTTCACCACTCAATAATGATCAATAAACTTAAACAAATAGGTATTAAATCCACTGTCCTAAAGTGGTTTACTTCTTATCTAACAGAACGATCACAAACGGTACAAATCGGTAATCTCTCATCAAAAACATACAAACAAGAACTAGGCCTCCCACAAGGCTCAGCTCTATCAGCGTTGCTTTTTAACATATACCTAAAACACATCTGTACAATATTTAAAAAATTCAATGTCCTCTATCACCTATATGCGGACGACATAATGATGTATGTCCCATTCAAAATCCCAAATATCCCTACACAACTCATTAACGACTGCCTCACTGAAATCAACACCTGGCTAAATGAAAACAATCTACACATCAATCACTCAAAAACAGAAGCCCTAATAGTAACTAAATGCACAACATTTATTCCCCCCTCGCATATAACATTGCAAAATAATAATATCATACTGAAAACTGAAATACGCTACTTAGGTGTGATACTGGATAAACATCTCAGCATGGACACACATGTAAGAAACATAGCAAAAAAAGTTTACTTTAAACTAAAAATATTAAAGCAACTCCGCCCACTAATGCACTTACAGGACTTCCAACGCGTCATACAAGCAATCATAACCCCACAGTTTGACTTCGCAAACCTAACCTTACTTGGCGTAAGCAAGGAAGCCATAAAAAAACTTCAATTAGCACAAAACGCAGCAGCAAGGACCATAACGAAAGCCCCACCTTTCCAACATATAACCCCAATCTTAGAATATCTACACTGGCTCCCGATTCAAAGCCGCATAGAATATAAAACTATATTAACCACCTACAAAGCCATAACAAAAACAGCACCCCTGCCCATAAATAACCTTATCAAAATAGAACCTACACACAATCTACAAAGGAGAGACCAGCTTAATAAACTAACCACTCCAAAAGAATTCATTAGGGCCAATAAAACCACTAACAAAAAAGCCTTCTCCCATGCAGCACCTATCTTGTGGAACACAATCCCAATAGAACTAAGACAATTACCCGACATAATGGAGTTCAGAAAAAAAACTCAAAACACACTTATTCACAAAGCATTATGGATCTCTGACCAGCACACCACACACCCCCCAACTGGATAAAGGATAATCCCACCCCGAGTAATACACAACTCATCAAAAGAATGAAGTGATACACCCTAAAACAAAGCGAATAAGTAAATGAAAAACAAAACAATGTATATAGTTTAATTATGTTCAACTGTACATAGTTTACTAATTGTTAATTGTTAATTATTAATTGTTAACTGTATTTACCTAGCTACAAATGTTATATGTAAAAACAGACCACACTGTTTATTGTTGTTATATGGAAACCGCACCTGATCAATGGAAGGAGCGGTATATAAATAATCTGTTAATTAAATTAAATTAAATTAATGCAATTTTCCTGATCCTGATTGCTTTAGGAACAAGTTTTATGATTTCTAGGGAAGAACCCCCCCCCCTCCTTCCCACCACTCTGCTCTTGCCTGTGGGCACCAACAGCTTAAATCTGATCCTGGCTCTAAATTTTAGATCCCTAAATTCAGGAACATTTTCATCTAAATGGGAAAAACCCAATTTTGTTTGGGTCGGAAACGGCTGGTACGATCTGCCAATCAAGAAATCCCCTGAAGCAGCTGACGTGAAATGTGGGCCTTCATTGGGTACTCTGAGATGGGAGCTCATGTTAATTTATTGAGTGTGCAAACAGATAAGTAATTTTTGCTCAAACACATTTATGATTGAAGGACTAGATTATTGCACTAACATAAGATGTTTCAAAAGAAAATGTTTTTAAATTAAAGCATAATTACAAAAAAAACAGGGTAGGTATAATGTTTGTGCCTTAAGGAGTGATCTCTGTCACTTATATTAGGACATTTAAACTGCTGTATCATTTCAGTCAAAGTGTTTTACATTGTAACTTAAACTTGGTTATGTACATTAAAAAGGGACAATGATAACTTGGATTTTTCTGAGAAAGTAGAGGGTTAAGTGACTTGCTCAAGGCCACAAGGAGTGCTAGTGGGAAATGGTCACAAGCCAGTGCTCTAATCATTAGGCTACTCCTCTGCTGGTCTTTTAGAAAAGGCTTAAAATAGGCAGCTTTTGAGTGCCTTAACCTAGGAGCCCTGTTATAAAATTATACTCCTTATATCAAATGGCTTCTTTTTAGTTTTCTAGAAGGTTAGTGTGTTTAAACACTGCTTTCAGTTTTCTGCTGCAAGAGATAATTGACTACTGTAAACTTACAACCCCCTTTTTTAAACTCCTACCCCATCTTATTTGTTTATTCAAGTTAGATGGTTAAGTTAAAAGCAGATCAGAGGTTCACCCATCAGACCTTCTTTTGATTTTCTAACAGCTCTCTACATGGCAGTCCAGACACAAAAGGCGGAAAAAACCCACAGCATCTGTAGCCAATTCGTCAGCACAGAGGAAAAAGAATTCTCTCCAAACCTCAAGTCTGAGGCTCGGTTTAAGCTCTTTGATCAACACATTTCTCTGGAGTCCAACTACGTCACCAGAACCACCAATCTTTCACCTCACAAAACTTGTGAATTGCACTGATTCTGTAATGCACAGCCTCCCTGCCTTTGTAGCCATGACATGTGTTGAAAAGAAGTTTCGGTGCAGCCTTTGCTGAAGCTGGCTTGGCCAATGATATGGATGGTTTCTGCTTCCAGAGACATTCATTATAGAACAAGGTTTTGATGAGCCTTACGGTACATAATTT
Source organism: Ichthyophis bannanicus (assembly GCA_033557465.1). Taxonomy (NCBI): domain Eukaryota; kingdom Metazoa; phylum Chordata; class Amphibia; order Gymnophiona; family Ichthyophiidae; genus Ichthyophis; species Ichthyophis bannanicus. The sequence goes on along the minus strand of CM066049.1, from coordinate 114,642,349 downwards.
TCGTATAGCATATGTGGCATACAAATTATTAGTATACAAATGGGATTTGTCTTGCCCAATAAAGTTGGTCCATGTCTGCACAGTACTAAGGAGGCAATTTTGTAAAGTTCTTAATGCATGCATGTGGCAGTTTACATGGAATAGTGACCTTTTAGAAAATACCAACTGGCATGTTGATATCAAGTTACATCCTTTGCTGGTAGGTGTAGCCAGGGGTATAATCAGGAGCACGGGCAGAGTTCACAAATATGTGTACAGAGACTACTTGGATGATGTACTAGGAACAGTGGCACCATCCAGTGTCCCTACTAATTGTTATAAGATGTAGAAGGAAAGATCTATAGTAAACATTTGCAGAACAGGGGAGGTTCTTTCTACCAATCATTTCAGACTGGCAGGGGACTCCTGAAAGGGAAAAGCCCACTGAGTATACAAACCACATCCAAAGTCAGTTTACTGTCTTTGGCACACAGCTACTACACCATGTAAGAGTAAAGGCTCCGCTCTTGAGGGGCAGCCATCTATGGCACTCAGACATAGCACCCTAAGAGAGACGTTTTTGCACTTTGCTACATCTAGAGAGTGCAATAGGCTTAGAGAATCTGCAGAGGAGATGAGCTCATGGAGTTGTTGCTGTATAAACCCTGTCACAAGGAGAACATCTCAGCCTTTTAAAGAGGTTCCAAGATCTGTACCAGCTGTTCATCCTTCCAGATCAACAGAGCCAAGAGCCCTGTGAAGCAGTTTTAGGGACCTACATCCACAGAAGCCACTGTCTCTTGGAAAGAAAAGGAAGCCAAGTAGCCATCTTAGACCAGTGACACTAGATCCAAGTGTGAGCTCCAGCACAACAGATGAAGGTACACTGGGACAAAGCATTAGAAAAAGAAGAGAGGGGATTTCCAATCAGGAAAACCAGATTAAATGCTTGAAGTCCATAAAGTGGGGTGCAAGAGTGATAAAGCAGCTTACAAGGAACAGCAATTCATAGAAAAGTGGGGACCTTGTAATCTGAGAGGAACGAGAAAGAAGTGGTCTGCCTGTAACCTTTTTTTGACTAGGAGAAGAAAGAATTAACTGTTTGTAACATAGTTCTTGTTTATTGATCCTGCAAATTGTTAAAGTTCTTTATCAGTGACCCTTAAGTTTAAGTAAACTCTTGGTTCAGAACACAATTTCTGGCCCAGACTCTTTCATTTGAGAAGGGTGTGCGAGAGAGTCAAGTGCCAATTGTGATCCTAACTATTGCCAACTGTATTGCCGGTTCCCTGAAGCTCTCAAATGCAGGAGTTCAGATAAATTCTGGGTCGAAGCTCCTAAGATTGCTGTGTTTCCTTGTCTGCCAAGCAGTCATTGAGGTAACTGTCTACACCACACACAGGCATTTGAAACTTTGTATGTTCATTTGCCCTACTTTAGAGCTCGTGTGGATGTCCACATCTGAATTTAAGGCACGATCTCTGTCACTTAAGCTGGTATTTTATACATTTTGGCATCTTCTTGTCTTTCTAAGGGTAGACTTCATCAGAAAATTGTAGTTGCCATCAGTCCCCTTGCATATGTTAGACAAGTTGTAGGTAGGACCTTTTTATTGGACTAACTTAATATTTTATTGACAATCTTTCAAGAGCTATACTCTCTAAATCTGATCTCTGAAGGAATAATGCAGTTACACTGGTTTTAAGTGGTACAAACTCATCTAGAACTAATTTTGGCTGTTTTGACTTAGGAACCCTGTTATGAAATTACTTTCTAATAGTCCACTTTGCAAAGATTTTTATTATTAGATTTAAAAAGTAATATTAAAGTCTTTAGATGACTTTCCCTCTTCTTATATAAATTAAAATATAGGTCATTCAGAAAGGAATACACCTGTGTAATCTGTGCCGAACCTAGCGGGGCGTAGGGCTAAAGCGTTCACCATGATCACCGCATAGTCCTCTGCACCGTGCCTACTTTTTACAGTTACATGTGTAAATTGAAGACTTTTATAATGTATGTTTCTGGCTGCTCGTGCCGCCCATGCTCAGCCGAAACTCCACCAATGTTGACGCCCATAGTGAAAGTGTGTGTGATGTAAACTACAGACGTACTTGCACACTATGAGGTATTTCTAAGAAAGTGACATTTGTTGTTCATGCCTAAATCTAGGGGGCTGTTTATGAAATCACCCCATACCTTATGGGGGTCATTCTGAACTACAAATAGAAGGGATCTACGGCCTGTTTGGATGTACAACCCCCATTATTTGCTGTGTGTCTTTGTGCAGGAAGTTCTTGGGGGGGGGGGGGGTGGCAACAGGGTGGAGAGTGCACAGAGCGGAGGCAGGCCACACAACCTGGACATACAGGGTCTATTCCAGTCACGGCCCTGTATGTCCGGCAGGTTAGAGATGGACGTGGGACTTATTTCACCTCAGCGGTGGAATACGTCACAGACTTCCAGAAGTCCCAGGGGAACTAGAGGTAAAGCCCTGCTGCCTGATCCCACTACTACTACTACTACTGAACATTTGTATAGCGCTACAAGGCATACGCAGCACTGCATAGACAGATGTAAAAGACAGTCCCTGCTCATTGGAGCTTACAATCTAGTTGAGACAGACAATACAATAGCTGTAGACATGCGATATAGTTAGGGGGAATGGTAAGGAAACACAAAGGACATCAGGTGAGTCAAGACCGAAAGTGGCAGTGAAGAGGTGAGTTTTCAGCCTGGATTTGAAAAGGGTCAGAGAAGGCACCTGACGAACAGACTCGGGTAGTTTGTTCCAGGCATAAGGTGCAGCAAGGTGAAAGGAGCAAAGTCTGGAGTTGGCAATAGAAGAGAGGGAGACCAGCAAGGAGCAAGTTACAATAGTCTAGATGAGAGATGACTAAGAAGTGGATAAGTGTGTTAGCACTGAATTTTGTTGATGTTGCAGAGAAAGAAACAGCAGATTTCAGCTATCAGTTGTATGTGCATGGAGAAGGAGAGAGAGGAGTCAAATACAACCCCAAGATTGCGAGCTGAGGAGACAGGGAGGAGTAGATAGTTATGCACAGAGACTGAGAAAGGAGGAAGGGGAGAGGAGGGAAAAATAAGAAGCTCAGTTTTGGCTGTGTTTAATTTCAAGTGGCGGTGAGACATCTAAGCAGCAATGTCAGAAAAGCAGGCAGAGATCCGGGCCTGGATTGCTAGAGATTTCAGGTGTAGAGAGATAGAATTGAGAGTCATCAGTGTAAAGATGGTACTGAAATCCATGGAAAGAGATGAGTTCACCAAGGGACTGGGTATAGAGAGAGAAAAGGAGTTGACTCAAGGCTGATCCTTGGAGTACACCAACTGAGAGCAGGATAGCAGTAGAGGAGCATCCGCCAGAACAAACACTGAAAGAGTGATGGAAGAGATAAGAAGAGAACCAGAATAGCACAGAGCCCTTAAATCCAAGCAAGGACAAGGTATCAAGGAGAAGGTTGTGGTCAACAGGGTCAAAAGCAGCAGAAAGGCTGAGGATTGAGTAAAGGCTCTTGGATTTTGCTAGGAACAGGTCACTGAAGACTTTGGCAAAAGTCATTTCAGTAGACTGTAAAGGACAAAAGCCAGGTTATAGAGGATCCAGAGGGCTTGAGAGGAGAGAAAGCAGAGGCAACGATGGTGAACCACACTTTCAAGTAGTTTGGAAATGAAGGGGAGGAGGGAGATGGGTCGATAGTGAGAAGGACAGGTTGGGTCTAGTGAGGGTTTCTTGAGGAGAGCAGTGACCACAACATGCTTGAAGGCTGCAGGGAAAGTTGCAGTGGAGAGCGATAGATTGAGAATGAGAGACGGAAGGGACGACAGTGGAGGAGAAGGATTTAAGGAGATGATTGGGAATAGGATCAGAAGAGCAGGTTGTGAGTTTGGATGAGGAAAGAAGGTGAATGGTTTCATCCTCAGAGATCATAGAAAAGGAAGAAAGAGTAGCAGAGGTCGGGGGAAGGTTGGGAGTGAAAAGGGGAGGAGGGGGAGTAGTTGACCTCATGGGGAATTGGAGTGTGATCTTGTGGATTTTGTGATGGAAGTAGTCATCCAGGGTTTGGGCAGAAAGAGAGGGGTCAAAGGCAGAGGCACCTTGAGGAGAGAGTTGAGAGTTGTAAAGAGATGGTGAGGGTCAGAGGTAAGAGAATTAGTCAGATGGACATAATAGTCTTGTTTGGCAAGTGCTATGGCTGACTGGAAAGAGACAAGCATGAATTTGAAGTGTAGAAAGCCCGCTAGGGTGAGGGATTTGAGCCAGGCATGCTCAAATGAGCAGGCACAGGAACATAGATAGTGGATAGTGGAAGACAGTCAGGGTTGAGGTACAGTACGCCTCACAGGACGTGGCATGGGCGGAGCAAGAGCAACCAGGACAGAGGAGACTGCAGCGTTATAGGAAGTTATTGCCTCATCAACAGACTCAGATGACATAGTGGAGGAAAGAGGTGATGAAACAGTAGAGGAGAGAGCCAACGGCTCAATAGCATGAAGAGTTTTAAGCAGGTTGGAGGAGACAGGGTGAGGTTGAGGCATTGAGTGATGAAGAGTGAAGCTTAGCAGGTGATGGTCCAATATGGGGAGAAGTGAGCTACAGAAGTTTGAGGGTAGGCAGTTAGAGAAGATCCCAGCCCTGGCTGCCCTGACTGAGGGCCGGGCAGTGGGGAAAGAAGTGTGGGATCGGTGTTGGGGTGTCTGTGCCCCTGCTGGCTGTCCAGGTGCCTTGGCAACAGGATGCCACAGCACCGGCACTCCAGCAGGTGCATACAGAGGACTAGCTAGGGAACTGCTTAAACATCCTGCGTTGCAGAATCGGAGCATGTCCGGCCCATCTAAGTGTCTGATTCTGCAACCACAGGTAGCTCCCTTGGGTGCAGAATCAGGTGCACATTCGGGCCATCCAGAGTTTGGACGTCCGGATGGCCTGGACATCCCTCAATTTGAATTGGCCTCCACATGTTTAGCAACTGAATTATGCCACTGAACATATAAACTGAATAATTGGACTGTTTTACTAATAAAATGGCCAAATTTATCCAGAGAGCCAAGTCAAGATTTATATATATATATATATGTGTGTGTGTGTTTGGCATAGCCGTTAGCCACATAAATGTTTTTGAACATTGACCTGACTGACTTTTCATGATCTCTATTCTCACCTCAAACTAATGAATATTCACTGGGGGATTTAAAGCTTCAGTTGCCCTTATGAATGTGGAGAGTCAGTTCCCTCCCCCACACCCACCCACGTTGCAGCTGATGATGTAATACAACTATTACTACTAGCTATCATTTGTATAGTGCTACAAGGCATATGCAGTATTGTACATATAAATGTTTATCGTCATTAAAATTTTGATATACTATATCAAAGTGGTTTACAATAAAATAAATACATCATTAAAAGAGAGGAACACAAACCTAGAAACATGACAGCAGAAAAAGACCATATGGCCTATCTAGTCTGCCCTCCCCTATCAACTACCATAGTACCCTTTTTTCCTTTAGAGATTGTCTGTGTTTGTCCCAGGCTTTCTTGAATTCAGATACTGTCCTCATCTTTACTGCCTCCACTGAGCCACAGTCCCTGCTTATCAGAGCTTACAATCTAATCAAGATGAAAAAAATCACAAAACAGGGAACTAGATTATGGTAAGATACACAAAGGTAGTGAACGAGACAGTGAGGGGCATCAGGATCCAAAAGCAGCCTCGAAGAGGTGAGATTTTAGCCTGGATTTGAATAGGGCTAGAGAAGCCCAACACACTGATTTAGGTAGTTTGTTCCAGGCATATGGAGCAGTGAGGTGGAATGAATGAAGTCTGGAGTTGGCAGTGGCAGAGAAGGGTACAGATGAAATGGATCTGCTGGAGGAGCGGAGTTCCCTAGGAGGGGTGTAGGGTGAGATAAGAGAGAAAAGGTAACGATTAACTCCGGCAGGAGTGATGCCTACAATCATTCACCTGTACTACCCATTGGTAAATCCATGCCTGTGAGTAGTGTGAAGAGGTTTACCAACAAATGAAAAATATGTGTAAATGGAAGACAAAGCTCATGACAAAGTTCATTGTTGAAGGAGAAGAAATTGAAATTGTGGACAACTTTAACCTACTTGGATCAGCTATCAATAAAGAAGCAACAAGCAGTCAAGAAATCCGACGATGCATTGCTCTTGACAAAATGGCTATGAAAGACTTAGACAAGATTATCAAGAGCAGAGATGTACTTCAGGCCGGAAGGTCGGGGGTTCAAATCCCACTAAAGGACAGCAACCTTGGGCCGGAAGAACTGGGGTTTCTAGTCCCACAGGTGCTCCTTGTGGTCTTGGGCAAGCCACTTAACCCTCCATAGCCCATGTTCCCTGTAAAATAGTTATCTCCAAGTTATAATGCCCTGTTCAATGTAATTTCAGTTTGTTCAATGTAAACCGCACTGATGCAGAATAGCGCGGTATATAAGAGAATGTAAATAAATATAAATAAATTAATAAAAATGTCTCTCACCATGCAAAGATTTGACTTGTTCAAGCCATGGTATTTTCAATAACATCATATGGATGCGAAAGCTGGACAGTGAAAAAGATAGGAAGAAAATTGATGCCTTTGAATTATGGTGCTGGCGGCGAGTACTGTGTATACTATGGACCGCCCAAAGAACAAACTAGTTAGTACTAGAGGAGATCAAACCTAAGCTTTCTTTAGAAGCTCAGATGACAAGACTTTGACTTTCATACTTTGGACACATCATGCAAAGAGAGAGATCATAAGAGAAAGACATCATGCTTGGCAAGATAGAAGTTCAATGCAAAAGAGGAAAACCAGCAATGAGATGGATCGATACAATAACAGCAGCTACAGGTGCCAGTCTGTCAACAATGAGCCGCCTGACCGAAGACCGAACACAATTTAGGACAACTATCCAAGGGCCACCATGAGTCGACACCGACTCGATGGCACTTAACAACAAGACTTACGTATGCTCTGCAGCACCCTTGGTATTGCATAAATGAGACATCCTGTGACACATAGCATTACATTTCGGACATCATATGGAGCAGTTAAGATGACACCACATTGCTTCCCCTAGAAAAAAAAATAATTTTATCAAAATGTGGCTCACCTGGGTGTTTGTCTGTGCCAGATCTGTTTAAAATCACCTTTGTTTAGCCCACACTCCGCATTGCACAGAGACAATGGAAAAGAAGTACGTTCATCTCTCTGTAATTAATGTCACCAGAGGATACCATTAAAAACTGGCATACATCTAAAGTCAGAAGTTTCAGAAAACCCACATCCCAAGTTTTTCTCTTCCTTTTGCACTGTGCAGAACCCAAGATGGTACCTCTTCTGCCATAGAGCCAATTGTAAGGCCCAATGGAACTATTCCCCTCACATTAGAAATGCTGACCAAAGGGCCTCTTCTTCTAATGAGAGAACGCAGAGTAGGAAACTGCTTTGACCTTATGCAAACCACTGATCAGAGCAGAACTAGAATAATTATCTAGAGGGTGATAAGACACAATCTTTGGAAGAAATCAGACATTGGTTAGAGAAGAGGGTTTGATTTTGAATATAGATGAAATAGTTTACTTGGGTAGTTATTTATTTTTTTATTTATCTGCATTTATATCCCGCTTTTCACTGGGTCAAAGCAGTTGTGGGATACATTTAACACGAGGGGATATGAGACACATACACTAATACTTACAGGGAACATGGGCAATGGAGGGTTAAGTGGCTTGCCCAAGACCACAAGGAGCACCTGTGGGACTAGAAACCCCAGTCCTTCCAGCCCAAGGTTGCTGTCCTCTAGTGGGATTTTGAACCACCAACCTTCCGGCCTGTGGTACCTTGCCCCAACCACTAGGCCACTCCTCCCTCATATGTGGGTATGTGGCCGACTGAGAAGAAGATGTTACTGATTTTTTCCTTCAGTTCCTCAAGTTGTCTGGAGATAGTGTTTGAGAAGGTTGGTATTGGACTAGACAGATTTCAAAAGCCACTCAGTCTGTATATTGTTGTTGTTAAATATCATTGAGTCAATGTCAACTCATGATGACCCATGGGGACTCATGGTACCCTAATCTGCATTCAGTCTTCAATCAGGTGGCTGATTTCTGATAGAATGGCATCCCATAGCTGCTGTTATTGTATCAATCCAATGCATTGCTGACCCTTCAACCTTGCCAAGCATGATATCTTTCTCTAATGATCTTTCTCTAAACTTAAATTGGTGTGACAGTTTAAACCATACTTGAGGATAAAGAATTATGTATTCTAGGCCAATCTGTTATTGAGTATTTTAAATGATTGTAACATATTGTATATTGGTATAAAAGGTGTTTTTTTGAAAAAATTACAGATTATTCAAAATATGATTGAGTTTTTAGCTGGGGAAAAAGAAGAATGAAATTTCCTTTATTGAAATTTTTACACTGTTTACCTTTACAATGTTAGTATCAATATACAAGATCTTGAAAAATGGAAAATCATTATATTTAAAAATGAGATTGCAGTCTTATGCACCAAAAAGACGATTACGTACTTCTCAAGGGAACTATTGCAGGTATCAGATACTCTTTTTATTTGTAAGGTTAATTGGAGATGTAGTGTAGTCACTCTCCAATTACGGAATACTTTACCAAACTGAGAATAGAACCTGATGTATTACATTTTAGAGTATAAAAACCATGTAATTTCTTATGGAAGAGTAATTGTAGTTGGTTTAAAGAGTAAGACTGTTCTTAGTGTAGTGAGAGGGTTTAGATCTATCCCTTACAAAGAAGTAAATTGTAGAGGGCTAGTGATTAGTGATATTTTATTGTTTGATTGGATTTTTTTTACTTGATTTTTTTTCTATCTCAATCTTGTATAATTCTAGTGCTCTACCTTTGATTGTATTTATGTATTTGTAAACCAGTTTGGTGATTGTCATGAAGATGGCATATGACAATTTTTAAATAAAGAAATAAATATGCCCTAAGTATGTAGGATGCATAGGGCTGCAAAAATCCAAGTGAGCAGTTAGTACTTCAATGCACGAAACTTGGGGGTGATTGTTTGTGATGATCTTAAGGTGGCTAAAGAGGTAGAAAAGGTGACGGCAAAAGCCAATTCTTCTCCCTGTGCCAGACAGATGCACAGGGAGAGGAATGGCCAGCAGGAAGGAGGAGGAGGAGGAGGCATACGATGAAGGTGAAAGGGAATAGACTCAGGAGTAATCTGAGGAAATATTTCTTTACGGAAAGAATTGCAGATATATGGATCAGGCTCCCAGTGGAGGTGGTAGAGATGACGTCTGTATTTGAATTCAAGAAAGCATTGGACAAACAGAGAGGATCTTTGAGAGAAAAGAAAGGATTGTAGAGCTCAGTAGCTGTTATAGAAAGGCAGACTGACTAGGCGGTATAGTCTTTATCTGCCATTATGTTTTGATGTTTCTTTGCAGAAAGGATGTGGGAGAAAATAAGGTACTGGATGTTGTATATGACTGAGCGTCAATGCAAGGCCTCAGTAAGGCCTTGCAGGCAGGGCAAGCAGTCCATGGGAAATTGCAGGAGTGACAGAGCAAAATGCAAACATCTATGTTTAAAAACAAGTCTTAAAAATGTGCCCGCTAAGAAAAATCTTTCCTTGCAAACACCCACTGTTCTTCGATCGATGAGGTTCTCAAAGTCACTGGCATTAAATATGTTTTGTAATGTTACTGCTGACGAGTTGTATCTGGTATTCTTGAGGGGAGGAGACAGGGTTCAGAGTGTGCAAGGAAGCAATCAGCTAGTATTATGTTTATGTTTATGTTTATTACATTTGATATACCGCTCAAGCCAAAGCATCAGAGCGGTTTACAATATTACATGTGAAGCAGGGCTATTGTATGTTGCCAGTGCGTTGCTGCTTGCTGTCTGATCTGTGGGGAAAGGTAGCACAGCAGCTGGAGCCTTTTATACCTTATCCCTAAGTCAAAATGATAGTGTGAGAGCAGTGCACTTCATCACACGACGTCAGACTTTAATCTTGCTTGCAAAAGCAAATTTACACTTTGTGAAGAGATTTTCACTTATTGACTAAACCAGGTGTTCTTAGAACAGCTGCAAAACAAAGCCGATCTCTGAGTGACGATGCTTGGCATGCTGATTCCCCTGAGACTACCCACCTATTACCAAAGCAGAAGGAGCAGTCTGCTCTTGCCAAGGGGAAAACCAGCCTTTAACATCGGGCTGCCAACTTAAAATGAAGTGGCCAGCCTTAGAAACACTCTACATTATAAGCATGGCAGCCATGACTTCAGCTATGTAATCAACCTTGTTTTCCACAGGGGATTTGATACTTTGTATCACTAGGGTTTGATACCTTATATACAAAGTATCTAACCCCCTGTGGATCATTGAGCCCAGATCTGCTCAATGATTCTCCCTCAATGGAAATAACAAGTGACAGCAGATATAAGACCAATGGGCCCATCCATTCTTCCTGGTTATTATAGTCCACACGATGAAATATATATCCCAGGTGCCAACTATAGAAGCAAGACTACTTGGGGGTATCAGTCGTTCTCAGCTCAGCCTTTGGGGTTTTTCCCTGTGGTTGTACACCTTTTTGGATAAGCGAGCATACAGGAACACAGACCTAATTCAACACCCAGTCTCTCACCTTTTATGTCTTACATTCAAATCTTAACGTAAAGAGATCTCAGTATATGGGATTTCTCTACAGTAACTGACTGAAGGTCACCTACGAAGAATGTGCCATGATTTTTCACATAGCACTGAAAGCTGAACCCCCCCCCCCCCCCAAAAAAAAAAGCATTAAAAAAGCCATCAGATCCCAAATTTCTCCTAGTACAGCTAGCTTACCCAAGTCTACCTGGCTAATAATTTTTAATGAACTTTTCTTCCGGGAACTTATCCAAACTTCTTTTGAAGTCTGTTATGTTAATCACATTGCGTATGTTTGTGTTTATGTTTATTTAAATTTTCTATATTGCCCTTCATTTTCATTTCAAAGTGTTTTAGAATCAATAAAACAACTCATAAAATGAATATGAATTAAGAAATCAAAAGTTACTATTTTGGTTGGGAACAGAGTCCCGAAAACATAGGATAATATTTACCTTTACATTCTGTCCTCCTTTAAATCTAGAAAGCATCACTACAGCTTGCCCTGAAAACTTTAATCTGTGTACAACATTTAGAGGTTCATGTAAAAAAAAAAAAGTATATCTCTCAAGACAATATGCAGCAGCTGAATTATTCAGTTAGGATTGTTATCTAGGTCACTCGCTGTGAAATGTCTTATGAACGACAAAAATCACTGGGACCAGCTTGGGCAAGTTCTTTCTCTCTTCCTGACAGTCAGCTTAAAATAAGGCATTTGACATAACTCGGTTTTCCCCAGCTACCTATGTTTGATTTTTTTTTTTAAATAATGCCAGGGACAGAGGAATCTTCACATTAGTAAATTTATCCCCATTAATAGACTGCAAAGTCACCACCACATGCATGATATTGGTGAGGCTGTATAAATGAATTGTTAGCAATTCTTGGGCTCTGGGTACCATGAGCTTCATTTCCAACTACAGGAGTGTTTCCCCTGTTTTATTGTCTCTAACCCCAACTCAGTCCAGTGATAGTCTTGGGCCAGGGACTGCAAGCTGCGGTGTCCTCCAGATCTTAAAGCTGGCCAATAAGCAATGGCTCTTGCAGCATTTTCTGCCCTGACTGGCCAGGCGATTGTAGCTGTGTTTGCGGTTGTCCATATGATGGTGAAGCGTGCTGACCACTAAGCTACCACCACTTCTTCCATAGGATTTATTTTTTCAGTCCTTGAAACTTTGTAGCAAATGAGGGCAAGCTTCACTAATGTGCGTCAGCGTACATCAATACGTCTTACTGTGATTTAACACTTACAAAATGCAAGCAGCATATTGTCTCTGTATTTAATAGAGTGCCCCGCTGCATTAGTGCATGCTAATGCCATTAAAGCACTTTGCTATTAAATAGCTCCCATGACATTCATGTGACCTGCACCAAATAGCACATAATGATTTGTGTTGGCACGTGGTAACACAATAGAGCCTACTTGTAAATCTAACCCAAAATGTGAAAAGCCCTTTAGTGCATTTTCCCTCCTGGGTGCTCACGTGATATACACACTGCAATATTTTATATTGGATGCAAATTTGGGTACAATGAATTTCCAGTAGGACAGGATGTGTTCTTATGTTGTACCTCCTTTTTGCATTCCTTAAACTAAAATTCAACAGCAGGCAGTTTATAAAGTAATCAAATACATAAAAATGCAATACATTCAGTGCTCGGAAAACTATTCCAAGTACTGTTTCCAGCGATTCTCACATACGAACACTAAACTGCTCATCCTCGCTTTGCTAATCTGCATTGGATACTGGATCGCTTGTTTTTCATATGCAGCAAAATACTTTCCAGTTCTTAGGATGTATTAGCAATAATGGTTAATATAGATGCCATGGAGCGACTCTCCCCACAGCCACCCCCTTTCTCAAATTAGAACCAGTTTTCATTTTATGCCAATTAAAACAATAAATCCATTTTTAATTCTGCTAATGTTTGTTCTAATTAGCGCCGAATAAGTATGACAGTAGCACCTTTTCCACCAAGTGCCTTTAACAAGCTGTCAGAGAAGGTGCAGTGTGAAGCATGGCAAACTCTTCATGCTACTTTGTCATTTCTTGCAATGATTCTGAAGTCGGCTTATTTTTTTGTCCATTTTTCCTATTCCTGATTGCATTATATAACTAAATATTAGAGGTGAAAAAATCCCCAGTGGCTAACAGATCTTCTAAATCTAGCATCGCAAGATAAGCTGAAGAGGCTTCCCTCCCCTTTCCCCCTTTCCCTCAACCCCAAATATGATCCATTCAATTCCAGTCATTGGTACCTAATGCAAGTTGCCTATTTGACTCAGCGTTTATTTGGCATCTGAAGCCACAGCTCTGGGCAACTGATGACATGCAGGTAGAACAGCTTTGTTTCCTGAAAAGCTTATGATCTGTGTGCATCTGGTTGTGCGGGGTGGGTGGTCAGAGCCTTTTGTAAAATATCTATAACGATATGGGAAAACCACAAGCATTTGACTGATTGTTGCGCAGAAACAGTCATGTCACAAAGAAACAGATTCAAAAAAAGTGTCATTACGTGGGGCTTTGAACATCTAAGTGGCAGCATTTACATGTGCAAGCAGCTGATTTTCCTACCTACACTTGTAAGCGTCAAATTTAAAAATAACTGGAATCTCGACATATATAAAATCCCATCTGGTGATAGGAACTGGGATATTGGAATACCAAAGCCTAAATATGTCATGACGGTGTTGGGACACATTGCAACTTGCTTATGGGGGATGGAGGGTATGGGGAGGGGGGAGGGGGATAAAATAAAAATGATGAGACAAGAAGAGGTTTTGAACTTGGATGGAAATTTTCCAATGCATAGTATGGTTAACTGGTTTGTAAAAAATGTTTGTATTTTACACCGGGTTGTATTGTAATTTGAATAAAGTTCTGTATTTGTTGTTGTCTCAATAAAGAACATTTAGACTAAAAATAACTGGATGGTCAAGGTTAGTGAACTACATAATTGATTTCCAAAACTCTGTTTTTAACAGCATAGAACAATGGTTCTCATCTCCTTCCTTAGAATACACCTAGCTACTGCCAGTCAGCTTTTCAGGACAACCACTATGAATATGCATGAGAGAGATTTGCATACAATGGAGGCAGTACATGCAAATCTCTCTCATACATATTCATTGTAGTTATCCTGAAAACCTGACTGGGTGTGCCCTGAGGACTGGGTTGGGAACCTCTTCCATTGAGAGGGCGGTTTTGCATGCCTCTATCACTCCTCCAAAGCCCAGGTTCAAACGAGCAGTTAGCGGACATTTCCGCATGACTTGCAGAAAATGTAAATGGCAATGAGCAAATTTTTTAAAGTATTTATTGCTTTTGCAGAATAATAGACCCATTTTTCAGGTCCACCGATACCACACCCAGAACTTGCTTCCTTCAAAACTGTGTGTGCCGTGAGCATCCCTGTGTTCATAAGGGCTTTTCTAAAATTGCCACATATATTCACAGGGTCATTTACACATGCAAAGCAGATATTCATATATGCATAAGCCATAAAACCTTTCTAAAATGATCTCTGTAGTGTTCAACACAGACAGATCTGTCCATGATATTATTTGTTATTTTTTGTGCATCAAATCTATGTAGCTTTAGCCTTTGAAGTTTAAGACCAGTTGTAAATTCCTTGAAGTCAGTCCTACTTCCTTTTATATTAGCATGTTAACAAGCCTTGGAAGGCTGACAGACCTTACAGGAAGACACAGCTGGGTACTCCTCAAGTCTGGGGCCTAATGAAAGACAGAACATGGGGACTGAACTCTGTGGTTTGTCTGGTGTTTACAGACTCGCAGGAAGAGCCTACTGCCTCAGTGATGAAGCCATAATGCCCTCATCAAATACTGATGCTTTCTTTACTATGAATGCAACAGTTGGCATTAATTAAGAAAGGAAATGCCACAATACTTTAAATTACTTCTGTAGTTTAAACCATTGGACCAGATGAAAAGCCAACAATTAGAGTCCTCGATGGCTGAAATGGAAAAGCTTTTGCAACTGGAGGTAGACTAGCTCTCAAAAATGCATTTAAATTAGGCCATCACCAAAACATGCTGCAATGGATCCAGCTTGTACTAAATATTGTGTTTGTGCATATAAGATAGTTATGTATAAACTAGGAAGCCGGAACAGGACTTCGTCACTGCTGAAGACTCATTGGTGACAGAAAGCAAAATAGGAATCCAAGAGCCAGAATTTAGAGATCCAGGTTAACGCAGGACAAAAGGGTTTACTGTTTGCCTTTTCCAAACCCAGGCTTAAGGCATGCTAAGGCATTCAAACACAAGCTATTTGTTTGTACTTTCACATTTAGTATCACTATTCAGCCACTAGATGATAAGTGTAAATGGACAACTGCGAGTATAGTCACCAATGTTACATGTATGCAGTGGTGTTAGTTAAAAGGATAGCACCACAAATATACAAATAAAATTAAAGGCTGGTTCAAGTGCTTAACTTTATCTGCTGAGCAAGCTGGCTGACTATCACACTCAGAGTGTCAGTGGAAGAGGTGGGATTTCAATACGGGATCCCAGGGTGTTCAAACTGTTTCTCCAACCACTCAGCTACTCCCCCACAGCTTGCATAGTTTTCAAGCAGTGTATAATTTGCCCTAGGATTTCATTTCCTGTTGCTTTGATTGCTCCGAAGCATGATAATTATTTTTTTCCAACGTTAGATTTATGAAAAAAAGAACAAAAAATATATGCACATATTCGCAAATCGGACGCTGCATTTTTAAGCTGATCTTCCAGCTGTTTGTTTTCCACTAGCAAACCTTTGCCAAAGTTAGTTTTACCAGAGCAGTTATTTCATATTGTGAAATGAATACAGCTTGACAAAATTAGGTGCTGAACCACAAATTGTCATCATATGCTGAACTTAATCACAATGGTCAGTGTATAATCACTGAGTGGAATAGCTAATCCACTCTTGAATTCAAAGAGCTTTCATCACATTAATTTCACTGGGATATTAAAGAGTTCACATTAGCATTTGCTATCTGAAGTCCCTTCTAGTTCCTCAGTTTCTACCATTTTATACTAATTTCTATATAAATCAAGTATAATTGCTTAAACTATTATACTAAACCCATTCAGAATATCTGGGATACTTCCGGACGATGAGGTATGATCTTGTGTAACAGAGGCCATCATCAAGGTTTTTTTTCAATCAAAGTATCCTGTAAGCTTGTTTTTGAGGATTAGTCTTATGCTTTCAGAATTAGGATTGAGCACAATTTAGATAATACATTAAAGGCTTTAATACAATATGCTGAACCCTCTTTATTTCTTTTTGATTTGCAATTGTTCTGCTGATAGCATCAACACTTGGATCTAGGCGGAAGCAGCAAACTAAGTTCCTGGAGTCTCATGGGGCCAATAGACTTTGAAATGTGCTGAAGGACTATGGTTTGGATTTAATATATTGCCTTTCTGTATGCAAACAAGATGGTTTACAATTTAAAATAAAGTTACAATAACAAAAAAATAGCATAAAACAACAACATAAATGGAAAGGAATGCCATTATAAAATAGAAAGGAGGGAACAAAAATAGCATAAAGATAAAAACACATAACATTAAAAACAGGCTGTTTATGGTTATGGTTACGGTTATGGCTTCCTTCTCTGCTCTTAAACACTCCTAGCATCCCACAAAGAGGTATGTCTTTAGAATAACTTTGAAATGCTGGAGTACTGGTACAAGACGGAGATCTATTGGAAGACTGTTCCAGAGAGTAGGGGTTATATAGAAGAATGTGGAGAGGCATGTCGTTTCAAATTTTGCCTTAGCCAAAGGGGGAAGATGCAAGTGATTAGTGTGGAGGGAGTATAGACAACGTGTGGGGGTCTATGGACTGATCAAAGAAGACAAATACTCTGGGGTACTATTATGAAGGGCTTTAAAGTTCAAAAGAAAACTCTTATGTCTGATCCAGAAATATATAAGAAGCCAATGGTGATCTATGACAAACAGGGTAACGTGATCAAACTTCTCAGAGTATGAAAGAATACAGACTGCTCTTTTTTAAATGGATTGCAAGCATTTTAGTTCAAATTGTGGTAGACCTGAATAGATGATAATTTACAATAGTCTAACTGTGAGGTAACTGTAGAAAGGAGAACAGTAGTTTGGGAAGCCGGGTCAAGAAAGGAGCAGATGGCATGGAAGCGATGGAGAGCCAAGAAAGAGGACTTTACCACTTGAGAAATCTGTGTTGTAAAGGTCATTTGAGGGTCAAATCTTATACAATGATAGTTTATGGAAGATTGAGGTGGCAGTGGAGTCCCTTCTAAAATACTAGTGACAGTTGGGCTAGCAGAAGTCCTGGTAAGCCATATAGCAGTAGACGTTTAGAGAATTCTTATGAAGCCAGGATGCTACCTGGTCTAAGCCGACATTTACCCCAAAAACATCTAGGGGGAGAGCAAGTTAAAAAGAAGCAGGATATTGTCTGCATAGTTGTTAACTGTGGATTCAGAAAGTCTACACTTAGGATGGCCAGGCTATGACTTAAAATCAATGTGAATTTAGGCATCATGAGATGGGCTCCAGTTGAAAAATTAGGACTAGTGCTTCCATGTAAAAGGATGTGTCCTGAACTGTGCCCAATTCATTTTTGCACCCTAAATTTTCAGAAGATAAACAAAAAGAAACAGTGAAATTTCAAATGTCAGAGTTATCCAGTTTTCCCCAGTGCAAAAATTGTTACAACTTTGCAGTTTTCCCCATTAAAAGTGCTATTTTCATTGACATGCATGGAATGATTTTTGCATTGGAGCAAAAGTCTGATATATCTACCCAAAGTGATTTCAAGGGCTAGAGTTTGTTAGAGGCTTCCAAAACTGTAATTTGTATCCCAAAATTTATCAACAGACAGTTAAGGATTGTAGCTAGAACAAAAATCTGAATCATTTACAGTCTTGACAAATATGCCCAGTGCATCACCAAATTCCCAGTGTCAGCCCCCTAAATGAATGAGTTTGTTAATTATGTATAACATTCTGGAATTCACAAATGCAAGTTTGCCTCCAGACATTAACAATTAGTTAATTAATCTGAATAGAAAGTAATCAAATTAATTCACTAAGCATCTTCATGTTTTTGCGTATTACTGTAATCCTTGAAGCAGGAATAAAATTCAAACAAGCACATGGAAAAATGAATTGTTAGAACATAGACAGCCTTTGGAAGATGCCTAATAGTGTTTGAATTAGCAATGAGCCTGTCACATAGAAATAAAGCCATACCAAAGCATGTAATAATCAAAAGCTATGATAATGACTGTGCAAGTTATAAAGGTAAACTGCATGAATTAAATATGACATGCAATATAAAAAAAAGGTAATCAGCTAGATGACTTGTTTACAACAGCTGGCAAAAAAATCTCCTAATGTTGCCATAATAAGATGGAAATTAGTATGTTTTCAGAAGTACAGTGTAAAAATGGTATACCTGTATTAAGAGACAGTCAGTTAGCAGAATATCCCCCCTTGCCTAGTAAGTGCCCATCATGTGCTAGGGAGGCAAGTGGACAGGTTAAAGGCAGAGTGTGGACCTGGAGAGCACATTGCCACTATCACGAGGGCAATTGCCATGTACTCGGTGACAATGTGGCAGTTGGTGTGACTGCACATCACTATACCCCTATGGGGGTCGCTAAGTGCACCCATGTTAATCACACCACATGGGGTACATGATTATGAGCTAACTGCTGGGAACTTGCTCGGAACGCCCTAGCAGTGTATGATGCTTGAACTTACCGCATGTTAGTTTTGCTGCTAATCACACAGTAAGGTCACACCTTTAGTAAAAAGACCCCTAGTGCAGTGGTCACCAAACCTGTTCTGGGAGCTCTCCAGCCAGTCGGGTTTTCAAGATATCCACAATGAGTATCCACTGGAGGCAGTGTAATGCAAATCTCTCTCATGAATATTCATAGTGGATTCATGAGAATTGCACACAACACTCCAAATGAGGTTGTACCAGAGACTTATACAGAGGCACGATCGCCTCCTTTTTTCTGCAGGCCATTTCTCTCCCTATGCACCCAAGCATCCTTCTAGCTTTCACCATCGCCTTTTCTACATGTTGAGCCACTTTAAGATCATCAGAAACAATCACACCCAGGTCCCGCTCCTCTTTCATAGACAGAAGTACTCTGCCACCTACACTGTACCACTTCCTTGGAGTTTTGCAGCCAAAATGCATGACCATGCATTTTTTAGCATTAAATCTCCACTGCCAAATTCTTGTCCATTCTTCAAGCTTAGCTAGATCCCATCTCATGTTATCTATTTCTACCTCTATTGTAAATTTTGGTATCATCCACAAAGAGGCAAACCTTACCTGACAGACCTTCCACAATATCACTAACAAAGATGTTAAAAAGAATTGGACCAAGGACAAATCCCTGATACACACTACTGGTAACTTCCTTCTCTTCAGAGTGAGCTCCATTTATCAGTTCACTCTGTTGCCTCCCACTTAACCAATTTTTCACCCAGTCACTTTAGGATCAGTCCCTAGGGTGCTCAATTTATTTATAAGTCGCCTGTTAGGAACAGTGTCAAAGGCTTTTACTGAAATTCAAGTACACCATATATAGGGCTCTTTCATTGTCCAACTCTCAGATTTGTCTGACGAGATCTACCTCTGGTAAACCCATGCTGCCTTGAATCCTGCTATCCAGTGGAGTCCAGAAACCTCACTATCCCCTGTTTTAGCAGTGTTTCCATTAATTTACTCACTACAGAGATCAGATTAACTGGCCTGTAGTTCTCAACCTAATCCTTACTTCCGCTTTTGTATGAAGGGTCCACATGTGCCTTTCTCCAGTCCTCTACTCTACTCCTGACCCTAAAGAAACATTGAAAAGATCAGTTAGTGGAGCCGCTAGAACGTCAATATTCTTGGATGTATCCCATCCAACCCCATCGCTTTGTCTACTTTTAGTTTAGCTAGTTCCTCATGAACACAGGCTTCTGAAAATCATTCAAGATCCCCTTCACTTCTGTTCCTCTTTGTGGGTGTTTTCTGAGGTCCTGCTCCTGGCCCTTCATCTGTGAACACGGAACAGAAATATTTGATAAGCAATTCCACTTTATCAGCTTCTACATATTCCTCCCCTTCCCCCTTTGAGTCTGACGATATCATTTTTGCACTTCCTCCTCACGCTAACATATCTGAAAAATGTCTTATCCCCCCATTTTATTCTGTTGGCCATCTCTTCTTTTTGTATCTTTGCTTTCCTGACTAATTTGCTAGCTCCTCTAAGTTTTGCCAAATATCAATGCTTGTCTTCCTCTCTCTGTGATCTCTTGTATTTCATGAAGGCCATCCTCTTTTTCTTCACCTTTTCAGCTACTTCTTTTGAGAACCATAGTGGCCTCCTTTTCCTTTTACATTTAACATAACATATGCCATACTGGGTCAGACCAAGGTCCATCAAGTCCAGTATCCTGTTTCCAACAGTGGCCAATAAAGGTCACAAGTACCGGGCAGGTTCCCAAAAAGGCACACAGGTTCTACAATGCTTGTCCCAGAGCAAGCAGTGGATTTCCTGGATCCTCTTTAATAATGGTGTATGGACCTTTCCTCCAGGAGTTTGTCCAAACCTTTTTTAAACCCAGCTACACTAACAGCTTTTACTACATCTTCCGGTAACAAATTCCAGAGTTTGATTATGCATTGAGTGAAAAAATATTTTGTTTTATTAGTCTTAAATGGTTTACATTGTAGCTTCATTGCATGTCCCCTAGTCTTTCTACTTTTTCTACAATCAATCTTCACTTATCCACCCCATTCCATTCGTTCATTTATAAACCTTATGATATCGCCTTTCAGCCATCTTTTTCCCAAATTGAAGAGCTCTAACCTTTTAAGTCTTTCCTCTCTGAGGTGTCCTTCCATCTTCTTTACCATTAAAATAAAATATAGAACAGACATAACATACTAATTAAAACTCAAAATTAACATAAAACACAATCACCCAACAATAGAATTCATTGTGCATAAACCTGAGTAAACTAAAACTTCTCAACCTGTTTCCAAAGCTAAAACAGGCCTGTAATCCTCCAATCTGAAGAGGCAATAATTTTTTTAATTGTATTTTTACAAAATGTTTTAACACTGTTAAATCACAGCAAAGAAACTTACTGTAAGAAAAAACACAAATACAGATAATACAAATTGAAGAAATTAAATAAAATTATTAGTCCGCATCTTGAAGTCTGGAGAGAGTGAACTATAGCATAGGGGGAAAAAACAAAAACCTTTATGAGCACTATTCCCAACTCCCAAATAACAAAAAAACCCTCAAAAATGCATACTTTCAGGGAATCAGCAACTACATTAATAATATATTAAGTTTTGCCAAACAACATATTCTCCAATTGCAATGGATCTGAAAGAATATAGTTAGAAACTAGATAAGAAACCAGGCATTTACATGGAAATCAAAGAAAAATGTAGCACCTAATTCCAAAACCAGAGACTTAAAGTGCAGAAAACATTTCCAGCATGCCTGATTTGCTCTAGCAACATCAGACAAAAAGTAAAACTTTTTGACCACAAAAGACTGAATCTTTATTAGCAAAATAAGCCTTAAAAATTAGAGCTTTATCCATTTCAGACTGAAATGTCACCACCAAAGTACCCCTGATGGAGATAACATCCTGAGAATCCTCAAGGAATTTAGAGAGATCTAAAGAAACTTGTAAAGTACCTCCTCCGGGAGACTGAGCAGAAGCCCTTCCGATAGAGTGAGATAGTAAATAAAAGAGATTAGCTATCACTATAGCATCCACATTAGATCAATTTAAGCATTTACACAAGATATTTATTAGGCAAAATCCTGGGAGACAGAAAATGAGTCTTTGGAAAATTAATGAATCTTAAATTCTTCTTCCTTAAGTTATTTGCCAAGGGATCATTCTGTCACATGAATAGCGGGGATGGATGTCCCAACAGGACATCCATCCCCGCTATTTGCCCTCCCCTGCCTGCCCTCCCTGTACGGGGAGGCTTAGACGGGGATGGGAGGAGGCATTGCAGAAGCAGAGTTAGGGTAGGCAGTGGGCGGTCCGTGACCCCAGACGTAGAGGACTGATTCTGGCACAGGGCCGATTCTAACATCGGCTCTGTACGTCCAGGGTCGGCAGATTGGATGGGGGATGGCAGGCCTGGGCAGCACAAGGAAGGTGAGGAGGTGAAGGGGGTTCCCCACAGCTTGACCCTGCCCATGGAAGGTCAGATCAGGGGTTGGCTTTGGGGAAAGGAGAGTGGTCGGCGGCCAGGAATTGCAGCTCCTGAATGGAGCCACAGTGCCATGGCAACGAGACACCATGGCACCGCGGATCCATTCAGGGGCCTGACTGAGTTAGCCGGGCATGGCTCTGTACATGCAGGTTGATCGGAATAGGATCCCGGCCTGCATATGCAGACCCTGGATCCGATTCTGATCCTGCGGGTCACATCTACCTCCTGCGGGATCGGAATTGGTCTACCTCTGTGCATCCAATTCCAATCAGACATGGCCCCAAAGTGGCAGTGAAGGGGCACCAAAGAGGCATGGGCCTTTGGTCTCACGGCCCTTTGGTCACACACCTGTGGCTGCGTGTTTGTGGCCACTGATCAGCAATGCTGATTTTCAAGCATCCCGAGCAGCCCTTGTCCAATGACGTCAGGTCCAGTGGGCAGGACGCGCATTGACCTCCTCCTGGTCCTGGCAAGAAAGACTCACAGGTAGCAACAGCAAAGCTGCACAGCCACAAATGGGTTCCCCCAGCAAGTTCCACGCTGCAAACCTTGGCAATAAATTTTGCTATACATAGTGCATTTACAGAAAAGGCTGTTTTACAAGTAATTTTCCTACAAGTCTACTTTTCAAAGAGGACCACAAAAGTGTTCAAATAGTAAGATAGGACTGGTCGATTTGAACTGTAAGGCTGTAGTATGAAAGATAAATAGTCGCAGGTAAACCATGACACAGTTTAAAGAGCATCATGGCCAAGTAGTATCTGATATGAAATTCTACTGGGGGTATAAGTCTCCAAGCAGGTTAGTTTTGAGCATATCATGACAGTTATGAAGCTCACTCCTAAGCCAGGGTATGTGGAGTATGATTCTTAGTCTCTTAAATTTACTGCTAATGCTCCAAGTAGAACTTGTATCATGCCATATAGAGCCTCCTTTTAGAGTTCGTAAGATGTAACATGTATGGGTAATTTATCAAGGTGTGCTTGGATATTCATCTTAATCAAGCTTGTGGTATCCATCACAATAGAAATATTTCTGTAGCTTTCTGCCACATTTTCTTGATCTCTGACTGCATTTCTTGGTAGTTGAGGATCTTATGGTTTATGGTTTTTATTTGATAGGCTGCCCTTTGCAAGCAGACAGGATGGTTTACAATAAAATAAAATAAAATAAAAACATCAAGTCACAAGTAGAAAGAGGAACTCCATTGCAGTACAAGAAAGAAAGGTGCAGGATAATAGACAAAGGGACAAACACTACATGACAGCGACAGGGCTACTTTCTTATCTGCAGTTCATGGAGGATGATCGACCAGAAAAGCTTGGATGAAGAGGTAGGTTTTCAAAAGGCATTTAAACTGAAGGAATGGGGGTTCGAGCTGAAGTTGGGAGGGGAGACCATTCCAAAGAGCTGGGGCAAGATAAAAAAAGGCGGAACAGCGAATAGACATACTTAATCCGTGAAGAGGAGGGAAGAACCAGGCGCTTATCTTGCAAGGATCTTAGGCAGCGTTGCACAACATATGGAATAATGGAAAACAACAAATAGAGTGAAAAAGTTGTGTGTAAGGGTTAATATTTTGAACTGTATCCTCTGGGCTATGGGTAATCAATGATGT
The DNA here is from genome assembly GCA_033557465.1 of Ichthyophis bannanicus. Lineage (NCBI taxonomy): Eukaryota > Metazoa > Chordata > Amphibia > Gymnophiona > Ichthyophiidae > Ichthyophis > Ichthyophis bannanicus. The sequence goes on along the minus strand of CM066049.1, from coordinate 114,618,811 downwards.
TGAATCAGAAGTGGTGAGATGTGACTGACTGTCTGGCATGGGTAAGAGTGTGGATGGTGGTATTTTGAATGGTTTGAAGACATTTTAATTGGTGCTGAGGAACACCAGCGAAGCAAACGTTACAATAGTCGATACAAGAAATCATAGTGCTAAGAAGGAAAGTGGTCAGAGCCGATTGGTCGAGAAAGGTGCGAAGGGCCCTAATTCTATGAAGCACAGCAAAGAGAGAATGAGATGGAGAAGAAATATACATGGAAATGGAAAAGGAGAGGTTTGAGTGTATGTGTACACCAAGGTACTTGAAGGAGGAATAGAACGAGAAGCAGAGGGCACCCAGGACCAGTGCTAGAGATCGGGTAGATGGAGAGATGGTGATCCATATCACAATGATCATAACAGGGCTGGGTTTGAGTGCGTTATCATGTAGCCGGACTGAGATAGAATGTAAAGCAGAGTTAACTAGGAAGAGATTGGAGGACACGCTGTCCATCCGGGCTAACAGCAGAATGTCGGTAGCATAAAAGTAAAAAGTGACCCTGAGAGATTGAATGAGAGTAACCAAGGGTGAGAGGAAGATATTGAAGAGAAGGGGGGACAGAGCAGACCCTTGTGGCACACTGCAGGGAAAAGAGAAAAGGGTAGAAGAGCAGCTTGTGATAGAGAACCTGTTAAGTACAGTCATGGAGAAAGGAGGAGAACCTACTTCAAAGAGGCAAGAAGACAATTGTGATCCATTAAATCAAAGGCTGTCATGAGGTCGAGGGAAATAGCAAGAACATAGCAGCCTTGGTCCAAGAAAGAATGAATATCACTAAGAACAGATGTAAGGATGGTTTCTGTATTGTGATAAGATCGGAAACCTGATTGGTGGGACTGTAGGGCACGAGAATGTTCGAGATGATCTGATAGTTGATGAAATCTGAATCTTTCAACAATTTTGGCTAAGAATGGGAGGTTAGAAACAGGCCACTCAGAGGTGGGTCTTAAACCATTGGCTTTCTACTTACAAGGCACACATCTTGCAGATGAGCCACCATCACATCTCCATGGTATTGGGGGGGGGGGGGGGGCGCTAGCAAGCACTGCTATCTGCTATATTGCTGGTGGTTTGCCTTCTTGTTTCCTGATTACATGTGCCAGCAGAAGCTTTGGATGACTGAAGACTTCTCAGAGATACTGATTAATACATCTTGTAATGGTGACTTTTCTGACTTTATTTCCTTTTAAAAGATAGACTTTTTAATCTGTATTTTGCAGTTATTTAAGTCTGGGGTGACTGCATAACAATCCTGTTTGTATAATCCTGTCATTATCATTATGTCTAGAGCACTTTAGATTTTTTGTAAAATTAATTTAAGATTATCTACTCTACAGGGTCACCAGGAGTCGACATCTACTCGACGGCACGCAACAGCAACAACAGTTGGTGATACTGTATCTGATCATAGGAATGTTAGTACAGTCAAGAGAACATCTGTCATATCTGCAGAATGTTTAATGATTTTCTTTTACTGAGAGTGGTTCTATCTAATTTCTCAAAAAGAAAACAAAAACTTCACAAAGGACTAGTATATCTCATATGTACATAGTATGTTATTGTGGATTTAAGATTTAATGCGGGTTCCAAGTATGTCCTTCCTCCCTGCTAAAGATGAGCAAAGACATTAAGATGTGCTGAACCAGTCATTTAACTGCCCTGACCCAGACACTTTGGATCACCTGAAATGTGACAGCATTTAGAATTGCTGGTTTTCTACACTGCCGTCATCCAGAAGAGCTAGTTTTGTTGCTGAACTGCAGCAGTAGAAGTTACATATCTTACATATAAAGGCACGTTTCACAAAGGACGTTCAAGTGCAATCTTGGACGTCCAAGATAGAACGTCTGAAAAAAAAGGCAGGCACAACCAAGTTCAGGCACGATTTCACAAATGTGGACCTGCCTGATCTAGATGTCTACGGGCATCCAACCAAGAACAGCACTGCACACTTGCAGGAAAACCACACCACCAGTCTAGAGCAAAGTGTGAACTTAACAACTTGAGAAACATCTGCACGCAATGGAGGTGCAGATGTTTCTGAAATCAAGCGGAGATGTCTAAGTCCATTGCACCTCTACCTAGGGTTGCCAACTGGCTCCAGATGCGCCCAACAGGTTTGATCCAGTCCTGTGTTTACCGCATTGCATGCAGGGACTTGTAGCCTTGCTTTTCTTATAGAGTGCAATGGAGAAATCAGAACTATGCATGCAATGGAGTAAACCCAGGACTGGATCAAACCTGTCGGGCGCATCTGGAGCCAGTTGGCAACCATACCTCCACCACATTCCCAGTCATTTGTAAAATGGCTCCGGGGACATCTCTGTGATTTGGACATCCACATGCACATTTTCAGATGTCCAAATTGCTTCTAAGGCTTTTAAAATGACCTTATATTTTTTAATTTTATTTGGTTCCTATTTGTCTGCAAGTGTGCTCTGCTGGATTTCATTTTTTTATTTATGTAAGTGATGTTCAAATCTTAGCACTAGTCCCTAAAGGAGAAGTTTCAACTGATGAAATGATAGGTAGGAAATGAAACCTTTTTTTCGAACATAAAACACTGATCCACAGGTACTCTGATCACTCTCATGTAGGACCTAGAAGATCAGGGAGAAAGTTTTATACTGTGACACAGTCAGTCACACTACATGTCCCAGAAGCCCCTGGGACAGGAAGGCCTGCCCCAGGAAGGACCAGGAGAGCCAATTAGGAGAGGAAACACAGGTGGATTCTGCTAGTAAAAAACAACCAAGGCCTTGGGATGGGGCCAGGCATATGGTTGGAAGGGCAGTGCAAGGGAAGAGAGGCCCAGAAGCAACCCATGGAAGCTATTGAGTTTGGAGAACAAGATACCACTGAACCCATGGATGTTTAAGGTACTGTAAGAGGCGGCCCGTGGGAAGGTTCAGGTGGCTAGTTCCCAACCTGAAGAAGGGAGGGCTGCTTTCATAGCCCCTAGAGCTGTGAGGTGCACTGTGGCTGCTTCTTCGGGTGGAGGGAGCTGAGAACTGTGCCACTTATCTGAGGACTTTAAGAAAGGGGTGAAAAGTCTTTGCAGCAATAGTTGTGCTGTGACATGTGGATTTGCTGTACTGTTGGCAAGGGTCTGAAGCATTGACTCATTCTGGAGCTGCCGCACAGAAGAGCATGCTGTCTTAAGTCTTGGACTTTTGTGGGACTTTCCCCCAGTCAGAGTATGATTCCAATGATAGATAGATTAAGACAAACTGTTGACATTTTACAAAACCAGGACTGGATTATGACATCCTGGAGTGGAGTGGACAAACCAAGATAGGGTTGCCAACTGGCTCCAGATGCGCCCAACAGGCTTGATCCAGTCCTGGGTTTACCCCATTGCATGCAGGGACATTTAATTCTACTTTCTCCATTACACTCCACAGGAAATGGAAAACTACAAGTCCCTGCATGCAATGGGGTAAACCCAGGACTGGATCAAGCCTGTTGGGCGCATCTGGAGCCAGTTGGCAACCCTACACCAAGAGCTGGTGAAACCTGTGACTGTGGTGCCCCACCTAATGCTGGACATCACGGTAATATCAGAATCCTTCCTGTCAGTAAGAATACCAGCAATGGCACTTTGAATAAGCTGCAGAACTCACATTAAGGATGCAAGGAGTCCCAGAAAAACAGCGTTACAGCAGCCTAGATCAGTCATCAGAAATTCCCTGGGAGAAAATAGTTTTTAAAGACATGACATGATTGTTAAAACTGAGTGACGTGGGCTTTCAATGGAAACCCAGGGTTGAAGAGAATACCCAAATTCCAAACCTCTGATCACAATGGAATCATTAATTTCCCCAATTGTAGGTCATCTCCAAGATCTGGCATAAGACAGGACTGGACTGTGCTATGTGTGCGTGCGCTCTTTTTAGGTGTGGAGCAGTAGGTGTGAGGGTAGGGCTCAGCATGTGGAACGGATCAGCGCCCATTTCACTGCTGTCACATTGTGTCAGCACTCGGCCCATCCGGACGTGGAGCCTGTCACATTGTGTCAGCACTCGGCCCATCCGGACGTGGAGCCTGTCACATTGTGTCAGCACTCGGCCCATCCGGACGTGGAGCCTGTCACATTGTGTCAGCACTCGGCCCATCCGGACGTGGAGCCTGTCACATTGTGTCAGCACTCGGCCCATCCGGACGTGGAGCCTGTCACATTGTGTCAGCACTCGGCCCATCCGGACGTGGAGCCTGTCACATTGTGTCAGCACTCGGCCCATCCGGACGTGGAGCCTGTCACATTGTGTCAGCACTCGGCCCATCCGGACGTGGAGCCTGTCACATTGTGTCAGCACTCGGCCCATCGGGACGTGGAGCCTGTCACATTGTGTCAGCACTCGGCCCATCGGGACGTGGAGCCTGTCACATTGTGTCAGCACTCGGCCCATCCGGACGTGGAGCCTGTCACATTGTGTCAGCACTCGGCCCATCCGGACGTGGAGCCTGTCACATTGTGTCAGCACTCGGCCCATCCGGACGTGGAGCCTGTCACATTGTGTCAGCACTCGGCCCATCCGGACGTGGAGCCTGTCACATTGTGTCAGCACTCGGCCCATCCGGACGTGGAGCCTGTCACATTGTGTCAGCACTCGGCCCATCGGGACGTGGAGCCTGTCACATTGTGTCAGCACTCGGCCCATCGGGACGTGGAGCCTGTCACATTGTGTCAGCACTCGGCCCATCCGGACGTGGAGCCTGTCACATTGTGTCAGCACTCGGCCCATCCGGACGTGGAGCCTGTCACATTGTGTCAGCACTCGGCCCATCCGGACGTGGAGCCTGTCACATTGTGTCAGCACTCGGCCCATCCGGACGTGGAGCCTGTCACATTGTGTCAGCACTCGGCCCATCCGGACGTGGAGCCTGTCACATTGTGTCAGCACTCGGCCCATCCGGACGTGGAGCCTGTCACATTGTGTCAGCACTCGGCCCATCCGGACGTGGAGCCTGTCACATTGTGTCAGCACTCGGCCCATCCGGACGTGGAGCCTGTCACATTGTGTCAGCACTCGGCCCATCCGGACGTGGAGCCTGTCACATTGTGTCAGCACTCGGCCCATCCGGACGTGGAGCCTGTCACATTGTGTCAACACTCGGCCCATCCGGACGTGGAGCCTGTCACATTGTGTCAGCACTCGGCCCATCCGGACGTGGAGCCTGTCACATTGTGTCAGCACTCGGCCCATCCGGACGTGGAGCCTGTCACATTGTGTCAACACTCGGCCCATCGGGACGTGGAGCCTGTCACATTGTGTCAGCACTCGGCCCATCCGGACGTGGAGCCTGTCACATTTCATCTCCATCTTCCTCTTGGTCTTTAATGTATTTTTTCTCCTTTATGATTTCTCTCTCACGCTCTCTTTGTCAGTCTGTAATTTCTCCCTGCCTCACTGTTTTATTGCTTCAGCCCTTTTGCCTATGTTCTCTTGTAGACTTCTCTAAGTAAGCCGTTGCCCGCTCGTGGACCTCTAGCTATAATCGGAGTGTGTATGCCATGCAACTAGTGCTGCCTTTTAGAAATGAAACACGAAAGGGGTGAACCATCTCAGCCAAGGCAAGAGTCAGTGACTAGAAATCATCTTCTCGGAGTCAGTATCTCTAAATGGGTTTGTCTTGCACATAACCATAACTGGAAAGAACTTCATTCTTAAACCTGATCTCACGATCTCTCCAGCTCTTTTAACACATGCATTGTACCAAAAAGCGTCTCCCTCTGGAATTGGCATGATGCATCATCTGAAGTTGCCCTTGGAAATTCTTTTAAGAAGTGCAATGGCACCCACTACAATTGGAACTGTTTCTATGCCACATCTTATTGGTCCATATTGCATCTCTTGGTGCTTGATGATCTTCTGTCTCTCCATCCACAGCATAAAAGAGTCACTGTGCTGATACTTCTAATAGCAAAGCTGTTCTGGGGTTTTACCCTACTACCCCTATGTTACTTCTCGCTGGTGTCTGCTTTTCCTTGTCATTGTACGTGCAAATGTTTTCTTTTCTGTAAAGGAGAAGACGGTTCTTGCCACCTGAAACATTATAAGTCTGATTCCGAGATGGATGTGCCAGTCCTCTGTGTGTCTGGATTCTGATCCGGTGGGGCATGTGCAGACCCTGATTCTGGTTGGCCTGCATGTACAGGCCTTCCCCGGCTAACTCAGGAGCCTCAGTGACATGGCGTTCGGTTGCCATGGCACCGTGGCTCCATTCAAGAGCCGTGATCCCCGGCCGCTGGACCAGAACGTTCATTCTCCACAGCCTGACCCCCGATCTGGCATCCCAAGGCCAGGGTCAGGCTGTGGGGAATTTTCTCTGCCCCCTCCCGCCTTTTGTGCACCCCGAGCCTGCCAGATCTACCCGACTAGGGGAACTTATTCCACCTCAGCGGTGGAATAAGTTCCCTGTTCAGACTGCCAGCCCCAGACGTACAGGGCCAACATTGGAATCGGCCCTTTACGTCTGGGACTGCCGACCGTCCACTGCCCGCCCTAATTCCTCCCCCTGTACAGCCCCTTTCCCGCCCCATCTAACCTCCCTGTACAACGTGTGGGGAAGTTAGCCATGGTCAGCAGAGGGGTCAAATAGTGGGGATGGACGTCCCTCTATCCATTTCATAAAATGACTTAATAAAGATTACACCATTCCAGGTAATTTGGAAATATGATTGCCAGACAGAGAGGATTTAATACCTGTACCAGCAGCTGATATTTAGTCCATTTTTGGACATCTTAAGGGAAAGTTGCAAAAAAAACAGAACTTGTAAATGAAATTGTGCCCATTCGTATGGAAAAGAGGAAGGCTCCAAAGACATGACGTTAGATCCTAAGCAGTATTCAAATAAGGACTAATTGATGAAGGTGAAATCACGGCTCCAGCAGATGAGGTCTTCGTCCAGGCACTTTTACCTTTGGTCTAAGAACTTTTTCTCTGATATTCATTTCGTAGGTTTCCAAAAGCAGGAGAACTACTCGGAAACTGACCACAAACTGACCAACAATCATCAATACCAAAATACTGCTTTTCTTATTTAGGGGTCTATTTCCCAAGGCACAGCAGGTGGTAATGAATATAGCAATGTGTTATTGCAGCTTCTTACCTCAGTTGGGAGAGTAATGAGAACAATCTTCCAATGACCATTTTCCTGCTTTGTCCTGCTGACTCTTACCGCTTGCTCGATTAGTGGGTCATCCTAGTCCTGGCTAAGATTCCACATTTCTAGGCAACTTCTAGATCCCAGACTTGGTGCTGCTCGGTCATGGTCCTTTTATTAACCCGTTTCTATACGAATCACACAAAGCTTCCAGAACCTCATTTGTTTTCACTGTGGATCTTTCTCTAGATTGTAATCTTCATGGAGCAGGGACTCTGTCTCTTATATGTCTGTACAGCACTATGTATATCTTGTAGCTCTATAGAAATAAAGGGAGGGCCAATATTCAGCCAAAAAATACCAAGATATCCAGGCATCTTTAAATAGATATATCAACAGATATCTGGATAAATCGGTGCCACTGAATATAGCCATTTGAGAACATCTAAATATTTTTATCCAGATACCTTAGCCCAGCTATATCTGGAGCCTATTTATCCAGATAACTTTAAGGAGAAAATGTGTTAAACTTTTTTTTTGGCATATAAAATACTGATTTACACATGTAAAAGGCCTCATTATAACAGTGCAAACAGGCATGTATCTGTAGAGTAGGTGTGCTTGGGGGAGGTGGAGAATGGGCGGAGTTATGATTTATGTGTGTGTGTTTCATGAACTATGTACATATGTGCGTACTTTATGGGCTAACATTAGGACTTCTTCCAAGCCTGTGCCTTCAATGTCGGCACAATTTCCGCAGAATTTGTGCTAGTATTTTAATAAGACACATTGGTGCCTTTGTGTATATATAAAATAGCTGAAGATTAGACATCTTTCTGCCCAATTAACCTAGATGACCTATTATAAGATTATTCTCTAACTGGATAGCAGCTGAATATCACCACTAACCAGCTAAATTTAAAACCCATCCTTTACTCAGTCCTCATCCTCCCCTTCTTCACACACATCCAACAGATGTCTTCTTTCTCTATAACATTGGCAATATTTGTCCCTTCCTTTCTGAACACACTACAAAGACCCTTATCCACACTAGTCATCTCCCATCTAGACTATTGCAACCTCCTCTTCACTGGCCTTCCTTTGAAACATCTCTCCACACTTCAATCTGTTCAAAATTCAGCTGCACAGCTAATCTTCTGCTCATGTCGCTCCTCTTCTCAAGTCACTTCATTGATTCCCTATCCATTTCCGAATACAGTTCAAACTTCTACTACTGACCTATAAGTGCCTTCATTCTGCTGCCCCTCACTACCTTTCTTCTCTTATCTCTCCCTACACTATTCCTCGGGAACTCCGCTCTTCTGGCAGATCCCTTCTATCTTTGCCCTTCTCTTCTACTACCAATGTCAGACTTCGATCTTTCTACCTTGCTGCCCGTTATGCCTAGAACAAACTACCTGAGTCGGTACACCAGGCTCCATCTGTAGCCTTGTTCAAATCCAGGCTAAAAACGCATTTCTTTCAAATTGCTTTTGGATATATATATAATATATGCTAGTCCCCAGTTGTGCTGTCTGTCTTGACTAGATTGTGAGCTGTTATGAGCAGGGACTGTCTCTAATGTCTCTGCGCAGTGCTGTGAATGCCTTGTAGCGTTATACAAATGGTAAGTAGTAGCGGTACTTTCTACGCCTCGGACAGCTCAGTTTAAATGGATAACTTCTAGTTGCACATTGAAGTCCAGCTATGCATAGAGCAGCTCCGAGTATTGACCAGATAAAGTTTTTTTGTATACCTACCTCAGTAAAAAATAGCGATAATAAATTCATACTTTTAATTGAGGCTTCTGGCAAAAGCAAATTATGGTACCAAACTTTAAACCTGTGTATGAAAATCTCACACGAGAAGCAATGGAGCGATGAAATAAACTGTCAATGGCTTCAGAAGAGCGAGTGGGTGCGCAAAAAATACCAAATAGTGCATGCTGAACTTGCCAATGAAATTACGTGTGCTATCTGGCATTGTAATGTGCACCATATTTTGTTTGCAAAATTTATGATAAGTTTCTAATGAGCTGTAAAATCATGCAAATCAGCTCATCGGCGACTTTCACAAAGATAAATTTCATGCAAAAATGTTTAAAAAATCAACCTTTGCATGAAATGTAACTATACCTCAGGGTGACAGGCGGGTTGTTTTTACTAATGTGTGCTGTGCTTTTGCACTTAATGCCAATAGCTTGCGAAATCCAGGCGCCCCACTACCTGTCAGGGGCATGGACAGCATTTTCCCGGCTGTTAACATGCGGCACCATGCCCTAACGTGGGTACTGATACTGTGAGAGCAATTAACTCCTCCTGTTGAGATGGAGGCTATTGCAGCACACTAACTGCAAGAATCGCAATTAGCGTGCGGTGTTGACTCGCGTGCTGACTGCGTGGTGCTCACCATGCCCACTCTGCCCATTTACCACATGAATGGCAGTTAGCACAGATATCGGCCTGAGCTGACAGTTACCATGGACTACGGCACGCGGTTGCTGTTCGCCTAAACCCACGCTAAGTGCATGGCACACTTTAGTAAAAGAGCCCTGCCATTTTTCACAGACTTTACATCAAGGAAAATAACCTGCAATCTCCTGCCCATACTACTGAAATAGGCCTGCACTGCAAGACAAAATCTGCAAGCTGTCTCACAGCCGATTACCTCTACCCCAAAGAAGGACAGTAGCATTATTCTGCTGGATGAGGGCTATTGAGCATTTTTGGGCAACTGGGGGGCCTTATGCGGTTGCTAGATGACTGTAGGCCATCATGAATCAGCTGTGTTCTGGTTTTATCCCCCACTGCATTGCGTGCATGAGCTTATCCCCTTGCTTGCAGCAGGGAAATGAGAAGAGCGTGTCTTTACATGCAACAGGACAAAACCCAGTACTGACTCAGCCTTTCCTTGAACTGAAACCATTTGGTAATATAAGACAGTGGGAGTAAATGGTTAATAACCCTCCTGCCCACTCCACAAGCACAAATTAATTGTAGGGTAGTTCCTACTTGCAAAAAGACATATTTTTTCACCAAACCAGTTCTTCCACAAATGGAGCATGTTGTAGATTGTTTTGAGGGATAATTGTAGGGCTTACTGTAGCATTTTGGAGCAAACATAACTTAAGGTTTTTACTTATCTTTTAGTCCAGCTTGAAGTGAGTTGTTGGCCATTGATAAACTTGCAGATAACTGAAATACGCATGAATATTCGTTTTCATGTTATAGAGTTAACCTGTAATGCTGATATAAAGTTCTTTGTTCTTTTTTAAAACGAATCACCAAAGAGTCCTTTTACTAAAACCTGCTAAGTGGTTAACTCGGGGTTTAGCATGCAGTCACTATCGTCACGAGCTCACGGTAACTATTACCATCCGGGCGTAAGAGCAAGGGCACGTTAATTCCTAGGGTAACTGCACATTGGGCACTGGGGCAGGTTAGGGGAGGAGAATGGGCGGGGGGAGCACATTGCAGTTAGCACTGGGGCACCTGCCGCTTACTCACTGTCAATGTAACGGTTAACGTGGGCTCACTTAATGACACCTCAGCGTTACTGCTGCTGCGTGTTAGGATATGCATGGGTGCACCAACTCCTGAGAACTTGCTGGTCAGGATCCCAACAGTTAGCACATGACTGGTCTCCTTACTGCGCATTAGTTTTAGCGCTAAACACGTTTTAAGAGCAGAACCCTAACAGGCTTTAGTAAAAGGGCTCCTTATATCGGCACTACGCAGTTTTTGTGGGTCTATAACACTGGAACTGGGATAAAGGAAGCTCTTGGCCTTTGGCCTCATATCTAACCATTGGACACAAATCATCAGTACATTTTAATGCTAATGGGTTAAATTCTTCATGTGGGGTTAAGCAATAACAAACTAGTTAGGTAAGAACAGCTTTGTTTCCTCCCCAAAGTAATCCTCATTATATATTGACTGATGTCATTCAAACATTACCGCTTGCCACTTCTCTATCTAAGGGCCTGATTCTGTCCCGCATGTACATCCCCCTTTGTATGTCCATTCTGAGCTGGACATACAAAGGGGAACGTGATTCTGATCCTGTGTGGAAATTCTAGCCCCACGGGATCAAAATTGCGATCAGCCCTGTACGTGCAGGCTAGGACTGCGATTCACTCCCGGCCTGCATGTACAGGCACTGCCTGGATAGCTCAGTCAGGCATTTAAATGGCGCTGTGGTACTATGGCGTCCTGTTGCCATGGCACCGTGGCTCCATTTAAATGCCAGCTGCCAGAAACTAAAGTTTATTCCCTGCAGCCTGACCCCCGATCTGGCCTCCTAAAGCTAGGGTCGGGCTGCAGGGAGTAAACCCTGGCCCCGGGCTGCGAAAAAAAGCACACCCAGGGAAGTTATTCCACCACAGGGCCAACATTAAAATCGGCCTTGTGTGTCCAGGGCTGGTGACCGCCCACTATCCACCCCCGGGCCGCCTCTTCCCCGTCCCCAACTAACTTCCCCGCACAACCAGTAGGGAAGTTAGTCGGGGGCTGCTGCTGGCACGAATAGTGGGGATGGATTTCCCACCTAAGTGTATAAAAATTGAATCAAAGAAAGATTTATTAGGAAAAATTCATTGATTTTTATTTAGGAAAAAAGCAACATCTTTTCTATTCTTTTTATCTATCTTTTCCATGATTTGCCGCAAAACAAAAAGCTATGTTGAGGGTAATCCACAGATAAAATAGTGCTTTACCCATGGAAATGGGGTTTATGAAACAGCCTCCCCAAGATGAGACTGAACTGATGTAAGCAAGCTTTGTATGCACTTAGGTATTATGGACAGAATGAAGGCACTCCCCAGTACAGGGCTAGGGGTGGGTTTCATTTACATGAACACGTGTGCAAATTCATGCATATAAATGAACCTTGGAAATCTGTGCTTGCCAAAGAGCCTGATCTAAAAGGGTATGTGTAGTTTCCCTCGGGTAATTTCCAAAGTAGAAATATTTCCAACATCCATTCAAGTATACACAGCAAAAGATCCTGGAGTACCAAAAAATGAAGTCGTTGACCAAGAAAAATATAGAAATATTTCCCATTGTACTGTGATCCACAGTCCAGCTTAAGAGGAATTTCCAATCACACCTTGATAAATTACCCATACATGTTACTACGATGAAAACATACCGTAGTGTCCGAAAGGCAATGCCAGCAACTACCTGCTCAGCACTTACTGAACTCACTCCCTCACCATGCCAATGCAATGTGTGCCCTCGAGTCAGTCCTGACGCCTGGCGACCCAGAAGGCTCCTGGGTTTTCTTGACAGTGTCGCCGGAAGTAGATTGCCAGGCCTTTCTTCCGAGGCAATGGAGGGTTAAGCATAAAGAGTTATTTTATTAACTATCCATACTAACCTTGTTGTAAGTCATCTAAGTTAACAGAACGGTATTATACATGTAATAGGAGGGATATGTTATAAGTTAACCTTCCTGTTGAAGGTATAATGCCTATGTTTTCAGCACCAGGCACATGTTTTCAAAAAAGAGGTTTCCTTTTTTCCCTCCAATTTTATGACTCTGCAAAACATTCTGCGAAGGGTCCTAGAGGGTCATTAGGAAGAAGAACCTTATTGAGTATTACCCATTTAATAGAATATGAAGGGCAAAAACAGATATCTAAAGCGTAATAGAGCTATATCTCAGCTGGCATCTGCTATAACTCCTCACCCAATCCCCAGTATGCATTAATGAGTGTTTTTGCAGATCCTTTCTACAGCACTTTGCCTTTTTGTCCTTTCTAGTGCCTTGCTCTACTGTTAAAAAAAAAAATAAAATAAAAAATCATACTTTAGCTTTGGAACAGGAAAGAATAGGTAATGAGTGTGGTTTCTGACCAGAAATTTAGGTCTTTAAGTAGAATTTGCCATGCATCCTATCAGCAACTACAGTACAGTATTAAAAAATAACAGACTACTCGAAGCATAATATTAAATAAGACTGAATAGCCTCTTCCTGCTTACGTCTATATACTCAATGCTAAGGTACCTTACTGCAAAGCTCAAATCTGTAGTGAGTAGGGGGCTCAGGGGAGAAGAGGATGAAATGATCTCCCCCCACACAGTGCCTATTGAAAATGAACTCGTAGCTGGGCTTAGAGAGGATGCTGGGAAGCAAGGTCACAGCATGCCCTTTCCCCTTCTCAATTTTGACTTTTCTAAAGGCATAACCAGTTGGTGTCTTCCCATAAACCCTCTACTGTTGTAAAAGTTCCCCAAGCTGGACCTGATCTTTGCCCCACGGCCAGCCACAGGCCCAAACCAGTCTACTAAGATTCCAAATGCCCACACATCTGGATCATACTAACAACTGTACCACAGCTGATGCCTGCCAAACACCAAAAGTACGATTCCGGCCCTTCGACAAGGAAGACATACTCAGCAAAACTCTACCACTCTTCGACCTCACAGAGTGTAGCCTCGAGGAAATGCTCTCCGCCTGGAACAATAGTCTCAGCGCCATTGCCTACCGACCAATTGTGGACATACCACCAAGGAGAAGAGAGACTGCTCCATGGTACTCTCCCAAGCTATGAACATCACTCTGCCACCTAAGGAAGCTTGAAAGAAGATGGCGACGTTCACGCTCCACTGATGACCTGGGCACCTAACACCTCCCACCTGAAGAAACACCGTGTGGCAGTCACGGAGAGAATGAAACAATACCATGCAGAAATTCTGCAGCGCTCCCTGAATAAACCGCAGGACTTATTCAACCTGGTGAGGACCCTCACAAAGGAACCTTCCCCCACCCAACTAAGCATGCCACAGCCACAGGAATTCGCGGACTACCTACAGTCAAACAATCCAGACAGACAAAACTACACCACCCACATCTGTGCACGGATCACGCCACCCACGCAGACTCACCTTCAAAATTCTACTGTTGACTTTGAAGGCCATCAACAGCCTCACCTCCTCCTCCATCACAGACCTCGTCCTCCCCACTCCTTCAAACAGAGTCAGAAGTTCAGTCGCTGCCAACACACTTGAGTATTCCTAGAAAATCACAAAGTGCTCTCAAGCAACAAGAAACAGAGCCTTTGTGTACTATGCACCCACATGTTGGAATGCCCTCCCATCCGACATCTGGGCCATTACCGACCTTACCCAATTCAGGAAGGCTCTGAAGCACCACCTTTTCCTCCAGGACTACTCTCACAACGGGGACACACAACATCCAGCCATATGCAACCACTAAGTCAGCCACCCCAAAACACTCACAACCACTGTTCCCTCTAAGCTGTGCGTGTGTGCGCGCGCGCACACCTCGCCGAGCGAGCGCACATACTTTATAAAAGAGCGCACAAAAATTACGGTTCTGATTCTGATAGAAAACAACACAGACGTCTTAAAATTTTTAAAAGTTGTTGTGTATTTATGGTTTTCACAAGTTCTACAATATTTTCTAGTGCAATCAATGTGGTGTACATGCTGTATTCTGACGTGTAGTCAAATTTTAAGGTATATAACTCCGAGTGTCGTTATGTGGCGCACAAAAATTTAACCTTCCTTCAAAAGCTGCACAGCTGACATTTTATGCGCACACAGCCTACAGAAAATTAGAGGGAACATTGCTCACAACACAGTCTCAGCCCTGTACATTAGCACTACCAGTCACCCTGATATGCACACTTATATAGTCACTGCTTAGCCTGTATGTAGCCTACGTAGCCTGTATATAGTTACTTAAATGAGTAGCCAAGCTACTGTGTAGCCTGTACATAGTTTCCCCAGTTAATCCAAGTTGCAAAACCTGTTCTTTGTAAGTACAGTATGGGCGCGGCCTGCACTGTACAATTTTGCTGTTGACTGTAAACCGAGCTGATTTTAAAGAGCGCGGTATAAAAAAGACTTTAATTGGTGGTTCAGCTGCTGTCAAGTGAAAGAAGGAGGAGCTTAAAGGAGAGCAAGAGCCTTTGTGGCAGCCAATCCTATATGTTCTTGGATAGGGTTGATAGCTACTGTGCTTTTTTTTTTTTTTTTTTTTACTGATTGAAATTTTCATCCTGATTTTAGTAAGGAAAACAAGAACTACCTTTCCATACATGCAAAAGGGGTAAAATCGGACCCGGATCAGTTCCTGAGAGCCCTAGTTGAAATTCTAATCAAATCTATAAGAGCTCTGGATTTGAGTTCCTCCAACTATGATTTTTGTTTTAATTGGACTAAATTGATTATAAAGCTAGCCTGGAGATGTTCTGAGGACTTTGGCCTTACATTAGCTGCGTGGCCACTGCAAGTGTAGATTTTGTAACATGTAGATATCACAGCTACTTTGAATCAATAAGAAAATTCTCAGCTGCCCTACTGAAATGAAACATTTTCATCTGCAACCTGCATATTTTCCTAAGTATTCGGTGCCAAAACGCTTCTTACTGTGCAGAATAGGTATCCAGGCCTATGTTTCCCATAATAAGTCATAAACACACCATTAACAGATGGAGCAAACCTACTAAAAGACAAAGTTTGGAAGTGTGAACACAGCTTTTTTTTATGGTCACACTGAGACGTGTATTCAGTAGATGGCAAATCTAGAAGCATCTATTGACTTACCAGCAGTCGAGTGCAGAAACCACGACGGAGGGAGGATATGCGAAGCGAATAACACGGTTAGCTGACCTGTTAACTGCATTAATCGTGCTGAGCGGGACATTCATGGGCACTATCGCACTATGGAATATCCATGGGTACCGCTGCTGCATGCCACGATGCCAACCTTGGAACAGAGCAGGGGCAGCACCCAGTGAAAACCGGGCAGCGGCGATTATTGAGTTACTGCCCAGTTATCGCTATACGGCAAAAGTTGGGAACTTTTAAAGTCTGGCCTCACTTTCACCGCAGAAGCTAACCAGACAGTGGCCGAATATCACCGCTATCTGGCCGAGCCGGATATTCAGTGCCGTGCGGGATAGTGCCCCAGTACTGAATGTTCAGGTGTGAAGTTCAGCGGTGACTGCTAGCTACTTTAGCAGTGCTATCTGCTGCAGCTGAATATCAGGCCCCGCATTTTTGCACTCAAACTGGAAGAATAGCACATTCAAAATGTTCATTTTTCCTTTGACTGACCCTCACATGAACTGCAGTATTAATACTCCAGTCAGATATAGCACCTGCCAAGCAAGAGTACTATATCCATCCGACTAACTCTCTTGCCTCTGACCCTCGCTGTCTCTTTGTTATGCTCAACTCTCTCCTCAAAGTCCAGACTCCCTCCTTCACTCTCTTCCCAGACCTTGGCTGACTATTTCCATGACAGAGTCCAGAAGATTAACCTAGAATTCTCTGCAGGGTCACCTCCACCTCATCTTCCCCCTCTTCAATCCCAAATCCTTCCCTCACCTTCGGTCACCCATTCTTGCTTTTCTGAGATCACTGAGGAAACTGCAAATCTTCTCTCCTCCTCCAAACTGACTACCTGCTCCTCTGATCCCATCCCCACCCGTCTACTAAGCTCTGTCTCTTCCGCCATCATCCCTTTCATCTGTCATATCCTTAAACTATCGCTTTCCACTGCAGCTGTTCCTGCGGCCTTCAAACATGCTGTGGTTACACCTCTCCTCAAAAAGCCTTCACTAGATCCTACCTGTCCTTCCAGTTATTGTCCTATCTCTCTCCTCCCTTTGCTTCAAAACTACATGAACATGCGGTTTGTTGCCACTGTCTTGACTTTCTTTCCTCTCAGGCCCTTCTGGATCCACTGCAATCTGGCTTTCATTCTCTACATTCTGCAGAAACGGTTCTTGCTAAAGTCTCGAGTGACTTGTTCCCCACCAGATCCAAAGGCCTCTACTCAATTTTCAGCCTTCTTGACCTTTCTGCTGCCTTTGACACTGTTGATTACCACCTTCTCCTTGATAATCTGTCCTCGCTTGGATTTAAGGGCTCTGTTCTGTCCTGTTGTTTTTTTTTTTTAATCTTTCCCATTGCACTCTTAGGGTATGTTCTGGTGGATCCTCCTCTACTGCCATCCCACTTTCAGTTGGGTACCTCAGGACTCTGTCTTGGGACCTCTCCTTTTCTCTCTCTACACTCAGTCCCTTGGGGCACTTATTTCCTCCCATGGTTTTCGGTACCATCTTCAAGTTGATGACTCTCAGATCTACTTTTCTGTGCCTGAAATCTCTCCAGGAATACAGGCCTAGATCTCTGCCTGCTTATCCAACATTGCTGCCTGGATGTCTCGCTGCCTTCTGAAACTAAATATGGCCAAAACTGAGCTCCTTATCTTTCCCCCCCTAAACCCACTTTCTCCCTTCTCTATTTCTGTGGATAATGCTACACTCCTTGTTTCCTTAGTTCCCAACCTTGGGGTCATCTTTGACTCCACTCTCTTTCTCCACACACATCCAACAGATAGCTAAAACCTGTTGCTTCTTTCTCTATAACATTGGCAAAATGTGTCCTTCCTTTCTACACATACTACTAAGACTCATCCACTCATTAATCACCTCCATTCTTGACTATTCTAACCTGCTCTTTATTGGTCTCCTTCTGAATCATCTGCCTCCCTTTCAATCTGTTGAAAACTCAGCTGCACAGCTATTCTTCCTCCAGTGTCCCTATCCATTTCTGCATCCAATTCAAACTTTTTCTGCTTACCTACAAGTATATTCATTCTGCAGCTCCTCACTACCTTTCCTTTCCTCTCTTATCTCACTCTACTCTCCTCCTTGGGAGCTCCATTCCTCTGGCAGATCCCTTTTATCTGTGCCCTTCTCTAACACTGCCAGCTCCAGACTCATTCATTCCACCTTGCTGCTCCATATGCCTGGAATAAACAACCTTAGTCAGTGTGTTGGGCTTAAGAAAAGTGGAAGAAAGTCCAAAAAACTGCCAGCATGGTTTAAAGGTGAGATCAGAGAGGCTGTTGTAGTCAAAAAGGCATCTTTCAGGAAAACAAAAAAGAAGCCATATGGCGAAAACTGGAAACAACATAAGCACTGGCAAGTTAGATGCAAGGCATTGATAAGGCAGGCAAAGAGAGAATTTGGGGAAAAAAGCTTGCTGTGGAAGCAAAAACGCATAATAACTTTTTCAAGTACATTCGTAGCAAAAAACCTGTGAGAGAGTCTGTTGGACCATTGGATGATAGAGAGGTAAAAGGGGCACTAAGAGGGGACAAGGCCAGAATTCTTTATTTCAGTCTTTACTGAAATATTGGTAAACCATGAAGATGTAATCTCCAGGAACAAGCAGGAATGAGTCCTCACATATGGGTACGTCGGAACCGACAGAGCCTGCGCGGGAAAGCTCCCCAGCTTCCCAGAAAGGAAGCTTTTGGGGCCTCCCACAGCGCATGCGCGCTGCCTTCCTGCCTTCCTGACCAACTCTCTTCAGTTCTTCTTTTTCCGCGGAGCCAGCAGGTCGTGTTCCTGTCACCGCTGAAGAAATTGTTATTTTAATTTGTTTCTTTGACCGCGTGTCTGCCTTCCCCGATTCCGGACCGGTACCGCCGGTCTTTTTTCGTTTATTTTAAAAAAATAAAAATAAAAATAATTACTTTTTCTTCACTTGGTGTATTTTTTCTGTGAGGCCTCTAGGCCTTCTCAGGTCTCCCTCATGGAAAAACCAGCTTCTGGTTTTAAAAAATGCACCAAGTGTACCGGTACTATTTCAGTCACAGATACCCATGAGTGGTGTCTTAAATGTTTGGGGCCTGACCATTCCATTCCGGATTGTCCATCCTGCTCTCTGATGTCCAAAAGGGGTTTACAGAACAGAGCAGCTAAGTTTCATATGCTGTTTTCTACCGATACTCCAGCATCAACATCCTCCAGGTCTTCTTCTCCTGATGGATCTCAGGTAACCAAACATTCTTCAGGCAAGTCCTCAAAAGGCAAATCTCCCTCTAATCAGCGAGAGGCCCTTGCTTTTGACTCTGAGGACCCTGCCCCAGCCAAACAACCCCGGCGGGAAGCTCTGGCTTCCAAAGCTCCTCCTATGGGGTTACAGGTAGACATCGATGGCACGGCCTCGACCGATCTCCTGTTAGACTGCTCTGGGGTACCGGCTAACACCGGTACCGACATCCAGGCAGTTATGGCGACTATGGGTACTACGGTACAATCCATGCAGCAGGCCTTACTGGCTTTCATTAATGCTGCAACGCCATCGGTACCGCGACAATCGGTTCCGATTCCGGTACCGCAGCCGATACCGGTACCCAGAGCATCTACTTCCAGTAGCATGCCGGTTCCGGTCTCCGGTTCCGGAGATTTCCTCGATACCGCTCCGATTCCCGGTATGCCCGATGTCGATACCGGTCGGTACGCGTATCGATCTCTGGAAGCAAATAGGCGATACTTTGAATCCTCTGAAGATTCTGATACATCAGATGATTCTGCTGACGTCTCTTTTACTCTTCCTGAGGAGCCCTCTTCTCCAAATAGGAGAATGTCTCCTCCAGAGGATTTGTCCTTTCAAGACTTCATCATTGAAGTAGCTAAAGGACTTTCCATATCTGTATCCTCTGAAAAGGAACCTAGAGCAAAAAAATTGGATATATTAGGATACTCTAAGGTTCCCAAAGAGGCAGCCACCTTACCCATACATGAAATTCTTCAAGAACACATGATGGACTTGTGGGAGGCTCCTCTCACCCTATCTCCACATTCTCGACGTTTGGACACCATGTATCGGGTTCCTCCTTCTCCTGGTTTTCAAAAGACTCAGCTTCCTCACCACTCTATTGTGGTGAAGTCTGCTATGAAAAAGATAGAGTACCAAAAGGCACTCTTCTACCCCTCCAGGAAGAGAATGTAGGACTCTGGATGCTTTTGAGAGAAAAATCTTCCAAGCTAGCATGCTTATTGCCAGAATCAATTCATACAGCCTCTATATGGGCATGTTTTTGAAAGAGATTGCATTAAAGATACGTCAGTTTCTCCCCTTTATCCCAGAGGATAAGCAAGAGGAGTTCCTTCTTTTGCTAAAGCAAACTCAAGATGTTTCAAAGTTCTCCAACAGAGCAGCCTTTGACTCTTTTGAGGGGGCGAGCAGAGCCTCTGGCATTGCCATAGCTGCTCGCAGGCTGGCTTGGCTCCAGGCCTCTGATTTGGAACCCTGGGTACAAGAAGGCTTGGGCAATCTGCCCTGTTCAGTTGAAAATCTGTTTGGCAAGGAGTGGCAAATCAAAGCCACTCAAATGGATGCAGAGAATGCTGCTTTAGATAGACTTTCTAAGTATACCTCTACCCCTGCCAAGAAAAAACTTTTAAGAAACCTTTCTATAAAAAGACCAGATTTTCCACAAATACTGGCCAGCAATCTTCCCAAGTTCGCTTTGCTCCTAAGCGTCAGCAAACTAAACAGGCCAGAACAAAGTCTACAGGGGCTGCTACAATCCAGCAGTCCCAACCCCCTCAGGGTTTTTGACTTGATTCTAGAGAACTTAACCTTTCTGGCTCTGCAACAACCAGAACCTCTCACCATTCCAGGAAGGTTAACTCATTTTGCTCCCAGATGGGAACAAATCACATCAGAACCGTGGACACTCTCTATCATCAAAGAGGGCTACAAACTACATTTCTCCAGCCTTCCTCCCCATTTCATGGTGAGACAATTCAATTCTCCCCCTTCTCTCCTGTACCTGTTGGGCCAGGAGGTGACCACTCTTCTCGCCCAAAAGGCAATAGAAGAGGTTCCTCTTCCTCAACAGGGGTCAGGTTTTTACTCCCCTTATTTTCTCATTCCCAAGAAAACAGGGGGGTACAGACCCATTCTGGATCTCAGAGAATTGAACAAATTCCTATACAAGGAGAAATTCAAGATGCTTTCTCTAGGCACTCTCCTTCCATACCTACAGAGTCAGGACTGGCTTTGATCTCTAGATCTCAAGGATGCGTACACACATATATTCATCCATCCATCCCACAGAAAATTCCTACGGTTTCTGTTCCAGTGAAAACATTTCCAATACAGAGTCCTTCCCTTCGGTCTAGCCTCTGCTCCAAGGGTATTTACCAAATGCATGGCAATAGTAGCTGCATTTCTACGCACTCTGGGAATCTTTGTCTTCCCATACCTGGACGACTGGCTCATCCGAGCTCCATCTCAGTCCGAGGCTCAGACTTCCCTGGACCATACCAGACGCATACTGCAGTATCTGGGACTTGTCATCAATCTGCCAAAGTCTCAACTCACCCCTACTCAGTCCCTAGAATTCATAGGAGCCTGGATAGATACCACCACTGCAAGGGCCTATCTTCCTCAGGCCCGTTGCCACCGTCTAGTGCACTTGGCCTCTCAAGTTCAGTCCAAAAGCCACTTGCCGGCCAGGGAGATGCTACAACTGCTAGGCCACATGGCATCCACAATTCATGTGGTGCCTTATGCACGCCTACATATGAGAGCAGCTCAATGGACTCTGTCCACCCAGTGGACACAAGCAACAGGAGCTCTCTCAGACCAAAGAGCAACCTCAAAACATCTTTTTTGGTCTCTCCAATGGTGGATATCCACTCAAAATCTGTTGTTGGGGGCCCCCTTCCAACCTTTGTTACCCCAAGCAACTCTCACTACAGATGCCTCCCAAGCAGGTTGGGGAGCTCATCTCCAAGACCTCTCCACTCAGGGCACTTGGTCTCCACAGGAGACCACCCTTCATATCAACCTTTTGGAGCTGCGAGCAATTTTCCTTGCTCTCAAGGTCTTTCATACCCTCCTCATCAACATGACAGTCCTTGTTCATACCGACAATCAAGTAGCCATGTTCTACATAAACAAACAAGGAGGGACTGGCTCTCTGTTGCTTTGCAACGAAGCTCTAAAACTGTGGGCCTTCGCCAGAGAGCATCAGATCCATCTCCTGGCAGTATACCTCCCAGGAATCCAAAACTCTTGGGCAGACAGACTCAGTCGAGTTCTGCTTCCACACGAATGGTCCCTGCACATGGATCAGGTACTCAGAATCTTTCAGGAATGGGGAACCCCGGACATAGACCTCTTTGCAAGTCCGTACAATGCCAAACTTCCCCGGTTCTGTTCCAGGATTCAGTGTCAGGGGGCTCAGGCAAAGGATGCCTTCCTCCTTCATTGGGGTCAGGCCTTCCTATATGCCTTTCCACCCATTCCCTTTATTCCCAAGACTCTATTTAAACTTCAGAGGGATCAAGGATCTATGATCCTCATAGCTCCACGCTGGCCACGCCAAGTGTGGTACCCTCTACTTCTGCATCTCTCCCAGGCACCCTCCCTGGATCTGGGAGCTGCTCCAGACCTTCTGTCTCAAGAGGAGGGGACTTTGTGGCACCCAAACCCCAAATCCCTTCACCTCAGAGCTTGGTTACTGAAGGCCTAGACCTTCAAGACTTGAATCTTTCTCAACAAGTGAAGGATGTTCTCCATGCATCTAGGAAACCTTCCACCAGGCGTTCTTATGCTTTTAAATGGAAAAGATTTTCCATCTGGTGTGCTGAAAAGGGTCTTAACCCTCTAGCACTACCTTTAAATTCTTTACTCGAATATCTCCTGCATCTTTCCAATGCAGGACTTAAAACCAATTCTGTAAGGGTCCATTTGAGTGCTATTGCAGCATCTCTTCAGCCTATCAATGGACAATCTGTTTCCTCTCATCCTCTTATTGCTAGATTCATGAGAGGTCTAACTTTAACTAAGCCTCCCATTCGGCCTCCTCCGGTGGCATGGGACTTAAACGTGGTTCTTGGTCAGCTTATGAAGCCACCCTTTGAACCCTTAGCCACTACCTCCTTGAAATTCCTTTCCTGGAAAGTCATTTTCCTTATTGCAATCACTTCTGCTCGCCGCATCAGTGAACTGCAGGCTTTAGTGGCTAATCCACCTTATACAAGGTTCCATCATGATAAGGTAGTCCTTAGGACAAATCCCAACTTTATGCTTAAAGTGGTCTCACCTTTTCATCTTAATCAAGAAGTATATTTGCCTGTCTTTTTTTCCAGCTCCTCATGCATCCAATGCAGAGAGGAACCTTCATACTCTAGACTGTAAAAGAGCTCTTGCCTTTTACCTCCACAGGACACAGCAACATCGAAAGTCTTCTCAACTTTTTGTTGCTTTTGATCCTTCTCATTTAGGACTTCCAGTCTCAAAAAGAACACTGTCCAATTGGATTGCTCAGTGTATTTCTTTTGCTTACCAGAGTAAGAACCTTTCTCTGGAAGGCCATGTCACAGCTCACAATGTGAGAGCCATGGCCACATCTATGGCTCATCTTCATTCTGTATCCATTGATCAGATCTGTCGAGCAGCCACCTGGGCCTCGGTTCATACCTTCACAGCCCATTACTGCTTGGACAAGGACTCCCGCCGGGATGCCTTGTTTGGTCAGGCTGTCCTCAGACACCTGTTCCATTCTTAAACAACTCCTGCCCACCTTCCCTGAATGGATGCCTGAGATCCATAGGAAGATGAGGAACCCTTCGGGGGGGGGGGGGATCTCCCCGGCAACTTAGCTAGGGAGTCCCCATATGTGAGGACTCATTCCTGCTTGTTCCTGGATATAGCACAGTTACTTACCTGTAACAGGTGATCTCTGGGAACAGCAGGAATTAGTCCTCACAACCCACCCACCTCCCCTAGGAGTTGTATCTCTCTCTCTCTCTCTCTTTCCTTTCCTCTCTCTATTGTCTCAGCTTTAAACTCGAACTGAAGAGAGTTGGTCAGGAAGGCAGGAAGGCAGTGCGCATGCGTTGTGGGAGGCCCCAAAAGCTTCCTTTCTGGGAAGCTGTGGAGCTTTCCCGCACAGGCTCCGTCGGTTCCGACGTACCCATATGTGAGGACTAATTCCTGCTGTTCCCAGAGATCACCTGTTACAGGTAAGTAACTGTGCTTTACAACTATTTGATAAACTGAAGAGTAGCAAATCACCTAGACCAGATGGTATACATCCAAGGGTGTTGAAAGAACTGAAATATGAGATTGCAGACCTACTACTACTAATCTGTGAACTATCATTAAACTCATCAGTAATACCTGAAGACTGGAAGATGGCAAATGTAACGGCAATTTTTAAAAGGGTTCCAGGGATGATCTGGGAAACTACAGACCACTGAGTCTGACATCAGTACTGGGAAAAATGGTAAAAACCATTATTAAGAACAAACGTTCTGAACATGTAGATAATCATGGTTTAATGGGAGACAGCCTCTATGGCTTTAGCCAAGGAAGGTCTTACAAATCTGTTATAGTTTTTTGAAGGTGTGAATAAACAGGTGGACAAAGGCGGGTCAGTCGATGTAATGTATCTGGATTTTTAGAAAGCTTTTAACAAGGTTCCACATGAGACACTCTTGGCAAAATTAAAAAGTCATGGGATAGGAGGCAGTGTCATGGATTAGGAACTGGCTAAAAAGATAGAAAGCAGAGCTAAATGGCCAATTTTCCCAATGGAGAAAGGTGAATAGTGGAGTACTGCAGGGATCTGTGCTGGGTTCACTGCTTTTTAACATATTCGTAAATGACCTGGAAAAGGGAATAACAACAAGTGAGGTAATCAAATTTGCAGATGACACAAAATTATTCAAAGTTGTTAAAACTTAAGAGGATTGTGAAAAATTGCAAGATGACCTTAATAAATTGGAAGACTGGATGTTCAGATGGCAGATGAAATTTAACGTGGACAAGTGCAAAGTTATGTACCTAGGAAAGAACAACCCAAACTATGGTTCCACGATGCAAGGTTCCACATTAGGAACCACCATCCAGGAAAAAGATTTAGGCGTCATCATCATGGATAACACGTTGAAACCTGCTGCCCAGTGTGTAGTGATGGCCAAGAAAGCAAATAGAATACTAGGAATCATAAGGAAGAGAATGGAGAGGAAAACAAAGGATATTATAATGCCTCTGTATTGTTCCATGCTGCGATTGCACCTCGAATATTGTGTGCAATTCTGGTCGCTGTATCTTAAAAATGACAGAGCACAGTTAGAAAAGGTACAGAGAAGAGTCACCAAACTAGTAAAGGGGATAGACGGATACCCCAAAGAGGAAAGGCTTAAAACGTTAGGCTCTTCAACCTGGAAAAGAGACGGTTCAGGGGAGATATGATAGAGGTCTATAAATTAATGAACGGAGTGGAACGGGTAAACGTAGATCGATTGTTTACATTATCAGAATATAGAAAGACTAGGGGACATGCAATGAAGCTACAGGGTAACCCATATAAGACTAATAAAAGAAAATATTTTTTCACTCAACGTGTAATCAAACTCTGGAATTGGTTACCAGAGGATGTAGTAAAAGCTGTTAGTATAGCTGAGTTTTTAGAAAAGGTTTGGACAAGTTCCTGTAGGAAAAGTCCATAAACCATTATTAAAGGGGACCAAGATATCACTGCTTATCCCAAAACAAGCATTGTGGAACCTGTGTCTTCTGGGGAAATTGCTAGGTACTTGTGACCTGGGTTGGCCACTGTTGAAACAGGATACTGGGCTTGATGGGCCTTGGTCTGACCCAGTATGGCATTTCTTATGTCCTTCTCTGGCCCTATTCAAGTCCAGACTGAGACCCACCTCTTGGAGGCTACTTTTGGATCCTGAAGCTCCTCATTCTCTCATCCACCACTTATGTGTCTCTTACCTTACTCTAGTCTCCAGTTTTGCGATGTTTTTTCATCTTGATTAGATTGTAAGCTCTGATGATCAGGGACTGTCTCTTACATCTATAGCACTATACAAATGATTAGTAGCAGTGTTTGAAAAACGGAGGTTGTATCAAACTATTTTTGTGGTCATCTTGGGTTGGTTCTACTTAATACTGGCTTTCAGTCTGCAAGCAGCAGCAAACTCTCTTTCCAGTAGACTTAGGGTAAAGTTTATGTAATAAATCATTGCTGAATCTATTAATGCCTCAGAGTGAGAGTCAGAGTTTTGGTTTTTTTGTGCAATGGAGAAGCTTTGTATCATAAGTCTGGATAATTAGGTAACCCCGACTTGCAAAATATTATGCTCTAGGCATAGGATGTTTAGTAACATACCTGAAGAGGAAAATGAGCTTATATTTCATAGGAGTGTGTATTCATTAGTGTGCATTCAGTTGGTCAGTGAACCTTAACAACTTTAGTGCATGCCAAACCAATTTAATGCATGTTAACCTATTAATTAAAATATGTTAAGTTGATTGATATATGTTAAAAATTGTTATTAAAAACAATTGTGTGGAAAAAGCTGTCTAAAAATCAGGATAAAAATCCAAACGAACTGAACATTTTTGCCCTGTGCACATCCTTAATATTGAAAGCCAGTGCAAAAAGGTGTAATGGTCTAGGTTAATGAGGTGATTTACTAAAATAAAAAGTCTCATATTTCTGTATGTGCCTTTAAAAGAGCATTTGGGAGCCTGTCTGCCTTGGGACAAAGTCCGTACATTATTCTGTGAAATTCCATGATGTGCCTGCCTGAAATGCTCGTAAATGTGTTTATTAATGCATTTTAGGTGAATTTTCTCAGTCACATGGGGTTACCTTTATGTAAAATCCAAGGTGGAAAATTCATTACCTATTTGTCTCTTAGTACCGAAACATGTGAACCTCTGTAATGCACTCCCCCTGTGTTTGGTTTGCAGCTTGTCGTGCTGTGAGGGTTTGCATGCATCGGTGGTGCTGAGAGTTACGCTGTTGGTAGCTTAACTACTGGCAGGACCAAGATGGACAGGTCCCACCTGAGGTACCAGACTAAAACAAACCACCCATCTAGGAAGCAGCTGTGTGGCATAGTGTTGGTGACAGTGGCAACAACACTGGTACTGCCTGTGTGGAAGAGAAGCCTGACAGTCTACTTCCGTATCTTGCCACAAAAACCCAGTGGAGAGTCGCAACAAAATAAACTGTGATATAATGCTGCAAGATGAGTCCCTTAGGTTGGAAGGCACTTAATGGGCTACTAGGGAAAAGTTGAAGACCCTTTTGAAGTGAAGCCAGCATTTATGATGTGGTCAGAACACAGCCCCTGGGATGTCTGACTGCTGATGTAGCTTAACTTGAAGACCAAGATCCTAACAACAAGCAAAATCGATAATTTCATTGTGGATGGTGAAGAATAGAAATAGATATCTTTAACTTGCTTGACTCAATCAATAAAGAAACAACAAGCTACCAAGAAATCCAATGATGCATTGCTCTTGACAGAATGACTATGAAGGACCTAGACAAGATTTTCAGGTGCAGAGAGATATCTCTGTGTACAAAGATTCGACTTCTCCAGGCCATGGTATTTTCAATAACTCCATATGGATGCAAAAGTTAGACAGCGAAGAAGAAAGGCAGGCAAAAACTGATGCCTTTGAATTATGGTGCTAGCGAAAAATACTGTTTACCATGGACTGCTGAAAGAACAAATCAATTAGTACTAATACTAAAAGAGATCAAACGTAAGCCTTCCTTAGAAACTCTAATGACAACATTTTGACTTTAAAACTTTGGACACATGAGACAAGAAAGTTCATTAGAGAAAGACATCATGCTTGGCAAAAGAGGAAGACTAGTCATGCAATGGATCAATACCACTCTCAGGGCCACACCAAGGGCTGTACAAATAGTGGGACCGCACAGGGTGCTAGTATGAAAGGAGCACTGATATCTTCACTGGGTTTTCAGGACGCTGAGAAAGAGTGAGTTACCGCACATGGCTGGAGCGGAGGGAGGCACCAGATTCATTAGTCACACAGTGTGCATTTCAAGCTTGATATGTGCTGCACTCTAAAACCCAAGAAGACTGTGAAAAATTGCACGAGGACCTTAATAAATTAGAAGACTGGACGTTCAAATGGCAGATGAAATTGAATGTGGACAAGTGCAAAGTTATGCACCTAGGGAAGAACAACCCAAACTATGGTTACACGATGCAAGGTTCCACATTAGGAACCACCACTCTGGAAAAAGATGTAGGTGTCATCTTGGATAACACTTTGAAACCCTTCGCCCAGTGTGCAGTGGTGGCCAAGAAAGCAAATAGAATGGTAGGTATCATAAGGAAAGGAAAATAAAACAAAGGATATTATAATGCCTCTATATCGTTCGATCGTGCGACCGCACCTTGAAGATTGTGTGCAGTTCTGGTTGCCGTATCTTAAAAAGGATATAGCGTTATTAGAAAAGGTTCAGAGAAGAGCCACCAAAATGTTAAAAGGGATGGAAGGATACTCCTATGAAGACAGGCTAAAAAGGTTAGGGTTCTTTAACCTGGAAAAGAGATGGCTGAGGAGAGATATGATAGAAGTCTATAAATTAATGAACGGAGTGGAATGGGTAAACATAGATCGATTGTTTGTTATCAGAATATAGAAAGACTAGGGGACATGCAATGAAGCTACAGGGTAAACTATTTAAGACTATTAAAAGAAAATATTTTTTCACTCAACGTGTCATCATACTCTGGAATTTGTTACTGGAGCATGTAGTAAAGGCTGTTAGTGTAGCTGGGTTTAAAAAAGGTTCGGACAAGTTCTTGGAGGAAAGGTCCATAAACCATTATTAAAAAGGGACCCAGGATATCACTGCTTGACCCAATACAAGCATTGTGGAACCTGGGTCTTTTGGGGAAACTGCTAGGTACGCATGACCTAGATTGGCCACTGTTGGAAACAGGATACTGGGCTTGATGGACCTTGGTCTGACCCAGTAAGGCATTTCTTATGTTCTTAACAGTTGTTTGCCTGAAGACCAAAGCCAGTTTAAGACAACTACCTATAGGGTTGCCATGAGTCAACATTGACTCAACAACAACAACGGCGCTTTCTCAAATCTTCTCTAACTTAGACTTTTCAAGATCAGGTCAGCCACTAACCAACTGAAGCCATGACCATGATTTCCTTCTACAGGCACTCTATAAGCTTAAGAAATGAAATACAATTATATTTCCTGAAAAATTATAACTTATAAATCTCCTGTACCAGCCTGGCACATTGTTCTATGATTTTTTTTAAGATCACCATGCAACCCTACCTCTGCAATATATATTATAGAAGACATCAGAAAATATAAAAAGCATTTCCACTTTTATATAATTTCCATCCCAATATATAGATAAGCTACATACACATGTGTTTATCACATGAGCAAAGGTACACACGGTGTGGAGGTCTTCCCGATGCAGGATTGGGGAGGGGTTTGCATTTATGCACATGCATTACAAAATATGATTGTATGTAACTAAATTAACCCAGGAAACTTCTGCATGCCAAAGACTGGGCACAAATATATGGGAATCATTTTAGAAGACCTATTCATGCCTTGGACATCTTTAAACAGGCATAGAGACATCTCTAGAGCTATTTTAGAAGCCGGCTCTGGGGACGTCCAAGTCTGAACAGGGGCATGATGGAGGCATGATTGGGGTGTTCCCAAGAACCTGGACATCCCTGCCTGATTTCAGAAATGTCATGGACGTCTGTCATCTTGTCTAACTATAGACCTGCTCCAGGCACCTGGAAAATGTGTGTTTGAATGAAAAACATCCAAAGAAAGTATTCCGTCATCCCCACTACTCTGCATAATCACAATGATAGCAGTAGTGGGATTTGAATCCTGGCTGCCCTGTTCCTACCCCACTACTCTAACCATTAGGCCAGTGGTCGGCAAACTCATTAGTCAACAGAGCCAAATATCAACAGTACAACGATTGAAATTTCATTTGAGAGCCACATTTTTTAAACTTAAACTATATAGGTAGGTACATTGTTATTAACAATTAGGGTACTCCTAAGCTGGCCTTTGCTAAAAACGTCCTAAATCTGATTGAGGTACTTCGCTGAGGTCGACCCCTTTCAACTCTCCCATCCACACTCGTCTTGTATACTTGTTTTGTCTATCTCCTTTCGTTCATCCTCTCTATATGTCCAAACCATCTCAACATACCTTTCTCAATCCTCGACACTACATCTTCTTTCACTCCACAACGTTCCCTAAAATTAACTTAAACTTTACTTATAGTTTAACTAAGGGGTATGTTTACTAAAGTTTCTTAACGTGCGCGGCGCGCATGAGCGCGCGCTAAGGTACCTTAGCGCACACTAATGATGCTTTACGGGGCAAAAATGCGCTTTAGTGCGCGCTCATGCGCGCAGCGGCGCACATGAGCGCTGAAGGTGGGGAAAGGCTCCCGGAGGGCGGAGGAAGGCTCCCCAGGGGTGGAGAGAAGGGGTCAATGGGTGGAGAGTGGGAGGGGAGAGGCTCCCCGCACACTAGCGAGGTGAAATTCGAGGCCAAAAATAACGCGAGTGAAAGCCTCGCGTTAGATCTGATTTAAAGGGAAGAGAAACCATTTCTGTCAGCAATGTACAGCAAAACCAGGGAAACCTACAAAAAAGTGATGTGTGATACATGTGCACAGAACAAAAGTAAAAATAAACAATGAAAAGGACCCCAACAAAATAAAAAAAAATTATAATCAAGCTGGGCAATAGTGATAGTAATGGGAAACATCAAAAAACACTCCCAAGAAAGCCCCAAAAAATAAATATGAATTTTGGAAGGGTCTACGCTCCGTCCCCATACAAGGTGAATGATCCCACAGTGAAATAGCACTGATCAGGGTTTCCCTTTTCATTGGACAGGTTACCTATGGCATGCACATGTTCCACAACAGCAGGGCGAGCATGTCGGAATGGGCAACTGGACAGATGCTGGGAAAGGGGATACAGAGGGCTGCAGGTGGCACATGCTGTGGTGCAGCTGTGGCACAGTGCGGACTAGGCAGATGCCTAGATGGCACTTAGGAATGCTGAAACTGAACAGCAGCCAGACAGCAACAGATGAGGGCCCAACATGGGCACGAGAGTGTTTATCACAGTGTCACAGGGGATAGTACCCAGCAGGTACCCCCAAGGGCACAGAACATTGGCAGGCGGTGTTGGGGGGAAGCGTGGACGCCTATGCAGGCACCCCTACCCCAGAACATGCACCATAGGCAGACGCCTACCTGCACACTGGATGGCTTGCGACTGCACACCACCAGCACCACCAGCAGAAGGGCATGTCAGCATGGTGGCAGAGGGGTACTGGTGGTGGAGGGGGACAGTGGCAGCTGCCCAGAGCCGACTATGGCCTAGCCCTGTGTAGGTGGGTGCCATGCACTGCAACAGACAGGCTCTGTCTGACAAACAACCATGGTATCTCCAGGGACTGCACTGTCTCTGTGAGCACAGTGTGGTGCGGTGAACACAGCCAGTGTGTTCAGGAGCAGAAGGTCACAAGTTCAAGTCCCAGCTGGGGCTACTGCCAATCCAGTCCCCATATTTTACCCGCTACTAAACCATGATAGTATGGACAAACCTTTATTGCAGAGAACATGCGCATGGTTCAAACGCCTATATTTTACCCCACCGAGCACAGACACCAGAAACATGCGCATTACCTAGAGCAGAGTCCCCCAAATGCAGTCCTGGAGGGCCACAAATCATTCAGGTTTTATGCTGTCTCTAATATAAGGCCATGTCCGCATGGTGGCGGAGGGGTACTAGTGGTGGAGGGGGCAGTGGCAGCTGCCCAGAGCAGACCATGGTCTAGCCCTGTGTAGGTGGGTGCCATGCACTGCAACAGACAGGCCCTGCCGGACAAACAGTCATGGTATCACCAGGTAATGCACTGTCTCTGTGGCAACACGGTGGTGCAGTGCACATAACCAGTGTGTTTGGAGGCAGAAGGTCACAGGTTCAAGTCCCAGCTATGGTGCCTGCCAACCCAGTCCCCATATTTTACCCACAACTGAAACGTGCTACTACAGACAGAACGTTTATTGCAGATGATGTAAACATGCCCAAAACACCTACATTTTACCCTACAGAGCAAAGACACCATAAACAGGCGCATTACCTAGAGCAGAGTCTCCCAAATGCAGTCCTGGAGGGCCAAACACCATTCAGGTTCCATGCTGCCTCTAATAAAGATGCCTGTGCTGCATATCTATGCACCACCCCCATGGTATGCAGATGTATCTCATGCATATTCATGAGGGACAGCATGAAAACCCGAACAGTGTTTGGCACACCAGGACTGGAGTTGGGAACCTCTGCCGTAAAGCAGCAGCCAACAGGGGCAGACACACCCACACCCACACCCACACCCACAGGTTCCATTAGCCAATGCCTCCTGGAAAGGCAGGACATTGGGCCCTGCGTGCATCTCCCAATACTAGCACTTGCATACCTTAGCAATGCCACCCTACACCTGGGAATACGGTACACAACTATCAAAAGTTTGCTATGATTACTGGCAGATAGCAATTCCTACGTTAAGCACAGTTTGCTGATTGATTGATGTCTGTGGAGTGTGCTGCAGGTCTGGTGTCTGACAGTGTTTACCACCCTGGGGAGTGACCCCCAACAGTATTGCGTACCATATCCATGCTTGCACTGTGCCCAGGACTGGTGTGGTGGCCAGGGCTGCTAAACTCCTCTATAGTAGCACAATGCTGGCATAGGTGTGGGAGTGTGTGTCTGTCTATCCAGTGTGTGGTGGCTGCAAACACCCTCCACAGCCCACACTGCCAGCACTGTTGCCAGTATTGGCCTGCCAATGTGCATAATGAGGAGCAAGGTACCATGGGTATAGCCCGGACAGGGTGGCCTGGCCAGGATGCATCTGCACAGGGCATAGGGCACTGGCTGGGACATTGTAGTGCCTGGTCACCACCTGCACAGACAGGGTGGCCACAGCATGTCCTGCTGGGAGATCACTCTCACCCTGACTGTGCAGTGACCACAGCATGGCTAGGCACCCCCATAGTGCTATATAGTATTTCTCTCATGTGATATTTATGGGTTTCCTTTTGGGGCCCAGTCACTGACTTATCTGATTGTTGTGTATGCTGATATCCCAGTTCTGGGTGCACGCATTTCCACCAGGAACATGCACTATGGACTAGCTAGCAGACTGTCTGCAGCTGGTATGTGTCTTGATGGAGCAGCTTGCAGGGTGCAGCGGCTGAAAGCTTGCTGCAGGAGAATATCAGATAGTGGTGGGGTGCAGCTTAGCATATCCAGGCCTAATGTCTGTCTGCTATTGCGTTATGAATGTGTACAGAGCTGCATTGACTGCCCTGTAGGGTGTCTGTTCCCCAGCAGGACTGGGGTTGATGGTCCCCTCTACTGCCACCATTGCAGGGAGGTAGAATGTGGATCTGTTGGTGGGAGACCCTGTTTACCACCCTCAGCCCTGGAGGAGGAGGAGGGTGGTGGTACATAATCCTCCTAGGGATCCATAGGGGCTACACCTGACTGAGACATACAGATATATCCAAGGTGTGTCTGCAGAAACTACCTATCTCACACATTAGCACTGCTGGGGACCTGCAGCATGGCCTATCTCTGCTGTGGGCCTGGTGCTGGGCGCCCAACCTCACCCTCAGGGTGAATGCAGTACCTGCACAATGTGACGGTATGTAGCTACTCTGTGCCAGTACCACACACATGGTCAGTTCCCCCTACCAGGCCGAGGTGCTGTGGGGGTGCATACCCCATCTTGTGATCATCTGTAGACTGCTGATTTGCATGTGCAGTGCATCATGGGTATGGGTGGGTTAACCCTATCCTGGTGACCACAGCAGACTGTTTGTGTGGTGACTTGCAGTCCTTCTGCAGCCAGCCAGGGGTTTGCTAGCAGCTGTAGAGCTGTAGCCCACTGGTTACTTCACTGCCAGTGGAGCCAGAGGTCATGGGTTCAAACCCACAGTGGGGTTATTTGATAGGGCTGTCCAAAGCATTATCTATTTTTAATGTACATTAGTGCTGCCAGCAAAAACACCCTCAGCGTACTGTACCCATAAGGTGCCTCAGAGAGCGCTTTATAGGGCGCCCTATAGGGCACCTTATGGTTACCGTCCGTATAAGGTGCACGATACAGTATCCTATGGAGCGACTGATAGGGTGCCCTATAGGGGACATTATAGGGTGCCGTGGTGGATAGTGCACTTTATAATGTGCCCTATGGAGTGCCTTATAGGGTGCCTTATGCGGCACCTTAGGTTACGGCACATGAGGGTGTGTTTGCTGGCAGCAATTAATAAAATACAAATAAAGTGCCGCAGGAAACAATACTTACATGTCAAAGCTGATGCCTCAGCCAGCCTTACGTATTAGGCACACTGGGGATCAAACTCATGACCCCTGTATCATCAGTCAGTGCCTTAACCATTGTGCTACACTGCTGTTCCTCCTTGCATGTCAGCGCATCTATTTAAGATTTCCATGCGTTTAAATGCACAGTGCTGCCATCAAAAACAGTGCTATGACCTTGCTGTGCCTCATAGGGCACCCTATATGGCGCCCTATAGGCCACCCTTTAAGCAACATTGTAGGGTGCCGTGGCGGACAGTGCACTTTAAAATGTGCCCTCTGGGGTGCCTTATAGGGTGCCTTATGCAGCACCTTATGTTACAGCGCTTTGAGAGAGTGCGTTTGGTAGCAGCAGTAATTAAAATAAAATTAAAAAGCCTCATAATGCAATATTACACATAAATGGTAGTGCCTCAGCCAGCCTTATTCATTGGGCACAGTGGGGGATTGAACCCATGACCCCTGCACCATCTGTCAGTGTCTTCACCATTGTACTGCAGCCCTGTTCCTCTGTTTGTACATCAGCGCGCCTGCTTATGCTTCCCGTGCGCATTACTCGTGCGCTAATGTGCGCGGCGCACAAGAGCGCGCTCGCTAATCCCGTTTTTGCTATTTTTGACCGGACCGCCCACTCCTTATATGGCTTCCTGCAGACTAACGCGGCGCGCACGTTAGGAAACTTTAGTAAACATACCCCTAAGACTTAAAACTTTAGGTATGTTGAATAAAACTTGATATCATACTTAATAACGATATTATTTATTGATAAAATTAAATTCCTTACAATTTACCTTACAATATCCATAAAATTAAATCATAACAATGACTGACAAACACTGATGTGAACATTGGCCTTGCATCTCCTTGGAAAGTTTGGGTAAGTCAGGTTTTTGTTTTTAATTTTAGGCATGATTCCAGGTTCTCATCAATAAGACGACTTCTCAATTTACTCTTGATAAGGTTCATGCTTGAAAATGATTGTTCGCATAAATATGTAGACTCGAATAAGGAAAGAACAGCAAATGCTGTTTTTTTCATTTGATTATATGAGTCAGGAATACTATTCGAGGTGTTAAAAATCAACATATCTTCCTTCTCCAGGTCTTTCAAAACAGACCACTTGTGCTGTGAACTAAGTTCACATTTATTTTTCTCCAATATTTCTATATCAGCACAAAGATGTTCAAATTTCGAGCTCCACAATTCTTTGTGTTTTAAATCCAGCAATTGCATTTCAAAGTTGCCAATGTCAATATTAAAGGGAGAAAATTTTAATTCTGTTACAGTAGCATTAAGAGGTTTTTTAACAAAGGCTGTCGCTGTCCTGAAACCTGTTGAGAAAAGCTTCCCTCATTTTTAAAGGTGTTGTTTTGAAATAGCAAATGTCAATATCAGAATTGTTTTCTTGGCGATGTTTCAACAGGCTTGGAAAGTGAATCAAAGTGTCTCTTTCAAAATCTTGAGCAAAAAGAGAGAGAATTTGTTTTCGAATGAAATAACTTCTTCTAACATCGAAAAAATTGTGTTTCCTTTCCACTGTAGTTTACGATTAAGCTGATTTTAGATGAGACGTAACGTCTACCATGAAATAAAATTTTTGGATCCACTGATCGTTCGTTAGTTCTGGATAGTGAACACTCTTCTCAAGGAGAAATGCTTTAATTTCTGTTAATAAGGAAGCAAAATGTTTCAAAACGTTTCCTCTTGATAACCAACGTACCTTGTTATGCAGCAGAAGGTCTGCGTACTCACTCTCCATTTCAACTAAAAATGATTTAAATTGGTGATGATTAAGAGCTTTAGCTATAATGGAGTTGATAATCTTAATCACCAATTCCATAACTTTGCAAATTTCTTCTGGAAATGTCTGCGCACAAT
Organism: Ichthyophis bannanicus; assembly: GCA_033557465.1. Lineage (NCBI taxonomy): Eukaryota > Metazoa > Chordata > Amphibia > Gymnophiona > Ichthyophiidae > Ichthyophis > Ichthyophis bannanicus. The sequence continues at coordinate 114,582,741 of CM066049.1, read as the reverse complement.
GCGCTTCTTGATGAATGATGCAATGGTAAGTAAGTATCTTGTGATTAATTTTTTCTTTCAAAATAGCAACAAACCAGTTTCTTACACCGGTCATACTTTTCGCCCCGTCTATTGAAATTGAGACAATTTTATCGAGTGGAATATGATGTTTTTCAATGCACTCAATTACAGCATTTGCTATATCTTTCCACATGTTTGACCTTTGAGTGGCAATAATCCTAAAAGTTCTTCTTTAGGACCTGTAGATGAAATAAATCATACAAAAAGTGAAACTTGCACTGTATCATTTATGTCACAAGACTCGTCAACTGCTATTGATAAAGCTGAAACCAATTTAAGATCTTCAACTTGCTGGTTGGTTATATTCAAAGACATTTTGACTGTTTTAGCAGACAATGGTAACTCTTTAATTTTTTTTAGAATATCTGCTTTGTTCTTAAAATCCCGAAATAGCTCTTCAGATGCATTTATAAAACAACTTTTTATGTATTCGCCGTCTGTATATGGTTTTCCTCTCTTAGCAATCTCTTGACTAACCACAAAACTTGCAATATTAACATTGTTGGAAGATTGCATCCAGTAATTAAATACAGAACTTGATTTTTCTTGACTCTTCTGAAGTTTCTCAACTGCTTTCTTCCTTGCATCACTGACAAGATATTTAGTACTAAATGACATGTGTTGAGTTGTAAAGTGTCTCTCCAAATTTGATTTCTTGTTATGCGCCAATTTTTCCTGACAAATAAGACAGGTCGGAAGGCCATTTAAGTTTTGATTAAACGCGAAAGTCTCGGTCCATTCAACTTTTAAATTCACGGTTTTCATCTTCCGTTTTTCTTTGCTTCTTCTTTGTAGCCATGTCAAACAGGGCACCTAAAAAAAGTTTCATTTTATAATAAAGCCACCAACACAAAATTACAATTCTTAAATTGATGACAAAAATACTTGTAGGATTTGCAGCTGGTTGGAAAAATACAGGTAACTTTATGCTTTGAGTAGATACTTTTTGTCACCCGTGTGCTATTTGCGGACGCGACTAGCACTAACCACTGCACAATGAGACTGCTGACTGACTGGCTCACTCAGCTCATGCATGAATCACGCGCGCCTCCCGCGCGCTGCGTATCCCGTGGCCCGCCTGCGCTGCGTCTCCCGTTGCCCGACCGACCGACACCCCCACTTCTTCTAACGCCACTTCTTCAAAATAGACTCGCTCAGGCCGAAAACCGACTTCTGCGCATGGGCCACAAAGTTTCAATTGCACTGTACGTGTGCGCCCGCAAGTGGTATTTTGTGGAAGAGCCACACTCAAGGGACCAAAGAGCCGTATGTGGCTCGCGAGCCGCGGTTTGCCGACCACTGCATTAGGCTATCCTAGACATCTGGGTTCTGAAATACAGTTCTGAGGATGTCTGTCTGGATGCCCCTGCAGACTTCAATATCAGGCACATCCACGTTTGTGATATCATGTCTGTACCTGGATATGCCTGCGGTTTTTTTCAGACATTCTGGCTTAGCCCCAGATTGCACTTGGACGTCTTTTTTTTTTCTAAAATTCCCTCCATGTGCTTAAATTTCCCTGGGATAATTTTAAAGTGGAAAATCATCCATGACTTTGTTTTTAAAAGTCACTAGTACCTACTAATTGATTCAACTGTGCAGTTACAAAATTGCCTCCTAGATGTTGCTGTCACTGATTACCTTAAGTAAAACTTTTGTGTAATAACATTCTTGAGTGCTGGATGTTTTTTTTTCAAGATGTCGCTAGTTCCTCATGAAATATATAGCTTAAGAAAATCTTGACTATGCTGTCCTTTTCTCCTCTGACCAAACTATGTGGTGTTAGAGACCTGTTATAACTTAACAAGTGGAAACAGCCCAACCTGCAGATTAGGAAGGAAGGTGTATGTGCATGGGAAGTTTGGGTGCTATAGCCCAGACTGTACCTGTTCAGCATGTGTGCAAAGTGGACTTGGGTTTCAAGAGATGTCAATCAGTCTCGCACCTTTTGGGTGCGCTGAAATGCAGGGCAGGAGAAGAGACCTGCCCAGATGGCTTCCTACAGCCCAGTCAGCTACAAATGTATCTCTTTTGCTGTCTTTATGGTAACGAATATCAAGGAAACTCCTTCCTTCCCATCTCTCCCACTCAACAATGGTCATTGGTGCATGAAATAGGAAGATCTGCCTTAGACAAGTGAAGAACACAAAGACATAAGAAGGAGCCAGCCGGGGAACGGGGAGGGCTGGCTCAGCTTGCCCAACTGGTTTCCAACTAAGCAACAGCGTTATCTCAAAAGAACAATCTTTCTCTAATCCTCTATGCAATCTTTTTTTCAGTTGACTTGAAATAGCTTTTTCTGGACTAAAGTAGACATTTTCGACAAACTTAAGATTTGCAGATTTGTGTTCCACTGTCATACTGTGGCCACAGTGGAAATTAAACTGAAATAGTTTGAAAGACACAACCACCAAGCTCCCCAGTGCTGTGAGCTTGCAGACTGATTTGTTTTGATATTTATTATCTTTACCGAACGGGATGTGACGGAACCAAATTAGGCATGCTGCCAGCAACATCTTCCTCTGTGCCTATGACCCAGGCGCTGTCAGCCTACACTGACGGCTTCCAGTAAACTAAAACCAACTAAACAACTGTGTGTGTGTGTGTGTGTATGTATATGTATGTATATATATATATATATATATATATATATATATATATATATATATATATATATATATATGTCTATATATATATATGTCTACAGACATAAGCGCAGAGTTACTTCTATTGGATGAACAGTTCTAGCCAGGTTTCCCAAATTGATCAATTTACTTGTTTTAGCATCCCCCCCCCCCCGTGTCCCCCATTGGTGGTTATTTTGGAAGCCCTATTCATTCTTTGGACATCTGAAAATGGGCATAGAAACATCCAAAGCTATTTTAGAAGCTGGGTCTGTGATCGTCCCCAGCATGAGGATGTCCAAGTCTGAACAGGGGTGTGGTGGTGGCATAGTTTATTTATTTATTTATTTATTTAAAGTCTCTTTTATACCGCGCTATTCAGCATCAGCGCGGTTTACAATAAACAGTGAACATACACATTTCCAATAGTACTTTGTGTTTACATATGAACAGGATAATCAACTTGGCTAACAGGGTAACTATGTACAACCATAAAATATACAATATATACAATTTGTAGGCTGATCATGTGTTTGTGTGGTTTTAGACAGTAGTGATTTGGGTGGATTCGGCAAATGGTGCTGAGTTTCTATTAGGTTCAGGGTAATGTATGAGGAAGAGGTAGTGTTTCACGGCCTTCCTGAATTGGAATATGTCTGGGATTGATCTAATGTTGTGAGGGAGGTTATTCCAGATCACTGGTGCATAAAGATTGAAAGTCCTGCTGGATGTTGACTTGGAGCATTTAGTTATAGATCTTGGGACTATCAAGGTGTTTTGAGCTACTGACCTTCTGTCTCTGTTGTGGGGTGTCATCTGGATTAGCTCAGTTAGTGAAGTTGACGAGAGACCTTTGGTGGCTTTAAAGGTGAGCAGCAAGGTCTTGAATGTAATTCTACCTTGAATCGGGAGCCAGTGGAGTTGTTTCATTATAGGTGTGACATGGTCTTTCCTGGATGCTCCGTGCAGTACTCTTGCTGCGGTGTTCATTGCCATTTGCAGTGGGTTTAGGGTGGTTTGGGGGAGACCTTGAAGTATTGCATTTGCATAATCGAAATGCGGGATAATTAGTGCTTGATAGATAGTCCTGAAATCATCTGGCTCCAGCAGAGATCTTAGGTATCTAAGGGATCTAATTTTATGATATACTGCCCTTACAGTGTTACTTATATGAGCTTGCATATTTAGGTTCTGGTCTAGTGTGATGCCGAGGTATCTGATCGCGGATTTGGTCTGGAGGTCTGCTTCCTTCACTTTCAGTACTGTTGGGGTATTGAAGTTACGGTTTCTTGTAATGAACATCACCTCCGTCTTCTTGTGTTGAATCCGGAGGTTTTGGGATTGTAGCCAATTGGATATTTCGTTTATGCAGCATGTTATTGGTTCGAGGTCTGGGTTATCTGTTGCAAAAGGCGTGTATAATAGCACATCATCTGCGTATATCATGCAGTTAATGTTGAAAGACCGGATCAGGTTGCAGAGAGGTTGCATGTATATATTGAATAGTAAGGCGGAGAGGGAGGATCCTTGTGGGACACCTTGGCTTTGGTGGAATGGTTCTGATGATGTGTTTCTGGATCTCACCTGCTGCCATCTGTCCGAGAGGTAGGACCTGCACCACTCGAGTGCTTTACCGGAGATTCCCTACACGATCTCAGAAATGTCCTGGATATCTGGAGCCATATTTAAGTTTAGAGCTGACCTAGGCACGTACAGGCATCTGAAAAGAAAGTGCTTGTTTTGGCTGAAAAACATCCAGAGAATGTAGAGGAGAAGGTGCTCCGTCGTCCCCAGTACTCGGCACAATTTCAATGGTAGTGGCAATGGCACTTACACTCTAGCGGCCCTGTTTGTAGCCCAGTACTGTAACCATTAGGCTAACCTAGCCATCAGGGCTCTGGAATACTATTCTGGGGTTGTCTATGTAGATGCCCCCAGAGATGTCTGTATTGGGCATGTCCGTGTTTGAACCATGCTTGCTTTTTCTTCGCATGTTCTGGCATAGACATCCAAGAATGCACTTGGATGTCCCTTCTCAAATCCCGTCATTATCTTCTGAACCATTCAACCTACAGCAACCAACTTATTAAGTTAAGTATATTATAGAAAAGCTAGAAATTGCATTAATGATTTCCTGTTAATCTTCTGCTCAAAAATCGAGAGAGGAATTTTTCAGTAAAACATTTGTTAAAATTCATGTGCATTGAACTTCTGCTACCGTTGTGAACATCCAAATATGGAGAGTAATTGGGTAACAGGCTGCTATGGGCTCATATGTGAATTTATACAATAGCAGCACCAAGCCTGCACAATTGTGGTTGAAATGCAGTTGCTCCTGCTCTAAGGAAGTAAATGCGCATAAGTGTGTATTTTATAAACTATACGGGTACTTCACAACTCTGCCTCGGCTCCTCCCATACCATGTCCCCAAACATATCTACATGCAGATCATGTAAAAGTGCAAGCCCTCTTGTCACTACACAGACTTTTATGTGCTGACACCATGGGGTAATTCTTTACAAGCCCTTAGGTCCTTTTCTATAGGTAAAACAGGGTTTACTCATAGGAAAAAACTTTTAGAAATGACTCCTTTATAGGGTCATTTTATAAACTACTGCACATTCAATGTATTACCATGCGTGTATTTGGGGCCTATTTTATAAAGTGAAGCACGTCCGCACTTTATAAAATAGGGGCATACTGCCACACCCTAGCCTAGTCCAAGCAGTTACGCCTAGATTTACAGAAAACGCATATGAGTTAGGGAATTCCATAACTTACATGTATAATTTGAGATTGCACCACTCTAGCTCCGCCCTCTTGCACACCCCAACAGAAAGTACATGCGATGGGACTTATGTGGGTGCTTACGGAACAGCAACCACCCAAAGCATGCAGGTAAGGGGCCCATTCGCGCACACAAGGGATTTATGCACATAAATAGTGCAGGGATTTCCACAGGCCCCTTAAATGCTAATCTCTTAAATAGATCATCTGTGCCTAGTTCTTGGATTGGAGGGTAGAGACGGATTCTGGGCAAGGTGGGTGGGTTAGATCATAAAGCGCAGTGCCTCTGCGGCAGCTGATCAAATTATGGATCCAGCCTGAAAATGTCTGCAGAAAAGAAGCTCTCGCTTCCTCTTTGTGTCTTTATGCATTGGATTGATTTGGGTGGGGAAAGGCAAAGTTCAATTATTGCGTTTATTAAATATTTTTTAGGAGAAAGGTATTCACTCCTTCTCTGTTTTACAGCTGTCCATTTACCTGAGTCTGCGTGGCACCAGCGTGGCAGTACTGATAAGGAACAGCACAGTAGTTCCCTCCCACTCCAACCCCTCCATGCCTATGGACACCCAACTTTTAAATCCAACCTTGTTAATAAGTCATTTTCATGCAATGCCTCTAAATCCAGGACCTGACTCTCCAGCCACAAAATTATTTCAGCGTATCTCTCCTAGTAGCTAGACATATTTTTATCCTAAAGACCTCACACAAGTATTTGATTCACTGTCATTGGTGTCAAGGATTGTTTAATGAAGGATCATAGGTTAGTCTATTCAGAGACCGAGAATGTCTTTATGCTAGTCAAGATGTGCTATTATCAAAATCTCTCAATCATATGTATATTTTAGGGAAGTTAAATAAATAGTGTGCCAGTGAACTCAGAAAAGCTTTTCTAGTAAGAAGGATTAAAATGTTTGGTTCACATGCAAGTTGCTGAATGATTGGTTTTATTCATATCTTGTCTCTTTTGTTTGTTCTTGAATTATTTTTTACAAAACATTATATCTATGTAATGTTTGTTTTACTTCTATTAACCATAATGAAAGATGTTTGTGGAAAAAAAGGATTGACCTTTTGATTCCAGATATTTCCTTTCTTTATGCATACAATATCTTTGAATAATCCAAATACTGGCTGGTTTGGTAAAACTGCAAAGAATCCAATTCCTTTCCAGACCCAGCCTAGTAACTGGGGGTAGGGGAGGAAGGAGGCTATTTTACAGCAGGGTGCCTATATAAAATGTCCGAAATATAGACATCTTTGTGCCTTTATAAAATAGGCACTCAGAACTCCCCTTTATAACACACACAATCTCTCTAAGGAAGGTGGAAATGGATTTTTCACCCCCACATATAAGTACAGGCTAGGTCAAGTAGGTGTCATTGTATGAGACCTGTGTGTTGGTGGGAGGAGTTTAAGAGTTGTATGGGTGGAGTCAACTTTCATTGACAATTACAGTCAAACCTCGGTTTTCATGATTAATCCGTTCAAAAAAGTCTGACTAAAACCGAAACGGACTAAAACCGAAGCAAGATTTCCCATAAGAAATAATGTAAATTCAATTAATCCGTTCCAGACACCCAAAAATATTGACAAAAAATACATTTTATAGAGAATAACTATCTTTTTACATACAGAAAACAATGAGAAATACATATAAATGACTAATGAAATGGATAAATGAGCATGTAACATCACTTTTACCTTTATTGAAGACTTTCGTTGGCATATGGGACGCACTCCAGCCAGCTCCAGCTGCTCTCCCCTCTGGGGATCGAGCAATCACCACCAGCAGCGGAGGTGGGAACAGCCATCTTGGCCGTCTGCACAATCGGGGCTCCAGCCTGCCTTTTAACTTAGCAGCCATCACACCCAGTTACCAAGCTCACAGTGTCAGGAGAGGTAGTGCCAATGTCAGCAAAAGTAAGGGCACCAGAAAGAGGACAGTGCCCGAAGTCACACCAGCCTGTAGGGCAGCCACTCCTACACAGTGTCGGGAGAGGTGGAGAGGCAGTGTCAGCCAAGCAGCAGGCAGTTGAGAAACAGTGGGACAGAGAGTCTTAGGCTGCCTCCGGCCCCCCTAAGGTAGTAGCCTGACACAGGTGAGAGTCAGAGAACAGTGTGGGGCTGTGCCAGCAGGAGCCTGCAGCTGCAGACTGCAAGGTTTCAAGGAGAGGCCGCGTGTGCAGGCCTGCAGGACACCCAGAATCCAATCGGGAGGGCAGGGGCCCCGGCGGGAGACTGGGCCGCCAAGGAGAAGCAGATTCGGTCACCAGCTCCTGTCCCGGTTCAAGGGATGTGCAGGGGAAGAGGCAGCAGGCAGACGTACCCCTCTCAGGATAGATCATATTGGTGAGGGATGGTGACAAGCGCCGGCGGCTGCCACGTGGATGTCGCTTGGTCCCGATAAATCTCCCCTTCAGTTCTGCAGCGCGACAGCCAAGCTCCAGACGTTTGTAATAGGTTCCTCCTCCCGTTTATCAGACCGCTGCTCAGACCGCAGGCAATAGTGAGGGCTCAGCCCGCAGGCCCCGCAGGAGCCTATCAGGCAGCTTTCTTCTGTGCCGGATACCGCGGCTGGCAGCAGCGTCAATCGGGGGAGAGTCCGGGGCAGGAAGCAGTTTCGGGCAGGCCACGCTGGAGCGTTGAACTCCTCGGCTCCCCAGAGGTCCCGCAGAATCGCTGGCTCAAGCTCCGTGGGAGATCGCTGGCTCACGCTAATCCATGGCAGGTACGGGGGGGGGGGGGGGGGTAAAATGCTGTACGAAAACCGAGACAACGTACGAAAACCGAAACAAAATCTTGATGAAAAAAGTCAACGAAAACCGAATCGTACGAAAACCAGGGCATACGAAAACCGAGGTTTGACTGTAGTACAAAGGCCACAGGTAAAAAGTACCCAAGGTTTTTATTATATTCACGAAATCTTAGGAGCCCTTTTATTAATGCCCCTTAGGTTGTTGTACTTAATGCATGTTTAGTGTTAAAACTAATGTACTGGAAGTGCGCGGTCTCTACAGTAGCCATCAAGGGTCTCACCAGCATGTTCCCAACAGTTACTGTGCAGATGCATACTCTAACGTGCAATGCAATTAATGTGGGTGCACCTAACACCACCCCACCCATAGAGAGAGCCCTATTTGCCCCCATGCTAACTGCCACATTGACAGCACGTGATATGTGCTCCCCACTTCTGCTTACAGTAAATGGTACAACCCAGGGCAATGTTGTTTGAATTATGCAACCCTTTTACTAAAGTGTGCTAAGTGGGTAACACATGTTTTAGCATGTGATAACTGTCAGCGCAGGCATGAGTCATCGCATGCTAATTCCCGCATAAAGGGGGGGGGGGCAGGAATGTACAGAGTTGCCATGGAGAGCACCTTGCGGTAGGCATGGAGGCACATGTGTGCTGTCAGTGTTGCAATCCGCATCTCAGTGGGTGGCAGAAGTGCGCTTGTGTGAATGGCACTGCCAGTTCTTAGGGGTATCTGCCAGGAAAATGCTGGGTCCCCCCCCCAATAGTGCATGACTGTTGCCCTTGCTGTGTATCGTTTTTGCTCAAAATGCACTATAAAGTACAAACTCATACCACACTTAAGTAAATGGGTCCCTAATGACTTACTAACAACATTGACAATTTTAGATCAACCCCTACTAGCCATTGGTTAGACAGAAGACCAATTGCAACACTGTCATGCTATTGAATCAAATTATTATTTATATAAGAGAGAGGCGAGTGCATGTAGTGTTTAAGACAAAACATTTTAAATATCTGAAGTCTGTAAGGAAGAGACGGAATGAGTATTAAGTAGAGGTGTAGCTCAGCTTGAAATTTTAATATTTCCTGTCACATGGTTACAGCTCTGAGTTCTAAGCTGAAAACTTATTGTTTGGTCTCGAGCTAAGACGATCGGTAGTTTTGCTTTCAGTTTTTAGTCAACTCTATGCCATTTATACAAACCTAAGGGCATGTTTACTAAACATTCTTATCGTGCGGGGCCGCGGTAGTGTACCTGTGCCATATAAGGAGTGGGCGGATCAGGCTGCCAAAAGAAAAAAACCGGGAGTAAGCAACCGGACGTGTGCGCGTCACGGTAATGTGCGGGGTCGACATTAGCGCACCAAAAGGCAAAGTGGCGCGCTGCCGGGTATAGAAAACACCCGAGCCGTAGTACAACGGTGAAGACACTGACCAATAGTGCAGGGGCCATGGGTTCAACACCCCATTGTGCTCAATGGAAGAGGCCAGCTGCGGCATCAAATGTAGTGGGAAAAAGTGTTGTGGGAGGTATAGTAATTTTGGGCGGCAGAGAGCGGCGCACGGTTTATTTTTAACGGCATGAGTCGGCGCACCGTTCATTGGGGGCGGCAGGGGGCGGCGCACTGTTAGGTTTGGGGGGCAGAGGGCGGCGCGCTGATGTATGAGGGGGCAGTCCGATAGTGGGCGGCATAGGTGGCGCACTGATGTGCACAGCAAACAGTAACAGAGCCTTAGCACAATGGTTGGGATACTGACCAATGGTGCAGAGGTCAGGGGTTCAACCCCTCACAGTGCCCAGTGAGCAAGGTTGGCTGGGGCAGTAAGTATTATGGTGAGGTGTGCTGTAGGAGGCCTTATAGTTTATTTTATTACCCACTACCAGTATACCCGCTCTAACAGCGTGTTAATATATGGAGGCCCGTAAGGCACATGTTACAGTGCACAGTCCGCAAAGGCACCCTAGCAAGTCCCCTATAGGGCACCATGTATGCTGCGCCACAGGATAATGTATAGTGCACGCAATATGGATGGCAACCATAAGGTGGCCTATAGGGCGCCCTATAATGCACCCTCAGAGGCACCCTTATGGGTACAGTATGGCAAGGGTGTGTTTGATGCCATAAACATATGTCCAGTAAAATGTACAATGCTCTGGACAACCCTATCACAGAACCCCTCTGTGGACTTGAACCCATGACCTCCTGCTATAAAGGCAGTGACGGAACCATTGGGCTACGGCACTATAGCTCTGAGTAAGCGCCTGTGTGGCTGCAGAGAGCCTGCACGTCACCCCACAGACAGTCTGCTGCTGTAGACAGGACGGGGTAGGCCACCCGTACCCATGATGCAATGCACATGCAAATCAGCTGCCCACAGATGCACACAAGATGGGGACTGCACCCCAAAAGCTACACGGCATGGTAGGGGGAACTGTCCGTGTCCACCCACACAGAGCCTCGGCCTGGTGGGGGGCCTGAGCGTGAGGACTGCCGGCGAGGGGTAGCTACACACCGTCACATTGTGCAGGTAATGTGCTCACCCTGAGGGTGGGTGGTGGTGCCCAGGACCAGGTCCACATCAACGGCCATGCCAGAGCTCAACATCAGTATTAACCTGTGTGATAAGAAGGTGTTGCAAACTCATCATGGATACCCCTTCTGTCTTAGTTGGTGGTTCTCCCCCCCCCCCCCATAGGTGGGCAACATACCTACCCCCCCCCATGACAAACAGGGTCTCCCATCAACACATCCCCATCCTTTCCCCCCCCCCCTTGCACTAATGGCAGTAGAGTGGGCCATCAACCCCTGTCCTGCTGGGGGACAGACACCCTACAGGGCAGTCCAAGCAGCTCCACACACATCCAAAACACACTATCAGACAGACAGTAGGCCTGGATATTCAGGGGTGCACCCCAGCACTATCTGATATTCTCCTGCAGCAGGCCATCAGCTGCTGCACCCTGCAAGGAGCTCCATCAGGACACATACCAGCTGTGCAGAGTCTGCTGGATAGTCCTGATAGGATTGCATGCACCCCAAACTGGGGTGGCAGCACACACAGGGAGATCAGTCCATGAAGAGGCCCCAACAGGACACCCATATATATCACAGGAGAGAAATGCTATACAGCACTATGGGGGTGCCTAGCCATGCTGTCATCACTGCACGCTCAGGGTGAGAGTGATCCACCAGCAGCAGATACAGAGGTCAGCCTGTCTGTGTAGGTGGTGGCTGGGCATTACAATGTCCCAGCCAGTGCCCCATGCCCTGTGCAGATGCATCCTGGCCAGCACACCCTGTCTGAGCTATACCCATGGTACCTTGCTGCTCATTATGCACATTGTCAGGCCAATACTGGCAACAGTGCTGGCAGTGTGGCCTGTGGAGGGTGTTTGTAGCCAACACACACTGTATAGACAGACACCCCCCCCCCTCACCTATGCCAGCATTGTGCTACTATTGGGGGAGTCATTCGACGTGCCCACCACACCAGTCCTGGGAAGGGTACAGGCATGGATATGGTACACAGTACTGCTGCATGTCACTCCCCAGGGTGGTAAATACTGTCAGGGGCCAGACCTGGGGCACGCACCACAGACAGCCGACAGCTTGTTCTGCTGCAGCACAAGGAGCAAACAGTGCTGAGTGTAGGACTGTCTACCTGCCAGTACCCACATCAAACGTTTGTGGTCTGTGTACCGTGTACCCAGGTATAGGGTGGCATTGCTAGGGTACGCAGGAGCTAGATCTGGGACTTTTCCAATGTGGCCTGTGGGTGTGGGTGCGTCTGGACCTTTGCCTCTTGCTTTACGGCAGAGTGTCCCTACTCCAGTCCTGGTGTTCCAGACACTGTTCGGGCCTTCATGCTGTCCCCTATGAATATGCATGGGCTACAGTTGCATAGCATGGGGGTGGTGCAGACATCTGCAGCACAGGCATCTGTCTTAGGGGAAGCATGGAACCTGAATGGTGTTTGGCCCTCCAGGACTGCATTTGGGAGACTCTGCTGGAGATAATGTGCCTGTTTATGGTGTCTGTGTTTGGTGTGGTAAAAGATAGGCGTATTGACCATGCCTATGTTCTCAGCAATAAAGGTTTGTCCTTACTACCACGGTGTAGCTGTGGGGTGAATATGTGGACAGGGTTGGCGGTAGCTGCAGCTGGGCTCAGAACCTGTGACCCTCTGTTCTTGCACACACTGTCTGTGTGCACTGCACCACCGTGTAGCCACTGATTGGCTGCAATCCCTGGGTGGTCCATGACTGTACATCCGACAGGGCCTGTCTGTTGCAGTGGACGGTGCCAGCCTGCACATGGCCTGGCCACTGTCCTCTGTGGCTAGCAGCCACTGCCCCTTCCGCCAACATGCTGGCATGTCCTTATCCTTGCAAAGGGATATGACCTGATTGCGTAGTGTAACCCCAGGACTGTATTTGGCTCACATGGTATAGCGGTCTAGCTGTTGTTCTTTAGCAAGGTTTTTGTGGAACGTGGGCCACCCATTACGTGATCATGACCAGGGACACACTTGGCCCTTGGCACGTGGGGTGAAGGCATGTACAGGCACATCTGTCGTACATAACCTCTACCTACTTAACCTCTACCTACGTGTCCTTGGCCCCTACAGTTGTGGCACTACAGGACTGCATTTGGGGGACGCGGCTGTTGGTGATGCACATTGTGCTGGTGTGTGTGTGGTGTAGGGTAAAATATGGGTGTTTGCAACATGCTTTTGTTCTGTGCAATAAAGGGGTGTCTCTGCTATCTGTGTTTAGTGGTGGGTTAAATATTGGGATTGTGCTGGCATGTGCCTTAGCTGGGATTTGAACGTGTGACCCTCTGGTCCTAGAGGTACCGGCTCTGTCCACTGCACCACACTGTGGCCACAGAGACAGTGCAGTCCCTGGAGATAGTAGACCTGGCAGGGTGGGGTTCCAAGACCTGCTCTGCACATTATTACTGTGAGCTCCTTCACCCTGTCTGGTGACAAACGTGCAAATATAACACGGGTATGACGTCCGAACAGAGGGGGATAGCATATTCCCATGCTGGGCAACAGTGCTATTGATGGTCAACCATAAGTAACACTCCCAGGAGGGGTCCAATACACGGAGACGTTTTTGGAGGTGTCTCCGCTCCGTGCCCCTTTCCAAACAACTGTTATTTTATTTTTTAGGAGCTCTGCTGGGTGTGTTTTTAACTTTTGCGCATTACTATACCTGTTCCCCAGCTGATTTACTATTTTAATGCTTTTGTTGTGGTCATTTCCTCTTTTTCATTGCAGTTTTGTGCTGTGCACATGTATCACACTGCTGACGTTTTGCATGTTTCCCCGGTTTTGCTGTACATTGCTGACGGAAATGGTTTCTCTTCCCTTTATATGCCCTCTACCGCGAGTGTTTCACTCGCGCTATTTTTTACATGTAGATTCGGGCCCGATACCGTGCGGGGAGACTCTCCCCTCCCACTCTCCACCCATTGACCCCGTCCCTCCGCCCCTCCGGAGCCTTCCTCCGCCCTCCTTTAGCCGTTCCACGCCTCTATCGGACATTTGCGGGCCCGCACTTGTACGGGGCCCGTTACTGAACCGCGTACCTGTGCGGGGGTGACACGCACGTGTGCGGGGCGTTTAAACGTGTTTCTGCGCGTTTCAATGCCGCGTTACCGTGCGCTATTTTGCGCCGCGCAGATTTGCGGACTTTAGTAAACATGCCCCCTACTTCTCTAACTTTACAGATTTAATAAAAAGAAGAAAAGTCTCTAGTGTTACATATCTTTATGAAGTGTCAACATATGCAAAACAATTCCCAAGCGTGAGCATCAGAAGGATACAATGGAGCCGAGAAAATCTTTCAGGTGTGTATCTGTCTATATGGCAACAAAACAGATGGTGTCTTCTTTCTCTCTGTCTGCTATAAAACAATGAAAAGTTAATTGTACACCAGACACCTGTGTTCTTTTCTTTCTTTTACATGTGCACTTCCAGCAGTTATTTCACAGAATACTTTCATCCACTAGGCAGACTTTCTATCACACTGCTGCCCGTCTTCTGCTCGGGGTCTTCAAGTTTAATCTGAAGATGAGCTGATGACAGTCTTGCATTTGTAATAATGTTATTTTCATTGAACATTAGCATGCCTCATATAAAGAGCTTTCAGTAGAAGACTTGTATCTGTGTTTTGTGGGATATGCCAAGGCAAAGAATTCTCCTGTGTCCTTGTGAAGGGACAACCGCTATCTTCTTTAGTGATTAGTTCATTTAGATCAGTGCTTGATTTGTGCTGGAAAAGGAACCAAAAAAATCCTCACTTCATTCTTCAGAGCCTGTCCCTAGCAAAATAAGCAGACTGCATATCCGTAAGAACCTTCTTCCTCAATATGGTAAAATCTGTTCTATATAGAAAAGGCCATTTATACTAAAGACATGAAGGCCGATGGATTTGGAACAGGTAACAATGCTAGAGTACACTTGGGTCAACCCTTGACCCATAGTGTTCCATTTAGAAACCAGTTTAAGCTGTCGTTCTTCTGATCCATCAATGTTGTGTTTCAGTGGAGAGGAAACCTAGCTACAGGGGGTTTAGGAGTTCTAAAAAACTCTATGGCCATGCTTTGACGTTTGGTCATTGCCATCATTGTCTCGATTCCCTAGTATTATTTTTCTCCTTTTAATTTTCAACATAGTGCATTTATTTTGATTTAGAAAAATAATAGATACAGGTATTCTTTGGATTCATTCATCATTTTACATGGATCAGCAATATCTTTTGTGCATATTAAATATTTGGTTTTGTTTGGCTAATTTTGTCTGCATGGTATGCTCCTGTTTATTGACTGTCTAGTAAAGGATTTTCCCCCCTGTAGATCCCCCATATTTTTCTTTTGGGCTGGGTATTGATGACATATTAAGGTACACATATGGATAAAAAAACATGTACATTGTCCTTGTGAGAACTTTGCTGGATTTTCAAAGTGACAGTACTTCTTCTATTTTGAAAATTATCCCAGGAAAACTATGACTGACTTTTATACCTGTTTTTCAGGGCATACAATTTTTCGGGAGTTCATTTGCACACATACACTTGAATTTTCACATGTATATGCAGAAGTGTAAACTCTGCCCTAATCCCACTCTTGGAACTGGCTTCACTGTTTGCAGAAGAACCTTTGTGTCTGAGGGCTATGTGCAAGGACTTCTGCCCTGCATGTTTATATCTCATCCATTGCATGCCTTATTTTATATACAGTACTTCTCGGCAAACTACTTCTTCACCCCCCCCCCCACCCCCACGGGCTCCTGGTTATGTTCATATATTTCCCTGCTGTGGCAGTAGTCATAGTGGAAGATTTAGTTCAACATGAAGAATTTAAAAAAGATTTGTTTTTCCTTGGATTGAACCATGATTTAATTGTCCTGTATTTTTCCTACGAAGTTGCATTGCTATTTGAAAAAAGAGTTCTTGATTTGCATTGAAATTTTTATTTTTATCAAGGTTTAGAATGCTGTTGGTTGTTAAAATAGCGTTATCTACCAAGGACTGTCCACATGAGCTGTAATTTTAGAACAATGGTAAAAATAGTCCCTCTTTGCTTCCCATCAAATTCCTCATCACACAAGTAAAATAACTTGTTATGACCTCTAGGAAGCAAATACATAAAGCAAACCATCGCAACGTTGGGAAAACAGCCATAATTAAGAGTCCGTTGTAGCCAAGTCCATTAATGGATCCAAGACCAAACTTCCTGAGGCAAAGATGAGAAAAAGGAAAAAGGGATCGGAAAAGAGGGATATATTTATTTTTATTTCTAGACACTTGATATCCTGCCTTCCGCTGTAGCTATCATCAAAGCAATTACAGTAAAACCAAATATTAAATAATATTACAAAAACAAAAATTAAAAATATAAACATCTGCCTGCTCATACACAAAGGTTCTATACTCTAACCATGTTAATAACAAAGCAAAACCTCTATGAACTACCTGCTTTTGGACAGCAGGTTTATTTACATCTAAGACATTTTCAACGGTGAGAAGTTTTGAAAATTTATAGCCCACCAATCCAGGAGAACTATATCTCCAGGAACAAGCAGGAATGTAGTCCTCACATATGGGTATCATCGGTACCGACGGAGCCTGCGCGGGAATGCTCCCCAGTGTCCAATAGGAATGCTTTTGGGAGCATCCCTTAGCACATGCGCGCTGCCTTCCCGCCTTTCCAACTGTCCCTATTCCCTGTCACCGCAGAAAATTCTGTCTTCAAATTTCTTTCTTGTGGTCGCATTTGCCTACCGCACGATGCCTACCGGTACCGCCAGTTCTTTTCTTTTCAAAAAAAAAAACCTTTGACTGTTTCTTTTCAGAAACTTTCCTCTTTGGTGCTAGGCACCATTTTGGGCATTAGGCCCCTTTTTCCTAAATCATGGAAAAGCCAACTAGTGGTTTTAAAAAATGCACTAAGTGTGGCGGTACCATTTCCGTCACTGACACCCATGATTGGTGTCTAAAATGTTTAGGACCTGATCATTCTCCAATTGAATGTCTCTCGTGCATGGGGATGACCAAAAGAGGAAGACAGAAATGGGCCGCAAAGCTCGGTACCCTCTTTTCTTCCGATGCCAGATCCATTGCATTGACATCATCAAGGGCCTCTTCATCCTCCCATGGATCTCAGGTAACTAAACATAAAAGCCGGTCCTCAAAGGGTAGCTCTCCTGCTAAGCATCGAGAGGCCATTGGCATTACCCTTGAGGGAACCACACCGGCAAAACTACCCCGGTGGGAGGCTTTGGCTTCAAAGCATCGATGGGGCTTCAGGATGTTCTCGAGGCCTCAACCTCGCAAGAACTACCTGTGTCATGCTCAGGGGTTGCGGCCGTCATCACCGGTACCGACACCCAGGCATCGGCAGCGTCGATAGACCAGAGGTTCCTCGCTATCGAGCGCAGTATCGCAGCTCTTCTTCCATAATGTTTGACAGGGATTATACTGTAAATGGAAGAGGTTGATACATATTTTGGTGATGAGCCATATATCTTCTAAACTTGATATCTTCAGTGTGTCATATGGTCTAATTAAGTAGCTGCATGCATAATTATAGCTTATAACCCAAGCATAGTGGCAAGAGAGCATTGGGTAACCTTATTTCCTACATATATCATCTAGAACTCTTCATTCAGATTGTCTCTTCGCCATACTCTATCCATTTTGAGACCACCAGAAGTGAATTCAGGATAGTGGTGTCAATACTCTGGAATTCCTATGACCAAAACTAAGATTAGCATCTTCAGTTAAAAGATGTCAAAAAGATCTGAAAACACACTATTTTAAGATTGCTTTGGCAGCTAACCTACTTGAGAGTCATTTTATAAGGAGCTGCATAAAGTTATGTTCCATCTATGCACGCAAATCAAGGTGTTTTAGTGATTTTACGTGCATACTTGAGCCAGTCACTATTCTGTAAGTTCACACATGAGCCCGATGGTGCATACTTTCACTATGGGTGTGCACAGGAGTTTGAGCAGAGCACAGATGGAGTGAACAAGTACACTTGTAAATTATAAATGATTTACGGGCATTCTTACACCATAGGGTTGGTGCAAATGATTGCGCCTACAGTATATGTGAGTGCACATTTTTTGACCACTTATGTTCCTATTTTATGAAGTACATGCATGCTTTACTTTATAAAATAGGCATGAAGTGCATGCAGAAAAACACGTCAACTATACAGGATTTTATAAAATTGCCCTCTTAGTGTAATACGGAGAGCTTGATAACGGGACTGAAAAGCAGTGACACAGATCGGATGATTTTATGACTTTCTTATTTTATTCTTCTTACCTGTGGACTTCTTACCTATTTTTTTTTTTGTAATTTCATTTGTGATCTTCTTTCTTTTAATGATTACAAACTCCATAGAAATATTATGAGACGTGGTGTGTTAACAGAAGTAGATAGGTTCTTTCCAGAGGCAAGCTGTTAGCATGTTCACATCATATGTCCTTGACCTTTCCTATCAAGTCCACAATAAAATAAATATCTTGCAAGATCATTACAGGAGCTACGTTAGAACCTAGCATAGAAATCTTATGTCAGTTCTCAAGTTACAATAATATACTAACATTTCTTGATAAATCATTTTGAATGTAACAATTCATTTGGTCTGTCTTTGTTTTTGTTTTTTTTTTGCTTTGATATTCGGAAAAAAGAATTAAAAAGTAATCGTGCAATAATTGACTATTTACTAATGGCATCTATTAGCTTATAGACACAGATGAATTCAGCTAATTTGTGCCTAATGGTGTTTAAAAGATAAACAGCCCAAATACTAAATCAACTTTGCTCCAGTGAATTCCAAAATACCATCAGAATACTCTACAGTTTTTAACCTAGTAAATATAAAAAGGTGAAGCTAAAATGGTTGAAAAAAAGTCACAATGGATTATTAAGAAAAGCAGCAAGATTCTTCAGGAAAGGAATTTAGATTAACCTGTGATATAAACATCATAGTCTTGAAGACAGCCTTCAGATATAGGATTTTGTAGACACCGGAGTCACCTATTCATGCTTCTTTGTTTGGCATATACATCTCTACCTTCCTTTTGTTCACCAGAGGTTTCTTGTATAGATACTGCAATGATATTATATTGTCTTCACCCATTGACTCTGTTGATGTTGCAACTGGTAGGACTGGTCACATAGTTGATATTTGCACATTTTTAAGCTTTTCCTAACTATGGTAGCACGGGCTTGGAGTGTTCCCTTGCCCTTTACCCTGCTTGAGTTCAAACCCTTCCCATTCACTATTCCTCCCCCCACCCACCGACCAATTGTCCCTTCTTAACCACATGGACACTTAACATGCAATTTGGACAAAAACTGGTCGTAGCTTTATTGAATTCAACTATAACTTTTATAATACAACCAAAGATAATATACAACAGTAACAACCCTCACTGGATCTGGTAAGTCACCAGCCATATTACTAGCAAGGTTTTGCCAGCAATCCACCGTACCTCCCCCCCCCCACACATGATGACCTCGCCATATGACTAGCAAAGGTAAGCAAGCTTCCAGGTACACTCTTTCTGTGTCACCTCCCCATCCTTGGAATTATCCAAGCTGTGATCACCTGACCACAGCCCAACAGTAATGCTCAAAATACTCCAGACCTCAGAAACCTCCAGGAACTCACCACCAGTGCAGGGCGAAAGTTAGTCACTGGGCCCCCCCCCCCCCCTAAAGTTGAGACTAATGGACATCACGCTGAACCATCAATTCCAAGGCCTCCTGACAATTGTTGAGAAGTAAATCCTGACCAACTGGGGACAGGTGGACACCATCCTGCCAAAAAAGGCCTGTACAATCAGCCTCTGCCCACGAATGCATGATCTGATAACTCCCTTGCTTGCAAACCCAATGTCCAATTTGATGATTAATCTTAGCGCCGCTGGTCCATAGAGGAAGGCCTCAGAATGATGTCCGACCATAATTAACCACCCTCTGGAACATCTGCAAAACTTCTTTCAAATCCCTTTTGGCTGCCCTGATGATCTGCTTGCATGTCCATGAAAAAAGACCATTGCCTCCTTTAATGAAGGAGAATCACCGCTGGGGGACTTTGCACCTACTCGTGATGCCACAGAAAGGGCAGGAGCTGGTTCCAACGTAGGCCGCGCTCACCAAGCCACAAAACTGACACCTCAGCCAAAGCGAGACCCAAATTAAGCCCCTCTGGTCACACTGCCACTCACTGACCAGCCCAGTGAACAAACGACCAATCAGCTAACATTTGCAGGGACTGCTACCACACATAAGACAGCTATGAACTGAAATCGAGTCAGAAGGCAGGAGTTCTGGAGAACAAACAACAATCCTCCACCTTCCAGCCTACAGGCTAAGCAATATCTCGTACTAGCTACTGGGCAAGTAGCAGTGCCTTCAACAGCTTTCAGAACCACCCAAAGCTCTTTTCCTAACTGGTCCATTTTTGATCTGGCCAATAAAATGCGCAGCTGACTAACCTCCATGCGCACATGCTCCCGCAACATGCCAGCACCCACAGATACATGAGAAGAGCCCGCAACCAGTTTGCTGACCCTGAAAGCACCAAAGAAGACCAAGCAAAAGACTGCCTTGAGTAAGGCTGCCTCATAGGCTGAATCTGCTACCTCTGGCAATAAGTTGCACAACTGTAATAGCAGGTCATGCATAATCGGACACCTGGAGTTGTGTGAAGTTGGCGAGGAGCGTTCCCAGTTTTGTAATAACCTGCAGACCAAAAATCCCCCTGAGGGGCTACCCCAGCCGATTGCTCTGAAGAAAAAGGCAAAATCGGTCAAATGAGATTGCACAGCCAATTTAGATACCCCACTGTCCTTGGCAAAAACAACATACTGGTCCAGTAGCTGTTCCAATACCTTGCGTGGTCACCAGCTTTGCCTCGATTAAGAAAGAAGCCACTTTGTCATAACCCCTGCAATAAGTGGGCCACTTAGTCGATGCCAACAAACTCTTCAGAAGATTCAGCATCCCAGCAGGCCAATCTGCCAAAGATGCTCCGGGACAAAGCTCCCTTCTGCATCTGCTTCTGACACCAAAATCCAGAACTGGTCTCACTTGAAACGGGAAAGAGAGAGTCAGCAATTTGTTAATGCAGCCAGGAATGTGCCGAGCCTTGGCAAACACATTCAAATATAAACAAGACGAGACAAAAGCATGCATTAAGGCTGCAACCTGTGCACAGTGTGGTGAATAGCGATTAATCACCTCAACCACTGCGGCATTATCGCATCACAATACCACCCTACGGTTGCAGAATCTGTCCGGCCATAACTCCGATGCAACTAAAAAGCTCCAAAATTGTGGTGATGCAAGTGAGACCAGAATCACACCACGCCTGTGGCCAATAATCCGCACACCCAGAACCTTGAAAATATATACCAAAGCCTAAGCCACCCACAGCATCGGTGAACAACTGCAAGTCTGCATTGGAAACCTCAGCATCCTGAAAGAAAGACGTCCCTTTGAAATCTGCCAAAAATGAATCTAAGACTTGCAAGTCCTCCTGAATACTCTGTCACCCTAAAGCAGGGGAGAGGTTTTGAAATGCCTGTTGTGGCCACCGCCAACCTCCGCAAAAATACCTGGCCCATTGGGATACCTTGCAAGCAAAATTCAAAGATCCCACCAATACCTGCATCTCCCGCAAATTAACCTTATGTGTGGCCCCCACAGCTGCTACCAATCCCGAGAGTTTAGACATCTTATCGGGAGGAAGACGCGCTGCCTTCTCCACCGAATCCAGTTCAATACCTACAAAAGTGATCTTTGCTGATGGACCTTCTGTCTTTCCAGCTGCCAAAAGGATACCAAACTCCTGGGATGGATTGAAGGACTCCTGAAGGAGAGCGCTGCATGCATCTGAATGAGCAGGCCCCACGAACAAGAAATCATAAAAATAATGGACCACATTTGAGATACCTGTCCATTGTACCAATACCCAATGCAGAAATGCTAAACGTCTCAAAATAAGCCTAGGAAATAGAGCAATACAGCAGCATGCACTTATCGAAATAAAACACACTCTGGAAAGAGAAACCCAGCAGATGGAAAGCAGATGGTAGACTGGAAGCAAACGAAAAGTTGACTCGATATCAACTTTAGATAGTAGAGCCCTACACTGCACTGTCAAACCAAAGAAACAGCACAGTCAAAGAACGCATAGCGAACTGAACATGAACCCTTGGTAATATGATCATTGATGGACATTCCTAGAGGAAATGACAGATTTTGAATCAAGCAGAATTTTTCTGGGGGTTTTTTGGGAATTACTCCCAAGGGAGAGAGAACAAAATTTGGGAAAGGCTGTTCAGCAAAGGAGGCCCCAAATTCTGCCCAAGTCTAACTCAACTGCCAACTTATCCTGGACATCTGCTGAAAAATGCTGGGCCAAGGGCTCATTGCGCGCCAAAGGCAAACAAACCTTTCCTTGCACTAGTATAACAAAACCCAGTTTAAACAACCACTCTCTAAAACCATACTATCATCATGCCTAGGGTAACGTCGCAGTCATGACTGCATGGCCTCGACTCACATGGGTAGGAGTCAGGCCAAAAGTATCCAAATCACTATGAGGTGGCCGAAGAGGCTGCTGAAGCCCCTTTTCAGCTACATTTAACTGTTGTTTTCCCCCCCCCCCCCCCCCCCCCCCCCCCGCCACACAAGGAGCAAACGTGTTGGAATTTACAGTTGGGAAAGGGGCAGGTGGACTTGTTGAAACAACAACAGAAATCTCCAGCACTCCCTTCAGCCCTGTAATACCACACGGCAGCACTTCAGCCCAACGTGGATAGAAAAGCCAACCAACACAGCAGCCCTTTGCCACTTCTGCCAGGACCAGAGAGGAGGGAGGCGGCCTTCCCAGCACACCCATTGGCTCCCCTTCAAAATTGAGAAGGGAGCCAATGAATTTGTAAAACGTGCTTCGCAGGCTTGTGCACCTCCCCCTCCCTCCCCTGCATACACTGGTGATTCTGGGCCTAGGCGGCACCTCTCCCCCTCCCCCTCCCCACCCAAGACTGAGCAAAGGCCATGATTGCGGATCCCACACCATGCCGTGCAGGTGGCCAAATGAGACCTTGCCCCATGGCCTGAAAACATCTCATCTGGGACCATAGAAAAATTAGAATTAAAAGAAGGTTTTGAGATGACAATTTATTTTTATTTCTCCAGTATTAACAGTGGTGAAAAATTCATGTATCTTGAAGGTTTACAGATCATATGCTGCAAACCTTCCATATAATTCCATATAATGTTCCATATAATGTTCTAAAAGTTTCTTAGCTCATGCCCCATATTTTCTATACTCTAGACTGTGCATCTTGGTACAGATCTCCGCACAATCTGCGAAAAGGCAAACCTTTCCTACTAGTTATTTCACCCAAATCTATTTCTAACAAGTAATTGCAAGAAAGTAAAGTTATTTCAAAATGTGAAAAGTTTTGTCTCTAAAATCAAATAGTTCTCTCTTAATCCGCATTGTTCATTTTAATGTTTGGGGCATGTTTACTAATGTGCGCTACCAGGGTACTAAAAAGTAGCATGGGGCCTTGTTCCAAAACTCCATGCTACCCTGGTAGCACATGTTGAGGTGGCGACTGGGTGGAACAGAGACCTGCTAGTGAGGGTACAACTAACGCCTCAATGGATGGCGTTAGCTGCACCCACGGCAGGTTTGCCGAACTACACCATGGTAACTGCAGGAGGATAAATTTACATGTTCCCCTCCTGCAGTTAGCCTGAAACCCTGCTCTAGGTACATGGCCCACACGTGCTTTATCAGCAGTGGGCTTAGTAAACATTCCCTTTGTGTAGCAGTTTCAAACAATTATAGAACTTTTGGTCCAAGCCTCGGATTTGGTGGGGAAAAATTCTTCTCACAATTCTTCATTATTGCAGGCATGGCAGCAATGAGGGTTTTTTTTTTGTTTTGTTTGGTTTTTTAAGCATATCCTGATTTCTGTTACATAGGGTCCAGTATTCAAGAAGACCTGTAGTCATTTGCCACGGTGGCCAGACATGGTGATTTAAATATTGGCGGGATATTTAGTGGCAATGTCTGGATAGGAGTTGCCGCTGAATATCTGGGCTGAGCTGTGTTAGCTCGATAGGTGTCAGCACTTATAATATAATATGAATACTAACGAATTTGCTTTTACCTAAAGTAAGTTTGAGAGAAATTTTCAACCCATCTTTACATGGGCAAATATGCTTACCTGCATAAAAATTATGAGGCCAATATTCAAAGTCCTGAGCCTGCACTTTCATACTCCAAATTCCCCTGAGTACATAGCAGACAGAGCTTAAAGATTCCAAATTACCCCTGTCTCCTGATAGCCAGATTAATATGAACAAAATACAGCCTCTAAAATGCTTGTATGCAAATGCTAGAAGTCTAAAAGAGAGTTAGAATATATAACACTAAATGAGAGGTTAGATATGATTGGTATCTCAGACATGGTGGAAGGAGGACAACCAGTGGGACACTGTGATACCTGGGTACAAACTATATTGTAATGATAGAACTGATCAAATTGGTGGAGGGGCTGCGCTCTGTTAGAGAGGGCATTGAGTCACACAGGATTAAAGTTTTGCAAAAAACAAAGTTTGCTGTAGAATCTCTATGGACTGAAATTCCATGTAAAAAGGGGAAGGCGATGGCAGTGGGGGTGTACTATTGACCGTCTGGCCAGAATTAACAAATGGATGATGAAATGCTCAAAGAAATCAGGGAAGCTAACAAAAGTTACAGAACTGTAATAATAATGGGTGATTTCAATTACCCCAGTATCGACTGGGTCAGTGTCACGGCAGGACATGCTAGGGAGATAAAGTTCCTAGATGAAATAAATGACAGCTTCTTGGAGCAGCTGGTTCATGAACCGACCAGAGGTGAAGCCATTTTGGACTTAGTCCTTAGTGGAACACAAGATCTGGTGCAAGAGATAAGGGTGTTGGGGCCACTTGGCAATAGCGATCATAGCATGATCGCGTTTGATTTAATTGGAGGAGGGATGGTAAGGAAATCCACAATACTACCTTTTAACTTTTGAAAGGGAGACTATGATAAAATGATGAAAATAGTTAAGAAAAAAAACTAAAAGGAGCTGTTGCAAAGGTTAAAGACTTACATTAAGCTTGGGTGTTGTTTAAAAATACTATCTTGGAAGTCCAGACCAGCTGTATTCCACGCTTTAAGAAAAGTGGAAGGAAGTCCAAAAAACTGCCAGAATGGTTTAAAGGTGAGGTTAGGGAGGCTGTTATTGCCAAAAAAAATCTTTCAGGAAATGGAAAAAAGAGCCAAATGACGAAAACTGGAAACGGCACAAGCACTGGCAAGTTAAATGCAAGGCACTGATAAGCAAGGCAAAGGGAGAATTTGAGAAGAAATTTGCTGTAGAAGAAAAAATGCATAATAAAGACTTTTTCAAGTACATTTGTAGCAAAAAACCTGTGAAAGAGTCAGTTGGATCATTAGATGATAGAGGGGTAAAGGGTGCAGTAAGAGGGGATAAAGCTATAGCAGAGAGACTGAATGAATTCTTTGCTTTGTTCTTTACTGAGGAAGATGTAGGGATGTTACCCATGACTAAAATGGTATTTAAAAGTGATACTGTGGAAGAATTGAAAGAAATATTGATACACCGGGAAGATGTATTACAACTATTTGATAAACTGAAGAGTAGCAAATCACCTGGGTCGGATGGTATACATCCAAGGGTGTTGAAAGAACTGAAATATGAGATTGCAGACCTGCTATTAGTAATCTGTGAACTGTCATTAAAATCATCTGTAATACCTGAAGATTGGAGGATCGCTAATGTAATGCCAATTTTTAAAAAGGGTTCCAGGGGTGATTCGGGAAACTACAGACCGGTGAGCCTGACGTCAGTACTGGGAAAAATGGTAGAAACCATCATAAAGAACAAAATTACTCATGTAGATAGTCATCCAACATGGCTTTTAGACAAGGAAGATCTTGTCTTACTAATCTGTTATGTTTTTTTTAAGGTGTGAATAAACAGGTAGACAAGGGTGAGTCGGTTGATATAGTGTATCTGGACTTTCAGAAACCCTTTGACAAGGTCCCTCATCGGAGACTTTTGGCAAAACTAAAAAGTCATGGGATAGGAGGCAGTGTACTATTGTGGATCAGGAACTGGTTAAAAGATAAAAAGCAGAGGGTAGGGCTAAATGGCCAATTTTCCCATTGGAAAAAGGTTAATAGTGGAGTATCGCAGGGATCTGTGCTGGGTCCGCTGATTTTTGAAATACTCATAAATGACCTGGAAAAGGGAAAATAACGAGCGAGGTTTTCAAATTTGCAGATGACACAAAACTATTTAAAGTTGTTAAAACACATGAGGATTGTGGAAAATTGCAAGAGCATCTTGATAAATTGAAAGACTGGGCATCCAAATGGCAGATGAAATTTAGTGTGGACAAGTGCAAAGTTATGCACCTAGGAAAGAACAACCCAAACTATGGTTACACAATGCAAGGTTCCACATTGGGAATCACCACCCAGGAAAAAGATTTAGGCGTCATTGTGGATAACATGTTGAAACCCTCCACCCAGTGTGTAGCGGCAGCCAAGAGAGCTAATAGAATGCTAGGTATCATAAGGAAAGGAATGGAAAATAAAACAAAGGATATTATAATGCCTCTGTATTGTTCCATGGTGAGACCGCACCTTGAATATTGTGTGCAATTCTGGTCGCCGTATCTTAAAAAGGATATAGCGTTATTAGAAAAGGTTCAGAGAAGAGCCACCAAAATGGTAAAGGGGATGGAAGGATACTCCTATGAAGAAAGGCTAAAAAGGTTAGGGCTCTTCAACCTGGAAAAGAGACGGCTGAGGGGGGATATGATAGGGGTTGATAAATTAATGAATGGAGTGGAACACGTAAACGTAGATTGATTGATTGTATATGTCATCAGAATATAAAAAGACTAGGGGCAGGGGCAGCTCAAGGCAGTCTGCTGCCTGAGGTGAAGAATGAGATGGCGCCCCCCAATCATCTTAGAGGGGGGGGCAGGGCTTTTTCAGAAATCCAATCAGAGACTGAACCAAATCAAAAAGCCAATTAGATTATATGGAGGAAATGCAAAATGTATGCACACAGGGCCATATCGAACTGCAATCGCGCCTTATGTGACTTGCAACTCGGGCGCACGCCCCCTTCTCCCCCATACCTCCATCCAGCACTGCCTGCTCTTTCCCTGCTGCTGCCGCCCTCTGTTTTTTTCACGGCGGCGCCGGCAGCAGGGAAAGAGCAGGCAGCACTGGACAGAGGTATGGGCAGGAGGAGGGGGGCATGCACCCAATCTGAAAGGCGCCGGCACTCTAAGCAGATCTGTCCCTCCCTGCTCTGACATCGTGTCGGAGGAGGGAGGGACCAGACCTGCTTAAAGTGCTGCGAAAAGGCTTTGGGTGCATTTTAACTGCCTGCTATTGTCCTGCCAGCGGCAGTAGGGCAACAGCAGAGAGCCGAAATACGCCCCCCAAGCCTTTGCGCCCTGTGTGGCTGCACCGCTTGCACAGGGCTAAGTACGGTCCTCTTTGCACACCAAGGATCTAAAAGACAGCAAGAATCAATAGCACAGTTTATAAAACTAAATTATAACACATTTTTATTTTGTTGTTAAACTGCGTTATGGTTCTCCCTTTTTCTTTTTCAACATATATTTTGCATCCACAGTAGGTGCAGAGCAGAACCAGGACATTCACCCTCAGAACTCAATATTTTTAAAAAAAATCTGATTCTGATCATCTCACCAACAACAACAACAACCACCACTATTCTCCCGTACCAGGCATATTGTGAACTAATAAAAAACCTTACAACAAAAAGCAAACCTACCATACCATACCATATTAGCACAAACTTCCAAAAGTCACATAAGGAGCCCATCCAAAAAAAGCGTCACTGTAAATACTACAGTGGGCCCTGGAACATCCATACACCTATTTGAAAAGCTGAACAAGTCAAATTACTACAGTATAGTATAGATCTTTACATACAAACTGCATGTTAACAGAACACCTGACCTCAGTCACACACGCACAACATCGACCTTCTCCAAGTAAAAATAAAAATATGTAGACAAAATTTAAACTGAAACCCCAAGAAGCCAGAGTCCACATGCAGTGCAACATCAGATAAATAAGAGATGCAGTTCCCCAATACTGTGTAAAATATAAAAATAGCACAAAGTCCAATCACCAAAATTAAATAAAATTATTTTTTCTACCTTTGTTGTCTGACCATTTTATTCTCTGATCATGCTGGTCCCGATCTGAGGCTTCTGCTTTCCTGTCTTCTCTTAGCTCTCTTTCTGTGGTCTATGGTCCATAGTCCATCTGCCATTTCTTATCTCTTCTTTTGTTTTCTTCACTTCCTTCCATCAGCCCATTTCCAGTTTCAGTAACCCTCCCCAGTATCAGTCCCCTTTCCAGTCCTCCCCTCCCCCAGTACCTTCCAGTGTCAACCACCTTGCATTCTCATGACTGCCACTTGTGTCCATTTCCTTCCAGTCCCCCTCCTTTCCCACTGTCCAGCCCCTTCTAGTCCAAATACCATCCCAGGTATCAGCTCAGGTTCACTCTCAGTGCCACCCACCAGTCAGCTCCCTTCCAGCCACCCTACCCTCTGTCCATCTCTCTTCCAGTGCCATTCACATGTCAGCTCCCTTCCAGCCTCCTCCCTATTACCCAGCTACCTACCACTCCCATTCCCAAGTGTCAGCTCCCTTCCAGTCCCCCTTCGGTACATTCCAGGTGTCAGCTCCTTTCCAGCCCCCTCCTTCCCTTTCTGCCCCATCCTTCCCCTGGCAGACCCAGACCCTCTCAGTATCTGCTTCCTTCCAGTCCTATTCTACCATCCCCCCCCCCCCCCCCCGCATCAGCCCATTTGTAGCTCTAGCCCCTAGGTTCTTCCAGGGCCAGCAGCACTCTCCTCCCCTCTCCTATTAGCCCATTTCCTGTCCAAGCCCATTTCTAGTCCTAGCACCCCAATCAGCCCATTTCCTGTCCTAACCCCCCCATTAGCCCATTTCCAGTTATAAACCCCCATCAGTCCATTTCTAGTCCTAGCCCTCCCCCGATAGCCCATTACCAGTCCTAGCCCCTCCGATCAGCCCATTTCCAGTACTAACACCCAATCAGCCCATTTCAACCCCCCCATCACCCATTAGCAGTCCTAACCCCCCATCAGCCCATTTCCAGTTCTAACCCCCCTGATAGCCCATTACGAGTCCTAGCCCCCTCTTGATCAGTCCATTTACATTTCTAAACCCCCATCAATTGATTTCTAGTACTAACCCCCCCATCAGATGATTTCCAATTCTAAACCCCCCATAGACCATTACCAGTCCTAACCCCCTCCTGATCAGCCCATTTCCAGTACTAACCCCCATCAGCCCATTTCCAGTTCTAAACCCCCCCATAGCCCATTACCATTCCTAACCCCCCATCAGCCCATTTCCAGTCCTAGACCCCCTCCCCCCCCAACCCAGGTAAATTGAAAAAAAAAAACTCCAGCATAAGAAGCAGCTGCTGCTGCTGCTCTAGCGGCGGCAGCAGCAGCAGAATGAGGAACCCCGCCAGCCGCCCGCCCCCCCCCCCCCCCCGGAGAGCCTGCTGGTTTCCCCGGCTCCGCTTTGCAGAGCCGTGGCGAAGGGACAGTGTTTCCCTTAACCGCAGCTCAGTTAAAGCTGAGCCCACGGTACTGATGGGAAACAGGAAATCCTGTTTCCCATCAGCACCTCGGTCTGACTCGGATGATTCCACCGGTACCAGAGCTGAACTTTTACAAGATTCAACTCCTTCTCCTCAACACAGAATGTCCCCTCCTGAGGATATGTCTTTTCATGATTTTGTATGTGATATGGCAAAGGGTCTTGCCATTACAGTAGTACCAGAAAAGGAGCCTAGGGCAGAAGAACTGAGAATTCTTCAATATCCTTTGGCTCCAAAGGAGGCAGCTATGCTTCCTATACACCAGATCTTACATTAGATCATGTTAAGAATGTGGGAAGTTCCTTTAACAGTATCTCCACATTCTAGACGTCTTGACACTATGTATCGAGTACCACCTTGTCCAGGGTTTCAGAAGACTCAGTTATCACATCATTCTATGGTGGTAGAGTCCGCCATGAGGCGGATTAAGAGTGCTAAAAGACACTCTTCCAATCCACCAGGTCGTGAGTCTAGAACACTGGATGCCTTTGGTCGTCGATGCTTTCAGTCCTCCATGCTATCAGCAAGAATCAGTTCCTATATATTATACATGGGAATGTTTCATGAACAGGTTACAAAAGACTTGGACCTTTTGAACCCTTTTCTTCAAGAGGATAAATGGACAGATTTGACTTTGGTCAAACATGCTCAAAATGTGTCTAAGTTTATGAATCGTGCTACCTTTGGCTGTTTTGAATGTATTAGTAGAACTTCTCCTATATCCATAGGAGCACATCGTATTGCTTGGCTCCAAGCTTCAGACTTGGAGGAATGGGTGCAAGATAAGCTGGGAAACATTCCTTGCACAGGAGAAAATCTCTTTGGCAAGGATTGGCAGCTCAAAGCTAATGAAATTGACACTGATAATACAACTTTAGACAGATTGTCAAAATCTACAGCTAACCCAGCCAAGAAAAAGTTTTTCAAAAAACCTTTTTTCTCTAAAAAGAATTCTATCCATCTTCCACCCAGCAAACACATGTTCCCCAGAAGGGGCAACAACAAACTAGACCAAGAAAGACACAAGCTCAGAAGGCTCAGCATGCTCCAGCAGACCCAGCCTCCTCAGGGTCTTTGACTGTTGTCTAGAGAACTTAGCCATTCTTCCTATTCTAAGCCCAGAACCTTTAAATATTCCAGGCCATATCTGCCATTTTGCCAAAAGATGGCAACAAATCACATCAGAAGATTGGATTCTATCTATCGTGAGTCTGGGATACAAGCTTCATTTCCTCAGCTTGCCCCCATCCACGCTAATAAAACAGTTCAAATCTCAACCACCGGTCTCAGACCTGTTGTGGCAAGAGGTCACCACTCTTCTGGCTCAAGGGGCTATAGAAGAGGTTCCAATGTCCCAGCAGGGCACAGGATTCTATTCCCCCTATTTTCTCATTCCAAAGAAGTCAGGGGGACTAAGACCAATCCTGGACCTCAGAGAACTGAACAAATATTTAGTCCGAGAAAGGTTCAAGATGATCTCCCTCGGCACACTTCTTCCATACCTTCATGAGCAAGATTGGCTATGTTCTCTAGATTTAAGAGATGCTTACATGCATATCCTTATTCATGCAGATCACAGAAAATTCCTTTGATTCCTAGTCAAGGGAAGACATTTTCAATACAGGGTCCTTCCTTTCGGATTGGCCTCTGCTCCAAGGGTCTTCACAAGATGCATGGCAGTAGTAGCAGCATTTATGAGGACTCTAGGAATTTTTGTCTTCCCTTACTTAGACGATTGGCTCATTCGAGCACCGTCAGCTCTAGAGGCAAGTCATGCTCTTTCCCGAGCAATGCAAATACTGCAGTACTTGGGATGGATCATAAACCTTCCAAAGTCCCAGCTCACCCCATCTCAATCCCTTGAGTTTATAGGGGCTCGCTTGGACACACAGCAGTCAAAGGCTTTCCTGCCTCAGCCTCGCTGTCTGCGCATCATCGAACTAGCATCTCAAGCAGTGCAACAAACCTTCCTCACTGCCCGACAGATGCTTCGACTTCTAGGACACATGGCATCTACAGTCCATGTGATTCCTTATGCACGCCTTCACATGCAAGCGGCCCAGTGGACCTTAGCTTCCCAATGGTCCCAGGCCTCAGGATGCCTGTCAGACAAGATCAGAGTTACCACATGCTTGATTGCGTCTCTGCAATAGTGGCAATCTCTGGAAAACCTTTTCAGCAACCCCTACCTCAGGCTGTCCTGATGACGGATGCATCCAAGTTGGGTTGGGGAGCCCACTTGGGCGATCTGTCTACCCAGGGTCTCTGGACCCCACAGGAGGCTTCTCTTCAAATAAACATCCTAGAACTAAGGGCCATTTCCAATGCTAATCCAGTCTTTTGCTTCCATCTCATAAACAAAACAGTTCTGGTGCAAACCGACAATCAAGTCGCCATGTTTTACCTAAACAAGCAAGGCGGAACAGGCTCTCTGCAATTATGCAACAAAGCTTTGCAACTGTGGGCCTTTTGCCAGAGAGCATCACATTCATTTATTGGCAGTATACCTTCCAGGCATTCAAAACGTTTGGGCGGACAGGCTCAGCCGAGTCCTGTTGCCACACGAGTGGTCTCTCCACTCATATCAACTTGCTCAAGTATTTCAAGTCTGGGGAACACCAGACATAGACCTCTTTGCAAGTCCACAGATTGCCAAACTTCCCTGGTACTGTTCCAGACTTCCAGCTCAAAATTGTCAGGCGAGGGATGCAATCCTGCTCCATTGGGGCCAGGATTTTCTCTATGCCTTCCCACCAATTCCCCTAATCCCCAAAACCTTATTCAAACTCCAGAGAGACAGATGTCGCATGATACTCATAGCTCCCTGTTGTCCAAGGCAAATATGGTATCCTCTTCTCTTAGG
Organism: Ichthyophis bannanicus; assembly: GCA_033557465.1. NCBI lineage: Eukaryota > Metazoa > Chordata > Amphibia > Gymnophiona > Ichthyophiidae > Ichthyophis > Ichthyophis bannanicus. Next base: position 114,550,344 of record CM066049.1, on the reverse strand, counting down.
TCTCTCTCGAGCCACTCCTCTTGAGTTGGGGAGTGCTCCGGATCTTCTGTCCCAGAACAACGGATCCCTACTGCACAGCAATCCCCAGTCCCTTCATCTCAAGGCCTGGCTGCTCAAGGCATAGAATTTCAAGATCTAGGCCTTTCACAACAAGTGAAGGATATTCTTCTAGCTTCCAGAAAACCTTCCACAAGGCGTTCTTATGCTTTTAAGTGGAAGAGGTTCTCAGTCTGGTGTTCCCAGAGGGGACTTAATCCCCTCTTGGTACCAGTAGACTCCCTTCTGTACCCTGTCTGATTGTTCTGTTCCATGTAAACCGTGCTGATGCTGAATAGTGCGGTATATAAGAAATGGTAAATAAATAAATAAAATAAATCTCCTTCATTTATCAGCTTCTGGTCTCAAGACCAATTCTGTTAGAGTCCATCTTAGTGCTGCATCTCATAAACCCTTCGATGGACAACCAATTTCGTCTCATCCTCTTGTTTCAAGATTTATGAGGGGTCTCCTTTTAACAAAACCTCCCATCAAACCACCTCCAGTGGCATGGGATCTTAATCTTGTTCTGGGTCAATTCATGAAGCCACCTTTTGAACCTTTAGCTACTTCAGAACTAAAGTTTCTTTCATGGAAAGTCATTTTCCTAATTGCTATCATTTCTGCAAGACGCATTAGTGAACTGCAGGCTTTGGTGGCTGACCCGCCTTATATGAGGTTTCATCATGACAAAGTAGTCTTGAGGACTCATCCTCGTTTTATGCCAAATGTGATATCACCTTTTCATTTAAACCAATCGGGTTATCTCCCAGCCTTCTTTCCTAGGCCTCATGCCTCCAGCGCGGAAAGAAATCTTCATACCTTAGATTGTAAACGAGCTCTGGCTTTTTATCGTCACAGAACTCAGCCATTTAAAAAGTCTTCTCAGCCTTTTCTGGCCTTTGACTCTAGTCATTTAGGACTTCCAGTCACTAAGAGAACTCTCTCTAAGTGGATTGAAGACTGTATTTCCTTTACCTATCAGAGTAAAAGGAATCCCTCTTGAAGGCCATGTCATTGCTCATAATGTTAGAGCCATGGCAGCCTCAACAGCTAATCTTCGTTCAGTTGCTATTGATGAGATCTGCAAAGAAGCAACTTGGGCTTCTGTACATACTTTCACTGCCCACTATTGTTTAGACAAGGACTCCTGTCAGGATGCCTTGTTTGGTCAGGCTGTTCCATTCCTAGATCAACTCCTTCCCACCATCCACTCTTGGATGCCTGAGGTCCCTGGGAGGAAGCATGGCCCATCTTACTTAGATCCACAACATGCTGGGGTCATCCCTAGGCATTTTTAGCTGGGGCGTCCCTGTATGTGAAGACTACATTCCTGCTTGTTCCTGGAGATAGTGTGGTTACTCACCTGTAACAGGTGATCTCTGGGAACAGCAGGAATAAGTCTTCACATCCCACCCACCTCCCCTAGGAGTTGTCTTTCTCTCTCTTTCTATTTTTCTTCTACTTCTCTCCTTTGGTCTCAGCTTTCAACTCAACTGAAGTGAGAGAGGTAGTTGGGCGGGAAGGCAGTATGCATGCGTGGTGGAATGCTCCCAAAAGCTTTCCTTATGGACGCTGGGGAGCGTTCCCGCGCAGGCTCCGTTGATTTCGACAGCACCCATATGTGAAGACTTATTCCTGCTGTTCCCTGAAATCACGTGTTACAGGTGAGTAACCACGCTTTTTCTCTCAACGTGTAATCAAACTCTGGAATTGGTTACCGGAGTATGTAGTAAAAGCTGTGAGTGTAGCTGGGTTTAAAAAAAGGTATGGACAAGTTCCTGAAGGAAAGGTCCATAAACTAATCTTAAAAGGGACCCAGGATATCACTGCTTGACCCAATACAAGCATCGTGGAACCTGTGTCTTTTGGGGATACTGCTAGGTATGTATGACCTAGATTTGGCCACTGTTGGAAGCAGGATACTGGGCTTGATGACCTTGGTCTGACCCCGTATGGCATTTCCTATGTTGTTAATTAGCCTGTGGGACTTTGAGCAGTCCAAGAATTGCCCCAGTGCCTTCTATGCATGAATTTTCTTCCTTATCCCTTCTTCAATATGACCTTTCAGACGATGGGAAGACTGGAATGTATATTCAATTTTGAGTAATGAGTGAACAGTGTTAACCTTGTTTGGACTGGCATGAGAGGTTTGTGATCAAAAGTTCAAAGATCACAGTGAAAACATATTCAGAATAGGGCATTACAACAGCCTGGTTTATTTCATTATGGAAGATAAATTCTTTTCCCTATCGGGTAAATCAGATGCAGTGTGAACGATGCACAGAAATGAAACATTGAGCAGTCATGCTGAATAAAAATGCGCAGCATACTGAGATCTGAGACACTCTGCCTTGAAACAAATTTATATTTTGGCAGCTTTTAGTAAAGTAGCATGAAAGGGGTATCAAAAAAAATATGGGTCTGCTCGCTGTGCAGGCTCAGGGCTTCCTTAATGGCAGTGTGAGAAGATAAAGTCGCCTCTCCTGCCAGTGTTTCTTTGTTCTTTAGTTGTGTTGAATGGATATTTGATCATGTTTTCATTGAAATTGCAGAGGTGTAACTTTCATCTGAAAGTGGCATAACATAACAGTCTGAGTCATAAGCGGGAGAATCACATGAGCATGACATTTCTATGTTTAGCAAGAAAACGATGCCGTTCTTGTGAATGATGAGGTCCTTCTCGCATCAGTCTTGCTAAGGTGTAGCTGATTCGGCTCTTCATAAGGTGCTAGTGACCTGTTACTGTAAGCACACGGGATGTCATTTTGCAGCTGTCAGACATGCACAAACTGCATGTGCTGAAAGTTCATAAAAAGTAGGCACGCCGCAAGACTTTACACGATTTGAGCAAAGGCATTCATGGGGGCATAAATTTTGCTGGAGCGAGACTTGATTTGCAATATACATGTATCATTTAGTTTCGTTTTTTCCAATATTTAATATACTGACCTTCAAACCAAAATTCCATCTAACATACACCAGTGAAGCCAAAGTGTCCACACAATCATCCATACATTAAAACAACCACAAGTAATAAACATCATAAAACCAAATAATAAAATCATAAAATAATAAAAAAATCTTATTAAAAGAGACTAAATATTTAGCAAGATTGAAATCCTGTGGCCTCAAGGTCACTACCATGCATCATGTTTATGGAAATGCTCTGGAGAAGGGCAAGGTCTTAAGATCGGTCTTAAGTTTTGTCCTCGAGCTCTCAGTCCGAAGATAAGCAGGCAGGGAATTCCTGAGAGCAGAAGCTGCATAACATCTCAGCATATAACAGAAGGGGGGAGGCACAGATAACAAATTATTGAAAGAAGCCCAAAACAATCAAGCAGGCTGAAAAGAGCGATGCAGCAATTAGATAAACACGAAGGAGCGACGGTTTGAAGAATACGATGTGTAATAGCTGATAACTTAAACTGGATCCGGAGCCAGTGCTCTGCAGCTAGTTGTGGAGATACATGATCGTATTGTTTTTCATTCATCAAGAGTCAAACTGCAATATTCTGCAATAACTGTAAACACAGACTTAATTCCACTATAAAGGGAACTGCAGAACTTTACTACAATTCAGAAGAAGAGCAAAAAAGAACTGTAAGAAAGCGTTTCACAGAACATATGCGAAGGAGGACAAAGTCGGATGATTTTGTTGCATTAACAATTTCTTCATGGAAAGTCAGGAATCTGATCGGACAGCAAGTGTTCATCCGTTGAGGGTCATTTTGTAATGAATGATTAACATGCGTTAATCTTGCCCATTCTACAAAGACAAATCGACTACTTGCAGAATATCTTAACAATACTTACGGCTTTTAGAAAAAGTACTCTGTCTACATGCAGGACAGCATTCTCGTTCTATGCACCAACACTTTGGAACTCACTACCAAAAAAATTAAGAAGCATACCAGACGTCTCAACATTCATAAAACAGCTCAAGACACACTTATTCACAGAGCACTTTGGGAAGAAATTAGACTGCCCCAATACTAGCCCAATATAACCTGCAGAACATCTCCTATCTACACTAGTTATTTATTTAATGTTTCTTGTATACCGCTTTTTGTTACATCTTGTTCATTGTAAACTGCTTTGATATAACGGTTATATGTAACATCCTTATACTGGGAAAGTTATAGGGTTACAGGCCGTAATGGTGAGGGACAGGGAGGGTTATAGCTTATGTACAAGCAGATAAAGAACAATAGGCATTATATCGGTATTGTCTTAGGCAGAGGGTTTATGTGACCAATCCAAAGGATTCTTCAAAGAGGTGAGTTTTTAGTTATCATTGGAAGTCAGTTAGGTCCTTGATGGCTCTTAGAGCGATTGGGAACGAGTTCCATAATGTAGGACCATAAATAGAGAATGCTTTTTGGCATGCTGTTTGGGAACTCTTTGTTTTTTGAGCTGGGATATTGAGGAAGTTTAGGTGCTGTTGCCTTCATAATCTTGTGTCCAGAATCTTCCGTATGAGTGAGTGCAGGCTGTCTGTAGCAAGGTTGTGCATCATCTTGAAGGTGATCATGATTGCTTTGTATTTCATCCTTGCTTTTAATAGGAGCCAGTGTAGGATTTTGAGCACTAGAGTAATGTGATCATGGCATGGTGCTCTAGTAATAAGCCAGGCTGCAGTGTTTTGGGCAGTTTGTAAGGGCTTGATAGCTTGATTTGGGAGACTCTGGAAGAATGAGTTGCAGTAGTCCAGATGTGGGGTGATTAAGGCTTGGCATATGGTCCGGAAGTGGTTAAGATCTAGCAGTGGGCGGAGGTTATAAAGGATCTTTATCTTGTAGTATGCCTGAAAAGTAAGGTGCTGGTCTAAAAGGATCCCTAGGTATTTCACTTCTGGTTTTACAGGGAGGAATGCATTGTTGACCTTTATTTTTTCCAGTTGTGAGGAGGATGGGTCCCTGGATATAATTAATACTTCAGAATTGTTGTAGTTAATTGATAGGTTCTGGTCATCTAGCCATCTGGTTAATGCCTTGAATCACAATTTTATTGTGGTATATTCCAGTTTGTTGGTGTTGAAGGGGGCATATAGCATCAGGTCATCGGCGTATATATGGTACTGTATCTTATATTTCTGTATGATTGGCAGATCATATGTATATATAAGTTAAAGAGTAAGGCTGAGATGGTGGATCCTTGAAAGGTTTAGAGGTCTTGTTCCTTATTTTGATTTGCTGTTGGCATTCGCACAGGTAGGACTGGAACCAAGTTAGGGGGGTGCCGCTTACTCCTATGTTCTTCAGCCAATCAATTAGTCTTCTGTGGTTTATTGAGTCAAATACTGATGCCTTGTCGAGAAAAGGTGGGTGAGGGGGTCAAAGAGTAAAACCACTGATGTCTCACTTCTCTCTCTAATGTGACCTGAAAGGGCTGAGGACCAGCTGCTCTGCTCCCACATTGCAGAAGACTTAGACATGCTGCTTCTTTATTTATTTAACAATCACTTATATACCGCATCTTCCATAGATCAGTTGCGGTTCACAATAAACAACAATCAACAAAGCAGAGTTTGTTTTACATGAAACATATAACCAAAAGCAATAGTATAAGTAAACAAACAAATGTTAAAACTGAACAGCACGGAACAGTGCAAACTATATACATTATATACAGATACACATTATGTAGGGCTTAAGCATTGTGCAAAGTACAGTTTCAGCTATATAGATCTATATGTTTAGGTCATTGGGACATATTAGACAAAAAACTGGTTAGCCTTTATCTAAATCTATTGAGGGATGATCTGTATTGTTGTAATGCTTAGTAAATAGATGGGTTTTCAATTTTTTGCGAAATTCAATGATCTCGGTTAACATTCTTAGATTGTCTGGGAGGGAGTTCCAGATTGTTGGAGCTGCATGTGAAAAAGCTCTGTTTGTAAGTTTATCATTATTCTTAATCTACCTTCCTGGGAAAAGAAGGAAAGGCAACCCTAAATGCATCACTCCTTGGGGCACCCAGAGAACACCTCCCCGACCTTGAGGGACCACCTTGTGCCAATCATTGTGTACAATCCACCTCTGAAAGTACCAAAGAAATAATTTCCCCTGCTATCTGCGATTCAAAAATGTTGAAGACACTTGAACAAGAGAGAGGCAGAGAAGAAATATTAGGAAAAAAATTGACCAAGCTGAAACATAGCAGCTCATTTGAACTGGTTACAAAATATGTACAGAATAGATTATGGGTTTTTTTCCCAAGAATGCAGTCTGGCTATTACAGACATTTCATGCTTCATTAACCCTTTATTTATCCTTCAGGGAGTGTCCCTTTCTCAATTATTCAGCCGGAAAGAACTGAGGCGAAGGATGTGGCGTCCCAACTTATTGTCGACAGTACATTCAGGAACAAAAATAATTAAAATATGTGAAAAATGAATACCCGGCCCAATTAAGACTTCATTAAGGTCACCATCTGTGTCTGCATGGGGGAAAAAAAAGTGCAAATTTGACACAGCGGAAACAAAGACAAATACAAAAATTAAAAAGAAATCAACTTCTTTAATATTTTGCCCTAGCGCAAGAAGTTAAATGAAAAAAGCAAGGCCAAACCATGGAGGATATGGGAACTGCTTGTCGCTAGCAAGAAGATATTCTGTGAGGAAACTCCTTTACTTTTCTGTTTACACTGCTTACCTCCCTCCCTGCCCAGTTAAGATCCCCTTCCCCCTCTCTTGCCCAAAATTCAGCAGCACCGGCTGCCAGATGAAGTGCTGATGGCAGCCTTTTACTCATTGGCAGTGTGCTGCAGAATCTCTATTTAAGCAGTGGCTGGAGTCACTACTCATTTCCCTGGGCTAACATAGAGTGGCCAAATTTTGCTGCTCTCCAAATAATTTTTTGATCATCTCGCAGCCACCTCAACCCCATCTCCTTAAATACATATAGCATTTGTCTCTTTAATTGACCACAATGCAGTGAATGGATAAAGCTTTTCCCTATAAATGGCAGAATAGGCTTTTCATGGTAAATGACAACAATCAAAGTGGTCTATCCAGTCTACCCAGTCCAGTGATTAAGGCTGTAACTGCCTTTCTATGCTGGTTATCTCCCCCTCTCCCCCCCTCACTTGCACTTCTGTCCTGTTTGCCAATGTCTGTACTGTGCCATGTTTGTGATTGTGTCTTGAATGTGATTTGTATGCAAGGGAAAAGCACAGAGGGACCATTTTCAAAAGAGTTTATGCGTTAGCAAAGGTTTATGTGATTAACAAACCCTTCTGGGCCTGATAGTCTCAACACTGGCCTTCCAAGGCCACCGAATACCCTCACAGACCACCTTTGCACAATCCAGATGGTGCCAGGGTTGGGTAAGTCCCAGCACCTATCTGGTCAGTGGCGATTTTCAGCCTGCTAAACAGATAGGTCGCCACATAAAGGGATATGCTTGCTAAAGTTTGCTAAGTTAACATGCAATTGGACCACGAATCTAGCCAGAGGTCTGCGCTAAACTTAAGGGTTATGTGCATCCGTCTCCTTGCCCTTAGCATGTTGCAACTGCCCAACACCACACTGACCGGCATATCAGTGCACAGGTTAGCACATACCTAAGATACCCACGTTAGCCCCACTGTGCCATCCTCGCCTTCATTCTGGCCCTAACCTACCCATTCCACACCCAATCCCACGCTAACTGGTCAGTATAGGATTTTTAGCATGAGGTCTACATTAACTTTTAGCACTGCATGCTTACCGCTTGCCAAACCCCACACCAACGGTGTGTGTACCTTAGTAAACATTCCCCAAAGTCCAGATAGATCAATGGCTATCCTAACTTTATGCAGTTTTGCTATTCGGTTAGCAGCTGAATATTGCCGCTGAGCAGATAGCACCAGAGGTTGGTGGCAGAATCGGATATTTAGCAGCGGTTAATCTCTGGCATCCAATGATGACTATCCAGTTTCAATGGGTACACAGCAGCCAGGCACTTTATTGTAAAGGCGCCAACCAAGGCCGAGAAAATTTCCTCATAGGAACTTGGATGATAGACTATAGGAAACTGTGTTCTTCCAGTGTTGCGGGCTGTTCCAGTTGACGATTCCCGAAAGCCTGACACAATAGGTTATGCTGATGTGACCTTCAGCAATAGCAGAAGAGTAGAGAAAGGGTGTGGTTCCATAGGTAAAAGAGAAAGCTCTATGGGAGATCAGGCAGAGCTAAACAGTTGTGTGGAAAGACAACATTTATAGTGATGTAAATTATGTGACAAACCAGGTGGAAGAGCAGGAAACAAAAGAACAAAAATTCCTTCAAGTGGGTCTGCTTCTACATTTGTGAAAGAGCAATGGAGGGTGAAGTGAGTTACTGATAGGTACAGAGCAGGTGATAGTTTTTCCCCTGGACCTCGGTGTTTCTAAGAAGTGGGTTCAACCGGTACCAGGCTCATTGAAGATCAGCCTTGGTTGAATCACTCAGATTTGCCAAGGGAGCCCTGGACAATTACCCTGCCTGCCTACCCTCTCTAAAATCAGCTCTGCACAGGTAAGAACATAGGCACGTCCCAACATTTCGAACTGGGTCAACCCAAAGTAATTTGTTTTCCTATAACCAAACAATTCTGAAGATAAGGCTTTTAGTCAATCAGACAATCGAAAACAAAGCTCCAAGACATGCCCGGAGTGTTTTTGGAGGTGAAGTTATAAATCAAAACCAAGAATTCAGTCCCTCACAGTGCAGTGCGTTCCAATACATGTTGAAGAAATTTTGCCTTATGCAACTGATGGAACGCTCATATGTGTAAAAGGTCACGGTTTCAACAATGTCATTACTCAAAGTGGAGGAAAATCAATTCAAAACTGAATTAAACCAGTTGTTTAAATTTCAGCTTCCTTGTACTTGCCAACAAGGTGCTGTGTGGGTGATGATTAGGCCTAATAGAAAACTGCTGGGACAAAGCCAAAAAACACAAAAGAAAATGTAGGGATTAAATAAGCTAAATTAAAAATTAAAACTAAGCTCCCAACTTGATGTTTTTGGACTGTAGGAAGGCTGAACAACCATAAACCAGACATAGTCATGGAAGGTCATTAGTTACAGGCTGCCACCCTATCCCATCTTTCTGCCACAAGAGGAAATACAGAAGGGAGCCTAACTCCTGTGGGGTTTCCTGTTATTACTGACCCATGTTTTAGGAGAATCTGATCATTTACCAAAGAATGAAAAAAAAACCAAACAAAAAAACAAGCGTCATAGAATAAAGAACAGAAATGAGAAGTTTTTCTTCTTATTTATTTCACTCATAAAGGTGCCTTTCATTTAACGAGAGGGTCAGTCCAGACAGCTCGGGCATCTAAAAGCATCCCGCTGGCCTGTATAATTTTCCTGCTCCACCTGCACGGAATGATTCCTTGAATAAGATATAGCCACATTGAAATCATGTCCAGCAGTCTGCATGGTACATCGGACATTCATGGATTCTATAACTAAGATTGACAACAACGTCCTAATAGAAGGCTTTGGATAGAAAATGTTTCATTTCTTGTTAACAAGATTTTGTTATGGAATTTTGTATAAACCCTTTTTAATGCAATGTGTCATGATGTTCCCTCTTGTCTGGGGGGTTTTTTTGTGCAAGGTGATTCTAAGTTTGCTAAAGAAAATGTGTTTCTTTTATGAATGCAGTAAGTAAATGATAGCTAGAGGGGCTAACATGCAAGCTAAACCTGTTGAGGCAGGTTTGACTTGTATGCTGTCCTTTTCAGCTGCTGTTTTCCTTGAGTGACTTTTCTTTGTGCTATTTGGTACTAAGTACACCTCCTTTCTACTGAATACACTCCTTTTGGGTTAAATTCCTTGCTGCAACTCGGTGAAGAGGGCGCTCCTCAAACAGAAAAATAGTGCTTACCTTGAAATAATTAAGAACGGAAAAATCAATTTTGACTAAAATAGATCACCTAGTTCGTTTAATGGTCGCACCAGCCCTGTTGACATGAACCCATAATGTTGGGCCATATAAGTCGCTATACAGCCTAAAGTTATGTTTTTAAACTGGGCTGGATTAGGGGAAGTCTAGGAGCCTGAAATTATACAGAGAGCAGCATATGCATTGCTCTTTGGATCACGTATTTATTGAAGTGTGATCACCGAAATAGCTGGGATATGTTTATATGGATAGGTTATCCATATACGCCATCATTCGGCAGTCACATTTAAATGGATAGTTCTCAGGTTCAGTCTGAGATATGGTGGCAGCCTGTAATTGTGCATTAAACTGTACGAATATTAAATGGTTTGTATCGTTTTATGCATTCGCCAGGCCACCAAATATTTACCCCATTGTATTTACTATTTGAATTTTATAAATTACTGCCTTTGAATCCTCAAGTACTTTTCCATACCAAAACCTGCCATTTTTTGAGTCTGGTTTTAAAATTTGATTATTCTCTTTTCCAAATGCAAGCTCAAACCAAGTTCTAGTCAGTTATTCTAAGGCCAGGCAAGGCTTACAATCTAAGGTTTCTTGTGGCAAGAGTTAGAAAATTCTGTGACATACTTACATGTAGCTATATGTTATTTGATATAGACAAATGTCAGATTTTATTGAAACTTTGCTTTACAATTTTCTCCTACTGCACTGGGCTTCTAGCTCAGTTAGAACTGGCCTATGTAGGGTTTCAGTGACAAGCCTTTGTCTGTAACTCCCCAGGGTTCCCCTACCCCAAAATACTTACGTACAAAGAAATTAGACAGGTTAGGTCATTGGTGTGGTAAGGTACAGATTAATAGATGCTAATTAAAGTATTCATTTGCACTTCTTATTTCAAACATGAGATATACGAAATTACTTAGTTGCTGGTGAAATTAAAGGTACACTTGAGGAACCCATCCTTCTAATGTATATGTTAGTGAAATGCAGGCCTGGGTTGTTCAGTTGGACACGAGTTTGCAAGTCAAGCTGTAACTAAATAATTTGTTGTACCTCAGCATTGCATCTTGCAAGAGAAGAGAGCTCCACCCTTACTTAAAATAGCTGCTAGTTCCATCATCTGAGTAATTAGACTTCTCCTACTTGCGTAATTTACAGATTCAGCCATGACATAACTGGAAAACCAGACTGAAAACAATAAGAAACAGCAATGGTCCTGATATTTTGAAAGTTCGATATTTAAACACTGCCGTGGTCCACCGTGGCATTTAAATATCATCCAAATATTTAGTGCTGGCATCCAGATGGTGAGCAGTGTTGAATATCTGGATACTGTAGTCAGCGCCAGAAACTATCTGAATAGCAATGATAGTCAGCCACTATCCAAATAGCACTTAGGGCAGCTTTGTTGCTATCCAGTACCTAAGGGCCGACATGATCAGGATATTATCTGAATATCACCGCTATCCATCTGTGGAATGAATTTCTTTTAGAGGATTACCCCTGAAAGACAGGAGCTCTGTTACGCTCTAGTAATCCTACCCAAGGTAGAAAATTAATTTGAAATTCTCTGTCAAATGCAGACTTTTTCAGAAACATGTCCTGGTGATCCAACAGCCGGCTGGATCAGGATACCCAAAGCAAAAGTGCATGTGATAAATGTGCGCACATCAAAGACCAGGTGTATGCAAACTTATCTTCTCTTATGCTCATTGTGGATATCCAGGACAGGTCTGGGAAGCTCTAGTATAACGTATTTCCGAAAATAGATCAAGACCACATCCCAAAACTACCTTTCAGTGTATTTGTCACGGAGATAAAGCTCCGCTAGGCTGGTAGGAAATGCAGAAGAAGCTGAGCTGGTTTTCCGATAAACAAATTAGGGGACAATTTTCAGCGTGCCTCAGTGTTGACCAAGCCTGGAAGCTGGCGGGCTTTGCACCACTTTTGAAAGTGAAAGTATGCCTGTGCTTGGCTTTGAAACTTGCCCATTGCATGGATATTGCATCTTCTTTTTTTTCTCCGAGTACTTTTTTCATGGAAACTGCACACACGTTTGTAGTTATGAAATGCGATCTACGCGTGCGCTAGCGTAAATATGCTGCAGGAACAGCCCTCCTCGGTGCGGCTAGATCTGCCATCTGAAATGTGCATGTAGTTACGTAGCCACACAGAGGGAAGGCAGCGGTCAGACACCGAAATAAATAAATGGCTTTGAAAATGCCTTCTCCTCTTACAGCTTTGTTTGAACAAAAACATTATCCTCCAAAATCTTGGTTTATTATCTCTTTTTTATGAGCAATTAAGCTCCATTGTGCAATATTTTATTTGGCTTTACTAATAGTGCATCACTTCAGACAGTTCCAGTTATACAGTTTTAACTAAGTAAATAAAGTATACTAGGCAACTGTTACTGTTCTCCCCACAACAACCCCAAGTTTGAGGGGAACCAATTAAGGAGCCAAACTAGAAAACTCTGAAGGGGATAATTAGCAGTGGTGGTTAGGCTATTGAAAGCCCTGCTGCACCCACAGACTACCCCACTTTTAACGGCCATTTTTTAAGGGGTCTGTGGTGATATTCAATGGCGCTATCTGAACAGGTTAGCAGGTCTTCTACCTGGTTAAAATGTTTTGACTGTCTCCATGATTTTTAGATTTAGAGATGCTTTAAACACCAGAGTGTGCCTGTCGATCATGCTTGCAAGCCCCAGGTCTTAAGCGAGCAGTTAACTGACTCGTACGCCTGTCTCAGAGCAGGTGCAGGGTAGGGGAGTGCATTTGGGAGCATGTTCACTAATGTGCACTACTAGTTTCTGCAGTATAATATCTGCTAGTACTGCCCAAACGTACTGTGCTAAGCGCTTAGTGCGAGTTGGGGGTGGACATTGGGTGGGTGAGGGGCAGAGTATGGGCGTTGACTGCACGTTCTGGTTAGCGCGTGCACCCGCATGTGCTTGCCGTCAGCGTCACGGTGCAGGTTCACTTACTGCCACCTCCATGGATGGTGGTAACTGCACCCATGTTATACGTGGCCATCAGATTAGCACAGGGTGGCTCTGGATGCAACCTAATTACATGGGGTCCTGCTATGCACGCCTCTATTTGTTAGTGCGGGCCTGGTGCCACCCTGTGCTAACTTTCAGGGCTGAATGGGAAGTAAGCCCCCACATTTTAGTAAACCTAGCTTTTCTTCGTTAGTGCACCCTAAAACCTAGTGTGCACAAAATTTGATTGAACACTTACTAATCGGCTTAGCAAGGCTTAATTCATCAGTTAGTGCATGCTGACAATTTTCCTATTAAACTAAATGTGTGAAACTAGCAGAAAATACCCCAAAATCACGAAAAAAAAACCTGTCCATATTTTTCTTCCCTCTGCACATCCCTAGTGTAGATGCCCAAATCTAGTTTTCTCTTTTTTCTTTTTTAGGTATATGTGTTTTGTCATTGAAAATTTGGTACTACAAGCCTACTTCTCAGGTCTGCCAAAACCATGCCCGGAACATGCCCCCTTCAAAACCATGCATGCCATGGGAATGCACGAGTAAAGTTGCCATGATGCATTGGGCCATTTACATGTGTGAACCCCCTTTCTACATGTGGAAATGCCAGAAAAATCCTGCTAAAATCAGATCTTTTAGCAGTTTACCAGGGCAAACCACAAGGCCAGCTCAATAGATGACATGAATGTAAACAGCTTTCATGCTAAGCTTAAGTTTACCTTATGGAGAGGACTATTTTCAAAGCCATTTCAGCTAGTTTTGAAAATGGCCCATTTGAAAATTGCCCACTCTCCCTGTGGATAAAAGTACTTGTCTTACACCTTGACATGTAGACTGTTTCCTGCACTGAGCAGAAATATTCCCTTGCGTGGAGTTAGAGCAGCAATCGCCAAAACACAAAGATTTGTATTTCCAAAATCTTAGGTGTGCATCTACTTTCACTTTAAGAACCTCCATACTTTGCAACAATGTGGGCGATGTAAAAATTGACTCCCCTCCTTGACCCCAGAGTTTGAGGGAGTATTTTTCCCATGCTTTTATTAAAAAATGTCAAAAGAAAGCACCTGCAAGTTTGTTTTGTGGTAACCTAACTCTGAGCAACAGATATTTTGTACACAGAAAAGATGTCATCTTTAGTCATCCAAGAGAAGTGTCTAATTTCTCTTCCTGAACCTCTCACACAACCTGCGGACAACAAAAAATCAAGCCATTTAACAGAGATACCTGGTGATCTAGTCATTTCTAAATCTATCAAATTCAGGGGTGGCGGAAAGCCTTTTATTTTGGGGAGGTCCAAGCTCCCCCCACGGATCTCCACAGGCAGAACAGAAAGGGTCTTTGCCGCGATTGCGGCTTCTCTTCTGCCCATGGGGATGGGATCCCTGTGGGCAGCCTGCTGCCTGCCACTGCAATTTTTTCGGTGGAGCCAGGGCCCATGTAGCCCATCCCTTTCCGACGCCTATGATCAAATTGATGATCTACTTTTGCAATCTTACTGTAAACTAAGGGGCTGCATTTACCAAAGTCTGCTAAGTGGTTAACGTGTATTTTAGCGCATAGAAATAGCTCATGGTAACTGTTAGCACATGGGCAGGACAGTTGGCTCTTGTTTATTTCCACGGTAACTGCACATCGCGTGATGGGGCTGGGTAGGGGCGGAGTGTGGGCGTGTCAAGCACATTGCAGTTAGCGCAGAAGCAATTAGTATGGCTGCACTTAACGATACCTCTATAAGTGGCATTCGGTACACCCATGTTAATAGCGCTGCATCCATGCTGATCACGCCCCTGACAGTTACTGACAGAGGCTTTGTATTTACTATCTGTTAGCTTTCATTCTAAGTATATGTTAAGTGCAAAACTCGAACCAGCTTTAGTAAGAAGTGTTGCTACTTCATCAACTAGACTTCAACATAAATGTTGCCCTAGTTCTCTTATTTTTCATTTCAGAGAAGGTGGCATCAATGGGGCAAGCCATGTGGAACAGTGATAGCGGTCTCTGATGTTACACATTGCTGCTTAGTAAACAGGCACCTACTGTATATGTGCAATTCGGGTTAGGTGTATATCTTGTGCAATAGAGCCAGGGTCAGCCGAAGGGTTTCTGCCACCTTAGGCCGGCAGTCTGTGCCGCTCCTCCTCCCGGCATCCATCTACCCACCAGAGGGAGGAGCGGCAACATGCCGATCCTTCCTTCAGCACCGCCACAGCCTTTAAAGTGCCCATGCATGCTCCTGTCCCTTCTGACGTCACTTCCTGTTGAGGGAGTAGGAGGGGCAGGCCATGACTGCATGCACACGCGTGTGTTTTAATGCCTGTCACTGCTTCAAAGAAAGGATTGGCATGCTGTCCAGCAGGGTCTGCCACCCTAGTTGATCGCCTAGTTCACGGACTGGCCCTGAATAGAGCTTATTCCCAATCAGAAATCTAAATCTAAAGTGCTGTTAAGTCACTGCTGATTCTTGGAGATTCAGCAGTCCCTGGAATGTGTTGGCATGATATAACTGGAAGTAGATTGCTAGGCCTTTTCTTCCGAGGTAATGAAGGGTACTCCTTGTGGCCTTGAGCAAGTCACGTCCACTGATTCAGAAGAAAGGTCTGGCAATGTACTTTGAGTTACACTGCCACAAAAACCCAGGAGCTGTTGGGTTGCCAGAAGTCAGTATTGACACAAAGGCACTCATTGCATCTTTACCATTACATTGGACTAACATGGCCTTCACACTTCTTTATCTAAAAATATCAGCTCATGTATGTTACATGCTGTGACCAATCCAGTGAAATTATTATTCACACTGAGAAGCAGATAATGCAGATATCTGGTGGTCAGCAATTTTCATTGTGGGTCGCTCACACACATACATTTATAGCTCATGTTTCCCTTTTTAAATCCAGAATGCTTACGTTCTTGTTCTTGATCAAAATTCAGCCTTGCATTCCCCATCCTTATTCCTTCTGACTCACTAGAATAAGAAGGCATGAATGCTTCTCGGGAGTCAGGTATCCAGCTTACAAATGCATGTGCTCCATGGAAACTCGCATAAAGAAAGCTCAGTCTGATCTGTTGACTAGCTAATGATGGAAGTTTCTGGTATGTAGTTGTGTTCTGGGAGTTGGCACAGGATGCATTAAAGTTGATGTGATACATAAATCCTTAGCAAACTGATAGTACCACACACACCCAATTGAAAAATGTAAGTCAACACGATCCTGTCTTTTTATGCGTGCAGTATATTACCTCAAGCTTCAGCATGCCTTAATCCTATATGGTTTGATATCATTTACGCTCTCCGACAAATACAAACGGATAGTTTTCCTTTTGGACTACCTTAAACTTTCTATGAAACGAGCTTTAAGAGCTGAGCTGGGCTAATATTTGAACAGCTGTTAATACCTAGACATAGGAGCAGATAATTAAGTTAAGCCAAGCTCAAGCAGAAAGTCATAGCCAGGGACTAGACATTTTAGGAATTTGTACCATGATGGGACTTAACTGGATTAGAAGCATGTGACCTGGCTCTCAAAAAAGCTTCTTCCAATGTGGGCTCATGGTAGGGACCAGTTTGTGTTTTGTTGTCTACCCATTTTGCTTGTTTCATTTCATTTTAGCACATGCTAAATAGTTTTCATATACATCAAAACAATTTAGTGCATGTTAAGGGGCTCATTTAAGAAGCCCGGTTCATGATGTGAATGTTTGGAACGTCTAACAGCTGTTTTCAATCACATCCACGTCCCAAGAGCCATTTTGGAATACCCCAAGTTTACAGCTGTCCAGTGGAATCATGTCTGTCACACAGGAGCATGCCAGAGGTGTGTCTGGGACATTTCAGAAAAAATACACATGTGTAGTCCATTTTAGATTTCTGCCACACATTTAACTTCTCCAGCGGACATGCCCATGTCCATACTTGCCACTGGGCATGGGTAAACATCTGAAAAGTGCTCGTTTCTGCCAACTAACGACAATATAGAGAAGGAGAGAAAGCCGCCTTATTCCCTCAATATTTTTCGCCAACTCAAAACAACTAGCAGAAAAATATTGAGGCCTTATGCTGCACCATTGCATGCCTCTGTTTCCAAAATGGCAGGCCGGGATGCGTATGTGGTGACATAGACAGGTGTACGTTCTGAAATATTGGCTCTGGCACTTCAGTGACTGCTAGATCTCAGATGTTTCTAAGATCAGCTGGTTTTCTGCCCTTATTTTGCATATCTCCTCTCTCTTTGTATTGCAATGGACACGTTCATGTTTTTGGAGCAGAGACCTATCTATTCTACAAAGCCCTTACGCTTGACCACCTCCACTGCTGCTCCACAGAATTTCAGGCGTTTTGACATGGACGTCTCAGATTTCACCTAAATGGCCTTTCTAAAATATGCCGTCATAAGCATTTAGCACATGTTAAAACAACAAATATTAAATATTATTGTGTTTTTCGTGTGTGAAGTCTTCATCCTGACCTCATTCTATACTGACCTGAAGAAAAACTGCACAAATGTATTAAGCAGTTCACTAAAAAAAGTGCTTCATAATGCAGAATAGAAAATTCATCAGCTGTATATTTTAGATCACCCAGGCCTCCAGACCAGGAACTTAAAGTATCCTGATAATTTGTATGCATTCCCACAGTGCAATTTCTCCACACTTCCATGTAGCTGGACAAAAATAGTAGTTTCTAATCTTTAGTTTGAGAGCCACTCGAGAAAACTATGGCAAAATCAAGGGGCGCTGCAGATCTCAGTTTTCAAGATATTTTTTCTAGTTCTCTTGTGATATGGTAGAGTTGTGGAATAGAGTGCGCCTTGTGTGCTTTCTTTAAAAGAGAAAAACCCCCTAAAGTTTTATACACTTTAAAATTGGATTTCTTGCCCGTAGGCTGAAGATCAGTGTTACAATGTTCTCTCGAAAGTTATGCTGTGTTATTTGCAAACTGCGTTGATCATTGGAAATGCGGTATATAAATCTTTAAAATAAATAAATAACTCTTCAGGGCGAGGCTGTATATTTGCTCATATGATAAACCCCCAGTACCCCCCCCCCCCCCCCCCCCCCCCGAGTGTGTTTTCAGAATCATGGACCAAGATGTGCAAAAATAATTTCTTTAAGAATAGAAACTTGGAAATTTTGGGAGAGGGGGGAATGGGTTAGGGGCCTGAAAAATAATTTGTGAGGGCTGCAAGGCTAAAAGTTTTTGATATACATCAGTTACTCACTAAGGCCGACTTACTTTTCCAATTATAAAACACAAACCTCAATATTCTGAACAATTCTTCACTTCCTATTCTAAAACCTATGGTATCTCCTGCACCTCCCATAATACTCTCATAGTAAAGCTTATTCATTAGTATGCATGTGGTCTGTTAAGGCACCTGAGTGTGCACAAAATTGCTCATTAATCTATAAAATAGCACGCATACAATTCATTTCCATGCATTAAACATTTCTTGTTGTTAAGCGCCGTCGAGTCGGTGTTGACTCCTGGCGACCCTCTGGATAGTTGACCTAAACTTCTTCAGTCTTCAGCCAAGCAGATTAAAAGCTTTTATTAATATGAATGTGTAAAGTGAACTAAAAAAGCTAGCAAAAATTGGGGAAAAAATCTAAAGTGTACCAGGAGTTTGCTCTTACTGTACATATAGCACGCGGCAATTGCAACTGCTATGTGCTACTGTAACTGCTGGGGGGGGGGGGGGCGTGTCCAGCATGTTTCTGGAAATTTCCACACTGAATGGTTACCTAATGCACAGCAGCGGCATATCAAGGTGGAAGTATCTGCGCTCATGATAACTGCAAAATTGACAGTGTGTGATGTGCACTCCTGTCCTAACTCTGCACCCCTAAATCACACATTCAGCATCCTAATGCGTAATTGGTAGTTAGTGTGAAAATTGGTGTGCATTAACTGTCATGCCCCCATGGTAACTGTTACCTCATGCCCAAGGGTGCATTTAACACGTGCCAAATTGTGCATTAACTCCATGGCGCATTTAGTAATAGGGCCCCTAAATTTTCAGAAAATGAAGCACATCCTTTCTCCTTAAGCTCCTTACATTACCTGCGTCTCTCGTGATTACTCACACACAAATGCAAAATTCTTTTCAAAGAACAAAGTCTTTATCTGCTTCAAAAATGTAACGCCACAGAGTTTACTTCTGATCTCCAAAGGAAGCGAGTTCCACAGATATGGTGGTCAGTAGCTGAAAGCTGTTTTTTCTTACTTCCAGCTGTTCTTCAGAAGACAGAGGAACCACCAAAAGTCTCCCACAGCATAAAACCCAACTTGGTTCGTATTTCTGCAGTAAAGCTGACAAGTATGACGGGTAATCCATGTGCAAACTCGTGAACACTAACAACTTAAAACGGGCTACAGCTTAAAGGCAGCCAGTGCAACTGAAACCGAATCGGGGTGCGAAATGTGATGTGTGCCGTTGAGTCCCTGCTGACTCCTGGAGACCGGGCCCTGGGTTTTCTCGGCAAGGTGCGACTGCAAGGAGGTTGCCAGGTCTTGGGGTGACAGGGCTGAATTTCTTAAACTGCAATCGGTGTTGCAGCGGTATTCTGGACCTATCTTGAAGCATCTGCATGGACTGACGGCAGTCCAATAATCCAATTTCATTGTTCTCATTTTACTCAATAGATCATGCAGTAAACTCTAGATTTATTTTACCCCAGGCACAGACGTAGGATGCCTGAGCATAAATCCATGCTTGCCATTCACAAAGGACTGCCGAAATCTGTTACGGGAGAGACAAGATTCTGAATTTTGATTTTAACCAGTTTATAAACCAAGAAGCTTCTGTTTTTAATTCACCTCATAGTTTTTTGGACTCTGCTGGCTTGGAGAAAAGCCCACGGTTGTGACATTGCAGTTGTAAAGCAGAATTCACAGTTTCATAGAAATCTGGCATGGCCTGAACACTTTTGCTATGGCCCTGATCCAGGAAACTGATATTCTTATTTGTTAGCCTGGAGGTTTGCTAAAATTAATATGGTATTTCTATAACAGATTAAGATTAATATTGGTTTTCATTCTTGGGTAACACTTTAGTATTGCCTTTAGGTAAAAGGAGGATCTGATTGCTTTGAATGGAAAGACACTGATGCTTTACTTTGCAATGATGTCAGTTAAAAAAATATCTGGTCACTTTTCCCAAATGCATTCAGGGGCCTATTTACTAAACGGCGCATCATTAGCGTGCATTTGAGCTGCAAAACCAGCGCAGGGGTCCACGCTAACCTTTGGGGTTGAGTGTGCCCATCTCCCTGCTATTAATATGTGATAATACGCCAGACCACGCCAACCAGCTATGGATTGAGGTGGCTTTAAGTACACCCATGCTAACAGCAACATTTGCAGATGGTGTGCACCCACAATGCCCATGGCTAACCACAATGCACTGTCAATGCCGGTGTTATATCCCTAACTCATCCGGTTCCACCCATTCGTGTGCTAACTGGTTAGCACTGGAGTTATACTGTGGGGCTCTGTGCTAACAGCCCAGCAAGCCCCGTACTAATGGTTATCATAGTTTGGTAAACATGCTCCGCAATATTTTACCAACCAAAAACATTTACAGAGCTTTCACCTCATTCCATAGCAACTGAACAGGCTGATCCGGTCCTGGTTTTATCATTTTTCTGCATGAGTTTTGATCTTTCCCCCTGATGTGTCTAACAACGTCAGAACTACAACTCTATGAATGCAGTTGGGCAAAACCATAACTGAATCGGCACCCTAGACATAGCCAACTGGGCCCAGTTCAGCGAGGGTCTTCTTTTGCTGCCCGTCTGTTTAGATTGAGGTAAGCTCAGATGGTAGAGTTTGGAATTTTGCCAGAGGGACGGTTGGTTGCTCATGACACAGCAGGAAATCTTTCTTAAGTTTTCTAAAATTTCTCCACTGCAAATAATGTAAACCCTGCAAAGTTCCATGCTAACAGCAACAAGGAACTCTGTGATGTTATGAATAATTCATGTCTCTGTCACCGTGAAAGTGAGAAAAGCTCTTATTAAATAAGTACCTGCAGAAGGTGGTGTGTGCGCGATTGTAGTTTCAGTCTGATTGGCAGAGATGAAGGCGTGCGTAGTGTGTAGGAGTGATGGAAATCAGCTGTGTTTCAAAATGCAGACTTTTTATATTACTGTATCAGGCTTTAGAAATCTGGAGTGTGATGAATTGAGATCTACCAACGGAAAAAGGAATCCTCTTAAAATCGCAACAAGGGATCATTTGTTTTCTGAAGTAGAGGCAGTGCAGCCTATAAGGTTGTGGGGGTTTTGGGGGGGGGGGGTTTGTTTTTGTTTTTTTTAACTACAAGGCAGCGTGCATAGCACAGGATTCTACTATGATAGGGCCAAGTCACCGATTCTAGCAATCTGAGAGCAAACAATGAAAGTAGCTCCGCTCTAGAAGAACCACAGAACCAGTTGTGTTCACAATCCTGGGATATAACTTACTTGTGCTATTTTGCAGGCATGTGTTCTGAGAGCACAGAACATTTCCACCATTCTGTTATTTCTTTCCACTTTTTACTTTAATCGCTCTAATGCATTATTTTGGCAACACATGTAAAAATTGTCAAGCCAACAAGGCATCTGATCTGAATCTCTCATTCTGAAATCTGGACATGTTTGCAGCCTTTGAAAAACTGAATTAACTTGGCTGAGCTCACAGTAATATTCCCAAACTATGAACATCAACAATCCAGCACCCTTTTCTCCCACCTTTCATGATATGCTTTGGGCTCCAGAATCCTCTGAGTTAAAAACCCCTGGCCATACCCTGAAGCCATTTCCGCTAAGCCGTTGCACTGCTGGGAGTGTTTGTCTGGGACCGGCAATGCCATTCCTCAATAACTAACCCCCATCCTGAATTTATAGACAGCTTGTAAGACAAAGACTAGAGAAAGGGAAGAGGGTTTTTTGGGTTTATTTTTGCTATTTTTGAGCAATTACATTGCCACATACGAAATACATTTTAGATACTTTACAACATAAAAGCTTTATTCCATGTGTGAAGGAAGTGGTGGGATGGGGCTACATCTTGTTGAAAGGGAAGGATATAATTAAAAACCTCCCATACAATAAAGAGGGCAGACATCCTGTTCCCATCTTCCTTGGCTAGTTTGGCGTTGTCTTTCCAAGTAATAAGGCAGAAAAGATGTTCCAAAATAGCCCAGCTCCAACGTCTGATTAGAATCAGCTTGCATATGTCAGAATATTATTTAGTATCAGCTCTAAATGATTTCTTCTGTGTTTACATGTTTCTACTTTGATGGTATTGTGCTTATGAACGGGCCTATACATTTATACTAAGGTCTATGTTTTTCTCATCAGAGGTGGCATGAACAGAGTGTGGACCAAACCATTTGCTATGGCCTGCTCTAGGAGTGGTCACAGTGGTACGATCCAAGGGCTTTGTACAGTGAGGTCAGTCAGTTGAGGAGCTGAAACTTAGAGGAGTGTTTCAGCCTCCTGTCTGCGAGCTGCAATTGGAAGCAGAGAACCACACAGTCAGCCTTTGTAGAGGTGCTTCTGACGTTACACAGTGCGTGTAACAGCTAAAATGGAAAGTCCCCTATATTGCGGAGATATTCACTTCTAGGTTTGTCTTCTAAGGAAGAAAATCCAGATCTAGATTCCAGAGCGGAATTCACTGGAAAGAGAGAGTGTTGGACTATGTTAAGGAGATGGACTAACAGCAGAACAAACTCATCCACCGGATCCAAGTCATCAGTCTGTGGAGAAGGGAAAGGAGAGAGTTACAACCTGTGCTTTGTCGAAGGAGTCCGAGAAGAGAAACACTACAAAGGGTCCTTGGAGAGTCAGACCCAGGAGAACAATCGGAAACCCCTTTTCACTTATTGTAACACTGTATTATGGAAACTACAAGGAAATAATGTGACAAGTCTCCAGCTGTTTAAGTCAAAGACATTTTTTCAGTAAAAGCTTTCATTTTAGACTATAAGAAATGCCATATTGGGTCAGACTAAAGGTCCATTGAGCCCAGGGTCCTGTTTCCAACTGTGGCCAATCCAGGTCACAACTACCTGTCAGATTTCCAAAAGGTAGAAAGATGCCTGTTGCCCTGTTGCCTATCCCGGGGAGGGGGGGGGGGGGTAAACAGGGCATTTCCCCAGTCCAATTTTATAATGGTCTAAGGACTTTTCCTCCAGGAACTTGTCCAAACCTCTTTTAAACCCAGCTACACTAACAGTTTATACTACATCCTCCAGTAACAAATTCCAGAGTTTAATTATGTGTTGCATGAAAAAATATTTTCTATGATTAGTCTTAAATGTGCTTCACTATAGCTTCATTATGTGTCCTCTAGCCTTTCTAATTTCTAAAGGAGTAAAAAGCAATCTACATTTACCTGTTCTACTCCTTCCATTATTTACAGAACTCTATCTTATCTCCCCTCAGCCATCTCTTTTCCAAGCTGAAGAGCCCTAACCTTTTAAGCCTTTTCTCATAGGGGTATCCTTCCATCCCCTTTAACATTCTGGTTGCTCCCAACTCTTTCTGAAACTAGAATCTTTTTGGGGTCTCTGAGCAACACATGGGATTACAACATGGGGCCACTTCTAGAGGAAAGTGACATAGCAAATACTTCAGCCACTAATTCCATTAACAATATGTCCTCCAATGGGGAGAGCATGGACATTAGGAAAGGGTCATTAGGCCCCTTTATATAAGGAAGTATATCTATGCAGAGAGTGGTGAATACACGGAAACTGCTCCCAGAGCCTCTGGTTGCAGGCAGAACAGCAAATTTCAACGTGTCAGACTAAGCAGAGGATCATTGGAAAAGCAGAGATGGGAGAAATTCAGAATCTTGGAGCCTGGCATGAAAAGGACTTTCTCAGGAAGAGAGGAATAACATTTTTATGGAATAGGGATCTTAGCTTTGGAAGCCAACCAGGTAGCAGCACCCCGTTCCACAGAAGAATTCATTCATTCATGAGAGACTGTCGAGTGAAGAAATGGATGGTTAGAAAGCCGTCAAATTCAATATTTTTAACTTTTTCCAAGGTTATCATTGCTGTTGCCTGATGGCACTTTAGCAGGTATGACTGCCGATGGGAACTTGAATAGCAATTTGGCTTTTGACAGGAGGATTCTATGGGCACTCTGATCTGTATCTGTAATCTTGATTTGCCTGACTCAGCAACTTCTTTTCTAGTGGCCATTGAAGACACTCTGACACCTCATAAAGCTCTCTTTGAGCTGGCTGCATCTACAAAATATGGGCACCACATCTGCAGAACATTCTTCTTGAGGCAGCCAAAATCTCGTTGAGGACCTATGGATGGAGAGGAGGATCCAGAAGTTCAGTCATCTGCCACGTTGAATCCAGAGGCATAGGAAACATTGCTTAGAAGATGGGCATGGCCTTCTGAGCTGATACTAAGCAGAGCTTGGGTGATAGGATTAGAGGAGTGAAAGTCCTTAGTGAAGAAGAGCCGAAAAGGGTCTGCGTGAAGTTCCTCAGGATCTGAAAGCAAGCAAGCCGGTTTATCTCACCCCAGTGGCCTAATGGATAAGGCCTTATAAACCTGGGGTGGACTCTGAAAGCCTTGTTTTCTGAGACCCTCTTTCTACCAACATTGTTTAATTATTTAACACGGCTTTTTTATACCGCTTTATCATTTCAGTCAAAACAGTTTACATTGTAACTTAAACTTCATAATGTACATTAAACAGGGACATTGATAACTTGGAATTTTCTGAGGCAATGAAGGGTTAAGTGACTTGTCCAAGGCCATGAGGAGTGCTAGTGGGTCTCTTGGTTCCCAAGCCAGTGATCTAACCATTGGGCTATTCCTCCACTCCAACATTGTTTCTGAAGGATGCCAATATCCTAGACCTAATAAGTCCTATGAATAGATGCAAACAGACATATTTATTTATTATTAGTATTTAGCTCATGCCTTTCCGGGAGATGATCAAGGTGAGTTACATTCAGGTACGCAGGAATTTCCCCTCCCTCCCCCAGAGGGCTCGCAATCTAAGTTTGTATCTGAGGCAACGGAGAGATAAGTGGCTTGCCCAAGTCCACAAGGAGTGCCAGTGGGCTTTGAACCCTCTTCTTTTTGGCTCTAGGCTGCTGCCCTAACCACTAGGCAACTCTTTCCTTTCATTTTGACTGTCCTGCAAGCAATGTGAGCTTGCAATGCAAAACTCGAACACATGTAAGCTATACAGAAGAGAAAAGTGGAACACCAAATCCTGTATAGAAAGTCTTTACATGAACATTCGCTAAATGTAAGTGAATAAACAACAGACGTAATTATAGGAACCTCAGCTTTAGCCCTTAGGTTAAGAAAATTTTCAATCTGAAATTTTGGTTCCTAAATTTAGCTGTAATTGATTCTCAATATAAGCATCTAAAAATTAGGAGGAAATATTCAGCGGCGGTGGCCTAGCTGTTGCCACGGAACTGTAACCCCCATATCCATCCACCGGCATTGAATATCCAGATTAGCTGCAGAACGTGGAAGCCAACCAGGCAGCAGCGATAATGAACCACTACTCAGTTAGCTTCAGTGGCTAAAGTAAGGTCAGTATTTGCTGAGCCGTACTTTACACACATGTTGCTAACTGGGTAGCGACTCAATATCTCTGCTGTCCAGTTAGTGATGAGTGACGCCTCTACTCTGTTGCAGAATACCCCCAGAACATTCCTGAAATGCCCCAGTGCTAATCGCTTAGCATCAGGGCATGTAGCAACAGTGCCCACAGATATTCAGCAGGTCTGCAAACTGTGTCAATGTCTTGGAATATCCCCCCTATGGTGCCTTTGTCAAGCGCTCCACTTTCTTTGAATTTGCCTATATGCCTCTTGCAGAAAGCGCACTAATAATCAAGGGGGGCATATTCAAAGCACTTTAGCCAGTTATCAGACCTACTAAGAAGCTAAAATACCACAATCTCAGCTTTCTCATTTTTAAGGGGATATCCCTGGTTCACACTTTCTTTCTAATGGTTGATGTCATATTTTGATGACCTTTAAGAGTGTCTTGTGGATCTCAGTTTCGCTTGTGCTAAGATGACCCTTGAGCAATGCCCTGTTTCGATTAAGCCTGATGCAGAGCTCTGGGAATGATATGTGGAGCTCAAAACACAGTCTGTGTCACTTTTGGATTTTGGTGGGCTAATCTTGGTGCTTTCACCTTCATCATTGTTGACCATCGCTGCTGCTATTGCTATCGATTAAGCCTTTGAGGGACAGGTTTTCGGGATTTCATGAGCTAAGTGCAATGTTTTCTTTAACTTTGTTTGTGGTTCTCTTTGTGATGATTTCACAATTTGATGTCTGTGGATGTTCTTTTATATAAGAATAACTAGGAAACATTGTTACATGAGGGGCGGTTTGCTTCTCAAGACAAAGATTCCGGCTATATTTTTTATACAATCCCAATATTAAGCAACACTATCTGGATAGCTGAACATTGCTACAGACCGCACAAAAGACATCTAGTTAAAACTGGGGCTGTCTGTGAGAAGATCGGGAGAGTCCCAATCATTATCTGGTCAACAGCGATCTTCAGCTGCTAACTGGAGCGCTAAACCAGTTAGTTACGACAGGTCAATGACTGCCCTAACTTTAACTTTTTGACATCCAGTTAGCTGCTGAATATTGGGGCTGACTGGAGAGCGATGGTGCTGTCCAGCAAAACTAGATGTTCAGTGCCGGACGCTGGATAAGTTCTAGCACTGAATATCCACAGTCACCGAATATCGGCTCAAGTATTTTATTTCATGCACCTAATAATAATCATATTTTTGTAACTTTTCTATAGGAGTATCAAAATAGCAGGCTGTGTGGGATCAGTAAGTGGGGGTGTAGCATTGAGTAAAGCTCCATCTGCATCATTCCATCTTATTTCTAGGGTATAATAAGATGGGTTCTGATGTGGGTTAAAACAAACTTTAGAATTACCTTTAGTACAAACATTCAGTTCAGTGGTGTTATAAATACACCGACTTACTGTACCAGTACAGGTATAGTAAGAATGATAAAGCAAAGTCTGAGTTACTTTCATTCCAGTCCGGGTAGTAGTAATGCAGGCAGTACATGGAGGTAAAGCATAAACCAGTTCAAAACTCCCCAGGCAAGCAGCCAAAGCAAAATAGTAACAGAGATGCATGTTGATTGTAGTTCTTCTGGATCTCCGCTGGAAAATCTTGACCACGACGTCTTCTTCTTCCGGCGCAATGCTGACCCGTTTGCTAATGAAGCAATTCAACGGGTGTCAATGTTGATTGAAGACCCTCAAGAGTCTCGTTATGCGATGATGCCAACTTATCAAGTGTAGTTGGCCTGACGAAAATCTATAAAGGCACAGTCGATGAAGAAAACAAATGTCTTTGCTGTATTGGGAACAGCAATCCTCTTCGAAAGACTTGGCTGCTGTAGGACACTGTAGTTCATGAGTGTCCCCGATAAGGTTAGGCTGCTGGCTGCCTTCGTAGGGTAAGACGCAAAGGGACGTCAGGATGTGGCTTTGCTGTCCACTGATCCTGATCTGGAACTGCTGCTGGCTTGACTCTGCTGTGATGAATCCAGGACTCGATTTCTGCTACCTTTACTGCAGTCGGGGTAGACAAGGTGACGGTATATGGTCCCTTCCAATGAGGTTCCAACGGTGTCTTCTTCCAATCTTTGATCCACACCGAGGTACCAGGCTTATAGGGATGCAGTGGTTCCGTCAAATTGATAGGCAACTGGTCCTGTATCCACGTGTGAAGAGTCTGCAGAACAAAACTAAGAGCTAAAAGTTCTTGTCTGGTTATTTCTGAACCAATCTGTGGCAAACTACCCTTAACACCCTGCACTATTGGTGGGGGTTTGCCGTACACAACTTCAAAAGGGGAAAATCCTGATAATTTTACAGGAGCTGAGCGTATTCTAAGTAATGCTATTGGGAGAACCTGGGGCCACTTCCGGTGGGTCTCCTGACATAGCTTAGACATCTGAGATTTCAAAGTTCTATTCATTCGCTCAACTTTCCCTGAACTTTGGGGTCTGTATGCAGTGTGCAACTTCCATTGTATCTGTAAGGCACTTGCTAACTGCTGGGTGATTTGAGATACAAAGGAGGGTCCATTGTCTGACCCTATTACTGCTGGAATTCCAAATCTGGAGATAATCTCTCTCATCAAAACTTTAGTAACTTCTCGGGCCTTTTCAGTTCTGGTGGGGAAAGCTTCCACCCACCCAGAGAAGGTACAAACTAATACTAACAAGTAGCGATATCCATTGGCTTTTGGCATTTCAGTAAAATCTACTTGCAGGTGGTGCATGGGGGTTACACCTCCTGACTGAACTCGTGGTGGTGGCGTGGGACCCTGTTTGGCATTATTCTTGGCACAAATTAGACACTGGCGAGCTACTGAGGCTGACGGGGCTCCCAATAGAGCGATACAAAAATGTGGTTTAAGTGCTTTCTCCATAGCACTCTTCCCATAATGTGTGGCTTGATGAAAAGCTTTGACAAAGGCTGGTCCTAATGATTCAGGAATCACTATTCGTCCTGGGGGTTGACTGCCCTTGGGAGGTGGCAGTTCAATCCATCCATCCTTCAGTACTCCCTCCTCTTTATTACAGTAGTAGTCCAATTCTTTGGTGGTATATTGTGGTGTCCATAAATTAAGGGGTACTGGAAACAATGCTGCTTGTTTTGGCATGGCTTGTGGTGAAATTTGGCCTGTCATGGCTGCTTTTCGTGCTGAAGCATCAGCAAATCTGTTTCCTTGGGCAATTTCTCCTTTTCCCGCTTGGTGTCCTCGACAGTGTATGATAGCTACACGTGTCGGGGCCCATACTGCGTCTAGTAACATCAATATTTCTGGGCCATATTTGATTGATTTGCCTCCTGAGGTAATGAGCCCTCGTTCTTTGTAGAGAGCTCCATGTGCATGCAAAGTGGTGAAGGCATATTTTGAGTCTGTGTATACGTTTAGCAGAAGTCCCGCCCCCAATACTAGTGCTCTGGTGAGTGCTATCAATTCTGCTGATGTGCTGATGTGCCTGACGCAAGAGCTGATGATTCAATGACTTCCTCCTGGGTTACTACTGCATACCCTGCACAACGTCGTCCATCGATAATGAGACTACTTCCATCTACAAAATAAGTCTGGTCAGGATTCTCTAGGGGCACATCAGTTAAATCAGGTCGACTTGAAAATACAGTATCCATGACTTCTATGCAGTCGTGCTCTGGGGGGTCCTCGCTGATTGGTATCAGGGTAGCTGGGTTCAAGGCATGGCTCACTTCCAATTGTATTTGTGGATTTTCACATAGCATGCTTTGGTATTTCAGCATTCGAGAATTGGTGAGCCAATGATTTGCTTTTTGTTCCATAAGGGCAAGTACCGCATGTGGTACTGTGACGCGTAGACTCTGTCCTAAGGTGAATTTATCTGCTTCACTTACTAATAGTGCTGTAGCTGCAACAGCTCTCAAACATGGTGGCCATCCTTTGGCCACAGTGTCCAACTGTTTTGATAGGTACGCTACAGGTCGTTCCCAATGTCCCAATTTCTGAGTCAACATGCCTAAAGCATTCCCGTGCATCTCGTGCACGAATAGATGGAAAGGCTTGTGGACATCTGGCAACCCGAGTGCTGGTGACGACCTCAATTCTTCCTTCAGGGTCTTGAAAGCTGTATCTTGCTCAAGTCCCCATTCTAGTGGTGATTTTTCTTCTCCCTTGGTGGCTTCATATAGTGGTTTGGCAATCTGAGCAAAGTTAGGTATCCATATCCGGCAGTATCCTGCTGCTCCCAGAAAGGCTCTGACTTGCTTTCTGGTAGTTGGGGTTGGGATACTGCACACAGCTTCTTTTCTCTCGCGTCCCAATTGTCGGCTTCCTTTTGGCATAGCTGTGCTTTTGCTCTGGAAACTTTGTATCCGGCTTCATCCAATAGTTGCAAGAGGTCAGTAGTGGCTTGTATACATTCACTTTCAGAGATGGCAGCTACCAGTAGATCATCTACATATTGGAGGAGTACTCTTCTTTCAGGGGCCACTGGATAGCTTGAAAGATCTTGGTTTAGTGCAGCACTGAAAATGGTAGGTGAGTTCTTGAATCCTTGAGGTAATCTTGTCCAAGTGAGTTGGCCCCGCCTCCCCGAGACAGGGTCCTGCCATTCAAAGGCAAACAGCAACTGGCTAATTGGGGCTAATCTTATGCAAAAGAACGCATCTTTCAAGTCCAAAACAGTAAAGTGGGTGGCTTCAGCAGGAATCAATCCTAAGAGTGTGTAAGGATTTGGCACAACTGGATGTATGGTCTCAACTGCTTCATTCACTCTCCTTAGATCCTACACTGGGCGGTAGTCACCTGTCCCAGGCTTCTGCACTGGCAGGAGAGGTGTGTTCCATGGTGACTGACAAACTTTGAGCAGGCCATATTCCAGTAGCCTT
Organism: Ichthyophis bannanicus; assembly: GCA_033557465.1. Lineage (NCBI taxonomy): Eukaryota > Metazoa > Chordata > Amphibia > Gymnophiona > Ichthyophiidae > Ichthyophis > Ichthyophis bannanicus. The sequence continues at coordinate 114,519,983 of CM066049.1, read as the reverse complement.
AACAAGTGGCAATGGATACCTTCAATTGCTGCTCTTGGGAGTGGGTATTGCTTGACATGTACTGGCTGTGCACTAGGCTTGAGATTCACAATTATTGGAGCTATGTGTTTGGCTAGGCCTGGTGGATTGCCTTCTGCCCATACTCCAGGAGGGACATCAATGCTTTTCAAGGTAGGTTCAAAATAGGTATCAATAATTGGCTCGGTACTTGGCTCAGTACTATAATATCTCCATTCTTCTTCTCGAGGAACAGTAAGCACCATTAGTCCAGCAGGTTTTGTCTGGGAATTCACTGTCATTTGCATTTCCCCTTTCTCAGTAAAGGATATTTGGGCCTGCAGCTTGGCTAGCATATCTCGTCCCAGCAATGGCACTGGGCACTCTGGCATATAAAGGAATTGGTGCGTTATTTGCTGTCCTCCTAAATTACATATGCAGTTTTGAAGAAATGGCTTTGTGGCTTTTGCGCCAGTTGCTCCCACAATGGTGACTGCTCTTGTAGAAAAAGGAGCTATTTGTTTATCTACTACAGAATGTTCTGCTCCAGTATCAACCATAAAGTCCATAAATTGGTCTCCTATTTGTATACTGACCATAGGCTCCTGGAGACCTAAAGCAAATTCGGAGCCCGGTCTGTCCTAATCTGCTTCATCCAAGTCATAGGCTGTGGCGGCTGCCACTCCCTGGATGGCCTCCGTGCATTCTTGTTGAAAATGTTCTCGATTGGTTCCTCTGCGGTTCTGGGGTCGGCCTCTCTCTCTTTCCCTCCAAGGGGCGTGTTCCCCTTCATCCTGAGAGGCCTCTTCGAGTCGCGGGCATGCACTTCTCCAATGTCCTTCTTCTCTGCAATAAGCGCATTGGTTCGCGCCTAATGGGGGCCGGTCATTTCCTCGGCCGCGCCCTCTTCCTCTGCTCCTTTGATTAGGGACACCTCCCCTTTTCTGTTCCACTATGGCCGCAGCCAAAAAATCCGCTTTCTTCTTCATCCGTCGATCACTTGCTTTCTGTCTTTCATTATCACGATTCACATACACTTTATGAGCGACTTCCAGTAACTGTGTTGCATTCATGCCCGCAAACCCTTCTAGTTTCTGTAGCTTACGTCTAATATCTGGTTGTGACTGATTTACAAAAGCAGAATTCACCATGCATAGGCTTCCTGGGGCATCTGGGTCATAGGGAGTATACATCCTGTACGCTTCAGTCAATCTCTCATAGAATACTGCTGGGCTCTCATCTATGCCCTGATTAACTTCGGTCACTTTAGAAAGATTCATAGCTTTCTGGCCCCCCCTTCTCAGACCTTGCATGAGGCCTTGGCGAAACCGGGATAGGGCTCTGGATCCTACTTCAGTATTTGGATCCCATTTGGGGTCTTCGTTAGGGAATTCTTTCTGAGCTGCTTCGCTATTGTCTATTCCTGCTTCCTCTCTCTCTCTACCAGGGGATTGTCTGCAATCCAGTCGATAGCAGCTCGTTTAATTCGTGTACACTCCTCAGTAGTAAATAAAGTAGACAGGAGCTGACGGCAATCTGCCCAAGTGGGCTGGTGAGTTTCCATGATCGTATGCATCAATTCTGTAAACTCTTGGGGCTTATTAGTGTAGGAAGCATAATGTATCTTCCAGTTCAATAAATCAGCAGTGGAGAAAGGCACATATAGTAAACTCAGGGGTCCCGCTACTATCTGATCATGCTCATCCCGCACGGGCAGCCCCGGGACTTGTCTCAAGGGGGCTATTACTTTCGGGAGGGCTTTTGGCTTCTTAGTAGTGACTTTCGGGATCTGGGTGGGGACTTTCAGCTTTGAGACTCGCCTAGTCTGGGGAGCCTCGCTTGCAACAGATGAACTAGCACTGACAACTGATTTTTCACTTTCTGTCTCTGTCTGGGAGGATACATCTTCATCTTCCTGCTCTGACTCCTGCTTATCTTCAGTCTCTGTCTCAGACTGATCAGCATCTTCTCTAGCCCCTTCTCCGAGTATTTCATCTGGCTGATCTTCTGGCTGGTGAGGAGGTGGACTCTCCCGGTCCCGGGGGCCTGCCCTGGGACGTGGTGGTACTCTCACTGGGTGCTGAGTTCGGGACTGCCTAATTACAGCTCCCGGGGACTCAGGATCTACAAGAACAGGTTTCTGGCTAGGTTTCTTAGCTGTCCCTGTTTTATGGGTCTGATCTGTTAATGCTAACATTATTCTGCACTGCTCTTCATAACAGCGCTTTGCCCAAGGGGGCGGATCTTCACAAATACTTAACCAAGAATCTATATAGGGATACTGATCGGGGTGCGCTATTCGCACCTTCCGATGCACTGACTGAATAATTCCTAGGTTAAATGTTCCATCTCGAGGCCACATGGGGTTTAAGACGGGCCACTCCCTAGTACACAAAAGCTGTAATTGTGAGGCAGTCAGTTTTACTCCATAATCTCCTGAATATCCTTTACTAAAATGTTTGATCATACATTCTAACGGAGTGTTCCTAGTAGACTCCGCCCCTCCCATTTCGATGTGTGCGCGCAACAACAAACAGAAGGGAAAAGGAAAGCGGACCGTGGGTAAGGGGTCCTCACGGCCCTGGAAACATTCAAGGGAGACAAATAACAAGACAAGACGACGGTCGCTTCCTCCTTTTTACGATCTGGATGCGGTCACCCGGCCAGAAAATGCGTTACTCAGGAGTCCGCCTTCGCTTGGTCTGTGTTGCAGGACCTCTCATTCACACTTCATTCACACAATCATGCTAGCAACGTATCCCAAAAACAGCCCAATCCTGTCTCTGCTGACTAGGCTATATCAAATTCCAAAATCAAAAGACCTTGTGCATACTCATGCAGGGTTCAAAAAGACGATAGTTTCACCTTGCGCATACTCATGCAGGGTTAGTCGGACCGTCTTGAGAGGTGATCAAGCTCTCTTACCAAATACCAAATTCCAAAGTTCAAACAACAGTTCTGCTCTGACTCTTCTGTCTAGTCAAATCAAAACTATACTCACCGGATCCGGTCCTAGTTCCCAAGCAAGCGCATGAGTTGGACCTCGGACTCCCCTCACGGGTTCGAGGTGTTGGCTCTGTCCAGGCTCGGCACCCGCTGAGGGGAGTCCGAGGTCCAACTCATGCGCTTGCTTGGGAACTAGGACCGGATCCGGTGAGTATAGTTTTGATTTGACTAGACAGAAGAGTCAGAGAAGAACTGTTGTTTGAACTTTGGAACTTTGGAATTTGGTATTTGGTAAGAGAGCTTGCCCTCACTTGGTTTGCAGCTTGTCATGCTGTGAGGGCTTGTGTGCATCAGTGATGCTGAGAGCTAAACTATCGGTAGTTCAACTACTGGCAGGGTCTCCCAAGATGGACAGGTCTTAGCTGAGATGCCAGACCAAGACAAACCACCCATCTGGGCAGCAGCAGAATGGGATAGTGTTGACGGCGGAGGATCACATTTCTGTGACAACGGCAACAACACCAAACTTAAACTGCGCGGAAGAAAGGCCCGGCAATCTACTTCTGTATCTTGCCATGAAATCCCAATGGATAGTTACAAAAAAATAAATTGTGCTGTAGTGCTGGAAGATGAGACCCCCAGGTTGGAAGGCACTCAACTAGCTACTGGGGAAGAGCTGAAGACTTTTCAGAGTAAAGCCAGCATTTATGATGTGGTTGGATCAAAGCCCTCGGGACGTCTGACTGCTGATGTAGCTGCGCATGAAATGAGAGTCAGAAGCTGTAAAGATGTCTTACACATTGGAACATGGAACGTACGAAGCATGAACCAAGGGAAGTTGGAGGTGGTCAAGAATGAAATGGAACGTGTACAACTTGATCTGTTGGGTGTCAGCGAACTGAAATGGACTGGCATCGGGCACTTTGCATCAGATGATCACATGGTCTACTATGCTGGAAATGAAAGACAAAGAAGAAATGGTGTTGCATTTATAATAAAGAAGAAACTTGCAAGAACTGTAATGAAATACAATGCAGTCAGCGAACGCTTAATCTCTATTCGTCTACGAGGAATGCCTATCAACACAACTATAATTCAAGTATATGCCCCAACAACAGCTGCAGAAGAGAATGAAATTGAAGAGTTCTATGAACAAGTACAAGCTGAAATTGACAGAACATGCAAACAGGATATCCTGATAGTCATGGGTGATTGGAACGCAAAGGTTGGCAACAAAGAAGAAGACAAAGTTGTTGGAAAATATGGACTTGGCAACAGAAATGAAGCTGGAGAAAGACTGATAGAATTCTGCAAGACCAACGATCTATTCATCTCGAACACCTTCTTCCAGCAACACAAGCGGCGACTGTACACATGGACTTCACCCAATGGATTGTATAAAAATCAAATTGACTACATCTGTGGAAGTCAACGATGGAAAAGTTCTATAACATCAACAAAGACAAAACCTGGAGCTGACTGTGGTACAGATCATCAACTACTAGTATGCAAACTCAAGCTAAAGCTGAAAAAGAGCAAACCACTCATGAATGCAGCAAAATATGACCTTGAGAATATACCACTGGAATTTAAAAACTGCCTGCAAAATCGATTTGTTGCTTTAGATACAAATGATAGAGTTCCAGAAGAGTTATGGAATGACATCAAGAAGATTGTGTTGGAAGAAAGCGAGAAGTCTCTACAAAAGGTAAAAAAGAAAAAACGGCCAAAATGGATGACGGAAGAAACTCTGAAAATTGCCCAGAAACGCAGAGAAGCTAAAGCCAGAGGAGAAAGAAAGACAATCACAGAACTCAACAGAGATTTCCAACGTGCAGCAAGACAGGACAAGGAAAAGTACTACAATGACGCATGCAAGGAAATAGAAGCAGAAACTATTAGAGGAAGAACAAGATCAGCTTTCCTAAAGCTACGAGAGTTAAAGAAAAAGTTCCAGCCTCGAATTGGAATGTTACAAGATGCTCAAGGTTCTATGTTGAATGATGCTGAGAAGATCAAGAAAAGATGGAAGGGATATACAGAGTTTTAATATGATAAAGATCAAGTGGACCAACAGCCGTTTCAACCTGTACCTTATGATCTGGAACCATTGGTGATGAAAGAAGAAGTTGAAGCAGCATTGAAAGCCTTATCAAAGAACAAAGCACCAGGCATTGATTGCATTCCCATAGAAGTATTACAGCAATCTGATGCAGCTGTTACCATACTTACAAGGCTCTGCCAAGAAATATGGAAGACAGCATCATGGCCAACTGACTGGAAAAGATCTGTGTTTATACCAATCCTAAAGAAAGGTGATCCAACTGACTGTGGAAATTATCGCACAATCGCTCTGATCCCACATGGCAGCAAGATTCTACTGAAGATTATTCAAAAGAGACTACAATCATACCTGGAACAAGAACTACCTGAAGTGCAAGCAGGGTTCAGAAAAGGGCGAGGAACGAGAGACATCATTGCGGATGTGAGATGGATCCTTGAAAAGACTAAAGAATACCAAAAGAATATCTATTTGTGCTTTATCGACTATAGCAAAGCTTTTGACTGTGTAAACCATGAGAAACTCTGGGCCACATTAAGAAGCATGGGTATACCAGAACACCTGATCGTTCTCTTGCACAATCTGTACATTGATCAAGAAGCAACAGTTCGAACAGAACAAGGAGAAACAGAATGGTTTAAAATAAGCAAAGGTGTAAGACAAGGCTGCATACTTTCCCCCTACCTGTTTAATTTATATGCAGAACAAATCATCAGAGAAGCAGGATTGTATGAAGACAACAGAGGTGTGAAGATTGGTGGAAGACTCATCAACAACCTTCGCTATGCTGATGATACCACATTACTGGCGGAAAGTGAAGATGATCTGAAACATTTGCTTCTCACAATCAAAGAACATAGTCTCAAAATGGGCCTGCACCTTAATGTAAAGAAGACAAAGATCATGACAACTGGCATAATCAACAGGTTCATCGTCGAAGGAGAAGAAATTGAAATTGTGAATAACTTTAACCTACTTGGATCAACTATCAATAAAGAAGCAACAAGCAGTCAAGAAATCAGACGACGCATTGCTCTTGGCAGAATGGCTATGAAAGACCTAGATAAGATTCTCAAGAGCAGAGATGTCTCTCTCCATACAAAAATTCGACTTATTCAAGCCATGGTATTTTCAATAACATCATATGGATGTGAAAGCTGGACAGTGAAAAAGATAGACAGGAAGAAAATTGATGCCTTTGAATTATGGTGCTGGCGGCGAATATTGTGTATACCATGGACTGCCCGAAGAACAAACCAGTCTGTACTAGAGGATATCAAACCTAAGCTTTCTTTAGAAGCTCAGATGACAAGACTTCGACTTTCATACTTTGGACACATCATGCGGAGAGAGAGATCATTAGAGAAAGACATCATGCTTGGCAAGATAGAAGGTCAACGCAAAAGAGGAAGGCCAGCAATGAGATGGATCGATACAATAACAGCAGCTACGGGTACCAGTCTGTCAACAATAAGCCGCCTGACTGAAGACCGAACACAATTTAGGATAGCTATCCAGAGGGTCGCCATGAGTCGACTCCGACTCGACGGCACTTAACAACAACAACAAAAGAGCTTGATCACCTCTCAAGACGGTCCGACTAACCCTGCATGAGTATGCGCAAGGTGAAACTATCGTCTTTTTGAACTCTGCATGAGTATGCGCAAGGTCTTTTGATTTTGGAATTTGATATAGCCTAGTCAGTAGAGACAGGATTGGGCTGTTTTTGGGATACGTTGCTAGCATGATTGTGTGAATGAAGTGTGAATGAGAGGTCTTGCAACACAGACCAAGCGAAGGCGGACTCCTGAGTAACGCATTTTCTGGCCGGGCGACCGCGTCCAGATCGTAAAAAGGAGGAAGCGATCGTCGTCTTGTCTTGTTATTTGTCTCCCTTGAATGTTTCCAGGGCCGTGAGGACCCCTTACCCACGGTCCGCTTTCCTTTTCCCTTCTGTTTGTTGTTGCGTGCATTATCGCATTATACGATAATGCGTGCATTATCGCATTATACGTTTACAAGCAGTAGTTGAACTCATTACTAATGAAACCAGCCAAGCACTCACACTTTTAGCTAGACAAAGCACACAAATGCGCACTGCAATCTATCAAAATCGCTTGGCACTAGATTACTTATTAGCTGCTGAAGGAGGAGTTTGTGGTAAGTTGAACCTCACAAATTGTTGTTTGAAGATAGACGATAAGGGTCAAGCTGTTGAAGAAATTGCTGAAAACATGCGGAAGCAAACTTATGTGCCAGTACAGACCTGGCATAGTCTTAAGATACCCAATTGGTTTGCATCTATCTTGTCTGGATTAGGAGGATTTACTACTTTTGCTATGATAATACTAATCTTTGTAGCTTTGTTCTTTATGTTGCCATGTATAATCCCATGTTGTATGCGTTCTATTAACAGTGTTATTGAGAATACAGTGGAGCAGAAAACCGCAACTAAGATTTTAGCCTTATGGCACCCTAATCCTACTATACATGGTCGAAACCCGACCCCAGTGTAATTGAGTGATTTAATTCTCACACCTTATTAGTAATAGGGTGAGATTAATCAAAGGGGGGAATGTGGTAGGCGAAGGCCTATGATCCATGGTGTCTGAAATGAGCAGACAGGCCTGAGTAGCTTGACCTGTAAATGAAGCCTGTGGAGAGGCCCAAAGGAATTACACACTCCGCTAAATGCTGCTACCATAGAATCGAAACTTAGAAAATATAGAAAAACAAGTTTAACTGGTATTAATAAGAGAGCACAGCTTCTATGGAATTAATTAACACTGCTGAAAGAAAAGTTACAGTGCCCTGCTTTCCCACATGTTCTAGCTAGCTAAGTGACCTTGGAGGAGAGAAGTATCAAAGTTGGAAGAACTGTCCATTGTAATTGGGACTAGAAGGGGGGTAAGCAGGTGCAGAGCCCAGACCAAAGTCCTAATTGGATGACTACGTAATGTTACCGGGACCAATAGATGGGGTGAAAGGGGTTACCGGGACCAATGAGAAGTTTGCCTATACCTAGAATGGACAAGAAAAGTATATAAGTTGTTGTTTTGCTAGAAACCATTGCTCAGCCATTTTGAATTTGATTCTGCTTGAGACTTGTGCACAAATAAATGATTTGGACCTTCTGAACAGACTCCTGGTATCATTGGTTTGTCTGCGCTCTGCTGCTACAGTATAAACATGTGGAGGGGAGGCCCAATATTCAGCAGTAGCAAATCTCCATAAAGATATCCAGATAAGTAGTATGGATACTTTTATGCATATAGTCAAAGAGCTATCCATATATCTCAGAATCATTGAATACTGCAGCCCTGAGATATACAGATATGTTTAGGTCCTGCCTTAGTTGCAACAAAGATATTTAGATTAAATTAGCTGGAGAGCAGTTGTTTGGTCCAAGGATTTGTTTCAAATTAGTCAAATAGCAGGGAGCATTCTAGTCCCCCTCCTTACTTTACATAGATAACTTTTGCTGGACATTCTATAGCCAAAATGTATGTACTGGCTGCCAGCAGATTTTGAAAACTAGGGAGTTATCTGGATAATGCCTAAGATTACACAGATAAATCCTTTTGAATATTGCTTTTGTGAAGTTCATGTCTGCTAAGCAGCCGATCAAAATATTATTTCAAAACACAGCCAGCTTTTCTGGAATGCCTGCATTTTTTCCAGCTTTTGCAAACAGACATTTTCTGAAACTTTCCATGGTTACTAAAGACGACATTCAGATAATAATCCTTTCCCTTATAGTAAAGAAAAAAGTAATAGGAAGAAAGAAACAAGAGAAAACAATCGTACAATGCGCAGAAAAAAAAACATATTTAAGTGTAGCGGATGAAATACACTTGGTATGTCTTAGAAAAACAGAATTGTGCTTAGCATACATTGACATTTGCTGTTTAAAGTCTACCTCCCTTAACCTAAAGGTACATTATAAAAACAAACCTTTTGAATTCCCTTTATGTGTCTCCATTAGAATTTCAATCATTTCAGTTTGCAAATTAAAATAAACTTTTAGATCACTTTTGTGCAAGGAAATGTTTGATGCACGCAGCAGAAGTTTTTTCAACCTTTGCTTGGGCTACATCTAATACCGAGTTAGATTTAGGAGTCTCTTGGCTGCTTCCATAACCTCTCCATCAAGGTACATGCTTGAGCCTCCAGTCACGGATAGTACGTTAAACCCTGTGCCCAGTGCGCAGCCGCAGCCAGGAAAGCAAATAGAATGCTAAGGATCATAAGGAAAGGAGTAGAAAACAAAACCAAGGATATTATAATGCGACCACACCTTGAATATTATATGCAATTCTAGTCACCATATTTTAAAAAGAAGATAGAATTGGAAAAGGTACAGAGAAGAGTGACCATTTGACCAAAATGGTAAAGGGGATGGAAGGATATCTGTATGAGGAAAGGCCTAAAATGTTAGGGCTCTTCTACTTGGAAAAGAGACAGCTGAGGGGAGATATGATATTCTATAAATTAATGAACAGAGTGGAACGGGTAAACGTAGATCGATTGTTTACATCATCAGAATATAAAAAAACTAGGGGACATGCAATGAAACTACAGGGTAACCTATTTAAGACTAATAAAAGAAAATATTTTTTCACTCAATGTGTAATCAAACTCTGGAACATCAAGGGACCAGTCTCAGAGGAGACCAGTTAATATTGAATAAGACTGTCATGCCTAATGCTAAGAAAAGCAGAAATCTCAGTATAGCATGGATTGATTGTAAGACAGCTTTTGACCACGTCCCACATTCTTGGATAATAAATTGCCTTGAAATGTATAAAATAAATCCTGGTTTGATAGAGTACATTAAGTTCATCATGACACTGTGGCAAACCACTCTCTTTGAAATATGAAGATGATCAGTATATCATTCCTAACATCAGGATCCAGCGAGGAATTTTTCAGGGGGATTCCCTGTCGCCTCTTCTGTTTTTGTGTGGTACTTAATCCAATGAGTACTCTCATCAAGTCTTTGGGATATGGATTTACCCTGAATCCTAAGAAGGTAACAACCCAGAAACAATGTTTCATTTTATTCTTTGTAGATGATCTGAATCTGTATAGTTCCAGTGACCAACAATTAGCAGAGCAACTCTGTGTGGTAAAAAGCTTTTCTGATGACATCAGGATGACTTTTGACCTTGACAAATGTGCTATGGCAACTTTTTTTTAGAGGAATATTGAGCAAAACAGAAAATATCTCCCTGGCTGAAGATGTCAAGAATCTTGAGAGGAAGGTGTATATAAGTATCTCAGAGTAGAGGGAAAAACGACACTCAAGCAGAAATTGCTGGGAGAAAAAATCAATAAAGAATACTACAGGAGATTAAAATCATTATCGAAAAGTGCTTTAACATCTTGGAATGAGATACAAGCCATCAGTCACCTGGCAATTCCTGTACTTTCATATATCTTTGGGATTGTGGACTGGCCTCTTTTAAAGATCTTGAAAAACTGGATATGCAAACATGAAAACTCCTCCATGCTCATGAAGTGATTTACAAGAATCATTGTATGCTGAGACTATACATCCCTAGAGCTGTAGGAGGGCTAGGACTAATAGAGATTGATTACAGATACAGAGCTACTATCATAGGCCTCCAGGCATACTTAACTGCATTCTCGGATCCAAATATGCAAAAAGTGCTAAAATATGAAAGTAAAAGTCCAGAATATGTTTCCATCATCAAACTTGGACAAGTGCTCTGACGACTGGAAGGAATGAATGAAAATCCACAAGCATGCTTGTGAAGGAAGGAACAGAATTTGCAAAACAAGTGAAAAAACTCTTTAAGGAATTAGATCAACAAACAAGAAAAAAGAAGTGGCAGATGCATAAATACAGTGGGAAATACAATGTTACTCCAGGAACCTTTTGTCGATCAAGAATGGACACATGAATCATTAAGGAGGGATGAACTGAAACCAAAGGATGAGAGGTTTATAGTTGCCTTCCAGGACAGCAGCTTATGGATGACATAGTTTACAGCGCACATTAAAAAACTGGCAGCCCAGACCTATGTTGATTCTGTAAGCAAGACTTGGAAACAGTGATTCACCTCATAGCTGGTTGTGAAGTTCTGATGACCGAAAATCTTTATACAGAAAGACATAATAAAGTAGCGCGCCTCATCCACTGGAAACTCTGTAAGCAATACAACATCACTGGGATCATGACCCTAAGAGAATTACAGAGAACGAGGAGGTTGTGATCACCTGGGATACTTCCATTCTGACCGATTTTAAAAAGCTGGATGCGAGGAAGCCAGATTAGTGGTTAAGGAGAAAAACACCAGAACAGTAGTGATAACAGAGGTGATTACTCTGTGAATCACATGGAGAGGTAGAAGATCCTGAAATACCAGGAAATGCAGTCAGAGACCAAGAAAATGTGACAGAAAGATACAGAAATATTTCCCATCATGTTGGGTGCCACAGGCTTGATAAAGAAGAATTTCTAAGTACATCTTGACAAACTACTCCTACATGTTACATGTTATGAAGTCCAGCAGGAGGCTCTCTTTGGCACGATGCAAGTACTACGCCGAGCCTTAGCAGTAAATTTGAGAGATTGAGATCAGCCTCCACATGCTCTGGCTTAGAAGTGAGGTGCATGACTGTCATGGTATGCGCAAAACTAACCCATTTGGAGAAACTGCCTTGAGACATGGCACGGAATGAATTAATTCTGTCCCAAGAATGGCACAGTAAAGCAGGAAAGACTGGAGTCTATTAGCAAAACTGGCTATCAGCATGCTCTTTTTAAACAATGGCCATTGCATTAAAAAATATATATATATTTATGTTGAAGCGGCTACATGGATAGTTAGCCCTATTGAATAAATGTAAGTGCCGCTGACTGCCAGTCATTATACATATAGTAGTAATATTCAGCCATTATACAGATAAGGCCTGATTCCATCTCGCATGTCTGTGCCCTCTATACGTCCAGCCAGAACCGCACGCATAGAGGGAGTTAAGATTGTGATCCCATGGGGCACGTCTAGCCCCGCGGATCAGAATCATGAACAGGCCTGTATGTGCAGGCCAAGACTCCGATTCCATCCAGCCTGTACATACAGGCCTTCCCCAGCTAACTCAGTCAGGGCAGTTCAATGGAGTCATGGCATCTGGTTGCCATGGCACCGTGGCTCCATTGAAGAGCCGTGATCCCCGGTCGCTGGCACAGACATTAATTTCCCCACAGCCAGACCCCACAATCTGGCCTCCTAAGGCTGGAGTCGGGCAACGGGGAATGTCCACCTGCTCCATCCGTGCCCTGAGCTGCCGATCCCTGCTGACTGGGGAACTTATTCCACCTCCGAGGTGGAATAGGTTCCCCGTGCAAGTTGCCGGCCCCGATGTATAGGGCTAACATTAGAATCTGCCCTGTATGTCCAGGACCGATGACTGCCTCCGATCTGCCCCTTTCCCGCCCCTGTCTACCTTCCCTGTACAAGACACGGGAAGGTAGACTGGACTGGGAAAAGGCATGAACAGCAGGGATGGATGTCCTAATGGGATATCCATCCCCATTATTCGTGCCTCAGAATAACCCCAATAGTCTATGGCAGGACAAATGACTTAGGGGGAGAAGGTATTAATTTGTATGTTATACTCTACTCACAGAGAGAACACACCAGAGGAAGAAACTCAGCTGGAAAAACTAACCAAATTAATTTTAGGAGCCATTATTTATTATGGGATCAATTTTGCAAGGACTTGTCCAACTAACTTTCGGAAGGCCTTTTACTAATGGGTGCTATCTGGTAGAAAATGCTCTGGGATGCGCTGAAGGCACAGTGGGACATGAGTTACCAGGTGGCACAGGGCCATGGCAGTAAGTGCAGGATAATTCCCATGCAAACTGTGCAGCCCATGTTAAGGTTGCAAGTGGGTGGGGTAGGGGCAGAGAGTGGGCGTGGTCAGCTCAGCTCAGTTAGGTGGTGTTAGGTGCACCCATGCTAATGCAACACGCGCTATGGGACAAGGCTGCACATTAACTGCCGAGAAAATGCTTTCCACATCCCCAACATGGAGTGCTGCACGTAATATACCATGGTTTCAGCTCCATTGGTGCCTTACATGCAATAACGTAGCGCCCCCTCAGAGTTAGCCAGTAAAATGTGTATATTTTCAATTTCCCATGTCCCTCAAATCACCAGTTACATTTTGTCCAAGCACGTCATCACCTGGACAAACGTTTGCCAGCTAAAACGTGGCAGTGCCGACACCTAGGGATGTGTATATTTGGTTTGCTAGTGCATCTTAAGTTGGTTTAATGTGCTGCATTTTAGGTCAATTAGCATGCATTAAAACATGTTTATTAAAAAGAACATGTGAAACAAACCCCCAAAATCCCAAACCCATGAAATAGGCCAAACAACATGAAAATGAATCAAAAATGTTTGCCCTGTGCCCTTCCCTACCAACAGCATTCCTGGGGCATGGTTTATATCCAATGCTGTCTGGCCCAAGTCACCCCAGTTGGACATTAGGTGGCTTTTTATAAAATTACCCTTTGTTTTATACACAAACATGCGTCAATCTTGGTATTTTAGTCGTATGCCCACGTAAATAAACATTTACACATGTATTTGATGTGGTCGCTATTCTGAAATTCCACACATTGGATCAATCGTGCGTACTTTCACTGTGGGCAACTACAGGGCTGGAGTTTGGGCGGAGCCAGGGCAGAATGCATAGTTATGTGCATGATTTATCATTTACACACATTCTCGAAAAACCTAGCTGCGGGCATCTACATAAGCTGTAGGGTTGACGTAAGTGCTTGCACCCTAAATGGATGTACATTTTCCACCACTTATGCCCCAATATTATAAAGTGAAGTATGTGACTTTCTAAGATCGACATCGATAACGTGTGTATCAATGCACGGAAATCTAGCTGCCCTTTATGGAATTATCCAGAAAGTATCTGCTCAAGGCCAACTGCTTTTCATCCTCTGTGTTAGTAGTTTAATATGCAAATAAGTGAAATAAGAATGAATGTTACCTGTTTCTTTTTGTCCGATGGTTTGTATATATCTGAAAAGACATTTTCTTCAGCAAGCCGTTCTGTTTAATTGGATTGTATGTTAAGCCTGTATTGTTCATTTAGTTTTTCATATTGTTTGATTTGTATAAATTACGACGGCAGCATTGTAACTCTCTTAGAAAACTGGATAAGTGAGAGAGAAAGTGTCTAAATAAAATAAATAAATAAGCAAACCCCATAATTGAGTGCTATGCAAACTAAATTCATGAGATAGCATCAGTCAGTCGATATGTTGATTTTGAAGGCTTCGAATAAATTTATGGGGTAATTAGCAGTTTTTCTGTTCAGTTCGACAAAAATCTAAAGCAAATATTATATATGCATAGCTTGGTGAGAAACCCCCTGGGCAATGTGCAGTTTGTAAAAGCCTTCTGGTGACATCTCCAGCGTTACCTCTAAAAGCAAAAGCTTTCATGTTTTCTTGCGGAGTTTATTACATTAAGAGAGCCTACGCTGCTTATCCATCAACAGTAAACTCAACAGAGCAAAAATAAAAGGTGCTATTGAGAAATATCTTTTGCAAACTGTGCTTCTACATGATGCTGGGTGATCAGTGTAAACACATGGGAAGGTAGGGTCTTCTTTTGACAGGCATGTTTTTCTTAAGTACCCTTAGAGATCAAAAATATCTCTTAGCCCATTTCTTGAAAATTGTATTTATTTTCTCTTCCCTATTGTTCTTTAAACCCAAGACCAGTTTGTTGGCTTCAGAGATTATCTTCTAGATGCAAGGTAGTTTCCAGCATTCCATGCGACTTTATCTTGAAACTACAAATGGAGTACATTTTATATTTTTTTTCACTAAAGGTTTTGACTGTTACAAACTTTTAAGCAATATGTTTACTAGACTGTGCTATCTGGTAATAGAAGATTTAGCGTGCAGTTTGAGTGCCACACAGAATCCCACGCTACCCTGTTAGCACATGTCTGGGCAGGTATTGGACAGGACAGGGGTGGAATGCAAACGTTACCAGTGTTTTACGGCTAGTGGGGGCATTAGTGGCCATGTTAATTGCACTTGATGCCCTTAGTATGCATACACTTTATGCTATCTCAATGGGTGGTATGAGTGCACCCATATGCTGGCTTGTGTGTTGCCACATCCTGGGTCTATGCTAAATGCAGAAAGATGGAAGCACAGACCCCCTGAAGTTAGCATTCATCTGGCCCGTCCATTGTGCGATAATGTTGTTTGTACAGGGCCCCGCGCAAACTTCATTATTGCACGGTGGACGTCTGGCTGCAGAGGGAGCCGGGGAAGCCCATGCGAGCCCCAGCTCCCTCTGCACAGCTGCCCGCATGAGGAGTCTTTTCCCTCATGTGGGCGGCTGTATCTGTGATGCTGCAAATGCTGGGAGAGGTGCAGAGGGACCCAGGGCCTCACGTGGGCTTCCCCGGCTCCCTCTGTAGCCCCTCAGATGGCTGCGGGGCTCTTCAGAGAGGGGGGTCTAGGACTGGCATTGGGCATGATGGGGGGGCTAGGACGAATCAGGCTTGATGGGGGGGGGGCTAGGGCTGTGATGGGGGGCGAGGACTGGAATCAGGCATGATGGAGGGTTAGGGCTGGAATCAGGCATGATGGGGGGGCTAGGGCTGTGATGGGGGGCTAGGACTGGAATAAGGCATGATGGGGGGGCTAGGACTAGAATCAGGCTTGATGGGGGGCTAGGATTGGAATCAGGCTTGTTAGGGGCTAGGACTGTGATGTGGGGGCTAGGACTGGAATCAGGCTTGATGGGCTAGGACTGTGATGGGGGCTAGGACTGGAATCAGGCATGATGGGGGGCTAGTACTGGAATCAGGCTTGATGGAGGGGCTAGGACTGGAATCAGGCTTGGGGGCTAGGACTGGAATCAGACTTGATGGGGGGCTAGGGCTGTGCTGGGGAGGCTAGGACTGGAATCAGGCATGCTGGGGGGGCTAGGACTGGAATCAGGCTTGATGGGGGGGCTAGGACTGGAATCAGGCTTGATGGGGGGATAGGGCTGTGATTGAGAGGCTAGGTCTGGAATCAGGCATGATGGGGGCTAGGTCAAATCAGGCATGATGGGGGGCTAGGACTGGAAATAGGCTCTGATGGTGGGGGGGCATGGACTGGAATCAGGCTGTGGTGGTGGGGGGCTAGGACTGGAAATAGGCTGTGATGGGGGTGCTGGAATCAGGCTGTGATGGGGGGACTAGGACTGAAATCAGGCTGTGATGGGGGGGACTAGGATTGGAATCAGGCTGTGATGGGGGGACTAGGACTGTAAATAGGACTGTGATTGGGGAGGGGCTAAGACTGGAATCAAGCTGTAGTGGTGAGGGGCTAGGACTGGAAATAGGCTCTGATGGTGGGGGTGCTAGGACTGGAATCGGGCTGTGGTGGTGGGGGGCTAGGACTGGAAAGGGGCTGTGATGGGGGGCTAAGACTGGAATTAGGCTGTGATGGAAGGGCTAGGATTGGAAATGGGCTGATGAGGGGCTGGAATAGGACTGTAAATGGGCTGATGGGGGGGAGCTTTGACTGCAAATGTGTGATGGGCTGGAATAAGAATGGAAGTGGGCTGATGGGAGCTGGAATAGGGCTGGAAATGGTTGGCTAGTATTGGAAATTGGCTGATGGGAGAGCTTGGAGTGGAAATGGGATGATGGGGGGGCTGGAATGGGACTGGATATGGGGGCTAGGACTGGAAATGGGATGATGGGGGGGCATGGGAGAATGGGACTAGAAGGGAGCAGATGCTGGGTGGGTCTAGAACTAGAAGGGAGCTGATTTGGGGGGAGGACTAGAAGGGGATGGGGATGGAGAATGAGAATGGAGAGGGGAAAAGATATTTTGTGTGGGAGGGAAGAAAAATCTACGATGGGCCGGGTATTGGGAGAGTAAGTGGGGATTGAGAATGGAAGGGTGAAATTTGAGTGGATGATAAAGGAATAAGGAAAGAAATGGGGGAAAGAGCAAAAGGGAAACTATCAGTATTTATTTATTTATTTTCATTTGTATACCGCTACTTCCAGCGATCAGAAGCGGATAACTTGCACGTCAAACATAACTATGGGTTACATCTGTAATGAGTCAAAAATTTACATTTGATTTTCGGGTGAGAATCATTAGAAATTATCATGTAATTACAGTATAGGAGTAACATATATACAATATAGGAATAACATATACAATATTAAATATTACATATATACAGTATATTAAAGCAGATATAGAGAGAGAATGGAAAACATCTAAAAGAGAAGAAAGGACAAATGGATAGCTCGCAGAAGCCACGAAGAAACCAGAAGAAAGTGTCTGGAGCAATTGCAACTGAAAAATAAAATGGTCAAACAAAAGTAGAAATACTTTTTATTTTGAATTTATTAACTGGAATATTTCTGGTCTGGGAAGTGTGTATTGCTAACATCTTTGTGCTTTTGATTTTTGCAAGAGGAAATTCATTTATAGTTTTATTTCTCCAGCATTTTTGTATATTTCATGTTTGGCTTTTGGGGTTCCCAGTTTGTCTTCCTGTTTCTAAATTGTGATTCCTTGTTTGGTGATGGTCTATGTTCTGCATGTGTAACTGAGCTGAGGTAATCTGTTTATGCAATTCCTATTTGACATTGCCACTTGTTCCCTTTCCCCAGTAGGTCATGTATTGTTATTCTCTGAAATGTATTGGTTAAATATTTGCAGTGTTGCCTTTTGATAGGTAGGGTTTGGTGCTTTGTGAGTCCTGGTAGTGCTGTTATGATAGGGTGGATTTGCTATGGGTTCTAAATGGGCAGTGTTTGTAGTACTTCCTAATGGGCCTGGCGGTTGTCACTGCAATATAGTAATGTAGAAATCAGTTAGTCTTTCTTTATCCAGACACTCATTAAAAGGCATGTTTACTAAAAGTGCATGTTAATATTATGCAAATATTTATGCAAATGAGGCTCCTTATGCAAATGAGGCACCGCAATGAATCTCCGCACATGGCCCTGCACCCTCCTTGGGCCGCCCCTGTCCCCCATACTAGTATCCTGGCCTATACATGTGTTACTGGCACAAGGCTTAGTAAACATGCCCCTAAATGCGTGCCCCTTCCTAGCAGAGCAGGCAAAGTTTATCGGTGAAATAAACTTACAAGCATTCTGGCCACCCCTTAGATAGGATCATTGAATATTTTCATGTAATACGGACACACTACCATTTCGATGACTTAGGACAATTTTATGTCATTACAGTGCAATGGGAGTGGAGGAGTAGCCTAGTGGTTAGAGCACTGGCTTGGTAACCAAGAGACCAGGGTTCAGTTCCCACTAGCACTCCTTGTGGCCTTGGGCAAGTCACTTAACCCTCCATTGCCTCGGAAGAAAGGCCTGGCAATCTACTTCTGGTCACACTGTCAAGAAAACCACATTACAGTGCAATGACAGACCAACAGCTGCTGGGCCCATGACTATGACAAGCTGCTGATTTCTTACTCTCTTGGGGTAGGGAGTTGCCCCCGGCTCTGCTCCCTTTGGTAAGGTGGGTCTTGTTTTTGGACAAAAAACAAAATAAACAGTTGCTCCCAGGATCCCACTCCAGCCGAAGTCTGTGTATGATTTGATCCTTTGCCATCTGAGTCGTTTCGGGTTTTATCAGCTACATCGCCTTTAA
Organism: Ichthyophis bannanicus; assembly: GCA_033557465.1. Taxonomy (NCBI): domain Eukaryota; kingdom Metazoa; phylum Chordata; class Amphibia; order Gymnophiona; family Ichthyophiidae; genus Ichthyophis; species Ichthyophis bannanicus. The sequence continues at coordinate 114,501,276 of CM066049.1, read as the reverse complement.
AATGATTTGAAACAAGGCTGCATAGTAGCAGGTTCTCTTTAAGCAAAGACACTGCTTAGCAAGTCTGGCATTTCATGGAGTGATTTGTTTTGTTTCCAAGGAAAGATTGCAAAACCTAAAATCTTCTGGCCTGCGTTAATTTGGTGAAGCCTGTCAAAAAATGATTCTCTTTGCTGACCCTTGTAGAAGGTGACCGTAGCACATCATGCAATATGGGCCACTCTCTCTACATTCCCCTTTCATCCCTTTCTGTGTGAGCTGATGCATTGGCTATGTGGCTGAAGTATCTTTTTTTCCATTTGGTTAGCAATATCTGGAAACTACTTTTTACTTCTGAAGAATGCCTTTTCCTTTTTTATTTGATATAGAATCTCTGGCATCTGCTTGACTCAACGTCACATCATCCACTTTTGGACATCCTTTATCAATTACTGTAGGATTTTTCAGTATTCACTAATCCTATCGTCTGTAAACGTCAAATGTAGCTGAAAACCTTGAATTCGCTGCAAAAGATGAAAGACAGTAAGAGGTAGTTGCAGCCCAGAGCTAAATCTGACCCCCCCCCCTGAAAAAAAAAAGTTAAAACTTAACAGGCGGCATGTAAATTCCCGCATCTTGTTAATTCTTGGAAGCTACTGCTGTGGTTAATCTCGAGTAATGCAACAATTATTTGCCCTTACCCACTGGCGTAAATTCCGCCCAAGCAGCCCTTGCAATGCGGGGGATGGTAGGGGTGGTCTGACAGAAAGGGGGCCCACACAGCGGTGGCCTACTTTAACATGTTTGCTGTGCTGCTGCACTCTTGTAAATTCACCGCGGGGAACGTGGGCCCAGCAGCTGTTCCTCAGCAGGCTGAAGTCTCAGCGGCAAATTTACAAGAGCGGAGCAGTGCAGAAAACATGATAAAGTAACCTTACTACAGTGCCTCAGCCACCACCACTGCAGGGGGGGGCCGCTGCTGTGACAATGGGGGGAGGGGCCCTCGTTGTAACTCATGCCACTGCCCTTACCACAGCATCGTCCCCATTCTGGGCTGCACACGACGACACATGTACCCCTGAAGCTTGAACATGACTCTGAAATCATAGCCTAGCAAACCCATTGGAAGCTGGACCCTGAATTAATATAAGAGGATCAAAGTAAGAGCTCTCATTTTAGCCATTCTTTGCAACTGAAACAGTTTTGAGGCTATAATTTGATCTTTTCTCCTTATCCCCTCTTTCTCCAATCAGCCTCCAAATGTTTAAGACAGGTGACACTTGAGCCTTGCCTCTCTACTCCTGAAGATAGCTAAGGGCACATTTTAGACAGCGTGTGCAGATTGACATTGAGACTTTGATGTTGCAACATGTACAGTTCCAGCAATATTTTAGAAAAGGATCTGCCGAACCTGGAGCCTTTTCTAAATATGAATAAAGAGGTACTATATATGTGTTAATACGGAGCAGCCTTTTTGCAAATGCACACGTGGGAAAAATCAACGGGAGACTCGACAGCTTCCACGTGTAGGTGCCGGCATTTACATATGCAAATCGGCAGTTTTGCACAAATACACAAATAAAAAGGCTTCCAATTAACAACAGATGCTGCTTGAAGGGAAAAATAAAGGGGCATTAAGGATTACCCTTCCTTAATTAATTTATTTATTTATTTATTACAATCTTTTATATACTGCGCTATTTGATATCAGCGCGGTTCACATACAACAACATCAGCAGAATAACAGGCTAATCCCTCCTGTAAAGGGATGGCTGAAACGAGAACTTTGTAAAAACCTAAAGGTGCCAGGGAGCAGCTGCAAATCCTTACATGGACAATTTTAATCAGACACATGTATTTCCTAAATGAAACTAGGAATACACAAACTGACCACACCCCGACACACCCTCTTGCAATATCTACGTAGTAAGGACACCCATGTGCAAATTCATTCCTTTCTAAAATCACCATTTACACACATGGATGCCATTTCCACATGTAAGTCCCAAATTTATTGCTTTGAAATTGAGAATAAGTCTTCTAAAATCACTCCCTTAGTCTTCCTAGCTGCAGCTCTTATTGCCATGCACACATCTCAGAGTCCCTTAGTTGCTCCGAAAGCAGGAGCCATCATGACTAAATATACCAAACACTATTATTTTATATATTAGTATTTAGCTCACAACTTTCCAATCGTAGTTCAAGGTGAGTTAAATTTGGATACATAGGTATTTCTCTGTCCCCAGAGGGCTTACAATCTAAGTTTGTACCTGAGGCAATAGAGGGTTAAGTGACTTGCACAAGGTCACAAGGCACGCTAGTGGAAATTGAACCCAGATCTCTTCAGTACTAAGCTCATACCTGAAGTCAAGAGCCTAAGGGTACTAAGGTGTCACCTTAACATACCCATAATGCTTGAAGTCAGGGTGCACTGGTGTAACACCGCTGGGTTTACTGTTGGAGTGTGGAAACCATGTTCCTGGCATTTAATGTGGTGCATCCTGCCCTAATGAGGCCTAAAATTGATGCTGGTGCACTTATCTCCACACACGTCTCTCGTCTCTGCACTTTCCTGACTTCTGTCCTGTGCACCAAATGGAGCTCCTTTTCTCTGTTTTCCAACTCTTTTATATTGCCGTCCGCTTTGATTACCCTCCTAAACGAGGTATAGAAGACACCCATGCTAATGACAGGCTTCACAGTTAACAAGATGCTCACCCTGCCACCTCTCTGCTCCTAGCCACCGACTTACCACCCCAACGCACGTAGTGCAGTTACTACTGAAATCAGGATCTGCTATCTATGCTTGTCCCGCGTTAAGTTACCACGGCTCACAGCACAAGGTTTACACCCGCTGCAATCTGTGCTAACTGCTTAGCCCACTTTAATAAACAGGCCCCTGAGTTTTGGAAACAATTACTCTCCTAAATTTATGTGTTTCACTGCCAAACCTCCCCCCCCCCCCGACCATCCCTTCCACTAAACAGCGAAAACTTGATTTGAAACGGCCTGCTTTAAATGAACACAACCTAGAGCTGTTGTGTCCCTATTCCACTGTACATCTGGTCCATTCACTACTGCTGTCTTATTGACTGGAAATAAACAAGGCAGAAGGTGATAGATAAAGACCACAACGCCCACATGGTCTAGCTTTCAGTAACTAACACCTGAAACTGCTTCATGTCTATATCATAGGGGTCTGCGCCTCCAAATATTTCACTTCATGCTCATTTTAAGCAAATTTTCCCCATTTTGGGGCATTTTTTCTTGTTTGCTTGAAGTATTCTTTTTAGGAGCACACTGTATGTGTGCAAGAACTTTAAAATGCACACGACTGATAGTATGCGTTCTAATTCATAGGTATACATCTGCACAATTTATAGTTTTAGGCACCCAAGTGAACCAAATGCATGCTGACAAATTCCCACCGTAGCATAACACGAATCCTACCCTCCCTGCCGAAGGCTCACCCGCATACCCACTGCAAAGAAAATGGACTTTGGTAAAGGCAGGTACAACTCGGGTTTCTATGTGAATGGTACATCTGCTTTGCATTCAACAAGATCAAAGTATGAGAAATATATATGTAAAATTCCCATGTTTTCTAGAGTTTTTCTGTTTATACTTACTCACTAATCAAACAGAAACGTTAAGAGAAGATACAGATGAGTTAAATACTCCCAGTGCTCTTAATTGCTTCCAAGTTCCACATGTTCCCCATAAAAGGATTTAAAAAGGATCAACTCTTACATATTATGGTGTGTCAATTTATCAGCAGGAATCATCAAGACTAATTCTTTTCATGTATCACAAGTCTTGCGGCAGCCGACTCTCCAGACTCTTAATAGAAGCCATCCAAGCCAACTCCGTATTCTGGGCAGGAATCTGCAACTTCTTGTGAGAGCTGCTTGGAATACAATTCTGAAAAGACATTTTTAATGACATTTCCGATGCAGCTGAACGGCACATTTTGTCTGCTTACATGTGGTTCCTAAATAAAACTTTTAACAGATTTTGAGGAAAAATTGAAATGAAAAACACTAATGTTTTATCGTTGTACTGGACGTCAACATCAAAACTCTTTTCTCTGTTTTGCAAGAAACATTTCTCACTCAAGGCCTATGGGAAAATCCTAAATGAAGCAAGGGCAGGGCCAGCCTGTCCATGAAGCGAGCTAGGTGGCTGCCGTGGGCAGCTTTATGCTGCCATTTTGTTGCCCGCCACAGGCCATGTGCTTTGGCACACATGACCTGATTCCCCTCTGATGCATCTTACTGCTGAAGGGGGGGGTCAGAAGCATCAGGACATGTGTGCTGAAGCACACGCCTGCCGCGACAACAAAGCAACGGCACAAAGCCACCACATTTAAAATACTTTTGCCGCTGCCCGCCTCCCCCCCCCCCAAGGTTGAATCGGAAGCAGTGGGGGGTGGCTGCGTGGCTTGCCATGGGAGGGCGGCAGAAACACTTAGGCCGGCCTTGGGCAAGGGACATATGTATCACCAGTCTGAGGGTAATTTTATAACAGGGCCCCCAGTTAGTGTGTTTCAACATGCCTAAAGTAAGCCTGTTTAATAAATACAAGTAGGCACCTACACGTCTTTATAAAATGTAAGCATAAGAGGTAGCGATTACACTTGAAATCAAGGCGCTATTGCTTGCAATAGAACTGGTGATTCAAGATGCTGGTGCCCTAGGCCAGTGGTTCTCAACCCAGTTCTTGGGGCATATCTTGGCCAGTTGGGTTTTCAGGATTCCCCACAATGAATATTCATGAGGTAGATTTGCATTCAATGAAGGTACTACATGCAGATTTATCTCATGCATGTTCATTGTGGGCATCCTGAAAGCTCGACTGGCCTAGATGTGCCCCAAGGATCATTGAGAATGATTGCCCTGGGTTAAGCCTTCTGCCCCCTCAGGCTGTAAGGATCTATTGTTTGGCTTCGAATGCCCTGCTCTTTGCCACTGCCCCAGAAGCTGCCCCTCCAGGTGACCGCCTACTTTGCCTAACGCTTGGGCCGGCCCTGGATAGAAATGGCCAGGCCTACATTTTGCAAGCACATGCATATGTTACCATAGTTTATAACCAATGCATATGCTTCCTCGCACCACCCACGCTCATCCCAGTTCTATCCATGTGCATGTCCACAGCGAAAGTCAAATTAGCGCTCTCACTTCTATGCTGCTCGGTGGTTTATAAGCACTTCTGTGTTTGCGTCTCTGACACTTAAAATATCAGCATTTATGCGCATTGTTGGCACCTTCTTATAAAATTACCCCTAATACTCCCAAATTTACTGCAGTATTTTCTTTAAAAACATATTCTCAATTGGGCTCTATTTCGAATTCGGACGGAATAATTGCTGCAAAGAATAAGGAAGAAGGGGCAGATCATCAATCAGTGGGAAAGAATGGAAGACGGATTCACATTCTGCTGGGAACTGATGACTTGTTGATGGAACTAAAAATAAGAACCTCCTAGGACACGACTTCCCAAACCGGAGGATCCCCTCAGATATAGGCCATAAATGTGCATAAGCTAAATCATCACATGCCAGGTCATCACTGCATGCAAACTGATATCATGCATATGTATTGCGGGTATCCTGAATACCTGGCTAGCTGTGGAATTACGGGTTTGGGAAGCCCTTTGTTCAAGAAATGGAGCTACAGTCCATCAATGTCATGGAGGTAAAGCCAAGACTGACCCAACCTATTCCTTATCTGACCACCTTTTTCTAGGGTCAAATCCTAGTGATTCCATATGATGCCTTAACCTAGTGCAGTGGTTCTCAATCCAGACCTCTGGGCCCCCCTCCCAGAACAGTCAGATCTGCATATTCATTGTGGATATCCTCAAAATCTGCCGGGCCTGGGAATCCCAGAGGACTGGGTTGAGAACCACTGAGCTAGTGTTACCGGCACATTCTTTAATTTACTTAACTATGGACTAGTTACTAAAGTGTCAATGCTATAAACGTGTGTGGTAAGGACCTGCAGTAAAATAATAGGCATTAATGGTTTTAGTTCATATTAATAATTCCAGTCCTATAATTACACAGCCTAGGCTAGACGGTTACATCCTTTCGGAAAGTGGAATTTGCAGCATAAACCCGGTGTGCCTGGTTGTGTACTTTAGCTTTTACAAGTCAGTTCTCTTTAGGCTAAAATGGTGAAATGCACTGGGCCCTGTTCACATAAAAGTGCATGGAGGAGGGTAGCAAACTAGGCTCAGAAAGACCAGGGTTCAAACCCCACTGACACAGCATGGAGAAGTCCTTTAACCCTCCATTTTCTCAGGTACCACCTTAGATTGTAAGGCCTTGATCTACTACAGGAAAGGCAAATTAATAAAAAGAGCATTGACTGCTTCTGCTGCAAGGCATACACAGCTCCGTACGCATACATGTATGTAAGAACAAGTCCCTGCTCCACCGGGCTTACATTCTATTCAAACAGGAGACTAGGGTAGTGCTTTGAGGGAAATAATTAAAATAGATATTGATGTTAAACAGGAGAATAAGGGGGCCAGGATGCAAAAGCACCTTCAAAGAGGTGGGTTTTCACCTGGATTTGAGCCTGGCATACTGACTTGGGTGGGGGATTTTTGGGCATATGGAGTAGCAAGGTGGAACGGAGAGAGTCTATAGTTGGCAGTAGTAGAAGAGAAGGGCACAGATAAACAAATATTATGGATCAGTGTTCAACAGCGCTGCCATCTTGTAAAATGACTCCCAGGCAAACTTACCAATCCTTATGTTATATTTATTTTTTATTTAGACAGATTTGTATACCACCTTATCCTTCAATCAAAGTGGTCACATCACAATTGGAGGGTTACACTTAACATGAGGGTACTTAACAACATTTAGACAGCACAATTGGGGTTACATTTAACATTGTACAATGAACTCGAATGTCTAGTTGGTGTGAGTGGGTATCGAATTGGCGGAGGTAGTTGCATTACCATTTAGGTTGAGACCGTTGCCTGTCTGCTCATAGGTTTCTGTAAAGAGCAGGGTTTTAAGGGCCTTGCGTAAGTCTATGATGTCATTTAATGCCCTCAGGCTCGTTGGCAGGAAGTTCCAAAGTGTGGATGCCAGTAATGAAGGAGCTCTTCTTGAAGTTGTTTGTTTAGTTTTGTGATAACCTACAGGTGTGCCAGTCATGTTGTCATTATTGGTCCTTCTTGGTCTATCGCTGATATCCCTTGTTATGATGTCTTGGAGTGCATCTGCCGAGAGATGGTGGATGATTTTGAAGATGATTAGGACTGTTTTAAATTTTGCTCTGGCCATCATTGGGAGCCAGTGCAGTTGCTGTAAGACGGGGGTGATGTGCTCAGTTCTGGGAGTGTCCGTAATGATGCGTGCTGCAGTGTTTTGCACCATTTGGAGTGGGTATAAGGTCTGCTGAGGGAGGCCTTGATATAACGAGTTTCCGTAATCAAGCAGAGGTGTGCCTGGAAGGTAGAATTACAGTGAAAGAGTTACTCCAAAAACACATAGAGCTAACATGTTCAGAACAAAACAAGTCCACAAATGTGCACTGGAGTTAGCGTGGCTTTCTGTGCATACGTTCAGCTCACATTATTTCATTTCTACATTAGGTGTTGCCATGATGCAGGAAATTGTGCACTAACATTGCGCTGTGGTCTCTGCTACTGTGTGCATGCTTTTTTGCATCGGCCTGTCAGTTAGAAGCCTCCAAGGAGTAAGAAGAATTTTCTGGGTCAAAAAATAGCGTCTAATGTATTTATCTCTGGCTGAAGAAGTCCGAGTTAATAACTGTATATAAAAATACACATAACATAACTTAGTTTCATGTGACATCTTCCAAAGCATCACCAGTGGCCTTGAATCACATTTTGTTCTTTTTTTTCCACATAATTAATTTGGCATAAATCCTGTTGTCTGTGAAGCATTGGAAGTATAACGAAGGAACAAGTCCTCAACAGACCTTTTTTCTACTATAACTGGTCTACAGAGAGTATTTTAAAGAGGTAATTTTATTAAGAGTTGTGTAAAGATACACACCATCAATGCGCCTAAGTCATACATTTTCCATGACTTATGCACACAGATGGGCCTTTACATGTGGACTTTAGTTAGGTACTCTTCCTTGTGGGCGCGGCATAAATGTATGCTTGTAATTATAAAATACTGTAATTTGCGCACATTCTTTACAAATCTAGACACGTACATTTGCACCAAGTCCAGGGTCAGTGTAACTGGTCACGCCTAGATTTGCTACATGTATCTCACCACTTATACCCCTCTTTAATAACATAAAGTACATGCGTGAATTACACATGTTGGAAAGCGCGTTGACCTGGGCGCACTTTCCAAAACTATCCTCTATGTGACAGATTCTATAGAGCATGCGCAGAGTTATGGTCTAGAAATGCACATAGGTTCCTATTCTAAAGAATTCACATACTTGACAGGGTACCAATGTGTGCACTGTGGGCGGTTGCTATTCTGTAAGCATGTGCATAAGTTCCATCATGCGTGTTTTCAGTTGCAGTGGGGGTGGAGCTTGGGCAGTGTGTAGGCGGGGCTTACAGTTATATAGGTAAGTTATAGATACTCTGACGGGCATTTCCACCCAGTCTAGGCACGTGAGTTATGCCTGCTCTAGGGCAAGTGTAACTGCTGCTACTAAGTTAAGGCGCATTGGTATGCCCTTATAAAGTACAGCATTCATGTGCTTCCCTCTGTCTAATAGGCCCCAAATACGTTTGTGGTTCTCCTCTAGAATTAGTCTACTACAAGCAAAATGCATATTGAATCTACTCGGCATTACAAAATGTTAGATGGCACCATGGGCCTGTTTTCTAAGCTGCATTAGCTGTTAACGTCACAGTTCATGCGGCACCTCAGCAGTTAACATACAGTAATTTCTGTGTTGACAGCTAATGGGGATGGAGAATGGGAGAGAGCTGCATCTTACAACTAACAAGTGGTAAGTTGTAGCATGTTAACGGTTAATGCGGCAGATTGCCCAGCGCAGTTAATACCTCCTGAACCCCTTTCCATGGGCACTATTTTGTCTGTACGGCCCAGGCCAGAGCAGGACATTTTTTATTCGGTTTCATTTTGGGTTCAGATGGACCTGAAGTTGACCCAGTTTTGTTCCAGCTCAGGCTGGAAAGCTTCAGTAATCATTTTGGCACAGGCGACCCAACGGGTTTAGTTCTCATTCACATGATAAAATGTAAGCATAGGATAGACAGCAAGCTAATTTAAATCGATTGCAACTAGTACTATGAAGCATGTATGAAACAAATTAACTTTTATGAATTAGTAGATTAGAGATTGCTGATCTCTCTGTTTTTTGCACAGTACATGAGGAAATAAATTTCGGTTTATATTTCTCTGCTGTTGTACTGCAGGCAGAGTCTAGTTTCTTGGAGTTTTCCAGTTCACATTTCTGTACATTTCAGTTTCTACTATATGGTCATTTGTTCTGTATTTGGCAAGGATCTGTCCACATTTTGCATATGTGACTAGAGTGAGGTGTTTTGCAAACTTGTAAATTTTTGTCGGGCTTATGCAACACGAGCTGTATTCTGTGGGACTGGCGCAATATTTGCAGTGCTGCCTTTTCATAGATTCTATTTTGGGTTGCAGGTGGAATGGCTATTGTGGGGGGTGAGTCCCTCAGTGGTCACGCCATTCCTTAAGGGTGGCCCTGCATGTAGGTATTAGCACCCTTTTTGCTAGGAAAAAAAAGCACCGTTTATTGTATTTGTACTCTCAAAGCCAGAATGCAAATCTTCTCAGATGTTGCATTTAGGTGTTCATTCTTGTTGTAGTGCCAGTCAATGGAGAACATAGATTGCCAACCGGCTCCCGATTTTCAGGGCAAATCGATCCACTCCTGGTTTTACCCCATTGCATGCAGGGACTTGTAGATCTGATTTCCCTATTGCATTTCCTAATAAAAGCCAGACTGCAAGTCCCTGCATACACTAGGGTAAAACCAGGAGTGGATCAACCTCTCCTAAAAATTGGAACCAGTTGGCAACCATAGTACAACATAGGGAAAGTGAGGGTGCTCATCAAACTCTTATTCTAAACTTGTAACCTGAATTTTTTTTTTTGTGGGTTTGTTCCAGTTCAGGTTCTGTTCCAATTCACGTAATAAAAAAAAGGGAAAAAATAGTTTGTTCTGGTTTTCAGTGCAAGTTCAGGTTCAGTTAGCATCGATTGCCAGAGCAATGGTGGATGCCAAACTGAAGGAGGAAAGACAATTGTCCTAACAGCTCACCACAGAGAGTCTGTAATGTTCTAGAGTGGTGATTCCTAAACTTTTTTTAACCTGCCGCCCCCTTGGTTCCATAAATTTATTACAGCGCCGCCCCCCCCCCCCCTCACCCAGTGAGGCTGTTGCTCAAATTTTTGATTAGTTTTTTATTTAATTAAGAACATAAATAGTAAGGAACATGCTGCACACAGATTCTCCGTCTTCTGAGCACTGATGTGATTCCCGCCACAGATTATTTCTTCCCATCAAACAAGACTATGACTGTTTTACAAGTTTATCGATCGCATTTCACTTTCTGTATATTTCCTTTGTGCATACAAATCTAACATGTTGGGCGCAACTTACTGCTTATTCCCGCCAAATATGCTAATGAAGCCTCCCTGATGTAATCTTGTAATGTAAGCATATGCACTGTTGGTTCTCTCGCAATGATGCAAACATATGCTCATTGTGCAATATAAATTGATTGTATACTAAATGTGTATACTTTCTTACTACCTAGTTGTTCATGCCGCCATATTGTTTATCCTTCCAGCATCCCCCTAGGCCAGTGCAGTGTCCTCCCTACCTCCATCATGTCTTTAAACACCCCCCTAGATTTGCCCAATGCCCTCTGGGGGGTGGTGTCGCCCACTTTGGGAATCACTGTTCTAGAGGATAGGGGCAATAAGAGCTGGGGCCTGGATCTACTTGCTTTTCACAGATGTGCTGGGGAGGCCCAGATTCAGACTTGAAAGATATTTTTTTTAGAAGCATCAAGGTGAGAGATGGGAGATATGAAGTGGGAGGAGGGCAGATCCCACAACAAATATTTTTAAACCTATGGAAACAGCATAAACAATAAACATGAATGTCAAAAAGTCTGGAATGATAACTGCCATAAAGCCAAAGGTCAGTTAGTACCCAGTGAAGTCTAAGTGATACTTGGGGCAAGAGATAGAGGACTACAGATTATGGGGAGAACGCCAAGGGTTTTTTATGTTGTTTTTGAAGTGACCAGACCTAGCAATTTTTAATTTTCGTTTTTACAATTCTATCTATTGTATTTCCATTTTAAATAAATGATATGGAAGAAACAGCAAACAAAACTCTCAAAAAAAGAAAAGAGAAACAAAAAAAATGTCTGTGCACACTCTAAGTGAAGGAATGTAGTGTAGTTGTTTGGATGTGGGTCTACCACAGATAAGAAGTTGAGTTCTGGCCTTGGCTTCTCGCCTCGGGCGTAGGGAAAGATATGACATAAATCCTTGTTAAAAATAAACGTACAATCATTCAATCCCCATCTCTACCTGTGAACGGTCTCTGTACATAGAACAATTATAGCTTGACTGTCTATGGTCTCGGGAGCTTTCCACAGATCAGGTCATCCAATTACCAAAGCATTCCAAGATACTCTTTCAGCATTTGGATCTCTCAGGCTGTGGTTTTCCTTGGTGCTTTGGCTCATTTGGCCAAGAATAATTTTGCATTGTTCAAAGTTTTAAACTTGTTATCTTTATTTCTTTCTGTTTAAAGGTTTGTGAGGTCATGGCATCTGCTTCTACTGGACAATGCAACATGGGTATGGCATCCTGAAGGCACACCCCCCCCCCCCCCCCCCAAATCAGTCAGGCGGCTTGTGGCGTCTCTTCCCCTACATGCAATAATGGATTACACGTTTTTATTAAGGCAGTCAAAGCTCCACATTCATCCTCTTGAATGCATGGAAATAAAGGTCAATAGCCAAAATATATAGGAGGTCAAATATACAGCTGAACATCTAGGAAATAATTCAGTCAGCGGCACTATATGGATAGCAAGTGCCATTGAATATACAGGTCCACAGAGATATTCTGCTGAATATATAAACTACATTTGACCCTTTTACATGTATGTTATTCCTTGAATCATCAAATATTGGCCTTCTACATATAGCTTATCCATCTTGCTCTGGGTATACCATTTTATACCTGTTTTATCTACATCAAGCTGAATATATAAACTATACATAAAAACACAGATGCTCAGAGCTTCTCCATATACATATAGTGACCACAGCCCACAATACACTCTGTTTGTTCTACATATAATTCCAGACATATAGAGCTCAATTCAGTAAGGGGCACGTTCAGGCCACCCGGATGCCCAAGAACAGGATGGGTTCCGATCATACCTGAGTCTGCACTGCTGGAGTCAGACGTTTCCACGGTTGCAGGATTGGGCACTGAGAGGGCCCGTCATGCCCCTGAAGCCCCACAGGAGACGTCCTCACTGCAGCATGGCCAGCCCACCCTTGCTTCTGCTGGTGTGCCAGTGCCATGGTGTCCCATCACCATGACACCGGGATGCCCAGCAGGAGCGGTGAAAGCCTACCACAGTGCCGAACACCGTTTCCCTAATGTCTGACCCCCCCCCAGCGGGGGCAGCCAGGGGCAGGATCAGATAGCGGGGACTCGCCTACCCCTCCTCTGGCTGTGTGGTGGGGTTGCATGGGCCGCCCACTGTCGCACCCACCACCTTCGAGGTGATATAAACCCCATATCTGGACTGCCACCGGTGGATGTACAGAGCCGTGACCTGAATCAGCCCTGTATGGCCCGGTGCTATGAAAGAACAGGGGGGGAACATGTCAGGTTGACCTCATAGGCTTCAATAAAGATCACTTTCCATGGTTGGTCTCTTGCCCTGCTCTTATTATACCATCTGGGTGCTACGGCCCGCCCCCGCTCCACCCCCTCTCTCTGCCCCCTCTCTCCGCCCCCTCTCTCCTCCATCCAACACTCCCCATTCAGTGTGAGCGGGGAGCACTTGAGGCAGAATACGGTCCTTGCATATAGTGTGGCTGCATGTCCCACCAGGTTGTACAGCCCTGCTATTCACGTGGCAGAATCGGGCCCTAAATGAATTATATACAACTTTTAAAAATGGCTCTAATATGCATGGCATCATGCCAAACGTATAAGTGCACATAACTGCCTTCTAAAACTTGACCTTATATATGTGTATAGGATGATGCCTTTTTAGTGGAATAATTTAATATACAATGGGGTCATATTCAGCGGCAGTGGCTAGACTATTTCTAATGTTTAGGTCCCGTCGCTTTATTTAAACCCAGATATTCTAGTTCCACTGCTGAACGTTCGGGCCTGCCAGTCAACAGCGATAGTCCGTCAGTAACTGGATAGCGCAATAGTTAAGGTTAGGACAGCTATTGAGCTGACCTCACTGTACCTGAGTAAGCTATGTAGTTAGTGGCTGAATATCATCGCTAAACAGATAGCGACCGTTGTCACCCGTGATCCGCCCATAGACTGCCCCAGTTTTAACCAGGCATTTTTTACATGGTCTATGGGCTATTCAGTAACACTAACCAATTAGTGCAGCTGAACATTGGGTTAAGTATGTTTTAGCTGGTGTGCAGGTCTGCTAACCAGCGAAAACACTTTGAATATCCCCCACCCCCCTCAGTCAGGGTTGGTCCCAGATCTGGTTCAAGATGTTGGTGTCCTAGGCAAACCTGAAGCCTTATGTGCCCCCTTTGCTGTCTGAATTTATTGTTTAGCTTTGATTGCCCTGCTCTTTACTGCCCCCCCCCCCCCCAGAAGCTGCCGCCCTAGGGAACTGCCTTGTTTGCCTAATGGTTGGGCCGGTCCTGCCCCCAATATTTCTTGATTGGCCTTTGAGAGTTATACTCCCTTCATAAGGTTAAAACTTGGTGAGTTTGATTTGATTTGATGGAGTGTAACTCCAAAAAACTAATGGAAAAAAGATATTGAATTAGTCCAATAAAAAGGTATCGCCTTATATTGTCTCTGTTTCTTAAACTTGATGTCCAAATTTTTATTAATAGTAGCTCTACTATGAAACAAGGCATGCTATGACTGGAATATTTTAATTAAAACTTAGCTTGCAGTCCTTCATTGTCTTTCTTCATGCATGCTGTAAAACCTTTTTTTTATATTCCTATTCATAATAGGTACCATAGAGAGCAATAGAAGGGTGCTGATGATGAACTCATGTGACTCTACTTTTCTCCTTTTATAGTGATTTTATCACCAGTTCCCTGCTAAAACGAAGCATTCCATAACAAGGCTGCAATAATTAATCATAAGGAGACATGTAGTCACAGCTGCTTAGCTATTTCTTGTCTAAACCCAGCTATGAATAACTTGATCAACCAACAGAAGACAGTGGAATAATAAATATAGACACCAACCCTACCATCTTCTCTTAAGTCCAATATCTTTCAACAGTGCTTGTCCTGCAACTTTCATTGCTATATAATAAGAGGGTAAAATCTGGGCGATCTTATCCAAATCGCAGCTTCTGCCTGCCCTTCACCGAGTGTCTTTCACTAACAGCAATTTACAGTCGCAACTTTCCTCAACAAATTACAGCAAGCCTGTACTGGTTTGACGTTAAGCTCCCCGCCTTTCCCATAGCTTTCGAACTCTTTCCTCAACCCTCCCCCTAATTTTTCTCTTGGAAAACCAATGTACTAGACTATTATTACTATTTATCATTTGTATAGCGCCACAAGGCGTACACAGCACTGTACATGTCCAAGTAAGAGACAATCCCTGCACATCAGAGCTTACAATCTAATCAAGACAGACCCCACAACAACTGGGGAGTAGGGGAAATCAAGATACAGATAGGTGGTAAGCAGGAAAATGAGGGGATCCGGATCCAAACTGCACTGATGTTCACACATTCAAACTGCCATAACTCAAGTGACTTCAATTTGTGCTTTATGGATGCTTTTAATGCACCTTGCTTATCCACCATGAACATCAGTGCAAAATCCATGCAAAATAGGTAATGTGATGCATAATTATGCAAATGAGTTCATTACCTATGAATTCATCACAAATGGGGGCTTTAAAAAGCATCCACCTTAGCATAGACCCATTGCTGCAAGAAATGTAACTTTTCCTTGGGTAAAGTTAGGTAAGCTTTTTGCATTAATGTCAGTATTATTATACTAACTTTAACCTGAAAAATGACTTCTTAAGTGCATTTCAATAACATAGGCTGTACTTATCAGATAATCAAATGGCTCAGTAAATCGATCTCTAGGTATAATATTTCTCATCTTATACACCAATCTTCCATCCCAAATTGTGAACAAAGTTTTTTCTACATTTAGACCCAACTCCAAAACATAGTCGTTTCCTCACCAATAAAAGAGAAGTTTACATTCAGTGAGCGGGAATTTGCTTGATCTCCCACCGTCTAAAATCCCTAAAGCAGTGCTTCTCAATCCTCTCCGAGACTCCGTTTTTCTGGATCACCTGAGATAAATTTGCATATAATGGGTCTCTGCTATATGCAAATTTATCATATGCATACTCATTTGGCGATCCTTAAAACCTATCTGGCTAGAGAGGGTTTGGAAGCACTGCCCTAAAAGTAGTTAGTTCAGACCTCCATGAATCTGAAGGAAAGAGGCATTTTTATTGCATTCTGTCTGCCTACTGCTTTCATAAATATCCTTGTGATCAGAGACTGGAGACTCCAGTAGGTGCAGAGCCTATCCCAGCTAACTTTTGTGACTATAAACTTTTTATAATACAAACAGACACAGACAAAGAATGACCCGGAAGTCTGTAATAAAATAGACTCCTTTCTAATTCCCTGGAAGGAAAAGATAAATAAAAAGTTACAGGGGTCTAAGGACAGGTTGATGTCTACATTTGTTTGAAAATTAATTGCAGCGTATTTATATATGAAAGATTTGGGTAGAATTAGGTGCTTTCAGGTGCAAAGGACACAAGATTGCTTCCAGCTTTGAAGTAAGACTTTTTACTATGGAATTCATGTATTAAGATCAGTCCATGTTGCTTGTTTTTATTTTTTAATGAGAGTTCAATGGCAGATACGTTTTGTTGAAGCAGTCTTCACCACAACTTGGAAAATCAGTGAAGTATATAGGGTGATACCTTATCAGTAAGATGTTTTTTTCCCCAGGGGAACTCCTCAAAACCACATAGATGCAGTTGTGGTCAACATTATTGGCACTCTTGCATTTTAGGGATATTATGCTCAGTATCTTGAGAAATAATTGGAAATACTCCAGCTGTATGTTGTCATAATATTTTAATAGTGGGGAGCGTTCCATCTGCTGTCCGGTGCCATTGGGGTGAGGAGGCTGGTTCTCGCGGCTGGCAGTTGAGCGGGCAGTTGCTGCTGACATCATCTTCAGGCCTTTTATATTTGGGTCTTTTCGGCGCTCAGCCGTCGGCGCGTTTTCTAAGGGGCGCTTTCAAAGGGGGTTTTCTGCCCCTTGTGAGCCCCTTTGGAGCCTTTTGGAGCTGAGAGGAAGTTATGCCGGGGGGGAAGCGAAAAAAGAAACCCCCTGCTGAAGATGGGCAAGCTGGTGCAATCGAAAAACATTTGATTTCTACTCCTCGAGTCTCCAAAACAGGTACCGAGCCTTCTGACCCTGTGAATGATGGCGCAAGTTTGAGCTCTGTAGAGCGAACTCCCCCTCTCCCTCCTGGTTTTTTAGAGCTGTCTGAGAAACTGTCTCCTATTTTAGCTTCCTCGATATTGCTCCCTAAGGAAGTTGCTTGGAGGCGTTCCTCTGTTTTGCCTGCTCAACCTTCTGCTTCTGCTATCTCTCTCTCGGATATATGGAGTGTGGTTTCACGAACAGAACAAATGCTTACAGAAACTGTTCCCAAGTTATGTCAATTTACTAAGGATTCGTTGCAAAAATTTCAATCTCTTGACTCCCAGATTGGAGCCTTCGGCTCTGATCTGGTGAAGATGGAGTCTCAGGTTAACAAGTTTTCAGATTTTGCGGCCTCTCATGCTCAAGATAGCTTTCTTCTGCATCAGAGGCTTGAAAATCTTGAGAACTTAAATCGCAGTAAGAATCTTCGACTGTTAAACTTTCCTACTTGTCCATTGTTGTCTCCTTTAATTCTTTTTAGAATATTTGAAAGACACCCTTCTTTGCCCACAGGCTGAGTCCTGTTTGGTTACTAAATGCTATTATTTGTCTCAAAAAATTGCCACTCCCCTGGTGGATAAAGAAGAGGTGTCTCCATCAGCAGAGAATGATTTCAACTTAACTGCCTTTCTAGAGCAATCTCAAGATGTTATTTCCACCAGAGCCACTCTGTTGGTTACTCTATCCTTGGAAAGTGATAAGATTTCAATTCTGAAGTCTTATTTCAAAAGGAGGGAGGTCCAATTTTGTGGAGATAAGGTATCTATTTTTCCAGATGTCACTCGTTCTACACAGCTTCGTAGGAAGTCTTTTCTGTTGTTAAAACCTCGAGTACTTGCTTTGGAGGCGACCTTTTTTCTAAAATATCCATGTAAATGCTGTATATCATTGCTTAATGATAAGTTTGCTTTTTCCATTCCATCTGAGCTAGAGAAGTGGATTGTAGACCGTGAAAGGCATCGATTGTTTCATGATGACATATAGGAGGGTTTGGTGGGACTTCTCCCGGCAGCATTAGTAGGCTAAATGGACCTTCGGTCCCTTTGCTTTGTTTTCTATTGGTATATTTGTATCTTAATGTAATGGTCTCCGAGACGTGGGCTGTATAAAATGATTTATTATTTGTATATTTCTTTTATATGATGTATTCTGTTTTTCTTTTATAGTTACTGTTTCAGTATACTATGTATAAGGTATCTTCATAAATAAAAGATTTAAAAAAAAAAATAATAATAATATTTTAATAGTATGTTCAAAGGTATACAACCAAAAAAAGATGTCTGTGCAACTTAAAAGTAGTAATTTCTGAGAAAAAAAAATATATAACCTGGACGGGATTAATGGCACCCTTCACTAATATTTGGTTGCACAATCCTAGGCAGTGATGACTGACAGCCTCCAAACATTTCTTGTAGTCATCTAAAAGTTTTGTATATCTGTCTGCTGGTAGTTTCTCCCACTCTTCAACTGCGAATTGTTCCAGCTCATGAATGTTTCCAGGATTCCTTTTGCCAATAGCAGATTTCAGCTCTTTCCAAAGGTTCTCAATTGGATTGAGATCGGGACTTATTGCTGACCAGTTTAACAATTTTTTCCTTTATAATCATTCTTTTGTACTTTTGGATGCATGTTTTGGATCATTGTCCTGCTGAAGGACACATGACCTTCAATCCAGACCTAGCTTTCTGACACTATTTAGCACATTTTGCTTCAGAATATCTTGGTAGTCCTCTGACTTCATGATTCCTTTAATACGTTCTAGGCCTCCAGTTCCTGAGGCAGCAACACAACCCCACAATCTCCACCAATACAGTAGCTAAGACACTACTGATTGCTTGTGAATTCACTTCATCCTTCTTTCTAAGCAAATACAATCCACCAAGTTCATGTTGGAAAAGAAAATTTCCAATGCCTCATTCACACTCTGATTCCCAATCAAATAGATTATTGCAATGTCTTCCTGGAAGGGGGGTGGGGCATTATTCAAAAGAGTCCAAACAGTCCAAAGTACAGCAATTAGGCTCGTATATGGTGTCGTCAGATACCATCACATCACTCCATTGCTCTATGAACAGTACTGGCTACCTATAGGTGTGAGGATACAATTTAAAGCTCTCATTCCAACTCATCAAGCACTTCATACAGGAAAACCCTATTATCTGGCATCATGACAGATTCCACATGTCCAGTACTGAGGTTTGCTATGCTTATCCTCACTAAGAGAAGGTTTCCATGAGGTAACTCGTAGGGCATCCTTCTACGTGACGTCATTCTCCCCGCCCCCTCCCCCCCCCCCCCAGATCTTTGAGTGGAAGAAAGCTACTTAAGATTTAAATCTGCCCTTAAGTCATGACCATTTTGCCAGATTTTGTAGGACCTACAGTACTTATGAACTCTTGATTTCTCTGACATCTTCCGCATCAGTGACTTATAAATAAACTGACTGGGTAAGAAACTCGAGTGGGAGGCACCAGAGGATTGTAGTAAATGGAGTTCACTCTGAACATAGGGGCATTGCCAGTGGTGTTACCAATTGGTCTTGTTCTTTTTAACATTTTTGTAAGCAATATTCTGGACGATCTCTCTGAAATGTATGCCTCTTTGCGGATGATACCAAAACCTTCAACAGGGTAGACGCACTGGAAGGTGTGAATAACATGAGGAGGGATCTAGTGACACATGAAGAATGGTGGAGAATTTGGCAGCTAAGATTTAATACTAAAAACGGCAAGGTCATGCATTTGGGTTTCAAAAACTCAAGGGAGCGGTAAAGTACTTCAGTGCATGAAAGAACAGAACCTTGGGATAATCATATCAGATGATCTTAAAGTGGCCAAACAGAAAAGGCGATGGCAAAAGCCGGAAGGGTGCTTGGGTGCATAGGGAGAGGAATGGCCTGCATGAAAAAGGAGGGGATAGTGCCTTTGTATAACTCTTGTGAGACCTCACTTGGAGAACTGTTCACAATTCTGGAGACCACATCTTCAAAAGGATATAAACAGGATGCAGTCACTCCAGAAGGCGGCTACTAAAATGGTTAATGTTTTTTATATGGGGACCGACTTAAAGATCTCAGTATACTTTGGAGGAAATGCAAGAGAGAGAGAGGTGATGTGATAGAGACATTTAAATATTTCTGTGATATAAATATACAGGAGGTGGCCACTTCCAGTTGAAAGGAAGCTCTGGAATGAGGGGTCATAGGAAGAAGGTAAAAGCAAATAGACTCTGGCGTGCTCTGAGGAAATATTTCTTTATGGAAAGGTGGCAGATGCATGGAACAGTCTCCCAGTGGAGGTGGTGGGGATGAGAACTGTATCTGAATTCAAGAAAGCATGGGACAAATACAGAAGATCTCCGAAGAAGAGGAAGGAATTGTAGAACTTAATGGTTCTCATGGACGGGCAGATTGGATAGTTCATATCGTTTTTATCTGCTGTCGTTTTCTAGGTTTCTCTGTTTCTATTAATCCTTTTAAGACCATCAGTTGACTGTGATCGCTATGAAATCCTCTGTGTATCCCTTGTGTTTTGGGGGTAGATATTAAGTGGTAAAGCATAAATTGTATCAGATACTCTTTTGTCTGACCCCTGAGTTGAATGGCAGACTTTTATTATTGTAAACCACTTTGCTGTTTATCGTATGAAAAGCAATAAAGTATAATAAACCTTAGACTCAAAAGGAGTGACTTAGTGATGAGAGCAGTGAGCTGCGAATCAGGGTAGCAAGATTCAAAGGCCATTTCCCCCCACTGACACTCCTCGTGACCTTATTGTTATTCTATTGTCTCAGGCACCCTTAGATTGTAAGGTTCCGGGGCAGGTATTTATTGAACCTGAATTTGAATAACACTATGAACTACAAACTACTTTGATAGTCATTTGGAAAGATGGCTAAAATATTATGTGTATTCTCTATTTTTATTGTGACATGGCCTACTGGTTAGAGCAACAGGCTAAAAACCAGTGAAGCCAAGGTTCAAAATCTGCTTCTTCCACTGGTGCTCCTTGTGACCTTGAGAAGTCACTTCACCCTCTATTGCCTCAGGTGCAATGTCTTAGATTGTAAGCCCACGTGGAATAAGAAATCATTTGGCTTGGGAACCAAGAGCCCACTAGCAGTCCATATGGCTTTGGATAAGTCACTTTACCCTCCATTGCCTCAGAAGAATCCAAGATATCAATGTCCTTGTTTAATGTACATTACCAAGTTTAAGTTACAATGTAAACCACTTTGACTAAATGATGAAGCTGTATAAAAAGCCTGTTAAATAAAAATTTGCAACCCAAATTTTGAAAAGGTTAGTAATTTAATCTAAAATTAATCTCATCATACTGTTTTATCTCTTTCACAGAAAAGAGAATCCTTCCGTCATATCAAAGAGTGGAGGAGTAGCTTAGTGGTTAGAGCAACAGCTTGATGACTAAGAGACCAAAGTGTGATCACTAGCATTCCTCGTGGCCTTGGGCAAGTCACATTACCTTCCAATGCCTTGGAAGGAAGGTCTGACAATCTACTTACGGTCACACCTTGCCAAGAAAACCCAGCACTGACTCCATGCCACACATTGCATTGTTTTCTCTTGTGTCTTAGGGATCTTGCCTTCGATTCAAAGGATGTAGCATCTTCTGCAACTTTAAATCAAGACTTTGAAGGACAAGGGAAAAAACATTTGTATAAGCTTTATTGCTCATAGTAGAAGAACACTGGTTGGAGCCCAGGTGAACAAGTTATACAATAAGAAACTCTACTCAATAGCCTAAGAGGGATGGCACAGATATAGACACTTGCTTTCAGCCAGATGGAAGCACCTTCCTCCTGGGACGTGAGTTAAGCATAAAAGTATTTCCTATTAAATGGAAAATGAAAGTATCACTGCTGGACATATTCATCTTCTGCCTGACAGCAGGAGTGGTGATGTCACTGTGTCTGCTCCTGCAGCAGAACTAGGACTGTGCAGGCCGGAGCCCGATACTGGCTACAAAATGGATATCAATCTTTGGAGGGATCTTCTGCATGAATGTGTCAATGGAGTGGAGTATGCCAGCTTTTAGAGAACAAGAAACGACAAAACAACGGCATCAACCAATTAAGCATCGACATGCTGTTCACTGAATGTTCGTGGCTGCACAGGACATCAGTCTGTCCACGTTCCTGATACCTGATTTATGGGAAGCTGCCTCGGGAAGATGGAATTCATTGCCACTGTCAATTCAGTCAGAACAATCTTGCCTTAGATTTTGCAAACTTCTAAAGGCTTAGTAATTTATGAAATATTTTCAAATCTGATCGTTTGGCTACTTGTACGAGGGCTTAGTGAGAATGGCTTTGCTAGTATTTTATATTTACTGTACATTTACTGATTTAAATGTTATGGTTTTATGTTTATAATTCTAATTGAATTCTTGCTTTAACTTGCATTTTCATCTTTTCAAATTTACTTCAAGCCATGCCAGTAATAGATGGAATATAAGAACTGTAAATTAAATTAAATTACTTTGACTCATGGGGAAAGTACAGAAATGAGGGCAAAGAAAATCTGTGGGAGGCGGCATATTCCAACATGGGCACAGGGACATACCGTGACCTTATTTCACTTGCTGCATTTTCTTTGCTAGGTGCATGCAGGCAGATGTAATGACTCGGATCGGGTTCTGACTTCTGGAGCCAAAGTAAATCCCAGTGGCTTCGCTTTGCAGCCATACATTCTGGCTACCCAGATTTGTATGATAAAGCTCATAATTGCGCTTGTGTCGACTGTTAATCTGCATTACTGCTTCCATAGGAATTCAAGCTTGCCTACTTAAGGAAATAATCCTTGCTTGTTCTGAATTGACAGGCTCCTATCCGCATGTTTTGTTGCTGGAATGTTCCGTATAATAGGATGGTGTTCCTGTAGGTTCTGAGTCCTTTTGTTAGGCCAGCCCAAAAGAGGTGGCAATACACAAGCCATCATGACCATGTAGGTGCCTTCATAGGACCTGATTAAGTGGTCAGTGGATATCTGCCATCTTTGAGAATTCGTTGAATTAGTTGGCAAGCATTTTGTATTTAAAAATAAAATAAAAGCAGATGCAACTTCCTTGAAATCAGAGTTTGAGCAAATTTGCCCAATTTGCAGAGTCCACAGCAAGAAAATTTGATACAGCCTCCCACAAATCAACAATCCTTTTCCTTACATCCATTCAGCATTACCCCATATTAGTGGAGAACCTCTCTGAAAAACATGATAATTAAGAAATAAGCTGGAAATTTACCTGGTTTGTTTGCGATCTTAATATTTTGCTTCTATTGGTTACCTATCTGGACAGCCATGGGTCTGCAACTTATTGCAATGCAATGTGTGCGACTTCTGGCAACCCAGAAGCTCCTGGGTTTTCTTGGCAATGTCACCGGAAGTACATAGATTGCCTCGGAAAATGGCCTGGCAATGGAGGGTTAAGTGACTTGCCCAAGGCCACAAGGAGTGCTAGTGGGAATCGAACCCTGGTTGCTTGGTTACCAAGCCAGTTTTCTAACCACTAGGCTACTCCTCCACTCTCTGCAACTTAAGACTCCAGATTTTTCCAGAACCAATGTGGGAACTAGAATTATATACATTAGATAGAATACAAGATCTGAACAACATCAACATTAACAAAATAGATGACAACCGAAAAAGACCAGGTGGCTTATCCAGTCTGCCCAATTGTAACATAGTAGCATAGTAAATGACGTCAGATAAAGACCAGCATGGTCCATCTAGTCTGCCAAGCAAGGCGGCAAGAGTAGGTGCACTTGTGCTCCGTGCAGGTCACCCCTCCCCATGTCTTTGTTTAGGGGTGTACCCATCGCTCTGTGCAGGTCACCCCTATTTGTTGAGACATAAGAGAGAGTTATATTTATTTTGATTATATCCTGTTGCTGTAAAGGGATCCACTGTGTCTGTCCCATGCTAATTTGAATTCTGTCACTGTATTTGCCCCCAACACTTCCATCGGGTGGGCATTCCACGTATCCACCATCCTTTCAACGTACAGCCTACAAGTGTATATCCTGTGTCAGCCATAGAAACTTGAATTCTTGTAGGAGTTATTGTCTTCTCCAGTCGTGGGCAGAGAAGCATCAAGATCCCACAGATTCCAGCACTCTCTATGCCAATGCTTCTCAACCAGTGTGCCATGGCAAACTTCCCGGTGAGCTGCAAGTCCTGTGATTGGCCAGCTTCAGACCCATGCAGGTGTAGTTAATAGGCTAATCCGCACATGTTTTGTGTGAAGAGCAGCCTTGAAGCCCTGCCAATCAATGTTAGAAATTGATGGCAGGGAGGAAGTGAAGACAAGAGGAAGAGAGAAGAAATGGCAAATGGACAGGAATAAGTCAGAGGAAAGCAGAACCCAAAGACTGGGACCAACAAATGGGAAAAAATAAAATGACCAGGCAATGAAGGTAGTAAAAAAATGTTTTATCTTCTATTTAGCGATTGGACCGGATTGGATTTGGATCCTGATCCGCTTAGGGGCTTGTTTACAAAGCAGCGGTAGTGGTTCGCGATCGCGATCGCAGCCGCGGCCCCATTGAAATCAATGGGGCCGCGGCTCCGATTACGATCGCAAACCGCTACCGCGGCTTTGTAAACAAGCCCCTTAGTCTCCTATGTGTTTCCTTACCATTCCCCTAGATGTATCCTTGTCCTCAGCTGTTGTGGTGTTTGTCTTGACTAGATTGTAAGCTCTGATGAGCAGGGACCGTCTTTTACATGTGGCTGTTCAGCGCTGCGTACGCCTTGTAGCACTATACAAATGATCAGTAATAGTAGTAATTATTTTGACTCTACATAAGACAGAGCTGAGATTAGACATGGCTGGGACCCAGGGCAGAAATCTGGGAGGGGACCCAAAGCCCTCTAGCAGGCTCTAGCTGAGCTCCATACAGACTTGAGGCCTTCTCTGACCTGTGGATTCAGGGCAATTGCCCTGGTTGCCCCCCACCCCATGCCGGCCTGACATCTGCTGTCTTTATATGTTGCACAGGATGGAGGAAATGCGACTTTCTATTTCTCTAATATTACATTATATGCAGAATCTGGCTGCTTGGCATTTTGATTTCATTTTTAACTTGTGGTCTCTTGCTCTGTATCTGGTGAGGGTCTCTCTCTGTTCTTTATGTATGACTGAGACCAGATATTTTGTTAGCATGAATTTTCTACATAGGAAACTTTAGTCATCTGGCTTTTTCCATTTTCTCGCTAGGGTCCTAGAGTCCATTGCAATATGTAAGATGCTGACTTCTCCTAGGTAGGGCCCTTAGTGCTGGCATGGTAGATTTGTTGTTCTAGGTCATGTGTGACATTTTTGTAGAGTTGTTTTTTTTTGTATTACTTAACAATATGCCTGGTACCAAGTTGATTTATGTTGCAGTTATTGAGATGAAGGGCTGATGGGTTCTGTGGATGCAGAATATATATTTGAATTTACTACAATATGGGGGAGCACATGAGTGTTGAGGGACTGAGGAGGGGATAGCAGCTTAATGGGGCTTGAAGGCTACAACCTCTTGTACTCCCCCCACCCCCGCCCCAATGTGGCCCCTGCGAGCACTGAAGTCTGCACTACTGCTCTTACTGCAACTGTTGGTTGGGGCATGGACAGCAGGAGGTGGCCGCCCAAACAACCAGTGTCCTCACAGCTGCCAAAAACATTGCACCAGATTTTAAACTCCATGGTCAGCTTTTTTATAAAGGTCAGCTGTGGCTTTTAAATCAAAACCAGCTATTCAGCTCTGGTGTTCAGAAAGTGACAGACATTGACTATCTGGATTCGGCACTGGCTGCCGGCAATTTTCTGCCTACTATCTGGACAGCTATCCGCATAGCTCTTAGGACAGTATATTTTGTTGTTCTAAGTTATGTGGATAATTATCTGGATAGCAGCACTGAAGATCGCCACTATCCAGCTAAGTTCCTTCTTCCCCCAACTCCGTCCCTGGGCTAACAATTAGCAAATACAATGACCTTGCAAAATTTGGTCTGGTGTGCCACGAGGCTCAAGCAAGTGCGCCCCGAAATAAAAACAGTCGAAGCATTGCTCTACGCCATCTCCATTTCCTGCTATGAGAGTACTAAACTCCAATGGAGCACAGCTTTGGACTGTGGAGGGACTTATCTCGAAGCTGTAAAGAAACGTCATTTTCATTCAACAAGTAATTGTACGATGGGTGCAGAGTAAGTATTAATAAAACATAAACATAAGATCCTCAGACATGCAGCTTCTCTGAAAATTTCTGCAGCTAAGGACTATATGGAGAATACTTGAGAATTGTGTTTCATGAAAACCAGCTCCAATTTCTCTCAGACTAGATAAAATAGTGCGGTTGCCAGCTTGGTGCACTTGAAAGCATGGAACATTATCTTCGGTCTTGACTTACTTATTCTGATTTGACATGAGTTAGGAAGTTTAGGAATGCGCAATTGCAAGTACACATTCAGTTTATTTGGGCGCCTAAAAATGTAAAGTGCGTGCAAATTGATTGTGCACATGTATACCTATGGATTAGCTGCTGCACAATCAATTGTGTACTTTAAAAACTTCTTGCATGCATACCATGTGAGCCTAAAAAAGCAATAGATGAAATGAGATTAAAAATCGCTCAAAAATCAGGATAAATGTATTTTAAACTAGCACAAGCCAAACTTTTTTTGGCCGAGCATTCCTCTGGAAATGTTATCTTCCAATTGCTAGTCAAGAAACATATTAAGTCCAGTAATAGGTTTTTGTTTGTCAATGTCAATGAATTTTTCACTTATTCTTCTTTACAAATTTCTTATTGCAATAGCTGTCAGGCATGAAGACTATAATAAGACACTGAGAGACTTTCTGCTGACTTTGTGAGATAGGCTATGAAGAAGTGCAGTTCCATGTAAACACATTTGTTTGGCATCCTTATGTGAGTCTGTTTCATGCCCTGTTCTCTGGAATATCTGCCACTTGAAACTCGCTTGGAAGGAAATTTTACTTTTTTTTTCTATATGGACTTATGCTGTCCTGTTCTTGCAAGCTTTTGGTCCCTGTGATTAGGAGTGTGGATTTTGATATGTATTTTGCAAGGGATTTTATTTTTATGGGTTTTTTTTGTTAAATTTGTTTTGCAACTTTATTGTGATTTATGAATTATATTTTCTCTTTTTTTGTATTTTTGTCATATGAGGGTAATTTTATGAGCAACTTATACATGTAGTGTGGCTTTATTCATGCGTAAGTAGGCTCTTATAAAATTGCTCTAAGAGTACATGCTAGGATCAGATGGAGCCTGATTCCTGAAAGGGCATGTCCAGGCTTTCTGGGCACCCATGGGCAGGAAGGGCCCTTTAGGACCTGATTCTGCATCACAGAAGCCAGATGTTCCTGCGGATGCCACATTGGGCCCTGAGATGGCCTGGCGTGCCCCTGCATCACCACAAGGATGTCCTCCCTGCTGACCAATCTGCCCGCCAGAGTGCTGCCCTTGTAACCCTGCCGCCTGACCCCCAGTGGGGGCAGCCAGGGCCTGGATCAGGCAGTGGGACTCACCTTGTGCTGCCTGCTGCCGGGCAGGATTGGAGGGGCATCCCGCTCTTATTCTACCTCAAGAGGTTGAATAATCAGGGCATCCTCCCAAACGTACGGGGCTGTCATGGAAATTGGCCCTGTATATCCGGGGATCAATCCCACCCATGCTCTGCCCACTCTCCTCCCCCATGCGGCCCCCTTCCCCTACAGCATGCACAGTGGCTCTGTACGTGCAGTGGGGCCAGGAGGCAAAATAGGTTGGAGATGGATAGCGGGACAGGACATATACATCCTGGATTAGGCCCATAATGTATACATTTGTGTGATATACTTATAGACGTTCCTGGAGGTGGAGAATAGGTAGATTTGAGGTGGGATCAACATGTATAAAGAAACTTTCTTGCTGATGTGCAAAGTTCCACCTGCTTTGAAGCAAGTTAAAGGCGCATATGTTGCCTCTATAAAACAGGCCTTTCCTGCCTAGGTGCCCTGTCATAAAATTACCCCACTGTTTGAGATGTTTTTATTGGGGGTCATTTTAGGAGCGTTATTCAGGACTTGGAAATCTAAAAAAGGTACGTAGACGTGCAAATCCTGAAGATGTCCGGAGAACCATTTTAGAAACCCGAGTGAATGGATGTCTCCAGGACAAACATGTCCAATTCACATGGGGATGTAGTGGAAGCATGTCTGGGTATTCTGTAAAAGACACACATGTGCACCCAATTTCAGAAGCAGCAGGTACATCTAAACACACCAGCAGAAACATCCATGTCTATTCCTACCCCTGGGCATGGATGCAATGCAATGTTTGCAGGACACAAATAGGCAACAGAAAAGCTCTTGTTCTGCCACTAAAATACCTGGAGAGAGATGAGAAGAAGGTATTATGATATCTGCTAAAAGAAAACAGAAAGGAAATATGGATGCTTGCTTTCTGGTTGACACGCTGATGCATATTCTCCACTTGCAAAATAACTGTCAGGGATATATATGCAGCATGGGATAGTTGTTCTCATTCTAACATTTTGTTGTGGGGACATCTATGTAGCTGTGACCACTGATACCCATTTTAGGCACATGCAAGTTTCTGAAATTGGGCCACAACTTGCACATGGATGGCCGTTTTGCAGACGTTTTGACCTGGACGTCCCAGATTGCACCTATACGTCATTTCTATAATGTGCCTTACCATTGTCTATTGAGGATAGTTTCCAGAATGGTAGAATATAAATAGCTTTAAATAAACCAATAAACAAATAATTCAATTACCCTATTGACAGCTCTACTTGCAAAATACATTGAAAGTCAGAAAGGGGAAGCATCTGTTAAAATAATCATTTTTTCCCTGTATACAAGTAGAATATAGGCACATCTTATTTTGGGAAATCTTTCAAAACAGAAAAGCTCTGCTCACCAACATGGGCAGACTGAAGAACCAAATGACCCTTGTAGTCCCGCATATTCTCTGTTCCTATGAACTGTAAATGAACGTCTAAAGACTGCAAACCAGAGACCTATGAACAATATTTCCTTCCTTACTTTCAAAAATCATCTTTCTGTATTAAAACTCATTTGCTTTAACATGAAACTCAGTATGACTCTCTAACCCCATACAGACACACAGAAGAGTCACACTCTGGAAAGGGTTTCCATTCCAAATATTGTCACAGAGATGGTTTATAAATAAATAAATAACCTCTGCATTCATTCTGTCTAATTCCTCAAAGAAAGCTATTTTGAAGCATCATAAACATGGACATTGATAAAATGTAATAGACGTTAAGGCACATTTTGGAAAAACCATTTTATATGGTTGCAACAATGTCCAAGTGAAAATCTGTCCGTTTTAGAGGAGATTGTGGACATGTGTAAGTTCGACATATCTCCGCCCTTAAGGAAGCACAGGAATGCCCGGAGATGGACCTCTGTGTGCCAGGCGAGGAGTTATTTTACAAAGATACATGTGTAGAAAAGCTACATTGGAGACCCGGCAATTGGCCCATGCAAATATCGGCACTTACATGTGCATCTCTGCCATTTTGCAAATCTGGACGTGTCGATGTCGATAATTAACTACAGAGGGCTCGGTCTTTCCTTTGTTGTGATTAAGAGAGGAAAGTAAACATTGGGGATAAAGGGGGATATCCCTGTAAAGGGAAGGGTTTCTCTTATCGGGGAGCACGTATAAATCCAGAAATGGACAATTTTGGTCTTATTACGTGCATCCTGCATATGAAATTGAGGATGGACATGTAAATTTTGGTGGCACCCCCACCATGCTTCTAACATACCCCCGACATGCCCCTGCACAACATAGATGTGAGATGGACATCTAAGCATAAAATGAGCCCTTTCTTACTCGGATGCGATTTACACATGTAAGTGAACATATTTACGCGTATAAATTGTGAATAAGGTTTTAAAATAAACCCTGTTATGTCTGAAAAATTTCAATAAAAATTAAGTAATTAAAAAATAAAAATCACACCAAGGGCTTGGTTTACTAAAGCTATTGAGCTGGTATGAAGTGAAAAAAGAACATGTTATGCATATATCGTATCCATCCATTTCTCTGTCTGTGATCTAGTATCAGCAGACAAACTGCCGAACATAATGACTGGATATTTCAGTATTTACATTGGGATTCTTAGAAATTGGTCAGAAATGTTATAGGCTTCTGTTTGTTGAGTGCCATTTGTTTTGCCTTCCAGGCAGACTAATAGATTGTTGCACAGGCTCTAATGTTCTAGTGTGTGCAAAAACCTGTCAGTGAAAAGCAAATTAGTGTATGGTCTGTTTAGGATGGCTGTAAGACAGGCTGTATAAAAGAACACTAGTCTTACGTATACGCTGCTGCAGCTGATTTATCCGAATTCATCACAGTGGGCAAACGTTCCATAAACCTGGGAGAATGTCTTTATTTCCTCTAACAGATTCATCAGATTTCATGACATAGACGGATTTCTGAATTGGACTTCTTCAATTTCTTTTTAATTCTCCCCAAGTTGGCTGGCAAGAAGCTCAATGGATTTTTGGCAATGGCTGTAGGCGAAACCTGAACATTCTGTTAAACTCCAAATGGGTTGAATGGCTGGGTTTGACTTTGCCTTTGATCTGTTAGCTCATCTGCAACTGGGAGGAACCTTCAATAGCTTTAAAACTCTGACATAGCACCAGGATTAAAGACTCATCAGACTAGAAACAGAGATCTGAATAGTTCTGTTTTTAACTACACTAAATAGCAGCTTCATATATGAATTTAAGAAAATGATCATGTCTCTCTAATCCATTTCAGACATTCTTCTTTTTCTCTTCCTCTGCACCGGACCAGGGGTGGGGGACACAAGAACAGCCCACAAGAGTGACAAACGGGCCTGCTCTCAAGATATGCCTAATGAATGTGCATGAGATAGATCTGCAGACATACTACCTCCATTGTAATCAAATTGGTCTCATGCATATTCATTAGGGGTGTCCTGGAAACCTGGCCTGTTTGCAGCCCTTGAGGACTGAACTTGTGTATCCCTGCCCTGGACCTAGGTAAAATGCTCCGAGGTACTTAGTACACCATCCTTTTGCTTTTCAGTTTTTCCATCCTGAGCTTCCTATGCTTCTGTTAAAATAGATTAATTTTCCAAACAAAATAGTTTCTTATCTCAAATAGATGTCGTTTTGGCATTGATTACTGTGATCATAGACTTGAATGATAAGAGCATACATTTCAGTCGATATTAGACTACATATCCGGAGCGCTACCTGAATATTAAATTAGATGTGGAAATGGAGGCTCACCAGGACTACTAAATGCAGAAAGGTAACAGCCTTAGAGATTTGTCATGTTGAAAATTAGCTTTAAAGTGTCTCACTACAAGGCCACACACCTACCCCACCCACTTTTATGGACGTCTGTAATTAGCCACCTGACTTCTGCTTGGATACGTAACCTCTGTCTTTGAAATAAAGGTCAACAAAGTAGGCTATACAATTTTAGACTATTGCATACATTTGAAACAACCTTCAGGAGCTATGCTTCCTTCATCATGTCAGTGCAGAAAATGTGTAGGTGTGTAACTGATCCCTTAGCATTTACACATCTAAAATAGCAACAGAGATGTAGAATTGCAAACCTTTACAAACTCCACCAGCATGATTTATAAGTCAATTCACTCCATAGTAAAATGCTTTTACTGCTATGACGAGCAGGCCGAGTACCTTAAAGGTTCCTTTTAGATTTGTGGTCATGGTTCTGGGGCTGCCAGGTGGAGTTAACAGTTGGATGCTTTAATTGGGTTTGAAGTTTGCCTCCATCCCATGACTAATTATTCAGTGAATACCAAGCCACCACTGCAGCTTGGATTGAAACCACTAAGCCTGGGTGTGTCCTTATCCACTACCTGGAGATTCCCCCGCCAAGCTGGCTCCTCTCTGTAGACTGGATTCTGGAAAAAAATATTTTGGGCACAAAGGACAGCAGATGTATTACCGAGCTGAAGCAACACCTTCCACTTGTGAGCAACTCTTGGAGGAGTAGCCCTTGAGGGAGAAGGTGACTCATTGTCTAGAAAAAGACCAAAGAGCATACCTTATGCACCCATCCAAAAAGCTCTGAAGGCAGAGAAGTGCAGTTAGGAGCCTGTTGATGTTTGTGAGCCATGTAAGACCATAAATCATACTAAGGTTATAAATCATGAATCGCTGTTAATGATATTGTTATCGTGTGTTTACTTTGGGTTACTTAGGACTTCAGTCTTCCTTCCTGAGCAGTGACTCTGGCATGTTTTTGGCACAAT
Source organism: Ichthyophis bannanicus (assembly GCA_033557465.1). Taxonomy (NCBI): domain Eukaryota; kingdom Metazoa; phylum Chordata; class Amphibia; order Gymnophiona; family Ichthyophiidae; genus Ichthyophis; species Ichthyophis bannanicus. The sequence goes on along the minus strand of CM066049.1, from coordinate 114,469,271 downwards.
TTAGTATTCCATAGACCAGAGATTCCTCACAGTTGCCCATTGTCTCTTTATACATAAAGAAGATGCAAACTCTCAATACTTGCATAACTGAGGAGAAGTAAGAAACAGTTTACCATGGACATGAATGTTATAAGATTTATATTTCCTTTGCTTTAAATTAACAAGCCTGCAGTTGTTTTTTCCCATTTTCTTCATTGCAGATAAGCATTATTAGTTGATAAGTATACGTTCTTGTGTCATTGCTGAATAGGGCATCATGATAGACCTTCAGGCATACCAGCAAGTATATCCTTGCAAAATATGTTCATAAGAATATTGCTGGAATTGGTATAATTGGAATGTGAATATCTCTAAAAGATTTATCTTTGTAACTCAGGGTTGCATGCTGCTACCAAATTGGTCGTGCCTTGCATTTCTTCCAGTCCTTTGGCTGCTTTTGTCTTTTGTTTTTAATGATAATTTAGAAGCGCTAAGGCCATAAATAATCATACCTGAATGACTAGCAGAATTTTTGAACCTGGGTGGCTCACCTCCCTGGATTTGGACCCAGAAGTCACTAGGGTACTCAGGGATTTTAATATGCATGTCGACGCTCTTTAGCACATCAACATTGCAGGATTTTGGATGCCATGACAGCCTTGGGTTTTTCTCAAACGGTTATGAAACCCAACCCATTTGGTCAGACATATTCTTGATCTATGGCTTGTGCTTTTGGCTGAGGGCCTCAGTGATCATTGCAAGCTGGAGAGCCAGTTTAGGCTATCTTTTGGGTTGGCCATTTTCTTAGAGGGAGGGAGATGGTATCAGTGCTGGAATTGATTCAGAATATAGGGGTCATAATTGACTCCCAGGTAACCTTGAAACCCCAGGCACATTCAATGTGCTTGAGGGTATTATGCCTTTGTGCTGTCTGTGTATTTTTTTATCTGAGAATGATGTCCACCTGGTCCTTCAATCTCTGGTTTCTCTTTCTCACTGCAACGTGTTGTATCTGCGGCTCCCAGCCTATGTTCTGCAGGCATTTCAGATGGTGCAGAATGTGGGCGCCCAGCTGTTGACTAGGTCTGGATGTCTGACCCATATGATCCCAGCTTTGAGCTCTCTGCACTGGTTGCCAGTTCATTTTCGAGTTCATTTAAGATCTATTGCCTGATTTTTAGGACTTTCCAAGAGGGATCTCACAGTTATGTGAGTGCTTTGTTGGTCCCCTATACACTTGGCTGTCAGTTACAATCCTTGACTTCTCATTTGCTAGTGGTGGTCTTGGTGTGTGAGGCCCATTTGTCCAAAACTCATGCTACAACTTTTCCTGTGGCTGGTCTAGCAATATGGAACCAACTGCAGCTGTTATTGATAGCCAAGACTGATTATGAGACATTTTATTTATTTAACAGGTTTTCTGTACTGCCCTATCATTAATTCAGAGAACATCACAGCTAACCAACTTTTACATAGAACAGGTATTGAACTTGGAAGATTATATGGGGTACAATGGGTACGTAAATAACTACAGTATTAACTATTTATATGCAAGCAGTGAGGCTAAATATGATGTAGTTATAAGGGTTGAGGATATAGCCCAAGGAGGGGCTTAACCAAGATATGTTTGATCAGTATGCTCGTGGGGTGGGTCTATTGTGTTCCAGAATGAAATGAAACTTTGTAGCTTTCCTATAGTCTGATATGTTTGATCAGTATACTCATGGGGAGGGTCCATAGTATTCCAAAAAGAGATGAGTCTTTATAGCTTTCCTGTAGTCTGTTAGGTCATTGATGGCTCGTATAGGGCCGATAATTTGTTCCATAGTGGGGGAGCGTATATGGAGAAGGCTGTTACGCATGTAGATTGTCTGGCTTTCATCTTGCTTGTTGGGACTTCCAAGGTGTTAGATGTTCTTCTTGTTCTGGTCTGCTGTGTTTTATGATCATTGACCGAAGGATAGGAGGTGATAAGTTGTTGATTATTTTGAAGATTATTGTTAAGGTTTTGCATTTGGATCGTACGGTGACTGGGAGCCAGTATAATTGTTGTAAAGTGGGGGGTTACATGACTTTATCTTGCTGTTTCGGTAATAATTTGGGCTGCAGTGTTTTGCACCAGTTGTAGAGGGAGTATTGTTTTCTTGGGAAAGCCCTGGTAGATTATGTTGCAATAATCTATTATGAGTGCTCTATGGCTTGATATACTGTTCAGAAGTCACTATCACTGAGTAGTTTGTGTATTGTTCTTAGTTTGTTGTAGGCTGTCCTGGTTGTTCTTTTTTATGTGTGGTTGGAAGCTGAGTTGCAGGTCGAACGTAACTGTCATCCTGATGGGTGGCGGGGTGTGCTGTGTTGTGTCATGTCGCTGGTGTGGGAGTAATGTTGGAGAAAAAGATGGTGCTTTAGAGCCTTCCTAAATTGCGCAAGGAATTTGAGTTTGGTGGGGAAGCTATAGCATTTCTGGTGATAGGTAACATTTCTGATTTTTTGAAATTTATTGAAAGGTTTTGTTCTTTGAGCCATTTTGTCATTTCAAGCATGTGGTAATTTGCGAGTAATCTGGATGTCTGATGTTTATAGGGGTGAATACCATAATGTCACCTGTATATATTCTTTATTGAATGTTGTGCTGTTTTATAATGTTGCATAGATGTTGAAGGTATATATTGAAAAGCAGTGCTGAGAGAGCCAGCACTGCCTTGCAGGGTAGAAGGAGTTGGGTTTTCCAGTGTTTTATGTGTGATATTATTCTTATTGTATATGTTTGTGCCAGGTGTTTGCTTTATAAATCTCTTAAATGATTAAAGTAAACCAGCAGACATCTGCACAGATTCAGCAACATTATGTCCCTTTGGGAAGGGCTTTGCAAACCTGCCCTATTTTTTCAAGATATTCACAATGAAGTGCATGAGAGATATTTGGATTTGAGGTGTAATTACTAACCTTTCCCAAATCCAAGCTCAAGGTAAATTACAATCACATATACAAGTTATGTCATTGTCATTGTCGAAGAGGACCCGCAATCCAAGTTGCATCTGAGGCAATGAAGGGTAAAATGACTTGCCCAAGATCACAAGAAGCATTAGTAAAGTGGAATTTGAGCAGTGACTTTCCTGGCTCTCAGCCTACTGCTTTGAACAGAAGGGTATTCCTCCATGCTGCATATTGGTGATCCAGTAGATGGAAATTTATCTAATGCATCTTTAATGTAACTATCCGGAAAACCTAACTGGATGGAGGGCTACCAGGCAAGGTCTAGCAAATTTGCTTTAAGTTTCCAACTGAATAACTAAAAATAAGATTTTATTTATTTATTTATTGATTGACAAGTTTTTTTTTATCCCGCCTTTTCATAAAATCAAAGCGGTTTACATTATAACTCAAACCATTGCAGAGAACGTACATTGGAAACATGGGGAGGGGTGACATTCAGGGGATGTTCGGAACAACAGAACATATATACAGACGCTAAGTTACGTGTTAACTGGAGTCAGGAGGCTGAGGAGTTAGGTGTCTTCACTGAAGTGATCAATGAAGAGGAAGGATTTTAGCTGTTTCCTAAAGTCTTTTATGTCCGTGGTGGTCCTTAGTTTCTCTGGAAGGGCGTTCCAAATGGCTGGTGCCACTAGTGAAAGTGCCCTCTTCGCAGTGGACTTGTTGACTTTCGTGTCCGAGCCAGGTGTTGGAATGGTGTCTATGGTGCTCTGTCTCCTTGGTCTGCTGTTGGGTTTTATGCAAATCAGGTCCTGTAGGATTCTGGATGATATGTTTTTTCTTATTTTGAAGATGGTCAGCGCTATTTTATATTTGGCACGTGAGGTAACTGGTAGCCAGTGGAGCTGGTTCAAGAGGGGCAATATGTGATCATGCTTAATTGATCCAGTGATGGCACAGGCGGCAGTGTTCTGGACTAATTGCAGGGGTCGGATGGTTTGTTCTGGTAGACCTTGTAAAAGGGAATTGTAGCAGTCCAGTATGGGCGTTATGACGGCTTGACAGACTGTATGGAAATGGTCTTGGCTAAGGAGAGGTTTGAGTCTTTGAATAGTGGCCAGTTTGTGGAAAGCATTCCTGGTGATTGCAAGCTTAGGTGACGGTCGAGAGTGACTCCCAGGTACTCTTTTACTGAAATAGGAGTGTCGGCCACGTTGATTGAGGTTAGGAGGTGAAGTAGGGGTCTCGTGCGATGATTAATGTTAATGTGGATGTGTAGATTGTTGATGGAAAGCCGTCAATCATCTCTTGCAGGCATTTTGCCATTGTTGCGTAGTCCGGGGTGTCCGAGTGGATTGGGGTATATGCTATGAAGTCGTCTGTATAAATGGCACAGTGTATCTTGTGCTTTTTGAAAATGCTACAGACTGGCTGTATATAAATGTTGAAGAGAAGAGCAGACAGAGGACCTTTGTGGGACTCTCTGTGCTGTGTAGAAAGGAGCGGAAGTGTGTGATCCAACTTTGACATTTTGTTGTCTGTTGCTGAGGTACGATTGACATTTTGTTATCTGTTACTGAGGTACGATTGAAAGCACTTGAGTGTGGTGCTGTGGAGTCCAATGCTTGTTAGTCGATTTAAAAGAGTTCTGTGTGATACTGTGTCGAAGGCAGAAGAGATATCAACAAAAACTAGCAGGAAGCCTTTCTTTATGTTGTCTATTCCTCTGAGCAGGTGATCAAATAGATGGGTGAGAAGGGTCTTGACATTGTTGTGGTTAGGATGAAAGCCATGTTGGTGGAGGTTCAGGGGGACATGTGAGTCAATGTGCTGCTGGAGCTGTCTCTGAACTATCTTTTCAATTATTTTGGATAAAAAAGTGAGGCTAGAGATTGGGCGGTAAGCTGCGGGGTCTGTGCTGTCAGTTGAGGTATTTTTCTGGGTTTGTCAAAGGGTAGCTTGTTTGAGAGCAGGGGGCATATGTAGCCTTGAGTTAAGGAGGAGCTTATTATGTTGTGGATGCATTTGACCAACTCTTCCTTGGCTGATTTAATCCAGACCACCAGGCAAGGGGTCTGAAGGAGCTGTGCTGGTGTTTAGGGCGGCAATAGTGCAGGCAACTTGCTCGGTTGTAGGGATGTGGAATTCGCTCCACTTGTGAAGTGTTGGATTCTGTGTTCAGTGTCAGTGTGGAGTTGCTGGAGGTATCCATGGCTGGGGGTCTCAGAGGAGGCTTGTTCTTGGCAAGGAGGAAATCAGCAAATGTTTGAGGGTAGATCCGTGTCTTCTTCTCGCTGTGTTTGTGAGGGTGCGGACAATCTTGAAGCGCTCTCTGGGCTTGTTGCAGGATTCTAAGATAAGGTTGGTGTGGTATTGTTGTTTGTGTCAGTTGATTAGGCTCTTGTATTCCCATTTCATTATCTTGTATTGTTTTATTTTTATTTATTTTGTGTTTTTTTTATACCGCCCCTTCCAGAGATCAGGGGCGGTTTACAAGGAACTTAAAAACAATATAAAAAACAGTGAAATATTGTATTACATAGAACATTAATGAAAATATAATAACTATGTTACAAAGAAAAACAGTTTGTAAATTAATTACATGGTTAAAACAAAACTATTTACAATAGTTATTTGTAATCGTATGTACAGTGTTGGGAGGGGGGCTGTTCTGAATAGTTAATAGGAGCTAGTTAGGATTTACCTGGTTAGAAGTATCAGAAGTGGTGATAAGCAGATGCTAATTGGAGTTTTAATGTGGTTTCAGACCGGTCATGTCTCCCCTGCCGCTCTTGCAGGCGTAGTTTTCTCTTGGTCTCTCTTATTGCTTCAGAGTACCATGGGCTGATTTTAGCCTGGCTTCTTTGTGCTTTGGGCTTGCTTGGTCTGGGGCTTTTGCGGCTAGGCTGATGGTGGTGCTCCAGGTTTTGATTGCTTCCTCAAGATCGGTAAAGTCCTGAGGTAGTTTGGGGAGGGTGTCATTGAGGAATTGGTCTCTGTCAAATTGTTTGAATCTTCTTCCAGGGTTAAATGTTTTCTGTGGGTTTTGTATTAACGGGAGATGGATCTTAAAGTGTATGGCATGGTGGTCCGACCAGGGTATTGGGGTGACCAGAGGAGGCGTTATATTATCCTGATGTAATAGGCTTGTCGGGGCAAATATGAGATCAGGGGTGGAGCCTGAGCGGTGGGACGGTCCTGTGAGTATTTGGTGAAACTGAAGAGACTCCATTGCTCTGTGGAAAGCAGCTTCCTTCTTGCTGGACGCAGATGTGAAGTTCAGATTGCCTAGTAATATAAGTGGCTTGTGGGGAGAGTTGGCAGAGCACACTGATTCAAGTATGCTGGAAGTTTCCTCAGCAGCGGCACTGGGGGCTCTGTAGGTTAGACAGATGGCCAAGTATCTGTTTTCTATGGTGATTAAGTCTGGTGCTAAGTTAAGGTCTGTTCGTGTTATGATTAATACCCCTCCACCTCTCTTGTGGATGCAAGGACGGTTAAGTGCTGTGTGTGTAGGAGCTGTAATCTGGTTCAGGATAACCTGGTCAGTATTTTTAAGCCATGACTCAGTAATGCAGAGAACGTCAGTTTGGTGGGCTTGAATGTGATCTATAATGTATAAAATTGTACATATAAAGAGGAACATGACACAGCATCTTTCTTATTTTTCTTCTGAAAAAGAAAATATTTGCAAATAATAGAAATAATCAATATTAAAGCATCAACGAGAGAGAATACATCCTGTGCCAACACTGAGCTCTAGGAACAACAGTAAGTACTGGAAACGGTAAAGAAATGTAGGAAGGACGACACATTCAATAAGAGCCTCATTCCAAGCAAGGCACGTCCAGGCTGTTAGCCTGCTCAAAAAAATGTGTACCTGATTCTGCACCCACACAAGTTAGACGTTCCCATGGACACAGAATAAGGCATTTAGACAGGCCAGATGGGCCCCAATTCCACAGCTCTGGACGTCCATCAGATTCCTGGGTAGATTTCCCTATGCTCTTGCTGGAGCCCCGGTGCTATGACATCTTATCGCCATGGCACCGGGATGCCATGCAGCAGCTCAGGCAGGCCGACGCTGGTCCTGCTCTGCTTTCCTTGCCACCCAACCCCTGGCGGGGGCAGCCCGAACCAAGATCGGGTGGCAGGAGCCTACCTTGCCGCTGCCATGCCACGTCTGCGGGTCTACATGCCCCAATCTCTGCAGCCCCAGGAACTTATTCCACCTCCAAGGTGGAATAAGTTCCCCATCCTTCCTGCCTCCTGTGGACATACAAGGCCATGACTGGAATCGCACCTGTACGTCTGGGTGCATAGGCCGACCCTTGCTCTGTCTATCCTCCACCTCTGGCCCTCCCCCTCCTGCCCCCATCCAGCACTCCCCACACACCAGCACAGCATGTGCGGGGGTGGGGGAGGGCTGCTGACACAGAATAGGGCTCCTGTAAATAGCGGGGGTTGCACATCCGACCCGGACTGCAACCCCACTATTCGCATCTCTGAATGACCCCCTAAGTGAAGACTGAATGGGAACCTGTCTGGATTTTCATGTGTCTCAGTTTTGTACTAGGCATCTTACAGCCTAGATTTGTATAGGACATCTAGCTTAGATCCATGCATGCCAAACTCAGAGCTGGCACAACCATGAGGTAAACCAGGTAGCTGCCTAGGATGGTAGCTTCTTGGGGGGTGGCAAACAGCAGGGCATTCAAAGCTAAAAAATAGATTCTGACAACCACAGAGGGCATAAGGCTTAAGGTCTGCTTAGGGCACCAACACCTTGAACCAACTCCGTGGCTGGCCCTGGCCAAACCTCATGCCAAACTGTGATAGTATTTTATATAAAGGCTCGCTTCAGATGAGTAAGTGGTTGATCTTACCCAATTCTGAAGCCAAGTTCCAAAAATCAAACATGTAGCATTTTCAGGTGGTTTTGAACACCAGAGAGGTACGCTCAATTTCCCCCCCCCCCCCCCACAAGCTCTCTTCAGAAGCCCATGTATAAATGTTCACATGAAAATTTCCCGAGACTATGCATATTGCTGTTCTAAATACAGAAGACTTGTCTAAACCATACCTACACATGTGTCCTTGCTGCTAACATATCTTTTCTAAAATCGCTGTTTATATATGTGCACCCCAGATTTTGCACATGTAAATGGTGCCGGGCCCTTCTAAACTCCTCCACTTAGTCTACCATGTCCACTTAGATTTATGGATATTTTTATTTCAGATATACAACTCGTTGCGTTCTAAACACATTGCTCTGTGCTAATCCACATGTTACTGCCTTCCTAAAACAGAGAAAATTACACTCGGTTTGGAATACAAATAAAACATTATAGTTTGCATGGATGCTGTAATCACACTGGTAATACGTCTAAAGCTGTCTTAATTCTGTTACAAATTTTCTGTGCTTGTTTAAATGAAACCCACAATTAGCATTCCTGCAGTAAACATAAGCCTGGCTATGGTATTGTCTGTGAGTATGGGCAGAATCCCAGCAGGAACAAAGATTACTGTTAATTTTCATCTTGAGCTAGCCTGGTTTCATTCTCTCTTCCAACAGTGCCGTGATTATGCCAGTATTTCTCTGATATTATAGAGTATTCAGTTCACAACGATTTGAACAAGGTACCAGCTGTGCTAAAAAAACCCCACAATGCTCAAGTATCACGTGTGGTCAGCAACTGGGTGGGGCATGAGGGTCTGATGCTAAAAAAGCACTATATTAGGACTAAAATTTGGGTAGCAGACTGTATCGCCCGGGCTCAATACCGGTGTACCGTGCCCAGGAGGGAAGGGGAACCGGCGTCCCACCAATACTTGAAAGTCCATGTTGTTGGAGCTTGGCGAGGAGCAACTATCGCCAGCAGAATCCTGCCCTAACCATTAGTGTGCTGTAGTAAGCATGTCCCTTTATTTCCAAAGGCCAAATATGCACTTCGTGTTTTTGATAGCTGCTTCTTTCTTTACTACGTCCATTCCATAGTCACTAAATGGGGCAAAGTCTTTTTTGAATGTCTTTATGAAAGTAGCATCTTTTCAGGGTGCTGCATCACTATTCATTATCAAATCCCAACACACACAGCAAACTCATGCCACCCCTGCTAAATCTATTCTTTGAAAACCAGCAATGTCAGCTGCATGGTAGCCTTGGAGCAGAGTTGTTCAAACGTTAAGTGTACTGAAAAAAAGAACTGCAAAGAAGGAAAATTCAAGAAATAAGCAAGAGCATACTTTGACAGCGTACATAGTGTTAAGCCGCAGGAGACCAATCAGCAGCTCATTTGCAACTTTACTTAAGTGGCTCCTTGTCAAATAGACTGAAAATTGCTGTGTTTAAAATATTGCTGGATTATAGTTTTAAAATTACTTTGCAACCCTCTGTCCTTATTCCAGGGGTTAGCACTTCGCTTTGAGGGTACATTCTGTTACGTATTTTAACAACCAAACTTGGATGGAACAAACAACTACAAGTTTTTTATTTTTCATGAGATTTGGTGGTTCATTCTCAAAATATGGCATCTGTTCTCTTGCAATGTGCTTTTGTTCGATCTCGTCTTTATAGCACTTCTTACAGGAATCAGAAAGGTAAACACCATCGGTAGAATAATGGTAAGGAATCCTTGTAGGGTCTTTCTCATGGGCGGACGTGTCGTTTGCAAGTTTCAGGACTATTTCCTATTAATTCATAGTTATAGCCCAAGGTACCATACAGCCAATGTATGATAAATATACAATATAAAATACTATGACACTAAAGCAACACAATACACTATAGGGGTCTTTTTCGAAGCTCCATTCATGATTTCCACATCTGAAATCGGCCTTTCAGATGTGGGAATCATAAAAAAATCCCAGAAGCCATTTTAGAAAGCTCTAAAGTTAAACGTACATGTTGCAAGGGTGGTTGGTAGAGGCATGTCCCGGGTGGTCCTGAAAAGATACACATACATATGTGATTTTTGAAAATGCCTGTGGGCTGTACGATCCCTGTCTATACCTGTTCCAGGGCTAGGGTTGCCAGATACCTTTGGTCCAAAATCAGGACATTTTTTCAAAAAATAGCACTTTTCAAAAAAATGTTTTATTAGGCATCAAACACAATAAAACATTATTTACATGTATTTACTGTTTGATGATATTTGATTTAGCAGATTTTCGTCAGCCAAAATCTTTTTGTACATATCACCACAAGATAATGAATAGTTTATTTTAACTTGAAGCAAGCATTTTACAGTTTTAATATCCAATCGATTTCGATCATCTATCCATTGCTTCTTGCACACCGAAAATACTCATTCCACTAGTGACGTTATAAATAATTGCAAATTAATGTACATTAGTAACATTACTATGATGACAAAAATTGAAAATTGTTAACAAACGATATAAACTATGATCAAGACTTCGTGCTTCCAGAAAATTTTTATATTTTCCCCCTCTTTACATACCTCTTAAATTTGCTATATTTTGTATGTACAATGGAACCCAAACTTTCCCATTTTTGGGAAAGAACCCAAAATGTTTTCCCCTTTTTCAAACAAATGCCAAAAGGAATGTGTTTGGGCAAAAACACCAAGTCTCACTCACACTTTGAAAAAGAATAACGTTTCATTTCTCCAGTTTATGCACAATAAGCGAATAAAAATAACTTCATTTGTATTATTATGTTCATCTTAATCATCTGTCAAAATTTTACAGAAATTCAGGACAAGTCAGGACATTTTTCAAATCGGGAGAAGCTTCCAAAAATCAGTACAATCCTGATAAAATCAGGACAACTGGCAACTCTATCCAGGGCATGAATAGACATCAGAAAAGCACTCATTCCGATACCCAGACACCTGTGGGTAATACAGAAGGTGGCATTCACATATTCGACATCGGTTTCCCACTGGTAAAGAAACATGCGACTAAATGGCAACACCTGTCTTGAGGTTGACAGGCCACATAATGTCTCTGCTTGCAAAATGGCATGCTGGGACTTGTATGAAGCGCGGGATAAACATTCCCCTCCTAAAATATTATCAAGGGGCCATCTATGTGGCTGTGGTCTCTGGTGTCCATATCAGGCATGTACATGTTTCTAAAATCAGGCTGAAACCTGCACGTGACCAGCTTATTAACATGCATGAGTCCATCGGTTTTAGTGCTGACCACCACTTCTATGGTATTTGGGAGTTTTTGACCTGGTCATCCCACATTGCAGCTAGTCGACCTTTCTAAAATGTACCTTTACATGACAAAATAAAAATATACAACAAAATGAAGCTTAAACACAACAAATGACAAACTGTGCATTATAAACCCAACTAAAACTCTAAGTCGATCAGATGTGTTTCTAACAGTATGAATCAACTTTTTATTTTGTTTCCAGAAACCTCAGATGGCTCTGAAGAAAGGGTCTGTGAGTTCTCAAAAAGTCACACAGGCCAACATCTTTTAATGTTGGGCACAAAAGCTATGACAGTTTACTGTAATACCAGTCTTCCCCAGGACCAACTCTGCATGAATAAAATCCCAAGAAAGTTAATTTGCACCTAATTAAAACCTTACTGAATGCTTTACATTATTGATGCTCACTAGAATGTCTGAAATAGCACTTTCTCCTCGGTTCCTCTGTTAATCTCATTCAAGGTTGGACTAATTTTCACAGCAACTGCATTTTATTTAGTACATTTTTACAGGTTTGGAGAGCAGAGGTGAACGGCATTTGCCTGGCTCAATCCCTAAGTTCCTTTTCCAGCTGTGTTATCCTGTTATCTGCCTATTTATACTAATTAAGAATATAGTCCTACCCATTATATGTGATGATCCTCCATTTATTCCTCACCTATAACCACCTAGGTCAGTGGCCTTCACTCCCAGACCTCAAAAGCATGCATATTATCTCCAGGCTCTCTCTCTCTCTCTCTCTCTCTATCTATATATCTATATCTATATCTATCTATCTATCTATATATCTCTATATCTATATCTATATATATATATATATAATATATATATATATATATATATATATATATATATATATATATATATAGATATATATATAGATATATATATATAGAGAGAGAGAGAGCCTGGAGATAATATGCATGCGTATTCATTAGAGAGATCCTGAAAACCTAACCCACTGGTGGGCTTTAAGGACTGGGACCTGCTTCATTCTTCTCTGTCGGGCCTTTGCTGGCCTAACTCAGTCTCCTTTGATTCGTGGGTCTGTATGTCGACTAGACTGTGCCAGTCCTGTGCACTATACAAATGAATAATACCAGAGCTTTTTTTGAAGGGACACCCGTTGGTACTAAGTACTGGCACCTTTTTCATTGCCTACTAAAATTGACCCATGGTCCTCATGTATTAATGAAAAAGCCTTGCAAATGAGCACCAGCACCTTTTTTTGCAAGGAAAAATGCACTGAATAATCCTTCTAAAATAATTTTTGTTATTGTTGTTGTTTATGTATTACTTTGTTTCTGGGTGATATCTGCATGATAGCCCTGAAAAGGAACAATGCAATATCATCCTAATTCATCTAGTGGCACTTACCCCCAGACCTTGAGGGAAATCAGCAGGTCAGGTTTTCAGGTTATTCCTAATGAGTATGCATCAGAGTGATTTGCGTGCAATATGTATGCAGATCTACATTCACTAGGGGTACCCCGTTTATGCTCTTTGAGGACTGGGAGTGAATAGCACTGATTTAGGTACCTAGTAGTTGAGATCTTGACATGCTAATCTCTCCTCAGGAATGAAATAAATATTGGATATACCGGGAGACCTTAATGGTTCTGTTTTAACTGAGAGCCAAAAATATATTTTTCTCATTAATGTTTAATTTTCTTGGCGTTCTGTACAATAAGTAAAATAAATCATTTTACCTACACCAAAGTAGCAGTAAGAAACCACATGCATAGTAACATAGTAAATGACGGCAGATAAAGACCAGCATGGTCCATCTAGTCTGCCCAGCAAGATGGCAAGAGTAGGTGCACCTGTCACTCTGTGCAGGCCACCCCTCCCCATGTCTTTGTTTAGGGGTAAACCCACCACTCCATGTAGGACACCCCTATTTGTTGAGACGTTATATGGTTCAGAAGTTAGATGGTACTGTTTATTTTGTTTTTATCCTATTGCTGTAAAGGGATCCGCTGTGTTTGTCCCATGCTGTTTTAAATTCCGTCACCGTGTTTGCCCCCACCACTTCCTTCGGGAGGGCATTCCAAGCATCCACCACCCTTTCAGTGAAAAAAGTTTTCCTGACATTGCCTTTCAATTTACCACCTTGCAGCTTCATGTTATGCCCTTTAGTTTTACAGCTTCCCCGTCTTTGGAAGAGGATTGTTTGTTCATCATTTCTCTTTAAGTATTTAAAGGTCTGAATCATATCTCCCCTGTCCCTCCTCTCCTCCAAAGTGTACATATTTAGGTCTTCAAGTCTCTTCTCATAAGGCTTCTGACGCAGGCTCCAAATCATTTTGGTCGCTTTCCTCTGAACAGTTTCCAGTCTTTTTACGCCTTTTGCAAGATATGGTCTCCAAAACTGAACACAGTATTCCAAGTGAGGCCTCACCAGTGACTTATACAGTGGCATAAGTACCTCTTCCTTTCTGCTGGTAATCCCTCTCTGTATGCAGCCCAACATCCTCCTGGCTTTTGCCACCGCCTTGTCGCACTGTTTTGCCACCTTGAGATCATCAGAGATAATCACACCAAGGTCTTTCTCCTGAACCGTGCATACCAACCTCTCGCCCCCTATCTTGTACATTTCCCTTGGATTTCTGCTACCCAAGTACATGACACTGCACATTTTCGCATTAAATCGTAGTTGCCAAGCATTAGACCAGTCTTCCAGCTTTTGTAGATCTTTCCTCATGTTAACCACTCCCTCGGGGGAGTCCACTCTGTTGCAAATTTTTGTGTCATCTGCAAAAAGACAGACTTTTCCATTCAGTCCTTCAGCAATATCACTCACAAATACCTTTGAACAGTGCTGGACCCAGCACCGAACCCTGGGGCACTCCGCTAATTACCTTCCTCTCATCCGAGTGAGCTCCATGTACAATCACCATCTGTCGTCTGTAAGTCAACCAGTTTCTAATCCAGTTTACCATCTTGGGACCCATCCCCAAGCTACTGAGCTTGTTGACAAGCCTCCTATGAGGAACAGTATCAAAGGCTTTGCTGAAATCCAGGTAGATGACATCCATCGCATGCCCCTGATCTAGTTCCTTGGTCACTCAGTCAAAGAACTCAATCAGATTTGTTTGGCAAGACCGTCCTGCGGTAAAACCATGTTGCTTCGGATCTTGCATCCTGTTGGTTTTGAGAAAGTTCACTATTTGCTGTTTCAGGAGCGCCTCCATTACTTTTCCTGCCACCGGCTTGTAGTTTGACACTTCTTCCCTGTCACCACTTTTGTGTAGAGGTACGACATCAGCCATTCTCCAGTCCTGAGGAACCTCTCCTGTTTCCAAGGATCTGTTGAAGACATCCTTTAGCGGTCCTGCAAGAACCTCTCTGAGCTCTTTCAGTATCTTAGGATGTATCCCATCTGGTCCCATGGCTTTGTCCACTTTCAGTTTAGCAAGTTGTTCTAACACCTCGTCTTCTGTGAATGGTGTGGTATCTACTTCATTCCCATTTTTATATTTGGGAGTCACAACTGGTCCATCTCCAGGATCTTCTTTAGTAAAAACCTAGCAGAAGTATTTATTTAGCAATTCTGCTTTTTCAGTGTCACTTTCCACGAGTCCTTTCCCAGCACTTCTGAGTCCTGCAATTCCAACTCTGATCTTCTTCCTTTCCCGAATATACCTGAAGAAAGTTTTGTTGTTACCCTTAACATCTTTAGCCATCCTTTCCTCTGCCTTTGATTTTGCTATCCTTATTACTCTTTTAGACTCTTTGAGTTGGATCCTGTATTCATTTCTGTGTTCTTCTGTTTGCAAGCTTTTGAATTTTGCGAAAGTTGCGGTTTTTGCCTTTATTTGAGCAGCCACCTCTTTGGAAAACCAAATAGGTTTCCTTCTCCTCTTGTTTTTATTTACTTTTCCTACATATTTATCTGTTGCCCCATTTATTGCCTTCATGAGTTTAGCCCATTGCAATTCCACTTCCTTTATCTCCTTCCACCCCGTCATCTCCTCCTTTAAGTACTCTGCCATTTTATTGAAGTCAGTGTATTTGAAGTTTAGGACTTTGAGCTTGCTATGATTGGCCTGTACCATGGCTTTAATCTCAAACCACACTGTGTGATGGTCGCTGTTGCTCACAGGGGCACTCACGCAGACATCTGACACACTATCACTGTTGGTGAGCACTACATCCAGTGTTGAGCTTTCCCTGGTTGGTTCCAACACCATTTGTCTAAATAATGCATCTTGGAGAGCATCCACAATCTTTTTGCTTCTTTCCAGATGTGCAGAAGGAGTAATCCAATCCACATCAGGTAGATTAAAGTCACCCAATATGATTGCTTCCCCCTTTGATGCTATCTTGGCAATATCTATAATCAATTCATTGTCTCTCTCTTCAATTTGAGTCGGAGGTCTGTAGACTACAGCAATATGGATGACAGTGCCATCTCCTCTTTCCAACGCAATCCAGAGCGCTTCTTCTTTTCCCCATGTCCCCTGCATTTCAGTAGCTTTAATATTGCTTTTGACATACAAGGCTACTCCAACTCCTTTTCCATTTTCTCTGTCTCTTCTGAATAGATTGTAGCCAGCTATGGCTATATCCCAATTGTGCGATTCATTAAACCATGTTTCTGTAATGGCCACAATGTCCAAATCCATTTCCACCATTAAGGCTTCCAGGTCTGGAATTTTGTTGGCTAAGCTTCGAGCATTTGTGCTCATTGCTTTCCAGCACTTTCCTGGCTTGTGTGTATTTTGCATTGATTTTGTTCTGCCTACTTCTTCCCACATGCTTTTGATGTGTGGTTTAAAAGTGTGGCTGTTTCTGATGGTGTTCTGCTTTTGCTGGGGGTGGCATGCAGATGTTGACCTTCCACATCTGTCACCCCCTTTTCCTAGTTTAAATGCATATCCACATACTGCCTGAATTTTTCACTTAGGATTCTTTTCCCTGCGACAGAGAGATGTAGTCCATCAGCACAGTATAGTCTCTTGTTGGTCCATCTGTTGTCCCAGTTGCCAATAAATCTGAATCCTTCTTGTTTGCACCAGCTCTGGAGCCATGTATTAAAGCTGTTAATACGATGCAGCCTTTTTGTCCCCTTACCAAGAACAGGTAGAACTTCTGAGAATGCAACAGTGTTAACAACGCGCTTGAGTTTCTCTCCCAGAGATTGGAAGTCCTTTTGGGCTGTGGAGGCACTGTTCCTAGCCAGGTCGTTTGTGCCTAAGTGGATAATAACATCAAGCTTGGAGTGTTCACTTTTTGTGCTAAGTAATTCAACAATTTGGTTTGTATTCCTGCTGGCTGAAGAGCCTGGTAGGCACATGACTATCTTCTCTCCTTTGAACTGTGTTCCCAAGTTAGTGCCTCTGATGATGGAATCTCCAAGTAGTAGTAGTTTTCTGTTTGGTGAGGTTTTCTTCATATTTGGTGCTTTAGCAGGAGATTGGGCATTGTCTGACTCATTTAAGGGCTCTTCAGTTCCTTTGGATTGGGCATCCTCATTAGCCAAGGCAGAGAAGGCATTATGCAGGGATATCTCTTGATGTACAGAATGTCTCTGTGTTACAGGTCGCAGTCTACCAGAACCCACTGTGATCCATTTGTTCCTAGGGCATTTGATTCTTTGTGGGAGCGGTGGTGGACTTTGTTCAGTTTGTATCATAGAAGAGGTGCCCTTCATTGCAGCCAGTTCCTCCCTCAGTAGAGACACTTCTTTATGCATGGCAGCTAGGTCTTTCCTTAGTAGAGTCAGTTCTTCATGCATGGCAGCTGACTTTAGGCATATAGGACAAGCTTACATTTCAAAGGTACTAAACCAAAACTCAAAAAGCTTGCAAAAAATTCAAGGAAAAATGTTATAACTTATATATTCCCAATTTGCATGTGAGAAATCGTTGCCAATGTGATTTACGTTAATATGAACACTGTATTCTTGGGTTTTGCTAAGAAAGATTTCAAAGGCTTAAAATTTCCTATTCCCCAAATGACTCAGAAAGGTTTCAGTTCCCCACAATTTTGTGAGAGGCAGTTTATTTGGGGGATGGAGGAATTTTTGCAGGAATTTTGAAGAGACCTTTAAAAATGAGAGCAATATATCTCCAGGAACAAGCAGGAATGAGTCTTCACATATGGGTATCGTCGGTACCGACGGAGCCTGCGCGGGAACGCTCCCCAGCGTCCAGTAAGAAAGCTTTTGGGAGCATCCCACTGCGCCTGCGTGCTGCCTTCCTGCCTTTCCTAACCACCTCTCTCCAGTTCTTATTTTCCGCGGAGCCAGCAGGTCGTGTTCCTGTCACCGCTGAAGAAGTTCTTTATTTTTCTTTATTTCTTTGGTCGCGCGTCTGCCTTCTTCGACGTTGGACCGGTACCGCCAGTCTTTTCTTTCTTTCTTCTTAAAAAACAAAACAAAACAAAAAAACTACCATTTCCACTTCTGTGCAATTTTGTCTTTTCGGCCTTGGGGCTAGAAGATTTTTCCTCATGGAAAAGCCCGCTTCCGGGTTTAAAAAATGCACGAAGTGCAGCGGTACGCTTTCTATCACCCACACCCATGACTGGTGTCTAAAATGTTTGGGTCCTGACCACTCCATCACCGATTGTGAGTCCTGCTCCATGATGTCTAAAAGAGGTCGACAGAATCGAGCGGCAAAGCTCAGTACCCTGTTTCCCTCTGATGCAGCTTCGGTGGCATTGACATCTTCTAGGGCTTCGTCTTCTTCCCATGGATCTCAGGTAACCAAACATAAGTCCAGCCAGTCCTCGAAGGGTAGATCTCCCTCTAAGTATCGAGATGCCTCTGGGCTTGCCCTCGAGGATCCTGCACCGGCAAAATTACCCCGGCGGGAGGCTCTGGCTTCCAAAGCTTCATCTATGGGGTCACAGGTTGACATCGATGGTGTGGCCTCGACCGATCACCTGTTGCCATGTTCTGGGGTACCGGTGGTCTCCACTGGTACCGACATCCAGACATTGGTTGCGTCGATGGATCAGAATATTCTGACCATGCAGCGTGCCATCACGGCATTCATACAAGCTGCGACGCCTCCGGTACCGCAACAAACTCGGTTGGCGATACCGATTCTGGCACCGGCACAGATATCGGTTCCGGTGCCGGTACCGCTTGCAGCGGTACCCTGTCCTGTGATGCCCATCGGTACCGAATCGGTACCGATCACTCCCGATGTCGATACCACTCGGTACGCGTATCGGGCCCTGCAAGAGCATCCAGACAGGCGATACTTCGATTCTTCTAAAGACTCTGATGAATCAGAGGCTTCCGTCGAAGCATCAGTACTCCTTCCTCAGGAGCCCTCTTCTCCAAAAAGAAGAATGTCTCCTCCAGAAGACTTGTCTTCAAGACTTCATTGGGGAAGTGGCCAGGGGCCTCTCTATTTCAGTGGCCCCTGAACCAGAGCCTAGAGCCAAGAAATTAGATATTTTGCAATATCCTAAGGCTCCTAAAGAGGCAGCTACTTTACCAATTCATGAGATCCTTTATGATCACATGTTGGGCATATGGGAGACACCTCTTACTACTTCCCCTCATTCTCGCAGGTTGGACACCATGTACCGTGTTCCTCCTTGTCCTGGCTTTCATAAGACTCATCTTCCTCACCATTCTATTGTGGTGGAGTCTGCTATGAAAAAGATAAAGAGTGCAAAAAGACACTCATCTAATCCTCAAGGAAGAGAATGCAGAACCTTAGATGCTTTTGGCAGGAGAATTTTCCAGGCCAATATGCTTACTGCCAGAATCAACTCCTATAGTCTCTATATGGGAATGTTTCTAAAAGAAGTTACAGATCATCTGCTAACTTTATCTCCTTTTATCTCAGAAGATAAAAGGGAAGAGTTTCTCACCTGGCTTAAAGATGCCCAGGATGTGTCCAAATTCTCCAACCGTGCAGCCTTTGATTCTTTTGAGTGTGCCAGCAGAGCCATAGGTGCACGCAGACTTGCTTGGTTGCAAGCTTCTGATTTGGAACCCTGGGTCCAGGATGGATTAGGAAATCTTCCTTGTACAGGTGAAAACCTTTTTGGTAAGGATTGGCAAGCAAAGGCCACTCAGATGGATGCTGAAAATTCTGCCTTAGATATACTTTCAAAGTCTACTTCTGCTCCTGCTCGAAAAAGGTTATTCAAAAAGACTTTCTTTCCCAAAAAAGGGAAATATTATCCTGGTTATGGTCTCTAGGCATCTTCTACAGGTCGTTTTGCTGCAAAGCGTCAGCAACAGCCTAAACAAGCCAAGCCTAAGGCTACAAGGACTGCTACGGCCCAACAGCCTCAGCCTCCTCAGGGCCTTTGACTTACGACTAGAGAACTTAGCCTTTCTGGCTCTAGAAGAACCAGAGCCTCTCACCATTCCAGGAAGGTTAGCTCATTTTGCTCCCAGATGGGAACAAATCACAGCAGAGCAATGGACCCTCTCCATCATAAAGGAGGGGTACAAGCTTCATTTCTTAAACCTTCCTCCTCACACTATGGTGAGACAGTTCAATTCTCCAACATCTCTCCTCGACCTTCTGGGTCAGGAGATTGCTACCCTTCTTGCCCACAGGGCAATAGAAGAAGTACCCCTTCTTCAACAGGGTTCAGGGTTCTACTCCCCCTATTTTCTTATTCCAAAGAAAACAGGGGGCTACAGACCCATATTAGATCTCAGAGAATTGAACAAGTTTCTATGCAGGAGAAATTCAAGATGATTTCTCTCGGTGCTCTCCTTCCATACCTTCAGAGTCAGGATTGGCTTTGTTCTCTAGATCTTAAGGATGCGTACACCCATGTCCTCATCCATCCAACACACAGAAGGTTCCTTTGGTTCCTTTATCAGGGAAAGCACTACCAATACAGAGTGCTTCCTTTCGGTCTGGCCTCTGCTCCAAGAGTGTTCACAAAATGCATGGCAGTAGTAGCTGCATTTCTACGCACTCTAGGAATATTTGTATTCCCATATCTGGATGACTGGCTCATCCGAGCACCATCCCAGTCAGAGGCCCAGACTTCCCTAGCCTGCACAAGGCGTGTTCTTCAGTATCTGGGACTTGTAATAAACATCCCAAAATCACAACTCACCCCTACTCAGTCTCTGGAATTCATAGGGGCCTTGCTAGATACTACAACTGCAAGGGCCTATCTTCCCCAGGCCCGTTGCCTACGCTTGGTGCAGTTAGCCTCTCAAATTCAGTTAAAATCCCATTTAACTGCTCGAGAGATGTTACAACTGTTAGGCCACATGGCATCCACCGTGCATGTAGTTCCTAATGCTCGCCTTCACATGAGGGCAGCTCAGTGGACTCTGTCCACCCAATGGACCCAGGCATCAGGTTGCCTGTCAGACAAAATAGCAACCTCCAGTCGCCTCTTTTGGTCCCTCCAGTGGTGGAAGTCCACTCAAAATCTGTTGCTGGGGTCCCCCTTTCAACAGTTGCTACCCCAAGCAACCCTTACAACAGATGGCTCCCCAAAGGGTTGGGGAGCTCATCTACAAGATCTCTCCACCCAAGGCATCTGGGCTCCACAGGAGACATCTCTACATATCAACCTCTTAGAGCTCAGAGCAATTTTTCTAGCTCTCAGAGTCTTCCACACCCTGCTCAGCTACAAGACAGTCCTCATCCATATGGACAACCAAGTAGCCATGTTCTACGTGAACAGGCAGGGCGGGACAGGCTCTCTGTCGCTTTGCAACGAAGCTTTGAGATTGTGGGCCTTTGCCAGACAGCATCAGATTCATCTCATGGTAGTGTATCTTCCAGGGGTTCAAAACTCTTGGGCAGACAGACTCAGTCGAGTTCTGCTTCCACACGAATGGTCCCTCCATGGGGACCAGATAGCCAGGATCTTTTGAATTTGGGGAACCCCAGACATAGACCTGTTTGCAAGTCCGTGGAATGCCAAACTTCCCCGGTTCTGTTCCAGGATTCCGTGTCAGGGAGTTCAGGCCAGGGATGCCTTCCTCCTCCACTGGGGCGCAAGACTTCCTCTATGCCTTTCCACCCATTCCCCTAATTTCCAAGACACTGTTCAAGCTTCAGAGAGACAAGGGGTCTATGATCCTCATAGTTCCACGTTGGCCACGCCAAGTGTGGTACCCTCTACTTCTTCATCTCTCTCAAGCTCCCTCCCTGGACTTGGGATCTGCTCCAGACCTCCTGTCCCAGGAGGAGGGAACGTTATGGCACCCAAATCCCCAGTCTCTTCATCTCAGAGCCTGGTTGCTGAAGGCCTAGACCTTCAAGATTGGCATCTGTCTCAGCAAGTGAAGGATATCCTTCATGCTTCCAGAAAGCCTTCCACTAGACGTTCCTATGCTTTTAAATGGAAAAGGTTTACCAATTGGTGTGCAGAGAAGGGTCTTAACCCTCTTGCAATACCTCTGAATTCTTTACTAGAGTATTTGCTGCATTTATCCCATGCAGGCCTTAAAACGAATTCAGTAAGAGTCCATTTGAGTGCTATTGCAGCAAACCTTAAGCCTCTCAATGGACATCCTATTTCCTCTCATCCCCTTATTGCAAGGTTCATGAGAGGCCTTCTTTTAACTAAACCTCCCATTAGACCACCTCCAGTGGCATGGGATTTGAACTTGGTTCTTGGCCAGCTTATGAAGCCACCCTTTGAACCCTTAGCCACTACCTCCTTGAAATTCCTTTCCTGGAAGGTTATTTTTCTCATTGCAGTCACCTCAGCTCGCCGTATCAGTGAGCTGCAAGCCTTAGTGGCTAATCCTCCTTATACAAGGTTCCATCATGACAAGGTAGTCCTCAGAACTAATCCACACTTTATGCCTAAAGTGGTCTCACCTTTTCATCTGAACCAGGAGGTGTATTTACCTGTCTTTTTTCCAGGACCTCATGCATCAAGTGCAGAGAGGAATCTTCATACCCTGGATTGTAAAAGAGCACTTGCTTTCTACTTACAAAGGACACAGCAACATAGAAAGTCCTCTCAACTTTTTGTTGCTTTTGATCCCTCTCATTTAGGACTTCCAGTCTCTAAGAGAACTCTGTCCAATTGGATTGCTCAGTGTATTTACTTCGCCTACCAGAGTTGAGAACCTTTCTCTGGAGGGCCATGTCACAGCTCACAATGTGAGGGCCATGGCAGCCTCTATGGCTCATCTAAACTCTGTGTCCATCGACCAAATCTGTCGAGCGGCCACCTGGGCCTCAGTTCATACCTTTACAGCCCATTACTGCTTGGACAAGGACTCCCGCCAGGATGCCTTGTTTGGTCAGGCTGTTCTCCAACACCTGTTCCATACCTAATCAACTCCTACGCCCCATCCCTGGTTGGATGCCCGAGATCCATGGGGTGAGGTAGAGCCCTTCTCAGGTACTTACAACTTGGAGATCTCCTTGGCATCTCTAGCTGGGGAGTCTCCATATGTGAAGACTCATTCCTGCTTGTTCCTGGAGCTAGCACAGTTACTTACCTGTAACAGGTGATCTCTGGGAACAGCAGGAATAAGTCTTCACAACCCACCCACCTCCCCTAGGAGTTGTATCTCTCTATCTTTCCTTTCCTCTCTCTCTCTTTGTCTCAGCTTTAAAACTCGAACTGGAGAGAGGCAGTTAGGAAAGGGGGGAAGGCAGCGCGCAGGCGCTGTGGGATGCTCCCAAAAGCTTTCTTACTGGACGCTGGGGAGCGTTCCTGCGCAGGCTCCGTCGGTACCGACGATACCCATATGTGAAGACTTATTCCTTATTCCAGAGATCACCTGTTACAGGTAAGTAACTGTGCTTTTTAGCTACCCAGTTTTAGACCCACAAACAATACTAGGACTGTCCTAGAAGTGAATAGATACACCAATATTTGCCTGAAAAAGCACTACACTGCTTTCTAACAATAATCTGCACAATAGAAAAAGTTTTAAATTTAGGGCTGGGTCCTCAGATTGGTAACATCTGCTTCTGGCTCTGTGAGAGAAGGGTCTGTTGAATCTCTGCTGCACCAGCAAAGAATAGTGTTAGTTATTTCATTTCCAAACCCTGCCCCCTGCCCCAAGGGTGGATCTGGGGAGGAAGACAGACAGTTACATTCCCAAGGAGTGACTCAGCCCGAGAGGAATCAGTCCGGGATCCTGCTCATTTACATCCTGGCATAGAAATACGTAAAGAGAAACGATGAACGAACAAACCTCTTCCAAAGATGGGGAAGCTGTAAAACTAGAGGGCATAACATGAAGCTGCAAGGTGGTAAATTGAAAGGCAATATCAGGAAATATTTCTTCACCGAAAGGGTGGAGGATGCTTGGAATGCCCTCCTGATGGAAGTGGTGGGGGCAAACACGGTGACGGAATTCAAAACGGCATGGGACAGACACAGTGGATCCCTTTATAGCAACAGGATAAAATCAAAATAAACTGAAACATATAACTTCTGAACCATCTAATGTCTCAACAAATAGGGGTGTCCTACACGGAGTGGTAGGTTCACCCCTAAACAAGGACATGGGTGGCCTGCACCTACTCTTGCCATCTTGATGAGCAGACTAGATGGACCATGCTGGTCTTATCTGCCGTCATCTACTATGTTACTATGTTAATTGGAAAACATTTTTAGCAAGACATTTTAACAGTTTCTGCTTTTCCTACTTGATCTTTGCATGGAAGAGCTTCCAAGCAAGCAAAAGTCACCTCAAACATCTCACTGCAATTTCAAAAACCTCTTTTCAATTTTTTTTTTATTTTTTATTCTAGTGATTGTCCTCTCCCTCTCCCCTTCTCCCCCTCAATTTCAAAATTTAGGGAAGGAACATTTCTTGAGTTCTCCATCCTATGATTTTCTTTTCAGGATACAGAGAGTTTGGCTGATGGGTCTTGGCTTATTCATTTTCTGGCAGGAACTAAAAGTCATTTTTTTATTGCTGACTGATGGGAAGTTTATAGAAAATGATCTAAGATCAGAATACGTATGCCATCGCTCCTCTTACAGGCCGCTTGGCAGTGCGTAGAGTAGACCTTGCTGGCATGCACACTTGGCTGCCCCTAGGACCTGTGGCATGTCTTGTTTCTTCTGGAAGGATGAAGGGTCCTAGGTCTCTATCTGATACATCATTCTGACATCTTTCGCAACACTGAAGTCATTCTAAAATAACCGGTTGTTGCCCTGCACTGCACAACACCTAGGAATGCAGTGAACACTATGGGGGTCATTTTAAAAGCTCTATTCGTGACTTATACTTCTGAAAACGGGCACTCAGATATGCAAATCACAGAGACATCCCCAGACCCATTTTAGAAAGCTAAGTATGTAGATGTAGCATGGGTGCATGGTGAAGGCACGGGTGCTGCAATGGAGATGCACATCGCCATGCGATTTTAGAAGGCTACAAGCATGTCTGGCCTGGTTTTTGAGGTATCGATACCTATACCTGCTCCTGACCATGAATAAGTAGCATAAGAATGCTCATTTCGTGGCAGTAACATTTGTAGGGGGAAGAGGGAAAAGTGCTCTCCTTGCCACAGTAAATGTCACTGGGCCAACAAAATCTGCGTATGTTAACCGTCAAATCATTTTCCTGCCCCACTGCCGCAATATCTGCTGATCTGAAATGGCCTCTGGGACATTCATGGATGCCCACATTATGAAATACTCCATCAGCACATCCAAGTACCCCTCTCTGTGTCTGTGCATTTCAGAATGTCCTTATTTCTAAAAGGGCCTGCAAGCCCCCACATGTACCCAGCCTCACCAGATGCATGGGCCTATCTTGTTATGCTATTCACACTTTTGTGTGTATATTTTTTATCCTTCTGTTTCTATACTTTTCGAAGTGTTGATTTTATTTGTATCTGTATCTCTTATTTATTTATAAAACTTTATACCACCTTTCTGACCACAGTCAATCAAAAGTATGTACAAACAAATATATAAAAATATAACACACTAAAATAAAACACGACACAGTAACCCAACTACCCACACCCACCCCCAATCCCTCACCCCCCCAAAAAGAAAAAGGTTTTCAGACCTTTTGGAAGCCCAACAAACTGGACAATGCCCAGAGCTTCACTGGCAATTCATTCCACTTCTCAGTTGCCACCATGCAGAATGCCTGAGATCACCACTGAGCCTTCCGGACCTCCTGCAGACCACCAACAATAACCAGCCACCCTTGCGAAGAGGTCGGGGAGGTTCATACCACTGCAGCAGATCCTGCAAATGCTCTGGACACTAGTCATGTAAAATCCGAAATGCAATGACTAATAACTTACACCAACATTGAGCCCGGATGGGAAGCCAGTATAAGCGCACCAATAAAAGGCATGCCCATCTTATGTGATTTTATGTGATGTTTGACACTGGGCTCCCTGATTTTAACTGCTATGATGTATAATTTGAATGGTGGTATATCAGATTCTTTAAATAAATAAATAAATCTCCAGACATGGTTGCGGGGACATACATCTTTCAGAGCGGAGATGGCACAATTTCAGAAAGCACTTATATGTGCCTCCCTTCACTGCCGCCACTCCGCTGTAAATTTCGATGTGGTGCCCTAGATGCTCCAGTTTCCTCCTAAACGGCCCTTCTAAAATGTTTGAAATATAAACCAGCAGTGCATCGTCAGACAAATTGGCATTCATTGCAAAGGCAAAACTGGGCATCTCAAGCAGACATAGTACAGTGACTTCCTGATAAGAGATCTGTTAACAACCAGTTTTCTGTATGGGAGAGCAATAATTAGACCCGTCTTCTTTTCATAAAGACGATAAATACGTGAAGTAGGGGTATGCAAGCAAATCACTTGTGCTCACCTATCTGTATGAAATAATGCGCGGGCAATCAATCTGCAGCATGCATAGACGTCATGCAATTAAGACAAACTTGTAAAAAGACCACTAGTCAAACTTTACTTAACTGTGCGCATCCCTAAGATGAAGCAAGGACTTGCATCTTTGTTCCCCCACTTGTAGTGTATTTTGGAAATGTGTCGTTTTTATTCAGAGTATCTCAGACCTGTTTTCTTGATTACACTCTTCTACCCCTCTCAACCTTCCCCCTCCCATGCATCTATAGAGGATATTACTGGGGCATGTTTGCTAAAGGTTAGCGCGTAATAATGAAGTTAGCATATGTTACGTGCCACTGCACCCATAGAAATTAAAGTGCTATGGGCGCTTAATGCGTATTAACTTCAATCTCCAGGAACAAGCAGGAATGAGTCTTCACATATGGGTACGTCGGTACCGACGGAGCCTGCGCGGGAACGCTCCCCAGCGTCCAATCAGAAAGCTTTTGGGAGCATCCCTCAGCGCCTGCGTGCTGCCTTCCCGCCTTTCCAACTGTCTCTCCTCAGTTTTCGTTTTTCCGCAGAGCCGGCAGGACGTCCTCCTGTCACCGCAGAAACTTTTTTCTTTAATTTTTTAATTCTTGTTTTCTTGTAGGTCGCGGCTGTTTTCCCGCCGCCACCGGTACCGCCGGTGGGGTTTTTTCTTTTCTTTTTCTCAAACTGAGGGAGAGTTTTCCCTCAGTTTCTGTCTTACAATTTTTTGGGCCTGTAAGGCCTCTCCATCATGGAGCCTTCTTCTCCTAAGAAGTGCCTTCACTGTGGAAATACAGTTTTCTTTTTAGACTCCAATGACGGGTGTCTAACCTGTTTGGGTCCTGACCCTTTTTTCCCCTGAACCGTCAGGCTACAATACTGTGAGAAGAGATTCTCTTTTTCGAGTTTCCCTCGATACCGTTTTCCCTCCCTGTGGCAGGGCACCGGCCATTTCTTCTCTACAGGATCAGGTAACCCACAAACAGTCTGTTAAGACTAGCCAATCCTTGAGTGGTAGGTCTCATGCTAAGCATGCTGACGGCCCCGGCCTTGCCCTCAAGACCACATTGGCATCAAAACCCCGGCGGGAGTCTTCGGGCTCCAAAGCATTTCAGGGGTTTCAGGTTGTTCCTGGGGCTCACCCCTCACAGAACATACCTGAGCCATGCTCGGGGATGGCATCCGCTTCGAGCGGTACCGATAACCCGGCATCGGCACCGGTGTTGAGTGCTCCACTCTTCAACCAGGGATCGTCATCTGCCGCTCTCGGTACCTTCGGGACCGACCGATACGTCCCAGATTGACTTTCCAGTATCGGCAGTACCGCCGATACCACCACCGGCGTCGGTACCCTCTAGGTATGCATCGATAGACTCGCTTCCCTCGATGCCGAGTCTAGAATCGATTTCTAGTCTAGAGGACTGGGTACCGACGCGTCTCGGAACCGATGTTTACCGATTCCGCATGCACGGTACCGAAGATAATCACCAGGGGTTTTTAGTTACCTTGGTACCGTTTGAGCAGCCTCCGATGCCTGCTTCGGTGTCGGTTTCCCCTTCGATTCCGGCACGACTACCAGTATCGGTATCGATGCCGGTACCTGCAGTATCATCGGAACCAGCTCCTTCCATGCTTTTTTCACCCGGATCGCTCCTCTCTATACCTAGTTTGGAGTCTATACCTGGCATGGATGATGCACTACTGACTGTCTCGACTCATATCTGCCAGTTGCAGTGTCCATCCATTACAAATCCTGTTCTGCCCCGGACAGGTACACCCTCCGGTGCCCAGGCTACCTTTTCAAATTTAGCCTGTCCAGAGATGGTTCCCATCAGAGATCCTTCTTTTCAGAAATTTCTCCTTGACATGGCAACCTTCCTTAATATTCCTATCCGTGGCTATGAGTCTTCTCAGGGTTTTTCTGCAGGAAAGGAAAATATAATGCTTCCTTTACATCACTCTTTGCAGAATCTTCTTCTGAGGGTATGGGAAAAACCTTTAAGGGTTTCTTCACCTCCTACAGCAACTGATCTTCTGTATCAGGTACCCCCCTCTCCAGGATTTCAAAAGCCTCAACTTCCCCATCATTCCATTGTAGTGGAATCAGCAATGAGGAAGGTAAAAAGCAAGAAAAAACATTCTTCTTTTCCGCCAGGGCGTGCATCTAGAACACTGGATGCCTTTGGACGTCAAACCTTCCAAACATCCATGCTGGCAACAAGGATTCTCTCATATATATTCTATATGAGTCTATCCCTTCAGGAGATTACAAAGAAATTATCTCTTTTGACTCCTTTTCTATCAGAGCCCAAGGCTGCAGACTATTCCTTACTTCTTAGTCATAGCCAAAATATCTCTTGGTTTCTTTCTCGTGCTTCCCTAGACTCTTTTGAGTCTGTTAGCAGAACTTCTGCTATAGCCATAGGAGCACGTCGTAAAGCCTGGCTCCAAGCATCAGACTTGAGTAGATGGGCACAACAAAGACTGAGTAATACTCCTTGTACTGGAGAAAATCTTTTCAATAAGGAGTCTTTACGTCAGGTTGCTCATTGCTCCACTGACTTTCCTGTTTCTGAGGGCCATCCTAAGCCCTCTCCTTCCTCAGCAGGTAGGAAATGCCCTACCAAACCTTCTTTCCCTAAAAGAAAGAGTTTTCCTCTTCTCCTGCCCATCCTTCAGATGTTCCCAAGCAGGGGAAGTCTCGCCCTGGTCTGAAGAGTCCAAACTCTAGCCAGGCTGAATATCCACAGTAACCATACGTTTCTGATTAATCTTTTTATAACTACAGTCTCCATTCAAAACTCTGCTCAGGGATTCCAATTCTCAAGAAATCCATTTACTCTTCAGTATGCTGAACTGTCAGGATATTCATGTCTATAAGTTACAGGATTTTCCACCTCTTCCTGACTAGAAGTGAGGTTTAGCAACTATCACATGATAGTTTCTCTGTACCAGCATGAATTTTTTCCTTCCAGGGACTTACCATGTGGTAAGTCCTTCTTCAGCTTCTATCTCTACCCTCTTCGCCAGGGTTTCCCCTGTAAGAGTGGTACCATACCATTGAAAGACTTTTCTTGTCTTTCTTTTCACTGTAGAGTTTCTTCTCCTGAGTAAACTCCCTTCTTTATCTAGGCAGCTCTGCAGACAGAGACAGCTTGCTCTCTTTGTTCAGTCTGTTCTCTCTGTTTGACACAGACCGACTCTCTCTGTGGTCCTATTCAGTAGCTGCCCATGCAGGAGTTTCAGTGCTTGACTACTGGTACTTTTCCACAAGTCCCAGTCTTGTCTTCCACCACTCCTGTCTGGCCTTAGTAGTGATTCCAAGGAAGTTTTCTACATCTTTCTTGGATAATCTTTTTCACTACAGACTTCTTACACTATCTTCTACCCTTGCCATCTCCAATCCCTGGATTTGGCAACGTAGTGGACGTGGCTGTCAGTTTTCTCCATCAGCCAGTTCTACATCCCAGTTCTCCTGCATAATGCTCTCTGCAATCCTACTGAGAAGCTTTCCACTATGGGCCCTCGCTAGAGAGCATAGAGTTTCTCTAATGGCTATCCATCATGGTTGAAAAATGCTTCCTCAGTCATCCCCTATGACTGTGAGGGTTCTTCATACCCTGCTATCTTCTTTTTAATAAAAAAAAAAAAAAGAGGGATAAGGACATAAGCCTTCTCCACGTGAAAGTCTAAGAGTTGTCCCATTCCTTAGGGAATATACTCTTTTTTTTTTCTTGCAGCTTGTCCTCCATGGTATCCTAACACTCCAAGGACAGCACATATTAGTCTGAAAAACGCCTGATACCTCCTTTGTCCCTCACGTAGGTCAACCTGGTATCTCATCCTATGCGTTTCTGTCCTTTTACCATGCTGGAGTTCCACAGGACTCCGGACTTGCTGTTTACAGACTGATATTATCCTCTGTTTTTTCACGTGACCATCCTGGTTATTCACTGGATAGCATTCCTTTACCATCATTTCTGGGGGAATAGATTCTCTATATATCTTCTCAAGTAGGTTTCACCTCCTTGTTCTTAGATGAATCTTTTCCCTTCACATCTCCATGTGAATATCCTGATATGCATAGCTCTGTCTGCTTACTGCAGGCATCTATCTTTAAACCTATATATTCAGCTCTATCTATCTATCTATCTATCTATCTATCTATATATACCTTCATACATCTCTGTAGATGTATCTGTCTGTCAGCTAAGTGTGCATATGCTATGCCCTTTAGATCTTATTATAGATAGATAGATATACCCGTATATATATATATATATATATATATATATATATACACACACATATCTCTACATATATGTGTGTATCTGTCCAGATACTTATTATAGGTAGATATGTATTTCCATACTTCTCTCCTGACTGTCTATGCTCAAAGGTTTTTACCTTCCTGTATGTTTCTGACAGTGGGCTTGCACAGTTTCATACTGTTCCACAGTATGTTTCGTATATTTTGCACACAACCACTGCTGTGGAACTGACAGCTCTACCGTATCCTAAGTTTACATATCCCTGAAGCTCCATGCCCCAATGTCTTCCTACCTCTCACCAGTTAGGAAAGACATGGTGGATCTTCAGTGGATTTCAGATTCAATTCCTCCCTCAAGGACTAGGTCTGTTTGTCCAGATCGGTCAGTCTTCCTCTTTTGCTCCTACCTCTGAATACTTCTGTAGCCAAAAGAGTTTTCAGCTTCCCATGAAGCTTCCCACTGAAGACCTGCCGTGTTTATGTTACCCCAATTGAATCCTGGGGTCACCTCTCACTTCCAGATGTTGACCCTCCACCTTCACTGCAGTGAGGTCACCTTGAACATTATTCTACTGGATCCCCAGTAGACTCCGTCAGCCTCTCTACTTCCTGCAATCCAGTAGGTGAGCATCATATGGTGATTGTTCATTTCAAGATATCTTGTGATAATGATCATGCATACAAGGACTCCTTCTGAGTAGTCCTTTCTTAGGTTAGCTGTTTTTTCAGCAGCTCCTCTCTTTTCAACTCCTGCCCTCCATCCTCAGGATGCCTGGCCATATGAGGTGTAGCATGTTTTCAATCTTCAACATGTTATGGCTCCAGGCATCTTAGCTTGGGAGTCCCCATATGTGAAGATTCATTCCTGCTTGTTCCTGGAGATAGCACAGTTACTTACCTGTAACAGGTGATCTCTGGGAACAGCAGGAATAAGTCTTCACAACCCACCCACCTCCCCTAGGAGTTGTATTTCTGTATCTATCTTTCCTTTCCTCTTTCTCTCTCTCTTTGTCTCAGCTATGAAATTCAACTGAGGAGAGACAGTTGGAAAGGTGGGAAGGCAGCACGCAGGCGCTGAGGGATGCTCCCAAAAGCTTTCTGATTGGACGCTGGGGAGCGTTCCCGCGCAGGCTCCGTCGGTACCGACGTACCCATATGTGAAGACTTATTCCTGCTGTTCCCAGAGATCACCTGTTACAGGTAAGTAACTGTGCTTTACCATGCGTTAAAACCTGTGGAGGCCAATTCCATTTGGGGCACGTCCGGACCATCCGGCCATCCAAAATCTGGACAGCCTGGATATGCCCCTGATTCGGCTCCCTCAGAAGCTAGATGGCCCCACAGGAGCAGAATCGGGGCATAAGGCCTGGATGTCCTGGACGTGCCCCAATTCCAACCCACCAGATGTCTCTCCAGCTAGCCCAGCCAGGCTCCTGCATGGAACCACGGTGCCATGGTGTCCTGGTGCCATGGCTTCATGCAGGAGCCCCAGTCGGCCCCAGTTTTTAAAATTGACATCTCCCCTGCTGCCTGATCCCCAATCAGCCCTTCTGATGCCAGGATTGGACTGCGGGAGGCCTCCCTGCCCATATCACCTTTTTAGGGCGGTCCTGCGGGCTCATCCACTGGTGACCAGGGGGAATAAGTCCCTGTCCAAATCCCCATGCCCATACATACAGAGCTATCATCGGAATAGGCCCTGTACATCCAGGGTAGGGGTCACGCCTCTGACCCACCCCATCCTGAGTTCCCCATACATCTCTGCTGTATGTGCAGGTAACTCAGGGTAGGGAACTGGCCCCTGCTGTTTAACGGGATGTATGTCCTGTTTGAACGTACATCCCCACTAAACGGGACTCAGAATAACCACCTTGGTAAACATGCCCCAAGCTGTGCCTTAGCGTCTATAGTGACTATAATTATTATTCATTCTATATAGATCATGCCAGAGGCGTGTAGCACGCCATTGTAACACAATGCATCATTTCATTGGTTCTCACATTGTGTTTTTTCCAGTCAGGTTGAACATTGTGACCTGATTCCTCTGTTAACCCTCCCTTGCTTAATTACATCTCTGGCAAAACACCATATGGGGAGGGTGTGGGTGAGTGTTATGCTGAAATTGTGGAGTTGAGGGAACACTCCTAACTCCCATCATATTTTGTGTGTGTGTGTGAGCCTGGTTTTTTTTTTAACTAAATAGAAGAAAAAGCACCATTAACCCTTTCCTCTTATAATTTCATGCCCCATGTAAGGACACACTAATACTCACAATTCTTGCAAAGCAACACTTCCTGTGTTATTCTTTCCGCATCCCTCAATACATATTTTAGAAAGATAAAATTGAAAAAAAGGGAAAAAACCTCTAGAGATATAAGATAAAGAGGATGGGGTAGGTTAGAGTAGGTAGATAGATGCTATAGATAGATAACACAATCAGTTGTTCAAATAATAGATGTTAAGCTTCACAATGTATTAAGTTAGTTCATTGAAAAGGTTTCACCTTCTCTTTATTTTTTGGTTATTTTCCTTTTCTTTGCCTGCATACAAGTTCACTAATAGGGCAAACACATGACTTTTATCCAAGGATCACAAATATACTAGTAATCTGCCAGTGTATATTTCTCTAACCATCTGGGCAGCTCTGCAGAAGAACCCTATCTCGGTGCTAAAAGCTAGGCTAGTCTCTGGAGCATTCTTGTTCTGCCAGCTTCAGCTGACTAGTTGGGAATGACAATAGTGTTTTCTTTCATAGGAGTCGCCCAAATAAAAGGCACAGATAATTCATTTTGCTGGTTAGATGTTCTGAATTTGTAAATATAGCACAAATATGACACAACCTGGCATAACAATATGTGTTCACCAAATACATCTCTGCCCCCAAGGCTTCTGCTTTCTTTTTCAGTTGGTTTCATGCCAGCCTAGTGAAAAGAAAATAAATAACTGGTTATTTTTAATACAGTCCTCAAGGACCCCCAGCCAGTCTGGATTTCAGCTCTGCAGCTTGCAATACATTTCTCTCTGATCATCATATTGTGGCTCCACTGAAGACCAGGCCTGCTGAATATTTTCCAGGGCCATCAGATATGGGGATCACCGATGCATTTTGGAGTCTGATACCATTTTGGCTATGTGATCACCAAAGACTTTGATGACTAGAAAAATCTACTGAGTTTAGGGGCCCTTTTATTACATACCTCTAAGCAGTTAACTTTCATTTTAGCTTGAGGTGGCTGGCAGATAAGAACGTTAATGCCAGCTACCGGACTCTAAAATGCACATTCGGTGTCCATTGCGGCTAGAGCAGAGAGTGGGCATTAGGGGTGGAATGGCGATGTGGAGAGTGGCAGTGTGGCAATTAGCATGAGTGCAATTAATGATGCCTCTATGAATGTCATTAGGTGCACCTGCATTAATTGCACCGTGCGTTTGTGTATGCGATCGTGCATTAATTGCTGGGAACTTGCTGAGTGCATTTCCAACAGCACATGACGGCTGCACTTATGAGTTAGTTTTGCCACTAATCGCATGCTAAATGCACACCTTTAGTAAAAGGACTCCTAGTTTCTTTAATTTGCCTTTGGTAGGTTTCTATTGTTTCATCTTTGGATAGTACCAATTGAACTTTCTTCAATAAAACATGACTCAGGCATAACAGATTTGACCTTTCCTCCAATTCCTCTTAAGTAAATGGCTTATTTTGGTTATTTAATCGCAAGGTATTAAATATCAAAGATAATTATTTACTCTGAATACCGGCAACGTGAAGTTTGCACAAGGTTATATAACATGGAACATAGAACTTGGCAAAACCTCCCATTAGCACAGTGTCTCCGAGGCCTCTGAAGGATTTGTAGAAGCTGCACCTTTCTGCCAAGAGTGAGGACACTGGACTGTACAGAACAGAAATTCTAATCTTTTACTAAGAGAATTATCAGCCACTCCTCAAAGACATCATTATTTACGTGCAGTCATGTTATATTATCACCCTGGCAGGATTCGGATGTAGGGAAACTATCTAAAGTCAAGAGAGGGCCCACGGTAAAGTTCTCAAAGTTATAGGATACTTGGGCCAAGGCAGGGATGTTAATCAGCAGTTTTAATTCAGGGAAGGGGGGACAGGGATTGGTAGAACTCCTAAATTGGCAACATAATTACCAAAGGTCTTATGACTCATGCTCGCTTGCAACCTGTTGCTGACTTCAAACCCAGACCCAGCCCCTGCAGCTTATCACAAGACACTAAAAATGGTATTCTGGGAGAAAAGATGATGAATGCAGACCCTGCAGCAGAAGGAGCTGTAACAAATAAATGGGGTTCCGCAGCCCAATATAAGAACTTAATTTAGAACATAAGAACATAAGATATGCCATACTGGGTCAGACCAAGGTCCATGAAGCCCAGTATCCTGTTTCCAACAGTGACCAATCTAGGTCATACGTACCTAGCAGTTTCCCCAAGGGACACAGGTTCCACAATGCTTGTATTGGTTCAAGCAGTGATATCCTGGGTCCCTTCTTAATAATGGTTTATGGACCTTTTCTTCAGGAACTTGTCCAAACCTTTTTTAAACCCAGCTACACTAACAGCCTTTACTTCATCCTCCGGTAACAAATTCCAGAGTTTGATTACACATTGAGTGAAAAAATATTTTCTCTTATTAGTCTTAAATAGGTTATCCTGCAACTTCATTGCATGTCCCCTAGTCTTTCTATATTCTGATAAGGTAAACAATCGATCTACGTTTACCCGTTCCACTCCTTTCATTAATTTATAGATCTCTATCATGTCTACGCTCAGCCTTCTCTTTTCCAGGTTGAAGAGCCCTAACCTTTTTAGCCTTTCTTCATAGGGGTAGCCTTCCATTCCTTTACCATTTTAGTGGCTCTTCTCTGTACGTTTTCTAACGGTGCTCTATCCTTTTTAAGATATGGCGACCAGAATTGTACACAATATTCAAGGTGCTGTTGCACCATGGAACAATACAGAGGCATTATAATTCCCTTTGTTTTATTTTCCATTCCTTTCCTTATTATACCTAGCATTCTATTTGCTCTTGGCCGCCTCTGCACACTGGGCCGAGGGTTTTAACATGTTATCCACGATGATGCCTAAATCTTTTTCCTGGGTGGTAGTTCCTAATGTGGAACCTTGCATCGTGTAACCATAGTTTGGGTTGTTCTTTCCTAGGTGCATAACTTTGCACTTGTCCACGTTAAATTTCATCTGCCATTTGGATGCCCAGTCTTGCAATTTATCAAGATCCTCTTGTAATTTTTCACAATCCTCATGGGTTTTAAAAACTTTAAATAGTTTTGTGTCATCTGCAAATATGATAACCTCACTCATTATTCCCTTTTCCAGGTCATTTATGAATACATCAGAAAGCAGCAGACCCAGCACAGATCCCTGGGGTACTCAACTATTCACCTTTCTCCATTGGGAAAATTGACCATTTACTCCTACCCTTTTCTTTCTATCTTTTAACCATTTCCTGATCCACAATAGTACACTGCCTCCTATCCCATGACTTTTTAGTTTTGCCAAAAGTCTCTGATGAGGGACCTTGTCAAAGGTTTTCTGAAAGTCCAGAGACACTATATCAGCCATCTCAACTTTGTCTACCTCTTTATTCACACCTTCAAAAAAACATAACAGATTAGTAAGACAAGATCTTCTTTGTCTAAAGCCATGTTGGCTGTCTCCCATTAAGCCATGACTATCTACATGTTGAGTAATTTTGTTCTTTATGATGGTTTCTACCATTTTTCCCCTTACTGACATCAGGCTCACCGGTCTATAGTTTCCTGGATCACCCCTGGAACCATTTTTAAAAATTGCCGTTACATTGGCCATCTTGCAATCTTCAGGTATTAGAGATGATTTTAATGATAGTTCACAGATTACTAATAGCAGGGTCTGCAATCTCATATTTCAGTTCTTTCAACGCCCTTGGATGTATACCATGCGGTCCAGGTGATTTGCTACTCTTCAGTTTATCAAATAGTTGTAATACATCTTTCAATTCTTCTGCAGTATCACCTTTAAATACCACTTCAGTCATGGGTAACATCCCTACATCATCCTCAGTAAATATCAAAGCAAATAATTCATTCAGTCTCTCTGCTATGGCCTTGTTCCCTCTTAGTGCCCCTTTTACCCCTCTTAGTGCCCCTTTTACCCCTCTATCATCTAATGGTCCAACTGACTCTCTCACAGATTTTTTGCTATGAATGTCCTTGAAAGTCTTTATTACACATTTTTACTTCCACAGCAAGCTTTTTCTCAAATTCTCTTTGCCTGCCTTATCAATACCTTGCATTTAACTTGCCAGTGCTTATGCTGTTTCCAGTTTTCGTCAATTGGCTCTTTTTTCCATTTCCTGAAAGATGATTTTTTGGCAACAGCCTCTCTGACCTCACCTTTAAACCATGCTGGAGGGTTTTTGGCTTTCCTTCCACTTTTCTTATAGCATGTTAGTTCATTGATGTGGCTGTTAGCACTGTGCATTGCATTTTCACACCTATTAATTGCTACGTTAAACAGCTAATATGAAAAGCGCTATTTCTGGGCAAGGAATGGGCGGGGACTAAGCCTACAGCTCCCTCACTTGGTTAGCAGCATGTCAGCTGTGAGGGCTTGTGTGCATCAGTGATGCTAAGCTATTGGTAGTTTAACTACTGGTAGGGTCTCCTAAGATGGGCAGGTCTCAGCTGAGGTGCCAGACCAAGACTAACCGCCCATCTTGGAAGCAGCAGAATGGGACAGTGTTGGCAGCGGAGGATCATATTTCTGTGACGACAACAACACTAAACTTAAACTGTACGGAGGAAAGGCCTGGCAATCTACTTCTGTATCTTGCCATGAAAACCCAATTGATAGTCGCAACAAAACAAATTAAGCTATAGTGCTGGAAGATGAGACCCCCAGGTCGGAAGGCACTCAACTAGCTACTGGGGAGGAGCTGAAGACTTTTGAGAGTAAAGCCAGCATTTATGATGTGGTTGGATCAAAACCCTCGGGATGTCTGACTGCTGATGTAGCTGTGCATGAAATGAGTCAGAAGCTGTAAATATGTCTTACATATTGGGACATGGAACATACGAAGCATGAACCAAGAGAAGTTGGAGGTGTTCAAGAATGAAATGGAATGTGTACAACTTGATCTGTTGGGTATCAGCGAACTGAAATGGACTGGCATAGGGCACTTTGCATCAGATATCACATGATCTACTATGCTGGAAATGACAGACAAAAAAGAAATGGTGTTGCATTTATAATAAAGAAGAAACTTACAAGAACTGTAATGAAATACAATGCAGTCAGTGAATGCTTAATCTCTATTCGTCTACAAGGAATGCCTATCAACACAACTATAATTCAAGTATATGCCCCAACAACAGCTGCAGAAGAGGATGAAATCGATGAGTTCTATGAACAAGTACAAGCTGAAATTGACAGAACATGCAAACGTTGGCAACAAAGAAGAAGGCAAAGTGATTGGAAAATATGGACTTGGCAACAGAAATGAAGCTGGAGAAAGACTGATAGAATTCTGCAAGACCAACAATCTATTCATCTCAAACACCTTTTTCCAGCAACACAAGCGGCAACTGTACACATGGACTTCACCCAATTGATTGTACAAATATCAAATTGACTACATCTGTGGAAGTCAAAGATAGAAATGCTCTATAACATCAATAAAGACAAAGCCTGGAGATGATTGTGGTACAAGTCACCAACTACTAGTATGCAAATTCAAGCTAAAGTTGAAAAAAGAGCAAGCCACTCATGAATATAGCAAAATATGACCTGGAGAATATACCACTAGAATTTAAAGACTGCCTGCAAAATCAGTTTGCTGCTTTAGATACAAATGACAGAGCTCCAGAAGAGTTATGGAATGACATCAAGAAGTTTGTGTTGGAAGAAAGCAAGAAGCCTTTACAAAAGGTGAAAAAGTAAAATGGACGAAATAGATGACGGAAGAAACTCTGAAAATTACCCAGAAATGCAGAGAAGCTAAAGCCAGAGGAGAAAGAAAGACAATCACAGAACTCAACAGAGATTTCCAACATGCAGCAAGATAGTACAAGGAAAAGTAGTACAATGACACATGCAAGGAAATAGAAGCACAAACTATTAGAGGAAGAACAAGATTGACTTTCCTGAAGCTACGAGAGTTAAAGAAAAAATTCCAGCCTCGAATTGGAATGTTACAAGATGCTCAAGGTTCTATGTTGAATGATGCTGAGAAGATCAAGAAAAGGTGGAAAGAATATACAAAGTTTTTATATGATAAAGATCAAGTGGACCAACAGCCATTTCAACCTGTACCTTATGATCCTGAACCATTGGTTATGAAAGAAGAAGTCAAAGTAGCATTGAAAGCCTTATCAAAGAACAAAGCACCAGGCATTGATGGCATTCCCATAGAAGTATTACAGCAATCTGATGCAGCTGTTACCGTACTTACAAGGCTTTGGAAGACAACATCATGGCCAACTGACTGGAAAAGATCTGTGTTTATACCAATTCTAAAGAAAGATGATCCAACCAACTGTGGAAATTATCGCACAATCGCTCTGATCTCACATGCCAGAAAGATTCTACTGAAGATTATTCAACAGACTACAACCATACCTGGAACGAGATCTACCTGCAGGGTTCAGGAAAGGGCAAGGAATGAGAGACATCATCGTGGATGTGAGATGGATCCTTGAAAATACTAAAGAATACCAAAAGGATATCTATTTGTGCTTTATCAACTACAGCAAGGCTTTTGACTGTGTAAACCATGAGAAACTCTGGGCCACATTAAGAAGCATGGGTATACCAGAACACCTGATCATTCTCTTGCACAATCTGTACATTGATCAAGAAGCAACAGTTCGAACAAGGAGAAACAGAATGGTTTAAAATAAGCAAAGGTTTACGACAAGGCTGCATACTTTCCCGCTACCTGTTTAATTTATATGCAGAACAAATCATCAGAGAAGCATGATTGTATGAAGACAACAGAGGTGTGAAGATTGGTCGAAGACTCATCAACAACCTTCGCTGTGCTATGATACCACATTACTGGCTGAAAGTGAAGATGATCTGAAACATTTGCTTCTCAAGATCAAGGAACATAGTCTTAAAATGGGCCTGCACCTTAATGTAAAGAAGACAAAGATCATGACAATGGCAAAATCAATAAGTTCATCATTGAAGGAGAAGAAATTGAAATCGTGGATAACTTTAACCTACTTGGATCACCTATCAATAAAGAAGCAACAAGCAGTCAAGAAATCCGATGACACATTACTCTTGGCAGAATGGCTATGAAAGACCTAGACAAGATTCTCAAGAGCAGAGATGCCTCTCTCCATACAAAGATTTGACTCATTCAAGCCATGGTATTATCAATAACATCATATGGATGTGAAAGCTGGACAGTGAAAAAGATAGACAGGAAGAATTATGGTGCTGGTGGCGAATACTGCATATACCATGGACTGCCTGAAGAACAAACCAGTCAGTACTAGAGGAGATCAAACCTAAGCTTTCTTTACAAGCTCAGATGACAAGACTTAAATTTTCATACTTTGGACACATCATGCGAAGAGAGAGATCATTAGAGAAAGGCATCATGCTTGGCAAGATAGAAGGTCAACGCAAAAGAGGAAGGCCAGCAATAAGATGGATCAATACAATAACGGCAGCTATGGGTACCAGTCTGTCAACAATGAGCCGTCTGACTGAAGAATGAACACAATTTAGGACATCTATCCAGAGGATCGCTCTGAGTCGACACCGAGTCGACAGCACTTAACAACAACAAGCCTACAGCTAATGTGGAGGTTGACTGCATGTAACTGATAACATGGCTCACAATAGCACCTCAAGAACTGTCACTAACTGCATCATTATTATTGGTCACGTAGTTAACATATAGTAGCTACTTTTTTCTGCATTAACTGCACAACAGCTCTCCCAAAAATGCTGGATACCCCAACAGTTTATACAGCAACTTCGAGATTTTGGCCATTAACACATGGTAACTGCAAAATTTGACTACATTTTAATAAAAGGGCCATAGTGTTAATCTGATGCTGATTATCATCTCAGCATGGCAGTGGAGGAAATGTTCAAGACGATTGCTGACTGATCACAATCATCTAAAAGCAGGAAACTAATATAAACTATTCCTACAAGAAGGCATTTTTCAAACGTACATGAGTAGTTGCAAGGTCTGTAGGTACTTTATCCTACAGACTTTGTGTCAGTATGCATGTCCTTTGCCTTTGAAAATTGCCCAGGGAAAAAGTTGCTACAGATATTCCTACCTCCTTTTTTTCCTGGCTATTTCTGAGAAAAACAATGCATATACCTTTGAAAAGTCTGATCTATGTGCATTGCTGCATTTTGTACCCTAACTCCACTCCCAAGAATGCTTTGGCCAAATGTAACAATGGCATATTGCGAAGCAACACCAAACTCTTAACCCATGGTAAGGAGGCACAATTTTCAAAAAGCCCTTTTGCCCAGGTAAATAACTATGTACCCATGTAAATGGCTTCTCAAAACTGCCCTCACATGAAAGCACTAAGGACACACCGGATCATGCTTTTCCAGAATATGCTGACATTCATTTTCTTATGTCACTTCCATGTTCTCATATCTCCCAATGCACTATTTATTTATTTAATGTTTTTTATATACCGTCTTTCTACAATTCAAGATGGTTTACATGTAACTCAACAATAACAGTGTGGATACATCTATTTTACATACAACAAAAACTTAGGAGGAACTTGTTTAAGTACAAAGAGGATAACCGTATCATTTTATTTTATTTTTATTTAACCAGTTTTCTACCACCTTATCCTTCAATCAAAGCGGTTTATATTATGTAATTACTACAAACAGGTACTGGATATATTCCTTCGTCCCCATGCCAGAAGAGGCAACAATGTACAATAGCTGGGGATGGAAATGGGGGATATTGAAAGTAGAGTAGGGTGTTATCTAAGTCGAGGTGACACTTTGCTGGGAGGAGCTATGTGGGGTGGTGTTGAAGTATTTTTGGAAAAGGAAAGTTTTTTTAAGTTTTTTGAAGAATTCTGTATGGTTAGGGCAATTTCGAAGGTCAAGCAGGAGGGCGTTCCATTCTGTTGAGGCGTAGAGGGAGAAGATACAATTGCAGGTATATTGTGTGCTTTTTAATTTTTGAACTGGAATGTGTAGCGGGTTTGCGGAGTTAGGTCTGCAGGATCTAATGCTGGAATGTTTGGTAAGGAGCCAAGCGAAGGCAAGGGGCAGATTCAAGATGAATAACTTTGTGAATTAGGGTGAGATTTTAAATTTTATTCTTAATAGGATGGGGAGCCATTGGAAGTGTTGGAGTATGGGGGTAATGTGAGATTTTCTGGAGGACTTGGAAATTAGACGTTCTATTGTATTCTGGGCTAGTTGAAGGGGGTGGATACTATGCTTTGGGAGGCCGTGGTATATGAGGTTGCAATAGTCAAGAGTAGGGGTAGTAAGGGCTTGACAAATAGTATGGAAGGAGTCAGGGTTTAGTAGAGGGTGAAGGTTTCTCAGGGTTCTAATCTTAGAATATATAGAAAGAGTTGTTTTTCATATGTGATCTTGGAAGGTGAACTTCTGATCAATCATTACACCGAAGTATTTAACTTCGGATTTAATGGAGATTGTGTAGGCATCCAGGACCAGGGAGGATGGGGGGGGGGGGGTATAGGATGGGTCAGTGAATAAGTGGAGGGCTTCAGTTTTGGTTAGGTTGATGAAATGATTGTGGTGCTGGAGCCAATGTCTGATTTCCTTGAAGCAATTGCAAATATTGGAGAAGTCAGGCTTTGCGATGTTAAACGGGGTGAGGAACATGATGTCGTCCATGTAGAGTTGGTATTGGATATTGGAATATTTGAATATTTTACAGTTAGGCTGGAACCCTGAGGTACACCTTGCAATTGAATGAATGGCTGGGAGATCTATTCGCCAATTCTTACTTGCTGTGTTCTATGGTCTAAGTATGAACAGAATCAGTTGAAGATGGTACCCCTAAGGCCAATGTCATAGAGTCTGTTGAGAAGTTGGTTGTTGGGGAAGAGAGTGAAAGGCTGAGGATATATCTAGAAAAATTAGGAGACATCCCTTTGTAGGCATTTGAATGTAAGGGATTACAATATTTAGGAGAGAAGTAAGTATGGGTTTTTTTTGAAGCCATGTTGAAAAGGTTTAAGGGGAGCATGGTCATCAATGAAGTTCTGGAGTTAGGTTTGGATGATCTTTTCTGTTATCTTTGTGAGTATGGTGATGCTTGATATCAGTCTGTATGATGTGGGGATGGTGGGGTCAAGCTTGGAACATTTAAGTATGGGTCAGATTGAGGTCATCTTCAAGGGGGTTGGCATGATCCCAGTATTAAGGAAAGCATGTATTATGTTTTGTATGTATGAGGCAAGAGTATCCTTGGTGGCTTTTACCCACGAGACTG
Source organism: Ichthyophis bannanicus (assembly GCA_033557465.1). Classification (NCBI taxonomy): domain Eukaryota; kingdom Metazoa; phylum Chordata; class Amphibia; order Gymnophiona; family Ichthyophiidae; genus Ichthyophis; species Ichthyophis bannanicus. The sequence goes on along the minus strand of CM066049.1, from coordinate 114,426,641 downwards.
GGCAGGGGTCTAGTGCTGAGGTAGAGGCATTGAGATTTTCTATGCTTGTGGTTATGTAGTCTAGGAAAGGTTGGTCAAAAACCTCCCAAGTTGCTTTAGGGGTAACAATGGTAGGTAAGTGATTAATGGGTTAGGATGATTGAGGTTGATTTGTGAGGAATTTAGAGCAAGGTGGTCAGCTATAGATTGTGGGGTTATTTTATCTATAGCTATCTGTATGGGTCATTTAGGAATGATTTGGCTACTGAAAATAGTTCCCTGGGCTTATTTATTGAGCTCATGATGATGTTCTCATTATAATCTCTTTTATGTTTAGGGTTTCTGTGCGATAGGCCCGGAGTTTGTATAAGTATGCATTGTAGATAGATGGATCTCTTGAACGTTGCCAGCTGCATTCCAACCATCTAAGGTCTTTCTTCAGCTTGTATAGAGATGCTGAGAACCAAGGAGCTCATTTGCGGTGATTGTTATTTGAAGGTCATGGTGGGGTTTGAGCTGCAGAGGCCATGATTTCACTCCACCCTTTGATTTGGGCAGTGAGATCTGGGTGGTTGCTATTGAAGAGGTCTAGGTTGGGGGTAACCTATGTGAGGAATAGATTAGTGTCGAGTTGTTTGAATTTGCAGGTCACCTGGTGGGTTGGTGTAGGGGACTGAGTTTGGGTCACTGTTCCCTCTAAGCTGTGCGCATGTGCGCGCGCACACACCTCGCCGAGCGAGCACACATACTTTACAACAGAGCGCACAAAAATTACAGCTCTGATTCTGATAGAAAACACAGACATCTTAAAATTTAAAAGTTATGATTGTAATGACTAGAAATTTCCCGCTTCATTTAGTAATCGTCTATTTTCATTTAATTTGATTAAAATCAATGTGGTGTACATACTGTATTCTGATGTGTAGTCAAATTTTAAAGTATATAACTCCGAGTGTCGTTATGTGGCGCACAAAAATTTAACCTTCCTTCAAAAGCCGCACACAGCTGATATTTTATGCGCGCACAGCCTACAGAAAATTAGAGGGAACATTGGTTTGGGTATGTCTGTAAGGGATGGCGATGAAGATCAGAGAATGATCAGACCATGGTACTGGTAGGATAGAATGAGAGGGTTGGTAGTTTAGTATGGTGGATTGAGGCATGAATATTAGGTCAAGTGTATTACCTTTGGTTTGGGTTGAGGTTTTTAGGATTTGGGAGAAATGTAGTGCATCCATAGCATCTAGAAAGGAAGAGGCCTGTTTCTGGCTAGTTGAGGAGAGGTTATGAGGGGGTGAGAGGATGTTTGGGTGGTGCATGCTAATTCGAGTATTATTTATTTATTTATATTCTCTTATATACCGCGCTATTCTGCATCAGCGCGGTTTACATTGAACAAACTGAAATTACATTGAACAGGGCATTATAACTTGGAGAAAACTATTTTACAGGGAACATGGGCTATGGAGGGTTAAGTGGCTTGCCCAAGACCACAAGGAGCACCTGTGGGACTAGAAACCCCAGTCCTTCCAGCCCAAGGTTGCTGTCCTCTAGTGGGATTTGAACCCCCGACCTTCCAGCCTGAAGTACCTTGCCCCAACCACTAGGCTACTCCTCCACTCCACATTATGGACAGGTCTTGAGCTTCTGATTGTGGTGCACGATATGTTAGACACAATGAGAGTGCATTATTGGAAGCTTTGAGGGGAATCCATTCCAAAAGTGGAGGCAGTTTCAGTGATGGAAAAGTTTAGTTCCTTTTTGGAGATTAAACATACTCCTCTGCCTCTATTAGTAGTATGATTGCAACTATGGATAGTGTGAGAAGGGGAGCATAGCTCATTCATGAATACAAAGTCTGTATCTTGGAACCAGGTTTCAGTGAGGCAAAGGATGTTGAGGTTGTAATCAGATATTAGATCAGCAAGTAGGGGGATCTTGTTCCTGGGTGTTAATTAGGGCACAATTGAGGGGGGGGGGGTCTAGGAGGAAGTGGGGCAGATGTGGTAGGGAGGATGTTTATTCTGTTTAGTCTGCATTTCCGGTGGGTGTGATGCATATAGATGTGGGGTGATTGGTTAGAGGTGGGTAGGAATCGGAGGGAGTGAATAATTTGAATTCTTATGTTATGTGTCAGTTGTAGCCCATTAGTTAGCAGAGCTAGGATTAGGATTGAAATTAGGATATGCATGCCAAAGATCTTGGACCAAGATTGAGAGGTAGCCATATTGGAGTGATGGTTGATGGGTGAGAGAAAATGTGACTTTGAGAGGATCGATATTGGGAGGTTGGACGTGGATAAGTTGGTGATATAGGGGGAACACTGAAGGGTTAGAGTATAGGATAAAGGGGTATGGCAGAAAACGGCAGTGTAATGCTATAAATGGAGTGATAAGAAATTACAGTGTTGTGGTTAGAGCTCAGAGTGATACCGTTACATGATGATACAGAGATTGAACAGATGGAGTAGGCACTAATGTTAGCGCTGTATATTTATTTGTAAGATTTGGCATACCACCATTGAGACCAATAACCATCAAAGCAGTTTACAATAACCCATTGCAATCGGAACTTATAAATACTGTACAGACAAAATATAATAGGATGGAGATGAAAGAGCACAATAATCAGATACCTAAAATCACTTCTGTTCAAGATTAAAGTTATCATATATGCTTAGACTGAATGTGTCCAATGGTCCCTTCCTGCCAACAGCAATTGTGTTTGTTCGACACCATACTCCAGATTAAAAGGGATGTGGACAGAACTCACTCGACAGAAAGATATTAAACAGAACCTTCAGCTTGAGCAAAAAGTAGCCTTCCAAATTCAAATACACACAAACCTTTTATGTGTGCAAGCTTGGATCTCTATTAACTTTCCCAGAGGACAGTAAATCATTTTGACATACTGTAAGAACGTTTGGAAACACTGAGCCCAAGTCATAAAATTTCCACCTTCTGCTGATGAATTTATGCACACCTGGTTATGAATAATCAATTATGAAATCAAAAGACTCCTAAGCTGTTTTACAGCAGTCCTGTCCAGGCCTGCTTCGAAAGTTATAAGAAGGAAAAAAAATTCATGATGATAATTTAAAAGTATAGTTTCAAGGTCTTTTTAAGGGGGTCGTTACCAATGTGTGTTAAGAGAATAGCCCATAATATACACCACTCAATACAAATTAAATGGCAATATCATGTGTTATTTCACTGGAGTTTAAGATAATGTGTATTACATAATAATGAGATGCCAAGCGTGCAAATAATGCAGATCACCTCATTACTATTCAAATGAAAAACGCAGCTTGCGATGAACTTTGCAAGCTACATTATTCATGGAAAAATATCATCAGCTTTTTCTTCCTGGGAGCATTAAGCCACTACCACATGTCCCAATGCTCTCAGGCACCATCTTAAAGGGACCAGTGCTTGTTAAAAGGCACATGGACTACTCCTTCCCCCCAGGGTCGGCTCAACCATTAGGCAATACTGGGCAGTTAACTAGAGCAGAAGCTTCTGAGGGAACAGAAGAACGGAAGATATGCCATACTGGATCAGACCAAAGGTCCATCAAGCTCAGTATCCTGTTTCCAACAGTGGTCAATCCAACAGTCAGAGCAAAACACTAGATCCTCAAGCGAGACAAACTCAAAGAGCCATCTGCACACTCTTTTACCTACAGGCACACACATACATACAAAGCAAAGATTAAGATTTAAAAGCATGATGTCCAGTTATGCATTTTTACAAGATTGTTGTTGGAAGGGTGATGTTCAAATGATCATCACTGTTGAGTTTAATTATTTTTATTTTATTTTTATTTAACAGGTTTTTTTACATTGCTTTATCATTTCAATCAAAGAGGTTTATATTGTAACTTAAACTTGGTAAACGTACATTAAAATCTTGGGGTGAGGGGGGGGGGAATAAGGCTGAAGGTTTGTCTAGGACACCCACTACTTTGTACCAGTGCTGGGGCTGGGCCTGGGCATGATTCCTCCTGAGTCAGGATCCCGCCATCACTCTGACCAATCAAGCCCTCCCACCCCTTTGAAGTCACCCGACCATGTAAAGTAAGGGCATATACACGTATTTTATAAAATGCGCATGGAAATCATGACTATCTAAGCTCCACCCACATTCCTCCCCTGAGCACATCTGCTCACAAGTACACCCCTACTTGCACTTTTTGGCCTGACCTAATTTTATGAGGCCTTGCACAAGTGTAAAGGTTCATAAAACTACCTCCTAAAAGCGTTGACGTATTTTTACTTGCTATTTGTGCAGGTGGTGGCAGAGGGGAAAGAATAGTGTATGTACATGTGAAAATTAAATGTTTGTATACCGTTTACCTCCTGCCACTAAACTTCATGCTTCTGTGTCCTATGGCCAAGGTGTGTGTGCTGTGGAAGCCAACATGTACCTTTAGCCAGGAGGGGCATATTTGTCAGGTTACTTCACCCACACAAATGCCTTTGAAAACGGCCCTTGTAGGATTATCAAACTCAAATATAAAATTTCCTCAGAAAGGAAGCACAGGGCACATGCAAGTCAATCCGCATGTACGATTATTTCAAGCAATATCTCTTTTGGCCCAGGGTTTAATTTTCTTGAACGTCAGAAACAGGAATAATGACACTGAAAAGAAACTGTGCAAATATTACAATCTTGTTACAAATTGTTATTCTGCAATGAAACTTAGAGATTTTTTTTATCTCGGCCAAAGGTTTTGAAGAGGTAGAGTTTGGAAACCCCTGGTCTAACCACAAGGAAAACACTGACAATTCAAGCCAGAAATTTAATAGCTATTTAAGACTATTTGTGTACAGGTGCACATTCCCACAACTGAATTTTCCCCTACTATGGGTTGTTACATGTACTATAAAGAAAACGATTAAATAATAAACTAAACGGTGTTCTAACAGAAGAAGAACAAAGCTATTTGTTAAGTTATTACTGGCAAAAGATGCTCCCATGTAGTTAGGATCTAACCAGTGACTTTTTAAGACAAAGCATTGATCATACTTCATTCTGCATAGCTTGTGGTTTAGAAAGCGTGAGAAGCAGAGGTCTACTTTAATGCCAAAGACCAAGTCAGAACATATATCTGTATTTGCTTCCCAGATGCTGAGCTGACGCATGACTCATTTACCCAGACCTTAGCTTACTTTTCATCAGACATCAAACGCCGTGGTAATTCTGAAGTAGCTTTCCAAAGCATTCAACTGAAATTTAAGAACAGATTCTAAAATGGCATGCAACACATAATAAAGATTAGCCAAGATGCCTAAAGTGCTCCTTTCGATCTCAAAGTTTCACGGAGCTGCGCCTTCTAAACTTTGATATTAGAAAGTCGCATGGCAGATAAAGCCCAAGCAGGAAATCTCTTGCTTATTTGACTGACCCCAAGTAGGCTCCTATTGTACATTAGACTTAAAAATAATACTTTTTACACAAGAAATATTAAAAGATGAATTTAAAGAATTGTATTAGGGTATTGTACTATGGTGTTAACGATATTTAAATGCATGAGGAAACATTTCGGCATTTTTTTTTAACTTAGCTCACACCTTTTTCAGTAGTAGCTGAGGTGGAATAAGTCCCCCATCTAACAGGCCGAGACCCGACATACAGGGCCAACCTCAGAATCGGCCCTGTACGTCCGGGGTCACAGCACCCCCTTGCCCTGCCCTCGCTCTGCCTCCAGACCACCCCCGTAACAGGCTCCCTGTACAGCACCACTGTACATATAGGGAGCCTTTGCACCGGGATCGGCAGGGGGATGAATAGCGGGGATGTACTTCCACTTTTCATGGCACAGAATGACCCCCATATTGTATGCTCCTTTGCAACATTTGTACAGAACATTTATTTGCACACTATTGGGAATAGTTCTATTTTTTTTAATGTCCCATAGATGCCTATATTGCCTTTGCAAAATACATCAAACCGCGCGTACAATTCAGCTCCAAATATTATAGCTAGATAATGAGTAAAGAGCCATCAAAATCTTTCATATAATTATCATTAGTCCTTCTTGTTTAGTTTTCACCATACAAAACAAATTGAAAGTCAAAAGACAGCTTTACGTGTATTAGAGAGTGAGGAGTGTTATAATACTCAATTATTACATCTACAGAGTCAAATACATAAATTCCGAACTGATATTAAGCAGTTTAAGTTGGATAAACTAAATAGAGATGCAGCTCATTATAGCACAGGCTATGTATATCCTTGGCAAACCCCAGACTGGAAGAACAAGAAGGTTTCATTTGCTTTTTCATCAGATGATTCAGAAGGAAGTGCGACACGCTCAGTTGAGGCTTCTTCTTCATCATCATCTTCTATTTTGGACAAAGACAGAGGACGTCGTAGATGCCGGGGCCAGTGGAAGACAATCAATGATTTTACAGGACATCATCCATGGACACAATCACAACCTCTCCGAGAAGTTTAGTGGTAAACTTGTCATCAGTACAGTTGACACCAACACAAGCATCAGTTCCGTGTAAAGGATTGTCTTTTGTGCCGTGCATTGAGTATGATGCTTTTTCATTTTGTATAGACTTGGAGAAGCTTTTGAGAAAGTTTTGTTTGCAAGCTTTTTTTGCTTCTACCACAGTTTCTAAGCCTATGACCCATCAAAATGATCTTCTGGAGTCAGACCGATGGGTTCCATTACCCTTTGTGTTTACTTGGTCTCCACCCACTCCCCTCCTCCTCCTCCTCCTATACAGGTCTTTCTAGACCTGGTGTAGCGTGATGTTCAGTGTCTTGAAAAATCTTCTCAGGAATCTTTTTTTAATACTCTAACATATAAGAAATGCATAGCACTATGCCAACTGAAAGAAAACACAGCCATCATGATTAAACAAGCAGATAAAGGGGGGTGTGGTAGTAGTTTTGGACTCCTATTATCATCAGGAGATTATGCGTCAACTTCTGACACAGTTACCTACCGGCAGTTAGAAGAAGATCCAACTCAGTGATTGTGTATTGTGATCCAAGAACTGACAAAAGGTGCCCTTGTGAAGAAACATTTTAATAAAAAAGAATTTGGGTTTTTAAATGTAAAATCACCTCAAATAATTCTCCCAAAAATTCATAAGAATGCCACAGTACCACCAGGTCACCCGATTGTATCAGCCATAGGATCATTATTGAAACCTCTGTCAATTTACTTTGATTCATTTCTGCGCCCCTTGATATCATCCATCCCATCCTTTGTTAAGGATACAACTCACTTTTTAACTATTTTGGACCAAGTTCAGATACAGGAAGAATGTCCTGATTGTATTCTGGCAACTTTGGATGTTGTTGCCCTTTATACGCGTATCCCTCAAGCAGGGGCACTGATGGTTATCAAGAGGGCACACCAGGGACGGGACAATCAGTTCAACACATTTGGAGTTTTTGATGGAATTGGCATGGTTGATTCTGTGTGAATCATTTTTTTGTTATCATGATGTGCTCTATCAGCAATGTACTGGGATAGCGATGGGGGTCACTTTGGCACTATCAGTAGCCAATTTGTACATGGCACATTTTGAAACTTCTTGACCTCCTGATATGTGCAGTCATGCAGCCCTACATATGTGGGTTCATTATGGTCAGAAGAAGCTCTTTTACAGTTTTTTCAATGTTTGAACCAAGTTGATGGACATACTCAATTTTCTTTGACAAATTTATGATATCATTTTTGGATGTGAAGGTGGTATGAACTACTACTGGTTTTCTAATTTCAGTCCATAAAAAAACCCACAGATAGGAATGCTTTCCTACACCATACTAGCGCTCATCCTATCCACTTGAAGAATGGACTCCCATTTTCCCAATTTCTACATTATCATAGGAATTGTAGTTTAGATTGGTGTATGAACTCAGATGTTAAACAGTTATTAGCTGGTTGTGGAGAAAGTTTGTAAGAGAGCTTTACATAATGATCATAGTTGGTTGTTTTTTTCCTTCGGGTTCTTTATCACAAAATGTAAAAGGACAGAATGGAATTGATGATCCTTGTATTTTGCATTTTGTGACTAATATACACCATTTAGTGGGGCGTTGCGTCAAATTATTTCTTCACATTTTGAAGTATTGCGCCTAATCCCAGGATTGAATGAGTATAAACCTCGAATGGTGTTTTCCCGTGGGCGTAAGTGATGTGATGGTCTTAGTCATACAGTTGTTAGGAAATGTAGGGAGTGGCCTTTGGAGGGGGGCCATTCTGCTTGTGGGACTTGTTTGGTTTGTGAAATCATGGTGTCCTTGCATTCATTTGTACACCATGATTGTGACTATAAGTTACGATGGAAGCAGATTGTTGGTCTGATTTTGTGGTATATATGCTAGTATGCCCATGTGGTTTAGCATACATTGGTAAGACTTCTCGACAATTACGTATTCATCTGTCGGACACCGTAGCAAGCTGAAACACGCAATTCCTCATGCTCCTTTTGTGGACCATTTTCAGTCTTTTCAAATCTTCAAAAGAATGGGACAATGTTGGGTCATCAGTCATGTCCCACCTTTGCAGAGGAGAAGTGATAGGGATTTGATGCTGATCTGACAGTAGCAATCATTGATTTTTAAGCTAGATATGATTTCTCCTTTTGGTTTAAATGAAAGCATTGATTAGAAGGCTTGCTGGTAGATTGTGGGTGGTGGTGGTGGATCGGGTCAAGCCTTTTGGTGGTGGTTTTAGGGGTATGTATGTGTGAGCTAATGGTGGTTTGTGCTTGATGCTGGGGGTGATAGTAGCTGTGGATGGCTATTCTTCTGGTGTGCTTTGTGGCTCCTCGGGCGGGGATGGATTCCAGTGGATGCATTTGACAGTGTAGATAGTTGCTTCTTTGTTATTGGGTGAAGTGTTATTTCAGGTTTTGGTTGATTGGTTAGTGTCTGTCGGGAAGTTCCGCCCCTTGACCACAGTTAAAAGCACATGCACATCATTTTGTGGCCTCTGCGTTGAAGTTGTGGCAGGTACAAGTCTACATTTGTTACCACAGCGTGTGAGTATTGTCGTGAGAGCTACCCTGGTGGCTAGTAGAGGCCAGGGCAGGTCAGACACAAAAATTATAAAGTTGAGATTGGCAAGTATTCCAAAGGCCCAATTGACTTTTGGTCCTAGTAGTTTCCTTGATACCAATCTTCAATGAAAACAACTGCTCAGAGTGGTGGGAAAAATAAAGGCTTTTTATTTCCCTTCTTCGCAATGGTTCAAATGATTGGGATACAACTATAAAGCAAAATGTCCTTACTTCAGGAGAGGAAAGAAAAACTCAGGTTTAAACCAAAAACTGTTACTTTCACAAGACTGGTGCTATTTACACAAAACAAGAATGTTCAATTCAGCAAGTCACACAGCTCACAAGCCTGGCAGGGATTCTAGGTTTCCTGTAACACAGTATGTACAATCCATTTCTGGATCTGAAATATCCCCTGCTAGTTCCACTTGCATTGGCTCCTCTTCTGAAGCCTCTGAATCTGTGTCCCTGGTTTCAGGTAAAATATATTCAGGCTTTTTATACAGCTCCTGTATCACTTCCCAATGTTCTGGGCTAAACCTAGGGCGTCTGCTATGTGCTGTTTTATACTGAAAGGATTCCTCTTTATTCAGAGGTTTTATAGCAGCTCTATATAAACATTTTTCATTCAGAACTTTCTTCTTAGGTAAACATTTTTCATACCTTGTATCGTAGGAACCTTCAGACAAACGGTTTTCTTCTACTGCCTGTCTTTCCCATACAGCAGCTTTCTGAAATCTTTTTCCAAGAAAGTATGGTTTACCTTGTGAGGTTGGAGTCCCTTCTCCAAGTGAAGGTCTGGGCCTGTACCGGCTTAGCTTCTGGCTTGCCTGTGCAGCACGGCTTAGGTTCTCCAGCTGTCTCTCATTTGACTTTAGACTACAGTTGCAGCAATGCTTTCGCCTCTCTGGACAAACAGCTCTCACTCTTGTTTGAGCTGAGACCTTCCCAGGTCCTTCATTAGCTCCAGGGAAATCACCTTCCACTCGGGGTGGTTTGCTAGCGGTAAAGTAATCAGGTTTCCATTCTAACCTCTTTCTCTCTGCGCTGCAAGTGATCCTTCCCTTGCTTCTGCTGGACTTGCCTCCTTGGCCTGCTTCTCTTTCTCCACTGCTGCTCTTCTCTCTCTGCTTCCTGTCGACCTCCTTCCTGCCCAACTGTCTCCTGCCGAAATCCTTCCTGCCCAACTGTCTCCTGCCGAACTCCTTCCTGCCCAACTCTGCTGCTTCTTCCGAATAATGCAGCTTGTGCACATCTTTTTCTCCGTTTAAAACATTTTCTTTTCTTTCAAGAGGGTCTGCTGCATGACAGTATGTAGGAGATCTTTCCATCTGTGTTGGCATTTTTTCATGGTAAAGAGACAGTTCGGTTGAGCTATATGTTATATTACTGAGGCATGGGAAACTTGTTTTACAGTATTTGTTTTATGGAGGGTTTTACCATTTGTTTCATTATTGAAGGTATTACTAGTGCCTAGTTGCCACAGCCCTTACTTGGATTGCAGCTTTTCGTGCTGTGAGGGCTTGTGTGCATCAGTGATGCTGAGAGCTAAACTATCAGTAGTTTAACTACTGGGAGGGTCTCCCAAGATGGACAGATCTCAGCTGAGGTTCCAGACCAAGACAACCCACCCATCTGGGCAGCAGCAGAATGGGATAGTGTTGACAGCGGAGAATCACATCTCGGTGACAACGGCAACAACACCAAACTTAAACTGCGCGGAGGAAAGGCCCGGCAATCTACTTCTGTATCTTGCCATGAAAACCCAATGGATAGTTACAATGATGTGGTTGGATCAAAACCTCGGGATGTCTGACTGCTGATGTAGCTGTGCATGAAATGAGAGTCAGAAGCTGTAAAGATGTCTTACACATTGGAACATGGAACGTACGAAGCATGAACCAAGGGAAGTTGGAGGTGGTCAAGAATGAAATGAAATGTGTACAACTTGATCTGTTGGGTGTCAGCGAACTGAAATGGACTGGCATCGGGCACTTTGCATCAATTGATCACATGATCTACTATGCTGGAAATAAGACAAAGAAAAAAATGGTGTTGCATTTATAATAAAGAAGAAACTTGCAAGAACTGTAATGAAATACAATGCAGTCAGTGAACGCTTAATTTCTATTCGTCTACGAGGAATGCCTATCAACAAGTATATGCCCCAACAACAGCTGCAGAAGAGAATGAAACTGAAGAGTTGTATAAAGACGTACAAGCTGAAATTGACAGAACATGCAAATAGGATATCCTAATAGTCATGGGTGAGTGGAATGCAAAGGTTGGCAACAAAGAAGAAGGCAAAGTAGTTGGAAAATATGGACTTGGCAACAGAAATGAAGCTGGAGAAAGATTGATAGAATTCTGCAAGACCAACGATCTATTCATCTCAAACACCTTCTTCCAGCAACACAAGCAGCGACTGTACACATGGACTTCACCCAATGGATTGTATAAAAATCAAATTGAATACATCTGTGGAAGCCAACGATGGAAAAGCTCTATAACATCGACAAAGACAAAACCTGGAGCTGACTGTGGTACAGATCATCAACTACTAGTATGCAAACTCAAGCTAAAGTTGAAAAAGAGCAAACCACTCATGAATGCAGCAAAATATGACCTTGAGAATATACCACTGGAATTTAGACTGCCTGCAAAATTGATTTGCTGCTTTAGATACAAATGACAGAGCTCCAGAAGAGTTTTGGAATGACATCAAGAAGATTGTGTTGGAAGAAAGCTAGAAGTCTCTACAAAAGGTGAAAAAGCAAAAACGGCCAAAATGGATGACGAAAGAAACTCTGAAAATTGCCCAGAAAAGCAGAGAAGCTAAAGCCAGAGGAGAAAGAAAGACAATCGCAGAACTCAACAGAGATTTCCAATGTGCAGCAAGACAGGACAAGGAAAAGTACTACAGTGACGCATGCAAGGAAATAGAAGCACAAACTATTAGAGGAAGAACAAGATCGGCTTTCCTAAAGCTACGAGAGTTAAAGAAAAAGTTCCAGCCTCGGATTGGAATGTTACAAGATGCTCAAGGTTCTATGTTGAATGATGCTGAGAAGATCAAGAAAAGGTGGAAGGAATATACAGAGTTTTTATATGATAAAGATCAAGAGGACCAACAGCTGTTTCAACCTGTACCTTATGATCTGGAGCCAATGGTGATGAAAGACGAAGTTGAAGCAGCATTGAAAGCCTTATCAAGGATCAAAGCACCAGGCATTGATATCATTCCCATGGAAGTATAACAGCAATCTGATGCAGCTGTTACCGTACTTACAAGGCTCAGCCAAGAAATATGGAAGACGACATCATGGCCAACTGACTGGAAAAGATCTGTGTTTATACAAATACTAAAGAAAGGTGATCCAACTGACTGGAAATTATCACACAATCGCTCTGATCCCACATGCCAGCAAGATTCTACTGAAGATTATTCAAAAGAAACTACAACCATACCTGGAACAAGAACTACCTGAAGTGTAAGCAGGGTTCAGGAAAGGGTGAGAAACAAGAGACATCATTGCGGATGTGAGATGGATCCTTGAAAAGACTAAAGAATACTAAAAGGATATCTATTTGTGCTTTATTGACTATAGCAAGGCTTTTGACTGTGTAAACCATAAGAAACTCTGGGCCACATTAAGAAGCATGGGTATACCAGAACACCTGATCGTTCTCTTGCACAATCTGTATATTGATCAAGAAGCAACAGTTTGAACGGAACAAGGAGAAACAGAATGGTTTCAAATAAGCAAAAGTGTAAGACAAGGCTGCATACTTTCCCCCTACCTGTTTAATTTATATGCAGAACAAATCATCAGAGAAGCAGGATTGTATGAAGACAACAGAGGTGTGAAGATTGGTGGAAGACTCATCAACAACCTTCGCTATGCTGATGATACCACATTACTGGCTGAAAGTGAAGATGATCTGAAACATTTGCTTCTCACAATCAAAGAACATAGTCTCAAAATGGGCCTGCACCTTAATGTAAAGAAGACAAAGATCATGACAACTGGCATAATCAACAGGTTCATTGTTGAAGGAGAAGAAATTGAAATTGTGAACAACTTTAACCTACTTGGATCAACTATCAATAAAGAAGCAACAAGCAGTCAAGAAATCAGATGACGCATTGCTCTTGGCTGAATGGCAATGAAAGACCTAGATATGATTCTCAAGAGCAGAGATGTCTCTCTCCATACAAAGATTCAACTTGTTCAAGCCATGGTATTTTCAATAACATCATATGGATGTGAAAGCTGGACAGTGAAAAAGATAGACAGGAAGAAAATTGATGCCTTTGAATTATGGTGCTGGCGGCAAATACTGTGTATACCATGGACTGCCCGAAGAACAAACCAGTCGGTACTAGAGGAGATCAAACCTAAGCTTTCTTTAGAAGCTCAGATGACAAGACTTTGACTTTCATACTTTGGACACATCATACGAAGAGAGAGATCATTAGAGAAAGACATCATGCTTGACAAGATAGAAGGAAGAGGAAGGCCAGCAATGAGATGGATCGATACAATAACAGCAGCTACGGGTACCAGTCTGTCAACAATGAGCTGCCTGACTGAAGACCGAACACAATTTAGGACAGCTATCCAGAGGGTCACCATGAGTCGACTCCGACTCGACGGCACTTAACAACAACAGTTGCCACAGATTGTGCCTGATTTCATTTGGTGTGCGTCCTTCTCACTGTTGCAACTCTTGCGAAACGCCCGGTGTCAGAGTGTGGACAAATTTTGTTTAAGTGATTTTTTGCCAGCTAAGTGTTTGCCGTGTTGCCTACACATTTATATTTATATACTGCCTTCATAGTGATATTTGTTTATACAGTGTTTGGTTACATAATGCTGTGGCTTTAGAGCCAATTGTCTCATATATTTAATAAGTGAAGTTTTTTTTCTGATCTATGATGGTGTTGTTTTGTAGCATGTACTGCCAGTTTACATGGTTTCCTACAGCTACTTTGACAGAGAGCCGTTGCGTCAGCTTGGTGACAGTAATCATTGAGGTCTTTTTTCTCCACGTATGAGCACTGGCATTGCGGTCAAGTTTCACTGCCGTGTGCTGGTTTTTATTGCACCGGTTTACCTTCCCTTCTTGCGTACCTTCTTGTTTAGCAGTCAGCTTTGACAAAATAAAATATATATTTCACTTATCTGCTGCAGCATATAAAGCTCTAATCCATATTATTCCAGTCCACATAATTCTGACATGATATATCCATGTCTTGAAGACATACTTCTGCATCAGGGAACTGCTTTCATTCTCGGTACACGCAACATTTCATTACTTCTTCATAAACTTTAAAGACATCTGAAAAAACAAATATGGTGCTGGCTTTAAGAGATCACGTGATCTGAACAGTCAATCAAATTTAATAATAATAAGGAGATCCACTCAACCCTCAGGAGCAATCATGCCCAACAACTATATCCAAAATTGCTCTTGTAGCAAGTGTTCTTGGTCTCCCCTCCACGAATGAAGCTCATTTCTACTCGTATCAGTCAAACACCATCTTAAATCTCCAATACTGCAGCCTTTAGTTAGGCAGTGCTCAACCAGAGGTGTTGATAAATTTGCAGTAGTGATTCTACTCTGCTGTTCATGTATTCAGAGTCTTATCTTTCACTTCGTTCAGCCGACATATAAAAGGACAAGGGGAAATAATGATATAATAACAAAAGCAGAGTTGCCATCCGTATTATAATATGTAGCAACGTAGCTGGGTGCTTCCAAGTTGATCCTTCAAGCACCATTTCACACCATTGATGTTTTCCGCAGGTAGCGTCGTACTCTTTTTATCAAACTTTATTACAAAAGGATTACTAAACAAGAAGGACCAATGATGATACTTATATGAGAGATGTGAATGAAGTAAATTCCACTCTGCTCTCTATCAATGGATTTGGATGGTCGTTTCTTCATTGACTGGCTATACTGTATTTAGTTTGAGCTGAGTTGTGTGTGTTCTGATGTAATTATAATTGTCTCAGCTGTTTGGATATTAAATAGGTGCTTTATTCACATTTCACATAAATGATCTTACCTCCCTCCATGAATTTAATTTAATTACATATTTATATTCTGCTTCTCCAAGGAGCTCCAGGTGGAGTACAATTGAATCAACATAAAACAGTAAAATACAAGAATTAGTGTGAGTGATTTTCCTTCTTAAAAAAGGGTTTAAAAATATCATCTTCTGTCTTTTATTGTGGTTTTTCTATGGAGAAATACATTCTGAGTTAAGAATGCTTGGATACAGAATGCAATAAACGAGTCGTGAGAAAGAGTGTGCTTTGCCAGGAGCCACCAGGAATACGATAGATGCAGAACAAATGAATACTTACTGAAAACTAATTATTTATATTGTTAGAATGCTAATTTCTCCTTTATCATGTACTATTATAGCATTGCCTGATCTGTTGTAGACAACCCATCTCTCTCTTTGGACTACTCAGTTTAGGCCAGAGAATAAGGAATAAGGAAAATTAAAAAAGAAAAACTTTGATTACTAATGTATTTATGTATTTTAATAGTACTTTTGATTGCTGAGTTGTATATGTGCTTATTTATTTATTTTGCAAATAAAGCACATAGCACTGCCTGATTATTCAATGTATAAATGTCATTTGAGATTAACACCTAGGCAGTATGTTTTGAATTTGAGCTGTTTCAGAGAAAATATGTTCCTAATCGTCTCTCCGGGCCAGTCCAGAACCAATGGGTAGTCAAATCTCCCTCCTCTAGCAGCTGAGGACTGAATACTAATTCTTGTTGCTAGGATACCTAGCCCTCCCCTGGTGACAGGAATCAGTCTTAATGTCCTCAGCAGCTGAGCTGGAGGTGTGAAGATTTGACTCCCCACCAAGTTCTGTACTTTAGGTCCTCTTTTTTATTTTCATGGAAGAGTTTCTCAGAGGGCTGCTTGCTTTACCCTAGCAGGGTTTTAGCATTGCTCCTTTGCTAGCTATTTGCTGCTTTTGGTGTCTGCGAGCTGTGTGCTCGATGTAGGGAATGAGACAGAGCCTGTCTCCGCTTCTCTAGTCTCCCGCCTAGTTGGGAACAGGCCTGGGGGCCCCAGCTGCTGTTCCCGGTGGGGTTGCCTTCGCTTCTCTGAGCCGCTGGCTGCGGATCTTGGGTAGCGTCTGTTCCTCTCCCGGACCGGCAGCTCTCTCAGGTATTTGGTCGCGTCTTTTCCTGGCGTGTTTCGCGGCTTGTGTCCCGCGGGTGCTTTTCGGCGCAGAGAAGCTGCAGAGGGGGTTGAGTCTGCAGGGGTTCTCTGCCTGGGGTTGATTTCGGCGCTGCGGGTCTAGGGAGCTATGCCGGAGCAGTTCGGGGAGCAAACAGCGAAGATGCAGGCCGGGGGGGAAAGCGCGGGAACGGCGGCCATTTTAGCAGAGCCATCCGCTCCCACGCGCCCGCTGGTGAAACCTGGCAAAAAGAAAGTAAAATCGCGCCATTGTACGGCGGTGCAGGAGCAGCCCGTAGTCCCAGCGCTCCCAGCCTCGCCTGAGGCCATGGATCCGCTGCTGTGCCCGGAGTTTATCCTGGCGTTTCATCGGGCCTATTTACTTAAAAAGGGGCAGTCTCCTGCTCCCTTAGTAGCGGAATCGCTAGCAGCTCCAGAGGGGGTCTCTGGTCGGTCTCAGCGTAATGAAGGGCTTCCTGTTTTCTCGGCTCCGAGAGAGACTAGAGATGATTTTTCTCTGGCGGCAATGGACGCCGTGGGGCCCGAGGAGGGGGAGCTATTGTCAGACTCTGGCATGGATTCCTGGCCTGCTGATTTGGAGGAAGGGGAGTTAGGGCCAGGAGAGGACCCTAATGTTTTTCGAGTTTTTAGGAGGGAAGAGTTGCCTGCGCTGATTGCGCAGTCGCTCTTGGCCCTCAGTATTCTTCCTCCAGCAGCCCCTCAGGAACCTTTAGAGGATCCCTTATTGCAGGGGTTCAGGGCCGAGCAAAAATGTTTTCCACTGCACAGAGTCATCAAACAAATGATAGAATCTGAGTGGGAATGTCCGGAAGCGTCGTTGCGCGGGGCTCGGGCAATGGCGCGTTTGTATCCGCTGCCTCAGGAGGAACGAGAGCTCCTCCGTATGCCCAAGGTTGATGCGCTGGTTTCGGCGGTCACCAAGAAGACCACCATTCCTGTGGAGGGGGCAGCGGCCCTTAAGGATGTTCAGGACCGTCGTCTCGAGGGGCTTTTAAAGCAAGCCTTTGAGGCTAGCGCCCTGGCGCTGCAAGCGTCCGTCTGTGGCGCTTATGTCTCTAGAGCGGCTATTCGCTGGAGTCAGTTGGCTTCCGGTCCTGCAGGGGAAGCTTCTTCTTCCACAGAGGGAGCTAAACTCGAATCTGCGGCGGCGTATCTGGCAGATAACTTCTACGATTTAGTTCGCATTTCCGCAAAGTCTATGGCCTCCATGGTCGCAGCCCGTCGGTTTCTCTGGCTACGTAACTGGTCGGCAGATGTGTCTTCAAAAGCCCGGCTCAGTAAGCTTCCATACAAGGGCAAACTTCTCTTTGGAGAGGCACTGGAAAAGATTGTGAAGGATTTGGGGGACTCCAAAGGGGGTCGGCTTCCCGAAGATCGCCCTCGGGCGACTAAGCCGAGCTCCTTTTCTAGGGGTCAGGGGCGTGAGTTTCGCCGTTTTCGGGGAGCGCGTTTTGCCCCTTATCAGCGGGGCCGGTTTCAGTCCCGGGGACAGTCCTTTCGAGGCGCTAGAGGTTCCGCAAGGGGTTACTTCGGCGCCGCTCCAGCGGCCCTTAAAAAGCCGCAATGACGTGCGGCAGGTCCAAGCGGAGATTCCAATTGGAGGTCGATTGCAGGAGTTTCTCTCCGCTTGGACCGCCATTACAACCGACCAGTGGGTTCTGCAAATTATCCGCGAGGGCTATGCTCTCGAATTCGCTGGTCCGCTGGCGGACGCATTTCTATTTTCTCCGTGTGGTCCGAGCGCCAAGCGAGCGGCGGTCCGCGAGACGTTGCTACGTTTGCTGCGGCTCCGAGCCGTCGTGCCCGTCCCTCCAGACCAGTGCGGCTTCGGTCGATACTCGATTTATTTTGTGGTGCCCAAAAAGGAGGGCACTTTCCGGCCAATTCTGGATTTGAAGCATGTGAACCGGCGGCTGCGGGTCTCTCATTTCCGTATGGAAACCTTACGCTCAGTGATCAGTTCCGTGCGTCCAGGGGAGTTTCTCTCTTCCATCGATTTGACAGAGGCCTACCTTCACATTCCGATCAGACCGGATCATCAGCGTTTTCTCCGGTTCGCGGTTCCGATGGGTCATTTTCAGTTCCGAGCGTTGCCGTTCGGGTTGGCGACAGCACCGCGCACTTTCACGAAAGTGATGGTGGTGGTGGCGGCGGCGGCTCTTCGCAGAGAAGGTGTGCTCGTCCACCCTTACCTGGACGACTGGCTGATTCGGGCGTCGTCGCGCGCAGAGTCGGTCAGGGCGACCCGGCGTGTGGTTTCCTGTCTCGAGAGTCTTGGCTGGATCATCAACCAGGCAAAGAGTCGCCTGGAGCCGGTGCAGCAGCTCCCGTACCTGGGGGCGCATTTCGCCACGGACAGGGGTCTGGTTCTCTTGCCTTCGGAGAGGGTTCGCAAACTTCTCTCTCACGTGGCAGCGTTCTTGCGGGTTCGAGCGCCAACAGCGTGGAAGTACTTGCAGTTGCTGGGCCTGATGGCGGCGGCATTGGACCTGGTGCCTTGGGCTCGGGCGCACATGCGCCCGCTTCAACAGGCGCTGCTTTCGCGGTGGTCTCCGCAACGGCATCCTCTTTCCCGTCGCTTAGCCTGTCCCGAAAACGTGCGGCTCAGCCTTCAGTGGTGGTTGGTTCCGGACCATCTTGTCGCCGGCGTTCCCCTGGCGCTTCCGGAGTCGATTTTGGTCACGACAGATGCCAGTCTCTCCGGCTGGGGAGCGCATTGTTTGACGCACATTGCGCAGGGCTCCTGGTCGCCGGAGGAGAGTCTGTGGTCCATCAATCGCTTGGAATTGCGAACTGTGTATCTGGCGCTGGTAGAGTTTGCAGCACTGCTCGAGGGCCAGCCGGTGCGCATCTTTTCCGACAATCTTGTGACCGTCTCCTACATCAATCGGCAAGGCGGAACGGGAAGTCTCCATCTCCTGGAGGAGAGCCAGCGGTTGTTTCACTGGGCAGAGGTGCACCTTCTGGCGCTCTCGGCGTCTCACGTGGCTGGCAAAGACAATATACAGGCGGATTATCTCAGCCGCAATGTGCTGGATCCGGGAGAATGGGAGCTCAACGCGGAAGTGTTTCACGAGATAACCCTTCGTTGGGGTCAGCCCGTTCTCGATCTCATGGCCACTCTTCGCAATGCGAAGGCGCAGCGCTTTTACAGCCGGTGCAGGGAGCACATGTCGGAGGGCCTCGACGGCCTGGTACAGCCGTGGCCGCAGGATCAGCTCCTGTATGTGTTTCCTCCATGGCCCTTGGTCAGCAGGGTCATTCGGAGAATCGCCACGCACGGGGGTCCGGTGATCCTGATTGCTCCGGATTGGCCCAGGCGTCCTTGGTACGCCGATCTGCGGAAGCTCCTGGTGGAGCCGCCCTGGCGATTGCCGGCTCGGGTGGACTTGCTGCTGCAGGGTCCCGTTCCTATGCCGCAGGCGGATCGGTTCTTGCTTATGGCATGGCTATTGAGAGGCAACGGTTGCGCCGCAAAGGTTATTCGGCAGCAGTGATTGCTACGTTGCTGCAATCTCGCCGACGTTCCACATCTTTGGCGTACATTCGGGTGTGTGGCGCGTTTTTGAGGCATGGTGCGAGGATCGCGCCTTGAGAGCACGTAACTCTTCCATTCCCGATATTCTCGCTTTTCTGCAATGCGGTTTGGAGAAGGGTCTTGCTCTCAGCACCTTGAGAGTGCAGTTGGCGGCACTGGCAGTTTTCCGGGGTGCCGTGAGTGGTGTTCGTCTTTCATTGCATCCGGACATTCTGCGTTTTCTCCGAGCGGCCAGGCATCTGCGACCACCCGTTCGTCCGGTTGTTCCTCCTTGGGATCTGAATATGGTATTGGAGGTGCTGACTGGCGCTCCTTTTGAGCCGCGGGCGGCTAGTTCCATCAGAGAATTGACTTGGAAGACTGCTTTTTTGGTAGCCCTGTGTTCCGCGAGACGCATTTCCGATTTGCAGGCTCTTTCTTGTCGGCCTCCGTTTCTGCAGTTCTCAGCTGAGAAGGTGGTCTTGCGTCCGGTTCCGTCTTTTCTGCCCAAGGTGGTGTCCGCTTTTCATCTGAATCAATCGGTTTCCCTGCCCACCTTCGTGGTCTCGGGGACAGAGGCTTCTGTGGATCGTTCTCTCCGACGTTTGGATATGGGTCGCGTGCTCCGTCGGTACCTTCGGGAGACTGAGTCCTTTCGTAAATCCGATAGGTTGTTTGTGCTTTTCGGGGGACCGTCCAAAGGCCAAGCGGCCTCAAAAGCCTCTATTGCACGTTGGGTGAAACAAGCCATTCGTGTCGCCTATGAGACCAGGGGCAAGGCCGTTCCAGTCGGTCTTCGGGCTCACTCTACCAGAGGTCAGGCGGCCTCGTGGGCGGAATCGGCCTTAGTTCTGCCGGTGGATATTTGTAGAGCTGCATCCTGGTCTTCTCTTCATTCTTTCTCCCGTCATTATCGTCTGGATGTGTTTGCGCGTAGAGATGCTTGTGTGGGTGCTTCGGCCATAGTAGCGGGGCTCACAGGTCCCTCCCAGGGTTAGATACTGCTTTGGTACTACCCATTGGTTCTGGACTGGCCCGGAGAGACGATTAGGAAGAAGAAATTAGACCTTACCTGCTAATTGTCTTTCCTTGAGTTCTCTCCGGGCCAGTCCAGACCCCGCCCAGTTGGTTTTCGGTTGTTTCTCAAGTAGTACAGCATGGCGGTCTTTTGGGGTTGATCTATAGTGAATACCATAAAGCTAAACAATACTAAAAAAAAAAAAAAAAAAAAAAAAAACCAAAAGACAAATCAAAACAAAAAGAGATTCTGCAAACAGACACAGTCGCACAGCGCCGCTGCCGCGGCTGTCAGCATGTGTTGTCACTATTGCATGAACCCGTGCTTTTGCACGATCTCCTGGGACACTCTTCCATCCTTCGGGGTTTCCATAGTTCTGCTATTCGTTTCTTATTTTTTATCTGCTTGGTACGTTCAGACTGATTCCTGTCACCAGGGGAGGGCTAGGTATCCTAGCAACAAGAATTAGTATTCAGTCCTCAGCTGCTAGAGGAGGGAGATTTGACTACCCATTGGTTCTGGACTGGCCCGGAGAGAACTCAAGGAAAGACAATTAGCAGGTAAGGTCTAATTTCTTCTTTGTCTTTTTTTTTTAAAGTTGCCTTCTAAACACAACATCCCTATACATGTATTCCACACTTTAAAAAGTTGAAAGGAAATCCAAACAACTGCTGTCATGCTTTAAAAGTGAGGTGAGAAAGGATTATAGCCACAATTTATTTATTTTTTTTAAATAGAAAAAGGATCTGAAGAAAGAAAGCAGAAAACAGCATAAGAACTGGCAAGATGGATGCACTGAAAAAGCTTTTGTTATGAGTTTTTGCTTCTGTGGCAAGCTTCTTTTCAAATTCTCTTTCTGTCAGCCTTATCAATGCTTTACAAGTACGTTCACAGCAAAAAAAAAAAAATCTGTGAGTCAGTTGGACCATTTAGATATTAGAGGGGTAAAAGAGGCACTGGAGGGAGAACAAAGCCATAATGGAGAGACTGAATGAATCTTTTATTCAGTTTTTACTAATGAAGATGAAGGGAAGTTAGACATACAAAAAATGATATTTAAAGGTGATGTATTGGATAAATAGAAACAAATCTTGATAAACCTGCAAGATGTAATACAGAAACTTAGCAAATCAAAGAATAGGAAATCACCTAGACTGGATAGTATACATCCCGGGGTGATGAAAGAACTCATAAATATTTCCAAAATTCACCCCTTCCTCTCTGTTGACACCACTAAATTGATTGTCCACTCCTTAATCACCTCCCATCTTGATTATTGTAACGTTCTCCTTGCCGGCCTCCCTGCAAGCCACCTCTTTCCTCTTCAGTCAATTCAACACTCCCTGCTCGACTCATTTTCCGCCAGTGTTGTTTTTCCCACATCACTCTTCTCCTCATGTTGCTTCATTGGCTCCTCATCCGTCTCCATATCCAATTTAAACTTCTCCTCCTGACCTATAAATGTATTCACTCTTCTGCCCCCCAGTACCTTTCATCTCTCATCTCTCCTTACACCGCCTCTCGGTTGCTTCGCTCTTCTAACAGTCTTCATTTATCTGTGCCCTTTACTCGTACTGCCAAGTCCAGACTTCGCTCCTTCCAACTGGCAGCACCCTTTGCTTGGAATAGTCTTCCTATCTCTGTGCGCCAGGCGTCCTCCCTGGCCATTTTCAAGTCCTGACTAAAATCCCACCTCTTCACTATTGCTTTCTGTTCCTGTCTTTCCCTATCTTGATCTCTCTATCAACATTTGCTTACTTTGTCCTGTAAATTTTTGTTATTTGTATTATGTAACTTATTTTGTTTTCTGTCTTATTAGATTGTGAGCTCTGATGAGCAGGGACTGTTCTCTTCTATGTTTGTACAGCGCTTCGTATGTTGCGGCGCTTTATAAGTCTTTAATAATAATAATAATAATAAATGAAATTGCAAATCTACTCTTAGTAATCTGTGAACTATCATTAAAATCATCCATAGTACCTGAAGATTGGAGAGTGGCCAATGTAATGACAATTTTTAAAAGGGTTCCAAGGGTGATCCTGGTAACTACAAATTGATGAGCCTGATGTCAGTACCAGGCAAAATTACTGAAATCATTGTAAAGAACTAAATTATTGAAGGTATAGATAGTCATGGTTTAATGGGACAAAACCAATGAGGATTTAGCCAATTGTCATACCAATATGCTACATTTTTTGAAGGGATGAATAAACAGATAGATAAAGGTAAGTTGGTGGATATAGTATATATGAATTTTCATAAAGCCTTTGACAAGGACCCTCATGAGAGACTCTTGAGGAAATGAAAAGTTATGGGATAGGAAGCAGTGTCCTGTTGTGGACTGGGAACTTGTTATAAAATAGAAAATGGAAAGAAGGATTAAAAGGTAAATTTTCTCAATGGAGAAAGGTAAACATGGAGTAAGCCAGGGATTGGTTGTGGGCCCACTACTTTTTAACATATTTATAAATAACCTGGAAAAGGGAACAATGCGTGAGATGATCACATTTGCAGATGACACAAAATTTTTCAACGTGTTTTTTTTAAATTGCAAGAGGATTGTGAAAAATTGTAAGAGGACCTTGAGAAATTGGGAAACTGAGCATCCAAATGGCAGGTGAAATTTAATGTACACAAGTGCAAAGTTATGCACTTAGGGAAGAACAACCTAAATTATGGTTACATGATGCAAGGTTCCATATTAGGAACCACCACCCAGGAAAAAGATCTAAGGGGTAAGTTTACTAAATGGCAGTAGCGGCTTCCATGCAATATCGGGGCCATGGCTCCATTGAAATCAATGGGGCCGCGGCCAATGTTCCCTCTAATTTTCTGTAGGCTGTGTGCGCATAAAATATCAGCTGTGTGCAGCTTTTGAAGGAAGGTTAAATTTTTGTGTGCCACATAACGACACTCGGAGTTATATACTTTAAAATTTGACTACACATCAGAATACAGTACGTACACCACATTGATTTTAATCAAATTAAATGAAAATAGACGATTACTAAATGAAGCAGGAAATTTCTAGTAATTACAATCATAACTTTTAAATTTTAAGACATCTGTGTTGTTTTCTATCAGAATCAGAGCTGTAATTTTTGTGCGCTCTGTTGTAAAGTATGTGCGTGCGCTCGCTCGGCGAGGTGTATGCGCGCGCACACGCGCACAGCTTAGAGGGAACCGTGGCCATGGCTCCAATATCGCACGGAAGCCGCTACCGTCATTTAGTAAACATACCGCTAAGTGTCATAGTGGATAATACATTGAAATCCTTTGCTCAATATGCTAGGAATTATATGGAAAGGAATGGCGAATAAAACCAAGGATATTATAATGCCTCTATATTGCTCCAGGATTTTCTTCGCTGCATCTTAAAAAAGATATAATGCCAATGAAAGAGGAATAGAGAAGAGCCACCAAAATGACAGAGGGGGTGGAGAGATACCACTATGAGAAAAGACCTAAAAGGTTAGGGCTCTTTAGCTTGGTGAAGACAGCTGAGAGAAGATATGACAGAGGTCTATAAAATAACGAGCATAGGGAAACAAGTAGATGTGAATCGGTTGTTTACTCCTTCATAAAGTTCAAAGACACAAGTCCCAAGCCAACAAAACACTTAGTGATGTCAGATTGCTCCGCTCAGTCAGGCCACAAGCTGCTCATGGAAGCCCATCAGTACCCCAGCACTAATACTAGACAGCTGTCAGGTCCTATGGTACAAATCTTCTTGACAACTTCCACCCCCCGGACTGAATTTAACCCATCATTTAAGCTGTGACAAATAATACCTCCCAAACTCTGCCACCATTTCCAACTCAATTCCGGGTGGGAGGGGAGAGCAAATGCCACCATAGAACTAGGTAAGGGGCTTTCCCACCCCCCGATTGGCCAAATGCTGTAGCCAGTCCCTAAAGCCCTTTCAATGCCAGATGGTGCAGCTTGGCCTGCATTATTTAGCACCAGGTAACTCTGGAGCTCCCTTTATTAAAGAGCATGGGGGAAATCCACTGCTTACCCATGGAACCTGTCTACCTTTTGAGAATCTGCCAGGTACTTGTGACCTGGACTGGCCACTGTTGGAAACAACATACTGGGCCTGATGGATTTTTGGTCTGACCCAATATTGCAAATCTTACAGTATATGCTTATATAATTCATAAAAATACATAAATATGCATATTTTGTGGAAGAAAGCCTGCTCAGTGTGCTAGTACTACAATCAGAACATAAACATTTTATCTCTTTCTGTTCATTTTTATGCCGAAAAATAAATGCCCAGCTGTAATAACAGAATAATTACAGATTGAGATTGATTCCAAAGACACCCATTAAAGCACCATCCACTCCCTCTCCTCCATCATTTGGCATTTCTCAGTGACTGTGGTAATAATACTGGGAGTTTCAGAGCATAAACCTGGGGAAAAGTACGAGATACTGAGCTGGCCACCAGAAAACAAAGGGTTTACTCCTCAGTGTCTAAAATCAAACGCTCTTCCCCCAAAGTCTAGAAGAAGATGTTGAGCGCCAACATTTTAAGACATAACCAATGGCAAAGGAATAGATTCTTCTTTTGTTTCACTTCTTTTCTTGTTGCTTCTTAGACAGAACATTATGACGTGTCACAATCCCAGCCTACGAGATGTCAGAACAAATATCAAACCTTTTATTCCGGAGCATTGCCTTTTGTTCCTTAGAGGCACGCTGGCCCTTCATGGACTCTGCTGATGCTCAGCTGTTCTGCTTTTTAATTCTGCCTAGATGATCCCTCATTATGTCCAGAAGGTTTTGCCTCCAGCTCCGTGGGTCTTTTAGCCTTCAGGCAAAATGTCTTGGCTTAGAGATCTTGTAGCGAATAGCCAAACAACATTAGATTTTCCACAGCAATGGAGCCATTGTGGGACGGCAGCGCTCAATGTGCAGTCATTATATATAAGAATTTAAGTAGGCACAAGGGACCTTGCAAAACCTCTCTGAAGCCTGAATATAGCATATCTTTACTTTTTTCTCATGCTATGTTAAAATGTTAATTAATGGTGGAAACCAGTATTTTTGGAAGATACTTTTATCAGCCTCAGTATGCCAAACTAGCAGAGTAGTAATTCCACTGACAATTTTAAATACGAAGAAAATTGGATGTTTAGGTTTGTGTGTTCAAAGCAAGCTGGTATTTCAGAAAAGGCATTTTCCAGCATACGTATAATTCCACACAAAAGTACATATATTTGGTGCCATGTAGAAAACAATATGCTCATAAAAAGAGGGGCTTTGCACATGTAAGTGGGGCTATATGCAGTGCTAGCGGCAATTGTGGGGGGTGTTTTAGACGCCTTATTTACATTTTGAAAGTGCATGCACTGGCACATAAACCTGAAAACTATATCGACGTGCAAAGAGCCAATTTACAAGGGCCCAATCTTACACGTGTCTGCCGTGATCATGTCCAAGTTACAATGGGGCCTGTTGGGGGCGTGGTCTGCATGAGACAAAAAGATACACATGTGTTCCCCATATCATGTAGGGGATACATGTTTGAGGCCAAAATCAGCCATGTCCAAATTTAAACCTGATCCCTGATAAACAGGCATTTAAAAGGTTGCTTGTTTCAACCCATCCTTTACAGTAGGAATTAAGGGGGGGGGGGGTTCTCCTTAATCCCTCATTTCCCCCTTCAAATTGAAATGAGGTAAACATCGACTTCTCTGTCATTGATTAAGAGTGGCTGCATGTCTGAGTTTGCAAAATGATTCGGCTACACGTGTAAGTGGCGACACAAACGTATGTGTGCGTGTTGTGAAAGATAGGCACATCCACTTGTAAGTTGCCAGATTTCCCCAGTGGATTTTTCACATGTGTGTGTTTCTGAAAGATTACTCTCGCCGCACTTTATTTGCCCTTCCTTCTGTCCACTCCTGCTTTTGCAGTGACCAGACAGAAGGAAGGGCACCTGCATATTCTGTCGTCTAAGTCTGGCATAGCTTTTGGGACAGTTTTGCATGAGATATCATTCTTTTCTTGTTTTAATTCTTTATTTAAACAAAATGCTACAAGTATCCACAAGTATTCTGCAGGTAGGAAATATGAATCAACTGCAAGAAGAGACAATAAAAAAAGAAAAACTCAAAAAAACCCAACATCATTGCAATAATTTCCCGGAGCCCAGCATAAAGGGAGGTGGGAGGGGGGGAATGAATGAAAGAGGTGGACTCAAACATAGGAAAAAAGAAAAAAAGTGGAGAATCCCCATGAAAGAAATACAGAGGCCTTTGTAATTCTCAACATCTACATATCTAAATGTACAAAGTGGCAAACACTCATGGTAGCATAGTATATGACGGCAGATAAAGACCAGCATGGTCCATCTAGTCTGCCCAGTAAGATGGCTAGAGTAGGTGTACCTGCCACTCCGTGCAGGCCACCCCCTCTATGCCTTTGTTTAGGGTTGTATCCACCGCTCTCTGCAGGTCACCCCTCTCCATTTGTTGAGATATAAGAGAGAGCTAACTTTATTTTGATTTTACCCTGTTGCTATAAAGGGATCCACTGTGTCTGTCCCATGCCATTTTGAATTCCATCACTGTATTTGCCTCCACCACTTCCATCGGGAGGGCATTCCAAGCAGCCACCACTCTTTCGGTGAAAAAGTATTTCCTGATGTTGCCTTTCAGTTTACCGCCTTGCAGCTTCATTGTATGTCCTCTAGTTTTACAGCTTCCCCTTCTTTGAAAAAGGTTTGTTTGTTCATTAATACCCTTTAAGTATTTAAAGGTCTGTATCAGATCTCCCTGTCCCTCCTCTTCCCTAGGGTATACGTATTTAGGTCTTCAAGTCTCTTCTCATATGTCTTCTGGCACAGGCTCCAAATCATTCTGGTCACCTTACTCTGAACCGTTTCCAGTCTTTTTATATACTTTGTGAGATAAGGTCTCCAAAACTGAACACAATACTGCAAGTGAGGCCTCACCAACAACGTGTTAAAGGGCATTAATACCTCCTCCTTTCTGCAGGTTATTCCTCTCTGTATGCAAGCCAGCATCCTTGTTACTTTGGTCACTGCCTTGTTGCATTGTTTTGCCACCTTGACATCCTCAGAAACAATCACTCCAAGGTCCTTCTCCTGGTCTGTGCACACCAACCTCCTCTATCACATACAGTTCCCTTCGGTTTCTGCATCCCAAGTGCATGACACTGCACTTCTTCACATTTAAATCTTAACTGCCAAGCATTAGACCATTCTTCCAGCTTTTGTAGATCTTTCCTCATGTTTTCCACTCTCTCAGAGGAGCCCACTCTGTTGCAAATTTTCATGTCATCTGCAAAAAGGCAAACTTTTTCCTTCAGTCCTTCAACAATATCACTCACAAATATGGAAGGGCAGACTAGATAGGCCATGTGGTCTTTCTGCCATCATGTTTCTTGGTTTCTATGTTTCTATTAAACAATACCGGTCCCAGGACTGATCTCTGGGGCACACCACTGCTCACCTTCCTTTCTTCTGAGTGAGTTCTGTTTACCACCACCTTCTGTTGTCTGCCAGTCAACCAATTTCTGATCCAGTTCACCACCTTGGGACTCGTCTCCAGGCTGTTCAGTTTATTGATAAGCCTCCTATGAGGAACAGTATCAAAGGCTTTGCCCTTGATCTAGTTCTGTGGTCACCCAGTCAAGGAACTCAATCAAATATGTTTGGCATGATCATCCTTTGGTAAAACCATCTTGCCTTGGATCATGCAACCTACTAGTTTCTAAAAGGTCCACTATTCTCTCTTTCAGTAGCACCTCCATCATTTTTCCCATCACCACAGTAAGACTTACTGGCCCATATTTGTCACTTCTTCCCTATTACCACTTTTGAGAAGGGGTACCACATCAGCCCTTCTCTAGTCCTGCATATAAGTGCTGTCATTTACCTGTGTAAGTTGGCGAGTTTGTGATGTTGATTTTATCAATGGGCCCAATTCTGTCCTGCATGTAGATCCCCTCTGTGTGTCTGGTCTGAACCGGATGCACAGAGGGGATTGCGATTCTGATCCCATGGGGCACGTCTAGCCCCACGAGATCAGAATCATGAACAGCAATGTACATGCAGGCCGGAACTGCGATTCAGACTGAAAGATCTTAATATGTACACCTTAGAGGAAAGGCGGGATAGAGGTGATATGATTGAGATGTTTAAATACCTCCATGGCATAAATGTTCAGGGAGAGAGCCTCTTTCAATTGAAAGCAAGTTCTGCTACGAGGGGACATGGGATGAGGGTGAAGGGAGATAGATTCAGGAGTGATATGCGGAAATATTTCTTTACGGAAAGAGTAGTGGATCCATGGAATAGTCTCCCAGGTAGAGATGAGGACAGTAACTGAATTCAAAAAAGCATGGGACCAACACAGAGGATCTCTAAAGGAAAAAAGGGGACTGTTGTAGTGGTTGATATGGAAGGACAGACTAGATAGGCCATGTGGTCTTTTTCTGTCGTCATATTTCTATGTTTTTATGTTTCTATTAGTAGCCCAATTAACTCAGTCATGGCTTTTAAATAGAGCCGCAATGCCAGCCACCAAGAAAAAGGATTTATTTCCCTCAGCCTGACCCCCAATCTGGCCTCCTAAGGCCAGGGTTGGGCTGCAGGGAATACTCTGGGCCCGCCCCATCTGCACCCCGGCAGCAGAAAAAAAGAAACGTCCAGGGAAGTTATTCCACCTCGGAGATGGAATAACTTCCCCGGACATTTTGCTGGCCCCCAACATATTGGGCTGACATTAGAATCGGCCCTGTACATCCGGGGCCGGCAACCGCCCACTGCCCATCCACTCTCTGCCCCCGTGCTGTCCATTCCCCACCCCGTCTAACTTCCCCGCACAACCGACGGAGAAGTTATTCGGGGGCAGGTGAAGATACGAATAGCGGTGATGGACGTCCTGTTGGGCTCACCCCCGATGTATTTGTGCCATCCCTCTGCATTCCTGTGGGCTTTTCTTTGATATAAAATGCAGAGGTGGAGATATATTGATTTTACATCAGACTTATATATTCCCACCCTCTTCACCTAAATTGATATAGATTTGCAGATGTTTTCACTTGGATGTTGCTGTCACCATATAAATGGCCTTTCTAAAATTTACCTTCATGGCTATAAAATAAGATGGACCTTGTATAATTTTGTAAACTCAAATAAGAATTTTAAATTCTAATGTCTGGTGAATAGGAAGCCAATGTAGGACTTTCAAAACAGGGTGAATATGATCATGAATAGATCTGCCTGTTAAAATACGGGCACCTGTATTTTGGACTGTCTTCAATCACGTCAGTCGGTATGCCAAAAGACCAACATAAAGCTCCTTACAGTAATCTAATCTTGAGGTTACAAATGAATGGATAACTGTAGCTAGGTTATTAGGGCCCTAATACAGATGTAAATGTAGATTATTCCATAGTTGTGAAAAATTTGTTTGTACAGATAAAGCGAGGAGTGTAATCAAACCCCTAACAGTGTAATATCAGAATTCAGCTGCAACATTGCTTGTCCTAATTTAGTGTGCAGACAAGAGAAGGGCTTAGTGCTTGTCAAACCAAAAGCATTTCCATCCTTCAGCAATTTAGTTTTGGTTTGTTGGAAACCTAGCCATACCTTTACAGTGACTAGCCAGTGATTAAAAATAGCAAGATTGTAATCTCTGAAGTCACCAAGCTCAGAAAATAATTGAGTGTTATCTGCATACATTTATTTATTAGGTCCTTTATACTGCTTTATCATTTTAGTCAGAGTGATTTACATTGTAACTTAAACTTGATAATGTACATTAAACAGGGACATTGATAACTTGGATTCTTCTGAGGCAATGGAGGGTTAAGTGACTTGCCCAAGGCCACAAGGAGTGCTACTGGGAATTGAACACTGGTTGCTTGGTTCCCAAGCCAATGTGTATTTTATCCCTGCTTCTTTCATTAAACATGATAGTGATTGGAGATATAGATTAAATAAAATAGGCAATAATAATGAGCCTTGAGGCAGGACAGACTAGATAGGCTATATGGTCTTTTTCTGTCGTCATATTTCTGTGTTTCTATGTAAAGAGGAAATTCAAACTATAAATGTTTGAAAGTCAGGGTCTCATTGAATCTCTTTCCCCAAATGCTTAAATAATGAATTTGTGTTGTGTGTAGTTTTTTTGTTTGTACCATGCAAAAACAATTGCCAACAGAAAAGGATTTTTGCCAAGTCCCGATTTTGCAGGGATGCGCGGCTATTTCTGGTTGTAAAGGCACAGCATGGAAACCACCAAAGAGGAATAAACGTAATTAGCAGGATTAGCTGAATTCATTCTTTAAACTTTTTGCACGTTGCATAAGTAAAACCATTCTGCAGAGTAAGCAGTGGCATGAAAAATTGGGAACTGGCTATCATTTGTGGTGTGTCAGTTTTGGGGGAGAGTTTCTTAAGCAGAGCTTCCCACCTCCTCCATCTTCCAAGGCAAAGACACTGGCAGAAGGAGTGAATGAGACGGGGATCTTGGTGTAGGAATGGTCTGCTGCTTAGAAAACTAAGAACAAATGATCACATTCAGGGGCCAATCTCTACAATAACAACCTGTGTCCGCAGCTTGCTGTAGGCCTCCTTTAATGAGTTCCTAGTCATCATGCGTAAGAAAATCAACACCTGCTCCTGCTTTCCATGGCCAGACTCTCAGCAGGCACCATCTTCACTTTCTAACTCACCAACATATGGCCATTTCCTTGCATGAACAACATTTTATCTCTATAAATCTATTCATAAAGACATGCATATAGTCATAAGCTAGCAGGAGCTAAAGAATAATTATGGGAAGGAGAAGCAGAAAGATTTTGGAGGAAAAGAATCAATGATAATAAGAATTGTGAATGCAGCTCTTAAAGCAATACCAATTGGACTCTCAAAATACTTGGAAAATTTTAAATTTAAAAGATATAATGCCATCAGCTTTGCAAAACACTACTCTATTTAAACAGCATACATTTTGCACTGATAAAGTTAAAACAAGTCAACATTAGCTGTGATGTGCCACTCATAATGCTATTACTATTATTACTACTACTACTAATAATAATAATGATGATGATAAAATTAATATATTATCATTCATTTATGTCCTTTGAAGACATACAGTGATTATAATGTCATATGTGCTAGAAGAACCCTTGGACCTATCTATAAAGTCTGTGCTATAGCTTCCTTTGAGATCCAAGAACTATTTCCACCAAATATGTGTGCAAAATCCATATGGCCGATCTTTAACAGCAGCAGGCTGGTGTTGTGCTTTTGTGCTATTTAGCCATGGTGTTCTGCCACTTAGCCGAGGCACGATCAACAGATGAGGGATTGGATTGTGAAATTTCTAGCTACAGGATGTCCCTGGCTCCTGGCCCTGCTTTGTTAAATGAATACTCCACAGGTCTCAAGGAACTGAAAGAAGCATTGTATATACCAACCAAAGAACAAAGATTATTTTCCAACAAAATACATTATGAAGACTTCATTATTTACATCGAAAATCTGCTAAACAAAGCATAGATTAAATTAAATATAATGCACAGCGTGAAAACAGGTGCTGTAGAAAGTTTGCATACTGTACTGGATAATATTGCAAAATATATTTTTAACTTGTGTTGCTATTTTCTTTTTATTATAGATGGAGCCAGTGAATAGAGGTGAAATATTGTTCTGGCTAATGCTTCGCTTTCTGCAGTATTACATCTTACTGAATAAACATGGAGTTACAAATTATTGAGAAATTTCCAAAACGGCAGAATCCATGTGGACTTTGCAAAAAAAATGTACAGGCATACTTTCCCTTTGCAAACTTTCTCAAGGAACATAGCCAGGGGTGCTCTTTCCAGCCAAAAGCAGTGCATGTAGGGCCTCAATTATTAAGTTGCAGGAAAATGCACTATTTTATTGCAACAAATTTCCCACCGGATTGGCAGCCTGGGCCCCTAGCAAGTAGCACCATGAAACTATTGGTAGGGGGCTGAGGCCAGGAGTCAATGGGGCAGGAACATTTGGGGTTCACTCTTACCTCATCACTGCTCACTAAAGGCATCCTGGTAGCTGATGAGGGCTGTGGAGGGTGGGGGTGGGGTTTTTATTGAACAAGGGATCAGGTAGTAGAGGGGTGCTTTTTGTAATACATTGGCCCCTTGGCATTGCCTAGTGTTTGAAGGCTGAAGCTTCAAGAGAAGAAAGATAATGCTGCCTCTTGAGGTGGTATTATCTTTCCATACTAATGCAGCCTATAATGGCTATGCAAGCTATATTATTCATTTTGCATAATAATGAACTGGTTTGCATACATTTTGCATGCTTTGCATCTCATTATTCGTTAACATGCATTGCAATAAAAAATTATGTATTAAGAGCAATTAATGTACAATTTCATCAATTAACAGGCATTCTTTGGCAACTAATGTGCCTTATTTCATTAATGTACCTTAGTAACATTCCCAAATACTTTTGAAAATGCAAAACTACATCGCTGTTGTTTTCCCTGGCCTAAGTTCACCCTGGAAATGCCTCTGTATAAATATATTCATAACCCTTGAATTTTTATTCACCTATAAGGTGGGCTGTTTTCAAAAAGTCCTTTTATAAAAGTAAATAGCCATCCGTGTTGGTAAACGGCTTTTGAAAATCACCTTCCCTAAACAAGGAAAATCTTGCACACAGCACTCTACAAATAACCTACCAAAGTGGGTTCCAGAAAAGGAACCCCCCGAAGAAAGTGCAGTGGCAGGAACAACAGGTTAATGTACTGGGAGAACCTGATTTAAATATGATAAAACAATGGAAGAAAAAAAAAAAACTAAGAGAAAAGGAGAAGAGCTTCAAGAAGATGACTAGAATCATTCCGATACTATGAGGGCTGAGGTATAACCACATGCAGTCCATAAAAAGAAGTGGAAAGTGCAGCACCAACATGCTTCTCAATCTGTGCATTTTCCTGGCCACCACTCACAAAGGAGCCATTGTTAGGCACTGTCAGGTGGAAGAATAAATAATCAAACTCCGCTCTGTCCAGTTGGCTCTATGAACTTCCTCATTCAAACTGAATTCGTGAACATCTATATGAGCCCAGTGTGACTGATGACAAAGTCATGCAATGTATTCTTTAACAATGGTCTGGCCATGCCAAAACTCTTTTTTGTAGAGGAAATTAATTCTTTAGGTAAAAAATAATAATAATAAAACTTATGATTTGTGGTTCAAATATTATTTCTTTATTTATGACCTGTTAAGATTATTAAATTTTCAAACAGTTGTTAATCAACAATAATGTCCACAGCATCATCTTTTCTTTTCTTTTTTTTTTACAAATCTCTAGTTAATGGTACAATTAAAATGCATTTACTTAATCTTTTTAATTTACCAATATTTGTTACTCAACCAGTGCAGACATTGTATGAAGTACAATAGTCAACGAGTAAAAATATCAACCCAAGAATAGTCATAACAAAAAATGATGCAGAAAAGAAAATATCATAAAAACAAACAAACCATAAAACAATGAAAATTAAAAAGAGTAAATAATAACAAAAACACAAAAAAACAATGTTAAAAAAGCTTTAAAACCATGAATAAAAATACTGCTGAAAATGTTCTGATTAACTCATAATAAACATAAAATTTGAACACATGAAAGCACATTTTCAAAAGGGATTGCATTGGAAGGGACACGAAGTAAAAACGTCTGCATATCTATATCAATTTTTGTGGAGAGTGTGTGCATGTGGGAAGCCAATGTAAAATCAATGTTTTGTAACTCAGTGAAGGAAGTGCAGGAACACATAAGGACAGACATCCTCGTGCAGCAGGAGAAGCCATTTCCCAAACGTACGTGAAGAAAATCGACAGAAGAAACGCACAACTGCATATCACAACGAGCACATGTAAATGTATGCAGCTGTTTGATTCTGCCAACCTAGACATGAAGAAACTCCTGATTAATTACAGAGCATTCAATCTCTACCTTGTTTCAGTTTGGAGTTAGAAATAAACATTAGGGGATTAAGGGAGATAACCCCTTTAATCCCTCCTGTAAGGGGATAGTCAAAAGGAACACTTCATATACCTATTTGCGCCAGAAAGTAGATGTAAATCCAGACATGGACAATTTTGGGTTTCATGTGCATTCCCTATATGAAATGGTGATGTGGTAGTGTGGCGTATGGTGGGAAGGGATTTTCTTTAAAACAGGCCAGACAGCAGTTCAGGGAAAACAAAAGCAGCTGTACTTCTTTCCCAGCTTGTTAAACCTCCACAAATTGGTTCTCAAAGCCCTTCCTCCAGCCTCACTTAAGGTTCCTACCTCAGAACTCCTTTGCACGGCTTGCCTTGGAAGGACTTCTGGCTCCATGGGCCTCTCTCCCTCCTGCAGCCTGCTGGGTTCTTAACCTCTCCATGTGAGCCACGTCCACCCAGTCCTGAACTCTGGACTCCAGACTCTCTTAAAGGGGACTGTTGATGCTCCCTTTGGAGAGGGATGGGTAGACTCCATCACAGGGGAATATACATGTAGGTTTTGTCCTACCCGACCATGCCCCTGACATGCCGCCATGCACTTTCAACCTGATATGATCAACCACATGTAAACTGACCCCTTCTAAAATGGCCATTTATGCATGGATGCAATTTTCATGAGTATATTGCTACTTATGCACATTTAAATCATGAATAGGGCTTCTAAAATAACCCCCTGAATCTTTTGGGGGGTATTTTCAGTGGTGGTGACCAGCACACTTAAAGTGGTTGGCCATTGATGCTTTAATTTAAACCTGGACATTCAATGCTGGGGGCCATATCTGAGCCCCATCATCGAATATCCGATTTGCCAAGTTAGCCAGTTAGCTAACTAATCAGCAGCAATATAGCCACTGGCCAGATAGCTAAACCATTTGGCTGTCCTAACTTTAGCTGGTTAGGGTTAACTGGTCAGCGGCTGAATATCGCTGCTGACCTACTTGAATATGCTTTGAGTATGTCCCCCCCCCCCCCTCTACTCTACTGATTAATGACCTATAAACCACAGAAGAAATGTGATTTATTAACATTACAGCATCACACATTTGCCAGGATGTTCAAGCAGGTAGAGCTGGGTCGATGATCAGAAAATAAAGTCAAACAACGGAATATCTGCCATATTCACATCTCCCTGTCGTCTGTCTAACCTCATACACATTTTAAAAGGCGGTTTGCTAAAGTGTCATTACTTTAGAAAAGGTTTGAGCTGTTTCTGAAGAGCCAACCATCGTAGTCAGGCTAAGGAAACTAGTTTTCTTGCAGGCTGTGACACATTGAAATGAGAAATGGTGTGTCCGCCTGATACATTTTTATTCTCCGAACATACACTTAATGGCTTTAGCCTATCTGAAAATGATTTAATAAGAAAAGATGAACCAAATCGACCTCGGGATATGGATGTCCTTGATGTTACAGCTATTTTGCAAGATTCTGGAACTAAGAATTTGGTTCCGGCTACCTTTCTGGTTACTCGTGCCCTCATTGCAGACGGGGATTGGATTCACTGTACGTATTTTTAGCAAAGGAAGATACCCCTTTTTAGGGTTTCTTGTATTTTTCCTGAGTTGGCAAGGGAAATGCAAACAAGGAGACATGAATTTCTGTTACTTAAACCTGGTGTGATACTAATTACCTGGGCCGGATGGTATACATCCAAGGGTGTTGAAAGAACTGAAATATGAGATTGCAAACCTGCTATTAGTAATCTGTTTCATTAAAATCATCTGTAATACCTGAAGAATGGAAGATCGCAAATGTAACGCCAATTTTTAAAAAGGGTTCCAGGGGTGATCCGAGAAACTACAGACCGGTGAGTCTGACGTCAATACCGGGAAAAATGGTAGAAACCATCATAAAGAACAAAATTACTCGGCATGTAGATAGTCATGACCTAATAGGAGACAGCCAACATGGCTTTAGACAAGGAAGATCTTGTCTTACTAATTTGCTATGTTTTTTTGAAGGTGTGAATAATCAGGTGGACAAAGGTTAGTCGGTTGATATAGTGTATCTGGACTTTCAGAAAACCTTTGACAAGGTCCCTCATCAGGGACTTATGGCAAAACTAAAGAGTCATGGGATAGGAGGCAGTGTACTATTGTGGATCAGGAACTGGTTAAAAGATAGAAAGCAGAGGGTAGGGTTAAATGGCCAATTTTCCCAATGGAGAAAGGTGAATAGTGGTGTACCCCAGGGATCTGTACTGGGTCTGCTGATTTTTGACATATTCATAAATGACCTGGAAAAGGGAATAACTATGGTTACACGATGCAAGGTTCCACATTAGGAACCACCACCCAGAAAAAAGATTTAGGTGTCATTGTGGATAACATGTTAAAACCTTCTGCCCAGTGTGCAGCGGCGGCCAAGAGAGCAAATAGAATGCTAGGTATCATAAGGAAAGGAATGGAAAATAAAACAAAAGATATTATAATGCCTCTATATCGTTCCATGGTGAGACCGCACCTTGAATATTGTGTACAATTCTGGTCGCCGTATCTTAAAAAGGATATAGCGTTATTAGAAAAGGTTCAGAGAAGAGCCACCAAAATGGTAAAGGGGATGGAAGGATACTCCTATGAAGAAAGGCTAAAAAGGTTAGGGCTCTTTAACATGGAAAAAAGATGGCTGAGGGGAGATATGATAGAAGTATATAAATTAATGAACGGAGTGGAATGGGTAAACATAGATCGATTGTTTATGTTATCAGAATATAGAAAGACTAGGGGACATGCAATGAAGCTACAGGTTAAACTATTTAAGACTAATAAAAGAAAATATTTTTTCACTCAACATGTAATCAAACTCTGGAGTTTGTTACCGGAGGATGTAGTATTTATTTTATGTATTTATTTAATGGTATTTCTATCCCGCCTTATCCTTCAATCAAGGTGGTTGTAGTAGTAAAGGCTGTTAGTGTAGCTGGGTTTAAAAAAAGGTTTGGACAAGTTCCTGGAGGAAAGGTCCATTATTAAGAAGGGACCCAGGATATCCATGCTTGACCCAGTACAAGCATTGTAGAACCTCTGTCTTTTGGGGAAACTGCTAGGTACGTATGACCTAGATTTGCCACTGTAGGAAACAGGATACTGGGCTTGATGGACCTTGGTCTGACTCAGTATGGCATATCTTATGTTCTTATGTAAATTGGTGCCTTGTTTTATGTAATATTTCCTTGCAAATGTTTAATGAAGCATAAATCATGTTCCCTGTAAAATATTTATCTCCAAGTTATAATGCCCTGTTCAATGTAATTTCAGTTTGTTCAATGTAAACCGCACTGATGCAGAATAGCGCGGTATATAAGAGAATGTAAATAAATAAATCTGTGAGTTTGATTTTTTTTCAGCCTGGAGATTTGCTTTCTTTTATTAATGCTAGATTACCTATTGGCCCTGCAGTTAATGCTCCCGTCATCTCATATTCTTTGGCCTTATGTACGGCTTGTGATGTAACACTCCTGTCTGATTTCCTATTATGGAAGTGTCTTGCCTGATCTATTCCCAGCCATAGTTTCTAATTAATTTGTGGGCTTGTAAGATTATGCTAGTTTTATATTCCTTATTAAGAAGATTTTTTTCTTCATTTCCCTATTTCATGTAGTAGCTCTAATCTTTTTTCTAGTCAAGTGTATTCACTTGGTTTGTCAATTGAAACTGAATAAATAAAACTATTTTTTAAATAATCTAATAAGCACTAAAAACAACTGAAATGACATGACATAGGAATAGGAAATAGCGCAAAACAATAGATGCCATTATTTTGCTTTCATTTTAAAAGAACATCACATTCCTATTTATTATTGAACTAACCGAAGAACACCCCAAAGGCTATGTTGCATGTGCTTTGGAGATCGCATAGGTCCTTTCCTTAGCTGTCACCATTGGATAAAGAGACATATGTGAAGCTTGCTTACTTTGTCTGTTTTTAGATTATCTTTGACAGCCAGTGCAAAGCATCTGGACCTGCAGAAATTCTAGTGTTCATTACAAAACTCAGTGCTTTAAAAGCATGTGAGAAGCACCTGCTATACCTGAAGCTTTCCACAAGATTGAGCTTCGGATGGATCAAGACACATGTCCAGGTGTGAGTCATAAGTCTGTTCCAGCAAGAAAAGTCATAGTTTTATCTGAATGCTCTTTCTCTGTGCCCATATTGAAATCCAGACTAAAAATTCATGGGCCACTATTTAAACCCTACCATCAGCATTTTTTTTTAAACACTGCCCATGGTTTTTGAATATTTTACGTCTATTCAGCACTGCTATCCATACAAATGATGGTGCTGAATATACAGACTGTGGGCAATATTCAGCCGCTATCCATACAGCTCAGCTGTTTAATCTAGGAATGCCTTTTTGTTGGCCTAAATTAAACCGTAGAGCAGCTAAATAAAACCGACTATCTGTAGAGTTAAGTGGAACGCCAATGCTCCATCCTGGTATTATCCAGTTGGTACCACAGCAGCCTATATGAATTTTCAGCGGACCTTTATGTGTAGTGCAGCTGAAAATTCACAGATATTTTTAGCAGCCAGTAAACAAAAACTCTTTGGAATACCGGACCTTCACTTTTTGGAGGCTATTTTTACATCTTGACCTCTTCTCCATAATATATTTTCATAGACACTCTTGTTGCATGTGTGTTTGCCTTGCCTAGACTGTAAGCTCGGTGGAGCAGGAACTTTTCTTATAAGTGCCTGCACAGCACGACATCCACCTGCTAGCGCTTTATAAATGACAGGTAGTACTACTCCGTAAAAAGCCATGTTCTGATTCTCCCGACCCAGTCTGTTTTTGTTTTAGCATATGAACCCATGCCCGGTTGGGGGGCTGAATGGTGAGGGGGTTCACATTTATATATTTGGCCTCTTCAGTTTAATTGTTATTTGCACAGTGGGTCACCTGGTAGTCCCTAGGAAGGAATTAGAATATGCTTTTTTAAATGTTCATTTGAAAAATGGACGATTCTCAATTCTTTGGTGTAGTGGAATTGGAAAAAGAGCTTCAGATTGCTTTATACAGGAGCTGGATGAGTACTGGTGGGAACTTTGCAGGAGTTCTAACTGGGATGAGAAACAGAACAAATGGAAAAGGAAAAAGTCTTCCTCCCACTGCCTTAATAAACATGAAACATGAGTAAAGATGAGATTTGGCATGCATCTTTGTATTGAAAACATATGAGACTTCATCTGTTTCTTAGGAAGATGTAAGACAACACATTCAAGGTAGGAATTTGTGGAATGTAAGTGACCGGTCTGGTTCATGCAACTGGCCACCATTGCTTCCCCGACTGCCAGGCATGTTCTCCAATTGACCATCGATCACATACAAGTTCAGTTATGGAAATCTTTTTATTTTTTTTTTTAATGTGAATTTAAGTTTTGAATTGTAGATGGGGTCCTGTGGTATTTTCACATTAAGCCTTCCCATTTAAAAACAAGAACACATGTCTACAGCCTTGGCAGTCTCCAAAGAGGATGACATCTTGTCAGCTTCAACCGGTAATAAATATTGTGGAAGAAGATGAAAATACAACTGTTTTCAAGTAGTGATGGCCAACTTTGGTCCATGCAGGCAAGAAAGGGGTCTGCTTTTCCAGAAAAGCACAATGAATATTCGTGAGATAATCTGCTGGCTTACAGTCTGCACATCGGGGGCCAGCTTTTAGGGTATGAGACCTGTGCAGTCACACAAAATACTAATGCTTCAGGGGTACAACTCACTATAATGCTCAGGAGGACCCTCTCCACACCACAGAGAACAGGCTAGTGGTGCTTCAGGTGCTCTGCAAAAGCTGTAAAGGGGCAGCACCGATTCACCACAGTGCACAGGGAAACCTAAATGCACCAAGGGCACCGCTCCTCCGTGAGCTTTTTATCATCAAGGGCTGTTGGGAATATTTGTGCTGCCCCTTTCCACTCACCACCTCCTCCCTCTGATTTGATCTCCTAATTCTCTTCCTTTCTTCATCCTTCCACCTCAGATTGTAGGAGGAGTGCAACACTGTCTGGCTTTTTATCTACTTCCAGCCCACGCTTCCATTTCACCAGGGTTGGGCCAGCCACTAGGCAGACTAGGCATATGCCTAGAGTGGCAGAGCAGCATTGTCACAGCCTGCATCAAAAGTAAAAACAGTGAGCCTTAGAGCCACCTGTGTGTGTGCTCATGGCCTGCTGTCTCCATCCTCTCTGGCATAAGTTTGCATCCAAGGATGGAGGCCCAGCAGCCTGCGCGTGTGGTCTTTGAAGGCCTGCCCCTCTATTGCTTTCACCTTCAATGCAGGATTGGCTGGGGCTTAGGACAGAGGTATGCTGGCAGGGGAAGGACCTTGAACTGTCCCATGAGGGGGGGGGGGGAGAGAGAGCTTGGCGCACGGCTGAAAAGTCACCCAGGGCAGGGGCTACTCCGGGGCTCATTTTACCACCCCAAGGGGTTCTGCACTCTGGGCAATTGTAGCTCTTGCCCACTCCTAATTATGGCCTGATTTCTTCCTCCAGGCACAGGGGGCCTTCCATGTACCCATCTGCTTCATGGTCCTCTTTGGGGTGAGCTGAACTTCAGATCCTTTTGTTGCCTTTGAGGGGTGTGTTAGATTTGGATTAAAGGATAAACTTGAGTGGGAAAGACAACCAGATCATAAAAATCTTACATACCATATATTAAAGTTTCAGTATGGCGATAATGGATTTCTTTTCTGTATGAATTTCCTGCTCTTGCCCCAAGTCATGCTATTAGCAAGAGCTCCACAAAGTGATTTTTCCTGCAGCATCATTTTAAGAAAGTTAAAACCACTACAAATAAAGTTACAGGGGCTTCTACATGCCCCATAACAATATTATTTCCTGGAACAGTTCATACCCTATGCTACTGTTTTTGGATTCTAGTGCTCATGCTCCCTAACCCATGTTCGAGGAAGGTTACATACAGATGTAGTATCTCCTACAACCCCTAAGGGCTAAACTTACCAACGTCCAGTAACACCACTAACATGAATGTGGTTTCATGCAAGTTAGACTATTTTCAATGCGGCCTGTGGTATTACCAAGCACTAACTGCAGACCTCTGAATAGCAAGCAACACGATAGAGTTAGCCATGCCTCTTGAAGTGGTGTTAAATTGCAGCATTGCTGGTTAACGCATGGTAACCTCCTCTACATTAACTGTAAGGCACATCCCCACCTAGTCTATACCCTCTTCTGCTTTAGCTGTTATCATGGACATGATCACTTGTGAACAGATCATCTGCATTACAGTAATTGTGACATTAGCAGCTAACACCGCTTAGGCGCATAACACAGTAATGCCTGCTAACAAATCCAGCCCCCAAATTCTGTATCTGAAGAGAGGGCTTAATGACTTGCCCAAGCCCCATGGAGCAGCAGTGGGATTTGAACCCTGAACTTCCCTGCTATCTGCTCTGTTCCTCTAACCCAGGGGTCTCCAACTCTGTCCTGGAGAGCCACAAACCAGTCAGGTTTTCAGGATGTCTTTAATGAATATGCATGAGATAAATTTGAATCTAATGGGGGCAATGCATGTAAATATCTCTCATGCATATTCATGAGGGATATCCTGAAAACCTGACTGGTTTGCAGCCCTCCAGGACAGGAGTTGGCGATCCCTGATCTAAATACTTAGTGATTAGAAACTAGACATGTGCATATACTGAGGAATGACCAAGGGGCAAAATTTTAAGAGGCATTTTCTTGCATAAAATAGTGTTTTATGGGTAGAAATGACCTTTCATAAAATTGCCCAGGCCAAACATGTGTAAGTTTACTCAAACTCTGCAGAGGTGTTCAGGCAGAGTTTATATACTTTATAGAAGATGCTTATAGTATTTATTTTTATACCATGCTCTTTAGAATCAGTGCCGTTTACATGTATACTAACAGGTACTTTTTATTCCCTTGTCCCCAAAGGGCTTACAATCTAAGTGTACCTGAGGCTATGGAGGGTTACATGGCTTGCCCAAGGCATGGCCATGGGACTAGAGACCCAAGTCCCTCCGGACTGAGGTTGCTTATCACCATGCGGGAATTGAACCCCTGGCCTTCCAGCCTGAGGTAACCTGTCCCAACCACTGAGCCACTCCTCCCTAATGAAATAAACCAGGAAACCTGTGCATAGCAGGAGCTTTGCATGGTACCATTTTGGGAAGGAGAGATGCTTATAACAGGATGCCTAAGGGGATTATGTCAAAGCTCAAACAAGCACCTAGTTGAAGGCTATTTTATAAAGGCCCCGCTGTTTCTCTGGGCATTTATCATGAGGAATGCATAAGGTCTCATGCTCAATGTTACACTTGCTCCAAATGTGTAAACGTGTGGATTTTATAAAATATGCAGATACATTACATCGCTGCCCAGCTCTCTGGGAGAATGTCTATGTGCAAGCTTGTTGGCATACATTCTGGCCAAATGCCCACCTCCTCATCCCCCCCAAGGGCAAAGGGGACCCACTTGCAGCTTTTCCTGTATCTTCCCTCTACAATGAGGCCCTTCCAAAATTGCTGCTTCAGGGCCCATATTTGAATTTCTGCACTGCCCCTATGCAATTTTGCAAAATCCATTTCAGTTTCTGCA
This sequence comes from Ichthyophis bannanicus, assembly GCA_033557465.1. Taxonomy (NCBI): domain Eukaryota; kingdom Metazoa; phylum Chordata; class Amphibia; order Gymnophiona; family Ichthyophiidae; genus Ichthyophis; species Ichthyophis bannanicus. The sequence continues at coordinate 114,383,226 of CM066049.1, read as the reverse complement.
ACAAAATGCCACCTTATAGGCAGAAAATTACCTTCTAAGGTAGTGGACCCCAAATCTGTCCAGTTTCTCTTATACATATTAATTGTAGATATCCTAAAAACACAATGGGCAGCATCCCCCCCCCCCCTTTACAGCAAGCCCAGAAAGTTGAAGAGCAGCACCAACAAAGACCTTTAAAAATGCTCTCAATGGGGGGGCTCTTCAGTACTGGCGTACACTCAAGGTCTGACAGTAGCAGGCTGCATGTATGCATGAAACATTTTAAAGAGTCGTTATTGGTACTCTGCTGTTGCACGCCCTCCCTCCCGGCCTTGTGCAAAGGTAGGTTGGCAGGGAGAGAGATGCTGGAAGGAGGCTTAGGAAATGCAGCAAGGAAGGTGCCATGAAAGCCTGATTGCTAGAGGACAGGAGAACATAGGGACCTGTCAGCTCTGTGGCAAGTCCTGTAATTTGCAAAAAGAGGCAGATGGCATTTTCAGCCCTCTAGTAGAGCAATGTTTCTTACCTTTAAAGGCATAGCATGCTCCCATAGCTCTTTTCGTGTAAGGTCTGTGTATTTCTTTTGTCTGTCTTTCTTGGCTTGGCTTCCACATTAGTCTGTCCATTTCCTCAGCCTATGCCCATCTGCATCTCCCTCCCTATTCTTTGTATATTTCATAGAACTGAAGCTACTAGGCCAGACAAATCAGCAAGTATACAGATTAATAAGGACATGTATGCTAACCCAGCCTTAAACACAAAACAGTGGTTAAATGTTTACCAGAATGTCCTTCTTTCCACCTTGCTGCACCTAGACTACCTCAGTCAGTCCGTCGGGCTCTATCCCTGGCCTATTCAAATCCAGGCTAAAAACTTCTCTTCAAGGCTGCTTGTGGATCCCAAAACCCTTCTTCTTCCGTCTACACAACACAGTATTTCCACCTCTTACTATGCAGATATTCTCATTGTACACCAACAGCAGCCCTTCTGCCTCCTTTAAATGCTCGGCTTTCTGCAGTCTCCTCCAGGATGGTTTCCAACTACTTCCACATTAACCCCTTTAAAGCCTCAGCCATCTGGTTCTCCTTTTCCACCAGTGCCCCCTCTCTGCTCCCTCCCTTGTGCCGTCACCATCCCCCTGGTCACTGCACTCCGTTACCTGTCACTCTCCTAACGTGATCACATTTGTTCCATCATTCAACACTCTTTCTAGTCCCTTTGACAGATCCATTCCATCCACCCTTTCCTTTCACTTCCCTCTCTGACCACGTTTCTTCTCTCCCTAGTAGTGACTCATGTCAATTATTGTAATATTGCCCTAGCCAGACTGCCCCAGTACCAGCTCCATCGACTCCAACTTTTCCAGAACACCAGTGCCTGCTTACTTACCCGTGCTTCCCGCTCCAATCATATCACCCTACTGCTTATCACGCTACATTGGCTACCCGTAAAATTCACCATACCAACACGCCTCAGTGCCTCTCCGATTTAAATTTGCCTCCATACCCCTCATCGCTCCCTCCGGCAGGTGCATTCCAACCGCCTCTCACGCCTATCTCGAATCCACCCACGCTTCTGCTTTCTTCTGTCATGGCCCCCTTCTCAGGAACTCTCGCCCATCTGGCCTTTGCCTCAAACTCTTATGTCCCCATGTTGAAAACTCGCCTTTGATTCCCCCCCCCCCCCACCCCTCCACTTGGGTCCTAGTCCCCAAGTTCTTGCCCCCCACCTCTGCCAGTTCTAAGCATTCCTTCTCGTTCCTATTTGAAACTGGCACTTTTTCCCTTTCCGTTCTTCTCTTGCAGCTCTTTTTTGCATTGTAAATCGCTCAGGTGCCCTGGTGTTGGGTAGGATATTAAAGATAACCCCCATGAGTATTTCTCTTAGAACAGGGGTGGGCAATTCCAGCCCTCATGCACCACAAGCCAGCCTGGTTGTCATGATGTCCCTAATGAATATTCATGAGATCTATTTGCATCCACTGCCTTCTATTATATGGAAATAGGTTCATGAATATTCATTAGGGCCATCATGAAAACCAGGCTGGATTGTGGTGCACAAGGGCTGTCTTAAAAGTCCCTAGGCCTCTATTGTGCTCGGTCTCTTAGGACAGGGGTGGGCAATTGCAGCCCTTGTGCACCACAATCCAGCCTGGTTTTCATGATGGCCCTAATGAATATTCATGGACCTATTGCCATACAATGGAAGGCAATAGATGCAAATAGATCTCATGAATATTCATTAGGGACATCATGAAAACCAGGCTGGATCATGCTGCACGAGGGCTGGAATTGCCCACCCATGTCTTAGGAGATTGCAACATCTGTGGAGCAAGGAGCCACTGGCTCCATTTTGCCAGGAAAGAGATCCAGTCCAGGGTTTGCCCTATACCATACTTTAAGTCAGCAAAGGACTGGACTGATGAGTCAAAGTGTACATTAGGACCAGGTTTGTTTAAGTTAGCTGCCTCCTTTAACTGACAATCGAGGTGAAATTAAGTTGTCACTCATGATCTGAATAACTTCTAGTTAAGGTGAGGTAGTAGAAAGTATCTTAAAACAGACCTGTTTTCCCAAAGGAAACCAAAAGTTCAAGTCCAGGCAGGGAACAGGGTAAAGACAGGACCAGATCTGCTTGCACTAACAGCACCAGCTGGATATCCCATAGGCAAGCACCAAAGCCTTCATACAAAGGCTACCCTCTTATCTCTATCCACTTCTACAAGATTTCCTTCGAGATAGGATCACTCCTTTAATGCAATTTTTTCCCACTTTGTTTGAAGTTATTCAGAACCATCTCTGGAGTTTATTTTGTTCTAAACTTATAAGTGTCTCGCTACTCTGAGGATTCCAGTCAGTGAGTGGCATTTGGAATAAGCCTCCATTCCCAGGAATTTCCTCATTCCCTTTCACATCATGCCCCAAATTATTTATTTATAAGCAAATGTTACTCATCAGGGTTTACATACAAACCAGCACAACAAAGTTTATTTAAAATTGATTAGCTAATCAAGACACAATTTAAACACACAAAGCTGTTTCATTGTCTTTCGTCCCACCACCATAGGTAAAGCAACCCACCACTCCACAGCCAGCACTAAAAATACCCTAAAATAATCCAATCTCTTACCAGGGTACATAGACAGACAATCAACATTGTTTTAAACACATGCCTTCCTGAATTTTCACTAAGGATCTCAAGAGGGGGGGGGGGGGAACCAGACACTAAAGTTTAGTAGTTTGTACAGAAGGGCAGACAAAATGGTTTTTGTCATTTTTCTGTTTGTATACTGCCTATAAAAAAGGACGACATTGCCTTGATTTCTCTTGGAGATACAAAGGACCCAGGCCTAAGTACACTATAAAAACCCAAGACATTTTAAATTGAAGTAAATACTCTATAGGGAGTTAATGGAGCTGTTGCAACAGTCTCACATGATCAAATGTTGTGGGGTGTTTTTTTTTTCTTTAGATGTGCAAGCAGCCTAGTCCTGTTGTATTCTGGATAAACTGTACATGCCACAGTCATGAAAGACACTGCTGCAATAGTTTAAACAAAATCCTAGCCATGCTTGGGTCAGTTAGCACAGATCACCCGAGGTCTAAATAATGATGAATTTGTGCACCATGTGTAGACGTATAAGGTCACAAGCACCAATTTATGCACATGGGGCTTCCTTGCCTACTCTGTATCCAGAATCCCTAATCTCTTCGTACGTCCTTCCTTGCCCTCTGTTCAGAACCCAAATCCAACACACCAAAGAGCCCTCCTTTGCCTTATTCCCCACCCACAGCACTTCGAATTCAACCATAACTTGTGGCTCATTAACCAATGTTACATTGCCACTAATCTTCTCCAATCCCTCCTTACTCCTATTCACAGGAAACAAGATCTTCACATTGCCTATAAATAGCTGATATGTAATCTAGCGACAGCAGCATAGCAACCCTGCAATAATGCTGAATCAAACCACTAGGTGTCACCACCATACGACGACTCAGACTCTCCTTTCAAAGGCTGTAGGTACTGCTGCAGCATGCACAGGCAAGCCAGTGAGGGGAAGCCCCAGTTTAGGGATCGTAGTGGAGCCCATCCACCTGTAGCACACAGCACTACCACTTAGCCAACAAAACAACTCAGGAGCCTATAACCACACACAGGTTAATGTTCCCTTGGAAGCCAGAGTTCAACAGGCATGCTCGTTTCAAAGCCTGCATAGCACAAATTACAAAATCAGTTAGCAGTCAAGAGATGACGCCACAAGCAAAAAGGTTTCAGCTCTATCGGATTTTGTAAACAAATAATACTTTTGCTTTGTGTGCAGCAAAGACTAACATATGCTGTTCTGGAAGCATCTGCACTTGGGATTTAGTCTATAGACACAAGAATTAAACTCTCTCTTTCAAGAGACCATTCAATTAATTCTTTAAAAGTAAACTTTAAAACTGCAATGCATGTAGACCAAGAGCAGATTTAGGAATAGAAGGGTCTGACCCTCACCCTCCCAGTAGCTTCCCCCATTTCATGGCATTAGGGTGACCATATAACTATCAATCAAAAAGTGGCATGCTGAGCCATTCCCCCAATGCACAGTGGGAGATGTAGTTTAAATTTCACTATAGCATTTCATAAAATGGCAGTAGTACAGCACCCAGCATGCAAATAAAACTGACTGACAGGACCTGTTCCTTTTGATATGGAGCTATAATCTACAATTACCCTAATGTGACTGTTACAAAGTTACAAGGCTGAGTCACAAAGAACTCTGATCCCAGCTTAGAGAATGTGGAATGAATGGAGACTTCCCCTTCATATGCTAGGAATACTCAGTAATCCCAGTTTACCTATAAAAGCTACAGACCGCTTAGTCTAACCTCTGTGGCAAGTAAAGAGAAGAGTGAGAGATTCCTGGAGTCCGATGGATTTATCAGAGGCAGGTCTTGTCAGACAAATCCGATTGATTTCTTTGACTGGGTGACCTGGGCTTTAGACCGAAGGAGAGCCCTAGATGTGGTGTACTTAGATTTCAGTAAAGCTTTTGATACCGTTCCGCAGAGGCATATTGCGGAAAGACTGTCGGTAAGGTTTGCCTCTTTGTGGATGATACCAAATTCTGCAATAAAGTAGATAACATGAGGAGGGATCTAGCTAAGCTTGAAGAATGGTCAAGAAGTGGGCAGCTGAGTTTTAATGCTAAAAAATGAAGGGTCATGCATTTGGGCTGCAAAAGTCCAAGGGAGAGGTACAGTCCACAAAAGAACAGTGTGACCTGGGCGTGATTGTTTCCAATTATCTTAGGGTGGCTAAATAGGTAGAAAAAGGGGATAGCAAAAGCCAGAAGGGCTTGGGTGCATAGGGAGAGGAATGGCCAGCACTAAAAAGGAGGTGATAGTGCCTCTGTATAAGTTGCTGGTGCAACCTCATTTAGAGTGTTGTGTGCAGTTCTGGAGACCAAATTTTCAAAAGAATATAAGCAGGATGGAGTCAGTGCAAAGGGTGGCTACTAAAATGGTTAGTGGTCTTTGTTCCAAAGCATGAGGACAGACTTCAAGATCTTAATACATATACATTAGGAGATGTTTCAATACCTCTGTGGCATAAATACATAGGAGGAAAACCTTTTGATTGAAAGCAAGCTCTGCTACAAGGGGACATACTGTAGGATGAGGGTGAAAGGGGGATAGACTCAAGAGTAATATGAGGAAATATTTCTTTATAGAAAGAATAGTAGATGGTTGGGATAGTCTCCCAGTGGAGGTAGTACAGACAAGGACAGTATCTCTATTCAAGAAAGCATGGGACAAACAGAAGATATCTAAAAGGAAAAAAAAAAAGGAACTATTGTAATTGGTATGGAAGGGCAGACTAGATAGGCCATGTAGTCTGCCATTATGTTTCTATTCTACTCTAAAAATAGAAATCTGGATTAACAGAAGCATGGGTCTAGGCAGAATTAAAACCTATACCATGAATCAGACCCTTGGGGGCATTTAAAAAAAGAAAAAAAAAAAAAAACACACACCACAAACACAACACACACAGTCACACCAATTGCTACTCAAAGCTAGGATGGCAGTAACCAAAAACCAGACACTAGAGGCAAGATTTTGCTCATGACTGGACAACAGAACTGGGAAGTCTAGAGGATAGCGAGCATCACTGCTTCAATTCAGGAGGATGACAAACAGAACAAACTGATGTGGGCCATCTTTTCATTAAAAAGGTTAGCAATTGAACTTCTGCAGTCTTCCAGAAAACCCAACCCTACCAAAACAGTCCTTGGTTGCTCAAGCAAAACCAAGGCAGCGAGGCTAGAGGTTTGTGTGGGGAAAGAGGGGAGGGGAGGGGAAGAGAATATCTAGGCTTCTGTACCTACCATCCTTCTATTCCCAAATAACTCCCTACTCTTCATCAAGAGATGCATGCAATCACATGACAAATTGGAGAATATACAGAAATGGTGCTCACCTATCATTGCCCCTTCCAGTAAGTGATATGGTCCAATCCTGATCTCAACAAAGCTAAAAAAAGGCAGCACTCCATTCTCCAAGAACAGAGGGGTTCTTAACCTAGTCCTTGGGAAATACCTAACCAGTCAGATTTTCAGAATAACCAGAATGAACATGTACAAGTGAAAGATTTGCATGCCCTGCCTCCATTGAATGTAACTCATATGCATATTCATTGTAGTTATCCCAAAAGCCTGACTGGCTAGATGAGTCCAAAGGTCTGGGTTGAGGACTCCTACCCTAGAGAAACAAGAATAGTACTGTAACGCTTAATAAATGAATACTACTACTGCAACTAAACTGGTCCATTTATAATCCAACTTGTATAACCTTATTATTTATATGGAGGTTAATTTATAAACAGGTCACCTAGGTTGGAAGGCTAAATAGGGCCCCTATTCAGAGCCAGTTTTATAAAGACATGTAGGCATCTGTGTGTATATCAAACTTAGGGGCGAGCTAGCAGAACTAGTTGCCAGATTGAAGCCATGAATATTTAGGTCCTGCTCAGGGGCTGGTGTAAATGCTCACCTGTATTTTGTGACATACACTCAACTGCAACCCCCACCCAATGCTCCAACCAAACACCACCCCAAAACATACCAGAAGCACATGACACGCATAACCCTGCAGGTAATTTTATGAAAGCTGGGTAACATGGGAAAAGGTTATAAAATCTTCTAAGTCATGTAATCTTACAGACCAATAAAAAGATAAAATAGCTTAGCCTAATAATAATCTTGCTGTTACATATGTGTAAACCCAGTCATCAATCCACTCAGACCAACTGAAGCAGATAAGATCTGTCAAGTATCATCTAATTTGTCCCATTAGTTGGTCACCAGTAGTGCTAGCAATAGAGAACAATTATTGCTCCAGAGAAAGAAGCCAAAAACTCAGAGCTCCAAGTCCATTTGCTCCTGAAACTATTTCACCTAGGAGGAAGGCTGGAAGTATTAGACAGCTTCATGCAGAATAGCATGAATAAAAAATCATCCCGTTTCCAAGAGACATTGGGGAGTAGGGGAGGCAGGTTTTGGCATCTCGGACCAAAGGGCTCAATATCGAGAGACATGTTCTACACTCAATGGAAAAAGATATGTGGGCTGGCTCTGGAAACACTAGCATCTGTCTATGTAGATTTGGTCCTACCCTTAGGGGCATGTTTAATAAGGTGCAAGCCGGAGCACAAGATTGTGGAGGCATGTGCGTGCGTGCGTGCGTGCGTCCATCCATCCCCTGCTGACAGCATGATGCCCAGCACTGCACTTGCCAGCATGCAGGCGCATTTGAAAACACCACCGACTGAGGTGGCATTAAGTGCACCCGTGCTAATGCCAATAGGATTGACAGGTTGTCCCTACATCCTGCTGCACCCCCCATCCCAGAGGTCTGTCTCGGAGGGGGGAGAAAGTCGATGATAACAAGCAGGAACCACAACACGTGCCAAAGCCTTTGGCAAGCGCTGCATCGCGGCTCCCTTGCGATTGCTACTGCTGCTGGAAAGAGGCAGCAATGGGCACCCCCAGAGGTCCAGCACTGTAGGAGAACACCAAGTTTGCCTAATGATAGTGCTGACTCTGGCTACAGGCACAATTAGCATGCGCTCAAAATGCCTATAACTCACCCAGTCCCTGCCCAATTGCATGCCAACAGGTTAGCATGGTATTTTTTTTGCATGGGGCCCCTTAGGGCGCAACAAATCCCTTCTTTAGTAAGTAGGCCCCTTAATATTTTGCACACCTCTGAATTTCAGACAAGGCGACTCGGCTCAGACGGCATGAAGGCAAGCTAAGAGTCTGCAAAAAGATAAATAAATATTTTTTTTCCAGTCAGTCAAACAACTGACCCATGGGATTTGTTACCCGAGGTGGCGGTAAAGACTAATACTATAGAAGAGAATAAAATGGTCTGGACAAGTTTCTAGGACAGGTCCTTTCATTATTAACCAGCTAAATGTTGGGTGAGGGAAGGGGAGAAGCTGCCTTTTACTCCTGGAACGGAATAGATTCCCCTAAGCATTAGTTGGGTACTTCCTAATAAGCCAGACTGGCCACTAGGCTGTGTCCCATTGTTCTGACCCAGCAATGCACTTTACATACTCGGGTAGCAGAACCATGCAAGACTTCTAGGCAGAAGAGTTTTATTGTTTGGTTATAATATACAAAACAGTTACATTGACAGCATTTACAAATATGGAAGTGTCACATGCAGACTTCACTGCGTTCCGTTTCTGGGGAAAGGTAACAAAGCTATTATGTTATCAGATATGTGATCACAAAAAAATAAAATTAAATTAAAAAAACCCAAAACTATTGCTCTAATCTTACAATGGCCAGATTTAAAAACCAAACACACCGAACCCTCTGTTTTAATCGGCCAAAATATAGAGGTATTTTCCTCAAAGAATAAAATCAACATAAGTACTTTGCATATCATATCTGTGCACTAATCTAGAGATTACTGTTCAGTTTACCCATTACCTTTCAAGTAATTAGCAAAGTTACATTTAAAATCCATTTGTTAAATTTTTTAAAAAAAAATTTTTAAAGTTGACCATTATTTACAAATCCCTTTAAATTACACATAAATAAATATATACATTCAAGAAACACTGTATCCCTTAATACATATAAAACCTTTTATTTTTGGGAATTGGGTGGATGCAGGCATCTAAAATGTGAAATGAACAAATCGCAGATGACACGCATCCACTTTTGACCTGATGTAGTTCTATAAGTTCTACTGCACAAATTTTGTCCATAGAGAAAAGTCGCATGCTACCAGAGTGTGCAGGGTTATTTCTACTGCCTATGTGACCATTTCAAAGTAAAAAAAAAAAAAATTCTTTTCATATGTACAGAAAAAAAAAAAGAAAAATACTCTTTCCACATAAACTATGCACATGGCTAGGGATACATAAGGAGGAAGATTCCAATATACATAGGCCAAATATTATGGCACCAGACTGGTCAAATGCCATTTGCTAGTTACCTCCGACAGGTACTTCTTTATGCAGGCTGCATCCCTTTGGCAACAATAAGAAAACACATTCTGATCCATCGACCTCTCAGTAAGCTCATTCGCTGATCTTTCATCAGTCAGTGTAAAATGATTTTCTTGCTTTAAACACCTATATAAATTTTCAGCAGATAACATTCAGAAATATCTGGCCATTCCTAGTTTTGTGTTTCAGTGAATTCTATCTGCCCTCTACAGTGTCAAGGTACATAAACATTTAAAAATGTCAAAAAAATCCCTGTTGCTTTGATTTCACCTCACATTTTCTGTGCTCGTCTAGTGCTCTGCATATACAAGGAATGTATTCTCTCTCAAGGGTAAGCAAATTCTATCCTGCAGTATCAAACATTCAGCTCCTCGTACTCTAAAATCCATATGTAGGAATGTGCCTGTAGTTGGAGGGTTCGTTTCCACACACGTTGGTTAATGGGGCCTGCAGACTAGAACCTAGAACCTGAAGACCACAGCTGCTTCTTCTGTCCTCCACAAGCTGAGTCAGATAAATGCACTGGAGAGAGGAAGGACGGGGGTTTAGCAGTTAATGACTTTGAAAATCCCAGATTAGTGCAACTTTCCCAGAACCTGCAATCGTGGAGGGTAAGGGGCCTAAAACAATATTCAATGCACGTGCACCGAGCTCATAGGACGATATACCAACCCAGCTTCTGAAACAGACACAGTACTGGAGTCCAGAGAGGGCTGGGCAAATCCCGATGTAGCCCGTGGTACAGAGGTATGGCATTTTCTGCAGTCTCCATGAGGCAAGAAAATCCCAGTTCCTGAAGAATTCTCTGGGATTTCCTCATTCACTTCCTGTGTTTGTCCAGTTTCTCAAGGGCTTTGTTCGTTTCTGCTGGGCTCTGCTCACCACTATTCATATACATTTTATCTGCTACTTTTAACGCTTCATTCAGGTAATTTTGGACAGATGTCATGGCAGCACAGATAGCGGCACATCCAAAGCCATGTGTGATCAGGCTAAAATGGGCCAAACAGCCCTGGATCCCCGGCTCCAGGATTGGGCTGGGCCTTGTGTTCCCCAGAGGAGTCCTGTCTTGAGTCAGGAGGTCTGTGAATTCTTTGCAAATCTGCCTAGAAGAGACAGAATTTAAGGAATTCAATGAATATTCATACAGGAGACAAATAGTAAAGAAAACAGATTTGTGTGGAAGTTAAGTGCTTTGACATAACAGATATTTGGGTAACTATTTGCTGGCTTAAAATACAGACAATATAAGTGTTACAGTACGACGCTACATGCTTCTGTTCCAGTTCTGTGACCCGCTACTATTCAAGACTCTCATTCTAAATGACTTAGATTTTCTTCTTCTAGGGATACTAATTGTCGAAGTGGTAAGAGGAAATCTGAAAAATCTCTAAAGAGATTAGAGTTTGCCATCGCTGTCAATTTTTTCTTGAATAAATGAATATTTAAAATCTTACATGCAAGTGGTTGAAATGTCTGAAAACTACAGTGAAGCAGCACATACAAGTTAACAAAAAAAAGAAAAAAATAAATCCCACCTCACACACCACCAGAAAAACATCAGGTGTACAGCAGCAACACCATAGGAGCCTCAGACTGCTACTGCACCTGCGTTTTACAATGTCTGCGGTTTAGCGTTTCCATGTCATCAGCCCTGAATGTTTCTAAGGGATGGGTCATTCCCCTCTTGCTGCTCTGTAGCACCAAGGAATTCAAATATGGTTCCTGAAGCATTCTAGAGAAGCTCAGCTCGTGTCAAGCCGCCCCTGGTGTGAACGACGTGAAGCCCTGGACTAGTGTTTGCCAGCACCAATAAAAGATGTGGAAAGCAAAGGTCATTTTATATTTTAAAACAAAATGACAGGGTATGTAAGAGGTTAATGGTACAATTTAGGAATTGCAGCGCTCATTTAGATCTGACATTTTATTATTCTACAGCATGTCCTGTGCCAGCATGCAAGTCCTGCAGAATACATGTAATTTATTGCGAAGTATTAAATCTGAGTACATGACTGGCAATGAATAAGCATATGGATGAAATGTGGGTTTTTACCACACACATGCGCTAATCACTATTACAGCACAGATTCATGGGGGGGGGGGGGGGTGCTTTCCTCAAGCAATAAGGCACATTTTATCTGAAGGCCCAGCTCATCATCCCAAGCCCACAGAAAAATCGGACATGCCCATCTCCCCTCTTGCTTACTTCAAACACTACAGAACGTTGATGGGTCCCATATGGATCGTTCCACTTGGTGACCTGCTCTCACTGTATTACAAGGGTCAACCCATCATGCCAACAAGCATGAGTCCATTATGGAACTCTCCAGAAAAAAATAAAATAAATGGAGCGTCTGCATCTCCCGACTCTGTAATGAATTAACCAAAGAATGTGTACTTAAAGAGAATGGTGTTGCATTACCAAAATGTAAATACATTTGCCGTAAGGTAGTTTGTAGGGTATTGTGTTTGCTAGCTCGATTCCCAGAACATGCTTTCTGCTGTAAAAGCAAGCAACTAATGTATTTCAGCACTCGGTTCATGTTTATTTACAGTTGAAACTGGCTAATGTACAAGACTGCAGAGCGCTGAGCCCCCTGCTACAAACTCATACAAAACCATGTTTAAAAAAAAAAAAAAAAAAAAAGTAATTAATAGCCACATAAGCATTGGGTTTCAGAAAAGAAAAAAAAAAAAAAAAAAAGGAATTTTCCAAGTTTTGGCCTGCAGACAGAGGGCTTTGTCAGTTTCTTTGGGCAACTGCTTGAAGCACATTTGTGCCAGTAAGTGGATTTCTGCCATTTTCCTGTACACGGGCCCTGCCCAAGGGATCCCTGCTATAGGAAGAACCAGCAGGTAACTACACCCAGCTGGTAAGTCAGAATTAGCACAACCCTAGCAGGGTTCATGCTGCTTAGAAGTGGGGGAACGTTTGCAAACACACACAAAAATCTTCATGTTTCATTTCTCCTATAAAAACTAGTTTTAAAAGAATTTGAACAAGGTCCAATTATTTGTGTTATGGATTCAAACTACAACTCTGTCCCCTCCCCCCGCTTGGTTATCTAGACCCATCGGAAACCAGCCCTGGTGGGGCTATAACACCATTTGCTCCAGAGGCCACCCCTTCATGTCCTCTTCCCCATCTATCTCAGCTGTGGCAGCGATTCTTCTCGGGAAAGGTTACCAGATTGCAGGCAAACCTGGGACAAAACCGTATCTGAAGCATGCGGGGCAGAGGGACCTTGTTCCAGCAACAAGATGTGAAGGGAGGAAAAGGCGTTACCATGCTACCTCCCATCCAGCCCATGATGCAACAATATCACTCCCAAGCAGATAAACAGAGAAGTAGAAATGGAAGTAGATTCTAAAAGCCGACCGGCAAATGACTAAGCTGAAAATAGATGTTTCTGCTCCTTCTGTCCCCATTGCTGGAATCATGGGCCAGAAGCTGCCAGAACCTGACAGGTAATTTGTGACCTGTATTGGCCACTGTTGGGAAACAGAATACTGGATTTGATGGACCCCTGGTCTGACACAAGATCAGGGACATCTGAACCTTATCTACTGATCAGCATTCCCCGGCACCCAGACAAGCATGTGTTTGAGACCACTAATAGTTAAGAGGCGCCTTCCCAGGGTCTTCTGCTGTTTCCCTATCGTTGGCCAGCTGAGCAGCAGGTCCACTAGAAGAGCTGGTCAGCTGACCCGGGTGGGTGGCTTTCTGCCACCATTTTGTTACCTGTGGCAGGCCAAGTGCTTCAGCACACATGGCCTGCTGCGGTCAGAGCTTCAGCACAAAGCTGCTGTTTTTTTAAAAAAAACCTGTTGCTGGCCCCCCCCCCTGCCCCCACCCGGCAGCATCTGTTGCAACAGCACAGCAGAAACCCTTGGGCCAGCCCTGCAGGCCAGCGAACATAATCTGGATTTTCACATACACTGGGCTATCAGGCCTACTTAAAATGTCTCAACCACCACCACAACTTTCTAAGAAGCAACAGAACTAACTTTGCAGCCAGGAGCATACTCTTCCTATTGGCCATTTCATTACGCTCCATGTGAGGTCTGCTCAAGTATTCGGCTACCGCTTTAGCAGGAAACTCCGTTTCACAGACATAACCAAAGTCCCGGGCAAGATGCACTGCCTCACCTGGGGGGGGGGGAGAAGAGACAAAAAACAAAAAGCACACACAGGCATCAGTAATGACATTAGAAACACTAAATACCGCCAAGACCCCTATTTATTAAAAAGTGCAGTTCTTTTGCAGTTACTGTGCATTAATTGGCAAAATTAACATGTGGCAACTAAAAAACCTCTTCACTAAAGCTGGGTTCCTCCCCCCATCCCCCACAAATACACCCTCTTCCAAGACTGTCAATGGAATGCTTTTGTAATTCACAAATATGATATTGCCATTTTTGCTCATACTGTTCTGACCCGAAGGTTTTAATAACCTTTGAATGCTAATCAAAAAAAAAAAAAAAGTGTATTACCTTATTTTCCCTTTATTTTAAATCTAAACTACCATGCAGCTAATCATGCATAGTAATGCAACGTCCTCTGCAGCAAGTCCTTTGCATGCCGCATTTACCTCCACCTAGTCAGATGTCATCAACCCTGCTTCGTTTCCTGTAGGGCATGGTCCCCAACCATTCTGCACCTGAGCGCACCAATGTTTAACAGCCAATAAGGCCTGACAGAGACCCCTTACATGCATGAGCACAACCCGAGACCTGGGCCAGAAGGGCTGCGGGCTTCAGGGTATTTACAGTAAACCGTCATCTGCATATGTTGGGTACAAAGCCAGATTCAAATTTTCATAGCTTATTCGTTACCCGTTAGACTTCTGTACACAGGGGTGGGGGTGTAGGAGGAAATAAAATTACCGAACCGATACAGCCATTGAAAAGCAGCTCTCATTATGAAAGCTTTCTAGAGTACAAACGGCATTACCAGAATTCCAGATGATAAATTCATGCCTCATCTCATTTCAAAAGATTAAAATAAGTGGTTTTGAATCCTAAAACCTAGTTTATTAGCCCATAATATAAAATGAAAAATCCAGTATAAAAACGTCTCTTAAAAATGACACACACTACATCTTATGCAGTATTTTCATGTTGTGCTCTATTTGTAAGTTAAAGTCACATCTGTGAAAGACAGCAGAAGAAACTATAGCCCCAAAATTTTCATAACAGTCGACATTCAAAATGCTATTGCAACGGCAGTCAGCCATGGTGCTTAAATACTGGCGAGATAGATATCCAGCGGCAGCTGCGAACTAGGTGAACAGGTACTATCCGGGTAAGTACCAGCACTTATCCAGATTACAACTTAGGACACATGAAAAGCAGGTCTTAAGTTTTCCAGGAAAGGGCACCGAAAATCCTGCTAAGTGGGCAAGTGCCAGTACCACGTCTGCTCTAACCAGATAGTGGCAGGACACCCAGCAGCAGACAACTCATGGACTGTGATGTTGGCCGGCTAAGGGCTTTGAACATCGGCCCGTATGTCTTCTGAAAATATCCCTACAAATTTATGAGAAGATGAAAAAAAAAAATATGTTTAGAGGCCAATTCCACATGAGGCCCATCCGGACCATCCAGAATCTGTACAGGCCAGTAGTGCACCCGATTCTACACCCACGGGAGCAGAATATGGTGAAAAGGCCTGGACAGGCAGAACATGCCCCGATTCAGGCCTGTTGTATGTCCAGCCTATTCCCCATATAAATCAGCTGAGGACACCATGCAGAAGCTTGCCGGCAATTGAGGCTCAACTGTACATTTCCCTGCTACCTGACCAGGCCTGCCAAAGCTGGGGATTAGGCTGCAGGGAACCCATGGAACTACTTACCTGGTCCGGGACCCCCTCCGCGCATGTCCAGCAATATTGAGGGGTGACTTTATTCCACCTTAATGGTGGAATAAGTCCCCTATCTAACTCGTCACTCTGGGATTATAGGGCCATGCCTCCAGGCCCCCCCCCATGCTCCTTCTCCAGCCCCCCCCCCCCTCCGAGCTCCCTGCACATCTCTATACATGCAGGGGCTCTGGATCGGACATCGGGAGCAAGCGTTTAGTAAGGATGTATGTCCAAACCTGATGTACATCCCTGCTAAATGCTGGTCAGAACATACCTCTTAGTGTTTAAAAGATGCATAATAATGAAAAAAATTCAAAGTATTCAAAAAATTCTAAGCTTGAACTTTCACACCCTGTTCACTGTGCAAATCATTCACTGGTTTGATGAAGTTTGACAATGGTGCTTCTGCTCAGACACAAAAAAAAAAACTGCTCACAACTCAAATATGATGCAAGCAAAGCACCTTATTTTGTAGAGAGTGTGACGGTTTAGTTAAAAGACTGCAGTGGGTTAAATTTGAAAATGCTAAAAGTTTGTATTTGTATCAAGTTACATTTTCACACATCCTACTTTAGGCAGGAGATGAAACCATGTTAAAACACACATGGCATCCCAAAATACAGAGCAGGCTAGTTCCTGAGGTGCAGAAAACAGCTGGCACGGGTTTTAGCATGTGCTAATCATTAATGGCTACCGTGCACCAAACAAAAAACTGCACACTAAGTGCTTAGTATGGCTGGAGATGGATCATGGCAAGGACCGCTCTAGCAGAACGATAACACATGCCAAGCATCACGGCTGCTACCACCTCAAGAGTCAAGTGCAGCTGCGTTACCAACATCCTTGTACTGCAGCTGCTGTTTCAAAACCCAGAATTATGGCTACATGGGCATACTTCCCTTCCGCCCATGTCAAACGACTGCCCCTCCCCCCTTCAGAATTCTTTCCCTGGTCAACTCCCCATGCTTATTTTGCAGATGGACCCTAGCAAGACTGTTAGGCATCATGGCTGCCATTTTGAATTCGGGTAGCAACAGGGCAGGTACTACGGGGGATAGCCCATTAGTGCCAGAGGGAGGCGCTTGCAGCTGACATCAGATGGGTGATGGGGGAGGGGTGGCCGTTTCACAATTGGTTTTTTGGTTACTACTCAGGTCCACTTTAAAGCATTGGGATATAGCATGGCTGCACTAGTGTGACTGGCTGATGTATTTAAGTGCAGGCTAGTCAGCACACGTGTGCATTGCATGCTAAATGCCAGACAAACATTTGCCATCCATGCTCCCAACAGCTCATGACCTTTGCTCTTGCTGCGCATTAAAAGCTAAAAACGAACTTGCAGCAAGTGCAGAAAACCACCCACATTACCACACTTTAGTAAGAGTAAGGGTTTAACAAAAGGCACAAACCACCGTGAAAGCAAAGCAGATGAGAATCCACCATTAAGTGCTATAATATAGAATAGATTACACAAAGCAAGAGACCTTAGACGACCATGTTAGGGGTATATGACATCACAATGCACAAAATAAAGATGCTGGATCTCTCTGTGCAGCCTTCAGAGTAAACGTCAACTCAAGAGCAAAACCAGTCTTTAGGAGCACTAACATTTTAGCGGCTCAAAGAAACACATCAAATTTGTGCCGTGTTCTTGTCTACCATAGTAAAAGTAGTACAAAATAATCTATCAAGATACAAACTTTGGTTGTATGATAGCAGCAAGGCACAGAGAAGCTGGACACTGACCTGCTAATCCCCAAAACACAAAGAAATAGTCAAATCTTTCAGGTAGTCAGAGCAATGGGTTGGCAGATAAAGAAATTCTAGCTTCAGATTGGGAAATAAGGAACCATTAACCTCCCTTTGTGATTTAGTCTCCCCCCTGCCCCAAAAACATTGAGCTCATTTTGATGGTACATCTTGCACAAGAAAAGGTTTCATCAACAAGGACACCTTCCTAAATAAGGTAATACCTGAACTCACAACAAATACAACCAATGTCAACTCATTAACAGACCAATGGAACTCAACTATAAAAAACGCAGCAACTCCCACTCAGCCCACACAGATACAACCATCAAAAAGATCCGAAAAATGGTTTACTAAAAACCTCACCATCCTAAAAAAGCAGCTGAGAAAACAAGAAAAAATATGGAGAAGAGTAAAATCAGATGATAAAGCCCAATACGTCATCTTACTCAACAAGATTATCACTCTAAAGTGATAAATAAGGCCATCAACCGCCCAAGAGAACTATTTACTATCGTAAAATCTCTAGCAAAAACTCAAAAACCAGAACCGGAACATTTAAAACAAACGTTCTAACCTTAGCCACACACTTTGCTGAGAAACTAAGAAACAAATCTTCCAACCAATCCATAACTCTGCACACAGACCTAAAACAATCAAATAAATGGACAACCTTTCACGAGACTGACCAAAAACACCTCCTCAATGTCATAACAATGATCAATACCACAACCTCCCCCCTGGACCCTTGCCCAGTTTCATGGGTAAAAGCTGCCAAAGCTGAACTCGCTGTGAACATCCAGCTGATAGTAAATCAATCCTTAGCTCAAGGCTTAATGCCCAATGCTCTAAAACTCACCTCCTTACACCCCATCCTAAAAAATAACAAATTAGACCCTAAGGACTCAAACTCATACAGGCCCATAGCCAGCATACCATTCGTTGCCAAAGTAATAGAAAAAAAATCATACAACTTCAACATTATATTGACTTTCATGCCCCCCTCGACTCACACCAATTGGATTCCGCCCATTTCATGGAGTGGAAACCTTACTAACATTGATGGACAACCTCATTAAAGGCACAGATAATTAAGGATTCCTCCTCATCTTCATAGATATAACAGCCGCATTTCACAGTGTCAACCATAACACACTAGTTAACAGACTCCAAGATCTGGGAATTGGTGGGACAATCCTCCAATGGTTCATCTCATATATAAACACATCGCGTAATACACATCCAACTAGGTCAAAACACATCAGAACCTTTCACGCAAGGTCAAGGCATTCCTCAAGGCTCAGCTCTCTCAGCCCTCCTTTTTAACATTTACCTTCAACCTATCACAAATATATTTAAAACACAAAGTTAACCACTATATTTACGCAGATGACATCATGCTCACCCTCCCAATTAACACAAGCAATCCCTCCTACCAGAATATATCAGAATGTATCAAAGAAGCAAACACCTGGCTAGAAAACAATTACCTCAACATCAACCTGAAAAAAAAACACAGAAGCAATGTTTGTGTCAAGGAAACCAAACGCCACCTACCCTGAAACTATCACAATTAACAATACTATAATCCCCGTCAAGAAAGAGGTAAAATACCTAGGGATAATACTAGACCATACCCTTAGTATGCTCCCTCATATAAAAACAAACAGTGAAAACAGTATTCTACAAACTCAAAACCATACAACACTTAAGACCCCTCCTAGACTCTCATGATTTCAGATCGGTCATCAGTGCAATCACCCCCCACTTTGACTATTGTAATAGTCTCCTAAACGGTTTACCACTTGCAAACACTAACCTCCTTCAAAGAGCCCAAAACATCTGTGCCCGTGTAACAACGAAAGCCCGCTTGACTGACCACATAACTCCCATCCTATTCGAACTGCACTGGCTCCCTATAAACAGCAGAATAACATAAAATAATCCTAACGACATTTAAGCTCAATGACATCTCACTATCGCACCTATCCACCCTCTTGCAAGCTCTACTTGAACTTAGAACCCGTAGGCAAAACGCAACACACTCATTAGACATACAAAAAAACATCCGTAAAACTAAAACCACCACAAGTTCTAGAGCTTTCTCATATGCCACCCCCACTCTTTAGAATTAACTTCCTCTAAATCTCCGAATGATAAAAGACCTCCGTCTCTTCAGGAAAGAACTTAAAACCCACTTATTCACAGAACACTTTACAAACTCAACAGAACCTCCCCACACAATACACCTCACAAACCCACCATAACTACAGAATACAACCCCCCAACCCTACGCTACACACAAATAAAAAGAACTCGGATGAAAAAGTTTAATTTGATTTTATTGATTCAAATTCACCACAAGAACTTCCAATCTAATTACACAATGTTCAATGTAAATAACTAACAATACTGCCTATACTTACTGTTCATGTAAATAGTTGACTGTAATTAGTTTTACAAGATGTTGTTGTTTAAAAAGTTGATTGTAAATAATTCAAAATCGTTCCATGTAAAACCTTATTCAGTTCCTGTTATCTGTAAACCGCCTTTGATCTGTGGAAGAGGCGGTATATAAGAAAAGCTTAAATAAACAAACAAGTCCTAAGCTCGAGAGACAGGTGATAAAGTGCGACCTCTGGTACACAGCTTCCACTGGCATTTTTTCCTTCAGAACACATCTCTTACCTGCTGAGATAACAGACCTCTAACTCTTCCATTGTGTAGTCTTAACATGTAATTGACACCATGGTATGAAAAAAAGAGAACAAATTGTTCTAGTTTAAATCAGCCTTTTCTCAGCTTCTCCTGCCCATTGGGTCTTCAGGATATTCTCAATGAAATATCCACAATAAATATGCAGGGGAGAGATTTGCCTATCCGAAAACTGGTTCAGTGCACAGCCCAGAAAGCAGAGAAACGCTGGTTTAAAACTACACCGCCAGGGTTAGCATTATGCCATGCCAAGAGTTGGGTTTGATTCCCAACTCTATCTTCCATATCCCACAGCCTCTTGGAGAAAGCACAACCATTATGCAATGGCCACACCTAGATGCTATATTTAAAACCTATGGTCATATGGACCTGTGATCTCTCTCTACTATTAATCACTTAAATAGCACTACTAGGCACACAGTGTGCTGTACCCATTCACATTAAAACAGATTATAAGCTCTGTGGGGCAGGGACTAAGACAAACCACCATTATTTACTGCTGCTGAAGACGGGTGGTGAAAGCAGGTTGCTTCCCACATGGATGACCAGTGTGGGTGGGATCTCTGGTGCCGTGAGTATGGTTTCACGTGTGCTCGCTTGTTCAGCTATTACTGCTACCCCTGAAGCCAGAAGGTCAGGGTGCGGAGTAGCAGCAGGTCATAGACATCCACTCCATGGAGGGGACAGGCGTAGAACGGATGGGATACAAAGAAGTCTGCAGGGGATATATTTTCCCCATTGTAAGCACATACCTAGTAGCATCAGCCAAGCCAAGGGCCGTCACTGCAGTAAGTACACTAAAGAGGCCCGTTTACGAAAGTGTGACAAGTAGTAAACGCTCCAGTTAGCATGCGGCAAATATCATTGCATGGCCACAACTTATATAGGTTTATTTAATCAAAATCCCAACGTATTCCTGAGCTGAGCAGGCTCATACTACTCGTCTTATGAGTCTTTTGAGGATAAAAACAGCATGGACAAGCGTTCCTAACTTTTGTCCATGGAGTTCAAGTTTGTTCTGATGTAGCCCTCAGAAAGACGGGGCAAAACTTGAGTCGACTTCATATTCAGCAGCATGTAATTCTGCGGAGACTCATAAGCTGAGACATTTGAGCTAAGTGTTCCTCTTATTTTAAATGCATTTTACAAAATGTTAAACACAGCTTGGGAAGCCTATGAATGATATATCAGAGGATTTGCAGACCTTAAGTTAGCAGTATAACCACCGCACATGAGACGCATACCATATGCCAAGGCTCCTTCTATTTCCTCTTATATGGTCTCCCGGAATGAGGTTTAAAATGTGTATTCTTTGTTAATTGCATTGGTACTTTGCTGTTGAGGACGCATCTGACCTCTTTGGTTTATGATATATTGCAACCCTTTATATTTTTGACTGAAAAGTACAATTGGTTTGCTAAGGTGTTTTGTACGAGTAGAGAATATGGATGCACTTACCATAGCCCACTGCGGCTAAACCCCCTTTCCCATTACCACAGGTCCCTGGTGGCTAGTGGAAGCAAGGAGCGATCCCTGGATATTGATGCCCTATCAACACTCTGGTTCAGAATGGTGGTGTTTGGACCTCTAATGGAACTCTTATGGCGATACTGCTGTCAGGGGTCAAGCAGCCAAATAAGGGGCATATGCCCTTATTTGGGAGTTTGACCACCTAGTAGCAATTCGGGGAGGGGGAGGAGATGTAGAAATTGAAAGGACTTTATTGGTAATGTCAGGGGATGGGGTTTATTTTAGCAGCAATGGTTCCTTAGCGAATTCCCAACGCTGTATGTGCACTATTCACATAGATGCTAAGGAACATGCACGCTGACATCAATAACAAAGACGACCAACTGACATAAAAATCACACGCTTTGGCAGGAGGTGTAGCTGACGGCAGAGGCAGCTCAAGGCAATCTGCTGCCTGAGGCAACAGAGGACCTGGAACTCTTCCGACCCATCACCCAAAACGAAGGGGCAAGGAGTAGGGGATCCCTCACTCAGTCAGTTAACACAAGAGGGGGGAAAAAAAGAACCCCACAAAAAAAAAAAACCGAACCAAACACTTTGTAATGCCGTTTATATGCAATAAAAAAAACTGTAGCAGTTTAATTATGTAGCCTGGGAATCTAATATAAAAAAAACATATAAATTCCCAACACTGTACCCTGGACCAACATATTAAAATGTAGATTCATATTTTTGTTTGCAGAATATATAACACAAAGATGCAAGGTGCTTGCACAACAAGGAATAATGAGAGAGCGAGAACTACAGCATATGAGAGAGGGTTTTTTTAAGCATATATTCAGCATTCAAGAGGAACCCCTCTCCTAACAAGGGGTGTAGAGCAGAACTAGGATTTTTCCCCATAGAATTCAAGATACCAAAAATAACGTCTGGTTCCAGTGTCATCTCAGTAACAGCAATAAACCCTTACAATATGCCTATTGCTGGAGAAGCCATACAAAATCCTCAGTCTAAAAAACCTACCATATCATAACAGCATTAACTCCCAAAACACACAAGGAGCCTACTCAGAAAAAATATAGCATAATAAATTTTGCAGAGCGCCTAGAACAGCCATACATCTGTTCAGAAAACTGGACAAGCCTGAGGATTGCTATAATACCCTTACACAGGAACTCCATGCAAACAAAGGCTCAAACATACATGCAGAACACCAATAGACTCTCACCAAGTAGAATAAACTATAAATAGAAATAAATGATACAAACATTAAACTGAACCCTGCACCCTCCCCCAAAAAAAGACTTTGCATGCAGTATAATGCCACGGAACTAGAAAGATGTGTAAAGACACCCCTGTATTTATTGTGCAAAATATAAAGACTTGGCACATTCCAATCATTAAATTGAAAATAAATTCTACTTTTGTTGTCTGCCCATTTTATTCTCTAAGCCTGTTGATCCTAGTCTGTGGTTTCCACCTTCCTCTGTCTATTTACTCGCTTCCACTTCCTAGTATCTTCAGTCTCCTACTTCTCTCCTCTCCGCTTCACTTCCTTCCATATCAGACAGTGATTTTTTTTTCCTTTCAGCTTTCTTCCATTTACTTCTATCAACTAAAATTTCACTCCTCCTTTGTACCATCCAGTCCTAAAGTTTCCCCCTTTACTGCGTCTACCTAACACTTTTCAACCCTTGATACACCCCCTCCATCTCCAGCCTTTAATTCTTCCCATTCTCTCTACACCCCTGCCCCCCCCCCAAATGTGCAACATCTCTCTGTCTCCCTTGTCACATGTTGGCCCATCTTCCCCCACACTTTTAAACACCCCCACCTCTTTCTCCCCTCCATCTGCCTATATCCTCCTTACTTCCCTGTTCCCCCATGGCTATCATTCTCGCTCCATCTTCTAAGGACTCTTTCCATGTACAACACATTCTCCTTCCATTTCCCTAAGGCCTCCTGCCATCTACCTATGCCTCACTGATCTACCCTCTCAGTCTCCCCTCTCACTACCACTTGCTGACCTCAGGAAAAGCAAGTTAAACCCTAAGCATGGAGGTCTTTGAGACTCACCTTGCTGGTTCCCCATCCCCCCCCCCCTCGACACAAGCCTGCATCTGAAGGGAGTGGGAGCTGCAGGGGCCTTGCAAATGCACAAGAGTCTCAAAGATGCCATGCTTAGAGTTCAACTTATGGCCCCCCCACCACAGACCTTGTAAGAAGCAGTAGCAGCAGCAGGGTGGGGGAGAAATACCGTCATGAAGCCAAGTGTGAGATGGCCACTGTCAGATTTTTTTTTATACTGGATTTACCATTTTTTAGTCAAAGTGGTTTACCAAATGTTATGTAATGTACATTGAGCAGGGACATGGATTCTTCTGATGCAATGGAGGGTTATCAAAGTTAAGTGACTTGCCCAAGGCCACAAGGAATACAAGTGGGAATCGAACCCTGATCTCTTGGTTCCCAAGCAAGTGCTCTAACCTTTAGGCTACTCCCCCACTCCATTTTGGGGGCATTTTTTGCTGCTTCACCCCAAACGATAGGGTTGCCCCTGATGGGGGGGGGGGGGAACAATCTGGGTGGAGTTTGAACCTACATTTGTAGATTATAAAATGCCTTGATCTATGCATACATTCCCTGACATGTATAACATGATTATACAATGAGACAAGTAGATGCCTTTATAATAGGTTGGCAACGTACGTGCTGGTTTATAAAAAAAAAAAAAAAAAAAGTTACCCTCTGCAGGTGCAGTAAATGCCTGGACGCCGCGCTAACGGTATGGGCAGATACTGGGCACACCCCCCAGCAGTTACCACGCAGGCTTGGAAGTTACCATCTGTTAAGTTTATGCAACTAATGTGTAGAACTGCAAACCTTTAGTGCACTTTATTAAAAGCAGGCCTCTAAGTTTATTACATTAGTTAGAGACATGAAGGAGCGCTCCCCGCTGTATTCCTGATCACTTTCATAACCAAACAGGGGGCTTGATTCATAAGGAATCTTCTGGCAGAAGCACAAAAATGTGAGACAAAAACATTTTGAATCAAAAGCCAAGTGTCTTGAGCCCCCTATGTCTAAGGCTTGGCAGGCCAAGTCACAGTTTTTTTTCTTCAAGGCAAAAAGCTCCATTTTATTTATATAGTTTAGGGAGAGGTCTGCCACTCACACTTTGATTGTGTGTGTGCGCTTGATCTAATCCAAGCCACATGGATGACCATTCTGCATACTCTGATTACATTCTGTAAATCATTGAATTTGCAAACTCCACTGAGTCGGGGGGGGGGGGGGAAACAATTTTGAATGCTATGCTTGCTCTTGAAAACAAGTGACCCAAATTAAATATAAAAAAATAAAACTAGCTCTCTACAAGACTTGCTTCATTTTTAAGAGCTCTATGGAGAACTGGTTATGCATACAAGAGTAATTGGGTAGACTAAGGACTTAAGGCGCAGTCTTTTCAATGCCTCGATTCCACTACCTTTGGTGGTAATGGTATGATTCTAAGCAGTTCTACAGTATCCACTGGAATAGTATAGTACATGACTGAAGATGATGGCAAAACAAAAAGGCCTACCATTAGCTACATGAATTTACAGAATGCAAGCCTAGTTCAGCAGAAGTCTCGTTTCTCATGCTTTGTGTGAAAAAAATTTAAATTAAACTTATTCAGGCCATTTCTAGAAGGTGGCTGCATTGGCCCTAGAGCAGTGGTCCCCCAAAGCAGCCCTGGGAGACTTCCAACCTGCATGCACCTCTCTCATGCGTATTCATTACAGATATTCTCAAAAAAGAAAAAATGGACTGAAGGGAGGCGCCCCAGGATCATTTGAGAAGCACTGTCCTACTGAAAACTGGAGTTTAAGACAACATCCATCACCGCCCCCCCCCCCAATGATATTTTGGAGATAAAGAAGTGGTTTCAAAAGCTTATGGGCTCTACCTGCTCGTTTTGAAAGCTTTCAGAGCCTTTTATGGCTTAAAACTATGTCCTGGCTCAACACACTAACCCACCTCCAGGTTTGCTTTGCCCAAAAGATTTGCAAATGAACTACAGGTCCAAGATGTTAAAAACAAAAAAAAAAAAAACCCCAAGCATGTCTAAAAGTACTTTACTCAAGATCCCAGGCTAAATTGTTAACTATGAAAAAGCATTAGGTACAATATTTTGTCGTCTTTTCTAGTAATCTTAACATTTCATGTACAAGCACCAACTATTCATAAGTTTTTTGCATTACCTTCTCTGTTGCTTTGAGATGCACATGCAAGATCACACTACCTAAAAACAAACACCACAAAAAGCCCAAAGGATATTTGATGGCACAAGGAGACTAACCTTCTACCAGCGAAGTCAATAATGTCACGTTAGCAGCTTTTCTTCTGCCAGCTGGAAGATTCAAACCAATTTTATCCAGTTTTTCCCTCAGTGATCTTCCACCATTTTTAGATTTTGCTCTGTAATAAAGCAGGAACAGACAAGCTCTTGCTTCAGATCATTACAACTTGAAATGTCTACGACTCACTACATGGGCTCTTTTCTTTCCCTGTAAATCCTCTGTCACCCAAACAAGAACCAATTTACCCATGGGGGAACCACATGTTGGCCAGTTACCTTAATTCAGACTTTAGATACACATAAATCACCTTTTACATTCTAATAAGTTTTGTCCAGATATTTAACAGTTTTTTATACCACTTTATCATTTCCGTCAAAGTGGTTTACATATGATCTCTTCTGGATAGACAAATTCATCTCACGGGCAGGGAAAGCAAGAACTACCCAGCACAAAGATCAGAAGTGCCCTAGATGATACTACAACCCTGACCCCCCCCCCCCCTCCCATTGTCTCAGGCCCCTAGGCACCCTCTGACATAATTAAAACTGACCCCCTGACTAAGAACAATCCTGTTAAAATGCATATATAGTATACCATTTTTAATTAAACAGAATGCATGTAATCACACAGATATTATATTATATAATTGCTAAATATAATGTATTTTACTTATGGATTTTTATATTTATCTGTAAACTATTTGAATATTTAATAAATGGACAGTGTCTCAAATAAAGCTGAGCATAAACACAAACATCTATCTGCAGAAGTGACTTGTAAGGGGCTAATGGTTCTTTGAGTTTGTGTGGCATCCAGAACTATTTTGCTTTGGCTGCAGCTGCCCTGCCACCCTGTAGGGTGCCTGCCCAGTCTGCCTGATGGTTAAGCTGGTCTTGCATAAAGGAATGCTAGTACAATATAGAACGAATAAATATGTTCAGCTTTAGGTACTTAAAAAGGTTGTTGCCAAAAGATAACATGAACATTTGGGCAACCCTTCTAGTTAGAATCCGATTCTCCAACTAAAAATTATATGATCTACAGGACAAGAGTCAAGGAACTTGTACACTGTACCAAAGTTTTTACTGAGCTAATACTTTTGCGACAGGTCAGCATAGAATGTGTTATGATTGTATATTCACAGCTGAGGGGAAATGAGAGAGAGGTCTATAAAATAATGGAGTGGAAAGGGTAAACAGATTAGTTTACTTCAACAAGTAGAAAGACTAGGGGACATTCAATAAAGCTACAATATGGGATATTTAAGACTGGAGTGAAAAAATATTCTGATTAATGCGTAATCAAACTCTGGAACTTGTTACCAGAGGATATAGTTAAAGCAGAAAGTGTCACTGGGTTGAAGAGAGATTTGGATGAGTTCCTGGAGAAAAAGTCCATAAACCATTATTAAAGAGGGCCAAGGAAATTCACTGCTTACCCCTGGGATGAACAGCATGGAATCTTGTACCTTTTTGGTAACCTTATAGGTACTTATCACCAATAACAGCTGCTTTTGGGAACTGGCTTGATGGATCCTTTGACCCAGTATGGCTTCTACAGCATTATTCCTAAATTGGGCTTTTTAGTATCAAACTCAGTTTCCATAAGACCTACATCTGTTATTGGTACTGTAATGCGTGCCTCTAACAGAATCATAGATTACAGCAGCTAAGAAGCAGATGACCTGTCCAGTCCACCAACTTAAATCAAGATGGGAACAGCATTGGAGGCCCAAAGCACCCCTTTATTTTTATCCAAAGCATGTTCAAAATGACTATTCTGCTCAATACTGCAGGAGATTGCAGTGGATAAAAGAAACTGAGCAACTCTCATATGAAAAAAAAATGAAAGATAGGGCTCTTCAGCTTGGCAAAATGGTGAGGGAAGATATGATAGGCGTCTATAAAATCCTGGAGTGGAAGGGGTTAACATGAATAGATTCTTTATTGAAAGGGTAAACAAAGAAATGTCATGGCCCGTCGCCTAGTCTAAGAAAAACATTTAACACAAAATCAGAAAATCTTTTTACGCAAAGCCAAAAATTAGGCTTTGGAACTTGTTAGATGCTGTAAAAGCAGTTAGCATAGTTGGGTTTAAAAAAGGGGGGTTGGAAAAATCCATAAACTGTTATGAAGGCAGACCTGGGGGAATCCATTGAAGTAAGCGGCATGGAAACTACTTTATGAGGTCCTTTAAGGTACCTGTGACCTTGACTGGCTACTGTTGGAAACGGGATATTAGGCTTCGGGCTGACCCAATGTGGCAATTCTTATGGGTATGATGGCACTAGCGTGATACCAAAAAATAAAATAAAAAATAAAAAGTTTACCTCCTGAGCACACCTCCAAGCAAGGAGGCGTTTAAGCATTCTGGTGGGGAAAGCCTTCTCTGAACTTCTGCCACCGTTACTTTATACTTGGATGTGGAGCTGAGCAAAGATAGTCTCCCAGGAACTGAGCAAAATATTTCATTGGGGTTTATCACCACACCCAGCAATCCATCCTTTTGGTATGGGATACTCAATGCGTTATGCTTGCTTAATGAAATAGGACCTGTTAAGTTAAATGAAAAAAAAAGTTGTGAAGTTAAAAAAAAAAATAAAAAAAAACACAGCCCCAAACACATGAACACTAATATAACGTAGTACAAATTATGTTCCTTGTAAGCCACCTGGATTATTGAAAAGCGGTATAGAAAGATAAATTTGGCTATTTCACCTCTTCCCAAAATAAACCTTACAGAAATAATGCAACAGGAGCAGATTTGATTGCCCCCCCACTGTTCCCTCTAAGCTGTGCGCGTGTGCGCGCGCACACACCTCACCGAGTGAGCGCACATACTTTACAACAGAGCGCACAAAAATTACGGTTCTGATTCTGATAGAAAACAACACAGACGTTCTTAAAATTGAAAAGTTGTTGTGTATTTATGGTTTTCACAAGTTCTGCAATATTTTCTAGTGCAATCAATGTGGTGTACATACTGTATTCTGACGTGTAGTCAAATTTTAAAGTATATAACTCCGAGTGTCGTTATGTGGCGCACAAAAATTTAATCTTCCTTCAAAAGCTGCACAGCTGATATTTTATGCGCACACAGCCTACAGAAAATTAGAGGGAACATTGTGCCCCCCCCATCTCATCTCACTAAATACCGATAACAACGGCAGAAGACGCCAGTCAAGCACCTCCCTGTTTGTACCCAAAATTCACAGAAGCAGATTAAAAACAGAAGGCTGGGTTCTAAAGGTTAACGCACATTAGTGAGAAATGCACTAAGCGCTGCTGTGCTCAGAAATAAAAGCATGCCCCAAAATAGCCTTGAAATCCCCCCATACCAAGAACCTTTGTTCCAGGACTTGTGTAAAGTGTGCTGGGGGGAGGGGGCGGTGTAAAGAACACACAAGCTTATTCACCAAGCATTTATACCAGTTTAGCCATGGCACAAAACCTGACAGACGTTAAACTCAGCCCCTTGTGTTCAATGGAGAAAACATCAGAACCATTTCCTGTGGCAGAAGGGGTTAAGTTATTGGGTTTCGGCATTTAATAGTAACAGGTCAAGTGTTGTGCTACTGCAGACACTTTCCTCAATGAAACATTTTTTCAGCTAATAAAGTATTTTTAATTAGTACAGGTGGTACCAAAGATAGGCTGTAGAAAACATACTTCAGCGTATTGGTCTTGGGTTTGATGGAGTCATCCGTCACCTAATAATTTTATTAAGAACTTTCCCCATAGATGACTCAATAGCATCTTAAGCTATAAAGTTACTTTGAGTAACGAAATTTACAACAGTTCTAAATATACCAAATTTATCAGGTATGAAATGAAAGGACGAGCAGGGATCTGCCATTTCTGCAACGCCAGGGTATTCGTTCTTGCCCTCTCTCGCAGGCTTTTCTATTATGAAATGTACACTTTTCCCACACAGATAAAGAATGCAGTGGATACCCAAAGAAGATGGTGTTGAAAGGAGTAGGGAGCCCTTGCTACAAAAAAAGGCATGAACCTTTAATAAGGTAAAAATATAAAATGCAATGTGTGAATTATTTTGGCTAGCCCATTCTGTTAAAAGTAACTAGAAGTTGTCCCAATCCTGGTGACCTTTTCAAGCTGAAATTTGGAAGGTTTTTGCAGCTGCAAATATCTTCTGAAATTTCTAGGAGGCCAGCAAACACTGCTGCCCTTGCAACAATCCTAAACTACATCCAGAAAGGAGAAGCAGCACACAAACATCCCAAACGTTTACCAACAGGAAGACTTGGCTTTTCATTCTTCACTGCAAACTGCGCCCCATCAACTCAAGAACTTCAGCTACTCATCTTTGCAAAGACAACTCAAAATAAGCAAAAACTGATTTAAAAACACCCCCATCCCCCATGGCTGATAGTCCTACCCCGTTTTCAATCCAAACCTGGGGATGAGAGGGCAGTCTAGGAAATCTAGATTAAAAGGTTGGGGCACTGCGTATGCCCCCTATTTTTTGTAGTTGTAATGCATGTAGGCTCCCTACCTACGGATTTACCATTTCTGCTCTAGGTTGTTTGTTTTTTGCAGGACAACCACCAACCTGCTCTATGCAACATTGGTGTTTTCAAATGGGTGGGGAGCAAGCTTAAAAAGAAACGAACTGGTTTTGCACTGGGAGAAAGTTTGGCATCTCGTGTCTGCTTCCCTTGTTTCATACTCCAGCGCTATTATTTATAGAAAGCGTCAATAGCACCTTGGGGCAAAGCAACTCCTTTATCTATCTGAAGTATCTATATAAAACCATAGTCGGTTCTCACGTTGCCTAACCCATGTTTACTTGGTGCAGTGCCAGTATGCCTCGACTATTAAACTCATTTTCCCCCGAGCTGACAGAAAGGAGAATCTTATGGGCAGCTCTAGATATCTAAGAAATGGAACCACGTCTATCTGAGTGACAGTGGGAGAAAATCACAGCCCACACCTTGAACTCAAGTGGGAGCTTTAATTGTAGGGGACCAATACTGGAATTGAATCTACCACTTCCCACTATGTATTAGCTAATTCTTAGGGGGTTAAGTAGCAGAGATATACTTATTTACTATGAATATGATCTCCTAAATGTTTTCCTCCTCACTGTGGGGTCTATGGAGGGGGGGGGAGGGGAGGCTTCGTAAATGAGCTCTCACATTTGCTTAATTTTAAACTTGACAAGGGCCAACAGCTGAATATTGTTCAGGTGAGACACGCCTCAAATTTGCTCTTTCTACAAATAAGGAAAGAATGTGTTTCGGGGATCTCAGTGTCAAAAAACAAAACAAAACACAAACACAACACAACCTACCAAATCCAAGTTAGTTCAATTATTTTAAAAATACTTTAACAATCTTCATACTATTAAGATTCTTGTATAAAAGAGGCAGACGGTTTACAAAACCCTAATCTTGGATTTATTTTTTTTAAACAAATAAACTCTGGTTAAGATGCATTTCATAAAGCAATCTACCATCTAGAGCAGAAAAGGAAAACCTCCATTCACAAACAGGAAACACAAAGTGAAACTGGGAGCTTGGCCAGTGAGCACCAAAAGATTCCTTTAATAGCCCATCTACTTTTTCCACGCTAAAAAAAAAAAAAAAAAAAAATCATCTTACTAGATAAGTATCAGTCGTCTTTTCCACAGCATAACAGAGCCACCAGTCCTACAGGAGCCATATCCATGAGGTTTCTGATTTAAATTCAGACAGGCAAGATTTATATTAAACTAAAACTCAAAGAGATTCTATTGCTGTTGCCTGGTTGCCTAATATCTATTCAACAACTTAGGGTCTTCCAAGCTACTTTCACTGGAGCTCAATTTATTCACAAAACAAAAAGTTTTGCTCACGCTTGCAACTAGAAATACAGCCACAGATTGGCTATTCCTATAATTAGCTTTCTAATTCTGGGTAAGCCATTGATAATAATTCACACTAACATCATATTTAGGTTAAAATATTAAATAATTTTGTATTGATGAGAAGGAAAAAACGTACTTTGAAATAGCACATAATGTTTACTAAATTCCTTATATAAAACTAACCTTTTTTAATGACCGTCTGGTCGTGCATTACTAAATTCTGATCTTCCATGTTCTGGAAAAAAAAAAGGAAAAAATGGCCCTTTCAGAAAAAAAAAAACTAAGTAATTCACAGATACTAAATTATTTTCTCATGCTTAAATAATGTGCAAGAACAAGGGCCCCTAATTACTTAAGCTAAGCATTAGTAAGTAGGGGGCCTAATAGATATATATATATGTAACATTTTTAACCCCTAATGTTTAAAAGGAGCATCTTACTTAACTCTCAGTCTTAAGAGTTATACTACACACAAAAATTAATAGTTTGTAGTGATCCAAAACACTGAATGCAGTATTTGAAGATGGTGTTAAAATCACTTTTTTTTTAAAGCAACCGATATAATCGGCCAAATTATAAAACCAAAAAGACGAACAGAACATTATTAAAACGTCAATCATAGACCAAATGGATCGGGTCACTTCTTTCCCATTATGATTGCAATTTGCATTGCCCCCAAACTCAGTGTAAGTTACCCGTCCGTCGTTCACATCTAGTCTAATACTATTAATGAAGCTTTTGACAAACGGACCGGGCTTTACCTGAATGTCTTCCATTTGGTGGCTCATGTCAGGCAGCCCCAGATTTTCTGAAAGAACCGAAGGATCAAGTCCATGTGCATGCTGGATCAGCAGCTCGGATCGCCTGTAGGTTTCTCTCCTTAAGCCCGCCCCAACTTCCAGGGCCGAGAGGTGAGGGATTAGTCCGGGCCTAGCGTGGTGAGCGCTGCTCGAGTGCTCATGGTTCGGCCGGCTCGGCCACCCCTGCTGCTGGCTGGGCGGAGGAGGAGGGGGCTGGTGGAGAGAGTTAATGGAAAACGGGTCTCCCAGGTGAGCGTAAGGGTCGTTGGACTGGGAGTAAGGCAGAGGCTGGTATGGTGGGGGGAAGTAGGGAGGCTGGAAGTCGGAGGCCCCCGTGTGAGAAAGAGGGGGGGCTGGGGTGTACAAGTGCTGAGTGACTCCTGGCAGGTGGGGTAAGCGGCAGTTCCCATTGCTACTTCCATCGTGTCTATCCTGGAAAACAAATCCAACAGGGGGACGGTTAGCTTGCGCGGATTCATTTAGGCTTTTAACACACATTTCCTTTTCTGTACTTTATCACAAGGGGACAAACTACACACACACACACACACACCCCAATCCCTGGGCAAGCAGCATTTCCGAAACCCACAAAAAAAGTGTATTTTCTGAGCTTCCACTAATAATGTATTGAGATATTATATAAGTACTCATATACGTATAACGTATTACGGAGATTCGAGTCAGACCCTTTTGAAGCTGAGATGGTTTTAAAAATAGTTATCTTCACCAGTTCATATTTAAAACAAGTTTTTAAAGCAAACAATGTTGTTAAAATATAGCATAGCCTACTTCTTCCTATTACACAGTTATGCAAGCATGGAGTCTGCAATCCTCTTGTAAAAAAGGAAAAACGTGTTTTCAAAATGTTCTTTAGTTCTAGAGTATTTTACCTATAAAAAAAAAAGATAGAGAACATCCTTTTAACAAGAACCCAAAATAAACGATCTTTTTGGAATATCAAACAAAAACAAAGAATCCCGTTATATTAAGGATCTAGATATACAATATTCAAATACAACTAGTTCCAAACAGACTATCTTGGGAATGGACTTTCTAAGCGTGTGGAAATCTGCATAAAATTAAAAGTTTATACCGCAACCAACCAAACCAAAAAGAAAGAAATCGAAGCTAGTTTGAGCAAAATTTTAAAAAACCCCACACCCCAAACAAAACGTCCGTAATCAGGACACAGTAGAAAGTTTGCATCCAGTGGAAAGATTTGTTTTTAAATGAATTAAGTCCAAATGGCTGATATGATATGGACAACTTCGGCACACTTTTTTATATTACAATTTGGACTTTCATAAATCTAGCAACTATTCCCAGCCACGTTCAGCCCATGATTTTCTAGCCTGACATTTTCGTTTTCATCTTGAAGTGTTCACAACCGAAAGCCTTAATTGGTTACGTTTAAATTTTCTTAAGATTTTTTTTTACTTTTCTATTTGCAAGGGTTAGCAGTCGGAGTGCAGCGTCTTGAAAGGAGTCGAGCGGTGCATTGTCCGGATTACGGCTCCACGGTCATTAAAACGACAGGGTTAGATAATCGGAGGAGAAAGGCGTCCAGTTGTGACCGTCCCTCCCAGCTAAATACCTCCGATTGATTTCAAGTGACTGCAGGAGCCCGAGCAACTAAACGAACAGACCATGACCAATCGATTCAGCTTTTCTAAAAGCATAAAAACAAAAGGCTTCTTATGCGGATAGTGGATTTAAAAATGTTATGGAAATTTTAGTCCTAAAGTGTCCGAGAAATTTTAACTAAACCAAGATCTTCTACTGTAAAAAGGGACTTTCAGCAAAGCCTAACTCACTCGGTGCATGCTTGATTCACCTATAAACGAACTTGCATAATCCTGGGAAAGGGCTGGGCTTGACCGCACTTGTACGTTTTCCGTTCTTCTGCTCGTCTCTAGCGCCCACTTGCTGTCACTTTGCGAGTTCCCTTTTCCTCTCCTCTCTGCCCTAACCAGTTCGGCAGCGGCCTAAGCCAGCCGATCCCCGAGTCATCTGGTTTGAATCAACTTTTTTCTGCCTACGAGTGGCTTTCACACTCCC
Source organism: Ichthyophis bannanicus (assembly GCA_033557465.1). Classification (NCBI taxonomy): domain Eukaryota; kingdom Metazoa; phylum Chordata; class Amphibia; order Gymnophiona; family Ichthyophiidae; genus Ichthyophis; species Ichthyophis bannanicus. Next base: position 114,348,862 of record CM066049.1, on the reverse strand, counting down.
TTCTCAGAGGAGCATGCGACACTCGGTTTTGGAACGAAAGGGTCCTCTCTTTAAAACGATACGGGCATCATGGTTCCCCCGGTGGCTTTAGCAATGTGTGAAAGGATTCAACTTCCACGTGCTAGAGACCGACTTCACCCCTGTCCCCGCCTATTTTTAGGCGGCTTTTGAAGTCTTCCTTGCTAATAAACAGCCCCTTTCTGTAACAGCACAGAAATAAGCAAGTCGATGCAGATCTAATGAACGCCACCAGTGAGAGCTTAAACGAAATCTCTTTTTAGTGCGTGCAAGAAACACGGTTAGAAATAGCATCTCCCCACCTACTCCCGATTCCAGGTAGCGTTAGATACCGAGGCAACATGCTTTTCGTAGTGAGCACTACCTCTCTATCGGGTCGTGACAGATAGCGAGGCTTGCGACAAAAGCACGATTTAGCTAGAGGAGACGCAGGTTGTGCGCGTCTGTAGCGAATAGCCAGCTTAGACGCCACTGCTACACGTTTGAAGGAAGACAAAAGTCGTTGTCGGGTGCAAGGGGGAGAAAAAAATCCTCACGTGTGCAAGAATCCCCCCCCCAGCACCCCACATCGCAACGTGCCGAGCTCACCTCACAGTCGTCTTCGTATTTCACATTATCTGCTAGCTTCCACAGCATGGCGTCCAGCGTCCCCCCCAAAGCCACGCACCCCAGACCCAATAAAATCCACAGCAGTGCAGTAAATCCAAGGGAGTAGGAACTAGGACACAGCCTCTCGGCTCCCAGTAACTTGTCAAGCGTAAGGAGTGATCTGATCTCCCTCTAATGGCCACGACGGGTTCTCCCCGCTCGTCCGCCCCTATTAGCCTAACTCCTCCCCAGGGACGGATTAGCAGCCGCAGACTCGCTTATACCCTTCAAGGGCTGCAACCAATCAGGGCAAGGGGGAGCCTGGCACCTTGCCACCGAGGCAGCGTGGGCTTCCCGAGCCATCACTGGGAACTAGGCGAAAGGTGTCCTTCTCGTTTCCTCTAGGACGGCAGCATCGTACGATCAATGCATTCAACTTTGCAAAACCAGCCGTGAGAGGCAGAGCTCCAGGGAGGGGGGAGCAAAGGCATGTAGAAGGTCCCAAAACGCAACAACACAATGCAAGTTTGCTCTGCGATGTAAGCTCCGTAGAATAACGCCAGCTTGCCCCTGTACCGAGTATCATGTGCTACTTCCAGCTATATGAGCCAATAAATGCAAGCTTTTCCAATAAATGCAAGCGTTTTCTTGAGCTTGCTAGACCTGCATTTCAAAAGAGACCTTGCCTGTCCTCAAAGAGCGGGTGTAAAACAAAGCGTTCGCTATTCATTTCCCCGCGTTTGCCAAAATTGCCAATAGTGAAAGTAGTGGTAAACCCACGTCAGTGCAGGAATACCGCCCCCTTTTCAATTTATCCCGCGTAAAGATCAGAATGACTTTCCCGACCCGAAAAGCAGACAGAACCACAGGCGCGTCCTGACGAGCAGATACGGGCTGGATAATGGAAGGCTTGACTACGTCCCACCGTCAGGCGCTCGGAAAAACGTTTAAAGTGTAAAGTTGCATGCGTTGCAAGGAAACCATCAATATATGTATATGGTTTCCTTATAGCTAAGTGCAATCAAGTATCCCATCTAGTTAGCATAATTGCCAGTGCTTACATTGCAAATTACAACTTGTACGCTGCAAACAGTTTTAAGGGAAATTCAGATTGCCCTCATGAGGTTTGTGGTGGATACATAACTATTATCGGCAAGGTTGATCGACTCCCACATTCCGCTCTCGAATTGTTTCAAAAGCAGGGGCAACCCTTACATTATTCTTCTTTTAAGTAATGATTTCCATGTATTTAGTCTTCTGAATACTTAAAAAATGCGTTTACAAAAGAAACCGAAAAAGGTACGTTTTAAAGTCGGTGACTGATCGGCCTGCTTTAATCGGTATTTATTTACCGGGCTAAAGAAAAGTTGTTTCCGTTTATTAGGACAGCTGGAAAGGTGTTCCAAATACCAAAATGTAGCAAATGTCCCTAGTTTTGCAAGGCCAAAAAAACCCATATTTGTCGCAGGCCTTTCAACGCGCATAGGTGCAGGCAGGATAAAGTTCTTTCCAAGCAGAGAGAGACGGAGCAATTATCAGCTTGAAGCAACTGGAAGGTGTTCTGCCATCCAGTTACCGAGTCATATCGCTTGAATTAAACCCATAATCACCAGGGAATCTCTGCTCGCTTCGGCTAATCTTCATTACCATTTTTGGTGGAGTCTTTCTTTTAAATTGACCCTGCTGTCTTTGAAATGCAGGTTTCCTTTTCTGCAAACGCCCGTGTTTTGTTGATGCTCTCTCTAAAGGACCTTGGCGTCATTAAGGCTGGGAATAGAAATACATTAAAATTAAAGGCAGGGAGGCGCAAGCTTGCTTTAGCTGCAGAAAATACTTTTCAGTCTCAATAGCTCAGAAGAAAGGTGGTTTTGCTCCCATTAGGGATATGGACACAGCACAAATACTTTCCCATATGGATTATTTTTTCCCCCGATTACAACGTTTTGCACGGCCTGTTCTGCAGTACAGACACTATTCCCCTGCAACAGCACATAACATTCAACGCGGACTACTTCACCGTTTTGTAAATATCCGGATAGATCCAAAGAATAGCAGGTTTCTGAATACCGGAGGCCAATCAATTGGGCTTGATTCACTACTCCACAATGGGCAAAAATAACTGCATCAATTCTGGTCCCATGAGTCGAGAGAGTATAGCCCATCAGATTAATAAAACAGAGAACAAGGGCGTCTCTTGTGAGCCTTGAAATTTCTGTTTAAATACAAAAAAAAAAAAATTCCCTTTCTATGGTGTTGTCGTTTTAATACGCCTTCATTCCCAGAGATGGTCAGCCAAGCGCAAAATTGGATTATAATGTTTAAATTAGGATTTTCAGATTTATTTTTAAGTACGATCATCTTCCCCAAGCTTCAAATATCAGCTGAGAGCGACATGCTGGTTTTTTGGCTATTGCTTGCCTTTCACGTGACAATATTTAGACTACTTACACGCATTCCTTATTTTTACAGATCCAAATTACCCAAAGTATTTTGTGAGGGTTTTTTAATGCCATTAGTCTGATAAAGCCTTATGCTTATATCGCCATATTTGTGTTATATTTGTCGAACTGTACGAAAGAAAGAAATATTCAATAAACTCGATTTGCTTTGGAAATAGTATGAGATTGGAAACTCTAGCGACTCATTGTGGGATGCGCACTTAACAAAACCTTAAAATACTGCGAGATACGGTATGAAACGAAGTTATTCTGCCTTCTGCAACAGCTTGCAAAATGCCCTTGATTAGGTATCTACTCTTCCAGTGGGGAAATTGATATTTCGAAATCCATAGAGCCTTGTATATCTCTGGGTAAGATTTCATGCAAAAATCCTTTGCATTTCTGAATTCGCAAATATTGTCTCGATATTCCCTGGTACCGTGTTTACATATTGCACGGGAAGCAAGTCACCGGTTTTGTTCCACGGTACGAGCAACGGATAATATTAAACCGATTACCGGGAAAGCAAATTAGTTGTGATTACTGCAAACGTTTCAGGGATGTCGGTCGTTTTCCTTCCATTTGTGAGTGGCCATAGACTGGAAAACAGTTCTCTCGGTGAGATACTTTTGGCGGCGTGATTGACATAAGTTTCTAATTAAAAGTTCATGCCGGCAGCGGTGAGGGACATTTCCTTGTCTCTAAAGACTTCTCCATGTGCGAATATTAACAAGTGTTCCAAAAACCGGGCCCTTCCCTCCTCCGCTCTGTGGGACTGGATTTGATTTTAGTGTCAGAATTTATATAATGACAATACATCAAATGCCACGTTAGAAAGTCAGGCCCTTTCTCTTGTAAACAACAACAAAAAAAAAGCAGCTAAAAAACAAAAAAATTCTGGCACGATGAAAACCAAGAGGACTTTTCTAAATCCATCAATATACGAGCTATTTATTCAATGGCTACCCATAGTCAACCCTCAAATGATTTAGGTTTATGCCGACCTCTGAATATTTGAAGGTCTTAAGTGGTATCGAGCGCTACTTTATAGGAATCTTTTTAATCCAAATACAAACTTTGCTTACAAACACGGATTAACCAGATCTAAAAGTAAACGAGTAAGAGGCTTTTTTTTTGTCCCTACTGATTTACCATTACCCTGTTTTTTGCAATAAAGCCCATTGTAAAACTAAATACATCACATTTTGTTTTGTTTTCGTAAACTGTGCGTGGTTTTCAGGAACAGGTGTACGCAAGCATACCTGTATCATCGCCTTTATTTAGGCTTTCATTAATATTATATTTTAACCCATGTAATTGTCCTCTGCCTTCCCAGGAACGGAAGAAGCATTTATTTGCTGGTTACCCCGACGAAGGCAGGCTCATTAGGGTTTTACCGCGCAATCGCCAATGAAAATTAACTAAACGCAGAAAGCTAGTCCGTTTATTTTTCTGCGCAATAACTTTTTAGTTTTTCGCAATAAATCTAATGATGAATTCTTGCACGGTGACACGATTCCTGTTCTGGGGAAAACCGTTAAACGCCTACTGCCCGCTTAATTTTTGCATGTCCTGGTTCCTATTTACTCTGCTGGGTATGGAAAGCACCTTGCACCGGAGAAGTCTGAAAGGTAACCTTTGGACAAGCTGCCGAGTCCTTCTCACTTTGGAGATCCAGCAAGAATACACGTTTAAAGGTACCTACCTGCCAGTCGATCTTCCCCAGCAAAGCCATAAGATTCCGTAACTGGGGGGCTTTTAACAGTAGTGGCGGCTGCTTTAACTGTTACCTAAGACAGAGCGCTACACCTGGGCTCCGGAGTGCTTTAGGCGACGCGCATGCGCACCGGGCTCCTCCTCTACCCCATCACCAAGTCACCTTAGGAGACAAATTCCAGCCCTCAGCTCGGCCAGATCTTCAAACAAGGTTTCGCTTTATGCCCTACTTAAGCCTGCCTAGTCCTTCAGGGAGGGAGGGGGGATACATTGAGAATCCCCCTCCCCTTCTTTAAGCTTTCTACACTGTTTTTATTTATAGTAGATCAAGGCCATACTTTAACCCTTTCAGAGCTGTAATACCTCAGGGAAACACGGGGGGAGGGGGTCAGTAGTCCCTTGGAAGTCCCGTAGGGATGGGATACTCAATAGACTGAGCTTAACAGTGGATTCCCTATAATTAGCCGGGATCTAGATAGCTAGATATAAAATCGCATTTGTTGACTTCTTTTAATTAGTTCAGGCTAGGCTCTGTAGCTCCTTGTCATTTCCAAACAGTTGAGCGTCTTAATACGTGGAGGATCGCGCAGCCTGTAATTCTTTCTGCTCGCCTCCTCGTTTTGCGCGCATAGCTCCGGCGTCGTTTACCGCGTCGCTGCTGCGTTTCCGACGCGGGACCCTGGGCAGTCGGCTTCCGAGTTTGGGGCTTGTGCGAAGGCTGTAACGAGTTCAAGAGCAGCCGCATTTCCGCAATCTCGGACTACTTTGCACTGGGGTTTGAGGTAGGATCCTGACGCTGTTTGGGACCCCTAATCTCCCCTCTCCTCATTTCCAGAGCTTGCAAAAGTTGAAGACTTCTGCTTATAGTTCCACGCCTTGTAGTAAATATATTTTACTTAAATCCCGGGAAGCTTCTGTTCAAAATCGGCGAGGTTCCCGAACTTTACAAATTTATTTAATGAAAAACAGATCTTATTACTTTACTCCGAGTTTTTAAAAAGGGGAAATTCTTTGGGGAGGGGGGAGATCTAAAATTAAGTGTCCTACAGGCATTTGTATGTTTTTAGTAAATAAGAACTGTCATCGACCTTCATTAGGTTTGTGGTTTGCTACATTGCATGTTCTTAGGAGGTGCATCTCAGTCTGTTCTGTGCCCTGCAATATTTTATTTATCCATGGCATAGAAATATTTCGATCTTGCTTGTAGACAAAAATGCTCTTACCCTGTTATTTTATGAGCATCGCGAACCTGACGTTTTCTTGAAGGTCCAGGTCAGGTTTAATGCAGTGTGTCTAAGAGAATTATTTACAAAAATAATGTTATTCCAACGGTTTAAAAATGTATATTTTGTTATTGATTCCTTTCATGTTCCTCTCATATTTTTAGCATATGTTTGAAGGCGTTGGACTCTGGATGTGTCGCACTATAATCACTGGCTTTGTTTAGAGACCACAATAAACAAACGCTAGAAATTCCCATTTTCCCAGTCCCCCGAGAGCCTCTTTAGCTTTGCGCTGTTTTTAGCTTTTAAACGTGCAGTTAGCTTGGGGAAAGGATCCGTCTAAAATCGTCAAGGAACAGCCTTCTCTCTCACCTTTAATAAGAGAGAAAAGCCTGGGCTTTGGACTTATGGAGGGAAATTGGAAAGGAGATTTGAAGAAGGCCTGCTGCTTTTTCAACTGACTGTAATTGGAGTTTTGTAAATTATTTTGCATTTCATACAATATAATTTTGTGTAAGGGTGAATTTTAGTCGCGTCTGCATAGGTGAATATCCCAAGGTGATGAAAACGCTGACGAGAATCCCGTTGGACTCTCCGTCTGACCTGGACAAAAAAACTGCATAGCGAATGGATGGATACCAGACCTCCTTCTTCCTTGGCAGAGTAGGATAAAAATGTCATTTGCTAGGTATGTGTCCGACTGGGAAGGTAATAGAGTGAATAACAATTACACATAACATGAACGGATGAAAACCGAATGGATTAAAATAGTTTTAGGCAAGTCATATAGGTTCAGTGAGGGAATTAAACTTTAAAAGCATTGTTTTCTACTTTTAGAAAGGGTTTAGTTAAAATAATAATAATAAAAGATTTAATATTGCCTTATCTGGTCGTAAGCGACCACCTCCAGTCGTTATTGAAACGTGCAATGGCAGGAGACCCGAGCCTGGTAAGAGCTTTAGCCGTGTGCATGGACTCGGAACCTTGAGTCATCCGTTTACGGTTCGCGAGGGAGTAACACAAGGCGTTTATATCTTTGTAAGTATTCTTTTGCGTTTTGCTTATTCACGTTTTCAATGGACTGGGCATTGGCGGTATGACCAGTTTATTCATTCCCTCCCCTTCAATCCATCCACAAATGAAAAGAAACTGAAGGGAGGCGAGTGAAATTACACGGGGGGGGGGGGGTCGTCACAGCCTCCATCCGAAATATTTAATGTTACCCATCTAGTTTTCTTTGTCCCCTGGGTCCCCTCCCCTCACCATTTCCTGCAGGATTAGGGTTGTGGTTAGGGCAGCAGATTGGGAAGCCGGGGATTAAACCCCACTGGCACCTCGGGTGACCTTGGGCAGGTCATCTAACCCTCCATTGCCTCTGTTACACAGACTGTCAGTCCCCCGGAGCAGAGAGGTTCCTACTGAACTACCTAGTGAGCTAAAGAAAACAGTACTAAATGAGTGCACCTCTCTCTACACCCTCCCTAGCTCCTTACTGAAATTATATCCTTGATATTTCTATATATTTATTTCCAATAGTTATAGAGAGATACAGGAGCAGTTTCTCCGAATGGGTTAGTTTTGTGCATACCATGACAGTCGTGAACCTCACTCCTAAGCCAGGGCGCATAAAAGTAGCAATATATTATCTACAGAAGTCCACTTGACCTTTTCATTCATTTCTGTGGTTTATCTCCTGCCACTATGTGTCCATGAACATGTTCCCCATGGCCTTTATCCGTGGCAGGGATGTTACCCGCATCTGCAGTGTCTGCACCATCATCATCATCATTACCCCTAGTGCGGAGGCTACGGGTGGGCACCTTTTTATCCTGGGTGACTTGTGGCCAGTATGGATTTTTCTTTTTCTTCCCTACAATTGTAGTGTCACCTGGCCAGGATTTAGTATACGTTTTGTACAACTGGGTCACCACATGAAGGTTCCCAGTAAGACTCTGAGAGGAAACTATATTCTCTCTCCCCAAGAGATGCAGAGCAATTCACCAAACACAGCCGGTGAGCTGTACGCTGTACTTCCCTTTGACAGCTATGTGAGAAGGTAAATTGTTTTTGTGTTTTAATTTTATCTGTATTATTTTTTTAACCTTTCCTGGATGCAAAGCTGAAACTTGGCCATGTTGGGTTTTTAAGCATCGCTTGGATTAATAAAGAACATATAGTATTTTCTCCTTCACCGTATTTATTCATGTAATATTATTTATTTATTGATCGATTGGTTCTGTTATTGCTTTCTTAAATCAGGCATGATTCAAAATGTTTGACTAAACATTTGGAAGGTGCAATTTCTGCAAGATAAGTTCATATGATTTGGCATTGATTTCACATTCAGTACCTAGCTAAGAACTGCAAACTACCTTGGGCTATAATAACGTGATCAGATCCTGTGAGCTCGCAGAAGCTAAGCAGGATCAGGGCTGATTAGTATTTTGGAGGCAGTTACCTGCAGGGAAAATGAGTTACTGCTAGCAGTGGTGGGGACTCGCCAGGGAATTAGTGGTTCCTCTGTGTTAGCCTAAAAGAAGGCCCAATATGGCATTAGGCATACTGTGCTGCAGAGGAAACATTCTTTGGAGCAAGGTTTCTAAGCCAAAGTTCTGTGGATCTAAGAGTTTCTCGACCTAGAGTGGAAAATTCTTATGCCACGGCTAAATTCCAAGACTGTTTGTTTAACAAACTAACATGGAGAAAACATCTGGTCAATTATTCATTAATATCATAACTACATTACACTTTAAGTAATAATGTGATTTCGCCAGTAGCCCTGGAGAAATATGTCTCTCTAGACACAAGGGAGGATCTTGTTCAGAGCAACCGTGTTAAAATAAACAAAAATAAAAATAAAAAGCAGGAACAAGGAGACTAAAGGAAAAATGGATGGGTGACAGAGTCATAAATCAGAGTGATAAGAGCACAGACATTAGCGATACCGGCAAAACCGATAAAGTATCATGGGTCCAATTCTATTCTTTTCTATTGCGATTTATTCACTGGAAAATTCAAAATTAGCTAATTAGATTGGTCAATTTGATCTTCTATGGATTGTACCAGTTGGACTATTGGATTTCAGGCTGCCAGGGTAGCAGGTCTCTCCTGGGCCAATCCTGGGTTAAATGGAGGCCCACAATAGGTCGTATTTCTTGAAGGGCACAAGGTAGGTGTTTAAAGGTGAACCGACTTCCTATTTGTTTCTAACTGAACCAGGCAAAGTTAAAAACTGTGAGCGCCTTGCCTGGAAGACGACAAGGGAGATGCCCACCATGTGGATAGATCAAGAGGACAGATCAAAATAAGAAAAAGGAATGTTAGATGCTGTGCTCCGGGACAAAATGTATTTGTGAAGATGGGGTACATCATGTCCTGAAATTACATATAGAGATATACAATTTCTTAATGAAATTTCTTAATAAAAATGACAGGCCTCATAGGATTCATACTTATTTGTCAGGGTAATACCAAGCTATTATTGACTGCAGAGGATTTATACTGTAGTTATAAATGTCTTTCTTTCACTATTTATTTATTTAGCTGCTGTTTTTAGACCGCTTTTCACCAGGTCAAAGTGGTATACATAGAACAACAGTTGCATATGCTATACTGAAACAGTGAACTAACTTATGTACAACTGTGGAAACGTATATACATTCACTGAGGTTACATAGAACTTGTACACATTTTCTGAGGTTACATAGAACAGTGTGAGAACTTATGTAGGGTGCTTTGTTAGGGTAGAGTGGGTGCAGTGGGGGGGGGGGGAGGGAAGAGGAAGGAGGTTATGTAGTAAGCTTGAAATATTTCATGAATAGGTGGGTCTTGAAGTGTTTTTGGAATGTGAGCAGTTCAGTAATATATTTCTGATTTTGACAGGTAGTGAGTTCCAGAGGCTGTGCACAGAGTTCAAATGTGTATTTGCTGCTTCTGGTTTTCTCATGTGGGATGGTCAGTATATTTTTTGTGCTTTGTCTTCTTGTCCTGGTGGGTTCTGTTGTGACTAGCAGTGCTGGTGGGTAGGATGAGGCTTGGGTCGTGGATGATTTTGAAGGTAAGTATGAGTATCTTGTATTTGATGCGGCTCAGGAGTGGGAGCAAGTGGAGTTGTTTCAGGATAGGGGTTATGTGCTTGGATTTTGAGGCTCCCTGTATGATTCAAGCAGTCTTGTATAGGGCAGTATGCAATGGGAGTAAAGTGGATTTTGGCAGTCCATGAAAAACTGAGTTACAGTAGTCGATATGTGGTGAGACAATGGCTTGGAATGCTGTAAGGAAGTCGGGAGGGTCCAGCAGAGGGCGTACATGCTGTAGAGTATGAATTTTATGGTAGATGGTCTTTGTTATATTTTGTATGTGGGATTTCAAAGGGAGGTGTTGATCTAGAATTATGCCTAAGTATTTGATCTCTTTCTTGATCGTCACATCAAAGTTGTTTAACATTAATAATGATGCAATGCAATGTGTGCCTTCGAGTCAGTCCTGATGCCTGGCGACCCAGAAGCTCCTGGGTTTTCTTGGCTCTGTCACCGGAAGTAGATTGCCAGGCCTTTCTTCTGAGGCAATGGATGGTTAAGTGACTTGCCCAAGGCCACAAGGAGTGCTAGTGGGAATCGAACCCTGGTTGCTTGGTTACCAAGCCAGTGTTCTAACCACTAGGCTACTCTTCCACTCCATTAATAATGATAGAGGGGGTGAATATTTTGTCCTTAGTGATGAAGAGTTATTCTGTTTTTCTGTAGTTGATCATTAGGGATTTTTTCCCAGCCAGTTGGAGACGTCTGTGAAGCAATTTAGGATGCCATTGTATGTAGGTCTGGAGGTGTTGAAGGTAATAAACCATTGTCATCTGCATAGATGTTAAAGTGGGTATTGTGGGATTGTATGATTTGGCATAGTGGTCGAAGGTAGAGATTGAACAGCAGTGTTGATAGTGATGAGCCCTGCTAAGGTTGTTTCTCCCATTCTGTGTCTATGCGAAAAAGCTTAGAAGATCATGTCCTAGATTTCAGCGCAGGGGGGGGGGGGGGTGAACATCAGAGAAGAGATACCCATTTACGTTTTACAGTCACAATTTGTGACTTGTGCAAGGCCGTATGGTTGCCATGTTAGTTCACTTGGAATATGTGTAAAGAATGGTCAGTAAAAATAAAGTGATATCTTTTCATTGGATGAAACTATTTCTAGAGAGTTTGCAGTGATGAACATATAAGCAGTATAACTGATAATGGTAGTGCTTGTGAGGGTCAATAGAGAACTTGCAGAGATTGATAGGACCCCCCACAACCAGTCAGGTTGTCAGCAATTCTACAATGAATCTGCATGAGATAGATTTGCAATCACCACCTCCATTGCATCATGGATGTTCATTGTAAATATCCTGATAACTTGACTAGCTGGGGGGGCCCTCAGGACAGGTTTGAGGACCACTGGCATTGCATATTCCTGCTAGTGCCCCTGCAAGGCAGTGTTACACTACATATGGCCATGATGATAGATCTGCTTGAGGAAAGCATCCATGAAATGGTTATGTTTTATTACAGTGCATTGTGTTTGCATTAGCTTAAGCATTCTGGATACACTCAATTCTCGTTATCCACAATGGTTACGTTCCTGAAAACCCCCTCAGAAACTGAATACTAAATCATTGATCCTATAGGAAAAATGGAGTTAAGTTCTGGTGGACCCTAATTCAGTATGTATTTTATGAAACTAATACAGTAGTTTAACAAAATTTCATGCATAACACCAAAATGTGATCTTACCTTGAACCGTGTCAGCGTTTTATGCCATGATTTCCATAACAGCGCAAAACATGCTGATGCACAGAACAACGTGGAACCTTAACACCACAGAAACCGTGAGAAGAATTCCACAGCTTCCCTTGTTGGAACTCGTGTTGCTTCTGCGCGAACAGCCTCTCGTGGCCATGGATAAGCGCAAGTAGACCATGGGTATGGTGAAATGGTTTACACTTTCAGAGAAGCAGATAAGTGAATCTGTGGAAATGGAATGTGTGGATAGCGAGGATTTACTGTACATGTAACCCTTCAATTCTCTTGGGGTAATGTTATTTTATCATCTATTATTATTTAGTTGTATTTAACGCACCTTTCCAGTCGTAGTGCCAGGTGAATTACAATCAGGTAAGTCGGTATTTGCCTCATCCTGGAGGGCTTACAATCTAAGGCCATGTTTGCTATAGTTAACATGAGCCATCTGTTGCCGCTGCAGTGTTATTCCTATGGGCTCGATGGCAGATAGTGCATGTAGATATTTAGTAGATATGACCCGAAATTTGTGCCTGATGCAATGGAAGGTTAAGTGACTTCCTCAAGGCCAAAAGGAGTGTTGGTGGAATTTGAACTCCTGAAAGAGGAGGGTAGGAATTCAGAGACGGCATGACTCAAAATATCAAGAGGCATGTGATGCCAGCAAGAAAGAGCTGTTCCGGGGGTGAGGTTGCCAGTGTGCAGCAGGGCAAGGTGAGAGCAGAGAACCAGCTTGATGCGGACAAGCTGGTGGAGGTTGACTGGGAGATGACTGCGATTCAGACTTGTAGGAGATGGGGAGGGGATGCAGTGGAGGAGGTGGGGGCTGCTGCTGCTAGGGGCTTTATAAATAAATAAATAAAACTAACCCATGTAAACCATGTTACGAAGGATAGAAGGGCAGGGTGGGACTATACAAGCATGTGAGAGAGGGAATGCAGATGTGTCTGCAAGAAAAAGTAGATTTAGATTAGAATAAGGGGTGCTATAGAGAAGAGCAGCTTCTGGCTCTTAGAATAGGGCAAAGCAATTTTTCAAAACGGCGTGCCATGATCATCTGCATGCATTGAAAAATGACTTTGACTTGGAGAACTTTAGCAACCTTTCCCTTTTTATAAATATTGGCTAAAGTTTTTAGATGTCATGTGATGTTGTAAGTGTAAAGGAAACGTGTCTGATTTCCCCCATGCATAAAAAAAGTTGTGTGTTGTCAAGTTATTGCCCAGTGATGAGCAGCTGTAAATATAGCCAGGGAAGAGACCTTCTACAAGCAAAGAGCAGCAGGCGTGACTTTGGGTGAATGAGCATTGGTGGGAATATCTGTAGCATCTCTTTGAGAGAAGAGCATTAATATGCAGGTACTCCCCCCCCCCCTTCTTTCTGTGCCCTTCCACACTCAGGCCGAAGCAGGAAAGCGCGCTAGGCTTTGCGCACAGGTTAGGTCGGTTTTAGGTGCTACCAGTGCAAGAATACGTTTTGCATATGAGCTAACCGTGTGCAAAGCCTCGAGCAGACAGCTACACACAGCGCATTAACATCTATTAAAATAAATGGTAATGAAGCTATTAACTAAACAGCTCAGCAACAGAGAAGTGCGCAGAAGACCAGAAGGTTGAGCTCAGCGATGGGATTTTAAAACGAGCTCTGAGGAAACGTTAAGGATTAGCTCATAGCTCTGCGGTCAGTGCTGGTGAGGAATTTCTGCCCGTTTCTTCAGCGTCCAGCACCAGCAACTATTCTTTTGGCTTTGCTGAAGACGGAGATGAAAAAGAATTGAGAGGGGATATGCTGGACTGATGTTATGCGCATACACTGGAATGAAATCTGGCGCATAAACATTATTCTGTGCAGAATCGTATCGCTGTCTATGAAGACCAATATGAGTCTGAACAGAACTTCAGCGCAGAATAAGTTCTGTTCAGAGTAATATTGCTGAGTGCCAGATAGCACAGGAGCACAAGGGCCAAACTAGTGCAGACATTTTGCGTACAGCTCGTTTGCATGCCGTTTGCTTACAGCATCGCTACGCAAAATGTTTGCATTAAACTTGGATTAGGTAATCCTGCAATAGAGGCATGAGAGGAGGCCTAAGATGAGAGGGGTGGTCACGGGTGGCGAAAAGAGGACGAGATGGGGGAGGCTATGTTGAAGACAACACTACTACTTAGAAAGGGAAGAGTGCGTCAGAAGGGGGGGGGGGAGGAACCAATTTTTAGTTTTTACACAGGATGCCAGTTAGCCTAGAGCAGACCTCACCTTTCTGACAGTAGCAAACAATTCCAGTCCTCAAGGCTGACAAACCAGTCTGGATTTTAGGATCTCCACATGAAGAGATATGTTTGCAAACAATGTGTACAGATCTCATGCATAGTCATTGCAGAGATCCTGAAAACAAGACTGTTTGTGGTTCTCAAGGAGCAGAACTGTCACTGCTGGTCTACAGTGACTCCAAATCAATTTTTTCATCATGATCATCACATTTTCTATCAATCCAAAACTTACAAAATTTCACACGGAATTTCTAGAGGCCAACTTGGATGACTTGAACTTTAGAATGTTTGTCCATATGGAGGTTGATTATGGTTCATTTACAATTTGATAACCACTCCTCATAACATCGGAGTAGTGTACAATAATTACAATATAAAAACAACAGAAAGGGAAAGAACACCAAATTAAAAATAGGAAAGAGTGAATAGTGAAGGATAAATCGTAAAATTTGGAGCTGTGACACAATCCAACTTTAGAAACAACCTTGTTAGCTACAGCAAAAATAATGTGACTAGTGCGACAAATGATCTCTTTACGTTGTATTTATGGGGCGGGGGGCATTTAGGTGGCTTGTAGATGTGAAAACCACCTAAATAGCACCCGGCGGGATGTTCAGCAGCACTAACGGCTCACTAGCATTGGGGAGGAGCAGAGATGGCACCTGACGATAGCCAACCAGCAGCCTTATTCAGCCACTAGCCAGTTACCCCACAGTGGGGACAGTTAAGTATCTGAAAGGTTCACCTATGTTTCACCACTTTAGCTGACCAGTTAGCTATTGCTTTATCCAGTCAACCCAGATATGTTCCCGGCTTTGAATATCTGGGTTCAAAGTTCAGCGGCGATGGCCACCCCCCCCCCCCCAATAGCCTTTAACCTTAGCCGAACTTCTTGATCCAGGCATACTGGGAGACTGTCCAGGTCAGAAGTCCTTCTGTACCCCGTTCCTTACAAGTTGGACTCCTTTCGCAGAGACCATGCACTCTGCAGTGAAAATAAAAACATAGCCGCATCTTAAGAATAAAGTCCATGAAAGGAAAGAAAATTCTGCTTTATCTTTTGCTTTGGTCACCTCGGCTTGGCTTTTCTCCATCCTCATTTGGCTCCCTAAGGAATTGGGATGCATGACCGAAACCCCGGTGAAAAGTTTCTTTCTTTCAACCCAGGAATAAAAATGGCTTCACTCTTTAGATTAAACATGTTCCCTCCTCCAGCATTACATAAACTTAACTAGTAAAGAGCTTTACTCAAAGTTGGCCTGAGGGACATAAGGCAAATATGTTGTCAATAGATGAATTTTAAGTAGAATTATGTTTGCTTTAAGACAAGTATGAAAATGTAATGCCCTATACAAATTAGCAAGTCAGCAACTAGTCTTTTTAAATGTTGTTCTTGACTTTTCTGTTAGCTTGGTGATCCAAGATGGTTTAAATATACTCTATCCTACCCCACACATTGAAAAGATTTTGAAGAGCAAAATTGTTGTTTTCCTAGGGCTCATTTTTCTTTAATTCTTTAATTAGCTGCTTGAATTCTTTAACTACTAACTACATCATATATTTACAGTGTTTTAGTGGGTCTTGCTATAAACCTTTTAAATCCAGGAGCACACTGAGCGCAGGAGGAGGATTTAAACATTGGAAATTCAAACACATCACATACAGAAGCCAGTCAACCAGGGAAAAGTAAGGCAGAAAATGATTTGAACCCTCAGGAAACAAGGAGGCCTAAGGCAATGCAAAAAAACCCCCAAAAATCCACATCAAAAATGACTGGCCTATCATTTTGTGTCATTATGTTTTGGTTTGAATGGGAAATGAGTTAGTGTTTTTGTTGCATCATTTTAATGCATGCTATTTCCAAAACAGCATGTGTTGTAAAAAAAAAATGCATAGTAAAAAATTCTTACTCCAGATTTCAGCACATTATTCACAAACATGCTGTATGTTGTAAAATGGCGCATACTAAAAATAAAATGAAACATGAACAAAAAAATTGAAAATGCAGCAAAAACCAAAATTATTTTCCATGCACATTCTTGGTCTCCCATGAATACTGTGTCATGACTGCCCGTATTCCAAGATTTACTGCTGAATAGAGACATAGAAGCCTATAAAATTATATAGCTCTTTCTTCCTTTGCTGTTCAATTAATAGCAACCAGGAAAATTATGTTAGAAGTCTGTACAGACAAAACCGAGCCAAGAAATTCTGTTCCAGACATGGTAAAAAAACTGGGTTTTTGGGCAAAGGAGATCTGCAAATAAAAAGGTATCTTGGATGATTAGAAATGTCGGATAGTACATCTTTATTGCTCCAATTAGTGATGTGAGGTGCTTAATTGTTAGTAGGGGAGTTTAGAACCCATCATTTAGATGAAACACCGTGGGAGCAAAACCATGTCCTCCGTACAGCCCCCCCCCCCCCCCGATGTCTCAGCCTTGTACAGGAGGGAAAGAATTAGGGTGCATCACCCATTTGGCCTCTTGACCTTCACTTGCTGAAATTGCAAACAATCATGTTTGCTATTGCTGATTTTGTGATGTGAACACCCAGGGCTAGATTTTTAAAGGCTTCTGAAACTTCAAGGGGGCAGAAGCGTGAACACTACTGATCTTGTCAGGTGCATACTTGCACTTGGATTCCTTCCTTTGGGGCGTGTTATGGTGCTTGTATCTGACCCATGATTACTCCCTTTCACCTCTGCTGTGATAGGAGAGGAATGCTTCTCCCCTCCCATGTGACTGAAAGTTTAACTCCGTAGTGTCCACAAGAGCTACACCCTTTGGGAATCCGAACCTTACTTCACAGGTTCCACCAAAGGCCTGTCAGTCATTGTGGGCCAAGCGACTATGAAAACATTGATTTACAGGTTCTCTATCCCAATGCTCGTTCAGGTCTCTCCTCTTCTCTCTATGCACCTTTTAAGTACAAAGTAGTGCTAGAAAGTAAGAGCTAGGCCCTTTTAATTAAATAATTTGTTTGAGGAAGAGAAAAGCAAAGTAAAGCACAAGAGAAACATCCGGTGTTTTGAATTACGTAGGTTCTAGCAATCAAGGCCTAATCCACCAAAACAAGGCCGAGACAATAAGTAGTAATTTATATTAGCAAAGGCCAAAAGTCACTGCAAAAATAAACAGTGCTATTTACACTGGAAAGCCCTTAGGTAAAGGTGGGAATGTTTTACTCTTCTGTAGATGAAATTTCAAAATGCTTTGTGGAATAGTGTAGCTACTGTATCCTTAAAACAACAAGAAGCAGCCTGTAGTAGGGCGGTGAACATACAGCGCAATAAAGGAATGCGCTGGGAAGCATTGAGGCTAGGCTGAGACAGTGCCGGTGATTAGCAGTAAGTTCACTAGAAACTGCTGAAGTCGTTTTAGCACAGAACGTTTATCACTTATTCACATGGTTAGTAGAAAGATAAGCCCATCTTCTGAGTATTATATTCAGATAAGTGCTCTATATGGGTATCAAAACAAAACCCGCACAGCTAAAAGTTCAGTTTGATCTTAAAGCGTGGTCCATGCTAAAATAAAATTTGTTTTATGCAAAAGACAGCAGCACTTTTCCAAAAAAATATACCATTATCTTGAATGAATCTTGATCACCTCCCAAAACGTCTGGGGGAGGGAATTTCAGTTTGACCTTGAGAACAAAGCTACTTCTACGCCAGGCTAAGTTTCAAATGTCTTGTCTTTCAGAAAACTGTAATCAGAGCAGGAAGGGCATGTTCACTTTCACCCATCTTGGTGGTCTTGTAAACTCATGTATTACCCTATGGATTATTCTTAGGGCTGATCCAAGATTACAGAATCTGAATGGCTCAACCCTTTTCAAGATTTAACAAAGAAATTATATTAATCCTATTTTTTTTTAGAGGGAGATAGAATTCTGAGATCCTTTCAACCCCCATTAATCTTTGGAAATCTTTTAGGGTCTATCAAGTTTGACCCTAGAAAGGGGGATTTTTTTTACACTGTTTGAATAACCTGCTCCAAGGACTTATAGTACCTAGAGTAATCTACTGGACAATTAAAGGCCCTTAAGACTAAGTTCATAGGCATTCAAGAGGCATCTTATTGGAGTTTTTCACTGATGATTTTAATATATGCGAAACATGACTATGACATAATAATGCAGCAATGGCAGTGAATCTCTGCTCTTTTAGACTCCTTAAATACATCTGCACAAGGTTCACTTGGTCCAGTTTTCATAAAAGTGGAGTCTGTGAGCCCACAGATGATGAGGCATTGCCTGGCATGCATTTTGCCCTCAAATGCCCAAGGTAAGGGGTGGAAAAGTAGCTTAATGATAAAAGCAGTGAGCTCAAAACCACAGGACAATATTGCAAATCCCTCTCATGCTCCCTATAATCTTGAGCAAATCATTTAACCCTCCATTGCCTTAGCTATAAATCTAGGGGCCAATTTTCAAAAAGTCTGATATTCAAAGAGCTGACAGCCATCTCCAGATATACAGCGGCAATAATTGGCTAGTGACTGCCGCCAAGAGAGATTTAGGCCTGCTTTTCATGCAGCCTGGGCTACCCAGATCAGTGGTGGCTGACCATCACCATACTCCAAATAAGGTCAGCACTGATCTGGATCTGCCTGAGCTCCGCCCATGGGCCGTCCCTACACTCACTACATAATTCCAGGGCTGTCTGTCAAGATATTCAGTGCTATCTAGCTAAATATCGCTCGTGGGCTATCCTAACAAGGGCTTTGAATATAGACCCATTAGACTAGATCTGAATGTAACTTGCCTTCAGCTACTACTGAAAAGCCTCAAGTTTATTCAAAATCCCCTTCCCCTCTTCCCTATTCATCTGCAGTCATATACGGTGAATATGGCCCAACCTCATTTCCACAATGAAAATACTCTTTACCTTCCATTGGGGAGGGGGAATTAGCAGGAAACTCTCAACATATCTCATACTTCCTGAAGCTTCAGGTGAGTTACCTTCTTTCAAAACAGACTATAGCAAACACCAGCTGGAACTTGGACAATTTTCTGCATCAAATACTAAAGAACTATTTATTTTAATAGGGGCAATTAAATGTGGAACTAGAAAGTTTTACTTGAATCCTGAGTGCCGCTACCAGATCTCACTGTAATTTGGGTAATCCTATCACTCAGTATCCCAACATACCTGCTGAAGTTGCAAGGAGGTAAACTTAAAAACAACATCAGGAAATATGTTTTTACAGGAAGGGTGGTGGATGCCTGGAATTCCCTCCTGAAGGAGGTGGTGGGAACAAAAACAGTGACAGAATTCAAAAAGGCATGAGACAGACACAGAGGATCACTACATAGCAAGAGGATGGGATCAAAGCGTATAACTTCATAAACTGAGAGAGGTGTAATGTGCCTGGAGCGGCAGGTACAACTCTACAACTGTGCTTCATTAATCATTAAAAATTTTCCAAGTTGAAACTTTTAAAACTTTTGAGGTTGATATTCAACAGGGTTTAGCCCTTTTAACACCGCTCTGCTGAGATTCATCAGCTCTAACCAGTCAGTGGCACTAAATGTCACTACAGATTGCCTTAGACATGTGCAGTTTGTTTTGGAGTGATCAGTGGTGACGCTGGGGCAGTTCTGCTGTCTTTATGGTTAAAGGCAATATTCAGTGGCTTGCATAAAGTTAGAATAGGTCAATGGATGCCTACGTTTATGTGTCTTTTGCTATCGAATTAGCAGATGAATATTTTCAATATCCGGATAGCAAAGGTTCTGAGCACTGAATATCCAACACTAGTTTCAGTGGCAGTGGCCAGGAGGAGCTTTAAAAACACTGACCATTGCTACTGAAAATAGACCCCTTCTATAATTTTTCATATTTCTACACATGTGAAAACAAATTCCATCTCCAAAGTGTTTTGCTGCATGAAATTTCTTAGTACAAGTTTTCAATTACAGAAAATATTTAGGCTTACTTTGCACACTGGGTTTGGCTGTTGCTGCCACCTACTGGATATGTCAAGTAAATGCACAACAATGAAACAAAAGGTGGCAAGCTTTTAAATTACTAGTAAGCATCTGAGAAACTCTGGGCCATACCAAATGAATATCTATATGTGTTTTATGACTACAGCAAGCCCTTTGTAAACAACAAGAAACTCTGGGCCACATTAAGAAGCATTGGTATACCAGAACACCTGATAATTCTCTTGCACAACCTCTACATTGTTCGAACGGAACAAGGAGAAACAGAATGGCTTGATCAGCAAAGGTGTACGACAAGGCTGCATACCTTCCCCTACCTCTTTAATTTATATGCAGAACAAACGTGAACACAACTGAGGTATGAACACTGGTGGAAGACTCAACAACCTTCGCTATGCTAATGATATCACATTACTGGCTGAAAGTGAAGAAGATCATTTTGCAGATGACACAAAAGTTTGCAACAGAGTGGACTCCCCTGAGGGAGTGGAAAAACATGAGGAAAGATCTACAAAAGCTGGAAGAATGGTCTAATGCTTGGCAGATACGATTTAATGCACAGAAGTGCAGCGTCATGCACTTGGGAAGCAGAAATCCAAAGGAAATGTACGCGATAGGGGGCGAGAGGTTGGCGTGCATGGACCAGGAGAAGGACCTTGGTGTAATTATTTCTGCGGATCTCAAAGTGGCAAAACAGTGCGACAAGGTGGTGGCAAAGGCCAGGAGGATGTTGGGTTGCATACAAAGAGGAATTACCAGCAGAAAGGAAGAGGTACTAATGCCACTGTATAAGTCACCGGTGAGGCCTCACTTGGAATACTGTGTTCAGTTCTGGAGACCATATCTTGCAAAGGATATAAAAAGACTGGAAACTGTTCAGAGGAAGGCGACCAAAATGATTTGGAGCCTGCGTCAGAAGCCTTTTGAGAAGAGATTTGAAGAACTAAATATGTATACTCTGGAGGAGAGGAGGGATAGGGGAGATATGATTCAGACCTTTAACTACTGAAAAATAATGAACAAACAAACCTCTT
This sequence comes from Ichthyophis bannanicus, assembly GCA_033557465.1. Classification (NCBI taxonomy): domain Eukaryota; kingdom Metazoa; phylum Chordata; class Amphibia; order Gymnophiona; family Ichthyophiidae; genus Ichthyophis; species Ichthyophis bannanicus. The sequence continues at coordinate 114,327,849 of CM066049.1, read as the reverse complement.
CCAAAGACAGGGAAATTAAACTAGAGAGCATAACATGAAGCTGCAAGGGGGTAAACTGAAAGGCAATGTCAGGAAATACGTTTTCACTGAAAGGGTGGTGGATGCTTGGAATGCCCTCCTGATGGAAGTGGTGAGGCAAATACAGTGACGGAATTCAAAATGGCATGGGACAGACACAGTGGATCCCTTTACAGCAACAGGATAAAATCAAAATTAATGTAACTAACTAATTTCTCAACATACAGGGGGTGTCCTACACGGAGCGGTGGGTTCACCCCTAAACAAAGACATGGGGAGGGGTGGCCTGCACAGAGCGGCAGGTGCACCTACTCTTGCCATCTTACTGGGCAGACTAGATGGACCATACTGGTCTTTATCTGCCATCATTTACTATGTTACTATATTTGCTTTTCAAGAACAAGGAACATAGTCTTAACATGAAAGCAAAGATCCCGACAAATGGCAAAATCAAAAAGTTCATTGTTGATGGAGAAGAAATTGAAATCGTGGACATACCCTCATGTTAAATTTTGTAAAGTACCCACATGTTAAATGTAACCCTTCAATGTGATGTAACCACTTTGATTGTAGGATAAGGTGGTATACAAATCTGTCTAAATAAATAAATCTTTAACCTTCTTGGATCAATAATCAATAAAGAAATGACAAGTGGTCAAGAAATCAGATGATGCATTGCTCTTGGCAGAATGGCTATAAAGGACCTAGACAAGATTCTCAAGGGCAGAGATGTCTCTCTCCATACAAAGATTCGACTTGTCCAAGCCATGGTATTTTCAATAACATCATATGGATGTTAAAGTTGGACAGTGAAAAAGATAGACAGGAAGAAAATAGAATTATGGTGCTGGCAAAGAATATTGTGTATGCCATGGACTGCCCGAAGAACAAATCAGTAGATACTAAAGGAGATCAAACGTGAGCTTTCTGTAGTAGCTCAGATGACAAGACTTTGACGTTCATACTTTGGACACATCATGGGAAGAGAGAGATCATTAGAGAAAGACATCATGCATTGGCAAGGTTGAAGGTCAACACAAAAGAGGAAGGCCAGTAACAAGATGGATCAATACAATAACAGCAGTTGTGGATGCTGCTCTGTCAACATTGAGCCGCCTGACTGAAGACCGAACACCGTTTAAGACAACTATCCTGAGAGTCGCCATGAGTCAACACCGACTCAACGGCATGTAACAACAACAGTAAGCATCTAATTCAGAGTAGTTTATCAACATCTTACATATAATCTGTTTAATTTATTACTCAAAACGTTTAAATGAATGACATTAACTCCTTAAGAAACATGTTTTTGATTTATCCTAAACATTACAAAGTTGCGAGTCTCTGCCCCTTTTCCAATACGCTTGATCCAAAAATTATAGGGGCAAAATAGTTGTTTGCATAATCTTTAAAAAAAGTCATTGCAATGCTATTATTAGGACTTTTTCCTTTTTAATATGCTAGGATATTAGCACACTATGCAGAAAGTCTTTTAGTATCAACATCTTGCATAAACATTAGGACACACAAATCAAACTGCAAACATAATTCTCCTTCAGAAGTCAAATGAGCGTCAGATGCATGATCAAACAATACTGGGAATGCTTGATGTGAATCCCAAGTCTAGACAGAGTCCATATCACCTGTGTTGGAAGCACAGTTTGTTTAAAGTTGAGGCTCTGTAAAAGCTGAACTTTTGTAGGACAATTTATTAGCTAATTTAAAAAAAAATTAGCAGACTAGTAAAAAGTCTTCACTAGCCTGTAATTAGAATCTAAAGATTCCCGAGTCACCTATGGTGATGTATCCAAGATTTTGCATTGACTTCTAGCAAGTAAAGAACTTTTCATAGGGCAAGGACCTACTTTCCTGGCAATAAAGGTCAATAAACCAGTTTGAAATTGTACACCTACAGTGTGACACAATGATGCATTATTTCTTGTTCTTTCATTTTCAGAGCGGGGCAAATATTTCTGTGGGGAACTCCGTGGGAAGAGACATGATAAAGTGTGTCTCAGTAATGTGACAGTCCTGTGGGCAGGCAGGTGAGTGGTAGAGATCAAGACAAGGCGGCAGAAAGATATGATGCTGTACTCAGATCACAAGGTTACAAGTTTCCTTCTTCAAAACAGCAGTGGCTTAAAAACTAGTATGTTTCAGGAATGAACTGAAGCAGTTTACATGATAGTGCGGATAAGATCAACTAAATAATAGCTACACTCCAAGGGATTTCTTTTGTAAAGACAGGGAAGATCTTGCTGGGAAAAGAGGAAGGGAAAGCAGAAGAAAACTTTTGTTGGAAAACAGGAATTATGTTTCTATTGCTTGAAACACCATCATTTCATTCTATTTGGAGGGTTATTCCTTGAAAAACAAACAAGCACAATCTCTCAGAATCACCCTAAGTTACTCTGCAACATCACACTTGTACCAGCTTCAGGGATCCAGAGCTCTCATACCAAGCTGCTAGATCCACAACTAAATAGTGCAATATGGATAATCTCAGGTATATCAATGTCATCTCCGAATATGATGGGATTTGCTAACCTTCCATCTAATTTCCAAGGTGACTCGGTACATCATTATTCCTTAGTGTAGCAGGGTTTAAAAAAAAGTTTGGACATATTTCTGGAGAAAAAGTCCATAAACCATTATTAAAGAGGACCACGGAAATCCACTGCTTACCTCAGGATAAGCAGGATGGAATCTATCTTTTTGTGAACCTGACAGGTACTTATGACCTGGATTGGCCTGGACTTGGATACTGGATTTGATAGACCTTTGGTCTGACCCAGTATGGCAAATTTTATGTTCTTGCGTGATGATCTGAAGAACCTTCCTAGAAAAAAGATTAAACCCGGGCAGTCCCTCTGGCATTGCAATTGTATTTTTGCAGGATTTTAATGATACGATCAATGGCACACCATCTGGAAAATGCCAGAGTGCCGCGTAATCACCTCCTCGCTGACACTACTGAAGAACTGCAAGGCTTTGAGTGGCAGTGGGAAAGCATGATACAAGCTGAATTGTGTTAGAACATCGCATGAAAGATATGTCCAGAAGCTCTCCTCTGAGAAGCAGCCCAGGGTGTGATTTCAAACCTATCAGGCCAATGCAGAAAGCCGGCGGTAGACCCGCACTGGATCGATTGTTTAACGTTCCTGACAACGCAGACATTTTAATGTGCAATGCAGGAAGGGACAGCAAGCCAAACACATGTGCACAAGAAGTCTCCACTAGTTTAGCTTGCTCTCCCCAAGCACCGGTGGCTAATTTGCATTTTTTCCCCTCAGTCATCCCTCTGCTTCCTGGCAATTTAAAAACAGTCGCATTATCTGCACACAGCAACTTCTTATGACATGCTGATGAACGACACCATGCAGGACACCAGAAGACCGGTTTCACTTCGACTTTATTTATTTATTTTTTTTGTCAGCATAGCCCAACACTGTTTTGATGGCATTGGGGTCTTTGCCCGCTCATCTGGGGAGAAGATGATCTAGGCATCAGGGAAAGCACCTGGTGGCATCAAAATATTGTCAGGGCAGCGTTAGAGGTTTACTTCTGCTCAGACCCTGCAGTTAGAATTTTGTCGCTATGGTTGGTTGCAAAATCATCTATGCCCTTCTCTGCATCAGGCGTAGATATGATTTGCATACCAGCCCAGCAGATCTAAATAATAAGTAGTCATTTAAATACACATGGCATTAAGTGGTTGCCAGTTTTTCCGCCAGCGTTTAAGTCTGTTTCCTGCATGGGGAGGATCATAAAAATGTGTTTAAACATGCTTAAACGTGGTGTTATGGGCTCCTAAAGCCCACGCTAAGCTTTCTGCACTAGCCTGTATGCCATGAACCAATGATCATATACACGCTTCCTGCCCTCGGGGTTTAAGGGTAATTTTACAAGCCACATTAATTGATGCACTTCCAGGACAATGAACTTGATTAGAAATTCCAGCACTGACCTACAAGAAGATTATTGCAAATTATACCTATGAAGCAAGATGCAGCAGCAGCGGCCATTATACACCAAGGAGCCAATGAACTAAGGCTCTTTTCTCATTCTGCATCTAGAGGAAAAATCTTTGATGCATCAGGCCACTAGTGTTACCAGACAATAATATGCACGAGCTTCTGAAAACTAACAGAAAAGCATTTTTTTTTATTAAAAGAAATCAAAGCCTCCATGATAATCCCCCACTTTCTTAGAGCAATCTAAAATATCTTGTAGGGCATCTCTGTAGCCTGATCATAGGCAGTGGAATGGGGTGGGCCACAAGATCATGGCCCCACCAATATTTGGTCAACACAGCATCAGCAACTAGAGGTTCGATTCCCACTAGCATGCCTTGGGCCTCCATTGCCTCAGAAAAATCCAAGTTATCAATGTCCCTGTTTAATGTCCATCATCAAGTTTATCATGTCCATCAAAGTGATTTACATGGTTAACACTGTATAAAAAAAACTTGTTAAATAAATAAAAACAGAGAGCAAGGGCCAGGACTAGAGATTAGTTTGTTTGGCCCCTCCAACCACAAAGGTGCTCCGCTATCCTTCAGCTTGACTATTTGGCAACTGTTTCTTTCCCCCATCAGCTCGAGAAAGGGCTGTCAGAAATGCAGGTCACTGTAGTTGCAGTAAGCGTCCTTCTTCATTAAGGAGAAGAAATAAATTGCTTTGATTTTAAGAAATTGCTTAAGGCGATGTTGTTAAAGAACAGTTTCAAGTAATGGGGCGGACAATTTTATGGCAATGCATTTTATGATTTACTGGTTCAGTTATGAATCTTTATTGATCCTGTTTTAAATTATGTACAATTGTGGACCAGTAGTTCCCAAGCTCATTCTGGGGACCCACAGCCAGTAAGGGTTCCAGGATATCCGCAACGGCTATGCTTGAGATTTGCATACACTGCCTGAATTTTATGCAAGTTTCTCTTTTGCATAGTCATTGCAGATATCTTGGGGAAAAAACTTGACGGGGGGAGATGAGGGTTTCCTACAGGACAGAGTTGGGAGTCAGTTTTGTATGCTCTGTGAAGAGTAGTATAAAGCCAATAATTCAAATCATATCATTTTGGGCCCTTCTGTTGGTATTCTCTGCATTCACCTCTTTGCGCAGCTATGACCCATACTTCAGAATTAGAATGCTTAATATAAGCTCTAGTATTTTCTGTTTTAAAAGAAATCCATCACCAATTCAATAAAGGGAAAAGTTATATACAGGTGCAAAATCCTGAAAGGCAGGTGTGTTTTGAGGGTGGACCCAAACAATATTATTTCAGACATTCTGCAATTTGATAATCTAGTTGCTTCCCCTGTATTTAGACACACCACCTTTTGCTCAGCTACCCAACGTGTTTTTCTGAGGCAGAGGAACAAGGACCTTTGGCAGCTCAAAACTGCTGAGGTTTGCTTATTTGACATTAAACAGTAAATTATATCAACAAAAGCTAGGTGTGGCAAATATGTTTTCCCGTGTCAGCAAGGTTGTAGAAGACTCACAGGAAGGAACAGGAGTCTGATCCTATTAAATCCTCTATACTGAGAAGGGTAATGGAAAACAGTGGCTTTTAGTTAAAGTGTATGACAAGAAATGAGGAGAGGTACACAAAAGCTTCAAGATGTCCATGCATGAGAATTATACAAGATTAATTACTGTAATTAATTAATAAAGCAAGACCATTGAGGGTTTCCCTTGTTAAAAAAAAAAAAAAAATCTTTCCAATACAACGGGGACAAAATAACTTTCTGAAAGTTTAATGGAACAAGACCAAAATCTGACATGGGGTAAAAATTGAGAAAGACACATTAAGGGCCTTGTCTGCTAAACATTAGTGTGTGCCGTCTATTGCAGCACCCATGTTATTCCTATGGACATGGTAGCAGACAGCATAGACTAATGTTTAGTAAACATGGCTCTAAGTTAAAAAATAGGACAGACTGGGCTGGGAGAGGGAGTTTCAGCAGCTGCAGTACAGAAACATTGATACACAGCAATCAGGAAATTGTTCCGATAATGCCCTAGTCACAGATGCACATGAGCACACGAAGACACAACACCCAGAGGAGTTGGAAATTATTCTATGAGGGTACTTTCCCTACCACACCCCTTAGTGAAAAACGCTGCCCTGGGATTGCAGCCATTTCTGCTTGCCATAATGAACACTAGTATGGCTACAGGAACAGTTCATTTCCAGTGGACAGAAGCTATAGGTTTGAGCAACATCTAAAGGCCGTAATCTGGATGTGACCCAGTTATCATTTTTCCACCTGGTGTCCAATTTTTTTTTTATTTCAGAAGGTCACAGTAAAAGTGGTGTTCTATCAACTTTCATAGCATGGGGGATATATTCATTGGTGCAGCAGCTAGACTACATAAAGTGCATAGCCACTGCTACGTCAATAATAAAAGCATATTCATAGTATAATGTTGATTGTACATAGTTATCCCTGTTATTCCATGTTATATATTCCCTTGTTCTCTGTAAACTCAATGTTACCTGTACACATTGCAGTATATTTTGTTCAATGTACACCGCACTGATTTTAATAGCGCGGTATATAAGAGATGTTAAATAAATAAATAAATAAACAGAGACCAGATATGCAGCGGAAAAACAATCTGGTTTCTGCCACTGAATGTCCATAAGTGATATTCAGCAGACAGCACTAACAGGCCAAAGCAGGAAGCTGGCTCTGAAGTCACACGTCATCAACTCTGTACACCTCTATGCAGCGCACGACTTCAGGGCTAACATGCAGAAAGGTGCGCATATGCAAATTAGCCACAGGTTAAACTGTGGTGCAAATGACAGCATTAAATTGGGAGATCAAATCAAATACATGCACACAGAACTTGGTGCAATTTTAGCATGCTCTCCCAGAGAGACAGGAGCAACATATGGGGTGCATATGCAAATTAACCAACAATATTTTGATGGCATTGGGGGCTTTCCCCAATGCTTGGATCATCTGAGGTGAAGTGTCAAACTTCCCCTCAGAAAATTCAGGCATTGGGGAAAACCACCGATGCCCCAAACAGAAAGCAAATCCCTGGTGGCCCCTATCCCCCACCTCCCCAATTAATGAAACATCCTGGTGGCCCAGCAGCCCCACACCCACCACCTGGCCCTGAAAAAAAACAGCACCTGGCCCTGCTTGATGCATTCTGGGGTGCACTGGGCAGGGTCAGACTGCCATATAAGATGTTTTCTATCTTATATGGCAGTCTGACCCCACTAGTGCATCCCAGAATGCACCATGTGGGGCCAGGTGCCACTATTTTTCAAGATGGCAGCACAAGAGCAGGAGCTTGTGGACAACCCTCCCACTCCTTTGTAAAGGTACTGGGATGGGGGTTTGTGGCCACTGGGCCACCATGGGTTGTGTTGTTGTTGTTGTTGCTTTTAAATTGGGCAGGTGGGGGAGGGGGAATTTGGGTCACTGGGCCACAATATTCTTTTTTAATTGGGTGGGTAGGGGCAATCGTGGCCACCAACAAGTTGCTTTCTGTTGGGGGCACTGGTTCCAACAGGATTTTGATGGCATCGGGTGCTTTCCCCGATGCCTGGATCATTTCTCCTCACATGATCTAGGCATTGGTGAAAGTCTCCAATGCTATCAAAATACTGTCAGGGGCACACACAACATGTTAAGCCACCTTAGACCCAGGTGGCACTAAGGCTGGTTATGAAATCCTCTACACATTTCTGCACATTGAGCACAGAGATTAACATGCCATTTTATTACGGGCAGCTCATTTGCCTATAATTTAAATACTCTAGGTGTTGTATGTTTATTTATTTTATTTTATTTTTTTATTTAGTGTACACTTGTATCCCACTACTTCCAGCGAACAGCAGCGGTTTGCTATACATAACAGTGTGGCTGTACAGGCCAGGAATTAAAACATACATAATGATTTAGTGTAAAAGTACAGGTCATATCACTCGAATTATATGATTCGCACTTGATTGCAGGCTAGTGATTTCACAAGTATATACATATTTACATGTCGCTGGGTCTATTGTTGGCTAGAACGTATGCTTGCTTTTCCTTTGCTATGTACGTGTGTGTCCATCTCTTTTCTGCATTTGGTGTGGCAGTAATTTGTACCTAAATGTTGCATTATCTGTGCGTAAAGGTCGCACTAGTTTTCTGCATTGGTTCGTAAGTGCTTGAAATTAGGATAGCCATTCACTTGCCTAACTTTACCGCTGAAACTATCGGGTTAATGACTGAATATCACTCTTAACTGGATAGCGATTGTCACCACCCCTGTTCTGCTCACAGACTACCCCATTTTTAACCAGGCATTAGTTTAGCAATCTGTCTTCACCCTAAACAAGCAGGGTTTCTTCAGGGACCCAGGACAGAAGCCATTCTTAATGCTTCAGTCAGTGATATCCATTCCATATTAAAGAAGTGTCACAATGCATCTGTTTCTCTAGATCTAACTGCTGCTTTGATCTCATTGATCATCAGTTACTTGCCATTGGAAAAGAAGTGGAATGTCAATGATGCCTTTCTTTTCTAAACTCTCATACGTTTTGGGTACATTGGAACTCTACACTATCGGATTGCTATGCATTGCCCTGCAGTGTTACCCATTGTGTTATCCCCATTGTTGTTCAATCTATATCTTAGTCCACTGGCTACCCTAAGCCAGGATCTTAGCATAACAGGGGATTTTGTAGATGACATGCAACTGTTGATAAGGTGAAACTAGGTCTTACCTGCTAATTGACTTTCCTTGAGTCCCTCCAGTCCAGGGATATAGGGTTGTCTCCACCCTCCAGCAGCTGGGAACTGAGCATGTCAGATTTATGACCTCACTGGATATGAGCTCCCTTTCCAGCTCTAGGAAACCAGTATCCTATTGCCAAAGCAGATGACCAAAGAGCATAGCCACACTGAAGCCAACTGCATTAGAACTAAGTACAATTTCTTTCTTTTTTTGTCACTTATCATTATTAATTTTTTTTTCTTTTTAGCTAACTTATGCCATTAACTATGTACAGATACTCCTGCCACCACCCCCCAACCTCCGGCACTGGAAGCACTTACCTCAGAAAGCTGTTATTCTTATACGACTCTCCCCTCTTACTAGCTGGACACGCCACCACTGTAGCTCCTATCATAAAGGAGAAAGACTCACTATTTTTATAGGGAGAGCCCTGGACTGGAGGGACTCAAGGGAAAACAATTAGCCAGCAAGATCTTATTTTTGCCTTCCTCATCATCCCTCCAGTCCAGTCCAGGAATATAGGGATGTACCAGAGCGGTAATCACAGATGGGAGGGAATGCGAGTCCAGTCTGAATCATTGATGCTCCAAAACCCATGTCCTGCCTTGCCTGCACACCCAACCAGTAACTGCATGTAAAAGAGTGCAGGGATGACCATGTGGCCACCAGACAACATAAGATATGCCATACTAGGTCAGACCAAGGTCCATCAACATCAAGCCCAGTATCCTGTTTCCAACAGTGGCCAATCTAGGTCATACGTACCTAGCAGTTTCCCCAAAAGACACAGGTTCCACAAGGCTTGTACTGGGTCAAGCATTGATATCCTGGGTCCCTTCTTAATAATGGTTTATGGACCTTTCCTCCAGGAACCTGTCCAAATCTTTTTTAAACCCAGCTACACTAACAGCCTTTACTACATCCTCCAGTAACAAATTCCAGTGTTTGATTACACGTTGAGTGAAAAAATATTTTCTTTTATTAGTCTTAAATAGTTTACCCTGTAGCTTCATTGCATGTCCCCTAGTCTTTCTATATTCTAATAAAGTAAACAATCAATCTACATTTACCCATTCCACTCCATTCATTAATTTATAGACTTCTATCATATCTTCGCTCAGCCGTCTCTTTTCCAGGTTAAAGAGCCCTAACCTTTTTAGCCTTTCCTCATAGGAGTATCCTTCCATCCCCTTTACCATTTTGGTGGCTCTTCTCTGAACCTTTTCTAATAACGCTATATCCTTTTAAGATAAGATACGGCAACCAGAATTTCACACAATATTCAAGGTGCAGTCTCACCATAGAACGATATAGAGGCATTATATCTTTTGTTTTATTTTCCATTTCTTTCCTTATGATACCTAGCATTATTTGCTCTCTTGGCCACCGCTGCACACTGGGCCGAGGGTTTTAACATGTTATCCACAATAACGCCTAAATCTTTTTCCTGGGTGGTGGTTCCTAATGTGGAAACTTGCATCATGTAACCATAGTTTGGGTTATTCTTCCCTAGGTGCATAACTTTGTACTTGTCCACATTAAATTTCATCTGCCATATTGATGCCCAGTCTTCCAATTTATCAAGATCCTCTTGCAATTTTCCACAATCCTCTTGGGTTTTAACAACTTTAAATAGTTTTGTGTCATCTGCAAATTTGATAACCTCACTCGTTATTCCCTTTTCCAGGTCATTTATGAATATGTCAAAAAGCAGCAGACCCAGCACAGATCCCTGGGGTACACCACTAGTCACCTTTCTCCATTGGGAAAATTGGCCATTTAGCCCTATCCTCTGCTTTCTATCTTTTAACCAGGTCCTGATCTACAATAGTACACTGCCTCCTATCCCATGACTCTTTAGTTTTGCCAAAAGTCTCTGATGAGGGACCTTGTCAAAGGCTTTCTGAAAGTCCAGATACACTACATCAACCGACTCAGCTTTGTCCACCTGTTTATTCACACCTTCAAAAAAACATAACAGATTAGTAAGAGAAGAACTTCCTTGTCTAAAGCCATGTTGGCTGTCTCCCATTAGGCCATGACTATCTACATGCTGAGTAATTTTATTCTTTATGATGGTTTCTACCATTTTCCCCGGTACTAACGTCAGGCTCACCGGTCTGTAGTTTCCCGGATCACCCCTGGAATCCCTTTTAAAAATTGGTGTTACATTGGCAATCCTCCAATCTTCAGGTATTACAGATGATTTTAATGAAAATTCACAGATTACTAATAGCAGGTCTGCAATCTCATATTTCAGTTCTTTCAACACCCGTGGATGTATACCATCCAGCCCAGGTGATTTGCTACTCTTCAGTTCTCCACCAATGGCACAAGCATGCTCTCTGCCCATGAAAACGCTCGAGCCCTGGTGGAATGCTCATGAAACCCCATCAGCACCGTGTATCCCTTCACTACATAAGCAGCAGCAATGGCCTCTTTCACCCATCAGGCTACAGAGGCCTTGGACACTGCCTCACCTTTCCATGTACCACCAAACAGCACAAACAATCTGACTGTCCACCTGAAGAATTTCCGTGACCATCAAGTAGCACCCTGCGCACATCCTCACAGTGAAGTCACTTATCTTCCGCTGCCGAACTCTGATGCAGAAACACCGGAAGGGAAACTACCTAATTGAGATGGAAGGCAGATACCACCATTAGTAAAAATGAAGGGACTGGTGCTAAAACTACCTTCTACAATGTCTGCAGCTCCAAAATATGCCGAGGTGAACAAATGACTACTAAAAAGATGTTCAATGTGAGGTCCTTCGATGAGGATTGCACCAAAAGCTCAAAGGGAGCCTCCGTCAAGACTAAGAGCACCAAGTTCAGGTTCCACAGAGGAACTATGGCTCACAAGGGAGGCCAGACATGCTTTACTGCTTTCATAAAATGCATCATGTCCGGATGCCTTAACAAGGAGCTCCCTTTCACTTGCCCTCAGTACCACGTGAGGTCTGCCACCTGCACCTTCAAAGAATTTAACGCAAAGTCCTTCTCCAGGCCTGACTGCAGGAAAGACAAGACAACTAGAACAGAAGCCGAGAAGGCCCACAAGCCCCTTTCAAGCAAACCAACTCTCAAAAATTCTCGAAATCCTGACATAAGTTAGAGAGGTAGAATGCCACCTAGCTTTCAACAGTGTCAACACCACCACAGGAGTGTAGGCTCTGCGACTCAACCTTGCCCGCTCAAGAGTCAGACCATGAGAATCAATCCATCTGGGGCATGAAAATAGGCCCCTGCAAAAGGAGATTCATTCTGTCCAGGAACCACCACAGCAGGGCTATCAACAGGCCAATCCAGTGCAATGAGAATCACCGTCCCCTTGTGTGCCTCTATCTGCTGCAGCAGATGCCGGATGAGTGCCCAAGGTGGAAAAACTTGAGTGTCCCTCTGCTTGGCCATCTTTACACCAGAGCATCCAGACCCTCAGACATGTGCTTCCGACATCTGCTGACGAACCTGCTCACTTTGGCATTCCCCAGAGTCACCATCAGATCCATGTGAGCTCATGAAAGATTGGCATTTCTTATGTTTTTATGAATCCAGCATACTGGGTCAGACCAAGGTCCATCAAGTCCAGTATCCTGTTTCCAACAGTGGCTAATCCAGGTCACAAGTACTTGGCAGGTTCCCAAAGTCCACAGTTTCCATAATACTTGTCCCAGGGTACGCAGTGGATTTCAAGGGTCCTCTTTAATAATAGTTTATGAAATTTTCCTCCAGGAACTTGTCCAAAGCTTCTTTAAAGTCAGCTGCACTAACAGCTTTTACTACATCCTCCAGTAACAAATTCCAGAGTTTGATTACACATTGCGTGAAAAAATATTTTCTCTTATTAGTCTTAAATGGGTTACACTGTAGCTTCATTGCATGTCCTCTAGTCTTTCTACTTTTTGATGCCGTAAACAACCAGTCTATGTTAACCCACTGCACTCCATTCATTAATGTTTAGACTTTTATCATATCTCCCCTTAGCCTTCTCTTTTCCAAATTGAAAAGCCCTAACCTTTTAAGCCTTTCCTCACAGGGGTATCCTTCCATTCCCTTTACCATTTTGGTGGCTCTTCTCTGTACCTTTTCTAATTCTGCTATATCCTTTTTAAGATATGGCAACCAGAATTGCACACAATATTTAAGGTGCAGTCGAACCATGAACAATACAGAAGCATTATAATATCCTTGGTTTTATTCTCCATTCCTTTCCTTATGATTCCCACGTCAATTGCAACTCGCTAGCTGATTTTCCCGAGAAAATCAGCTTGGACATTGTCCTTGTCTACCACGTGAGCTGCGGATAGCGACAGCAGGTGTTCCTCCATCCATAGCAGAATTGGCCAAATTTCCTGTGCCAAAATGGTACTGCCTGTGCCACCCTATTGATTGATGTAAGCAACTGTGGTCACATTGTCCAACCACATGTGCACCGCCTGGTGCTTCAACTGTGACTGGAATGTCTGAAGAGCTAGGAACACTGCCTGCAGTTGCAGACGGTTGATGGACCATGTTGTCTCTTCCGGAGATCACACTTCCTGGATGACCTGGGATTCGCAATGTGTTCCCCACCCCGTGAAACTAACATTAGTCATGAGCACCACCCATTCTGGTAGCTCCAGAGACATTCCTGCTGCCAAATGTTCCATCTGCAACCAACACGCAAGCTCTGCCTTCACCTCACCCGAGCAGACCAACTTTATGTACAGAGGATTGTGCTGTGGCGACTACCAGGAGAGTAACGCCTGCTGTAGAGGTCTCATGTGGGTCCCAGTCCAAGGCACCAGCTCCAACATCGCTGCCATGGCCCCTAGGACTTGCAAGTAAAGCCATACCAAAGGCACCGTCATCCCCAAAATCTTGTGCACCTGCCGCTAAAGTTTTTGGATCCTCTTGACTGGCAGATGACCCAGCAATCCGGGTGTCAAATAGCACCCCTAGATATACCAACCTCTGAGTGGCTGTAGGTGACTCTTGGTCACACTGATCACCCAATCAAGCCTTTGCAATAGCTGCATCACTTTCACTGTTGCTGTTGCTGTTTTGCTCTAATCTTCAGAATTTGTCTGGATAAGCCAGTCATCCAGATATGCGTGAACCAGAACACTCCCTTTTTGTAGCACTGCCACCACCACCATTCACCTTGGTAAATGTCCGAGGAGCAGTAGTGAGCCCAAAGGACAGCGCTCAGAACTGGAAGTGCCCCAAGGGAACAGCAGTGATGGAACTTCTGATGGTCCACCCGAATGGAAATATACAGATACACCTCAGCGAGATCCAGCACGGTCAAAAATTCACCCTGCCCTTCCACCATGATGACGGAACGCAGAGTTTCCATCCGGAAATGCGGCACTCAAGAAATGGTTGATGTGCTTGAGGTCTAGAATGGGCCTGAAAGAGCCCTCCTTTTTTGGAACTGCAAAGTAAATGGAGTAACATCTGAGTCCAAATTGGTTCCAGATGACGACAAAGTGTGTCCTGTACTGCCTTCCCTTTCCATGTTGCCCAACAAGGGGACTGCACAATGACAATGGAAAGGGGAAGTGCAAATTCAAGCGCATACCCTTCCCACACACTCTCCAATACACACTAGTCCATGGTTACCACAGCCCAGGTGGAGTAAAACTGCAGTAACCGACCTTCCACAGGAGGTCCCTCCCTTTGGGCACTCCTGGTTTCATTGGGGTTTCTTTGCAGGAGCTGCTGGAGAGCAGTAATAACACATCTTGGCTCCTCTGTACCCCCGAAAGGGCTGACCTCTTTGTGGAAAGTGTCCACATTGGCAGGGCATAAAAAGAGACCCCCGAAACCTCCTAAAGTCTCTGGACTGCCCCCGAGGAGTACCTGAATGCTTCTGCCCTTTGAGTTATCCTCCGGCAGCTGAGCCCCTTTGGTGTCTCAGAGGTCCTTCACCAGCTTATCCAGCACTTCCCCAAAAGAGCAGTTTACTCTTAAAAGGCAGCTTGCTGAGCCTCGTCTTGGAGGAGATGTCTGCCAGCCAATTACGCAGACACAAAAACAGTCATGCCGCTATGATAGAAGTCATATTCTTAGAAGAGGTACGTACCAGACCATAAAAAGCATCTGCCAGGTAAGCTGAAGCAGATTCCAGCTTGGTCAACTTGAGCTGCGCCAAAGAGGGGTTGCCCTTTAGTAAGTTTAACCCCTACAGCCAGCATATAAACACCCTTGTCACATAGGCACCGCAGATGGAAGCCTGCAAGGACAGAGCACTCGCATCAAAAGCCTGCTTCAGAAGGGACTCCAACTTGTGGTCTCATAAGTCCTTCAGGGCTGCCCCTCCTTCAACTGGAATTGTAGTTTTCTTGGTCACTGCTGACACCACAGCATCCACCTTTGGCATTTTCAACCATTCTCGATCCTCCTCCGGGATCGGGTATAAGTCGGCCATAGCCCGTCCCCCTCTCAGACCAGCCTCAGGAACCTCCCATTCATTCTCATTTCCTTATCACCGTGTGCACTGGAAAGCACACTGCAGAACCCCTTCAGCTCTGCAACAGTGGGTCCTCCAAGGGTTCCTCACTCACTGCCAATGATGGAGTACTAAGTGCTGGGAGTTCCTCTCTATGAAATACCCGAACATTCCAGGGTCTTCACCTTGAGGGACCTCTCTCTCTCCCAGCTCCTGACTGCTGGTCTCTCCGCAAATATCCCAAGGCCCCTCTTCCAGCACTCTGGACACTCCATGAGGTCCTGATCCATCCAGAGACTCCCCTGCAGCCTGCTTTCTTCTCAGAGTCCCTTCCACCCTTTGGCTTTCCTACTGCTGGGACTCTGCAAGCCTATGGCTGGTGCACCTTTAAAACGGCTGCTTATCTTGACTGTCTGCTGAGTTATGAGGCAAAAGGCCTTGTGCATCACCAAAATAAATTCTGTTTCCACAGCCCCTGCAGGATCCAAGTACTGATCCTGGCCCTTCAGAATGTTTAGTCTTTCTTTTAGCCTTTTTTTGCCAGAGGGGAAGCTGACCCCAAGGGCTGTCCTAACATGGGCTGCGTTTCCCGCTGAAATAGCAGTGACACACAGTTTCACTTTGTTCTGCCATATCGCCGCACTGCAATACAGACTCCGCTGCCTTCCCCTGCTGTAGGAAGCCTCTGCAGACACCATATGCAGTCAGACCGCAGCTTCCTGTGCAAACCACACAGTGGGAAGCCATGCTCTGCCTGCCGCATACCCCCAGCCTAGTGACCAAAACAGTGGAAAGTGCCCCTGGACTGGCAAGACAGGCTTCTTTCTCCAACACTGCGCTGCCACCCACCCCCGCTATGCCATCGCAGGAAGAGCCACTCTCAAAAGAACAAACAAACCGAACAGAAAACATGCAATTTTTTTAAAATTAATTTACAGTGCATCATAGCTTACGAGGGAATCCTGAGACTATCCTAGATGGTGTTGGGCTACCCAACTGGGGGCGAAAGGGCTCTGGACTACCAGGAAAAAACCTTAACTCCAGTCTCCACCTGACCCACTCAAGGACCCCAGTGGGGGAGGCCACCTCTGTCACCTGCATGCCCATATCTGCACCTCAGCAGTGCTATACCCAGCCTTGAACTCCAGTTCAATACATCAGAAAGAGACCAATGGCTATCAAATGCTGTGCAATCAGTGTTCTTTATTTATTTTCAACTAAGCTTAAATCCTCAAGTGGACACCACCATGTGTAGGCTCTGCTCTAGCTGCTGGGAATGGAGATACTGGTTTCTTGGAGCTGGAGCAGGAACTCTTATCCAGTGAGGTCAGAAATCTGATATGCTCAGTTCCCAGCTGCTGGAGGGCAGAGACAACCCTATATTCCTGGACTGGACTGACAATGAGGAAGAGATATTTAGATATTTCACCCATGAATATCAACTGGCTTACTAGCAATAGCTTCAAATTAAACCCTCAGAAATCTACCACCATTTGGGGAATGCAGACCCTCCAGCTCTTGGAGTCCCCATATTTCTACAAGAAATGGTTGCTGTACCAGGCATTATGTTCAATCATAATTTGCTTATCAAACTTTAGTTTATGTGTATCGTTCAATCTGCTTATTTTTTCTTTGTCGAATCAGAGTAATTCGGGTTTACCTGGATATCGCTGGTTCATGCTCTAATTCTTTGCAACTCATTATACAATGGTATGATGAAATCCATAAAGCATTTACAAATCATTCAAAATCCTGCAGTTAAGTAATGGTGTTACATGATTATACTTATTTGCATAGACTATCAATTTATCACATTGCACTGACTTCCAATTCCATAGCAAACTGGTGCATAGAGCAATTCATCAAGGTATACCTGAGTATTTATCTAATCATCTGATTTCTTATACCTCCCCACATATTCTTCCATCCCAGTCAGATAATCGTTTAGCTCTTCCATCCCCTTGTTTAGGATCTACTTGTAATTCAGCAGTTTTCTTGTCAGGTCCTACACTTTGGAATAGTCTTTCAAAGTTCTTGCTGGCCACCACGGAGTGCTGGGGGATTTATAGTAAAACGATTGAAGGTATTACATTTTCTTAATTAAGATAAAGTAAACATTTAATGCTCTCTTTTGAATCATTATAATAGGTTGAGGGATTTTTAAGAACGGTGAGGATCATTCCTCATTCTTATAAATAAGTATAACAATGGCATAGAGAAAGAATAATTTGCAGGTAATAACCTGAGGTCTTTTCTCCAATTACCTTTCGGAAATGGACAAGGAGCAAGTTGGTTCTGACAGCAGTTTTTTTGAGTGATTAATGCACGGTGATGAACTGTTGATTTCTGTTTTGGGATATTAGTCAAAGGGAACATAAAAGCCATGCACTGCCTGTTTAAAAATAAACACAACACAAAAAAGCAGCCCAAACAAGGTTGCCTAAACCATGCATATGAATGGAGAAAGGGTAAAGATGAAAGAAGCTTCCAGTGGAAAAGGACACCAGCCTCATCAGGCTTAGGCCATTTCCAATACGGTCAATTCCAGAATCACAGCGAGCCTTCCCACCAAGTTTCCAACTTATCTGTCCAGTTGAATAAATGCTATTGTGTTGCTGCATTGATGGCTTGAACTACTGCAGATCAGTATAAGTGCTAAAAAGTATTTTAAAATGGAAAACTAAATGCAATGTAGTAGAAGAAAGAATACAAGAATATAGCCAGCTCTTAAGCGGGAAAGATGGTGCTGCAGACCTGGCAAATGGATTTGTGAACTAATCAAGAAACTATATTGTGTTTCATCTGCAAGCGGTTGTTCCACTTTACCAAAACTATTGTGACTTGAGATACCTTTCAGCTAATAATGAATATCTTAACTAAAAATGGATTTCTAAGTATTAATGTTTAAAAGTTCACAAATCCTGCGTAACTAATCACAAGTGAGGTTTGTGAGGCTGTGGAGAGGGTGAGAAACAGTGGAAAGGGATAGGTCAGTGAAGAGTTTGCCTTTACTTCAATTCTGCCGCCCTCTATGGACAGCTAGTCTACCTCATGGTAGGGATGGCTCTGTTTTTCTCTGCATGTTTCTGTTTCCAATTTGTTTTCCTTTATGCTGTTTTAAGTGAAAATATGTCTGTGTTCTGCTGATTCTCCTGTGTATGGACTGGTATGGTAGGGTAGGGTTGTTATGTTCTGAATGCCTCTTTTTAGAGTGTTCTGTGTTACTTCACAGAGTATCTGGCTGTGCAGGATGGAGAGGAGGCAGAGGTGTTGTCATTACTGAAGTAACACCAGAATTTAAATATAATTTGTTGAGCCGTAAAGTGAAAAACTGTTAGAAGAACTGAGGCTATAAATGAGTAATAAGACAGAACAGCTAAGGTTTTTAATCATCATATACCAAATTGTGCCTTCTTAAAATCTAGTGTAAATTGTGGCATTTATTTCTTAAAAAAAGCAAAGTTAAAGGTTATGTGAATAATGGCAATTATTTTGGCATAACATCAGGCAGGATTTCAGATCAGATTGCTGGGTATTGAGATGCTTATCTTTATAGTATACTTCTGTCTGCTCAAGTTTAAGTTAAATTAGTAGATACTGCCTCAAAAGAGAAATTAGACTTACCTGCTAATTGTAGTTCCTTGAGGAACTCCAGTCCAGTCCCGCACCTCTGAGTAGTGCCCCTCCTCCAGCAGCTTTGGAGACTGAGTGTGTGTCAGCTTTTGATGACACCCTGGTATATCTAGCTGGCACCGCCTACCAGCCCCAGTACTGTCCTTACAAAGCAGACTCGCAGAAGTAAAAACAAAAGTTCAACCCCAACTTAAACAAACTCTAAAGTAAGCCTGCAACATGCTCTCCCTTCACAGGAAGGATTTCCCCGACCCCTCCCCTCCAGGAAGAGAGACACTAGAGATCTCCATCTGCGCCACCCCACCCTCCTCTGGGAGTAGCAACTGACAGGATCCAGAGATTCCTCCCTCCACCTCACCCACTACTCCGAGGCACCTGCTTCAGGACCAAGGCGCCCCCCCAGCAGGGAATATAGGGAGGGATTCAGGACTGGACTGGAGTTCCTCAAGGAACTACAATTAGCAGGTAAGTCTAATTTCTCTTTCCTTATGGTCCCTCCAGTCCCAGGTACTCTGGGATGTAACAGAGCAGTACCTTGATGGGAGGGACCCGCACAACCAGCCTGAAGCACTGCCGATCCAAAGCGAGCATCCCTCGCCACCTGGAGATCCAGACAGTAATGCCCTGCAGATATCCACAGGCAGAACTAAACTATATTCCACCCAAGAAGCCGCCTGCGCTCTCGTGGAATACGCTCTCAAACCTGCTGGCACAGGTTTGCCCTTCAGAACATGCGCCGATGTAATCGCTTCCCAGATCCACCTTGAAATGGACGCTTTTGCAGCTGCCTCGCCTTTGCGCGGCCCTCCAAACACCACAAAAAGCCTATCCGACTTACGAAATGGATCGGTCCTCTTCAAATACTTTTGGAGTACCCTCATTACATCCAGCGCCCGCAACTGCTGCGATATTGGCCCATCCTCACCCTCAGTCAACGCCAGCAAAGAAACTTCTTGGTTTACATGAAAAACCGACAGGACCTTAGGCAAAAATGAAGGCACTGGCCTCAAAACAACTTTCTCCTTAAAAAAGGAAATAAATGGCTCCCAGCAAGACAAGGCCTGGAGCTCTGAAATCCTGCATGCCGAACAGATAGCCACTAGAAAGACAGTCTGCAGCATTAGGTCCTTAAGAGAAGCCTGCTCTAGTGGTTCAAACAGTCCACCACCAAGGCATTAAGTACGAGGTTGAGATCCCACGAAGGCACCACCCCTCGTCGTGGAGGCCTGAGATGTAACACAGCCCTCAAAAATCTAAGCACATCAGGATGCAAACCCAAAGGCCTCCCCCCTGGATCTTACCTCGATAACAGGCAATCGCCGCCAGCTGCACGCGTAAGGGGAGCTAGCAGCCAGCCCCTTATCAAAACCTGCCTGTAGGAAGGCCAGAACATCTGGGACTGAAGCCGCCGCCAGACGTGTCCGCCTATCTTTGCACCAAGCCTCAAATATATGCAAGACACGTGGATTTCCTTCGGGCATGCAACATGGTCGTTATGACCGCCCCAGAATACCCTCTTTTCCTCAACCTTGCCCTCTCAAGAGCCAGGCTGTAAGCGAGAATCGATCCACCTGGGGAATTGAAAGCGGTCCTTGTATCAGCAGGTCCTTGCGCAGAGGTAGCCACCAGTAGACGAACCAGATCGGCATACCAAGGGCACCGAGGCCAATCGGGAGCGATCAGAACTACCAACACATACAGAAGTCCCTGTTCGGGCCACCTCTGAACGAGGGCATCGAGCCCCTCCGACAGTCGCTCTCTCCGCCTGCTGAAAAATCGCCCAGCTTTGGCTGAGTCGAATGTTGCCATCAGATCCATGACCGGTTCGCCCCAGCATTGTACCAGTTGCTCAAACACTCCTTGGTCGGAGGCACCACTCTGCCGAGTCCACCCGAACTCTGCTGAGATAGTCTGCCTGCACGTTCTGGACTCCTGCCACATGTGCTGCCGACACCACCTGCAGCTGGGCTTCCGCCCAACCGAACAACCTGTCTGCTTCCTTCTCCAGGGCAGGACTGCCCGTACTGCCCTGCCGATTCACATACGCTATTGTTGTCGCATTGTCTGAGAAAACCCGCACTGCTTTCCCTCTCAGGATTTCCTCGAAACTGATCAGAGCCAGAGACACTGCTCGCATCTCGAGTCTGTTGATCGACCACCGAGCCTCCAAGAGTCCCCACTGCCCCTGTGCAAATTGACCTTCGCAATGAGCCCCCCAGCCTGTGAGACTGGCATCCGTAACCACCGGGACCCACCTTGGAGTTTCAAGTGGCATGCCCTTCTCCAAATTCCACGGTTGCAGCCTCCACCTGAGAGACTTCCTGGCTTCCGGTGGACAATGGAGACCCCCCGACGAAGCAACGCCCTCTGTAATGGACGCATATGCGCCCTTGCCCATGGAAGCAACTCCAATGTAGCTGCCGTGGTCCCTAGAACTTACAAGTAATCCCAAGCTGACAGGCTCACTCGGGCCAGAAACCGACATACTAGGTCTCGCAGCCCTTGCACGCACACCCTTGGCAGGAACACCTTGCCCACCCGGGTTTCGAGGCGAGCACACAGATATTCCAACTCCTGGGTGGGAGTCAAATGACTCTTGGACAGATTGACCACCCAACCAAGCCTTGCAATAACCCTACTACCTTCTTTGTTACTTTTTCGCTTTCCTCCTTGGACTTGGCCCGAATTAGACAATCGTCGAGGTACGGGTGCACGAGGATTCCTTCCTTGCGAAGTGCTGCTGCCACTACCACCATAACCTTGGTGAAAGTGCGTGGCGCCGTAGCTAGACCAAAAGGCAACACCCAAAAGTGGAAATGCCCCATTGGTACTGCAAACCGAAGGAATCTGTGGTGATCCTGTCTTATGGGTATGTGAAGATAGGCCTCCGTGAGATCTAGAGACGTCAAGAACTCTCCACTTCTTACTGCCACTATCACCGACCTCAATGTTTCCATGTGGAAGTGTGGAATCCGCAGACAGCGGTTGACCCCCTTGAGGTCGAGAATCGGGCGAAAAGAGCCCTCCTTTTTGGGTACCACAAAATAAATGGAGTATCGACCGCACCCATACTGATCTACCGGCACCGGTTCAATGGCTCGTAGTTGCAACAGGCGTGACAAGGTTTCTTCTATTTATTTTATTTATTTTAATTTCTGATATACCGCACTCTTTGACATCAGCGCGGTTCACAGAGAACACAAACAAAACCAGAACAGGCTGTTCGGTATTACATATAACAGGAGTATAAACTTGGAGCAACATGGGAGAACTATTTACATGGAATATGCATGAACTATTGCCTTCAAATTGCCCTGAGCCTTGCAGGGAGACTGAATAAAAAATTTCCTTATGGGGTGTATCCATTCCAGGGCGTAGCCCTCTCTGACCACTTCTAAGACCTATTGGTCGGACGTGATCTGGGCCCAGGCAGGGTAAAAGTCCCGTAGCCGACCTCCCACAGACTCTACCTCCGCCTGAGCCCCCCCTCGCTTCATTGTCCTCTTTTGGGTGCCGAAGGGCTGGAGGCTCCAAAGCCTTTACCTGCTCCTCGGAAGCCACGAAACCCCTGCACCCTGGCAGGGAATCTGCCCCTCTGAGCCTGGGTAAAGTGGGGGTTATGAAACAGTTTACACTCCCTTGGCTGGTTCCGAGTTGAGGAAACACTCCGACTCTGCCTCTGCTTGTCCTCAGGCAAACGACCCCCTTTGGACTCCCCCAAGTCTTTTACCAACTTCTCCAGGTCCTCTCCAAAGAGGAGCTTTCCTTTAAAGGGCAGCTTACTAGCCGGGCCTTAGAGGAACTCTCTGCCGCCCAGTTTCTAAGCCTCTGATAAGATCATAATGGATGTCTGCCAAATAGGCGGCCCCCGACTCCAACTTTGCTGCCTCATCTGCTGTAGCCTGCTCCGAACCTCCCAGGCCCTGAATCCTTTGTGACCAACGGAGGTAGGTTCTAGCCACCCAAGCCCCACAAATAGAGGCTTGCAAAGACAAAGCAGAAATATCAAAGGCCTGCTTCAACAACTTATCCAGCTTCCTATCCTGGGCATCCATAAGGGCCGCACTTCCCTCTACGGGTATCGTAGTCTTTTTGGTGACCGCAGTCACTACCGCGTCCACCTTTGACGACCGCAGGAGCTCCTGCTCATGATCCGGCAGTGGGGAAAGGCACGACAAGGTCCGCCCGCCCCTGAGACCCGCTTCTGGCAGGTCCCACTCCTCTTGTATCAACTGTCAAACCACTCTGTGTACTGGAAATACTGCTTGTGACTTCCGCACCGCCAGAAGCAGCAGATCCTCCAAAGTCTCTTCCTCCGCTGGGAGATTTGCGGGCATATTCAGAGTCTTTAAAGACTCTGAGATGAGCACGGGAAGCTCCTCCCGCCTAAACACTCTCACCAGCCTGGCTCGATCTTCCCCTTCCGGAATCTTGCCATCCTCTAACTCTTCTGAGTAGTCCAAGTCCACACATCCAAATCGTCCCCCTCAGGCCCTTCCGACTTTGGCGAGGGATGTCCCTCCATGTCACCGAGTCTCTTGGCCAGGACTTCCAACTCAGCATCCACTGCTGCTGCTCCTCTTCAACCCAATTGATGGCGAAGAGGGTCCCTCTGCCAAGCCCTTCTGACGCAAGCAGAATGCCTCATGCAATAGCAAAACAAATTCCGGGGAAAAATCAGCCGGGAGGCCTACAACTTCACTGGCAATAGACACAGAAGGCCCCGGGGTGGCTGAAGGACCCTGGTCCCCCACCGTTGCTGACAAAATGGGACCCCCTGCGCCACAGTGGAGGTCTCCCCTTTGTCTTGCAGCTCGGGATTTGAAGAGGCAGCCTCCTGTGTGCAACCAACACAGACTCCAGCCTCTGAGATTGCCCCCCTACAGGACTCACAAAGCAGGCACTGCGGTCTTGCCGGCATCGTGGCCTCACCCTCTCTCTCCTCACTTTAAACTTCTTTCTTATTTTTATTTTTTAAACAAAAATTCTCAACACTGCCCTTTAAAAACTAAGAGCCACAGCAAACTGTTCCAAAATAAACCAAAACTAAGTAAATTTAGTTGTTGTTGGGTTTTTTTTAGACGCCGCTAAAGCGACTCCTGGACTCCATGCATGCCGTGGCCGAACGAATGGTGCTTGATTTCCAGGCCCGCAGATCCAAATGCCAGAGTACAGCACGAGGGTGGGAAGGCCGGCCACGGGCTGCTCCACGCATCAGTGGGAACCCGCGCCACGTGCTAGTGGCCTTCCCAGCCCTGCCTGCTTGTCTGCTCACTCACCACACCACCGACAGTTCTCCAGATGGGATGGCTCCCCGCTACCGATCACCGTTGTCTGTGGCGATCTCTCTCTTTCTCACCCCCACAGCGAGGGCTTCGGCACGGGGGGGAGGGGGGGTGAAGAAGCTCTGTTTGTCAGCCGCTCTCCTCTGGCGACTCCACACCTGATCACAGGATCAGGAGTCACTCAGAGTATCCCCTACGTTAAATTCTCCACAGTACCCCGGTTCCTGGACAGGGGAGGGGGGGGGGGCAAGGGAGTCCCGATTCTCTTTTTTTTTTTTTTAAAGCTTTAAAAGAATAAAACACAATGCCTAACCCTGTAAAGCAGGGCTTCCAAAGTAAAAACACTAAACCAAACCTCACTAACTACACTATCCTCTCTTCAGTGTGCCCAGCCCTCTGGACCACCACCTCCTAGCTGCTTGGAGACTGAGCAATACTGGGGCTGGTAGGTGGTGCCAGCTACTGCAGATATACCAGGGTGTCATCAAAAGATGACACGCTCAGTCTCCAAAGCTGCTGGAGGAGGGGCAGTATCCAGAGGTGCGGGACTGGCCTGGAGGAACGATAAGGAACATATTTTAATATAAATGAACAATTTCCTTATGTGGTGTGTCACCCATGATGCATGACTCCTTTCGCAGACCGCTTAGAAATGTGCTGTTTGGTGCACTTCATAGCACTGTTTTCCAATAAGACTATGCCCAGCGCACACCCATGTTAACCTTGGGCCCCCCTTCCAAAAACAAACAGTTCTGGCTACATCATCATTTCCAACATGTGACCTTCCTCCATCACCTTAGCAATATCCTGCAAGTGTCTGATGCACTTCCTGGATCATTTCAGCTTCTGTATTTTCACTCGGAGGGAGGAGAGTGCCAAAGAGGAGCACAACCAGGGAATTCTGATGTATCCCACTGCAAAGACAGCAATGGCTAAGCAGGGGGACTTCAGAAAACTTTAAACACTATTATTGTTCCATGAAGGAAATAGAAATCTGAATGAAAAATGTGGATTTTAGCAGTCAATTGAATATTTCAAAAATTGTTTGTAATCAGTGCTGCTCAAAAGGATGGAAAATCTGAAAGATGGATAACATTCTCTGCAATGTCTTTCAAATCACGAATTAAATTTTATTTCTTAAATAAACAAAAAGGAGTATGTCCATGTTGTCAAACCAGGAATAATGTTAGAAAACTGGATGTAGGAAGAAAGGTAAATGGTTATTAGCTCGAAACGAAAAATGCACGTTAACTGCAGGCAGTGAATATAACTTCATTTTGTTATTGAATGTGTTTGTTTATATGCTCATGATCTGGACTGCCGCTGGCTTCTGTTGGTAAGGTGTTGCTTCCTGTGCTACTCTGTGACAGTCATGCCGCTCACTAGTGGAGAGGATGAAGTATCTAGGGCTGCGTACTACCCAACCAGACCCACACCCAGAGCAGCCCAACTACTTGACAGACTAGGCATCTGTCTATGGCAGCAGACGTCTGAGGGGGAAGGGGGCATGACAGCATGGACAACCATAGTTAATCCTTCAAAGCCACTGTCGGTAGTGGACCTTTGAGCACATGTGTGCATGTGGGCGCCCCAGTCTCTCCAACATGGTGAGACTCGAGTTTGCAAGCACGTGTGCAGACGCTCAAAGACGCACCAGTCAGTGGCTTTAAGGGGTACCTGCAGCTGTCTATGCTGGCTGCTGCCGCCCCCTCCCCCAAACCTGTACTTTGGCCTCCCATGGAGAAAGGGCAGTGGTGGGGAGAAATGCTGGGCAGCTGGGGAAGGGAAGAGGGTGTAGAAAATGGAGGAGGGGAAGAAGGTAAGGAGAGGTGCTGGGCATCTGGGGGGGGGGGGAAGGAGAGAGATGATGGACACCTGAGGGAGGGGTAATGCTAGAGACCTGCTAGTAGGTTGGAAAGAGATGCTGCACTATGGGAGGGGTGGGAACACATGGGTGATGGTTTGTCTAGGGTGTCAGATACCTATGGGTCATTCCTGTGCGCACCCCAGCTGTCTTTTTTCTATAAAATAAAGTATATTTTATTTCCCATTTCCTACCTCCCTTTTATCAGCCTAGGACCACCTCAGATTCAGAACGAGACACTCTAAAGCAACGTCTCTGGTTATAAAGGCAGCCCACACACAAGGAGCAACAGCTGAAGATGCAACGCCTACGCTGCAATATTCACTTCCTTTTAATTTCAGCTGAATTAAGCATTTTCTATAAAGCTATTCTGCCTTCACATTAAGCAAATGCATGTATATGGGCTACTACACATTATCAATTTGTACAACTGGTTAGGAATCAAAATGAAAATCCAGAATTTATTTTATTTTATTGCACCCTTTATCAAATTTCCCCTTCTAAGCATGGTGCAGGCAAATCAAAGAGTACAGAAAAAAATACCACATTAATAACCAAAAAAAGAATAAGCAGATGAGAGAAAGTCACCCCATGCCGAGGACTCGCAGCGCCTTCCCCCCGGTGAGAGCACGCACTGCTACAAGCGTACACACCATCACTTTAGAAGTAGTATGCGGTGTGGGTGATCCAGTTGGAGGACTGATCCTTGGTGCGCTTTGCTGAACTATGAGAAGTGAAAATGGACTTATAAGCCTCGGATTTCTCACCGCCATTTGCCAAGGGTCTCTTTGTGGTAGTGGGCGAAAGCCTTCCTGATGCCGATGGGACTTTCTCATCTGCAGGAGAAAAGCGCCAAGCAACATGTTAATGCACAATTCCAGAAGACTTCAGAGCTTTGGAAAGACAGAGAATTCAGTAGGTTGTCTGCTTTGGCAATATCAACAGACTCCTCATAGAATTTTTTTGTCTATCAAATCTGTGTGTGTACTATATTGGCAGTGCCTGGGCTATAAGATAACACATGACGTTAAGGAGTGAAAGATCATGCAATACCTAAATATTGAGCAAAGAGATACAAGAGAAGGTAAAATGCAGTATCAGGGACAGAGACTGGACTGTTTTCATCGAGTTAATATTATACACCTTGACCTTCTGTAAAAACCATATATATGAGGCTCACAGAGATAAAACAGAGGGGTAAAATGGAGCAGATAGAAGGTAATGCATATTTTTATGTGGAAGTATGAACAGAATTGCTTTTTATTAGTCGCAATAAATTAAGACTACTACTACTAGCTGCATGCGTTCTGACTACGCTCTCTAATGAGAAATATGAATTACACACAAACCCCATAGCTGCATCATACATGCAAGATTTCCATTTCTCACCTTCCAATAACCCTCAATTTAAACTTAACACAAGCAAGAGAAATTAGCCCATGCACATTCTAAAAGAAAATAGCAATGAAAGGATACGGTACTAAAACAAATCTCATAGCTACAGAACTGCAGGGTTTAGGAGGTGGCACTGTGGGTTAATCTGGAAAGAGGGAATGGAGCGTCCATCTGCACAGGCAGAAGTGGGCAGAGATTTAATTGTAGACAGTACTGCTACTGACAGGCGATTTCAAAACGCCGGATTTTGATTGGGACATCCATGCTGAGGTTTCGTCTGGAAATGTGAAGATCCTGGATTCTCTATAGGGATAATTTTCTGACAGCTAGGGAAGGGGCCATACTGGACTTGGTGCTTAAGAGGTGTGTTATAGAGGGTGACCATCTCGTTCATCCAGGGATTACTGGATGGTATGATTCAGCATTAGGACAAGGGCTGAGATAGTTTATTTGAAAGTGAAGGCCCTTGACTTTAGGAAAACTAACTTTGTCAAGATGTGGAAATACCTAAAAGGAGTCATTAGCTGGATGGGAACAGCTAGGGGATATGGAAAAGCAATGGGCAAAACTGAAGGGATATTTTAAGGGAAACAACCTTTTTGTTAGGAAAGTAAATAAAAGTAACAGGGAAAAGAGGCTACTGTGGATATTGAAAAAAGCAGCTGAAAAGATGAAGAAAATGAGGGTGGCCATCATACAATACAAGACATCACAGAAAGAAGAAGACAAGCATCAATATTTGGAAAAACTAGGAGATGCTAGGAAAGTAGTAGGGAAAGCAAAGTTAGAAATGGAAATAAAAATAGCTAATGCAGTCAAATGGGAGGACAAAACATTTTTCAGATATGTCAGTGAGAGGAGGAAGTGTAAAAATGGTATTGTCAGACTCAAGGGTGAAGGGGAGAAATATGTAAAAGCTGATAAGGATAAACTAAAACTGCTTAACAAATATTTTTGTTTTGTATTCACAGATGAAGGGCCAGGAGCAAGATCTCAGAAAACACCCACAAATAGGAACAGAAATGAGAGTGAGGCGGCAATTGAATGATTTTTAGAAGACTGTGTTCATAAGGAGTTAGCTAAACAAAGTACAGAGCAATGGGACCAGATAGGATATCTCCAAGAATATTGAAGGAATTTAAGGAAGTTCTGGCAGCTCCACTGTGACCTTTTTAATGTTTTTTTTAGAGGTGGAAATGGTCCTAGAGTACTGGAAAAGGATGCACATGTGGTCCCTTGTTCATTTTCTTTCCTGTCGTCCCTCCAGTCCAGTCCTGACAAGTGTTGGATTATGCACACCAACCAGCAGGTGGAGACTGAGATAACTCTCTCAGATCAGTATAAAATAGCCTGTGCTCACTGACCTGAGCTAGTATTTGGAACTCACCAAGCAGAGAACCCTGCAACTAGGCCACACCTTTAACCTCCGCCTGGCCTGGATCCCTGCCACAGAGTGTCTGAATGAGGGGTGGACCTGCCCTGCGGAAGCCTTGCACCCTTAAGCTGACACATCCAGCAAGTGGGCTCCCAAACAAATGGCCCCAAGTCCGTTGCTGCCAGATCAACCAACTAGGATGGGCCAGCAGGACACAATAATCACATTGTATTTCTGGCTTTGCAATTTCATCTGTCCCCCCCCTCCCCACCCCATTGCAAACAGAACAGGAAAGGCAACACATTTACCTGTTTGGGAATCCTCACAACATACGTTAAAAAAATGTTTTTGTTGCTCTCTGAAGTCACATGTCAAACCCGCATAAACTGAAAGAGCCCAGAGGGGTCCTGGACTGGACTGGAGGGACTACAGGAAAGAAAATTAGCAGGCAAGGTCTAATTTCACTTTCCAGGGCGTCCCTCCAGTCCAGTCCAGACAAGTGAAATGTAGCAAAGCAGTACTAACAATGGGAAGGACCCAAAAGTCCAGCCCTCAAGACTGTTTGTCCCGAAACGCGCCTCCTGCCATGACTGTACATCCAGGTGATAGAAGACAGGACCAAGTGGCTGCCCTGCAAATATCCAGGGGAGCAACCCTTCCCGCTTCAGCCCAGGAAGAGGCCTGAACCCGCCTAGGAGTGAGCCTGGAGACCCATGAGCACCTGCCTGCCCTTCAACAGATATGCCGAGGTGATCACCTCCCAGATCCAATGGGCAATGGAGGCTGCCTTCCACTTCTGGGGGCCGCCATAGAGGATAAATAACCATATCGAATGCCGAAGGGGCTGCATCACCGCCAGGTAACGCTTCAGAACCCTATGGACATCCAACTTGCACAGGAGAGTAGCCTCTTAAGAATCTCTGTCACAAAGAAAGAGGGCAGGACGACCACCTGATTGAGGTGGAAGGTCGACACCACATTAGGCAAAAAGGACGGAAGCGGTCGCAGGACCACCTGCTCCTTGGAGAACACAAGAAAGGGCTTCTTGAAGGACAAAGCCTGTAACTCCAAAATACACCAGACCGAGCAAATGGCCATGAGAAACACCGCCTTCAGAGTTAAGTCTTTGACTGAGACCCCCCGAGGGGCTCATAGGGAGGGGGCAGCCAGTACCGACAACACCAGGTTAAGGTCTCAGGGAGAAACCAATGGCCAAAGCTGCTTGATGCTCCGCAAAAAACAGACATCATCTGCATGAGCAGTTAAAGACACACCCTATATCCTGCCCTGGTAGCATGCCAGAGCCGCCATTTGGACCTTCAACGAACTTCAGACCAGGCCCTTGTCTAGACCAGCTTGCAAAAATCCCAAAATGGCAGACACTGACACCCCTAGGGGCCGGACATCATGCTCTGCACGCTAGGCCTCAAACAGCCTCCATACCTGGATGCCGGCCAAAGAAGTCGAGCGGCATCGTGCCTGCATCAAGATTGTTATAACAGGCTCAGAATATCCCCTGCACCTCAACCTAGCCCTCTCAAGAGCCAGGCTGTAAACAAGAACAGATCCACCACCGACATGCACATGGAGCCTTGGGTCAGCAGATCTGGCATTGGTGGCAAATGAAAGGGCTCATCCGCCCAATGGTGCATGAGATCTGTGTACCATGGCCATCGGGGTCAGTATGGAGCTATCAACAGCACCCTGCCATGGTGTGCCTCAATGCATTGAAGAACCTGCCCCACCAGGAGCCAGGGTGGGAACATACAACAGCCCCGTCCAATGTCACAGCTGTACAAGGGCACCGAGGCCCTCAGACATTGGGAACCTCTGATGGCTGAGAAATAGAGATGCCTTGGCATTGTTGAGGCACACCATCAGGTCCATCACTGGTACCTCCCCCCCACCCCCTGCACCAGTGACTGAAGATCACATCCGAGAGGAACCACTCCCGTGGGTCCAACATGCCACAACTCAGATCTGCTTGTACATGCACCATTCCAGCCATGTGTGCAGCCAAGAGGACTGTGAGATGCGCCTCTGTCCAACGCAGGAGCGGTAGGCCTCAGTCGACACTTGCAAGCTCTGGGTTCTGCTCTGGCAGCTGATATAGGCCACTGTAATGGCAATGATAGGATCCGTACCGCCTTGCAATGCAACAGAGGAAGAAACACTTCAAGCAGCAGCCTCAACACATTCATCTCGAGTTGGTTGATGGGCCGCTGCGTTTCCTCGACCAACCCTAAGCCACCTGCGCCAGACAGTGGCTGCCCAACAGTAAAGACGCGCATCCCTGATAACCACCACCCAATCCATAGTCTCCAGGGGCATGCCCGCCTCCAAGTTCACAGTGTCCAGACCACCAATGCAAGCTGCTTTGCGCCGCTGAGGACAAAAGGAGGTGTACCTCCATGGACTGTGTTGGGATGACCAGCAATCCAGAAGATGTGTCTGCAGCGCTCTCATGTGGAGATAAGCCCAAGGAATTAGCTCCAGGGAGGCTGCCATGGACCCCAGAACCTGCAGGTAGTTCCAGGTCTGGGACTGCAGCATCCGACTGAGCATCTAGATCTGTTCTTGCAGCTTCGCCACCTGAACCTCCAGGAGGAACACCTTGCTCTGGAGGGTGTCAAGTGGGTGCCCAAGTATTCCAGCGACTGTGACGGACATAACTGTTTCTTGGCAAAGTTGACCATCCAGTTGAGGTCCTTCAGACAGCATATCACCACTGCTGCTGAACGCTGGCTCTCCTCTGGGGACTTCCTCCGGATCAGCCAGTCATCCAGATACAGGTTGATGAGGATCCCCTGCTTGCGTAGGTGGGCCGCCATGACAACCATCACCTTGGTGAATATACAGGGGACCGTGGCCAGTCCAAAGGGCAATGCCTGGAACTGGAAACTAAAGGAAACACTAATGTTCTGCTCACACTGGAAAGTGCAGGTAGGCCTTGGTGAGATCCAAGGAGGTAAGAAACTTTCCTTTGCACACCGCTGCAAATCACTGACCACAGGGTCTCCATGTGGAAGCATGGCACCCGGAGGGCCCTGTTGAACCCTTTAAGATCGAGGATGGGCCACCAGGAGCACTCCTCCTTCAGGACCATGAAGTAGATGGAATATCTGCCAAGGCCCTACTCCGCCAGTGGGACTGGGACCATCACCTTGAGTTGTAGCAGATGCTTGAGGGTCTCCACCACTACCTGTTGCTTCTGAGCTGACAGAGGGGGAGGCCATAAACGCATCCCCCAGGGGATCAGGCAAACTCTAGGGCATAACCCTTGCAGATGATCTCCTTGGTGCGCTTTGCATCGGATGTGATGGGGCGGGGAGAAAGGCCCGCAATTGGCTGCCTGACCTTGATTGGGCAGGCTTGACTGCGGCCGAGTTGAGGAAGGAAAATCCCCGACCTCCACGACCACTTCCTTGAAAGGAGGAGCCATATTGCATCTGGTAAGGAAAGCCTGATAAAGCAGTAGAATAAATTTAGGGGAGAAAGGGGCAGAGCCCACTTCCCCAACACCTGCGTGCTTGTCAGGGCTTGATCTAGCGAGCAAATCATGCAAATTACACAAGACCGGAGGCCCCATGCTCTCGGCTTAGGTCTAAAATGGTTCCTCAAAGATGGCGGTGGTTCCCATCAAAATTGTAGGCTCGCCAACACTTATTAAAAGAGGGCTGCTACACAGTACCCTGTCTTGTGCTGCTGAGGTAAGCTATATTCTGATTTGATTTAAATTATAGCTCTTAGCTGCTGCTAGGCTCTAAAATGCAATGTGTGCCTTCGAGTCAGTCCTGACTCCTGGCGACCCAGAAGCTCCTGGGTTTTCTTGGCAGTGTCACCGGAAGTAGATTGCCAGGCCTTTCTTCCGAGGCAATGGAGGGTTAAGTGACTTACCCAAGGCCACAAGGAGTGCTAGCGGGAATCGAACCCTGGTTGCTTGGTTGCCAAGCCAGTGCTCTAACCACTAGGCTACTCCTCCACTCGCTAGGCTCTAACTTCTTATGAAATTTAAACTACAAGCTCTCTGCTGGGTTCTAAATTTAACCAGAAAGCTCTTTTCTGTGTTTTAAATTTAAGCTAAAAGTACTTTGCTGATGCTAGGCCCTGAGTGACTATTAAATTTAAACTACAAGCTATCTGCTGGGTATGAAATGTAACCAGAAAGTTCTCCTCTGTGTTTTAAATTTAAACTTAAACTGCTGCTACTAGGCCCTAACTGATTTAACAAAAATAGTGGATTCACAGATTAATTAGCTTTAATACAAATAATTCCTTTTAGAAAATTACCAGAAGTATATAATCACAGTTGCAGATCTCTCTCCAGAAGTAACAGTCCCTTTTTCTAGTCCTTCAAGAACAGCTTGCAAAACTGAAAGTGGACAAAGCCATGGGACCGGATGGGATACATCCCAGGATACTAAAAGAGCTCAGAGAGGTTCTTGCAGGGCCTTTAAAGGATGTTTTTAATAGATACTTGGAAACAGGAGAAGTTTCGCAGGACTGGAAAAGGGCCAATGTGGTAGCTCTTCACAAAAGTGGTAATAGGGAAAAAGTGGCAAACTACAGGCCAGTAAGCCTTAGCTCGGTGGCAGGAAAAGTAATAGAGGTGCTCCTGAAATAGAGAATACCAATAGTCTGCATGATCCAAGGCAACATTGTTTTACCAAAGGATGATCATGCCAAACAAATCTGATTGAGCTGTTTGACTGGGTGACCAGCCTGGGGATGGGTCCCAAGGTGATGAACTGATCAGAAATTGCCTGACTGACAAGACGACAGAAGGTGATAGTAGACAGAACTCATTTGGATGAAAGGAGGAAGGTGATTAGTGGCGTGCCCCAGGGATTGGTCCTGGGGCCGGTACTGTTCAATGTATTTGTGAGTGATATTGCTGAAGGACTGAATGGAAAAATTTGTCTTTTTGCAGATGACACAAAAATTTGCAACAGAGTGGACTCCCCTGAGGAAATGGATAATATGAGGAAAGATCTCAAAAGCTGGAAGAATAAATCTTAACTGTCAAGCAGTAGACCAATGTGAAGAAGTGCAGTGTCATTCACTTAGGATGCAGAAATCCAAGGGAATTGTATGAGATAGGGGGCAATAGGTTGGTGTGCACAAAGCAGGAGAAGAACCTCAGAGTGACTGTATCTGAGGATTTCAAGGTGGCGAAACAGTGTGACAAGGCGGTGGCCAAAGCCAGAAGGATGCTGGGTTGCATACAGAGAGGAATTACCAGCAGAAAGGAGGAGGTACTAATGCCACTGTACAAGTCGATGGTGAGGCCTGTAATGTTGCTATTACTCCACAGCCTAAGCTAGTGGAAATAAGCAGCCTGATTCCTTATTCAGTTAGTAAAATGGTGCTTGGGGAAAGCACTACCTTCTGGGAGTTGAAGTTTTTTCACTATTTGAAATAAGGCGAGTTGTGGAGCTCGAGTGTTCAGACAAATAACAGGATTTTAATTCCCCTTCCCAAACGGTTTTACAAATGGAAAATAAAGAACAAGGCCATACAACTTCTGGCATGAAATAATATAAGAAATGTAACTCAAACAGCTTCTTATATCAGCATCACTATAATCCAACATAAAGAGCACTTCTGTTCCAAAACCTTTGGTGCTGTTTCCTTTGGCTGCTACCGGCAGCTCTCTCTCTCTGCACAGCTTAAACTTATTATACAGGTTTTATCTTCTCAGACACAGACATTGTACAGTCCATTGACTCAATAGGCAGATATTCTACAGATGGCTCAATTTCCATCGGTTCATACTGACTCTCAGTTGGAAATGTCTGCAATTGCTTACAAGGTGTTTCCAGGCACACACCTGTTCCTTCAGCAATAGACTTTTCCCCGTAGCTTCCTGCTACACACGGCTTGTAATTGCCACAGTGTTCACCACATGGAAAGCCCCACCCTTCTGGGTTAATAGCAGAGCACTTCTTAAAAACAGCTTTACTTTTTATACCAGTCACTCAGCCTACCTCTTGGCTTCCTTATTAGAGATTCCTTCTGCTTTCCAGGATCAGCTACAGCTGTAAGCCTTGGAGTTTCTACGTGCACACAAGTCTGCCTTCTTGGTACATTCCCCTTATAGCTGCCTTTTACCCACGGCAACAAACCTGCGCTGTTTGTACCTTGCTCCTTTGCACGGACTCTCTGCTCGTCTCCTGTGCTGACTTCCCCTTCTGAATTAAAGGTCAGAGAATCCTCTGTTACCATGAATTCCTCTGTCTCTTCACTCTCAAGCAAATCCTCTGTTTCTCGTGATTGCTTTCCTTGTGGCTGTGCTCTCAGCTGGCCTTCCAACTCTGCTTCCAGATCTGCCTGCTCATGTGCTTGCTCCCTTCCTAATGAGCTTCTCTTAAATCTCTGGTTTTCTGGGCTCAACCTAACCACTCCTTTCAACAGGTGTCCAGCCTTAGCTCGTGAATGCCGAGCTGAACTGCAGCAGGGGCGTGTTTTCCTCTCCTCTAATCTGCTCTGTCTGTGGTTTCCCTGGAAACCAGGAGCCATGTGCACTTGTTTACTTCCCTTAACTGAAGCTGAATCCTGCATTTTATCACTCTCTAAGGGATCTGAGGGACCTTCTACACCACAGGCCTCACTTGGAATATTGTGTTCAGTTTTGGAGACCGTATCTCGCAAAGGATATAAAAAGACTGGAAACGGCTCAGAGGAAGGCGACCAAAATGATTTGGAGCCTGCGCCAGAAGATGACCTAAATATGTACACTCTGGAGGAGAGGAGGAACAGGGGAGATATGATACAGACCTTTAAATACTTAAGGAGTATTAATGGACAAACAAACCTTTTTCAAAGATGGGGAAGCTGTAATACTAGAGGACATAACATGAAGCTGCAAGGGTGTAAACTAAAAGGCAACATCAGAAAATATTTTCACTGAAAGGTTGGTGGATGCTTGGCATGCCTTCTTGATGGAAGTGGTGGGGGCAAATACAGTGAAAGAATTCAAAATGGCATGGGACAAACATAGCGGATCCCTTTATAGAAACAGGATAAAATCAAAATAAACTTAACTGTCTCTGATATCTTAACAAGTAGAGGTGACCTGCACAGAGCGGTGAGTACACCTCTAAATAAAGGCATGGGGAGGAGTGACCTGCACGGAGCGATGGGCGCACCTACTCTTGCCACCTTGCTGGGCAGACTAGATGGACCATGCTGTTCTTTATCTGCTGTCATATTATGTTACTATGTAAACTGGGAGTGGGAGGCGACAAAGGATACAGATAAATGGCGTTCACTGAGAAGAAGGATGTTATCAGTATTGTCTCATAGAGATCTGCCCTTGGTTCAATTCTTTGTAACATTTTTGTAAGTGATATTGCAGAAGGGTCCATGTTGAATGATGCTGAGAAGATCAAGAAAAGATGGAAAGAATATAGAGAATCATTATACCATAAAGATCACGTGGACCGACAGCCGTTTCAACTTGTACCTTATGATCAGAAACCATTGGTGATGAAAGAAGAAGTTGAAGTAGTATTGAAAGCCTTATCAAAGGACACTAAGCATTTTTTGAACATCTTGGCTGATAACAATCACTGGGTAAAAATTCAACACATACATCTAGTTACTCTCGATGTAACTGCATTGTACACCAGCATCCCTCAACAAGCAGCGTTTGAAATTGTGGAAGAAGCCCTGATTAGTAGGGGAGATATTTCTGATGTACAATTGCATTTTCTTTTAGACCTATTACGATTGGTATTATTTAATAACTTTTTTATTTTTGAAAATGTAATTTATTTACAGATAGCCGGGGTAGCCATGGGCGCGACATGCGCCCCATCAATAGCCAATCTTTATATGGCTAAATTTGAACAGCGCTGGATGTCTTCACTATCTCCGTATTATAGCAATATCAAGGTGTGGCGGCGTTACATTGATGACATCTTTATGATATGGGAGGGAGAAGCATCACATATTCAACAATTTGTTAGATGGATCAATGCTTGTGACGTCAATATACAGTTTACTTTTACATCTAATACTTCAACTATCACCTACTTAGACATTAGCATTTCGCGAACTCAAGAATCATGGGTAACCACAGTATTTCAAAAGCCTACAGATCGGAATAGTTTTTTACACTATACAAGCGCTCATCCATGTAAACTTCGGGAGGGTCTCCCAGTGTCTCAATTTTTTCGTTATTGAAGAAATTGTTCAGATGTTAATATGTATAAACAACAAGCTAAAACACTGAAAAAGAAATTCATAGCTCGTGGCTACCCTTTAAGGGTAGTAGATAGGACATACCATCGAGCCCTTTATACGAATAGAGAGTTACTGTTAGACAAAAAAAGTGGAGTCTGCTTTGGGGGAGACAGTTCATTTGGTAACAAAATATTCCCCTTTAAGCATACAGATTCAAAAGATTTTGAAGAAACATAACAATGTCCTGCGAAGTACCCCAGGTTTGGAAACTTTAAATATTAGATGTGTGTGGCAGAGACACAAGAACCTCAAGGAGATCTTATCCCCCACGGTATTGCGATCATCTATACGACAGTCCCAATTGGAACCCCTGGGCCATTATAAGTGTAGTCAGTGCACCATCTGTGACATCACTTGGGAAACACAACAGTTTACACACCAAGGAAAGGTCTATCATCTAAAACATCATACAACGTGCAACTCCACTCATGTAGTTTATGGGATTTCTTGCCCGTGTCCTATGCTCTATATTGGTAAAACCAATCGAGCTTTTCACATCCGCATGAGAGAACATCGGAGTAGAATTCATTGTAAAGTGTTACAGGCCCCTATGGTGGCTCATTGTATTGAACAACAACTCTGTTTCGCCACACTTAAATGTTTTTGTATAGATCAGGTTCCCCGAGGTGAGCAGGGTAAGTCTCAAGATCAGACTCTTCTACGCAGAGAACAAGAATGGATTTTCAGGTTAAATACAGTGTTTCCTAATGGTTTGAATTCATCCATCGAGTGGAACATCTGTCAGTAAAAATCTCCACTCAATAAGGAGAGGAGAATTTTCATCTGGTCCCTTGCGAGGTAGTTAAAAAGGTGGAAGTGTTTGACCCCGCATGCGCGGCGTTCTTTCAAGCATAGAACTGACAGCGGAGGAGAATCGTGAGTACCTCACCGAGGAAAAGGACTAACTTTTTTCCCCTTTTTTAATGCAGTTCATTTAGGTTTAAAATAATTGCTTCTATTTTGGTTTAAGGTGTCCCCTGAGGAAACGCACTATGTGAAACGCTACGGCGCCTGTTAGGGAATACACAAAAAAATCACAGCCGTGAAAGAAATGCGTTGAAGATATCAAACACTCATACTGGTTAATGCCGCCAATGTATCGTAACCCTACTGCTGGAAATTGAAGCTCAGTATTTAATTCAATAACTACTGGTGGTATCTGGTGGAATGAATTGCGAGTTAAGGTCGCGTTCCATGAAGATGAACACTCAATGATTTAGACGGCTGGATGCCGATGTTATCATACCATTGGAGTCAGATTAACTGTTATTCCAGCATACTATAGGGTAGCAAAAACCGGCATTTTTAAGAAAAAATAGATAAGAAAAATACAACGATAAAAAATAATTTGAGCAATAAAAGAAAGCCATTTAGTAATAGCGACATTCACAGGTCATTGATGTGTTAAGGGCATCTCACTGCACCATACAAGTAGGTTCAGTGTTCAGCCGTAATTGACTCTGAGACCTGGTCGCTATCAGCATATGGATTCTTTATAAAGTTAGTCAGTGGTTAAATATTGGAGCTTATATCTGTAATTATTGGTAGCTGAATAGCTTAAAGCCCAAGAAAGTGACGACATTTCGTTTGTTTATCAAAGGACAAAGCACTGGGCATTGATGGCATTGTAATTGAAGTATTACAACAAATCTGATGCAGCTGTTACCATACTTACAAGGTTCTGACAGGAATTTTGGAAGACGACATGGCCAACTGACTGGAAAAGATCTGTGTTTATACCAATATTGAAGAAAGGTGATCTGACTGAATGTGGAAATTATCGCACAATTGCTCTGATCCCACATGCCAGCAAGATCATTCAGCCGAGAATACAAACATACCTGGAATGAGAACTGCCTGAAGTTCAAGCAGGGTTCAGGAAAGGGCAAGGAATGAGAGACATCATTGCGTATGCAAGATAGATCCTTGAAAAGACAAAAGAATACTAAAACGATATCCATATGTGTTTTATTGACTACAGCAAGGCTTTTGACTGCATAAACTATAAGAAACTCTGGGCCACATTAAGAAGCATGGATATACCAGAACACTGGATAGTTCTCTTGCACAACCTTTACATTAATCAAGAAGCAACAGTTCAAACGGAACTAGAAGATACAGAATGGTTTAAAATCATCAAAGGTGTATGACAAGGCTGCATTCTTTCCCACTACCTCTTTAATTTATATGCAGAACAAATCATCAGAAAAGCAGGACTATATGAAGACAACCGAGATGTGAAGATTGGTGGAAGACTCATTAACAACATTCACTACGTTCATGATACCACATTACTGGCTAAAAGTGAAGATGAACTGAAACATTTGCTTCTCAAGATCAAGGAACAGTCTTAAAATGGGCTTGCACTTTAACGTTAAGAAGACAAAGATCCTGACAACTGGCAAAATCAATAAGTTCATCATTGATGGAGAAGAAATTGAAATAGTTGACAACTTTAACCTATTTGGATCAACACTCAAGAAAGGACAAGCGGTCAAGAAATCAGATGACACATTGCTCTTGGCAGAATGGCTATGAAGGATCTAGACAAGATTCTCAAGAGCAGAGATCTCAAGAGCAGAGTCAGAAAGGATTAAAGTTTTGCAGGGAACAAAATTTGCTGTAGAATCTCTAAGGATTGAAATTCCATTTATGAAGGGGAAGGTGATGGCAGTGGGAGTATACTATCGACCACCTGGCCAGAATGAACAAATGGATGATGAAATGCTCAAAGAAATCAAGGAAGCTAACAAAAGCCACAACAGAGTAGTAATAATGGGTGATTTCAATTACCCCGGTATCGACTGGGACAGTGTCACAGCAGGACAAGCTAAAGAGATAAAGTTTCTAGATGAAATAAATGACTGCTTCTTGGAGCAGCTGATTCATGAACCGACCAGAGGGGAAGCCATACTGGACCTAGTCCTTAGTGGAACGCCAGATCTGGTGCAAGAAATAAGGGTGTTGGGACCACTTGGCAATAGTGATCATAGTATGATCATGTTTGATTTAATCAGTGGAGGACAGATAGTAAAGGAATCCACAGTACTACCGTTTAACTTTCAAAAGGGAGACTATGATAGAATGAGGAATATAGTTCGGAAAAAACTAAAAGGAGCGGTTCCAAAGGTTAAAGACTTACAGCAAGCTTGGGTGTTATTTAAAAATACTATCCTCGAAGCCCAGACCAGCTGTATTCCACGCATTAAGAAAAGTGGAAGAAAGTCCAAAAAACTGCCAGCATGGTTTAAAGGTGAGGTTCAGAGAGGCTGTTGCTGCCAAAAGAGCAACCTTCAGGAAATGGAAAAAAGAGCCAAATGATGAAAACTGGAAACAGCACAAGCACTGGCAAGTCAAATGCAAAGCATTGATAAGGCAGGCAAAGCGGGAATTTGAGAAGAAACTTGCTACGGAAGCAAAAACACGAAATAAAGACTTTTTCAAGTACATTCGTAGCAAAAGGCCTGTGAGAGAGTCAATTGGACCATTAGATGATAGAGGGGTAAAAGGGGCAGTAAGAGGAGACAAGGCTATAGCAGAGAGACTGAATGAATTCTTTGCTTCGGTCTTTACTGAGGAAGATGTAGGGATGTTACCCAAGACTGAAGTGGTATTTAAAGGTGATACTGCAGAGGAATTGAGAGAAATATCTCTACACCGGGAAGATATATTACAACTATTTGATAAACTGAATAGTAGCAAATCACCTGGACCGGATGGTATACATCCCAGAGTGTTGAAAGAACTGAAATATGAGATTGCAGACCTGTTATTGGTAATCTGTGAACTTTCATTAAAATCATCTGTAATACCTGAAGATTGGAGGGTCGCCAACGTAACACCAATTTTTAAAAAGGGTTCCAGGGGTGACCCGGGAAATTACAGACCGGTGAGCCTGACGTCAGTACCAGGGAAAATGGTAGAAACCATCATAAAGAACAAAATTACACAGCATGTAGATAGTCATGGCCTAATGGGAGACAGCCAACATGGCTTTAGACAAGGAAGATCTTGTCTTACTAATCTGATCTGTTTTTTTGAAGGTGTGCATAAACAGGAGACAAAGGTGAGTCGGTTGATATAGTGTATCTGGACTTTCAGAAAGCTTTTGACAAGGTCCCCCATCAGAGACTTTTGGCGAAGCTAAAAAGTCATGGGATAAGAGGCAGTGTACTATTGTGGATCGGGAACTGGTTAAAAGATAGAAAGCAGAGGGTAGGGCTAAATGGCCAATATTCCCAATGGAAAAAGGTGAATAGTGAAGTACCCCAGGGATCTGTACTGGGTCCGCTACTTTTTGACATATTCATAAATGACCTGGAAAAGGGAATAACTAGTGAGGTTATCAAATTTGCAGATGACACAAAACTGTTTAAAGTTGTTAAAACCCAAGAGGATTGTGGAAAACTGCAGGAGGATCTGGATAAATTGGAAGACTGGGCATCCAAATGGCAGATGAAATTTAATGTGGACAAGTGCAAAGTTATGCACCTAGGAAAGAACAACCCACACTATAGTTACACGATGCAAGGCTCCACATTAGAAACCACCACCCAGGAAA
Organism: Ichthyophis bannanicus; assembly: GCA_033557465.1. Classification (NCBI taxonomy): domain Eukaryota; kingdom Metazoa; phylum Chordata; class Amphibia; order Gymnophiona; family Ichthyophiidae; genus Ichthyophis; species Ichthyophis bannanicus. The sequence goes on along the minus strand of CM066049.1, from coordinate 114,286,286 downwards.
AAGATTTAGGAGTCATCGTGGATAACATGTTAAAACCCTCCACCCAGTGTGCAGCGGCGGCCAAGAAAGCAAATAGAATGCTAGGTATCATAAGGAAAGGGATGGAGAATAAAACAAAGGATATTATAATGCCTCTGTATCGCTCCATGGTACGACCGCACCTTGAATATTGTGTGCAATTCTGGTCACCGTATCTTAAAAAGGACATAGAGTTATTAGAAAAAGTACAGAGAAGAGCCACCAAATTGGTGAAGGGGATGGAAGGCTACTCCTATGAAGAGAGGCTAAAAAGGTTAGGGCTCTTTAACCTAGAAAAGAGACGGCTGAGGGGAGATATGATAGAGGTGTATAAATTAATGAATGGAGTGGAACGGATAAACGTGGATCAATTGTTTACGCTATCAGAATATAGAAGGACTAGGGGACATGTAATGGATCTACAGGGTAAACTATTTAAGACAAATAGGAGAAAATATTTCTTCACTCAACGTGTAATCAAACTCTGGAATCTGTTACCGGAGGATGTAGTAAGGGCTGTTAGTATAGCTGGGTTTAAAAAAGGTTTGGACAAGTTCCTGGAGGAAAGGTCCATAAACCACTATTAAAAAGGGACCCAGGATATCAATGCTTGGCCTAGTACAAGCACTGCAGAACCTGTGTCTTTTGGGGAAACTGCTAGGTACGTATGACCTAGATTGGCCACTGTTGGAAACAGGATACTGGGCTTGATGGACCTCGGTCTGACCCAGTATGGCATTTCTTATGTTCTTATGAGATGTCTCTCTCCATACAAAGATTCAACTTGTCAAAGTCATGGTATTTTCAACATCATATGGATGCGAAAGTTGGACAATGAAAAAGATAGATAGGAAGAAAATTGATGCCTTTGTATTATGGTGTGACAAATATGGTTTATATCATGGAGAGCCCAAAGAACAAACCAGTCAGTACTAGAGGAGATCAAACCTAAGCTTTCCTTAGAAGCTCAGATGACAAGATTTTGACTTTCATACTTTGGACACATCATGCGGAGAGAGAGATCGTTAGAGAAAGATATGATGCTTGGCACAGCAGAAGGTCAACGCAAAAGAGGAAAGCTGGCAACGAGATGGATCGATACAATAACAGCAGCTATGCATGCCACTCTATCAACAATGAGCCTCCTGACTTACAAATGAACACAGTTTAGATCAACTATTCAGAGGGTCGCCATGAGTCAACACAGACTCAACAGCACTTAACAACAACATTGCGGAAGGGCTGTCAGATAAGGTTTACCTCTTTCCAGATGATACCAAAATCTGCAATAAAGTAGACACCCAGGAAGGTATAGATAACATGAAGAGGGATCTAGCGAAGACTGAAGAATGGTCAAGAATTTAGAGCAAAGATTTAATGTTAAAAAATGCAGGGTCATGCATAGGCTGCAAAATTCCAAGGGAGAGGTAAATTATAGAAGGTGAAGTACTTCTGTCCACGAAAGTAGAGCAGGACTTGGGCATGATAGTTTCTGATGATCTGACGGTGGCTGAACAGGTAGAAAAGGTGACAGGAAAAGCCAGAAGGATGCTTGAGTGCATGGGGAGAGGAATGGCCAGTAGGAAAAGGAGGAAATAGTGCCTCTATACAAGTCTTTGGTGAGTCCTAATTTAGAGTATTGGGTGTAATTCTGGAGACCACACCTTCAAAAGGATGTAAAGAGGATGGAGTCCATACAGAGGGTGACTACCAAAATGGTCAGTGGTCTTCGTTATAAGACATATGGGGACAGACTTAAAGATCTCAATATGTATACTCTGGAAGAAAAGTAGGAGATATGATAGAGATATTTAAATACCTCCGTGGCATAAATGCACAAGAGGAGAGCCTCTTTCAATTGAAAGCAAATTCTGCAAGGAGGGAGCACAGGATAAAGGTGAAAGGGGATAGAGTCAGGAGTAATTTGAGAAATGTTTCTTAACAGAAAGAGTGGGAGATACATATAATATTCTCCCAATGGAGGTGGTAGAGACAAGGACTGTATTTGAATTCAAAAAAGCATGGAACACTCAGGACCTCTAAGGGGAAAAAGGAGACTGTAAGGCTTAGTACTTAGTATGGAAGGGCACACTGGATAGGCTGAATGGTCTATATCTGCCATTATTTTTTTGTTTCTATATTTAAATTGATCAATAGAGTACTTAGCACTGCTGCGAGAAGACATGCTGGGGACATGGGCTGCCCCTTATGTCCACCCATGCTGAACCTTTTTCTAGAAGAAGAAGTTGAATTGGACCCATTAACACACATAAATTGCCATGTACGCACACTAATGACTTTATAACATTGCCTCCAATATGCTGGAGAACATGTGATAGAAATTCCTGGTTCTGACACAGAGGGGAGCTCTTGTCTCCTTAGACTCAGAATGCAGAGTCACATAGCTCACCTCCAAAAACACCATATTTGTACACCAGAAACAGCTGTCAGCATCTAAAACTTTGCAGAATTTGGATGGGAAAGTTAAAATAATCACTCAATAACATTTGTCATGTGATGAGATCAAAGGCACTGCTCTGTAACAGCCTTCATCAGAGCATTTCTATGAGCAAACATTTCAACACCTGATCTGATTAGACTTGGGAGACATCCCAGAGACCCGCACACACTGACGCTTTCAAGGACATCTGGCTAAAATAGCTGAACACATAAAGAAGTGACACATCCCAGAGAATATTAACTTGCAAAGCCATCAACCTATCATACGACTCCTCAGCAATGCTGTCAATAGCTATTTGGACTTCATCTGAAGGAGGAAACAAACACGTTCATCTGATAGCTTCTAGTGCAAGACTGATACTCCAAGTAGGTCATGCAGTCCATGGGGTGCCATGCTGCCCTCAGTACTGGCCCTGCACTACTCCAAGCCCAACTACAGAGCGAGATTCCACAGGTCAATAAATCATGCAAAGCTGCTTTGTGCCGATTCACAATTGCACACAACATTTTATAATCTGTCACCCTTTTATCCTTCTTTTGCTGTGGTACAGTACATGAGATCAATTCAGGGTCCAATACCACGTCACGCTGGCACGCAATACACTATAGACTTACAGACTGACAATAAAATTCAGACTCCCACTATAGTACAACTTCCTAATACGTCTCCACAGCAGCTGTTCCTCATGGTACAGACAATACCTGAAACACAGAGGCTGCTCCAGCAAGACCCTTTCAGCATACACTACAGTCCATATCAATTAATAAATGAGGGGAAAACCCCAGAAAGACAAGCACACAAAATATTACTCCTTGAAAGGATGAAGCGGGATATAGTTTGGCACTAGATGCGCTGAAGGAATATTACATGCTAACTGCCTGGTGCATTGCTTTAGCGGCATTTAATACCAAAACGCTATCTGTTATTCACCAGCAAGAGCTGCGACTATGCAGGATGCCAAAGTAAACACACCTGTGCTTTTGCTACTGGAAACAAACTGGATTTTTTCTCTGGCAGGAAAGCTCTTGTCGCTCTTTACTTCCGATGGCCCTGGACAGTCTTCCGCGGCATCTGGCTGGGAAATGGATTCTGATGCCTTGCATTTCTTTGGTTTCTGGAAACAAAGAAATAAAGTATATATATATGTGTGTAATTAGGAAATTCAAGTAAAACTCAATAAGAATTGCAAATAATTATCTAGCATGCTGATTTAAGCTCATCGCTCACATTCAAGTCACTGATTCAAAATCATATTAAGGGCTTGTTGTACATTTCCTTTAACAAATATTAATTGGAGTTCAAAATCCATTTTTCATCACAGGTTTATTAAAAACGAAAAATCCAGAACCATTTCTAGAGCTATCAGGGAGGATGCAGAATGCTGGCAAAGCCACAGAAAGCCGGCGACACAGGAGGTAGAACAAATTATTCACAATTAAAACAAACAAGAATGAAGAAAAGATGAGATCCTGGGAAACAAAGTGTAAGGCACACGGTTACAGGGAGGTACAGTGAGTAATTTAGTCATAGGTAAACTACGGCATACAAGAGTTAATATGTGTGTTAAAATCCAAAAATAACATTTTTAAATGAACTTTGTTCATCTCTGCATAGAGCAAATACTGGAATCAAATAAAACCCACATGCCTTGGCATCAAAAAGCCTGGAAAAGGCCTGAGCTCTTGATGTTATGCAATCAAACGGAGAGAATATGTAAAAAGAATCCTAACAGGAAAACAGCTGACAGAAGGAGAGATTTTAATTATACTTGATAATCTTCTTTCCTTCAATTCTGCTAGACCAGTCCAGACAACTGGGTTATGCTCTCCAGCCAGCAGGTGGAAGTAGACTTGAGCCGCTTTCAGTGATGTTATCAGTTGGTATATCCACTGGTACAGCACTGAGAGAAGCCAGTATGACACTTCCTAAGCAGTAAGCCAATCTGAAAAACTCAGAAAACAAACCTCAGATAATGTTAAACATAAAGAGCGTGAACAAGTACTTGGCTCTCTTATTATGAGGAAACGGGAGCTAACCTAAAGGCTGACTAGATATTCCACGGCAGCCGGAACTCCTCAAACGCACAGAAAGTCTCCCAGGCAAAGATGGAGACATTGTTAATGCGACCAGAGGCAGCAGGCTTTCCAACCTGCAAAAGGAGTCCTTCAGGGAAGGTCCCAGACTGGCCTAGAAGGATTCAAGGAAAGCGTAGTTACTCACCTGTAACAGGCGATCTCCGGGAACAGCAGGAATAAGTCTTCACATATGGGTACCATCGACACGGACAGAGGCTGCACGGGAACGCTCCCCAGCGTCCAAAAGGAAAGCTTTTGGGAGCATCCCACCACGCATGCGTGCTGCCTTCCCGCCCAACTACCGCTCTTACTTCAGTTGAGTTGAAAGCTGAGACCAAAGGAGAAAAGTAGAAGAAAAATAGAAAGAGAGAGAGAAAGACAACTCCTAGGGGAGGTGGGTGAGTTGTGAAGACTTATTCCTGCTGTTCCCGGAGATCACCTGTTACAGGTGAGTAACTACGCTATCTCCAGGAACAAGCAGGAATGTAGTCTTCACATATGGGACTCCCCAGCTAAAAATGCCTAAGGATGACCCCAGCATGTTGCGGATCTATGTAAGATGGGCCATGCTTCCTCCCATGGACCTCAGGCATCCAAGAGTGGATGGTAGGAAGGAGTTGATCTAGGAATGGAACAGCCTGACCGAACAAGGCATCCCGACGGGAGTCCTTGTCTAAACAATAGTGGGCAATGAAAGTATGTACAGAAGCCCAAGTTGCTGCTTTGCAGATCTCATCAATAGCAACTGAACGAAGATTAGCTGTTGAGGCTGCCATGGCTCTAACATTATGAGCCGTGACATGGCCTTCAAGAGAGATTCCTTTACTCTGACAGGTAAAGGAAATACAGTCTGCAATCCACTTAGAGAGAGTTCTCTTAGTGACTGGAAGTCCTAAATGACTAGAGTCAAAAGCCAGAAAAAGTTGAGAAGACTTTCTAAATGGCCGAGTTCTATGAAGATAAAAAGCCAGAGCCCACTTACAATCTAAGGTATGAAGATTTCTTTCCGCGCTGGAGGCATGAGGCCTAGGAAAGAAGACTGGGAGATAAACAGATTGGTTTAAATGAAAAGGTGATATCACCTTTGGCATAAAATGAGGATGAGTCCTCAAGACTACTTTGTCATGATGAAACCTTGTATAAGGCGGGTCAGCCACTAAAGCCTGCAGTTCACTAATGCATCTTGCAGAAGTGATAGCAATTAGGAAAATGACTTTCCATGAAAGAAACTTTAGCTCCGAAGTAGCTAAAGGTTCAAAGGGTGGCTTCATGAGTTGACCCAGAACAAGATTAAGATCCCATGCCACCGGAGGTGGTTTGATGGGAGGTTTAGTTAAAAGGAGACCCCTCATAAATCTTGAAACAAGAGGATGAGAAGAAATTGGTTGTCCATTGAAGGGTTTATGAGATGCAGCAATAGCACTAAGATGGACTCTAACAGAATTGGTCTTCAGACCAGAAGCTGATAAGTGAAGGAAATAGTCCAGAAGGGACTCTACTGGTACCAAGAGGGGATTAAGTCCCCTCTGGGAACACCAGACTGAAAACCTCTTCCACTTAAAAGCGTAAGAACGCCTTCTGGAAGTTTTTCTGGAAGCTAGAAGAATATCCTTCACTTATTGTGAAAGGCCTAGATCTTGAAGTTCTATGCCTTGAGTAGCCAGGCCTTGAGATGAAGGGACTGGGGATTGGGGTGCAGTAGGGATCCATTGTTCTGGGACAGAAGATCCGGAGCACTCCCCAACTCCAGAGAAGTGGCTCGAGAGAGATCTAAGAGAAGAGGATACTCAGGCCTACTTTCACTGCTGTACCAGTCCACACACCTTACCACCTGCAGGAGGCAGACAATACTGGCTTCACTCAGTGCCGTACCAGAGGCTACACCAAGTGACGACATGCCTGAAAGTGGCTTAAGCCTGCCTCCACCTGCTGGCAAGGGAACATAAGCCACTAGTCTCGAGTGGTCTAGCAGGATGACAATAGTAAGAATTCTATGTATTTAAAGATATTGCAAAATCATTAATTCTTGGTAAGGGACCCCAGGCTATGCTGACTGAAGATGGTTAGTTATGTATTTTTCAACTGCTATTGCGGACAACTAATATGCTCCATTGCCAGCTGAACAAAGGGTTTATATCTACAGCACGTCCTGTATTATCTTCTAGGAATGTGTATTCATTAGTAAATCTTAACAAGAATTTAGTGCACACTAAATCAATGTAGTACATATTAACCTATGGTAGCACAGAGTTCAGCACGCGATAAGTGTGCCAGAGTAAAATTTACTGTGTGCCAAAAGCTAAAACTCCTATAGTACCCGAGTAGTGTGGTTCAGGGGCGAATCATGAACATTGCCTGTGAAAGCTTGCCAGAGGTGCCTGTGCTACCCGCAATGTCGCACTCAAGGCACAGGATTGGCACAAAACCCACACTATCTATATAGGGACATGTCGGGCATGCCTCTCTTTTATAGCAGGGGTCAGACACTACCCCTATGCTCATTTTTGGAGCTGAACACGTGGTAAGCTACTTCATTTTAGTAAACATGTCCCCAAGTCAGTTAGCAACATATCAGATAATCCCTTATTACTTAGAGCTCCAATATATCACTTCACCAAACAGCAGCTCTAATGTACACAATATAAGATACATTTTCATGGACCATCAAAAGAGCATGAATGTTAAGTCAAATGTGGCATATGTTACTTTGATCACATGATGCCTGCACTATAAAACTGCCGACACCATCTTTGCCTTTCGGGACTCATTAAGCGAATGGTGAAAAGAGCTGGCGTTAAAGTTGCTGTGGAAGCTTTCTAGAACTGTGTTATGGCAATTATGCTCTTGCAGCAGAAAAGATATTTTTTGTTTCAAAACATAGTACTATGTCAGGCATTGTATTTAAATATTTTGATGGCTATAATACTATACTAAAATAATCCCGATAATAATCCCGATAATAATCCCGATAATATACTTAAAAAAGGACCGATGATGAAATATGAGCAATGACTTAATGTTAATAGTCATACTGGTCCATGAAAATTTATTTTATATTGTGTAGCCTTAGTCGATTAGTGCACCTGAAAAAGTTTTAACAGTCTTTAACGTTTTGTTTTATTAAAACCAATATGGAGTGGAAGAGTAACCTAGTGGTTAGAGCAACAGCCTGGTACCCAAGAGATCTGGGTTCGATTCCTTCTGGCACTCCCTGTGACCTTGGGCAAGTCACTTTACCCTCCACTGCCTTGGAAGAAAAGGCTGGCAATCTACTCTTGCCAAAAAAACCTAGGAGTCAGCATTGAGTTAACAGCACTTAAAAACAACACAAACCCCCCCCCCCCCTACAGAACATGTGAAACAAACCGAAAAAATTTCAAACACTCCGAAGATAAAAAGAAACGAAAAACATTTGCCTTGTGCGCATCCCTTCTGTGTCAAGAGACTTTACTCCCACGGGCCTGTCGGCTCCCTGTGAGACTGAAACCCCGGAGAACAATGAATTATCAAGTCTAGGTTTGAATGATTAAGATAGGAAGACATGAGAAGCTGATCAGCATATTACCTTTCCCACTTTCAACTTCAGCCTTCGGTCTTCCATCCGTTTCCTCAATACCTCCACCTCCTCCTTATTACCATTCAACAAAATGATGTCATCTTCTTGAAAAGCACTGGCACACTTCAAAAGACAAGAGGAAAACATTGATTCAAACAAGCAGTTTTCGTTCATATGCGTCTTGTTTGTAAGACAGTTCATCAGGCTGCTCCTAAATATTGATCTGTTCTTAGCACTCTAAGACCCTGTGTGAACACTATTCCTCCCAGGCGGGCATTGCTCCAAGGGCCTGGTCAGCACTAACTTGGAAATATGCTTTTTCTTATGCCGCCCCTTCACTCTGAATTTGATTCCTGCAATTAAGACATCAGCTGAACCACTTCTAATTTCAGAAGCAAGCTAAAGCAGAGCTCTTCACATTAGCAAGCTAGGGTTCTGAAGTAAATCTGTCATCCATAACAAGAATTAAAGTTGTACGTTTTAGTTTAATAGTATTGTATGGAGTTAGACAGGACCAGCCCAGTCATTAGACTAGACTAAGTGGTTGTCTAGCGAAGCTGCTTCCAAGGAATGGCAATGAACAGCAGCAGTCAAAGCAGAACAACAGACCTCGACAGCCAGACAAACTCCAAGAGCCTTCAGCACATTCTCTGCCTTCAGGGACAGCAGGCACACACATGTATTCAAAATCAAAATGTAATATTTAGAGGTATGAGGTCCAATAATGCATTTTTACAGAAATGTGTGTGTGTGGGGGGGGGGTGTTTCAATGATCATTACGGAAGAATTTAAGTATCAAAATCTGGAGGTGGGGGAAGGGGGCATAAGGCTGAAGATTCACCTAGGTTGCTCAATACTCTTGCCCAGATGCTTGGGTTAGGTTATATGCATGTGTTTGAGGGAGAGGCTCTTGATTTAATTGTTATAGCATGAAATGTGTTTGTGTGTTGGCTGATATTAAATTTTACACACACACACTTCTACTTAAATTTGCAAGAATTTTTTTTAAATACATAAAGTTGAACGTGACACACATTCAGGAGGATACCACCACTATCACAGTGGCCGAAATATAGCATAAGAACATAAAATTTGCCATACTGGGTCAGACCAAAAGTCCATTAAGCCCAGTATCCTGTTTACAGCAGTCAATCCAGGTCACAAGTACCTGGCAGGATCCCAAAAGATAGGCAGATTTCATGCTACCTATCCCAGGGATAAGCAGTAGATTTGCCTAGTCCACTTTAATAATGGTTTATGTACTTTTCCTCCAGGGACTTGCCCAAACTTTTTAAAGGTCCAATTACACTAACAACGTTTACTACATCCTCTGGTAACAAATTCCAGAGCTTCATTATGCGTTGAGTGAAAAAAATATTTTCTCCTATTAGTTTTAAATGCACTACTTAGTAGCTTCATTGCTTGTTCCCTAGTCATCGTACTTTCTGTAGAAGTAAACAACAGTTTCTTGCTTACTCGTTCCTCCACTCATTTTATAGCATCTCTATCATATCTCGCCTCAGCTGTCTCTTCTTCAAACTGAAGAACCTTCACCTTTTAAATCTTTCCTCATAGCGGTATCCTTCCATCTCATTTATCATTTTGGTTGCCCTTCTCTGTATCTTTTTTTTAGATGCATCAACCAGAAGTGCGCATAATACTCAAGGTACAATCGCACCATGAAGTGATAGAGGCACTATGATATTCTTGGTTTTATTCTCCATTCCTTTCCTTATAATTCCTAGTATTACATTAGCTTTCTTGGCCACCACTGCATGTCTAACAGAGGATTTCAACCTTTTTATCCACAATGATGCCTTGATCCTTTTCCTAACGTGGAGCCTTGCATTGTGTAGCTATAGTTTGGGTTGCTCTTCCCTAAGTGGCATCTATACTACAGTGTTGCCATGCTGAAAATCCTCTGCTACCCTGGTACGAGGGTGTTCCCGGCACTTGTAGTATAAGCATTAGTCGCCCACACTTACCATGCTTACATAGGTAGTATGGGTGCAACTATTGCCACCTCAGAAGGCCCAGTACAGATCCCTAGGGCTCTCCACTGTTCGCCGGGTTTCCTGGGCAGTGATTTAGATAGCTGCTTATCTGTGATATACAGTTGATAAGCAGCTATCCTTAAGTTGGTAAAATTAGGCCTGCTCGGTTATCTTAAGGTGCTGCCCCTGGAACATCCTGATGCTAGCCAATTAGCAGCAAGGCATTTAGATGGGATAGTTAGCGGCATTTTACGTGGTTTGCAGGCCTGCTATACACTGGTATGCACAGCGCAGCACTTAGTCCAATACAGAAGAAAAACCTCACTCATGGCTTGTTTATGACCTTTATTTAAAAGTTTCTCTGGCCAAAATTATGCACTGTATCGTGGAGTACTAAGTACCCATATGGACTCTAGACAAAATTGGATTTTATTAGCCAAACGTAAATTATTCAAATGTGTTGCTGTACATGACCTTCACAAATGCACGAGACCTGAACTCTCTTCATACACACATATCTAGAGATAGGACGTATGTAGTTGACTGCTTGTGTATCTTTGGCTAGCTTTTATTTATTTATTTATTTTATTTATTGAACCGCTTTATCATTTCAGTCAAAGCAGTTTAATGTACAATACCAAGTTTGTTGCAGTGTAAACAGGGACATTGATAACTTGATTTTTCAGATTTTTCTTTTATGCTGGTCCAAGATGAAGATCCTACTAGAAGGCCGAAAACTTGCCTTTTGTTTGTCACATTTATACAGTAAAAATAAAGGTGAAATTAGACTTACCTGCTAATTGTTGTTCCTTGAGGAACTCCAGTCTAGTCACGAACCTCTGGGTTTAGCACCTCCTCCCGCAGCTTTGGAGACTGAGCATGTCATCTTCTTGATGACACCGGCATAAATAGCCCAGGCACCGCCTCCTTGGTTCAGTAACCTATTGACAAAGCAGACTCACCAGAGCAATAATTAAGTAGTTATTTAAAAACTTTTTTTTAAACTTTCAACTATATAAAAATAACTCTTTAGAACGTCCCTTAAAAGGAACTTTTCGAACTAAACCTAATAGGCAATCCCTATTTCCTGTACTGCTTAGGCATGCCCCCTCTCTCTCTCCCGAGGACCCCTAAATAGCAATTATTATCACCGAGAACCGATTCCTCCCTCCCCGCCACCTTTATAGCTGCCTCTGCAGCCCACTGATAAAACTCTCATTTTGCTTCAGGCTACAGTCCAAAAAGTAACACCAGGGAGGGATACGGGACTCGACTGGAGTTCCTCAAGGAACAACAATTAGCAGGTAAGTCTAATTTCACCTTCCTTATCGTCCCTCCAGTCCAGTCCCGAACCTCTGGGGATGTAACAGAGCACTATACCATTTAACGGGAGGGATCTGCCAGACCAGCCTGAAGCACTGCTGATCCAAACAGAGTATCACTTTCCGCCTGAACATCTAGCTGGTAATGCTTAACAAAGAAATTCAATGATGACCAAGTCGCTGCCTTACAAATCTCAACTGCTGGCACTAAACTAAACTCCGCCCAGGAAGCTGCTTGTGCCCTGGTTGAATGAGCTCTGCGTTCCTTCGGCACCGCCCTGTTTTTCAATATATACGCAGATGCAATAGCCTCCTTAAGTCATCTTGCAATGGAAGACTTTGAAGCCGCTTTGCCTTGCCTCGGCCCCCCAAACAAATCTCTCCGTCTTGTGGAACACCGCCATTCTCTGCAAATACTTCCTTAAACACTCGTCGCACATCCATAAAATGCAGCTGTCCTTTGGACTCATCCTTACTGCCTTTCCCGAAAACAGGCAAAGATATCACCTGATTTACCTGAAACGCTGACACTAACTTAGGCAAGAATGATGGAAAGGTCCTCAAAACTACCTTCTTGTCATAAAAGGACAAAAAAGGCTCCCTACAGGACAGCGCCTGTAACTCCGAAATCCTCTGAGCTGAACAAATAGCCACCAAACACACCACCTTGAGTAAGATCCTTTAATGTAGCATTACTCAAAGGCTCAAACGGCTCCTGTACCAATGCTTATAACACTAAATTGAGATCCCACATAGGCACCGCTGCTCTGCATGCGGCCTTAAGAGCATCGCCGCTCGTAGGAACCGCTTAACATCGAGATGTGTCCCCAGCGCCAACCCCTGCACCTTTTCCCGATAACAGGACAGCGCTGCTAACTGGACTCGCAAGGATGCGGCTGCTAGGCCCTTCTCAAAACCATCCTGTAAAAATGATAGAACTTGTGGTACCGAGGCTTTCAAAGCCGGCACTTGCTTATCTTCACACCACGACTCAAAGATACGCCAGACCCGTACATACGCCACCGAGGTAGATCGACATCTCGACCTCTACAAGGTTGCAATTACTGCTGTTAAGTATCCTCTCACCTTCAACCGTGCCCTTTCAAGAGCCAAGCCATAAGCAAGAATCGATCCACCTGTGGCATATTCAACGGACCCTGCATCAACAGATCTTTTCTGACTGGCAGCTTCCACGGCCTTCCTACCAGGAGACGTATCAAGTCGGCATACCATGGCCTTCTTGGCCAATCTGGCGCAAATCAGGATTACATGACCCTTGTGCCGCTCTATGCGCGGTAGCACCCGACCTATCAACACCCAGGGTGGAAACAGGTATAGGAGCTGTTCCTCCGGCCAGCTCTGAATAAGAGCATCCAGTCCCTCTGACATCCTTTGTCTTTTGATGTAAAACCTTTCGGCTTTTGCCGATCCGAATGTTGCCATGAGATCCATCACCGGAGTCCCCCACCGGTGCACTAGTAAGTCGAACACCTCTTGATGGAGAACCCACTCCCCTGGATCCACCTTGATGCAACTCAGAAAATTGGCTGTCATTGTCCACTCCTGCCACATGCGCTGCCGATAGAGCTTCCAGATGAAATTCTACCCAGCTTAACAGCGCCTCCGCTTCCTCCTCGAGAGCTACGCTGCTGGCGCCCCCTTGGCGATTGATATAGGCCACCGCTGTGGCGTTGTCGGACATTACTCGGATCGCTCACCCCTTCAGGCAGCACTGAAACCCCCAAAGTGCTAGCGTCACTGCCCTTAGTTCTAACCTGTTGATGGACCAACTCTTTTCTCGTTCTGTCCACTGGCCTTGGGCAAACTGCCCTTCATAGTGCACTCCCCAGCCTAACAGGCTGACATCCATTGTCAGTCGTACCCAAACTGGCGACTCCAAAGGCATCCCCTTCTCCAGACACCCTGGATCCAGCCACCACTGCAGGGCCTGTCTTGCCTCCTGTGGACAGGGCAGTCTTTGCGACAGCTGATCCGACTGATGCAACCACCTTCTGAGCAAAGCTCACTGCAGCGGCCGCATGTGGGCCCTGGCCCACGGCACCAACTCGAGCGTCACCGCCATCGTCCCCAGAAGCTAAATAATGCCACGCCGGGGGGGGGGGGGGGCGGCATCTGCAGAAAGGCTCAGACAAGCTTTCTTAGCCCTTGCGCACTGAGCCTCAGCAGAAATACTCTTCCCACTCTCGTGTCGAAGCGGGCCCCCAAGTATTCCAACTCCTGTGATGGCTCCAGCCTGCTCTTTGCTACACTGACTATCTATACCAGGCTCTCTAGGAAGTGCACCACCGGCGGGAAGCCTTCTCGCTCTCTCTCCTCGATTTGGCTCAAATCAACCAATCATCCAGGTAAGGGTGAACACACACGCCCTCCTTGTGCAATTCTGCCGCCACCACTGCCATCACCTTGGTAAAGGTCCGCGGAGCTGTTGCTAGTCCAAACGGCAACGCTTGGAACTGGAAATGTCCCATGGGAACAGCAAACCTTAGAAACCGCTGATGTTCTAATCAAATTGGTATGTGCAGATAGGCCTCGACAGATCTAAGGACGTGAGAAATTCTCCTTGACTTACGGCTACTATGACTGATCTCAGAGTCTCCATCCGAAAGTGTGATACCCTGAAACACCTGTTCACTCTTTTGAGGTCCAGAATGGGCCGAAACGTTCCCTCCTTTTTTGGCACCACAAAGTATATGGAGTACCGACTGCATCCGTACTGGTCCGGAGGTACCGGCACCACCGCCTTGAGGGCCAAAAGTCTTTCTAAAGTCTCTCGCACCGCAGACAACTTTGACCGCGCCATGCAGGGAGATAGAATGAAGGAGTCAACCACTGGGCGTTGGAACACGAGAGCATACCACTCCCGAATTACCTCCAACACCCACCGATCTGATGTAATTTGGGCCCAGGCAGGATAGAACTCCCTTAGTCGATCCCCCACGGGTACTAATCGTAGCTGGACCCCCCCTCACTTCATTGTGACTTTTTGAGATTCGAGGACGAGGAAGCTCCAAAACCCCTACCTGCTCCTCTGAACCCTCGAAACCCCTGGGATCTGTACTGAGCACGACCCCTCTGGAATTGACCAAATCTCGGTGAGCGAAAACGACGAAACTCCCTTTGCTGACTTTTGGTCACCACCACAGGACGTCCCTGCTTCTGTTTGTCCTCAGGCAACCTTCAGCCTTTAGACTCCCTGAAGTCCTTGACCAACTTATCCACGTCCTCTCCAAAAAGGAACTTCCCCCGAAAGGGGAGCTTACCTAGTCTAGCTTTAGAGGAATCATCTGCCGTCCAGTTCCGGAGCCACAGATACCTCCGTGCCGTGACACCATACTATTTATTTATTTATTTTTTAATGCTTTATTTATCAGTTTCCAAACTTAACAATCAGAACATAACAATCAAAAATGTACATCCAACACAAAACTGGCTGAGACAGACAGGTTGACAACAATTCTCATTTTAACCGAAGCATCTGGGAGAGAGGGGGGGGGGGGGGAGGACCGCGAATGCCATATCTCCTTAGGCTCTATTTCACATAGTGGAACCTATGCTATTTCATTATGAGGGAATCCCACTTTTTCAGAAGGTTACCGGAGGCAGGATTCTGCTTCGCATATGCTATCTCACAGGAACGGTGGTAACAGACCAGGTTCCACCAATATTCCACATTTAAAGTGTTGAAAGTCTTCCAGTGGCTTAAGATGGCCTTCAATGCCAGACTCAGCATTAGGTCGAAAAGAGTATGGTGCTTCTTTTCTAGGTCTGGAACGCCCGCCAGGGATTTATAAATGACAATCTTAAATGTTAATGGCGAGCTCATCCGAAACAACTGCTGTAGTCGCTGCCATACCCTTTGCCAATAAATCGTCAAATGTGGACAGTAGTACAGCATATGCGCCAATGTCCCCACATCGGAACCACAAGACCAGCATTGATCATCCTCCTGCGCTTGCCACTTGGCAATCTTCACCGGGGTGAGATACGCACGATGCGCAAGGAAATACAACATCTGTGTGAGAGAGGCAGCTCTCGATATCCGTATCTGAGGCCCCCAAAAGGAAGTCCACATTTCCGAAGTCGTAAAGGGCCCCACCTCAGTTTCCCATACCAATTGAGCTCCTTTGGGGCTGCGGCCATCAGCATTCCGAATGAGTTCCACGAACTTCGATATTAGCTTTGTTCCCAGCCTGAGTTCCTGTACCCAGAGGTAGAGTGGTCGTCCACTATCGAGGTGTAGGGGTGTCACTCCAGCTTTATTCAAACAATGTCGCAGCTGACCCCACTGAAAGAAACATCTGTATGGAAGTTGGAACTCCTGTTGCAGTTCTGGGAAAGATTTATACCTCTGCCCGCAAATCAGCTGGCCCAAGTGGAAAATTCCATGACGTATCCAGGTGGTCCATGCAATACAGCTCCCTCCTACTTTGAAGCACGAATTGAGCCAAATTGGAGTGGCATCCGTTAAGGTCTGCTCACCCTCAAGTAGCGGTACAACATGATTGAAGGCTTGCTGGGTGGCTTTTAGGATCCCATTATCTATCTGAACATGTGTCGCTGCAGCCCCAATGCACAGCCACAATGGGAGCGGTTCACTCGCTGCTTCCTCTACTAGCAACCAACTGGGGGCTCCCTGTATCTTCGACTCCTCCGCCCACCAGGAGCCCTGCTTTAACAGAGCCGCAACATGGTACCAGTAGAAATCTGGAAAGTGCACCCCGCCCTGCTTTTTAGGAAGCTTCAATTTCTACGCCGCAATTCATGGAGTTGTCTTCTCCCATAGGAAGGCCAACAGCTTTCTCTCCAGATCGATATAGAATTTCCTGTCAAAAAGCACCGGGATCATACTTAAGATATAAGTTATCTTGGGGACAATAACCATTTTAATGGTTTCTAATCTACCCCACCAGGTTAAATTCAATGGCGACTATTTGTGCACATACTCTTGAAGTACCTCATTGCAACGGTCTACGTTGAGGGAGACCGTGTCAGGCAAGGTGACGCCATAGGTAACCCCCAAGTATTTGAAAGATGTTTTTTCAACCTGGAACGAGTGTCGCCGAAGGTCATCTACCGAGACTGTGGACGTGAGAGGTATACTTATAGTCTTATCCAAATTCAGCTTATAGCCCGAGATGCTAGAGTATTCCTCTATAGTCTTCAAGGTAGTATCCACTGAACTGATGTCTAGGAACAGCAACAGGTCGTCAGCGTAAGCCGATACCTTACAATGGTACCCTTCCAACTGTATTCCAGATATATTTGGCAGCTGCCGAATTTTAAGGATCAAAGGCTCCAAGGCTAAGTTAAACAACAGGGGGGATAGGGGACACCCCTGCCTAGTTCCCCTTGTGAGTTGGAACTCTTGTGAAATAGCACTATTCGCCGCCACCCAGGCTACCGGCTTGGTATACAACAGTTGGACACTCTTCAGGAAGCTGTCAGGCACCCCCATCCAGCGCATGGCTTGAAACAAGAAGGAAAGTTCGACCCTATCAAATGCCTTTTCTGCGTCTAGCGCAAGGCCCACTATTGGTCTATCCTCCTGCTGCGCCTTCCAAAGAACATGGGCCAGCAGACGCCCGTTATCTACAGTGGATCTCCCGGACATGAATCCGCATTGGTCTGGATGGATTAGTGTCCCCATAACATGGGACAACCGATTGGCCAGGATCTTAGCATAGATTTTATAATCGGCATTCAACAATGATATAGGTCTGTAGTTCTCCACCTTTTGAGGGTCTCTCCCCGGCTTAGGGTGTATGACTATCGTCGCAGCCGCCAGAGCACCAACTGCTGGCCATTCATCCTTTACCCCGCTATAGTAGAGCATTAACTCTGGCATCAGCTGCTCAGAAACGGCCTCATAAAATTCCACTGGCAGCCCATCAGGGCCGCTAGCTTTCCCTTTGGCTAGTTGTTTGAGAGCGGTGCGAATCTCCTTGCCCGTGATGGTTGCTGCGAGGAGATGCTGCTGCTGTCTCATGAGCTTGGGACCGTCTATGGAGGAGACAAAGTTTAGAAAAGCCGACTCATCACATTTAACTTCAGATTGGTAGAGCTTGGAGTAGAATGCTTCACACAATGCTAGGATCTCATCATCCGCCACCTTTAGCGCACCAGCGGAGTCTTTCAGCCCTGCTATCCGGGTCGCCGCACGCTTAGTTTTTAATGTGTTTGCGAGCAATGAACTCGCCCGGTTGCTGTCATGATAGTATCGCTCCTGTTGAGCTCTAAGGGACTCGCTGACTTCATCGTGTAAGTCAGTGTTGTATTGGAACCTTAGCTTCTGCAGTCGGAGGAGAACTGTCGGATCAGCCCACTTGGCCAGGGGCTGTTCGCCCGCCCGGATTTCCACATCAAGTTCCGTCCTTCTCCTCACGTCAGCCTTGTGCATACGAATCTTGTATGCAGTCATGTGCCCACGGATATTGGCTTTGAAGGCTTCCCACCAGGCCCACATTGGGGTATCCCCATACCGATTGACAGCAAAGTATTCTGTGATAGCTTTCTTTATGGAAGTGCGGAAATCCTCCTCTGCCAACCAGTGTTTCTCAAAAAACCAGCGCACCTGGGATTTTTTAGCAGAGCCCACAACAAGGTCCAGGAGGACCGCTGAGTGGTCCGAAACTGTTCTGGGTAGCATGCTAGTGCCCGCAATCTTAGGCAGCAACGTCTTAGAAGTGAGAAAGTAGTCAATTCTGGTTTGCGAATTATGAGGCAGGGAGTAGAAGGAATACTCTTTGCCAATGGGAGAGAAGAGTCTCCAGGGATCTATCAGTCCAAGCAGTTCCATCATATTCAACAATTTATTAGAAGATTGAGGCTTATGCTGTGACTTATAGGGAGTTCTGTCAAGTAGCGGGTCTTGTATAAGGTTGAAGTCTCCCCCTAGGATAATGTGTGAGGACCCGGCGTCTAATAATTCCTGAGTAACCTGGATGAAGAATTGCAGATTGTCAATATTGGGACCATATATCGTCATGAAAGTAAAGACTTCACCTCTAAGTCGTGCTATTATCTTGGCCCACCGGCCGGCAGGGTCAATTTTGGTCTCTTGAACTTCAATTGGGAGGGTTTTCCTAAACAGCACAATGACCCCTCCCTTCTTTTTGAGGGCGGGTGCCGATAGGATATTCTGATAGATCCCATCCGCCACTTTGTAAGACTCAACAAGTGAGAGGTAAATATATGACGTCCAATAGGTTAGGATTTTCTTCCTCTTGACAGGATTGGAGATACCTTGAACATTCAGGGACAGTACCCTCAATTGGCAATCAGCCATATTTTGCCCTAGAGAAACACAGGAGGGTGGCATTCGCGGTCAACTGCCCCGGGAATGGGAAAACAAAGCTTCTGAAGTCTAAACACATACAACCCGACTGTACTGTGCCAATAACTACTGTAACTTGCATAGCGAAGTCCCAACCGCCCACCTTGGCCCAACCATCCCCCTCCCCATACAACAAACCTACATTCTGTGAGCATTACTAAGGTAACAGGGCTCCAGCTCACACGTAAAGGAGAAGTCCGCTATACATGCATAACAACTAAGGCTAAGCAGTGACATTTATGTTAACCAGAGAAAGATATCCACTCAAGTCTACATTTAATGTGCTGAGAAGGTACAGAACATTTACAGTCTTGCCCTCCCTCCACATCCTACCGTAAGAGTAGGGACATGACTATGCAGATAGTAACCCCAAAGTCTCTTTATCTTTCAAGACCCCACCTCCATCTGAACACGCTCTTGCAGGTATGCGCGGAGTGCTGGGCCATCCGAAAAGGTTTTGGTACTGTTGTCTAGGGTTACCCGCATAATCGCGGGGTAGAAAAGTCCAAAACGGGCTTGCAATTGCTGCAGCATAGGCCTGCAAGCCAAAAGTTCCTTCCGACGCTGAACCGTTGGTTTGCTGAGGTCCGGGAAGAAGGCGATCCTCTGTCCCTCGAGTTGCAAGTTTTGCCGACGCTTCGCCGCCTGCATAATCTGAAGTACTTGCTGGTAACGGAGTACTTTTACCACGAACGGACGAGGTCGCTGGGTATGGGAAGATGGATGCGACGGAACTCGGTGGGCCCTTTCCAGTTCCAGTTCAAAGGTAGTTTCCAAGAGCTCCAGTATTAATTTCTCAAGGTAACTGATAGGGTCCGACCCTTCCCGGCCTTCTGGGATTCCCACGATGCGCACATTGCTTCTCCTGGCCCGATTAGACTGGTCTTCAATTTGCGCTTCAAGAGCCGTTACCCTTTTCGCCAGCGGGCCTATCTGTGCTATCACAGTAGATTGCCTGTCCACCTCGGCTTCAACATCATCTAATCGCTTAGCCAGATCCCCTAAGCGTTCTTTAACCTCATGGAGATCTTCTTGCACTTGCGCTAATGACACCATACTATTTGAAAGACCCCGGATAAGATCATAGTGAATATCAGCCAGATAAGCCGCCCCGGACTCCAACCGTGACGCCTCCTTGACCGTGCCCTCTACCTGTGTTCCCTGAGTCCTCTGGGACCATCGAAGACAGGCCCTTGCCACCCATGCTCTACAAATAGAGGCATGCATGGAAATCGCATTGACATCAAAGACTTGCTTTTACAAAGCATCAAGCCTCCGATCCTGGGCATCCTTAAGAGCCGCACTACCTTCTACCGGAATTGTTGTCTTTTTAGTAACTGCCGACACTGCTGCATCCACCTTAGGAGATTTAAACAGTTCCTTATCCTGGTCTGCCAAAGGATAAAGACGAGCCATCACCCTGGAGCCTTTTAATACTGACTCTGGCATGTCCCATTCCTCTTGAATCATTTCCCTAACTACTCTATATATTGGAAAAAACTCTCCTGGACTTTTGCACAGCCTGCAATAACAGGTCCTCCAACGTGACATCCTCCGCTGAGCCCGTAACCGGTATATTAAGCGCCTTAAGCGTCTCCGTGATAAGCGCCGGCAACTCCTCTCGCCGGAACAATCGAACTAGCCTTACCTGGTCCTCCTGTTCCGTGATCTCACCTTCTTCAAGCTCTTGTTTTATGTCCAGTTCTTCCTCTGACTCATCCTCCGAGACAACGGCCTGTTCCGTCCTATCCTTCACCAACCTAGGCTTTTTAGCTGGAGCGCCACCCAACCCTGAGTCCAGTGGAAGCCCTGGGCGCTTTACCCCCAGCTCCCCTTCCCCGGCATTACCTCCTGCTCCCTGCACCCACCCCCCCAAGGGCTTGGTGGAGCAGTGTCACAAATTCTTGCAAAAATACTGCCACCAACCACCCTTGTAGCAAAGGTTGGGAAGCGAGAAGGTCAGGAGCCGAGGATGGGCCGGCTACCGGCTCCAAGGGTGGTACAGAGGGTGAAAGGGGTTCCGGGGAGCCCATAGAATTCCCTCTCTGAACGTCTACCCCAGTTTCCATAAAAGGATCCACCGAGGCCGCCTCTTGCACGCATCCTCTGCTTCAGACACTGAACCTCTCCTGGCTCCACACAGCAAATACTGAGGCCTAGTTTAGTTTTATGTAAACCGCGCTGATCGCAAATAGTGCGGTATATAAGAAATGTAAATAAAATAAAATAAATAAAATAAATGATGCCCTGCACTTCACCGAAAACCTCTTTTTTCTTTTTCCCCAACAAAACTTCAATAGAGATCAATCCCAGACGTCTCCCATGTAGTCCCTGCCACCTGCAGTTCCTTAACTGCCAAAACTCCCCTGATGACAGGCAAGTTACTTCACCCCAGCTTCCCGCGCTGCTGCCACGTGGCCTGGGCCTAGCAGCTCTGGGGTGCCGTTCGTGCTAAGAAAACCCCTGGCTAACAGTTCCCTGCCGCCTGCGTGGTATTCTTACCTTCCGCTTCCGAGCCGCCGATGAGAGCCACGCCGTACTCACCCACGCTCAGCCTGTCACTCATCAGCTGAAGCGTCGGGGAGAGGCTCCGACTCTGGCTGTGCCATCAGACCCCCTGCTGAGCTCTTCAATCGCTCGCGCACCGCCGACTCTCCGGCTGCTTCGTCTCATGACTCCTCACCCTGCCGCGGGTTCGGGAACCGGAGGCCTCACCGTCCACTCCCGCACTCTGCCCTGTAAAACCCACCGGCTTTCAGAGAGGCGGGGGGTGGGGGGGAGCAGCACTTGCAGCTATGCAGACTGATAGTACAGGGCACTCAAAGCTTGCTTTCCAAATTCAAATCTCCAATTAAATACCTAATCCTTCCTTTTATTTTATTTCTTTTCTTCTCAACCAAATTATCCCTACAAAACTAACAACTTCTTATTTATTCCTCTAGCGAGACCTGAACCTCCTGGGCTCACTACTCCTCCTGCTGCTTGGAGACAGATTACTGAACCAAGGAGGCGGTGCCTGGGCTATTTATGCCGGTGTCATCAAGAAGACGACATGCTCAGTCTCCAAAGCTGCGGGAGGAGGTGCAAAACCCAGAGGTTCGGGACTAGACTGGAGGGACGATAAGGAAGTTTGTTTTTATATGGAGTACTTGACTGGACGTCTCCTAGACTATGCTCTCAGAGACAGCTTCTGTGCTGTATAGTTGGAGAGAAAGACATCACATATCGTGAACTACACTGATATCAGCAGCTGGAAGGTGCTATGTTGTCTGGCATCTAATTATCAATCGAGAAAAATACCTAGTATTACAGAGAGGGCACAGCAACAGGAAACAGCTATGATTCTCCTCCCATTAGGGACATTCCAAACCTCAGCTTAGCAACAAATGGAAAGAGATGTACTCCTCTCCCACACATACACAATGGTCTGCTGCCAGCAGCAAGGAGAGAGAGGCAAGTGAAGCGTTAATGCTACACTGAGAAGAGCGCAAGCTATCTACAACCTAAGGGTTACAACCACAAGGAGACAAATCGAGTGGGAGTTCAGCTCTGTCTACAGAAACCCTTTCTACTGCCGTACATACTTTCCTTGACTGAGCACCATAATATGCAGCAAAAGAAAACTGAAGAGTTATGGATATTCCTCATAGCACTCGGGGGGGACGGGGGTGTGATGGGGGACATTATTCCCTGCTCACTGAAAGAGGAGCAAATAAAATATTAGGCAGAAAAGTGCAACTGGACAAGTTATACATGAAACAAGGCGGCTTATGTTAATAGTTAACCCATTTCATGAGACCAGGATCAGCCTGAGAAGCTGTTCACAGAATGGTTTTGGCCTTTCTACTAGCCATGGGATGGACGATGGAGGATAAGGGGACTCTTGCACACTTTAAGCTACGAAGTTGCTGTAACTAACAGACCCTGATCCGCTTGACCTGCAAAAGGTAAGTGTCAAATAAACTAAAAATCGGATAGTGGTAGGTTTTTCAAAAACGTAGCCTACAAAATTTTACACTTGGATATTAGTTTACTATTTCTACAAAACAAAAAATGTCTATTCTATTTTTTGTTCTTGGAAAAGGTTGATTTACAGATAAATTATGCAGAACAATTCTTTTTTGATTGATAACTTTTTACATGCTGACTTATGCTGATGTAACATTTTCATGATTCTGGGTAATACAGGGACATTTATATTGCTAGCCAGCGAGCAGGGAAACTTGTTTTACTGACAAATGTGAGATTTTTCATCTCAGAGCTAATTAGCCTCATTACTGAAAAGATGTTACTGCTGTATTTAGATTAGTACACTCCAACTTGTTCTAATATAGCCCAAAAATACTGAAAACAAAACTCTGAATTATATATATATATATATATATATATATATATATATATATATATATATATATATATATATATATATATATCTATATATGAGAGAGTAAGACAGAGAGAATATCTAGTAATTAAAGTTTCGTAGGTTTCCCTATGGATGGCAAAATAC
This sequence comes from Ichthyophis bannanicus, assembly GCA_033557465.1. Classification (NCBI taxonomy): domain Eukaryota; kingdom Metazoa; phylum Chordata; class Amphibia; order Gymnophiona; family Ichthyophiidae; genus Ichthyophis; species Ichthyophis bannanicus. The sequence continues at coordinate 114,262,996 of CM066049.1, read as the reverse complement.
AGTTCAAACAGTCAGGGTCAATTCTTTGCTTGTGCAAACTTATTGATTTTTCTATTTTTGCATAATCTGCAGGAATTTTAAGTCTGAGCTATTAAACTCGTACTTGAATGGGAAGCAATTGGTAAAACAAGAAGCATGGTACTGGCTTGGTAGCTCAGTGGAAGTGCTACGCATTGCTGGAAGATTCTTGGTTTGATTCCTGAGACCTTCCACACTCCGAGTGGATCAGGGCAGAGTTTACTGCAGAGGCAGTGTTCACAGCCTTTTGGGAGGATGGGGTCGGGAGTCGTGGTCTCCTGGTGAAGCCCGTGATGCAGCAGCCCTGGTGCATGGCTGCAATGTCTAGAGGGTCTATTTAAATAAAGGGAAGAGTTCCTGGGAGGTGGGGCTAAGGAAAGCTCATGTTGATAACATCTCAGTTCTGGTTCTGATGGAGCATGGAGGGGGGGGGGGGGAGGAGAAAAGATAGAACTACCCCTCTGAAAAAAAAAGTCTTGTTTAAAAGTATACAAAAACGAACAAAAATTATCCAAACCAAAAAATCCCACACCAACATTTACAGATAAGACCAAACGATGAAGCAACAAACTATATTTCCAGAATCAGTGGTTCGCTTCTGCTGATAGCATACCACATGACCAGTAATTAATTACTGGTCACCGAGAAGTTCCTGCCTCATCTCCAGCTCCCCAGGGGACACAGCCTGCCTCATCCTTCAGTTCCGAGATCACAATTACTGATTTTTTGCAATGAAATCTTCATTTTGAGATCACCTCTTGGCTCACACGGCTCCAGGTAGTGAGCAGTGCCTGGTAAATCATCAAGAAAGCAATAAGTAAAATGGACCTTTCTGCTGCTAATAATTCTGTCATGCATTTGTGGGGTATCAAATATATCAGGGAATTTATTTAGAGAGGCAGGTATCGCATGGTATCAGAAAGGAAAGTCATAACCAACTCCAAAAGAGAGGTAGGATCATTCGGCGGAAGAGACTGAATCCACTAGAGCAGGGCTTGAGACGTCAGGCTGCACCTACTGCCAAATGAAGAATAGCAGCTGCCGCAGCAAACTGATTCTTCAACACCAATCCACCTTTTGCTCCAGTGTCCATTAAGGCCAATCCGCCTTCTGCAGGAATGGTGGTCTGAATGGGAACTATCATGACCTGCGCATCCACCTAGGAAATATCAAACCACACAATGCATTCCTTCTTCAGGGGAGCATACATCTTCTTATATACCCTTAGCCCCTCAGGCGAGGAGTTTGGGCAATCTTGCTTCAACCAGAACAGGCCCTTAAGCACTTCCGGGAATGGGAAGGCAGTAGTGGATTTCCGCACTCTTTGCAAGAGTGGATGCCTCTTCGGTTTCTGCTCTGAACCTGGGAAATCCACCAAGCTCAAGGTGGATAAGACCCTGGGATCAATGCCTCCAGTTTCTAGCTCTCGGAACAGGCGGACAACAATCGGCCTCCTCACAAACCTCTGATGGCGAGAGAACTTCTTCATCCATATCAAACATCTCATTCCAAGTCACAGTCAAAATCCCAGCTGATCCCTATCTCCTAAGGGGCGCCCTTTGCCGGGGATGCTTAGCCATTAATCAAATAGGGCTTCCGCTCTCAACCTGCCCCTCATGAGACTGCACTTGAGGGAAACCAGAGGCTGTAGGATCTAAATTTCCATGCCAGAATGACCATGCCTGCTGTAAAAGGAAAAGCATCCCAGGGAGGACCATCTGGGCTTCGGAGGCTCTACCTCTGGGGTCACCAACCTCCAGAGGGCCGCGGGCTGCACAGCCGACTACCGGGAGCCTCGCGGGCCGCACCCCCCTTCTCCCCGCCCCCGCGAAAAAAAACAACAAACGCAAAATGATGAAAACAATGGCTGATCACCCTTTATTGAATTTAATGAGATGGCTGATGATTCATGCTAGCAGACAAATGCTTAAAGTCCGGCTTCACAGATGACACTGACAGGAGAAGGGACACTTGCAGGTGGTCGTCGGTGAGCTGCGAGTGCGTGGATACAATGGCGGGAATCCTTGGCGGGCCGCACGTAATGTTAACCGGGGTAGAGCCTCGCGGGCCGTACGAAGGGACCTCGTGGGCCGCAGGTTGGTGACCCCTGCTCTACCTGCAGAAATGACCCCCTATACTAGGGGGCATAGTTGCCATCAATCCCCCAGAGGACAGGAAGAGACCCACAGCATCCAGCTGGCTGAATATCCTTACCAGTAGCCCCATCAGCCACCTCCTGCCCTGAGACAGGTAAGGTCAGACTAATAGCATCCCCCGGCTGAAAGACAGGAGTAGGCCCTCCTGGGATGACCGAGAAGCAGTTATGCAAGAAAGGCAGAGTCCAGAAGCCAGAGAAGAGACATCTCGCTTGCCACAGGCCAAACAACTTTTACTGAGAAAAAAAAAATAAAGACAGAGCGTTAAGGCAAGTATCACAACAGTGGGTACTAAAGCTGTGGCAGCCAGAAACCGTGCATTAACTGCATTTTTATTGCAACATGCATGACAGGCACTAGGGTATAAACGTGCTGTGGAGATTTTCGGGTGGAATGCACACGTGACTGCTAGGCGCACAATATTAAAAATGCTACTAGCGTGTGCATAAAACAGCAGGAAACCCCCACACAGTGCCAACAGTCACCAGCAGGTAACTCCGAATGGCACCCCAACAAGGACAATGATGAGATCAAGCCTTGGTACTCACCCCCTGAAAGCCCCTGACAGAGGATCCATGCTGGGCTCAGCTCTACTCCCCTGAAACCATTTAAAAGGTGGCTAGCAGCAGGCAGATTTCTCTGAGAGCCTTCTGCAATCTTTGGGAGAGAGTAGGGAGGGGATAGAGGAGGAGGAAGGGGGCGGTAAGGTAGTCTGAGGCTGATGAATTCTTCCATCCTTCCAATTTTCTGGCTGCTCAACAGGCTGTTATTCAGGGTAAAAGCATGGAGCTGAACCAATTTTCCCTCCTCCTATGGCTACCAAAAAGACTGCAGTCTAGTGGAGCCTCTTATGTTGCGCTCAAGTGAAAGTCACCCTCAAGGTGATTTGTCACAAGCATTTTTATCAATCTTTTCCTCGCAATTTTTTTCAGAGAGAAGAAAATCCATCCACCATCTGCTGGAGACAAAGAAATACTGAAGAGACCTCTGGTGGTTGAGGCGATTAAAGGCATAGAAGTGATGTCATGGAAACCTGGGCTTTTATTTATTTATTTATTTATTTATTACAGGCTCTTATATACCGCTCTATTCAGCATCAGCGCGGTTTACAATATAACAACATACCATAATGAACAAACTGTTTGGTTTTACAGAGAACAAGGTCAGAGAACTTGGATAAAACATGGGAAGTCATTACTGCAACTATTTACAAGAGTATTTACAAGTATACATGACAGGATTTGTTCTTAGTTTGGGTAGTGATCAAGATTGGTTAGTTGGTTAAGTAATAATGGGGGAAGAGGTGGGATTTGAGTGCCTTTCTAAAAAGGGATAGATCAGTGATAGCACGAATTTCTGGGGGTAGAGCGTTCTTTGTCTCCACAATCTGCTGGTAAAGGAACATAACCCACTTATCTGGACTGGTGTAGCCGGACAATATGGAATTAGTTATTACTGTCCTATTACATTAAATATGTTACTCTAGTTGCAAGAGAATGTAAATAACCTGACCATGCTGAGTGATGAGTGATAAGTAATTACAGAACTAAATTTCAACAATTGCTGCTGGGAATAGTGAAAAGTTATTAAGTGAATTCTTTTTACTTGATTTCAATGGCCACAAGAAGAAATCTCAGGAAGACTAGTCAAATTTATTTATTGTCAGATTTAATAACCGCTTTGATTTAATGATAAAGAAGTATATCACAGCAAACAATCATTGGGGGGGAGAGTGTGAGACATGCAGCGTGAAACATCTTAGAGAGAGTGTGGACGAGGGGTGAGAGTGATTTTGATTGCTTTAGGTGCAGATGATCTGTGTACAGCTATTCGAGACAAGTGGGCTATATACAATTGAGCTATCTACGTCTAGATACAGTTCATAAAGGGCTTCAGTTTGGCTATGGCAGAGTTTAGTTCAGGTGAAGTCCTTGTAATGATCCATGAAAAGCTTTGTTTTTAGTAACTTTCTGAAATCTGTGAGGTCTGTGGCAGATCTCAGCTCATCGGGGAGAGAGTTCCACAGGGAGGGTGGCACCAGGGACAGAGCTCTTCTTGAGATGTCCTGTCTGGATTTGGTGAATTCTCATGGGGTGATGAGGTCGGTGGTTCTCCTTCTTCTGGGTCTGGTGCATCTGTCCGCTTTGATGAGAGGTTGCAGGCTGTCTGCTGAGATGTTCTGTCTTATCTTGAATACATTTAGGATAACTTTGTATTGTATAAGGGAGCTGACTGGGAGCCAGTGGAGGTGGTGCAGGATAGGAGTAATGTGGTCCTGTCCAGAGCGGCCTGTTATTATGTGGGCGGCAGTGTTCTGAGCCATCTGAAGTGGTCGGAGGGCCTGTTTTGGTAACCCTAGGTATATTGGGTTGCAGTAGTCGAGTGTAGGGGTGATGAGTGTTTGACAGACTGTACGGAAGTGGTCCTGAGAGAGGATGGGTTTGAGGCATCTGATGGTTCTCATTTTGGAGGTAGGCGTTTTCTGTGGTTCTGGCAATGTGGGCCTGTAAGTTTAGGTCTTTGTCGAGCATCAATCCGAGGTTTCTCACTTTGGGCTTATTAATCTTAAACCTCATTTATGAGTTAAGTGAGCAGCATGCATATACATATGATGACATAGGTGAGGCATTTTCTAGCTATCAGACAGTATGGTTCAGAATATGAAGGATACATATTACATAAAAGAGGAAAAAAAAAAAAAAAAAAGGATGATGAACTTGCATCTCAGACACTTGACTTCAGTGTCCAATGTGCATTAACAATGCAATTTTTAAACCCGCAGGGGACGACAAGCCTGCAATTTTCCACGTTTTTCTGAAGGTAAATCAGCTTTGAAGTGAAGGAGTAGCTAAATGATTAGAGAAGCGGGCTGGGAACTAGGGAAACCAAGCTTCAAATCCCACTAGCAGACTTTTTAACCTTGGACAAGTCACTTAACCCTTCACTGCCTCAGGTACAAATTTTGCAAGCCCTCTGGGGAAAGGGAAAAAACCTATTGCACCCAAAGTAACTTACCTTAAAACTACTACTGAAAAAAAAAAAACTTGTGAGCTAAATTCAAAATTCCTTCCCTTCCCACTGGAAGGGGGTATTTTAGAATGGTGTGCACAATTTAAAAGGATGAGCACGCTTCTCTGTGCCAACTTTGCCATATTTTCTACTTTGAAAACTGCTCCAGGAAATTTGTGCACTTACATTTACACCTGTTATTTGGGGTGTACAATTTCTCTGGGTTAATTTATGTGCATATGCTTACATATGCAAATATAAACCCTGCCCCCTGCAAACTCTTCTGCTTGCTACAGGTACCAACATGTGAGGAGGGTGGATAACGCAGTTTTACCCGCAGAAATGGCTTTGATTATTGTATGATGATGCAGGAGAAAAATTAACCTATGCAGTTAAATAAAACACCATACTTAAAAAGATTCTGACAACAAGAATTCCCTACTTGTCAATGTTTTTTTTTGTCGGAGCTAGTCGGCTCAGTGAAGGGAAGCTTCCCATGCACCACTGCGACCTCTCCTTTTTATTTAAAGAATTCTGTCAAAATGCAACTTAGCTTTGTTGAAGACAAGCATAATCAGCTTGAAAACCTCTGCCAGGATTACAGAAATGACGACGTGCCACACGTTTCGGGTCGTTTCAAATTTTCATATCACCCTGCTTCAAGTCCATCTGTTGCTGGCAAATTGCAAAGCTTCATCTTTTTAAGTATGGTTTGTTAGGTGATTCTGTTTGGTTTGATTTCTTGTATTCGGTTAAATAAAACACAACATAGAAGGACCCAGCTTCTAAATACTCGCTGCCTATGTGCAAGGTGTCAGATAGCGTTGGTATAGAGAACAAGGCAAGAGAACCCATCATTTCATTAACCTGCATGCACAGATCACCAAATAAAAGCAAAAAAAAAGTGTTGGTGGTGAGCTTGACACACTATGGTCTAGATAGAAGACAACAGAAAACCGCAACATTAGTATTTTTTCTTCTTCCTGTTATGCAGATTTTCCAAAGAAAGCATGGTCAAAAGAAAGTTCCAGAAAAGGAAACAATGACCCAGTTGGATGCAGTCAAGTCTGGATTTATTCTGTGCCTTGGCATCTGTATCTTTATCTGCACTTTCGTTTATATGAACTCGTCTACGCCTAAGGAGCCCAACGAACAGAAATTCCTTCCCAATTCACTAGAATGTGGATTTTATCCAGATGAGCTTTGCTCAGCTCTCTTCCAGGGGATGCCCGCAGCACCTATAATTGGAAATTTCTGCCAACAAGATATTCCCCAGGGAGCAACACATGTACCTAACCTTCTGCAAAATCCAGGCAACTGCTCGAGAATGATTAAAGAACTGCACTTCATAACAAAAGCGTTATCCGAGGAAGAAGCCAACTTCTCCTTGGCATATATCATAACCATTCACAAAGAGCTGGATATGTTTGTGAAGCTAATAAGAGCCATATATGCACCTCAGAATGTTTACTGTATCCATGTTGATGAAAAGTCCTCCAAGGCCTACAAAAATGCCGTCCAAAGCTTGGTCAACTGTTTTGAGAATGTTTTTATTGCATCAAAGAGAGAAAATGTCGTTTATGCAGGATTTTCAAGACTTCAAGCAGACATTAACTGCATGAAAGACCTAGTCCGTTCCAAAATTCAGTGGCATTATATCATTAATCTTTGTGGGCAGGATTACCCAATTAAGACCAATCAGGAAATCATTCACTACCTTAAGAACAAATGGAATGGGAAGAACCTAACTCCTGGTGTCATTCAACCAGCCCATATCAAACACAGAACACGTGTTAGTTACAAGGAATTTGTTCATGTTGGAGTGTCTTATGTATACCCAACCACCAATGTGAAAGACGGACCACCACATAACCTTACCATATACTTTGGCACAGCTTATTATGCACTCACTAGGAAGTTTGCGGAGTTTTCACTGACAGATGAACGTGCAAAAGATTTACTTGAATGGTCAAAGGATACATACAGTCCTGATGAGCACTACTGGGTTACACTGAATCGTTTGAAAGGCAAGACTTATTTTTTTTTTATAAACTCAATTGGTTTTTTATCAGTATGCCAACACTTTGATGATATAGAACAAAGTCTGATAAGAGACTTGCAAGATGTACAGTTCTTTCCATTTATACTGTATAATTCATATGAACATAAGGATAATATAGTAGTTAAAGCATAACACTATAAACTTGGGAGACTGGAAAACCCATTTTACTATATGACACCAATCAAGTCACTTATCTTTTTTTCTACCGTCTCCCTCCATTTCTGCTGCTCTCCTACTCTCTTAACAGTATGTCTACACCAGTATTCATCAACCCATTCCTCTAGGCACACCTAACCAATCTGGTTTTCTAGATAGCCATCATGAATATGCATGAGATAGATTTGCATATATTGGGTATCCTATGCATACCACTCTTTCATATGCATATTCATGACGCAATGCAATGTGCACCATCGAGTCAATGCTGACTCCTGGCGACCTAGCAGCTCTTGGGTTTTCTTGGCAGCGTGACCAGAAACATGAATCCCTCGATAAAGGCACCACCACCCTTGCTGTCTTCCTTGATCTTTTCTCTGCTTTTGATCTGGTCAGTCTGTCCATTCTCCTCTCTCGTCTGCACCATTTCAGTCTCCATGGCACCGTCCTTTGTTGGTTTCATTCTTCTCTCTCTGATTAATCCTTCTTGGTTCATTCCAACTCCTCAAACTCAGCTTCTTATCCTCTGTATTCCTCCACTTTTCTTCAATGTTTTTCTCTCCCTTCTTGCTCTCCTTATTCAGCATCTTTGTGTTTCTGCGTACTACTATGCCGATGATGTCCTGCTCCTACTTTACACTAACCTGTCCTCACCTCTCTCTTCACTCAACACTTGCCTTTCTCATGTGGCCAACTGGCTCCAGGCAAATCAACTCATACTTAATCCCAGTAAAACCTCAGCTGCTTGGCTAAGCAGGCATGCTTCCTCCCCTATTTCCATGCCTCCTCTTCTTGGTGCCCCTAATCCTCAGATAACCTCCTTTCGATACCTTGGCATCATCAGGGATGGACTTTCCTCGACCATATCACTTTTGTTGTTCAGATCAGAGCTGTATGACCCCTTCTTGTCTTTTTTGGCCTTGACTACTCTGATACTGTCTTGTGATCTCCCATCTAGATTACTGTAATGTTTATGCGGGACTTCCCAAATATCAGCTCCACAGACTTCAACTTATCCAAAATACTGTTGTCCGTCTCCTTGCCCATGCCTGTCACTATGATCATATTACTCCCCTTCTGATGCATTTTCACTGGCTCCTCATTCAATATCGCATCCGCTTTAAGATTCTCACACTGGTTCATTAAGTCCTACATAGGGGTATTCCCCCCTCTATCTCTTATCATCCTCCTTACTCCGCATCGCTCCCTCTGTTCACTTCATTCCAATCGCTTACATCTTCCTCCCACTTCCCAGGCTAAACATGAATCCATTCAACATTCTACTTTCTATTTCCTTGGTCTCCACCTCTAGAATACTCTCTCCTCCCCCACCTTTCAACTGGACTTCTCCTATGCCACTTTCAAATCCCAGCTCAAAACCTCCCTGCTGATGAAATCCTCTCCCCTTTGACCCTTCTCTCTCCCTCTTACGTAATATGACTGTGATTCCCTTTCCTCTAATTTTATAGAGTTCCTTTCTTCCTTGCTTCTTTTCAATTAATTTTATTTTAAACCGCTCTGCTATCCTTTTGAAGGGCGGTATATCAAATTTTCATAAACAAACATAATCAAACCCTGGTCTCTTGTCAGTGCTCTAACCATTAGGCTACTCCTCCACTCCAATGGACTTAAATGGAAACCAAAGGTAATTTCCTTGTTTGTATTTAGGACTTACAGTATGGAAAAAAAAAACTGTTTGAAGCACTATTTAGCTTGGTAGCACTAGCAGAAGTCCAATCTCTCCAGTCCAAAATGCAACGTGGCTATAATATTAAAATATTACTTTCATATTCTTTAAAAGCTTTGGTGGAATTTAGACATCAGTAAGTCAATAGTTATTTTTTTCCACCTCCCAAAGCATAATCAGGTTTTCATATGCAGTCTTAACAAATTTCAAAAAAGTCTCCTTTTATAGATATAAAACAGCATTCCTATCAGCAGAAACTTAATTTTTTTTAAAATGCTGTCTCCTCCTCCATGTGGGCTCAATGAGGGTCAGAGAACAGAGTCCCATTGGAAAGTGAGTAAAGATGAGGCCATGGTTGGGTAACTCGCGCTCTCTTATCTTTCAATCTTAGATGCTCCAGGTGCTACTCCCGATGCTCAGTGGGAAGGAAATGTGCGAGCCATAAAATGGAGGGACCAGGAAGGACAGTCCCACAATGGCTGCAAAGGTAATTGTTACTTCTATGACTGAATTCTATTAGAGGCTGGAAACACGGGGCTGCATGAACTGCAACTCCAGCACCACTTTTGAAGTGAAATTTACAAGTAATGCAATTTATTCTGCTAAAAAGTCAATAGGCATCCCAAATCAACACATGTGCATACAGCCTAGTCCAACAGCATGTGCTCTCAGATTAAATGACTCAAATTTCAACAAGCAGAAGAATTGCTTTTACTAACTTAAACCTAACAGATCACATCAAGTGCTATACCCCACCATGTGGGTCTATATTACTGTGGAGGTCTCCCAAAGCTCTCTCCCTTTCCAAGAATAGTGCTCTCCACCCCATCCCCAACCAGTAATATTTGTCAAACAATTTGGAACTATAGGCCGGTCCCCCAGTTTCCTGCTGTTCTGGAAAATCTAGGATTCATGATTTAGCTTCTTTGCATGGCGATCTAGTTAGGCAGTTGACAAACATGTGAAAAGACAGATGAATATATATAATTTTTAAATTAAATTAACCCCCTCCCTTTGCAGGTCATTACATTCGTGATGTCTGTGTCTATGGACTTGGAGATTTACAATGGATCATTGAATCGCCCCATTTATTTGCCAATAAGTTTGAGTTCAGCAAGTACCCTCTTGTGGTAGAATGTTTAGAAAGACGATTTAGGCTGAAAGTATTGCAGCAGGCGGAGGTCCCTCTGGAAGCACACTGGCACTTACAACAGGATAACTATTTTAATATGAAGCTAAACGTCTGAATGAGACAACAGATGTAATAGGAAGCCTGGAACTTCCTGAAAGCTGAAGATAGCAAAGCAGCAATGCAAGGAAAAAGCTTTGCTAACCAAAGTGAGTTATCACTTTGATTCCAACATAACACAGGTTACGCTAATGGATCATCATCATTCTTCTCATGAAGACAGGCAATATCTTAAGAAAGGCAAACATTTCACCAAAAACAGAAGCATCTAGAAGCCGTCCAAAGATGACTAGCAGCATGTTACTGCCTCCCATTTCTGGCCTGGTCTGGCGGCATGCGAGTCAGTGAAAGTGCTCTGGTTCACTATCAACACGCATGGCCTGGTCTGTGCACCATGCAACTGCTTCCAGAACTATGGGGAATAAAACCAACCAACCAAAGGGATGAAGAAAAGAGGCAATTTGTGTGTGCTTGAACTGTATTTATAAACAGTTGATCTTAAAATATATATCTAAACAGATACAAAATGACAGAAAACTTTTAACCAACCAGGCCTAATCTTTCTCATTACAATTATAATTTTTTTTTTATCAGAGGTAAGGAAAACACCTTTGGACATAATTAACAAATCTTTCTTTCAAAACACTGATACAGGGCATTCAGAAAGCTTTTATTTAGATATGCTATGGAGGCTCTGATGTTTACAGTTTCCTTGCAAGCAAACAGACATTAATTGACTCCTTGTACCAAGCTCCAGGTATACCACATCTGCATCAGCACACAAACCATGATAGGCCCATGGAATGAACCAGGAGGCCAAGAACACTACTGTTAAGACTGTAAATCTGCCATAGTAATTTTGCTGGCAAAATGTACAGGCTCATTACAGACAGCAAGGAAATAAGCCTGAAAAAGATTCAGTAACTAAACCATTTTTTGTTTTATAAAAAGTTGAATATGAGATTGTCTTCTATCATTTAAAAGAGACACAGATTAGACAGAATTCCCAGTCAAATTATCCCACACCCAACAAATGAATCCAAATGTCTTAGCTAGTCTTCTTTTGATCTGTTACTGTATTTGACAGTGCACCTTTAAATGGAATAGTGGAAAAGAAAATGGTGCCATAGTGATGTGCTGTTGGCCAAGCACCTGCACTGTCCACCACCATCACCACCACAAAGACGACAGCAAATGACTCCTGCACCTGGCAGACTGCTAGTTGCTATTAGAAGTATCTAATTATCTACTGTGCCCTTGGGGAGTGAGGGATTTCCAGTTATCACTCAAGGCGACACCTACTGGTTGATTCAACAGTGCACCTCTGCAGGTATCAGAGGGGACTGCAGCAAGGAGAGGCGATATAAACATGAGGAAAATTCTTGGGCAGCTGTGAACGAAGGTTCAATGTGCTTTAACCACAAATCAATAATATAAAAAGAAAACTCCTCCTCAGAGTAGTACAGTATTTTTTGTTTTTGTGAGATGCCGCGGTCAGGAGTGGACTACATCTCACTCACCAGGCCATCATATCCATCTGACAAAAACAAAAAAAATATTGTACTGCTCTGAGGAGGGGTTTTCTTTTTATCTTATTGACTTGATTGCGATTACCTTTGGTGGGTTTTATTTTTGGTTAATCACAAATCAGGCCAGTCCTAATTGCAGTTGAAGACCAAAAGGAGCACTAGGGAACAGCCCAATGGCTCAGTGGCGGAGTGTGTACTTCCATGGCAGGTCATGGTGGGGGATGCTGCGAAGGCAGGATTTATAGTTTGGAAAGAAGCGTATCCCTTCCATTATACACAATACTGAGACACAATGACTAGATTCGGGATATACATATACTGCGTTCAGAAAGGAAAGCTTGTGGTTGGGTTAGATAGAAGGGGCGATCATAAATTCAGGAAAATTCAAAAGCAGTTACAGATGAATGTTTATAATGGCACCACAGCTCAGCAGAGGCTGGTTCAGACTGAGCCGAAAACTGCAAGAGACAGGAGAATATAGCCAGGTCAGCAGATGTAAGAGCACATTGTCACAAAAACGGTGGGGGGGTAGAGACACAAAATAAAAGGGATTTTATTTATTTTTTTAACAATTCTTATATACCGCGCTATTTCTCATCAGTGTGGTTTACATCGAAACAATAAACACTTGGACATACAAATAGTCCTACGTTTACATAAAACAGGAATTTGAACATGGATTAACTGGGGAAACTATATACATTTGAGATTTAGCTACAGGTAGTTAACAGGTTGGGCTCGTAAGAAGGTTTTGCTGTCAAGTTTAGCTTACAGCGTGTTTGTACTCTGCTGGTAAAGAAAATTTAGAGAGCTGTAATATTGTATGGGGTAGAATTAGATTGTAGTTTTATTGTGAATGTAGTTTCAATTGCCATATATGAGTGAGTGTGTGGGTGGGGGGGATCACCAGGCTGTGTAAAGTACATGAGGAAAAGGTGATGTTTGATGGCTTTTCTAAACTGCGTGAGGTCTTTGATTGCTCTTATGTTAGAAGGGAGTTTGTTCCAACATCTGGGGGCATAGCTTGTAAATGCCCTATTGATGGTTGATTGGTTAAGTTTTATAGAATTGCTTGGTATGACTAGAGTGTTTTCCGCAAGAGCTCTTCTGGATCTGTTATTGGGGGTATGAATGAGTAGATCAACAACTGAAGAGGGTGATGTCTTATTGAATGCTTTAAAGGTAATGAGGAGGGTTTTGTATAAGATTTTACAGTTTATTGGGAGCCAATGAAGCTCTTTTAGTATAGGTGATGTCAAATAGTGCGGTATATAAGAAATGTAAATAAATAAATAGGTGAGGTGTGGTCCTTCCTGGATGCTCCGCACAGAACACGAGCTGCTGCATTCATGGCTAACTGAAGTGGGTTGAGGGTGTTCTTTGGGAGGCCATGTAGTATTATATTAGCGTAGTCAAAGTGAGGTGTTACTAGGGCTTGGAAAACTGTTCGAAAGTCGTCGGTTTCCATCATGGGTCTCAGGTGGCGGAGGGTCTTGATTTTGAAGTATATAGATTTTACTGTTCGTTTGATGTGGTCTTTGAAGTCCAAGTGTTGGTCTAATATTACTCCTAGATAGCGTATGTTGGATTTGACCGGAAGTTCTGTGCCTCTAACTTTTAGTGTTGATGGCGGGGAGAAGTTTTTGTTCCGTGTGACAAATAGCACTTCTGTCTTCTTTTTATACGTAGATTCTGACTGAAGAGCCAATCTGTTATTGCACTGAAGCACTTAATTAACATTGTGAGATCTGGGCATGTGACCGTTAATAGGTGTGAATAACAGAACATCGTCTGCATACATGAGGCAGGATATGCTGAAGGAGCGGGTTATGTCGCAGATTGGCTGCATATAAATATTGAAAAATAGTGCAGATAATGACGACCCTTGTGGTAATCCCTGTCTTTGTTGGAAGGGTTCTGATGTTTTGTTGCCGATCCGAACTTGCTGCCATCTGCCTTGAAGGTAAGACTTGCACCAATCCCATGCGCGGTCATGGATTCCCTTTGCATGGAATCTCATCAGGAGTTGTTCATGATCTACTGAGTCGAACGCCGCGGAGATATCTAGGAAGATCAATGCAAAGCCTTTCTTGATGTTGTCTATCCCGTTGGTGAGTATGTTTGTTAATGAGGTCAACAGGGTTTCTACGCCATGCGCCTCTCTGAAACCATGTTGGCATGGGTCTAACGGAGAGGTTGTGTCTATGTGCTGCTGAATCTGTCTTTAAGTTGTTTTCAGAAGAAGCAAAAGGTGGAAAACCACAGAAAAGAGGATATAAATAAACAGAATGAAAGGTAAAACTTTAAAACATGCCACAAGCAGCAGCAAAGAGATTCCACGATAGCTATACCACAGACACTGTCTCATCTGTAACCAACTGCAAAGACCATTCACTCGGTGTCAGCGGCATGAGCTAGTAAGCTATCAGAACTAAAAATCACACGCAAAAGGATAATGTTTGCGCAAATCATCTGAACACTACATGCTATATCAGTGTAACAATCTAAAAATGCAGTGCAACAGCCATGCAACCCACTATCTGAATAAAACGCTTTTCAGAAACAAGCATTTCAACAGTCTATGCACGCCACAACTAAAGTTTTCATCATCAAACTGCAAACCGTTCTAAACCGTTCACAGCTGCGTAAATTCAGTGGTGATGTGGGTGGCTCACGTACCTTGTTTGATTCAAAGGTGGTGGCAGTGGTATGATGGATACAGGAGTGGTTACGAGATAATAATGGGGATGCAGGCAAAAAGATGTTTGGTCTGAGTAGTAGGAGTAATAGTAGTAGATAATTGTAGTTTCTACACCTCAAGCAGTATGTTATGCACAGAAATAGACACATAAAATCGTGATTCAAATATGCACATTCCTAGGAGCAAGGTTGCAGAGGACTTCACATTGATGCACTTCTGAAAAAGCATAGTTACTCACCTGTAACAGGTGATCTCCGAGAACAGCAGGAATTTAGTCCTCACATATGGGTATTGTCGGTACCGACGGAGCCTGCGCGGGAACGCTCCCCAGCGTCCAATTAGAACGCTTTTGGGAGCATCCCACAGCGCCTGCGTGCTGCCTTCTCGCCTTTCCCAACTGCCTCTCTCCAGTTGAGTTTTAGAGCTGAGACAAAGAGAGAGCGCGAGGGAAAGGAAAAGAGATAGACAGAGAGATACAACTCCTAGGGGAGGTGGGTGGGTTGTGAGGACTAAATTCCTGCTGTTCCCGGAGATCACCTGTTACAGGTGAGTAACTATGCTATCTCCAGGAACAAGCAGGAATATAGTCATCACATATGGGGACTCCCTAGCTTTAGATGCCAGGGAGAGAACCCAGAAGTTGTGTGTCCCTGAAAAGGGCTCCACGTCCCCCCATGGATCTCTGGCATCCTACCAGGGATGGTGGGTAGGAGTTGATTAGGCATGGAACAGGTGTTTGAGAACAGCCTGACCAAACAAGGCATCCCGGCAGGAGTCCTTGTCCAAGCAGTAATGGGCTGTGAAGGTATGAACCGAGGCCCAAGTGGCTGCTCGACAGATGTCGACAATAGACACAGAGTTTAGATGAGCCATTGAGGCTGCCATGGCTCTCACATTGTGAGCTGTGACATGGCCCTCCAGAGAAAGGTTCTTACTCTGATAGGCGAAAGAAATACACTGAGCAATCCAGTTAGATAGTGTTCTCTTGGAGACTGGAAGTCCCAAATGAGAAGGATCAAAAGCAACAAAGAGTTGAGAGGACTTTCTATGTTGCTGTGTTCTTTGTAAGTAAAAAGCTAGAGCTCTTTTACAGTCCAAGGTATGAAGATTCCTCTCTGCATTTGATGCATGAGGTCCTGGAAAAAAGACAAGTAGGCAGATCTCTTGGTTGAGATGAAAAGGCGAGACCACCTTAGGCATAAAGTGTGGATGAATCCTAAGGACTACCTTGTCATGATGGAACCTTGTATAAAGGTGGATTAGCTACTAGCGCTTGCAATTCACTAATGCGGCGTGCTGATGTGATTGCAATGAGAAAGACAACCTTCCAAGAAAGAAATTTCAAGGAGGTGGTAGCTAAAGGTTCGAAAGGTGGCTTCATGAGCTGCCCAAGAACCAGGTTCAAGTCCCATGCCACTGGAGGTAGTCTAATGGGAGGCTTAGTTAGAAGGAGGCCTCTCATAAATCTTGCTATGAGAGGAAATAGGTTGTCCATTTAGAGGTTTAAGAGAAGCTGCAATAGCACTCAAATGGACTCTTACTGAATTTGTCTTAAGGCCTGCATTAGATATATGGAGGAGATACCTCTGCAATCTTTGCTAGGGTATCGCAAGGGGGTTAAGACCCTTTTCCGAACACCAAATAGTAAACCTTTTCCACTTGAAAGCATAAGAGCATCTAGTGGAAGGTTTCCTGGAAGCATAAAGAACATCTTTCACTTGTTGAGAAAGATTAAGATCTTGGAGATCTAGGCCTTCAGCAACCAAGCCCTGAGATGCAGAGACTGGGGATTGGGATGCCATAACATTCCGTTCTACTGAGATAGGAGATCTGGAGCAGACCCTAACTCTAGGGAGGGAGCTTGAGAGAGATGTAGAAGCAGAGGGTACCACATTTGCCGTGGCCAATGTGGGGCTATGAGAATCATGTGGCCTCTGTCTCTCTGAAGCTTGAACAGGGTTTTGGAAATTAGGGGAATGGGTGGAAAGGCATACAGGAAGTCTTGACCCCAGTAAAGGAGGAAAGCATCCCTGGCCTGAGCCCCCTGAGCCGGAATTCTGGAACAGAACCGCGGAAGTTTGGCATTCCACAGACTTGCAAAGAGGTCTATGTCCGGGGTTCCCCAAAGTTGAAATATCCTAGTCACCTGGTCTGCATGCAGAGACCACTCGTGTGGAAGCAGAACTCCACTGAATCTGTCCGCCCAAGAGTTTTGAATGCCTGGAAGATATACTGCCAGCAGATGAATCTGATGCTCTCTGGCGAGGGCCCATAGTCGCAAAGCTTCATTGCAAAGCGACAGAGAGCCTGTTCCCCCCTGCTTGTTCACATAGAACATGGCTACTTGATTGTCCGTATGAATGAGGACTGTCTTGTAGCTGAGCAGGGAGTGGAACACTCGCAGAGCCAGGAAAATTGCTCTGAGTTCCAAGAGATTGATATGCAGACAACTCTCTTGCAGAGACCAGGTGCCCTGGGTGGAGTAGTCTTGCAGATGAGCTCCCCAACCCTTTGGAGAAGCATCTGTTGTGAGAGTTGCTTGGGGTAAGGGCTGTTGAAAGGGGGACCCCAACAACAGGTTTTGAGTGGACGTCCACCATTGGAGAGACAAAATGAGGCGATTTGTGGTTGCTATTTTGTCTGACAGACACCCTGATGCCTGGGTCCATTGGGTGGATAAAGTGCACTGAGCTGCCCTCATGTGGAGGCGAGCATATGGAACCACATGCACGGTGGATGCCATATGGCCCAGCAACTGCAACATTTCTCGAGCAGTTAGCTTCTCAGGCAGTGCTGAAGCCTCATCTAACTGCACCAAGCGAAGGCAACGCGCCTGGGGAAGATAGGCCCTTGCCCTTGTGGTATCCAGAAAAGCTCCTATGAACTCTAAAGACTGAGTGGGAGTCAGACTTGATTTTGGGATGTTTATTACCAGCCCTAAATACTGAAGGATACACATTGTGCAGGATAGAGAAGTCTTGGCCTCTGACTGTGTTGGAGCTCAAATGAGCCAGTCGTCCAAGTAGGGGAAGATGAATATTCCCAGAGTGCGGAGAAATGCTGCTACCACAGCCATGCATTTCGTGAACACCCTTGGTGCTGAGGCCAGACCAAAAGGAAGCACCCTGTATTGGTAGTGCTTTCCTTGAAAAAGGAACCGAAGGAACCTTCTGTGGGTTGGATGGATGAGGACATGGGTGTACGCATCCTTGAGATCTAGAGAACAAAGCCAATCTTGATTCTGAAGGTATGGAAGCAGAGCTCCGAGAGAAATCATCTTGAATTTCTCCTTTACAAGGAATTTGTTCAATTCTCTGAGATCTAAGATAGGTCTGTATCCCCCTGTTTTCTTTGGGATAAGAAAGTAAGGGGAATAGAATCCTATGCCCTGTTGATGAAGAGGCACTTCTTCTATTGCCCCTTGGGCAAGAAGGATGGCAACCTCCTGACCTAACAGGTTGATGAGAGAGGTCGGAGAATTGAACTGCTTCACTATTGTGTGAGGGGGCATGCTTGAAAATTGAAGTTTGTACCCCTCCTTTATGATGGAGAGTGCCCAATGCTCTGCTGTTATTTGCCCTCATCTGGGGGCAAAATGACATAACCTTCCTGGAATGGTGGAAGGTTCTGGTCCCTCCAGAACCAGAAAGGCTAAGTTCTCTAGCTGAAAGTCAAAGGCCCTGAGAAGGCTGAGGCTGCTGGACCAGTGGAGGCCTAGCAGCCTTTGTTTTCTTCTGTTTGGGTGGTTGCTGACGTTTATTTGAAAACTGACCTGCAGAAGATGCCTGCTGACCATAAGCAGGATAAAATCTTTTCTTTTTAGAAAAAGATGTTTTCTTGAACAACTTCTTTCTAACAGGATCAGCAGTGGACTTGGATCCAAGGTGGAATTTTCAGCATCCATTTCATTGGCTTTTTCCTGCTAATCTTTACCAAACAGGTTCTCACCAGTACAAGGGATATTTCCCAATTTATCTTGTACCCAGAGCTCTAAATCAGATGCCTGGAGCCAAGCAATTTTACGTGCACCTATGGCAATAGCCGAGGTTCTGTTTATACACTCAAAGCAGTCAAAGGCTGCACGGTTGGAGAATTTAGAGACATCTTGGGCATGTTTGACCCAAGTGAGAAAGTCCTGTCTTTTATCCTCAGAAATGAAAGGACTTAAAAGTCTGTAAATTATCTGTGACCTCCTTTAGGAACATTCCCATGTAGAGACTATAGGAACTGATTCTTGCAGCAAGCATGGAAGCTTGAAAGACTCTACGTTCAAAAGCATCCAGGGTTCTGCATTCACATCCTGGAGGATTAGAGGCATGTCTTTTTGCACTTCTAATCCTTCTCATAGCTGACTCCACCATAATAGAGTGGTGAGGAAGCTGAGTCTTATGGAACCCAGGACAAGGAGGGACACGATACATAGTATCTAACCTATGAGAATGAGGAGAGGTGGTAAGAGGTGTTTCCCACATCCTCAACATGAGATCATATAGAATCTCATGAATGGGTAAGGTAGCTGCCTCCTTAGGAGTTTTGGGATATTGTAAAATTTCCAACTCCTTGGCCCTTGGCTCTGTTTCAGGGGCCACAGTAATGGACAGGCCCCGAACCACCTCTCTGATGAAGTCTTGGAAAGACATGTCTTCTGGAGGAGACATCCTGCGTTTAGGGGAGTCCTCCTCTCCTGGAAGAAGCATCGGTGCAGACAGAACTGTCAGAATCCTCAGATTCTTCTGAGGACTCGAAGTATCGTCTGTCCAGATGCTCCTGCAGAGCCCGATACCCATACCGACTAAGGTCGGTACCGGGAATAACCGGTACCGGAGGGCATCGGAGGACAGAGTACCGGCATAGCAGACACCGATGCCGATGTCGATGCTATCGGTACCGGTGCCGATGCTGGTGGAGTTGTCTATCGTGGTATCAAGGGCGTTGATGCCGCAAGGAAAGCCGCCAGACTGCGTTCCATGGTCAGAATTCTCTGGTCCATGGACGCCGCCAATGCCTGGAAGTCGGTACCGGTGGAAGCCACCGGTACCCCAGAGCATGGGCACCAGGAGATCTGTCGAGGCCGAGCCATCTAGAACATCCTGGAACCCCGATAATGCTTTGGAAGCCGAAGCTTCCCGCCGGGGTAATTTTGCCGGTGCAGAATCCTTGAAGGCAATGCCAGAGGCATCTCGATGCTTAGAAGGAGATCTACCCTTCGAGGACCGGCTGGATTTATGTTTAGTTATCGGAGATCCACGGGAGGAAGAAGCAGCCCTGGAAGACGTCAATGCCACCGAAGCCGCATCAGAGGGAAACAGGATACTGAGCTTGGCAGCTCGGTTCTGCCGACCTCTTTTAGACATCATGGCACAGGACACACAATCCGTGATGGAGTGGTCAGGACCTAAACATTTTAAACACCATTCATGGGTGACGGAAATGGTACCGCCACACTTGGTGCACTTTTTAAAACCTGAGGCACGCTTTTCTATGTTAAGGAAAGCTTTTGGGCCTAAGGCCCAAAAAAGCGGGTGCACCTGAAGAAAATAGAAAAAAAACAGATATATATATGCTTGAAATATATATATTTTTTAGAAATAGGGAAAGAAAGACCGGCAGTACCGGTAGAGCGTCGAAGAAGGCAGACGCGACCACAAAAAGAAATAAAGAAAAAGAAAATTCTTCTGCGGTGACAGGAACACGACCTGCTGGCTCCGTGGAAAAAGAAGAACTGGAGAGAGGCAGTTGGGAAAGGATGGAAGGCAGCACGCAGGCGCTGTGGGATGCTCCCAAAAGCGTTCTAATTGGACGCTGGGGAGCGTTCCCGCGCAGGCTCCGTCGGTACCTACAATACCCATATGTGATGACTACATTCCTGCTTGTTCCTGGAGATAACACTTATGCACATAAATTAACCCAGCAAATTTGGACATGACTAAGAGCTGGTGAAAATTCCCTGGGATAGTTTCAAAATGTAAGTATGCAAAATTTGCCAGTACCCATACAGGGGGAAAGGAGAAATTAGACCTTACCTGCTAATTGTCTTACCTTGAGTTCTCTCCGGGCCAGTCCAGGTACAGTTGGGTAGTCAATCCCTTCTAGCAGCTGAGGACTGAATGCTGAAATTTTGCTAGCAGATACAATAGCTCCCTCTGGTGTTAGCAAGTCAGTGAACTACTGTCAAAGCAGCGGACGAAACCTAACTAACTCGCCCACAGAACACGCAACAAAAGCTTAAACTGCAAAACTGAGACAAAAACAACTGGCAACCATACGGAACGTTGCCCACGGATACGCCCCTCAGCCAAACTGAAGAAGAGGCGCCCCCAAAAATGTCCAAGGAAACAGAACCCCCCCCCCCCAAAAGACAGGACTCCCCAATATCCTCTGCGAACACTCGACCGTCATCGGAGTGCGCGGACGCCCGTGAAAAATTCCTCTGAAAGGACGAACGCACTAAAGGATCAGCTTCAACCAACGATGCTCGCAGTACAGTGAGGTGGGATCTGGACTGGCCCGGAGAGAACTCAAGGAAAGACAATTAGCAAGTAAGGTCTAATTTCTCCTTCCTCTTCGTTTCTCCGGGCCAGTCCAGATACAGTTGGGCAGTACCAAAGCAGTACCTAAACTGGGGAGGGTCCTGCGAGCCCCGCTACAATAGCCGAGGCCCCCACATTGGCATCCGCATGAGCCCGCACATCCAAACGGTAATGTTGTGTGAAAGTATGCAGTGACGACCAAGTTGCCGCCCGACAGATATCCACTGGAGGAATCAAACTCATCTCGGCCCAAGATGTCGCCTGCGCTCTAGTAGAATGCGCCCTGAGCTCGCGCGGTGGCATACCGCCTTTCGCCTCATACGCTCTAGCTATTGCCTGCTTCACCCATCGAGCGATAGAAGCCTTGGTAGCCGCGAGTCCCTTGCGAGGCTCACCAAAAAGCACAAACAATCGATCTGACCTGCGAAAAGACTTCGTATGTCGAAGATATCTCCGAAGAACGCGTCCCAAATCCAGTTTCCGAAGCGCTCGGTTAAACTTATCGCCACCGCCTGACTGAAAGGTAGGAAGCGCCAGTCTGATTCACATGGAAACTTGTCACCACTTTTGGCAAATACGAGGGAACGGGCCGCAGAATGACCTTTTCCTTCGTAAACTGAAGATACGGTTTGTAAACGGGGGCGCTGGTCGTGAAAGTCCACAGTCTCAGCAAAGGCAAAATATTATTATGACTTGCAAAGGATTGTGGGGGTTGTAGTTCATTCGTACCAGAATCAGCCGTTCACAAAATAATGAGTTGTGATGCTCGAGTGTAAGCAAAGAAAACAGATTTTATTCATGGGGTTAATTCTCACACAGATTTACTTGGTAACACAAAAGGACACTTGCTTCCAGTATTGTACTCAGGAAAAACAAAACATGATATAAGGTAACTGAACTTCTTAAGCAATAAATCAATAAAGACCTTGATGGGAAACAGAAAAGGTCTTTTTGATGGCTCCTGCTAATGACATTCTTAGCAGTGCTTCAAAAGGCAAAAACAAACCCAAAAGTAGGAAAAAAAACTGTTTTTTATCACGGATTACTTTCTTCTATTCACACACACAAAAAAAAGAGAAGTTTCCTTCCAGAGCTCACGTGCACTTGTGCCTGGCTCAATTACCAATAATTAGCCAGCTGAAACCCCCTTTGCTGGTTCACTCTCTCTACGTGGCTCCATCCTACCCTAAAGCTTTCTTGCAGAGACTTTTCTGGGTAGATAAAAGAACAAGTTACAGTTCCTTTTGGTGGTTGTTGTATTAGTGAGAAAGTACTTTAAAACAGCAGCCTAGACAGACAGCAATCCACGTATTCATTCTGATCATTTGATATATCTCCTTCTTCCTCAAATATCATGGAATCAATATCATGGTCTGGCTCAGAGGAATTCCTTAATTGATCACTCTCAGGATAATATTTGTTTCCCTGCTGTCTTCCTGGAGAAGAGCTAGGGCATAGATCAAAGTTCATACCTGAGCTTCCTTTGCTGTTAGGTTTCCTCTCCAGGTATCCTGGCCAGTAAGTAGTCCAGCTTTTATGTCCAGCCTTCCAATCAAGATCCCTGGACACTGGGTCTCTCTTCACATACCTTCTTGCACCGGTCTTAGGGCCCCTTCCAAATGCAGCCGTCTCCTTCAAAGGTGCCGTCTGGGAATTCCTGGCTTTATAACCCCACTCCTCTGGCTTCCTCCAGTCCAATGGAGTATACTTGCCTCTGGAATCACTCCTAACACACGTACTGCTGTGGACTCCTTCTTTAGACCTCCAAGATGTCTTTCTGTTCTTCCTTCCACGTTGCTTCTGCTGTTGTAGTCCTCTCTCTTCTTTCTCCAATGGCTTCTGTTTCTGTCTGCTCTGTGTAGAATATCCTTTACTTTTAACGTGCTTAGAGGGACACTCCCCCCTAGCACAGCCCAGGTGTGCTGAATCAAGCCCTGCCCTTGGAGATGAATGATTGGGGATTACCTCATAGCTCTCCTGATTGAACACACGTTTCCCCACTTCAGCTCTCCTAGAGGCTGTTTGTAACCTGGTGCATTCTGGGTTTGCTAGTCTTTTATGAAAACATTCTGTTTTAGTATTTCTACCAGCAAAGACAGGTTGCTTGTTCAGAGCCAATTCACCTCTTTTATAGCTCCCTCCTGAACTATGATAAGCTTCCTTATCACAGGTTCTCGACAAGATAGTGCTTGTAAATCCAAAATCCTCCTAGCCGAGCATAGGGCAACCAGAAAAGCCGTTTTCCAAGACAACTCCTGAATACTACCGGGTAGCTCAGACTCAAAAGGAGAACCGGTCAAGGCTTCGAGCACCAAGTTTAAATCCCACGGAGGCACCACGAGACGACGAGGTGGACGAATATTCTTAGCCGCCCGTAGGAATCTCTGCACATCCGGATGCGACGCGAGAGGACAGCCATGCACATGACCCCGAAAACACGCCAAGGCTGCTAGGTGTACTTTGAGAGTATTGAGAGCCAAACCTTTCTCCAAACCACCTTGAAGAAACGCGAGGATATCCGGTAAGCCGGCGACACGAGGAGACACCCCCCTGTCCGCAGACCTAGCTTCAAAGACGCGCCACACCCGTATGTACGCCAAGGAAGTGGAACGTCGCCGGGACTGCAACATCGTAGCGATTACCGACCCCGAGTATCCCCTACGGCGTAATCGCGCCCGCTCAAGAGCCAAGCCGTAAGCAAGGATCGATCCACCTGAGGCATCAGAATGGGTCCCTGACTCAAGAGATTGATTCGAGAGGGCAACCTCCAAGGAGGAGCCACGAGTAACCTCACTAGATCCGCATACCAAGGACGCCTGGGCCAATCTGAAGCTATGAGAATCACCTGGCCCCTGTAACACGAAATTCGTCGAATGACTCTCCCTATCAACGGCCAAGGAGGAAACACGTACAGAAGCTGCCCCTCCGGCCAGGGCTGATTCAAACCGTCCAGACCCTCCGACATGTGCTCTCTGCGCCTGCTGTAAAACCGAAACGCTTTGGAATTGGACATGGTCGCCATGAGATCCATAACTGGTTGCCCCCAACGCCTTGTTATCTCGTGGAATATCACCGAGTTCAACTCCCACTCTCTGGGATCGAGACGATGGCGACTGAGGAAATCGGCCTGAACATTGTCCTTTCCAGCTACATGAGCCGCCGAAAGAGCCGAAAGATGCAACTCCGCCCACTGAAGGAGGACTTGGCTCTCCCGAAGCAGCGGAGCACTGCCCATGCCGCCCTGCTTGTTGATGCAGGCTACCGCGACCAAATTGTCGGAAAACACTCGAACCGCCCGCCCTGCGAGAAGGTCGGTGAAATGTAGGAGAGCCAACCGAACCGCTCTCAGCTCCAACCGATTGATAGACCAACTGCTTTCTTCCAACGACCAAGTCCCCTGCGTCACTTGGGAGAGACAATGAGCTCCCCAACCAGAAAGACTGGCATCCGTCGTGACTAAAACCCAATCCGGTTCCCGCAGAGGCACTCCTGCATGCAGATGACCCGGAAGCTGCCACCAACGAAGACTGACCCGGATATCCTCCAGACAGAGCAGCTTCTGAGAGAGAGGATGAAGTTGCGGAGACCACCTGGAGAGCAAGGATTCCTGTAGAGGATGCATGTGCGCCCTGGCCCAAGGCACCAGATCCAACGCCGCGGCCATGGACCCCAACAACTGGAGATACAGCCACGCTGTTGGGGCCGGCAGCCGAAGAAAGGCAGCCACTTGAATTCTCAACTTGTGTCCCCGGTCCAGCGGAAGAGACACTAGACCCACGTTCGTGTCGAATACGGCCCCTAGGTAAATCAAACATTGCACTGGACGAAGACGACTCTTCGCCTGGTTGATGACCCACCCGAGGCGCTGCAGAAACTGCACCACTCGAGCTGTCGCCGTGGCTGACTCTTCCCGAGAACTGGCACGGATTAGCCAATCGTCCAGGTAGGGATGAACCTGAACACCTTCCCTGCGAAGAGCCGCCGCTACCACTACCATAACCTTGGTGAAGGTGTGCGGAGCTGTCACCAGACCAAACGGTAACGCCAGAAACTGAAAATGTCCCATGGGGACAGCGAACCGCAGAAAACGTTGATGCTCGGGGCGTATCGGAATGTGCAGGTAAGCCTCTGTAAGGTCTATGGAAGAGAGCCACTCCCCCGGCCACACTGCTCGAATAACGGACCGCAGGGCTTCCATCCGAAAATGAGGCACCCTTAAACACCGGTTCACGTGCTTGAGATCCAGAATTGGACGAAAGGAGCCTTCCTTCTTGGGCACCACAAAGTAAATCGAGTATCGACCGGTGCCATACTGGTCTAGCGGCACCGGAACCACCGCCCGGAGATCCAATAAGCGTTGAAGGGTATCCACGACTGCTTGGCGCTTCGCCCGAGTACTGCAGGGAGAAAACACAAAGGCTTCCGACAACGGAGCTGCAAACTCTAGAGCGTAGCCTTCGCGGATGATCTCTAATACCCAGGGATCGGAGGTGATGGTGGCCTAGACGGAGAGGAACTCCTGCAAATGCCCCCCTAGCGGAAACCTCGCCTGGACCAACCTCCCTTCATAAGGGCTTCTTAGAGGGGTTTTGTTGGGAGCTGAAGAAACCCCTGCCAAATCCTCTGGCCCCTCGAAAGGACTGGCCTCTGGAGGGAAAGCGACCCCTCTGGTACGGCACATACCGAGAACCACGCAATCTACGCATCTCTCGGCCGTGCCCCCTCTGCAGAAGACTCGTCTTAGCCCCTCTAGGCTTATCCTCCGGAAGACGACCTCCTTTGGAGTCGCCTAAATCCTTCACAATCTTTTCCAGTGCTTCTCCAAAAAGTAATTTGCTCTTATAAGGCAGCTTACTAAGGCGCGAGTTAGACGACGTATCCGCCGCCCAATTCCGCAACCAAAGAAACCTGCGCGCCGCAATGACCGAGGCCATAGACTTCGCCGAAATCCGGATCAAATCATAAAAGGCGTCCTCCAGGTACGCCGCGGCCGATTCGAGCTTAGCGCCCTCCGGCGCCGCCCCCTCTTGCTTCACGGAGGCCTGATCTCCCTGAATCCAGCGAATAGCCGCTCTGGACACAAAGGCTCTGCAAACAGACGCCTGCAAGGCGAGAGCATTAGCATCAAAGGCTTGTTTCAAAAATGCCTCTAACTTCCGATCTTGAATATCCTTCAGGGCAGCACTGCCCTCAACCGGAATTGTGGTCTTTTTAGTAACTGCTGAAACCAGCGCATCGACCTTAGGCATGCGCAATAACTCTCTCTTGTCGTGAGGAACCGGGTAAAGGCGTGCAATCGAACGGCCCCCCCGTAAACTCGCCTCCGGGCATTCCCACTCAGACTCTATCATCTGTTTAATTACTCTGTGCATAGGGAAGCAGCGCTGTTCCTGCTTAAAGCCTTGCAATAGGGGATCCTCTAGGGGCTCTTGTTGGAAAGAGGGAGGCACAATATTTAATGCCGCTAGGGACTGAACAATCAGTGCTCCCAGCTCCTCCTTACGGAACACCCGGAACACATTGGGGTCCTCTCCTGGCCCCAGTTCCCCTTCTTCTAACTCCTGAGGCCAAGAGTCTAGACCCATCTCAGAGATTTCCCCCTCCTCAGGCACCAAGCATTCGGAGGATAAAGGGTCAAGCTCCTGAAAAGAAACACCTGTACCCGGTAGCTGGGAAGAAGGCCCCTCACCGGGATCTGGGAGTGTGGTGGGCTTTGCCATAGAAGGACCCTGTAGCTCTGGAGCAGAAGTTTCCCCCGGGAGAGACAACTTCAGCAAATAGGCCTTATGCAAAGCCAAAATGAAATCTGGAGAAAAAATGGAAGGCAACACTCCCGGAACCTCAGACGACAAGATCTTGCTTTTGTCCCCTCCTGAGGGTTCCTTATGCGTTTTTGATCTCCTCTTCCCGGAGTGCTGCAAAAGCGCAGGAACCGCCGCGGTGTCTGGAGACAGCACGGCTGTCGGAGGCCCCGACAGCTTTTTGCCATGCAGTTTGTCCCTCGACTGTTCCCCGGTGCCTGAACTCTCCATCCGAGCGCAAAACAACCCAAAAGCAAACAGACCGCAATGACCCGCAGCTCCTGCAAAGCGCTAATAGCCCGAAGAAGCTGGTCTGTAAGAAAAAAGTACCACGGACAGAAAATGGCTGCCGGCAGTTCCCGCCGACGGTAAAAAAGCACCCCGACAGAGAGAGAAAAGGGAAAATGTGCCCGTTCAGGCCCAGCTTACCCCCGTTACAGGCAGGAACACCGTCTCTAGTCCCCGCAGCTAGTGAAGGAACGAGACCCAAGGCACCGTCGCGGGCAGAGGATACTGGGGCTCCCAGCTCCTGACAAACCCAGTAAAACTCAGCGGATCCTGTGAGAGCAGGCTCTGCCCTCTGATGGATAGCAAAAATAACAAAGCCCAAGGACCCCAAAAAAGGATCGCTGAAATATTAATGAGGAGCACTGTACTTCTCTACTTGAAACAAAGAAGGGAACAGTTTGCTATGCGTCCCTGCTAGGGCCAGTGAGCAAGGTTCCTCTCAGCAAAAGTGAATACACAAATTGCCTCTTGTTTATGTCTGTAATAGCCAGTGCCTGCAATCTGAAAAAAATAAAGATAGAACTCTGAAAATAAAAACCAAAAACTACCCTGTCTGACCACGTTCGTCTCTCCTGGGAGCCTGCCAGAGATACGTCCACTCTAGCTGCTGAGGACTGAAGACTGACTTGCTAACACCAGAGGGAGCTATTGTATCTGCTAGCAAAATTTCAGCATTCAGTCCTCAGCTGCTAGAAGGGATTGACTACCCAAATGTACCTGGACTGGCCCAGAGAGACGAAGAGGAATACGAGTATACGCTTCATGCATGTGCGGCGTTATGCAATTTTCCCCATACTGCCCCAGGTCCCCCCATCATAAAAAAATAGCTCAGCTGAATTGTAAAGGGTTGTTTTTTTAATTTGTGCACTATATAGCTTTTAAAATTGTCCTCAAGAGTGTTACAATTTTGAGAAATACAAGATTGCTGGCAACAGCCTTCAATTCTGTTTCCTCAAGATTAATCATTAGGAGGCAGTGATCAATGATGGTTCATCAACTGCTTGTTTAGGACAGTAAAATAACTTCTGCTCTCATACTTAGGACATCGTGTAGGATACAAATGCATGACTTCTTGTACCTCACTGCTGGAAGGGGACATTCTTTAGCAGACTTATTCCACATTATTTTAATTTGATTCTGGATCTTAACACAAGAAATGCTGCCTGACAGTAAACATCTAGGTTATAGCTTTCTTATACTTAAATACACACACAAATCTGTATAGTGATACCTGTAATTAAACCAAGAGGCAAGCCCTGTAAGTGGCCCCTCCATGTGTTGCATAGCAATACTTTCGTTGGAAGATTAGATTTGCTAGAAATGTATGGTCTAAATTATTTTTGCTTAATATTTTTTTGCTCTGATTATCAGCTTGGTTTGTAAGAGGAATAACACCATTGAAGGATTTTCATTAACAAACATTGGCTAGAGCCACTGGCTGACATTTCTACTTTGCCATTTGAAGGTCAGGTAGATCAGCAGATCTCAGTCTACTGATAAACATCATAGAAATTATAACATCTAGCACTAGCAGTCATATCATTTTAGGATGCAGAGTCTTGACTCTGTTCCTAGTTATCACCTTCAGAGTTATGACCCTGGGGAAGCTTGGCTAATGGAGTGTGCCAACATAAACAAATCTTTACTTCCCGAGTGCCCAACAACAACCTCTCCCAGGAGCTTATTTGCTGATCTTCTGCTTAGCAACATGGACTAGGTGCTATAATCAGTATACAACCTGGGACCCCTCTTCTCAACATTTCAACTCTCAGTTTTTCTCTGTAACCACTCTCCTACCACAAAAGGAGGACTAGACAAACCGTAGTAGTTTGTAATCCAAACTGAAATCTTCCTTATACATTTTAGATGATTTTTCAAGATCATCTTATTATGTTAAGACTTCAGTTTAAGCAACAATATATAAGGAAGCCTGCCCGTTTTAATACCAAAAGACAACAGATACAGACACAACAGCATTAGTCTTCCTTTAAAGAACTCTTACTCTAAAAAGAAGTCATCATGTCCAGCCTGCCGAAAGGAATCATTTGTCAAATAAAGTTTTATATCTCGGGGGGAGGGGGGGTGTTATGAACCAATTTATCTATAAGGAATATTATCATTTACACATTCAATGAAACTCTTAAGGTATTATAACAGAAGAGCAGCCAATGTCATAATCTTTCCCTTCCTTTTGACTAGTTTGTGCAAAAGAAAGTTTCTGAACCATTTTGATCTCAAATTTGTTGCTCAATCAGTTAGGTACCCTTTGCCTGAATGAAACAGGGTTTATTCCAATGGATTACATATTCAGGGGTCTAGTTATTAAAGGTGAGCTAACGTTAGCATGTGTTACTTCACCATTAACATGCATTATTAGTAATTAGGTCCCAATGAATAACATGGGACTTGTATTAAATTAATGCACATTAATGTTAGCAGATCTTAGTAACTGGACCCCCTCAGTTCTAAGACTTTCTGCTATGTTAAGTTTTCAGACTACCCATCATGAACATTCATGAAATATAATTTGCCTACATCTTTTCAAAGAACAAGATGAATTTGAATAATTGAGTTTCTTTGAAAACCTAACAAACCAAAATCTGAGAAATACAGAGTCATGTCATTCTAGAATCAGGGTATTTTACAACACAGTATAAGCCATGGTTTATTTTATTATTAAAAAAGAAAGAGTACCTTATGACAAACGTCCGTTTTAATTTCCTTTAATGCTCGTTCAGAGAAAACACAGCCACAGGTTCGCAGAACACAAAATCTGGAGGAAGAAAAAAAGGACTGAAGTATAAAAATGATGCTAATTCTAGTAAGCTTTTAGGTTTACAGCTTCAAATATCTTGGATTCATATCTACTATTGTGGGCAATAAAATAGTTTTCTAACTTTTTATGTATGATTACAGGAATAGAATAAAGCAGTAAATGCTCATTTGCACAAAGAATTTAGCATTCCACAAAAAGGAACAGCACTGAAAAGGCTGTTCTCATATTGTATCTATGGCAAAAATGCATCCTGCATCTGGTCCATAGAGCTGTACTCACAAATGGATACATTTGATATAGCTGATAATTTCCTTTCCCTGAATCCTGCTAGACCAGTCCCGACGAGTGGCTTATGCTCCCTTGCCAGCAGGTGGCGGTAGACTTGAGCAACTTTCAGTGATGTCAACACTATGGATATCCTCTGGTGCAGCCCTGAGAGAAGCCAGTATAAAAAAATTTCCCAAGCAGTAAGACAGACTGAAAAACTCAAAAAATGTTATTAACACACAAACAACTTTGCCACAAATAGCATAAGCAAGCATTTGGCTCTCTCAACATGATAAAATTGGTGTCAGGCCACAGAACTGATTAGGCCTTTTATGGCAGCCAGACCCTCAAACCTGCAGGAAAAAAAAAAAAGAAAGTCTTCCAGGGTGGGTCCTAGCTTGATCTAGTAGCATTCATGGAAAAGTAAATTATTAGGTATGTAAAATTTATCTTTCCTTAATATTTTGCTAGACCAGTCCAGATGAGACATATCCAAGCAGTTAGGACTCAGGGTGGGAAGACGACAATGCTCAAGACAGACAACCCTGCCAAAGGCACCATCTGTATTAACCGCAACAGCAATCTGTAGGGTTTTACAAATGCATTCAACAAGGACCAGGAAGCCACTTTATAGATGTCCTTTGGAGACAGAGTGGACTTTGCTTAGGAGGCCTGCACCCATGGAATGAGCTGTGACCCACTCCAGCATGTGCTTACAAACCAGAATGTACACTGATCCAATGGCCTCCACAGAAGACAATAGAGGATTTGACCTTTGAGGACAGGAGAAGATGCAACAAGCGGAAGGATGTAGTAATTTCCAGATATCTGAGCAACACCCTCCGCACGTCCCACAGATGTAGGGAGTCGTCCTTTCAAAGATTCTCTGAGAAGGAAGGCAAACAACAATCTGGTCCATATAAAAAATGGGAGGGGGGGACAGCACTGTTAAGAGAAGGACTGTATAGACCTCCAGGCAACAGAAACAATCAAGACCACCAGGAAGGTTTCTCTGCAAGACAAGGCCTGCAGCTTGGACACCCACCTGGTGGATACCAGGGCCCTTCGGAAGCCACCATAAGGGACCAATCCTTGAGGGAGGTCTTACCCATGGGCCCAAAGAAGTGCCCCTTTTAGGGCCCTCAACCACTGAGAGATCCACTGAGGGTACACAAGAGTACAGAACTACTTAACTCCCAAGGAAGAGTGCAAAATCGAGGTGTATCACCAATGAAATCCTTCAGATGCAATTCCTGTACCACAACAGGACCGCCATCTGAACTTTAAAGAATTCAGGGCCAAACCCTGGTCTAGACCAGACTGCCAAAAGGCTCAGATGTAAGCTAAGGATGTAGAGCAGTGGTTCTCAACCAAGTCCTCTGGGACCCCCAGGCCAGTCAGGTTTTCAGGATATCCACAATGAATATGCATGAGATAGATCTGCATACAATGGAGGCAGTGGCCCTCTGGGAAAGGATGCTGTATATCTCCCCATCCTGGCCCCTAGTGAGCCATCTTTTGCACAGGCTTCGGGCCCATTTGGGCCTGGTGATCTTTGTGACCACGTACTAGCCATACAGAGACCATGGTGCACAGGGTTTTGTTTTTTTTTCCTTTTTGCTCTAGGGGGGTATGGCCCTCTCTCTGGCTACCTCAAGAGATGGGCCTACTATGGCAGGGGTTTCTGGTAATGGAGGTTCCCAGTCCCTTCTCGCTTATAGCCTGGCTCTTGTGGGGCATAGGTTGTTCAAGAAGGGCTACTCTGGAGCAGTAGTAACCTCCTTGCTTAGAGCCCGGTGAGCCTCTACATCGGTGGTTCTCAATCAAGTCCTCTGGGATGCCCAGGCCAGTCAGGTTTTCAGGATATCCACAATGAATATGCATGAGATAAATCTGCATACAATGGAAGCAGTGCATGCAGATCTCTCTCATGCATATTCATTGAGGATATCCTGAAAACCTGACTAGCTTGGGGGTCCCAGAGGACTTGGTTGAGAACTACTGATGTAGAGGCTCTAAGCAAGGAGGAGCACCCCTTTCCTGATCTATGCAATGACAGACCTGAAGGACTTCATATGAAAAGGAGAAACTCGGGGGTTCACGAACAACTATCTCTAGGTCCAGGATATGCCGGAAGGAACTTCCCTTCCTGGGCACCTATATATCTGGAATAATATCCATGGTACTGCAGAAGAGGATATGGAAAAAATAGCCTGCAATTGCAGGAGGTGCTGAAGAGTTTCCACGAATATCATCAATCTGAGTGGAGGGCCACAGGGAGACTCTACCAGGGAGTCACTTATAACATTGCTGTAACTCAAATATTGCACATCATAATTTCAAGACTGGCCTGAACCAGAGACTTTAGGGATAGAAGGCAGGTGTCATGCATAAAGAGCTAATAGTTGTCCAATCTTGCTTGAGAACCCCAAAATCTACCAAACGTGATAAGGGCCCCCTCAATAGAGAAATCACTTGAATTACACCTCAAATGGCTGCACCTCGGGATGGACCGCCAGAACTCATTAAGAGGGATTACAGGCTCCTAGTGAAGCCATGATGGAGACTCAAGCAAGGCAAAAGCTCCAAATGGCCTTCCCCCTACTGCAAATGAGGTCTCAAAGGACTCGCAGTAGTCGAGGGCACATCAAGGCTCTACACATTGGCGCCTCTAGGCCTATCCTTCCAGGAGGTCTCTGTGGGTGAGCTTTCCCTCCCCAAGAGCAAGCAGCCCTTAAGGGAATCTGCTCAGCCACAGTTTGGAGCCGGCTTCTGTCGACTAAGTGTAGAGCAAGCACTGCCAACTAGCCAATACCACTGTCACCATGAATTCAGAAGAGACTCTGAAACAGTTTTAACAAGCAGCAACCATCTCTAGATGGTCCAAAACAAGCCTCCTAGTTTCCAGAATGAAGACTAGGCTGGATGACCATTAGGCAAAACCCACATGGTAATGTCAGTTATAGCTGGACCACAGAGGCTACCAGCAGAGGATGGACCCATCAACAAAGGGCTCATCTCCAGGCGTGCATATAGCTCTGCCTGAGAACAGAAGAATCCAAGCTATCAATGTCCCCGTTTAATGTATATTACCAAGTTTAAGTTACAATGTAAACCACTTTGACTGAAAACGATAAAGTGGCATATAAGACCTGTTAAATAAATAAACAAACTTATGGTGGCAACTGCAAAGGCAAAGGCATTCTTAAAGAGGAGCTCAAACCTCCAAAACTGAGAATTCTTGCAAGCAGCACTTACCTCTTGCAGGATGGTTGTGAGCTTAGTCACAGCCGTGACTAGGAGTCCCACTCACCTGCATAAAGGTGGTATATCAAGTACCAATAAACCATAAACCTTAGGGCCCAGTTTGGGGGATTTCCTCCCTAAAGCCCTTTGTGCTGCTGCATAAGTTCAAGGAGAGATATGAATGTGGCAGACCACTGGTTACCCATCTGCTAACCTCACCTGAAAGCAGTTCAGGATGTTATGGCAGCTCTGCATGTTGCAGGAGGGGAAGCACGTGCCTCAAGCCCCTATGAAGGGAGTTGCTAAACAGCTATCTGAAAAAAGCCCTTGGGCTGCTTCTGAAGTTACAGTGCAAGCCGGTAGAAAAGGTGAGGCCCAGATGTTCCCCAGAGGCCAACAGGCTTGTAGCTAAGGCCATGCTGCCAAGCTCCACGTCTGGCAGATCTAAGCTGCCATTTGCCGCAGTACCCACCAGTGGGAAAGAAGCAGAAAAGGAGCCACAGAAATGTCATTGGGCCCCAGGGCCTCCTGTGGGAGGTCCCAAAAGACCACAAAAAGAGTGTGTCCCCAGGCTTTTCAAGTATAGCAGGGGGCAAAAATAAAGCAGCTGAGGATAGAAAATGCTGGCGGTTGCTGGCTGCATCGAGCTGTGTAGCTGAACACTGCAAACGGTAAAGTTTTAAAAAAGGCCGTGAACAAACACACACCAAAGAAAGAAAGCAGGGCTGCAGCAAAAAGGAAGTCCTGAAAAGGGAATCTCTTCATCTCTCAGGCTAACTGAAAAAACCTGAGTAAAGAAGCCCCAGATGTCCACATAGGCCTGAAAGGTCCAATTGCTGAACAAAGGCCTGTTTTTAAAAAAGGTGAAATTAGACCTCACCTGCTAATTTTCTTTCCTGTAGTCCCTCAAGTCCAGTCCAGAGTGGTTTATGCAGGCCAACCAACAGGTGGAGACTGAGGAACACATTCTCAGAGTAGTATAAATATCCCGTGCCCACTGACTGAGCCAATATTGACACTTACTAAGCAGAGCTCCAGGCCAGGGCCCCGATACACATGGGTCCTGCAAACAGAATCAAGGGGCAATCCAGCCTGTAGGAGCCTTGCACCACTCGCCCCTGCAAACACACAGGGACAACCATTCCAAAAGAGAGACACTAGCCACCTAATGTTCCCCAATACTTCCCCTAATGAAGCTCAAAGTACTCAGAAAGGAACTCTACTTCCTCTGTACTTTATTTTGTTTTTATTTATTTTTTTACACCTACACACACACACACACACACACCTCTGAGACCGGGAGTCCATCAACACGCAAGCAACGGAAAAACACGCATCATCATGGAAAAAACGCTCCAGAAACCCACAACAAAAGCTGAAAATGAAGGGTGGTTCTGGACAGGACTGGAGGGACTACGGGAAAGAAAATTAGCAGGTAATGTCTAATTTCACCTTTTAGGGTATCCCTCCAGTCCAGACGAGTGAGACGTAGCAAAGTAGTACCAACGTTGCAAGGGAACCAAAACCCCTGCCCGCAGCACTGATGCCCCAAAGCTCACATCCTGCTGGGCCTGAAGATCCAAGCGGTAATGCTGCACGAAAGAATGCAGAGGATCAAGTAGCTGCCCAATAGTTGTCGGGGGTGGGGGGGAGGCACCCTCCCCAGCGCCACCCAGGAAGAATCCCGGGCTTGTTGAATGGGCCCACAGTGGCACCTGTCAGCACTTTAACAAGTAGGCCGATTTAATAGCCTCACACATCCAGCGAGCCAGAGAAGCCTTGGAGGCCACCTCACCTTTTGGGCCGCCAAAAAGGACAAACATGTCTGAGGGCCGAAAAGCTCAAGTCACTGCCAGAAAATGCTTCAGTATTCTGCAAATATCCAGCTTGTGCAGGAGAGAAAATTCCAGAGAGCCCTGATGCCCTGCAAAGGAGGGCAGAGCGACCGCGTGATTAAAGGTGGAAGTCTGAACCACCTTAGGCACGAAGGGACTGTTCTCAGTTCCACCTTCTCCTTAGAGAAAACCAGGAAGGGCTCCTTGCAAGATAACGCCTGCAGCTCTGAGATACGGCGAACGGAACAAATGGCCACCAGGAAAACTGTCTTCAGGGTCAAATCCTTGAGAGATACTGCCTGAAGTGGTTCGAAGGGCAGACCCCCCAGAGCATTCAAGACCAAGTTAATAAGAATCCATAACCATTATGTTTCGTACAAACTTCTAATTTCAATAACCTGCAACTACTCCCCCTTAAACATCACCACACCATATATACACACACATACAACCATTTGTAAAAAGCTCATTCCATGTTAACGTTACATAGAACGGGGAATATTAACTTTAAATTGTTCCATGTAAAGTGCATTGATCTTTGAAAAATGCTAAATAAATAATAAATAAGTTAACGTCCCGAGTTGGAATCAGAGGCCTATTTGGGGGGCGAGGGTGTTTAATCCCCCGCAAAAATCGAACCACATTCGAGGGGCCTGCCAGGGACACTCCTTGCATGAACCCCCAATAACAAACCAGCGCCACCACCTGTACCCGCAATGAACCTAGCATGAGACCCTTGTTCAGACCAGCCTGGAGAAACCCCAAAATCACTGACATGAGCACCCTAAGGGGACAGATGTCCCAGTCCGCACAACAGGCCTCAAAAAAGTCTCCAAACCCTGACATATGCCCGGTAGCAAGGCTATCATCATTGGTTCCTAATAAACAAGACCCAGGCCTTAAGCAAGAGCAGATCCACCACCAGCATGCACATGGGACAGAGTCAGAAGGTCTGTCAGCTGCGACAGCTGAAACGTCTTGTCTACCAGAAGCTGCACCAGATCCACATACCAAGGACACCGAGCCCAGTCTGGTGCTATCAGTAGCACCCAGCCCCGGTGTGCCTCTATGCGCTGAATTACCTGGCCGATGAGGGCCCAGGCTAGAAAGACCAACAGCAGCCCCCTCCGGGGCCATTGCTTGATGAGAATGTCATGGCCCTTGGCCATGGGGGACTGATGTCGACTGAAGAACCGTGGCAACTTGACATTCTCTAGTCATGCCATCGGGTCCATTACCGGCATCTCCCAACGCTCCACTAGGGATTGGAACACCATCTCCTAGAGCAGTGATGGCTAACCTTTTTGAGCCCGAGTGCCCAAACTGCCGCACAAAACCAAAGAATTTCCTCAAAGTGCCAGCACGTCATTTGCATAAGTGGTCTTATTTGCATAAATATTTGCATAATGTTACCATACACTAACTTTTAGTAAACATGTCTCTTAATGAGTGTATGGATAAAGAAAGACTAAAAGATTTCTACATTACTATAATCCAGTGCCAACCGCCAGGCACATTAGGAACTACTACAAACGCTGCCCATTTAGAACCCATAGCAAACCCGCCGTATCCTGACAGCATTACCAGGACTCACAAAGCACCATACCCTACCTATCAAAAGGCAACACTGCAAATATTAAACCAATACATTTCAGAAAATACTGGGGAAAGAGAGCAAGTGGCAACGTCAAATAGGAATTTCCTCTTGTACCAAACAAAGCGCAGATGTTAATGATGCACATTTCCCAGAGCTGACATATTCCAGTTAATAAATTCAAAATAAAGAGATATCTTTCTACCTTTTGTGCATTTTTTTTTCAGTTGCAATTGGTCCAGCCACCTTCTTCTGGTTTCTTCATGTTTTCTGCTAACTCTCCATCGTCTGCTGTCCATTTGTCCTTTCTTCTCTCTTCTAGTTTTTTTTCCATTCTCTCTCTCTCTCTACATCTGCTTTAACATACTAAT
Organism: Ichthyophis bannanicus; assembly: GCA_033557465.1. Taxonomy (NCBI): domain Eukaryota; kingdom Metazoa; phylum Chordata; class Amphibia; order Gymnophiona; family Ichthyophiidae; genus Ichthyophis; species Ichthyophis bannanicus. The sequence goes on along the minus strand of CM066049.1, from coordinate 114,225,781 downwards.
CTTTCTCCTTTTGCTCTTTCCTCATTCCTATTTCATCCACACAAATTTTACCCCTCCATCCTCAATCCCCAATTACTCTCCCAATACCTGGCCAATTGTAGATTTTTCATCCCTCCTACACAAAATATTTTTCCCCTCTCCATTTTACTCTCCCAGCCCCATCCCATTCTAATCCTCCCCCAACATCAGCTCCCTTCTAGTTCCAGTCTCACCCAGCATCCATTCCCTTCTAGTCCCTGCATCAGCCCATTTCCAGTCCAAGTCCCTTCATCAGCTCATTTTCAATCCTAGCCCCCCCATCAGCCCATTTCTACTCATTTCCTAGCCCCACCCTCAGCCCATGTCAAACCATAGCTCCCCTCCACTCAGCCCAATACCCGTCCACGCCCCCCCATGAGCCTACTTCCAGTTCTAGCCCCTCCATGAGTCCATTTCAATTCAAGCCCCCACCACAGCCCATTTCCAATCTTAGCTCCCCCCAACAGCCCATTTCCAGTCCTATCCTAGCTTTTCCATCAGCCCATTTTCAGTCCTAGCTCCCTTCCCTCACAGCCCATTTCCATTCCAAGCCCCCTCCCCATCAGCTATTTGCAGTTCAAGCCTCCCCTTCCACTCAGCCCATTTCCAGTCCTAGCAACACCCCAACCCATTACCAGTCCTAGCCCCCCGTCAATCAACTTCCAGTCCTAACCCCCATCACCCCATTTTCAGTTTAAGCCCCCCCCTATAACCCTTTACCAGTCCTAACCCCCCATCAGCCCATTTCCAGTCAGCCCCCCATAGCCCATTGCCAGTCCTAAACCCCCCCATCAGCCCACAGCCCATTACCAGTCCTAACCACATCAGCCCACCTCAAGTCCTAACCCCTCCCCATCAGCCCACCTCAAGTCCTAACCCCTCCCCATCAGCCCATTTCCTGTCCTAGCCCCCCCCATAACCCATTATCAGTCCTACACCCCCATCAGCCCACTACCAGTCTTAACCCCCCCATAGCCCATTACCAGTCCTAACCCCCCCATCACCCCATTTCCAGACAGCCCTCATCAGCTCATAGCCCATTGCCAGCCCTCATCAGCCCACACACCATTGCTAGTGTTATCTCCCCCCCATAGCCCACTGCGTCTTATACCCCCTCACCAGCCCACTGCCAGTCTTAACCCCCCCTCCCTAGCCCATTGCCAGTCTCAACCCCCCTCCCTCCCTAGCCCATTGCCACTCTCAACCCCCCTCCCCCCCTCCCTCGCCCCTTGCCAGACTTCACCTCCCTGCCTCCCTCCCCAGCCCATTGCCAGACTCATCCCCCACCCTCCCTCCCTAGCCCATTGCCAGTCTCAACCCCCCTCCCTCCCTAGCCCATTGCCAGTCTCAACCCCCTCCCTCCCTAGCCCATTGCCAGTCTCAACCCCCCTCCCTCCCTAGCCCATTGCCAGTCTTAACCTCCCTCCCTCCCTAGCCCATTGCCAGTCTTAACCCCCCTCCCTCCCTCCCTAGCCCATTGCCAGTCTTAACCCCCCTCTCTCCCTCCCTAGCCCATTGCCAGTCTTAACCCCCCTCCCTCGGCTCATGGCAATAAAAAAAAAAAAAAGCTGCCCGCTGCCGCATGGAGTGTCCCGCGGGGCTCCCTCTGCCCGGCGGGACTCTCCCGGCGCTGCTCAGCCCCTCTCTGCCGGCTTGCAGAGACGCGAAGGGAGAGAGAGTCTCCCTCGCGTCTCTCTTAAGCCCGCAGGGGCAGATGGGAAATTTCCCATCAGCTCCTGCGGGCTTAACAGAGACGCGAGGGAGACTCTCCCTTCGCGTCTCTGCAAGCCGGCAGAGAGGGGCTGAGCAGCGCCGGGAGAGTCCCGCCGGGCAGAGGGAGCCCCGCGGGACACTCCATGCCGCCGCGGCGGCAGCGGGCAGCTTTTTTTTTTTTTTTTTTAATGTGCGACCTTCCCGCGTGCCAGCTGCAAGGCCTTCGCGTGCCACAGCTGGCACGCGTGCCATAGGTTCGCCATCGCTGTCCTAGAGGGATCATTTGCCTGGGTCCAGGGTGTGGCGACTCAAGTAATTCACCTGTACATTTGCAACCCCAGCCACGTGCATTGCCAATAGGGCTGTAAGATTTTGCTCGGCCCACTGGAGGAGAAGAACTGCCTCTGCTGCCACTTGGGAGCTCCGAGTGCCCCCATGACAACTGATATATGCCACGGTGGTGGCATTGTCAGACAGGACCCACACTGCTTGGTGATGTACCAGCAGAAAGAAGGCCTGCAGTGCCAGATGCACTGTCTTCATCTCTAGCAGGTTCATGAGCCATAGCTGCTCCTCAGCTGAACTCCAACCCTGCGCTACCTATGCCAAACAGGGCCCCCCAGCCAGAGAGACTTGCATCCATAGTGACTATCCAGGGAGATTCCAGTCCCCAGGTTCACTGTGTTCAGCCATCAATGTAAGCTGGTCCGGATCGCCTTGGGCAGAAAAAGATGCACTTTCATGGACTGCTCCAATGGTGACCAATGGGCCAAGAGATGTGTCTGAAATGCCCGCATGTGGAGGTAGGCCCACGGAACCAGTTCCAGGGAGACAACCATTCAGCTGAGTACCTGGAAATAATCCCAGGCTTAGACGCAGTGCCCGGTAAATAACATGCACCTGAACCTGCAACTTCACTATACAACCTTCCAGTAAATAAACCATGCCCTGGCACATGTCGAAGCAGGCTCCGAGATATTCCAGGGACTGAGAGGACTGCAGTTGGATCTTGTGAAGGCTCACTACCCCCTCTCCCGAAGTCCTGCAGGCAGTAAACCACCATTGCTGTCGTGCTCGCTCTCCTTGAGAGAGTCTTCCCCCAGAACAACCAGTTGCCCAAGTAGGGGTGGACTAGTATGCCCTGCTTGCATAGATGGGCCACCAGGACCTTGTGAAGACCTGGGGCACCGTTGCTGGCCCGAAAGGCAATGCTTGAAACTGGAAGTGCCCTTCTGGGCACTGCAAAGCGAAGAAAATGCTGATGCTTCGGGCGTATCGGGATGTGCAAATACGCCTCCATGAGGTCCAACGAGGTAAGAAAATTTGCCTTGGTGCATGGTCACAATTACAGACCGCAATGTTTCCATGTGAAAATGCGGCACTTCCAGGAACCTGTTGCCCCTCTGAGGTCCAGAAGGGCCGCCAGGATCCCTCCTTCTGTGGCACCATGAGGTAGATGGAATACCAGCCCAGGCTGCACTCTGACCTCGGGACCGGCACTACTGCTTTGAGTTGTAACAAGTGCTCCAGCTTTGTCTACACGGCACCCACTTTCTAGGCCGATCCGCAGTGGGAGAACATGAAGAGATTGGGCAATGCCTGGGCAAACTTGAGGGCATAGCTTTTGCGAAGCACTGGCAAAACCCAGGCATCGGTGCTGATCTGGGCCTAGGCAGGAAGAAAGCACCGCAGGCGGCCATCCACCGGCTGCACCCCCGCTGGAGCCCCATCACCTTCATTGTGGAGTCTTGGGAGCAGCTGGGACGGCAGAAGTGAACCCCATCCACTCAGGCTCCCCCCTGAAAGGACGAGCCCCGCTGCAAGAAGCAAGCCCATTGAGAATTTCCCCCACGAGAGGGTTGGTATCCCTGAAAACTATCACCATGGCCCTGTATTGGGCCACCTCTCCCTGATTTAGGCTTATTTCTGGCAAACGGGACACCTTGGACTCTCCCAGGGTCTTGACCAATTTCTCCAAGTCGTTCCCAAAGAGCAACTTGCCCGCAGCTTAGGGGAGCTTTGTGAGTTTCATCTTGGAGGCAACATCCACCAACCAATTACGCAGCCACAACAGGGGGCGAATCACCACCATCATGACCATACTCTTGGAGGACACTTGAAGCAAATAGTACAGCAAGTCCACCAGGTAAGCCATCCTGGATTCCAGATGGGCATCTGCCATCTGCCTGGGGGCTCCTTCTTCCTCGTGAGGACCTTGCGACCAGCAGAGACAAGAACGGGCCACATAAGCCCCACAAACTGTGCCTTGGAGTCCCAGGGCTGAAACCTCAAAGGCCTGCATGAGCAATGCCTCCATGCGCCAGTCCTTAAGGGCCACGCCCCCTTCCTCCTGGATGGTGGTATTTCATGTAACCGCTGCCACCACAGCATCCACCTTGGGAAGGCGCAACTTCTCCTTCTCCTCCGGGGGAGGGGATAGAGCTGTTCCATACTACTGCCCAAACGGAGCCCTGCATCAGTAGTGATCCACTCCTCGACTATCATGGCCCATGGGACCCTATAGACTGGAAAGGACTGCAAAGTCCTAGGAATCACTTCCATAATGGGATCTTCATCTGGGTCTGGGACTCCATCCCAGGCCCTGCAATGTGCAGGGCTGCAAGTGACTCCATGATAAGAGCAAGCTCATCATGATAAGGGATCCTCTACCTCAAGGAGCTCACCCCTCTTCCAGCTTCTCCTGGTCCAGGTGGTATTCCAGGGAGTCCTGCAGCAATATGGAGACCGAGGACCCAGACTTGCGCTCCCCACTCCAACATTCCCGCTGGGGACGCTTGGGGAACATTGATGCAGTTTCCTTGAGGCAAATCATGGAGTCTGATGCCCCCGCAGCACCCTGCTTCATGAAGAAGGCACAGTGCGCATCAAAAACACAAACTTGGAGGAGAAAGGGATGTCCCCTGTCCTCCCCACTCTGACAGCCCAGCCAAGATCCTTTCCCTCATGAAAATCACAGGCTTTTTGAAGCAATGGAGGCCCCAGATCTTCCCCTGCAGGCTCGAGTGCAGTTTCCAAGATGGCGGCAGTTCCCACCAAAACTGCAGGACCACTGTCTTCACCCACAGCCTATAACATCCCCAGCCTCCTCCTCAGACCCTCCATGATGTCCTCTGCTGCTAATCTGACCAACTTTTGGCAGCCACAGCACAGTCTGATATCAGAGAGCTGTACCCTGCAGCTGCTGCACAGAGCACACCAGCCCCGATCCATGCGGTCACGGTATGTTCTGCTTTCCCCCAGAAAAACACAGGAAAAATCCCTCCGGGGCCTGCAGGACTTACCTGGGGCACCCCCTCTACCCGAATCATGAGATTCGCACAGAGCTGCATGTCTGCCTCGAAGTTTCCCTTTTCTTTTTTGGGAGGTCTTTCTAAACAACTTTAATGCTGGGGGGAGGGGAAGTTGGGGAGGGATGTGGAGTCTCCAGGTTCTGCACCCCTGGCCCAAGCTTTTCCTTCATGCACTTAAGGCCTCAAGCAAGGCTCACCATCTGCTGGAGACTGAGGAATACTGGCTCGGTCAGTTGACACAGGCTATTTATACTGAACTGAAGAAAAGGTGTTCCTCAGTCTCCACCTGCTGGTTGGCATGCATAAGCCATATCTCTGGACTGGACTGAAGGGACACCCTGGAAATTAAAATTTGGAGCTGTTTTACTGAAAGCAGCAAAGAGCCAAATACTGTCCCTTAAACCCAACTGGACAAAAAAAAAAAAGAAAAATCATAAAATTTAACCCCCCCCCCCAAAAAAAACCCAAAGCATGCAGAAAAGGACAGCGAGAGGGAAGGGGGGAGGGTCTGAGCCCAACTTACTGACCCCCCTTTGAGATCTTCCTGCTCCTCTCCAGGCCACCAAGTACTAGAAACTCATGCTTAAAGTTGGACAAATGAGGGATGTCAGCTCCAAGAGACATGGGTGTACCTGCTCTTTGAGCAACATTAGACCTTAACAGACTAAATCACAGTAGGTGTGGGCCAGGAGAGTCAGGCCTATCTGCACTGCTGCACTGCAGGCAGGCAAAGACTGGCTTCTCAGTGCTGCATCACTTAAAAGTTACTCAAGTCTGCCTCTACCTGCTGGGCAAGGGAGTATAACGTACTCAACTGGACTAGTCTAGCAGGATAAGGAATCAGCTTTTGGTACAACTCAAAAGCAACTTGATTCATTTCAAACTATTTTCTTTAAATCCAGTAAAACGTTAAGCAACAGGATATTACCAAACTTCAAAGGTTTGGCAGCTGCATCATGTTTCTGAAAATTTATGTTTCATATGCCATCTTGTGGTCAACATGCAGAAAATATATGTTATGACCTGCAAAATGTATCCAGAGTAATATATACATTACAAAGTAGAGATGTGTAGCCTTACCAGTGTCACTTTCAGCTTGGCAAAATTTAATTCAATAGACACATCATGAACGATCCTCATTAAAGGGCAAAATTTTACATCATACGTGGAGATCAGAATTGAGATGTCGAAGTCGGGATGTATACAGTTCCGGCAGTATTTTAGAAAAGGACCCAGCAAACATGGAGCCTTTCCTAAAATACACATAAGGACATGCAAGAGTGCATGTGTAATTGGTCACATGCAGAGCTGGAAAAGTCATTTTACAAATGTACAGGTACAACAAAATCAACAGACGCAACTGGGCAACTTATTTTGGAAACCTATACAATTAAATGCTACCAAATAGCGACAGAGGCCTGGTATCCTTAATACACTAGAATTCGGAGGGGGAAGATAAACAATGGAGGATTGAGGAGGATAACCCTCTTAATCTGCCTGTGAAGGACTAGGCGAAACAAACACCTCTTATATATGCCAGGGAGCAGCTGTAAATTCCACGGACAACCACATCCGCTTGCAATTTCTGAAATATTATGGCCATCCACGTGTAAAAATGTAGCCCTTTCTAAAAATCACCATTTCCATGTAAGAGTCATTTCCATGTGAAAATACCAGATTTGCCATGTGCAAATTGTGAATAAAAGCTTTTGAGATGCTCTCACTTAATGCTCTCGTAAGTTTATGTAAACGATGTGCCCTGCATATTACTCCTCATAAACCAAAAGGGGAAAAATGATGTTCAGCACACGAGGCCTCTAAATGCTATCTAATATATATTTTGTTTCTTACATGGGCATTCCTAATACCAACTTGAATTCAAAGGATTGTGAAAAATAATTATTGTAAAGGATTTAGTTTGCAGGAGAATTTATCACATTTCTCAAAGGGAGGCCCATACACTTGAAAATGCAAGCGAGATGGGGTAAGAGGTCTCACCTGTGTCTCCCATTCATTTCCAAGCCCACCACTGGGCAGATGAAGCGCGCACCCTGAAGATCATCATATTTGTCACCTTTTGTATTTCCTTTATCACCGTTCCAGGCTGGATTATCACTGAGATTCAATCCAATTACATTCTGGAGAAAAAAAGCACATCATTTTTAATTTGGCTACCTAAGATTTCAGTGCAGTAAGACAGAAAAACAAGGCCTTGTCCAGGTAAGAGGTCCCATTGTTGGGCTCAACACATCACCTTTATTTGAAGATATTTCACTTATCAAAAATATGCAGTAATAGCCAAAAGTAAGAAATATGGAAGGAAGCATCTGACTTTTAGATATCCTTACTCTGTCTATAGTTTGAAGTACCATTTTGGCAACTAAAAAGATGACAGTACTTTGAGCCCAGGAAATATGGACTGTTCTCGCCTGTTTGAGACAAAAGTAATCCAGTTATATTCTGAATTTTCAAAATGCAGAATATAACTGAACCTCTGGCTGTGCTGTACTGTACTTATTGTTTTGCCCTGGAAGCTCCTTTGATTTTCCTCCAGAATCGGAAGCATCCTGTTTTGGGCTATAGTGCCAAGAGAGTTCATTTGAAGTTACTCGTGGATTTTTCTCCTATTTTACATCCCCCCCCCCAACACTTAGCCCAGCCATTTTAGCGAGTACTCAGCTAGAGGGCATGTAGAATCCTGGCCACTGGCTATCATTGTGGAGCAATAGCTGGAACTCCCACCAAAGCAGTAGACCTGACCTGGAAACTCTACCACACTTGCCACTGAACCACCAGTGTTGTATGCTAAGGAAAGAAAATCTACTTGCAGTAAGGTTTTCAGCCTTGGGAATTCCAGCTAGTTTACCGGAGCATTACAAAGACTATAAGATATTACAAGACATCAAAAAACAGCAGCAACAGTACTAAAACATATGTCACTTTTAACATACCAAACCCACCTTAATGCTCTTTATGTGAGTGGCGATCTCCACCACTGCTTTGTCAGGAGACTTGTCCAGCAAATGTTCAATGATTGCATCTTTGTTGTAAAGCCTGCAACACAAGATTAAGCATCAAATCACTGGAGCACTAAGGACAGAGAACTACTGAGAACTAATCTGCTACGAAAAATAAAATCACACAAACGTTTCCATACCTGCCAAGCTCACAAGCCACTATTGGTTTGCACAATTTTTCTTGACTTAGAGCACAATAGTGCCATCGGGCTACTAATTCAGCATTTTTATCCACCTATGAAAAAGAAAAAAATTATTTCCAAAATATTGTGGATATAGACAACTGTCATGAATACATATCAGCGACTGATCACTGTAATTTTGTTTTCCATTCCTGCATACTCTTGAAGTTTCTTTTTAGTACCTTCACTGTAAAGTCATTAAGGAAGGGTCACTCTCTTAATGTAGTAACATGGCAGAGGATGGCAAATAAAGAATCAATGTGGTTCATCCATTCTGCCCAAAAGAGTTGCTAGGGTAGTAGCTATCACATTCTACAGGTTACTTTCCCCGTGATATTTTAAGATAAACCTTGACAAATTTCTTAGAATCTAGGAGCCAGCTTAAACCTTTAGGAGCCAGCCACTGAGACTTTGGTCACAGAGCTGTCTCATCCCTTAAGAGGTGTACCGCAGCTGCTTTAAGGGCCTGATTTACTGTTTTCCTATTTTCTATGGGAAAAGAAAGCTTAATAAATCAACATTAGACAGTACCAACAGAAGGCAGTGACTCTTCTCCTCTTCCTCCCACCACCCCCAATGAGATCATCAGCTTACTGGTGATCTTTATAGCTATACCCAAGCCAACTTCCTATGTTGCTTCATATATCACCATGGCTTAGTAATAAGTAAAGCAATAATCTCCCATAGCCCCTGTACCCTCACCTCACACACTCTCTCTCTTCCCCCCCTGACTTCTCTCTCTCTTTCTCCCCCCCCCCGACTTCACATACTCTTTCTCTCTGTCCCTCCCTGCACCCTGACTTCACACTGTCTCTGCCCCTTCCACTCCGACTTCACACACTCTCTCTGTACCTCCCCCCCCGCCCGCCCGCCAACTTCACACACTCTCTCTGTACCTCCCCCCCCCCCCCGCCGACTTCACTCTGTCTCCCTCGCACCCCGCCTTCACTCTCTGTCTCTCTTCCCCACATCCGGACTTCACACACTCTCTCTCTGATCCCCCTCCGCACCCCGACTTCACACACACTTTTTCTGTTCCCCACACACCCCGACTTCACTTTCTCTCTGTCTTTCATGCACCCTGACTTCACTCACTCTCTCTCTGTCAATGCCCTCCTCCTCTAGCCAGCATCCATTATATCATACTATTCCTGCCACGTTGCTCGCTGCTCCACAGTGATTGGATCTACATGCAGTTTGAGTTGCGTGGTGGAGAAAATTTATTGATCTTGCAGTTTCAAGCTACGTGCAGAGCCAATCACAGTAGAGCAGGGGAAAACATGGCAGGAATTCTAAGCTATATCGGATGATGGCTGGGGGCAATGAAATCTTGGGAGCCAGGATGCATGCATGGCAAGCAGACACCTGGGATTTGCTGAGCCCTGTCTCAGGAGAAGCTAAACATTCATTTCACAACTGCACCTTACAATAGAGATACTAAAAAGAAACCTCAACAGTATACTGAAACGGAAAACATTTGAAATTACAATGATCAAACACATTGAAGCTTGCCCAAAAGTACTAAATAGAAATACTGGCTCTCTCGTCCATTAATAGATATAGAGCCTTCATAATGTAAAGTGCCACTGTTTCATCACCTCTGTCTATCCCCTCCACCCACTTTCATTCAGTTGTAATGACATACGCAAACAGCCTAAGACCTAGATGAGTTTGTACTATTTAAACACAGTATAAACACACTGCTCCTTCACCGACCTAATAAAGAGAGGATAATGCTGGAAAGCTTATCAAAGATTATTAAGAACATAAAATATGTATGCTGGGTCAGACCAAGGATCCGACAAGCTCAGTGTCCTGTTTCCAACAGTAGTCAATCCAGGTCACAAGTACCTGTCAAGTTACCAAAAGGATGCAAAGATTCCATGCTGCTTATCCCAGGGGTAAGCAGTGGATTTCCCCAGTCCATTTTAATAATTGTTTATGGACTTCTCCTCCAGGTACCTGTCCAAACCCCTTTTAAACCCAGCTACACTAACAGTTTTACTACATCCTCTGGTAATGAATTACAAAGTTAACTTAGCCCAATAAAAAGGTATCAACTACAATTTGTTTGTTGACATTCATTCCCATAATAAAGCAAGAGCAAGTATTATGTTGCTCTTATTTACAAAACAACCTTCAAATTTGCTCAGATCTTTATCCTGGGCAGTCCACCTGAAAAAGTTCGCTCTTTGGCTTGCAATGTCACTTTCTGAGATGGATGAGCCTTGGCATCTCTGAATCTTGTGAGCCTGACCAGCTAAAGCAGTGTTAAGAGACGTTCCTCTTGCTTGCTGGAGATGAAAGCGGGAAACCATGAGAAACTGATAGGGAGCCAGTGAAGTGACTTGAGAAGAGGGGTTACATGAGCACAATGACACTGGCGGAAGATAAGCCGTGCAGCTGAGTTTGAACAGATTGAAGGGGAAAACAATGATTCTGAAGGAGACCAGCGAGCAGATTACACTTGGACGTCCCTGTGTAAAATGTGCCTTCAACGGTCTTCTACTCCTGAGCCCTTAAAGGACTCCATGTCCCAGAATGCACCGTAGCCGGTACAACTCCGTTCCCTTCTCTGACGGCGCTTTCCCCTTCCCCCAGCGAAGGTGAATCACCGCATGAAACCTTCCCTCACCTGTTCCACCTTCTTCGGCCCTTTCACCAGCTCGTGTCTCTTCGGGATCGTTCCACCGTCGCAACCCATGGCGACGACGGCCGCCGCCTCCGAACCGAATTCCGCAGATCGCTGGCCGCAGGCACGCAAGCTTCCGGAACGTCACGGCGTACGTGATATCAGACGCGCGGGTGCGACGCTGCAGGTCGCCTGGTGATGTCGTCATGTAAGTTAATTAGATGAAGGTGGGATGGGCGATGGAGCTTCTAATGTAATGGCTTCGTTCACTTACCGGAGTGTGGAAATAGCATTTCAGACGTATATGAAGCTTATACCGGTCCGCTTGCCTCTTTGGCCTTCTCAGCTATCTAGCATTTAGCGACAGGTTGGCCGCGTAGGCCCAGAGAGGGGCGGCAGCAGTGGCAGAAGGCGGGAGCTCTAGGCAACTGCTTAGTTCTCCTGGTAGCCCCATCTCTCTGTATGGAGCACCTTCAGAATTTTGTGTCCTAGGCAATTATCTGGTTTGGGGTATTTTTCTGTGCCTAAATCCGGGCTTGATGTAGCCCCACTGCAAGCATGGCTTGATAGTTCTGATTTTCTTTGGAACACTGATAGGAAAAACAAAACTATAAAGCCATGCTTGCAGTGGGGTTACATCAGGCCCAGATTTAGGCATAGGCGATTGCCGCCCTAGGGCACAACATTTTGAAGGTGCCAGAGAGGAGCCGGAACCCACTTATTTTAGTGTCATGTGCCTGTGCTGCTTAAGAGACCTTTTAATTCTCATTTTCTTTGGAATACTGATTGGAAAATCAGACTTATAAAGCCATGTGTGCAATGGGGTTAAATTCAAGATTGGATCAACCTGTTTGACTGAGTCGACCTGGGTGCAAGTGCCAAGTGAGTAGAGTCACATACTGCAGTGACTGAGCAAGTGGTTAACCATAAAACATCAGGCTCACCAGCCCTTCCCTTTCACCTCTGCTCTGTCTTTAACAAAAACTTTCCTGGCTACCCAGAAAATTACTTGCACTTCAGATCCAATTCCATCGAGATGGATTGCATAACCATTTCTTAACTTGGTATCCACAGTAAATAACAGTTTATCCTCTAGTACTGTATCCATTATTTGGAAAAAGGCACATGTGCAACCTGTCATTAAGAATCCAAAACTTGACTCTCAGGACTATCAACTATCTCTCCATTTCTAATCTTTCTTATCTGTCCATTCTAGTAAAAAAAACAACAACCAATTTTCTCAGAACTCTGGAACCATGTTGAAAAAAACAAATACTCTACATCCATGTCAATCAGGTTTTTGCCCATCTGTACATTACAGAAACTATACTTCTTTTCTAAGTGAGGTACACAAAGAAAGTTTGCCTTAGTCTTCTCTTTAGATCTTTCAACTTTAGACATGGTTGATCATCACAATCTGCTTTCTAGCCTTCGTGCTTGGCCTCCACGACACAGTATTTGCTTGATTCAACTCATTTCTATCAGAGGGCACATTGGTCCTCGGTCATCATCTTCTCAGTCCCTAACCTCTGAAATCTCATAGGGTTCATTCTTGGCACCCATTCTATTTAACATTTGGCAATGATTAGGACTGCTGCTTCTTTGAAAAATATTCCATTCAAAGTTTCAGGACCATGGACATATCTGGAGTCATTTTTTTTCCTTTTGGTGAACTGTCCAGCTCCTTACTAGGAAACACTCCATAAGTACTGATTTACCACTATGGGATGAGCATAATCAGAAGTGATAGGACTTAAAGAAGTTATTAACCAGGCTCTATCAATAATTTGTTTTCTAACCAGGGCTCTACAGATCAACAAACAGTAAGGATTTGAGGGTTTGTTTGTTTGTTTTTATTATATTACATTGCTAGCTCTCTGACTGGGAGCTCCTAAAAGGGTTTTTTTGTATATTTTTTAAAGCAAGGTTACTTTCTTTTTGGTGCTTTAGGGGAACTTTTGCTGAACTCTAGTAACCTCCTCAGGTTTAGAAACTGCTAACACCTAATCAGGAGTTAGTGGGCTTGATTTCCTGAGTGCAGCTGAGGCCTGCATAAAAGGCTCCAGTGCACTGTTCCCTCTAAGCTGTGCGCGTGTGCGCACGCTGTGATAAGGAAGCTTATCATAGCTCAGGAAGGAGCTATAGTAAAGGTGAAGTGACTCTGAACAAGCAACCTGTCAGTTCTGGTAGAAATAAGAAAACAAAATTTTTCCATAAAAGACTACCAGTCCCAGAATGCACGAGGTTTCCAACAGCCATTAGAGGAGCTGAAGTGGGGAAAGCGTAGTTACTCACCTGTAACAGGTGTTCTCCAGGAGCAGCAGGAATCAGTCCTCACTTATGGGTGACGTCGGCGCCGACGGAGCCCTCGCGGAGCAATTTTCCCCAGCTTTCAAAGAAAGCCTTTGGGAATTGCAGCGCGCATGCGCGGTCGACTTCCCGCCCGAAGGTGCCATCTTAGCCAGTCAGATGACATAGCTAAAAAAGACAGCATAAAAATTTGCAAAAAGAACATAAGCAGACGATTGCAACTCCAAGGGGAGGAGGGAGGGTAGTGAGGACTGATTCCTGCTGCTCCTGGAGAACACCTGTTACAGGTGAGTAACTACGCTTTCTCCAGGACCAAGCAGGAAGTCAGTCCTCACTTATGGGACTCCCAAGCTCAAGGCTACCGGAGACCCTAAGCACAAAAATGAGCTCCCTCTAGCTCAGCAGCACAGAAGGATAGAATCCTCGCTGAATTATCACCCACCGGTAGCCCACATCCGGGATGGAGGGTAGGAGTTGCTCAGACCTCAAAGAGATTACGGAGGACTGCCTGTCCGAAAGCACTGTCCCTACGGGACTCCCTCTCGAGATAGTAATGGACCGCAAAAGTCTGGCTCGAAGACCAAGTAGCGGCCCGGCAGATATCTGCCAGCGGAACAGAGCGGAGGTAAGCCACTGACGTGGCCTTTGCCCGAACGCAATGAGCCGTGACTCGACTTTCTAAGGAGAGTCCGGCTGCCCCATAAGCCCAAGAGATACAGTCCGCAACCCAGATGGACAGAGTACGCTTGGAGACCGGGAGCCCCAATTTATTGGGGTCAAAAGACACAAAAAGCTGAGCAGCTTTACGGTGCTCCCGCGTACGGTCAAGGTAGAAGTTCAATGCCCTTCTACAGTCCAGGGTATGGAGGACCGTTTCAGCTCGGCTGGAGTGTGGTCTGGGAAAGAAGGTCAGAAGTACCACCTCCTGATTGATGTGAAAAGGGGAGACCACTTTAGGCAGAAATTTTGGGTGAGTCCGTAGGACTACCCTATTCTTGTAGAACCTAGTGTAAGGGGGATCAGACACGAGGGCCTGCAATTCACTTACGCGTCTAGCGGAAGTGAGGGCTATCAAGAACAGCGTTTTCCAAGACAGAAAACGGAGAGAACAGGTAGCCATAGGTTCAAAAGGCGGACAGGTGATCCGCTGCAAAACCACATTCAGGTCCCAGTCAGGCGCTGGCGGGCGCAGAGGTGGTTTAAGTAGAAGAAGACCTCGGAGAAACCTCGCTACAAGAGGGTCGCTGGAAAGAGGTCTGCCGTCCACCGGCACATGATGTGCTGAAAGAGCACTGAGGTGAACTTTGACGGAGTTGGACTTAAGTCCCAGATTAGAGAGGTGTAGCAAGTACTGCAAGATCACCGACACCGGGCAGGAGAAGGGATCCTGAGACTGTTGGGTACACCAGACTGCAAAGCGACGCCATTTAAGGGCGTAGCATTTGCGGGTAGAAGGCCGTCGCGAAGCCAAGACGACCTCCTCCACCTCCGCCGGCAAGAGAAGAGGAGCAAGGACTACCCTTTCAGCAGCCAGGCCATGAGGTTGAGAGACCTGAGGTTGGGGTGCAGTAGGGACCCCTGATCCTGGGTGAGGAGATCCGGCTGCACCCCCAGAGGGATTGGATCCTCCACCGCCAGTTGCAGCAGGAGCGGAAACCACGGCTGACTGGGCCAGCGAGGGGCCACCAGGATCATGAAGGCTTTGTCTCGGAGAACCTTGAAAAGAGTCCGAGAGACTAACGGGATGGGAGGGAAAGCGTACAGAAGGCTCCCCGACCATGAGATCAGAAAGGCGTCCGCCGCAACCCGAAGGGGGTGAGGCTGACGAGAGCAGAAGCGAGGAAGCTGCCGGTTGTGAGGACTGGCAAAGAGATCCACCGTGGGGAGGCCCCACCTGAGGAAGAGCTTCTGAACGATCAATGGATCCAGACGCCACTCGTGCGGCTGGAGGACCCTGCTGAGTTTGTCCGCCAGGCAATTCTCTTGGCCCGGGAGATAAACTGCCTTGAGGAGAATGCCGTGACTGACGGCCCAAGAGCAGAGCTTCTGTGCCTCCCGGCAGAGGAGGAAGGAGCCCGTGCCCCCCTGCTTGTTCACGTAGAACATGGCAACTTGATTGTCCGTCTGGACAAGGACGGACTGTTGGGAGGTCAGGTGGGAGAAAGCCTTGAGAGCTAGGCGGATCGCCCTGAGCTCCAGGAAGTTGATCTGCTGAGCAGACTCCCACTTGGTCCAGAGGCCCTGAGTACGTGCCTCTTGGCAATGTGCTCCCCAGCCCAGGAGGGATGCATCGGTGGTCAGCACCCGGGTCGGCTGAGGTGACTGGAAAGGCATTCCTAATACCAGGTTCGGCTGCCGGAGCCACCACCGGATAGACGAGACCAGCGGCTCGGAGACGCGCACCAGGTCTGCTAGGCCGCCCGTGGCTTGTCGCCACTGCCGGCGGAGACACCATTGAGCAGACCGCATATTCAGGCGGGCATTGGGGGTCACATGGACGGTGGAAGCCATATGGCCGAGCAGTCTCAGGAAGCGCCTGGCGGAGACCAGGGGCTGGCCGCGAAAGCGGTCGGCTAGGTCCATGAGCCGCTGAGCCCTGTCGAGCGGTAGGTACGCTCGCGCCTGAGGGGTGTGCAGCCTTGCGCCGATGAACTCGAGATCCTGTGAGGGGAGCAAAGTGGACTTTGCGAAGTTTATGACAAAACCCAAGTGCTGCAGCAGAGTCACCGTGCGGCACGTGGCGTTGGTGACCTCCTGAGCGGACGCTGCTCTGATGAGCCAGTCGTCGAGGTACGGAAAGACAAAGAAGCCGTGAAGCCGGAGATGGGCCGCCACGACCGCGAGACATTTTGTGAAGACTCGCGGTGCGGAGGACAGGCCAAAGGGCAGTACTCTGTACTGGTAATGATTTCCCGCCACCACGAACCTTAGGTATTGGCGGTGGCTTGGGTGAATGAGGATGTGCGTGTAGGCATCCTTTAGATCTAAGGAGCATAGCCAATCTCCCTGCTGGAGGTAGGGCAGAAGGATTCCAAGGGTAAGCATTTTGAACTTCTCCCGCACAAGGAACTTGTTGAGGTTGCGCAAGTCCAGGATGGGTCGGAGGCCTCCTGTTCTCTTTGGTATCAGAAAATACCTTGAATAGAAGCCCTGACCTCTCAGGTGGTGTGGCACCGGTTCCACCGCCTGATCCTGCAGAAGACCTGCTAACTCCTGAAGGAGCAACTCCCTGTGCAGAGGGGGGCGCGGAGGCTCTCCCAGAAAATAGGAGGGAGGGACCTGATGGAAGTGGAGAAGGTAGCCCTCTCACACGACCTGAAGCACACAGGCATCTGCGGTGATGCTGGACCACCTGTGGGCGAAGTGAACCAGCCGGCCTCCGGTGCTGGGGGGAACCAGCGGGGGGGGAGAGGCTATGCTGAGCGAGTCAAAAGCCCCCACCCTGCTGAGCAGGGGCTGGTGGTGCAGGCTTGGGGGCTTGCTGCCTACGGGACCCGTTACCCCGTCCCTTGGCCTGCTGGCCCTGTTGGGGAGCTGCAGGGGCCTGATAATGGGGGTATTGTTTGTAGGCAGCTGCCTTCCTCGGGTAAAAGGACTTTTTTCCCGAGCCCTTCTTTTTCTGGGAAGGGGCGGAGGTCTTCCTAGAAAGCCTGGTCCTGGTGAGAGTCTCAGTCTCAATTTGTGCAGCCTTTTCCGCCATGGGCTTGCCAAAGAGGTTTTCGCCTCGGCAGGGGACATCGACCAACTTGTCCTGTACCCAGGGCTCAAGGTCGGACGACTGAAGCCAAGCCTGTCGGCGGGCACCGATGCCGGCTGCGGCTACTCGAGCCGAGGCTTCAAAGCCATCATAGGCTGCTCGGGACATGAACTTTGAGCATTCTCGAATACCCGTGGACAAGGCTAGGAACCTCCGCAAGGGCTCCTCGGAGAGACCAGCGGAGAATCCGGCTAGCTCTTTAGCCAGATCCCTGAGATACATGCCCATGTATAGCTGGTAAGTCTGGACACGACAGGCGAGCATAGAGCCCTGGAAGCACTTCTTGCCAAGGCCATCCAGGTTACGGGCCTCCCTTCCAGGAGGCACCGAGGAGTGCATCTTCTGGCTCTTAAGACGATGCATGGCCGATTCCACTACCATGGAATGGTGTGGCAACTGTGCCTTTTGAAAGCCAGGGCTCTTGCGGACTCGATAGATAGAATCGACCCGCTTGCTCAGGACCGGCGAGGAGGCCGGACTCTCCCACATGCGGAAGAGTAGTCGTTCCAGCATAGGAGGAACCGGCACAGTAAAGTGTTCCCTCGCGGGAGAGTCATACTGGAGGGCGTCGAGCTCTTCGGCTCGAGGCTCCTCCTCGGGATCCGCAGGGAAGGCCAAAGCCTTGGCCATATCCCTAACGAAGTCCGAGAACCGGGCATCCTCCGGGGGGGACTGCTTCCGAGGCTCGGACTCCGGAGAGTCCGATGGGACACACCGAGTCCGGAAAGAATCAGGTGACTCTTCCTCCTCAGACTCCCAGACCGACTCCGACGAGGACTCGGTGGGGTCAGCCCGGGCAGGGTGCGGCGCCAGCCGCCCCGACGCCGAGGGAGTCGGCGTCGGCGACCTCGGTCCCGAACGGGAGGCCGAGGGCGACCTCGACCGAGGATCGACTCGAGTTCTCATCGACTCGAGGATCGGCTCGGTCTCCGGGGTCGACTTGGACGTCGACGTCCCGGCGGTCGGGGCAGCGACGCCAGCGAAGCCAGCGAGCAGTGCCCGCTGCTGGTCCATGAAGGCAGACAGTCTGCTCTCCAAGGCCGTCAACCTGAGTCCGAGCTCAGGTGACCCAGCAGCCCCCGACTCGGGCCCCGACGGCGTCGGGCCCGACGTCGGCTGTCGCGGAGGCGAGTCCAGAAGGACTACAGGACTTACCCGGGCAGGCATCTCCGACTCCAGGCGAGGTCGCTTCGGGAGGTGTTCCTTCTCCAAGGACCCGGGGCGGCTGTCGGGGCTATGCGACCTGGCCCTCGCGGAGCCAGGAGCGTCCACCGACGCCGCCCTCGCGGGTTTTTCCTTCCGACGATGGTCCCCGGAGGGAGAACCCCGGTCGGAGGAGCTCCGGCGACGGTCCGAGCTGGAGCCCTTTGACACGGAGGCCTCCGACGAGGTCCGGGTGCGGCTGGGGTCAGCGAAGATTCTCTCGCGCTGATGCCGCCGACTTCTCAACGCCTTCGAGGACAGTTTGCTGCAGGGCCCACAGATCAGTTCCTCATGATCCGGGCCCAAGCAGCGGAGGCAAAAGTCGTGTGTGTCGGTTAGTGACATATTTCGGTCACACCGACCACACCGCTTAAAGCCACTGGCAGCCATCGGGGGAAAAAGGGCCCCTGCGAGGTCAAAGGACCGGGCTGCCAGGGAAAACGAAAACGAAAGCTGACTAAGTCAGAAAAACCGAAAAAACGTTAGAGGACTCGAGACCGGCGTCGCGAGTCCGGGCGGGAAAACGATCGGCGTCGAACCGAAAGAAAAAAGTATAAAATAAAGAGGAAAATCAACTTTTTCGCGGGGACAAGACGGGGACGTCTGCAGGGCTCCGCGGAAAAAAGAAGACTGGCTAAGATGGCACCTTCGGGCGGGAAGTCGACCGCGCATGCGCGCTGCAATTCCCAAAGGCTTTCTTTGAAAGCTGGGGAAAATTGCTCCGCGAGGGCTCCGTCGGCGCCGACGTCACCCATAAGTGAGGACTGACTTCCTGCTTGGTCCTGGAGAAACGTGTGTTCAATCAGGAGGGCTATGAGGTAATCCCTAAGCACTCATCTCAAAGGGCAGGGCCTGATTCAGCACAGCTGCGCTGTGCTAAGGTGGAGCACTCATCAAAGCAGAATAAAGGTAGAGTTTATTCTACAGAGAATTATCCTCCTCATCCTCAGTTTCATCTGGGAGATCCTCAGAATCAGCTTGGAGATCCTCATCTTGGACAGCTTCATCATCTGGAGGATCATCAGGAACAGAAGCCAGACCAGACGGACAGAGAGGGCAAGAAACCCTTTGGAAGAAAGAAGAGAAAAGCATTTGGGAGGTCTAAAGGAGTCCAGAGCAGTACGTATACTGGAAGGTATTCCAAGGGCCAGCATACACCATTGGACTGGGGAAAGCCAGAGGAATGGTGCTGCAGAGCTAGGAATCTCCAGAGGGTACCTGTGAGGGAGACGGCTGCACTTGGAAGGGACCCTAGGACCCGTGCCAGAAGGTATGTGAAGAGAGATCCAGTGTCCAGGGATCTGGATTGGAAGGCTGGACATAAGAACTGGACTACATACTGGCCAGGCTATTTAGAGAGGAACTCTAACAGCAATGGAAGCTCAGGTATGAACACTGATCTATGCCCTAGCTATAACCTTGAAAGACAGCAGGGAAACAAGTATTCTCCTGAGAGTGCTACATTGAGAAATTCCTCTGTGCCAATCCATGATATTGAACCCATGATTGTTGAAGAAGGGGGAGCGGTCTTAGATACAGGCTGTGAATATATGGATTGCTCTCTGTCTAAACTCCTTTGGTAATTTTCTGTTACAAAGTACATCAACCATCACAAAGAAATACAAACTTGTTCTTTAATCTACTCAGAAAAGCTCCTGAAGTAGGATTTGAGCCACGCAGTAGAAAGCAAGCCAGCTAAGGGGTTTCAGCTGGGTAACTGCTAGCAATTGAGCCTTACCTAATTGCTTGTGAGCTCTGAGGGAATCACTTCTGAATCTATGTGTGAAGATATAAGAAGTTAACCTGAAAAGAACAGTTTTTCCCTTCTTTGTGGGTTTTGCTTGTTGTTTGAAACACTGCTAAGAAAATATTAGCTAAAGCCTACAGAAAAGACCAGTTTGTTACCAACCAGGTCTTTATTCTTTTGATTTGATTGTCTGACAAGTTCAACTGTTGTTTTCCTGATTTTGTTTTTCTAAGTTTAACACTGAAAGCAAGTATCCTGTTTTATGTGCTACCAAGCATATCTGTGTTGGGAGAAATAACCCCATAAATAAATATCTTATTGGCTTTATACTCAAGCACAACTAATTATTGTGAGCAGCTGTGTCTGGTGTGAATGGACTGCATTTCCCACAATCCCTTGCAAATCATATTGATATATGCCTTTGCCAAGACTGTGAACATTCTCACCCAGGCAGCCGTCTGACTGCGCACACACCTCATCGAGTGAGCGCACATACTTTACAACAGAGCGCACAAAAATTACGGTTCTGATTCTGATAGAAAACAACACAGACTTTCTTAAAATTGAAAAGCTGTTGTGTATTTATGGTTTTCACAAGTTCTACAATATTTTCTAGTGCAATCAATGTGGTGTACATACTGTATTCTGACGTGTAGTCAAAACTTAAAGTATATAACTCCGAGTGTTGTTATGTGGCGCAAATAAATTTAACCTTCCCTCAAAAGCTGCACAGCTGATATTTTATGCGCACACAGCCTACAGAAAATTAGAGGGAACATTGCTCCAGTGCCTTGCCCTGTTGAGGCTTTCCTAACCAGGGCTCTACAGATCAACAAACAGTAAGGATTTGAGGGTTTGTTTGTTTTTATTATATTACATTGCTAGCTCTCTGACTGGGAGCTCTTAAAAGGGTTTTTTGTATATTTTTTAAAGCAAGGTTACTTTCCTTTTGGTGCTTTAGGGGAACTTTTGCTGAACTCTAGTAACCTCCTCAGGTTTAGAAACTGCTAACACCTAATCAGGAGTTAGTTCCCTCCCTACCCACCCCGACTCCCACTCACCCCTAGTGAGCAGTCTTGCTTT
Source organism: Ichthyophis bannanicus (assembly GCA_033557465.1). Taxonomy (NCBI): domain Eukaryota; kingdom Metazoa; phylum Chordata; class Amphibia; order Gymnophiona; family Ichthyophiidae; genus Ichthyophis; species Ichthyophis bannanicus. Next base: position 114,204,808 of record CM066049.1, on the reverse strand, counting down.
ATAGGGCACCTCCCCCTTTAACAAATCACAGAGAATTGGACCAGCACATTTTGAATATAATTAAAGAGATTTAACTGCTTTTTCTCTGAAAGGACAGCTGCGAAACCGGCTGGTACTTGGTAGATCTCTCTCTTTTGCTTTAACAGATACCTAAGCTCCACGAACAGAACAATGGCTGGGAAAAATCGTATTGCTAAAGCTGTTGCCCCCGTTACAGCTTCTGCCTCGGTCCAGACAGAAGTCCTAATGCCAGTTGAAGGACCAGTTCCATGTGCAGGGTGCCTGCATGCTGAAGCTCTGAGGAAACAAGTGGAGGAACTCAGAGAGGAGGTGGCGAGGCTAAGGAGCATTCAAGACAGTGAGAAGTACATTGATGAGATGCTTCTTGCAGCAACCAAGCTCTCCAGCACAGGAGAAGATGGGTGCCAACAGAATGTCCATGGTTGGACACAAGTCACCAAGGCCTGCAAAATCACCAATCCAACTTCTCCAGCCCTTGAATTGAAGAACCATTATGCAGCCCTGGAAGTGGAGGAGGTGAAAGCATCCCTGGAAAGGGAAGAACCAGAGTTCAAGTACCCCAAAGTTGCAGAATCAGTGACCAGAAGGAACCGAAGGGTAGTGGTGGTTGGAGACTCTCTTCTGTGGGGTACTGAGGCGTCCATCTGCCGACCAGACTTGATGTCCAGAGAGGTATGCTGTCTGCCTGGTGCCAAAATCCAAGATGTTACGTTGAGTTTGCCGAGACTCATCAAGCCCACTGACTATTACCCAATGTTGCTAATCCATGTTGGAACAAATGATACTGCCAGGTATACCTCAGAACGTATCAAAAGTGACTTCATGGCTCTGGGACAGAGGGTGAAGCAGTTAGGTGCACAGGTGGTGTTCTCTTCAATCCTCCCTGTTGAGGGTAAAGGCCAAGGCAGAGAGGCTCGCATCCTGGAGATGAATGCATGGCTGCGTGGATGGTGTCATTGAGAGCGTTTTGGTTTCCTAGACCATGGGATGCTGTTCCAAGGGTTGCAGAGATGGCATCCATCTGTCCAAGAAAGGTCAACGCATCTTCGGTAGTAGACTGGCTAATCTACTGAAGAGGGCTTTAAACTAGATTCGTTGGGGATAGGTGAAGAAAGCTCCCAGGTAAGTGAAAGCCCCCAGGTAGGTGATACATTAAATACCTTTATGGAAATGGGTAACAGGGGTAACATATGGAAAGCAGTGTGTATAAATGCCCGTAACATGGGAAATAAGATCCCTGACGTTGAAGCTTTGGTGGGAGTGGCTGACTTGGATTTAGTGGCAGTTACAGAAACATGGTTCACAGAAAACCATGACTGGGATGTAACTATACCTGGCTATACTTTATTCAGAAAGGACAGGGTAGGAAGAAGGGGAGGAGGAGTGGCACTATATGTAAAAACTACTATTAAAGCTTTGGAATTACAGAGCTTAAAAGGGAGAGAGGAGGCATTGTGGGTTAAACTAGAAAGAGGGAAAGAGAAATCTATTTGCATTGGTGTGATATACAGACCTCCCTCACAAGAGGAAGAGGTGGACAGAGAGTTAATTGAAGACATACGCAGCATTGCTAGGAAAGGGGAAGTGCTACTGATAGGAGATTTCATTATGCCAGATGTTGATTGGCACATTCCTGCTGCAGTATCATCTAGAAGTAAGGAGATCCTGGATTCTCTACAGGGAGAACTATTCAGGCAATTGGTAACAGACCCCACACGTGAAGGGACCATACTGGACTTGGTGCTTACCAATGGTGAAAGTGTTTCTGATGTTGTAGTGGGAGATCATTTTGCATCCAGTGATCACCAGATGGTGTGGTTCAGTATTAGGACTAGGGCTGTTAGAATCCATTCCAAGGTGAGGATCTTAGACTTTAGGAAGACTAACTTTGCGAAGATGGGCCAATACCTCAGGGAGTCGTTAGTGGGATGGGAACAGCTGGGGGATGTAGAAAAACAGTGGGCAAAACTGAAAGGGGATATTTTAAGGGCAGCCAACCTTTTTGTTAAAATGGTAAATAAAGGCAAAAGGAAAAGGAGACCGCTATGGTTTTCTAAGGAAGTAGCTGAAAAAGTGAAGAAAAAGAGGGAGGCCTTCATGAAATACAAGAGATCACAGAGAGAGGAAGACAGGCATCTGTATTTGGAAAAACTTAGAGAAGCTAGCAAAGTAGTCAAGAAGGCAAAGATTCAAAAGGAGGAGGAACTCGCCAATGCAATAAAATGGGGGGATAAGACATTTTTCAGATATATTAGTGAGAAGAGGAAGGGCAAAAGTGGTATTGTCAGACTCAAGGGTGTAGGGGGGAATATGTAGAAGCTGATAAGGATAAAGCGGAATTGCTTAACAAATATTTTTGTTCTGTGTTCACAGATGAAGAACCAGGAGCAGGACCTCAGAAAACACCCACAAATAGGAACAGAAGCGAGGGACATCTTGAACAATTTTCAGAAGACGGTGTTCGTGAGAAACTAGCTCAACTTAAAGTAGACAAAGCGATGGGACCGGATGGGATACACCCTAGAATACTGAGGGAACTTGGGGACGTTCTAGCAACTCCACTGACTGACCTTTTCAATGCCTCGTTGGAGTCGGGAGTGGTGCCAAAGGACTGGAGAGAGGCTCATGTGGTGCCTTTACACAAAAGCGGAAGTAAGGATGTGGTTGAAAACTACAGGCCGGTTAGTTTAACTTCGGTGGTGAGTAAATTATTGGAAACGCTGCTGAAAGAGAAAATAGCGAGGTTTCTGGAGTCCAGCGGATTACAGGATCCGAGGCAGCATGGATTCACCAGAGGCAGGTCTTGTCAGACAAATCTGATTGATTTCTTTGACTGGGTGACCAGGGAGTTGGACCGAGGGAGAGCTTTAGATGTGGTGTATTTAGATTTCAGTAAAGCCTTTGACACTGTTCCTCACAGGTGACTTATAAACAAACTGAGCACCCTAGGAATGGACCCTAAAGTTACTGCTTGGGTTAGAAATTGGTTGGGTGGGAGGCGACAAAGTGTACAAGTAAATGGAGCTCACTCTGAGGAGAAGGATGTTACCAGTGGTGTGCCCCAGGGATCTGTCCTTGGTCCGATTCTTTTTAACATCTTTGTTAGTGATATAGTGGAAGGGCTATCCGGTAAGGTTTGCCTCTTTGCAGATGATACCAAAATCTGCAATAGAGTAGACACCCAGGAAGGTGTAGATAACATGAGGAGGGATCTAGCTAAACTTGAAGAATGGTCTAGAATTTGGCAGCTGGGATTTAATGTTAAAAAATGTAAGGTCATGCATTTGGGCTGCAGCAATCCAAGGGAGCAATACAGTATAGGAGGTGAAGTACTTTTGTCCACTAAAGAAGAGCGGGACCTAGGTGTGGTTGTGTCTGATGATCTTAAAGTAGCTAAACAGGTAGAAAAGGCGACGGCAAAAGCTAGAAGGATGCTTGGGTGCATACGGAGAGGAATGGCTAGCAGAAAAAAGGAGGTGATAATGCCTCTGAATAAGTCTTTGGTGCGACCTCATTTGGAGTATAGTGTGCAATTCTGGAGACCGCACCTTCAAAAGGATAACAGGATGGAGTCGGTTCAGAGGGTGGCTACTAAAATGATTAGTGGGCTTCATTATAAAGCATATGAGGACAGACTTAAGGATCTTAATATGTACACCTTAGAGGAAAGGCGGGATAGAGGTGATATGATTGAGATGTTTAAATACCTCCGTGGCATAAATGTTCAGGGAGAGAGCCTCTTTCAATTGAAAGCAAGTTCTGCTACGAGGGGACATGGGATGAGGGTGAAGGGAGATAGATTCAGGAGTGATATGCAGAAATATTTCTTTACGGAAAGAGTAGTGGATTTGTGGAATAGTCTCCCAGTGGAGGTGGTAGAGATGAGGACAGTAACTGAATTCAAAAAAGCATGGGACCAACACAGAGGATCTCTAAAGGTAAAAAGTGGACTGTTGTAGTTGTTGATATGGAAGGACAGACTAGATAGGCCATGTGGTCTTTTTCTGTCATCATGTTTCTATGTTTACTTAGAGAGGGTGTAGTAAAATGCTGTGTGTTCTTATGTATTCCAATCAAACCAGCTTTTACTATATCACTAGCATCTGTTTTGTAGGTCAGTGGAAGCATGTGCAAATCTTTCTCTTTGTTATATGTATTAAGGAAAATTATGTCCAATGCCTGCTTTCAAGTACCAAGAGGCATTGAAATGATTGTGCCCCTAAGCAGAATAGACAAGACACTCATGCTATGTCATGGGTAAGACAAGACTGTTCTACGGTTTCTTGCAGTATTCTGAGCATATGAGAAGGGAAAATATCTTTATCAAGGAAGAGATATGGCTTGCAGGTGCTGTAACCTGACATCACCGCTTCCTTCAGTTCACAAAACAAAAAGATCTTAGAAGAGCAAGCAAAGGGGAAGACAGAGAATGAAAGCACTTTTATGTCTTCTAAGTTTCAGGAATGAACTGAGAATAAGTCATACCGCATGTATGTGAAAAGCAAAAGCCGATCAAATTGGTTATTTTTTCTGATTGTGCTATAAACCAGAGGTTCAGTTTTCACAGGTCCAGTGCCATTGGATAAGATAACTGGCTAATTTTCAGCTGAACCTAGCTGGCTAGGTTTTTGGCTGACATTTTCCTGAATCTACTTGGTCAAAACTTGACAATCCAAGAATTAGGCCCCTAGAGTTATTCAGCATTAACCAGCTAAGTCATAAGCCAGTCCCAGAATTGTTCCTCCTCTTTTTTGACTGGCCAAATTTTCTGGTCTTGAAAATCTTAGAAGGCTAAATTTAACCAGTCACTGGGAGAAATATTTTAAAACCAGAGTTTTGACTGTCTGACTCCCAAAATTAGCTTGTTAAACCTTTAGAAAATCCACCCCTATATGAAAACAATTCCTTTTTATATGCTGGTGGGAACAGCGCCTTATTGTGGAAGAGAGGTGTACCTGCTGCAAGGCAGGGTCTTTCTTCTCTGCATTATACCAGCTGACTGAATAACCTGTTGTAGTGGCATAGCAGTATACTGTGTTGAGCATTACGGGACATTTTATGGAACTATCTTAGAGATTTAGGGCAATAGTACCCAATTCTCCTGGAAGAATTACATTTTGTAGAGTTGGTTTGGGGAATGCTCAGCATACATAGATGTGCATTTTCAAACTACATGCATTGTTTTTCAGGGAAAAGGTATTTGCAAAAAACACAGGTGCAGATCTCTGCAGGCACCATTTTCCCCCAGGCAATGTTCAGAGTTCCGCATGTATTTGGTGCAAAGTTTGATGGGGAGAAGTAGCTGTAGGCATTTGAAAACTGCAGTCCTGGAACAGTTTGTGACAGAACATGGAGAGGGAGCTCAACAGACCAGTAGTTAGAATAAAAAGTTCCAATGGACAGGACTGAAGACATGTCAGTGCCTTTTGTTAGTTCGGTTCAGCATGGTAACTTGCATGTAATATTCTCTAACTTGCTCTATGTTTAGATTTTTAATAATCAAAAAAAGAATAACGTTTTCTTCTTGGTTTATCATTTATTGGTAGCACAAAGTATAAAAATTAGGAGAACATCTCATTTAAAATTGAATAATTACAAATAAAACTGCAAGAGAAAATTTTAGTTGAAGGGCAGGCCAGTCTGAATACTCCCTAGCAACTCTCCGTTATGATTCTGTTGCATTGTTCAGTTTCAATGGAAACCAATTTCTTAGATCAGCGTTTGAGTTACAGATGTCTGATTTTGGCCATCTTCCACAGCTGCACCAGCATCAGCCTAGAGCATCAGTAAATTGATACTCTTCAGCATAATCTAACTGGCTAGGTAGAGAGAGTACCTTTACAGGACTAACAAATATTTCAGGATAGAAGATTTGGGGAGTAGTGGAGGCCCATTTCTTAATCAGTATTAACACGAGGGAACTCACTATGCGCGCACAAGTCTTCATTAATCTTACATGAAGAGATCATTTCTATCCATCTACTTGGCTGATTTTCTTAGAACTTGTTTGATTTTTCAGCAAGGGTCATAGTTACTAAAGTGCACCTTAACTTCAGAAGTAAAGGTGCAGTAAATTCAGGGGGTCTGCCCAGCATTGAGCACACAGGACAGACACCTACCGCTCAGGGCTGCTTCCCTGCCTTAGCAACTGTGCTACCTGCCGAGATAGGGAAAGCCGCCCAGCACCAAAGCTAAAAAAGAAAATGGCACTGCACAGTATGACTGTGGATACAGTGGCCATTTCCAGCTTCCGCTCCCCAGAAAGCAAAAGCATCCATAAGGGAAAGGCCTCCATGAAAGACCTTATACATGACCCCTTCCCAAGGTCTTACCCACGGCATCCCTGGTGTCTAGTGGCCTCCCCCCCTCAGCTCTTCCCTCAGCTGATGTGTCATCCATCATGCCGGTTTGCACTCCTGGCGGTATTAGTGGTGGTAGCATGAGACTACACTAGCAGTCAAAGCCTGTGCGCCGATCCTACTCTGACATGCTGAAAGCAGTTAGCATGGGATTTTAGCGCAGAGTAATAGTTACTATAGGGCCATGCTAAAACATGTGCCCATCCATGAATGCCCTTCAGTAAATATGCCCTTGAGTTAGCAGGGTTGTCTGTTGGTATTTCCTATCGGCTTCCTGCACTTTTACATTTGTACAACCTTATGCTATAGAAGTACCTCTGGTTGGTGGAAGCTACATAGTGGTTACTATTTAAATGCTATTCCTTATCGTCTCTCCAGTCTAGTCCCGAACCATTAGAGTTGTGTACGTCCTTCCGCAGCTTGGAGACTGAGCATGTCATTCTTTTAGTGACCCTAGTATAAGTAATCCAGGGACCGCCTCCTTGAACCAGTTTTGCTCAGTCTCCACGCAGCGGAAGGAGGTGTGAGTCTCGTGGTCCGGGACTCACTAGAGCAACGATTAAGGCAGTAGCTAGGTTTTAGTAGATAGAGAGCTTTTAATTAAATTTTAAAAAAGGGGTCTATATCCCTTTAAATTGGTGATTTGGATCAGTTACCTTGCAAATTGGTAAAGGTGATGGTGAGCTGCCCCCCTTTCTCCCCCCTCTGGCGCTGGCAGAGTAGAGTGCGGGGGATTGAGTAGGGGCCTCCGGTGTCTGTTCCCCCAAGGCGGGACAGAGGCTGTTGTGGGGCTGCACGGCTGCCGCGTGCCTCGGGAAGCCACGAGATGCGGCGGCAAGGGCGGAAGCGAAGGCCCGACGATGAGCTGAGATCGGGACCGGCGCCTGCCTGTGCAAGAGTGGAAGCAGTCCCAAGTAGACCGCTCGGTAGGCGACGGGCAGGTAAGCACCGGGGGCGGTGAAGGGACGGCGGTCTCGCTGGCCGCGTGGTGGAACACTGCTAGTTGATGGGTGTTTGAGTAGAGCAGGCCCGGACCGCGTGTAGACACGTGGGAAACGAGGGCTCCGGGGGGACAAGCTAAGAGCTCCCCGGGGGGGCCTAGATTAACCCTATCGGGTAGGAAATTTGTTTGGGGGGACCAGGACAAAGCGCTGATAAAAAGAAAAAAGAGAAAACAAATAAGCCATTAAACAGAGGCTTGTGCATTGGTGTCCGGGTTTCTTGCAGGGCACGGTGCTTGAGAGCATATTTAATGCCTAATAGGCCTAGGTGCCTCTTGTGTGGGGCGCACAGAGGGACAGTCTCTGAAATAGGAGTGTGCAGAGGCTGTACGCTCGAGGCGTCTATGGCAGACCGTGCCCAGAAAGGGGGGTCTGAGGCTGCAGGGGAGGCTGCATTGGAAAAGGACTCTTCTATGTCCCCGGGGGCAAGTCAGGAGCCCATGCCGGGGCCGTCTACGGCTCCAGATGGTCCCTTACCCCACGCTCCTCTACAGGGGGGGCTGGGGGCGATTTTTTCACCGCAGTTCTTGACGCTGCTGCAGCAGGCTCTTGGGGGGTCTGGTACCGGGGTAGCTGGACCCACAGGGGCAGAGACCCGAGGGTCAAAGAGACCGGGGGCTGCATTAGAGGAGGCAGTAGGTAATAGCGCTGGCAAGAGAGCTAAACTGCGGTTAGATGGAGAGGAACAGGACTTGGAGGATCAGTCAGACCTGGTGGAAGATTCAGATATAGAGCAGGACTTGGAGGAAGGTGAGATAGCGGAGCCAGAGAACCAGGCGAGAATAGTGAGGGTGTTCCGGAGAGAGGAGCTCTCGGCCCTGATTGCAGAAATGCTAAAGGCTCTAAATGTGCCAGTCTCTGGTTCGGCAGAGGAGAGTGCTCTAGAGGATCCGTTGTTACAGGCGGTTAGGAAGGCACAGAGGGCATTCCCCATACATAGGGTGTTCAAGGAGATGATTCAGGAGGAATGGGATACGCCGGAGGCTAGCCTCAAGGGGGCTAGGGTAATGGCTCGGCTATATCTGCTGGCTGAGCCAGATAAGGACATTTTTAAGCCGCCTAAGGTGGATGCAGCGGTTTCGGCAGTAACTAAGAAGACGACTATCCCGGTGGAGGGGAGTGCCGCTCTTAAGGATGCGCAAGATAGGAGATTAGATACTTTGCTGAGACAGGTGTTTGAGGTGAATGCCCTGTCCATACAGGCCTCGATTTGTGGGGCCTGGGTAGCGAGTTCGTGTCTGTGGTGGTCCCAGAGGCTGAAGGGGATCCAGGTGGACGAAGCGGCTGAGGAAGCGGCCTGCATTGAGTCAGGGGCAGCGTATCTAGCGGATAGCCAGTATGATCTGATTCGGGGCCTATCTAAGAGTATGGCATCAGTAGTGGCGGCGAGGAGGTATCTCTGGCTGCGCAATTGGGCGGTGGATGGGGCCTCCAAGGCAAGGTTAGGTAAGCTCCTCTTTGGGGAGGAGTTAGAGAAGTCAGTAAAAGATATAGGTGAGTCGAAAGGGGGCCGGTTGCCGGAGGACAAGCAAAAGCAGAATCGTCTGGGGGTTCCGTCTAGGAGTCAGCAGAGAGAGTTTAGATGTTTTTGCCCATCCAGGTTCGGCCTGGTGCAGAGAGGTTGCTTTCCCTATAGGTCGCAAGGGTTTTGTGGCTACCGAGGGGCAGGCAGGGGTTTTTCATCCTCGGCGTCCCCGGGCACCAAGAAGCCGCAATGAAGTGAGGGGGGTCCAGGCAGGAATGGTACCGGTGGGAGGTCGGTTAAGAGAGTTCGTTCCTGCCTGGGCCCAAATTACTTCGGATCAGTGGGTGTTGGAGATAGTGCAGAAGGGTTACGCGCTCGAGTTTCAACACCCCATGAGGGATGCGTTTGTGCAGTCTCCTTGCAGAACGAGATCCAAGAGAGAGGCGGTAAGGCAGACTTTGGAAAGGTTGTTAGCGCTCGAAGCGGTGGTGCCGGTACCACCAGAAGAACAAGGCAGCGGTCGGTACTCAATATATTTTGTGGTGCCAAAAAAGGAGGGCACCTTGCGGCCTATTCTGGATCTAAAAAGAGTGAACAGGTGTCTCCGGGTGTCGCACTTTCGAATGGAGACGTTGCGGTCAGTCATTGTGGCGGTGCGGCAGGGAGAGTATCTAACGTCATTAGATTTGTCGGAGGCTTATCTGCACATTCCAATCAGGTTAGAGCACCAACAGTTTCTTCGGTTTGCGGTGCCCATGGGGCATTTCCAATTCCAGGCAATGCCCTTTGGGTTAGCAACGGCGCTGAGGACGTTCACCAAGAATATGGTGATCGTGGCAGTGGCGCTGAGGAAGGGAAGGAGTGTTGGTACACCCTTATTTGGACGACTGGTTAATTCGGGTAAAGTCGCAGGTGGAGAGCCAACAGGCGACCAGTCGGGTAGTGAGTTTCCTGCAGAGCTTAGGATGGGTAGTCAACGTAGCAAAGAGCAAATTGGCGTCATCTCAGGAGTTCGAGTATTTGGGGGCTAGCTTCGACACGCGCAGGGGCAGAGTCTTCCTACTGCTAGCACGGATTCAGAAATTGAGACAGTTAATTCAGGGGTTCCTGACGAACAGGTCTCCGTCAGCGTGGCTGTATTTGCAGCTGCTGGGGACAATGGCGGCCACGTTAGAGGTGGTGCCGTGGGCCAGGGCTCACATGAGACCTCTACAGAGGGCGTTGCTCAGAAGGTGGTCTCATCAGTCCGATCCGTTGTCCAGGAAGGTGGTGTGTCCACAGGAGGCACGAAGGTCGCTACAGTGGTGGTTGCGGCCAGGGGGCCTGGAGAAGGGAATGCCGCTGGAGTCGCCGGATTGGAAGCCTTTGACGACAGACGCAAGTCTGTTCGGCTGGGGGGCGCACTTCAAGGGACAGTACGCCCAGGGCCAGTGGTCGGACCAGGAGAAGAAGTGGTCTATCAACAAGTTGGAGTTAAGAGCAGTATCTTTAGCCCTCCAGGCCTTGCAGGGCCTGCTGCAAGGAAAGGCGGTCAGTGCTCTCAAACAACGCCACAGCGGTGGCATATATCAATCGGCAAGGTGGAACCAGCAGAGTGCAGCTGGAGAAGGAAGCGGAAGGATTGCTAGCCTGGGCCGAGTTGCACCTGGAAGCGTTGTTGGCGGTGCATGTAGCAGGAGTGGACAATGTGATGGCAGACTTTTTGAGTCGCGTCCGGGAGGATCCGGGAGAATGGGTCCTTCATCAGGAGGTCTTCGATTTGCTGCTGCGGCGATAGGGTCAGCCAGTGATGGACCTTATGGCAACGTTCGAATCAGCAAAGGTGGACAGGTTCTACAGCAGAAGAAGAGAGAGAATGTCAGAGGGGCTGGATGCCCTGATGCAAAGGTGGCCGGAGGACACTCTTCTGTACGTTTTCCCGCCATGGGTGCTGGAGTGGAGGAGTGGCCTAGTGGTTGGAGCAAGGTACTTCAGGCCGGAAGGTCGGGGGTTCAAATCCCACTAGAGGACAGCAACCTTGGGCCGGAAGGACTGGGGTTTCTAGTCCCACAGGTGCTCCTTGTGGTCTTGGGCAAGCCACTTAACCCTCCATAGCCCATGTTCCCTGTAAAATAGTTATCTCCAAGTTATAATGCCCTGTTCAATGTAATTTCAGTTTGTTCAATGTAAACCGCACTGATGCAGAATAGCGCGGTATATAAGAGAATGTAAATAAATAAAATAAATAATAAATAAATAAATAATAGGCAGAGTTCTCCAGCGCATAGAAAGGCACAAAGGGCTAGTTCTGCTGGTGGCGCCGGATTGGCCAAGGCGGCCGTGGTATGCCGACCTGATGCATCTGCTGGTGGAAGCTGCCGGACAGGGGAGACCTGCTAGTGCAGGGTCCTTTATGTATGCCTCAGGTGCATCGGTTTTCGCTTACGGCCTGGCTCTTGAAAGGGCAAGGTTGACGGTCAAAGGACACTCAACGGTGGTGATTTCTACGTTATTGAGGTTTAGGCGGTGCTCCACTTCTATGGCATATGTGAGAGTGTGGCGGCTGTTTGAGGCCTGGTGTGAGGATAGGCGGCTGCTGGCGTTGAAGTCCACAGTGGGGCAAGTTTTGTCCTTTTTGCAGGATGGATTGGATAAAGGCTTGGCGGCGTCTTCGCTTAAGGTACAGCTAGCGGCTCTAGCCTGTTACCGAGGGAAGGTGCAGGGGAAGACGCTGGGGGCTCATCCAGATGTGAAGAGGTTTTTGAGAGTCGCCTCTTTGTTGAGATCTCCCTGCAGGAAGGCGGTTCCGGGGTGGGACCTCAATATGGTGTTAGAGGTGCTGGTTAAGGAGCCTTTTGAGCCACTGGCACAGGTGACTTTGAAGGATTTTAGCTGAAGGTGGTGATTTTGGTGGCTATCGCCTCAGCAAGGAGAATCTCGGAGTTGCAGGCCTTGTCGTGTAGGGAGCCATTTTTGTCCTTTTCAAGTAAAAAGGTAGTGCTCTGGACGGTTATGTCTTTTTGCCTAAAGTAGTCTCGGCCTTTCATGTCAATCAGGTGGTTTCCTTGCCAGTCTTTGAGAGGTCAAGTGATGAGAGGGCTAAAGGGCGGTTGGATATAGGTAGAGCACTAAAGATGTATTTGCAGAGGATGGAGGCGCTGCGCAAGTCGGATAGGTTGTTTGTCCTGTTTGGAGGTTCTTGGCAAGGAGAACCGGCTTCGAAGGCATCTATTGCCAGGTGGATTAAGGAGGCGATTGCGACAGCGTATCTTCTAAAGGGCAGAGTGGTGCCGAAGGGTTTAAAGGCACATTCGACTAGATCTCAGGCAGCGTCCTGGGCAGAGTTTAGCTTGGTCCCTGCGGCGGAAATCTATAGGGCAGCAACTTGGTCGTCCTTACATACCTTTGTTAAGCATTACCAGATTGATGTGCAGGTGGAAGGGGATGCGAGATTTGGATCAGCGGTGCTTCAGGCTGGTCTGGCAGGTCCCTCCCGATAAGAATGTTCACTGCTCTGCTACATCTCTAATGGTTCGGGACTAGACTGGAGAGACGATAAGGAAGGTGAAATTAGACTTACCTGCTAATTGTAGTTCCTTGAGTAGCTCCAGTCTAGTCCTGCTTCCCTCCCGAAGGTAGACTGCCAGAAGGTAGCCTGAAGACAGGGGACGGGGAAGTATAAGAGCCATTGGGGGAGGAATCGTGTAGCGGATCAGGGTTGCAAAAGAGTGGAGTATGCTGCTTTCTCGCTAAGAGTGAAGGGCCTCTTTAAGGGGCGTGGGAGTAGGAGCGACTCATACATCCAGTATTGTATTGGTAACATAGAAGTAGAATAAGTTTAACGTTTCCTTAGTAGAGGTATTTAGGTCTTTGAAGGTTCAGTGTTGAGAATGACTTACTTTTTGCTCTGGTGAGTCGGCTTTGTCAATAGGAAAACTGGTTCAAGGGGGCGGTCCCTGGACTACTTATACTAGGGTCACTAAAAGAGTGACATGCTCAGTCTCCAAGCTGTGGGAGGACATACACAACTCTAATGGTTTGGGACTAGACTGGAGCTACCCAAGGAACTACAATTAGCAGGTAAGTCTAATTTCACCTTTGTGACCCTGGGAGCACTGGATGCTACCTCTCCTCTGCCTGCTCTGCCCCACCTTTCTAAATGTACTACTTCATTTAAATATGCTCACCTTTAAATTACTCAAAAGCAAATTAAACAAAAAAAAAGCAAAAACATAGTGAATGACAAGAACTATTTACAAGCTGTTGAGGTAAAACACATTAACACATGGCTTGTTAAAAAAAATAAATTAACAGAAGAGAAATTGGTAGAATATTGGCAAAGAGAAATGTTAATAGAAAATTAATATGGAAACTGTAGTAAAAAAACCCAACTCACACAGCTATATTTCATTCAATCTCTTATTTAAATAAGCTATTTTTAATGTGGTGTGCCACTCTTTTTTCATGCCACTTCTGAAACCTGGGCCTTGAGGGTGGATGGTCTGTACACGGTGCAGTGGATCTTCAGGAAGACTGCATATTGTGTAATTGTTTTTGACGGCTGTTGAAGTTACAGCAGCATCGGGGAAAAGAGACCCTAGGCCACTGAGGCATGGGGTGCTAATGGCAGAACTGGGTCTAGAAACCTGAAGGCTGATACCCAGCACTATACTTTACAGAAAAGCCTAAAATTGTCCAAATGAAGAAACATCAAATTGCCGAAGGGTGGCAAGACTCTCGTTACTGCTCCATCATTGCTCTGAACTGTTGTGTTTTTTCAGAAACTGTGTTGACTTGCTCCTGCAATTCCTGCATGGCATCTGGATTTGGGTACTGCACCGCAGCTGTTTTGGTGGCCAGGGCAAGATTCTTCAACAGAGCACAGAGCTGGCTGCTACTGTAGAGAACTTCATTGCGGGTATCGTGGCCCGGAACATCCTGATAGAGTGTGTCCACTAGCTTTAGCCCTACCATAATGATCAGTTTGCTTTGAGTTATGAAGATTTCAGGTGGCTGCTGGCTACTTAAGCTGCTGTTAAGTACACTGATAGCCTTCTGCATAGCACCAAAATATAACCGGGCATGATCTGATAGAGTGTGTTTCATCATTGAATCCTCCTTGCAGGTAGATGAAGGAGAGACCTAGGAAGTAAAACAGCAAGAGGTCATGGCAGTATGAGCAATGTGATTTCTGAACTATTGAAAAAAAAGAAACCCAGAAAGCACAACATCAGCTCTTAGCACCATCACAATGAATTGGAGAGATATGATTGGTCCAGTCCCCAAAGCATGACAGCATGTTTCAGCAGATATGGGAATGGATCCCGGTGCTAATTTTCACCCTCCTGAAAATGTTTTTGAACTTTCTTCCTTTTCCTCATTACAGCTGGAGTGGATGATGGACCCACCCCTCTCCCATTGGGCTAGCCTCAACCTATTACTTTTTTAGTGGGGGGGAGGGAAATTGCCAATGATAGGCACCGTCCAACTAGCTCTACTCAGGTGACCCCCCCCCCCAAGGAATTAAAAGTTGAAGAATTTAACCTTACAGGAAGTTCCCCTGAAAGTCAGTAAGTCTTGCCATGGCCTGGCCGGACCTGAAAAGCTGCCCAGTTCTTTAAAAGCTTTGCAGACCTCGGTGCTGAAGGGAATTCTAGCATTATACAGATATTCAAGGGATGAAAGGAATCTGAGTAGAGCTGGCAGTGGATGAGGTGAGCTAGAGAGAAATTTCCTTGGTGCAGCAGGGCACAAGAAGCCTAGACACACAGTGCTAATTCACAGCAAAATGTTCAGCTTGAGGAACCTGAAAAAGATTCTGTTTTTCTGGCTGCATTTATTTGTAATTTTTCTATTCCTTAACAGATATTTTGCTTTAAATTATTGCACAGAGTAGGGGTAATGTTAAAAGGATTTTTCATGTATTTATGCCTATATACGCTTGTAAAATGCCCATAATCTTACCCCACGCTGTGACAAGTATGTGCCATAACTATATGCAGTGCAAGCGTAGGCAGGTTTGAGGCAAGAATTTGGGCTGAGAATGGACAGAGTCACAAAGCACGCACATAGGGTATAAAATACACACTTATGTGCATACGTCAGCCAAGTACATGTACACCTGCTCCCAACCTGATGGAGCTCTATAGAGCCACATTTTAGCAGCAATTTTGGATGCTTTGGTGCTGATATTTTATAAAATAGGTGACCTGTTACCCTCCATGAAAACACAATTCTTCAATGGAACTCCTTGAAGTTTACCAGCTTGTCAATTTAGTTCTTCAATGCTTTGCATGGAGATCCCAAAACATGGTGCAATAATCACAGTATCCAAAAAGCAGATACAATAAGTAAAACAAAATGTTATCACTAGTCAAAATATAAAACGATGAACAGCATTCATAAGCATAGACGGGTCAATTTTTAGTAAAACGTTTGGGGAATAATTTGAGACATCTAATCTACATATTTCAAATTATTCCTATATTCACTGGCACTGTGAGGGTAATTTTGAAACCAGGCGCCTAGGCACCCAGAATGTGCCTATCTTGAGCCTATTTTAGAAAGAAAAGTGGGTGCCTACTTCCTTTTATAAGATGGGGACATAAGTGGTGCCTGCATTTCTGCCTGCCCTAGAACACGTACGTGCCTAAGTGATTAGTATTTCATAACTTAAAGCCGTAATTCTAGGTACTGCCCAAGCTCCACCCCATGTGCACACCAATACCAAAAGTATGCACAATTGCACTTAGGTGCATGCTATTCAGTAAGCATGCACCTAACGTGTGCGCCTAAGTCCTTTAAAACAGAGACTTAGTCACCTAAATGGTGCATATCTTTAGGTAGCTCACTTATAGAATCAGCCCCTCTATGTATAGCTACCGCCAGTAGTATAATTATAAGTGCATGCATACTCCTATGTAGAAGTGCCAAATATAGGGGCTTATATGTAAAAGGCCCTGAATATCGGTGCTATATAGAGAAATTATATATATATTTGGCACAGATTACCTACGTTTAATCTGTTGTTTTCCCACATCCACGTCAACCATACGTTCTATGGAGCCAATGGTATTAAGACCAGATATTCAATGCTGGAAGCACATCTGATCGCTGGCACTGAATATCCAGTGTGACCAGGCAGCAGCGATATTCAGCAACGTCCCGGTTACTTAAAGCAGCTAAAGTGAGGTCAGCCTTTTAAACGCCTAACATTAGCCAGTTTAAGTTAACCAGCTAGCAGCTGAATATCACCTCTGGAACGCCCCGATGGCACATGACTAGGATCGGGACATGCAGCGGGGCTAGGAGGGAATATTCCGTGGCACAAAACAGCTATGTGCTGCTGACTGTTCCACTGAGAGCTACCAATGCGCCTATCAGGTCTGCTAACCACATTAATCATTCTGAATATGGCCCCTATTGGCCCGATTCTGTGAGGTGAATAGCGGAGCTGTATGTCCCAGCTGTGTTCTGGCATACACTCTCCTCACACGCCCAGAGTTGCAGTACAGGGACAGTGGGAGGGGGCAGAGTGGGGGTGGCTGAGGTGGCAGGACGTATAGGGTCTATTCAGGTCACGGGAGGTGGACTAAGCAGCAGCAAGGTCGGCGATGGGGCCCAGAGACCACCCTCGAGGCGGAGTCGAGCTGCTGGTAGGTCCCCGCCTCCCAATCTGGGCCTGGCTGCCCCTGCCGGGGGTCGGGCATCAGGGTAACAGAGGTTGGCACTCTGGCAGGCTGGACGGCAAGCAGGGAGGATGTCATGGTGATGCAGGGGCATGCCGGGCTGTCTCAAGGCCCGATCCTACACCCATGGGAATGTCTGGCTCCTGCGATGCAGAATTGGGTCCTAATAGGCCCGTCCTGTTCGGGGGCATGCAGACGGCCCCTCCTGGAATCGGGCTCCACACTTATAGTGACTGAAAATTGCTGCCTATACATATAGTCCGTTGTATTTCAGACCTGCCCCTTGCAATACCCCAATCCTGCCCTTTGCTCTCTGCATACAGCCGTAAGCACCATTAGCACTTGGGACATGCTGTCTAAAATGCAGCAGTGCACCGTGCTTTAAGTTCTGAAACGTAGCGCAGGGGTGGCATCATGCCTGGCAAGTCATCCTGTGCCACCTCCACGCTAAGCCGTTTACCATGGTTAATGCGGGTGCTCTTACTGCCACCCACTGAAGTGACGCTAAGTGCAACATTAAAGATGGCTGCAGCAACAGCAGTGTGCACACTCTACCCCGGCCGCCCAGTCTCCACCGTGACCCATGCTAAGCGCTCGATGCAGGATTTGTATCACAGCTGCATTTCTGGAAATAGAAATGGTTATTACTTTATTTATTTTTTATACTGTGCTCGTTAGAATCAGTGTGGTTTACATGTATACTAAAAGGTACTTTTTATTCCCTTGTCCCCGAAGGGCTTACAATCTAAGTGTACCTGAGGCAATGGAGGGTTAAGTGGCTATGGGACTAGAGACCCTAGTCCCTCTGGCCTGAGGTCGCTTGTCCCCATGTGGGAATTGAACCCCCGGCCTTCCGGCCTGAGGTAACCTGATCATTTGTATAGCACTACACGGTGTATGCAGCGCATTTGTGGTGGTGTTAAGTGCCGTCACGTCGGTGTCGACTCATGGCGATCCTCTGGATAGTTGTCCTAAATTGCGTTCGGTCTTCAGGCAGGCGGCTGAGTGTATGGGGGTCATTTTATAAAGTCATTTTCATGACTCTGTGACCACACACACACACATAAAAAGCTTCTTATAAAATACTGACCAGCATAAAAGTACACATGTTGCCGTGAAAGCACGTACTTTGCCAGTAAGCATAGCTAGGGATGTGGCCTGAGCAGGGATAGTGCGAGGATTTAGCACAGTTACTTACCTGTAACAGGTGATCTCTGGGAACAGCAGGAATAAGTCTTCACATATGGGTACGTCGGTACCGACGGAGCCTGCGCGGGAACGCTCCACAGCGTCCAATCAGAAAGCTTTTGGGAGCATCCCTCAGCGCCTGCGTGCTGCCTTCCCGCCTTTCCAACTGTCTCTCCTCAGTTGAGTTTTATAGCTGAGACAAAAGAGAGAAAGAGGAAAGGAAGATAGATAGAGAGATACAACTCCTAGGGGAGGTGGGTGGGTTGTGAAGACTTATTCCTGCTGTTCCCAGAGATCAGCTGTTACAGGTAAGTAACTGTGCTATCTCCAGGAACAAACAGGAATGAGTCTTCACATATGGGGACTCCCAAGCTAAGATGCCCGGAGCCCCAGCATGGTGAGAATTGGAACATGCTACACCTCATATGGGCAGGCATCCTGAGGATGGAGGGTAGGAATTGAAAAGAGAGGAGCTGTAGGAAAACAGCTAACCTAAGGACTACAGGTAAGGAGTCCTTGTATGTATGACAATTACCATGAAAAATATTGACATGAACAAACACAATATGGACCTCACCTACTGGATTGCAGGAAGTAGAGAGGCTGATGGAGTCTACTGGAGATCCAGCAGAGGAATGTTCAAGGTGATCTCACTGAAGTGAAGGCGAAGGTCCAAATCTGGAATTGACAGGTGACCCAGGTGTCACCTGGGGTAGTACCCAAACGTCAGGTCTTTAGTGGAAGCTTTATGGAAAAAGCTGGGAACTCCTTTGGATACAGAGTTAGTAACATTTAGGAGCAAAAGAGGAAGACTGACTGATTTGGACAACTAGCCCAGTCCTGGAGGGAAGAAGGGGTATGGAAAAAAGCCCATATTCCCAAGGAGGATAGATGTCTGAAGGGTGGAAACTTCAGATCTACTGAAGATCCAGGCTGTCTTTCCTATCTTGAGAGATAGGAAAGATAGTGAAGCATGGAGCTTCAGGGATATCTAGACCTAGGGTTAAAGTAGGAGCTGTCAGTACCACAGAAGTGGTTGTGTGCATAATACCCAGACATACTGAGGGACAGTGTGAAGATATGCAAGCCCACTGTCTGGAACCTATAGGAAGGTAAAAACCTTATAAGCATAGACAGTTAGAGAGATAAGTATGGTAATACATATCTATCTATAAGGAAGCATCTCGACAGATACACATATACATAGGGACATATATATATGTATATGTCTATAGTGAGAACTGGAGGGGCATAGATATGCACACACACAGCTTACAGACATATGTATCTATAGAGAGTATATAGAAATATATACATACATGTATATAGAAGTCTAAAGATAAATGTCTGCAACTAAGCAGATAGAGATATGTCCATAAGAACATTCACATGGGAGATGTGAAGGAGAAAGATTCATCTAACAACAAGAAGGTGGAACCTACTTGAGGAGATATATAGAGAATCTATTCTCCCTGGCTAAGATGGTGCAGGAATGCCATCCAGTGGAATAACTAGGATGGGTGTGTGAAAAACAGAGGATAATATCAGTCTGTAAACAGCAAGTTCTGAGTCCTATAGAACTCTTGCATGGTAAATGGACAGAAAACGCATAGGATGAGATACCGGGTTGACCCACTTGAGGAACAAGGGGGGGGGGTATCATGTGTTGTTTAATTAAATAAGTGCTGTCCAAGAAGGATTAGGATACCATGAGGACAAGCTGCAAGGAAAAAGAGCATATTTCCTGTAGAAATTGGGTGACTCTTTAGACTGTCACATAGAGAAGGCTTAAGTCCTTTATTAAAAGGAAACAGAAGGGTATAAAGAACCCCTACAGTCATGAGGAATGACTGAGGAAGCCTTTTTCAACCATATAGGATAGAAATTAGAGAAAAAATCCTCAAACTCTCTAGCAAGGGCCCATAGTGGAAAGCTTCTCAGTAGGATTGCAGAGAGCACTATGCAGGAGAACTGGGGAATAAAAAATGGCTGTTGGAGGAAACCAGCTGCCACCTCAGTTATGCTGCCAACTCCAGGGATTTGGAGATGACAGAAAAGAAGCGATAAGGGTTGTCCAAGATAGATGAGCACTATCTTGGAAGCACTACTAAGACTAGAGAAAGTAGTGGAAGACAAGACTGGAACTCGTAGGAAGCACCAGTAGTCAAAGCACTGGAACTCCTGCATGGGCAGCTGCTGAATAGAACAGCAGAGAGACTCCCTCTGTTTGTAACAGAGAGAACAGACAGAACAAGAGGAGAAATCCTGATCATGTCTGATGAGCTGCCCAATGAAAGCAGGGAGGTAACTCCAGAGAAAACTCTACACTGGAAAGGAAAGGAAGACTAGAAAGGCTAAGAAAGCCTTCCAGTGGTATGGTGGCACTCTTACAGGGGAGACCCTGAAAAAGAGGGTAAAGAAAAATAGGAGCTGAAGGGAGACTTGCCATATGGTAAGTCTGCAGAAGGAAAAAATTCATGGTGGTACAGGAGAAAAACTATCATGAGATAGTTGGCAAACCTCTCTTCATGGTAGGAAGAGGAGGAAAACCTTGTGACCCACAGACATGAATCTCCTGACAGCTCAGCCTACTTGAGAGCAAGTGGATGTCCTGGAAACAGGAATCCAAGCGTAGAGTTTTAAATGAAAAAACAGTGAAAAAACTTCTGCTGAGAAGAAGTGAACTGTATGTTATAAGAGATCAATTAGAACCTCATTGAGGGTTAATTTTCCTGGCTTGAGTTTGGATTCTTCAGACCAGGGCGAGGTTTTCCCTGTTTGGGAACATCGGCATGGTGGGCAGGAGAAGAATAAAACCTTCTTCTTTTAGGAAAAGGAGGTTTGGTAGGGCATTTCTTACCTGCTGGGGAAGGAGAAGGTTTAGGATGGCCCTCAGAAGCAGGGAAGTCAGTGGAGCAATGAGCAACCTGACGCAAAGACTCCTTGTTGAAGAGATTTTCTCCAGTACAAGGAGTGTTACCCAGTCTTTGTTGTGCCCATCTGCTCAAGTCTGAAGCTTGGAGCCAGGCTCTACGTCGTGCTCCTATGGCTATAGCAGAGGTTCTGCTAACAGACTCAAAGGAGTCTAGGGAAGCACGAGAAAGAAACCTAGAGATATTCTGGCTATGACTAAGAAGCAAGGAATAGTCTGTAGCCTTGGGCTCTGAAAGAAAAGAAGTCAAAAGAGATAATTTCTCTGTGACCTCCTGAAGGGATAGACTCATATAAAAAAATATATGAGAGAATCCTTGTTGCCAGCATAGATGTTTGGAAGGTTTGACGTCCAAAGGCATCTAGTGTTCTAGATGCACGACCTGGCGGGAAAGAAGAATGCTTCTTCTTGCTTTTTACCTTCCTCATTGCTGATTCCACTACAATGGAATGATAGGGAAGTTGAGTCTTCTGAAACCCTGGAGAGGGGGGCACCTGATACATAAGAGTAGTTGCTGTAGAAGGTGAGGAAGCCCTTAAAGGTGTTTCCCATATATTCAGAAGAAGATCCTGTAAAGAATGATGTAAAGGAAGCATTATATTTTCCTTTTCCCCAGAAAAGCCTTGTATAGGATCATAGCCAGGGATAGGAATAGCCAGGAATGTTGCCATGTCAAGGAGAAATTTCTGAAAAGAAGGATCTCCAATGGGAACAATCCCTGGACAGGCTAAACTTGAAGAACTAGGCTGGGCACCAGTACTTGTATGGTGCAAAACAGGATCTCTAATGAATGGATACTGGGACTGGCGGGTATGACCTGAAACCGTCAGTACGGTATCGTCCATGCTAGGTATCGACTCCAAACTAGGTATAGAAAGAAGCGATCCTGGTGAAAAAAGCATGGATGGAGCTGGTCCCGATGCTACTGCAGGTACCAGCGTCGACACCGATACCGGTAGCTGAGCCGGAATCGAAGGCGATACCGACATCGAAACAGTCATCGGAGGCTGCTCAAATGGTACCGAGGAAACTCGAAAGTCTCGGTGAATATCCTCGGTACCGGGCATCCGGAATCGGTGCATGTCGGTTCCGAGACGCGTCGGTACCCAGTCTTCCAGACTAGATATCGATTCTAGACTCGGCATCGAAGGAAGCGAATCTATCGATGCATGTCTGGATGGTACCGACGTCAGGGGTCGTATCGACGGAGCTGCCGATACTGGAAAGTCAATCTGGGTATCGATCGGTCCCGAAGGCACCGAGTACACCAGATGACGATCCCTGGTGAGGAGTGGATCGCTCAACACCAGTGCCAATGCCGGGTTATCGGTACCGCTCGAAGCGGATGCCACCCCCGAACATGGCTCAGGTATGTTCTGTGAGGGGTGAGCCCCAGGAACAACCTGAAACCCCTGAAAGGCTTTGGAGACCGAAGACTCCCGCCGGGGTTTTGAAGCCAATGTGGTCTTGAGGGCAAGGCCGGAGCCGTCATCATGCTTGGCATGAGACCTACCACCCAAGGACTGGCTAGTCTTAACAGACTGTTTGTGGGTTACCTGATCCTGTAGAGAAGAAATGGTCGGTGCCCTTACACTGGAAGGGAAAACTGCATCGAGGGAAACTCGAAATGGAGAATTTCTTCTCATAAAATTGTAGCCTGATGGCTCTGGAGGAAAAGAGTCAGGACCCAAACAGGTTAGACACCAGTTATTGGAGTCTAAAAAGAAAACTGTATTTTCACAGTTAAGGCACTTCTTAGGAGAAGAAGGCTCCATAATGGAGAGGCCTTACAGGCCCAAAAATTCAAGACAGAAACAGAGGGAAAAAAACTCCCTGAGTTTTAGAAAAAAGAAAAGAAAAAACCACCGGCGGTACCGGTGGAGTCGGGGAAACAGCCGCGACCACAAGAAAAACAAAAAGTAAAAGATTTAAAGAAAAAATTTTCTGCGGTGATAGGAAGACGTCCTGCCGGCTCCGCGGAAAAACTCAACTGAGGAGAGACAGTTGGAAAGGCGGGAAGGCAGCACGCAGGCGCTGAGGGATGCTCCCAAAAGCTTTCTGATTGGACGCTGGGGAGCGTTCCCGCGCAGGCTCCGTCGGTACCGACGTACCCATATGTGAAGACTCATTCCTGCTTGTTCCTGGAGATCTGGCATTCTCCGTAACCTATAAATTGGTGCCCTCCTTCCTCATTAGCCGATGACCCATGGCTATACCCACAATGCTATTTTTGAGAATACCTTAATTTTTAATGTTTCTTTCACTGTTTACAGTTTTATTTCTCTTTTTTTTAATTTTTCAGCATTTTGAACCCCCCTAAAAGTCAGCACCCCGCTGCCACGCTTATCTTGCTAACTGTGTTGCGTTGCCCCTGGGTATGGGTAGAGCATGGGGCAGAGTTTGCAAGTATGTGGGTTGATTTAAGGCACAATGACTGTCACTTAACACCTACTATTTTATAAGAACAAGCAGGCATGACCTTATAAAATAGGTGCATTTTGGCTTCCTTAAGCTACCTGCTCTGTTCTGGAATTACCCTCATAATGCCCCTAAATTAAGAAAAAATAAAAGGCAGTTATACGTTCAGCATGCTGCTTTGTGAATACTGGTACCTGCCACACTACACTCTATAATTAAATGGATTGTGTAGTATGATTTTTTTTATATTTTTATCATACATCTGTAAACCACTTTGATATGTTAATGTAATGCAATATCTAAAATAAACTATAAACAAAGAATTTTTTTTTTACATGCCATCAAGTCAATGCTGACTCCTAGTGACCCAGCAACCCCTGGGTTTTGTTGGCAAGGTATGACTGGAAGTATTTCTGCCAAGGCAGTGGAGGGTAAAGTGACTTGCCTGAGGTCACAAGAAGTGCCAGTGGAAATCAAACCCAGATTTCTTGGGTACCAGGCTGTTGCTCTAAAGACTAGGCTACTCCTCCACTCCAAAAACAAAGCAATAGCAACACACAAATGAAAATACACTGACCACAGCTACCCAAGACGAAACACTTGAGTGCATAGCCATGTCTGAATATAGTACCTGCAGTTCTGATACGCCTTTCTTCTTGGCCGATTCTTGATTTGAAGAATTTTCCTGCATTTTTTTCAATCCAGGAGCGTTCTGAATAGTAAACCGAGTAATTTTAGTTTAAGTAGACAAACAAACTGGGTTAAAAATCCTACCAAGGATACGGCTTTTAAGTTTTACATTGTGGGGCATTTATTAATTAAACCCGTGTTAACTATCATTTAATAATGGCCTCTTATAAAATTCAGACCTGCGAAAAATTATGTGCTTTGGCATGAATGTGTGGCCTTTGCTGATATGTGTAGCCAGGGGTTGGATGAACAGATTCCCAAGTATGTGCATTGATTATGAAATACCTTAATTTACATGCACACTTGCAAACTTTATGCACATTCATGTACACCTGCTGTTGAACAGCTGTAATTGTCTATGCCTGCATCTAAGACATAATTTCTGCTTCTTACACTAGTATTTTATAAAGGTTCATAGTGCCTAAGTAGGTGCCTACTTGCCCTCTTAAACTGGGCACCCTGTTATAGAATTACCCTCTAAGGGGGAGGGGGTAGTTACTAAGCTGCGGTAAAATCCTGGATTTTACTGCAGCTTAGTTTACTGCAGGAGTTACTAACCTGCGATAACCCAGTACTGCAGGTTCGTGATTCCTGTGGTAAAGGAATAACACAGCGCTGCAAGCTGCATTATTCTAATAGAAATATAATGATAGGCCAAAGCTGGCGTTATTTTTCTTGGCCAGGAGCATCATGGTTCTGACAGGCAGCCCGATGCTCCTAGCTGCGTCCTTAAGGAGGCCAGCATCCCCCCACCATCTCTTACAACCCTCTCTTGACATCCCCCCATCTCTTCAGACTTGTGCATAGTACCACCCCCCTTCAGCAAAAACCCCACACATGCCTCCCATAGGCCCCCAAGTCAACCAGGGATCCTTGGGCAGGAATGAACCCTAATCACTCCTGCCCAACGTGGCATCGGGCTCAAAATGGTGCCCTCAATCCCCTGCCCCAATGCTCCTGATGCTCCTGGTGGAAAAATAACACCACTTTGAGCTGGCATTGTGTTCCCCTAGATAACCAGGCTCACTGTAAATCACTGAATACTAGTAAGGT
Organism: Ichthyophis bannanicus; assembly: GCA_033557465.1. Taxonomy (NCBI): domain Eukaryota; kingdom Metazoa; phylum Chordata; class Amphibia; order Gymnophiona; family Ichthyophiidae; genus Ichthyophis; species Ichthyophis bannanicus. The sequence goes on along the minus strand of CM066049.1, from coordinate 114,180,014 downwards.
GTTTAGCATACATTTGAATGCGTTACATCTGATTAGTATTCAGTGCATGTTGTAGCAATTTGTGCGCTATGGTGAAATGCCGTTATTGCCCTTTAACATGCATTATTGCCGTAAAAAACCTTAGTAACTACCCCCCTAAAAGCCTTACAAAATAGTATAGCAGTTATGCGCTCTAATGTAGAGCAATTTTGTTATGGTAGGATGTATGTTCAAAGCATTTGTCTAATGTTTAAGAGAACAAATCATCGATCGATCATTTGCGGTAGACAGAGGATTAAACAATAAGGGGAAAACCACTCACATAACAGTTTTGCTAATTAATTAAATACACACAAACGTAAATGAAAAGATTTATATGATCGCATGCAAGGCTTACAATGGCTCAGTTCTAAGTGTGGTCTCTATATTTGTGGTTTGGCTGGATCTAAGCCTTGTCTGTTGTCAGCATAGATACTATAGAAGGAGCAATTTTGACAGTAAATGTATTTACTTACATAACGGTGTATAAAAATGACCTTTCATGCACACAGCTTAATGCCACAAGTAGTGGAGCTGGGATTGGAAAAGGCACATTCCTTCGGATGTATGTTTTGCTGCTATAGGTTGTGTACCAGCCTGAATCTTCAAAGGGAAACATGAGAGATATTCAAGGCGCAGTGTTTAATCATCATGCTGCAGTAAAGATATTTCAGCGGGTTCAGGGAATATTCAGCTCTGCCCCATGGAAATGTACTTTGCTGCAGTATGGGTTTTATGTGCGAGGGTTTTTGTTTTATTTTATTTATTAGTATTTAGCTCATGCCTTTCCAATAGTAATTCAAGATGAGTTACATGTAGGTACAGTTTGTTTATTTTAGAGACCTAAGGATTTATGTCATAGTCAAATTTTATGTAAAGCCACGGGAAGGTGGTGGTGGGGTGGGGTGGGGGGCAGTGCATGGGGGTAGCTGAGTTATGGCCATATCTGAACAGGTAAAGAAAACCCTAATGATCATGCTTACACAAGCAGAATGCACTGCTCTCCCAATACTTGTTCCTGGCTAGACCCAAAAGGCCAGTTTCATATGCTGATTAATGAATTACATATGACGATAGGTGATGTCAGCTGTAAAGGACACCTTGGTCTACCAAGTCTGCCCATTTCTGCCTTCCGCTCTGTTTCATGTATCGGTGAGTCTGTGATATTCTCCTCTCTGCTAGGAAGATCCTGCATTGTTAAGAGGTTTTCCCGGGGGTAGGGAGCAATGTTCTCCGAAGACAAGCAGGATGAGTCAGCCACACTTGGTGACGTCATCCGACGGCATCCTTCTGAGCTGCATGGGAATCTTCCATCCTTGTTCCTGCCAGTAGAGGGCGGTGCTTCACTGTTGTGGTGTCAATCACAAGGAGCAGGCAGGTTCTGTAGGACTTTCAAGGGACCTGCCTGCTCCTTGCTATTGGAACACGAGCAGATGCCTCCCATGCAGCTTGGAGGGAACATTGGTAGGGAGAAGATGTAGGATGGAACCTGCTTCTGTTGGAAAAATTACCCACAGAAAAAGCAGGCATAAGTCTATGGATAATTTTTTTCAGGGGCCATTAATTTCACTAACGATCATGGGTTTGCAGCCTCTCATGGAGGTAATTTTGTGGACGCTCAAAAAAGTATGCATATCTTTTTTCCTGTATGGGCTTAGGAGAAATTTCAAAACAAAACTGCATTTGTTTGCTATGGAAATGACCCCAAGGAATGTATGTGCTTATATTTACATCTGCTCTTCTGCACACACAAAGTTTCCAGGCTAATTCTTTCACATATTCTGGAATTTTCAAAAGTGTGCGCTTCCTAACCTCACCTCTGGGAACGCCTCTGCTCCTTTTATGCACTTTCGGGGACTTTTCTCTTCTATAAAGAACATAAGAACATAAGATATGCCATACTGGGTCAGACCAAGGTCCATCAAGCCCAGTATCCTGTTTCCAACAGTGGCCAATCTAGGTCATACGTACCTAGCAGTTTCCCCAAAAGACAAAGGTTCCACAATGCTTGTACTGGGTCAAGCATTGATATCCTGGATCCCTTCTTAATAATGGTTTATGGACCTTTCCTCCAGGAACTTGTCCAAACCTTTTTTAAACCCAGCTACACTAACAGCCTTTACTACATGCTCCGGTAACAAATTCCAGAGTTTGAATACACGTTGAGTGAAAAAATATTTTCTTTTATTAGTCTTAAATAGTTTACCCTGTAGCTTCATTGCATGTCCCCTAGTCTTTCTATATTCTGATAAGGTAAACAATCGATCTACGTTTACCCGTTCCACTCCGTTCATTAATTTATAGACTTCTATCATATCTCCCCTCAGCCGTCTCTTTTCCAAGTTAAAGAGCTCTAACCTTTTTAGCCTTTCTTCATAGGAGTATCCTTCCATCCCCTTTACCATTTTGGTGGCTCTTCTCTGAACCTTTTCTAAAATCGCTATATCCTTTTTAAGATACGGCGACCAGAATTGCACACAATATTCAAGGTGTGGTCGTACCATGGAACGATATAGAGGCATTATAATATCTTTTGTTTTATTTTCCATTCCTTTCCTTATCATACCTAGCATTCTATTTGCTCTCTTGGCCGCCGCTGCACACTGGGCCGAGGGTTTTAACATGGTATCCACAATGACGCCTACATTTTTTTCCTGGGTGGTGGTTCCTAATGTGGAACCTTGCATCGTGTAACCATAGTTTGGGTTGTTCTTCCCTAGGTGCATAACCTTGCACTTGTCCACATTAAATTTCATCTGCCATTTTGATGCCCAGTCTTCTAATTTATCAAGATCCTCTTGCAATTTTCCACAATCCTCTTGGGTTTTAACAACTTTAAATAGTTTTGTGTCATCTGCAAATTTGATAACCTCACTCGTTATTCCACTTTCCAGGTCATTTATGAATATGTCAAAAAGCAGCGGACCCAGCACAGATCCCTGGGGTACACCACTATTCACCTTTCTCCATTGGGAAAATTGGCCATTTAGCCCTTCCCTCTGCTTTCTATCTTTTAACCAGTTCCTGATCCACAATAGTACACTGCCTCCTATCCCATGACTTTTAGTTTTGCCAAAAGTCTCTGATGAGGGACCTTGTCAAAGGCTTTCTGAAAGTGCAGATACACAATATCAACCGACTCACCTTTGTCCACCTGTTTATTCACTCCTTCAAAAAAAAGATTCATAAAGGTGCATGCAGACATATATCATCTTTATGAAATAGGTGTGGGTTCTTTTTTAAAGTTTCCCAATCTATGCTTGAACTCTGCTACCCCTGTGGCTTTTCTTAGTTCTGCTGGAAATCTGCTTCAGACTCTTTCACCATGAGGGTGGTAAGCATAATTTTTTACATTCTTCTTGAGTTTCCGTCCCCTTCATCTACCTATGATGAACCTCTTGTCCTTGAATTTTTCATTCTAGGGAAAATGCTTCCACCTCGTACGTTATTTGAGTAGTTACCTTTTCTTCTCTCTCTAACTCCTTTGCTTCATCCTCATGAAAAGATGGGCTCAGCTTTTTCATAATCTCATCTTTTTTCTGAAAAATAATATTCGGGAGTTTGCTTTATCTGGTGCACCTAAGGGGCAATTTTATAACGAGCCATTATGTCTATTTTATACAGGGAGTATATAATTTATATAATTACTCTTTCCATTCCCTGAAAGTATCCACGTATACTTGCACGTGATCTCCCTGGGAATACTTACATTCATTCCAGGTCAAAGTATACACTATAGTGTATACATTTACCCTGGGCAATTTTCTAAATGCCCGTTTCCAGGGCAAATTATCTTACAGAATTACCGTCTTAGAGAGTATTTTTCAAAGTCGTTTCTATTGGTAAAAGAGGGCTTTCATAAAATTGCTCGCCCTCTGGATGTGTGGCAAGGAGATGAGGCTTTCCCGGGGAGAGGGCTGATGAGGCATTTGCTTCTGCCTGTCTTTTTCCTATTTTCATAAGGCAGTAGGTATAAATGTGGGCGGGTAGTTTTCCAAGGGTAATTTTCAAAGAGAATTTATGGAGTGGAGGAGTGGCCTAGTGGTTGGGGCAAGGTACTTCAGGCCGGAAGGTCGGGGGTTCAAATCCCACTAGAGGACAGCAACCTTGGGCCGGAAGGACTGGGGTTTCTAGTCCCACAGGTGCTCCTTGTGGTCTTGGGCAAGTCACTTAACCCTCCATTGCCCATGTTCCCTGTAAAATAGTTATCTCCAAGTTATAATGCCCTGTTCAATGTAATTTCAGTTTGTTCAATGTAAACCGCACTGATGCAGAATAGCGCGGTATATAAGAAAATGTAAATAAATAAAATAAAAATAAATAAATGTGCGTACTTTCATGTTGCAAGTCATACAAACGCCATGAAGTGAAACATGCACATGCATGATTAGTGATACAGCATAAGCTAACCAGGCCTGTGTGAATGGAAGGTTCTCTTTTAAGGTCAACGGAAAAGGGGGGTGGTTGGTGGAGGCTAGTTAATTCCTCAATATTTAAACACCATGACTGTTGCTTTTTTTAATGTATCGGCCATGGTGCTTAATATGTGTATTCAATGCAGTTATCCATATAACGAGTGGTGCTGAATATATGTATGGAACAGTCAACATCATAGCTATCTGTATGGTGGCATTATTTGGTCCCTCGCCAGATAACTATCCAGATAAATTTCTGTCCTAAATTTATCCAGAGAGCGGGATGATTTATCCAGATAATACCCTTTGAATATTGACCCATCAGTGTTTTCATACCATGATTCCTAACTACGAACCATAAGGTCTTTGACTCAGGCTGGTGATCACCAAAGCTCTTTACCATCTGGAGAGCAAATGTAAAATGAGTTGGATGCCTTAGGTTTCCCCATGGATAGCCGTCTGTATATAAATAGAACTATCTGCATGTTGGATCTATCTGGTAGTCCCACTTGAAAAACCTAGGAATGAATGGGATTAGAAACTTGAAATTGGCCCTCAGCTCTTAGAAATCCAGAACACTGGTGAGGCATATTGGCAGAGCTGTGAATGGCTCTCCTTGCAATATCACTCTCCAAACCCTCCCTCTCCTGGGATGGAAGAAAGACTTAAATTTTCAGGGCTGTTAAGTAGGTGCTTTTAGGAACATTCCCCAAAGGAGCCGCTCAACAGTTAGCATGAATCAGAAGAGCAGAAGAAATTCTTTATTGCACTAACCTGTAACTCAACGTAGATGCAGTCCTCTGTTGCATTTCTTCTGAGAAGGTAAGATGTGCCTTTGCTTTCACCAAATTTCTGCAGTGTTGTACTCCTTTGAACCACGTTTATTTCAGTTCTCTTGGGTACCAACATACATTGATATGTTTTATAATCAGCTGTCAATTTGGACTTCATATCTCCTTCCTTGCCTTTCTTTCTAAAGAGCAACTTTCCATTGGCAATGATAATAGATACAAAACGTTTGATGTCATCTGGAATTGTGCGGGCTACCATGACAAAACGGTCAAGGTCATCTGCATTACTCTGAGGCTTGGTAATGACCAGGATGCTGAGGGACCAGTTGCATTTGTTGAGTCCTTCTTTGGTTTCCTGCAGAATCTTGAACGAGTCAGTAAGAATTTGTAACTGTTTATTGATTCTAGTTTGAAGGTTAGTATGTGTGAGGTGGGCTGCATTTACCTTGATACCTTCAGCAAACTCTAAGAACTTTGCAAGAGAGTCTTCTATGCCGTCGACAGCTCTGTGGATATCTTCAATATTTGCCCCAAGATGTTCTTCTGATCTCCATTTGCTGCTCACATAGATCATTAGGCTTGCTACCGAACTGGCCACTCTGTGTTGGAACTGTGACAACCTCTCTATAGCTGTGTCCAGTTCCAGTACTATTTCTTTGGCTGACTCCTCCAGAGATGACAGGAAAAAGGACTCAGAAGAAGCAGTGGAAGATGTAGATAGGGTACTGGTTCTGCTGTCTACACTGGTCAGCGACAACCTGTCTTGTTCTGGTGTTCTGGGAGATAGCGTAGGATCTCTTGGTAGTGGTGGAGGAATATCATAAGCATGGTCTTCACAAGTATTGATGCTGTTCTCTTTGTACTTCCTCTGCTGTGAAATTGGAGGCGAGCCTTTAGGAATATCATAAATGTTCTGCTTAGTGTCCTGATGCTCAGACCTGTGTACTAGAAAGCTTGGGGGAACATCATAAGTACCATTTTGTTTCAAAAGTGGCATATCACGTGAGGTGGGCACGTCATAAAGAGGTTGGTCTGGAAAACTTAATTTTCTCTGCACTGGTGGCACATCATAAATCTGTGTCTTTCCACACTTGTCTTCAGCGTTTGATGATGGAACATCATTCGGACCAGGACCATACCTGACTGGTGGTATATCATATAGCACCTGCTTGTCTGGAGAAGGGTTTTCACAAACTTGTTTTATACCTGTTTTTTCGGGTGATACCGGCATGTCATAGATCCATTCTGATTTCAGAGGGCATGGCAAATTACTAAAATGGCTTGTGAATTTCTGAACCTTATTTGGCAGGGAAGTATTGCAGTGAGCATCCTTCAGAGAAATGCCTCTTGGAATCTGGATGGAGGGGAAATCGCACGTCTGTGGAAGAAGCACACAGAATTTATAAAGCAATCATTTATTGGGGAATGGAGCATGGGCAGCTCAGCTATCATCTCAAATGGGCCGTAGACTGACATCAGCCTTGCCTACTGACACACACTACTTGACTGGTCTTGACTTTAGGCAGCAGTGACTTTGGTTTCCAGCTCCTCTCGAGCTTTGTTGTAGAGTATTTAGAAAAAGGTTTCCAGCAAATCTTAAGATCATTTTAAAAGTCCTCTCTGGTAATGGTCTTCCAATTTCTTTTCAAGGAGCTTCTTGGCTCCATTCAAAGACCTACACTTTTGTTTTCATACATTAATGTAATAAGGGCCTCTGAGAGCTCCTTCTGCACATCATTGATCATATTGGAACTGAATTAACTGCTAAGTGTTAAGCAATTGCCATGATAGCAGATTGCTACTGTGCTAAGAAAAAGAATGCTTGGTAGATAGCTTTTCCCTTGAAGGAGAAAGCAATACCCTGTAACATCTGTCCCAAGCAGTCAATATTTTTATAGGATAATTTTTTATAAAAATAATGTCTATACTCGAAGAGATGGCAAACATCACTGTCAAGAAGAAGATGCAATGGGAGGGGGCAATTTTACAAGATATGTGTGCACGTTCTACCTTCAAGCTAGTTTTCAAAGCAGTTTCCTTTAGAAAATTAATAGCAAGTAGGCACGTACAAAGGATGTGCATATTTGCACCTACTAATTGTTCGAGCAGTTCATAGGGAGCAAAATAGCTAAAATGTCCATGCATGGCACACATGGCATTGCTTCCCCTGACCCAAAGACATTCTTAGGGGCTGAAATATGCATGTCAGGGAAGCCAAGAGGCCAGTTTACCCAGGTAAACAACTAAAAAGATTCCTCCGTATGTGTGCGGAGAATGTGAATGCTAGAGGAACATGAGACATGTTCTGGTGTTTTTTACGCTTTGTGGCATGTTGTAAAGCTACATTCGGCTTTTATACTTCTTCTTTTTAGCTGCCTTGTAGCTGGTTGAAGCAGAACCAGTCAAGAAATGTGTTGTAAACCGATGGACAGTGCATGCAAGAATCAATGGGGTCTCTCTTGAGACTAATCTATAGCAAAAGGATGGAATCAAAACAAACGTAAATATCTTTTAGATTTCAACACATAGAGGGGCGACTTGAATGGAGCAGCTGGTACAACCCTAAACAAAGGCATAGAGGGGGGACCTGCACAGAGTGGCGGGTACAAACACTCTGGCCACCTTACTGGGCATACTGGTCTTTAATCTGCCATCATCTACTAGGCTACTATGAGACTCATTTTCCTTCTCCTTCCCAGGTTCTTAGCATTATTCATAACACTTAACAAAAAAAAGGCTTCTTGTAAGATTAAGAGTTAAAAATCATGTTATTCTAAACCAGGGGTTCTCAGCCTAGTCCTTGGGAAACCTCTAGCCAGTCAGGATTTCAGAATAACCACAATGAATATGCATATCAGAGATTTATCTGCACTGCCTCCATCCATTGTATGCAAATCTCTCTGGTCTAATGGCATTACTGGCTGACCATCATTTGTATAGTTTTAGTGGAAAATGCAAACTGTGGCACTGTTAAATTAATTTGGAATTAAAATGACAGAAACTTCCAAGACCCACAAGCTCCTAAGCAGGAGGTTTTGTTGAGGAAAAGGGGAAGAAGGTCTTATTCTTCCATGAAATACCCCACAGAAGCTGACTTCAGCTGATTTTTCTCGCTCGAGAAGTTGGGTTGATTATTAATGTATTATTTAAATTTATAATACACTTAGTCAGTACATCAGCAGTGTCCTAAACAGACGACAACTGAAAACATACACAAATTAAAGAATTAATAAGATAAGAGACATGACTGTGATGGGTGGTTTTATAAAAGGAATCTTGACTTACACTTGCCATGGGAGAGTTTTGCTGCCTGTGGGCTCTTGATGTTTCTGAGGTGGATGGGATATCATAGAGCTGCTGGAGCTGGAGATGTTCCCTGGAGGTGAAAGGCTGGGACCACTTCCTTGCCACAGACGAGATGGCAGCACTCTAATGAAACAATGAAGTACCATCACTTTATGGTCTACAGGACGACAGAACGCACCGATGCCTGCCTTAGAAATATGAGAAGACAATACAGCGCGCACGACATCATAGAATGTAGAAATTAAAGGGTAACAGACTCCGTCATATAATTTCAATAAATTTAATTCTAATCATTTTAAAAAACAATTTGTTTTCCTTCATATCCTTAACGGGGGGGAAGGGGGGGACATAAAGCCATCTTAAATTTTCATCTTTTCCACCCAAGTGCCATTATTTCAGTAAATAAAGTTGAATGTATGCACTGTTGCAACAGAGTTTGAGACACCAAACCTGGGTACATAAGGATTCTGGGCGCCGTGGAGATGGGACATCGTAAAGCTCACTTGGAAGGTTCGTTGCTGACATTCGGAGTGAGGACTGAGTTGCTTTGGGAAGACTAAACAAGTGCTGTAGAGAATTTGAATAGAAAAAAACCCGAAAATGGTTTTAGTTTTATTGCTGTAAATGCAGTTGCAGAATAAGACATGAAGATTCATGTGGGTGACAAACTAAACGGAATTGCTTTTCTGAAACATGCTCCAAAACGGCTTTCAATAGCATTAGTAGAAGACCTTCACTGAAACTGCCTGCAAAAACATGCAAATAAATTATTTCTTTTTCTGCACACTTATTTTAATGCAAAGTAAGCACAGCGCTAGTGTCCCTTCTTCCCTTGTGCGTTTAAGTTGAAACCACCTCTGGGCTCTCCATTGCCTCCCTCTTTGCTTCTGGATAGAGTTGCAGCTACTTCTTACCTACAGGCGCATTCACTCTGCGGCGCCACACTGCCTTGTCCCTGTCCTTCCCTTCCATCTATTGTGCTACGTGCTCCTAGTTAATTTCAGACTCCGTACTTCATCTTGCAACATGGTGGGCCCAGAACAGCCTTCCTGAATTGTCTTGCTCCATCTCTGGTCATGTTCAGGACCTGCTTAAAGACTCGTCTTTTTAAATACGAAATCCTGATCTTCAACCTCTTATGTTAAATACCCGTTACTGTAAAAGTTAAGTAATTCTTTTTCTTGTCTGTGTGTCTCATCTAGATTACAAGCTTGGCTGAGAGATTTCCGTCTCCAGTGTATCTGTACAGTGCTACATTATAGTGGCGTAGAGGAACAGCCTGCTCACAGCAGCAAACTGAGAACAAGAGAAACCAGCTTCAAATCCACTGCTGCTCGTCGTGATCTTGGGGAAGTTACCCATTGCCTCAGGTACAAACTTAGACTATAAGCCATCTGGAGGTAGAAAAATGCATACTATACCTGAATGTAATAAGCCTTACCCAACTACTCAAAAGAGGTGTGAGCTAACTTCCAAATCCCTTCTCTATAGAAATGTTAAGCAGTAGTAGTTCAGATGTTTGTCATTAGATGGCATTGTAACACCAGCAAACCCTCATTTTTATTTATTATTTTTCTTTCATTTATTCGATGCCTACTTGCCTCAAAGCTCTAAGCATAAAATATTCTAGACATAAAATACAAATTTATAAACACAAAACATACAAAATTACCTAGTTAGACATCTCACCACATAAAATTAATAAACATTAAAAAAATGAAAAACAATCAAAATAAAAACATCAGAAGCTCTCCACAAATCTTCTAAATTTACCCCACCCCCTCAAACTGATCAAATAACCAAGGGGGGGGGGGATATTCAGCACCAGCACCACATGGCTAGAGCTGCCACTGAAATTCAAACCCAGATATTCGGTGCCAAGCAAACAAGAACTTACTACTCACCCCATCTCTAAAAATCAAAGCTAGACAAGAGACCTGTAAGGGAGCGCGCTCATTCTGTGCCCCTACACTTTGGAACGCACTCCCTGAGTCTATAAGAGCTATTAAAGACTTCATGGATTTCAGAAAGGCTCTGAAAATTCATCTGTTCTTAGAACATTATGACGTAAATCAATGACTTTGATCTGATTACGTGAATAGTCTTTCTCACAGCCCACATCTCATTTACCAGCTGGCTCAGTTAAAGTGTGATCTTCACTTCCTCCATCTACCCTTTCTCTAAGTCATCCTTGCTTCATGCAGCTGCTAACCCTCCTCCTTGTATATCCATCATTAAGGTTAGTGCCTACCTTTTTGTTATCCAAGTTTAATTACCTGTTCGATGTAAAGTTCCAGTTGTTATAATGTTACAATGTAAACCGCTTTGAATGTAAGATAAGGCGGTATAGAAAACTTGTTAAATCAATAAATATCCGGCCACGGCATTGAGTATCTGGGTTTGCCACCTTGCCACGTGACTAACTAGGCAGTGGTGACATTGAGCCTCTGCCCAGTTAGCTACGCGGCGGAAGTTAGGCCAGGGTTTTCTTGCGCTTAATATCGCCACTGCCCAGGTAGCAATGGGCGCCACTTCTATTCCTCCCTGGAACGCCCCGATGCTAACCACTTAGCATCACGGTGTGTAGCAGCCGCACCCGGGGTATTCGTTGGCACTAACCGTGTTAGTGTCGCTAAATATCCCACAGAGCGGCATTTCAGTGCCTTTGAAAATGCTCCCCGAGTTTTCATCTGTTTTCTAAAGCTAAGGTAATTCTCGGGAAATCTCATACCATGGAGCATAACACAAAAATATTCAAAAGTCTGTTTTTGTATATTTTGACCTTGGCAATACCAGTAAACCTTCCCGAGAAGATCTAAATTCTTTCGTCAGCACATACCAATCTAATTTTTAATAAACCCAGATAACTGGATAAGTTATCTGGGTACCTTAGTCCAACCAGACTAAGGAGCCCTTTTACTAAAGCCCTGTAACCGGTTAATGCGTGGCAGTTGGTGGCCAGGAACGCTAACATGGGGGCATGCCAGCGACTGCATGTTAAAGCACATGGTAACTGGCTGTCGTGCAGTGGGGTGAGGCGTGTGAGCATGAAGAACACATTGCCACTGGTACAAGGACAATTGCTGCACGCTCTGTGGCCATTAGCATGGCTACACCTCGTGGATGTCAGGTGTGCTGCATGTTAACGTTCATGATTAGGGGTTCTTTCTTTTCTTTTCCATGCCATTGAGTCAGTGATGAGTGCTGGTGACCCAGCAGCTCCTGGGTTTTCTTGGCAAGGTGTGACTGGAAGTAAATTGCCAGACCTTTCTTCCAAGGCAGTGGAGGGTAAAGGTTCTTGCCTAAGGCCACAAGGCGTGAATGTTCTTGATATTCCCCTGACGGTGCATGAGGGGTGCACTTCTCACACGATGATCTTGCCAATAATAGTGCAGTAAGTGTACACCTTTGGTAAAAGAGCCCCTTAATCTTTAACAGGATAGCACTGAATATTGGCAATAGCCAGTTAAATTTAAACCACACCCCCGGCATGCCTCCGAGACCTCCCATACTTAAGTTAATGTTTGGCTGGCCAAACGTTAACTGGTCAGCAAGAATTGTCCATTTAACTCCTTTAGTGAATTGAATGCGTTGTTTTGGCATTGGCCCCTAAGGGTTTTCTCCCCCTGGTCACAGAAGGGGCAATTTTCAAATATTAACTATAAAGTAGGTGCATTTAAACTGTTTGTATAATTTGCAACTGCTATTTGTGTGCAGGGGGGAGCAGAGGGAGGAGGGGTTAGGGCAGTGGTGGGCCCTAGGCAAACACGCATACATTTTAAATCTTCCCCACTTGCTTCTGATAGCAGAGGAGGAAGCAGCCAGTAGAAAAAGCTGCTCACCGATGCCTTCTGTCAGCTGGAGGACAATGCACGGGGGAAGAGTGGTAGGAAAAAGGATAGATTTCTATGGGCAGCGGTGGCTTTGGTTCCTCCCTCCCTTCTTTCTACCAGCATTTGACTAACCAGTGCAAAAATATACCTTTGGATACTATTCAATAGCACATCTGAGAGGATCCAAGGCACATGCCTAGTTTGCCTCTGCCTTAATCCTATCACAGGAAAAAGGTTTCATACAGACTTTTAGCTACAGAGGAGGGGGAGACTTATCAGTCAGGCTTTTTAACCCAGCTAAATGCCTTTGCAAGCTTCCCTTCTCATGATCTAGTTTGTGAGATCCATTTTTCTATTATTATTATTATTATTATTAATAATAAACATACGCAGCGCTGTACAAACAAAGATAAAGACAGTCGCTACCCATCAGAGCTTACAATCTAATCAGGCAAACAAGACAAAAGTGAGAAAGAAGATAGAATAGGGAAGGGTAAGGAGACATAAGAAACAAGGGATCAGGATCCAAAGGCAGGTGAGCCTTTAGCTTAGAGTTGAAAAAGGGCAGGGATGAAGCCTGACACATAGACTCAGGAAGTTTATTCCAAGCATAAGGAGCAGCGAGGTGAAAGGACTGAAGTCTGGAGTTAGCAGAGGCAGAAAAGGGCAAAGAAAGGAGCAAGCAGTAGAAGAACGAAGTTCGTGAGAAGGGGTGTAGAGGGAGAGGAGAGATAGGGAGAAGCAACAGAGTGAATGCACTTCAAGGTCAGAAGAAGGAGTTTGAATTGGATGCGGAAGTGGAAGGGAAGCCAATGAAGTGTTTTCAGAAGAGGGGTCATATGAGCAAAACAAGACTGGCGAAAAATTAGTTGTGCAGCAGAGTTTTGAATAAATTGAAGGGGAGAGAGATGACTCTGAGGGAGACCAACAAGTAGGAAGTTGCAGTAGTCAAGAGGGGACGTTAAAGAGTGGACGAGTGTTCTAGCAGTGTCATCAGAGAGGAAGGGGCAAATCTTGTGAATGTTATAGAGAATGAAGAGCCAGGTCTTTGCAATTTGTTATATATGTGAGGAGAAGGAAAAGGAGGAATCAAAAATAATGCCAAGGTTATGGGCTGATGAAACTGGTGAAAGAAAAGTATTATCAACAGGTTCTACATAAAAGTCTTGAAAATAACAAAATGAAAAAGATAAGCAGGACTCCCAGGTTAAAGCAAATGCCTTATTTTTTGATTCGATCCTTGAGGCACAGGGACAGAAGTTCTAAGAAGGTTTTTCCCCATGTTAAGCCTGATTCATGGAAGGCTTTTTTCCCATTCTGTATCAGTGGAAACAGATCTTAATGACACTGGCCCTTTGTGTTTATGGGAAAACTGCTTTGTACATCTGGCTTTCAGCGACTTGCTCAAGGTCCTGCAGATCACCAGTGGTTGATGTGAGTCAAATGCTTGACCCAGACTTCTCCTGACCTACAGTCCAGTGTTATAACCACTGGTTTAATTTTGGTTCAGTAATACTGCTCTTAGCCTTTTGGCTAAGATCCCAGTATACAGTTTTAACAATGAGCTGACGATTGTCCCTTATTTATTTACTATATTCCAAGTGACATTTTAGAAAGGACCTTCAGTTAGATTCAGGAATGTCCAGAGCAGAATGTTTCATAAATCGTGGGGGAGTCGCGAAGAGAAAGGCCTGTGTAAGCGCCTTCTGAAATTGCTCCATCTGCACTCCAAAATGTGAATGTCTCTGTAACTGGTTATGGAGGCAGGCCCTGTGCAGATTGCAAGGCTAGGTATGTGGATGTATGTAGGCCTCAGAACCGAGCACTGGGATGTGCCGGCAGGGGTATTTCAGAAGGGAGGCGACTATGTTATGAGACTTGCATATCCCAGCCTGCCATTTCAGATATTCAGATGTGTGGCAGTGGCCCAATAATATGTCTGGAGTTTGTATTTATGTTCAGGTTTCTCTGAGCAGGAAATAACTGTGATGATGTAAATGCATTATGCATTTTCTCACGAAAGAGTTGCAGCCATGAAACAATCACTTTTTTCATCTTATTCATGGTCAAGGGCAGGTCTGGGTGTGGGGTTCTCATCAACCAGGGCCAGATGTGATTGTGCCATTATGACATCACATCATGACGTGCTTCTCCCTTGCTTCGCCCAGGTAATGCTCCCCCGCTAAATGGACGTTCGTTCTTGTGCTGAGGACGTCTCTATCCCCGACTTCTAAAGTGGCTCTGGGGACATCTCCATGACTGGCGTGTCTAAATACTTGTTTCAGATGTCCAACTCATGAATAGGACTTCTAAAATACCCCCTCAATATACAGCCATGGGCTACACCCTAAGGCAAATTACAATGAAAATCTAATCTAATATAGAGCCAGCTACAAATATACAATATTCCTACAGTTCAACAATATTGCAGTTTTAGCAATTTTACTGCAGTTCAGAACATAACTCTAAAGGAAGCTTATTTTACAAATATGAAGCACACCATTGAAAGGCATAACATTTAATTATAGTTATCTGGATGAGAACGTTCTGGCAGCGATTGTTGTTGGGATGATCTTAGTGCTCAAGCTGGTTTGTAAGAATGAAATACAGTCATTAAATCCAGTAGCGCTGCAGAATGTTAGAATTTACAGACCAATACAAGTAATTTAACTTGTACCTTGAGTTCCACTGGAAATCAATGCTATCTGAATGAGAGTAACATGATCATGTTGATTCTTTCGTAGTTGTATTTTGTAGCAGCTGCACACATTTCAATCAAGTTCCTAACAACGCATAATATACAGAATTGCAGTAATTGATTAATGTTAGAACCAATACATGACTTATTGTCAGGATTTTCTTGAGAGGTGTGTGTGTGCTGGTACAGATTACCAGAACCTTTTTCATTGCCTGATAAAGCATAGTTACTCACCTGTAACAAGTGATCTCCAGGAACAGCAGGAATTTAGTCTTCACATATGGATATCGTCGGTACTGATGGAGCCTGCGTGGGAAACGCCCCCCCAGCATCCAATAGGAAAGCTTTTGGGAGCATCCCACAGCACCTGCGTGCTGCCTTCCTGCCTTTCCCAACTGTCCCTCTCCAGTTGAGTTTATAGCTGAGACAAAAGAGAAAGAGAGATACAACTAGGGGAGGTGGGCGGGTTGTGAAGACTAAATTCCTGCTGTTCCCGGAGATCACCTGTTACAGGTGAGTAACTATGCTATCTCCAGGAACAAGCAGGAATGTAGTCTTCACATATGGGGACTCCCTAGCTGCAGATGCCAGGGAGATGGCCCCAGAAAGTTGTGTGCCCTTGTGAAAGGGCTCCACTTCCCCCCCATGGATCTCTGGCATCCTACCAGGGATGGTGGGTACGAGTTGATTAAGTCTGGAACAGGTGTTGAAGAACAGCCTGACCAAACAAGGCATCCCGGCGGGAGTCCTTGTCTAAGCAGTAATGAGCTGTGAAGGTATGAACCCAAGCCCAAGTAGCTGCTCGACAGATGTCGTCGATAGACACAGAGTGAAGATGAGCCATTGAGGCTGCCATAGCTCTCACATTGTGAGCTGTGACATGGCCTTCAAGAGGAAGGTTCTTACTCATAGGCAAAAGATATACACTGTGCAATCCAGTTGGACAGTGTCCTTTTGGAGACTGGAAGTCCCAAATGACTAGGATCAAAAGCAACAAAGAGTTGAGAGGATTTTCTATGTTGCTGTGTCCTTTGCAAGTAAAAGGCCAAAGCTCTTTTAGAGTCCAAAGTATGAAGGTTCCTTTCTGCATTTGAGGCATGAGGCCTTGGAAAGAATACAGGAAGGTAAACCGCTTGGTTCAAATGAAAGGGCGAAACCACCTTTGGCATAAAGCGTGGATGAGTCCTAAGGACTACCTTATCATGATGGAACCTTGTATAAGGAGGATCAGTCACCAAGGCTTGCAATTCACTGATGCAACGTGCTGATGTGATTGCAATGAGAAAGATAACTTTACAGGAAAGGAATTTCAAAGAGGTAGTGGCTAATGGTTCAAAGGGCGGTTTCATGAGCTGCCCAAGAACCAGATTCAAGTCCCATGCCACCGGTGGTGGCTTAATGGGAGGCTTTGTTAAAAGAAGGCCTCTCATAAATCTCACTATGAGAGGATGAGAGGAAATAGGTTGTCCATTTAGAGGCTTGAAAGAAGCTGCAATAGCACTCAAATGGACTCTCACTGAATTAGTCTTAAGCCCTGCATTTGATAAATGAAGGAGGTACTCCAGTAATGATTCCAGAGGTATCGCAAGAGGATTAAGACCCTTCTGCGAGCACCATATGGTAAACCTTTTCCACTTAAATGCATAAGAGCGTCTTGTGGAAGATTTCCTGGAAGCATGAAGGATATCCTTTACCTGCTGGGAAAGATTAAGACCGTGAAGTTCTAGGTTTTCAGCAACCAGGCCCTGAGATGCAGAGACGGGGGATTAGGATGCCACAGCATCCCGTCCTCTTGAGAAAGGAGATTTGGAGCAGATTCTAACTCCACAGGTGGAGCTTGAGAGAGATGTAGGAGCAGAGGGTACCACATTTGCCGTGGCCAACGCGGAGCTATGAGGATCATATGACCTCTGTCTCTCTGAAGCTTGAACAGGGTTTTGGGAATTAGGGGAATGGGTGGAAAGGCATACAGGAAGTCCTTACCCCAATGGAGGAGGAAAGCATCCCTGGCCTGACAACCTTGAGCCGGAATTCTGGAACAGAACTGAGGAAGTTTGGCATTCAGTGGACTTGCAAAGAGGTCTATGCCCGGGGTTCCCCAAATTAGAAAAATTTTGGCCACCTGGTCTGCATAGAGAGACCATTCGCGTGGAAGCAGAACTCGACTGAGTATGTCTGCCCAAGAGTTTTGAATGCCTGGAAGATACACCGCAAGGAGATGAATCTGATGCTCTCTGGCGAGGGCCCATAGTCGCAAAGCTTCATTGCAGAGCGACAGAGAGCCTGTTCCACCCTGCTTGTTCACATAGAACATGGCTACTTGATTGTCCGTTTGAACTAGGACTGTCTTGTAGCTGAGCTGGGTGTGAAATATTCAAAGAGCAAGGAAGATTGCTCTGAGCTCCAGGAGATTGATATGGAGATAGGCCTCCTGTGAGGTCCAGGTACCCTGGGTAGAGAGGCCTTGCAAGTGGGCTCCCCAACCCACCTGCGAAGCATCTGTTGTTAGAGTGGCTTGGGGTAGGGGTTGCTGAAAAGGAGATCGCACCAAAAGATTTTTGGGTGGCTGCCACCATTGGAGAGACAAAATAAGGCGATCTAAGTTTGCTATTTTGTCTGACAGGCAACCTGACGCCTGAGTCCACTGAGTGGATAAGGTCCACTGGGCTGCCCTCATATGGAGGCGAGCATAAGGAACCACATGCATGGTGGATGCCATGTGGCCTAGCAACTGTAACATTTCCCGAGCAGTGAGGTTTTAGCACTGCTTGGGAAGCTAACTGCACAATGCAAAGGCAGCGGGGCTGTGGAAGGTAGGCACTTGTTTGTCTGGTATCCAGAAGAGCTCCTATAAACTCTAGGGATTGAGTGGGAGTAAGGTTGGACTTTGGGAAGTTTATGACAAGTCCCAAATACAGAAGGATGCGCATTGAAGGGGCTCGAATGAGCCAGTCGTCTAAGTAAGGGAAGACGAATATTCCCAGGGTGCGGAGAAATGCTGCTACCACAGCCATGCATTTTGTAAACACCCTTGGTGCAGAGGCCAGGCCAAAAGGAAGAACCCTGTATTGGTAATGCTTCCCTTGAAATAGGAAGTGAAGGAACTTTCAGTGAGTTGGATGGATGAGAACATGAGTGTACGCATCCTTGAGATCTAGAGAACAAAGCCACTCCTGACTCTGAAGGTATGGCAGCAGAGTTCCTAGAGAAATCATTTTGAACTTCTCTCTGAACAGGAATTTGTTCAATTCTCTGAGGTCTAGAATGGGTCTGTGTCCTCCTGTTTTCTTTGGAATAAGGAAATAGGGGGAGTAAAACCCTGTACCCCGTTGGGGAATGGGTACCTCTTCTATTGCCCCTTCAGCAAGGAGCATAGTGACTTCTTGACCTAACCGATCGTTGAGAGAGGTCTGAGAATTGAACTGTCTTACTATTGTAGGAGGGGGCATGCTGAGGAAATGAAGCTTGTACCCCTCTCTTACAATAGACAGAGTCCAATTTTCTGCTGTTATCTGACCCCATCTGGGGGCAAAATGACATAACCTTCCTGGGATGGTGGAGGGTTCTGGGCCTTTCAGGGCCAGAAAGGCAAAGTTCTCTAGATAGGAGTCAAAGCCCCCGTGGAGGGTGAGTCTGCTGAGCCGGTTGAGGCTTAGCTGCTTTTGGTTTCCTTTGTTGCCTAGGTAGTTGGTGCTGTCCCTTTTGGGCAGACTGACCTAAACAATGTCCCTGCTGGGTATAGGAGGGGTAAAACGTTTTCTTCTTGCTGAAGAATGGTTTCTTAGAGGATCTTTTCCTCGCAGGATCAGCTGTAGATTTAGACAATCTATCCAAAGTGATATTGTCAGCATCTTTCTCATTAGCTTTTTCCTGCCAATTCTTGCCAAAGAGATTCTTTCCTGTGCAAGGTATATTCCCCAGTTTGTCCTGTACCCAGATTTCTAAGTCAGATGCCTGGAGCCAGGCAATTCTACGTGCACCTATGGCAATAGTAGAGGTTCTGCTTATACATTCAAAACAGTCAAAGGCTGCACTATTCACAAACTTGGAAACATCCTGAGCATGTTTAAGAAGAGCAAGATAATCTTGCCTTTTATCATCAGGAAGGAGAGGGCTCATAAGCTCTAAGTCTCCTGTGATCTCCTTAAGGAACATTCCCATATACAAGATATAGGAACTGATCCTAGCAGAAAGCATGGAAGCCTGGAAGGATCGAGGTCCAAAGCCTGGAGGATTAGATGTATGCCTTTTTGCACTCTTTATCCGTCTCATGGCTGATTCCACCACCATGGAATGGTGTGGTAATTGAGTCTTTTGAAACACAGGACAAGGAGGAACTCGATACATGGTGTCGAGTCTTCGAGAGTGAGGAGATGTGGTCAGAGGTGTTTCCCACATCCTTAACATAAGATCATGCAAGATCTCATGAATAGGTAAGGTAGCTGCCTCCTTGGGAGCTTTAGGGTATTGTAGGATTTCTAATTCCTTTGCCCTAGGCTCTTTTTCAGGAGCCACTGTGATGGAAAGACCTCGGGCCACATCCTCGGATAAAATCCTGAAAGGACATATCCTCTGGTGGAGACATCCTACGCTGAGGAGAAGAGGAATCCTCAGGAAGAAGTACTCTGGTATCGGCAGAGCTTTCAGAGTCTTCAGACTCATCCGAGGATCGAAGTATCTCCGATCCGGGTGATCGTGCAAGGCATGGTACCGATACCGATCGAAGTCGGCATCAGAGTGGTCCGCTACCGACTTGTTGATGCCGGATAGAGACGCATGACTCAGTCCCGGTAGAATACCTGCCGATGTCAATGCAGTCGGTGTCGGTACCGGTTGAATTGTCTGAAGCAGTTTCAGGGGCATCGAGGCCGTGAGAAGAGCTGCCAGACTGCGTTCAATAGCCAAGAATCTCTGGTCTATCGACGCTGCCGATGCTTGGGTATCAGTGCCGGATGAAGTGGCCGGAACCCCAGAGCATGGCACCAGTAGTTCTGTCGAGGTTGAGGCCTCGAGAACATCCTGGAGCCCCGTTAGTGCTTCGGAAGCCGAAGCCTCCCACCGGGGCAGTTTTGCCGGTGAAAGTCCCTCAAGGGCAATGCTAGAAGCATCTCGATGCTTAGAAGGAGATCTACCCTTTGAGGACCGGCTAGATTTATATTTAGTTACCTGAGATCCATGGGAGGAAGATGAAGCCCTGGAAGACGTCGATGCCACGGAGGCTGCATTGGAGGGAAAAAGGGTGCTAAGTTTAGCAGCTCAGTTTTGCCAGCCCCTTTTCAACATCATCCCACAGGCAACACACTCTGAAATAGAGTGGTCAGGACCTAAACATTTGAGGCACCACTCATGGGTGTCGGTAACAGACATGGTACCGCCACACTTAGAACACTTTTTAAAACCCGAAGTGTGTTTTTCCATCCTGAGGGAAAAAGTTGGGCCTAGTGCCCAAAATGGTGTGTGGCACCTGAGGAGAAAATTACTGGAAGAGACTCCAGAAACAAAGGTGTTTTTTTTTTTTTTTAGAAAAAAGAAAAGAAGAACCAGTGGTACCGGTATAGCGTAGAGGGAAGGCAGACGCGACCACAAAAAAGAAGAATAAGAAGGGAAATTTTCTGCGGTGACAGGATGTGCGACCTGTCGGCTCTGCGGAAAATGAAGAACTGGAGAGGGACAGTTGGGAAAGGCGGGAAGGCAGCACGCAGGCGCTGTGGGATGCTCCCAAAACCTTTCCTATTGGACACTGGGGAGCATACCCACGCAGGCTCCGTCAGTACCGACGATACCCATATGTAAAGACTACATTCCTGCTTGTTCCTGGAGATAATTGACCCATGTCCTCATGCATTAATGAAAGAACCCGACACAAAAAAGGCAGGAGGCAACACGCTACAGTGCTAATGAAAGAACCCTGCATATGGGTACCAGCACCTTTTTTTCTAGGAAAAATGCACAAATTACATTTGATAGATCCTTTTCCTCTGTTTAGTTTATTACTATATTTGATATACCGCCCTTCTCAAAACTGTATCAAAGTGGTTTAGAATCACCTTTATACCAGACGATACAACAAAATTAAGAAGACATATGAACATAACACTGACAGACAAGGACAGAGAGGGAATCCCCAACAAACAAAATATTAAAACAGGACAGAGAAGAGGAGTAGAATCGACCTTCCAGGGTCCCCCGCCTCCCCAAAAGCCTGCATAAAAGAGGGTTTTCAAGTCCTTTTAGAATTTATCATAGGAACTCTCTGTCTGTCTGCAAATAAGGCTGAAAAGAGTTCCATCACAAAGGAGCCAAGTAAAAAACCGCTGCCTTCTGTGTACCCTCATAATAAGCCCTAGATACTGAGGGGAGGTGACAAATTCTGATTACCCGAGCAAGTCGGTCTATCAGATTTGAATGGGAACAAGATGTTTCACTAGATAGTTCGGAAAGCCAGAGTAGAACGCCTTGTGACTAAAGATCTGTATTTTACATAGTAACATAGTAAATGACGGCAGATAAAGACCAGTACAGCCCATCTAGTCTACCCAGTAAGATGGCAAGAGCAGGTCACCTCTCTGCATGCCTTTGTTTAGGGGTGTACCAACCGCTCCGTGTAGGTCACCCCTTATTTGTTGAAATAGTTAGTTATGTTTATTTTGATTTTATCCTGTTGCTATAAAGGGATCCACTGTGTCTGTCCCATGCCATTTTGAATTCTGTCACTGTATTTGCCCCCACCACTTCCATCGGGAGGGCATTCCAAGCATCCACCACCCTTTCAGTGACATTGCCTTTCAGTTTACCCCCTTGCAGCCTCATGTTATGCCCCCTAGTTTTACAGCTTCCCCGTCTTTGGAAGAGTTTTATTTGTTCATTAATACTCTTTAAGTATTTAAAGGTCTGGAAGAGATCCTGTAGCTCACTGGAAGCCAATGCTCAGCTGCCAACAGAGGAGTAACATGATGAACTCCTGCATTTAGCAGAAAACCTTTAACTGCAGTGATTTGTAAATTCTGTAAGCACCGCAACTCAGACTTCCTTATGCCATTATACAATATGTTTCTGTAGTCCATAGCATGAATCAAGGATCAAAGCGCACAATCATCAAAATAGGAACAAACAACTCATAACTGCTCAAGGGCCAAAAAGAACAACTGAGGAGACCTGAGCCTCAAAAGAAAACCCTGCATCTGTCAGGCAACCCAATATTTTCAGGGTATCCAGTAATTGCAGAGGCACACCCATGAGTTTCAGAAATAAGGAGGGACTCTCGAATCATTCTGTGACTGAAAGGGTGGAACATTTTGCTGGGTTCAATTAAAGCCATATCTAGACATCTTTTTAAAGATGTTAAATTCAGGCTTTTGGAATCTGCTTAATAAATCAGTTCTATGCCATCTGCAAAATAATTTATTTATTTTATTTATTTAACTTTTCTTCTATACCGTGCTATTTAGATCAGTGCGGTGTACATTCAAAACATAACATACTACAGTGCAGCAAGCCGCATTGTATTTACAATGAACAGGGGAAGAAAAACTTGGGTATAACTGGGGAAAAACTATTTAGATAGATTTATAATAGATTGTAGATGACTTTGCTAATGCAAAGTCAAAAAGGAAGACATCACCGCATGGGACATGTGATTATCCATTGACAACTGATCTGAATGTATCACAAAAGTAGTACTTTTTTGGCCTAAACATCACCCCTGCCACCTCCAGAAAAAACGAGTGGTTTCTGCTGTCTGCTAATCCACAATGGGTCTGACTTCTCCAGACTGAGTTTGTGTACACTCTTAACCGTTTTTCAAAATGATGCAGGTATGCAATTGCAGTTTGGACTGTGGCCATTTGGTCAGAGGTGACTGATACAACCAGTTGAAAACCATCAACAAAAAGGAGACATTCCATTCCATAACTCTACACCAGTCTCACCATGGGGCCATATAGATGTTAGATCAGCTTATCACTTCTTTTTTTTATGTGCAACTCCAAATTTTAAGTAATATTCACTCTCCCGGTACACTGATTTGGCTACAGTTTTCCAAGAATAGGTCATCCCTCTTACTCCTACCGCCTGTACTTTTGTAAACAGGATATCATGATCTATGGCATCACATGCAGAAGAAAGGTCTAGCAGAATCTGTAAACTACCTTGCCTTCTATATACACAGACCATTTACGATTGATAATAGTACTATCTCACTGCTGTGAAAAACATTTTGATCCTTTATGAAAGGAGGCTTGTCTGTACAGGACTGTGTACACTGTGAGGGTACTCAATAATAGTATATCACTGAAAGCCCTCAGAAAGAGTTAACAGCACAGATTCAGTAGCTCAGACATTCCAAAGCCTATTACTAAGGTGATGTCCTTGAGGAGGCTCTACTGAATACTCTGCAGAAAGTTCAGGTATCAGAGAAACCGTAGTCCTGTTTATAGTACAGAACGTTAAGGGAAGAACTTTCTCTTCAGTCTTGGAACACACACTGTGAAACTGCTTGTGTTAGATTATTGTTTAAGAAGTTATGTCTGGGAATACATATGTCTCCTCCTGATGATCTGACCTACGACATAGAGAAGCGCGTTATGAATATGCATTAGTAAAAGATGTAACGTGATGCTTGACGTAGAATAATAGGGTGGAAATTATGCTGTGAGATGGCATTTTAAACCAATAAAAGGTGGCTGAAGTAAACGGGGTTTAGAGAGAGAAGTTGAAAGCTTTGCTCTCTCTACAAAAGTGCTTTGGCCCTGTGTGTACCACAATTACGTGTGTGAATTGTATTATTAATTATTATTGGTTTCTTCTCATTGCTTTGAGTGTAGAGATTCGTTCCCAAGAGCCTAGGTTTGGTTGCCGGTGAGGGGTGAAGCACAATACATTCACTTTACATACAGAAATCTTTGATCATAAACTACTCTTTTTATCAATTTTCATATAAAGGACAGGTGAGAGAAAGGTCAGTATTCTAACAGACTATAAACATCCGTCATCCCCTTGTTTTGTATAGGACAAATGATTGCTTCTTTCAAAATATCGGGTACTTTATCTTGGCTTAATAAAAGGGTAATTATTTGGCTGAAACTGAGAAGATATGCAATATGGAGGAAATGGTACAGGTTAATGTTCTGTAGCATGAAATTATCTACTTGACTGTAGGTTAAAGGATTCCCTCCACCCCATCAAGTATGACTAAACCCTTAAGTACCTTTTAATGGGCAATAGAGGAACTACATGCAACATACTTCCATGAACCGTCTTCCTTTGTGCCTGAGCCCACTACATAACTATTATGCTTGAACCTCACCAAATAAAACAAATCTCTAACAGAGGTCACTGATACCACTTAATCATATCATGAAACCACAACATTATTTTTCTTAATCATTTGGTACTGCCTTTCATGTTATGTTGTGTATTTTTATACCACTTTTCTTAGACATAGTCCAACCAAAAGCAGTTCACAAAAAGTAAGAATCATACAGTTAATAGTGATACATCATAAAAATATCATATCAAAACACAATTCAAATCTACAAATACAATTCATAAAAATATAAAACATCGGTATACACAAAAATGTATACATCAATCTTGTTTGACGCATGAACCATTATGGAAGTCTATGATAACTGATCAATCAGTAGATCACAAGGACCTGGAAACGGGTGTGCATTTGTCAGCATGCTTTCGGTTTGTTTGTGTGCCTAAAACTTTAAAGTATGCGCATATCACTTGTACATGCAAATATCTACAAATTAACACGTGTACAATTGATTTGCTTGCTTATAAAAGTTCTAGCATGCTTATTATACATCTAAAGAATAAATATATGAAATGAACATGAAAAATGTCCAAAAATCAGGAAAATTTTGTTTTAAATAGCCATGAACCAAACTTTGTTTTTGGCTGTGCACACCCCTAGGAAATGCAAGAACATTTTTTGAGGACTCCAAGTGAAAACCACCTTTATTTATTTAATTTAGTTCCAGAACATTTTGTATACTGCTTTTCAAAATTGTCAAAGCAGTTCACCAATAGTAGGTATTTCATAAAAGAACAATTACAATTACCCCCAAGCTGAGAGGTTTTACAGAAGTATTTTTTATATTGAGTTGAAAGGTTGTTTTAATAAATTGAGCTAAATGCCTGACATATTCAGAGATTAACCTAATTACAACTGTGCTATGCTTCGGTGTTCTCTTAGATACTGGAGGACATTCTGAACAAAGCCATTCAAACTGCCCTAATAAGCTATTAACCCGTCTCTAGTATAGGTCCTGCTTCTTCCAGCCTTGGAACATAAGGAGATTTAAAGTGACAACGAGTACGAGAAGCCTGATTACAAGGACAGAGACAAGTAGCAATAAATAAACTCTTCTCACTGGGGTGAAGCCAGGTATCAGGAGCACTTCACTTCTTCAATACATAATTTCTACCAAACCTCCGGATAAAATCACAAACTTGGGAGACAAGTCCATGTTATATTAAGCCAGAAAAACAGAGGTAAAGGGAGGAATTCTATAAGGGTCGCTAGCAGAATGTGCATTGCTACATATGTATTTGGCACCCCTTTTATAAACTAGGTGTAAGCCTAATAGCAGGGGTTTTCAACCCATTTCTCAGGACGCACCTAGCCAGACAGGTTTTCAGGATAACCACAATGAATGTGCATAGAGAGATTTGCATACAATGCAGGCAATATATGCAAATATCTCTCATGCATATTCATTGTGGTTATCCTGAAAACCTGATTGGCTAGGTGTGGGTTGAGAACTCCTGCTTTATAGAACAGGAGCGCAAATGGTGAGAAATGTGCGCCAAGTTTTGGCATGACCACTTACACATCCCTAGACTAGATTGGTTGAAAATGTGCATAAGATGTAGTATTCTATAACTTGTGTGGGCAAATTTGCGCTCTGCGCAAGCTCTGACCCCACTCCAAAACTATGCGCCATCGCCCTGACACGCATCATTACAGAATAACACCTGCCTCAACTATGAGTGTAAGTGCCCAGCCTCGTGCATAGGTCATTGAAAATAGGTGACTTATGCGCGCTAATGATTTGTAATATCATGAGACTCGTTATAGAGTTACACCGCAGGCTGTTAGAGATCAGGCTGGGGGCTTGGTAGCTCTGAGCATGTCCTTACTTGGATATGTAACTCACTAATCTAATAGCACTGATATTAAGTGGTAGGGAGGAGTTGGCTCAGTGGTTGGGACAGGTTACCTCAGGCCAGAAGGCCAGGGTTCAATTCCCGCATAGGGACAAGCAACCTCAGGCCGGAGGGAATGGGGTCACTAGTCCCATGGGCACTCCTTGTGGCCTTGGGCAAGCCACTTAACCTTCCGTTGCCTCAGGTACACTTAGATTGTGAGCCCTTCGGGGACAAGGGAGTTAAACAACAAAAAAAAAAGTACCTGTTAGTATACATGTAAGCCACACTGATTCTAAAAAGCACGGTATAAAAAAAGAAATGAATTATTAATTAATTAAATTAATTAAGTGGAAAGACATGTATTTGTTTATCTCCATGCCACTCTTACAGTAAGTGATCCAAAATGTGTGGCGTCAGTCTGTTGTGTGGATACTCTGCTATTTCAGAAGCTCCAGGAAGTACTTCTTGCTAACTCATTGTTAGTCTGTGAACAGACCTCATCATCATTTCATGCCCACTGCATGACTTAGACCAGTGGTAACCATTGTGGGCACAGATTCTTACACAATCAGGATTTCTCTAACAAACAGCACCGGAGTGACTGCGGCATCCTCTGCTTTTCACCATAGAGTCATATTCTGGGCCTGGTGAAGACGACACCATTTCTGGATGTTCACAATGCATCAGCCAACACCTGCATAGAGGGGCTTTAGGCACCTTTAGGGGATACAGCTTGTTTCTCAAGAACAAACTGCAGTTTGTTTTATTTTCAAATTGGAGCAGCAGCCAGCCCCAGCCCCTACCACTATTAAAAAAAAAAGTGCCATTAAAATTTAAAAACCAAGTTTCGGCCTCACTGGGGCTCCCCTGGTAGCTTACCCCTTCTGCGGAGTCTTCAAGAGCAGAAGCACTCCTGGACCACTAGTCTTGTTTATCAAAATGGCACTAGCTGATTCAAGATTGGTGCCAGTTTGAATATTTACCATACACCAGAATGATGTTGGCCTCGGGCCAACTGGGGCCATTTTGCAAAACAGGACCGATGGGGCAGAAGCAACTGAGAATAGTTTCTACCTCTGAAAACTGAGCAGATGGGGAAGGGAGGGAAAAGGGGCTTGTTTGTTTGGGATTTTTTTCTTTTTTTCTTTGAGGGTGGGGCCCAGACCTTCCAGTCATTCCTTTTGTTTTTCTTTTCTTAAATTTGTGAAGAAACAAGATGGCAATGAATACATAAGACGTACATATAAGATCTAGAACCGAGAATGAGAGGGAATTCCTGAGGCATTTTTTTGAAACATGATATATCACATTGGACTCAAGTGAACTATAGCTCCATATTCAAAACAGATAAGTTGAATTCTTCACGAGATATTATGGTTTATTAAGTTTTTGATATACGACCATTACAAAATATTCAAAGCTGCCATGCATTTACCATAGTGGGGGCCACCTCACCACGCTAAGCCTACAACCAATGAGGTGGCAGTAAGTGAACCTCCACTAACTGCAACAGTGATGACTGGTGATTGCTAATGATGCCCGTGTTAATCTCACTGTGCAGGTAGTGCCCACTCTCTGCCCCTTACCTACCGAGTCACTACCCAAATGCACTTTAACAGTGGGATTTTTAAAGGGGCATCCAGGAAGAATCTGGGACTTCTAGAGCAGAATGTCTAAACATCCAGAAGACTGGCAGCAGTGAAGGGAGCCATGTATTAAGTGCCTTATGGAATTTCTCCGTCTCCACCCTGAAAAAAGCACAGTTACTTACCTGTAACAGGTGATCTCCGGAACAGCAGGAATTAGTCTTCACATATGGGGTACGTCGGCGCCGACAGAGCCCGCACGGAAATGCTCCCCAGCATCCAATCAGAAAGCCTTTGGGAGCATCCCTCGCGCCTGTGCGGTGACTTCCCGCCTTTCCCACTGCCTCTCCCCAGTTGAGTTTCATAGCTGAGACAGAAGGAGAGAAAGAGGAAAGGAAATAGATAGATACAACTCCTAGGGGAGGTGGGTGGATTGTGAAGACTAATTCCTGCTGTTCCGGAGATCACCTGTTACAGGTAAGTAACTGTGCTATCTCCAGGAACAAGCAGGAATGAGTCTTCACATATGGGGACTCCCTAGCTGTGGGTGCCAGGGGAGATCCCATAAAATGTGCATCCCTGGAACAGGACGGCATTTCCCAAACCTGGACCTCCGGCATCCCCTGGGGGATGGAGGGTAGGAGTTGAATAGAGCAGAGCTGTAGAGGAACAGCGAATCTAAAGACTACAGGGAAAAAAGTCTTTAGAAGGTATGTCAAGTATCATCAAAATATTTAATGAACTAGCACAATATAGAGCTTACCTACTGGATTGTAGGAAGTAGACTGTAGATGCAGTAGCGGAATCTTCAAGGTACCTCCACAGCAGTGAGGAAGAAGTTCCAATCTGGAATGGGCAGGTGACCCAGGTGTCAGCCGGGGCAGGAGAAGATCGGCAGGTCTCCAATGAGAAGCTTTATGGGAAAAGCTGAGAACTCATTTAGGTACAGAGTCATAAACATTGAGGACTAAAAGAAGAAGACTGACCGATCTGGAAAATTAGCCCAGTCCGGAAGGGAAGAGAGGGTATGTAAAAAAGCCCCTATTCCCAAGGAGAACAGAAGTGTACTCAGGAACACTGAAGATGTACACTGTCCTTCCTAGCTGTTAAGCGATAGGAAGACATTGAAGTTTGAGACTGCACAGATAGGGAGATGTATAACAAAAATAGAAGCTGTTGACGTCACAGCAGTAATGGTTAGTATAACCTGTCCCAGTCACTGAGCCGTATGATAATAGGCAAGTTGACTGTCCGGACCACATAAGAAAATAAAAACCAAAGCACCGACAGTCGGGGAGATAGGTAGACATAGGATGCTATGGACATCTCCCAATATGCGTATGCCTATATATATATATATATATATATATATATATATATATCTACATATAGACATGTAGACAGATATATGTATAGATAGAGGTGGGATGGCTGACGCCCACCCAGGGTACAAAAACATGTATGCCCACATACATAAAAATAATGTTTCAGAATACATGCCTGCAACTGAGCCACAGAAAAAAACATTCACGTGGGGAATGTGATGGGAAAAAATTCATCCAATAATAGGGGGTGCAACCCACCTGAAGAAATATAGAGAATCGATTTCTGTGGAGCAGGAATGTAGGTCAGTGGAAGAACCAGTATGGTTGCGTGAAAAACAGAGGATAACAGCAGTCTGGCAAGAGTACGTCAGCAGTACTTTAGGACTCTGATCGTCCAAAGGACAAGAAGAACGCATAGACGAAGATACCAGAGTGACCCAGCCAAGGGGTTCAGGGGTATCATGTACGATAAGGGAGTATGCGTTGTCCAAGTGGAGTAGAAAACATAATGCCAAGCTGTAAGGAACAGGAGCATATTCCGGTCAGATTGGGAACTCTGTGGACATTCACGCAGAAAAGCTTGTCTGCTGTATATGAAAGACCCTCAGAGACAAAGGTCAATGCTCTGTAGTAAGGGCCCAGAGTAGAAGCTTCTCTGAAGGTAGCCGAGAGCATTGTGCAGGAGAATTATAAGATAAAACTGACAGAAGTCAGGCGTGTTGCCACATCCGAGGAAGGATATGGCTAGAAGAAGATAAGCTGCAGTGAATAGTACTATGCAAGGTAGCTGCAAGCAGCTTGCAATGAGCATTAAAGTAATCACTGGAACTCCTGCATATACAGCAACTGAACAAAACAACAGAGGGGATTCTCCTGTAGAAAACAGAGAGAAAACAGACAAAGGCAGCGGAGAGGATCTCCGTCCCTGTCCGATAAGTTGTTCAGAGCACACAGTGAAGGAAAAACAAACAGGCTACACTGGAAGAAAAAAAGTGTTTCAGTATGGCACCAACTCAAGCAGGGGAAACCCTGGAAGAGAGGGGGTTGAAAGTGACTTACCATAGGGAGCAGTCACAGTGGTGCTTTGGGATAAGTCCCTAGCACTGGGCTGATAAAGCTCCGACAAAAAAATCTTCTGCTGTAGTGTTGGGAATTACTTTTGACTGTTCGGATTCTCTTTTTTGGTGTGTTGGTTTGATCCGACTAGGTTCTATTTTGTTTACATCTGGTTACCATAGGGTAAGGCAGCTGAAGGAAAAGATGTCCATATGGGGACAGAAACTATCATGGGATAGTTGTGATCTCCCTTTGTGGTAGTAAGAATGGGAGAATTCTGCAACCCATGGACAAAAGTATCCGAGAGCATAGCATACTGGAAAAGAAACCAGTGTAGAGTTTGAAGAATAAACTTCTGCTAAGGGGAAGTTAACTGTAGATTGCAATACACAGGAACCTATGGTTGCTGGTTATGAGCAGACTGGGTAGAGTCTGGAGACTTCAGACTAGGATGAGATGTCCCTTGCTTGGGTACACCGGGAGGATGGGCAGAAGAAGGATGGAACTTTCTCTTCTTCGGGAAAGAAGGTTTGGTAGGACATTTCCTACGTCCTGGGGAAAAAGAAGGCTTAGGATGGTTTCCAGAACTAGGAAAGTCAGTGGAGCAATGAGCAACCTGACGTAAAGCTTCTCTATTGAAAAGATTGTCTCCAGTACAAGGAGAATTACCCAGTGTATGTTTTGCCCATCTGCTCAAGTCTGAAGCCAGCAGCCACGCTGTACGACGCGCTCCAATGGCAATAGCAGAGGATCTGCTAACAGACTCAAAAGAGTCTAGAGAAGCACGAGAAAGGAACCAAGAGATATTCCTGCTATGATTAAGAAGCAAGGAATAGTCAGAGGCCTTGGGTTCTGACAAAAAAGGAGACAAAAGAGATAACTTCTCTGTGACCTCCTGAAGTGTGAGACTCATATAAAAAATATATGAAATAATTCTTGAAGCCAACATAGAAGTTTGGAAGGTTTGACGTCCAAAGGCATCAAGTGCTTTAGATGCACGACCTGGCGGGAAAGAAGAATGCTTCTTCTTGCTTCCGACCTTCTTCATCGCTGATTCCACTACAATGGAATGATGCGGAAGTTGGCTTTTTTGAAACCCTGGAGAGGGAGGCACCTGATACAGAACATTCATGGCTGTAGAAGGCGCAAGAACCTTTAAAGGTGATTCCCAAATCCTCAGAAGAAGGTCCTGCAAAGACTGATGCAAAGGAAGCATTATGATTTCCTTTTCTGCAGGATCTTGGTCAAGAGTAGAACCAGGAATAGGAATGGCAAGAAAGGCTGCCATGTCAAGGAGAAATTTCTGAAAAGAAGGATCTCCCAGAGGAACTATTCCTGGGTAGGCTGAGGTTGAATGAGAAGCGTGAACACCAGAAGACCTACTGGACTGGTGCATAAAAAGAATCCTGCTAGATGGAGAACGATACTGACAGTTCTGATTCGAGGCAGTTAGTACTGCGTCGTCGGTTCCCGGTATCGATTCCAAGCTAGGCATAGAAAGGATCGATGGCACCGATGGAACTGCAGGAAACGACGTCAACACCGGTACCGGCATCGGGGACGGTAATGCCATCGTAGCAGGTATCGGAGGTTGCCGAAGCGGTACCGAGGTAACCAGAGAGCTTTGGTGATTATCCCCGGTACTGTGTAGTCAGAGGCGACATGGATCGGCTCCGAAACGCGTCGGGACCAAGTCATCTAGACTGGATATGGATTCCAGACTGGGCATCGAACCGAGCGTCGGTGGTGGAATCGGCGATGCCGCTACCTGAAGGTCAATCAGAATCATATCGATCGGTACCGAAGGCACCGAGGACATCCGAGGACGACGCCCGGTGAAGAGAGGAACACTCGACACCGGCGCCGATGTCGGGGTATCGGTACCGCTCGAAGCTGGTACCCCCCAAGCATGGCGTAGATAGAGGAAAGCCCATCCGGGGCGCATCGGTCGGCCACGAAGGTACCCAGGGCACCAGATGACGATCCCCGGTGAAGAGTGGAACACTCGACACCGACGCCGGGGCATCGGTACCGCTCGACGCCGGTATCAACCCCGCGGTTGGCTGGGATACAGGAAATCTAGACTGGGTCGTATCGATCGGCCCCGAAGGCACCGAGGACTCCCGACGACGATCCCTGGTGAAGAGCGGAGCACTCAACACCGGTGCCGATGCTGGGGGATCGGCACCGCTCGAAGCCGGCACCAACCCCGCGCATGGCTGGGAAGCAGGAAAACCAGTCTGGGTCGGGTCGATCGGTCCCGAAGGTACCGAGGACACCAGACGACGACCCCTGGTGAAGAGTGGAGCACTCGACACCGGTGCCGATGCCGGGGGAGCGGTACCGCTCTAAGCCGGTACCAACCCCGCGCATGGCGGGGACGCAGGAAAGCCAGTCTGGGTCGAGTCGATCGGCCCCGAAGATACCGAGGACACCAGCTGACGATCCTCGGTGAAGAGTGGAGCACTCGACACCGGTGCCGATGCCGGGGGATCGGTACCGCTCGAAGCGGATACCACCCCCGAGTATGGCTCAGGTATGTTCTGTGAGGAGTGAACCCCAGGAACAACCTGAAACCCCGTAAATGCTTTGGAGCCCGAAGACTCCCGCCGGGGTCTTACTGCCAATGGGGTCTTGAGGGCAAGGCCGGAGCCGTCATCATGCTGGGCATGAGACCTACCCATCAAGAATTCACTAGTCTTAACAGACTGTTTGTGGGTTACCTGATCCTGGAGAGAAGAATAAACCCGTGTCCTCACCTCAGGAGGAAAAACGGCATCGAGGGATACCCGAAAAAAAAGAGAAGGTCTTCTCCCAATACTAAAGCCTGATGGACCAGGGGAAAAGGGGTCAGGACCCAAACAGGTTAGACACCAGGCACTGGAGTCTAAAAAGAAAACTAAGTTTCCGCAGTGAAGGCACTTCTTAGGGGAAGAAGGCTCCATGTTGGAAAGGCCTGTTAGGCCTCGATGAGATAAAGAAAAAACTGAGGAGAAGTTATTTCTCTAAGTTGGAAAAGAAAAGAATAAAGTACCGGTGGTGCCGGTATCGGCGGGAAAGACAGCCGCGACCACAAGAAAACAAGAAATAAGGATTTTAAAGAAAAAGGTTTCTGCGGTGACAGGAGGTACGTCCTGTTGGCTCCGCGGAAAAACAAAAAACTGGGGAGAGGCAGTGGGAAAGGCAGGAAGTCACCGCACAGGCGCGAGGGATGCTCCCAAAGGCTTTCTGATTAGATGCTGGGGAGCATTTCCGTGCGGGCTCCGTCGGCGCCGACGTACCCCATATGTGAAGACTCATTCCTGCTTGTTCCTGGAGATTGCATGTTCCAGTAACTGGTTATGCAGATGGGCCTTGTGCAGATTGCAAGGCTGGACATGAGCATGGCCGTAGGCCATTTCACAAATGTGAACATCCCTGGGATGCACGGCCTTAGATCCGGGTGCATGGAGGTACGTGCAAGGGAATTTCAGAAGAGGGGGTGACTGTATTATGAGACTTGCCCATTCCTGCCAGCCATTTCAGATACTCGGGCATACAGCGGCAAGCCTGCAAGAAGGTTAGAGTTTGTATTTATGTGTAAGTTTCTTTATCCAGGAAATATTAACATTTCGCTCTTTCCCCTGGAAGTATTGCACCATGAAACAAGTACTTTTTTGCATCTTGTTCATGGTCAGGAGACGGTATAGATAGGGAGCCTCGCCAACCAGGGCCAGACATATCTGTGCCATTCTGAAATTGCACCTCAGTGTGCATCTCCCTTGCTCTGCCTAGGCCACACCTCTTTCCCGCCCCCATGCTACATGGACATCTTCACACTGGAAATGTCTATATACTCGGTTTCTAAGATGGGTCGTTTCTGTGATTTGCATGTCTGAATGTCCATTTGCAGATGTCCAGATCATGAAGTGAGCTTCTAAAATAACCCTCTAAATGAACAGCATGAACTTGCATTTGTAGCACATGATAACAGTTACTACAGTCCTGCACTCACTGTTTCCCAGCTGCTAAACCCCATGCTAACATGCCCCATAATGAATTTCACCTATGATAAGGAGAAAACAAAAAATAGTAAATGCTGTGTGTAAGGAAAATATTAATTTCTGTCAAGGTGAAAAGTATAATTTATTTATTCCAAAATAAAGACCACACGCACTACAAGTGGGAATAGCTGAAAACAGCTTGACTTAGTATTTCATTCTCCTCGACATGCTGGCTCCTTCCATAGAAACCTGGCAGCAGATAAAGACTATATGGCCTATCTACTCTGCCCTTCCACATGAACCACTAAGCTCTACAGTCCTTTTTCCTTTAAAGATCTTCTGTGTTTGTCCTATGCTTTCTTGAATTCAGATACTGTCCTCATCTTTACTACCTCCAGTGGGAGACTATTCCACGTATCTGCCACTTTTTCCATAAAAACATATTTCCACATATTACTCCTGAGTCTATCTCCTTTCACCTTAATCCTATGCCCCCTTGTTACAGAGCTTTCTTTCGGTTGAAAGAGGTTCTCCTCCTATGCATTTATGCAGTGAAGGTATTTAAACGTCTCTATCATATGTCCCCTCTCCAGTCATTCTTCCAAAGTATACATATTTAGATCTTAAGTTTCTTCCCACAAGGCTTGGTCCAAGAGGGAAGAGCGGCCAGGTCACGAAGCATGAGGCACCATGGCAAGCCAGCTTAATAGTAAGTTTGCTGCATGGCCTCCATGGGCTTGGTGGGGGTGCCACCTCCTCCCGGCCGGCACCCGAGGTGGACTGCTCTTACCGCCCCGCCCTTAGTATGCCGCTACATGCCTTTAAAAGTTTTAGGCATCCAAGCCACATACACGCTCATTATTATTATTAATAAAGACTTATAAAGCGCTGCAACATATGAAGCGCTGTACAAACATAGAAGAGAGACAGTCCCTGCTGATCAGAGCTCACAATCTAATAAGACAGAAAACAAAATAAGTTACATAATACAAATAACAAAAATTTACAGGACAAAGTAAGCAAATGTTGATAGAGAGATCAAGATAGGGTAAGACAGGAATGGAGAGCAATAGTGAAGAGGTGGGATTTTAGTCTGGACTTGAAAATGGCCAGGGAGGACGCCTGGCGCACAGAGATAGGAAGACTGTTCCAAGCAAAGGGTGCTGCCAGTTGGAAGGAGCGAAGTCTGGAATTGGCAGTACGAGTAAAGGGCACAGATAAACGAAGACTGTTAGAAGAGCGAAGCAACCGAGAGGCGGTGTAAGGAGAAATGAGAGATGAAAGGTACTGGGGAGCAGAAGAGTGAATACATTTATAGGTTAGGAGGAGAAGTTTAAATTGGATACGGAGGCGGATGGGAAGCCAATGAAGCGACATGAGGAGAGGAGTGATGTGGAAAAAACAAGACTGGCGGAAAATGAGTCAAGCAGCGGAGTGTTGAACTGACTGAAGAGGAAAGAGGTGGCTTGCAGGGAGGCCGGCAAGGAGAACGTTACAATAATCAAGACGGGAGGTAATTAAGGAGTGGACAATCAATTTAGTGGTGTCAACAGAGAGGAAGGGGCGAATTTTGGAAATATTGTATAGAAAGAAACGACAAGTTTTAGCAATGAGCTGGATATGTGAAGAGAAAGAGAGAGGAATCGAAGATAACACCAAGGTTACGTGCTGAAGAAACAGGGAGGAGTACAGAGTTATCAACAGAGAGAGAGAAAGGGGAAAGAGGAGGGGAAGCATTCGGGGGAAAGATAAAAAGCTCAGTTTTGGCCATGTTCAGTTTTAAGCGGCGGTGAGACATCCAGGCAGCAATGTCAGAGAGGCAGAGTGAGATCTTAGACTGGATATCAGGAGAGATAACAGGTGCAGAAAGATGGATTTGAGAGTCATCGGCATAGAGATGATAGTGAAAGCCATGGGAAGAGATAAGGGTGCCAAGGGATTGGGTATAGAGAGAGAAGAGGAGTGGACCTAAGACAGAACCCTGAGGAACTCCTACAGATAGTGGGGTTGAAGAGGAGGAGGAGCCATCAAAGCACACACTGAAAGAGCGATGGGATAGATAGGAAGAGAACCAAGATAGTATAGAGTCTTTGAATCCAAGTGACGATAGGGTGATAAGAAGGTTATGGTCAACAGTGTCGAAGGCAGCAGAGAGATCAAGAAGAATGAGGACAGAGTAAAAGCCTTTGGACTTTGCCAAGAACAAATCATTCGAGACCTTAGTAAGAGCAGTTCCTGATCGTGTCCCCCAGTCTAGTCCCGAAACCTCTGGGTTCAGTAATATTTTGCAGCACAGTTTGTCAGGCGAATCCAGCGGAGCAAGGAAACGCCCGGCGTCTCCACGGATGCCCAGTTCCCCGAGTAGGAGCAAGAAGCCCCGCAGAGAAGGGGAGCTGAGAGAGCCCTCAGGATTGTCGGAGGATTCTCTGTTGGATGAGGAAAGCCATAGTGTAGCGTTAGAGGAAGAGTTAGAAGAGGGAGAGATTTCAGAAAAAGAGGATCAGGCTAGGGTTGTGAGAGTGTTCAGGAGAGAAGAGCTGCCGGCTCTCATTGTGGAGACCCTTAAGGCGCTCAATATGCCGGAGCCAGGTGCAGTGGAGGATGAAGCATTGGAAGATCCTTTGTTACAGGTTTTCAGGAAGACTCAAAGAGCGTTCCCGGTGCACAGGGTATATCAAGAGATGATTCAGGAAGAATGGAACATCCCAGAAGCGCCTTTGAAAGGCGCGAGGGTTATGAGCCGGTTGTACCCCTTATTAGACCGGGACAAAGAGGTTTTCAAGCCTCTCAGGGTGGACGTGGCGGTCTCGGCGGTGACCAAGAAAACAACCATCCCTGTAGAAGGTAGTGCGGCCCTCAAGGACATTCAGGATAGAAAGCCTGATGTCTTGTTAAGGCAAGTTTTCGATGTCAATGCCACCTCCCTGCAGGCGGCCATTTGCGGAGCTTGGGTGTCTAGAGCTTGCCTTCGATGGACACAGCAAGTCCAGGAGGGTCAGCCGTCTCCTTTGGCGGGTGAAGCGGCTCGGCTAGAGTCAGGAGCAGCCTACCTGTTGGATATCCATTATGACCTTATGCGAGGGCTATCCAAGAGTATGGCGTCGGCGGTGGCTGCGAGACGATATCTATGGTTACGTAATTGGGCGGCCGATAGCTCTTCTAAGTCTAGGTTGAGTAAGTTGCCTTTTAAGGGGCATCTGCTCTTCGGCGAGGATTTGGACAAACTGGTCAAGGACCTCGGAGAGTCCAAAGGCGGAAGGTTACCGGAGGATAAGCCCAAGGTTTCTCGTGGGGCGCCGGGGGCCCGCAG
Organism: Ichthyophis bannanicus; assembly: GCA_033557465.1. NCBI lineage: Eukaryota > Metazoa > Chordata > Amphibia > Gymnophiona > Ichthyophiidae > Ichthyophis > Ichthyophis bannanicus. The sequence goes on along the minus strand of CM066049.1, from coordinate 114,142,533 downwards.
TCAATTTCGGGATTTTTGCCGTTTTCGGTCCCAAAGGGCCCCTTCAGGTCAAAGGGGATGTTTTCCCTACAGAAACCAGGGTTTTAGGGGATTCCGGGGAGCGGGCAGAGGTTTCGGTCCCACTTCCTCCTCCTCCTCCCTTAACCTTAAAAAGTCACAATGAGATGAGGGGGGCCCGGTCGCCCATCATTCCCGTGGGAGGGCATTTGCAGGAGTTTTATCCCGCCTGGGCCCAAATTACAACGGATCAGTGGGTGTTAGAAGTTGTTCGGGAAGGCTACGCTCTGGAGTTCTTGCGTCCAGTACGGGAAGCCGTCATGCAGTCTCCCTGCAGGGCGGTGGCAAAGTGTGCGGCACTGCGGGAGACGGTGCATAGGTTGCTGGACCTCAGAGCGATAGTGCCCGTTCCCGCAGAACAGAATGGGTGACTGGTTCCACTCCAGGAACAACAATTATTAGGTAAGTCTAATTTCACCTTTCAGTGGAGTGTAGGGGACGGAAGCCGAATTGTAAAGGATCCAAGAGGGTATGAGAGGAGAGGAAATCAAGACAACAGTGATAGACTGCATGCTCAAGTAGTTTAGAGACAAGAGGAAGGAGAGAGATGGGACGATAGTTAGAAGGACAAGTGGGATCAAGTGAAGGTTTTTTGAGGAGGGCTGTAACCACAGCATGCTTGAAAACAGAAGGGAAGGTTTCAGTGGAGAGAGGTTAAGAATATGAGAAATAGATGGGACGAGAGATGAAAAGATGGAGCTAAGGAGGTGGGTGGAGAAGGGGGTCAGAAGAGCAGGTAGTAGGTTTGGAGGAAGAGAGAAGGAGCGACGTTTCCTCGTCAGAGACCATAGGGAAGGAAGAAAGGGTGGCAGAAGTTTGGGGAGGGGAGAAATGGGGGGGGGGAAGAGGGGGAGGAGGGGAACTGGAGGGTGATTGTGTGGATTTTGTCATGGAAGTAGTGTTATAAGAGGTCACAGCCTCATCAATAGAACTGGAAAGCAGAGTGGATGAAAGAGATAAGGAGAGAGAGGAGGAGAGAGCTAAAGGATCAATGGCAAGAAGGTTTCTAAATAGGTTAGTGCAGACAGGACGAGGCTGGGGTGGGGGATTATGAATAGTAAGGCTTAAAAGGTGGTGGTCAGATAAGGGAAGGACAGAGTTACAAAAATTAGAAGGTAAGCAGTAAGAGAAGAAAATTAAGTCAAGGCAGTGACAATGTCAGTGAGTGGGGGCAGTGGAGCAGAGTTGAAGGTTATGTGAGGAGGTAAGGGAGAGAAGCTTTAAAGCAGGGGGATCAGAAGGGCTGTCAACATGAATGTTGAAGTCACCAAGAATAAGAGTGGTGAAGGAAGGGTGAAGAAAGGTAGAAAGCCAAGAATCAAAATTAGAAAGAAAAGTAGAGACGGAAAAGTCAGGAGGACGATAGATAACAGCGACTCGGAGTGGAAGAGGAGAGAGGAGGTGGATGGAGTGGAATTCAAAGGAGAGAGGGGAATGAGAGTGAGGTGGCATGAGGGTCTGGAAGTGACAGGAGGGCGACAACAGAAAGCCAGTATCCCCACCGCGACCAGTAGGACGAGGAGTGTGGGAACACTTATAGCCGCCATGACATAGAGCGGCAATGGATGCAGTGTCATCAGAAAGAAGCCAGGTCTCAGTTAGGGCAAAGAGGTGAAATGAGCGGGAAATAAAAAGGTCATGTACAAAAGCAAGTTTATTAGAGATAGAATGAACGTTCCATAAGGCACAAGAGAAGGGGAGGGCAGATGGGGAGAGAAGAGGAATCGGAACAAGGTTAGATAAGTTGCGAGAAGGCCTAGACCTAATGTGACACAAATAATTAGGGAGCGCAGGAAGCCTAAGAGAGCGAGAAGTACGTCTAGGGAGACCAGAACTAGGGAAGACATAGATAAGGTTCGCTAGATTACGTAAAGGCCTCATTATAACAAAATAAGACTTGGGAGTAACGTACCCGAAATGAGGAAGAAAGGAGGAGCAGAGTACGAAAGAGACAAGAAGGGCAAATCACATGTAAATAAAGAATCAAATATAGAGATGGGAGCTCATGAATGTACACCCCTGCTGACCCTTCATAGGCCCCAACAAGAGGGGTCTTAGCTGGGGGAAACAAGAAACTCTTGGGACTCTGCTAGATGAAACAGCTGCTTTTTAGTTATTTCTTCAGATTGCAATTCACGCAAGGGCATTTTAGCACTGTCGGTTTTTGTGTCAAGACTGGATATGAATAGCAAATTCACTCCTACAATCATGCTAGCATGAATCACCAATGTTTACTGCAATATCTTAACTGCAGGCTATGGCTGATGAAGGTGACTGAGATTCAATTTATGGGCTTCCCCTTGGCCTCTTTCCCATTTCCCATTTCCCTTTTTTAGATCTTTACCTGTTGTGTGGAGATGTGAGTCTGGTCAGTGAACACTCTGGCAAGCGATGAAATGGGCACTTGATAGATGTCTTTGGAAAGCAGAGAAGATGGTGAGGGTGGTTGATATAAGCTATTCGTTTCATCATATGTTGACAATGGAGGAGAAATCTTGCAGGTTGAAGGGACCTGATAGATGCTAAAGTGGTTTGGTGACTTTGGTGTATAAGGAGGGCATACCTCAGATGGAGAGCTGGGGAGGACCTGCAGCCGATTAGCAGGGGCTAGGCCTTGCCTTCCAAGTAGAGAACATTTCCACCAGCCCTCACTTCCCAGGATGCTTTGCTCCAGCACCATTAGGATGTCTCCTCTGCGGAAGGTCAGTTCATCAGAACACTCCGCCTTGTTGTCGTATAATGCTTTTGCCAGGATATTCTGTAAAAAAACAAAAGTAAACATTTAACTTCAAACGACCCCAAAGAAAACTCAGGGTGGCATTCAGCCTGATTTCTATAGTGATCCATTTGTTAAAAAAGGCACAATGTTTAACTTATAATTAGGGCTTCTGATCCTACATGTTTAGAAATTGCAAGTTTAGATGTTTATTTTTAGGGTTTCTAATAATGGGAAATTTAGGATTTCCAATTTATAATAAAATAAAATCACTAAAAATACTCTTTGCTGTGAGCTGATAAAAGTATCTAGCTGGGAGTTTCACATCTGAGTGGCAGAAGACAGTGTGGCCACCACCACCACCTCCTCTTTTCTGAACCCACGGGACCTAGCATAGCACGGTAGCCACCTCCTTCTCCCAAGGCTTCAATGGCCATAGACAACATCTCCTCCCTCTATGGCCCCTCAGGTAGTCCTGCTCCAAAGACATCATCAAGTCACATCACTGGAGAAGAATGAACTAAGGGGCCATGGGAGGAAGAGGTGCTCTCTATGGACACACCAGTCTTGGGAGAAAGAGGCAGTGTCTGAGCTGTGATAGGCCACGTGGGCCCAGAGAGGAGGGAAAGGGGAGGGCCGCAACCACAGCACTGTCTTCTGCTACTCAGGCCCTACTAGTTAGCAATTCAAGTCTAGACTGTACTGAGGGTGCTCCAGGGATTCCATTACAGGAAAGAAATTCCAGATGTAGTACTGCCAGGGCACATGGCTAAATGTTGGTGTGGGTGTAGGGAGCAAGATATTAGGTTAAGGAAATGTGCATAACACACAAAATTAATGGTGCCAAGCCCAAGCCACCCTCACTCTTTTCCTTTCCAGGTCTTTACAGCATACAGAGAATTCACCATGACTCTGGAATTGGCCTTTTTCCTGGTGAATTTAATGTTAATATTTGGTAGTCAGATGAGTGATAGAGCAGATTTGTAGCTGAAGATACTGTCACTCAGATAAATCTTGCCCCCATTTATCCACTAGTTCTGCCCAGGAAGTAAATTTAGGTAATTTTACAAAGGGAAAACATTAATCTATATGCTTCAGACACATAATATCAAAATGTACTAGTGTAAAGTAATAACTGTTTAGCAAGGAAGCAGTGCTACACATAGGGACAGCACTGTTGAAGCCCACATAAAAGAGGTTAGCTGCTTTTTCTCTTGAAAGGAAAAGTTAAGGACTTTGTTAGGTGTCTCTCATTTATTTCAACAGGTACCAAAGCTCCACCAACTGAACAATGGCTGGGAAAATTCATATTGCCAAAGCTGTTACCCTCGTTACAGCTTCTGCTTCTGTCCAGACAGACAACCCAATGCCAGTCGAGGGGACCCGTTCCATGTGCAAGATGCCTGCAAGCTGAAGCCCTCATGAAACAAGAGAAGGAGCTCAGAGAAGAGGTGGTGAGGCTGAGAAGCATTTGAGACAGTGAGAAGTACATCAATGAGATGTTTATTGAAGCATCCAAGCTCTCTGACAGAGGTGAAGATGGGATGCTACCAAATGAAGAGTTGGACATATGTCAACAGAGCTTGCAGAGTCAACAATCCAACTTTTCCAGCTCTTGAACTGAAGAACCAGTAAGCAACCTTGGAAGTGGAGGAGGTGAAAGCATCCCAGAAAAGGAAAGAACCAGAGCTTAAGCACCCCAAAGTTGTAGAATCAGTGACAAGGAAGCAAAACAGTAGTGGTTGTTGGCGACTCTCTTCTGAGGGGTACCAAGGCGTGCATCTGCCGACCAGACTTGATGTCCATAGAGGTGTGCTGTCTGCCAAGTGCTAAAATCTAAAATGTTACGGAGAGTTTGCCAAGACTCATCAAGCTTACTGACTACTATCTGATGTTGCTCATCCGTGTCGGCACAAATGACACTGCTAGGTATCTCTTCAAGCATATCAAACATGACTTCATTTTATTTTATTTATTTATTTAACATTTTTTATGCCACGTTTTTCCAGGCGATCAGAAGCGGTTTACATATAACAACAATTTGGAAAGTACAAAACATCTGCATATTCCATTACATAGAACGTTTTTAAGAACAGTATATACATTAACATTGGTGAAACAGAGTTTTATTAATATGGAGTTATATACATTATAAAGGCATCATAGATAAAGGGGGGAAAGTAGTGTTTTTATTGGGTGGAAAAGGTAGGGTTTGAGCTGTTGTAGTCTGGTAGGGTGCCATAATGAAGGGTGAATAGATGAGTTTTAAGCTTTTTTTTGAAAGTGATGAGTGTTAATTTCTCGTATATTGGCGGAGAGGGCATTCCATAGTATGGGGGCAGTGTGGGAAAACGCTTTGTTGTTGGTCACCTTTTTTGATTTTCTGAAATCATTAGGTATTTTGAGTTTATTTTTGTTTTGATTGTGTTGTGATCGGCTGTGCTCTTCTTTTGTGATAAGGGTGGATAGGGAAGATGGGGAAATATCGTTGATTAATTTAAACGTTGTGACGATTATTTTATAGTTTATGCGTCTCTGGATGGGGAGCCAATGTAGATTGTACAGTATAGGGGTAATGTGTTCTGTTGGGTTGATTTGCATTGAGATCCGTGCAGTAACATTTTGTGCAAGTTGAAGTTGTTTTAAGACCTGTTTTGTGGTACCCTGGAGGATTTTATTGGCGTAGTCAAAGTGGGGGGATATGATTGAGTGGATTTGAAATCATTGTGGTGAAGTAGTGGGCGGAGCTACTTCATGGCTCTGAGACAGAGGGTGAAGCAGATAGGTGCTCAGGTGGCCTTCCTTTCATTCCTCCCTGTTGAGGGTAAAGGCCAAAGCAGAGAAGCTCACATCCTGGAGATGAGTGCATGGCTGCATGGAGGTGTCATCAAGAGTGTTTTGGTTTCCTGGACCATGGGATGATTTTCCAAGGGCTGCAGAGCAGAGATGGCATCCACTTATTCAAGAAGGGGCAAAGAATCTTCTACAGCAGACTGGCTAACCTACTGAAGAGGGCTTTAAACTAGATTCATTGGGGATGGGTAAAGTAAGCCCTAAGGTAAATGAAAGCCCTCAAGTAAGTAAAACATTAAATACCTCTGTAGAAATGGGTAAAAGAGGCAACATCTGTAAAGTGATGTGCATAAATACCTGTAGCATGGGAAATAAGATCCTAGATGTTGAGGATTTAATGGAAAAGGCTGATTTGGATTTAGTGCTGGTCACAGAGAACATGGTTCATGGACAACCATGACTAGGATGTAATTATACTGGGATATACTTTATTCAGGAAGGACAGGGTAGGAAGAAGGGAAGGAGGAGTGACACTATATGTAAAAAGTAATATTAAAGCTATAGAATTACAGGGCTTAAAAGGGAGTGAGGAGGCACTGTGGGTTAAACTAGAAAGAGGGAAAGGGAAATTCATTTGCATTGATGTGATATACAGATCTCCTTTACAGGGAGAAGTGGATGGAGATTTAACAGAAGACTTACACAGTATTGCCATGAAAGGAGAAGCGCTACTGATAGGTGATTTCAACATGCTGGATGTTGACTGGCACATCCTTGCTGCAGTGTCATCTAGAAGTAAGGAGATTCTGGATTCTCTACAGGGAGAACTATTCAGGCAATTGGTAACAGACCCCACACGTGAAGGGGCCATACTGGACTTGGATCTTACCAATGGGGAAAGTGTTTCTCATATTATAATGGAAGATCATCTTGCATCCAGTGATCACCAGATGGTGTAGTTCAGTATTAAGACTAGGGCTGATAAAATCCATTCCAAAGCAAGGGTCTTAGACTTTAGGAAAACAAATTTTGCCATGAGAGGACAATACTTCAAGGAGTCATTAGCGGGATGGGAACAACTGGGGGATGTAGAAAAGCAATGGACAAAACTGAAAGGGGATATTTTAAAGGCAACAAACTTTGTTAGAAAGGTAAATAAATATACAAGGAAAAGAAGACCACTATGGTTCTCAAAAGAAGTAGCTGAAAAGATGAAGAAAAAGAGGGTGGCCTTCATAAAATACAAGACATCACAGAGAGAGAAAAACAAGCATCAATATTTGGAAAAGAGAAGCTAAGAAAGTAGTCAGGAAAGCAAAGATACCAAAAGAAGAAGAAATAGCCAATGTAATAAAATGAGGGGACAAGACATTTTTCAAATATTTTAGTGAGAGGAGGAAGTGTAAAAGTGGTATGGTCAGACTCAAGGGTGAAGGGGAGGGATATGTAGACGCTGATGAGGATAAAGTGGAATTGCTTAACAAATATTTTTATTCTGTGTTGACAGATGAAGGGCCAGGAGCAGGACCTCAGAAAACACCCACAAATAGGAACAGAAGTGAAGGGGACTTTGAATGATTTTCAGAAGACTGTGTTCATGAGGAACTAGCTAAACTAAAAGTAGACAAAGTGGTGGGATCAGATTTGATACATCAGAGAATATTGAAGGAACTTGGGGACGTTCTAGTGGTTCCACTGACTGACATTTTTAATGCTTCTTTAGAGTTGGGAGTGGTCCCAGAGGACTGGAGAAAGTTGCATTTGGTCCCTTTATACAAAAGTGGAAGTAAGGATAAGGTTGAGAACTACAGGCCGGTTAGTCTGACCTCTATGGTGAATAAATTATTGGAAACGCTGCTAAAACAGAGGATAGTGAGGCTTCTGGAGTCTAATGGATTTCAGGGTCTGAGGCAGCATGGGATTGATTTCTTTGACTGGGTGACCAGAAGTTGGACCGAGGGAGAGTCCTAGATGTTTTGTACTTAGATTTCAGTAAAGCCTTTGACACTGTTCCGCACTGGGAGACTTCTAAACAAATTGAACATCTTAAGGATGGACCCTAGAGTGACTGACTGGGTTAGAAATTGGTTGAGTGGGAGGCGACAAAGAGTACAGGTAAATGGAGCTTACTCCGAGGAGAAGGATGCTGCCAGTGGTGTGCTGCAGGGATCTGACCTTGGTCCGGTTTTTTTAAACATCTATGTTAGTGATATTGGGAAAGGGCTCTCAGGTAAGGTTTGTCTCTTTGCAGTTGATACCAAACTTTTCAATAGAGAAGACACCCAAGAAGGAGTAGATAACATGAGGAGGGATCTAGCTAAGCTTGAAGAATGGTCAAAAATTTGGCAGCTGAGATTTAGTGCTAAAAAATGCAGGGTCATGCATTTGGGCTGCAAAAATCCAAGGGAATGGTACAGTGTAGGGAGTGAAGTACTTCTCTCCACGAAAGAAAAGCAGAATCCGGGCATGATTGTTTCTGATGATCTTAAGGTGGCCAAACAGATAGAAAAGGCAATGGTGAAAGACAGAAGGATGCTTGCTTGCAAAGGGAGAGGAATGGCCAGCAGAAAAAATTACCCCTTCTATCCAGTATTCTAATGTATGTAAGTTATACCACCAAGGTACCATAATGTAATATTGTTCTATGTAATATTGATAGCATATATTAATTACCCTGTCAATAAGTTCCATTGTTCAATTGTTTAATGTACACTGCTTTGCCCCAGTAAAAAGCAGTATAAAAAACAGTCAAATAAAATAAATAAATAAAGGACGTGATAGTGCCTCTGTATAAGTTTCTGGTGCAACCTCATTTGGATTATTGTGTGCAATTCTGGAGACCTCCAAAAGGATATAAACAGTATGGAATCGGTGCAGAGAGTGTCTGCTAAAATGGTTAGTGGCCTTCATTATAAAGCATATGAGGACAGACTTAAAGATCTTAATACGTATATGTTAGAGGAAAAGAGGTATAGAGGAGATATGACAGAGACGTTTAAAGGACTTTTGCAAATCTTTAAAGACTTATTTATTTATAGAATCATTTGGTGAAATAACTTAAATTTACCATTATGTATATTTAATTTCACGATGATATAGTATTATAACATACTGTTTTGTTTTGTATTTATATTGTAATGTATCGTTTTTGTTTTCCCATACCCTCAATATGTAAGCCTTTGTTGTCTTGTCAACCACTTTGATTGAAGGATAAAGTGGTATACAAAACTGGTTAAATAAATAAATAAATACCTCCATGGCATAAATGCACAAGAGGAGAGCCTCTTTCAATTGAATGCAAGCTCTGCAACAAGAGGACATACGATAAGGGTGAAAGGGGATAGACCCAGGAGTAATATGCAGAAACATACTCCAGAAGGCCCAAAACATCACTGCCAGGGTTGTCACCAAAGCCCACCTAACTGAACATATAACCCCCTATCCTACAAGACCTACACTGGCTCCTAGTCTCTGAGATGCCAATCATATGTAATCTGTCATTTAGTGCTATATATTCTAGCTCTCTCATGTTATTTTTTAGAGTTCTAGCATTTGCATGTAGACATTTTAGAGGTTGTATTTTATTCAAAGTAATCTGATTATCAGTTGATAGAGGTAATTTGGAATCTTTCAGCTCTGGGTTGCTTTTATCTTTATTGGAACCTCTGTCGGGATGTCCTAACGTCCCTCTTTTGCTAGTACCATCAAGGCTACGTCCTTCCGAACCATGCGCTCCCAGGCAATTGTTGGCTCTCCCACTTGAAGGCACAGAAATAAAAGTTAACAAGCAAAGCAAATGATAATGAGTTATCCCGCATCATTGGATTAACTTAACTCATTTCTTAACCTGCTTTCAGGAGTTAACGTTCCCCTCCTGGGATTGAAACGCAATGTGCAAAAGGTGACATTGCCCGAAAATTCTAGTGACTGCCAAAATACATTACCATGATGTAGGAATGGGAAAGCGCAGAGGTTCATGTGATAGTGATCAGAAAGTGATAGACAGCAGTATGATTACTGGACTCAATATTCAAATGCTATGATGGTTAGTCACAGTGTAGCAGGATCTGGACTGGAGCCGCTGCTGAATAGCCAGGCTGAGCGGTGCTGTCTGGGTAAGTGCCAGCATGATCCAGATTGCAACTCAGGCTTGCTTTACCTGCTGCGTAGGTTGTCTAAGAATGTACTGGTCGAGGGTCGCGCTCACCAGATAAGTTTTGGAACTTGTCCAGATAGCGCCAGCAGGCCCTCGCTGTGCCCGTGGACTGCCCTGGCACTAACCAGATAGTGCTGGGACATTCTTTGGAGAAATGCAGTAACACTAATTGGGTAGTGGCGTTGAATATCTGCCTCCTGTTGACCGACCGGCTAAGGGTTGAATACTAGTGCCATTATTTGTAGAACTATTTTGCAATACAAGAGAAGGGTAAACATTGCTTACTGTCTGAATGCATGATGTAGCTATTATTTGTTAGATCTCTCTTAATAGCACTAAGTGACATACAAAAACATTTATACCAATAACAAAAGCATCTACCATACATAAAATAAGGGGGTTGTTTTAGAAGCCTTGTTTGCAATTTCCACATGTAAAATCTGGCATTTACACTTGGAAATGGCATCCATGTGTAAGTGACAAGTTTAGAAAGGGCTAAGTAATATGCAGAAAATTTAAGGGGGTGTGTCAGGGACGTGATTAGGGTGTAGTCTGGGTGGGTCAAAATTTCATATAGGGAATGCACGTGTATGATCAGTGGGAGTTACAGCAGCTCCCTGGCCCATAGAGGTTTTGAAAATGTGTTTGTTTCGGCCAGTCCTTTACAAGAGGGAGTAAAGGGGTTATCCTCCTATTGTTTAGCTCCTCCTCCAAACTGAAATTAAACAGTGGCATCTGTAATTATTTGGTGGCATTTATACAATGCACGTTTGCAAAATGGCTGACACACACCTGTAAGTGTGGCTCTTACAGGTGGAAACTGTGAAATAGCTACATCCATGTGAAAATGCCAGCATGTCCGCCTGTATACCACTGTGTTTGTGCCATTGATTTTTCCTACATGTACATTTGTAAAGTGGCTCCTCTAGCTCCATGTATCAACCAATACATATGCATGTCTGCACTATTTTAGACAAGTCACCACTATCAGCCGAGCCTTTTCTAAAATATGCTAGAATTGTGGTTTTTTTCGACTTTGGTGTTTCAGTTCTGATCTCCTTGTACTATCTAAAATTTGCTTTCACCTCTCAAAATAAAAACCTCTGCAGATGTATTTATGATTATACTTTTAATTTCATTTTTCATGTTTTTATATATTTTTAGTTATACATGTGTGTTTGAATTACTTTTTATATGTGTTTTGTATTTTAAGTTTCACCCCTGATGAAGGTGCATATAATACATTTATCATCATACACATAACAATTGTCATTTGTTTATCTTGCATCCTGTGGTTGTGGGCAAACCACATAGGCCATATCGCCTTTATCTGCCATCATTTTTTTGCTGTTTCTGTGTTTGTACTGTACACTGATACAATATGATGACCAAGTCATCAGGGAGAGGCTGATCCATTCCTTATGTTAACCCCATTGCATCTATGGACTTGTCATTCCTATTGAACTTAGAGAAATTGAGCTACAAAGTCAGAAAAGTACCAAGGGTAAAATTAGGATTGGCTCAGTCAGTTCGGAATGGCAGGTCTCTCTGGTCACTTTATAATGCAGCAAGAAGCCAGATTCATTCTTCCAGCACCCACACAGTCTGATTAAAGACTGATGTGCCTCCCTCAAAGCCATCAATTTAAAAATTCATCAAACTGAGAAAGAAGTTTGAAAGCAGGCTGGCACTTAATATCATATTTTTGCGCTTTATTTTCTTCAGAGCTAGAGGAACTCGTTTTCCCATGAAATGAGTTTTAACGTTGAGTCAATGCAAACTAGACTTTTATCACCAGAAAGTGCGAACAGTGCTTTAACAGCACGTGCCACTGATAATCAGATCCTTTTTGAACTCTTTAGTCACAGCATTTGCTGTAGAGGAACAGCTGGTTTAAAGGGACAAGAGGAGAAAATCCATTTGCCAGCTCCGCTAATGAAAATGAGCCACTGCTGGGGGCACAGACGGGGAGGGTATTCAACAATGGCCTCTTTCATGTTGCATGGGTACAGTGACACATACTGGATCAGCAGCTGTCAAGGACAGACAGGCAGACAACAGGCCCCCTGCTACTTGGGGTTTGTTATGAGGGCTCCATTACCTTCTAGAAGTGGGAGTCAGAAAAACATTTCTGCAGCGATAGCAAAGCTTTTCTTTAAAATAGCCAAAGCAATTACTTTCTGTTGAAAGGAAAAAGAACTTTGTGCCCTATGTGTGTATACGATTAGGTTAAAAAGAAATATGATTTCTCCTTAAATATTTAACAGGCATGGAGCGGAGAGCATGTGGAGCATGGCTTATTATTTCCAATCTCTCCATGTCTATGTATGTCTGTTTTGCATGCATGTTTTTTCACGTGTGCCTGTGTCTGTTCATCCATGTGTGTGTGTGTGTTATATGTATATACGTATGTCTGTGCATGTATGTGTGTGCATATTAATATTTTATATTTGCAGACCACAGTTAACCTGTTGATACATGGTATACCAATCAAACCTTAAACCTATCTACATGTGTGTTGTGTGTGCGTTTGTCTGTGCTTATGGCTGGGTAGTGGTGGGGGTATATGTGTATCTGTTTTGATTTTATGTGTGTCTGATCAGGAGAGGGGAGAGCAGTTTGAAGGATGGTGTTCCCTTACCACTATGTTACAGAAAGTTAGTATCTGTACCCTACGGCTGCTTCTCCCATAAAATGTATTGGGCCATTTGGGGGGGGGGGGGCGGCTTTATTTCCATGGAATCCTCAGTCCATTTCGATGATTTTCAAACTCAGTATGTCTTTTCAGTGCTTTATCTCCATGCCAAACTTGATCCTGTTCAGTTGAATTTTCAGAGTTATTTTGTCCCTAGAGAGACATTTTTGACCCCTTCATATATAATTTCTTTCCAGAATTCCATTGAGTTGGGAAGAATAGAAACCACTACAGTCATAGAATATGATGTGGTGCTAAATCATGGTACACCAAATCATTTTCATTGTTAAGTGCTGTCAAGTCGGTGCCGACTCTTGGCGACCCTCTGACTAGTTGTCCTAAACTGTGTTCGGTCTTCAGTCAAGCAGCTAATTGTTGATAGAGTGGCACCCATAGCTAATATAATATAGACCCATCTCATTGCTGGCCTTCCTCTTTTGCATTGACCTTCAACCTTGGCTAGCATAATGTCTTTCTCTAATGATCTCTTTCATGACATGATGTGTCCAAAGTATGAAAGTCAAATTCTTGTCATCTGAGCTTCTAAAGAAAGCTTAGGTTTATCTCCTCTAGTACCACTGACTGGTTTGTTTTTCTGGCAGTCCATGGTATACACAGTATTCTTTGCCAGCACCATCTGGCTTACAGCACCATCTTCCACTCCAAGACCTGCTGCTATTTTAGAAAGATCACCCCTTCCACTCAAACCTTTCTAAAAATATTTAGGTGTTACTCAGATCACCCAAGCGACAAAAGCCTCTTTTCTTGCTCTCCACCATTTTCACACTATGCGCTCTTTTCTTGATCCAGTTGCTCAAACTATTGTTTTGCTTTGCACGTTTATCTCACGGTTAGATTACTGTAACATGATCTACTCAGGTTTACCACATTATGAACTTGTGATTACAAGCCATCCAAAATACAGCAGTGAACATTCTCGCTCATGCTAGGAGATCACCCCTCTTCTCATCCACCATCTTTGGCTCCCATTGTCATTTCTTATTAGGTACAAGATCCTCCTGTTAAACTATTAGGCCCTTCATAATGCAGCCCCAGAATATCTTCTTTGATCTGCTTACCTGCCCTCATCTATTCCTTTCGTTCACTTCACAGTAACCGACTGCATATACCTCCACCTTCAAAGGTGAAGTATGAGTCAACACGTCACTCTGCATTTTTCTTACAGCCCCCACCTTTTGGAACAGCACCTGGAGCCTGTTCTCCAGAAATTCAAGTCTGCTTTAAAGACCCATCTCTTTGAGCAATTGTTTGAAATTGTGGGATAGGAGCGCTGGCAGTAAGCTGGTACTAGCCATGCCTTTCCTTTTATCATTCCACCCTTACCTGTTCTTCCTGACCTAGTCTTGTCCCTTCCTTAGGAATCCCCCTATGCTCTACTTAATCTCTTTCGTTCCTTTCAAGAAATGGTGTTCCTTTTTAACCTCTATGTTTACTTTATTTTCATTTAATTGTAAACCACTTTGATTGTCCCCAGAATGGTTGTATATCAAAATAAACCATAAACCATATTTCAAAGGCATTGATTTTCTTCTTGTCTATTTTTTTCACTGTCCAATTTTCTCATTCATATGTTATTAAAAACACCATGGCTTGGACAAGTCTAATCTTTGTATGGAGAGAGATGCGTCTCTGTTGAGAATCTTGTCTAGGTCCTTCATAGCCATTTTGCCAAGAGCAATATGTCATCAGATTTCTTGACTGCTTGTCATTTTTTTATTGATAGTTGATCCAAGTAGGTTTAAAATTGTCCACTATTTTAATTTCTTCTCCATCAATGATGAATTATTTTGCCATTTGTCAGGATCTTTGTCTTCTCTATGTTAAGGTGCAGACCCATTTTAAGACTATGTTCCTTGATCTTGAGAAGCAAATGTTTCAGATCGTCTTCACTTTCAGCCAGTAATGTGGCATCATCAGCATAGCGAAGGTTGTTGATGAATCTTCCACCAATCTTCACACCTCGATTGTCTTCATACAGTCCAGCTTCTCTGATGATTTGTTCTGCATATAAATTAAACAGGTAGGGGGAAAGTATGCAGTCTTCTTGTACACCTTTCTGATTTTAAACCATTCTGTTTCTCTGTGTTCTGTTTGAATTATTGCTTCTTGATCAATGTAAAAGTTGTGCATGAGAACTATCTGGTGTTCTGGTAAACCCATGCTTCTTAATGTGGCCTACAGTTTCTCATGATTTATACAATCATAGGTTTGCTGTAGTCAATGAAACACATACAGATATCCTTTTGGTATTCCTTTGTCTTTTCGAGGATCCATCTCACATCTGCAATGAAGTCTCTTGTTCCTCGCCCTTTCCTGAATTCTTTTTGCACTTCAGGAATATAAAAAGATTTCTGGTTCTCAATTGTAGTTTTGACACCCATCCATAGTCTGCAAATTGGGACTTCTAGTCTTGATTTCTCTGGATCATTCTGATGCAATTTCTGATCCAGTCCATCCTGACCAAAGGAAAAATGGTGGGGAAAGACAGGAAACTCAAGGTTAAGAGCAGGATTTCAGGATGTGACTGAAACTCACAACCTTTGGATGCACATCTTGTCAGGCATGATCCATTGAGATTTTCTCCCTTTCTGAGAAAGACTTTTAACTGTTTGGGTCCTCCATGCTGTAAATTGTGGTGTGGGTGGTATTTAATCACTGCTTGTTGAGACACATTACTGACAGAATGATGTTGGGGTCAGGATGATTAATTTTGAAATTAGAAGCACTGAAAGCCACTGAATGATTCTCTTTGCAGGAAATGTCAGTCTGCTAAATTCAGCACTCTCCAATTTTCTCTTTTTCAAAAGCAATGATATCTCTACATAGAACACACGCAGTGAAATACTTGTGCACAATCGTGGTAATGGCTAAGAACCCGTGGGATGACAGCATTGCATTTTACATACTTTGTACTGTATAACAGTGTTAGAAAAACGTTCTCCTTTGTAAAGCTGATTCTGAGAGGAGGCGCAAAATGCCAGCCCTGACTTCAGAGGATTTAGCACCCAATCATCCATCCTCAACAAGCTGGCTGCTGTGTTTGACCCAGGTTGGCCATAACTCTGGTGATGTCCTGTGAAGGAAATTTGGAGATACCTTTCTTGAGACCACAGAAGACTGGGGAGGAGGATGAAGCAGGATGAGGACAGAAGGACTGTGCACAATATTCTTTCCATGGTGCGTGGGCATCTGTGGTCTGTGTTCCTACCATCAAGGGAGGTGCAGCAATCTCATGGTTTTAATTGCATGAAACACACAAGTTCTGCGGTACTCCCAAGGGAGTTGTCTGCCCCACATGACTGAAAAAGTAAGATTGCATTTCTACTATCACTGAAGGTACAGTAAACTTTCACATTCCTTAGAGAGAATGTTTGTTGCACAACTTCAGTAATAAGCTATGACCAGACAAACTTGGAGCCAATCAGGAAACACAGGAAGGAAGATCACCAGCAATACAAAAGTTAAAAGCAGATCAGCTAGAGCCAACCCTCCATGGAGATATGATGGCTTTTCCACAAAATACCTGCCTTCTAATCTAA
Organism: Ichthyophis bannanicus; assembly: GCA_033557465.1. Classification (NCBI taxonomy): domain Eukaryota; kingdom Metazoa; phylum Chordata; class Amphibia; order Gymnophiona; family Ichthyophiidae; genus Ichthyophis; species Ichthyophis bannanicus. Next base: position 114,126,556 of record CM066049.1, on the reverse strand, counting down.
AGGTCACTGATTTGAGACCAGCCTCTGACTGTAGGAATAAAAGCCAGTTGGATTTTTTATTTGCCTGAAACCTCTAGTAACCTTTCAGCTATTTAGTTAACAAAATTGTCCTGAAATAAAAATTTATAGAAATGAAACAAAAAATTAAAATAAAACAAAATAATCTGCAAATGACAGAGGAAGCAAAACAAAACATTTTTTTTGCCTGCACATCCCTAGATAGATAGCTGATTGAAGGATAAGGCGGTATAGAAAATTGGATAAATAAAATAAATAAAGATACTTCCTGTGTACCAACTAAGCCCAAATTGGTATAGTATGTACCCACTACTGTCTTTGACCCTGGTTTAATGTGCACACTAGAATCACAGTACATAGCACACTATTTTTTGCCCATATTAAATGACCTTATCATGCATGTTAAGCCATAGTGTACAGGCCTTGTTATGGCGAATTATACAGTCAAGAATGCGTAGTTACTCACCTGTAACAAGTGTTCTCCAGGGACAGCAGGAATCAGTCCTCACATATGGGTGACATCGGCGCCGACGGAGCCCTCGTGCGGAGCAATCCCCCAGCTTTCAGAGAAAGCCTTTGGGATTACATCACGCATGTGCAGTCCCCTTCCCGCCCAAGGGTGCCATCTTGCTCAGTCAAATGACATCAATGCGTCTCTTGTGGTCAATTACCAGAGTGGAAATACTGTTTAGACCCTGATTGTAAACGCTCTACTTGTATTTTTGGATCATTTATTTATTTATTTATTATTTATTTATTACAGGCTCTTATATACCGCTCTATTCAGCATCAGCGCGGTTCACAATATAACAACAGACCAGAACAACAAACTGTTTGGTTTTACAGAGAACAAGGTCAGAGAACTTGGATAAAACATGGGACGTCATGATATAATTTGAATATTGATCGTTAATCCTCTTGCTACTCAATACATAATTTGGGGTTACCGATTGCAGGGTGTAAATCCATCTTTGCTCACAGATCAGCAGAGCTTGTTCTCTTGATTTACCATTAGTACCACCAGTCACTTGATCTATACAGAAACAGAGTAACTCTTCAAAGCTGTGGTTTTGTTTCAAACAGTGGTCTACTATTGGTGCTTCCCTCATTTTACAATTAAGTCTACTGCGATGTTCATTCATTCTAACCTTAAAGGAACAAATTGTTTTGCCTACATAAATCAAGCCACACGGGCATTGAATACAATAGACCACATAGTCGGTATAGCACGATGTTTTTTTCTTAAGTTGGTATGTTCTTCCATGATATTGAAAACTAATAGTTTCTAAAGTAATTCCACAAATCCTACAGTCTCCACATTTACTATGTCCCACTGGAACATTTGTTTGTAAAATTGATAAAGGTCGTAAAGCTGCCGGGCTAAGTTTTTCTTTTAAATTCTTTTGGCATTGCCATACACACCGGATCTTTTTATCTTCTAGGCCAGGAATTATGTTCAAAACGTTCATGTGTTTTTTAATGATCCGTTTTATTTGAGAACTATAGGATGAATACTTTGTGATTAGATTTATACTGGTATCGTCCCTCATTTCATTTCTTCTAGATTGCAGAAGTAAGGCCCAGTTGTTAAAAGGCAATGCAGTCTGCCACCCAGGTGGACAGTGTACGCTTGGAAACAGGTAACCCCAGCTTACTGGGGTCATACAAGATGAAGAGCTGAGTAGCCCTTCGAAGTCCCTTCATATGCTCCAGGTAGAAGGACAATGCCCTCTTACAATCCAGGATATACAGGACTGCCTCTGCCCGGCTGGAATGCGGCCTGGGAAAGAAGGTCGGAAGAATCACCTCCTGGTTGATGTGGAAAGAAGAGACCACCTTTGGAAGGAACTTCAGGTGAGTGCGGAGGACCACCCTATTCCTATAAAACCTTGTGTAAGGTTTATCAGTTACGAGAGCTTGCAGCTCACTCACACATCCGGCTGATGTGAGTGCCACCAGGAAGAGCATCTTCCAAGAGAGGAAGCGCAGATGGCAAGAGGACATCGGCTCAAAAGGTGGGCGAGTAAGCTGCTGTAAGACCACATTCAAATCCCACTCAGTTGCCGGAGGATGAACTGGGGGTTTCAGCAGAAGCAGACCTCTGAGGAATCTGGACACCAGGGGGTGAGTCGAAAGAGGTTGCCCCTCCACGGGCGAGTAGTTTGCTGACAAAGCACTCAGGTGGACCCTGACAGAGTTAGACTTGAGACCTAATTCTGAGAGATGAAGCAGGTACTGTAGCACCACTGGTTCAAGGCAAAAGAAAGGGTTTTCATTGTGCTGGTTACACCACACCTCAAATCTACCCACTTGAAAGCATAGGATTTCCTAGTGGACTGCCTCCTGGAGGCCAGTAACACTTCTTCTACCTTCCGAGGTAGGAGGAGAGGAGCCAGCACCACCCTTTCAGCAGCCATGCCATCAGGTTGAGGGCCCTGAGGTTGGGGTGCAAGAGAGAGCTCTGCTCCTGTGAAAGGAGATCGGGCTGCGTCCCCAGAGGAAGTGGGGTTTCCACTGCCAGCTGGAGGAGAAGCAGAAACCAAGGCTGTCTTGGCCATCTGGGGGCTACCAGAATGACAGAGGCCTTGTCCCGAAGGATTTTGAACAGAGTCCGGGCCACCAGAGGCGTGGGATGAAACGCATACATGAGGCCCCCCTGACCAGGAGATCAGGAAATCATCTGCAGCCACCCTCAGAGGATGTGGCTGACTTGAGCAAAATCTGGGCAGCTGGTGATTTTGCGGACTGGCAAATAAATCTATGGACTGATGTCCCCAGCGGTGGAAAATCCGCTGTGCCATCACTGGATCCAGCTGCCATTCATGAGGTTGGAGAATTCTGCTTAGTTTGTCCGCTAGGCAGTTCTCCTGACCAGGCAGGTACACTGCTTTGAGACACATACCCTGCTTGATGGCAAAGGAGCAGAGGTCCAGTGTCTCCTGACACAGGATATGAGACCCCGTACTTCCCTGCTTGTTCACGTAGAACATTGCTACCTGGTTGTCCGTCTGCATCAATACAGACTGATCTGAGAGGACATGACAAAAGGCTTGAAGAGCTAGGCGAATCGCCCGCAGCTCTAAGAGGTTGATTTGGTATGCAGACTCCTGAAGAGACCACAACCCCTGAGTGCATGATCCTTGGCAGTGGGCTCCCCCTTTCCTTTAGTATGTGGAGTGCCCCAGGGCTCGGTTCTTTCCCCTTTGTTATTTAATATTTTCCTTTCCCCTTTCCCACTTCTAATTCAACAATATCCAATTTCTACATACATCTACGCCGATGATATTGTGCTCCTCTTCCATTCCTCTCCGGTCAATCCAGATATTTTGCAACTTAATCAGTGCCTTACTCATATTGCCTCTTGGCTTGCCGCAAAGTTTCTTCATCTGAACCCTGCTAAGTCCACAGCCATATGGGTTTCTTTGAGCACTTCATGTCCCACTGTTGCCCCTCAAATTGACTCTGCCTTTGACCCACTTAACTCTTCCTTCCGTTATTTAGGCGTGACCCTGGATTCCTCCCTTTCTTTTCACAACCATGTGTCAACCCTTACTCGCCGCTCCTTTTTTGCCCTGCATCAAATCAGGGCAGTTCGTTCCTTGCTCCCTCCCAGTTCACTTACTACTCTAGTATTAGCCTTGGTCATAAGTAGGTTGGACTATTGCAATATAGTCCTTGCTAATTTACCCTCTTATCAGCTTCAACGCTTACAGTTAATACAAAATACAGCAGCTCGTCTTATTACATTTGCTCGTCGGTCCGATCATATTACCCCCCTCCTTTATCATCTTCATTGGTTGCCTCTTCGTGTCAGGTTCCAATATAAATTCCTGATCATGACACATCGGGCTGTTCACACAGCAAACCCACTTTATCTTTCTGATCTTATTTCTCTCCACACTCCCTATCGTCAACTCCGTTCGTTGCATGTAAATCGGCTATCTTTACCTTCCCCCTCTAAAGCCCATTTGGAACAGACTCGACGTGCCGTCTTTTTCTTCCTCAGTCCCGTACTTTGGAATGCCCTGCCACCCTCCCTCCATTTAGAACCCTCATACCCAAAATTCTAAAATTTGTTAAAAACTCATTTGTTTGAACAGGCCTTCAACCCCCCCCCCCCCCCATGTGATACCCTTTGTATACGCTATTTAAATTTTGCTTTTGGATTATCTGCTAATGATATATTACTTCTATTCTTTTCTATATTTTTATGACGTTCTTTTCTATTTCTTAAAGCGTAGACATGTTTTACTTATTGTAAACCACCCTAATGTCTCAACAAGGGCGGTATATAAAGTGCAAAATAAAGATAAAGATCTGTTGTTAGCACCCTTGTGTGCGAGAGAGTCTGGAAAAGCATTCCCTTGAGCAGGTTGGGTGGCTGACACCACCACTGCAACGATTTTACCAGTCATCTGGATACTGTTATCCTGTCTCTGAGGCTGCCAGAGTCCTGAGTCCACTGATCTCTGAGGCACCACTGAGCTGTTCTCATGTGGAGACGGGCATTTGGGGTCACATGCACCGTGGAGGCCATGTGGCCCAGGAGGTGCAAGAAGTGTCTCGCTGAGACCTGCGCCTGAACTGTTGTGCCAGTGTTAGCAGCCTCTGTGCCCTGTCCTCTGGCAGGAAAGCCTTCGCCTGAAGAGTGTCCAGTCTTGCTCCTATGAACTCTAAGTTTTGAGTAGGGAGGAAAGTGGACTTTGCGTGGTTTATGACAAAACTCAGACGTTGCAACATGTTGATAGTGCGAGACGTGGCCTGCTAAGCCTCCTGAGGCGACTGGACACGGATGAGCCATGCGTCCAGGTAAGGGAAGACAAAAATCCCCTGACTTCTGAGAAAGGCCGCCACTACAGCCAGGCATTTTGTAAACATCCTGGGCCAAAGGATAGAACTCTGTACTGGAAATGTTTTCCTCCCACTACAAATCTCAGATATTGTCTGGGTGAATGAGGATGTGCATATAGGCATCCTTCAGGTCTAAGGAGCATAGCCAATCTCCCTGGTGGAGGTAAGGCAGCAATATTCCAAGGGAAAGCATCTTGAACTTTTCCCTCACCAGGAACTTGTTTAAGTTTCTTAGGTCGAGGATGGGTCTTCCTGTCCCAGTGGACTCTATATTAGAGGTGGAACTTCAGATGCCTTCAATTTTTTGATCCATGTTTTTTTACTGCAGCAGCAAAAGCTTTACTGCTCCTTCCTTATCTCTTTATATACAAATCTGACTGTTGAACAAATAAGAAAGAGTTGGTATATACAAAATTGGCTTTCATTCTTTTTTATCTTCCCATGTAATGTTTGGTAGACTTTCTGGCTCAGGCTTCAAGTTCCATCCCAAACAGGTCATGCTTCTACACACAGCTGGTCAGGTCAGCATTTTGCTCTTTCCTTGGGCCTGAGAGTTTCTGATTTCCTGCCTGAGAGGGGGCGGGGGGAGTTCTGAGAAGCATAAAGGAACTTCACATTGGGATGAAAAGCAGAAATCTCCACTGGAATCACAATGTGACTTTCGGGGACATGGGAATAACTGACTGAGAAGCACAAGCGGTGTATTTAAAGAAATCAAATGAGGTGGTCTTAAAATATGGTTACCAGCTGGTTACAGGACCTTGGGAAGTTCTTCAGGCTATTTCACTATTATCTCAAAGAATCTTGTAGCTTTGCCTTTCTGCGATATATCTGGATTCTAGTTCCAGTGCGATAGGCCAGTAATTTCCAATTCAGACCTTGGGAGCACCTCAGCTGGTCTGGTGATCAGGGTATTGAAAATAAGCGAGAGTTACATCTGCGTACCCTGGGTCTCCAGTATATTAAAATACATACTCGTATATATCAGGCAAATGCATTTTGGATGCCTTAAAAGCCCAGAACAGTAGGAGTGCTTTTGAGGACTGCATTGACAAACTCTGCAATAAGCACAGAGAATAATTCCATTTCTGAGGTGCACGGTCTAGCAGTATATTCCCAGCAGCTGTAGTGTCAATACATTTCCTATCAATGAAGAAAGAAGTGTCGTCCAGGTAGTGTTAGACACTTGCAGCTGTAGCAAGTGTAGTGTTGAAACAGACTAGATACTCCCATGTTATGTCAATGCTACTCAATTACATCAGCTTCCAATACAATATAGGGCATAGTATAAAATCATTATAACATTTAGGACTAGACTTAGCCTCTCAGCTAAGGTTCTCTTGTCGGTCTTACAAAGCCGTTCCTCCAGCTGTCTTAGTAGACAGCTTTCCCAGAATCCATATAGCTGGTGAAAGAACTTTCTCAATATATGCTCCATGTATTTGGAATATGCAAAATAAGAACAATGACTGATATTCCAACTTTTAGGAAGCAGTTGAAAGCGTGGTTGTCCTACAAGCCTTTGGGTAGGTGGTGAGGTGGAATATGGAGCCGAGTTGACCTAAGCATTATCAGTTCTTTGTAACCTTACACCGTTGAGTTACTTGTAAATTGCTATGACTTGTAGATATAGCAGTATAAAAAGCCAGTATAAAAAATCTGTATAAAAAATAAAATAAAAATATAAATAAATAAATAAATAACAAACTATAGTTATGCATTTTCTATACATGTCCCATGTTTTTGTATGTGATTTTTATAAGTGATGTTAACATTGATGGTTTTTGTCCCTTGCCTTTATCTTCAATGATAAGGCGGGTTATAAATGCCATAAATAAAAACACATATAAGTAAGTAAAAAGGACAAACCCAAAGTAGATAGTCTTATGTGATTTCCCAGTGCTGTCTCTTTATAATCTAGTAGCCAGTCAGATGCACACAATTCGGACTCAGTACCCAGAATTACAGGCCAACTACAGAGGGATAGGGAGATGAGGTGACCTAGAGGTTATTTGGGAAACCCACCTGAAATCGGAAATAGGGAGATGAGGTGACTTGCCAAAGGCGATACACTCAGTGGTTAATGGGATTGGAACTCATTACCCAGAATTCCGCTTGGCCTGTAGTGCAATGGTCTTTTAGTAAGATGTGTCTCAGATTTATCGTTTTTCCATTCTAATTACGCCCATGTTTTCTAACTGGTCATATTTAAATTTTGCAAACAGTACCGTGAAACACCAGCTCTTTTCCAAAAAGAACAGATTGCTGCACAGCCGAAGAGTTAACAAACGAGACAGAGAAACAACACTAAAGATTCCAATGGAATTGTTCACCTTTCCAAACCTGTGCTCAAGACGAATTACAAGTCGGGCACGTAGACGTCACAAGATTTTCACAAATGATACAGCTTTTTAGAGGATTCCGTAGAAAGAGCAGAATTCAGGTGGGTTTCCCAAATAACCTCTAGGTGGTTTACACTTAAACATAGTACAGTACACAATTAAACACACTACTAAAGAGTGGCTGCTTTGTGCTTAAGCTATCAGAAGGAAAGTTTATGTTTCAAGGCATTTTAATACTGAGTTGTTCTAAGTCTCTTAGATGTTTGGTGGCTAACCACAAACACAAAGGAAATCAGAAAAAGACCAAGTCACCATTTCTATTAATAGAGAGCCAGAAAAGAATGCACAACTTTGCAAGACAAGAAAGCTTACTGTAAGTTATAGCACTGAGGGTCCTTCCTGTAGCCTGCAAATCTGCTAGATAGTATTTAGAAACTGTTAGATTTTCAGAGAACACAAATGGGAGAAGCCTTTTTGGCTGGAAGGTTATAGATAGCCTTTTTTTTTTTAAATAATGCAGAAACAATGAAATTTGTTTCATTTTATGTCTGTTTCAAAATTGAAAAAAAATTAAACCAAAGGGGGGGGGGAGAAAACCCCTCCCCTGCTCTCTACACACCCCAGGTTCTATGTCCTGCATGGTCTCAGATGGTTTCTACAGTCTGCTAGAGAGATGTTGCAGCGCTGGGACTGGCAATTTTTAACATACAGTTCAATAAACCCTTCTCTGCAATTCTGAAATTTGAAAAACTCTGATAACCAAAAGATTTTCATGGAGCATCATGAAAACATGAGGCATTGGCACAACAGATGCCTTTGATCAATGCTTGGCCCAAGTGGGTGCGTGGTGTCAATTCTGTCTCGCATGTGCATCAGAGGCTGTCTGATATTTTTGCCTTTTAGGGGGACTTTGATTTTCATTTCACTGTGAAAATGTCCAAAAAGAGCTGCAGATACCTAGAGGGTAACAGTGAGAAGGAGAAAAGGAAGGCACCTCTCATTATCGATAGCACAGAAAGTGAGGTATCTGCAGAAACGTAATCGTGGTCTGTCTGTGTAGCGTCTTACTGAAGAATATCATATGGAAAGTACCACTATATATGGCTTAAAGAAGCAAGAAGACAAGTTGTCAAAGTTTTACAGCAACAGTGATGACCATAAACCTTTTTTGAAATTCAAAAAATTTCCCCGTTCCAAAGCACATCTGGCCCCAAGGGTTTCAGATAAGGGCTTGTGGACCTGTACTTATAAATGATCTGGAAATGGGAACAAGAAGCCAGGTCATTAAACTTGCAGATGACACCAAATTATTTAGTTGTTAGATTGCATGCAGATTGTGAGAAATTGTAGAAGGACCCTGGGAAACTGGGACAAGTGCAGAGTGATGCACGTAGGGAAGACTAAGCCATATTATAGCTCTATGATACTAGGTTCCACATTAGGAGTCACCACTCAGGAAAAGGATCTAGGTATTATTGTGGACAATACATTGGGCAGAAGATTTCAATCTGTAACAGCAGCCAGAAAAGCAAACAGAATGTTAAGAATTATTAGGAAAGGAAAGAGAATAAAATGAAGAGTTATCATAATGCTTCTGTATTGCTCCACGGTGTAACCACATCTTGAATAATATGTGCAATTCTGGCCGCTGCATCTCAAAAAATATATAGTGGAATTAGAAAAGGTACAAAGAAAGTAACCAAAATGATTGATAAAGGGGATGAAAGACTCCCTATGAGGAAAGTCTAGAGGTTAGGGCTCTTCAGCTTGGAGCAGAGATAGAGGAGGGGAGATATAATAGAGGTTTATAAAATTCTGAGTGCAGTGGAACGGGTAAATGTGAATTGATTCTTTACTCTTTCAAAAGAATACAAGGACTAGGGGCCACACCATGAAGCTACAAAGTTAAAACAAGTAGAAGAAAATATTTTTTCACTCAGTGCTTAGTTAAGCTTTGGAACTCTTTTCTCAAGCATATGGTAAAAGCTATTGGCTAGGCCAACAAAAGGTTTGAACAAGTTTCTGGACAAAAAGTCAATAGACTGTTATTCAGGGAGACCTGAGAAATGCCCCTGTTTATCCCAGAGGGTAAGCGGCATGGAATCTAGCGAGGTGCTTGCTTGGGGCCTGCATTGGCCACTTTGGAAATGAGATACTGGTCTTGATGGACCTTTGGCCTTACCTAGTATGACAGCTCTTTTGTTCTTATGTAACAGAACAGGCTCTCACATAAAGGGGAGTTTGAACTATGAGAGATGGTCAGAAGGCAGCCTCTTGGCACCAAAGTTTGGATGTTTCTCTCCAGCTCTGCTTTCTCTCTTGTGCGACATGGATGGAGTGGAGACTGCAGGGTGGGAGGGGGCTAACTTTGGAGGATGGGCAACACAATGATACTGTCAGCTGGCTGAATTTGCTCGGTTAGCATATGGTGATGACCATTGCTATCATTACTTTTGTTATTCTGTCCAAAGACAACTGCAGGCTTCAGCAGGAACAGCTGCCAACATGCCATTGCCTCCTTAACATTACAGGGGCTTCTCTGATACCGGTGTCCTTCTGACTCAGTGCTGGCAGATTTCAACTCTGCAGTCGATGGGAGGGATGTTCCGAAGTACGGTCTGACTGATGCGGGATAGACCTTATGGTCTTTTCCTGCCATCATCTTTTGTGTTTCCATGTTTCACGTCTCCTCCTCAGCAGATATTACAGGTGTGTGCTTTTGGTCTTGCTAGTTTCCCCTTTCCTACAGGTTTCTTTTTTCTTTTACCTCTAAGGTACAAATGCTTTCCCTTTGTGACCCATGCAGTAAAGAAGCTGGACCATGAGGAGAAGAAGAGCACTACATGTTCAATGTGGCAAGTAAAGGCTACTTTGGTCACAGCATCACAAACACATATATTCGGTGCATATGTGTTATCAGCCCAGAGAACGTCCGGAGGTTTCTCCTGCTGTAATTCTGCACACAATACTTCAGCATTTTGCACTTTTTGGTGATATTTAAATAATTATCACTCAAAAACAACATGCTTTGTTATTTTGATAAAAGCATACAGAATTTTGCAGAATTTAGTCTTTTTGATGCAGAATTTTGAATTTTGCGTGCAGAATCCCAGCGGAAGCGAGATATATAGGATGGTGTGTGTTCCAATAATAGTCACAAGCTGCTGAGGCTATTTTTTAGCACATACACTAAAAATGTAGTTCATTGTCCATTATGAGAGTCATTTTATGAGGAGTGTGAAAGTAGGCACCTAAATGGGGCTCTTTTAGTCATTTCTGTGTGGTATGGCCACATCCAAGTGTAAATGGTGTCTTATAAAACTGTGCCTAGAAAAAGCATGTGCATTGATTTGATGGTGTGAACTTTGCTGGGAGCTGCACATGGGTAGACGTTTGGCAGAGTGCACAAGTATGCACATAAATTACAAAATATTAGAATTTACAGGCCCAATATTCAACTGGGAGGGCTAAGCGCCACAGCCGCTTAGCCCTGCTCGCCAGTCCCCAAACCCAGATATTCACTTCCATGGCAATGTAAATGAATATCCGGGTCTGGCCACACTGCCTGGAAGCAGCCAAGGCTAACTGTGCAGCATCGATATTGGATGATGCATGGTTAGCCTCTGCGCTTATAAAATAGGTAAGGGTTTTTCTCGCCAAGCGCTAACTGTGCAGCTATATTTTATAAAGACGTGTAGGTGCCTACTTGTCTTTATAAAACAGTGCCTATATAGGTTCTTACTTCCACACTTAAAGCAAGCATCTTCTTACGAAATTGCTCTCTAAATGGTGGGTTAGCATGCATATTAATCTTTTAGTACATAGGCCTTAATGTCTGTGTAATGGGGTCTATAGAATGTTACCCATCCCTCTCCAAAGGGTTTATCAACAGTCCCCTTAAAGAGAGTCTGCTGCCTAGAGTTCAGGGCTGGGAGGGCGTGGTTCAGAGGGAAAAGTTAAGAACCTAGCGACCTGCAGGAGAAAGAGAGGCCCATGGAGCCAGAAGTCCTTCCAAGGTAAGTCGTGCAAAGGAGTTCTGAAGTAGGAACTTTAATTGGGGCTGGAGGAAGGGCCAGTTTGTGGAGGTTTAACAAGCTGGGACAGAAGTAAACTGCTTTTGTTTCCCTGAACAACTCTCTGGCCTGTGTTTTAAAAAAAAAACCATCCCACCGCACACTACACTACCAGAGTCTACAAAAGGAAATGCTCTTTCTACCTTGGAAAATAATTTTAGAAGGGATATTCTCTTCAAAATTTGGACATCTTTTTCTGTCGCAAAATTCTGTTCTGTTTGTCACATAGCACTGACAGATACTAACAGTAAATGACAGCAGATAAAGACCAACATGGTTCATCTACTTTGGCTAGTAAGGTGGCTGGAAGTCTACCTGCCACTCTGTACAGCTTATCCCCCTCTATGCCTTTGTTTAGGATTGTACCTGTCACTCGGTACAGGCTACCCCCTCTATTTCTTGAAGCATAAACGTTATTTTAGTTTGCTTTGATTCCATCCCTTTGCTATAAAGGGGTCCTCTGTGTTAGTCCCCTGCCTTTTTGAATTCAGTCACTGTTTATGCCCCCACCACCTCCATCAGATAGTATTTAAGGTTTGCACAACTGATGTTCTCTCTGCATTTTCACACCCTTGCAGAGTGGAATAAAGCTTTTCAATCTTTTGTGGACCCTTTTTCCATCTGCCATTGTCCTTATTTTCAGAATCAGCCTTAATGGAAGCAATAAAGCAACCTGATTGTTCTGTTTGACAGAAACCATAAAGAAATCCACAGAAAATATATTGCAAGAAAAAACCTGCCTGGAGACTTTTGTCCTTAACAGATAAGTTTAAGGTCTGGGCAAAAGACTTCTATTCTTTTGTGCAAGTACTTTGGCCTGCACAGAGTTTTCCTGTGGATTTTTTTTCCATTTCTTGAAGATGCAGGAAGTTAAACCCTTGGGCAAAAGATGTGCTCTTTCGCAACTGCAAACTGACTTTATGTACAATTTTTGTTCAAATCCTAAATCTAACTCTGTATGATTTTATGAAACTGACAACCATGAACTTAATTTCACCTTGCATGTTTCTTTGGAAAGGATAAGTCACTGTAACTAAAACCGTTTACTTATACTACAAAAGCTATTTGTTTTTCCATGAACGTTTTACAGCACATGTAGAAAACCTGCTTTCCAGTGAAACTATGACACCTTTGGAGGGGAACACTTCTTGGGACCACAGCACTGAGTCAACAGTCGTATGGTCAAGATAGTAAAAGGAAACAAAAACAGTCTAGGAGAAAATGAATTTTGAAGTTAAAATAATCAAATATTAACAAGATAGGATTTAATAAAGATCTGGGTTTCCTATCATCTTTTATAAATAATACAGTTCTACTGCTTCGTCACTTTTTGATCATCCATCCCTCTTTCCTTTCTCTCCTCCAGCCAGTGATAACAGCATAAGTTGGAAGCAAGAATGCATAATAAAAACGTTTTCAAGTGCATTCATAGCAAAAAACCTGTGAAAGAGTCAGTTGGACCATTAGATGTTCGAGGGGTAAAAGGGGCACTGAGGGAGGACAAGGCCATAGTGGAGACTGAATGAATTCTCTGCTTTGGTCTTTACTGAAGAAGATGTAGGGAAGTTACCCATGCCTGAAATGGTATTTAAAAGTGATGTATTGGAAGAACTGAAAGAAATATTGATAAACCAGGAAGATGTATTAAAACTATTTGATAAACTGAAGAGTAACAAATCACCTGGATCGGATGGTATACATCCAAGGGTGTTGAAAGAACTGAAATATCAAATTGCAGACCTACTATTAGTAATCTGTGAACTATCATTAAAATCATCTGTATACCTGAAGATTGGAGGATTGCCATTGTAATGCCAATTTTTAAAAAGGGTTCCAGGAGTGATCCGGGAAACTACAGACCGGTGGACCAGATGTCAGTATCAGGCAAAATGGTAAAAAACATTATAAAGAAGAATAAAATTACTGAACATGTAGATAGTCATGGTTTAATCAGAGAAAGCCAACATGGATTTAGCCAAGGAAAGTCATGTTTTACTAATCTGTAATATTTTTTGAATAAACAGGTAGATAAAGGTGAGTTGGTTGATATAGTATATCTGGATTTTCAGAAAGCCTTTGACAAGGACCATCATGAGAGACTCCTGGTGAAATTAAAAAGTCATGGGATAGGAGGCAGTGTACTATTCTGGATCAGGATAGAAAGCAGAGAGTAGGGCTAAATGGCCAATTTTCCCAATGGAGAAAGGTGAATAGTAGAGTACCCCAGGAATCTATGATGGGTCCGCTGCTTTTTAATATATTCATAAATGACCTGGAAAAAAGAATGACGAGTGAGGTGATCAAATTTACAGATGACACAAAATTATTTAAAGTTGTTTAAATACAAGAGGATTGTGAAAAATTGCAAGAGGACCTTGATAAATTGGAAGACTGGACATCCAAATGGCAGATTCAATTTAATGTGGACAAGTGCAAAGTTATGAACCTAGAAAGAACAAGCCAAACTACAGTTACATGAAGCAAGGTTCCACCCAGGAAAAAGATTTAGGCATCATCGTGGATAACACATTGAAACTCTCCGCCATCAAGGAGGCAAATAGAATGCTAGGAATCCTAAGGAAAGGAATGGAGAATAGAACAAAGGATGACATCATAATGCCTCTCTATCATTCCATGGTGCGACCACATCTTGAATATTGTGTGCAATTCTGGTTGGAATATCATCCCCCATAGAAGGGATGGAAGGATACCACTACGAGGAGAGACTTAAAAGGTTAGGGCTCTTCTACCTGGAAGAGACGGCTGAGGGGAGATATGATAGTGGTCTATAATGGAGTGGAACGGGTAAGCGCAGATCAATTGTTTATGCCATCAAAATGTAGAAATACTAGGGGACATGCAATGAAGCTACAGTGTAACCCATATAAGACTAATAAACTAAAATATTTTTTCACTCAGCGTGTAATCAAACTCTGGAATTTGTTACCAGAGGATGTAGTAAAAGCTGTTAGTATAGCTGGGTTTAAAAAAGGTTTGGACAAGTTCCTGGAGGAAAGGTCCATAAACCACTATTAAAGGGGACCTGGGAAATTCACTGGTTATCCCAAAACAAGCACCGTGGAACCTGTGTCTTCTGGGGAAATTGCTACATACTTGTGACCTAGATTAGCCACTGTTAAAAAAGGATACTGGGCTTGATGAACTTTGGTCTGACCCAGTATGGCATATCTTATGTTCTTACATGAAGATATAAAGTTGAGAGTACTTTATGGAAAAAAGGTTTCATTGGAAATACAAGAATAAAATTAACGGATATTTGATATTTTGAAAAAGGAGTTTTTTCTGGATGAATGACGTTGGATGGAATGCCAAACATTATCAATGTTATATGATTAGCTTGGCAACTGAGATCCTTTTTCTCCCTTTTTTTACTTGTGTTTCCCAAAGATTTTTGTTTTGTGTTGAAACTCACATTAATGTACAGTAATGCATGCCCCATTATTCTCAGGAGGGCCAATTTGCTAACTGTGCACTTAACTCTAACTAATGATCACTGATATGCATTAATGCCTGTTAACTGGTTAACACACATTAGTAAATGAGGCTCTAAGTTTCTACCTGAGACAATGGAAGGTGAAGTGGAACCATCACCCAGGAAAAAGGTATAGACATCATCATGGATAACATATTGAAACCCTCCGCCCAGTGTGCAGCGACAGCAAAGAAAGCCAATAGAATGCTAGGGATCATAAGGAAAGGAATGGAGAATAAAACAAAGGATGACATCATAATGCCTCTATATCATTTCATGGTGCTACTGCACTTTACAGTGGTGTGCAAAAGTCTGGAATCACTTATAAATTTGACATTTTTTCAACTTCGTGACCTTATATCTTAATTTCTTTTTCCTCCCAGTGGCTTTTTCTGTGTATCTCATGATAAGTGATAGATTTGGCTATTAGGGTCAACTTTTAGTATTGGTTTGGCCCTTATTTTCTGAGTTTGTTCCCCATAGTTGTCCTGTTGATAGATTTTCTGTGAAAATCACGTAATGTACAAAATTAAAAAAAAAAAGTTAGAAAGTACGAAAAATGCAAAACTCACAAGTGATTCCAGACTTTTGCACACCACTGTAGATATTGTGTGCAATTCTGGTCACTGTAACTTAAAAATGATATAACAGAATTAAAAAATGTACAGAGAAGAGCCACCAAAATGGTAAAGGGGATGGAAGGATACCCCTATGAGGAGAGGCTTAAAAGGTTAGGGCTCTTCAACCTGGAAAAGAAACGGCTGAGGGGAGATATAATAGAGGTCTATAAATTAATGAATGGAGTATAATAGGTAAACATAAATAGATTGTTTATCAAAAAGTAGAAAGACTAGGGAACACACAATGAAGCTACAATGTAACCCATTTAAGAGTAATAAGAGACAATATTTTTTCACTCAACGTGCAAACTCTGGAATTTGTTACTGGAGGATATAGTAAAAGCTGTAAGTGTAGTTAGGTTTAAAAAAATGTTTGGACAAGTTCTTGGAGGAAAGGTCCATAAACTATTAAAGAGGACCCAGGAAATCCACTGCTTACCCCAGGACAAGCATTGTGGATCCTATATACCTTTTTTGGGAACCTGCTAGGTACTTGTAACATGGATTGGCCACTGTTGGAAACAGGATACTGGGCTTGTTGGATCTTGATCTGACCAGGTATGGCATTTCTTATGTTCTTATTTCAACAAGTAAAAGTCCAAAAAAACCTCTGATGTTTTTTATAAAAAAGATTCTTCAGTCTCATGCCACATCAGAATCAACACTAAGGGGCTTGTTTACAAAGCCGCGGTAGCGGTTTGCGGTCGTTATCGGAGCTGCGGCCCCATTGAAATCAATGGGGTCGCGGCTCTGATAACGATCGCGAACCGCTACCGCAGCTTTGTAAACAAGCCCCTAAGAGTTTGTGCTCTTAAATTTTGTATTGGTTCACGCTCCCCTAAATTCATGCGCAATTCTCTTTTGAAATATCCTTTGACTGCTTATGCCTAGAACTTTAGATTCAACTCTGCAAAATTCATATTATCCAAGTGGAGCACTGTAGAATGTGATCACTCAGTCTTGTGATTCAGTTCTTAGAAACAATGTTCATCTGCCTTACAATCTTCCTAAACTTCTGGGTGATCAGACTAGAGGTGGCAAACCAGATGACCATCTAAGGCCCAATACTTTATGGCACCCCAAACTTTTCAACAAATATTTTGGGGATGAAGGACCCAATATTACAAAAAAAAAAAAAGAAGATGAGCTCCTAAATTTAGGCTCCTAACTAGGATCTTACATTTGTGCCCTATTTTCAGTCAAACTTAACAGCCTACCTTTTCAGCTGAAATTCATCTTAATTTAGGAGCTTAGATGTTCTGCTTATAATTTTAGGCCTGCCATTCATTTTCCTAATATGGAAAGCACCTGAGTGAGTCTGATCTCATGTGATCTTGAAAGTTAAGCAGTGTTGGGTCTGGTTACTATTACTACTTCTACTTATCATTTGTATAGTGCTGCAAGGCGTATGCAGCGCTACACAGACACATGAAAGAGACAGTTCCTGCTCATCAGAGCTTACAATCTAGTCAAGACGGACAACACAATAGCTAATGGCAAGGATCTATCTAGGGGAATGGTAAGGAAACATACAGGAGACTAAGCGGATCAGGATCCAAAAGCAGCCTCGAAGAGGTGAGTTTTCAGCCTGGATTTGAAAAGGGCCAGAGATGAAGCTTGATGCACAGACTCAGGTAGTTTGCTCCAGGCAGAAGGAACACCAAGGTGGAAAGAATGAAGTCTGGAGTTGGCAGTAGAAGAGAAGGGCACAGATAGACACAATCTGCCAGAAGAGCCGAGTTCCCGAGGAGGGGTGTAGGGAGAGATGAGAGGAAAGATAGTGAGGAGCAGCATAATGAGGGCACTTATAGGTCAGTAGGAGAAGTTTGAACTGGATACGGAAATAATAGGGAACTAGTGAAGTGACTTGAGAAGAGGGGGTTATATGAGCATATCGAGGCTGGCAGAAGATTAGCTGTGCAGCTGAGTTTTGGACAGATTGAAGGGGAGAGACCAGCAAGGAGGAGGTTGCAATAGTCTAGATGGGAGGTGACTAAAGAGTGGACAAGTGTCTTAGTAGTGTGTGTAGAAAGGAAGGGACAAATGTTACCAGTGTTGTAGAGAAAGAAGCAACAGGTTTTAGCTATCTGTTGGGTGTGTGCAGAGAAAGAGAGTAGTTGAAGATGACCCCAAGGTTGCAAGCTGAGGAAACAGGAAGGGGGGAAGTGGGTTTAGGGAGAAAAATAAGGAGCTCAGTTTTGGCCATGTTCAGTATCAAAACAGTGGTGAGATATAAGGAGGCAATATTGGATAAGTAGGCAGAGATCCGGGCCTGGATTCCTTAGAGATTTCAGGCACAGAAAGGTAGATCTGAGAATCGTCAGCATAATGATGGTACTGAAAACCATGGGAGGAAATAAGTGCACCAAGGGACCAAGTGTAGAGAGAGAAAAGAAGAGGTCCACGACAGAGCCCTGAGGTGCACCAACTGAAAGCAGGATGGCGTTAGAGGAACCACCAGAACAGACACTAAAAGTGTGACGGGAGAGATAAGAAGAAAACCAGGACAGAACAGAGCCCCTAAATCCACGTGAGGATGGGGTATCGAGGAGAAGGTGGTGATCGACAGTGTCAAACGCAACTGAAAGGTCAAAAAGGAAGAGAATTGAGTAGAGGCCTTTGGATTTGGTGAAGAACAAGTCACTGGAGACTTTGGCAAGAGCCGTTTCTGTGGAATGTAGAGAACGAAAGCCTGGCAATCTACTTCTGATCACACCTTGCCAATAAAAAACCCAGGGGGCAGTCGCAATATGTCCAGCTATCCATGGAGCCACTAGGAGTGGACATTGATTTCACAGAACACAACATCATTTGCCTAGATTTATGCGCCTAGAGCTGAAAATCAGTGCTAACCTCTTAACCTTTCTGCATGCCCTAAATCCACCCCTGTTGTCACCCACTTTTTATGCTCCTAAATTTAGGAGTGTAGTGAAATTTTGAGTATAAATTTAGGAATTCAGTCCTAATAAATTTACAAAGAGGTCAATTTAGGAGCATAACTCTCAAAGTTAGGAGTGCAAATACTTTAAATATCAGTCCCGAGGTTTTTGCAAGGAATTGACACAATCTGCATTTTAATTCTCCCAAAGAATACTACAAAAATTCATGATATATAACCCTCATAGTTTTATGAATAGGGCAAAGTGACACTGAAATAAAAAATGTCTGACATCTTTATAGGTCATCAAAATTGAGTATTTAAAAGGCCTCAGATGACTCTTGCCCAGGGCCCAAATAACTCTACAGCCGTATTGCAAACACTCCAACTGGGACTACCGCTTCCCAAACACCACATATCAAGGATGGAAAATCACAGATTCAGCTTTTATGATCTTAGTGCACTGGTTATCTGTTGACTCCACCTTCTCAGGCATGCCCTGTTTTGTAAAGATCAGCAGGTTTTTAATGGCTGAAGTAATTAACAGGATATTTACTTTCACTAACATTAACTGCCAGTTTTCATCATGAATTTAATATTTGGGATCTTGCTGCATTTAGATTATTTTGCCATTATCCCTTTCAGACATTACTGTTTTTGCTTTCTCCTGGTAAAATAAGTGCATCACAAGAGGTCAAGTCATTCCAAAAGGGTGCAAGTGAGAGGGTTTGTGATGCACTATTAAGAAACCAATTGCTAAATATATATGTCGTACATAAGTGCAAGACAGTCAGGGATATTTGCCAGATTTGTTATTTCTATTGTCTTCATAAACCATGATTGCGGTTTTTCTCACCCCTGACGGGTTCAAGATTTAATTTATAGTGCTTTTGCCTTTTTAGCTCCAGCACCAAACATTCCCTAGGAAGGTTCTGTTTTTATATCAAGTATCTGTCGCAAAGGTTGGCCGTATGCTGGTTCAGCTAATGCAGCATCTCATACACAGACTCAACATCTGTCTTGGATAAAAAGCAGTAAACTGCAGACATGTCATTCCCTGCATTGGAAGCATGGATGTTATTTTCTCTAACCCAAGCAAAGTCTGGAGAGTTACTCAGGTTGGAAGGGAGAACAGAGATAGCTGGTGGAAGTGGTGGTGTGGGGGGCGCAGCACTAAAAGAGTCTCACTGGTAAAGCTGAATAATCGTCACTTAGGCAGAGTTTAAAGGTGCCTTGCATCAGCTGGGTTCACTGCTTATTTCTGCCCTGGACCTCAGTGTTTCAAACCCAAGACCTGGGGGAATGTGGAAGGGGGCAAAGAATTCAGCCGTGTAACAATCCTACTAAATGAGAATATTGGGGATCGCATTAAAAATTGTTTCGATGAACAGAACACTCTTATATCAAAGGAAGGGGCCCCTCAAGGCTTTGAAAGGATGTTTCAGTTCACTGGAGGGATCTTTTGCATAACTAGCAGGTGCTGATTTCCAGAACCACAGTAAGGTAGTGAGATTACCATGTTAGTCCACGTTCATGGTAGGTAGAAAAAAAAAAAAGAGAAGCCAAAAAGAAAAATAAAGTGATACCTTCGAAAGTTAATACAAGAATGTATTAAGTTAGTCCAATAAAAAAGATAGAAAACAAAAAAGGAAAATAAAGTGGTATCTAAGAACCAGAATCATAGGGGAACCTCAGCAGAGAACCCTGATGTTCTTCCCTGGCAACCACTCATGATTTGACGTAGAGGCACGCTTTGAGGGGTATTTTACAAGCTCTATTCATAATTTTGACATCTGAAAATGGGCATTCAGACATGCAAATCACAGAAATGTCCCTGGACTGAGTATACATGTCCTCGGCAGGAGAATGTCCATGTAGCAAGGGGTGAGACATAGTAAGGGAGATGCACATTGCGATGCTATTTCAAAACAGCTCAAGCATATCTGGCCCTGGATGGTGACGAATTTATGTCTATATCTGCTCCTGACCACAAATAAGATGCAAAAACTTGCTTATGTCATGGCTGCAATGCTTCCAGGGGGAAGAGCATAATGTGATCTTATCGTCACAATTAATATTTCCTAGCTGAAGAAACCTCAATGTAAACACAAACTCCAAAAAGATTATAGGCCTGCTATTGCCTGTCTTAATATCTCAAAAGGCTGGCCGGGACATGCAGATCTCATAACATAGTTGCCCCCCTTCTGAAATACCCTTGCTGGTACAGCCAAGTAACACAGTTTTGAGGCCGTGCAATTTGAAGATGTCTACATTTGTGTATGTACCGAGCCCTACTATCTGCACAGGGCCCACCACCATATTCCGTTCCTGGGATGTGCATTTTTTGGGCTGGAGACCAAGCAATTTCATAAGGCATTTATACACGCCTCCCTTCACTGCTGCCAATCTCCCGGATTTTTGGACGTTCTGCTCTGGACGTCCCAGATTCTTCTTGGATGCCCCTTCTAAAAATTCCACTTTTTCTGTTTGAATAATGCAATTTATTTCATTTTGTGTTCTTTTTCATCCAAAATGAGTGAAAAAAAAACACGATAAAATATAATTTAGTTATCTTTTTCATCTTAGAGCACAGAAATAAAACCAAATGACAAAACAGCTAGAGGCCAATTCTATTCTGGCCATCCAGCCCCCATGCACCCCTCAGAATCGGGGTGTACTGCAGTAGCACCCGATTCTAATCCCGTGGGGGATAGTCATGAACACGGGATCAGAACCAGGTCTACTGGCCTGAACGTGCAGGCTGGGCTCCGATTCTGATGGGCCGCATGCCCAGCAGATCCTCGGCTAACTCAGCCAGGCTCTGTAATGGAGCCGCAGTACCATGGCATCTCGTTACCATGGCACTGCGGCTCTATTACGGAGCCACGATCCCCAACCGCCAACCCAGATTGCTCGTTCCCCACAGCCCAACCCCTGATCTGACCTCCCATGGCCAGAGTTGGGCTGTGGGAATCCCCCTGGGCACCCTCACCTCATCGCCACCCCCCAGCACTGCGGTCCCCTGGCATCCAGGGGGACATTCCTCCTCTGAGGTGGAAGGTCCCCCGTCTACGTGGGCAGTCTCGGACATACAGGGCTGACCCCAGAATCGGTCCTGTATGTCCAGGGTCATAGCCCGCCTGCACTTGGCCTCCAGACTGCCCCCTTCTGTGGCTCTCCATAAAATAGCACTGTTCATATGGGAAGCCTTTGCCCTGGGAGCGGCAGGGGATGAAAAGCAGGGATGTACATCCAGGCAGGAGTACAATATATCCCCACTATTTGTGTCACAGAATGACCCCCTTATTAACCAAAACAAATGAAAAAAATACAAAACAAAACAAAGGGTTTTGCCAAGTACACACATCTTTAAGCCAGACTTACTGGAACAGGGTGGAGCAATAAGAACATAAGATGTGCTTACTGGCCACACCAAAGGTCCAACAAGACCAGAGGCCTGTCCCAACAGCAACCAAGTATTACATCACAAGTACCCAGCAGGATCCCAAAGAATAGATCCCTTCCATATTATTCACACCCAAGGGTAAGGATTGGTTTTGCTAAATCTGTATAACTAATAGTGGCTTATGGACTGTTTCTCTAGGAACTTGTCTAAAACTCTTCTTAAATCCATTTATGCTAACTACAATAACCAAAGTCCACAGCTTAAAATGTGAACTGAGAAAAAAACAAACAAAAAAAAACCCACTTCCTCCTGTTTGTTTTAAAGTTGCTACCTATAGGTCCTGAAGTGTCTGCTCATCTGAGTACTGTTTGAAAGAGTAAAGAGGACAATGAATCAAATAGGATAAAGGTTTTGCAGAAAACAAAATACACTGTAGAGTCTCTATAGATAGAAATTTCATGTAAAAAGGGGAAGGTAATAGCAATGGGGGTGTACTACCATCCACCTGACCAGAATGATGAAATGCTAAGAGAAATCAGGGAAGCTAACCAAAGTTGCAATACAGTAATAATGGGTGATTTCAATTACCTCAGTAGTAACTGGATCAATATCACATCAGGACATTCTAGGGAAATAAAGTTTCTAGATGAAATAAATGAATGCTTAATGGAGCAGCTGGTTCAGGAACCAATATGAGGAGAAGCTATTTTAGATCTATTCCTTAGAGGAATGCAGGATGTGGTGTGAGAGGTAATGGTGTTGGGGGAGGACAGCAAGAAAATCCACTGCACTAGCATTTAACTCTCAAAAAGGAAACTATGATAAAATTAGGAAAATGTTTAGAAAAAAACTAGAAGAACAACTACAAAGATTAAGAGTTTATATCAGGCCTGAATGTTGCTTAAAAATACTATCTTGAAAGCTCAGACTAGATATATTCCATGCTTTAAGAAAGGTGGAAGGAAGATCAAACAACTGCCAGCATGGTTTAAAGGTGAGGTGAGAGAAGCTGTTATAGCCAAAAAAGCATCTTTCAGAAAATGTAAAAAGAAGCCAAATGATGAAAACAGGAAACAGCATAAATACTATCAAGTTAGATGTAAAGCACTGATAAGCAGGGCCAGCCTCAGAGATGGTTGAAGGTATTGGCGCCCTAAGTAAACTTTAAGCCTTATTTCCCCCCTGGCTGTCAGAATCTGTTGTTTAGTTTTGAATATTCTGCTCTTTGTCACTCCCTTCCCAGAAGATGCCACCCTAGGCGGCTGCCTAGTTATCCTAATGATTGGGCCAGCCTTATTGATAAGATAAGCAAAGAGAATTTGAAAAGAAGCTTGCCGTGGAAGCAAAACCTCATAATACAAGCTTTCTCAAATCCATTCATAACAAAAAATCTGTGAGTGAGTCAGTTGGACCATTAGATGATAAAGGGGTAAAAGGGGCACTAAGGGAGGACAAGACCCTAGCAGAGAGGCTGAATGAATTATTTAAGATGTATGGAAGTTACCCATGCCAGAAAAGACAATTAATAGTGACTTATCAGAAGAACTGAAACAAATCATGATAGACCTTGAAGATGGCAATTTGATAGATTAAAGAGCAGCAAATCACCAGGACCAGATGGTATACATACTGAGAGTGCTGAAAAAATGAAAATTTAGACCTACTATTAATTATTTGTAAACTATCATTAAAGTCTATAGTACCTGAAGACTGGAGAGTGGCCAAGAAAACACTATTTTAAAAAAAGGGTTCTAGGGGTGATTCGGGAAACTACAGATCGATGAGCCTGATGCAGATGCTGAGTAAAATGGTAGAAACCATGATAAAGAACAAAATTACAAAACAGATAGATAATTATGGTTTAATGGGACAAAGTCAACATGGATTTAGCTCACTAATATGTTATATTGTTTTTGAAGGTGTGAATAAATGGGTAGATAAGAGTGAGCTGGTGGATATAGTGTATATGGATTTTTAGAAAGCCTTTGACAAGGACCTTCATGAGGAAATTAAAGTCATGGGATAGAAGGCAGTGTACTACTGTGGATTGGGAACTGGTTAAAAGATAGAAAACAGAGTAGGACTAAATGGACAATTTTCTCAGTGGAGAAAGGTGAATAGTGAAGTACCTGAGGGGTCTGTGCTGGCCCCTTTGCTTTTTTAAAAAATGTATAAATGATACTAAAATTTCAGAGTTGCCAAGTTACCTAGTTCCAGGAGTGAGACTTTGGCCAGTTCTGGTTTTAAATTTGCCTTGCAATGCATTATGATATGTGTAGTCCCTGAATTTACCCAATGAAATCAGTGTTGCAGGTCCCTTAATGCATCAGAATGAGACTGTCAGAAATTCAGGACTGGCTTAAAATCTCACTCCTGGAACTGAACAACTCTGAAATTAGTCAAACAAATGCTAGTTTTCCTGACTTTCAGGTTACAGCCAGAGAATCTCAATCTCCAATTAGATTATTGGGTACTTTTTCCCAAATCTCAGTGGGACAACTAGAGGAAGCAATTGCATCATTACATAATATATTATTTAGCTCTTTATATGGTTGTCCTGCAAAAGTTTGCAAAGCGTTAAAGAGATTTGTAATTAAGTTACTGTCCTAATTAACAGATTGTTTGATTATGTAGTATTGTGGATGCTGAAAGAAGCCTGCATTTTCCTGATATTTAAAAAAAATTAGTCTTGCTTCACTTGCAGGAATGTGTGGAAACTCATATTCTGTTGAGTCCTCACCAATTTGGATTCTGTGCCCATCAAGGCAAGGAAACACTGTTGCTTTTTATGACAGATCTTGCAGGGATTAGATCATGGTGAAACATTCTTTTCATGTTTAATGTAACTTCTGCATTTCACACAGTTCATCACGCATTACTGCTCAATAGACTGCAGGGATTGGGATTCATGGGCAGGTTCTTGATTTGGTTTTGCTCTTTTTTGGTAAATGGAAGAGCTCAAGCTCAATGTGCTGGCAAGCTTTCTTCATGGTTTGATTTGCCAATAGGGGCTCTACAGGGCTTGGCAATTGTCATCTATTTTATTTAGCATCTATATTGCCCTTTATGTAAACCACTTTCTATTCTTGGGCTCAGTTATCATATATATACAGATGACAGAGTTTTAAATGCCCGGTGCTACTTCTATGGCTGATACTTTACAACACATTCCCTTTTGCATTAAAGTATTAGGATATGAATGAGTTATAATAAATTAGTATCGAATGTATCTAAAATAGAAGTTTTATATCTTGCGTTGGAAATTCCTATTCATCTGCCTGTCCAATTAAGGGTCGATTATTCTGGTATTTCAACAGATTAGAAATTGGGAGGCATCTTTTTTCTCTGTTTCTATATCTCTAAAGGAAAAAAGGGGACTGTTGTAGTGGTCGATATGGAAGGATAAATAGGCCATGTGGTCTTTTTCTGTCGTCATGTTTCTATGTTTCCGCTGTTTATGCATGAGCAATTTCAATTGGTCACTAGAAATGCTTTTGATAAGTTATGTATTGTTAGGAAATGAAGGCTTTATTTGACAGTTGATAATTTAAGAAAAGTAATTCAAGCCTTAGTAATCTTTCACATTGATTACTGCAACAGTTTATATCAGGATTACCTGTATATATAATTCACATATTACAACTAAGTGAAAACACAGCTTCATGTGTGGTTGAGGGGTGGGTAGATTAGAACACATTACTGGCTTCCTGTGAAGCAGTACATGCGTATAAGATCATTATGCACCCCTCAGTCTCTCTTCTGTATTGCATATTTATTGTCCTACATGTGCATTAAGATCTGAGAGTTTGATGGTGGTGGATGTTGCATCTCGTAGGCAGGTGCATTTCAGAGTATTGAGAGAACATATGTTCTCTATAATTGCTCCAAAGCTGTGGAATTCTTTGCCAGCCAAATTAAGGACACTGGGCGACATCTCTTTATTCCACAAGCAATTAAAAACATACTTGTTTTGACAAGCCTTTGAAGCAGCGATTTAATATAATAGCAGGGATTGGCAGTGTTGATTTAATTATATTGTATTTTGCATTTGACAGATGGTTCATATGTTATTGTGATCTTTTGTTGAATTTATGTGTTGTGAATAATTGTTTTTATGTAATTTGTAGTGTGGTTTTATTTCTTATATTTTATTGTGCATTTTTGTGCTCCGCCTAGATTGTTTGTTTGATAGTGCAGAAAAGAAACTTAAATAAATGACCTGGAAATGGGAATAATGAGTGAAGTGATCACATTCGCAGATGACACAAAATTATTTAAAGTTGCTAAATCACAAGAGAATTGTGAAAAATTGCAAGAGGACTTTGAGAAACGGGAAGACTGGACATCCAAATGGCTGATGAAATTTAATCTGGGCAAATGCAAAGTTATGCGCTTAGGGAAGAACAACCCAAACTTCAGTTACATAATGCAAGATTCCACATTAGGAATCACCACCCAGGAAAAGGATCTAGTCATCATTGGGGCTTATATTTTGAGACCCTCTGCTCAACGTGCAGCAGCGGCCAAGAAGGCAAATAGAATGCTAGGAATCATAAGGAAAGGAATGGAGAATAAAATCAAGGATATCGATATTATGCCTCTATGTTGCACCATATGACTGCCCTTTGAATATTGTGGGCAGTTCTGGTCACCATATCTTAAAAAGGATATAGCGGATTTAGAAAAGATACAGAGAAGAGCAACCAGAATGATAAAGGGGATGGAAGTATACTCCTAACAAGATAGGGCTATAAGATTAGGGTTCTTCAGCTTGGAAAAGAGATGGCTGAGGGGAGCTATGATAGAGATCTATAAAATAATGAGCGAGATGGTATAAGTAAACATAGATCGGTTGTTTACTCCTTCAAAAAGTAGAAAGACTAGGAGACATGCAATGAAGCTACAATGTAGCACATTTAAAACTAACTGGAGAAAATATTTTTTCACTCAATGCATACACTCTGGAATTCATTGTCAGAGGCTGTAGTAAAAGCTGTTAGTGTAGCTGGGCTTAAAAGAGATTTGAACAAGTTCCTGGAGGAAAAGTCCATAAACTGTTATTAAAATGGACTGAGGAAATCCACCTTTTTACCCCTGGGATAAGCAGCATGGAATCTGTTACTTCTTGGGAACCTGACAGGTACTTGTGACCTGGAATGGCCACTGTTGGAAACAGGATACTGGGCTTGATGGACCTTTGGTCTGACTCAAAATGGCATATCTTTTCTTATATGCTTTCCCTAACTTCTGCCATATCCCCTTTCACCCATCTTATCAGCTTGAAGAAAAGTCTTAACCTGTTTAGCCTTTCACAACCATGAAGTTTTTCCAACCCCTTCTGGTTGCCCTTTGCACTACTTTTTCTAGCTCTGCGGCATCTTTTTTTTGAGATGGGACGATCATTACTGTAGAGACATTATAATAATTCTCCATTTTATGTGAGAGTCAGAAAATCCCAACTCACAGCATCATAGGACTAACAGGGAAGCATTAAAATACAACAATAAAACTATCTCCTCTGCTGTTGTGTCACTCCATTGTTTTTTTTCTTTGATCTTATTTCATAAGATCTTAACCCTAACCAGCTTGAACCTCCTTAGCAGCGCATTCATCAGCCCTGCCAATCCAACCCCCAACTACAACCTCATTCCAGCCCTTCAAGGCTGAGGAAAAAGACATCAAGACAGCTCACAGTTTAAACCACCAGAATCTCATCAATACCCACACCCACGCCTAATCCACATACCAATCCAACACTCCGCAAAACCCAAAGTGGCACAGCCCCTAAGTCAGCGTAACCTAAAATGTGCCCTCATAAATGCACGCTCAGTCCGCAGGAAATGGCCAGCCATCACAGACCTTATAACCCACTTTGAACTAGACATCCTACTAGTCACTGAATCATGGCTCATGGACTCAGAACGCAGTCCTCATTAACCAACTCATCCCCCCCAATTTCTCAAGCCACACCTGCCACAGACCTAACCGCAGAGGGGGTGGCACACTCATCCTATCAAAAACAGAGCTCATGTATCAACTGATTAAATCCAGCAGCACAACACACCTCGATACACTCACTGTATCCAACAGCCACAACACCATCAACCTAATTTACAGATCACCGTCCTCCTCCCCTGAGGACCTTGCAACTATAATTGACCTTGCTTGTAACCCTAAGAACACCCATAGGCCAAACTGGATATTGGGAGAATTTAACCTCCCAGCTCTCCAAGATACTCACTCCAAAGCCTCCCTTGAGGCACTCAACAAACTTGGCTACGATCAGATAGTTGAAACACCTACCCACCGGAAAGGAAATATACTAGACCTCATATTCAGTCCACGACCTGACATAAGCCCAAATTACAACTTCAAGCTAGATATCACCCCAGTCCCATGGACCGACTACAACCTAATTAAATTCCAGATATCTATGCTTCAAGACCGCAACATGCCTAAGAGAACAGCCGAAAGCCCGCTCTCACCCATAAGACGATTCAGAACGTTTGACAAAGAGGCAATCCTAAATGAAGTCCTTCAAAACCTCCAGCTAGACTCACCTGACCTGGATGATCTGATGGCCACATGGAACAACAGCCTGAACTCCTATGCATGCCTACCGACCCCAACCAAGCCAACCACCCCATGCAAGTCACACAGAGGTAAGAAATCAGCACAGTGGTACTCCACAGAACTATGGTCTTCACTACTTCTCCTTAGGAAACTGGAAAGAAGATGGCAGCGATCCCGGTCCCCAGCCGACCAAGCAGCCTACATCACCCAGCTTAACTCTCACAGAAACTCCATCTCAGCGAAAACGAAAGAACACGTCAAGCAGACGTCGATCCGACCCCTTCTGAAGAACAACAAACTGGACTCCCAGAAGGTGGAATCCTATCGACCAATCTCAAGCATCCCACTTCTAGCCAAGATTATTGAGAAGGTAGCTCAACGGCAAATCCAAGAACACATTGACTCCATTGCCCCCTTGATACATGCCAACATGGCTTCAGGGAATCACATGGAATCGAAATGCTTCTTGCCACTCTTTTTAACAAATTAATCACAGGGATTAATAACAACAGACATGGATATGCCCTGATTTTCCTGGACATCTCCGCGGCCTTCGACTGTCAACCATGAGCAGCTCCTGACACGTCTCCAGGAAAAAGGAATCCAGGGTTCAGCCTGGAGTTGGTGCAAATCGTACCTAACAGATAGATGGCAGCAGGTATGCACAGGCTCTACGACCTCCAAGTCTTTCCAACAAAAACATGGAGTTCCCCAGGGTTCTTCACTATCTGCCCTACTATTCAATATATATATGCAGCCTATATGTGCCATCATCCGCTCCTTCAACATCTCCTGCCTGATTTATGCGGATGATGTACTTCTCTTCACCCCCTTCACCGTTGATCAACCAGACTTCTCCTCACTGGTAAAATGCTTTGATGCCATCACTGACTGGCTTAACTCACAAAGTCTCAAAATAAATTTCAGCAAGACAGAAGTGCTATTCGTCATGAGAAATAAAACCTTCATCCCTCCGGCAACATTAAAGACAAGAGATGCCGAGCTCCCGAGCCGCCCCATCATCCGCTACCTAGGAGTCACACTTGACCAGCACCTTGACCTCAAAGCCCATATAAGCAACACTGTCAAGAAAGTCTACCATAAGATGAGGACAATTCGACATCTCCGACCCTTACTGCAAACAGAGGACTTCCGGACAGTCTTCCAGGCGCTAGTAACCCCCCACTTTGACTACGCCAATGTGATCCTTCATGGGCTCCCTAAGAGCACACTTAACCCCGTACAGTTAGCTATGAACGCCTCTGCTCAATTCCTATACGGGGCCTCTAGAAGAGAGCACATCACTCCAATCCTAAAGGACCTCCACTGGCTACCAATCTACTGCCGACTCATCTACAAAGTTGCTCTCTTAACTTTCAAAGCCATTAACAATAAAACCTCTGGCTCCTTGACATCCCTTATCCACCTCACACCCTCATCCAGAGCAAGAAGGTCCTTTGCCACCAACACACTAATAACCCCCAGTGAAGTAACAAAATGCACTCAGGCAACAAAAAACAAACAGAGCGTTTCATGTTCTGTGCACCTACCTGCTGGAACAAGCTCCCAGTGTCTATCCGCACAATCACCGACCTTGCACAATTCAGAAAAGCACTAAAGCACCACCTTTTTCTCCTGCACTATGCCCAGGCTAACAACACATCCCCACCCGATACAACCTTACGACCCAACTTACACCCCTGTACATAGCTGCAAGGACAACCATGTAACCATAGCCGCTCAGCGACTTCCTGCCCACACTGTATATAGCCTGTATTTACCTCCCCATGGTTATTAACCCAAGTTGTATTTCCTGTTCAATGTAAGTGCGATGCAGGCTCTTCCTGCTCTGCACAATATGTTATCTGTAAACCGCACTGATTTTAAAAAGCACAGTATATAAAAGCATTAAATAAATTAAATAAATAAAATAAAATATTTTGGAATAATATTTGAATTGTAGACCATTTTCTCAAATAATGTACAAAATTGATGGTATTCAAATTCAACAATCTCTTCCCCAAAGAACTTACAATTTATGAAGAGACGTTAGGAAACAGGAGATCATGTAACTTCTCCAAAGGTCACAAGGAGAGTCAGTGGGTGGGAAGTACGATTTGAAGCCCAGTATTCGGCCCATTGTTCCAACCAGTAGGCCACTCCTGCTCCTTCTACTTTGGCCAAACCTATTTAAAATCCTTGGGCCCAATATTGAAAGGGGCTGGATAGCGTATCTGTATTCCTATATTGAGCGGTGCTATTCCTTTAATGAGCACTGCTGAATATGCATATGACCGGTGACCACGCCAGCACTTATACCTTTATAACAGATTTCCTATTTGTAGACTATTTCATAAAGACACTTAGGTGCCTATAAATGATATTTTAGAAGGAGTGTCCAAGCACAATCTGGGATGTTCAGGGCAAGAAATGCAGAAAATCTCTGAGGACATCTATGTTTGAGCCCAATCATAGAAACATAGACGCCCCCAGTGTGGACACCTGTACTGGCATCCATGTAAAGGTCCCAGATACAGAACCTTGGGGCATCTATCACATGCTATTTTCATACAGAGACGTCCATCAGCATGGCAAAATGAAAACAAGAGCCCTCATTCCACATTGGTGTTCATTGTCAACCTGTAAAATATAGGGGGAATAAGTGTACCTCCTTCTCCCGCTGTTTGGATGGCAAAACAAGCACTTTTCCGATGCCTCTTCGTGTTTGCACCAGGTATAGCCTCTGATACGGCTCGGGACATGCAGGGTGTTTCTGAAATCAGGACATCCAAATTCATGTGAATGCCCAGTACATGCCTCCGTCAGGCCCTCCTCATAACTTAGACATCCTTGGACTGGGGACGTCCCCTGAGCTGGCTTCTAAAATGCCTCTGGAGATGTTTCTGTGATTTGGACATCTGTGTGCCCATTTAATCCCCTATGAGTCCGATTTGGCAAGGGGCACGTCTGGGTCATTTAGATGGCTGAGAAATGGGCAGCCCCAAAAGACACCTGATTCTGTACCGCAGGAGACAGATGTTACCGTGGTTGCATAATCGGGCACCTAGATGGCCCAGTGTTCCCCGCCGTGAGCTGTCCACCCGGCACCCTGTCCAGCCACACTATGCTCCTGCTGGGATGCTGGTGCCATGTGTCCCATTGCCATGGCATCAGGATGCCCAGCAGGAGCCCTGGAACCCCACTGCTGTGCAAATGTGGTCTAACCCTGCCGCCCAACCCTTGGCGGGGTCTGCCCAAGCTGGGATCAGGTGGAGGGGCCCCACCTGCCGCAACTCCTGCACTGGTGAGGGGCTGCCAGGCCCAGTCGCTGCCATTGCTTATTCCACCTCCGTGGTGGCATAGGTAACACGGCTAGCCTCCAGATGCAGGACATACAGGGCTGAGATCTGAATCGGCCCTGTATGTTTTGGTGCATAGCCCCACCCCCATCCAGTGCTCACCGCACAGAGGCCCTGTACGTGTGGGGAGCCTAGTTAGCAGCATATGGGCCGTGAGATTAGCAGGGCTGCATATGCCATGCAGCCCCGCTATTTGCATACCAGAATGATCTTCTATGTGTCTTTATAAAATAGCACAGAATGCACAGCTAGAATGCACCTGCAGGGGTAAATGTAGGCAGGTAAAGTACATGTAAAGGCCTGAATTTTAACCTACATACATATTTCATAACTCCACCCTTGTTCTGCCCAAACTCCACCCCAGAAAATACCTACATGTAGGTCACGCACAAGTATGCATGTTCTTTTCCCTATACATGCTTGTACACCATGCAATGATTTTATAAGAAGCTTGTAAGCAGGCCTAATTCTAAATGTATTTACTTATCTGTTTGGTGGCCAAATATCAATGCTGAACTTATACGTACCCTGCCTTTTCCCCTCTCAAAGTCAGCCCTTTCTATATGCATGAAATCTGTCAATTTAGACCAGTGCTTGTGCTTCTCAACCATCCTTGGAAGCACATCTAACCAGGTGAGTTTTCAAGATTGCCACACTGAATTTATATATGCTGGGCATCCCTTGAATGCAAATTAATCTCATGCATATTCATCATAGTAGTCCTGAAAACCCATCCAAGAGAGGATCGAGAAGCACTGGTTTAGAGAGTTAACCAGTCTGACTCTATGTGCACACACACAGAAAATAGAGGAATGAGTAAATCATGCATTGACCAAGTGCCATTGAACACGACTCACTTTGAATATCAGGCTCAGTATTTCTTGAGTTTGCATTTGTCTCTTATAAAATGGCATTTTAGAAAGGGCATCCCAGTGCAATTGGGGACATCTGGGGCAGAATATTCAGAAAAATGCTGGAGACGTCTACGTTTTGGGTTGATTTTAGAAACATAGATGCCCCCAATGTGGATACCCATGCATGTGTCTACATGGACATCCCCACTATGAAACTATAGGGTGGGCCGTCCATCTCAAGCAAGGTTGCATTCAGGGATGTCCACTGACATGGCCAAATGGAATCATGTGCCTGACGCCCTGTTGTCTACATGGACATTATAAGAGAGGTGAGCGTTCTTCCTTCTCCGTACCCTCCGCTTGCTTGGCTGACAAAACAAGCACTTTTCTGATGCCTATTCCTGGCTAGAGCAGGTATGGACTGTGAAGCAGCTCAGGGCATCCAGGTCATTACTTAAACTGGACAAGGATGTTCAAATTCATGGGGATGCCCTGGACACGCCCCCGCTCAGTCTTGGACATCCTTGCACTGGGGCTGTCTACAAAATCAGCTTCTAAAGTTTCTCTGGGAAAATCTCTCTTCTTTGCACATCTCTATAGCCGTTTTCACACATGTAAAGCATGACTAGGGCTTCTAAAATAGCCTCCATAAACCATAAATATGTAGTCTCAGCATTTTTATAAAGAACTAGAGAGAAGCAATTATTTAAATTACATTAAGAATTATTACCTAAATTGAAAAAGGCGGGAATCACTAAATAGGCAGTTCTAAAGTATATTAAGCACACATATTTCCACAGTATTGACATAGAAACAGTGAATCACAGCTATTTTGTTTGATTGCTTAAACCTTTCCTAATAGAACTGCTTTGAACTAATGTTCCAAGCTATGGATTAGACTCCATCGTTAACAAATGCTCTCCTGCTGGGTTCTTAAAATAAAACAACAGCATCTTTCTAGGAACCCCTCTCCCAGGCTACTCATCTCGTAAGAAAGCTGTCAGGAAGTGACCTTTGTAGTTCCATCAACCACATTAAACGTAGATTTGTAAAGCACACACATACTGCTCAATGCAAAAAAAGTGTTCTGCCTTTATGCAGACATCTGGGCCACCTTACTCAGGTATCTGTGTCTACTATATGTTTTCTTTTTCTTTTACTTTCTCTGTCCTGTCTATAATTAGCATTCTTTTCCATCTCTTTCTGCTTATTTTATTTTTGTAAACCACTTTGGGGGTCATTCCAAACAGCGAATAGCAAGGATGTACATCCGGTGTGAACGTACAACCCCCGCTATTCGCTGGGGGTCTATTCTGGCCCAATAGCTCCCCACACATATAGGACCTTTGGGTGGGGAGCTCTGGATGGGGGCAGGAAGGGGCAGCGACAGGGCAGAGAGTAGACAGAGCGGGGGCGGGCCGCACAACCCAGACGTACAGGGCCAATCCAAGTCACAGCCTTGTAGGTCCATTGGGGGAACACTGGACATCAGACTTATTCCACCTCGGAGGTGGAATAGGTCCGATGGATGGCAGTGCTCAGCACAGGAATCTCACCCCAACATATGGCGCAGAGGATGGTAGGCACCCGCCACCTGATACCGGTGCTGGCAGGCCCCTCCAGGGGTCGGACGGCAGGATAAAGCAATTACATGGTGGTGTGGGGAATCGGGGCTCCTGCTGGGCATCCTGGTGCCATGGCACTGAGGCTGCAGCAGGAGCATAGGGAGGCTTGGCCATGTAGGGAGTAGGATGCCCGGCGCATCAGAATCGGGGCCCGTCCAAGTGCCCCGATTCTGCACCCGTGGGAACGTCTAGCTCCCATGGTTGCAGAATCGGGTTTAAATCTGAGCCATCCATATTTTGGATGTCCGGATGGCCCGGACGTGGCCCGATCAGAATTGGCCTCCACATGCAACCTGAAAAGGAGGTATAATAAATTAAACCATATGCAGAATATTCTCCGCTAGGGTGGGCACAGAATGCAGGAAGGAATCTAACAGAAGTTAAACAATATGCAAATACCTGCGCTAACAGCAGCGCACCGCACACTTCAGTCCATTTACATGGATAGTAAGGAAGGAATTAGCTGTGCAGCGCAGTGCAGAGAGTGACGCAGAAAGCGGAGCTCAATGTGAGATTTTAACGTGAGGTCTGAGGAGGCGTTAAGGGTTAGCTGATAGGTCTGCTGTCAGTGCTGGCGAGGAATTTATGTCTGCTTCTTCAGCATACAACACTGCAACTGTTTTTTGCTTTACTGAAGACAAGTGCTGAAAAGAAATGGTGTATGGGAACAGCGTTATGCCCATGTGCTGGATTGCTGTCTGATGCATGAACGGTAATATTTTCTGAGCAGACATCCAGCCCATACTTTCTTTTTATTTTAATGTGCAGAATATACTGTAGTCACTGTTAACACAGACTCCTGTGCAGCAGTGCCCGGCTTTCTCTCCTTGTTTAGTGCAGACCTTTTGCACACAGCTCATCTGCATGCTGTTTGCTTACAGCATTGCTGAGCAAAACGTCTGCGCTAAAATGACTTAGGAAACCCTGCGCTAGAGTTTTAGCTCTTTAATAACAAGCCATGAGAATGAAACCCCCTCACAAAAAAAAAGAATAAGGAGCTAGGGATTTAATGAACTGCACTATCAAATATTGCAGTGAAATAAAGACCAACAAATGCAAACATAATATAAGGTGAGACCTGTTTACTGGATTAATTCAATACATTTATGACTAGAAAGATAGAAAATGACTGCAAATGAAGATCATATGGCCTATCTGGACTGCCCATTCATAAGAACTATTAATTTCTTCCTCTCCCTCAGGGATAGATCCCTTCTGCACTTATTCTACAGTAACACAATAAATAACAGCTGAAAAAGGCCAGCATGGGCTATCTAGTCTGCCCAGTGAGGTGGCTACACTTGTAACCCACTGCTCCGTGCAGGTTACTCGCCTCTATGCCTTTGTCTAGAGTTGTACTTGCCACTCCATACAGATCTCATGCTTTCTTAAATTCAGATACAGTTCTCTGTTCCATACATCCACCACCCTTTTCATAAAGACATATTTCCTCAGATTACTGCTAACTCTATCCCCTTTCATTTCATCATATGACCCCTCATGCTACAGCTTCCTTTCAGATGGAAGAGGTCCACCTCCAGTATTCCTGCTAACACTACTGAGCTGCATGAGAGTCCTCCGCTGTTCTTCCTACCTGGGAGGGACAATATAACATAATCTAGTCCCACAGGTGCTCCTTGTGGCCTTGGGCAAGCCACTTAATGCTCCATTGCCTCAAGTACAAAAAAACATAGGTTGTGAGCCCTTCAGGGACGAAGAAAATATATATATACAGTACCTGAATGTACACTGCTTTGACTGGTAGAAAAGCGGTATATAAGCCTAGTTAAATAAATAAATAAAAATATACAGGACCCGAATGTACACCGCTTTAATTTGTAGAAAAGTATATAAGCTTAGATAAATAAAGAAATAATCATGCATTGAATGGCGAGGTGTTTGCAAGTCCTGAGGAATAGGCAGGTGCAGAACTGACAGTCCCTTGGGGCCTGCCTGCCCCTTGCGATTCAATACACAATCACCCTGCACTACTCCCCACTGACAGAGAACTCCTGCACAGCTCAAAGCTGTTTAGCAGGAATGTTGGTCACCACAGCTGTATTTAAAATACCTCTATCACATCTCCGTCTCTTACTTTTCTTCCAAAGTATATATATTGAGATCTTTAAATCTATCCCCATGTGCCTTATGATGACGACCACTGACTATTTTATTATCTGTCCTCTGGACTTCCTTCATCCTGCTTCTATCCTTTTGAAGGTGCAGTCACAGTCTGCTAAATGAGGTCTCACCAGACACATATGGAGGCACTATCACCCCCTTTTTCTTGCTGGCCATTCCTCATCCTTCTGGCTTTTGCCATCACCGTTTTGACCTGTTTGGTCATTTTAAAGGCCAGCCCGAGGGTTTCTGCCACCCTAGGCAGACCCTCCATGTCACTCCACAAAGATTACGGCACCACCCAACCCACCATGCTGACCCCCTTCCCAGCATCCATCTTCTCACCTGGGAGGGGGGGGGGGTGGCATGACCAAGGCTCTTTTGCGTCAGGTTTTAAAGTGCCCACGCTCACGGCCTGCTGCTCCTGTCCCCTCTGACACAACTTCCTGTTGAAGGAGGCAGGAATGGAAGGCCATGAGCGAGCACTTGTGCGGGCATTTTAGAGCCTGATGCAGCGGAGGCATCACTGTGCCCCCCTGCCCCCAGAGTGAGACCATGGATGTAGGGGGGATGAACTGCTGCTTTGCTGGGAGAAGGGGGGGACCAATGTCACCCTCCAGGGCCTGTCACCCTCGGCAACCACCTAGTGGATGGTCCGGCCCTGGTCACTTTAAGATCATGGGATACCATCACCCCCAGGTCTCGCTTTTTTGTGCATTACTTTACCCGCAGTACTGTACTGCTCCCTTGGGGTTTTGCAGCCCAAATGTATGGCATTAAAAAATTAGCTGCTAAATTCTCAACCATGCTTCAGGCTTCATTAGATCTCTGGTCATGTTATCCACATCGTCCAGGTGCTGCAGATTTTGGTATCACCCGCAAAGAGGTATATCGTTCCTGACAGCCCTTCCGCAAAATCACTTACAAAAATGTTAAACTTCTCAGCATTTGGGAGTTGCACTCCCTTCCAGAAGTCTAACTAGAACGAGTAGGTCAGAGCGTTGCCAGAAAATAGAGAAGGATCATAAACTAGCTACAATGATAGTGTGATGGGAAAGGCGGTGCTGGCATAATAAGGTGATGTAGACGCAGTAGAGTTCTTATAGTTTCTATTCACCTTAGCACCCTCCCCACCCCCTCCCCCTCCCCATATACTACCACTATGATGTATTTTATGGTTTGCTTATATTAGTTTGGATCTGAGGGCATGCCGATCCTGAAAGCTAGTCAAGAAATACATTAGGGTAGTTCAATGAAGACATCACCTTATGTTATTGTCATGAATCGTGTATTCATCTTTATTATTTCAGGGATTTCAAGTGCAGCCCCACTACACTGTCCAGTATCAGAGGGAAACCTTAAGCCAGCAAGAGTAGTCATAAACTGGCATGGATTTCTGCCCAGGAGTAGCCACCTGGTGGTTAGAGCAACTGCCTGGATCAATTCCCACTGGCACTCCTTGTCACTTTGGGCAAGTCAATTTACCTTACATTGCCTCCGAAGAAATAGTCCTGGCAATCTACTTCTGGTGACACATTGCCACGAAAACCCAGAGGCAGCTGGGTCGCCAGAAGTCAGCACTGACTTGACAGCACTAATAAAAGAAAAGTCCGATGCTAAACTCTATTCCTCTCATTCAAACGTTCTTTCTGAGTGGGAAAGTCAAAACTCTTTAAACTTCCCTCTGCCATGAAGTAGCTATTGGAAAGAAGGAAGTGTGCAGCGTGGTTCCTCAATGAGTCAGGCGTGCACAGGGAGATGAAATGTTATTCTGAGACCTTAGCAGAACCTAATTATAATCAGGGTCCTTCAGCAACTTTTATATCTGCTCGAGGAAGATCGGATAACGTGACCATTCGTAATCTGTATTCTGCAACAATTGATGCCTCTGCCCATATAGGGCACACAAAAAAATATATAAACCAGGTTCATTCACAAAACAGTAGCACCACCACAGCCCAGAAACAGAAATTAGGAAATGAGCATACCATTAGGATCAGATAATGTGAAACAAAAACATTGTTTGAATAAAGCCTCTCACGTCACTAAATCAGCGTTACAATGTGCTGGGAATAGATGAGGGGGCCAATTCAAGAAACCTCCCGCTGCCCCCTCCCTCCAAAGTGGGGGCAATCCCTATCAAAATCACCCGTTCGGTGTCTCATCAGCCCTTGGCAAGGTGACATGTAGGAGCACCAGTTTCAGTGTCAGAAACAGGCTTCTGGTGGCGGGGTTGCTGTCCACTCTGCCTACTGGGAAATCCAATCCCTCCATACGAAGCAGGAGAGGAAAGTGTTAAGTGAATTAGCCCTAGACGTGCGGTTGTGATTAACTTTCGCCTTGGTCTGTGCTGCAAAAAAACAATGATGGTAATGCCTATTTTGTTTCCTGTAGGTGACCCAGCATTAAATATATACACATTTAAAAGCGCAATGGGGACTAATCATAAAACTGGATTATAACAGCAATCGTGTTTATCGGAAGCTCGGAAATTTAGGCGAATGCCTCCCAAGAGTCGGCAGCGGTAAGCGCTGTCCCGGCAGAGTGACGATGTACTTACGTTGGCCTTCATTTCGGTGCCTTGCAGACGACTTACTCCATCCCCGGTGACTAGAGCAGCGATCGCGTCCCAGTGTGCGCGCTAAAGCTCCACATTCGCGGCTCAGGAATGTCTTTCCCCCTCCTCCTGGGGAATGAAAGGAACTCGCTCCGTCCGTCCGTCCTTCCTCCCAGCTGGCTCGCAGCTCTGCTTGCCAACGAGGGCAGTAGGTCAGAAGGACCCCTGGCGAAATCAATGTCTTCTAGGGGCTCTAGACAATCGCGTTTACATTTAAACAAATGTCTTTCCTTCTCTCTGCTTTAAGAGAGGTCTTTCATCAAGCAGCAAAGATACAAA
The DNA here is from genome assembly GCA_033557465.1 of Ichthyophis bannanicus. Classification (NCBI taxonomy): domain Eukaryota; kingdom Metazoa; phylum Chordata; class Amphibia; order Gymnophiona; family Ichthyophiidae; genus Ichthyophis; species Ichthyophis bannanicus. The sequence goes on along the minus strand of CM066049.1, from coordinate 114,087,447 downwards.
GGTGAAAATAGTCTAAGGTTACTACATCTTCAGGGATAACTTTAGAGCTTACCATCCCCTCCCTGGGGGTTTCTTTTGCTTTTTGTGTCTGATGAGCATGCACAGTGTTCATTGCAGCGGAAAAGTCACTTTTCGGCCAAAAGCTCTAGGGCCGTGGAAATTGCTGCCTCCTGAGCTCTGGAATAGTTTGGAAGCAGATGTGGATCTCTCTCCGGCGGGGTGAAGGCAGAAGGTCCTCCCCTACAGCTCTGGCCAGGAGCATTCAGATGATTTCTGAAACAGGTTTCTCTCTGCTTTCGAAGCAAGTCTCATTTTCTGTTGGGACCCCGTTTTATAACAACAGAAACAGGCTACTGTTCAGGAGGTACACAGTAGGGTTTCTTTTTTACCTAATATGTCTATGTCCCTGTCCCTGTCCCTGTCCCTGTCCCTGTCCCTACCATTCTTTGAGCTTTTGCCTCTGCCTTGTCACAGTGTCTTACTATCAGGAAGGCAGCGGTGGCCTCAAAACTCACCTATTCACAGCCTACTTCACCAAGGACAAGACATAACAAGTTTGTTCAATGTAAACCACACTGATGCAGAATAGTATGGTATATAAGAGAATGTAAATAAATAAATAAATAATACCGTCCTGCAACCACCTCTGTCCCCCCTCCCATTCCTTCTCCCCCCTTGTTCACCCCTTGTAGCAGCTCCTCTCCAAGTTCATTGCCCTGTTATAATGTATCAAGTTTTGTTTCAATGTAAACACCATAAAAGTAGGATAAAACAGTATAGAAAACCTGTTAAATATATAGAAGGCAACCAGGACAAATACCTTGGGCTTCCATGTCACACAGGGCCCTACAGCTAGTGAAGATATAACCAATAGGTCGACATTACCTTCTGGAGGGGCCCAGGGAAGAAAGGGGGAGGAGGGTACTTACAGTTGTGGTCAACAATATTAGCACCCTTGCAATTCAATCCCTTATTGTACAATATCTCTTAAGAAAAGGTGGCCAGAGAAATGGCTTTAAACTTATGCACACATATTTGACATATAAAATAATCAAATAAAACAAGACCAGTTTTAAAAAAAAAAAAAAAAAAAAAGGAAATAATATAAAAACTGGGACACCACCTGATTGGCACCCCTATAAACAATTCAAATCTATTTGAACAGAAGAACCACATTTCCATTGCAGTAAAATTAGATGCACAGGTGATCGTCAGTATGCACATGACTAATCAACCAATGAATGATGGCTCTAATGTTTAAAAGGGCCACATTCACTCCCTGTTCCATTTCACAATGGTGAAGACAAGAGAGCTACCCACGATCATCAGAAAATTCATTATCACCAACCATCAAAGGCATACAAGGCCATCACCAAAGACCTTGGGATTCTTGTATCTACAGTTTGCAATGTTATTAAGTTTTCTGCTCATGGAACTGTCAAGAACGTCCCAGGATCTGGTAGGAAGAGGAAAATTAATCCAAGACATCTTCAAAGATTAGTGCAAACTGTTGGAAAAACACCATGTACAACATCTAAAGAGCTTAAGGCTGACCTGGAGCAATCTGGAGTGGTGATTTCAATCCACACCATACACTAAACAAATACTTTATGGACGAAGACCAAGGAGGACCCCAATACTCCAAGCTAGACAATTACTACTATTAAACATTTATAAAGTGCTAAAGGCATATGCAGCGCTTGTACATACACATATAAAGGCATATCTGATCTTTGCCCAAACCTACCTTGAGAAACCACAATCCTTCTGGAAAAATGTTGTGTGTACACATGAAATCAAACTTGAACTCTTTGGCAATGCAGACCAGCAATATGTTTACAGGCAAAGAAACAAAGCTTATAAGGAAAAAAAAAACACACCCTTCCTACAGTTAAATATGGTGGAGGTTCTATAATGTTGTGGGGTGGTTTGGCTGCCTCAGGAACTGGAGACCTAGAATGTATTAAAGGAATCTTGAAGTCAGAGGACTACCAAGTATTTTGAAGCAAAATGTGATACCTAGTGTCAGAAGCTGGGGTTGAAGGTCATAGGCCCTTCAGCAGGGCAATGACACAAAACATACATCCAAAAGCACAAAAGAGTGGTTTAAAAGGAAAAATGGACTGTTTTAAACTGGCCAGCAATGAGTCCTGATCTTAATCCAATCAAGAACCTTTGGAAAGAGAATCCTGGAAACATTCATGAGCTGGAACAAACCACAGTTGAAGAGTGGGAGAAACTACCAGCAAACAGATGTATGAAACTTATAGATGGCTACAAAAAACATTTAAAAGTTGTCATCACTGCCAAGGTTTGTGCAACCAAATATTAGGGTACCATTAATCCTGTCCGGGGCATAGATTTTTTTTTCCTCAGAAATTACTACATCTAAGTTGCACAGACATCTCTTTTTTTTGTATACCTTTGAACATACTATTAAAATATTATGACATACAGTTGTAATATTTCCAATTATTTCTGAAGATATTGTACACAACATACCTAAAATGCAAGGGTGCCAATATCGTTAACCACGACTGTATGGCCTTGCAATCACGGCTTAGGCCTGGCAAGGTTTGAAAGCCCAGAAGAAGAGAAAGCATAAGAAATAATTAACACAAGCTGGAAGGGGTTTTTTTTTGCATGCAATAAATACCAAGTCTCCAGATGCTTTGAACTGTTATAAGCCTTCAGAAGATTGTTTTAAATTGATTTTCTGGCTATTGTTGGAATCAGTTGGCAGATGGGATTGTTTAGAAACAGTCCAGGGCTCTTAGTATTTTGGTTATTGTGTGCGCTAGGAAAAATATCCCCCATCTCAGAACTAAACAGTTACATTTTGGGAAAGTGCTCAGCAGCGGCAGATTTGTGTATCCTAAATTGTTTTACTCTTTTATGCAGCTATTTCGTAGTTATAATACAATATTTGGGCTAAGGATAAACTTTTTATGCTTCAGCAGAGTTCTCCATTTTATGGTAAAAGCTGTAACCATGGGGTTTAATGCCAGACCAGCATTTCCGAAACTGTGGGTTGTAACCCCAAATGGGGTTGCAAAATCCTCATTTGGCATCGCAGCTGCATGTTGGGTTTGGGACAGGGTAAATCACACTTTCAGGAGGCCACCTCCTGTCAAATCGAGTCCGCTGTCCACTGACGGCAACAATAGTAGTACAGGTGTAGGGCCTTTTTGATAAAAGCACACATGTGCCTCTAAGACCCTACCACCCTCTCTAACACATACTTGTCCCATCAGACGAGGCAGGCAAGGACGGCCAGCAGGGATGCAGAGGCACACATATGCTTGTAGTCGAAAGGCCCCGCGCGCCTGTACTACCTATGTTGCCAGCAGGCTGGATTTGACGTGTGGTATCCCGAAAGTCCGATTCACCCCTGTCCCAAAATCATGTGGCCGTGACAAGTATGCGTTAAAGAGGGCAGGACAGGGAGGGCCAGCAGGGACTCAAGAGGCACTTGCGTTTGTATCAGAAAGGTCCATGCTTGTGAGATCTTTATCGCCTGCTGCTTCTAATTAGAGAGGAGGGCTAGATTTTGGACATAAAGTGGGTTGGGAGGTTGGAGTATCAATGCACAGCAAGGGGAAGGAAGAAAAACAGATCCTTGACACGGGGTGGAGGGAGACTGAGGAGATGCTGGACACGTGTGTGTGTGTGGGGGGGGGGGGTAACAGGAGTGATGTTGTACATCAGGGGGATACAGAGTGACGCAGGGGTGATGCTAGACATGACGGGGGGGGGGGGAGGGGGAGGAGACCTAGGGAGACAAAGGTGATACTGGACAGGGAAAGGAGGGAAATGCTTGCCATGGAGAGGGGGGTACTGGGCAAGGAGACAGGAATACGAGATATGGGTAGGAAGATGACTGGTGTGACAGAGGAAATAATGGCTGTTGTAGAGGAACTCGGGAAACAGATGAGATGCTGGATATGGGGGGGGGGGGACTAGGGAAATGCAGGAAATAATGGAAATAGAGATGTTGGAATGGGAAGGAGGGAGACAGACAGGAGATATTCAGCAAGGGGGAGGGGTTGTTACAGGGAACATGAGAGCAAAGAGATGCTGTTGATGGAGGGTGCAATAACTGGTGAGACTGAACATTAAGGGTAGGGGTAAAGGGAGACAGAAGAGATACTGGACATGGGTTAAGGGGACTAGGGAGACAAAGGAATTAACATGGGGGGGGGGGGAGGGAGAGAGAGAGAGACGAAAGAGGGAAGATGCTGGATCCAGAAGGAGAGTTAGTAAAAGACTGGGCAATAAGAGGCTTGGGAATGGGAGGGATGGATGAGGAAAAGTGATGGAAAGCTGTGGGTAAATGCAGTAAACAGCAGGAGACTGACAACTAAATGGCTAAAGGAAAAGAAAGATTAGTGTTACAGATTCATATGGATGACGGTGGAGAAAGAAGAAATGGCAAGTATACAGGTGAACCTGGAAAAAAGAACTAAGAGAAGACAGAGAAAATCAGAAACCAGAACCAAATGATTATAAAAATAAAATGGCCAGAAAACAAGGTAGAAAACAAGAATTTTATTTTCTATTTAGTGATTGGAATATATGAGCTTTTGGAATGTACATATGCCAGGATACAACTTTGGGAGGGGACCTCAAAGTATGAAGCTGTGCTTTCTTCAGCTTCAGACATGCACACACTGTCCCTGGTTATTTATCCCTCATATCTGTACACACACACACACACACAGACCCTGCACATAAACACCCACACACTGCCCCCCCCCCCAGATGCTCAGCCTCCACATTTAGTGCCGGCATTAGGGGGTGGCAAACAGGGCCATTGCCCTGGGCCCCCATGCCAAAGGGGGCACCAAGTCTGCCTCAGACTGCAGGAGGCATAGCCTGTAGGTGGGCTTTAGGCACCCTCATCAGTTTCTGCCTGGGTCCCCTCCATGTCTAACACTAACTCTGCTCACACTGCAAATATTCAAGAAGCTATGTTATAACTTTGAAGCACATATGTTTCAGGCATGTTGAGTACATTAAAATTATATATTTATATATTTAGTCGGGGCGGATGAACCAGGCATGCCAGACAACAGTGCCTGCTGCTGGTCCATGAAGGCAAACTACGCTCCAGGGCCGCCATTCTGGACTCCAGGCCAGAAGGCTCCACAGCCTTTGGCGTGGGCACTGAGGGACTCGGGTCCAGCACCGGCTCCCCTGAAGGGGAATCCTCGACGAGGATGGTGTCTGGGGACCAAGGTCGAGTCCTTTTGGGGGACCTTTACAGGTCGCTCCATCTCCAAAGCCTCGGACAAGCACCTCAGACTGTGGGACTGGGCCTGGGGGGGCACCCGGCCAGCAATGTTCCCTCTAATTTTCTGTAGGCTGTGTGCGCATAAAATATCAGCTGTGTGCAGCTTTTGAAGGAAGGTTAAATTTTTGTGCACCACATAACAACACTCGGAGTTATATACTTTAAAATTTGACTACATGTCAGAATACAGTATGTACACCACATTGATTTTAATCAAATTAAATGAAAATAGATGATTACTAAATAAAGCAGGAAATTTCTAGTAATTACAATCATGACTTTTAAATTTTAAGATGTCTGTGTTGTTTTCTATCAGAATCAGAGCCGTAATTTTTGTGTGCTCTGTTGTAATGTATGTGCGCTCGCTCGGCGAGGTGTGTGCGCGCGCACACGCGCACAGCTTAGAGGGAACAGTGCCGGCCAGTCAGAACCATCCAAAGATACCACCTTCAAGGGTTTCTTCTTCTTCCTTGGTTCCCTTAAGGAAGACCCCCTTTCTGAGGACCCACGACAGGGCTCGGGTTCGGAGGGTTCTGCCCAAGGCGTTGAGGCCCTGGCCTTCAGAGGCATTAGGGACTTGGGGAAAAACTTGTCATGCTGCTGCTGGTGGGTTTTGAGGGCCTTGCTGGATATCCTTTGGCAAAGAGCACAGGCTGCCAGGTCATGATCTGGCCCGAGGCAGCGGAGACAGCAGTCATGTGCGTCGGTTAAGGACATAATTTTAGAACACCAATCACACTTCTTAAAACCACTGGTAGCCACAGGGGAAAAAAGTACCCCTGCGAGGTCGAAGACTCTCTGGGCAGCAAGTTGGAAAAAAGGCACGAAGACGCCAGAGAAAACTACAAACATAGACCTGAACTCGACACTGAGGCAACAAGGTCGGGTGGCGGGAAGAGTACAAGTATGATACTGGAGGCGAGTATGAAAACTCGGAGAGAAAAATCAACTTTTTTCCAGGGACAAGCCAGACAGACATCTGAAGGGCTCTGCGGAAAAAAGGATACTGAGCAAGATGGTACTCTTGGGCGGGAAGGGGAAAAAGCATGTGTGGTGGTATCTCCCAAAGGCTTTCTTTGAAAGCTGGGGGGATGCTTCTGCGAGGGCTCCATCGGTGCCGACATCACCAATATGTGAGGACTGACTTCCTGCTTGTTCCTGGAGAATGTCTGTATATTTGGATATAAAACTAGGTGATCGTCCATGTTCTAGATGTCCTTTTCATGTTAGTCTATTCCCAAGATCATCCCATTGGTGTAAGACCTGGTCTTTCCATTACAAATGCTTCCAGTATCATTAAGTGCACATGCCAGTGAGTCACTCCAGGGCACACAAACTTCCACTGCCAACTCCAGACTTCACTCATTCTGCCTTGCTGCTCCCTACACCTGGAACAGATGACCTGAGTCCGTATGTCAGGCTTCATCTCCAGCTCTATTCAAATCCAAGATAAAAACCCACCTCTTGGAGGATGCTTTTGGATCTTGATCCCCTTATTCTTTTAGTGGTGCTCTAGGCAGACCTTAAACATTACACATCCCCTTGCTTGTCAAAATGCCCTGCTCTTTGCCACCCCAGGCAGCTGCCTAGTTTGCCTCAGCTCTGGTCTCCTTTTTAGTTGTATGTATCTCTCTTGGATAGAGTGTGAGCTCCTTTGAGCAGGGACTGTCTCTTACATGTTCGTGTACAGCCCTGCATACACCTTGAAGTGCTATTCAACTGTTAAATAGTACTACTACTAGTAGGAGGATTCCCAGGAATCACCGGACCTTACCCAATACTGATCTTTTTTCTCTATAGTAGGGAAAAAGGGTTTTTTTTTTGTTGTTTTGTTTTTTAATAAGGCCCAGTGTTTTCTGATGCAGTAATTGTAGGCTTGCTATGATAATATAAGAACTACCAGGCTGGGTCAGATCAATGATCCATTGCCTGCAGCTTCCTGACTCCAACAGTGGGCTATCTGAATAACTTGTAAATATTGGACAGATCCAAATGGGATCCCTTTTGCTCAGTCCCTGAAGTAAGAGATGACAATCCCTGGCCAATAGTTGTAAATAGATATGTTCCCCAGATCCTTGCCCAAACCATAGGTGCTAACTTTTCAAAATGACTGAGGGTGCTAAACCCACTGTGAAGGAGTACGCTCAATAACGGGGTACTCAAATGCCTACTGGACCCACAGAGCTGGCACCTATAGTCTAAATATTTTTAAACTCTGCTATACTATTAGCCTTGATCTTAATTGTGCATTGAATGGAAAAATACTTAAAGTTTGTTTTAAATTTTGTAGCTGTTAGTTGCATGGAATGTTTCTTACCCCTAGTAATATTAATTCATTTCATTGACTACACCACCTTTTATACATATACAAAGCAGTTTACAAACCCAAATCAACAAGACATGAAAGGAACGCCATAAATTCAACAGACATAGAGGAAAAGGAAAGAAGCACACACCACACAGAATTACAAGAGAAAGCCATGCACTCATACCAGAAGTCACACACTTCCTCCAGATGAAGAGGGGGGTGGGGAGGGCAGCCAGTCTTGTGCTAGCCTGGACTTTGAAAAGTCTGTCTAAATAAGTGTGTTTTAAAGTCAGCCTTAAATCCTCGAAGGGAGTCTTGGAGATGGAGATATGGGGAATATTATTCCATAGCATTGGGGCCAAAAAGAAGAATATGGATTTCCTAGTGGATTCAAAGTGTGTTCTAGATGGTGAGGGGAAACAGAGTTTCTATGCAAGCAAATTAGGGAATGGGCTGGATAGTATGGAATATTTAGAGAGGGGAGATACCTCTGGGACATTCTGATGAGGAGCCTTTAAAGGTCAGAGTTAAAATCTTATATTGTATGTGGACTATGACTGGGAGCCAATGATGCTGAATTAGGGGAGTCACATGATCATACTTTTTAACATGTGATAGAAGACAAACAGCAGTATTTTGAATAGATTGTAACATTTTTAGCTCAAAAGCAGTACTAAAAGAGGATCTAACTACAGCACTAATTTATTAGTAAATGAAAGATCAGACTACAAAAAGATACCCAAGCTCTTGAAAAATGAAATTAAAGAAATGGGATTGCCATAAAGAACTGGAGGGATGCCAGGAGTTGATGTATCTCCTGTTAACCAAGTGACAGTAGATTTGTTAGGAGTAAGTTGTAGACAATTTTCCTGAAGCCAATCTGTGACCATGGAGAGAGACTGATTGATGGATTACAAGTCAGGGTTGGAGTTGTCAGCATAGGTAATGAGCAAGATACCGTCTGCATAAAACAAAAGATTGATTCCCGTGCTTTGGATAAGGGTAAGCATTGGGCTAAGGAAACTATTAAAGAGAGTGGGAGCAAGAATGGAATCCTGAGGAACCCCATATGAAAGTGATTTAACATTCGATGACTTATCTGACAACTTAATATTTAAAAAGGTTCTTCCAAGCAATTCATATTGGCCACTGTTGGAGTTAGGATGCTGGGTTCAATGGAGCACCGATTTGATCCTATTAACTTCTTCCACACCATTCATGATTTTATAAACCTCTATCACATATCCTTGGCATTGTCTCTTCTCCAAGCTGAAGAGCTTTAACCTGTTTAATCTTTCTTCCTAAGGAAGCCATTCCATCCCTTCTATCAGTTTTTTTAAATGAGGCGATTAGAATCATGCACAATATTTATTTATTTAGCTAGGTTTATATACTGCTTTTCACCAGGTCAAAGCGGTTTATAGATAACAGAACATATGTTGACTAGGTAACATGATAATATTTAACTTTTTAGTATAAATTAAACATTTTTTAAACATAGAACTTTAAACATAATACTTCATATCAGTAACTATTTACATTGGAGATTCTGTTTGCTTGGGTTATGAATTTGGATAGGGTTAAGTGAGGGGGCCAAAGTATTCAGTGAAAAGGTGGGTTTTCAAGTGTCTGGGGAATGTTGTGAGGCTGGTTATATTTCTTAGTGTATTGGGGAGGGAGTTCCATAGGGCAGGGGCATATAATTCAAATGCTCTGTGACATGTTTGTTGGCTGTATTTATGTTTAGTTAGTGGTATGTTTAGCTTGTTAATTGTGGTCTGCCTTCGCGGTCTTGAGGTTTGCGGGTTTTGTAGAAGGGCTTTGAGGGAGGTTTCATGATGGGAATGGAGTGCTTTGTGTGTGATGAGGATGCATTTGTATTTTATTCTATTGTTGAGTGGCAGCCAGTGCAGTTGTTTTAGGATGGGTGTAATGTGGTCGTATTTGCTTGCCCCTTGAATGATATGTGCAGTGATTATAGTACAGTTTGTAGAGGAGTGTTGACTGAGGTAGACCTTGGTAGATGTTACAGAAATCTGCGTGAGGAAGGGTGAGAGCTTGCAGTTCGGATCTGAAGTCTGTGGGTTCAAGAAGGGGGACAAAGTCACTGTAGAGTCTTTGTTTTGAAGTAAATTGTCTTTGCCGTCATCGTTGTTTGAGTTTTGAATGCAAGGTGCTGGTCAATTATGAAGCCAAGGTATTTCAGTTCAGGTTTTACTTTTATTAGTACGTCGTTTAGTTTTATGGTGGATGAAGGTGTGAAGGAGTTATTTCTCGTGATGAACAAGGCCTCTGTCATCTTAATGTTGATAGGTTGTTGGTTGAAAACCATTGAGTTACTTTTGCGAAGCAGTCTTGCAATTGAGTGTAGTCTGGTTGATTGGAGAGAAGTAGGCAGTAGAGCATTATACGAGGTTTGCTCAGAAAGTAATGCCCTACTTGCTTTGACTCGGTCCAGAATGAAGATAGAGGTATGAAATTGAAAGGGTAGTAACTTGGAACTTCAAAGGACACGTGTGTGTAATTTTACAGTCATCCGACAAATAGCGAGGCGATAGTGATTCTTCAAATGGCGTTTGTGAGTGACACACGGTACAAACAACGAGCTGTAATTGAATTCTTGATGGAGGAGAAAGAAAGTGTGAGAAACATTCACAAATGGTTGTGTGCTGTATATGGAAGTTCTGCGGTAGATAGGAGCACCGTTGGTTCATAGTGGTGAGCCCAGGTTTCGTCACCTGTGACGATCTGGGACAAAAAGGCCTCTCCCTCAGCTTCAAAACGCTCCAACAAATCAGAGCAGATGTCTTTCTTTTGGCGTTTGTGTTCGATTGTGAGACTTCGTGGAACCCATCTTGCACACTCCTTTGAATATCGCAGAGTCAATTGCCATTGCACTACCTCTACTGACGGAAAGCTGTACGGACAATTCCCGACTTGTGATGTGCCGATCCGCATGAATGTCATCAGCACACTGCAACTTGTCTGGACTGGTGGCTGAGGCAGGACGCCCAGACCACGGCCGATCTTCCAGTTCCGTTTTACCACTTCCTGAAGCCTTTACTCTCTTTACCCATCATCCAACGGTGCTCCTATCTACTGCAGAACTTCCATACACAGCACACAACCGTTTGTGAATGTTTCTCACACTTTCTTTCTCCTCCACCAAGAATTCAATTACAGCTCGTTGTTTGTACCGTGTGTCACTCACAGATGCTATTTGAAGGATCACTACCACCTCGCTATGTCGGACTGTAAAATTACACACGTGTCCTTTGAAGTTCCAAGTTACTACCCTTTCAATTTCACACCTCTATCTTCATTCTGGACTGAGAAAAAACATGTGGGGCATTACTTTCTGAGCAACCCTCGTATCATCAGCGTATATTTGATAATGATGTATTTTTTTATGACTGTGCATAGGGGCTGAAGATACAAATTGAAGAGGGTTGCAGAGAGTGTGGAACCTTGTAGTACTCCTTGCATCTGTTGGTAGGATTTGGAGTTGTTTGAGCCAATTTTTATTTGTTTTCTTTCTGTAAGATATGATTCGAACCATTTTAGTACTGTATGCTGTAATCCAAATAGGTGTAGCCTCTGTACTAGGATGTTGTGGTTGACTGTGTCGAATGCTGAGGAGATGTCGAGGAATGATAAAATGTAGGTTCCAGTGTAATCTTGGATTTCTTTGGTTATGGTGTTAATAAAGCAGGTCTTGAGGGTTTCTATCCCATGTGATGGACAAAATCTGTGTTGTTGAGGATCAAGCAGCTGGTTTTTGTCAATGTGATTTTGTAGCTGTAGTTGAACAGTTTTTTCTATGATTTTAGCCATGAATGGGTGGCTGGCAATAAGGCGATATGATGCAGGGTCTGATGGGTCCAGGTTTGGTTTCTTCAATGTGGGGCAGATGGAGGAGAGCTTAAGATTGTCAGGCATTATTCCTTGTTGGAGATTTCAGTAGTTGCTGATTTGATCCACTTTAGGGGACATGGATCAAGCAGTGAGGTGATGGTATTAAGCTTGGTTAGGATGTTTTCAATATTTTTACTGCTGATTGTTTGGAATGTGGACCAGCTGGTCTTGATGGGAAAAGTGTCTGTGCGTGGGGGGATGATTTGGGTGAGGGCTGGGTGTAGTTGTTTATATTGTGTAGCTAGTTGTTGGTGAGTGACGTTGATTGGTTGTGATTTGTTGGTGATTCAGTGATTGTTTCACTAGGTCAAATAGCTCTCTTGGGCAGTTTATTGCAATGTTGATCATTTTCCAGTGGTATTCTTTCTTGGCTCGATCTGTAGCAGTGTGATAGATTTGTAGGAGTATGAGGTATTTGTTCCAGTCTTCATCTGAGGTGGTTTTCTGCCATTTTCTCTCAGTTAGTCTCAATTCTGTTTTTAGTTTAAGAAGACCCTGCAGCAGCCGGCGGCCCGACTGGCATCCCAGCCCAGGGAGCGGGCCTGAAGCTCCTCCCACTCCCTGCACCGCAAGCCAATCAGGTCCCAAAAAGGCACTTTTAAACTACAAGCGCTGGAAGGCGTACCTGTGCCTAAGCGCCTCGCCAGAGGACCCTTAGGTGAGGCCCTTGAGCAGGGCACTGAGCAACACAAGACACTGACACCCTCTTGGTCAGCTAACATCCAGGCCAAACAACCAAAATCACGAAAAACTGTAAGTAACCACGGAAGATGTATCCCACCACCAATATAGTACTACTTATAAACTGTAAAGCTTAACCCCACAGTCCAAACATCTAATTCTCATTTGATACAAAAAAGAACTCACAACAGCTACTTTGTAACCACTGTACCATTCTTGAATGTAATCTATCAACCACTGCACCAAATTACTTGGTCTTAAGAGTGTAACTCCCTAACTAATTGTACAACCCCCTCCACCCCCCAAAAAACCCCCAAAACTGATACAACCTGCTGCAAAAGCTAATTGCCCCGAGACTACAACTTAACCATGCTCTCCCTTTACCTCTCAATATACACACTACTAGCACTCATACTACTTGCATCAACATATAATATCCCATATACACCATGGGTTCCTCCAAAATATACCATTCAGCTATCACACAATGCACAACTACCTAACAATACCTCTACCATGCCTACCCATACCACCCAACCGTACACAACAAGGCAGATCATAACCATACAACCCCTCCCCTATATCTCCCCAAATACCAGCACCCCAGTCAAAGAAACACAGATAATCTGTTGTGCACTGATCAATACCAGATCAATCAGAAACAAAATACAAACCATTGCAGACCTACTCACAGAAAACCAGCTCTACATACTGTGCATAACTGAAACTTGGCTCTCTGTTTTTAATTGATTGATGAGGACGTTGTAAGTATCAAAGGACTACTCCTTATTCCAATGCACAAGAAATAATAGAAGAGGAGGAGGTGTACTAATCCTGACTAAATCACACCTACACTTTCGACCACTAGCAACTAACACCATGGACGAAACTGATACAGTCACCATTACGAACAACCACATAACCACCATCCTCAACTACAGAATGCCCTCATCACCAAACGATTTATCCACCATAATCGAAAATTGCATTGAACACTCAAAATCCAAAAAAGACATGATCATACTTGGAGACTTCAACCTCCCCTTCTTATCTACAGCAACAGCAGACACGTTTCTTATGGCAATGAAATCAATGGAGCTCACCCAAAGGGTGACCCTCCCCACTTACAACAAAGGAAACAACCCTTACTTATTTTGTCCACTGGCTGCCCTGAGGAGGAGGAGGAAATTCTACTACTACTACAACTTCAACTTCTCATTTGTATAGCACTACAAGCATGGCTAAAACACTCACTGCCCCATCAGCAATAAGGGTGAGTACCCAAGCTGCCAAGAACTGATTATTCTCATTGTATGCACCAACCCTGTGGAACACCCTCCCTACCCCGATCTGATCTTTCAACCTTTAGGAAAGCAATAAAAACTCATTTGTTCCTACTATTCTATGACCACATACCATAGCTATGCTAGAGGCAAGGCCTGTCAATCCCACAGCTACAAATTCCCCCATGCTAACCTCTTATGAACCACCTACCAACTTGTAATTTAGTTCCCCCTGTTACTACTACCCAAGTTGATGTTCCTGTTCAATGTTAAACATGTACTGTTCTTGTTCTGTGTAAACCATGCTGATTTTGAAATAGTGTGATATATAAAATCAAATAAATACAAGGCGTACACAGCGCTGTACAGACACATAAAAGATGGTTCCTGCTCATCAGAGCTTACAGTCTAAATTGAGACAGACAACACAACAGCTGAGGACAAGGATATATCTAGGGGAATGGTAAGGAAACATATAGGAGACTAAGCAGATCAGGATCCAAAAGCAGCCTCAAAGAGTTGAGTGTTCAGACTGGATTTGAAAAGGCCAGAAATGAAGCCTGACATAGATTCAGTTAGTTTGTTTCAGGCATAAGGAGCAGCAAAGTGGAAGGATCGAAGTCTGGAACTGGCAGTAGAAGAGAACAGATAGAAGGGATCTGCCAGAAGAGCGGAGTTCCTAAGGAGGGGTGTAGGGAGAGATAAGACAGGAAATTTAGTGAGGAGCAGCAGAATGAATACACTTATAGGTCAGTAGGAGAAGTATGAACTTGATATGGAAATTAATAGGCCAGCGAGGTGACTTGTGAAGAAGGGTTATATGAGCATATTGACGATGGAGGAAGATTTGCCGTGCAGCTGAGTTTTAAACAGATTGAAGGGGAGAGAGATGATTCAGAGGGAGACCAGCAAGGAGAAGGTTGCAATAGTCTAGTCTAGATGGGAGGTGACTAAAGAGTGGACAAGTGTCTTTGTAGTGTGTGTAGAAAGGAAGGGATACATTTTGCCAATGTTATAGAAAAAGAAATATGTTTTAGCTTTCTGATGGAAAGAGAAAGAGAGACAAAGATGACCCCAAGGTTGCGAGCTGAAGAAACAGGGAGGAGTGCAGTGTTATCCACAGAGACAGAAAAGGGGGGGAAGGGGGATGTGTGTTTAGTGGGGAAGATAAGGAGCTCAATTTTGGCCATGTTCAGTTTCAGATGGTGGCGAGACATTCAGGCAGGAATGTCAGATAAGCAGGCAGAGATCTGGGCCAGGATTCCTGGAAAGATTTCAGGCACAGAAAATTAGATCCGAGAGTCGTCAGCATAAAGATGGTACTGAAAATCATGGGAGGAAATAAGTGCATCAAGGGACAGAGTGTAGAGAGTGAAAAGGAAAGATCCAAGACAGAGCCCTGAGGTACACCAACCGAGAGTGGGATAGCAGTAGAGGAGGCATCACCAGAACATACATTAAAAGTGTGACGGGAGAGATAAGAAGAAAACCAGGACAGAACAGAGCCCCTAAATCCAAATGAGGACGGGGTATCGAGTAGGAAGGTGGTGAACGACAGTGTCAAAGGCAGCTGAAAAATCAAGAAGGATGGGCATCAAAAGTAGAGGCCTTTGGATTTGGTGAGAATGAAAGCCAGATTGCAGTAGGTCCAGAAGGCTTTGAGAGGCAAGAAAGTCAAGACAGCGGTGGTGAATCCGCTCGTTCAAGTAGTTTTGAAGCAAAAGGGAGGAGAGAGAGAGAGGTCGATAACTGGAAGGACAGGTAGGATCTAGTGATGGCTTTTGAGAAGACATGTAACCACAGCATGTTTGAAGGCCACAGGAAAAGTTAAGGATACTTTTTCACTAGAAGGGTAGTGGATGCTTGGAATGCCCTCCCGATGGAAGCGATGGGGGCAAATACAGTGACAGAATTCAAAATGGCATGGGACAGACATAGTGGATTCCTTTATAGCAACAGGATAAAAATCAAAATAAACAATCTCTTATAGCTGAACAAATAGGGGTGACCTACATGGAGCGGTGGGTATACCCCTAAACAAAGGCATGGGGAGAAGTGACTTGCACGGAGCAGCAGGTGCACCTATTCTTGCTGCCTTGCTAGGCAGGCTAGATTGACCATACTGGTCTTTATCTGCCATCGTATACTATGTTACTATGTATAACAGATGAAAGGGATGATGGCGGAAGAGACAGAGTTTAGTAGATGGGTGGGGATGGGATCAGAGGAGCAGGTAGTCATTTATTGGCAAGCAAAAACAAAAGCTGGAATATACACATTTACAAAGGCATGCCCCCTTCCTCTGTAAGCAAAGTCATGCATATCTGTGTGGGGGAACTTGGTGGAAAGAGGCATGGTGGTTATCTTGATAGGCTGGCAGGGGCTGTTTGGGTGATATGGTGTGTATGTTACTTTCCATTGAAAGGGTTTGGAGGAGTGTGAAAACGGATCTGGGCCAGGAATCATGTGAAGAAAGTGTGTCTACGGCAGAGGGATGTGAGGGGAGTGAGTGTCAGGGACATGGGGGAGGAGTGTTGGTCGGCACATTCTTCCCCCCACCCCACCTTATATTCTCTCACCTCACACTTTCCTCCTGCCCAAGGGCACTCCATTTTTACTCTCCCATTCTCTCTCTCTCACATGTTGGTTGCTGGCTCTTTATCACCCCTCCATCCATGGCCCTTCCACTAACTCTGCCAGCACTGCACTGTTCGATTAGTGGGTCTTGACCTCCTTCCAGCTCGGTGTTCTCAGCCATTAGTCCGTATTCATCTTTGTTCATGTATGTGCAAACAGATGTGTATAGAGAGATGGACAGAGCGACTCCTGATAACAGATGCTTTTGCTTTTTTACAGTGCATATCTAAAAATGGATGAAAAACAGCATGTGCAACACAAGCGGGCCATTTAAACATTTGTTTTTTAAAGACTGAACCTAATTGCATATGGAGCGACTGGGTCAGCTTTTGTCTTTACAGATTATGTGAACTTCTTCCGTCTCTTCCAGTTACATATTTGTAGTGTAGAATTCTGGTATCCATATTTGGTCTGAAGGAAAACCGATTCTTCTATTGAACTAATAACTCATACACTGTAGCATCTTTTAAGATCACATAAATCCCTTTTTTGAAGTGAATGGAGCAGTTCCTTTTTCTAATGGCTGCAGGATAAGTCTGACTTTGCATCACAATGCTATTGCTAGTTATAGCATCGTCATGGTTAGACACTGGCTTGGGAACTAAGAGACCAAGGTTCGATTCCAACTAGTACACTCCTTGCAGCCTTGGGCAAGTCACTTAACTTGGATTTTACTGAGGCAATGGAGGGTTATCAATATCCCTGTTTAATGTACATTACCAAGTTTGATAGAACAGAAGAACAGATACCCAGACTGGCAGAGTTTTCAGGTTTGAAAAAAACCCTTTATTTCATTTCACTGATATAATGTTATGTTATAACTGCATTACAAGAAAGAACAAACATTTTTTTAGTACATTGCTTACTCATGTATCCCGTTTTGGGACAGTCATTCTCAAAGCTCTTAAATAAATCATCTTTTTAGGTTTGAAAATTGGTATATCATGTTTCATTTTATTTTGACATTCCAACACGATACATTAATTTTTGATATAATGCCTTTTTGAAAAACTTTCAGGATATTCTTGCTGTTTTGTTTTTCATAGTGCTCCTCCCTTATTATGGCTCCTTTTGAAGAGGTTTTTTTAGTTTTTTTTTATATTGATATCATTCTCAGGGAGTTCCTTCACATATGTGGCTTTTTCCTTGCAAGAGGTGTTTTACCATATATTATGATTTTTATTCTCTTAAAAAAATTTTCATTTAAAGATGCTTGGGTGATTTAGATGTTGACGATAAAATATTATTCATGTTTTTATGTATTTACCTTTGGTGAGTCTCTTTTTAAGTATGTTCTATTTATTTATTCATTTTCTTAAAGCAAACTATTTATTAATGGTCTCACATGGTATTAATATCATTTATGTTACTGTCAGTATTAATCTTTTTATTATCTGATATGTATTACTTATTTGGCTTTTTACTCTTCTTTTTAGTGTCATATGGTCCTTATGTAATAGAGACCCTATACAAAGAAGGTATTGATAGTCACATTTATACTGTAGTTATGTCCTCCTCATCTCATCTGTTGTCTTGTTCTTTAAGTTGCATATAGATTCACAGTATGGTTTACATATATGTATTTTATCTTTGTGGTCAGTTTTTATGATTATGGATGTTAGCGGTATGTCTTTCCAGCTATTCTCTTATTGATTTTAATTTTTCTATATTAATTTCTATAGTTTATTAATTAATTAGTTTTAACTGTTATTGTTCTGTTCTTTTGAGGATTGCACCCTCATAATACCCCTCTGAAGAAGGCCGTAAGGCCGAAACGCGTAAAAAAAGGGGAAATAAAAAAGGGGAAATAAAGATAGGGTTTTTTTCAAACCTGAAAACTCTGCCAGTCTGGGTATCTGTTCTTCTATTCTATAGTACTTTACAGATACTTTGGTTGCTTTCTTGAGTCCATTACCAAGTTTGAGTCGCAATGTAAACTGCTTTGATTAAAATGATAAAGTGGTATAAAAAACTGTTAAATAACGACAATCTTTCTTTAAGATTTAGATAGATAATATTTAGATAGAATGAGTCGTGGTTCAAGACTTCAGAAAGTAGAAAGGTATTATATATCAGACTGCAGTAGTTAAGATAATGCATTTAATTCTAGTATGTGGCTATAAATCACATATAGGAGAGGGATGTCTAAGCTCATGGTCGCTCAGTTTTATAGATCAGTTACCCAGTTTCTAGGGGCAGCATGCTCAACAGCCAGTGGTGTGAGAACTATATAGGTTGCAAAGACAGGTTTGTCAGTACTGCTCAAGGTGAAATTAGGCCTTACCTGCTAATTGGCTTTCCTTGAGTACCTCCAGTCCATTCCTGACCTGTGCGTTTTCAATCCCCTACAGCAGCTTGAAGACTGAGCATGTTATATTTAATGACATAACAATACATAGGTAGCTGGCACTACCCACCAGCCTTCAGTATCCCACTGACAAAGCAGACTCATAGGAGCAACAAATATTAATGCCACATATTAAGAACTCTATTAAAAACAAGAGATAAAAGGGCAGACTGACCCACCAAATATGTACATACACCATTGAAAGTTGCTTACCACATACCTCTCAGTCCAAACGCCGAACGCTTGAGGCCAAAATATTCATCTCCTCCAGGTGCAAGCGTATTCTCATGATGCTGTCTTTGCTTGCTTCACAACTCTACACCTACTGAACAAGGAACAAACCAGCCGGAACCCCTCCCAGAGCTCCTCTGGCTCCAATCATTTACTCTGGACCCCGCACTCACACTCAAGGATGTTCTGCTTCAGGCCCGGGATCGCCAATGCACACAGCTTCTCTCAGATTCAGGGGGGGGGGGGGGGGGAGGTAGCTTCCAAAGCCTCCATTTCCCGATGGATGCAAGAGACCATCTCCTCGGCCTATTTGTAGGTCAGAAAGCATTGCCAAGTGGGCTGAGAGCACTTTTGACCAGGAACCTTCAAACAGGACAAACAGCTGATCTGACTTACAAAGTGGCTCTGTATCCCTCAGGTAAAGCCAAAGCACTCGATGTACACCCAAGAGACACAGAAGAGGGTAGTCAGTCTGTCTGTCCCTGCAAAAACAGGCAAAGTAACCAGCTGATTTAAGTGAAACATCGAGAGTACTTAGGGCAAGAAGGAGGGCACAGGCCACAATGCCACCTTCTCCTTGGTGATAAAGAGAAAAGGCTCCATATACAACAACACCTGAAGCTCCAAAATCCTTCTCGCCGAACAAATCATCACCAAAAAGATAGTCTTCAACATCTAGTCCTTTAGAATGCACACCCTCAGAGGTTCGAACAGCGCCTCAGTCAACACTGACAATACTAGATTAAGGTCCCAAGGAGGAACCACTGATCTCACTTGCTTCACCACTTGCAGAAAACGCACTAAATCCGGATGGACCCCAGGGACACCTCTTGCACCCAACCATGGTAACAGGTGATCGCGGCTACGTGCACCTGAAGCGAACTGCAAACTAGCCCCTTCTCCAAGTCGGCCTGCAGAAACGCCAAAATATCTGGCACAGCTGCAGATAGGGGCTGACAACTCTTGTCCACGCACCAAACTTCAAACTCTCCACACGCGGACATAGGACAGGGTATTGGATTGCTTATGTGCCTTCAACAAGGTAGCAAGGACCTTGGCTGAAAAGCCTCGTTTTCTCAACCAAGCCCTCTCAAGAGCCAGGCTGTAAGCAAGAATCGATCCACCTGAGGGATCTGGACTGGACCCTATGTCAGTAGGTCGGACCGCACCGATAGACTCCATGGAGTGGCCACTGTTAGCTTCACCAGATCGACATACCAGACAGAGTCTCTGAGGCCAGTTGGGAGCAATGAAGATCACTAATCCCCGATGGGACTCTATTCATTGTACCACGCACCCTATGATTGCCCACGGGCCAGGGCTGCATCAGCACATCTAGACCCTCTGCCATTCACTCTCTTCTCCTGCTGTACAAGTGAGGTGCCTTTGCAGACTATAACGTCACCATCAGATCCATAATCGGAGAGCCCCACCATCTCTCCATCTGCGTAAACAGCATTGCATTGAGTGTTGTGATAAGGAAGCTTATCATAGCTCAGGAAGGAGCTATAGAAAAGCTGAAGTGACTCTGAACAAGCAACCTGTCAGTTCTGGTAGAAATAAGAAAACAGAATTTTCCCATAAAAGACTACCAGTCCCAGAATGCACCAGGTTTCCAACAGCCATTAGAGGAGCTGAAGTGGGGAAACGTGTGTTCAATCAGGAGGGCTATGAGGTAATCCCTAAGCACTCATCTCAAAGGGCAGGGCCTGATTCAGCACAGCTGCGCTGTATTAGGGAGGAGCACTCATCTAAGCAGAATAAAAGGTAGAGTTTATTCTACAGAGAATTATCCTGAGAATCAGCTTGAGCTTGATCATCTTCATCATCAGGAGGATCATCAGAAGCAGAAGCCAAACCGGACGGACAGAGAGGGAAAGAAACCCTTTGGAAAAAGGAAGAGAAAAGCCTTTGAGAGGTCTAGAAGAGTCCAGAGCAGTACGTATACTGGGAGGCATTTCAAGGGCCAGCATACACCATTGGACTGGGGAAAGCCAGAGGAATGGTGCTGCAGAGCTAGGAATCTCCAGACGCTACCTGTGAGGGAGACGGCTGCACGTGGAAGGGACCCTAAGACCTGTGCCAGAAGGTATGTGAAGAG
The DNA here is from genome assembly GCA_033557465.1 of Ichthyophis bannanicus. Classification (NCBI taxonomy): domain Eukaryota; kingdom Metazoa; phylum Chordata; class Amphibia; order Gymnophiona; family Ichthyophiidae; genus Ichthyophis; species Ichthyophis bannanicus. The sequence continues at coordinate 114,066,651 of CM066049.1, read as the reverse complement.
AGATCCAGTGTCCAGGGATCTGGATTGGAAGGCTGGACATAAGAACTGGACTACATACTGGCCAGGCTATATAGAGAGGAACTCTAACAGCAATGGAAGCTCAGGTATGAACACTGATCTATGCCCTAGCTATAACCTTGAAAGACAGCAGGGAAACAAGTATTCTCCTGAAAGTGCTCCATTGAGAGATTCATCTGTGCCAATCCATGATATTGAACCCATGCTTGTTGAAGAAGGGGGAATGATTACAGATGAAGAATGTGTTTATATGGACTGCTCTCTGCCCAAACTCCTTTGGTGATTTTCTGTTATAAAGTACAGCAACCATCACAAAGAAATACAAACTTGTTCTTTAATCTACTCAGAAAAGCTCCTGTGTAGGATTTCTGGCCACGCTGTAGAAAGCAAGCCAGCTAAGGGGTTTCAGCTGGATAACTGCTAGCAATTGAGCCTTACCTAATTGCTTGTGAGCTAGGAGAGAATCACTTCTGAATCTATGTGGGAAGTTATCAGAAGTTAACCTGAAAAGAACAGTTTTTTTCTTGCTTTGTGGCTTTTGGTTTGTTGTTTGATATATGCTAAGAAAACATTAGCTAATGCCTGACAAGTTTGAATGTTGTTTTCCTGATTTTGATTTTGTTTTTCCAAGTTAAACACTGGAAGCAAGTAACCTGATTTATGTGCTACCAAGCATATCTGTGTTGGGAGAAATAACCCCATAAATAAATATCTTATTGGCTTTAACACTTGAGCACAACTAAATTATTGTCAGCAGCTGTGTCTGGTGTGAATGAACTGCATTGCCCACAATCCCTTGCAAATCATATAGATATATGCACTTGCCAAGACTGTGAAGATTCTCACCCAGGCAGCCGTCTGACAGTGTCCATTCTCCAAAATCCACGCAGACTTGACTGAGGTAGTCCGCTTCCACATTCTCCTTCCTAGCCACATGTGCCGCTGATAGGACCAGCAAACTGTCCTCTGCCCATTCCAGTAACAGTTCTGCCTCACTTTACAGGTGCATGCTGCTCGTGCCCCCCCCTGGCAATTGATGTTGGCTACCGTTGTGGTGTTGTCCAAACACACTTACTGTCTTTCCCATTAGGAAAAAACTGAATTTCTAAGTGCCAACACCACCCGCATCTCTAAGTGGTTGATAGACCATGTACTCTCCTCTGGTGTCCAGCCATCCTGTGTTATCTGGGCCTCACAATGAGACCCCCAGCCTGAGAGGCTGGCATCCATCATCAATGGCACTCATTGGGGAGTCTCCAGAGGCATCCCTGCCAGAATCATCTGTGGTCCAAACAGCAGGGCCCTAAAGACCCCCTGGACAGGGTAAATGCAACAAGAGCAGGTGTCACTGCACTGACCATCTCTCCTTAAAAGGACTCTCTGCAATGGTCTCATGTGGGTTCGCACCCATGGCACCAAGTCTATGGCTGCTGCCATAGACCCCAGTATCTGAAGATAATGCCACACCATTGGTGTGCGCTGATGCAGAAGTTGTTGCATATGCTTCTGAAGAGTATGCATCCTGTCAACCGACAAAGACACCCTGCCCTTGGCTGACTGAAACAGAGCTCCTAGGTACACCAGATCTTGAGACAGCTGTAGAAGACTCTCGGCATAATTGACGACCCATCACAGACTCTGCAGCAACTCTATCACCCTGGCTGTGGTCCACTCGCTCTCCTCTCTGGACTTTGCCTGAATGAGCCAATCGTCCAGGTAGGGATGAACGAGAATTCCTTCCTGACGAAGTGCAGCCATGACCACTACTATGACCTTGGAGAAAGTTTGGGGACCGGTGGCGAGACCGAAGGGTAATGCCAGTAACTGGAAGTGTCCCATGGGTACTGCAAAGCATAGAAACCTCTGGTGGCACTGCTGAATTGGAATGTGTAAGTACGCCTCTGTGAAGTCTAATGAAGTCAGAAACTCATCCTTCCTTACTGCTATGATGACTGATCGCAGAGTCTCCATGTGAAAATGGGGAACCTTCAGGCAACGGTTTACCCACTTTAGATCCAAAATGAGCCTGTAGGGACCTCTCTTTTAGGGACTTCAAAGTATATGGAGTATCAACTCAAGCTGCAATGGTCTTGTGCAGCAGAGTGTCGTGTACCGCCTTGGATTTGCTGGGCACTTTGCAGGGAGATCTCACGAAGGTTCCTACCAGGGGTCGGGCAAACTCAAGTGCATACCCCTCTCTGATAATCTCCAGCACCCAGCACTTGGAAGTAATCTGGACCCAAGTGGGCTAGAAGTCCCGAAGTCAATCTCCTACGGGAACCACCCCTGCCCAGGCCCCCTCTCTTCATTGCAACTTTTTGAGAGTGGGAGAGGATGAGGTGAAAAAAGCTATTCCTGTTCCCTGAAATCCATGAAAGGCAAAGGAAGATGACCCTTCTGGTAAGGTGCAAAGTGTACTGCTCAGAAGCACCAGAAATTTTGTGGCTGGACAGACCGGTTTTGCTTATCTTCCGGCAACCTACTACCCTTAAGTTTCCCCTAGATCCTTTACCAACTTGCCAAGCGCCTCTGGGGTGGGGGATGCCTGGAAAGGCTTTCTAGCCCAGAGGTGGCAAGGAAGTTTCCACCATTCGAGGGACTCTGCCAGCTGGCGAGTTATCCTGATCATGTCCCATAATTTGCCAGTGGCTTGCGTCCACTGAGCATGGAGGCATCACTGGGATGTTCATATATGCAGGTAGGCTAGTGGGGTCACGTGGACCTTGGAGGCCATGTGGCCCAGAAGGTGGAGGATGAGACGAGCTGGCACAGAGACGGTGCTGCACCTCCGCTGCTAATTCCTTGAGGCAGTCTGCTCTTTCCCTGGGAAGAAAGGCCTTGGCCTGCAGGGTGTCCAACTGAGCACCTATGAATTCCAGGCTTTGGGCTGGAGGGAGATGAGATTTGGGGTGATAGATGATAAACCCCAGGTGTTGCAAGTAGGAGATTGTGTGTGTGTGGCCTGGTGGGCCTCTGCGGCCGTGCTGCCCCTAATAAGCCAGTCATCCAGGCAGAGGAAGACAAAGGCCCCTTGTAGACATAAGTGTGCAGCGACCACTGCTAGGCATTTTATGAAGGCCCTCAGTGAGAAGGCCAGGCCGAAGGGTAGCACTCTGTATTGGTAGTGCCCTCCTCCTACCACGAACCTTAGGTACTGCCTGAGGGAGGGGTGTATCAGAATGAATGTGTAAGCATCCTTTAGGTCCAAGAAGCACAGCCAATCTGCCTAGTGGAAGTAAGGCAGCAGTGTTCCAAGGGAGAGCATCTTGAACTTCTCCCTCACTAGAAAGTTTCTCAGGTCTAGAATGGACCTGAGGACACAGTTCTCTTTGGGACAAGGAAGTACCTGGAGTAGAAGCTGGGTACAGGTTCTAATGCACTGTCCCTGAGAAAACCAGCGAGCTCTGTGAGCAGCAGGGTCTGGTGAAGGAGGGGTCGTACCGGCTCTCCTGAAAAGAACCTGTGTGGAATCTGCTGTAGGTGGAGGAGGTATCCCTCCCTGACAACCTGCAGTAACCACAGGTCAGAGGTGATTGAGGCCCTTCTGTGGGTGAAGAACATCGGATGTCCTTCCGAGGGCTGGTGGTCTCCTGGGGGAGGGAAGGCCCTGCCCTGGAAGTCAAAAGCTCTCCCCCAGGTTGGGTGGGGTTTGGAGCCTGGGGCTTAGGTGTTTTTGCCTTCTGAGCCCCGTGTCCCTGTCTCTTGAGGTGAGAAACTTCCTCAGTGCAAGAGGGTTTTACATCACTTGGAGGACAGGACCTAGCTATAGGATCACTTCCTGCCACAGCATGGTGATGCTCTCCTGTCACGTGACCTCTCTCCTCCATGGCAACAGGGATGCTGCCATACTGGAGCTGGGACTTCCTTGTAGGTCTCGTCTATATACCTCTGTCTTCCTTATGTCTTCCAAGTCTGCTACTCTTGCCTCCAGAGATCAGACTGGTTCCCTGAGAGCAAAGAGCTCCTTGCACCTTGTGCACACTTAAGACCCCTCACCAACTGGGAGAAAATCATACGTGACACTCAATGCAAAAGACTGGAAAGCCCCCATCTTGCTGCTGGACTGCTGTCTGCATTCTTAAGGTTGTGTTTAGATATTTAAGTTCTTTACTTACTAAGGGTTGCTGGGGATACTTATACTAATAAAACTATACCTAATACATTTAATGTACTTTGTTCTCCTGAAGTTTAATTAATCTCAAGTCCTTAATGTATGCTGATGAGAATAAACAGCTGCACTTGAGTGTGAATATGGCACCTCCTTTCCTTTAAGAGGTTTAAGCACCTATAAAGTTATGATTATCCCAGGGGTGGGAGGGTGTCAGGGAGAGAAATTAAAAGCTGGCTTCTACACAGTACCCTGTCCTGTGCTTCTAAGGTAATCTGTAACCAATCTCCAGGGGGCATCCCACAACCCTTGCTTGGATAGAGGGAGTCTACAATTGCAGATCTCTCTCCAGAAGTAGCAGTCCCTTTTGTAGTCCTTCAAGACTCAGGAACCGGCCATCATCGCCTGCTGCAGGGCCGGGATAGCAGTGATGTTCTGCTCCAGGGCCACCATTCTGGTTTCCAAGCCAGAAGGCTCCACAGCCTTCGGCAAGGACACCAAGGATTTCTGGCCCAGTGCTGGCACTTTTGGAAGTGTGTCCTCGACGAGGACTATGGCCCCGAGGAACCTTGCACAATCTCCGCCAGCCGAGGAATCCTTCTTGAAGACCTTGATGGGCACTTCTCAGAGTCCCTCCATGGGGTTGTACCGGGTTTTTCCAATGCAACCTTGGCGGACTTCAATGACTTCTTCTCTGGCTCTGGAGTCTTCTTGGAGGTCCTCTGACACCCAGGCATCTTGGGATTCAGAACAGTTTTGTCAAGGATTTTTCCAGGGGAACAGGACATACGTCTGTTGGGCTCTGCAAAAAAAAAAAAAAAAAAGGGGACTGAGTAAGATGGCACCCTTGGGCAGGAAGGGGACCACATGTGTGGCGGCATCTCCCGAAGGCTTTCTTTGAACTCTGGGGAGATGCTTCCGCAGAGGCTCTGTCGGCACCAACATCACCCATATGTGAGGACTGACTTCCTGCTTGTTCTTGGAGAAGTAAGGGTTCAAATTCCACTTCTCCCAGTGTTGCTCGAGTGTACTCTAAGTCCTGAGGAAAGGAAATACCTACTACATTTGAAATGTAATGCACCATAAGCTCAGGAAAACAGGCAAGCAAGCAACTCCAAAAATTCAAAGCCAATATAGTGATTAAATGCACAGATTTATGAATGTGGAGTCTCCAGCTTAATTTTCTTGGCAAAGTCTATTTACTAAGTTGACAGTTTACCAGCCAATCTAATGAGTTAATAATAGGCAGAATGTGGTAGTATTTGTAATGCTGGCCTAAAGAGAGTGTGGCCATAGAAATGCACCAGGTTTGCTAGCACAGGCTTCCCTACACTAACTCGAACTTAGGGATGGGCTACTTTCTATAGTGGTCTTCATGTTGATCCTGTTGTGCTATCTCATTACAGGCCTATTTCGAACCTGCCATTCATCTCTAAAATGTGGCATGCCAAGGCTTAATACTGGCACCCACTATTTTTTTTTAAAGTTTTGTATAGCACTGCTTGTCACATTGGTTCAAAATTTGGCCTCAATTTCTTCCTCTATTATCCATGATGTTCGACTTACTTCTTGTTTTGAAGCAAATGCTTCACATTTTGACCATCTTAGTTCCTGCCTGGATGAAGTTGCTCACAAAAACTCACAGCATAGGTTGAAAATGAATCCTCAGAAATCTGAAGCAATTTGGTTTTCTAGGAAGAATTCCTTTCCTGATTTGCCATACATTCAACAAACTGTAATTGCCTTTAAAGATTAAATCACTGTTCTTGGGATTCATCTGGACTCTTAATTGATGTTGATCCCTCAATATTTCAGCACTGTTAAGGTCTTTTTTATGCCTCTTCACAAGATACAATCTGTCAGTCATCTTCTGGAGAAAATGGATCTTCTGCTCCTTATGCATGTGTCTATTCTGAATAGACTGGACTACCATAATGCTCTTTACAAAGGGCTGAAACATACTTCTCTGAGGCACCTTCAGCTGACACAAAACATTGCTGTGAAATTTGTATATGGTACACAAAGATTGGGCTATGCCTTCCCTCTGTCTTATGATCAACATTGGTATATGTAAGTTTAAAAATTTTATTATTGACCATCATGCACTTTCTACATGCCTCGATACTTATGCAAACTCTTTGTTTTTATATGTTTGTTCAATCTTTAAGATCCTCTCGGTTCAATCCTCTGGTTCTTCTCCCACCTACTTGTAGGCATCTAAAGTGTATGTACCCATCATCTTTCCGCTATTTGACTTTGGCTCTGTGAATTCACTTCACACTGACCTCAGACTGGGGTATCAACTGGCCAGTGCAGAGAGAGGACTCTCATTCCCTCCCCACTCCCTAATTAGAGCTCTGAGAAAGTCTTCCATTTGGGTGCCTTGGGGCAGCAGATGGTTTTAATCTTCCCTTGGAGGTAGGTGGCACACGGCTAAAGGTTCACCTTAGACAGGCCATGTGACTACAGGACTTTTGTTATCGCTAGTGTTGTTTTATTTAATTGTTTTCTTTTACTTTGTATTTTTTGTTTTTCAGTTTTATGAGGTTTTATTTTATATGTGTATGGCCATGCATTAATTTTATTATGTTATAGTCCTATCTCTTCCAAGCTGCTTATCAGTTAAGATTTGCAGCATTTTTTTTTTTTTTAGTGCCATCAAGTCAGTGTTGACTCATAGCGACCCAGCTACTTCTGGTTTGCAGCATATACAAGATACATATAAATAAAATACATTTTGATAAGCAGACATTTACACAAACGACAGGTTGTGATGGTTTTAAACTTCAGATCATCAGGGAAGATGTTTTCTTCCCTACTGTTTAAATTGACTTCTTGGTTTCTGAAACACTCTAACACAGGGGCCAGCTTTAATCACCAACAGCAGCATGAACAAGTAAGATGTAATTATGGGTAAAATCCAACCCCCGCCCCCTTTAAGAACAGGCATCATTATTGCCCTGAGTGAGCTTACCACTTACTAATTTCTCAGTTACTTTATTATTAATATAATGATACTTACTGCTCGCCTGTCTCTTCAGTTCTAAATCTGTTACAGAATCAAACATATAATACAGAGATACGAAAGAAAGAAATCATAAAAACCTCAAACCGCCTATATCTTAAAAATAATATGATAGCATTAAATCAAAACTAAAAATAGAATAAAATCATTGCCTACCAAATGCTAGCTGATAAAAACATCCTTCAGAATAATATTTCTAACCTCAGGAGGCAACTGACTCCAAAACTGTTGGCCTGCTGCTGAGAACAGCCAAACCAACTGAACCACTTTCATTGTCGTTCCTGGTAATCCTAAATAAACAAAACTACAATAATCCAAAAATGGATAAAATACTGCTTGCATTACTTGTTAAAGGACTCCAGATGCAAGAAATGACTTTATCTTCTCAGTATTCACAACCTAATGAAGAGTTTTAACACTAAATTTAAAAGTCTAAACTTATTCCCAAATATTTAATTTGATAAATAATTTGAAGTCTGGTCAACATAAAAAAAGCAGCTCTGTTTAATCTAGGACTTAATTTGCTATCAAAGTTTTCTGCCAGTAAAGAGCCTACTTTTTTCTAGATAACCACTGGACTACATTCTCCAAATTTTTCCCATCTCAGACAGGAAATCTTTAGTTGTAGCCGAAAGTGCCATTTGAACGTCCAGTCTTTAATTTATCAAGGTCCTCTTGCAATTTTTCACAATCCTCTTGCGTCTTAACAAATTTGAATAATTGTGTCATCTGCAAATTTGATCACCTCACTCATTCTTCCCATTTTCAAGTCATTTATGAATATGTTAAAAAGCAGCAGGGCCCAGTACAGATCCATGAGGTATTCTCCACTAGTCACCTTTCTCCATTGAAAAAATTGGCCATTTAGCTCTACTCTCTGCTTTATGGGTGTAAATGACGTGATGGACCAATGTAAGAATCTTATAACGTATACGAAATTTGACAGGAAGCCAGTGAAGGTGAATCAAAAGGGGGGTGATGTGATCCCGGTGAGAAGAGTGAAAGATGAGGCGCGCGCGGCCGTATGCTGAATGCATTGCAAGTGATAGATTTGCGAGTGTGGGAGACCAGCCAGGATGGAATTACAGAAGTCAACACGTGATATGACCAGAGAAAGAAGAGTGGTGAGAGCCTGTGTGGTGAGAAATGGGCGAATGGTGCAAATTTGGCGAAGAAAGAAGAATGAGGTCTTGGAAACATGAGAAATGTGAGCCCGGAAAGAGAGATCAGAGTCAGAAAGAACCCCCAAATAACGAAAACAGGAAACCAGTGGAATAGGTGAGTCAGCAAAGGAGGATGTAACCAGAGGAGAGGGACTACCAAACGTAAACCAGATAGCAAGCTTTCTATCTTTTAGTGGTTATGATTAATTGTACTTGATAAACCGCCCTTCAAGGGGTCTCAGCACAATGGTGAACAACAAATTTAAAAGTTAGAATAAGAGTCTAGAAAGGATCTCCATTAAAAATAGGAAAGAATTATGACATCACTCATATAAGGGACAGGGAGAAGACAACAGAAACACAATAGCATAACAAATAAATGCTAAACAAATCATAAACTTAAGAAAAACAAAGAGCTCCAAATGCTAAGCTATAATAGCAAATAAAAAAGACAAATCATAAACTATAATTAAATAGACAGATCAAAAGTTATAATTAGACAAAATCGGAAGCTATATTAAAAAGACAAATCACAGCAATAACCAATTCCTAATCCACAATAGTACACTGCCTCCAATCCCAACTTTTTAATGTGGCCAAGAGTCTCTCATGAGGGACCTTGTCAAAGACTTTCTGAAAATCCAGATATACTATATCAACCGGCTCACCTTGATCTACCCGTTTATTCACACTTTCAAGAAAACATTACAAATTAGTAAAACAAGACTTTCCTTGGCTGAATCCATGTTGGCTTTCTCTCATTAAATCATGACTATCTACATGTTCAGTAATTTTATTCTTTATGATAGCTTCTACCATTTTGCCTGGTACTGACGTCAGGCTCGCTGGTCTGTAGTTTCCCAGACCACCACTAGAACCCTTTTTAAAAATTGGCATTATGATGGCCATCTTCCAATCTTCAGGTACTACAGATGATAGTAATCTGTGAACTAACAGTAGGTCTGCAATCTCATATTTCAGTTCTTTCAACAACCTTGGATGTATACCATCTGGTCCAGATGATTTACTACTCTTAGGAACACTTGCCCTACACTCGCTCCCTCTGTCAACGGTTCCTTAATCCCAATGGTCTCCTCTTTCCGGTATCTTGGGGTCCTGCTTGATTCTACACTGTCCTTCAAGGATCATATCTCCTATCTTACTAAAAACTAAAACTTCCTACTTTTTCTTGCGCCAAATACGTTCCATATGACCTTTTCTCTCCTCCTCTGCTCTGACTACTCTCACTCTAGTTACTGTTCTTTCTCGTCTTGACTACTGCAACTCTGCACTCACAGGGATCACTCACACTCAACTACGTTGCTTACAACTCCTACAGAATTACTGCAGCCCGGATTATCACTTGCTCTTCTTACAGGGATCATGTCACACCACTCCTGATCCACTTGCACTGGCTTCCCATGGAATTCCGTATACACTTCAAAATCCTTACTCTAGTTCACCGAACCATCTATACTCATACGACACAGTATCTCACCGAACTTCTTCAGTTCCACACCCCCACTCGTTCCCTCCGTTCGATCCACGTCAATCGCCTTCATCTCCCCTCACCTGCACGTGCTCATCTTCAATCCACCCGACACTCTGCTTTCTTCTTTCTTGGTCCAGCTCTATGGAACTCCCTACCCAACTCACTCCGCCTTGAAACAAACTACTCATCCTTTAAGTATCAGTTGAAAACCCATCTCTCCAGTACAGCCTATAATCTCCCAGCAAATCAAACGTGACCTGGATTATTTATGTTTTGTCCAAATCTCCCTATGTTCTTAATCATGTTCTCCTTTTCTGTCAAAAATTGTAGTTCCGTTTTCCCTTTTCTGGCCTTGCGTCTTCCTTGACTGTTTACAAAATTGTGAACCGCCCTGACGTAACATAGGGCGATATATCAAATGTGAATAAACTAAACTAAACTAAACTTCAGTTTATCAAATACTTGTAATACATCTTCCTGGTTTAGCAAAATATCTTTCAATTCTTCCAATATATCACATTTAAACACCATTTCAATCATGGGTAATTTCTCTACATCTTCGGTAAAGACCAAGCAAAAAATTCATTCAGTCTCTCCGCTATGGCCTTGTCATCTCTTAGAGCCCCTTTCACCCCTCTATCATCCAATGGTCCAACTGACTCTCACAAGTATTTTTGCTACAAATGTACTTGAAAAAGTTTTATTATAAGTTCTTGGCTTCTACAGCAAGCTTTTTTTCAAATTCTCTCTCTGCCTGCCTGATCAATGCCATGCATCTAACATGCCAGTGCTTATGTTTCCCATTTTTGTCATTCCTGTCATTTCCTGAAAAATGTTTTGTTGGCTACAACAGCCTCTCTGACCTCACCTTTAAACCATGGGTCCTTCTTATCCTTTTGCTGAGGCAGAGTATTTGTACACTATTGGGGATGGGAGATTTAATGTCCTGAAACCCAACCCTATGTGGGGCACACTGCTATGACTATTACAAAAACAGAAAAGGAGTGGAGGAATAGCTCAGTGGTTAAAGCAGCAGCTTGGTAACCAAAGAGACCAGGGTTCGAATCCTACTGACACTCGCTGTGGCCTTGGGCAAATCACTTAAATCCCCAATGCCTCAGGTACAAACTAACAGGCCGATACAGAAAGTAGGCTATGAAGTTGAGTGCTATTAGCTGTGTGCATGTTTTTGTATCATGCTGATAGCGTGAAACGTCAGCGCTGATATGCAGCAAAATGCATGAATGCAAAACTGTCTAAATAAATAAGCTGTGCACAAAACTTCGGCATACAGCTGAAAGGAGGGGCGCCAACGTATGTGCATAAATATCAAATGCTCACGTTATACACATAGGACGTACAGGTTGTTTTGGTGCTTACCACATAACACTATTTTTCCCCAAAACATTTTTTTATGAAATCAGAACAAAGAAATATAACAGTAAATGGAGAGTGATATAAGTGAGTCCAAAGAACACACAAGGATAAGCAAAAGACATTTCTTCTTAAATGCAAAAAACTTTCGCTTATACACTGAAAGATACATGCAGAAAATGTTCACGTCAAAGGTAACTGTTCACCAGTATATTCCTTGAAATAGTACTTTTCCTACACGTGCAAAGTTTTTAAGTCACCTCAGAACAGGCATAGAGTTAATGGCACTCCTGAATTTTATGCCTGGTTATGGAATCCTCTACGTGTTTCTCTGCATTGGACATAGACCTTATTAACATTTCATGTTAATACACACAGCTTATTTGTGTATTATTTAAATAAGCTTGGCATTGCTGTTGCGCACACTTTGTTTTTTGCTGTTTACACACGCATCAATCTCTTTTCTGTATTTGGCGTAGCAGTACTTGCACGTATAAGATTGTGTTATCTGCATGCAAAGGGCGCACTAGTCTTTTTTGCACCTGCCCGTTAGATTGTTAGCCCTCTGGGCTGATTGTAAATTGCCTTGAACTACTCCTGGAAAGATGTAAGCACACCATTACAGTGTCACTAAAAAAGTAGAAAAAAATCTCCCACAAATTTTCATTCACAACTATAAAAGGGATTTATTTTATTTATTTTTGTTTTACCTATTTTGCATCTTCTCACTCTCTACAAATGTTCTTAGTCTCATCATTGCAATAACAATTCTGGTCCAGGGGCCACATCACGAGTCCCTCATCCCCAGGGAGGCTGTGAACACTGCATCCACAGCATCCCCAATTCCACATAGGTAGAGATAAAGATTCAATTCAAGGAGCAATCCAAGGACCTCCCAAAATGGTCATTAACTGTTCATCTGTATTTCTGTACCTTCCCCAACACATACCACAAACACTACATGCTGTGGCAGATTATTTATCTGTGGTGACTGTCAGAAAGGTAGCCTGGTATATCCAACCTAAACATATTTTAATCCAGTTCTTTCAGTCCCAAACAAAGAAATTAGCTTCCACCTACCTCGGAATGCACGGCCATCCTGCCTTCGCCATACAGAAGCAGGACCCCTTATCCAGCGTTATGTATGTAATTAATGTTCCAGCAACTGTGGTATGAGAATGAGTTATTGTTTGTTCAGCATGCCAATACGCTAAAGATAAGCTCTGCCCAAGTTGCCTCCTGAAACACAACACGCTATTTCAGTAATACTTGTGACATGTGGCAGGAAGTCCCATGCAAAGTACTCACAAGAGGAAGAGTTTCCACCATAGATAATAAATTCCAATAGAGATGCAAGGCACAGTTCTGTCCAATATTTTGATTACTATGTTGAATTTTCCTCGATTGAGCTGGCAGAAAAACATAGATGGAGAACAAATGCTTCCATCTACAACTCATTTCTCTTTAATTTTAATTGTGGGCGAAGGAGAAACAAAGTGACCATGAATAATTAAGTTAGAAGAGGGAGAGCCTATTCTGTAAACAAAAGAAAGCAAAAATTATAACAAACCAACAATTCTATAAAGCTTTTCCATGAGTAAATATGTTTACCAACATAAAATATGGACTACATGTTATCTGCACTGTAAATGTGGATAAAGGTAAGTGTTGTATGAAAGAACAGATGCCTGCACTGTGCACAAGTAGGCTAGTGGTTACAGCAGCAGGCTGAAAACCAGAGAAGCAGGAGTTCAAATTCCATCAACACGTTTGTGAACTCGGGCAATTTGCTTCACCCTCCATTCACTTAGGAGCAGATGTAATAAGCTGTGTTATCCTTTAGCGCAAAGTTTACTTCTACATTTCCTACACTAATTTTACTACACCAGTAATAGTAAAGCCACCTTAGTAAAGGGTATCACCATGGATATGCAAAACACATGAAAAAGACCAAATCCTTAAATTGCTCCTGATGTAGAAAAACTGAGCGGCATTTTGGCAGTTTTTATACTTTGTTTGTAGCACTAAATCTTCATTCCACCTCAGGGCTGGAATAAAGTGCAGTACGGAAGCAAAGAATCATCTGAGGCACTTCACCTCCAAAAACCCTCTTTGGCATACATGCCTGCTGGCTCAATGGGCCCCAACCTCCCCCTCTGATTCCCCCACCCACCTTTGGCTTAGGAGGTAGGAGCAATGCATGGTTTACGCACTAACAGATTGAAAAGAAAGGAGACAGGGATGCAGAAAATAGCACTATCCTATTACAACAGTGTGCGCCATTTTTCCCGTCAGTGTACTTTTTCTTTTTTTTTACGTCATGGTAATTTTCATGCCATTTGTTTGCTGAATCAGGAGTAAAAGTATTTTTCAGCATCTGAGTCAGAACGCACGGCTTATTATAAGCTCTTGGGGGATGGGAAAATATCTCCTGTATCCAAAATGTAGCTCACCTTGAACTCTCAATGAAAGAGCTTGAGCTAAAGCCAAAAAAGTGGGACTAAGCACCATAAAGTATGTGCAGTGATTTCATTTTAAAATTGCACCAGTACTTTACCCCACTTACTTACAGGTTTAGTTGATATAAGAAGATAGAGAACGACCAAAATCCTTTCATCAAAGATTTGCGCAAAGGATTTTTAGATTTCTGTTTATTTAATGTAGACTAATGTAAGAGGGCATGCCAAATACATAGGTAAGTATCTATGCTCCCCCCAAGTTCTCAAAGGGAAAATCTACAAGAAAAGCTGCAGAACTGAAAGCATTGTGGGACGTTTTAAAACTACCCCCAATGTAGCCAATGCAAAAGGAAAAAAAACACAAAGCAGTGTAATTTTTTTTAGAAATGAGTGCATTGCATTTTTGTGTATAAATATTTGCATCCAAAAGGAGGCAATAAAAGAAGAAAAATAACACAACTGAATATAGAAACAGAAATTAAACAAAATACATGAATAAAAACAGTGAAAGTAAACCCTGAGAAGATATGTATAGTCCTCATGTTTTAGAACAGTTTTGTGTGTCAGTAATGCAGGGTCTTTCCTAGCTCATGTCCTTCCACCAACCACCTGAGAAACAGGCACAGCTGAATGTACCATTCTCCTGTTTCTTGCTAGGAATACCGAGAGTTTATTTTGACATGTCATCCAATGCAGTAGTTCAAAAACTATTCTATTTGGGGCCCATCTTCTAGCTACACTAAATTAGTATACTACCATTATATAAAACAAATTGAACTGAATGGATGAGTAAACCTCTTCCAATTTGGTTCAGCTATCTAAAATTTGAAACTGAGTAACCTGAGTCGTCATCTCATCCAATTTAAGGTTTGTTTTACATAGTCCTTTACTGAAAAAGGCTATAGTCTAATCATAATTTTTGCTAAGTGATGAGGGCACTGGTAGGATGAATGCATTGTAAAACTGGAAGGATTTCCATGCCATAACTTCATTTTGGTCTGAATCGCAATGAGATGAATAAAGCATGTGCAATGACTGATAAAGTCTGGAAATTGTGCCGTCTATGCCAAGGCTTGGTGATCTTCTCCATCCCTTTCTGAGTAATCCTTAGCTTGTAAGCCCTCCAGGGACAGCAAAATGCCTAGCATACCCAAATGCAACTCACCTTGAGCTACTCCTGAATAGGTGTGAGCTAAATCCAAACAAATAATGAATGAATAAATAAATGTGACATCAGCCTTGAAATGCAGTACTGAGTTTGTATAAGTGCACTGACAGAAATGTCAGCAAATGGGAGACAAATTCCTAGATTCTTGAGTAATTCATTTGCCATCAAATGTGTAGCTTTAAGGGGTCAGTGCCAGGCGTACACTGTCCCTCTGGACTTTGAGCTGGTATACCAGCAAGTCATGGAGAAACTAGATGTGTTCTGCTGCAAATGGAGGCAAGACCACTTCATAATCAAACACATATCTAGCAATTAGTTATTTCCAGAATTTATACTTCTACAGTATTCTGTTAGAACAATGTTTTTTACTTTCATTTTTGAAACTGAGCCATCCACAGGATATGTGCAATTTCCTGTCATCATTCAAGTATGTGTACAGGCTTTTCACAATATACTAAAAACAAAAAGAACCATGCCACAGTCTTCTACCTAACTATATTATAACTAGAAGGAAACACCGTTACAGGGGTACATGATTGCTTCTATTTCCTCTCCCATACCAACAAAATTTCCCTCTCTCCAGCTCTCCCCCAAGCAAAAAAAAACAATGTGCCACCCTGCCCCCATGTCATAAACCCTACCAACATACAACTTCACACAAAATACACTGTATAGGTCTTCTATACTCAGAACAAGTAACACTCATCACAGGCAGGAGCAATGTCCAATTACGAAACTCAAGATGGTGCCGCCTGAACGGGGCTCCTCTGTACACTGCTATCCATTCAGCACACATTGGAAGGCAAATAGCGTTCATTATGTGCCACGAGTAAATATGCAGACCAAACAAATGAACATGATGGGTGCAAATCTTATGCCACAAACTACATCCATCTATATTTTTTTTTATACAATATGTAGCAAAATGCAATGCAATGTGGGCCTTTGAGTCAATGCTGACTCCTGGCGACTCAGCAACTCCTGGTTTTCTTGGCAGTGTGACTGGAAGTAGATTGCCAGGCCTTTCTTCCAAGGCAATGGAGAGTTAAGTGACCTATCCAAGGTCACAAGGAGTGCCAGTAGGAACCAAACCCTGGTTACTAAGCCAGTGCTCTAATCACTAGGCTACTCCACCAAACCACTATTTGCGGATTAAGGTATATTTTTCAATACAGTTTAGATCTTTTACGTCATATAAGCACATGGATCACTTTTTGCACACAATAAAATTGCAGTTGTTATCTGTCTCATCCAAATGTAAGCAAATCAAAACTAGATTTAAAAAACGGCCTTAGCCTATACATGCTAGAGAAAGAGTAGTTACTCACCTGTAACAGGTGTTCTCCAGGAGCAGAATCAGTCCTCACATATGGGTGACGTCGGCGCCGACGGAGCCTCCGTGCGGAGCATTTCTCCAGCTTTCAAAGAAAGCCTTTGGGAATGCAGTGCGTCTGCGCGGTCCCATTCCCACCCAAGGGTGCCATCTTGCTCAGTCAGATGACATAGCTAAGAGACAGCAAAAAATCAAAATGAATGATATGACTGCAACTCCAGGGGAGGAGGGAGGGTCGTGAGGACTGATTCCTGCTGCTCCTGGAGAACACCTGTTACAGGTGAGTAACTACTCTTTCTCCGGGACCAAGCAGGAAGTCAGTCCTCACATATGGGACTCCCCAGCTCTAGGCTACCGGGAACCCAAAGCTGAAAAAATGTCTCCCTCTCAAGAGCCTCAGCATCCGTGATAAGAATATCCCCTGAGAACGCCCCCGTACGGTAGCCCAACACAAGGGCCGGAGGGTAGGAGTTGCCTAAACCTCAAAGAGATTACGGAGTACCGCCTATCCGAAAGCACTGTCCCTCCGGGACTCTCTCTCCAGGCAGTAATGGGCTGCAAAAGTCTGGCTTGAAGACCAGGTTGCGGCCCGGCAGATGTCTGCCAACGGAACAGAGCGGAGATGAGCTACTGACACGGCTTTTGCCCCGACATGGTTGGCCGTGACTCGACCCTGCAAGGGGAGGTCGGCTGCCTCATACGCCCAGGTGATACAATCTGCTACCCAAGTGGACAATGTACGCTTGGAGACAGGTAACCCCATCTTATTAGGGTCAAAGGAGACAAAGAGCTGAGTAGCCCTTCGATGCCCCCGCGTACGTTCTATGTAAAAAGACAACGCCCTCTTACAGTCCAGGGTATGCAAGACTGTTTCAGCCAGACTGGCATACGGCCTGGGAAAAAAGGTCGGAAGGACCACCTCCTGATTAAGGTGGAACGAGACCACTTTTGGAAGGAACTTGGGATGGGTCCATAGGACCACCCTGTTCCTATAGAACCGCGTGTACGGTCTATCAGAAACCAGAGCTTGTAGTTCACTCACACGTCTGGCTGAGGTAACAGCCACCAGGAAGAGCGCTTTCCAAGAGAGGAAGCGCAAATGGCAAGTAGCCATCGGCTCAAACGGTGGGCGAGTAAGTTGCTGCAAGACCAGGTTCAAATCCCACTCAGTCACCGGTGGACGAACCGGAGGCTTGAGAAGAAGCAGACCTCTGAGAAATCGGGACACCAAGGGGTGAACCGACAGACTGTCCTTCCACCGGGGAGTGGTGCGCTGACAAAGCACTGAGGTGGACCCGAACAGAGTTAGACTTAAGGCCTAGGTCTAAAAGGTGAAGTAGATACTGCAGTACTACTGGCACAAAGCAAGAGAAAGGGTTTCATTGCACTGAGCACACCGAGGCCTTCTCCCATAGAATCTTGAACAGAGTTCGGGCCACCAGGGGCGTGGGAGGAAACGCATACAGGAAGTCCATAGACCAAGAGATCAGAAAAGCATCTGCTGCCATCCTCAGGGGATGCGGCTGTCTGGAGCAGAACCTGGGCAGCTGACGGTTCAGTGGACTGGCAAAGAGATCAATGGATGGAAGTCCCCAGCGGAGGAAGATCTGCTGGAGAACCACTGGATTCAACTGCCATTCGTGAGGCTGGAGAATCCTGCTTAACTTGTCTGCTAGGAAGTTCTCTCGACCAGGTAGATAAACCGCTTTAAGAAACATACCCTGCCTGACCGCAACTGAGCAAAGGGCCAGAGCCTCCTAGCACAGGAGTTTGGACCCTGTGCCCCCTTGTTTGTTCACACAGAACATTGCAACCCGATTGTCCGTCTGAACTAGGACAGACTGGTGAGAGAGGGCATGAGAAAATGTTTGCAGAGCTAAGCAGATTGCTCACAGCTCCAAAAGATTCATTTGCTGTGTGGCCTCTTGAGGAGACCACAGGCCTTGAGTGCACGTGCCCTGGCAATGTGCACTCCAGCCCTTTAAGGAAGCATCAGTCGTCAGCACCCTTGTGTGTGCTGGAGCCTGAAAAGGTACCCCCCTGAGAAAGTTTGGGAGATATAGCCACCACTGTAAGGAGTCCAAAAGTGGTTTGGACACCTTTACTCTGTCTCGGAGATCGCCTGTGGCCTGCGTCCACTGATCTCTGAGGCACCATTGAGCAACCCGCATGTGCAGACAGGCATTCAGAGTCACATGTACAGTGGATGCCATGTGGCCCAGGAGCCGCAGGTAGTGCCTGGCGGAAACATGAGAATTGCTTTGGAACTGGTTGGCCAAGTCCATCAGTCTGTGGGCCCTGTCTTCGGGCAAGTAAGCTCTTGCCTGAAGGGTGTCTAAGCTTGCCCCTGTAAGCTCTAGGTTCTGAGAGGGGAGCAAAGTGGATTTTGCATAGTTTATGACAAAGCCCAGATGCTGAAGAAGAGAGAAAGTGCGAAGAGTGGCTTGTCGGGCCTCCTGGAGAGACTGGCCCCTAATGAGCCAGTCATCCAGGAATGGGAAGACAAAAATTCCCCGATTCTGAGATAAGCCGCCACCACCGCCAGGCATTTGGTGAAAACCCTGGGGGCAGAGGTTAGGCCAAAGGGAAGTACCCTGTACTGAAAATGGTTTCCTCCCACCACAAATCAGAGGTATTGGTTGTGGTCTGGATGAATGAGGATGTGAGTATGAGGATGTGAGTATAAGCATGTTTAGGTCTAAGGAGCATAGCCAGTCTCCCTGCTGGAGGTAGGGCAGCAGTATCCCAAGGGTAAGCATCTTGAACTTTTCCCTCTCCAGAAACTTGTTTAGGTTTCGCACGTCTAGGAGAGGCTGGAGGCCTCCTGTCCTTTTTGGTACCAGGAAGTACCTGGAGTAGAAGCCTTGACCTTTCAGGTGGTGAGGCCCCGGTTCCACAGCCTGTTCCTTTAGAAGACTTGCCAACTCCTGAAGGAGGAGGTTCCTGTGTAGAGGGAGTCTTGGAGGCTCCCCTGGATAGTAGGAGGGGGGTAGCTGGTGGAAGTGGAGCATGTAGCCCTTTTGGACTATGCTCAGTACCCAGGTATCCCCTGTGATGGCTGGCCACCTGTAGGCGTACAGGGTCAGTCAACCTCCTGTGCTGATTGCAGCCACCGGCGGAGGAGAGGCTATGCTGTGGAAGTCAAAACCCCGCTCCCTGCTGTGTAGGAGCCAGAGCTGGCGGCTTGGGGGTCTTCTGCCTACGGGGCCCATGCCCCTGCCCCTTAGCCTTCTGGTCCTGTTGGGGAGCTGGAGAGGCCCGATACTGAGGGTAGGTTTTGTAGGCAGCACCCTTCCTCGGGAAAAAGGGCTTTTTTCGCGAGCCCTTCTTTTTTTGAGAAGGGGCAGAAGTCTTTCTGGACAGCCTTGTCCTGGTGAGAGTCTCAGTCTTGATTTCTGCAGCCTTTTCAGTCATGGGCTTACTGAATAGGTTGTCACCTTGACACAAGACATCGACCAACTTGTCCTGCACCCATGACTCCAGGTCCGATGACTGTAGCCAGGCCTGACGGCGTGCACCGATGCCGGCCGCGGCTACCCGGGCCGAAGCCTCGAAGCCATCACAGGCTGCTCGAGAGAAAAACTTAGAGCACTCTTGGATCCCTGTAGACAAGGCCGTGAACCTCTGCAAGGGTTCCTCGGAGAGGCCAGCTGAGAACCCGGCAATCTCCTTTGCCAGGTCCCGTAAGTACATGCCCATGTACAGCTGGTAAGTCTGGACACGGCAAGATAGCATAGAGCCCTGGAAGTACTTTCTATCGAGGGCATCCAGGTTCTGGGCCTCCTGACCAGGAGGCACCGAGGAGTGCATCTTCTGACTCTTCAGGCAATGCATAGCCGATTCTACAACCATGGAGTTGTGCGATAGCTGCTCCTTTTGGAACCCAGGGCTCTTACGGACTCAATAAATGGAATCGACCCATTTGCTAAGAACCGGCACTGAGGCCGGTGCCTCCCACATACGGAAGAGCAGTCGTTCCAGCATCGGAGGAAACGGTACAGTAAAGGCTTCCTTCGGAGGAAAATCATACTGGAGGGCATCAAGCTCCTCGGCTCAAGGCTCCTCCTCGGCGTCCGCAGGGAAGGCCAAAGCCTTGGCCATGTCCCTCATGAAGTCCGAGAATTGGGTATCCTCCGGGGGGGGGGGGGGGGACCTTCTCCGAGGCTCGGACTCTGGGGAGTCCGAAGCGACGCACCGGGTCCAGAAGGTGTCAGGAGACTCCTTGTCCTCAGTCTCCCATGCCGACTCCTCCGAGGAGCCACCCGCCCTGACGCCAAGGGCACCGGCGTCAACGACCTCGGCCCCGCACGGGAGGTCGAGGGAGACCTTGGCCGAGGATAGACTCGAGACTTGATGGACTCGAGGATCGGCTCGGCCCCCGGGGTCTACTTAAGACATCGAGGTCCCGGTGGTCGGGGCAGATGCACCGGTCAGATCGGCGATCAGTACCCGCTGCTGCTCTCCAAGGCCGTCAGCCCGAGTCCGAGCTCAGGAGACTCAGCAGCCCCCGACTCGGGCCCTAACGGCGTTGAGCCTGACGTTGGTTCTCCTGGAGGAGAGTCCACGAGGACAACAGAACTTACATGACTCTGGGACTCCGGCTCCATGCGAGGTAGTTTGGACGGCCTCTCCGACTCCGAGAGCCCGGGGCGGCGGTCAGGGCTACGCGACCAGGCCCTCGAGGACCCAGGCGCCTCCACTGACGCCGCCCTCACGAGCTTCTTCTTCCTTTTGTGCTCCCGGGTGGGAGACCCCCTCTCAGAGGAACCACAACGGCGCTCGGTGTCAGACTCCCGAGATGTTGAGGCCTCTGACGAAGTCCGGACCCGGCCGGACGCGGACTCTGAAAAAATTCTCACACGTTGATGCTGACGGCTCCGAAGTGCCTTTGACGACATTTTGCGGCATGGACCACAGACCAGCGGGTCATGGTCGGGCCTGAGGCATCGGAGGCAGCAGTCATGTGCGTCGGTGAGAGACATAAGTTTCTTGCACCCGCTGGCAGCCATCGGGGAAGAAAGGGCCCTTGCAAGGTCAAAAGACCGGGCTGCCAGTGAAAATAACAGAAAAAGCGCGAACGCTAGTCACAAAGGACAAAAAACGAAAAAGAAGTTCCGGACTCGATACCGGTGTACCGAGCCCAGGCGGGACGGGGAACCGGCGTCAAACCGGATAAAGAAACGGGAAAAATCGCAGAAAAAAAAATCTACTTTTCCCAGGTGACACGAACTACGTCTGTTAGGCTCCGCGGAAAAAGAAAGACTGAGCAAGATGGCACCCTTGGGCGGGAAGGGGACCGCGCAGGCACGCTGCATTCCCAAAGGCTTTCTTTGAAAGCTAGGGAAATGCTCCGCACAGGGGCTCCATCAGCGCCGACGTCACCCATATGTGAGGACTGACTTCCTGCTTGGTCCTGGAGAAAGATGGATTTATCTTGCAGGTAGTATTTTCTTAATAGGGTGGACAGAGTGGAGTGGTTTGTATTGGGGTTTTTTGTGCTGTATGTGTTTTATTATTGTAACCACTTAGAAGTTTTGATAGGCAGGTTATAAATGGTTTTAAATAAATAAATAAATAGTATGCAAGCTAGGCTGAAGTATGTTTAATATGTAAATATCAATTTAATTTTGACCTGTACCATTTTTATCCTTTTTCTTTTTGTACAGATGTGGGAATGGGAGGGAAACATTTTCCTCCTGTTTGGGGTTTTAGCTCAAATCAGAACCCATTCTGACAATTGGAATCATAATGTTACAACAATACACTCCCCACACTTGAAGTCCGAAAAGAAAAAAATATTTTTTTGTCCGACCCAACATTACAGCTGACAATAGTATAAGAGCTAGCCCAGATCCATTTCCACCTTGTGCACAATTCCACTCAGACTTCTATACTAGCTAAATATATTTTCTTTTTGGACTTCAAGCGCGGGGAGGGTACTGTTGTCACAGAGTGGAGAATGAGCTTCTTGACCAAGGATCTAATATTTGTTTTATTGAACTAGTATCATAAGCCTTCTTCATTCACAACTTTCCAGGAATTTTTTCCCATATTTTTCAGGCCCTCTTAGCTCATTCAGTCATCAGAGTGTTAGTCCTCGACCAGGAGCCATACTCCAGGGCTCTTTCTACCTGTGCTTTTCAAAATGCTATAATGCGAGAGTTTCTAATCGAATAATATTTCACAGTTCCACCACAGAGAAGAAATATACTTCTGCTGCTAACTGAAAATTCAAATTCATGTCAAACTTTATTTTGTTAAGGGATGATATTATATAAACTTTTCCCATGTGTAAAATCATGTTTAAAAGGGTAATGTGCATAAAAATATGCACTAATGTGACTGACATGTAGGCGTGTTCTGGAATGGATTCGTGAAGTATGCATGAAAGCATGATTGCTTTCCTGTAACGGGGGTTCTTCGTATTCAGAAGGGGTATGCAGCCACACTCGAAGGTGCTGTCCGGGTGACAGCGCCGATGCTGGCTCTCCCTTAGCTTAGAGGAGTCCTTCGGACTTCTGAGCATGCGTGCGCCTTCCTGCCTCACCATCATGGTCCGGTACCTCCTCATTCTATCTCAGAGCAGGTAAGTGCAGTGCTTAAGGCAATCAGAAAAACTGAGAAGTAGATACAGATGGAGATACTACCGATGACAGGATGGAACTGGTATGTAAGGACATGCAAGGTGAAGACTGTCTGCTACTTTCAGCAAGGGTGGAATGCTGATGACATCGATCTGAGATTTATTGTGATGAAATGTGTAGACTGCTCTTTACGTTTGTTCTGAGTAGTCATTCATTCCATCTCTCTTCCTTTTTTTTTTTGAGGGGTGGGTAAGTGTGGCTGCATACCCCTGCTGAATATGGAGAAACCCGTTACAGGTATGCAACCATGTTTTACTCTGTATTCAAGCAAGGAGATACAGGCACACCCAAAGTTGAGTCCAGAGCTGAGGGCTGCCTGAAAGTCTGATAAAACGGAGGTGTAAGAAGTTATGCAAAGAGGTTCCCGAGGACAGCCTGGCCAAAGACAAGGTTCACTGCTGAAGATTGATCCAGGCTGTAGTGCTTCGTGAAGATATGTACTGATGACCACATAGCGGCTTTGCAGATATCCTGAGGAGGAATAGTAGCTAAATTGGCAACAGTGGCTCAGAGATGATGGGGGCCCACATGAATATAACAAAAAGATATGCAGTCTGAAATCCAAGAGCAAAGGGTCTGCTTAGACACAGTCTTCCCTGGGTTGTTAGGGTTAAAGGTGATAAAAAGCTGGGAAGACTGACAGATCTGAGTGGTGGCTTGCAAGTAATAGAGCAAGGCTCGGCAACAATCCAGAGAGTGTAGAGCTTCCTCCAGCGAATCCAGTTGAGCGTCTGGGAAAAACATAGGAAGCACAATGGATTGGTTCCAATGAAAACTGGATACAATCTTTGGAAGGAGTTTAGTATGGGTACGCAAGAGTACCTTATCATGATGAAATTGAGTTTATGGAGGATAACTGACAAGAGCCTGGAGCTCTCTGAGGTTACAGCAACTAGGAAGATGGTTTTCCATGTGAGGTGTTTCAATGAAGCAGATCCCAGGGGTTCAAAGAGACTCTTCATGAGCTCTGAGAGGACAACATTGAGATCCCATGCTGGAGCAGGTGGTTTTATTGGAGGCTTTGTGTTCAATAAGTCTTTCATGAAGCGAGAAACCAGTGAATGCATGGAAATAGGTTTGTCATCCTCATGACTATGGAATGCTGCAATGGCAGAGAGATGGTAGCGAACTGACAAAGTCTGAAGACCAGAGTCATATAGGTGAAGGAGATAGAAAAGAATATAACTGAAGGAGCATGAGGCTGGGTCTAGGTCCTGCCATGCAGCCCAATGGGAGAAGCGAGTTCATTTACGCTGATAGGGGTGCCAAGCAGAAGATTGGTGAGATGCTTGAAGTATAGCTTGAACACTAGCTGGTATGGGGGAAACAACAACATTCAGCTGGTAAGCAGGTTGAGATGTAGGTGACGACCTTCCTGCTGCGTGAGAAGGAAGGGATGAAATGGTAATGGCCAAGGCTGTTGTCTGCCATGATGAGGAGATGTGGGCACCAGATATGTCTGAGCCACTGAGGAGCAATAAGGTTTAGAGTCACCTTGTCCACGCAGACCTTGGAGGAGGATTCGAGGAATTAGCGGGAATGGCAAAAATGCATAGAGATCTGTCCAAAAAATGAGGAAGGCGTCCGCTGTCCATCTGTTGGAAGTGGGATGAAGGGAGCAATACAGTGGACACCTTGCATTGTCTGTGGCAAAAAGATCCACTTCTGGGGTCCTCCAGACTTGGAAGACAGGAGTTAGGACTATGAGATCCAAAAGAACATTTGTATGGGTCCATGCAACAACTGAGGGAGTCTGCTAATTGGTTCTGAATACCTGGGAGGTAGACTGCCCAGAGGAAGATTCTAATGGATTGAGCGTAAAGCAGACAGCTTCTCGGCAAAGATGGAGGGACCCTTAGCTGCCCTATTTGTTGCTTGTCGGTCTGCACCAGAAACGATTTGCTGTGGACCCAATGATGGAAGGCATGCAGGGCATAGTAAACTGCACACATCTCTAGAAGGTTGATGTGCAGAGAGACCTCTCTGCTGGTCCAATGCCCTTGAGTCATAAGATGGAAAAAATGGGCTCCCCAGCCCATATGGGAGGCATCTGTTGTCAAAATGAGCTGATGCAGCTGTTCCAGGAATGGCCACCCATTGATGGAAGTGTCCACCAGTGAAGAGACTGAAGCAACATGAGGGGGTTGGGCCCAGAGAGAGAGTCCTGATGACAAAGGGATAGAGTATGCAGATTCAAGTTGAGTTCGAGATGCCATCGGAGCGGCTGCATGTAGAGATGTGCTAACAGAATCATATATACTGAGCCTGCTATGTGAACTAATAGATATAGTATAGTTCAGGCCAATGCACTGTGCAGAGTGAGCAGTTGGGAACTGAGCTGCTGTATAAGGATTACTCTGTTGGGTGGCAAAAATGCATGAGCTACTTTTGTAACCAAGCGAGCCCCTATAAACTCAAGAATTTGATGGGGCTCATACTCAGAATTTTGGGATTTTATGATGAAGCCTAGCTGCTGAAGAAGCAAGGATGTCCTGCTATTTGACAGCTGGGTTGAAGCTCTGTTGGGTCCTGAAATAAGCCAATCATCCAGATAAGTATAAACACACAGGCCTTACCTGTGCAGGTGCGCTACGGCTACTGCCAGGCACTTTGTGAAAACCCTTGAACTGAAGAGAGTCCGAGGGATAGAACTCTGTATTAATAGTCTTCTGTCTTGAAGCGAAAGCGGAGGTATCGCCAATAATGAGGATGGATGGGGATATGGGTACAGGCATCCTTGAGGTCCAGAGAGGTGAGCCAGTCTTCCTTTCTCAACATGGGAAGAATGGTGGCTAGAGGTCATTTTGAACTTTTCTCTCCTGATGTAGAGGTTGACTTCCCAGAGCTTGAGGATTAGTCAGAGGCCTCCACTTTATTTGGGATAAGGAAGGACCTAGAATATAAGCTGTTGTGCTATTGCTCCGGTACAGGCTCGATTGCATGGTTTTTAAGTAGTTTTGCAATCTCTTCTGCTAGAAGGGGAAGATGCGAGGGAGGAACATTGCTGGAGTGGATTTTGAGGGGGGATCGTAAAATTTAATTTGTAACCTCATGCAATGATGCTGAGAACCCAATGATCCATGGTGATGGTCTTCTAGACCTCCTGGAAGTACTGGACATGGCTCCCAACTGGCAGATAGTCAAAAATTGGGGGTCGCCTTAGGCAGCTGGGCTGAGACGGTCACGGGTTGCTTTTTATCCCTTTGCCTGGGAAGCTGAGGATATGCAGGTGCAGGCTGATGTGGTGGAGGAGAGAATAGGGTTGGAAATGCCAATGAGGGTAAAATTGTTAGAAATATTGGTAGTGGTATACTCTTCGGTACGGTGGATATTGTGAGCAATGGAACTGATGCGCTGTCTCCTGAGGCTGAGCTGCAAGTTCCTGCACCATAGAAGAGTGATCTTTAACCTCCGAAACAGCTTCCTGAACCTTAGGACCGAAAAGACTATCGCCCTGATGGGGAGCATCTGCCAGATGGTCATGAAGATCTTCTTGCAGGCCAGAAACCTCTGAGCCAAGCAGTGCGACAGGCAAGATGGAAGTAGCCGTGGATCAGACAACTGAGTCAAAGGCACAAAGGTGGCTCGAATGATATGGTAGAGAGACTCTTGCAAATTGTCCTGAAGAGTATGTACATCCAGAAATGGAGTGGTAATGGGGTCTGCGAAAGAAGTTCATGATGGTATTAAATTAATTGGAGTTGATGAGCTAAGATCTTCATGGCTAGAACACCATTCTGAAAAGTCTTTCAACTAACAGAATCCAATGTCTGCTAGTCCTTTCCTGGCAGAATTTGGACATGAGACTTGGATGACTTCGTTTTTTTTTTTTTAAGGACAGCTTCAGATATTACCATCTGATGAGGCAGCTGCTGATGCTGGAAACCAGGTGCAGGCAGAACCTTGCACTTAAATGTCGAGATGACCAGGTGTAGCATGGACCGATGTTGGCGTCTTCCAGACTGAGAGGAGACCTGGGGAATTGGAATGGCTAGGACCTCTTTAGGAGTGGAACAGGCTTGCAAGATAGACTGGAAATCTGTTTTGTTGGTGGGAGCTTGAGTATCACTAACAGCAAGCATGCTAGACACTTTCTGGAGAAACTCTGGGTAGAAGAAATCCTCAGGAGATACTTCCCCCAGTGGGTATTCCGAGGAAGATGTTGGCTCAACATCTCCCATGAGAGAGGGTTACGAATTCCACTGATGAGAGTAAGGGGAACTTGTGGCCTAATAAGGATCCATGCCCGAGGGTACAGGGGCTCCCCAGTCCACGAGGGGAAGGGGTTCCTGTGGAGAAACTGGCAGAGGTTAGTAGGAAGGGACGTCTGCATAAGATGGTTGGTCGCCCAAATGCCCTCGAGTATGGAGCAGACAGAGCTTAAAGATCCCAAATTACCCATGTCTACCAATAGCCAAATTAATATGAATAAAATACAGTCTCTAAAATGCTTGTATGCAAATGCTAGCAGTCTAAAAAATAAGATGGGAGAGTTAGAATATATAGCACTAAATGAGAGGTTAGATATGATTGGAATATCAGAGACATGGTGGAAGGAGGACAACCAGTGGAACACTGTGATACCTGGGTACAAACTATATCGTAATGATAGAGCTGATCAAATTGGTGGAGGGATTGCGCTCTATATTAGAGAGGGCATTGAGTCAGAAAGGATTAAAGTTTTGCAGGAAACAAAATTTGCTGTAGAATCTCTATGGAGTGAAATTGCATGTAAAAAGGGGAAGGCGATGGCAGTGGGGGTGTACTATCGACCTTGCCAGAATAAAAAAATGGATGATGAAATGCTCAAAGAAATCAAGGAAGCTAACAAAAGTTACAGCGCAGTAATAATAATGGGCGATTTCAATTACCCCGGTATCGACTGGGTCGGTGTCACGGCAGGACATGCTAGAGAGATAAAGTTCCTAGATGAAATAAATGACTGCTTCTTGGAGCAGCTGGTTCATGGTCCAACCTGAGGGGACGCCATATTAGACCTAGTCCTTAGTGGAACACCAGATCTAGTGCAAGAGATAAGGGTGTTGGGGCCACTTGGCAATAGTGATCATAGCATGATCACCTTTGATTTAATTAGTGGAGGAGGGATAGTAAGGAAATCCACAGTACTACCCTTTTAACTTTCGAAAGGGAGACTATGATGAGAAAAATAGTTAAGAAAAAACTAAAAGGAGCAGTTGTAAACGTTAAAGAGTTACATCAAGCTTGGGTGTTGTTGAAAAATACTATCTTGGAAGCCCAGATCAGCTGTATTCCACGCTTTAAGAAAAGTGGAAGGAAGTCCAAAAAACTGCCAGCATGGTTTAAAGGTGAGGTCAGAGAGGCTGTTGTTGCCAAAAAAGCATCTTTCAGGAAATGGAAAAAAGAGCCAAACGATGAAACCTGGAAACAGCACAAGCACTGGCAAGTGAAATGCAAGGCATTGATAAGGCAGGCAAAGGGAGAATTTGAGAAGAAGCTTGCTGTGGAAGCAAAAACGCGAAATAAAGACTTTTTCAAGTACATTCGTAGCACAAAACCTGTGAGAGTGTCAGTTGGTCCATTAGATGATAGAGGGGTTAAAGGGGCACTAAGAGGCGACAAGGTGATAGTGGAGAGACTGAATGAATTCTTTGCTTCGTTCTTTACTGAGGAAGATGTAGGGATGTTACCCATTACTGAAGTGGTATTTAAAAGTGCGGAAGAATTGAAGGAAATATCGATACATTGGGAAGATGCATTACAACTATTAGATAAACTGAAGAGTAGCAAATCACCTGGGCCGGATGGTATACATCCAAGGGTGCTGAAAGAACTGAAATATGAGATTGCAGACCTGCTATTAGTAATCTGTGAATTTTCATTAAAATCATCTGTAATACCTAAAGATTGGAGGATCGCCAACGTAACGCCAATTTTTAAAAAGGGTTCCAGGGGTGATCCGGGAAACTACAGACCGGTGAACCTGACGTCAGTACAGGGAAAAATGGTAGAAACCATCATAAAGAATAAAATTACTCAGCATGTAGATAGTCATGGCCTAATGGGAGACAGCCAACATGGCTTTAGACAAGGAAGATCTTGTCTTACTAATGTTATGATTTTTTGAAGGTGTGAAGAAACAGGTGGACAAAGGTGAGTTGGTTGATATAGTGTATCTGGACTTTCAGAAAGCCTTTGACAAGGTCCCTCATCAGAGACTTTTGGCAAAACTAAAGAGTCATGGGATAGGAGGCAGTGTACTATTGTGGATCAGGAACTGATTAAAAGATAGAAAGCAGAGGGTAGGGCTAAATGGCCAATTGATGTACCCCAGGGATCTGTGCTGGGTCCGCTGCTTTTTGACATATTCATAAATGACCTGGAAAAGGGAATGAGTGAGGTTATCAAATTTGCAGATGACACAAAACTATTTAAAGTTGTTAAAACCCAAGAGGATTGTGGAAAATTGCAAGAGGATCTTGATAAATTGGAAGACTGGGCATCAAAATGGCAGATGAAATTTATTGTGGACAAGTGCAAAGTTATGCACCTAGGGCAGAACAACCCAAACTATGGTTACACGATGCAAGGTTCCACATTAGGAACCACCACCCAGGAAAAAGATTTAGGCGTCATGATGGATATCATATTAAAACCCTCGGCCCAGTGTGCAGCGGCAGCCAAGAGAGCAAATAGAATGCTAGGTATCATAAGGAAAGGAATGGAAAATAAAACAAAAGATATTATAATGCCTCTATATTGTTCCATGGTGAGACCGCACCTTGAATATTGTGTGCAATTCTGGTCGCCGTATCTTAAAAAGGATATAGCGTTATTAGAAAAGGTTCAGAGAAGAGCCACCAAAATGGTAAAGGGGATGGAAGGATACTCCTATGAAGAAAGGCTAAAAAGGTTAGGGCTCTTTAACCTGGAAAAGAGACGGCTGAGGGGAGATATGATAGAAGTCTATAAATTAATGAACGGAGTGGAACGGGTAAACGTAGATCGATTGTTTACGTTATTAGAATATAGAAAGACTAGGGGAAATGCAATGAAACTACAGGGTAATCTATTCAAGACTAATAAAAGAAAATATTTTTTCACTCACCGTTTAATCAAACTCTGGAATTTGTTACCGGAGGATGTAGTAAAGGCTGCTAGTGTAGCTGGGTTTAAAAAAGGTTTGGACAAGTTCCTGGAGGAAAGGTCCATAAACCATTATTAAGAAGGGACCCAGGATATCAATGCTTGACCCAATACAAGCATAGTGGAACCTGTGTCTTTGGGGAAAACTGCTAGGTACGTATGACCTAAATTGGCTACTGTTGGAAACAGGATACTGGGCTTGATGGACCTTGGTCTGACCCAGTATGGCATCTCTTATGTTCTTACTAGGAGGGGCAGCCCCCAGAAGGGCTGCAGTATCTTGGACGAAACAACATAACAGTTGCAGGAGGGGGTCAGTAAGGAGGGTCCTTATCTGCTATCGGGGGAACCAAAGTGGATAAAGATGGTATAGAGTCCATTTGCTGCTTTGCCTTTTGGACGTATGAGAGGAAGCTTCAAACAAGTCTCCATCAGACTTCCGCTTGTTCTCCTGGGAACTTCAGGTCATCTTTCCAGCAATGCTTTGACTTAGATCTATGCTTGCTACCTAACTGAGGCTCCGGCTTCAGAGACAATTCTATGGAGGCCAGGATAGGTGGAGATGGGGTAAGGCCTCTAGCCTGCTGTTTCAGGCTCTGGGCTATCTACATGGATGCCGGCGCCGGTAGAAAGTCTGCCTCAAGGCATACGGCAATCCCATCCACTCCAAATCATGCCTTGTCTGGGCCTGATGGGATAGAAGCAGGCGATGAAGTAGGAGCCGCCATGAAACAAGATACAGAAAACACACTGTTTTGGACAGTTCTTGAAGCCTGTGTCTAACTGTACTGGGCAGTGCAGCTGACAGTAACTCTACAGATCTCTGTATTCTGGTTCCTTTATTATTATTTCTTTTTTAATACGCAGCTGTGCAGGCAGAAGGCTCTTCTTGCTGCTTTTCACCCTTTTAGTGCATGCTGACGGCAGGGAAGGCTAAGAGCCGCCAAGAAAGAGCTCAGTATTTTTTTTTTTTTTACTTCGCAGTTGAAAAGACCCAAAGAAACTAGAATCAAAAACAAAGAACTAAAGAAAAACATGATTTGACAGGAATGAGGGAGAGATGCGGCTGGCTGCTGCTGCACTTGTAGAAGACTGAAGAGACAGTGGACCGTGATGGTGAGGCAGGAAGGCACCGTCTCAAGACGGTACCTTAGAGTGTGCCTGCATTCCCCTGCTTGAATGTGGAGTAACATCTACACTTGTTTCTCAGCAGGCATAAGTATCTGCACTTCAATCTAGCAACAATTTCTGCTGGTTTATCCCTAGTATTTTATAAAGGCACACGGATGCCTTAGGCAGGCACACACTGCATTTTCCATGTATAAAGCACAGAAACTGCCTCTTCTAAAACTCCAGTTAAAGGATATTTTCAACAGATCCTTGGAAACAGAGAGGTTCCTCAGGACTGGAGAACGGCTGATGTCATACCTCTACACAAACGTGGTGACAGGGAAGAAGTGTCAAACTACAGGCCCGTGAGCCTTACCTCGGTGGTGGGAAAAGTAATGGAGGCGCTCCTGAAAAAGCGAATAGTGAACTTTCTCAAAACCAACAGGTTGCAAGACCCGAGGCAACATGGCTTTACCGAAGGACGATCTTGCCAAATAAATCTGATTGAGTTCTTTGACCGGGTGACCAGGGAGCTAGATCAGGGACATGCGATGGATGTCATCTACCTGGATTTCAGCAAAGCCTTTGATACTGTTCCTCATAGGAGGCTTATCAATAGACTCAGTAGCTTGGGGATGGATCCTAAGATGGTAAATTGGATCAGAAATTGGTTGACTGACAGACGACAGAGGGTGATGGTAAATGGAGCTCACGCGGATGAAGGGAAGGTGATTAGCGGGGTGCCCCAGGGGGTCGATCCGGGGCCTGGCACTGTTCAATGTATTTGTGAGCGATATTGCTGAAGGACTGAATGGAAAAAGTATGTCTTTTTGCAGATGACACAAAAATTTGCAATAGAGTTGACTCCCCCAAGGGAGTGGATAGCATGAGGAAAGATCTACAAAAGCTGGAAGAATGGTCTAATGCTTGGCAATTAAGATTTAATGCAAAGAAGTGCAGAGTCACGCACTTGGGTAGCAGAAATCCAAGGGAAATGTACGTGATAGGGGGAGAGAGGTTAGTATGCGCGGATCAGGAGAAAGACCTTGGTGTGATTATTTCTGAAGATCTCAAGGTGGCAAAACAGTGCGACAAGGCGGTGGCAAAAGCCAGGAGGATGGGGCTGCATACAAAGAGGAATCACCAGCAGAAAGGAAGAGGTACTTATGCCACTGTACAAGTCACTGGTGAGGCCTCACTTGGAATACTGTGTTCAGTTTTGGAGACCGTATCTTGCAAAGGATACAAAAAGACTGGAAACTGTTCAGAGGAAGGCGACCAAAATGATTTGGAGCCTGCGTCAGAAGCCTTATGAGAAGAGAGACTTGAAGACCTAAACATGTACACTTTGGAGGAGAGGAGGGACAGGGGAGATATGATTCAGACCTTTAAATACTTAAAGGGAAATAACGAACAAACCAACCTTTTCCAAAGACGGGGAAGCTGTAAAACTAGAGGGCATAACAGGAAGCTGTGAGGTGGTAAATTGAAAGGCAATGTCAGGAAATACTTTTTCACAAAAAGGGAGGTGGATGCTTGGAATGCCTTCCTGATGGAAGTGGTGGGGGCAAACACGGTGATGGAATTCAAAATGGCACGGGACAGACACAGTGGATCCCTTTACAGCAACAGGATAAAATCAAAATAAACTGAACCATCTAATTTCTCAACAAATAGGGGCGTCTTACATGGAGTGGTGGGTCCATCCCTAAACAGGGACGTGGGGAGGGGTGGCCTGCACAGCGCGGCAGGTGCACCTACTCTTGCCATCGTGCTGGGCAGACTAGATGGACCATGCTGGTCTTTATCTGCCGTCATTTACTATGTTACTATGTAAGTACACATGCAGACAAGAGAAAACACGGGCATTCCTGAGGGTGCAGTTACAATGTACAGGCACAGACTGCATATGCACATTTATGCCTACCCCAGAGCATGTGTAAAATGTGTGTGTTACTTGGGGATATTCTAGGAGCCTATTTTATGAAAGACATGTTGGGATAACAAAATTTGTATATGCTCTCTGTTATAAAAATTACCATCTAAATATTTTAGACTTTCAGAAGCTATGTGCTGGCTGTGCAGAAGAGATATGTACTACCTTGTCTGAATTGTCACCCATATTCTTGATTACTATCTACAGCAGGGGTCCTCAAACTTTTTAAACAGGGGGCCAGTTCACTGTCCCTCAGACCGTTGGAGGGCCGGACTATAGTTTAAAAAAAAAAAAAACTATGAACAAATTCCTATGCACACTGCACATATCTTATTTTGGTGATCTGTACCATAGTTGGCTCCAGGTTTTATCTTTGTTAATGTTATTGAGCTTTTCCAACATTGACTTCCACAAATGTAGTCAGTTTGATATTTGTGCAATCCATTGGGGAAAGTCTGTGTGTACAGTTGCCACTTGTGTTACTGGAAGAAGGTATTTGAGATGAATAGATCTTTGGTCTTGCAGAATTTTATCAGTCCTTCTCTAGCTTCATTTCTGTTACCAAGTCCAAATTTTCCAACCACTGCCTTCTTCTTTGTTGCCCACTTTTGCTCTCCAGTCAACTAATAAATTCTATAGGAAAGAGGAAGCTAGAGTCCTTCTTTAGGGAGAAGTACGGCCTAATTGTATTTTTACTTTTGAAATAAACTCGAATGAGATGTTTTGAATCAAGATGATAAATATCGGGGGGGGGGGGGGGGAGTATTTTAGGAACACTATTCTTGCTTTGAAAATGGACATACAGATGTTCAAAGCATAGAGGCATCCCTGGAGTCATTTTATAAAGCAGTTCTAAGGATGTCACCAGCGCGAAAACATCCAAGGCTGAATAGAGGCATGTTTGGGGCTTTCCCAAGACCTTGGATGTCCACACCCAATTTCAGCAATGCCCCTCACATATTGAATCCAAGTTTATACAGTACCTCCTCCAGGACATGAATACGCATCAGAAAAGTTCTCATTCTGCCATAGACAAGAAGGTATTCTAATACCCCCTACCTTTTTTATGGTCGGCATCGGGGAGTTGAGCGGGAAGTGGAGCCCCTCCCCGATCACCCTCGCAAGACCAATCGGGCCACCGGAACACCAAAGAAAGTCAAAGTACCTCTAGGCGTGAAGGGAAATCCCACCACACAACCAGCAACTGCAGCAGTCCTGATCGGCATCTGGGAGGTGAGCGGGAAACGAAGCCCCTCCCTGATCACCCTTACAAGACCAATCAGGCCACCGGAACACCAAAGAAAGGCAAAGCGCCTCTAGGCATGAAGGGAAAGCCTGCCACACAACCAGCAACTGCAGCCGCCTCACTTCGCCTCATGGTAGAGCCGCCCCTGACGACAGGCAGCGGCAGCAAAAACACCCGGGGGGCCAGATAAATGTCCTCGGCGGGCCGCATGTGGCCCATGGGCCGTAGTTTGAGGACCCCTGATCTATAGTGATGACTCATTAAGAAATGACTGCAAAATCCCATATATCCGAAGACTGAGAAGTCAACAGCTTGGCCACTGGCTGGGCATGCTGTAGAGGACTGATATTTGCAAGGCTGCTGATTGCAGCGGGGCAATTTCTTAGGTGCTCTAAACAGACAGCGAAAAGATGAATGAATGGGCACCTTTCTCAGCTTGGAAAAGTGCAATAGTACTAATTATTTATTTAGCTGCACTTATATACCGCTTTTTACCGGGTCAGCTAAGAAAGCAACAAAACTAAACAATCCAGCTTCTGGAGCTGCCCTAACATACGCCATCGATACCCATCATCACCTCAAGTGAGACAGTATACTAGGGTATTTGCAATGATGGGAACACCAATCCGTTTACTTCTGGTTCTTCCTCAAAAGAACTACAAAAAAAGGCAATGCAGACTCCTGGTAGCCCAGACCTTTCTTCCAATGGAGGGTTAAGTGAGTTGCCCAAGACCACAAGGAATGTCGGTGGGAATCAAACCCTGATCTCTTGGTTACCAAGCCAGTGCTCTAACCAGTAGGCTACTCCTGCACTCCCAAAAGAACTACATGTAGCAGTTAACTTGCACTAAAGCACAAAAGGTCTCAAGAATATTCTAACACCGTAGTTGTGGTTTGGATCACTTAGCTCATAAGGGCACTATGAGCAGAGGAAAATGGGGTCTGATCAGCAGGATGTAGATACAATTTTGCACATGTATCAAAATTATAAAGTATTCTGAAAATTATATGTCCTGGCACTTAACCACAGAACACTTTAAATTAAAATTTGTAAAGGTTTAATTGCATTCAGAAGAAAAACGGTACTTACAAAATGAGGTGTGACAATTTATGTAAAAAGGTGGAACGAGTAATATAAGGCATTATTTTCCACTACTGAATTAAATATTCAACAGGTAACAGACTTTTGTAGAAAGAATCTTAAAGCATGTTTACTAAAGTGCAGTAACATTTACTGCGGGCTTTAGCTTATGCTAAGTGATTGGCGCAGGACCAAAAAGCATAGTTACTCACCTGTAACAAATGATCTCCGGGAACAGCAGGAATTTAGTCTTCACATATGGGTATCGTCGGTACCGACAGAGCGTGCGCAGGAACGCTCCCCAGCGTCGAATTAGAAAGCTTTAGGGAGCATCCCACAGTGCCTGCGTGCTGCCTTCCCGCCTTTCCCAACTGCCTCTCTCCAGTTGAGTTTTAAAGCTGAGACAAAGGGAGAAAGAGAGAGAGGGAAAGAAAAGAAAAGAGAGATACAACTCCTAGGGGCGGTGGGTGGGTTGTGAAGACTAAATTCCTGCTGTTCCTGGAGATCACCCGTTACAGGTGAGTGTAACTATGCTATCTCCAGGAACAAGCAGGAATGTAGTCTTCACATATGGGGACTCCCTAGCTACAGATGCCAGGGAGAGACCCCAGAAGTTGTGTGCCCTTGTGAAAGGGCTCCACTTCCCCCCATGGATCTCTGGCATCCTACCGGGGATGGTGGGTAGGAGTTGATTAAATATGGAACATGTGTCGTAGAACAGCCTGACCAAACAAAGCATCCCGGCGGGAGTCTATGCAGTAATGGGCTGTGAAGGTATGAACCGAGGCCCAAGTAGCTGCTCGACAGATGTCGTCAATAGACACAGAGTGTAGATGAGCCATTGAGGCTGCCAAGGCTCTCACATTGTGAGTTGTGACATGGCCTTCCAGAGAAAGGTTTTTACTGTGATAGGTAAAAGAAATGCACTGTGCAATCCAATGGGACAAAGTTCTCTTGGAGACTGGAAGTCACAAATGAGAAGGATCAAAAGCAACAAAGAGTTGAGAGGACTTTCTATGTTGCTGTGTCCTTTGTAAGTAAAAAGCAAGTGCTCTTTTACAGTCCAAAGTATGAAGATTCCTTTCTGCATTTGAAGCATGAGGCCTTGGAAAAAACACAGGTAGGTAAACTGCTTGGTTTAAATGAAAAGGTGAGACCACCTTTGGCATAAAGTGTGGATGAGTCCTAAGACCTTATCATGATGGAACCTTGTATAAGGAGGATCAGCCACTAATGCTTGCAATTCACTGATGCGACGTGCCAATGTGATTGCAATGAGAAAGAGAACATTCCAGGAAAGGAACTTCAAGGAGGTAGTAGCTAGAGGTTCAAAAGGCGGCTTCATGAGCTATCCAAGAACCAGATTTAAGTCCCATGCTACCGTGGTGGCCTAATGGGAGGCTTAGTTAGAAGGAGGCCCCTCATAAATCTCGCTATGAGAGGATGAGAGGAAATAGGTTGTCCATTTAAAGGCTTGAAAGAAGCTGAAATAACACTTAAATGGATTCTTATTGAGTTAGTCTTAAGCCCTGCATTAGATAAATGAAGGAGATACTCCAAAAATGATTCCAGAGGTATCGCCAGGGGGTCAAGACCCTTCTGCGAACACCATATGGAAAACCTTTTCCACTTGAAAGCATAAGAGCGTCTTGTGGAAGGCTTTCTAGAAGCATAAAGGATATCCTTTACTTGTTGAGACAGGTTAAGACCATGAAGGTCTAGGCCCTCAGCAACCAGGCCCTGAGATGCAGAGAGTGGGGATCGGGATGCCACAACATCCCGTCCTCCTGAGACAGATCTGGAGCAGATTCTAACTCCAGAGATGGAGCTTGAGAGAGATGTAGGAGCAGAGGGTACCATACCTGCCGAGGCCAATGTGGAGCTAAGAGAATCATATGGCCTCTGTCTCTCTGAAGCTTGAATAGGGTTTTGGGAATTAGGGGAATGGGTGGAAAGGCATATAGGAAGTCCTGACTCCAATGGAGGAGGAAAGCATCCCTGGCCTGCGAACCCTGAGCCGGAATTCTGGAACAGAATTGGGGAAGTTTGACATTCAACGGACTTGCAAAGAGGTCTATGTCTGGAGTTCCCCAAATTTGAAAAATATTTGCTACCTTGCCTGCACGAAGAGACTACTCGTGTGGAAGCAGAACTCGACTGAGTCTGTCTGCCCAGGAGTTTTGAATGCCTGGCAGATACACTGCAAGGAGATGAATCTGATGCTCTCTGGCGAGGGCCCATAGTCGCAAAGCTTCGTTGCAAAACGACAGAGAGCCTGTTCCTCCCTGCTTGTTCAGATAGATCATAGCTACTTGATTGTCCGTCTGAATTAGGACTGTCTTGTAGCTGAGCTGGGTGTGGAACACTCAAAGAGCAAGGAAGATTGCTCTGAGCTCCAAGAGATTGATGTGTAGATGGGTCTCCTGTGGAGTCCAAGTGCCCTGGGTAGAGAGATCTTGCAGGTGAACTCCCCAGAAAGCATAGAGGCCTGGAAGGTTCGACGCCCAAAGGCATCAACAGTCCTACATTCACATCCTGGAGGATTAGATGCATGTCTCTTTGCACTCTTGATCCTTCTCATAGCTGATTCCACTACCATGGAGTGGTGTGGTAACTGGGTTTTCTGAAATCCAGGACAAGGAGGTACTCGAGACATGGCATCGAGCCTACGAGAATGAGGAGAGGTGGTAAGAGGTGTTTCCCACATTCTTAGCATGAGATCATGCAAGATCTTATGAACAGGCAAAGTAGCTGCCTCTTTGGGAGCTTTAGGATATTGTAAAATCTACAACTCCCTTGTTCTGGGCTCTGTTTCAGGAGCCACTGTGATGGAAAGACTTCTAGCCACCTCCCGAATGAAATCCTGAAAGGATATATCCTCTGGAGGAGACATCCTACGTTTAGGAGAGGAAGGCTCTTCAGAGAGAAGTACTCCAGTACCGACAGAGCTGTCAGAATCCTCAGAGTCATCGGAGGATTCAAAATATCTTCTGTCCGGGTGCTTTTGCAAAGCACGATACCAGTACTGATCGAAGTCGGTACCGGCCTGTCGATACCGGAGGAAACAGCATGACTCGGTGTGGGCAACACAGTCGCCGATGTCGATTCTGGTGGTACCGGTACCGATATCAGTGCCAGAACCGGTGTCAATACCAGTTGAACCGTCTGAAGCGGTCCCGAAGGCACCAAAGCCCCCAGACTGCGTTCAATAGCCAAGAACCTCTGGTCTATTGACGCTGCCGATGCCTGGGTGTTGGTACCGGATGAAGCAGCCGGTACCCCAGAGCATGGCACCAGTAGTTCTGCTGAGGTTGAGGCCTCAAGAACATCCTGGAGCCCTGATAGTGCTTTGGAAGCCGAAGCCTCCGGCCGGGGCAATTTTGCCGGTACAAGTACCACAAGGGCAACACCAGAGGCATCTCGATGCTTGGAAGGAGATCTACCCTTTGAGGACCGGCTAGATTTATGTTTGGTTACCTGAGATCCATGGGAGGAAGACGAAGCCCTGGAAGACATCGATGCCATGGATGCTGCATCGGAGGGAAAAAGGGTGCTAAGCTTAGCAGCTCGGTTTTGTCGACCCCTCTTCGACATCATCCCACAGGCAACACACTCCGATATGGAGTGGTCAGGACCTAAACATTTAAGGCACCACTCGTGAGTGTCGGTGACGGAGATGGTACCGCCACACTTAGAACACTTTTTAAAACCCGAGGCAGGTTTTTCCATTCTGAAGGAAAAGTTGGGCCTAGTGCCCAAAATGGCATCTGATGGAAAAAAGACTGGAAAGTCCAGAAAAAAAAAAAAAGAGTTTGTTTTTTTTAAGAAAGAAAGACAGAACCGGCGGTACCGGTATAGCATCGAGGAAGGCAGACGCTACCACAAAAAAGAATGAAAAAGATGGGATAATTTCTGCGGTGACAGGAAAAATGACCTGCTGGCTCCGCGGAAAACGAAGAACTGGAGAGGGGCAGTTGGGAAACGCGGGAAGGCAGTACGCAGGCGCTGTGGGATGCTCCCAAAAGCTTTCTAATTGGACGCTGGGGAGCGTTCCCGCGCAGGCTCCGTCGGTACCGACGATACCCATATGTGAAGACTACATTCCTGCTTGTTCCTGGAGATTAACTGTTACCCTATGATAAATAAAAACAGCACACTGAAAATCATCCACCAACTGCTTAGCATGCGATGGGACAAGACCTGTGAGGATTGGTGCAGACAAGGGGCACACTGTGCTTAGCATGGGGATAACTGCCAATGTTGCAGTTAGCACATATTGGCAGGAGGGCTGGCTGAGGTATTTTTTCCTCTATATATACATACATAGCTTCAAATTGGTATTTCTTAAGTGACTCTCCCATTCTGTTTTTGTTTATCTTTTGAGCCTGGTTTGGAGTTTTTCACTTTTCTGTTTTGTTAGTGTTTTGGCTCCTTGGGGAAATTTTGTTATATAGTGCAGTTAGCACAGGAGCACTTAATGCCACCTCAATGGGTGGAATTAAATGCACCAGTGTTAATTGCGCTTGAAGGATTTAGCACGGTGAGGTATTTCTCAGTATAGCTACTGCAGGGGGGGGAAATGATGGACTTGCCTGGGCAATTGCACTTACTGTGTGTTAGTTTTGGCGCCAAACATGGCAATCCTTAGTGCAGTTTAGTAAACACGCCCCTTAGTTTAAGTTCAGGAATTTGTGATGGCTGCAGAAAATCCATAAAATATTATAGAAAAAAAATCACACCTTCTTAGTCTGAATGCATCTGCCTCATTTATATTCCAGATTTTTTAAAAAATAACAAAACAGCACAAAATTAGATTAACTGCGCAAGACGATATGCGTTCAGGAACACTGTTTGACATTAAGGACCTAAGACACGGACAATGCTTTGATCAGTAAATACAGCTGGCTCAGGCTTTATTATACAAGCACTTACTGTATGTGCTCAAGGGTAGAGTTTTCCTTTCAACATGTTGGTTGAGGGTGTGAATGAAAAGAACCCTGGTTTCAACTACACAGTCTTTAGTCTGTAGTTGATCTTCGATACCAGAATCTAGCTCGGAAGTCATCGCTGCAGGTCATGAAACCAGGATTAGTAGGGGAGTGCACAATACAGCGCACAATGTTATTGTGTCCCAATGAGAGCAAATTTCTTCGCTCAGCTGTTCTTGAATCCCAGCAGCAAAGGCTTATGGTCCTTTCATCTGGAAGCAGCACATAGTCTTCTGTATGGTTGAAGACAGCTTGAGTTCTGTGAACCTGTCTTCCACCCAAACCAGCTCCTAGGAGAACAAAAATAGTGGGTCAAACTCCTAATGCAATAGCAGAATCTCAAACTCTTTTTTTTCCAAGCCACAAAAGCTCTCAAATTCTACCACTATGTTAAATGATAGCCCATGGTTACTGCACTAACCCCTGTAAAAATGATCCAGATCTCCCTGGTAGAACCATTACTGAAAATATGCTCCTGATTTTAATTCTTACCTTAGAGTTTCACAAGAGACTTATTTTTTTGAATTGCATGCCTAAATATGAGCTCTAACATTTTGTAACATCCAGTTGCTTCAAGTACAGGCATACTTATGAGAAAAAGCGTAGTTACTCACCTGTAACAGGTGTTCTCCAGGAGCAGCAGGAATCAGTCCTCACTTATGGGTGACGTCGGCGCCGACGGAGCCCTCGCGGAGCAATTTTCCCCAGCTTTCAAAGAAAGCCTTTGGGAATTGCAGCGCGCATGCGCGGTCCTCTTCCCGCCCAAGGGTGCCATCTTAGCCAGTCAGATGACATAGCTAAAAAAAGACAGCATAAAAAATTTGCAAAAGAACAGAAGCAGACGATTGCAACTCCAAGGGGAGGAGGGAGGGTAGTGAGGACTGATTCCTGCTGCTCCTGGAGAACACCTGTTACAGGTGAGTAACTACGCTTTCTCCAGGACCAAGCAGGAAGTCAGTCCTCACTTATGGGACTCCCAAGCTCAAGGCTACCGGAGACCCTAAGCAAAAAAATGAGCTCCCTCTAGCTCAGCAGCACAGAAGGAAAGAATCTTCGCTGAATTATCACCCACCGGTAGCCCACATCCGGGATGGAGGGTAGGAGTTGCTCAGACCTCAAAGAGATTACGGAGGACTGCCTGTCCGAAAGCACTGTCCCTGCGGGACTCCCTCTCGAGACAGTAATGGACCGCAAAAGTCTGGCTCGAAGACCAAGTAGCGGCCCGGCAGATGTCTGCCAGCGGAACAGAGCGGAGGTAAGCCACTGACGTAGCCTTTGCCCGAACGCAATGAGCCGTGACTCGACTTTCTAAGGAGAGTCCGGCTGCCCCATAAGCCCAAGAGATACAGTCCGCAACCCAGATGGACAGAGTACGCTTGGAGACCGGGAGCCCCAAATTATTGGGGTCAAAAGACACAAAAAGCTGAGCAGCTTTACGGTGCTCCCGCGTACGGTCAAGGTAGAAGTTCAAAGCCCTTCTACAGTCCAGGGTATGGAGGACCGTTTCAGCTCGGCTGGAGTGTGGTCTGGGAAAGAAGGTTGGAAGTACCACCTCCTGATTGATGTGAAAAGGGGAGACCACTTTTGGAAGAAATTTTGGGTGAGTCCGTAGGACTACCCTATTTTTGTAGAACCGAGTGTAAGAGGGATCAGACACGAGGGCCTGTAATTCACTTACGCGTCTAGCGGAAGTGAGGGCTATCAAGAACAGCGTTTTCCAAGACAGAAAACGGAGAGAACAGGTAGCCATAGGTTCAAAAGGCGGACAGGTGATCCGCTGCAAAACCACATTCAGGTCCCAGTCAGGCGCTGGCGGGCGCAGAGGTGGTTTAAGTAGAAGGAGACCTCGGAGAAACCTCGCTACGAGAGGGTCGCTGGAGAGAGGTCTACCGTCCACCGGCACATGATGTGCCGAAAGAGCACTGAGGTGAACTTTGACGGAGTTGGACTTAAGTCCCAGATTAGAGAGGTGTAGCAAGTACTGCAAGATCACCGACACCGGGCAGGAGAAGGGATCCTGAGACTGTTGGGTACACCAGACGGCAAAGCGACGCCATTTAAGGGCGTAGCATTTGCGGGTAGAAGGCCGTCGCGAAGCCAAGACGACCTCCTCCACCTCTGCCGGCAGGAGAAGGGGAGCAAGGACTACCCTCTCAGCAGCCAGGCCATGAGGTTGAGAGACCTGAGGTTGGGGTGTAGTAGAGACCCCTGATCCTGAGTGAGGAGATCCGGTTGTACCCCCAGAGGGAATGGATCCTCCACCACTAATTGCAGTAGGAGCGGAAACCACGGCTGTCTGGGCCAGCGAGGGGCCACCAGGATCATGAAGGCTTTGTCTCGGAGAACCTTGAAAAGAGTCCGAGAGACTAGCGGGATGGGAGGGAAAGCGTACAGAAGGCTCCCCGACCATGAAATTAGAAAAGCGTCCGCCGCAACCCGAAGGGGGTGTGGCTGACGAGAGCAGAAGCGAGGAAGCTGCCGGTTGTGAGGACTGGCAAAGAGATCCACCGTGGGGAGGCCCCACTTTAGGAAGAGCTTCTGAACTACCAAGGGATCCAGACGCCACTCGTGCGGCTGGAGGATCCTGCTGAGTTTGTCCGCCAGGCAATTCTCTTGGCCCGGGAGATAAACTGCCTTGAGGAGAATGCCGTGACTGACGGCCCAAGAGCAGAGCTTCTGTGCCTCCCGGCAGAGGAGGAAGGAGCCCATGCCCCCCTGCTTGTTCACGTAGAACATGGCAACTTGATTGTCCGTCTGGACAAGGACGGACTGGTGGGAAGTCAGGTGGGAGAAAGCCTTGAGAGCCAGGCGGATCGCCCTGAGCTCCAGGAAGTTGATCTGCTGAGCAGACTCCCACGTGGTCCAGAGGCCCTGAGTACGTGCCCCTTGGCAATGTGCTCCCCAGCCCAGGAGGGACGCATCCGTGGTCAGCACCCGGGTCGGCTGAGGTGACTGGAAAGGCATTCCGAATATCAGGTTCGGCTGCCGAAGCCACCACCGGAGAGACGAGATCAGCGGCTCGGAGACGCGCACTAGGTCTGCTAGGCCGCCTGTGGCTTGTCGCCACTGCTGGCGGAGACACCATTGAGCAGGCCGCATATTCAGGCGGGCATTGGGGGTCACATGGACGGTGGAAGCCATATGGCCGAGCAGTCTCAGGAAGCGCCTGGCAGAGACCAGGGGCTGGCTGCGAAAACGGTCGGCTAGGTCCATGAGCCGTTGAGCCCTGTCGAGCGGTAGGTACGCTCGTGCCTGAGGAGTGTGGAGCCTTGCGCCGATGAACTCGAGATCCTGTGAGGGGAGCAAAGTGGACTTTGCGAAATTTATAACAAAGCCCAAGTACTGCAGAAGAGTCACCGTGCGGCGTGTGGCGCTGGTGACCTCCGGAGCGGACGCCGCTCTGATGAGCCAGTCGTCGAGGTACGGAAAGACAGAGGCCGTGAAGCCGGAGATGGGCCGCCACCACCGCGAGACATTTTGTGAAGACTCGCGGTGCGGAGGACAGGCCAAAGGGCAGTACTCTGTACTGGTAATGATTTCCTGCCACCACAAACCTTAGGTATTGGCGGTGGCTTGGGTGGATGAGGATGTGCGTGTAGGCATCCTTTAGATCCAAGGAGCACAGCCAATCTCCCTGCTGGAGGTAGGGCAGAAGGATTCCAAGGGTAAGCATTTTGAACTTCTCCCGCACAAGGAACTTGTTGAGGTTGCGCAAGTCCAGGATGGGTCTGAGGCCTCCTGTTCTCTTTGGTATTAGAAAATACCTGGAATAAAAGCCCTGACCTCTCAGGTGGTGTGGCACCGGTTCCACCGCCTGTTCCTGCAGAAGACCTGTTAACTCCTGAAGGAGTAATTCCCTGTGCAGAGGGGGTCGTGGAGGTTCTCCCGGAAAATAGGAGGGAGGGACCTGGTGGAAGTGGAGAAGATAGCCTTCTCGCACGACTTGAAGCACCCAGGCATCTGCGGTGATGCTGGACCACCTGTGGGCAAAGTGAACCAGCCGGCCTCCGGTGCTGGGAGGAACCAGCGGGGGGGGAGAGGCTATGCTTAGTGAGTCAAAAACCCCCACCCTGCTGAGCAGGGGCTGGTGGTGCAGGCTTGGGGGCTTGCTGCCTACGGGACCCGTTACCCCGTCCCTTGGCCTGCTGGCCCTGTTGGGGAGCCGCAGGGGCCTGATAATGGGGGTATTGTTTGTAGGCAGCCGCCTTCCTCGGGTAAAAGGACTTTTTTCCCGAGCCCTTCTTTTTCTGGGAAGGGGCAGAGGTCTTCCTAGAAAGCCTGGTCCTGGTGAGAGTCTCAGTCTCAATTTGTGCAGCCTTTTCAGCCATGGGCTTGCCAAAGAGGTTTTCGCCTCGGCAGGGGACATCGACCAACTTGTCCTGCACCCAGGGCTCAAGGTCTGACGACTGAAGCCAAGCCTGTCGGCGGGCACCGATGCCGGCTGCGGCCACTCGAG
Organism: Ichthyophis bannanicus; assembly: GCA_033557465.1. Taxonomy (NCBI): domain Eukaryota; kingdom Metazoa; phylum Chordata; class Amphibia; order Gymnophiona; family Ichthyophiidae; genus Ichthyophis; species Ichthyophis bannanicus. Next base: position 114,021,925 of record CM066049.1, on the reverse strand, counting down.
CCGATGCTTCAAAGCCATCATAGGCTGCTCGGGACATGAACCTAGAGCATTCCCGAATGCCAGTGGACAAGGCCAGGAACCTCCGCAAGGGTTCCTCGGACAAACCAGCGGAGAATCCGGCTAGCTCTTTAGCCAGATCTCGGAGATACATGCCCATGTATAGCTGGTAGGTCTGGACACGACATGCGAGCATAGAGCCCTGGAAACACTTCTTACCAAGGCCATCCAGGTTACGGGCCTCCCTGCCAGGAGGCACCGAGGAGTGCATCTTCTGGCTCTTAAGACGATGCATGGCCGATTCCACTACCATGGAATGGTGTGGTAGCTGTGCCATTTGAAAGCCAGGGCTCTTGCGGACTCGATAGATAGAATCGACCCGCTTGCTCAGGACCGGCGAGGAGGCCGGACTCTCCCACATGCGGAAGAGTAGTCGTTCCAGCATAGGAGGAACCGGTACAGTAAAGTGTTCCCTTGCGGGAGAGTCATACTGGAGGGCGTCGAGCTCTTCGGCTCGAGGCTCCTCCTCGGGGTCCGCAGGGAAGGCCAAAGCCTTGGCCAGATCCCTGACGAAGTCCGAGAACCGGGCATCCTCCGGGGGGGACTGCTTCCGAGGCTCGGACTCCGGTGAGTCCGAGGGGACACACCGAGTCCGGAAAGAATCAGGTGACTCTTCCTCCTCAGACTCCCAGACCGACTCCGACGAGGACTCGATGGGGTCGGCCCGGGCAGGGCGCGGCGCCTGCCGCCCCGACGCCGAGGGAGTCGGCGTCGGCGACCTCGGTCCCGAACGGGAGGCCGAGGGTGACCTCGACCGAGGATCGACTCGAGTTCGCATCGACTCGAGGATCGGCTCGGTCTCCGGGGTCGACTTGGACGTCGACGTCCCGGCGGTCGGGGCAGCGGCGCCAGCGAGGCCAGCGAGCAGTGCCCGCTGCTGGTCCATGAAGGCAGACAGTCTGCTCTCCAAGGCCGTCAACCTGAGTCCGCGCTCAGGTGACCCAGCAGCCCCCGACTCGGGCCCCGACGGCGTCGGGCCCGACGTCGGCTGTCGCGGAGGCGAGTCCAGAAGGACTACAGGACTTACCCGAGCAGGCATCTCCGACTCCAGGCGAGGTCGCTTCGTGAGGTGCTCCTTCTCCAAGGACCCGGGGCGGCTGTCGGGGCTATGCGACCTGGCCCTCGCGGAGCCAGGAGCGTCCACCGACGCCGCCCTCGCGGGTTTCCCCTTCCGACGATGGTCCCCGGAGGGAGAACCCCTGTCGGAGGAACTCCGGCGACGGTCCGAGCTGGAGCCTTTGGACGCGGAGGCCTCCGACGAGGTCCGGGTACGGCTGGGGTCAGCGAAGATTCTATCACGCTGATGCCGCCGACTTCTCAACGCTTTGGAGGACATTTTGCCGCAGGGCCCACAGATCAGTTCCTCATGATCTGGGCCCAGGCAGCGGAGGCAAAAGTCGTGTGTGTCAGTTAGTGACATATTTCGGTCACACTGACCACACCGCTTAAAACCACTGGCAGCCATCGGGGGAAAAAGGGCCCCTGCGAGGTCAAAGGACCGGGCTGCCAGGGAAAAATCGAAAACAAAAGCTGACTAAGTCAGAAAAACCGAAAAAAAGGAAGAGGACTCGTGACCGGCGTCGCGAGTCCGGGCGGGAAAAAGACCGGCGTCGAACCGAAGGAAAAAGAATAAAATAATGAAGAAATATCGACTTTTTCGCGGGGACAAGACGGGGACGTCTGTAGGGCTCCGCGGAAAAAAGAAGACTGGCTAAGATGGCACCCTTGGGCGGGAAGAGGACCGCGCATGCGCGCTGCAATTCCCAAAGGCTTTCTTTGAAAGCTGGGGAAAATTGCTCCGCGAGGGCTCCGTCGGCGCCGACGTCACCCATAAGTGAGGACTGACTTCCTGCTTGGTCCTGGAGAACTTAAGACTTACTGTATATGCAGTGATGAAGGGAAAGAGTGCTTTTCAGATTATTAATTTTGGCCAATTATTCTTTAACCATAAATCAGCAGAAAAGAGAGAGGATTGTGTGAGAAGGATGCTTTTAAGGGAGTGTAGTGGGACAATAGGTGGGAATGTTGTTTTCTTCTGCTCTTGGGAGAGTCGTTTTTAAAGAAGGGTAATATTTTAGGAATATGCATGGAGCAGGGTAATAGCCCAATTTTGTTCCATCAATGATGCTGTAGGTAGTTGGAATTACATGGGTAGTTTGTAATGGCTTTGGTCAGTCTAGTAAAACATGACAGGTTATCATTTTTCTGGCAGATTTGATCTGACATTATATATTTATTTATTTAGACAGTTTTGTATACCGCCTTATCCTTCAATCAAAGCGGTCACAACACAATTGGGGGATACATTTAACACGCGGGGATATGAGACACATACACTAATACTTACAGGGAACATGGGCAATGGAGGGTTAAGTGGCTTGCCCAAGACCACAAGGAGCATCTGTGGGACTAGAAACCCCAGTCCTTCCGGCCCAAGGTTGCTATCCTCTAGTAGGATTTGAACCTCCGACCTTCCGGCCTGAAGTACCTTGCCCCAACCACTAGGCTACTCCTCCCTCCTGGTCACCCAGTCATAAGAACATAAGATATGCCATACTGGGTCAGACCAAGGTCCATCAAGCCCAGTATCCTGTTTCCAACAGTGGCCAATCTAGGTCATACGTACCTAGCAGTTTCCCCAAAAGAAATGGCTTTGAAGGAGAAATTATCTGTACCTGCTAATTTCCTTTCCTTGAATCCTGCTAAACCAGGTCAGGCGAGTGGGTTATACTCCCCAGCCAGCAGGTGGTGGCAGAGCAGAGCACCTTTCAATGATGCCAACACTTATATATGTTGGTGCAGCACAAAGAAGCCAGTGTAACACTTCCCAAGCAGAAAGCAAGACTGAAAAACTCAGATACAAGTATTAAACAACAACTTTGTACAAACATTTGGCTCTCTTGTTATACTTGACTATGCATCAGGAACTGACACTGAAAATGCAGTTAAAAGGCAGCAGGACTCCAAAACCTGTAGGCATAATCTTCTAGGGCAGGTCTTGGACTGGCCAAGCATGATTAAGGAAAGGAAATTAGAAGGTATGTAAAATTTCTCCTTCCTTATCCTGCTAGACTAGTGCAGATGAGCTGGACATACCCAAGTAGTCTCTCGTGGGGACCTTCCTCCTTGCTCCGAACAGAACTGCTCTGCTAAAGGTGCCATTCGCTCCAGCTCCCCATAGAACCTATACTGCTTCACAAAGGTGCTCAGAGATGACCAAGTCGCTGCCTTACAGATGTCCTATGGAGATACCAAGGCAGACTCCACCTAGGAGGCGGCCTGTGCCCTAGTAGAGAGTGAGCAAGTTCTGACTCCCTCAGGCGCCTGTTTCCCCACACAGAAGGTAGGCTGGGCTAACAGCCTCCTTAATTCAGTGGGTAATTGAGGACTTGGCTGCTGCCTGTCCTTTCCTTGACCACTGGTTAGGACAAAGAGATGGTCTAATCAACAGAAGGCATTAGTAAGCTCCTGATATTTCACTAACCCCCTCCTCACATCCAACAGATACAGCAAGGAGACTGTCTGAAGGTCCTCCTCTAAAAAGGGGGGCAAGATCACAGACCAATTAAGATGAAAGGAAGACAGCACCTTCGAAAGAAAGGGTGGTATCGTCTTCAGAGAGACAGACACTACTGAAATAACCAGAAAAGGCTCCCTATAGAACAAATACTATAGTTCAGACACCCACCAGGCAGATGCAACAGCCACCAGAAATACCACCTTCAGGGTCAAATCCTTGAGAGAGGCCATTTGAAGGGCTCCAGGAAAGGAGAGGTACCTTTCCAAGTCTTCAACACTGGGTGGAGGGGGGAGAAAGACTCCACTGTGGTACAACTGGACATATGTGAGGGCAGATGAAGGGGCGGAGACACACTGGGGTGCACCATTAAGGATGCTCCCTCAGCACAGCCCCATCTGCACAATGAGATTGAACATGCAGGGGATTAGCTTCCACTTTCTAGGATCCACAATGTTCCAACTCAAGACGTCAGCGGGCATCGATATGTGGGCACCAGATGAGCCTCCACTCAAACAAAAGAACTCTGCCACCTCTGTAGCCACTGTGAATGCCACCTTGCTTGCTGATATATGTCACGTGGCATTGTCTAGGAACACTCAGACAACTTTGCCCTCCAGGAGGGACCAAAACCTCGCCAGAGCCAGGCAAATCACTCTGGCCTCTAGTCTGTTGATGGACCAGGGGCTTGCTGAGGGGACCAGCACCCCTGAACAAAACAATACACCCCCAGCCTAGCAGGCTGACATCTGCAGTGCCTATCACCCAATCTGGTGCCTCTAGAGGCATCCCATCTATCAGAGGGTGAACTTGTAGCCACCCAGCCAATTTCCCCTTAATATTTTGGGAAAGAAGTAGGTGCTGTTCAAACAATTGGAAGCAATGTGTGCCCTAGTCGAAGATATCAGGTCTGGGGTTGACAGCACTCATTCCAGCAGCTGCACGTAGTCTCAGGCACCAGGAGTTGCTGAACTGCAGCTGCAGCTTGTCCAACCTTCTCACTCTGTCCAAATGAGAGTTGAAGTGGACATCCAGATACTCCAGGTCCTGGGAGGGAACTAGGCTGCTCTTGGGATACTTGATCACCCATCCCAGCTTCTTTCACCACCACATCAACTAGGTAGTGTCCACTTTAGGCCGCTCCATGAAGTCAGACTGAATTAGCGGGTCATCCAGGTATGGGTGAACCTGGATTCCTTGCTTGAGCAGAAAGGCTGCTGCTACCACCAGACCTTCAAAAGGTGTGAGGCACCATGACTAGATGAAAAGGCAGGTCACAAAACTAAAAATCGTGGCCCAGGATGTAGAAGTGGAGGTACCACTGATGATGTTCCCAGATCGAAATATGGACCAACATAATGACAAACTTAAGAATCTCCATGGGGAAGTGGGGCACTCTTAGCTTAGCAATGACTGCCTTCAGGTCCAGAATGGGTCAGGGGAACAGTCTTTTTTTGGGCACCAGAACCAATGTTCCCTCTAATTTTCTGTAGGTTGTGTGCGCATAAAATATCAGCTGTGCAGCTTTTGAAGGAAGGTTAAATTTTTGTGCGCCACATAACGACACTTGGAGTTATATACTTTAAAATTTGACTACATGTCAGAATACAGTATGTACAACACATTGATTGCACTAGAAAATACTGTAGAACTTGTGAAAACCGTAAACAAACAACAACTTTTAAATTTTAAGATGTCTGTGTTGTTTTCTATCAGAATCAGAACTGTAATTTTTGTGCGCTCTGTTATAAAGTATGTGCGCACGCTCGGCGAGGTGTGTGCGCGCGCACACGCGCACAGCTTAGAGGGAACAGTGACCAGAACATAGAATACCAGCCTTGACCTTGTTCTGCAGAGGACACCGGTTTGATAGCCTGCAACTGTAAGGGGTGATGAAGAGTTTCCTTGACTGCCACTCTCTTTATTAAGAAACCATAAGGAGATAATGCAAAGGTGCCCAGCAGAGGCTCTGCAAACTCCAGTGTGTACTCTTTTTTGAGAACCTCGAAGACTCACTAGTCTGATGTGATGCAAGCCTATCTTCTGGGAGTCTCTGTGGGAGAGCCTCCCTGGGGTTTTATGCCAGCTTCTCCAGATCCTCTCCACAGCAACCTGAACTTAAAGGCAAGCCTGTCAGTCGCAGCTTGGAAGCAATATCAGTAGACCAATTCCGGAGCCAGAGCTACCTTCAGGCCACCACAGCCATCGCCATGGGCTTAGGCATCTGCCACAAGATGCTCCAGACTTCAAGCTCGCTTCCTCTGGCAGCTCAGCAATTGCTCAGTCAAGTGCAAGAGCGCTCGGGGTCACCATGTCCACACAAAGTGCTGCCTGAGTATCCAAGACTGAAACCATGAAGGCATTCTTAAGGAGGGCTTCCACTCTCCGATCATGAGTCTCCTTCAGTGCAGCACCACTTTCCATTGGAATATCATGCACGTTGTCACTGTTGCAATCAACAATCCACCTTAGGGAGCCTAAAAAGCTTTTCTAATCTCCCCTTGGGGTAGAGGATAAAGCCGAGCGAAGACCTTAGTACCTCCTCAGCCCCAGTTCTGGTGTTTCTCACTTAGAGAACACGAGCTTTCATAAGCACTCCAGGAAGGGAAAGAAGCCAGAAGGATACTGCAATCCCTCTAGGATACAGTCCATATGTGAAACCTCCACCAGAGGGAGTTCCGTAATGCACAGAGCCATCATGACATCCTGAATAAGAGTGGAACATTCTTCCCTATGATGTGTGATACCAGAGTAGCGCTGGGTTAGTGTGCGGTTTCAGTGCAATGCTAAAAATGCCATGCTACCCTGATAGCATGCATCAGCGTGGGGACTGGGAGAGATGGGGGCATTAGCGGCCCATGCTAACTGTGCTTAACATGGTAAAGCAGGTGCAACTAATGTCACTTCAATGGGTGGCATTAGTTGCACCCCCGGCAAGTCCCCCTTTCAGTTAGCTAGAATTCCTACATGAGTAACATGGCCTACATGTGTGCAGGGCCTAATAAACATGCCCCTTTGCCTTTTTGGGAGGGGGGGCAGTTTCTCCAAATGGTTTAGTTTTGTGGATATCATGACAGTCATAGTAACATAGTAACATAGTAGTTGACGGCAGATAAAGACCAGCATGGTCCATCCAGTCTGCCCAGCAAGATGGCAAGAGCAGGTGCACCTGCTGCTCCGCGCAGGCCACCCCTCCCCATATCCTTGTTCAGGGGTAAACCTACCACTCCATGTAGGACACCCCTATTTGTTGAGACGTTATATGGTTCAGAAGTTAGATGGTACTGTTTATTTTGTTTTTATCCTATTGCTGTAAAGGGATCCTCTGTGTTGTCCCATGCCTTTTTGAATTCCGTCACCGTGTTCACCCCTACCACTTCCATCATTGGGAGGGCATTCCAAGCATCCACCACCCTTTCAGTGAAAAAATATTTCCTGATATTGCCTTTCAATTTACCCCCTTGCAGCTTCATGTTATGCCCTCTAGTTTTACAGGTTCCCCGTCTTTGGAAGAGGTTTGTTTGTTCATCATTTCTCTTTAAGTATTTAAAGGTCTGAATCATATCTCCCCTGTCCCTCCTTTCCTCCAAAGTGTACATATTTAGGTCTTCAAGTCTCTTCTCATAAGGCTTCTGACGCAAGCTCCAAATCATTTTGATCGCCTTCCTCTGAACAGTCTCCAGCCTTTTTACATCCTTTGCAAGATATGGTCTCCAAAACTGAACACAGTATTCCAAATGAGGCCTCACCAGTGACCTATACAGTGGCATAAGTACCTCTTCTTTTCTGCTGGTAATCCCTCTTTGTATGCAACCCAACATCCTCCTGGCTTTTGCCACCACCTTGTCGCACTGTTTTGCCACCTTGAGATCATCAGAGATAATCACACCAAGGTCTTTCTCCTGAACCGTGCATACCAACCTTTCGCCCCCTATCGTGTACATTTCTCTTGGATTTCTGCTACCCAAGTGCATGACACTACACTTTTTTGCATTAAATCGTAGTTGCCAAGCATTAGACCAGTCTTCCAGCTTTTGTAGATCTTTCTTCATGTTAACCACGCCCTCGGGGGAGTCCACTCTGTTGCAAATTTTCGTGTCGTCTGCAAAAAGACAGACGTTTCCATTCAGTCCTTCAGCAATATCACTCACAAATACATTGAACAGTGCCGGGCCCAGGACCGAACCCTGGGGCACCCCGCTAATCACCTTCCTCTCATCCGAGTGAGCTCCATGTACAATCACCTTCTGTCGTCTGTCAGTCAACCAATTTCTAATCCAGTTTACTATCTTGGGACCCATCCCCAAGCTACTGAGTTTGTTGACAAGCCTCCGATGAGGAACAGTATCAAAGGCTTTGCTGAAATCCAGGTAGATGACATCCATCGCATGCCCCTGATCTAGTTCCCTGGTCACCCAGTCAAATAACTCAATCAGATTTGTTTGGCAAGATCGTCCTTCGGTAAAACCATGTTGCCTCGGGTCTTGCAACCTGTTGGTTTTGAGAAAGTTCACTATTCGCTCTTTCAGGAGCGCCTCCATTACTTTTCCCGCCACTGAGGTAAGGCTCACGGGCCTGTAGTTTGACACTTCTTCCCTGTCACCACTTTTGTGTAGAGGTACGACATCAGCCATTCTCCAGTCTTGAGGAACCTCTCCTGTTTTCCAAGGATCTGTTAAAGACATCCTTTAACGGGTCCTGCTAGAACCTCTCTGAGCTCTTTCAGTATCCTGGGATGTATCCCATCCGGTCCCATGGCTTTGTCCACTTTCAGTTTAGCAAGTTGTTCTAACACCTCTTCTTCTGTAAATGGTGTGGTATCTACTTCATTCCCATTTTTATATTTGGGAGTCACAGCTGGTCCATCTCCAGGATCTTCTTCAGTAAACACAGAGCAGAAGTAATTGTTTAGCAATTTCGCTTTTTCAGTGTCACTTTCCACGAGTCCTTCCCCAGCACTTCTGAGTCCTGCAATTCCAACTCTGATCTTTTTCCTTTCCTGAATATACCTGAAGAAATTTTTGTTGCCACCCTTAACATCTTTAGCCGTCTTTTCCTCTGCCTTTGATTTTGCTATCCTTATTACTCTTTTAGACTCTTTGAGTTGGATCCTGTATTCATTTCTGTGTTCTTCTGTTTGCAAGCTTTTGAATTTTGCAAAAGTTGTGTTTTTTGCCTTTATATGAGCAGCCACCTCTTTGGAAAACCAAATAGGTTTCCTTCTCCTCTTGCTTTTATTTACTTTTCTTACATATTTATCTGTTGCCCCTTTTATTGCCTCCTTTAGTTTAGCCCATTGCAATTCCACTTCCTTTATCTCCTCCCACCCCGTCATCTCCTCCTTTAAATACTCTGCCATTTTATTGAAGTCAGTGTATTTGAAGTTTAGGACTTTGAGCTTCCTATGAGTCCTGTGAGTCCTTGCTGTGAGTCCTTGCTGTGAGTTCTAGCTGTTTATTTAACTATTTATTGTTTGTCTAATTGTTTATTTAACTATTTATTGTTTGTCTTAGTGATGTGCTAGTTCAGCTTTCTCAGCTGTAACTTACCTTGCCTCTCTCAACTAACTGGGCTTTGTGTGGTACCCCCCTCCCCCCTGCTGAGGGTTCAGGACAGGGTACCTTGTAACTGCCCTCTTTAATAGGACTTATCTCCCTCCCTCCCTCCCCAGCACCCACCCACCCCTGGGGTAATTGTAGTTTTATAGGTACTTGCACATCTTAGAGGAAAGGGGCTGCTCTCAGGTGCAGCTCGTTATCCAAATCAGTCATACACGGAGGACCTGAGATTAATTAAGCTTCAGGTACACAAGGTGTATTAGGGGTATTAGATACACTTTTATTGGTATAAGCATCTACACCAATCCTTATTATATACAGAATTTAAAAGATCTAAACACAAGCTTTAAACTAAGATGCAGACAGAAGTCCAGCAACAAGATGGGGGTTCTCCGGTCTTTTGCATTGAGTGTCACATGTATGATTTTCTCCCAGTTGGTGAGAGGTCTTACATATGCACTAAGTGCAAAGAACTCTTTGCTCTCAGGGAACAAGTCCGTTCTCTAGAGGCTAGAGTAGCAGACCTGGAAGACATAAGACAGAGAAGTACATGGACGTGACCTACAGGGATATAGTCCTGAAGTCCCACCTCCAGTCTGGCAGCATCCCTGTTGCCATGGAGGAGAGAGGTCACGTGACAGAAGAGCATCACCCTGGTGTGGCAGGAAGTGATCCTGTAACTAGGACCTGTCCTCCAGGTGATGTAAAACCCTCTCGCACCGAGGACGTTTCTCCAGGGCCATGTGCCCATGAGGGGAGGGTCAGGACAGCTGTTATAGTTGGTGATTCAATCATTAGGAATGTAGATAGCTGGGTGGCTGGTGGACGTGAGGATCGCCTGGTAACATGCCTGCCTGGTGCGAAGGTAGCAGACCTCACGCACCGCCTAGATAGGATCGTAGATAGTGCTGGGGAGGAGTCTGCTGTCTTGGTACATGTTGGTACCAATGACATAGGAAAATGTGGTAGGGAAGTTCTGGAGGCTAAATTTAAGCTTTTAGGTAGGAAGTTGAAATCCAGAACTTCCAGGATAGCGTTCTCCGAAATGCTTCCTGTTCCACGTGCAGGACCCAAAAGACAGGCAGAGCTCCGGAGTCTCAATGCGTGGATGAGACAATGGTGCAAGGATGAGGGTTTTGGATTTGTTAGGAACTGGGGAACATTCTGGGGAAAGGGGGGGCTCTTCCGAAGGGATGGGCTTCACCTTAATCAGGATGGGACCAGACTGCTGGCATTAACCTTTAAAAAAGAGATAGAGAAGCTTTTAAACTAGAAAATAGGGGAGAGCCGACAGTCACCCAGGAGCGCATGGTTCGGACAAAGGTATCCTTGAAGGATACTACCAAAAGCAGTGAGGTTCCAAAAGGGAGTATAGTAGCCCAAATGCCCTTGAGTAAGGAGCAGACAGAGCATAAAGATTCCAAATTACCCATGCCTACCAATAGCCAGATTAATATGAATAAAATACAGTCTCTAAAATGCTTGTATGCATAACCAGTGGGACACTGTGATACCTGGATACAAACTATATCGTAATGATAGAGCTGATCAAATTGGTGGAGGGGTTGCGCTCTATGTTAGAGAGGGCATTGAGTCAGAAAGGATTAAAGTTTTGCAGGGAACAAAATTTGCTGTAGAATCTCTATGGATTGAAATTCCATTTATGAAGGGGAAGGTGATGGCAGTGGGAGTATACTATCGACCGCCTGGCCAGAATGAACAAATGGATGATGAAATGCTCAAAGAAATCAAGGAAGCTAACAAAAGTCACAACAGAGTAGTAATAATGGGTGATTTCAATTACCCCGGTATCGACTGGGTCAGTGTCACGGCAGGACAAGCTAAAGAGATAAAGTTTCTAGATGGAATAAATGACTGCTTCTTGGAGCAGCTGGTTCATGAACCGACCAGAGGGGAAGCCATACTGGACCTAGTCCTTAGTGGAACGCCAGATCTGGTGCAAGAAATAAGGGTGTTGGGACCACTTGGCAATAGTGATCATAGTATGATCATGTTTGATTTAATTAGTGGAGGACAGATAGTAAAGGAATCCACAGTACTACCTTTTAACTTTCAAAAGGGAGACTATGATAGAATGAGGAATATAGTTAAAAAAAAAAACTAAAAGGAGCGGTTCCAAAGGTTAAAGACTTACAGCAAGCTTGGGTGTTATTTAAAAATACTATCTTCGAAGCCCAGACCAGCTGTATTCCACGCATTAAGAAAAGTGGAAGAAAGTCCAAAACACTGCCAGCATGGTTTAAAGGTGAGGTCAGAGAGGCTGTTGCTGCCAAAAAGGCAACCTTCAGGAAATGGAAAAAAGAGCCAAATGATGAAAACTGGAAACAGCACAAGCACTGGCAAGTTAAATGCAAAGCATTGATAAGGCAGGCAAAGCGGGAATTTGAGAAGCAAAAACACGAAATAAAGACTTTTTCAAGTACATTCGTAGCAAAAGGCCTGTGAGAGAGTCAATTGGACCATTAGATGATAGAGGGGTAAAAGGGGCAGTAAGAGGAGACAAGGCTATAGCAGAGAGACTGAATGAATTCTTTGCTTCGGTCTTTACTGAGGAAGATGTAGGGATGTTACCCAAGACTGAAGTGGTATTGAAAGGTGATACTGCAGAGGAATTGAGAGAAATATCACTACACAGGGAAGATATATTACAACTATTTGATAAACTGAATAGTAGCAAATCACCTGGACCGGATGGTATACATCCCAGAGTGTTGAAAGAACTGAAATATGAGATTGCAGACCTGCTATTGGTAATCTGTGAACTTTCATTAAAATCATCTGTAATACCTGAAGATTGGAGGGTCGCCAACGTAACACCAATTTTTAAAAAGGGTTCCAGAGGTGACCCAGGAAATTACAGACCGGTGAGCCTGACGTCAGTACCAGGGAAAATGGTAGAAACCATCATAAAGAACAAAATTACACAGCATGTAGATAGTCATGGCCTAATGGGAGACAGCCAACATGGCTTTAGACAAGGAAGATCTTGTCTTACTAATCTGATATGTTTTTTTGAAGGTGTGCATAAACAGGTAGACAAAGGTGAGTCGGTTGATATAGTGTGTATCTGGACTTCCAGAAAGCTTTTGACAAGGTCCCCCATCAGAGACTTTTGGCGAAGCTAAAAAGTCATGGGATAGGAGGCAGTGTACTATTGTGGATCGGGAACTGGTTAAAAGATAGAAAGCAGAGGGTAGGGCTAAATGGCCAATATTCCCAATGGAAAAAGGTGAATAGTGGAGTACCCCAGGGATCTGTACTGGGTCCGCTACTTTTTGACATATTCATAAATGACCTGGAAAAGGGAATAACTAGTGAGGTTATCAAATTTGCAGATGACACAAAACTGTTTAAAGTTGTTAAAACCCAAGAGGATTGTGGAAAACTGCAGGAGGATCTGGATAAATTGGAAGACTGGGCATCCAAATGGCAGATGAAATTTAATGTGGACAAATGCAAAGTTATGCACCTAGGAAAGAACAACCCACACTATAGTTACACGATGCAAGACTCCACATTAGAAACCACCACCCAGGAAAAAGATTTAGGAGTCATCGTGGATAACATGTTAAAACCCTCCGCTCAGTGTGCAGCGGCGGTCAAGAAAGCAAATAGAATGCTAGGTATCATAAGGAAAGGGATGGAGAATAAAACAAAGGATATTATAATGCCTCTGTATCGCTCCATGGTACGACCGCACCTTGAATATTGTGTGCAATTCTGGTCACCGTATCTTAAAAAGGACATAGTGTTATTAGAAAAAGTACAGAGAAGAGCCACCAAATTGGTGAAGGGGATGGAAGGCTACTCCTATGAAGAGAGGCTAAAAAGGTTAGGGCTCTTTAACCTGGAAAAGAGACGGCTGAGGGGAGATATGATAGAGGTCTATAAATTAATGAATGGAGTGGAACGGATAAACGTGGATCAATTGTTTACGCTTCAGAATATAGAAAGACTAGGGGACATGAAATGAAGCTACAGGGTAAACTATTTAAAACAAATAAGAAAAAATATTTTTTCACTCAACGTGTAATCAAACTCTGGAATCTGTTACCGGAGGATGTAGTAAGGGCTGTTAGTATAGCTGGGTTTAAAAAAGGTTTGGACAAGTTCCTGGAGGAAAGGTCCATAAACCACTATTAAAAAGGGACCCAGGATATCAATGCTTGACCCAGTACAAGCATTGTGGAACCTGTGTCTTTTGGGGATATTGCTAGGTACGTATGACCTAGATTGGCCACTGTTGGAAACAGGATACTGGGCTTGATGGACCTCCGTCTGACCCGTATGGCATGTCTTATGTTCTTATGATTGGCCTTTACCATGGCATTTATTTCAAACCACACCGTGTGATGGTCGCTGTTGCTCACAGGGGCACTCACGCAGACATTTGACACACTATCACCGTTGGTGAGCACTACATCCAGCGTTGAGCTTTCCCTGGTTGGTTCCATCACCATTTGCCTAAATAATGCATCTTGGAGAGCATCCACAATTTTTTTGCTTCTTTCCAGATGTGCAGAAGGAGTAATCCAATCCACATCAGGTAGATTAAAGTCACCCAATATGATTGCTTCCCCCTTTGTTGCTATCTTGGCAATATCTATAATCAATTCATTGTCTCTCTCTTCAATTTGAGTCGGAGGTCTGTAGACTACAGCAATATGGATGACAGTGCCATCTCCTCTTTCCAACGCAATCCAGAGCGCTTCTTCTTTTCCCCATGTCCCCTGCATTTCAGTAGCTTTAATATTGCTTTTGACATACAAGGCTACTCCTCCTCTTTCCATTTTCTCTGTCTCTTCTGAATAGATTATAGCCAGCTATGGCTATATCCCAATCATGTGATTCATTAAACCATGTTTCTGTAATGGCCACAATGTCCAAATCCGTTTCCACCATTAGGGCTTCCAGGTCTGGAATTTTGTTGGCTAAGCTTCGAGCATTTGTGCTCATTGCTTTCCAGCATTTTCCTGGCTTGTGTATACTTTGCATTGATTTTGTTCTGCCCACTTCCTCCCACATGTTTTTGATGTGTGGTTTAAAAGTGTGGCTGTTTCTGATGTTCTGCTTTTGTTGGGGGTGGCAGGCAGATGTTGACCTTCCACATCCGTCACCCCCTTTTCCTAGTTTAAATGCATGTCCACATACTGCCTGAATTTTTCACTTAGGACTCTTTTCCCTGTGGCAGAGAGATGTAGTCCATCAGCACAGTATAGTCTCTTGTTGGTCCATCTGTTGTCCCAGTTGCCAATAAATCCGAATCCTTCTTCTTTGCACCAGGTCTGGAGCCATGTATTAAAGCTGTTAATGCGATGCAGTCTTTTTGTCCCTTTACCAAGAACAGGTAGAACCTCTGAGAATGCAACAGTGTTAACAATGTGCTTGAGTTTCTCCCCCAGAGATTGGCAGTCCTTTTGGGCTGTAGAGGCACTGTTCCTAGCCAGGTCGTTTGTGCCTAGGTGGATAATAACATCAGGTTTGGAGTGTTCACTTTTTGCACTAAGTAATTCAACAACTTGGTTTGTATTCCTGCTGGCTGAAGAGCCTGGTAGGCACATGACTATCTTCTCTCCTTTGAACTGTGTTCCCAAGTTGGTGCCTCTGATGATGGAATCTCCAAGTAGTAGTAGTTTTCTGTTTGGTGAGGTTTTCTTCATATTTAGTGCTTTAGCAGGGGATTGGGCATTGTCTGACTCATTTAAAGGCCCTTCAGTTTCTTTGAGTTGGGCATCCTCATTAGCCAAGGCAGAGAAGGCATTGTGCAGGGATATCCCTTGATGTATAGGATGTCTGTGTTACAGGTCGCAATCTACCAGAACCCACTGTGATCCATTTGTTCCTGGGGCATTTGATTCTTTGCAGGAGCGGTGGTGGACTTCGTTCAGTTTTATTTATTTATTTATTTAACATTTCTTATATACCGCGCTATTTGTCATCAGCGCGGTTTACATCAAAACAATAGAACACTTGACCAGATACATTGGCCGTCGTTTACATAAAACGGGGAGTTAACATGGAGGAGAACTTGGGGAACTATTTACTAGTTTGTATCCTAGAAGAGGTGCGCTTCATTGCAGCCAGTTCCTCCCTCAGTAGAGATACTTCTATATGCATGTCAGCTAAGTCTTTCCTTAGTAGAGTCAGTTCTTCATGCATGGCAGCTGACTATAGACATATAGGACAAGCTCTTAGTCTCCAAACGATTCATCTTTGAATGAAATTACCGCAGTTATTGCACTGAATACATGACATGTTTATGCAGTCCGGGAAGAAGAAGAAGAAGAAAGGATGAATACGATGTGGCTTTTAACCCAAGTTTGGAATGCTAGATGGCACGTCTGTGACCACTATATAGGCAATGTAGCCCCTGGGGTGGGTAGGGTGGGCGGGAACCTAAGTGTCACTGGCTAGTAGGCTGTTCCTGAACTGTTGGCACACACAATGGAGTAGGTAAGGGAACACACCACTAAGGACAATTACAAAGAAAGACAAATATGTGGAGACAGACTCACAGTTATTTGGAGACAAAGACTCAGTTATGCAGCAAACACAGCAAAAATCACCTTTTGGGAGAGCTCTGAAAAAACACTCCTCCTCTTAAGCAACACAAGGCAATCTAAGCAAACCCACGTGCAGCTCAGGAAATGGCTGTCCACAACAGTAACTCAGCAGGGGGGGGGGGGAGGGGTAGCCCCTGCAGGTAAGTTAAGAGAAAGTTTAAAACGTTACAGCAATGGAGTAGGCAAGGGAACCCACCACTAAGGACAATTACAAAGAAAGACAAATATGTGGAGACAGACTCACAGTTATTTGGAGACAGACTCAGTTATGCAGCAAACCAGCAAAAATCACCTTTTGGGAGAGCTCTGAAAAAACACTCCTCCTCTTAAGGAACACAAGGCAGTCATGAACCTCATTTCTAAGCCAGGGTATGTGGAGTATGATCGTCTCCAGTTCACCTCCTATGTGTTTCCTTACCGTTACCCTAGATATATATAGCCTAATAGTTAGAGTACTGGCTTGGGAACCAAGAGACCAGGGTTTGATTCCCACTAGCAATCCTTGTGGCTTTCGGCAAGTCACTTAACTTGGATTTTTCTGAGGCAATGGAGGACTATCAAAGTCCCTGTTTAATATACATTACCAAGTTTTAGTTACCTTGTAGCACTATATAAATGATAAGTAGCAGTAGTCTCTCAAATTTATTGATAATGTTTGGCATGTGAGCTCTACTTCGGTTGTAAAGCTGGCAATCAAGACAAATCCTGGACTCCTCACATTGCTGACGATCTCAGAGCTGAGATGATATAGTGAGAACAGTGAGGGACTGTTACTTTGTCTTTCAAATATATCCAGCTTCTCTGCTAAAAATAAGAAACCTATTGAATACCCCAGTCTGCCTTCAGCCATGAGACCAGTGCCGCATGCCGATAGCATGCCAGTACCGAAGCCACCAGAAACGTGAAGCCTAGATGAGGCAGACAAAGATGCCACAATGCACGGGCCAGATGTGGAAAACGACATGGATCCAGATTTTGAACCACATATGTTCTGTGTGCCTCATCTGATAACATGGTCAGAACTGAATGACCTAGTGAGGGACTTAAGTTTGTCAAAAACAAAAGCTGAACTACTTAGTTCAAAGATTGAATGTATGGGGTTTGCTGTCATCAGGTACGAAAATTTCTCTCTTTCATACCCGCCAAGAAGATTTAAAAAATTTATTGTGCAGGTTGACAACCTCTATTTCTGCACTTACATTGATGAGTTGTGAGCATGACCCACAAAAATGGTGTTTTTTTTAAATAGATGTGTCACTATTAAGCCTGAAAGCTGTCTTGTTACACAATGGCAATGTCTACCCTTCAATACCTATTGCCTATAAAGCGCACATGAAAGAAACCTACGAAAACATGGACCTCTTCTTGAAACACATACAACTACAACTGAAACATCTGTTGTGATCTAAACGTAGTGGCACTGCTACCAAGAATGCAGCTCGGGTATACCAAAGTACTGTTTCATTTGCGAAAGGGACTCCTGTGCTAGAGACTCATTACATTAAAAAGAACCAGCCGCTCCATAAACATTTGGTTCCAGGACAGAAAAATGTCTCACATGAAGCACTTGTCGACACAAGTGAAATATTTTTGCCTCCTCTTCATATAAAACTCAGACTGATGAAAAACGTCATTAAAGCGATGAACAAGGAAAGTGAAGGATTTTGATATTTGAGACAGATGTTTCCAAGGATAACTGATGCCAAGATTAAGGATGACATTTTTGTAGGTCCACAAGTCAGATGCATCACCAATAACAAGTGGTTCGAAGATCTGCTAGTGGGGCCTGAGGGGGTGGGGGGGAATCATATGGAAGGCATTCAGGATATTGTAAAGAATTTTCTTGGCAATTACAGGGCACCAAACTACATCCAGCTGGTTGACAACATGCTTCAAGCATTCAAAATTATGAAGTGCAACATGCCGTTGAAGATTCATTTTCTGAATTCACACTTGGACTTCTTCCCTGCTAATCTTGGTACAGTCAGTGACAAACATGGTAAAAGGTTTCATCAGGATATTGCAATGATGGAAAAGCAGTATCAGGACAACTGAAACCCATCAATGCTGGCTATTGTTGGACAATGAGATGAGAAGCATCACATGCTGAATACAAACGAAAATCGGGAGCAAAAAAACATTTTTAGCTTAGGTGAACTACTGCAATATATGTCAGCATCATTGTGTGATTAATCAGTCAAAATTTAAATTTCATGTTTCTCCAAATTCCTACGCGATATAGTCAATCTGAAATTATGATAGACAGCTTCAAACTGAAAACAAATATAATCACCAAATATTTTTCAGGAAGCAAAACTTTTGAACAAATTTGTTGTCCTTATCGGACGGAATGGGAGTATCCCAGGTGATCATAACCTCTTCATTCTCTTAGGGTCATGATTGCAGTGCTTTACAGGCACAGTGATGTTTTAGTGTTTACAGAGTTTCCAATGGATGGAGGCATGCTACTTTATTGTGCCTTTCTGTATAGAAATTTTCTGCCATCAGAAGGTGAAATTAGACTTATCTGCTAATTGTTGTTCCTTGAGGAACTCCAGTCCAGTCCCGAACCTCTGGGTTTTGCTCCTCCTCCAGCAGCTTGGAGACTGAGAAACGTCATCTTTTTGATGACACTGGTATAAAAACACAGGAACCGCCTCCTCACTCCAATAACCTATTGACAAAGCAGACTCAGAGCAACAATTAAGTAGTAAACACTACAAACTGTAAACTAACTTAACTAGTAACTTTTAAAGGAGAACTCTCTCTTCTTCTGTTCTCCCCCAATACCATACTAAGTTCCTTAGAATTGTTTAGGTCCGCCCTCCCCCATTATGGAGGATACTGACCCCATCATAATCCCCATCTATATAGCCTCCCCTTATGGACCATCACCCACACAGCTACACCTCCAGCTTATCTGTGAAATCTCTCTTGCTTCAGGCTATAGTCCAAAAGAAAAATCAGGGAGGGATACAGGACTGGACTGGAGTTCCTCAAGGAACAACAATTAGCAGGTAAGTCTAATTTCACCTTCCTTATTGTCCCTCCAGTCCAGTCCTGAACCTCTGGGGATGTAACAGAGCAGTGAAACAAGTCAACGGGAGGGACCTGCTAGACCAGCCTGAAGCACCGCTGATCCAAAACAGGTATCCCTTTCCGCCTAAACATCCAGACGGCAATGTTTGACAAAAATTTTTTAAAGATGACCAGTTAGCCGCCTTACAAATTTCAACACTGGTAGCAAACCGTACTCAGCCCATGACGCCACTTGCACCTTAGTCGAATGAGCTCTAAGCCCTTCTGGTACCGTTTTGCCCTTCAAAACATAAGCTGACACTATCGCCTCTTTAATCCATCTGGCAATGGAAGCTTTTGATGCTGCTTCTTTTCTCATTCCTCCAAACAGGACAAACAGTCTATCTGTCCTGCGGAAACATGCCGTCCTTCGCATATACTTCTTTAATGCTTGACAAACATCTAACAGATGTAACTTCCCTGCGGAAGTACTATCCCTACCTTCAGCGAAAATCAGCAATGAAACCACCTGATTCACATGAAAAGCCGACACAACTTTGGGCAAAAAGGACGGCACTGGCCTCAATATCACTTTCGTATCATAAAAAAGACAGAAAAGGTTTCCTACAAGACAAAGCCTGCAACTCTGAGATTCTCCGAGCCGAACAAATAGCCCCCAGGAACACCACTTTGAGAGTAAGGTCCTTTAGCGACACTCTAGATAAAGGCTCAAAGGGCTCACGCACCAACGCCTCCAATACTAAATGGAGATCCTACATCGGAACCACCTGCCTACATGGTGGCCTCAAAAGAGACACTGCCCTCAAAAAATGTTTAATATCTGGATGTCCTCCCAGCGCCTCCTCTTTTATCTTTCCTCTTATTACAGGACAGTGCTGCCAACTGCACCCTCAAGGATGTGGCCGCTAAGCCTTTCTCAAAACCATCCTGCAAGAAAGCCAGAACCTGCAGTACCAAAGCTCTTAACGCTTCAAACTCCCTGTCTACACACCATGCTTCAAATACACGCCAGATACGAACATACGCCAACAAGGTAGATCTCCGCTGTGCCTTCAACAAGGTGGCAATCACCGCTGTGGAGTATCCCTTTGCTCTCAGCCTTGCCCTCTCAAGAGCCAAGCCGTAAGCGAGAACCGATCCACCTGAGGCATGTGCAGCGGACCCTGAGATAACAGGTCTCTCCGAAATGGAAGATGCCATGGCTTCTCTACCAAGAGCCTCATCAGATCCGCATACCAAGGCCGTCTTGGCCAATCCGGTGCGATCAATATCACCTGTCCTCTGTGAAGGTCTATGCGCTGCAACACCCGACCTATTAACACCCAAGGTGGAAACACGTACAGGAGCTGCTCTTCTGGCCAGGCCTGTATGAGAGCATCTAGGGCTTCCGACATTCTTTCCCGTCTTCTGCTGAAGAAGCGATTGACCTTCGCCGACTGGAAAGTCACCATGAGATCCATTACTGGCGTCCCCCAGCGCTGCACCACCATCTCGAACACTTCCGGATGAAGGACCCACTCCCCTGGGTCCACCTTTACTCGACTCAAGAAGAAGTCGGCCTCCACATTGTCCACTCCTGCTACTTGCGCTGCCGACAAAGCCATCAGATTTACCTCAGCCCAAATGAACAACTGCTCGGCCTCGGCTTCCAGTGCAATGGTTGATGTAGGCTACTGTGGTCGCGTTGTCAGAAAACACCCGAATGGCCTTTCCTTGGAGACAAGGCTGAAAAACTTGAAGTGCCAGCGTTACTGCCCGCAATTCCAACCTGTTGAATGACCAGACCTTTTCCAGATCAGTCCACTGCCCTTGGGCGAACTGTCCTTGGAAGGGAGCTCCCCAGCCTAAGAGGCTGATGTCTGTCATTAGGGGTATCCAACAGGGTGCTTCCTAGGGCATCCCCTTTTCCAGACACCCTGGACGTAACCACCATTGAAGTGCCTGACGCGTCTCTGGCAGACAGGGTAGTTTCCGAGACAGAAGGTCCTTTTGCTGTGACCACCGTCTAAGCAATGCTCTCTGTAACGGCCTCATGTGGGCTTTGCCCACGGAACCAGCTCGAGTGTCGCAGCCATGGTCCCAAGCAACTGTAGATAATGTCACGCCGTGGGATTCGTTCTGTCCAGAAACCCATGGACTAGCTTCCTCAATCCTTGCGCTCGTCGCTGTGACAGAAAGATCCTTCCAACGCTCATATCGAATCGAGCACCCAGGTATTCTAGGCTCTGCAACGGAATCAACCTTTTTGACATATTGACTACCCAACCGAGACGCTAGGAATGCTACCACTCTGGCTGTAGCCGACTTGCTCTCGGCCCTGGACTTCGCTTGGATCAACCAATCGTCCAGATAAGGGTGCACTAGTACTCCGTCCTTTTACAATGATGCCGCTACTACCACCATCACCTTGGTGAACGTTCATGGTGCCGTAGCCAGTCCAAACGGTAACGCCCGGAACTGAAAATGTCCCACAGGAACTGAAAATCTGAGAAATTTCAGATGTTCCCGACGAATCGGAATGTGAAGATACGCTTCCGACAGATCCAGGACGTAAGAAACTCTCCTTTTCTTACTGCCACGATGACCGACCTTAGGGTCTCCATATGAAAATGAGACACGCAGAGACAGCGATTTCCTCTTTTGAGATCCAAAATTGGCCGATAGGTCACTTCCTTCTTCAGAACGCCGAAGTATATGGAGTACCGACTGCAGCCGCATTGGTCTGGAGGTACCAGTACCACTGCCTTGAGGAACAGCAGTCTCTCTACCATCTCCCGCACTGCTTCGCACTTGGAGAGCACTTTGCACGGAGATTGTACGTAAGAAGCGGTCACCAGCCGTTGAAATTCTAAAGCATAACCTTCTCGAATTACCTCCAGCACCCACTGATCTGATGTGATTTGGACCCAGGCAGGGTAAAACTCTCGTAGTCTACCTCTTACGGGCACCTGTCCCACCTGGGTCCCCCTGGCTTCATTGTGACTTTCTAAAACTCGAGGAGGAGGAGGCGGCAGCAAATCCTCTGCCCGCCCCTCGAAAGCCTCGAAACCCCTGGTTTCTATAGGGAACATGCCCTCTTTGACCTTGGCCGAACCTCAGGGAACAGAAACGACAAAACTCCCTCTGCTGAGCCTTGGTTGTTGGAGTCGACCGTCCCTGCTGCTGTTTGTCCTCTGGAAGCCTTCCGCCCTTGGACTCTCCTAGATCCTTTACCAGTTTATCTAAATCTTCTCCAAAAAGTAGCTTTCCCCTGAAAGGAAGCTTACTTAGCCTTGCCTTGGAAGATCCATCTGCCGCCCAATTGCACAGCCAAAGATACCGTCTTACCGCTACTACCGAAGCCATACTCTTTGATAAACCTCGAATATTGGCCAGATAAGCTGCCCCTGACTCCAGTCTGGATGCTTCTCTGGTCGTCTCCTCCATCTGCTCCCCTTGAATCCGTTGAGACCAGTGAAGACAGGCTCTCGCAACCCATGCTCCAAAAATAGATGCTTGTATGGACAGCGCATTCACGTCAAAAACCTGTTTCAACAAGAGTCCAGCTTCCTGTCCTGGGCATCCTTGAGAGCAGTGCTATCCTCTACCGGAATGGTGGTAACCGCTGAGACGGCTGCATCTACCCTCAGAGACAATTCTCTATACTGGTCTACCAGTGGGTAAAGATGGGCCATAACTCTGGATCCTTTAAAGACCTGCCTCGGGCATGTCACATTCTTCCTTAATCATTTCTCTAACCACTCTGTGTACCGGAAAAGCTCTCTGAGTCTTCCGAAAGACCTGCAACAATGGATCTTCTAAGGTAGAATCCTCCGCTGGCCCCGCCAACAGCATATTAAGCGCCTTGAGCGTCTCTGAAATGAGCGCCAGTAACTCGTCTCTCCAGAAAACGCGAACCACTCTAGCTTGGTCCTCCTGTTCCGTGAGCTCTCCTTCCTCTAACTCGTCATCTAGCTCCAAGTCGGGATCTACATCTTCGGAGTGGAGACCCTCCGAGGCCACCGATTGCTCCAGCCGATCCTTCTCGATCCTGGACTTCTTTGCAAGGATTCCTGTCGTCCCCGAACTCAGAGGGGTCCCCGGCCTCTTCTCCCCCAGTTCTCCTTCTGTGGAACTGGCTGCAAGCCTTCTCTGAGTGCCTCCGAAAGCTTGTTGGATAAGAGCAACGAAATCTGGAGAAAAGATTGCCGCCAGCCCCCCCCCCCCTCCCCCGGCAAAGGCATCTGAGAGGGGGGGAGATCCGGAGTGGAAGAAGTCCCCGCCATGGGCTCCAGAGGTGGCAAAGCGGGAGAGTCCAGCAGGACTAAAGGTGCTCCTTTGTGACACAACTCCAACTTCTAAGGCTTGTTCCATAGAGGCTGCTTCCTGAACACACCTCCTACACAGACCTGTCTCTGACACCGCTCCCCTTCTAGTACTGCAGACTAAGCACTGCGGTCTAGAAGGCATCCTGTCTGAGCGGTTATGCTCTGTTGCCAACCAGGGTCACAACTTGAGCTCAGGATCTGCCACCAACAGCAGCTCCTGACTGAAGCTGTTAGTCTTAGCTGAGTTAAACCAACCCTCGCAGCTTTTTTTTTTTTTTTTTTTTTTTTTTTAAATAACGTGGAGCCTTCACTGAGGTACTCCCAGACAAATTGTGTGGAAAAAATGTGAAAACGAAGATCTCCCGCTGGATTAAGAGCCTCTGCAGGCACACAGACACTAATGGCGTTTCCCGCGCTGTTGACACACGGCTCAGCCTGCTCTGCCCTACACATGTGGCTCACACCGATAAACTCCCCCACTGCTCCTCCCGATCTGGTATCTCCTTACCTTTCGTCCACTGAAGTCTCTTTGTGCCTCGACCTTCTCTCTCCATGCTCGGCTGAAAAATCGTGGCTTCAGCATCGGGAAAGAGACAGACACAGCGGAGCAGCTGCCATGATCAGCCGGAATCACCATCGTTGGCTCCTTAGCGCTGACATGCAAAACACTTCTGCATGCGCTGCTGTGCCTACGCCGCCAGTTCCTCACCCATTAATGTGGGTTCGGGAACCGGAGCCTTGCCCCTTCACAAGCCTGCTTCCCCATTGTGAAAGAACATCAAACTGGGGGGGGGGGGAGCACCTCAGCACAGCTTATCTTAAAGGTACAAACTGCTATTTCCTAAAACAAAAAATTCTGAACAATCTTTAAATAACTCTAACTCTCCTTAATTGTTCCTCAAGTGAGCCAAGAACCTCCAGGCTCACCAACCCTCCAGCTGCTTAGAGAATGAGAAAACTGGAGTGAGGAGGCGGTTCTTGTGGTTTTATACCAGTGTCATCAAAAAGATGACATGACATTTCTCAGTCTCCAAGCTGCTGGAAGAGGAGCAAAACCCAGAGGTTTGGGACTGGAATGGAGGGACGATAAGGAACGTCACAACTAGCTCTTTTACAGAATCTACATAGGTCTGTTTTGCTAGCGTTGTCAATGCTCGCTCTAAAACCATCTCGTCCGTAATCCGCTGTCTTGGGCTGCAACTATCAACCTCTCATCCTTTGGTTTCAGTTCACCCCTCCTTAACCATGTATGTGTCCGCCCTTAATCGACAAAGATTTTGTGAAGCAACACTCCATTTCTCACTGTATTTGTGCATTTGCCACTTGTTTTTTCTCGTTTGCTGATCTAATTCTTTGAAGAGTTTTTTTCTCTTGTTTTGCCAATTCTGTTGCTTCCTTTCCTGTGTGTGCTTGTGGATTCTCACTCATTCCTTCCAGTCATCAGAACACTTGTTGAAGTTTGATGATGGAGACAGATTCTGGACGTTTACTTTCATATCTCAGCACTTTTTGCATATTCGGAACCAATGATGCCATTAGGTAGGGGGCTAGAGGCCTGTGATAGCAGCTCAGTATATGTAATCAATTTCTATGAGGCCTAGCCCTCCTTCAACTCTAGGGATGTACAGTCTCAGCATACACAGATTTTATAAATTACCTCATGGGCATGGGGACGTTTTCTTGTTTGCACATCCAGTTTTTCAAGATCTTTAAGAAGCCAGTCCACAATCCCAAAGCTGTATGAGAGTACAGGAATTGCCAGCTGATTGATGGCTTGTATCTTATTCAGTGATGTTAAAGCACTTTTCAATAACAATTTTAGTTTCCTGTAGTAATGTTTTACGAATCTTTTCTCTCAATGAATTTCTGCTTGATTGTCATTCCTTCCTTTACTCCAAGATATTTATATACACCTTCCTGTTCAAGATCCTTGATATCACAGCCCACAGCCAGGGAGGTGTTTTCCGTTTTGCTCAATTTTCCTCTATCATTGTACAGCACTTCGTATGTTGCGGCACTTTATAAGTCTTTAATAATAATAATAATATCAAAAGTTGCCTTTGCACATTTGTCAAGGCCAAAAGTCATCCTGATGTCATCAGAAAAGCTTTTCACTAAACAGAGTTGCTCTGCTAATTTTGTTGGTCACTGGAACTGTAGAGCTTCAGATAGTCTACAAATAGTAAATGGGATGTTCTCTGGATTGTTGCCTTCTTTAGGATTCAGGCTAAATCTGTATCCCAAAGAGCTGATGAGAGTACTCACTGGATTAAATATTAAGTGCCATACAAAACAGAATTGGCGACAGGGAATCTCCCTGAAATATTCCTCGCTGGATCTTAATGTTAGGAATTATATACTGACCATCTTCATACTTCAAAAAGAGCTTGGTTTGCCACATTGTCATAATGAACTTAATGTACTCTATCAAATCGGGATTTTATACATTTCAAGGCAATTTATTATCCAAGAGCGTGGGATGCTGTCAAAAGCTCTCTTATAATCAAGCCATGCTATACTGAGATTTCTGTTTTTCTTAGCACTGGCCATGATGACCTTATTCAACATTAACTAGTCTTTGGTTCTATATATTCCCCTCTTATTGCCCCCTTTTGCTCTATTGCCATGATGTTATCGGAATCGATATGATCATATTATTCTGTCTGCATCTATTGCAGTGAAAAGCTTATAGATTGTAGGTAAACAAGTTATTGGTCTGTAGTTTTTGGGACTGTTACTTAGGTCCCCCTTTGGAAGGAGAAATGTTCTTCCTGTTATAAGCTTTTTTTTGGCAATAAATATCATTTCTCTTCAACTAGCCTCACCACTATTAATTTTTGATCTGTTCTTTTAGACCCTACCATACCATGGCTTTTCCTTGTTGCCTTCCTGCTCCCTTGAGAATATGATGGAAGACAAATCTCAGCACCTCAAAAGTCACAACTTATAAATTCACTGACAGAGGTTCTGTGATCACCATGGTCATGTACAATCAGGTTTTAATGTTATACTGCACGACAGGAAAACATCCATCTTCATAGCAAGCACCTGAGAAACAATGGCCAGAGTTAGCTAAAGGGCTTTAGCAAATCCTCTCCGTTAGGAAGCATTCTCTACAATACACATGTTATTTAAATATAGAAAGCAAACACATACCTGTATATTTAATAAGTGTTCGCCCTGTTGAAATTTCCCACAGTTTAGCCACAGAGTCCTTGCCGCTTGACAGCACATACTTGGAATTTTTGGAGAAGACAGCAGAGCAGACTTCAGCACCATCATGGGCTTTCTCATAGGTGATGATGCACCGATTGGAGACACCATCCCATAATTTTATGCTGCCATCCTTGCTGCATGTCACATACATGTTGGCAGTTGGGTTGTAGTTAACCCCGCAGATGGCATCCAGATGCTGGTCTTGGGCATTGCAAGATACAAAACATTGGAATGTATTGACATCATAGAGTCGAAGCGTGGGATGCTGGGTGCCAACAATTATAAAATCTCCAGAAGGATGAAAAGAGATGGAACGCAACATTTCTGCTTCCTGTTGAATCAATGCATGAAATTATATATACTCTGAATACTTTTTAACAGTGCAATATCTTCTGATGTACAAGATAGATTTAAGAGACCAAAGAGCATATAGATGCCAAGACTATATTTCCAACTAGATTTTGTGATCAGAGGATACATGTTTTTTGATGGTAAAGGGTCCCATCTGGCTGTGACTTGCAGAGTGTTCTTAACTGCTGTAGAATTAACAAAATTAAGTAGGAAGCTAGTTACAGAACTATTTGATATTCTGTTGCAATCTTAATTGGTTATTTCAATCATGCATACATTTATGTTGGGTATCAGTATTTGCTTGCTTCCCTTTTCTCTTTTCTGATTTAGGTACTTTTTGATTATGTATGAAAATGTTATATTGCTTTTTCTATATTTATTGTATTCTACTGGTTTAATTCTTATTATATTTTTATTTCATATTTTTCCTTGCCATGAACAAACCTGAAATAGGTAAGCAATAAATCTGTAATATCCGAGTATTCTCGTCCACAGTTTTTCAAATCTGGTTTTCAGAATATCATGTGCTGAAGCCTAGGCTGACTGCGTATTCAATGATTTGGTTCCGATTTTTGCCACCTGGGTTAGAATTTAATTTCTTTAAACTCTAAATTCCTCATTCACCACTTTTTGTGATTAATTAGGAATGACTATTTTCTTTTACTTCTGTTTTTTGGAGAAACTAGTAGAGGTTGCCATGCTAATCTACTTTAATGATTAGTAATAAAAAAATACAAAGGTGAAAGTTTACTTCTCTGGACTGGTCTAGCAGGATTCCATGCAAGGAAATTATCAGTAAGTAGACTGTGTCCCTTGCCGGCAGATGATGGATACAGAGAAAGTTTAGAAAATTCCAGTATTTCCTTAACAAAGCTTATGGTAGATGCTTCTAAAAACCAGCTAGAGAATCCTCTTAAGCATGCCAGCATATCTTGACCCCTTGACTTATATGAAAAAAAGAGAGTATATAACATGGAACTAAACAGATGAAGACTGAATTCTGCAAGAACAAACTGCCTCAAACAAGCATACAGCAGCTTTTGTACAGGGTGGTTCCTGGATTAGTCTCACAGGATTCCAGGAAAGGAAATTATCGGTAAGTACAAATTTCACCTTCCAGATCATCTTTCTATACTGGTCCATTATTACTATTGATCATTTGTATAGCGCTACAGGATGTATGCTGCACTGTACAAAGACATGTAAGAGATGGTCCCTGTTCATCAAACTTACGATTTAGTCAAGACAGACCACAGAGCAGCTAGCGACTAAGATATGTCAAGAAGAGTGGTAAGAAAAACACATAGTTGGAAAGCAGGCTGCTTCACAGATCAGGATTCAAAAGCAGCCTTGAAGAGGTGAGATTTTAGCCTGGATTTGAAAAGGGCCAAGGATGAAACTTCCAGACAAGTGGGAAGTACCACAACTGGGTGGGAAGCAGCAGCTGCGGTGCAAATCCCGGAACCAAAGGCAAAATCTGACCTCGCCTGAAGATCTAGGCAGTAGTGCCTCACAAAGGTAGAAAGAGGACTAGTCACCGCCAGACAGATATCAACAGGAGAAACCAGAAAAGACTCCGCCCAGGAAGCTACCTGTTCCCAGATGGATTGAGCTCTAATACACCCAGGTCGGGCTTACTGTTCAACAGATATGCAGAGGCAACAGACTTTCTAATCCAGTGTACCAACTTTGATTTGGATGCCGCATGACCCTTACCGTGGCCCAGCAAGCAAGACAGTCAGACTGCTGAAAGGAGTTAGTTACTTTCATAAAATAAAGCAGAACTCTGCAGAAATCTACAAGGTGAAGGTCTTTATCCTTGCCAGAGCAGTGCTCCAATGAAAAGGATGGAAGCAAAATAAAGTGGAAAGTCAATACCACTTTGGGCAGGAAGGACCAAAGACAGGTTGCAAGGTGATAGATGTGGGTCCTGCCAAGAAAGAGCCTGCAATTCAGAAATGTGATGTGCTGAAGAGAGTCGCTAAAAAGGCTGCCTTCAGGAAAAAATCCTTGAGCATGGTTCACTTCAAAAGCTCAAAGGGAGGATGCATGATGCCCGAAGGATGAGTTCAAGATCCCAAGGTGGAACCACGGGGCGCACAGGATGACACAATGATGCACGCCAGACCCTGTTGGAAATCTCTCTCACCCAGAGAATGTGAAGAAAAAGAACAGGAGAGTTTTAGGTCTTCATCAGCTGCCTCGCAAGGGCACTTGCGACAGTCCCAAGTCCCTCACAGAGCCCTGAGAAGCTGTAGCACCGCCTACTTGTTGGGAAGAACGCTAAGAAGGCTCCCGAGAGTCTCCAGGGCCCCCTTGCCATGAGGATCACACATGTCAAAGCTGAAGAACTCCACTGGAATGGATTCTGAAGACCCCTGAGCATCAACCCTCATGCTAGATAATTCTACTGCAAGGACTAGAATCTCCAAGAGCAAAACCGGACAACAACCAGGGGTCAGCAGCACTCTGCAAGATAGTAGCCAGTGCAGGAGACACTTAAGAGGAGATGCAGACCCTCCCCGATGTCAGGAGGGACTGGATAACTTCTGGATGCTGCCCGACATCTTCCCCAGGTTGGGAGCACAGGTCATGCAGATGTCATCCACCAGAAACTGCCACCGTCTACCATAACTGAGGCAGTGTGGCACACTTCTTGGCATTAGGCTACGACTGCCACAACCACAGCCATATGCAAGACTGCACAGTTGCGCACCCTTCCGTAACAAGAGGCCTCACACACCTCTGACTCTCCAACTCTGCTATGAACACCACTGCAGCGGAAAGCCACACTCCCCAGCACAGGCACTAAAACTGTGCTCACCAGCTGGGTCTTCCCTGAAGCACTCCCTCTGGCAGGAATGATCAACATAGTGCTCCCAGTAGAAAGCCCCATGACTGCTGGCAGCCCCCAAAGCAGGCAAAAAGATTTGCTGTTTCCTTTGGTGGGGAGAGGAGAAGACAAGATGACCCTGTTTTTTCAAGCCAATTAAATTTAATGAAGGCAAGAAAATTAAAGAAATCAAATAAATTAAGCCCAAGAGAGGAGTCTGAAGATTAGGCTTCCCAGGGCTCAACCAGCCAGAAACTAGCAGGGAGCCCTTCCCCCACCCTCCCAGGAGTGGGGGGGAATTCAGATGGGTATTGAGAAATATGCCCTGAGACCTCCATCAAACAAGCTCAACTGGAAGGTGCCCCCGAGGATGGCTACCAGGAGTCCAGAAATCTAGCTCACCAGGCCAGAAACCATTATCTGCTGGAGACAGAGAAATACTGGAGAGTCTCTAGCTGCATCAGCCTTCATTCCTGTGATAAATCCACTGGAATTTTCTAGTCTCTCTCCGTCTCCATTGTCTTCTGGCAGGTGACATAATTCACTTGTCTAGATTAGTCTAAGAGGATGATCTGGAAAATACTATATAAAAGCAATACTTTTTATTGCACATCATACATTTTTAACTAGCTTTCAGAAGGTTAAAACCTTCTTCCTCAGGTCAGAACAGTTTGTTGGTGATCCAGACTACAGTGCAGTTTCTAATTAAAGAGACACTGTTGAGATTGTTAGAATAAGAGATATTTTTGGAAAAGAGACAGCACCTATTAGGATTGCCTTGTCTGTCTACACATGATCATGAACCAGAGAGCCAGAAAAGTGGACTTCTTGGCCCAGCAGCTTTGTTTTTGCTCCTTCAACTCAAGCAGAACCTGCTTACGGAGGGGGCAGGAGTGGAGTGGAAAAAGACACCATGAGCTTTTGTTCTACCATCCAGCCCAACCACTGCAGAGATAATCCTCAAACCGAGAGGCACAGCTCTCTGCTCTTTCTGCAACCCAACATAACTGTGCTTTTGAACCAACCAACACATTGCTGGGTTTCCCTCTTCCAGAGCAATGGCAGCTTCCAGTGACCCTATATGCAGCTCCCAGATTCTCTTCTCCCATTATAACTGGAAACTTGCTGCCAGTACTGTTCTCCTCTGGTTATGTGTGGCTTGCAGTGAATTTGAACCATATAGTGCCCAACGTCTAAGCTATTTTCATGAGACTTGACCCAACAATAAAAGAATTTAGCATCACACAGCTCAAACAGTGTCCTGCAGTGCCAAGTATAGTGAGGAAGGAATT
This sequence comes from Ichthyophis bannanicus, assembly GCA_033557465.1. NCBI lineage: Eukaryota > Metazoa > Chordata > Amphibia > Gymnophiona > Ichthyophiidae > Ichthyophis > Ichthyophis bannanicus. The sequence goes on along the minus strand of CM066049.1, from coordinate 113,991,171 downwards.
AAACTGGGGAAAAAACAGGTTGGAGAGACTGAGGGGTAGGGAAAAATATAGGCTGAAGAGATATGAGAGGGACTGGACAGAGAGGTTTTTTGGGATGGGGAAATGAGATGTCTTTTTGTGTCACTCTGATTAGTCAGGCTAGTGGCATCGTTGGCAGGAGGCCCTCTCTTGTCCAGGCACTGGTTGTTCTGTTCTATGATGGTCTTGGTTTTCATAATGAAGTCTCCACTTGAAGAATAGTGAAGATGACTGCCGTAGAATGTGTAAATAGTGCCTGTGCCACATCACCGATCAGATCCAGAAAGCAAACCCTGGTCTCCTGCATTTCAGCATATGCTTCTCTCATGATGGTGAAATTAGACCTTACCTGCTAATTAGCTTTCCTTGAGGACCTCCAGTGCAGTCCCAACATCTGGGTTGTCAGCTTCCACCAGCAGCTTACAGACTAAGCATGTCATCTCTGACATCAGTGCTCTTAGGTAGCTGGCACCACCCACCAGACCCAGAAAACTATTGACACAACAGACTCACAGTAGCAACAAATAAGATGCAATAACGATTCTCTTTACTTCCTTTTTTTCTCCCCCCCCCCCAAAAAAAAAAACTGGACAGAAAGACACCACCCCTGGCCACTGAGCCAAACCCCACCTCCCTCAAACGGGAGACAAAGTTTGCTCATTGACCGCCAAGGCAGACTTACCAAACTAAAGTGAGGCCTTCCAACCTCTCCAGACTACCACCATGTAGCCCTCTTGCCTGTACTCTCTTGTCCTCTGGACCTTGCCCTCCAGAACATTCGCTTTCGACAATTAACAAGTACCAAACTATCCAATTAAAGATGATCTTCTGGTCCAGGATCGCTATTACAGTAACACGGGTGGGTCTGAGACAGCTTTCCTCGAGGACCTCCAGTGCAAATTAGCAGATAATGTCTAATTTCACCGTCCTTATCGTCCTTCGAGTGCAGTCCTGACATCTGGGATGTACCGGGAGGGACCTGCGAGTCCAGCCTGAATGACCGCTGCACCAAACCTCGCATCCCCCCACATCTCTTGTACATCCAGACAGTAACGCCTCACAAAGGTGTGCAGAGATGCTCAGGTGGCCACTCTGTAGATATCTACTGGGGAACCAGGCTAAACTCGGCCCACGATACCACCTGTGCCCTAGTGGAGTGTGCCTGTAGGCCTACTGATAACTACTGACGCCTCAAGAGATAAGCCGAAAAGATAGCCTCCTGAATCCATCTAGAGATTGAGGTTTTGGAAGCCGCTTCTCCCTTGTGCAGCCCCCCCAGAACAGCACAAACAGTTCAACTTGCAAAAAACGTTCTGTCCTCTTCAGATAGCATCACAACACTCAACGAACATCCAAAAGGCGCAACCCTGGTTCCCGCTAAGCTTCCTCCATTCCTGCGAACATCGGCAGTTACCAGTTGATTCAGATGGAACGAGGTGAGCACCTTGAGCAGAAACAATGGAAATGGCCATAACTCCACCTTTTACTTCGAGATGGAAAGGAGCGGCTCCCGGCACAAGAGCACTTGCAACCCCAAAATTCGCCTAGCAGAAGAGAGAGCCACTAGAAACACAGTCTTCAGAGTCAAATCTTTTAGTGTACATGTCCCTGTCATTTCAAAAGGATCCTCTGTTAGTACCGATAATACTAGGAGGGCGCACCTGCTTGAACGTTCGAAGAAAATAGACTACGTCTAGATGGGCTCCCAAGGACAACTCCCTTGGACTCTACCTTGAAAACAGGTTATTGCTGCCACCTGCACCCGCAGGGAACTGTAGACTAGTCCCTTCTCCAGACCCACCTGCAGAAAAGCCAAAACTTCAGGCACCGTTGCTGAAAGAGGCCGGCAGCCGTTTTCCTGGCACCAAGCCTCAAATATCCACCAAACGTGGACATACGAGAGAGAGGTTGAGCGCTTCTGGCCTTCAATAAAGTAGCAATCACCGGTGCAGAATAGCCTTTCTTTTGCAGCCATGCCCTTTCAAGGGTCATGCTGTAAGCGAGAATCAATCCACCTGTGGCATCAGTACCAGCCCCTGTGACAGAGGGTCAGGCCGACTCGGCAGGTGCCACGCATGATCCACCGTTAGTCTGAGCAGATCCGAATACCATGGCCTGCACAGCCAATTGGGAGCAATGAGAACGACCAGTCCCTGATGAATCTCTATCCTTTGAGCTAATCGTCCTATTAACACCTACAGTGGAAACACAGAGCAGCCCCTCTGTGGGCCAATATTGAACCAGGGCATCCAGACCTTCTGAAATCCATTCCCTCCTTCTGCTGAAGGAGCAGGATGCCTTGGCCAAGACGAAGGTCACCATCAGCTCCATGATCAGTGGCCCCCACATGTCCACTATCCACGCGAAGATGACATCGCTTAGCGACCACTCCCCAGAATCCAGGCAAACCCGACTGAGATAGTTGACCATTACATTTTCTGTGCCTGCCACATGTGCCGAGATCGCCTGCAGATTTTCCTCTGCCCAACTTAACAATGGGCCTATCTCGGTCTCGAGCTGCATGCTGCTCGTGCCTCCTTGGCGACTGACGTATGCCACTGTGGTGGTATTGTCTGAGAACACCTGCACCACCTTTCTGCGCAGGTTTGTGCAAAACTCCTGCAGGGCCAGGAACACCACTCTCATCTCTAGCCAATTAATGGGCCATGCTCTTGACTCTGTGGTCCAAACACCCTGCGCTACGTGACCCTGACAGTGTGCTCCCCAGCCCAAGAGACTGGCATCTGTTGTCAACGGTATCCATGAGGGTGACTCCAGAAGCATGCCGACCAACAACTTCTCCGGTGTCAGCCACTTACCAGAGCAAGGACTGCACCTCTTTGGGCATGGCAACAGATGCGTTAGGAGATGACACTGAGCCGACCACCGGTGCAACACGGCTCTTTGCAGTGGCCTCATGTGAGATCGTGCCCATGGTATCAACTCGATCATTGCTGCCATGGACCCTAGGAGTTGAAGATAATGCTAAGCCATGGACACCATCAGCCTGAGGAATTGTCTGATCTGCGCCTGCAGCATCTGCATCCTCTCCAGCAACAGGGACGCCCTCCCTTTGTCAGTCTGGAATGGGTTCCCGGATAAACGAGGTCCTGGCATAATTGACTACCCAGTCGAGGCCCTGCAAAAACTTGATGACTAATGCTGTGGCCCGCTCGCCCTCTTCTGCGGACTTTGTCCTGATGAGCCAATCGTCCAAGTAGGGGTGCAGTAATATGCCCTCCTGCTGAGGGGCTGCCGCAACCACCACCATTATCTTGGTAAATGTATGCAGAATGGACACCAGGCCGAAAGGCAATGCCCTGAACTGGAATTGCTCCATTGGAACCGTGAAGCAGAGATACTGCTGATGCTCAGGGTGAATTGGAATGTGTAAGTAGACTTCTATAAAATCTAGAGAGGTCAGGAACTCTCATCCTCTGACAGCCAAAATATCTGACCCGAGAGTCTCCATGCGGAAGCGGGGGATGCGGAGACAGCAATTTACCAGCTTGAGGTCTAAGATGGGCCGAAAGGTGCCTTCCTTTCTGGGAACCACGAAATAAATGGAGTATTAACCATAGCCACACTGGTCGTAGAGCACCCTTACCACAGCCCGCAATTGCAGCAGGCGATGGAGGGTGTCTCGCACTGCTGTAATTTTTGCCCTCGTTTTGCAATGACACCTGACGAAGGCATCAGAGAGCTGAGCCAACTCTAATGCATAGCCCTCTCTGATGATCATGATCTCCAAAACCCACTGATCGGAAGTAATTCGGACCCAGGCTGGGTAGAATTCCCACAGCCAACCTCCCATGGGAAGAAACTCCAGCTGGGCCTCTTATCTCATTGGGGCTTTTTGGGAGTAGTTGAGACAGATGAGTAAAAACCTCTTCTTGTTCCTTGAAACCTTCAGCCCATGGCCTGGTAGTGCACCCTTTGATAGGGTGCAAAATGTACTGCCTGGAAGGATAGGAAATCCCACAGCTGGCCTCTTGCTGTCCCTGTTTACTGCCCCTGTTTCAGTTTATCCTCCGAGAGACTGCTGCCTCTGGTCTCCCCCAAGTCCTTGACCAATTTATCCAAGGCTTCGCCAAATAGCAACTTACCCTTAAAGGGCAGCTCACTACATAAGAACATAAGATATGCCATACTGGGTCAGACCAAGGTCCATCAAGCCCAGTATTCTGTTTCCAACAGTGGCCAATCTAGGTCATATGTACCTAGCAGTTTCCCCAAGAGACACAATTGCAGCAGGCGATTTGCAGCACTCAACCACAACTTAAAGGAAATATCTGCCGACCAATTTCATAACCACAGGTACCATCTAGCAGCCACCACTGAAGCCATACCCTTCACTAGACCCCTAATAAGGTCATAAAAGGCATCTGCCAAATATGTGGCTCCGGACTCCAGCTTAGCCACTTCCGGGGGGCAGGACCTGCCCCTGGCTTGTCTGCTCCAATATGCTCTGTACCCTGTACAGACAAGCCCTGGCCACAAAGGCCCCACCAACAGATGTCTGCACGGACATGGAATTAAAATCAAAGGCTTGCTTCAGCAAGGTCTCCAACTTTCTATCCTGCACATCTTTGAGCGTGGTGCTTCTTTCTACTGGTATGGTGGTCTTTTTCGTGACCGCGGACATTGCCGCATCCACCTTAGGGGATAGCAATATCTCCCTTTCTTGTTCTGAAAGAGGATAGAACTGGACCATGGGTCCACGTGCCCTTTAGTGCGGCCTCAAGGACGTTCCATTCGTCCTGAATCATCTGCTCGATCACTCTGTGCATTGGAAACACCATCTGTGTCTTGTGAACTGCCTGAAAGAGCAGATCTTCCAAGGGAAACTCCTGTCTCATATTTAGCACTTTCAATGACTGCAATATAAGCATCGCCAACTCTTCCTGGCAGAAGACCCGCATGATGAGAGATTCCTCCTGTAGAATCTCCCCTCCTTCCAGCTCTCCATCCAGGTCAATCTCCTCTTCGAGATCCTCCTGGTCGGTCGAGTGGGGTGATCCCGAATCTACCCATGGATCCATCTCTATCCAATGCTTACTTGCTGCAGGCTCGTTGTCCGCTGTCCCTAACTCAGACAGCTTTTTTCTTTTCTCCCGTCCCCAGGCCTCTGCAGGTTCCGGTGCCTGTTGCTTCACGCAGAATGCCTTATGCATGAGCAGCATAAACGTAGGAGAAAAAACACCCACTGAAACACTACATCCTGGCTGCTCTTTGGACATGGAGGGACCTGGAGAGAGCAACTGTGCTTCGTATCATTCAATGAGCTCCTGTCCCTTGCCGGTCTCTTCTACTACCGTCGGACTTTCCGAGACCCACAGAGGCACTTGCTTGGCCCATCCCTGGCCTGCGGGCCTGCCTCAGGGCTCCCCGAGGCTCCTGCTTGCCCTGTTGCAGGTGGCAACCCCTCCAGGAGTCCCTTTTCTATCGATCGCAACTCTGCCTCACACCTGTGGCAAAAGCCCGCCGCCGAGACAGAGCCGCACTTGGAGCCACAAGCCAAAACATGTGGTTTTGGTGGGCATGACCAGCACAGACAGTAGAGCTCCAAGCCACCTCCAAATCCTCTGCTGAACGATAAGGCAGCCTGCTTTGGTTTTTTTTGGTGTTGTACTTTCACTTTTCACAGAAGAGTTGTCTGGACCCTCCAAAACAACAAAACGCTGTGAAATAGCTCACCAGCATCCACATCTGCTGCCCCACAGCTAAAAGGCCCAAAATGAAGATTCTCAGGAAATGGTGCCGTTACCTGCGCTAACCCAAAATGGCCCCCGTCAACCACATGTTTTCCTGCCTGAGCCGCAAGTCCCCAACGCATTGTCCGTACACAGAAAAAAAAAACCCTGTAGCACTAAAACGCTCACCTCTCCCGGCCCCAGAACATCTGCATCTGACCAGGTACCTGATTCAGGGCTGCTGCGCTCCCGTGCACAGCTGAAATCACCAGGCACTGACAAGTGATTGCTACCCTGAACAAAAGAGCAATGCAGAGCAGTGCGCTTTAGAAGTGGTTCCTCACCCGTCTCTGGGCTCAGGAGCCGCTCCATCTGCCAGTACTGGCCAGCACGTCTCCTCCCATTTCTAAGGGTGCCTGTGCTGACTGGCTGCCTTAATTAGTTGATCTTTTTATTTTTTTTATTTTCAACAGCCTTTACTAAGGCTTGCTCCACCAGACCCCTCTGATGCAGATAATGCCTTTAAATTAAGAAAATAATAAAATGTCACTTAGTTGTCTCTGTAGTGAGCACAGATTCTGGGATCAGCTCTCTCCAGCTACTTGGAGTCTGACTTTAATGGAGCTGGTGGATGGTGCCAGCTATTTAAGAGCACTGATGTCATCAGAGATGGCATATTCAGTCTCCAAGCTGCTGGTGAAAATTGACAACTCAGCTGTCGGGACTGCACTGGAGGGATAAGGAACCTGGCTTGTTTTAATCTTCATATTCATCTGTGTAGTAGCAAAAGATATGGAAAAGGTGGCTTTGGATTGGTTCAGCCAGCTGATTTGGCTCCTGATAAAGTTCATATGGAGTCTGTTGCTTCTAAACCATAGATGTAATTTATTTTGCCTGAAGTCAGTTTGAAAGATCAATAGCTGATTTCTTAGAATTAATGCTTTCAAGTATGATAAGGAGAATTGCATGGGGATGGTTATCACCCTAACATCAGAGATTCAGCCTTGGAAACCTAAAGTGGCTGTATTAATCTGCACAGGGTGGCCCCAATTATAAACCCAAATGGCTGAATGTTTTGGACAAGAGCCTCACTAGTTTTGTAAAAATCCACAAAACCAACAAAAGCTGGAGACTGAAATATGAGAAGAGCCTGGGTGTTTGATTATGTGTAGATCTTGCAAGAACAAAGAGGAAGATGGAAAGCCTGAAATAGTTTACTAGCAAAGGTGAGCAAGACCAGGATTATAACCAAATTTATACATAGGAAATAAAGAGAGAAGCGACAAGAACACGACTGAGTGGTCAAAGATATTTTTTTTTTTTTTGCAGAGAGGGGGAGGGAGGCATACAGAGAAGCTGGCAACTGAATGTGGCAAGTGATCTTTATAGTGAAATTAGGCCTTATCTGCTAATTTTCTTTCCTGTAGTCCTTCTAGTTCAGTCCAGTCCAGATAAGTGGGTTATGCACGCCAACCAGCAGGTGGGCACTGAGGAAAGCTTTCTCAGTGCAGTATAAATAGCCTGTGCCCACTGAACAGAACCATTTGACACTCACCAAGCAAAAACTACAAAACAGAGGCCGAACCCCCAGTGCCACCCAGTACCCACAAGGAACCAGAAACGAGGGTTCACCCAAACATCCGGGAGCCTTGAGCCCCACCACACTGGTCCACTGCCAGCATCAGGACCAGATATGAATCCAAGTCCGTAGTTGCTATGCCCACCATCAAAGTTGGTCGAAAAACAGATAACTCGAGCAAGAAAATCTCTGTTTGACTTTTTTATAAAACTTGGAAATAGGACGAGGCTAACTGCCTCCAGAAAGATACACCTACACACCACCCCCAACCAAGAGAGAATCTGCCACACATGCGCGTATCCGTTATGTAACATCTCTAAGGAATAAAGTGCCTAATTCCTGAAAAAAAACGGAATGAAAGACGAGTCCTGGACCGGACTCAAGGGACTACAGGAAAGAAAATTAGCAGGTAAGGTCTAATTTCACTTTTCAGGGCATCCCTCCAGCCCAGTTCAGACCAGACAAGTGGGACGCAGCAGAGCAGTACTAACTCAGGGAGGAACCCACAGCCACCGCACGCAGCACTGTCGCTATAAATTATGCATCCTGTTGGCTTGCAGATCAAGGTGGTAATGCCTCACAAAGGAATGAAGGGAGGAACAAGTGGCCAATTCGGCCCAGGATGAGGCCTGAGCTCCAATTAAGTGAGTCCGAAAGCTCACAGGCACCCGCCTACCCTTCACCAGATAAGCCGACTTAATCGCCTCTCAGATTTAAATGGGTGATGGAGGCCTTGGAGGCTGCTTCCCCTTCCAGGGTCCGCCAAAGAGGATGAACTCTCCAAGCACCGAAATGGCTGGGTCACCGTCAAATAATGCTTCAGGGTGCACATCGCGTTTATATAGATAATCTTGCTGTCTTGCAACTGAGGGAATAGTAACTGCCTGATTGAGGTGAAAGTCCGAAACCACCTTAGGCAAAAAAGAGGGAACCATCTGCAGGACAACCTTCTCCTTAGAGAACACCAGGAAGGGTTCCTTGCAGTAAAGAGCCTGCAGTTCTGAAATCCACTGGGCCAAACAAATGCCACAAGGATCTCCCATTCTGCGTACCACACCTCAAACAGTCTCCAGACTCACACATATGCCAAAGAGGTAGAAAGCCTCTGTGCCTGCAACAGGGTTGTGTTAACAACCTCAACCAAGCCCATTCAAGACCCAGGCTGTAAGCAAGAATTTATCCGCCCCCTCGGCATGCAAACCGGACCCCGAGTCAGAAGATCCAGCACCGAAGGTGCTCATCCACCAGGAGGCACAAGATATCCGCATACCAGGGCCAGTCCAGTGCTATCAGCAACACTCCATCCTATTGCATCTCTATGCACTCTATCACTCACCCTATCAGGGCCAAGGGTGGAAGCACATATAGCAGGCTCACCCAGGGCCATAGCTGAATGAGAGCGTCAAGGCCCTCGGTTACTGGGGCCACCGACAGCTGAAGAGCCACAGCAAATTGGCATTCTCCATTCTTGCCATCAGGTCCATCACTGGCATCCCCCAACGTTCCACCAGAGACTGGAAGACCCACGTACGAGAGGGACCATTTCCCCGGATTCAGGGTGTGACAACTCAAGCAGTCTGCCTGCACATTCACCACATTGGCCATGTGTGCTGCTGAAAGGGCCATGAGATGTACCTCCACCCATTGGAGGTTGTACATCTCGAGAATCCAAGAACAGTCAAAGTGTTTTCAGAAGCAGCCTGGCTAACCTACTGAACAGGGCTTTAGACTAGATTTGTTGGGGATGGGTGAAGAGAGCCCCCTGGTAAGTAAAACATTAAACACCTCTGTAGAAATGAGCAATAGGGGCAACATCTGGAAAGGGGTGTGAATAAATGTCCACAGTATGGGAAATAAGATCACAGATGTTGAGGCTTTAATGGAAGTGGCTGACTTGGCTTGGCTTTCATGGCGGTTACAGAGACATGGTTCACAGACAACTATGACTGGGATGCAATTATACCGGGCTATACTTTATTCAGATCGCTCCATAGCGCCACTAGCGATTCCATAATAAAATCTGGGAGCTTATCCCAGTGGAAAATCCTAACCGCAGACGGATCTTCCTTCCCCCTGGGGAGCTCCCCTTCCTCCAGCTCTTCCTGGAACTGATCAATAAGGTCCAAGGGAACCTCCATAGGATCTAACTAGAGTAGGGAGGTGGAGGAGCAAGCTCATGCTCCTCATCCAGGTGCTCCCACCTTGGATGCAGGGAGGCATGGTCTAGTGGTTAGGACAAGGTACTTCAGGCCGGAGGGCCGGGGGTTCAAGTCCCACCTGGGGACAGCAATCTCAGGCCAGAGGGACTGGGATTTCTAGTCCTATAGGCACTCCTTGTGGTCTTGGGCAAGCCACTTAACCCTCCATTGCCCATGTTCCCTGTAAGTATTAGCGTATGTGTCTCATATCCCCTCGTGTTAAATGTATCCCCCAATTGACCGCTTTGACCCGGTGAAAAGCGGGATATAAATACAGCTAAATAAATAAATGCTGGTGGACATCAGTTCCCCTCCTCACCCCGACGGGGCTTGAATGGGATGTCCCTCCGCTCCCTGCTCCATCAGGAAGGCCTGCCGCCATCTCCTGTGGCCTCCATGAGGTCCATCAGGTCCCCGGCGTCTTCTGCAGATCCTTCCCAGGTCCCTTCAAGGTCTGCTGCAGCTAATTCCCCTGATTTACAGCAGCCACGGCACAGCCCAAGCTCAGACATCTGTGCCTTGTGGCTGCCGCACAGCACACACTGGCCTCTCACCATGCGGCTGTGGTGTGTGCTATCCCTTAGCAACAACGAGCCAATGAACCAAAAAATCAACCTCAGGGGCAGAGGACGACTTACCCGGGGCACCCTCTCCCCTGCTTCCTCTGACTTTTTTGTTGTTGAATGTAACTTTTTAGCACCCAAGGAGAAGATCAAGGCGAGTTACATTCAGGTAGAGTATGGAAAGGCCAGGCAGGCAAGGCAGAACTGCTTTCACCACTGGCCCCCTCCAAAATGTTGAGGAGGGGGAAAGGAAGGGGGGGGGAGCAAGCAAAGAGGACTACTGGGAGAGGGACCCAAAATATCCAGGTTCTGCACTCCTGGGCCCAAATAGATCTAGTCACAAGGCTCTGCAGCCCAACACAGGTTATGCACACCACCTGCTGGAGGCTAAGAAATACTGGCTCAGCTCAGTGGGTACAGATTAATTATTTATACAATACTGAGAAAGTGTTCCTCAGTCTCCACCTGCTGGTTGGCGTGCATCACCCACTTGGCTGGACTGGACTGGAGGGACACCCTGGAACTGCCATTAGGTGCTATGTTAATATGGATAATGCTCTACTAATCCTTACAGAATTGGGGCCATTGGCAAAGTTTGTCCCTGCCTTTCTACACACACACTACTAAGACACTTATCCACTCTTTAGTCACCTCCCATCTAAAACTACCGCAACCGCCTCCTTGCTGGTCTCCTGCTGAATCTTCTCTTTCCCCTTCAATCTCTTCAAATCTCAGCTGTGCGCTTATCTTCTGCAGCCTCGATATGCTCATATAACTCTTCCATCATTTCAATGGCTCCTTATCAATTTCCATATCCATTTCTGACCTATAAGTGCATTCATTCTGCTGCTGCTCATTACCTTTCCCCTCTTATCTCTCCCTACACCCCACCTCGGGAATTCCGCTCTTCTGGCAGATCACTCTTATCTGTGGCCTTCTCTTGTACTGCCATCTCCAGCCTTTGATCCTTTCACCTTGCTGCTCCTTATGCCTGGAACAAACTACCTGAGTCTGTACGGCAGGCTCATCTCTGGGACCTTTCCAAATCCAGGCTGAAAACTCACCTCTTTGAGGCCGCTTTTTGATCCTGATTTTCCAGTTTCCTGTGTGTTTCCTTCCCATTCCCCTAGATGTATTCTTGTCCTCAGATACTGTGCTGACTGTCTTGACTAGACCTTTAAGCTCTGATGAGCAGGATCTCTCTCTTACATGTGCCTGTACAGTGCTGCGTATACCTTGTAGTGCTATACAAATGATCAGTAGTAGTAGTCTTAAGTTTGTTCCCCTTATACTGAATTATTACTAGCTCTTCTCAAGCCCTTCTTTCCTGTTCCTGGGTATCCTTTTTCCCCCCACAGGAAGGAAAGGAAAGGGAAACTGGGACATAGAAGCACTGTTATAAGACCCAATTTTTAAAGAAACAAATTATAAATTTTAAGCTTCTATATAGCTTTTGCTGTGCAGAACACAGCTGACGCCCAGCATTATGGATAGGGCTTCTGATTTTAGGTTTTAACTGATAAACACCAATAAAATACCCCTTATACAAAAAAATTAAAATAGTCATTTATTGGAAAAACACAACTTCTCCTGGCTTGTCTGGTATCCTCCATATAGTTTTTGTGTCTTTTCTGCATTAAGGACTCCCAAGTGATGAAAGTGTACATGCCCGATTCCATTGAAAAAAGTACCCAGCAATGGTACCTGTGGTGAAACACCAACAAACATTGATTTTTTTTGATACCCTCAAAAAAACACTCCATTAGCTGGAAAATAAACATTTAGGAAAAGAAAGCCTGCAGTGCATTGCAAAAGTATTCATCCCCTCTGTGTGTCCTGTTTTGTCGCATTACAACCTGGAATTAAAATGGAGTTTTGGGGGTTAGCACCATGTGATGATATACACAACATGCCTATGACTTTGAATGTGCAAAATATCCTTCATTGTGACACAAACACAAAAAAGCAGAAAGCAGGAGACTGCATATGTATTCACCCACCAAAGTCAGTAAGTTGTAGAGCCACCTTTTGCTGCAATTACAGCTGCAAGTCTCTTGGGGTATGTGTCTCTATAAGCTTAGCACATCTAGCCATTGGGATTTTCACCCATTTCTTAAGGCAAAACTGCTACAACTCCTTCAAGTTAGATGGGTTCCATTGGTGTACAGCAAATTTTTAAATAATGCCAGATTCCCAATTGGATTGAGGTCTGGGCTATTTCAAGACATTAAAATGTTTCCCTTTAAAACCAGCTTTAGTAGTATGTTTAGGGTCATTGTCCTGCTGGAAGATGAACCTTTGCCCCAGTCTCAAATCCCTGGCAGACAGAAACAGGTTCTCCTCAAGAATAGTCCTGTATTTAGTGTCATCCATCGTTCCTTCAATCCTGGCCTGTTTTCCTGTCCCTGCCAATAAAAAACATCCCCACAGCATGATGCTGCCACCACGTTTCACTGTGGGAATGTTATTCTCGGGGTGATGGGAAGTGTTGGGTTTGCGCCATACATGGCGTTTCACATGATGGCCAAAAAGTTCAATTTTCGTCTCATCTGACCAGAGAACCTTCTTCCATGTGTTTGGAAGGTCTGCTGCATGTTGTTGTGCAAACTCCAAACATGTTTTCTTATTTCTTTCTTTAAGCAATGGCTTTTTTCTGGCCACTCTTCCATAAAACCCCACTCTGTGGAGTGTATGGCTTAAAGTGGTCCTATGAAGATACTCCCATCTCCACTGTGGATTTTTGCAGCTCCTTCAGCGTTATCCTTGGTGTCTTTGTAGCATCTCTGATTAATGCCCCCCTTGCCTGGTCTGTTGAGTTTTGGTGGGTGGCCTTCTCTTGTTATGTTTGTAGTGGTGCCATATTCTGTCTATTCTGTTATAATGGATTTAATGATGCTCTGTGGGATAGCAACAGAAACATGACGACAGAAAAAGACCACATGGCCTATCTAGTCTATCCTTCCATATCAACCACTACAACAGTTCCCTTTTTTCCTTTAGAGATCCTGTGTTTGTCCCATGCTTCTTTGAATTCAGATACTTAGTTGATTAGGGTCCAGTCACTGTCACATGATGCCTGTATAAATATACCTGTTCTGAAAGGCCCCTGACTGCAACTCCACTAAGCAAGCAACACGAAGACCAAGAAGCACTTCAAATAGGTCAGAGACAAAGTTATGGAGAAGTATAGATCAGGGTTGCATTATAAAAAGAATATCTCAAATTCTGAATGCAAAGGAGGAGAGCCTCTTTCAAAAGCAAGCTCTGCTATGAGGGGACATGGGATGAGGGTGAAAGGGGATAGATTCAGGAGCGATATGCGGAAATATTTCTTTACGGAAAGAGTGGTGGATCCATGGAATAGTCTCCCAGTGGAGGTGGTAGAGATGAGGACATTATGTGACTTCTGAGTTTAATTGGTTGGACCAGATCTTATTTAGCGGTTTCATAGCAAAAGGGATGAATACATATGAACTCACCACTTTTCAGTTTTTACTTGTTTTTTTTTTAATATATATATACAAGATATTTTATTGTCATGCCACTTCACCAATTTGGACTATATTGTTAGGTCCATCACCTATCATTCAAATGAACCTCTATTTTCATTCCAGGTTGTACGTAATGCAACAAAACAGAACAAAAACCAAGGGGATGAATACTTTCGCAAGGCACTGTAAGTATAGGACTATTTTCTGTAAGACCAAATCATATTCTGACTTCCAGCAGCAAAACCTAACAGCTGATGGGAAAAATAGGGTATGCCTAAGGTGTGGAATCTGGATTCTTTAATACTTTTGGACCCAATTTTCTCCCAGGAGCAATGTTTATAAATGGGTTAGTTCTGTACATACTATGAGGGAATGTATCTCACTCTTAAGCTTGTGTATGTGGCATACAATCACCTTCTCAAATTTACCAGGATGCGATATGTATAGATAACCTATAAAAGGGTGCATTTGGAAATTGCTTTTAATCAAGCTTATGACACCCAATACAATAGGAAATATTTATGTATCTTCCTGCTATATTTTCTTGGTACTTGTGGATCTTCTATCTTTCCACTCAAGACACAGAATAAATTACTTGGAACCGAGGCTTCTATTATCAGTGCCATTCTTGCGTTTTCCTCCTTCACCACTATGCATGATTTTCTTGCATCAAGCTTCTTATCCTGGGGCAATTTCTCCAAATGAGTTAGTTTTGCGCATATTATCTATTGTTTTCCCTTGTTGCAGTGGTTTGTATGAATTAGTTTTGTGCATACCATGAGTCATGAACCTTATTCTTAAGCCAGAGCATGTGGAATAAGATCTCAGTCTCTCAAATATACTGCTAATACTGTGTAATACCTGCATTGTGCCACCTTAACCTTGTCTCGGGGCAGTTTCTCCAAATGTTTAGTTTTGCGCATACCATGACAGTCGTGAACCCTCACTTCTAAGCCAGGGCATGGGGGAGTATGATCTCAATCTCTCTAATTTACTGCAAAGGCTCAGCTTAGAACTTGCATTGTGCCAAAGAGCGCCTCCTGCTGGAGCTCATAAGATGTAACATGTATGCGTAGCTTGTCAAGATGTGCTTGGAAATTCTTAACCTTTGTGAGGGAACTGGGGTCTAATCAGAAAAGAGAATTCAAGAACATTCACAGTAAACATCTTTTTATATTTCAGATCTTGACTAGGAAAACAAGTCCTGCCTCTAGACACAAGGTGTAAGCCTCAGCAAAGATGAACACCAAGGAAACCAAGTGGTTTCAGAGCTGCATAAGTCAAACTTCAAAGCTTTTTTAAAAACATTTAACTTTACTTTTGCTTGCTTATCGGCTTTAGACTACAAAATGTTTCTCTTATGTTTTCAGCAACCTGGATCCCATCTTTCCTAGGAACATGGTATAGTGGCTCTGGGAATCACTGGCACAAAGGATGCCTCATCTGAGGAACACCCTGAGCACCAACTTAATATTTGATGTATTTTTTATTGGCCAACAGGGGCCACCATAGTAAAAGCAGTCGTCATCTTTCTCCTTCCCGTTTCAGATCTGGGTGCATGACTTTCATTGTCTGTCCTTAAAAAGCATGGTTTACATTTTTATAAACCAAAAACACTAACCTGAATATATTTGAATGCTCGTTTGGCAGATGGCTTTGAATAATCAAATAATTTCATAGTATAGTCTCTAGAACCCGATGCTAGGATCTGTTCTGTTGGATGGAAAGCCAGGCAGGTCACCTCATCCACATGATCATAAAGAGTTCGGATTACAGGATGATTTTCCATATTCTGCTGTGCGGTTTCATTCATCATTACCTATGAAGAGAGAAATTAATCTAACAGTTACTGAAGTTAACAGTACGCTAGACATATTTCAAGCAATGCAGCATTCCAATGCAAGACATAGATGCTGAATGCCAAGGTGAGCAGATTTATTTTACACGTTTAACATATTTCCACGTTAACATTTTTTTTTTTTTTTAAACCGCAACCCCTTGTGTGGATAAAAAAGCACACACTGTTTCACAGCATGCATATTTACCCATGTAAAGGGGCGGAAACTATATTAGTTTGCATGGACAGTTATGCGCTGGACACATGTGCAAGTCCCTATTCTCAATGACTTACGCATGAGCTTTGGGTGGTCGCCACTGTGCAAGTGTACACGAAAGTCCCATCATGCACAGTTTCCATAAGAGTGTGTATGGGGGGCCTAAATTCACAGGCGTATGTTATATAGATTATAACATAAGCATGTTTTCTTCCCAATCCAATTATGCTTGCTCTAGAGCAGACATAACTGTTGCAAATGAATTCAAGTGCACTAGAACACCCCTATTCTATAAAGTAAAATTACAGACATGTGTTACTTAATAGAAATGGCCCCAAATCTGTGTGTGGCAATGCACAAATGCTGTATGATGGTTTATAAAATTACCCTCAAGAAGTGGCCATGAAACCACATGCAGCAGTTGCATTGTGCATACATTGCACTGAAATATGTGCAAAGTATGCACAATCAATGGAATAAAACCCAATAGATATAATCTTGTATGCAGTAACTCTAAAAGAACCTACTTAATCAACAATTTTTTGTTGGACTGTATGCCATTGCTAACCCAGTTTTAGCTAGATATTCTACCGTTGTCTGGTTAGCACCTGCAGCTTTTGCTGTGCCTATCTTTACCTGTGAGAACTAACCGGGCAGTGGCTCAATATGGCTACTGCCCAGTTAGCTTCTGCAAGCTTATGGGCTGTGCGGCGACCGCAGATATTCAATGCCAGGGCTGCATATGATCCCCAGCATTGAATATCTGGGGTTAAGGTTTGGTGGCAATGGCTATGCGCCATGGCAGCACATAGCCACCCCAAAAGAATATCGGGCCTAGAGTCTCTTATTTAAAGGCCCCTAGTTAAATTAAAGAATACCATTCCAGCTCAGCATTTACTACTACTACTGTGTACGCAGCTCTGCACAGACATGTGAGAGACAGTCCCTGCCCATCACAGCTTACAATCTAATCAAGACAAAAACACAGAAGATGTAAGCAGAGATAGAACTAGGTGAAAGAAAAAGGGGAAAGAAAGGAGATCAGGTGAATCAAGATCCAAAAGCAGCAGAGAAGAGCTGAGTCTTCAACCTGGATTTGAAGAGGGTCAGAGAGGGTGCCTGGCGTATCAACACAGGTAGTTTGTTCCAGGCATAAGGTGCAGCAAGGTGAAAGGAGCGAAGTCTGGAGTTAGCAGTAGGAGAGAAGGGTATAGATAGAAGCAGTTTGCTAGAAGAGCGGAGTTCCCAAGGGGGGTTGTAAGGAGAGATAAGAGAAGAAAGGTACTGAGGAGCTGCAGAGTGAATGCATTTATAGGTCAGCAGGAGAAGTTTGAACTGGATGCGGAAACAGATAGGGAGCCAATAAAGTGACTTGAGGAGTAAAATGGACATGATGAGGCTGGTGGAAGATTAGTCACGCAGCAGAGTGTTGAACAGATTGAAGGGGAGAGAGATGATTCAAAGGGAGACCAGCAAGGAGTAGGTTACAGTAGTCAAGACGGGAGGTGATTGGATAAGCGTTTTAGTAGTGTGTTCAGAAAGGAAAGGGCAGATTTTGTTAATGTTATAGAGAAAGAAACAGCAGGTCTTAGCCACTATCTGCAAAAAGAAAATCCAGAACTGTTCCCTATAATTTAAAATATGCCTCCCAATCTCCCCATCTAACATATTCGGACAAATGATCACTCACTCTTCATTTTAAATCATAAAAAGAGAAATTAGACTCACCTGCTAATTGTGGTTCCTTGAGGAACTCCAGTCCAGTCCTGCACCTCTTCCAGCAGCTTGGAGACTGAGCACGTCATCTTTTGATGACACCAGCATACTTATGCAGCTGGCACTGCCTACCAGCCCCAATAGCCTATTGGCAAAGCAGACTCGCAGGAGCAACAAATAAGTAGTAAACACTGTAACAAACTATAAAACACTGTACATGCTTACACATCTAGCTGACCTGAACCCCCCATCACCTGGGAAGGAATCCCTCGACCCCTTTCCCCCAGATGAGGCTTACCTGTGATAACGTCTTACCGCAGAAGAGGAAGGACCAGCAGTTCCCCCAGTCCGTCTCCCTCTGCCTCATCCTCCTCGGTACCCCTTGGGCAACCGCTGCCCAAGGCTATCAGCTTACGAGTCAGAACACCTATCTAAGAAAGTTAGAAACCGCATTCTGGGATGGAATCTAGGACTGGACTGGAGTTCCTCAAGGAACCACTATTAGTATGCGAGTCTAATTTCTCTTTCCCTATCGTCCCTCCGATCCAGTCCCACAACTTTGGGATGTAAAAGAGCAGTTAAACTAATGAGAAGGACCTGCATATCCAGCCCGAAGCACCGCAGAACCATAACAAGCGTCCCCTGCCGCCTGGAGATCGAGATGATAGTGTTTAGCAAATGTATGCATGTTGCCGCCCTGCAGATCTCCACTGGTGGTACTAGACTGCACTCCGCCACCAAGCTGCCTGAGCTCTTGTGCAATGCGCATGCAACCCGCTGGTACCACCTTACCCTTCAAGATGTACGCCGACGCGATTTCCTCCCTGATCCATGGAGTCCTTTTCTGCTGCTTCACCCTTGCGCGGCCCCCCCAAACAGATGAACAAACGATCCGATTTCCTAAAGGACAACATCAGTTTCAAATACCTCTGTAAGACTCTCTTCACATCTAAGAGGCATAGTGGTGGATTGACAGAGGGCCCTTCCACGTCCGTCAGAACTGGTAATGACATTGTCCGATTCAAATTAAACACCGAAACCACCTTGGGCTAGAAGGCAGGACATGGTCGAAGAACCACTTTCTCTCTTGAAAACAAAAGGAATGGCTCCAAAATTCTGCACGCTGAACCAAATGGCCACCAGGAACACCATCTTCAGAGTGAAATCCTTCAGCAAGACCTGGCTCAATGGCTCAAAAGGCTCCCACCGTGAGCGCCTTCAGTACCAGATTGAGGTCCCAGGGCGGGACCACTGCCCTTCGGAGGACGAATGAGACGAACTGCCCTCAGAAATCTTAGGACGTCTGGGTGTGATCCTAACACCACCCCCTGATCCTTTCCCCGGTAACAGGAAATTCCTGCCACCTGCACCCTCAGGGAACTAACGACCAGTCTCTTGTCGAAACTGGCCTGCAAAAAAAGGCCAAAACTTCTGGGACCGAAGCAGAGGATGGGGCAGTTTCCCTTCTCCCACACCACGCTTCAAAACAACAACAAAAAAAAAAAGCACCATACCTGGACATACCCCAGCGAAGTGGACCTCTTCCAGACTTTCAGCAAGGTTGCGATCACCAGCCTTGAGTAACCTTTCTTCTTTAGCCTCGCTCTTTCAAGAACCATGCTGTAAGTGAGAATCGATCTTTAGCCTGGAGAAGAGACGGCTGAGGGGAGATATGATAGAAGTCTATAAATTAATGAACGGAGTGGAACGGGTAAACGTAGATCGATTGTTTACCTTATCAGAATATGGAAAGACTAGGGGACATGCAATGAAGCTACAGGGTAAACTATTTAAGACTAATAGAAGAAAATATTTTTTCACTCAACGTGTAATCAAACTCTGGAATTTGTTACCGGAGGATGTAGTAAAGGCTGTTAGTGTAGCTGGGTTTAAAAAAGGTTTGGACAAGTTCCTGGAGGAAAGGACCATAAACCATTATTAAGAAGGGACCCAGGATATCAATGCTTGAACCAGTACAAGCATTGTGGAACCTGTGTCCCTTGGGGAAACTGCTAGGTACGTATGACCTAGATTGGCCACTGTTGGAAACAGAATGCTGGGCTTGATGGACCTTGGTCTGACCCAGTATGGCATATCTTATGTTCTTATGATCCACCTTTGGCATGCAAATCGGCCCCTGCGTGAGGAGACCCTACCAAACTGGTAGTCACCATGGCCGATCTGCCAGAATCTGCACCAGATCTGCATAGCATGGGCGTCTTGGCCAGTTTGGGGCAAATAACACTACCAACCTTTGATGAGCTTCTATCCTCTGCAGGACTCGACCTATGGAGTACCCATGGCCTTCGTCGGGTCACTTCTATACTAGGGTATCAAGGCCCTCTGACATTCGTTTGCTTCTGCTCAAGAAACGAGTGGCTTTCACTGACTCAAATGACACCATTAGGTCCCATGACCGGTGTGCCCCACTGATGTACCACTTGCTCAAACACTTCCTGGTTTAATGCCCATTCGCTGCAGTCCACTCGTACCCGACTGAGGTAATCTGCTGTCACATTGCCAACCCCCGTTATGTGCGCTGCCGACAATGCCAGAGATGATTCTCCACCAAAGTGAACAACTTTTCGGCCTCGTCCTCCAGAGATGTGCTGCCTGTGCCCCCAGGTGGTTTTGTAGGCCACTATGGCTGCATTGTCAGAGAGTACCCGGACCACTTTCCCGTGCAACCGAGTCTTGAACTTGTGGAGTGCAAGGACCACTGCCCAGAACTCCAGCCAGATAATGAACCAAAGGGACTCCTGCGGGCTCCAATGTCCCTGCACGAGACTCTTACAATGGGCCCCCCAACCAGACAGATTGGCATCAGTCATCAACAGGATCCAAACCAGAGATTCAAGGGGCATGCCCCCTTCCAGACTCCCTGGATGAAGCCACTATCTGAGGGCCTTCTTTGTGCTCCTCGGGCAAAGGAGAACTTGGGCCAAGGGCTGACTCTGGTGTGACCATTGGCAAAGTAGATCTCTCTGCAATGGCTTCATGTGCGCTCTTGCCCATGGAACCAGTTTGGGAGTAGCCGCCATGGTACCCAGGACCTGCAGATAATGCCAGGCCAACGGTCGTGCCATCTCAGAAAATGACACACTAGTCTTTGCAACCCTTGCACCCTCTGACCTGGCAAGAAGACTTTCCCTGCATGGATGTCGAAGCATGCTCCTAGGTACTCTAGCTCTTGGAATGGAATCAAGAGTCTCTTGGCAAGATTGACCACCCAACTGCTAGAACGAACGGCAGTGCTCAAAACTGAAAATGCCCCATCGGTACCGCGAAGCAGAGGAACTGCTGATGCTCTGGCCAGATGGGGATGTGCAGATATGCCTCCGTAAGATTGAGAGACGTCAACAATTCCCCGCTTCTTACTGCCACTATGACGGATCTTAGAGTTTCCATGCAAAAATGTGGCACCCACAGACAGCAGTTCACGTCCTTGAGATTGAGTATTGGTCGAAGGAGCCTTCCAAAATAAATGGAGTACCAACCGCAGCCGTACTGGTCTTCGGGGACCAGCACCACAGCTTTTAACTGTAGTAGCCATGTCAGGGTGCCTCTTACCACCGCTGCTTTGCCCAGCGCTTTACAGGGGGACTGAACAAAGGAGTGGGTCACTGGATGAGCCCATTCAAGAGCATAGCCCTCCCAGATGACTTCTATTGGTCTGAACTGATCTGGGCACAGGCAGGGTAAAACTCCCGTAGCTGACCTCCCACGGGTTGTATCCCTACCTGGGGCCCCCTCACTTCATGGTGATCTCTTGGGTCCAGAGGTCAAGGCAGCGCCAAAACCTCTGTCTTCTTCTCGAAAGCCCTGAAACCCCTGACTCCTAGAGGGAAATCTACCTCTCTGGTAAGAGCCAAATCTGGAAGTACAAAACCGCTTAAAGTCTTTCAGCTGCCCCCGGCTAGATGGAGGCCTGCAGCAAAAAGGGCGTTGATATCAAAAGCCTGCTTTAACAAGGTATCCCGAGGATCGTCTTTTTAGTCACCGCCGAGTCTACCTTAGGCGACTGCAGGAGCTCTCGCTCTTGTTCTGGAAGCGGGTATAGGTGCGACATGGCGTGTACCCCAAGACCGCTCTCCGGGAGATTCCACTCATCCTGGATCATCTGCTTGACTACTTATGCATCAGGAACACCTTTTGCGACTTGTGCACTGTCTAAAGCAAAGGATCCTCCACATCTCATCCTTGGCTGGAGGACCCAAGGATATATTCAAGGCCCTGAAAGACTCCTCAATTAGTGTCAACAACTCCTCCTCGCGGAATACTCCCACAATCCTCGATTGATCTTACTGTTCCAGGATTTCTCCTTCTTCAAACTCCTCCTGTACATCTAGCTCCATATCCAGATCTTTACCTTCTGCCCCCTCAGACAATGGAGATTGTTGCCAATCACCTGAGGTCCTAACACTCTTGGCAGCCGTTGTCCCCATCTTGTTCTCTCCAGAGACTGCTGCTCTCTTAGCATCGTGTTCTGGCGCTGCGGAATAGCTCGACGCCCCCTGCTAGCATAGGCAAAATGCCTTGTGAAGGAGAAGCACAAACTCTGGTGAAAAATCACCCTGAAATCCTCCAGCACCCCGAGAAGACTGTGGAGTGGCTAGGAGGGACTGATGGACCAGGAATTGGCTCTGCAGACTGAACCGTGGCCCCATCCTGTTCTTGGGCGTCCTGGGATGCTGAAGGAACCCCCTGCTCTAGCTTTTCCTGCAGCACCTGTTCCACAGAAGTGGCCTCTTGAGTGCAGCCTAGACAAAATCCCGCCTCTGAGACTGCACCCTGTCAAGCGCCGCACACCAAGCACTGCGGCCTGGCCGTTATCTTGGAACTGCCCTCTGCCCTGCTGCAATGTGCCCCAAGAGTGCAGGAAATTCCAAAGAGGTGTAGAAAACCAGCCCAAAGGCCTGCCAGAGAGCAGAGCAGCACACCGGAAGTAGCCTTAAAAATAAAAATCACCTATAGCAAGGCACTAAAAAAATAAAATAAAAAATACCATGAATTACCACGAACCAGGGCTAACTAGCTCTGTTCCTGCTTCAGGAATGCATTGCGCCAACGACTTCGCTCCCACGAGAAAAGAAAAAAATGCAGTGGGAACTAGGCAGCTGCGCGATGACATGCCATTTTGCTGTCCTTGGAGTCCTTTCTCTTCCTACGCAGCTCCCAGCACCCCAGTCACGCAATCTGACAAGACTACCAGGCCTTCCTGCTCTCACGCATGTGTCTGCCCTTCTAGTGCACAGAGCCTGTTAAGACAAGCTTCTGCTGCCCGGGCCCCTTACCGGCAGTTACCTTTGCTTCGCTGGTGTTCTCTGCCACGGCTCACACACAGCTCTTACCTACATGCTCAGTCAGAAACGAAGGCTTCGACGCTGAGGGGATCACCCAGGGAACTCTACAATAATCTGTCTTTGTGCCTGTGGCAGCTCCTCATCCAATAACTGGTTCAGAGGCCTTCCTTAGTCCCGGGATGTTGCTGCCACTCCAAATCCCCCCCTCACCCACAAGGGAGGGGGGGTGGAGAGGGGAGAAAGATATCCTTCCTTAATAAGAGAACAAAAAAGAAACTGCTACTCTCTCTATTGGCTCTGATCTGTTGTTTTTTTTAACCTTAGAGTATTCCCACTACAAAACAACAAATTATAGGTGAAAAACCTCCTTTAAGTCCTCTGCTCCTTAATTGTCCCTTCAGCGAGTCCCACTCCTAGGCTAATCCACCTCCTCCAGCTGCTTGGAGACTGAGCATACTGGGGCTGGTAGGCGGTGTCAGCTGCATAAGCATGCTGGTGTCATTAAAAGATGACGTGCTCAGTCTCCAAGCTGCTGGAAGAGGTGCACTACTGGACTGGAGGGACAATAAGGAATTGTGATTAAACCACACATGGTGCTCCTGTAGACAACTTTTTAATTGCTCTCTTTGTTATAGTCTGTTCTGCCTGCATACAACTTTCTGCATGGGCAGAGACGACATACTTTGTCGTACAAGTGGTTCTATATTTCAGCTGAATCACTTTCATTGTACTTGGACATTTCCATGAACTTCCTTCTATTGTTACATCATATAATTCACAGCTCACACATGCAAAGTGTCCACTGGGTCCTTTCACCAATCACATTTGATCTTGACAAGTGATTGATTTAGAGACAAAGTTGTCATTATTTTCCCCCTTTTATATGTTATTGTAGGTTGTTCCTAAAAAAAACAGGAAGTGTAGTCAAAATCGCCCCATTCGTCATAAAAAAAACCTGTGGCCATTTTATAAAAGGTAACCATAGAAGGGAGCAAGGAAGCTACTAATCAAGCCAAGAAAGGAATGTGGAGATGAAGTAAAGCCTGGAGCCAGAATACAGAATGAAGATGACGTAGGCAATAAGTACTATTATGAAATAATGCTCCCCTGAGGCAGGGCTGGGAATGGTTTTGGTGGTTTGAAACACAACTTTGTGTTGGGGATATTGCATAGAGGTTTGAAAGAAAAATTTGTTTAGAGATAAAAATATGAATAAAAATGGAAAAAAGTATTTGTACCTATTTCAATACAGGCACAAGGTATGTAGGCACAAAAGCAGGCTTGGATGCTGCAGGTAGTGTAATCTTTAAAGTTATTTCTGTGAAATAATGATCGCTGGAGACCATGCACAGGATCTTTTCATTACTGCCCGCATCCTGCAAACAAGTCATCGTGAACACCTTTTTTGCATCAGATAAACAAATTCCTGACAGTAGAAGTATGTGTAGACCAATGTGAGCAGGTGTTTGCCCTCCATCAATATTTACTGAATCTAACAAAGAACTTTAACATATCATTGCCTGTCCAAACAAATCTGTTGTAACCTATTTTTCCCCAAAACACTGCATCTTTTATAGATAAGCATTAAAACAAAACTTTCACCTGGGAACTTGAAAATTGGTATCATAAAGATTTTAAGTTACAATGTACAGTCATTTCTTACCTCAATAGGCATTGCACTTTTTGCCAACATTCTCTCTGTATCCAGTATCTTTATTGAAGCATCAGCAGAGCCTGTAGCTATTAACTGCCCATCTCTGCTATATGTAGCTACACGACATGGTCCTTTATGAGATGTGACATAGCAGGTCTCATACTCCGAGGCTTCGGGGGACATTGTTTGTACATCTGCATCAAATTCTAGGTCAATGCCTGTGCCTGGGGCCACAGTATCAGAGCGACCAATCGCATACTGAACAGCACTATCATCATTCTCCATTCCTGAAAGCAGCAGCAGCAGAACAGAAGGTAACTGCAAGCATTGCACAGGACTGTTCAGTAAACCTAAGTTAACTTGACCAAGACTTCTAAGAGGTACTGCACAATCATGAACTCTGATGGTCAAAACAGACGGTGTATTTTTACTTATGTTGGATATAAATTGTGGCTTAGAAAGGAAGCAAAGTATCTGCTGTGTAGGAAGTTGTTAAGACATAGGCCCGATAGTTAAAGGCATTTACCTGGTTGGCAGACCTGCAAGCAGGGTAAATGCCACTTAACGGTAATGCCACTGAATATTCATGGGTGCCACTGCTGCGTGCCTCCATGCTTACTGGTTAGCATTGAGGCATGCTGGGGTGGCACCAGTCACTAGTGATATTGAGCCACTGCTCGATTAGCGACACGCAGCGAAAGTCAGGCACAGTACAAACTTTCTACTGCAGAAGCTAAACGGGCAGCACTCAATATCGCTGCTCCCCAGTTAGCTTCATGGCAATCCAGGCAACCTGGATATTCCATTCGGTGGCCAGATATGGCCCCCCACCAGGTTTAGAGCTCAGTGGTGATGGCCCCCCACCAGGTTTAGAGCTCAGTGGTGATGGCTAGCTGTATTAGATCAGACCCCATGTCTTCAACAACTTCCTAACCAGCAAATACTGTGCTTCCTCTTTAAGCTCTTATAACAAATTGAATATTAGGCCCATGTTTTTTTAGAAAGTATTTTACTTGCTGTATGGGGAGATGAGGCATACTTGGGGTGGGGTCTATTTTTAGATTTTGTATGTATTAATTTTTAAAGTTTTATTGTAACTGGTTTGATGTATCTAAGGAAGGATATCAAATCTGTATAAATAAAATAAGTGATTTTTGGTCTCAGCTCTAAGGTGAGATCAGCGTAGGTAAACTTAATCTCTCCAAATTTTTGCTAGTATTTTACAAACTATATAGACAGACTACTACAGCCTCAAACTTCAAAGTAATCATACCTACTTGCTAAAAAATATGTTAGAACCAAAAGAAGTCTCTCTTCATAGCTAAATACAAATTGTGAGAATAGGTGCAAATGTTGAAATGATTTACAAGTCTTTTGTGCATTTAAGCAATGGTGGATGGGGGGGAGGCGGGATCTTAGATAAAGAAAACACAAATGCAAACTAAAGTAAATACACACACAAACACAGAGCATGGCTTGCTGCAGAAACGTCTGCCAGCTGGGTGGCATGAAAGAGTAACCGGATGGGCTGTACAATAAACTGGCAGCAGATTATGTAACTAGTAGTTTATCTGTTACCATTTCAAGTATCTACTTCATACATATAATATTTACATATACTGTCAAGTTTTTAAAGTGTTAATTACAAAATCACTTTTTCCAATCCTGCTCATTATTTTGCCATGTCAGTTCATCAGATTAAGTTAGCCAGGTGGTCAGTAAAATCAATCAAGTGGCATGCCCATTCCAAAGGTCCTACAGAGAACATTACAGACAGATACCCTTTTCCCTCATAAACATCCATCCCATGCACTCCATACCAACTCCACTGAAATATACCTTGCCAAGCATTGTATATTGTAGCAAGCTTATTTTTATTCTACAGATTTACATCCACTGTCCCTGAGAATTGGACCCAGGATCAACTAGATTAATCACAAAATCCTCATCAGAAGCAAATAATTTACCAAATCATGTAATTTCCAAAAATGTGATCTTATGTTAAGGAGACTTGCGCAAGACAAATAACTCCGGTTAGCATTGGGGCGTGCTGGGAGCATTCCGAGGAGGAGGCAGGGAATGGCCCTAACCAGGTAGCAGCGATTTTGGATGCAGCCTGGTTAGCACTCTGCACTTTAAAGATAGGCAAGGAAAACCCTCACCTATCTTTAAGGCACCAGGGCATCCAAAATCGCTGTTGCCTGGGGTTAGGCTTGGTGGCTTTCTGGCTGTGCTGTGAACCCTGGATTTTCACTCCTGTCGCCACATGTTGGTTATTACAGCACAATGCACTTGCACCACAGTAATGGCAGGGGGACAGACACAAACACCCCCTAAGCCAGCACAGGCCGCCACACAAATGTTTTGTGGCCCCACCATGCTCTACTGGCTTGTTTTTTAGTAAACACGCCCCAAAATGCTGAGAAAAAATGCAATGCTTTTGTTAATCCAATCCAAGCTAGTCAGTCAAATCCTATGACCTGTACATATTATATCACCATTTTCTACAGCAGCCATTTCAGCTTTAACTTTGAGCTTAAATGAGTACTACCACAGCATATTCACTCTCTTGGAGTGGAGTGGTTAGAGCAGTGGTCTAGTGACCAAGAGATCAGGGTTCAGTTTCCACTGGCATTCCTTTTGGCCTTGGGCAAGTCACTTTACCCATCATTGCCTTGGAAGAAAGGCCTGGCAATCTAGCTCTGGTAGCACCTTGTCAAGAAAACCCTGAAGCTGCTGGGTCGCCAAGAGTCAGCACTGACTCAATGGCACACACTGCACTGCATTTACTAAGGTGCATTAATGTTAATGTACATAAGTTCACCATTAACGCATTTTATTAGTAACTAGGCCCCACTGAATACATAGGACCTCCTTTAAAACAATGTGCTAATGTATGTGTACCTTAATAACTATGCCTCTAAATGCATTAAATTATTTTAAGGTACCTATGAAAAGGTTTGAACTAAATATACACCACACTCTATCGCATGCATTTGGAAAACAGTCATGTTTATGTATGCACTGCTACTTACCAACTTTAATTAGATGCAGTAACTGTTCAGACGGTGCACATACACATTGTGGTTTGATCTCATTTATCAAACCATTGGCAATATTAATATAGCCATCGTATAGCAGCTGGCTAATCATCAGCTTATAGAGCTGTTGACGATCTTTCAGACTTATTTTGTACCTATACATGGTGAGCAGAAGATCCCTAAGTTTGAAAGAAAGTAAATAGTTGGCAATAGTGAGGAGAATGTTCTAAAATCAATATAACAGCAAAGTATTAAATGTATCAACATAAGTGCATATGAATAAAGTTTTCTGTTAATATGAATATGTTGGAAAGAAACTTATTTGTCTAAGGGTGTTCTGGGTAAATGTATACAAAGAATCAGCACACCACATCTTACACTATTAACAGAAATGTAGTTTTCAGTCTTAGTCAATAAAGAACAGCATTTCTGGATGTTTATCAGCCTGGCCTAACAATCCAATTTTCAAATATAGTATGCACTTGCACACAATGACATACTGTTTTCATATTCACAAATCTGCTTAAGAGAATATCAAACAATTAAAATGTGGCTCTTTGAAACTCAGTTCACTGTTAATATGACAATTAAAATGTGATATTAGCAGTACTAAAAAAAGAGTGAAGTCATTTACTTCAGCAGGGAGGGGCGAATGCATATCATGAAAAGTTTAACACAATTTATAATATTTTTAACTGAGTGGCACTAGTCTCTTCCTAATTCACTTCGGTTTCAGGAATCACTAAGGCCTATTGCAAGTTAAGACCAAACTTCATTCACATTGTCATGACCATTTAATGACAGTAAAAAAATACAAACTGTGTATCATCTACTAAAGCACCTGCGAGAAATGCTACCGATTGTTGCTAGCAACGACCCAAGTCTTATTTAGTTGCTAACCACGACTACCAACCTCTAGAGATAGTTTGCATTGATATGACAATATCCGAGTCTACCGCAGAATGATTTATTT
The DNA here is from genome assembly GCA_033557465.1 of Ichthyophis bannanicus. Classification (NCBI taxonomy): domain Eukaryota; kingdom Metazoa; phylum Chordata; class Amphibia; order Gymnophiona; family Ichthyophiidae; genus Ichthyophis; species Ichthyophis bannanicus. The sequence goes on along the minus strand of CM066049.1, from coordinate 113,962,888 downwards.
TAGACAGCAATGTGAAAAAGCATATGATCGAATACCCACACTATTAAAGAAAAAAAAGCTGCTTTGTGCATGAAGATCAGCTCTCAGCCACACAATAAAGTTCCAATTACCAATGCGATAGTAAATGATTGAAGGGCCCGTGCCCTGCAAGGAAGCAAGCAGCTCCCACTCTTTATAACTAGAACTGAAGTAGAGCGAAGGCAGGAGCAGGGCTAAGACCCATCCCTCTCCCCGAGTTATTTACTACGTTGGTTAGAGGAGAACACGTAGCAGCCCGTCACCCCGTATTAGAGGAGAAGACCCTCCGGTTATTCACTATAGAGAGGGGAGGGAGCAGATCATAGGCCACTTATGACCATGATGGAAGCGGGGACAGAGTTCCACCTCCCTCTATCCTTTTCACCATAGTGGGACTGAACATAGGAGAAACTCCCCATCACGATGCAAGTAGAACCCAGTCTCTACACTACTTCGTGCAGGTCCCTTACAATAAAATACCAAAACGAAAACGTGAAAGTCTCCCAAAAAATCACTCTTTCACCTCCTCTTGCTCACCACAATGGCGGGCTCCAACGTAATGAACGTGCCACCGCAGACGTCACCACCGAGCGACCGGCTCCTAGCGATGACGTCAAGAGCCGTGCGGTGGGTCAAGCACGCGCAAGGCTGTGACGACGCTCATATAAACGTCTTAGACCCCCGCGCCTGAGAGGGCAGTGATAGATTTATGCAGTAGTCTCCAGGTTAGCGGCGGTGTTAAATCGGTGGCCCTGTTTGAGCGGGCAGACTTAACGGCGAGCCAACGTCTCTTGACGTTCCGCTGCCTTTCGGCAACGTACAAACAGCAGCCAATGATAAGCACCTGTAGGCGTTGCTGTAGCCAATAAGAGCACAGAGCGGTTTAAAGGTATTTAAAAGCGGGATGTTTGAATGTAAACTGAAACTACTTGGAGAGCGGAACTGGTTGTACGAGGGTTGGTTACGCTTTGGTCAGTAATGACACGGTATTAGATTCTGATGTACTGTGGTTTAATAATATTTCCTTAGTTTTAGCCTGGCTTTGAGAAATTCGTGGTAACATGTATGTGATGAGACCTAGGAAAACCTAACCGGATATGGCTTGTACATGAAGTTTTTGAAAGGGGAAGTTCTGTTACATTTCGGTCAACGCTGTACGTGAATAAATACATAATCGGTAGCCTGTATGTATCATTGTCCTGTAAAGGGAAACTGAAAGAGCACTGAACTACTTATGGATTGCTAATTTCGAATCCTGTAATACATAGCTAATTATCAGTAATAAGACCTAGTTTTTGTTTGTTTATAATAGATTTTAATTGGTACTGTTCTGATCATTTGTGTTGCTTTAGTGATTTCTTATAACTCGGTTTAATTCAAAATGTGTGGTACTATTGAAAAGCGTGTTTTCTTAAAGACGTTTTTTTGTGAAATATAACTGTAGTGTGACACAACTTCACTGTCAAAAGTAGGGGGTATTTGGGGAACTTGACCATCCACCTATTGAAATGTTTATAATTTTAAAGTTTTATTTTCAAGCCAATTATGATTGAATGAAAATCTGTATCGTCTTTGTCATACGGTATTAAGTGATGTGATTAAAATCATTAAAATTAATACTTAGAATCTTTTTTATGAATAAAAATATTTTCTTATGCTAGATAAGTAATGCACTGCACATGTGCAACAAGCGTTTGCATTTATGTATGTGAATTGTATGGATATTAGTAGTAATGTTTATCAGTTATGGTGGTTGTTTGTAATTGCATTAAAGGGTAACTGTTCAATTTTAGTGATAGAAGTGTGATCTCTCTTAGATAACTCATTCTGTTTGCAGACTTGACATTTTCTTTGAGTAAAATCACTAGACCATTCTTTCAGGCTATTAGTGTGGTGGTACGCTTTTTGGGCAACTATCTTTATTTTGTTGGGAATTGCTCTGTGTGTGGTATTTAATAGACTATACATTATTTATGCAACATACTGTTTTAGGGCATCATGGATAGAACTTCAAAGGAAAATCACAATGGACTTCCAGGATATGGTGGTAAGGTAAGTATTACGTATTCCTAACAATAGACTTTTTTTTTTTTCTTTTTTTTTTTTTTTTTCTTTGTAAGCAAAACGGGTCTGGTGGACTGAGTGCTCTGGATGACTATTGCTGTTCAGGGATTATCTGTACCATTCTAGAGTGACAGAGGGCTATGTATGTGTATATTTATTTAACATTAGAATGCACTGTCTGCCACACTCCTAACGCTTAGAAAACATGTCTGTGCCCCTCTTTGGTAAACCTAAAATAGGAGCTAGCAATTTCTGTGGACAAGCAGGCATAAGCACTGACATATGAGTGATGTCACTGATGGAGTCCAGTGTGGGAATGCTCCCCAGTTTCTAGTGGAAGCTTTTGGGAGGCTCCACCACCATACCTGCGTGCTTCTCTTCTTGCTGTGGTGCCATCTTCTCCAGTCTGTTTTCCATGGAGCCCCACAGACATGAATCTGTCATTTGCTGGTAACCCTTTTGTGTCTTCCACTTCTGAGGTCTCCTTTTTATATGTATTCAAATTTCCTGTCTGTCATCGGTAGCATCGGGTCTGGTCTGTATATTGCGGTCTACTTCTGTTCTGGTGCTTTCTTTTCCTGTAGCCAGGCTGGGCCTCTGGTTACAATTCAGCTGTTGGAAGATAGCTATGGCAAAAATCACAGACATGTCCTAGAAGCTGGGTTCAAGAAATGCACCGAATGTGCCTGGACCGTTTCGGTCACTCATGAGCACAATTGGTGCTTCTGGTGCCCGAGTCCAGATTAGCAGTCCTTTTTTCTCCCTGGCCTTCCACCCTGCAGAATTCTTTCCTTTTCTCTTCACGCCAAGCTTTCCTGCCCCAGGTTTAAAACTACTTTTAAAAAGCCATTGTTCCTTTGTGTCCCTCTAGTCCAGTCCCGGAACCATAGAGTTGTGAACCTCCACCAGTAGCATTGGAGACTGAAAGATGTCATCGCTTTGATGTCACTGGTACTAATAGGCAAGAACCACCCACTTCCACCAGTACTTTCAGTCTCCAGGCAGCTAGGAGGTTCTGAGCCCGGGGCTGGGCTCAGGAGGACACAAATAAGCAGAGCTTTATTTTTAAACATTCCTGTAAAATTTCCCTTTCTCTTTGTTTTTTTAATCTGATTCGGTGCTTTCTGGTTTTGATTTCAGGTCTGTTGCTGCTGCTAGAGGGGTCTTACCTGATTCTCCTGTGGACTTCTCTCTCACTGTCTTCCCTCCCTCTCTTGCCTCTCCTTTCTCTCTCTGTAGAGTGCTTCTCCCCAGCGTCTAAACAAGCACAGAGGGGGGGGGGGTTATTGTGTGGTGCCTCCCTGCTCCCGAACCCGCAGTACAGAAGGGTGAGGAGCAGGTGAAGGCAGAGAGCGTGCTTCTGCAGACAGCAGCACTAAAAGGCCGGAGGGCAGCCTCAGGGGACCGCTGCAGGAGCAGCGCAGTTTGAGGCCTTGCTCTCTTCAGAGACGTGCCGGAGCTGAAGCTGCGTGCAGGCTGTGCTCTGGCATTGGAGGTGTGCTTGCTTCTTCTCTCTCTCCCCCTCCTTCAGCCTTGGTGCATCGGGTAAGTCGGCAGGGGGTTTCCCGGGTTAGCACTTAGAGCGCAGGACAGAGGGGGTGTAAGGGAGTCCCTGTGGCTAATCCCGAGGGCCTTGGGGTCTCTGCTGCCAGCTGCGTGTAGTTTGCGTGGGAGTTCTGCTGGCGCCTATTTTGGGAGCCGGGTTTTCAACGGCCCGACTTACTCTGTGACCTACACGGTTTCCTGAGCTTCGTTTTGGGGGCGGGTTAGCTTCATTTTGCTAGTTAACCCCTGCCTTTGTGGTTACTTATCAAAAAAAAAAAAAAAAAACCAGACCGGCGCAGATCTTAGCGCTCACGGGGCCTGGAGCTTAGTGGTCTGAGGGACTGGTCAGTACTGTGACTCTGGGTAGGATGCCGGCTAAATCTCGCTGTCTCGTCAGCAGGGTGCGGCGTAGCGAGATCTTGGAGTCCGGGGTTTGTCAAGGGTGTTCCCTGGAAGCGGTGGTGATGGAGAGTGCTCTGGGGGATCCGCTGAGGAGCAGGTAGCGGGCCCCTCGGAAGCCAGAGAGTCCGGGCTGCCTTCTTTGGCCCCTGCGGAGCCAGTGGCGGGTCCTTCCTCGACAGAGTGTTTTGTTGGCGCCTGGAGGGATCATGGGGGGGGGGTTGTTCCCGGGATTCCGCCAGATTTTTTTCTCGCTGATGCAGAAGGCGTTGGCCTTACTGCAACCTGGAATGGTAGCTCTGGCTCGTAGCTCTACGGGGCTAAAGCGGGCGGGATCGGGACTCCTCCAGGAGGAGGACGAGGTGCCCCTCAAGAAGCGCAGAGGCCCAGGACGACAGCCCGCCATCTCGCTTGGAAGAGGAGGTGGGGGTGGCCGATTTTAGATGTGGAGGAGGCCTCTGATGCGGACTTGGAGGAGGGGGAGTTCCCAGATTTGGAGCAACAGAGTAGAGTAGTCCGGGTGTTTCGTCGGGAAGAGTTGCCAGCTTTGATTGCTGAGACTCTTAAGGCGTTAAATATGCCCTCGGTGGCGCCAACGGCAGAGGATTCGTTGGAGGATCCTCTGCAGGCGGTGCAAACTTCCCAAAAGGTGTTCCTGGTTCATAGTCTTTCGGAACATGATTCAGGAGGAATGGGACTCGTCGGAGTTGGTGCTGCACGGTACTAGGACCTTAGCTCGGCTTTATCTGCTTTCCGAACAGGACAGGGAGATTTTCTACTCTCCAAAGGTGGATGCGGCAGTGTTGGTGGTCACTAAGAAGACCACTATTCCGGTTGAGGGTGCCGCAGCTTTGAAGGATGTGCAGGACAGGAAGTTAGATAATTTATTGAAGCAGGTTTTCGATGTGTGTGCCCTTTCTCTACAGGCCTCGATCGCGGGGGCATGGCGCGCGGCTGCTTGCGATGGTCCCAGCGGTTGCAGGGGGAGCAGTTGGACGGCCACGCTGAGGAGCTGGCGCGGCTGGAGTCGGGCACGGCTTATTTGTCGGATATACATTATGATCTTATCCGTGGTTTGGCCAAGAGTATGGCGTCAGTGATGGCTGCCCGCAGGTATCTGTGGTTGCGTAACTGGTCGGCGGACGGCTCGTCAAAGGCGAGGCTTAGTAAGCTTCCCTTTAGGGGGAAGCTGCTGTTTGACGATTTGGAAAGGTTAGTCAAGGATCTGGGGGAGACCAAGGGGGGTCGGCTCCCGGAAGATAAGCCTAAGCAGAGTGGGGGAGCCGTAGCGTCTAGGGGGCTCTCCAGGGATTTTCAGAGATTTAGGTCCTCATGTTTTAGCCAGGCGCAGAGGGGAAGGTTCCCCTATCGCGGACAAGGTTTCCGGGGGGGGGGGCGGTCGGGGTTTTACTCCTTTTCAAACCTAACAACAAGAAGTCACAATGAGATACGGCGACTCAGGTGGCGGTGGTGCCTGTGGGAGGAAGGTTGTGGGAGTTTTTACCCTGCCTGGGTCCAGATTACCTCAGATCAGTGGGTGTTGGAGGTCATTCGAGAGGGATATGCTCTAGAGCTCCATCGGCCTGTGTTAGATTCCTTTGTCCTCTCCCTGCACCGGGAAAGAGGCGGGCAGTCGCGGAGACGCTTCAGCAGCTGCTGCAGCTCAAAGCGGTGGTGCCCGTCCCAGCGGACCAGTATGGGTGCGGTCGATACTCTATCTATTTCGTGGTTCCCAAGAAGGAAGGCACGTTTCGGCCGATTCTGGACTTAAAAAGGGTGAATCGGTGTCTTCACGTGACCCATTTTCGCATGGAATCTTTCCGCTCCGTCATGGCAGCTGTCAGAGCAGGGGAATTTCTGACATCTTTGGATCTTACGGAAGCGTACCTCCATATCCCGGTGCGTCAAGAGCATCAAAAGTTCCTACGGTTTGCGGTACCAATGGGGCATTTTCGGTTTCAGGCGATGCCTTTCGGTCTGGCGACGGCGCCTCGGACGTTTATCAAGATCATGGTGGTCGTGGCGGCGGCGCTCCGCGAAGAGGGAATTCTAGTTCACCCTTACTTGGACGATTGGTTGATTCGAGCGAAGTCCAGTGCAGAAAGTGCGGTGGCCACAGCTTGGGTGATACGGATGCTGCAAAGTCTCGGCTGGGTGGTCAACTTGGCAAAGAGCAAGTTGGTTCCGTCTCAGGTTTTGGAGTACTTGGGAGCACGCTTCGAGACCAGGCAAGGGGCGGTGTTTCTCTCAGAGCAGAGAGCGCAGAAATTGAGGGCGCTCGTGCGCAAGTTTCTAGGGTGCAGGGCGCCGACGGCCTGGCAGTACTTGCAATTGCTCGGTACAATGGCAGCCACAATCGATGTAGTTCAGTGGGCCCGCCCTCATATGAGGCCGTTAGTGTGCTCTTCTCAGGCGTTGGTCTCATCAGAGAGATGCATTGTCACACTGGTTGGTGTGTCCTCCGGAGGTGTGTCAGGAACTCAGTTGGTGGTTGGAGCTCACGAATCTGTCTGCAGGAGTGTCTCTGCATCCTCCGGCCTGGAGACTAGTAACGACGGATCCAGTCTCGCGGGTTGGAGCGCATTGCGAAGGCCATTCTGCTCAGGGGTTATGGTCGATCGAAGAGAAGCACTGGTCCATAAACGGGTTGGAGATGAGGGCAGTGTGGCGCTTTAGGAGTTTCACAAGTGCCTGCGTCAGGAGCCGGTAAGGGTGCTCTCCGACAATGCGACGACGGTGGCCTATATCAATCGCCAGGGAGGCACGGGCAGTGCATCGCTGGAGGCAGAGCCGACTCTGCTGTTGTATAGGGTTGAGCAGAATTTACAGGCATTGGCGCAGCACGTGGCAGGAGTGGACAATGTCGAGGCAGATTTTTTAAGTCGCTGCAGTGTGGATCCGGGGGAGTGGGCTCTCCACACGGACGTCTTTTGCCATGTTGGTACGGCGATGGGGGATCCCGGTCATGGATCTCATGGCGAGCTTCGAGTCGGCCAAAGTAGCCTGGTTCTTCAGCAGGCGGAGAGAACGGATGTCAGAGGGTCTCGATGTGTTGGTGCAGCGGTGGCCTGTGGAGGGGCTCCTCTGTGTTTCCGCCTTGGGCCCTCATCGGCAAGGTGGTACAGCGCATAGAGCAGCACCAGGGTCACGTGATACTGGTGGCGCCCGACTGGCCCCGAAGGCCGTGGTATGCGGATTTGGTACGGCTGCTGGTGGACAGGCCGTGGAGACTTCCTCGGCGGACGGATCTCTTGCTGCAGGGACCGTTGCGCATGCCTCAGGTGGATCGATTCTCGCTTACGGCATGGCTCTTGAAAGGGCTAGGTTGACTGCCAGGGGTTATTCGGCGGCAGTTATTTCTACCTTTTTATTGAAGGCATGAAGACTGTCTACTTCGTTGGCGAGTGTTCGAGGCTTGGTGCGCGGGGCGGAGTCTGTGTCCTTTGGGAGCCTCGGTGCCACAGGTCCTTTCCTTTTTGCAAGATGGTGTGGACAAGGGACTGGTGGCCAGTTCTTTACGAGTGCAGCTAGCGGCTATCTCGTGTTTCTGGGGGAAGATTCAAGGTCAGCCGTTTTCTGCGGGCGGCGCTGCTCCTACGGCCACCGAGACGGTGTGTGGTTCCTCCGTAGGATTTGAATTTGGTACTGGAGGCTTTGGTTGGGGGGCCATTTTGAGCCTCTGGGTACAGCCTTTCTAAAGGATTTGACCTTTAAGACGGTGTTTCTGGTAGCTATTTGCTCCGCTAGAAGAATTTCGGAATTGCAAGCGCTCTCTTGTAGGGAGCCCTATTTGTCTTTTTATCGTCACAAAGTGGAGTTGCGTACGGTTCCAGCCTTCTTGCCAAAGAGTTTCCGTGTTTCACCTTAACCAGGTGGTGTCGCTTCCGGTGTTTTCGGAGAAGCAGAATTAGGAGTCGGGCGGCAGGTTGCATCTTCCTGGATGTTCGTAGAGTCCTCAAAAGGTATCTCCACGAAACGGAGTCGTTCCGCAAGTCAGACAGGTTGTCTCGTTTGGACTGTGCAAAGGGAGGGTGGCGGCAAAGGCTTCAGTTTTGCGGTGGTTGAAGGAGGCGATCGCTTCAGCCTACCTTCTCAGGGGGAAGGTAGTTCCCATAGGGCTTCGAGCGCATTCGACCAGAGCTCAGGCGGCGTCTTGGGCGGAGATCAGTTTGGTACCGGTGGCGGAGATTTGTAGAGCGGCCACGTGGTCTTCGCTGCATTCCTTTGCCAAGCACTACAGGCTAGATGTACAGGCGTGGGAGGACGGGCGTTTTGGTGCAGCAGTACTTCAGGCTGGCCTTGCGGGTCCCTCCTGTTGATATTCACTGCTCTGTTACATCCTCTGTGGTTCCGGTACTGGACTAGAGGGACACAAAGGAAGAGTAAATTAGACTTACCTGCTAATTGTTCCTTAAGGAACTCTAGTCCAGTCCCGGATCCCTACCAGTGTGTTGCACAGGTATTCAGCCTGAAGTTTTTCATTTTCCATGTAAGAAGACTAACAAGTGGATAGGAACTTCTGGTTATTTGGGGTTTCTCGGGGGAGCCCCTCTTTTTTTCTTTGATGCAGCAGTACCTCATCTGCTCAGGAATTCAGACTTTTTTTTTCACGGTTCCCAGAGCTTGCTCCGTTTTTTTTTCCGGTAAGGTTCAGGTTTGAACTCTGTTTTCAAGAGCTGAGTCTATAACTTTATCTACTTATTTGTTGCTCTGCTGAGTCTGCTTTGTCAATGGGTGCTGGTGGAAGTGGGCGGTTCTTGCCTATTAGTACCAGTGACATCAAAGCGATGACATCTTTCAGTCTCCAAAGCTGCTGGTGGAGGTTCACAACTCTATTGTTCTGGGACTGGACTAGAGTTCCTTAAGGAACAACAATTAGCAGGTAAGTCTAATTTACTCTTTTTGAGCTGGCTTTTAGCATATCCCCTCATACTCTCCACAGTACTTATTCTCCTGGGTTATTGTCAGTTTGAATACTTTGTATGTCTTGCCCTCTCTCCTGTCATTTTTTTTTTGTTCTATCCTTTTATTCTGTTCTTCCCCTTTTTTTGAATGGCATTCCTTCTCTTCCTTTGCAGCTTCTTATGTATGTTATATTGTAAACAGCTTTTATGCTCCAGTCCTAGCAGTATATTGAGATGTTGTAAATTGCACTGTACCAGCAGTGACCTATAGTTGAAAGTACATAGGCTATGAACTGTGCAACCATAGGTCAGGGTTTTCACTTTATGCTTACTCCAACATCGCTCACCAATTTAAATAAATCGGACATAAGAATTGTGTAACTGATTTTAAAATAACTAAACACATGTCATTGTCACCAAAATTCATCTAATCAGCACATATTGGATGAATGTCTTGATACAGACCTGTCTTCAATTATATATAGATTTTTGGTATCCCTTTCTGTCCATTCCTATAATAGGAAAGACAATGCAGTCGCACAGGAGGATGATAAGAGCAGGAAAGCTATGGGGAAACGTGAGAATCCTTCTTATCGTTCCTCCAGTTCTGTCTTCTACCTCTGGGTTGTCAACCTCCTCCTGCAGCTTGGAGACTGGTATGTCGGAATCATGACATCACTGGATATATCCTGCTGGTGTCTCCCATCAGCCCCAGTGTGACCAGTCTCCATGCATCAGGAGGAGCCTGCAGGATAGAGTAGCTTAGTTTCATTGGATTTAATTTATTAAAACAAGTACTGTTCTCTTAATAAAAAAAAAAAAAAACGGGGGGGGAGGCGTTTCTTGGCTGCTCCCTGCCTGTATGTTCTCTATCTTTGCATTTACCTGCTTCTTTGGCTGTAGGATCTCTTTTCTCTCTTCCCCTCCCCCCACCCCCCAGACTTTACGGGGGAGAGCTCTCTGTCAGGCATATTCACTCCGCCAGAACCGCAGGGCAAACTGTGTTCATGGCTGCGGTGGGCTGGCCAGAGGACGGAGGAGCGCTGAGTTATTTCTTCGGCAGCACGCTTCTGTTTAGTCGGAAGGGGCCGTGCGGTGCAAAAACACAGCTGCGAGCAGTGGGAGACCTGGCCGGTAAGCACTACGATCGGTTACAGGCTTTGGTTGGCTGTGGGGGCTAAGCCAGGAGTCGGGGCTGCATGCTGGTACTCTATTTGGTGCCCTTTTTCCCTCCGGTACTGTCAGCGGCCATTTTGTGCAGCGCGAGTGCAGTGTGTGGCTGCTGGGCTGGAAGGGAACGCATGCCTGAGGAGCAGGAAAGGATTTATAGGTCCATTCTTATTTTGTGTGTGAAGGTTTTTTTTTTATTTGGTTTTATTTCTTTAGTTGATTGGGAATAAGTAAATCCCCCCTGGGGGGCCTCTAGTGCGGCTAGAGTTAGTCCAGTGATACAAAGGGGAGTCTTCCCTAGTAATAAGTTGGAGATTTACAGTTTAAATTTAAGGTTTAAAGTTTTAAAATTTGTTCTTTACACGTTTGGTTAAAAAAAGAGAGTAGTTAGTTGTTCGTTCAATAATAAGAGGTATATACGATCAACTTTATGGCAGCACGGCCACAGTGTGTTACATAAGAACATAAGATATGCCATACTGGGTCAGACCAAGGTCCATCAAGCCCAGTATTCTGTTTTCAACAGTGGCCAATCTAGGTCATATGTACCTAGCAGTTTCCCCAAGGGACACAGGTTCCACAATGCTTGTATTGGTTCAAGCATTGATATCCTGGGTCCCTTCTTAATAATGGTTTATGGACCTTTCCTCCAGGAACTTGTCCAAACCTTTTTTAAACCCAGCTACATTAACAGCCTTTACTACATACTCTGGTAACAAATTCCAGAGTTTGATTACACGTTGAGTGAAAAAATATTTTCTTTTATTAGTCTTAAATAGTTTTACCCTGTAGCTTCATTGCATGTCCCCATGTCTTTCTATATTCTGATAAGGTAAACAATCGATCTACGTTTACCCTTTCCACTCCGTTCATTAATTTATAGACTTCTATCATATCTCCCCTCAGCTGTCTCTTTTCCAGGTTAAAGAGCCCTAACCTTTTTAGGCACGGTGGCAGATTCAGGGGGTCTGCCGCAGCTGTGCGATGCTTTCTTCCACTGTGGAGCAACAGATGGATGTCAGAGGCGCAGGTGGCGTTGGCAGGGATGGCAGCTGAGTTAGTGCAGCTTCCTATGCAAGGTTCCGCATTGGAGGAGACGGCGGGGTCTTCAGGGGTTCTGTCTGCCCCGAGGTCAGTGGATCTTGGGGGTTTTTGCCCAGATTTTATATTAATGATGCACCAGGTCTTTTGCTTATGGCATCAGGGCAAAATGCCGGGAGCATTGCCACTTTTTCTCAGCAGATGGAGGTTGCTGAGGGGGAAGGTGGGGGTCCGTCGGCACCTAAGAGGGCGAGGGCCCAAACGTCATTGTCCACTGAAGGCGATTGGCTGGATGTCGAGGATCCTGACTGGGAGCATGAAGAGGGGGGAGATCCCAGAACCTGAGGATCAGACTAAGATCATAAGGGTCTTCCGTAGGGAGGAACTGATGGTGCCGATCACGGAATCTATGCAGATGTTGAATCTCGCTACGCAGACAACTGGTGAAGAGGTTGAGGATCCGATTTTTCAAGCAGCGAGGCAAACGCAGGTAGTGTTTCCAATTCACCAGGTAGTTGACAATGATCCAAGAGGAGTGGGATCAGCCAGAGGTGGGGCTCAGAGGGATACGGACATTGAATAGACTCTATCCCCTGGCAGACAAAAATAAGGAGAGGTTCCGCTCGCTGCGCGTAGATGCGGCAGTTACAAAAAAAGACCACTATTCCCATGGAAGGCTGTGCAGCCTTAAAGGATGCACAGGACTATAAGGTTGAGAGCTTGCTGGAGCAGGCATTTGAGGCAGACGCGCTATCATTGCAGGCCTCCATTTTGTGGAGCTTGGGTGGCACGGGCGTGTCTGCGATGGGTTCAGCGACTATGCCAATCGTCACACCTGGACCAGGAGGAGCTCAGGGAGCTGGGCCGTCTGGAGTCTGGGACAGCATATTTAGCGGATGTACATTACGACTTGATCAGAGCTCTCGCGAATAGCATGGCTTCCATGGTGGCCACCCACAGGTCTGTGTGGCTGCGAAATTGGGCAGCAGACAGTTCTTCTAAGTCCCGACTCGGTAAACTGCCTTTTAAAGGAAGGTTGCTGTTTGAAGAAGATCTGGATAAATTGGTAAAGGACCTTGGAGTCCAAGGGTGGTAGGCTTCCAGAGGATAAGCTGAAACGGGGAAAGTCGGGGCAGGGCTTTCGGGGCCAGTTTCAGCATTTCAGGAGATTTCGTATGTCGCGTTTCAGAGGTTCCCAGAGGGGACACTTTTCTTCACGAGCCCAGGGATTTTGAGGGTTTCGGGGAGCAAATAGAGGTTTCTCTGGACAACAGCAACTTGTATGTCACAATGAAATGATGCAGGTCCCAGCGGGAGGACCTCCTCCCACAGGCGGACGGCTTCGGGAGTTTTTTTCTGCTTGGACCCACATCACGTCCAACCAGTTGGTGTTAAGAGATCATTCGTCAGGGATATGCACTGGAATTGGTGCGACCCGTGCGGGATTCCTTCGTCATGTCACCCTGCAGGGGACAAGAGAACCTTGGCGATTCGCAGTACATTATGCCGGCTCCTGCAATTAGGGGCAGTCGTGGAGGTGCCGGAGGCAGAGTACAGTGTGGGTCGGTACTCCATTTATTTCATGGTGCCAAAGAAGGGCGGAGCGTTGCGGCCCATTTCAGATCTGAAAGACATAAATCGATGTCTTCGGGTACCGCATTTCTGGATGGAAACCTTGCGGTCAGTCATTGTGGCGGTGCGTCAGGGGGAGTACTTGACATCTCTTGACCTTACGGAAGTGCACTTGAACATTCCCATCTGGTCGACTCATCAGAAGTTTGAGGTTCGCTTTCCCTTGGGGGCACTATCAGTTCCAGGCGTTGCCCTTTGGACTGGCAACGGCGCCGTGAACTTTCACCAAAATTATGGTGGTGGTAGTGGCGGCGTTGCTCAAACAAGGAATTCTGGTGCATCCATACCTCAACGATTGGTTAATTTTGGCCAAGTCCGAGGCAGAGTGTCCTGGTGACCGGCAGAGTGGTAAAGTGTGGTTTTTGTGTGTGTGTGTGGTCTGTGTGTTGTTTTTTTTTTTAATGCAGTCTCGGTTGGGTGGTCAATCCAGCCAAAAGTCGTCTGGAGCCCTCACAGAACCTCCAAGTATCTGGGGGTGCAGTTCGACATGAAGAGCGGACCAGCATCTCCCTGCCCTTCTAACACCCAGAGTAAGTGCTTACATATCGCAATACACTGATCAGTATGCAGTCATTCTTTTCTCATTGGCGCACAGCTCTGGAAAGGGGTAATGGCAAAAAACCCAAAACACATGAAGGTACCTCCAAATGCAAACATGTCTGTGAACAAAGTCAGCACTTCATTCCTCTAACGCCACCCTTGCTTACACAATTGACTGCTACCTCATTGTTGGCCAGAATCCTACATTCTATCGGTTACAAGATTCTTCCGGGTACTCGTGAGGCTCTCAAACCATTGTGTTGGTAGCTTTTTAAGTTGTGCTTTTAACTCTGGTCAGACCTTGTATTTCCTGCTCAATTGGATTTGGGGGCTACTGTGTGGGGAGGGGTTTTTCCCTGACATCACCTTGAGTTTTGGTGTCCTGCGTTGGTTACGGTGGAGCTGGGATACAGGCTATCTTGATGTGATCTTGCTCAGACCCTGAGTGGCGTTAGTTCAGGTGTATTCTGGTGGCTATAGTTCCATTAGCTATATGGTAGAAACCTAGGTTCAGTCCTGTTCTGAGTTCTCTAACAAGTGGTTACTGCCCTTCTGGTTGTAGTTTCCTGTCTGGAGTTAGGTGTAGGGTATGTATAGGATGATATGGCAAATTCTGGTCTCCATGCTTGGGGCATTTGGATCCTGTCAAGGGGGGGCTTATAATTAGGAGACCCCTAAGACTAAAGTGTCGGTGGTACTTTGTGCTGATGGCTGGCCTTTATTCTCTGGCCTGCAGAGGGTTGGCAATACCAGACTATTTCCATTTTTCTGTCCGAGGAGATGGAGGATATAGCCCTCTATGGTAGACAACAGGTACAGCACTAGGAACTTTTGAGTTACAGCGCATGGTGAGGAAGGGCAAGGAAGGTCCATGGACAACAGTTCCATAGTGTCTCTATACAGCAGTCTGCACATGAGTCTTGCAAGGTCAAGTCTGGGACTTCATGTTTGGAGCTGGCTTGCCTTGGTGTCTTCCAATTTTATTTTTCTTCCTTCCCTCCTGGCTGTTCAGACCTGCCTCAGTGGAGGAGCTCCAGAGGGCTAGAAATTACACTTGATGTCCTTTGGATTTTTCCGTATGATTCTTTAGAGATATTGGGGGCTGCACTCGCTACTCAAGTTGGCTCATAGGATCTGGTGCTCCCAGCTCTGGAGGTATTTTGTCACTTTTTGTGTATGGAGTTTTCTTTTAGTCTGCAGCACTTAAGTCTGTTTTACCTTTTTAGTTTACTGTGGTCTGTGGCTTGCCATAAGAGTGTTTGGTTTTGTATTTTTAGCTGAAAGGTTGGTATCTTGTGGTCACTGGACAGGCAGGTTCGACCTCTGTCCAGTAGGAGACAGTCCACATGAGGTGATCAGCGGGTCAGAGGACAGTCTGTTAGGCTGGGCTGGAAGACTTTTTTCGGGGGGGGGGGGGAGAGCAGAGGGCAGGATCGTCCATGTAAGGGACATAGGGATGTGCTTAGTCCTTTTTTTTTTCTCTCTAGTTAGAGGAGCTTCCCCCCCCCCCACCACCAAGTTGGCATAAAGCAGTGCTGATTTGCCTTGTTACTTGTCTGTCTTCTCAGTCTTGGTGGATCTTGGAGGTTATTGCTTCAGCTTACTTGCTCTGTTCCAGAGGGCCAGTGGACCCTATTCTACTAATGCGCAAGCTTCTTCCTGGGCAGAGTATGGTCTAGTTCCGCCACAAGACATTTTGTAAGGCAGTGACTTAGTTTTCTCATCGCTCCTTTCCGTGGCATCACTGCTTGGATGTGCAGCCAGAGAGGATGTGGCGTTTGGAGATTGCAGGCTGGTGCGACTGGTCCCACTCGACGTTAGTACTGCTTTGTTACATCCTGCATTTCTGGGCTGGACTGGAGGGATGATTAGGAAAGTGAAATTAGGCCTTACCCTGCTAACCTTCTTTCCTGGAATCCCTCCTGTCCAGTACCCATCTAGGATTTATGTGGCTCTGTTCTGGGGTAGGCCTGCGCTGATTTGGAATGTTAAGGAGTTTGCATGTTCTGGTGGCTACTTTTTTGTTTTTTTTGTTTTTTGTCTGGTGGGAGAGGGGCTCGACTGTATGGTACTGCTGGGAGCTTCTTGATCACTTGGGTGGAGGGGGGATAGAAATAGATGTACAACCTTAAACTCTCCCTCCAGTGTTTCAACTAGTCAGGACCCAATCAGTCTGTTTTTTCCTGTGTTTGGGATAGCGGAGGATTGGAGGTGACTCCTGATCTGCTTTGTGATGGTCATGCTGGCTGGCTGAGGGTGCACAGGCACCTTGTGGGTTGTTTCAGCTCAGTTGTGTTTTCAGTCTCCATCGCTACTGGGTGGGCATAACCCATGCGTCTGGACTGGAGGGACTCCAGGAAAGAAAATGAGCAGGTAAGGCCTAATTTTGCCTTGCCATCTAGACTATTTGTGCTTTAGACAAGGAGTGGCAGTAAGATTTGAATGTGGTTTCCCTAGTTCTCAGCCCACTGTTCTAAATTTCAGCCTATGCATCCAACCCGTGAATAAGATTGACTAGTGTGTTAATTTATAGCTATTTAAAAGTAGAGGTCCAGTAAAGATGTATGAAATAGTGCATTGTACTGCAACCCTAAATCGAGTAAACAAATCTGTTTTAAACCTAATCAAGATCTAGAAGTGTCCTTTCTTTGTATACAAAAATCTTATGTGCTCTGTTCATCATTTTAAGTGCTGCTGAATGTTCACTGGTGTTCTGGCCTACCCCAATAAACAATGTTAGACAATTCACTTTATACTATATTACAAAGTTGTTAGTTTTTGTTGTGTTTTTACTAAAGCTGGAATCGACTGGTCATATTGTGATGCTGCTTTTATTTGTACAGGCCTTGTACATATACACATTCATGTACACTGAGAAATGTTACTTTTTTCCTCTAAGATGGTAGCATCAGCCTGTGATGGTGCAAAACGTGTTCCCGTAATCCAGCAGCAGACCATAAAGAACAAGTTACCTGGGGGCCCTCCCACACAGCGGGTCTTGGTAGCTTCAAATGCCCCACAGCGTGTCCCTTCTCGGGTGCAGGCTCAAAAGTCTGTAAGCATAAACCTAAAGTCGTCAGGTCAGCCACAGCATATGCAGCCAGGAGACCAGCCACAGGTGGGAAACGACACTCCTCGACAACCACTACAGGATCAAGCCTCTGGTAAACAACTTGCCCTGTCTTATTTGTTACACTGAGATCAGGGGCGGGTTACATATAACAGTATTAAGGTGAGCACAAGAAACTATTTACATATCAACTATGTACGTGATTTATTTGCATCATTGCAAAATCGCTTTCAGAACTCTGGCATAAGGAGTTGTGGGTCTGCAGTTATGACCTATGCATATATGATGTCGGTGTGTTTTCGGAGTGGAAGGATGTGTGCTGGCGTTGTCTATAATGTTAGTACTATTCCTTGAAGAGGAGTCTTGATCTCTTTTCTAAATGTTTGAAGGTCTTTTCCTAGGCATTCCTCCAGTCCATTCCCTTTACCTCTGGGTTGTGCTCCTCTACCAGCAGCTTTGGAGACTGAGCCCTTCATCTTTTTTCTGATGATCCAGTATAAAAACCACTGTCTCCTCACACCAGATTCAGTTTAACTCTGTCTCCAAAGCAGCTAGAAGGAGCACTAAGCCAGGGAATAGGCTCATTGGAGAGATTTAGGATAGTTGGGTTTTCCTAATTTTTTGCTTTCTTTGTACTTTATTTGGGAGAATTTAATTTTGTTTAGTATAGGCAGGACTGTGCTTGGCGGGAGAGAACTCTTCCCCTCCCCCTCCCTACTCTCTCTATATTTACCTCTGTCGGAGCCTGGAGGAGAGCCCCAGGTTAAGGAGAGGACTAGTGCAGAAGCGCCTCCCAAACAGTCTGAGGTTAGGAGCTGCAGTGAGAAGCAAGAGGTATGTTGCTCAGAGGGGGCTGCCTTACACACCGATCCAGTCTTGTTGCCGAAGCCCTTGTGGAGGTGGCAGGTGTGGCAGAAAAGAAGCAGCTGCTTTTTGGCAGCAAACCGCATGGCACAGGGCTGCAGTGGCACCAGCACCTATTACTGCCGAGAAAAGCAGAGCCAGAGGTAGGTGACTGTTTGGAGGGGTGAGTGGAGCGCCTGTTTTGTTTCGTGCGCCTGGGCCTCCCAACAGGCAGGTCTCCCGTGCACAAATTCTTTGTTGGTTAAAAACCACCCCAGTTCCTTAGCATTCCTCCAGTTCAGTCCTCTACCTCTGGGTTGTCAATCTCCTCCTGCAGCTAGGAGACTGGTATGTCAGAATGATGACATCACTGGATATAGCCTGCTGCACTCCCACTTGTATCCCAGTGTAACCAGTCTCCTTGCAGCAGGAGGTGTTGACGAGCCTTAGGGAGAGGCTCTATGGAGGAATGGATAAGGAGCATGTAGTTTTTCTGTCAGGATAGTTAAGTGGGTTGATATTTATTTGGCGGTATCTCTTTAAAAAAAAAAAAAAAAGAGAAGAAAACAGTGAAGAGGAAGATACCCTTCTTGATCCCTGCCTGTGTCAGTCCTGGGGGTTTCTTCCTGGAGGGGGGTTTTTGGCTCAGGCTCGAGTTTCCCTCCCTCCCCCCGCTTGGCCCAGAGGTCTCACCTCCCGGACCTTACGGAGGTGAGCCCTTCTTAAACGCCGGTAGCTCCGCACGGCTATTCCTCTGTGAGAGGCTGGTCGGGTGTTGGCTGACCTCGCTTGTCTTCAGGGCCCGGGGTTGGAGACGCTCTCCGCAGCGATCGAGGGGTGGCAGACAGGACCGGTAAGTGTTCCGCCGGCATCCGTCTGCTCTTTTCATCCCTGCCGCGCTGTTTCGGGGGACAAAGAACGCCCGCAGTGTTTTGGCGCCTTTTCCTGCACGGTTTGCAGTTGCGGCGGCCATTTTGTGTGCCGCGCTGCAGCCGCGTGTATGAGCATCGGTTGCCGTTTTTTCCAACGGGGCACTGCTGCGTTTTTGATTTAATTATTTAGCTTTCTTTATATTTCCTTTGTTAGTTGCTTTGTTTCTTTTCTTTTGGGAGGCCTATTTTATTTGGTTATTTCTTCAGCCTCTTCTGTCGGCCCTGTGCGTCCCGGGGTGGAGGGGGGGCTAGCTACCCTTCTAACCCAGCTCAAACTATCTGGAAAAAAAAAAAAAACCAAAGCCCAAGGAAGGAGACAAACCTGTACAGAAAAGCCCACGGTACTATACCACCTGGGCATCAGTCCTTAAGGGTGCTGGGTGTCTCCTGATGGCTTCCCGGCCTCGGTGCCTGGTGTGTGGTTCCAGAAGGGGTACGATCACGGACACCGGCGTGTGTAGGGGCTGTACGGCTCTCTCTTCAGAGGTGGAGCTGCAGATGGCCACCCAAGAGTCTCCGGAGGTGCAGGCGGCGCCCGCGGGGGCGGGCGCTACCTCACCGCGGCTCGCTGAGCAAGAGCCTGATTTAGGATCGCTGCCAGGGCCCTCCGGTGAACCCTTGCAACCTCAGCCGCCAGGTATCAGTGGTTTCAGTCCGGAGTTTGTCCTTCTTCTGCATCAAGCTTTTTGCCTGCGTCAGCAGGGCGAGAGACAGGCTTCGCCGGCGTCTCAACCTCCGCAGTTGGTAGCGGAAGGGGCGGCGGTCACGGAACAGCCAGCGTCAAAACGGGCACGGCTGGCTGATACGCTGGAGAGTTCCTGGCTGGAGACCCCGGATCCGGAATGGGATCCTGAGGAGAGCTCACAGGATCTGGAAGAAGGAGAGATCCCGGAGCCCGAAGAGCAAGCCAAGCTTATTCGCCTGTTCCACAGAGAGGAGTTGGCTGCCTTAATATCGGAAACCTTGCAGATGTTACACTTGGCTCCGCCGGCAGCGGTGGAGGACGATTTAGAGGACCCGGTCATTCAAGCGGTTCGTCAGACTCAGGTGGTGTTTCCGCTGCACCGAGTAGTCGAGCGGATGATTCAGGACGAATGGGATAAACCGGAGGCGGGGCTCCGGGGCATTCGTGCTATGGGCCGGTTATATCCTTTGGCGGAAACCGCTAAAGACCGCTTTCGAGCACCGCGTCTAGACGCCGTGGTTTCGGCTGTTACTAAAAAGACCCCCATTCCCGTAGAGGGAAGTGCGGCCTTAAAGGATCCTCAGGACCGTAAGATTGACGGTCTGCTCAAGCAGGTGTTTGAGGCGGATTCCCTATCGCTTCAAGCCTCCATCTGCGGGGCCTGGGTTGCCCGGGCGTGCTTGCGCTGGGCCCAACGGCTACGCCAATCCCCGCACATGGACCTCGAGGAGGTGAAAGAGCTCGACCGGATGGAGTCAGGTGCAGCCTACCTGGCGGATGTGCATTATGACTTAATTCGAGCGCTGGCCAACAGCACGGCTTCTGTGATAGCGGCCCGTCGCTCCTTGTGGCTGCGGAATTGGGCCGCGGACGGTCCTTCTAAATCCCACCTCAGTAAGCTTCCCTTTAAGGGGGGGTTACTGTTTGGGGAGGATTTGGAGAAGTTGGTGAAGGACCTAGGTGAATCTAAAGCGGGCCGTTTGCCCGAGGACAAACCCAAACAGGCCAAGTCTGCCCAGGGGCCTCGGGGTCTGTTTCGGGACTTCAGAAGATTTCGTTCTACTCGGCCTGGGGGCTTCCAGAGAGGGAGGTTTCCCTCTCGGAGTCAGGGCTTTCGGGGGTTTCGGGGAGCGAGTAGAGGCTTCTCCTCCCTCCCGGCGGCTTCTGCCCGTAAGACCCAATGAAGCGAGGCGGGTCCCGGCGGTGGAGCCTCCCATTGGCGGTCGGCTTCGGGAGTTTCTGTCCGCCTGGACCCTCATCACCTCAGATCAGTGGGTGCTAGAAATCATTCAGCACGGTTACGCGCTGGAGTTGGCCCGGCCCGTACGGGACGCCTTTGTCATGTCGCCTTGTCGGGGTCCTGCGAAGGCGGCGGCCGTTCGCGAAACCCTGGACAGGCTCCTTCGTTTGGGAGCCGTCGTGGAGGTTCCCGAGGCCGAGTACGGCTTGGGTCGCTATTCCATTTATTTCGTGGTGCCCAAAAAGGGCGGACAATTGCGTCCCATTCTCGATCTGAAGGGGGTAAACCGCTGTTTGCGGGTCCCGCACTTTCAGATGGAAACGTTGCGGTCGGTCATCGTAGCGGTGCGACGCGGGGAGTTCTTGACGTCCCTAGACCTTTCGGAGGCATACTTGCACATTCCCATTCGCGATGTGCACCAGCGTTTTCTGCAGTTTGCCCTCCCCTGGGGTCACTACCAGTTTCAGGCCTTACCATTCGGCCTGGCGACGGCGCCTCGGACCTTCACCAAAATAATGGTGGTGGTGGCAGCGGCGTTGCGCAAAGAAGGTATTCTGGTGCACCCTTACCTCGACGATTGGTTGATTCGCGCCAAGTCCGCGGAGGAAAGTCTCCGGGTGACGGACAGGGTGGTGCGGTTCTTGCAGGAACTGGGTTGGGTGATCAACCCGGACAAGAGCCGTTTGCAGCCCACCCAGGTGCTCGAATACCTGGGAGTTCGGTTCGATACGTGCAAGGGACAAGTGTTCCTGCCGTCCAAGCGAGCCAAGGGGTTGCGGATTCTGGTGCGGCGCTTCCTGTCGGTAGCGGCTCCCTCGGCTTGGGATTATCTCAAGAGTGTTGGGCACCATGGCGGCGACGCTAGAGGCGGTGCCCTGGGCCAGGTTTCACATGCGACCTCTCCAGAGGGCTCTGCTCCGTCGTTGGTCGCATCAAAGGCACTCGCTGAGCAAGCGTCTCCCTTGCCCGGGCCCGGTTCGACGGTCCCTTCAGTGGTGGCTGCGCCCCTCGTCTCTGGCGGAGGGCTTGCCGTTGGATCAGCCAGAGTGGCTGCCATTGCTGACGGATGCCAGCCTGGTGGGCTGGGGGGCCCACTGCGAGAGTCAGTTCGCGCAAGGACTTTGGACCCCTCTGGAGTCCTCGTGGGCGATCAATCGCTTGGAACTTCGAGCGGTGTTTCGGGCCCTGCAGGCGTTCGAGGCCTTGGTGCGCGGCCAGGCCGTGCGAGTGCTCTCCGACAACTCGGCAACGGTGGCCTACATCAATCGCCAGGGGGGCACCGGGAGTGCCGCAATGGAGACAGAGGCCGCCCTGCTCTTCGCGTGGGTAGAGCTTCGTCTCTCTGCGATTTCGGCAGCTCACATAGCCGGCAAGGACAATATCACCGCGGACTTCCTCAGCAGAGTGCACGTGGATGCAGGGGAGTGGGAACTGCATCCCGTGGTTTTCCGTCAGATCGTCAGGCGCTGGGGAACTCCGATTATGGATCTCATGGCGACCTTTCAGTCGGCGAAAGTCGGCCGATTCTTCAGCAGACGTCGAGAGAATGTCCGAGGGCATCGACGCCTTGCTGCGTCGGTGGCCGGAGACCGGCCTTCTCTGTCTTCCCGCCCTGGGCTCTGATAGGCCGGGTGGTCCAGAAGATCGGGGCGCATGCGGGACCGGTCCTGTTGGTGGCTCCCGATTGGCCGAGGCGTCCATGGTACGCGGACATGGTCCGTCTGTTGGACGGGGAACCTTGGCGTCTCCCGGACAGGTCCGATCTGTTGCTCCAAGGGCCCCTGTTCATGCCTCAAGTGGATCGGTTCTCGCTTACGGTTTGGCCATTGAGAGGGCTAAACTCTTGAAAAAGGGCTACTCATCTGCGGTGGTGGCGACCTTACTGAGGGCGCGTAAGCAGTCCACGTCCTTGGCGTATGTACGGGTCTGGCGTATTTTTGAGGATTGGTGTTCCCAGCGTCAGGTTCGGCCAGGGTTGGCTTCAATTCCTTCAATCTTGGAATTCCTACAGGACGGTTTTGACAAAGGGCTTGCTGCCGGCTCCTTACGAGTACAACTGGCAGCTTTGTCCTGTTTTCGCGGCAAAGTCAATGGCCGCTCGTTGGGAACTCATCCCGACATGCGTCGTCTTCTGAAAGCGGTCGTTCGGGTACGGCCGGCACACAGAGTGTTCGTTCCCCCGTGGGATCTGAATCTTGTGCTCACGGCTCTGGCCGAGTCCCCCTTTGAGCCTTTGCGTCGAGCGTCTGTGAAAGATTTGACGCTCAAAACGGTGTTTTTGGTGGCGATTTGTTCCGCACGGAGGGTTTCCGAACTGCAGGCGTTGTCGTGCCGTGAACCCTTCCTTTCCTTTTCTAGGGAGAAGGTGGTCTTGCGTCCGGTTCCGTCCTTTCTGCCGAAGGTGGTGTCTCCTTTTCATCTAAATCAGGTTGTTTCATTGCCAGTCTTAGGATCTTTGGGGGGCAATGCCGCGGATCGCGGTCTTCGGCGGCTTGACGTGAAGAGGGCTTTGCGTCAGTATTTGCAGGTTACGGAGTCGTTCAGGAAGTCAGAACGTTTGTTTGTGCTTTTCGGCGGTACTCGTCGGGGCGAAGCGGCGGCTAAAGCTTCTATTGCCCGCTGGCTTAAGGAAGTGATTGCATCCGCTTATGTGCTCCGGGGGCGTGTGGTGCCTACAGGTCTGCAGGCGCATTCCACTCGTGCGCAGGCGTCCTCTTGGGCAGAACATGGTTTGGTCCCCCCGGGGGACATTTGTAGGGCGGCGACTTGGTCGTCCCTGCATACCTTCAGTAAACACTACAGGTTGGATCTGGCTGCGGCTTCGGATGCTCGTTTCGGCTCGGCTGTCTTGTCTGCCGGCTGGAAGGGTCCCTCCCATTGATTACTGCTCTGGTACTTCCCAGAGGTAGAGGACTGAACTGGAGGAACGCTAAGGAAATGATAATTACACTTACCTGGTAATTGTAGTTCCTTTAGTGACGACAGTTCAGTCCTCCTTCCCGCCCGGATGTTTCTCGAAGGTTGCACACTTTGTACCGAACAGAAGAGGGTTACAGGTGAGTCTAGCTTTCTTCATTTCTTCTGTTTGTGCCCTTTTCCTTGGCAGGGCAGGAGGTAAGAAGGATTGTTGTCAGGGGGGACTTACTGATAATACAGTTGTCTTCATGTTTTGCTACTTATTTGTTGCTCCTTTGAGTCTGCTTTGTTATAGTTTACACTGGGATACAAGTGGGAGTGCAGCAGGCTATATCCAGTGATGTCATCATTCTGACATACCAGTCTCCTAGCTGCAGGAGGAGATTGACAACCCAGAGGTAGAGGACTGAACTGTCGCCACTAAAGGAACTACAATTACCAGGTAAGTGTAATTATCATTTCATCTTTTGTTTTGGGTGTGTCCTGTAGGGAATAGGTAACAGGCTCTTAGATACAGTGTGCCTTGGGGGTAACTGGTTCCCAAAGTCATTATGCCAGCTAGGCCGCAGTGCTTAGTGTGTGGCATAAAGCATAGTGCTGTGTCGGAGGCAGGCATCTGCAGGGGGTGTGGGATGGAAGCTGCCTCTGTGGAGCAGGAGAGTCAGGCCAGTATGGCACTGGCACTGGTAGCTGGCACATCGGGTTTCAGGGGAGGTAGTAGGCGCAATGCTTGGTTCGGAGCAGCCAGACCCATCCACCTTGCTGGCTGGTCAGGAGGGGGGGAGGGTTAGGCGATTTTCTCTCCAGAGTTTGTGTTGCTTCTGCATAAAACATTTTGTCTTTGGGAGCAGGGCATGACGGCCCTGCCAAGAGAAGCATTGAGCCCAGTGAAGTGGAGCAAACTATACCGCAGAAGCTAGCCAAGGACGGTTCGCCGCCTCTGTTGTTGGGAGATCGGGAAGAGGAGTTTTCCGATCCAGAGATAGACAAGGAAGAACTCGAAGAGGGTGAGATTCAGGAGGAACAGAGCCTGGATTGTACGGGCCTTCCGCCGAGAGGAGTTACCGGCTTTGATCACTGAATCCTTGAAGGTCCTCAATATGGCCCCAGGTGTGCCGGTGGACGATGAGGCTTTGGAGGACCCGCTTATTCAGGCGGTAAGGAAGTTGCAGAAGGTTTTCCAGGTGCACCATGTGGTGAGACAGGTTCAGGAAGAATGGGATCAGCCGGACTCAGACCTAAGGGGAGTCCGGTCCATGGCTCGTTTTATCCTTTTACTGGAGCTTGAGAGAGAGCTATTGCGGCCGCCTAGGGTGGACACAACAGTTTCGGCAGTCACCAAGAAGTCTACTATTCCTGTGGAAGGCAGTGTGGCACTGCGGGATTCACAGGACCAGAAACAAGCTGGATACATTGTTGAAACAAGCTTTTGACATCAGTGCCCTGGCTCTTCAGGCCTCTGTGTGGTGCATGGGTAGCATGTGCTTGTCTGCACTGGTTGCAACAACTGTAGCTGTCCAGCGACTCCCCCAGCAGTTCGCACGGGGAAGCGGAAAGAATTGAGTCAGGGGCAGCCTATTTGGCAGATAGCCAGTATGACCTTGTCAGAAGCTTGTCAAAGAACATGACTTTGGTGGTCACAGCCAGGCGCTATCTCTGGCTGCATAACTGGGTGGCGGATGGTTCCTCTAAGACTCACCTTAGCAAGCTCCCCTTCAAGGGTAAGCTTCTGTTTGGGGAAGATTTTGACAAGTTGAAGGATTTGGGAGAGTCCAAGGGAGGCAGGCTCCCTGAGGACCAGCAGAAGCAAAATCACACTCCCACTCCTGCAAGGGCACAGCCACGGGAGGCCCGCAAGTTTCGGTTGATGTGGTATGCTCAGTTTCAAAGAGGACATTTTTTCCTCTAGAGGACAGGCTTTCCAGGGGTTTCGTGGAGCAGGGAGAGGTTTTAGGTCTTCCTCAGCCACGGGACCAAGGAAGACGCAATGAAGTGAGGGGGGGGGGGTCCAGGTGGGGGTGCTGCCAGTAGGAGGGCGATTTACGGCGGTTCCTTCCCGCCTGGACCCGGGTCACATCTGATCAGTGGGTTCTGGAGGTAATTCGAGATGGCTATGCTCTCAAATTGGCAAGCCTGGTGTACCCATCGTTCGTACAGTCTCCTTGCAGATCTCTGGCAAAGAGAGCAGCGGTAAACTCTAGACAAGCTGTTGGAAGCGGTCATGCCAGTGCCCAACAACCAGTGTAGATGCAGTCGATACTCCATCTATTTCGTGGTGCCAAAGAGGGCACCTTTCACCCAATTCTTGTTCTGAAGCGCATCAATCGGTGTCTCAGTCCCTCAATTTCGCATGGAAACCCTGAGGTCGGTGATAGTGGCGGTTTGGCAGGGAGAGCTTTTGTCTTCTCTCGATCTGACAAGCATATTTGCATATTCCGATCCGAGAGTCCCATCAGCTGTTCCTGTGGTTTGCGGTACCAAGGGGACACTTTCAGTTTCAAGCCCTGCCATTCAGCTTGGCAACAGCTCCATGCACATTCACCAAAGTAATGGTGGTGGTGGTGGTGCTACACGAGGAAGGGATTCTGGACCACCCGTACCTCAATGATTGGTTGATTCGGGCCAAGTCTGTGGAGGAGAGTCGGAAGGTTATGGACAGGGTTGTAGACCACCTTCAGAGTCTGGGGTGGGTGATCAATCATCTGGCAAAAAGCAGACTCCCCATCCCAGGTGATAAGAGTACCTCGGAGCAAGATTCAACACAAAGGAAGGGTGTTTCTCCCGGTTCAGCGGGCAGATAAGCTGTGGATTCGTTGGTTTCTGGCCATGAAGTCTCCCTCAGTGTGGCATTACCTGCAAGTACTGGGGACAATGGCGGTGGTGATGGTTCCGTGGGCCAGGGCCTACATGAGACCACTTCAGCGTGCTCTTCTCAGTTGTTGGTCTCATCAGTGTCAGTCTGTCGGTTTGGCTTCTGTGTCCTCCGGAAACCAGGGAAGCTCTGCATTGGTGGCTCCAATCAGGCAATTTGGAGAGGGGCATGCCCTTAAGAGTCCCCAAGTTGGTTGCAGTTGACAACAGATGCCAGTTTGTCGGTCTGGGGAGCGCACTGCAAGGGGCACTTCACCCAGGGGACATTGAAAGCGGTGGAAGCCCAGTGCTTCATCAACAGGCTGGAAATGCAGGCAGTAGTTCTAGCGCTCAGGGCCTTCGAGTAGTGGGTCCACCAGAAGGCAGTCCAGGTGTGTTCGAACAATGTGACCACGGTGGCCTATATCAACCAGCAGGGCGGCACAAGTAGCGCTCTCTTGGAGGAGGCGGCAGAGGGGCTGTTGACATGGGCTGAAAACAAACTGGGGGCGCTATCAGTACAGCATATGGCCGGAGTAGAGAATGTGGAGGCAGACTTCCTGAGCAGGCACAGGGTGGATCCCAGAGAATGAGAGCTCTGCCATCAAGTGTACAAGCAGGTGGTTCATCAGTGGGGGCCGCCCATCATGGATCTTATGGCAAGATTTGATTCGGCCAAAGCCAGCCACTTCTTCAGCAGAAGAAGGGAACAGATGTTGGAGGGCCTCGATGCTCTGGTACAGAGGCGGCCCACTGAGGGACTGCTTTTATGTGTGTTTGGCTTTTGTTTTTGTGTTTTTTTCTTCTCTTCCCCCCCCCCCCCCCAGCCTGTGGGCACTGATAGGAAAGCCTCTTCAGAGGGTGGAGTCCCACCGGGGGGGGGGGGGGGTGATCCTCATAGCGCTGGATTGGCCTCGTTGTCCTTGGTATGCTGATCTTGTAAGACTGTTGGCCGACAAGCCGGGGTGTCTGCCGGTGAGGGATGGTCTACTGTTCCAAGGACCTTTTTTACGGATGCCGCAGGTGGATCAGTTCTCACTTATAGCCTGGCTATTGAAAGGGTACAGCTGCTTAAGCGAGGATATTCAGGAGCAGTGACTTCCACCTTGTTGAAAGCTCGTAAGCGTTCAACTTGCCTCTTACGTTGAGGGTTGGTGCGTGGATCAGAAGATTTGTCCTATGGCGGTTTCTGTGCCAGAAGTATAGAATTTTTACAGGCAGGATTGGAGAAAGGTCTCGCAGCCAGCTCTCTCCAGATACAGATAGCAGCCATTTCTTGTTACAGGGACAAGATCAAGGGTGAGGTCAGCACCCAGATGTAGGTAGGTTCCTGAGGGCGGTGAGGTGCGTACGGCCTCAGTGTATTGTCTGTTCCTCCCTGGGATCTTTAATCTGGTTTTGAATATCCTGGCAGGGGAACCGTGCGAGCCTATGGAGCGAACCTCCTTGAAGGACTTGACGCTCAAAATTGTTTCTGGTAGCGATCTGCTCGGGAAGGTGTGTTTTTCAGAACTGCAGGTGTTCTCGTGCCATCCACCCTTTCTCTCGTTCTTCAAGGAGAAGGTGGTCTTGCGGACCATGCCTTTTTGTATTTTACTCAAGGTGGTCTCTCCCTTTCATGTGAATCAGTTGGTTTCCCTTCCCTCTTTTATGGGGGTGGGTAAGGGTACGGAGGAAGTACGTCTCCACAAACTCAACGTGAGAAGGATCTTGAAGAGTTACTTGAAATGCACAGCAGAGTTCCGAAAGTCAGAACAGTTTGTGGTGGTCGGGGTCCACATAGAGGTGAGGCGGCAGCCAAAAGTTCCATTTCCAGATGGATCAGAGGTCATTGCAGCAGCATACATTCAGAAGGGTAGACCAGTTCTGCTTGGTTTCCAGGCCCATTCAACACAGTTTAGCAACCTCATGGGTGGATTTTCAAAATATCCAAAATGAGCTTTCATAAAGTATAAGGACATAAGACTAGTCCTACTGGGTCAGACCAAAGCTCAATCAAGCCCAGCATCATGTTTTCAACAGTGGCCAATCCAGGTCCAGGAATAATCTCGAAGTAGCCAGATTCCATGCTGCTTATCTGTAGGGATAACTAGTAGCTTCCCCCGGTCAACTTTAATACGTTCTGCAGGAATTTATCCAAACGTTTTATAACCAGCTACACTAGCAACTCCTCTGAGGATGAGTTCAAAGCTTAGCTATGCAGTGAGAAAAAAAATATGTACCTCATATTACTTAGGGGGCCCCCCTCCCCCCACCACAACAGGTTTGGAAAGCCCTGGTTTACAGCAATAACTGATTTTCACTAGAGAAGACTCGCTCGCCAAGCCGCAGCTTAGAGTCTGCCGTGGCCTTAGCGCTGACCAGAGGCATTATTAGTGGCGCAGTGCTTCCTGGAGTTCTGAAACGGAAGCAGTTCAGGCCGACGCTTTTGGATTCTCACCTGCTGCTGCCTGTGGGGCTTGGGATTCCCGTGGTCTGTCACTAATGGCCACGACTTCCGGCATTCATTTGTTTTTCCTCTAGTCCATGCAGCAGTTTCTTGGGGGCAGCACTCCTGCAGTATTTCTGATTTTTGCCGCCTCTGGCCTACCACTGCCTTCCCGTTGCTCTTTTTTTCTCATTTGGATCAGCTTGAGCAGGAAAGAGCAGCGGAAAGGCAGCAGCAGCCCAGAGGTGGCAAAATGAGAGAGAAACACAGCCAGAGTGCCACCCCTGAGAAACTGCTGCCTGAGGCCACCACCTCAGTTGGCCTAATGAAAACTGCCCCTGCTTCCGCAGGCCACAGAAAACTCTGGCGGGCCATAAATTGCCCACCACTGCTCTAGTGCTTGTGTTCTGTTTGGTCTTTCAAATAGAGGGGTGGGGAGGGGGGGGTTGTGAGGATGAGCTGGGAGGTTGTCCTTTTTGGCTCTATTTTCTGTGGGGCTGTGTAGTAGTGTTGTGAGGAAGGCTGGGGCAATATTGTTCAACTTGAAAGTGATCATTAAGGTTTTGTATTTTATTCAGCTCTCAATTGGAAGCCTATGGATGTGATATGATCTTTTAAGTGGGCCTTGCAGATGCTTGCTGTGATATTTGTCAGTTGGGGAGGGGTTTGTGGCACTTCTGACATGAGTAAGATGTGAGGTAATTCTTAACCTTAAGAGCTTTATTGTTCTTGTGGGCGTTTTTTGTGTTTAACTGCAGAAAGACTTAACTTCACATTTAACAAATGTGGGGTGAAAACATGATTTGTTTACTAATCCAGCCAGCCCAGGAAGCATCATTCGTGCAGCCGGCAGTACAGCTGAGCAGCTTGCCTGTATTCTCACTTCCTAGCAAATGGCATGTACTGGGGCAGTTCAGCAGAATTGTAGGTCAGAAACAGGGCAGCAGTAGCTTCAGTTGTACCCTTGAGGAAGGGAGGGGATAGCAGTCATGTGGTTCATAGGGGGCTGTAATGCATTTGTCACGTAAGTATAGGAATACTGTAAATACATGTAAACTATACTCTGGGCTTGAAAATGTAGTTTGTTTTTTCTCTTGAACCCCCATGACTTTATGCTGCATCGCTTGGATGTAGTGACTAGCTTATCCACAGCTCTCCATGGGTTTTGAACTGACTGCCTTTTCCTTGCAGAGACTGGAACCACAGAAAAACCGAAGGACAAAAAGTAAGTGGAGCTTAAAATTAATTTGAAACTCTGGTAGTCATCTTGTATGTCTCGTTCTAAACGGCTCTAGAGCTGTTGCAGTGTAAGCTGTAACATCCCTGTTGCAAATCTTTGCAGATTCTGCAATATGTTTGTGTGGGTGGTTCTTCCCTCAGGCAATGCTGCCGGGGTACCTTTAAAGAAAGTAAGGGTACTTAAAGAGCTATCTCTCTAATATCCTAGGAAGCAGTGGTCATTAGAAGACTTTGAAATTGGACGTCCCTTGGGAAAAGGGAAGTTTGGGAATGTGTACCTGGCTCGTGAACGTCAGAGCAAATTTATCTTGGCATTGAAGGTGCTGTTTAAATTGCAGCTTGAAAAAGCAGGTGTGGAGCATCAGCTGAGGAGGGAAGTGGAAATTCAGTCACATCTTAGGTAATTTTTGTCCTGTAGAACAATGTGTGTACCTCAGTTGCAGGTAAGCCCCAGGTCATTTGATGGTAAGGCCACTTACTGCAGTTGGAGACAACTGAACAATCCAATTCTTTATCTAATTGTAATCATACAGTAAAGGAAAGAACAAAATAAGTTTGGATCCAAGCTACATCTGCTGGGTTTCCAGCCCTTCATAATCTGCTTCATATCTTCCAGGTGGGAGGTAGGGGCCTCGGTTGAGCAGTGGATAGTTCATGGCCTGCTGGAAACATTTTGTTACCCTGTTCTATCTTCGGCCAGCAAAAGATTGAGTGAGGGAGAACTGTTCTACAGCCCCTCACCACACTCACACTCTCTCAAATTCTGCAGCAGTAGATAAAGAGCATTCAATCTATTACACTTGCACAATGTTCTCTAACCCTGTATAACTCTGCATTCATTTTTTTGTTGTGGTACAGGCATCCTAACATCTTGAGGCTTTATGGCTATTTCCATGATGCCACAAGGGTTTACTTAATTCTAGAAAATGCTCCACGGGGAGAGCTTTACAGAGAACTTCAAAAGCATTCCAGGTTTGATGAGCAAAGAACCGCCACAGTACGTAGTTTATTTTTAAATTCTGATTCTTTTCTTCGCCCCCCCCCCCCCCACCTCTTACTTTTTCCTTTAAGTCAGAACAGGTGAGGAGACGGTGCTAAAAACTTAGATGACCTTGGTGCAGTTTTGCCTGCAGGTAGTAAAGTCTTTGAAAAAGTGCTTCCTTATCTTCTAGTCTGCCTTAAGTGTGCTTTCCTCCATCTGGAGGGGGGTGGGACTGGGCCCCCCCCCCCCCCCAATGTTTTTGACACTGCTGCCATTACTAGGACTCTATCCCCAACAGATGGTGTGCTGGACTTGCTAGTTTGTCTTTGTAGCAATGTGTATTAAAACTGGCATATATTTCAAGATGAGAACTAAAACTAATCATCCTGGGCAAAGTTTGTTTGGTGTTTAGGGTTGTGTGTTTTGTGTTTTGTATATGGGTACTCTTTCCTTTTTATCCTGCTAGACCAGTTCAAACAAATGGGTTAACTCCCTGCCCCCACCAACTCCCCCCACTAGTTGATAGGATGCTAGAACAGCAGCTGTGGTAACTGGACTGGTGTAACTTCATGTTTTAGCTCCTGGGGAGCAGTACAGTATAAGGGGTGAAGTATTTCTGTCCATGAAAGAGCAGGATCTGGGTTGGGTTTTGTTTTTTTTATTGTAAGATGGCTAAACGGGTAGAGAAGGTGATGACAAAGGCCAGAAGGATGCTTTGGGTGTATAGGGAGAGGAATGGCCAGCAGGAAGGAGGTGATAGTGCCTCTGTAAGTCTTTGGTGCGACCTCATTTGAAGTATTGTGTGCACTTCTGCAGACCACACATTCAAAAGGCTATAAACGGGATGGAGTTGGTGCAGAAGGTGGCTACCAAAGTGGTCATAAGGCATGTGGAACCAAACTTAAAGACCTCAATATGTATACTTGGAGCCCAAGGTACACTCTCACTACTTCAAGGGATGCGGAAATCCACTATGGCCTTCCCATTCTCGGAGGTGATCAAAGATATGATCCTCTTCACAGAACATTTTGGGCACAACTTCATCTAATACAGATCCTACGTAAATAACTACTCCCCTCCAACATTTAAACTAACCAAACTCATAACTTCCCCCACTCCTGTATCCCCTGAACCTACACTTAGCTTTAATAACTTATTTACAATTTAATTACAAGAGATGCTATTTCTCCTAAATCATGTAAATTTCTTATTGCAGCACCAGTTAATACTGTTAAAATGTTCTCTGGACTTGTTCCAATTGTAAACTGCTGTGATTACCCAAAATAGCGGTATAAAAAAAACACACACAAATGATCCAATCCGGGTAGGACTCGCCTGACTATTTGCCTAAATAGTTAAGGGTCTGAAAAGATCTGCACTCTTCCGGAGGAGGAGCATGACGAGAGGTTTGTTACCAAGGTGGATGCACAAGTCACTGCAGTTACCAGACAAATCACCTCTATGAAAGGCAGATCATCCTTTTAAGGCTGTTCTGGACTGCAGTCGCTTCCTTGCTGAAGAGCCAGTGTGCCATGGGGGTGGCTATTCTACAGCCGGGGGTATGTACCAGCTTGACGTCTCAAACCCTGCTCCAGTGGATTCAATCTCTACCACCTGATACTACTTCCCTCTTGGAGTCTGTTACAGCTTTCCTTTCCAGTTCTATGTATTACCTGGCATATTTGGCAGCCAGGGATGGTGTCCATATGACTCATGGCGTTGAATTTTGGCTCAGGCACTGGGTGATGGACTCATCCTCCAAAACTTGGTTGGCTAAACTGGCCTTAAGGGGAAACTCCTGTTTTTGGAACTGATTTTGAGAAGCTGGTGAAGGACCTAGGTGAGACAAAATCTTACCACCTCCCAGAAGAAAGGTCCAGGGTGCCTGTGAAGTGGGCAGACTACCTGATCACAAAGGATGTGCTGGCTGGATTCCTAGCGGTCTTGGGACTATCATTGCTACAGACCTTTTTTTAAAACAAATAAAAACCTGCCCTACGTTCCTTATCGTCCCTCTAGTCCAGTCTGGGTAGTGCACCTCCTCCAGCAGCTTGGAGACTTGAGCATGTCCAAAACTGAAGTCACCAGTACTAATACTGCTGGCATCACCAACCTGCTCCCCAGTATGCTCACTCTCCAAGCAGCTGGAGGTGGTGAGCCAGGGGTGCTCACTGTGGAACAAATAAAGACTTGGAGTTTCTTTGGTTTGGTGTGTATTTCCTTTGCAGTTAGGAGCATACAGAGCAGCAGCAGCAAGCACTGTTGAAGGAGGATCTCTATCAGCCCTGTCCTCTTCTCTCTTCCACCTCCCTAAATCCCAGGGCTTGATGGCTCCTGATCCTGTGATCAGGTGAGGAGCTGCTGTTTCTGTGGTGCAGTGGTTGAAGAGGAATGTTGCCTGCCATTTGTAAAGGCTGAGCATGAGGTCAGCATCTTCCCTGTCTCAACTGCCACAGCCAGCTGTTATTTGCCGGTATCTCTCTTCACACCAGTATGGAGCAAAGATACAGGTATGTCGGAAATTCCTTTGGTCCCTTTTAAAACGCATGAGGGGAAACAGGGCCTGGTGCCATTGGAGGTGGCAGCTGCTCCTGTTGAAGCACGGGAAAACCAATACCCCTCAGTTGAGCGAAAAAGGCCCATCCAGCCATGGTTTCAACGGGCGTTTGCCTGTCAGTGTTCCCTGAGAGGCTTAACTGGGTTAAAGTTGGGGGGTTTGGGGTTTTGTTTTGTTTTTTCGGAACTTCCTGTTTAATAAAATTAAAACTTAAAAAAAAAAAAAAAAGCAGAAACCCACATATGGTGTCCTTCAGTGGGGGGTTTGAGTTGCTGTGCTGCAAGTTTTGAATTAGCTGCAGACTCCTCCTCCTTTCCTGGTGAGTGCTCCTAGGCAGCTGGAGCCTGGGAACAACAGCCTGCTCTCCATGCCGGTGCATCCACAGTGCTTAGTCTGTGGATCCCAGCATGGGACGGTGTCAGAAACAGGGGTCTGCTGCGGCTATATGACTGAGGCCATGAGTATGGAGCAGGTGTTACAGGACCAGGCACGGGTGCCTGTCAACTCAGGAGGTTCAAGTCTTCGTAGATTCTTCTCCTTTGCTGGAAATGTCTTCTGTGCTTCCCAGGTCCTCAACCTCCCAGGGTCTTGCAGTTGGGGGGCTTATGGGGGACTTCTCCCCCAAGTTTGTACTCTTACTGCATCAGGCATTTTGCTTGCACCAGCGGTTTTCTGTCCCGCAGTGGCCAGCGCAAAGCGGAGAAGAGCTGATATGGTGGAATTGCCAGTTAAGGGTCAGGCCCTTGGTAGAGGGACCGAAGCAGTCTCCTCTGTCAGAGACCAGTAACAGAGCTGGAGCTGAAGTTTGAGGGCAAGGAGCTCGAAGAGGGAGAGATTCCAGAGCCGGAAGACCAGGCACGAGTGGTCACTCTTTCAGCAGGAGATATTGCTGGCACTGATTGCAGAGTCGCTTAAGGTGCTCAATTTGCCGGTTAGCCTGCCTATTGAGGAGGAATCTTTAGAAGATCCTCTCATACAGGCAGTACGAAAGACAGTCAGTCTCCCCAGTGCACAGGGTAGTCAAGCAGATGATTCAGGACGAGTGGACCTGCTTGAGGCGGGTCTGAAGAGGGTCGGGGCCATGTTATGCCTCTACCCTCTGTCAGAGCAGAAGCGTGAACTTTTTAGATCTCCACGGGTGAATGTGGCGGTTTCTGCAGTTATAAAAAAGACCACCATCCCGGTGGAGGGAAGTGTGGCTTTGAAAGATGCGCAGGATAGGAAGCTGGACATGCTGTTGATGCAGACCTTTTGATATCAATGTCCTGTCTATGCAGGCCTCCATTTGTGGTGTCTGGGTGGCGTGGGCCTGTCTGCGGTTGCAGCAGACGGAGGACTCCACTCCTCTGGAGCAGTTGGCTAAGGTTGCTAAGATGGAGTCGGGAGTGGCTTATTTCTCTAACATCCACTATAACCTCATTCCTAGCCTCACGAAGAGTAGACCCTCTGTAGTGGCGGCCTGCCACTACCTCTTGCTGCTCAATTGGGCAGCAGACAGCTCTTCTAAGGCGTGGCTTAGCAAGCTTCTCTTCAAGGGGAAGCTGCTGTTTGGGGAGGATCTGGACAAGTTGGTGAAGGATTTGGGATTCTTCCCAGAGGACAAGCCGAAGCAGAGCCACAATGCTGCCTCTTCACGGGGCCAGCGTTGGGACGTTCAGTGTTTTTTGTGTGTCCCGTCTGGGGGGGCCTTCCAGAAGGGGGGGGGGTAGATTTCCTGCCCTAGGGTAGGGTTTTCGTGGATTCTGAGGGGCAGGCCAAGGTTTTCCTGCTGCCTCTTCCTCAGGTTTTAGAAAGCCTCAATGAAGCGAGGGGGATCCAGGCAAGGGTTCAACCTGTAGGGGTTGGCTACAGGATTTTTAACATGCTTGGGCCCAGATCACATCCAACCAGAGAGTCCTAGAGAATCCGCAAAAGCTTTGCCCTCGAGCTAGTGCAGCTGGTAGGCGATGCTTTTCATTCGCTTGACTTGCAAGGTGATGGTTGTCAGACACCCTGGCTCGCCTGCTGCAGCTCGGGGTGGTGGTGCCCGTTCCCAGTAATCTGTACGGTTGCTGTTGATACTTCATTTATTTTGTGATTCCCAGAAAGGACAGGGCTTTTTAGCCTATCCTGGATCTCAAGCGAATGAACCGCTGCTTGAGGGTGCCACATTTTTGCATGGAAACTGAGGTCTGTCATTGTGGCAGTGAGTGAAGGAGTTTTACATCCCTCAACTAATTCTTTTCACTCGACATGTAATCAAACTCTGGAGTTTGTTACTGGAGGATGTGGTGGGAGCTGTTTAGTGTGGCTGGGTTTGAGAAGGGTTTGGACAAGTTCCTGGAGGAAGGGTCCATAAACCATTATTAAAGGGGACCCAGGATGTCACTGCTTGGCCCAATACAGGCACTGTTGTTTTTGGGGAAACTGCTAGATTGGCCACTGTTGGAAACAGGATACTAGGCTTGATGGACCTTGGTTTGACCCAGTATGGCATATCTTGTTCTTATATTCCTCTGGAATCTTGCTAGACTATTCTAGGACCCTCCCAGAGAAGGTTGTAGCTGCCCCTCTTAGTGGGTTTTTCTTTGTGCTCAGGTTATTGCTCCTCAGCTCAGTGAAGGAGAGTGGATGGGACTCCCTTTTGTTCTTGGGAGGATTCCTCTGGCCTGCTAGAGTGACTCCCTTAGGGTGTTGGCTCTGTCTTCTGGATTTTCAGGTTTAGTACCAAGTGTTTTTTGTTAGGATTATATTTGGACATGCTCTGCCTGCATCACTTCTTATATCGGTGATGTTGCTGGAAAGATCTAATGTTCTTAGACTCCAACATCTGCTGTCAGTAGAACAAGCTGGTCATACCAGTACACCTCTGATTTATGCTCTTGAATGTTTGTTTTCAGGCCAGCTGCATCATGTGGTTAGAGCACTGGCTCTGGAACCAAGAGAAGTTCAATTCCCACTAACACCCCTTGTGGCCTTGGGCAAGTCACTTAACCCTCCATTGCCTCAAGGGGAAAAAAAATCCAAGTTATCAATGTCCCCGTTTGTAACTTAAACTTGGTAATGTACAACAATGTAAACCTCTTTGACTGAAATGATAAAGCAGTATAAAAAAAACCTGTTAAATGTACTGCTTAGGCTCAGACTGTACTGATCACTCACTCTGTTGCTGCTGCTGCTCCTCATTACACTTCCTCTTATCGCTCCCTACACCCCTCCTTAGGAACTCCACTCCACTCTTCTGGCAGATTCCTTCTATCTGTGCCCTTCCCTTCTACTGCCAATTCCAAAGTTTGATCCTTCTACCTTGCTGCCCTTACGCCTCAAACAACCTGGGCCTGTACATCAGGCTTCATCTCTAGCCCCTTTTCACATCCAGGCTGAAAACCCTGAGGCTGCTTTTGGATCCTGAATCACATATTTAGCTGTATTTATATAATGCTTTTCACCGGGTCAAAGCGGTTTAACATAAAAAGGGGGGGGGGGGTACAGTAATCAGTTTGACCCCAGGGAGGGGCCAACATTAAGGGCCAACTTAGTCTCCTATGTTTCCTTATCATTCCCCTAGATTATTCTTGTCATCACCTATTGTGCTGTCTGTCTTGACTAGAGTGCAAGCTCTAATGAGCAGGGACAGTCTTACACACGTCTGTACAGTGCTGTGTACGTCTTGTAGTGCTATACAAATGATCGGTAGTAGCAAAAACTGAAACCAAACCTTGAAAAGTGATAATGTCCTCCAACTTGATCAGGGAATACTAACAATCTTCTGAAAGTTAAGCACAATCTCTGAACACATTTTTTGAAAGAATGTGAAGAATGGTCAGATGAATTTGTTATGCAGTTGATTTATTAATCACCTTGGACATTCTAATCATTTTTGAGCTTTCAAGAGTTATACATGGAAACTGAAGTATACGGTCGTTGATGCAACTTTAGCAGCACTCTCTGGTAAAAATCTGTCCAGGAGCGTTTAGCTATTTAGTCTGAGACCGTTGTTTCCATTTGTATTGAAAGTAAGATTGTCTTCTACATAACTAACTGGGCCATTTTTACTTGGTTTTTGGAGGGATTTTATACATTGTGTTGTAGGTAACTTTTACCCTCTAACGAACGACCTGTATAATTTGTGGTAATACACTCCAACTTGATCAGGCAGTGGTAACATTTTAGAGTGTTCACCCACTCCCAACCAGCTTTTTAATTAAAAAGCTGAATAAATTTTAGAGGCTCTGTCCCTTTCTAACATTGTACCTGTATCTCACTGCTGCACTTCAATGATCCAAATACTTAATGGTGATACAATTAGGGTTAAAAAGTGCTTTCTAGTGCCTTCTATTTTTCAAAGGAGTGCAGGCTGTAATGTAATTGGACAGGGAGGCACTTCTAGATACAAAAGCTGGAGTTGAGCATGCTGCAATTTATTTACTACTTCCTTTGTTTTTACAGTACATTACACAACTAGCAGATGCATTGTCCTATTGTCATTTAAAGAAAGTGATTCATAGAGACATAAAGCCAGAAAACTTGTTGCTTGGCTCAAATGGAGAGCTAAAGATTGCTGACTTTGGCTGGTCAGTTCATGCCCCGTCTTCTCGGTAAGACCTTATGTGGATGTTCAACAGTTAGTTCTGTGTAGCTTGCTATCTACTTAATTCTAAGAGAAATCCTTTGCTTATAAGAATATAATTGAAAAAGACTATTGTGTGGGGCAGAAATCCCTCTATTTCATTTTTATGGGTTAAGGGGTCGAATGAGACACGGGGGGGAGGGGGGCCTTTGTGACCCTAGCCATGTGAATATGGAGGAAATGGATGGGAGAGCAAGCCCTGCCTTAGTTCACTTATATGATAATTACACTTACCTGGTAATTGTAGTTCCTTTAGTGACGACAGTTCAGTCCTCTACCTCTGGGTTGTCAATCTCCTCCTGCAGCTAGGAGACTGGTATGTCAGAATGATGACATCACTGGATATAGCCTGCTGCACTCCCATCTGCATCCCAGTGTGAACTATAACAAAGCAGACTCAAAGGAGCAACAAATAAGTAGCTAAACAGAACATCCATTTCACTACAAGTAATCCCCCCCTTGCCGCCAAGGCTTTCTTACCACCTGCCCTGTCCTCCATAAGGGGACAAACAAAGGAATTGAAGGATTCCAGACTCACCTGTAACACTCTTCTGCTCGCCACCAAACCTGGAACCTCCAAGAAAAAATCCGGGCGGGAAGGAGGACTGAACTGTCATCACTAAAGGAACTACAATTACCAGGTAAGTGTAATTATCATTTCCTTATCGTTCCTCCAGTTCAGTCCTCTACCTCTGGGATGTACCAGAGCAGTAATCAATGGGAGGGACCCTTCCAGCCGGCAGCTAAAACAGCCGAGCTGAAACGAGCATCCGAAGCCGCAGCAACATCCAGCCTGTAATATTTGCTGAACGTATGCAGAGACGACCAAGTTGCCGCCCTACAAATTTCTCCCGGGGGAACCAAGCTATGCTCCACCCAAGACGACGCCTGCGCCCGAGTGGAATGCGCTCTCAGCTCCCGAGGCACCACACGACCCCGAAGCAAATAAGCGGACGCAATCGCTTCCTTCAGCCAGTGGGCAATTGACGCCTTAGCCGCCGCCTCACCCTTGCGCGCTCCGCTATACAAAACAAACAGCTCGGACTTGCGGAAGGACTCTGTGGCCTGCAAATACTGACGCAAGGCTCTCTTCACATCGAGACGCCGAAGACCGCAATCGGAGTCGCCGCCCCCCCCCAAGGACCCCAGAATGGGCAAGCACACTGCCTGGTTCACATGAAAGGGAGACACCACCTTAGGCAGAAAGGACGGGACTGGACGCAAGACCACCTTTTCTCTAGAAAAGGACAGGAAAGGCTCCCGGCACGACAACGCCTGCAGTTCGGACACTCTCCGCGCAGAACAAATCGCCACCAGGAACACAGTCTTGAGCGTCAAATCTTTCAGGGATGCCCGACGCAAGGGCTCAAAGGGGGGTTCGGTCAGAGCCGTGAGAACGAGATTCAGGTCCCACGGCGGAATGCACACCCTGCGCGCCGGACGAACCTTAGTGACCGCTTTCAGAAACCGCCCGATGTCAGGATGGGCCCCCAACTGCACGCCATGGACCTTGCCCCTGTAACAGGAAAGGGCCGCCAACTGAACGCGCAAGGAACTGGCTGCCAGACCCTTGTCAAAGCCATTCTGCAGAAATTCCAAGATCAAGGGAATCTAAGCCGAGCCTGGCCGAACCTGACGCTGCGAACACCAATCCTCAAACATGCGCCAGACCCGCACATATGCCAGAGAGGTCGAATGCTTACGCGCCCGAAGTAAAGTCGCCACAACCGCCGACGAGTAGCCTTTCTTCATGAGCCTAGCCCTCTCAAGGGCCATACCGTAAGCGAGAACCAATCCACCTGAGGCATGAAG
Organism: Ichthyophis bannanicus; assembly: GCA_033557465.1. Classification (NCBI taxonomy): domain Eukaryota; kingdom Metazoa; phylum Chordata; class Amphibia; order Gymnophiona; family Ichthyophiidae; genus Ichthyophis; species Ichthyophis bannanicus. The sequence goes on along the minus strand of CM066049.1, from coordinate 113,923,412 downwards.
AGAGGCCCTTGGCGCAAGAGATTGGCCCTCGCCGGCAGCCGCCAAGGCTCCCCGTCCAAGAGGCATATCAGGTCCGCGTACCAGGGACGTCTCGGCCAAACGGGCGCCACCAACAGCACCCGGCCTGCATGCGTCCCGATTTTCTGAATCACTCTGCCTATCAACGCCCAAGGCGGAAAGACATAAAGAAGGCCGTTCGGCCACCGACGAAGCAACGCGTTGATGCCCTCCGACATCCTTTCCCTTCTTCGGCTGAAGAAGCGGGCTACTTTGGCCGACTGAAAGGTCGCCGTGAGATCCATGATCGGAGTCCCCCACCGGCAGACTATCTGGCGGAAGACAGCGGGATGTAGCTCCCATTCCCCGGCATCCACGTGCACTCTGCTGAGGAAGTCCGCGGTGACATTGTCCTTGCCGGCAATGTGCGCTGCCGATATCGCGGACAAGTGGAGCTCCACCCACGAGAATAACTCGTCGGCCTCAGCCTCCATAGCGGCACTCCCTGTACCGCCCTGCCGATTGTACGCCACCGTTGCCGAGTTGTCAGAGAACGCGCACGGGCTGACCGCGCACCAAGTCCTCGAATGCCTGAAGGGCCCGGAACACTGCTCAAAGCTCTAAGCGATTGATCGCCCACGATGACTCCAGGGGTGACCAAAGCCCCTGCGCAAACTGACTCCCGCAGTGGGCTCCCCAACCCCCCAGACTGGCATCCGTCAGTAACGGCAGCCATTCCGGCTGCTCCAGCGGCAAACCGCCCGCCAGCGACGAGGGGCGAATCCACCACCAAAGGGACTGCCGAACCGTGCACGGGCACGGAAGACGCTTGCTTAACGAATCGGTCTGATGCGACCAACGGCGGAGCAGTGCTCTCTGAAGAGGCCGCATATGAAACCGGGCCCAAGGCACTGTCTCCAACGTTGCCACCATAGTGCCCAGTACCCGGAGATAATCCCACGCCGAGGGCGCCGACATCAACAAACTGCCGCACCAGGGTCCGCAAACCCTCGGCCCTCTTGCGCGGGAGGAACACCCGTCCCCTGCACGTGTCGAACCGGACACCAAGGTACTCAAGCTCCTGTGTGGGCTGCAGCTGGCTCTTGACCGGGTTGACCACCCAACCCAGCTCCTGCAAAAACTGCACCACCCTGTCCGTCACCCGGAGACTTTCCTCCGCGGACTTGGCCCGAATCAACCAATCGTCTAGGTAAGGGTGGACTAAAATACCTTCTTTGCGCAACGCCGCCACCACCACCATAATCTTGGTGAAGGTACACGGCGCTGGCGCCAGGCCGAACGGCAAGGCTCGAAACTGGTAGTGGCCCCAGGGGAGCGCGAACCGCAGGAAGCGCTGGTGAGCTTCTCGAATGGGAACGTGCAAGTACGCCTCCGACAAGTCTAGAGACGTCAGGAATTCCTCGTGCCGCACCGCTACAATGACTGACCGCAACGTTTCCATGCGAAAGTGTGACACCCGCAAGCAGCGGTTCACCCCTTTCAGATCGAGTATGGGTCGCAACTGTCCTCCCTTTTTGGGCACCACGAAATAAATGGAGTAGCGACCCATACCGTAGTCGGCCTTTGGAACCTCGACCACGGCTCCTAAGCGAATGAGCCGCTCCAAGGTTTCGCGAACCGCTGCTGTCTTCGAAGGCCCGCGGCAAGGAGACATGACAAAGGAGTCCCGCACGGGACGAGCCAGCTCCAGCGCGTAGCCGTGTTGAATGATCTCCAAGACCCACTGGTCGGAGGTGATGTGGGTCCAGGCGGAAAGAAACTCCTGCAGCCGACCGCCGATGGGAGTCTCCCCCGCCGGGACCCGCCTCACCTCATTGGGGCTTACGGGAGGTAGATGCCGGGGCGGAGGAGAAACCTCTACTGGCCCCCCGAAATCCCCGGAAGCTTTGGCCTCTAGAGAGAAACCGCCCTCTCTGAAAGGTACCGGGTCGAGTCTGCCGAAATTTTCTAAAATCCCGAAACTGACCCCGACCTCCCTGGCCAGGTTTGTCCTGTTTCGGCTTGTCCTCGGGCAGCCGACCTGTCTTAGACTCCCCCAGGTCCTTCACCATCTTATCCAAATCTTCCCCAAACAGCAAGCCGCCCTTAAAGGGAAGTTTGCTGAGGCGGGATTTGGAAGGGCCATCCGCGGCCCAATTGCGCAGCCATAAGGAACGACGAGCCACCACCAGTGACCCCGTACTGTTAGCCAGCGCCCTAATTAAGTCATAATGCACATCCGCCAGGTAGGCCGCGCCGGATTCCAAGCGATCCAGCTCCTTAGCCTCCTCCATATCTACGTGCGAGGATTGGCGCAGCCGTTGGGCCCAGCGCAGACACGCTCTGGCTACCCAGGCCCCACAGATGGATGCCTGAAGAGAGAGAGAATCCGCCTCAAAGGCTTGCTTAAGCAGACCGTCAACCTTCTGGTCCTGGGCATCCTTCAAGGCCGCGCTGCCCTCAACGGGGATGGTGGTCTTTTTCGTGACAGCGGACACCAGAGCATCTATTCGCGGCGCCCGGAACTTGTCCTTAGCCGAATCTGCCAAAGGATACAACCGGTTCAAAGTACGAACGCCGCGAAGCCCTGCTTCCGACTTATCCCATTCGTCTTGAATCATTTTCTCGACCACGCGGTGCACAGGAAAAACCACCTGTGTCTGCCGAACCGCCTGGATGACAGGATCCTCCACATCGTCCTCCACCGCTGCTGGAGGAGCAAGGTTCAACATCTGCAAGGTCTCTGAAATCAAAGCCGCCAACTCCTCTCTGCGGAAGATCCGAATGATCTTCGCTTGATCCTTGGGCTCCGGGATCTCACCTTCCTCCAGATCCTGCGACCCATCCTCAGGATCCCAAACAGGATCTGCAGATTCCAACCAGGAGTCCTCCACCGGGTCAGTGAGCCGAGCCCGCTTCGGCGCCGGTGATTCCACACCCGCTACGCCTTCCGCCACGAACTGCGGAGGCAGGGGCGCCGGAGATGCTGTGCGCAGCCTTTTGCCCTGCTGCCGCAGGCAATAAGCCTGATTCAGCAGCAGCACAAACTCAGGACTGAAGCCGCAGAGACCTGATGCCCGAGGAGACACGGATTCCCCGGAGGGCCCCGGCAGAACCTCCATTTCGGGCTCTTGCGCCGAGACCCGCGGGGAAGCCGCTTTCGCCCCCGCTGGCGCCTCCTGCATCTCTGGTGACTCAGGAGCCTCCATCTGAAGCTCCACCGCAGAAGACAGGGCAGCACAGCCCCTGCACACGCCAGTGTCAGCGACCGTGCCCCTCCTAGTGCCACACACGAGGCACAGAGGCCGGGCAGCCATAGGTAGAACTCCCACGTCCCTTGGGCCGCAAGCTGTGGTAGGCTGTAGACGCTGGCCAATGAAATGAAGAGAGGTAATGAAAAACTACCTTTGAACGCTGTTTTTATGTATTTATGTAGTTGGTTTTTTTTTTTTTAAACAATTAGCTCCCCAAAGAAAAATTGAATGTCCTCAGGAAACAAACGTAAACACCCGGAAAAGGCAAAAGGAAACCAAAATAAAGAAAAGAAAACAAAAGCGCAGCAAAGCCCCGATCCAAAAAACGGGAGACGAACAGCTGCCACGCGGCTCATAAAATGGCCGCCGCGAGTGCAAACCGCTACAGTGAAAAAGGGCGCGAAGAGCACCGTGGCGTCCCTGCACCTATGCGGCCTGGGCAAAACAAGCTGCCGGACGCCGGGGAAGCACTTACCCGTGCAGTTGGTCACTCCCCAGAGCGCTGCCCCAGCGTCTGGAACCCCGGGCCCTGAAAACACTCAGAAGAGCAGGCACAGAGCACCACGGAAGCACAAGAACCGCCGCTCCGTGCAAGACATCCACAAGAAGGGCTCACCTCCGTAAGGTCCGGGAGGGGAGACCTCTGGGCCAAGCGGGGGGGGGGGGGGGGCGCGGGAAACTCGAAGGCTTGAGCTAGAACCCCCCCAGGAAGAAAACTCTGTACAGGCACAGACAAGTAAAAGCCTTTCTTCCTGAGTGAACTTCTTTTTTTTTTAAAGGGACAGAGCCACAACCAAATCCAACCCTCTTAACTATCCTAACTATCCTACAAAAACTCCTTGCTCCTTATCAATTCCTCCAGAGAGCCTCTCCCTAAGGCTCGTCAAGTCCTCCTGCTGCAAGGAGACTGGTTACACTGGGATGCAGATGGGAGTGCAGCAGGCTATATCCAGTGATGTCGTCATTCTGACATACCAGTCTCCTAGCTGCAGGAGGAGATTGACAACCCAGAGGTAGAGGACTGAACTGGAGGAACGATAAGGAACTATATTTTAGTCAGGATTTCCCACTAGGAAGTGTTGATAGGATCTTTGCCCTACATCTTGTAAGCCCATTTAGAAGCTTTGTAGAGGAAAAGAAGTTTTATTCTCATAGCAAAATTTGCAAGAGAAATATGGTATGGGAACTATAATTATGGGGTAATGTCTAACCTGAAACTATCTTGCTTAGTGGAGATGTGCCCACTCGAAATCCCTCATTTATTTCCCTACACCAAGCAGTCCTAAGACTTTATGCTATAATTTGATCAGACTATATATATAATATAAAACCAAAATCAACAAATAGATAACATGCATTAGCTACAAAGGAAGAGAGAAATGGCTTTAAACCCACTTTGACTTGCTTAATGCAAAGTTCTATATGCAGGTAATGCCAAATACTCGTAAAAAGGACCCTCTGTAATCAAACCTCTGCCGTGGGGGGGGGGTGGCAGAGCTGGAAGGTTTGAGGCCTGTGACTGGGAACTTTCTACCAGGGGTATAAGGGATCAATGCTTTTTGCCAGGTAAAGTTATTCAGTGTGATTTAAACCTTATAGGTGACCACTAGAATTGTAAACCTAACTCTAAAGCTTGACCAGGTGGTTTAATGGCCACATTCTGAACGATCTGCAGCTGTATAATGGGCTTGCATCAGCCTCCCTAAAGAGTTAAAATCCCTAATCTGCTTACACCAAAACGTGGATCAACCTGTTAAGTGTAGATGCAATTGAGGCCTCAGAGTTTATCCTTAATGCCAAAAAACCCGATGTTTGACCACAGTGGCGTTTTTGTCCGCTAAGGGGAATGAGTTGTGATATAAACTGTATATAAGTGGCCATTTTATTTATTTTATTTTTATTTATTTACATTCTCTTATATACCGCGCTATTCTGCATCAGTGCGGTTTACATTGAACAAACTGAAATTACATTGAACAGGGCATTATAACTTGGAGATAACTATTTTACAGGGAACATGGGCTATGGAGGGTTAAGTGGCTTGCCCAAGACCACAAGGAGCACCTGTGGGACTAGAAACCCCAGTCCTTCCGGCCCAAGGTTGCTGTCCTCTAGTGGGATTTGAACCCCCGACCTTCCGGCCTGAAGTACCTTGCCCCAACCACTAGGCCACTCCTCCACTCTACAGAACCAAGCAGAGCTTAAGGAGATGACTGCTATAAGTGTCCTTGGGTCTTCAGATCAGTTCTTACACAAGGTTTTTTGATTTTATCAATGTCTGGAAGATCTTTATGCACTATTCTATTTAAATCAGCCTATTTAAGAGCATGTTGCATGCAATCTCTTTCAACTGTGTGTGTGTTTAAACATTTTTATCTTCCTAAATTTTGCTTCTTACTGCTCATAAACCACATTCCTAATCACCCGTCCAGGACGCATGGGTTTTCTCTACCCACCAGCAACTGAGGGCTGAACATGAGAGTTCTGATGTCCTCTTACCAGAGCTCTCTTCCACTTCAGAACCCAGTCTTTCAGTCCTCGGCAGATGAGTGAAGACCTTCGGTGTAGTGGATTCCACTGAGTGGCATTAAGGGCAAGAAAAGCATAGATTCCAGAAAAAGAACATGTCTAAAGTCTGAAACAGGTGTACTTGGCTGGAGTCCTTCATCCTCCTGTATTTTGGGTAGGTGAGGACAAGACAGTGCAGCATGGCCTGCTTTAGTTCCTAGCTCTGGCAGAGCATAGGAGAGTCCAGGGGAAATTACCTGTGTGCCTCAAGTTTCCCCCCCCCCAGCAGGGATAGTTCAAGGGGCCTGTTGGCAACAGGCTGCTGGCTTTCCTCAAGCTCCATGGTGGCATTTGGCTCTAAACTGCTGCCTGTACAGGGATGTCTCAAGTCTGGTTTGGGGGGGTGGGGGTGGCGGCAGCAAAGTAAAAGGGGCAGACTAAGAAGGAGGCTTTAGAGTGGCACAGCATGTGGGTAGTCAGGGTTGTGTGTGGCAGATCGCTGCAGGCAGAGTCCCTCCTTCCCCCCCCCCTCCTTTTTTTCCTTTTGACAGCTCCCGTGGTGTCGCTTGGCAGTGCAGTTGGCTTCATCACATGCTCAGGGGTCTTCAGTTCTCTCCACAGCAGTAGCGTTAGGGTCAGATACGGTAGAGGTGTGGTGTTCCTTGAATTCTTCCTAGACTGTTTGTTTTCCTTTTTTATCCCTGGGGTCGGCATGGGAGTGCAATCATGCCTGCGGACAGGGAAAGTGCAGCAGCAGCTGAGAGGAAGCTCGGGGAGGACAAGATTTTGGCGGGAAAGATGGCCATTTCAGGGCAGGCAGCTATTTTCTGAAATACAGGCAAACCAGGCAAAAGAAAAGCCCAAAAGAAGGAGTTAAATGTTCAGAGCCTCAGACAAGGGCAGCAATCGGTGCATTCATTTTCCAGGACCAAGCAGGAAGTCAGTCCTCACATATGGGTGACGTCGGCGCCGACGGAGCCCTCGCGGAGCAATTTCCCCAGCTTTCAAAGAAAGCCTTTGGGAATTGCAGCGCGCATGCGCGGTCCCCTTCCCGCCCAAGGGTGCCATCTTGCTCAGTCTTCTTTTTTCTGCGGAGCCCTACAGACGTTGTTTGTGATCACCGCTGAAAAAGTTGATTTTCTCTCATTTTTTATTTTTTATTCTTTTTCGGTTCGACGCCAGATCCTTTTTCCCGCCCGGACCCGCTACGCCGGTATCGGGTCAGTTTCTTTATTTTTCTTTTTTTTTTGTCCTTCGTGACAAGCGTTTTCACTGGCAGCCCTATCTTTTGACCTCGCAGGGGCCCTTTTTCCCTCGATGGCTGCCAGCGGGTTTAAGAAGTGTGATCGCTGTAAGAAACTCATGTCTCCTTACCGACACACAAGACTGCTGCCTCCGCTGCCTCGGACCCGATCATGACACGATCTGTGGTCCGTGTGGCAAGATGTCCTCAAAAGCGTTGAGTCGGCAGCATCAACGAGAACGAATCTTCTCTGACTCCGCGTCCGGCCGGGCCCGGTCAGAGGCTTCGATGTCCCGGGACTCCGGTCCTGAGCATCGTTGGAGCTCCTCTGAGCGGGGGTCTCCTACCCGGGAACATCATCGGAAGAAAAAACCCGCGAGGGCGGCGTCGGACGCTCCTGGTTCCTCGAGGGCCAGGTCGCATAGCCCCAATAGCCGTCCCGGGTCCTCGGAGTCGGAGAGGCCTTCGAAACATCCTCGTCTCGAAATGGAGTCGCCTGGACACATGAGTGCTGTGGTCCTCGTGGACTCGCCTCCAAAGGAGCTGACGTCGGGCCCGACGCCGTCAGGGCCCGAGTCGGGCTGCTGGGTCTCCTGAGCTTGGACTCAGGTTGACGGCCTTGGAGAGCAGTTTGGCTGCCTTCATGGACCAGCAGCGGGCATTGATCGCTGGCCTTGCCAATGCGTCTGCCCCGGCCACCGGGACGTCGACGTCCAAGTCGACCCCGGAGATCGAGCCGATCCTTGAGTCCATCCGAGCTCGAGTCGATCCTCGGTCGTGGTCTCCCTCGGCCTCCCGTTCGGGACCGAGGTCGTCGACGCCGACACCTTCAGCGTCGGGGCGGAGGACATCGGTGCCTGACCGGAGCCACTCGAATCCTCCGAGGAGTCCGACTGGGAATCGGAGGATGAAGAGTCCCCTGGTAGTTTTCGGACTCGGTGTGTCCCATCGGACTCGCCCGAGTCCGAACCTCGGAGACGGTCCCCCCCCGGAGGACTCCCGGTTCTCGGACTTCATGCGGGATATGGCCAAGGCCTTGGCATTCCCCGCGGATCCCGAGGAGGAGCCTCGAGGCAAGGAGCTCGATGCCCTCCAGTATGATTCTCCCCCGAAGGAGGCCTTTACTGTACCGGTTCCTCCGATGCTGGAACGACTTCTCTTCCGCATGTGGGAGAACCCGGCGTCGGCACCGGTATTAAGCAAGCGGGTCGATTTTCCATTTATCGAGTCCGCAAGAGCCCCGGGTTCCAAAAGGCACAACTACCGCACCATTCCATGGTGGTGGAATCGGCCATGCATAGACTCAAGAGTCAAAAGATGCACTCCTCGGTGCCTCCTGGCCGGGAGGCCTAGAGCCTGGATGCCCTCGGTAGAAAGTGTTTCCAGGGCTCTATGCTTGCTTGTCGAGTCCAGACCTACCAGCTCTATATGGGCATGTATCTACGAGATCTGGCAAAGGAAATTGCCGGGTTCTCTGCTGGTCTCTCCGAGGAACCTTTGCAGAGGTTCCAAGCCTTGTCCACTGGGATTCGAGAATGCTCGAAGTTTATCTCTCGAGCAGCCTACGATGGCTTCGCAGCATCGGCTCGAGTAGCCGGAGCCAGCATCGGTGCCCGCCGACAGGCTTGGCTTCAGTCATCCGACCTCGAGCCATGGGTCCAGGACAAGTTGGTCGATGTCCCCTGCAGAGGTGAAAACCTCTTTGGCAAGCCCATGGCTGAAAAGGCTGCACAAATCGAGACCGAGACTCTGACCAGGACTCGGCTGTCCAGAAAAACCTCTGCCCCTTCTCAGAAGAAGGGCTCGGGGAAAAAGCCCTTTTACCCGAGGAAGGCGGCTGCCTATAAATACTACCCTCAGTATCAGGCCTCAGCAGCTCCCCAAAAGGGTCAGCAGGCCAAGGGACGGGGTAATGGGTCCCGTAGGCAGCAGGCCCCCAAGCCCACTACGCCGGCCCCTGCTCAGCAGGGTGGGGGTTTTTGACTCCATCAGCATAGCCTCTTCCCCTCAGCTGGTTTCTCTCAGCACGGGAGGCCGGCTGGTCCACTTTGCCCACAGGTGGTCAGCCATCACATCAGATACCTGGGTACTTCATATAGTTCAGAAAGGCTATCTTCTACACTTTCACCAGGTACCTCCCTCCTACTTTCCAGGGGAGCCTCCAAGACTCCCTCTGCACAGGGACTTACTCCTTCAGGAGTTGGCAAGTCTTGTTCAGGAACAGGCTGTGGAACCGGTGCCCCACCACCTGAGAGGTCACGGCTTTTATTCCAGGTACTTTCTGATACCAAAAAACAGGAGGCCTCAGACCTATCCTGGACTTGTGAAACCTCAAGTTCCTGGCAAGGAAAAGTTCAAGATGCTTTCCCTTGGAATCCTGCTGCCCTACCTCCAGCAGGGAGACTGGCTATGCTCCTTAGATCTAAAGGATGCCTATACTCACATCCTTATTCATCCAGACCACAGACAATATCTCAGATTTGTTGTGGGAGGAAATCATTACCAGTACAGGCTTCAAGGCCTTTTTGTGTTTCCATACCTGGACGACTGGCTCATCCGGGCCCAGTCTTCCCAAGAGGCCACTCAAGCCACTCATCGCACTGTGTCTCTGCTCCAGCACTTGGGCTTTGTCATAAACTTCGCAAAGTCCACTTTGCTCCCCTCTCAAGATCTATAATTCATCGGTGCAAGGTTAAGCACACTTCAGGCGCGGGCCTTCCTGCCTCTGGACAGGGCCCACAGGCTCATGAATCTCGCCAGCCACTTTCGCAGCAATTCCCTGGTCTCAGCCAGGCAATTTCTGAGACTGCTCGGCCATATGGCTTCCACGGTCCATGTGACCCCCAATGCCCACCTGAACATGCAACCTGCCCAGTGGTGCCTTCGCACGCAATGGCATCAAGCCATGGGGAGCCTGACGGACTCAGTACAAGTCTCGGACCTGCTGGTCTCTTCTCTGCGGTGGTGGCTTCATCTGCCAAACCTAGTACTGGGAGTGGATCTCCTCCTCCTTTTCAGGTACTGACAACCGATGCTTCTCTCCTGGGATGGGGAGCACATTGCCAAGGGACATGTACTCAAGGCCTCTGGACTCCTTGGGAGTCTGCGCAGCAGATAAACCTCCTGGAGCTCAGAGCCATCCGCCTAGCTCTGAGAGCCTTCTCCCACCTCACTTCTCACCAGTCTGCACTGGTCCAGACGGACAATCAAGTAGCAATGTTCTACGTGAACAAACAAGGAGGCACAGGCTCCTTCCTTCTCTGTCAGGAGGCACGACGGCTGTGCTCTTGGGCAGTCGGCCACGGCATACTCCTCAAAGCGGTCTATCTCCCAGGTCAGGAAAATTACCTGGCAGACAAACTAAGCAGGATCCTCCAACCACACGAGTGGAGATTACATCCATTAGTGGTTCAGCAGATCTTTCTCAAGTGGGGACTCCCCACCATGGATCTGTTTGCCAGTCCTCTGAACCGGCAACTACCCAGATTCTGCTCTCTACAACCGCATCCTCTTGAGTAGCGCCGGATGCTTTTCTGATTCCATGGTCCACAGGCCTCTTGTATACCTTTCCTCCCATGCCGCTGGTGTCTCGAACGCTCTTCAAAGTTCTCCGGGACAAAGCCTCGCTGATCCTAGTGGCTCCCTGATGGCCGAGGCAACCTTGGTTCCCGCTTCTAATGCAGCTGGCGGTGGACACTCCTCTTCCTCTGGGGTTTCAACCCGATCTCCTGACACAGGACCACGGGTCTCTCCTACACCCCAACCTCCGGTCCCTTCATCTGATGGCCTGGCTGAAAGGGTAGTCCTTGCTCCCCTCCTGTTGCCTCGGGAGGTGGAAAAAGTCGTCTTGGCCTCCAGGCGGCCCTCCACCCGGAAATCCTACGCTCTTAAGTGGCGTCGCTTCTCCGTGTAGTGTGCTCAGCAGTCTGAGAATCCCTTCTCCTGCTTGGTGGCAGTGGTCTTGCAATATTTGCTTTACCTCTCCAATCTGGGCCTTAAGTCCAACTCTGTCAGAGTCCACCTCAGTGCTCTCTCTGCACATCACGCACCGGTAGATGGCAGGCCTCTGTCCAACCACCCTTTTGGTGGCTCGTTTTCTCCGAGGTCTCCTTCTGCTTAAGCCTCCTTTGCGTCCACCAGCCCCTGAATGGGATCTGAATGTGGTCTTGCAGCAGATTACCTGTCCGCCCTTTGAACCTATGGCTACCTGCCCTCTTCGTTTTCTTTCTTGGAAAACCTTGTTCTTGGTAGACCTTACCTCTGCTAGGCGTGTTAGTGAACTGCAGGCCCTAGTGTCTGATCCTCCTTACACTAGGTTCTACAGGAATAGGGTTGTCTTACGGACTCACCCTAAGTTTCTTCCAAAAGTGGTTTCTCCTTTTCATCTCAACCAGGAGGTGGTTCTTCCGACCTTCTTTCCCAGGCCGCACTCCAGCCGGGCTGAAATGGTCCTGCATACCCTGGACTGTAGGAGGGCCTTGTCCTTCTACCTTGACCGTATGCGGGAGCATTGGAGGACTGTTCAGCTCTTCGTTTCTTTTGACCCCAATAACTTGGGGCTACCTGTCTCCAAGCGTACCTTGTCCATTTGGGTAGCTGACTGTATCGCCTGGGCTTATGGGGCAGCCGGCCTCTCGTTGGAGGGTCGAGTCACGGCTCATCGTGTTAGAGCGAAGGCTGCGTCAGTGGCTCACCTCCGCTCTGTTCCGTTGGCAGACATCTGCTGGGCCGCTACTTGGTCTTCAAGCCAGACTTTTGCGGCCCATTACTGCCTGGAGAGGGAGTCCCGCAGGGACAGTGCTTTCGGTCAGGCAGGCCTCCATAATCTCTTTGAGGTTTAGGCAACTCCTACCCTCCAGCCCTGGTGTTGGGCTACCGGTCGGGGGCGTTTTCAGAGAAGTTTCCTTCCTTCTATGCTGCTGAGCTAGAGGGAGCTCATTTTTGTGCTTGAGGTCTCCGGTAGCCTCAAGCTTGGGAGTCCCATATGTGAGGACTGACTTCCTGCTTGGTCCAGGAATCAGTCCTCACAACCCTCCCTCCTCCCCTTGGAGTTGCAATCCTATCATTTTGTGTTTGCTAATTTTTTTTTGCTGTCTTTTAGCTAACACAAAATGATAGGATTGCAACTCCAAGGGGAGGAGGGAGGGTTGTGAGGACTGATTCCTGCTGCTCCTGGAGAACACCTGTTAAAGGTGAGTAACTAACTACTCTTTTGGGCTGCAGCAATCCAAGGGAGCAATATAGTATAGGGGGGTGAAGTACTTTTTTTCTCCACTAAAGAAGAGCAGGACCTCAGTGTGGTCGTGTCTGATCTTAAAGTAGATAAATAGGTAGAAAAGGCGACAGCAAAAGCTAGAAGGATGCTTGGGTGCATAGGGAGAGGAATGGCTAGCAGAAAAAAGGAGGTGATAGTGCCTCTGTATAAACCTTTGGTGCGACCTCATTTGGAGCATTATGTGCAATTCTGGAGACTGCACCTTCAAAGGGATATAAACAGGATGGGGTCGGTACAGAGGGTGGCTATTAAAATGGTTAGTGGTCTTCATTATAAAGCATATGAGGACAGACTTAAGGATCTTAATATGTACACCTTAGAGAAAAGGAGGAATAGAGATGATATGATTTGAGATGTTTAAATTCCTCTGTGGCATAAATGCACAGGGAGAGAGCCTCTTTCAATTGAAAGCAAGTTTTGCTACGAGGGGACATGGGATGAGGGTGAAGGGGGATAGATTCAGGAGTGATATGCAGAAATATTTCTTTACGGAAAGAGTGGTGGATCCGTGGAATAGTCTCCCAGTGGCGGTGGTAGAGATGAGGATGGTATCTGAATTCAAAAAAGCATGAGACAAACGCAGAGGATCTCTAAAGGAAAAAAGGGGACTGTTCAGGTTATGGAAGGACAGGCTAGATAGGCCATGTGGCCTCTCTGTTGCCATTTTTCTATGTTTCTATATTTGGAGCTTCCTTAGTGTCCCTCTAGTCCAGTCCCGGAACCGTAGAGTTTAGAATCTCCTCCAGCAGCCTTGGAGACTGAAATACATCATCGCTTTGCTGGCACCAGTATAAGTAGGCAAGGACCGCCCACTCCATCCAGTACTTTCAGTCTCCAAGCAGCTGAAGGAGATTCTGAGCCTGGGACTGGGCTCGGTTAAAACAAATTAGCAGAGCTGGAATTGCTAGGTCCCTTTAAATTTAAGGGGTGTTTTTTTTTTCTTTTTGATTGGGGATTCTGAGTTTGTGCTCCTTGTTTTGCAGGTGCAGTGCTATAGCTAAGAGCTCCTTCCTTTTAGCTCCATCTCCTGGTTCTCTTCCCTCCTTCCCCGTGGTCTAAAGGAGCAGAATTGCCTCTGTAGGGATAGGCACTGTTTACCCTCGAGTTTTATAGCCTCCCTGCTCCCGAACCCGCGATTAAGGGTGAGGAGCAGGTAGAAGGCTTTAGCCCAACGACTGTGAGCCGGACAGTGTCGGTCTTGCCCTAAGGGCAGTGCAAGCGTTGGAGCTGAAGCCGCAGTTCGGCTGAGCTCCGACGTGGCTGTATCTCTCTCCACCGGAGAGCAGGTGCGGTGAGTGAGCGGGCAAGCGTTCATTTTGTTTAATTTTGTTTTTCCGTTGAAGCAACGATCGGATTCTTTAGTTTTGCCAACGTGCCCTTTTTGGACAGGAACGGCCCGTCGTGTGTCTCCGTGTGGGAAACGTGGCGGCAGCCATTTTAAAGAAAAACCGCATTTTGGGTTTTCAGTTTCTTTTTGTGTTTTCTTTTGGTTTTCGGGTCAGAAAGCTTCGTTTTTGCAGTAAACTGGGTTAAACTGGCCTGAGGGCTTTAGGTGACCTGAGCGAAAGCAAAAACAAAAAGTGTCCCGTGGCTGGCAGAAGTCTGAGCTCTGCTTTGTTGAGCAGCTTCTCCTCAGTTACTCCGGTGCATTTTCTCTGGGGGTGCAGGGGTATGCCAGCTAAAATCTGGTGTTTGGGGTGTGTGGCGCAAAGCGCACCGCGGTGCTGGACTCGGGTGTGTGGAGCTTGCAACCGTGAGGCACAGGTCATGGAGGGACCGTCACAGGGGTCCATGGGGGACCGAGAGACAGTGCCGCCTGGAGGAATAGATGGCTTGCCCCACTCCTGGATCCCACGGAGCCTCTGCCAGGGTTGGCGTCGGGTGAAATGGCTTCTGGATCTCGGTAGCAAGGTCTAGGAGGGCCTGCTCTGGCGATCCCGCCAAATTTCTTTACCCTCATGCAGCAGGCATTTGCGCTGCTGCAACCCGCGATGGCGACTTCCCCTCAGGGGTCGCAGGAGCAGAAGCGACGAGGATCTTGGGATCAGGCAGTGGAGGGCGCTCCCCTGGCCAAGAGAGGCAGGCTGGCTGGCGGGGGGGGTGGGGAAGCCTGGGGTCTCGCCTCAGGGAAGACCTGGGGGGCATAGACACCGCGTCGCAAGAGCTTTCGGAGGGAGAGTTGGAGGGTGAGCTGCCTGACTTGAAGCAGCAGAGCAGACTAGTCGGGGTGTTTCGGCGTGAAGAACTGCCGGCCTTGATTGCCGAAACTCTTAAGACATTGAATATGCCCTCGGAAGGGACGGGGGCGGAGGAGTCCTTGGAGGATCCGTTGCTGCAAGCAGTGCGGACGTCCCAAAGAGGTGTGGGGTTTTTTGTTTGTTTTTTTTCCCCCCGTTCATAGAGTTTTTTTCGGAGTATGATTCAGGAAGAGTGGGACTCCCCGGAATCGGCGTTGAAGGGGTCTAGGGCCTTGGCTCGGCTTTACCCATTGTCCAATCAAGATAGAGACCTGTTTCGCTCGCCAAAGGTGGATGCGGCGGTATCGGCGGTTACTAAGAAGACTTCGATTCCGGTTGAAGGGGCCGCGGCGTTAGGTACAAGACAGGAAATTGGATACTCTGTTGAAGCAGGTGTTCGATGTGTGCGCCCTCTCGATGCAGGCCTCGATAGTGGGGGCGTGGGTGGCGTAAGGCTGTTTGCGGTGGTCTCAGAGGTTGCAGGGGGGGGGACACCCTGGAAGGGCAGTTGGAGGATGTAGTGCGCCTGGAGTCCAGGGGCTGCTTACTTGTCGGACATCCATTATGATCTCATCCGCAGCTTGGCTAAGAGTATGGCCTCAGTGGTAGCGGCTCAGCGGTACCTCTGGCTGCGTAATTGGGCGGCGGACACTTCCTCAAAGACTCGCCTTAGCAAGCTGCCCTTTAGGGGTAAGCGCTTGTTTGAAGATTTAGAAAAGTTGGTCAAGGATCTCGGCAAGTCAAAAGGGGGTCAACTTCCCGAGGATAAGCCTAAGCTAGGGTGGAGTTTGGCAGGGCCCCGGGGGCTTTCCAGGGATTTCCATAGGTTTCGTTCATCCTGCTTTCTCCAGTCTCAGCGAGGGCGACTTCAGACGCGAACCCAGGGGTTTCGGGGGGCTGGTAGAGGGTTTGCCCCTTACCAATCCTCGGCCATTAAAAAGGCGCAATAAGATAAGGTGGACTCAGGTGGAGGTGATCCCGGTAGGAGGTTGGTTGCAGGAGTTTTACCCTGCCTGGGTCCAAATTACGTCAGACCAGTGGGTCCTAGAAGTCATTCGAGAGTGTTATGCGTTGGAGCTCCATCGACCCGTGTTAGATTCTTTTGTTCAGTCTCCTTGCAAGGCTCCGCAAAAGTTCCGGGCGGTCTTGGAAACCCTGCAGCGCCTGCTACAGCTCAATGCGGTGGTGCCTGTAGATCAGTGCAGGTACGGTCGATACTACATTTATTTTGTGGTGCCAAAGGAAGGCACTCTTCGCCCGATTCTAGACTTAAAAAGGGTGACTCGGTGTCTCCGGGTCACGCATTTCCGTATGGAGACGCTGCGTTCCGTCATAGCGACGGTAAGGGCAGGGGAGTTCCTGACCTCTTTGGATCTGACGGAGGCGTATCTCCATATCCCGGTTCGGCAGGAGCACCAAAGGTTCTTGCGCTTTACGGTTCCGAGGGGGCATTTTCAGTTTCAAGCATTGCCGTTCGGGCTGGCAACGGCTTCTCGGACATTCACCAAGATCATGGTAGTAGTAGCGGCGGCGGCGCTTCGCAAGAAGGGAGTGCTAGTGCATCCGTATTTGGACGATTGGTTGATTCGAGCGAAGTCTTTGGAAGAGTACCACGGCCACTGCTCGGGTGGTGGAGATGTTGGAAAGCCTGGGCTGGGTGGTCAACTTTGCGAAGAGCAACCTGGTTCCCTCGCAGTCCCTGGAGTACTTGGGGACACGGTTCGAGACGCAGCAGGCAGCGGTGTTTCTTCTAGTCCAGCGAGCTCAGGGGTTGTGGGCGCTCGTGAGGCGGTTTCTAGCGAGACCGGCGCCATCGGCATGGCACTATCTTCAATTGCTCAGGACGATGGCGGCCACGATCGAGGTGGTGCTGTGGGCCAGGGCTCATATGTGGCTGTTGCAGAGTGCACTTCTCCGGCGGTGGTCTCATCAACAGGATGCGTTGTCACATCAGCTGGTGTGTCCGCAGGAAGTGCGTCAGGATCTTCTTTGGTGGTTGCGGCCAGAAAGTTTGTCGGCAGGGTTGCCGCTAGAGCCTCCATCCTGGAAACTGCTGACGACGGAAGCCAGTCTTCTGGGGTGGGGGGGCATTGCGAGGGCCAGTTTGCTCAAGGTCAGTGGTCTCAGGAGGAAAAGAGTTGGTCCATCAACCGGTTGGAGATGAGAGTGGTTTTTGGTCCTGCAAGCGTTTCAGGGAAGCTTCTGGCAGAAGGCGGTGCGGGTCTTGTCAGACAATGCAATGACCGTTGCCTACATCAATCACCACGGCGGCACCAGCAGCGCAGCACTGGAATCCGAGGCCAGTCGGCTCTTAGGTTGGGCCGAACGAAATCTAGCGGGTCTTTCGGCGCAGCATGTGGCCGGAGTGGACAATGTCGAAGCGGATTTTCTCAGTCTGCGCAGGGTGGACCCAGGAGAGTGGGTCCTGCACACGGATGTGTTCGTGCTTTTAGTGCACCGCTGGGGGCTCCCGCTGATGGAGATCTGATGGCGCGTTTCGAATCGGCAAAGGTACCGTGCTTTTTCAGCAGGCGGTGGGAATGGATGTCGGAGGGGCTCGATGCGCTGGCCCAGCGGTGGCCGGAAGGGGGTCTTCTCTATGTATTTCCACCTTGGGCGCTCATAGGCCGGGTAGTGCAATGGATCGAGCGTCATCGCGGATTGGTGCTACTGGTGGCGCCCGACTGGCCCAGAAGACCTTGGTATGCAGATTTGGTGACTACTGACGAACAGGCCATGGAGGCTGCCGCAACGAGCGGATTTGTTGCAGCAGGGCCCGTTGCGAATGCCCCAGGTGAATCGATTCTCGCTTACGGCATGGCTCTTGAAAGGGCTCGGCTGATGGCTCAGTTATTCCGCAGCGGTCATTTCTACATTGCTAAAGGCGCGTAGAAGATCAACTTCGTTGGCATACATTCGGATTTGGTGCATTTTTGAGGCCTGGTGTGCGAAGCGTAGTCTGCGGCCTTTGGGAGCCTCGGTTTCACAGATTCTTTCCTTTCTGCAAGATGGTGTGGACAAGGATCTCGCAGCGAGTTCTTTGCGAGTGCAGTTGGCAGCTCTCTCCTGTTACCAGGGTAAGGTGCAGGGGCAGCCGTTAGGGACTCATGCCGATGTGAAACGGTTTTTGCGGGCAGTGTTGCTCTTGTGTCCACTGAGGTGCTGCTTTGTGCCGGCATGGGATTTGAACTTGGTGTTGGCGGCCTTGCTCGGGGCGCCATTTGAGCCATTGTCAAAGGCCTCGTTGAAGGATCTGACGTTGAAGACGGTCTTCCTAGTGGCTATTTGTTCCGCGCGGAGGATTTCTGAGCTGCAAGCACTTTCTTGTCAGGAGCTGTATCTGTCTTTTTTTCGATCATAAGGTGGTTCTCCGTACAGTGCCGGGATTTCTTCCGAAGGTGGTCTCTGCGTTTCTTGTTAATCAGGTGGTGTACCTTCCGGTATTTTCGGAGCAACAAAAAGAACAGTCGGAGGGCAAGTTGCATCGGTTGGATGTTCGGCGGGTACTTAAGAGGTATCTCTGAAGGACGGCTCCATTCCGCAAGTCAGATAGGTTATTTGTGGCTTTTGCGGTCCTGCGGAAGTGGGAGGCGGCGGCAAAGTCCTCTATTTCCCGTTGGGTGAAGGAAACGATTGCTTCAGCATATCTTTTGAAAGGGAAGCTGGTTCCGGAGGGACTAAGAGCTCACTCGACTAGGGCGCAAGTGGTGTCTTGGGCGGAATTCAGTTTGGTTCCGGTCGCGGACATTTGTAGAGCGGCGACGTGGTCGTCGTCTGCATTCCTTTGTTAAGCACTATAGGCTGCATGTGCAGGCAGAGGGGAATGTGTGTTTCGGTTCGGCGGTACTTCAGGCTGGACTTGCAGGTCCCTCCCGTTGATATTCACTGCTGTTACATCCTCTATGGTTCTGGGACTGGACTAGAGGGATGCCAAGGAAGATGAAATTAGACTTACTTGCTAATTGTTGTTCCTTAAGGAACTCTAGTCCAGTCCCGGAGCCCACCCTGGGTATTGGGGTTTGTCAGCCTGAAGTGCATGATAGTAGGTACAGGTTTGGTCTGTAGGGGGTCTCCGCAGGCGTCAGGTGGGGCCATGGGTGGGGATCCTGTTTCTAGCACTGTTTCATGCAGTTAAAAAAATAAAATAAAATAAAAAAAAGATTGTTTGTAATTTGTATTCCTATTTGCTCTGTTTTTGTTGCTCTGCTCAGTTTGCTTTGTCAATAGGTACTGGATGGAGGGGGAGGTCCTTGCCTACTTATACTGGTGCCAGCAAAGCAATGATGTATTTGTCTCCAAGGCTGCTGGAGGAGATTCTAAACTCTATATGGTTCCGGGACTGGACTAGAGTTCCTTAAGGAACAACAGTTAGCAGGTAAGTCTAATTTCATCTTGGTGTGCTCAGAGGGCTATTTGCCTGTTCTCTTGTTCTTTGCCAGACATCCTTTTTGTTTTTACAGCATGAGCTAGGGAAGGGCTAGCTCTAAATTTATTAAAAGCCCAGCTGACTGCCCTCTTGCTACAGGGGGAAGAGTGTGTGGGCAATCCTGGGGGGGGGGTCATCTGGATGTGGTCCTTTTCCTTCAGGCAGTAAAACAGGTGCGACTTCCCTTTCGTTTGGTGGTGCTACCATGGGACTTTAACCTAGTCCTCACTCGGGGACCTGACTTCAAAAGTGGTATTTCTGGTTGCGATTTGTTCATCCAGGAGGATTTTGGAACTACAGGCTGTATCATCTCAGGAGCTGTTTTTGCAGATAACTAAGGTGAACATGGTACTGCGACTGGTGCTAAGTGCAGAGTCCTTCCGGAAGTTGGAACGATTCTGTCCTCCAAGCCCCTCTCTCATGCATTGGGTGAAACAGATGATTGCCATAGCTTATTCTGGGTATGGGCAGGTGGCACCACTTGAGCTTAAAGCGCAGGCAGCTTCCTAGGCGGAATGCAGTCTGGTACCTCCAGACATGTTGGGCAGTGACATGGGCTTTGCTGCATACCTGTTACGCGGCGCTGTCACCTGGATGTTCAAGCAGCGCAAGATGTGCATTTTGGGGCGTCAGTGCTCCAAGCAGGACTCGCAGGTTCCTCCCTTTCTTAGACTGCTCTGGTACATCTCATCCATACTGGACTGACTTGGAGGGACAATTAGGCAGGCAAAATTAGACCTTTACTGCTAATTCTTTCCTTGAGTCCCTCCAGGCCAGTTGAGGACCCACCTGATTAAGAGTGCCTAGGTACATAGTTTCTAGCGCAGTGATTCCGGGTGGCTTGGGCAAGACTCTGGTACAGGAAGCACAAATGCTGTACTCCACTGGGGGCACTTAATGGGGATTTCTAGTTGAGGTACTGATTTTAGTAGGAAAAAATAAAGAATCTATTGAATAAAGATTTGGGTGTGGTGGCTTTTTGTGTGTTTTTTACGGTTCATAGTTGTGATTTGTTGCCCCAGTTCAATACGTTTCCTGTTCTTGGTGGTATCGCACACAGTTAAGGGTTTAGGGCCGATAGCTGTTTCTTCAGTGCTACGATTTTCTGTGTGTGCTTTGTAAGTGGAAGACTGGGATCTGGAGCTGAAGAGGGAGCTCTTGTAAGATGACATCAGAACTCTGTCATGTTCAGCCCTCAGCTGCTGGTGGGTTGAGAAAACCCATGTGTTCTGGACTGACCTGGAGGGACTCTTAAGAGACAATTAACAGATAGTAGTCAAAGGCAAAATTAGACCTTATTTGGTTCTATTTTAATAAAATATACCCTTTTTTAACACATGAATCTGCATTTAGTGCTAGAATTTTTTACAATCACATGACTAACAAGTTTGGCTCTTAAATGAATGTGTGTGTGTTAATTAGTGCACTATAGGGACAGCACATACCCTATCAATAGTGCTTCACTTTCACCAAAGGGATGGGGCAAGGCTCATGCTGGTATCTCTGCAACTTCACTAAAGCTGCTCTTGAAGGGATTGTTCCTGATCGTATCTCCAGTCTAGTCCCGGACCTCTGGGTTGTCTACCTTATTCAGCAGCTTGGAGAGTGAGGAACCTCCTTTTTGTGATGTCAGCAGTATATCCTGCTGGTTGCCACCTCCATTAGCCAGTTACCTCCGTCTCCAAGCAGCTGAAGGGACGGTGAGCCAGAGTGTCTGGGCTCACTGGAGGAACAATTGAGTGTAGTCTTAGTGTAGCTGGGGAAAAAAATATTTTGAAGAGGCTTATCTGATTCCATTAAAAACAAATAAATAAAACAAGAGAGAAATAGCACATGATCAGCTCAGAAATTTTTGCTGCTGTGTGCCTTTATGCCGAGTTTGAAGGCTCTCTCCCTCCTGGAGGGGTGTTTTCTCCGGTCTGTGGGGAGCCCTCCCGGAGTGCGGTTTGCCTCTGGTGAATTTAGCATGGAAAGTAGCGTTGACTGAGCACCTGCAGAGGGACCCAGCCCCTCTCTCTCTCGCTCCGGTGCTGTTCCGGCATCAGAGCGGGGCCAGAGGCAGAAATGTCATCGCAGCTTGCAACTGAGCTCAGTGGGAGGTAAGAGGCCCCGATTGTCTCAGTTCCCTGTCAGCGCGTTTGAGTGCAAAACGGCCTGCACGCCCGGCCGTGGCACAGGAAACATAGCCAGCAGAGTTGGGCCTTGTGCAGGGAGCCCGGAGAGAGCCTCGTTAGAGTGGTTCTTCGCCTTTTGGTGTTTGGGACAGCTCGGCCCTGAAAACCCGGGGGGGGTGTGTTTGCTTATATTAATAGTCTCTGCCGGGGGATCTTTTTTTTCCTTTGGGTCTCCCGGGAAGGGGCCTGTTGCACGGAGCAGCACTCTCTCTGCGGGGATGCCCGCTAGGTCCCAGTGCTTTGTCTGTGGGGCTAGGAGGGGCTCGGCAGCTGAGTCAGGAGTCTGTAAGAGTTGTGTGAAAGAGGCCTCTGCCATGGATAATGTGGCAGAGGGTGCGGAGGAGCGCTTGGAAGTTCAGACAGGACCTTCAGGGGCTAAGGCAGACAACTTGCCGGTGGCGGGTCCTTCCTCCGCGCCGGAAGTCTCGCCCTCCCTTGCGGCCTGGCCCAAGGGGCTAGAGTCTATTTTTTTTCTAGGGATTTTGTAGCGCTTCTGCATCAAGCAGTTGGTGGCGTTTCGCAGGGCCAGGTTAGGGGGACAGCCCGGTGACGCGAAGGTAAGAGGCCGGCGCCCTCTCCGGTCCTGGAGGAGTCGCCGGACGGTTCTAAAAGGCTGAAGTTAGATGAGAGCCTTAGGGGTCCCTCAGTTGTTTCGGAGGGGCAACTGTCGGATGAGGAAGGACATAGTCTGGACATGGAAGAGGAGTTAGAGGGAAGGTGAGCTCGCGGATAAGGAGGACCAGGTGAGAGTAGTGCGGTCTTTTGTAGAGGAGAGCTGCCTGCCCTCATTGGCGAAACGCTGAAGACCCTAAACATGCCGGTCCCAGGGTCGGGGGACGACGAGACCCTAGAGGACCCATTATTGCAAGTTTTCAGGAAAAACCAAAGGGCCTTCCCGGTGCATAGGGTTTTCCAAGAGTTGATTCAGGAGGAGTGGAATATCCCAGAGACGCCTCTTAAAGGGTCTAGGGTGATGGGGCGCCTTTACCCTCTCGTTGAGCAAGATAGGGAAGTCTTTCAGGCCCCCAAGGTGGATGCGGCGGTAGCAGCAGTGACAAAAAAGACCACAATCCCAGTTGAGGGCGGTGCGGCCCTTAAGGATTCTCAGGACAGAAAGCTGGATGTTCTCCTGAGGCAAATTTTTGACATGAATGCTGTGTCGCTCCAGGCAGCGATCTGCGGCGCTTGGGTAGCCTGAGCCTGCCTGTGTTGGGCACAAAAGGTCCCAGGGGGTCTGGAAGGCGACACTTCCGGGGAGGCAGCCAAGCTGGAGTCTGGATCGGCTTACCTAGCAGATATTCATTATGATCTGATGTGGACATTGTCGAAGCATGGCGTCCACGGTGGCAGCCAGGTAGTATGCTGAGCAGTCCTCCAGTTTAGTCCTCCACATCAGGGTAGTGCACCTCCTCCTGCAGCAAGGAGACTGGAACAATCAAATTCTTCCCTATGGTGATGTATACTACTGGAGCTCCCATCAGCCCCCCAGTGTGTCCAGTCTCCTTGCAGCAGGAGGCGGTGTGAGCCTTTTGGGGGCTCACTGGTGTGTTAGGACTATATAGTTTTTACTTATTTTTCTTTTTCCCTGCTCCTTGTAGCACTTTTTGTTCTTCTTGCATTTTAGTGTCTGTCTCTTTAAATTCTACTTCTGAATCGGAGGGAGCCGAGCTTGTGCAGACCGTCTGCCTACTGCTGATCAACGGCACGTCGGCTGCACTTCTGTTGCTACTGATCTCCCCTTCAAGACAGTTCGGAGGAGGAATCTGGCCACAATTGCCCCCTCCTAGCTTGGGAGTACTTTCTAATACTCGAAGGACCCCAAGTCCCTTCCCTGTCAGTCGGTGTTCTCTCACACCACGGGGCCATTCAGCTTGTTTTCTTCTTGGGCTCAGCTGCCGTTCCCGTCCTCTGTCCTGCCTTCGGGGTAAGTCTGTTTTTGTTTTTAGCCCGTTTTTGAGGTGGCTCCGGTCTTCCAATCAACTGGATCGCGGCAATTTCATTGATTTCTTTTTTTATTTATTTTTCGCGCCCTTTTTTTTCGGCTACCGGAGTGCCGGCGGCCATTTTGTTTTTCGGATCCCGCTTTTTTCTGCAGGGGTTGTACTGTGGCGCATTTGCTACGGAGCGTCCTGACTCAGACTGCTTTAATTTCTTTGCTCCTTCTCTAGCAGTGAGTCAGGGTGTGTAAAAAGGCAAAGTGGAAAAAAAAAAAAGAGAGTGGGGGGCCTTTGCTCTTCGGGCTGGGTTTTGCAGGCCTGTGGCACTTTTGGGCTCTGTTCTTCTACTGACAGTTCTGCACTGTTGAGCTTCTCTTCACACTGTTGCGGTTCTCTTCACATGTCTCGTCGGCCGCAGTGCGTGATTTGTGGGTCCCGCAAAGGTTCCGTCTCTGACGCAGGAGTTTGCAAGAGCTGTGCCTGCACTCCGCCAGAGCTACAACACCCAATGGAGTCCAGTGTTCCTGTGGATTCCGTGGTCCCTCCAGTTTCTATTGGGGAGGAACTGGCTACAGGGGCTATCCTGCCTTCTCTTCCATCTACTTCGACTGCGCAGGCGAGTGTCCAGGCCTTGGGGTCTACCGAGATGGCCTGGGGGGATTTCTCTCCTGAATTCGTGCTTCTTATGCACCAAGCTTTCCAAAGGGGCCGCTTGGGAAAAGGTTCTGAGCTGGCACGGCTCCCTCGGCGCCGCCCTCCCTCAGAATGGAGGGAGCGAGAGCGGACATCCCTAAGGCGGCTAAGCGGCCTCGCGTTTCTGACATGGAACTCCCTGAGCTGGCCTGGCATGAGCAGGACTGGTCTGATGTAGATCCCGAGGACAGACTCAAGGATTTGGAGGAAGGGGAGATTCCGGAACCTGAGGAACCAGGCTAGGATCAATCATGTTTTTCGCAAAGAAGAACTGATTCCTTTAATTACAGAATCTCTCCAAGCCCTGAATTTGACAGTCGGGCAACCCGGGGAGGAAGAGGTTTTGGAGGATCCTCTCATTCAAGCGGTTCGAGATTCTCAAACGGTGTTCCCGGTTCACAGAGTGGTAGATCAGATGATTCAGGCTGAGTGGGATCACCCTGATTTCGGCTTGAAGGGTATCAGAACGATGAATCGTCTTTACCCTCTGGCGGACAAGGATAAGGAGCGTTTTCGTTCTCCGCGAATTGACGCTGCGGTTTTGGCGGTAACCAAGAAAACTAAGATTCCGGTTGAAAGCAGCGCGGCCTTGAAGGATATCCAGGATAGAAAGATGGATGGTTTGTTGAAGCAGGCCTTTGAGACTAATGCCTTGGCCTTACAAACCTCTATTTGTGGAGCCTTGGTTTCTAGGGCGTGTTTGAGATGGGCTCAACATTTGCGACAGGATTCCCGTCTAGACCAACAGGGGTTGTTGGAAATTGCCCGTTTGGAATTGGGATCCGCTTATTTGGCGGGTGTTCACTATGACTTGATTCGGACTTTGGCCAACAGCATGGCATCTGTAGTGGCGGCGCGCCGTTCTATTTGGCTGCGCAATTGGGCTGCTGATAGCTCCTCTAAAGCGCGCCTCAGCAAACTCCCCTTTAAGGGCAGGCTATTATTCGGGGATGATTTGGATAAGTTGGTCAAGGACCTCGGTGAATCTAGAGGCGGGCGAGTGCCGGAGGATAAGCCCCGACAGAATAGGGGGGTCTCCTCGGCTAGAGGTTCGTTTCGTGACTTTCGCCGGTTCAGGGCGTCCAGGTTTGGGGGGTCCCAACGCGGACGACTGGCAAATAGATCCTCGGTTTTTCGAGGATTTTGAGGAGCGGGTAGAGGATTCTCGGCTGCCTCCTCTTCTTCCTCTCTTCCTCTCTTCCTTTAGTCGCAAGCCGCAATGAACCGAGGCGGACCCCGGAAGAAAGTCTGGTGATCGGAGGGCGGCTTCGTCATTTTCTTTCTTCCTGGGTCCAGGTAACTTCGGACCAGTGGGTCCTTGAGATCGTCCGGGAGGGGGTACGCTCTAGAATTCGCCTGTCCTCTCCGGGATGCCTTCATTCTGTCGCCCTGCAAGGGATCTCAAAAAATGTTCGCCGTTCGCGCAACCTTGGACCATCTGCTGGCCTTGGGGGCGGTGGTACCTGTTCCGGAGGCCGATCTCTGTATGGGTCGGTACTCTATTTATTTCGTGGTGCCAAAAAAGGACGGGTCCCTCCGTCCTATCCTGGATCTCAAGGGCGTGAATCGCTGCCTTCGGGTCCCTCATTTTCGGATGGAAACTCTGCGATCCGTTTTTAGTTGCGGTGTGTCAGGGAGAGTTTCTGACGTCTCTCGATCTCTCCGAGGCCTACCTGCATATTCCGATCAGAGAGGCTCATCAAAAGTTCCTCCGGTTCGCTCTCCCGTGGGGCCATTACCAGTTTTCAAGCGCTGCCATTCGGCCTCGCCACGGGTGTTCACCAAGGTCATGGTGGTAGTCGCCACGGCGTTGCGAAAGGAAGGGGTTTTAGTTCACCCTTATCTAGACGATTGGTTAATCCGAGTGAAAACCAAGGAAGAGAGCTTGCGGGCCACAAGCCAGGTGATAGCTCTTCTGCAGAGTCTCGGCTGGGTGGTAAACCGGAAAAAGAGCCAGCTGGTGCCGACCCAGTCCCTCGAATATCTCGGGGTACTCTTCAATACAGCGAAAGGGTTAGTATTTCTGCCGGATTGTCGAGCACGAGCATTACGCCTCTTGATTCGCAAGTTTCTAACGTTCACAGCTCCGTTGGCTTGGTGGTACCTTCGGGTTCTTGGAACGATGGTGGCAACTCTAGATGTGGTTCCCTGGGCCAGGTTTCATATGCGTCCGCTGCAACGAGCCCTTTTACGGCGTTGGTCGAACCAGATGGATTCGCTGAGCAAGAAGTTACCTTGTCCATGGAGAGTGCGGCAGTCGTTACGCTGGTGGCTCAGCTCGGGGGCGTTGCAGGCGGGGGTTCCCCTGGAGCAGCCGGTGTGGCTGCCGGTGACAACGGATGCGAGCATGGTGGGCTGGGGAGCTCATTGCAACAGTCGCTTCGCGCAGGGTGCGTGGTCGACCCTGGAGGCTTCTTGGTCGATCAACCGCCTTGAGCTGCGAGCGGTGCTGCGGGCTCTTCAGGCATTCGAGCCTCTAGTGTCAGGCCGGGCGGTGAGAATACTCTCAGACAACTCGGCGACAGTTGCATACCTCAACCGTCAGGGCGGCACGGGCAGCAGAGCGATGGAAGCGGAGGCCGACATGTTCCAGTGGGTAGAGCCGCGACTGCTAGCCATTTCAGCGGGGCATATCGCCAGAAAAGAAAACGTGATGGCGGATTTCCTCAGCAGAGTGCATGTGGATGCCGGGGAGTGGGAACTTCACCCGCAAGTATACGCTCAGATAGTCCGCAGATGGGGGCCACCGATCATGGATCTCATGGCAACCTTTCAGTCGGCCAAAACCTCTCGGTTCTTCAGCAGATGGAGAGAACCCATGTCCGAGGGCATAGATGCTCTCATATGCCCATGGCTGATTCCCGGGCTGCTTTACGTCTTTCCTCTGTGGGCGTTGATCGGTCGTGTGATTCAACGCATAGAAGCGCATCCGGGGACAGTTCTCCTAGTGGCTCCGGATTGGCCCAGGCAGCCGTGGTATGCGGATCTCGTTCGACTCGATGGGGTTCCGTGGCGGTTGCCGCTTTTGCGGGACCTCTTGCTTCAGGGGCCGCTACAGATGCCGCAAGTGGATCGATTCTCGCTTACGGTCTGGCCATTGAAAGGGCTAGGTTGAAGCGGAAAGGTTATTCTTCAGCGGTTATTGCGACTTCTTCGGGCGCGAAAAGCTTCTACATCGCTCGCTTATGTGCGAGTCTGGCGACTTTTTGAAGATTGGTGTTCGAGGCATGACATCCGGGCCGCGACGGCTCTCGTTCCTGCCATTCTCAATTTCTTGCAGGACGGCTTTGACAAAGGTCTTGCTGCGAACTTTCTAAAGGTGCAATTGGCGGCTCTGGCATGCTACCGGGAAAAAGTCATGGGCGTTCCCCTGGGGGCTCACGCGGATGTACAACGTTTTCTGAGAGCCGTGTTTCAGCTGCGTCCTCCGCGCAGGGTCACCGTTCCTCCATGGGATTTGAACTTGGTGTTGCAAGCTTTGGTTCAGAAGCCTTTTGAGCCTCTTCATCTTGCGTCTCTCAAGGATCTCACGTTGAAGGCTGTGTTCTTGGTGGCCATCTGTTCGGCTTGCCGTATCTCGGAGTTGCAGGTGCTTTCGTGTCGTGAACCCTTCCTGTCTTTCTCAGGACAGAGTGGTTTTGCGTCCTGTCCCTTCCTTTCTTCCTAAGGTGGTGTCTCCTTTTCATTTAAATCAAGCTGTTTTCCTTCCGGTTTTTGACTCCCCGGAGACGGACGGGTCTGGGGGGTTGCATCGTCTGGACTTCGGCGGGTGCTCCATCGATACCTCCGAGCTACCGAGTCGGTTCGTAAGACGGACCGCCTATTTATTTTGTTTGGTGGTAGACGCAAGGGGGAGGCGGCGTCTAAGTCGTCCATTGCTAGATGGATCAAGGAAGCCATTACGTCGGCATATATCTTGCATGGCCGAGCGGTTCCGCTGGCCTTGCGCGCCCATTCTACTCGAGCGCAGGCGACATCGTGGGTGGAGCACGGTTTGGTTCCGCCATTGGACGTTTGCAGAGCGGCTACATGGTCCACGCTACTTGCCTTTAGTAAGCATTACCGGCTGGATGTCCTGGCATCCCGAGATTCTTGCTTCGGTGCGGCGGTTCTGCGCGCCGGTTGGGGTGGTCCCTCCCGTTAAGTACAGCTCTGTTACATCCCTGATGTGGAGGACTAAACTGGAGGACCGCTCAGGAAATAGAAATTACACTTACCTGGTAATTGTAGTTCCTGGAGGGTCCAGTTTAGTCCTCATTCCCTCCCAATGACTTTTGGTTTTTTCCGTTCGGCGCACTGCTACGGTGTGAACGCTGGTTTGGCGTTTTGCCTGGGTTCCCTCGGGTCCAGTCATTCCTTTTTTGTCCTTGTGGCAGTGCCTTCTTTTCACTCAGTGGTCCAGGTGGGCGCGATGTGCACAGTTTCGGTTCCCTCCTTTGGGGAGGGAGTTCAGTTTTTGGTGGAGGGGTATCTTTGCTGTTTTCCTTGCATCTTCTTCGTTTTCGGTTTTGCTTGTTAACAGTTCACTGGGGGGCTGATGGGAGCTCCAGTAGTATACATCACCATAGGGAAGAATTTGATTGGTCCAGTCTCCTTGCTGCAGGAGGAGGTGCACTACCCTGATGTGGAGGACTAAACTGGACCCTCTAGGAACTACAATTACCAGGTAAGTGTAATTTCTATTTGGGCGGCAGATAACTCTTCTAAGGCGAGGCTTAGTAAGCTTCCCTTTAAGGGGAAGCTTTTGTTTGGCGAGGACCTGGAAAAATTGGTCAGGGATCTCGGCGAATCGAAAGGGGGTAGCTTACCTGAGGACAAGCCCAAGCTGGGGAGGACGGCACCCGCAAATAAGGGGCAGCAGCGGGATTTTCGTCGCTTTAGTTTTCAAAGGTTTAATTCCAGCCAGAGGGGCAGGTTCCCCAACAGGAGTCAGGGGTTTCGAGGATTTCGGGGAGCAGGAAGAAGTTTTGGGGTATCAGGTGTTAGGAAGTTGCAATGAAGGCATGGGGGCCCAGGTGTCGCTGGTTCCCGTGGGGGGCCGTTTACAAGACTTCTATGACGCCTGGGCCTGGGTCACGTCAGACCACTGGGTGCTGGAAGTCATCCGAGAGGGTTATGCTCTGGAGCTGCAGTGTCCGGTACGGGATGCCTTTGTGAGGTCTCCATGCAAGTCACCGAGCAAGTACGAGGCTGTACGAGGTACCGTACAGAGGCTTTTGGACCTCGGGGCTATTATTCCGGTACCTTCCGACCAATGCAGCTGCGGTCGGTTCTCCATTTATTTCGTGGTCCCAAAAAAGGACGGAGGGGTTCGGCCGATTTTGGATCTCAAGGGAGTAAATCGTTGCCTTCGGGTCTCGCACTTCCACATGGAGACTCTGCGCTCGGTCATAGTGGCGGTTTGGGCAGGAGAGTTCCTTACCTCTCTGGATCTGTCAGAGGTGTATCTTCATATTCCCATTCGGCCGGACCATCAGAAGTACCTCAGGTGTGCGCTGCCGTTCGGACAGTTTCAGTTCCGAGCCCTGCCGTTTGGCCTAGCAACGGCTCCTCGCACGTTCACCAAGATAATGGTGGTGGTCGCGGCGGCTTTGCAGAAAGAAGGGATTCTGGTTCACCCTTACCTGGACGATTGGTTGATTCGGGCAAAGTTGAGGGAGGAAAGCGTAGAGGCGACGGCCTGGGTAGTCGCCTTCTTAGAGAGCCTAGGTTGAGTGGTCAATATGGCAAAGAGTCATCTGGCTCCCGCCCAATGCCTGGAGTATTTGGGAGCTCGTTTTGACACAGCGATAGGGCAGGTGTTTCTGCCGCAACTGAGAGCGCAGGGGTTGCGGAGGCTCGTCTGCAGGTTCTTAAGCAGTACAGCTCCCACAGCGTGGCAGTACCTTCAATTGTTGGGTACGATGGCGTCAACGATAGAGGTGGTGCCCTGGGCCAGGGCGCATATGAGACCGTTGCAGAGAGCGTTACTCAGGTGCTGGTTGCACCAACGAGACCCGTTGTCAAGGAGGCTTCCCTGCCCGGTGGAGGCGCGGAAGGCGCTGCGCTGGTGGTTAGTTCCTGAGCCTCTAAAGAGGGGGAAGCCGTTGGAGGCTCCAGTTTGGGTACCGGTGACGACGGACGCCAGTCTCTGGGGCTGGGGAGCGCATTGCCAGGGGAAATTCGCTCAAGGGCAATGGAGTGCTCTGGAGAGATCTTGGTCCATGAACAGGTTAGAGTTGCACGCGGTGTCGTTGGCTCTTCAGGCGTTCCAGGCCTCTCAGAGGTCAGGCGGTTCGGGTGTTGTCCGATAACGCGACCGCGGTGGCTTATGTCAATTGTCAAGGAGGAACCAGCAGTGTAGCGCTGGAAGCGGAGGCCGAGGGCTTGTGCCACTAGACTGAGGAAAATCTTGTAGCTCTGTCGGCAGCACACGTCACAGGGGTGGACAATGGAAGCAGATTTCCTCAGCCAGGTGAGGGTGGATCCCGGGGAGTGGGTACTTCATCCGGAGGTGTTTCACATGCTGGTGCGTCGGTGGGGCACGCCAGTCATGGACCTCATGGCAACGTTCCAGTCGGCACGGGTCCATCAGTTTTACAGCAGAAGAAGGGAACGAATGTCTGAAGGTCTGGATGCTCTCCTTCAGGCCTGGCCGGAGGAGCAGCTCCTTTGTTTTTCCGCCGTGGGCCCTGATAGGCAGGGTAGTCCAGCGGATAGAAAGGTACAACGGGCAGGTGATTTTGATAGCTCCCAATTGGCCGTGCCAGCCTTGGTACGCGGACATAAGGCTCCTGGTGGAGTGGCCGTGGCATCTTCTGGCCAGACCAGATCTGTTATCCCAGGGACCTCTGTTCATGCCGCACGTGGATCGCTTCTCGCTTACGGCCTGGCTATTGAAAGGGCTAGGCTAATGGCTAGAGGTTATTCCCCGTCGGTCATTAACACTTTGAGGGCCCAGAGGAGGTCTACGTCCTTGGCGTATGTTCGCGTCTAGAGAGTGTTTGAAGGATGGTGCAGCGACCGGGCGTCGGCGCCTCTCAGAGCATCCATTTCCCAGATATTGGATTTTCTGCAGGATGGATTCGTCAAAGGCTTGGCGTCAGCATCCCTTCGGGTGCAGGTCGCGGCTCTGGCGTGTTAGAGGAAAAATTGGTGGTCGTTCGCTCGGTGAACACTGGGATGTTAAACGGTTCTTACGGGTGGTATCGCTCTTACGGCCCCCAGCTAGGCAGGTAGTGCCTAAGTGGCATCTTCCGTTCGTTCTGGAGGCGTTAGAACGGGAGCCGTTTGAGCCTCTGTCTCGAGCGTCGTTGAAAGATCTTACGTTAAAAGTGGTATTTTTGGTGGCCATCTGTTCAGCGAGACGGGTTTCAGAGTTGCAGGCTCTGTCCTGTAAGGAGCCCTATCTTTCGTTCTTTGATTCAAGTTTTGCGTCCGGTGACGGCATTTTTGTCCTAGGTGATGTCGTTTTCATATGAATCAGGAACTTTCGTTGCCAGTGTTTCGGAGAGAGTCTGGAGGGCCGAATGCAACGAGGGCGCATCTCTTGGATGTCAAGAGGGCTCTAAAGCATTACCTCCGTAGGACATCCGAGTTTCACAAGTCGGAGCGACTGTTTGTGCTTTTTGCTGGGCCACGAAGGGGTGAGTCGGCTTTGAAGGCTTCCATTGCCCGGTGGATTTAAGGAGGCGATTGCTTCAGCGTATTTGCTGAAGGGCAGGCCTGTGCCAGAGGGGCTTCGGGCTCATTCTACTAGGGCACAAGCTGCGTCATGGGCGGAAGCTAAATTGGTGCTGCCGCTGGAGATATGTAAGGCAGCCACCTGGTCGACGTTGAATTCCTTTGTTAAGCATTACAGACTGGATATTCAAGCGAGACAAGATGCTTGTTTTGGAGCGGCAGTCCTCCAGGCTGGGAAGGACGATCCCTCCCGTTAGTTTACTGCTCTGGTACAGACCTAGAGGTCCGGGACTAGACTGGAGATACGATCAGGAAGGTTAAATTAGACTTACCTGCTAATTGTTCCTGGAGTAGATAGTCTAGTCCCGTAATCCTCCCCAGTACGTGTTTGATGCAGGTTCCAGCCTGAAGGTCTGACAGTGGAAAGTTTGAGGCCTTTACAAGTAAGAGTATCGTTTTCCTTTCTGGGCCCCAGGCGGGGGTGGTGTAAAGCTTAAAGGTAGGTCCTCCACACAGGTGGGGGGTGAGGTTTACAGGTTGCAGTTCGTGTTTATTTCCTTCGAAAAAAAAAATAATAAAACAAAACAAAAAGAAAAATGTATATATATCAGCATAGATTTTTCAAGGGGAGAAGTGATTCGCCATTGTTTTAGCTAGTTATGGGGTTGGCAATGTTTTCTTTATGAATCGTGCTTACTTGTTGCTCCGGTGAGTCTGCTTTGTCAATAGGTAACTGGCTAATGGAGGTGGCAACCGGCAGGATATACTGCTGATATCACAAAAAGGAGGTTCCTCAGTCTCCAAGCTGCTGAATAAGGTAGACAACCCAGAGGTCCGGGACTAGTCTGTATCTACTCCAGGAACAACAATTAGCAGGTAAGTCTAATTTAACCTTAGCAATATAGCATGTGCTTTTTCGAGCAGTGAACCTGTGGACTATTTTGCCCTCCTGTCCTCTCTGCTCACCCCATAAACTCCCACTTTGATGTATGGTGGTCATCTGAGTCTTTAATATTGATGTGCATATTTTGGGTCTCGGCTTTCATGCCAGAAGTACCCCTTTATGAGGTGAGGAGTAACATAATGAAAGCCCAGCTCAAATCATACAGCTGTTCCTTAGGGCAAATCCCTTAAATTTCCTTTGCCTTAGGTACAGAATTGGGGGTACAGTAGGACTACTAAAGTGCTACCCAGATAGTGCAAGGGTAGTATGCATTTTGGTACATTGCTACAAAGTAGCATAAGGCCCTGCGACAAAACCTGTGCTATCTGGGCAGGGTGTGGACATTTCTGCCACGATGCTGCGAGTATGCACCTTTTAAAACCTGTGCAGCTGGGACTTGGTGGAGAGCAATTACCGACAGCAGTGAGTGGAAGTTGCTGCTCCCCCTCGGTAGTATTAACGCTATCTGCTCCTGCTCTGTGTATGTAGTGCAGTGCCCACACTAGTAATGCAGGGGGGCTTAGTAAACAAGTCCTTTAGAAAAATACGCACTATTGGAATATAAAATCTAAAGTTGTAAACTGATATCTCCAGGAACAAGCAGGAATGAGTCTTCACATATGGGTATCGTCGGTACCGATGGAGCCTGCGCGGGAACGCTCCCCAGCATCCAGAATGAAAGCTTTTGGGAGCATCCCACAGCGCCTGCGTGCTGCCTTCCTGCCTTTCCCAACTGCCCCTCTCCAGTTCTTCTTTTCCGCGGAGCCAGCAGGTCGTGTTTCCTGTCACCGCTGAAGAATTTCTTATTTTCTTTTATTTTTCTTTAGTCGCGTGTCTGCCTTCTCGATTCCGAGCCGGTACCACCGGTCTTTTTTTCTTTCTTTAAAAAAAAAACAAAAAACTTCTCTTCGGTGCATTTTTTCTTCTGGGGCCTTAGGCCTACAGATATATTTTTCCTCATGGAAAAACCCGCCTCCGGGTTTAAAAAGTGCACGAAGTGCAGTAGCACTATTTCTGTCACTGACACCCATGACTGGTGTCTAAAATGTTTAGGTCCTGACCACTCCATTGCAGATTGTGAGTCCTGTTCCATGATGTCTAAGAGGGTTACAGAATCGGGCAGCCAAGCTCAGTACCCTGTTTCCCTCCGATGCAGCTTCTCTGGCATCGACGTTTTCCAGGGCTGCTTCTTCATCCCATGGATCTCAGGTAACCAAACTTAAATCTGGCCGGTCCTCAGAGTTCATCTTCCTCTAAGTATCAAGATGCCCCTGGGCTTACTCTTGAGGAACCCACTCCAGCAAAATTACCCCGGCGGGAGGCTCCGGCTTCCAAAGCACTACCTATGGGGTCACAGGTTGACATCGATGGCTCGGCCTCGACCGATCACCTGTTGCAATGTTCTGGGGTACTGGTGGTTCCCACTGGTACCGACATCCAGACATTGGTGTCAATGGATCAGAATATCCTGACCATGCAGCGTGCCATCACAGCATTCATACAAGCTGCGACGCCTACGGTACCGCAACAAACCCAGTTGTCTGTACCCGTACCGAGTCTGGTACAGGATCCAATTCCGGTTCCGATACCAGTACCGCTTGCATTGACATCAGCATCGACGGCAGCGGTACGCTATCCAGTGATGCCCATCAGTACCGACCCGGTACCGATTACTCCCGATGTAGATACCTCCCGGTACCCGTATTGGGCTCTACGAGAGCATCCACACAGTCGATACTTCGATTCTTCTGAAGACTCTGATTCTTCAGAGGCCTCAATTGAAGCATCGGGGATCCTTCCTCAGGAACCCTCTTCTCCAAAAAGGAGAATGTCTCCTCCTGAAGACTTGTCTTTTCAGGACTTCATTAGGGAGGTGGCCAAAGGCCTGTCCATCTCAGTGACCTCTGAAACTGAACCTAGAGCCAAAAAATTAGATATCCTACAATATCCTAAGGCTCCTAAAGAGGCAGCCACCTTACCAATACATGAGATTCTTTATGAACACATGTTGGGCATATGGGAGACTCCTCTTTCCACCTCCCCTCACTCCAGAAGGTTGGACACCATGTATCGTGTTCCTCCTTGTCCTGGGTTTCATAAGACTCAGCTTCCTCCCCACTCCATTGTGGTAGAGTCTGCTATGAAAAAGATCGAGTACAAAAAGGCACTCTGCTCCTCCAGGAAGAGAATGCAGAACCCTAGATGCCTTTGGCAGGAAAATCTTCCAGGCCAGTATGCTTGTAGCCAGAATCAACTCCTATAGTCTCTATATGGGGATGTTTCTAAAAAGTTACAAATCATCTGCAAACCTTATCTCCTTTTATGTCAGAAGATAAGAGAAGAATATATCACCTGGCTTAAACATGCACAGGATGTATCCAAGTTTTCCAACCGTGCAGCCTTTGACTCTTTTGAGGGGGCCAGTAGAGCCTCGGCTATTGCCATAGGTGCACGCAGAGTTGCTTGGTTGCAATCTTCTGACTTGGAATCCTGGGTACAGGATGGTCTAGGTAACCTTCCCTGTACAGGTGAAAACCTGTTTGGCAAAGATTGGCAAGCAAAGGCCAACCAGATGGATGCTGAAAATTCTGCTTTAGATAGACTTTCAAAGTCTACTACTGCTCCTTTTTAAAAAGAGGTTGTTCAAAAAGGGATCTTTCCCAAAGAAAGGGAAATTTTCTTATGGTCAGGCCTCTTCTCAAGGTCGTTTTGCTACAAAGAGACAGCAACAACCAAAACAGGCCAAAACCCAGGCTGCGAGGACTGCTACGGCCCAACAGCCTCAGCCTCCTCAGGGCCTTTGACTTTCCACTAGAGAACTTAGCCTTTCTGGCTCTAGAACGTCCAGATCCCCTCACCATCCCAGGAAGGTTAGCTCACTTTGCTCCCAGATGGGAACAAATCACAGCCGAGCAGTGGACCCTTTCCATCATAGGGGAAGGGTACAAACTTCATTTCTTAAACCTTCCTTCCTCACACCATGGTGAAACAGTTAAATTCTCCAACATCTCTCCTCAACCTTCTAGGTCAAGAGATTGCTACCCTTCTTGCCCAAAGGGCAATAGAAGAAGTACCCCTTCAACAGGGCTCAGGGTTCTACTCCCCCTATTTTCTCATTCCAAAGAAAACAGGGGGCTACAGACCCATATTAGATCTCAGAGAATTGAACAAGTTTCTATGCAAGGAGAAATTCAAGATGACTTCTCTCGGAACTCTCCTTCCATACCTCCAGAGTCAGGACTGGCTTTGTTCTCTAGATCTCAAGGATGCGTACACCCATGTTCTCATCCATCCAACACACAGAAGATTCCTTCACTTCCTGTACCAAGGAAAGCACTACCAATACAAAGTGCTTCCTTTCGGCCTGGCCTCTGCTCCAAGAGTGTTCACAAAATGCATGGCAGTAGTAGCTGCATTCCTACGCACTCTAGGAATATTTGTATTCCCATATCTGGACGACTGGCTCATCCAAGCTCCATCCCAGTCAGAGGCCCAGACTTCTCTAGTCTGCACAAGGCGTGTTCTTCAGTATCTGGGACTGGTAATCAACATTCCAAAATCCCATCTTACCCCTACTCAGTCTCTAGAGTTCATAGGGGCCTTACTGGATACCACAACTGCAAGGGCCTATCTTCTCCAGGCCCGTTGCCTACGCTTGGTGCAGTTAGCCTCCCAGATTCAGTTAAAATCCCATTTAACTGCTCAAGAGATGTTGCAACTCTTAGGCCACATGGCATCCACGGTGCATGTGGTTCCCTATGCTCGCCTTCACATGAGAGCAGCTCAGTGGACCCTATCCACCCAATGGACCCAGGCATCAAGTTGCCTGTCAAAGTAGCAACCTCCAGTCGCCTATTTTGGTCCCTCCACTGGTGGAAGTCCACTCAGAATCTGTTGCTGGGGTCCCCCTTTCAACAGTTGTTACCCCAAGCAACCCTTACAACAGATGCCTCTCCAAAGGGTTGGGGGGCTCATCTACAAGATCTCTCGACCCAGGGCATCTGTTCTCCACAGGAGACATCTCTTCATATCAGCCTCTTAGAGCTCAGAGCAATCTTTCTGGCTCTCAGTATTCCACACCCTGCTCAGCTACAAGACAGTCCTCATCCACACGGACAACCAGGTAGCCATGGAGTGGAGGACTGGCCTAGTGGTTGGGGCAAGGTACTTCAGGCCGGAAGGTCGGGGGTTCAAATCCCACTAGAGGACAGCAACCTTGGGCCGGAAGGACTGGGGTTTCTAGTCCCACAGGTGCTCCTTGTGGTCTTGGGCAAGCCACTTAACCCTCCATAGCCCATGTTCCCTGTAAAATAGTTATCTCCAAGTTATAATGCCCTGTTCAATGTAATTTCAGTTTGTTCAATGTAAACCGCACTGATGCAGAATAGCGCGGTATATAAGAGAATGTAAATAAATAAAATAAATAAATAAATGTTCTACATGAACAAGCAGGGAGGGACTGGCTCTCTGTCGCTTTGCAACGAAGCTCTGAGATTGTGGGCCTTTGCCAGAGAGCATCAAATCCATCTCATGGCAGTGTATCTTCCAGGGGTCCAAAACTCTTGGGCAGACACTCAGTCGAGTTCTGCTTCTGCACGAATGGTCCCTCCATGGGGACCAGATAACCATGATTTTTCGGATTTGGGGTACCCAGACATAGACCTATTTGCAAGTCCGTGGAATGCCAAACTTCCCCGGTTCTGTTCCAGGTTTCCATGTCAGGGAGTTCAGGCCAGGGATGCCTTCCTCCTTCATTGGGGGCAAGACTGCCTCTATGCTTTTCCACCTATTCCCCTCATCCCCAAAACTCTGTTCAAGCTTCAGAGAGACAAGGGGTCTATGATCCTCATAGCACCACTTTGGCCACGCCAAGTGTGGTACCCTCTACTTCTGCATCTCTCTCAAGCTCCCTCCCTAGACCTGGGGTCTGCTCCAGATCTCCTCTCCCAGGAGGAGGGAACCCTGTGGCACCCAAATCCTCAGTCTCTTCATCTCAGGGCCTGTTTGCTGAAGGCCTAGACCTTCAAGATTTACACCTTTCTCAGCAAGTGAAGGATATCCTTCATGCTTCCAGAAAGCCTTCCACCAGACGTTCATATGCTTTTAAATGGAAAAGGTTTTCCATTTGGTGTGCAGAGAAGGGTCTCAACCCTCTTGCAATACCTTTTGAATTCTTTACTAGACTATTTGCTGCATTTATCCCATGCAGGCCTTAAAACAAATTCAATCAGAGTCCATTTGAGTGCTATTGCAGCATCCCTTAAGCCTCTCAATGGACAACCTATTTCCTCTCATCCTCTTATAGCAAGATTCATGAGGCCTTCTTTTGACTAAACCTCCCATTAGACCACCTCCAGTGGCATGGGACTTGAATCTGGTTCTTGGCCAGCTTATGAAGCCACCCTTTGAACCCTTAGCCACTACCTCCTTGAAATTCCTTTCCTGGAAGGTTATTTTTCTCATTGCAGTCACCTCAGCTCGCCGTATCAGTGAGTTGCAAGCTTTAGTGGCTAATCCTCCTTATACAAGGTTCCACCATGACAAGGTAGTCCTCAGAACTAATCCACACTTTATGCCTAAAGTGGTCTCACCTTTTCATCTGAACCAGGAGGTGTATTTACCTGTCTCTTTTCCGAGTCCTCATGCATCAAGTGCAGAGAGGAATCTTCATACCCTGGATTGTAAAAAGAGCACTTGCTTTCTACTTATAAAGGACACAGCAACATAGAAAGTCCTCAACTTTTTGTTGCTTTTGATCCTTCTCATTTAGGACTTCCAGTCTCTAAGAGAACTCTATCCAATTGGATTGCTCAGTGTATTTCCTTCGCCTACCAGAGTAAGAACCTTTCTCTGGAGGGCCATGTCACAGCTCACAATGTGAGGGCCATGGCAGCCTCTATGGCTCATCTTAACTCTGTGTCCATCGACCAGATCTGTCGAGTGGCCATCTGGGCATCGGTTCATACCTTCACAGCCCATTACTGCTTGGACAAGGACTCCCGCCGGGATGCCTTGTTTGGTCAGGCTGTTCTCAAACACCTGTTCCATACCTAATCAACTCCTATCCTCCATCCCTATTGGATGCCTGAGATTCATGGATGGAGGTAGCGCCCTTCCCAGGGACTCACAATCTGGGTGATCTCCCAGGCATCTCTAGCTGGGGAGTCCCCATATGTGAAGACTCATTCCTGCTTGTTCCTGGAGATAGCAGTTACTTACCTGTAACAGGTGATCTCTGGGAACAGCAGGAATAAGTCTTCACATATGGGTATCGTCGGTACCAACGGAGCCTGCGCGGGAACACTCCCCAGCATCCAGAATGAAAGCTTTTGGGAGCATCCCACAGCGCCTGCGCGCTGCCTTCCCGCCTTTCCCAACTGCCTCTCTCCAGTTTGAGTTTTAAAGCTGAGACAAAGAGAGAGAGAGAGGAAAGGAAAGATAGAGAGATACAACTTCTAGGGGAGGTGGGTGGGTTGTGATCTCTTTCCTTTCCTCTCTCTCTTTGTCTCAGCTTTAAAACTCAAACTGGAGAGAGGCAGTTGGGAAAGGCGGGAAGGCAGCACGCAGGTGCTGTGGGATGCTCCCAAAAGCTTTCATTCTGGACGCTGGGGAGCGTTCCCGCGCAGGCTCCATTGGTACCGACGATACCCATATGTGAAGACTTATTCCTGCTGTTCCCAGAGATCACCTGTTACAGGTAAGTAACTGTGCTATCTACCACCTCCTGACTGAAAAAGCAGTATATGCATTGCATTTCATGATTTTAAAATCACCCCCTTCCCCCCCCCCCCCCCAAGTAAATGGACATTCTAATGTTAGTCTGAATTCAAGATACATTAACTTATCTCCCCTCTTCATTCCTCTCCCCCAAAAATATAGGAGAACCACTCTATGTGGTACATTAGACTATTTGCCTCCTGAAATGATCGAAGGCAGAATGCATGATGAAAGAGTTGATCTGTGGAGCCTTGGTGTGCTGTGTTATGAGTTTCTAGTGGGAAAGCCTCCATTTGAAGCAGACACACACCAGGAAACCTATCGACGGATTTCCAAGGTAACCAACAAAAACTAGGTACAGTCCCTATAGTGGGGTCTTTGTGGGGAAAGAAGTTGGTCAGGAGTCACTTGTGGCCTGCTACTGCCACCGCCTGTCTGCCTTTCCCTACCACACAGTTGTCGGGTTCAGTCTTTCCACAGAAGAATTGAACAATATCAAGAGTGAAGGAAGCACGTGTGTATTGGAAGGCAAGGTATGGGGGGAAGACAAGTGGTAGAGGAGGAAGGGGCTCTAGAATAAGAGGCATGAGAACTTAAATGGAAATGGAGTAAGGAAAGAAATACATGAGAATTTGCTTATAATGGAAAGAACTGAAAACCTGCAATATGCAGCAGAAACTACTGTGAGCTGCTGCAGGAGGTGAGGGCCTAATGGATAGCCTTTTTTGAGTGTTCAAAAATATGTACTTTTTTTTTCTTCTAAAAGAGTGTCGTTCTGTTTTTTTTGTTTTGTTTTCCTAGGTTGATTTAAAGTTTCCTCCATTTGTATCAGAAGGAGCTAAAGATTTGATCATGAAACTGCTGAAACACAATCCTTCCCAGCGGCTTCCGTTAAAGGATGTTTTTATCCACCCATGGATTGTAGAAAATTCTTCCAAATCCCCCAGCTGCCCAGAGAGGGCTTCAACCACTAACAATATACCTGTACAGCCCGGAGGAAGCACTTAATAGGCTGTATCTTCTCACCAGTTGGATAAAGGGATTGGTATTCTGCAAATCTTGATATCGTTTTTCCACAAGTAGAAATTCAGTACTTACAGAATTCTTGCACTGTAACAGCAGTCAAGGGTCCTGGAGCTACCAATTGATCATCTTTCTATAGCATTGTATGAGTAAGATGGAGAATAGAATTGACATCCATGGCACATGCTCTAATGTGAATCAAAACTTTGGATATTTGGATAAAGAACTTACAGGATTCCAGGATTTTTGTTTTAGCCACTTCCAAGTTGCTGTCCAAAACCTACAAAAAAATGTAACTACTCAATACTTTATTTAAACTCTAATACAAACAATCTGTTTTATTAAAAAGACACTGTGTGCTGGGCACTTTGGTCAACGAAATAAGGAACCTGATTGTCTGAAATTGCCTATTGTGCTGCTAAGCCTGTCATGAGCAGACGGCGCTCTGAGTTTCATCTGACCTTAACCGTGTAAATGTTTTAATTATGTTTAGTGTTCATTTCAATGTGTTTCAGTTTTGCTTGTCAATGGTGAAAATTTAGAGATAATAAAATATATTCATGCGCTTCAAGAAGAAATGACTGTACCTTTGTGCTGGGGACCAGTGTCATTACTGAAGGCCATAACTTCATAATTATGAAAGTGATTAAGATATGCTTAACTAGATTAGGTTAGATTAGAGAGAGAGGTTACTATCATTCATAGAGTAAGCCTATTGACATCAACTTTCTCAAGAGGAGATGTGGAATGAGCACATGGCATGTTAACATGAGTGAAATAGAGCTACCAGTGGAGAGTATTTTCAGCCCATGTGTTCGTCACACGAGTGGGTGTGATTGCAAAATGTGCTTACCATGAGAATAAAAAGCATGCCATAACTGCACATTTTATAGACATGGTGGGTACAGCTAATGTCACCTTAATAGGTGGCTTTAATGCAGCATGGCAGCATTGCGGGTGCAGCTATCTACCTGGGAAATTCTGTGTATGTCCCTGACAGTGCAAATAGAACTTGTGGCTTAATGCAGCACTAACATGCCATGTTAGCTGCAAAGCCTATCATGGCTTAATAAACATGTCCCTTCAAGATCTTCCTGCTAGACCAGTCCAGACTAGTGGTTATTTCCCCCCTGCCAGGAGATGGAAGACAAAGAAAATAAAGCAAAACTATGCTGTAACGTCACCACCCACTAAAGCAAGATTCTGGCCCAACGAGGCACAATTCTAATATAAACACACTCTTTTTGTTGGAGATGCCAGCCAAGTGGTAGAAACTAAATCCCAACACCACCGTGGTCACTCCTTTTAATAAAGTTTTACAATCACTCACTACAGCCTACAAATTGTATATATTGTATATTTTATGGTTGTACATAGTTACCCTGTTAGCCAAGTTGATTATCCTGTTCATATGTAAACACAAAGTACTATTGGAAATGTGTATGTTCACTGTTTATTGTAAACCGCGCTGATGCTGAATAGCGCGGTATAAAAGAGACTTTAAATAAATAAATACACCTAAACAATCAGATTCAGTATGAAAAAGGATAATCAACTGATCCCTCAAGTACTCCCAGAAATAGAATTTAGACTCCCAGTGTAAATAAGATGTAGATAGGATCTGCCTGAAAACAGGTACCAATGTAAATACAATGTATATAGTTCCCCCAGTTACTTCCAAGTTGATCTCCCTGTTTATTGTAAATACAACTCAGAGTGCCTGTGTTGTATAGTTGATGTTAAATGTAAACCGCTCTGATCTAAAATAGAGCGGTATAGAAGAACTGTTAAATAAATAAACTTAAACAACTTCTCTATGTACTTAGCTGTAGACTTTAAATTTTGTCAGGCTGTTTAACACGCCACCAAAAAAACGACGTGGCACGTTTCAGGCTCCAAAAATCTTTTTGCCCTGCTTCAGGTCTGTCTGTCTTCGGTCGGTCTTCAGCCTTCAAAAATAATTGTGAATCGACGCCTTAAATATCCCAGCATAACGGTCGATATCACAGCTGAACCACACAACTACCGGTTCAAAAGAATGCCAGTAAAAAATTAGCCAATCAGAAACCCCGTCCTTAGCGAAAGGCCATGTCACGGTTAAATACTAAATGACAGTATACCATTCTAGTTGCATATTCATATTTAGGGTGAACCGTGTTCAAGCAGTAAATCCACTGTTCCAACCTCTGCAAATGATACATACGGTCACCTCCCTGCGGGTCCCACGGCACATGATCTAATACACGCCAGCGGAGGGACTCAAAAGTATGTCCATTATTTATACAATGATCCACCAGCGGTGCCACTAGTCTTTGGCCGAACTTCGACCTTTTCGTACTAGACTGATAGAACATGCATCTCGTCTTCGCACAATGTAATACATTTGGCAAGGACAGACAATCAAATAGACCACATGCGTGGTCAAACTGGTATGCCATAGAGTAGTATGTAATTGAAGTGTGCAAATCAATCCATTGCGGACCAGACGAGTTGTCACAGTAGGTACAGGCTTCACATGATTTTAAGGGACATTATTCTTGTGAAGCCTGTACCTACTGTGACAACTCGTTGTCTGGTCCGCAATGGATTGATTTGCACACTTCAATTACATACTACTCTATGGCATACCAGTTTGACCACGCATGTGGTCTATTTGATTGTCTGTCCTTTATTTATTTATTTATTTATTTTACAATTCTTATATACCGCACTATTTGCAATCAGCGCGGTTTACATGTAACAAAAAACATCCGACAAAATGCATATGTCTGGTCATTACATTGAACAGGGAGTGGGATTTGGAGAACAAGTATCAACTATATAAAGGAACTTGGAGAACAAAGGTGAACTATATACATAAGAAGTTCAATGGAGAAGGCTCCTGTTTGGTGTTTTACATTTTTGGGGATGAACTATATGAGAGTGGCTGAACGTCTCGACCTTTTCGGACTAGACTGATAGAACATGCATCTCGTCTTCGCACAAAGACTCTAGTTGCACTGCTGGTGGATCATTGTATAAATAATGGACATACT
The DNA here is from genome assembly GCA_033557465.1 of Ichthyophis bannanicus. Lineage (NCBI taxonomy): Eukaryota > Metazoa > Chordata > Amphibia > Gymnophiona > Ichthyophiidae > Ichthyophis > Ichthyophis bannanicus. The sequence continues at coordinate 113,880,288 of CM066049.1, read as the reverse complement.
TTTGAGTCCCTCCGCTGGTGTGTATTAGATCATGTGCCGTGGGACCCGCAGGGAGGTGACCGTATGTATCATTTGCAGAGGTTGGAACAGTGGTGGATTTACTGCTTGAACACGGTTCACCCTAAAGGTTTGAAAATGCAACTAGAATGGTATACTGTCATTTAGTATTTTACTGTGACATCATGGTCTTTCGCTAAGGACGGGGTTTCTGATTGGCTAACTTTTTACTGGCATTCTTTTGAACCGGTAGTTGTGTGGTTCAGCTGTGTGATCGACCGTTATGCTGGGATATTTAAGGCGTCAATTCACAATTATTTTTGAAGGCTGAAGACCGACCGAAGTAAGACAGACCTGAAGCAGAGCAAACAAGACTTTTGGAGCCTGAAACGTGCCACGTCATTGTGTTTTGGTGTGCTAAACAGCCTGACAAAATTTAAAGTCTACTGCTAAGTACATAGAGAAGTTGTTTAAAACTTTATTAAAAGGAGTGACCACGGTGGTGTTGGGATTTAGTTTCTACCACTTGGCTGGCATCTCCAACAAAAAGAGTGTTTGTTAGAATTGTGCCTCGTTGGGCCAGAATCTTGCTTTAGTGGGTGTTGATACATTTGATTTCTGGCAGGGTGTTTATTTTCTGGATGTTGTAACGTCACCACTGGCATAAAACCTAGCACGGCTAGAGGGAGTCCTCATTATTTTCTCTGTCTCAGCAGATGGGGTGTTTGTTTTCTTCTGTAATGAATTTTTTCTCCAGGAACAAGCAGGAAGTCGGTCCTCACTTATGGGTGACCGGCACCAACGGATACCACACGGAGCAATTCCTCAGCTTTCAAAGAAAGCCTTTGAGATTGCTACCATGCATGCGTGGACCTCTTCCCACCCAAGGGTGCCATCTTTCTCAGTGTCCTTTTTTCCACGGAGCCCTTCAGACACATAGCCTCATCACTTGGAAAACATTTTTGTTTTCCTCACCTTAACAGGCTATGTCTCTTGTTGCACCAGTCCTCTACCCATCCTCCCCTTGCTCTCTTTTGGTGCTTGCAGGATACTCAAAAAAAAATTTTTTTCTCCAACCGCTGGCCGCTTGGGTCTTTGACCTCACAGGGGCTATCTTGCCCCCATGGCCACCGGGTTTAAAAAATGTGATAGATGCTCTAAGAACATGTCACTTATGGACACTCATGACTGTTGTCTACGGTGTCTGGGAGCCGACCGTGACCCAAAGCTCCGTTCACTCTGTAAAAAAATGTCCTCTAAGGCCCTGCTCAGCTGTAAGCAGAAGTCAGACATTTTTCAAAAGGCTGCCTCGGAGTCCCCAGTGGCACCCTTGGTCGTCTCCCCTCTGGTGGGCTCTCCCCCTGTGGGAAATCAATGGGTAGCCAATGAAGATGGACTAGTAAAGGGGTGACATGATCTCTGAGGGAAGAATGGGTGAGAATCCTGGTTGCAGTGTTCTGTATGAGCTGGAGGCGGTGAAGCTGGGTGTGAGTGATACCTGTAAGGGTAGAATTACAAAAATCAAGGTGAGACATAACTGTGGACAGTGAGCGTAGTCGGGGCAGAGGGGGAGAGAAAAGGACGGATAGATTGTATTTGACAAAGGAAATAGTAAGATTTCTTAGTGAGCTGGGAAATATGCTCTCTGACAAATTAGAATCCAACAGAACTCCTAGATACCAAAAAGATGGGACAGTGGACTGGAGAGTTTGAGGATGATAGTAGGGCAGGGACTCCCAAAAGTGAACCAGGTGGAGGATGTCTTGGCTAAGTTGAGATGGAGGCAGTTGCTAACTAACCAGTCAGCTACTTTGGAAAGACAAGAGTTGAGGGGTAGCATATCAGGATGCAGGGAGTTGGTGTGGTAAAGAATAACAATGTCGTCAGCGTAGTGAAAAGCAGAGTCCAGACTGTTGAATTAGAAGAGCGAGAGGTGCCAGGAATAGATTAAACAGGAGGGAAGCCAGGACCAAACCTTGGGGGACACTATAGAGGAGAGGAACAGCATCTGAAGATAACTGAGGGCTTGTAGGAGAGACCGCAGAGAAGGTGCGAGAGGAGAGAAGGGAATAGAACCATTGATAGACAGAACCATGGAGCCCAGTATCTCAAAGGCATGAAAGGAGGTGTGAGTGATGTATGGCATAGGTTGGTTTGGCAGGTGTTCCAATGCATAATTTTGGTACTCGGGTGTTGCAGGCTGGGCTTCCCAGTCCTGTCTGGGTCTGAGTAATATTCAAGTATATCCCAGAAGTCTGGACTGGATGCTATGGAAGGTGAAATTAGACTTACTGCTGCTACTTTTCTCAAGTCCATCCTGTCAAGTCCAGTCCAGTCTAGAATTTGCCTGTTTTTGTATAGTAGTGTGGCAAGCCTAGTTCAGCATATTTTGTGGTTTTATCCTCTGTTGCCAGAGAGGTCTGCCCTAGCACATAAGGCTTTTGCAGATGAAATTGTTTTGTGAGAGAATTTGAGGGGGGGAGGGGGGTTTGTCCTGATTATGTATGAGTAATGTCTGTGCCTAGGTTGACCTATAACATGTAGATAAACAAAGTAGTTCAAAGCATGACCTAGAATGATAAAATATAAATTTGTACCATGTAGTTTTTTTGCTAATAAAAGAAGTGCTATGGCCTAACTGGACTAGAAATTATGAGATAATTGCTTGTTGGCAGGCCTGAATTCTTATGCTGAAGCTTAAGTGGTACTGTGTTTATTTATATATAATATATAATTTTGTGTATGTATGTTTCTCCAGGACCAAGCAGGAAGTCAGTCCTCACTTATGGGTGACGTCGGCGCCGACGGAGCCCTCGCGGAGCAATTTTCCCCAGCTTTCAAAGAAAGCCTTTGGGAATTGCAGCGCGCATGCGCGGTTGTCTTCCCGCCCGAGGGTGCCATCTTAGCCAGTCTTCTTTTTTTTTTTCCGCGGAGCCCTACAGACGTCCCCGTCTTGTCCCCGCGAAAAAGTTGATTTTCTTCTTTGTTTTATCCTTTTTTCTTTCGGTTCGACGCCGATCGTTTTCCCCCCGCCGGACTCGCGACGCCGGTCTCGAGTCCGCTTACTTTTTTCGGTTTTTCTGACTTGGTCAGCTTTCGTTTTCGGTTTCCCTGGCAGCCCGGTCCTTTGACCTCGCAGGGGCCCTTTTTCCCCCGATGGCTGCCAGTGGGTTTAAGCGGTGTGGTCGGTGTGACCGAAATATGTCACTAACCGACACACACGACTTTTGCCTCCGCTGTCTGGGCCCGGATCATGAGGAACTGATCTGTGGGCCCTGCAGCAAACTGTCCTCAAAGGCGTTGAGGAGTCGGCGGCATCAGCGTGAGAGAATCTTCGCTGACCCCAGCCGTACCCGGACCTCGTCGGAGGCCTCCGCGTCGAAAGGCTCCAGCTCGGACCGTCGCCGGAGCTCCTCCGACCAGGGTTCTCCCTCCGGGGACCATCGTCGGAAGGAAAAACCCACGAGGGCGGCGTCGGTGGACGCTCCTGGTTCCGCGAGGGCCAGGTCGCATAGCCCCGACAGCCGCCCCGGGTCCTTGGAGAAGGAACACCTCCCGAAGCGACCTCGCCTGGAGTCGGAGATGCCTGCCCGGGTAAGTCCTGTGGTCCTTCTGGACTCGCCTCCGCGACAGCCGACGTTGGGCCCCGAGTCGGGGGCTGCTGGGTCACCTGAGGTCGGACTCAGGTTGACGGCCTTGGAGAGCAGACTGTCTGCCTTCATGGACCAGCAGCGGGCACTGCTCGCTGGCCTCGCTGGCGCCGCTGCCCCGACGTCGACGTCCAAGTCGACCCCGGAGACCGAGCCGATCCTCGAGTCGATCCGCGGTCGAGGTCACCCTCGGCCTCCCGTTCGGGACCGAGGTCGCCGACGCCGACTCCCTCGACGTCGGGGCGGCTGGCGCCGCACCCTGCCCGGGCCGACCCCACCGAGTCGGAGTCGGAGTCGGTCTGAGGAGGAAGAGTCACCTGATTCTTTCCGGACTCGGTGTGTCCCATCGGACTCACCGGGGTCCGAGCCTCGGAAACAGTCCCCCCCGGAGGATGCCCGGTTCTCGGATTTCGTTAGGGATATGGCCAAGGCTTTGGCCTTCCCTGCGGATCCCGAGGAGGAGCCTCGAGCCGAAGAGCTCGACGCCCTCCAGTATGACTCTCCCGCGAGGGAACACTTTACTGTGCCGGTTCCTCCTATGCTGGAACGACTACTCTTCCGCATGTGGGAGAGTCCGGCCTCCTCGCCGGTCCTGAGCAAGCGGGTCGATTCTATCTATCGGGTCCGCAAGAGCCCTGGCTTTCAGAAGGCACAGCTGCCACACCATTCCATGGTAGTGGAATCGGCCATGCATCGTCTTAAGAGCCAGAAGATGCACTCCTCGGTGCCTCCTGGAAGGGAGGCCCGTAACCTGGATGGCCTTGGCAAGAAGTGCTTCCAGGGCTCTATGCTCGCATGTCGTGTCCAGACTTACCAGCTCTACATGGGCATGTATCTCTGGGATCTGGCTAAAGAGCTAGCCGGATTCTCCGCTGGTCTCTCCGAGGAGCCCTTGCGGAGGTTCCTAGCCTTGTCCACGGGCATTCGGGAATGCTCAAAGTTCATGTCCCGAGCAGCCTATGATGGCTTTGAGGCCTCGGCTCGAGTAGCCGCAGCCGGCATCGGTGCCCGCCGACAGGCTTGGCTTCAGTCGTCAGACCTTGAGCCCTGGGTGCAGGACAAGTTGGTCGATGTCCCCTGCCGAGGCGAAAACCTCTTTGGCAAGCCCATGGCGGAAAAGGCTGCACAAATTGAGACTGAGACTCTCACCAGGACCAGGCTTTCTAGGAAGACCTCCGCCCCTTCCCAGAAAAAGAAGGGCTCGGGGAAAAAGTCCTTTTACCCGAGGAAGGCGGCTGCCTACAAACAATACCCCCATTATCAGGCCCCTGCAGCTCCCCAACAGGGCCAGCAGGCCAAGGGACAGGGTAACGGGTCCCGTAGGCAGCAAGCCCCCAAGCCTGCACCACCAGTCCCTGCTCAGCAGGGTGGGGGCTTTTGACTTGCTCAGCATAGCCTCTCCCCCCCCCCCGCTGGTTCCTCCCAGCACCGGAGGCCGGCTGGTTCACTTCGCCCACAGGTGGTCCAGCATCACCGCAGATGCCTGGGTACTTCAGGTCGTGCGAGAAGGCTACCTTCTCCACTTCCATCAGGTCCCTCCCTCCTATTTTCCGGGAGAACCTCCGCGCCCCCCTCTGCACAGGGAGTTGCTCCTTCAGGAGTTAGCAGGTCTTCTGCAGGGACAGGCGGTGGAACCGGTGCCACACCACCTGAGAGGTCAAGGCTTTTACTAAAGGTATTTTCTGATACCAAAGAGAACAGGGGGCCTCAGACCCATCCTGGACTTGCGCAACCTCAACGAGTTCCTTGTGCGGGAGAAGTTCAAAATGCTTACCCTTGGAATCCTTCTGCCCTACCTCCAGCAGGGAGATTGGCTATGCTCCTTGGATCTAAAGGATGCCTACACGCACATCCTCATCCACCCAAGCCACCGCCAATACCTAAGGTTTGTGGTGGCAGGAAATCATTACCAGTACAGAGTACTGCCCTTTGGCCTATCCTCCGCACCGTGAGTCTTCACAAAATGTCTCGCGGTCGTGGCGGCCCATCTCCGGCTTCACGGCCTCTATGTCTTTCCGTACCTCGACGACTGGCTCATCAGAGCAGCGTCCGCTCAGGAGGTCACCAACGCCACGTGCTGCACGGTGACTCTGCTGCAGCACTTGGGCTTTGTTATAAACTTCGCAAAGTCCACTTTGCTCCCCTCACAGGATCTCGAGTTCATCGGCGCAAGGCTGCACACTCCTCGGGCACGAGCGTACCTACCGCTCGACAGGGCTCAACGGCTCATGGACCTAGCCGACCGCTTTCGCAGCCAGCCCCTGGTCTCCGCCAGGCGCTTCCTGAGACTGCTCGGCCATATGGCTTCCACCGTCCATGTGACCCCCAATGCCCGCCTGAATATGCGGTCTGCTCAATGGTGTCTCCGCCAGCAGTGGCGACAAGCCACAGGCGGCCTAGCGGACCTAGTGCGCGTCTCCGAGCCGCTGGTCTTGTCTTTCCGGTGGTGGCTCCGGCAGCCGAACCTGATATTCGGAATGCCTTTCCAGTCACCTCAGCCGACCCGGGTGCTGACCACCGATGCATCCCTCCTGGGCTGGGGAGCACATTGCCAAGAGGCACGTACTCAGGGCCTCTGGACCACGTGGGAGTCTGCTCAGCAGATCAACTTCCTGGAGCTCAGGGCGATCCGCCTAGCTCTCAAGGCCTTCTCCCACCTGACTTCCCACCAATCCGTCCTTGTCCAGACGGACAATCAAGTTGCCATGTTCTACGTGAACAAGCAGGGGGGCACGGGCTCCTTCCTCCTCTGCCGGGAGGCACAGAAGCTCTGCTCTTGGGCCGTCAGTCACGGCATTCTCCTCAAGGCGGTTTATCTTCCGGGCCAAGAAAATTGCCTTGCAGACAAACTCAGCAGGGTCCTCCAGCCGCACGAGTGGCGTCTGGATCCCTTGGTAGTTCAGAAGCTCTTCCTCAAGTGGGGTCTCCCCACGGTAGATCTCTTTGCCAGTCCTCACAACCGGCAACTTCCTCGCTTCTGCTCTCGTCAGCCACACCCCCTTCGGGTTGCGGCGGACGCCTTTCTGATCTCATGGTCGGGGAGCCTTCTGTATGCTTTCCCTCCCATCCCGCTAGTCTCTCGGACCCTTTTCAAGGTTCTCCGAGACAAAGCCTTCATGATCCTGGTGGCCCCTCGCTGGCCCAGGCAGCCGTGGTTTCCGCTCCTGCTGCAACTGGCGGTGGAGGATCCAATCCCTCTGGGGGTACAACCGGATCTCCTCACTCAGGATCAGGGGTCCCTCCTGCACCCCAACCTCAGGTCTCTCAACCTCATGGCCTGGCTGCTGAGAGGGTAGTCCTTGCTCCCCTTCTCCTGGAGGTGGAGGAGGTCGTCTTGGCTTCGCGGCGGCCTTCTACCCGCAAATGCTACGCCCTTAAATGGCGTCGCTTTGCAGTCTGGTGTACCCAACAGTCTCAGGATCCCTTCTCCTGCCCGGTGTCGGTGATCTTGCAGTACTTGCTGCACCTCTCTAATCTGGGACTTAAGTCCAACTCCGTCAAAGTTCACCTCAGTGCTCTTTCAGCACATCATGTGCCGGTGGACGGCAGACCTCTCTCCAATGACCCTCTCGTAGCGAGGTTTCTCCGAGGTCTCCTTCTACTTAAACCACCTCTGCGCCCGCCAGCGCCTGACTAGGACCTGAATGTGGTGTTGCAGCGGATCACCTGTCCGCCTTTTGAACCTATGGCTACCTGTTCTCTCCGTTTTCTGTCTTGGAAAACGCTGTTCTTGATAGCCCTCACTTCCGCTAGACGCGTAAGTGAATTGCAGGCCCTCGTGTCTGATCCCCCTTACACTAGGTTCTACAAGAATAGGGTGGTCCTACGGACTCATCCGAAATTTCTGCCTAAAGTGGTCTCCCCTTTTCACATCAATCAGGAGGTGGTACTTCCAACCTTCTTTCCCAGACCACACTCCAGCCGAGCTGAGACGGTCCTCCATACCCTGGACTGTAGAAGGGCTCTGAACTTCTACCTTGACCGTACGCGGGAGCACCGTAAAGCTGCTCAGCTTTTTGTGTCTTTTGACCCCAATAGATTGGGGCTCCCGGTCTCCAAGCGTACTCTGTCCATCTGGGTTGCGGACTGTATCTCTTGGGCTTATGGGGCAGCCGGACTCTCCTTAGAAAGTCGAGTCACGGCTCATTGTGTTCGGGCAAAGGCCACGTCAGTGGCTTACCTCCGCTCTGTTCCGCTGGCAGACATCTGCCGGGCCGCTACTTGGTCTTCGAGCCAGACTTTTGCGGTCCATTACTGTCTCGAGAGGGAGTCCCGTAGGGACAGTGCTTTCGGACAGGCAGTCCTCCGTAATCTCTTTGAGGTCTGAGCAACTCCTACCCTCCATCCCGGATGTGGGCTACCGGTGGGGGATATTTCAGCGAAGATTCTATCCTTCTGAACTGCTGAGCTAGAGGGAGCTCATTTTTGTGCTTAGGGTCTCCGGTAGCCTTGAGCTTGGGAGTCCCATAAGTGAGGACTGACTTCCTGCTTGGTCCTGGAGAAAGCGTAGTTACTCACCTGTAACAGGTGTTCTCCAGGAGCAGCAGGAATCAGTCCTCACTACCCTCCCTCCTCCCCTTGGAGTTGCAATCGTCTGCTTATGTTCTTTTTGCAAATTTTATGCTGTCTTTTTTAGCTATGTCATCTGACTGGCTAAGATGGCACCCTCGGGCGGGAAGACGACCGCGCATGCGCGCTGCAATTCCCAAAGGTTTTCTTTGAAAGCTGGGGAAAATTGCTCCGCGAGGGCTCTGTCGGCGCCGACGTCACCCATAAGTGAGGACTGATTCCTGCTGCTCCTGGAGAACACCTGTTACAGGTGAGTAACTACGCTTTCCTTATTTGCAGTGAATGTAGAGAATGGGGCCAAAGAGCCAGGGTTGAATTTTGCTACTTAGTGAGTCTGCCAATTATTTCTTTTAGATTTGCTCCACTAGAACATTGTGGTACTAGAAACAACTGTGTGAACAGATTATATGCCATACCACCAGAAAGTCTCAGACTTCATAGCACATTATTCAAACAGTATAAAAATACCATCAATAGTGCTCTTAGTATCAATGACTCTTCTGGGGTTTATCCTCTTCAGTAATCCATCCACCCATTCTTTTATATAAAAAAATCTGCACACTTAGAAAACAAATGCTTATACCCAACGCCAACTTCAGGTGCCCATTTAAACATTTCACTCTAGATTAGAGTTTCTTCAGGGGGTCTGTAAATAAGTTCCGTTAAAGACCAATCAGTAGACTTAGTGAGTCTGGTTGGGAGTAGTGCACCTACACTATACCCTCCAGCAATGAATGCCAGAATCTGATTGTGTGTGGGTTTTTTTGTAAACTGTTAATTAATCCATGAGTGCATATCGTTACAACATTCCAAAATTACAAAGCTCTGTCAGGTGTGGTTGTCTCTGATCCACCACCTGAACACGGTCAATCAGTCACTTGTGGTATAAACACTGTTAAGACCTACCTCCCTCCCACCTTTCCACCCTTCCCCTCCTGCCTGTAGCCTCATCTAGATCAGAAACAAAAAGGGGGGGAAAGTACAGTCTACCTATTTGTCCACCCCTCATACCAATTGCAAACAAAACTGCTCCCTCCCTCTCAAAGAGCATCAGTTGGTGAAAGCTATTGTGCCATTCCCAAAAGGTAGGGGGGGGGGGGCGGGCTCTGCTCTCTCCATCTGTGCAGTATTGGTCCCTTACCCACTAGACAGGCCTTCCTCACCAGTAAGCGCTCTCATCTGCCCTTGGGGTGAAGTGGTCCAAGTTGATCCAAGGCGACCAGAGAATCAGTCCACCTAATCGGTTGACGTATCAACCTGCTCATATCACTAATCCGGCCCCAGTAAGAGCAAATTCACTGACATCCCCACCACATATGACCCAAATCTGCCAGCGGAGTACAACACTTTGGGCGCCCACCATCTGACGTAAGATGGCTCTGCAATGCTCTCCTCGGGGAGAAATGTGCCCAAACTACACATTTAAACCACCTCTCTCCATCTAGCCCCCTCTACGAGCCTGGCAATCTGCCTCAGTGCTTTGCAGACAGTTCCCGGCCGCACCACCAAACCCAACTCTTGTGCCCACGCGACCTCCTCTGATGAATAATCTGGCGAAGTCAGATATTTGTCCAAGCTTCTTTTCAGACCTGAAATTTGTAAGAGGAGACCCCTCTCCTAATCCGACGAATTCTAAGATCGTCGTGGATCTCTCCGCTGCTAATTCCCCCTAAGATAAAGAGGCCCTGTAATGGGAGAGCTGAGTGTATGCAAAAATCTGGTGCCTGTTCAGCTCATATTCCCTATAGAGAGTCACAAATGGTTTGCATCTCCCCTCTGCATTCACCACATGTCCGAGTTTGCATATCCCAAGGTCCCGCCATTCCTGAAAGACTACTGTGTCTGATCCTGGTGGAAATTTAGTTTTACCCTGTAACAGTAGCCAGCTGGACACGTTTGGAGCTCTAACCCAATACCTGTTGAATTGCCTCCAGGTATATCTCACTGGAGTCAGCAGTACACTCCTATTTAATCTCGGCGATTTAGTGCTGATCCCTCCACGTGCATGACCGCTAACAATGCAGAGCCACAAAGGCCACCTCCAGCGCCCTGGGAGGGTAGTGCTCTGTATCCCCCAACCAATCCCCCACATGCCTGGCTTGACAGGCTAGCGCATAAGACCTCAGATCCGGAACCCCTATCCCCCCTCCTCTCCATCCCCCTCAAACGATTCAATGAAATGCGTGCTTTTGCCCCCTTCCAAAGAAACCACTGTGTCTCTCGCTCCAAACAGGTAAGATCCTTCCTAAGTAGCCACACCGGAAGAGTTTGCAACTAGTACAGTACCCGGGGCAAAACTACCATATGCAATGCTGCCGCTTTCCCAAACAAAGACAGGGGAAGGGGACTCCACGCCTGTAATTGCGTATGTAACTTAAGGGATATCCGCTCAAAGCTTCTTTTGTACATCTCTTTGGGATCCCTGGGCAAGAGGATACCCAGATAGACAAAGTAATCATTCGCCCATTTGAGTGGGAAGGTAGTCCCCCCCCCCCCCAACCACTCCCTCAAATGACTAGACACATCCAAGGCCTCTGATTTATCCATATTAATGTGCAATCCCGCAAAACTGCCAAACCACAACTCCTCTAATAGTCTAGGCAGCGACTGCTGGGGGGCTAGCAAATGCACTAACATATCATCTGCAAATGCTGCCCTCTTAAACCCAGATGCCCTGATCCGCACCCCCCCCCCCCCCCCGAATGTCTCCGGATGCCTCTATCCTCTGCACCAATGGGTCTAGTGAGAGCACAAACAGCAGGGAGAGGGGACAACCCTGGTGCGTTCCTCTTTCCAGCAAGAATTTCTCCGATAATACTCCATTGCATATCACCCACGCAGTAGGATTCGTATAGAGAACATCTAAGAACATAAGATATGCCATTCTGGGTCAGACCAAGGTCCATCAAGCCCAGTATTCTGTTTCTTTTATTAGTCTTAAATAGTTTACCCTGTAGCTTCATTGCATGTCCCCTAGTCTTTCTATATTCTGATAAGGTAAACAATCGATCTACGTTTACCCGTTCCACTCCGTTCATTAATTTATAGACTTCTATCATATCTCCCCTCAGCCTTTTTAGCCTTTCTTCATAGGAGTATCCTTCCATACCCTTTACCATTTTGATGGCTCTTCTCTGAACCTTTTCTAAAATCGCTATATCCTTTTTAAGATACGGCGACCAGAATTGCACACACTATTCAAGGTGCGGTCTCACCATGGAACGATATAGAGGCATTATAATATCTTTTGTTTTATTTTCCATTCCTTTCCTTATCATACCTAGCATTCTATTTGCTCTCTTGGCCGCCGCTGCACACTGGGCCGAGGGTTTTAACATGGTATCTGCAAATTTGATAACCTCACTCGTTGTTCCACTTTCCAGGTCATTTATGAATATGTCAAAAAGCAGCGGACCCAGCACAGATCCCTGGGGTACACCACTATTCACCTTTCTCCATTGGGAAAATTGGCCATTTAGCCCTACCCTCTGCTTTCTATCTTTTAACCAGTTCCTGATCCACAATAGTACACTGCCTCCTATCCCATGATTCTTTAGTTTTGACAAAAGTCTCTGATGAGGGACCTTGTCAAAGGCTTTCTGAAAGTCCAGATACACAATATCAACTGACTCACCTTTGTCCACCTGATTATTCACTCCTTCAAAAAAACATAACAGATTAGTAAGACAAGATCTTCCTTGTCTAAAGCCATGTTGGCTGTCTCCCATTAGGTCATGACTATCTACATGCTGAGTAATTTTATTCTTTATGATGGTTTCTACCATTTTTCCTGGTACTGATGTCAGGCTCACCGGTCTGTAGTTTCCCGGATCACCCCTGGAACCCTTTTTAAAAATTGGTGTTACATTGGCGATCCTCCAATCTTCAGGTATTAGAGATGATTTTAATGATAGTTCACAGATTACTAATAGCAGGTCTGCAATCTCGTATTTCAGTTCTTTCAACACCCTTGGATGTATACCATCCGGCCCAGGTGATTTGCTACTCTTCAGTTTATCTAATAGTTGTAATACATCTTTCCGATGTATCGATATTTCCTTCAATTCTTTCACACCTTTAAATACCACTTCAGTCATGGGTAACATCCCTACATCTTCCTCAGTAAAGACTGAAGCAAAGAATTCATTCAATCTCTCCACTATCGCCTTGTCGCCTCTTAGTGCTCCTTTAACCCCTTTATCTAATGGACCAACTGACTCTCTCACAGGTTTTTTGCTACGAATGTACTTGAAAAGGTCTTTACTTTGTGTTTTTGCTTCCGCAGCAAGCTTCTTCTCAAATTCTCCCTTTGCCTGCCTTATCAATGCCTTGCATTTGACTTGCCAGTGCTTGTGCTGTTTTCCAGGTTTCGTCTTTTGGCTCTTTTTTCCATCTCCTGAAAGATGCGCTTTTGGCAACAACAGCCTCTCTGACCTCACCTTTAAACCATGCTGGCAGTTTTTTGGACTTCCTTCCACTTTTCTTAAAGCGTGGAATACAGCTGGTCTGGGCTTCCAAGATAGTATTTTTCAACAACATCCAAGCCTGATGTACTTCTTTAACCTTTGCAACTGCTCCTTTTAGTTTTTTCTTAACTGTTTTCCTCATTTTATCATAGTTTTCCCTTTCGAAAGTTAAAAGGTAGTACTGTGGATTTCCTTACTATCCCTCCTCCACTAATTAAAGCAAAGGCGATCATGCTATGATCACTATTGCCAAGTGGCCCCAACAACCTTATTTCTTGCACTAGATCTGGTGTTCCACTAAGGACTAAGTCTAATATGGCTTCCCCTCTGGTCGCTTCATGAACCAGCTGCTTCAAGAAGCAGTCATTTATTTCATCTAGGAACTTTATCTCCCTAGCATCTACCATTTTACAAAAGGATGGTCCCAAACCATAACGTGGCAGCAAGCCCTTCAGATATTGCCAGTTCACCTGATCAAAAGCTTTCTCCGTGTCAAAGCTGACCAATAGCGACTGCAGTTCCCTATTCTCCAGGACCAAGCAGGAAGTCAGTCCTCACATATGGGTGACATCGACGTCGATGAAGCCCTTGCGGAGCATTTCCCCAGCTTTCCAAGAAAGCCTTTGGGAATGCAGGCACGCATGCGCGGTTCCCTTCCTGCCTAAAGGTGCCATCTTGCTCAGTCTCTCTTTTTCCGTGAAGCCCACCGGACGTGTGTCCTAGTCCTCCTGGAAATTAGTTAGATTTTTTGGCCATCCTTTGCTATTTTTTACTCCGGTTTGAAGCCGGTTCCCCTCCTGCCGGGTTCGGTACACTGGTATCAAGCCCGATCTTCTTCTTTTTTTGGTTTTTGCCCTTCGTGGCTGGTGTTTGCACCCTTTTTTCTTTTTCCCTGGAAGGCCGGTCCTTTGACCTCGTGGGGACTCTTTCTCCCGATGGCCTCCAGTGGCTTCAAAAAGTGTGATCGGTGTAAGAAGCTGATGTCTCTCACCGACACACACGACTGCTGCTTTCGGTGCCTCGGTCCTGACCACGATCCTAAGACGTGTGGACCATGTGGAAAAATGTCTTCCAAGGCACTTCGACGTCGTCAGCACCAAAAGGAAAGGCTTTTTTCTGACTTGGCCTCCGGCCGGGCCCGGACCTCGTCTGAGGCCTCGCCATCTCGATTCTGATCCCGAGCACTGTCGAGGCTCATCGGACAGGGGGTCCCCTGACCGGGAACGAAAGGAAGAAGCGGCTTGCGAGAGCGTCGTCAGAAGAGGTCCCTGGCTCTTCGAGGGCTAGGTCTCAGACCCCTGACCGTCGCCCCGGGCCCTTGGAACAGGAGAAGACTTCCAAAGTACCTTGACTGGAGCCGGAGTCTGCTGGACAGGTAAGTCCTTTAGTCCTCGTGGACTCGCCTCCCAGAAAGCTGACATCGGGCCTGGCGCCACCGGGGCCCGAGTCGGTGGCTGCTGAGTCTCCTGAGCTGGGTCTCAGGCTGACAGCCCTGGAGAGCAGACTGTCTGCCTTCATGGAACAGCAGCGGGCACTAATGGCCAGCCTGTCTGGCGCATCTGCCCCGACCACCGGGACGTCGATATCGAAGTCGACCCCGGAGACTGAGCCGATACTCGAGACCATAAAGGCTCGAGGTCGACCTCGGTCGCGGTCTCCCTCGACCTCCCATTTGGGACCGAGGGCATCGACGCTGATGCCTTTGGTGTTGGGGCGGGTGCTCACAGGCCCTGTGAGGTTGGACCCCGATTCCTCATCGGACGAGTCCGCCTGAGAGACGGAGGACGAGGAGTCCCCCAACACCTTCAGGACTCGGTGTGTCCCATCGGACTCACCGCAGTCTGAACCCCGGAGTAGATCCCCTCCGGAGGACACCCGGTTCTCGGAGTTCATCTGGGATATGGCCACCGTGCTGGCTATCCCTGCGGACGCCGAGGAGCTCGAGGCCCTACAGTATGACTCTCCTCTGAAGGAGGCCTTTACTGTTCCGGTTCCTCCGATGCTGGAACGGCTCCTCTTCCGGATGTGGGAGGCACCGGCCTCGGCGCCGGTTCTAAGCAAGCGGGTCGATTTGATCTTTCGAATCCAGAAGAGTCCTGGCTTTCAAAAGGCGCAGCTACCGCACCATTCCATGGTGGTGGAATCGACCATGCATCGCCTGAAAAGTCAGAAGATGCACTCCGCGGTGCCTCCTGGCAGGGAGGCCCGAAACCTCGGTAGTTTTGGTAGAAAGTGCTTCCAGGGCTCAATGCTTGCTTGCTGTGTCCAATCTTATCAGCTGTACATGGGCATGTACTTGCGAGACCTGGGCAAGGAGCTGGCCAGGTTCTCTGCTGGTCTCTCCGGGGAGCCCTTGCAGAGGTTCAAGTCCTTGTCCTCGGGGATACGGGAATGCTCTAAGTTTATGTCCTGCGCTGCCTACGATGGCTTCGAGGCTTCGGCCCGGGTTGCAGCAGCCGTCATCGTGGCTCGATGCCAGGCATGGCTGCAGTCATCGGACCTCGAGCCATGGGTTCAGGACAAGTTGGTCGATTGTCCCTTGCCAAGGTGAGAACCTTTTTGGCAAGCCCATGACCGAGAAGGCCGCACAACTCGAGACCGAGCACCTCACAAGGACAAGGCTGTCTAGAAAGACTTCTGCCCCTTCTCACAAGAAGAAGGGCTCGGATAAAAAGCCCTTTTACCCGAGGAAGGGCACTGCCTACAAACAGTACCCACAGTACCAGGCTGCCCCTCAGGGTCAGCAAGCCAAGGGAGAGGGTAATGGGCCCCGTAGGCAGAGGACCCCCAAGCCTCCGGCCCCTGCTCCCACTCAGGAGGGTGAGAGTTTTTGACTCCTTAGGCATAGCCTCTCCATCCCTGCTCTCCCAACCCTGCACAGGAGGTCGCCTCGCCCTGTTTGCTTACCAGTGGCCACTCATCACTGCAGACAGTTGGGTGTTAGCCCTTGTGGACTATGCTTATCTACTACACTTCCAACAACTGCCTCCTCCATACTTCCCAGGGGAGCCTCCAAGGCCTCCCCTGCACACACATCATCTCCTTCAGGAGCTCCAAGGTCTGTTGGTGGACAGGGTGGTGGAGCCTGTGCCTCCCCACTTGCAAGGTCGAGGGTTCTACTCCAGGTGTTTCCTGGTACCCAAAAGAACCGGTGGCCTTCGACCTATTCTAGATCTCAGAAACCTGAAGTTCCTGGAGAAGGAAAAGTTCAAGATGCTTACTCTTGGAACACTTCTGCCCTACCTCCAGCAGAGAGATTGGCTATGCTCATTAGATCTAAAGGATGCGTATACTCACATCCTCATTCATCCAGACCACAAAGTACCTCAGGTTCATTGTGGGAGGAAACCATTATCAGTACAGAGTACTACCTTTTGGCCTCACCTCCGCTCCCAGGGTCTTTACCAAGTGCCTGGTAGTGGTGGTGGCCTACCTCTAAAATCAGGGAGTCTGTCTTCCCATATCTGGACGACTGGCTCATAAGCCCGACAGGCTACTCTCAGAACTATTGCTCTTCAAAGCTTGGGGTTTGTAATAAACTTTGCAAAGTCCACTTTGCTCCTCTCCCAGAACTTGGAGTTCATAGGGGCGAGGTTGGACTCTGCTGGCAAAGGCATTCTTGCCAGAAGACAAAGCCCAAAGGCTGATAAACTTAGCAAACCAGTTTCTCAGCAGGTCACTGGTCTCTGCCAGACTCTGCCTGAGGCTTCTTGGCCACATGGCTTCGACAGTGCATGTGACCCCCAATGCCAGGCTACATATGAGGCCTGCACAGTGGTGCCTTCGGACTGAGTGGTCACAGGCAGCCTCAGAGCCAGGATAAGGGTGTCCAGACCATTTCTGAACTCCCTCAGCTGGTGGCTGCACCCATCCAATCTGCTGCAAGGGGTACCTTTTCAGATTCCTGGGTTCACAGTGGTGTTGACCACGGATGCCTCCCTGCAGGGCTGGGGAGCTCATTGTCTAGGCAAGTACACCCAGGGTCTGTGGTCTCCCTGGGAAGCCGCACAGCAAATCAATCTCCTGGAACTCCAGGGCTATTAAGTTAGCCCTCAAGACTTTTTCTCAAACCCTGGCTCATCAGCCTGTTCTAGTTCAAACAGACAACCAGGTAGCCATGTTTTATGTGAATAAGCAGGGCGGAACTGGGTCCATGCTCTTTTGTCAGGAGGCACAGGACCTTTGCTTGTTTGCTCTCAGACACAAGATGCTCCTCAGGGCAGTGTATCTACCTGGCAGACAGGTTGAGCAGAATTCTGCAGCCCCACGAGTGGCAGCTCCATCCTTTGGTAGTTCAGAAGATTTTCCTGAAATGGGGACTTCCACCCATAGATCTGTTTGCCAGTCCTCTGAACAAACAGCTGCCAAGGTTCTGCTCCAAGCACCTGCATCCTCTGTGGATAGCAGCAGATGCTTTTCTCATTCCCTGGTCTCAGGGCCTCCTGTATGCGTTTCTTCCCACGCCCTTGGTGGCCCGAACTCTGTTCAAGATTCTTCAGGACAAGGCCTCGGTCCTGCTGGTGGCTCCCAGGTGGCCGAGACAGCCTTGGTTTCCACTTCTGCTTGCAGTGGATCCCCCACTGCCTCTGGGGTTACAACCCGACCTTCTCTCTCAGGATCAGGGTACCCTTCTGCAGCCCAATCTCAAAGCTCTCAATTTGATGACATGGAGACTGCAAGGGTAGTTTTGGCTCCCTGGGGCCTACCTCAGGAAGTTGAGGAGGTTGTCCTAGCCTCAAAGAAACAGTCCACTAGGAAAACCTATGCTCTTAAATGGAAAAGGTTTTCTGTGTGGTGTCACCTATGTACAGAGGATCCTTTCTCCTGTACTGTACCAGTAGTGCTTCAGTACTTACTGCACTTATCAAATCAAGGGCTTAAGTCCAATTCTGTTCGGGTCCACCTCTCAGCTCTAGCAGCTCACCACTCACTGGTGGAAGGACATTCTCTGTCGGTTCACCCCTTGGTGTCCTGGTTTCTCAGAGGCTTGCTCTTGCTCAAGCATCCAATCCGTCCTCCTGCTCCTGAGTGGGAGTTGAATGTGGTCTTGCAGCAACTGACTCGCCCACCTTTTGAGCCGATGGCTACTTGTCCTCTACACTTCCTGTCCTGGAAGACGCTCTTCTTGGTAGCCCTTACCTCGGCTAGGCGAGTGAGTTTCAGGCCCTGGTCTGTGACAGGCTTTACACCAGATTTTATAGGAACAGGGTAGTCCTCAGGACACATCCAAAATTCCTCCCAAAGGTTGTCTCCTCTTTCCACTTCAACCAGGAGGTGGTTCTTCCAACATTCTTCCCTAGGCCTCATGCAAGCCAGGCTGAAGTAGTTCTGCATACCCTGGACTGTAGGAGGGCCTTATCCTTCTACCTTGACTGTACGCAGGGGCACAGAAGGGCTACTCCAGTCTTCATATCTTTTGACCCTAATAATTTGGGGTTAGCTGTGTCCAAGTGTACATTTTTATCCATCTGGGTGGCTGACTGTATCACCTGGGCTTACAGGGCGGCTAACCTTCCTTTGCAGGGTTGGGTCGGGTCAGGGCCCATCGTGTCAGGGCAATGGCTGCCTCAGTGGCTCATCTCTGCTCTGTACTGTTGGTAGACATCTGCAGGGCTGCAACTTGGTCTTCAAAACAGACTTTTGTGGCCCATTACTGTCTGGAAAGGGAGTCCCGTAGGGACAGTGCTGTTGGCCAGGCAGTACTCTGGAATCTCTTTGAGGTTTAGGCAACTCCTGCCCTCTGTTGGGCTTCCGGTGGAGGTTCTGTCAGTGAAAAGCCTTTCTTTGATGCTGAGACTAGAGGGAGTTCTCTTGTTCAGCCTGGGTTCCTGGTAGCCCAGAGCTAGGGAGTCACCCATATGTGAGGACTGACTTCCTGCTTGGTCCTGGAGAAAGAGTAGTTACTCACCTGTAACAGGTGTTCTCCAGGAGCAGCAGGAATCGGTCCTCACAACCCTCCCTCCTCCCCTGGGAGTTGCAGTTATACATAGTTTATTTTTTACATTTCTGTGTGCTCTTTTTAGCTATGTCATTTGACTGAGCAACACCTGTTACAGGTGAGTAACTACTCTTTGTGTACCCACTCCAATGTTGTGGTGATCTTCTGCAAATTTTGTACTGTATGCCGACCTTAACAAAGTCCTCCTGTGACTCATGCACCAATTCCTCCAGCACGTCTGCCAAAATCTTAGACATCACTTTTACATTGAAATTTAACAAGGAAATTGGATGATAAGAGGTACCTGCGTATGGTCCTTCCCTGGCTTAGGTATTAACACAATTTGCGTGTGATTGTCACCCCATGAGAATAGGCCCCTCTCAGTTCGTTGATAAAAGACTGCCATCAGAGAAGGGGAGACCAGAGTTTCCAATACCTTTATATAGTTAGGCTCAAAAACTGTCCGGACCAGGTGTCTTGGAACAACTGGCTTTGAATGACCCTTTGCACTTCCTGCACCATAATTGGCTCTTCTAACTAGGCCCACTGTTCCACTCCCAACCATGGAAGCTTCAACTCTCTCTTACGAAATCCTCCATTCTAGTCGAGGACCCCTCTACTCCGAATACAGGTGCTGATATAAGGATTGAAACACCTGAACAATCTTCGAAGTCTGCTTATGTAAGCGACCCTGACAACTTGCCCATCTCTGATGCTCTTTAATTGTTTGTCCTTCAATACAAACAATCTGCTCAGCTAGTAACCTCTGCTTACATGCTGCATATCCTATGATATTGCCTTGCAATACCATTGGAGCTGTCTCCCAGAACAATTCCGGGTCAGCTTGATGCCTCTTGTTGTTTAGCGCATCCTCATGCCACCACTGCTTGATAAAAAAGTGAAAATCGGTGTCCCAGTAAAGATCTAGCAGGAACCGCCATTGTCTACTCTGGGGGTCAGTGTTGCCCCCAATCCAACTCTACCCAGATCAGCACGTAGTCAGATATCTCACTGAGTCTGATTTGTACATCCACTGTGTAGGCAAATAGCCCCTTTGATAGCACTATATATATGGTATTTAAAGGTGCAGAACAATTGAAGGAAATATCGATACATCGGGAAGATGTATTACAGCTATTAGATAAACTGAAGAGTAGCAAATCACCTGGGCCGGATGGTATACATCCAAGGGTGGTGAAAGAACTGAAATATGAGATTGCAGACCTGCTATTAGTAATCTGTGAACTATCATTAAAATCATCTCTAATACCTGAAGACTGGAGGATTGCCAATGTAACACCAATTTTTAAAAAGGGTTCCAGGGGTGATCCGGGAAACTACAGACTGGTGAGCCTGACATCAGAACCAGGAAAAATGGTAGAAACCATTATAAAGAATAAAATTACTCAGCATGTAGATAGTCACGACCTAATGGGAGACAGCCAACATGGCTTTAGACAAGGAAGATCTTGTCTTACTAATCTGTTATGTTTCTTTGAAGGAGTGAATAATCAGGTGGACAAAGGTGAGTCGGTTGATATTGTGTATCTGGACTTTCAGAAAGCCTTTGACAAGGTCCCTCATCAGAGACTTTTGTCAAAACTAAAGAATCATGGGATAGGAGGCAGTGTACTATTGTGGATCAGGAACTGGTTAAAAGATAGAAAGCAGAGGGTAGGGCTAAATGGCCAATTTTCCCAATGGAGAAAGGTGAATAGTGGTGTACCCTAGGGATCGGTGCTGGGTCTGCTGCTTTTTGACATATTCATAAATGACCTGGAAAGTGGAATAACGAGTGAGGTTATCAAATTTGCAGATGACACAAAACTATTTAAAGTTGTTAAAACCCAAGAGGATTGTGGAAAATTGCAAGAGGATCTTGATAAATTGGAAGACACGGCATCAAAATGGCAGATGAAATTTAATGTGGACAAGTGCAAGGTTATGCACCTAGGGAAGAACAACCCAAACTATGGTTACACGATGCAAGGTTCCACATTAAGAACCACCACCCAGGAAAAAGATTTAGGTGTCATTGTGGATACCATGTTAAAACCCTTGGCCCAGTGTGCAGCGGCGACCAAGAGAGCAAATAGAATGCTAGGTATGATAAGGAAAGGAATGGAAAATAAAACAAAAGATATTATAATGCCTCTATGTCGTTCCATGGTGAGACCGCACCTTGAATATTGTGTGCAATTCTGGTCGCCGTATCTTAAAAGGATATAGCGATTTTAGAAAAGGTTCAGAGAAGAGCCACCAAAATGGTAAAGGGGATGGAAGGATACTCCTATGAAGAAAGGCTAAAAAGGTTGGGGCTCTTTAACCTGGAAAAGAGACGGCTGAGGGGAGATATGATAGAAGTCTATAAATTAATGAATGGAGTGGAACGGGTAAACGTAGATCGATTGTTTATGTTATCAGAATATAGAAAGACTAGGGGACATGCAATAAAGCTACAGGGTAAACTATTTAAGACTAATAAAAGAAAATATTTTTTCACTCAACGTGTAATCAAACTCTGGAATTTGTTACCGGAGGATGTAGTAAAGGCTGTTAGTGTAGCTGGGTTTAAAAAAGGTTTGGACAAGTTCTTGGAGGAAAGGTCCATAAACCATTATTAAGAAGGGACCCAGGATATCAATGCTTGAACCAATACAAGCATTGTGGAACCTGTGTCCCTTGGGGAAACTGCTAGGTACGTATGACCGAGATTGGCCACTGTTGGAAACAGAATACTGGGCTTGATGGACCTTGGTCTGACCCATTATGGCAAATCTTATGTTCTTATAATCAGTGTGGGCACTGGCACCATGTGCCCTTGACTGGTATGTAAAATCCCTATCAGATGGGTGTAACAAGTGCCACAGATCCACCGTGCCCAACCTTTGTTGAAGGCCCCGCAGCACTGTTGCTGTTTGAGATGTTATCTGGCTCTTTTCCCCTCATGATGTGTCAAGGTCAGTGTCAAACACCCCATTAAAGTCCCCTCCCAATATCAGGGGGACATCCGGCTTCTGTTCCATCCTGGAAGCCAATCTTGTGTACATCTCCTGGTTTATGTTTATTTTAAATTTGATATACCGCTCAGGCTGAAGCATTAGAGCGGTTTACAATAATATATCATTTGCGGAGTGGAGGAGTAGCCTAGTGGTTAGAGCAACTGCCTCGTACCCAGAAGATCAAGGGTTCGATTCCCACTGGCACTCCTTGTGACTTTGGGCAAGTCACTTTACCCTCCATTGCCTCGGAAGAAAAGGCTGGCAATCTACTTCCGGTGATACATTGCCAAGAAAACCCAGAGGTAGCTGGGTCGCTATGAGTCAACACTGACTTGATGGCACTAAAAAAAAAAAAAAAAAAAAAAAATCATTTGCGGAAATACCAAAGGAACGCCATTTGTAAGATAGGACAGAAACAGTCAAAAGAATAGGTAGAGAAAAGAAGAGGAACAGCAGGTTACCATAATATGAGTGTATGACAATCCAGTCCACAATTTCAATGCTCACTTCAGGATGAACGCCACGGACCAACGCCTAAGGGCCACGCCAAAGGTCTAAAGCATTCGGGCTATACACATTGCCCAACACTTTGGGCCTCCTAACCTCCCATGTACCAACAAAAATCTGCCCACTGGGTCAATATATACTTGTAGCATTACAAATCTCATTCGCCTATGCATCAAGATGACCACTTCACTTTTTCTTTTCCCCTGCGCAGGGGCCCCCTATCCCTGGCCCACCCAATCTCTCTGCAGTTTAATGTGCTCCTCCACCGTCTGGTGGGTTGCTTGTAACATTGCAATGTCGCATTTCTGCCTCGCTAGTGCTTGCAATACTTTATATCTCTTTACTGGACTACCCACACCACACACATTCCATGATATAATCTTCAGGGTGGTATATCTATGACTATCCTATAACTCATGTTGTTTAATATTTTCCAAGGAGGAGCCTCCCTAGCCTGAAGCCCCCCCTTTACAGCTGTCCCATTCCCCACTGTCTGACCTACTCTCCCCCAGAGGCTACCAACCCTACCCCCCAAACCCCTCCCCCTGTTCCCTACCCCCCTAGCTGGTCACAAACAATATGATTGGATCCCCCCCTCCTCCACTGCCCATCCCTCCCGGCACCTTCACCCCTCTGTCCCCTCATTCCATAGCTCTTCCCCAGCCCCTGCCGTTCCAACCCCCACCCTCCAAAAACAGGAAGAAAGAAAAAGGAAATACAAGGGAACAACATTACAGTACCAGACTAGAATAAGAAACACAAAGAGTCTATTATAGATATTAATGCATATCCACTTATAGCCTTCAAATAGAGCGAAGTACCAGGCTGAAAGCCTTGCCTCAGGTCCTTTGCTATCTCAGTGTCCAGTAGCAGGGCCATAAAACCAGGCTCGTCTTCAGATAGTGCCCACTCCTGTCCCAGGCAGCACTCTGGAAATCGACACCTCTATGAATCAGTCAAAGCCTGACTTCTGTGGCCTGTTGTATTCCACCGCTGAGGCTCTCATGATGCTCTGCATTGCTTCTCTGTGCAGGTTGTCGCTCTTTGCCAGTTGCTCAACATATTGAATCGCCTCCCCTGCCGATCCAAATACCTGGTGCACTCCCTCATGGGTAACATGTAGCCTGGCCAGGTACTGTACCATAAACTGAATGTTAGCATCTATCAGTTTCTGGCATAGGGGTGCGTATGCCTTCCGGTGCTGACTCAGAGCTGCAGAGTAGTCCTGCGTTATTCATATTTTCATGTTCTCTCTTTCAATAACCCCTTTTTTCTGTACAGCTCTCAATACTGCTTTCTTTTGTGAAAATTGCAAGAATTTGGCTAGGACCACCCTGGGCCTGTTGTCTTTTAGTTGTTTAGGCCCTATACTGTGAGCCCTCTCAACTACGATTTTGCCACTTTCTTCTCCCTCTATCAGCAAGCCGGTCAGATTTTCTACGTAGGCTTTGAAGTCCTTGTCCAGAATCGAGTCTGAGATACCCAGAAACTGCAAATTATTGCGTCTGGAACAGTTTTCAGTGTCATCCAGTTTCGCCTCGTGTATTTTCAACACGGCCTGCACATATCCCAGCTCCTGGATTACAGTTTCCACCACCTCTTCGGGTCTCCGCTTCCTGCATGCAGGTGCCCAACAAGCCCAAAGCGCTCTGTAGTGTGTCCATCTTATTGTGCAGTGCTTCAAATTTTACCAACAACGCACTAGAGACCGCTGCTGAGATCTCTTCAATGAATGCCAGTGAGGCCGAGGTATTCTGCACTGGGGGTGAGTCTGCCATTTTCTGCTGCCTGCGGCTGAATCTTTTTCCCGTCTCCCTGGCTTCACTGCTGACGCCATTCTCTCCGCACTTCAAGTTCTGCCCACTCCTCCCAACACTCAGGGGCTAGCAATGGTACCACTCTGCCCCGAAACATGACTCAATTCTGGCGGTTTAGAAGAGGGGGGCTGGAGTTCGAGTGATCTGCGTCCACCCAAGCTCACCACATCACGTGCCTCCATCTGATTTATGTGTTAAGTGAAAAAAATATTTTCTCCAATTAATCTTAAATGCGCTACATTGTACCTTTATTGAGTGTCTCCTAATCTGTCTACTTTTTGAAGGAGTAAATAACTGATCTGTTGTTTGGGTCCATTCCATTATTTATTTTATAGAATAAAATGAGTAAAGTAAAAGAGCAAATCTTTTAGTAAGGAGTCTTTGAAATCTTCATGGCATTTCCATTTTGTCATGTCACTGTTTGGATACCATTCTGCTGACACCATCACTGTTAGAATTCTCAACCCTGATTTTTTTATCCTGTAACCATATGAATAAAATCCAGCTTTGCATTAACGATTACTGCAGTGACTTTTTAAAAATCATTTTTGGCTCTGTATCTAAAATCAGATGGGTTTCCCCCCCCCCCCCCCCCCCAGCTAAATCTGAGAGACTTATTGGGGGTGGAGGTGGTGGGGCATTTATTAGTTCCGTTCTCCAGGACCAAGCAGAAATCAGTCCTCATATGGGTGATGTCGGTGCCGACGGAGCCCTCGTGCAGAGCATTTCCCCAGCTTTCAAGGAAAGCCTTTGGGAATGCAGCGCGCATGCGTGGTCCCCTTCCCGCCCAAGGGTGCCATCTTGCTCAGTCTTTCTTTTTCCGCGGAGCCCAACGGACGTGAGTTCGTGTCACCTGGGAAAAGTAGATTTTTTTTCTGCGATTTTTCGCTTTGTCTTATCCGGTTCGACGCCGGTTCCCCTTCCTGCCTGGGCTCAGTACACCGGTATCAAGTCCGGAATTTCTTTTTTCATTTTTTTTGTCCTTCATGACTAGCGTTCACGCCTTTTTTTGTTATTTTCACTGACAGCCCAGTCTTTTGACCTTGCAGGGGCCCTTTTTCCCCTGTTAGTTGCCAGTGGGTTCAAAAAACGTGATCGGTGCAAGACACCTATGTCTCTCACCGACACACATGACTGCTGCCTCCGACGCCTCGGGCCTGACCATGACCCGCTGGTCTGTCGCCCATGTGGCAAAATTTCGTTGAAGGCACTTCGGAGTCATCAGCATCAACGTGAGAAAATTTTTTCAGAGTCCGTGTCGAGCCTGGCCCGGACTTCATCAGAGGCCTCGACATCTCGGGAGTCTGACCCTGCCGTCGTGGTTCCTCTGAGAGGGGGTCTTCCACCCGGCAGCACAAAAGGAAGAAGAAACTCGTGAGGGCGGTGTCGGTGGAGGCCCCTGGGTCCTCGAGGGCCAGGTCATGCAGCCCTGACCACCGCCCCGGGCTCTCGGAGTCGGAGAGGCCATCCAAACTACCTCGCATGGAGCCGTAGTCCCCAAGTCACGTAAGTTCTGTTGTCCTCGTGGACTCTCCTCCGGGAGAACCGACGTTGAGTCCGACGCCGTGGGGGGCTGCTGAGTCCCCGAGCTTGGATTCAGGCTGACTGCCTTGGAGAGCAGCTTGGCTGCCTTCATGGAACAGCAGCAGGTGCTGATCGCCGTTCTGACCAGTGCATCTGCCCTGACCACCGGCACCTCGACGTCTAAGTTGACCCCGGAGGCCAAGCCGATCCTCAAGTCCATCAAGTCTTGAGTCGATCCTTGGTCAAGATCCCCCTCGACCTCCCGTGTGGGGCCGATGCTGGTGCCCTCGGCATCAGGGCGGATGGCACTGAGGCCCACACAACCGGAGCTGCTCGACTCCTCGGAAGAGTTGGTGTGGGAGACGGAGGATGAGGAGTCTCCTGACACCTTCCGGACCTGGTGCATCCCTTCGGACTCTCCGGAGTCCGAGCCTTGGAGAAGGTCACCCCCCCCCCCCCCCCCCCGAGGATACCCAGTTCTTGGACTTCGTGAGGGACATGGCCAAGGCTTTGGCATTCCCTGCAGACTCCGAGCCGAGGAGCTCGATGCCCTCCAGTATGATTTTCCTCCGAAGGAAGCCTTTACTGTACCGGTTCCTCCGATGCTGGAACAGCTGCTCTTCCATATGGGGGAGGTACCGGCCTCCGTGCTGGTTCTTAGCAAACGGGTTGATTCCATTTATCGAGTCCGTAAGAGCCCTGGGTTCCAAAAGGTGCAGCTACCGCACAATTCCATGGTTGTGGAATCAGCCATGCACCACCTGAAGAGTCAGAAGATGCACTCTTCGGTGCCCCCCTGCCAGGAGGCCCAGAACCTGGATGCCCTCAGTAGAAAGTGCTTCCAGGGCTCTATGCTATCTTGCTGTGTCCAGACTTACCAGCTGTACATGGGCATGTACTTACGGGACCTGGCAAAGGAGATTGCCGGGTTCTCAGCTGGCCTCTCCGAGGAACCCTTGCAGAGGTTCAAAACCTTGTCAACAGGGATCCGAGAGTGCTTGAAGTTTCTCTCGAGCAGCCTATGATGGCTTCGAGGCTTCGGCCCAGGTAGCCGCGGCCGGCATCGGTGCATGCCGTCAGGCTTGGCTACAGTCATCGGACCTGGAGTCATGGGTGCAGGACAAGTTGGTCGATGTCCCGTGCCGAGGTGACAACCTATTCAGTAAGCCCATGACTGAAAAGGCTGCAGAAATCGAGACTGAGACACTCACCAGGACAAGGTTATCCAGAAAGACTTCTGCTCCTTCTTAAAAAAAGAAGGGCTTGGGAAAGAAGCCCTTTTTCCCGAGGAAGGGTGCTGCCTATAAATCCTACCCTCAGTATCAGGCCTCTCCACCTCCCCAACAGGGCCAGCAGGCCAATGGGCCCTGTAGGCAGAAGACCCCCAAGCCGCCAGCTCCGGCTCCTGCACAGCAGGGAGCGTGGTTTTGACTTCCACAGCATAGCCTCTCCTCCGCCGGTGGCTCCACTCAGCACAGGGGGCCAGCAGGTGGCCAGCCATCAAAGGGGATACCTGGGTACTGAGCATAGTCCAAAAGGGCTACATGCTCCACTTCCACCAACTACCCCCCTCCTACTATCCAGGGGAGCCTCCAAGACTCCCTCTACACAGGAACCACCTCCTTCAGGAGTTGGCAAGTCTTCTAAAGGAACAGGTGGTGGAACCGGTGCCTCACCACCTGAAAGGTCAAGGCTTCTACTCCAGGTACTTACTGGTACCAAAAAGGACAGGAGGCCTCTGGCCTATTCTAGACTTGCAAAACCTAAGCAAGTTTCTGGAGAGGGAAAAGTTCAAGATGCTTGCCCTTGGGATACTGCTGCCCTACTTCCAGCAGGGAGACTGGCTATGCTCCTTAGACCTAAAGGATGCTTATACTCGCATCCTGATTCATCTAGACCACAGACAATATCTCAGATTTGTGGTGGGAGGAAACCATTTTCAGTACAGGGTACTTCCCTTTGGCCTAACCTCTGCCCCCAGGGTTTTCACCAAATGCCTGCTGGTGGTTGCGGCTTATCTCAGGAATCAGGGAATTCTTGTCTTCCCATACCTGGACGACTGGCTCATCAGGGGCCAGTCTCTCTTCTTCAGCATCTGGGCTTTGTCATAAACTACGCAAAGTCCACTTTGCTCCCCTCTCGGAACCTAGAGTTTATAGGGGCAAGCTTAGACAGCCTTCAGGCAAGACAGGGCCCACAGACAAATAGACTTGGCCAACCAGTTCCAAAGCAAGTCTCATGTCTCCGCCAGGCACTACCTGCGGCTCCTGGGCCACATGGCATCCATGGTACATGTGACTCCGAATGCCCGTCTGCACATGTGGGCTGCTCAATGGTGCCTCAGATCAGTGGATGCAGGCCACAGGCGACCTCCGAGACAGAGTAAAGGTGTCCAAACCACTTTTGGACTCCTTACAGTGGTGGCTACATATCCCAAACCTTCTCAGAGGGGTACCTTTTCAGGCTCCAGCACACACAAGGGTGCTGACGACCGATGCTTCCTTAAAGGGCTGGGGTGCACATTGCCAGGGCACGTGCACTCAAAGCCTCTGGTGTCCTCGAGAGGCCACACAGCAAATCAATCTTTTGGAGCTGTGAGCAATCCGCTTAGCTCTTGAGGCATTTTTCTCATGCCCTCTCTCACCAGTCTGTCCTAGTTCAGATGGACAATCAGGTGGCAATGGTCTATGTGAACAAAGAAGGGGGCACGGGGTCCAGGCTCCTATGTCAGGAGGCGCAGGCCCTTTGCTCCTTTCGAGTCAAACAAGGCATGTTTCTCAAAGCAGTTTATCTACCTGGTCAGGAGAATTTCCTAGCAGACAAGCTAAGCAGGATTCTCCAGCCTCATGAATGTCAGTTGAATCCATTGGTGGTCCAGCAGATCGTCCTCCGCTGGGGACTGCCATCGATCAATCTCTTTGCAAGTCCACAAATCCGTCAGCTGCCCAGGCTTTGCTCCAGACAGCTGCATCCCCTGAGGATGGCAGCAGATGCCTTTCTGATCTCTTGGTCTACAGGCTTCCTGTATGCGTTTCCTCCCACGCCCCTGTTGGCCCGAACTCTGTTCAAGATCCTCTGGGACAAGGGTTCAGTGATTCTGGTAGGCCCCCAGATGGCCGAGGCAGCCCTGGTTTCCACTTCTGCTGCAGTTGGCGGTGGAAACTCTGTTCCCTCTGGATCTGCACCCCAGTCTCAGGTCCCTCAAGTTGATGGCCTGGCTGCTGAAAGGATAGTGCTAGCTCCCTTACTTCTACCTGAGGCGGTGGTCTTGGCCTCTAGGAGGCAGTCCACCAGAAAGTCCTATGCCCTCTAGTGGCGTAGGTTTATGGTATGGTGTGCTCAGCGCAATGAAGATCCTTTCTCTTGCCTTGTGCCAGTAGTACTGCAGTATCTACTTCACCTTTCAGACCTAGGCCTTAATTCTCACTCTGTTCGGGTCCACCTCAGTGCTCTGTCAGCGCACCACTCACCGGTGGAAGGACAGTCTGTCGGTTCACCCCTTGGTGTCCCGATTCCTCAGAGGTTTGCTTCTTGCAGCAACTTACTTGGCCACCGTTTGAGCCGATGGCTACTTGCCATTTATGCTTCCTCTTGGAAAACGCTCTTCCTGGTGGCTCTTACCTCGGCCAGACATGTGAGTGAACTACAAGCTCTGGTTTCTGATAGACCGTACACATGGTTCTATAGGAACAGGGTGGTCCTATGGACCCATCCCAAGTTCCTTCCAAAAGTGGTCTCCTCTTTCCACCTCCAACCAGGAGATGGTTGTTCTGACCTTTTTTTCCCAGGCCGCATACCAGCCAGGCTGAAACAGTCTTGCATACCCTGGACTGTAAGAGGGTGTTGTCTTTTTACATAGAACGTACATGGGGGGGGGGGGGGGCGCGCGCATTGAAGGGCTACTCAGCTCTTTGTCTCCTTTGACCCTAATAAGATGGGGTTACCTGTCTCCAAGCGTACATTGTCCACTTGGGTAGCAGATTGTATCGCCTGGGCATATAAGGCAGCCAACCGCCCCCCCCCCTCTTGCAGGGTCGACTCACGGCCCACTGTGTTGGGGCGAAAGCCATGTCAGTAGCTGGTCTCCGTTCTGTTCCGTTGGCAGACATCTGCCGGGCTGCAACTCAGTCTTCAAGCCAGACTTTTGCAGCCCTTTACTGCCTGGAGAGAGTCCCGAAGGGACAGTGCTTTCGGATAGGCAGTACTCTAATCTCTTTGAGATTTAGGCAACTCCTACCCTCCGGCCCTTGTGTTGGGCTACCGTATGGGGGTGTTCTCAGAGGATATTTTCATGAATGCTGAGGCTCTTGAGAGGGAGCCATTTTTTTCAGCTTAGGGTTCCCGGTAGCTGATTGCTGGGGAGTCCCATATGTGAGGACTGACTTCCTGCTTGGTCCTGGAGAAAGAGTAGTCACTCACCTGTAACAGGTGTTCTCCAGGAGCAGCAGGAATCAGTCCTCACGACCCTCCCTCCTCCCCTGGAGTTGCAGTCATATCATTCACTTTGATGTTTTTTGCTGTCTTTTAGCTATGTCATCAGACTGAGCAAGATGGCACCCTTGGGCAGGAAGGGGACCGTGCATGCGTGCTGCATTCCCAAAGGCTTTCCTTGAAAGCTGGGGAAATGCTCCGCACGAGGGCTCCATCGGTGCTGATGTCACCCATATGTAAGGACTGATTCCTGCTGCTCCTGGAGAACACCTGTTACAGGTGAGTAACTACTCTGTCTGAGCAACAAGGAATGGAGGATGGAAGAGGACTCTGTACTTTGCCACACTCCCCTACCTCCATTATCCCTCCCATGACAGCAGCAGTCACTTCTAAGCAGCCAAATCAACCGAGAAATAGAAACAGGGATGCCTTCTTTCTTCCTCTCCTTCCCCTCCCACATATTGCACAGAATATAAGGATAATGGATGTAAATTCTAAAAACTGACACATTCACTAAATCTGAAGAGGTGATGGGGGGGGGGGTTATACCCTCCCCCCCCTGTCCCTATTGCTAGAATCGGGGATAGGAGACTGCCAAATAAATGGGGGTCGGTTGAGTCTGTGGAGAGGAGCACTACTGGCAATTCTGATATCTCCTTTCCCCTTTCTTGTCCCTGCTACCTGATATGGGAAGACTGAAGAGAAAACAGGGTAGCCTACCCTTAGGCTTCTCACTTACCACCGTAGAGGTGCAACGAACTCTGGATGCTTGTGGTTTTCTTCCCTGCGATCCTGGATCAGCATCTTTGGTGGAGCTGGTGAATGTGTCATTGACTCTGGTTTGGTTGTGTTGGGAGTTTGATTCTCCCCTGAGCAGTGCACCCCTCCCCTGCAACCTGGAAGTGTGGAGCTGGCTGGAGTTGTGCTCCTCTGTGGTGTGCTGACAAGTACGCTGATGGAGGGGAGTGAAGAGGGCACTCTGGCAGCAGTGGTGTATTATCAGTGAGGCCGGGTCATAGATTCCTGCAATTTATCTGCTGGTGGAATTCAGCCTTCCCCATGTATGGGGTTGAAGAAACGTGCTCGTATAACATTGGAAGTACTGTGGGACCTAACTACTTTGCACTCATCCCTTACTGGTTTTACTGGAACGATCGCTAAAGAAGTATTGTAAGTAAAGCAGGATGTCCAGCAGCTGTCCTGTGCACAAACGGGCCAGGTGGAGAGGCTCACTATGGTGGAAGAAGAACTTGGCTGCATTCGAGAGCTGCAGGTTGCCCTGTTGAAAGGGGACATTGCAGCAGAAAAACCTGAGTATTTGGAAAATCAGGCTCATAGAAATAACTCGATTGTTAAATTTTCCAAGATTCCTGGTATTATCTCCCCTGGAGATGGTATGCAGATACTTCAGGGAGGTGCTAAAAATCCCCCTGGCGTGTCTGCCTCCTATCTCCTAAGTGCAATATTTTTCACTGGGCCTGAGCAATCAAAGTAGTAGGACTATCACTGGTGGTCTAGGAAACCTTATGGGGTTCCTGGGGGACTCTGGTGAGGTAGTCACAGAGAGAATCACTCTTCTAGTTACACTGATGCTGGAGCCTGATGAAAAGGTTAATTCTTAAAGCATATGTCAAGAACTTCAACGAGAAGTTTATGGGCTCTGCTGTCTGTATGTTTCTAGATTTGTCACGCATTGCGCAGCTGAGGAGAGAGCTCCAGTCTAGGGTTCTCTCTCTTGGGGCTATGTTTACCTTGAAACTTCCTTTACATTGTCATGTTTCCTATAATTTATTTTTTTTCTGTTTTTTGAGCAACTGTTGGAATTTTTGAATGCTAAGGAAGATATCAGAGTAGAAATTGTCCCTCACGGCTAACACACGAGTCTCTCTAAACCCACTATACTTTAGTTTTTTCCTTTTAAATTCCTGTATTCTCTTTGGTGGTTTTCCTTTTTGTGAGCTAATCTAAATGGTGGGATATTTTCTTGAGGGTTTAATTCTTGTTTTATTTGGCTGTTAACCATGATTATTTTATTCATGTTTAATGCTTGGATGCATTAGTTTTATATGCAAATAAATAAAAAGTTAAAAAAAATGGGAGTGGGGTACTTGTACACTAAGGTTACCAGATGTCCCTAATTTTAGAGCAGAGCTGAAAAGAGGCCCTCTTTGAAATTTGGATTGAAAACTAGGAACATGCTAGATTTTATATGATTCCTTTGTGGACCTCTCATGTCACTTACATGCAGCAAAAGAAAGAGGAGGGCATGAACTGTCTGAAGCTGCCATGCTCAATA
The DNA here is from genome assembly GCA_033557465.1 of Ichthyophis bannanicus. Classification (NCBI taxonomy): domain Eukaryota; kingdom Metazoa; phylum Chordata; class Amphibia; order Gymnophiona; family Ichthyophiidae; genus Ichthyophis; species Ichthyophis bannanicus. The sequence goes on along the minus strand of CM066049.1, from coordinate 113,848,091 downwards.
CTCTATGACTGACCTCTTCATTTACTGAAATGGCTCAATGAACTGCAGGATCCTGTTTTTTCATCCATTAGACTATAATATATTTGCTGCATACATGGCAGATGAGACCGGCTGGGTACAAGCTCATTCATCTGACATCTCTGATGAGCATTTATTTTAAACTAATGAGGCGCACAGTAAGCACATTGCACAAATTAAAACAGATTGCCCAGTAGCTGGAATTGTGCAAGTCCTAAATGAGGCATTAGGATGCAAACAGAGTGAAAGGAAATGGGCATTGACTGATGGTCTCATGGCTCTATGGGGAGTGTTTAAACATATAGCTTCACATTCTGACTTTGGGAATCCTGTAGTATCTGTCTTGAATTGTTATTAGGCATTTTCCTTACTAAAGCATAGGGTGTGGGGTTTTTTAAATGTAGAAAAGGCCTTTTTATCCAGTTTCTGATGAAATGGCATGTGCAATGTGTACATTGGGTGGACTTGCAGTGTTAAATTGTGTGAAGTTCTTCATCTTTCTTGACTTGCTTCTGAGCAAGTGTAAATGCGTGCAGTGACATTTACATGCTCCTGGGACTGGTTCTAGGTGTGTATGTCTCCTTTATAAAGTCATCTCTTAAAATGGATGCCCTTCTGGACTTCTCACACTGGTGTCCTGTTATTAAATCAGGCTCTGTGAGGCCCACATGATCTTGGTTTTTCTCTGTTGGGAGGAGAATGGTGGTGGAACCGAGCCATTTAAGTATCTAGCTATGCCTCTCCAGAGAGGGAAAATAATTTGTATTAATTTGTATCCAAAGCATTGTTTGGGGATTTTATGCAACTACTCTTCTCCTTCCCAATCCTCGGGCTCAGAGGAGACTCCCTTCCCTTGTCTGGTGTCCAGTTATGACGCGTGGAAAAGTTGGCAACCCTAATTGGGATAAGCAGTCCCCCACTGTTCCCACCAATGAATTTTTTCAAAATAGTATCTGTTGGCCAGGCACTTCCACACTTGAAATCACTCCTATCCTATTTGAAACCAACAAATGAGGGGAGTAAGTTGGGAGAGGAGGGGAAGGGCTCGGCAGGATTTTCAGCTCAGGGACTGGTTGCAGTTACCAGTGTCGCTTTTTATTTATGAAAATCAAACCAGACAAAATATTAACATTCCATCTAGTCCTGCTAGACCAGTCCCGACAAGTGGATTGTATTCTACTACCAGCAGATTGGTGGAGGCAAAGAACCAATGAAAAGCCCAGGTTTCAATAACATCATTCCCATGTCTCTATTTGCCTGTGTCACCAGAGGTACCTTCACTAATTTTGACTCCAGCAATTGGGGGATGTATTTTCTCTTCTCCGAGACAAATTCTGAAGATTTGAGAAGAAAAGATTTGATTGATTTAAAATGCTTGTGAATGACAGCCTGTGAGCTGATCTCTCGGTAGAGCGTGACATGGGAGGCTCCACTAGACTGCGGTATTAGTAGCCATAGGAGAAGGGAAAATTGGTTCATCTCTGCTCTCTTACCCTGGATAAGAGCCTGTTGAGCAGCCAGGTTGGAAGGATCTGAAAGTGTACAGCTGCCTCTTACAGCCTCAATGCCCCCTCTCCTCTTCTGTTCTCCCCCCCCCCCCTCCTCATACTCTCTCCCGAAGATTGCAGAAGGCTCTCAGGTATTCACCTGCTAGCCAACTTAAATGCAGTGCTATAGAGCCAAAGAAACAGTTCCTGGAGAGTAGAGCTGAGCCCCTGTATAAGGGTTTGGCCTGGGACTCCAGGGGTGAGTACCAAAACTATTTTTTCATTGTCTTTGTTGGGGACCCCTGATTCCATCTTCCTGGGATGCAATTCGGGGCGGACTGTTGGCATGGTGTGGAGTTTCCTATTGTGTGCCTGGCAGCCATGCAGTCCTTGCACACATTCTGCCCAAGCAGCTCCATTGCCCTTTACTTCCCTAGTGCTTGTAACATGCATTGCTATTAAAAGCACAGTTAATGCGCACCACAGTAAAAGTGCAGTTACCGCCTTCCTTCAGGTTGCTATGGCCTTAGTGCGTGATGTTGTGATACTTGCCTTAACTTTGTCTTCTTCCAGGAAACGTTTGAGCTGTGGCAAGTGAGGGGCCTCATCTCTGGGTTCTGTTCTACTTGTATGGCAGCTTCTGAGTCATCCCTGGAGGACCTGCTCCCCCTCTCTCAGCCAGGGATGCAGTTAGTCCAGCCTTGCCTGCCTCAGGGCAGGAGGTGACGGATGGTGCTGTGGGTAAGGTTATCCAGCCTATCGGTGGGTTCTCCTTCTAGGGGATCTGCAGCAGTGATGCCCCCCTGGTGTTAGGGAGTCTTCTGAGAGGTGAGCTTCTGGATTGTTCTCCCTGGAATTCTTTTCCTTTTTGCAACAGGCCTGATTCTCCTGGTATGGAAATTCAGACCCTATAGCCTCTGGGCACCCCTGGATGCAGTTTTGCAGGGGGTAGGCTGAGAGTGCAAGCCCTGTTTGACTGTCTTTCACTAAGCATCCCCTGGAGATGGGGGTCATCTCAGACTGGTTTGAGATTTGGACTGTGACTTTGATTCAGATGTCTCTGTGCTGGGCTCTGATGTGGACGAGGAAGGACTCTCACCTTCAAAGGACTGGGATGAGGCTGGGATGATAGCCTTTTCCAGAAGGAAGAGATGCCTGCATTGATTGCCAGGGTTTTATCTTCTTTGAACTTGGCAAATGCTTCAGGGATGGAGCAGGAGACAAAGTTGCACCTGCTTCTGTAAGGAGTGCTGAAATCCACTACTGTCTTCACGTTCCCAGAGGGGAACAAGGAGATGATCCGGTCGGAGTGGGACTCTCCCCACTTTGGGGGTTAAGAGTGTGTAAGAAGATGTATGCTCTCCCAGAGAAGGACTGTGTGGTGTGGTTTGATATTCCCCAAGGTTGATGTGCCGGCCGTGGTGGTTACTAAGTGGACCATCATCCCTGTGGAAGGCGGCTTGGACTTAAATGAGTCTCTCTGGACTGAAAGATGGATGCCTTGTTGAGGAGCCAGTATGTGTGTGAGCCTGACTTCTCTTGCCCTGCTACAGTGGAATCCATCTCTTCCACCAGATGATACCCATCTTTTGGAGTCTGCTGTGGCCTTCCTTTCTGATGCCATGTATGACTTGGTAAGTTTGGCATCCAGGGACAGTGTCCTGTCTACTTTGTCATGGAGGTAGATCTGGCTCGGACGCTGGGCAGTGGACTCCTCCTCCAAAACGTAGCTTCCCAACTAAGAACATAAGATATGCCATACTGGGTCAGACCAAGGTCCATCAAGCCCAGTATTCTGTTTCCAACAGTGGCCAATCTAGGTCATATGTACCTAGCAGTTTCCCCAAGAGACACAAGTTCCACAATGCTTGTACTGGGTCAAGCATTGATATCTTCGGTCACTTCTTAATAATGGTTTATGGACCTTTCCTCCAGGAACTTGTCCAAACCTTTTTTAAACCCAGCTACACTAACAGCCTTTACTACATCCTCCGGTAACACATTCCAGAGTTTGATTACACGTTGAGTGAAAAAATATTTTCTTTTTAGTCTTAAATAGTTTACCCTGTAGCTTCATTGCATGTCCCCTAGTCTTTCTATATTCTGATAAGGTAAACAATCGATCTACGTTTACCCGTTCCACTCCATTCATTAATTTATAGACTTCTGTCATATCTCCCCTCAGCCGTCTCTTTTCCAGGTTAAAGAGCCCTAACCTTTTTAGCCTTTCTTCATAGGAGTATCCTTCCATCCCCTTTACCATTTTGGTGGCTCTTCTCTGAACCTTTTCTAAAATCGCTATATCCTTTTTAAGATACGGCGACCAGAATTGCACACAATATTCAAGGTGCGGTCTCACCATGGAACGATATAGAGGCATTATAATATCTTTTGTTTTATTTTCCATTCCTTTCCTTATCATACCTAGCATTCTATTTGCTCTCTTGGCCGCCGCTGCACACTGGGCTGAGGATTTTAACATGGTATCCACAATGACGCCTAAATCTTTTTCCTGGGTGGTGATTCCTAATGTGGAACCTTGCATCGTGTAACCATAGTTTGGGTTGTTCTTCCCTAGGTGCATAACCTTGCACTTGTCCACATTAAATTTCATCTGCCATTTTGATGCCCAGTCTTCCAATTTATCAAGATCCTCTTGCAATTTTTCACAATCCTCTAGGGTTTTAACAACTTTAAATAGTTTGTGTCATCTGCAAATTTGATAACCTCACTCGTTATTCCACTTTCCAGGTCATTTATGAATATGTCAAAAAGCAGCGGACCCAGCACAGATCCCTGGGGTACACCACTATTCACCTTTCTCCATTGGGAAAATTGGCCATTTAGCCCAACCCTCTGCTTTCTATCTTTCAACCAGTTCCTGATTCACAGTAGTACACTGCCTCCTATCCCATGACTCTTTAGTTTTGCCAAAAGTCTCTGATGAGGGACCTTGTCAAAGGCTTTCTGAAAGTCCAGATACACAATATCAACCGACTCACCTTTGTCCACCTGTTTATTCACTCCTTCAAAAAAGGGGAGATTCTGTTTGGAGAAGCTAGTTGAAGGACCTGGGCGAGACAGAGTCTTACCGCCTTCTGAAGGACAGGTCCAAGGGGCCTGTGAAGTGGGCAGGAGCCCCTTTCTCATTAGCTTCCATCTGCCCACTGGACACGCTAGCAGGATTCCCAGGGATCTCTGGACTTTCATCATTACTGACATGGAAAATCTTTCTTCTCCTCTGCTTCTGGACTTTGAGCTCATTCTCAGTCCTTTCATGAGGCCTGTGGGCTCAGAGACTGTCCCCTCCAGAGGTGGACCCTCCTGGACTATGCAGTTAAGATTTGGGGGCCCATTCCCCATTTCTTCCAGTTGGAGGCAGACTTCGCCTGTCCTTTCAGAGTTGGGCCTGGGTCACCAAGCATTGCTGGGTACTAGACAGCAATTCAGTTCAGCTATGTTCTGGCATGCAAGGAGCCGATTCCGGATGCCTTCATTTCTCCTTGTGGGTCGCAATCAAAAGGGCCACGGTGCGGACCGCCTTGGGCAAGTTGCTGCTCCTAAGGGCCGTAGTGCCCGTTTCCCCGGATGAGTGGGGCAAAGGCAGATTCTCCAACTACTTTATGGTGCCAAAAAAGGATGGTTCCTTCTAGCCCATTCAAGGGTATCCATGAGCACTCGTGTGTCCTGCACTTCTGGATGGAAACCTTGCGCTCCATAATTCAAGCAGTGCGCCAAGGGGAGTTCTTGGCTTCTCTGGACCTGGCCGAGGTGTACTTTCATATCCTAATACAGGCAGATCAGCAGAAACATTTGTGTTTTGCCATGCTTAGCTCTCTAGCTATCAGTTTGCTGCCCTCTCCTTTTGGGCTATCCACCATGGCAAGGATCTTCTCCTAGGCTATGGTGGTGGCGGCGGCTGTGACCATGGTTGTGGCACCAAGGCATCTGTGTCCACCCATATCTGTACAACAGGCTCATCTGGGCCTGTTTTTCAGAGGCATCATGAGTGGTGGTCTTTTGTGGAAACCTCAGCTATGTGATCAATCAGGGGAGGAGCCAGCTGTTGCCACCCCCCCCCCCCCCAGTTCCTCTGAGCACATTTTGACACTTGTGGTCAGTTTTCCTGCTAGAGAGCAAGGTCAAACAACTGTTGGAGTGCGCAGCAGGCTCACAGAGTCAGGGATTATCTTCAGCTCCTCCAATTGATGGCAGTGACCATAGAAATGGTGCTGTGGGCACATGCCCACATGCAACCGCTCCAGAAGTCCCCAAGTTATCAGGAGTTCAAGCGCAGTCTCCCACTCCCATTGATTATGAACTCCAGCCTGCGGTGGTGGCAGCAGCTGTGTAATCTGAGGAAGGGCATGGCGCTAGATGATTTCTTCTGGATCCTGCTGACGGATGCCAGTCTCTCAGGCTGAGGAGGGGCCATTGCCAAGATCGAACAGCCCAGTGCTATTTGGAACCACAGGGAAGCGGTGTGGTCGAACTGCTTTGAGACGAGGGCCATCGGGCTGGCTTTTCTGCATTTCCACTCCCTGGTCGAGGACCAGGTGGTTCGAGTGTTTTTGGACAATGCCATGATGGTGGCTTATACCAATAGGCAAGGCAGCACAAGGAGTGCCAGGGTAGTTCTGGAGATGGCTCTCTGGTTTGCATGAGTGGAGAAAACTTTCCTAGTCTTGTTGGCTCAGCACATTGCTGGAGTGGACGATGTGAAAGTGGACTTCCTCAGCAGACAATCTAGATCCTGGAGAGTGGGAATTAAGTCAGGAGGCATTTCAGTTGATTCTGTGCCACTGGGATTGCCATAAAATGGATCTGATTGTGATCCACTCTAGTACCATAGCTTGACGCTTCTTCATTTGCCACACAGGGTCTGAGGGCATTGACGCCCTCACTCAGCTTTGGCCAAGTTAGCACCTGCTGTACGTGTTTCCTCCATGGCTCCTGGTGGGACATGTGATTCAGCATATAAAGCGCCATGTAGTCAGGTTGTTCTGGAGGTGCCGGATTGGCCGAGGAAAGCATGGTTCGGAGATCTGATGCGCCTCCTGCAGGCACCTCCTTTTTGGTTGCCTCTGTCTCAGTCTATTGCAGCAGGGACCGATCATCCTGGAGGACCCGGTTCCCTTTTCAGTCGTGGTCTCTATTATGCTTGGAACCTGTAGGAGGTCTACCAAGCTGGCATATGTGCAGATTTAGTGCCTCTTTGGAGTGATGGTGCGGCGTTTTGGCAGTTGGCTCCTGAGGTGGCCAAGGTACCCTTTCTGTTGGCCTTTTTACAGGACCACCTGAAGAAAGGCCCTTCCTTTAGCTCCCTGAAAATTCAGATGACAGCTTTGGCCTGTTTCCGAGGTCCAATGGCTTGTAGATATCTAGCCTTGCACCTGGACATCTTGTGCTTTCTCAAGGAAGTTCAACATCTGCGTCCTCCAGTTTGGTCTGTGATCCCTTCCTTTGGTCTGGTGCTCAGGGCCCTGATGGTGGCGCCTTTTGAGCTGTTGAGGCTCACTACTTTCAAGGATATGAAGCTCAAAAATCTTCTTGGTCATGATTTGTGCCGCAAGGTGGATTTCTGAGCTGCAGGCTCTTTGAGATCCTTCTGTCTTTTTCTAAGGACACCGTCTCCATTTGGCCTGTGCATTCCTGCTTGCCTAAGGCAATTTCTCCCTTTATTTGAACGAGGTGGTCTGCTGGCCCTTCTCCTCTAAGGAGCAGTGTCAGGGGAAGGATAAGGATGTTTGCCTTATGGATGACTGAGGGTGCTTCACCGGTACATGGAAGAGATGAAATCCCTAAGGTCAGACCATCTTTTTATGCTGTTTGCTAGCCCGTGCAAGGGTGACATGGTGGCCAAGTTAGCTTAGGGTGCTAGATTAAGGAGGCCATTGTCTCAGTGTATCTGTTGCAGAACTGACTGTTTCTAGAGCACAAGCGTTGTCCTGGGCTGAGCGGAGATCGGTAGTTCCACAGACATTTGTTGGGCAGTAACATGGGCATCACTTTCCACTTTTGTCAAACATTACAATTTGGATGTCCACATGTGGTGGACATGGCCTTTGGCTCTGGGGTTTTGTGAGCTGCTGTCTTCTTTCCACCCAGTGGAATTGTAGCTTTGGTCTATCCCACTTGTCTGGACTGGTCTAGCAGGACAATATGGAAGATGACATCTAACTTTCCAGTTAATGTCCTTTCCTTGAGTCCTGCTAGACCAGTCCAGAGCCTGCCCCTGAAACTGCATTTGCTTGTTCTTCTGCTGCAGTTCCCTTGGGTCCACTATGATTTTTATACTTGGCTCTGTGGGTTCATCTTCCACAGACAACTTTCTGTTTTATACGTTCCTATACATCTTTCTCTACTATTGCTTTCTCCTTGTTGCCCACGATTCAGGTTGTGGGGCTTGCCATGTTTCTCCCATAAGCTTTGGGATATAAGAACATAGGATACTGGGCTTGATGGAGCTTGGGTTCTGACCCAGTATGGCATATCTTGTTTCCAACAGTGGCCAATCGAGGTCATAAGTACCTAGCAGTCTCCCCAAAAGACACAGGTTCCTCAATGCTTGTAATGGGTCAAGAAGTGATATCCTGGGTCCCTTTTTAATAACGGTTTATGGACCTTTCCTCCAGGAACTTGTCCAAACCTTTTTTTAAACCCAGCTACACTAGCAGCTTTTACTACATCCTCAGGTAACAAATTCCAGAGTTTGATTACATGTTGAGTGAAAAATATTTTCTTTTATTAGTCTTAAATAGGTTACCCTGTAGCTTCATTGCATGTCCCCTAGTCTTTTTATATTCTGATGACATAAAACAATCAATCTACGTTTACCCATTGCACTCCATTCATTAATTTATAGACCTCTATCATATCTCCCCTCAGCTGTCTCTTCCAGGTTGAAAAGCCCCAACTTTCTTAGCCTCTCTTCATAGGAGTATCTTTCCATCCCCTTTACCATTTTGGTGGCTTTTCTCTGCACCTTTTCTAATAACGCTATATCCTTTTTAAGATATGGTGACCAGAATTGCACACAATGTTCAAGGTGCGGTCGTACCATGGAACGATACAGAGGCATTATAATATCCTTTGTTTAGTTTTCCATTCCTTATCTTATCATACCTAGCATTTTATTTACTCTCTTTGCCGCCACTGCACACTGGGTGGATGGTTTCAATATGTTATCCATGATGACGCCTAAATCTTTTTCCTGGGTGGTGGTTCCCAATGTGGAACCTTGCATTGTGTAACCATAGTTTGGGTTGTTCTTCCCTAGGTGCATAACTTTGCACTTGTCCACATTAAATTTCATCTGCCATTTGGATGCCCGGTCTTCCAATTTATCAAGATCCTCTTGCAATTTTCCACAATCCTCTTGGGTTTTAAGAACTTTAAATAGTTTTGTGTCATCTGCAAACTTGATAACCTCACTCGTTATTCTCTTTTCCAGGTCATTTATTAATATGTCAAAAAGAAGCAGACCCAGCACAAATCCCTGGGGTACTCCACCTTTTTCTATTGTGAAAACTGGCCATTTAGCCCTACCCTCTCCTTTCTATCTTTTAACCAGTTCCTTATCCACTGCCTCCTATCCCATGACTTACTTTTGCCAAAAGTCTGAGGGACCTTGTCAAAGGCTTTCTGAAAGTCCAGATACACTATATCAACCGACTCAGCTTTGTCTACCTGTTTATTCACACCTTCAAAAAAACCCAACAGATTAGTAAGACAAGGTCTTCCTTGTCTAAAGCCATGTTGGCTGTCTCCCATTAAGCCATGACTATCTACATGATGAGTAATTTTGTTCTTTACAATGGTTTCTACCGTTTTTCCTGGTACTGACATCTGTAGTTTCCCGGATCACCCTAGGAACCCTTTTTAAAAATTGACGTTACATTGGCGATCCTCCAATCTTCAGGTATTACAGATGATTTTAATGATAGTTCACAGTTTACTAATAACAGGTCTGCAATCTCATATTTCAGTTCTTTCAACACCCTTGGATGTATACCATCCGGTCCAGGTGATTTGCTACTCTTCAGTTTATCAAATAGTTGTAATATATCTTCCCATTGTACTGATATTTTTTTTTTCTTTCGCTTCCTCTATAGTATCACCTTTAAATACCACTTCAGTCATTGGTAACATCTCTACATCTTCCTCAATAAAGACCGAAGCAAAGAATTCATTCAGTTTCTCCGCTATAGCCTTGTCCCCTCTTACTGCCCCTTTTACCCCTCTATCTAATCTAATGGTCCAACTGACTCACTCACAGGTTTTTTGCTACTAATGTACTTGGGGGAAAAGTCTTTATCACGTGTTTTTGCTTCCACAGCAAGTTTCTTCTCAAATTCTCTCTTTGCTTGCCTTATCAATTCCTTGCATTTAACTTGCCAGTGCTTGTGCTGTTTCCAGTTTTCGTCATTTGGCTCTTTTTTTCCATTTCCTGAAAGATGCTTTTTTTGGCAACAGCCTCTCTGACCTCACCTGGCAGTTTTTTGGACTTCCTTCCACCTTTCTTAAAGCATGGAAAACAGCTGGTCTGGGCTTCCAAGATAGTATTTTTAAACACCCAAGCTTGATGTAAGTCTTTGACCTTTGCAACTGCTCCTTTTAGTTTTTCTTAACCATTTTCCCTCATTTTATCATAGTCTCCCTTTTGAAAGTTAAAAGGTAGTACTGTGGATTTCCTTACCATCCCTCCTTCATTAATTAAATCAAACGCGATCATGCTATGATCACTATTGCCAAGTGGCCCCAACACCCTTATCTCTTACACCAGATCTGGTGTTCCACTAAGGACTAAGTCCAAAATGGCTTTCCCTCTGGTCAGTTTATGAATCAACTGCTCCAAGAAGCAGTCATTTATTTCATCTAGAACTTTATCTCCCTAGCATGTCCTGCTGTGACACTGACCCAGTTAATACCGGGATAATTGAAATCACCCATTATTATTACTGTGTTGTAACTTTTGTTAGCTTCCCTGATTTCTTTTTCAGAATTTCATCATCCATTTGTTCATTCTGGCCAGGCAGTCGATAGTACACCCCCACTGCCATCACCTTCCCCTTTTTACATGGAATTTCAATCCATAGAGATTCTACAGAAAATTTTGTTTCCTGCAAAACTTTAATCCTTTCTGACTCAATGCCCTCTATGACATAGAGCACAACCTCTCCACCAGTTTGATCAGCTCTATCATTACGATACAGTTTGTACCTAGGTATCACAGTGTCCCACTGGTTGTCCTCCTTCCACCATGTCTCTGAGATACCAATCATATCTAACTTCTCATTTAGTGCTATATATTCTAACTCTCCCGTCTTATTTTTTTAGACTTCTCGCACTTGCCATCAAGCATTTTAGAGACTGTATTTTATTCATATTAATCTGGTTATCGGTAGGCAAGGGCAATTTGGAATCTTTAAGCTCTGTCTGCTCTGTACTCAAGGGCATTTGGGCTTCCTTTGTCTGTATTGGAACCTCTCTGCTGATGTGCCCTAACTTCATTTTTTTTGGTAGTATCCTTCAAGGATATCTTTTTTCCGAACCATGCGCTCTTTGGCGACTGTCAGCTTTCCCCTATTATCTAGTTTAAAAGCTGCTCTATCTCCTTTTTAAAGGTTAATGCCAGCAGCCTGGTTCCATCCCGGTTAAGGTGAAGCCCATCCCTTCGGAAGAGCCCCCCCTTTCCCCAGAATGTTCCCCAGTTCCTAACAAATCCAAAACTCCCCTCCTTGCACCATCCACACATTGAGATTCCGGACAATTTACTGAAGGGACCTCTGGTGGCTGAGGCAAACAGAAGCATGGGAATGATGACGCTGAAACCTGGGCTTTTCATTGGTTGTTTGTCTCCATCACTCTGCTGGTAGGGGAACATAGCCCACTTGTCTGGACTGGTCTGGCAGGACTCCAGGAGAAGACATTAACTAGTATGTAAAATGTCACTTTTTTCTTTGCTCTGGCTAACCCTCTAGGTACTTTGCAAAGTTAATATTCTGTAAATAAACAGGATAAGGGAGAAATATCCCACTAGTTTTTCCAATAGGGAGGTTGCTTTTATCAAAGCTATAGCCTGTAGATCAGGGTTTTAAACTCCAGTCCTGGAGGGCCGCAAACCAGTCAGGTTTTCAGTGTATCCCTAATGCATATGCATGAGATATATTTGCATGCACTGCCCCCATTGTATACAAATATATCTCGTGCATATTCATTAGGGGTACCCTGAAAACGTGACTGGTTTGAGGCCCTCCAGGACTGGAGTTTGAGACCCCTGCTGTAGATGTATGACACATTAATGTTATACTGCTCATGCTGAGTTAGTGTACAGTGTGTTCTGTCTACAAGCTAGCTCAGCATGAGTGAAAATACTAAAACAAAATTTGGCATTCTGGGAAAAAACCCTGTGAATTTATAGTCTTTGATTTCAGGCTCTCACTCTGAAGAGAGACTTTTCTGTCTGAACTGCAGTTAACACAATCAAAATAAAAAAAAAATCATTCTATAAACACCCAAAGGGAATGCTTATGTAGAAAACTTTAATATAAGGAGAAAAGGATCATGTAGCTGGCCCTTGATTTACACTCATTACATCAATGATCCTGAAAAGCTCCTTTCTTTTTTTCTATTTTTCCAGTTTTTCAATTATTTTGATATCAAAACGCCTTTCATCCCACAGAGCATGTCAAAATAGCTAGCTGAACGTGATATTGACGACATCCAAGGTATGTCTTTACTATATAAATAGTGCCTCTCGGGCAACACCTAGCTGTAATGAATGGAGTGGAATGGGTAAACATAGATCGCTTTTTTTTTTTTGTTTGTTTACGCCATCAAACTATAGAAAGACTAGGGGGCATGCAATGAAGCTACAGGGTAATCTATTTAAGACTAATAAAAGAAAATATTTTTTCACTCAACATGTAATCAAACTCTGGAATTTGCTTCCGGAGGATGTAGTAAAAGCTGTTTAGTATAGCCGGGTTTAAAAAAGGTTTGGAGAAGTTCCTGGAGAAAAGGTCCATAAACCATTATTAAAGTGCACCCAGAATATTCACTGCTTGCCCCAGTACAAGCACTGTGGAACCTGTGTCTTTTTTGGTGAAACTGCTAGTTACTTGTGACCTAGATTGGCCACTATTGGAAACAGGATACTGGGATTGATGGACCTTAGTCTGACCCAGTATGGCATATCTTGTATGTTCTGGGAACAAGCAGGAAGTCAGCCCTCGCATATGGGTGATGTTGTCACCGACGGAGCCCTCACAGAAGCATCCCCCAGCTTTCAAAAAGTCTTTGGGAGATGCCACCACGCATGTGTGGTCCCCTTCCTGCCCAAGGGTGCCATCTTGCTCAATCTCCTTTTTTCCACAGAGCCCTTCAGACATTGTCTGGTTTGTCTCTGGAAAAAGTTGATTTATTTTGTTCCCGCGTTTCCAACTCTCCTCCGGTATTGCATCGGTACTCTTCCCACCTACTGACCTCTGTGCCTTGGCATTGGGTTCGGTTTAATTTTTGTAGTTTTTCATTCTTTTCTCTTTCTGGTGCCTTCATGCCTTTTTTCTCCCACTGGCAGCCAGAGGGTCTTCATCCTCGCGGGGTACTATTTTTTTTTTTTTCTCCCCCCATGGCTACCAGTGATTTTAAGAAGTGTGATTGGTGCTCTAAAATCATGTCTTTGACTGACACACACGACTGCTGTCTTTGCTGCTTTAGGCCAGACCATGAGCTGGCGGTCTGTGGTCTCTGCAAGAAGGTGCAAGAGGAGGCCCTCAAGCCAGCAGCAGCACAATAAGTTTTTCCACGATGCCTCCAAAGACCAGGGCCTCTTCCAAGGCCCCGACATCTCAGGCAGAACTCTCCAAACCCAAGGATTGTCGTGGGTCCTCAAAGGGGCTCCCTCGAGGGAACCCGGGAAGAAGAAACCCTTGAAGGTGGTGGTCTTGGATGGTTCTGACTGGCCTGGAGCTGCCCGGGCCCGGTCCCTCAGTCAGAGGCATCGGAAAAGGAGAAACCTGTAAAGTTTCCCCAGAAGGATCCAGCCGCGGACCAACCTTTGTCCCCAGACACCATCCTCGTCTGATTCCACTTCAGGGGAGCCAGCATTGGGCCCGAGTCTCTGTGCCTGCTCCAAAGGCTGTGGAGCCTTCTGGTCTGGAGTCCAGAATGGCGGCTCTGGAGCAAAGTTTGTCTTCCTTCATGGACAAGCAATGGCTGCTGTTGTCCGGCATGACCGGTTCATCTGCCCTGACCACTGGGCCCTCGATGTCAAAGACGTCCCCGGAGGCCAAGCCGATCCTCGTGGTACTTTGGCCTTGAATTGATCCTCTGCAGAGGTTGGGCTCTACGTCCAAATCGATGGGACTGCGGTCATTGCCAGCTATAGGGCATTGAGGCCCGTGGAGCAGCCCTCCTATGAGTCCTCCACAGACTACTCCAAGTGGGAGATGGAGGACGAGGAGTTCCCCGATAAGTCACCATTGTGACATCCCTTCGAATTCTCCCATCTCAGAGCCTCGGCGGCAGTCCCTGCCCGAGGACATTTCTAAGGCTCTGGCATTCCCGACCGAGTCGGAGGAGTTACCCTCAGGTGGATGCTCCACATGTGTGAGACACCGGCATCAGTGCCGGTGGTGAGCAGACAACTTGACTCGATGTATCGGGTCCGCCGGAGCTGGGACTTCCAGAAGTCACAACTTCTGCATAACTCCATGGAGGTGGAGTCGGCCATGCGTTGGCTGAAAAGCCAGAAGATGCACTCCTCGATGCCCCTCTGGCAGGGAGCCTGCACCTTGGATGCCCTCGGCAGAAAGTGCTAACAGGGTTCAATGCTCATCTGCTGCATCCAAGCCTACCAGCTGTACATGGGCATGTACTTGAGAGACCTGGTGAAGGAACTCGCCGGGTTCTCAGCGGTCTCTCCAAGGAACTTTTGCAACGATTCAAGAGCCTGGCCAAGGCAGTGCATGAACGGTCTCGAACGGCCTATGACTGGTTCAAGTCGCCAGCCTGGGTAGCCATGGCAGGCATCAGTGCATGCTGCCAAGCTTGGATTCAGTCATCCGACCTCGAGCAGTGGGTTCAGGACAAATTGGTCGATGTTCCATGCCAAGGAGAGAACCTCTTTGGCAAGCCCATGATTGACAAGGCTGCCGAGCTGAAGACTGAATTGATGACGAGGACCAGGTTCTCTAAGAAGACTGCTGCCCCTCCCCGATGAAAGTGTTCTGGTAAAAAGCCCTTTTACCTAAGGAAGGGGGCTGCTTACTGAGGCCCTTCCTCCCCCCGGCTCCCCAACCTGGTCAGCAGGTCAAGGGACATGGGCATGACCTGAGTAAACAGAAGGCTCTAAAAACCCAGGCTCTGGCTCTGGCCCTGGCCCTGGCCCAGCCAGGGGGGAGCTTTTTACTCCTAGAGTATAGCCTCTCTACCCCAAGGAGATCAGCAGTCCACAGAGGGACCCTGTATGCCCAGAGGTGGGTGTTCATCACCACCGATTCCTGCTAAGCCCTCCCTGACTACCCTATCTCCTCCACCTAGCTCAGACAGCCCCCCCCCCTCCGTATTTCCTGGGAGAGCCTCTCAGGTCTCCCCTCCACCGGGACCACCTTCTGAAGGAGTTGATGGGTCTTCTCGAGGACAAGGCAATGGAACCAGTGCCCCACCACCTCAAGGGCAAGGGGTTCTACTCCAGATACTTCCTCATGCCAAAGAGGACAGGGGGCCGAGGGCCCATCCTCGACCTGCGCAACCTCAGATTTCTGGTGAGGCAGAAGTTCAAGATGCTCTCCCTAGGAACATTGCTACCATACCTCCAGCAGGGAGACTGGCTATGCTCCTTAGACCTCAAGGATGCTTACACTCATATCCTCATCCACCCAACCACAGGCAGTGCCTGCGGTTCATAGTAGGGGGCAGGCACTTTCAATACAGGGTGCTCCCCTTCGGCCTGGCTTCTGCCCCAAGGGTCTTCACAAAATTCCTGGCAGTCATGGCTGCCTTCCTCTGTCTCCAGGAGGTCCTCATTTTTCCCTACCTGGACAACTGGCTCATAAAGAGAGGCACAGCCTCCGATGTGCAGCAGGCCACCGCACACACCATCCATGTTCTGCAACACTTGGACTTTGTCATAAACTATCCCAAGTCTCACCTTCTCCCGACACAGTGCCTGGAGTTCATCAGAGCAAGGATCGACACTCTCCAGTCGAAGGCCATCTTGCCCAAAGACCGGGCCGATCGTCTCAGGTCCCTAGCTCGGGACGTACAGCACTGTCCCTCGGTGCCCACTTGGCTTCTTCTGTGCCTCCTTGGGCACATGGCCTCCATGATCCACTTCACCCCAGACGCTCGCCTCCACATGAGGATGGCGCAGTGGTGCCTCTGAGGTAGTGTTTTTTTGACCTGCCAGTTGGCGGACTCCCTGGTCTAGTGGCAGTCTCTCCAGCATCTCGAGGTGGGCATGCCTTTTCAGGCCCGAAGCCACTTGAGGGTCCTCACCATGGACGCCTCCCTGCTCAGCTGGGGAACCCACTGCGGAGATCTCTGCACTCAGTGCAACTGGTCGCCAGACGAGCATACCCTCCGGCGCTCACCCTCTGAGCTCCCGACACCATCTTCTGCTCTCCCCTTACCTGGGGATCGAGCGCAGACAGCGGGAGGAGCCTTGAGACCCAGCGAGGCCCAATCGGGGCAGGGCACAAGGCCTACAAAAGCTTCGCGCCATCCGGCGCTCACCCTCTGAGCTCCCGACACCATCTTCTGCTCTCCCCTTACCTGGGGATCGAGCGCAGACAGCGGGAGGAGCCTTGAGACCCAGCGAGGCCCAATCGGGGCAGGGCACAAGGCCTACAAAAGCTTCGCGCCATCCGGCGCTCACCCTCTGAGCTCCCGACACCATCTTCTGCTCTCCCCTTACCTGGGGATCGAGCGCAGACAGCGGGAGGAGCCTTGAGACCCAGCGAGGCCCAATCGGGGCAGGGCACAAGGCCTACAAAAGCTTCGCGCCATCCGGCGCTCACCCTCTGAGCTCCCGACACCATCTTCTGCTCTCCCCTTACCTGGGGATCGAGCGCAGACAGCGGGAGGAGCCTTGAGACCCAGCGAGGCCCAATCGGGGCAGGGCACAAGGCCTACAAAAGCTTCGCGCCATCCGGCGCTCACCCTCTGAGCTCCCGACACCATCTTCTGCTCTCCCCTTACCTGGGGATCGAGCGCAGACAGCGGGAGGAGCCTTGAGACCCAGCGAGGCCCAATCGGGGCAGGGCACAAGGCCTACAAAAGCTTCGCGCCATCCGGCGCTCACCCTCTGAGCTCCCGACACCATCTTCTGCTCTCCCCTTACCTGGGGATCGAGCGCAGACAGCGGGAGGAGCCTTGAGACCCAGCGAGGCCCAATCGGGGCAGGGCACAAGGCCTACAAAAGCTTCGCGCCATCCGGCGCGCCCGCGCCTGGCGGGCCCACGCCTGAGGGCCTCGCCAGAGGGCCCTTTGGCGTGGCCCTTAGGCGGGGACCAAAGAAGGGGCACCAGAAGACTGCTGCACAACAAACAGCACCAGACGACGCACTCATACAGCCTCGAACAACGCCGCTGGAAAACCACCGTATGCAAATCTCCCACGAATCCAAGCAGCTTGAGCTCCTACAAAGTTGAGCTCGCTCCCACCCTCATCGAAGATTTCCTTGAACACAGCAAGTATACTACACTAAAACGAACTATCTATACCTGGAACTTTTGCACACTCGTTCATAACGCGATATATACTATTATCAGTAATCACTAAAATGCAAGTTCTATCTCCCAGTAGCTAGATATACTGTTGTCAGTAACCATTAATTGCAAGTACTGTCTCCCAGTAGCTAAATATACTGTTGTCAGTAACCATTAATTGCAAGTACTGTCTCCCAGTAGCTAAATATACTGTTGTCAGTAATCATACTCGCTTAATACACAATGCCCTCATTAATGATGCATACACTGGTAACCCTCATCATTACCTACCTCCTCACTGCACTAGCTGGATACTCAAACGCCTTTAATGGCGACCAAAACTCCATACCAATATTAAGAAATAATTGGAAGAGATGGTCAAACAAGACACAAACAGACCCTAACCCTACCCATACCCACCACTCTCATTTAATCCACGTTGCTCTTCAGCTCACCAAAAAATCTCAACCTAAACGACAATACCAACCACCACTGCATTGCGCCCTTATCAATATTAGATCCATCCGCACAAAGTGGCCTTTGATACCTGATCTCATAACAACGCACAACCTTGACATTTTGATGATCACAGAAACCTGGCTATCTGACTCTGATAATATAATCCTCAATCAGATGCTCCCCCCAGGCTTCTCAATATACACGTGTCACAGGACCAAACAAAGAGGAGGTGGAGTACTCATCATCTCTAAAAGCCAGCTACAATTTCAGATAGACAACAGTATTAGCACAACCCACCTAAACATACTCAACATATCAAACAATGAGCATTCAATCAACCTAGTCTATAGATCTCCAACAACGTCAGCTGATGATCTGCCAACGATAGTTGACCGGGCCTGCAATACGGAAAAACCACAATTATCTAATTGGATATTAGGAGATTTCAACCTCCCCTCTCTACATGATACTCAAATCGCAGCATTTATAGAAGCGATCGACAACCTTGGATACAACCAGATAGTCAAGGAACCTACTCATACTATGGGAAATACCCTCGATCTGATATTCGTTCCACAAGCCACCTCAGAAACCGACCACAATTATGATATTTCCATAATACCAGTACCATGGTCGGACCACAGCCTAATCTTATTCCAAATTCCCAACTCCTCCAAGGCCATTAACTCCAAATCCACCCTCGCCAAACCAACAACTAGGAGGTTCCGCCCATTTGACAAAGACGAAGTACTCAAGAATATTCTTCCAATACTACACACCTCTGAACCTGATTTGGATAGCCTAATCAACACTTGGGACCACACTCTTAGAACTAACTCCCAAACAACAAATATGTCAAGAAAGCCCAACCATCGGACACATGTTGCTTGGTATTCTAATGAACTGAGAACATCCCTCCTCCATCTTCGTAGACTCGAAAAACGCTGGAGACGATCCCACTCTACCGACGCCTACACAGCCTACTGCAAGCACCTAAAAAAGCATCGCCAGGAAATAGCAGATCGAAGGAAACAATTCCATACTAATCTCCTAAAACAATCATTAAATAAACACCATGACCTCTTCAACATTGTAAAGACAATGGCAAAGGAACCTACTCCCCAACACACTCAAACGATACATCCACAAGATTATGCTGACTATTTAAAATCAAAAATGAAGAAAACAACCAACATCTACATCACAGAACCAACAAATATAGACAAGCTATCACAGTCAAACACACTAACCAAGTTTAACGCATTATCAACCAAAGAAATTGAAAACACCATCGCATCAATAAATGCTACCACTGCAGCAAATGATCCATGTCCAGCGGCCTGGATAAAAAACATTAGATATGAAGTAAGCTTCTTCATACACAATATCCTTGAACAATCTTTCTCAACCGGAACCTTTCCTCAGTGCCTTAAACAAACCTCAATTAGACCATTACTAAAAAATAACAAATTAGACCCCCTAATAGTAGAATCCTATAGGCCAATATCCAGCATCCCGCTGCTAGCGAAAATAATTGAGAAAGTGGTACAACGTCAAATACAACAACACATAGACACTGAAGCTCCACTGGACATTGCACAACACGGTTTTAGAGAAGCCCACGGAGTTGAGACCCTACTCATCACTCTATTCAATACATTAATCACAGGAATAGATAATATCCACCAAGGATTTATCCTTATATTCATGGACATCTCAGCTGCGTTTGATTCAGTAAGCCATCAAATACTTATCCATCGCCTTAAGGAAAAAGGAATACTTGGAACCGCACTTGACTGGTGTATATCCTACCTAAATAACCGTTGGCAACAAGTAAAAATTGAGGAAAAAACATCTGAACCATTTCTGCAAGATCAAGGGGTACCACAAGGTTCCTCTCTTTCAGCACTAATGTTTAACATATACATGCAACCAATCTGTGACCTCATCCGCTCTTTTAATGTTACCTGCCTAGCATATGCAGATGACATTCTCCTATACATGCCATTCTCCATCAACCACCCTGATTTTACACCTTTGATAAAATGCTTTGAATCAGTGGAAGACTGGCTCCTCTCACAGAACCTAAGAATCAGCCATAGCAAGACCGATGTTATGTTTATCACAAGGGATCAAAACTTCACACCTCCCACTACCTTAAAGATAAAGGACAAGGAATTGACAGTAAAACCTACGATACGATACCTAGGTATTACCCTTGACCAGCGCCTTAATATGAAGACCCACATAAAAAACATAACAAAACTAATATATCACAAGATACGCACACTACGCCACTTAAGACCTTTACTTGAACCCACAGACTTCAGAACTGTCTACCAAGCCTTGGTAATGCCTCATCTTGACTTCGCAAATGCAATTCTACATGGTCTCCCGCAATCAACTTTAAATCCCCTACAATTGGCGATGAACACCGCTGCTAGAGTTCTCGAAGGAATATCAAAGACAGACCACATAACCCCAATTCTAAAAAGCCTCCACTGGTTACCAACCAACGCAAGAATCCACTACAAGATACTAGTCATTACTTTCAAAGCCCTAAACAATCAAGCACCATCAACGATCACCAACCTTTTACACACACAGACTCCCAATAGATCCAGAAGATCAACTGCTATAAACTCATTAACAATCCCAAGACAATCAGATACACTAAGGAAACATCTAAAAGAGCCTTCAGCATTCATGCCCCAATAGCTTGGAATGCACTCCCACCAGAACTGCGAGCCATAACCAGCCTAACACAATTCAGAAAAAGTCTCAAACACCACCTCTTCTTAAGCTATTTCCCAATTTAGTTTTGCACAAGAGAAATACTACATCCATATTCAGGTCAAGACAACTTCAACTGTGACTAATGTGTATAGACTACTGTATATAGTTACATAATGTACATAGTTTCCCTTTATTACCAAGTTCAAATTCCTGTTACTTGTAAAATGCACTACAGTTTTTCTGTATGTATATGTTTGGTTCTATGTAAACCGCGCTGATGATAATAGTGCGGTATATAAGAGATGTTAAATAAATAAAAATAAATAAATACCCAGCAGATCAACCTTCTGGAGCTCCGAGCCATACACCTAGCCCTGAGGGTCTTCTGTCACTACCTGCGTCACCAGCAGGTGCTGTTCCAGACAGACAACCAGGTGGCAATGTTCTACGTGAACAAACAGGGGGGTGCACAGGGTCTTGTACCCTTAGTCTGGAGGGCACTGGTCCTCTGCTCGTACAGAATCCAATAGGGAATCCTCCTGTGAGCAGTGTACCTGCCAGGCCAGGACAACCTGATGGCTGACAGACTCAGCAGAGTTTTCCAGCCGCACGAGTGGCAGCTGGACCCCAGGGTAGCTAGTTGGCTTTTCCAGCTCTGGGGGGAATCCATGATGGACCTGTTCGCCAGTCCGGACAATTTTCAGTTGCCCTGCTTCTGCTCCCGGCAGGCCTACCCCTCCATGGTAGCAGTGGATGCGTTTCTAGTCTCATGGTAGAAAGGCCTCATGTATGCCTTCCCTCCAACACCGCTTATCACCAAGACCTTGTTCAGGACCCTCTGCAACAGGGCCTCTCTGATCCTGATAGCTCCTCGGTGGCCCAGGCAGCCGTGGTTCCTGCTGCTTCTGGCCCCCATCCTCTTGGGGCCTGCCCTGAAACTCCTATCTCAGTAGGGGATGCTCTCCTGCACTCCAACCTGAGGTCCCTCTTGTTGACAGCATGGCTGCTGAGAGGGTGACTCTGGCCCCTCTCAAATTTCCGGTTGAGGTGGAGGACATTCTGCTGGCCTCTCGCAAGGCCTCTACTCGGAAGGCTTATGCCCTCAAATGGCACCTGTTCTCTGCTTGGTGTGCTGAACACGTAGCTGATCCTTTCTCCTGCCCGGTGGCTCTGGTCTTATAGAACCTTCTCCACCTCTCTGTCTGGACTAAAGTCTAACTCTGAGTGCCCTGGCGGCACACCACCATCCGGTGGATGGTAAGCCCCTCTCGGTCCAACCATTGGTGACTCGTTTCCTTCAGGGCCTATTCTTATCGAAACCCCCAGTTTGCCCTCCAGCAACCGAATGAGTCCTCAACGTTATGTTGGGACAGCTCACTTGCCCACCCTTCGAGCCTTTGGCTACCTGCAACCTTCACTACCTCTTGGAAAGTGGTTTTCCTGGTCGCGCTCACCTCTGCTCACAGAGTTAGCAAGCTCCAAGCCCTTATGGCAGAGGCGCCTTATACCAGGTTCTACAAGAACAAAGTGGTGCTTTGCACGCACCCCAAATTCCTGTTGAAGGTAGTGTCGCCCTTCCGTCTTAACCAGGAAGTGGTACTTCCTACCTTCTTCCCAAGACCTCACTCCAGTCAGGTGGAGATGGTCCTTCTTACCTTGGACTGTAAGAGGGCTCTGTCCTTCTATATCAAATTGTTTTATATTATGTCACATCATTCTCTCTGTTTTTGCATTTTATGGACAGTATATATGCATTTGTTTTTACATCTTATTCTACCATAATATTTTTTATTCATTTCATCCATTCTGTGCTATTTATATTTTATTTATTTTCTTTTACTTTTGTTGCTTTTTTTTATGTCATAGTTTTTGTTTTATGTCCAACACGAAAGCACGAATCCACGTGCAACTAACAAACCCAGTCGAAGAAGTGGATAGCAGAGGAAGAGAACTTTTATTGAACACCTTTAGCCAATGGCCTGACACAGGCCGTGTTTTGTTATGCCTTCATCAGGGGCTTACTTGGCTTTGTATTCTATTAAAAGCTCGATCCAAAACAGCGCTTTCTGTATAATTCCAAAGGCATAAACTGCGATTTCTTTTGATCACCCCTCCAACAAAAAATGCAGCCGACTATACCATAAAGCTGCCAGTGTATGCACTAAAAACAGGACAGTTTGAGCAGCATATAAAATCACTAACCTTTCTGTGTAATTCCTAACACATAACCTGCGATATCTTTTTGATCACTCCTCAAGCGATAGATGCAGCCGACTACACCATAAAACGCCGGCGTCAGTTTTTGCCTTTGGAATTATGCAGAAAGTGCTGTTTTGAATCAAGCTTTTAATAGAATACAAAGCCAAGTAAGCCCCTTATGAAGGCATAGCGAAACACGGCCTATGTTGGGCCATTGGCTAAAGGTGTTCAATAATAGTTTGTTTTATCCATCATTTCTCCGTTTTTCTTGTAGCTCTTTTATATTTTTATTTTTAACCATTTTTTATTCGGTCATCTTCGTATCACTGCAGTTTTTATATACATTTTTTACACACACATATACAATCTTTTTTCTTAGGTTTTATAACACACATTTTATCCTTTTGTAGATAGGGGCTTTTGATCATAATTTCTCTCCTGCCCCTTTTGTCTCGTGGCTTTTTTGTTTTTTTCTAGCTTTGCCTAGCATAATGTTTTTAATTTTGAGATGTTTGTACCATCTCACTGACATACAGCTGTTTTTTTTCCCTCTGTGTGCTTGTATGCTTTTTTTTTGGGTTCACTCAGAATTTGTTAATCTCCCAGGGGGTGACGTTTTCCCCGTGCGAGTCACATAACCAGTCACATGCGTGGTGTTTTTTACTATTTGCAATAAGGTCCTTTTACAAGGTATCTTCCACTTGATCTCTTTTTTTTTTATTTGAATGCCAGTTCCCCTGCACATCTTACAGTATTTCCAAACATTTTTTGTTGGTCATACCTGCCACATCATATGATTACTGCATGTTATCCTGATGTTCATCAGCACAGTTTCCGATTTCACGGTGATTCTGCTGTTTTGACCTTGTACAAAAGAACATAAGATATGCCATACTGGGTCAGACCAAGGTCCATCAAGCCCAGTATCATGTTTCCAACAGTGGCCAATCTAGGTCATACGTACCTAGCAGTTTCCCCAAAAGACACAGGTTCCACAATTCTTGTAGTGAGTCAACCATTGATATCCTGGGTCCCCTCTTAATAATGGTTTATGGACCTTTCCTCCAAGAACTTGTCCAAACCTTTTTTAAACCCAGCTACACTAACAGCCTTTACTACATCCTCCGGTAACAAATTCCAGAGTTTGATTACACGTTGAGTGAAAAAATATTTTTTTATTAGTCTTAAATAGTTTACCCTATAGCTTCATTGCATGTCCCCTAGTCTTTCTATATTCTGATAATGTAAACAATTGATCTATGTTTACCCGTTCTACGCCGTTCATTAATTTATAGACTAATATCATATCTCCCCTCAGCCGTCTCTCTTCCAGGTTAAAGAGCCCTAACCTTTTTAGCCTTTCCTCATAGGAGTATCCTTCCATCCCCTTTACCATTTTGGTGGCTCTTCTCTGAACCTTTTCTAATAACGCTATATCCCTTTTAAGATACGGCAACCAGAATTGCACGCAATATTTGAGGTGCAGTATCACCATGGAACGATATAGAGGCATTATAATATCTTTTGTTTTATTTTCCATTCCTTTCCTTATGATTCCTAGCATTCTATTTGCTCTCTTGGCCGTCACTGCACACTGGGTTGAGGGTTTTAACATGTTATCCACAATGACGCCTAAATCTTTTTCCTGGGCGGTGGTTCCTAATATGGAAACTTGCATCGTGGAACCATAGTTTGGTTTATTCTTCCCTAGGTGCATAACTTTGCAGTTGTCCACATTAAATTTCATCTGCCATTTTGATGCCCAGTCTTCAAATTTATCAAAATCCTCTTGCAATTTTCCACAATCCTCTTGGGTTTTAACAACTTTAAATAGTTTTGTGTCATCTGCAAATTTGATAACCTCACTCGTTATTCCCTTTTCCAGGTCATTTATGAA
Organism: Ichthyophis bannanicus; assembly: GCA_033557465.1. Taxonomy (NCBI): domain Eukaryota; kingdom Metazoa; phylum Chordata; class Amphibia; order Gymnophiona; family Ichthyophiidae; genus Ichthyophis; species Ichthyophis bannanicus. The sequence continues at coordinate 113,823,582 of CM066049.1, read as the reverse complement.
TATGTCAAAAAGCTGCAGACCCAGCACAGATCCTTGGGGTACTTCACTATTCACCTTTCTCCATTGGGAAAATTGGCCATTTAGCCCTACCCTCTGCTTTCTATCTTTTAAACAGTTCCTGATCCACAATAGTACACTGCCTCCTATCTCATGACTTTAGTTTTGCCAAAAGTCTCTGATGAGGGACCTTGTCAAAGGCTTTCTGAAAGTCCAGATATATTATATCAACCGACTCACCTTTGTCCACCTGTTTATTCACACCTTCAGAAAAACATAACAGATTAGTAAGACAAGATCTTCCTTGTCTAAAGCCATGTTGGCTGTCTCCCATTAGGCCATGACTATCTACATGCTGAGTAATTTTGTTCTTTATGATGGTTTCTACCATTTTTCCCGGTTCTGACGTCAGGCTCACCGGACCGGTCTGTAGTTTCCCGGATCACCCCTGGAACTTTTTTAAAAATTGGCGTTACATTGGCGATCCTCCAATCTTCAGGTATTACAGATGATTTTAATGAAAATTCACAGATTACTAATAGCAGGTCTGCAATCTCATATTTCAGTTCTTTCAACACCCTTGGATGTATACCATCCGGCCCAGGTGATTTGCTACTCTTCAGTTTATCTAATAGTTGTAAAACATCTTCCCGATGTATCGCTATTTCCTTCAATTCTTCCACACCTTTAAATACCACTTCAGTCATGGGTAACATCCCTACATCTTCCTCAGTAAAGACAGAAGCAAAGAATTCATTCAGTTTCTCTGCTTGTAGGCAAACTTGTATGCTTTGTAGGCAATATGCACGATACACGAATTATAGTTTTTTCTACTATAATTCTTTTTTCACATCATAAGTGGCATACATCTGCACCTTTATATTAGATGATTAATAAGAAATATACCTTTTGCCATTACTATAATAGATAACATATTGATATTTATCAGCTGATGGTTTCTCTATTTTACATTTTTAGTATTTTTAATATTGCATGTAGATCCATCTGCTGTTTTTAATATCCTAGTTTCATACTCAGTGTAAAAGGGGTTTTTTTGCACTTGTCACTCATAAAAAGATACAAAACATGCAAGACTATATCTGTTATGGTTTAGGCACTTGATATACTGCCCTTTATCCTATGTATCAGAGTGATTTACAAACCTATGCTAACAGGCCCTTTTTATTTCTTCAACCCTCCATTCCCTTAGGTACACTTAGATTGTGAGCCCTTTGGGGATAAGTGGCTTGTCCAAGGCTACAAGGAGTGGCCATGGGATTAGAGACCCCGGTCTCTCCGGCCTGAAGTAACCTGTTCCAACCACTGAGCCACTCCTCCCTTTGATTTTACTGATGTTTTATTTGTTTTCAAGTTCTCCCTATAATTGTTGTTTTACTGCATTGCCAATATTTCAGTACTCATTTATATTGGTAGTTTTGGGGTTTTTTTGTTTTTTATTATTCATTTGCATACATTGCTTGTACTCCTGTCTGCCTTTTAATTTGACTTTTTATTTCTATCTATATCTTTGTTTTATGAGATGTGAATATACAAAAAATATATACTTTTATGAATTGATATGTATATTGGTTTTTAGACCCCGATGCAGGCTTATTTGCCGAAACTCGGCTGAGTTGGGTCCTTCTACATCATACAATACTACATCTTTGGAATAAAGACCTTGTTTTTGGACTTTTCTGTGGCCTTGTGTCTACCTCCATTTTTTTTGTTCTTTGGCTCTCTTCTAAATATCAACTCATCTATCTCCTCCACTTTTATTTTTAAACTCCTTGAATGTGCGGTTCACTGCCACTGTCTTGACTTCCTCTCCTCTAAGTCCCTTCTGGATCCTCAGCAATCTGGCTTTCGTCCTCTACATTCTACTGAGACAGCTCTTGCCAATGTCTCCAATGACTTGTTCCTCGCCAAATCCAAGGGCCTTTACTCAATCCTTATCCTTCTTGACCTTTCTGCTACTTTTGACACTGTTGATCACCACCTTCTCCTCAATATCCTGTCCTCGCTTGGATTTAGGGGTTCTGTTCTATCCTGTTTTTTTTCCTATTTCTCCGACTGCACTTTTAGCGTATGTTCTGGTGGATCATTCTCTACTGCTATCTCCCTTTCAGTTGACGTACCCCAGGGCTCTATCTTGGGACATCTCATTTTCTCCTTCTATACTCAGTCCCTTGGGGGGCCTCATCTCCTCCCATGGGCTTCAGTGCTATCTGTATGCTAATGACTCTCGGATCTGCCTCGGTGTCTCATCGTCATCTGAAATTGCACATGGCCAAAACTGAGCTCCTTATATTTCCCCTTAAGCTTACCTCCCCCTTTCTCCATTTCTGTGGATAACACTCTCTACTCAGTTTCCTTGGCTTGCACCCTTGGGGTCATCTTTGACTTCTCCCTCTCTCTCTCTCTCTCCTTCTCCACATACATCCAACAAATAGCTAAACAACGTCACTTCTTTCTCTATAACATTGGTAAAATCTGTCCCTTCTTTTCTGAACATACTACTAAGGCTCTTATCCATTCTCTAGTCACCTCCTGTCTAGACTATTGCAATCTTCTCTCTGGTCTTTGTCTGAATCTTCTCCTGAAGACTGGAGGATGGTCAGTGTAACGCTAATTTTTAAAAAAGGGTTCCAGGGGTGATCCGGGAAACTACAGACCGGTGAGCCTGATATCAGTACCGAGCAAAATGGTAGAAACCATTACAAAGAATAGAATTACTGAACATGTAGATAGTGTCAGACGGCTGCCTGGGTGAGAATTTTTCACAGTCTTGGCAAGTGCATATATCTATATGATTTGCAAGGTATTGTGGGCAATGTAGTTCATTCACACCAGACACAGCTGCTGACAATAATTTAGTTGTGCTCTTGGGTAAAGCCAATAAGATATTTATTTATGGGGTTATTTCTCCCAACACAGATATGCTTGGTAGCACATAAATTAGGTTACTTGCTTTCAGTGTTAACTTGGAAAAACAAAGTCAAAATCAGGAAAACAACAAATGAAAAGCCACAAAGCAAGAAACAAACTGTTCTTTTCAGGTTAACTTCTGATTACTTCCCACATAGATACAGAAGTGATTCTCTCCTAGCTCATAAGCAATTAGGTAAGGCTTAATTGCTAGCAGTCACCAGCTGAAACCCCTTAGCTGGCTTACCTTCCACTGTGTGGGTCAAATCCTGCTTCAGGAGCTTTTCTGAGTAGATTAAAGAACAAATTTGTATTTCTTTGTGATGGTTGCTGTACTTTATAACAAAGTTACCAACGGAGTTTAGATAGAGAGCAGTCCATATAAACAGGATCCTCATCTGCTAGTATTCCCCCTTGTTCAACAAGCATGGGTTCAATATCATGGATTGGCACAGATGAATCTCTCAATGGAGCATTTTCAGGAGAATACTTGTTTTCCCTGCTGTCTTTCAAGGTTATAGCTAGGGCATAGATCAGTGTTCATACCTGAGCTTCCATTGCTGCTAGAGTTCCTCTCTATATAGCCTGGCCAGTATGTAGTCCAGTTCTTATGTCCAGCCTTCCAATCCAGATCCCTGAACACTGGATCTCTCTTCACATACCTTCTGGCATAGGTCTTAGGGTCCCTTCCACGTGCAGCCGTCTCCCTCACAGGTAGCCTCTGGTGATTCCTAGCTCTGCAGCACCATTCCTCTGGCTTTCCCCAGTCCAATGGTGTATGCTGGCCCTTGGAATACCTCCCAGTATACGTACTGCTTTGGACTCTTCTAGACCTCTCAAAGGCTTTTCTCCCCTTTCTTCCAGAGGGTCCCTTTCCCTCTCTGTCCGTCCGGTTTGGCTTCTGCTTCTGATGATCCTTCAGATGAAACTGATGATCAAACTCAAGCTGATTCTCAGGATACTGAGGACAATTCTCTGGATATCCAAGGTGATCATGAAGATCATGAAGATGGTCATCTGTAGAATAAACTCTACTCTTATTCTGCCTAGATGAGTGCTCCTCCCTAACACAGCGCAGCTGTGCTGAATCAGGCCCTGCCCTTTGAGATGAGTGCTTAGGGATTACCTCATAGCCCTCCTGATTGAACACACGTTTCCCCACTTCAGCTCCTCTAATGGCTGTTGGAAACCTGGTGCATTCTGGGACTGGTAGTCTTTTATGGCAAAATTCTGTTTTCTTATTTCTACCAGAACTGACAGGTTGCTTGTTCAGAGTCACTTCACCTTTTCTATAGCTCCTTCCTGAGCTATGATAAGCTTCCTTATCACAATAGTCATGGTTTAATGGGGGAAAGCCAACATGGATTTAGCAAAGGAAAGTCTTGTCGTATTAATCTGTTATATTTTTTTGAAGGTGTGAATAGAGGTGAGCTGGTTGGTATAGTGTACTTGGATTTTTGGAAAAGCCTTTGACAAGGTCCCTCATGAGACTCTTGGCCAAATTAAAAAGTCATGGGATTGGAGGCAGTGTACTATTGTGGATAGAAAGCAGAGAGTAGGGTTAAATGGCCAATTTTCTCAATGGAGAAAGGTGAATAGTGGAGTACCTCACGGATCTGTGCTGGGTCCGCTGCTTTTTAACATTCATAAATTACCTGAACATAGAAATAACAAGCGAGGTGATCACATTTGCAGATGACACAAAATTATTCAAAGTTGTTAAGATGCAAGAAGATTGTGAAAAATTGCAAGAGGACCTTGATAAGTTAGAAGACTGGATGTTCAAATGGGCAGATGAAAATTTAATGTGGACAAGTGCAAAGTTATCCACTTAGAAAAGAACCACCCAAACTACAGTTAAACGATAGAAGGTTCCACATTAGGAACCACCATCCAGGAAAAAGATTTAGGTTTCATTGTGGATATGTTGAACCCTCTGCCCAGTGTGCAGCTGCTGCCAAGAAAGCAAATCAAATGCTTGGAATAATAAGGAAAGGAATGGAGAATAAAACAAAGGATATATATATATATATAATCCCTCTGCAACGTTCCATGGTGCGACCGCACCTTGAATATTGTGTGTAATTCTGGTCACTATATCTTAAAAAGGATATAGCAGACTTAGAAAAGGTACAGAGAAGGGCAACCAAAATGGAAAAGGGGATGAAAGGATACCCCTATGAGGGAAGGCTTAAAAGGGTAGGGCTTTTCAATTTGGAAAAGAGACCGCTGAGGAGAGAGATGAATGGAATGGAACAGATAAACATAAATTGGTTGTTTATGCCATCAAAAAGTAGAAAGACTAGGAGCCGGGCAATGAAGCTACAATGTAACCTATTTAAGATTAATAAGAGAAAATATTCTTTCATTCAATGTATAATCATACTCTAGAATTTGTTACCAGAGGATATAGTAAAAGCTGTTAGTGTAGTTGGGTTTAAAAACGTTCCTGGAGGGAAGGTCCATAAACCGTTATTAAAGAGTACCCAGGAAATTCACTGCTTGCCCTAGGATGAGCATTGTGGAGCCTGTGTGTCTCTTTGGGAATCTGCCACATACTTGTGACCTGGATTGGCCACTGTTGGAAACAGGATGCTGGGCTTGATGGACCTTGGTCTGACCCAGTATGGCATATCTTATGTTCTTGCCCCTTCAATCTGTTCAAAACTGAGATGCACGGTTAATCTTCTGTCTGTGTTATGCTCATGTCACCCCTCTTCTCAAGTAACTTCATTGTCTCCCTATCCATTTCCACGTCCAGTTCAAATTTACTACTGCCCTATAAATGCTTTCATTCAGCTGCCCCTCACTACCTTTCCTCTCTTATCTCTCCCTACACCCCTTCTTGGGCACTCCATTTTTCTGGTAGATCCCTTCTATCTGTGCCCTTCTCTTCCACTGCCAACTCCAGATGTCAATCTTTCTACCTTGCTACTTATGCCTGGAACACACTCCCTGACTCGGTATATCAGACTCCGTCTGTTGTCCTGTTCGAAACCAGGTTAAAAACTCACTACTTTGAGACTGCTTTTGGATTCTGATCCCCCTAGTCTTCTGTTTACCTACTATGTGTTTCCTTGCCATTCCCCTAGATATCCTAGTACCCACTTGTGTTGTCTGTCTCGACTAGACTATAAGCTCTTATAAGCAGGGGCTGCCTCTTACATGTCTCTGCAGCAAGAGGAGCAGGGCAAAGGAGAAGTCATCCTTCAATATTCTCAAATCAGCTTTATTAAAATTCACTGCTACAGTGGCAGTGTTTTGGCTGACTTGCCTTCAGGGGATAAAAACACCTCCAACAAATAAAACCAATATTAAATCCATTAATAGAAATAAAGACAAAACATAAATAGAAAATTAAAAATGTATAGTTATCACATGGAATAAAACAAACATTATGAATGAGGGACATTGTAATAAGTGTATAAATACATAATACAAGCATCACAAATTAACAGAATATAGTTAACACACACAATAAAACAAAGGGGCTTGTTTACAAAGCCGCGGTAGCGGTTCGCGGTCGTTATCGGAGCCGCGGCCCCATTGAAATCAATGGGGTCGCGGCTCCGATAACGATCACGAACCGCTACCGCAGCTTTGTAAACAAGCCCCAAAGTAATAAAAATAATATGATAAGATAGTAAGTAAACAAAAAAAGAATAAAAAGGAGTACCAGAAAATAATAAAAGGTATAATATCTTATACTTAAGGGAAAGGAGGAGGAGCACAGGAAGGATAATGTTTACCTTACATTGTAAGATTCACAGTTAAAGCTACGAAGTTAAACATTCAGACACAGATAACCTATATACTGAGGTCCTAGTTGGTTAGAAATTGACTACTGAAGTATGAGTTTGCAACTTGTTGCATGAAAACAAGAGGGAAGGGGGAGGAAGGGAAGAAAGGAGGGGAGGGAGGATGGTATGAAGACTGACTCGGCTGTATTGGGAAAAACAGTAATGTTGTGTTTTCAAAAGCTGAAAATGGGCAGTTCCTTAAAGGAATTAATCAATGAAATTAAAAATATGTCCAGGGAAACTGAGATTCATTTCTTTCTTACAGTGACTATATTATGTTTTTTATTTGTTGGTGTGTTTACCCCCCTGATGAAGGCAGGTCAGCCGAAACACTGCCAGTGTAGGGGGGTGAATTTCAATAAAGCTGATTTGGGGATACTGAAGGGTGAACTTTTCCTTTGCCCTGCTCCTGTTGCTGCATTATGTTTCTGAGGTGCATGTGCCCTGTCGTAGACCCTCTTACATGTCCCTTACAGTGCTATTTAACATAGTAAATGATGGCAGATGGTCCATCCAGTCTGCCCAGCAAATATATGGCAAGAGTAGGTTCACCCGTCGCTCTGTGCAGGCCACTCCTCCCCATGTCTTTGTTTTAAGGGTGGACCCACCACTCCAGGTAGGACACCCCTATTTGTTGAGAAGTTAGATGTTTCAGTTTATTTTGTTTTTATCCTGTTGCTGTAAAGGGATCCACTGTGCTTGTCCCATGCTGTTTTGAATTCTGTCACCGTGTTTGCCCCCACCACTTCCATCGGGAGGGCATTCCAAGCATCCACCACCCTTTCAGTGAAAAAATATTTCCTGACATTGTCTTTCAATTTTCCACCTTGCAGCTTCATGTTATGCCCTCTAGTTTTGCAGCTTCCCCGTCTTTGGAAGAGGTTTGTTTGTTCATCATTTCTCTTTAAGTATTTAAAGGTCTGAATCATATCTCCCCTGTCCCTCCTCTCCTCCAAAGTGTACATATTTAGGTCCTCAAGTCTCTTCTCATAGGGTTTCTTACGCAGGCTCCAAATCATTTTGGTCACCTTCCTCTGAACAGTTTCCAGTCTTTTTACATCTTTTGCGAGATATGGTCTCCAAAACTGAACACAGTATTCCAAGTGAGGCCTCACCAGCGACCTGTACAGTGGCATAAGTACCTCTTCCTTTCTGCTGGTAATCCCTCTTTGTATGCAGCCCAACATCCTCCTGGCTTTTGCCACTGCCTTGTCGCACTGTTTTGCCACCTTGAGATCATCAGAGATAATCACACCAAGGTCTTTCTCCTGAACCATGCACACCAACCTCTCGCCCCCTATTGTGTACATTTCCCTTGGATTTCTGCTACCTAAGTGCATTACACTGCACTTTTTCGCATTAAATCGTAATTGCCAAGCATTAGACCATTCTTCCAGCTTTTGCACATCTTTCCTCATGTTATCCACTCCCTCGGGGGAGTCCACGCTGTTGCAAATTTTTGTACCCCTTCTAGCGCTATGTAAATGATAAATAGTAGTGATAGAACAGTCATTCAAAGGCTACTGAGAGCTGGGGTAGAGGGATAAACTGATAGCATCTGGAAGAAACTCCTTTTGCACACTCTTTGCTAACTCAAGAATGGAGTTCTTTTTAAATCATTGGACATTGCTTTGATATTTTCTTTAAAAGTGGTATAAAAACGAATAAACCATAAATTGGAATCCTTCCCTATTGCTCCATCGGGTAGATCATGAGTGGCCTCTGAAGCAAACAAAGCAAACGTTTAAGCCGAAATAACATGAAGCAACATGGGAAACTAAACTAAACTTTCTGGCCTGCACATTTTCATTTCTTTCTTCTCACGTACAACCTAATTTTCCCAAAAGTCAAGGAAGTCCATGGTAAGCACCGAGGATCCCTAGGGGGCATGTTTACTAAAGGTTAAAGCTTTCACCACTGCACCCATAGAAATAAAATGGCTGTGAGCACTTAATGTGCATTAACTTTATTAGTAAACATGCCCTAGGGGTGAGTGACGGAAGGACAATACTGCTGTGAGAAGGAATCTGAGAGTGAACCTAGTGGCTAGATCAGTGAAGCCAGAGTTCACATCCCCTGCCTACCATTGATGCTCATTGCAATGTTGGGCAAGTGCTTTATTGCCCATTGCCTCAGGTATCGACTTTGACTGAAAACTCTTTTGGGAAGGGACATACAGTATTTTACGTGAATACCTATCACCTCTGAACAACAGCACTCTGTACATCCAGTAGCACTATACAAAGAAGTAGTATTGTTACCTGCCTGCCATGATATTCTATGTTATAGAGCATGTTTAGTAAGTCCTGTGCTGGTAATGTGTGTGTGTGTGTGGTTCCATTTCTAGGGTGAAACTTCATGCTAACTATAGGGGGGGGGGGGGGGTACTGCGCTGCAATATGGCACACCTGTCATGGCAGCAATTAACAGCACCCACAGATGTAGCATTAGTTGCAGCTGTGCTGCTTGTACCGAACTCAGGTAGTGCAGGCGACAAATGCTTGGGGTGGGAAACTCCGATCCTGTCGGCCTCTGCCCCAGCTTGTGGGGTTTTGGGCACAGGTCCTGCACTACTTAAGCCACATACTACTCCTTAGTAAACATGCCCCTAAGTTATGGTACTGGCAGAAAAGGTGACCCACTAAATCCCATAACAGTTATAATATGGCACATCTGACTGCGCTGAGAACAGTCCGTTCCCAGTTCCTGGAATATTAAAGGTAATTATGAGAAGAAAATGAGCATTGCCCTAGGACGGTAAATAGCTGCTGTTATTCTGATGGGATGTTTTATAATTAAAAATTATGATTTCAGTTTCAAGTAAGGTCAGCAAACTCTTAGGGAGCTAAAGTGCTTTTATTATAAAATATTAAATTGCCATGATGCTGAGCTCTGCTGGTTCCTGATCATTGCTAGATGAATTAGTGTTACTAGCTTGAAATTAATTGTTTTGCTTTTACTTTATGTTTATTTCTTGGATCTGGTTTCTTTTTCTTCTTATTGAATAAATGGAAGTCCCGCGCTGTCCTAGGCAAGGCACTTCTCAAGGAACATTCCGAAATCAATTCACTTACCAGGACTCGCCACCAATGTACCATGCTAAAGTAGAGCAAAAGCAATGGTTCTGACATCCATTCTAACCGATTCATGGTTGAAATATCATATTTTCATGATCTTCAAATGTCCACAACTCAGAACACAAGCAAGCTATAGATCATTATTAGGCATGCTGGAGTTACAACTCATCCAGCTTCCTACGCTAGGCCAATTAGCACTCATTAACAAGTAGGATCTGCTGGCGGGTCTATCATTCATAGTTTTGTGCAGTGACTTTTCTCCATTTTGAAGTTTTTTTTTCTATTTCATGCTCTTCCTTTTCTGAAACACTGAATATTTCAGCACATGATGCAACCACAGAATGAATCGGAGCTGAGCATGGATTTTTAATTCAAAAATTCTCCTTGATGAAAACAAATTTTCAGTGCTAACGTGGGTGGATGTTTTATGGTCCTGTCGCTGTGAAAGGAGGGCTAGATTAACATAATACTGAGCCCTAGGCAAACATACATTTGTAAACCCTCATTCACATTTTATGCTCTCTCCCCACAGGGCTCTTAATTCATGGTCTTTTTCCCGCCCTCCCTTGTCTGTTACCTCTCAGATCACCTCTCCTGAAGTGTCTTCAGGGAAACTGTTGCGACTGGCTCTGGGTATGGTGGCAGCAGCAGGTTGTGTATGAGCAAGGAACAAGCTCACTGGCCCTGCTTCCCACATGGAACCCAGGGACAGGAAGAGCACATTGATTTAGTCCTTGCACACATTCACAACTTGCTGTCATACTCGGAACAGGCCCTTGCAGCTTCACTGGATTCCTTTAATGGCAGGGGTAATGAATGGAGCTGAGGAGGAAGTGGAAGTCTGTGCAAGATGGGTGAGACGGAGTATGGCACACACAGGCAGGGACAGAAGATGTGGATTCAGGAGGCCTAGAGAGGGATGCAGACATCTGAAAATTACTGGCAATAATATTGGTACTGGAAAGGTTCTGCCAGGCATTGGCTTCCTTGGCAACCCTACCCTGGCTCCAGACATCTCACATCTGCTACAAGTGTACCAATCTCAGGTGGAAAGCTAGGCAGGCCAATGGGCCCCGATTTGACTTTGGATTCTAGGAAAGGCTGTATTAAGACAGAGGAAACCTGGGATGACAACATAATAACACAGTATATGAAAGCTGATAAAGACCAGTATGGTCCATCTAGTCTGCCCTGAAATATGGCAAGACTAAGGGTACCCGCTGCTCCGTGCAGATCAGTCCCCTCTATTCCTTTCTTTAGCAGTGCACCCGCTGCTCCGTGCAGATCATTCCCCTCTATTCCTTTCTTTAGCAGTGCACCCGCTGCTCCGTGCAGATCATGCCCCTCTATTCCTTTCTTTAGCAGTGCCCCCCTGCTCCGTGCAGATCATGCCCCTCTATTCCTTTCTTTAGCAGTGCACCCGCTGCTCCGTGCAGATCAGTCCCCTCTATTCCTTTCTTTAGCAGTGCACCCCCTGCTCCGTGCAGATCATTCCCCTCTATTCCTTTCTTTAGCAGTGCCCCCCTGCTCCGTGCAGATCATGCCCCTCTATTCCTTTCTTTAGCAGTGCACCCGCTGCTCCGTGCAGATCAGTCCCCTCTATTCCTTTCTTTAGCAGTGCACCCCCTGCTCCGTGCAGATCATTCCCCTCTATTCCTTTCTTTAGCAGTGCCCCCCTGCTCCGTGCAAATCAGTCCCCTCTATTCCTTTCTTTAGCAGTGCCCCCTGCTCCGTGCAGATCATTCCCCTCTATTCCTTTCTTTAGCAGTGCACCCGCTGCTCCGTGCAGATCATTCCCCTCTATTCCTTTCTTTAGCAGTGCACCCGCTGCTCCGTGCAGATCAGTCCCCTCTATTCCTTTCTTTAGCAGTGCACCCCCTGCTCCGTGCAGATCATGCCCCTCTATTCCTTTCTTTAGCAGTGCACCCGCTGCTCCGTGCAGATCATGCCCCTCTATTCCTTTCTTTAGCAGTGCACCCCCTGCTCCGTGCAGATCATTCCCCTCTATTCCTTTCTTTAGCATTGCACCCCCTGCTCCGTGCAGATCATGCCCCTCTATTCCTTCCTTTAGCAGTGCCCCCTGCTCCGTGCAGATCATGCCCCTCTATTCCTTTCTTTAGCAGTGCACCCCCTGCTCCGTGCAGATCATTCCCCTCTATTCCTTTCTTTAGCAGTGCCCCCTGCTCCGTGCAAATCAGTCCCCTCTATTCCTTTCTTTAGCAGTGCCCCCTGCTCCGTGCAGATCAGTCCCCTCTATTCCTTTCTTTAGCAGTGCACCCGCTGCTCCGTGCAGATCATGCCCCTCTATTCCTTTCATTAGCAGTGCCCCCTGCTCCGTGCAGATCATGCCCCTCTATTCCTTTCTTTAGCAGTGCACCCCCTGCTCCGTGCAGATCATTCCCCTCTATTCCTTTCTTTAGCAGTGCACCCCCTGCTCCGTGCAGATCAGTCCCCTCTATTCCTTTCTTTAGCAGTGCACCCCCTGCTCCGTGCAGATCATGCCCCTCTATTCCTTTCTTTAGCAGTGCACCCGCTGCTCCGTGCAGATCATTCCCCTCTATTCCTTTCTTTAGCAGTGCACCCCCTGCTCCGTGCAGATCAGTCCCCTCTATTCCTTTCTTTAGCAGTGCACCCCCTGCTCCGTGCAGATCATGCCCCTCTATTCCTTTCTTTAGCAGTGCACCCGCTGCTCCGTGCAGATCATTCCCCTCTATTCCTTTCTTTAGCAGTGCACCCCCTGCTCCGTGCAGATCATTCCCCTCTATTCCTTTCTTTAGCAGTGCCCCCTGCTCCGTGCAGATCACCCCCCTCTATTCCTTTCTTTAGCAGTGCACCCGCTGCTCTGTGCAGATCATTCCCCTCTATTCCTTTCTTTAGCAGTGCACCCCCTGCTCCGTGCAGATCACCCCCTCTATTCCTTTCTTTAGCAGTGCACCCCCTGCTCCGTGCAGATCATTCCCCTCTATTCCTTTCTTTAGCAGTGCCCCCTGCTCCGTGCAGATCACCCCCTCTATTCCTTTCTTTAGCAGTGCACCCGCTGCTCTGTGCAGATCATTCCCCTCTATTCCTTTCTTTAGCAGTGCACCCCCTGCTCCGTGCAGATCACCCCCTCTATTCCTTTCTTTAGCAATGCACCCCCTGCTCCGTGCAGATCAGTCCCCTCTATTCCTTTCTTTAGCAGTGCACCCCCTGCTCCGTGCAGATCATTCCCCTCTATTCCTTTCTTTAGCAGTGCCCCCTGCTCCGTGCAGATCATTCCCCTCTATTCCTTTCTTTAGCAGGGCACCCCCTGCTCCGTGCAGATCACCCCCTCTATTCCTTTCTTTAGCAATGCACCCGCTGCTCCGTGCAGATCAGTCCCCTCTATTCCTTTCTTTAGCAGTGCACCCCCTGCTCCGTGCAGATCATGCCCCTCTATTCCTTTCTTTAGCAGTGCACCCCCTGCTCCGTGCAGATCATTCCCCTCTATTCCTTTCTTTAGCAATGCACCCCCTGCTCTGTGCAGATCATGCCCCTCTATTCCTTTCTTTAGCAGTGCCCCCTGCTCCGTGCAGATCATGCCCCTCTATTCCTTTCTTTAGCAGTGCACCCCCTGCTCCGTGCAGATCAGTCCCCTCTATTCCTTTCTTTAGCAGTGCACCCGCTGCTCCGTGCAGATCAGTCCCCTCTATTCCTTTCTTTAGCAGTGCACCCCCTGCTCCGTGCAGATCATGCCCCTCTATTCCTTTCTTTAGCAGTGCACCCGCTGCTCCGTGCAGATCATGCCCCTCTATTCCTTTCTTTAGCAGTGCACCCCCTGCTCCGTGCAGATCATGCCCCTCTATTCCTTTCTTTAGCAGTGCACCCGCTGCTCCGTGCAGATCATTCCCCTCTATTCCTTTCTTTAGCAGTGCACCCCCTGCTCCGTGCAGATCATGCCCCTCTATTCCTTTCTTTAGCAGTGCCCCCTGCTCCGTGCAGATCAGTCCCCTCTATTCCTTTCTTTAGCAGTGCACCCCCTGCTCCTCTATTCCTTTCTTTAGCAGTGCCCCCTGCTCCGTGCAGATCATTCCCCTCTATTCCTTTCTTTAGCAGTGCACCCCCTGCTCTGTGCAGATCATGCCCCTCTATTCCTTTCTTTAGCAGTGCACCCCCTGCTCTGTGCAGATCATGCCCCTCTATTCCTTTCTTTAACACTGCCCCCTGCTCCGTGCAGATCAGTCCCCTCTATTCCTTTCTTTAGCTGTGCACCCCCTGCTCCGTGCAGATGAGTCCCCTCTATTCCTTTCTTTAGCAGTGCCCCCTGCTCCGTGCAGATCAGTCCCCCCTATTCCTTTCTTTAGCAGTGCACCCGCTGCTCCGTGCAGATCATGCCCCTCTATTCCTTTCTTTAGCAGTGTACCCCCTGCTCCGTGCAGATCATTCCCCTCTATTCCTTTCTTTAGCAGTGCACCCCCTGCTCCGTGCAGATCATTCCCCTCTATTCCTTTCTTTAGCAGTGCACCCGCTGCTCCGTGCAGATCATTCCCCTCTATTCCTTTCTTTAGCAGTGCACCCGCTGCTCCGTGCAGATCAGTCCCCTCTATTCCTTTCTTTAGCAGTGCACCCGCTGCTCCGTGCAGATCAGTCCCCTCTATTCCTTTCTTTAGCAGTGCACCCCCTGCTCCGTGCAGATCATTCCCCTCTGTTCCTTTCTTTAGCAGTGCACCCGCTGCTCCGTGCAGATCAGTCCCCTCTATTCCTTTCTTTAGCAGTGCACCCCCTGCTCCGTGCAGATCATGCCCCTCTATTCCTTTCTTTAGCAGTGCACCCGCTGCTCCGTGGAGATCATGCCCCTCTATTCCTTTCTTTAGCAGTGCCCCCTGCTCCGTGCAAATCAGTCCCCTCTATTCCTTTCTTTAGCAGTGCACCCCCTGCTCCGTGCAGATCAGTCCCCTCTATTCCTTTCTTTAGCAGTGCACCCCCTGCTCCGTGCAGATCAGTCCCCTCTATTCCTTTCATTAGCAGTGCCCCCTGCTCCGTGCAGATCATTCCCCTCTATTCCTTTCTTTAGCAGTGCCCCCCTGCTCCGTGCAGATCATGCCCCTCTATTCCTTTCTTTAGCAGTGTACCCCCTGCTCCGTGCAGATCATGCCCCTCTATTCCTTTCTTTAGCAGTGCACCCCCTGCTCCGTGCAGATCAGTCCCCTCTATTCCTTTCTTTAGCAGTGCCCCCTGCTCTGTGCAGATCAGTCCCCTCTATTCCTTTCTTTAGCAGTGCACCCCCTGCTCCTCTATTCCTTTCTTTAGCAGTGCACCCGCTGCTCCGTGCAGATCAGTCCCCTCTATTCCTTTCTTTAGCAGTGCACCCGCTGCTCCGTGCAGATCATGCCCCTCTATTCCTTTCTTTAGCAGTGCACCCGCTGCTCCGTGGAGATCATGCCCCTCTATTCCTTTCTTTAGCAGTGCACCCCCTGCTCCGTGCAGATCACCCCCTCTATTCCTTTCTTTAGCAATGCACCCGCTGCTCCGTGCAGATCAGTCCCCTCTATTCCTTTCTTTAGCAGTGCACCCCCTGCTCTGTGCAGATCACCCCTATTTGTTAAGGTATAAGAAATAGTTACGTTTATTTTGATTTTCTCCTGCTGCTGTAAAGGGATCCACTGTTTCTGTCCCATGCTATTTTGAATTCTGTCACTGTATCTGCCCCCACCACTTTCTGTTCCGGACCTGGATTGGCCACTGTTGGAAACAGGATAATGGGCTTGATGGACCTTGGTCTGACCCAGTATGGCATATCTTATGTTCTCCCCACTTCAATCTGTTCTTGCATCCATTTTCAGTTAAAAGGTATTTCCTGACATTGCCTTTCAGTTTACCCCCTTGCAGCTTTGTTATGCCCTCTAGTATTACAGCTGCCCCGTCTTTGGAAGAGGTTTGTTTGACCATTAATACTCTTTAAGTATTTAAATGTCTGAATCATATCTCCCCTGTCCTTCCTCTCCTCCAGAGTATACATATTTAGATCTTCAAGTCTCTTCTCATAGGTCTTCTGGCACAGGCTCCAAATCATTTTGGTCGCCTTCCTCTGAACCGTTTCCAGTCTTTTTATATCCTTTGCAAGATATGGTCTCCAAAACTGAACACAGTATTCCAAGTGAGGCTTCACCAGTGACTTATACAGTGGCATTAGTACCTCTTCCTTTCTGCTGGTAATCCCTCTCTGTATGCAACCCAACATCCTTCAGGCTTTTGCCACATTCTTGTCACACTGTTTTGTCACCTTGAGATCCTCAGAAACAATCACTCTGAGGTCCTTCTCCTGGTCCATTCACACCAATCGCTCACCTCCTATCGCATACATTTCCCTTGGATTTCCACTACCCAAGTGCATGACACTGCACTTCTTCACATTGGTCTAATTCTTGGTAGTTAAGATTTATTCTTCCAGCTTTTGTAGATCTTTCCTCATGTTATCAACTCCCTCAGGAGAGTCCACTATGTTGCAAATTTGTGTGTCATCTGCAAAAAGACAGACTTTTTTCCATTCAGTCCTTCAGCAATATCACTCATAAATATATTGAACAGAACCGGTCCCAGGATCAAATCCCAGGGCACACCGCTAATCACTTTCCTTTAATCCGAGTGAGTTCTGTTTACCATCATCTTTCGTCATCTGTCAGTCAACCAATTTCTGATCCATTTCACCACCTTGGGACTCATCCCCAAGCTGTTTAGTTTATTGATAAGCCTCCTATGAGGAACAGTATCAAAGGCTTTGCTGAAATCTAGGTAGATCACATCCATCGCATGATCTAGTTTTCTGGTCACCCAATCAAAGAACTCAATCAGATTTGTTTGGCAAGATCGTCCTTTGGTAAAACCATATTGCCTTGGATCATGCAACCTGTTGGTTTCGAGAAAGTCCACTATTTGCTTTTTCAGAAGCATCTTCATTACTTTTCCCGCTGTCACTTTTACTGGCTGTGCCGCCGGGCCCCGGTCCCGCGGCCGGCCTGGTAACCGGGTTCCCGGGGCCCGACCTCGAGGCAGGCCTCTTACCGCAGGGGGGGGGGGGGGGATGGTGAGCATGCGCGCGTGCCGGGCTCCACGCTGCCCCTGTGGAGCCCGGTGATTGGTTCTTGGGCGGTCATGGGGGCTGACAGCGCAAGCAAGGAGGGATCGCCGGCTGGCGATCTCTCTCTTCCTCCTTGCTTGCGCTGCGTAAAGGTTGGTGGGGGAGCTGCTCCTCGGGGTTGGGCCGCGTGTCGGTGGGCTGCGGCCTTGTCGTTTCATCTCCGGGCAGTCTGTGAGCGCGCTCCCGGTCCTCCGCATCCCTAAAAGAGGAAAACAAAAGGCAATTAATTAATTAATTATTCCGGCAGTGCCCCGTGTGCGCGTTTGCCGCCGGGCACATGGTGGTTTGCTGGGCCGGGCTCTGCTGAGGCGGGCCATTCTTGCAGGCTGGGAGGTTGAGGCTTTTCGGCGTCCCCTCTCTTATCCCGTTCAAAGCAGTATATCTCGAGGGGAGGCCGCATCGGGATTGGAGCAGCACTTTCCATCTTTGGGAGCTGCTTCTGGCTGGCCTGTGCTCCTCTTTCCTGATGGCCCGGCGAGCCTCGGCGCGGGGTGCGGCCGAGGGGCGCTGCTCGAGGTCGGGGAGCGGTCCAGCATGGGGCCATACCCGGGGGCCGAGGCAGGGCAGGCCGCGCTGCGCCCCCGGCTCCCAGTGGCCTGCCCGGGGCCCGGCTGAGCCGTGGGTGCAGCGGGGCCAGGGGGGCTCGTGGGCGTGGGACCACTGGAGGGCCTCCTGTGCCCATGCGTGCGGCTGCATGCGCCTCCCGGGGCGAGCAGGCCCCTCCTGCGGGGGTCTCGGGGGTGGTCTCTGCGCTGCCGGCGGTGGTGGGCGGAGATGTGCCGGGCTGCGTGGTTGCCGATGGGCCCGGTTCCTTGCGGGCCCCGGTGCCCAGCCCGCTTCCTGAGCCAGGGGAGGTCTGGCCCCCGGTCTCTCCTCCTCCCCTGGGCGCTGGGGGCGCTGCCCCCTCCCCCTGGTTTCCCTCCCTCCTCCCGTTTTTCGCGGTCCATCGGGCCCTTGGGCATACGGGGCCGTCCCGTGGGGGGGTTTAGGGCCTTGGGGGGGCGGCTGGGGGGGTTGGTTCAGTGATGGGCGTGGGGCGGCCGGGGGTGCTGCGGCGTGGGAGGCTGGGGGGTTGGGGCCTTCGGCTCGAGTTAGGGGGGCCGGGCCGCCTGC
The DNA here is from genome assembly GCA_033557465.1 of Ichthyophis bannanicus. Lineage (NCBI taxonomy): Eukaryota > Metazoa > Chordata > Amphibia > Gymnophiona > Ichthyophiidae > Ichthyophis > Ichthyophis bannanicus. Next base: position 113,805,571 of record CM066049.1, on the reverse strand, counting down.
TGCGCCCTGCAACCCTGGGGCTCCGGCTGCTTGTTTTTCTTACTCTCCTTTGCAGGTCCCGAGGACTTCGACGCCTTCAACCTCCATGGCTTCTTCTGATCGGCTGGCTGGAGCGGCCCCTTCGGGTTCCACGACTGGGCTTGTGGCTCCGGCGCCTGGCTTGTCCACCGCTGGGGCTCCAGTTGCCTCTGGGGGGAGTGGTGAGTATGCTGGTGGCGCTGCGGGGGGGGGGGCCCTTGAATCCGTTCCGGGCTTCGTGGGGGCGGGGAAAGCTACAGGTAAACGCAGGCGGGCTCATCGCTGCAGGCGAGCGTCCTCCTCCTCTTCTTCCTCGTCGTCATCCTCAGCCTCCTCGCACGGCTCTGTTCCGGTGTCAGCGGCTGGCGGGGTGAGTGGTGCGACGTCCGTTATACCTTGCTCCGAGCTGTGGGAGTCCGTTCCGCGGAAGTTGCGTCGGCGCATTAAGCGTCGAAAATATATCGATATCTTCCGTCTCCTTGATGGTCGGAAGCGCTCCGGGGAGAGCAGGAAAAAGCGCAAGGAGGACGAAAAGGCGGGCAGGGTGCGTAAGGTTTCTCGCAATACCCTTAACTGGACCCGCGCCTTCTTGCGCTTAGCGAGTGTCTGGGGGCATTACTTCCCGGATCAATACGGGGCTTTGCTGGCCTATGCCGATAATATCCTGGCGGCGTCCCAGGCCCACGAGGGATGGGCTTGGTTGAATTATGACAAGGAGTTTCGGGACCAGATGGAGGAGAACAGTCACTTGCAGTGGGGGACGAAAGACATCAACCTGTGGCTGACCCAGATGTCCGTGCGGGGTCGTGTTGGGGGATCCGGTGGGGCGGTTGTCAAGGCGGGGCCCTCTCCGCTGCCGTCGGGTGGGCGCTCCTTTCGCGCCGCCGGCCCTGCTTTGTCTCAGCCAAGGGGGGGCACCGTCGGGGGGGACTGCAAATTCAAGCATGCCTGCTCCTTGTGTGGGGGTGCGCATGCGGCCGCGAAGTGCAGCAGGAAGGGGGTCGCGGGGGTCCCCGCGGGGGGGAAGTGATGCAGCGGGGGTCGTGGCCCGTACCCCTGTCCGCGTCGAGGCGATGCGCCCTTGGCTGCTAGCGTATGGGCATTCCCATCGTGGAAGGGCGGCCGGTTTGCTTTTAGGGGGGTTTTCACGGGGTTTTCGCATTCCCGTCCGGGGGGCGTTTGCGCGAGGTGGGGCCCGTAATGCGGCCTCCGTGCAGCTCCATGGGGATTTCGTCCGGCGGAAGCTGTCTGAGGAGTGTGCTCTGGGCCGCGTCGCGGGCCCCTTCCTGGTACCCCCCTTTTCCCCGTTTACGGTCTCACCGTTGGGGGTGGTTCCCAAGAAGGAGCCGGGCAAGTTCTGGTTGATCCACAACCTCTCTTGCCCTCCGGGCGATTCGGTCAATGACCACATACCTCGCGTGCTCTGCACGGTCCATTATTCCTCTTTCGATGCCGCCGTCTCCCTGGTTCGTCAATGCGGGCCTGGTGCCCTTCTTGCCAAAGTAGATGTTGAATCGGCTTTCCGTCTTTTGCCGGTACATCCCTCTGCTTTCCCGTTGCTTGGTTTTCGCTTCGAAGCACGGTATTATTTTGATATGTGCATGCCCATGGGCTGTGCAATCTCTTGTGCTTATTTCGAGGCCTTCAGTACATTCTTGCATTGGGTTGTGGAACGGCAGTCGGGGGTCGCATCCCTTGTGCACTATCTCGATGATTTTTTGTTTGTCGGGCCTGAGCGGAGCCCCACCTGTTCCACTCTCTTGAGCACGTTTCTGCGCATGGCTGCCGCCTTCGGCATTCCTGTTGCGGATGATAAAACGGTCGGGCCAGTTACTTGTCTCACCTTTCTCGGCATTGAGATTGACACGGTGGCTATGGTCGTGCGCTTGCCGGCGCAAAAGATCTGTCGCCTCCGGGAGCTGGTGTCCTCCGTCGGCTCCGCCTCTAAGACTTCCCTCCGTGTCCTTCAGTCGTTGGTCGGGCATCTCAACTTTGCTTGCCGTGTCCTGCCTATGGGGTGCCCCTTTACGTGGCGTTTATCCTTGGCGATGGCGGGGCTGCGGTTGCCCCACCATCGGATCAGGGTGTCCGCGGGGATGCGGGCGGATCTGCGGGTATGGGACGCGTTCCTGGCTGGCTTCGATGGGTGTTCCGTCCTTCAGTTGCCTGAGCTCTCGAATCTTGACCTGCAGTTGTTTACCGACGCGGTGGGCGGTTCTGAGTTTGGGGCCTTTTGCCACGGTGCCTGGTGTGCCGAGCCTTGGCCTGCGGATTGGGTGCGCACCGGCTTGACACGGAATATCACCTTCTTGGAGCTTTTCCCAATTGTGGTTGCTTTCTGGGTATGGCCGGACCGTTTGCGGGATCGGCGGGTTGTCTTCTGGTGCGATAATGCTGCGGTTGTTGAGGTCATTAACCGTCATGCGCCCCGGTGCCCCAGGGTAGCTGCCTTGATGAGGGTGTTTGTGTTGGCCTGCTTGCGCCTGAATGTCACCGCTCGTGCACGGCATGTGCCGGGCTCCCAGAATTCGGTTGCTGACGCTTTATCCCATTTTCAGTGGGCGCAGTTCCGGCGGCTGGCTCCGGGGGCGGACGAGCTGCCCTCATGGGTTCCGGAGCATCTCTGGAAGATTGGGACCCCGATTTAATGATCCTCCTGGTGGCATCGGTGGCTCGCAGTACCTGGGCGATGTATCGGCGGGGCTATTCTCAGGTGAGTGCTTTTTTGAGCGCGCAGGGTTGGTCTGGGGGGGTGGTGCCGGATGGCCTGGTCGGCCGTTTTGTGTTGTGGGCGAGGAAGGAGGGCTGGGCCCGGTCGGCGGTGACTGGAGCGTTGGCGGGTTTCTCTTTCTTTTGCAAGGCTGCGGGCTGGGGGAACCCGCGTGTTTCCTTTTTAGTGGGGCGCATGCTTGCTGGCTGGGCTCGCGTGCAGCCAGGGGCGCGGGACTGGCGGCTCCCGGTATCTCACAAGCTTTTATTGCAGATTTGTGAGGTTTAACCGCGCGTGGCGGCCTCCAGTTTCGAGGCGGTGTTGTTTCATGCGCTGTTTACTACGGCGTTTTTCGGCGCCTTTCGGGTATCCGAGCTCGTCCCTCGGTCTGCGAGACGAGGGGCTTTTGGTGGGCTTGATGTTGGGCACGTCCGGGTAGATCCAGCGCATGTTCAGATCTTCTTACCACGGTCCAAGACGGACCAGTCCGGAAAGGGGGGTTGGGTCCTGCTATGTGCCATTTCCCCCTTGTTGACTTGTCCCGTGCGGGCTCTGTGTGCGTACGTGCAGCAGCGGCCGGTGGCACGTGGCCAATTTTTCCTTCACGCGGATGGCAAGCCGGTGACTCCGTTTCAGTTTACGGCTGTGCTACGCCTGGTTCTGCGTGCCTTGGGTTGCGCTGAGCGGAGTTATGCATCGCACTCGTTCCGGATTGGGGCGGCTACTAGTGCGGCGGCTGCGGGCCTTGACACGCGTGTTATTCAGTGCATTGGCAGATGGCGGTCGAGGGCTTATGCTGGGTATGTTCGCCCATCGGCTTCTGGAGGTGCGGCATAGTGCCGTACGGTGCCTGGGCGGCGGTCTGCCTGCGGTGCGGTAGGGGGGGTACTAATGACTTTCCTTCCTGTTGCAGACTTGCTTGCTGGTGGCAGTCCGCTCTTTTCTGCTTTCAGGTGGTGTGTCCGCTGGGGACTGGTGGATCATCGGGCACTCCTTCGTCTACTGGGCAGAGCGTCGAGCGGCGGTTCGGCCATTGGGTGCTCACCTTGGTCTCGCCGTGGCGGGAGTGCGACTGTGCTGGATGGGCCACCGCGGCATGCATTGGGGACAGCTTCTGGACCATGTTCAGGCGGAACTTGTATGGCGGCAGCGGCCAGTCGGGCTGCTGCTTCATCTGGGTGGCAATGATGTTGCCGGTCGGGCCTGCCGGCAACTCATCCTGACTGTTCAGAGCGACATTGCCCGGTTGCGGGAGGTCCTCCCTGGGGTGGCCATTATTTGGTCGGACATTATTCCTCGCCCTGCTTGCTGGACCCAGCGGCGCTGGTCGAGGGGTTTGTGCAAGCTCAACCGTCAGATTGGGCGCTGGGTGCAGCAGACGGGGGGGCTCCAAGTTCAACACTCTTGGGCAGACGTCGCTTGTGCCGGTCTGTACCGGCTGGATGGGGTTCATCTTGCCCCGGTGGGGCAGGATTTACTCTTGAAGGACTGGCAGGAGGCATTGGAGTCTTGGTGCTGGTCGCAGCTTTCGGTGGTGGGGGCGGCGCTAGGATAGCGAGCTACCTAGCGCCGGTGGCGGGGTGGCGAGCTGGTGCTCGTTGACCCGGCGACTCAGTTCAGCTTGATGCCGCTTTCCATGTGAGCGGCACGGCTCTTTAGGTTGGGGGAGACGTCCCGGCTGGGGTCTCTACCCGGAGAATAGGCAACCCCTTCAGCCGGCCTTTGCTATAACGGCTGGGCGGGCGCGAGGGGGTAATGGGGGGGGGGGGGGGGGTTGGATGGTGCTCCACTTTGCTACAAATGGCTGGTGGGGGGCACCATCCGGATGATGGGTGGGGATTATTCAGTTATTGTTCTGATTGCTGAGTTGGCCCATATTGGGCCGGTGTTCTTACCGTTAATAAAAGCTGCGACCAAGCGATTTTGCACCAATACCTGATGTCCGTGTGCTTTGTTGGTGAGGGGAAGGGGGGGGGTGGCTGGGGGAGGGTTCTTCTGGGTTTGTGGCGGGGGGGGGGAGGGTGTGGGGGGGGGGGTGTGGGCCCTTGCCGGGTTGGGCATCCGGATACCTCGGTTACTTCCCTATTACCACTTTTGTGTAGAGGTACCACATCAGCCCTTTTCCAGTCTTGTGGAACTTCTCCTGTCTCCAAAGATCTATTAAAAACATCCATTAACAGCCCTGCAAGAACCTCTCTGAGCTCTTTCAGTATCCTGGGATGTATCCCATCCGGTCCCATGGCCTTGTCCACTTTCAGTTTTGCAAGTTGCTCAAACACATCATCTGTGAATGGTGTGGTAATTACTCTGTTCCCATTTGTATATTTGTCGATCACAGATGGTCCTTCTTCTCCAAGATTTTCTTTAGTAAAAATAGAAGTATTTAGAATTTTCACTTTGTTAAGGTCACTTTCCACAAATCTGTTCCCTGCACTTTCGAGTCTTGCAATTCCACTTCTGATTTTCCTCCTCTCCCGAATATACCTGTAAAATGTTTTGTCACCACACTTTGCATCTTTAGCCATCTGCCTTTGATTTTGCTTTCCTTATTTCTCTTTTTGTCTCTTTCAGCTTTATCCTGTATTCTTTTCTGTGTTCCTCTGTTTTGTGAACGTCTGAATTTTGTGAAAGCTGTGTTTTTGCCTTTATTTGTGCAGCCACTTCTTTAGAGAACCAAATAAGGTTTCCTTTTCCTCTTGTTTTTATTTTCTTTTCCTTGCATATTTGTCTCTTGCCTCTTTTATTGCCTTCTTTAGTTTAGCCCACTGCAATTCCACTTCCCTTATCCCCTCCCACCCTGCCAACTCCTCCTTCAGGCACGTGGACATTTTACTAAAGTCAGTGTTTCTGAAGTCTAGGACTTTGAGCTTGCTGTGATTGGACTCTGCCTTGGCTTTTATTTCAAACCACACCGTGTGATGGTCGCTGCTGTTCACATGGGCACCCACCCGGATATTCGACATGCTATCTCCGTTGGTGAGTACTAAATCCAGCACAGAGCTCTCCCTGGTCAGTTCCATCACCATTTGTTTAAGTAATGCATCTTGAAGGCATCCACAATTTTTTTTACTTCTTTCTAGATTTGCAGAAGGAATCCTCCAGTCCACATCAGGTAAATTAAAGTCACCCAATATGATCACTTCCCCTTTCATGGCTATCTTTGCAATATCAATAATCCAATTCGTTATCCATTTCTTCGGTTTGAGTTGGAGGCCTGTAGACTACACCAGTATGGATGACAGTGCCATCTCCTCTTTCCAACACAATCCATACCGCTTCTTCTTTTCCCCATGTACCCTGCATTTCAGCAGCTTTAATATTGCTTTTTACATATAGGGCTACTCCTCCTCCTTTTCTGCCTTCTCTATCTCTTCTAAATAGATTATATCTCATTCATGTGACTTGTTAAACCATGTTTCTGTAATGGCCACAATGTCCAAGTCCATTTCCACCATTAGGGCTTCCAGGTCAGGAACTTTGTTGGCTAGGTTTTGAGCATTTGTGCTTATTGCTTTCCAGCATTTGTTGACTGGCTTGCATGGATTTTGTTCTACACCCCTCTTCCCACTTGGCATTGATGTATGGGTTAATAGTGCGGCTGTTTCCAGTGTTATTTTTGCTGGGAGTGATGTCCTGAACTACTTGTTTTCTATCCGTCACCCTTTTTCTCTAGTTGAAATGCCTGTCCATATAATGTCTGAACATTTCACTTAGGATCCTTTTCCCTGCAATAGAGAAATGTAGTCCAACACAATATTGTTCCATCTATTTCCCCAGTCGCCTATATATCTAAATCCTTCTTGTGTGCACCGGGTTTGGAGCTATATTTTCAAGTTGATTATGGGATGCAGCCTTTTTGCCCCCTTACCAAGAACAGGTAGAATGTCTGAGACTGCTATAGTGATTGCAATGGGTTTGAGTTTCTCTCCAGGAATCTGGAAGCCCCTCTGAACTGTAGAGGCACTGTTTCTAGCCAGGTCATTGTATCCAAGTGGATGATAACATCAATTTTGGAGTTCTCACTTTCTGCACTAACTATGCCAGCAAAAACTATCTCTTATATCTCAACAAATAGGGGTGGCTTGCACTGAGCGGTGGGTACACCCCTAAACAATGGCATGGGGAGGGGTGACCTGCATGGAGTGGCAGGTGCACCTACTCTTGTCGCCTTGCTGGGCAGACTAGATAGACTATACTGGTCGTTATTTGCTGTCATTAACTATGCTACTATGTATGTATATTCCATTAAAAATCAATTCCTAAAAACTCTGCTGTGAGATCCTCCCCCCCCCTCCCTTGTACACTTCTGGCACATACTTGTCTTTATAAAATACTAGCTGCATAAGTGTCCAAGAGCGCACTTCAAATTACGGAGCTGTTACTTATGCCAGCCCTTTTTGTATCTACACATGTGTAAATTATTGTATTTTATAATCAAAGTATGTATTTGTTTGCATTGTCCATACGCCACCCAAAATCTGCATATGTGCACGCACACATTAAAAGTACAGATCATGAAAATAATGAGCATACGTTTGCGCTGGCTGTTAGTTTAGAAGAGGTCATTACCCAGGTATATGGCCACTTACACTTATAAATCCCAAAAAACTGACATTTACGCGCATTGCTAGCACCCAAAACTAGAGATGGATTTACATGCTCCATTCTACCATGCTGGGAGGTTTGAACACCGAGGTAGAATGGTGGTCTCTGAATTAGGCTTTAAATATTATGTGATTGGACATCTATTGTTTTGGTAATGATCTGTTAGTAGAATACAATCCCAGGTGATGTAATTACGTCGAAGTTGGAACAGGAAGTTGGGTTTATGGTGCTTGAAAAAGAGCCGCAATGAGAACAGGCTTGAAACACAATGGTTTGTGTCGCTGTACCCAATGGAATGATTGAAACATCTCAATACTCAACTGATTGAGCGATTCCAGTACCCAGTAGATGCAGTACCTAATCGCATGCAGGATTGCAACAACCAGTGGATGTATAGCTCATTATCATTTGCCTTAACCAGCACCAGATAAATATTTTTCTGGGGTGGGGTGGCAAAGCACCAAGACTTTGGGCTATATAAACTTTTTGGATAAATTATGGTATTGAATGCATCAGCATTGATATATTTATAAGTTGCGGGGGTTTGATCTTGGGATCGTGTAGCCCCACTCATTTGGGCCAGTTGGCTTTTTTTAAACTGATTAAAATGGAGGGCCTATCTCAAGAGAATGATTGATTGTTCATCCTCATGATAGGTGATCCGATAAAAAAAATATGGTAAATCTGTTCATTCTAATTAGGGAGCTTATATTTGTAGTATAAGAGATTAGTAAAATGTGCACCTTTTTTCTGAGGGTATTATAGTGATGACATTATTTGGGCTTTTTCTTTTTTGAGCACCGAAAAATAGGCATTGCCTTCTAAAATTGCCCACTAATTGGGTAAGAAGGTCTAGACAATTGGGGAGAGGGAGTGGAAGTGTTTTATTTATTTTTGCAGTGGTAGAAGCAGCTTTATTTTTAAAATAAAATGAACAAAATTTCATTCTAGGTTTTTTTTGGTTTGTTTTAAACAGGACTTGAAGTTAAATGGACACCTTTCATTCCAGAGGAATGCATGATCCTAAAACCGATTCCACATCTTTCAGATGGGGTATTGCATTTCTTGTAGGGGATTTTTTTTCAGTCTGGGTCAGTGGGAACAACTAGTAGCAAATCTGACCCCCTTGTATTAATAATAAGGGCATATATTCTTATGGAGGAAAATTAATGGATAATGAGCATTTTCCAACTGGCTGCATCATTACTGATGCAACTCAGCTAACCAACTCCTAATCTGTGCGGGAAAACTCAGCCCTTGGCAGATCTCTGTAAAGAGGGCACTTATGAACAGGTATATCACCCATTGTATACTTTTAGTGAGGAAAAGTTCAGCTTAACCGTAATTGTGTCTCTTACCATTGCTATTTCTACTGCTCCTATGACTGAAATAATTATAAAATTCAATATTGGTAGTATGCATTTGTACATCATTGTTTATTCAAATAAGATTCGGAATTGCTTTACAACTGTATTCAGAATCCTGTATGGAATCCAGTGCTAGCTGGTTATCTTGGCTTACAGATGGGGGGGGGGGGGGAGAGATTGGCTTTAGTTCACACCTTTCTCAGATGTTCATGGTGAGTTACATTCAGGGGCAGTAGGTATTTTCCTGTTCCCAGAGGATTTACAATCTAAGGTTGTACCTAAGGCAATAGAAAGCTGAGTGACTCATCCAAGTAAAAAGCAGGAAATGGCCCACTGCTCTAACCATTAGGCTAGTCCTCCACTCCACACAGCATTGGTAAAGCAACCTGGTATTAGAAAGAGACAGTGGGATAAGGGTAGACTGTCACTGGAAAAGCGGTGGTTGTCCATCACAGAGACAGCAGGTGGCGCTGACAGCTCTCATTCAGTGTTCTATACTCGGTGAAACACCATTTTTGACTGATTTATGGCTATATGATTAATTAAAATAACACATAGGTATAGGTAAAGTTTTCAATACGTAGATTTTCTTTCCTTTCATGTTGTTTTAAAGTTTTGCTTATTAATTCTGAACCAGTGCAAAGTTAGGACAGGTTCATATAAATAACAGTTAACCACCCACCCCGTCCAAAACAACTGCTAAGAGAGCTGTTGAAGATCAGCCATGCATTTAATGGCTTTCTGAACTGAGCCTCATAGGACTGAAATTAGGGATGTTAAGGCAGTTCCTCCCCACTTTTGAGAATTGTAAGTAATTACAATTGTGTGCTGTGCTTTCCTGTCTAATCAATGTGTTTATACCTCAAAAGGTTTCCTGTCATGATTTGACAATTTCCAATCTGTAATCAAAACCGCTGCTGATCGCTGGAAGTAGCGGTATACAAATGTATACTAAATAAATAAATAAATAAAATAAATAAATATCACTTCTTAAACTGTATCTAGTCTAGCATTTTGGGTCATCAGAGCTCTCTTTGGATGTTAAATTTCTACAGTATGTCAAAAGATAGCTGGCAGGGGGAGAGAGCTGCATTCTCTTCCCTGCAGGTCTGACTTCTCTTTGAAGTGTCAGCCTCCCCTGCTTTGGGAGGGGTGGAGAGAGCAGGCAGGGCCTGTCCAGACCTTTTTTTTCTATTTAAAAATGAATGAGAAGGGAGATGGGGGGAAAAACCACTTGGAGGGGGCCATTGGTGTTCCCCATCCCTACATTTTTTTTCATGAGTGCCTTATAAAGAAAAAGACATTATGCTAGGATGAAACTTTGCAAATATATATTTATATATGTTTTATATTTTGGTGAGGTAATTGAATTATGAATGTTTTGAAAGATGCAGAAATGGTCATTACCTAAAGTTTGAAACAACTGGTGCTACTGCTCACCAGTTTGAAACTTAGTCGTGCCATCTTTTTATATGTATTTTTACTTTGGTGAAATTGAAGGGGGACTGGCAAACCATTTAACTTGGTTTTCTCAACAGCAACATGCAATGAGGGTAGATCCAGGACTGGCCGTACTTAAGGAGGAATCTAGCTATACATATTCCCATAAGTGTTATAGGGTAACACAATAGACTGATTCACCTTTTACCTCACAAGTAAGTGGGGCCTCTGAAATCCAACCATTTCACCCTAAAGTAAGGAATACCACAGGGCTCAGCCTTATCAGCTCTGTTATTTAACATTTACATTCAGCCTATTTGCAATTTACTGAGAAAATTTAACATGAATTTCCACCTATATGTAGATGACATTATGTTCTCTGTGCCCTTGTACACCTTTATCCCAGACTTCTCCATTGTGTCGGATTGCTTTTCAGCCATTACAGACCTCCTTGCAGAACTTGGCCTAATAATGAAGAAGGGACCTGTCACTCAGTTCCCGGTGACACAAAGATAATACGCCACTAGGTAGCGCTGTTAAAGAACAAAGAGTCCAAGTGTAGGGTAATAAAGGCTTTTATTCCCCGTTTAAAGCAAGGTTCAACTAAGAGATATTTTAGATAACAGAAACAGTCCTTTGTTTTAAAAGGTACCAATATTCACTGGCTAGTTAACTGTTACTTCACAGTTTAAAGCAGGTTTTCTTCATAGTAATTTTCAGTATAATAAACATCAACTTATACTTCATTTATTCTTCTGTGGAGCATACATACTTTGGAGCATAGGCAGTGCACCAATCACATTCCATTTCCTCAGGCAAAGGTGAGGGAATAGTGCTGGGAGAATCCACTTCCATCAATTCCTCTCCCCTGTACTGATTCAAAGGGCTTTCACTGTCCCTGTCTATTTCAGCATGGTAATCTACCACTTGGGAGTTTGGCTTCACATAACCAGGGACTCTTAAGGCTGGCGGTAGTTTAGTGAACCAGTCTTGACTCTTGTTTCTCCTAGGAGGAATACTTCTCTTAGCATAACTTTTAGCAGTACAATCATTATAGTTAATCTTCAATGCCTCATACCTTGGCTCACTGAGTAAAAACTTCCGTTGCTTATAAAAATGCTTTTCCCTCTGAATAGGTGAAACTGGGCAATGATCCTCTAGAGATAAGCTTCTGTCAGAACCTCCCTCTCTGGTTCTTAGCTTTCTTCTCTCTATGTTACAAACAGGCAGAGTATAGGAACTAGGCGTGGCAGAGCCTCTCACCTTGGAGCAACTTCCACCAAACTCCCCTTGCACAACAGGTTCAGTGTGGGCTTTCTGGCTTCCCACCTTGTGAGGTCTGTTTCTCCTCCAGCTTCCAGCTTGGCTTCTTTCACAGCAATCAGGCTTATGTCCTTGATAGCCTCCAGGCTTCTCTGCTGTTTCTCCTTCTAGTCCAGCTCCAGTTCCTTCTTCCTCTTTCTCCTCCTTCCTCAGCTTCTGCTGCTTCATATGCTCATTCCACTGCCTCCTCTGCTTATGCCACTGCTGCCCAGAAGCATTCTGCTCTGGCTTATAAAGTGAACCGTTACTGCTGACTTCCTGGTTCCCTTTCAGCTGCAGGTGATCAGTGAGCTTAGGTTCATTAAGACCAGTATGTCTGTCCCTGCTCCCTCTAGCTGTGCCTGGAGGTAACTGCACATCTCGTTCTTCTAAAGAAACAGGATTTCTTTTCTTAAAATCAACTTTATTAGTGCCCGCATCATGACAGACCCTTCCTTCAACCCAATTGAGAAACTCATTCTCAAACATGCAGAAATCATGATAAAAAGCAAAGTCAAATACCTTGGCATAACCCTTGATAACAATTTAATTGTGCTCGCTCATATCAAGAGGTCAGCCAAAATTGCTTACCTGAAACACAAATCACTCCAACATTTATGACCCATACTCCAATACAATGACTACAGAACAATTTTTCAGTCCATTATAACCTCTCTCCCCCCCCCCCCATCTTGACTACGGCAACATACTTTACCAGGGATTGCCAAAACAAGCATTATACCCACTCCAATTAGTGCAAAACACCTCTGCTGGACTCTTTAACGGGAACAAAAAGATGACAGCACATCACACTGACTCTCAAGAGCCTTCATTGGTAGTTTGAGGCCTGTGCCTGGGAGAACTCTCTACCAGGGGTATAAGGGATCAATGCTTTTTGCCAGGTAGAAAAGTTACCCAGTATGATTAAACCTTATAGGTGACCACTAGAATTGTAAACCTAACTCTAAAGCTGACAAAGGACAATACAAAGTTGCAACCACCATCTATAAAATCCTACATAACTCTTCAGCTCCCTGCCTCAAAGACCTAATCACAAGAACACCTTCAACAAGGCCTAGAAGATCAGTGAACCAGAATCTTCTAGTCATAACCCCTCTCAAGACCAGAAGCACTTAGCAAACAAGCGATAGAGCCTTCACTCTTTTTGCCCTAACAATTTGGAACACCCTACTAGAAGCCATCAGATCTGCACAGTCTATACAAGACCTGAAGAAACTCTTAACATATTTCTTTATTGAACACTTTAGCTCAAATGATATCACATAGCTGCACATACCATGTTTTCATTTATGCACTGCTGAAATCAGTAAACCCCCATTTTGTTAACTTCAAGTTTGTATCCCCATGAGTTCTGTCATTGTGGAATTCCCACAGGAGGTATTGGCACCAGTGACCGAGGTTGTGATCCCAGCCCCGGTCCCCTCTGAGGCGATGGTGCAGGAGGAATGCCTGAGAGTCCTTGAGGCACACATGGTGTTGGTCTTGCCCTGCAGCATGCAGGTTATACAATGGCTTTGACTTCGTCACTGCACTCTGTCCAGCCCATCCTGGAGATCAATGTGCTGCCAGTTGAGGCAGGTGTATGGGGCGGGAGATCAGAATTGATGTTGGTTCCATGGTGATCTCTCTGTCTAGCGTATTGGGATCCAATATCCCAGGGCACCCACGATCCCGCTTGGGGTGCCACAAGTTCCACCCATGCCTGCCCTCCTCACATGATCAGAGCAGTGGCGGGAGGAAACTCAATGCTACTTCAATTTCCTCTTGGAGTCCAAGTCCAAGGGCAAGGAAACTGAGGAGGAATCTGAGATCTTTGACAGGAGGTCCCTGGACCTCCCCTCTGACCTGTACTCTCCATATGAGCAGCACAAATCACCCCTGGAGGACGTCCTTCCAGGACTTTGTACAGGACATGGCCAAGGCCATATCCTTCTCCTTGGAGGTAGAAGACGAGTGAGAGCGGAAGAGTTTGAGCTCCTCTAGTACCCCTCGGCATCTAAGGAGGCAGTGACAGGGCTGGTGCACCATGTCTTCCAGATATTGCTCTTGAGAACCCCCCTTACAGTTCCTGCCATCAACTGACAGCTGGACTCTGTACTAGGTGCAGAAGGCACCGGGCTTCAAGAAGCCCAATTACCACACAACTCCATCAAGGTAGAATCAGCCTTGAAGTGTGTGAAGAACACCAAGACTCATTCCCTGGTGCTCCCAGGGAGGGAGGCTAGAACCCTGGATTCCTTTGGGAGGAGTTGTACCAGGACTTCATGCTGGTTACCAAGATCCTTTCCTACCAGCTGTACATTGGTATGTTAAGAACATAAGATATGCCATACTGGGTCAGACCAAGGTCCATCAAGCCCAGTATTCTGTTTCCAACAGTGGCCAATCTAGGTCATATGTACCTAGCAGTTTCCCCAAGAGACACAAGTTCCACAATGCTTGTACTGGGTCAAGCATTGATATCTTCGGTCACTTCTTAATAATGGTTTATGGACCTTTCCTCCAGGAACTTGTCCAAACCTTTTTTAAACCCAGCTACACTAACAGCCTTTACTACATCCTCCGGTCACAAATTCCAGAGTTTGATCACACGTTGAGTGAAAAAATATTTTATTTTATTAGTCTTAAATAGTTTACCCTGTAGCTTCATTGCATGTCCCCTAGTCTTTCTATATTCTGATAAGGTAAACAATCGATCTACGTTTACCCGTTCCACTCCGTTCATTAATTTATAGACTTCTATCATATCTCCCCTCAGCCGTCTCTTTTCCAGGTTAAAGAGCCCTAACCTTTTTAGCCTTTCTTCATAGGAGTATCCTTCCATCCCCTTTACCATTTTGGTGGCTCTTCTCTGTACCTTTTCTAAAATTGCTATATCCTTTTTAAGATACGGCGACCAGAATTGCACACAGTATTCAAGGTGCGGTCTCACCATGGAACGATATAGAGGCATTATAATATCTTTTGTTTTATTTTCCATTCCTTTCCTTATCATACCTAGCATTCTATTTGCTCTCTTGGCCGCCGCTGCACACTGGGCCGAGGGTTTTAACATGATATCCACAATGACGCCTAAATCTTTTTCCTGGGTGGTGGTTCCTAATGTGGAACCTTGCATCGTGTAACCATAGTTTGGGTTGCTCTTCCCTAGGTGCATAACCTTGCACTTGTCCACATTAAATTTCATCTGCCATTTTGATGCCCAGTCTTCCAATTTATCAAGATCCTCTTGCAATTTTCCTGAAGGACATCATGTTGGACCTGGAAGACCTTGCTGCTCATGTCCCTGCTGATCTCCACGGCAAGGACTGCTCCCAGTATATGGTGCGAGCTACTTACAAAGCCTTCGAGAGAACTTGCAGAGTGGTAGCAGTGGGCATCGGTATTTGGTGGCTGGCGTTGCTCCAGTCCTCCGTCCTGGAACAGTGGGTCCAGGATAAGCTGGCTAGTGTTCCCTGCCAATGGGAGAACCTCTTCGGGAAGCCCATTGAGGAGAAAGCGGGTGAGTTTGAGAAGGAGCATGTGATGTTCTCCCAGCTCTCGAGGAAGATTGCTGACGCTTCACGCAAGAAGAACCAGGGTAAGAAGGCTTTCTACTCACGTCCACACCAGAACTACCTGGGCCACCAGCGTGCCTAACCAAAGGTGCAGGCCTCCCACCAGCAACAGAGGGAAAAGCCTCAAAAGGCCCAGCTGGCCCTGCAACTCAAGCCGAGGGTGGGCTTTTGACTTGTTCCTCAGGAGTATAGCCAACCTCGGATTAGGGAGCGGCTCATCCAATTCGGCCACCAGTGGCTTCTTATCACCTCGGATGCCTGGGTACTGCAACTCGTCTAGCAAGGATACTGGCTGCACTTTTCCAGTTGCTGTCTCCTTTCATCCAATTGGAGTACACCATGGACACGCTGCACCAAGGCCTGTTGCAGGAGGAGGTCTCTGCTCTTCTGACAGACCTCGCCATTGAGCTGGTTCTGCCGGCTCAGGTCAGAATGGGATTCTACTCCAGATACTTCCTGGTCCCCAAAAAGACAGGAGGGTTATGACCCATTCTGGACCTCTGGAACCTCAGTTGTTTCTTGGTGCATGAACATCTCAAGATGGTATGGGTGTGGGGACATTGCTCCCTCACCTCCTAAAGGATGATTGCCTATGCTCCTTAGATATCAAGGATGCATACACATACATCCTAATCCACCCAAGTCTCAGAATATACCTCAGGTTTGTGCTGGCAAGCCAGCACTATTGGTACCAGATGCTCCCTTTTGGGTTGGCCACAGCACCTCAGGTCTTCATCAAGTGTCTCATGGTAGTGGCCACCTACCTACTGTGATCCTCCCCCCTTGCTGATACCCGTAGGCATGTAGGGTTTAAGGAGGTTAAGTTCCTTCCTGAACCAAAGTTTCACTATTTCCTGAAGCAGTGCTTGTAGGGAAATGTAGTTTCTTTAAGAGTTCAATGAAGGGTAGTGTGACTCAAGTGTTTTAAAGCAAAAGGATTTATTTCCCCTCCCGGGGTGGACTTCACAAGGAATAAAGGTAACACAAATATCTTGCACTTTTGGCAGAGAAAGGACAAAATAAGATATCCAACTTAAATAGCTTCAGTCAGCGTTAAACATTTTCTTCCAGCAAATTAAACACCACAGTACTGTTTCTTACAGCTCTGTTCCTTTCTCACAGTAAGTCTGTATTTTCTTCACAGCACAACTTTAACAGAGATATTATCTCCTCAGAAAGTGAAATCGTACAGTCCATTTCTTCCATAGGAGTATTTACACAGGATGGCTCTGTTTCCATAAATTCTACCTCTGGGTTAGGAATTGTTTGCCACGCTCCTTCTGGAGCCGCGCCCTTTTCTCCAACCCTAGGCTTTATGGTAAACTCGGGGTTTAAGTACTGTTTGAAACAAGCACTCCCATTATAGTCCTTTCCACCATAGTCCCAACCTTCCAGGTCAATAAACTCATAATTATTATTATGATTCCAGCCCTTAGGCTTACCTTGGAACCTGGCTGTGGAAGGTTTTCTCCGTGGCTTATAGATAGCTGTTGGTTCCCAACCTGACTTGTGCAAAACAGAGTTCAACTGCCTTCCTGGCTTTTCCTTCTGTTTATAATCCAGAGAGTATTTCAGCTGCCTTGGTCTGCTCCTGCTGTATCTTTGACTCAGAGCCTCTGACCTTTCCTCAGCTAGAGACTCAGTCCACCTCTTTACTGGAAGCTGGCTTTTCTTCCTCCAAGGGGACTCTGCTCATCTCTCCTCCGGTTCGCTCTCTCTTTCACTCTGGCTTTCTTTCTCTTTCTTCTCTCTACCTACTGGGGCCTCTTTATGAGTCAGCTTTCTCGTGTAGGGCCTGACTCCGCCTCCTAGCAGGTGTTCTGAATTACTTTGTAACTCTCTGTTAAACTGGTAGCAGGGGCGTGTTTCCTTCTCTTGGGCTTGGTTTCCATGACAACCAGTGGCCATGTGCTTTTGTTTATATTGCAGCCCTGCACTTTTTACCTGGTTTTTGGGAGTTTCTACAGGGCTAGAAGGACTCACTATGTCACAGATCCCCCCCACTTAAAATATTACGGGCTGCCGGAACCTGTGACGGACAGCACGTAATCCGTCCTACTGGACTCTTGTGGTGTTCTGTACTGGCCAACTCTACGGTAACCGCCCTTTCTTTCCAGGATTTTAAAACATTTATATGGTAGGTTTGGCACCGACCCTTACTGTTTTCTACGAGGTATGATACAGGACCGACCCTCTTCACTACTGTGCAGGGTCCCTTCCATCTTGCGTCGAATTTGGGTCCTACCTCGGCTACCATAATGACTACTCTATCTCCCTCTGCCAATTGGCGAGGCTTTGTCCCCCTATCATAATATTTCTTTTGCTTCCTCTGGCTGGCCTGTAAATTCTCCAGGGAAATTTGAGACGTTCTTTCCAAACGACTCCTAAGGTTTCTCAGGAACTGGGGTACCTCTATCTCTTCCCTGTCGGGCTCTACCCATTGCTCTCGCAATATGTCGAGAACTCCTCTGGGGGCCCTACCGAATAGCAGTTCATAGGGGGACGCCCCTAGAGGACGCCTGTACGCGTTCTCTACAGGCATACATTACAAAAGGTAAGAGTGTATCCCATTCGGATGTCTGTCCGTCTAAACCCCGCCTAAGCATTCGCTTAATGGTTTGATTCATTCTCTCGACCATGCCATTGGACTGGGGGTGGTATGCCACCGTACGTACATGGTGGATGCCGAAGGCATCCCACACGGTGGCTAGGTACCTCGACTTAAAATTGCTTCCTTGGTCAGTTATCATCTCCTGTGGGAAGCCAACCTCACAGAACAGTTTAATGAGTTCTAGGGCTATTGTTCTGGCCGAGGTGCTCCTGAGAGGAATGGCCCATGGGAAGCGTGTTGCCTGATCCATGATCACCAACACGTACTGAAAGCCCCGGGGAGTCCTATCGAGTGGCCCTATAATATCCATTGCCATTCTACGTATTGGTGTGGATATGGCCGGTGTGGGTATCATTGGCACTACTTTAGGTTTGGACGCACTAACCCGTTGGCAAGCGGGGCAGGCTTCGCAATAGCGGGAGGTTTCCCTGAAGACCCCCGGCCAGTAAAATCGGGCCAGGACCTGGTCCAATGTCCCTTGAATTCCCTTGTGGGCTCCCACTGGGTGGTCATGGGCAAGTTGCATTACGATGGCCTTGAACGTAGTCGGTACTACCAGTTGCTTCCTTACCTCCCCTGTAAGTGGGTTGTTGCTCTCCCTATATAAAACACCATTATCCAAGAGGAATCGGGGCAGTGTATCTCTTTTTTCCTGAGCATAGGCAAAGGCCCGTTTTAAAGCGGGATCCGCTTTCTGTTCCCCCGGGAAGGAAGGGAATTTCCTCACTAATTCCGCGGGTACCCAGGGTAGCCCCTCCCCGGCTTCCAACCCTGCCCTTCCATGGGTTCTGCGGTGCCTTTCCTGTGTTCTTGTTGCTTTTCCTTTCCTCACCCTCTGAGATGGGGCGCCAAAAAGGTCCGTCTGTGCGGGCAATGGGTCTGTCATTTCTTCTCCTTTCTCCCTTTCGGGCTCAGGGGAATTCTCCCTATCTCGGGATGGACCCGCTACTTCTTCGTCAGGGTCCTTATCATCCTGAGGGGTTCTTACCTGGGATCGGGTGGAGACATACCCTGTCCTTTCTCCCACCCCTTCCCATTCCCTGAGAAAATAGGGGCCAATCATTACCTAGAATGACATCATATAATAGCTGGGGAACGACTGCCACCTTCACTTTCTTTTGTGATGCCAACCCTTCTATGGTAAGGTTATATACAGGATAATAGGAGGCAGACCCGTGCACGCACTGCACTCTTACTTGTCCTACTGCTTGACCTGGCGCTGACTGGGCTTGTATGGCCTCCCAGAGCCGTTGGACCATGCTCTGGTCAGCACCAGAGTCAAACAGTGCTTGGGCCTCTACACCCTCCACTTGTACTGGGAGCAAAAACCCTGACCGAACTTTCTTTCCTATACCGGCCATCAATGCTTTACGTAAACTACAGTCCCTTTGAAAATGCTCTATGCTCCCGCATTTAAAACATTTTCCTCTCATATTGGAAAAACCCACATTCTCATAAGGCAGTTTACTTTGTACATTTTTATCCTTATTACCGGCCTTTGCTGCACCCGGAATGCTTTATTTTGGGGCTTTGGCAAACTCAGCCTCAAAATATTGCTCCGTCATGCTAGCCGCTTCTTCTGAAGTTTTACAATCTTGTAACATGAGGAAGGTTTTTATTTCTGCTGGCACAGCTTCTAAATACTGTTCTAGTATCAGCTCATCCATTATGGATTCAACAGTTCTCTGCTCTGGTTTTACCCACTTCCAGGCTAAACCTTTCATTCTATAGTATAGGGCTTTAGGGGTTTCTCCGAGCCTCAACTTGGCCTCCCTAAATTGGCGCCTATAGAATGAAGGGGTCAGCCCGAGCCTATCCCTCACAACATTTTTAATAGCATCATAGTCAGATGTTAAGGTAGCAGGCATTGACTTATAGGCTGACAAGGCTTGGCCGGATAGAGACATGGCAAACCTTATGGCCCACTGCTCCTTAGGCAGCTTTATGGCCTCTGCAAGACGTTCGAAGGCGTCCACATTGTCGTCAACATTATCTGTAGGGGACAGCTGTCCCAGCATAAAGATATCTCTACCAGGTAGTCCTACCCCACGGGTATACTCAGGTAAGTCTCTTGCTGGCTCTTGCTGCTGCTTTACTAACAGTTCCATGAGCTCCCTTATTGGCTTCTGCTATTCCTGAATGGCAGCCATGGCTTGGTCCTGGACTCGACGAGTCATTTCCAATTGTTTGTCCCACTGCAGAGACATCCATCTTAGCATTTCCTGTGGCTCCATTTTAGCTCTTCAGGTACCTGAGCTCAGTGCAGAGTCAGGCACTGAGAAAAGTAGCTCCTTTTCTGACCGGTAGTCAGTCGAGCGCCGGAACTTCCTGTTCCTGGATATCAGCCACTCGCTGCTGCTGGACTCTTGTCCCTCCAGGTGTTCTTCAATCCAGTAAAATCCGTACTACTATGCCATTGTGATCCTCCCCCCTTGCTGATACCCGTAGGCATATAGGGTTTAAGGAGGTTAAGTTCCTTCCTGAACCAAAGTTTCACTGTTTCCTGAAGCAGTGCTTGTAGGGAAATGTAGTTTCTTTAAGAGTTCAATGAAGGGTAGTGTGACTCAAGTGTTTAAAGCAAAAGGATTTATTTCCCCTCCCGGGGTGGACTTCACAAGGAATAAAGGTAACACAAATATCTTGCACTTTTGGCAGAGAAAGGACAAAATAAGATATCCAACTTAAATAGCTTCAGTCAGCGTTAAACATTTTCTTCCAGCAAATTAAACACCACAGTACTGTTTCTTACAGCTCTGTTCCTTTCTCACAGTAAGTCTGTATTTTCTTCACAGCACAACTTTAACATAGAGATATTATCTCCTCAGCCAGTGAAATCGTACAGTCCATTTCTTCCATAGGAGTATTTACACAGGATGGCTCTGTTTCCATAAATTCTACCTCTGGGTTAGGAATTGTTTGCCACGCTCCTTCTGGAGCCGCACCCTTTTCTCCAACCCTAGGCTTTATGGTAAACTCGGGGTTTAAGTACTGTTTGAAACAAGCACTCCCATTATAGTCCTTTCCACCATAGTCCCAACCTTCCAGGTCAATAAACTCATAATTATTATTATGATTCCAGCCCTTAGGCTTACCTTGGAACCTGGCTGTGGAAGGTTTTCTCCGTGGCTTATAGATAGCTGTTGGTTCCCAACCTGACTTGTGCAAAACAGAGTTCAACTGCCTTCCTGGCTTTTCCTTCTGTTTATAATCCAGAGAGTATTTCAGCTGCCTCGGTCTGCTCCTGCTGTATCTTTGACTCAGAGCCTCTGACCTTTCCTCAGCTAGAGACTCAGTCCACCTCTTTACTGGAAGCTGGCTTTTCTTCCTCCAAGGGGACTCTGCTAGTCTCTTCTCCGGTTCGCTCTCTCTTTCACTCTGGCTTTCTTCCTCTCTCTCCTCTCTCTTCTCTCTACCTACTGGGGCCTCTTTATGAGTCAGCTTTCTCGTGTAGGGCCTGACTCCGCCTCCTAGCAGGTGTTCTGAATTACTTTGTAACTCTCTGTTAAACTGGTAGCAGGGGCGTGTTTCCTTCTCTCGGGCTTGGTTTCCATGACAACCAGTGGCCATGTGCTTTTGTTTATATTGCAGCCCTGCACTTTTTACCTGGTTTTTGGGAGTTTCTACAGGGCTAGAAGGACTCACTATGTCACACTACGCACCATAAAAGTCTTCATCTTCCCCTATCTGGACAATTGGTTCAAGGGTCCTACTCAGGGCACTGTCTGACAGTCTGCCCATTTCACCATACAGGTTCTCAAGCAGCTGGGATTTGTTATCAACTATGCCAAGTCCCATCTCCAGCCCACACAGTGGCTGGAGTTCATTGGAGCTCTCCTCGATACCACTTGAGCTCGGGCATTCCTACTGATAGATTGCATGCAGTGACAAACAGAAGTGGTCACTGCCACACGGTGACCTGGGGGATGCTGAAGGTGCTCAGCCACATGACCTTTATAATGCATGTTATCCCCCTGACTCATCAAGCGGCAGACTCAATGGACCCTCTGCATGCAATGGAAGCAGGCTATAGACTGTCTCCAGGATAGGTGGTGATCACTGCTCCCTTGGTACAGTCCCTTGACTGGTGGTTGGAGCCATTGAACCTGCTTAGGGGCCTCCCATTCCAAGTGGAGACACCCCACAGGGCGCTGTTGACTGATGCGTCCAAGCTTGTTTGAGGGGCTTATCTAGGTGGCCTGCGCACGCAGGGCCTGTGGTCCAAACAGGATATCCTGCTCCAGATCAACTTTCTGAAGTTGTGGGTCATAGCGAATGTCCTCTGGGATTTCCGGGTGCACCTAGCAAATCAGGTGATCCTGATCCAGGCACACAACAAGGCAGCGATGTTCTACAACCAGGCAGCAAACAAACAAGGTGGCACTGGTTCATACCTCTTCTGCTGGGAGTCTGGTTGTGGAAATTTGCCCTCGTCCATGGGATGGAGCTCAGGGCGAACTATCTGGTGAGCTCAATGTTCTGGTGGATCGGCTGAGCCATATTCTCCAACTGCATGAGTGGACCCTCCGCAGCAATGTTCCCTCTAATTTTCTGTAGGCTGTGTGCGCATAAAATATCAGCTGTGCAGCTTTTGAAGGAAGGTTAAATTTTTGTGTGCCACATAACGACACTCAGAGTTATATACTTTAAAATTTGACTACATGTCAGAATACTGTATGTATGCCACATTGATTGCACTAGAAAATATTGTAGAACTTGTGAAAACCGTAAATACACAACAACTTTTCAATTTTAAGAACGTCTGTGTTGTTTTCTATCAGAATCAGAACCGTAATTTTTGTGCGCTCTGTTGTAAAGTATGTGCGCTCACTCGGCGAGGTGTGTGCGTGTTGTCCGGCCGGCGCCCCTACTGGCGTAGTAGAGTAAGGGCGTCTGCTGACATTTAATTTGTATCAGGGAGTATTTGAGCTGCAGGACCCAAAGGATTGTGGTCCTTGTAGTGTAGTGCTCCCTGAAATGAATAACTACGCCAAATGGAGGGTAAATAAGGCTTTATTTCCCCGCTTAATGCTCTAGGTTCAAATGAGACAACAACTTAAAGTGGAGGTAAGGCTTTCCTCAAATAATAACAAAGTTCCACCATGGACTAAACAGTTAAATATTGTCGGCTGTACAATTGACTGTTTAGCTGGGTTAAGGGATTTTCCAAACAATAGAAAAACAATTAGAACAGAATGGTTATCAGCTTCACCATTTGCAGACTCATTTCTTCAGTATACAATTATTATGGCAAGCAACTACCTCTTAAGCAAAGGTTACATTCCATAGGTTCGGTGTGAGGCATGGGAACACTGGAGCTGTAATCCAAGTCCATTGATTCTGGCTCACTACACTCTTCAATGTTTAGAGTATCCTCAGTGTTACTTAGTTCTTCACAGAAGTTCCTTGGCTTCTCATATAACTTCGCTAGAACCCTTTTGGAAAGTGGTTTTAAATAGTTAACTTTGCTTCTTCTCTGATGCTGAGGTTTATCTACCTGCATAAGATTGTCTTCATTGAAAGTCCCTTTTAGAATAAAAGGCTTTTCATACCTTATCTTCCGTGGAGTGCCATGCCTGGGATTCAGCTTACTCTGTAGCTTTTCCTGTTGATCCTCTGTCATGTGCACTGCTCCACAATTAAGGCTGCTAGGAAAACCAGACGTGGATTTCCAGTCTTTACTTGGAGAACTTCTTTTAGCAGGCAGGCTACTTCTCTGGGCCTTATCCCAGGGCTGAGACTTGCCTCTGTCTGTATCTGTTCTTCTCCTTCCTTCTCCTGTTACTATTCCTGGTACCCTCGCTGGTACCCTTCCGGTTGGTCTGTCGGCTACCCTCCTGGGTACCTCTCTTTGCTGGACTCCTTGGTCTCTCTGCTGCACTCCTGTGCTGGTACCTGAGCTCTCTTCCCGGTCTCTGTGCTGGACTCTTTGCTGCAGTCCTTGCTGCACACCTGGGTCTCTTGAGCCCCCTTTCTGGTCTCTGTACCAGTCTCTGTACTGGATCCTGTACCGTTCTCCTTCCCGTTCTCCCTTCGGTTCTCTGTCCTGTTCTCCCCTCGGTTCTCCCTCTCTGCTCATCTGATTTCCCTTATAAAGGGATTTCCAGCTTGCACGCTGTGAGTTTGAGGACAGGTGAAAACACTCATCATTAAGGTGCTCAGAGCTTGAGCACGTGGGTTCAGGCACTGTGTAGCTGTTCATGCGCCCTCTGGCTGAGCTACACTGGAACTGCGCTCTCTGGCTTTTCTGAGATTTATGCAAATCAGGAGTTTTTTTCAAGGCTGTTTCTTCCCTAGCTCCAGCCTCATGACAGTGTGCACACTCGCACAGCTTAGAGGGAACAGTGCTCCGCAGGGATCTTGTGGACAGGATCTTTCAGGAGCGGAATACCCCCATGGTAGATCTCTTCGTCACACCTCAGAACGCCCAGGTGCGTTGGTTCTGCTCCAGATGACTGTCCAGCGATTGGCTGGCCTCGGGTGCCTTTCTCCTCCACTAGTGGTGGGTCTACTTTATACTTATTGCCTGATCCCACTCATGGCCAGAACTCCGCTGAAACTTCAGGCCGACAGGGGCACCATTATCCTCATTGCCCCGTACTGGCCTTGTCAGCCATAGTCCCCCCTGCTGTTCTACCTCTCTCAGAAGGAGCCTCTATCTAGGCTGTGCTCCAGACCTCATCTCCCAGGATGATGGGACCCTGCTGCATCACAGCAACTGCTTCCTGGCCCTCATGGCCTGGATGTTGAACAGACAGTTCTTTTGGAGCTCAGTTTGCCTGAGAATGTCACAAATGTCCTCCTGACTTCACGCAAGGACTCAACGAGCCGGGCTTACACGTTCAAGTGGCAGAGGTTTGCCTCCTGGTGTGTGGACAGGATGCTGGATCCCTTTTCCTGTACAGTGTATCAGCTGTTTGAGTATCTCCTGCACCTCTTGGACTTGGGCCTGAAATCCAACTCCATCCGGGTTCACCTCAGCATGATTGGGGCCTACCTTAGGAGCTCAGGAGGCAGGCAAAGTTCAGCTCACCCTCGAGTAGCTCGCTTATTGTGAGGCTAGCTCCTTTTGAAGCCTCCTCTCAAGCCTCCCAGGGTGGCTTGGGACCTCAACATGATCCTTGTTCAGCTCATTCTGGCTCCTTTTGAGCTGCCTGACTCTTTGCCTCTGACGTTCTTGAAGTGGAAGATCCTGTTTCTGATGGCGGTCACATTGGTGCATTGCATCAGCAAGCTTCAGGCCTTGGTAGCTCACCTGCCTTATACCAGATACCATCAGAATAGGGTGGTCCTGCAAATGCACTTGCATTTTCTGCCGAAGGGGGTCTCCATGTTCCACCTTAAACAGTCAATTGTTCTGCCAATATTCTTCCTGAGCCGCATGCCAATGAGGGTGAGGCAGCATTGCACATGCTGGACTGCAAGCATGCCCCGGCTTTCTACCTCTAATGTACGAAGGCCCACTGATGGTACAGCTGTTTATCTCCTTTGATCCCAGTAAGCTGGGTGCTCTCTTCTCCAAATGCATGCTATCTCTGTGGCTAGCTGACTGCATTTCTTTGGCATATTCCCAGGCAGGACTGAGCCTTGATGGTCATGTCATGGCTCATAATGTCTGAGCCATGTCCACGTCAGTCACTAACCTGCTTTTGGTCTCCATGAAGGAAACCTGAAAGGCTGCTATGTGGTCTTCAGTCCACACCTTTACAGACCATTACTGTCTGAATGGGGATTTCCAATAGGGCAGCAACTTTTAGCCAGGCCGTGCTCCGACACCTCTTCAGATCTTGGGTACAACTCTTGCGCTCTGCCCTTCTGTCTGTCCAAGCCACCTGCAAATGTGAGACTTCCTCGGTGCTGCTGTACACTGAGGATGCTGAATCTGTGGAGTCCCTAGAGGAACTATCCTCTCTGTTCTCCATTTTTGTTGCCCCTGTTTGGGCTTTTGCTGCCTCATGTTTTGGTAGCTTGTAGCTTGGGAGTCCCATATGTGAGGACCTATTTCCTGCTTGTCCACGGAGAAAGTGTAGTTACTCACCTGTAGCAGGTGTTCTCTGTGGATAGCAGGAATAAGTCCTCACAACCCTCCCACCTCCCTGAGGAGTTGCTTTTTGGGCTGCTGCTTTGACAGTTGACTGGAGAAGATGGCACCGTGGCAGGCAGGAAGGCAGGTACACATGCACGATGCAGCTCCCAAAAGCTTCCAATCAAAACTGGGGAGCGTTCTGCATGGAACTCCATTGGTGACATCACCCATATGTGAGGACTTTTTCCTGCTGTCCATGGAAAACACCTGCCACAGGTGAGTAACTATGCTTTTTTGCTCATTGGCAGAGTGAGATTTAAGATTTTGGTGCCCATTGGCAGGACTGGAGAGATCAGAGGCAGAAGAAGTTAGAATGTCATGAAGGAGCCCTTTGAAGCATATGGCTCTAAAACAAAGGGGTACGGGCCTCTCTTTAGCCTATGTATTTGGGGTCTTCAAAATTTGGCGCCCTGGGTAGTTGCCTATATTGTCTATGCCTAAATCTGGGTCAATTTATAGCGATCAGTGCTTACTTCAGTGGGTCATGTACTCTTGCAATCTGGTTCCACTTCAAATCAGTCCTCTTTATTTTTTCAACACTGAGCATTCTGGGGGTTGTAGTTTGGTGTTGTGCATCAACAGCCCAGAAGGGTAAGTGGCAGTACATACAGGGATGAGAATCCAAAAGCTGGTTTTAAACTGCAAAAGAAAACATCTTCAACTACGATTCCCTGTATTCAAGACTGGTTTGAAATGTGCTTTGAGTTTAAATGGGGATGATATTCCATCTATATAAAAGAATAGACTATCATGGTAGGGAAAGATTCACTCAGACTGACCATTTTTCTTTTCCATATCAATGCTACAGACCCCAATTTAATCGTGGCTTTACTCACTAAAATGCTTTTCACTTGTACATAGGCCATATGGTCTTTATCTGCTCTCTTTTTCTATATTTCTATCTAGTGTGTCCATCCATAAGAACTATTACATTCTACATTCCCTTCCTGTCCTTCACCGATCCTCTGGATTTGTTACATGCTTTCTTGAATTCTGATCTACCTCCACTGGGAGGCTTCCATGCATCAGCCACCTTTCCATTAAGAAATATTTCCTCAGATTACTACCGAGTCTATCCCTTTCACCTTCATCCTTTGCCCCCTTGTTCCAGAGCTTCCTTTCAACTAGGAAAGGGCCACCTCCTGTGCATTTATGATAAAGACATTTAAATATTTCTGTAGCATATCTCCCCTCTCCTGTCTTTCCTCCAAAGTATATATTGTGGTAAGGAGAGTGCAGCTCAGCATGGAAATAAAAGAGAAAGAAGAACTTTTTCTTCTTTTCGGGGGATGGGTGCACTAGAACACATACACCACAGCAAAATCCCTGAGAGAAACCAAGAGGGTAGAGCTAGGTTTAAGCCACTCCCAGACTCCATGACAACTTCAGGTAAGAGTAGGAGGTACAAGTGGGTGGAGTCAGGAAGGGAGGTGCCCTGCTCAACGTTTAAGTTTGGGAAAACAAACAAAGTTGAGAGGAGCAGCCAAGGGAGAAGCAGCCAAGAGAGAAGCAGCCACAAAGAGAGCAGCAGCAGAGACAAGAGCAGCCAGCACTGCAGCCAAGGAAGCTACAGAGAAGGTTCCAGGCAGAGGACCAAACAGACTGGCAAGAGGGAGAGAGAGAAAAGGTTGACTTTGAGAAGGCTAAGGCAAGAGTGCTTAGACTCCTCTGATGAAGGGTCTGTCTGCAGGCAGCAGAAGCCCCAGGAAGGGAAGTGGAGATCTTACCCTGATTCCCTGTCTAGCTCAGAGGCAGAGAGAGTCACAAGCTACAGAAGCCTCAGCCAGGAAGGTGCTGCAACAAGACTCCAAGGTAGGAGAAAGAAAGCAGTAAAGCCAAAACCCTGTGTTTCTTGCTCTGACTCTGAAGAGAGGTTTAGGCCTGGGAAAACCCGGTTTAGGAAGAAGGGGTTTTCAGGAGAAACTGAACAGGAGAAGCCCGTTGAACTCCTACCTAGAGGAGAAGGGGCCATTCAGTGGAATAGGCTGTTTAACCTGTTAAAGGACATTAAGCATAAAGTGCCCGAGCGTTTTCAAACTTTGCCAAGATAC
Source organism: Ichthyophis bannanicus (assembly GCA_033557465.1). Taxonomy (NCBI): domain Eukaryota; kingdom Metazoa; phylum Chordata; class Amphibia; order Gymnophiona; family Ichthyophiidae; genus Ichthyophis; species Ichthyophis bannanicus. The sequence goes on along the minus strand of CM066049.1, from coordinate 113,777,806 downwards.
AGCTCAGCAGAAAGCATGGAGGTAGAAAGTAAAGAAAGTGACCTGACTTTAGCTTGTTCTGAGATGGACTGTGATATGTGCATTGTGGCTAAGTAATGAAAGCCTGAGAGCAGTGAGAAGTTAGGAATTGTAAATACATGTGCTTTATGATTACGGAATTGAGAAGCATCATAAAGGGAAAAGAAAAGAAAGCCTGTGTAAATAATTCTACTACAACACTGGTTGTTAGCTTTGCTTTAATGGGAGAAGATTATCCTTTATTTTCTTTGACTTCAGTGTACAACTGCTTTAAAGATTTGTTACCCGCTTGCCACGGAAGCTAATAAAATTCCTGTGTGCTTTGAAACAACCACTTGGTTCATTTATCTCTATACACAACTACAATACTTGGTAAAGAGGAATTCAAGATGGCTTCCCGTCCCTACTAGGCGACCGCCTGGTAGGGGCGCGACCGCCACAATATATTGAGGTTGTTAAATCTATCCCCATATGCCCAATGATGGAGACCATGGATCATTTTAGTAGCCATTTTCTGGACAAACTCCATCCTCTTTATAGCATTTTGAAGGCACAGTCGCCAGAATTGTTCACAGTACTCCAAAATGAGGCTCTAGTAGAGACAGACAGAAAAGCACTATCATTTCCTTCCTGCTGGCCATTCTCTGTATGCATTGACGCATCCTTCTGGCTTTTGCTGTTGCCTTTTCTACCTGTTTGGCCACTTTAAGATCATCTGATATGATTACCCCTAGGTCTCGCTCTACTTTCATGGTCAGAAGTACTTCACCCCATACACTGAACTGCTCCATTGGGTTTTTGAAGTCCGAATGCATGACATTGCATTTTTTAACATTAAATCTTAGCTGCCAAATTCTCACCCATTCTTCAAGCTTTCCCAGATCCCTCCTCATCAGGTTTCTCAAATTCTTTTATTAGTTCTACCTCTCCTAGATAGCTGGTCCATGTAATCATCCTTCTCTCTATGAAGAAGTTTTCCTTATGTTTTTCCTGAGGTGACACATGTCCACATCACTCCTGGCTTCTTGGAAAGTGCAGTCCTCGGCAGACCTTAGTAAAGAATTTGCAGTAGAGAAAGGCCCAGCACTTAGCAACCTGATGAAAAATCTTTGCATGTTTGTGTTTCTTTGACAATTCATTTAAAGTATTGTGCAATCCCTATCCTGCCTATGCTAAGTAGATGCATGGTGACCGTGAGCACAAGCATATTGTCAATACATCAACTGACATGTTGTCTGCTTTTGAATACAGTTACTTCATTCAATGCCACATTTACTATACGATATAGGGTCTCTCTTTGTGACTGTGGAAGAATATGTACAAATAGAATTCTAGGTACATTTTGTTCTCTGAATCACTTGCACATAATGAGCCATGAAAGCAACAGTAGAATATTTTTCATGTTAAATACAGTCAAACCTCGGTTTTCATGATTAATCCGTTCGAAAAAGTCTGACTAAAACCAAAACGTATGAAAACTGAAGCAATATTTCCCATAAGAAATAATGTAAATCCAATTAATCCGTTCCAGACACCCAAAAATATTCACAAAAAATACATTTTATAGAGAATAACTATATTTTTACATACAGAAATCAATGAGAAATAAATATAAATGACTAATGAAATGGATAAATGAACATTTAACATCACTGAAAGCAAGCTAAGTTCAGTACTGTACAGTACAGTATGTTAACATCTGGCCTTAGCCACCCCTGACAAGCTGCTGTGCCCAGCTCTCTTCAGAATCACATTGGATTCAGCCCATTAAAATACCTTTACATTATCTGCTCAATGCTTCAGAATGGCAGAAAATCTTAATGATATAGCTTCAGACGTACCATGCAAGAGAAAGAACTGCCTCCCACATTCATGCAACATCTCCTGCTTACGTTGACAGCTTTTCTTCCCTGCTACCTCTGAGCCTGACGGGGTGCTCCAGAGAACGGGCAGGCAGTGGACGAGATCAGGGCCTTCCTCTCTGCGCAATCCTTGCCTCTCTGACTCTGACCAGGCTCGAGGATGTGTTTCATTTACGTGCTCAGCTGGCTTTCGCTTCTCATCACGCTGGCGATCGGTGAGTCCGGGGGGGGCAGTGCTGCCGGGACCGGGCGGGCGTTCCGGCAGTTTTATTTACAGTACTGTAATTTACGAAAACCGAGGCGATGTACGAGAACCGGGACAAAATCTCAGTCAAAAAAGACGTTGAAAACCGAAGCGTATGAAAACCGGGGCAAATGAAAACCGAGGTTTGACTGTATATTAATATTGTCGTCATTTTGGTAGCATATAGCCAGTATACATGGTGCTATCTCTGCACGATGGAGCTTGCAACCCAGACAGGACACATGAAACAAGTAAAGGCAAATGGCCCATTATCCCAGCCCTGATTCTGATCACGCTGAAAAGCAAAAAGCAGGAAGGAAGTGCAAGGTGAGAAATGGAACAAAAAATAGGCACCAAGCTGAAGAAAGAGTGCTCTAAGCCAGTGTTTCTCAATCCAGTCCTGATTGTGTACCTCCAGGCCAGTCAGGTTTTCAGGATAGCCACAATCAATGTTTGTGAGAGACATTTGCATGCACTAATGATAGCATCGGTTCCGTGTACCGCATTGTCTCGGGATAATCCTTTTATTTATCTGTAAAAGGGAAATTCCTCTTGTAAAGAATCTTGCTCAGTTGGGAGAAGAAATGTTTTCTGTACTGTTCAATGGTGTGGAAAAAGAAATGTATTAATCTCCATAGGACAGGAGAAATGATTCCCTTAGTCAAAATAGCTTTTTGCAGCACAAAATAAAATGCCCAGCTAAGATTTACATGGGCTCAGGAACGTTTTGCGAAACTGGGGTTACAGGCCTAATTTATCAAAGATATTTTGGTATATAAAGCAGGGAATTCTATTCTAGATTGTATACAGGTATGATGAGTCCCTATTCCAAAAAGCTCTCAGGTTAAGCAATGCGTGCAGCAGCAGAAGACTGAGTTCTACAGATTTTACAAACATTAACATGTTTTAAAAGTGCTGTTAGCAAACTATGTTACTCTTATTAACAATACTTTTAATATGCACAAACTAGCTTGCAAGAGAGTTCTAGATAATAAGATGCAAAACTATGCAAAACAGCTCATTCCCTATTGGCGCAACAAGAATTTAGCATAATAATTACTTCTCAAATGCTTTAATGCAAACATTTAAATGTCATCATGGGGAGCTGGAATTATGTTTTTGTGGAAGTGACACAATTACATGTGTACGGATGTTTTTCTTTGCTAATATGTGCCTCATTGTCTTCTCATTCACGTCTGCTGTGAGTGCGTGTGAAACACAGTTACACAGGTTAACAGCCAGTGCTAAACCTTATTTTTATACTGGCTCCAAACAGAGTTGTCCAAGGTCAGAAAAGGTGGCAGTGGATGAAACAAGATTGGAATCCTGGGGTTACTGGTTCCTTTCTACTTGGCCCAATACCATAGGTCACCTAAAGGAGGGCTGTCAAATTCCAGTCCTGGTGGACTGCAAACCAGTATGGTTTTCAGACTATCCCTAATGAATATGCATGACATACACTGCATCCACTGTATGCAAATATGTCTCATGCATATTCATTAGGATCAGTGAAACCCCGAGTGGTTTGCAACTTTTCTGAATTGTCGTTTGACACCCATGACCTAAGGTATTTCCCCTAGATAGAGAATGGAATGATATTTTGAAATAACTCAGGTATGTCTGTTTTATTGTCGTCTTGGCATCCAAGTTTAACATTCAGTTCTCCCCCCGCTACTGTTCAAAGCTTTGAGCATTATGCAGACATACTGGCAGGACTGAGCTGTTTGAACAGAACATTCAGTTCACAGGGATCGCTCCTACCCAGGCTCATCTACGAACCAAAGCAAACAGCTAGAAATTATCACTTTGGCAGCCAGCCAAGCCACAGTGTTTAAACAGAACATTCAGGCATACACATGAATGAAAGAAAAATATGGTTTCTAATTACCCAACAAGAAATACAACAACAGCTAAAACTATTACTATTTACAATTAGTTCACAAAAGAGGAGACTCATAGGGGCATCAGGAAATACAATAAATCAAGTGAAAACAATCTCTTTCACTAACAAAAACATATACTACAAGCTGAGTGGAGACTTACGCATAAGCCATATGAGAAGCCATTGTCACAACATTTTCTTCCCTAGCCACTAAAAATTTGAGAAGCTGCTTTGACTCAAAAAACAAATAGTTATTCCCTTTAAAGGAAACATGACATCTAGGAGGAAACTCCTCGTCTGGGTTGTATGAGCTAAATCTGTAAAAATACATATTAGAGCCTAAAAACTGCACACAAAATTTTTGAAATAAGATTTCAGAATTAAGGATTTATCAGACTCCAAAGCCAGTGTAATTAGGCAGGTAGAGTGGCCAGTAACCACCTCCAATGAGCTCTGAAGGAACCCCATAAGGTTCCCGGCTCAATGGGATTCTCAGGGGCAGCTACCAAAGTGCTAGGGCCCAGGGACAGATACTGAGCCCTGGTTGGGGGGAGGTGGGGGGAAGATCATCCCCGGAGATTTGCAACACCTTCCAGAAGTATCTGTGCACCATCTCCAAAGGAGATTGAATAGGGGACCTAGGAAAATTTAACAATCTCAAGTTATTCTTTTGAACTTGGTTCTCCAAATATTCAGTCCTTTTGGAGATCAAAGTTCCATCTTTAATCCTAGTATCCTGCAGCCCACAAAGCTGCTGAAGATCTTCTGTAAGCCTGGACAGCTTTCCCTTCTGTTCCTTCTGGACTCGAGAAACTTCATGAAACTTAGCTTTGAAGGCAACCAGTTCTGTACTCACAGTTCCAGCCACTAGAATTAGGGAATTATTCATTGCAGCAACAGCGTCCTATAGCGTATCCAATGTTATTGTTGCGGGTTTAACCAACCCTCAAATGCCCGGAGCACCCTCTCCTCTAGAAGCTGCCACCAGCGATTTCACTCCACCAAACGTTGGTCCCGCTGCATCTCCAATCCCACAACCAGCCTCTGACAGGGAGGAAAGTACACCCAGTGGGCCCTCTTCCCTTCTCCATACTGGTGTACTTGACGCCTGACCCAGAGGAAGCACACCACTGGCATCTGCTGAACGTCTGGGTCACGGCAGGGGGGTTCACAACTCGGGAGACAACCACACCCCCAATATGCTCAGGTCTTCCAGTACCTCTCCTGAGCAACCTGACAAAGATACCGCTTCAATTCTCACCAGACCAAAGCCACAAGCTCCCAAAGTCTTCTGAGCCTCAGAGTTTGTCCCAGCTTGCGCTTCCTTTGTTGCATTGTCTCCAGGACAGGGAGTGCACAACTCCACCCAGAAGAGTTGTCAGTGTGAGCTTGTGCTGTGGAAATCACTCAGCCATCATCTTGCCCCCTGCCCTGCCTCATATACTTATCTAAAAGATCCAGAAACAACCTTAGTGCTTAGTCAGAAGAAAAATGATCAACGGAGGGAGCTTGCAGTAGGGTAAAGAAATATCCAGCCTCTGTGCACAGGTATCAATGGATTAGTTGGTAACTTTCAAAAGTTTTCAGTTAGCTTTTTGATAATGTTAGATACCAACATCTTTTATTTATTTAACTGTATTTATATACCACTTTTCACCGGGTCAAGGCGGTGTAACATATAACAAGGGGGGGGTCAATTCTTTATAGGGTGTGGCCAACATCTAACAATAGTTCTCTTGTGTATCATCTAGTTCTTTTGATTCTGTACTTCTGACGGGGGTGTGAACTCACCTTAGGTTGATTCAACAAATTGATCCAGTCCTAGCTTTGCTCCATCGAATACCGAGATTTTCGGTTCTGATTTTGTTTTGTTTTCTAGATAATCAGAACCACAATTCCCTGAGTGTAGTGAGTCAAAATTTGGTCAAACTCTGGCCCCCAATAAACTATTTTGGTAGCTAAAATCTTTTTCTGCCATGATTGACCTGATGAGACAATAAATTGCAGAGCTTAATTGCGCTGGATATCACTCTTAGCCTGGTGATGCGAGTTCCTCTTCCAAAACCAAAGAGGGTGGAGGATGCTGGGACAATGCCAGCAGCTCCACAAGTTGAGACGGAAGCCACTCCTGGGAGGAGAAAGAGGTGGGGAGACTGCATATTGGAGAAGAAGGGATCGAGCAGACACTAGCAAACTATGGATTTAGTTTGGATGTTTTGCTGGCAATAACTGGTTCTGGAATCAGCGATAGAACTTCCCAGGCAGTGGCAGGAAAAGTTGAAGATTCCTCAGTTCTGAGATTTAACTTGGTGAAACCTGACCATTTTGATTTCCAATCCCTTTGGGAAGATTTGGTTGTTTCAGAACGCTCATTGTTTATCAAGGTTCTCATGATAGACTCTTGGGGAAATTGAAGTCATGGGATAGGAGGCAGTGTGCTATTGTGGGTTAGCAACTGGTTAAAAGATAGAAAACAGAGAGTAGGGCTAAATAGACAATTTTCTCAATGGGGAAGATGAATAGTGGCATACCCCAATGATCTGTGCTGGGCCCACTGCTTTTTAACAAATTTATAAATGACTTGGAAATGGGAATGAAAAGCGAGGTGATCAAATTTGCAGATGATACAAAACTATTCAAAGTTGTTAAAACAAGAGGATTGTAAAAACTTGCAAGAGAACTTTGATAAACTTTGAGATTGGGTGTTCAAATGGCAGATAAAATTTAATGTGAACAAGTGAAAAGTTATGCACTTTGGGAACAAGAACCCAAATTACGGTTACACGATGCAAGGTTCCACATTAGGAATCACCATTCAGGAAAAAGACTTATGCATCATCATGGATAGTACATTGAACTCTCTGCCCAGTGTGCATTGGCAGTCAGAAATCAAATAGAATGCTAGGAATCATAAGGAAAGGAATGGAGAATAAAACCAAGGATATTATAATGTCTCTATAGTTCCATGGTGTGACTACACTTTGAATATTGTGAGCAATTCTGGTTACTGTATCTTAAAAAGGATATAGCGTTATTAGAAAAGGTACAAAGAAGAGCCATCAAAATGAGCCAGCCCAAGGGTTTCTGGTGCCCTAGGCAGAAACCCCGGCCACACTGCCTCCACCCAGCCATGTTGCTGCCCCCACTCAGCTGTTTCAGTCCCCCCAGCTGCCGCCGATTCCATTGTGGGTGGGGGGAGAGGGGTGCGTGACAGCAGCAGCATTTCACAGGACATATTTCATATTAAGCAATGGGTCTCAACTTTAGAGGAGAAGATGGTTGTTTTCCAGACTAGAAAGGAGATGTTTATTTGGGACTCTGGTGATATACATAGAAAATTAGAGACCTTAGATAATGCTAGGAGGAATGTAGAGTTTTTTTAAATTTTCCTTTTATCCCTTCAATATCGCTTTTGCAAATGCTTAAAAAGTATGCCACCTTTGTTTTGAAGATCCTTTATCCTTGTTTTCAGACTTTGGTCTGTTTTGCCTATACTAGGGGCGTAATCTTCGGGACCGAGTGGTACAGTCAGCTATGCCATTGGATCACCCATCATGACACATGACTGGTAGGGGTCATGTAGCCTGTCAGGCTTGTCAATTTTGCGCCAATACCTTAGAGGGGGTTGATTGGGTGAATCCCACTATGGGCCGCAGATGCTGTTTTTCAGGGGACAGTTTGTGTATCAGTAGTTTTGTGGTATATTTGCTACAATGCCCTTGTGATTTACTATATATTGGCTGCACCAGCCGCCCGGTGAAGGTTCGCCTCACAGAACATGCCTGTCGAATTCGAACTTCTACACTTTCTGCTCCTTTAGTCGAACACTGCATCTCTCTAGGTCACGTGTTCCTGGACTACAAATGGCATGTGATTGACATTGTCCCTGAAGACCCGAGGGGAGGGGATCACTTACGGTATTTACAGTGGCTTGAACAGAGATGGATTTACCATCTGAGACCTGGGGGCTTGAATTTGGAATTGGAATGGGGGAGCTTGTAGGCTTATTTCATTCATTTTTTCATTTGTTTCCATTCATTGGTTTCTCCTTGCAACACGTCATTTTCAGCAGCCAATCACAATGTTGGCAGGCATTGTGAAATACGAGCCATGGGACTCGGCGTTTTTTGGCACCAGATTCTATTTTCTGAGGCAGGTCGCACTTGAAGCAGGGCTTTTCAGCCCGAAACGCGCGTGTCTGCAGAATGCGGAAGCAGTAGATTATGGACTGTTTAAGCTAAGTTTAGCTTTTTTCTAACTTCGTTTTGGGCTTTTTGCATCATTAAAATATTAAAATGGGTCACGCTCACATTGGGAGTTAAATTATAATTATCCTCCCCGGTTGTGCCAGACCCGACAAAAAAAGACCCGCCAAAATGTTACATTGATGCACTTTGCTTGCTTTACGGATACATGACAAAGCATTCTTGCCAATCTGAAGTTTGGAAGGATCCACCATGCAGAAGCAGCAATTGCTCAAGTGGTCAGTGGGTTCCTATGAGGAGAGACTTAAAAGGATAGGACTCTCAACCTGGAAAAGAGACAGCTGAGGGGAGATATGATAGAGGTCTATAAATGAATGAATGGAGTGGAACGGGTAAATGTAGATCAATCGTTTACATCAGAATATAGAAAGATTAGGGGATATCACTGCTTGACCCAATACAAGCATTGAGGAACCTGTGTCTGTTAGGGAGACTGCTAGTTACTTATGTCCTAGATTGGCCACTGTTGGAAACAGGATACTGGGCTTGATGGACCTTGGTCTGACCCAGTATATCATATCTTATTCCCGCTAAATTCTTGGGATAGTGAATGTCATGATTCTCTTTTCCCCTCTGTACCATCCTGCCAAAGAAAAAATAAAAATGTGAAAATAAAAAATAATTATATATATATATATTATGATGATAAAATGAATTTGAATTAATTAATTTAACTAGGCTTATATACTGCTTTCCTACCAACCCCGAAGGGCTCACAACCAGGTTTTCTTTGTACCTGAGGCAACGGAGAGTTAAGTGGCTTGGCCAAGGCCACAAGGAGAACTTGTGGGACTAGAAACCCCAGTCCTTCCAGCTCAAGGTTGCTGTCCTCTAGTGGGATTTGAACCCCTGGCCCAAGGTAAGTTGACTCAACCACTAGGCCACTCCTCCCTCCATGATGTTGTTGCTAAATATTTCATACATTATATAAAAATTCAGCAACAATAAAGATTTTATAACATAAAATGCCACAGTCTAAGCCAACATCAATTGTCCATCTTTATTTATTTATTATAGTTTCTTATATACCGCGCTATTCGGTATCAGTGCGGTTTACATCACAACACAACGACCATAACAACAAGCTGTCTGGTTTTACATCGAACAGGAGTACAAACTTGGACAACAGGGTTAACTATATACATAGGCTATTTACACTGCAAGGATAGGTAAAGATCAGATACTGAATGTAAGGTCCTTTCTAGAGTGTTTTTTTGCAGTGCTCACAAGTAAAATGAGGCATCCAGGGCTTGTCCTGATCCCCAACAGGCATGCCGAAATATGCCTTGTAAGCTTCACATATTTTGGAAGATGCTTCCATGGAGAACATTTTTGCTCTTGTCTTGATAAAATCACCACAGACATAGCAAAATGTGTCTGCCGGATGCTTACAGCCTCTTGATTCCATGTCAGTCCACTTAAGAAGCTAGAATGAAAATAAACTGGTGAGCTTAAGACACATGTTGTTGTTGCTCGTTCCTAGGTTTCCAGTTGATAAGGAGGCTGCTGAACGACTGTGCTCACTCCAAGCAAATCTGTTGTTTAAATGGATGCGAGGCAGAAGTGACGTTTTGTAACAGTCACCAAAAGAATTTTATTAAAAGTTCTCAAAAGTTATAAAGAGTTCCAAAAGTTTTGCAAAGTTCTGGAAAGCTCTAGAAAGTTCTAGAATTTTCCAAAAGGTACTTCAAGTTACTTCGCACTAAATCTATCTAGATTGTCCTGCAAAATAGGTACTTTTCAAAAATATATCACTTTCCTGGTCCCAAAAGCAATGTTTGTGGGCCATAATTGCCATTTCCTATGATTTTGAGATAGAAGATATTGAAAAACACTTATTACCCAGGAACAAGAAAAAAGTAAAAATGTATTACACAGTGTTACATATACTTCAGACCCAGTTTATGGGTCGCCCTGTGTGTATTTTCCCAAATATCATTAAAATAATCAGATGAGGAAAAAACAGTTACTTCTGTTGAAGCCAGGGGTAGTGGAGTTAGGAGGCTTTTCTTCATACACTATCCTTTTAAATGTTTAGTGAAGTATCAGGTGGCCGGATATATTTCTTATGAACATTTGTAAATACTAAGGCCCTCATTCTGACCCGTGTTTAGTGGTCTGTGAAAGGAAGCTTGCCTGTACAGGGCTGTGTACACAGCCAGAGTACTTAATAACATCATATTACTAAAAGCCCTAAGAAAGAGTTAACACCACAGATATTCCAGAGCTTATTACTCAGCAACAACCTTGAAAGACTCTACTAAAATAACTAGGCTGACCGTTCCTAATAACAAAGACATTAGGTTTGTTATACAAAAGATAGTGCAGGGAGGAGTTTGTTTCGCAGTCTCTCAGTCTCGATTCAGAGATATCAAAACTGCAAGTGTTAGAATTATTGTCTAAAAGTTATGTCTGGGAATACATGTATGTCTCCTCATGATGACCTATGCTAATAAGAACTGACCTATGACGTAGAGATATAGAGATGTATGTTATGAATATACGTAATGCTTGACATAGAACAATAAGGTGGAAATTATGCTGTGTAATGGAATATTTACCTATAAATAAAATGGCTGAAAGCTGTGATGGCAGAGTAAACAAGGTGCTAACTTGGTTTGCTCTCCCAAAGCTTTTGGTTGTTTATTTTTAAATAATACAAGTGTGTTGTGTATTATTTACTGATTTACCATGCTTGTTTTCCTTCTCATTGCTTTGTGTGTGGATATCCATTACCCAAGAGCCCTGGTGAGTTACCGGTGAGGGGAGGTGCAGAGTACACAAACAGTCTGGACGTCTGATCCGGACTTACAGACATGCTAAACGCCTGGATTGCGCTGGCAGAAACAGAGCTCCTCGCATGTAGATGCGAGTTGTGTGGGGAGCTCTGTTCATGGGTAGGCCGAGGGAGGAGAGAGGGCGTGCGGTGGGAGGCCCCCTGACCCTGGACATACAGGGACAATTCCGAGGTCGGCCCTGTATGTCTGGGGTCGGCCATCTAAACGGGGGACTTATTCCACCTCAGAGGTGGAGTAAGTCCCCTGAACATCGGGGGAAGCCAGAGCCCAGGCCAGCCATGAGATGCACAGCTTGGAAGGGGCTCCACGCTGGCTGAAGCCCCAGCTTTATCCTCTGATGCTCTTGTGTTGAGCTCACCAGTACCATCTTAAGTGATCAAGTAACTCACACTTATAGTGTGTATTTGCTATTGCCTATCAGTTCTCTTTTGTTGTGGAAATTTCTTTTGATTTGTGTTTTGGCCTCTCCCCTTTACTAGTGATCTAGTGGGGAGTCTGTTTATCAGTCGTGGAATGTATTTTTCTTTCATTTGTTTTTTTTTTAATTTTATATTTTTGAATTTCAATAACATAATCAAGCAACCAGCTTGTACAGAAAAGATGCTCATAAGAAAAAGAAATTACATTGAAACAACATAGCAACGAAGAAAACAAATATCAAATGAGACATCACTAGTCCTCAAAGAGGGGGGAGAAGCATTTGAACATAATACAGGAGGAAGGAGAACCCCCTGAATAAATCATGAAAATGGTAAAAAAGCAAAGATAACAACGGAGGTGAAGGAACATTACATATGATGAACGCTATACGCCGTGAGGTGGAGACGATATCACAATATGAGAGCTGAGATAATTAGAAAGATCCCCAGGTTGAAAAAATATAAACCGCTGAGAATTATGAACCACAATACATTTGCAGGGAAATCTTAACAAAAAATAAGCTCCCAACTGTAGAACCCCAGGTTTTAATAACAAAAAGGCTTTACGCCTACCCTGGGTGTCCCTGGAAACATCAGGGAAGACAGTAATTTGTTTATGGGGAAGAGGGTGTCTGTTTCTTTCATTTGTTTAGTTCTTTTCTAGTTTATAGAGCTCTAAATTTCTGTGACAAGTGTAATTGCTTATAATATTTACAGTAATGTAAAAATTTTAGAAAGACAAAATTAAAAAAATAAAGCATAGTAAGGGTACACTCACAGAAAGGCAGTTACAAGGCAAAGTAATATGTACAGAGCGTGCGGTAACCGGCGGGGAACAGTAGTTACAATCCTAAACACCTTGCTGGGCAGGCTAGATGGGCCATGCTGGTCTCTATCTTCCATCATTTACTACATTGCTATGTAAATCTGGCCAGCAGGCGACTCCTTAACAGTGTTATGACTCCCTCTTCCCTCTATCCAGGGGTTGAGAATATTGCCTTTGCACTCTTCCCAGGCCCAATTCCTTCCAAACTGCAACCAGTCCAGTCTGGGAAGTGAACTGGGGATGGCACTGCAGAATAGTGCTGTTGAGTTGTCGGGGTGACCTGAAAATGAAAAAAGAAATTGTCATCAACATTTCACTTATTATCAAACCAAAGCATTGGTGGTAACTATGTTCTTCTATTAATTTCCCATCATTGTAGGGGCTCTCGGGGGCTGGCTGTGGCATCAAGGGAGAAGCCTTCCCCCTCCACCAAGCTGGTTGTAACTCTGGAGTGGAATCTTCTCCAATGCCTGGGGTACCTTTTGAGCAAGGCAATGGGCTTGGACCCAGGATAGAATAAGTACTCTCCTACAATGTTTACTTTAGTCAGTTAATGCCATTAAGAGATCTTAGTCAAACCACAACTGCAAATTCTTGATTCCCTTCCTCATCCCGCATAAGTATAGTTAGAGATGGTTCTGAGCCCCAACAGGGAGCAAGGAGGTGAGCTCCTTCCCCTGCTCCTCCAACTAGACAGCCCGATGAACTGTTTACATTTAAAGGGCTAACAGGTGCACCTGTGCCTAAGTGGCCTCTGAGTGCCAATAACCGCAGCCTCCTATCCATCTGTGTTTTACATATATGAACAAGGCTAGTTGCCTTATTAGCCATTCGGGTAATACCAAAATCCACAACAGCTCTGCACAGGTACTACAAACAGCCTGCAGCTAACCCATTGCCTAAAGGAATACAAGCAGGCACCAGCAGAAGAACAAAGAGGAAACTCTTGCGGTCTAGAGGCTACTTCCCCTCCCCCCCTCCCCCTTGAAAGATGCAATTACTTACATTTCTCACATTACCTGCTACAAAAGGTCCTAAGATATAGATAGGCATTGCCTTGTTATACCAGTTGGTTCCTTTATTGCATCTCAGTCATTCTGGGCTGCGGACCCTTATTCCCATTGCACTGAGGCTGCTCACATGACTTCAATCGATCCATGTCTGATGTCTCTAATATTTTATATTTTACACTTTATAGACTTATAGTTTGCTTGAGATAAGGCTTGCCTGCCTACTGTTTTCACTCACTGCTATTTGATTATTTCGTCTGCTAATAAGTTATCCTATCTGATTATCTCAGTGTCTTTTAAGGCTTTTACTTATCTGTATCTTATTCAGTTTTATTTATTCTACTTTATTTCACCTTTATTCCCTTACTACCTCTTATCCCTCTCTTTTTTTCTAACATTACTTGCCCTCTGCCATTTCTTATAGCTTCACATCATTTTTTGCTCCTTTATCTGATCCTATCTAACCTTCTTCTCTCACTGCACCAACCAAATACTCCCCTCTTTCTCACCCTCTCTATTTCCTCCCTATCTTATCCTCCTCCCTTTCTTCAGCTCTTGAGCTTCACTTTCTCCTTCCTCTCATTCATCCCTCTCCTTCCTCTCTCAAACAATCTCATCTCCGTTTCTCACATGTTGTCTCCTCTTTCCCTCGCACTGTTTTTCTCCTTCTGTCCTCTGATGACATTAATCCTTCACTTTTCTCTCACTCCCATATTAGTTCCTCTCTCCACCACTCTAATCTCATTCACCTTTCTCTCTCCTCTCTCCCTTCTTTATGGAATGCTCATACCATTTCTAATAAGCTTCCCTTTACCCATGGTCTCTTTATCTCTCGCACTTTCTATCTTCTCGCTCTTACTGAAACCTGGCTGCTCCCTGATGACACTGCTTCAATTGCTGCCCTCTGCCATGGCGGCTATCAATTCTCCCACTCTCCTTGTCCCAATGGCCATGGCAGTGTTGTTGGGTTTCTACTTTCTCCTTCTTGCCAATTTCAACCCCTCCTTTTCCCTCAATGTCATTCCTTTCCCTCCTTTGAAGTCCATTCCATCTGTCTTTAATCCCCTACCTCTCTGGATTGCTGTCATCTATAGACCCCCTGACAAATCCTCTTCTACCTTCCTCACTGATTTTTGACTTTTGGCTCTCCTTATTCCTGGATTCGTCTTCCCCCTTCCTTATTTTTGGTGACTAATTTTTATATTGATAACCCCTCTGATCCCTATGCATCCAAGCTCCTTTCCCTTACTTCCTCTCTCAACCCCCCAGCTTTGCTCTTCTGCCCCCACTCATCAGCTTGGTCACTGCCTTGACCTTGTTATCTATTGTTTACCTTCTAATTTCTATAACTCTGCTCTTCCCTTATCTGACCATTACCTGTTCACTCTTCATTATTCCCTCCCTCAGTCTCTCCCAATCTCCTCCTATCTTTTTAGAAATCTTCATGCTATTGATCCACTGACGATCCACTACTGTCTCATCTCTTCTCTCTTCAACTTTGTTCTCTAAGTCTGTTGATGAAGCCATATCTTCCTATAATACTGCTCTGTTCTCTACTCTGGATACCCTTGCTCTGCCCATTCCACGTCCTGTGAGGCTCACCTTACCTCAGCCCTGGTTGTCTTCAACTACCAGCTATCTACTTTCCTGTGCCGCTCAGCTGAGCACACTTGGCTCAAATCCCGCTCTCTCCCCAACTTTCTTCACTTCAAATTCATGCTTTCTTCTTTCCAGCCACCATTGCACTCACTAAGCAAAACTATTTTCTCCATCTGACTAACCGTCTTGCCTCTAACCCTCACCGTTACTTTTCTATTCTCAATTTTCTTCTTAAGGCACCTCCACCTCCAATCTCCCCCCTTCTCTCTCTGCCCAAACCCCAGCAGACTATTTCCATGACAAAGTCCATGAGATTACTCTTCAATTCCCCACTAAATCTTCTTCACCCCCTCTTCCTCCTCTCCATTACCAACTTTTCCCCTCAAACTCCAACACCCTTTCATCCTTTTCTAAAATCTCTGTTGAGGAAACCTCTCTTCTTCTTTCCTCCTCTAAACTCATTACCCGTTCTTCTGATCCTATCCCCACCTGTCTCCTCAACTCCATCTCCTCCTCCGTCATCCCGTTCATCTCACCTATTCTTCACCTTTCGCTTTCTATTGCAACCTTCCCTGCAGTCTTCAAGCATGCTGTAATCACTCCTCTTCTCAAAAAACCCTCACTTGACCCTACTTGTCCTTTTAATTATCGACCCATCTCCCTTCTCTTATTCTTTTCCAAAATTCTTGAAGTTCTCTGCCACTGTCTTGAATTTCTCTCTTCTCAAGCTCTCCTTGATCCATTTCAATCTGGTTTTGTCTATTTCATTCTACTGAAACAGCTCTTGCCATAGTCTCCAGTGATCTGTTCCTTGCTAATTCCAAAGGCCTTTACTCAATTCTCATTCTTCTCGATCTTTCTACTGCTTTGGATACTGTTAACCACCTCCTCCTCCTTGACACTTTCTCCTCTCTTGGTTTTAGAGGCCCTGTACTGTCTTGGTTCTCTCCTTATCTCTCTCCAATTGCTCTTTCAGTATTTGTTCTAGAAGTTCCTGCTGTACTGCCATCCCCGATATATTCATATGACCCCTCTTCTAAAATCACTTCATTGGCTCTCCTTCAGTTTCTGTATCCAATTAAAACATCTCCTTCTAACTTATAAATGCATTCACTCTACTGCCCCTCATTACCTTTCCTCTCTTCTCTCTCCCTACACCTCTCCTTGTGAACTCTGCTCTACCTCTGGCATTCTTCTCTCTATACCCTTTTCTTCTGCAAACTCCAGACTTCGATCTTTTCACCTTGCTGCATGGAACAAATTTCCTCTAGCTTTACATTAAGTCTCTTCTCTCTCCCTCTTCAGATCCATGCTAAAGGCTTACATCTTTGAGGCTGCATTTTTGGATCCTAATCCCTTGTTCTCTTTGTGTCTCCTTCCCTATTTGAACCCCCTTGTTTCTCTTGTATTGTTCAGTCTGTCTTTATTAGATTGTAAGCTCTACGAGCAGGGACTGTCTTCTTTATATGTTTGTACAATGCTGCGTACGCCTTGTAGTGCTATATAAATGATTAATAGTAGTAGTAATTCACTCTCATTCTGTAAATAGATTTTACTTAGAGTCCATTAAAGTCTTTTTCTGCAGAGCTGTTTGTTTTTCACGTGGTAACCTAATGATGCTGTTTGTTGGTTGAGCTATGGTAGACTGATGTTCTCCTTCTCTCTAAGCTCCTCTTGGTTTATGCTCAATTACTTAAGTTCACATAAACATCATTCTTCTTCTTTAAATCAGCCTGTTTTTCTCCATATAATTCATGCTTTTAAAAGTCTGACGAAGCAGGAATATGATGGAGGAACAGCACAACAATAGTAGAAAAATCTGTGTAATTTGGAGAAAGGAAACAGTCTATGGCGGACTGCTTTTGAATGTAAATTCATGGAATAGCCTTGCAGCAGAAGTGGTGGGAGCAAAGAGGCCTAGGACTTTCAGGAAAGTCTGGGATGAGCAGAGGACCCTTACTTATGGAGGAGGGAGAGCGAGAGGTCAAGTAGGGTGCATGTCATGGTCAGGGCCGGATTTACCTTGAGTGAGGCCCTACGCCAACAAAAATTGTGGGCCCCCAGCAGGGGCGGCCCAAGGGGGGTGTGGACCTCATTTGCATAAGGAGCCTCATTTGCATAAATATTTGCATAATGTTACCATATACTAACTTTTAGTAAACGTGCCTCTTAATGAGTGTATGGATAAAGAAAGACTAAAAGATTTCTACATTACTATAATCCAGTGCCAACTGCCAGACACATTAGGAACTACTACAAACACTGCCCATAGTAAACCCGCCGTATCCTAATAGCACTACCAGGACTCACAAAGCACCATACTCTACCAATCAAAAGGCAACACTGCAAATATTAAACCAATACATTTCAGAGAACAACAATACATGACCTACTGGGGAAAGAGAACAAGTGGCAATGTCAAATAGGAATTATATAAACAGAACACCTCAGCTCAGTTACACATGCAGAACATAGACCATCACCAAACAAGTAATCACAATTTAGAAATAGGAAGACAATAATTAAACTGGGAATCCCAAAAGCCAAACTTGGAATGTACAACACTGTAGAAATAAAACTATACATTCATTTGCTCTTGTACTAAACAAAGCACAGATGTTAATGATGCACATTTACCAGAGCTGACATATTCCAATTAATAAATTCAAAATAAAGAGATATTTTTCTACCTTTTGTGCATTTTTTTCAGCTGCAATTGCTCCAGCCACTTTCTTCTGGTTTCTTCGTGTCTTCTGCTAACTCTCCATCGTCTGCTGTCCATTTGTCCTTTCTTCTCTCTTCTAGATTTTTTTCCATTCTCTCTCTACATCTGCTTTAACATACTAATCTTTCTCCTTTTGCTCTTTCCTCATTCCTATTTCATCCACTCAAATTTTACCCCTCCATCCTCAATCCCCACTTACTCTCCCAATACCCGGCCAATTGTAGATTTTTTATCCCTCCCACACAAAATATTTTTCCCTTCTCCATTTTACTCTTCCAGCCCCATCCCATTCTAATCCTCCCCCAACATCAGCTCCCTTCTAGTTCCAGCCTCACCCAGCATCCATTCCCTTCTAGTCCCTGCATCAGCCCATTTCCAGTCCTAGCCATCCATCAGCCCATTTCCAGTCCTAGCAACCCCCCAACCCAATACCAGTCCTAGCCCCCCCATCACCCCACTTACAGTCCTTAACCCCCCATCACCCCATTTTCAGTCCTTAACCCCCCATCACCCCATTTTCAGTTTAAGCCCCCCCTATAACCCATTACCAGTCCTAACCCCCCATCAGCCCACTTCCAGTCCTAACCCCATCAACCCATTTCCAGTCAGCCCCCCATAGCCCATTGCCAGTCCTACCCCCCCCCATCAGCCCACAGCCCATTACCAGTCCCTAACCACATCATCCCACCTCCAGTTTTAACCCCCCAGCCCATTTCCAGTCCTAGCCCCCATAGCCCATTACCAGACAACCCCCATCAGCCCACAGCCCATTACCAGTCTTAACCCCCCCAAAGCCCATTACCAGTTCTAACCCCCCCCAACAGCCCATTACCAGTCCTAACCCCATCAGCCCACCTCCAGTCTTAACCCCCCAGCCCATTTCCAGTCCTAGCCCCCCCCCATAGCCCATTACCAGACCGCCCCCATCAGCCCACAGCCCATTACCAGTCTTAACCCCCCCCAAAGCCCATTGCCAGTCCTACCCCCCCCCCATAGCCCATTACCAGTCCTACCCTCCCCCCCCATAGCCCATTACCAGTCCTACCCCCCCCCGGCCTAAAGTAAAATTTAATTTAAAAAAAAAACCTGGTGGCTGCTGCCGCGGGGCCCCCTCTGCTGCCGCGGGGGCCCCGTCTACAAGCTGGTCGGGTCCGGTCCAGTCGGGTCGGGTCGGGTCGGGTCCGGTCGGGTCTCTCTCCCTCCCTCGCTGCAGGCTGCAGGCTGCAGGCTGCGAGAGACACGAAGGGAGAGCGTCTCCTCGCGTCTGTGTTAAGCCCGCAGGGGCTGATGGGAAATCCCATCAGCCCCTGCGGGCTTAACACAGACGCGAGGAGACACTCTATCTTCGCGACTCTCGCAGCCTGCAGCGAGGGAGGGAGGGAGAGAGACCCGACCGGACCGGACCCGACCAGCTTGTAGACGGGGCCCCCGCGGCAGCAGAGGGGGCCCCGCGGCGGCAGCCACCAGGTTTTTTTTTTTAAATTAAATTTTACTTTAGGCCGGGGGGGGGGGTAGGACTCTTACCCCCCCCCCGGCCTAAAGTAAAATTTAATTTAAAAAAAAAACCTGGTGGCTGCCGCCGCGGGGCCCCCTCTGCTGCCGCGGGGGCCCCGTCTACAAGCTGGTCGGGTCCGGTCCGGTCGGGTCTCTCTCCCTCCCTCGCTGCAGGCTGCAGGCTGCGAGAGACGCGAAGGGAGAGCGTCTCCTCGCGTCTGTGTTAAGCCCATCAGCCCCTGCGGGCTTAACACAGACGCGAGGAGACGCTCTATCTTCGCGTCTCTCGCAGCCTGCAGCGAGGGAGGGAGGGAGAGAGACCGGACCCGACCCGACCCGACCCGACCGGACCCGACCAGCTTGTAGACGGGGCCCCCGCGGCAGCAGAGGGGGCCCCGCGGCGGCAGCCACCAGGTTTTTTTTTTAAATTGAGTTTAAAAAAAAAAAACTGGTTCTTTTTTTGTGGGCCCCTGCCGGCTGTGGGCCCTACGCCATGGCGTACATGGCGTATACGTAAATCCGGCCCTGGTCATGGTATTGCAAGAGAATGAAAAAGCGGACAATCTGATCTGGGTCTTGCAGTCGTCACTTGTGATTATATTTTTGAGTAAAATGTATTTCTACATTTCTCTCTCATACACAGAAACATAACTATATTTAATCAAATGGAATAATTCTTCATATTTAGCTACTTAGTATGCACAAGTGATTGTACATATTACATTTAAGGGCATACTTACTAAACTATGGTGTTCAACATGGGTGTGAAGGCACATAAACAGAGCGGCAATGCATTGACTGTGAATGCGTGCTCATAGATGCACTAAACACTTAGGAGGTAATTTTAGAATGCACCACATAAGTTATGCGCCATCAATATGTGTAAATCATCGATGTTCAATGACTTACGCATGGTGATGGGCACTTTAGGTGATCACTATTCTATAAGTATGCACGTAAGACTGATGGCACACACTTGTGTTGTGGGCATGGCCAGGGCAAAGCTTGGGCTGAGTGCAACTCTACACTTGTAAGTTATAAAATACTATAACTTAGGTCTACTCTTTAAATATCTAGGTATGGACATTTAGATCAGCTCATAGAAACATGACGACAGAAAAAGACCACATGGCCTATCTAGTCTGTCCTTCCATATCAACCACTACAACAGTCCCCTTTTTACCTTTAGAGATCCTCTGTGTTTGTCTCATGCTTCTTTGAATTCAGTTATTGTCCTCATCTCTACCACCTCCACTGGGAGACTATTCCATGGATCCACTACTATTTCCGTGAAGAAATATTTCTGTATATCAATCCTGAATCTATCCCATTTCATCCTTATCCCATGTCCCCTCATAGCAGAGCTTGCTTTCAATCTAAAGAGGTTCTCCTGTGCATTTATGCCACGGAGGTATTTAAACGTCTCATCATATCACCTCTCCCGCCTTTCCTCTAAAGTGTTCATATTAAGATCCTTAAGTCTGTCCTCATATGCTTTATAATGAAGACCACTAACCATTTTAGTAGCCACTCTCTGTACTGACTCCAGCCTCTTTAGATCCTTTTGAAAGTGCGGTCTCCAGAATTGCACACAATGCTCCAAATGAGGTCGCACCAAAGACTTATACAGAGGCATTATCACCTCCTTTCTTCTGCTGGCCATTCCTCTCCCTATGCACCCAAGCATCCTTCTAGCTTTTGCCATCGCCTTTTCTACCTGTTTAGCTACTTTAAGATCATCAGACACAACCACGCCTAGATCCTGCTCTTCTTTAATGGACAAAAGTACTTCATCCTTATACTATATCATTCCCTTGGATTGCAGCAGCCCAAATGCATGACCTTGCATTTTTTAACATTAAATCTCAGCTGCCAAATTCTAGACCATTCTTCAAGCTTAGCTAAATCCTTCCTCATGCTATCTCCACCTTCCTGGGTGTCTACTCTATTGCAGATTTTGGTATCATCGACAAAGAGGTAAAACTTACCCGACAGCCAATGTTCCCTCTAATATTCTGTAGGCTGTGTGCGCATAAAATATCAGCTGTGCAGCTTTTGAAGGAAGGTTAAATTTTTGTGCACCACATAACGACACTTGGAGTTATATACTTTAAAATTTGACTACACGTCAGAATACAGTATGTACTGTGATGAGAACCCTGCTGAACCGATGGAAATAGAAAAGATAGTGAATATACCTTTAAGGAAAAAGACATTCCTGAAATTCACAGGTTCCAGATTGCAGTCAAAGAAAGAAAGCACAGAGTTGACAGAGCCAGTTTGCCACACCCAAGCCCTGCTTACGTAAGTGCAAGCTTAGGGGGTAATGACAAACACCTGTACAGAGACAGAAAGGCTAGCTAAGAAGCAGCCTTATAAACCCTGCTCAGAAGGGGAGAAGGGGGTTCAGGATCAGGTTGCGGTTCAAACTGTTTGTGTTCCAATTCCAGTCCAGAATTGTGGGCAAGTTCAGAGAGTTCAGCGTGTTTCAGCTATTCCAGGAGTTCAGAGAGAGGAACTCAGAGGAGGAAACATCAGGGGAAGGAGAAGGACGTGGAAGGAGCCTGAGAGCCAAGAAACCACGTGTGCTTTGCTTAGAGAAAGAAAGCAGGGAAGTCTTCTACCTCGGGTCTCGGACCAAAGGTTTCAAGCTGCTCAAAGGTGGGTGAACAAGGCTATAGCTAGAAGTAACCAGAACCCAGCCTGGAGCAAAGAACCGTGGCTGAACAGCAGAGAGGAACCAAGGCAACTGAACCAGGGAGAGATATCCCATACTAGAGGTACAGACATTCCTTACCGGGGAAACCAGTGCTGGAGGGAGGTCCAGGGATTTCCCCAGAGCATTCACCGAGGAGCAGATTGTGGGAGTTCAGAGCCAGACGTATATGCTTTAGAACAAGAGGATATGCAAGTGGACTGTGCGGAGCAAAACTCCATATCAGGTGAATTGCCAATGGATTGTACATTATGCCAGACAGAAGCTATGAAAGTCTTTTGATAAGAAATGCTTGATAAAGAAAGGTCTTGAGAAGCAGTGTGAATGAATCTAGTTTTGTTTTGCTAAGAAATACCTACTAACTCAAGACAACGTTATCAGCTTCTACATTTTTGTGTTTAAAGGAGCAGAAGGTAAATGAGGACATTTAACTTTGTTTAAACAGAGAAGCTGTATTTTGTTTTTCTGATTACCTTTGAAAACAACTGCACACGTTTTAAAAGCTTATGAAGCTTCCTCAGTTCCAGCTTATGTATAATTTCTGAAGTATTGCTTGAAGAAGAATATCCTGATGTTCTGTGTTTGAACCTTAGTGCTTTTGGGGAAAAATAAACTTTTGTCTTTGCCTTTAACCCTTGGCTTACACGACTATCCTTGAACGAGGAAAAACTACAAGTCCTAGAATGCCTCCCTGTGGACAAGAATAGTGTTTAATTTCTTTATTAGAGGACTAAAATTGGCAGCCCTATGCCAGTCTGGAGGACTGCCAGTCTGGAGGACTGGGTGCCGACTCGCCTTGGTACCGGCTCTCGGCGGTACCGAAGGCTCGGTTCCGATGATTCGGATCCGCATCTCTCAGTTCCCCCGAGGCTGATTGAGTTGCCACTGTGCTTTCTATGCAAGATATAGGTGCTGCTGACATGTTTTGCACACTGCTTATTTGCATGCTGTTTGCTTCCTGCATTGCTGAGCAAAACCTCTGTTTGGAAACCCTGCGCTAGAACTTCAGCACAGGGTTTCCGCATCAGCCTCTAAGTTCATAACTGGGATCTGAGCTATGGCTACTTCTCCACGACAGATGTTTGTAAAGTACGCACCGATGTTCTCCAGCAGGAGCAATGTCCTTGCCTTCAGTCCAAGCACGATTCGCACAGGACTTTACAAAGACACATAAGCACCGTTTATATATTGTGCGGGTAGAACTTTTATGGAAAACAATACTTGTAGATTTGAAACTTTAATCTGTCTGAGTTATATCCTATTGCTGCCAAAAATTTCCTTCTCTGGCCCTATTAAAATCCAGGCTAAAAGCCTACCTCTTTGAGACTGTGTTTGGATCCTGATCGCCTTATTTCCATGCTTGCTTATTTATTTAACTGGTTTTATATACCGTTTTTCTACAAGGCAAAACGGTTTACATAGAACAGGAAATAAACGTTTACATGGAACAGTTGGAACTATGTACATACAACTTTGATACAAAATAATTAAAACATTGCAACACGAGGATGCTTACAAAGAACAAATGAAACTATTTACTGGCAGCTTAGAATCTAGGTGACTAGGCGCTGTGATCAACTTCTGGAAGGGGGGATAAATGGATGGTGTGAGGTGTCACCACCAGGTGGGCAGACTGCCTCCTGGCTAGCAGGTCTGCATCTGATGGCAATGAAGTAGTTGCGCGACACGAGTGGTTGAAGGCAAAAGGATTTATTTCCCCTCCCGGGGTCGGATTATTCAGATAACACAACACAATATTCAAAATAAATAAGCCATGCTTTCTGGCAAAACATAAAGGAAAGTAAAACAACTTCTTCTTGCTTCAAAGTAAATGGTCAAAGTTAAACATTTAAACTCAGCACATAGTTTCACTATGTGCAAACCAGCAATCTTCCGTTATAGTGTTTTCCTTATACATTAAGCACAGCCTTGACTAACACAGAGATGTTACTTTATCTGATAAAACCCATGTGCAGTCCATTGGGTCACCATTAAATGAACACTCACTGAGTGTGTCAATGACCATAGGCTCTTGTATGCATTCTGAATTCTCTTTATCAAAATACCTTTGTAAGTTCCCCTGTAACGTGCCATTACAGTGTCTCTCTGCAGCACTCCCTCTATGGCTGGAATAACAGCTACCGTATTCTCTTGTGTCCGGGAGAGAGGGAAGCCACCATTCAGGGTTCTTATAATCCCACTTCTTGTAGGAGGTTCTACCCCTGGAGAGCTTACTGGTTCTATCTTCAGGCTTAGACAGATAAGATTCTTCTCCCCTCCTAACACCAGGTTTCAGCCTGCGGGGTTTTCTTTGAGGCTTAGGAACTTCTAGGTTATCATCCTCAGACATGCACACATCTTCGGGGAAATACCTTTCTCTCTCTGGAGGTGTTAAATGCTCTCTGTTCAGCTCTGTGCTTAAATCCCTCGGCTGGGTGTTAAAGCCCTGCCCCCACCTAGGATTTCCTACACGAGGCTTCTCAGCATTAACCCTTTAGGTATTTCTATTATCCACAAACTTTAGCTTCCCACCAGAATCATTCTTCAGGCTACAGCTTTCTGATACATACAGTTTGTCTTTAGGCTTCCAATCACTCCGGTTGGAACGTTGCCTCTGAGCTCCAAAGGGTTTGCAATCATCAGAACATTCACACCTGTTCTCTGCCCTCACTAGCTGTTTTCTCCTGTAGGACTCTGGGTAGTTTCTGCAGTGAACTCTTCCTGGTTCTGCCTCTGACTCACGTCCTGGGTCAGAGTCTGAAACTCCTCCTTCCTCCTCTAGGTCAGCTGGTTCAGGTAAGACATCCTGTTATCCTTGCTCCGTCAGTTCTGGCAGTTCTGCTAGTTCTAACCCTGTATTTCCTGCATAGCTCTTATAGTGGCTATAAGCTCTTCCCCTTTCCAGGTGCAAGCTATTATGAACTGGGGAATGTTTCTCAGCTGAGTGTGTTTTCAAACCTCGTGGCTGAGTTTGTTTTTGTCGTCCCTGACAACAGCTGCTCACATGGCCTGCCTGCCTGTCAGTTTCAGGACTAGAATGCAGTGAATCCTGTGTTTTTAAGGTAGAGAATGGAGCTTCCTCATCACAGAGGGGAGGGTGGGGGGAGCAATGAGGTGGGATGAAGTGAGGTGTTGGTTAGGGGGTGGGTCATTGAGATGGTGAGGAAGAGCAGGGGGTGTTCTTGTTGTGAGTTTGTAGCAGTGGATGCATTAAAGTATTCTTCAAAGAGCGGTTTTGAGGTGTTTTTTTGAAGAGGGTATGGGATTGGAGGCAGCATATTGTAGGGGGAAGTTTGTTCCAGTTGGTGGGAGCGTAGAATTGGACGGCTCTTGTGTAGGTACATTGAGGTCTCTTGTTACTTTGTGATGGTAGGAGGAGAAGATTTGTTACATTTTGACGCCGGAGTCTGTTGTTGTCAGGACGTCTAACAAATTATTGTAGCTGTTCCGCAGTGGTGTTGAGGAGGGCTCTGTGGGTGATGACGAGAATCTTGAACCTGATACAGGATGCAGTTGGGAGCCAGTGTAGGGATTTTAATATGGGAGTGATGTGGGAGTGTTTGCGTGCTCCAGCAATAAGTCGTGCAGCTGTTTTGGGTGAGGTGCAGGGGGGTAAGGGTGGTCTTGGGTAGCCCATGGAAGATGGAGTTGCAGTAATCAATGAGAGGGGTGATGGAGGCTTGGCAGACTGTGCGGAAGCTGTCGTAGGGTAGGAGGGAGCGTAGGTTGCGGAGAGTTCGGATTTTGAAGTAGATCTTTTTGGAGGTATTCATATGAGGCTGGAAGTTCAGGAGGTGGTCAAGGGTCACACCAAGGTATTTGATCTTGGGTTTGACTTGAATTTCAGTGTCACTTAAGTTGATGCTTTGAGGGGGAGTAAAGCTGAGGTCCCTGGAGACATGGAGGAGTTCTGTTTTGCTGAAATTGATTTGAAAGTTGTGCTGTTGTAGCCATGTAATGATTTCTGTGAAGCAGGCTGTGAGGGTTGAGTAGTCGGGGGAGGTGGTGTTTAAAGGGGTGATGATCATTATGTCGTCTGCATAGAATTTGTATTTGTTGAGGCTCTGGAGGATGTGGCCTAGGGGTCTGATACAGATGTTGAAGAGGAGGGAGGAGAGGGCGGATCCTTGAGGAACCCCTTGAGAGAGGGTGAAAGGTGATGAGGATTGGTTGCCAGTTCTCACTTTTTGAGTTTGCTGAGAGTGGTAGGAGTGAATCCATTTGAGTGGGGTGTCAATGGTGTTGTTGATTGATGAGAGGCTGGTGGGATACCGTATCAGAAGCTGCAGATATGTCGAGGAATAGTAATATAAAATCTGAGCGAGGTTTTTCTGTTCCAGTTATGAGTGTATTCAGGAGGGATGTGAGAAGTGTTTCAGCACTGTTTATCACCTCTCTGTATCTTGTCATCTCCCCCTTGAATTACCCTAGTCCCCTGTTGTTGTTGTGTGGTCTGTCTTGATTAGATTGTAAACTCTGGGACTTTCGGTGATGTCAGGGAGCATGGTGGCAGCTTTCTGAGGGAGCTCTGGGGCGCTGGTGGAATAAAGCTAAAATACGACCGACCCTACCCTAATTGAAGAGCACGTAACTAGAGCTAAACACCCCCGATATCAGAGTGGATGTTGGTGAAAAAGCGGCTGTCAGCTTACCACTC
This sequence comes from Ichthyophis bannanicus, assembly GCA_033557465.1. Lineage (NCBI taxonomy): Eukaryota > Metazoa > Chordata > Amphibia > Gymnophiona > Ichthyophiidae > Ichthyophis > Ichthyophis bannanicus. The sequence continues at coordinate 113,751,291 of CM066049.1, read as the reverse complement.
CTCGTATGCCGTGGCGGAGGAGCGGGGGGAGTAAGGCCATGCGGACAAAATGGCGGATGATGTGGCTGAGAGGTCCGATTCTGATGGGGACTCCGATGGTGGACCAGACTCGTTGGGGAGCCTGAAGGAGTGGCTCACAGCTTTCAAAGAGGAGCTGAAGGCTGAGATGGGCTCCTTTAAGAAAGATTTGAAGGAGACGTTGGCCACGCTAAAACAGGATATGAAGGAACTAGGGGCCCGAGTGGAGGCTACGGAGGAGCGGTTGGAGCACCAGGTGGAGATGGCAAATGATCTGCGGGTCGGTTGGGCAGAGCTGCGACAGGCCCAGGACCTGCTTCAGGCGAAAACGGAAGACCTAGAAGACAGGTCTAGAAGGAGTAATGTGCGGGTGCGGGGCCTTCCGGAGGAGCAGCGCTTCCAGGACTGTGAGGCGATGCTGACGCGGCTGTTTGCCGCTATCTTGCAGGAGGCAGACCCCGAAGGAGAGTGGGAGGGAAAGCCGATGCCCATGGACAGAGCTCATCGGAGTTTGGGCCCCTCCAGGGAGAATAAACCCCGCGACGTGATAGCGTGCATGAGCTCATATAAACTGAAGGAGAGGCTCCTCACCGCGGCGCGGAAGCTTGCCCCGTACAAGTGGGAAGGGGCAAATATCGAGCTATACCATGACCTCTCGGCGGGCACGCTGCAACGGAGGTGGGAGCTGAGAGGGGTCACATCATTGCTGCGTAGAGAAGGCTGGCGCTATAAATGGCTTTATCCATTCGGGCTGCTGGTGACGGTAAAGGGCAGCACCCGCCGAATCCAGAGTGCTGATGGAGCCTGGCAGATTCTGCGGGATTTGGGAGTGGAGAATATTCCGGAGGCACAACTGAGAGGCCCGCCAAAGGAGCAACACCCCCCTGTACGGAGTGCAGGGACGAAGTGGCAGAGAGTGGAAAGTAAGAGTCGGCGGTTGACCAGGCTCTCCAGAGGCAAAGAACAGGTGCTGGTGGCGGAGGAGACTGGAGACTGAGCAGAGATGATGGACCTGGCCCGGCCGGGAGGACTTTGGACAGCTATGGACTGGCATGGTGGTAATTCACAAATACACCACGGGACATTTATTGTCTAATAAGTGAATTAGGGTGGAGGAGGAATGGCACTATTACTGTATATATGGCTATGCATAGACGGTGTGGGGGGGGGGTTAGGGCGGGTGGGGGGGACATGTTTGTTAGGTGTGTGAAGGGGTAGAAGGGGGTAAAGGAGGGGGGTGGTAAGGGGAACGGGCGGATGGAGGGAGGGGCGTAGAAGGGGTGGGTATCTGGGGGGAGATGGGGATGGTCGATGGGCAGGCAAGGAAGGGGGGGGGTAGGGAGGGTTGTGGAAGCACCCGGGGAGCGTCACTGGGGGGGTCAGGGAAACTCCGGAGGGAGTGGTAATGCAGGGGGGGGGGGGAGAGTAGGGGTGGGGGGGGGAGGGGGGAGAGGGGGGTGGGGGGAAGTGGACAGCGGGGTTTCGATGGTAATGGAGGGGGAGGGTTCGGGGTACATGAAAGGTCCCAATGGGGAAGATAGGATCTATTAACACCAAGGGGCTGAATAACCCCCGGAAGCGGCAGCAGCTGTATAGAGAGGCCACAAGGCTAGACTGGGAGGTGGTGCTGGTGCAGGAGACCCACTTGCGGAAGAAAATGAGGGGCTGATGCAAAATACCCGCAACAGTACTTTGGGGGCATGAGGGGGATGGAAGCGAGCAAGAAGGGGGGGGGGTGGCGGTTTTGATACGTTGGGACAGTACCTTTAGGGTAAGCAGGGTGGAGAGGGATGAAGAGGGTCGGGTGCTACTTTTGGTTGGGGAATGGCAGGGTGAACAGGTTACTCTGGTTAACATTTATGCCCCGAATGAGTGGCAGGTGCAATTTTGGAGAGGGGTGCAGGATTTGCTAACCAGGCATGTGCAAGGGAGGCTTATTCTGGGGGGCGATTTCAATTTGGCTCTTCACCCCATATGGGACCGCCAAGCGGTGGGGGGCGATGGGAAGAATAACATTCGAAGGATACTGATGAGCATTATGGAAACCTACCAGCTGTGCGATGTGTGGAGGCAACAGCATGAGGGGAGTAGAGAATACACTTTCTACTCAGCACCCCATGATAGCTACAGCCGGATCGATTATATTCTGATGGCTGCTGGGTGGGGCCCTAGGATCCAGGAAGCGGCCATAGGGAATATCACGTGGTCTGACCACGCCCCAACGTGGGTGGGTGTCGGGTGCCCTAGAGATGGGGGAGGGGAGTGAGATTTTAGAGGCTCAATGAAAGTTTGCTAAGGAGAGAAGAGGTAGTGAAGGATGTCAAGGAATGTCTGAGGGAGTACTGGAACCTTAATGATACGGGGACGTGGGGGAGGTGGGAATGTGGGAGGGTATGAAGGCGGTAGTGAGGGGGCGGCTAGTGATGTGGTCCTCTAGATTTAAGAAGCAGCGGTTGGCAAGGGAGGAGGAATTGCAAACAGAGATAAAGCAGGCGGCCGAGAGATACCAAGGCCGGGGGAACAAGCGTGACTTTAAGCGCCTCAATCAGCTGAGGATGGAGCTTCATAAATTGCAAGTGGATGAGATTGGGTTCCAGATGGCTAGGCTGAAACAGTGTTATTATGAATGGGGGGGATAGAGCCGGGAAACTGTTGGCCAATAAATTACAGAAGCGGGAGGCCCAGACCACTATAGTGGGGTTGGTGGGGGACAGAGGGGAGCAGCTGCGGTCGGAGAAGCAAATTGGGGAATGTTTCTGCCAATTTTATAGGGACCTATACAGGAAAAAGGAGGGGGGGACACTGGGGTCAGGGGAGGAATATTTAAAGGGTATTGAGCTGCAGAGCCTGGGGGAGGGGGATGTCCAGGACTTGGAGGCAGATATTACCCGGGAGGAAGTGGTGCTGGCCCTGCGGGCGCTGCCGGCTGGAAAGGCCCCGTGCTTAGATGGCCTGACGGGGGCCTTCTATAAAACCTTTCGGGAGGAATTATTGGATAGGTTGGTCCGGGTGGCGAACGGGGTGCAGCAGGAGTGGGGGCACCTTTCGGCAGATATGCTTACAGCGGGGATAACAGTACTGCCCAAGGGGGGTAGGGATCCGCTGCAGTGCGGGTCCTACCGGCCCATCTCCCTGATCAATGTGGATGTTAAAATTATCGCCAAAGTGTTGGCTAACAGGTTAGCTCCAAAGATGCCAGGGCTGATAGGGATAGACCAAACCGGATTCATAATGAGGCAGCAGGCCTCCGATAATATAAATAGGGTGTTGGAAGCTGTGTGGGGGGCGCACGATCAAGGGGTAGAGGCCATGCTGTTGTCAATTGACGCTGAGAAAGCGTTTGACAGGGTGGATTGGGACTTTTTGTTTCAAGCCATGCAGCAGATGGGAATAGGCCCTAAATTTATGAGGTGGGTACAAGCGCTGTATAGGGGCCCTAAAGTGAGGGTTAAAATTAATGGGCGGTATACTGAGGCTCTGGAGCTGGAAAGGGGGACCCGCCAGGGGTGCCCGCTGTCCCCGCTCCTCTTTGCCATTGCTATCGAACCTTTGGCGCAAGCAATCAGAGGAAGTGGGGGGTGCGGGGGCTACAGAGGGGGGGCGGTCACCATAAAATATCCCTCTTCGCTGACGATGTTCTCATGGTGGTGACGCAGCCTGAAGAGTCCCTACCAGAGATCTTGCGACAGCTAGGAAGGTACGGGGAGGTATCGGGGTTCAAGGTGAACCCAGACAAGACTGAGGCCCTGAATATTAATATGTCCCGGCCACGGTTGGAAAGGTTGCAGCGGGTTTACCCGTTCAAGTGGGCAGAGAGAGCCATCCGATACCTGGGGGTCAACATCACTCCTCAGCCACGAGGGATGTATGAGGCTAATTACGGTAAACTGTGGAAGGAGATAGATCAGGATTTGCAGAGGTGGATGAGTTATGAAGTCTCCTGGCTGGGAAGGATAGCATCGGTTAAAATGAATGTCCTCCCATGAGTGCTGTACTACTTCCAGGCTCTGCCGGTGGCCATTCCAGGAGCACATCTGCGTCGCTTACAGCGGCAAGTGAATCAATATATCTGGCGGAGACGTCCGCCTAGGATAGCGCGAGCGGTGATGTACAGGAAGAGGGAGGAGGGGGGATTGGGGGTGCCCAACATGCAGGCCTATTATTGGGCTGTCCAGGCACACCATGTGATGGACTGGCGTGAAGGGGGGGAGAGGAAGAATTATGTGGAGATGGAGAAGGATAGTGGTGGGGGACGGTCCCTAGCAGGGCTCCTCTGGATGGGGAGGGGAGAAAGGGGGGCGGCGGTGCGGGCTAATCCGTATGTGTGCCATGTGCTACGCGAGTGGGACAAGCTCAGAGGGGGGGCTGGGGAAGGCGGGGGAGCGCGCTTTTTGTTGATGAGGGAACTTTGCCATACGGAGGAGTTCCGCCCCGGGAGGGAAGGGGGGAGGGGGAGGGAGATACCGAAGGTGGGCAAGAGAGGGACTGAAGTGTTTTTACCAGTTTATAGATGGGGGAGAGTGGGTCCCATTTGCGAAATTACAAGAGCTGTATGGGCTGCGGGAAGGGGATCATTTTTATTATGGGCAAGTGGTGAATTTCTTACGGCGGAAATTAGGGAAAGAGGGCCTCGAGCGGGACTATACCCCATTAGAGGTGGTTTGGTATGGGAAGAAGACATCCCCGGGGCTAACCTCGGCGCTGTATAAGGCCATTCAGGGGCCCCTGGGGGGGAAGCATAGATACATGCAGGAGTGGGAGGAGGACTTGGGGATAGAGCTAGAGGAGGGGCAATGGAAGAATGTCTTTGACCAGATGAGGCTATTGCCATTGTCAATTGCTATCCGGGAGAATTGGTGCAAGGTGGTTATGCGGTGGTATTATACTCCAGCCCGTCTGCATCGGATGTTTCCTAGGGTGTCCAATATGTGTTGGCGAGAGTGTGGGGAGGTGGGCACGTTCTTTCACATATGGTGGAAGTGCCCGCGGATACAGCAATACTGGGGGGTGATCCGGGATTGGATAAGGGAGGTGGTGGGGCGGGAGGTGCCGCTCGATCCAAGTGGGTATTTAATGGGGTGGTGGAGCGAAGGGGGACCGGCCCAAGATAAAAGGCAGGTAATGGCGTGCCTGAGTGCGGCCCGTTGTGAGCTGGCCTATCGCTGGAGGCAGCGGGACGCACCGCAGGTGGGGCAGTGTGTGGAGCGCCTCAGGCAAGTGTACTTAATGGAAAAACTGACTGCAGCACGAAGGCAACGGGTTGATAGATTTGAGAAGCAGTGGGATAAGGTGTTGCTTTACCTACGGAACGATACCCTGCAATAGAAGGGGTGGGGAGGGGGGAAACGGGGGGATGGGGGGGTCTGGTGGGGAGGGGTGGGGGGCCAGGGGGGGGGAAGATAAGGAGGGGGGGAGATTGGGGGGTAGAGGGGAGGGGGGTAGGAGGTAGGAGGTGGTGGGTCTGGGAGGGTGGGGGGAGGGGAGGAAAGTAGTTGGAGGGAGAGGGGTTGGGAGACGAAAGGGGTGGGGAGGGTATTTGCCATGGAGGCTGGCAGGAGCAGCCGATGGCTCCTACTCCTATATACACAATTCCACACGGGGGGAGAAGGCTGGTTGTATTTGCCTGGTTTATGTTGGCAGAGGCACCCTATGCCCTACTGGGAAGGGCGGAGGGAGCATCTTGCTTGCTGGGATTTAAAAGGGGTGTGGTATGCTGCTGTTCTCTGTTGTAATGTTGGGTATGCGGGGGGTGGGGGGGGGAAGCTATTGTAAGAGGATAGTTTTTGTATGTCAGGTTAGTGCACTGATACAACGTATGTATGTGTTTTTGCAATGGAATTGTTGCCAATAAAAAGTTAAATACAAAAAAAAAAGATTGTAAACTCTGATGAGAGGACTGTCTCTTACTTATACATGTGCGGTGCTGTGTATGCCTTATAGTGCTGTACAAATGATTGGTAGTAGTAGTAGCAATTATAGAACACTGCATGCTTTTAGCTGGATTGAGGGAAGGAAATTTTCAGCCAGTCAGTTTATATGGGTAATTAACTATTTATTCATAACAAATTATTTAGCCACTGAAACAATTTCTTTATCTATCCACCTCAGAACTTGAAGTTGATGCTTGACTTTTGGGTGTAGGACTGAGAAATTAATTCACATCAGATATGATCATTTTACAAGGTTTCCCTAATGTCCAGGAAAAGTCAGAGATGCATGAAGGAGAATTGTCTGTGCATTTGAAGTATTTTTACTACTACAATACTACTACTGATCATTTGTAGCGCTACAAGGCGTACGCAGCACTTTAAAGACACATGTAAAAGATGGTCCCTGCTCATCAAAGTTTACAATCTAGTCAAGACATTAGTCAAACTTAAGCCCCTCATAAAAATAAAACTGAAAACCCCTGAAGAAGGCGTCAGCCGAAACACGTTGGGGTTTTAATAAAGATTGCTTGACCTACTGTCTTGGCACACTTGTTTTGTTTGTTCCTGGATTTCAAAAGGGCCGGAGATTAAGCCTGATGCACAGACTCAGGTAGTTTGTTCCAGGCATAAGGAGCCAAACCAAGAGCGGAACACCAAGAACCAGGCCTACACACTGGTGTAATAATATGCAAACCACTTTATTGAAGGACCCTTCAATAAAGTGGTTTGCATATTATTACACCAGTGTGTAGGCCTGGTTCTTGGTGTTCCGCTCTTGGTTTGGCCTGTTTTTGCGGATACCTTCTTCTCCTGTGTGTTGCCAAGCATAAGGAGCGTCAAGGTGGAAGGGTTGAAGTCTGGAGTTGGCAGTAGAAGAGAAGGGCACAGATAGAAGGGATCTGCCAGAAGAGCAGAGTTCCCAAGGAGGGGTGTACGGAGAGATAAGAGAGGAAAGGTAGTGAGGAGCTGCAGAGTGAAGGCACTTCTAGGTTAGCAAGAGAAGTTTGAACTGGATGAGGAAATGGATAGGGAGCCTGTGAAGAGGCTTGAGAAGAGACTTTTAGTGAGAATGGGGAGACATATTCAAAGCGATTTAACTGTTAGTAGACCTGCTAATTGGTTAAACCGTGGTCAATAGGATATTCAATAACATTAAACCATTTAGTGCTGCCAAATATCCCCCACTAACTGGTTTGTACATCCCAACACTAGCTGCCCAGCGTCAGGGTGTTCTGCGGCGCAGATGGGACAGCACCAGGGGGTTAACCAGTTAGTGGCAATATTGAGTTGCTGGCTGGTTAACGCTAACTGGCTAATGTTAGGAAAGCTGAAGGGCTGAATATCACCATCGACTGATTAGCTAATTGACTAATCAGGCAACCTGTATATTCAATGCCAATGGCTGACTATGACCCTGGAATTGAATATCTGGCTTTAAATGAAAGCAGCGATGGACGTCACCACTGAAAATGCCCCTAATATTTTTCATGCAATACTGCCAAACAAAAAATCTCATCAGAGTTAAATGATCCATTTTACTGAAGTTAACATGCTGATGATAAACAAACCATCAGACACCATAATCCATCTGCGGTCTGCTGAATCTTTTGATCAGATATTTAGCAAATAATGAGCTTTGATGGAGGTGACAGAGAACAGAGAGGTCAGTGTTGACTGAGTAAAGCATCAGGTCTTCGTTATTGTTGAGATCACAGGTGATGAAAAAGAGAGGTTGGATTATCGCTCCGTGAGAGTTCCCAGCCAATCAAGCAAATGCTTTTGCTGTTGTTTCCTGACTGTGAGATATTCAGTGCATGTCTGTTATCAGGTGTCAGACTGAGAGCTGCAGAGCAGTGATTCCCAAATGGTTTCTTTATAGACCCACTTTCAACTCATTATCACAGGACCCACCATAAAATATAATGATGCTGTGGCAGGTGCAGGCCTGTGACCCACGGTGTCTGACATAGGCAGGCCAGCATGGCTAGCTTGACCTGTAAATGAGGCCTGTGGAGAGGCATATAGGATTGCACATCCCCCAATATGCTGCTATTGTAAGAAAGAACTCAGTAGAAATATTGAATTAGCTTAGATAAGCAGAATTGCAGAATTAAGAAATGGAAAAATACAGAAAAGATGTGTTTAAAGTTACTGATAAGAAAGAGTACATTTGCAGAGAAATATTGAGGAGTGCTGACAGATGAGTTACAGAACCTTGCTCTTCTGCACGCACAAATGGTCCCATAGCCTTGAAAGTGTGAAAGTAACAAGTTGATGAACTGACCATTGTAATTGGGACTAGAAGGGGGGCAGGCAGGTGTCATGCTCACAGAAGCCCACAGAAGGAACATAATTGGAGAAACTTATCAGTACCGGGACCAATAGAAGGGCTACGGGAGGTACGGGAGCGTACCGGGACCAATGAAATGTTTTTCTATACCTAGAATGGAACAGAAGTCTATAAAAGTTGTTGTAATGCTTGAAAACTTTGCTCAGCCATTTTGAAATTGTCTTGCTTGAGACTTGTGCACAAATAAATGATTTGGACCTTCTGAACAGACTCCTGGTATCATTGGTTTGTCTGCGCTTTGCTGCTACATATTCCTTGGTGCGTTGGCCGGGAAGTTGTGGAATCAAAGTGTATATAGGGCAATATACCACGACTTTCCGCCTCTATAGGCTTGGTCCTGCCGGGATCGCGCCCTTCCGACGAGGGCCGCTCCCTGGCGCCACCGGTCCCTTGTATCGGAGGGAGCTGGTCGGACCTCGGCGGGTGACGAGCCCGGCTGGAGTCAACGCCTCGAACCCGAGTGAGGGGAGTCCGAGGTCCAACTCATGCGCCTGCTTGGGAAGTTTTGAGGACCGGATCCGGTGAGTATAGTTTTGATTTTGGGTCTAGACAGAAATAGAAAGAGCAGTACTGCCATTGGAACTTGAAATTTGGAATTTGTAATCTCGAGATATTGGGAATTGGTAAGAGAGCCTGATTAACTCTCAAGGAAGAGCCGAGTAGCCTGGCATGGGAATTCGCTAGGTGAAACCCTCATCCTTTTTGTAATTTGGAAAAAAGACTAGTCAGAACAGATAGAAACGAATGCATTCTGGGAATACGTTGCTAGCATGATTGTGTGAACGAAGTGTGATTGAGAGGTCTGGCAGCACGGACCAAGCGAAAGCGGACCCCTGATTAGCGCATTTCCTGACCGGGCGACCGCGTTCAGGTCGCGAAAAGGGGGAAGCGATTGTCGTCTTGTATTGTTATTTGTATTCCCTGTATGTTTCCAGGGCCGTGAGGACCCCTTACCCACGGTCCGCCCACCTTTTCCCCTCTGTCTGTTGTTGCGCGCACACATCGAAATGGGAGGGGCGGAGTCTACTAGGAACACTCCATTAGAATGTATGATCGCACATTTTAAAGAGGGATATTCAGGAGATTATGGTATTAAAATGACAGCAGCCCGTTTGCAGATTTTGTGTACTAGGGAGTGGCCCGATCTAGACCCCATCTGGCCCCGAGAGGGAACGTTCACCGTAGAGATTATCCAGTCAATACATCGTAGAGTGCGGGTAGCGCACCCAGATCAGTACCCCTATATAGATTCCTGGTTAAGTATTTGTGAAGATCCGCCCTCCTGGGCGCAGCGCTGTTATGAGGAACAGTGCAGAATAATGTTAGCTAGAACAGATTCTAGACAGAAAAAGGAACAGCCTAGAATGAACGAACAGGATAAGAAAGCCAAGAAGAAACCCATCTTGGCAGATCCCGATTCCCCAGAAGTAGTCCTCAGGCAGCCCCGAACCCCAGGTCCAGTAAGAATAGCCCGGCGGCGTCCTGCCCCAGATCCCCAGAGACCGCCGGAGCCGAGGCGAGACCCAACCCCTGACCCCCCTCCTCCTGGAGGAGAGGAAGAGACAGAATTAGCGGGAAGAGAAGAGGAGGATGTAAAAGGTGAGCCAGAAGCGGAGCTAGAAGAAGAAGTAGGAAGGAATCCCCCAGAAGAAGAAGAAGAGGACAGTGTACAAATAATTGAGAAAGCTAGCGCTAGCACTAGCAAGCCAGTGAAAGAAAAACCCAAAGCAAAACCAGTTGAGAAAAAGAAAGCAACTCCTGCAAAGACAACGACAATAGCCCTTAGATCCCAGACCCAAATGACGCCTGGGACGACAGCCAAACTGTTTCCCTTAAGGCAGGTCCCGGGGGTGCCCGTAAAGAATGATAATGATGAAGTGGTAGCGGGACCCCTAACTTATGTGTATATTCCCTTCTCTACAACTGATTTATTAAATTGGAGGTCGCATTATGCCTCCTATACTAGCAAGCCCCAGGAGCTGACAGAATTAGTAACTAGTATTATGGAAACTCACCAACCCACTTGGCCAGATTGCCGTCAGCTCCTGACCACCCTATTTACCACAGAGGAACGAGCGAGAATTAGAAAAGCAGCTATTGAATGGATGGCAGAAAACCCTGCAGCTCCAGCGCAGGGGCAGAATATAATAGATCGTAGAGAAGCAGCTCAGAGAGAATTCCCGAATGAAGACCCCCAATGGGATCCAAATACAGATGAAGGATCCACCGCCCTAGCCCGTTTTCGCCAAGGCTTTTTACAAGGCCTGCGAAGAGGAGGCCAAAAAGCTATGAACCTTTCCAAAGTAGCAGGAATTATCCAAGGAATAGATGAGAGCCCAGCAGATTATTATGAAAGATTAACTGAAGCTTATAGAATGTATACTCCCTATGATCCCGAGGCACCAGGAAGTTTATGCATGGTGAATTCTGCTTTTGTAAACCAGTCTCAACCAGACATTAGACGTAAATTACAGAAATTAGAAGGGTTTGCGGGCATGAATGCAACACAGTTATTGGAAGTCGCTCATAAAGTGTATGTGAATCGTGATACTGAAAGACAGAGAGAATGTGATAGAAAGATGAAGAAGAAAGCTGATTTTTTGGCTGCGGCCATAGTTGAAAAGAAAAGGGGAGGTGTCCCTAATCGAAGGAGCAGAGGAAGAGGGCGGGGTCAAGGCGGAGGCCGGACCCAGAGACTAGGCGTGAACCAATGCGCCTATTGCAAAGAGGAAGGACATTGGAGAGATACGTGCCCGCAACTCGAAGACGCCCAGCAAGATGACGAATACGATCATCAGTGGCGAGAAGAAAGACGAGGCCGTCCCCGAGGCCGAGGAGGAGCCAATCGAGAACAATTCCAGAGAGAGAGGGGAGGAGGAGCCATCCAAGCATTGGCCACACAGGCCCATGATGAGGATGACGTGGATTAGGACAGACCGGGCTCCAAGTTTGCTTTAGGTCTCCAGGAGCCTATGGTCGAAATACAAATAGGAGACCAATTTATGAACTTTATGGTTGATACTGGAGCAGAACATTCAGTAATAGACAAAAAGATAGCCCCATTCACCAAGAAAGCAGTCACCATTATAGGAGCAACTGGTGCCAAAGCCACAAAGTCTTTTCTACAAAACCGAATATGCAGTCTAGGAGGACAGCAAGTAACGCATCAATTCCTTTACATGCCCGAATGTCCAGTACCCCTACTGGGACGAGATATGCTAGCCAAGCTTCAAGCCCAAATATCTTTCTCTGAGCAAGGAGAAATGCAAATGACAGTGAATTCCCAAGCCAAACCAGCAGGAGTAATGCTGCTGACAGTACCCCGAGAAGAAGAGTGGAGATACTACATTGATGATTCGATTCAAGATACCTATTTTGAACAAACTTTAAAGAACATTCATGCACCACTTGAAGTGTGGGCAGAAGGCAGTCCCCCAGGCCTAGCCAAGCATATAGCACCAGTGATTGTAACTCTCAAGCCTAGCGCTACACCAGTGCACGTCAAACAGTACCCTCTCCCAAGAGCCGCAATTGAAGGCATTCATCGCCACCTACAGAGATTGCTTGAGTATGGCCTACTAAAAGTATGTCAATCCCCATGGAACACCCCACTTTTGCCAGTGAAGAAACCTGAGACAGATGATTATCGCCCAGTGCAAGATTTGAGAAGAGTAAATGATGCAGTTGAAACTATACACCCAGTTGTACCCAATCCTTACACTCTACTAGGATTGATACCCGCTGAAGCTACCCATTTCACTGTACTGGATTTGAAAGATGCATTCTTTTGCATAAGATTAGCCCTTGTAAGCCAAATATTGTTTGCATTCGAATGGCAGGACCCCATCTCTGGAAGAGGGGGCCAACTCACCTGGACAAGATTACCCCAAGGATTCAAGAATTCACCTACCATCTTTAGTGCTGCACTAAATCAAGACCTTTCAAGCTATCCAGTAGCCCCGGGGAAGAGAGTACTTCTCCAGTACGTGGATGATCTGTTGATAGCTGCCGTATCAGAAAGAGAATGTATATTAGCCACCAAAGATCTCTTGCAGTTACTAAATGAAGCTGGATATAAAGTTTCCAGAGCCAAAGCACAACTATGCCAAACAGAAGTGAAATACTTGGGTTTTCGTATTACCCAAGGAAGCAGAAGATTAGGCAGAGAAAGAAAAGAAGCAGTATGTAGAATTCCAACTCCAACAACCAGAAAGCAAGTCAGAGCCTTTCTGGGAGCGGCAGGATATTGCCGAATCTGGATACCCAACTTTGCCCAAATTGCCAAACCATTGTATGAAGCCACAAAAGGAGAAGAGAAGTCACCACTGGAGTGGGGACTTGAGCAGGATACAGCCTTCCAGAAGTTAAAAGAAGAACTGATGTCATCACCAGCACTTGGACTACCAGATGTCCACAAACCTTTCCACTTGTTTGTACATGAAGCACAGGGAAATGCCTTAGGCATGTTGACTCAGAAATTAGGAAATTGGGAACGACCTGTAGCCTACCTATCGAAACAATTGGACCCTGTGGCCAAGGGATGGCCACCCTGCTTGAGAGCAGTTGCAGCTACAGCACTATTAGTGAGTGAAGCAGACAAACTCACATTAGGACAGAACATACGAGTCACTGTGCCACATGCAGTCCTTGCCCTTATGGAACAGAAAGCAAATTATTGGCTCACCAATTCCCGAATGTTGAAGTACCAGAGCATGTTATGTGAAAACCCACAGATACAACTTGAAGTGAGCCATGCCTTGAAACCCAGCTACCTTGATACCCATCAGTGAAGAACTCCCAGAACATGACTGTATCGAAGTCATGGAAACTGTGTTCTCTAGTCGACCTGACCTAACAGATGTGCCCATAGACAATCCTGACCAGATCTATTATGTTGATGGGAGCAGTCTCATCCTTGACGGACGACGCTGTGCCGGATATGCAGTCGTCACTCAACATGAAGTAGTTGAATCATCAGCCCTAGCCTCAGGCACATCAGCCCAGAAAGCCGAATTGATAGCACTCACCAGAGCATTGTTATTAGGAGAAAAACTTGTGCTAAATGTATATACAGATTCCAAATATGCTTTCACTACCTTGCATGCCCATGGAGCTCTCTACAAAGAAAGAGGACTCATCACATCCGGAGGAAAATCAGTCAAATATGGTCCCGAGATATTGATGTTACTTGATGCAGTCTGGGCCCCAACACGTGTAGCTGTCATGCATTGTCGAGGACATCAAGCAGGGAAAGGAGAAGTTGCTCGAGGAAATAGATTTGCAGATGCCTCAGCACGACAAGCAGCTATGACAGGACAGATTGCCCCACAAGCTATGCCAATGCAAGCAGCATTGTTTCCAGTACCTTTGAATCTATGGACCCCACGATATACCACCAAAGAATTGGATTACTATTGTGACAAAGAAAATGGAGTATTGAAAGACGGATGGATTGAGCTGCCACCAGAAGAAGGCAGTCAACCTCCGGGAAGAATAGTAATTCCAGAACTGTTAGGACCATCCTTTGTCAAAGCTTTCCACGAAGCAACCCACTATGGAAAGAGTGCTATGGAGAAAGCACTCAGACCACATTTCTACATCCCTCTAATGACAACCATATCAGCCTCAGTAGCCCGACAATGTCAAATCTGTGCCAAGAATAATGCCAAGCAAGGCCTTATTACAGCACCCCGAGTTCAGTCAAGAGGTGTGACCCCCATGCACAACCTCCAAGTTGATTTCACCGAAATGCCAAAAGCCAATGGATACCATTACCTACTAGTATTAGTTTGTACTTTCTCTGGGTGGGTAGAAGCATTCCCAACCAGAACTGAGAAAGCCCGAGAAGTTACCAAAGCCTTAATGAGAGAGATTGTCCCCAGATTTGGAATCCCAGCAGTAATAGGGTCAGACAATGGACCCTCATTTGTCTCTCAAGTTACTCAGCAGTTAGCAAAAGCTTTGCAAATACAGTGGAAGCTCCACACTGCATACAGACCCCAGAGTTCAGGGAAAGTTGAGCGAATGAATCGTACATTGAAAGCCCAAATGTCTAAGCTTTGTCAGGAGACACATTTGAAATGGCCCCAAGTGCTCCCCATAGCTTTACTCAGAATACGCTCAGCCCCTGTAAAGTCAACAGGATTTTCCCCTTTTGAAGTTCTGTATGGTAAACCCCCACCAATAGTGCAGGGAGTCAAAGGAAGTTTAGCCCAGATTGGTTCAGAAGTAACCAGACAAGAACTCCTAGCTCTTAGTTTTGTTCTGCAGACTCTCCATACGTGGATCCAAGACCAGTTGCCTATCAACTTGACGGAACCCTTGCATCCCTACCAGCCTGGAACTTCGGTGTGGATCAAAGATTGGAAGAAGATACCGTTGGAACCCCATTGGAAGGGACCGTACACCGTCATCCTGTCTACCCCAACTGCAGTAAAGGTAGCCGAGATCGACGCCTGGATCCACCACAGCCGAGTCAAGCCCGCCGCCGATCCTGAACCAGAGCGGTGGACAGCCGAGCAGCACCCTGATGTACCCTTGCGAGTTACTCTGAGACGGCAACCAGTAGCATAAACACTTCATCACAAGTGCTTTGCAGTAGCCAAGTCTTTCGAAGAGGATTGCTGTTTTCCATGCAGCAACAGTTTTGTTTCAACGAACCCAATTTGCATGTGTGATTTGACACACTACTTTGAGACTACATTGACTAAGCTAGACTTCACAAGCCAACTGAATTGCTAAGTTGGTTAATGTGTGCTGGACATCTTGAGGATCTTCAATCAACACTCAGCACCCGTTAAATTGCTTCATTAGCAAACGGGACGAAGAATAATAGACCGTCGTGATCAAGATCAGCAAGCTGAGGATTCAGAAGAACTCCAATCAACATCAACATGTATCTTTGCTTCTGCTTTGCCTTGGTTGCCTTCTTCGGGGGTTTTGAACAGACTTATGCTCTACCTCCATGCACAGCTTGTATTACCTCTACTAGAACTGGACTGAAAGTAACTCAGACTTTGCTTTACCATTCTTACTATACCTGCAAGGGAACAATAACTCGGTGTATTTATAACACCACTGAACTAAATGTTTGCACTCATGGCAAAATTAAAGCATGCTATAATCCGCATCAGAATCCATCCTATTACACGTTGGAAATAAGATGGAAGGATGCAGATGGACCTATATTAGCTGCTACACCACCACTTAAGGACATTACTAAACCTGCTGTTTTGAATTTTGATGCATGTAATGCTATTAATAGAGATAGTCAGTCCACCTGTGGTACATGGGAGAAAGCGTATCGGAATGACCATAAGTATATGTGTCCAGAAGGAGCCACAGGATGGAGGAAGTGTACAGGTAAAAAGGAACCAGGGTATAGTACTGCTACAGCGGCGGATTACTATTGCCCGTATTGGGAATGTGTTTTTTATGCTACCTGGAACACTGGTATAACTGATGAGAAAATAGATAAACGGATGGCTACTCTAACCAAGCCAACCACAAATGATAAATGTCAGAAAGATGCTTGTAACCCCTTACATTTGCGTGTACATAATCCCCATGCATGGAAACAAGGATATAAGTTTGGTTTACGTATTGCTGGAGGAGGAACAGATCCAGGGACCATTGTGTATATTAGATTGAATACCCAAGCCCACAAGTCATCTAAATATCATATTCATAATACCTTTTATGAAGCTATGCATGTAAATAAGTTTGAGATCCCTCACCCTTCACAGAATTTATTTCTAGAATTAGCCGGAGCAGTAGTATCTAGTCTTAAGATCACAGATTGTTATTTCTGTGGCGGAACCCAAATGGGAGACCAATGGCCCTGGGAAGCCCAAGAATTGAATTATTCCATGATTTACAATCAGACTGAATTACACAAGACAACCAGTGAATGGGTGTTAGCGCACTCAATCGTTGGACGTCTTTGCTTTGCCAGAACTGGACCCCAGTTCACCCAAAAAGTAGGACAGCTGGTCTGTCTTAGCCAGAAGTACTATAATGCCACGACTAAAAAGACAGCATGGTGGTCAGGAATCAGACATCCTGAACCTCCTAACCCATTAGCCAGATTTCCTGAACTTGCAGGTCTATGGACTAACCTTGCCAAAGTCCAAGCCTGGCAAGCCCCACCTGGCCTATATTGGATCTGTGGAAACCGAGCATATGCGCAACTCCCACCACAATGGGGAGGAGCATGTGTCTTAGGAACCATCAGACCTTCTTTCTTCCTGTTAAACACTGAACATGGAGAACAATTAGGATACCCTGTATACACAACCCACAAACACAAAGGAGCATCGAGACAGAAAAGAGAGGCCTTACAGATAGGCAAGTGGGAGAAGTGGCAAGGTGATGATTGGCCACCAGAAAGAATTATTGAGTATTATGGACCTGCCACTTGGAATGATGATGGTATGTATGGTTATCGTACCCCAATTTATATGATTAATCGTATTATTCGCTTACAAGCAGTAGTTGAAATAATAACCAATGAAACTAGTCATGCTCTCACGCTCTTAGCTAGACAAAGTACTCAGATGCGCACTGCCATATACCAGAATCGCTTAGCCCTTGATTATTTGCTAGCAGCTGAAGGAGGAGTATGTGGTAAACTGAATTTAACTAATTGCTGTTTGAAAATAGATGATAAAGGTCAAGTAGTTGAAGAAATTGCTAAAGATATGCAAAGACATGCTTATGTGCCAGTACAGACTTGGCACGCCTTGAAATTTCTTAATTGGTTTGCTAACCTTTTCTCTTGGCTGGGAGGATTTAAGACTTTCGTTATCTTAGTACTAATCCTTGTTGCTGTTGTCCTCTGCTTACCATGTTTAATCCCATGTTGTATGCGTTCCCTACATAGTGCTATTGATAGTACAGTAGAGCGGAAGACCGCAACTAAAATAATGGCTTTATACAAAGCTAGTCCTAGTAGAAATCCTTCAATCATGGTGTGATTCTTCAGAAAGTGATTTAATTCTCACACCTTATTAAGTAATAGGGTGAGATTAATCAAAGGGGGGAATGTGGCAGGTGCAGGCCTGTGACCCACGGTGTCTGACATAGGCAGGCCAGCATGGCTAGCTTGACCTGTAAATGAGGCCTGTGGAGAGGCATATAGGATTGCACATCCCCCAATATGCTGCTATTGTAAGAAAGAACTCAGTAGAAATATTGAATTAGCTTAAATAAGCAGAATTGCAGAATTAAGAAATGGAAAAATACAGAAAAGATGTGTTTTAAAGTTACTGATAAGAAAGAGTACATTTGCAGAGAAATATTGAGGAGTGCTGACAGATGAGTTACAGAACCTTGCTCTTCTGCACGCACAAATGGTCCCATAGCCTTGAAAGTGTGAAAGTAACAAGTTGATGAACTGACCATTGTAATTGGGACTAGAAGGGGGGCAGGCAGGTGTCATGCTCACAGAAGCCCACAGAAGGAACATAATTGGAGAAACTTATCAGTACCGGGACCAATAGAAGGGCTACGGGAGGTACGGGAGCGTACCGGGACCAATGAAATGTTTTTCTATACCTAGAATGGAACAGAAGTCTATAAAAGTTGTTGTAATGCTTGAAAACTTTGCTCAATCATTTTGAAATTGTCTTGCTTGAGACTTGTGCACAAATAAATGATTTGGACCTTCTGAACAGACTCCTGGTATCATTGGTTTGTCTGCGCTTTGCTGCTACAATGCCAAACCCCAAATGGAAGTATAATGCTTTTTGTAACTCTTGTACTGTGGTGTTAACTCTCTTGATCAATTGCAAAGTGCAATTTTGTACCTTTCTGAACTTTGTCCTCCTGTAGGCTTCTGAGCTGAGGGAAAACCTTGCAAACTTTGTTGACAGAAACTTACAATAGACACTTGAGTAATTTGATTGGCTGACCACCTCCTTATGCTTGATAGTCAGTAATATACAGAAACATTAAGGGGTCCTTTTCTAAAGCCCATTAGAGTTTTGCACTTCCTGTGTGTTTAGCTCTAAAATTAAAGTGCACTAAGTACAAACCCTTTATGGTAACTGTCAGGGCCGTGGCCAGCATGTTTGCCATGCGAGCACGTATCCTAATCTGTGGCATAATTAACATTATGTGCTGCTGTGGTATTTGTGGGAGACGGAGGAGGAGCCAGCCGGCATTGAAAATCTGCAGTGTCTGTCTGTTCAGGAGGTCGTTTCTAACAATATTGCTACACGATAATTGCTACATGAGGTTACAGAGTAATCTGATCCATATACTACAGTGTTATCCCTCCCTGTGTTAAGCCTCACAAGTGTTTAGTCAGTTGTCTCTGCTGCCTTTGTTGTCCTTAAGTTCATCTCTAAGCAACATTGTTACATGATAATTACCACTTTGTGATACTAGGTAATTATCTCCATATACTGCAGTGCTGTTCTTACAACCATCTGTAAGGCCCTTATTGTGTCTCCCTCAAACGCTGTCTCCACTGTAATTTGTCCCAAGTGACGACACGTCCTCTTACACACTATCTAGCATCAGCATAAATAAGTTGCACCTCTACTCTCACACTTCAAGGCCACACAGCAGCCACCAAGCCACCATGGCCCTCCCACTACTTACCATCTCCACCATAATCCTCCTAGTAAACACCTTTCAACACTCAGTAGCCCTTTCTGCCGGACAGTATCACATCACTACCCTACCCTACCTGGGCAAGAGGAATCATTCTAACCCCTTCCACCCTGATACCAGCCCCCACACCACTCTCGACGCTCACACCTACTGTACTTGGCCCTCAATCATCCTGACAATCCCAAACAGAAACCAGAAATGCAACATTTCCTGAAATGTGCCCTTGTAAACTCACGCTCAGTACGCAAGAAATGGCCGGTCATCCCTGACCTGATAGCTGTCCATGGCCTGCATCTCCTCATGGTGACAGAATCATGGCTCAAGGACACTGATACAGCCCTCATAAACCAACTAATCCCCCCAACTTCTCCATTCATACCTGCCACAGGGCCAACCAGAAAGGTGGCGGAGTTTTTATCCTTGCAAAAACCGAACTCGGATTTCAACTACTCACAGCCAAGAGCTCCATACACGCGAACATAATCACCATTGCCGACAAAGAGATCACCATAAACCTCATTTAAAGAGACCCCTCCTCTCCACCTGAGGTCATCTCTACCTTTATTGACCTAGCCTGCAACCCAGCTAACCCTCGCAACCCCAACTGGCTGCTCGGAGACTTCAACTTACCCTCCCTGCAGTCCACCCAAGCAGACGCCTTCCTAGAAGCTATGCAAACACTTGGGTTTGAGCAAATAGTGAACACCTCCACCCATCTTAAAGGAAATCCGCTGGACCTAATTTTCGCTCCCCACTCTGCTTCCAGCCAGAAGGCCAACCTAAACTTGGATATCACCCCCATCCCTTGGTCGGATCACAAGCTAATCACGTTCCAGATACCCATCCATCTTACTCATTTCTCCTCCAATGACTCCAGTACAGAATCCAGAACTACTTCTCACTTCAGACCACTTGATAAAGAAGAGTTCGTTAAACTCGCCTTACCTAAGCTCAATCCAATGCCTCCTAACCTTGAGGAAGCAATCACCAACTGGAATGTCACGCTGAAAACATTTGCTCAACTACCAGCCATAGACAAATCATTAGCCCCCAAGAGATCTAAAAGAAGGAGACATCCAGCCCCATGGTTTACAGCAGATCTTCAGTCATCTCTCCTCTCCCTTAGGAAACTTGAAAAGAGATGGAGAAGATCCCGCTCCGAAATTGACAAAGCAACATACCTAACCAGCCTTAAACTCCACCGCGAAATCATATACCTCAGAATGAGCGAATAACATGCCAAACTCCTTCTCCGCTTTCTAAACAAACCTAGAGACCTTTTCAGCTTAGCAAAATCCCTAACTAAGGAACCTTCACCTACGCAACTCGATCCTATTTCCCCCCAGTCACATGCTGACTACCTCCAATCTAAAACTTCCATAACTGACACAGTTTCAGTTACCACTCCCTGCTACGCGCACACCTCACTTCCACCTATCACAATGTTCACAACTTCAACAGAGAAAAACATCCAGGATCTCATCGCCATCATCAACACCTCTACAGCTCCAAGTGACCCCTGCCCAGCATACTGGGTCAGAACTCTGCGAGTTGAACTTAGTCCAATTCTAATCAACATCATTGGACTTTCCTTTGCAACAGGCTCTTTCCCCCCATTCCTCAAACAAACATCAATAAGACCACTTCTGAAGAATAACAGACTTGACCCACTAAAGACAGACTCCTACCGCCCAATCTCAAGTATACCTCTATTATCCAAGATAATAGAGAAGGTTGTCCAGTGGCAGCTTCAACACCACATTGATGAGGTGTCACCTCTCGACCCCTGTCAACACGGATTCAGGGAGTCTCACGGCGTAGAAACTCTCCTCACCACCCTAAGCAACGCTTTGAATAGAGGATTGGACACGGTTGAAAATGGCTTCGCTCTCATTTTCTTAGATATCTCCGCTGCCTTTGACTCCGTTAATCACAATCAACTTCTCACTCATCTCCAGGAGAAGGGCATCTGTGGCCTTGCCTGGGAATGGTGTAGGTCTTATCTATCGGATCGTTGGCAGCATGTCAGAGTTGGTTCCACCACATCCGCACCTTTCCACCAACACCAAGGTGTTCTGCAGGGCTCCTCTTTATCCGCACTGCTGTTCAATGTCTACATGCAGCTGATATGTGACATCATACGCTCCTTCAATATCTCCACTCTAATCTATGCAGATGACGTCCTGCTGTTTACACCATTCAAAATCAAACAACCAGACTTCTCCAGCCTTATCAACTGTTTCAACGCCATCACTGACTGGTTATTATCTCAAAATCTCCGCATAAACTTCAAGAAGATGGAAGTTCTGTTCATATCAAGGAACAAAGATTTCTCCCCTCCATCCTCCCTAAGAGTAAGAGATGTGGAACTCCCTAGTAAACCTTCCATTCTCTACCTAGGGATTACTCTGGACCAGCATTTCCACTTTAAGGAGCACATACGAAACACCACCAGATCTGTCTACAATAAAATTAGAACGCTAAGGCACCTCAGGCCCATGTTACCTCATAATGACTTCAGGACCATTTTCCAGGCCCTCATTCTACCACACTTTGATTACGCAAATGTTGCCCTGAATGGACTCCCCAAGAACACCCTTAATCCGCTGCAACTCGCCATGAATGCGGCTGCGCGTGTTCTCTGTGGTTTAGCAAGATCAGACCATATCACCCCGATACTTAAGGAACTCCACTGGCTACCAATTCATTGCAGGTTAACATACAAAATCCTTCTCATCATCTTCAAGATCATCAATAACCTAGCCCCCACGACACTCAGTGACCTTATCACCCTCACCCCGAAAAACAGAAGCAGAAGGTCAGTAACCGACAACACCTTGATCATCCCCAAAGAGTCCATCAAATGCACCCAGACGACCAAGAAAAGAACCTTCGCCTTCTACGCACCAAAATGCTGGAACGAACTTCCACCAGAAATTAGATCCATCAAAAACCTTATTCAGTTCCGTAAGGCAATCAAACACCACATTTTTCTACTTCACTTTGCTCAAGCATCCACCCCACCTCTGCTCACCCACTCACCAATGTCCACAAACCTTACCCTGTCACAAGCATTTTGAGCTTGCCTTAGCCCTCCTTGTATATACAAATCTAATCTAATTGTATTTTGTACATATGTTTATAGTTACCCTGTTGCTCCAAGTTTAAACTTCTGTTACAATGTAAGCACAGAACAGTCTTCTGACTGTGCACCCTTATTATATGTGAACCGCACTGATAACAAATAGTGCGGTATATAAAAGTTGTTAAATAAATAAATAAATAAAATTTGTCACGTTGTGTCATAGAGCAGGAGCTAATAAAAGTGAGGATATAGGAAAAGAAGCTGTCTGTCCCAAAACAAATGAAGTGCAGAGAATGCAATTGTCTAGCAAAACAGCTAGAGGGAGCAGGCGTGCACTTACAGAGGCTGAGTGGACACACCTAGCTAATCAGCAGCACCTGAGAACTAGCCCGGGAAGCTCAAAGGCAGAAGACCTTTATAAGCAAGAGGCTGGAGACAGAGAGCAGAGCAGCTCCGGAGAGCAGAGCACTGCTGAGAAATGGAGCAGTGGAACCAGGACTAGTGGCACGGCTGCAGGAACTGGCAGAGAACCAGAAGGTCCCAGGGAGAAAGACAGACAGAGGAGAGTCAGTCATGTGGAAGTCGTGGTAGCCAGAAACTCCAGAGGTAAAGGGCTAAGAAGCAGGAAGTCAGGCTTGGAGAGAGGCCTACGCTTGCCAGAAAGCCCGGAGACCAGATTGAAAGGTACCAGAAGCTTTCAAGAGAAAGATTGTCAGAGAGACTGGGTCCTAAGGGAAATACCTGAGGAGGACACTTCCAGCTATGCCTATTACAGGAAACCAAGGTATGATGATTCTTTATTCATGAAGAAAGGCTCAGCTGCTAGAAGCCCTTATAAAACAGATGCCCAGTTTAAAGGAAGAGAAAGCAGGCCAGAGTTTCACCAACCAAGATATAGAGGCTATAAAACAGGCCATGCTCATTTAAGAACCTTAGAACAATTGTATGGAAAACAAGGGAACAGAAATAGGGACTGGCCAGTGATAACAGCCAGAGAAGGCCCCAGCTCAGAAGAAGATAATAGTGATTTAGAACCGATGCAAGTGGAGCTTATAGACCCTATTCTCTCATCTCAGGAGGAATTGATGGATTGTTCCATGTGTGTTGTGGGTAGTTTGGAATCACTGCAGGAACTGAGCCTTACAGATGTTACCTTAAGAAGTTTTCATATTTGTGCTGATTGAAAGAAGACTGTTCAGACATGTAATTTACTCCAATGTTGAAAGAATCTTGGTTAAATTCCTTTCCACAACTGTGAAGATTATAACAGTTTACTTTGTACCTTGAGTTTGGTTTATGCCTGAAAAGAAGGACTTTCTTTAATTTTTGTAGCCCAACAAATCTTTTTGTGAAAAGGGAAATAAAAGCCTTATTCTCCCTCCATTTGGCTTACATGACTTATTTGCACCAGGAGCAGGACTACATAGACCAGGCTGCACCTGGCCTTAAAGAATCCTCCTCTCCTAAAATTAACTATATGCCCTGCCTCCCCGTTCAGCCACCGGCCACCAGGGGGAGGTTGGCGACAGTTGACATTTAGAACATAGCAATTGTCCCTATGTTAACTGCAATGAGCTCTTCATATCCATACTCCACCCCTAACCCACCCATTTCCCCAGGGCTGGTCCAAGGTTTTCTGCCACCCTAGGCAGAAGCCCTGGCATGCCGCCCCCCCTTCCCCCTCCTCATGCAGATCTGTGATGCTCTTCCCCCCCATGCTCAGCCATGCCACCCTCCCCCCCTCTCTGTGCTCAACCACGCTACTGCTGATTCTGGTGGCAGCTCGGTGGCAGCTGCAGGCCATGTGTGATCTGCTGCTGCTGCCGAGCCGCCCCTGCCACTGGAATCAATGGCAGCGAGGGGCAGCAGCGTGGAGTGGCTCAGCATGAGGGGGCAGCCACCCTAGGTGGCTGCCTAGTGGACGGGAAGCCCTGCATTTCCTGTCCCATCGAGCGATGTGCAGTTACCATTGCAATTAGCACACAGTCGCTTTCATGGCTGCACAATAACCTGTTACAGCGGCTAGTTACCAAGTGCTAAAACGCATGTTAACTGTTTAGCAGACTTTAGTGAAAGGGCCCCTAAGGGCTTGTAGTAGGATTTATGACCTGTAGTTCAGCTTAAGGCCTTGGAATGTGAGGAAGTGCTATGACTTTAAAGCAATTTAGAAAGAAAAGCACTAAAATAGTTCTTTATACTATAAGAAACTCTGCTGCTTATAGCTATCAAGGTATTATCTGGCATTCAGAAACTTCATAGTTGAATAATAGCACTGAAAGAATTCATGAACATTTTTAAATTTTTGCATTATAATAAAAAAACCAGCAAGTGCTGCTAAAGTAAAATTACCATTTATCAAAACTGATTACTTTTCATTATAATGGAAGAATTGTTCAGACTGTTCTGAAGTAATAACATGCTCTCCAAAATTCAAGGAGACAAACTCCGTTTTAACAAAGCTCTTTCCTCATCACTTGGCAAGATGAATGTTGCCAAGAGGTTCTGAGAACATCAGTTGGAAAACAGGGGCACGGCGCAACGCGAGCACGCTTCCACTCCAGAAAGCACAATCCGTAAAATGAGTTTCAGCAAATTTGTTTTCTTCCTGGCAGTGCAAACCTCTTCCCACAGATATATTGTATATATTATATGTATGTATATATATTATATGTATATATGTATGTATATATTATATGTATGTATATATATTATATGTATGTATCTTATCTTATCTGATGTTTTGTAGTTCTATGTAAACCGCGCTGATGATGAATAGTGCGGTATATAAAAATGTTAAATAAATAAATAAATAAATAATAATATTGTTTTTTCATTGCCTTCCACTGGTCCATCAGTTTCTCGTTGGAGACTGATGCACTCCAGAGGAGTTTGGTCTTGAGCTGTGTGTTTGCATTTTAGATTACCTTATGATTGGCAGCAAGCATGCCGGTGCTGGTAGTAAGAATATCCAAACTGCTAGCGTCCTTTCTTAGCTGCTAAGAAAGCAATATGCCGTCTTAAGCAGGGGTCTCAAACTCAAATTGCTTTGAGGGCCAAATGAGGACTTGTAAAGTAACCCACGGGCAGCATCGTCGGAACTTTTTTTCACAATGGAAAAAAGTTAGTGTCTGCGAAGTACTACTCCCCACCTTTGACAAACATCGCAGAGCCACTACAGTACAAATCCGCTTACCCTCCACCACATACAGCAGAGTAGACTTGAAGTGAAGTATCGCGCCACTTATCCAGCTCTCACACACATCAATTGTACAGGGTTGATCACTGAAAGCGGAAAGCTGAACATCATATTTCAGCGATTGGGAACCACTCAGAGCATCATCGGGCTGCAGGCTCACCCTCAGGAGCTGTGCAGGATCGGGCAATCAACACCGGCATGGCGGGGAGGCAAACTTAATAAGCGGCAATCACATACTGGCATCAGCTACATCAGTGGTTCTCAACCTTTTTTTGTACCGCGACCCCTTTTACCATTGGTCAACTTATGATGACTCCCAATGATAAAATCAAATGTATTCCTCTTCCTTTACTGTTAACGCATTGTCGCTGTAATCATTTGTTGAATTATTAATATATTATAGGCCTTTGCGATATGTTTTTATTTATGAAATTTACTTATTTAAACCACAATAATTAATCACAATAACAAGTAACAATATTTGATTTCAAAATTATGATGATTTTGCAGTCAAATCACTAATATGAAATAAAATTATTTTTTCTACTTTTGTTGTCTGACCAATTTATTCTCTGATCATGCTGGTCATGATCTGAGGCTTCTGCTTTCCTGTCTTCTTTTAGCTCTCTTTCTGTGGTCTATGGTCCATCTTCCATTTCTTATCTCTTCTTTCATTTTCTTCACTTCTTTCCATCAGCCTACTTCCAGTCCCCTTCTAGTCCAAATACCATGGCAGCCCCTCTCAGCATCCACTCCCTTCCAGTCCCATTCTCCCATCCCCTCGCATCAGCCCATTTGTAGCCCTAGCCCCCAGTTTTCTTCCAAGGCCAGCAGCTCTATCCTCCCCTCCCCACCATCAGCCCATTTCCAATTGAAGCCCCCCCAATCAGCTCACTTCCAATGCTAGTCCCCCCTCAACCCCACTACCAGTGCTAGGCTCCCCTAATCAGTCCATTCCCAGTCCTAGCCTTCCCTAATCAACCCATTACTAGCCCTCTGATCTGCCCATTACCAGTGCTAGCCCCGCCATCAGCCCATTATAATCCTAACCCGCACTGTCTCTCCCCTCTGTCAAGCATCTGTCCAGTATGTCCCCCTGTCTCTCCCCTTTGTCCATGTCAGCCCCCCTCCCTCCCTCCATGTCAGCCCCCTCCCGTCCATGTCAGCCCTCCTTCCATCCATCCATCCCTCCATGTCAGCCCCGTTGCGAGTTCCCTGCCCCCTCTTCCCCTCTCCCTATGTCTGCCTGCTACTGCCCTATTCTTCTGCAGTTGCGGTTCCCTGTCTCTTAGGGAACTGCAGCTGTGCCTGTTGAGAAGTCTTCCCATCTCTCGACGGGCTCCGTGCAGCATTGTCCCACCTCCAAGGAGACGGGAAGACTCCGCTACATTTTCACAGGCACAGCTGCGGTTCCCTAAGAGACAGGGAGCCGCGGCTGCAGAAGGGAGGCGGTGAGTTTGCCACTGCCGAGAAGCGGACTCGGCAGCGGTAGCAACTTGTGCAAAATGTGTCGTGGGTTGCACAAAATTCTCTCGTGGGCCCCGTGTTTGAGACCCCTGGTCTTAAGCAATTGTTTGGTAGGTGGTTAAATAAACCAATAAACGGAAGCTAATTTTGAAAAAATATAGCAGAGTCATAGATGAGAATCTGCTAAAAAGCTTACTGCTTAACTTAGATGCTTAGGGGATAATTTTGGAAGCCCTTTTCATGCTTTGGACATCCAAAACTGGGTATAGAGATGTCTCCAGAGCCATTTTAGGAGCTGGCTCTGCCAATGTCACTAGCATGAGTACATCAAAGTCTGAATGGGGGTATGGTGGAGTCATTGCCGCATGCTCCCTGGACATCCCTGCCTGATCTCAGGAAAGCCATGAACATGTGACATCATATCTAAGTTTAGACCTTCTCCAGAAACAGTCACCTGAAAAGTGCTGGTTTTGGCTTAAAAAAAAACATCCCGAGGGTGTAGAGAAGAAAGCGCTATATCATCAGCAGTACTCAGCAGTGTGTCAATGACAGCAGCAATGGCTGCCTGCTCCTAACCCACGACTCTAACCATTAGACTATCCTAGATGCCTGCAGATGTCCATATAAGACAAGTCCACATTTGTGAAATCGTGTCTGCACCTGGATGTGCCTGTTTTTTTCTCAGACGTTCTGCCTAGACGTCCCAGATTGCACTTGGACGTCCCTTTTAAAATTCGCTTCTTAGATTTTAAAGGAGTTATTTTGGAAGCCCTATTCATGCTTTGGATGTCTGAAAACGGGCTTAGAGACATACAAGGCACAGAGAGGTCTCCAGAGCCATTTCAGAAGCCAGATCTGTGGACATTCGCAGTGGGAGGACATCCAAGGCAGAATGGGGGCATGGTGGAAGCATGGCCAGGGTGGATATCCCCGCCTGATCCCAGAAATGCCCTGCACAGCCTGAGTCATGTCTAGGTTTAAACCTGCCACAGGCATGTGCAGGCACCAGAAAAGTGCTCGTGTTGTCAGGCAAACAAAAATGTTGAGAGGAAGCTACATTAATACGCCCTGTAGTTTACAATACGTCATGAGCACGTACAGGGAATGGGGCTAATGTTTACATTTTGCTGTGTCACTGGATGTCCCCTTATGCTGGCTTTCCTGAGATGGACGTTCCTGACCCAAGCATCCCTAATGGGAATGTCCACGTGCACGTCCATGTCAGAGAGTCTATGCTTCTGAAATCGGCTGGAGATCCCTGGTGGTTTTCTGCATGCTCTGCCCTGGTGTCCCTGATTGGACTTGGTCCTTTCTAAAACCGGCATTTTAAATGTCTACATTTAGGCATCATGGGCCCGATATATGGCGCATAGCAAGCAAACAACCTATCCATCAACATAAAGAAGACAGAAGCCCTCATAGTCACAAAGGACCCAGACTTTACGCCACCTACACACCTACACATAGATACCACAAAAATTCAGATACAACCGCAAATAAGGTACCTGGGCATTATTATCGACCAAGCCCTTACCCTACAGCAACAAATCACCAAAACCGCCGGAACTATATTCCACAAAGCAAGGACAGTCCAACGCCTCAGACCTCTTCTCGAACATCAAGACTTCCGAACTGTAATGCAAGCCATGACGCTCCCACATCTGGATTATTGTAATATATTATACCATGGCCTTCCAGCCACACAGACGAACCCCCTCAAAACAGCATTGAACACCACAGCGAGAATCATTCAGGGAGCAAAGAAGACCGACCACATCACCCCGATTTTGAAAGACTTACACATACTACCCCTTGAGGCAAGGACTAAATACAAAGCCATCCTACTCACCCACAAAGCCATACATCAAACACCAAACTCCCAACTTCACACCCTACTGTCCCATCCAGCTCATGGCAGACCTACCAGACAAGCCTCCAGCAACTCCCTCACCATCCCTCACAAAAGAACCAAATGCTCTCAACGGACCTGCAATCGAGCCTTTGAACTGTATGCACCATCCCTATGGAACTCTCTACCGATCTGTCTCAGAAACAACACCGATCTACCATCCTTTCGAAAACAGCTGAAAACCATCCTGTTTCAGGAATACCTCAACATGACACCCACCAGAAAGCGAAATAACAGCTGATCTCACCAACCATGACCAACTAACTCAAACTATACTAACCTGACCATGTCCAAATTCTGTCTAAGTCCAAAGTCTGTCCTATATCTGTCTAAACCCAAAGTCTGTCCTATATCCTATGTTAAAATCATCAATGTAGCCTCCCCGGTGATGGCCCCACCCTTATACGTAAATTCCCCCCCCCCCTTCTATGTGGCACCGCTTTGACCCGGTGAAAAGCGGGATACAAATACAGCTAAATAAATAAATAGCCCTGCCCACCAACCCTTAACACCGAAGATTCAATGCTGCAGCATTGGCACTGAATAGCTGGGGTCGCCACACATGCCCTGGAGCTGCCAATGCTAACCAGGTAGCTTCTGCAGGTAAAACTAGGCCAGCTTTTGCTACTCCCGGTTTTACCCGCTAACCGGGCAGTGGTGCAATATCGCCGCTACTCGGTTAGCAACAGTTTCCACCCTGGAACGCCCCCAGCACACCCTGATGCTAAATGTATAGTATCGGGGCGTGCGGCAGACTTAGAAGGGGACATTCAGTGTAAGCGCTGTTGAATATCTCATTTAAGGCATGTGCACAGTGTACTGGGCTGTAAACTGTGTAAATGCCTTTTGAATATTGGGCCCCATAAGTCCAAGATGTCCTTTCTAAAATGCCCCTCCACACTTTTAAATATTAAACTTTGCTTTGTATATATGTGTGTGTGCCCCCACACTCTCCCTGCACGTAAAAGAATGTGCAGAGGGCTTTTAGAGTTTGTCTGGCTGTCAGGATCTAGTGTTTTGCTTTGATTGCTGCTGCCCCCTAGAAGCTCCTACCCTAAGCAACCATCTAGACTTGCCTAACGGTTAGGTTGGCCCTGCATATACTACATCTTCA
This sequence comes from Ichthyophis bannanicus, assembly GCA_033557465.1. Taxonomy (NCBI): domain Eukaryota; kingdom Metazoa; phylum Chordata; class Amphibia; order Gymnophiona; family Ichthyophiidae; genus Ichthyophis; species Ichthyophis bannanicus. Next base: position 113,721,605 of record CM066049.1, on the reverse strand, counting down.
TTCACTGGGCTTTTGAAAGGTTTCATAAAAATTGATGGTTATCGACAAGACTCAATTTTTATTCATAGTCAACAGAGCTGTTGGAATTCTACAGTTCACTGAGCAGATTCAGTAGGAAATCATCAAGGTTCTTCATAGATGTTGTGACAGGGTCAGTCACATAAGCCCAGAATCCCTTAGGTTATGTAGCAGGGTCTGACAGACTACAAGTCCCAGAATCCCTTGGGATGGGAGGGACCACCACAGAAAGGAACAGGTGATCCAATTAGGAGAAGCAAGTATAGAGCAGACCCGACCCAGATCCCAGAAGGGAAGACACCTTCTACCCCCATTCATGTTAGAAGGGGACATGCCTGGGCTGCTGATCCACTCCAGGATCCCCCTCTGGATGAGTTCCCCTGGTTCACCAGGAAGTACACTTTAGAACCAGAGAGAGGTGGGAGAGGGGAGAGATCAGGGAGCCAGGATCTAAAAAAGCTTCCAGTGTTTCCAAGTGAGGACAGCAGTGTTCCCTGGGAAGAAGAGGCCATGGAAGCACAAGCAGAAGAGGACAATGGAGACCTGGAACTGATGGAGGTACAGAGGATGGGACAATAAAAGCTCTGGCCCTTGGGGCAGGTTCCGTGAGTGAGTAGTGAACCTGAAGGGTGGAGCAGCTACATTGTTGTGTTCCCTGAAAGACTCTATGTTTAAAGTGGACTGAGCTGATGCATTTGTATAGCTTGTAGATGTGCCTCGAGCTATGGGGTTTAGTTTTTCTGAAGACTTTGTGTTTTTGAACATGAATAACTTGATGCAGCTACATAGGGTCTGACCATGCAGCTGAGCTATGGAGTTGGCTCTCAGAAAGGCTTTAGCTTGGAGTTGGGTGACAGAACTCCACAGCACAGCTCTTTGTTATGCACTGAACTTTTACTATGCCTTGAGAAGGACTCTGAGATTTGATCTGTTAATAGGACTGCAGTACCTGCGAACTTGTATGTCTCTCTGTCCTGCTCTGAGTTGGGAAGAGGAAAGGCCTCACCTGGCCCTAAACCAAAGGAAGCCCAGGGAGACTGGAGGGCACCGCCGGACTGTATGCTGCGCTTTGCTTGGACCTTATAGGACCGAAGCCCGGATCGTGCCGCTTGCTACTGCTGTCCAGGGACTCTTCTCCAGTGCTACAATTGGTATGCTCTGGAAACTGACAGTTGGAGAAAAAGTGGAAGAAGTTTAATTCCCCTCTGGATAACCTAGCCAGGAACTTGTTTTGCAATACACTGAAAAAATTGCTTTGATTAAAGAATTCTATACTTAGCAGATCAGCAAGGATAAGAATTCAAACGGAGCCTGATTTATTAATCATTGAATCATTTTTGCAGTCCAGCAGCACTACTATGAGACCTTTGCAATCTGCCTGTGATGAGATAAGTAATTTATTTCTTTAAGAAAGATGTCAGATTGGCTTTGGCATCCATGATACTTCTAAAGTGGCCGTTCTATAGCTTTCTATCTCTTTAGGAGTTATAGAGAATGGAGGATTAATTTGGCTCTGTTGAGGGACTGTTGAGGGGTTAACAGTCTTCCAATTTGATACTACTGTGGAAAGTTTGACAGAATTTAAGGCCTATTATGCTGATGTCTTGTGTTTTTTTTTTTTTTTTTCTTTATTTCTTTATTTTATTTAACAAGGTTTTATATAGCACTCCTTCCTGAGATCCAGGGCGGTTTACATGAAACATCACAAAAACATTTACTTTGAACTTTGAAACTATATACAATTAACTATGTACAATATGGTTGTATAGATTATTTATGCTGAGGTTTGCTGCGTAACTATTTTATGAATATTGAGTTGCGGCATGGTGTTGCTTTATAGTTCTTTAGATCTCTTGGGATCTAGTGACATTGTTTGACTCGCCAAAATGTTCAATGACAAGGAATGTCTTTAGGTCCCTGCAGAACTGCATGAGGTCTTTTGTTGCTCTTAGGTTATTGGGGGACTGACTTCCACAATCTTGGGGCAATGTAAGAGAAGGCTCTGGCGCTGGTTCATTGAATTGTGTTGCGGATATGGGAGGGGATTATATATGTGTTTTGGGAACAGTTTCTTCTTGCCCTTGAGGTGTTTGGTGTTGTAAGGAGGGTGGATAAAGGGGTTGTGGCAATGTTGCTATGATGCTTAAAGATAATCATTAGGCATTTGTATTTTATTCTTGAAGTGACTGGTAACCAGTGGAGGTCGTAGAGTATAGGGGTGATGTGATCCGTGCGCCTTGTCTTTGATACTATGTGTGTTGCAAGGTTTTGTACTAGTTGGAGCTGGTGTGTGTGTTTTTTGTGGGGTGTTTTTGTATTTTGGGGAGTCCCTAAAGGATACTATTACAGTAATCAATGTGTGGGGTTATTTTGAGATTGTAAGACCATTCGGAAGTCATGATTTTAACAATTTTAAACAAATTTACAAAGTAAGTCATGAGAAAAGTAAGACAAATTATCCCAAAATCCATTCAAAAGGAAATCTATTCAAAAACAATAAAAAAATGAATCAAGTCCTAATCATGGGAGACCAATGTCAGAATATTATACCGTACAAATTACAAAAGAAACAAACTAAGGAAAAACTACATGTGAAAATCTACCTCATTCCTCAAATCACTCCCCTCCCCTCCCCTCCCCTATGATCTCAAAGCTAACAAAAATACAAAAATGTAATGTTATTTATCCTGAAGAAACATCTCTAAATATGCAGCTGCAGAAAATACCTATCTATTCCCTTGATGGTTAACTGCAGGGAGAACAGACAGACAGACAGACACACACACGAGTGCATTCTTGGATGTCTGAGCCATAACGTCTTAAAAGCAGGCACGTCCAGGTACAGGGAAGGTGTCACAAATGTGGACATGCCTGATATAAGTGTCTGCAGGGGCATAGGCTTCGGAAAAGGGTGGGTCACATGGGCTCTGGCCCCATCAAAACTTTGCTGTTGTGATCGCAAATCTTCCCCTACTTCAGTCCGTGGGGATCAGATCTCCCTTGGGCAGTAGGGGAAGGCTGGCAATCATGACCCCACAGGGCAGAAGAGCACTGCGATTGCAGCAAAGATCCTGCCTGTTTGCCCATGGGAGATTGCCAGCCTTCCCCTCCTGCTGCCTGTGGGGATCCAATTGCAGCCTCATGGAGTTTGGCTAGCCTAGGGGTAGAGCCTGCCCCACCCCCAAGGAAAATGACATTCGGGCACGTCTGTGCAGGGACGTCTATGTAGATGTCCCTAGAATAGTATTTCAGAACCTGGCCATCTAGAAGTAGCCTAATGGTTAGAGTAATGGACTAAGAGACCAAGGAAGTCCGGCATTCAAATCCCACTTCTGCTATTATTGTGAGGGAGCTGAGTCCTGGGGATGATGGAGCGCTATCCTCTCTACACCCTCTGGATGTTTTTCAGCCAAAACAACCAATTTCCCGATGCTTATTTGTGCTTGAAGCAGGTCTAAACTTAGATTCGACTCCAGATGTCCAGGAGGTTTCTGAGATCAGGCAGGTTCCTAGGAATCCATGTCTCCACGATGCCCCTGTTCAGACTTGGACTCCTCATGCAGCTTCTAAAATGGTTCTGGAGACATCTCAAGGTCTATTTTCAGATGTGCAAAGCATGACCAGGGCTTCCAAAATAACCCCCATGATTCCAATTATGCATTTTTATGAGAGTATTGTGGGAGGGGTTGTGTTTTTCAATGATCATCATTGTTGAGTTTAATCAAAATTTGGGGGGGGGGGGGCAGCATAAGGCTGAAGGTTTGTGTAGGGCACCTAATATCCTTGCATCAGTGCTGAGTATATAATTCAGATTACAAGGGGCCCTTTTTCAGAGTACGTCTATGCAACATCTTCTCTTTTGATCCTTAGAGTATTTGTAGGTTGCAACACCTCTCAAACAAGAAGATTCTTAAAAATCTGTTTTTTTCCAATTGACTAAAAATGGTTCCTTTCAGCATTACTGCAGTTGTAAACATTGATTTCTTTATGTAGCCAGCCTTGGAAGCCTGTACACATGTACAATAGAATAATGATTTGTTGTGACACTTAGACCTCTGAGTATTTGTCACTGAAGATTCATTAGCATGTTTTTATCTGCACATGACTGTTCTTACCCTTTTGCATATTCTGTTAATGTCTTTGATTTATGTTCTTTAACTTGCATATTCTTCAAATATTTTGTTTTTCACTTCTGCTTAGATCAGAACTAGTAATGATTGTTGACAGAAATGATGAAAGAGGAGTTTGATTTTTTTTTCATGTTAAAGATTTTCAAGGTTTTATTAGTTACATCTTTGCATGTATACAAACCCTTTGATTGTGGGGCAATATCAGGAAATACTTTTTCATTGAAAGGGTGGTGGATGCTTGGAATGCCCTCCTGATGGAAGTGGTGGGGCAAATACAGTGACAGAATTCAAAATGGCTTGAGACAGACACAGTGTGTCTCTTTATAGTAACAGGATAAAATCAAAATAACTATCTCTTATAGTAGGGATGACCTACACGGAGCGGTGGGTACACCCCTAAACAAAGGCATGGGGAGGGGTGACCCGCACGGAACGGCATGTGCAACTACTCTTGACGCCTTGCTGGGCAGACTAGATGGATCATACTGGTCTTTATCTGCCGTCATATACGATGTTACTATATTTGAATATAAATAATTGAGGGCTTGGATAGAGCTGCTGCAGCAGATGAGATTTATTTCCAACCCTGTTACAGCACCAAGGACTGTGTTCAAAGCCTCGTATGTTGGCAAAATCTTTGTTTGCCCAGTTCCAGAGATTATAACAGAAGGCAAGCTGGAGAAGACATGCCCTGGAGCTCTTGCTAATGTAATTATTTTAAGTTAAATTGCCACCCAATAGCAGGTTGTTTCCTCATGCCTGCTTTAGTTTGAGATGCTTAACACTCAAACCAAAATACAGAACAAAGTTCAGTATCTGAAAGCAAACAGCACACACAGAAATGGAAATTTAGATGATTCAGTTCTGTTTAGATGCAATAAGGGACGATGAGGCTGCTTAAATCTGTTGATTCTCCTTGATCATAGCCTTCCTGATTTAACCATTTCATAAACTCCTTTGAGAAGGATCTCTTTCAGATAACAATTTAGATTGTTAGCATCCCATAGAGCAGGGGGAAAATTATTATAAAGGTTTGTAACTGGCTTTAAGCCCAGGTTTGGAAATGTGACTGATGAAATCCAAAGTCCAGAGCTTCATGTTTCTCTGGAGTACTGTCCACATCATGTAGCACTGATGATGATTCTGAATGACAAAGTTGGCTTTTGACTCTGTCCCTGTTTTATAGAAATATCTGACCCAGGCAGGCCATTGGAAGGGGTCTGCAAGACGAGTGCTTCCCTAGGGCACCAGTCCAAAGGGGAGGGGGATGGGAACACCAGAATGTCCTTCTGTCAGTGTCCATACGGTGAAAGAGTTAAGCTCTAGTGTAGCCACTTCTGAGTGACTAAATTAGAGGGGAACTGACCAGCTGGCCATATCATCGCAGGGGCTCTTAGGTGCTGGATTAACATTATAGGAGGAACCCCTGTCACTTTAGTGGGGATGGCTGTGACAACAGAAAGGGCCGTTCTCTTCCACCAGGCTTGCCATGACATCAGATGGGACCCCTTGGTCCAACCCAGTCTTCTGAGGCACTGCTGAACCTGACAATAGTTCTGGACTTGGCGACAAAGAAGTGCGCTCTTGCCATGTTTAATCCAGTCAGTTAACACCATTCCCTCGTCTCACGTAAGCATAGTTAGGGAGGGTTCAGTCCAATGTTCCCTCTAATTTTCTGTAGGCTGTGTGCGCATAAAATATCAGCTGTGCAGCTTTTGAAGGAAGGTTAAATTTTTGTGTTCCACATAACGACACTCGGAGTTATATACTTTAAAATTTGACTACACGTCAGAATACAGTATGTACACCACATTGATTGCACTAGAAAATATTGTGAAAATCGTAAATACACAACAACTTTTAAATTTTAAGACGTCTGTGTTGTTGTCTATCAGAATCAGAACTGTAATTTTTGTGCGCTCTGTTATAAAGTATGTGCGCTCACTCGGCAAGGTGTGTGCGCGCGCACACGCGCACAGCTTAGAGGGAACAGTGGTTCAGTCCTATTCCATAAACTAATTTTATATATTGAGAACATTAATGGTGACTGTATAAGCTTATGGAATGAGGAAGCGGAGATGCCGGGCTTTTAAGACTCATCACGCCAAGGAAAATTGTAGAAGGCCTCCCTTGCCAAGTCAACTGGTACCATTTCCACTTTGGACCTCTGTGCTTTGGGTTTACAGACCAGGTCTCCCACAAAGAAGCGACCATCCCTTTAGTTACAACAGCAGAGCCCTCAATGGACTGCTAGGGATGTGAACAGGAAAGAAAAATTGTAGGTTGTTGTGTTTGTTTGTTTTCCCAAAAACATTCCCTATTTTGGTTGGTTTCACACATTTATTTGTGCTTAGCTCACAGCTTTTCAGTAGTAGCTGAAGGTGCGGTATATTCAGGTGCTAGAGGTATTTCTCTAAAACGACTTACCCTAGGTGCCTGATCCTTCTGGTTTTTAGGCTGCTGACTTAACCACCAGGCTACTGCTAGGAATGTTTTGCTTGAACTAAATTGACTTAGCACACCTTAATTTATCTGTTAGTATGTGCTAAGTTCTTTAATCAATTTAGTGCAACTTAAAACATTTAGTGCATGCTAAAAAACCAAATGCTCCGTAATGAATGCACGCCCCTATGAACTGAAATAATCACACTTCAGACGAGGACCCTGTTCCTTACAAAACTCAGAAGACCAACCCATTGAGTCTGCCTGATTCCTGCCATTGATGATATGTATCATCAAAAGTTTGTCTACGCTGTTTTAGATTCAGCTCATGCTTTTCAGTAGTAGCTCAAGGTGAGTTACATTCATCTACAATAACAGGAGGCCGATATAAGCACCCTTCCTTAGCAACAGCAGAGAGACAGAAGCAGCTTAGCAGGCTGGGCATGTTTCGCTGCACTAGGCATGCTGGTTTTATTTTTTATTAACTTATGCTTCAGGACTACAGTTGTAATAAAATATTGATTTTCACTTTCCCATCTAATCAGTACTGACAATGTTTCTTCAACATTTATGTTGTTATAATTCTCCATGGTTATACAGGGCTTGGGTTTTTCTAAGATCTTGGAGGACTGGATTTAGTTCATTCTTTTCTTGGAAGTTCCCGGTGAATTACATTCAGGTACCATAGGAAGGCCAGCAATGAGATGGATCGATACAATAACAGCAGCTATGGGTGCCAGTCTGTCACCAATGAGCCGCCTGACTGAAGACCGAACACAGTTTAGGATAACTATCCAGAGGGTCGGCATGAACTGACTGCACTTAACAACAACAACAAGAACAACACCATACGTATGGAGATATACAGTATACCATTTCATTCCTGCCATGGCCGTGCCTCTCTCTTGGGACTGCCATGGCCTTCTGGATGTAGGGGATGTTTCCATGAGTTTATTCTCCTGCTGTATGTTCATGAGTAGGCTCTCCAGAGCTCTGGTGGTCATTCCTCTCCCTCTTCAGCAAACGTGATCACATCAGTGGCCCTTCAGCACCCCTGTGCTAACTAGACGTTGCTATGTGAGTTTGTAGTTAATGACAAATTGATGAAGAGCTAGGCAGAAGATGAGCCCAGGAATTTGATAAAGTTTGTGGTCTAGCAAATATCTAGCTCGGTCATATATCTAAATATTGCAGGTGCTAAGAAAGTTCTGGAGAGTGACAGAATGTTCTAGTGCTGCTAAAAGGCTGGTCCCATTTTGTGCCTATAAGTAGACAATGTTGGATTCATCTGGTCCTGTGCTGCTTATTCAGTTCATTCTCTTTAGACTATAAAATGTTCATTAGCTGGACTATTATCCAGATAAGATGATTTTCTTATCAACAAAACAGAAGCCCTATTCATCTCAAGAAACCCCACATTCTCATCCTCAAATACCATCAAACTGAACGACATCACAATACCAGTAAAATCTGAAGTGAAATACCTCAGAGTAACTCTCAACAAGGACCTAAACCTACAATTCCACATTGCCAAAACCACAAAGAGCGCTTACCTCAAAATGAGAACCATTGGACGTCTCAAACCCATTCTTGCCCAGGAACATTTTCAAACAGTCTGTCAAGCTCTCATCACTCCCACACTAGACTACTGTAACCCCAACTATCTTGGGCTATCAAAACAGGCTCTCAGACCTCTACAGCTAGCACAGAACACTGCCGCACGCTTAATAACAGATTTGCTCCGGACACGACCACATTACACCCATCCTGTACCACGTACACTGGCTCCCAATCAGCTCCCGAATCTGATTCAAAGTACTACTAAATATATTCAAAATAATACATAACCTCTCAGCTAACAGCCTACAACCACTCATCAAAGCCGACCGCAGCATAAGACCCAGAAGAAAAAGAACCTCGGACGCCATCAGCACCCTCAAAGAATTCACCAAAACAAGACAGGACACATCCAGAAGGGCACTTTCCCTGGCAGCGCCCGCCCTATGGAACTCTCTCCCCGACAATCTGAGATCAACCACCGACCTCAAGGACTTCAGAAAGCTGCTTAAAACAACTCTCTTTACAGAACACAAGGACTTCACCTGAACCGAATACCAACCTCCCCCAACACACGCAGCCCTACAGCTTTCTGTAGTTCGTGCTCATAGATCATCTTTGTACATAACTCTAGCCTTGAATGTATGTATATAGCTCGCCATGTATATAGTTCACCAGCAAATCTAGCACACGGCATCCCACAGCACTCTTCTCGACTTACCCACTGCATGTTTCTGACCACACAATTATCTTGATTGTTTGTTGTGCTAACCGCTTTGATTTAATGATAAAGCGGTATATCAAATCCGTCTTAATAAATAAATAAATGTTCTGTGCTGGCCAGACTTTAACAGTGATTCAAGATGCTCTGACCTTCACATTGATACAACTGAATTTTGTTGCTGCTATTCAGTAATGGTGTTGCTATTATCGGCTTCATTTGGACAATGAATTTAGTTACTAATCCATTTTGTACTAGGCACTGGTAAGGGCCACTGTTGTTTGTGTCTCAGTAGGATAGCAGGGCATGGGATGTGTGAGTGGACAGGTGAGCATAGTGCAGGTATTGACTGATGGTGTATGGGTGTGTCTGTTTATCTATCTCCATGGGCAGAGTTTAGGCATTTTTCTGTGAATATAGGATGTGGGGGATGGGTGTTTGTGTTTGGGTGTGCATACTTGTAGACACTGGTATTAGGTGCTGGGTATAGGTGTCTGTCATTACTACTACTACTACTACTATTTATCATTTGTATAGCACTATAAGGCATATACAGCCATTGTACATATATGAGTGAGACAGTCCCTGCTCCTAAGAGCTTACAATCTAATCAAGAAAGACCAAAAAACTGGGGACTAGGGTAATTCAAGGGGAATGGCAAGATACAGATAGGTGATCAGCAGGAGAATAAGTGGATCAGGAACAGGATGCAGCCTGGATTTGAAAAGGGCCAGAGAAGGAGCTTGGCATTCTCATTTGGGTAGTTTGTTCCAAGCATTTGGAGCAGCAAGATGGAATGAATGAAGTCTGGCGTTGGCAGAGAAAGGTACAGATAAAAGGGATCTGCCAGAGGAGCAGATTTCCCGAGGAAGAGTATAGAGTGAGATAAGGACATGCAGAATGAGTGCACTTATACTGTAAGTCAGTGGGAGACGTTTGACTTGAATGCAGAACGGATAGGGAGCCAGTGAAGTGACGTGAGAAGAGGAGTTACATGAGCATAGTGAGACTGGCGGAAGATTAGCTGTCACGGGGTGTGTCTGTGAGTACTGCCAGTGAGTCAGGGCCTGGCATCTGTATGTCTGTGTGTAAGAATGTGCGTGTTGGCTGTGTTGTGTATCATGAGAGGAGTGTCATGTTTCTGTGTCTATCATGGGGGAATGTTATGTACTATATTTGTGTGTCTGCAGGGTAGGCTTGTGTGCATGTTGGCAGTGTGTACTGAGGGTCTGTGCACATGTTGGGGAATTGTATGTCCTTATATGTGTAGGGACTGTATACATGGTCGCAGTGTGTGTTGAGGATATCTGTGTGTCTTCATGTGTTGGAGCCATGCACATGTTAACGGTGTGTGTTGGGGCCTGTATATGTCTGTGTGTCATGGAGAATGAGTTTGGGAGTGGTGGGTGTGTCATTAGGGTGTCAGCTGAGATGTATCACAGGGGTGTCGGTGGGGGTGTGCGTGTCCCCCTCCCTTCTCTCTGCACCTGCAAGCTCTCCTTCCCTCTTTTCCCCTCCCTTCTCTCTGCACCTGCAAGCTCTCCTTCCCTCTTTTCCCCTCCCTTCTCTCTGCACCTGCAAGCTCTCCTTCCCTCTTTCCCCCTCCCTTCTCTCTGCACCTGCAAGCTCTCCTCCCCTCTTTTCCCCTCCCTTCTCTCTGCACCTGCAAGCTCTCCTTCCCTCTTTCCCCCTCCCTTCTCTCTGCACCTGCAAGATCTCCTTCCCTCTTTTCCCCTCCCTTCTCTCTGCACCTGCAAGCTCTCCTTCCCTCTTTTCCCCTCCCTTCTCTCTGCACCTGCAAGCTCTCCTTCCCTCTTTTCCCCTCCCTTCTCTCTGCACCTGCAAGCTCTCCTCCCCTCTTTTTCCCCTCCCTTCTCTCTGCACCTGCAAGCTCTCCTCCCCTCTTTCCCCCTCCCTTCTCTCTGCACCTGCAAGCTCTCCTTCCCTCTTTACCCCTCCCTTCTCTCTGCACCTGCAAGCTCTCCTTCCCTCTTTACCCCTCCCTTCTCTCTGCACCAGCAAGCTCTCCTTCCCTCTCTTTCCCCCTCCCTTCTCTCTGCACCTGCAAGCTCTCCTTCCCTCTTTTCCCCTCCCTTCTCTCTGCACCTGCAAGCTCTCCTTCCCTCTTTTCCCCTCCCTTCTCTCTGCACCTGCAAGCTCTCCTTCCCTCTTTCCCCTCCCTTCTCTCTGCACCTGCAAGCTCTCCTTCCCTCTTTCCCCTCCCTTCTCTCTGCACCTGCAAGCTCTCCTTCCCTCTTTTCCCCTCCCTTCTCTCTGCACATGCAAGCTCTCCTTCCCTCTTTCCCCTCCCTTCTCTCTGCACCTGCAAGCTCTCCTTCCCTCTTTCCCCTCCCTTCTCTCTGCACCTGCAAGCTCTCCTTCCCTCTTTCCCCCTCCCTTCTCTCTGCACCTGCAAGCTCTCCTTCCCTCTTTTCCCCTCCCTTCTCTCTGCACCTGCAAGCTCTCCTTCCCTCTTTTCCCCCTCCCTTCTCTCTGCACCTGTAAGCTCTCCTTCCCTCTCTTTTCCCCTCCCTTCTCTCTGCACCTGCAAGCTCTCCTTCCCTCTTTCCCCCTCCCTTCTCTCTGCACCTGCAAGCTCTCCTTCCCTCTTTCCCCCTCCCTTCTCTCTGCACCTGCAAGCTCTCCTTCCCTCTTTCCCCTCCCTTCTCTCTGCACCTGCAAGCTCTCCTTCCCTCTTTCCCCACCCTTCTCTCTGCACCTGCAAGCTCTCCTCCCCTCTCTTTCCCCTCCCTTCTCTCTGCACCTGCAAGCTCTCCTTCCCTCTTTTCCCCTCCCTTCTCTCTGCACCTGCAAGCTCTCCTTCCCTCTTTCCCCCTCCCTTCTCTCTGCACCTGCAAGCTCTCCTCCCCTCTTTCCCCTCCCTTCTCTCTGCACCTGCAAGCTCTCCTTCCCTCTTTCCCCCTCCCTTCTCTCTGCACCTGCAAGCTCTCCTTCCCTCTTTCCCCCTCCCTTCTCTCTGCACCTGCAAGCTCTCCTTCCCTCTTTTCCCCTTCCCTTTTCCTTAAGCAGATGCATACAGACAAACAAGATGTAGTCGTGGGCTGAAGTTTTGCCAATAGACACTGTCATTTATGCAAATAAATACATAAAAAGGTATCATCGCTCTCACTACTAAACTCAGAATCGCTGATCTTCTTCCCATCCTTCTTTTAGAAGTTTCCTTGGCATCCTGGAATATTCTGCCTGGCCATCCGTCCCCACAGAGGGATCCAGGAGTGGCCCAGATGTGGCATGTTGTAAAATGAATTACAGTGTTCTTTAGATGGAAAGAAATCTGTACATGATAACAAAAAGCCTTTCCATGAAAATTTCTGAACTAGGGTAGATGTAGTTCTAGTACCCAGTGGTATGCTGTGTCTCTGAGAGCACAAACAGTGCTTATTTTTGCTTATTTTAAATAGCTTTATAGGTGATGCGGCCAAACATTAATGCAATACAGAGAATTCACTTAGCAAAGATGACTGAAATTAGAGGTGAGAAGAATGCAAGGCTTATGGAAGTCAAGCATGCAGTTGGGTTAACCTCAAAGGCAAGGACACATTTCGTTCAGTACTCTGAGTCATTGCCGAACTTCTGCCGTCATCGCTCCATTAACAAAACTCTTACAAAAGACTCTGAATTGTTTTTCATTGTGCTTGTTCTAATGGAGTCAGCAGGTGGAATGCACGCAAGTTGTTTCTGGTGTCTCACGTGCACATACTGTCTGCACATCAATTTGCAATACCCCAATGCACAGTAGGGGAAGCGGAGGCATTGTTTAGTGGTTCGAGTAGCCACTGGACTTCAAATTACACTTTTTCCATTGACACTCTTTGTGATCTCGGGCAAGGGTATTAAGTGCCCTAGGTAAACCTTCAGTCTCCAAAACCCCCCTCCCACAAGATATTGATAATGACCCGAACACCATTCCTGCCAGAACAATCTTGGGAAAAATGCATAGTTAGACCTCTATAAAATTACTTCCATTATTTCTATAAGTCGTATTTGTGCATACAGTGGCAGGTGTAACTGGGGGCACGGTCTGGCTGGAGCATGAGCAGAGTTTGCAAGTATACACAGGGATTGTAAAATCCCTTAATTTACACACATACTTGCAAAGTTCCGTGCGTTCATTTACACCTGCCATAGAGCAAATGCCCAGGCCTGATCTCTGCCGCTTCTGCTAGCACTCCATAAAGACAAGGAGGCGTCTAGTTGGCTTTATAAAATAGATTTAAAATAGGCCATGAGGGTAATTTCCAAGGTAAAGGGGTTATTTGAAAACTGCTATCCTCCTCCTCACAGGTAGAACAACACCCTGATGGTTCTTCGAGTCTGGCACTGTTGATTTGCTTTGTCTACAGCTCTTTTTGTTGCTGTCTAGAAGCTGCGGCTCTAGGTGACAGCCTGGTCTGTTGTGCAAGGCACTTCTCCCTCGTTGATTCAGGTTTTCAACTTAGGGCAGAGAAATATCCACGCAAATGAAATATAACTTAGCTTAGCCTTGTAACATCCAATTGGCACTGCCATTGCCTTTTAGGGTTCCTCACTGACCATATGTTTGTTAGTGTTTATTTTACTTTAAATAAATAAAACTAAACTGAAATATAGAAAAGATAAACATACAACAACTTTTTTTTGAAGTATCAGATGCAGGCCCAAGCCTGATCTCTGCTTCCAAGCTTTGAAACATGAATACCCTCCAGCCTTGTCCAGTCCCTTCATGCTCTGGGTTCCGCCGTGGTAAAACGTGCGCCATCCTTGGGTTAGATAGTGCATGTGGCTGGATGTTGTTGTTAAGTGCCATCGAGTCGGAGTCGACTCATGGCGACCCTCTGGATAGCTATCCTAAATTGTGTTCGGTCTTCAGTCAGGCGGCTCATTGTTGACAGACTGGTACCCGTAGCTGCTGTTATTGTATCGATCCATCTCATTGCTGGACTTCCTCTTTTGCGTTGACCTTCTATCTTGCCAAGCATGATGTCTTTCTCTAATGATCTCTCTCTTCGCATGATGTGTCCAAAGTATGAAAATCGAAGTCTTGTCATCTGAGCTTCTAAAGAAAGCTTAGCTTTGATCTCCTCTAGTACTGACTGGTTTGTTCTTCGGGCAGTCCATGGTATACATAGTATTCGCCACCAGCACCATAATTCAAAGGCATCAATTTTCTTCCTGTCTGTCTTTTTCACTGTCCAGCTTTCACATCCATATGATGTTATTGAAAATACCATGGCTTGAACAAGTCAAATCTTTGTGTGACTGGATAGCTAGCGCCATTTTGAAAATTGGGACCTGGCTGGACAGGAGCGACTGGGGATTGTTGCTACCCCACTTTAGACTACAGTAATCCCATGATTGGGTAAGTGGGGTCCGGATAGGTGAGGGCTCACATAGGAAGACTTAGGGGTGGGTTTGAAGGGTATTATCAGTTCTGAAATTTAAAAGGAAATGAATGCAAAATATGGAAGGTCTCTTTCTATGCACTTCTGCAGCAGAAAGGGGCTTTGTGATCACTATAAACTGTCATTTTTGTTACTTTTCTTTTTGTTAAAAGGTGAGCACTATGATTCATGATGAAAAAAGTAGTATTGGTCCTTTTAAATGTGACTTTTACTCGGCAGATTTTCACCAGTATTTAAATCTAGAGGCAGATAACAATATTCTTCTTCCTTTAGCAATAGAAAAAAATATTTAATATAATAGAAGAAGAGAATCTGGACAATGTAATGTGTTTAATTTTTCACAAAGATAACCAAATTTTAAATCTGTCCAAACTGGAAGTAATCCAGAAAGAAAAACCCTAATGTACCTTGAACCTCTGAGAAAGTCACGAGCTTGAAAATAGCTGCTGCCTGGATCTGGATCTAATTTGTTCACCTTGTAAAACCCACTGGGGAAGGTTCATATCTTCTGCAGTGCTTTGAAATCACCCCTTTGTTTATTAAGTTGCACTGATGATTAAATGACTGTTAATTCATAGGTATTAAATAGCCGCTATTTAGAACTATGGGGTTTCCATTGTTTCATGGGCATTAAATCAAATTTCTTTCTTTCAAAAATGTATTATGTCTTATTTCTATGGTCCAAGGTGTGTTACAAACAGTCAATACAATCATAAAATACATTAAAGTCACATTGACATCACATAGTCAAATTGACATGACTTAGCAAATAATGGCCTGAATTTGTGCCAAAGGTGATAAAGAATAGAAGGACTTGCCCGCGGTCGTAAGGAGCATCAAGTTTGACCGTTGACTTCCCTGGGTCTCGGCTTGCTGCTTTAAGCACTAGGCCACTTCTCCACTCTTACCTACAGCATCCCTCTACTTTGGAATTATATCATCCCCAAGCAGGGCTATGTCTGAGGTCTTTGTGAAGTGAACAAACAGTACAGAAGTATTTGGGTCAACAGTTGGTCTGTAGGCTGGTAACTTTCCCCAGGTAGGATGGTAGTTGGTGGTAACTTTCCCCAGGTATTTACAATATTCAGTTTGACTGTGCTTAATAACTTTCTTTTTTATGATTAGCTTTTTGTCTGTTTCCTTTTAAGACTTTTTTTTGGTTTGCCCTTCCTCAGCCACAAAAGACTTTGGGTGAAGGGTTTTAATGCGGACATTCTCAACCTAGTGCTTGGGACACTCTTTCATTCAGGATACCCATAATGAATATGCATGAGAGAGATTTGCATACAACGGAGGCAGTGCATACAAATTTCCCTCGTGCATATTCAGTGTGGTTATCCTGAAAACCTGACTGGCTTGATGTGTCCCGAGGACTGGGTTGCGAACCCCTGGTTTAATGTAATGCATTGTATGTATGTAACTGACTTTGGAGTTTCTTCAGTGCTTTACAGGCTTCTCTGGCTTCCTGGCGGAGTTGATTGTTAGCATTTTTCAAGCATTTGTTCAATTATTCATTGGGAGGTACCTGGATAAATGAAGGCTGTGAGTGCCTAAGAAATGGCTCATGATGATGCAGAGGTCAATTAAAGGCATGCTTGGGAGGCTGGATGAAGACACAGCAAGAATCAGACAGGCAAGAGCAGTGAATAAGATCTACCGTAGGATTCCAGAAGCAATTCATTAGTGAACAGCGTGAGTTACACATCAGCATTGTTAACTACTGTTCCTCTGTTACAGTAGAATTCCCATCAAGGATAGAGAAATGCCAATTCAGGTAGAACATGCCCTAGTCGGTGCCACACTAAGGAAAAGGCTAGCCATTATTTGCTGCCATATATACTTGTCCTATGACCATTTAGAGTAATAAGCTCATGTTGGTAGACACTCGCAGTAGAGTATTTCTAGATACAGTTGAAGTCATTTCAGAGAAAGATCTAGCTATCAAAAATGTTGTTACGATGGCCCAGAGTGTCTCATTGGATCATATCTTTTCAGCATGGCAGTAGCTACATCTAGTGTATGATGCAATCATACTGAAGATAATTTTATAAAGTTGGACCTGGATAACGCATGCGATGCTGCACATCTGCCTTTGGCTCAATGGTGACTCTTGGAGAACCAGCAGCTCCTGGGTTTTCTTGGCAGTGTGACTGGAGCTAGATTGCCAGGCCTTTCTTCCGAGGCAATGGAAGGTTAAGTGACTTACCCAAGATCACAAGGAGTTCTAGTGGAAATCAAATGATGTTCTCTTGATTACCAAACCAGTGCTCTAACCACTAGGCTACTCTTCCACTCACTGCATGTCTATGGCGCCTCTTTTATAAGTCAAGTACCCGCATACGTAACTTTATTAAATAGGGGCATAAGAGGTTGGGTACATGTGGCAAATCTAAGTGTGATTAGTTACAGCTATCCTGGGGCTAGTGTAAATGCCTAAATCTAGATTTCAAAAGGATGCACTTAAATTATACATTTGCTCTCTTCCTTCGCTCTGCACGAGTATGGTCCCTGTGCATACCCCCAGTGAAGTACACGCCATTGGCCTGATGCAGACACCTACAGAGTAGCAACTGGCTTAAGTATGAGCGTAAAGGACCATTGATAGCATGTATCTCTGCGAGGATCCTTATGATATTGCCCCCTTTATGTCTTCTATAAAGAGGATTGGTGTGGCTTGAGTTCTTGGACTTTGTGCTGGTAAGGTATGGAAAGCACCAGAATTTTTTTCTCATTTTATATCCTTCCTCCTTATCATTAACTTGGTCATAGCATTGACCAAATAAAATGTGTTTATGGAAATATTTCTGTAAATAAGTCCCCACACATGGCCCTGGAAGCTCCTCGGGCCGCCCCTGACAGGGGTCAACCCTTTTTAAAGCACGCAGACTAATGCACAGTATGTTATCTTCCAGCTCGAATGCAGGAGGCGCATCAGGTTTTTAGCGCCCAATGTAGTAAATAGCGAGATGCACAATGTTAGAAGTGATGAAGCGGCATTAACGCTGCTATATTGGGCAGCTCCATTTTCCCCACAGCGAAAGGGTCACCAGAATGGAGACACCCAACTGAGCTTGAAGTCAGCTAACCTCAGCCACCCCCCCTCCCCCATGCCTTACCCTGTCTTGCTTCTTCAGGGGCAGGAGTGATCCCCATTTGTTCCTTCCTACTCACCTCTCCTCTTTCAAGACTAAAAAGAGTGCCACCTTGAAAAAGAGGGCCATCGGGGCAGGAGTTACTGAGGGTCGCTACTGTTTCTGAAGAAGCCAGATGGGGTGAGAGACAGAGGAAGGGGGCCAGACAAAAGGCCATGAGTGGGAGGAGTTTTTAAAATTTATGCTGATGGAGTGCATAGCACTGTTTTTTAAATCTCCTCTTATTTTGTCTGCTTTTTCCTTTTGGTTTGGTTTTGAATAAATAAAGGGGCTTATATGTTAAAGTGCAGCAAGCTATTCATGTGGACTTGTGCTAACAGCTACTGTGCACTTAAACAGCCAGTGCGCTAAAGCTCCCACACTACCTGCTTAGTGCGTGACATGGCAAGGATTGGGCATGCACTGCACAAGTGTCACTTTTGTACTTAGTACAGGGGCATTGTGCCGCCTCAAGAAAGGGCATTAAGTACATCCATGTTATTGCAAAGTAGCTTTATGCATGGTAAGGAGTGATATCCTGGGTCCCTTCTTAATAATGGTTTATGGACCTTTCCTCCAGGAACTTGTCCAAACCTTTTTTAAACCCAGCTACATTAACAGCCTTTACTACATCCTCCGGTAACAAATTCCAGAGTTTGATTATACGTTGAGTGAAAAAATATTTTCTCTTATTAGTCTTAAATAGTTTACCCTGTAGCTTCATTGCATGTCCCCTAGTCTTTCTATATTCTGATAGCGTAAACAATTGATCTACGTTTACCCGTTCCACTCCATTCATTAATTTATAGGCTTCTATCATATCTCCCCTCAGCCGTGTCTTTTCCAGGTTAAAGAGCCCTAACCTTTTTAGCCTTTCTTCATAGGAGTATCCGTCCATCCCCTTTACCATTTTGGTGGCTCGTCTCTGAACCTTTTCTAATAACGCTATATCCTTTTTAAGATACGGCGACCAGAATTGCACACAATATTCAAGGTGTGGTCTCACCATGGAACAGTATAGAGGCATTATAATATCTTTTGTTTTATTTTCCATTCCTTTCCTTATGATACCTAGCATTCTATTTGCTTTTTTGGCCGCCGCTGCACACTGGGTGGAGGGTTTTAACATGTTATCCACAATGACTCCTAAATCTTTTTCCTGGGTGTTGGTTCCCAATGTGGAACCTTGCATCGTGTAACCATAGTGTGGATTGTTCTTTCCTAGGTGCATAACTTTGCACTTGTCCACATTAAATTTCATCTGCCATTTTGATGCCCAGTCTTCCAATTTATCCAGATCTTCCTGCAGTTTTCCAGAATCCTCTTGGGTTTTAACAACTTTAAACAGTTTTGTGTCGTCTGCAAATTTGATAACCTCACTAGTTATTCCCTTTTCCAGATCATTTATGAATATGTCAAAAAGTAGCGGACCCAGTACAGATCCCTGGGGTACTCCACTATTCACCTTTCTCCATTGGGAAAATTGGCCATTTAGCCCTACCCTCTGCTTTCTATCTTTTAACTAGTTCCCGATCCACAATAGTACACTGCCTCCTATCCCATGACTTTTTAGTTTTGCCAAAGTCTCTGATGAGGGACTTTGTCAAAGGCTTTCTGAAAGTCCAGATACACTATATCAACTGACTCACCTTTTGTCTACCTGTTTATTCACACCTTCAAAAAAAATATATCAGATTAGTAAGACAAGATCTTCCTTGTCTAAAGCCATGTTGGCTGTCTCCCATTAGGCCATGACTATCTACATGCTGTGTAATTTTGTTCTTTATGATGGTTTCTATCATTTTCCCCGGTACTGATGTCAGGCTCACCGGTCTGTAATTTCCCGGATCACCCCTGGAACCCTTTTTAAAAATTGTCATTACATTGGCAACCCTCCAATCTTCAGGTATTACAGATTTTAATGAAAGTTCACAGATTACTAATAGCAGGTCTGCAATCTCATATTTCAATGCTTTCAACACTCTTGGATGTATACCATCCGGTCCAGGTGATTTGCTACTCTTCAGTTTATCAAATAGTTGTAATACATCTTCCCGGTGTAGCAATATTTCTCTCAATTCCTCTGCAGTATCGCCTTTAAATACCACTTCAGTCTTGGGTAACATCCCTACATCTTATTCAGTAAAGACCGAAGCAAAGAATTCATTCAGTCTCTCCGCTATAGCCTTGTCTCCTCTTACTGCCCCTTTTACCCCTCTATCATCTGATGGTCCAATTGACTCTTTCACAGGCCTTTTGCTACGAATGTACTTGAAAAAGTCTTTATTTCGTGTTTTTGCTTCCGTAGCAAGTTCCTTCTCAAATTCTCGCTTTGCCTGCCTTATCAATGCTTTGCATTTAACTTGCCAGTGTTTGTGCTGTTTCCAGTTGCAAAATGTTCATTTCTTGTGCCTTAAAGTAATTTATTTATTTTCTCAGTTTAGCTTCTGAACAATTCCTTTAATCATTGGAAAATTTAATGAACACATTCAAAAATTATCATCTAACTGGCTGAGCACAACAAAATGACGTGCTAGCAATAAATTTGTGAAGCTCTGAGAATTTTAAACAATACCCTGACAAATGAGAACAATGAGGGGGTCACAGTTCAGAAAAAATTGTGGTGTTTGTTTTCAAAGAATGAAAACAACAGAAGTCCCAAAAACTAAACAACTGAACAGAGATAAATGAGAAACCGCAGCCTGAAATGTCAGCATGACAACTGCCTGTCTGCTTTTTAAAATTCTAACACACATTATGCGAAAGAGGGATTCAAAAGAAGGAGAAAGACATTTGTTCTCTTGCTGGAGGAAGCTGAGGACCAGCACGTTTTAGTCAAATGCCAACCTCCACGCCCATCAATGATGTCATGAGCTAGTTGGGAGAGGTGGAGATAGCACGCCGCTCCCTCTTCAGTGCCAGCACAGTGCTAAGCTTTGATAACTGTCATGCTGCAGACATTCAAGAGGGGGCAGTCTACCAGCGGGAAATTCTTGGCGGCAGGAGTGCCCAAGGTTTCCCACTTGCACTGATAACTAGCTGTTGGTCTACACTGTGATGAAGCTGACACTACTGAGGCTATGGAGTTAGGAGAAAACTCCGTTTCTTTTAAAGAAACGGATTTACAGAGAATGCAGTTACCAAGAAATGCAGCTAGAGGGAGCAGGCATGAGGCTGCAGAAGGTAAACATAGAAACATGACAGAAAAGGACCACATGGCCTATCTAGTCTGTCCTTCCATAACAACAACTACAACAGTCCACTTTTTACCTTTAGAGATCCTCTGTGTTGGTCCCATGCTTTTTTGAATTCAGTTACTGTCCTCATCTCTACCACCTCCACTGGGAGACTATTCCATGGATCCACTACTCTTTCTGTAAAGAAATATTTCCGCATATCGCTCCTGAATCTATCTCCCTTCACCCTCATCCCATATCCCCTCGTAGCAGAACTTGCTTTCAATTGAAAGAGGCTCTCTCCCTGAACATTTATGCCACGGAGGTATTTAAACATCTCAATCATATCACCTCTATCCCGCCTTTCCTCTAAGGTGTACATATTAAGATCCTTAAGTCTGTCCTCATATGCTTTATAATGAAGCCCATTAATCATTTTAGTAGCCACCCTCTGCACCGACTCCATCCTGTTCACATCCTTTTGAAGGTGCAGTCTCCAGAATTGCACACCATACTCCAAATGAGGTCGCACCAAAGACTTACACAGAGGCATTATCACCTCCTTTTTTCTGCTAGCCATTCCTCTCCGTATGCACCCAAGCATCCTTCTAGCTTTTGCCTTCGCCTTTTCTACCTGTTTAGCTACTTTAAGATCATCAGACACAACCACGCCTAGGTCCCGCTCTTCTTTAGTGGACAAAAGTACTTCACCTCCTATACTGTATTGCTCCCTTGGATTGCTGCAGCCCAAATGCATGACCTTACATTTCTTAACATTAAATCCCAGCTGCCAAATTCTAGAACATTCTTCAAGCTTAGCTAGATCCCTCCTCATGTTATCTAGTGGAGTGGAGGAGTGGCCTAGCGGTTGGGGCAAGGTACTTCAGGCCGGAAGGTCAGTGGTTCAAATCCCACTAAAGAACAGCAACCTTGGACCGGAAGGACTGGGGTTTCTAGTTCCACAGGTGCTCCTTGTGGTCTTGGGCAAGCCACTTAACCCTCCAAAGCCCATGTTCCCTGTAAAATAGTTATCTCCAAGTTATAATGCCCTGTTCAATGTAATTTCAGTTTGTTCAATGTAAACTGCACTGATGCAGAATAGCGCGGTATATAAGAGAATGTAAATAAATAAATAAAATAAATCTACACCTTCCTGGGTGTCTACTCTATTGCAGATTTTGGTATCATCTGCAAAGAGGCAAACCTTACCCGACAGCCCTTCCGCTATATCACTAACAAAGATGTTAAAAAGAATCGGACCAAGGACAGATCCCTGGGGCACACCACTGGTAACATCCTTCTCCTCAGAGTGAGCTCCATTTACTTGTACTCTTTGTCGCCTCCCACCCAACCAATTTCTAACCCAAGCAGTAACTTGAGGGTCCATCCCTAGGGTGCTCAGTTTGTTTATAAGTCACCTGTGAGGAACAGTGTCAAAGGCTTTACTGAAATCTAAATACACCACATCTAGAGCTCTCCCTCGGTCCAACTCCCTGGTCACCCAGTCAAAGAAATCAATCAGATTTGTCTGACAAGACCTGCCTCTGGTGAATCCATGCTGCCTCGGATCCTGTAATCCGCTGGACTCCAGAAACCTCACTATTTTCTCTTTCAGCAGCGTTTCCAATGATTTACTCACCACCGAAGTTAAACTAACCGGCCTGTAGCTTTCAACCACATCCTTACTTCCGCTTTTGTGTAAAGGCACCAAATGAGCCTCTCTCCAGTCCTTTGGCACCACTCCCGACTCCAACGAGGCATTGAAAAGGTCAGTCAGTGGCGTTGCTAGAACGTCCCCAAGTTCCCTCAGTATTCTAGGGTGTATCCCATCCGGTCCCATCGCTTTGTCTACTTTAAGTTGAGCTAGTTTCTCACGCACACTGTCTTCTGAAAATTGTTCAAGATGTCCCTCGCTTCTGGTAGGCTGACACACCCAGATTGTAATGATGCAATAGCTAATCAAACACACCTGAGTAGAGGGCCAGAAAGCTCACCTAAGAGATGACTTTATAAGCAGTGCTGGGTGAGGAGAATACAGAGAGGTCCACCAATACAGAGAGGACCACGAATAGAGAGACGACCACAGGAGCAGAGAGGACCACAAATACAGAGAGCAACAGAAACCCCTGCTACTAAGGAGAGAGAAAGTGGAAAGCTCCAACTACGGAAGGAAAGGCAGTTAAGCTTGCAGTCCTTACAAGGAAGGGACATCTTCCAGGAAGGACAAGCCCATGCTGAAAAGCTCCAGAAAGAAGTCTCCAGGGAAGACAGTGTAAGCAGGAGAGTGCCTGGTAGAGGGAATACCAGCAACACACGTCTCAGAGAACAAAGGTACATTCACACCTCCTTTCCTGAATTTGTGCCAGGTCCTAGAAAGGCTTGTAAATCAGAGAGCCATAGATTGAGAAACAAAGCTGGGGAAAGCTTTGGAAACCTGTGCAGAAGGTCCTAGAGAAAAGCCATATTAATTGTTTGCCAGACCAGGTCCAGCCAGGCTGGAAAGTCTTGGAGAGAACTACTGAAGTACAACCAGTTTTGCCTAGGGAAAGCTCAGGCTTATTTATTTTACATTCTCTTATATACAGCGCTATTCTGCATCAGTGCGGTTTACATTGAACAAACTGAAATTACATTGAACAGGGGATTATAACTTGGAGATAACTATTTTACAGGGAACATGGGCTATGGAGGGTTAAGTGGCTTGCCCAAGACCACAAGGAGCACCTGTGGGACTAGAAACCTCAGTCCTTCCGGCCCAAGGTTGCTGTCCTCTAGTGGGATTTGAACCCCCGACCTTCTGGCCTGAAGTACCTTGCCCCAACCACTAGGCCACTCCTCCACTCCTTAGCAGACACCATATCTGAGCAAGAGGATATGCAAACAGACCTTGTAGAATCAGAATCATTGCTACCTGAATAACCTATGGACTGTACTCTCTGTGTAGCTGAGAGTATAGCATCTCTCAGAGAGTCATAGCATAAGACATGCTCTAAAATGTCATTGCTTTGTTGAGCTGAAAAGAATAAGTTTTTTTGTTTATTTAACCTGTTTATATTGGAAAATCCTGCTTGAAGGGAAAAGACTGTGAAGCTCTTATAACAGTTTTGGACTTTGTAAATACTTTGGTAAAAACCCTGAATCAAGGTGAATTCTGTTGTCTTCTTGGAGAACCTTAGCGCATCAAGGGAATAAAACTTTATATTTAACCCAGCACAAGGCTCACACAACTATTCTTTATAAAGAAGGGAACTACAAGGATCATAATGCACCTGGTCTAAGTTAGAGTTCCCGTCTTCAACAAACAATAAGTGTCCGCCCTGACCCGTCAGCACGCTGCCACGGGGAGGGGCTGTGACAACACTTAGGGTCACGTTCTGTTGACAGTCAACAGTTTCTGAACGTTGAATACTGCAAAAATCCACAAAGGGGGTTGAAATCACTCTTAACGTAATCACCTATCGAGCCTATGTGTTTCTCCTTCTTTGTATCACTTCCCAAAAGATCTTGTATAAACAATAGTCTAAATAAATTATTATGGGTCTATAGACTATTGTTTACACAAGATCTATTGGGAAGTGATACTTCAGCAATGCTGGCTATACCATGCCATGACAGGAGCTATATAGCTGCTGTATGTACTGTATAGTCGCTGGTAGTGGCAGCCATAGTTGCATACTCAGTGCTGCCACCTATCTGTGTAGTGGTGATAAACATGCATTTTTAAAATGCAGTCATTACTGAATATTGACCTGATTTGAGCCAAGAAAAACTTTTCTCTTCAAAAGTCTTGCAGTACACTCTAAGCTGAATTCTAATTAGCTGTGGGCAATGAGTTTTTATGTGCCGATCTTCAAGACAGGAAGAAAAATGTACAGTTCCCCACAGACCTTTGAAATAAACCTTTAGAGTCCACATGATCAAAGCCATGCTGGTTCTCTGTTACACTGGGCTTTTAGTTATTTGCATAGCTTATTGTTCCAGCTTTGTTGTTGTTAGGCTGGTTCTCTAAGAAAGGCATGAAGAATACAGGCTGATTACATTAGTTTTCTACTTTGGTCTACCCTTGAATAGCACAGATCAGCCAAGGGAGTACTATAGCCAGCAATGGCCATCTCAGCAGGGATGGTGAAACACTTAAATCCCAGGAATTTATTCTAGATTTTAGGAGCTGATTCAGTGATGCTTTTCTTCCCATGTGGTGTCCATAGGTAAAAAATTTAGTAAACCAGGCCCTTAATGACATCTAATGAAAGTGGCAATAATGTCCTTTTTATGATAACTGATTTCTTTTCAAAATGCAGCCAGGCAGCACTGTGATAACCTGAGATCACCAGTACCGAGCCTGAATCGATCCACTCTGATGCAAGCAACAAAAGCTTTTGATCAAGCCCTTAAAAAGAAGGCCTACTGTAAAAGGGATGGGGAAGGAATAGGATTCACAATTGGATGCCAGCACTTCTACGATAGAACTGAAATTCTATTAGAGCCTGGATCTTAGGACTATAAATTCTTTCTTCTCTGTGTTCCTAGGAACAATAGCTGTGCCCATGCTTGAATATATCTGCATATTAAAAGAATTAAAATGATCAGCATTGTGAACAATAAGGAAATATTAAGAAACTAGGCCCACGGGTTTTGCCATTTCTAATGTTTTTCCATGCAAGTGCCCTTTGTAAGGAGAAAGTCAACATTGAATAGGGATGCACATTCCTGAGAGAATATTTGGTTTATTTGGATGCCTAAAAATCTTGTGTGTGCGCAAATAACTTGTATGCAGGTATATCTAAGAATTAACTTGCATATAATTGATTTGAGTGCAGGGAGGAGTGGCTCAGTGGTTGGGACAGGTTACCTCAGGCCGGAAGGCCAGGGGTTCAATTCCCACATGGGGACAAGCAACCTCAGGCTGGTAGGACTGGGGTCTCTAGTCCCATGGCTATTCCTTGTGGCCTTGGGCAAGCCACTTAACCCTCCATTGCCTCAGGTACACTTAGATTGTGAGCCCTTCGGGGACAAGAGAATAAAAAGTACCTGTTAGATTACATGTAAACCGCACTGATTCTAAAGAGCACGGTATAAAAAATAAATAAATTAAATAAAATGTTTGTGCTTACAAAAAGTATCTGAAAATCTGGGAAAATTCTTTAAAAATGAACACCAAAATTATTTTTTTTTTTTAGCCATGCACATCTCCTAACAGTGTAGTTCTTGATCCAATCCTCAGGACATGCCCAGCCAGTCAGGTTTTCAGGATAACCATTGTATGCAAATCTCCATTTCTCATGTATTTTCATTGTGGTTTTCCTGAAAACCTGAGTGACTAGGTATATCCCAAGGACTGGGTTCAGAACCGCTTCTCTAGCATAAGAAACTAGCTAAATCTGCAGGTCGTGCCAGATTTTTGACCTTCTGCAGCCAAAGGCTTGAAGGAAACTAGTGATTCTGCTCGCGTTCTGCCTTTAGCTTTTTTTGTTTTGTTTTATTTATATTTCCAACAAGATATAGATGTGATCACCTTTCGGAGCTGAATATACTATCCAGTAACGTAAAACAAACGCTCCACTCTTCACCTATGAGGTATATTTCTTTTTTGCAACTGGGTCTCAGACTAGTAAGGAGCTATTTTTCGGGTTTTAAAGCAAGAACTCTAACCCAGTGCTCATCTTTGCATCAATGACCCGTTCACGTTGCTTCTGTTGCATTAGTAGTGCTCAGCTCTATACAGATCTATCCCACAAAAATGTGTTTCAGACTCAAAAGTAAAGCAGAAGTGATACTTATCTGATTGAGCTGTTTTATTTATAAGCTTGAAATGTTTCATGTTGAAAGCACATAACCATGCTTAATACTCCAGGACACTCAAGATGATCAGTCTCGTGTGGTCTCTCTATCCCTTTGAAATTCAAATGAATTGTCATAATGATACATATAGGTTTGAAATAAATCATCATGGTCTTCATAGAATGAGATGACTAAAGTAACATTCTTTGTTGCTGATTTTCACCTTGCAATGACTTCCATTTACTATCAACTTCTATTGTCCATCACTCAACCAGTTTCTAACCCAAGCAACCTCTGAGTCCTACCCCTAGGCTTCTCAGTTTGTTTATTAGGCAGTGTAAAAAGCTTTCTGACATCCAAGTATACCACATTCAATCTTCTTAAGTTATTTAGTTCAAGGAATTGATTAGATTTGTTTGGTATCATCTCCTTATGGCTTGGGTTCTGCACTATTGAATTCAAACAGGACTGCTTTCACCTATGGGCAAAAAAGGCAGCTGCCCTGGGCCTATGGGTAAAAGCATAGGCCATGTAGTCTTTTTTTCTGCAGTCATGTTTCTATCTAGTCTGCCCTTCCATGTCAACTACAATAGTCCACTTTTTTATCTTCAGAGATCCTCTGCGTTTGCCCCATGATGATGATTTTTTAAAATTCATATACTGTCCTCGTGTCCACCACCTCCACTGTGAGACTATTCCATGCATCTACCACTCTTTCCATAAAGAAATATTTCTGCATATTACCCCTGACTCTATCCCCTTTCACTCTCATCTTATGTCCCCTCGTAGCAGAGCTTGCCTTTAATTGAAAGAGACCCTCCTGTGCATTTATGCCATGGAGGTATTTGAAGGCCTCTATCATATTGCCCTTATCCCACCTTTCCTCTAAAGTATACATATTAAGATCCTTAAGTCTGTCCTCATATGTTGTTTTATAATGAAGACCACTGACCATTTTAGTAGCCACCCTCTGTTCTGATTCCAGCCTGTTTATATCCTTTTGAAGGTGCAGTCTCCAGAATTGCACACTATACTCCAAATGAGGTTGTTCCAAAGACTTATACAGTGGCACTATCACCTCCTTTCTTCTGCTGGCCTTTCCTCTCCTTCTCCACCCAAGCGTCCTTCTGGTTTTTGCTGTCGCCTTTTCTACCTGTTTAGCTATTTTAAGATCATCATGACTTCTTGTAGGTCACCTGTTTGGCTATCGGCCTCAATCCTTGAATTACAACTCTGTATAGCCAGCTGGCATGCGCAGGCAGCCCAGGGGAAGTGAAGTCAGGGGCAGGGTTACGCGGCTGCTTGGGCCAATTCATCTTACAACTGTGTGCTGCTCTCATGGTGCCATGGATAAGAGCAATGAAAGCAGTATGATCTGCAGGGTCCTCCATGCCTGAAATAGTTGCAGTGCTGCCTCTCTCCATGGCCTCTTCCTTCCTCAGTCCCACTGCTGCTTATTCAGAGGTGGCTAATCTCTGATTAGGTGTAGTAATGGCTCTCCTCATGGCCTGTCTCTAAACAGAAAGCATCAGGATGAAGGGAGGGGCAGGCAGTGGGGAGAGGCAGTGCTGCCTGCATGTGTGGTCAGAAAGGCCCATACCTCTTGCTACCACTGTTGAACATCATTAAAGGTAAGGAGTAAGGGAGGTAGTAGCAGAAGAGAAAGGGATGGTGAAAAATGGGAGAGGTGGAAATGAAGAGCTATTCAGCATAGTACGAGCCTTAATGCAAGAAAAACCAGAGGAACACAACACTCTCCTAATCTTTTAAATTTGGACTCCAAGAAGTCTGCCATAACTCGGGATTCAATTAGGTGAGTGTTGTGTTCCTCTGGGTTTTCTTTCATTAAACAACTGCTGATACTAGATTCATGATCTACGCAAACATACACCCACCAATGGAGTCCTTCTACATCCCGTCCATAAAATTGAAAAACATCATAACCAATGTCGGTACTACAACCTTCCCCCTTGATCCATGCCCAGTATCCTGGATTAAGATTACAATGGAACAATTGGCCCCTACACTACTTAGCATAGTTAAACTCTCATTCACACAAGGCTTTATCCCACCCACCCAAGCAAGTGGTAGTAAGACCAATGTTAAAAAACACCAAGCTAGATACCACCAACCCTAGCTCATACCAACCCATCTCGAGCCTCCCATTTCTGGAAAGATGATTGAGAAAGCAGTCCAGCTTCAATTACAAGACCACTTAGACACCCATGCTCCACTTGACCCACACCAATATAGCTTCAACCCTAAACACAGTGCTGAAACACTATTCACATCACTCCTGGACAACATAATCACCAGGCTAGACAATGCTAAACAGGGCTTCCTAATGACATTCATTGATATCAAGGCAGCCTTTGACTCAATAAATGATATCACCCTCTCAAAACGCCTACAGGAAATTGGTCTACAGGAACCTACCCTCCAATTGTTTACCTCATACCTTACACATAGAAAAATCCAGGTCTGGTGTCCATCACTCAAGGCTGATTAATCAACCTCTCGGCATTCTCTGAATTACTGTTTAATATATACTTACAACCTCTATGTAACATAATAACCGAATACAAGATTAACTACAGGATATATGCAGACAGCATTATGGTATATACCCCCATAAACATATACTGATCTGATTACTCTGCCAAGAGTGGAGGAGTGGCCTAGTGGTTGGGGCAAGGTACTTCAGGCTGGAAGGTCGGGGGTTCAAATCCCACTAGAGGACAGCAACCTTGGGCCAGAAGGACTGGGGTTTCTAGTCCCACAGGTGCTCCTTGTGGTCTTGGGCAAGCCACTTAACCCTCCATAGCCCATGTTCCCTGTAAAATAGTTATCTCCAAGTTACAATGCCCTGTTCAATGTAATTTCAGTTTGTTCAATGTAAACCACACTGATGCAGAATAGAGTGGTTTATAAGAGAATGTAAATAAATAAATACTCAAGGATAACATCATACATCGAGGAGATGGTGAACTGGCTCCAGAAACAAAACCTCTTAATAAGCTACAGGAAATCAGAAACACTCTTCATTTGAGGAGCACCACTTTCGTCCCACCGAAAACACTACAAATTATTCCACAATGACATAGCAGTAAAAACAGAAGACAGGTATTTGGGGATATGCCTACACCAGAACCTGAACTTCCAAGCACATATAAATAAAACAACAAAAGCAGCCTATCATAAATTTAAGAATAATACAAAAACTCAAACCCCTACTTAGCATCAGTAACTTCCACACAGTCTGCCAAGCTATGATAATACCCATCTTGGACTATTGTAATGTCTTTTACCAGGGCCTATTGATGCAGCCCACCTATCCTCTTCAATTAATACAGAATACAACTGCCCATATAATAACTGGAACAACAAGAAGTAGCCACATAACTCCAACCTTGAAACAGCTTCACTGGCTACCCACAATTACCAGGACCAAATACAAAGCGTTACTCACTATCTTTAAAATCATTCATCAATTATCACCATCCATCCTTCAGACACTCATCAGCAAGGATCCAGAAAATAGAACCAAATGGAAACCCAACAAAAACCTATTACTAATACACAAAACAAGCAACCTATTACAGAGGCTTTCAATATATGCACAATCACTCTGGAACTCACTCCCAGAGAACATAAGAATTATCAGCGACCTATGGGACTTCAGGAAAGCCATAAAAATCGTCCTCTTTTTGGAACACTACGGTCCTGATCCCTGATCCCCCCCCCCTCCGGCCACTCATCTACTTCAGTTAAAAACTGTGATGAGGAAGCTCCATTCTCTACCTTAAAAACACAGGATTCACTGCATTCTTGTCCTGAAGCTGACAGGCAGGCAGGCCATGTGAGCAGCTGTTGTCAGGGACAACAAAAACAAACTCAGCCACGAGGTTTGAAAACACGCTCAGCTGAGAAACATTCCCCAGTTCCTAATAGCTTGCACCTGGAAAGGGGAAGAGCTTACAGCCATTATAAGAGCTGTGCAGGAAACACAGAGTTAGAACCGGCTAAGCTAGGAGAACAGGCTGTCTTACCTGAACCAGCTGACCTCGAGGAGGAAGGAGGAGTTTCAGACTCTGACCCAGGACGTGAGTCAGAGGCAGAACCAGGAAGAGTTCACTGCAGAAACTACCCAGAGTCCTACAGGAGGAAACAGCTAGTGAGGGCAGAGAACAGGTGTGAATGTTCTGATGATTGCAAAACCTTTGGAGCTCAGAGGCAACGTTCCAACCGGAGTGATTGGAAGCCTAAAGACAAACTGTATGTATCAGAAAGCTGTAGCCTGAAGAATGATTCTGGTGGGAAGCTAAAGTTTGTGGATAATAGAAATACCTACAGGGTTAATGCTGAGAAGCCTCGTGTAGGAAATCCTAGGTGGGGGCAGGGCTTTAACACCCAGCCGAGGGATTTAAGCACAGAGCTGAACAGAGAGCATTTAACACCTCCAGAGAGAGAAAGGTATTTCCCCGAAGCTGTGTGCATGTCTGAGGATGATATCCTAGAACAGTGATGGCTAACCTTTTTGAGCCCGAGTGCCCAAACTGCCGCACAAAACCAAAGAATTTCCTCAAAGTGCCAGCACGTCATTTGCATAAGTGGTCTTATTTGCATAAATATTTGCATAATGTTACCATACACTAACTTTTAGTAAACATGTCTCTTAATGAGTGTATGGATAAAGAAAGACTAAAAGATTTCTACATTACTATAATCCAGTGCCAACCGCCAGGCACATTAGGAACTACTACAAACGCTGCCCATTTAGAACCCATAGCAAACCCGCCGTATCCTGACAGCATTACCAGGACTCACAAAGCACCATACCCTACCTATCAAAAGGCAACACTGCAAATATTAAACCAATACATTTCAGTGAATACTGGGGAAAGAGAACAAGTGGCAACGTCAAATAGGAATTTCCTCTTGTACCAAACAAAGCGCAGATGTTAATGATGCACATTTCCCAGAGCTGACATATTCCAGTTAATAAATTCAAAATAAAGAGATATCGTTCTACCTTTTGTGCATTTTTTTTCAGTTGCAATTGGTCCAGCCATTTTCTTCTGGTTTCTTCATGTTTTCTGCTAACTCTCCATCGTCTGCTGTCCATTTGTCCTTTCTTCTCTCTTCTAGTTTTTTTTTCCATTCTCTCTCTCTCTACATCTGCTTTAACATACTAATCTTTCTCCTTTTGCTCTTTCCTCATTCCTATTTCATCCACACAAATTTTACCCCTCCATCCTCAATCCCCAATTACTCTCCCAATACCTGGCCAATTGTAGATTTTTCATCCCTCCTACACAAAATATTTTTCCCCTCTCCATTTTACTCTCCCAGCCCCATCCCATTCTAATCCTCCCCCAACATCAGCTCCCTTCTAGTTCCAGTCTCACCCAGCATCCATTCCCTTCTTCAAGCCCCCCACGTCCCCTCAGCCCATTTCCATTCCAAGCCCCGTCCCCATCAGCTATTTGCAGTTCAAGCCCCCCACTTCCCCTCAGCCCATTTCCATTCCAAGCCCCATCCCCAACAGCTATTTGCAGTTCAAGCCCCCTTCCACTCAGCCCATTTCCAGTCCTCGCAACCCCCCCAACCCATTACCAGTCCTAGCCCCCCATAGCCCACTCCCAGTCCTAATCCCACCAGCCCATTTCCAGTCCTAACCTCCCCATCAGCCCACTCCCAGTCCTAATCCCCCATCACTCAATTTTTAGTTTAAGCCCCCCCAGCGCCTATCACCACTCCTAACCCCCCCCAGCGCCCATCACCACTCCTACCCCCCCCAGCCCAGCGCCCATCACCACTCCTACCCCCCCCAGCCAGCCCAGTGCCCATCACCACTCCTAACCCCCCCCAGCCAGCCCAGTTTCCATCAACACTCCTAACCCCCCAGCGCAGTTCCCATCACCACTCCTAACCCCCCCACCCCAGCCCATCACTACTACTAACACCCACCAGCCCTGCCCAGCCCATCACTACTCCTAACCCCCCCCAGCCCAGCCCAGCCAATCACCACTCCTAACCCCCCCCAGCCCAGCCCAGCCCAGCCCATCACCACTCCTAAGCCCCCCAGCCCAGCCCAGCCCAGCCCATCACCACTCCTAACCCCCCCACCCCCACCCCCAGCCCAGCCCAGCCCAGCCCAGGGAAAATTAAAAAAAAAAAGAAAACCTGTCTGCTGCCGCTGTCGGGGCCGCCGCGGCAGAATCGAGCGTGCCGCGGGGCCCCCCTGTACCCGGCACAGCCTCTCCTCCCTGTAGCAGCTCTCTCGTTGGAGCTGCAGTCAGACTCGCCGGCTTGCAGAGCGCGAGGGAAGAGTTTTTCCCTCGCTGCTCTGTTAAGCCCGCGGGGGCTGATGGGAAGTTCCCATCAGCCCCCGCGGGCTTAACAGAGTCGCGAAAGGGAAACTCTTCCCTTCGCGCTCTGCAAGCCGGCGAGTCTGACTGCAGCTCCAACGAGAGAGCTGCTACAGGGAGGAGAGGCTGTGCCGGGTACAGGGGGGCCCCGCGGCACGCTCGATTCTGCCGCGGCGGCCCCGACAACGGCAGCAGACAGGGTTGTTGTTTTTTTTTCGATGGCGGACCTTCCCGCGTGCCAGCTGCAAGGCCTTCGCGTGCCACAGCTGGCACGCGTGCCATAGGTTCGCCATCGCTGTCCTAGAAGTTCCTAAGCCTCAAAGAAAACCCCGCAGGCTGAAACCTGGTGTTAGGAGGGGAGAAGAATCTTATCTGTCTAAGCCTGAAGATAGAACCAGTAAGCTCTCCAGGGGTAGAACCTCCTACAAGAAGTGGGATTATAAGAACCCTGAATGGTGGCTTCCCTCTCTCCCGGACACAAGAGAATACGGTAGCTGTTATTCCAGCCATAGAGGGAGTGCTGCAGAGAGACACTGTAACGGCACGTTACAGGGGAACTTGAAAAGGTATTTTGATAAAGAGAATTCTGAATGCATACAAGAGCCTATGATCATTGACACACTCAGTGAGTGTTCATTTAATGGTGACCCAATGGACTGCACATTTATTTTATCAGATAAAGTAACATCTCTGTGTTAGTCAAGGCTGTGCTTAGTGTATA
Source organism: Ichthyophis bannanicus (assembly GCA_033557465.1). Lineage (NCBI taxonomy): Eukaryota > Metazoa > Chordata > Amphibia > Gymnophiona > Ichthyophiidae > Ichthyophis > Ichthyophis bannanicus. The sequence continues at coordinate 113,688,155 of CM066049.1, read as the reverse complement.
AGGAAAACACTATAACGGAAGATTTCTGGTTTGCACATAGTGAAACTATGTGCTGAGTTTAAATGTTTAACTTTGACCATTTACTTTGAAGCAAGAAGAAGTAACCGAGGTATCCGGATGCCCATCCTTTTGCTGGCGGCAGCCATAACACTTTGCCACAATTCCAGCCAAAGCCTCCTTGAGTTAATGTCAACACCCCAACCCCTTCCCCCCCCCTCTCATTGCTTTCACATTCCCCCCCCAACAAAGACACACAGACCATAAGGTTGGTGAACAATTAGTTGGTCGCAGCTTTATTTATAACATTGAAAACCGGCCCAACATAGGCCAACAAACGTTCTTAAACAAAACGTTTCCCCCCCCCCTCCACCTCCCGAATTCCGGATGATACCCCTCCAGCCATTTCTAGCAAAGTGGTGCATCATCCACCCCCCCCCATTTCCCCTCCGCCCGCCTTGCCATGTTATTAGCAAAGGCCGGCATTTTCCCACCGGGCAGAGACCACAACCGTGAAGTCTCTCCCAACCTGGAGCAATGCCGCTCCTCTGCCAAGCGGCATTCACCTCCAATGCCCCGCCGGGTCGGCAAGCGCCGGCTCGCTACCCCGCCACCGGCACAAGGTAGCCCCTCTATCCTTGTGCCGCCCCCCCCGAAGAAAGCTGCGACTAACACCAATTTTCAATGGCCTCCTGCCAGTCATTCAGCAACAAATCCTGGCCAACAGGAGCAAGGTGCACACCGTCCAGGCGGTACAGGCCACTGCACCGTACTTCCGCCCAGGGATGCAACACCTGCCGTCCACCTGTTTGCTGAACCCACCGCCCGATCTGCCTATTGATTTTTATCAGGCCCCTCGACCACCGCCGCTGTGTCCAACAGGCGGGACGAGGGATTATATCCGACCACATAATGGCCACATCCGGAAAAAGTTCCTGCAGCAGACCAAGGTCCCTCTGAACAACTCGGATGAGCTGTCGGCAGGACCAACTCGCCAAGTCATTGCCTCCCAAGTGAATCAAGAGCCCGACTGGCCGCCGACGCTGCACCATCTGTGCCTGGACGAAGTCCACGAGCTGCCACCACCGCATTCCACATTGTCCCATCCAGCATAGGCGAACTCCAGAAGCCGCTAGACCAAGATGTAGTCCCAATGGCCTCAACACCGCCCTCCACTCGGCCCAGTAGACGAATGAATGGCCGATGACCCACCATTCGCTGGAACCGACACCATCTGAAAGGACAAAGCGGACTGCCACCAGCAGGCAACTCTGAAATAGGAAGAAAACTGTTAGAAGACCCCCCCCCCCCTGCAAACCCGGTAACCCCCCTGCCACCAGTGCCACAGCGAGAAGGCGTCACCGCACCACCCAGATGGAGCGATCGACCCCTTAAGGGCGCACATACCCTTCATACGCTCCAGAGCGCCACCTCCCGATCCGTCGAATCACCGACCCCCTCAAGCCCCGCAGCTGCCGCACTGGTGGCCGTGCTGATCCGAAAAGAATGCGACGCAAAGCTCCGTTCGTCGTAACCCAAGGACCGCAGCGCCAGGCGCAACACTGCCGTAAACTGAAACTGCGTTACCGGCCTGCCGTCCTCATGCAAAAAGAAGTAAGAACCATGCAAACCCGAGCGCTTCCGAGAGTAATGGCTCAAAGCCCGCACGGGGCACGAGGGCAAGGGATAGATGGCGCCCAAAACCACCCAACTCCCTTTTCCCGTCTGATCTGTCTTGGACCGTGGGAGGAAAATACGAACTTGAGACCCCTGAATGGTGACGTGGGAGGGCTCGAGACCCCCAGGCGCACCCTTCCTAGCGGAGCGAGGCACCAGTTCGCACACGCAAAAGGCCCCAAAAAAGGCCGTCACGAACAATGCATGGAACAATAGAGCCTCAAAAGGAGAAGCCGCAACACGAGGTAAAACCTCGCAAACACGCAGCAATAGTTCGTGAGAAACCGGACGACGCCAGTCCTGGGGCCTGGGGTGAGCCCTAGCCCAACCCGCCAACAGATACCGAACTAGGAATGAAACCCTCGGATTCCCCCACCCCGCCGCCTTGCAGAAAAAGGAAAAGCCAGCAACTGCGGACGTAACAGCCGTACGAGTCCAACCCGCCTTCTTCGCCCAGAGCATGAATTGACCTATCAGCCCCTCGGGCACCTTCCCCCCGCCCCAGCCCCAAGAGCTCAGGAACGCACTCACCTGGGAGTAGCCACGCCGGTACAGGGCCCACGTGCTGCGCGCCACGGACGTCGACAACAGTGCCATCAGCTCTGCATTCCAACTTTCCAGAGATGCCCCGGGACCGGGGAAGCCGCCGGATCCGCCTCCGGAGCCAACCGCCGAAATTGCGCCCACTGAAAACGGGATAGAGCGTCAGCAATGGAATTCTGGGCCCCAGGCACATGCCGAGCCCTGGCGGTGACATTCATATGTAAGCAAGCCAACACAAAAATCCTCATTAAAGCAGCTACCCTCGAGCAGCGAGGCGCATGGCGATTAATAACCTCCACCACTGCCGCGTTATCGCACCAAAAGACCACCCGCCGATTCTCGTAAGCGCTCAGGCAAACCCAGAAGGCAACCACTATGGGAAAAAGCTCCAGAAAAGCAACATTCCGCGTTAAGCCGGACTGCACCCACTCGGAAGGCCACGGCTCCGCACACCACGCCCCTTGACAGTAAGCCCTGAAACCAAAACTGACGGCCGCATCCGTAAATAAATGCAGGTCTGCATTCGACAGCTCAGGGAACTGAATGACCGAGCGACCGTTGAAATCAGCTAAAAAGGAATCCCACACCCGTAAATCCTCGCGCATTCCAGCCGTCACCCGAATACGGTGATGTGGTAGCTGAACTCCTGCCATAGCAAGCGACAACCGCCGAGCGAAGGGGCGCCCCATGGGCAGCACCCGGCACGTGAAAGTGAGATGCCCAACTAAAGATTGCAGGACACGCAGAGTAGTCTTGCGCGCAGATCCCACCACAGCTACCAACCGCCGAAGACATGCCACCTTCTGCTCCGGCAAGCGGACAACCATTTCCACGGTATCAATCTCAATTCCCAGGAACGTCAGGCAAGTCACAGGCCCAACCGTTTTATTAGCCGCCACTGGAATACCGAAGTCCTCCGCCAAGCACAAAAAGGTCTCCAGCAATGTGTCACAAGTTCTTTCCCGGGCAGGCCCGACGAACAAGAAATCGTCCAGATAATGTACTATAGTATGCAACCCCGTCAACTTCCCCAGCACCCAATGCAAAAAAGTGCTAAACGCTTCGAAGTATGCGCAGGATATGGCACAGCCCATAGGCATGCATTTATCAAAATAATACTGCGACTCGAAGGTAAAACCCAACAAAGGGAAGGACGCCGGATGCACAGGCAGCAGTCGGAACGCCGATTCTATGTCCACCTTCGCCAAGGACGCCCCGGCCCCGCATTGCTGCACTAACGCAACAGCGGCGTCAAACGAAGCGTAGCGCACAGTACATTGCTCTCGAGGGATGTGGTCGTTCACGGAATCCCCGACAGGGGAGGATAAGTTGTGAATTAACCAGAACTTGCCCGGCTCCTTCTTGGGAACCACTCCCAGCGGGGACACCATGAACGGAGAGAAGGGAGGCTCGTGAAAGGGCCCGGCCACTCTGCCCAGCGTGCACTCCTCCGCGATCTTCCTCCGCACCACCTCACCTAGAGAGCGCACAGAACTAGCGTTACGCGACCCACCCCCCGCAGGGGAACCCTGACATGGGATCCGAAAACCCTCCGAAAAACCCTCTAGTAATACACTCCACGCCCCCCCGCGGTTCGCCCTGCCATACTCCCATCAGCCATGGGCGCATGACTTCGACTCGCACGGGCGTGGGAGCCAAAGACACGAGACTGCCCTCACTTACCCCCAGCAGGGGCTCCCGCCACGCCTCTCCTACTGCATTTAAGGGCCGTGTGGCCGCTGCCACACAAGGAACAAGCGTGTTTAAATTTGCAGTCCGGGAACGGGCACGAGGACTTATTGAAACGCCAACAGACGTCGGCCCCCGCAACCCCACCCCTGGGCTGAGGTGCTGGGGCGGCGGCCGACCGAAAGGGTCGCACTCCCCCCGGTGACGTCGTGGCTCCGGCCTTACCACCTCCCCCAGCGGCCCCAGATTGATGTCCTTCGTGCCCCAAGATAACTGCTTACTTTCTTCCATCATGTCCCTGAACTCCTCGTCGTAGTTCAGCCAAGCCCACCCATCCTGCACCTGTGCCGCTGCCAAGATCATATCGCCGTAAGCCAAGAGCGCTCCATACTGTTCCGGGTAATAATGACCCCACACGCTAGCCAACCGTAAAAACGCCCGGGTCCAATTCAAGGTGTTGCGAGACGGCTTACGCACCCGACCAGCCTTTTCATCTTCTTTGCGTTTTTTCTTACTCTCGCCGAAGCGCCTCCGGCCCTCGAGCAGGCGGAAGATATCAATATACTTCCGACGCTTGATCCGGTGCCGCAACTTCCGAGGGACACCCTCCCACAGTTCCGCGCAACAAACCACCGCAGACCCGCCGCCCGCCTCCTTTTCCCCCCCGCAACCACAGAATCGTCAGAGGAAATCGTTGACGAGGATGAGGAGGACGAAGAAGCCCTCCGGCAGCGACGCCCGTGTTTGCGCTTAACAGTCTCCTTACCCCCGGCCACCTGAACCACCTCAGGACCTTGCCTTCCTCCCACCGAACTGTCCCCACCCGCAGCATACTCACCAGCCGTATGGGGAAGAGGCGAAGACGCACACAGGTTCGGACCCGCAGCAGCCGGACCGCCCCGCTCCTCCACCGCACCCGCAGAGCCCACTCGACCAGGGTCAGTGCTGTCCATTCCGGGCAAATCCCGCCGAGGAACCTGAGGCAAAAGAGGAGAAAAGGCGGCAGGCCCTGGCCGCAAAGTGTTGGAAGCAACGCTGGGTCCCATTCCCCAGCCCCAGGCTGAGGACCCAAGGCCCCCCGCCTCCCATGCAGCCATCCCCCTCCCCACCGGAACGGAGGTCCCACCGCCCCCGCCCCCCCGCCACCCCTCCCAGTCACCACCCCACTGCGCCGGTCCACCCCATGCGCCCCCCCCAAACGGCCAAGCCCCCGGCGCTCCAAAGAACCCAGCAGGTGGACCATGCCCGCTCATACACCCAGGACCAGCCCAACCGGAGGAAGGAGGAGGAGGATACGTACTGACTAACCCACCGCCCACCACAGGCGAAGCTCCCACTTCCGGGGGCCGGGCCTCCGCCGCAGACCCAGCCCCGGAGCTCTCCACCGTGGTATTCGCGACCTCACCCATGACCCCTTCCCCGCTCTCCGAGCCAGAAGGCCCAGGCATCCCGCTCCCCGGAGGCACAACTGAAGCAGCCGGAGCACAAGCCCGCGCGGGCCGGCCCGCTGTACCAGAGCGCGCCCTTGGCGCCCTCCCTCTGCCCCGCCCCCCCTGCGGGGCCCGAGCCACCGCCACCCCCACCTCCCCCCCCAAGAGCAGGCACGGACCCTGGCTTCCCACGCCCTTTCCCCTTAACTGCTGCCCCCCGAGCCCCCACCCTCTTGGGAGCGGCCTTGCCAGACCGGCGGGCCATACTGGCAACTCAGCCCCAGGCGCAGAGTTATGCCAGGGAAGGCTGTTGGGCCCTTCAGGCACTGCTCCTACCAGTTAGTATCAATATAAGATATTTATTTTAAACTGGTAGCCGACCCTTAAACCCGGAGCAAAGATTTTTTTTTTTTTTTTTAAACCACCGCACCCAATGTGAGGCGCAGGCCCTCTGCCGAGCCAGCCAACAGGGAAATCGACACCCCCCAAAGAAACCCCCGATGACCCAAATAACCCCTACCGCCGAAAATTTAGAAAACCCGGCGACAGCCAACCGGCAGGAAACCGAGGCCCCCTCAACCCAAACCGCCGAAATCCCGGACAAACCTTTCAAGCGGCTGGCCACGCTGCAAAGAGGGAGAGCGCACGCCAGCGATCTCCCTCGCGTGCCGCCGCTCCGCCCCCGTCCGGGACCAGCACCAATCGCACAGCACTACGCGTGCACGTCACTTGCTGGTGCCGGCCGCGCTTCTCCCACGCTCTCCCCCCCCCCACCCCCTACCTGCTAACCACCGCGATTCAGCCGCCGCAAGGCTGGGGCCCCGGGAACCCGATTACTACCGGCCTCGGGACCCTGCCCTGCGGCGCAGCGGCATTTATTCTACTTTCCTTTATGTTTTGCCAGAAAGCATGGCTTATTTATTTTGAATATTGTGTTGTGTTATCTGAATAATCCGACCCCGGGAGGGGAAATAAATCCTTTTGCCTTCAACCACTCGTGTCGCGCAACTACTTCATTGCCATCAGACGCAGACCTGCTAGCCAGGAGGCAGTCTGCCCACCTGGTGGTGACAAAACATATACACATTTTCCCCTTCTTTGACTGTCCTAGCCCCTTTCAGGCTTCCTTATACTGACTCCTATATCTTATGTTCTTTTCCCCAAATATCCCTAGGATAATATAGTGTTGATATAAATTTAGCATGTAAATCAAATATTGTTTACCTTGTTAACATCCCAGTTTAACTCCCTTTTTCTATGTAAGAGTTTTATTTGTTCATTGTAAACAGCTTTGAATACAAGATAAGGCAGTATAGAAAACCTGTTACATAGTCAGTCAGTCGATGAAGCCAGGAAAGATAAAAACGGAGAGAAGAGGGACAATTGAAGAAGGGGAGGATAAGGAAGACCGCGCTGATGATGAATAGTGCGGTATACAAAAGCTGTTAAATAAATAAATGAAGGCGCAAACGAGGGAAGGATAGAGAGAAAAGAGATGAGGGCTAGAGGAAATAAAAGGTGAGAGAAGCTGCAGGAACGCATGTTGTGGCAGAAGTTCAAATTATGGGCCTGCAAGGAAGAATTTTGAAAGGGCTCCGAAGAGTGAGGGAAGGCCACTCAGAAGATACCGGAACAGTGGCAAGTGGGCCCCCTTCTTTGCTCCCCTCTGCACCCCAGTGGCCACCTGAGCAGAACGTACATCACCGGATGCATGCTTTGTGTGAGAGAGGAGTCTACATATGTGAGGCTTGCAGAGGGGGGAGTGAGATTTGGGCGAGGAAGAGGAATGAAGGTATGTATGAGAGAAGGAAGGGGCAAGGGAAGCATGGTAAATTTACCATAAAATAGGATAAAGAAACCAAAGTTAAAAACAGAAAAGAAATGGGATGTGAGAATGAGATCAGCAAGGAGCGGCAGGATGAAATCTTCAGAAGAAGGTGTGACAGCATAGACGGGATAAGAGAAGAAGGACATGTAAAAAGTAGAGGGAAGAAGAAATGCAGAGAAATGGAAAATGAGTAAGAAAAGAGAAGTGAAATATGAAGAAAAGTATAAGCAAAACACCCCCCTCCCCCACAAAACAAAACAGATGAAATTGAGGTAGAATCAGAAGAAAGGAAGATGAGAATTTGCCCCTTCCTTTCTGAACACACTACTAAAACACTTATCCATTCTTTAATCACCTCTCACCTCGACTATTGCACCCTCCTCCTTGCTGGTTTCCCTCTGAGTCATCTCTTTCCCCTTCAGTCTGTTCAGAACTCTGCTGCAGGAGTAATCTTCTGCCAGCCCCAATATACTCATATAACCCCTCTTCTCAAATCATTTCATTGGCTCCCCTTCCGTTTCCCTATCCAATACAAACTTCTCCTTCTGACCTATAAATGCATTCATTCTGCTGCCCCTCACTACCTTTCCTCTCTCCCTACACCCCTCCTCGGGAACTCTGCTTTTCCACTGGCTTGCTTCTCTCTTTGCCCTTTTCTTCCACTGCTAACTCCAGACTTCAGTCCTTCTGCCTCGCTGCTCCTTTATGCCTGGAACAAACTACGTGACTCTTTATGTCGGGCTTCATCTCTCCCCTGTTTAAATCCATGCTAAAGGCTCATCTCTTTCAGGCCGCTTTTGGATTTTAATCCCTTGTTCTCCTTGTCGTCTTACCTTTCGCTGCTGTACTCTTGTTTTCATCTATTGTACTGTCTGTCTTAGATGGTAAGCTCTGATGAGCAGGGACCGTCTTTTATATGTGTTTGTATAGCGCTGCGTATGCCTTGTAGTGCTATATAAATGACTAATAGTAGTAGTAGAAAATAAGAGCAAGAAATCCAAAGATTTGAAAGCGTTCTTGAAAGAGAGATTATAGGACAATAGAAGGTAAATTAGTAGATCAGGAATACCTGACAGTGGCGGCTTTGGAATTGCCCAGACCTTGTGCAGCAACATTGGACTGGAAGGACTGGGGTTTATTTATTTATTAGGTTTGTTGTACCTCCTTATCATTTTAATCAAAGCGGTTTACATTGAAACTTAAACTTGGTAATGTACATTAAACAGCGACATTGATAACTTGGAATTTTCTGAGGCAATGGAGGGTTAAGGTACTTGCCCAAGGCCACAAGGAGTGCTATTGGGAATCGAACCCTGGTCTCTGGGTTCCCAAGCCAGTGCTCTAACCATTAGGCTACTCCTCCACTGCACACTATGAGTTTCTAGTCCCGTAGACGCTCCTTGTGGCCTTAGGCAAGTCACTCAACCTTTTGTTGCCTCAGGTACAAGAAAGATTGTGAACCCTTCAGGGACAAGGGAAATATATACAATAGCTGAACGTACACCGCCTACAATGTGTCAGTACTTGGCGGTATATAAATGTCTATAAATAAATAGAATTGTTTGGCATCAGAGATGACCTATACAAATTTTAGATATGTATTCCATTAGTATTGTTTGAGGGAATTAGGTAGGTAGATGAGTGTTAAAATGCAAATGCAGTTGCGACTTTGCAAAAATCATCGAAGCTGTGAGGTTCCAAGCAGTTGTTTGGTTTGTTTCCCACTAAAGCCTTCGCTGGTATTAGAGTTAGTAGGTGCGGGATAAGAATGTGAAGAGCGTTTTTGCTTTCTTCAGTGCTCTAGCATGTGCTTGGCATATTTGATTCCAGTTTTTACAGCAATATATTACATGTAAAATGTGATCCCTTTATTAGATCGCAGGTGGTAGGGCACTGGAGAAAAATTAAGTCACTGTATGTTGTCTAAGTGGAGTGTTTTCTCAGGGTCCAAAATATCCAGATAACAAAGTTAGAAAAAGTGATTTTATTTTTGGTTTAGCTCTGTGAATTTCGAAGCTAGCTTTGGGAATCTGAATGCACAGCATCTCTTCTGTCTTTATATATTGCAGAGTGCGAGGGAAAATGCAATTCTATTTCTAGTTTTACAGTACTCCATTGCATGCAGAGTCTGAGGGGCAATTTCTCTAAATGGGTTAGTTTTGCGCATACCATGACAATCGTGAACCTCGCTTCTAAGCCCAGGGTATGTGGAGGCTGGTCTCAGTCTCAGATTTACAGCTGATGTTCACTGTGGCACTCGCATCATGCCAGAGAGGGCTTCCTTCTGGAGTTCGTAAGATGCAACATGTATGGGCAAATCAGTCTGGCTTTTCAGGACTTTCAGTTCAGTTTCTAGTTTGTGGTGCCTTATTCAGCTTTGCTGAGGGTTTGCATGTGCGACCACGATGAAGGATTCTGCCAGTGGTTTTATTTTTTTGCTCTGTACCTGCTGTTGCAGGAGTTTCTGTGTATGTAGAAAGCGTCTATAGAACTGCATTTATAGGGTTTATACTAAAGTTCATTTGCATTCTGTACAGATTCCACTCTTCACTCCTATATAGGAGCAAATAAAGACATAATTCTTTAAGGCATATTTCTCTCACCTGTTTGTCATCTTTAGATTAGGCGCATCTGTTTCTCAAGGTGTTTGATGTCACGACAAAGATAAAATTTAAAGACGATTTGTGCCTTGGAAGGCGATTCGGTTTCTTCTGGCTGCATAACTTGGGGGAGAGGCAATCTGAAAAAAATAATAAAAGGGGGCCCATCTACAAAAGTTTGCCCAGAGTCCCATGTGGTGAAAGGGCCCCAAATTCAAAATGTTCCACTATGTTCTCCTAGACTCCATGGCTAATATCTTGATCCTTGCAATTTTCTGGGTCTTGTCACATCGTAAGTAAATCAGCCATTGTGTTGTGGCTTTCTTCAATAAAGTCACAACACAATGGCTGAAACGTGGCTTCACTTGTGAAGGTGCAGCATGATCTGGAAAGCTGCAAAGATCAGGTTCTACTATGTGTTTCTGTAGCAACAGCTCCATTAATTTACTCTCCACTGAGATCAGACTAAGAGGTGTGAAGTTACTGCCTCCACTCTACGTTTGCTTTCATGGAGAAAGGCTGCGCCTGCTCGTCTCCTGTCTCTGAAGAGTGATCAAACAGAATTGTCGGTAAAGCTGTCAGACTGTCCCCGAGCGTCCTTCATATTCTGCGATGCATCAGATCTGCCGTGGGCACTTTCAGCTTTTCTAGCTACATGCAAAACCTCTTCTGTGAATAGAGTGACATCTGCTCCTCCACAATGTCTTTATATATCCCCCCCCCCCCCAACTATATTAAGGGCTCTTTTCCATTTCCTTTTCAGAGAACTTTCAATGGATTTCTGAATTTTCATTGTCACCTGCCACAGGTTCCTCAGTCTGATAGTCCCACTTACTACTTCCTATCACTGAAGTACCTGAAAAAGTCTTAAGAATGTGATGAGGTTTGGGCTTTTGCATACAAAGAGCCTTGCAAGGCAGCATATTCTGCATGCTGAAAGCCCAAACATTGCTTTTTGGCTGCTGCTTTGTTCAGCAGGGCTGGTACAAGGGTATTGTGCTCCCTAGGCAAGTCAGCCTTGTGTCTACCCCCCTGACCCCTGCTGACCTTGACTGACTTACCTCTCTTTAAGACCAGCACCTCGAGCATGTTCACAACACATGGTCATGGGCCAAGACTTTCTGACGCTGATCTCATAATGTTTAGTGGCCCCACAACCCCACACTTTGAATATGATCATAGCGCTGGCTTTAAGAAAGAGGAGGAAGAATGGTTTTGGAGCCAGCCCTGCTAGCTGACTCAATTCCCTCTTTGATTGGCAGGGTGTAGGGGTCCTCGCTAGCCATGTTGCTCAACCTGGTTGGTTGTATTGTCTATTTTACCTCTTTCCCCCAAAATTCTGTTGCACTAGGTGACTGCCTAGGTTTGCCTAGTGGTAAGGCCAACCCTATTTAGGAACCAGTTACAAAACATGTCTTTTTGTAATTCTGAACTGCTCATGCCCCATCTGCCACATTAGTTAATCTAATGCTTGGCTTAGAAAATAAGACATTTTGCTTCTAATTTAATTCTGTCTTTTGCCTTTAGAACTGACAGCTGGCTTCTATGTTTCACTCTTTTATTTCCAAACAAATAGGGATAGTTCTGCAATGTTAATATTGGTCCCTCATTTGTTTACTTCTATAATTGGAAACATCTAGAAATATCCAGAGTGCTTGCAGATTTGAAGAAAGGCCTTCAAATAGGTTACTGCCATTAATGGAGTTATATAACAGGCTAAATGTGCAAAACCTTTTACTTCAGCCTAGTTTATAGCAATCCATATGACATTATGGTTAATTATTTTGAAAATATAGCTTAAGATGATGGTGCTGTGATTTCAGTAGCTCTATAACAAGCAAATGTGCAAATAAACACAAATGTGCAAATAAACACAACTAAATTGCATACTTATCAACGCCAGATCAATTAGGAACAAAATCCCCATCATAACCGATCTTATTATAGATGAAAATCCTCACCTACTCTGCATAACTGAAACTTGGCTAAACGAATCTGACTCAGTTCTCCTTAACCAACTAGGAGTACATGGTTATACCATACTCAACAATAATAGAGACAGAAAAAGAGGTGGCGGAGTTCTTATAATAGCAAAATCTCATCTCAATCTTTCACCTACCCTACTAGATAAACATGATGGTATTGATATTCTCAGAATTGAAAATAACAATATAGCCATCTGCCTTATCTACAGACCCCCCACACCTGACATACATAATCTAGACATAATACTTGAGGCTGCATGTAACTCGTCACTGAGAAAACCCTCTGTTATTTTAGGAGATCTTAACCTTGCCTCATTACCAGATAGCCATGCACTATCTTTCATTGAAGCAATGGAGGAAATGGGTTTTAAACAAATAATGACCCACCCCACTCATTGCAAAGGTAATACCCTTGACCTAATATTCTTTCCATCTCACCTCACACTCTCATCTTTTTCTACTTCGCCCACCACAACTCAAGTACCATGGTCAGATCACTTCCTGATACATTTCTCTCTTCCATTCCAACCCACCAACTCTACTCACAATAACGCCAAATGCACAAAACAAAGTTTTCGCAAGTTCAACAAAGAAAGTTTCTTAGAATCTATTTCTCCAAAACTAGACAGTACATCAAATAATCTTAACGAATTTGTTTCTACCTGGAACTCTATTATTGAATCAGAAGCTAAATATTCAACCTCTAATAAAAGAAAATCTAGATCTAGCTCGTCCGAGAAATGGTACACCTCTGAACTTGCTACTCTAAAGAAAAACCTCCGAAAATTAGAGACTAAATGGAGAGAGAAAAAAACATCTGAACTCAGGGTTCAATATTTCTCAAGCCTTAAAACATACAAGGAAGCCATTAACAACACAAAAAGGCTATTCTACACCAAAACATTATCTAAGTCCATCAACAGACCTAGGGAACTTTTTGAGATTATTAAATCTCTAACTAAGGTTCCCGATAACACCCCTAATAAAACACCAATAGATCCACAACTCCTTGCAAACCATTTTGCCAATAAGCTCAAACTAAGCGCCCGTCCAAGCATTATCCTAACCTCTCCCACACCAAATTCCATCACTGAGTGGAGCTCATTCCATACAATCTCCAACAAACAACTGCTTGAGATTATATCAAACCTCAATACTACCACTTCACTACTGGACCCATGCCCGGTATCTTGGGTTAAAGCAACAAAATCCGAACTAGCTCCATACATCTTGAAACTGGTAAATCAATCCCTACTTCAAGGTTACATGCCAGATGATCTGAAATACTCGGCAATTCGCCCTTTACTAAAAAATAAAACCCTTAACAGTTCAGACCCATCCTCATACCGCCCCATTGCCAGCATACCTTTTTTAGCCAAAATCATTGAAAAGGTAGCCCAGATACAACTCCAAGATCATATTGATACCAACTTCCCTTTGGATGAGTACCAGTATGGTTTCCGCTCTTATCACGGAGTAGAAACCTTACTCATATCCCTTCTTGATTCACTTATCCGAGGTATTGATAACACAAAGCAGACCTTCTTACTCATATTCCTCGACATTTCCTCAGCTTTTGATAGTGTTGACCATAATACCCTCTTATCTAGGCTATCACAACTAGGTTTGAAAGATACCACTTTGAACTGGTTTAAGTCCTACATTTCTAATCGCTTCCAATATGTCCATTTAGACCATTCCCCCTCACTACCATTCCCACAAGAACGTGGTATCCCACAAGGATCCTCACTCTCTGCATTACTTTTTAACCTCTATATACAACCTATTTGTGCAATCTTCCAACGTCACAACCTAAGATATTTTATCTATGCTGACGACATCATGCTGTTTGCTCCTTTAGACATAACTAACCTTAATTTCCTCAATATCGCCTCCTGCCTCTCTGAAGCTGAAAAATGGCTCCACTCTATCCATATGGATATTAATTACAAAAAGACTGAAGCACTCTTCGTAACAAGAAATACCACCTTCACCCCCCCAACTTCCATCAACATTCTGAACATTACTCTACCAGTCAAATCTGAAATTAAATACCTTGGAGTGACACTAGACAAAACCCTAAGCATGACTAACCACATAAAGCAGACTGCCAAAACTATATTTTTCAAACTGAGAACCATACAGCAACTCCGACCCCTCATTGACATCAACGATTTCAGAACAGTTGTCCAGGCTCTCATTATTCCACACTTAGACTTCTGCAATGGCATCCTCCAAGGAACATCCAAAAAGAATTTACACATCCTTCAAAGAGCTCAGAATGTCACTGCTCGAATCATTGTTAAAGCTAAAATATTCGATCATATTTCTCCTATCCTACACGCTCTTCACTGGCTACCCATTTATAGTAGGATTCAATATAAAACACTTGTCACAACTTTTAAACTCATTAATGACCTAGCCCCATCACAGTTGGCAACTCTACTCCAAACCCCACAAGAAAACAGAACTAGAAGAAAAACTAACCTCAACATGCTACTAATTCCCATTGCCGTGACAAAATCAAAACAAATAACCTCCAACACTGCCTTTTCATTTTATGCTCCCAGCCAATGGAATAAACTGCCCCTAAACCTAAGAGAGATTAAGGATCTCACTTCTTTCAGGAAGGAACTAAAAACCTACCTTTTTACTCAACACTATAGCAACCTACAACCTGAAATCAAATTTACTATACAAGAACATACAACTAACCAAACACAAGTTTACCCCACCTAAATCCAGACTTCATTTGAATATCCCCGCAATTCAGCATCCTCCCAATATTGTACTTATGACTGCAAATAACTCTTGCTAACCATGTAAATAACTTGCCATTTTTGGTTCCTTGTAACATAGTTATGTTCCTTGCATTAATAGCTTACACACTGTTTCTATGTATCATAGTTCTTATGTAATACCTAATGTTTAATGTAATGCAATATTGCACTGTTCTGCTGTATTGTTGTTTTAAGTTCCTTGTAAACCGCCCTTGATCTCTGGAAGGGGCGGTATAGAAAAGCACATAAATAATAATAATAAAATAATAAGTATTTTTTTGTGAGTACATCACAAGGTGTGCCTTAATGGATTAGGGTATCTTAATCCATTAGTGTAGTAACTAATGACTTGGGAATGATTTCAGTTTTCATAGTCTTTTCATCTCATATAGGCCACTGACTCCAGTTCAGGTGGCCTATATGAAACATGTTGGGGGGGGGGGGTCTCCACTTCTGATGCCCATTGCCACACCTATCAAATTCCTATAAACTGGTAAATTCAGCAGCATTTCTCATTACTGATTTGGGAAAGGGCACAGTATGAAAGAACCATGGTTAAAATAGAGAGAAAATCCTGTAGTTAGGTTGTGCTATGTTTTGGTATATTTCCTCTTTTTCTAAGCTTTTGGATCAGGTCATGTTAACATCTTTAACAGAGTAGAACTCAAGAAAACCATTGTATTGTCAAATCATTACATCATCAAAAAAGTAATTGGCACAGGTCTGAGGAGATAGGATAACAATGGCTGCTGAGAAACAATTATTCAAAGAATTATTCGTCAATAAACTGGATTAGAAACTGGCTGACAACAAATAGAGTAGGTTGCAGGTCAGGTGATATAAGAAGGAGATGAGTTGTAGGTGGGGCTGTGATTAAGGATGGAATTGGTAGTATCTAACATATATGTAAGTATTTTGTCTTATATATTTTATAGATTGAGGTTTCAAATGTGCTTTTATAGCACTACCGTGGATATGTGCTTTTTAGTAGCAGTGACTCAATGGCTATGAAGTTAGAAAAATATCTAAAAAGGGCTGAGTAGAGAGATCAGCAGGCATTGTATCAGACCAGTAATTGCCAGGTCGTCAACTGCCAGACACCCATCACTTGTCTCCACAGTTTCTTATGTTTTTATAAATTTGTATCTTGTATGCAATCAAAGTGCCTTTATCAAAATAAGCGTCCTGATACTCAGAACTCTAGTATCATGTGCACTTATCTCATAATGGCATCTTGCCGAAGATGATAGATTGTGATGACGACAATAAAAAAAACCTCTACTATGTCCGGCATCCTTTTCTTTGCAGATGGTTGACTCTTCCAGAGGTTTGCCTGCTTTTGAAGCAAGCCCTTTGAGAGGCTGAAACAATGATGTTGGGCATGGACATAGGATGAGCTGATTGCTGGACAAGTTGATGTCTCTGCTCAGCCCTTTTCAGATATTTTTCTAATTTCTTACCCAGTGAGTTATATTGAGTTTGATATATTTTTGGGTTTGGTCACTTTTTGTATCTTCGTTAGTAGTAGGGATGCACATTTGTGGATGTGCATTGTTTATTTGGGTGACAAAGGGGCCCTTTTACTAAGCCAGTTAATATATTGTGCGGCAACTGGCAGCTGGGAACACTAGCGCCTGAGCATGCCAGCCACCGTGCGCTAAAAAGCATGTTAATCAGGGGTAGGGAGTGGGCATGAAAAGTGCATTATTGCTAGCACCAGGGCAATTACAGCATGCTCAGCGGCAACGTGACTCTTAAGTCTAGTTCACTTACCAACATCTCTGTGGGAGTTATTAACTGATCCCGCTTTACTGGCATGCACATTAGAGTGGCTTATCACATGTTAGTTGCTGGGAACATACTGGTCAAACTTCTCTCCCCCATTGCTAATGAAGGGGCTTTGCACTTAGCGTGTGTTGATAATGCATGCTAAGTGCAAAATCTTAGCAGGCTGTAGTTAAATGGCCCCAAACTGCACAAATTGCTCATATGCACGTATACTGTAACTATGAATGAACTCATGTACAATCAGTCTACATGCCTAATGTTCTGGCATACATACACTGCATTCATGTTTATTGCAGAACTTTTCTATACTGCCATTTGTAGGAAAAACAGCAAAGCAGTTTGCAATAAATCATCAGTATTACAAATAACCCAGAATGCTATAAAATCCATGCATCATATAAAAGAAAAACACTTTTGTTTCTATATGGCATCCTGCATCACTTGCTTTTGCAACTTTTGCTGTTAGAACACAGAAATTATTTATGTATTCATTTGATAACCTGCTTTTTTTCCATAAGTGGCACTAAAATCATCATGACACAGTAACTAGAGCAAAATACAGTATTATATAAAACAAAAATAATAATCTCTTGAAAACTATACACTTGACTGTTATTATGATGAATTGGTTTCAAATGTTCTCTGATTTCCAACCTAGTTAATTCAATTTGTGTTGGAAAAATGGTTTTACCCATAAAGTTGTGGTGTTTTGAGAATTAAAAAAAAACATTTCATACAAAACTTCACTGTGTGGGAGGTTTTAGTATTTGAAGAAAAGGATTTCTTAAATTCTATTGCTGCATCTCTTTTTTCTTTTTTGAATCTCCTTTTCTCTTGAGTACTGCAGTTGTTAAATGACTCAAAACATTATAGTCGGTACGCAGACTTCCCTAAATTACAGATCTGTTAGACAAAAATGGCAAAACCATGCATGCTGCCAGGTATTGTAATATAAAAGTCTCTTGGGGGAAATTCTGGTTTGAAACGTTGTTAGAGTACAGAAAAAATTGCTGAGATTACTTCATGGGAGAATTCTATGGACTTTTTGATATTGTTTGTTAAAAAAATATTAGACTAAAGCTTTCTGCTGAAGATGCTGTTATCACAAGACAGAAATCTGCAGAAATGTCATATGGAGAATTCTTAATTGTGATATGGATGTGCACAAAGCAGACTTTTTTTTGGTTCGTTTCGCACATTCATTTTCAATAAAAATGTTTATTACTTTGTAATGCATGCAAATTAGCTTAACGTGCATTGATTCATAGATTAAGGCATGTTAAATCAATTTAGGGGCCCTCTTACTAAAGTGCACTAAATGGTTAACATGCATTTTAGTATGCGGTAACAGGATGGGACTGTGGTAACCGTTATCACGCTGGCATGACGGTTATCGCGCACTAATTCCTGTGTTAATTGCTCATCATGAGATGGGGCGGTGAACGGGCAGTTTATGGGCAGAGAGTAGACTAAACATCAGTTGATGCACAATACTTACTGTGTATGGTCAATGTTACAATTAGCATGGGTGCACTTAATGTCATCTCAGTAGGTGAGGTTAAGTGCATCCATGGTAATTGTGAATAACCTTAATGCATGATAAGGGAACTTTCAATGTGGTAACTGCCTGAAACATGCAATGCATGCCCCTGACAGATGAAGGCCGATTCCAAATGCTAGATGCCTAGGCCCTGGGCACGCATTATGCTTGGATGGGGCCAAGTTAGACCTGATTCTGCAACTGCGGGGGCTAGATGCACCCATGATGGTGGACTCGGGGAGATAGATGGACTGGCAGACACCATATTTCGTGTGACTGTACGCACCAGAACCTACGTATCTTCTGCAACCATGCAAGCAGTGGAGCAAGTCTGCCGTGGCCTCCCGTCGCCATGGCAGCAACCTTTTCCATCATGCAGCATGGAATCAGCTGTCCCCCTGTGGCCCCTGAACTCTGGTGCCCACTCGCAGCTGGTAGCCAGCATGGCCTTGATTGGGTCCACCAGAGCCACAGCCAGCCATTGGCATGGGTGGCAGGGGGTTCCTCATGCTCACACTGCTCAACCAGGCCCCTATTCCACTATCGGGAATAGGATGCGTGTCCGTCGGGGTGCTGGGTTATATACACCGGCAGTTACCGCAGTCCCACCCTGTCCTAGCACTCCGTCGCTCCGCCCTCGCCGCCCTCATACAGTGCTCCCCACAGATAAGTGTCTGGTTTTTCTTTCCTTTTGATTTCACCAAAGAGTTTGGTTGCAGGTTGTTTTACTGCAAAATCTAGGATTAAAGTGGTCGTAGCCTGGTGTAGGGGTTAAGTCCTCACACAGATATTTGTCTGTTTTTCTTTTTTTTTACGGCAGGAACTTGTTTTGTAGGGATTTGGCCTTTTTTTGATGGTTTGACTTTCTATGGGCTTAGGCCTTTCCCATTTAGCCCATTGGGATTTTTTATTTGTTGGTGACTGTTGGAAACAGGACATTGGGCTCGATGGACCTTTGGTCTGACCCAGTATAACAGTTCTTTTGTTTTTTTCTTATGTGAGTGGAAATGACAGTTTCAGAAGACTGTCTGTCATTTTTGTTTGCTTGTTTATGAAGCAAAGTGAAATTGCTCTTGCAGATAGCAATCTGGCCTAAACCCCTTACTAATAGCACCTTTCATAGCTTCAATTGGCTACAGTCTTGAAATTGACTGTGACTGGTTGACAGATTTGTAATATAATGGACTGTAATAGACTTTGAGTCAGTCTGACAAAAAACTCAAAAATAGACATGGATTGGAAAATACTTGTTTTTGTTCAACATTTTATTCATTTTTTTGAATGTTAGAAAAAGAAAAGTGACAGATGCTTTTGATGAATGTCTGTCTGGAAATCTAAGCTTAAATCTTTTTAAAATATAACTCCCTCCTGATGTGCCTGCTGGTGCTTTTTCTGGCCCCTATAGCTGTACAGTTGGAAGAGGACCAGGCTTTCTGTCTTAGAAAAAGGGGTGATGAGCAGATGGGGCTGCTTTTCGCTGAACAGACCTTGATTTTAGAAATATGGCATCTGGCCCTATTCCTCGCTTAAGGGGAATAGGTGAGTATACCAGAAACTGCTTCCTGATGATAGTCATAATTTTATTTCAATAGAAGAGGTTGAAGAGACTCCTTGATATTAGAATTAGGGGGTTTGTGACCTGGTGTTATTGTATCCAGGGGTACCAAAATGACATATGGTGGCCAGCAATGACCCAGTGCCTCCTGCCTGTTGCCCTTCTCTCACTACACCCTGGCTGCGTGAAGCTCGCAGACCACAGTACTGCAACCACCAGCGTCAGAAGTGGGAGGAAGCGACTTACTGAGCGCTGCTCATACTTCTGCCGCCTTCAGTTCTTCCTCTGGGCTGCATGTGGAGTTCAGGCCTCGTTGTGTTGCTATCTTGGATCCCCATCTGTGCGTTCTGTTTATATGTTGTTATCATACACCATTCTTAACCTGCTTTATTCTAAATTAACATTTTAGTTTCTACTACCTTTATACCTTTTTACCTTTTGTTCTCTTCCTTCCTCTTTGTTTCAAATTCACTGCAGTGGAGAAAATATTTCAGTGAGCATTAGATTGTGTCAACTCACCTTTGGAAGTCAATCTAAAGAACTTTCCTAATTGATTGATGACAACATTTCTTTCTTTATCAGTGACCTTCTGTGATACTTATGGACTTCATTTTTAAAATTCTGAGCTCTACTGTGTTAATTGTTCGCGCCATTAGCCAGTGTAAAGGTTGACTTGATGAATGAGAAGCTGACACAACGAATTAATATCGAAAGAGAGAGAGAAAATCCACTGCAGATAAAATGCTAAAATCACAGCATTAGCAGAGAAGCTATGAACCAGCAAGGAAAGTCAAAAAAGGTCTTTCATATCAATCCCACAGTTTAAAAACTTTTTTAAAATTAAAAAACAAACCAGTCTTATTGAAAAACGGTCAAACACAAGTCTGTTGTACTCAGTTATTCGATAAAGCTTGACATGTTACAGAATGTTTGTCTGCATCAGGGACTGAAGTATAATTTTTGAAACGCTGGACTGCTGAAAATATGGACTGCTTAAATGCTTGTAAACTATAGGATTGATATTAAAAACCTTTTTTGACTTTCCTTACCAGTTGATGGCCCCCTCTCTGTTGTGATAAAGGATTAACAGCCAGTATCTAATACTGTGGCTGCCTATTAATGCTTACTCTACTCTGACTTAAGCCAGATATTTTATTAACTCCCTGTGGAAAATTAAAGCAGGTTGTTAGTAAATGAAGCCCTACATAAGCTGAATTGTAGTTACTAGAGCACATTATAGGGGTATGGTAACACACTAGCTCATAATTCTGCTGGTAAGCTTAAATTTCATGGATTTGGATCAATAACTTGTATCTTCCAAATCTGAGCTCAAGGCAAATTATATTGAGGTATACTAGTTTATTTCCATGCCCAAGTGGGCTTCCAGTTTAAAAATGACTCGAAACAATGGAGGATGAAGTGATTCATTCAAAATCTTAGAGTCTCAGAATTTGAACCCTGGTGTCCCTGGTTCCTAGTTTCCTGCCCTAACCATCAGACCACTTCTCTACTCTGAGAGCTGATTCTGGGTTGGGGTACTTAGTCTCAGGAAGGGAAGGAAGATGGCTACAACTACCTTGGTAGTCCCAACTGGCCAATGAAGAAGTGTTTGTAGAGTAGAGGTTCTAAATCCAGTCCTTGGGAAATACCTAGGCAGTCAGGGTTTCAGGATAACCAACATGAATATGCATGACAGAGATTTGCATATAATGGAGGCCTTGCATGCAAATCTCTTATGCATATTCATGATAATTATTCTGAAAATCTGACTGGCTAACTGTATCCTGAGGATTGTGTTAGAACTCTGTTGTAGAGGTTGGTAGTTGGTATGGATGGGCAGACAAGAAAGACTGTATGGTCTTCATTTACTGTCATTTTTGTGTTTCTTCAGCTCTTATTCTGGTGAGAGTCAACCATGACACACAAGTTAGGCATCTGGGGAGACGAGAGTGATAATGGAAAGATTAAAATGGGGCCAACTTTTAAAAATTATTTTATAAAGCAAGCTGACATAAAGAAGGCAGTGCACTAAGGTGGCAACTTTTGTGTATAATTTGTGAAATGTGTGATAAGGAAGCTTATCATAGTTCAGGAAGGAGCTATAATAGAGGTGAATTGGCTCTGAACAAGCAACCTGTCTTTTCTGGTAGAAATAATAAAACAGAAGGTTCTCATAAAAGACTACCAGTCCCAGAATGCACCAGGTTTCCAACAGCCACTAGAAGAGCTGAAGTGGGGAAACATGTGTTCAATCAGGAGAGCTATGAGGTAATCCCCAAGCACTCATCTCCAAGGGCAGGGCTTGATTTAGCACAGCTGCGCTGTGCTAGGGTGCAGCAGCCCTCTAAACAGGTTAAAAGAAAAGCTTATTCTACACAGCAGAATCTTCAGCAGAATCTTCATGATCATCAGGAGGAGCAGAGGCAGCAGAAGCCAGAGCTCACGGACAGAGAGAGCAAGAAACACTTTGGAAGAAAGAAGAGAAAAGCATCTGGGAGGTCTGAAGGAGTCCATAGCAGTACGTGTGCTGGGAGGCGTTCCAGAGGCAAGCATACTCCATTGGACTGGAGGAAACCAGAGGAGTGGGGTTGCAGAGCTAGGAATCCCCGGACGGGACCTGTGAGGGAGACAGCTGCATTTGGAAGGGGCCCTAAGACCAGTGCAAGAAGGTATGTGAAGAGAGACCCAGTGTCCAGGGATCTTGATTGGAAGGCTGGACATAAAAACTGGACTACATACTGGCCAGGATATTTAGAGAGGAACCCTAACAGCAATGGAAGCTCAGGTATGAACACTGATCTATGCCCTAGCTATTCACTTGGAAGACAGCAGGGAAACAAGTATTGTTCTGAGAATGCTCCATTAAGAAATTCCTCTGTGCCAATCCATGATATTGATTCTATGATAGTTGAAGAAGAAGGGAATATTGTAAATGAGCAGTGTGAATACATGGATTGCTCTCTGTCTAAACTTCTGTGGTAATATTCTTTTACAAAATACAACAACCATCACAAAGAAATATAAACTTGTTCCTTGATCTACTCAGAAAAGCTTTTGAGCAGGATTTGAGCCACGTTTAGAAAGTAAACCAGCCAAGAGGTTTTGCAGCTGGTTAATTGTCAGCAATTGAGCCTTGCCTAATTGTCTGTGAGCTCTGAAGAGACACTTCTGGGTGTGTGTGAAAATACCAGAAGTTAGCCTTGAAAAAGAACAGTTTTTCATTACTTTGTGGGTTTTGTTTGTTTTTGAAGCACTGCTAAAAAGATATTAGCAGGAGCCTACAGAAAAGACCTTTCTGTTCCCATCAAGGTCTTTATGATTTGATTTGATTGCTTAAGAAGTTCAGTTGTTGTTTTTCCTGATTTTGTTTTTCTAAGTATAATACTGAAAGCAAGTATCCTTTTCTGTGCTACCAAGCAAATCTGTGTTGGGAGAAATAACCCCATAAATAAAATATATCTTCTTGGCTTTACACTCGAGCAAGCACAACTAATTTATTTGTGAACGGCTGATTCTGGTATGAATGGACTACATTTCCCACAATCCTTTGCAAGTCATATTAATATTTGCCTTTGCCAAGACTGTGGACATTCTCACCCAGCGCCCCCGTTTACAAATGGCTTGCAATATTTTTCTATTTGTACTTTTATACAAATGAGTCTGACAGAAGCATAGTGCACATAATTTTGCCATGGAAAATTTTGAATGGAGGTGTCGTTTTTGCAAAATTTGACCTATGAGACAAATTTTCTACATAGTTTTCCTACATTTTAATAGTTTGCTTTGCATGCTTTTGCTTTATAGCAACTCTTTAGCTATCGATTTGAATACAATTTTGTGTGCATAAAACTATAGGCAAAATATTATCCTTTGCAAAGGAAATAAGCTTTGCAAATAGCACTTCATCTGCTAAGATGGCAAATAATGCATACTATTGTAAATAATGTCTATTAGTTGTCATTTTAATGCACAAAGGGGCATGTTGACTAAGATTTTCACCAGCAGCGCGCATTCTTAAAACGAGTGCAGGGATGGCGCTTGACTTGCATTATACGATGGAGGTATGCCCAGCATGTCCCCATGTTGCTAGTATGGGTTTTGCACCATCTCTGTGCTCCTTCCTTCTGCTTGGTACAGTCGACGCAGTTGCATTTTAATGCCATCCATAGAGGCAACTTTTTTGCAATACGATTTTTCCCAGCCATTGTTCAGTGGGTGGAGCTTTGGTACCTGTTGAAGTAAATGAGAGAGACCTAACAAAGCCCCTAACCTTTTTCCTAAGCTGTCCTTTAAGGAAACCTTAGACTTTGATAGGTCTCTCTTATTTACTTCAAGTTTTCCTTAAAGGACAGTTGAGGAAAGGTTAGGGGCTTTGATAGGTTCTTCTCATTTAATTCAACAGGTACCAAAGCTCCACCCACTGAACAATGGTTGGGAAAAATCGTATTGCTGTAACTGTTGCCCTCTTTACAGCTTCTGCCTCTGTCTAGACAGCCAGCCCAATGCCAGTTGAGGGACCGGTTCCATGTGCAAGATGCCTGCAAGCTGAAGCCCTCATGAAATTAAGTAGAGGAGCTCAGAGAAGAGGTGGTGAGTCTGAGAAGCATTCAAGACAGTGAGAAGTACATTGAGATGCTTTTTGAAGCATCCAAGCTGTCTGACAGAAGCGAAGATGGAATATTACAGAATGAAGTGAGTTGGACATGAGTCACCAGAGCCTGCAGAATTGACAACCCAACTCCTCCAGCCCTAAAATTGAAGAACCGTATACAGCCCTGAAAATGGAGGAGGTGAAAGCATCTCAGGAAAGGGAGGAACCAGAGCTCAAGCAGCCCAAAGTTGTGGAATCGGTGACCACAAGGAAACAAAGGGTAGTAGTAGTTGGTGACTCTCTTCTGAGGGATATTGAGGCATCCATTTGCTGACCAGATGGCATGGGACAGACACTGTGGATCCCTTTATAGCAACAGGATAAAATCAAAATAAACATAACTAACTCTTACATTTCAACAAATAGGGGTGACCTACACGGAGCGGTTGGTACACCCCTAAACAAAGGCATGCGAAGGAGTGACCTGCACGGAGTGGCAGGTGCACCTGCTCTTGCTGCCTTACTGGGCAGACTAGATGGATCATACTGGTCTTTATCTGCCATCATATATTATGTTACTATGTTATATTATGTTACTATATTTGATGAGAGGTGTGCTGTCTGCCATGTGCCAAAATCTAGGCTGTTATGGAGAGTTTGCCGAGACTCATCAAGCCTACTGTCTATTATCCGAGGTTGTTCATCCATGTCGGTACAAATGATACTGCTAGATATCCCTCCAAAGCATATCAAAAGTAACTTCACGGCTCTGGGACAGAGGGCGAAGCAGATAGGTGCAGAGATGGTGTTCTCTTCAATCTTTCCTGTAGAAGGAAAAGGCTGAGGCAGAGAAACTCACATCCTGGAGTTGAATGTGTGGCAGCGTGGATAGTGTCATTGAGAGTGTTTTGGTTTCCTTGAACATGAGATGATTTTCCAAGGGCTGCAGAGCAGAGATGGTGTCCACCTATCCAAGAAGGGGTAAAAATGTCTTCCGCAGCAGACTGGCTAACCTACTGAAGGGGGCTTTAAACTAGATGCACTGGGGATGGGTGGTGAAAGCCCCAAGATAAGTGAAAGCCCTCAGGTAAGTAAACATTAAATGCCTCTGTTGAAATGGGTAAAAGGGGCAACATCTGGAAAGCAGTGTGCATAAGTGCCCATAGTATGGGAAATAAGATCCCAGATGTTGAGGCTTTAACGGAAGACTGTTACGGAGATATGGATCACAGACAACCATGACTCTGTAATTAAACCGGGATACACTTTATTCAGGAATGACAGAGTAGGAAGAAGGGTAGGAGGAGTGGCACTATATGTAAAAAATCATATTAAAGCTATAAAATTACATGGCTTAAAAGGGAGCAAGGAGGCACTGTGGGTTAAACTAGAAAGAGGGAACAGGAAATCCATTTGTATTGGTGTGATGTAAAGATGTCCTTCACAGGGAGAAGGAGTGGATGGAAATTTAATAGAAGACATACGTGTATACACAATATTGCTGTGAAAGGAGAAGTGCTACTTATAGTTGATTTCAATGCTTACCAATGGGGAAATTGTTTCTGATGTTATAGTGGGAGATCATCTTGCATCTAGTGATCACCAGATAGTGTGGTTCAGTATTAGGGCTAGGGCTGGTAAAAATCCATTCAAAAGCGAGGGTCTTTAGGAAAATGAAAATAGGACAAAACCTCAAGGAGTCGTTAACGGGATGGGAATAGCTGGAGGATGTAGAAAAACAGTGAGCAAAACTGAAAGGAGATATTTTAAGGGCAACAAACCTTTTTGTTAGAAAGGTAAATAAATGTAAAAGGAAAAGGCAGTCACTATGATTCTCAAAAGAAGTAGCTGAAAAGGTGAAGAAAAAGAGGTTGGCCTTCATAAAATGGAAGAGATCACAGAGAGAAGGCAAGCATCCATATTTGGAAAAAAATTAGAGAAGCTAGGAAAGTAGTCAGGAAAGCAAAGATAGCCAAAGCAATAAGATGGGGGGACAAGATATTTTTCAGATATCTTAGTGAGAAGAGGAAGAGCAAAAGTGGTATTGTCAGACTCAAGGGGGAGGGAAAGAATATTAGAAGCCGGTGAGGATAAAGCAGAATTGCTTAACAAATATTTCTGTTCTGTGTCCGCAGATGAAGAGCTGGGAGCAAGACCTCAGAAAACACCCACAAATAGGAGCAGAAGTGAAGGGGATGTTGAACAATTTTCAGAAGACTGTGTTTGTGAGGAACTAACTAAACTAAAAGTAGACAAAGTGATGAGGCCAGTTAAGATACATCCGAGAATACTGAAGGAACTCTAGCAGCTCCACTGACTGACCTTTTCAATGCTTCTTTAGAGTCAGGAGTGATTCTAGAGGACTTGGAACAGGCACATGTGGTCTCTTTGCACAAAAGCGGAAGTAAGGATAAGGTTGAGAACTACAGGCCGGTTAGTCTGAATTCTCTGGTGAGTAAATTAATGGAAACACTGCTAAAACAGAAGATAGGGAGGTTTCTGGAGTCCGATTGCAGGATCCGAGACAGCATGTGTTTACCAGAGGCAGATCTTGTCAGACAAATCTGATTGATTTCCTTGACAGAGAGTGGGACCGAGGGAGCGCCCTAGATGTGGTGTACTTGTAAAGCCTTTGACATTGTTCCACACAAGCGACTTATAAATAAATTGAGAACCCTAGGGATGGTCTCTAAAGTGACTGACTGGGTTAAAAATTGGTTGACTAAGAGGCAACAAAGTGTTCAAGTAAATGGAGCTCAATCTGAGGAGAAGGATCTGTCCTTGGTCTGATTCTTTTTAACATCTTTATTAGTGATATTGCAGAAGAGCTGTCGGGTAAGATTTGCCTCTTTTCGGATGATACCAAAATCTGCAATAGAGTAGACACCCAGGATGTTTGGGTGGGTAGGGAGAGGAATGGCCAGCAGAAAAAAAGGAGGTGATCGTGCCTCTGTATAAGTCTCCAATGTGACCTCATTTGGAGTATTGTGTGTAATTCTGGAGAGCACACTAAAGCACACTTTCAGAAGGATATAAACATGATGGAGTCGCAGAGGGTGGCTACTAAAATGGTGATTATAAGTGAAAGATCTTAATATGTTAAAGGAAAGGAGAGATAAAGGAGATATGATAGAGATGGTTAAATACCTCCATGGCTTAAATGCAAAAGAGGAGACCCCCTTTTGATTGAAAGTAACTCTGCAATGAGAGGGCATAGGATAAGCGTGAAAGGCGATATATTTCTTTACAGAAAGAGTAGTAGATTTGTGGAATAGTCTCCCAGTGGAAGTAGTAGAGATGAGGACAGTAGCTGAATTCAAGAAAGCATGGGATAAACACAGAAAATCTCTAAAAGAAAAGAAGGGGACTATAGCATTTGATATGGAAGGACAGACTAGATAGGCCATATGATGTTTTTTCTGCTGATATGTTTCTATGTAAGTGCACCCACGCTAAGTGCAACATCGCAAGCAAGTGTGCACCAAAAATGCCCATGCTATCCGCAATGTGCACATGCCCTCCAGAAACCCTCAGTCTCTGCCCCAGCTCGTGCTTCTCAAGCAGTACAGGAGTTTTAGTACAGTTGCGTTTTGCGCTGAACCCCAGTAGCACATTTTAGTAAACATGCCCCAATCTTTGTACATCAGCCTCCTTGATGGGTAGTTTTCAAAGATACAGACTATAAGTAAGATCATGGCTTCAATTACATATTTGTTCTTTCAACTTTCAAGCCACACAAGTCTTGGTGGTTCTTCTACAAATGTTGATACTTCATGACTTTACTGTTCTTAGAAAGCTTCTCACCCTTGGTGTAAGGCATTCTTTTGTGTGTTTTTTTTAATATTTAGAATCCATTTGTTTGGATAATATTTGAATTAAGATGATGAAAAGCCTAATTAGTACAACTACAAAATTATTCAACAAACCAGTAATGAGTGTATTGATCATGATTACTCCCATCATATTTCTTCCTTGCCTGATTAATTGTATAGCAGAACTTCTCTCACCATAACAAAATCATTTATTAACAAGACAGTTTTTCCAATGTTCCAACATATTTCCTCCTAAGGAAGTAATTCCTAGAAGATTTTTAGTATGAGCACTTTATACCATCCAAGCTAATGGTCCAACCATTGGAACTAATGGCCCTTTGTGAGTCTGAAGCTCTTTATCCCTGCCAGGTAGTGTTGGAAAGGGCTGGGAAACATTCCTGACTTCTGCATATTTTGACACTCAAAAGAAAGAGAAGAATGCTGGAGGCACTTAATAATGATAAAGCCTTAAAACCATCTGATAATGATGGAGGACAACAGTTCAAGGCACCTAGAAAGGAGCGAGATAACAAGGAAAGGTCGTTATTGAAGAATACAATTCCAAACATCTGAAACAGCCCTACTATACCTTTTAATTTAATTACTATATACTTCAACCACCATACTTGGATGTTTTCCACACTTTTATATGTCTTTTAATAATTATTTATAATGACTTTCCAACTGATTTATGTATTTGTATTTACAAGATTTTTTGTATTTATAGTTTTTAACTCCTTTGTGTATATGTTTCATTAAGAACTACATTACCCCTGATGAAGGCTAGTCATTGAAACATGGCCGTGTCGGGTGTTTTGGCATTGTTTTCGTTAATAAAGACCTTTCCTTGTTATCTCGCTCTTTTCTTGCTGCTTTGGACTAATCTGTGGTAGTATTGCACTTTGTGTTTGTTTTTTTGTCACAACTCAAGGTCATTGTTACAACTCGTGCAGCAAAGAAATTATCCCCCCTCTTTCTCTTTATTGCAGGGGCTAAGGGAATGCGGAAACCATCCTGGAATGTGTTAGTAAAACAGAATGGATGTTTTTTTGCCATTCAATTTACCGTTGATTCAACATTTCTCTTTGGCATATTATTTGGGAAGCCACTGCTGCTGAAGACCTTTTGATAGAAAACAACATCCAATGACTGATCTACTGCAGTGCCTTTAGTTCAGGACTTCTTCCTGTGGAGAAATCCTTGTCTAGTAATCATTTCCTTTTCATCTTCCATTAACACGAGTGCCAGCAATTACTCGAAAGTGAGTTTACTTTTCCAAATGCCAAAACATAAGGAAGATATGTGTAATCCTAGAAAAGGCTGCTTGTTTCTATTTTTTGGAAGCCATTAGGTGACAGATGACTACAGGATCCAGTTTCATATTAGAGGTAAAGTGGTTCTCTAATGTGTGCTGACTCTTGCTCAGTTAGCGTGATTTTCAGCTGGCTCCTATCCGGATTGCAAATTAGACCAGCTTTGAATGTAGCCTACGTTCTTTGGACAGGGGCTGCTGAATATCGTGCTAACCTGCCCGGTTAGTGCTGCTGAGCTTGGAGAAGCATCTGCACTTGCCTGGTGAGCGCTTGCACCGTCCCCGCACAGCCAGGCTGGGCTATTTGAGATATTCAGTGGCACTATTTGAATAATGTCACTGAATATCATGGTCTGCTCCTTTGGCCGGTCAACTAAGGGTTTTGAATATCAGCCTACTAGTTTCTAAGCTATTCTGTTAGTTCTAAAAGGAATAAAGTTACAGTCAGTACAGAAATGGCCATGGCTTAATAGGAGAAAGAGGACAAAATGCAGGTAGATTGTAATGAGGGTAATGAGAACTTGCATGAATGAGTGGAATCTTCAAAGCACTTGGGGGGTCATTTTAGAAACTCTATTCATGCTTTAGACATCCAAAAATGGGAAGTGACAGCCAAAGCACAAAGACTGTCTTCAGAGTCATTTGAGAAGCTGGTTGTGGGGACATCCTCAGGACATCTGAATCTGGATGGGGGCATGGAGGAGGCATGGCCAGAGCATTCCCAGGAACCTGGAGGTGTGGTTAGGGTGCTCTCAGAGACCAGGACCTTCCCGCCTAATCATGGACATCTTTACATTAGACCTGCTCCGAGGCATGTGTAGTAGGGAACAAGCATCTGAGAAGTGTTTGTTTTCACAGAAAAACATCCAGGGAGTGTAGAGAAGAAAGCACACCATCATCCCCAGCACCCAGCGCACTTTCACCTATAGTAGTAGCAGTGTTTGAACCCTGGTTGCTCTGTTCCTAACCCATGTCTGGCTTCTGAAATGGGGGTTTGGGGATGTCTAAGTAGATGCTCTGCAGATGCCCCTGTTGGGCACATCCAGGTTTTGTGAAATCGCGCCTGCACCTGGACATGCCTGCACGTGGACTGACCTAAAATTCCCCTCTAGATATGTTCTCTTCATGGGTAATGAAATGTCACTAAAGCAAGCAGAAACCAGACTTCTCTGATGTTTTGATTTTTTTGTTGTTTTAAATTATAGGTTAAGAATTCTGTTTTATGTGAGTACAAACAGAATATCCATTGATTTATTAATGATTTCCAAACGGCCCTATGCCAGTAATAACAAATACATCATCATATAAGCACAGAGCACTTCAGTACAAAGGCAAATATATCACAAAGCCAAGCAGATATTTAATTCTAAATTTATTTAGATTTAGCTCAAGCAGAGGATATTATAAAAAATATATTGAGAAACTTCAGAATTTTACCTTTCCTGGAGCATTTTGAAATATATTTTTCAGGCCTGTTCTTTCAGATAGCAAAAGTAGCTATAGCCCTTCGCAATTCCTTCCCCTTCCTACTTTCTAATCCAATGGAAAATCACAAAGAAGCTGGACGATGAGTAGCTGATAAGAAGTGACTTAGCTCCATAGCAGGGGCTGTGCAGGGACTCAATGGTAAAGAGCGTAAACAGATTAAAAATTCATAAGAAATAAAGAAGAGATCTAAAAAGAAATGAACTCTTCCAGCAGTATTGTCTGCTTCATAGCACTTTAAAGTATCTGGTTAATATTACAGCTTTAATGTAAATAGTTTTAAAACTCTTCTTACCGTACAGCAGACCCAGCTGTTTGTAGCAATAAAGTTCTAAATGGTGATCCAACCAGGTTTAGTGTGTATTCGTAGGTGCCCATTTGATTTGTTTGGGTGTCTAAAAATTTAAAGTGCGTGCAAATCATCTGTATGCATATACACCGCACACTATGGAACACAAAACACAATGCAAAACATCACCCCAAACTCACAGGCGAACTAACCACATGCACAATGCTGACCGACAAACACCTAACCACATTCAGAGATGAACCCACATCATACACTCCAGGAAACACTTGCCTATAACCTGCTTGTACATAGTTATCATTATGTTAAGTTCTCAGAATGTTTAAAAGTTACCATGTAAAAAGTTCTAAAAGTTCTAAAAACCTATTTTATGTAACAAGGACAGACTAGATAGGCCATGTGGTCTTTTTCTGTCATCATGTTTCTATGTTTCTAGTTATATGTAAACCGCCCCCCCTGATCTCTGGAAGGGGCGGTATAGAAAAGTGTAACAAATAAATAAATATATACCTATGAATTAACGTGCCTACAGTCAATTGCGTGCTTAAGGTTCTTATGTGCGTACAATTTATGCTAAAAAAAAGAATTAGGTGAAATGAACACGAAAAAAAAAGCATGAAACTGGGGAAACATTTATTTTAAGTGAACATGAGCCAAACTTTTTTTTATGGCCATACACATCCATAGCAGCCAGTTCTCATTTCTAGGGGTATTATCAGTTCAAAGGATTCTGCCGATGTCACCATGACATGGAAAAGGCATTTCTCAACATGACAGATTTAAAAGTGTTTACACAATGTGTCATAAAGACATAGAGCTCACCCCAATTAAAACAAAAATAGTCCCATCTTTTAGCAAAAATACAAACAAATGGTTGTTTCAAGGAACCGCAATAGTGGAAACACAAAAGTGGTCAGCAAGGTCTCAGCTTTCATTGGGCAATGGCAAAAACTAACTAGACATGAGTCCAGCTGAATGCCACTTTAACTTCAGCCCGTTAACATCAACGACCTGCCGCCACCACCTTCCACTCATGCACTTCTTACATCAACAGCATAGACAATAACATGCGACCGTGATAACTCCCCAGCCAACTTAGCTTGTACATAGAGAAACAGGAGTTGAAAACAAGCCGCTACCCCGACGTCACTTATTGAGCTCGTGTACGTTTCGCGAGAAAACTCGCTGCATCAGGGGATATGCTGTAAGAACAAGAAACAAACATCAACCAACAATACCTACTAACAAAGATGAAACGAACAGCACACATTTCGAATCCACAAAGAGAACAGCCAGGAAGAAACTTACCTAAAAGCGGCAGCCTAACTGACACCTCAACAAAGTCACAAAAACGCCGCGCATGCTCGAATCAACCCAACTCACCGCACTAAAATAAGAGACTGCCCATGACGTCAGCGAACAGCCCCCGAAAGAAACTCCACCTCCTTAAGCCTATTATAGGCAAACAGCCCAATCAATACGGAGATTTAAACCCTCCGGCATAACCGTACGGAGCCTAAAAATCCACTTCTGCTCACAAATTAAAAGGGACTGCTCCCTACTCTTGCCATCCCTCCCACCCAAAACTCGATCCAAACAAAAACATTTCAATTCCGAGAACTGATGGTTAAATTCAAGGCAATGCGGTACCAAGGGTGCTTCACGGACTGAGCATTTAAGCCGGCTTCTATGCTCAATGATGCGCTTCCGAAACATCCTACTGGTACTACCCACGTACAACAGGCCACAGGGACACAAGACCCCATACACAACAAACACAGAGTCACAAGAAGTCTGATGCCTGAACTTGTAACAAACCCCATGATATTGCAATTGGGTAATTTCACTAGATACTGCGCAGATGGAACAGTGATCGCATGGATGATGACCCCGCACTCCGGCGCCCACATCCTCAATCGAGCGCAAACACGAGGGACTCAAAATCTCCCGCAAATTGCGCTGGCGCTGCCAAACACATCGCACAGTCTTGTGTGCCAAACATGGTACCGTGTGTAATATACCCACATGCCTCCGTACGATCCGCTGAATGGAAAAGCTGAACGGGGAATATCTAGAAATTAAATTAACATGATCCCCGTCAGCATTGGGATCACCCCTAGGCTTCGGCGCCAGTAACAAAGACCGGTTATTATAGAGCGCCCTCCGATAGGCATTCCGCACCACCCCATGAGGATACCCCCTGGCCAGAAAACCGCGAACTAAAGATTCAGATTGCAACTTGAAATCCGCAATAGAGGAACAATTCCGGCGATAGCGGACAAACTGGGAGAAAGGCAAGCTGTTGCGTAAGCTCAACGGGTGAGCACTGCCATAATGCAATAAAGTGTTCCTGTCCGTGGTCTTCCGATGCACACTCGTGACCCAACCGGCCACATCCTTAGTGATGACCACGTCCAGGAACACAATCTGAGCAAAACTGCAAGTGCTAGTAAATTGAATATTGCTTTCACAACCGTTGAGCCACCCAACAAACTCCTCAAATTCACTTACCGCTCCGTGCCACAAAACAAACACATCATCTATATATCTGCACCACAACCGCAAGCGCCCAGCAAAAGGAGAGGTATGCACCCAACGGGCCTCATACTTCGCCATGTACAGATTGGCAACAGACGGGGCGCAGGTGGCCCCCATGGCCACCCCGGAAATTTGGTGGTGATAAAGCCCCTCAAACCAAAAATAATTCTCAGAAATAGCCAATCGCGATAAACTCTTAACAAAGGCAACCATCTCAACACTCATGTCCCCCCTACGATGCAGACACTCCTCAATCACATCCAACGCGGCCCCCTGAGGAATTGATGTATACAAAGATGCCACATCCAAGGTGGCCAACAAAATTTCAGGGGAACCTGCCAGGTGAGAATGATCTTCCAGAATGGTCAAAAAATGCATAGTGTCCCTAATATAAGCTGGGATATCTAATAACAAAGGTCTCAAAAACGAATCTGCAAAAGTAGAAAGGGGCTCGAGCACCGTCCCACGCATGGAAACAATGGGATGGCCAGGCGGATGGTGCAAATTTTTATGTATTTTGGGCAGTAAGTAAAATCTAGCCACAGAAGGGCTGCGGACGTTCAAAAAAGAAAACTCCTTCTTGGATATTAAATTACGCCCCAGCGCCTCCGTGGTAAGAGATTTAATAGCACTTTGCAACTGTGTGGTGGGGTCCTGGGACAATGCCACATACGTGGTCAAATCCGACAAATGGCGATGTGCTTCTTGTAAATAATCGTCCCGGGGCCACACCACCACGGCACCACCTTTGTCCGCATTCCGAATCACTAACTCGGGTCGAGCAATCAAACTGTTCACAG
The DNA here is from genome assembly GCA_033557465.1 of Ichthyophis bannanicus. Lineage (NCBI taxonomy): Eukaryota > Metazoa > Chordata > Amphibia > Gymnophiona > Ichthyophiidae > Ichthyophis > Ichthyophis bannanicus. The sequence goes on along the minus strand of CM066049.1, from coordinate 113,653,898 downwards.
CCTCCCTCTCTTCCCGAGTCAGAGCGGAAAACAAAGGACGGCCCGAAGTTTCCAAATGTTGAATGTCACGAAGCACTAATTGCTTAAAAATAGATAAAGCAGGAGGTAACTGACCAGGGGGATTCCAAGAGGACTTCAGGGGAAGAGGAACTCGTCTCAAAGGAACAGCATCACCAACTTTGTTGGCTTGTGAGGAAGAAAAAAATATTTTCAAATGCAATTTCCGAAGAAGTCCCTCGAGATCCACCCGGAACTGAAAAGAATCAAAAAAGGTGGCTGGCACAAAAGAAAGTCCTTTGTTCAGAACACGCAATTGAACTTCCGACAAGACCACGGTGGACAAATTAACAACCAAGGAGGAAACAGGATCAACCGCAGGAACAGCAACAAGACGAGGCTCAGTTACCGACTTGCTCCGCGACCCTTGAATCGGCCGCGGGATCCACCTTTCTTCTCTGGTCCCGAGCCGTTGTCCAAAAAAGAAGTCTGTCCTGATCTCGTGGATCCACCCGACGAATCCTCAGAAGACTGATCGAAGTCTACTCGTTTCCGATGTTTCCTGTAAGACTTGCGATTGGGGTTCATCCATGGATAAACATAACCACAAGTGTAGTCCTCATAGTCGCGTTTCAACTTCTTGTTTTTAGCAAACTTCACCTCCTCCCGAAGTTGATCCAGTTGTTTAGTCATATCCTCAGTACGAGACTTAAAACCAGAATCAGATTCCTTAAGCTTAAACTCATCCAATAAAGACTTAGCCTCCTTGGTCAACTCCTCCAAACTGGACTTGGCCGTGTCGATCACCAAAACTATCAGGTCAAGAGAACACTTGTTTAATATGCAGTTCCATTTGGTCAAAAAAGCAGGATTGGTGGCAAATAAACGAGGTTCTTTGTAAACACGTAGTCCACGGGGGATGTGCTGACGCCGCACATACTCAATTAAAGACAGACGGTGTAGTTCAGACCGAACTATGCGCTTCTGCAATCCTAACAACTTATCCCAGTTAAGAACTTCCCCGGATGACCCCGGCTCATCCAAGCCAAAGGGGGTGTGTTCAGTAATAACATGGGAAATGTGATCACTGGAAAAACTAAAAATCTCCTTCCAGGATGAATGACCCTCCATGATTGGTAAACCAAACAGCTGTTGTGGTCACGTTAAGGAGTGTAAATATCAAAAAGACATAGAGCTCACCCCAATTAAAACAAAAATAGTCCCATCTTTTAGCAAAAATACAAACAAATGGTTGTTTCAAGGAACCGCAATAGTGGAAACACAAAAGTGGTCAGCAAGGTCTCAGCTTTCATTGGGCAATGGCAAAAACTAACTAGACATGAGTCCAGCTGAATGCCACTTTAACTTCAGCCCGTTAACATGGTGGCGGCAGGTCGTTGATGTTAACGGGCTGAAGTTAAAGTGGCATTCAGCTGGACTCATGTCTAGTTAGTTTTTGCCATTGCCCAATGAAATCTGAGACCTTGCTGACCACTTTTGTGTTTCCACTATTGCGGTTCCTTGAAACAACCATTTGTATTTTTGCTAAAAGATGGGACTATTTTTGTTTTAATTGGGGTGAGCTCTATGTCTTTTTGATATTTACACTCCTTAACGTGACCACAACAGCTGTTTGGGTTACACAATGTGTCATGTCACTCAGAGTTAACCAGCCAAATGTTGCTGGTGCACATTGAAAATCATCATTAACCAGCTCAGTCTTCTCCCTATCCCAACTATGCTTCTGAGCATGCCCAGTGGTGTAAATACCAACCAAGCAGCTCCTGCAATGCAGGGGGGTAGAGGGAGCCCAGTCGACCCAGTGGTTCCTAGCCTGAAATTGCAGCAGCAGAGTGTACAGTAAAGATGTTTGCTACACCACCTCCTGCTATCTCTCCGTTACCAAAGTACTTTTCAACGGCAGCCCGAGGCCTGGAACAACATCTCTCACTGCGCTTCTGCTTCTTCAATGACTTTTACTTATTTATGCCTTTGCAGTCTGCCAGACAAATCCAGCAGTAGTTAATTCATTCACCATAAGTCAATCGATTATTGACTCAGATCGCATAAGAGCAGCATTGCGGCATTTTTATAGCGGCTTTTAAATCAAATGAATAAATTCCACAAAGGAAAATATTTTGTGGCTCACTTGGAAGATGCAGTACTATTCAGGACAGCGCTAGGGCTTAATGAATTGTTCTGCACCATGTTGGAGTGTTTACAGTCTGGGAGCAGGTGATGGATCGCAGCAGAATTCCGTTTTAAAAAGAGTCGGGTATAATGAGCATGACATAAATGTTGCCAACCCTGGCTTTAGTAGTGCACTTACAAATTGTTGGAATAATTAGTTTTTATTCTCCATCGATAAAGCAGACAGGATAATTATGCATAATTATATTAAAAAAATTCATTTTCAAAGTTTGAATATTTTCTAACTCAAGCAACGTTTCAAAAACAAACCCAAGTCATCCTATGCTTTGGAGCAGCAGAAAGCTGGAGCACATAAGCCTCTAGGAGTGTAGCAGTGGTTTGTTCTTAGTGAACCTCATTGAACTGTGTGGGAGAGTCTTGTCCTCCCTTGCAATTCATTTGCACATCATAAAATCGTATGAGGATGATTGAGTTCAGGCAGTAAAAATGTGCATTTAGTTTGTCTGGATGACTAACAACTTAAAGTGAACACACATTGCTTGTAACCACATATACATAGGAATCAAGACATAGAATCAACTTATTTATTTATTTCACAGACTTATATACCACCTTATCCAGCAGTCAAGGTGGTTTACAATGAACAGAACTTGAACATTACATCTAACTTGTTTAACTTTGTACAATATAACAGTGCATATGTACATATAGTAGTGAATGTTGAACAAGAAGTTAACTATTTACAATGTACCTGGCAAGAAGGGATAGGGGTTAGGTGGTAATATTTGGACTATAAGTGGTGTACATCAGTGATAGACTGATTACGGGGTAGTTGGGCAGATGTGGTGGAGGGCGTTTGAGTCATGATCAGGGACTATTTACAATGCGAATATTAACACAGCCTTTGTTAGGGTGTAGGTGCTTCTGAGATATGTTGACCATAGTGTTCTGTGAATAGTAGTGAGTTTATTCTTTTTCTGAAGTCCTTTATTTCCCTTATTGCTGGAGGTAGGGAATTCCATAGAATTGGGGCATAATATGAAAATGCTCTATTGCTCATTGTTTTTGTTTTGTGGAAGTCAGTTGGTGTAGATGGAGGGTTTTGGGAACATCTCCCTTCTCTGTCTGGTGTCTGGGGTTTTGGATATTAGAGTGGTAAGGTGAGATGGTGAGATGTTATGGATCAATTTAAAGATGATGACCAGGTTCTTGCATTTACTTCTACTGGCTATAGGGAGCCAATGCAGACTCTGTAAGATTGGTGTGATATGGTCTGAACCAGATGCTTGCATTATTACATGTGCTACTGTGTTTTGTGCAAGCTGGAGGTGCGCTAGTGTTTGCTTTGGTAGACCTTGCAGTATGCTGTTACAGGCAATGATCAATCCACATATAGACAATTGTAAGACTGTTCTGAAGTCTGATGGTTCTAACAGGGCCTTAGTCGTTGGAGTATCTTAATCTTTCTATAGATGGCTTGGGTGGATTTAGTTATATGTGTAGTAAGATTCGGGGATTTATCCAGAATGATATCTAGATATTTTGCCTCCTCCTTCACTGAAATTACTGCTTCTCCTATTTGGCGGGGAGCTGAATTCTTTGTCTCTGGTTATGAAGATGGCTTCTGTTTTTATTGAGGTTTATCTTCAAATTGTTTGATAAGAGCCATTGGGCTGCTTCATGATAACATGCTGTAATTTTGCTCTAGGTTAGTTTTTGTGGTGCTGTTTGGAAGATACATCTTGATATCATCAGCATAAATGTGATAGAAAACTTTGTGTTTGAAAGATTTTGCAGATTGGTTGGAGGTAAATGTTAAATAATAGGCCAGATAGAGCAGAGCCCTGAGAGATTCCTTGGTTTTGACTAAAGGGTTTCGATGTGTTTTGGCCAGTTTTTACCTGTTGAGTGTGTTCCTTCAGGTATGAAATAAACCAGTTTAGGATCATTCCACAAATTCCAATTTGTTGTAATCTTGTTAAAAGTATATTGTGGCTGATTGAATCAAATGCTGATGCAATATCAAGGAGTATCATTATAAATGCATTCCTGGGTTTTTCTATACCTTTATTGAGGGTATCGAATAGGGCTATGATGAGGGTTTCAACACCGTGATGAATTCTAAAGCTGTACTGTTGTGGATCGAGTGGAGAGTCTAGGTGGTCTTGCAGCTAGTTTTGAATTATTTTTTTCTATTAACTTTGCTAAGAATGGTAGGCTCGATATTGGTCTGTAGGAGCTCGGTTGGAGTTTATCTAGAATGTTTGATTTTAGGACTGGATGTATAGATGCTTGTTTCAGTGATTTTGGCATGTAGCCTTGAGTTAGGGAAACGTTTTACTTGGAACCAATGTATTATGTGCCATCTTTACCCAGCTTACAGGGCATGGGTTTCCTGTGGCTGTGGCTGTGTTTATCGTTGTGACTATTTTATCAGGGTGTTCTATGGTGATTGTTGTGAGGGAGTGCAATGTTGGATTGATAGTGGAGGGTTCTGATTTGCATACTGGGGGGGGGGGTCATAGGCTGGAGTGTATAGTTTGGTACTGTAGTAGTTACTTAGTACCTGAGGACTGATGCATGTAGAGGGGTCATCACTGTGGGGTGATTTGGTTAGATATTTTATTATCACAAAGAGCTCCCTTGGTCTGCTGAGTGGTTTCATTAGTATCCTAGTCTGGTTTTCCTTCTTAGCATTGTTTATGGCCTCTTTATACTTATGTAGTATGTTCATATATTGGTCCAAGTGTTTGGTTCTCCTCCATTTTCTTTCTAGTTTATGCAGAAGTCTCTTTAGGGATCTTAGTACATTATTATACAGTATGTTTGATCTTTTAGAGGTTGGTTTGTTTGTGTTTGTTAGGGCAGTTGTGACCCAAAAATGCAGTTTTAATGATCTTCCTAGATATTTCAGCAGCTTTTGATTCTGTTAATCTCGGCGCAAGACTCCATCAAATTGGAATCTGCGGAATAGCCCTAGCCTGGTTCACCTCATATCTGAACGACCTCACCCAACAAGTAAAAACTGATCAAACGTCATCCCAACCATTTAGTCAAAACCAGGGAATCCCCCAAAGGTCAGCCTTGTCTGCCCTTCTATTCAATATCTACCTTCAACCAATATGCAAAATTTTCCAAAAACAAAATCTTCTACCATATTTACGCTGACAATATCATGATGTACCTCCCAATCAATACTTTAAAACTTAACCTAGAACAGATCGCAGGCATGCTACCATGAAGCCTCAGAGTGGCTTGCTTCTAACAACCTGAGAATAAACATTAATAAAACAGAAGCCATATTCATAACAAGAGATAAGGAATTCACCCCACCACCTCAGATACACCTGGGAAGAGCAACAATCGCAGTAAAATACTTGGGAGTTATCACTGATAGACTCCTAACGCTCATTACACACATCCTAATTCTGCACAAGCCATATATAGAAAAACCAAAATGCTCCAATGACTAACACCTCTCCTCGAATCTTCAGACTTCAGAACAGTAATTCAAGCAATGATCAGTCCCCACTTAGACTATTATAACAGTATCCTACATAGTCTCCCAATGCAAACACTGGCACGCCTCCAACTTGCGCAAAACACAGCTGCGCATGTTTCTTATATACTGTCTTTCATGATATCAAGGTGGTTTACATTGAACAAACTGAAATTACATTGAACAGGGCATTATAACTTGGAGATAACTATTTTACAGGGAACATGGGCAATGGAGGGTTAAGTGGCTTGCCCAAGACCACAAGGAGCACCTGTGGGACTAGAAACCCCAGTCCTTCCGGCCCAAGGTTGCTGTCCTCTAGTGGGATTTGAACCCCTGACCTTCCGGCCTGAGGTAGCTTGCCCCAACCACTAGGCCACTCCTCCACTCCATATATAATGCATGTAGCGAATACTGATCACATCACACCAATTCTTCAGTCTTCACTGGCTCACAATAGCCACTTGAATTAAATATAAAAACCTGGTTATTTATATTTAAACTAATACATGACATAGCACCATCACACATCACCACATTTAATATCCAAAACCCCAGATACCAGACTGAGAAGGAGCTGTACCCAAAATTCACTATGTCATCCAAACGACTTCCTTAAGGCAACCAAAACGACAAAAGAGCCTTCTCTCATTATGCCCCAACACTTTGGAACGCCTTGCCTTCAGTCATAAATGAAATAAAGGACCTTACTGACTTCAGAAAAAGATTAAAGACATACCTTTTCAATGAACACTATGGCCACTCCCACTTCCAGAACCCCTTACCACATATCAGAAGGAGCCTTAACACCACTTCATATACCACCCTACCCTTCACTGGTCCTGCACAATTCATCGAATACACATTTCATAGAAACATAGAAATATGATGACAGAAAAAGACCACATGGCCTATCTAGTCTGTCCTTCCATATCAACAACTACAACAGTCCCCTTTTTACCTTTAGAGATCCTCTGTGTTTGTCCCATGCTTTTTTGAATTCAGTTACTGTCCTCATGTCTACCACCTCCACTGGGAGACTATTCCACGGATCCACTACCCTTTCCTTAAAGAAATATTTCCGCCTATCACTCCTTAATCTATCTCCCTTCACCCTCATAACCACCCCCAGCCTTTTCTCTGGAAGCCCTAAATTATTGCATCCCTAGTCCTATCAGATCAACCAATGTAAATAGTTTTACAGTTAAACTCTGTACATAATTAGTTCTGTTCGATGTAATTGTTCTGTTGTCTGTAAACCGCCTTGATTGTCAGATAAAGCGGTATATAAGAATGAGAAATAAAATAAAATAAATAAATAAAATATAGCATAGTTCCAACTGTCTACTAGGGTATCTATATTGGAGGTGTCATGTCTTAGTTGAGGGAGTAATCCTTGAAGCAAGGAGTCTCTGTTGTATAATTTAAATCGTGTTTTAGAAGGAGATTTGGGTTTTTGTCTAGGGACTGAATTATTATATGGGACATCAAATGTGATGCTATAATGATCAGACCATGGGACCAGCTAGTTTGATAGGATGGTGTATGTCCTTGTAATAGTTTAGTTGGGAGGAAAATAAGATCTAAGGTGTTTCCTTTATTGTACATTGAAGAATTTTATAATTTGTGTGTTGTCCATTTCATTCATAGCTTTAATGAATGAGTGGCTTGGGTAGTATGTATTGAAGCAAGGTTAAGGTCGCCTAGTACTATTAACTCCTTGTTAGGGTGTGTTTAGGTGCATACTGTTTCAAATATTGTGCTTAGAGAATTGGTATCCTGTGATGGAGCTCTATAAATCAGGTAAAATGATGCCTCTTTAATTTCAATAATGAGTGTGTCTAGTCCTTCATAGCTGTTGTTGGCTATTAAGGGGGGTTTCAGGATCTTCTTTGCAAGAATCAGGGCGCCACTTCCATGTTAATGTTTTATGGTAATGTGTTTTTTGATTAATAACTGTATGGAATTATTGGTATATTATAACACCTATAGAATACCCTCCCACATCCGCAACACGAACCAATACAGCAGCTCCAGAGCCTTCTCTTACATTGCCCCAATATTGTGGAACTCCCTCCCCAATGACTTAAGAGCTACAAAAGACCTCCTGCAATAACCTTGGTAGATCGGACCCGGCATCCTATCCCTCCTGCGCAACCCACCTTTACTGACCCCCCCCCTTTCTTCCCCCCCACCCCCCCACCTTTCCCAGCCCCTTTACAAATCACTCAAAGACTTCTTAACGTGGAAGAACCAACTGGTCGCAGCTTTATTATATTTATAAACAATTAACATTCCAAAACATAACAATCTTAACAATCCCCCAAAGCGGAGCAATACCTCACCCGCCATATGACTAGCAAAGTGACCTTGCCTCCGCTTCGGCCGTGTCCTGGCACCGGCCAACTTGCTACCGCCCTTTCCCCGACCTCACCATGTGACTAGCAAAGGCCAGCAGGGCTTATCCGGGTCGGGGGCACCCCACCCCCGCCCAAGTATGTCCTAAAGGCTCCAGACCCTGGAGACCTCCGGGATCCCGCCTTGCCCCCCAACTGCGACACCCCAAACCGCCATCACCTCCTCTAGATAACCAAGGGGAGGGAGGGAGGGAAGCTGTCCCGCTGCACGCCCGACGCTGGAAAGGAGGGAGCCGCCAAACTCCCTCCCCTTTAAAGCCTCGGGCGTGCAGGGCCGTTTCATTGGCTCCGCTCCTTGCGCTTGTGGAGCCAATGATTTTAAATGACGCTGAACGCGTCTACCACGTCCTCTGCCTGGCCTCCCACGTACCACCCCCCCAAGCCCCGCAGCAGGACGCCGGACCCGGGCCGCTCACCAGGTTACCGGCGTCCACCGGGACCTTGCCCGTGTCCTTCCCATTCCGGAAGGATTTAAAGACATTTCTATTCATTGAACATTTTGGCGACTCAAACAATGTCCCCAAATCCTAAGAAATCTGAAGCACTGTAAAGCAACTTCATGTGGCAATGCGAGATCATAAATTAAGGATGCATCAAATTTCATGATACATATGTTTTCGTCCATACTTAACTTGTTATAACTATATACAATAAACTGTGTAAACTGTACATAGTTTGAAAGTTTAATGTAAAGTTTGCTGTGACGTTTCATGTAAACCGCCCTTAATCTCAGGAAGGGGTGTTTATATAAAAGCTTGTTAAATAAATAAAATACGTTAGCTGTGCTGAGTGATATGTTTGGTGTATTGCATACTTAGAAGTGTGGCTATGCAAATTAGTGTGATCAGTCCTTTGAATTCCATTTCTGTGTTTCTTGCGGCTGATGTATGCTATAAAATGCTCTGTATATGAGTTAGTGGTAATGACAGGTTTGAGGTTCGTTCAATTTCTATAGCTTTGTTCAGAATAGGAGGTGGAGGAAGGGTAGTGGGTTTGTAAAGTACAATCTTAATGTACAGCAGAATGTATTCATGCAAATTAATTAGTTATTCAGTATTACATTTATGTTAAGATTCATATCTTTTTGTGATAGATAACTGAGGTAGTCAGGTGGTTGGGGAGAATTATGAGAAGTGTGACTGGCTTACCAGACTGTGTTTGCCATTTGGTTGAATTTTCCACGTTTATCTTGTCTTCTTTCTGGGTTGTTGGCAGTTTTCTCTCGGTCCATGCCAAAGGGCCCTTCGGCAAGGCCCTTAGTCATGGGCATGCCTTGTGTTGCTGTCCTTCTGAAGCAGAGCAGCTTGGGTCGGTGATCGGGAGGAGTTTGCGCTCTTGTGTGCATCCAATGCGCGCCTAAAAAATAAATAGGTGAAACAAAGAAAAAAAAAATGCCTGAAAATCAAGAAAGATTTGTTTTAAACAAAGATGTATCCCATTTCTTTTGGGCTGTGCATATCCCAGCCCTCAGCTTTCCTTAAAGGTGCAGTTGTCAATAGGAGTGAACAAGCCAAACATTTTCATTTTGGTTAGTTTCCTATGCTGTTTATATGGTTTATCTTTTTATTTGGATTTTTACATTTTTGAAGGCAATGTCATCAATAATGTGTTCTATTGCTTAATAGTGTGCACTAATGAGCAATGGTGCACACTATTGACACAGGCAAAAAATAGAAAATTCTGGGTCTTTTTCTGTAGTTTCATGTTATAAATGACATAAAACAACAAATGCACATCCTTAGTTGTCAGAAATTATTCTTTTGGAGTTTTTGCAACAGACTAGTTTTAATCATGTTATTGATGTTGAAGCAATTTTAAATACTGATAGGTGGCCAGCAAAAAACTATAAAACAATTCAAGAAAGTCTTGGACAGGCACAGAGGATCCCTGATTGCAAATAAGTGGCAAGGAAAGTGAGAGATCAGCTGGAGTCTCTGGTATAATAACAGGATATAAAATTGGCAAACTAATCGGGTCTTATGGCCCTTACCAGCCCTTATTTTATGATTTCTGTAACCCGGAAGTTTCTATTTGCACCTTTTGTACTCTCAGTTCAGATGGAACCAGGGATGAGATCTGGTGCCATTAGCCTTCATTCAAAACTACCCAAGATTTTTTCTTCTACTTCTTGTTCCCTCCGGACTTGCATTTTAATATGATACCCCTTGGCGACGGGCTCATTCTAGAACTCTGCCTTCAAGGGTTCTTAAATTGACCACTAGATGCCACCTACTGTATTAGAGGATAGAAATATAAGGACATGTTTACTAATGTGTGCTAATCATTAGTATGGGGCTCGCCATTAAATGCTCTGCACTAAAAATACCACGTTAACCTGAGAATGCGTGATTGGGTGGAGACTGGTCAAGATAGGGACAGAACGTGAGTGTTAACAGTACATCATAGTTAGTGTGGGTATTTTGGGTACATACTAGCCATACCTGTTGCCTTTAGCATAGATGCACTTAATCTCACCTCGATGGATGGCATTACATACATCTGCGCATTGGTTACCGCACTGCTGCGCATTAGCAACGAGCTAACAGTAGGCAGATACACATGCCCCCTAGAATTAGTCCGTGCCTCTGTTCTAATTTTGCACTTCAAATGTGTGTCACCAGCGCGCTGTTTAAAACATGCCCCATTATGCCTCTGAAGCACCCTACACCCCACCCCGGCTGGCTCAGACAGGGTAACTAGATTTGCAAATCTGTGGGAAACTGCACCAAATTTGAATACAAAATCGACACACTGCTTCAACAAACCCAAGAACCAATTCATAAATTAATTTTTAAAAATATTTGCAGATCTGTACTGGAAAATTAAATTATGGTTTAGGAGGTAGTTCACTGACTCATTATATTCGTTTTTTTTGTGGGTTTTTTGTAAACTTTGTTATGCACAAAATCCACATAAATGTTTTAGACATATGTCGAGCAGTTGGTAGAGGAACATGGTTTTCTCCTTGATATTCAATGTAGGCTGATGCTTTTGAACTACTAGTAATCAAATATTTATCTCCTAAGATTCTGACTCCTGAATTTCAATCCCAGCTCTGCTGCTGACTCTTTACACAATACACAGCCACTCATTGAAACATAGCTTTCTAATTATACTTAAGTAATAAGATCGTTACATTCTGGTCATTTTTATTTTCTCATCTTTTATTTATTTGGATCTAGTTCACATCTTTTTCAGTAGCAGTTCAAGGCAAGTTGTGTTCAGGTGCAGTAGGTATTTCTCTACTATTTATTTGTATAGGCTACAAGGTGTACGCAGTGCAGTACAGAGAGATATAAGAGACAGTCTTTGCTCAGAAGAGCTTACAGTCTAGTCAAGACAGACAACACAACTGGGAACTAGGATATTTATTTATTTAATTATTTAACAGGTTTTTTTTTTTAAATATACCGCTTTTGTGCCAAAGCGATTTGCAATGAACAAACAGCACATAATGTCTGGAGATATGTTTTTACATTTAAACAATGAGTATACAATGAGTTAAATATGGGGGTTATGTTTGAGTTAATGGATCATTGGTGGTTATTGTATAAACACTTATGTAGTGTCATTTGGCCCAAAGTATTCTATGAAGAGGTGCATTTTTAGTTGTTCAAATTTTTGGTGGATTGTGTGAATCTAATGGTTTCAGGTAGGGAATTCCAGATAGTGGGGGCATAAATTGAGAAGGCCCTATTGCTTGTCTGTTGTATGTATTTGGTCTTGAGGGGAGGGATGTCCAGGAGATTCTTGGTTGCAGATCTTCTTGATCTTGTCATGGATGCTCTTGTGATTTGATCCTTGAGACAAGGAGTGGAGAGGTTATTGAGGATTTTATAGATGGTAGTTATGGATTTGTGCTTAATCCGTTGAACAAGTGGGAGCCAGTGCAGACTTCTAAGGATTGGAGTCGTGCTGCTGGCTTGATTTTCCAGTTAGGATTCTGGCGGCGGTGTTTTGTACTAACTGAAATGGGAATAGTGTCTGTTTTGTCAGCCTTTGATATAGGATATTACCGTAGTTAAAGTTGGGTATAATGATGGCTTGAAAAACAGACCTGAAGTTGTGGTCTTGTAACAGAGGGTGTAGAGGTTTGAGGAGTTTGAGTTTCCAGTATTCTGCATTAGAATGAAAGGAAACAGATAGTAGGTGAACGGGAGACTAGGGGGAGCATCCAAAAGAAGTGAGCTTTTTTTCAGCCTGGATTTGAATAGGGCCACAGATGGAGCCTGGTGTACCAACTCAGGTAGTTTATTCCAGGCATAAGGAGCAGCAAGGTAGGTAGAACAAAGTCTGGAGTTGGCAGTGGAAAGAGAAAGGCACAGATAGAAGTGATCTGCCAGAAGAGCGGAGTTCCAGAAGAGGGATGTAATGAGGAGCAGCCAATTGAAGGCACTTATAGGTCAGTAGGAGAAATTTAAACTGGATGTGGAAACTGATAGTGAGCCAATGAAGTCACTTGACGGGTAACATGAGTATAGTGACACTGAAAAAGATTAGCCGTGCAGCTAAGTTTTGAACAGATTGAAATGGAAGACCAGTGAAGAGGAGGTTGCAATAGTCTAGACAGGAGATGACTAGAGGATGGATAAGGGTCCTTTTGTAGTGTGTTCAGAAAGGAAGGGACAAATTTTGCCAATGTTACAGAGAAAGAAGCAACGGGTTTTAGCTAGCTGTTGGATGTGTGCGAGGAAAGAGAGGGAGGAGTCAAAGATGAACTCAAGATTGTAAACCAAGGAAACAGGGAGAAGTATCCACAGAAACAGAGAAAGGAGGAAGTGGGAAGTTAGGCTTATTTTTCTGGCCTCAGAGGGTTTACAATCTGTCTGTACCTGTAGCAATGGAGCGTTAAGGAACTTGCTTAAATCACCAGGATTTGTAGCCTGGCTTTGTTGGTTTTCAGCTCACTGCTCTAACGACTAGCCTAGTCTTCTACTGCAAGGGGTTAGTTTCCAACTCTTAGTACCACTTATCTTTCTATTGCACTAATATGTGTGTATAGTGCTGTGTACATCTAAAAGGGGCCGTCTCTTCTCTGTAGAACTTACAATCCAGTCAAGACGCACGCAGAACAAATGCATTTTTAGGGAATTCTTGTAACTATACTGCAAGCTTTTCAAGGCACAAGGTAACGAGGTTGAAACTAAGATGCCTGTAAATCTGTAAAAGCATGAAGACTGCTGTGTAGTGGTCTCCAAAAGCATAAAAATTCATAAATCCATGCAGGCAGCTGACATTTCTTTGGACCCACATGTAAAAGGATAAAGATCTTACATACACAAAATCAAACAGTGATGATCTGAATCCAGTGATGTCAAGAGCTGCTTTACTGTACTGTTGGCATGCGTTACAAAGCATACTGTATTTATCTCAACATGGGAGAAGCCACTCCCATTGCTCACTTCAAATGTGCTAGCTCTCTGTTCTCATTTTTCATCTCAAGCTGAGATAAAAGACACTTGTTAGCCACCTCTTTTTTGTTCAGTGATTTAATTTCTAGGATGATCTCAGCTTATAATGAGCTTCTCACAGGACCACTTTTTATGAGTAGGCCTCTCTCTAGTCCTTTGACACTTTATGTGAGATTAATGAAACCAAGACAACCTCATTTGGATATGATATGAAAATAATGAAAGCAGTTTTTTATTGCAAGTAAATTTGAGTCCTCTTCACTTTGATCAAAAACATAAGGAGAACTCCAATGTACTCGTATACTGACCTATTCTACATCTATCCTGCTCCATCATTCATGTTTTTGCTCAGCTATAGGCAATATAAAATGAATGAGAGACAAAGACAATATCCAGAGGGGTAGCTGTGTTAGTCTGGTTGGTCTATGAAGTGCCACTTGCTTCTGTCATTTTTGCTACTCCAATCTATTTTAAGGAGAAGAGTTTACTTCACTTTTGTCCTGGAAGACTCTTTTTTTTTCCAGTTACATCCAGGTTCTTTTAAAAGCTGAAGCCTGTGTATTCTCAGATCTAGCATGAGATCTTGGTGGGGTAATAAACTGAAGAACTTTTGATTTAATAAATTTTAGATACCAGTATACGATGATATCCGACCTCATTGATTTGGATGAGGAGGGAGAAGGCTGTAGGCCGAGATCATATAACATAATAAGATGCAATAAAATGGGCAATATGTGGTAATGGCCTGGGGTAAATAGTGCATGTTAAATTGAGTATTATTAGTTGTATATTTTTCGCATTACATTACATTTTGCATGCTAATATGATCTCGAAGTGTCACATTATCACGCAAAATTTGCACATTTTAATACTCGTTATTTAGTTATGCAGATGGTAGTGAACTGACATGGATAACACGTAGGGCTTCTGATTTTCAGTTATAACCAGAAGCCCCCAATAAACATTCCTCCAATGGGGAAAATTGGGGTTTTCTGGTTATAACGGAACCCCCTCCTCCAAATTGTCACCCCTGGGGGATTCTGTTGTCATCTAGTAATTGCCATCACAGTCAGATGACATCCTTATCTCTCCTTACTGATCTCCTTGACCCTCCACCCAAGCCTCTAGGCAAATGTCATATCTTTATTTATCTGTAAGAGCATTATAATTTTGTGAGAGCATTATAATTTGTATATAATATGTACATAGTTTTTTCCTCGTTTTTTTTCTCCACGTTTACATTCCCTGTTCAATGTAAAAAAACTTGATGTAACCTGTTACATTCTTGTATGTTCTGTTTCAAATGTAAACCGCACTGATTATAATAGCGCGGTATATAAGAAAAATAAATAAATAAATAAAAATCAGTAGGTCAGGCCACTGCCCCTCGAGTGTGTACTGCAGTGGTGGTAGTTTTTATCTTAATCACGCCACTCTGCTTCCACTTCTGGATATGGCGTTAGATTTGTAATGTGAAACAAACAGTGTTCTTGTGTTTCAAATCCTCCAGTGATACTTGGGAAGCAGTAGCATAAAGCTGTAGGAGCAGGGACTAAACTCTTGCCACTCTGCTCAAAGATAGAAGGGGCCTGGAGTTGGGACAAGGGAAGGCTGATGCTGAGGCTAGGGGGGGGGGGGGGGTTGGGTTGGTTGGTGCTGTTGATGGATCTTGGAGAGAGGGAGGCTAGTGCTGATATGGAAGTTTGGGCGGAGCTGGTATTGGGGCTGGGGTGAAGAGAAGGGGGACTTTATGCTTGTAGAAATGGGTGCTGTACTAGGGTTTGCAGAAGAAGGGAACTGGTGCTGTTTCTGGACTTTGGAGATAGGGAGTTGGTGCTGGAGCTTGAAGGGGGGCTGGTGCTGAGGGAATGAATAGGGGAGAGATGGGGCTGGTGCTGGAAAATTGTGTTTTGCCACTGCATTGAATCCACCTAAAAAGCCACAATGTTTTTTTTTCACAATGAGAATAGACTGATAGCTCCCTCTTTTTTTGACCCTGGGAAAGCACCTAATTGTTTCAAAAATAAATCCCTGAATTTCCAAGCAACGAACGCCTAGGATCCGAAGCTCTTCCTATATTTGAATCAATGTTTCGGTAATGTTAGCCTTGCATTATTTAGCTATTGCAAAAACAACAAATAGTGAGTGAAAAGCTTTTGCAAAAGGTGCAGATCCTAGTATATTGGCCTTAGTAAGCCTATTAGTCCTTTTCTATCAAGGGTGAATGTTTCTCCAAACATTCTCATTCTGAATTCAGTAGAGGGAATAAGGAAGGAAGGACTGGCTGAGATGGCTTTGAATCCTGAGTGTGGAAGCGAGACAAAGAAAGCAGAAAGGAGAGAAACATACCCACCATCTTATAAGAGAGCAACATGATTTTGTGAAGAATATTCTCCCTTCTATTGACTTCCCGTACTTTACGACTGATATGGAAATACACATAGTTCTGTACAATAGTTCAGCATCCTTCAATGCTGTGGGTTCTGTATAATTAGAATCTCACAGATATATTTTAGCCTGTCTAGTCATAGAATAATTTTTTCGAGGCTTGATAAAAGACATTTGAATATAGTTTATTTTTAATTTATCTGAATGATAACATTAGTGATAGAGAGTTGTATGGTAACTTATTTATATTTTATTGCAAAGAACTGGGATGGACTTGTTATTGGGTTGTGTTCCTGAGATTGATCATTCAATACCAGTGGATTGATTACACAGGTACACTAAAAACAATTTTTTTTAAACTGCCTCTAATGTTTCGATTGATTTTTACGTTTTTTGGTGCGCTGAATCCAAATCTGGTAACCAATTTGCTCCATCACGTACAGATTTTTTGCTACATTGGGTTAGCAGTTTGAGGTGAACGTTTCAGATTGAGTGCGATCGAGATAAAAGTTTCTTGGATGAATTCTTTATACTAATTGTTTAGTAGTTATTCAAATAAGAATAAAGAAAATTGTAACAAGGCAGCACATAAGAATAGAGTAATGTCAACAAAACACACTGTGATGGTAGCAAAATTGTCTGCACTTAAAACAGCCACATACATGTGCACAAACATTGAGCATATAAGAGCGAGGTTAGACACAAAGCAAAGCAAAGAAATGTGCAAAAAATGTTGTACAGGTATGTATGTAAGAATAGAAAACGCAAACCGCACCATTGCAATACATGAAGACCAACACCCGATGGTGTGAAAATAAAATTCTAATAAATGTGATCCGACACTGTGGTAATAACTAGCAAATTTTTATTTCAAAGTTTAGTAAAAACATGATATTTGTCAACACAATTTAGATTTTAGTCATTCTTGGGTCAATCAATCTCCTGGTGGGCCTGTTTCTTCTTTCCCCGAATGCTTCTCTTGGTGCGCTGCTTGGCGTATTTTTCATCTGGGGTTTCCCGCAGCAGCAACCAGCAGAAATCAGCCATCATAGTGGTGTTCCATCTTCCTTGGTACCTTCTCTCTGCGTCCTTGATGTCCTGGTGAAACCTTTCACCTTGTTCTTCACTGTACGCCCCCATGTTTTCGGGAAAGTAGTTCACATGGGAGTGCAAGAAATGGACTTTCAGGCTCATGTTACAGCCTTGTTCTTTGAAGGCATTGAGCATCCTGGCAACAATATCCTTATAGTTCTCATCCCGCCTGTTCCCCAAGAATTTGAGAACAACATCCTTGAAGGAATCCCAGGCTTCTTTTTCCTTCTCAGACATCGTTTCAGCGAATGCTCCATCTGAAATGAGTTTCCTTATATCAGGGCCAACAAACACTCCTTCCTTTAGCTTTGCTTCAGAAAGTCGGGGGAGCTTTGAGCAAAGGTACCGAAAGCACTCACCATCTTTTGGAAGGGACTTGATGAATTGCTTAATGAGACCCAACTTAATGTGGAGAGGTGGTAATAGAATTTTATCACGAGGTACCAAGCTCTCATGAAGAACATTTTTCTCACCGGGTCTCAAATACTCCCGAATTGGCCAGTCTTTTTTCCCCCAGTGTAGGTCGCGGGCCTGGCTATCCCACAAGCAAAGGAAGCAGGGATATTTGGTGAAACCGGATTGCTGCCCTAATAGCATGGATAGAATTTTAAAGTCTCCACAAATCATCCACTTATGCTCATCATAACGAATCTTCTGAAGAATCAGGGCCAAATTCTCGTATTTTTCTTGGAGAATAACAGAGTGAGCAATAGGAACTGAAGCGAATGTGTTGCCATTATGAAGAAGAACACCTTTTATGCTGTCTTTTGACGAATCAATGAACAGCCGCCATTCAGCAGGATCATACTTGAGTTTAAACTTTTCCATCACTCCGTATATATCGTTGCAAAATACCAAATCTTCCTCTTTGCTGAAATACTTCAAAAATTGTGTCTCGCGGTTGCGGTACCAATAAAAAGTTGTTCCTGGTGACAATAGATTTTTCTGTTTAATCCGAGAACCTAGCAGTTGGGCAGCATCTTTTGGGAGTCCTAAATCCCGGACTAAATCATTCAATTCAGCTTGAGAGAAAAGTTCAGGTTTCGGATCTGGTTCAGTTTCAAACTCGGAAGTACTGGACTCATCGGGAAAAGCCATCTGATGAGTCTCATCATGATCAGAACCGTCCACACAAATATGATCCAAAGATTTTGGTGGTTCAGGCACAGGTACTTCGTTGCTATGAGGCATAGGCCTAATTGCTGAGGGAAGGTTGGGGTAACTTATTACGTTCTTATTTTTTAAGTTGTATCCCTTCACAATGCAAGAGCAAAAATAGCAGTCACTGCTGTGGTCTCTTTGTTCACGCCACATCATAGGTATTCCGAAACGAAATGCTTGTTTTTTACCTTTCATCCATAAGTGTAGATCTTCCTCACATGTCTTGCACACTTTGTGAGGAGCCCACGGTTTGTCTTGATCGCCTAACTTCAAACCGAAATAGGCGAAATATACTTTTTTAATAAATGCAGAAATGTTCCTCTGCCGCTTTTTCACGGTATATTCCCCACAAATAAAACAAAAACTGTCCGGAGAGTTGACGCAACCTCTGGCTCTGTGAGCCATCACAAATACACAGCACTGCAAACTACAACTGTAGTGAACCACTTCGGAATAAAGCTGGATTACGACTGAGCAAACAAAAGGTAATAATGAACTTGCAAGAAACTGAAATTTGACAGGAACGTTCATGTCGCAACCACCGTGTTTGAGCGAGCGAACGAGGCGAGGCGAACAGGAAAGAACATGCGCCAGCGCGAGTACTGGATTTAGCCCCCCGCCTCCCAATTGTCCTGTTAATGTATAAAATGAATACAAAACACTCTAAAATATCATGAGGGAGTGTTTCTAGTTAGTTAACCATTACAACCTCTATTTTGGGCCAAGAAAATAAACTGCAGTCGGCTAAAAAGAAATTATGTGAACATTCCTTATATGGGTAAGAAATCTAATTTTGCAAGAAAACGTGACGTGATGGAACATTTTGGCTATTTTTCCTGGATTCAGCACCCCAAAATCTATAGGAATCAGTTGCAAAACTGGAGGCAGTTTTTTGGTAGTGTACCTGTGTTATTAGATATTAAGGGATTGATGATTAGATATTAGATTGTGTTCATAATACTGACTGCTAGGTTGATTATTGTGTATTGTAAATTAATTATTAGGTGTTAGGGGCTTGATTAATAGATATTAGGTTGTGTGCATGAGACTGATTTCTGATTACCTACTCTCATCCCCTCCAGGGCCAGCCTCAGAATTGGTTCAAGGTCTTAGCGGCCTAGGTAAACCTTAGGCCTTACGACCTCTCTCTCCCTCCCCCCTCCCCCCTCCCCCCCAGCTGTCAGGCTCTATTGTTTAGCTTTGAATACTCTGTTTGCTGGCCCCCAAAAGCTTCCACCATAGGTGACCCCATAGTTTGCCTAATGGTTGGGCCATCACCTTCTCCAGAAGCTTGTTGCCTGTTCTGGCTTTTCTTCTGCAACGGTTGTTCTGTTCTCTTTCAGCAGTGCTCAAACTCCCACGTTATTTTGGTGAACATGAGAACAGTGTGGAGGTTCAGGCACTACCTGACTTACTAAAGAATCATGTGAGGCCCAAAACAGACCAGTTGTTGCAGCTTCAGAGAAGGTGAGGGAGGATTACAAACTGGGGGAAGAGTCAGTTTGGAGGAGATGAGGGTAAAATGGTGGAGGGGTAACTGGGGGTTGACACTGGCTGGAATGGAATTTGGGAAGAATGTGTGTTGGAGAGAGAATACTGTCAGGGAGATCAGTTGGGGAAAAGGTGTGTAGGGGAGGTGGAGAGAGAGAGTGGGGAAGCTGGGCTGAGGGAAAGAGGGTTTGAAGGAGCATAATGGTTTAGAGACTGGAGTTCCTCTGAGTGAAACTGCGCAGCCAAGTTGGTTGCTTCATTGTCTGGAGATGATCCTGATTCTCACATTAAAGTTTTTTGCGAAACTGGCCTCCACTTAAAAAGCAGTGAGGTTCGTTGGGCCAGTGGAAGATCAAGTAACTTGCCCAAGGTCACAAGTACAAACAACAGAATGAGATTTGAGTCCTGGCATGCCCTGTTTTCAACCTGTTGCTTTAATCACTAGACTGTTTTTCCGTTGTTTAAGCTCCTTATGATGGTGCCTTAACTATCTGCTCTTTCATGTGCTCTCTAGCTCTCCCTGTTCCTTTTTTTGATATAGAAAACAGGGGAAGAAGGGCACCTATAATAAGTGAAAGGGATTTTAAAATGCTGTTGATTTCTATACTTAATTCCCAAACTACTTAAAGAAAGCACATGGTTAGGCCCCCATTTCTCAATGTAAAAATTTGTGTTTATCAGGGAATCCAAATAAAAAAATGTGAAAAAGCATGTATTTAAAAAACTAATAAAAATAGAAATCCATTAAATTGATTGGTCACAGTGCATGCCTGACTGAATTATATGAAGCAGGGGTCCAAATCCAGTTCTGATGACTCCACTGCCCATCTGGGAAGAGAAATGTGTACTGGACTAGCCCTTCTATAGGGAGAGAATGGTTATCTCAGCAGTCAAGGATGTTCCACAGCAAGGACTCCAAACATGAATGCCATCAAACCTTATCAACACGTTTGTTTACTGATGATGATGAAAAACTGAACAAAGTCTTCTAAAATTTAGAAAACAATTATAAATGGAGGTAGAATAAATACCAACACAACTATGCTTGAGAGACAGGAACTAAGGGGGATGGATCAAGCAGTGAAAATATTCATAGAAGAGAGGCAGATGGCACTGAGTAATGGACAGAAATCCAGCCGTAGAAATTGCTGTACAGGGGAGAAATACCATCGCGAATTGAAAAGGATCAAAGCCTAGCACAGCCTCCAAAGGGAAGCAGAAAAAAAGCCCTGAACTAAATGCATACTCTGTGCTGGGAAATGCATCACATATTGACACTTTTTCACACAAAAATATGTGTCCTAAAATTAACATGGCTTGAGCCACTGTTTAATCAAATTTTGTGAAAACAAGGTTGTTCGGAGTTTAGAACCACTTCCAACTATTGCTCTCAGGATGCTGGAGACGAGGTATGCTCACCTCTGCCCTCTCACAATGAATTTCATTTAAACATAGGGAACATAATTTCCATTTTTAGCTGGCTCCGTGTTTAGTCAGGTAAAAACGGAACCATCTGGCAGCCTTATTTGACTAGGAGAGCGGCTCACCAATTCTGTTTTCCTGGTGGACAGTGAACAGATGCAATGAAAACAATGTTCAAGCAGTTAGCTTTGATGCAAGTTCTGTGGTGTATTTTTCTAGCCATGGATTTTGCACTGTTTCAAAGAGAAAATATGCACACACTTTCACATCAAACCTTTCTCTAGTTCCTTCAGACTTTTGCATTTGTTTTTTCTGTGCACACTTTTTGTATAGCAAATAATGCACTCCAGTTGAAAAATGTAATCTATTCATACCATTTCTCTTCACCCCTGACCTGAGCATGCATGAGGGAGTAAAAAGCTGCTGCTCACATAGGATTATAAACCATGTGGATTAGAAATATTTTTTATAAATGAATGTTCCCATGGGAAGACCTTCTCTAAGAATGGAACTTTGTGTCAATGTATCTAACTAAATTATAAGATAACAAAAGATATGGTGAGCTAGACCAAAGTGTATGCAGCCCAGTATCCTCAGCTCCACTGACTGACCCTTTCAATGCCTCGTTGGAGTCGTGAGTGGTGCCAAAGGACTGGAGAGAGGCTCATGTGGTGCCTTTACACAAAAGCGGAAGTAAGGATGTGGTTGAAAACTACAGGCCGGTTAGTTTAACTTCGGTGATGAGTAAATTATTGGAAATGCTGCTGAAAGAGAAAATAGTGAGGTTTCTGGAGTCCAGCGGATTACAGGATCCGAGGCAGCATGGATTCACCAGAGGCAGGTCTTGTCAGACAAATCTGATTGATTTCTTTGACTGGGTGACCAGGGAGTTGGACTGAGGGAGAGCTCTAGATGTGGTGTATTTAGATTTCAGTAAAGCCTTTGACACTGTTCCTCACAGGCGACTTATAAACAAACTGAGCACCCTAGGGATGGACCCTAAAGTTACTGCTTGGGTTAGAAATTGGTTGGGTGGGAGGCGACAAAGAGTACAGGTAAATGGGGCTCACTCTGAGGAGAAGGATGTTACCAGTGGTGTGCCCCAGGGATCTGTCCTTGGTCCGATTCTTTTTAACATCTTTGTTAGTGATATAGCGGAAGGGCTGTCGGGTAAGGTTTGCCTCTTTGCGGATGATACCAAAATCTGCAATAGAGTAGACACCCAGGAAGGTGTAGATAACATGAGGAGGGATCTAGCTAAGCTTGAAGAATGGTCTAGAATCTGTCAGCTGGGATTTAATGTTAAAAAATGTAAGGTCATGCATTTGGGCTGCAGCAATCCAAGGGAGCAATATAGTATAGGGGGTGAAGTACTTTTGTCCACTAAAGAAGAACGGGACCTGGGTGTGGTTGTGTCTGATGATCTTAAAGTAGCTAAACAGGTAGAAAAGGTGACTGAAAAAGCTAGAAGGATGCTTTGGTGCATACAGAGAGGAATGGCTAGCAGAAAAAAAGGAGGTGATAGTGCCTCTGTATAAGTCTTTGGTGCGACCTCATTTGGAGTATAGTGTGCAGTTCTGGAGACCGCACCTTCAAAATAGGATACTGGTCTTGATGGACCTTGGTTTGACACAGTATGGCATATCTTATGTTCTTATGTTCTATCTTCTTATAAAAGGATGTGAACAGGATGGAGTCGGTGCAGAGGGTGGCTACTAAAATGGTTAGTGGTCTTCATTATAAAGCATATGAGGACAGACTTAAGGATCTTAATATGTACACCTTAGAGGAAAGGCGGGATAGAGGTGATATGATTGAGATGTTTAAATAC
Source organism: Ichthyophis bannanicus (assembly GCA_033557465.1). Lineage (NCBI taxonomy): Eukaryota > Metazoa > Chordata > Amphibia > Gymnophiona > Ichthyophiidae > Ichthyophis > Ichthyophis bannanicus. The sequence goes on along the minus strand of CM066049.1, from coordinate 113,631,038 downwards.
CTCCGTGGCATACTGTTCAGGGGGAGAGCCTCTTTCAATTGAAAGCAAGTTCTGCTACGAGGGGACGTGGGATGAGGGTGAAGGGAGATAGATTCAGGAGTGATTTGCAGAAATATTTCTTTACAGAAAGAGTGGTGGATCCGTGGAATAGTCTCCCAGTGGAGGTGGTAGAGATGCGAACAGTAACTGAATTAAAAAAAGCATGGGACAAACACAGAGGATCTCTAAAGGAAAAAGGGGACTGTTGTAGTTGTTGATATGGAAGGACAGACTAGATAGGCCATGTGGTCTTTTTCTGTCGTCATGTTTCTATCTCCAGGGATGAGCAAAGGCTGTCCTAAATCAACCTGGCTATTAATTATTTTTTAACTTTTACTTGGGGTCTTGTCTAAACCTTTTTTAAATCCCACTACTTTGGTTGCCTTGACCACATCCTCTAACAACAGTTTCTACAGTTAAATTATAATTGTGGTCAACATTATTGGCACCCTTGCAGTTCAATCCCTTAATGCCCAATATCTCCTTAAAAAAAAAAAAAAAAAAAGGTGGCTGATGAAAGGGCTTTGGACTATATATATACACATTTTTTTTTTAAATATTTTTTTATGTGTCAAATAAGACCAATTAAAAGAGGAAACAGTAGGAAATAGTATAAAAACTGGGACATTGCCAGGACATGATTATTATAACATAAAAAAGTCCCTGAAACAGTCCCAGAAATGATGTCTGTCAATATTTTTGCCAGACACCACCAAGGGAGGATTAGATTTTAACTGATCCACACCAGACTGGTGAAGTCCATTTTATTCTCATTAAAGTTCTTTATATGAGTGTTTTTCATATCTTTTTAATATAAAAATCGCAACAATCTTCACTTAGCTTATTCAATGTAGCAATTTGAAGATGTCCAAGCCCATAGCTTAATGTAGCCAATGCAGCAGTCTCAAAGATATCCAAAGCCCGACGTGCACGTTTCGGGATATGTGTAATCCCTGTATCAAGTGCCCAATCAATCAGTCTTCAAAGTGGCGGTTGGCTTATATCTTATCATCTTATCCTAGGTTGGAACACAAACACAAGGAAATCTGGGGACAAACATTAGGCCCAGAGACAAACATTAGGCCAAGAACCCCTGTCGCCGTTTGAGTATGCCAAGACTTATCAGGAAACATATACATGCTCCCAAAAAAGGGCTTATTCATAGCACAAAAATACGATCAAACTCCAAGGCAAAAGTCAGAATAAGAGTAGGCCTCTGGGTAATAACCTCAAGCGATGATTCCAAAAACTCGGTCAAGTTGTCAGCAACCGAGTTTGCCTGTGCCGCAGGATAGGAAAAACCTCCAATGGAGGCAAATTCTCAGGATCCATCCGCAAGCATTCAATAAGATACTTCCTCACCATCTCAAGAGGTGGGACCAAAGGAGACTTGGGAAAATGTAACAGATGCAAATTATTGCATCTGACTTGATTTTCCAGATATTCCATACAACGGGCCGCAATAGCGCAGTCCATCATTGAATTGGCCATAACCTGCTGCTTGGCTATCAAAGACTCCATCACATCTCCCAGATATATCCTCAGTTGCCTTAGAGTGGTCCAACACAGCCTGAGAAATAACTTTAATATCCCGTAGAATGAGATGATAGAGTCTGAAGAGAAGAATTGCAACCTTGTATCACAGACTACAGAGACTCCAACGTCACTGTCTTGGGTCTTTGCACTTCTCCCACTGCTCCTTGGCAGCCTACCCCACTCAGTCACAATGGACTCCAAAGATCTTACCAGGGCAGCAAGTCTTCCACCACCTACACTCTCCTCATGGGGAGGCAATTCGATAGCCGGCACACCTCCCAAGGGAGCCGCCAAGGAATCCTCACCCAACCTCCACAGCTCAAGGGCACCGGCTGAAGACATATTTCCAGGGTGGGGAGGCAGCATCCACATTACAGGGCTAAGAGAAACCCTGTTGTTATAGCTGCCCAGTGTATTCCCCCCAGGCAGAGTAGAGGGGATTGAAACCTGAGTTGCGGGCAGAAGACCAAAGACTTCCAGCGTTGCCTGCCTCAGGGCCAGAGAAGAGACACCATCGATGAGTACTGGCCTCCCTTTCCCCTTCCTCTTCCCCATATCCAAAGGGAAGGGGGCCCGAAAAGGCAAGCAGCAGCAAACAGCCTTAGGAACGTCTCACACTGCCAGCATCCAATAGCGCCATCTTGGAAGCTTGAGACTTACTGTGCTTGCCTGTGGTCACTTTTTATCTGTGGATTTTGCACCAATTTTCAGACAGAAAGCATGAGTGTACATTCACTCTGAAACTAGCTGTAGGGACATTTCTGGGCACTTCATGAAAAACAATGGGAGCCGTTTTAGAAGCCCCAATTGTGAGTCGGACATCCGAAAACAGGCACTTAGACATGCAAATCATGGAGATGTCCCCAGAGTCATTTACAGAAAGCCAGGCATATAGAAACATAGAAACATGATGACAGAAAAAGACCACATGGCCTATCTAGTCTGTCCTTCCATAACAACAACTACAACAGTCCACTTTTTACCTTTAGAGATCCTCTGTGTTGGTCCCATGCTTTTTTGAATTCAGTTATTGTCCTCATCTCTACCACCTCCACTGGGAGACTATTCCATGGATCCACTACTCTTTCTGTAAAGAAATATTTCCGCATATCACTCCTGAATCTATCTCCCTTCACCCTCATCCCATGTCCCCTCGTAGCAGAACTTGTTTCAATTGAAAGAGGCTCTCTCCCTGAACATTTATGCCACGGAGGTATTTAAACATCTCAATCATATCACCTCTATCCCGCCTTTCCTCTAAGGTGTACATATTAAGATCCTTAAGTCTGTCCTCATATGCTTTATAATGAAGCCCATTAATCATTTTAGTAGCAATCCTCTGCACCGACTCCATCCTGTTCACATCCTTTTGAAGGTGTGGTCTCCAGAATTGCACACCATACTCCAAATGAGGTCGCACCAAAGACTTATACAGAGGCATTATCACCTCCTTTTTTCTGCTAGCCATTCCTCTCCGTATGCACCCAAGCATCCTTCTAGCTTTTGCCGTCGCCTTTTCTACCTGTTTATCTACTTTAAGATCATCAGGCACCACGCCTAGGTCCCGCTCTTCTTTAGTGGACAAAAGTACTTCACCTCCTATACTGTATTGCTCCCTTGGATTGCTGCAGCCCAGATGCATGACCTTACATTTTTTAACATTAAATCCCAGCTGCCAAATTCTAGACCATTCTTCAAGCTTAGCTAGATCCCTCCTCATGTTATCTACACCTTCCTGGGTGTCTACTCTATTGCAGATTTTGATATCATCTGCAAAGAGGCAAACCTTACCCGACAGCCCTTCCGCTATATCACTAACAAAGATGTTATTAAGAATCGCACCAAGGACAGATCCCTGGGACACACCACTGGTAACATCCTTCTCCTCAGAGTGAGCTCCATTTACTTGTACTCTTTGTCGCCTCCCACCCAACCAATTTCTAACCCAAGCAGTAACTTTAGGGTCCATCCCTAGGGTGCTCAGTTTGTTTATAAGTCGCCTGTGAGGAACAGTGTCAAAGGCTTTACTGAAATCTAAATACACCACATATAGAGCTCTCCCTCGGTCCAACTCCCTGGTCACCCAGTCAAAGAAATCAATCAGATTTGTCTGACAAGACCTGCCTCTGGTGAATCCATGCTGCCTCGGATCCTGTAATCCGCTGGACTCCAGAAACTTCACTATTTTCTTTCAGCAGCGTTTCCAATAATTTACTCACCACCGAAGTTAAACTAACCGGCCTGTAGTTTTCAACCACATCCTTACTTCCGCTTTTGTGTAAAGGCACCACATGAGCCTCTCTCCAGTCCTTTGGCACCACTCCCGACTCCAACGAGGCATTGAAAATGTCAATCAGTGGAGTTGCTAGAACGTCCCCAAGTTCCCTCAGTATTCTAGGGTGTATCCCATCCGGTCCCATCGCTTTGTCTACTTTAAGTTGAGCTAGTTTCTCACGAACACAGTCTTCTGAAAATTGTTCAAGATGTCCCTCGCTTCTCTTCTTATTTGTGGGTGTTTTCTGAGGTCCTGCTCCTGGTTCTTCATCTGTGAACACAGAACAAAAATATTTGTTAAGCAATTCCGCTTTATCCTTATCAGCTTCTGCATATTCCCACCTTTGCACCCTTGAGTCTGACAATACCACTTTTGCCCTTCCTCTTCTCACTAATATATCTGAAAAATGTTTTATCCCCCCATTTTATTGCATTGGCTATTTCCTCCTCCTTTTGAATCTTTGCCTTCTTGACTACTTTGCTAGCTTCTCTAAGTTTTTCCAAATACAGATGCCTGTCTTCCTCTCTCTGTGATCTCTTGTATTTCATGAAGGCCTCCCTCTTTTTCTTCACTTTTTCAGCTACTTCCTTCGAAAACCATAGCGGTCTCCTGTTCCTTTTGCCTTTATTTACCATTTTAACAAAAAGGTTGGTTGCCCTTAAAATACCCCCTTTCAGTTTTGCCCACTGTTTTTCTACATCCTCCAACTGTTCCCATCCCACTAACGACTCCCTGAGGTATTGGCCCATCTTCACAAAGTTAGTCTTCCTAAAGTCTAAGATCCTCACCTTGGAATGGATTCTAACAGCCCTAGTCCTAATACTGAACCACACCATCTGGTGATCACTGGATGCAAAATGATCTCCCACTACAACATCAGAAACACTTTCACCATTGGTAAGCACCAAGTCCAGTATGGCCCCTTCACGTGTAGGGTCTGTTACCAATTGCTTGAATAGTTCTCCCTGTAGAGAATCCAGGATCTCCTTACTTCTAGATGATACTGCAGCAGGAATGTGCCAATCAACATCTGGCATATTGAAATCTCCTATCAGTAGCACTTCCCCTTTCCTAGCAATGCTGCGTATGTCTTCAATTAACTCTCTGTCCACCTCTTCCTCTTGTGAGGGAGGTCTGTATATCACACCAATGCAAATAGATTTCTCTTTCCCTCTTTCTAGTTTAACCCACAATGCCTCCTCTCTCCCTTTTAAGCTCTGTAATTCCAAAGCTTTAATAGTAGTTTTTACATATAGTGCCACTCCTCCTCCCCTTCTTCCTCCCCTGTCCTTTCTGAATAAAGTATAGCCAGGTATAGTTACATCCCAGTCATGGTTTTCTGTGAACCATGTTTCTGTAACTGCCACTAAATCCAAGTCAGCCACTGCCACCAAAGCTTCAACTTCAGGGATCTTATTTCCCATGCTACGGGCATTAATACACAATGCTTTCCATATGTTACCCCTGTTACCCATTTCCATAAAGGTATTTAATGTATCACCTACCTGGGGGCTTTCTTCACCCATCCCCAATGAATCTAGTTTAAAGCCCTCTTCAGTAGATTAGCCAGCCTACTACCGAACATGCGTTGACCTTTCTTGGACAGATGGATGCCATCTCTGCTCTGCAATCCTTGGAACAGCATCCCATGGTCTAGGAAACCAAAAGGCTCTCGATGACACCATCCACGCAGCCATGCATTCATCTCCAGGATGCGAGCCTCTCTGCCTTAGCCTTTACCCTCAACAGGGAGGATTGAAGAGAACACCACCTGTGCACCTAACTGCTTTACCCTCTGTCCCAGAGCCATGAAGTCACTTTCGATACGTTCCGAGGTATACCTGGCAGTATCATTTGTTCCAACATGGATTAGCAACATTGGGTAATAGTCAGTTGGCTTGATGAGTCTCGGCAAACTCTCCGTAACATCTTGGATTTTGGCACCAGGCAGACAGCATACCTCTCTGGACATCATATGTTCATCTTCAGCATGAGAGCACCAGTGTAGCAGAGGAGCACGGTAGAGGCTCCTGACCATAAAAAGAAGGCTCATTTCACAGGTGCTGGGCTTCCAGAGGGAAGAGCAAAATGCACTTTCATCATCACAGTTGATATTTTCTGGCTGAAAAACTTGCATGTAAATATATATTCCAAAAATATTACAAGTCAGCTCCTCATGTCTGAGTATCTGAAACTGCAGCCCTGGATGTATTAGCCTCAGAATGTGATTGCCCCACTTCAGAAATACCCCAGCCAGGACATCCAGGTACGCAGTTCTGCGGGCGTGCTATTTGAGAATGTCCACATTTTTGAAATGGCCTAAACCTGTGCACGTTTCTGCCCTTGTTATCTGCGCTGGGCCCATCGCCAGAACTGGTTGCTGGGACATTCACTTTTCCAGATTCTTCCTCGATGTCCCTTCATATGTGCAGATTTCAGAAACGTATCTATAATGTTTTCCTCTGATCTCAGTATACTTCTGGGAATGCACCCTCTAAATGTGGACAAAAGCACGTGTTTTGTGGCACATCCTTTGGCATTTTAGCTGCACCGATGGAGAATGTTTGTTTTTTTCAGGCAGCTGATTTATATGCTTAAATCACATTTACCCACCTTCATACAGTAAATGGCCTTAAAACTCCCCCTCTCTGGGTCAAAACAGAAGCATGAGGGAAAATAAATGCACTACAGTAACAACAAAAAATTCCCTCAAACCTTTCAAGAATAACTGGTTTATTCTTTTCCCTGTGTCAGAATCCTAATTAGAGTGTTTACTGGAATGAGTTATTCAACAGAAATGTAACAGTTTTGCTGCTGCTGGAGTCTCCAGCTGCTTCTGGCCTTCAGAAATGTAAGTACACTGAAGAGAATTGTAGCTTATGAAAGCAAATGCCATAAAGTCTCATTAGCACATGAACAGGAGCTGATTTTGCACACAGATATTAGCACCTTTTAGAATAAATGATTTGTGGGGACATAGTATGTTTGACTATAAATTTATGCTGATTACTAGTTCATGAAAACCATTATGTTGCCTTTCTTCTGAAGTACACACATTGAGATCTTTAAGTCTGTCCTCCCATATGCCTTATGACAAAGTCCACTGACTGTTTTATTACTTGCCCTCTGGACCGACTCCATTCTGTTTATATTCTTTTTGTCGCCGGACAGCTGTGAAGGCAAGATAATTAGGTTTCCCCCCTTAAAATATTGTCACACAGTGGACTGAATGCTGTTATTGTATTATCTGCTTACCAGAGCTCGGCTCCAAGGACAAACATCTAAATTCCAATGGAACACCTCTGAGAGGAACAAGTCCTGGAATATAAATTACTAATCTAATGGATGAAGCATCTGGGGCATATGAATGTTTAGACAATACAATTTTATGTTTCCAGATTCTCATAAATTCTGTTCTTAACTTAGATAGATATGTATTGTTACATCTTTATTTATCTATCTATCTATCTAAGATCACAATAGGAAACAAGGTTGCTTCATTCTTTTTCTTAAACAAATTGACACAATTAACCTTTCCTATTCTCTGGAGTGTGTATATTTATTTATTTACAGTCTCTTATATACCGCACTATTCGGCATCAGCGCGGTTTACATGGAACAAAAATGCTCAGTACAGTTAACATGTAAGAGTTTACAGATAACAGGGCAAGTAACTTGGATAACAGGGGTAAACTATTTACAGCATTTGCTACATAAACTTGTATAACAGTGGCAAACTATTTACAAATATTGCTACATAAAGTCGTATGATCATGAATACCATAGAAACAAATGCACCACTAAGGGTTAGGGAATCTTTCTTAGCATGTTGTTGGGAAACCATATAATTGCTTAGCGGGTTGCATCTCTGTCTCAGTGGGTGAGGTTGGGTTCTATGAGGTACTTATTGAAAAGATGGTATTTAAGGGCTTTCCTAAACTGTGTGAGGCTCTTAATCGCCCGGATATCTGGAGGTAATGCGTTCCAGCATCTTGGTGCACTGATACTAAACGCCCTATTGGCTGTAGATGTTGTGCACGCTGTTAATGCTTTCGGGACTTTTAGGGTGTTTGTAGCTGTGGATCTCCTTGCTCTATTAGGAGATGTGATATGGATGAGGGCCATTATTGACTCAGGGGAGAGCTTGTTAATAGCTTTAAAAGTGATTAACAGTGTCTTGAAGACAATTCTAGCCTGGATAGGTAGCCAATGTAATTGTATCAGCAGAGGTGTCACGTGGTCACTTCTGGAGGCTCCATGGATGACCCTTGCTGCAGCGTTCATGGTGAGCTGTAGTGGATGTAAGGTGGATAGGGGCAGGCCTTGAAGGATGGCGTTGGCGTAGTCAAAATGAGGTATGATCAACGCCTGGTATATAGTCCTGAAGTCATTTGGTTCTAGCATGGATCGTAAATGCCTAAGTGAGCGGATCTTATAGTATACTGCTCTGACTGTGTTCGCTATGTGGGCTTTCATGTCCAGGCGTTGATCCAAAGTGACTCCTAGGTAGCGTATTGAAGGTTTAGAATGTAACTCTGCTCCTTTTACTTTAAGGAATGGTGGTGGGGTGAAGTTAGGGTTCCTCGTAATGAAGAGTACTTCCGTTTTCTTATGTTGTATTCGGAGGTTTTGGGAGGAAAGCCAGTCAGATATTGCGTTGAAACAGCTCGTCAATGAGGAGAGGTCCGGATGTTCAGTAGAGAAGGGTATGTACAACAGGACATCGTCAGCGTATAGCATGCAGTCGACATTGAAGGATCGGATGATCTTGCAAATTGGCTGAATGTAAATGTTAAACAGGAGGGCTGAGAGGGAGGAACCTTGTGGGACTCCCTGGCTTTGGTGGAAAGGTTCGGATGTCATGCCTCCAGAACGCACATGTTGCCATCTTCCGGACAGGTAAGATCTGCACCATTCAAGAGCTCTACCAGTAATGCCTTTCTCAATTAGTCGACCTACGAGAAGCTCATGACTTACTGAATCAAAAGCTGCAGCGATGTCCAGAAAGATGAGAGCAAAACCTTGACAGATGTCATCGATGCCAGTGATTATCTTGCAGAAGAGGGTGGTAAGAAGAGTTTCCACTCCGTGGGATTCCCTAAAACCATGCTGGCAGGGGTCTAATGGTGCGGCAGTGTCGACGTGATCTTGTAGTTGTCGTTGTACCTCTTTTTCGATGATCTTCGCAAGCAGAGGTATACTGGATATAGGTCTGTATGAATCTACTTTTTGGGGGTCGAGTTTGCAGTTTTTCAAAAGAGGTCTGATAGAGGTGTGCTTAAGCGCTGAGGGGAAGGAACCTGTTATGAAGGAGAGGTTCATTATATTGGATAGTATTGGGCTGAAATGGCTGCGGAGCTCCTTAATCCAGAAGGCTGGGCAAGGATCGGACTGAGATGTGGTGGTGTTAAGGGCCATAATAGAGTCTTCAATTCCTTTCTTGGTAGGGGTAGAGAATACGGTTAGGGCTGCAGGGCCATCTCGTTCTGGGGTGGTGGTTGTAGTCAAGATATTGATAGTCCGGCATATCTTGGATTGTGCATAGTTAGCAAAATCTTGTGGGTGAATCTCAAATTGAGGTCCGGTGGTTGGTTCCTTTGATAGAGTCTTGACTAGGTCAAAAAGATCGTGGGGTTTATTAAGTGATCTTTTTAAGGTCTCTGAGTAGTATTGTTTCATTGCATCAGTGATTGCCTTGCGGTGTGCAGCCAGATGACAATTGTATAGAACTCAATTTGAGTGTAACCTTATGTGCAAGGTCTCTTTAAATATTTGAGTTCAAGTATGAATGCTATGAGGTAAGTGTTTCTACATATCCTCTTGTTCTTTCTTTCGCTGGGGCCCCCAACTCGTCTGCCGTCTTCAGGTCTGCGAATTATCTTCCGACGTCTTCTGATTCTTCAGGAGAGTTATCTTCTTAACTGGATGGCACAACCTAAGCTAAACTAAGCCTGCCCCTCACAACCTCAACCCCCTTCCCCCAATGAATTAAAAAATATTTAATAATAAAAATGGAAAAGTATTTAGCAAGCTTGCTGAAAAATGCTCCCTTTCTATTTTGATTACTCTGACATAACATGCATTCTCACTGTGTTCCTCAGCATTCACACAATAGTTTGCTCTCTGGCATTACCCAAACAGGACACCTCAAACACACCCAGAATCACTTTTCCCATATGACCTTCCTATCCCTTTTCCTCTTGCATGTTCTCGCCTATATCTCACACCACCGCACACTCAGCAATCATGCAGAACGATAGCAGGAGTCAATGCTTATAGATTCACTCAATATCCATTCCTGTTTAATCCACCCTCTCTTTATGTCGCTCCCTAGGAGAATTTTAGTAAAGGGTAAGTATTTTCCTCTTGTCTGCCCAGGACCCCGACTAAAATTTGATAGGAGCTTTATATTTCTCCTATAACATTTTTTCTTACCTTGGGATTCACTTTAAACCCCCTCGATATGGCTCTGAAACCGGAAAACCCTCTCTCCTGTTCTGTTCTTCTCTGTTCTGAGGAAAAAATAAAACATAATCTTAAATCTGAAACTCTTTCCTTCTATGACTCTTCCAATACTTTCTCTTAATCATAGTCGCCCTCACACACCTCCAGTCTCTCCAGCATTCAATCTCCCACTCTCCAACACCACAGCACCAACATTCCCAACCCTCTTCCTCCTGCTGATGTCATCAGAAAGTTCCCTATCGGTAAAAATAAAAACCTTATTCCTGTACCATCAATGACTTATCTTCCTTTGCTATTGGAGCCAACTTGGGATTTCTCATGTTGTCTCTTTAAATGAAGAAGTAGCAGGAGGAGATTTCATTTGCCTGCGTCACACCCACAGTCCCTGCTCATCTGTGCTGTCTTGCTACAGTGTTGCCCACTGGAGCCTCTCCTGAAGTCCCATGCAACTTGTATTTAATTTTAAAGAGAACATGGCTACATTTTTACTGTTTCCTGCAGCCGCAAGAAGGAAGAACTACCTGGCTTTTCCCCCTTTGGAACTTACAGCAGCTCTGAGCTCCAGAGGGAAAAATGCCAGAGGTATTTATTTATTTATCTATTTTTTATTAACTTTAACCACTTTGTTACATTTCGAAGGCGTGATCTGCAGATTTGCACACAGTACTCCAAAGAGGTCACACCAGAGACTTCTACAGAGGCACTATCACCTCCTTCTACTGAATGCTCTAGAAGCAAGAATCAAATACAAATCCGCCCTACTCACCCACAAAGCTCTCTACCAAACTCAAACCTCCCAGCTCCGCACTCTACTGCCTCAGCCAGCCCACAACAGAACAACCAGACAAACCACCAATAACTCACTCACCATCCCACACAAAAGAACGAAATACAATCAACGGACCTGCAACAGAGCCTTCGAACTATATGCACCATCCCTCTGGAACTCTCTACCAAACCACATCAGAAGCAACACAGACCTCTTATCCTTCAGGAAACAACTTAAAACTGCACTATTCCAAGAATTCCTCAGACCAGAGACAAGCACCCACCACTGACTCCCTCCCAACCACCATATTTCGTCCCCCTGAACATATGTCATATGTAACCATAACACAATGTCTATGTCTACGTCCCAATTAATTGTTAACAATCATTATTGTTGGCCACCAGGTGACGGCCCCAAACCCTTGTAATTGATTATTGTATGTTCCACCGCTTTGACCCGGTGAAAAGTGGGATATAAATATAGCTATATAAATAAATATTTCTATAGCGCTACAAGATGTACGCAATGCCTCCTTCCTGCTGGCCATTCCTCTCTCTATGTACCCAAGCATCCTTCCGACTTTTGCTGTCGCCAACGTTTTCTTTTCCTTTTATTTAATTTTCAATAGGAATTGAACAAAATGGAGAATTTCACTCACATTTTCTGTTTTAATTGAAAGAAAAGCCCACCCCTAACAACTAGGGGAGCCTCTGCTGATCCTAGAATTTTATGAATTATTTTACCTTTTTTTTTTTTTTCATCACTTCAAAAATCATTCCTGCCCCATCAGGTTAATATTTCAAAATGGCCCCAGTGCTTCGGAGGCCTGTACTATTTTGTTGTATGGATGAACCTCCTTACCTCTGTACAACAAAAAGGCACTGGTCTCAGGCTCTGTTGACTCTGTTTTGGAATACTGACCTAGTGGGGCAGGAGTGACTGGGAAAAGTTCCTGTTTTATTTGAACTTATCCACCCCCCCCCCCCCATAAATGGGACAAGATGAATCTTGGTGGTGGGAGACTGGAGGAAAGGTCCATAAACCATTATGAAAAAGGGACCCAGGATATCAAAGCTTGACCCAATACAAGCATTGTGGAGCCTGTGTCTTTTGGGGAAACTGCTAGGTACGTATGACCTAGATTGGCCACTGTTGGAAACAGGATACTGGGCTTGATGGACCTTGGTCTGACCCAGTATGGCATTTCTTATGTTCTTAAATAGAAAGTGCTGGAGCTGTTTTTGTTGGGGGGGGGGGGAAGGAGGCTGTATCAAAGCTGGTGGCTGCTTTATTGAAAAGTGAAACAACAAAATTAAAAAAAAATGTTTTTGTTTTCAAAACAAGATGACATGAAATGGGGCATTTAGTTGAAATTTCCCACTGCATGTCAGATGGAAGCATGCTTGCAGCCAAGAGCACACATGAAACCCTTGTCTTTTTCTTAATTAAGTCGTACTAGAGACAGTGCCTTTTATGTATGGCATTAAAGTGCAGTTGGATACATACAGGAAACAAAATGAGACAAAGAAAATAATTAAAAGAAAACCAGCCTGCATTTAATTATCTTTCATTTCCATCTATGAAAAAAACACTTCAGAGTTGTTTGTGCTTGTTAATGGCTTGGCTTGCATCTTCTCCAAGCCCTTGTTGTAGAAGAGAAATATCCAGAGTTGCTTCTACTTGCCACGTCCTGGGCCTGCCATTTGTTACCATGACCACTGTTAATCCCCACTGATGTAAAATTAAGGCAAGTCAATTTTGATACTAGAATCTAAACCAAACATCGGAACAATTATGTAATTACTAGGGTCGAAATAAAGCCAAAATATTGTGCCGGAAGCATACCACTACATAAAGGAAACAAAATGCTTTTGCTGAAGGGCTTTTCTCATTAAAAAAGGCAATTAGACTGCTAGGAATCATAAGGAAAGGAATGGAGAATAAAACCAAGGATATTATAATGCCTCTGTATCATTGTATGGTGCAATTGTGCAATTCTGGTCGCCGTATTTTAAAAAGGATATAGAAGAATTAGAAAATGTACAGAGAAGAGCAACAAAAATAATAAAGGGGATGGAAGGATTCTCCTATGAGGAAAGGCTTAAAAGGTTAGAGCTTTTCGACTTGAAAAAAGAGACAGCTGAGGGGAAATGTGGTAGAGGTCTATAAATTAATGAATGGAATGGAACGAATAAACGTAGATTGGTTGTTTACCCCATCAAAAGGTAGAAAGACTAGGGGACATGTAATGAAGCTTGTGACCAACTCTCCTTTAAAACCCCCAATATCAATAGGTAGGGTTTAAGCGAGTGGTTTTTCCCCACTGAACAGCTACTTTCACAAATCCTAAAGCAGAGTTTCTTGGGAGATGTAGTCCCTTCGCTGACCAATGAGGAGCAGTTGTGGATTCAAAAGTGGTTCAAGCAAACAAAGGATTTATTTCCCCTCCCGGGGTTGGATTTTTAACCAGGAAACAAGGTAACACAAAACCAGATACTTTCTGGTATAAGGACAAATTAAAGTCTTTCAACATAAAGGCTTACTTCAGCATAAACACATCAATTTCCAGCATTTCAAGATAACAATTGTTTCTTCACAGCTGTATGTTTTTAACTCCAAGCAGTGCTGCCTTTTCCTTTAAAGCCTGAACTCAGCGTAATGATATTATCTCATTAGAAAGAGTTATCGTACAGTCCATTACTTCTTCCTTATTATTTACATGCTCTGGCTCAATGTCCATTAATTCTTCCTCTGAAACAGGAAATGTTTGTAACTGCAACCCTGGTGCCACGCCTTTCCTTAATGCTCCAGGCTTCTTATGATACTCCTGAATTAAATACTGGTTCAGATAAGCATTCTCAGTACAGTCCTTCTCTTTACAGCCCCAACTCTCTGGGTAAATGAAATCACTGTAATCATTAGCACCCCAGCCTTTAGGCTTACCTTTAAACCTAGCTGGTAGAGGTTTTCTCTGTGGCTTGGAACTGGCTGTAGGTTCCCAACCTGAGCTGTGCACAGAAGCTTTCAATTGCCTTCCTGGCTTTCTTTCTTTTCTGTACTCCCCAGAATATGGCAGGTAATCCAGACTGCCTTTGCTGTATCCTTCCCTTGGGGTTTCTGTTCTCTTCCTGAAGGGAAGCTCCGTTTGACCCTTCCATGGAGACTCTGTCCTTCTCCTTTCACTTCACTGCAGCTCTCGTAGCCCACCTGGCTGCCTGCTTGACTGCTCGGCTCACCTCCTTCACCTAACTCACCCAACTCTCCTCTGCCTTTGCCTTTGCCTAACTCCCTAGGCTCACCTAACTCCATAGGCTCAACTGTGACCTCTTTATTAGGGTGAATTCTAGGGTAGAGCTTGACTCCTCCCCCTAACAGGTGTGCTGAATCAACTTGTGACTCATTCTCTAAGTGGTAGCACGGGTGTATCCCTTTCCCTTGTGCTTGGTTTCTGTGGTAACCAGAAGCCATGTGCTCTTGTTTACATCTCAGCACTGCTCCTGTTTCCTGCTTTTTAGCTTCTTCTAACGGGCTGGAAGGACCCACTATGTCACAAGCTACAGGGTAACCCATTTAAGACTAATAAGGGAAAATATTTTTTCCCTCGTCATGTAATCAAACTCTGGAATTGTTACCAGAGGATGTAGTAAAGGCTGTTAGTATAGCTGGGTTTAAAAAAGGTTTGGACAAGTTCCTGGAGGAAAGGTCCATAAACCATTATTAAAAGGGACCCAGGATATCAATGCTTGACCCAGTACAAGCATTGTGGAGCCTGTGTCTTTTGGGGAAACTGCTAGGTACGTATGACCTAGATTGGCCACTGTTGGAAACAGGATACTGGGCTTGACGGACCTTGGTCTGACCCAGTATGGCATATCTTATGTCCTTATGTTGTATATTGGGATAAATTTTTAAAACGTGCACACAAGTTACACATCTGCACCTAGCTATCAGCCTTCATCTTTATTATCATCAGGTGCTGTCCTTGATTGAAGGGCGGCAGCTACACTGTGCTGCTTCTCTTTCTGCTTTAGTCTGTTTCCAGATTTTGGCTATTTTTTCATGTCAACACTCCAGACTGGTCTTTACAGCTGTCCTCTGTCAGACCTGAAGAGGATCATTTTAGAGCAGCCGTGTAGCACATGCACGTGCAAATATGCCGCGAATTTCCCTCCCTGAGGTTCCCTCCTCTTTTCCCAAGAGGTCTTTTTTTGTAACTGTTGGAAGGCAGGAAGTAACTTTTGTTTCCTATTAAGGCAAACAGTGTTTCTAGCAATGATAGTCACATGCAAGTAATGGCATATACATGAATAAAAGGCAAACATATGGAAATACTGATTTTAGAGTGCCATGGTTTACAAGTGTACATACCACAGGAAGCACAGATTCACAGGAGGAGTGTTTGGGATGTGGTTTGAATGGTATTTGTGTTTTCGCCCATATATGGCACCTTGACACCCCCCCCCCCCAGCACTAGTACCATGAGACTATTGCTAGGAGTCACTGGTAACATTTTGAACCCAGCACTGTACCAGAGTGGTGTGAATGGGGATTGCTCCTGTCTGGGTCCCCCTAGACCACTAGGAAGGCTTAAAGGTAGGCCCAGGGAGGCCTTCAGAGGAAGGGGGGGGGTCTTTGGGAGGGGGATTCTGAATTGAGATCCAGAAGGGTGGGGTATTAAGGGGGGTGAGGCTATGACTAAAGCGCTGAGAAGGCCACCTCCATTTTGGGAGTGGTGTGGGAGGGTGTCTGTTAATCTCTTGCTGCAGAGAAGAGTAGAGCAGTAGTAGTTTTTTGTTTTCATGACGGCTCTTGAATATTCTCTATGCCTTTACTCTGTAGGGAAACTTATATTTCTGCCATAGTCTCTCTGCATGCCAGAGCTGTTGTTTATGAAGAACATTAAACCATACGGGCTGCAGTAGCAGAAATTCAGCTTGAGGGTTCCAAGAAAAATATCAGAAAGGGCCTTCCAGAGCAGTGGGGAATCCACCCCAGAAGATATGTGAGTAGCTATAAATGGGCCCCCTCTTTCTCTTGGCCCCACTGTTCCAGAGGGGGGGCTTTGGTGGAAGTTATGTCATTGATGGGCTGGTTTGAGCTGTAGAGTTTTAAGGGGAGCTAAGAAAACCCAGGAGCTTCTGGGTCGCCAGGAGTCAGACTGACTCGAAGGCACACATTGATTGATTGATTGAAGTGATCTAAGGTAATCTTAAGACTTGATGTCCATGCAGAGGTTTGAGAATCAAGATCTCAAGAGAAAAAAAAATCAGAGGGGAAAAAAGAGGAAGTAGACGCAAGAACAGCCTCAGAAATAGCATAAATGTTCCTAATAGATTTGGTAATTTTTTTTAGAGGGAGCAAAGGGGATGGGGCAAAGAGAAAGAGATTAAAATAATGGTCAGACTAAGAAAGGGGAGAAATCAAGATCTTAGGGTGAGAGTGGAAAACATGATGTCAAGAGTGTGAATAGGTGTGGAAACAAGTTGCAAGAACTCTAGGGAGTCCAGATGTGACAAGAAGTTCATGCCTAAATTTGGTAGGATCATCAGCATGAATATTAAGTCATCTAATACGAACAGGAATGGGAAGTGGGTAGAGAGCTCCAGGATGAAGGAGTTGAGTTTCTTGAACCTTGTTCATAAGGGGATGATAAAGAATCAGAACATAGAGAGTGGAAGCAGAGTGGTGACTTATGAGGCGGGATTCTGTAAAGAACATGGGAGATAAGAGAAACTGTTTCTAAAGAGAGAGGCTATGCTCCCACCTCATCTGCCTATTCTGGGAGTGCAGCACACCTGAAAAGGGAAACAAGCAGAGCACTCCCCCTCCTTTCTGTAGCCTGCTCCTGAACCATCTGAAAGCAATCCAGCATCCACCATCATCGAGGGAGTTTCGCCATTGCCGAAGCTCTGCCCTACAGGCATCATCACCCGGCAACCAGCAGAGGCATTCAAACAAGCAGCACTAGGTGTGGGCCTTAGTAGGGGCTCAAATGCAAGGAAGAGCAAAGAGGAAAAAGGGAAGGAAGCAAGCAATCACCAACTCTCCATGTCTGGAACAGAGCACAAGCTGAACTCAGGTCAGTTAAACCACAAGCAGGCATCCTAACTGCCAGTACCTCATGGTCTACCTCACACTCCTTCACACTATAACACCCTACACACATGCAATCAGACCCAACACGCAGGCACCACTGTTCCACCTCCTGCCTATCCAACCCACACAAATGCCCTGGACGTCCCTCCCGCAAGGGAACCAGCGTACCAAGCTAACAGCATGCAAGATGCATAATACTGCACGTACACCACCCACACATTTCACACACAGCACACACACCAATCCAATCATAATGTCTGCAGTCAGATGCACATTACTGAATGCTAGATCAATCAGAAACAAGCACAATACTATCCACAACCCTATTCTGGACCAAAAACTGGACATAATCTGTATCACCGAGACCTGGCTCGATGACTCAGATGAGGTTATCCTGAACCAAATCACCCCATCAGACTTCTCAGCATTCAACTGCATCAGAGTGCACAAGAGAGGAGGAGGAACCCTGATATTGGCCAGAAAAGACTACAGATTCAAACTGATCTCTACCAGTAACTCGACCGAATCCAGCACAATCAATGTATCTAATAAGTACCTCAGCATATGCCTCACCTACAGGCCCCCTAGTGTCACAGCAGATCATGTTTCCACGGTACTCGAATCAATATGCACACATAGCAGGCAACACAAACCTCTCATAGCACTGGGGGACTACAACTTAACCTCTACACCTGCCAAAGAAGCTACAGTGTTCCTTAAGGCCATGGAATCACTACATTACCGCCAGACAATTGACGCACCAACACACCAACATGGTACCACTCCAGACCTTGTCTTTGTTCCAATACAACTGGCGGAACAGGGCAAAGTCACAACCCCAACAATCACACCGGTCCCATGGTCCGGCCATCATGTAATGGCCTTCTTCTTGATCTTGGATAACCCCACTCATCACACAGAGGAAGAGAGCAGCACCAGACGATTCAGAGCATACAACAAAGAAGCTTTTCTAAAAGAAACAATTCCTCAGCTCCAACAGGAGTGCGACACCCTCGACAAAACCATAGAGGAATGGAACCGCATAATAGCTGAGGCCTCATCAGCTCCAAGCAGAGAAGGACCACACGCACACAGGAGACCCAGTGCTCCTGGTATTCAAATGATATCAGGGATGCAAAACGTGTACTCAGAAAGCTGGAGAGGAAACAGAGGCGTGACAAGTCACAAGACTCTATGGCCCAATACAGATCCAAGCAATTGGAATACAACAACCTCATCAATGAGCGCAAACACCACCATACCAACTTAATCATGAGATCAGCCAACAAACCAAGGGAGCTATTTAACATTGTGCGGAAGCTCACCAGACACCACTCAGCACTGCACCCATTACCTGGACCCACAAAAAATTGCATACTACCTAAAAGTAAAGAACTCCAACCAAACGAGCACCTCTCTCCCCCAGGCATGCAACCTGAAATTGATGGAGCCTCAGCAAACCTGGGAGAACTTTAGCATACCCTCAACACAGCAAATAGAGGACATAGTGAATGCCCTTAACACAACGACCTCACCATCTGACCCATGCCCAGTGGCGTGGATCAAAGCTACTAGAAGCCCATTACCTCCAAAAAATCGTTAAGGAATCCCTCCAGCAAAGACATATGCTGCAATCCCTTAAGCAAGCTGCGATACGCCCGATCCTCAAGAGCACCACGCTAAGCCCTTCTGATCCAAAATCCTACCGCCCCATCTCTAGCCTTCCATTTCTCACAAAAATCATTGAAAAGACCACGCAGAGACAATTACAGGGTCACATAGATTTGAACGCTCCACTTGACGTCCACCAACATGGCTTTAAACCACAGCACAATGTGGAAACTCTGCTTACCTCTCTCTCCAACTATCTCCTAAAAGGCATGGACAACATAAAGAATGGATTCCTGCTAGTGTTCATGGACATCTCAGCGGCTTTTGACACTGTGTCCCACACCATATTGCTACAGCGCCTGCAGCAGATCAGAATAAGTGAGAACACCCTAAAATTGTTTACCTCCTACCTGAAGGATCGGACGCAGCAAGTCAAATGTGCTCAAAAGAAAGGAATACCACAAGGTTCAGCTCTTTCATCTTTACTCTGTAATATATACATCCAACCCATATGTAACATCATCAAATGCCACAAACTACATTACCACTTGTACGCTGATGATATCATGGTATATGTCCCAATCAACCTGCAATCACCTGACATGACATTAATGACAAGCTGTCTTGAGGACATGGACACCTGGCTCACCACTAACAGCCTGATGGTCAACTTTGATAAAATAGAGGCTATATTCATCACCAGAGACTCCACATTCAAGCCGCCCCAAACAATCAGCATTTTAAACAAAACTATAGCAATCAAGGATAAAGTGAGGTACCTGGGCATCACCCTGGACAGATCTCTGAATCTACAATCTCATATTGCTAAAATTGCAGCAAAAGCCTACCACCGATTTGAGGGTCATCAGAAAACTCAAACCAATCCTTGACCAAAACCACTTCCGCACAGTTTACCAAGCAGTCATCACCCCACTGCTAGACTATGGAAACTCACTATACCAAGGCCTCCCCCAGCAGTCTATTCACCCACTCCAAATGGTGCAGAATACTGCAGCATGCATCATCACGGGCACTGCAAGATCTGAGCACATCACCCCCATCCTGCGACAACTGCACTGGCTCCCAATAATTGCAAGGGCAAAATTCAAATTGATCCTGAACATTTTCAAAATCTTCCACCACCGCTCTGCAGATGCGCTCCAGGACGTAATAACCAAGGATGTCAGTAACAGGCCTAAAAGAACCAACAATGACATCAGGATCACCTTACCCACACGACTAAGCAGGTAACATCTAAGAGAGCTCCCTCGCTACTGGCGCCTGCATTATGGAACTCCCTCCGCATGGACTTAAGAACCCTAAATGATACCAAGGACTTCTGCAAAGCTCTCAAGACCCATCTCTTCACCAAGGCCTATGAGCAACCACCTTAAGTTGCCAAGCACTAGATACCACCCAAATGGCCCACTAGCTACCCTCACCACTTAGCCCCAGCTGCCCATCCCCATTTAGACCTATAAGTAGATAGCCTTTTACGTATTCCTCCCAATATCTTGTTGACCGCTTTGATTGAAGGATAAGGTGGTATACAAAACTGTCTAAATAAATAATTGGGGGAATAAGCCTGACAAAAGAGTGCTGATTCATCTTCCTTGAGCCAAATCTCTAAGGCTAAAGAGGCAGTGGGCAAGATGATAGTAGGAAAAGGAATCAAGTGTCTTACATCAGGCTAAGATCAAGTAGGAAGAAAGGCCTGATGGTGACCAGTTTGTACAGGGATGGAAGCCAGCGTCAAAGCCATTGAGTGAAACAGGAGAGCCCCCAGAAATAGCAAACTGAGAAACATCCAAGGCTGAATGGATAATTTTAGAGGGGAGATGGCAACATGCCCTCATATCAGACATCGGAGCCGCTCCTTCGATATGTTTCTTGGGTGCATGCCCATAGTGTGTGTTGACACAGCACAAACACCGCCACTACCTTTTCTTTAATAGTTTCAGCTCCTGCTTATGTCACCTTGGGGTGATCCAATGGGCAGGACCTGCACATTGTGGAGCCTTGGTTACAGGATAGCAGCTGGAGTTGGTACAGTGGCTTGGGGCTGTCTGAAAGGGCAATAGAACATAGGAGGGATTTATGATTGGTTAAGTTATGTTTGAAATTGTTTTTTAGTAAAATTTGGTTTTATATTTTTGTTTTTATCATTATTTATATAATTTACTATTATTGATTTGTTTCCTTTCCACACTTTTTTCTGGTGGCAATTTTATAGAGTCATTTTAGTGCATATGTGACAATATCAGGACAGACCAGCCATTAGGCCAACTAGGCATTTGCCTAGGGTGGCAACTTCTTGGAAGTGGCAAAGACCAGGGCAATTAAATCTAAACACCAACGACAGTGTAAGGCTTATTTATTTATTTAGCTGTATTTATATCCCGCTTTTCACCGGGTCAAAGCGGTCAATTGGGGGATACATTTAACACGAGGGGATATGACACACATACGTTAATACTTACAGGGAACATGGGCAATGGAGGGTTAAGTGGCTTGCCCAAGACCACAAGGAGTGCCTATAGGACTAGAAATCCCAGTCCCTCCGGACTGAGATTGCTGTCCCAGGTGGGACTTGAACCCCCGGCCCTCCGGCATGAAGTACCTTGTCCTAACCATTAGACCACTCCTCCCTCCCCCTTAAAGTCTGCCTAGGGCACCAACACTTTGGACCAACTGTGGAACCAGTCCTGGAGAAAATGTGCTCATAAAATGGCTCTTATAGGCTTATGTCCGATGTAAGAGTATGTGTGTGGCATGGACAAGTGTACTTTTACTGTATGTTGTGCTGGGGTTGTGGTCGGGACAGTAGCCCATTGAGTAGTGATCTACATGCAGCCTGTATACTCCCTACTCCCAAGCAGGCGTACATGTCTGTGACCTCAATATAGCTGCGACTGCTGCTGGATTTGCACTAATAATAAAGACACGTGGAGGCACATTCCAATGTGGGCGTCCAGGCCCTGTGCGGCCGATCGGAATTGAAACGCCCAGAGGTAGACCCGATTCTGATCCCATGGGGGCTGGATGTGCCTGCGGGATCAGGCTTGGGTCTCAGGCCTGCACACACAGCCACTTGCCCGACTACCTTGGTCAGGCTCCTGAAGGGAGCTGCAGTGTCATGGCTTCCCATCACCATGGCACTGTGGCTCCTGAATGCAGCCATGAATACCGGCCGCTGCTGCCGCTGATTCTCTTCATTCCCCACAACTAGACCCTCGATCCAGCCTCCCATGGCCAGGGTCCGGCTTTGGGGAACTTTCTGCACCCCCTACCTTTCCGTTGTGGCCCAGCATCGGGATCCCCCAATGTCCAGGGGGACTTATTCCACCTCTGTGGTGGAATAAGTCCCCCGTCTAAGTTCATGGCCCCAGACAAACAGGGCCAACCTCAGAATTGGTCTTGTATGTCTGGGGTTGCGGACCGCCCATGCCCCACCCTCTCTCCACCTCCAGAATGCCCCCTCCCACCCCATCTAAGCTTCCCCATACAAACGTGTCCTAACGGGACTTCTATCCTTGCTGTTCGCAGGACGGAATGCCCCATAGGCACCTATGAGACTTTATAACACAGAACCACAATAAGCACCATAGAGTAAACACTGGGGTGGGATAGACAAATTTATTTATTTAGCTGCATTTATATCCCGCTTTTCACCGGGTCAAAGCGGTTGGGGGATACATTTAACACAAGGGGATATGAGACACATACACTAATACTTACAGGGAACATGGGCTATGGAGGGTTAAGTGGCTTGCCGAAGACCACAAGGAGCACCTGTGGGACTAGAAACCTCAGTCCTTCCGGCCCAAGATTGCTGTCCTCTAGTGGGATTTGAACCACTGACCTTCCGGCCTGTAGTACCTTGCCCCAACCACTAGGCCACTCCTCCCTCAAATATGTGAAGGCAGATTTTAGAAAGGATGTGGAGAGAAGTCCCATGTCCATCTCAGGTCATGGAGAATTAAGACTGGAGTTTTTTTTTTTTTTTTTTTTTTTTTACAAGAGGTTCTGTCAAATGTAGAGGCCCTTGTAAAATAGCTGCAGGAGTGCACAGATATGTTCCTGCATGTCTGGGAGGAGCAGAAATTTTAAGAAGCTGCACGAGGGGAAAAAAAACCACATGTAAATCTCCCTCACATATGCATGGGATCAACCTCTTAAAATCACTGTTCTGGCACAGACAGCAAGTGTACTAGTTCTTCAATACCACAGAGCGGATCTCCCTCCTCCTAAAGCAGTTCTAATCCCCTACCTCCCCCCCCCCCCGCCACCCCTGCTAGGGGTCACTCATGCTATTTTGAAGCCGATCACATGATGAGCAGGAGTGAGCAGGCATTACCTTTTATGATGCATCATTTGTACCGTGCTGATGTATCTTAGCTATGTTGTTGGAGTGTTCTATGGGGCTGCCTATTAAAGGTATATCATTTGTATTCTGCTGATATTGTACCATATTTCTGTTGTTTGAATGTTCTACTGTGCTCTTTTAAGGTATACTTTACTGACACTGTATCATATTGGTATTTATTGTTGCCCACCTCCAGGTTTATCTCACTGTCAGTTATGCTGACATGGTGGTCACTGTGCTATTGTAAGTCATATGTTGTACACCAGCTTGGGTGAATCTCTTCATGAAGGTGGTTAATCAGTCCAGATAAATAAATAAAATTAATTGTGTGTCAATAATGTGACACTCTCATAAATTTGTCTGCATTTACATATGAAATTAGTTGTTCTAACTTTATGAAAAAAATATTTTTTGGGCATATTTTGTGTCTACTTAGTTTATTTTGCCTCAGTGGCTACTGCTTGGACATAATAAGGGGCCTAGAGAATAAGGAAAGGAATGTGAGAGCTAAGGAGAGCGGAATCTCAGAGGATGGAAATAGAAAAGGATCTCGAGCTACAGGGGTAGAGGGAAGGAAGGGGCTGGTGGTATAAAGGGAGGGGAAGTAGAGGGACATCGGGGATAGAGGAAAGAAACGGAGAAAGGGGGAGGAGAAAGAGGGAATCTAGGATCAGGATTTGTGTGTGTGTGGGGGGGGGCAATCTACTCACACCCCTCCTTTCCTCTATACCAATCCCTTCTCTCACTCACACGCTACACACTCTGCAAACACCTCACTCTCTCCACAGCTACTCCGTTACCCTCTTTCACTTTTGCCTTCCACAGCACCTCTTATCATCTCATTTAGCCCTGTTTCCAATCCATTCACTTGTTCTCCTCTTGCCCCCATCCTCTTGTGCTCTCACTGGCCCCACACCTCTTGCTTGCTTGCTGCCTTTGTCCCCTGTCCACTCACTCACCCATGCTTTGTCCTTCCATCTCTTTCCTACTTCCTCCGAGTTGCTGTGCTTTCTTTCCATATGTCTCTATCTTTGCATCTCAGCTTGTCTGAAGCTCTGTTGTAGGTGCTCTCTTTCCCTCTCTGTTTCCAGACCCACACAGCTTAAAGCAAGGAGGTGGGGGGAAGGGGGCGGGAAGGACACAGCTTAAAGCTGAGTGCTGCTGCAATGACGACAGTGGAGTGAGAGGCAGGACAACTACCACGGGAAGGATCCGATTCCCCTGATGGCTGTAGAATTGCAGGAGGCTGGACGTCTTGGTTACATATGAAATGGCCAAATTTATGTACAGAACAAGCAGAGATTTTTCTGTAAAAAAAAAAAAAAAGCAGCATTGCTGGCACTCAACACATAAGTGTTTTTGAATATTAACTGGAAAGTATTCATTACATATGCTATGCAATCCTTTTTCTTTTCTTTTTTTAAAGCTTGGTTTAGGAATTTTGAAACCAATTTAAAAAAATCAAAATGAATGGAATTCAACCATTTTGCAATGCATTTAGCTAATGATCAGAGGGAACGTTACCGCATATCCCCCGACCACTACAAAATCCATTACAGTAAAATGGAACAGCCAAGTAGCTGACGTTCAGACTAATGACTGTAACAAGTAGTTGTTACAGTACCATCATGATGCACATTGCAGACTTCTTTCAAGTATGCTCTTATTTTAGTCTTCTGGATCTGGTTACTGCAGTGTAGTAGGATATTAAAGTGCAGTTAGCTTCATAGCCCCTCAGTCCTAGAGAGAACATTTCAGATGGGTTTGCTGTGGCTGGTTTGAATTTTCCAGCACTTCATTTCTGGTGCGGAGACTCCTGGCATTCTCGCCCGTTTCAGTGAGCTTGGAAGGAAGGAGAGAGTTGCTGTGTGCTCAGAACAGAGTGAAACAGACTCATTTTGTTCCACCGAGGCCCAGAGCCCTTGAAGCCATTCAGTGTTCCGAGTTAATGGAACAAAATTTCTGTTCAGTCTCTAAGCTGTGTTTCAAAGAAATGCGGTTTCCTTAGAAGTCGGCAGAGTAAGCTAGAGGAAGAGCATGGGGCAAGAGTATTCATGAAACGAAAAATCATTTTTAATTAGAAGTGTTAGAAAAGCTGACTAAAACGCTGACCGCTGCATGTAAAAAGTGTGCAGCTAGAGGCCAAGAACACTATTTAGCAGAAAAAAATAAGTTATTGATCTGTGTAATTTTCATGCTAGCAACAATTGTATGTCTGTATCTAGTGCTCACAGCCTTTTGGTGGAATTTCAGTGATTAAAATGTAGCTTTCTATTGACTTTCTGCAGAAATATGGAGTGAAATCAGTAGAAAAAAAATAACATTTAACATTGGAGCTAATGAAAAAGCTTAATCCCATCACCCTTGGCCTGAACAAGGACTGTGGCTTCAGGGCTCACTACAGGGGTGAATGGATTTAACCCTTCTCAGGCCCTCCTGTTCTTAATTTCTCTCACTCTGCAGAAATGTCAGTTAGTTGAACTATTCTGCTATTATCACTTCCTTTCCCTACGCTGTCACTTTTTAATGCCTTCTCTGTACTCTGTATTCCCACCTCCCTTCCGCTTTCATGTATAATTGCGAAGCTCTTCCACTGCTTTTCATGTCTCTGACGAAGGGGTCTCTTGTCAAAAACTCATTCCTCAATAAACTGGTTAGTCTGTAAGATGAAATCTATGGGTAAACATAGATCAATTGTTTGCTCCTTCAAAAAGTAGAAAGACTAGGGAACAATGAAACTGCAATGTAGCCCATTTAAGACTAATTGGGGAAAATATTTTTTCACTCGGTATGTCATCAAAGTCTGGAGTTCGTTATTGGAGGATGTAGTAAAAGCTATTAGTGTAGCCAGGTATAAAAGAGGTTTAGATAAGTTCTTGGAGGAAAAGTCCATAAACCATTGTTAAAGAAGCCCCGGGAAATCTACTGCTTACCCCAGGGCTAAGCATTGTGGAACCTGTGTGCCTTTTTTGGGAACCTGCCAGGTACTTGTGACCTGGATTGGCCACTGTTGGAAACAGGATATTGGGCTTGATGGACCCTTGGTCTGACCCAGTGTGACATCTCTTATGTACCTCTGCCATTGTCACCTTTATAGAAGCACCGACGTGCTCTTGTCATAAAGTGGGTTTGTGCTTTACAACCTGCCTAAGTTTTTAGCATGACGCATCGCGCTTCTGCAGTGTGGCAGCGGCATCAATAGGGGTCTGCAGATTCATGTAATTTTCATTTCATCTTTATTGTGTGCTAAGCAGACTACAAGGGTGGATCATAATGAACATACCCACTGTACCTCTCCCAGCCAGAGCTCCCATGACATTTCGTGCATTAGCGTTCCCTCTATTCTATCTTCCCAGGTCTTCATTAGACTCCTTTTCTCACATTTCTCCCAGTTAGGTTGTTTTTAAGCTGCTTTCTGCAACCTCTAAATCAGTCTGTTCCCTCTCCCTTTCCTCGGGTCTTTATGATTCACTCTCTCTCTCTCTCTTTAGGAGTCTGGTTTTTTTTCCCTGTTGGATTATCTCCTTTGATAACAGCTTTCAGACCCTGCAGTAAAAAGTACAGTGTGACTAAGCTTCTTACATACTTGATGAACAAATAAAGACGAATCTCTTATTCTGCAACGAAGTTTGGCTGTGCTTATAGAATAAAATTAGACCAAGTCAAACAAAATACTCCAACAAACTTTATCACAGTATACAATGGAGCGAGACAGGACTTAGAGCTACATGTCAGCTATCTGCCGCATTTCAACTGGTTTCATCTGCACAGTGAGAAAGCTTCTCGGTAGTGTTTCAAAGACATCATGTGGTTGTTTACAACAACTTGCCATTGTAGAACAGATAACCCAGCAGAAACACAAAGGGGATTAGGCTGCTTCACAGAAAATGGTTTGTGCCAAAATACTACAAGTAGAGCCACATGAGAGGTGCAACAGAAAACATTTGTTTACATCTTTTTGGACCATTGTAAGTGCTTGCCCTTCTTCAGAGCAGTGATTTTCACTCGGCTCTAGAGCTTGGTTTTGCAGGATAGCCACAATGAAAGAGAGAGATGAATACAATGGAGGAGACTGCTAAAGGGTCAGGTGCCATTATAAATAAATAATAAATAAATTATGTGTATAAAGCTGGTTTACACCTGTCTATTGACATATTTAGCAATAGGAATTTTAGAAAAAGGCTTCTTACACATATATGGCCATGGTAGGTAGAGATTTGAAGTAGGCCTGTTATGGGCGTGTTTCTGGGCCTTCAAGGTATCCATGTATTGCATATTTTGCAACCGTAGTGCATGTATATCCAGGGAAACATCCCCATTGGTGCTTCGTCTGCTCCAAGTCCTACAGAATTATCAACTAGCTTCTTGTCTGACCCTAGGATTGGGAGTAGATCTCTAGGGGAAAATCGTGCATGCTGTGTCTAGTATTTAAGGCCATCTTGAATTGCCAAAAATGAGAATTTTGGAGGGCATCTCCTTATCCAGTTCCCCATAGATATGCAGGTTTCTGAAATCGATCCTATAGGAAATGACGTTTCCTATGTTTCCAGTGCATGCACATCCCTAGTTGTGGTTATGTAAATGGGTGTAAAAGAACGCCCAGTGTGTACTTTTACAGTAGGTGTGCACAGGGACAGAGTTGAGCAGAGTGTGGGTGGAGTCACAAAGTGCTCACATATTTTGTAAAAGAAACGCGTGTCTGCATAAAGTTCATGCTGATATTTACACTCTCTCATAAGCAGGTATAATGTCTGCACCTGCAAGCTATTTACGGTTTGTGCAGGGATTTAAGAAAGACTTGTCTTTATAAAACAGACATAAAACAGGTGTCTTCCTGCTCTATTAAGCTTGGCACCTGTACAGTTAACACACGTTTCCATGAGTGTATGCGGGGCCTGTTTTATAAAGTGACGTATAACACAGGAGTGTAAAGATGAGGTAATTGCCTTCCAAAATGCACAGAGATTATAATACTTTATAATCTATGCTCAAATCTTTCTGCTGCCTACGCTCAGGGCTGGCCCAAGGTTTTCTGCCACCCTAGGAAGAAACCCCGACCTCGCCACCCCCACAGCTGCCGTTGATTCTGTCTCAGGAGGGGGAGGCAGGCAGCGGCAGTATTTGGCGTTGCTTTTGGAAATACTGCTAGTGCCCACCTGCCCCCAAATGGAATCGGTGGCAGCTGGGGGGGAGGGGCAATCCAGCCATCCATGTGTGCCGCTGCTTCTGCCATTGCACAGCCGCAGCTCTCCATGTGTGCCGCTGCTGCCAGCCACCTGGGCTGGCCATCCTAGGCAGTCACCTAGCTCGTCCAGTGGATGGGCCGGCCCTGCCTATGCTCCACTCCAGCTCCACCCCTGAAAGTGCGTGTGATAGGACTTGCGTTCATGCTTACAGAATGCGTGTGCAGGTGCTTTAGAACAGAGACTTATGCATGTCAAAGGTGCGCAGCTTTGCGTGCGTTCCTTAGGAAATCAGCTCCTAAAGGTCTACGTTCGGAATGTACATCCGCATGTCCTGGAAGCCAAGGTTTGCTAATGACTTTGAGAAATCACATGTGCAAGGCTGGCCCCAGAATTGGTTCAAGGTGTTGGTGCCCTGAGCAAACCTTAATCCTTATGGCTCCCCCGGCTATCAGAATCTGCCCTGCTCTTTGCCGCCCCTCAGAAACTGCCTCCCTAGGTGACCACCTAGTTTGCCTAATGGATGGGCCGGTCCTGCAGATGTGTGGTCTTTAAAAGCTTTGGATGATCAGAAGAAGTTGGGATAGAATTTAGGGGACATTTTTCAAGATAACCATCTTGGGAGTAACTTCAGAAGCATTTACAGTATATATGTAAACTGCCATTTTACATTTACAAATAGTCACTTTTAAATTTTACAGCAGTATACACACACAAAAGAACTCAATCCTGATGCATAGGGCACACTGTTAAATGAATATACGTAGACCTTCCCAACTTTGGGAGCTTTCCAGGAGTCAATTTTGTAATGGCATGTAGGTGCATTTGTGTCCTTTTTTAAAATAGCAACCTTTGTACTTATGTGCCTCCCCAGTCCAGGTGCCCTGTTACAAAAGTACCCTGATTGAGACAAAGTCCACTGGTACTTTTTGCCCACAAGACTTTGCATCATTTTTCAAAGTGAAAGTGTGCATTCAGTGTGGGACACGCTTTCTATTTAAAATCTTGGAAAATGGAATCTATGGGTGTTTATATTTTAACATTTAACATATTCCAATTCCTCCCCCGTTCTAAACAAGGGTTGAGAATAGCTCCTTCTATCTCCGCTAAAGCACGTGGGGTGCTAGTTTTATCCTCACTTCAGGAAATTTTCAGACAATTGATTTAAATGGGTAAAACACTTTTTACCCACATAAATGACTTTGAAAATTGACTTTTGCAAGGTGATGTCACCTCTTACAGTAGATAAATCCATCACCAACCAAATGACATTAGAATTTATTTTTGTGCATTGATTTCAACTTAACATCATTAGTATCCAATAGCTTGTTACTCTTTTTATTTTTAGAGATGAACAGATGTTTGATGGTATAATGTTACATTGAAAACTTAAATATAATTTACATAGCTGTATGAGGAGAGGTGGTAAATAGTGAAGATTTGGTCATGAACTTATTGATCTTGGAGAAAGCTGGAATCTGGTGAAGGGAGCTGTTATGTCTTTAAATCTCGTATAAGAAAACATCCTTTTTTTGTTGGTCCAATAAAGGCTCTCGGCAAAACAATGAAGAAACAGACCCGAGAGTTCTCTTCGTTACAGTTTAAGATGATTGTCATTTGCCTCCTGCCTGCTATAGGAGGTGCACTTCTGAATTTGGCACATAATGAAGCACACGGTTACCAAGAAGTTGCAGCTCATGCAAATACAAGACTGACTGACTGTGCCAATGTTTGACTCCAGTCTGGAGTTTCTATGGTTGAGCACATCCTATAGGCATTTTCCATCTGTGCTGCGGAAACCAGTTGCCAAGCAATTCTCCCCTCATTGCAGAGAAACCGTGTGTCAGCTCACAACGGCATTTTGTGAAAAATGAATAGACTTCAATGCCATCCTTTCACATGCAGTCTTGTCTTTAAGGCCTGAAATTCCCAGATGATTGTCAGTACAGAGTGTGCATTGCAAACATTTAAAGCAAAAGCATACAGTGGACATACCATTATTTCCATGAGAAAATTTGTGATGTTTCTCTGTGATTTCCATACTAATGTTTGGCTTCAAAGGCTAGAAGAGTCTGTTTCCAGTCCAGATCATGGATTTTCTGAAGCACCTTCATCAGCCTGCCTCCTTAGCACATTCAGACACTTTTTGCGTGAGCACTTAGCTAAAGAGTGACTTGTTGCGATATGTCAATAGAGGGCGAATAACCATGTTGGCAGCGCAGTTGGTGAATGCATCACCTCTTACTTGTAGTTCTAATTCTTATTAACTAATTATCTACTAACACTGATATGAGAGAGAGCGATTATTTTGCAGGTTTTCTCTGACATTTGAAAACTTGATGAATACACCAGATAGAAATGTTTTAGTTCCCTGGCGGGGATTTGCCGCCTTTCTGAATCAAGCAACTTTTCACTTCAGCAGGCATTTTTAATTGTGGCTCACGCTACTTGGTAAGATGATGAAGGCGAGTGCTGAAGTATGAAAGACTGTTTTTGAATGAATGCGATCCATTAATAAGCTGCTTCCAGTGCTTCGTAAACTTTCCTACGCTGTTATAATGTACAGGGCTGAAATTTCTGCTTTAGTAGCTGATTAACAGAGAGTAATAATGCCCAGGTTTTCTTTCATAGTATTTTATTTAAAGAAGGATAACAGTGAAAAGGGATCTCTGTGCACTGGTTATGTTGCTTGCTGATACACAGTAGTGACCAGTTCCTCAAGTTTCAGCTCCCTCTGTTGCAAGTGCTCTTATAATGATGAAATCTCTTAAAAGTACAGGACAGTTGCTATTATTTTACTATGCAATTGAATAGCTGCACATTATAAGTAGGCCTCTAGACACAGAGTTTGCAGTCACTAGGACTGTCAGCAATTTGATTTCACCAGTATTTCACTGGCACTTTTTACTTTCCTGTAAACACCTTGACAGTTTATCTATCTTTCTTTGTTCTTTTTCTTCTTGAATGAATACTTTTCACTTTACAAAACTCATACCATAGCAGCATATAATTTCTTTGAATGTTTTGCGCATCTCGAGGCTACGGAATGCATAAATGATGGGGTCGATAACAGAATTGCACATCATTAGGACTAGGTAGGTGTTGAAGTAAGATGTGTAGCAAATACAGTAGGAGTTAGAAGGGCACGAAATAATAAGAATGAGATGTAGGAAAAAAGGCGCCCAGCAAACCACAAAGACCCCCAGGAGTATAGTGATCGTAACAGCTCCCTTCATACAGGTTCTCTGGTGGGCTGCCCCATCCACGGCAAGGGCTGCGATCCGATTAACGTGCAGGCGGGCAAACATGAACATGTGCACATAAAGAGTGGCCATCAGCAGAAGCATTGTGAAGAACATGGTGATGAGGCAGACAATGACAGTTTTACTTTCAGAGTAGACAATGAAGACAATCCCACAAATAATGCAAGCAATCCAGATGACTGCAATCAAGACTAAAGCTTTCTTTACTGTCATGATACTGTGGTAGCGCAGAGCATAGAAAATAGTTATGTACCTGTCAATAGCGATGACCAAGAGATTGCAGATCGATGCTACCAAAGAAATACAAATCACTGAATCAAAGACATTGTCCATTGACTGGAGTTGCCGGTCATTAATGACCAAGTAGCCATTCATTAACACGGCAATCATGATCGTCTCCAGTGCATTTGACACACTCACCAACATGTCAGCTGCCGCCAAGCTGCAAAGGAAAAAATACATGGGGGAATGTAGGTTTTTGTTCTTTAGCACTGCTAGGATGACAAGAATGTTCTCCAGCAGGCTAATAATCCCCAAACTTATAAAAACCTCCGTTTTAATAGAGACTTGCTTGCAGAATCCAATGCTGCTCCTGTTACTAAAGAGGATTGTTTCATTGATGTCTGCTGTGCCATTGAAGAATTTGCTTTGGAATGTAAATGTGCAGTATGTAGAATTCATTGTGAGACGAGTGAGTGGTTTCAGTCAGATATTTCACAACTACAGCAAAATGCTCGGTGCTGATTCGGAAAAGGTTCGTCCAGAGCACACCCCTTATTGTGTGCTCAGTTGCCAGCAGCTTCTGGACTCGGCCTCGACTTTTGGCAAGTTATAACATATCTTCTTTTAGGCTAACTTTACACACATTCCAACATCTAGCCTCTCTCTCCCCTGTTCTCTCTCATTTAAAGTTCAGAGCAGTGTCACTGTGTTGAACCATCTTTTTTGAGAAATTCAATAACCTGCTTCAGTCCTCATCTCTCTTTTGTGCCGCCTGTGAGCTCTGGTTATTAATGATTCCCTGAAGTCATGCTTCATTTCATCAAAGTATCTGCTCTTGTTGCAAGTGCAGGAATCAAACTCATTGAATTTATAGACTCAGAGAGAAGAGAACAACTCACTCCTCCTTGGTCTTCCTTGAGGTTGAATGGATGCTCAGAGAGCAGACAGTTCTGATTGGCAGTTAGCTTTTGCTACAGAAAGCCTATAGAACATAATTATATTTATTGTATATAAACGTAGAGATGAGCAGCAAGCTCTTTGGCGCCCTCTGCAGATGAGATGCGCAAAAACACTTGATATCTCTTGGAAATGCTTCATTACGGCATCACAACAATATTGTCCTTGGATACTGATGCAGAAAGAAACATTAAGACCAATAATAAACGTGTCTCTATCTGTTATGCACTGTTGTAACCATAACTGGACATTCTTTTTCTAACTTATCACTACGTTTGGAGAAGTGAAGTGGACTTACAATCATCTCCTTCTGTTTTTTTCACTGTATTTTATGCTAGTTTTCATCTCTTAAGGCTTTATGAATTGTGTATTTTTTGAGCCTAAAGGACTGAACATCTGTAATTTGCCAGTCCTTAGTGGCTGATATTGTCCATGGTTTGGCTGTCTCAAAGTGCTAGTATACCATTGCCAGTGGATAATGGTCAGATTCAGGAGAAGTACTGTCTGCACAGAGCAAAACTATCCAGCATAGCTGGTCTGACTCGTTCCAGGAAGTAGTATACACACGACACATTTATTAAAGATGAATGAACCATTACTCACAGAGTCGCTCATTTATAGCTGCCAGATTCCAGCTTGTGTCCTGACTCTGCTCACTGGCAACCCCAGTTCAATTCAGAACCAAGTTCGTGTTAGGTTCAGATTGGCTTGCGTTGATCCAACCTGCACAAACAACTCTGTGAATTTGCATAGCTGTCGTTATTGGAAAGGAGGTTGCCTCCCTTACCCTGAAAATGAAGGGCGGCATTTTCGAAAGGCATTTACACGGTTTACAGCCCAGTAAACTGTGTAACTGCCGTAAACCGATTTTCAAAGGCACTTACCCAGTTAATGCCTTTGAAATCCCCTTACATGCTCTGATGTTATCTGGTTAGCATTGGGACGTGTTCAGGCATTGCAGGGTGGAGCAGGGGCAAAGGCAAGCGCTAAATAGGCAGCATCCCAACTGTGCAGCAAAACCTGGATATTCACTTCCATCGCCGCGGACATGAATATCCAGGGCTAAGGGGTCGGTGGGCAGGGCTGCGTGGCTACGGCACATAGCCCTGCCCAGTTCAAGATCGGGCCTGAAGAACTTGTATGCAACTAGAAATATCTTTGAATGCTGGTTGCTATCAATATACCTACTTACATTTTTCCCAGTCTGCACACAGGGTGAGGTTTTCAAAAGCATTAATGCAGAAAGCCAGCGCTGAAGTCGCATGCTATTAGCTATGTACGCCTTTATGCAGCACACACCTTCAGTGCTGACTTGCAGAAAGGGGCACATATGCCAATTAACCACGCATTAAACTGTTTCGCAAATGTCTACACGATACTTCTAGAGCTTTGTCATAACGCCTACTTGTAGATATTTCATGTAAATAGTTCACCCCTGTTATCCAAGTTTGTACACCTTGTTCTCTGTAAAACCGAACAGCCTGTTGTTCTGGTCTTTTGTTTTAATGTAAACCGCGCTGATGGCAAATAGTGCGGTATATAAGAAATAATAATAATAATAATAATAATCATGTCAGCGTTAAACTAGTAGGCTGATGCAGAAAGCCGGCCCTGAAGTCGCACGCTATTAGCTATGTATGCAGCACATGGACAGTGTGTGACTTCAGCACCGGCATGCAGAAAGCGATGCATATTCAAATTAGCCAGGCATTAAACTGCGGCACAAATGTCAGAATTAAACTGGGAGAGCAAGCCAAACACATGCACACAGAAATCAGCACAAATTTGGCATGCTCTCCCAGAGAAACAGGGTCATCTGAGGGGAAGTTTAATACTTCCCCTCAGATGATACAGGCAATGGTGAAAGCCCCTGATGCCATCAAAATACTGTTGGGCGGCCGATGCCCCCTACATCGACCCTCCCCCCCCCCCAGCAGAAACCATATCCCCAGTGGTCCATTGGCTCCAATTCCTTCACTCACCCAATTATAAAAAAAACCTAGTGGCCCAGCAGCGCCGAGCCTCTGGTACCTTTAATCTTGAGCGGGAGCATGGCCCACGCACTCCTGCACCTGCGCTGCCATCTTGAAAAATGGTGACGCCTGGCCCCACACAGTTCATCCTGGAATGCACCGGGTGGAGGTCAGACTTCCATATAAGGCATCCAGGATCCAGTGCACTGGGCTAGGTGCTGCCATTCTTCAAGAAGGCGGAAGAGGGGGGATGGGATGGGAACGCATAGGCAACATTCTCACTCTAGATTAAAGGTACTGGGAGGGAAGTGAGGAGGTTCGGGGCCACCAGGGTTTTTTAAAATTGGGATCAAGGATGTTGGGCTACCAGTTTTTTTTTAATTGGGTGGGTTGGGGAAAGGGGCCTCTGGGCCATCAGGGATTTGGTGTCTGGGGCACAGACCCCCCAGCTGTACTTTGATGGCATTGGGGGCTTTTTCTGATGCTTGGATCATCTGAGGGAAAGTTTTTGACACTTCATGTCAGATGATCTGGGCATCGAGGAAATCCCCCGATGCCATCAAAATACTGTTGGGGCACGCAAACGATGTTTAAGCCACTTCAGACCAGCTATAGAGATATTGGTGCTTAGGCTGGAGATGTAATCCTCCTATACATTTCTCTGCATCGGGTGCAGACAGTATTAGCATGCCATGCTTATATGCACAGCTCATTTGCCTATAATTTAACTGTGCTTGGTGTAGCTCTGTGCACTTGCTTTTCCTTTGCTGCTTGTCAGACTCTTTTCTGCATTTGGGTTTTTGCAGCTTGTGCTTATAAGTTGCATTATCTGCATGCGAAAGGCGTGTTAGTCTTTCTGCATCGGCCCATTAGTTTTGGGAGACAAGGCATAGGGAGGCCATATTGATGGTGGGGGAGGAGAAC
This sequence comes from Ichthyophis bannanicus, assembly GCA_033557465.1. Lineage (NCBI taxonomy): Eukaryota > Metazoa > Chordata > Amphibia > Gymnophiona > Ichthyophiidae > Ichthyophis > Ichthyophis bannanicus. Next base: position 113,595,359 of record CM066049.1, on the reverse strand, counting down.
CAATTCAGCACTAGCACTGCCCCCATGCCACCCCTTCAACTGTCCCTATGTTCTCCTATTTATTTATTTAAATTTTTAGTTGCTGTAGTTTATATAAAACTATGAAACTATGTCTATGAAAATAAACAAATATAACTATAGTACAATAAAACAAACATATAAAATGCCCCAAAACATTAAAACTCCTCTGCATTTCAGGTCTTTGCTTTTTTTAAGGTTTAGTTGCAAAAACGTTCACAAAATTGGGCTTGTTCTGAGAGTTAACTTTCATGTACAGGTTGCTATGGATCAGAGTTAATGCAAATTCATTAATGAACTGCTGCAATTCAAAAGCATGCAAAGTAATACATTGTCTTGAAAACCAACAGTGAAAACTTTGTTGCAAGTCAATTTTCACAAAAAGATAACTACACTTCACTAGATATAATTACCTTTTTTTTTCTGCCTGGCCCTGGAGCTAATTTTCACATATGATTTTTCTATGAAGCTCATTCGCACCCAAGGAAAATATGTATGCGTATAGACTGTTAACTTGGGTGAGTACATCAGCCTCAATGTATGCTAACATGGCATTTGAACCTATAATTTTCTGGCTACAGCCAGGTTCTGCTTGTTCCTCTGCAATGGTTCCCTTAGTCAAACTCAAGACAGTAACATGACTTAATACACTGAATGGTGGACCCGAGAACAAGTGAAGCCAGGGTTCAAACTCTACTTCTCTATTTATTTATTTATTTATTTGCAGCACTTCTATATCGCCAGTGGTATACTACATCATAGCGGTTTACAGTCTAGAGATGGGAAACAGATTGCAAATAAAGACAGATTACCCTACTAGCATTCCTTATTATCTTGGAGAAATCACTTCACCTTCCATTGTTTTCAGTAGAAACTTAGGGGCTTATTTACTGATGTGCGTTAACCAATTAACAGGCATTAATGCACATCAGTGATCATTAGTTTGTGTTAAGTGCACAGTTAGTAAATTGGCCCCACCAAGAACAATGGAACATGTATTAATGTACATTAATGTGATGTTCAACACAAAACAAAAATCTTTCGGAAACACAAGTTAAAAGGAGAAAAAGGATCTCGGTTACCAAGCCAATCATATAACATTGATAATGTTTGGCATTCCATCCAACGCCATTCATCCAGAGAAAACTCCTTTTTCAAAATATCAAATATCCTTTAATTTTATTCTTGCATTTCAAATGACATTTTTTTTTCCATAAGAACATAAGATATGCCATACTGGGTCAGAAAAAAGGTTCATCAAGTAACCTGTTTTATGTTTGTTTATTTACTTGATTAACTGCCCTTCTATGTTAGTCAGAGCGGTGTACAATATACAAATTAACAAAGTGAGGCACTAGGCCAGAAAAATTGAAAAGAAATTACAATATTTCAAAGGACAGAAGAAAGAGATTAGGAAAAAGAAAAGTTGTAGACCAAGAAAAGGAGTTCACACAAAAGGGGTGGGAAGGTTGAAAGCAAGGGAGAAGAGATGAGTCTTTAAGTCACGTTTGAAAGATGGGTGATGGGGTTCCAAACGGAGGGAGGAAAGAAGGGAATTCCAGAGGGCAGGGCCAATAAAGAAGAAAGCAGAGGAACGAGTGGACTGGAGATGGGTGTGGGCAGGAGGGGGAAGTGTGAGGCGGTTAAGATGAAAGGAGCAGGGGGTGTGCCTAGACGTGTGGAAATGGATGAGGTCTGCCAGGTATTGCGGGGTGGTAGTGTGAAGAGCTCTATGAATGAGAGTGAGTAGTTTGTACTGGGCACGATAGGCAATGGGTAACCAGTGAAGATGAAGAAGGAGAGGAGTGATATGGTCATGCGGGGAGGAGTGAGTGACTAAGCGAGCAGCGGTGTTTTGAATCCTCTGGAGGCGGTAAAGTTGAGATTTAGAAAGACCAATAAGGACAGAGTTAGAGAAGTCAACGCGAGACATAACAAGTGATAGGAGTAAAGTTGTAAGGGCGGATGGGGAGAGGAAAGGACGAATTAAACGGATCTGGCGAAGGAAAAAGAAGGAAGTCTTAGTGATATGAGAGACATGAGCATGGAAAGAGATATCGGAGTCAAAGAGCACACCTAAGTAACGGAAAGTGGACACAAGAGATATAGGAGTACCAGAGAGAGATGGGGCCAGTGAAGGGGAGGGATTACCATGCGGAAACCAGATTGCGGCAGTTTTGGTGAGGTTGAGGTGAAGACAGTTTTGAGTCAGCCAGCCAGCAACGATAGGCAAGAGTTGAGTGGAGTAATATCAGGGCAGGCGGGGGATGTGTGATGAAGAAGAACAATATCGTCCGCGTAGTAGAAAGCAGAAATCCCAGATTGTTGAATTAACAGAGTGAGGGGAGCTAGGAAAATATTGAAGAGGAGAGGGGCCAGGACAGAGCCTTGGGGGACCCCACAGGAGAGAGGGAATGGGTCAGAAGGGGGAATAGAGGGAGAGGAAGAAAGAACTGCACAAGAACGGGAAGAGAGAAAAGAGTGGAACCACCGATGAACTGTGCTACAGAGACCGGCTTCACGTAGGCAAAGTAGAAGAAGGGAGTGATCGACCAGGCCAACAGTGGCCCAGCTAGGTCACAAGTACCTAGTAGTTTCCCCAGAAGACACAGCTTCCACAATACTTGTACAGTATTGGGACAAGCAGTGGATTTCGTGGGTCCTCTTTAATAATGGTTTATGGACCTTTTCTCCAGGAACTTCTCCAAACCTTTTTTAAACCCAGCTACCTCAACAGCTTTTACTAAATCCTCCGGTAAAATTCCAGATTTTGATTATGCATTGAGTGAAAAAAATATTTTCTCTTATTAGTCTTATACTGTACAGGTTACACTGTAGCTTCATTGCATGTCCCCTAGTCTTTCTACATTTTGATGGCGTAAACCGTAAACAATCTATCTACCTTTACGCGTTCCACTCCATGATTAATTTATAGACCCCTATCTTAACTCCTTCAGCCGTCTCTTTTCCAGGTTGAAGAGCCATAACCTTTTAAGCCTCTCCTCATAGGGGTATCCTTTCATCCCCTTTACCATTTTGGTGGCTCTTCGCTGAACCTCTTCTAATTCTGCTATATCCTTTCTAAGATACGGAGACCAGAATTGCACACAATATTCGAGGTGCAGTAGCACCATGGAACGATACAGAGGTATTATGATACGTAGCATTCTATTTACTTTCTTGGCCACCACTGCACATTGGGCCGAGGGTTTCAACATGTTATCCATGATGACGCCTAAATCTTTTTCTTGGGTGGTGGTTTCTAATGTAGAACCTTGCATCGTGTAACCATAGTTTGGGTTATTCTTTCCTAGGTGCATAAATTTGCACTTGTCCACATTAAATTCCATTTGCCCTTTGAAGTCCACTCTTCCAGTTTATTAAGATCCTCTTGCAATTTTTCATAATCCTCTTGGGTTTTAACAACTTTGAATAATTTTGTGTCATCTTCAAATGTGATTACCTCACTTGTTGTTCCCATTTCCAGGTCATATACAAATATGTTAAAAAAAACAGCAGATCCAGCATAGATCCCTGGGGTTGCTCCACTATTTACCTTTCTCCATTGGGGAAAATTGGCCATTTAGCCCTACACTCTGCTTTTCATCTTTTAATCAGTTCCTGATTCACAATAGTAAACTGCCTCCTATCCCATGACTTTTTAATTTCGCCAAGAGTCTCTCATGAGGGAACTTGTCAAAGGCTTTCTGAAAATATAGATACAGTACATCGACCAACCCACCTTTTGTCTACCTGTTTATTTACACCTTCAAAAAATATAACATATTAGTAAGACAAGACCTTCCCTGGCTAAAGCCATGCTGGCTGTCTCCTATTAAACCATGATGATCTACATGTTCAGAAATGTTGTTCTTAATAATGGTTTCTGTCATTTTTCCCAGTACTGATATCAGGCTCACCAGTCTCTAGTTTTTTTTCTAGATCACCCCTGGAACCCTTTTTAAAAATTGTTTTTACATTGACCATTCTCCAATCTTCAGGTATTACTGATAATTTTAATGATAGTTCACAGATTAGTAATAGTAGGTCTGCAATCTCATTTCAGTTCTTTCAACACCCTTTGATGTATACCATCCAGTCCAGATGATTTGCTACTCTTCAGTTTATCAAATAGTTGTAATACATCTTCCCGGTTTATCGATATTTCTTTTAATTGTTTTGCTGTATCAGCTTTAAATACCATTTCAGGCATGGGTAACTTTTCTCCATCTTCTTTAGTAAAGCAAAGAATTCATTCAGTCTCTCTGCTATAGCCTTGTCCTCCCTTAATGCCCCTTTACCCCTCTATCATCTAATGGTCCAACTGACTCTCTCACAGGGTTTTTTTTTTTTTTTTTTTTTTTTTTTACTATGAATGCACTTCAAAAAGTCTTTATTATGCGTTTTTTGCTTCCACAGCAAGCTTTTTTTCAAATTCTCTCTCTTATCAATGTCTTGCATATAACTTGCCAGTGCTTATGATGTTTCCAGTTTTTGTCATTTGGCTCTTTTTTTCCATTTCCTGAAAGATGCTTTTTTGGCTACAACAGTCTCTCTGAACTCACCTTTAAACTATGCTGGAAGTTTCTTGGACTGCCTTTCACTTTTCTTAAAGCGTGGAATAAAGCTGGTCCGGGCTTTCAAGATAGCATTTTTAAACAACACCCATGCTTGATGTAGATCTTTAACCTTTGCAACCTCGCCTTTTAGTTTTTCCTTAACTGTTTTCCTCATTTTATCATAGTCTCCCTTTTGAAAGTTAAAAGGTAGGACTGTGGATTTCCTTGCCATCCCTCCTCCATTTATTAAGTCAAACGCAATCATGCTATGATCACTATTGCCAAGTGGCCCCAACACCCTTATCTTTTGCACCAGTTCTTGTGTTCCACTAAGGACTAGGTCCAGGATGGTTTCCCCCTTGTCTGTTCATGAACCAGCTGCAGTCATTTATTTCATCTAGAAACTTTATCTCCCTTGCATGTCCTGCTGTGACGCTGACCTAGTTGATACTGGAGTAATTGAAATCACCCATTATTATTACTGTGCTGCAAATATTGTTAGCTTCCCTGATTTCTTTGAGCATTTCATCATCCATTTGTTCATTCTGGCCAGGTGGTCGATAGTACACCCCCACTGCATTGCCTTCCCCTTTTTACATGGAATTTCAGTCCATAGAGATTCTACAGTGTATTTTGTTTCCTGCAAAACTTTAATCTTGTGCGACACAATGCCCTCTCTAATATAGAGCACAACCCCTCCACCAATTTGATCTACTATATCACTATGATATAATTTGTATCCAGGTATCAGTGTCCCACTGGTTGTCCTCCTTCCACCATGTCTCTGAGATAGCAATCAAATTTAACTTCTCATTTAGTGCTATATATTCTAACTCCCATCTTACTTTTTAGACTTTTAGCATTTGTATACAAGCATTTTAGAAGTTGTATTTTATTCATATTAATCTAGTTACCATTAGGCAGGGGTTATATATAATCTTTAAATTCTGTCTGCTCTGTACCTAATGGCATTTGGGTTACTTTTGTCTTTATTGGAAAACCTCTGTCGATATGTCCTAACTTCAATCTTTTTTGCTAATATCATTCAAGGATAAATCCTTCCAAACCACTCACTCTTGGGTGACTGTCACTTTCTAGTTTAAAAGCTGCTCTATCTCATTCTTAAAGGTTAATGCCAGCAGCCTGGTTCCATCCTGGTTAAGGTGGAGCCCATCCCTTCAGAAAAGCCCCTCCTTTCCCCAGAATGTTCCCCAGTTCCTAACAAATCCAAACCCCTCATCCTTGCACCATTGTCTCATCCTCGCATTGAGGCTCTGGAGTTCTGCCTCCCTTTTGGGTCCTGTGCATGGAATGGGAAGCATTTTAGGGTATGCAACCTTGGAAATTCTGGATTTCAACTTCCTACCTAAAAGCCAAAGTTTGGACTCCAAAACCTCCCTATCACACTTTTGTATGTCACTGGTACCAATATGCATCAAGACAGCAGACTCCTCCCCAGCACTATCTAGGTGGCATGTGAGGTCTGCTACCTTCGCACCAGGCAAGCATGTTACCAGGTGATCCTCATGTCCATCAGCCACCCAGCCTAATGATCGAATCGCCAACTATAACACCTGTCCTAACCCTTCCCTTGTGGGCACATGGCTTTGGAGAAACTTCCTCAGTGCAGGAGGGTTTTACATCACCTGAATAACAGGTCCTAGCTACAGGATCACTTCCTGCCACACCAGGGTGATGCTCTCCTATCATGTGACCTCTCTCCTCCATTGCAACAGGGATACTGTCAGAATGGAGGTGGGACTTCAGTACTACATCCCTGTAGGGCTCATCTATGTACCTCTGTGTCTTCCTTATGTCCTCCATCTGCTACTCTAGCTTCCAGAGATCAGACTTTGGACTTTTGGACTTTGTTCCCCTCAAGATTAATTAATCTCAGGTCCTTATTATATGCTTGATGAGGATAAACAGCTGCACCTGAAAGTAAATATGGGCACGTCCTTCCCTTTAAGAGATTTAAGAGCCTATAAAGCTATGATTATCCCAGGGGTGTGTGGGAATGGGAAGGTAGGGAAGGAATGAAGACCTATTAAAAGTTGACATGCTTCTAATATAAAGGCTTTCTAATTTCCTGGGTGACTTGCACAGTCCTTGGTTTGATAGAAAGGGCCTTTTTCCCTTTGATCTGTCACTTGCTTTTAACACTTATTCAAGACAACTTCATAGGTCTTTTGCCTCTTAACTGGAAGACCTCTTTGTAAAAGTTACTAGAAACTAGTTTATTTCTTCCTACTCGGGAGTATTCTACCTGTATGTTAAGCTATGCTCTGATTTGATTTTAGATACAAAGCTCTCTAGAAACAACTTTATTTCAGTAACTATTTACTCTATTTATCTTTCTATATTTAAGCTTTAGCTTGATTTGATTGAAACGAAAAGCTCTCTAGAAACAAATTTCAGAGTTTATTTACTCTTAATTTACTTTCTATGCTAAGCTATACTCTGCTTTTGACTTAAATATAAAGCTCATAGTGGTACTAAGACCTGACTGACTCAGCAAAAGCACTGAATTCTAAAATACACAGATCTATCAGTTTTACCCGAAAACATTCCCCCTCCCCCCCCCCCCCCCCCCAAGATTTGCAGTTTTTTTTCCAGAAGATTAATACTCTTTGTAGCAGTCCCTTTTGGTAGTCCTTCAAGTACTATCAACTTTATATCTTCACATGTATCACTTCTGTAGAGAAAATGCCATTACCAGCCATTGCATTATACTGCACATAGTGAACTGATTAATCACTACTAATGTGAGTTAATGTATGTTAAATAACTTGTATTGCCATGTTACCCTTTGTTAGTAAATGAGGCCTTAGACTAGGGATGAGCATTCATTGAAACAACATGGGAAATGTCAATGAAATTTTCTATTTCATTTTCATCCAAAACATAGTACTGGAAAATCCAAAATTCAGTTTCCTACCAAGCCGGCCTCAAATTGAAAACCTTTGGGTTGGAAGGCAGACGTCTTGCAGAAAAGCCATCACATTACCATGGGGGCTGGCTCTAGTCAGCCAGCTGTATTAGTGGTGATTTTTCTTCCCATTTCCTGGTTGGCCTAAAGTTTGTCTGCTCTGGAGCTCTATGGAAAATAACTGCTTTTTCCCTTGTGAATCTATTGACTCCTGCTGGATTTACTCCAAAGATTTTTCTTTTGCCATGTTCTTGTGCCAGAAATTCTGTGAAACTACCGGTATGTCTAAGTATACCATCAGAGGCAATTACCAAGCCTAATGCAGATCCTGATTGATCATCACTAACTGGACAACCAGGATCTGGATTAGAGAAAAACAATATAAACCAATGAAAGAGAGACTTCTGCCTCTCTTCTGCAACTTAGTTATATTCTGTAATACTTCTCCAACCTTGGTTTCTCTGGAAGTTGATTCCATAACTCAGGAACAACCATCAAAAATCCCCTAGACATATCCTTGTCCCCAGCTGTTTTATTTATTTATTTTATTATGTTTAATGTCTCTCTCATACCGCGCTCTTTAGAATCAGTGCGGTTTACAGTTAACAACTTGTGCAGTGCACACAGGACCTACAATGAACAGGGGTTTCTAAACAGGACTGACAGCTGTTGTGTTGTGATGTCTATGTTGACTAGATTGTAAGCTCTGATGAACAGGGACCATCTTTTACATGTGTCTGTACTATGTTGCATATGCCTTGTAGCGCTATACAAATGATCAATAGTAGTAGGAAAAGGCTAAATTCTAGGTCTCACCGACCTTAACTCTTAAACCACAAGGACCACCAAACACTGTGCATGACTAGCTCTATTAGATACGTACTACTCTAGCTTGGTGTGTAGGTGACCTGGTACATTTGCCCTCAGAACCCTGAAAGCCAAGGCCAGAAGTGGATCCTAGCTTTTACCAGCAATCAGAGCAAGGTCTTCACCAAGAGAAAATGGCATCTTGAACATATATATAAAGAGCAAAGTCTGTTGCCCCAAGATCCCTAAATTTAATCAGACAAAAATTGGTTGACTCCAGAGATGTTTCTGAGGTGGGCTTACTACTTAGCCTACATAAGGCATGCACATTTAACCCAGGGCGTTAGTACAAGAAGTACCGTGTTAGCTGCACAGAATTCCCTCATTAGCTAACACCGTGAAACTGCAGAGATCATGGCGCTGATGCAGCTAACCCCACCCATTGAGGTGGCGTTAGTTGCACCCATGATGTCTGCAACTTTGACAGTTAGTGCATACTGGTAACACCCATGGTAACTGTGTATTGCTGACATACCCACTCTCAGCCCTAATCCTGTCCACACATGCAGGTAACACGTGAACCGCAAATAGCATTGAAAATCACCACGCTAACTACATTTGTCCCCCATTAGCTGCCACACTATCTGCCATATTAACAGGTAACGTGCTTTAGTGAACATGCCCCTACGTGTTGGCTTTCATCACGAGCTACACAATCCTAAATCTAAATGGGCAAATTTAGACCGACCTAGGTTTAGCAGAACTATCAGTTGCAAACGGTTGCATATTGAAATATGTTTAAGATTGCTGATTAAATTTTAGGTGATGATCTTGAACATTTCTGGCCTGGCTGAAATTGTATCTGTAAAAGCACAGATATACAAATAATTTAAAAAACTCATTACGAAAACAATCTTACTTATTGTTACCAAAATCCTTTTTGTTCACTTAGGGGCTTGTTTACGATTTCAATGGGGCCGCAGCTCCGATAACGATCGGAAACCGCTACCGCGGCTTTGTAAACAAGCCCCCAAGAAAGGTTTTACTTAGACATTTCCGGGGATGTATATTACTTCTGTCAGAAACTGTCAGTTCATTTTGCTGTATTCTAAAACTATGGTTTTTTACATCCATACTTAATTTCTGATTCACTTGTTCTCTCAATGGATATAATTTCAGTCAGATGCAGACAGCCTGTTTTTCAGTGCATGTCAAATCTATTTCCTACTAGCTTCTCTGCATGCCAATTCATTTATAATGCACATTTGGCACTGGACTACATACAAATTGATGTCTGGCCATCTTGATTGATCAGCTTGTTGACCAAGCTTCTATTGAATTTATGATTTGGACAGTTTCTCTTTGTAAACAGATTAGATGTTCATAATCAACAGTATTCTACCTTATTTGATTCAGCTTTTTACTGCTAAAAATTTCTGCTAATTGCAAGATGGTATTCAATGAAATCAGCTTCTGTGCTGGATGCATTTTGTTTTAATATTATTATATTTTATACTTTTATATGTTATCTTGTTTTGAATTTTTTTGTATTTTGGAACGTCCAGGTGGCACGATTTCTTGTTAAATTTTAGCTGTTTTTTTTCTTTTGAGGGGGTAGTCATCTTATACATCTTTTCTTTTGTACCCTAAGGGCCCGATTCGGAGAAGCAACTTGTAGGGCTGCCCCTATTCCCTCTCCCCGAACGGCTAGAGCAGCAGGATGGAGAGAGCATGAGGGGGCAGAGTCTGGGCAGAGAAGGATGGGCCAAGATGGCAGGATGTACAGGGCCGATTCAGGTCATGGCCCTATACGTCCTGCGGGGTCAGGAAGAACATGTTGCTTATTCCACCTCAAAGGTAGAATAAGCAGCACAAACTGGGTGATCACGGCCGGAATCCCCACCCAGGGCTGGGTGCCAGTAGGTCCCCACTGCTCGATCCAGGCCCCGGCTACTCAGCTGTGAGTTGGGCAGTGGGGCTGAAGAGGGTCGGTGCTGTGAGAGCCAGGAGTGCCTATGGGGAGGATGTCCCTGCAGGCATGCAGAGGCATGCTGGACTATCCTCAGGCCCAATTCTGTATGCTGAGGGAACATCTTGCTCCTATGGTATGGAATCAGGTTCTAACGGGCCCATCCTGCTCAGGGCTGTCCAGACATCCTGAACATGCCCCTGATAGAATCAGGCTCCACACCTTCACAAACTATGGCTACACTACCCTAAATGAGCTTGATCTTGGCTGCTATTTATTTTAATTCTCTTATATACTGTGCTATTCTGCATCAGTGTGGTTTACATTGAACAAACTGAAATTACATTGAACAGGGCATTATAACTTGGAGATAACTATTTTACAGGGAACATGGGCTATGGAGGGTTAAGTGGCTTGCCCAAGACCACAAGGAGTACCTGTGGGACTAGAAACCCCAGTCCTTCCGGCCCAAGGTTGCTGTCCTCTAGTGGGATTTGAACTTCTGACCTTCTGGTCTGAAGTACCTTGCCCCAACCACTAGGCCACTCCTCCACTCCTATCAGAAGCTAAGCAGGGTCATGCCTGGCTAGTACTTGGATGGAGTGCTGTAGACTTACTATGCAGAAGAATGGAGTGGAATGGATAAACATAGATCAGTTGTTTGTTCCTTCAAAAAGTAGAAAGACTAGGGACATGCAATGAAGCTACAATATAGTCCACTTAAGAGTAATAGGAGAAAATATTTTTTCACTCAACGCATAATCAAACTCTTGAATTCGTTACTCGAAGATGTAGTAAAAGCTATTAGTGTAGTTGGGCTTGAAAAAGGTTGGGACAAGTTCCTGGAAGAAAAGTCTATAACCCATTATTAAAGAGGACCAGGGAAATCCACTGCTTACACCGGGATAAGCAATGTGGAATCTGTGTATCATTTTGGGAACCTGACAAGTACCTGTGACCTGGATTGGCCACTGTTGGAAACAGGATAATGAGCTTGATGGACTTTGGTCTGACCCAGCATGACATATCTCATGTTCTTATGTTCTAAAGGCCCAGCAATCTACTTCTAGTTGCAGCTTGTCAAGAAAACCTAGGCACTGTGTCACCAGGAGTCAGCATTGACTCAACGGCACACCCATTCACTTTCAAGCCTTCTCTAGCACCTGCTAGTGGTTCTCTTCCCCACCTATCTTTAGTCTGCCTCTCCCTGCCCAGACATTTCAATGACAGATGCTTAAACTAAATGGATAATATTGATGTAGTAAGGTGCTGCCTGTATGGATAGCCATGCTGAATATGGGGGTTATTCTAGATGCCCTATTTGTGCCTTGGACATCTGAAAATGGGCTTAGAGACATTGAAGCACAGAGATGTACCTGGAGTCGTTTGAGTAGCTAGGTGTGTGGATGTCCCCAGAGCAAGGACATACAAGTTGGAATAGGGGCATGGTGGAGACATGACTGGGGTGCTCCCAAGAACTTGGATGTTCCTGTCCGATTTCAGAAACATCCTGGATGTCCTGAGCTGTGTCAAAGGTTATACCTACTTCAGGCATCTGAAAAGTGCTCATTTTTTTAGGCAAATATATGCAGGATGTAGAGAAGGTGCTCATATCCCATTTATTTTATAATTTGTTAACAAGAACTGACAGGGAATAGGGGTTCATGTTTTCCTTTTGCTATGCTGCTGGACATCCTTATATGCAACCTTCCTTGAGATGGGCATCCCCCCCCCTCATGGTTTTATAGTGGGGACGTCTTTATGGGCGCCGGCATGGGTGTGCACACTGGGGACATCTATGTTTCTGAAATCGGACCCAAGCATAGATGTCCCCAGCGTTTTTCTGCAAGTGCTGCCCTTGAAGTCCGTTTCTAAAGTACCACTTCACATGGTGCTTAAATCAATGCAATTGCAGCACTGGCTGAGAATCCGCCCTCAAACCTTTGCTGATTAAACTTTGTTTCGTATGTGTATACATGTGGAGGCCAATTCCGAACCCGGGCTGTCCAGTCATCCAAAATCTGGATGGCCTGGATCTGGCCCCAATTCTGCACCCACAGGAGCTAGACGTTCCCATGGGAGAAGAATCGGGCCTTACATGGGCAGGACCTACCCTGATTCTGCGGGTCTGGTTGTGCAGCAATCACTCCATCCAGCCCCTCCCTATGCTCCTGCATGGAGCCTTGGTGCCCTGGAATCTCATTGCCATGGCACTGGGACACCATTCAGGAGACCCACTGCACTGCAAAACATCGCATGTGCTTTTCCCCACTGCCCAACCTCCAGAGGGGCCTGCCAAGGCTGGGATATGGCTGTGGGGAACCCCCTAATCCTGCTCACTTCCCCACCGGGTACCTCTGTCGCTTGCCACCAACGTCGGGGGAACTTATTCCACCTCCAAGGTGGAATAAGTTCCCCATGCATCCTTGACACCCCAGATGTACAGGGCCGCGACCAGAATCGGCCCTGTATGTCCAGGATGAGGGCCCTGCCCCCTTCTAGAGCTCCCCGCATAAAGGCCTTGTACGTGTGGGGAGCTCTATGGCCTGAATCGGTCCTGCGAATAGTGGGTTTGAACGTCCAAACCAGACATTCTCCCCACTATTCTCAGGGTGGAATAACCCCCATTGAGGATAGTTTTTAAATCTTTCTCTATGTGTAAAGGCTAGGTTTTTTTTTTATTTTTAAAAATTTTTGCAGTTATACAATGCGTAAACATTAAGGAAATATTCAGGCTATATCTCACATCATCAATATTCAGAAAACACATTATAGACCTAAATATCAGTCCACATCATTGGAGAGACAGACGGTATTCTAAAAAAGGAAAACAATCAAGAAATCAATGAAGGTAACATAATCTTCCCATATTAGGGGCCCCTAGTAATAAGATTCCTAAAGTACAACCTTCTTAGATACTAAACATTTTTCCAGGTACAATGGATCAAAAAAAGGTAAAAGTGACTGTGCCGTTGCCTGGAAACCTTAGGAAAAAAGTGGCTCCAACTCCCAAAACCTTAGATTTCAAGGCCAAAAACTACTTGTGGCACAATTGCAAACCCCGCAACACATCCAGAAATAGAGTAAGCCTTTGTCCACAAAAAAGTAAGTTCTTAAACTTGAAATAAAGTTTCAAGATGTTTACTTTCTCTACTTCAGACCAAAAGTAACCAGTAAGGTACCCCGCTGAGATATCACATCTTGTGAGTCCTCAAGGAAATTACATTTCTCACACTAGGAACAAGAACATCCATGTCCCCCTCTATGGGGGCTATAACTCTTAGCTTAGAAGGTAAATAATAACATGATTGGACTACAACCTCACTAAATAATAACACTTATTTCACAAGATCTCAGGAGACAAGAGATGGGTCATTGGGAAATTAAGAAAGCGCAAATTGCAAGCCCGGGAAATATTTTCCAAGGCTTCCAACTTGTAGTGTATGGTTAATGAATCTTTAATAGCCGAGGTATTAACTGAGTGCAAGCTTAAGAGATTCGAACAAACTTTGCATATGTTTGAGAATGGACCATCTGATATTCATAATCTCCTGCATCTACAGGACAGATTCTTGTGAGAAACAACACAAAGATAAAACTGTATCTGTGGGGTGGGTGGATGAGTTGAGGGTTTCTCTTTCCTTTACTGGGACATTGTTTATGTTGATAGGATATTATGTTTTGAAAATGAAAATAAAGCTATTAAAAAAAAAACCCATAAACCAAAACTGTATCTGTTAGCTTAAGATCTATCCCACAAATAGCTGTCCACAAATCTTTTAAAGTAATGTCTTGCTCTGCTGCTCCTCCAAGCTAAGGCTTTTCCTCCAGAAGCAAATAAATCAACTTAGACGTTGGGCCCATAGGTAGACTAGGGATCTCCGAATGCAATAAGCTAACATTAAAGTCAGGCACTGAAGAGAGAAGAGGGTTGGGTGGAGAAGGAGGAGTCTATGTGCTGGAACTTAAGGAGATCCCCTCAGACGAAGTGGAAGGGAGTCGCACCGACAGTTATATGCTTGTCGACGGCCCGATCACCTTACCTTGTTCCTAGCCAGAAATAGCTTTGGGCAATCATTTTCTTTTCCGCTTCCCATCGCGACACCATAAAGTCTCTTCTAGCGGCTCCTTTGCTCCGGTACTCCGGTGGTACTCCTTTAGATACGCCCCTTCGGAGCACGCCCCAAACTCCCAACAGGGTTTAACGTTCTTGTGGTGAGTGACATCAGGGAGGGAGGACCACCCCAGTGCCTGCACAATCACTCCAGCAATACTCAGAACCACGGTCTCGGAGGACTCCAGGAAATACCAGCACAAAATATCTCACTCATCCAACTGTTTTCCCCTGTAAAGGCTGTTTTGCACACAGAAAATGTTTTTTATTTCTTTCGACCTGGAGATTTGTTCTTCTTTATACTGTAAAAGCGAGATTGCCACTTAGTCCAGTAGTGAATGTTCCTGTTTAAATAATATTCTTGACCATCCAATATTGTAATATGGCTTGTGATGTAACACTCTTACTTCGAGTTTTCTGACTGAATCATTTTTTATGCACTTTTATTCCATTTTTGGACCATGTCCCCCCTGTCTAGTGAGCTTGTAAGGTTGGCTTGTAGATTTTTTGAAGTATACTGTTTCTTTCACAGCCGCGCAACTGGCATGACGGCCTCGGGTGTTGTCCCCACCCTTGCCCCGTCTCTTCTCTCCCCCCCCAATAAGTCACCACATTTTGCCAAGGGTTTTCTTTCAACAAAAACAATTTCCATTTATTTATGAACAATGGTCATTAACAGAACAAAACTGTTGGCCACAGCATGCACATAACAATCAACATAACACTGTACACAATTCCTTTCCGGCACCACCCTGCCTTTTCTGCCTCCTCGAGAGACACAGCCAATATCCCACAGTCCTTGTAAGTGGCTGGAGGAAAACTTGCCGTAAAAGCTTTTTCCTCAGTCCTTAGTCCTCTCCATATCCTTTAGGAGAAAAACTGTTGCGCCTGCCATTCAAGCAGACTTGGCAACCCTTTTTCTTGCTTTACCCCCCTTGCCCGCCGTCAAAGCAAGGCAGGGGGCCATCTGCGCGGTGTTCTTATTGCCTTGTCAATCTCTCCGGGGGAAGGTCCATGTTTCTCTCTTGCAACTCTCCCCCTTTACTTAAAGCCTGGGCTGTGTTCTCTCCCATCGGGGGCGTTTTTCCTGCCGTCTCTCGCATGCCATGACAAGATTTCCCTCCCCTTTGCTAATTGGGTGGGTCGGGAGGATGTCCGTCCTCCTCTAGGAAGGGGGGGGAGCGGTGAAAGAGGCCGAGCCAGCACCGAATGTGCTTTTTATCCCTGGCCCCACTGCCCGCCTTCGCCGTCCCCCCGCCCCCCTAACCCTCGGCCCGCCAATGGGCACCTGTGCCCGGCCACGGTAATTCGCAGCCGGGTCTTTTCCTTTTATTTTATGTATTAGTTCAATCTTTTTTCTGTACAAGTGTATTCTTTGATTTGTAAATTGAAATTGCATAAATATAAGAAAAAAAGGATTTTTATAAAATTGCCACATAACACGTGTATATGTCCATGGCCTGACAAAATAGTGCATACTTACACACATGTTGCATGTAATGTCGCGTACTGCCCCTGGTGGCCAGTGGTCATAGGGGTAGGTTGGACACAAAGATATTTTTATATGAGAGGAGGTTCCTTTAAGAGCCAGGTGCAGCCTGGTCTTAGTAGTTCAGCTCCTATTAAGAAGTAAATTGTGAATGCAGAGTAGAGGGATAACATAGGCTTTTATTTCCCTTTTACGCAAACAGTTCAGGTGGGTCACAACATAGAGGAAAATGTCCTTTACTTCATGAATGAAACAAACTCATGGTAAAGAAAAACTGTTATGCTTCACAGTTTTAACAAGGATTAATTAAGACTTCCTAGAGTAACTCAACCGTTTCAATACTCTTCTTCCTTTTAGCATACAAGTAACACTCTGGAGACAGCATATATTATTTACAAGTCTAACAGTGATTCTACACTGCTGGTAATGCATAGAGAACAGTCCATCTCCTCTTGAGACAAAAGACTAGGCTCCACAAATTCCACTTGCATCGGCTCTGAGTCAGAGTTATCCCTTTCTGTATCTGGGGTTTCTCTGGCTATTGGAACTGGCCAGTCGCTATTCTTATTCTCTGGGTGTTTGTAGAGTTCTTCTAAGGTTCGCCAGTGAGCGTGGCCTACCTTTGTGCTTTTACCATCTGGGTTATACAAGGTATGTTTACTTTCCTTTCTTGTAACACGAGCATTGCTTTTAAAAGGGCACTTATAAGGTGAGCTTTTTCTCTTAAAAACAGAGTCAGCATACCTTGGCTTCCAACAGCATGTAGAACAGGAACTTTCTCCTTCCAGTAGTTCTCCTGGGATACAATCCTCATGCCAGTCTTTTCCCTGGAAGCTCTTGTTACCTTTCAGTCTGGTCACTGGTTCCTCCGGTAAGCGCAGGCCTCTTTCCAAGCCTAACTTCTGGCTTCTTCCTTCAGCACTGCTCTGCTTCCCAAAGTGACTGCTCCTTTGCTCAGCATTGCTTTCCCATTCACACCTAGGGCTTAGCTCAATGCTCCTGGTGCTCCCTTCTTCTTGGCCCTTGCTCGTGGTGCATTTCTCTCGCACGGGTTTGCTCCTGGTGCTTCTCTTCAGTCCACCTCTATCTCCACCCCCTTTCCAGCTCCAGCCTCTTGCTTATAAAGCTCTCCTGTGTTTGAGCTTTCTGGGCTGCTTGTCAGGTGGTGTCGATTAGCTAGGTGTGTCCAGTCAGCCTCTGTGAGTGCACGCCTGCTCCCTCTAGCTGCTCTGTGCGGGAATTGCATCCCGTGCACATCTTTTATATTGTGAAAAACAGCTTCTTTTCTTGCATCTTTGCTTCCATCAGCTCCTGCTGCATGACAGTAGGCATTCCCAAGGGCTTAGTTTGGATGAATCATGAATTTTATAAAATACATTGGTACACACATTTCTACCCACTTTGGAGAAGGTTGAAATTTGTGTATTGGCATTTAGATGCTACACGGACTGGATCTGGTTGCTTATTTTATAAGAGCACATAAGCTCTTATGCTGCCTTTATATTTCATCTCATCCGTGGAACTCTCTAAAATTCTCTACATTTTAATGTTTTGTCATAACTGAAACATATGTAGTGTCATGAGGCGTGTGTCAATAAAGATGAGTGGTTGAAAAGAAATCCAGTTTCTTTTGAGGAACTAGGTGTGCAATTACCTCCAGGCACAGCTAGAGGGAGCAGGAACAAACATTCGGGAGTTAATGAGCCTAGGAACTCTGATGACTTGCACCTGGGAAGAAACCCGGAAATCAGCTCAAGCACTTTGCTTTATAAGTCAGAGCAGAATGCTTCTAGAGGAGAAACAGAAGTAGAGAAGGCTGAGAGCCACCGAGAGAAAGAAGTAGAGAAGGAGGTGAAGGCTGAGAGCCAGCGAGAGAAGGCTGAGAGCCACAGAAGAAAGGAGCAAGAGAAAGCTGAGAGGCATCAGGAGAGGACTGAGAAGAATCTGACTGGGAACAGACTTCACAAGGTTGGGAGCCAGAAGGCCCAAACTGACCCTGCTGCAATAGGGAAGTTTGATAGAGCCAGCTCTAAGGTGAGAGTGTCTGCCACGCCCTGTTTTCACAGTCTGCCTGAAGCCAGAACAGAGAGACACAAGCTAAGAACCAGGGGGAAGGGTTCTGAGAAGAGCTTACAATCTCTAAAGGATTATTGCCAAGTTTTACCATGTCAGAGAGGAAAGCACTTTTATGATCAGCTGGAGTTTTTACCCAGAGAGAGAGGAGAATCCAGGCCAAGTTTTACTCAACTGCCTAGAAGCCCAGCTGTGTCCAAAGCAGGCAGGCAGAGGCTCAGCTACCAAGGGAGAGTGGCTGGAAGAGAAAACACGGTGCATTCCAACTCAGCTAAACCCAGGTATGAAACATTAACCAATGACTGTACCTGTTGTGCTCCTAAAGGCTTTGCTAGAACCCACACTCCTTATGTAAGGGAAAAGAAACCAGATTGGTTCAGTAAAATTCCTGCAACATTGAGAACCCCTGGCTATAGGAAGCCAGACTCCAGAGTTTTAACTTACAAGGCTGAGTTAGACAGGGACAGTGAATACTCCTCAACTGAGTACAGTGAAGGAGAGTCCATGGAGATTGATTATCCAAACACTGTTCCCTCACCTATGCCAGAACTCATGGAATGTGACTGGTGCACTGCCTCAGCTCCAGAGTCTGTATGCTCCATGTAATGAAGAAGAGTGAATGAAATGTAATTGCTGTTTCGTGTATTGAATTCTACTTCTGAAAACCTGCCTTAACTGTGAAGCAACAGTTAAGTAACCCACTGTAAATACTGGTACCTTTTGACACAAAGGACTTTCTGTTTCATGGATTATATCTTATGTTGAACCTTTGCATTAACCAGGGAATAAAAGCCTTTATTTCCCTCCACCTGGTCTCATTAATGAGTGCTCCTAGGTAGTGGAATCTGTAAAGCCACTTCTCTCAACTACGCGGAGAGGATTTACATTCCCTGGACTACCTAGCAAAATCTTTGCCCGGGCTCACCCCAGAATGAGTAACGCGTAGACGGGGAGCCCGGCGACAGTAGGCACAATAAAATATATGCCTATAGATTGTAGCAATGTGGGATGTGTTTGATAAGACATTTCCTTGACACAGACTAATAAAGTCTGACATGTCAGGAGTTGGAGATAAGATTGGAGTTTGGCAGTTGGTGATTTGACTAAACTTAAACTGTAACGTATATGAGAAAAGAGAAAAGAAAAACTGTCATATGTTTGGATAAGGAGGATGTTTTTAAATGCACTTAAAATGATTTAAATAAAGTAAAAGGACTTGAAAGTAGGGAGTATACTACTTTTGAGGTCTGAGAAAAAAATGAAAATGTAGAAAATTTTAGAGAATTTCAAGGATGAGGTGAAATTTGAATTGAAGTGTTCCTACATCCACCTCAAAACTAGGACTGTATGTTGCGTTTCTTTTCAATATGTTGTCACCCAGCAGACCTGGTTGAGAGAAAGGAAAATGCTTTAAATAAAGAAAAAGGTACATACAAGCTGCAATATCTGGAGGAACCAGATAGAGGGAGCAAGAGGGACTCCTGAGTGACTGAGGAACCACGCCCCACTGATCATGAGGTAATGCCAGCCAACTTCCAATCCTTGAGCACAGAAGGACTTCTTAAGGAGGGTGTGGAAGACTGGAAGCAGAGCAGCGGGAAAGGCAGATGTGGAGGCAGCTGTGGAGGCAGATGGAGAAGCGAAGGAAGTGGCAGCGGAAGGAGTGGCAGCAGCTGGAGAAGCAGCCAGAGTGAAGGCAGCTGGAGAGATGGCTGGAGAGGAGGCAGCAAGAGTGAATGCAGCAGGACAGCGTGCAGCAGGAAGGAAGGCAAGACAGAGGAAAAGAGGTTAGAATGCAAACCTGAATATTCCACGGCCAGGAGATCACCCAGAGTGAAAGGTGATTGCCTGAGAGCTAAGGAGGAACCTGGGAAGGTCTCAGCTCACAGAGGAGTAAAAGCTGTTTGCCCAGAGTGGCAAAGGCGTTGCTGCAACTGTTGTCCAAAACCAACAGGGTCACAGCCTGAAGACCTAAGCCGTGCTGTACAGGCAAGCCAACGGAGAAGCTGGCGCAGGCCTCAACCTTCACTGGAAACAGAGAAGCCAAATTCCCAAGGTAAAGCTTTTTATGATACAAGCTATAGGAAAAGTTTACCTGATAAAGGCTTGAATAATAAATGTTTTTATAAAGCTGCCATAAAACCTCTAAGGAGAGAGAAGTTTCCTCAATATAAAACAGCACAGAGCCGACACCCTACGAGTTAACCAGAACATTGGGCTGTGCTAGAAGAGCTATATAAGAAGCCTGACTATAACCTACCTGAACCTAGGGACTCAGAGTCAGAGGCTTCCGCCTATGAGCCAATGCAAGTGGAACTGGCAAATGAGGTTTCAGATACCAAAATGGATTGTACGTACTGTACCATGGGAAGCCTAGAATCTTTGCCAGGCTTGTAAGCTGTATGTGTTACTGCCTAGAACATTCCTGTTGTGTGAATACCAGCGCTACTGTGAAAGTAACAGATTTGCTTTAAACTTTTTTGTTTTACTTTTTCTTGCCTGAAGTAAGGACATTTGCGTTGTTGTTATTGCCCAATCATTTGAACCCTTGCGTGAAAGGGAAATAAAAGCCTTTATTTTCCCACCACTTGTGCAGTTGATTTCTTTGGAGATTAGGATCCAGGAAACTAACAGGACCAAAAGCCAATTGGACCTCTGGATTACTGGCCAATCTCCTCCCTATATAGTTATGTCCGACCGCTACTTAACGCCAGGGTAGTGCTCGTGACATAAAATGGCGTGGTTGGCAGGATATTGGATTGGAGCCTACAACTGCAGAAGAAAAGAAAAATAAAACTCCTGAGTTTAAAAGTAAAAACCCGGACTGGACTATCTGGAAAACCGGAGTGTAAAAACAAAACCCGGAACGGATATGCTGTCAACTGGAGCGGAAGGAAAAAACCTGGAATAGAATAGTCGGAATCCGGAACGGATCGTAAATCCTGAAAGGTGAAAATCCTGTTGCGACCCCAGAAGTGGAAAACTGCGGAGCAGGACAACACTTATATTCCAGAGCTGGAGTCAACACTAATGTCAGGTAAAATGTAGATAGGCCTGAGTAGTGTTCGATATCCGGGGGAAGTTGAAAAAAAAAAAAAAAAAAAGGAAAGAAGAAGAGCTTTTGTTAGGAGAGCCACACTTGGTTTTCTTTTTCTTCTTATCTCCCTTTATACAGGTGCAGTATGGAGCCGAAGGAGCTTTGTGTCTGGATTGCACTCCAGTTCGACAAACAGGCAGAGTTCGCTCAGCAAAACCAAGCGCAAGCCCTTCAAGCCATGCAGGCGCAACAGCTACCGGTCCTGCAGACCATGGAGAATTGGTTGGCACATCAGCGAGAGGCGATGGCAAGGGCCAACGTGGAGAACCTGATGGCAGCCGGACCAACCAACCCTGGAAGTGGACATTGGACATGCAATGATCTCATTGTAGGAAAGCTAAGTCCAAATGACGATGTGGATAATTTCCTAGACTCATTCAGTAGAATTGCATGCTCTGCTAAATGGCCACCTGAGCAGTGGGCCATACGCCTCGCAGCGTCCCTCACGGGGGAGGCGCTCGCTGCATATAGGGCGATGCCCCCAGCTCTAGCAAATACCTATGAGGAGGTAGTCACAGCCATTAGAGATCATTTAGGTCTTACCCCTATATCTTATAATAAGATGTTTAGAGCTACTGTCCTCAGGGCCGATGAAACGCCCAAAGCCCTAGGCCATAGGATACGTAGTCTAGCAAACAAGTGACTACAGCCTGAAAAGAAAAATGTAGATACTTTGATGGATGTGTTAATCCTGGAACAGTATATGTCGGCCATACCGAGTAGAGTACAGAATTTTCTAATTCTGCAGAATTGCCGTACCACTACAGACGCCATAGCTCTCACTGAGCGATATTTGGAAGCGGAAAGAGTCACCCAACCCAAGGTGGAGACTCCCAAATTGGTAGTAGGTATGGAGGCGCAGAAATTGGAAAATGTCTCACGTCCCATGTATACTGGTTCAAAAGGTTATAAACCTGTGATAAAAGAAAATACTAAGAGATGTTTTTCTTGTGGTAAAAAGGGTCATGTGAAACAACAGTGTTATTCACGTACTGCTCTTGTGGGTGAGAACCCACAGACAATACGTGAAGGCTTTGTATTGGATGTCAAGATTCAAGGCATAAATGTAAAAGCACTCCTGGATTCAGGAGCTGATCAAACTATGATTTCAAGGAGATTATGGTTTGTGATCAAGGATCAGGGTTCATCAGTTCCAGATCAGCCAGAAGGTACTGTAAAAATAAAATGTATACACGGAGCAGCTATCCGCTACCCTGTATATAACTTGTGGGTTAAGGGACTAGGCCAGGGGTCTCAAACTCAAATTGCTTTGAGGGCCAAATGAGGACTTGTAAAATAACCCGGGGGCCGCATGAGATGTGGGACCTCATTTGCATAAGGGACCTCATTTGCATAAATATTTGCATAATGTTACCATACCCTAACTTTTAGTAAACATGCCTCTTAATGAGTGCATGAATAAAGAAAGACTAAAAGATTTCTACATTACTATAATCCAGTGCCAACCGCCAGGCACATTAGCAAACCCGCCATATCCTAACAGCACTACCAGGACTCACAAAGCACCAGACCCTACCTATCAAAAGGCAACACTGCAAATATTAAGTCAATACATTTCAGAGAACAACAATACATGACCTACTGGGGACAGAGAACAAGTAGCAATGTCAAATAGGAATTACATAAACAGAATACCTCAGCTCTGTTACACATGCAGAATACACCATCACCAAACAAGGAATCAAAATTTAGAAACAAGACAATTAAACTGGGACCCCCAAAAGCCAAACTTGGAATGTACAACAACACTGTAGAAATAAAACTATAAATTAATTTCCTCTTGTACTAAACAAAGCGCAGACGTTATTGATGCACATTTCCCAGAACTGACATATTCCAGTTAATAAATTCAAAATAAAGATATTTTTCTACCTTTTGTGCATTTTTTTTTCAGTTCCAGCCACTTTCTTCTGGTTTCTTCGTGCCTTCTGCTAACTCTCCATCGTCTGCTGTCCATTTGTCCTTTCTTCTCTCTTCTAGCTTTTTCCATTCTCCCTCTACATCTGCTTTAACATATTAATCTTTCTCCTTTTGCTCTTTCCTCATTCCTATTTTCATCCACTCAAATTTTACCCCTCCATCCTCAATCCCCACTTACCTGGCCAATTGTAGATTTGTCTTCCCTCCCACACAAAATATTTTCCCCTCTCCATTTCACTCTCCCAGCTCCATCCCATTCTAATCCTCCCCCAACATCAGCTCCCTTCTAGTTCCAGTCCCACACAGCACCCCCTCCCTTCTAGTCACTGCATCAGCCCATTTTCAGTCCTAGCCCCCCATCAGCCAATTTCCAATCGTAGCTCCCCCCCATCAGCCCATTTCCAGTGCTAGCTCCCTCCCCTCACAGCCCATTTCCATTCCAAGCCCCCCTCCCCATCAGCCATTTGCAGTTCAAGCCCCCCTTCCACTCAGCCCATTTCCAGTCCTAGCAGACCCCCCAGCCCATTATCAGCCCTAGCCCCCCCATAGCCCATTACCAGTCCTAACCCCCCCATCACCCCATTTTCAGTGTTACCCCCATCACCCCATTTTCAGTGTTACCCCCATCACCCCATTTTCAGTTACCCCCCTCATAGGCCATTACCAGTCCTAGCCCCCCCATAGCCCATTACCAGTCCTAACCCCCCATAGCCCACTTCCAGTCTTACCCCTCATAGCCCATTACCAGTCCTAACCCCCCCATCACCCCATTTTCAGTATTATCCCATCACCACCCCATTTTCAGTTACCCCCTCATAGGCCATTACCAGTCCTAGCCCCCCCCCAAAGCCCAATACCACTCCTACACCACCACCCACCAACACCCACAGTAAATTAAAAAAAAATATAAAA
This sequence comes from Ichthyophis bannanicus, assembly GCA_033557465.1. Taxonomy (NCBI): domain Eukaryota; kingdom Metazoa; phylum Chordata; class Amphibia; order Gymnophiona; family Ichthyophiidae; genus Ichthyophis; species Ichthyophis bannanicus. The sequence continues at coordinate 113,571,451 of CM066049.1, read as the reverse complement.
TAGCTGCTGAAGTATTAAGCGTCCCACGGGCTCTTAAAGGGGTGAGAAGGGGGGCAAGGTGGCGGTGTGTGAAGGCTGTCTGAGCAGAATGCTGTGAGCTGTGCCGAGAGAGTAATCCACCTTTCTGTTTCCATGCCAAAACGGAAGGGCAAGCAACTGGTCTGCCCTGAGGGTTGGCCACAGGAGATAGTGGTCAGCTTACCCTCGACAAGCTTGGTGTTCGGCCTGTGAAAGAGCTGGTGGCTTCCTTGGACTGCTCCGGTGGAGTTTTGCTGGAGCAGAGCACAGATGGGCTGCTTTGAGCCCTGAAGAACGGGCCCTTCCCCAGCAACCTGGAAGCGCTCCTGGGGGGCGCAAGATCTTCGGCCCACAAGCGGAGCTGCTTTGCTGGAGATTTTGCCGGGCTTCCCCCTCACACAATCTTACCCCGAATGTGCAGGCTTGCTATGAGGAGAGGGAGATAAGCCTGAGGGGCAATGAGGGGGAGACTGGGAGAGTGTTCCAGTGGGAAGGACTGAAGGATTATCCTTGGAGTGCTGTGGAGCTTGATCAAGGCCCTGGATGGATCCCTTAATTCTAACTAAAAAAAAAAAAAAAATCCAAACTTGCCGTCGCCGCATTAAGCGTCCCGCGGGCTCCTCTGCCTGGCAGAGTCCTCTCCTCCCTGCAGCATCAGCTCCAAAAGCGGCGGCTTTCAGAGCCGCAAAGAGAGAGAGTTTCTCTCGCGCGGTTCTGAAGACTCTCTGGCTGCTCTTCAGAACCGCGCGAGAGAAACTCTCTCTCTTCGCGGCTCTGAAAGCCGCCGCTTTTGGAGCTGATGCTGCAGGGAGGAGAGGACTCTGCCAGGCAGAGGAGCCCGCGGGACGCTTAATGCGGCGACGGCAAGTTTGGATTTTTTTTTTTTTACATGCCGGTAAGTGCTTCGCGGGCCGCATAAGATGCCCTCGCGGGCCGCATGCGGCCCGCGGGCCGCGTGTTTGAGACCCCTGGACTAGGCATTGTGAAAGAAATGCTAGTAGCAGTGGTGCCTAGATTACCCCAGGAGCTGGTAGGCCGTGATTGGCCACAATTCAGGAGAAGTCTGAAAGAGGGCTTATCTCCACCAGCAGCACTAAGTGCCACTTGCATTCGCCCTACAGATAATATGATTCCTAGCCCGCTTTGGGAGAAGCCAAAGGAAACCTCCAGTAAAGAACAAGCAGACCCAACGAAGAAGTTTGTGCTAAAATTTTGCAAGACTTCAGAGAAAGCTCAGGGTCCTCAGAGGGCATCGGCACAAGCAGCTGGCTATGACCTATATAGCGCAGAAGATCAGGTCATCCCAAAACAGGGGCGTATGTTAATTAATACTGATCTTCAGATAGAGCTACCTCAAGGGTGCTATGGGCGGATAACACCGCGATCCGGACTCGCCGCCAAACACAGCATTGATGTGGCCGCCGGAGTAGTCGATCCGGACTACAGGGGCATACTGAAAGTTCTTCTCTGCAACTGGTCGAATGAAGACTTTAAGATCAAAGTGGGGGACAGGATAGCGCAACTGATTTGCGAATGAGTGGGATTCCCATGCCTTGAAGAGGTCACCATGCTAACCCCAACGAGCCGGGGAACTGGAGGTTTTGGCTCTACTGGGAAGGGGGACATGGAGGGCTATATCGCTGTTGGGAGTGAAACCCCAGAAGAGGATCTTGGTCCCCGAATAGACGAGTGCAAAGACTGCCCTACACCCAAGATTGGTGAGGAACTCTCTGTAAGGCAAAAATAGGAGTTGACCCAGCTGTTGGAGGAGTTTAGAGATGTGCTAACTCCTGTACCAGGAGAAACCACCTTAGTCGCACATGAGATACTCACCCCGCCGGGAAAAATTGTTCGGCAACGGCCATATCGTTTACCGGAAGCGAAGAGGCAGGAAGTCATCAACCAAGTGCAGGAGATGTTACAGTTGAACATCATTGAGGAATTGCATAGCCCTTGGTGCAGCCCGTTGGTACTAGTACCTAAACCTGATGGTACTATGTGATTCTGCATAGACTTCCGCCAAGTGAATGCAGTATCTACATTCGACGCCTATCCGATGCCACGAATAGAGGAGTTGTTAGACCGGCTTGGACAAGCGAAATTCCTCACAACATTAGACATGACCAAGGGATATTGGCAGGTGCCTTTAACACGGGATGCTAAACCTAAAACTGCCTTTAGCACACCCTTAGGCCTGTTCCAATTCCGTAGGATGCCCTTTGGACTGCATGGAGCAGCAGCCACATGCCAGCGGCTGATGGACATTATTCTCCTACCATATCAAACTTTTGCAACGGCCTACATGGATGATGTGGTGATCCACAGTACCACGTGGAAAGAACATCTTCATCAAGTAGGAACAGTTGTAGAAGCCATGAGGAGGGCGGGGTTAACGTTAAACCCGAAAAATTGTACCTTTGCTGCAAAAGAGGTTAAGTACTTGCGTCACCTTGTGGGACGTGGCACAGTACGCCCGCTACTGGACAAGGTGGAAAGCGTAAGGAAGTTCCCCATACCGCAAAACAAGAAACAACTACGAAGTTTCCTTGGCCTCATTGGTTACTACCGACGCTTCATACCGCACTTTGCGGAGGAGAGCGCTGTTTTTACAGAAATGTTAAGGAAGAATGCGCCAAATGTAATACAATGGTCGGCAGAAGCAGAGAAAGCCTTCCAAGATTTAAAGGGAAAATTATGTCAGGCACCTATATTGCGTGGTGTAGACTTCCAGCAAACCTTTCTTTTACAGACCGATGCATCAGAGACAGGTCTGGGTGCTGTTCTCTCGCAAGTACAAGAAGGCGCAGAACACCCTATTATGTTCCTCAGTAGAAAACTGTCAGTTGCTGAGAGAAAATATGCAACGATCGAGAGGGAATGTCTTGCGATCAAATGGGCCATTGAAGCCTTAAAATTCTACTTGACAGGGAGGAAGTTCGTCCTCATCACGGACCATGCCCCTCTGAAATGGTTACACACCATGAAGAATGAGAACAACCGTCTAACTAGGTGGTACATGGCTTTGCAGCCATACGATTTTAGAGTGGAGCACCGAGCAGGGAAGCTGCATTTTAATGCGGATGCCATGTCGCGTATTACGTGCTGCGTAGAAGAGGCTTCCCCAGCCCGTAATATTTTAAGAAGGGGGATGTGTCACCCAGCAGACCTGGTTGAGAGAAAGGAAAATGCTTTAAATAAAGAAAAAGGTACATACAAACTGCAATATCTGGAGGAACCAGATAGAGGGAGCAAGAGGGACTCCAGAGTGACTGAGGAACCACGCCCCACTGATCATGAGGTAATGCCAGCCAACTTCCAATCCTCAAGCACAGAAGGACTTCTTAAGGAGGGTGTGGAAGACTGGAAGCAGAGCAGTGGGAAAGGCAGCTGTGGAGGCAGATGGAGAAGCGAAGGAAGTGGCAGCGGAAGGAGTGGCAGCAGCTGGAGAAGCAGCCAGAGTGAAGGCAGCTGGAGAGACGGTTGGAGAGGAGGCAGCAAGAGTGAATGCAGCAGGACAGCGTGCAGCAGGAAGGAAGGCAAGACAGAGGAAAAGAGGTTAGAATGCAAACCTGAATATTCCACGGCCAGGAGATCACCCAGAGTGAAAGGTGATTACCTGAGAGCTAAGGAGGAACCTGGGAAGGTCTCAGCTCACAGAGGAGTAAAAGCTGTTTGCCCAGAGTGGCAAAGGCGTTGCTGCAACTGTTGTTCAAAACCAACAGGGTCACAGCCTCAAGACCTAAGCCATGCTGTACAGGCAAGCCAACGGAGAAGCTGGCGCAGGCCTCAACCTTCACTGGAAACAGAGAAGCCAAATTCCCAAGGTAAAGATTTTTATGATACAAGCTATAGGAAAAGTTTACCTGATAAGAAAGGCTTGAATAATAAATGTTTTTATAAAGCTGCCATAAAACCTCTAAGGAGAGAGAAGTTTCCTCAATATAAAACAGCACAGAGCCGACGCCCTACGAGTTACCCAGAACATTGGGCTGTGCTAGAAGAGCTATATAAGAAGCCTGACTATAACCTACCTGAACCTAGGGACTCAGAGTCAGAGGCTTCCGCCTATGAGCCAATGCAAGTGGAACTGGCAAATGAGATTTCAGATACCGAAATAGATTGTACGTACTGTACCACGGGAAGCCTAGAATCTTTGCCAGGCTTGTAAGCTGTATGTGTTACTGCCTAGAACATTCCTGTTGTGTGAATACCAGCGCTACTGTGAAAGTAACAGTTTTGCTTTAAACTTTTGTTTTACTTTTTCTTGCTTGAAGTAAGGACATTTGCGTTGTTTGTTATTGCCAAATCATTTGAACCCTTGCGTGAAAGGGAAATAAAAGCCTTTATTTTCCCACCACTTGTGCAGTTGATTTCTTTGGAGATTAGGATCCAGGAAACTAACAGGACCAAAAGCTAATTGGACCCCTGGATTACTGGCCAATCTCCTCCCTATATAGTTATGTCCGACTGCTACTTAACGCCAGGGTAGTGCTCGCGACAATGTACATGGACTTTAGAAAACACTTACAATAGGTACCTCTTTTGGGCGTCTCACATAGGCGCCTTGCTATAAAATCAATCCTAATGAGTGCAATTTCCAAAAGCCATTCTCCTGGGTAAATGGGTTATTTGAACATTGCTCACCCTTATTACTGGTAAAGGGATGTGCTGATGGCGGACTGGTCTTTCAGCGCAGTTGCTCTCTCCTGCCTCGCACAAGCAGCTGCCTAATAGTTTAGCGGGCTCTGGGCAGACTGGATGGGCCAGTGACTCTTTTTCTGTCATTTTCTCTGCTACAATGTTATGCATTTTCTCCCAGGCTATGTGGAAACTAAAAATATAAAAATATCACCAGAAAAATGAACAGAACACAAAAAGATACATGTTGTTCCAGTGCAAAGGAACTGTATTTTGTATTGGTGCTGTTGTATATAATTTGGGAGAGGTCAGATTGACTATATCCATGCTTTTATATGAGAAGCTGCTGACTCCCTCTAGCATGCACTTAGTAATAAGGTGAACATCCATGATTCATCCTTGCATTAGTAGGGCTGATAACATGGATTGTCTATGGTTTTAGTGCTGAGGTTTATTCTTGTAACCCTAGCAAAGTCTCAGGGCAGACGTTACAGAAACGTGCTGTCTGCAGTACCAACTTAATCAAAATAATAACTGAATCTTTCACCTTAACGCTACAGTTCCTAGTTTAATTTACAACGGATTCTGGAGAGAACTGAATGTTTTTGGCAGCTGTTAATCTTTTTATTGGTTCATCATATGATATTCTATGCATTTCAAAAGCACACACAGCACAGTTCCTGTCCTCCGACATCAGCTGGAATATTTTTCTGGAGCGAGAGATCTAATCCTCTGGCTTTTTCAATGGTTATTACATCACCGCGTCCTCAGTAATGTCAGGTGGCAGGGTTTGAACCCCTGATATAGTTGCTGTAATGTGCTGTTGAGTGTGTTGATTCATGGCGATCTTCTGGATAGCGGTGCTAAACTGTGTTCAGTCTTCAGTCAGGCATCTCAATGTCGATAGAGCGGCCTCCATAGCTGCTGCTGTTATATCAGTCCATTGCGTTGCCTGCTGTCTGGTTAGTGATCTGTGATGAAAGTCAGGCATAGGAAACCCTGGCCTAATGTTTGCTGCAAAAGCATGTCTAAATATCGTTGTTGCCTGGTTAGCTTTGCAGAAATCTGGGTAGCCCAGATATTCAGCATTGCTGAAGCCCGGATATGACGCTGACCTTGAATATCTGGGTATTAAGTTCAGTGCCGGTGGCTAGCCACTTTAGCAGGGCTAGCCACCGGCACCGAATATTGAGCCCAGTATTATTCTCCAGCACCATCATTCCAAGACATCAATTTTCTTCCTGTCTTTTTTTTTTTTCTTCACTGTCCAACTTTCGCATCCATATGATTTTATGGAAAATACCATGGCTTGCTCAAGCTGAATCTTTGTGTGTAGAGCTACCTCTCTGCTCTTGAGAATTTTGTCTAAGTCCTTCATAGCCATTCTGCCAAAAGCAACAGGGTCTCAGTCTCAGACAAAAGGCCTGGAAAGTTGCATCCAAAACCCTAGACAAAATTTGAAATAATGGAAAAAGACTAACGTAGTTAGGCCAGAGTTTTGCCAAAACTGTTACTGTCATACACCAATAAAGACTGATCTTCAAGTTAATGAAGATGGGATTTGGCAGCTCTATTTGTGAGGGGTGAAGAGCTGGCGGCTGAAAGGGAGGGGCCAGCTGTCTTAATGGCATTGCTTACCACTGAAGAAGTAAATTGATAGGTGAGAATCCCATGGAGTTCAGCTGTTGGTCTGCTTTTTAATATTATTGTAGCCCACCCAGGAGGAAGCTACCAGACTCTTACCCCTACCCCTGAGATGTTGTTACAATAGTTTAGGCCAAGCGGTTACCTCGGAGTCTAGTAGCTCTCCTGGTAGAGACGTCTGGAATTTTCACTATCCAGGTCTCTTCTCTCTTTTCCCATACAGGAACCAGAGAAGAGAGAAAAATAATCTAATTGGTTTCGGTTAGTATACCAATGTGATCTTACAGTTGCTTTATTCTAGAGGTGATGTCAACACAAAACCAAATAATCACATTTACTATACTGGATGGAATTGTAAAAGAAATGTATTTTTAACTAGATAAATTTAAAGTAAATTAGTTGAGCAGATTTGTTCCAGAGCTTACAACAAATTAAAATTTCCTTTCCAGTAACAACTGTAGTTCAATGGAAGTTCAGGTACAAACCTCCAACAATATTTCAGTACTTTAGTTTAACACATCATTAAGAGAAATAACTTTTACCATTATTCTTATTGTGGGAAGTTTTTTTACATTTCTGTCCAAAATCAGTATTGGATTTTCATTCAGGTTTAGTGTTCAGTGTTTATATTAAACTATGCTCTTTTACGGGTCAAGTTTCAGACCTCGGAGTACTCTGTGTAAAAGAATGAACTCATAAATTTTTCCTCACGGTTCTTTTCGGTGTGTGAGATGGTGGAGGTACCTCAATCTTTAAATCTTCCAAGCTCCTCTCTTGAGTTGGGGTCCACTGCAGTCTGTGGTAGTGACTCATCAGGTTCCAGGTTCAGTTGCTGTTCCCTCCTAACCTATCTTTAGTAACTCAAAAAGAGAAAACCTTATTCTAATCAGTTGTGGCTATTCAGTTTGGTTTGAATTAAGGAAAAGACCGAATCATTTCTATTTATTATCTCTGTACTAAGAAAACAAAGGATAATGACTAAATCCCTATCTAATTTTTCCCCCTTCAGTAAGACAGACACACTCGGACCAGTTCACTAGCAATTCAGTAATCGCTTCGGGCTTTGTCAGCAGTGCCGGGTTTGCATGCAGTCGCAGCTTCAACATCTAACAACTCGGAGTACAGCTCAGTCACTGATAACCTGATCTTGTTTAAACCTTTTTCCTCCCCTCAAAGAAATATTCTTCTGGATTTTCTGTTTGAGTTCAATTAGTTCCTGAGATTTAATAAAGTAAGGAGAATCCTGTACACCAAAGGCACTGCAGAGGGGTTTAATTACTCTTATTAGGACCCTTTAGTCCTCAAAATTCTCAACCCTGTTTCCTTATCCTTTTTACAAAGATGCACAGGATTAGAATTAGAATCACTTCCCCTCCTTTCTCAAGTTACATCAGAATTCACAGGAATTTAAAACTAGATGGCAAAACACCACCTCAACTCAGAGTCTGTACAGTACACAGAGCGAGGTTTGACTCAGTAACAAATCAAACTTTGTTTCAGCTGCCACTGTGACTAGTTTTAATACTCGCAGCAATAGCAGCTTCTGATAAATCACAGCTGTGCTCACCAGAGTATCTTTATCGTTATCTTTATTGTTAAACTTGACTGACTGCACCTTCGCAACATCAGGGTGCTTTACAATATCGCAAATGCACAATAGCCATGGACAGAAACAGAAAGGAACTACAATTTTGACAGGAAAGCGTTCATTCACACCAGAGGAGAGAAAGAAAAGAGGAGAAACACAGAGCGGGGCAGGAGATTAGTATCTTCAAGGGTCAGAGGACGGTACGTCACAAGCTAAGCAGAAAAGATGTGTCTTGAGAAGAGCTTCTAAATGCTCTTTTTCTTCTCAAATACTATAGAAACCAACAAGGAAATCAAGCTCTACTATATTTCCAATCAAGTACTTCACTTTAAGCTTAAAATCCATTTCAGTTAATACCACAATACACACACACGTGTCCTACCACGTTTCCTCATTCAGACTCAACTGCCAGAGAGAGGGAACAGTTACCCACGTTCTTTTCTTTGAGGAGAAACCCCCCGTCCTGGAGGGAAACGAGTGATTTTCTAGCTATAATGAACATTTTTTTCACAAAACTAAATACATTTTCCAGGAGGGCACATCTCCTGCACATGAACTCTAACTTTTAAACATTTTTAATTTCATCTTTTAAATTTGCCTAAAATCAGCACTTTTATATTGAGGCTACTGTTCCTTTAAGGAAATCCTGTCTCATTAGCATAAAGCCTACACAAGCCCAAGGCAGATCTGAAAACCTCAGATTTCTTTGAACTCTGTTTTCTTTGAATAAGGACTTTTTAGCCCATAAACGATATTTGGGGCTCTCTCAGCCTCTCCCCTAACTGGGGAACACTTTTTTATTTACTTATTATTTTATTTTATCTTAAACTCAGCCTCTCTGCCTTCTTTTTTTTTTTTTAATAAAAAAAAAAGCCCTGACTGCCTACAATTGGCTGAAAAGCCCTAAGGACAAAAAACAAAACAAAACACACAGCAGCCCTCAGCTGCCCCCAGGGAAACCCAGGTCACCCCCGCCAGGTAAATCTTTTTATTTTTTAACGTCTGTTTACATTATTATTGATGATATAGAGAATGGGGTAAACAATAAACTTGTTTGCTTTTATGCAGATCATTCCACAAAGGACATGGAAATCTAAATCCAAAATGTTTGGCCAGCACACCCCTGCATTTTTGCGTGTTAGCCTGCTGATCTACCTAATGTTATCTCAGGAATTGATTTGGCTTTTTGAGTGCGTTTGGTTTTGATATGTTGCACTGAAAATGGTTCATGGATTTGTTCATTCCTGAGTTATGATACTTCTTATATTGGAGTCTACGAACTATTAACTTTTATCATAACATAGCACAACACGCCAAGATGCTATGTAGCTAGCACTGAGGCGCAATAGGGTGGAGCAGAAGTGGAGACTGTCTCTAACTGGGCAGTGGCGATATTGCAGGCTACCCGGTTAGTGACCTGTGTCTGAAAGAGAGGTGAGGGCAAACCCATGCCTATCTTTAAGGCATAGGAGCTAACCAGGCAGCCATGCAATATTCGCCACTGCCCGGTTAGCTCCTTAGGCTTCCGGCATGTGCGGCGATCCTCGGATATGATCCCAGCAGTGAATATCCAGGGCTAAGAGTCGGCAGACAGGGCTTTGCGCCATAGGGGCGCATTGCCCGACCAACTCAATATCAGACCCACACTGTATAGCACCGTAGTGGACATGTCATGAATTAGGATGTGCTAGCTAGAGAATATCTATATTTTCTTCAGTGACAATTTTCCCCAAAGCAAAACCCTGTAAAATGATTCCATCGGGAGTCCTGTGCATGCATCCGGAGCTCCACTTCAGATTGAAATATTTGCGCTTACATGCTGCATGTGGGCACCAGCAGCCCTGGAGGATAAAGAACATTTTGTACAAATCAGATAGTTGATGGACAACAACCCCCTTTTCAATTTCAGCACAGATTTAGAGAGCATTATAACAGGAAACCAAATGAAGAGAGATATTATATTTATACATTCTTGATTTGTTTATATTGTGGAAGTTCAAACATACATCTAAATGTGAACTTTGTGTCAAAAGATAAATGCTTGTTTTGCTTTCAAACTCAAAACCAATCTGCAAAGTTGCCAAGTTACCAAGATCCAGGAATGAGATTTTAAGACGGTCCTGGATTTCTGACAGTCTCATTCTGATGCATCATGGGACCTGCAGCATTAATTCCAATGAGTAAAATCAGGGACTAGAAATACCATAATGCATTGCAATGCAAATTAAATTAGAGCTGGCAAAAAATCTCAGTCCTGGAACTGAGTAACTTGGCAACTCTGAATCTGAATACAGAACTTGATTTATCCTTTTACCAGCTGAAGCATTTAAACTGTGACACGCTATATTAGAAGGTACTTAGGGGTCAATTTTTAAAGCACTTAGCCAGCCAGTCAATGGGAGGCCATTTGGCTAAGGGAGCTAGCCATGACATTCAGCAACATTATCTAATGGTGCTACTGAATATCTGCAGAGGTGGTCTACGGGGCAGCAAGGGCAGTGCCGGCGATAAATAGATAAAGGGTAACTTCGTCCAGTTAGTGGGGTTTTCTGTCACTACCTAAGAACTTAAGATACACCAAAGGTCTTTCAAGCCCAGTATCTTGTTTCAAACAGTAGCCAGTCCAGGTCACAAGAATCTGTCAGATTCCTAAAAGTTAGATTAAACATTGCATCATCAAGCGTACCGGGGACTGACCGCAGGAGGACAGTGACTTATAGCTGGGCCACAGAATAAGCACAGAAAAGGAGGCTGGATAAGTGATGGCTAACAATTGTTGCTAAGTGGATAAAGCCAGTATTTATCTGGGTAACAGCAGCTCCTATCTGCAGCTGAATATCCTGCCGAGAGGGCCGGTGCAACCATCAGGCAAAGTAGGCAGTTGTCTAGGGCGGCAACTTCTGGGGGTGGCAAAGATCAGGGCATGCAAAGCTAAAGACAGACAGTGGGGGTATAAAGCTTAAGACAGACAGTGGGGGTATAAAGCTTAAGGTCTGTCTAGGGTGCTAACACCTTGAACTCTCTGGGGCTGGCCCTGCCTGCTGCTATTGAAGTGCCCTGGCTCCTTAATTCATAGCTATAGCCTTCTACACTGACCAGAAAGCTTCTGCTAATAGAGTTGAAATTAAGAGTAATTTGCCCTTTCTTGTGCTCTAATGTCTCCTGCCATGGAATTGCTATTGCTTAGAATAAAATGTTGCCGTAAGTCTTTTCTGTCTTGTTCTCTGTATGTAATAGGAATAGATAATGTAATGGCAGTTAAGGACTATAAGGCCCATCCAATCTGCCCATTTTCATTCCTGCAAAAACTGAAGGGCTCAATATTCAAAGGCATTTACAAGAGCTACTGTGGATGCTAAAAACTAAAGATGTACCTATTGGAGTGCAGGAGTTTCCTAATGGTTAGAGACCTGGGTTTGATTCCCACTAACAGGCCTTGGGCCAGTCACTTAAACCTCCATTGCCTCAGAAAATCCAAGTTATCAATGTCCCTGTTTAATGTACATTACCAAGTTTAGTTACAATGTAAACCGCTTTGACTGAAATGATAAAGCTGTACCACCCCCCCCACCCCCCCGTTAAAATAAATAAATAAATATACAGAACTCTTCGGGAATATCACTTAGCACAATGTAACGAACTCCAGTTAATAAATGATCCATGGCCTTAGTACGTACATGTGTAACCTGATTCTCAGAGGAGTACGTCCGGGCTGTCCAGATGTCCCCAATGAAGATGAGCCCATTGGACCCGATTCTGGATTGTGGGAACTAAACATTCCTGCAGTACACAGAATCGTGCCAGAGGATGGCCCGGTGTGCCCCTGCCTACCTGCAGGGACATCTTCTCCGCAGGCTCCCCTGGCTGCCGCAGCTCAGCTTCCCCGCTTCCCCACTGCCTGTCCCATGGCTGTCCAGTCAGGGCCTAGATCGGGCAGTGGGGATCCCCCTCCACCTGGTCCTGGCCCCAGAGAGGGATCCCAGCTGCTTTCGCCGGGTCAATGCTGCTTATTCCCCTTTGACCTAGCAGGACATACAGGGCCGTGACCGGAATCAGCCCTGTATGTCATGCAGGCTCGCCCTGCCCCGCTCGCCTAGATCCTGCCCCCTCCTGCCCCCCGCCGGCTCTCCCTGTCCTGCTGCTCTGGACGTGCAGGGAGAGCCAGAGGAGGAATCCGGCCGTAACGGCTTGTGGGGCTGCAGCCCTGCAACGCGCATCTCTGCATCGGGCCCTTAGCCAACCTTAATTAGACGCTTTCCAGCACCTGCCACTATGACCTGTATAGAAGTTCTTCTGCTTAAAATCCCTGCAGGCCGTATCCCCCTCCTATCCTATTGTTGCAATTAGTTCAAAGTTATAATCTAAACCACTTTGATTGTAGGATAAGGCAGTATAGAAAACTGGTTAAATAAAATAAATACAAATAAAACAAAATAAAATGCTGCTTAGAGGGATATTCAACAGCACTAACACGGTTAGAGCCACTGAACACGCGTGATTCTGTCGCTACACGCCCTGATGCTATGAGATAGTTTTGCATGCCTGCTCCCTCCACTGTATGCTAATCTCTCTCATGCACCTTCACTAGGGATATCCTGAAAATCCTGCCTGTCTGCAGCCCTGCAGGACTGAACTTGGAGAAGCCTGATATAGCATATGCCTTTTCTCAGAGGTTCATGGCAAGTTATGTTCAGGTACAGTAAGTATTTTTCCTGTCCCCAAAGGACTTACAATCTAAGAAACCTTTTACTAAAGTGCAATATTTGTTTGCCCCAATGGGCATTTTGAGTCAAATCAACATGCGCTAGGTGTCACCGCATCACTGTAATTGTCAGGCAATTGTCATGACTGAACATAACGTCACCCACTGAGATGGCTGTAGGTGCACCCCCCCTAACTGAAACAGTGGTGATTAGTGCACACTACTGATGCATGCATCAATGACATTATGCACTCAAGGTTTGTCTGCCCCAATCCCGCCCCATCATGCAATGTGCACATTTTAGCATGTAGTAATTGTCCTCCCTGAGTGGTAATAAATACTGTGATCCCATGTTAACAGTTAATGTGAATTAATCACATAATGCACTATAGTAAAAGAGGCCTGAAATTTGTACCTGAGGCAATGGAGAGTTAAGTGACTTGCCCAAGATCACAAGGAGCAGGAGTGGGATTCAAACCTGGTTCTTTAGCCCACTGCTCTTATTAGGCTACACCTCCATTCAAGGGTAGGCTACAATAAGTTGGCAGATGAAAGATTGGTCTTACTACAAACTGATGCAGAAGACATGTTGATGAGATTACAGAATTCTCCCTCTACTTCATATTAAGATTATGCAGATTGATCTTTAAAAACTCTTTCAACTGCATAAATGCTATTTTTGATTCAAAATCCATGGCACTTAAATGAATCATTTTTAACTTTTGACATCACCAAACAGCCAAAGTTATCAATTTAAAATGAAATTGAGATTTGGGGTGGGCTGGGGCATGCTTCCAGAGGCAAGATTCAGCTGGTAAATGGATAACGTGCGCATCTGAATCAAATGCTTAAATAGTGGGTATTACTTTAAATGCTTCAGATATCTGTATATATAGATTTTCAACGATACCACTTAGATAGATAGCACTGTTGAAAATCCACAAAACTTATTTATTTTATTCACTTGGCTCAAGATATTTTACAACTGCAATCTATTATCACACATGCAGAAGACAAGTTAGACTTAATATCAATAAAATATAGATATAAAATTAGCTTTCACAAAGTAAAATCCTTAAACAGTTTAAAATTCTACTTTATCCAGAAAAAGCTGGGTCGAAAATCAGTCCTTAAAATATTTCTGAAAGCTCCAATATGACTCCATGAATCTCAGAGTTATGTGGTCCATGGACTGCTGAAGACTGACCGGATGGTTCTTCACATGTTCACAATAAGGAGTGAAAGAAATTATGCTTGTGGGTTTATATTGGGCTTTAAAGGGACAATTTTTAGTAGGATGATCTTCCCTCACGTAGCACACTTCAGTAAAAGAGCCCCTAAGTGGTTAACATGGGAATTGGTGCACAGTAACTGTTAGCACAGGCCTCTGTTGGCATGACATTTACCACATTAACTGCACATTGCATGACAGGGCCGTAACTGGGCAGGCTGGGTGGACAGTGAGCATGGACTGCACATTGCGATAACACAGGAGTACATACTGCACACTGTCAATTTTGCAGTTAGAGTGGGTGCACTTAACGTCACTTCAGTGAAAGCTGCCGCTGTGCATTAGGGTGCATTGCTGTGTGGCAAATGCAGGGAACATGCTGGGCACACCCCAACAGTTAGCGCACAACTTTTGCATTTACCATATGTTAATTTTTACTCAAAACATGCGGTAAGAGCAAACACTTACTGCACTTTAGTAAAAGGGCCCCTTAATTTTTAACAGCACCTTAGCTAGCTAGTTGCAGCTGAAAATTAGGTCAGACTAAGCTGGCTATAATATTAATTTATTTATGTATTTAAAATTATCCATAATCAGCCAATCTGAATGCCTTGCTCCAGGCAGATAATAAATAGGTAAAATACAAAATATTTCATCGACAAAACAAATAAGAAGCAAAACTAGCTAATATAAATAAACAGCATCTCAGAAAAAACAGAAACTGGTAACCATTTACAAGAGCCTTGAAAGCGTGTGGAAAAAACCCAGCGGAATCTCCAATGGCAATGCAACACATTCCGGAGGACTGAGCCCGCTATGGAAAAACCCCTGTAGACATGTGTCTCTTAGATATAGCAGCTTGCAGACAGGATGGATAACAAAACACTTCACGAAGAGGAAAGGACCCAAGTAGGTATATACTCAACCAAAAGAAACACAAGACAATGTGGCACAAATCCCTCAATGTCATAAGAACTAACAATATTACATTTAATCCTCTGAACAGGGCTGATCTCAAAGTTGGTTCAAGGTATCGGCACCCAGCATTATATCTCCCTGGCTGTGAAAATCTGTTGTTTAGCTTTGAATGCCCTGATCTTTTCTGCACCCTAGAAGTTGCCACCCTAGCTAATTGCATATTGAGCTCTGCAATGAGGGGATATAGGATGAGGGTGAAAGGGGATAGATTCAGGAGTAATATGCGGAAATATTTCTTTACGGAAAGAGCGGTAGATGCATGGAATAGTCTCCCAGTGGAGGTAGTAGAGATGAGGACAGTATTTGAATTCAAGAAAGCATGGGACAAACACAGAAGATCTCTAAAGGAAAAAAAGGAGCTATAGTATTTGATATGGAACGGCAGACTAAATATAGGCCATGTGGTCTTTTTCTGCTGACATGTTTCCATGCTCTTTTTTGCATCCAAACAATAGGCATACACTGAAGCTTGTACAGTATGGCAGGAACATGTTCTTGGTAATGACTACTAGTCCTAATAAGGGACAGTATTATTCTATAAAAGTCATAAGGTCTTTATCATGGACAATTGACATCCAGGGAATGCAGAATTACAGCAGTCCATTGTATCTGCAATTGACTGATAGCTCTAAGTCTGTCTGGTTGAAAGAGAAGTTTCAATATGTATATTAATTTCAGTGTATAAAAGGTCACTCTTGCAACAGTTTTCACCTGTGCTCTTCTAGATAAGCACTGAGGTTTCTATCCTCAGATGGCAAAGATAAATGATAATCACCAACTCACAAATGAGGGCTTTCCCTGATCTCTGGTGCCATCTTGTTCTCCTTCCTACCCACTCCTTCCTTTACTGTTCACCCAATATCATACTTAACTTTCCAAACTCTAACAAAAATTAACATTCCCCCAGTGTCTGTCTGATTTCCCTTCTCACCAGATCCTTGCAACCCCTGATGCTGGATCTATCCCTCCCAAGCGCTTCTCTCCCCTCTTGTCCCTGCTCCTGTTCTGTATTCTGAGTGCTGCTGATGTGAGCGACAGCATTAGGAATTTGGTGATATAGCAGAGGGGATGTAAGGATATATTCTCCTGACCTAAGGGTAGGAGGTGATGGTGGGAAGGAGAGGCTTGACACCAGGAAGGATGGTGGAAGTCAGATCAAATGTGTAAGAATAGTTTTCTTCCTTCCCATCTTAACCATCTGACTGTGTAAACCATGAGAAACTCTTGGCCACATTAAGAAGCATGGGTATACCTGAACACCTAATAGTTCTCTTGTACAACCTTTACATTGATCAAGAAGCAACAGTTCGAACGAAACAAGGAGAAGCAGAATGGTTTAAAATCAACAAAGGTGTACAACAAGGCTGCATACTTTCCTCCTACCTGTTTAATTTATATGCATAACAAAGATAACTAAGGTATTTATTTATTTAGAAACATAGAAATATGACAACAGAAATAGACCACATGGCCTATCTAGTCTGTCCTTCCATATCAACAACTACAACAGTCCCCTTTTTTCCTTTAGAGATCCTCTGTGTTTGACCCATGCTTTTTTGAATTCATATACTATCCTCATCTCTACCACCTCCACTGGGAGACTATTCCACAGATCTACCACTCTTTCCATAAAGAAATATTTTCACATATCACTCCTGAATCTATCCCCCTTCACCCTCATCCCATGTCCCCTCATAGCAGAACTTTCTTTCAATTGAAAGAGGCTCTCCCCCTGTACATTTATGCCATGGAGGTATTTAAACATCTCAATCATATCACCTCTATCCCGCCTTTCCTCTAAGGTGTACATATTAAGATCCTTAAGTTTGTCCTCATATGCTTTATAATGAAGACCACTAACCATTTTAGTAGCCACCCTCTGTACTGACTCCATCCTGTTTATATCTTTTTGAAGGTGCGTTCTCCAGAATTGCACACTATACTCCAAATGAGGTCGCACCAAAGACTTATACAGAGTCACTATCACTTCCTTTTCTCTGCTAGCCATTCCTCTCTGCATGCACCCAAGCATCTTTCTAGCTTTTGCCGTCGCCTTTTCTACCTGTTTAGCTACTTTAAGATCATCAGACACAACCACGCCTAGGTCCCGCTCTTCTTTAGTGGACAAAAGTACTTCACCTCCTATACTACATTGCTCCCTTGGATTGCTGCAGCCCAAATGCATGACCTTACATTTTTTAACATTAAATCCCAGCTGCCAAATTCTAGACTATTCTTCAAGCTTAGCTAGATCCCTCCTCATGTTATCTACACCTTCCTGAGTGTCTACTCTATTGCAGATTTTGGTATCATCCGCAAAGAGGCAAACCTTACCTGACAGCCCTTCTGCTATATCAGTTACAAAGATGTTAAAAAGTATTGGACCAAGGACAGATCCCTGGAGCACACCACTGGTAACATCCTTCTCCTTAGATTGAGCTCCATTTACCTGTACTCTTTGTCACCTCCCACCCAACCAATTTCTAACCCAAGCAGTAACTTTAGGGTCCATCCCTAGGGTGCTCAGTTTGTTTATAAGTCGTCTGTGAGGAACAGTGTCAAAGGCTTTACTGAAATCTAAAAACACCACATCTAGGGCTCGGTCCAACTTCCTGGTCACCCAGTCAAAGAAATCAATCAGATTTGTCTGACAAGACCTGCCTCTGGTGAATCCATGCTGCCTCGCATCCTGTAATCCGCTGGACTCCAGAAACCTCACTGTTTTCTCTTTCATCAGCGTTTCCAATAATTTACTCACCACTGACGTTGAACTAACCGGCCTGTAGTTTTCAACCACATCCTTCCTTCTGCTTTTGTGTAAAGGCATCACATGAGCCTCTGTCCAGTCCTTTGGCACCACTCCCTTTCACTGGGTCAATGTGGTTTACATCAAACAATAGAAACAAATACATTGTAACAACATTGTCAACTATATATACATCATGCAGATTGAAGATTAGTGGAAGACTCATCAGCAACGTTTGCTATGCTGATGAAACCACCTTACTGGCTGAAAGTGAAGATGGTCTGAAACATTTGCTTCTTAAGGAACATAGTCTTCAAAAGGGTTTGCACCTTAATGTGAAGAAGACAAAGATCTTGATAACTGGTAAAATCAAAAAGTTGATCATTGATGGAGAAGACTAGAAATAGTGGACAACTTTAACTTGCTTGGATCAATAATAAAGAAATGACAATCAGTCAAGAAATCCGATGATGCATTGCTCTTGGCAAAATGGCTATGAATGACCTAGACAAGATTTTCAAGAGCAGACATGTCTCTCTCCATACAAAGATTTGACTTGTCCAAACCATGGTATTTTCAATAACATCTTATGATGCAAATGTTGGACAGTGAAAAAGATAGGAAGAAACTCAATGCCTTTGAATTATGGTGCTGGTGAAGAATATTGTGTATTCCATAGACTGACCAAAGTAAAAAAAACAGTCAGTAATGGAGGAGATCAAACCCAAGCTTTCTTTAGAAGCTGAGATGACAAGACTTCGACTTTCATACTTTGGACACATCATGTGAAGAGAGAGATCATTAGAGAAAGACATCATGCTTGGCAAGATAGAAGGTCAACGCAAAAGAGGAAGGTCAGCAATGAGAAGGATTGATACCAAAACAGCAGCTATGGGTGCCACTCTATCAACAATGAGCTGTTTGACTGAAGACCAAACACAGTTTAGGACAACTATCCAGAGGGTTGCCATGAGTTGACACCGAGTCAACGGCATATAGCAAGAACAACATCTTAATCTAAATCTGCATTTTGGTTGCTCTATTTTTGAAGTGGCTCAATATAGTGAAAATTGGTGGCTATATAGAGCTGATCAGTAGAAACAGTTTTCAGCCCTATGGATCTGGCTGGCTAATAGCTAGAGTTACTACTCCATTACTGTGTGTGACCTCACTAGCGTATGTTCTTTATTAGTTACTAGGTTCCATTGAATGTAATGGGACCTGTGGGACAATAGTATAAACTAACGGTGTTCGTGCAGTAACACACAATAGTAACTTGCTGTAAGTCCTTAGCTGGCTAAATGCTTTTGAAAACTGTCCTTTAAGTATAGGTCTACAAGACTAGAGATGAACTAAAATTTGATTTCATTGTTAAAGCTTTAAGATGATGTATTAAGAATCCCAATACAGTAAAGTAAAAAATGTCTTCCTCCTTTTCTCATGTTGAAAAGAAAATGGCCTATTATATCATAAAGACTAGCAGCGGTACTATTTTTCTTGATTGCACTCATTCAGGAAATCTAATATGCAAAAATTATGTTCTGTTCCTTTTAATATATTCTTTCCTGTCTTAAGTTTTCAAAGAATCATATATTTTTCCTTCCAGAACTCTTCATGAAATAATGAGCAGATTTCATGTCTATACAAAATAGTTTTTCTGTTTTACTTTAACTTGGAGACAAGTAGATGTGTTTTAAAAAAAAAAAAGTACTTCAGAGCAGCTCCGGGTGCCTGTTTGCTTCAATTTGGATTCACATTTTTTGGATTTGGGTACTGGACTCTGACAGAACCAGTGCAGTACCCTACCTCTGCACAAATAAAGGCCGCGAAAGGTAGCGTCCAGAGCCGGCCGCCTGTAACTGGGTGGCGCGGCGAGATGCGGGGACATCTTCGGTGGGGGGTGGGGGGGTGGGTAGAGGACGCAAGGGGTTTACCTTTAAATTCATTGGCTCTCCTGGTGTTTTGTGCGTGTGGGAGAGCCAATAAAAATACGAGGGTCCGAGGGCAGTGGAGGAGAGGCGCTGGAAGAGGGGCCATTCTGCGAGGCTTCGGCGAGCGTCGGCCCTCCCTCCCGCCCCAAGGTTAGGGGAACGAGATGAGGGGTGTTGCAGTTGGGGGGGGGGGCGAGCGGGATCCCGGAGGTTTCCGGGGTCCAGATCCTTGGCTAAACTTGGGACGTGGTGGGGTATCCCCGACCCGGAGAACCCCTGGGCGGGCTTTTGCTAATGATATGGCGAAGTCGGGTGCCCGGAGGGGGAGAGAAGTGGGGAAAGCGGAGGCGGGCCCCACCTTGCTATGGACATGGCTGGTGAGGCTTCATTCCGTTGGGACTAAAATAATGATGGTTATTAGCTGTTTACTGTTATGCATTGTATTGGTTTAATAAAGCTGCGACCAAGCATTTTTACCAAAATCGGTGTTCGAGTGTTTTATGGTAAGGAGGGGGTGGGGTGGGGATGAAGAACTATGGGTAAGCCATAGGCTAAGGTCTCGAGGGAGCATCGAGTCCGACCTGCTCCAGTTACAGCTGATTAACAAAAGGCAGTCAATGAATTCGGAAGAGCAGCAAGAACATTATGCTGCTTCTTTACTCTGGTGATGAACGAGAGCTTGGAAATCATTTGATTCGTATCTTCAGAAGCATGGCTAAAAAAACAGTCTATAAGATTTTATAAATAGATAAACCATGTAAGCAACTTGAAGGCTGAGTTACAGAGCAGTGTGAAGTGGGTAGTCTGCAGATCAACTAGGAAAAATAAACTCCTGTTGTGCTTGCATGAGAGAGATGGTTAATTATATTATCACAAGTAAATCTAACTGAAGATAAGCTCGCCTGTATTTACATGGAAGTAAAGCTAATCAAATTAGAACAACTCTTCTATGATCACAATCTTCTCTGTACACAAATACATCTGAGAGAAATTAGATACTTTAAAATTATGTTTATCAGACAAATAAAGAGAGCAATACTGAAAAGTAATCTTCCTGATATTTCAGTTTTATCTGCAACTGCAGCAGCACTGACGTAGTAATAACAACATCATTTATTTTTCAATATTGCTACACAATTGCACTGGTGATGAAATGATGTAGAAGCGGAGAGGACTCTGGGACGCTGTCCCCTGAGGAGTTGCCCATATGAAACTTGTCACTGAGTTGGGTTAGGAACAGCATCTCTTAAGAGTTGTTAGAAGAAATACTACTAATCCTAATCATTTGTACAGCGTTACAAGGTGTACACAGTGCTGGCATTTTGGAGATAATTACATTCTTCATTATGGCATTTTGGGGTCCTGGTAATAGTGTCAAAGATTGTGTAAATTTCATGACAAGTTCTCATTTGGATGCAAGACATTAGTGCAAATATTTCTAGCATGCTACCAGTTCCACATGGTGAGTTTACCTGCTATATAAAATCCCCCCAAAAGCTTTTACATAGCAAAACTGGGACTGATGGATATGGTAAGCAGTTTGAGAGCTGTGTAGGGGGCAGTAATATCCGATGGTCCCATTTTACACACAAAGGTTTGGTTTGGAGGTTATTATTGTTTGATGTTTTTCAGTTCTCCCCCCCCCCCCCGGGTTTTCTTTAAAATTTGTTTTAATTTCATCATTAATACTGTGCACTATTTCTTAGTAGTACACACTGTTGAGCAATAGTGCATACTATGGGCAAAGAGTTCACAGTATTGATCCATAGTGTGTTATTCAATAATGTGCACTATTAATGACAGGAAGTGATGACATTTCAGGTTTTCTCTTCTGTTTTTGTTTGAAGACAATATGAAATGATATGATATGGGTGTATGTTTTTGGTATGCATTTTTTTATTATTTTGTGATACAGTGTTATTTTGTTATGTTGTACACTGTGCTGGGCAGTTTTCTATTGTGCGGTATAAAAATATGATTAAATACATTTTGGAAATGTCATTGACATGTCTCATGTCATTTCAAATTAATACACATCCCTAGCTTTAAATTATCTTCACTTCACTTTCCTTCCAACAGTCTGCCTTTGTAGCAACAAAGTTTTCTCTTTGAAGATGTGACCGCCGATATGTCCTATGGACAGCACAATAGTAACTTCATACCTGCCTGCTAAGAGAAATGCTAGCAAATGTCAGACCTGGAACAAAAGAGAGAATTTTTAACACAGGGCATTTTAAATTTGCAGAGTTAATTTGAAGCCGCTAACAAAATGGACTTGAAGATTTTTTTTCTCAAGATGTCTTGCTGAGTCTGAAAATGCAGGATCATGAAGGCTACATTTTTCATGCATAATATATGAGAAGAAAACAGATTAGGTAGCCGTTAAAGAATCCGTGTTTCTCGCTAATCGCCATTCCGTTCCTTAAATATTTGATTTTTGATTGCTTGTTTGATTAGTAGCCATGCTTAAACATTCTTTTCATTGCTTACAGCGCATGTTGTTATTTAAATACATGCAGCTCGGAAGATGAGATTTAGTGCCATCAGCGTGGAATCAAAATCATAAATTTAGATCAGAAAGACCCTTTCCCCTTAGTCTTAGGGACCAGATAAGACAAACTCCACAGAAGCTGTACCGGATTCAGATAAGAAGCTGAACATTGTCTTATTTTGAGCAATATTTTCACACTTGTATGGAAAATGAGACCCTGGCATTTATGTTGTAAGCTGAATTTAAAAGGTTTCCCATAGTAGTAAGATGTTACACCCAAAATATAATAGTGTCTATAGCTGTTTCCTAGAGATTGATCATGGCAAAGGGGGTATCACTTGACAGAATCAAGAATCATGCCAAACATACGGTCTGGAGCGTCAACAGGAACTAGAAACCACATGCAAGGCATTCATAGGGTGATCAAGAACTAGACATTAAGGTCCACAGAGCAAACTGGAAGCAGAAGAGAAGTCTGAAGGGTAAGCAGGAATCAAATTAACAAACATGAATTAAGAAAGTGATGGAATCCTACAATGGTGTTGAATGAGCAGTCTTCTTTGCTTTCAGATAGTCTTATGTAGGGGTGTAGCTATAGGTGTGCCATGGCTCCCTACACTTTGTCATCAGGTCCACCCAGCCAGCAGCATCAGAACAGTTGAACTTGAGGTGGCAGCAACATTTGAACTACCTTGTGCCCACCCATGTTAATCCCAGGCCCCACCAAAATATCATTCCTGGCTCTGCTCCTGGTCTTATGCACTCCAATCTATTAGGAGACAGCCTTCTCTTGGTGGGAGAGAGTGAGTAGAGCATGTCGGTGTCCATGTTACCACTGAGGAAGCCACCTTGCTTTGGCTCTTGTGGATTCTGTTCCGAATACCTGGAGGCAAATTTTCAGAAAGACAGTCAATGCAAAATTTTATACAGATATTTTATCCATATAACTTTATGTATTTTCCTGCCAGGTTATACACTGAAAAAACCCCAGCCCCTGGGTTTTCTTGGCAAGGTATGACCAGAAGCAGATTGCCAGGCCTTTTCTTCTGAGGCAATGGAGGGTAAAGTGACTTGCCCAAGGTCACAAGGAGTGGGAATCTAACCCAGATCTCTTGGGTTACGAGGCTTCTCCTTCACTCTTTTAAATATAGTCATGATCTCTGTATCGTCTCAGCCCATCGAAAATCCCACCCATTTTGGCCAGATCGCTTTTAGCCAGGTAGAAGGTAATTTTATAACAGGGTGCCTGAGATAAGTGGGCTGGAAGGCATCTGTTTTGTGTCTATTTTATAAAGACAAATAGACACCTATTTTTCCTCATAAAATGCTACTGTAAGTCCTGCAGAGGTCACACCTGCATTGCAGGTAGAGACCTTCACCTGCTCCAGAGCTGGGGGAAATGTCCATGGGTAGGGTCTGTGACTAAAAAGCTGTTTGATTATTTTCATCTAATTTCCATGTATTTTGGTGTGCTGAAAACAAATAAAATATTGAAAAAACTCCTAGACGTCATGATTTGCCACAACATGCAAAATTGTCTTCAAATTACTATTAGTTAATTCAAATTACTATTAATTAATTCACATAAGTGCATTTAAGATATAAAATGCCAAAAAAACCTTAAAAGGGTTGTCCAAGTTATGTAAAAAGAAATATAGCACTGTAAATCTGATGGTCAGCAATATATACATAAGCTAAGCAAGTTTTAAGTCCGTGCTTCTAATGGTAGAAGGGGTTAATCTTTCCTGAAGAATCCAGTGGGAGGGAGACACAGGGCAGATAGCAGCAGCTCCGGTCAGTGCAGGGGGCGTGGCCAGCACTGTGACGTCTCGTGTACAGACACAGAGCTGCTCTCTCCTGCATGCCACACTTGTGCACGAATCATCAGGTTCTTGGTTCTAGTCTGTTCACACTTTTTTTTTTTTTTTTTATTGAAAGACTTCCAAAAATTACAAAGATACAGAAACCACAAAGATCTTCAAAAAAGATACAACAATATCAACACAACATCAGGTCTCAATAATGATCTACAATATGTCTTCATTTTTATTTGTTTATAATAAAGAAAACGGGACTCCCCCCCCCCCCAAGCTCCCTTCTCCCCCCCGAAGTCACCTCAATCTCAGGGGCCCTCCCCACCCCCCCCACCCCTCCCCTCCCCTCCCCTCCAACTATGGCTTACTGAGGTTAGGGCTCGGGACAGAGGTGAGCTAAGAGACCCACTTAGGGTACAAACCTCCAAGAGGCCAGCATATTACCCCCAGTGTTCAAAACAGTCACGCGCCATAGCGAGAAACGAAGGGCGCCCACACCAATTCAAAGCGAGCCAGACGCATCCTGCTAACCGCCACCCCCCATTCCATAGAGTAGGTGTTCCACATGCGCTCCAACCAAACCTGGAGAGAGGGGGCCAGAGCCTGCTTCCAGGCTGCCGCCAGGGATAGTCGGGCCGCGTTCAGGCCGTGCCGGATTAAAGCAAGTTGCAAAGCCCGGGCCCCCGGCACGGAGATTCCCAAAAGAAAAATCCCCGGATCCCAAGGGATGTTCAGTCCCAGAAGCATCTGCATCCGGAACTGTACACCTCTCCAAAAAGCCCGAATGCGGGGACACTCCCACCAAATGTGCCCCAGGGTACCCCGCTGCCCACAGTTACGCCAACATAGGTCCGCAGCCCCGGGGAACATACGAGCAATTCGCGCCGGAGTCATATACCAACTGTACAGCAGTTTATAATTTGTTTCTCAGGCATTAGTTGCCACCGAGCTCTTCCACAGGCGGGCTTCCACTGTCTCCCACTGCTGATCAGTGTAGGAGAGACTCAATTCAGAATTCCAAAGCACCCTATGACGTGTGGGGCACGCCTTGGCCCCCTGCAAGTGGGCATATAATGTCGCCACAAGACCCTTTGTAGTAGTACACCCTTCACAGTAGCGCTCCAGATCCGTCAGGCCCCGAGCAACCTGGGGCCGAACGGACCTAGAATTGACCCAATGCGTCACTTGCATATAGCGATAGAGGTGCCCAGCCGGGAGGTCAAACTCGTCCCACAATGCGCGAAAGGATTGTAGCCGACCATCAACAAAAAATTGGCCGACCCGGCTGAGGCCAAGGTGCCCCCATTGCCGAAAAGCCACGTCACTCAAACCCGGTGGGAAAGAAGCGTTATCAACTATAGGGGCTAAAGGGGATAGGTCCATGTCACGAGATCGGAAGTGTCGGTCCTAGCAACGGAGGGTATGAGAAATATAGGGATTACTGGTGCATTTACTGCGGCGAAGCTTTGGACCAAGCCACAGCCAATCCCCTAACCCCGCTCCCCCCACCAAGCTCATTTCCATCTGCACCCATCGCTTAGTGCTATCGGCAATCATCCATTCCACCCCTGCCCGACACTGCGCCGCCGCATAATACCACTGTAAATTGGGCATGCCCATACCGCCGGAACGCGTGCGGGCAAAAAGAATTTGCCGCGCTAGGCGGGGGCGTCGGTAATGCCACACAAATTTCATAAGCAACTGTTGCCAGGTCGCCAAAGTAGCTCGCGAAATGGGGAGCGGGAGAACCTGAAAAAAATAAAGGAAGCGGGGGACGATCACCATCTTAACTACAGCTATCCGCCCAAACCAGGAGAGGAGCAGGCCGTTCCAAGCTTCGAGGTCCCGCCGAACCTGACGAAGCAAAGGATCATAGTTAGCTTTAAAAAGATCCGTTCGGTCCACGGTTAGGTTCACCCCTAAGTATCGCAGGGTTCCGGGCACCCAGCGAAGAGGATAAGCCTCTTGAAGTTCCGCACAGACCGCCCTAGAGACCCCAACATTCAAGATCTCCGATTTAGTATAATTGATTTTGAAGCCGGAGACTCGAGAAAAATTGGCGAACAGCTGCATTGTGATTGGGAGAGAAGCGGACGGATTCACCAGGGATAGGATAATATCATCCGCAAAGAGCACGATCCGATATTCCGCAGGACCAATGCGGACCCCTCGCAAGCCTGAGTGATCTCGAAAGCTCTGGGCCAGAGGTTCCATTGCTAGTGCAAAGAGCAGGGGCGAGAGAGGGCAACCCTGCCGTGTGCCTCTTTCCAAAAAGAAGTGTCTCAAGTGACCCCCATTAATCCGAACACACGCCTGGGGCTGCTGGTATAGGCTGCGAACCCAACAAATATAATTAGGGCCAAAACCCATGATCTCCAGGACACACCACAGATATCCCCAATCCACCCGGTCGAAAGCTTTTTCTGCGTCAATTCCCACCAGCAACGCTGGTTGTGGGTCCCGTTGAGCCACGTGAATAATCTGCAGCATACGCCGGATGTTGTCGGCGGCCTGACGACCCGGCACAAAGCCAACCTGATCTGGTTGAACCAAGCCCGGAAGAACCTGACTCAGACGCGCGGCCAGCACAGAAGCAAAAATTTTTATGTCAACGTTTAACAAGGAGATAGGGCGGTATGAAGCCGCATCATGCAAGGGTTTACCGGGTTTGGGTATCATCACTATCAATGCCTCACGTTGGGACGGGGGAAGGGAGGCTGCCCCCAGGACCTCATTAAACAAACAGGTCAGGGATGGCGCCAATTGTGCTCAGAACTTCTTATAGTATTCTGCCGGAAAACCATCACTACCCGGCGCACTGCCAGTTTTCAGATGCCGGATTGCCTTTTCCACTTCGTCAGTCGTAAATTCCGAGTCCAACTGAGCCCGGTCAGAGTCAGAGAGACGCGGCAGAGTGGTCCCCTGAAGATAATCCTGCACTTGATCCCTACCAATGGGCTCTGCTCTGTAAAGCCGCTCCAAGTAATCAGCAAACAGATCACGGATCTCCTGGGAGATGACCCTCGTCTGTCCCCTAGCGTCGCGTAATTCACGGACCACTCTCGAGGACTGCTGTTGACGTAAACGCAGAGCCAAAAGGCGGCCGGTTTTGTTCCCATGTTCATAAAAAGTTTGCCTTAATTTCCGACGCTTGTTATCTAATTCTCTCTGCATACATGCATCTAAATTCGCTCGAACCGTCCGCCACTGGCGTAGGACCTGTCTCGAACCGGTTCGGGCGTGCTCTAAGCCTAGGCGAGCAGATTCCCTCACCAAGTGATCATGATCACGCGCCCACATTTTGCGCGTGCGGGCTGCCTCAGCTATAAATTGACCGCGAGCTGTGGCCTTATAAGCATCCCATACCGTGGGGAGGGGAACATCCCCAGTATCATTAAACTCAAAAAATTCCTTAATAAAGTGGGCGTGGTCCTGCACTGCACCCTGCCGTCATAGAAACCTTGCGTCTAAGCGCCAAAGACGGTGGTGCTCGCTATGCGTGCCATCCGGGAGGGTGAGCCAGCACGGGGCATGGTCTGACCAGGTCAGCGCTCCAAGTCCAACCTGTACTCTCCCGTCCATCAGGCGCTGGTCCAACAAAAAATAATCAATGCGAGTGTGGACCTGATGGACCGGGGAGTAGTAAGTGTAACCCCTTTCCCCCGCATGGGTGTCCCTCCATATGTCCCGTAGGCCCAAGTCGAACATCAAGCATTGAAGAGCTCTTGCCGGTCCCCCCCTTCCTCCCCCAGTACGACCCGATGAATCCAAAAGGGGCACTAGATGTGTATTACAATCCCCACCCAAAACAATGGGGCCTTTTGCAAAATCCACCAGTAGGGCTTTCAGTCGTGTAAAAAAGGGCCCCTGACCCGTATTTGGTGCATAGATATTAGCTAAAGTTAGCAGGTGTCCGTCTAGTCGAACATTCAGGAAAAGCCACCTCCCCAGAGCGTCTCGCTTTATCTCTTCAATCTGCAAGGAGAGGCTCTGGTGAAATAATAGAGCCACTCCTCGCTTCTTCCGACCCTGCGTGTCGGAGGCCACCCGCACCTCAGTATATGGGGAGCGTCTTAGCCAGCCCTGCTTGGAATTCCGAAGATGGGTCTCCTGCAAGTAAACAATATCCCCTCGCAGAGTGTGCAATTCTGAGAACAGCAGGGACCGTTTCCGCGGGGAGTTAAGACCCTTAACATTCAAAGAGATAAAGCGTACCATTAGAGATCACAACCTAACCCCACACATCCGCTGGCCACCCAGAAAGTCCCAGTAGGGGCTCCCCTCAGCAAGCCCAAGAAATTAGTTAAACGGGCCCACTTAGACCACTCTCCAAGAACAAGAGCCATAGACCCACCTCCCCAGCCCAAACAGACCTCCCAGCTCCATGTTAAAAGACCCCCCCCTCCCTCCCATCCCTCCCATCACCCCCCCTTCCCGTCAATACCACCTGCCTGTCTAAATTAATACAGGACACGGTAAATTGACCACAAACCCCGTACCCCCCAGAACCCCAAAGAGTGAAGACTCAATCTAAACATGTAAAAACATTCCCCCCATTACTCCCCCACCCACCCCGGATCATCAACCCCATCATGTCCCCCCACCAAAACAGTAACATCAGTAGAACATTTGCAGATCAACCGCCGCCCCCCATGGAGAATGGAGTGGGGACCCCAGGCTAATCATTGCCACCAGTTATCCAAAAATCAGGGGACCCACTGGTCAAATCCCCCTAAAAAAAAAAAAAAAGAAAAAAAAGGGAAAGTGAGAGAAGCTCTTCAAATCCACAAGAGTGTCAGGCGGGCTTGCCCACCCGGGTCCACTTGGAATGTTGGGGCTTAGGGGGCGGCGGATGAATCTGGGCATTATCATCAACTAGACCCACTTAGCGAAGAGCTCGCCAAGCTTCAGAGTAGTCCTTTGCAGAAATCTTTTTGTTGCCCAAAAGAAAGTTCATCCTAAATGGAAAGGACCAAGAATAGCGAATCCCCTTGCTGTTCAGGACCGCCGAGACTGGTTTCATCTCTCTCCGGCGCGCCAAGGTGAACATCGAGAGGTCCTGATAAAGGGACACTGTCGCGTCCTGGAAGCGGACCGTCTTCTTCTCCCGACCTCGACGTATAAGAAGCTCAGCATCAGAATAGCGTAGGAATCTCGCAATGACATCTCGTGGCTGGTTGTTAGGGGGTTTTCCCAAAGCGCGGTGAACCCGTTCGATTTCCATTCCAGGGGCATGTGTAGCCAGCTCCTCCGCCGGAAGCAGTTCCGCTATCAGCAGCTTAAGCACAGTCGGCAGATCTTCCCCGCCCCCCTCCGCTTCTGGGATTCCACGAAAACGCACGTTGTTGCGGCGGGAGCGGTTTTCAATGTCATCCATTTTATAAGTCAGCTCCATGGCCTGTGCACGTTGCCTGTCGAGAGCACATTGTAAATCCATCAGGGTCCCATCTTGATCAACCAGTTTGGTCTCCACGTCCTCCACTCGGGCTCCCAGTTCCTTAACTTCGGTCCGAAGTTCTGCGACATCTTTCATCAAATCTTCCCGCAGAGCGCGGAACTCGTTGGCTAGTTCTGCAAAGCCCTTACGGAGCTCTTGTTTAATTTGAGCCGCGGAAAGTTGCTTGTGAGGGTCCAATTCCTCTTCACTTACAGTCTCATCGTCGGAACCCGATGGAGGAGATTGGCCGCGTGGGCTGCTTGGGGCTCCGGCCTTACTCTGCAGCCGCTGGGAGGAGCGGATCCCCTCCCGAGTGTCAGAGTTTTTGGTTTTAGCAGCCATCACACAGAGTAACCACGCTCACACAGTGTTAGGAGAGGTGGGGGCAATGCCAGCAAGAGGAAAGGCAGCTGAGGGAGAACAGTGCACGAAATCACACCCGTCCGTAGGATGGCCACCACTACACAGTGTCAGGAGAAGAAGCAATGTCAGCAAGGCAACAGGCACTGGTGGGACAGTGGAACATAAGATCATAAACTGCCTCCGGTCCCCCTGGAGAAACAGCCCGGCTCAGATAAGAGTGAGAGAGCAGTGTGAAGCAATATGGGATTGTACTGGCAAAAGCCCGCGGCTATAAGGGTCGCGTGCACAGGCCTGCAGGGCACACAGAGTCCAACCAGGAGAGCGGGGGCCTCAGCGGGGCACTAGGCTGCCAGGGTGAAACGGAGCCGGCCACCAGTTTCAGGTGCAGGACAAGGGGCGTGCAGGAAAAGAAGCAGCACACACACTTACCCCCTTCAAGATGACTTGTGATGAGAGAGAAGGGTGGTGGGTGCTGCTGGATGCCGCGGCAGCTGCCGCGTGGAATGCACGTGGTCCCGGGTAATCTCCCCTGCAGTTCTACAGCTCCTCAGTCGGGCACCACACGCTTGGGTTTGCAGGCCCCCCCCCTGCTGAAAGGGCCGGTGCTCAGCCCGCGGGCGGTAGAAAGGGCTCCGTTCGTAGGCCCCGCGGGGGCCTGCTTGGTGGTATTCGGCAGCGCCGGATGCTGTGGCTGGCGGCAGGATCAGTCGGGGGAGGGTCTAGTAAGCGGAGACAGCTTCCAGCAGGCCGCGATGTGGTGGTAGTCTCCTCGATGCCCCAGCCTCCCGGGGACCCGCAAGATCACAAAGTCGGGTGCTGCGGGGGATTGCTAGTTATCGCTGATCCGGGAAAGGTATAAGGGGGGAGCAAAATGCGGCTGTTAGCTTGTATTTGCAGAGTTTAGGGGCTGTGGGGACGGAGCTTCAGCAAAGTGCGGCCATCTTGCAGTGGGCTCACGAGCGCCCCCCGTCTGTTCACACTTTTTCATCGCAATTCGTGTTAGCTCGTCATTCTTCAACCGTTATGTTATGGCTCCGCGAAAGTGTATTAAATCGCCAAACAGTTTCTGTTTCATCTGTGGTGAATATACAGTGTTGAAGCAACAGCAGAATATTACAGACTTTGTGAAAAAAGTATACTTTGCATACTTTGGACTAAAAATTGGAGATCAAGATAAAGTCTGGGTGCCTCATTTATTTATTTTATTTATTTATTTGCATCTCTTATATACCGCGCTATTACAATCAGTGCGGTTTACAGTGGAACAGAACATAAAACAATGTAGCAGTTACATTGGGTTTACAATAAAACATGGGATACAAACTTGGAAAAACAGGGGGAAAAACTATGTACAGTGTTATAGAAGTGGAGGATTAAAGATCAAATGAGGGCATGGTTAAGGGTTGTAATGTGAAGAGTGGATATGTAACAAGAGGGGTATCAGGCTAACGGTTTTTGTAGTTGGGGTTGCGTTAATTGTGAATCTTGGAGAATATTTATTGCATGCTTATCTGCTGCTACAATAAAGTGTGCAGACGGTGTGTTGAGGACCTCCGAAACTGGTTCAAGGGTAAGAAAAAATCTTTCCGTTATGGGATTCCTATGGTATGGCGAGAGCAAAAGAACCATACTGACGGCTGTTACTTTTGTTCATGCGATGTGAAAGGGTTTAATTCCAAATGGAAGCATTCCATTTCATACCCCAATCTTCATTCGGCAATTCGTCCCATCCCCCATGGCACAGATATACCAGTACCCAAGCCCCCTGCTACCTTGGAAGAGATACCTAGCTCCGATGAAGGTGAAGTCATACCTGAACCAGATGATGAATCAAGTTCTGACTTTGAAGATGATACAAGACCAAAATTGTTTTCTCAGGAGGAGATGAATGATTTGGTAAGAGACTTGAATCTTCCCAAAGATGCCGCTGAGTTACTCGGATCAAGGCTGAAAAGCAGGAATTTATTGTTGCCAGGAGTGTCATCTTCATGGTTCAGATATTGTGAAAAGGAGTTCGTCTCTAAATTGAATCACCTGATCCTTTCTGTGGTGGGCCCTCCCATCCTAAGGGATTCTGGGACGTGTAGTCTGACTGACTGTACTAGAAAAGAAACATAGAAAAATGACGACAGAAAAAGACCACATGGCCAATCTAGTCTGTCCTTCCATAACAACTACAACAGTCCCCTTTTTACCTTTAGAGATCTTCTGTGTTTATCCCATGCTGTTTTGAATTCAGATACTGTCCTCATCTCTACCACCTCCACTGGGAGACTATTCCATGGATCCACCACTCTTTCCGTAAAGAAATATTTCCGCATATCACTCCTGAATCTATCCCCTTTCACCTTCATCCCATGTCCCCTCATATCAGAACTTGCTTTCAATCGAAAGAGACTCTCCCCTTGTACATTTATGCCATGGAGTTATTTAAACGTCTCAATCATATAACCTCTATCCCGCCTTTCCTCTAAGGTATACATATTAAGATCCTTAAGTCTGTCCTCATATGCTTTATAATGAAGACCACTAATCATTTTAGTAGCCACCCTCTGTACTGACTCCATCCTGTTTATATCCTTTTGTAGGTGCGGTCTCCAGAATTGCACACTATACTCCAAATGAGGTCGCAGCAAAGACTTATACAGAGGCACTATCACCTCCTTTTTTCTGCTAGCCATTCCTCTCCATATGCACCCAAGCATCCTTCTAGCTTTTGCTGTCGCCTTTTCTACCTGTATAGCCACTTTAAGATCATCAGACACAGCCACGCCTAGGTCCCGCTCTTCTTTAGTGGACAAAAGTACTTCACCCCCTAAACTATATTGCTCCCTTGGATTGCTGCAGCCCAAATGCATGACCTTACATTTTTTAACATTAAATCCCAGCTGCCAAATTCTAGACCATTCTTCAAGCTTAGCTAGATCCCTCCTCATTTTATCTACCCCTTCCTGGGTGTCTACTCTATTGCAGATTTTGGTATCATCCGCAAAGAGGCAAATATATAAGTGAGAATAATATTTGCACATGCAGAAATGAAGCAGATAATGCAATAGGTGGCTCAGAGTGGGGCAGGACCAAAATTTTTAATTAAGGGTGCTATTTACTATGATGTAACATTTTGCAATTACCATGTGTTGTCAGACGGCTGCCTGGGTGAGAATGTTCACAGTCTTGGCAAGTGCATATATCAATATGATTTGCAAGAGATTGTGGGAAATGCAGTCCATTCACACCAGACACAGCTGCTCACAATAATTAGTTGTGCTTGAGTGTAAAGCCAATAAGATATTTATTTATGGGGTTATTTCTCCCAACACAGATATGCTTGGTAGCACATAAAACAGGATACTTGCTTTCAGTGTTAAACTGAGAAAAACAAAATCAGGAAAACAACAGATGAACTTGTCAGGCAATCAAATGAAAAGAATAAAGACCTGGTTGGTAACAAACTGGTCTTTTCTGTAGGCTTTAGCTAATATTTTCTTAGCAGTGTTTCAAACAACAAGCAAAACCCACAAAGAAGGGAAAAACTGTTCTTTTCAGGTTAACTTCTTATATCTTCACACATAGACTCAGAAGTGATTCCCTCAGAGCTCACAAGCAATTAGGTAAGGCTCAATTGCTAGCAGTTACCCAGCTGAAACCCCTTAGCTGGCTTGCTTTCTACTGCATGGCTCAAATCCTACTTCAGGAGCTTTTCTGAGTAGATTAAAGAACAAGTTTGTATTTCTTTGTGATGGTTGTTGTACTTTGTAACAGAAAATTACCAAAGGAGTTTAGACAGAGAGCAATCCATATATTCACAGTCTGTATCTAAGAACGCTCCCCCTTCTTCAACAATCATGGGTTCAATATCATGGATTGGTACAGAGGAATTTCTCAATGTAGCACTCTCAAGGGAATACTTGTTTCCCTGCTGTCTTTCAAGGTTATAGCTAGGGCATAGATCAGTGTTCATACCTGAGCTTCCATTGCTGTTAGAGTTCCTCTCTAAATAGCCTGGCCAGTATGTAGTCCAGTTCTTATGTCCAGCCTTCCAATCCAGATCCCTGGACACTGGATCTCTCTTCACATACCTTCTGGCACGGGTCCTAGGGTCCCTTCCAAGTGCAGCCGTCTCCCTCACAGGTACCCTCTGGAGATTCCTAGCTCTGCAGCACCATTCCTCTGGCTTTCCCCAGTCCAATGGTGTATGCTGGCCCTTGGAATACCTTCCAGTATACGTACTGCTCTGGACTCCTTTAGACCTCCCAAATACTTTTCTCTTCTTTCTTCCAAAGGGTTTCTTGCCCTCTCTGTCCGTCCGGTCTGGCTTCTGTTCCTGATGATCCTCCAGATAATGAAGCTGTCCAAGATGAGGATCTCCCAGATGAATCTGAGGATGAGGATAATTCTCTGTAGAATAAACTCTACCTTTATTCTGCTTTGATGAGTGCTCCACCTTAGCACAGCACAGCTGTGCTGAATCAGGCCCTGCCCTTTGAGATGAGTGCTTAGGGATTACCTCATAGCCCTCCTGATTGAACACACATTTCCCCACTTCAGCTCCTCTAATGGCTGTTGGAAACCTGGTGCATTCTGGGACTGGTAGTCTTTTATGGGAAAATTCTGTTTTCTTATTTCTACCAGAACTGACAGGTTGCTTGTTCAGAGTCACTTCACCTTTTCTATAGCTCCTTCCTGAGCTATGATAAGCTTCCTTATCACAGTGTTCATTGTCAAATTAATACGCAGTAACTGCAGAATCTCTGTGTTAACTGTTGGGAATGTTCCTAAATGTTTCTCATTCGGTTAACGCAGCGAAAACGTCATCACCGCATGTTAACTGCATTGTAGATAACGCATTGCAACTAGCCACACCTAATAATGCGCCACATATTAATGACTAGCGTGATGTAACGAGGTACGGCTTGTGCTCATTCCTCACCCATTCTCCTCCACTTTCTGGATTAGCTGTTCATACTGTATGTTAACTGCAAAAATGCCAAATTCTCTGTCCACGCACAACTTGTGTTAATTGTTAGCATGCATTAATTGTCATTTTCACAGCTAACACAGCTTTGTAAATAGGCCCCAGTATGATGACTGCTTTCCAATGTACCTCTGCGCAGCTTCCCAGACAGCATCTCTTCCAGTCTTGAACACCACAGGAGTCTGTAGGGCCAAAAACAAAATTTTCCTGATTTGGGGGCATTTTTTCATGTCCATTTCATATATTTGGTGTCTCCGCATGCAGTGTGTGCATGCTATAACTTTTTAAAGTGCAAAATCAATTGTATGCATGTTCCTATGTAGCTGTGTGTGCACACAATTGATCTACGTTTACCCGTTCCACTCCATTTATTAATTTATAGACCTCTATCATATCTCCCCTCAGTAGTCTCTTTTCCAGGTTGAAGAGCCCTAACCTTTTTAGCCTCTCTTCATAGGAGTATCTTTCCACCCCCTTCACCATTTTAGAAAAGGTACAGAGAAGAGCCACCAAAATGACGAAGGGGATGGAAGGATGTTTATGCCATCAGAATATAGAAAGACTAGGGGACACGCAATGAAGCTACAGGGTAAACTATTTAAGATTAATAAGAGAAAATATTTTTTCACTCAATGTATAATCAAACTCTGGAATCTGTTACTGGAGAATGTAGTAAAAGCTATTAGTGTAGCTGGGTTTAAAAAAGGTTTGGACAAGTTCCTGGAGGAAAGGTCCATAAAACATTATTAAAAGGGACCCAGGATATCACTCCTGGACCCAAGGCAAGTATTGAGGAACCTGTGTCTTTTGGGGAGACTGCTAAGTATGCATGACCTAGATTGGCCACTGTTGGAAATGGGATACTGGGTTTGATGGACCTTGGTCTGACCCAGTATGGCATATCTTATATTCTTATGTTCACACACTTTCAGTGTAACTGAATGCACACAAACGCACACCCTTAGCATACCGTTAGCCTGCCAGAACCGTCCTTCGCTTTGGATTCTCTTCTGGCCTCTTAGTGAATTCATCAACGCCATGCTTGGCGAAAGATTGCCTTTTTCTTTTTGTTTCAATAGAACCATCAAGGTAGCAGGATGCTAAGGCCATTTCACTTGATTTGTGCGATGAAGTAATGACAATGGTTTAAACAATTATATTGCAAGGCAATTACAGTCTCTAAAGCTTTTTACTGAGAATCAGACAGGCTAAAACAGTTCTATCAGCAATTTTGTTTTGTTTTATATTACTAAAAATAAAAATTCAAGTGGAAGAAATAAATTACTGTCTACCTGATAGCTCTGGAAGCGTAGGAGCAAAAATTCCGTGCTGAGGTTACAGGAAGAGCAGTGCATTAGCTTCACTTTATTCCTAATTGACTCTGACCACATTTTCATCCTTTTTGTTTAATTCAAGAGGAATTTGCCCTGGCTACAGCTGCTGAAGTGACATGAGCTGCTGAGACTTTGCTAGGGCAGGCAACAAACTGTAGGCATTCTACCTTCAATGGAAACCATCGCTACAAAATCTGCAAGAGAGCCATCTAGAGGGCTAATACAATTTTATTTATTTATTTTCACAATTTATTTATAACATTTTTATATCATGTTCCTGGAAAAAAACTATGTAAAGCAGCTTATAATACATTAATGTAAAATGATATACCATGGACTGCCTGAAGAACAAACCAGTCAGTACTAGAGGAGATCAAACCTAAGCTTTCTTTAGAAGCTCAGATGACAAGACTTCGACTTTCATACTTTGGACACATCATGCGAAGAGAGAGATCATTAGAGAAAGACATCATGCTTGGCAAGATAGAAGGTCAACACAAAAGAGGAAGGCCAGCAATGAGATGGATCGATACAATAACAGCAGCTACGGGTACCAGTCTATCAACAATGAGCCGCCTGACTGAAGACCGAACACAATTTAGGACAATTATCCAGAGAGTCGCCATGAGTCGACACTGACTCGACGGCATTTAACAACAACAACAAAATGATATAATTATGATAAAAACAAGCAAAATAAAACATTGAACCAAAAAAGCATAGCAACAATACAACAATAAGAACAAGACAACAAAAAAGAGATTGCATTGACAAAGAAGACTGTTTCCCCTATTCAGTAAACAGAGAAGCTGGCATATAGGAGAAAGAAATACTTTTAATTTCATATGAAATGCCATAACATTGTATTCTAGACACAGCTTAAGGGGGCATGAATTTCATGAGTTTGGCACCACTATTGAGAATGTTCTAGCTCACAACCTACTCTTATTCATAACCTTAACGATGGCCGCTGTAACTCTGACCATATCTGGGCCCCAGCATTGAATATCCAGGTTGCCAGGATAGTGTTTTTGCAAAACTGGCTGAAGTTAGGATGGCCATTCAGTTGTCCTAATTTTAGATAGTTAACCCACAGTGCTGCCCTTCCTCTGCCTTGGAATGTCGCAATGTTAAGCTCCATGGAGGAAGTATAATGCAGAGGTAAAACATAAGCTCATGTCAGATCGAATTTCTATGAACATGGGACTAACGATGATACCAATATGAGCAATATCTATCAAATTCTATGTGTTCTATATAAATACTTGGTGGTCCTTATATTTATTTTTAAAAGGTTTTCATTATAAGAGGGCTGTTTTTTCCTACAAGAGTGGTGTTTGTAATTTTTATGGATCACTTGTGGCGGAGTGTTCTAGAATGCCTAAGTAAATATAAGGTTTGATATTATGGTGAGGAGAGCTGTGCAGAGGAAATGGAATGGGAGGAAAATGAGCCCTGTTCCTTTAAATCTGGAGAGAAAGGCAGTTCCCATAGAAACCACAAGCCTCCAAGGCAGAGTATTCCGAGTGCTAAGCTCCGCCCACCTAGTGATGCCAGGGCGAGGTTGAGCACTGATGAGCTGCACATGGGCAGGAAGAAAGGCGTGGTGCCTGGAAACCAGCAGTTAAAAAGTGTTTCAGTTTTAGAACAAACAGGAACAGAAAGGGAAGAAGGAGCGCAACGAGAAGAGAGAGAAAAAACACAGCAGAGAGGAACACAGCAGCAGCAAGACGAGCAGGCAGTGTTTGGAGTCTGTCAAGTTCCAGAAACATTTCATGTAAGAGGAGCTGATTCTAAAGGGGACAAGCTTGGAAGCAGAGACTTGCTGAGTTTGGAAGATTCTCAGGCAAGAGTAAAGGAGAAACAGAGGGTGTCTGGAACCCAGTGCAGGACACTATTGCCAAGACAAAGAAGTGTTTCTAGATGGGGAAATAGTACAAGACAGCATTTAAACCCTGAAGGTAATGAGAATGTCTTTTCTTTATTTCCTAACCAAAGCCATACTGAAGGCACTGTTCAAGAGTTAAGAGATAGTGCTAAACGTTGTATGCCCCTGAACTCTGGAAAGCAAAGCTTTAGTAAACCCAGAACTTATGCCAGTGACTGCCAAACCTCCACTCTAACAGAGTTTGCTAAATTCTTAAAAGGGAGAGAAACTCCGTTGCAAGAGCCTGTGGCTGGAGAGCATAGGGAACAGCTGTTGTTACATTTGCAGGAGCTGATAAGACAGGAGAATAACCAGACAGCTGATATTCAGGATAGACGCACTGAGTCTGGAGATGAAATGGATATAGACCTGCTGGAGGAACCTAACGGTTCAGATGTTGAAGAAATGCAATGTTCTCTGTGTCTGGCTAAGAGCATGAATAGCTGTTGAGTATTTGCCTAGCTAAAAGACTGTATCATGAAAGCCATTTAAAGACTTGTGCTGTGCATGGCTTGGAGAAAGAAAGCTGTTTGAAAGTAAATGACAAAGAAGCTAATCTGGAGTACAGATTAAGCTTCAGAAGCCTGTTCCTCACAGGAAGTGGAATACTGATGTTTTAAAAGGAAATCCTGTATTTTCTGTTCAACCTGTTTCACATTCTTATTTTGCCTTATTGGAGAATTATCCAGTTTGAGTTGAGGTTCATTTGAATTCAATGCGGAGGGGAAACCCCGAAATAAAATTCTCTGTTTTGCCTATTTACCATGTGGTCACACTCCTTGCTCAACAAAACTACATTACCAAGCAGCCTTCCTTGGCAGCCATATTGAAAGTAATCGTAGAGAGTAAGACAGGCGAGTTCACCTGCTCCCAGGCTACCGCCTGGACGGGGGACCTACGACAATATTAAAAAGCCCTTAAATAGATAATCATGGAGATTATCTGGATAAAGTACACAAAGAGAGCAAAGACCTTCGCACGCAATGCAGGGAACAAAAGAGGCGAAGGTGAAGGTCACTGGTGCAAAATTGTTTTATTCAGGAAACCCAACGCGTTTCGGCATGAACACCTTCATCAGGGGTAACACATCTTGGACATAAAAAATATAATGAAAATAAATATACACACAAATCATAAAATCAAAAGATTATACATTAATTATATATAAAAAGACATGTTAATAAACATAAAATTATAAGAAAGCCTATAATAAATGCATATTCCATTTAAAAATAATGAAAACAGAGCAAAATGGACAAATAAATAAAGATAAAACCAATATAAAAACATTGCATAGATGGTCAACTAAAATGCATATACAAACATAACAAGACCATAAAAGGAAGTAAATAAAAGAGAGAGAATCAAGAATTAGAAAATTTAAAAATGAATATACCGACAGTTTGTGTTGACCATATGAGAGATGAGGAGAGATGTACTTACAAAGGCACCATGTATCATGTTTTAGTCTTTAAAAAGACTCCAACGAATCAAATCTATAAACTAAAAATGAGAAATATAATATAACTAATTATGATATACTCCCAGAGCCAGGAACAATTTTTATTATATCTTTATAAAGAGAAACATTGTAAATAATAAAAGAAAGCAACAGCCAGTTGTAATCAAGAGTTGTGAACTGACCGTATAAAATAAAAGGGGAGGACGGCAGTGCTCTAAAAAAGAAAAAAAAGACTACAAATTATGAGTATTTTAAAAATTTAAATAAAGTAATAATTTAGGTATTCACCAGGATCGCAAAACTATGAAGACAGCATCTGTTCTTATAAATGCTTGTAATATAAAATGGACCGAAGGCTGTAATTATAAATGCTTGTAATGTAAAATTGAACCGAAGGCCATAAATTTAGCAAAACTGACACGGGAGAAAACATTTCTCATGTGCTACCACCACGGACAAAGCGTAGTTACTCACCTGTAATAGGTGATCTCCGGGAACAGCAGGAATTTAGTCTTACATATGGGTATCGTCGCTACCGACGGAGCCTGCGCAGGAACGCTCCCCAGCGTCCAATAGGAATGCTTTTGGGAGCATCATCAGTAAAATTTCCTCTTTTTGCTGAAAGAGGGTTTTTTATAAGACCTCTTTTTGGCTGGAGTGGCTGTAGATTTCAACAATCTATCAAGAGTAGTATTGTCAGCATCTAACTCATTAGCCTTTTCCTGCCAGTTCTTGCCGAAGAGATTCTCTCGCGTGCAAGGAATGTTGCCTAACTTGTCCTGTACCCAAGTCTCCAAGTCTGATGCCTGAAGCCAGGCAATCCGTCGTGCGCCAATGGCAATAGCAGAGGTTCTGCTGATGCATTCGAAGCAGTCAAAGGCTGCACGATTAACAAACTTGGAGACATCTTGAGCATCATGGATAGGAGCTTTAGGATATTGGAGAATTTCCAATTCCTTTGCTCTGGGTTCCTCTTCAGGAGCTACTGTGATTGAAAGACCTTTGGCCATATCACGGATGAAATCCTGAAATGACATGTCCTCTGGAGGTGACAATCTCCGTTGGGGAGAAGAGGGATCTTCTAGGAGAAACCCTCTAGTGCCAGCAGAATTGTCAGTCTTCGGAATCGGAGGAATCAAAGTATTCCTGACCCCGATGCTCTTGCAAAGCACGATCCCGGTACCGATCGAAGTCGGTACTGAGCTGACCCGGTACCGCTTTGTCAATCCCAGCCAGAGATGGCATGGGAAGAGTTCCCACTGGGGCTGGTACCGTCAGTACCGGCATTGTCGGTGTTGGTACTGGTGTCTGTACCAGTGTCGGTACCGGCATCGGTGTCGATGTTGGTACTGGTGCCCATGGGACCACCGGTACTGCAGCTGAAAGAAGAGCTGTGATGCTGCGCTCGATAGCAAGGAACCTCTGATCTATCGACGCTGCCGATGCCTGGGTGTCAGTACCAGTAAGGACGGCCAGAACCCCTGAGCATGGCACAGGTAGTTCTTGCGAGGTTGATGCCTCGAACATCCTGAAGCCCCATCGATGCTTTGGAAGCCGAAGCCTCCCGCCAGAGCTGTTTTGCAAGTGTGGTTCCCTCAAGGGCAACGCCAATGGCCTCTCGATGCTTAGAAGGAGAGCTACCCTTTGAGGACTGGCTTTTATGTTTAGTTACCTGAGATCCATTGGAGGAAGAAGAGGCCCTTGACGATGTCAATGCAATGGATCTGGCATCTGAAGAAAAGAGGGTACCAAGCAGGGCCGGCCCGTCCATTGAGCAAGAATGTTTTTTGCACAGGGCCCCGCGTTTCAGGGGGCCCCGCGCAAAAAACATTCTTAAGCATCCCAAGTTAAAAAAAAAAAAAAAACAAACCGGCTGCTTCTGCCGCGGCAGCTTCAAGAGCTCTGCCGCGGGGCCCCCCCCCTGCCCGGCAGAGCCTCCGTGCATCTTCAGCTCTTCACGTCCAAAACGCGGGCTTTTTTCAGAGCCGCGAGAGTTTCTTTTCTCGCGGCTCTCTTAATCCCGCGGGGCTGATGTGATTACAAATCACCCTCGGCGTTATTAAAAGAGCCGCGAGAAAAGAAACTCTCGCGGCTCTGAAAAAAGCCCGCGTTTTGGACGTGAAGAGCTGAAGATGCACGGAGGCTCTGCCGGGCAGGGGGGGGCCCCGCGGCAGAGCTCTTGAAGCTGCCGCGGCAGAAGCAGCCGGTTTGGTTTTTTTTTAAATTTTAATTTGGAATGATAGGGGGGGGGGTGGTTAGGACTGGTAATGGGCGATGGGAGGGGGGGGTGGCTAAACTGGAAGTAGGCTGATGGGAGGGGGAGGCTAAACTGGAAGTGGGCTGATGGGGGGGGGTGGTTAGGACTGGTAATGGGCCGGGGGGGGGGGTGGGTAGGACTGGTAATGGGCCGGGGGGGGGGGTAGGGCGGGGAATGGGGTATGGGGGGGGCGAAGGGGGCTGATGGGGGGGGGGGGGGGTTAGGACTGGTAATGGGCTATGGGTGGGCTGATGGGGGGGGGTTAGGACTGGTAATGGGCTATGGGGGGGCTAAGTGGGCTGATGGGGGGGTCAGGCCTGGTACTGGGCTATGGGGGGGCTAAGTGGGCTGATGGGGGGTTAGGACTGGTAATGGGCTATGGGGGGGGGGCTAAGTGGGCTGATGGGGGGGTTAGGACTGGTAATGGGCTATGGGGGGGCTAAGTGGGCTGATGGGGGGGTTTGGACTGGTAATGGGCTATGGGGAGGGTCCTAAGGCTGGAAGTGGGGCTGTACGACTGGAAATTCGCAGATGGGGGGGTAAGGACTGGTAATTGACTATGGGGAGGGGGCTAAGGCTGGAAGTGGGGGGTAGGACTGGAAATGGGCTGATGGGGGGGTTAGGACTGGTAATGGGCTATGGGGGGGCTAAGACTGGAAGTGGGCTGATGGGGGGGGGTGTTAGGACTGGTAATGGGCCGGGGTGGGGTTAGGACTGGTAATGGGCCATGGGGGGGGGTGTTAGGACTGGTAATGGGCCATGGGGGGGGGTGTTAGGACTGGTAATGGGCCATGGGGGGGGTGTTAGGACTGGTAATGGGCCATGGGGGGGGAGGCTAGGACTGGTAATGGGCTGATGGGGGGGGAGGGTTAGGACTGGTAATGGGCCATGGGGGGGGAGGCTAAGACTGGAAGTGGGCTGATGGGGGGGGGGGGTAGGACTGGTAATTGGCTATGGGGGGGGCTAAGACTGGAAATAGGCTGATGGGCGGCTAGGACTGGAAATAGGGTGATGGGGGGGTTAGGACTGGTAATGGGCTATGGGGGGCTAAGACTGGAAATGGGCTGATGGGGGGGCTAGGACTGGAAATAGGATGAGGGGGGGGTAAGGACTGGTAATGTGCAATGGGGGGGCTAAGACTGGAAATGGGCTGATGGGGGGGGGTTAGGACTGGTAAAGGGTTATGGGGGGGGCTAAGACAGGAAATAGGCTGTTGGGGGGGCTAGGACTGGAAATAGGGTGATGGGGGGGGAGGCTAGGACTGGTAATGGGCTATGGGGGGCTAAGACTGGAAATGGGCTGATGGGGGGGCTAGGACTGGAAATAGGGTGATGGGGGGGTTAGGACTGGTAATGGGCTATGGGGGGCTAAGACTGGAAATAGGCTGATGGGGGGCTAGGACTGGAAATAGGGTGATGGGGGGTTAGGACGTAATGGGCTGATGGGGGGTTAGGACTAGTAATGGGCTATGAGGAGGCTAGGACTGGAAATGGGCTGAGTGGAAGGCGGGCTGGAACTTCAAATAGCGGATGGGGCGGGGGGCTTGGAATGGAAATGGGTTGTGAGGGGGAGGGAGCTAGGACTGGAAATGGGTGAGGGGGGGGGCTAGGACAGGAAATGGGCTGATGGGCTAGAATAGGACTGGAAATTGGCTGTTGGGGGGTGCTAAGATTGGAAATGGGCTGTGGTGGGGGTTTGGATTGAAATGGACTCATGAAGGGGCTAGAACTGGAAGTAGGCTCATGGGGGGCTTGGATTGGAAATGGGCTGAGTGGAGGGGAGCTAGGATTTGACATGGGCTGATGGTGGGGCTAGGAAAGGACTAGAAATGGGCTCATGGGGGGCTGGGATTGGAAATGAGCTGATGGAGGGACTTGGATGGGACTGCAAATAGATGGGGGAGCTAGGACTGGAAATGGGCTTATGGGGGGCTAGGACTGGAAATGGGCTGATGCGGGGACTAGAAGGGAGCGGATGCTGGGTGGGACTGGAACTAGAATGGAGCTGATGTTGGGGGAGGATTAGAATGGGATGGAGCTGGGAGAGTGAAATGGAGAGGGAAAAAATATTTTGTGTGGGAGGGAAGACAAATCTACAATTGTCCGGATATTGGGAGAGTAGGTGGGGATTGAGGATGGAGGGGTAAAATTTGAGTGGATGAAATAGGAATGAGGAAAGA
The DNA here is from genome assembly GCA_033557465.1 of Ichthyophis bannanicus. Lineage (NCBI taxonomy): Eukaryota > Metazoa > Chordata > Amphibia > Gymnophiona > Ichthyophiidae > Ichthyophis > Ichthyophis bannanicus. The sequence continues at coordinate 113,527,736 of CM066049.1, read as the reverse complement.
GCAAAAAGGAGAAAGATTAGTATGTTAAAGCAGATGTAGAGAGAGAATGGAAAAAAACTAGAAGAGAGAAGAAAAGACAAATGGACAGCAGACGATGAAGAATTAGCGGAAGACACGAAGAAACCAGAAGAAAGTGGCTGGAGCAATTGCAGCTGAAAAAAAATGCACAAAAGGTATAAAAATAACTCTTTATTTTGAATTTATTAATTGGAATATGTCAGCTCTGGGAAATGTGCATCATTAACGTCTGCGCTTTGTTTAGTACAAGAGCAAATTAATGTATAGTTTTATTTCTACAGTGTTGTACATTCCAAGTTTGGCTTTTGGGATTCCCAGTTTAATTATTGTCTTCCTGTTTCTAAATTGTGATTCCTTGTTTGGTGATGGTCTATGTTCTGCATGTGTAACTGAGCTGAGGTATTCTGTTTATGTAATTCCTATTTGACATTGCCACTTGTTCTCTTTCCCCAGTAGGTCATGTATTGTTGTTCTCTGAAATGTATTGGTTTAATATTTGCAGCGTTTCCTTTTGATAGTTAGGGTATGGTGCTTTATGAGTCCTGGTAGTGCTGTTAGGATACGGCGGGTTTGCTATGGGTTCTAAATGGGCAGTGTTTGTAGTAGTTCCTAATGTGCCTGGCGGTTGGTATTGGATTATAGTAATGTAGAAGTCTTTTAGTCTTTCTTTATTCATACACTCATTAAGAGGCATGTTTACTAAAAGTTCGTGTATGGTAACATTATGCAAATATTTATGCAAATGAGGCCCCTTATGCAAATGAGGCCCCGCACCGAGTCTCCGCACATGGCCCCGCACCCCCCTTGGGCCGCCCCTGGTACCAAGCTTTGCAGCCCGGTTCTGTCTTCCTCTTTTAGTCATCCCATACAGGAGATACATTCAGTTGGAGAATGTCCAGGTCCTAAACATTTCAGACACCAATCATGGGTGTCAGTGACGGAAATGGTACCGCCACACTTAGCACATTTTTTAAAACCACTAGTTGGCTTTTCCATGTTTTAGGAATATGGGGCCTAGTGCCCAAAATGGCACCTAGCACCAAAGAGAAAAGTTTATGAAAAGAAACAGTCCGTAGCCTAAGTTGTTGTTTTTTTTGTATGAAAAGAAAAGAACCGGTGGTACCGGTAGGCGTCGTGCGGTAGGCAAACGCAACCACAAGAAAAGAAATTTAAAGACGGAATTTTCTGCGGTGACATGGAATAGGTCCTGTCGGCTCCGTAGAAAACGAAGAACTGAAGAGGGACAGTTGGAAAGGCGGGAAGGCAGCGCGCATGTGCTGAGGGATGCTCCCAAAAGCATTCCTATTGGACGCTGGGGAGCGTTCCCGCGCAGGCTCCATCGGTACTGACGATACCCATATGTGAAGACTACATTCCTGCTTGTTCCTGGAGATAAAGATCCAGGTTATCTCTTATACAGAGCCCATGGCTTTAAGCCTTTAAAGGCCTACTTTAAATTTTTAATCCACATTCTGCAGCTGGGTTAATTTTTGCATATTTCAGGAAAATTGTACCCATCTTATTCAATATGTTCTAATAGTGATTTTCCTTCTGCTATGGTCATGTATTAGTTATTTATTTCTTTACATTTCTTATATACCGCACTATTTGCGATCAGCGCGGTTTACATAGAACAACAAAATCTGACAATAACAAATGTCTGGTCATTACATTGAACAGGAAATGTAACTTGGAGAACAGGGTAAACTATATACATATGCAGATGAATTGAACAGGGTAAACTATATACATATGCAGATGAAATGAGAACGGATATTGTTGGGTGTTGTACATACTTGGGGATACCATTATATATACCATTTGATAGGAATATTTAGTCAGAATTTTGGATCCCGAGAGTTTTGGGCTCGGCCTGGAAAGGGTTAAGTTAAATGACCAAAGCATAAAAGGAACCAGACATTTTTACCTGTTTTTTCACCGCAAACAAATGAGCAATCAACATACCTGTAAAAGGGTGTAGTATTATCTTGCGTTTGCAAAGTCGAATAAAATGAAAGCAATCTTTAGGAGCAATCCAGTGTTATGATTGCCACATTTAAGGAACGCAAGTGGTGGAGCTGTTAAATTTAAACGCGTCTGAAAAGACGCCGACTTTTTGACATCTGATTTTCACGCATCTTCCTAGCTCATTAGCATATTGTCGCGCATGATCAGTGACGTGTTTGGGCATATCTTCTGAGGTCATTTGAATCAATATTACTCATAGTATGGACAAATTATATCATAGAGCAAAGTGGATTGCCCTGAAGATTGCTTTCACTTTATTCGACAAGGGCGGTATATCAAGTTTTGCAAATAAAGATAAAGATTCGACTTTGCAAACGCAAGATAATACTACATCTGTTTACCACTCCCATCGCCAAGTGTCAGCTCCCTTCCAGTCCCCCTTCAGTACATCCCAGGTGTCTGCTCCTTTCCAGCCCCCTCCTTCCCCTGTGCCAGCTCCCTTCCTGCCCCCATTTCCAGTCCGTTCCCCCCCCCCACCATCACAGCCCATTTGCAGTCATATCCCCCCCTCCATCACAACCCATTTCCAGTAAAGAAGTTCCCCCCTGATCACAGCCCATCCAGTCCTAGCCCCCCCCCCCCTCCGAAGAGCCCCGCACCATCTAAGGGGCTGCAGAGGGAGCCGGGGAAGCCCACGCAAGGCCCCGGCTCCCTCTGCACAGCCGCCAGCATGAGGAGTCTTTTCCCTCACACTGGCGGCTGTATCTGTGAAGCTGCAAATGCTGGGAAAGGTTAAAGGTCTTCCTCGGCTCCCTCTGCAGCCGTCCAATTAAGCGAGAATAGAGTTTGCATGGGGCCCTGTGCAAACAACATTCTCGCTCAATGGACGGGCCGGCCCTGATTCTGATCATCTCACTAACAGCAACCACTACCACTATTCTCCAGTACCAGGCATATTGTGAACTAATACAAAACTTTACAACAAAGATCAAACCTACCATCAGCACAAACTTCCAAAACTCAGATAAGGAGCCCATCCAAACAAAGCATCACTGTAAATACTACAGAGGGCCCTGTAACATCCATGCATCTATTTGAAAAGCTGAACAAATCAAATTACTACAGTACAGTAAAGATCTTTATGTACAAACTCCATGTTAACAGAACACCTGGCCTCAGTCGCACACTCGTAACATCGACCCTCACCAAGTACAGAATAAGTAACCATAATCTAAAGTAAAAATAATAATATGTAGACAATATTTTAAACTGAAACCCCAAGAAGCCAGAGTCCACATGCAGTGCAACATCAGATAAATAAGAGATGCAGTTCCCCAATACTGTGTAAAATATAAAAATAGCACAAAGTCCAATCACTAAAATTAAATAAAATTATTTTTTCTACCTTTTGTTGTCTGACCATTTTATTCTCTGATCATGCTGGTCCCAATCTGAAGTTTCTGCTTTCCTGTCTTCTCTTAGCTCTCTTTCTGTGGTCCATGGTCCATCTGTCATTTCTTATCTGTTCTTTTGTTTTCTTTACTTCCTTCCATCACCCATTTCCAGTTCCAGTAACTCTCCCCAGTATCGGCGCCCTTTCCAGTCCTTCCCTCCCAGTACCTTCCAATGTCAACTGCCTTGCATTCCCACGACTGCCACTGGTGTCCATTCCCTTCCATTCCCCCTCCTTCCCCACTGTCCAGCACCTTCTAGTCCAAATACCATCCCAGATACCACGTCCACTCTCAGTGCCACCTCCCAGTCAGCTCCCTTCCAGCTTCTTCCCCATTACCCAGCCATCTACAACAACCATCCCCAACTCCCATTCCCTCTTCAGTACATCCCAGGTGTCTGCTCCTTTCCAGCCCCCTCCTTCCCCTGGCAGACCCTCTCAGTATCCGCTCCCTTCCAGTCCTATTCTACCATCCCCCTGCATCAACCCATTTGTAGCCCTAACCCCTAGTTTTCTTCCAGGGCCAGCAGCACTCTCCTCCCCTCCCCCATTAGCCAATTTCCTGTCCCAGCCCATTTCCAGTCCTATCCCCTTATCAGTCCACTCCAGTCCTAGCCCGCCAATCAACCCATTACCAGTCCTAGCTCATTTCCAGTGCTAGCCACCCATCTGTCCATTGCCAGTCGTAACCCCCCCAATAAGTCCATTTCCTGTCCTAGCCTCTCTAATCAGTCCTTTTCCAGTTCTAACTCCCCATCAGCCCATTTCTAGTCCTAACACCCCCACCGATAGCCCATTACCAGTCCTAAATCCCCCTCCCGATCAGTCCATTTCCAGTTCTAAACCCCCATCAGTCCATTACCAGTCCTAACTCCCTATCAGCCCATTTCCAGTTCTAACCCCCCCCCCATCAGCCCATTTCCAGTCCTAGCCCCCTCCCTCACAGCCCAGGGAAATTGAAAAAAATAAAAAACAAAAAACTCTCTGGCTGAAGAAGCAGCTGCCATTGCTGCTGCAATGGTGGTAGCAGCAGAATGAAAAGACCCGTGGCCGTGGCCCCCCGCCTCCCCAGAGGGCCGTGCCAGGCAGCGTTTCCCCTCTGCGCCAGCTCAGCTTTGTAGAGTCATGCGAAGGGAGAGTGTTGCCCTTTCACGTGGCTGTTAAAGCTGAGCCCGCCAGCACTGATGGGAAACAGGACAACGGTCACCCACTCAGACATATCTCCTACTTCCTTATTGAGACACCCTTTTACCATGACTGTTTCAACCAAGCATGGCCATACAGAGCCATAAGAACATAAGATATGCCATACTGGGTCTGACCAAGGTCCATCAAGCCCAGTATCCTGTTTCCAACAGTGGCCAATCTAGGTCATACGTACCTAGCAGTTTCCTCAAGAGACACAAGTTCCACAATGCTTGTATTGGTTCAAGCATTGATATCCTGGGTCCCTTCTTAATAATGGTTTATGGACCTTTCCTCCAGGAACTTGTCGGTTTGTTGCATCTTTGATTGGAGGTATTCGGCATAGTCCTGTGGTTGCGGCATGAGTGGCTGCTCTGGGGCTGGTTCCCTTGTTAATGACTTCACTATATTGAAGACACCCCATATAATATCATCAGCATAAATATGGTATAGACCTTTGTGTTTTTGGAAGATTTTGCATATTGGCTGGAGGTAGATATTGAACAAAAGGACAGATAGGGCTGACCCCTGGGGGGTTCCTTGGTTTTGATTGAAGGGTAAAGATTAACTTTGGTCAATTTTTACTTGTTGGGTGCGGCCTTTCAGGTAGGGCTACTCCACAGATGCTGATTTGCTGCAATCTTGATAAGAGTATATTATGGTTAATGGAATCAAAAGCCGATGCTAATCTAGGAAAATCATGATGATGGCGTTTTTGGGTTTTTCAATATTTTTGATAAGGATATCAAATAGGGCTATGAGGAGGCTTTCTATCCCGTGATGAGTTCTGAAATCATATTGTTGTGGATCAAGAGGAAAGCTTGCGTCTAAGTGGTCCAGAAGTCGTTGTACCGCCTTTTCTGTTATTTTTGTTAAGTATGGGAGGCTTGAAATTGGTCTATAGGAGCTTGGTTGTAGCTTTCCAGTTTGTTAGATTTTAATATAAGGTGTATAGAAGCTTTTTAAAGAGATTTTGGCATGTAGCCTTGAGTTAGTGATAGATTTACAATTTTTTGGATTATTGGTGCTAGGGCCTCATGAGCCATCTTTACCCAGCTAACAGGGCACGGATCTCCTGGGGCTGTGGTTGTGTTTTATTGTGGTGGCAATTTTTTCCAATTGCGCTATGGAGATTGTAGAGAGTGAGTTTAGTTTCGGTGAGTCATGTGGGGGTTCTATAAAGGAATTGGGGGGGGGGGGGAAGGTCATGTGAGGTAACAGATAATTTGGAGCTATAGTATTTCACCAGAATGTGTGGATTAATTTGGGAAGAGGGGTTATTTGTGGCTGGTTAGTTGGTTAGGGATTTTACTATTTGATCTGTTGAGAGATTTCAGTAGTAATTTAGCATGGTTTTCCTTCTTGGTATTGTTTATGGCCTCTTTGTCTTCTGAGTTTTTGGCTTTCCTCCATTTTCTTTCCAATTTATGGAGGAGTCTTTTTAGGGATCTTAATTCATCATTATACCATATGTTAGATTTTCAGGGGTTCTGCTCATTTGTTGATAATGGGGCAATTGCTGCTTTTGATATGGTATTATTCCAGGAGGTCAATAGTGCATCAATTTCTGTTGTGTCATGGTTTAATTGTGGAAGGATATCACAAAGGAAGGATTCTTTGTCTCATACTTTGAAGCTTGTTTTGGGTGGCAACACAGGCTTCAACTTCTGTATTGGGTCATTATGAAGAAGCTCAAAAGATCAGACCATGGGATGGGCTGTGTTTGGTAGATCAGGGTGTGAGCTTCTACTGTTTGGGTTGGTAGAAAAATAAGGTCCAAGGTATTTCCTTTGGAGGGTGTTGCTGTATTTATAATTTGTGTAAGGTCCATTTCATTCATGGCTTTAATGAAAGAGAGGACTTGGGAGTTTTGCAATGATGCTAGATTAAAATCGCCAAGTACTACTAACTGTTTATTGGGGCTATCATGAGTGCATATGGTTTCAAGTATTGCACTTGGTGAGCTAGTATCCTGCGAAGGTGCTCTCTATATAAGGTAGAATTTTGTCTCATTTGTTTCAATTAGTAGGGTGTCAAGACCTTCATAACATTTGTTATCAATTAAGGTGGGTTTTAGATTCTTCTTGGCAATAAATGAGGCCCAGGGCCGGATTTACCTATACGCCATGTACGCCATGGCGTAGGGCCCACAGCTGGCAGGGGCCCACAAAAAAAGAAAAAGTTAATTTTTTTTTTAAATAAAATTTAAAAAAAAAACCTGTTGGCTGCCGCTGCGGGGCCCACTCTGCTGCCGCGGCAGCACCGACTGACCCGCGGGGGCCCCCTCTACAAGCTGACTCCATCGGTTCCTTCCTCCCTCCCTCCCTCCGTGCAGGGTGTGAGAGACGCGAAAGTGTCTCCTCGCGTCTCTGTTAAGCCCGCAGGGCTGCGGGCTTAACAGAGATGCGAGGGAGACACTCTACCTTCGCGCCTCTCACAGCGTGCACGGAGGGAGAGAGGGATCGACGGACCGACGGAGTCAGCTTGCAGAGGGGGCCCCCGCGGGTCAGTCGGTGCTGCCGCGGCAGCAGAGGGGGCCCCGCAGCGGCAGCCAGTAGGTTTTTGTTTAAAAATTAAATTTTACTTTAGGCCGACGAGGGTGGGGGGGTAGGACTGGTAATGGGCTATTGGGGGGGCTGGGGCTGGGGCTGGGACTGGAAATGGGCTGGGGGGTTAAGGCTAGAGGTGGGTTGATGGGGTTAGGACTGGTAATGGACTGTGGGCTGTTGGGGGGACTTAGAACTGGCAATGGGCTTGGGGGGGGTTAAGACTGGTAATGGGCTGTGGGCTGATGGGGGCTGTCTGGTAATGGGCTATGGGGGTCTAGGACTGGAAAGGGGCTGGGGGGTTAAGACTGGAGGTGGGCTGATGGGGTTAGGACTGGTAATGGGCTGTTGGGGGGGGGTTTAGAACTGGTAATGGGCTTTGGGGGGGTTAAGTCTGGTAAGGGGCTTTGGGGGGGTTAAGACTGGTAATGGGCTGTGGGCTGATGGGGGCTGTCTGGTAATGGGCTATGGGGGGGCTAGGACTGGAAATGGGCTGGGGGGGTTAAAACTGGAGGTGGGCTGATGGGGTTAGGACTGGTAATGGGCTGTGGGCTGATGGGGGGGTTAGGACTGGCAATGGGCTATGGGGGGCTGACTGGAAATGGGTTGATGGGGTTAGGACTGGAAGTGGGCTGATGGGGGGTTAGGACTGGTAATGGGTTATAGGGGGGGGCTTAAACTGAAAATGGGGTGATGGGGGGTTAGGACTGTAAGTGGGTTGATGGGGGGGCTAGGACTGGTATTGGGTTGGGGTTTATCAGTAGTAAAGACACTGCAGAAATATGTAATTTGCTGTCTTCAAGTAGATAAACTATAATGAAATAATTGCCTTTAAACAACCATATTGGAAGGGAAATTCATGCCCAGGGCACATGGACAGATAAAGCACAATAAAATTCACTGTTTAATTTTAGCTTGAAGTGTATCAGTTTTCCAAAGGTAATTTACATGCAGTTTTACATAGAGAAAGTGAAAAAAAAAGGTTTTCAAGTTATGATTATAAATAGTCAAGATGTACTAGACATTGATAATGTAAAACCGACTAAAAGAAATGCCTCCCTTTGAGTCAGTGGCTCTGGTTTCTCTTCTCTTGAGCTTTTATTGATTGCATTGCTATGCTTACGCTTTTAACCTTTCAAAAGGAGAATCATTATATTTCATCTCGTTGGGTAGTCCGAAGTGCAGCAAAAAGCTGCAAAAGATTGTTGATCTCTATTTTTGTTCAATGGAAATTATGCTAGAATACCAAAGCGTTAATGCATTACTCATAAAATTATTCAGTTAGCTTTCAGTAATATAATCAGGCCCAAGTGCACTCTTGATTGGGCATTAGCATGAAAAAATCTGATGACCGAGACCAAGCCAAAATTTTGTGTAAATATTGATTTCTTTTCATCAAGGAACAGCAGTGTCAAGTTGGCAGGCTTAAAATCCTCTCAGTCATCTGCTAGGTTTGTCTGTCCTTGCATTGCTTACCAGTCACAGTGTTTGCCGTTGGCTTGTGTCTCGTGTTATTTTAGGAACCAAGAATGAGTAGGCAACACACCACACCGTGGAATTCTATTGTAAGGCTTTTTTGGCGTGTTTTAGAGGTCCATTCCTATATGTCCGTGTTTCAGCAACAGGGCCTTCTTCAGGAGCTCAGAACTGGATAAGAGACACTCTATGCAAAACAAGTCATGTCCATGAAAGAGCCAAAGGCAGTCTGTGAAAACCCAGAAGTCTGGATTGAAAACAGCATACCACTATGGGCAGTAAACAGATACTGATCATGACTTGTCTCACATAGATCTTGGTAAATTGGAAGATTGGATGTCCAAATGGCAAATGAAATTTAATGTGTACAAGTGCAAAGTTATGCACCTAGGAAAGAACAACCCACACTATGGTTACATGATGCAAAGTTCCATATTAGGAACCACCACCCAGGAAAAGCATTTAGGCATCAACGTGGATAATACAGTGAAATCTTCTACCCAGTATGTAGCGGCAGCCAAGAAAGCAAATAGAATGCTAGAAATCATAAGTAAAGGAATGGAGAACAAAACCAAGTCTTCAATTTTTTTTTCAATTTCAGAAAAGAAAGTTTTTGGCAAAAGGTATACAGGCATTAAATTCCATAATTACAGATCGAGATACCTGAATGCAGAGTGGCGAGAAAATTCCAACCGAAGCTAGGAAGGGGGGAGGTAGAGATATAAGTGAGGGAACAGGGTGGAAAATGAGGGATAATCCAAGATGAAAGATAAGGGGGAGAATTTTAATAATAGGCCTGATAAACAAGGTCATTGTAAGGAGATGAGGCATCCTAGGTGAACCTAGTCAATTATGCCCGCTCCCCCTTCTGGAGCCCATTGCCACCGTTGCTGGCCCTCTCTGGGATGTGCAGAAGTAGCAATGGCTTCAGACAGCCCCATGGCGCTTACCTTTAAATTTTGCACCATGGGGCTGTTTGCTTTTACTCCTCTGAAGCCTGATGCTGACTTCCTGCTGCAAACAGGAAGTCCGCATCGGGCATCTGAGAGAGGGTGGAAGCAAACAGTTTAAGAGATTACATAATGGAACAATAAGTGGATATAATGTGTATCACAGAAATGTGGCTCTGGAACATAGATAATGTTATCCTAAATCAAATCACCTCCCTACCTTACACCATACATAACTGCCCAAAAACTACATGAAGAGGGGGAGGAATCCTTATCATTGCAAAAGCGCATCCAAATTTTACCTCAGTCTCCTCCTATAACTCAGATGGGAGCAATATTATAACAATTATGAACAAGAATCTATCAATTTGTCTTATGTACCGAGCACCAGACTCCAATGAAGAAGAACTCTCGGTCATCTTAGAAACAGTATGTACCCACTCAACACCATGTAAACCTCTCAACATACTAGGAGACCAAAGTCTGTTCTCCATATCTTCTAAAGAGGCAAGTTCATTCTTGCAAGCCATGGATGATCTACATTACAGACAAATCACTAATGTCCCAACACACAGGAGAGAAGGAACCTTAGATCTCATCTTTGTACCAAACCATTTACTGGACCAAAACCTCATAACCCATCCTCCCACTACTCTGATTCCCTGGTCAGACCACCACATGCTAAACTTTGACATACAAATGCTTGTATCAAGGGAAACATTGGAAGGTCTACTAAAGGAGAGTAGAAGATTTAAACAATATGACGAAGAAGAATTCTTGAAACAAGAACTACCACAACTCGATCATAACGCAACTAATTTGGACGCAATCATCAATAACTGGAAACGCACAATACATAAAGCAGCAATAGTGCCGAACAAGAGGAGTCACAAAAATAGAAAATATTACGCTCCATGGTATTCTAGTGAAATTAATGATCTAAAGAGGGACACTAAGTAAACTAGAGAGACAATGGCGATGAATCAAAGACCAAGAAAGCCTAATGAAATACAACACCATGCAATGCAAATAGCATGACCAGAAAAACAAATGCAAAAAAGAACACCACACTAATTTTAATTATGTGGGGTCTCAATAAATCAAGGGAATTATTTGACATCACATGCACACTAACTAAAGAACCAATGCAGGAAAAGAAAATCAATACATTAAACCCTCAAGACATGGCAGACTTCCTCGAACTCAAATACAAAAACATATCATTTTAAGATGCTACCCAACTTGGAGATACACCCATATACCATGCCAACATGAAACTGTGGGAATCATTCCACATGTCCTCCAAAGAGAAGCTAGAAACCATCATAGCCAACCTGAACACATCCACCTCTTATCTGGATCCATGCCAAGTCTCCTGGATGAAGCTCGCAAGAACACAACTAGTGCCCACATTACTAAAGATCACCCAGCTGTCTTTCACACAAGGTTACTTCCCCCTAGCCTCAAACAGGCATATTAAAAAAACACCAATCTTGACAATAAGGACTCCAACTTCTACCGGCCGATATTAAGTCTACCATTTATAACCAGGATCATTGAAAAATCTCTACAACTTAAAGGCCGCAGGGCAAGTCTCGGAGGCCGCCGTTAACCGGTGGCGAGGTCCGGCGCGGGTCCCTAGCCCGTTGAGGAAGCGGTGGGGGTGGGGGGGGGGGTGCGAGAAGGAAGAGGCAGCCGCGCAGGGACGACGGCGGCATTATTTAAACTGATTGGCTCTGCCGCGGGGTCAGCCAATCAGGTGAGGAACTAGGACCATGTGCTGAGGCATCCAGAGCGAGCCTGCAGCACATGTTTGGAGAGCGGAGCGGTGAACGGAGTAGCGGAGCTGAGTCGTGCAGCGAGGCGGTAAACGGAGCGGATCTGTGAGCAAGGAGGGGAAGGGTAGCAGCGGCGAGCATCGAGGGCTGGAGCGCGGTGGTCGGTATTGTATCGGGCCAACCCCCCCTCCCCCCCTTGTGTTGTTGTCGCCGCGGAAGTGCGAGGAAGTGGTACGTGACCGGCGGTGGGGAGAACAGTGTAATAAATGCTGAGGGAGGCCTAAAAAAGAACATAAAAGCGAGCGGGCAGGGCACTAACAAAAAAAAAAAATAATAATAATAAAAACACAAATAAGGATAATTGACAGCTTAGGGGGTCATGCCGGGCAGACGTGGGAGTAGGAGGCAAGGAAGCCGCGGGGGTTTTGAAAGGGGAAAGGGAAGAGCAGAGCGGAAGACTGGCGGAACGGCACACAATCAAGGAGGCCGTGGGCAGCAGCGGGGCTCAGGGGGACGGGAAAGGATGTCGAGGGGGGTACCTGCTGGGACTCTGGGAAGGGGGAATGAGAGAGGGCGAGGAGCGGTAGGAGCGACGGGGCCTGTGCGGGGTGTGTCTGCAAGTGCAGGACAGCGTACTGGTGGGGGGCAGGGGAGGCAAGCAAAGGGTATATCTGGAGGGCGGGGTGCCAAGAGTACCCGGTCTGCCGTTGGGCGGCAGCGGGAAGACAGAGAGGATGGGGTGGGGCTTGAGGGGGCTGAAATGGGCAGCATGGTGGCAGAGGGGGGTGCGGCTGGACTGGGGGTCAGTACTGGGGCGAGTGCTGCGGGGGGTGTGGGAGATGGGGTTCCTGTGCGTGCTGAAGGGAGCGGGATGTATTGGGGGAGTCCTGGGGGGGCCAGGGCTGCAGGGCAGCACGGGTGGGAGCATTGGATGCACGGTGGGCCTGGACCTTCCAGGGTTGATTGGGCAGGGGCCTGGCCGACTGCATGGCCTGCGGTTGTTCCCCCTGTGTTTCTCCCCTTTTTCTCTCTGCAGGTGGCGACAATGGCTTCCACAGGAGAGCGGTACGAGGGAGTGCAGCAATACAGGTCGGAGAGCGGAGAAGTGCTGGTGACGCCAGCGCGTGGGGGACCCTCGGCTGGAGTTGCAGTCCGTGGAGAGTGCGAGCCGCGCGCGGTGGACGGTGGGGCTGGAGAGGTGCCTCCGCAGCGAAGCCTGGAGTCTTCGGAGGCGGCGGTGATGGGTGAGTTGCAAGGGGAGCAGGAGGGCGGGGGAGCGAAAAAGGCGGGGAAGGTTACCCGGAAACGGAAACATACTTGCCGTCGGAGGCGTAGATCGCAATCGTCCTCGTCGTCGTCTTCTAGTGGGTCAACGAGTTCGTCGACAGACAGGGGTTCGAGTGGAGAGCAGGTCCCTTCCGGTGTGGGGTCAGCTGCGGTGACCGTTTTGTCTGAATTGTGGGAAGGGGTGCCGAAGAAGTTGAGGCGGCGCATTCGTAAGCGACGGTACATTGACATCTTCCGCCTGTTGGAGGGACGTAAGCGCTCGGGGGAAAGTAAAAAAAAGAGGAAGGAGGATGAAAAGGCGGGAAGAGTGCGTAAGGTGGCACGGACAGTTGTAAACTGGGTGAGGGCCTTTTTGCGCTTAGCGAGTGTGTGGAGTAAATGTTACCCGGAGCAGTACGGGATGCTTTTGTCCTATGCGGACTCTATTCTAGAGGCGGCGCAAACGCATGAAGGGTGGTCTTGGCTAAATTACGACGAGAAGTTTCGAGATAAAATGGAGGAGAACAAGGCATTGTCGTGGGGCAGCCAGGACATCAATTTGTGGCTCACGCAAATGTCCGTACGGTCGGGTGCGGCGAGCGGGGCGGGAGGAGCGGTGAAATCGGCGGGGGGGGGGGGGGCTGGCTAATGTTGTTGGAAACCGGTCCTTTCGGACGGCGGGAGTTGGGGGGATGAACAAGTCAGGGGCTGGGGTTGGGGACGTCTGTTGGCGATTTAACAAGTCCTCATGCCCGTTCCCTGATTGCAAGTTCCGGCACGCATGTTCAAATTGTGGCGGAGGGCACTCGGCTGCGAAATGTATCAAAAAAGGACCCTTGGGGGGCGTCCTGCCAGTGGCCAAGTGAGAGCACGGTTTTTGGCGTGGCGCCCTCTCCAATTCGGGTGGGAGTATTGCGGGAGTGGCTTCGACAATATCCGAGAAAACAGGAAGGTGAGATACTGCTTAAGGGTTTTAGGGAGGGGTTTGTGATTCCAGTTGAAGGGAGGGTGCAGAACAAGGTCGGGAGGAACGGGGCGTCTGTGCGGCGTTTTGCAGATGTGGTGCAAAAAAAATTGGGGGGAGAATTGACGTTGGGTAGGATAGCGGGCCCTTTCCCGGAGCCCCCTTTTCCGGATTTTGTGGTTTCCCCACTAGGAGTTATTCCGAAGAAGCAGCCGGGGAAATTCCGGCTAATCCATAATTTGTCTTATCCTGAAGGGGAATCCGTGAATGATCACATTCCGCGGGAATGCTGCACGGTCCGCTATGCGTCATTCGACAAGGCAGTGGAACTAGTAAGGAAGGCTGGGAGAGGAGCGTTGATGGCCAAGGTGGACATTGAGGCGGCTTTTCGACGGCTGCCAGTCCATCCGTCGTCGTTTCATCTGCTGGTGTTCCAAATCGAAGGGGCGTACTATTTCGACAAATGCATGCCCATGGGCTGTGCGGTGTCATGTGCGTTTTTTGAGACATTCAGTACTTTTTTGCAATGGGCTGTGGTGAAGCGTGTGGGCCGAGCAAGCATTGTTCATTATTTGGATGATTTTTTCTTTGTAGGGGCAGTTGGGACGGCGCAGTGCAGGGCTTTGTTGGAGGGTTTTGTCGAGATGGCTGAGGAACTAGGGGTGCCGTTAGCTGCAGAAAAGACTGAAGGGCCGGCATCTTGGATAACCTTTTTGGGCATTGAATTGGACTCAGTGAACATGGTGGCGCGGCTACCCGACGAGAAGGTGGTGAAGCTCCGGGTGTTGGTAGCGAATGCGTTGGCATCATCTAAGTACACTCTGAAAGAAATGCAGGCGCTGATCGGTTCATTGAATTTCGCTTGTCGGGTAATACCCATGGGTCGTGTCTTCCTGCGGCGTCTGGCATTGGCCACGGCGGGTGCGTCCAAGCCTCATCACCGTATTAGAATCAACAGGAGTTTGCGTGAGGATTTGTTAGTTTGGGATGTCTTTCTGACTGAGTTCAACAGGTCAGTGGTAATTGTCGACGAGGAGTGTTCCAGTGCGGAATTGCAGTTGTTCATGGATGCGGCTGGTGGCACAGGTTTAGGTATCTATTTTGGAGGGGAATGGTGTGCGGGGAGCTGGCCGGCATTGTGGAAGGATGAGGGGCTATTAAAGAATATCACGTTCTTAGAGCTCTTCCCGATTTTGGTTGCGTTGGAGTTGTGGCCAGGGAGATTGGGTAACAAAAAAGTAGTGTGGTGGTGCGACAATGAAGCCGTGGTGAGTGTGGTGAATAATTATACACCGCGTTGCCCACAAGTGGCGGCTTTAATGCGAAAGGTGGTGTTAAAGTGTCTGTGTAGGAATGTGACGTTGAGAGCTCGACATATACCGGGTTATAATAACAGCATTGCTGATGCTCTTTCACGTTTGCAGTGGGATCGTTTCCGGATGCTGGCGCCAGAGGCGGCTGCGGTGAGATGTGAGGTCCCGTGGAGATTATGGAGCACTGGCCTGCGGAGATGAGAGAGATTCTGCGCGGCTCGGTGGCAGACAAGACATGGGAGGCCTATTGCAGAGGATGTGAGAGGGTGGTCGCCTTCTTGCATCAGCAGGGGTGGGGTGGGGGATTAATTCCGGATCAATTATTGGGAGCCTATATAGTTAGTGCGAAGAAGAGGGGAGTCTCTCACACTGCTGTACGGGGGCATTTGGCAGGATTTCTTTTTTTCGCAAAAGCGGTTGGTTGGGCCACATCGGGCGGGGGTTTTTTGGTTAAGAAGCTGATGCAAGGGTGGGGGAGGGCGAGACCGGTTATGCTGGATCAGCGCCGCCCGATAACACATGACTTATTGAGGGGTCTGTGTACGGCCTTGCCCGGGGTGGCCATGTCGGGATACGAAGCTAAGCTCTTTAAAGCGATCTTCTGTGTGGCCTTTTTTGGGGCCTTTCGGGTTGGTGAATTAGTGGCAGAATCCACAAGGAGAGGTGTGGGGAACAGTTTGTTGAGGCAGCATGTGCAGGTGCAAGCTGGGTGTTTGAAGGTCCTTTTAAAGAGATCAAAGACGGACCAATGGGGCAGTGGCAAATGGGTGGTCCTGCGGGCGATTGCTGGGGACATGTGCCCGGTTAAGGCAATGATGGCGTTCCTCGAGGGCCGCCCGCAGGTCGCAGGGGGGCTGTTCGTGCATGCGGACGCCCGGTTGGTCACCAGATATCAAGTGACAGCTGTTTTGCGTTTAGGTTTGCAGAGGTTGGGGGTCGACGCTAGCCAATTTGCGGCACATTCCTTTCGCATCGGAGCAGCGACTAGCGCGGCACGAGCGGGAATGTCTGCGGCCCAGATACAAGCAATTGGCCGGTGGCGATCCAGAGCTTTTCAGACATATGTTCGATGCTGAAAAGGCGGGGGGGGGGGGGGGGGATGGATCTTTAACCATTGTTGTTTCTTTTTCAGATCGGGACAGAGGTGTGCGGGGCTGTTGGATGTTGGGGCATTCGTTTGTGTTCTGGGCCGGACGGCGTGCAGAGAACAGACCTATCGGGTTGAACCTGGGGTTGGACCCTGACCTGGTGAACCTTTCATGGCTGGGAGAGCGGGGGCTGAACTGGCCTCAGCTATTGCCCTTGCTGCGTCATCATGCACGAGTGCGGACACCGCCTGGGTTCCTGCTGTTGCACTTGGGAGGGAATGATTTGACATCGTGGACCTGCAAGCAGCTGATCAATGCAGCAAAAAGAGACTTTGCCCAGATAATGCGAATGTTTGAAGGAGTGGTGCTTATTTGGTCGGATGTCATCCCGAGGCCGGCGTGCTGGGGTCAGCGTCGCTGGTCCCGCGGTTTGACGAAGATCAATAGGCAAATTGGGAGGTGGGTGGTCGAGCATGGGGGATGTCAAGTTCAGCATGCTTGGGTGGATGTTGCGTGCTCCGGGTTGTACAGGGGTGATGGTGTTCATTTAGCACCGGTGGGGGTTGACCTTCTCCTCAATGATTGGCAGGAAGCTTTGGAGAGGGTGGTAGGTGGCAATGCAGACAGGTCACAGCTGGAGCCCAGATAATTTGGGGGCGGCAAAGTCACGGGGCGTGACTATGCCGGTGGCGGGATCCCGGAGGTTTCCGGGGTCCGGAGCCGGAGGCTACTTGGGCGGGACAGGGTGCCCGCGACCCGGAGAACCCCGCGCAGGCTTCTGCTAGTGATATGGCGAAGTCGAGCAGGGGTGGGATCAACTGGACCGGTAGGGACCGGGCCAGGTGGCGGAAGCGAGGGCACCTTGCTATTAGTATGGCGGGTGAGGCTTCGCTCCGCTGCGGGGGAGGAGTGGGTATAATTGGCTGTTTTTTATTGGTTTGTTAAATTGTTTGTTATTGGGCAATAAAGCTGTGACCTGGTCTTTTTCCAATGGCAGTGTCTGTGAAATTATTTAATAGGATATACAAATAAAGGGGATGAGTAGGGCGGTGGGAGAGCGCCGGATACAGATCTCCGGTTACAACAATTACAGGACCATAGAGACACCCATGCTCCACTGGGTCCTCTCCAACATGGCTTTAAACCTAACCACCATGTAGAGACACTTCTCACATTGCTCCTTGGCACTCTAATAACTGGCATTGACAGGGATTTATTTTAATCTTTATACACAGTGACCCACCTCACCCTATTAAGACAGCTTCAAGACATAGGGATCCATGGCACTATCTTTAAATGATTCATCTCATACCTAATGCACTGAAAACAGCAAGTCAGATGTGGAAACCATCATTCAAGACTATTTAACCAACCCCAAGGTATCTTGCAAGGCTCAGCCCTGTCAGTGCTACTTTTTAACGTTTACCTGCAACCACTCTGCACCATCATAAAAGAACATATCCAGTACCGCTCCCCAGTAGAATCAAGTACAAAACCCTACTGCTAACACACAAAGCTCTTCCTGTTACCCAGCTTTTCACCTCCAATCCCTCCTCCAAATACTCAACGCTAATGGACCCTGAAGACCATTCACAACCAACATGAAAATCCGATGTAAATAGTTACCCCAAGTTAACCAATTTTTATTTCCTGTTACCTGTAAACACAGTTCATTATATGCAACGTGTATGTTTTATGTTTTATGTAAACCGCACTGATGTCGAATAGCGCGATATAAAAGAAATGTAAATAAATAAATAAAATAAACAAACTTACCATACCCCATGTCAGAACAAAGAGTAACCAGCAAACATGTCGAAGGGCCTTTGAACTATACGCACCATCCTGCTGGAACACACTCCCAAATCCAATAAGGAATATCTCCAACTTCCACTCCTTCCATAAACACCTGAAGACCTTCTTATTTACTGAACATTTTAGCCTCACTACCTAACCCCAACCTGTATTGAGTCCCACTGTATATATATGTTAACTGCACCTAAACTGTTGCTTATATATATAGTTTGTATTTAGTTAGCCATTTCCTGTACATAGTTAACTGTTATATGTAACTGATATTCTCTGTTCAATGTAAACTGCTTTGACCCGGTGAAAAGGGTATATAAACCTAGCTAAATAAATATAAGATATATGCCGATGACATAATCTATTCTCCATTCAATACTAACCAAATTGAACACACACAGATCACTTCATGCCTTGAGAAAATGATATAATGGCTCAGTAAACAAAGCCTTGCCATAAACCTCAAAAGATCAGAAGCACTACACATCACCAGGAACACACATTCTCTCCACCTGAGACCATAAAAATCCTGAACCATAACCTAACAGTCAAATGTGAGGTGAAATAACTTGGAGTTACTCAGGACCAAAATCTTAGCTTCCAGACACATAAAAAGAAAAACCAAGAAACTCTATCACAATATAAGAACAATATAGAAACTTAAAACCTTATTCAATGCCAGCAACTTTTGAACAGTATGCCAAGCCATGATAATACCGATTCTAGACTACTGTAACGTAATCTATCAAGGCCTCTCGAAGAAAATAACACATCCACTCCAACTGGTACAAAATAGTACAGCACATATAAACACCAGAACAGCTAAACAGAGCCACATTATACCCATCCGACATCAGCTACACTGGTTTCCAGTTCTCACACGTTCAAAATTCAAAGCATAACTTGTCATCAAAATATTACACAGCTTATTGCCAATAAGCCTCCAACCTGTGATCACCAAGAATCCAGAGAACAGGCAAAGATTAACCTCAAACAAAAACATTCTAGTCATTCCTAAGACTATTCCATGCATCTACCACTCTTTCCGTAAAGAAATGTTGTTGTTGTTGTTGTTAAGTGCCGTCGAGTCGGAGTAGACTCATGGCGACCCTCTGGATAGCTATCCTAAATTGTGTTTGGTCTTCAGTCAGGCGGCTCATTGTTGACAGACTGGTACCCGTAGCTGCTGTTATTGTATCGATCCATCTCATTGCTGGCCTTCCTCTTTTGCGTTGACCTTCTATCTTGCCAAGCATGATGTCTTTCTCTAATGATCTCTCTCTCCGCATGATGTGTCCAAAGTATGAAAGTCGAAGTCTTGTCATCTGAGCTTCTAAAGAAAGCTTAGGTTAGATCTCCTCTAGTACAGACTGGTTTGTTCTTCGGGCAGTCCATGGTATACACAGTATTCGCCGCCAGCACCATAATTCAAAGGCATCAATTTTCTTCCTGTCTATCTTTTTCACTGTCCAGCTTTCACATCCATATGATGTTATTGAAAATACCATGGCTTGAACAAGTTGAATCTTTGTATGGAGAGAGACATCTCTGCTCTTGAGAATCTTATCTAGGTCTTTCATAGCCATTCTGCCAAGAGCAATGCGTCGTCTGATTTCTTGACTGCTTGTTGCTTCTTTATTGATAGTTGATCCAAATAGGTTAAAGTTATTCACGATTTCAACTTCTTCTCCTTCGACGATGAACCTGTTGATTATGCCAGTTGTCATAATCTTTGTCTTCTTTACATTAAGGTGCAGGCCTATTTTGAGACTATGTTCTTTGATTGTGAGAAGCAAATGTTTCAGATCATCTTCACTTTCCGCCAGTAATGTGGTATCATCAGCATAGCGAAGGTTGTTGATGAGTCTTCCACCAATCTTCACACCTCTGTTGTCTTCATACAATCCTGCTTCTCTTATGATTTGTTCTGCATATAAATTAAACAGGTAGGGGGAAGGTATGCAGCCTTGTCTTACACCTTTGCTTATTTTAAACCATTCTGTTTCTCCTTTTTCCGTTGAACTGTTGCTTCTTGATCAATGTACAGATTGTGCAAGAGAACGATCAGGTATTCTGGTATACCCATGCTTCTTAATGTGGCCCAGAGTTTCTCATGGTTTACACTGTCAAAAGCTTTGCTAAAGCACAAATAGATATCCTTTTGGTATTCTTTAGTCTTTTCAAGGATCCATCTCACATCCGCAATGATGTCTCTCGTTCCTCGCCCTTTTCTGAACCCTGCTTGCACTTCAGGTAGTTGTTCCAGGTATGATTGTAGTCTCTTTTGAATAATCTTCAGTAGAATCTTGCTGGCATGTGGGATCAGAGCAATTGTGGGATAATTTCCACAGTCAGTTGGATCACCTTTAGTATTGGTATAAACACAGATCTTTTCCATTACTCTTGAGTCTATCCCCTTTCACCCTCATCCTAAGTCCCCTCATAGCAGAGCTTGCTTTCAAACAAGAGGCTCTCCTCCTGTGCATTTATGCCACGTTGTTATTTAAACATCTCAGTCATATCACCTCTATCCCGTCTTTCCTCTAAAGTATATATATTAAGATCCTTAAGTCTGTCCTCATATACGTCCTAACGAAGGCCACTAACCATTTTATTAGCAACCCTCTGTACCGACTCCAACCTGTTCATATCCTTTTGAACGTGCGTTCTGCAGAATTGCACACAATACTCCAATTGAGGTCGCAGACTTATACAGAGGCACTATCACCTCCTTTGTTCTGCTGGCCATTCCTCTCCCTATGCACCCAAGCATCCTTCCAGCTTTCACTGTTGCCTTTTCTACCTGTTTAGCTACTTTATGATCATCAGACACAATCACGCCTAGATCCTGCTCCTCTTTTGTGGACAAAAGTACTTCACCGCCTATACTATATCGCTCTCTTGGATTGTTGTAGCCCAAATGCATGACCTTGCACTTTTTAGCATTAAATCTCAGCTGTCAAATTCTAGACCATTCTTCAAGCTTAGCTAGATCCCTCCTCATGTTATCTACATCTTCCTGGGTTTCTACTCTATTGCAGATTTTGGTATTATCCGTAGAGGCAAACCTTACCTGACAGCCCCTCCGCAATATCACTAACAAAGATGTTAAAAAAAATTAGACCAAGGAAGATAACTGGGGCATACCACTAGTAACATCCTTCTCCTCAGAGTGAGCTCCATTTACCTGAACCCTTTGTCGCCTCCCACTCAACCAATTTCTAACCCAAGCAGTAACTTTAGGGTCCTTCCCTAGGGTGCTCAGTTTGTTTCTAAGTCGCCTGTGCGGAACGGTGTCAAAGGCTTTATTGAAATCTAAATGCACCACATCTAGGATTCTCCCTTGGTCTCGCTCCCTGGTCACCCAGTCAAGGAAATCAATCAGATTTGTCTGACAAGACCTGCCTCTAGTGAATCCGTGCTGCCTTGGATCCAGTAATCAGTTGGACTCCAGAATCCTCAATATTTTCTTTCAACAATGCTTCCGATAATTTACTCACCACCGAGGTTAAACCAACCAGCCTGTAGTTTTCAACCACATCCTTACTTCCACTTTTGTGTAAAGGGACCACATCTGCCTCTCTCCAGTCCTCTGGCACCACTCCCGACTCCAATGAGGCATTAGGTCAGTCAGAAGAGCTGCTAGAACGTCCCCAAGTTCTCTCAGTATTCTCGAGTGTATCTCATCTGGTCCCATGGCTTTGTCTACTTTGTTCAGCTAATTTCTCATGAACACAGTCTTCTGCAAATTGTTCAAGATGCCCCTTGCTTCTGTTCCTGTTTGTGGGTGTTTTCTGAAGTCCTGCTCCTGGTTCTTCATTTGTGAACACAGAACAGAAATATTTGTTATGCAATTCCGCTTTATCCTCATCAGCTTCTACATATTCCTCCCCTTGATCCTTGAGTCCGATAATACCACTTTTGTCCTTTCTCTTCTAAGTAACATATCTGAAAAAATATTTTATCCCTCCCATTTTATTGCATTGGCCATTTCCTCCTCTTTTTGAATCTTTGCTTTCCTGACTACTTTGCTAGCTTCTCTAAGTTTTCCAAATATAGATGCCCATCTTCCTCTCTCTGTGATCTCTTGTATTTCATGAAGGCCTCCCTATTTTTCTTGACCTTTTCAGCTACTTCTTTCTAAAACCATAGCAGTCTCCTTTTCCTTTTACCTTTATTTACCATTTTAACAAAAGGTTGGCTGTCCTTAAAATATCACCTTTGTTTTGCCCACTGTTTTCCCTCAGGTATTCCCATCTCAGTATCGACTCCCTGAGGTATTGTCCCATCTTGGCAAAGTTAGTTTTCCTAAAGTCTAAGACCCTCGCTTTTGAAGGGATTCTAACAGCCCTAGTCCTAATACTGAACCACACCATCTGGTGATCACCGGATGCAAAATGATCTCCCACTATAACATCAGAAACACTTTCACCACTGGTAAGCACCAAGTCCAGTATGGCCCCTTCATGTGTGGTTTCTGTTACCAGTTGCCTGAATAGTTCTCCCTTTAGAGAATCCAGGATCTCCTTACCTCTAGATGATACTGCAGCAGGAATGTGCCAATCAACATCTGGCATATTGAAATCCCCTATCAGTAGCACTTCTCCTTTCCTAGCAATGCTGTGTATGTCTTCAATTAGCTCTCCGTTCACCTCTTCTCCCTGTGAGGGAGGTCTGTATATCACACCAATGCAAAAAGATTTCTCTTTCCCTCTTTCTAGTTTAACCCACAGTGCCTCCTCTCTCCCTTTTAAGCCCTGTATTTCCATAGCTTTAATATTACTTTAGTGCCACTCCTCCTCCTTTTCTTCCTGTCCTGTCCTTTCTGAACAAAATATAGCCTGGTATAGTTACATCCCAGTCATGGTATTTATTTATTTATTTAACACTTCTTCTATACTGCACTATTAAAATCAGCACGGTGTACATCGAACAAAAGTACTGCAATGCATACAAGCAACATTGAGTTTACAGAGAACAGGGAATTGAACAAGGGATCGAAACAGGGGAAACTATATACATATCAACTTGAAACTATGTACAAAAATCTAATGTAGGTGGGTGTTGCATTGAATTTGTGGAAAAGAAGATTAGTGGTTGGTTGGGCTTGAGTGGGGACTACCTATTGTCTGTGGTGTTGACATGCAGGGGCGACTGGGGTGTGAGGGAAGCTTGCTGGTTGCGCTTCTATCACCAGAAGTTTCTGGGTAGCATTTTGTGAACAGGTGGAGTTTTAAAGCTTTTCTGAATAGGATGAGGTTTTTAATTCCACGGATTTCGTGTTTCTATTTTCCAGGGTACTATGGACTAGCTTGCTGATTGGCATAGGGGGGTTGATATTTAGGGCTTTAAAGGTGAGGACCAATGACTTATATTGGAGCCTGGCATGTAAAGGTAGCCAATGCAAATCCTTCATGATGGGCGTTATGTGATCGGATCTTGATCATCCGGAGAGGACTCTTGCGGCTGCATTCAAAGTTAAGCGGAGTGGGTTTAAGGTTGATTGTGGGAGGCCATGGAGGATGATGTTTGCGAAATCAAAATGTGGAAGGACTAATGCCTGGAAGGTTGTACGGTAGTCTGTGAAGTCCAGTAGATGTCGGAGGTGCCGTAGAGTTCTGATTTTATGGTATATTGCCTTTGTGGTGTTTTTTTACATGCGTTGTCATATCCAGGTGCTGGTCCAGAGTGATGCCGAGGTAACGGATTGTGGATTTGGACTTTAACTCTACATTGTTGACAAGTAGTGATGAGGGAGGTGTGAATTTGTGGTTCCTCGTGACAAATAGGACATCTGTCTTGCCGTGATTGATCCATAGGTTTTGTGACAGCAGCCAGTCGGCTACTGCTTCGAAGCAATTAATTATTGGGGAGAGCACTGGTTGGTCTCTCAAGAACAGCATGTAAAGGAGGATGTCATCAGCGTAAGCAAGGCATTTTACGTTGAAGGATCGGATTAAGTCACATATCGGCTGCATATAAATGTTGAACATTAGTGATGATAAGGACGATCCTTGGGGAACACCCTGTGTTTGCAGAAATGGTTCGGAGGATGAGTGTCCGGCCTTGACTTGCTGCCACCTATTGGATAGGTAGGATTC
This sequence comes from Ichthyophis bannanicus, assembly GCA_033557465.1. Classification (NCBI taxonomy): domain Eukaryota; kingdom Metazoa; phylum Chordata; class Amphibia; order Gymnophiona; family Ichthyophiidae; genus Ichthyophis; species Ichthyophis bannanicus. Next base: position 113,503,824 of record CM066049.1, on the reverse strand, counting down.
ACACCATTTTAGAGCTGTGCTTTGGATCCCCTTTTCTCTCAAGCGTTGTAGAAGTATGTCATGACTCACCGAGTCGAAGGCGGCGGAGATGTCCAGGAAAATAAGGACAAAGCCTTGTTTGATACTGTTGATTCCTGTGACCAGATCATTGAACAGGGTTGTGAGGACAGTGTCGACTCCATGTGCTTCTCTGAATCCGTGTTGGGCGGGATCCAATGGTGCTTCGGTGTCGATGTGTTGCTGGATTTGTTGTTGAGCAGCTTTTTCGATGATCTTGGCAAGCTGGGGGATGCTCGAGATTGGTCTGAAGGATTCTACTTTAGATGGGTCTAGTTTGCTGTTTTTTTAATAAGGGCTTAATAGAGGTGTGTTTGAGGCTTTGCGGGAATGATCCTTTGATAAAGGACTGGTTCAGTATTTTGCACAGTATGTGGCTTATGTCATGTCGCAGTTCTTTGATCCAGCTGGCTGGGCAGGGATCGTTGGGTGCCGTGCTGGGGTTAACAGAAGCAATGATGTCTTCAACCTCTTTGTTGGATACTGTGGTGAAATTGCATAGAGGAGTTGCTTGAAATGCTTTAGGCGATGTGGAGGGGTTATTAGTGTCTATGTTTGCGTTGGTCTTGACCATCTTCGATTGTAAGTAATCTGCGTAATCCTGTGGTTGAGGCATTGGATGGTGGACTGAGACTGGCTCTCCTGTTATGGACTTTACTATGTTGAACAAGGCATGTGGTTTGTTGATGGAGTGTTTTAATATATCGGTGTGGTAGAGTTTCCTATTCTGTGTTATCTTCGCACGGTGGGTCAGTAAGTATGAGTTGTAAGCAGTGCGCGCTTCAGAGGAGTGGGTTCGTCGCCACCGTCTCTCGAGTTTGCGTAGATGGTGTAGAGATGTTTGTAAGTCCGTGGAGAACCAGGGTGCATGTTCTCTTCGTTTTGTAGATTTTTCAGTGTATGATGGACAGGAGGCAGCTCTAAGGTTTTCATCCCATTTAGATATGAGGTCATCTAGGCTGAGGGATGTGTTGGTCATAAGAGGTAGTCCTCTACATCCAAGTCAGCCTCTCCCATTAAAGCCTCAACATCTGGGATCTTATTTCCCTTGCTACGGGCATTTATACACCCTGCTTTCCATATTTTGTCCCTTTTACCCATTTCCATAAAGGTATTTAATGTTTCACTTACCTGGGGGCTTTCACATCTGCAGCTTAGAAAATGCTGGGTTTTCTCCCTCAATTCTTCCCACATGTAAAACTGAAAATTGCTCCCCTTGCTGCACCCACTTATTTATCCATCCAGATTTGTATACCACTTTTTTCTTCAATCAAAGTGGTGATTACACAAAATGGGTTTACATTGACTAAGGGATGACATATGTGGTAAGGAGAGTGTAGCACAGCCCTGGAAGATAAAGGAAAAATGAACTTTTGCTTCTTTAAGGGGGATGGGCTCACCTAAACACATGTGCAAAAGTAAAAGCAGTGAAAGAAACCAGGCTTGCAGAGTTAGGCTGAAGCCACACCCAGACTCCATGGCAACCCTAAGTAAGGATAAGGGACACCTGTGGGTGGAGCCAGAGGGGGAGGCACACTGCCCAGCATTTAAGGTTAAGCAAACAGAAAGTGATAGACTCAGTAGAACTGTTAGAAGCTTTGGAGGTGTTGGAAGCCATGGGAACAGCTTGAGAAGCAGCAGCTGGGGAAAGGCCAGAGGACAGGCTGAGTACTTTCCTTCTAGGAGAGAGAAGGGCAAAAGGCTGGCTGTAAGAAAGCTAGAACAGGAAGGCTCAGCTTCTTTTGAAGAAAGACAAATCTTCAGGCTGAGAAAGCCCAGGAAAGCTGGAAGAAAATCCTGCAGTGATTCCCTGAACAGCTCTGACTCAGAGGACGCTACCTCCAACAGATGTCACAGCTGTAAAACTCCCACAGTTAAGCTCCAAGGTAGGAGAGGAAAGTTGGAAAGAGTTAATGCTTATAACTCTGACTCAGATACTGAGGAGATAGTTATACCTGCTAGCACGCAGAACAGAAAGAAGGGTTTTGTAGATAAAGCCAAGCAAACAAAGCCTGTTAATGTTTTACCAAGAGAAAGAAAGGCAGTTCAATGGGAGAAACTGTTTAAGCTGTTAAAGCATATAAACCTTAAAGTACCTGAACGTATTCAAGTTCCACAATCAGGCAGTGCAGAGGAAGAAATGGAGGTGGATTATAAGGAAGATGACCCGGATTCCACTTGCTCTGAAATGGAATGTGCTCTATGTGTCACTGCTGATTGAAAGAAGTAAAATACTAGGAAGAATCTCAGGAAGCAGTTCTCAGGTTCATGATTGCTGAAAGCTTTGAAAAGAGAGAAAGGAAATCTCTTAGTCTAAAGCTTGCAAATCTCTGTCTGTTGAAGAAAAGTAGATGATGCAATTGAGTTCTGTGCTGACCAGCTGAGAAGTGTTTTAAACTGAAGCAGCTAAAGGGAGCCGACAGAATTACTGAGTTCCGTTGTGTGCTTTAACTGCAAATAAAGCTGTTTCTGAGATGAGAAATTTCCTAATGAAAGAAGTAAAAACATTTACTTGTAAATAATACCACTGAAACACACTGTTTGTAAAGAACTTTATTTGGGAGAAAATATCCTTGTTTTCTGTTTCTGAGTTTGGAATCTTCTACAAAGGACTGTTACTAAACTGCACCAAGTTAAAAATCAATAAAAATTCCTGTGTTGCTTTAAAACCACTTGGACTGCTTTTATACACAACTACACGTTTAAAGCTAAAAGATACAAGATGGGAGCCCGTCTTCGCTAGGCGACCGCCTAGGGGAGGCGCGCCCACCATACATAACATACAAAGGGATAATATAATACATAAAAGCCTATTTGTGCTATATACATTCATGGATATTTAATGGAGTTCATAAGCTGCTTAGTCATAAAATTTCAAGAATAAGAAAGTCTTAAGGGATTTGCGGAAATCCTTTAGATCTTTTATGGCCCACAATTCATCCGGAAGAGAGTTCCAGAGTATTGGAGCAGATAATGAAATTGCCCTATCAGAGGTGGTTTGTTTTGTTCTATGGAATCCAGCTGGTGTTCGCAATTTATTAGTACTGCTAGTTCGTCTGGGTCTGTCATTTGTGTCTTTGGATAAACAGGTTATAGAGAACATCTGCTGTGCATTGGTTCATGATCTTGAAAATGATAGTAATGGTTTTAAATTTTGCTCTCACAACTATTGGTAGCCAGTGTATTTTTTTGAAGTATAGGTGTAATATGTTCAATCTTTGCTGTACCAGATATGATGCAAGCTGCAATGTTCTGAACTAGTTGGAGTGGATGAGTGGTCTGTTTAGGTAGACCTTGATGCAGTGAATTTGCACAATCCAGTATTGGTGTAATAATTGCCTGGTATACGGTTCTGAAATGTTCCTGACTGAGTATTGGCTTTAGTCTTCTAATGCGTTTTAATCTTTGGTATGCTTTTGCAGCAGTTTTGTTTATATGCATATGAAGATTTAAATTCCTATCGAGTGTGATGCCTAAGTACTTCACCTCATCCTTTATTGGTAGAGAATGACTCAGAATTTTGAGGGTTTGAGGTGGATTAAAGTTAGGATTTCTGGATACAATCATAGCTTCAGTTTTATCTAGGTTGATTTTCAGGTTGTTATCCTTGAGCCAAATGTTCAAGTCTTTGAGGCAGTGGAATATGGAATTAAAGGCAGGCGCGAGCGTGTCTATTAAAGCATACAGTATAATGTCGTCCGCATAAATATAATATTGCATCATATGGCGTTTGATAATGTCGCAGATCGGTTGTATATAGATGTTGAATAATATAGATGAAAGTGCTGATCCTTGTGGAATTCCTTGTTTGATGGGTAACTGTGAGGAATTTCCGTGGTCACCTTTGACTTGCTGTGTTTGATTGGTTAGATATGATGTAAACCATTTTAATGTGTTATTGCATAGTCCAATCTCCTGTAATCAATTTAGGACTACTGCAACATAATCTACCATGGACTCCCAGCTACACAGACTAACCCCCTCCGAACTGCCTTGAACACCACAGCAAGAATTATTCAGGGAGCAAAGAAAAGTGACCACATCACCCCAATCCTAAGAGACCTTCACATACTTCCCCTCAAAGCTAGAACTAAATACATCCTATCACCCACAAAGCCATCCACCAAGCACAGAACAACCAGCTCCGCTCCCTGCTGACCCGCCCGACCCATGGAATAACAACCAGACAGACCTCCAACAACTACCTCACCGTCCCTCACAAAAGAACCAAAAGCTCTCAAAAGACATGCAACCGAGCCTTCGAACTCTACGCACCATCCCTATGGAACTCTTTACCAAACCACCTCAGAAACAATAACGACATCCTATCATTCAGAAAACAGCTGAAAACCATCCTATTTCAGGAATATTTCAAGACAACCCCTACCAAAAAATGCAGCAACCCCTGAACTCTCCATGTCCCTCTGAGTGACAACTACCCTGTACTGTCCATGTCTAAAGTCTATCCTACGTCGGAATCATCAATGTTACCTACCTGGTGATGGCCCCACCCTGATACCTGATTTCCCCACCCTTATATGTAACGCCGCTTTGACCCGGTGAAAAGCGGGATATAAATACAGTTAAATAAAATAAATAAAATAAATAAATAGTAGTACTGAGTGGGAGACTGTATCTAATGCTGCTGAGATGTCAATAAACACAAGTAAGAAACCATTGTTTATATTATCCAGACCCTTCAATAGGTTGTCAAATAAGGATGTGAGTAGAGTTTCTACGTTGTACATTGGTTTGAATCCATGCTGTTGTGGGTCTAATGGAGCATGTATATCAATGTGGTCCTATAATTGTATCACTTTTTCAATAACTTTTGACAAGAATGGAAGACTTGACATGGGTCTGTATGATTTTGGATCCTTTGGACACAACCTTGAACCTTTGAAGATAGGTCGAATCATGGCTTGTTTAAGCGATTGTGGTAGATACCCTTGAATCAGTGATTCTTTTACAGTTTTTTGGATGTATATTGATAGTTGATCTTTGGAGTTCTTGATCCATTCAACTGAACATGGGTCAGATGGAGATGTGGTTGTATTTAAGGCATTCATGATGTCTTCTATTTGTTTTACTGTTGGTATGGAGAAGTTTTTCCATGTTTGTCCAGTGCTAGATCTCTTTAAGCTGGATATTATTGCATTCCTGTGCTTTCATCTGAATTACAGAAGCAGCACCAATCCTACCACATATTGACTACTGCAACTCCATTTACCAAGGCCTGCCACACTCTACCTAATACCCCTACAGACAGCCCTGTACACTGCAGCCTGCACCTTCATGGGGACCTCAAAATATGATCACAACACCCACCCTGAAACAACTTCAATGGCTTCCATTTGCCAACAGGATAAAGTATAAGACGCTCATGTTAATACATAAAGCACTTAACAGCAACATAGCTTCTCACCTACGCACACTTTTCCAAACCCCGCAGCATAACTGCGCAAGACAACAATATGCCACAAACACCTTAATCATCCCCCACACAAGAACAAAATCAACCCAACAAGCCTGTGCTCTAGTCTTCGAATTTTATGCCCCATCTGACTGGAATGCTCTTCCAAACACTATACGAGCCATCACAGACCTACCCACGTTCTGAAAACCCTGCTGTTTATGGGACATTTCCCCCCACCCCCATAAAAACCCAACAAGATCAGCAACAGCGAATAATACCACAAGATACAGAAAGCTAATACACCATGTTATACGTAATATGACCTCTTGTAAATAATGATTCCTCTCCAGAACCATCTATCTAACTGTAAATAGTTTAAGCTGTTTCTTATAAATGTAAATATTGTTCTCTAGAACCAACTATTCAACTGTACATAGTTTATCTTGTTACCTGTATATAAGTTATATTGTTCAATGTAAAACTGTAACTGCTGTTCGTTGTAAACAGCCTTGACCATGGTGAAAGGCGGTATACAAACCTTGCTAATTAAATAAAATGAATAAATAAACAGAAGGGCCGTTTGTAAAATAGTGTTGGTATTGTGTACATCCCGACCGCGACGTCTCAGTTCTGTTCACTATGTACTATCTAAAATATGCCTTTACGTATTTTGGATGCATGTATGTGTCCAGTCATCCTCCTTAGGTATGAGACATTATCAGTCCTTTTAGCAAGTTTAAGAATAGCATGGTGTGTGCTGCCACCTTCTGGTTCATTCTTTTATACATTCAGCAAAATATTCACTCAGACTTCGGACAATTAGTCTAGATAGAAAATTACAGTCAGTGTGTGAGCTGTGTCAGCTGTAAGTCTTCCATCAGCTTTTATTTATCACATTTGTCATGGTCAAAAGAATGGAACAATTAAATATAAAATATACTGTAAAAGTACATGAGAGAAAAAAAAATTACTATATTTGATGCTTTAGCAGTATAGTGTTTCTGTTCTGTATCTTATGTCTGATATCTGATATTTGGAAGAGGGTTACCAAATGCATGCCAGATTCTCAGGACAAACTAAACTGGTTCTGGTTTGACCCATGACATGCAGGAACTTGTAGATTTGCTTTTCTAAGAGACTGCAAAACGAATTCAGAATTACAAGTCCCTGCATGCAATGGGATAACACCTAGATTAACCAGCCCTCAAAATACCAAGCCCGCTAGCAAGCCTAATTTAGAAGAAAATGCATTTAGGAGGGAATTTTATAGGGGGACTTGTACTTTTAGGTGCCATGTGCATGCCTGACTGGGGGTTATTTTAGTCATTAACATGCGCATGTGACCACATATATGCATTAATGAGCTCTTATAAAATAGCGAACGAAATAAAGGCACAGGTGTTGCCTGATGGCATGTACTTTGTTGGTGGATGTGCCCATGGGTGGCATTTGGGCATTATGTGGGCAGAGTACACAAGTACTTCTGTAATACCGTAACGTAAGCTCATTCTTGCAATCATCTAGGTGCAGGCCTTTGCCCTGGTTCTAAGGCTGGGGGTAAATGTCTGTGCCTTAACTTGAGCCATATCTGCCTCTTAGAAAGACAAGTAGGCGCCCACTTGCTTTTATAATATACTGTAGGTTTAAACTAGGTGCCTTAAAAAGCACTTTAACTAAGTACCCCCCTTATAAAAGGACCCTCTTAATGCATGGGGTTTGATGGCATTTTAATTTTGCAGAAATGGGAGGAAGAAAAAGAGATGGCCTACTGCAACGAAATGCAGGGAAAAGCGTCAAGGGAAAATGGAGCAACTTCACTCTCCGAGAGCAGAATAAGGGCAGGAGAGCAGCGGAGAAGGAGTCAAGGCTTACAGGACATTAACTGAAAAGGGCACCAGAGCCCATAATCAAACCACAAACAGAAGAAGAGGAAAAAAGGAAAAGGAAGAAAAGAAAAAAATGGCAAAAGAAGAAAGAGCAAGATGGGAAAGAGAACATAAAGTGAAAGGGAAGCCGCGGAAACATCTTTTTTCATTCATTGTTTTGTTCCTTTTTTTGTTGTTTTCCCTCCTGTGCTGCTTCTCCTGGGTAATTTTTGAGTTTCTGATGCCATTTCAATATGTTTTTAATTCTCCTCCTCACCTTTTTATTTATTTAAATCACGCAGAAGCTTTCCTTGAATTGAAAATGTAATATCATATCATCTTTTCTCTTTTAAAGGTTATTTTGTTTATTGCAGTCGTCCGGTACAGCTGCGCTGCCCTTCAGCCCGTTTAGATTAATGTCTTCCCTCTGCTTCTTTCTTCTCCAGAATACTTCTATGTCAAAATACTTGAATTTAATCTGTGCTTAAATCGGGGTTAGTAGGCTGCCATAGTTTAGGAAAAGATGGCAGTGTACCACAGAGTAGCAGTCTGCTTGAGACTCGGCAAAGCAGTGAAAAATTTCTGAATCTGTTCGTTATCATAACAAATTATTTATTTATGAAATATCTATATCACAGATCCATCTCGACCTCTGCCGTTTACAAATGACATAAGCCATAATCATAAACAAATCACAAACACAATTAATATAACATTAAAGATGTCATATAGCATGTAGTCACAACCAAATAGCAAAACATTCCAGAAATTAGGTGTAAAAGTATCGGAGTCTTTTGAAATTGCCTCTTTTGACATGCCATTTAAATACATCCATAGCATAAATGCATAGGAGGAGAGCCTCTTTCAATTAAAAGAAAGCTCTGCAATGAGGGAGCATAGGATGAAGGTGAAAGGGGATAGATTCAGGAGTAATATGCAAAAATATTTTTTTACGGAAAGAGTGGTAGATGCATGACCAGTGTAGTTAGTATAAATGAGAAGAATTCAAGAAAGCATGGGACAAACAGAGAAGATCTATAAAGGAAAAAAAGGGACTTTAGTAGTTGGTATGTGACCTTGGGCAAGTTGCTTTACCTCCATTGCCTCAGAAGAAAAGGTCTGTCAATCTACTTCCGGTGATACATTGACAAGAAAACCCAGAGGCATCTGGGTCGCCAGAAGTCAGCATTGACTTGACGGCACTTAAAAAAAAAAGTAGTCGGTATGGAAGGGTAGACTGGATAGGCCATATGGTCTTTTTCTGCCGTCATGTTTCTATGTAGTCAAAATATATTTATTTTCTGACAGTGATGGGATTTAAATAGTATTAGCTAACGTTTCCTCAATGAACTTTTCTCTCTCGGTTCTATTGCTCTTTTTTCCTCCTGTTCGTGCTGTTAGCTAAATCCCCTCTCTGTTGTTCTCGGTTCTGTATGTTGTCACTCAAGGGTTTCTTCCCGAGAGCCTAAGAATCTGTTAATGCGGCAGTGTGACTGCTGCCAGTCAGTAGCGGCCATCTGCCCTGGAGGCAATCTTCTCTCCATTGCCACAATCAGGCCCCACCTGCTGATCAGAGAATATTGTTGGTGCCATAGATATAAAGATCTGAGGCACTGATAATTTTTAAAAACATGCCTTGAGGTGGCGTTATCTGCAGCCACGATGGAGCCTGATTTTGGCAGACATTGTGTGAAAAGGCTTTGCCCAATGGCTGCCGACAATCGGCATGTCTTCTCCCTGCTCCAATCTTACCTCACCACCCTTGCACAGCACAAAAAACAGATATCACAAAGAAGTGCCTGCAATATCTGCTTTTCTTCTGCATTAGCTGCTATCGCAGGGTGATAAATCTGCGTTAGTCCTGTGGTAGCAGCTGGCACCTCTAAGAATGTGGCAATATTGTTTAATAATAAAGGATACCGACTTTGCTCGAGTCGAATACGATAACTCTCATACTCGTTTATCTTTTGGATTCTTAATTTGTGGTGTCAACGAAGAAGGTTGCATACTCAGTATCATATGGAAATGATAGACTGACTTTCTTATTTTAAATATCAGTTATTAGTATGATCATCTCCAGGGGCGGCCGAAGGGGGGTGCGAGGCCATGTGCGGAGACTCGGTGCGGGCCTCATTTGCATAAGGAATCTCATTTGCATAAATATTTGCATAATGTTACCATACACTAACTTTTAATAAACATGCCTCTTAATGAGTGTAAGGATAAAGAAAGACTAAAAGATTTCTACATTACTATAATCCAGTGCCAACCGCCAGGCACATTAGGAACTACTACAAACACTACCCATTTAGAACCCATAGCAAACCTGCCGTATCATAACAGCACTACCAGGACTCACAAAGCACCATACCCTACCTATCAAAAGGCAACACTGCAAATTTATTTATTTATTTATTTAACACTTATTTATATACCGCATCTTCCAGCGATCAGTTGCGGTGTACAATAAACAACAGTTAACAAAGCAGAGTTTGTTTACATAGAACATTGAACATTATAACTTATTACATAGAACATCTTAACTTGCATAATTCAATGATTCAACAACTAATCAGGATATTTCAGCTATAACAGATTGTGTAACAATTTAAACAGAAAGAAATTTAAATGTAAAATCTAGAAATTTAAAAACAAATATTAAACCAATACATTTCAGAGAATAACAATACATGACCTACTGGGGAAAGAGAACAAGTGGCAATGTCAAATAGGAATTACATAAACAGAATACCTCAGCTCAGTTACACATGCAGAACATAGACCATCACCAAACGAGGAATCACAATTTAGAAACAGGAAGACAATAATTAAACTGGGAACCCTAAAGGCCAAACTTGCAATGTACAACAACACTGTAGAAATAAAACTATAAATTAATTTCCTCTTCTACTAAACATAGCACAGACGTTAATGATGCACATTTCCCAGAGCTGGCATATTTCAGTTAATAAATTCAAAATAAAGAGAGATTTTTCTACCTTTTGTGCATTTTTTTTTTCAGTTGCAATTGCTCCAGCGACTTTCTTCGTGTCTTCTGCTAACTGTCCATCGTCTGATGTCCATTTGTCCTTTCTTCTCTCTTCTAGTTTTTTTTCCATTCTCTCTCTACATCTACTTTAACATACTAATCTTTCTCCTTTTGCTCTTTCCTCATTCCTTTTTCATCCACCCAAATTTTACCCCTCCATCCTCAATCCCCACTTACTCTCCCAGTACCCAGCCAATTGTAGATTTTTCTTCCCTCCCACACAAAATATTTTTCCCTCTCTATTTCAATCACCCAGCTCCATCCCAGTCTAATCTTTCCCCAACATCAGCTCCCTTCTAGTCCCCCCCATCAGCCCATTTCCAGTCCTAGCCCCCCATCAGCCCATTTCTAGTCCTATCCGGGTCCCTCCATCAGCTCATTTCCAATCCCAGCCCCCCATCAGCCCATTTCTAGTCCTTTCCTAGCCCCACCATCAGCCCATTTCTAGTCCTTTCCTAGCCTCACCATCAGCCCATTTCTAGTCCTTTCCTAGCCCCACCATCAGCCCATTTCTAGTCCTTTCCTAGCCTCACCATCAGCCCATGTCAAATCTTAGCTCCCCTACACTCGGCCCATTTCAAATCCAAGCCCCCCATGAGCCTACTTCCAGTTCTAGCCCCTCCATGAGTCCATTTCAGTCCAAGCCCACACCACAGCCCATTTCCAATCTGAGCACCCCCCAACAGCCCATTTCCAGTCCTGTCCTAGCCCCTCCATCAGCCCATTTCCTGTCCTAGCCCCCCCACTCAGCCCATTTCCTGTCCTAGCCCCCCCACTCAGCCCATTTCCTGTCCTAGCTCCCTCCCCTCACAGCCCATTTCCATTCCAAGCCCCCGTCCCCATCAGCTATTTGCAGTTCAAGTCCCCCTTATTTATTTATTTATTTATTTATTTAGTATACATTTGTATACCGCTACTTCCAGCGATCAGCAGCGGTTTTTGATTACAGATTGGAAATTGTCAAATCATGACAGGAAATTTTTGAGGTATAAACACATTGATTAGACAGGAAAGCACAGCACACAGAGAACTATTTTACAGGGAACATGGGCTATGGAGGGTTAAGTGGCTTGCCCAAGACCACAAGGAGCACCTGTGGGACTAGAAACCCCAGTCCTTCCAGCCCAAGGTTGCTGTCCTCCAGTGGGATTTGAACCCCCGACCTTCCGGCCCGAAGTACCTTGCCCCAACCACTAGGCCACTCCTCCCACCCTTCCACTCAGCCCATTTCCAGTCCTAGCAACCTCCCCAGCTCATTACCAGTCCTAGCCTCCCCCATAGCCCATTACCAGTCTTAAGCCCCCCATAACCCATTACAAGTCCTAAGTCCCCCATCAGCCCACTTCCAGTCCTACCCCCCTATCAGCCCATTTCCAGTCCTAGCCCCACCCATAGCCTATTATTAGTCCTAACCCCCCCATCAGCCCATTTCCAGTCCTAACCCCCCCATCAGCCCATGTCCAGTCCTAGCTCCCTCCCCTCACAGCCCATTTCCATTCCAAGCCCCCCTTCCTATCAGCTATTTGCAGTTCAAGCCCCCTTCCACTCAGCCCATTTCCAGTCCTAGCAACCCCCCCAGCCCATGACCTGTCCTAGCCCCCCCATAGCCCATTACTAGTCCTAACCCCCCATAGATCCATTACCAGTCCTAACCCCCCCATCAACCCATTTCCAGTCCTAGCCCCACCCATAGCCCATTATTAGTCCTAACCCCCTATCAGCCCATTCCCAGTCCTAACCCCCCTCATCAGCCCATTTCCATTCCAAGCCCCCTCCCTATCAGCTATTTGCAGTTCAAGCCCCCTTCCACTCAGCCCATTTCCAGTCCTAGCAACCCCCCCAGCCCATTACTAGTCCTAACCCCCCATCAGCCCACTTCCAGTCTTAGCACCCTCCATAGCCCATTACCAGTCCTAACCCCCCCCCATCAGCCCAGGTAGATTAAAAGAAAAAAAACCAGCTGCCGCTGCCGCCATGGCAGCAGCAGAATTGAGCATCCCGCAGGGCCCCCCCTGCCCGGCAGAGCCCTCCCTGCAGCATCAACTCCCAAAGCGCGGGCTTTTCAGAGCCACGAAGGGAGAGTTTCCCTTTCTCGCGGCTCTGTTAATCCCGCCGGGGCTGATGGGATTTCCCATCAGCCCTGGTGGGCTTAACAGAGCCGCAGGAGGTCAGAGAAGCTCTCCCTTCGCGGCTCTGAAAGCTGGCGCTGAGGGAGCTGATGCTGCAGGGAGGGCTCTGCTGGGCAGGGGAGGGCCCCGCGGGATGCTTGATTCTGCTGCTGCCATGGCGGCAGCAGCAGCAGCAGACTTTTTTTTTTTTTAATCTACCTGGGCTGATGCAGAATGTTTTTTGCGCGGGGCCCCCTGAAACGCGGGGCCCTATGCAAATAACATTCTTGCTCAATGGACGAGCCGGCCCTGATCATCTCTGCTATAAAAGATTTGGTTATTGCCGATTTAGATTCAGGCTGTTTTAAACAAAGAACACTAATTCCTTCAACAGCAATAACATAAGATTCTGGTAATTTACCTGGTTCCTAAGATTCATAAATCTCTTGATGATCTGCCGGATAAGCCAATAGTTTGGAGCAGAGATTCAGTACTTGAACCACTGTCCAGAATGGGCATTGGAATGAGGAATAAATCCACCAAAGGTGTCAAGTCTTATATTAAAGATACAACCAACTTTTTATGTGGTTTACAGTACATAAGTGATTTACCTGAAAATTGCTGGTGATCACATTGGATGTGATATCTTTACACACTAATATTGACCAAAATGAGGTTATGCAAATTATTCAGCAATTGAATTTGCTACTGCATATTCCTTCTAGGCAATGTCCCTGCGAAGCATTTTGAAGCTGCGTGGGAGTCTGCCGCTCGGCATTCCTGCTGCTAGGGGACGGTGCAATACAACTGCACAACATAAGCAGGTCCCAAGAGAGAGGCAGGTCTGTGCTGTCAAAATGCCCAAATTTCCAGAGGAGGGGCAGCAATGAAGTTGGGTGCGTATAAGTATTTTCTAAAATTGGCCTGTCTCCATCAGATAAAAAAGTTGGGGGGATATGCAGAATTATATCCCAGCATGTAGAGGTTTTGTGGAAATTTCCAAGGTTTGCATGTGTCCAATATGGATGGCTTTAAGCCCGGCAACATATTTATTTATTTAACAGGTTTTTTAATACTGCCTTATCGTGTCAGTCAAAATGGTTTCCATTGTAACTTAAACTTGGTAATGTACATTAAACAGAGAAATTGATAACTTGGATTTTTGAGGCAACGGAGGGTTAAGTGACATGCTCAAGACCACAAGGAGTGCTAGTGGGAATTGAACTCTGGTCTCTTGGTTCCTGAGCCAGTGTCTAACCATTTCTCTTCTGTGATGGTTTTCTGGAGTGGGAACGTGCATCTCACACTATATACATGTCCTGTCCTGCCATTTTGCAAGGGAGAGGTGCAGTGGCGTGGCAGCTAGGAAAAAGGTCCCTGTATTTATGGGCATGCTTTATTGAAGGAGTGAATTTTATTGGAGGGTGAGAGGGCATGCGCCTCTTTTTTGTACAGTTCTTAGATTGCTGAAGTGAGCACTTTTCAGATGGCTATTTGTTCTTAGGAGACGGTATAGACATGCACATGTGTGCTAGCACATTTAGACATGCAGCGCTGTTCTAGAATTGGGTGCACAGGCGCATCTTTCTTGCAACGCCCTGGACATGCCTCTACTATGCCCCTGTGCAACATAGAAGTGATCGCTCCAGGCATGTATAAAATCAGGGCTTTCTAAAATGGCTCTTGGGATGTGATTGGTACAAAGGGCTCAGCATTATCCGCAACATAATCAGTGCACGCAATGTCGACTATAGAATATATTTGGATTACATAATGATAATCCCTTTCAGAACATCAGAACTCAACTATCAACAAATAATAGAATGCTTCAACGACATATCAAGTGACTCAATTCCTTCAACCTTACAATAAACCTAAAGAAAGCCGAAATCCTTATGGTCTCTAGGAATAAAGAATTCTCACCCCCACAACAGCAACAAGTGAATGGGGCCTTGCTAGAGTTTAAGAAGTAAATCAAATACCTGGGAATCTTACTGGACCAGAACCTGAACCTGATAAAACACATTAACTTAACAATGCAAAGAACTTACAATAAAACATGGATAATGCAAAGCCTAAGGTCTTGCCTTTCGACCAATGGCCGTGTTACAAGCTCCCACTTTGAGTTCTGCAACAGCATCCTTCAGGGCCTTCCCAAACAAGTCTTAAGCCCATTACAAATGGCACAAAACACTGTCGCATGTACCATCATGAAGTAGCCAGGTCAGAACACAACCTATCCTACACCAGCTACATTGGTTGTCGGTCACACAGAAAACCAAATACAAAACATTAATGATCGCTTTCAAGAGAATAAACAACACAGCACCAACGTACTTCAATTCATTATTACATATGCACCCAGAGACAAGACAAAGAAGAGAATGTACGCAAAACTCTCTAACAATCCCTATGGAATTCAGGAAGCCAATCACTCAACAGCTAACAGAACATTTACCTTCTACTCCCCAGTCCTCTGGAATGCACTCCCAGACAGTCTAAGAGACATCCAGACCTGCTAAATGGAGTTCAGAATGACCCTCTCTGTCTACAAAAGAAGAGCCGGACCTGAGGGTGATTATTTTTCATGATCTTAAGGTGGTTAAGCAGATAGAAAAGGTGACAGCAAAAGCTAGATGGATGCTTGGCTGCATAGGGAGAGGAATGGCCAGCAGGAAGAAGGAGATGATAGTACTTCTGTATAAGACTTTGGTGAGACCTCATTTGGAATATTGTGTGCAATTCTGGAGACCACACCTTCAAAAGAATGTAAAGAGGGTGGAGTTGGTGCAGAGGGTGGCTACCAAAATTGTCAGTGGTCTTCATTATAAGATATTTGGGACAGACACAAGGATCTCAATATGTATACTTTAGGGGAAAGTTGGGATTGAGGAGATATGACAGATATTTAAATATCTCCATAGCATGCAGACACAGGAGAAGAGCCTCTTCCAATTGAAAGAAAGCTCTGCAACAAGAAGGTGAAAGGTGATAAACACAGGAGTAATAGGCTTAAATATTTCTTTATGGAAATAGTGGTAGATGCATGGGACAGTCTCCCAGTGGAGGTAGTAGAGACCAGGACAGTATCTAAATTCAAGAAAGCATGAGACCAACTTAGAAGATCTCTAAATTAAAAAGGGACTATAGTAATTGGTATGGAAGAGCAGACTGGATTGGCCATGTGATCTTTTTCTGCTATCCTTTTTCTGTTTCCAAAAATTTAGCAAAAAGGATTAGATGCATTCTAATGTGCACAGTGTTGCATTTAGATTTGGCATAGATCCCACAAACGTTTAACTGGTATTTCCATTTCTTGCTATTGGCTGTGACAAAGACAAATGAGTAGATTTCTTAGAGGGATTAATATTGTTTTGGGGTATTTACAGTATTTAGCATATGGACGTTTATATGATGCAGAAGTTAGTTTTGTGGGTTAGCATTCATGCCAATAGGGTTCATGAACTATAGAGCTATTTTTTTGTGTATACATGCTAAGATTGCGTGCATCGCCCATTGAGTAGCAGTTTAGTGTGCATTTTAAAATATTCCCAGTGTCTTCATGGTGCAGGAGTGATCCTGAGTCAATCCTGTCCCACTACTCTCCATTTTATAGAAATATCCTCTTTCAATGACCATTATTAAAAAAATAAATCCCTGGATGACAATGACCTTGCTTCATATCGCCCCATTGCAAGCATCCCATTCCTTGCTGAGTTGATTGAGAAGGTTGTGCAGATACAACTGCAGGACTATATTGACTCATCTTCTCCCTTAGATGAACATCAATATGGTTTCCGCCTCTTCCATGGTGTGGAAACCCTCCTCTTAGCTTTATTTGACACTATTATCAGGGGCGTCGATAATATCAAAAGAGCCTTTATACTCATAATCATTGATATCTTCGCGGCCTTTGACAATGTAAACCATGTCATGCTCATCTCTAGACTCTCCCAATTGGGCATTAAGGACAAGGCATTTGAATGGTTTAAATCTTATTTCTCTAACAGGACACAAAATGTTCAAATAGACCATGTCTCATTATTACCATTCCCGCAAGAACAAGGTATACCACAAGGCTCTGCCCTACTTTTTAATTTATACCTTCAGCCGATCTGCACTATCTTCCAACAACATAAAATAAATTACCACATCTATGCAGACGACATTATGTTGTACACGCCGTTTGATGTATCCAACCCTAACTATGACAATATACTACACTGCCTCACTGAAACAGAACAATTGCTTCAATCAATGAACTTGAATATCAACTTCAAAAAGACAGAAGTGTTATTTACATCGAGAAACCTTAACTTCACCCCTTCGTCAGTTATCGATCTTGGGAACACCTCCATACCAGTGAAGACAGAAGTCAAATATCTAGGAGTCACTCTGGACAGGACGCTTAGCTTAACCCCTCATATAAAACGAACTGCTAAAGCTATATTCTTCAAAATAAGGACAATCCAACAGCTTCGACCGATAATAGACAGCAACAACTTCAGGACTGTGGCACAAACTCTAATAACACCACACCTAGATTACTGCAATGGCATACTTCAAGGAACCACCAAGAAAAATCTGCACACCCTACAATTGGCTCAAAACGTCGCAGCAAGGATGATTTTCAAAGCGATACTAACTGACCACATTTCCCCTATTCTTTACACCCTGCATTGGCTCCCAGTGTTATGTAGAATTCACTATAAATTAATTGTCACCACATTCAAGCTCATCAATAACATAGCCCCGTCATACCTTGCAACATTAATTCATGCCCCACAGGAAAGTAGGTTAAGAAGAGGAGCAAATCTACACATGTTGCTAGTCCCTGACTCCATACGAAAATCAGGGCAGAAGACGAGCAACTCTGCCTTTTCGCTCATAGCACCTACGTTGTGGAACAACCTCCCAGTTGAGCTAAGAGAGATTAAGGACCTCCAATCTTTTCGAAAGGAATTAAAAACCTATCTATTTACCCAGCATTTCTACAAATTACAACGTATTGATGTCCTGAATTCACAGATCAACCCTGACCAGCAACCATATACTGACCCTACTTAGATAAACATAAACACCCCCACCCCCCGCACAAGTCCTCTACAATTTAGTCACTATAGCAAACCGTTTCATTGACTCCCTCTATGTAAATAGTTTCTGCTTGTTAATAGTTTGACCGTTTTGAATTCTCAGCCCAGTCTTACTAGTATATGCATTAGTTGCATTGTTCTAAAAGAATGTTCATTGTAAAAATAATGTTCTGAATTGTTCTAAATTGTTCTTTATAAGGTTCTAAAAATGTTCTTTTTAAAAATAATATCTCATTATTATTGTCGTTCTGTTACCTGTAAACCGCATCTGATCTCTGGAAGAAGCGGTATAAATAAAATAAATAAATAAATGTAAGAAAAAGCACATCTCTAATCTGATGCCATATTCCACATTTCCTTGTTTCATATTTGTGGATAACTCAACTTTTTTAATGATTTTCTAATGTTTGATTTGACCATCAGTCTTTTTATTTCCTTAGAATATTGGTTTTTTTTTTCAATAGAGCAGTAGCTTATGTTCCAGAGGCGAAGAGATCACAGCCTGCTTTTAAATGTCCACTGGGTGCCACTGTTGTTCTTCAGTATTCTGTCAAAGGACCATAGATTTCTGTTGCCAAAGTTTTGGTTTGAAATTTATAAAGTGCCGATTAACTTTTGCCATCTACATTTTTGAATTAATAAGAGGTCTTCATATTTTTTTGACTTGGAAATTTACTTCTGTTCCTTTAGTTCCTTATGAACTGGGCTGGGATCTTGTAACATGGGCCTTCATTCACAATTGCGTAAGGATTTTCCCTACATTTTATATCTCCCCCTCCTGCACAAATATCCTTAGTCTGGTTACTGCAGGGCTATCCTAGGCTGGGGGGACATTTCCCAGGGTTCCTTCTAGAGCCCTGTCCTCATGAGTCCTATAAATGGTCACTATTTTCACCCTTAAGAAATGACCATGAGGGTCCTTCCCCTACTAGGGGGCTTCATATACTATCTCTGCAGCATCCCCAACCCCGGTTGAACAGGAAAGTAGAAGATTTCATTTGGGGGTTGAACTGGGGATCTTCTCTCTGGCACTGATCAATTGCACCAGCCCACATGAGGCCTTAATCCCTTGCTCTTAAATCTGTTTTAAAATTATGCCTTGAAGGACTGTTTTGTGTATTGATATATTAAAACTGAATGGAAGTAGCTTGAAGGAGTCCTTTTTATCTTAGTCTTTTCATTCTTCAGACACATGGCATTAATAAATAGCGCTGGAATGCAATACATACGACCTTAAATACTTGGGTGGTCTGTTAAAATGTAAAACAGAGACACGGTAAACTTTGTGATTTATTTTTCTAGGGCTGTTCCTTATCTCTCATACGTCCTTAGCTGTCATAATATTAAGTGGAAGAGTTCCAGGACGGAACCTAAGAGATGTGTGAGTATTTCTTCAGCCCAAAACGCAACTCTTTGTAACTAGGCAAAGTTCACTATAACACCAAGTGCAATGGCAGATGTTGAAATTATGGACCTCCAAGTATCAGTTGTAAAAGGACCCTGGGGGAGGGGGCGGATTTTCTTCTTCAGGTTGAGTGGGGTGAGTGCTGTGTGCGCTAGCTTTGCTAATGCTGACAAGCTGGGCATTGATGTTCAGAATATCTATAGTTAACTTCAGGAGTTAATAGGATAAATCTTTGTTTGAAAATTCAGCTGTGCAGACTAGTTAAACTTAACAAGACAACTTGTCCGATTTAAAATTTCCCTGTTAAGTATAGAAGGTCAGTGACATTCTAGGGGGGCAGCTTAAAGTTATTTAACCAGAGGGTAGTTTTATAACAGGGCGCCTAGGGTAAGACAGGCTATTTTCTAAAGATGAGGAGCGTCTAGTTGTCTTTATAAAATACTACATCAAGTAGCAGAGATTGCGCCTCACATTCAGGTGCAGACATTACACTGACTCTATAGCAGATGTAAATGGGCGTGCATAAAGAACGTGTGTATGTAAATGAAGGTATTTAGTAATCGACTTGCATACTTGTGAACTCCAACTGTGCTCCACCCAGACTGCACCTCTCGGCTATGGAAATACGTACCTTTGGCACTATATGGTTAACTTTATCCAGCTACATCTAGTCGAAAGTAAATGACTGCCTAATGTTAATTGTTTAACCGTAATGTTTCTTAGGTATTTTTTAAAAAACAGAAAATTGGATATCTTTTTGAATATTCATAGGGTTTGACTGTAGACAATGATCCTAGTGGTGGGTGGTGAATCAAAGCCCTGAAGTGGAATTGTATTTGTTTCAGCCCCTCTGAGATGCATTATAAACTTGAGAAGCTACATTTCTGAGATTATAATACTCACCCACACAGATGTGTGAAGTGACACAGATGATCAACAGAGCCAGACAAATACCCAGGAGCAATTCCTTACAGATCCAGCAAAGAAAAGAAATGAAAAGAACAAAACATTCTGGTTGCCGCCTACAGCTTCCAGTTAAAACCACTAAAACATATTTTCAAGGATTTATATCCGAACCTGCTCAGTGAGACCACTCTTTCACAAGCCTTGGTTGGGACAACTCTGATCCATGTGTACTCGGGTAACCCTATTAGAGACTATAGCAAAATTGGCTACAACCTGCAGCCCTCATTCACTAAGGGTCTGTATGCACAAATATTTCATTTTGCTTAGTTTCCTGTGTCTTTTGCAGGTTTTTTGTTTTAGTTTGTTTTTGTTTTTGTTTTTCATTGTTTCCTTTTGTTTTTTTATAAATTGTCATTTTATGGTAATTTTGTTAACTAAGTGGTGACTGTAACTACTGCTAAAAAAAATGGCTGAAAGGTTACTAGAAATTTGCTGGCAAATAAAATACTCAAAATGTTTTGGGGGGAGGATCCATTTTTTTTACTGTTGTAATGAGCTGGCATCAAATTAGTGCCCCCTTTCAGTTGGAAAGCAATAGTCTTTTAGGAGAAGCTATTATGTCTCCAGGCTATCCTTAATTGTATCTCATATTTTGGTAATATTGGTTCCTATTTCCCGATTGGCCCAAAGGTCTTGCCTTGAGCTGCAAGGAAAATACTACCTAGATTTTTTGCCTTGTGAATCTATTGCCTCATGCTCTAGAGACTTACTCTAAAGACATTTTTTATTGTGCCATTCCTACCCATGTAAATTTTGGGAAAAGTATTCTGAAACCCTTGTTAAAACATTTTTCTTGTTTTAATTCTTGGATTTACAAGCTTGAATCCTTGTGTAAAATTCCTAGTTACTATAGTACATTTACTAAATGTATTCCAGATTCTGGTTGTCCAATTCGTGATCCCATTCAGTACTTCTGTGAAACTTAAAAAAGTCTTTGGAGTAAGTTTCTAGAGCAGGAGTCAATAGATACACAAGACAAAAAAGAAATCTAGGAAGGGGTTTCCACGGAGCTCAAGACCAGACAAGGAAACTTGAGCCAATCAGGAAGCAGGAACTAATATTACCAAAAATATAAGACACAGCTAACGATAGCCAGCTAGAACCAAAATGATAAGAAATAACATGGGAAATGTCATTGATATTTCCGATGTCATTTCAAATGAAGGAACATCCCTATCAGTCATCTGCTCTTCCTGTTAGGGAATACATGCCATCATTTGTCAGCAATATTATCTATATAAGACAAACAGGTCATCTCTTAAGAAAAATAAAAAAGGGATACAAATTTGATATCACTCTCATAGGTGTTCCTGGGGCCAGAGGTAGGTGGTGGGGCAAGATTTGCACTCAAGTATGAGCTTATTAATTTCAGCACATATATGCATGCAATTACATCTGTGTAAATGGGCGTGCCTGCTTTCTCTGGGCTAATTTAGAAAGGCACATAGGTATATGTGTTGCCTAGATAAAATAAAATGAAGATATACACGCATGTGCTTTGCTCACCTCTGCACCCTGTTATAAAATCGCTCTCCAAATGTTTATCTTTGTGTTTAAGGAAGAGAGGGTAGCAAAACCACAAACCCAAGACCTGTCTTTTCTCCTCGCAGTTCTCCTTGCTCATTTTACTGAACAAGGAAGCAACTCATGTTGCTAAGAGGAAGTAACAGCCCTTAAAACATTAGCTGCCTGGTATGATGTTTATCTTTCTCTGCAAGAAAGCAGGTGCAGTGTTGTGTAAAAATATTTAACCTGTAAGCTCCAGCAACTTTGGGAAGAAGCAGGTACAGCGTTTCAAGACATGAATTCTCCAGGATTTCCTCAAAATGTTCCTCAGGTAAGCGAACAAGTTACTACTGCTCACAGAGGGGAGTTTGCTTCTTCTGTGTCCCCTGTCTTGCCATTACAAATTGAGACCGCATGAGACGAAGACTCTAAATAAATTGTATTGTGGTTTAAAGAGGGTTCAGCATGAACCAAAATGTGAAAAGTGATCCCTGCCAATGCCTTTAATGGTAATGGATTTGACAGTATTTGGGCACTTTGCTAGGTATCAATGCAGCCCTTCTAGACATAGATGTAAACGCTGATGATCTAATATTCAAAAGCACTTACTGAGTTGTAGCACCTTATCTGAATAATGGCAATATTCATTTCTCTATCAGGATAGCAGAGAAAAGGATGCCCTAAGTTATGGAGATAGTTATCTGGTTAGCAGATTATCGCAGTTATCTGATAACGCTGGTACTGACCGCATTACAGGTATATTCAGAACCAGCAGCTATCTGGATAGCAGTGCTGAATACAAGGATTATATTTAAATGCCATGGCTGGTATTTAAAAAAACAAAATCAAAACAAAACCCTGCTGGCTACGATGTTTAAATATTATTATTAATTAATTTTTTTATCCTGCTTTAGCATTTTAGTCAAAGTGGACATTGTAACTTAAACTTTGTAATATACATTAAACAGGGACAAAATTGTTGGAAAGTATGTACAACCTCGAGGACTCAGAGGGACATGATCAATAATCAATAATCTTCCAACAAAACTGTTGGAGAGTATGTGCATTTTGAATGCAATGTTGCACAGACTTTCCATCAGTTTCATTGGATGATTATTGATCATGTCCCTCTGAGACCTTGAGTGTAGTTAGTGTAGCTGGGTTTAAAAAAGGTTTGGACAAGTTCCTGGAGGAAAGTTCCAAAAACCATTATTAAAGGGAACCTGGGAAATCCACTGCTTGCCCCAATATAAGCATTGTGTCTTTTGGGGAAATTGCTAGGTACTTATGACCTACATTGGCCACTGTTGGAAACACGATACTAGGCTTGATGGACCTTGGTCTGACCCCAGTATGGCATATCATGTTCTTATGAGTGGGTGACTGGGTGGCTGGCCTTCAAAGGCTTGAACAATGCTGGATATACAAATGACAATCTGTTACTCCTTATGGCTTAAATTTGGAATTGGAATGGTACAGCATGCTCTAGACACCTATCTTCCATGATTACAACATTTTAATTGTTGATCGATGGTTGCTAGATTTGGCAGGCAGAGTCTGAATCAGCTATTTCATGTCAGACACCATGTTTCTTTATAAGAAGAGCAGTTGCGGCTGTAGTTTTGCAAGACTTACAATGACATACGAGCTGCGGCTACGCCTTGGAGTGCTTTGGGCAGTTTGTTTGGCTGACCTTGATGCAGAACCCTGACTGGAAAAAAGTTTTCTGTGGGTTCGAAATGCAGTGTTGTCGGTGATTGCGGTGTCAGCGTTAAAAGTGAACTCCTTGGAAACTTCTGCTTGTGCTTCATTTACATATAAAGCTAAGTCTTTTTTGCAATATGCACCTTCAAGTCAATGCCAACTCCTGGTGACCCAGCAACTCCTGGGGTTTCTTGGCAGTGTGACCGGAAGTAGATTGCCAGGTCTTCCTTCCGAGGAAATGGAGGGTTAAGTGACTTGCCCATGGCACAAGGAGTGCTAGTGGGAATCGAACCCTGGTCTTTTGTTTACCAAACCAGTGCTCTAACCATTAGGCTACTTCTATAATACTTCATAAAATATCTACTTCATAAAATGCCTACAAAAAATAATAATACGAGGGGTGTCCGATATTAAAGGTACAGGCCAAAATTACACTAACATTTGTATTTAAAGAAATTATTTAATACATTCCACCAAAAACTACATACTTTTGTTTACTTCTCCACATAATCGCCATAAACATTGAGACATTTATCCCAGCATGACACTAGTTTGAACATCCCTTCACGGTACAGTTGCGTGTCAAGTTGCTGGAAGTAGTCCATAACGGTGTTTTGCAAGTCGTCCTGATCCGCAAAGCATTTCCCCGCCAAGAATTTCTTCAAAGGTCCGAATAAATGAAAATCTGAAGGGACTAAGTCCGGACTATACGGAGGATGTAGCAGGACCTCCCACTTCCACTGTGTCAACCACAGGTTGGTTTGTTTTGACGTGTGGGGTCTTGCGTCGTCGTGCAGAAGTTTAACTCCTTCGTGTAATCATCCCGGCCTTTTCCGTCTTATGGCTGTATGCAATGTCCAGACTTAGCCCCTTCAGATTTTCATTTAGAAACATAGAAACATAGAAACATGATGACAGAAAAAGACCACAAGGCCCATCTAGTCTGTCCTTCCATAACAACAACTACAACAGTCCATTTATTCGGACCTTTGAAGAAATTCTTGGCGGGGAAATGCTTTGCGGATCAGGAGGAATTGCAAGACACCGTTATGGACTACTTCAAGCAACTTGACATGCAACTGTACCGTGAAGGGATGTTCAAACTAGTGACACGCTGGGATAAATGTCTCAATGTTTACGGAGATTATGTGGAGAAGTAAACAAACGTATGTAGTTTTTGGTGGAATGTATTGAATAATTTATTTAAATACAAATGTTAGTGTAATTTTGTCCTATACCTTTAATATCGGACACCCCTCGTACATTGAGTAAAAGGAAGGTTTGTTACATGAGGGCTAACCCCCTCCCCCAACTCACCCTCCCCTTACAAACAATCCAACAAAAATATACTTTTCCTTTTCTGCCTTTGGTAGTTTGTTCTTTTAAGCCAGACTGTTGTTTTGATTCTTTTTATGTCAGTGCTGTGAATATTTGGGTATTGCCTTTTGGTGCAGCAGCCACCAGCATTATCTGGAGAGTAACATTATTCAGACTACAGTACTAGCAAGATAATTTCACTGTCCTAAAGTTATGCGAAGAGTTATCCAGATAGCGAGCTGCATATCACCGTTCTCTGGATACCTCGCTACTCCTCTCTCATGCTGCCCATATGCCACTCCCGCACTCTCTGGATAGTATCGAGGTGGTCTCTAAGGATGGTCAGCGGCACCCTCCAGACAGAGGCAGATTTGATAACATGCATGTCTGGCCCGAGGACATGTCTTAATTGAAAACGGACCCCATTTCAACCTAATTGCACATCCACAGGCCTAGACGTGCCCGCGGGTCCGGAATCGGAGAGGTAGATGTGTCTGGCATGGCACGGGCAAAATGCTATTCAGCCGGCTCGTGCACACATCTGGCATGAGGCTCGCACACGGGTTCAGGCATGAGCCATGCCATATAATGGAGAAACACATCCCCTGTCAATATTATGGGACACAGCTAAATGTTTTGGATGTCCTTGCGCCCACTGTATTCTGAAAAATTGCATGTTTTGATCCTGTATGTCTCTGCAATGTACCTGCAAATGCCGCGCCGCCTCAGTAAAACGTGCATCTCCTACGCTGCTCTTCACACTGACAGTAGTTTGCTGATGCAAACTAGACATATACCAATGAGAAATGACTGCTGCTGCAACCTAGACCACATACGGGTCCCCTACAGGCCCTGAAAGGTGATAGGTAAGCCCAGTGCACCCTAATATGGTATAAGAAAATGTCAATATGAACATGTATGTCAGGACACACCTTGCATCAAATGGTACTTGGCACTAGTGATTCCTGCCTTGGTCATCTCTATAAACATGCTTTAAGCTACTAAGGTGGACCCTTAGCACGTGCACAAAACCCCAAACTAACATTGCTGAGCAGCAAATGTATGTCGTTTTCATGCCTATGGCCAATAAGTAAACTCATTCTGCTGTTCCTTATGCCTGAAATAAACTACCTGAGTCTGTACATCAGGCTTCTTCCCTGGCCCTTCTCAAACCCAGGCTGAATGCTCACCTCTTCGTTGCCGCTTTGAATCCGATCCATCTGCTCTCCCTTGTGCTTCCTTACCATGCCCCCTAGATATATCCTGTCCACAGCTGCTGTGTTGTCTGTCTTAACTAGATTGTAAGCTCTGCTGAGCAGGGACCACCTTTTACATGCGTCTGTATAGTGCTGTGTATGCCTTGTAGCGCTATAGAAATGATCAGTAGTAGTATGGCCTTCTGGCTATGGCATCTGATTCCCACGTTTCTCACAGCAGCTACACCTGCCCCATCATGACGTATGTCGGTCTGTATACATCCACTATCTGTGAGGCAACCCTGCCTGCCTTCCCACAGTCTGCTTTGTGGCACTGCTCCCCTGGTCAGGCCTGTGTGGGCATAGGAGGGGGAATCCCTTTGCTGTCATACCCAGGTAGCTAGCCTCCAGATGTATCACCACTCTCATAACTTGCACAGAACCTGGTCTGGCGAAGGATGTAGGCCTCATAGCACAATCTGGGGACCAGTACTTATTTTCAATATGGTTTGAATTGAAGAGCTTAGCAGAATATTTTCTAAGTCATGGCCTTATTCCACGTTTCAGCAGGAATAATGGGGATGTCCGCGGTGATATCACAGAATGTACCTGGGTCTTTCCAGAATACTCTATGCAGTCTCTGTGGCTGACCATGCCCCCGTTCTGTCCCTTCTGGGCACATTCTGAAATCCCTGTGCTAGCACCGTGGATGTGCATGGCAGCATTGTTTCAGAATATGGTCGGGAATGTTTTCAGCACATAAATGTCCCCTCTGCACGTTGTAATGGGGAAAAGATATCCTGTGATAGGAAATCAGAGGAACCTATGAGTAATAGGGCTGTTTCTAGCAGGAAGGAAGATATCAGGACACCCAGTTGCCAAGAGCAACATAAACATTCCCAGCCACGAGGGAAGGAACCCTGCACAGCTGATAGGCATTCCCCAGCTCTTAGCTCTAATAGCTTTCACCTGGGAGGGGGAAGGGCTGGAGTAGAGCCTCAGAAAACGTATAAGGGACGTTCATTAGAGAATAGGGGTAGCAATAGTGGCAGTGGTAGGAGCAGCAATAGCAGGAGCTGGAGAAGGAGTTCTGACTTTGGCTTTGGTAGCTCCGGTAACTCCAGAGAAAGCAGTTTGGAAGATTCAGTGAAACCAGTAACTGGAAGCAGGAGAGACGTGCTGAATGAGAACCAGCTGGATACTGAGTGCAAGCTGAGGTTTGAATCTGGGAAGCAATGTCTGCTTTGGGCTGGTAGGAAAACTGATGTGAGTGACTTTAATTCTGAATGTGAAAGAGAAAGGCAGATAACAGCTGATAGTCTTAATTGGAGGAGAAAGGCTCAAAAACCTTTTAACCAAGCCTCCAAACATATACCTTATGGTGAAGGCATTTATAAGGAGAAAGTACCAGTCAGAATAACTGGAAAGCAAGTACAAGCCTCAAGAAAGAAAGAATATACGGTGCCAGACATCTGTATGTTGGAAGACGGTGACAAACAGCCTAAGCATAGAGAAAAGCCTCTGAGGTTTAAACCCCTACTGAATGAAGCTGTGCATAGCTTTTCTCCTGCCTCAAACCCAGAAGGGGGGCTAATTAACCAAGGTAAAGCTGCTTACAAGTCTTTTTCACCTAGAAGTTATAAAGGACATAAGTCTTATTGGAATTGTATGCCAAGATATGGTGACTCTGACCCTTACCTATTGGAGGAAATAGTAGGGAGGTCAAGGGAGCTGGCAGAGGAGAATAATCTGCCAACACACTATAGGCAACAATGTTATGCAGATGATAGTCAGATTGAATCAATGATAATTGATCCGCCAGAGCCTGAATTATCTGACTACCAGATGGACTGTACATTGGCTGTGATGAATGATAGGATTTCATTGTGCTGAAGATATACAAGGCTGGAAGTGATTTAACTACCTGTTTAAAAGCACAAGAATTTACTTTATCCTTTTTGCCAGAGTATATGGCTTTTGTTCTTTTGTTACCTGTGTTATAATCCAAACCCCGGGAGGGGAAATAAAACCTTGATTTGACCTTACCACTCGGGTCTCAACTTTCTTATTGCAAAGGAGCCCAACTACAATCCTTTCAATAAAAGGTCCCCCTGTAGTCCAACCAGTATACTACACTGCTGGCCGAGCAGGGTGTGACAACGTACAAACCCCTTTTCATTTTCTGGAATAACCTCCATAGTGAGCTGAATGTCCATGGACAGCGGCAGCCAGGGCTGACTTTAGGGGGTGGCAAACGGGGCAATTGCCCTAGGCCCCCAAGCCACAGAGGGACCCCAAGTACACCTCAAGCTGAAGGAGGCATAGCTTGCAATGGATTTTAGGGTCCTCTCACCAGTTTCTGCCTTGGGCTCCCACATGTCTAACACTGGCCCTTACAGCAGCTAAGACATTTATCCAGAAAGCAGCGGCTGTTATCCAGATAAATACCTTTTGATATCAGACCAAAAGGATTTAATCTGATATTCATTCAAAAACTGAAGTATCACTATACATATGGATGTAATATCTTAATTATTGTTTAGTTACTTCTGGAGTGCTTGGATTTTCTTGAAACATTTTTCTGTGTGGGAGTTCAATTGTCTCATTGCTAATAACACCCTCTTTTGTGCTTCATGTTTTATAAAATTTAACTGCAAGGACCATCATTTTCTGCTTTTTTTCTGTTTATGCAGAAGAGAATCTGACTATAGAGTTACAGTACTTGTGTTTATGTCACAATGGATATAGCAGATGTCAAATGTCTCTAATCTTTAAGTGTTGCGAATAGATTTACAGTTCCATACATCTAAAAATCAAATCACTGAAGTACCTTAGCTGCAAAGAGTTTTTCCCCATTGACCTTGAGGAGATGAAAAAAAATAGAAGAAAAGCTGTACTTAAAATTGCAGTCTAATTTCTTAGGATGATTTTATATTAATCTGTTGGATCATCTATTTTTTTTATTAGTTGAAAAACAATTACATCAAAGATACACTTTGAAAAGAATGTTAAATTCCATTACAAAAAAATTCAAATTAATGTGGAGGGGAATTTGAGAAGGGGCATCCAAGTGCAATTTGTGACATCTAAGCCAGAACTTCTGGAAAAAAAAAGCAGCACATCCAGATGAAAACACCATTTCACAAACATGGACATGCCCAATATGGACTTCTGCTGGGGTGTCTACCTAGACATACTCAGAACCTTATTTCAGAACCTGCATGTCTAGATAACCTAATGGTTGGAGCAGTGGGCTAGGAACAGGGAAGCCAGGCTTCAAATCCCCCAGCTGCTATCAGTGAAATTGTGCCAAGTACTGGAGATAATGGAAGTATAAACGTAGATGCAACACTGGACCTCTGTGACACTTCTGAGATCAGATGGGGACGTCCAGGTTCCTAGGAATTCCCTTGCCACTAACCTATTTGGACATCCCTGGAGCCAGCTTTTCATATGACTCTGGACATCCAAAGCACAAACAAGCCTTCTAAAATGACTCCCATAATATTCAAAATGTAAAAAACCTTATAAATTGGAATTTATACAATAGTCCACAAGTGAAAGAAAAAGGGAGTTGGGGGTGAGTGGGAAAGGAATCAGATGCCAAAGCCATAGGCAGATGGATAAAGGAAAAAGGAGAAAAAGAAAAAAAAGGGTAGGATACCCTGCATCCAAATTAAAAAGTCTGAATTTGGAGTCCAAATCATGGGTCAGTTTGTGAAGATTCTTAAGCATTGAAGAAGACTCTGGGAAGAAAGCATACAATATATTCTGCCAGTGGATCACACACTTCCAGGGAAATCTTAAGTGGAACATTGTGCCCACGGAAATCACTCCTGGCAAAGTGCCTGGAACTTCCTGTGTCCACTTGGATACACCAGCGAAAATCTGTATTCTTCCACCCAAAAATGGAACTTCAGAAAGCCCAAAATACAGACACATTAAGGTCCCTTTATCTTGCAAGAAACAAAGGAAACCTATAAAGTACCTTTTGTTACTAACCTCTTCTTCAGACTTGTCTGAAATATTCATTCAAGGGGTTATTTTAGAAGCCTTATTCATAATTTGCACATATATGTACCAGCACATAAACATGCAAACTACACTCATGTTCAAACAGCCATTTTAGAAGAGTCCAGATTTACATGTCTACTCCAGTGGCATCCAAGTTACATGGGGCATGTTGGGGTGTGGTCTGGGAGGGATGCACGTTGACGGTCAAAATTGTCCATGGCTGGATTTACACCTTCTCCCTGCCACAAATAGGCTTTTAATAAGCACTCTTTTCGGCCAGCCAAATACAGGAGGGATTTAGAGGGATATTGCCTTAATCCCCCTCCACATGCTGATGAGGCAAACCGAGTCCTTTGTGACTGATTAACAGCGGCTGCATGTAGAGGTTTTTAAAATGGCCGAGATACATATGTTGGCATGTGCATATGTGTGTGCATGTTGTAAAATGCTGGCAATTACACGTGTAAGTTGCTGGGATTCCCATGTGTATGTATGTGTTCTGGTGCCCTTCTTGTATGTTGCTACACTTCTTTCGGTGATTTAAAACACATTCCATGGTGAAGGGAGGACTAACTGTATGTCGACTTTGCATCAGCTTTACACATGCCCGCGCTCTCTTCTGAAACAGAAATTGCCCTGCAGATGTTTTCACTTGGATGTCACAGCAACCACATAACTGGTCTTTCTAAAATGTGCCTTCACATCTAAACTTTTAGAGAAAGCTTCTATTAGTAATGGATCATCTTAATTTCCTGCCTTCCGCAGTGCCTCGATGCCAGATACTGGTCTGCTATCTTTGCAAAAGATATATTATCATGATATTTCAGAACATTTCTCAAAAAAACCTGAAAAGAGATCTCTAGGAGGTATTACTTTCACATGAGGAAAATTAAGCATGTGTAAATTTAAATTTAAATTCTTAGCTGTGGAATCTTCAAGGAATTTCAGACTTCAGAGAAGCTGGTTTCAAGAATGACTCTACCACATGGTTCTTGGTCTGAGATTCAGGGAGTCGTGTTTTCCATTTCATTCATGTTTTTCTGACACTTATCTTTGTTGGGTTTATTATGCCAGCCATTTTGTTTTCTTTGGTTTTTGCAAATATAGCATGCTGTTTCTGAAAGAAAGTGAAGGTACATAAGCGCATATGTACCTATTTTATAAAGGAAACGTATGTGCCTACATGCCATGGCTTTGTGGCCCTGAATAAACCTTATCTTGGCTGATTGCAGAAGCTAAGTAGGACCAAGCCTGGCTAGTACTTGGATGGGTGACCACATTGGAATACAGGTGCTGTGTGGAAAGAAGGCCTAGCAATCTACTTCTGGTTGCTCCTCACCAAGAAAACCCAAGGAATAATCACAAGTATCCTCAACAGCACACTTTCATGTTGCACCTGCTCTACGGCCAGAATAACTGTGTATGCAGGTGCCATTAAGAATGAGTTTATTAACTGGGACTTCATATCCTGCTCACAACTAATTAAGACCCTAGAGCAACTCACAACAAAAAAAGAGGAAAAACATATAGAGCAAGACCCATAATACATCAACACACATAGACTCCCGAGTCCCCAGCCGCCCAGCCTAATCAGGCCCAACCTCCCTGTCTCCACTGAAAGTCTCTTCAAGCAGCCATAACTTCACAAGTTTGCTGAAGTGCAGATAGTTCTTCTCAGCATTTACATTTTCCCGCAACTGAGTCCATAAATCTGGTGCAAAACACTGGAAGTATCCATGTTGCTTCGCAATCAACCTTTTTTGTAGAATGTGAGGAAACTCCAACAGACCTTTCTGGAATGAGTGCAAAATTCTGCCCATCACACAAGGTTAAAGCAAGTTCACCAGATGCAATGTTTGACCTATCATCAAACACCGAAAGACTAAGGATAGAATCTTAAATTTGACTCTCTGAATTATCGGCGTTGGCATGATCATGGTTGCATTTTACAAAGATCACCTTAACAGCTGTGTTCAGCACCAGCTAAAATCTCTTCAGATGGCACTCTGGTAATCCCTGATAGACAGCGTAGCAATAATCTATGCATGATGTTATCAATGCTCTTTCCTTTCAACAAAAGGATGCAATTTGTGGATTTACCGTAAAGATGAGAATACAATAACACAGCCCTTGACACTTGCCCATCCATGCTCAATTGATCATGCTCAAAATTTGAATACATGTGTTAGGTTCCAACCGCATCCCTTTTAAATATGGTTTCACCATCAGCATTTGATTTTTTTTCTACTACACCATACCATTACAGTTTTATTAGCTTTATAGCCAAACTTTTCTGAACAGACAGCAAAGTTCAGATTTCCAGCCTTTGAAACAATCTAGTTTTCCAACAGAAATTATTACTAGTTTTAATGGCAGCTCTAATCATTACATAACATCACCTTTGGGCAATCGCCACCTTCTCTCTTTGGTGAAACACTCCTTTCAGCCTTGCAGGCAGCTCTTCACAAATATTTAATTAACAAACCCAAAGGAACCTTTCACAGCAGTTTCATTCTGGTCAGGCATAAACACTTAAATGCTTTTAAGCTTAACTTTTCACTTTAGGTCCCAAATTTTCACCTCATTCTCATTGCAACACTACACAGATCTCATCTCTCTGAAGCCATGTTTCACTCTCTGGCGCAGACTTTGTCATACCCTTCTCTGCATTGGAGATGCATGAGTACAGTGGGAAATAAAACGCATTACTCCAGGAGGCATTTGTTGATCAAATAAGGACACATGAGTGGTTAAGGAGAGGTGAACTAAAACCGAAGGATGAGAGATTGATAGTTATGGCCCAGGACAAGGTGAGAACATAGACTGCTAAAACAGATATATGCAGATTTTGTAAGACAGAGCTGGAAATGGCTACTCACCTTGTAGCTTGTTGTGAAGTTCTAATGGCAGAAAATGTATATACAGAAAGGCACAACAAGGTGGTATGTCTCATCCATTGGAATCTTTGTAAACACTACAGCATCACTTTACCAGAAAAGCACTGAGCTCATCGCCCTAAGAGAATTAAGGAGAATGACGAAGTTCCGATAACTTGGGACATTCCCATTCTGATGGATAAGAAACTGGATGCAAGGAAACCCAACATAGTGGTAAAGGAGAAAAATACCAGAACGGCATTGATAATAGAGGTGTTGGTTCCAAGCGATTATTCTGTGAATTGTGTGTTGAGGGAGAAGATCCTGAAGTACTAAGAAATGGCAGTCAGAGACCAAGAAAATGTGGCAGAAAGATACAGAAATATTCACATCGTATTGGGAGCCACAGGCCTGATTAAGAAGAATTTCTGGTCACATCTTGACAAATTACCCATACATGTTACATCTTATGAACTCCAGAAGGGAGCTCTCTTTGGCACAGTGCAAGTACAGTATTAGGGTGAACATTAGCAGTAAATTTGAGAGACTGAGCTCATATTCCATGTGTCCTGGCTTAGGAGTGAGGTCCATGACTGTCATGGTATGTACAAAACTAACCCATTTGGAGAAATTGCCCCTGAGAGAAAAAAAGATGTTCTTCCACTACTCCCTACAGAAAATAGTTCCAAAAACAATGTTCCATTTTACAGTTAAACTGCAATTTTTAGAGAAAACTCCAAGAGCACAGATCAAAAGGCTACTAATAATATATTTTTTAAACTTGTTATTTTACATGGGGCCTCCCAGGAAGTAAACAAGCTACATAGTCACTTCACAGATTCTCCCACCATCTCTAAACTACATGCTAGCTATGTTGTTTATTTATTTATTTAAACGTATTTCTATACCACCTTTCTACTATTCAAAAGTGGTTTACATAAAACCAGTAATTTAACAGGCCATATGATGCCGTCTGTGTGATTAAGTAACAGGTGGTTCTAGTTCAAAGTCTGGTTGAGATTCGGGAGGCATGTCGGAGTTGAAATGTTCTTGGAATAGATATATCTTCAGCTTTTTCCAAAATTCCATTAGGTCTGGGCATCCTCTTAGTACTGGGGGTAGTGAATTCCAAATAGTGGGGGCAAAGCTCGATTGTAAGAAGACTGTTTACTCCTGTCTTTTTGGGTATGGATGGCTAGGAGGTTTAGTGAACCCTTTCTCCAGAGCCTGTCATTTTTGGGCTTCGAAATGAGGAGTTGAAGGCAGGATGCTGAACTATCATGTATGATTTTGAATATTGTGACTAGTGCTTTGTATCTTATTCTTGATTGGATAGGAAGCCTGCGTAAGTGCATCAGTATGGCGGTAATGTGCGACTGTCGGGGGACTCTGTATTTATTCTCACAACAGTGTTCTGGGCCATTTGGAGGGAATGTAGTGTGTGTATGGGAAGACCATGGTGTATAATGTTATAGTAATCCAAGATGGGTTTGATTAAAGACTGGCATACTATCCGGAAAAGGTCTGGGCTTAGCAGGGGGCGGAGATTCTTTAGTATTCTTAACTTGTAGTAGACAGAGTTTGTTGTTCTCTTTATTTGTGACTGAAAGTTTAGCTTCTGGTCTAATATTATGTCCAGTTATTTAACTTCTGTTTTCACTTTCATTTTGCAGTCTCTGAGACTCAGTGATCGGGGTGGTGAGAAGGAAGGGTCTAACTATGTGCAGGGCTACCGTTTTTTTTGATTGATAAATAGGTTATGTTGTTGAAGCCACTCTTATGTCTGAGAAGTAGTTGTATATCTCAGAGAGGTCTGGTTTTGTGGTGTTGAAAGGGGTGTAGAACATGATGTTGTCTGCATATATCTGGTAGTGAATCTTGTGTTCCTTGAATATCATGCATAGGGATTGGAGGAATATGTTGAAAAGGAGGGCCGAGAGGCTTGAGCCTTGAGGTACTCCTTAAAGTTGGCTGAATGGGCGTGAGGATTTGTTTCCAATTCTTACTTGTTGACTTTGGTCATTCAGGTAGGAATGGAACCAGTTTATTGTAGTATCCTGAAGTCCAATGTCATAAAGCCTCTGTAGAATTTGGTGATGGGGGAGGGAGTCAAAAGCTGATGCTATGTCAAGGAAGATGAGGAAGAATCCTTGAGTGGTGGTTAGATTTCATGTAAGGATTGTGTTAAGCAGTGATGTAAGGAGGGACTCGATGCCATGGTCTGGTGTGAATCCGTGCTGGTGAGGATCAAGGGGGGCATGAACATCTATGTAATTTTGAAGTTGAATTTCCACTGTGTTTTTCTATTATTTTTGATATGACAGGGATGGATGAGATTGGCCTGTATGAACTTGGAGCATTACTCTTAAGTTTTGGGTTTTTCAGTAGTGGTCTTATTGAACTTTGTTTCAGGAGCGCTGGCATGTGTCCTTGGGATAATGACATATGAATAATGCTCTGTAGGTAGAAGCTGAATTGAGTTCTGGCAATCTTAGCCTAGACCACAGGGCAGGGCTCAAGTGCTGAAGTGGTTGTGTTGAGGTTTCTTGTCCTGTCTTTGATATTTTCCAGTGATGGTAAGCCAAATTTTGTCCATGTGCTCTGGAGGTATTTTGAGAGGTTGGGGTTGTTGGAAGGGGGTTTCCGGTGGGGGTAGCCTTCTGTTTGGTGCTAGTTTGCCATTTCTTGGGGGCATATATTTTCTTGTGAGTTCTGATCACTGAGCACCTTCATAATGAGGAATAGTTCTCTTGGTTTATTTATTGAGTTTGTGATGGTCTTGGCATAGTAATCTCTTTTACGACTTAAGGTCTCTTCAGAGTATGCCCCGTGTTTCTTCACATAGGCAGCCTTTGTGAGCGGGTCTTCTGATTGTTGCCATTTCAGTTCAAGGAGCCACAGATCGCTTTTTTGCTTCTGTAGTGTCACTAAGAACCAAGGGACTATGTTGCGCCTTTTGGGTGTATTTCTTTTTGGTGGGATTTGTGCCACTGTGTCCATGATTTTATTCCACTGTTCAGTTTTTGTTTCCAGGTTTTCTTCAGGTTTCACTAGCATCACCTGTGGAACCACAGTCTTCAGGAAAGATTCATTGTCTAGTTGATGAAATCTGTGACTCATGGGAAGCATAATGCAGTCAGTAGTTCAGTGAAGTTTTCATGGGATGGAGAAGAGTATTGTTGTGTGGTCAGACCCAGGGTATTGGCAGGATTGTAGGTAGGGTCAGATTGGGTGTTGTGTAGATGTCATCAGGTATGAATATTAGGCCAAGTGTGTTCTCTTTACTGTGAAATGGTTTGGTGACAGTCTGTGTGTAATGAAGGGCATCCATGGCTTCTAAGAATGAGGCTGATTGCATAGTAGGGGCAGCTGAAGGGGGTTTAGGTCTCCAAGTAGGATATGAGGTCAATAGTGTGTTGGGGTTGCGCAGGCTGCTTCCAGTAGAGTGGATAATTTTGTAGCATTTTCATGTGGTGGTCTATATGTTAAGCACGTGGAGGCACAATGTAATATGTGCACCAGGCCCCTGTGCACCCGATTGGAATTAGGACGCACAGAGGTAGACCTGATTCCAATCCTGCAGGACTAGATGTGCCCCTTGGGATCAGAATAGAGTCTAGGATCTGTATGTGCAGGCTGGGACCTGATTCTGATCAGCCTGCACATACAGACCCATGCCCAGCTAATTCACTCAGGCTCCTGAATGGAGCCACGGTGCCATGGGGTCCCGTTGCCATGCACCACGGCTCCATTCAAGAGCCATGATCCCCAGCTGCCGACCACACTTCCCTTTCCCCGCAGCCCAACCCCCAATCTGGCCTTCCATGGCCAGGGTCAGGCTGCAGGAAACCCCCTTCACCCCCTCACCTCACTGGCACTGCCTGGGCCTGCTATCCCCGAACATCCAGGGGGACTTATTCCACTTCTGAGGTGGAATAAGCCTCCCATCCAGTCTGCTGACCCTGGACGTACAGGGCCGACTTCAGAATCAGCCCTGTACGTCTGGAGTCACAGACCGCCCATGCCCCATCCTCGCTCTGCCTCCAGAATGCCCCCTCCTGCCTCCGACTAAGTCTGTCCATATAAACTCCTTGTTTGTATGGGGAGGCTTTTGCTGGGGATGAAAGGGGATGAATAGCAGGGATGGATGTCCCAAAGGAACATCCATCCCTGCTATTTGCATTACAGAATATACCCCATAGAGAATGTTACAGTGAGGATATTAATGTTGCCTGAGGACGTTGTGTCAGAGGTGACAAGATGGAGATTGGTTCTAGCTATAATGCAGACACCCCCACCTGTACTAGTTGTTCTATTACAGATATGGAAATTATAAGAGGGGGGCACAAGTTGTTAAGGAGGATGGTGTCACTTTCAGAGAACCATGTCTTTGTGATGCTAAGGATGTCTAGCTCCTGGCCTTGGATGAAGTCCACTATTGGGATTTTCTTTCAGGCTGAGCATGCATTGATGAGTGCTGCGGCGCTCCTGCCCGGCCTTGGGGCTAAAGACAGGAGCGGCGGTATGATGCTTCGTGAGGAAGGAGAGTAACCTGTATCCAGGGAATGCTGGGTATTGTAGTTCCTGCTCCTTTCGCTCCGAAATAAAGAGTTGTAGTTATGGGGTTTCCAATATTTTTATTATAGTAAAGGATATTGTTCCATCACATGGCAATTAAATGCAAACAAAATAGGTGCTTCAAATGCTATCAGGAAAACTTAGGAAAAAGGCAACTTAAAGTATAACTGCTTCTTTTCACTTCTAAGCAAATTACTCACTTTGCCCCAAGAGGTCAGTTAGATTCACTGCAGCCTCTTTCAGCCACTGTTACCTTCACAGTGCTGGGGAATCAGGTGCACATAATTAGAGCTTTCTCAGCAAGGCAATACAACAGCTCCGTAGCATTCAATTCACATACGGTAAAAATCAGTTTCCTTCAGCTTGGCATCTCTACACAGCAGACCGTGCAATCCATGCTCTCACAATCTGGTAAGTCTGTATTATCTTGTGTTAATTCTTCAAGCTGTATGGAATTACTGGCTTCTGATAACACTGGCTGTCTTCTAGCTTGCAACTCTAAAAACTGCTTAAAACTCTGTAGGAGCAATTCAGCCTGCTGTTTGTGAGATAGGGAATTGCTATCAGCTATACAACTTCCCTCTGGCTTAAGGCTGTTTATTTTCTCCTTTCTTAGATTAATTGTATCAGAGTAATTGCTAGTCTCTTTTGCTAATGTTTCACACACAGGAGAGTTAGCTTTACGTTCAGCCTGGAAACTTGGTGGCAACTCACTTACTTGTTGCCATGCCGTTCTGACTTCAGATGGCTCCAACGTTCTCCAGCTGTTAGAATGTTTGTTGCTCTCTGGCTCAAACGGTACTTCACAGAATGATTGTTTTCTTTCTTGTGCCTGCCTTGAAGGCTTCCTTTCCCAGGGCTGTGCCTTCCAACGGTTGTCTAATTCAGGGCTAGGTCCTCTCTCCTTGGGACTTCTACTCACTGCCTCTGAATAGAACTTTACAGGTCTCCTTCCAATGCCAGGTTCCCAAGTATCAGCATACTGTCTTCTGGACTTCCAATCATTTTCCTGCTTCTTTTTTATGCGTCTCTCCGTCTTAATCCTCCTCTCCTTCTCCTCATTCTTAATCTCCCTCTGACTAGCAAAGCCATGCTCTGGTTTAAAACCACGTTCTCTCCTGGACACGCCCCTTCCAAGGGCAGGGTGTGCCCAATCAGGACTGCAGGACTCCTCCCCTGGGCTGGTCTCCATGCTCAGCTCTGTGGAATAGAGTCTCTCTTTCTTCCTTGGTTTCTCAAATAGGCATAAATCCTGCTGAACCTCAGGATTTTCATCCGTTTCCATAGGCTCAGGAGGGCGCTGTTCACCACAGTGCACATCTTATAGGTGTGCTCAAGGTCTGCTTGTTGTTTGGCCTGTGTCTCAAGTCTTTGTGCAGATTAATCTTAGCTAGAGTATAGTTCCTCTTGTTTTGTTGCATGGGTCCCCGAATTGTTTGACTAAAAGGTTGAAGTTGTCTGAGTTTGTGAATGATAGGAATGCATGAATTATGATTTGTTTGAGTTGCATCAGCAAAGAGTGCAGCTAAAATTAGTAAAAGGAAGATTAGAGCAGATAGTTTTATGTATTATTTCCTCAGGCTTTCCATTTTACCGAGTATAGCTCGATTGATGTAGACTGGTGCGATGTCAATGTTTCAGTGGCAGACTGTTTCCACCAGATGACTGCTTACTGTTGGTGGGATAGGTAGTGCTGATTTTTGTTATAGATATAGTTTCAGTTGGTTTTATGTTTGGGATGGCAGCATTCAGGTTTGAGTTTGCTGTGTTGTGATGACTTGCTAGGTATTCCTTCTGTGTGCTGGGGTTATATTATTTATGTTATTTTCATTTCTGCTCTTGGGTTCATTTAGCTGCACGTGTAGTGTCTCTTCTGGGTTTGCTCGTGTATGATCTTCTTGTTATGTGCTGAAGAAGCGTTTACGTTTTGTTGCGAGATATAGAGGATATGCCTTTTGTTTGTATCTTTGCTTGGGCTCCCGTTGCCTCACCACTGTGATATAAGTATGAATTGATGTAGTGTTTCCATGGTTTTCTAGTTAGCTTGCTCTTTATCCCTTGGGATCCAGGGTTTTGTCACTGGAACACCTCGGTCCACCATGAGGTGTGTCTGATGCAACAGGATATGCCTTGTGCATCAGCTCAAAACTTGGCTAGGCCATGCCATGAGCTGCCCCATTTCTGGGTCCAGCAAAAAAAATATTTTTTTAAACTGCAGGTTACAATACATTAAGCCACCACATGCACAGTGCTGTTCCAACAAAATTCACATTGAAATGCCCTTCCACTTGATCAACAGTAATACGGATTTAGAACACACCTTGGAGTCGAATCGCTAGTGCTACTGAATAACCTAATAAAGGGCACTGACAAACCCAACACCGGATTCATCCTTATCTTTTTGGACATAAAAGCAGCATTTATTCCATACCGCACAGGCTAATTAGTCAGTGACTGCAAGCTATCAGTTTAACAGACAAACCTCTCAACTGATTCAAGTCATACCTAGCAGACCAACAACTCCAAGTAAAAATAGGCCCCAACAAATCATCTTCATACACCCAATCCCAAGGAGTCCCTCTGGAATCCACCCTCTCCTCATTAATATTCAACATCTGTCTTCAATTTGCACACTCATGCAAGTACATCATATCCTATACCACATATATGCTGACGATGTCATGATTTATACGCCCATCAACATGGCTAACCCAGATATCATGCTTCACTTCCATCACATAATGGCTCACAAAACACAACATGACCATAAACATCAAAAAAGCAGAAGCCCTTTACATCTCTAAATGCCGCCAGACACCATACATCTCGATGGAACCCAGCTCAATGTTCAACAAGAAATATGCTATCTAGGAATCACCCTGGATCAACATCTATCCTTTTCAGGTCATATCAAGAACATCACAGAGACCATCTACTAAAAACTCAGAACCGTCCAACATCTCAAACATCTTCTAACCCAGCATGACTTTTGCTCAGTATTCCAAGCAATTATCTTTGCACATATTGACTACTACAATATCATTTTCCAAGGACTACCAAAAACAACAATCTGCCCACTACAGTTCGCCCTTATCACAGCAGCCCACACCCTCTGCAATGCACCCAGAACAGAACACGTAACCCCTTTGCTCAAGCAACTCCATTGGTTGCCTATAACTAACCACATAAGAGAGAAATCCATTCTCACAATCTACAAAGTCATTAATGCCCTATTCTCAGCACACCTTCAATCACTATTACAAGAAACGCCGAAGAACAGAAAGATATGAACTGTCTCCCACAATACCCTGAGCATTTCTACGCTGTACACCAGATCCAGCACTACCACATCCAAAAGAGCATTCTCACTATTTCCTCTCTCTCTATGAACTCCGTCCCTGATAAACTTCGGGCCAGAAAGGACATAATATCATTCAGAAAGGCCCTGAAAACTCACATATTCAGAGGTTCTTTCTCTGACATATGACATAGCGAGACAATTCAATTCCTGCGGACTTACTCTCCTCTCACCTCCCTTCTCCTCAAGTGGATACCCCTCCTTTCTTATAACCCTTTATTTCCCCAACCCCTTATTTCCCCAACTATACCTAAAGAATAACTAAGCTAAATTAAGATTGTTCTCCAATTGTGATGTGACCACT
Source organism: Ichthyophis bannanicus (assembly GCA_033557465.1). NCBI lineage: Eukaryota > Metazoa > Chordata > Amphibia > Gymnophiona > Ichthyophiidae > Ichthyophis > Ichthyophis bannanicus. The sequence continues at coordinate 113,463,012 of CM066049.1, read as the reverse complement.
TTGATTGAAGGATAAGGTGGTATATAAATCTGTCTAAATAAATAAATAAGTTGACTTCCCTATTACAATGTATAATGTTTGTTACAATGTAAACTGTTTTGACCGCAGGATAAAGTGGTATAGAATAGTTATTAAATAAATACTGTAACAAAACTTACACCACAAGAAAGACTTGGCAGATTGCACATTTATTGGACGTCTTCATTCACACTGCCACACATTAGAAAGGATCTCCTGGCTTTACTATGCCAGTTTTTCCTATTGGCTGGGTTTTCGGAATTACTACAACTTTTAGGACACCCCGATACCTGGAATCGGGTGTAGCTGCATTGCACCTCTACAGGACAGTATTCTCTTCATTACCTTGCATTAAGTACCAACAGGTCATAGACTTCTTTTCCCCTCGATATATAGCACTTTGTTGAGCAAATCAGTATAAATTTCCTTCTCCTTGAAGAATTCCAGCAAACTGCTCTTTCTGAACATCAAATACTAGAACTCTTTGTTCCAAGGAAAATAGTCTTCCCTTCTCTTGCAGGGCTTGGGAAATATTCACTCCTACTAGCCCTCAACCTTACTGTATGACATATGCTCTGGGAACAGAAAGTCTTTGGTTTGGAAACTGCCCTCCCAATACTTAGGGGAGTCTACCAACATATTTCATCCCATCATGCAAGTTCCAACTGTCTCCTGGTTTAAACTGCACAAGTTCCTATAGTCTGTGGGAGTTGAAGGCCCACAAAGTTTAAATCGGGGGATTACTGAAGTATTCCTGGCATAGAAAAAGGTGTTGGTGATGGCGATCTTTCAGGTATTGGAGAGGAAATATTGGCACGAGCTACAATTATACCGTAGCAGTTTGACTTGTTACATAGTACAGAAAGATTCTGTTTCTAATATATCGTGAAATTCCTGGCTTGGGTTTAAAGCTTATGAATCGGTAAAAAGAAAAATACCTTCAATACCATCCTGTAAGCTCTAAAATGCCTTGTGTCATGTTGCACTCCTGATCAAACTGACTCACTTTCTAGCTCTCGTATGTAGTGTTTCATATTGCTGCTGCTACAGCCGGATAGAAACAGAAAAAAGAGATATTCATATTCATAAAAAAGAGATATATCTCTAGCAATTTAATTGCCAGCTTCCCAGACTCTAAAACTGTAGAAGTCCTTGTATGTTCCATTGGAAGCCTCCACAGCTTTTAGAGTTTGATTAAATTGACAGGAAATGTTGCCAAGGCGTCATGAACATATGAAGAGAATAATAAATTTTGTTGCAAGACATGCATGTCAAAAAGGCCGAGGAAAGGCCTTTCTATTGACTTGATTTTTTTTTTCCGTGAACAAAGGTTTGATTTATTTATTTAACTTAATTTATATAATGCTCTACTTTGCAGTCACAGCAGTTTACATAGAATATCGAACAATAAGATTGTTTACATAGAACAGGAATGACAAGTTGGATAACTTAACGGGGTGATCTAGTTATTAACTATCATTCTGTAGTGGGTATAATGAACAAGGGGTAACTGGATGTAACAGCTCTGGAGTGGTTTACAGCCAGCATGTCAACATCATAAAAGTATCAATGTAAAGTTTTAGTAAAACACAATAATAATTTCTTTATTATTTCTGCTTTAGCTAAGCCAGGAACGAATCTTGGAGATTATGAACATGGTAAAGAATAAGGAAATAACTGCCGATGAGGCCTTAAATTTGGCAGAGAAAGAGAAGAATACGGAGGAAACAAATTCGGTAAGTCTGTGCTTGAAAAATCTTGAGTTGAGCCCAGAACGAGACCTGTGGTCTAGCTCTATAGGAAAATTTAAAAATTAATATACCCTGTGGTATTTATTTTCCAGAAAATATCAGCTTGCTTCTTCATCCTCCGTTTGGTCTCGGTCTTTGGTATTATATCTGGTTCAACATTAGCTTATTTAGTTTGTTATTGTACTGAAGGTAGGGTGCGTGGACTTTCTATTACATCTGTACCGTACATTCTCCTTTTAGACTTTTCCCTGTCTCACATTCCAAGAGAATCATCCAGGTCTCTAAGGCACTAACTTGGGCAGTACCTCTAAAATACCACTTCAAAATGTAGCACCAGGATTGGACAGAAGAGATCATATGATCAGGCAGCCATCCAAGGATGTCTGCAGCTAAATGTTGACAATATCTTTGTGATTTCTATTCGTTTCTGGGTTAAAATAAGTCACTACAGAAGCATATTAGGGCAGCCTGAGAGTTGCAAGGCACATTAAGGAATGCACTGAGATAAAATCTTGATACTTCCCCTTTAGTGTAAGGTGCGCTATTGCCTTTTTCTAGAGCATGTGGTAAGGGCTTGGGACTAACTTCTGCTTACTGGCAAAGCAAAGCAAGCCAACACAAACAAAACTAAACCAACTGCATTCTTTCACTGGAATGGCTTGTGTCATAATATTATTCTTTCAGGTAACTGTAATAAAGATAAAAAGCCCCTTTGCAGTATGAAAACCTAATAAAACAGCACTATAAAGAACAAAATTATACAAATAAATCCATTTGTACTCCAAGATTAAGGAAGAAGCAAAGATTTTGGTTCAGCCATAGAATTTGATTGAATGACCCTTAGGTTATTTTCTGAAGCAGTATGTTATTATTAGTAGTATTATTGTTGTTATTATTATTAATTAGCATTTAGCTCACTTCTTTCCAGTAGTAGTTCAAGGCAAGTTACATTCAGGTACACAGGTATTTTCCCTGTCCCCAGAGGGCTCACAATCTGAATTTGTACCTGAAGCAATGGAGGGTTATTTACCCAAGGCCATAAGGAGTGTCCATGGTAAATATTTAGGGTCCCGATATGATAATTGGCACCTATTATTCTGTACAGCAGTTTTTATTCCATGGAGTCGGAGGTCCAGGAAAATTGTGAGAAGGGCTTTAAGATTTTGGAACATTATTAATCACTTAAAACTGACCATTTGAAACTTTTACCTTCTGTCAACTGGTCAAGGTATATGCGGAGGTCCTCAAATCCAGAAGCTTGGAGCAGGGTTAAGGTGAGGTGTTCCTGGAGATGTGTTTAGGGTAGGATCAGAGAATAATGCATGTCAATCGTATTTTTAAGTCTACACATGTTATTGTCCTTGTAAAACTCGCCTGTGCAAAAAAAGAAGGTGCACAAATTAATTGCATGTTTCGAAGGGAAAGTGCATGCAGCTTCTCTTTGAAAATTTAAGATACAAGGCGTTTGGGTACAAAGCACCCCTGGACTTTGGTCATATGTAGGCTGTTTGAGAAATGGCTCCCATTAAAATTAAAATTAGCATTAATACATTCCTGCCGTACCATACCTTGACATAACAGCACTTCTTAAGTCAGTTGACCCTTGACCTTGTGCCTTACAATACACCTGAGCCGTGTTATGATGCCAGGATCAGGTTCCTCCCCTTTTGTTACCTTTCAGACATTAAATATATGAAAGTACTTTCAGGAGGTTATATATACTTTCTGTTGTGTTGCCACTTAAGATGGTAAAAGCCATCTCATAAACAACACATCTGGCTAATCTATGGTTACGGTTATTGGTTATAGTTATTATTTATTTCATATACCGCAATACTACATACAAGTTATGCGATTTACAATTTCAAAAAGTCAAAGGAATAAAAGAAAGGAACTTCCCATTGATTGACAGGCAAGATGAGACTTGGAAGACAGTGGTAGTCACACACACAGAGGGAAGGTTCCGTTAACAAAGGGGAGGAGGGAGACGGGTAGAGAAGGGTTAAGACCAAATGCAGATTCATGGCCTATGCATAAAGGGAGACATTTGTATGATCACAGATAATGCTAAAAATATTTAAATATACATAATTTACAACAAAGGTTATCGCTAAGTTTCAACGTTATGGTCAGTGTAAAAGAGTGTGCTTTCCCAAGCACTGTTTAAGTTTTCTGTTATATGTAAACCGCTTTGAATTACAGAAATGCAGTATAAAAATACATTTAAATAAAAATTAAATAACATTTTAGAAGCCCTTATTCATGAGTTGGATGTCTGAAAATGGGCACTTAGACATGCAAAGCTCAGAGAAGTCGCTGGGGCCGTTGGAGAAGCCCGTAGATAGATGTCCCCAGTAGAGCAACAGAAATGCACATCTGGCCTATTACCTACTATACCTGCTCCTGACTAAACATATGCTGAAAAAAATGCTTCTTTCATGGACGTTCTGCTTCCAGGGGGAAGTATAAAATACGCATTGCTGCAGTTAATAATTCCTGCCTGAAGAAACCTGAATGTAATATGTACGCCAAACATTTTAATGATCCACTGCTGCATGTCTAAGTATCTAAACTAGCAGGTCGGGATATACAAGTCTTATAGCATAGCCGCTCCTCTACTGGGTTACCCCTAACGGCATGTCCAAGTACCCGATTCTGAGGCCATGCAAACTGGGGAAGTCCGGATTTCTAAAATGGCCTACACCCATGCCTGTACCTGGCGTTACAACCTGCACAGGGCCCGCCTCCGTAACTGGGTATGGGGGGTGTTCATTTTTCAGCGTGGAGACAGAGCAATGCCACACCTCTGGTTTTTCGATGTTCCGCTCTGGACATCCCACATTTTCCCTAGATGTCCCCTCTTAAAATGCTGCTTCACATGCACACTCTGATTTACCCTGCAAATCTGCTGCCATCCCCAGCAATATTTTAATACTCGGCTATCTGTATTATTGGATTGAATTACACATGCTGGTTTAGAGACAGCTGTGGAATTTTATGAATTTAATAGAGCTATATTAAAATATTATCCCAACCATTTCGTATTTTGTTAACATGACTGTCATAAAATGCAGTTATATTGCTACAACATAAGACAATGTCAGTTAATTAGATGAATACTGTGCTTAGGAAAAGGAGGGCAATGTTCAAATATAACTAGTTGGGTCCCATTCAAAAGCAAGAATTATCACCACAGGCAAAAATTGGGAAAAATCTTCACAGATGGTTGCCCTTATCATAAGAGTGGTTGAATTTCAATTGACATAAAATAGTACAGCAATTAAATTAATCATAGCCTGAGTCACGGTATTGAAAACCACTTCATTTTCAGCTATTTTGACTATGATCCTTTAATCTGTTTAATACTATTCGCTAAAGAAGTAGAGATTAATGCAATAAGAATAGGTTTAATGCACTGAACAGCAATTAACATAGTCTGCCAGGGTCAGTTTCAAATCCAACACAAACATAATTATTCTAAAATGTTATATAAGGTCAATTAGCTTTCTTGCAAGTAGAAAGTTGCTTTTCCACTTTGTATGAACCAACATTAGTTAATTAAGTCACTACTTCTTCTTGTGAAACTCAACTTCTGAAAATGAATTGAAGGATCAGATTTGATGGCTGCTGCAAAATAAATTGTAGGCAAAGCCTTTTTATTAGGCAAAAGACATTTTCACTGCTTTAGGAGGTAATATGATAACGTCCGGAACTGATGAACTGTACCATTGTGTACTTCCCACTTCACGGACATTGCGGGGCTCCTAAAGCAAAAGTATTAATGTTCTTTCACTGTCAGAATTATCCCAGGAAAAGTAAAACTGTGTAATGCTCAAATGTCTCTTTGCTGAGGTAAAACATGAGCATCCCTTTGAAAATTCATAAATATGAATATGAACCTTCTCCAACCCAACCACCATGAATGTCTCCTGCAAGAGCAGCCTTTCTGCATGTACTTTTACATGTGGAGACGCATTCCAGAGGCAGATCCAATTCTGATCCCGCTGGGGCTAGACATGCTCTGTGGGATCAGAATAGAGTCTAGGGCCTGTACATGCAGGCCGGGACCCGATTCCGATCGGCCTGCACACACAGCCACCTGCCCAGCTACCAAAGTCAGGCTCCTGAAGGGAGCCGCGGTGACATGGCGTCCTGTTGCCATGGCACTGCGGCTCCATTCAGGAGCGGCGATCCCCGGCTGCCAACCACAATCTTCTTTCCCCACAGTCTGACCCCTGATCTGGCCTTCCATGGCCAGATTCGGGCTGTGGGGAATCCCCTGCACCCCCTCACATTTCTGACGCTGTTTGGGCCTGCCGTCCCCGTCCAGTTTGCCGTCCCCAGACGTACAGGGCCGACCTCAGAATTGTCCCTGTATGTCTGGGGTCATGGACAACCCATGCCCCACCTTCGCTCTACCTCTGGAATGCCCCTTCCCACCCCCGTCTAAGTCTTCCCGTAGAAACACCTTGCTCATACGGAGAGGCTTTTGACAAGGATGGCAGGGGGGTGAATAGCGGGGTTATTCACAGGACGGAATAGACCCCATACTGTATATGGAGGTCACTTTTCTGAAAGCTTTTTTTCTGTGGGGAAAGCATTGTTTTGCCTATTGAAATAGTTTGGAACATTAACCTCTGAATGTAACAAAAGTGACAGAGGCAGGTGCACATTTGAAGTGGCATTTTACAAATGACGTCCCAGTGCAATCTGGGACGTCCAAGCCAGAATGTCTGGAAAAAAAAGCAGACACCTCTAGGTTCATGCACGATTTCACAAATGTGGACATGCCCAGTATGGACAGCTGTAGAGGCATCTACATAAATATCCATGGAATAGCATTACAGCTATGGCTGTCTAGGATTTGCCTAATGGTTAGAGTAGTGAGGTAAGACCAGTGAAACCAGGGTTCAAATTCCACTGCTGCTATCACTGCGATTGTGCAGAGTTCTGGGGAGGGTAAAACAATCTGTGAATGTTTTGCGGCCAAAATGAGCACGTTCCTGATCCTTATTGTGCCTGGAGCACTTGGATGGGGGTCACAGATGTTTCTGAAATCTACCGGGGATGTCTAATTCCATTGCACTGTCCCAGACACACCTCTGTCCCGCCCCCTGTCTAATTGGACATCCCTGCACTGGAGACGTCTTTAAAAGCCCTTTGTAAAATGGCTTCAGCATCATCTCTGTGATTTGGATGTCTGCATGCACATTTTTAGACGTCCAAATCACAACTAAGGTGCTTAAAATGACCCCCATTGACCAACCAGTTTACTGAGGCATGAGCTTTTGAGGACAAGAGTCCACTTTGTCAGATACATTGTTTTAAGCTAGTTTGTTGACTTATTTCTACATGGATGAACAGGGACTACCACATTACGTTTTTCATGAGTGCCGAAAGGAAGCATGATTTGGTATTTGTTCCACTTAATTTTCCACCCTCACTTCAAAAACATCATAATGAGCTTAGACGTTTTAAAAATTATTGATAGATTTTAGATGGTACACAACCCTTCCTCATGACATCTTGCAGTAACACAGAAGAAGGGCGGTACATAGCAGGAGATGTTGAAATGAATGGAGAAGGATTCAGGCCTTTGACGATGCCACTGTAAATAAGAGTGCCTTCAACTTCCTTCTGAAAAGAGTCAAGAAAAGATCTTTCTGACTGTAAGGAGCAAGGTGGGATCTGAAGAAAGGGGAAAGCTAGAAAAACAGTAACATTATGTTGTTTTCTTCAGAATTGCCAGGACTCTCTGCTTGACGTGCAGTATAACTTCAGTGTGTGCAAGTACAGATACAGGTGGCAGAAAAGGATCTTTCAGGTACCTCTAAACATAGCTTTCACTATACTGTTGCTTTCTGTGCGTAAATAGAATTTTGAACTGCCTTTATAACTAATCCCATTCACTATTAGGAATGTACAGGCAAAAAACCGTCTCTTCAAACTGAGTATTGGTGGAATTGGAAAAGAGTGGTTCATTTCCTCTGATCCGTGGTGGGTCATGGGAACATGGAGATGTATTCTCTTAGATAACCATGCTTTCTTCTTCCCTATAAAGAAGAGGAAGGAATTGATTCTTGATCTGTTACCAAAACGGGAATATATCATCCAATCTCATGACTCATGATCATAGTTTATTTTGATGACTGATTGGGAGAGATCTCGAATGACTAAGTGTTACGTTTGGAATTCATGACCTCAGAGAGATCAAATCTTGTGGATCAGTTTATATCTGTGTTCTATATCATGTTCCACACACCCACATGGAAAATTTAAGTTTTGAAAATGGAGGTGAGATTGCATTACTTAATGCTTCCTTGTCTCTACACATTTAGAACATACATGATCCCAAAATGTTCTCCTTTGTAACAGTTCCTCCAAACATTAAGAGCCCGATTCTGAGAAGTAACTTGTGGGGCTGCATGTCCCAGCGGGGTGTACAGCACCTCAAGCCTTCCTGCCCATATTCTCACTTTGACTCTCCTCGCATGGCCAGAGCAGCAGAATGGGGAGAGCCAGTGGGAGGGGACAGAGCGGGGGTAGACCGAGGTGGCAGGATGTACAGGACCGATTCAGATTACGGCCCTGTATGTTCTGCAGAGTCAGGAGGAATGTGCTGCTTATTCCATCTCAAAGGTCGGAGGCAGGTAGGTCCCCACCACCCGGTCCTGGCCCCGGCTGCCCAGCTTTGGGTTGGGTGGTAGGGAAACAGAGGGTCAGCGCCGCAGGAGTCAAAGGGGCCTGTGGGGAGGACATCCCTATGGGTCTGCAGGGGCACACCAGGCCATCTCAGGGCCCAATTCTTTGCGGTTTTTTTTTAAAACTATTTTCCTCATTTTATCATAGTCTCACTTTTGAAAGTTTAAAGGTAGTACTGTCTCTCTCTCTCTCTCTCTCTCTCTCTCTCTCTCTCTGTCTAGCTCTCTATCTTTCTGTCTATCAAAACTAGTTATAAATGCAAGATGGAAATATAATAGTTATAGAATTCTGAAGGTCTGTTTTTCTTCCAGATTGATTTTCTTTCAAAGAACATTTACAACATAGAGAAAGGCCAACTGAAGAAGCAGTTCCCATTTTCACAGATTAAGAGTAATGAAGACAATGAAGGTTTGCGTTTCACGGTTACATTTTATGGGCATCAAAATTATGAACTGGAAGCAGCTTCTCTTGGAGACAAAGGACATGTAAGGATTGGCTACATTAATGCTCTATAAAAAAATAGATAGCAGATTGTAGATAATAGACATTCCAAGGTCATCAGAAAATAACATCCTTTTCAGAGTTCAAAGGCATAGTTTGAGTTTCACATAAAATAGTGAAATAACTGTACCATTTGTCTTTCAAACACAGAAGTGTATTGATTCTGAGAATTTGGATCTATACATGTGAAGGCACACTTTAGATAGTACACGGTCAGGGCGTATGCAATTTACGATGGTATTTTAGAAACAGCTTTGCTAAAGTGGAGCTATTTCTAAATACAAAGTTTCTAATCTTCTTGGGAAGTTTCATGAACTTTGATATTAACCGAGGCAGGCGGACCCGGCGCTTCGGGCCCTACCCTTTCCACGGCCCCCCACACCCAACCCCCCCCCTCATACATAAGACATCACACATAACTTCATGGAACACAACTGGTCGCAGCTTTATTAACCATCAACAATTACAACAAACCAACATCAAACTTCCTAACCCCTCATTAGCGGAACCCGGCTGCACCAGCCATACCTTAGCAAAGTGCCTGCCACCGCTAATGCCATAACTTGCCTCCCGGCAAGTTGCCATGCCCCTCTCCCCGACTTCGCCATGCTATTAGCAAAAGTCGGCCGAGGTTTGACTGGGTCAGAGGCACCCCGCCCCCGCCCAAGTGTAGCTTGCTGCTCCGGACCCCGGAAACCTCCGGGATCCCGCAACCCCCCCAAGCTGCAACACCCCATACCCAAACCGTCCCAAGACTGGGAGGGAGGGAGGGACGCCGGCACCCCCAAAGCAGCCTCCGCTCCAACTGCGCACATGGAGGCTGCCGGCCGGGAACTCACCCCCCACCCTCCAGCAACAACCCCATTGATTGGCTCCCGCACGGCTGCGACCGATGGGAGCCAATCAATTTAAACCCTGCACTCGCGCGCCCCCACCCGGGCTGCGCGCCCAGTTAAAGCCGGCCGCCGGGACCCTGCCCGCGGCCTTGCAATTTTAGTGCTAAGGGTCACAATTTTATGTTTTTCCCGGTGATGTGCTTCTAGTTTCTTAAAATATAATGTTATATGCAGTAAGTCTTTCTTTTCATAAAAAAATAAATCAAAAGACTTCCAGGAGCCCTTTGGGAACTCTCTCTATTACTGGTTTTACCACCAAAACCATCCGAATCTGCTTGGAGTTGGGTCAAATTTGTGATGAGTCGGCTTTTCCATGGATAAAGGGGCTTTTTTTTTCCATTTTTTATTTCACTTGATATACCGCTTATTTATTACATCAAAGCGGTTTACACTGAAAAGTTAATCATCTTATTTATTTTATTATTTTATTTATTTATTTACATTCTCTTATATACCGCGCTATTCTGCATCAGTGCGGTTTACATTGAACAAACTGAAATTACATTGAACAGGGCATTATAACTTGGAGATAACTATTTTACAGGGAACATGGGCTATGGAGGGTTAAGTGGCTTGCCCAAGACCACAAGGAGCACCTGTGGGACTAGAAACCCCAGTCCTTCCAGCCCAAGGTTGCTGTCCTCTAGTGGGATTTGAACCCCCGATCTTCTGGCCTGAAGTACCTTGCCCCAACCACTAGGCCACTCCTCCACTCCTTAGAGTACGCTTAAGGCCAGAAGAGGAAAAGAAATACAATGGTAACAGGAAAGAGAGATAATAGATAGCTGGACAAGACATAGAATAGAGAGACATAAACAGAGATATTACCAGGACACATATGCCAGACTAAGATCTTAGGGAATGTCTTGAAACATGCTTATTTACTAAAGCATGTTAAAGGACTACATTAATGTGCTAACATGCATTAAGGAGATAATTTTAGAAAGTCATTCCTGAGCATATGTGACTGCAAATGCATGTAAATGGTCTCTTACAAAATACTGACCAGCATAAAAGTGGCATGATGGTGTGCACTTTGCCGATAGGTGAGCACAAGAGTGGAGTTTGGGAAGAGCATAGGTGAAGTACATGCATAGGTTATAAAATTTGGTAACCTACACAAATGCTGAAGAATTATAGGTGTTGGGTGTTGCAGCAATGTAGATGTAGATTAGGGCATTTATACTAGTATTTTATAAAGACCCATAGGTGCCCATGTTATTTTATAAAATTGGTCCTAAATACTCCTACTTTCATGCATAAAGTAGACATGGAAACCTATAAGACAAAATATTTGAATGAGTTATGTGTGTAGGATGGATTATCAAGAAACATATTATGCTGCACAATTTGTAGGAGCCCCAAAAGGTTTACCATTCTAATTCCTTTTGAGAGTGTTGGCACTAGCCCTGTGCGAGTGCTGCAGCCACACAAGGCATAAAGGCTTAAGGGGCACATTTCGGCTGCCTACTGTTGTCCTGCTGCCACCACTTCTCCTTCCCTCAGCAATGGCAGGGCAACAGCAGGCACTTGAAATGCGCCCCCTAAGCCTTCTTGCGGCACTTCTAAGCAGATCGGTCCCCTCCTCCTCTGTCACAACGTCACAACGTCAGAGCAGGGAGGGACAGATCTGCTTAAAGTGCCAGTGACTTACACATCGGTCGTGCCCCACCTCCGTCCAGCTGCTTTCTGCTCGTGCTCTGCTGCAGGCACCACTGTGGAGAAAACAGAGGGCGGCAGCAGCAAGCTAAAAGCAGAAAGTGGCTGATTGGAGATGCGGGGGAGGGGGGAAGGGGTGTCATGTGCCTGATGTGCAAGTTGCAGAGGGTGTGATTCTGGCTCGATTTGGCCCTGACTGGCACACTGTCTTCTCTGCCAATGCCTCGACCTCTGTTCCCTCTTCCTATGCATAAAGCGTCTGCTGAAGTTGTCTTGCTTCTCATTGTATTCATTACTGTATAAAGGATAAGCAATTGAATGTCATCTAAATACATGCAGAAATTACTGCCCTTAAGCTGTGACACATTCTCCAACAGTTGTAAATATAAGTATAGATGATGGAACAGAACCCTGAGGCACCCCAAAAGAATCTGCAGCCTGAGGGCTGTGTGTCACTTACAGCCTTCTGTAATCTCTCTAAGAGATTCAAATTGAGCCAATTGTGTGTCATACACCTTTTTTTCTTGCAAACATTGTAACAAAATACAATAGTCAAGAAAATCAAATGGTGATATTGATTAATACCAACAACGACTTGATTTTTTTCAGTGTGACAATGCAGTGAACCAAACAAGTAAACAAAGTCTAGGCACTTGGACCCCTTTTAAAGCCACACTGAAAAGTGTCCCAGCCATCTAAATAGACCACCATTTGGCACAGTACGCATTTTTCAAATCTCTTGCTTAGAAAGTTCAAGTTCAAAACGGGTTAATAACTTGCACTCCCATGAGTTTCTTTAAAATAGGGTACCCTATAGCCCTTTTAAGGGTTGAAGGATCTAAAAAACATCCAATAGCCCTCAAGGAAGAATCAGTGTTTGCTGAGATGGTACATTCCTCGACTTGAAGTACAAAGGGGCCTCATAGATATAGATCAGACATACAGAGTGACCATCATATGTCTCCAGGTTTACTTAACAGCATCACAGAAAAGTGTTGAAGTACATCCAGAATCCAGCTCCATCATTGAACTTGGACTAGTCTTCCAATGAGCAGACGAAATGAGTGAGAATCCACCAATACATAGAGGAAAGGATGCAAATCAAGAGAAGAAATCTCTAAAGAATAAAATTGGCAAACAAAGAACATCAAATGGCTGATGCACAAATACAGTAGGGAAATACAAAGTATTACTCTAGCAACCATATACCAATCAAATACGGACATGTGGAAGTGGGAAAGTGAGGATGAGGGATTGATAATTGCAGCCTAGGGCAACGCTTTGCAGTTAAGATGGTTCACCCCAAGCACAGAACAAATGTAGATTCTGTAAGTGAGCTGGAAATAGTTACTCATCTCATATCTGGCTATGAAGTTCAAATGGAAGAAAATGTCTATACAGAAAGACACAATGAAGTAGCATATGTCATCCATTGCTGTACCAGAGAACCATTGCATCATGACCCTTAAAGCGTTAAAGGGAATGAAGAGGTGGTGGGGTCATCGGGGACATTCTCATTTTGACTGACGATAATCTCATTGAAAGGAAACCAGACATGCCGGTAAAGGAGAAAAATGTGAGCACGGCATTGATAACAGACGTGTCAGTGCAAAGTGATTATTTTATACATCATGAGGAGAGAGGGAGGAGCCTCAACTACTGAGCCATGCAGTCAGAGACCAAGAAAATTTGGTAGAAAAAGACAGCAATATTTCCCTTGGTATTGGGTACTACAGGCTTGATTAAAAGCAATTTCCTAGCACACCTTGATAGCACATCCTATGAACTCTAGAAGTGAGCTCTCTTCGGCAGGATGCAAGTACTATGGTGAGAGACTGAGACCATACTCCGCATACCCTGGTCCGCGAGTGATGCCAATTATTGTCATGGTATAAGAAAAACAAACCCATTTGGAGACATTGCCCCCAAGAAATAATATCATAAATATTCTCCAATTTTAATTTATGAAACTTGTCCCAGCTGGGAGCTGGCAAGCACACACCCTTGAGTACAACCTGTCTGTCCAGTTTAGGGAGACTTTCTTTCAGTTTGATCCCTTTATGGCTATAAAAAAGGAAAGTTAAAGTGTTGACATTGCACTGATTAATAACCAATATGCAACAAGGCCACTCAAACATACTTTTTAGCATGGTGAAAGCTCCCTTGGTTTTGGGTTGGTAACACACCTGCATCTGTGTTACTAGTTTCAGCAAAGGAAGCCTGACCCACACCTATAACCAAAGAGCCGACTGTGAGCCAACAACAAGAACAGAAGGAGGCCCAAAGTCCCTCTTCCATCCCTATGAGGAAGTGAAAAGGCACTAAGCCCCAATCTTCCTCCCATCCCCAATAACCCACCCTGGTAGCAGAAGCCTGTACATTATACAGGAGTGCAACCAGTGGGGTGACGTTTTCTTTTGGCTTGGTTTCATTTAGGTGCATTTACAAAACTGCACTAACTGTTAGGGCAGGGTTTACCATGTGCTAAGTGCCCCCACTGTTAGGGCAGGGTTTACCAAGTGCTAAGTGACCCCTGACCCCACTTTTAGGGCCTGGTTTACCATGTGCTAAGTGCCCCCACTGTTAGGGCAGGGTTTACTATGTGCTAAGTGACCCCACTGTTAGGGCAGGGTTTACTATGTGCTAAGTGACCCCACTGTTAGGGCAGGGTTTACCATGTGCTAAGTGACCCCACTGTTAGGGCAGGGTTTACCATGTGCTAAGTGACCCCTGACCCCACTTTTAGGGCCTGGTTTACCATGTACTAAGTGCCCCCACTGTTAGGGCAGGGTTTACTATGTGCTAAGTGACCCCACTCTTAGGGCAGGGTTTACCATGTGCTAAGTGCCCCTACTGTTAGGGCAGAGTTTACCATGTGCTAAGTGCCCCCACTGTTAGGGCAGGGTTTACTATGTGCTAAGTGACCCCACTGTTAGGGCAGGGTTTACCATGTGCTAAGTGACCCCACTGTTAGGGCAGGGTTTACCATGTGCTAAGTGACCCCACTGTTAGGGCAGGGTTTACCATGTGCTAAGTGACCCCTGACCCCACTTTTAGGGCCTGGTTTACCATGTGCTAAGTGCCCCCACTGTTAGGGCAGGGTTTACTATGTGCTAAGTGACCCCACTGTTAGGGCAGGGTTTACCATGTGCTAAGTGACCCCACTGTTAGGGCAGGGTTTACCATGTGCTAAGTGCCCCTACTGTTAGGGCAGGGTTTACCATGTGCTAAGTGCCCCCACTGTTAGGGCAGGGTTTACTATGTGCTAAGTGACCCCACTGTTAGGGCAGGGTTTACCATGTGCTAAGTGACCCCACTGTTAGGGCAGGGTTTACCATGTGCTAAGTGCCCCCACTGTTAGGGCAGGGTTTACCATGTGCTAAGTGACCCCACTGTTAGGGCAGGGTTTACCATGTGCTAAGTGCCCCTACTGTTAGGGCAGGGTTTATCATGTGCTAAGTGCCCCCACTAACTGGTGAGCATGCATTGGGTGGGGATTAGATGGGTTAAGGGTGGAAAATGGGCATTGAGAGTGCATCATGGTTAGCATGGGTGTTTTGGGCAGTGATTATCCACAAATGTTACAGTTACACTTTTGTGTGTGTATGTGTGTGTGTGTACCGTTGAGTCGATGCAGACTCCTGGCACCCAAGCCCCCAGCCCCTGGGTTTTTAAAAAATGTTTCACTTTATTTTGTTTTGTATTTTTTAAATTTTATTTAAATTTGCTTTGCTTTCCGTTTTAGTCCATGCTGAAAATGAAAACAAACAGATGAAAAAGATGCTTTATTTTTTTTAGTGCCATCAAGTCAGTGTTGACTCATAGCGACCCAGCTACCTCTGGATTTTCTTGGCAGTGTATCACCGGAAGTAGACTGCCAGCCTTTTCTTCCGAGACAATGGAGGGTAAAATGACTTGCCCAAGGTCACAAGGAGCGCCAGTGGGAATTGAACCCTTGATCTTCTGGGTACTAGGCAGTTGCTCTACCACTAGGCTATTGCTCCACATTTTCTTATTTTATTTTGAAGTTAAAAAGAAACAAAAGAAGCCTGTTTCACTGCATTTCTTTTCATTTCTAAATGAACGTACATCCCTAGCATCTAACCACTAATATACATTCACGCTGCTTTAACATGTCTTCTGCGTGCTGAGGCATTAAAGCAACTTAATAAAAGGGCCTCACTCTGATGCATGACTAATGCACAGTGACTGCTCAACTCATCTATCCTATTTGTATATCAAAAAATAAACTTAGTTTTTCTATATTTGGTGAGGTCTAAAGGATGAGGGTACTGGCTGTTTGTTATTTAAATGTACTCACAGAGAGTAGAAATATCCCTTAGTTTGTTAGCCTCCTGTCATGAGGAATGAGATTCAATCGGTCTGCTTTGAACAGAAATCTTCTGAGAGTTCAAGGCAGATAGGAATGGAAAGCCCAATCTTTGAGAGATCCACAAAAAAACAACACAAAGCAAGTGAGAGAGAATGGATTTCAAAATGCAAAACCTAATTTCTGGAGGATTTTGCCATTCTGTGCCTATGGAAGGAACTGTACCAGGCCTTATAATCATGAAAAAAGGACTGAGCTCTTTGAGTGGATGGATCCTCAATGACAAAATGAAGGTCATTACGTTGCAGCTGTCTTCCAACACATGTTTGTTATTCTGGGAGAAGGCAGATGAATTAAAACAGTGTATTCCGTAGGCAGATTTGCAAATGTTGTGATCTGAAGCAACAATATCATTCTCCGTCAATTAGTTCCTTCTAATGTAGGGCCTTTTTACTAATGTACAAATAAGTCTCTGCACTTACCACTTGTTGGGGGCAAAACTCAATGCACAGTAACTGTGTGGGGTCTGTCTAGCATACACCTGCATTTACTGCAGGGAAATGTCCCTTGCAATTAATGCATATGCAGATAACACCACCTATTGAGGTGGCATCAAGAGCATCCGTGCTAATTGCTACATTGACAGTGCATGGCGAGTACATGCGCTAACTGCAGTATACAAGCCATGCCCGCTCTTCACCCATAGCCATCCAGTCCCCGTCCCTTCACCAATGGACTGTTAACCTGGGAATTACAGTGCACTGTCATGCCAGCATGGTAACAGCTGCGGGCCTACGTCAACAGTTACCAAGCACTGAAATGAGCATCAACCTTTTAGGAAACTTTAGTGAAAGGGCCCCTTAGTATGGTATGGGATCTATCACAAACAAAAAAAAATTTGCCTCCCGGGATAGTAACAGAAAGCTCAGTACGATTCTTGAGGATAGCTTTCCAAGGAAATGCGAGGGCAACACCACATAAACCATATATCTCAAAGACTTTCCGGCAGTAGCATAAGGCAGGGGTCTCAAATTATGGTCCTGGAGGGCTGCAAACCAGACAAGTTTCAGGATGTCCCTAATTAATATGCATGAGATAAATCTGCATGCACTGCCCCATTGTGTTCAAATTTATCTCATGCATATTCATTAGGGTCATCCTGAAAACCTGATTGGTTTTCAGCCCTCTGGGACTGGAATTGGAGATCCCTGGTATAAGGAATGGTCCAGACAGCAACCACATGCAAACTTATGTTACAGGGTTGGTAAAGACAATTACTAGAAAGTGGGAGGCTGATCTGGAATTACAGCTCCTAGTTATGCCTAGGAGTGGAGGAGCGGCCTAGTGGTTGGGGCAAGGTACTTCAGGCCGGAAGGTCGGGGGTTCAAATCCCACTAGAGGACAGCAACCTTGGGCCGGAAGGACTGGGGTTTCTAGTCCCACAGGTGCTCCTTGTGGTCTTGGGCAAGCCACTTAACTCTCCATTGCCCATGTTCCCTGTAAAATAGTTATCTCCAAGTTATAATGCCCTGTTCAATGTAATTTCAGTTTGTTCAATGTAAACCGCACTGATGCAGAATAGCGCGGTATATAAGAGAATGTAAATAAATAAATAAATAAAACTGTGGGCTTATGCTCTTTCCAAAAAACACCTCAGCCATGTGCATAGGGCATCAGGAAGAGAAACACACAGAAAACTAAGAAAGTTATAAAGGATCGTATGTACTTACAGGGTCATTCCGAGGGACGAATAGGGGGGATGAACGTCACATTGCTATCCACGCTATTTGGCCCCTCGTCTGTCCTGACTAACTTCTCTGCACATTGTACATGGAAGTTAGATGGGGCAGGAAAGGGGTAGTGCAGGAGCAGAGTAAGGTCAGGCAGTGGGCAATCTGCAGCCCTGGATATACAGGGCCGATTCCAATGTTGGCCCTGTACGTCCGGGGCCAGCGGCCTGAACGGGGAACTTTATTCCACCTCTGAGGTGGAATAGGTTCCCCTAGTCGGGTGGATCGGGCAGACCTGGGGTTCAAAAAAGGTGGGAGGGAGCAGAGGAAATTCTCTGCAGCCTGACCCTAGCCAGATTGGGGGCCAGGCTGTCGGGAATGAACATTTTGGTCCAGTGACCAGGGATCGTGGCTTTTGAATAGAGCCATGGTGCCATGGCAACCAGACGCCATGGCGCTGTGGCTCCATTCAAAAGCCCTGACAGAGTTAGCCAGGGAAGGCCTGTATGTGATTCTGATCCTGCGGGGCTAGACGTGCCCCGTGGGATCAGAATCACTGGCTCACTCTGTGTGTCCAATTCCGACCGGGTGCACAGAGGGCTGGCTTGTCCAAAACAGAATTGGGCCTTTAGTGTGTGCTTAGCAGGGACTGGGGGGGGGGGGGTGGGGTGGACTTGTGTTTGCTGCAGCTCTCCTCATCATTCCTGGGGAAAGGGATCCTAGAACTCAACATTCAATCTTCCATGCTACCAGGACCCAGAGAGCAGATTCCCTTCTCTGATGGTCTTTGGAGAAGCTGTGTGGCCTTGTATTCCCTCTTTGTCTCTCCTTCTGTAACTCAGACAGGAGATCCTTTGTCCTGTGCTGAGCACATTAGAGAGTTGTCAGCAGGCATCACACACCAACCATATCAGTCACTGTAAAAGCTGCTGCACTGGCCCACTCTTTGTTTCTTTTTTGTTTTATTGTGTCACCCTTTTTGTTAAAGTATAATACTGCTGAGAATCCAGGGACAGTGCAAACAGACATTTAGCAGCTACCAGGAAGGGCACAATTTTATAAGTTACATCTAGATTTGCGTGCATGTTTATGTGCATAAAACTAGGCATATACGTATGTATATAAATCAGCATTAGGCCGATCATGCATACTCTGAATGTGGGTGTGTCCAGGAGTGCAGTTTGGGCAGAGCTTGGGAGGAGAAGAAAATTATGTGCGTAAATTATAAAATACTGTAATTGACGTGTCATCTTGAAAAATCTAGGCTCTGGAATTAGTGCCCATGACATATTCAGAAACGTATGCTCTTATTTTATAAAGCAGAGTACGCATATACCTTACTTTGTAAAGTAAGCATGCAATGCATATAAATAAAAACACATATTAATCTAGGAGTGCCGTATAAAATTGCCCTTCACATGTATAAGTGCTTTTGGATATCAGGCCAAGAGTAATCAATTTGTCCTGACAGCTCAGGCCTAATCAAAGACGTGGGAAGTCCTACTGACTACGTTAGATAGGAGAAATGTTTTCAGAGTAGTTGATGCGTCTGTGCAGACTGCAATACATCTTGGAAAGTCCTTTGTAGCCTTCTTTCAAACAGCTGTAGGTCTTTCAGTTCACTGAAAATCATTCATTTCATCTTGAGTCACCTCACCAGGAACTTCTGCTTTTAACATAAAATATCAGACTGTAAGAAGGATTAAATCAGCTTAGACTTCTCTCATATTAAATAAAGGCATGTCTCTTATTGCAAAGATTGATGGGCTTATCTTTGCCTTCTTCTCTGGAGATTTAAGGAGCATTTCTACTTAATTTGCATGGTAAATTCATTACAAATATTTATCCTAAAACTCACATAAATGCTGTACTTGGCCTTGGGCACTGTAATTTGCTGAACAACATCTCAGAGTTCAAGGATGCCAATATTCTCAAGTATCTAATGCTGTCAAGAGCACTGACGTGTTAAACACATTATTAGTGATGAAATCAATGCATATCAACTATGCTTATTATTATTTTTAATTTTCATTGTTCTTATATCAAATAGACATACCAAGATCAGGCAACTAAAAAATACCATCTGGAAGTATCATACAAAAAATCCCAAATGCAATAGCACAAAATTCAACCCACATCATGGAGAATGAAAGAGAAAAGTACAAAGAAAATATGAGGGCCGTGTTTATACGTTGTGGTTTTTTAAATGCCAGCTGCGGCCATTAAATAACATGCAAATATTCAGCTCCAGTATCTGGATAATGAATCCGGATTCAGCTTTTTTGCTGTCCTAAGTTATGTGAATATATATCCAGATAGCGGCACTGAAAATCATTGTTATCTGGGTAAATTCCTGTTTCTCCCTGACTCCTGAAGCAGTCTGTGGTGATATTCAGAGGCACTATCCAGACTGAATATTGGCCCATTGTTCCAAAAGAGAAAAACAAAGACCAAATCTAACTGTTATACGATGTGTCCTTTTTTAACCCACCCAAAGGAAAAAGACCACAAATCTAAAAAATAACCATTCTCCAGGACCAAGCAGGAAGTCAGTCCTCACTTATGGGTGACGTCGGCGCCGACGGAGCCCTCGCGGAGCAATTTTCCCCAGCTTTCAAAGAAAGCCTTTGGGAATTGCAGCGCGCATGCGCGGTAGTCTTCCCGCCCGAAGGTGCCATCTTAGCCAGTCTTCTTTTTTCCGCGGAGCCCTACAGACGTCCCCGTCTTGTCCCCGCGAAAAAGTTGATTTTCCTCTGTATTTATCCTTTTTTCTTTCGGTTCGACGCCGGTCGTTTTCCCGCCCGGACTCGCGACGCCGGTCTCGAGTCCTCTAACGGTTTTTTCGGGTTTTCTGACTTAGTCAGTTTTCGTTTTCGTTTTTTCCCTGGCAGCCCGGTCCTTTGACCTCGCAGGGGCCCTTTTTCCCCCGATGGCTGCCAGTGGCTTTAAGCGGTGTGGTCGGTGTGACCGAAATATGTCACTCACCGACTCACACGACCTTTGCCTCCGCTGCCTGGGCCCAGATCACGAGGAACTGATCTGTGGGCCCTGCAGCAAACTGTCCTCGAAGGCGTTGAGAAGTCGACGGCATCAGCGCGAAAGAATCTTCGCTGACCCCAGCCGTACCCGGACCTCGTCGGAGGCCTCACTGTCGAAAGGCTCCAGTTCGGACCGTCGACGGAGCTCCTCCGACCGGGGTTCTCCCTCCGGGGACCATCGACGGAAGGAAAAACCCGCGAGGGCGGCGTCGGTGGACGCTCCTGGCTCCGCGAGGGCCAGGTCGCATAGCCCCGACAGCCGCCCCGGGTCCTTGGAGAAGGATCACCTCCCGAAGCGACCTCGCCTGGAGTCGGAGATGCCTGCCCGGGTAAGTCCTGTTGTCCTTCTGGACTCGCCTCCGCGTCAGCCGACGTCGGGCCCGACGCCGTCGGGGCCCGAGTCGGGGGCTGCTGGGTCGCCTGAGCTCGGACTCAGGTTGACGGCCTTGGAGAGCAGATTATCTGCCTTCATGGACCAGCAGCGGGCACTGCTCGCTGGCTTCGCTGGCGTCGCTGCCCCGACCGCCGGGACGTCGACGTCCAAGTCGACCCCGGAGACCGAGCCGATCCTCGAGTCGATGAGAACTCGAGTCGATCCTCGGTCGAGGTCGCCCTCGGCCTCCCGTTCGGGACCGAGGTCGCCGACGCCGACTCCCTCGGCGTCGGGGCGGCTGGCGCCGCACCCTGCCCGAGCCGACCCCACCGAGTCCTCGTCGGAGTCGGTCTGGGAGTCGGAGGAGGAAGAGTCACCTGATTCTTTCCGGACTCGGTGTGTCCCATCGGACTCTCCGGAGTCCGAGCCTCGGAAGCAGTCCCCCCCGGAGGATGCCCGGTTCTCGGATTTCGTTAGGGATATGGCCAAGGCTTTGGCCTTCCCTGCGGACCCCGAGGAGGAGCCTCGAGCCGAAGAGCTCGACGCCCTCCAGTATGACTCTCCCGCGAGGGAGCACTTTACTGTGCCGGTTCCTCCTATGCTGGAACGACTACTCTTCCGCATGTGGGAGAGTCCGGCCTCCTCGCCGGTCCTGAGCAAGCGGGTCGATTCTATCTATCGAGTCCGCAAGAGCCCTGGCTTTCAAAAGGCGCAGTTGCCACACCATTCCATGGTAGTGGAATCGGCCATGCATCGTCTTAAGAGCCAGAAGATGCACTCCTCGGTGCCTCCTGGAAGGGAGGCCCGTAACCTGGATGGCCTTGGCAAGAAGTGCTTCCAGGGCTCTATGCTCGCCTGTCGTGTCCAGACTTACCAGCTCTACATGGGCATGTATCTCAGGGATCTGGCTAAAGAGCTAGCCGGCTTCTCCGCTGGTTTGTCCGAGGAACCCTTGCGGAGGTTCCTAGCCTTGTCCACAGGTATTCGGGAATGCTCAAAGTTCATGTCCCGGGCAGCCTATGATGGCTTTGAAGCCTCGGCTCGAGTAGCCGCAGCCGGCATCGGTGCCCGCCGACAGGCTTGGCTTCAGTCGTCCGACCTTGAGCCCTGGGTACAGGACAAGTTGGTCGATGTCCCCTGCCGAGGCGAAAACCTCTTTGGCAAGCCCATGGCGGAAAAGGCTGCACAAATTGAGACTGAGACTCTCACCAGGACCAGGCTTTCTAGGAAGACCTCCGCCCCTTCCCAGAAAAAGAAGGGCTCAGGAAAAAAGACCTTTTACCCGAGGAAGGCGGCTGCCTACAAACAATACCCCCATTATCAGGCCCCTGCAGCTCCCCAACAGGGCCAGCAGGCCAAGGGACGGGGTAACGGGTCCCGTAGGCAGCAAGCCCCCAAGCCTGCGCCACCAGCCCCTGCTCAGCAGGGTGGGGGTTTTTGACTCGCTCAGCATAGCCTCTCCCCCCCCGCTGGTTCCCCCCAGCACCGGAGGCCGGCTGGTTCACTTCGCCGACAGGTGGTCCAGCATCACCGCAGATGCCTGGGTGCTTCAGGTCGTGCGAGAGGGCTACCTTCTCCACTTCCATCAGGTCCCTCCCTCCTATTTTCCGGGAGAGCCTCCGCGCCCCCCTCTGCACAGGGAGTTGCTCCTTCAGGAGTTAGCAGGTCTTCTGCAGGATCAGGCGGTGGAACCGGTGCCACACCACCTGAGAGGTCAGGGCTTCTATTCAAGGTATTTTCTGATACCAAAGAGAACAGGAGGCCTCCGACCCATCCTGGACTTGCGCAACCTCAACAAGTTCCTTGTGCGGGAGAAGTTCAAAATGCTTACCCTTGGAATCCTTCTGCCCTACCTCCAGCAGGGAGATTGGCTATGCTCCTTGGATCTAAAGGATGCTTACACGCACATCCTCATCCACCCAAGCCACCGCCAATACCTAAGGTTTGTGGTGGCAGGAAATCATTACCAGTACAGAGTACTGCCCTTCGGCCTGTCCTCCGCACCGCGAGTCTTCACAAAATGTCTCGCGGTCGTGGCGGCCCATCTCCGGCTTCACGGCCTCTATGTTTTTCCGTACCTCGACGACTGGCTCATCAGAGCAGCGTCCGCTCAGGAGGTCACCACCGCCACGTGCCGCACGGTGACTCTGCTGCAGCACTTGGGCTTTGTCATCAACTTCGCAAAGTCCACTTTGCTCCCCTCACAGGATCTCGAGTTCATCGGCGCAAGGCTGCACACCCCTCAGGCGCGAGCGTACCTACCGCTCGACAGGGCTCAGCGGCTCATGGACCTAGCCGACCGCTTTCGCAGCCAGCCCCTGGTCTCCGCCAGGCGCTTCCTGAGACTGCTCGGCCATATGGCTTCCACCGTCCATGTGACCCCCAATGCCCGCCTGAATATGCGGCCTGCTCAGTGGTGTCTCCGCCAGCAGTGGCGACAGGCCACGGGCGGCCTAGCAGACCTGGTGCGCGTCTCCGAGCCGCTGGTCTCGTCTATCCGGTGGTGGCTCCGGCAGCCGAACCTGGTATTGGGAATGCCTTTCCAGTCACCTCAGCCGACCCGGGTGCTGACCACCGATGCATCCCTCCTGGGCTGGGGAGCCCATTGCCAAGAGGCACGTACTCAAGGCCTCTGGACCAAGTGGGAGTCTGCTCAGCAGATCAACTTCCTGGAGCTCAGGGCGATCCGCCTAGCTCTCAAGGCCTTCTCCCACCTGACCTCCCAACAGTCCGTCCTTGTCCAGACGGACAATCAAGTTGCCATGTTCTACGTGAACAAGCAGGGGGGCACGGGCTCCTTCCTCCTCTGCCGGGAGGCACAGAAGCTCTGCTCTTGGGCCGTCAGTCACGGCATTCTCCTCAAGGCAGTTTATCTCCCGGGCCAAGAAAATTGCCTGGCGGACAAACTCAGCAGGGTCCTCCAGCCGCACGAGTGGCGTCTGGACCCCTTGATTGTTCAGAAGCTCTTCCTCAGGTGGGGCCTCCCCACAGTGGATCTCTTTGCCAGTCCTCACAACCGGCAGCTTCCTCGCTTCTGCTCTCGTCAGCCTCACCCCCTTCGGGTGGCGGCGGACGCCTTTCTGATCTCATGGTCGGGGAGCCTTCTGTACGCTTTCCCTCCCATCCCGTTAGTCTCTCGGACCCTTTTCAAGGTTCTCCGAGACAAAGCTTTCATGATCCTGGTGGCCCCTCGCTGGCCCAGGCAGCCGTGGTTTCCGCTCTTGCTGCAACTGGCGGTGGAGGATCCAATCCCTCTGGGGGTGCAACCGGATCTCCTCACCCAGGATCAGGGGTCCCTACTGCACCCCAACCTCAGGTCTCTCAACCTCATGGCCTGGCTGCTGAGAGGGTAGTCCTTGCTCCTCTCCTCTTGCCGGCAGAGGTGGAGGAGGTCGTCTTGGCTTCGCGACGGCCTTCTACCCGCAAATGCTACGCCCTTAAATGGCGTCGCTTTGCAGTCTGGTGTACCCAACAGTCTCAGGATCCCTTCTCCTGCCCGGTGTCGGTGATCTTACAGTACTTGCTACACCTCTCTAATCTGGGACTTAAGTCCAACTCCGTCAAAGTTCACCTCAGTGCTCTTTCCGCACATCATGTGCCGGTGGACGGCAGACCTCTCTCCAACGACCCTCTCGTAGCGAGGTTTCTCCGAGGTCTCCTACTACTTAAACCACCTCTGCGCCCGCCAGCGCCTGACTGGGACCTGAATGTGGTTTTACAGCGGATCACCTGTCCGCCTTTTGAACCTATGGCTACCTGCTCTCTCCGTTTTCTGTCTTGGAAAACGCTGTTCTTGATAGCCCTCACTTCC
This sequence comes from Ichthyophis bannanicus, assembly GCA_033557465.1. Classification (NCBI taxonomy): domain Eukaryota; kingdom Metazoa; phylum Chordata; class Amphibia; order Gymnophiona; family Ichthyophiidae; genus Ichthyophis; species Ichthyophis bannanicus. Next base: position 113,438,203 of record CM066049.1, on the reverse strand, counting down.
GCTAGGCGCGTAAGTGAATTACAGGCCCTCGTGTCTGATCCCCCCTACACTCGGTTCTACAAGAATAGGGTAGTCCTACGGACTCACCCAAAGTTTCTGCCTAAAGTGGTCTCCCCTTTTCACTTGAATCAGGAGGTGGTACTTCCAACCTTCTTTCCCAGACCACACTCCAGCCGAGCTGAGACGGTCCTCCATACCCTGGACTGTAGAAGGGCGTTGAACTTCTACCTTGACCGTACGCGGGAGCACCGTAAAGCTGCGCAGCTTTTTGTGTCCTTTGACCCCAATAAATTGGGGCTCCCGGTCTCCAAGCGTACTCTGTCCATCTGGGTTGCGGACTGTATCTCTTGGGCTTATGGGGCAGCCGGACTCGCCTTAGAAAGTCGAGTCACGGCTCATTGCGTTCGGGCAAAGGCCACGTCAGTGGCTTACCTCCGCTCTGTTCCGCTGGCAGACATCTGCCGGGCCGCTACTTGGTCTTCGAGCCAGGCTTTTGCGGTCCATTACTGTCTCGAGAGGGAGTCCCGTAGGGACAGTGCTTTCGGACAGGCAGTCCTCCGTAATCTCTTTGAGGTCTGAGCAACTCCTACCCTCCATCCCGGATGTGGGCTACCGGTGGGTGATAATTCAGCGAAGATTCTTTCCTTCTGTGCTGCTGAGCTAGAGGGAGCTCATTTTTGTGCTTAGGGTCTCCGGTAGCCTTGAGCTTGGGAGTCCCATAAGTGAGGACTGACTTCCTGCTTGGTCCTGGAGAAAGCGTAGTTACTCACCTGTAACAGGTGTTCTCCAGGAGCAGCAGGAATCAGTCCTCACTACCCTCCCTCCTCCCCTTGGAGTTGCAATCGTCTGCTTATGTTCTTTTTGCAAATTTTTATGCTGTCTTTTTAGCTATGTCATCTGACTGGCTAAGATGGCACCTTCGGGCGGGAAGACTACCGCGCATGCGCGCTGCAATTCCCAAAGGCTTTCTTTGAAAGCTGGGGAAAATTGCTCCGCGAGGGCTCCGTCGGCGCCGACGTCACCCATAAGTGAGGACTGATTCCTGCTGCTCCTGGAGAACACCTGTTACAGGTGAGTAACTACGCTTTTTTTTCTTTTAAGAAATCTAACTGCCTAACTCCCAGAGAAACAGATCTGCTCCCTAGGTAACAAACCAGATATTTGCAAGGAAAGTTTAAGAAAGAAGTTGCCCCTAAGGTGTTAACACCTGGGGCTGCAATTGAGGAACTGCTTTCCTGCAAATTTGTGTCGCCATATTACTAGAAGGATGCTCAATAGTATATTATCCAAAGAGGATTTCAAAGTGGGTGACAGCTACAGTTGGGAGATGGTAAGTCATCGTGGCTTCTTTCCACCTCGCTCCTCAGAATACTACTAGGAGATACGGAGTGCTGGTCCAACAGTAGGCAAGACTAGGTGATTGCCTAGAGCATCAACTTCTTGGTGGGGGGGGGGGGAGCAAAGAGCAGAAGTAGCAGTCAAAGCAAAGCAGTAGATCTTGAGAGCCACACAAAGAACCATCAGCGTGTTCTTTTACCTGCAGGGAAAGCGAGCGCGCGCACACGTACAAAGCAAAGCTTAATATTTAAAAGCGTGGCGGGCAAAATTCTGAAAGGTTTATGTGGTTTGCAGCACCTGAAAGCTGCATAAACCCTGGAGATCCCAATATTCAGTGGCCCTAATGAGTTAGTGCCGTTGAATATCCAAATAGCACACTCGGGACAATGCCTGGGTAGAGCTGGGGCAGTCCCAACTAACCAGATAGGCAAACTGTGTTCCATTAGGACAGGTCAATCGTGTCCCTAATTTTATGTGATTATTGGTCTCTGGTTAGTGGCCGATATCCGATCACCAGCAAAACTGGTTATTTAGCATTGGACGCTGGATAGGTTGCAGTGCCATCTGGTTTCTGTTTTAGTAGCTGTGGTTTTGAAAACTCTGACTGCCACCGCGGAAGATCTACCCTGTGAGTGTTTACTGGATTGCTGTTGGAAGGATATTGTTCAGATGATCATGCATGTTGAGGTCATGAAAATCTTGGAGGGGGAGGGTATAAAGTTGAAGGTTTGCAGAGGCTGCCCAATACCTTCCATTGACACTGATGATAGCCCTGGAGATTCCTATAGCCTCAGCTTCGGAGAAATCTTGTATTTGCACTCACCTAGGGAAAACCAGGATATATTGTGGTTTAGGGAGGGAGTTCAGACCTTACTCTTTGAGGTTTATAGTGTAGCCTAGGAAAATGTTTTAGGTAGTGTTTGACCTTCTAGGCACTGATGTTTTGGGGGTCTGGGGTTGTTTGTTATGCTTTGTTGCTTTGCTGTGTTAATCTTTTGTTTATTTGATGATATGTGTTGGTTTGTTCACTGCTTTGAGTGGGTTGCCTCAGTTTAGAAGAACCTGTAACTAAATAAATAAATAATCATCAAACACATTTCTTAAGCAGTTCCTATGGAAATAAAAGCTGAGTCCTAGGAAAATTTAGGAACAGAAGGTTCCTAGATCTAACTACATTCTCCATAGCCTGGGTTTGCTGATGAAGGTCTAAACTGTCCTCAGTATTGGCCATAGCTATCACCTGAAAGGTCATCACCTGATATTTGAACCTAGAGGCAGAAGCCTCTACAAGACTAATCCTGTCCTTGAGATCACTAAAGTTCACCACTGTTTTCCTAGAAAAAGAAGAAACCTTAACCATAAAACCTTGAATCAAGAGAACAGTGGGGAATACAATCTTCCATGCATCTAACAATGAAACTTCAGCTGTAGGTAAACCAGAGTCCTGTAAGTTCTTTGAAATAGGATATGTATGTATGTATTTATTTATTTATTATCTGCTTTTCTATACCACCTTTTCCAGGAATCAAGGCGATTTATAATGAACAATAACATAACGGGGTTACATAAAACTTCTGAAACACGTACAATAGCATAACAGGTTTACATATAACTTCAAAACAAGTACTTGTGGAAGGGAAACTACCTTCTCTGCTATTGAAACCCTTGAAACCTGTAGGGCAACTTTGTAAGCTTGCTAAGAGTCAACATTGGTGAGAAACAAGTCTCTCAGCAAAAGAGACCACTGACCCCATAAAACCCAAGAGTGAAGGGGTAGGGGACTTCTCTTAATAGGGCTTAGAGAGCCTCGCAGAAAGTGGGAAAGAGTCTGAAATTAGTGGATTCACTCCACTAAAGAATTCCTAGGACTGGCTGGAGATGTCTGTTCTTAGGTCCGCCAATCAACCCCTGGAGCTGGAGGAAGCTGACTTGCCTTTAATCTTCCTTTTTCATGTCTTAAAATAGATACCAACAACCAACCAGTACCTCTCTATAGGTACCCAAGGGCTTGATTGACATTAAAAACGGGCTCTCTTTTGGTCATGAGACCTCAGGAAGTCGAAATTAAATAAGAAGACACCAGCCCATGCTTGGAGGTGTCTGTCTATAGGCCCACCACTGGAGAACAATGAGTTGATTTGCCTTTAATTTTACTCTCTTACATCTTAAAATAGATACTAACAACCAAGCAGAACTTCTCTATAGGCACTCAGGGATCCTAGGGCTCCTCTTTGAGTTCAATGCTTTGGTCATGCGACATGGGGAAGTAGAAATTAAATAAGGAGACATCGGCCCATGTCAGTAGTGGTATCCAAGCGGGCAGTTCAAAACTTCTGGAAGGCCCAGTCTTCAATAACCTTCTCCTCCAGTGAGCACCAGAAGAGGCCCTACCTCAACACAATGTTTCCATGCTCTTGAAGCATCTCATTATCCCTTTTTCTCTCCATTAACAGTAATTATAATGCAAATTAATTAATTATTTTTTTTATTTTTATTTATTTAATAGTTTTTTTATGTACCACCTTCATTCCAAGGTGGTTTACAATGAACAACAGCACATAATTTCACGAGATTTGTTTTACATTGTATAAGGGGGTAAACAACTTGGAGTTAAAAGTGGGGTTAACATGGGGGTTGTGACTGAGTCAATAAATCAGAGGTGGATATTGCATATATAGTTATGTAATGTCATTAGGCCCAAAGTGTTCTATGAATAGATGTGTTTTAAGTAGTTTCTTGATATCTTGAGTAGATTGAGCAGATCTGATGGTTTCGGGTAGGGAGTTCCAGATCGTGGGGGATAAAGCGAGAAGACCTTGTTGCTTGCCTGTTGTGCACATTTGGTCTTGAGAAGAGGGATGGTCAGGAGATTTTGGTTTGCTGATCTTCTTGGTCTTGTCGTGGATGCTCTTGTGATTTGATCGTTAAGGCAGAGAGCGGGGAAGTTATGAAGGATTTTGAATGTAGTAGTTATGGATTTGTGGTTAGTCCTTTGAGCAATTGGAAGCAAGTATAAACTTTTTAGGACTGGAGTTGTGTTGTCGATTTGTTCAGCCTGTTAGAATTCTGGCGGCAGTGTTTTGTACTAGCTGGAGTGGGTACAGTGCCTGTTTTGACAGCCCTTGATAGATGATGTTACCATAATCGAGGTGGGGTATAATGATGGCTTGAAGGACAGATCTGAAATTTATTTATTTAACCAGTTTTCTATATCGCCTTATCCTTCAATCAAAGCAGTTTACATTATGTAATCACTACAAACAGGTACTGGATACATTCCCTTGTCCCAAAAAGGCTCACAATCTATGTGTACCTGAGGCAATGGAGGGTTAAGTGGCTTGCCCAAGGCCACAAGGAGTGCCTATAGGACTAGAAACCCCAGTCCCTCCAGCCTGAGGTACTGTGTCCTAATCACTAGGCCACTCTTCCCTCTAATTGTTGTCTTGTAGCAGATGGCGTAGGAGTTTAAGGAGTTCAGGTTTCCAGTATGCTGAATTTGCTGCATTCTTGATGTGAGCAAGCATGTTGAGGCTGCTGTCAATAGCTAAACCCCAAGGTACTTGATTTCCTTTCTTATGGTAATTTCAGCATTATGTATTGTGAGCTTGTCTGGCAGTTTAAAGTTTTGGTCTCTGAATATTAGTAGTGGTTCAGTTTTGTTTTTATTCACTGCAAGATTAAGATCAGCAAGGAGGTTTGTGATAGCGGAGAAGACATCAGATATAATTGCGAAGTCCGGATTGAGTATATTGAATAGCATAAGGAACATGTCATCTGTGTAGAGATGAAAGTGCATGTTCCATTTTCTTAATACGTAGGTTACAGATGGGCTGTATTTAGGTGTTAATTAGTAAGGTAGACAGGGCTGAGCCTTGAGGGATACCTTTTGTTAAGTTAAATGGTTTGGAGTTGGTGAGACCATCTTTTACTTGCATGGTTCTGTCTGAGAGGTAGGATGTGAACCATTTTAAGGTGCTATTGGTTAGACCTATATTGCTGGTGTGATATGATACCGAGTCAAACGACGCACTGATGTCAAAGCTTGTCCAGACCTATGATGATCCGGTTGAAGAGATCCGTGAAGTGTGTCAACGCCATGTTGGGGGCGGAAGCCATGCTGTCAATAGTTATACCAATTAGATCACAAGTTTTAATGCAAATCTTATGCTGACAAGGTAATGAGATGCAAAAACCATGAAAAACGGCTAATTAGCTAGTGATACAGAGAAAAATAATATACAGTACTTAAATCCCTAAAAGTGAATACAGACCTGTTAATGCAAAAGACTTAACTTTGCTTTGGGAAGGTATGGTTATTGTCTATGTTAATACACTAATGCTTGTAAATTAATGCAAAACTCTTTTGAATGTCATTAACATGAGATGCTAACATGAACTAATTAATACATGTTGATTAACATGTCTTAATTGCTGATATGGATGCATACATTGACCTCAAGATTTGAAGACTGAAATAGATGCACATTTCTCAGAATATTTAACTAAAGTTACTAGACACAAAGGATTAATGGATGTCTTCTCTCAATTATTTAGATTATGGCCCTTCTGAATAAAATTATACAGAACAACCCTAAAACTATCAGTCCCTTTGCTAGAAGACCTCCAACGTATGTCATACGTGAAGGATTGTTGGACTTGCACAAGGATCATGAATCGAGCAAAGTGAGGTAAAGAAATTCATATTATATGCTAATTATTTTAATGTATTTATAATTATGATTTAATGAGCATTCAACATATTAGTCACTAAAAGGAACTTAGCTATAGAAAACAATGTATTTTAATTCTAAGCACATTTACGTTTTACCAGGTGGCTCTCAACCTTTTTGCTTTTACGACTCCCCTCACCTACTGTAGAACTTCCTCAGCCCCTTGGTATCACATTACAAGTAGTTTCTCTGTGTACAGTTTAGATAAACAATTATAGTTTTCATTATGTTTTTTTTTGTTAGAGTTGATGAACTCCCTGGAATCATTTCACAGGTGGCTCTGGTCTTCTTGTTGTGAATCATTAGATTAAGTGACATATTTAAGGCCTCATAATGAGAGGTAGTGGAGGAAAGTGAACAACAGTAACCAAGTTTCTAGTTCTTTCTTTTTTGCAACCTTGCCTGCCAAATCTATGGACATAGAAACAGAAAACATGATGACAGAAAAAAAAAATCATATGGCCTATTCAGTCTGATTTTTGTGTTTGCTCCATGATTCAGACATTGTCCTTGCCTCTGTTACCTCCACTGGGAGGCCGTGTCATGCATCTACCACTCTTTCTGTACAGAAATATTTCCTTTACCTTTTCACCATCATCCTATGACCTTTCCCTCGTTCCAGTCTCCTCTCCACTGAAGGAGGCCTGCTTCCTGTGTGTTTATACCTTGGAGATACTCTACCATATGTCCTGTATCTTGCTTTTCCTCTAGGTATGACTATGTAGATTTTTAAGACTATTCTCATTTGCTATATGGAGAAGACCCATTTTAGTAGCGGCCCTCAGAACAATTAAGCTCTTTCCATGAAAGGAATTCCTGTTAGCATGAAAATGAACATGCTTCTACTTGCAGAATAAGCTTAAGATGTCACAGCAATGCTGTTAAGTGTGCCGCCTGAAGTCAGCAGCCTCGGTAACTCAGAACACTGGTTCGGTACCAGTTTGGGAGAAAAAATCCTCGTTATACCTTCAAGCTATTGTGTTATGTGGAGATCTGTTGCCTCTTCTCTAAACCCCCAAACCTGCCTTGCATATTGGTTCTTGCAAGATTAGAGTCCAGAGAACTATGGCTATAGGCAATAAAGCTACAAGGTAAACTATTTAAGACTAATACAAGAAAATATTTTTTCACTCAACGTGTAATCAAACTCTGGAATTTGTTACCGGAGGATGTAGTAAAGGCTGTTAGTGTAGCTGGGTTTAAAAAAGGTTTGGACAAGTTCCTGGAGGAAAGGTCCATAAACCATTATTAAGAAGGGACCCAGGATATCAATGCTTGACCCAATACAAGCATTGTGGAACCTGTGTCTTTTGGGGAAACTGCTATGTACGTATGACCTAGATTGGCCACTGTTGGAAACAGGATACTGGGCTTGATGGACCTTGGTCTGACCCAGTATGGCATATCTTATGTTCTTATGAGTTACGAAAATCTTTTAAACTGTAGAGGGAAGTACAAATGCTGCAGAATTTGCTCCTTATGATTATTTATAACCCTATCTTTTGACCCAGTTGTGTGCTAAATTATCACATTTTAGTAAACATTTCCCTAAATGAAAATAAAAATGCTTCAGTGGCGTCAATATGCAGTGGTCTGATATCTGCATAAAAATATATGGAGAGTTTATCCATATCTTTATGTGGTTTTTCCGGGAACCTATGTATTCAAGCCAGAACCCTATAAAATTCCAGCATAAATTGAAAGTTGCAAATGGGTTGTCAGTGGTGGCACTTGAAGGTCCTCTTGCCCGTTTAAAGTTATGCAGCAACCCTGCCGTTGAAAACTGAACTCAAATTTATCCCTGATGTTTCTGCATTGAGACCCAAATGCATAAATTAAATGGATAACGGCAATATGTAACTTCCGTCCCCATCCTGGCCCAACCCCCAAATCCTGTCCTAATTTGGATGGATAAAGTTTTCCCTTTTAGGAACATATAATTCAAATTTATCCATATCGGTGTTCAGAAAATTAAAATACTTGTATACTCTACACCAGATGCTGCGGCGACATGCATGGTTTTGAAAATGATCCCAAGTGTTTTTATTTTTTCTAGGAAAAGTTGACCCTGATTTAAGTAGACTGAAAGGTTGCAAAGCTTTGAGCTTAGTTAAGCTCGCTGTCTTAAACTTTTGTCCTTCTGACATACTGACTCAGTAGCTGTGAGTGATTTTATTGGGTTCCTTGCTAATAGATCAGCTTCCCCAGAAAATCAATTATTTACTGTGATAATACTTCCTGGGAACATGTTGAATAATTAAACCTCACCCTGATGATAAGCTTGTCTTTCTCAATGTAAAATCTTTCTGAAGTTGAGCACTTGCCACTTGGCTCTCCGCTGATTACGCCCCATTAAAATTCCCATGGTATACTTGCACATACCGAATAGAATGAAAAGGGAGCTCTTTTAATTATGGAGCTTTGAGAAACAATTGTGAAGTTGGAGAACAAGAAGTCTTCGAAACACAGACATTTCCAAAGACAATAGAACCAGAAAATCGGTGTGGTGCACAAAATTCCTCTTTGAAGCTCCCACTTAGTAAAAGAGCCGTGACTGATGGACGGTAGCAAACTCCTGTTTGTGGGATGTTCCTGCAATATTCCATCTGCCTATGTGATATTTAGGAGGGCGGTATAGCAGCTTTTATATGGGTAAAGAGTGGATTTTTACATGTAGATAGTAATTTCAGAAAGGATTTGGAGGGGGGAGGGGAACAGAAAACTATATGTGTTTTTCTAAATTTACAAGGGTACTATACCCATACCTTAAAAAATCTGGGTAGAGGTATATCCACCTATTCTGAAGCAGGTGAACGTGTCAGTTAACTGTTCATTTAGAACTGAGCTTGCACCAGGAATTAAGGGAATATTGTGCTTACCACTCTGGTGTTTAAACCCTCCTCCAAAATCCCCTAAGATGCGTCTAAATGCTGAGATTAATATGTGTAGCTTGCAAATCAGCATTTATACAGTAAATGCTCTTGCATGGGCAAAACCTTGCGTGAGGTTGTTTCTGTCGGCCGTTGCGCATGCTTTCCTTTGCATCTTTATATGCATTTTACAAAAGGCTCCGCATTCTTTGGAAGCCGTTTTCATACTTCGGGGTACTTTTCCTAAAGGGCTCTACGGTGTTGTACCTAAGACATCAATAGCACCAAAACTATGGTGCGTTAGGTAAACCACTTTGGGGGGAATGGAAAGCATGTTCCCAAAGCCCTACGCCCTAATGTGGCATTAGGTGAACCCACACTAATTGCATGGGTTGCAGCTAGCACACAGTGTTTACCCTGTGCTAACTCTGCATTGCTCACCCCACTTTCTCTCTGCCCCCTTACCGCCCTAACGTGCAATTCACAGTTAGTGTGGGAATCAGTCCATGCTGTCATGGCCCCCAAGCTAGCTGTCAACTCATGTCCCAACGCACCTTCATTGCATGCCAGAACACATGCTGACATCTAGCGTCCTTTAGTAATGGACCCCTTAGTTTTCCTTGCATTGAAGTACATTGAGGTTTCAGGACAATATGTACATGTTCCTTAGGAATTTTCTGGACACAAACACTAGTGCACAGAGTGGAGCAGAGTGATTGAGCTTAGAAAGATTTAGGAAGGCCAGAGACATATGGCGATCTCATAAACTGAGCTCCTCGGTACTCCTTGCTTATTTCTATTTGATATATTCATGATTCTGTAACAGCCATGTGATTATTATTGGGCTCCCTCTCGGTGTTACCTGGTAGGATGGGCTAATAGGAGGCCATTTTTGTTGCTTATGTGGTATTTCAAAATGCTTTTCCCCTCTTTTGTTTCATCCTCATTAGCTCAAATTTTGTTATTCAAGTTGGATCTTGGATGAATATATTCTTGAAAATTATATAAAAATTAAACCAACAAAGATAATTATCATCACTAAAGAGATGCATCATTCTTACTCAGTGGTGTATAATGCTGCCAGCACAGATGAGGAAAAGATACAGAGACAGAAGGCAATTTCCATGTTCACCTTTCTTTAATGTGTATATTTTTTTCTCTTATTTATTTATCATTTTCATGTACAACTTGTCCCCATAGGCTTCAAAGCACCATACAACAAAATGTTAAAATAGAGAGTTCAATATATATAAAAATGATCATAACATAATTAGTGTAAACATATTTATTTAGTTAGCATTTTGATCATCTTAAAGTCTGCTAAATTGAGAAGAGACTGTATAACACTTCATGCTTAATTAAATCAGAATATTACTGTTGAAAGAGTACTTTAAAATGCATAAAATTATGAGAAATTGTACTGCAATAGATAGAGAAATTTACAACAGAAATAAGCTAGTAACATACAGTAGTTGTTGTTGTTGTTGTTGAGTATCGTCAAGTCTGTGTCGACTCGTAGCAACCTCTGGATAGTTGTCCCAAACTATGTTCGGTCTTCAGTCAGGCGGCTCATTGTTGAAAGAGTGGCATCTGAAGCTGCTATTATTGTATCAATACATTTCATTGCTGGCCTTACTCTTTTGCATTGACCTTCTACCTTGCCAAGCATGATGTCTTTCTCTAATAATCTCTCTCTTCGCGTGATGTGTCCAAAGTATGAAAGTCGAAGTCTTGTCATCTGAGCTTTTAAAGAAAGCTGTGGTTTGATCTCCTCTAGTACTGACTGGTTTGTTCTTTGGGCAGTACATGGTATACACAGTATTCGTCACCAGCACCATAATTCAAAGGCATCAATTTTCTTCCTGTCTATCTTTTTCACTGTCCAACATTTGCATCCATATGACGTTATTGAAAATGCCATGACTGAACAAGTCGAATCTTTGTATGGAGAGAGACATTTCTGCTCTTGAAAATGTTGTTCTAGGTCCTTCATAGCCATTCTGCCAAGAGCAACGTGTCGTCAGATTTCTTGACTGCTTGTTGCTTCTTTATTGATAGTTGATCCAAGTAGGTTAAAGTTGTCCACTATTTCAATTTCTTCTCCATCAATGATGAACTTATTCATTTTGCCAGTTGTCAGAATCTTTGTCTTCTTAATGCTAAGGTACAGACCAATTTTAAGACTATATTTCTTGATCTTGAGAAGAAAATGTTTCAAATCGTCTTCACTTTCAGCCAGTAATGTGGTATCATCAGCATAATGAAGGTTGTTGAGTCTTCCACCAATCTTCACACCTCGGTTGTCTTCATACAGTCCTGCTTCTCTGATGATTTGTTCTGTATATAAATTAAAGAAGTAGGGGGAAAGTATGCAACCTTGTTGTACACCTTTGCTGATTTTAAACCATTCTGTTTCTCCTAGTTCTGTTCGAACTGTTGCTTCTTGATTAATGTAAAGGTTGCGCAAGAGAACGATCAGGTGTTCTGGTATACCCATGCTTCTTAATTTGGCCCAGAGTTTCTCATGGTTTACACAGTCAAAAGCCTTGCTGTAAACACATAAACACATACAGATATCCTTTTGGTAGACTTTTGTCTTTTCAAGGATCCATCTCACATCTGCGATAATGTCTCTTGTGCCTTGCTCTTTCCTGAACCCTGCTTGCACTTCAGGCAGTTCTCATTCCAGGTATGGTTGTACTCTCTGCTGGATGATCTTGAGTAGAATCTTGCTGGCATGTGGGATCAGAGCGATTGTGTGTTAATTTCCACAGTTAGTTGGGTCACCTTTCTTCAGTATTGGTATAAACACAGATCTTTTCCAGTCAGTTGGCCATGAATTAGTCTTCCAGATTTACTGGCAGAGCCTTGTAAGTATCATAACAGCTTCATCCAATTGCTATAATACTTCAATGGGAATGCCATCAATGCCTGGTGCTTTGTTCTTTGATAAGGCTTTCAATGCTGCTTAAACTTCTTCTTTCATCACCAATGGTTCCTGATCATAAGATATAGGTTGAAACGGCTGTTGGTCCACTTGATCTTTTTTTTTTTAATTTTATTTATAATCAACCAAGCAAAGTAACAGCCATCAGCAAGCCAAACAACAAACCCCCGAGCAGGGTGTACTCTTATCCCTGCAACAGGGAACCATTTTTATACAAGCTTACACGGCATCAAGAAACAGTTCCAAAGTTATTACATTTTGTATTTTTACAAGCAGGAACACCCCCCTCCTTTCCCCCCTCCCGTCGCAGTCCACAGCCCCCACAGCACCAGCCCCAATCAACCTCATGGAACCGTCCCCCCAATTCGCCCCCGCTGTTCAGCCTCTATTCTTCCGACATCATTAGGAGCCCACATTAAGCACTTCATTCCTACAATATGGCCCGAGACTCTGAATATAAGGTTCCCATATCAACATAAAAGTGGACCATCTCTTCACGTGGCCCTTAGCTCTCCAGTGTTCAGTCAGCATCAGATGGTGAAAACTATTGCGTCACTCCAGGAAAGTAGGCAGGGAGCTGTCCCGCCATCTGTGCAGTATCGGACCCTTCCCCACCAAACAGGCCTTATGCACCAGCAGCCGCTCCCCTTTCCCCTTCGGCAGGGCCGGATTTAACTGGTCCAAGGTTACCAGCGAGCCCGTCCAGGGGAAACGCTGTTCTAACAACCCCACTAGGCATTGATGGATACGGGACCAATAAGGACGAATACGCCTACACGTCCACCACATATGGGTTAGGTCAGCTAGTGGCTTTGCAAATAACCTCTCCTATGATGGAAACTTATCTCCTCTGCAGCATATAGTTTTTGGAAAAAACCCTTAAACACTGCACTGATCGCCTCTTTTTTATTTTGGAGGCGGCCTTGATCATCCCGAAGAGTTGCGACCAACCGTCCACTGCGTTGACCCTTCAGGCACCTACCTAACAATGTGCCTGGTTTATCTCCAAAACAGTGTAGCTTATATTTATAGTACATTATGGATTTCTTAGCTCGTTGATGCAGCAATTCGTTCAAGGCAACCTGAAGCTCCCACAGTCTCTTCTTATTAGACATCGTGGGGGTATGTCCACTAAGCCGCCGTGCCCGAGTGACTTGTTTCTCCAGCTTAATTATTTGCTCTGCCATCAATCTTCGCTTCCGGGCAACATAACCAATTATCTCCCCCCTTAGCACCACTTTAGCCGTCTCCCAGACCAGTTCCGGATCGTCTCTATGAGCCTGATGATTCATCTCAAATTCCTGCCAGCGTTGACGCAGAAATTGCTGAAATTGGGTATCCTTATAAAACTCAATTGGGAATCGCCATATACGCGTAAAGCCAGTGACTCCCCCCCATTGTACCTCCAACCAAATCATAGCGTAATCCGAAATTTCAAGAGGGCCTATCTGAGCATCCCCAGTACATGCGAACTGACTCGCTGAAATCATGAGGTAATCAATGCGTGCACTGGTACCATGCGCCCGCGACGAATGAGTAAAATCCTTTTCAAGAGGATGTATCAATCTCCAGGGATCTACCAGACCCAACCTAGTTCGAAAACTCTGCAGAGTCCGGGCAAGGAGCTGCCATTTGCGAGTGCCACTGCCTCGCGAGGTATCCAGGTCTACGTCAAAGACGCCATTGAGATCCCCACCCAGGATCAGCGGCACGTCCGGCAGTTGTTCAACTTTAGCCGCGAGCCGATTAAAAAAATCCGGATCCCGCGCGTTAGGAGCATACAAATCACCCAAAATTATCTCCCGATCTTCCAGCAGACCATGCAATAACAAAAATCTCCCATGTGGGTCCACAACCCGCTCCGTTAACGTAAAGCGCACCCGCTTGTGAACTAGAATGGCCACTCCGCCTTTCTTACCCAGTGCGGGAGCCCCCCAGACCTGTCCCACCCAGTCTCTACAGAGTTTGGTGTGCTCCTCCGCCGTCTGGTGTGTTTCCTGTAGTAGCGCAATATCACATTGATGTCTAGCCAATGCTTTCAATATTTTATATCTCTTGATGGGGCTGCCTAGTCCACAAACATTCCAAGAAAAGACCTTCAACATGTCTCCCCCATCATAGGTCTATCTGAGGCTCAAATATCCACAGAAAACACATACATTCAGAGGAAACCCCCACAGCCCAGGGCCGCCTCCTGCGTATCTCCCAAATGAAATGGCCAAATGTCTGTGAGGGCTGTAGACTGCGACAATTCCCTCTCCTTTCCCACCACCCCCTGCTGAACCCCCCCTCCAACCGCTACCAACTCCTCCTAGCCTAATCCTAGACTAAGCCTCCCCCTGTGGTATTCAGGCCTACCCCAACTCACTGAATCCCCTCGTACCAGGCTTGGATAACCGCCATTCAAAATAAACTCCCCCATTCACTACCCCCTGACACCCACACCCGAATCCGAACCAAGACCCTCACCAATATTAGCTCCCCCTAAAACTATACTATCACACTTACACGTCTGCCCCGAGTCATTCAGCCATTCGCCCCCATACATCCATTCCCTAACCCAAAAGAAAGAGATCCTCGGGGCCACTCACCAAGACTCCAGGAGGAGTGGGCCACTCAGAAAGCTCCATACCAAAAAAACTCCAGTAGAAACAAACAGAACCCCCGCCCTTAATGAAACTATAGACCCAAGTCAATAAAAAGACACACACCTCGCATTCAAATACCGCACACACACAAATATACCCCGATTAATATACCATTAAACCACACGCCCACATTATTAAATCATAAGGCAGATTATAAAAAAAGTCCAAACACAGGGGAGACATCGGGCCACCTCGAGCCCCTCTTCAGACCCCCCAACATTGCCAGGCTCTCCAGCCTACAGAGCCGCGCCATCTTGCTTGAAGCTCCAGCAGGTATGGCCGCCATCCTCACGGAACAGAGTCCGAAGCTGCAGATATTCATTCCACAAACGCTTGGGCATCTGCGGGCGTCAATAATAACTGAGTCCGGCCTTGATAATCCACCCGAAGCTTAGCCGGGTACAGCAATGAGAAGCGCACTCCTCTGTTCACTAATTGGGCACAAGTCGCTGTAAATGCCCTTCGTTGTTGGCTGACCAGCTGGGAATAGTCCTGGAAAATCAGGATTTGGTCCGAGCCATCCGCCGGTCTCCTGCGGGCTCGAGCGGCTCGTAAACTTCCTCCTTCTGGCTGAAATCAAGAAAGTGAGCTATGACGGCACGTGGCCGACGGTCCTGATCTCACTTAGGGCCCAGGCGATGCACATGCTCTAGCTTAATCGGGCCAGTCACCTTGCCACTCAGATTTTCCTCGATCCAGGCAATCAAAAAGCCCCGTAGAGCGCTGTCGGCCACATTCTCCGCAATCCCCACAAATCGCAGATTTTTGCGGCGCCCGCGGTTCTCCAGATCATCCATCTTATCGGCCTGTTTCACCGTGGCTTCCAAGGCCTGTACTCGTGCCGCCAGGGATTGCTGGGTGTCTTCCAGGTCAGATATTCTGGTCTCTGCCTGCTCCATGCGACCAGTGAACTCCAAGATGTTGTGATTAACGCTCTGAATTTGTTCCGTCAGCTCACAGAAACGCGTATCCAGTGCCCGCACTACTGCAGCACTAATCTCAGCCACCATCGAGGAGTTGCTTCCGTAGCTGGACTCCGAGGCGTGCCGTCCGCCGTCTTCACATCAGGGGCTCGGGGCTTCTCTCTCTTTGGTGGTTTGGCGGCCATCAGACTCCCCCAACGCTCAGGAAAAAACCTCTTGTCGGTTCACTCGTACCCCGTCACTGAGACACAGTGGGAGTAAGGTTAATTAGCCCATTAAAGCCTGGTAAATTTGCCGTTATGTGGGGTAAGGGCCTGGAGCTGACCACCGCACGTCCAATCAGCTCATTACCACACCGGAAGTCGGTCCACTTGATCTTTATGGTATAATGACTCTGTATATTCTTTCTACCTTTTCTTGATCTTCTCAGCATCATTCAATATGGATCCTTGAGCATCTTGTAGCATGCCAATTCGAGGCTGGAATATTTTTTATTTTTTTTAAACTCTTGTAGCTTTAGAAAAGCTGATCTTATTCTTCCTCTAAGAGCATCTGATTCTGTTTCCTTGCATTGTGTCATTGTAGTATTTTTCATTGTCTTGTCTTGCTACACGTTGGAAATCTCTGTTAAGTTCTGCAATTGCTTCTTTTTCTCTTCTGGCTTTAGCTTCTCTGCATTTCTGGACAATTTTCAGTTTCTTCAGTCATCCATTTTTGCTGTTTTTGCTTTTTCACCTTATGTTGAAACTTATCACTTTCTTCCCAACACAACCTTCTTGATGTCATCCCATAACTCTTCTGGAACTCTGTCATTTGTATTTAAAGCAGCAAATTGATTTCTCAGGCAGTCTTTAAATTCCACTGGTATATTCTCAAGGTCATATTTTGCTATGTTTATGAATGGCTAGCTCTTTTTCAACTTTAGCTTGAGTTTGCATACTAGTAGTTGGTGATCTATACCACAGTCAGCTCCAGGTTTTGTCTTTGCTGATGTTATCGAGCTTTTCTATTGTTGTCTTCCACAGATGTAGTCAATTTGATTTCTGTACAATCCATTGGGTGAAGTCCACATGTACAGTTGGCACTTGTGTTGCTGGAAGAAGGTGTTTGGTATGAATAGATCATTGGTCTTTCTCCAGCTGTGTTTCTGTTGCCAACCACTTTGCCGCCTTCTTTATTGCCAACTTTTGTGTTCCAGTCACCCATGACTATCAGGTATCCTGTTTTTATGTTCTGTCAGTTTCAGCTTGCACTTGTTCATAGAACTCATCAACATCTTCCTCTTCTGCAGCTGTTGTTGGGGCATATACCTGAATTATAGTTGTGTTGATGGTCTTTCCTCATAGATGAATGGAAATTAAGCGTTCACTGACTGCATTGTATTTCATTACAGTTCTTGCAAGTTTCTTCTTAACTATAAATGCAACACCATTTCTTCTTTGTCTTTCATTTCCAGCATAGTAAACCATATGATCATCAGATGCAAAGTGTCCAAAGCCACTCCATTATAGTTCACTGACACC
The DNA here is from genome assembly GCA_033557465.1 of Ichthyophis bannanicus. Taxonomy (NCBI): domain Eukaryota; kingdom Metazoa; phylum Chordata; class Amphibia; order Gymnophiona; family Ichthyophiidae; genus Ichthyophis; species Ichthyophis bannanicus. The sequence goes on along the minus strand of CM066049.1, from coordinate 113,421,224 downwards.
CAACAGATCGAGTTGTACACATTCCATTTCATTTTTGACCACCTACAATTTCCCTTGGTTCATGCTTCATACGTTCCATATCCCAATATGTAAGATATCTTTGCAACTGACCCGTCTTCAAAGGATTCAAAACACTGCTGCCCGACTTGTCACTCACTCCTCTCCTAGGGACCACATAACCCCCCTTCTTCTTCACCTCCACTGGTTACCCGTTTCTTTCCACATCCAGTTTAAACTACTTACTGTTGTCCACAAAACACTTCACACTATCACCCTGCAATACCTGGCAGACCTCATCCACTTCCATACCCCCAGACATACCCCTCGCTCTTTTCACCTCAACCGCCTCACACTTCCCTCTCCCTCCTTTGTCCACCTCCAGTCCACCCGCTCCTCAGCTTTCTTTTTCATAGACCCTGCCCTCTGGAACTCTCTCCCCACTTCCCTTCTTCTAGAACCCCATCACCCCACCTTTAGACGCGTCTTAAAGACCCACCTCTTCTCCCTAGCCTTCAACCTTCCCACCCCCTTTCCGTAGCCTCTCCCCCTGTGTCTACTGTTCTCAACTAGTTCTTTTTTCTCTTTCCTATCAAGAATTGTAAATTTCTTTTCAATTTTCCGGCCTCGTGCCCTACCTTGTTAACTTTATGAATTGTAAACCGCTCTGACTACCACTGAAGGGCGGTCAAGCAAATGAAATAAACATAAACATAACACATAAACATAAATCTCTGGCTCTTTTTTCATGTGCAGCTACATCAGCAGATCCAACCACATCATAAATGCTGGCTTTACTCTGAAAAGTCTTCAGTTCATCCCCAGTAGCCATGAGTTTCTTCCAACCTGCTGGTCTCATCTTCCAGCATTATAGTGCAATTTGTTTTGTGACTATCCATTGGGTTTTCGCGACAAGATAGAGAAGTAGTTTGCCAAGCCTTTCTTCTGCACAGTTAATTCCAGTGGTGTTGCATTTGTCACAGAAATATGATCCTCCGCTTTACCTAGATTGGCCACTGTTGGAAACAGGATACTGGGCTTGATGGACCTTGGTCTGACCCAGTATGGCATATCTTATGTTCTTATGTTCCGCTTACTACACCGTCCCATTCTGCTGCTGCCCAGATGGGTGGTTTGTCTTAGTCTGGCATCTCAGCTGAGACGTGTCCATCTTGGGAGACCCTGCCAGTAGCTAAGTTATTGATAGCTTAGCTCTCAGCATCAGTGATGCACTCAAGCACTCACAGCACGACAAGCTGCAAACCAAGTGAGGGGTAATATAATTAGGGTTCTGATTTTGGGTGTAACCAAAACCCTCCCAGAAACAGCCTGCTTCTCAGAGCCTAAGTCCTCTGCCAATCACAGATTAACAAAAGCAGCATTTGAGTTGGCCAATGCCTACTTCCTCTTCATATCACTGCCCATCTTTAGTTAGTAATTCAAAACCAGCAGCCACCGTGCCAAACTTTGTTCCTTCTTTTGAAGCTCAGAGCTTTTAACACTCTGGCGCTAGGCTACAGGGGAAGAAGCAGTACATTGGGGTGCCGAGACTGCTGGTTTTAAATGATGAAACTGAGACCAGTATCCATAGAGGGAAGAGCAGAGAGCAGTTGCTGGGCCCAAGTCAAGTGGAGTCAACAGCAGCCCTGAACATGAGAGATTGGATGAGTCCTTCCAGTTTCCCAGGGATCCTCATGAACTTTGACTTGCTTTTCCTGAGGCTGATATCTATAAGACTTCAAGGTACATTTTTTGTCTTAATGTTCTATTGTGCCCTTGTGAGTCAATGCTTTTTGCTGGGGAATGAAAATTTATTTTGGTTTATTTTTAGGCTTCTGAATATCATTACTAGATTTTTTGCAGGGAAATCTGGGAAACTTATCTGAATTGAGGTTGGGTTGGGGGAAGAGGGACACCATTGTTCAGCTTTAAGCAACAATGTGTGGAGGAGGGAAGAGGAGTCATTATCCTGTCCCCCTGCCCCGTCCGTCCCATGACAAGAGCAATATCACTCCCAAGCAGACAGATCAACAGAGAAATTGGAAAAGTGATGCTTTTTTCCCCTTACAATGTAAATTCTAAAAACGGACATAGTCCAATCACTAAATTGAAAATATTTTTTTTTTATCCTCTCTGTCCCCATTGCTGAAATTGGGAACAGGAGGATGCCAAACATATGGGAGTCAGGGACATAGCTCTAAAATTGGGAAGAAGCCTCGAAAATCAGAGACATTTGGTAACCTTCCTCCTGAAGACAAAGTCTTGAACCTGATAGTGACTCTGATGTGCTGTTTATTCCCTTTGAAAATAATGGCAAAAGCATGCAAACAACTTTCACCCCCTGCCAGGACTTTGCCACCTACTCCCGCTGACACCATGTACCCATACGTTCTGTACCCATAAGTCCACTCTTCTAGCCATATATCCACTCCCTTATAAGGTCATCACTCATTTGCTCCACCTCTAGTCCCAAAGTCTCTATCAGCCTTGTAACTCTGCTTGCTCCTCTCCCATCTTCTACTCCACACTCCCAGCACATGTGCCCCTTCTAGGCTCCGACCCTTTCATGATTTTTTTCTAATACATTTGAGGAGAGAGGCTGGAAGGGGAGAGTGAGTGTAGGGCCAGTATTAGACATACTGGGACCCAGGGCAGAATCTGGGGAGGGGGTCCCAAAGCCCACTTGCAGGCAATGTCTTCTTCAGTTTCAGACAGGCTTGGGGCACTCCTGTGACATGGGGCCCAGAATTGCCCACCCCTAACAACTGCTCTGATGGGAGAATGAGAAGGAATAGATGGAAAAAAGACTGAATGGGGAAGAGCAAACGAGGAGAGAGACCGGGAGAGAGAATTGAATCCACCGAAAACGTTGCCTAAAATTTTATTTCATGATACATAAACACCAACACATACCTATTTTTGTTGCCCTCCAAAACCACCTAATTACTTGAAAAATAAACAGATAAATAGAGCTATATAAATGTCTAGGAACTGAAGGCCTATACTTCGTAGCTGATGCCTACAGATAAAGAGCACTTGCCTTCCCCTCCCCTGGTCTGCCCTGCTGACCCTGCTTGTACTTATACGGTTCTGTGGCAATCACATTTCCTTATCCTCACTCTTATCCACTATAGAAGAAATTTTATAAAGGCTTTTGTTGCACATAAATCCCATGTTATGCGCATATAAGATTTCTTATAAAAATACCCCTTGGGTACTTGTATGCGACCCACGTGCATGCATGTTTGGAGGTGGAGTTTGGGCAGGGTCATGGAGTATGTGGATAGGTTATAAAATATGCAGCTACCCACATTCTTCTACTCGCTTCCAAGCTACTGCAAAGAGATGCGGCTTTCAGCAGGTTTTCTGAAGCGATTTTATGAAGACATCCAAAGGTAGGTTTACTAAGTTACACTAGCTGTTAACATGGGCTCGAGCATACGCCAATGGGCCACAATAACAGCCAGCACGCATTAAGTATACAGCCTTGGGTTAATTTCATGCTGTTTAGTGCAGAACAGGGGAGGGATATGGGCAGGGTAGAGGTGGCATATAGAAATATGACGGCAAAAAAGACCACACGGCCCATCTAGCCTGCCCTTCCAGATCAACCTCTACAACAGTCTCCGTTTTTCTTTTAGAAATGCTCAGTGTTTGTCCCATTCTTTTTTGAATTCAGATACTGTCCTCATCTCTACCACCTCCACTGGGAGACTATTCCATGCGTCTATCACGCTTTCCATAAAGAAATATTTCCGCTAATCACTCCTGAGTCTATCCCCTTTCACTCTCATCCTATGTCCTCTTATAGCGGAGCTTGCTTTCAGTTGAACCTGTGCATTTATGCCACAGAGGTATTTAAACAACTCTATCATATCTCCCTATCCCGCCTTTCCTCTAATATATACATATTAAGATCTTTAAGTCTGTCCTCATATGCTTTATAATGAAGATCACTGAGCATTTTAGTAGCCACGCTCTACACAGACTCCAGCCTGTTTATATCCCTTTGAAGGTGCGGTCTCCAGAATTGCACACCATACTCCAAATGAGGTCGCACCAAAGACTTATACAGAGGCATCATCACCTCCTTTCTTCTGCTAGTCATTCCTCTCCATATGCACCCAAGCATCCTTCTAGCTTTTGCTGTCGCCTTTTCTACCTGTTTAGCCCCTTTAAGATCATTGCTGGCATGTCTACATGTTGCAGTTAGCGCGGGCATTGACCATGCACATTTGCGGTCAGTGTTGCAGGTAGAGTGGGTGCGCTTAACAGCACCTCAGTAGTTGGCATTTCTTTGCTGCCAGCTCATGTTAGGGTCTGAATCAGTATGGTATCTGCTGAGGCAATGCTGTAAATACCCCCTGCAAGTAGACATGACTTCACACATTGATATCTACCCAAAATATGTGATTTCTACAAGACCTTTTCAGTAAACATACCCTATAGGCACCTACAGTATACTGTAGACATCTATGTGTCTTTATAAAATAGCCTCACAGTAGGCACCTACTTGACCTCCCAACTTACGCCACCTGTTATAATACTGCCCTCTATATATGGAATACTTCCTAGCTGTTTGCCATACAAGCTTGACTGCATGCAGGATATCGGGCCTTCTTCTTTTATCCCGTGGCAGCTTGCAGCCCATTCTAAGAAACTTGCCACATTCACCGCCCTTTCCCCCTCCTCCTCTTTTTGAGAGCTTGATGGACAACCACTCTCTTGTTTTTGACCCTCTACTGTTTCAGAATTGAGAATAAAATAGCCTGATATCCAAAAGCTCTTATCTTTTAGATTTTTCAGTGTTGTGTTTTGGATTAAAAAAATATGAGATTAAAGTTTGTTGATATTTCCCATGTTTCAAGCTAATGCTCATTCCTATTAATAGCTATCTTGGGGTGGGGAATGGAAGGGGACTTGCCTTGCAGTTAATGCTGAGGTCCTTATCACATGGTAAGTGCTAAGGAATTTAACACCACCTCAGAAAAAGGTATACAGTAACTAACTGCAGTGTGTGTTATTAATTATGCTGTTAATGTGAGTTAATGACTTTCCTTCATGTTAACTGAAGGCTTCCTTCCTGAAAATGCTGGGATTACTCCCCATCCATTAATGCAGAGGATTTACAATTAATGTGTTTTAATTTTGACCATTGCTATGCTGTAACTGCAAAATCTTAGCGCACGTTAGTAAATAGGCCCTTCAGGGTATTTTACTTTCTCTCTTACATGCCCTGCCGGCTTCCCATATCTCATTCCTTCCTCTCATGTGCATTTCCTGTAAACCTCATGACCACAGTCGGAGCTGCATGGATCACCAGTGTTGCTGTTAATCAGCACCTCATGAACACTGTTCAAGTAAGGTTACCAGCTGTCCCCGATTTTCAGGGATTGCCCCAATATTTACACAAAAGGCCCTGCTCCAAAGACTAGCGGTCCATGATTAGAAGCGATCCATGTTGTGCATACACGTCCCTTCTCTTTCTCTGCCCATGAAAAATCTACCTCATGCTACCTGCCTGGCACAGATACTGTAGAGAAGTGAAATGGGCTCTGACCCAGAGCAGCCCTGCTGTAGTATGCCAATACTCACCTGATGCTGAATCTACCTGACCCGACCTGGAGCAAAGATGAGCTGAGCCTGACAGCACTCCAGTCTGTGTTGCTCATTGAAGCAAGGCAAGGGGACATGCTGAATTGAGGGAGAGGCCCCCCCACCAATTCAGCATGTCCTCTTACCTCAAAGACTGGCACAAAAAAAAGAACAGTGCTCCCCCCCTCCAATCCAGCAGTACTGTTTTGTGCATTTGTTTTATGCTGCCTGCTGAAGAAAGTGGACATGCTGGATTGGGGGGTGGGGGGGAGCAAGGGAAAGATAGATCAAGGGGGAAGGGCAAAACAAGCAAGAAGGAGATGGACTACGGGGGAGGGCAAGGGAAACCGTGGGCAGATAGTGTATGCCAGTGCTTTTAATTTCTTATAATTTTTATGGCAGAAAGTTGTAGGGGATAGTGAGAAGGTGCTGCCCACCCCAGCAGCCCTAGATTTGCAAACCAAAAATCTGGTAAATGTCATTTCTTGGCCTGCGATCATCCTGACTGATCTTTTCTAGCACTGAAAAACAAAGGAGCCTGGAATACGTCTCTACTCTGGTTCAATCTTTATATCATCGTTGTGCGAGCAAGGTTCAAATCCATTACAAACATATTCCAGATCATGTACCAATGCACAGCAGATATTCCAATGCACAGCAGATGTTCTTCAAGGCTTGATAACCAAAGATACAAACAACCGACCCAGATGAACTAGCAGCAACAATAAACTCCGAACACTAGCTGGATACCATAAATCAAAGCAAGTTACCTCTGACGGAGCCATATCACTATCAGCACCGGCCCTCTGGAACGCCCTCCCAGATGAACTGCCAGCCATAAAAGACCTAAAGGATTTCCGCAAAGCCCTCAAGACCTTCTTATTTATGGAATACTATGACCAAGCAGCCTAAGAACTCCATTAACTAGGCATGCATGTATAGCTAAGCACAACCACGCATCAATGTAATGATAAGCTCTTCCACTTTACCCCTTTGTAAGTTATGTCTTCCCTTATTCAATGTAAACCCATTTTGTGTAACCCACCACTTTGATCGAAGGAGAAAGTGGTATACAAATCTGGATAAATAAATAAATATCAGAAGATGAAGGTTACATTCAGGTGCAATAGGTATTCTCCTATCCCCTGAGAGCTTATACTCTTATTTTGTACCTGAGGCAATGGAAGATTAAGTGACTTGCTCAAGATCAGAAACAGCAGCAGTGGCATTAAAGCAGACTCTCAGCCTGCTGGGCTGACCATTAGCCTTTTCCTTTATTCTGTAGGCAATAGATTGTATATCACAGAATAGAGATGATCTGGGTCAGCACAGATTACAGCTAATGCACAAAGCTGAACTCTTAGCGGAGCACGTGCAAAGTGAGTTAGCCGGTTGCAGGACAGTCAGCAGTACTAAACCTTTTAGTGCTGTTGAATCTCCTCTGCAACTTGGTTTGTACACTCTGATGCTAGTCGGCTAGTGTTGGGGTGTCCGGGAGTTAGACAATCAGGGGCAATATTGAACCACCGGCCGGTGAACCCTAACTGGATAAAGCTCAGACACTTAATGGCCGTTGGCTAAATATCACCCGTTTAGCTAATTGACAAACTGGGCAACCTGAATATTTAATTCTGGTGGCCAGGTATGGCCCTGGCATTGAATATCTGGGTTTAAATGAAAGCAGCAACAGCGAGCCACCTTAAGTACGCTTCCTGTCACCACCGAAAATGCCCCCCTTAAACTATAAAACTTTCTTCACCCTGTGCCATGTAGCCTCACAGGACGGTTGGAATGTCTGTGTGGATTAGGAATAACACGTTGAAGGTTTACTTAATATGAAGTAACAAGGAGAAACTGAAATTTGAATCACAGGCCATTGCCTCTTCTGAAGTCACTTCATTGGCCCTCTAGCTGTTGCTGTATCTAGTTCAAACTTCTCCCACTGACCTATAAGTGCCTCATTCTGCTGCTCCTCACTATCTGTCCTCTCTTATCTCTCCCTACACCCCTCTTCAGGAACTGCCAGATCCCTTATATCCGTGTCCTTCTCTTCTACTGCCAACTCCAGACTTTGATCCTTCCACCTTGCTGCTTCTTATGCCTGGAACAAACTACGTCAGGCTTCATCAAATCCGTGCTGAAAACTCACCTCTTTGAGGCCGCTTTTGGATCTTAGTAGCATATACATAGTAACATAGTATATGATGGCGGATAAAGACCAGCATGATCCATCTAGTCTGCCCAGCAAAATGGCAAGAGTAGGTGCACCCGCCGCTCTGTCCAGGTCACGCCTCCCCATGCCTTTGTTTAGGGGTGTACCCACTGCTCCGTGCAGGTCACCTCTACTTGTTGACATATCAGAGACAATTAAGTTTATTTAGATTTTATCCTGTTACTATAAAGGGATCCACTGTCTCTGTCCCATGCCATTTTGAATTCTATCACTGTATTTGCCTCCATCACTTCCATCGAGAAGCATCCACCACCCTTTCAGTGAAAAAACATTTCCTGACGTTGCCTTTCAGTTTACCCCCTTGCAGCTTCATGTTATGCCCACCTAGTATTACAGCTTCCCTGTCTTTGAAAAAGGTTTGTTTGTTCATTAATACTGCCTAACTATTTAAAGGTCTGTATCATATCTTCCCTGTCCCTCCTCTCCTCTAGAGTATACATATTTAGGTCTTGGAGTCTCTTTTCATATGTCTTCTGGCGCAGGTTCCAAATCATTTTGGTTGCCTTCCTCTGAACCGTTTCCAGTCTTTATATCCTTTGTGAGATATGGTTTCCAAAACTGAACACAATTTTGCAAGTGAAACCTCACCAATGACTTCTATAGTGGCATTAGTACCTCCTCCTTTCTGCTGGTAATTCCTCTCTGAATGCAACCCAGCATCCTTCTGGCTTTGCCACCACCTTGTGACACTGTTTTGCCACTTTGAGAGCCTCAGAAACAATCACTCTGCGGTCGTCCTATTGCCCCCTATCTCATACAATTCCCTTGGATTTCTGCATCCCAAGTGCATGACACTGCACTTCTTCACATTAAATTTTAACTGCCAAGCATTAGACCATTCTTCCAGCTTTTGCAGATCTTTCCTCATGTTATCCACTCCCTCAGGGGAGTCCACACTTGCAAATTTTCATGTCATCTGCAAAAAACAGACTTTCCATTCAGTCCTTCAGCAATATCACTCACAAATACATTGAACAGTACCAGCCCCAGAACCGATCCTGGGGCACACCACTAATCACCTTCTTTTCATCCGAACGAGTTCCATTTACAATCACCTTCTGACGTCTGTCAGTCAACCATTTTCTGATCTAGTTCACCACCTCGGGACCCATCTCAGGCTGGTCAGTTTATTGATAAGTCTCCTATGAGGCTTTGTATCAAAGGCTTTGCTGAAATCTAGGTAGATCACATCCATCCATGTCTTTGATCTAGTTCTCTGGTCACCCAGTCAAAGAACTTGATCTGCTTAGTCTCCTATGTGCTTCCTGACCATTCCCCTAGATATATCCTTGCCCCCAGCTGTTGTGTTGTCTGCCTTGACTAGATTGTAAGCTCTGATGAGCAGGGACTGTCTCTTACATCTCTCTGTATGCCTTGTAGTGCTATACAAATGATCAGTAGTAGCAGTAGTAATAGCTAGATGCTTTATTGTCTATGTAGTTGCCTTGTTGTATGGTTTATAGCGTTTAGCATAGGCTGCCCTGGTGCTTCAGCTCACTCAGCTTGATTTGCAAGCCTGGCTATGGCTTCTTGGGCCAGCTAGGTTCTGGAAGCAGTATTCACAACCCTTGGAGAGGAAGGAAATCCCAGCTCTAACTGAACAGTGACACCTACTGGCTAGATTCATCATGCATTGATGGCGTCTAACTTTACATGTCTCCTTGTAAAATTATTATCTATGTAATGTTTCTGGGGATTTTCCATTATTTTTGCCTTTTCTTTTCCCAATGTTTTCTGAAAAAGATAGGAGTAACTGTTAACAGCTACTCTGCTAATGATGGACTGGGAAGAAGAGAAGGTACCCGTTTGATAGCCGAGGAGAGAGTTTGCATCAGAAGGGAAATGATTTCATATTGGTGAAAGTGAAGTTTGCCCCCCCTTACCGGGGACTGTGACAATATGAGCGATTCATGGCAGGAGGATACTCTTTTAACTAGCCATGCATGTGTCTTGCAGGTGTTTGGTGAAACTGAAGGAGGAAGAGTTACTTGTACACCGCATTGGCCACAGTGAAGCAAATGAGAATTTGGACCCTCCAGCTACTACAATTCCGCTGTCAGATGGTAATGCAGCCGTCAATAAAGAAAATGAAGACGATTGCTTTTCAGTCCAGACCAAGGAAAGCCACTTTTTGTAAGCATTGTGGGTAATTAATTATTTATTGAGGGGTAGCAATTAAAAATAAAATAGAATCACAGTTTACCTCGGTCTGAATTAGCCCTGAAGCAGAAACAAGCAATAAAAATCAAATGGTCCAAGAGTATGACATAAGCATAAAAGAGCTGTGCTGGAGGGGGCGGGAAGACAAATAGAAAAAGCTGGTTTGTAGTAGCTCAGCTGGATAAAGAATTACTTCTGCTGTCCAGGAAGGCGAGAGGATAGCCTCAGGTACCAGAGAAAAGGTTATATGTGTGCTTATCTTTGAGGTACTAAGTAAGAGTCCCAGTAGCAAGTTTTGTTGGTTTTTCCCCACACCAGCACCATAGGGAAGGGCATTCAAAGTATGCCCCCTGCTGACTCGGTAGGTGGCAAACCGTATACCTTGGTAACCTTAAAGGTTAGAGCAGTTAATGGTGCCTGAAAAGGTCAAAGCTAGTGTAAAGTCATAAAATGGTCTTTCGCAGTTAGCTTAAATTAGATACATCGTGGGTTCAATGATCTAAATTAGCCTAAATAAGCAACAGGATTCATATTTTCAAGAGTTTTGCCACAAACTGTCTAGGAAGTGAAGGATTCATATTCCATTCTTGGGTGATCCAGTTACAGAGGGGTAAATAAATGTATGAGCTCATTAGGATTGATGTCATTCATGCAAACATCTTATCTAAAATAGCATAATGCATTTATTTTTAAAACCCTCCCATGTAAGAGCCTATCCTATGTTTAAGGCACCTACTCCAGAAAATTTAAAGCATACGTCTTCTTGTGAATTGTGAAATGGGACAAGACTAATGGTCTCCATTCTCTCTTATTCTTCGGGCTCCCTCATGGCCATCCTTTGAGCAGTTGGTAGTGAAGGGCATGATGATTATGCAAGAAGATAGAAGAGGGAACGCGAGGGCTTGTCAACCAGGGTTTTTTTTTTTTACCTAGAAGTTTCCTCTTGCTCCCTTCCACTTTCAGCTCAGCTGGAACACAGCAGGGATCTGGTACCGAGAACCTTCATTCACACTACCTGAGGATTTTTCCACTATTTTATTGCCCCCTTCATCCCAAGCCAACTCACCTAAAGGCAGATTTTTAGATACTACATGGAGATTGGAATTGAGACGTTGAAATCAGGATAATCACAATTCCAGTGGTAGCTAGAAAAGGCCAAACGTAGAGCCTTTTAAAGAATATGCATGAGGATGCACAAGGAGTCCCCATGTATTTGCTGACACAAAGCTGGAGGAATCTTTTTAAAAATCTACATGTGTGAAAAATCGATGGAGGCAACTCAGCGACTTACCCATGTAAGTTGGTCTTTTGCAAACCCTATGCTTATAAATACCACCAATTACCTACAGTGGCTGATATCTTTAATTCATTTCAGTTTGAAGAGAGGAAATAAGGGGAGATTAAGGAGAATAATCCCCTTAACCTCTTAGCTGGGGAAGCCAAGTTGTCGTACCCTATCCATTCAGCCAATGGGGAAGTCGGGTTAACTTGTTCCCCACAGTGATCACCGTTGCTCCCCCATCCCCCTGCTCTCTCTGCACAGTCACAACTGACAGATTGTGCAGAGAGCAGCAGGGAGATTGGTAATCAGGGGAGCAGCGCTTGATCGGCGATCACTGCAGGGAACGAACCCTGCAGTTGAATGGATAATTCCCCGGGCAGTAGTTGGCTAGGTAGTATGCTTTGTGCTCAGTTAAGGGGTTAATCCCTCCTGCAAAGGGCTGGCCAAACTGAACACGTTTTGGAAATCTATGTGCCGGGAAGCAACTGTAAATTCTGATGTGGACGAGTTCGGTCATTCCTGGTAAATCCCCTGTATGAAATAGTGAATGCATGTGTAGTTTATTGACCTATCCAGGCTACACCCTTACCGTGCCCTCTTGCAATTTGTATATCAGGGACATCCGTATGTAAATTTAGTCCTTTCTAGAATTTCCATGTGCAAATGCTGAATTTTTCACGTGAGGATTGTGAAAAAGGCTTCTAAAATACAGTAACAAGCTCTTTCTAGGGTCCTGCTACAGAGCTCTGTTTTCATTGAAATGAAATGAGAAATTTGAACTAAATATTCCAGTTCACTTCATTTTCCATACAAACAAAAGATAAACAAATGAAACTTTACTAATTTTCACTTCATTTTAAATAAAGCATCCCTGGTTCTGGCCTCCCTTCTGTACCAAGAAACCCGAGTGTTGGCTCCACAAAATATAAAAACAGAACCTCCTGGGCCTCTCTCTACTCTGAAGCATGCAAGTGTATTTTTTTTTTAATTTATTTGAAACAAAATAAAGCAAATTAAAAAAAAAACACACAAAAGAAGGAACAAATCAAAATGCAGAGGCCTGGACCCCCTCTCTCCAGACACCTTAAAATTGGCACCCTGAAATTTTAAATCATAAGCCTCTGAGCCTTTCCCCTGGACTTCCAACCTACTTTACCCCATCCATAGCATTCCCCAGCTCTCCTGCCCCACCAGGCTGATATTTAAAATGGAACTGGCAGGCCCTGAGGCCAGCATCATTTTCCTATATGAATGTACCCTGGACATGAAAATGGAGCCGAGCTCTGAGTCCGCCCATGCCATTTTGAAATATCAACCTGGGGGCAGGAGATTTTGGGCATTGCTTCTGCCCCATTTGAACTTATGAAACCTATGGATGGGGTAAAGTTGGTTGTAGGTTTTGAGGGAAGGCCTAGAGGCTTCTGCTTTTAAATGGAAGGTGCCAATTCTAAGGTGCCCGGACAGAGGGGGATACAGGTCTCTGTAGTTTGTTTTGTTTTGTTCTTTCTTTAGTGTGTTTGTTTTTAATTTGCTTTATTTTGTTTCAAATAAATACAATTTAAAAAAATACAACTGCATGCCTCTACCCAGCATTCATGGTTACTGAATATGACCAGTAGGTGTCACCCTTTAGCAATGACCATGACTCTCTTCCACCCTCCTAGGGGACTGGGTACATTGCCTTCTCCTAGGACAAGCAGGATGAGTCAGCCACACTTGGTGACTTCATCCGACGGCGCCGAGACGGAAGTACTCTCCATAGCTCAGAAGGGCTTTCTGCCCTTCTGAGCATGGGCCAACTGGCCCCACCCCCTGCCCTCCCCTAGCTAGCCAGTTTCAGTTCTTCAGCCTTGCCAGAAAGACGGACCTCTCTACTCTCCACCACAAATACTACATTATTCTCAGAGGAATTCCTCCTTACCGTTTTAGAAAATGTTTTTAATGCTGTTTCTGATTCTTCTCTTTTCAGATCTTCCAAACAGAGATGACCGGGATCCCCGTGTCGGCCAGACAGGCACTTGCAACCCAGAGTAATGGCTCAGCAACAGTCTCGCCTAATACTCTGAGGTTTGAGATGCAAGAACAATCTCCTCTTGAGAAAGGCAGCTAGTAATCTTGCGGTTTCGGATCCCTACCGCTGCAGCCTCTGCCGTTGGGATGTGCTCTGGGCCCACATACCCGCAATGCCTCCTGAAGCCTGCTATCCTGGATATGCGACCGATTACGAAGAGGCTCTACTCACGCGGCACTGGATGCACCCTGGACCTCCTTCCCGGCTGCAAAATCTGTACCTCCGTCTGTCTGCTTACATCCCAGCAGCCCTACCCGGCTGGCCACGAGGTGACCACGAGAATCCCGTGACGGCGGCCATCTTGTCGATGACATCACGGCTCCTAGCTCCTCCCCCTGCGGCGCCATTGGCCAGCGCCGATCCAATCACAGCATGGCCTGATTGCATCTCGGCCCATGGCTCCTTCCCTGCATCGGCACAGACCCAAACAGCAAAAGGAAGGGCCGATTGCACAGAGGGCACTCCTCCATCGGCGCTGATGACATTACGGCTCCTCTCCTACAGCGCCATTGGTCGACGCCGATCTAACGATCACAGCATGGCCTGATTGCATCTCAGCCCATGGCTCCCCCCCTGCATCAGCGTGGACCCAAACATCAAAAGGAAGGGCCGATCACACAGAGGGCACTCCTCCATCGGCGCTGATGACATCATGGCTCCTCTCCTGCAGCACCATTGGTCGGCGTCGATCTAAACGTAGAAGGACTCCGAAAAATCCAAGCGGGAGGGGTGAACAACTCCATAAGCAGCTAATTTCAGAAGCCCTTACCTATGCTACCATCGTTAGGCATCGCAGTCCCCAGCCCGATTCTTGGCTCTTTACCCTCGAGCCACAAGAAAGGTTGCAAATTGACTTGAAAGGCTGAGACTGCACCGTCCGCTCTATCAAGGCTGGGAGCTGGAAGGGAGCCCGGTAGCTTCCTCCACATGACGGGCCTGGGAGCCTCCCAGTGGGGAGAGGACGCTCCCCTTCTCATGTAAGCTGATCTGTCCCTCGCGTGACGGGGAAAAAAGATGCAGTGCGCGGGATGATGCGGCCCTCCTCACACGGCTTCAGGATCGGGCTGCCTCCACTGTTTGTTTTGATGGCCTGCCCCTCCTTGCACGTCCCCTGTAGACAGCTCCTCCGCTTTCGGAGTTTCGACTCCAGTCTCAAGCTTAGTGCTGGACTCCGTGCGATCGTGCTCACGTTTTGCACGCGTCGGCTCTGACGCTAGTCCTCCTCCCGACGGCGCATAGATAACCCTTCAGAAGTGTTAATTAGATGCGCATGCGCCCTACGCTGAAGAAGGTACTTCGTTTAGGAAGTTGTATTACGCTTCAACAGCCGTCGGAAGCTGACAGGGGAAGCACCCTGGGTTGCCACCACTACATTCCCCAAGACCCCTCAGACGCCTGCTCCAAGAGCTGCAAGTTCAGCACCGCCTGCAACTTCAGCCAGATCCTGGTGAGAGCCAAGCGGCCGAACATCATCGCGGCCACGGAGGACAATCTCATGACCCTGCCAGGGGTGAGTCATGCCGTGGCACAGAGCATCATCGAGTAAGCGGCCCACAGTGTGGTACAGTACACACAGACAGTGTGTTCAGGAGCAGAAGATCACATGTTCAAGTCCCAGCTGTGGCTCCGGTCAACTCAGTCCCCATATTCCACATTAGACAGAGGGACGCCCTTCGGGCCTTCCAGCCCTTGCTGAGGATGAGCCGAGCCGCTTAGCCCAAGCTGCTTAGCTCAGCGGTAGGTACTTGGCTGCCTGGAAGCTCACTGCTCCATGGATGATCCCATACCAACTAGAGGCTCTTCCGATCTGATGCCTGCACCTTAGCTCCGCATCAGCGTACACCAGACTCTGAACCTAAGTGGCTGATCACGCTCCGTTTTCCTGCCTACATAGAGGTGCAGCTGAGACACTGTCTTTATAAGGAGGGAGCCAAAGGTTTAACTCCTACCTTCTCTTTGGGGACCACTTCTGTGGCAACAGTGGGTCCAGAAGAGAGAGGTAGTACAATGGTTAATGCATCAGCTGCTTATCCAAAGGTCATGAGTTCAATTCCCCAGTGGATTAATGAGTAAGGCTGTCTGAGGCATTACCCTTAAGCACAGCTCCTGCCTGAAGAAAAAAAAAAAATTAATCCTGGGGATGCAAGTCCCCCGCGGGCAATGTCCGGGTCCTGAGCCACTCCTCGCTCCACTGCAAGGCTTACTCCAGGTCAGGGTACAGACCAGACCTTGAGTTTTGGCCAGCGCCGTCCTCCGACAGGGCAACAACTGCAGATTGTGGCTTCTTCTAGCCGGAGCGGTCGACCATAAACAGATATCTTGACCCTCCAGGGGTCTACCTCCACATCCTAACCTGTCACAGTTCTCCAGCAGTAGGTCCTTCTACGGCCTTCCCTGAGCCCATGGCTCATGGTACATACCGCACGAGGGCTAACATTACCCAACAGGGTGCCGCTTGGTACAACCGTGGCAACAGCTGGTGCAGTACACGCACCCAGTGTGCTCAGGGGCAGGAAGTCACAGGCTCAAGTCCCAGTTCTGGCTCCTGCAAACCAGGTCCATATCTACATATATATTACCACAGTCCATTGTCACCCTGATCCCACATCTTCACGCACCAGATTTACTTACCTCCGTACTGAGGGGAGGGGCGGGCAGCACAATAGCCTACTAACCCTGCAGGCTCATACAGAGCAAAATGCTCACAGCCACCGGCTAGTGCATGAGCTCCGTAACCTGCCACCAATCTATGCAGGCACATACAGAGGAAGATGTTCATGGTCCACGGGTTAGTACATGCGCTTCGGTAACTACCTACCGCAAATGGCCCAGGAAACCATCCTCTGCTCCTGAGGGTAAGGCAAAAGTGGTTGTCCAAGGAGAAGGTCAGCAATCTGCCACATCCAGCAGCACTGGCTCAGCAGCAGTGAACCCCACTGCCAGGCCACCCGCCTCTATTTGTCCTGTGCCTCGTGCTCCCCCTGGACCTCCTCGCATCCGCCTGGACCCATCGCATCCTCTACAGCCCAGTCCATGCCACATACCCGCATCATCGTGGCAACGGACTCGGTGTTCACTCTACCACAGTTACATGGGTCTGGGTGCAACCCGCCTGACTGACGTCATAGGTAGACATTACCACATGGTTCAGATAGGCCCTTCCACTTCTCGAAGTCAGCAGCTGCATCTTCCACCAGCAACAGCCTTCATGCCGGCCCTGGAATCTGGAGCAACGGCCCTGCCACCACCTTCTGGAGCCTTGCCGTGATCCAAGAACCAGTCCGCCCATTACCCCTGAGCTCCCTGGTGAACCGCCTCAAGACCCATATATCCCTCCCATAACTGGAGAATATGCCATCTTCATCATCTTCATGGCGTGGGTCATCTTCTCCTCCCTGCAGGAATCTCCTGCCCCATTAAACTCGGGGGCACTGTACCTGACGCCATGAAGGCGGAAAGGCGGAGCGTCAGGCTCATGGCCAGCCTGGGGCACCAGTCTGGATCCTCCTATGATCTACCCACGGGCGAACTGCCTCAGTGTGCACAAAGGCAGGTGCCCTGACCAGCGGGCGCGGTTGTGGAGTGACCACGGTGCTACGATGCCTGCAGCTCGGCACTCCAGGGCCTGGACAGGGAGGAAACGGCTGCTCTCGGCAGGCCTTCCTCTTTGGGATCAGGCAGGGACTCAACCCGTAAGCATCCTCCTTCACCGGGCCTCATTGTACATAAATCCGCGTGCTGATGGTCCAGCACCAGATCTGCATGCTGACGGTCTAGTACCAGAGCCAGATTCTGTTATCTCCTGACCCTGTTGTTAAGCTGTAATCCAAACCTGAGCCAGTGATCCTCCACCTACCAAAACATGACTGACTGGCTGCCGTGGCCCACACGGATGAACAGCAGTCTCCACAAGCCGTTGCTCTTGACAGCCCGCGGCCGTCCAGGGTATGTAGGCCTGGAGTAGATCTCCGATATCCCGGGATCTGCTCAGTCCCATGGACTACTCACCTGGCGATTCCACCGTATGAAGGCGGGGCCTAATGGTTAGTGCAGCAGTCTACTACACAGACTATCTGGTCCAAACCCCACTGGCAATCCCACAAAACACAGCTGCCTGGATACAGCCAAGGGCTCAGCTACACGGGCAAGGGCCCAAGCCTCGCCGGATGCAGGTAAAGGCCCACCTACAGGCAAGAGCCAAGAACCCGCACAGAGGCACGCACGCAGGGCATTCCCCCCCAGAGGTCCTCCCTGCGTCCTGCCCACCACCAAGACCTTGTAACTTGGGCTATCACATCACCCGTGCACTAAACACCCTCTGTAATGGTGCACCGCACGGAGAAGTATGAGGTCGTAAGGCCGTGAGTCCTTGTCGACCAGCGTAACAATCTGGACCGCAACCTTGCTGCCACCCACAGACCGCCCGGCTTGGAACTGACTATAAACACTGCAACATTAGTGGTCAACCTCATACCACCCTTATAGCATAGCCGATGCCGCGTCCCGGCGCGCACCTTCACTTCACTGATGACATAGACCGGATGGTGCAGCGTAATTGGTCTGACTAGGCCAGTCACGTCCATTATCCGGCTTCCAAACACTGGCCAATCTAAATCAAGCCTGCCCAAAGGTACAAGTTCCCAATGCCGGTTATCTCTTATACTTCTACACGGTTTGCAACTGTCTCCAGTAACAAGTTCCGGAGTTGGCTACAAAATTAATAAATAAGTAAATACGTAGACAAATAGGGCGAAAGAGACGCCCCTTATTATTCTTCTGTGCCATCGACTGTTTTTCCTCTTCGTGCCAGCGGCTACTGCAGCGCATGCCAGCGGCTACTGCAGCGCATGCCGGTGGCTACTGCAGCGCATGCCGGCAACTGATGCAGCGCATGCCAATGACTGAGGCGGCGCGCGCCAGCGGCAGATGCAATGGCTTCTTCATTGCAGTTACTCCTGCACCACTACTACTTGATTTCCGCGTTGCGTTGCTCCCGCACCACCTCCACTCGATGGGCCGGCATCTCTGCTACCGCGCTGAGGCGCCCTTTAACTACAATCGCGACTGCAGGCCGTTGTACTGTACCTGGTAACTGCACGCTGCTCCGCACATGCGTTCTTCCCTATATGTTCCCGCAGGCCTCTATAGGCCCCTGCAGCCTAGATTCCTGCAGGCCTGTATGTTCCCACAACGCTACGACTGCACTTGGGTGCATCATCTCTACTTGCCTATTTGTAGGCCTATACATTCTTGTTGCAACCTGCAACATGCCGTCTTTCCTGACCTGAAGAATGGTCTCGGCCTTCCCCCATCCCCCACAGCACATGGCAGCTTGGGAGGCACCAAGTGTGGCTGACTCATCCTGCTTGTCCTAGGAGAAAACGGAGTTACTTACCTGTAACTGGAGTTCTCCGGGGACAGCAGGATAAGTCAGCCACACATACCCACCCACCTCCCCTGTGATGGGGTCGACCTCCGTCCGGTGCCCGCCTACTAGCGGCAAAAGGCTCAGCTAGGGACGTACTGGCTAGCTAGGGGCGGGCAGGGGGTGGGGCCAGTTGGCCCATGCTCAGAAGGGCAGAAAGCCCTTCTGAGCTATGGAGAGTACTTCCGTCTCGGCGCCATCGGATGACATCACCAAGTGTGGTTGACTTATCCTGCTGTCCCCGGAGAACTCCAGTTACAGGTAAGTAACTCCGTTTTCACTGCATCCCCAGACCCATTCATTCCAAGGAGCAAAAACCTTACTTTGGAGACTGAATCACTCTGGCTCTTACAATCATGTTGTCAATTTCTTGACATGCTGGTCTTTATCTGCCATCATTTACTATCTTACTATGTAATTCATTGAAGCTTTTTTTTTTAAATGTGATCTCTTTTGCAAAATCAGAGTGACGGCTTTTTTCTTATTGCAGTAAAATCTGACCTTCTGGTTGCATCAGATTCTAATTGTGTTCTTAGTAGGTGATACTATAATTTACACATGATAGGAAATATTGAACTGTTTTGGGGCATTTTTTCTAAAGATTAACGTGCATTAATGAAAATAAATGTGCATTAAGTGCTGCCACAGTCCATATATATAAAATGGCAATAGTGATGGGGCCACTTGGCAATAGTGATCATAGCATGATCGCCTTTGATTTAATTAGTGGAGGAGGGATAGTAAGGAAATCCACAGTACTACCTTTTAACTTTCGAAAGGGAGACTATGATAAAATGAGGAAAACAGTTAAGAAAAAACTAAAAGGAGCAGTTGCGAAGGTTAAAGACGTACATCAAGCTTGGGTGTTGTTGAAAAATACTATCTTGGAAGCCCAGACCAGCTGTATTCCACGCTTTAAGAAAAGTGGAAGGAAGTCCAAAAAACTGCCAGCATGGTTTAAAGGTGAGGTCAGAGAGGCTGTTGTTGCCAAAAAAGCATCTTTCAGGAAATGGAAAAAAGAGCCAAACGACGAAACCTGGAAACAGCACAAGCACTGGCAAGTCAAATGCAAGGCATTGATAAGGCAGGCAAAGAGAGAATTTGAGAAGAAGCTTGCTGCGGAAGCAAAAACGCGAAATAAAGACCTTTTCAAGTACATTCGTAGCAAAAAACCTGTGAGAGAGTCAGTTGGTCCATTAGATGATAAAGGGGTTAAAGGAGCACTAAGAGGCGACAAGGCGATAGCGGAGAGACTGAATGAATTCTTTGCTTCGGTCTTTACTGAGGAAGATGTAGGGATGTTACCCATGACTGAAGTGGTATTTAAAGGTGCGGAAGAATTGAAGGAAATATCGATACATCGGGAAGATGTCTTACAACTATTAGATAAACTGAAGAGTAGCAAATCACCTGGGCCGGATGGTATACATCCAAGGGTGTTGAAAGAACTGAAATATGAGATTGCAGACCTGCTATCAGTAATCTGTGAACTATCATTAAAATCATCTCTAATACCTGAAGATTGGAGGACCGCCAATGTAACACCAATTTTTAAAAAGGGTTCCAGGGGTGATCCAGGAAACTACAGACCGGTGAGCCTGACGTCAGTACCGGGAAAAATGGTAGCAACCATCATAAAGAATAAAATTATTTAGCATGTAGATAGTCACAACCTAATGGGAGACAGCCAACATGGCTTTAGACAAGGAAGATCTTGTCTTACTAATCTGTTATGTTTTTTTGAAGGAGTGAATAAACAGGTGGACAATGGTGAGTCGGTTGATATTGTGTATCTGGACTTTCAGAAAGCCTTTGACAAGGTCCCTCATGAGAGACTTTTGGCAAAACTAAAGAGTCATGGGATAGGAGGCAGTGTACTATTGTGGATCAGGAACTGGTTAAAAGATAGAAAGCAGAGGGTAGGGCTAAATGGCCAATTTTCCCAATGGAGAAAGGGATCTGTGCTGGGTCCTCTGCTTTTTGACATATTCATAAATGACCTGGAAAGTGGAATAACGAGTGAGGTTATCAAATTTGCAGATGAGACAAAACTATTTAAAGCTGTTAAAACCCAAGAGGATTGTGAAAAATTGCAAGAGGATCTTGATAAATTGGAAGTCTGGGCATCAAAATGGCAGATGAAATTTAATGTGGACAAGTGCAAGGTTATGCACCTAGGGAAGAACAACCCAAACTATGGTTACACGATGCAAGGTTCCACATTAGGAACCACCACCCAGGAAAAAGATTTAGGCGTCATTGTGGATACCATGTTAAAACCCTCGGCCCAGTGTGCAGCGGCGGCCAAGAGAGCAAATAGAATGCTGGGTATGATAAGGAAAGGAATGGAAAATAAAACAAAAGATATTATAATGCCTCTATATTGTTCCATGGTGAGACCGCACCTTGAATATTGTGTGCAATTCTGGTCGCCGTATCTTAAAAAGGATCTAGCGATTTTAGAAAAGGTACAGAGAAGAGCCACCGAAATGGTAAAGGGGATGGAAGGATACTCCTATGAAAAAAGGCTAAAAAGGTTAGGGCTCTTTAACCTGGAAAAGAGACGGCTGAGGGGAGATATGATAGAAGTCTATAAATTAATGAACGGAGTGGAACGGGTAAACGTAGATCGATTGTTTACCTTATCAGAATATAGAAAGACTAGGGGACATGCAATGAAGCTACAGGGTAAACTATTTAAGTCTAATAAAAGAAAATATTTTTTCACTCAACGTGTAATCAAACTCTGGAATTTGTTACCGGAGGATGTAGTAAAGGCTGTTAGTGTAGCTGGGTTTAAAAAAGGTTTGGACAAGTTCCTGGAGGAAAGGTCCATAAACCATTATTAAGAAGTGACCGAAGATATCAATGCTTGACCCAGTACAAGCATTGTGGAACTTGTGTCTCTTGGGGAAACTGCTAGGTACATATGACCTTAGATTGGCCACTGTTGGAAACAGAATACTGGGCTTGATGGACCTTGGTCTGACCCAGTATGGCATATCTTATGTTCTTATGTTATGTTAAAAGGGCCATAGCAGCACTTAACACATTGATTTTCATTAATTTGCCCTAACCTTTAGTAAGCACACCACTTTATCTGATTATGTCTCAGCAAGAAGACATTTACCCTACACCATGATGTCCTGAAACTGTAGAGGCCACAGTAAAAAAAACGTGGACAGCATAGGAAGAATATCTTTTTATTAATCAATTTAAGCCACTGGCCCGACACAGGCCGTGTTTCGTTGTCTTCATCAGGGGCTGGCTTAATTATTTGAACCGTAGAATTTATGTCCTATAAACGGGGAGCCCGTCTGCATAAAAAACTCTTATTGCGTTCAATTTGCGAAAAACCTTTAAACGCGCCGCTCTTGTACCTCTGGCTCCTTCATCCTAAAATGCCGGCGTCTGCGCATTGATGCATGACGCCGGCATTTTAGGATGAAGGAGCCGGCGGTACAAGAGCGGCGTGTTTAAAGGTTTTTCACAAATTGAACGCAATAAGAGTTTTTTCTGCAGACGGGCTCCCTGTTTATAGGACATAAATTCTACGGTTCAAATAATTAAGCCAGTCCCTGATGAAGGCAACGAAACACGGCCTGTGTCGGGCCAGTGGCTTAAATTGATTAATAAAAAGATATTCTTCCTATGCCGTCCATGTTTTTGTACTGGGTGTGTTTATAGCACGTGGACCCGTGCTTTTTTTGTTGGAGGACGCGCTCAAACTGTAGAGGGGCACCATAGCAGAAAATTACATTTTTTTGTTTCATTATATTTGGAGAAGGGAAAGGGTGTATTTGCTTCATTTTCTATTTTTTTGTTTGATTTTCTTAAATTTAAAATACTTTCCCTGGGATTAACACTATCCCCTATGTCTCCTACAGGCCTTCCCGACCTGCATCCTTACCCTGTCGTTGGGTTCATAAGGAGCAGGCGTAATCCTCATGTGCTCCCATCTGATGGTACCATATTCACTGGTGTTGTCTGACTCAAGGGTGACAATCTTTTGTTGGGTGGCACCAGCCTTGGGTCACCTAGCACCACTGGGAATACAGCAACACTGGGAACTGCACCTGCCCTTTGCGGATCTACAGATAGGATAAGATGCTGGATAGGGGGAGGGGGAAGGGAAGGGGGAGGGGGATTCAGATTTTGGTTGCAGAGCACATGTTTTTCAGTGAAGGTGTTGCTTTTTTAAGCTCTTTAAGAAAACAAAATGAAATAAAAAAATCAAACAGAATGTTATTTGGTATTCTTCATTACATTTTGAAAATGAAATGAAATAAATCAGGAAATCCCTTTAAAACTGAAGCTGCATTCTTATTAAGCAACTGGAGCAGAAGATCTAGGAAACCCCTGGTATTTGTTTGCAAATCTCAGGCAATGTTTGCATTTTGTTGTAGATTTCAAATACCGATAAATGTACAGACTGAACATGGTGCGGCGAGCTTGAAAATTCGTGATGAATGGGTTGAACTGATCCAGAAACAATGTGCCTCTGATCAGAATCTATCCAAACTACAGGCTCTGGCAGAAGCAAAGGGATACTGGGGCAAGTCGGAAAATGAAATCAAGCAGCCACCTAACCGAGAGCTTCAATGTAAGGAACAAATCACTCGAGGAGTTTTGCCGTCAGTTCCTGCAAACTCACCGTCCTCTGTCTTGTCATTTAAGGATTTAATCTCATCCACGTCCAAGCAAGTGCTGGTCCAAACAAATCTAGAACCTGCACCATGTTTAGCACCTTTATTTGATGTGAAGCTTCCTGTACCGGCACCTCCACTGCCCATATCTACATCTCAGTCTTCAAAGAAAACAAAAGCTTTTCACTGGGATCAGCTTCCTCAGGAAAAGGTCATGATGAAAAAAACCAACTTTTTGTAATTCAGTTTTCTTGTGAATTCTTTCAGTGAGAACTCTGGGAAAGGCTATGCATCCCATGTTGATCTGAGAGGTATTTTTGTAGCTAAAATAAAATTTAGACCAAGGATACTTTTTAGATTTTTGTGATTTATAAACAGATGAGATCATAGTTTATGAAAATACTGGTAGATTCCTGGTTTTGAGCTGTGCTTCTCAATGGTGCATTTGTGATCTGAAAACTATGCCTGGGTAGTTTCATTTCATGTATTTGTTTATACTGTACCTCCTATCAAAATTACTAGGCCGTTTACAGTAATAAACATGCACAAAATTACTATCGGAGAGCTGCGATGAAATGTACATTTTGGGAAATAAATATCCAGGACTCCTACAAGCCTTTACTTGCAATTTCTAAAAGAGTTTACATATACAGAAGAAAATCACACATGCTAAAACTCACGGAAAAGTACTCTGAAATATTTGCCAAATTCTTAAATTTAGAGCTTTTGAACAATTCATCTTCCAGTGCATTCTGATGTCTCATACGGATCTCAAATGAAACACCTGCAAGAATAATCTCATTAAATCATACCATCTTATTCTTATTTTTCAGATTCATAAATCCATTTGGGCATGTTATAACGCAGACAAACGAAAAATAGATATTTCCAGACTTTATAATCAGTTCAGCATCAAAGATGTACAGTTTTCTCCGAGCAATGAGTCCACGGGAAATCGATCCATTCTTTTAAATTCAAAAATTGCACACAACTTTAGTACGTATAGTTTTGATTACTTAGCTGTGCACAGTTGTGACATGCCCTCATTTGTCTGCCAGATTAAGAAAAGAGGTGTTTCTTCAAATGACTTCAAATTGTGCAAAGTGTGGATGGCATATCTTTAGCCGACTAGACATTATGGTGACATAGAAATTATTATTTGAATACGTATGTTATGTTTTCCTAATCTATAGACACTCTTAAAATAATAAAGTCATATCTCCAGGAACAAGCAGGAATGTAGCTTCACATATGTGTTTCGTCGGTACTGACGGAGCCTGCACGGGAACGCTCCCCAGCGTTCAATAGAAAAGCTTTTGGGAGCATCCCTCAGTACATGTGCGCTGCCTTCCCGCCTTTCCAACTGTCCCTCTTCAGTTCTTCATTTTCCGCGGAGCCGACAGGATCCATACCCTGTCACCGCAGAAAATTCCGTCTTTAAAATTGTTTTCTTGTGGTCGTGTTTGCCTGCCGCACAACGCTTACCGGTACCGCCAGTAACCCAAACCTTATACTTTAAGCTGTTTCTCTTCAGAAAATTTTCTGTTTTGCTGCTAGGTGCCATTTTGGGCACTAGGCCCCATATTCCTAAAACATGGAAAAACCAACTAGTGGTTTTAAAAAATGTACTAAGTGTGGCAGTACTATTTCTGTCACTGACACCCATGATTGGTGTCTTAAATGTTTAGGGCCTGAACATTCTCCATCTGAATGTCTCTCCTGTATGGGGATGACTAAAAGAGGAAGACAGAACCGGGCTGCAAAGTTTGGTACCCTCTTTTCTTCGGATGCCAGATCCATTGCATCGACATCTTCAAGGGCCTCCTCTTCCTCCCATGGATCTCAGGTAACTAAGCATAAAAGCCGGTCCTCAAAGGGTAGCTCTCCTGCTAAGCATCGAGAGGCCATTGGCATTGCCCTTGAGGGGAACCACGCCCGCAAAGCAGCCCCGGTGAGAGGCTTCGACTTCCAAAGCATCAATTGGGCTCCAGGATGTTCTCGAGGCCCCGACCTTGCAAGAACTACCTGTGCCATGCTCAGGGGTTCTAGCCGTTTTCACCGGTACCGATATCCAGGCATCGGCAGTGTCAATAGACCAGAGGTTCCTCGCTGTCGAACACAGCATCGCAGCTCTTCTCTCAGCTGTGGTACTGTTGCTCCAACGGGCACCGTTACCGACATCAACACTGATGCCGGTACCTACACCGGTACAGACACTGGTACCGGTACCGACAATACCGGTACTGATGGTACCGGCCCCAGTGGGAATTCTTCCCACGCCATCTTTGGCTGGAATCGACAGATCGGTACTGGATCAACTCGGTACCAACTTCGATCGATACCAGGACCGTGCTTTGCATGAGCATCGTGGTCAGGAATACTTTGAATCCTCCGATTCCGAAGACTGTGACAATTCTGCGGGTACTGGAGGGTTTCTCCCAGAGGATCCCTCTTCTCCCCAACGCAGAATGTCACCTCCAGAGGACATGTCTTTTCAGGATTTCATTCGTGATATGGCCAAAGGCCTTTCAATCACGGTGGCTCCTGAATAGGAACCCAGAGCAAAGGAATTGGAAATTCTCCAGTATCCTAAAGCTCCAAAGGAGGCAGCCACTCTGCCCATCCATGAAATTCTGCATAACTTGATGCTCAGAATGTGGGAGACACCTCTGACTACATCTCCTCACTCTAGGAGACTTGATACAAAAACAGCTAAGCTTTTGGCTTTTGAAGCTTAGCTGTTTTTGTACCATCTGATGCAGGGTTGGAGAACCCGAGAAAGCTTCCTGTTTCTGTACCATCTGATGCAGGGTTGGAGAACCCGAAACGCGGCGCTGGGTTATGGCTGTAAATTTATAAGCTTTGAAGTTGTGCTTTTCCTGAAGACGTGCTTTCTCGAAGGAGCTGTTTATGAACGGGGAGTTGTTCTGCTTTAGAACGAACATTTCGAATGGTGAACATCTGTTGCAGGACCCCATTGCCAGCTAAGTTTTTGACCTTATATATTTGGTCTTTTGAGAAAGAAAAACATATATATCTTTTCTTAGCATGGTGGCTCTTTGGGTCTGCGTTGTTCTTTTAAATGACTGTTGAATTGATTGAATAATAAAAAAGATTAAAGGGAGAGATCCGATTATATGAAGGGGTTTTCCATCCCCTGATTTAACGGATGTTCCTACATTTAAATAGTGATTTTTTATGTTTTTATGTTGTAAGTGTTAGTAGTTGTTAGTCCTATTTATGAGATCTGATTTTTTGAATGGATTTTTATTCACAGATCTAGCATTTGGCAATTTTTTTGGACTTTGCCAACAAATGGCATCAGATAACAGCAGAAGATTGGACTTTGTCCTTTGTAGGAGAAGGGTACAAGCTTCATTTTCACAGCATGCCCGCTCCTACAATTCTAAAGCAATTCAATTCTCAAACCTCCACAAACAATCTGTTAGATCACGAGGTCTCAACACTTCTTGCCCAAGGGGCAATAGAGGAGGTACCCATTCTTCAACAGGGTGCAGGGTTCTACTCCCCCTATTTTCGTATTCCAAAGAAAACAGGAGGACACAGACCCATTTTAGACCTCAGAGAATTGAACAAATACCTGTTTCGAGAGAAGTTCAAAATGATTTCTCTAGGAACTCTTCTGCCATACCTTCAAAGTCAGGATTGGCTTTGTTCTCTAGACTTAAAGGATGCATACACTCACATTCTGATCCATCCAGATCACAGGAAATTCTTACGATTCCTTTTCAGGGGAAAACATTTCCAGTACAGGGTTCTTCCCTTTGGTCTAGCTTCAGCACCAAGGGTATTCACGAAATGCATGGCAGTAGTAGCTGCATTTCTACGAACCCTGGGGATATTTGTCTTCCCTTACTTAGACGACTGGCTCATTCGAGCCCCTACAGTTGCAGAGGCCAGCACTGCACTGTCTCACACAATGCGACTCCTCCAATACTTGGGGTTGGTGATAAACTTCCCAAAATCCCAACTTGTTCCTTCCCAATGCCTGGAATTCATAGGAGCCTGTCTAGATACCAGACAGGCAAGGGCTTTCCTTCCACAGGCCCGGTGTCTTCGCATAATGCAACTAGCTTCTCAAGCAGCAGGGAAATCCTCCCTAACTGCTCGAGAGCTACTACAGTTGCTGGGACATATGGCATCTACGGTTCATGTAGTCCCATATGCTCGCCTCCACATGCGAGCAGCTCAGTGGACCCTTTCCACACAGTGGACACAGGTCACAGGTCATTTATCGGACAAAATAATAAACTCTCAACGACTAATTTTGTCCCTCCAATGGTGGCAATCCCTAGAAAATTTGACAATGGGGTCTCCTTTTCATCAACCTCTTTTTCAGGCCACCCTAACAATAGACGCATCGCAGGTGGGTTGGGAAGCACACCTGAATCATCTCTCTACCCAGGGAACCTGGACTTCACTGGAGGCTGGTCTGCACATAAACCTCCTGGAATTAAGAGCAATCACCCCAGAACCTTTTGGTGGAGTCTCCTTTTCAGCACCCCCCACGCCAAGCCACTCTAACAGATGCTTCACAGGTGGGTTGGGGAGCCCACCTGCAAGGCCTCTCTGTCCAGAGTACCTGTACTCCGCAGGAGGCCTATATACACATCAGTCTCCTGGAACTCAGAGCAATCTTCCTTGCTTTTCGCGTATTCCATGCCCAGCTCAGCTACAAGACAGTCCTAGTCCAGATGGACAATCAAGTAGCAATGTTCTATGTGAACAAGCAAGGCAGGACAGGCTCTCTGTCATTATGCAATGAAGCTTTACGACTGTGGGCCCTCGCCAGAGAGTATCAAATTCACCTTCTAATGGTATATCTTCCAGGCATTCAAAACCTTTGGGCAGACAAACTCCGTCGAGTACTGCTGCCTCACGAATGGTCTCTCCACCTGGACTAGGTGGCAAAGATATTTCATCTCTGGGGCACTCCAGACATAGACCTCTTTGCAAGTCCACTGAATGCCAAACTTCCCCGGTTCTGTTCCAGGATTCCGTCTCACAATTGTCAGACAAGGGATGCCTTCCTCCTTCACTGGGGTCAGGGCTTCCTTTATGTCTTCCCACTCATTCTCCTCATCCCCAAAACACTCTTCAAGCTTCAGAGAGACAGGGGTCGCATGATTCTCATAGCACCATGATGGCCACGCCAAGCGTGGTATCCCCTGCTTCTACATCTCTCTCAAGCTGCACCTCTGGAGTTAGGGCATGCTCCAGATCTCCTTTCCCAAGAGAATGGGATGCTATGGCACCCGAATCCCCAGTCCCTGCATCTCACGGCCTGGTTGCTGAAGGCTTAGACCTCCAGGATTTCAACCTGTCCCAACAGGTAAAGGATATCCTTCAGGCTTCTAGAAAACTTTCCACAAGAAGATCTTATGCCTTCAAGTGGAAACGTTTTACTATATGGTGCTCCAAGAAGGGATTAAACCCCTTTGGCATACCCTTAGAATTGATACTAGAGTGTATCCTTCACTTATCGAATTCTGGTCTAAAGACCAATTCGGTAAGAGTCCATCTTAGTGCAATTGCAGCTTCTTATAAGCCTCTGAATGGACAACCAATTTCCTCTCATCCACTCATATCCAGATTTATGAGAGGTCTTCTATTAACCAAACCTCCCATTAAGCCACAACCGGTGGCATGGGATCTAAATCTAGTTCTCGGGCAGCTCATGAAGCCGCCTTTTGAGCCTTTAGCCACTACAACCCTTACGTTTTTGACCTGGAAGGTCATCTTCCTAATTGCAATCACCTTGGCACGTCGCATTAGTGAACTGCAAGCTTTAGTGGCTAATCCTCCTTATACTAGGTTTCACCATGATAAAGTTGTGCTTAGAACTCATCCACACTTTATGCCAAAGGTGGTTTCGCCTTTTCATTTAAATCAATCAATTTATCTTCCTGTATTTTTTCCGAGGCCTCACGCCTCTAATGCAGAAAGAAACCTTCATACTTTGTAGGTAAAAGGCTAAGGCTCTTTTACAATCCAGAGAACACAGCAACATAGAAAGTCCTCGCAACCTTTTATAGCTTTTGACCCTAGTCATTTGGGACAACCGGTCTCCAAAAGAAATTTATCCAAATGGATTGCCCAATGCATATCCTTTACTTATGAGAGTAAGGGTCTTCCTCTTCAGGACCATGTCACAGCTCATAACGTGAGAGCCATGGCAAGTTCCATGGCTAATCTCCACTCTGTGTCTATCGATGACATTTGTCGAGCAGCCACCTGGGCTTCGGTACACAGCTTCACAACCCACTACTGCCTGGATAAAGCCTCCCATCGGGATGCCTTCTTTGGCCAAGCTGTTCTTCAAAATCTCTTTCAGACTTAATTCAACTCCTACCCACCAACCCTGGTGGAATGCCAGAGATCCATGGGAGGAAGTATTCCCACCTTTCTAGGGTGGCACCTTCCTGGGGCTACCTCCCTAGCATCTTCAGCTAGGGAGTCCCCATATGTGAAGACTACATTGTTCCTGGAGATAGCATAGTTACTCACCTGTAACAGGTGATCTCCGGGAACAGCAGGAATTTAGTCTTCACAACCCACCCACCTCCCCTAGGAGTTGTCTCTCTATCTCTTTGTCTCTTTCCTCTTTTCTCTCTCCCTTTATCCTTTCACTCATCTGCAAACTTAACTGAAGAGGGACAGTTGGAAAGGCGGGAAGGCAGCGTGCATGTGCTGAGGGATGCTCCCATAAGCGTTCCTATTGGACGCTGGGGAGCGTTCCCGCGCAGGCTCTGTCGGTACCGACGATACCCATATGTGAAGACTAAATTCCTGCTGTTCCCGGAGATCACCTGTTACAGGTGAGTAACTACGCTTTATTGAGGCAACCTGCATAGCCCAGACTAAAACTAGGAGCTCTTGTTATGTAAATAAAATAGTCTTACACAATGTGGTCAACGTGTTTTCCCTTACACACTTAGCTGGTAGATAAGGAATAATTTGTTTAACTGCAGTTTTGACCCCTAGCTTTCAAAGACTACCAACATCCATGATTCCTAGATAGTTGCTTTAACAAGTAAATTTACACTTAGGAGGTAATTTTACTCGTATAAGGGATTTTTTGCATGTGCATGGCAGTATAATTTTATTTAATAATGATATTTATATTTTGATTTACAAACCCAAGAACATACAAGACAGATCATGAAAGGCCTCTAATACAATCACTTCTTGCATAAAAGTAGAGAAGATGGGTTTTTAGCATAGCCTTGACCTTCTGGTAAGACAGTTCTGCATGGAGTATTGACGGGAGGGAATTCCAGATGATGGGGCCCAGGAAAAAGAAAGCAGGGTTCTGGGTACGTTTGAGGTGTGCCCGTGAAACAGGGGGAAGAGTAATATGCTTGACATGAATGGAGCGTAGGAGGTGGTGGGGTATGTGAAAGTGGAGGAGAGCAGAGAGATATTGTGGGATACCAGTGAGGAATGGCTCTGTGGACAAGAGTGAGTAGTTTATCTTGAATTCTGTATCCGACTGGAAGTTAGTAGAGGTGAATTAACAAGGGCTAGGCACAGAAGCAAGTGAGGAGGCCAAGGAGGAACAGGGGACACCAAAGGTAAACTAAATAGCTGCTGATTTAGCTGGATTAAGATGAAGAAAATTTGATAGCAGCCAAGAGTATATGAGGGAGGGGCAGGAATTCAGAGGAGCTAAATCAGCAGCAGGAGAGTCGGTGTGATACAGAAGAATTATGTCGTCGGCATAGTAATATGCCGAAATTCTACATAAATGAATGAGTAGGGGGAGTGGTGTCAGGAAGATATTGCAGAAAAGAGGGTGCAAGACAGAGCCTTGTCGGACACCACAGGTGAGAGGGGTGGCGGGGGAGGTGGAAGAACCTGCGAGAACAGAGAAAGATCTTGCAGCGAGAAAGAAACGGAAGCAGTTCAACAGAGTACCATGGATCCCAAAGTCCCAGAGATGGAAGACAAGGGTACAGTGATCAAGCAGATCAAAAGCCGAGGAGAGGTCTAAAGAGACAGCTAAAGAGAAATCACCAAGGTCATGCAAGACGTGTAATTCATTCAGGAGGAGAAGAGAGAGGTTTCCGTGCTATATCCTGTTCTGAAACTGGACTGGCGGGTGTGAAGACCGTGAGTGGAATTGAGATGTGAGGATAGTTGTGTGCAGACCAGCTTCTCCAGGATGTTTGATACAAAAGGTGTGTGTGGGGGGTGGGGGGGGGGGATTTGAGAAAGGACGCCACTGAAAATGGACAGTGGGGTCAAGAGTGGATTTTTTGAGAATGGGGCAAATCAAGGCATGTTTCCAGGGGGTAGGGAAAGAACCAGAAGAGAGACTGCAGATAAAAATGAAAAGGATAAAGGGCAAGAGAAGGCTCCAGCAACCAATGAGAGAGCATGGGATCCAAGGGACATGTAGTCTTTTGTGAGGAGGTAAGGGTTCTGCGGTAGAGATGGGGTGGAAGGAGGACAATGTGCATGATAAAGAGGGAGCTGGCAGTGACGGTAATTGGGGGGGATAGAGGGGGAGAGGGGGTGGGCAGGATGGGAATGTAGAGCGCAAAGAATGAACCTTGTTGGAGAAAAAGGTGGCTAGGGCAGTTGGATCAGGGGTGGGGGATGGAGGATGAGAGGTATGTGAGGCAGAGCATGAACGGAGGACAGAATAAAGCTGACGAGAAGAGTCTGGAGATGATGAAATCTGGTTGGAATAGTATGTTTGCTTCGCAGTATGATGACAGTGGCAAAAATGGAGAAGAGATTTGGTGAAGGGATGTTTGCACCAGTGGCGTTCAGCATGATGGAGGTGGCACGGTAAATGAAAAGGCCAGGGCTGTACCATGAATGGGAAGCATGGGTGAGTGTTGGTGCCAGACACAGAGGGGCTAGCTGATCGAGAGTGGAAGCCAGAATGGTATTCCAGAAGTGTGCCTACAGAAAGGGAAGTAAAGTCAGGTGGAAAGAGGGTATCCGAAGAAGGGAACAGCTGGAGTGTGAGAGGCGTGATGTGCCTTTTAAGCTGAGATGGTGGGGGAGCGACAGAAGAATAAAGCAGGGAGGGGTAAGGGAGTGAGCTGTAGAGAAAAGAGTATGCAGGACCAAGGAAGTGGGATGGCTGCGAGCGCAGAGGGAACAAAAGGGGAGTCAGAAGGTGTGATGATTAAGTCTAAAGCATAACCGGCAGCATGAGTGGGGCAATGAAAGTGCCGACGGAGAGATTGACAAGAAAGGCAAGGAAGACTTTATCCTTAGGATGAGATGGGGATTCAAGATGGAGGCTAAAATCACAGAGAATCAAGACATGAGGATAAGAATCCCACAGATTGGGACGAAGAGAAGGGGAGGGGGCATAGATAAGGAGAAAATAGAGGGGAGGGTCAGAGTCTAAGTGAAGCAGGAGGGATTCAGGACAATGGAGGGCTGAGGACCAAATTTCACGTATCGGAAGGGTGGAATGTTGGAGAAGAGCAACACCTCCACTGCTGCACCCCAGATGGTCAGTAGAAAATACTGAAAAGCCAGAGGGGAGGCACCAGTTAATGGGTCGTCACCCTCCCACAACCAGGTTTCAATAAGGAAAAGGGTATCTAGAGAGGGTTGTATGATGAGATCATGCACAACAATGGACCTAGAGCAGAGGAATCTACACTTAACGAGGGCCAAGCTGAGGAGGAGATGTGAGCGGTCAGGTAGTGGGCGTTGGGATGCAGGAGCGGAGAGAGGGCAATTAAGCAGGTTTGCAGGGATGCAGGAAAGATGGCCTAAAATAGGAGAGAGGACAGAGGTGGCAGGCTACCACCCCCAGAGGAGGAAAGAGGATGGGAATCGCAGTCATGGTGGAGAGGTAGAAGAGGTACCAAATGTAGATTGAGAAGGGGACTGAGAGCAAAGTACACTTTCCTGTTGAAGCACGTGGAGCTGCAGGAACCAATGAAGAACCACCTCCATTGCCAGAGTCTTCCCAAGGAGCACATTGTGCTCCTTAGGCGAGCTCCTTTGATGCACGCTGCTGTGGTGCAAAATGCCTCAAGGGATTCACTTAAATGAGGGTCCACAGTATCTCATAGGAAACGTGGCCACATTTCATGCAGCCGCATCACTTCCAGGGGTTGGAGCAGCAAAACTGATTGGCAGGTAGAGTGGCTTTCACACTTAGGCAACCTGTAAATATTTTTTTAGTATGAGGGTAATTTTTTTTATTAAAACAGCATTTCAAAGTTAGTTGACCAAAGTCTTGTCATACTGACATGTGCTGACCTTTGAGCTTATGTTTCATGATGTCACCAAAGCTACTTCAGACATATCAATATCGAGCTTACGGTTCTCTAGTACTGGTAACATGCACACATATGCAAGGTGGCAATAATTAAATTGCTCCTGTTGGTGCCAACTCTGCAGGTTCTTTTTACTTTTGTAGTTTGGTTTGGTTAGGTTATTGCTCCTGGGAAAAGTAGCTACAGAAATTTGGTCTATTTTTTCCTGTGGGTCATTTTTCTGGCCTAAACAACATTCCGGACAATGTGGGTATAACCTAGATTAACTTGTATTTTTATGTGCATATTTAATCCCTATTTTATAAGGATTTTTTCAAGTATGCGTGTACTTGCCTTTATAAAATATGGGCAGAAGTGGCAGAAAATGCATGTTAATGGAAGCTGCGATGACATACCGAATGCTGCATCAGTACGCAATGCAAGCAAGTGATAGAATTCTAGAATTTATGTATGTAACGTTGCACTCCGCCCATGCCCCTCGTAAACTCCACCCATATGCATGTCCTCAACGTAAGTCCATGCGATTGGATGTGTATGCTTACTTAGAGAGTTGTAACTGCATTACTTATGCACGTAAGTGGCCACTTATGCACATATATGACTAAAATACTTAAACTGATGAGCATTGTTTGCCTGCAGATCTAGGTGGCCTGTTATAAAATGACTCCGTTTGAGGGTGAACAATTGACAAAGAATCCATTCCAGTGGGAAAATGGCTGACAATGGTCCTCTGAGTAATCTTAGTGTTTACAAAGAACCACATAAGCTCGTGTAGTGATTTTCATTATTTTTCAACCTCCGTCCCCCAAAATGCCAATGTGAACGCTAAGACCATGATGGGACTCAGTGGCTGATATCTTGGACAATGAAACGAGTGGAGGCTCAGGCGTACTAAGAGTGATATGTTTAACTAAAATGAAGTCTGATTCCCTCCAGACCTTTTCACGCTCTCCCTCAAATCACCTTCCCCAACACATCATCTTCAGAAACACTCTCTATGAATCCATCCCAACCAGTCTGTCCTTACTCACCTCTCCCACCAGTCAG
Organism: Ichthyophis bannanicus; assembly: GCA_033557465.1. Classification (NCBI taxonomy): domain Eukaryota; kingdom Metazoa; phylum Chordata; class Amphibia; order Gymnophiona; family Ichthyophiidae; genus Ichthyophis; species Ichthyophis bannanicus. Next base: position 113,386,491 of record CM066049.1, on the reverse strand, counting down.
CCTCACTCAACTTTTTTATCACCCCTAGCCCCCTCACAAGCTGGTTTCCCCCATTTGTTAATGTCTCCCACCTTCTCCAGAGGCTCGCTATTCTGGAGCACTTCATTTTTTCCAGCACTGCCAAGCTCTTAGTGCATTTAAGCCATGTGTGCCCAAACGTCTTCACTGTTCATAGAGACTTGCAAGAACAGCACAAGAGTTTGGGCACCATGTGACTGACATTCACTGAGAGCTGTGTGGTGCCAGTGGAAATCCCAGTATCTGCCTATTCCAGCCTTTGCGTAAGCTGAGGAGAGAGTGCGAATGAGGGAAAGAGCAACAGGGCGATGCACAAGGGCCATGGGAAGCTACCCGGTTTTGTAATGAAGAGCAATGGGCTAGTGTTTAAGGATTCCACTGTTGCTGATTAATCAGTCTTGCTTCAGTTAATTAGAGCTATTAAAGTCATGCTTAGTGTCTCTTATTATAAAATAGAAAACAATTCTCCACATATCAAGGGATTGTACTCAGCTGACATGTAGTACTGATTAATATATCTACAACATATTTGATGGTATCCAAATAAATATTCATTGGCTTTGACAAATTAACCAGCTGGTCGGCACTAAATGAACAAACAGATTAATACCCCAGTGTGCCTCCAGATGGCGCTGCTTAAATACTTTCTTCTTGACTTGCAGTGCCAGAAGTAGTGTCTATTCGTTCATTCAAAAATAGACCATTAACCTGATGGTTTTCAATTTGGTTTTCTTTGAGAGTTTTGATGGGGGGTAGTTGAGTGTTAATTTTGCCCAGGCACAGTGGAGCAGCTGGAATGTCACAGATTTTCTCTTTTTTGCTCATGTCAAGCAATTTAATAACTCTTCTTCTTGGTCCTAGATATTGTTCTTAAGAGCTTCCACATAAAACCCACCCAGCTGAAAGAAAAATTATTAATTTTGCATGAAGACCATGGTGGACTTACTGATGAGCAGCTTACGGTTCTAAGGAGGTAACCTTTGGCAGTAAACTCGTGATTTATATGATTTTTGATACAAACAAGGGGTTGAGTTTGAAACTCGTAGCTCCAATTGTCAAGGCTTCACCTCTGATGAAACCAAAAACAATACGTTCAACTGGAACAAATTATGGAAAATTTCTTAGGTTTAATGCCCTACTTCTTATTGACGTGCTAGCTCTACAGTTGGCAAAAAAGGCCTCAGACCAAACACAGCACCCTTCTCAGACTTCCGTCTTTTTTTTCTTGGTGCCTTATAGCATCAATGACCTTTTATAAACTCATTGCCACTGTATTATCAGGGTTTTGCTCCCAATAAAAAGCTACTGTGTCCACAACTTTTATATCAAATTTCCATTGGTTTTTCAAAAAATGGAAACTAATATGGGAGTCAGCTATCCTTTCTGTTAGTGTCAGCACTGCTACACATACAGGTGTGCCGGATGCCTTGTGTTACTTAGCTTTTCTTTCTTCCATCTAGGTGCCCAGGGAGAGCATCGAGATCTTTATAAATAATGGTGGAAGCTCCTAGATGGAAGAAAGAAAAGCTCAGTAACACAAGGCATCCTTGGGCCCGATTCTGGCTACTGCAGGAACGCTTTGTTCCCACGAGCCAGAATCTGATCCAAATGGGCCTGCCTTGCCTGGGGCCATCCAGACGGCCCGGACGTGCCCCTCTTAGAATCAAGCTTATTGGCACTTATGTTGTCTTTTGAAAATAGGCAAGGAATAGATGCATTTTTGAAAATTTTCACAGGTATCCTTTCATAAAATTACACTCCATGCATGTATTTTTCTATGGATTTTGAGTAAACATTTTATTACTGCATGAAAACTGTTTCAGGAATGGACTGGTTTATATTTAATATTCATTGCTCAGGTCTACCAGAGAGCATAACACAAAACCTGATATACCTCCTTGACTTCCCACACACCAAAGGCATTGCCAGTGTCTGTATGGTAAGATCAAAAATATGCAAAACTTGCCTCCATACGGATAATGCAGGAGATTTTATCAGTTTTATTCATATAGGGTCCTCTCATTTTGGAGTCTGATTTCTAAATCATGTCTATGCTCTCTGTCTCTCTCCTGTCCCACTGCAGTGATAATTCTTTGAAAATTTTGAATTGAAACCTTTGCAATTGTCACGGCGACCCTGGGTAGAGCCTCCATAGACCCAATAGGCCACTGCCTAGGGTATTGTGGTTTTTACTAACTGGTGCTCTCCTTTGAACAGAGTCAGTCAGTCAAGTGGTTAAAGCAAAATTAGGGTTTTATTCCCTTTCCCGGACAGATAATATTCCTTGCAAAAACACACAGAACAAAACAGCAACTAAACGAAAACAGCTAGAACATCTTTTCTTCTTTCCTTGTTTCTCTCACAAGGTCACATTGGCTGAAGTTCAACACAAAGAGGTTATGTCATCTGATAGACAAATCGTACAGTCCATTGGCTCAGGGTCTATGCAAATGTTATCACTCTCCCACTGCATTAAGCCTGGACCACTCCCAATACTCTCCGTGTCACATTCCTTACATGTGCTGGAGCATGGCTTGTTCTCTTGTGGCTGGTAAACCCCTTTCCTTCCAAGGTGTTTATCCCAGCCAGGGTTACAGAAATCTGGTACAGGTAATGTCTCTTTCTGGTTTGCCTCTCTTGGCTTTTTTAGTAGGAAGTCAATACTCAATCTGTCTGAGTTATAAGACTGCTCAGGGTTGTGCTCATTAAAACTTCTAGCCTCTTCTCTATACAGATAAGGTTTCAAACTTGTTACCTTACTGCAGGCTTTGAAGTCAGCTTTGAGCTTCCTCTCCCCTGGCACAGTTCCTTCAACTTGAGCAAGGTTCCTCCGTGGCTCATGCAATCCCTCAGAGACTCTGCCCCACTTCCTGTTTGTGTGGAAATCCTTCCTAGGACTGTCGTTCCAGAGACCAGCTGCTCTACTGCTCTGACCTCTCTGCCTTCTCTGACCTCTCTGCTCCTTCTGACCACTTCCTGGTTCAGACCAGGAACTTATATATCTCTCCTCTCTGCACGTTACGTCAGATTCTGAGGACAAGTGCTCCTGATGAGATTCTCTAATTCTACCTGCGTCATTACTAGAGAAGGGAAACTTCATTTTAAACCCTTTCTGCTTTACTTGTGCTGACGGCACTGGCTGCTCAGCTGCCTTCACACATGCTGAGTCTTCACGTCCAGCCAAGTTTAAGGTAAGCTCTTCCCTCTCACTAACCTCCATAGGTTCCACTGCATCACACAATACATTTCATAGATTCTTTTCAAGTACTGGTCTCCTTTAAAATATGAGTGCACACTAACCACTATATTTGCGAATGTTTTTGGACTTTTAGCAATCTGGAATATTTTTTTGTTTAGTTTCTTGGGTTGCTTGCATTTTATTTTTTGTATTGTTTAATTATGGTTTTATTTCAGCTGAAAGGTTACTAGAGGTTTCCAGGCTAATAAATAACATTTTTGCTTTTTTTCTACTATGGTTAATAGTTGTCATCACTTGGCCTCAAACCAATAACCTTTAAGAACCCCCCCCTCCCGAGATTGGTTATTGGCAGCCCACTCTTAACTTTATCTTGTATTTTTGGTGATCTTCATTCCTATTTTCAGATTAGCCCAAAACTTGATTGTTTTTGAACTCTGTGGAAAACCCTTTTTGGATATTTTGCCTTGTGAATCTATTGACTCCTATTCTAGAAACTTACTCCAAAGACTTTTCTTTCGCTATGTTCGTGTTCCATAAAATCTGTGGAACCACGTCTAAGTATACTATCGGATCTGGTTTAGGCTTGGTAAATGTCTGCGAGAGTATACTTAAACATGGTTTCACAGAATTTCTGGCAGAAGAACATGGCAAAAAAAAGTTTTCAGAGTACTCCTCACTCCCCCTTTCCTTGAGGCACACCTAGCCCATCAAATTACCACAATGAATATGCATGAGATAAATCTGCCTACACTGGAGATAATACATATTATAATCCTGAAAACCCAAACGGCTACATTTGCCTCAAAGAGATGGTTGAGAAGTACTTTTCTAGAGCAGGAGTCAATAGATTTAAAAGGCAAAAAAATCCATGAAGGGTTTTCCACATGGCTCAAAAACAATCAAGATTTAGGCTAATCTGAAAACAAGAACACAAATCACCCAAAATAAAAGACATTTAATTTAATTTAATTTAATAGAGCAAGCTGGCTATGCCTAGGCTCAGTCCCCTTGGAGACATAATTAGCTCCTCCTGCAAGTCACTTGCCTTCTATCCCAACAATCACTCTTTGAGGCCAGGTTATGACAGCCCTAGGGGAAAAACAGACTTTTATTGTTTTCATATCCTATTCAGATTAAAAACAATATGAAACAAAGGAAATGTTGATATTTCCATAAATCCAACCTTTGATAAGTGATTGGTGGACAGTAAGTTTTTTTGCCTAGACAGAGATGTCAATTTTCTGACTATCCACTTTGGGGAAAAGTCTGCAGGCACTTACCTGTGGACTTTCCAGCAAATTAGCTATCCTATTCCTGTCAACGTTGCTGTGGTTACAAAATACCCTGCAAACCTTTGCAGTGCCTTGGTGTGCAGGTTAAGTTTGTGAAAGAAATAATTAATGGAGCCTTGAAAATATAGAGATCCTTTCATTAAAGTGTTCTCTGGAGTTAATGCACAATTTGACACGTATTAATTGCATACTCGGGCCATGGTAATAATTACCACAATAATGACAATTAACACATGCAAATTTTTGCACTAACTGCAAAGTGCATACTAGGGTGCTGAATGGGTGAATTGGGGTGACGAGTGCATGTGGTAAGCACATTGCAGTTAGCACGGGGGATCCGTGTATACTATGCACTAAATATCATTACTGCAGTTAGTGTGGGTGTTAAGTGCATGCACAGTAATAGTCCCCTGCATTAGGGTACACAGGAACATGATGACCACACTCCCATGGAGTGGAGTTACCATGGAGCCTTTGCACTCACGTGTTAGTTTCTGCGCTAAATGCACATTAAGTGTAAAAACCTAATGCACGTTAGTAAAAGGACCCCATAATCTGTGTGTGCAGATTTCTGATCCTATCTCAAAAACTGAGGGAGGGAGATTTTCACACAGCCAATTTGCATGCATGAATAACTACAAGTGAAAACGGCCATGAGAATTGACGTCAGAGACATCAATAAATGAAGGTTAATCCATCTAGTGACTTCCTTTCGCTATTTTGAAAAATCCACAAGTTCTCTCTTTTTTTAAAATCAGACATCAAAATATCCGCTGACTTTATGAAAATGAAGCAACTTTAGGTTACCCGAGTTTAATTGCTGTTGGCTCACTTCTCTTCCCTATAATCCAAATTTGAATCTCCTTGGATTCTTAATCACATTAGCTGCAAATAGGCAGGAAAGTATACATGGTAAAATTCTGCTCATCCCTTGGTTAGAGTTCAGGGCACTCTTTACCCTGTTTCTAACTTTTAATATACACAAAAGAGCTAAAACCTTGGAGCAGGTTTATCTAACCTATGAAATTCTCCAAATTATGCTATGAGCTCATAGTGGACCCTCTTTACTAAAGCGAGGTAAGATTTTTCACATTAATTGGAAAACCTAGTGCCTGGTAATGACAAAACCCCAGCAATTTATCATTCAGTTAACACAGAGGAAATGCCATTCTTGCAGTGAGATAGGTTATTGCAGTTGAATAAGAAAACTCCCATTTTTTTTTATCCGGGAAGCAGGGGAATTCTTCCATTCTGGGCTATAGGCAGGGAAGTTTAGTTCTGGATAACTGCTTAGCTGAGAATGTAACTCATGACACATTCAGTCAAAATATGAGCTGGGTGGGGGATGGAAAGACCCCCCCCCCTCAATAGTATCATCACCAGATGTTTTGGAAAACCAGAAGATGGATCTAGGCTACAAGGAGGAGAAGAATTTCTTTGGGAAATAAGTTAACCTGATTTGGCATGACATCTGTCTTTTATTTACATGTTTTTCCAGATATGTTCCAACATCGAAAGATATAAATGTATACCAGTCCTTTAGAGGTTCCCCTTCAGAACTTCATATAGTTGACCAATTTATGTTGGAGGTGAGAAAACATAGCATGCATGTATATAGCTATTAGTGGTATTATAAGAGAGGATTTTGGAGCCTGTGTACGCGTGGCCTGCAAACCAGGGAAGCCAGAATTCATATCCTGTTTCTCCCACGGATGATCTCTGTGAGGATGAGTTGGGAATTTAAATTGAATTGCTCACTTTTCCAGAAGGTATTTTCCTAAAAGGGTTTATAATCTGTACATCAGACAGTGGTGGATATAGTGACACTTCGAGGAGAGCCAGTGGGAAAAGTGACCTTTGAGACCTTGACAAATCAGGCAGGTCTTCATGACCTTAGGTGCAAACTCACAGGTCCATTTACTGAGGTGCAATAGAAAAATTACATTTGTGCAGTATTTTCCCACAGGGAAATTACTGTGGGATTCATTAACCTGCATGTCCCCAGTACAATGAATTAATGAATCCCTCAGTAATTGTTTGGGAACATTATACGTTCCTGTCTATAGTAATGTGCAGTAATGGACCCAATTTGTTCACTATTCTTGTAAATATTGGGAGTAAAAAAAAAAGGCTCCTTCCGTGTCCCCTCCAGGCAAAACTGGTGGTGGTATGACTCTGAGGGATATGTCTCTCTTCCTCCTTCCACATAAAGTAGTAAAATTTAGTAATGTTTTTGCTTAACACATTTTTCAAACTATGGGAAAGGGGGAGGGGAGGGCCTGCTATTCATCACCACACCACTACTGACCACTCATGTGTGCCAAGACTTCTACTACTAAGCATTTGTATAGCGCTACAAGGCATATGTAGCTCTATACAGACACATGTAAGAGACAATCCCTGCTCATCAGAGCTTACAATCTAGTCCAGACAGACAACACGACAGCTGAGGACAAGGATATATCTAGAGGAGTGACAAGGAAACACAAAGAAGACCAATCAAGTCGGAATCCAAAAGCGGCCTCAAAGAGGTGAGTTTTCAGCCTTGATTTGAAAAGGGCCAGAGATGAAGCCTGACACACAGACTCGGGTAGTTTGTTCCAGGCATAAGAAGGAAGACCATCTCTAGTCCTCTCTGTCTTGCATAAGCCATGTGCTGTAATGACTGTTTGCTATGTATCGTGCTGCATATACCTTGAGTGTTTTTTATGTTCTCAAATCAATACCGATTCCTGGTGACTCAGCAGCCCCTGCTTTTGACCAGTCTTTTCTTCCAAGGCAACAGAAGATAAAGTAACTTGCCCAGGGTCACAAGGAGTATCAGTGGAAACTGAACTTTGATCTCTTGGGTACCAATTTATGTTGAAGGTGTTACAGGCTGTTGCTTTAACCACTAGACTACGCCTCCATTCTGTATGCCTTGTAGCGCTATACAAATTCTAAGTAGTAGGAAAGTAATAGTAACGATTTCGTCAAGGAAGAGGGAGACTTTTCATTGCGCTAAGTCAGCCCCATGTGTTGTTCCAGGGATAATGTTCCATGAGCATTGCAGACTGTGAAGTTTACCAAAAAAGCTTCTTTCTTCAAGTTGCATAATAGTGAGCTGCTTTGCAAGTGTAGCAGCTCAAGTTATTTTTGACACACATTGAGCAGTAATGTTTTATGTTAAACTACGTTATTGTCATAATACAATTTAGTAAATAGAATTTTTAAATTGACTGGGGAAGAAACCTCTTTGAGCATTGATTTGGAAAGGTGCATAACAATTTGAAATAGAGGCTTTTTCTAAACATTTGGAATGTGCTGTTTTTTTAAAATGACAGGAAACCAATGACAACATTTGATATTTCATCTTGAATCATTTCCCATCTGAAATGACATGGAAAGCTATTGTTTATCATTCGATCTCTCTCGTTTTAGTGTACACAAGTTTTTTTATCATGATAAACTATTTAGTACATGGTAAAATGAATGGAAATAAATAAAATTGAAAGGATAAAAGCAAAATAAAAAATCTAAGGGGGTATTTGAAAGCTCTTTTCATAGATTGGATGTCTGAATTTGGGCAAATAGACATGCAAATCATGGAATGTCCTTGAAACCATTCTAGAAGGCTGGGTATATAGACATCCCTGGCGTTAGAAGGTGTGATGTGGTCTGAGCAAGGAAGTTGCATATCACGGTGCAATTTCAGGCCCCGCTTGTTGAGATGTCCATGCCTATACCTGCTCCTGACCATGAATATGCTCATTCCATGGCTTCAAAATTTTAGGGGGAAGAGTAAAATGCACTTACATCATAGCGGTTAATATTTCCTGGTGGAAGAAACCAGTCTGTAAATACCTACTCCAAACATACTACTGGCTTGCTGCAGCATGTCTGAGTATCTGAAATGACAGGGCAGGACATGCTAGTCTCATAACATTGTTGTTTTTGTTAAGTGCCATCGAGTTGGGGTCGACTCATGGCGACCCCCTGGATATTTGTCCTAAACTGTGTTCGGTCTTAAGTCAGGTGGCTCATTTCACATCCATATGACATTATTGAAAATACCATGGCTTGAACAAGTTGAATCTTTGTATGGAGAGAGACATCTCTGCTCTTGAGAATCTTGTCTATGTCCTTCTAACCATTCTGCCAAGAGCAATGCGTCATCGGATTTCTTGACTGCTTGTCGTTTCTTTATTGATACTTGATTCAAGTAGGTTAAAGTTGTCAATTATTTCAATTTCTTCTCCATCAACGATGAACCTATTGATTTTGCCAGTTGTCAGGATCTTTGTCTTCTTTACATTAAGGTGCAGACCCATTTTAAGACTGTTCCTTGATCTTGAGAAGCAAATGTTTCAGATCGTCTTCACTTTCAGCCAGCAATGTGGTATCATCAGCATAGCGAAGGTTGTTGAGTCTTCTACCAATCTTCACACTTTGGTTGTCATCATACAGTCCTACTTGTCTGATGGTTTGTTCTGCATATAAATTAAACAGGCAGGGGGAAAATATGCAGCCTTGTTGTACATCTTTGCTGATTTTAAACCATTCTGTTCTCCTTATTTATATATTTAGACAGTTTTGTATACCACCTTATCCTTCAATCAAAGTGGTCACAACACAATTGGGGGATACATTTAACACGAGAGGATATGAGACACGTTCTTAATTCCGTTCGAACTGTTGCGTCTTCATCAATGTAAAGGTTGGGCAAGAGAACCATCAGTTGTTCTGGTATACCCATGCTTCTTAATGTGGCACAGAGTTTCTCATGGTTTACATGGTCAAAAGCCTTGCTGTAGTTGATAAAACAGAGATATTCTTTTGGTATTCTTTCGTCTTTTCAAGGATTCATCTCACATCCACAATGTCTCTTGTTCCTCACCATTTCCTGAAGCCTGCTTGCACTTCAGTTAGTTCTCATTCCAGGTATGGTTGTAGTCTCTGTTGAATTATCTTGAGTAGAATCTTGCTGATATGTGGGATCAGAGCGATTGTGTGATAATTTCCACAGTCAGTTGGATCACCTTTCTTTAGTATTGGTATAAACATAGTTCTTTTCCAGTTAGTTGACCATAATGTTGTCTTACAAATTTCCTGGCAGAGTTTTGTAAGTATGGTAAGGGCTGCATCAGGTTGCTATAATACTCCAATAGGAATGCCTTGTGCTTTTTTCTTTGATAAGGCTTTCAATGCTGCTTTGACTTCTTCTTTCATCACCAATGGTTCCTGATCATAAGGTACAAGTTGAAACCGTTATTGGTCCACTTTATGGTATAATGACTGTATATTCTTTCCACCTTTTCTTGATCTTCTCAGCATTAATCAATATGGATCCTTGAACATCTTGTAGCATTCCAATTTGAGGCTAGAATTTTTTCTTTAACTCTCATAGCTTTAGGAAAGCTGATCTTGTTCTTCCTCTTCACTCTTATTCAACATTTACCTACGACCTATTTGTTCAGTCTTACAGGCCTATGATGTCTCTTATCACATATATGCAGATGTCATGCTATATGCACCTTTCTCCATTGCTAAGCCTCTAGACATAGCACTAATAAACTGCTTCAAGGCAGTAACAAACTGGCTTTTGGATCACAACCTATCCATAAATTACAAAAAAAGCAAAGTTCTCTACAAAATGGTAAAGGGGATGGAAGGATACCCCTATGAAGAAAGGCTAAAAAGGTTAGGGCTCTTTCACCTGGAAAAGAGATGGCTGAGGGGGAGATATGATAGAAGTCTATAAATTAATGAACGGAGTGGAACGGGTAAACGTAGATCGATTGTTTACATTATCAGAATGTAGAAAGACTAGGGGACATGCAATGAAGTTACAGGGTAAACTATTTAAGACTAATAGAAGAAAATATTTTTTCACTCAACGTGTAATCAAACTCTGGAATTTGTTACCGGAGGATGTAGTAAAGGCTGTTAGTGTAGCTGGGTTTAAAAAAGGTTTGGACAAGTTCCTAGAGGAAAGGTCCATAAACCATTATTAAGAAGGGACCCAGGATATCAATACTTGACCCAATACAAGTATTGTGGAACCTGTGTCTTTTGGGGAAACTTCTAGGTAGGTATGACCTAGATTGGCCACTTTTGGAAACAGGATACTGGGCTTGATGGACCTTGGTCTGACCCAGTATGGCATATCTTATGTTCTTATGTTCTTATGTACATTACCAGAGATACAACCTTCAATCCACCGAACATACTAAAAATCCAGGATGCCAAACTGGAAGTTAAGTCATAGATGTGTTACCTAGGTATAATGTTAGAAAGACGATTAACCCTACAACCACACATCAGCATGACCACAAAGCTTGTATACCATAAGATGAAAATATTACAAAAGCTATGCCCTCTCCTCTATACCTGCGACTTCTGAACAGTTTTCCAGTTCATCATATCCCCACATCTCGATTACTGTAATTTTATCTATCAAGGAATTCCGAAATATGCGATGCACCCACTACAAATGGCTCAGAATGCAGCTGCCCGCATCCTATTCAGTGCTGCAGTGTCTGACACATGCTAAAAGAACTACACTGGCTCCCGGTAATAACCCGAGCAAAATATAAAGCACTGCTCACCATTTTCAAGATAACCCACATCCTATTCCCAGAATGCCTCCAGTCTTTCATATGCCTAACACCAAACAACCGAGCCAGAAGAGCAAATGCACAAAACACACTTACTACGCCAACCCAGAAGGCAAGAAGCAGTTATGCTGTCTGTTACCGAGATTTTTCATTCTACCGTATACACCCACACTCTGGAACGCACTCCCATAAGACTTAAGATCCACCCTAAAAATAGCTGATTTTCGCAGGAGACTCAAAGCCCACCTATTCACTGAACACTTCAAAAGTGAAGCGTAACATGTACAATAACACTCATACAAAGCCAAACAAGGTTCTTATGTTCTCCTTTTAATTCTGTCCCCCCACCAATTGAAAGCTCTCCCTCACCCCAGTTACAACTCTGTTACATATTGTGATGAAGAAGCCCCATTCTCTACCTTAAAAGCACAAGATTCATGGCATTTTAGTCCTGAAGCTGACAGGCAAGCACGCCATGTGAGCAGCTGTTGTCAGGGACAACAGAAACAAACTCAGCCACGAGGTCTGAAAAAACACTCAGCTGAGAAACATTCCCTAGTTCCTGATAGAGTGCACCTGAAAAGGGGAAGAGCTTACAGCCCTTATAAGGGCAGTGCAGGGAACACAGGGTTAGAACTAGGGGAACGAGTAGAACTAGGAGAACTAGCAGGACGGGCAGAGCAGCGTGAACAGCGTGAGCAGAGAGAACAGGCTGTCTTACCTGAAGCAGCTGTCCGAGAGGAAGCAGGAGGAGTTTCCTACTTTGACCCAGGAAGTGAGTCAGAGTTAGAGCCAGGAAGAATTCACCCGAGTAACTACCCAGAGTCCTACAGGAAGAAGCAGCTAGCAAGGGCAGAAAACAGATGTGAATGTTCTGCTGATTGCAAACACTTTCAAGCAGAGAGGCAACGTTCCAGCTGGAGTGACTGGAAGCCAAGAGCCAAACTGTATGTATCAGGAAACTGAGACCTGAGGAATGATTATGGTGGGAAGTTAAAGTATGTGAATGATAGAAATCCCTACAGTGTGAATGCAGAGCAGCCTCGTGCAGGAAATCCAAGGTGGGGGCAGGGCTGTAACTCCCAGCCAAGGGATTTGAGCAGAGAGCCTCAGAGAAAACCCCGCAGGCTAAAACCTGATATTAAGAGGGGAGAAGGACATTATCTATCCCAACCTGAGGATAGAACTAATAAGCTCTCCAGGGGTGGAACCTCCTATAGGAAGGGAGTTTATAAGAACCCCGAGTGGTGGCTTCCCTCTCTCCCAGACACAAGAGGCTACGAGAGCAGTTATTCCAGCCATAGAGTGAGTACAGCTGAGAGACACTGTGACGGCATGGCACAGGGGAACTTACAAGCATATTTTAATAAGGAGAGTTCTGAATGCGTTCAAGAACCAATGATTATTGACACACTCAGTGAGTGTTCTTCTAACAGTGACCCAATGGACTGCACACTGATTTTGTCAGATAAAATAATGTCTTTGTGCTAGTCAGAGCTGAGTATAGTGTGAAAGGAAAACACTAACTACTGAATGCTGGTTTCCACACAGTGAAACTGTGTGCTGAAGTTGAATGCCTAACTTTATACTTTACTTTGAAGCAAGAAGAAATTATTCTATTGTTCCTTTATGTTTTGCCAGAAAGCATGGCTCATTTCTTTTGAGTATTTGTGTTTTGTTTAATTGAATAATCCGACCCCGGGAGGGGAATAAATCCTTTTTTGCCTTCAACCACTCGTGTCGTGCAACTACATTCTTTACTATCAGACGCAGGCCTGCTAGCCAGGAGGCAGTCTGCCCACCTGGTGGTGACAATATATTCCAAAAGTTGAATGTAATGCGTTCTTTAAAAACTTAGTAACTTAGTGATCTGTAAACCGCTTTGACTCTTAAGCAGCCGATAAAAACAGTTAAATAAATAAATAAGTGTTCTGTGTATGACCACTAGGTGCCAGTATTATGCAATGGCTGTGATTTCTTCCTCACCTTCCCCTCTTGACTGTAAGCGCTGCTCCGCATAGACCCTGTTCATGTCTGGCCTGAGGTGCAAAGCTGGGTTTGAGAATTGAACCCAGCGATCTCACATGGCAATGAGGGGCATGTGTGAGTTATACTGTCAGTCTCATGCATGCAATTTCTAGTTTCCTACAAAGCTGTTTCTAGCAGTTATGTATTAATCTGGTCTATCTCTGTGTCCTTTATCAAGCAGATGTGCAACATTCCTCACTTAAACAGAAGATTGGACGTTTTACTTGGACTACGTGAATTTCCAAAATGTATGAAAGATCTCCAGCCTGTAAGTGATGCTGTTGCTATGTGAATATATATAACTCAAATCCTGTAATAATGGAAGGGGCAATGCATATCCATATCTTATAACACTGTTATTTATCAAATCATTTAAATGCCAGTTTCTAAAATCTGGTGTCATGGTTCCATGTTTCATAACAGCAACTATAACTAATGTTATCGGAATCTGCGAAATAGATCATGGCATTGCAAAACAGTTTTGAGGTGATTGATTTGTTGCCTCATAATCAAATAATGAATTCTGGTGTGTGTACGAAGTAATTACCATATGATAATTGTGTTGGAAACAACATTAGTTCTCAATTACAGGGTCAACATAATTGACGTTTCACATGTTGTTTCAAACATCGCACATCCTTTACTTACAGCAGTGTATTCAGAATTCATCTTCCTTCTGCATCATTAAAATGATGTAACCCCCCCTTCATGAGCCATTACAGTGACTCCCCATCTTTTTAAGCGTCTCCTAGCCTCCCCCTAGTGACATCTATCTTCGGCTTCTTGTTACCTCTCCTTTTCTCCACCTACACCCCTCTTCGTCACCTCCATTTAGTGGGTCAAATCCTCCTATCTATATTCTTCTCCTCTATTGCTAACTTCTGACTTTGCACTTTTAAACTTGCTGCATTGTGGGCCTGGATCAACCTTCTTATGTTCCCTTTCCAGTCATTTTCATCAAAGCCTTATCAAAGCCCATTTTTTTGCGGGCATTTTAAACCGTTAATTCTTGGGTCTCTCTTCAAATAGTATTTTTTAACATGCTTAAATGCATTTCTTGAAGTCCCCTTTTTATCTTGACTATGGATCTAGCCTAGACTATAAGGTTTTTTTTTACTAAGGTGTGGTAGGACTTTTCACTTACCATGGGTGTTTTGCAGGAAAAACCATGTGATAGGTGCAAAGCCTGTACGGTAAATGCAGGAGGGCATGCCTTGTATTTAGCACGCAGGGTTGCCAAATACCACAAGGGCCCATGAACCCTGTCTTGGCAGGGAACGCGGGAGCACTCTTGTTCCCTGTGAAGATGAGGTATCCATTCCCTGGGCCAAAAAGACTCCCCCCCCCCCCCCCCAGTGATCAACCCTTCATGATCAGCCCTTCCCCAATGCGTCCCCCCTGGTAACTTCGTCTCTATCCTCCAATCGGTACCTCTTTTCAGGACCACCATGCAGGACCGTACCTACTCCTGTGTGAGTGGTGCGACCACACAGGGCACAAAGGTTTAAGGGAGCATTTCAGCTGCCTGCCGTTGCCTGCCACGCCACTTTTTCTTCTCTCAGTGGTGGCAGGCAATGGCAGACAGCTGAAATGCGCCCTTAAGCCTTCTCGCGGCACACTAAGCAGATGTCCCTCCCTCCTCTTCATGGCGTCAGAGCAGAGAAGAACAGATCTGCTTAGCACGCCGGTGACGTGCACATTGGGTGCTCCTCTTCTCTCCCGCTGCCATCCAGAAAGTGGTTAGATGGAGGGGGGGGGGGGTACGCAGTCGGTACAGCCCTGCCACCATGGCTGGAATGCTTTCTGGCCATGGAGCTTCTGCAAAGGGGTCCACCAACAGCAAGACCTTCAAGCTCCCCTTTCCCCAAAACACTCCCACACTCTCCCCCTCCCAGCACCTACTCGGTGTCATTCCTGGTAGTCGAGGGGTGATTGGGGCAGGAGCAGTCCCCCTCCACTTCTGCCCTGGTTCTGGCAGTCTTCAAAATGGCATTGGAGGTCACCTCGTGCTAGACCTTTGTGACCCCTAGTGGTGATGTTGCAAGACTAGCTTAGGGTGAAAAGATGCCCAAAGACAGAGGTCCTCTGCCTCTCCCAGCCCAGCTTAGCCTTACCCGGATGGCCCAGCTTTGCTCTCTAAAAGTCTGGTAAACTTACTAGAAGCCAGTACCAATAAGAGTGGCTTTGGCATGGATTTCAAAGTAGCAGTTTTTGACAACTAGTCCTCATAGTGGTTGAAGAGTTGCCTTCCATACAGATTTCACTGTCTTATGCTACGCAGGGGAAACTGACTGTGAGGGGTGATATCTTTCATAAAAAGTTCCTTTCAGCATGTTACAGTTTCTGTAAGAGAAATAGTGACGTTTGCTCTGCTCCCTTTCACAGCTTTTGAACCATTTAAACATAAACCCTTTGTACAAATTCCCTTCTCAGCTAATAAAGAGGAAAATCGACGCGTGCAGACAGCTGCTATCCAGTCAAAGATTTGTGGCAGTACTGGAGTATATCTTGGTGATCGGCAATTATTTAAATGAGAATGCTGGGAAAAGAAAGGCAAACGGCTTTCAGTTATCATCCCTGGCAAAAGTAAGTCAACAGGTTACTGTATTTTCACCTTATTCAATAACAGAGATATTTGTCTTATGCAGTTACTGTACAGTTGCCAACTCTGTCGTCTTAAGTAGGAAATCACCTCGCCACACAATACAGTGTTACCTAATTTTTATTGTTCGCTTTGAAATAGTTCTTCTTACAAGTGCATGCCACTGAGGGAGGAAGATGGTTCTATTCTTTCGCTCCCTTAGTAAGTCTGAAATGATAGCATTTGTGAAATTTGCAAGAACATATCTGATCTTTTTGCTCTTTTGTAAACCAAGCAAAATCTTTGCAACAAAAAAAAGATTAAATCCTGGCCAGTGGTGGGTGGTGTAGGGGTTAAGTACTGGTAGAGGTTAAGTATGACAGATTTGCTTTTAATTTTTAAGTGCTAAGGGTTAATAATGTTCCTGGTTCATAATCACTTAATGGCTGCCCCACATCTCAAAAAATTGCTAAAGAACAACAGCCACGCTGCTATACCATGTGAGCCAGCATTCAGGCCTTTGCAAGAAGAGATCCAGCACCGGAAGGAACCATATAAGGCAGTATCATGAGCCTTGCAAGGTGCCAGTCTGGGCTGGAAAGTCCAGACTTGGGCCTACAAGGGGCGATCAGATATGGGCTTGCAGAGGCTATGTGCAAAGAAACACATACACAGGAAACCACAAGCTGGCAACATATATGCTAGGCCTGGCTCTGAAGAAAGCAGATAGCTGGATCATGGTTGGTAAGTATGGGAGGGGGGGGCAGGAGGGATTTTGCAACAGGAACTAAGGGGAACAAAAAAGGCAATAATAGGAAATAAGGGGGGAAGGGGAGAGAACACAAAGGAATAGCTCTGGGACTGTATGCAGAAAAACGGAAGAGAAAAAAGGTATAAATGTAACATGCTTTCTATATTCAGGGGGGAGAGTTGTCTTCTTGAGATGCCAAGTGCTCGATAGAACTCTCTTCCCCACATTCTGCCTGTATTTGGTCATCAGTTATCTAATAAACAGAGACTCTGATTGCACCTGTACTGACTTTTTGGATCTGATCATTGCAGGTAATTAGTAATAGGTAATAATTAGGTTGTGGTCCATTTTGTACGAAACAGGGCCGTACAAATTGGTGCCGAACACCCGGGATTGGGTATGGGTGGGTCTTTATGACCAAGATACAAATTTAAAGATTTGAATTCCCCTCAAGAAAGGAAGAGGGAGGTGTGTTCCCGGTGCAGAGTGGAGACCGGAGGAGAAGAAGAAGCGAGTGACTGATTTCCCTAGGAAGACGACTCTTGTGACGACAAAGCCGTGAGTATACTTATTTTTGACCAAGCTTGGTAAGTGTTGTTTAATTTTTGTTCTATTGTGTTGATAAAGTGTAAAGATATTTTGCTGCTATAAGCCAGGACTGAATGAGGTGTGCTTGAGATACGTATCGGCAGATACGAAGCGTGTGTGTGTTCTTACTCATGGTTCCATACCTCCGCGAGGAGATTGGCTGGGTCTGAACGAAGCGAATCTTTGTCTGAAAGGTGTCCTGGACATTTCGTGCACTGACCTTCCTCTGCAGATAAAGAGGTGGATAAGATCCTTAAACAAAGGCTGCACGTAGGAATCATGTCTCTGTTTAGAAGAAAGAAAGATGCCAATCAGGACATAAGGGTAAATCAGGTTTCCCCAATGACTCCGGTCGAACGGATGATGAGAGATAATCCCATATTAGGAAAGGACATTTTGAAAGTTTGTCTTAAATGGGCAACATGGAGCGCAGCTCCTGGGACACCTCTTGGCTGGCCACCGGAGGGGTCTTTTGATGGTAGTTGTTTAGCAAGGATTAGGGATTATGTTTTGTCTCATAAGACCAATGCTAGTCAATTAAAAGCAAATCTGTCATACTTAACCTCTACCAGTACTTAACCCCTACAGTGGCAATTTTTATTCTCCCAGAGACTGAATGAAAGGATAGATATGGTAATCTTCAGTGGAAGTAAAATTGAAGTACCAAACTAAGGGTCCCTTTAACTAAATATCACTAACTGGTTAGCAGACATTTTAGTCATGGTGAATCCTAATGGTCGAGCATGCCAGCTATCGACTGCTAAAATGCACATTAACTGGTACCTTCACGCTAGTGGACACTGGGCAGGCTAGAGGTGGAACATGGGTTTGGAGAGCAAATCAGTGTGCGAGTGAAGTTAACATGGCGCTTAGCATGGGTTCGCCCATAGAGTTGCCATTAAGGAACCCAAGACTTTGCACTTAATATGCGCTGGTAATGCTCGTTAAATGTGAAGCCTTAGTGGCGTTTAGTAAAACAGCCCCTTAGGTTTTGCATAAAAATGAGGGGGACAGAATATGAAATTCTTCTAAGTTGCTTTGTCAGTGCAGTTCTCACATTGCATCTCTGCAAAGGTTTAATTTCCAACAACCTCTGGCAAGAGAAGTTAATTGACAGCAGAAACTAGGGGAAACAAAAAGCTGTCAAAAGGGTGTGGTGGAACCTTTGTCCAATATGTACGTTGTCACAGGGCCTACCTTGGCAGCGTACTGGAGCGAGGTAGGTAGGACATAAAAACATTTAAGGTTGGGTTTGGCCAATAACTTACAGGGCCCAGGGACTTGCAGCTCTGGTAGCTTCCTTTGTTACCAAAATCCCAAAGAATACAAAGGTCCGAGTGGAGGGAAACAAAGGCATTTATTTCCCTTTCTTGCAAAAAGGTTCATGTGCTTGGACAAAATCATCAACACAAATTCCTTACTTCAGGTTAAAGAAAAAGTAAAACAGGACGTTAAAGCAAAGCTGTTATCTTCACAATAAATGGTGTATCAAAACAAACAGTCTCTATTCCCCAAGATAGAGCTTATGTGCTAAGCAGGGACTCCAGGCTTCCTGTCTTACAATAACTACAGTCCATCTCGGTATCTGAAGCAAATTCCGCCTGCATCGGTTCCCCCTCTGAAGCCTCTGAAACCGAGTCAGTACTTGCTGGCAAATTGTAATCAGGCTTTTTATATATCCTCTGTACAACCTCCCAATGCTCAGGGCTGAATGTAGGGCGTCGGTCCTGCACCCTCCTATACTGGGAACTGTCTTCCTTTTGCAAGTGTTTTTCCTTAGCCTCATGCAAAGCTTTGTCATTAACAAGTCTCTCATTCGGTACATGTTTCTTGCACCTTATCTGATAGGCAGTTTCAGACGGGCAGTATTCCTCTGCTCCCTGTCCTCCCCATACACCAGCAGTCTGCAACCTGCTTTCAGTTAAACATGGGTTACCTTTTCTCCTTGGCTTGTCTACTCCCGGTGATGTTTGAGGCCTGCTCCGGCTGGGATCCTGCCTGGCCTGAGCAATAGGCCTTAAGTTCTCCAACCGTCCTTCTGTTGGCTTTAGACCGCAGTCACAGCCACACCTTTGCCTCTCTGGACAAAAAGCACTCACTCTGGATGGAGCTATCCCACCTTCTCCACGGTTGCTTCTTTCCTCTAGCCACTGCGGCTGCTGCCGCCTCCTGCGAAACCCTTGTCCAGGGGTTACTGCTTCTTCTGGATATCTTGCCCATTCATTCGGATGTCCTGCCCATCCTGCTGGTTCTGCTGGTTCTCCTGGCCTTTCTGCCGGTTCTGGCCGTTCTCCTCCTAGCTGTTCTCCTCCTGGCTGTTCTGATTCCGCCTCCACCTGTTCCGGTTCTGCTTGTTCCTGCCTGTTCTAATTCTGCCTTCCAACCTTCCAAATTCCCTTTAAGAGGCACTCCTCTCTTTCTTGATTGGAAGCTGGCTGGCATTACCTCATGACCTAGGAGGTGTGGTTCCTCTCTTCCTCGGAGGTCCCTCCTGCTCCCCCTATGTGGTTCCTCGCAATATTGCAGGTTGTGCTTGACTTTTCCTGCATTTAAAACATTTTCTTCCCCTCTCAGAGGGTCTGCAGCATCACAACGTTTAGCAGCTGCAGGCAAAAGTCCCGTGGTACTTTTTGTAAGACATTTTAATTTGCTCAGTATTGTCTCCTTCCCCCAAGTTGCTATTGTTTTTGATCTTCATGGAAGAAGCCCTTTTTATAAGTCAGTTTAAGAAGTAAATATGTCGCATGCTTAAGGCTACAGTCACCTCTGTTTTGTGTATGCATTTCACATCTCACAGCCGACTATTCTCTGCTCTCTATGGGAAAAGAGCTTTGAAAACCTGAGTTAAAAGTAAGTTGAATAGGGCTCTTTGCTCTTAATATCTTGGCTTGCTTTCCTCTTGAACAATAAACCATCATGTAATTTCTTTGTGTTCCTTTGGAAGGTTGTATATTGGGATTGGCCAGTAAAACACACAACTGCACAGAGGCTACACACTAGTTTGCTTTAATGCAGGAATATTTACCACACACAAAACTGCAAAAAAAAGCAGCTCATTAATATTAAGCTAGGTTGTTGCAAGTCACGTGGCTAATGCAAAAAGTGAACTTTTGAGATCAAATTGGTAGGCTAGCATCCCTTCCAAACTCGGATCCCTTTTCCACTATTTAAAGGGCCCACTGAAGCCTCATTTCCTTCACACCATATGAATAATGATGGCCCGCTCTGGCCCAAACTATCCCCTCCCCATATACTCTTGCAATTGATTTAATGTCCTGTTGAAACCTAAACCAGTTTTCTGCTCCCCTAACCTGTGTTCTTCTCCCCAGAGTTTTGAAAGGAACCTTTCCATTCCCACTAAAGCCCTCCATCCCGTCTACCTAATCTGATGGTTGATAACTACTGGAAGGGGCAGGAGGGATCCTCACATTCTCCTGTCCTCTTACTCCACTGGCTTACCTAAGCCTCTCTCTTGTCCTTGGTGTGCGGTGTGTGAGTCAAAGGAGAGAGCCACGTCCGCTGGGGTCATTTTGAGTTTGGTGTAAGTGAACTGGAGGGAGGGGGGAACTCTCCAACCCACTTATCAGATGATAGCAAAAAGGTATCTTGGTCTTCCGTACATTTTAAAAGGATAACTGATGGAGGGGTGTTAAGGTCTTCAAGGTGTTTTTATTGATATGAAATACGGGAATTGAGTCAGAGTGGGTTCTTTGTTCACAAAGGTGGAGGGGCTGGAACCAGAATACTGGGTCTGGCATTAACACCATTGCTGACCAGCTAAACTAAAACAGCCTTAATGCATCAGCTGTCAAACAGGATTTCCTGTAACGCCCACATGTAATTACCTTCTGTATGATACAGGAAATCCTATTTAGCCTTAAGAATGAAAACACAAATTTGCAATGTTTATTTTGAACCTTCGAGCAAGAAAATTAGAGTGTACCTGTCAAAAAGACGCAAGATTTTATTATATGTTTTATATTTTTTAAGGCTTTTATTTACAGTTGAATGATTTACTATATAATGTCAGTGACAATTCTGCGACACAGCTTGAATTTTCTTTTATAGCCGCTACAGTATCTCATCTATCATAATGAGAATATAAAAAAAAAATCCCTCTCTGCCAGGGATCGTCTTCCCAGATTCAGCTCGAGCCTCTGACTTTCTGCCCATTGCAACAAAAATGTGACAAATAGAGTCTAAGACCATGAATATGCCCAGAGGTGTTCATGCAATGCTTGACATGAGAAATACTACCAGGCTGTGCAATTAAACGAACACAACTACAAAGGAAAGTGTTGAGAAACTAGCATAAATAAAAATAAAACCCTACAAAAACCTGGTGCATGCAGAATATATGAAACAGTCGCATGCATAGCAGGAAAGACACGAGGATGGCCAGGTTTCCGTTCCCCTGCCTTTATTTCATATTAGTCTAAAGCTGCCTACCGCCTGCTTTGTGGCTTCTTAGGCAAATGAGTTCTTCCTCTCTTTATCTTCTCATATTTGCAGCTGCCCGAGTTGCGGGGCGTGGATAGGACGTTCACCTTGCTGCATGCCCTTGTGGAGCAGATCCTCTTACACGAGCCTGATTTGGCTAGATTTCCTCAAGAGCTGACAGAATTTGAAGCTGTCCCTGCTAGTAAGTGGCTAAAAAACTTCACGAGTGACGCAAAACCATTGTGTTCGGTGCATGACTTATTAAAACTTGTTTTGTTATCTTTTTTGGGTATTCCAGCTTCTGTCAAAGGTCTCAGTGCTGAAGTGGATGGTACGTAAATATAGAGTCACTGAAATATGTTCAATATTATGCAGGCAGTTATTTATTCATTTTTAATTGTTGCAGAAAAGGTTATTCCACAGGGCAATATACTATAGGTAGTAATGCTGGCAATAGTTTAGTCTGGACTTTGTTGAATAGAATATATAAATTACAGGCCTAGTATTCAAAAGCAGTTACACAGTTTACAGACTCTAGACATGGTTCGTGTCGCTGAATATCCCAGGATACCATTGCTCTACGCCCTGAGGCTACACGGTTAGCACTGGGGTGTTCTGGGGGTGGTACCCAGGGTTAACCAGTCAGCGGCGATATTCAGCCACTGTCCAGTTATCCCTCAGCGTGGAAAGCTAGATGCAGTACAAGCTGTCCTAACTTTTGCCACTGAAGCCAACTGCGCAGGGACTGAATATCTCTGCTGCCTGGTAGCGTCTGGCTTCCTTAGCAAACCCAAATTTTCAATGCTGGTGGCTGGATATGGTATCGGCATTGAATATCCAGTTTAACTCTCAGCAGTGACAGCTAGCCGCTGCTGCTGCTGCTGAATATTGGGCCCTACATCTTTGCTGTCCATGTAGTATATATAAATATAGCAGCCTATTAACTAAGGCGGTCATTTTAGAAGCGCTATTCGTGATTCCTACGTGCAAATCACATCAACACCAAAGAGACATTTTAGAACACCCTATGTTTACTTGTATGTGGTGTGATCACATCTATGTCATATAGTAGTATGCTGGAGGTGTGTGCCCAGTGCAGTCCCAAAAAGATACATATGTGTGCCCAGTTGTAGAATTGCACTGCATATTTGGGCTTGGCAGCAGTCTGCTCCATATCTATATCTATATCAGCCCCTGAGCATGAATAGGCAGTTGGAAAGTTCTTGTTTCAGCAACTGAAAATTTGTACAGAGAAGAGGAGAAAGCCTTCTCACTCTCCCACTCCAAAAATGTATACAGATAAATAGCGGACTTTTTTCTTGGCTGACGAACTGCTTCATGTCTCCACTTGCAAAATGTCATAGCAGGTATTGCATGTGGCGAGAGATACATGTCCTCACTGACAAGGCTATGTTTCCGGGCCCACAGCCATCCATGTCGGACACATGCAAGGGGTTTTGTTTTTCACATGCAAGTTTTGAGGCCATTTTAGAAACTTGCATGTGTTGGCATACGGTTCTGCATGACCACGTGTGTTTCTAGCTGTCAGAGATATTTATCTTTTAGGGTGGAGTTACGCCAATTTTAGAAAACTCAAATGCCCACCTTCACTACTAATAGGATGTTTTGACTTGAATGACCGACATTGCACTTACGTGGCCTTTCTGAAATACGCCTTTACTCTGCATTAGCTTAGCGCATGATGGAGCAGAGAGAGGGTGTAGATTAGACACTGTGGTTATCATGCGCAGTCAGCATTGCAGTTAATGTGGGCACTTTTAATGCCTACTCAAGAGAAGGCATCTGGCTTGTGTTAACTGTGAATGAAGTAAATGCACTGTAATGTAACTGGAAGGGCACATGCTGGTCATGTCCCTGACAGTTAGCACATGACCTTTGCACTTATTGCACATTAATTTAACAGGTCTTTTATACTGCTTTATTATTTCGATCAAAGTGGTTTACATTGTAACTTAAACTTGGTAATGTACAACAAACAGGAACATTGATAACTTGGAATTTTCTGAGGCAATGGAGGGTTAAGTGACTTGCCCAAGGCCACAAGGAGTGCTAGTGGGAATCGAACCCTGGTCTCTTGGTTCCTAAGCCGGTGCTGTAACCATTAGGCTACTCTTTCACTCCTTAATGTTCACTTCTAATGTTCAGTAAGTGCAAAACCATACCACACTCTAGTAAACATGCCCCACTAATTGCAAAACCTTAGCATGGTTTAGTAATGACACCCACAGAGACATGTTTACCAAAGGTTAATGCGTGTTAAGTGCAGTAAATGCGTGTTAAGTGCTGCCATTGTGCAGCCATTTCTATGGGTCACTGCAGCACTTAACACGTTAACTTTACTTAATGAGGGTTAACCTTTGATAAATATACCCCATAGTGTAGATCATAAAATGCATCACTATCTCTATAGGTACTTTAACTTTCTGCTGAGAATCATAATAGCGTTAATGACCTCTGGGTTCAGATATTTTATATACACACATACATACAGGGTGGCCCAAAAAAAGTGAGAACATCTCGTAACATATAAGTTATTTAAAAATTCAAAAAGACAGATGTAAACGATTGACAAATTAAAAAAAAAAGATGGCTACCAGAAATTGTCGAAATAAAGACGTTATATAGCTAAAAAAGGTAAATAAGTAAACTAGTTAAGCTTTAATTTACGAGATGTTCTCACTTTTTTGGGCCCCCCTTTATATATGCTATCCTGTTAAAACTATGGCGAGTTGAGGAACTTAGCTTTGCCTCAGATCCTAAAAAGCATAAACATAGAAAATGGCCTATCCAGTCTACCCATCCAAAAGAACTATTAAGTACAAGCATTGTGAAACCTGTGTCTTTTGGGGAAATCTCTAGGTACATATGACCTACATTGGCCACTGTTGGAAACAGGATACTGGGCTTGATGGACCTTGGTCTGACCCAGTATGGCATATCTTATGTTCTTATGTTCTACAATCCTTTCCACTCTAACAGAGACCCTCTGTACTTGTCCTTTTCTTTCTTGAATTCAGATACAGTCCTTACCTCCACTGGAAGGCTGATCCACACATCTACAACTTTTTCCATAAAGAAATATTTCCTCAGATTACCCCTGAGTTTAGACCCTATCACCTTCATCCTATAGCCCTTCATTCCAGAGCTTCTTTTCAACTGTAAGCATTTACACCATAGAGGAATTTAAATGTCCCTATCATATCTCTTGTCTTTCTTCCAAAAGTCTAGATAGGAGCAGAGGAGTAGCCTAATGATTAAGATCACTGGCTTGGAAACCCAGAGACCAGGGTTCAATTCCCACTAGCACTCCTTGTGGCCTTGGGCAAGTCACTTAACCCTCCATTGCCTCTGAAAAATCTAAGTTATCAATGTCCCTCTTTAATGTACATTACCAAGTTTAAGTTTCAATGTAAACCACTTTGATTGAAATGATAAAGCAGTATATAAAGCCTATTAAATAAATAGATTTGAGGTCTTTAAGTCTATCACCATATGACAAAGACTACTCACTATTTCAGTAACCGCCCTCTGGATCCCGTTTATAGCCTTTTGAAGATGTGGGGCCCGATATTCAAAAAGCATTTACATGGTTAACAGCCAGTTAGCCATGCAAATGCCTGGTAACTGGATATTCAATGGCACATACACGGGTAGAGTCGTGAATATCTCCGACTAAGTCCCCTATGCACCCCGATGCTAGCTGGCTAGCACTGGGGTATTCTGGGGTAAAGTGGAGGTGGGGACCGGTGCTAACCATGCAGCACTGATATTGGAAGCTTTATGGTTAGTAGTCTTTGCCTATAAGATAGGCAAGGAAAACTCTCACCTATCTTATAGGTGTCGAGGCAAACCATGTAATATCCAATATAGGTGCTGCATGGTTAGCACCGGTCCCCGCTTCTGCTCTGTCCTGGAACACCCCCGGCTTCCAAATGCTAGCTATAGAAGGCAACTAGAATGCTAGGTATCGTAAGGAAAGGAATGGAAAATAAAACAAAGGATATTATAATGCCTCCGTATTGTTCCATGGTGCGACCACAGCTTGAATATTGTGTGCAATTCTGGTCGCCGTATCTTAAAAAGGTTATTAGAAAAGGTACAGAGAAGAGACACCAAAATGGTAAAGAGGATGGAAGGATACCCCTATGAGGAAAGGCTTAAAAAGGTTAGGGCTCTTCAACCTGGAAAAGAGACGGCTGAGGGGAGATATGATAGAGGTTTATAAATTAATGAATGGCATGGAACGGGTAAAAAAGGAATAGGGGACATGCAATGAAGCTACAGGGTAAACTATTTAAGACTAATGAGAGAAAATATTTTTTCACTCAATGTGTAATCAAACTCTGGAATTTGCTACCGGAGGATGTAGTAAAGGCTGTTAGTGTAGCTGGGTTTAAAAAAGGTTTGGACAAGTTCTGGAGGAAAGGTCTATAAACCATTATTAAGGGATCCAGGATATCAATGCTTGACCCAGTACAAGCATTGTGGAACCTGTGTCTTTTGGGGAAACTGCTAGGTACGTATGACCTAGACTGGCCACTGTTGGAAACAGAATACTGGGCTTGATGAACCTTGTTCTGACCCAGTATGGCATATCTTATAAACAAGACGGAGTCAATCCAGCTGGTGGTTACTGAAATGGTGAGTAGTCTGTCATATGGTGATAGACTTAATGACCTCAAAATCTATACTTTTGGAGGAAAGACAGGAAGTATGATAGGAACATCTAAATTCCTCTATGGTGTAAATGCCTGCAATTGAAAAGAAACTCTGGAACGAAGGGTCATAGGATGAAGGTGATTAGGGGATAAACTCGGGCATAATCTGAGGAAATATTTCTTTATGGAAAGAGTTGTTAATGTGTGGATCAGCCTTGCAGTGGAGATAAGGACTGTATACTATACTGCTCCCTTAGAGTTTTGTAGCCCAAATGCATTTTTTTAGCATTTAATATTAATTAGCATGTTCCTGACAGATAACGAGCACCCTAATGCACGCTGCTATCACCATGGGTACATTTAACTCTGCCTATTGAACTGCTGCTAGTTGAATCATCACTAATACGAACATCAAAAGCATGCGATGTGCCCCCTCCAAACGAACTGCAATATGCTTTCAATGCCTTCTCTCCACCGCTACCCTGTGAGGTCATCACCCTGAGGCCTGAATGTCAGTTAGCGTATGAATCAGTAACTGTCATGCTCCCATAGTAACAGTTACTGCGGGCCCTTGCACGCAGTTATCGTGCGCAAAAGCACACATTAACTGCTTAGAGCACTTTAATATAAGTGGGACATTTCCTAATCCCACCCTAAATGCGCCCACGAATTCCCCCCTGTAACACAGCTAAAAGTACCCATACATGCTTTTAGCCTGTTTCAGAGTGAGCAGTTTTTGGATAGCCCTTTCACCAAGGTATATCAGTATTTACCAGGTTAAAAGACTTTCAAAACGTGTTCTCTTCATGCATTTGAAGCAAAAGATTGGCGTGAATCACAAATGACATTGGTTTGTTCTTTTATATCTTTTCATGTCTCCATTTCCTGACATAATTAGGATTTCTTGTATCTTCACTTTTTGGATAGTTGTCATCTAAAGTGTGGCCCCAAAACTCACTGAACACTTATATAATTTTATTTCACTTTCCCTCTTTTTAATTATTTTTCTTGTTCGCTCTCTGCTGCCCATGTCCTTTGACTAGTAAATGCATTATTTTTCTCACTTGTGTCCACATTCTGAGAGAACTGTAGCAGACAACATTTTTCATTATCACTTCAGACCCCTTTGTTATATGAGTAGCTGCTGGCTCGTGTTCTTTAGGTGAGTCGTTTCATGGGGTATTTCAGTGAGAACGCTCATGGGTGGATATAGCACGATTCCATCAGACCATTAAAGCCCATTCAGTTGCAGCACTTCCAGCACTAGACACAGCTGGTACCTGTCCTGTTCTCTGCTTCCCAGATAAAACTATATTGAAAAACTTTGTGTTCCAATTTAGTTCATGAACCAAAATGCCAGAGGCATAGTTTTTGAGTTCCAGAACACTTTTCTTAGTTCCAAATCATGTTTTGTTACTAGGCCAGTGAAATAAAGATGGTTTACACCAATTCCTTTATTTATGACTCTCTCTTCTCATATCTGTTGACTAGTGTTGGGGAAAGAACTGGAAAATATTGTTCAGTACAAAAAACTGATCAAGCCCAAAAATCATAAGAGAACAATGCAAGAAGCCCAGTTTTACAAAGACTTAAAGGTAACAATTGTCAACTGCATGTTTCAATATATTACCTCTGACTATTGGTACTTTCTGCCACACACTGTGCATGTTGCTTGTGTTTGTCATACAAACCTATAATGTAACAACAAAAAATTATATTTAGTCCAAGTCTGCTCTTTTTCATTCCTGCTGCATGACGTAGACCTCAATTACCTTCTGGCTTTCCTTCTCTTCTTTGTGCTTGTTACAGGTGACCTTGAATTCTGCCATTCCTCCTGTTTTCACCATCACCCTGAGGTTGCTCTTGAGCCTACCCCTTTAGAGCCTCAGGACTCTATCATATTTCTTCTCGCCCTGTCTTTTCTTATTCTACATTTTTTGGAAAAATAAAGAATAAGCCTGCAAAGGACAAGCTGCTTTGTTTCAGGATACCATTCAGATCTATGAAGCGGATCATTCTGAGTTATCGAAGAACGGTGAACACATGAGGAAGTTATACAGTGAAATACTTGTAAGTCATTTGTTTAACAGCACTTACTTCATAATAAAGAAAATGGTCAGATTGTTTAGGAAAATATTTGCAAAGCTTCCCTGGTGGACCTGACTTATGGATCATTAACTGTGGCAGTGGTATAGGGTGAGCCACTGGGGCCATGGTCCAACCAACCACTTGCTTCCCAGCTGGGATTTTGATTTTCCTCCTTTCCCCAAACAAAAAAGGTAATTTGCCTGTGCCAAACAAAGAACAGAACCAAGATCTTTCTCTTATCTTGTTCCCTGGAAGTGAGAGCATGAGAGTAAAACTGATGAGGAGAAAGTCCTGGGATAGAAAAGTCATCTAAGAGGTGGTACAGCTAATTCTTGGTGCAGCTCTTAAGGTGCTGAAAATCAGCAGGCCTTTTGAGTCTGAAAAGAAGTGGAAGATTAAAGCAGGTGAATGACTGAGTAAAAAAGTAATATGATGGACTAAAAATAGCATCACGCAGCTGTCCAGAAGTCTGCTAGTATTTTCCACAGGTTTCTCAGAAGATATGAGAAGCTTTGCTATAGTCCTGAAAATCAGAATTATAATGCAATGTGATGAGTTTTCAATTTTACACAATCTCTACTGTTTGGGGCCTTTTGCTCCTTTAAAGAAGCTGTTCAGCAGTATTTTCACAGTCCCCTGGAAAACTGTTCTTTTTTTGCAGATAAGCACTCCTCCACTTTATATAGCATCAGTCCCTAATATGCAGATATATATGATGGTTTATTAAAATTTGATATACCACCCTTCATACCTGCAGAATGGTGCACAATAATCAAGTTAGAAACAAAAGGAAAGGAAAAGGAACTCCATTGCAATTACAGAGAAGTCAAGAAAAAGAAGTAGAGAAGGGCAATGGGGGAGGGAAGAAGGGTTTAGGATCAGAATCCTAAGGGACCTAAGGGGGAAGATCAAAAGCCATTTGAAGCAGGTCCGTTTTCAGGGAGGATTTGAATTTGGACTAGGTGGACTCAAGGCGAAGGTCAGCAGGGAGGGGATTCCAAAGGCTAGGTCCCAAGAAGTAGAAAGCCAAGTGCCAGGTGGATTCAAAGCGGGCCTGTCATGGTGAGGGGAGATGAAGGCATTTAGCGTGGATTGAGTGGAGCGTATATGATAATTTTATTTATTTATTTATTTAACAATTCTTTTATACCGCGCTATTATAATCAGTGCGGTGTACATAGAACAAGAACATACTACAATGCATACAGGTAACATTGAGTTTTACATTGAAACAGGGAAATTCAACAATAGGACAACCGGGGGAACTATGTACAGATTAACTTAATGGTATATACAGTAATATCAAACTCGATTGGATGTTACAATGTGGTTCACTAATAAGACTAGAGA
Organism: Ichthyophis bannanicus; assembly: GCA_033557465.1. Classification (NCBI taxonomy): domain Eukaryota; kingdom Metazoa; phylum Chordata; class Amphibia; order Gymnophiona; family Ichthyophiidae; genus Ichthyophis; species Ichthyophis bannanicus. Next base: position 113,356,881 of record CM066049.1, on the reverse strand, counting down.
GGGCAGGTCAGTGGGGTCTTGTGAGTGAGGGCGAGCAGCTTAAATTGGATCCAGAATGTGATAGGAAGTCAGTGGGATGTAATGAGCAAAGGGGTGATATGATATCTATTAGGGGAAAAGAAACAGATCATTTCAAGATCCGATATAATAATATATTATAGAATTAACGCTATGTGAGTAAGAAGTAGGGATGTGCAGCCCAAAAATTTCTGTTTTGTTTCATTCTGTTTTTGAGTTTTTGTCTTGCATTATTATTGCTCAAGAGAGTGCACTATTGTTGGGAACCAGGAAATGGCAACAACATTATCATTTCCTGTTTCACCCCAATCCTTGCTTTTGCTTGAAACAAAAGCACAAGCCTAATAATTTTCAAAGGGTAGCTGCTGAAAGTATATGCCCACTATCTGTGGATTTTCAGAAATTATATGGATAGTATCAGACCAAAAATCCCTTTAACTGGCTTTACACTATCTAGTGAAGGAGGGCAGAAGGGCAACATTCAGGTAACAGCAATTTTCAGTCATAATCCAAATCATTATAAGAACATAAGATATGCCATACTGGGTCAGACCAAGGTCCATCAAGCTCAGTATCCTGTTTCCAACAGTGGCCAATCCAGGTCACAAGTACCTGTCAGGTTCCATGCTGCTTATCAGAGGAGTAAGCATTGGATTTCCTGAGTCCTCTTTAATAATGAGTAAGCATTGGATTTCCTGAGTCCTCTTTAATATATAGGCTTTTCCTCCACAATCTTGTCCAAACCTTTTTTAAACCCAGCTACACTAACAGCTTTTACTATATCCTTCGACAACGAATTCCAGAGTTTGATTGCTCGTTGAGTGAAAAAATATTTTCTCTCATTAGTCATAAATGGGTTACATTGTAGATTCATTGAGTGTCCCCTAGACTTTCTACTATTTGAAGGAGTAAACAACAGACCTATGTTTACCCTTTCCACTCCATTCATTAATTTATAGACCTCAGCTGTCTTTTCCAAGCTGAAGAGCCCTAATCTTCTAAGCCTTTCCTCATAGGAGTATCCTTCCATCCCCTTCACCATTTTGGTGGGTCTTTTCTGTACCTTTTCTAATTCTAATTTTTAAGATACGGTGACCAGAATTGCACACAATATTTACGTTGTGCTCACACCATGGAATGATACATTTTTGTTTTTTTTTTAGTTTCAAAACATCTTTATATCTTTATTAGAAAAATAAACAAGAAATACAATCAAGTCCACGTCAAGGGGAAGACTGCCGAGTTATTATACCACTGGACAATAAACACAAACATTAGCGTTTATTGTTTACAGAAAAAAAAATCATCAAAAATATATATAAACTGGAACCGTGTGATCATAATTGGCCCTGTTGCACTTGGAAAGGAAGGAGAAATTTAACCATTTTCGTTACTTAACAAAAATGCTTCTAACTGATCAGATTCCATGAATATATATTTAGTCCGTTCAAAAATCAAGATACACTTAGAGGAATATTTCAAAAAGAAAGAAGCTCCTATCGCCAAGGAACGGGGTTTCAATAAAAGAAAAGCTTTCCTGCGCTTTTGTGTTAACCTGCAAACATCTGGAAATATTTGGATTGGATTACCACAGAAGGCCAGATCTTTCTTAGGAAAATATAAACGCAATATTTTATTTTTGTCAGCTAAGGACAAAAAAAGAAATGATCAACGTGGCCCGCTGGGTAATCTCATCAAAAGAGGATTAAAAAAACGCGGAAATGTCTAATGACTGAGTAGTAAGAGGAATACCCCCTTCCATGGCAATGGGCGAAGAAGCTTCCGTAGCAGACAAAAAAGGAACATAATAGACCGAAGAAAATTTGATAGCATTAACATCATCAATTAGCAAAATCTCTTTGAAATATTTGTATAATAGGATATCTGGAGACAAATAATGAGTGCGAGGAAAGTTTAAGAAACGTAAATTTTTCATACGAGCTGCATTTTCAAGGGATTCTAGCTGATGATGACTCATAACACTATCTCGAATAGATGAGGAAACGGCAGCCTGAGCCACTGAGACCTGACCTTCCAGTTTATTTAAAGAGGAATTACATTTTGCAATTGATTCATCATGAGCTACGAGCTTCTGCACAACTTCCTGGGAAAACTGCGAAACCTGGGAGAGAGACGCACGCAAAGATGACTCCATGCGTGCAACAACCTCCCAGACATCACGCAGAGAAACTTCCACAGGAGGAGAAACTACCATAGGTATAGGAGTGGAAAAATCCAAAACTTTAGGCAAGAAAACATTCTGTCTATCTGAAACAGACAAAGAAGCAACCTCCTGTAATTCAAAACCGCGTTCCACCACCGGTTGGCTATCACCGGAGGGAACAGCGCTCTGCTACAACACTTCCTGCCTGGGTAGGGCAGACCCCAGCGCAATAGAGGAGGGATTTGATATAGTACTCATGGATACCCATGATAAATCCTGATCCGACTTGTCCACCTGGATGCTCTGAAAATGACGATCCATAGGACCCACAGTCTTAAGGGATTTAGCACCCAAGGCAGGAAACACTTTCTTTTTCCTCTTGCCCATGAGACTGACAAATTACTCTTCAAGTGTCCGAAGGGGCTCCAAAGGGGTGTGACAAGCCCCTTTGTTCACGCCCCTTCGGGCACGTGCCTACAGGTGCACGTCCGCGGGTCGCATTCTGCGGAGAGCCGACGCTTCTGAAGCAGCTCAGGGAGGGAGGACGGGCCTCCAAAACACCTCCTCCAACCGCAGCAGCACCCGGCATCAGCAAGTTGACACAGCACGATCCCAATGGAATGATACATTTAAAGTGGCATTTTAGAAATGATGTTTAGGTGCCATCTAGGATGTCCAAGTTAAAACATCTGAAATTCCATGGGAGGGCAGCAGAGAAGGTGGGTTCTGTAAATGCATTCTAAAATCAACCTATCTCCACCCCAAAATATGGATGTCTCTGCTAACATAGAAGGAAGCAGGGACGTGCAGTAAAACCCTTGGACACATGCAGGGAAATAACTGATATTAGATATATGCACATGCAAAATATGTATGTCTGTGAAACGGGCAACATAGACGTATATGTGATGGTATTTCAGAATGTGCACGTACCATATAGCTTTCATCACATACATGTCCCGGCCTGCCCCTTGTGAGCAGAGAGGTGCAGTGGAGGGATAGCTCACAGAAAAGCATACAAGCAAATACAGAGACCTATCTGAGGGGGACAAAAATGATTGGGAAATCAGAGGGCATTACTCTCTTCTCCCGACTATTGTTTACTGGCCATAACAAACACACATGGATCTCTTTCAGAATACCCTAAACACACCTCCATCAACATAGATGTGATTGCGCTAGGCCTGTGTAAATTTGGGTCTTTCTAAAAAGGCTCTTGGGCCATGAAAATAGCTTCTAAAATGATCCCCTTAAATTAGGCCTGCTAAACAGTAGGCCCAAAGAAAACAGATTGCCTTTCTGTTTCTTGAGACAAGAAGTGCTTTCCAGAGCTCTCCCAAAAGGTGATTTTTGCTGAATTTGCTGCTTAAATGTGAGTTCTATCTGTCTGTCTGTCTCCACATATTTATCTATCTATTTGTCCTTATTGGTGGATTTCCTTACCTACTCCATTGCTGTAGAGTTTTAAACTATCTTTCTCTTAGTCTACCAGAGTGACTACCCCTCCCTCCTGCTGAGATATTGTTGTAGACCTCCATTTCCTGTTCTGCATGTGGGCTTTCTCAGATTGCCTTTCTGTTCCTTGAGAAGAGGAGTGCTTTCCAGAGCTCTCCCTAAAGGTGATTTTTGCTGAATTTGCTGCTTAACTGTGAGTTCTATCTGTCTGTCTGTTTGTCTCCACATATTTATCTATCTATTTGTCCTTATTGGTGGGTTCCCTTTCCTACTCCATTGTGTGTGCCCACAGTTATGGAACAGCCTACTGGCCAGAGACACTTAGGTTCCCGCCCACCCTACCCTCACCCCACCCACCCCAGGGGTCACATTGCCTATATAGTGGTCACATACGTGCCATCTATCGTTCCTAACGTGGGTTAAAGCCCACATCTTCTTCATCTTGTCTTCTTCCTCTTCTGGGACTGCTTAATCAACATGTCGTGTATTCAGTGCAATAACTGCGGTACTTTCATTCAAAGACAAATCATTTGGAGCCTAAGAGCTTGGCCTATATGCTTAAAGTCAGCTGCCATGCATGAAGAACTGACTCTACTAAGGAAAGAGCTAGCTGCCATGCATAAAGAAGTGTCTCTACTGAGGGAGGAACTAGCTGCAATGAAGCACACCTCTTCTAGGATACAAACTGAACAAAGTCCACCACTGCTCCCACAAAGAATCAAACACCCCAGGAACAAATGGATCACAGTGGGTTCTGATAACGCAGAGACATCCTAATGCAGAGACCTGTAACGCAGAGATATCCCTGCACAATGCCTTCTCTGCCTTGGCTAATGAGGATGCCCAATCTAAAGAAACTGAAGGGCCCTTAAATGAGTCAGACAATGCCCAATCTCCTGCTAAAGCACCAAAAATGAAGAAAACCTCACCAAACAGAAAACTACTACTACTTGGAGATTCCAACATCAGAGGCACCAACTTGGGAACACAGTTCAAAGGAGAGAAGATAGTCATGTACCTACCAGGCTCTTCAGCCAGCAGGAATACAAACCAAGTTGTTGAAATACTTGGCGCAAAAAGCGAGCATTCCAAACTTGATGTTATTATCCACTTGGGCACAAATGACCTTGCTAGAAACAGTGCCTCTACAGCCCAAAAGGACTTCCAATCTCTGGGAGAGAAACTCAAGCCCATTGTTAACACTGTTGCATTCTCAGAAGTTCTACCTGTTCTTGGTAAGGGGACAAAAAGGCTGCATCGCATTAACAGCTTTAATACATGGCTCCAGACCTGGTGCAAACAAGAAGGACTCAGATTTATTGGCAACTGGGGCAACAGATGGACCAACAAGAGACTATACTGTGTTGATGGACTACATCTCTCTGTCGCAGGGAAAAAAATCTTAAGTGAAAAATTCAGGCAGTATGTGGATATGCGTTTAAACTAGGAAAAGGGGGTGACAGATGTGGAAGGTCAAGATCTGCATGCCACCCCCTGTAAAAGCAGAACACCATCAGAAACAGCCACACTTTTAAATCACACATCAAAAACAAGTGGGAAGATGTGGGCAGAGCAAAATCAATGCCAAATACACACAAGCCAGGTAAATGCTGGAAAGCAATGAGCACAAATGCTCGAAGCTTAGCCAACAAAATTCTGGAACTGTAAGTCCTAATGGTGGAAACGGATTTGAACATTGTGGCCATTACAGAAACATGGTTTAATGAATCACATGATTGGAATATAGCCATAGCTGGCTATAACCTATTCAGAAGAGACAAAGAAAATGGAAAAGGAGGAGGAGTAGCTTGTATATCAAAAGCAATATTAAAGCTACTGAAATGCAGGGGACATGGGGAAAAGAAGAAGCGCTCTGGATTGCGTTGCAAAGAGGAGATGGCACTGTCATCCATATTGCTGTAGTCTACAGACCTCCGACTCAAATTGAAGAGAGAGATAACGAATTGATCATAGATATTACCAAGATAGTAACAAAGGGGGAAGCGATCATATTGGGTAACTTTAATATACCTGATGTGGATTGGATTACTCCTTCTGCACATCTGGAAAGAAGCAAAAAAATTGTGGATGCTCTCCAAGATGCATTACTTAGACAAATGGTGATGGAACCAACCAGGGAAAGCTCAACGCTGGATTTAGTGCTCACCAACCGTGATAGCGTGTCAAATGTCTGTGTGAGTGCCCCTGTGAGCAACAGCGATCATCACACGGTGTGGTTTGAGATAAAAGCCATGGTACAGGCCAATCATAGCAAGCTTAAAGTCCTAAACTTCAAAAACACTGACTTCAATAAAATGGCCGAGTACTTAAAGGAGGAGCTGACAGGGTGGAAGGAGATAAGGGAAGTGGAATTGCAATGGGCTAAACTAAAGGTGGCAATAAAAGGGGCAACAGATAAATATGTAAGAAAAGTAAATAAAAACAAGAGGAGAAGGAAACCTATTTGGTTTTCCAAAGAGGTGGCTGCTCAAATAAAGGCAAAAAGCACAGCTTTCACAAAATTCAAAAGCTTGCAAACAGAAGAACACAGAAATGAATACAGGATCAAGCTCAGAGTCTAAAAGAGAAATAAGGATAGCAAAATCAAAGGCAGAGGAAAAGATGGCTAAAGATGTTAAGAGTGGCGACAAAACTTTCTTCAGGAATATTCGGGAAAGGAAGAAGATCAGAGTTGGAATTACAGGACTCAGAAGTGCTGGGAAAGGACTCATGGAAAGTGATACTGAAAAAGCGAAATTGCTAAACAAATATTTCTGCTCTGTTTTTACTGAAGAAGATCCTGTAGCTGGACCAGCTGTGACTCCCAAATATAAAAATGGGAATGAAGTAGAAATCACATCATTCACAGAAGATGAGGTGTTAGAACAACTTGCTAAACTGAAAGTGAACAAAGCCATGGGACCGGATGGGATACATCCCAGGATACTGAAAGAGCTCAGAGAGGTTCTTGCAGGACCGTTAAAGGATATCTTCAACAGATCCTTGGAAACAGGAGAGGTTCCTCAGGACTGGAGAATGGCTGAAGTTGTACCTCTACACAAAAGTGGTGACAGGGAAGACGTGTCAAACTACAGACCCGTGAGCCTTACCTCAGTGGCGGGAAAAGTAATGGAGGCACTCCTGAAAGAGCGAATAGTAAACTTTCTCAAAATCAACAGGTTGCAAGATCCAAGGCAACATGGTTTTACTGAAGGACGGTCTTGCCAAACAAATCTGATTGAGTTCTTTGACTGGGTGACCAAGGAACTAGATCAGGGGCATGCAATGGGTGTCATCTACCTGGATTTCAGCAAAGCCTTTGATACTGTTCCTCATAGGAGGCTTGTCAATAAACTCAGTAGCTTGGGGATGGGTCCCAAGATGGTAAACTGGATTAGAAATTGGTTGACTGACAGACAACAGAAGGTGATGGTACATGGAGCTCACTCGGATGAGAGGAAGGTGATTAGTGGGGTGCCTCAGGGTTCGGTCCTGGGCCCGGCACTGTTCATTGTATTTGTGAGTGATATTGCTAAAGGACTGAATGGAAAAGTCTGTCTTTTTGCAGATGACACAAAAATTTGCAACAGCGTGGACTCCCCCGAAGGAGTGGTTAATATGAGGAAAGATCTACAAAAGCTGGAAAAATGGTCTAATGCTTGGCAACTACGATTTAATGCAAAAAGTGCAGTGTCATGCACTTGGGTTGCAGAAATCCAAGGGAAACGTACATGATAGGGGGCGAGAGGTTGGTATGCACGGTTCAGGAGAAAGACCTTGGTGTGATTATCTCTGATGATCTCAAGGTGGCAAAACAGTGCGACAAGGCGGTGGCAAAAGCCAGGAGGATGTTGGGCTGCATACAAAGAGGGATTACCAGCAGAAAGGAAGAGGTACTTAAGCCAATGTACAAGTCACTGGTGAGGCCTCACTTGGAATACTGTGTTCAGTTTTGGAGACCATATCTTGCAAAGATGTAAAAAGACTGGAAACTGTTCGGAGATATGATTCAGACCTTTAAATACTTGAAGAGAAATGATGAACAAGCAAACCTCTTCCAAAGAAGGGGGAAGCTGTAAAACTAGAAGGCATAACATGAAGCTGCAAGGTGGTAAATTGAAAGGCAATGTCAGGAAATATTTCTTCACTGAAAGGGTGGTGGATGCTTGGAATGCCCTCCCGATGGAAGTGGTGGGGGCAAACACGGTGATAGAATTCAAAACGGCATGGGACAAACACAGTGGATCCCTTTATAGCAACAGGATAAAAACAAAATTAACGGTACCATCTAACTTCTGTATGTGCAGGACGGAACTGCAACTCAGCTCCGCCTGCACATACATGACAAGCCCGACTAACTCGGCAGGGCTTTTAAATGGAGCCACGGTGCCATGGCATCCAGTTGCTATGGCACTGCAGCTCCATTTAAAAGCCATGATGCCAGCCACCGGTAAAAGCTTATTCCCCACAGCCCAACCCCCAATTTGGCCTCCTAAGGCCAGGATCAAGTTGCAGGGAATGTCCCCTGGTGACACCCCACCCCAGGCCATATAAAAAGAACACATCCAAGGAATAACTTCCCCGCACAAGTCACCGGCCCTGGACATACAGGGTCAACATTAGAATCAGCCCTGTATGTCTAGGGCTGGCATCCGCCCACCGTCCGCCCCGACTCCACCACTTCCCCGCCTCTTCTCCGCCCATGTCCAACTTCCCCACATAACTGGTGGAGAGGTTAGATGCTGGCAGGGGAAATCACGAATAGCGGGGATGGATGTCCTGTTGGGATGTTACCCATGACTGAAGTGGTATTTAAAGGTGCGGAAGAATTGAAGGAAATATCGATACATCGGGAAGATGTATTACAACTATTAGATAAACTGAAGAGTAGCAAATCACCTGGGCCGGATGGTATACATCCAAGGGTATTGAAAGAACTGAAATATGAGATTGCAGACGTGCTATTAGTAATCTGTGAACTATCATTAAAATCATCTCTAATACCTGAAGATTGGAGGATCGCCAATATAACACCAATTTTTAAAAAGGGTTCCAGGGGTGATCCGGGAAACTACAGACCGGTGAGCCTCATGTCAGTACCGGGAAAAATGGTAGAAACCATCATAAAGAATAAAATTACTCAGCATGTAGATAGTCATGGCCTAATGGGAGACAGCCAACATGGCTTTAGACAAGAAAGATCTTGTCTTACTAATCTGTTATGTTTTTTTTGAAAGTGTGAATAAACAGGTGGACAAAGGTGAGTTGGTTGATATAGTGTATCTGGACTTTCAGAAAGCCTTTGACAAGGTCCCTCATCAGAGACTTTTGGCAAAACTAAAGAGTCATGGGATAGGAGGCAGTATACTACTGTGGATCAAGAACTGGTTAAAAGATAGAAAGGAGAGGGTTGGGCTAAATGGCCAAATTTGCCCAATGGAGAAAGGTGAATAGTGGTGTACCCCAGGGATCTGTGCTGGGTCCGCTGCTTTTTGACATATTCGTAAATGACCTGGAAAGTGGAATAACGAGTGAGTTTATCAAATTTGCAGATGACACAAAACTATTTAAAGTTGTTAAAACCCATGAGGATTGTGGAATATTGCAGGAGGATCTTGATAAATTAGAAGACTGGGCATCAAAATGGCAGATGAAATTTATTGTGGACAAGTGCAAAGTTATGCACCTAGGGAAGAACAACCCAAACTATGGTTACACAATGCAAGGTTCCACATTAGGAAACACCACCCAGGAAAAAGATTTAGGCGTCATTGTGGATACCATGTTAAAACCCTCGGCCCAGTGTGCAGCGGCGGCCAAGAGAGCAAATATAATGCTAGGTATCATAAGGAAAGGAATGGAAAATAAAACAAAAGATATTATAATGCCTCTATACCGTTCTATGGTGAGACCGCACCTTGAATATTGTGTGCAATTCTGGTCGCTGTATCTTAAAAAGGATATAGAGTTATTAGAAAAGCTTCAGAGAAGAGCCACCAAAATGGTAAAGGGGATGGAAGGATACTCCTATGAAGAAAGGCTAAAAAGGTTAGGGCTCTTTAACCTGGAAAAGAGACGGCTGAGGGGAGATATGATAGAAGTCTATAAATTAATGAATGGAGTGGAACGGGTAAACGTAGATCGATTGTTTACGTTATCAGAATATAGAAAGACTAGGGGACATGCAATGAAGCTACAGGGTAAACTATTTAAGACTAATAAAAGAAAATATTTTTTCACTCAACGTGTAATCATACTCTGGAATTTGTTACCGGAGGATGTAGTAAAGGCTGTTAGTGTAGCTGGGTTTAAAAAAGGTTTGGACAAGTTCCTGGAGGAAAGGTCCATAAACCATTATTAAGAAGGGACCCAGGATATCACTGCTTGACCCAGTAGAAGCATTGCGGAACCTGTGTCTTTTGGGGAAACTGCTAGGCACGTATGACCTAGATTGGCCACTGTTGGAAACAGGATACTGGGCTTGATGGACCTTGGTCTGACCCAGTATGGCATATCTTATGTTCTTTTGTCCATCCCCGCTATTAGTTGCACGAAATTGGGCCTATAGAGGCACATTCAGATATGTGAACAGCCCGAGGATGCACCTGATTCTGCTCCTGCAGGGGCTAGATGTCCCCGCAGGAGCAGAATTGCAGCACAGTGGCTGGACGTCGGGGAGGTGCCTGATTCATGCACCTTGTCTGTCCAGTCACTTCCCTGGCTAACTCAGCCAGACTCCTCCATGGCGTCCTGTCGTCATGCCACTGCAGCACCATGAATGAGCTGCGATCACCGGCCACCCCAAAACATTCTTTTCCCTCAATCCGACCTCCAATCAGGCCTCCCATGGCCGGGGTCGGGCTATGGGGAAACTCCTGCACCCTCTTACCTCTTTGGTCCGGCCCAGTTCTGCCATCCCCTGACATCCAGGGGGACTTATTCCACCTCAGAGGTGGAATAAGTCCCCGTCTAATCTGCCGACCCAGGCTATACAGGGCCAACCTCAGAATCAGCCCTGTATGACTGGGGTTGCTTCCCCTCCCACCGCTTGCCCTTTCTCTTCCCCTACCCACCCTATCCCGCCCATGAAGAGAGCTCCCTGTATAAGTCTGTTCTGTGTGCAGTGATCTCTGTTGCTGCCAGTGCAATCCAGACGTCCAGATCTGCTAAACAAGGATCGGAATCTAGCCCATAGTGATAATGAATTTGATTAGATGAATTAGATATTAAATTAGATGCTGGCCCCAGCATTTAGAATAGGTTGTTTTCCATGGTCGTGGGACATTACCCTCAAAACTAATCTTCTTTAGTTTTGACGCTTTTCAACACATAGCAATTAAACCCATATACAGTGACGTAATCTGTCTGGAGGCATAATCATCTTTGTCAGTGGGGGGGGGGGGGTACAGTGGTGGGGGGGGGTGCAGTGGAGGAAAGAAACAGTGGGTCTAGAGTTTGAAGTCATATTCAATAGTGTCATGTTGAAATACTGTAGTTTGCAACATTCTTGCCTTGACCTCTTCATTTCTTGTTTTCTTTTCCTCTTCAGTTAAAGTTTGGGGAAGCAGAAGACCAAGATTCGCAGAAACTGTTTGGTTGGATTGTCTCTTTCATCAGTGATTTCAGAAAGATCCATGTAGAGATATAAAGGCACATTTTACAATGGGATGTCCAAGCACCATCTGGGATGTCAGAGCCAGAATGTCTGAAAAACAAAACAAAACGCAGGCACATGCAAGTTCAGGCATGATTTCAGAAACGTGGACATGTCCGAGATGGACGTCTATATAGACATCCCTGGAATAGCATCTCAGGACAGGAATGCCTAACAGCATACTGGTAAAAGTAGTGGGTTGGGAATGGGGTCTCCAAGAATCAAATCTCCATGTAGGTCTTTGTACTCTTAGACTAGTCAGTCATGTAACCCTCCATCGTCTTTACACTCTGGATGTTTTAAGACCAAAACTAGCTTTTTCCTGATACCTATTCATGCCTTCAGCAGGTATAAACATGAGCATGCCTGCAAACATTCCCATTGTTCCTGAAATCGAATGGAGACATGTAAGTCCATAGTGCCTCCTCCAAGTCCTCTTGCCTACTTGGATGTCCCTTCACCAAAGATATCCGTAAATGTCATTTGTGGAATGACCGTGAAGACGTCTCTGTGATTTTGACATGCACTTGCACATCTTTAGACATCTTACATCACAGCTAAGCCTTTTAAAATGATCTCCATAAGCAAGCACACCCAGATCGATTGATTTTCAAGCCATGTTATTAGTTGTTGATCGCATGAGAAAGTAATGTTCGGTAGAACCTTTAGCAAACTTCCAAGGGATAACCTTTCTCCATGTATTTATCTATGAGTACAGTGGTTCTCATCCCAGTCTTCAAGGCTCACCCATTCAATCAGGTTTTCAGGATATCCACAATGAATATGCATGAGAGAGATTTACACGTCAAGAAATATTTGAGGACTGCAATAGGGCTACCCAGGGATCTCATAGTCAGGTTTTGTATTAATACATTTATATCATGAATATTCATGAGACCAATTTGCATAGTCTATATCTCCAGGACATTCAGGCATATTTATTTTTTATGCAGTTAGGAGGTAATTTTATTAGGGGGCATTTACTTTTAGGCACCAACTGTGCACCTAAGGGGCCCTTTTACTAAAGTGTGTTGTGATTTTGCACCTAATGTGCCAATAGGGCACAAAATCAAGGCGCATTAACTGCAAAGTCACCGCGTTAACTTTTAGGGTATGTAGAGAATTTTCCTGGCAGTTAACGTATGGTACAGTACACTAATGTGGGATGCTATTAGCATGGACAAACTTAATTTCACCTATTAAGGTGGAGGTAATTGCACCTGTGCTAACTGCAAGAGTTGCAGTCAGCACTCAGTGTTTACCCATGCGCTATCTGCATGGCACTCACCATGCCCCTAACAAGTCCATTTCACACTCTAACTTGAAAGGTGCACTTAGTATGGAAATTGGCATGCTGTCACTGTCACGGCTGCATGCTAACAGTTACCGCAGGTCACAGCATGCAGTTAGTTCATGCCCATATCCATGCAAACTGCATAGCACACTTTAGTAAATGTCCCCTTGTTAAGGAGTAGCCTAGTGGTTAGAACACTGGCTTGATAATGAAGCAACCAGGGTTCTATTCCCACTAGCACTTCTTGTGGCCTTGGGCAAGTCACTTAACCCTCCATTACCTCGGAAGAAAGGCCTGGCAATCTACTTCCGGTCACACTGCCAAGAAAACCCAGGAGCTTCTGGGTCGCCAGGAGTCAGGACTGACTCGAAGGCACACATTGCATAGTTGTTGTTAAGTGCCTTTGAGTCATTGTCAATTCCTGGCGACCCTCTGAATAGTTGACCTAAACTTTGTTCAGTCTTCAGCCAAGCGGCTCATTGTTTATAGAATGGTTTCCATAGCTGCTGTTATTGTATCGATCCATCTCATTGCCGGCTTTCCTCTTTTATGGTGACCTTCTACCTTGCCAAGCATTATGTCTCTCTCCAATGATCTCTCTCTTCGCATGATGTGTCCAAAGTATGAAAGTTGAAGTCTTGTCATCTGAGCTTCTAAGAAAAGCTTAGATTTGATCTCCTCTAGTACTGACTGATTTGTTCTTATGGGGGGTTATTTAATTAATGTGTATATGTGGCCACATATTTACACAATGGACCTCTAATAAAATGTTGACGAGCATGAATTACACACCTTGCTCAAAAGTACTTTACTGGTGGACATTCACATGAGCGTAGTTAGGGTACAGCATGGACGTAGCAGGAAGTACATGCATAGATTACAATATTGTATAATTTATACAGTATGGGGGTCATTCTGATACTCATTTAGTGGGGCTGGACATCTGATCTGGACATTCAGCTTTGCTAAATGCCGGGATCGCTATGCTAGAAACGGAGCTCCTTGCACGTTGATCCCTGTTGTATGGGCAGCTCTGTTCATGGGCAGGATGAGGGAGGAGCAAAGGCTGGTGGTGGGCATGAATGCAAACCCAGACATATAGGACCAATCCTGAAGTTGACCCTGTATGTCCAGTGTCAAGAACATCGACAGGGGACTTATTCCACCTCGGAGGTGGAATACGTCCCCTTGGAAGTTGGAGGACTGCAGCGCCAGGTCAGTGGGGCGAGGGGGTGCAGGAGCTACCCCGCAGCTCGACCCTGCCTTTGGAAGGCCGCACCGGGGGGTCAGGCTGTGGGGAAAGAAAGTTTTTGGGGGCAGCTGGGGATTGTGGCTCCTTAATGGAGCTGCGGTGCCATGGCACACAGTTTCATTAAGGAGCCTGGCTGAGTTAGCCGGGCAAGTGGCTGGACATCTGGAGTGCCTGAATCGGGGTACCCCTGGATGTCCAGCCACTGTGCTAAGATTGTGCTCCCGTGGGGGTATCTAGTCCCCGTGGCGGCAGAATCGGGTGCATCTCTGGGCCATCCAGATTTCTGGACGTCCGGACGGCCCAGACATGCATCCAGAATGGGCCTCTATATGATCGTGGGAAATCTAGGCTTAGGCATTTACATCAGCTCTAAAAGCTCTATTCATCTGCAAGTGGGTGTCTACTATCCCACTTAAAGTAAGCACCACCTTATAATATTACTCTGAGTGGAGGAGTAGCCTAGTGGCAGAACAACTACCTAGTATCCAGAAGGGTTCAATTCCCACTGGCACTCCTTGTGACCTTGGGTAAGTCACTTTACCCTCCATTGCCTCAGAAGAAAAGGCTGGTAATCTACTTCCGGTGATACACTGCCAAGAAAACTCAGAGGTAGCTGGGTCACTATGAGTCAACACTGACTCGATGGCACTAAAAAAAAAAAAAGATTACTCTACTGCTATCCCACTTCCAGTTGTCTTGAGACCTCTTCTTTTCTCGCTCTACACTCAGTTCCTTGGTGCACTCATCTCATCCCATAGCTTCCAGTACCATCTCTGCTCTCAGATCTATCTTTCTGCAACTGAAATCTCTCTGGCAATCCAGGCCTGGATCTCTTCCTGCTTATCTGACATTAGTGCCTGGGTGTCTCACCGCCATCTAAAATTGAATATGGCCAAAACTGACCCCTTATCTTTCCCCCTAAGCCTACCTCCCCCATTCCTTCTTTCTCTATTTCTGTGGATAGCACTCTACTTCTTCCCGTTTCCTCGGCTCACAACCTTGGGGTCATCTTTGACCCTTCTCTCTTCGCCACACTCATCCAACAGATAGCTAAAACATGTTTCTTTCTCCATATCATTGGCAAAATTCATCCCTTCTTTCTGAAGACACTACTAAGACTCTTATCCATTCTGTAGTCACCTCCCATTTAGATTATTGCAACCTCCTGTTTGCTGGTCTTCCTCGGAATCATCTCTTCCCACTTCAGTCTGTTCAAAACTCAGCTGCATGGTAATCTTCCACCAGTGTCGCTATTTTCATGTCACCCCTCTTCATTGGCTCCCTATCCATTTCTGCATCCAGTTCAAACTTCTACTACTGACCTATAAGTGCCTTCATTCAGCTGCTCATCACTGCATTTCCTCTTATCTCTCCCTACACCTCTCTTCGGGAACTCCGCTCTTCGGGAAGATCCCTTCTCTCTGGGCCTCTCTTTCACTGCCAACTCCAGACTTTGATCTTTCTACCTTGCTGCTCCTTATGCCTGAACAAACTACCTGAGTTGGTGCATTAGCCTCCAAACTCACTTCTTTGAGACTGCTTTTGGTTCCTGATCCCCAAGTCTGCTGTTCACCTCCTATGTGTTTCCTCACCATTTCCCTAGTCCCCAGTTTTTGTACTGTCTGTTGTGTTGTCTTTCTTGACTAGACTGTAAGTTCTTAAGAGAGGGACTGTCTCTTACATGTCTCTGTGCTGCACTGCATATGCCTCGTAGTGCTATAGAAATGATAAGTCCATAAACCATTATTAAAGAGGTCCTGGGAAAATTCACTGCTTACCCACTGGCAAGCAGCATGGAACCTGTGAACCTTTTGGGAAACTGACAGGTACTCATGACCTGGATTGGCCACTGTTGGAAAGAGGATACTGGGCTTGATGGACTCTTGGTCTGACCCAGTATGGCATATCTTATGTTTTTATATTCTAGTAATTACCCTTTCATTGTATATGTTTCTTTGTATCCTGCTAGAAATTGAGTGCAGGTTAGGCATCTGCATCTCCAGTGGAGGTGGTAGATCTGAAGACCGCATCTGAATTCAAGAAAGCAGGGGACAAACACAGAAGACGTGTAAGGGAATAAAAGGGATTATAGCAGGTGGCATAGACGGGCAGACATAGGCTGTATGATCATGTTTCTATATTTCAAGAGTTGAGACAGGAAACTAAGGCACGAGAAAAGAAACAGGAAGCAGAAATAGGTACAATTTTTGTGATTCTTGAGAGAGGCAACATGTGAGCCAGTTTTTAAATAGTATGCCGAATGTTTGTTTAAAATGCCCGCTACAGCCTGTTCTAGAGAGGCAATGGCTCACTATACTATATTTCATAATGCCCTGAGCAAAGTGGTTTGAACTATTATTCTATTGGTTGGCTTTTTCAACTAATTTGATTTATAGAAACATGACGGCAGAAAAAGACCACATGGCCTATCTAGTCTGCCCTTCCATATCAACTATAATAGACTCCTTTTTATCTTTAGAGATCCTCTGCATTTGTCCCATGATGTTTTGGATTCAGATACTGTCCTCATCTCTACCATCTCCACTGGGAGACTATTCCACGAATCTACCACTCTTTCCATAAAGAATTATTTCTGCATATTACTCCTGAGTCTATCCCCTTTCACCCTCATCTTATGTCCCCTCGTAGCAGAGCTTGCTTTCAATCAAGAGGACACTCCTCCTGTGCATTTATGACACAGAGATATTTAAACATCTATCATTTCACCTCTATCCCGCCTTTCCTCTAAAGTATACATATTAAGATCTTTAAGTCTGTCCTCATATGCAACCTTGGGCCAGAAGGACTGGGGTTTCTAGTCCCACAGGTGCTCCTTGTGGTCTTGGGCAAGCCACTTAACCCTCCATTGCCCATGTTCCCTGTAAGTATTAGTGTATGTGTCTCATATCCTCTTGTGTTAAATGTATCCCCAACTGTGTTGCGACCACTTTGATTGAAGGATAAGGTGGTATACAAAACTGTCTAAATAAATAAATATGCTTTATAATGAAGATCACTATCCATAGCCACCCTCTCCACCGACTCCAACCTTTTTATATCCTTTTGAAGGTGCGGTCTCCAGAATTGCACACAATACTCCAAATGAGGTCACACCAGAGACTTTTACAGTCACTATCGCCTCCTTTTTTCTGCTGCCATTCCTTTCCCTATGCACCCAAGCTTCTTTTCAGCTTTCGCCGTGTTAGCTACTTTAAGATCAGACACAATCACTCCCAGGTCCCGCTCTTCTCCTGTGGACAGAAATACTTCATCCCCTACACTGTAAGGCTCCCTTGGACATTTGCAGCCCACATGCATGACCCTGCATTTTTTAGTATTAAGTCTCAGCTGCCAAATTCTAGACCATTATTCAAGCTTACCTAGATTCCTCCTCACATTATCTACTCCTTCCTGGGTGTCTACTCTATTGCAGATTTTGGTATCATCCACAAAGAGGCAAAGCTTACCTGACAACCATTCTGCAATATCAGTAACAAAGATGTTAAAAGAATCGGACCAAGGACGGATCCCTGCAGCACACAACTGGTAACCTCCTTCTCCTCAGAGTGAGCTCCATTTACCTGTACCTTTTGCCGCCTCCCACTTAACCATTTATAATCCAATCAGTAACTTTAGGGTCAAATCCTAGGGTGCTCAGTTTGTTTATAAGTAACCTGTGTGGAACTGTGCCAAAGGCTTTACTGAATTAGTTAGTTTGAAGGCAAGTATCAGACAGAGCCCAACGGAACCATCCCAGTGATACAAGAGGTAGGAGGTTTCTGAAACGCGATTGAGAATTTATTACAATCCACATCACTGTGAAGTGTATATCTTAAAGAACTCATTTCTATTTACAGTGCAGATCCGATAGATTCCCCTGATGAAACCTAAGTTGGTGAAACGCATTACATAGCACGTGAACAAGCGTCGGGAATTCATTATACAGATAAGCACTGGTTCATTGTTCAAAGATACAATTATAAGGCTTGTCAATGGAAAGGATATTATGTGTTGATATACACAAAAAATTTCTTACAAAACATTCTCTGTGGCTATTAGTTTAAGAGTGAGGTCATTGATGTGCATTTAGGCATTAGTCCACTGCAGTTTCCTGAAAGCAGCGGCAGCCTATGGTTTCTGAGACCTCTTTAGCCATGAGTCTAAACACGATATACCAAACACTTCTTATGTTATAATACAGAGTAACATTATTATCTGAATTTACACTATGGGAAAAGTGACCGCACTATTTGTTTACTGAATTCTAAGCACACCATATCTAGGGCTCTCCCTTGGTCCAACTCACTGGTCACCCAGTCAAAGAAATCAAATCAGATTTGTCTGACAAGACCTGCCTCTGGTAAACCCATGCTGCCTCAGATCCTGAAATCCACTGGACTCCAGATCCCTCACTATTCTCTTTTAGCAGCGTTTTCAATAATTTACTCACCACAGAGGTTAGACTAACTGGCTTGTAGTTTTCAACCTCATCCTTACTTCCACTTTTGTGTGAAGGCATCACATGTGCCTTTCTCCAGTATTCTGGGACCACTCCCAACTTCAAAGAAGCATTGAAAAGGTCAGTTAGTGGAGCTTCTATAATGTCCCCAAGTTCCTTCGTTTTCTTGGCTGTATCCTATCCGGTCCCATCGCTTTATCTACTTTTAGTTTAGCTAGTTCCTCACGAACACAGTCTTCTAAAATTCGTTCAAGTTGTCCCTTGCTTCTGTTCCTGTTTCGGGGTGTTTTCTGAGGTCCTGCTCCTGATTCTTCATCTGTGAACACAGAACAGAACAGAAATATTTGTTAAGCACAGCTGCGCGACTGGCATGACCGCCTCGGGTTCTTGCCTACCCCTACTCCGCCCCCCCTCTCCCTCCCGTCCCGCCAATAAGTCATCACACTTCTCCAGAGTTTTTTTTTTTTCTTTCAACAACATTATTTCTATTTATTTGTCAACAATGGTTATTAACAGTACAATCACAACTGTTGGCCACAGCATGCACGTAACATCAACACAAAACACTGTCCCACTTCTTTCTGCCCCCTCGAGAGACACAGCCCATGTCCCACAGTCGTTGTAAGTGGCAGGAGGAAATTTGCCGTCAAAGCTTTTCCTCGGTCCTTATTCTTCTCTATATCCTTCGTCCGAAAAGCTGTTACGCCTGCCGTTCAAGCAGACTTGGCAACCTTTCTTACTTTTACCCCCCTTTTGCCCGCCGTCAAAGCAAGGCAAGGGGCCCTCTGCGCGGTGTTCTCGTCGCCTTCTCACTCTCTCCGGGGGCAGGTCCGTGTTTCTCTCCTGCCCCCTCTCCCCCTTTACTTAAAGCCTAGGCTGTGTTCTCTCTCACCGGGTGCGTTTTTCTGCTGCGCACATGCCGCGACTATTCCCCCCCCTCGCTAATTAGGGTGGGTCGGGAGGGTGTCGATCCTCCTGTTGTACAGTGGGGGGGGGGAGAGCGGCAAAGAGGCCGAAGCAGCGCCGGGCGTGCTTTTTATCCCTGGGCTTATTGCCCGCCCCCCCCGCCGCCCCCCCCTCCCCACCCTCGGCTCGCCCGCGCGCGTCTGTGCTCGGCCGCGGTGATTCGCAGCCGGGTCTATTCCGCTTTATCCTCATCAGCTTCTACATATTCCCCCCCTGCACCCTTGAGTCTGACAATACCACTTTTGCCCTTCCTCTTCTCACTAACATATCTGAAAAATGTCTTATCCCCCCATTTTATTGCATTGGCTATTTCTTCTTTTTTTGTATCTTTGCTTTTCTGACTGCTTTTAGCTTCTGTAAGCTTTTCCAAATAGAGATGCCTGTCTTCCTCTCTCTGTGATCTCTTATATTTCCTGAAGGCTTCCATCTTTTTCTTCACCTTTTCAGTTACTTCTTTTGGGACCCATAGTGACCTCCTTTTCCTTTTACATTTATTTGCCTTTCTAACAAAAAAGGTTTATTGCCCTTAAAATATCCCCTTTCAGTTTTGTCCACTGTTTTTCTACATCCCCCAGCTGTTTCCATCCTACTAACAACTCCTTGAGGTATTGTCCCATCTTGGCAAAGTTAGTTTTCCTAAAGTCTAAGGCCCTCGCTTTTGAAAAGATTTTATCAGC
This sequence comes from Ichthyophis bannanicus, assembly GCA_033557465.1. Classification (NCBI taxonomy): domain Eukaryota; kingdom Metazoa; phylum Chordata; class Amphibia; order Gymnophiona; family Ichthyophiidae; genus Ichthyophis; species Ichthyophis bannanicus. The sequence continues at coordinate 113,336,942 of CM066049.1, read as the reverse complement.
CCTAGTCCTAATAGTGTGGTTCAGTATCTGGTGATCACTGGATCCAAGATGATCTCCAACTATAACATCAGAAACACTTTCCCCATTGGTAAGCACCAAGTCCACTATGGTCCCTTCACATGTGGGTTCTATTACCAGTTGCCTAAATAGTTCTCCCTGTAGATAATCCAAGATCTCCTTTCTTGATGATACTACAACAGGGATGTGCCAATCAAAATCTGGCATTGAAATCCCCTATCAGTAGCACTTCCCCTTTCCTGGCAATGCTGTGTATGTCTTCTATTAAATCTCCACTGGGAGGCTATTCCACATATCTATCCCTATCAGGGGAATCTGTATATCATTCCAATGCAAATGGATTTCCCTTTCCCTCTCTCTAGATTAACCCACAGTGCCCCCTCTCTCCCTTTTAAGCTCTGTAATTCTATAGCTTTAATAATATTTTTATATATAGTGCCACTTCGCCTATTCTTCCTACCCTGTCCTTTCTGAATAAAGTACAGCCTGTTATAATTGCATCCCAGTCATGGTTGTCTATATAGTAACATAGTAAATGATGGCAGATAAAGACTAGTATGGTCCATCTAGTCTGCCCAGTAAGATGGCAATTGTAGGTGCACCTGCTGTTCCATGCAGGCCACCCCTCCCCATGTCTTTGATTTAAGGGTGAGCCCGCCTCTGTGTAGGACACCCCTGTATGTTGAGAAATTAGATAATTAAGTTTATTTTGATTTTATCCTGTTGCTGTAAAGGGATCCACTGTGTCTGTCCCATGCCATTTTGAATTCTGTCACTGTATTTGCCCCCACCACTTCCATCAGGAGGGCATTCCAAGCATCCACCACCCTTTCAGTGAAAAATAATTTCCTGACATTGCCTTTCAATTTACCCCCTTGCAGCTTCATGTCATGCCCTCTAGTTTTACAGCTTCCCCATCTTTGGAAGAGGTTTGTTTGTTCATTATTTCTCTTTAAGTATTTAAAGGTCTGTGAACCATGTCTCTGTAACTGCCATAAAATCCAAGTCAGCTTCTCCCATTAAAGCCTCAACATCTAAGATCTTATTTCCCATGCTATGGACATTTATACACACCACTTTCCAGATGCTGTCCCTTTTACCCATTTCTACAGAGGTATTTAATGTTCATTTACCTGGGGCCTTCCACTTACCTGGGGGCTTCCATATATGTTTAAATAAAGTTAAATGGACTATGTTTGAATAGTGAATTTCATTGAGGAGATTCATGTAAGTACAGTGACCAAAAAAAAATCCTTTACAGCAGGGAGGGTATTGTCTATATATGAGGATATCAAATTTATTAAACTTTAAAGGGGGAACTAAATTTGGTGCACACCTTTCTCTCAGAAGTTCAAGCTGTGTTACATTGAGGTACAGTAGCTTGGTTCCAGTGCCTGGGGTGCTCATGCTCTGAAGTTTATAGTACTTGCACTAGGGTGAAAGAGTAGCCAAATGGTTAGAGCACTGACTTGGGAACAGAGAGACAAGGGTTTGAAGCCCACAAACACTCCTTGTGGCCATGGGCAAGTCACTTCACCCTCCATTGCCTCAGAAGAAAATCCAAGTTATCCATGTCCCTGTTTAATGTACATTACCAAGTATAAGTTACAGTGTAAACTACTTTGACTGAAATGATAAGCAGTAAAAGAAACCTGTTAAATAAATAAATTAGAGCTTGTAAAATGAGTTAGTCATGGCTTTCAACTAAAAACAGGCTCATTTCTTCTGAGTGGGGCTTTCCTTCTTGCTGAAACTGCTTTTACCACCCATGGACAGGTGCAAGCCGAAAAAATGCTCTTATGGTTTCAACCAGCAAGCGAAGGACTTTTTTGAAAATAGTACCGAGATAAGCTACCCACAGCTCTTAGTCACAGGAGACTGGTTGAGGGCGAAAACAATGCTGTAAGTTCTGGATAAAAGCAGATGAGGATGGGATAGAGAGCAGCAGGCTTTTCAAGGAACGATAAAGATCAGCATTTTGTTACCTTACATCAATTCTTGAATGGATGAAGCCATCAAAATAAAATCACGGAGAAACAAATTATCAGCAATAAGGGGATGTTCAAAATCATGAAAATACCCTTGATGTGGAGATAGATCATTAGAAGTACAAACTACAAATTGTCTTCATTGATATGTGAATCATGTTAAAATGAGCTCTGGATGAACCTGCCATTTCCATGGTTTCGGGATCCCTGAATCCCTGATCTGTATCTGTGCTTGTCATGATAATATTCCCGCTTTTCTTCTTTTAGGCTCCTTCCGTAGAAGTGAAAGGTTTTCCCAGTCTCCCCAAGTATAGTTTTGAAGACAAATATATTTTTCTTTCTAGTCTCTTTGAACACTTTTTCCCTTGTTTGTTGCCTCTGTGGGTTGTCCATTCAAATATTAATAATAATATAAAAATGCCATTCTCTGTAAGAGATCTCTGCCTGTATCTGGAGTTTCTTTAGAGGATTCACTTTTAAAATGGATATTTCTGAGATCTTTAGCTTTGAGCAGTTCCCTGATAGGGAATTAAACTTTTTTACCTCTCGTTCTTCGAGGAATCTCACTAGGTAGCTTCAATACTTCCTAACACTGCTGCTTCTGTGCTCAGGCGGTTTAGAAATGTCCCTGCAGGAGCCTGTAGATCTTCTTTCATTTCTCAGATTGCTAATGTCCTTTTATCTTCAAAAAGTTGGAAATTTAAAGCTAAAGAATTATAAATATTTCATATTTATGCTTACAGAGGACAGAACTAATGTAAGAGTATTAGGCACCGTACAGTAGGTGAGCCTTCAGCCTTGCACCCCTTCCATACAGTTAATCTCCCCTAGCTGCACTTCCCTCTCTCCCCCTCCCCTCTGTTTCCCTTCCTCAACCTGGTGGTCTGTAATCCTACTGCTCCTCCTGCTATTACTACCTCTCTCTCCTATGGTTCAGATCAGTGTGAAAGGGAGAGGGGAGGTGGTAGGACCAAAAGACATGAGCGCCAAGAACCACTCACTTCTTGCTCTTGATCCAGTGACCCAGCTGGGGATGGGTCAAGAAGTTGTTCTTTTTTTTTCTTCAACCCATGTGGAGCATATAAACAGAAGGGAAGGGCAGGAAACAGCATCTCTTTCTTTGGTATGAGGAAGGTGTATCAGGAGGTAAGAGAACAGACTACAACTGGTGGCTTTTTCTTTTTGCAGCAGAGCTGCACTGGCCATATTGGGAAGGGATGAGAGGCAGTGGATCCCTCTTCCTGTAGCCCCACATAGGTGGTCTCTATTGGGGAGGGGGAAGGGTTGCAATAATGCTCACTCTTGTTGTTTCAAGCTTTATCAGTAGGGAGGGAGTAGGGTAGGAGGTAGTGATTTTTCCCCATGCAGATGAGCGTTAGTGCTCTTCCCCCGAAGGTTCTGGCACTCTGGGTCACTGCCTAGTTTGCCTCATAGTCATGCCAGCCCTAATGGAGAATTGTAAGCATTGCCTTCATTTGGCTCTGCATAGAAGAAAGGACCCAAGCCACCACCTTACCAACAGAAATAATAAATCTTAATAAATAAATCTTCATTATTATTATAGCTTGGATTCGTACAGCACCTTCAATGAGGAGTGAATTTCAGCAGACTTCCTAAGATAATACTTCAGAAACCTACATACGTAAAGCCAACTCTGGCAGAACACATGCAGAGAAATTCTGGTGCCTGGACTTTGGGAAAGAGGTTAATAGTTTTATTACAAAAGTTGTTTCAACTGAAGCACATGGAAACTGAATCCCTTCCTTTTTGTATTCTGTTGCTGTAGTAGTGATATCTACGGCTGCTACTTCCTTGCCATGGGCTAGAAGCTTCGCCTAACGCTTGCATCTAGTCAACTTTGCTTTGACAAAAACTCACACATTTCAATTTTATGGGCAGAAGAATTATTTTATTGCTCACCTTATGGCATGGCCAATTTTTTTTTTTCTGCAGAAGATGCTAGAAGAGTGTGCCTATAGCACGGTGAGCAAAGCACTTTGCGCTATATAGCATGAATCTTGGCACAACATGCTCAGCGTACATTATAAATGGCAGCATTGTGATTGTATTGAAAGTCCAGGACGTTCCATCTCGAGCTATTCGTTTCCTTTCTTTGTTTAAAGAGTGCACACAGCAGTGTTAGGTTGCAATGCATACACTGTTTTTTCAGAGGTGAAAGATGAAATAAGGAAACAATGTAGGTGGGAAATATAATCTCAGTGTAGCGACAGGATATTGTGCTTGGAATTCATAAATCCTAGATTCCTATTAAGCCGCAGAAAGCATAGGACAGTTCCCAAAACTATCCTGTGGGACCCCAGTCAGTGGGTTTTCAGGATATCCAGAATGAATATGTATGAGATCAATTTGTATGCAATGGAAGCAATGTATGCAAATTAATCTCATGCAACCTTCCTCTCTAGAGGTACTAGTTTTATCAATGAGCTGAATGGAGGAACCAGCCCTGTCCAGCCATCGCATTAGTAAACTATAAAAGCATGACATTTCTCATCTCTCATCACTGGATACATCTAAGGTCCTGAGAGGAAGCGAGAGAGCCACACTTTAGAAGAAACTCTGTAATGCTTTTTCTGTGTGCAAAGCCTGTTTTATACACAGAAATCTTTTATAAAATTGCACAACTGCATGCATGCATGAAACGTACATATGTGGAAAGGGAGTGCCTATTCTTATGCAATCATGGGGGCTTAGTTTGAGTACAGCAGAAACAGAGTTCTGTTGTACATGCTTTTTTATAAAATGCATGGCAACAGACACCTCACATCTACACCTGCTTCAATGCACTATTAGGCTTGGTTCTGGAAGTCCATTTTATGTTCTTTATACAAATGGGATTAAAATAGGCACCTTTTTGGACTTTTTCGCTGTGTGCCCTGTTATAGAATTACCACATGACATTAAGCCCATAGAAAGATGCAGATTCTTGTGTGAGAAAAATGTTTTCTAGAATCCCAGGACTGACGGGCTAAATCCTGTGGCATTTCAGTATTGACCCCCTGATCCCTTGAAGCATGAATTTAATAAAATCAGGCGTAAGAAGGAAAGGAAATAGGAAAATTTTTTAGTAGTACTGCTGCTGTTAGCACCTTTTTTCTCATCTCAGGTTTCATTATAAAAAGAGTAAAAATACAGCGCATTTCAAAAAATCTTAATTTACCTCTTTTTGGACTTGATTTGGTACTTAAAACCTATTTCAAACAGAAAGTTGTCATCTTTATTAAGTAAAAAGAAAAACTGAAAAGTGTACACTTGCAATGTCACACAAGGCGTGCTTCCCCCATTTGCGCAATCATGCATGTGGGGGGTTGATATGTGCGTTTACATATGTGTCTGGTGGTGCGTGTGTGTCTTGGACAGTATCATGGGATGTGCATGTGTGTATAATGAGCAGCATGCGTGTATATGTGTGTGTCAGGAGCGAGTTCATCTATTTGTCATGGGACAGTCGAGAGCTGCATGTACAGGTGTCTGTGTGTGTGTATCATGAGAAATGTTGGGGGATGCATGTGTGTATATGAGTGCGTGTCATGGAGAATATCAGGACTGGGTGTGTACATTTGCATGTGTGTGTGTATGTATCATAGGAATGCTGGGGGCTGTGTGGGATGGGAAATGGCAGGAGTTGTATGCGTCAGAGAACGTATGCATGAGCCATGGAGAGTGTTGGGGGCTTCATATGTGTATGTGTGTCTCTCTCTTTCAACCCCACCAGTCTTCTCCCAGTCTCTCTCATAATCCCCTTCTACCAGCCTGTGCCAAGTCATTCTCTGTCTCTCTCATGACCCCCCCAGGCTTCACCCAGTGTTTCTCATTTGACTCTTAAGACTACCCAATCTCTCTCTCATATACCCTCCCTTTTCATCCACTCACTCACTCATCTGCAGTTCCTGAAACATGGCATTTAATACTTCTGTCACCATGCTAGCTGTGTGCATGGGTCAGCCGTGCAATGGATGAAGTTCTGGCTGATTGAGGTTTCAAGTCAAACTTCCTCCACAGCGAGGCTGAAGCACGCATACAGCCAATCCTAGTGATGGAGGTATTAAACATCACATCATAGGAGCAGCAAGAAAATCGGCAGCTATTATGCGCATGGTCGCACATGTTTATGCATGCACAAACATGTGCATGGACAGGCATTCACCTGAACCCTCGAAATAGATGCTGTGCCTAATAATCACTCCATGTTTAAAGAAACAAACAAACCCTTGACTTTTGGTTTGTCTTGAGAAAACCGAATAAACCCCCTTTATGTGTTTTTGTAGCCTTGGATCCTGCTTGGAATCATATCATCAGCTTCCTTATTGCAAACAGTATCTTCAATATTCCTTTCTTGATGTGCTTTCCTGATATCGTTGCATGTGTGATAGCATTGAAGGTTTCTTTTCTCTCACCCAGTTCATTGTCATTACCTAACTGATTCTGGCTGCAACTAGACCAACCAAGCCAGTCACCTGAGGCTCAAGACTGGTTCCCCTTCTATAATTTCTGCGTCAGACTGAGTACTGGAATTTGGAGGAGATACTTTGGGGGAGGGAGGAGACCTCCAAACTATGCCCATGAGTACTTTTCAGTATTTTCCTTTGTCTAATGAATATCTGAATGACTCTGTGTATGTGTGTGTGTGAAAAAGCATAGCTGCAAGCCTGAAATCACAATCTTTCAGCAGCATGTACCCACTGTGCATCAGTAAAGGAAGAAGAGTGAGCTGAGGCTCGAGCTAGCTCTGCTGTTTTTCAGTAACTGCAAAAAGGTTTTAAAAGTGTCAAAATCCCTTGGGAAGTATTGGAAGCTGTGTGCCTGCTGCTGCATTTTGATACATGTTTATGTTAGCCTCGAGGACTCCTGATTATTTATTTATTTCAATTTGTCAGTTGCTTTATCATAAAAAATGCTCAGTGACTTGTATTACACACAATATGCAATTGCAAATAAAAATGTATAAAATGTACATATAATATCGTTAAACCATCCTAAAATCTGCATTAATTAAAATAAATGGTAGCTAAATTAAAAAGATTGCTGACATTTTAACTGTCTCATACAAATTTCTTAACCCAGTCTTACCCCTCCCTGAAGACATCCAATCCACCAACAGACACAAACAGTTCATTGAAATCCTCTATCTACCCTACAAAAGGCTGGGTCCTCTCAACCAACTGGAGATCACATCCCTTCATCCATTACTCTAATGGTTTACTCTTACCCTGCAAAATGTTCTTTTGCCCAACCCTGTAAACACTCTGCTCCACTCAGCACTCAGCTCCCCAAAAACCATAGACATTCTGAAGATAATCTTATAACAGGGCACCTAAGTTAAGTGTGCTGGCAGGGGTCTATTTATGAAGACACCAAGGTGCCTATTGTCTTTATAAAAACTAGTGTAAATCCTGCAGAGGTTGTGCTTACATTGAGGTGTGGGCATTCTGCCGGTACAAGAGCAGGTATGCATGCCTATAAGTGCATAGATTAAGGTGGTGTTTTTTAATCTGTGTGCCCCTGCTGCGTCCCAACCGCACCCCTGACAATACACTGGCACGTTGTTATATGAGCCATTTCACATATATATAGTGCTGCTAGGGGCCAGAGCCTTCATGTTTAACCTACCAGACAATAGGGAGGATCACATGGGATCGCCTCCCCTCCATCCACTACACCACAAGGGATATCAGTGGGTAAGTGCTGGGGAGGGTCAGGTGTTTAAACGTGCGGGGTTTAATTTGGAGAGGGGAATGTGATTGTGGAGGGTATCTGATCATGGGTTCAGGTATCACCACTGCTCTTAACACCACCTTTTGAGGTGGCACTTGGTGCACTTATGTTATTGGCAGCTGGGACAGTATGTTTTAAGGTGCCAGTGCTGTTCATGCCCTATCATTGCCCATAACCTGCCCAAAATCAAGCCAAACAGCATGGTAATATTCCATGCACTTGATTTCAGTATGAGGAAGCCGTTGGCATAGGTCCATGCTAATAGTTAGCATATGCTAAAATTCATCTCAGCTACTGTTCTTAGTACACTTTAGGAAGCACCCCCTGTGTATTGCTTGCTGGTTTCAGGTGTCCTTTTCCACATACAACCATAAAAAGTATGCTTGGGTCCAAGCTTATTGGTATAAAAGACAGAGAAACGTCAAATTGTATTTCAGTCTGAGGTAGGCATTGTATGTTTAAGAAAAGTGATGGGTTAGAAAGTAAAATTATTTGAAGCCCTGATGATTGTTTTTGCTTATAAATTTCACATTTGTGCCAATCCCACTGTGTTTCTGTATGTTCCTAGGAGCCAATAAATTATGGAATTTTCTATGCCCTCTGTGTGATCAAATTGATAGTATTAGGTAATTCTATAGGATCTGCTCTAATAAGATCTTATTCAATTGCCTTAATGAAAATCCAGCCTTCTTGAATAATTCTTTATCCATTATTAAAGCTACTGTTGTTCTGAATTTCTCAGTTAAACAGGTCAAGAAAAAAGATAATTCATTTTCAAGAAACCCTTTTAATGTTGCCAACTTTGCTTGATGGACTTGGGCCAACTAACCTCATTCTGCCTAGCAGAACCAATCTTGGTAGGGTGGAAGAGTATTCCGTAAGACAGGTGCTGTGTGGAAAAAAAGCAGTCGCTCGGGTGAATTCTAGTCCGGCGGAAGACGCAGAAGGAATGCAGAGCTGGGTCTCTTGAGCTGAGCGCAATGCACGTGGAGGAACTTGTAGAATGGTAAGCAATGCAAGAAAGAAGGGCACGTTATTGTGAAAGGCCTTGTGTGCGAGACACAAGATTTTGAAATGAATATGAAAGGGGAGAGGAAACTAATGATAGTGCATCAGCAAAGCAGAAATATGGTCAAATTTGGAATTATGTGCAAAAAGCCAGATAGCTGTATTCTGAAGCAGCTGAAGTCTTTTCGTTTTGGAAGCAAAGATTCCACAGGAAATGGTGCTGCAGTAGTCGAATCTGGAGGTGACAAGTGCATGAATTTTATTTATTTATTTATTTACATTCTCTTATATACCGCGCTATTCTGCATCAGTGCGGTTTACATTGAACAAACTGAAATTACATTGAACAGGGCATTATAACTTGGAGATAACTATTTTACAGGGAACATGAATGAGTGTGTTGTGCTGGGGGATCAAGGAGAGAGCGTATGGCTCGGAATGGACAAAGTACAAGAAAAGTAGATTTTGTTAGAACTAAAATCTGTCAATGAAAGGAAAGTTTAGAATCTATGACAAGCCCTAGGTATTTAAGATGGTCAGTTAATGTGATCTTTAAACCAGCCAAAGAGGGGACGGCTTTTAGGCAATGAAAATGACTATTGATCCAGGTAGCTGTGGGTTTTTTGGGGTTCAATTTTAGATGACTGGAATGAAGCCAGACAGAAATTCTCTAGACAATTGTTGAGATTGAAGAAGTCAGGGGATCTGCTATCTGTGTATGAAACCAGTAAGATGTTCTCTGCATAGATGAAGGGACTAGTGCCGGTTTCTTGGCTCAGAGTGACTAAAGGACTAAGGAAGATATTGAAGAGGAGTGGTGTTACAATGGATCTCTGAGGCACCCCACAGGACAAGACCTGAGGGCTTGAGGAAACAGAACTGATGGAAATGAAGGTCTGAAGTGACAAAAACGAGGAGACCCAGCACAAAACAGTGCCAGTATCACAAAGTTGAGAATGCCATTTTCTACCAGATCAAGTGCGGCTGACAGATGGAGGGAGAGGGCGAGTCTTTAGAAAACTGTGGATGGTACTAAGCAGAGCAGTTATGACAGTTTCAGTACTGTGGCCTGAGTGGAAGTCTGATTGCTTTTCTTGTCCTGGAAGTTTTCTTTTGCTCCTTTGGTCTTCCAGGGTATTCAAAGCCACAGCTGGTGTCACATCTAGATCTACGTCAGACCCCAGAGACCAGAATGTGCATCTTCATCTGCAACAGTTCCCTTTCCCTTTGGTTGAACTTCTGGTACTCGGGAGCAGTCAGGATTTCAGGAACGGGGTCCCAGGTAGATGAAAGTGGACACCAGATGTCGGGCAGAGGAGAAGGTAGGAGAAGTACCAAGAGAAGAACTAGATCAAAATAACAAGCAGACACAGAGGTCAGGACAAACAGGGAAGGTTCATTAAGGAAGGACAGGTGGACATTAAACATCTAAAATTAAACGAAGAACACGGCTCTTAAATCTCCCAAGAGAGACCTGTCTGAGGATAGAGAACACTGGGAGCTCCAGGGTGTCTTTCTCTCTCTATAGCTATATCTGGTCAGTGGAAGCCTTCTTCAAGGTCCAATCATTCCAGGAGATCTTAGGAGGAACTAATTGGATGGTGTCACCTCAGAATGGAGAGAGGCAGTAGAAACATAGGCCATGTGGTCTTTTTCTGTCATCATATTTCTATCTAGTCTGCCCTTCCATATCAACAACTACAACAATCCCCTTTTTTCCTTTAGAGATCCTCTGTGTTTGTCCCATGCTTTTTTGAATGAAGATACTGTCCTCATCTCTACCACCTCCCCTGGGAGACTATTCCACGGATCCACCACTCTTTCCGTAAAGAAATATTTCCGCATATGAACATTGCTTTCATAGCATTTACAGCCCTGATCAACCTGACATGAGAATGAAAATTAGGCCTCTTTGCATGCCACTACCTCTCGTCCACTAGACCACCCTGAAAATGATTTTCTTATTAGTTGAAGTAGAATATTCAGAATGGCAGAAAGCAGGAGAGATTTGACTATTGTGCAACAATTTAGGGAAGTGAGGCTAGTTTCAAAACCAGATACATAACTTATTCATATTTTGAGTTATAGATTCAGCATAGCTAACCAAAGCTGTAAGTTTGGGTCATAGGAATACAGCATGTGTATTACCTCTGCAGAGCATGAATTTCCTGATAAAAGCATCAAGAATCAACCACCATTCTGGAATTGATGTTCTTCTTGGTGAGTACCACTCTGAAAAAGAGGGGATAAATATTCTACAAAACTGTATTTTTGACTTCCAAGGGTATATGGCATTTTATACAGCTAAGAGATGAGCATGTAACAACATAGCAGATTCTTTGGTTCACCATTGAAATGTTGCTTTAAATCAGAAGATCAGTTTAATGTTTATGATTGTTCAAATTCATTTATTTAGTACATAGGGGAGAATTAAACAAAGTAGAATCTACAGTGATATGTCAGTTTTATGCAATGTTGACAGACATTGGTGAACCATGCTCTTGCCTTTTTGATTCTTGAGGAAGGCTCTTTCCTGCTGATCTGTAAAGTCACTCACAAAAACAGCTTATAGTATGTAAGCTTTATATACTGTCCCGCCATCTTTTAATAGCTAAGAGAAGCAAGCTCCTCTCCCTAACTATATACATACTCTAAAACAGTCCTCTACCATCATTTCTTATTTTTCCCTTCAAACGTCTTGGGAAGTCTTCATAATTCTGTAGAAGTAGTATATCTTAGATTACAGATGAAAAGGGGAAAACAAGTTCCCAATAGAAATAACCACCTGGCAAAGAAATGGTTTCTTGAAAGAGTCTTATTCTTCACTGATCTTGTTTAATGCTTTGTTGTGGAATATGTGTTTTCTATCAGCCAGCAAAGAGAGTCACCAAGTCCATGAACTTCATTCTCAAAGAAAAGTGAAATCTGGAAATTAATGCAAGGTGGTTATTCATCTTTCTCCTATTTCTCTTTCTTTTTCTGGAACAATTCATTCATCTTATCCTGCAATTTTTGATTCAGGAAGAAAAAAAGAATTTCATCCCTCATAAGGAAAAGGGTGAGGTGCAGGTTGTTAAGAGACAATTTTTGATGGGATTCTGAGAATAGATTTTACAAAAAAAAAATCAAGCAGTATGTTTAAGGAACAATCAGTACAAATATGTTTTTGGATCATGACTGATAGTGACCAGTGCATGAAAGTACCAAATTATGTATACAGTAAAAAGACAAGTGGAATCCTACAGGTCAAGTTCTATGGAGTCAATGGGTCAAAACTCCAAAACCATGGCCTTCTCAGGAAGCTTAAAAGAGCTGGAGTTTGAAGAGGAAGTGGATATGGGGACGAAGATGCTGAATCTTTTCTAAATCTGAGAAAGCAATGTTCCAGAGGGTCTTTAGAATGAAATCTCTTGTAGCACTGATACAGACTCTTTTGATGGCTAGAGATTATCTTCTAATACAGTACTAAGCATGGATAAGACTGAGATTTTCTCATGGGAAATAACTTTACTGGGCTTGTGGACTGGCAGAAGAGAAAGCTCCTGTCTCGGAAAGCAGTGATGATACTTCTATCCACACCAGTGTGGTCTATACACTCTTGACTCAAATGAAAGAAATAGACAGAGGTCTGGCTGATGATAACAAAATGGTAGGAATGAAGGGGGAGCTGTTTTTAGTAGGAGACCTTAACTTGCTGGGTGTAGATTGAAGCCCTTTAAGGGTTCTGCTCAGATGAATGGTGATGGAACCCACAAGGGAAATATTGGACCTGAAACTCACAAATGGCAAGACTCTGATGTCTACAGTAGGTGGTCACCTGAGCCCCAGTGATCACTAGATGATATGGTTTGATTCAGCTACCAAGGAGAAGAATTCAAAGTCTTGAATTTCGAAATTCTTGATTTTAGTAAAATGAGAAATACACAAATAAAGTTACCACTAGTGCCTGCACTTTACCTGGTGGCTTTGTCCACAGAGTATCAGGACCCATGTTTTTAAACGTTTTGGAAAATGTACATCATCTTAAGGTGAGTGAATATGTTTCCGCAGAGTGTTCCATAACAGTGGCAAGGAATAAAAAAAAGATCTAGTATGAGAAAGATGAGCTGTCTTCAGAAGAGGAACAGATACGAAAGCTTTACCTACTGATCTTGGATTCATTCTTGCAAATATCTAGGGCTCCCTCTGTTCACAGTCTTAAATACTAACACTGGAGACTTAAATAAGGTCCCTAGAGGAATAGGAAACCAATGTAAGTTTTTCAAAACTGGCTTAGTATAGTTCTTTGTTAGGCAAATTCTTGGAGGAAAAGTCCATAAACTGTTATTAAAGTAGACCTGGGAAAAGCCATTGCTTATCACTGGGGGTAATCTTGTTACTTTTTTGGGATCTTGCCAGTTACTTGTGACATGGATTAGCCACTATTGGAAAGAACAAATTGGGTTAGAAGGACCTTTGTTCTGATCTAGTGTTGCAATTCTTATATTCTTAAATTGGCAACTGCATGTTGAAAAAGGTAAAAAATATGCAGCAGTTAGTCTAGTAGGTCAACACAGAGACTATTGCAATAGTCAAGCCTGGAGATCACAACAGAATATATCAGTCTTGTAAACTTGCACCCAGAGAAAGATTTTCATAGACTATGAAGGCAGCATTTTGAGAAAAGAGCAGCCCTTGCTTTTTTTTTAACAAGTGATTCTCTGCAGAAAGTCTTCTAAGTTACTATTGAAGCAGAAAGTAATATATCTGGGGAGGCTTTCACCAAATAAGTGGTTTAACATGGCAAGGATCCTGCATCCTGAGCCAGCCAAGGGGAATGACAGAAAGAGGAATCTAGTACCTAGAGCAGTCAGAGAAATGCTCGAGGCCGCGGGCCGGGTCCCGCGGCCGTCAGTAACCTGGGCCCGGGCCCGGCCTCGGCCTCCAGCGTGCTGGGTTGCTGGGGGGGGGGGAGGGGGAGGGTTGAGAGGGAACGGCGAGCGCGGCATTTGAAATCGCTCCGTCATAACGTCGGAGCGATTTCATTGGCCGGCGGCCGGCGGGGGGGCGGTGCTGTGCCGGCGAGGAGCCGCGTGGCCGTCCTTGTCTGGCCGCGGCTCCTCGGGAAACCGGACGTGTTTTTTCGGCGGTGAGAGTCCTGTGAGTTGGGTGCGTTGGGGGGGGGGATTTTGGGGTCGCGGGGTAGGCGATTGCGGTGAGGGGGAGTGCTTCGAGGTAGGGGGCTGTTAAAAAAAAAAAAAAAATACACTGAAATAAAATAAAATTACTCCAGGCAGCAAGCTAAAGACAGTAAGGTTACCAGTGGGGGGGTGGCACAGGGTAGGGCAGCCCTATCATGGCTGGCTCCAGCAGAGCCAGGAGGACGTCGGGGGCTCGGGCTGGGGGTACTCCGCGGGGATCCCGCGGGGCGGGGGCGGCGCCAGGCGCCGGAGCGGGTCGCGGAGTAGTGCGGGGGGGCAGTAGGAAGGCGGCTAAGCGGCAGGGTGGGGCCGGGAAGCGGGGGGCTCCCCCTGCCTCTGCAGGTGGTATTAATGCTCCTGGGGAGGTGGGGAGCCCCCTGGGGGTGGGCGCAGGCCCAGGAACAGGGGAGGTTGATGGGCTGTCGGGGGGGAGGGGGGCGGAAGGGGGGGTGGTTGCGGCGGGCTTGTCTCACGGGGGTGTTGGAGATGGGGTGGATGGTACAGGAGGGGGGGGGCCTGGGTGGGGGCAGGCAGTAGCTGGGGCTTATGGGCCCCTATCTATGGGTTGGGGGGGCCGGTTTGCAAGGGGGAGGGTGGCCGGCTTGGTCCCTGGTACCTGGGCAAGCTCCGGCCTGGGGGGCGGGCTGGGGGGGGGAACCATTGGGGTGCCGGGCTTCCGGCTGTTGGGCAACCCCCCTGGGGGGCGGCAGACTGGGCGGATGGGGGGTTAGGATCCTCTGGCGGGGCGCAGGGACGGGGTGTTGGGTGGGGGATGGGGCCGTATGGGTGGGCACCTTCGGGGACGGGCTTTCCGCCTTCCCCGGGTGTTGGCTCCCCGTGTGTTGGCTCTCCTCTCTCGTTGCAGGTGTCGGGGTCTGCTCCGGTTCCTCCGAGTGGGTCCTCAGCGGCGGCTGTTGGAACCACGGTGATGTCTTCGACCGCTGGCCAGCTGGGCCAGTCTTCGGTGGAGCAGACGGAGTCCACTTCGGAGGCGCAGGCGACGGCGGCGCAGTTGACAGCAGGTGAGTGCTCGGGGGTTGCGGTGGGGGGCGGTGGGGTGGTGGTGGGGCCGAGCGAGTGTGCTCCGCCGGCACGGAAAGCCAAGGCGAAGCGGAAGCACCGAGGGCATCGGCGGAGGAGCACGTCGTCGTCCTCTTCGTCGTCCGGGTCCTCAGCCTCTTCCTCGGCTGACTCCACGGTTGTCCCGCAGGTGGGGGCGGGGTGCGAGGGGGCGGGGTCCGCGGTGGTCCGTTGCGCGGAATTGTGGGAGAGTGTTCCGCGCAAGTTGCGGAGGCGGATCGTAAAGCGGCGTTACCTGGATATTTTCCGGTTGTTGGAGGGGAGAAAACGTTCAGGGGAGAGCCGCAAGAAGCGTAAAGAGGACGAGAAAGCGGGGAGGGTACGGAAGGTGTCACGGAACACGTTGAATTGGACGCGGGCTTTTTTGCGGCTGGCGAGTGTATGGGGCCAGGAGGACCCGAGTTGTTACGGCGAGCTTCTGGCTTACGCTGATGCCATCTTGTCGGCTTCTCAGGTGCACGAAGGTTGGGGCCGGGCTCAACTATGATGAGGAGTTCCGCGACAGGATGGAGGAGAACAGGCAGTTGACGTGGGGAATGAAGGATATCAACCTTTGGCTCACGCAAATGTCGGCAAAAAGGGGCGGTGTGGGGGGGGGTACGGGTCCGGGTAAGGCGGTGGGTACGGCGGCTCCGCTCGGCCAGCGGCCCTTTCGGTCAGCGGGCCCGGGGCCCGAGACGAGCAGAACGGGGGCGAGCGGTCCTGGAGGGGACCTGTGCTGGCGCTTCAATAAAACGTCCTGCCCCTTCCCGGACTGTAAGTTCCGGCACGCCTGTTCGCTTTGCGGCGCCGGTCACTCGGCCGTCAAGTGCAGCCGCCGAGCGGTGCCTGGGACGGCGGCGGCCAGTAAGTGACGGGAATGCAGAGGGGCTAGCGCCTACCCCCATTAAGAGGCGGGCGCTGCAGCCGTGGCTAGAGCTTTATGCGGCTACCAGACATGGCAAGGCGGGGTCGATGTTATGGGCGGGGTTTTCCGAGGGCTTTCGTATCCCAGTGCGGGGGGCGGTACAGGGGTTGGAACGGGGGAATGCGGTATCGGTGAGGCGGTTGGGGGAGGTGGCCCGGGGAAAGATTGCGGCGGAGCGTGCTCTGGGCAGAGTGGCTGGGCCGTTTGAACGGCCCCCCTTCTCGCCTTTTATCGTATCGCCGCTGGGGGTCATCCCGAAGAAGGAGCCGGGGCGGTATCGGCTGATCCATAATCTTTCTTGCCCCCTCGGTGCTTCGGTGAACGACCATATCCCGCGTGAGCTGTGCTCGGTGCGATATGCGTCCTTTGATGAGGCATTGGAGCTGGTGCGACAATGTGGAAAAGGGGCCCTGTTGGCGAAGGTGGACATTGAGTCAGCCTTTCGTCTCCTGCCGGTGCACCCGTCCGCTTTCCCCTTGCTCGGATTTCGTTTTGACAATCAGTACTACTATGACAAATGCATGCCCATGGGCTGTGCGATTTCGTGTGCCTACTTTGAAGCCTTTAGCTCTTTCTTGCACTGGGTGCTGGTGCGGATGTCTGGGCGGCGGACTATAGTGCATTATCTTGATGACTTCTTGTTTGTCGGGCCGGCCCAGTCCGACGTGTGCGGATCTTTGCTGGGGCTTTTCCAAGGCTTGGCGGCTGATTTTGGCATCCCGTTGGCAGAGGGTAAGACGGTCGGACCGGTGACTCGTATCTCCTTTCTGGGGATAGAGATTGATTCGATTGAGTTTGTGGTCCGGTTGCCTGCGGATAAGGTAGAGCGGCTGCGGCTCTTGGTGGCGGCGGTCGGTTCCGCTGCAAAGGTGACTTTGACGGAGCTTCAAAGTTTAGTTGGTCACCTGAATTTTGCATGTCGGGTCATTGCTATGGGGCGGCCCTTTGCGCGAAGATTATCTTTGGCGATGGCCGGGGTCCGATGTGGGCATCATCGCATCCGAGTCACTGCGGGGATGCGAGCCGATCTGCGCGTTTGGGATGCGTTTCTGGCGGACTACAATGGTTGCTCGTTGTTACAGTCCGGGGAGATTTCCAACCGGGATCTGGAATTGTTTTCAGATGCAGCCGGTGGTTCGGGCATGGGATTGTATTTCCAGGGCGCGTGGTGTGCTGTGCCGTGGCCCGCATCGTGGTTTTCGGGTGGTTTGACGCGCAACGTGACGTTCCTCGAATTATTTCCGATCGTGGTGGCCTTATGGCTGTGGCCGGAGAGGTTACGGGACAGGCGGGTTGTTTTCTGGTGTGATAATGCTGCAGTGGTGCAAGTCATTAATCGCCATTCTCCCAAGTGTCCACGGGTAGCAGCGTTGATGCGGGTGTTTGTGCTGGCTTGTCTTCGTCTTAATATCACGGCTCGGGCTCGTCATGTGCCGGGCGTTCAGAATGGGATTGCTGATGCTTTGTCTCGTTTCCAGTGGGAGCGGTTTCGGGAATTGGCACCGGGGGCGGACAGGACCGCGGCGGTGGTGCCGGAGCACCTTTGGCAGCTTGGGACGCCGGAATGATCTCGTTGCTGCGTTCTTCCCTGGCTCCAGGTACGTGGAAAGCCTATCTGCGGGGGTATGCACGGGTTCGTGAGTTTCTGTGGGGAAGGGGCTGGAGGGGTGGCAGCGTCGGGGACCTTTTGGCAGGGTCTTTCATAGTCTGGGCGAAGGAGTCTGGTTGGTCCCGGTCAGCGGCATGGGCGGCTTTGGTCGGTTTCTCCTTCTTTTGCAGGGTGGCGGGTTGGGGCAATCCGGGCACTTCGTATGTAGTGAAGCGGCTCTTAGCCGGTTGGGCTCGAGTGCAGCCCCCTGCATCGGATTGGCGTCGTCCCGTGTCGCATGACTTGCTGCTGCGTATTTGGGGCGTCTTGCCCGAGGTTGCGGCTTCCGCGTTGGAGGCCGTCCTGTTCCGGGCGTTGTTTGTCACAGCATTCTTTGGGGCCTTTCGAGTTAGCGTACTGGTCCCCCAGGCGGGCGGGCGGGGGGGTCGGGGAGGGTTGCAGGAGCACCAGGTGGACCTGCAGGAGCAGTTGGTTCGGATATTTCTGGATCGCTCGAAAACTGACCCGCAGGGGCGGGGGCGGTGGGTGCTGTTGCGGGCCATCCCTGGTCTGGAATCTTGTCCGGTGCAGAACTTGTTGATGTACCGGCGTCAGCGTCGGGTGGGGGCTGGCTGTTTCTTTTGTCATGAGGACGGTTCGGCCGTCACCCAGTTTCAATTCACTGCGGTCTTCCGCCTGGCCTTGAGGCGGTTGGGCGTCGACGAGCGCGGGTATGCTTCTCATTCCTTTCGGATTGGTGCGGCGACCAGTGCTGCGGCCGCGGGCCTCGGGGGTGAGGTGATTCAACGCATCGGGCGTTGGAGCTCCAGGGCTTACACGGGTTATGTGCGCCCGGAACAGTTGTGAACTGCAGGGGCGTCGGGGGGGGTGTGTGTGGGGGGGGTATTAATGCTGTGTTTCTTTTCCAGGTGTTCAGTCAAGCGTGCCGACAGGGAGTGCTGCACGGGGCCCGCCAGGCGTATGGTGGCTTCTGGGACATTCCTTCGTCTATTGGGCGGAACGCAGAGCATCAACTCGTCCGCTGGGTCTACACCTGGGCTTGGAGTCCTGTAATTTCCGGCTGGTGTGGCTCGGCCAGCGGGGCATGCGTTGGTGGCAGCTACTTCCAGTGGTTCGAGAGCACGCGGAGAGGCGGCAGCTGCCGTTGGGACTTCTGATACACCTAGGAGGCAATGATCTTTCCGGTTGGACGTGCCGGCAACTTATTCGTGCTGTACAACGGGATCTGCGGGCGATGCAGGAGCAGTGGCCGGACTTGGCGATTGTGTGGTCAGACATCATCTCGCGGCCGGCCTGCTTGTCGCAGCGGCGGTGGTCGAGAGGGCTAGCCAAGATCAACAGGCAGATCGGCCGGTGGTTGCAGCAGGCTGGCGGGTGGCAGGTCCAGCACCCTTGGGCGGACCCCCGGTGCGCTGGACTGTATCGTACCGACGGGGTACACTTGTCCCCGGTTGGCCAGGACTTATTGCTCAATGATTGGCAAGAAGCTTTGGAACTGATTGGTCGCAGCTTTATGGGGGGGGCGGTGCGAGGATAGTTTATACCTCGCACCGGTGGCGGGGTACAGAGTCTGCGCTCGCAGGAGCGGCGCAGGCTTGACCTGGTTATGAGCAGTGGGGGGCGAAATGCTCCTTGGGGGTGGGGCGAGACAGCCCGGTTGGGGGTCTCGACCCGGTAGTGGGGGAGTGGGAGCCGGCCTTTGCTACTAGGATGGCGAGGCAGGCGGCGGGGTTTGGGGGGGAGGAGGATGCTCCGCCTTGCTACTAAGATGGCGGGTGGGGGGCATCCTCCGGTAAAGGGGTGCGGGGCTGGGTTATGTTTAATTGTTATTCAGGCCCTTTGGGCGGTTTACAAGTTGTAAATAAAGCTGCGACCAAAATGTTTGTACCAAATACAGTTGTTTGTGATTTTGTTGGGGGGGGGGGGTGAGGTACTCGAGGGGCTGTGTATTGATGTGGTCGGAGGCGAGGAGGGCTTCCGGGTTACCAGAGTTAATGCTCGAGGCCGCGGGCCGGGTCCCGCGGCCGTCAGTAACCTGGGCCCGGGCCCGGCCTCGGCCTCCAGCGTGCTGGGTTGCTGGGGGGGGGGGGGGGGGGGGAGGGGGGGGGTTGAGAGGTAACGGCGTGCGCGGCGTTTGAAATCGCTCCGTCATAACGTCGGAGCGATTTCATTGGCCGTCGGGGGGGCGGTGCTGTGCCGGCGAGGAGCCGCGTGGCCGTCCTTGTCTGGCCGCGGCTCCTCGGGAAACCGGACGTGTTCCCGCCCACCCGCCCCTTTTTTGATGGGGGGTGGTGAGGTTGTCGCAGCTGGTGGGGGTGAGGGGTACAGAGTCTGCGCTCGCAGGAGCGGCGCAGGCTTGACCTGGTTATGAGCAGTGGGGGGCGAAATGCTCCTTGGGGGTGGGGCGAGACAGCCCGGTTGGGGGTCTCGACCCGGTAGTGGGGGGGTGGGAGCCGGCCTTTGCTACTAGGATGGCGAGGCAGGCGGCGGGGTTTGGGGGGGAGGAGGATGCTCCGCCTTGCTACTAAGATGGCGGGTGGGAGGGCATCCTCCGGTAAAGGGGTGCGGGGCTGGGTTATGTTTAATTGTTATTCAGGCCCTTTGGGCGGTTTACAAGTTGTAAATAAAGCTGCGACCAAAATGTTTGTACCAAATACAGTTGTTTGTGATTTTGTTGGGGGGGGGGGGTGAGGTACTCGAGGGGCTGTGTATTGATGTGGTCGGAGGCGAGGAGGGCTTCCGGGTTACCAGAGTTACTGTCTGTCTTAAAGACACAACATATAGGTGGTATTAGCAAGAGAGAGATTCACCAAGACGGATGCAGTATAGAAGTGGGAGCAACTGAAATTACCAGAGGAACAACAGACATACCCAGAATAACTTTCTCTGCCACTGCATATTATATTTGAAAGCTTACATGGGTCTCAGGTTGTCTAAAATGCTTACATCTTTAACAGAATACAGTATGATCTTACTGCATCACCATTGTTGGCTTGTATTTTTCTTATATCTGAGTAAGATTGATGCACAGTGTCTCTTATGATTTATAAAAAAAGGTGAAGAGAACTATTTTTTTTAAATTTGGAAATGGTGCTTCTTGGTATTGTGAGATCTGAAAGAGGCCAGTGCCTACAGTGTCCTGGTAGACAGTGGACCAAGTTGGAGCATGTTGGGGGTTTGGTCAAGGAGACTTGAATAGAATGGGGTAAATGAGCTGCCTTATCATATCCCAGCTGCAGCTTGGGCCCATGTTCACACTACTTCTGCAGTTCATAACAATTGTAGAAGTGGTCAGGTGGCAGTAACCACTGGATGCCTTGGCATCACAAAATGGAAGAACATAAAAACATAAGAAATACCATATTGGGTCAAAACAAGGTCAATCGATCTCAGTATCCTGTTTCCAACAGTGACCAATCCAGGTCACAAGTACTGGGCAGGTTCCCAGAAGGTACACCGGTTCCACAGTGCTTGTGCAATGGGTAAGCAGTGGATTTCCCTGGTCTTCTTTAATACTGGTTTATGGACCATTCTTCCAGGAACTTGTCAAACCTTTTTTAAACCCAGTTACACTAACAGTTTTTACTAAGTCCTCCGGTAACAAATTCCAGAGTTTAATTATGTGTTAAGTGAAAAAATATGTTCTCTTATTAGTCTTAAATGGGTTACCTCATAACTTCATTGTGTGTCCCATAAGAACATAAGATATGCCATACTGGGTCAGACCAAGGTCCATCAAACCCAGTATCCTGTTTCTAACAGTGGCCGCCAATCTAGGTCACAGGTACCTAGTAGTTTCTCCAAAAGACACAGGTTCCGCAATGCTTGTATTGGGTCAAACAATGGATATTCTGGGTCCCCTTTAATAATGGTTTATGGACCTTTCCTCCAGGAACTTTTCCAAACCTTTTTTAAACCTGGCTACACTAACAGCTTTTACTACATCCTCCAGTAGCAAATTACAGAGTTATTTTTTCACTCAACATATAATCAATTTTCTCTTATTAGTCTTAAATTGGTTACCCTGTAGCTTCATTGCATGCCACCTAGTCTTTCTATATTTTGATGGCATAAACAACACAGGTACACTAAAAATTTTTTTTTTAAACTGCCTCTAATGTTTCGATTGATTTTTACGTTTTTTGGTGCGCTGAATCCAAATCTGGTAACCAATTTGCTCCATCACGTACAGATTTTTTGCTACATTGGGTTAGCAGTTTGAGGTGAACGTTTCAGATTGAGTGCGATCGAGATAAAAGTTTCTTGGATGAATTCTTTATACTAATTGTTTAGTAGTTATTCAAATAAGAATAAAGAAAATTGTAACAAAGCAGCACATAAGAATAGAGTAATGTCAACAAAACACACTGTGATGGTAGCAAAATTGTCTGCACTTAAAACAGCCACATACATGTGCACAAACATTGAGCATATAAGAGAGAGGTTAGACACAAAGCAAAGCAAAGAAATGTGCAAAAAATGTTGTCCTTTATAAAATATGTACATTTCTTTTTTCTTTTCTGGCTCCGGCCATAGTTTTTATGTATTATGTATTGTTTATATGTATTCTGTGATTTATATATTTTATGACCTTTTTATGTGTTTCACCATTGGTCACAGTTTTTATGTATTATGTATTGTCTATATGCATTGTGTGATTTATGTATTTTATGACTTTTTATGTATTTTATTATTGTACACCGCCTTGATTGTTTTGAAAGGCGGTTTTTATCAAATTATTAAACCTTAAACCTTAATAGAAAACGCAAACCGCACCATTGCAATACATGAAGACAAACACCCGATGGTGTGAAAATAAAATTCTAATAAATGAGATCCGACACTGTGGTAATAACTAGCAAATTTTTATTTCAAAGTTTAGTAAAAACACGATATTTGTCAACACAGTTTAGATTTTAAAGTCATTCTTGGGTCAATCAATCTCCTGGTGGGCCCGTTTCTTCTTCCCCCGAATGCTTCTCTTGGTGCGCTGCTTGGCGTATTTTTCATCTGGGGTTTCCCGCAGCAGCAACCAGCAGAAATCAGCCATCATAGTGGTGTTCCATCTTCCTTGGTACCTTCTCTCTGCGTCCTTGATGTCCTGGTGAAACCTTTCACCTTGTTCTTCACTGTACGCCCCCAAGTTTTCGGGAAAGTAGTTCACATGGGAGTGCAAGAAATGGACTTTCAGGCTCATGTTACAGCCTTGTTCTTTGAAGGCATTGAGCATCCTGGCAACAATATCCTTATAGTTCTCATCCCGCCTGTTCCCCAAGAATTTGAGAACAACATCCTTGAAGGAATCCAAGGCTTCTTTTTCCTTCTCAGACATCGTTTCAGCGAATGCTCCATCTGAAATGAGTTTCCTTATATCAGGGCCAACAAACACTCCTTCCTTTAGCTTTGCTTCAGAAAGTCGGGGGAACTTTGAGCAAAGGTACCGAAAGCACTCACCATCTTTTGGAAGGGACTTGATGAATTGCTTAATGAGACCCAACTTAATGTGGAGAGGTGGTAATAGAATTTTATCACGAGGTACCAAGCTCTCATGAAGAACATTTTTCTCACCGGGTCTCAAATACTCCCGAATTGGCCAGTCTTTTTTCCCCCAGTGTAGGTCGCGGGCCCGGCTATCCCACAAGCAAAGGAAGCAGGGATATTTGGTGAAACCGGATTGCTGCCCTAATAGCATGGATAGAATTTTAAAGTCTCCACAAATCATCCACTTATGCTCATCATAACGAATCTTCTGAAGAATCAGGGCCAAATTCTCGTATTTTTCTTGGAGAATAACAGAGTGAGCAATAGGAACTGAAGTGAATGTGTTGCCATTATGAAGAAGAACACCTTTTATGCTGTCTTTTGACGAATCAATGAACAGCCGCCATTCAGCAGGATCATACTTGAGTTTAAACTTTTCCATCACTCCGTATATATCGTTGCAAAATACCAAATCTTCCTCTTTGCTGAAATACTTCAAAAATTGTGTCTCACGGTTGCGGTACCAATAAAAAGTTGTTCCTGGTGACAATAGATTTTTCTGTTTAAGCCGAGAACCTAGCAGTTGGGCAGCATCTTTTGGGAGTCCTAAATCCCGGACTAAATCATTCAATTCAGCTTGAGAGAAAAGTTCAGGTTTCGGATCTGGTTCAGTTTCAAACTCGGAAGTACTGGACTCATCGGGAAAAGCCATCTGATGAGTCTCATCATGATCAGAACCGTCCACACAAATATGATCCAAAGATTTTGGTGGTTCAGGCACAGGTACTTCGTTGCTATGAGGCATAGGCCTAATTGCTGAGGGAAGGTTGGGGTAACTTATTACGTTCTTATTTTTTAAGTTGTATCCCTTCACAATGCAAGAGCAAAAATAGCAGTCACTGTTGTGGTCTCTTTGTTCACGCCACATCATAGGTATTCCGAAACGAAATGCTAGTTTTTTACCTTTCATCCATAAGCGTAGATCTTCCTCACATGTCTTGCACACTTTGTGAGGAGCCCACGGTTTGTCTTGATCGCCTAACTTCAAACCGAAATAGGCGAAATATACTTTTTTATTAAATGCAGAAATGTTCCTCTGCCGCTTTTTCACGGTATATTCCCCACAAATAAAACAAAAACTGTCCGGAGAGTTGACGCAACCTCTGGCTCTGTGAGCCATCACAAATACACAGCACTGCAAACTACATCTGTAGTGAACCACTTCGGAATAAAGCTGGATTACGACTGAGCAAACAAAAGGTAATAATGAACTTGCAAGAAACTGAAATTTGACAGGAACGTTCATGTCGCAACCACCGTGTTTGAGCGAGCGAACGAGGCGAACAGGAAAGAACATGCGCCAGCGCGAGTACTGGATTTAGCCCCCCGCCTCCCAATTGTCCTGTTAATGTATAAAATGAATACAAAACACTCTAAAATATCATGAGGGAGTGTTTCTAGTTAGTTAACCATTACAACCTCTATTTTGGGCCAAGAAAATAAACTGCAGTCGGCTAAAAAGAAATTATGTGAACATTCCTTATATGGGTAAGAAATCTAATTTTGCAAGAAAACGTGACGTGATGGAACATTTTGGCTATTTTTCCTGGATTCAGCACCCCAAAATCTATAGGAATCAGTTGCAAAACTGGAGGCAGTTTTTTGGTAGTGTACCTGTGCAATCGATCTATGTTTACCCGTTCCACTCCATTCATTAATTTACAGACCTCTATCATATCTCCCCTCAGCCGTCTCTTTTCCAGGTTAAAGAGCCCTAACCTTTTTAGCCTCTCTTCATAGAGGTATCCCTTTACCATTTCAGTGGCTCTTCTCTGTGCCTTTTCTAATAACGCTATTTCCTTTTTAAGATATGGTGACCAGAACTGCACACAATACTCAAGGTGCGGTCTCACCATGGAACGACACAGAGGCATTATAATATCCTTTGTTTTATTTTCCATTCCTTTCCTTATGATACCTAGCATTCTATTTGCTCTCTTGGCTGCTGCTGCACACTGTGCAGAGGGTTTAACATGTTATGTGACACCTAAATCTTTTTCCTGGGTGGTAGTTCCTAATGTGGATCCTTGCATTGTTTAACCATAGTTTGGGGTTTTCTTTCCTAGGTGCATAACTTTGCACTTGTCCACATTAAATGTCATCTGCCTTTTGGATGCCTTTTGGATGCCTAGTCTTCCAATTTATCACGATCCTCTTGCAATTTTCCCCAATCCTCATGGGTTTTAACTATTTTGAATAGTTTTGTGTCATCTGCAAATTTGATAATGGCGAGGCCGCAGGGCAGGGTCCCTAGCGGCCGTAGGTAACCAGGCGCGGTGCGGGACCCTGCCCACGGCGTGAGAAGGGGGGCGGGGGCTGGAGAGCATTTTTCAAATTCATTGGCTTGCCCCGATGATGGAGGGGGGCGCGAGCCAATGAGGAAAAAGGAAAAGGGGGGGTTTTAAGCGGAGCGTGCGGCGGCGGCGGTCCCTTGGCGAGACCGGCAACCGGGGAAGAGGACGGAATCTTCGCTGCATTTTCGTGCGGTCTATGGCCTGACCAGATTGAGTCCTGCAGCGAGGCGTGTCGTCGAGGAGTGTACCGGTACAGAGGGTAGGAGTGTCTACGTGGGTACAGCGGCGTACAGATAAATAAATTAATTGCTTGCTGCATTAGTTTAAGTGGCTGGGGAGGGCCCAGTGAGGGGAGGGTTGTTTGGTCTCGGGTGGCTGCTGCAGGCACTTGCCGAGGGGAGATGCCGCCGCGGAGAGGAAAGCAGGAACGAAGGGGGACGTCGGGTGGAGGGGATCGGTCTGCGGAGGGCAAGAGAGGCGGCAAGGCGTTGCATTCAAGGGGGCGGAATGAGAGGACGTCGAGAGGGGCGGCTGCAGGAGAGGTGGGACAGAGGAAAACGAGCGGGCGGCGGGGGAAGGGCCAGAGGGGGTAGGGGCAATGAGGTCTGCGCTGGGGGAAGAGAAAGAGGGAGGTCTTTGGCCAGGGGGGGCAGGGGGGTTGGCGGCCTGGGGCTGGAGTCTGGTCTGGGGGAAACAGCTCCAGTGGGATCAGGGGGTGGCGGGGCAACAGATGGGGCGGGCAGTAGGGAGGTGGGGTATGGAGAGGCCGGGCGGGGGATGGTGCAAAGGGGTGCAGAGTGTGGGGGTGCAGAGTGTGGGGTTGCAGAGGTGAGTGGGTGCAGTTGGGGAGGACAAGGGATGGGGGGTGGGGGGGAGGACAAGGGATGGGGGGGGTGGGGGGGAGGGGGGCCAGGCTGGACAGGTTGGGCTACACCATGGTTTGGGGCTCACACATACGGGCATGGCCCCTGGGTACAAGGGAGGGCAGTAGGGAGTGGGGGAACTCCAGTGGGAGTGTCGCCATGGGAGCATTGGAGGGGCGGAGGCCAGGGCTCTTCCCGTGCAGAGTGGGTGTCTGCTTGGCCGCCTTGTGGCCCCCCGTTTGTCCCCTCTCCCCCCGCTGCTTCTGCTTTGTCTTTGCAGGTGGACAGAGACGCGCGGGAGGCAGCGCAGATACCCGACGGACAGCATGCGGCGATGGAGGAAGTGGCTGGGGTCGTATCCGATGGACCTCTGCGGAGTGAGGCCAGCGCAGGGAGCGCGGTGGGTGCGCAGGCACCCGGCCTAGGGGTGCGAGATCCCGCAGTGCTGCCACAGGAGCTGTCGGCGGGCGGCGGAAGTGACATGGGTGAGTTGTCCGGGTGCAATGTGGCGGGAGGGGGTGGGGCGGATCAGGTGGGTGGGAAGGACAAGGGAGGAGGGCGTAAGGCGAAGCGCAAATGTCGGCACGGGCGGCGGAGTCGGCACAGTTCGGATTCTTCCTCTGCGTCCTCCTCATCATCCTCGATAGCGCCTTCTCGTTCGGGACCAGGGCTGGATACGGGATTGGGTGGGCCGGTCAGCGCGAAGGGAGTTCCTAACGTGGTGGCGTTCACGGAGTTGTGGGAAGGAGTCCCACGGCACCAACGGCGTAAGATATGGAAGTGGCGCTATGTCGATATATTCCGATTGTTGGAGGGCAGGAGGCGCTCGGGAGAGAGTAAGAAGAAGCGGAAGGAGGATGAGAAGGCGGGTCGTGTACGGAAGGTGTCCCGGAATGTTATTAATTGGGTGAGAGCCTTTTTAAGGTTAGCTAGTGTTTGGGGTCGGCAGGCGCCAGAGGATTATGGCATGCTCTTGGCATATGCTGACTCCATCTTGGAAGTGGCGCAGATGCATGGCGGCTTTGCGTGGCTGAATTATGACGAGAAATTTCGAGATAAAATGGAGGAGAGTAAGGGGTTGTCCTGGGGCACTCAGGACATTAATTTGTGGCTAACCCAGATGTCCGGGGGTGCGGGTGTGAGCGGTGGCACTATGGTGCGTGCTGGGGGGGGTGGCTTGGCAGGAACAGGGCGGTCCTTTCGGGCGAACGGGGGCTCTCTGCCGCAGAGAGCAGGGGCTGGGGCTATGGGGGACATCTGTTGGCGTTTCAATAGATCCTCGTGCCCGTTCCCCGATTGCAAGTTCCGGCACGCGTGCTCTGCCTGTGGGGGGGGGGGGGCATTCCGCACTTAAATGCTTCAAAAAAGGCGGTGGGCCCCCCTCTGCGGCGGTCCCCAAGTAGGGTTCCGTGGATGGAGCTGGCGCCCACCCCAATCTCTCGGGAGGTGATTAAGGAATGGTTGGGGGCTTATCCGCGGAAGAAGGACGGGAGCTGTTGGAGCAGGGGTTTTATGAGGGGTTTATTATTCCGGTGCAAGGTACGATAGTAGGTAGGGTGGCGCGTAATTCCCCTTCGGTGCGGCGCTTGGCGTCGGTTGTTCGTGAGAAGTTAGTGGTCGAGTTGGGTTTGGGCAGAATTGCCGGCCCATTTGCGGAACCGCCATTGGCGGAGTTGGTACTGTCTCCTTTGGGGGTAATCCCTAAGAAGGAGAAAGGGAAGTTTCGGCTGATACATAACCTCTCCTTTCCGTTGGGTGAGTCGGTGAATGCGCATATTCCCAAAGAGTTGTGCGCGGTTCGGTATGCGTCCTTTGACGAGGCGGTCGGTTTGGTGAAACGTTGTGGCCCTGGGGCCCAATTAGCGAAGGTTGATATCGAATCGGCGTTTCGTTTGCTACCCGTCCACCCCTCTTCCTTTTATTTGTTGGGATTTGCGTTTGAAGGGGAATTTTATGTGGACAAGTGTATGCCCATGGGTTGTTCCGTGTCGTGTGCCTACTTTGAGACATTTAGTACATTTTTGCACTGGAAGTTAGAGCAACGGGTAGGTAGCAGGAATGTCGTGCATTATCTCGATGATTTCCTCTTTGTGGGGGCGGCGCATTCTGAGGTGTGTCAGCAGTTGATGGATGGTTTTCAATGCATGGCTAGTGAGTGTGGGCTTCCGCTGGCGGCTGACAAGACGGAGGGCCCGGCAACTTGTATTACGTTTTTGGGGGTGGAAATCGACTCGGTCGAGATGGTGGCACGCCTCCCTCTGGAGAAGGTGGTGAAATTGCGCGTTTTGGTTGCGAACGGGCTGGCCTCTGATAAGTTATCCTTGAAGGAAGTGCAAATACTCATTGGATCCTTGAATTTCGCGTACAGAGTGATTCCAATGGGCCGAGTTTTCATGCGTAGCTTGTCGGCCGCCACTGTCGGGGTTCGGAAGCCGCATCATCGGATTAGAATGTCCCGGGTCATGAAAGCCGATCTGAGAGTGTGGGAGGTTTTTCTAGAAGATTTTAACGGGGTGTCGGTGCTGATGGAGGCGGAGGTGTCCAGTGTTGATTTACAGCTGTTTACGGATGCAGCAGGCAGTGGGGGTTTGGGGATTTATTTTGGAGGGGATTGGTGTGCGGCCCACTGGCCGCATGCATGGCATGCGGATGGCCTGACGAAGAACATTACGTTCTTGGAATTGTTTCCACTGTTAGTGGTGTTGCATATATGGCCCGACCGGTTGCGGAACCGCAGATTAATATGGTGGTGTGACAATGAAGCTGTGGTTGCGGTAGTCAACCGGTATACGCCGCGATGCGCGGTAGTGGCGGGCTTAATGAGAGCTATCGTTTTTGCTTGTTTGCGTTTAAATGTCGCAGTGAAAGCTCGGCACATCCCAGGTTGCACTAATCGAATTGCTGATGCTCTTTCTCGTTTCAAGTGGGACCTGTTCCGGAGGCTGGCGCCGGAGGCGAGCGAGGAAGGCAGGGAAGTGCCCGAACATTTATGGACGAGTGGCCTGCAGAAATGGTATGCTTGTTGAAGAACTCTCTGGCCCCGACGTCCTGGTCGGCATACTCGAAAGGATTCGACGCGGTATGGGGGTACCTGGAGGGGAAAGGATGGAAGCCTGGAGCTGAGGTGGACAGCTTGTTAGGACAATATATAGTGGAGTCTAAAGGTGCGGGGATGTCCAGGGCTTCGGTTCGGACGAAGTTGGCGGGATTTGTGTTCTTTGCCAAGGCAGCGGGTTGGGGGTTTGCAAGGCCGGGGTTTTTGGTACAGAAGTTATTGAAGGGTTGGGATAGAGCGTGTCCTGCACCTCCGGATGCGCGGTTACCAGTGACGCATGACCTTTTGGTGCGGCTCAGTGCAGCACTGCCGTATGTGGCGTCGTCGGCTTATGAGGCGGCGCTTTTTAAGGCATTGTTTTGCTTGGCCTTTTTCGGGGCTTTTCGGGTCGGCGAGCTGGTGGCTAGCTCGGGCAGGCAGGGGCAGGCCTCGGGCTTATTATTGGGTCATGTGCAAATTGGAGGTGGACAGCTGCGGATCAAGCTAGCTAAATCAAAGACCGACCAGTTGGGCAAAGGCCTGTGGGTAGTCTTGCATGAGGTAGACTCCCTTCCGACGTGCCCAGTGGAGGCAGTGCGGGCTTATTTGGCGGTGCGCCCGGCGGCGGGTTCCCTGTTTTTCGTGCACGAGAATGCAAGCTGGGTGACACGTTTTCAGGTTGCGGCAGTGCTCCGGCTGACCTTACGGTATCTGGGCATGGATCCTAAGCGCTTTGCGCCGCACTCTTTCTGCATAGGTGCGGCGACAAGTGCGGCGGCGGCAGGGATGTCAGCAGTGGCTATTCAGAACATTGGCAGGTGGCGATCACAGGCCTTCAAAGGTTATGTGCGCTTGTGAGACTGCGGGAGAGCAGGAGAATAACGTTTGCTTTCTTTTTCAGATGCTGTGCGGTGCCCGCAATGGTGCTGGATGATCGGGCACTCATTTGTACATTGGGCGGGACTGCAGGCAGCTGAACGACCGTTGGGTCCTAATTTGGGACTTGACCCGACTGTGGTGTCTCTACTATGGCTTGGTGAAAGAGGGTTGCGTTGGCAGCAGCTTTTACCATTGCTTCGGCACCATAGACGGGTGAGAGCGGAGCCCGCTGTAATACTGCTGCATGTGGGAGGGAACGATGTAAATAGTTGGACTTGCAAGCAGCTCATTAGGGCAGCAAAAAGGGATTTGGCAGAGGTGCTGAGGATGTTCCCTCAGGTTATCATAATGTGGTCTGACATCATTCCAAGGCCTGTTGGCGGGGGGCAGAGGCGATGGTCCAGGGGGCTAGCGAAGGTCAAACGACAGATTGGGCGGTGGGCATGTCAGCACGGGGGGTATCAGATTATGCACTCCTGGGTAGATGTCGATTGTGCTGGACTCTATCGCCAGGACGGTGTGCATTTATCGCAGGTGGGAGTGGACCTGCTGTTAAATGACTGGCAGGAGGCCTTGGAATGTGTGGTGCAGTGGGAACCTCGATGGTCGCAGCTTTAAGGGGGGGACGGCGCACGGGCATAAGTGGCCCTACGCCGGGTGGCGGGATCCCGGAGGTTTCCGGGGTCCGGAGGCTTAAACTGGAATGGGGGTGGGGGCGGGTGCCCCCAACCCGGGTGACCCCTGGCCGGTCTTTGCTAGTAGTATGGCGAGGCCGGGGAAAAAGGGGGGTTGGATTTGCCGCTGGCTCGGCCGCGGCGGGAGTGGAATGAGCTCACCTTGCTAGTGGTATGGCGGTTGAGGGCTCATTCCGCTCGGGAGTTAGTATGATATTAAGAAGTTGGATGTTGAAAACAATGTTTGGATTGTATTAAACTTAATAAAGCTGCGACCATTTGAGCCAAAGATCAGTGTATATGTATTTCTTATGGGTACGGGGTATGGCGGGACTGAAAAAGGGGGTGGGGGGGGGGGAAGCGGGGGCCACCGGGTCCGACCTGCCTTGGTTACCTCACTTGTTGTTCCCATTTCCTTGCCACTTATGAATATGTTAAAAAGCAGTGGACCCAGCACAGATACCTGGGGTACTCCACTATTCACCTTTCTCCATTGGGAAAATTGGCAATTTAGCCCTATCCTCTGCTTTCTATCATTTAACCAGTTCCTGATCCACAATAGTACACTACCTCTTATCCCATGACTTTTTAAATTTTGCCAATTTAAAAGAGGTTTTCCAAATATAAAGGTCTCTATCATGTCTCTCCTCTCCTGCCTTACTTCCAAAGTATTCATATGAAGATCTTTAAGTGCGATCTCATATGCCTTATGACGAAGGCCACTGACCATTTTGGTAGCCGCCCTCTGTACCAACTCTTTTTTAAAGGTGTGGTCTTCAGAATTGCACAGACGACTCCAAATTAGGTCTCACCCAAGACTTATACAGAGGCACTAACACTTCCTCCTCCTTGCTGGCCATTCCTCTTCCTATGGACCCAAGCACCCTTCTGGCTTCTGCCTTCTGCCATTGCCTTTTCTACCTGTTTAGCTATCTTGGAACTGTGAAAGGAGGAATGTCATTCTTCTACCCTTCCTATATCCATGTGTCTGTTTCTATGATTTTGATAATGACAAATAGCATGCTAAAGTCCAATGAGAAACCTGTTTGAAACAGATTGTTCCTGGTGTGTTGAATGATTACATTTAGGACGAGCTGTTCAACTCTAGGTAAGGCAAGCAGTTACTATTCTTCAGCCATAAAGAGTATTGCTTCAGCACAATCTACTTCGATAAATAGCTGTTGATCTGGACTGATTTCTCTAGCTGAAAACTGTCCACTAAGAGAGGCTAAAAATGAATTTCACACCATACATGCTTTAACCCTTTCCAGGCCGAGCCAAAAACTCTTGGGATCTAAAATTCTGACTAAATATTCCTATCAAATGGTATATAATACATGACCATAGCAGAAGGAAGATCACTATTAGAACATATTGAATAAGATGGGTACAATTTTCCTGAAATATGCAAGAATTAACCCGGCTGCAGAATGTGGATTAAAAATTTAAAGGAGGCCTTCAAAGGGTTATGCTGAGTTAGAAAAAGGTATATCTGAGGTTATATTTAGATTAGGGGAGTTTCAATGTGTGCACATTTGCATCATCAAATATATCTGCACTCATACCAATAGTAATTGTAAATAAATAGAGTGGCCCAAAAAAAGTGAGAACATTTTGTAGCATATAAGTTATTTAAAAATTCAAAAAGACAGATATAAATGATTGACAAATTTTAAAAAAAGATGGTGACTGAAAATTGCTGAAATAAAGACGTTGTATAGCTAAAAAGGGTAAATAAGTAAACTATTTAAGCTTTTAATTTATGAGATGTTCTCACTTTTTTTGGGCCACCCTGTAGGTGGGTATTTTGTGTGCACGTGCATTTGCAAGTAATTTTCAAATAGAAGCTGCCCATATAGTCTCCCTTTGAAAATTAACTACCAGGTGCATGCATATTAAGAACACAGTGCCATGTAGAGGGGTCATTATATAAATTCCCACATAGGTAATGCATGTTTTTATGCATATATTTGAAACCTGATTTATAAAGTTGAGTACGCACATACCTAACTTTATAAAATAAGGATACAAGGAGCAGAGCATGCATGCCAAATCTAGGCACAAGCGCTTACATGAACCCTATGGCTAGTGTAAATGCTTGCATGTATCTAATGCTCATATGCCTATCTTTTATCAAATATATGCGGGCATCCTCTGCCCCTTTACCACCCATGTGCATGCCCATAGTGGTCGTAGCACCATGGGCATTTTTATATCATAGCGCCTGGCTAAAGTGTATATGTAAAGGCTCATACCTGCACCTAAGTCACTGAAAATGCAGGATTTCTGCATGCAGATGGCATGTAACAATGCAGCTCCTTCAAAATCGCACTCTTGAAGGCTGCAATGATAACTTTCATACATATGAAATAATTTGGAATCCTTCTTGATAATGTGCAATAATGAAACTTCCCAAGATCGCTGCTAAGATTAAGTGTGAGAGCAGAGTAAGATTCTCTTATTGGTATTGACTGGCTGAGAAAAAAGACAGATTCAGAACTATTTCTTTTGACACCAAGCTGTGGTATAGCTGGACAAACTGGTTCAAGTGTGATTGGAATCAAGTTTTGGTTCAAGGTGGTGGTTAACTACTGCAGGATCTTGTCTGGATTTATTATGAGTTTCTGGGCATCAGTATTCAGGACTACATGTCGTTAAAGGTCAAAATTTGCTCTTTGCCTCAGTAAACTTCAGACGATGCGAGAATTGTGTCAAATTTGTGGGAAACCAGACTGACTTATAAAGCGCTCTTTCTTCATCTCCTTCTTTGTCATTCCTATTGTTTCCATGATGCCTCTTTCCCTCCTTCTGCAGCCGTTTATTTCTCTCCTTGCCTCCAGCTCTGTTCTGGAGTCTCTCTTGCACCTTGTTTTCTGTTCTCTTTTTGTTACCAGGCTCTATTTTCTGGGCTATTTCTTCTGCTTTTCTGCTGTTGCTTTTTCCTTTTATCAATTCTCTACTATTTTCTGTTTCTTTTCTCCTACTATTCTCTCCCCATTTCTTCTCGGCTCTCTTTCAGTTGCTTTTTAAAGGTTTGTCTTTTCTGATTTGGATCTCCTCTGCCTCTCTCCTTCTTCAACAGCTGCCTAAGAGTTTTTCAGTTTGCAGAATGCAGCATAACGTACCCTTGTATTACTCTACTTCTATACCCTCCCCTGGCCCCAAACAAATCTGGTGTGTCAGTAATCTGAATCTTTTGTATAGATTATTGTACGGGTAATAAAAAAAAAAGCAGATTGAAAATATAAAAAAAAAAAAAAAAAAAAAGCCAGTGCAATAAATAACATACAGACACGGTTCATTCACAGCTTATTAATAGTATTTTAAGAGACATACATGATTAAATGCTTGTATCACTAAAAGGTTTGTGTGTGTGTAAACATATATAGTCTGATACTTTGAATTCATAATTATAAGTTGTTTCTTTGTGTATGATTGACGAGTCTTTACTGTGCATTCAAAAAACTGTCTGTATAGCATAAGAATTTCACTTATCTTACTACCTTCTGAATAATTCAGAAATGTTACCATGCTCGAGTCCCTCTATGTATTAGCAGTCCTGAAAACAAACCTGCTTTTGTGTTTCACAAATCAAGGCTCTATTCAGTCTGAAGGAACGTTGGAGTTATTTCTCTAAGAAAAGTTCTCTTCGGACAGACTGCTGCAGTCTGAGGCGAGAAAGCGCAGTATACTGTATCTGCTGCACTAGTTCAGCTGCTGTAGCTGTTAGCAGGGCTCACTGATTATGACATAACGCTTTGGGGAATTGTGGCGAGGAACTCCGATTTGCAAGCGCTCTGGCAATGAAATCAGACACAGGATCTCAGCTGCTGGCAGGCTCGTGCAGTTGCCTCTGTAATCAATATCGCTCTGCATGCTGACTCCAGCAGACGGGGAGAATGGTCTGATAGGGAAAATCATGGCAACGTCAAATGCTTTGTGTTTTGATCTCCTCCATCCATTCTAATAACTCACCTTGGGGCTTTTGGATATGATGTAGAGGGAAGAAAACGGGACCAGGAAGTGGGGTGGGGGTTTTTTTTTGGTGCTGAAAGAAATCCTTAAAGGACAACAGGCAAAGAAGGTTTGGGCTTGAAGAGAGAGAGGAAGATAGAGGAAGACACAGACACACACACACACACACACAGACACACACACACACACGCGCGGAGAGAGAGAGAGAGAGGATTGTAATTGTGCAGCTGCCCTGGCTCGCTGAAATAGATCCGATCGCTGCTCAGCGTGGAGAGACTGCTGAGCCGCAAGCATGGTGCTACTCGTGGCGGGCTCGGGCAGGCTGCTGTCCATGGTCCTGACCGTATTCAGCACGCTGGCTCTGCGTAGATTCCCCGTCTGGGCGCAGAACGACACCGAGCCCATCGTCTTGGAAGGGAAATGCCTGGTCGTTTGCGATTCGAACCCTGCTTCGGACTCCAAAGGCTCCTCGTCCTCTCCCCTTGGGATCTCAGTTCGGGCTGCTAACTCTAAGGTTGCATTCTCAGCAGTCCGGAGCACAAACCATGAACCGTCCGAAATGAGCAACAAAACTAGGATAATCTACTTCGATCAGGTAAAAGGACAGACAAACAAGCATGTCGTTAAAGTGATCCGGTGTTTCTTTCGGTACTGAATGCCTGCCAAGATAAGACTGTTGCATGCCACTAATTATCTTGTTTGTGAAAACCTGAATTCTAAGCAAGTAGATTGCATAGGCACAGTAGTTTTGCAGGTGTCTGCTTTAAATCTGACCACTTAGCAAGCCGTAAGCAAAAAAGGTTCCAGCTAGCTGCTTTTTATTTAAAGTCTGTATCTACTTCAAATGATTCTCATAAATTGACTTGGGGAATGAGATTTAGATTGCCATATATTTACCGAATAGCTTTCACTGAGCTATTTCTTATTCATTGGAGTTTGCTAAGTATTTAAATCATTTTCTTACACATCGCTTTGATTAAAATAAATTGTGCCGGTGCAGTTAATAAAGATTGTTGTCACAGACCCGATATATTGTGTACTGTGTCTCTCAGGACTGAGAACAGCAGGGAGAGTCTAGCTGAGCTCCAGACTATCTTAAATGTGGTGCTCATGGTTTTAAAAATCTTTAACACCAGTGCTGGACAAAACGAACAGCCTTCATAATGGCAGTGGAATTTGGAGTGCTGGAAATGGGAGAACTTTTAAGATGTCTGGAAATATTATTTTACTGTTGGTTAGTGACTTGATTGTGTAGGCACTTTCGGAAAAGTTTATTCAACATGTATTTGGCAAGATCTCCAGATGACTAAGCTACTGACACTTAAGTAGAGGTCTATTATTTCCCAGCAGTGAGATCTTTAATTTTTAATGCACATTGTGGCTGGTTATCATAAAAAATACACAGGAGAAAGTTGGAGGATGGGGATGGGATGTACAAAAGAACTGCACAGACCTTTTCCTTTGGCATATTGGAATTTAGTTTCTCCCTGCCTGAGTTCATCCACTGTGACAAAGCAGAGATTTGCAGGTTTCAGTTCACCATGTTTAGCTATCTGTCCAATTGTTGCCAAATTTATTCTGTCTCACTTTAAATACCTAATGAGTTAATCATATTTATATGAAATTTTAACCTATGCAATGAACCAGATATAGTTCATTGTTTACCAAGTGGAGACAAATAATACTTCCAAAAGAATATAAACATGCTTCCTACCTGCTCTCATTGAATTTCAGTTTTAGCTAATTTGTATTTAGAAAACCCACTTTCCTTTGCTTAGAGCATTATTCATATGTATGCGACTAAGATGTGTGAGCTCTAAATTATATTTTCTCTTTTTGGGAGGAGCTATATTCCCTGTGCCTCCCGGGCTGCCTGGAAACTCGATGTACATGGCAGGAGGGAGATGGTTAACTGCTTCAAGACACTGGCAAATCAGCTGCTTTTTTTAAATTATGAAGTTAATTCACTGAATATATTTTCTTTTGGAAAATGAGGAGGAGTTAAGGAATGGAATAGTGAAAAAATATGCTACAAACTGTATCAATGTGTTACAGAAGAGACTGAACCATAGGTGTACTTGATGGGCCCTCATATTCCATCTCTGTGTTGTTGAATATCATATGAACTAGCAAAATTCATCGAAGGATGGTCAATTCAGGAAGTAATTGTAGACTTTTTCCAGTTTTATGATACTGTTACAAACATTGTTCATGCAAGCATGATATGGTCTTCCATCTCAAGAAAACAAGTTCCATGGTAGCAAGTGGATGACAGCTGTAAAGATCCTTCCTTTATGGAAATACAGGGCATATGTGCACCATCAGTGCAGCTGACTGGCTTTTTTCTGCAGCCCGTTCACGAGATGTTGTGCTCCATAGATGTCATGAAAGGTCAGCTGCATTAAGCATTTTTCCCATGGACACATGGGGTAATTTTATAACAGGTCACATATCTGAGAAGTCCAAAAAGGTGCTTTATTTTATCACGGTAGCAGAGGTGTCTATGTACCTTTTATAAAGGGGATCCCAGAACTAGCCTCAGTGTGTGTGTGTGTATTCCCCCTGTGTAGGTACCATAGATTTTACAAAATGCATGAGAACATCTCAAATCTACTTCTACTCCATGCAAGCTGTGTCCCTGGAAATGCGTCTGTGTATTGTGCAAAAGATCACATAAAAGGAGCCACGCTCTTTCCATGTGCCTACTTTTTACATTCCTATGTGTCCAGGTGATTTTATTAGAAAAACCTTTTGGAGGAAAGGAGACTTTACATAACGAAAAAGATTTAATATGGCTCCAAATGGAAGAGCAGTGCCTTCTGAAGGCTGCTTGCATAGCTTGGCATTGAGGCATAACCTAGTGTCTAAAACAGGCTGAGGACCGGGGAAGCCCATGCTTCAAATCCTGCTTCTCTTACTCACTGCCTGTGTTCCTTGGACAAGTTTATGGCGTCCTTCGTTGTCTCAAGTACAACTTCGATAATGAACCTGCTTGGGCAGGAAAATAACTGGTATAGCTGACTGTAACTTGCACTGAGCTCAGGCCTTGAAAAAGTAAGTAGAATTAACAAATAAGCTAGGATAAATTATATAAGTAAATATTACTGTGCAATAGGATTTTTATAATTTTTTTCTAGCATTTGAGCTGCATTTCTCTCAAGTCATAGAATATATTCTCCAATTTACAGTGCATTCCACAATGAATGAAAATAATATCTGCCATCACATCCATCTGTCCGTTTCTGACTGCTCCTTCTGCTAATCTACATATATTACTTCATAATATATATTCTTGTCTTTGCTGTTGTACTACACTGGCTGAGAATTGAGAAGGATGGTTCTGTTTTATACCCAGACAGCCAGGCTTATCCATATGCGCTGTTTGACTTTCTAGGGCATTAATTAATGCGTTGTAAAATTGTTGTGATAAGACAAACCATACATTTCAGGAAAGACATGCTAGATTGAAAAAATTAATTGGACTGTTTGCTTCATTTTGGTGTTTCTTTTCATTTGAAAAACATTAACCATGACGTTATATAGATAAAAGATGATTAGTAATTAATGTGCAATTTAGCACACATTAGAAGCACCTTTTGTGCTTTTTCTTTTAGTCATTGAAGACACGTATCATTTTCAAGAAGCTAGAATGGGAGATCTGACCATTCCTATTGTACATAAAGAGTCATTTTATAATAGGCATCTATTTTAGCCTGTCATACAATGACATAAGCACCTATGTGCCTTTAGAATATACTAGGGAAAAACCAGCAGAAGTAGCAGCTAATCTGAAGCAGATGTGAGTGCTGGTATGTAAAGTATGCCCGTATGTATGTATTTTATAAGAACATAAGATAAGCTATTCTGGGTCAGACCAAGGTCCATCAAGCGCAGTATCCTATTTCCAACAGTGGTCAATCTAGGTCATACGTACCTAGCAGTAGCCTCAAATGACACAGATTCCTCAATGCTTGTATTGGGTCAAGCATTGATATCCTGGGTCCCTTTTTAATAATGGTTTATGGACCTTTCCTCCAGGAACTTGTCCAAACCTTTTTTAAACCCAGCTACACTAACAGCCTTTACTACATCCTACGGTAACAAATTCCAGAGTTTGATTACATGTTAAGTGAAAAAATATTTTCTCTTATTTGTCTTATAGTTTACCCTGTAGCTGCATTACATGTCCCCTAGTCTTTCTATATTCTGATAGTGTAAAAAATCGATCTACGTTTACCCGTTCCACTCCGTTCATTAATTTATAGACCTCTATCATATCTCCCTCAGCCGTCTCTTTTCCAGGTTGAAGAGCCCTAATCTTTGTAGCCTCTCTTCATAGGAGTAGCCTTCCATCCCCGCTACCATTTTGGTGGCTCTTCTCTGAACCTTTTCTAAAATCACTATATCCTTTTTAAGATACGGCGACCAGAATTGCACACAATATTCAAAGTGCGGTCGTACCATGGAACGATACAGAGGCATTATAATATCCTTTGTTTTATTTTCTATTCCTTTCCTTATGATACCTAGCATTCCATTTGCTTTCTTGGCCGCCGCTGCACACTGGGTGGAGAGTTTTAACATGTTATCCATGATGACGCCTAAATCTTTTTCCTGGGTGGTGGTTCCTAATGTGGAACCTTGCATTGTGTAACCATAGTGTGGGTTGTTCATTCCTAGGTGCTTAACTTTGCACTTGTTCACATTAAATTTCATCTGCCATTTGAATGCCCAGTCTTCCAATTTATCCAGATCCTCCTGCAGTTTTCCACAATCCCCTTGGGTTTTAACAACTTTAAACAGTTTTGTGTCATCTGCAAATTTGATAACCTCACTTGTTACTCCCTTTTCCAGGTCATTTATGAATATGTCAAAAAGCAGCAGACCCAATACAGATCCCTGGGGTACTCCACTATTCACCTTTTTCCATTGGGAAAATTGGCCATTTAGCCCTACCCTCTGCTATCTATCTTTTAACCAGTTCCCGATCCACAATAGTACACTGCCTCCTATCCCATGACTTTTTAGTTTTGCCAAAGGTCGCTGATGAGGGACCTTGTCAAAGGCTTTCTGAAAGTCCAGATACACTATATCAACCAACTCAACTTTGTCTACCTGTTTATTCACACCTTCAAAAAACATATCAGATTAGTAAGACAAGATCTTCCTTGTCTAAAGCCATGTTGGCTGTCTCCCATTAGGCCATGATTATCTACATGCTGAGCAATTTTGTTCTTTATGATGGTTTCTACCATTTTTCCTGGTACTTATGTCAGGATCACTGGTCTGTAGTTTCCCGGATCGCCCCTGGAACCCTTTTTAAAAATTGGCATTACATTGGCGATCCTCCAATCTTCAGGTATTACAGATGATTTTAATGAAAGTTCACAGATTACTAATAGCAGGTCTGCAATCTCATATTTCAGTTCTTTCAACATTCTTGGATGTATACCATCTGGTCCAGGTGATTTGCTACTATTCAGTTTATCAAATAGTTGTAATACATTTTCCCGATGTAGCGATATTTCTCTCAATTCCTCTGCAATATCACCTTTAAATGCCACTTCAGTCTTGGGTAACATCCCTACATCTTCCTCAGTAAAGGCCGATGCAAAGAATTCATTCAGTCTCTCCGCTATAGCCTTGTCTTCTCTTACTGCCCCTTTTACCCCTCTATCATCTAACGGTCCAATTGAGACTCTCACAGGCTTTTTGCTATGAATATACTTGAAAAAGTCTTTATTTCACGTTTTTGCTTCCATAGCAAGTTTCTTCTCAAATTCTCGCTTTGCCTGCCTTATCAATGCCTTGCATTTATCATGCCAGTGCTTGTGCTTTTTCCAGTTTTCATCATTTGGCTCTTTTTTCCATTTCCTGAAAGATGTTTTTTGGCAGCAACAGCCTCTCTGACCTCACCTTTAAATAAGCCATGCTGGCAGTTTTTTGGACTTTCTTCCACTTTTCTTAATGTGTGGAATACAGCTGTTCTGGGCTTCCAGGATAGTATTTTTAAACAACACCCAATCTTGA
Organism: Ichthyophis bannanicus; assembly: GCA_033557465.1. Taxonomy (NCBI): domain Eukaryota; kingdom Metazoa; phylum Chordata; class Amphibia; order Gymnophiona; family Ichthyophiidae; genus Ichthyophis; species Ichthyophis bannanicus. The sequence continues at coordinate 113,296,129 of CM066049.1, read as the reverse complement.
TGTTAGTCTTTAACCTTTGCAACCACTGCTTTTAGTTTTTTCTTAACTATTTTCCTCATTTTATCATAGTCTCCCTTTCGAAAGTTAAAAGGTAGTACTGTGGATTTCCTTACTATCCCTCCTCCACTAATTAAATCAAACGCAATCATGCTATGATCACTATTGCCAAGTGGCCCGAAAACCCTTATTTCTTGCACTAGATGTGGTGTTCCACTAAGGACTAGGTCCAATATGGCCTCACCTCTGGTCGGTTCATGAACCAGCTGCTCCAAGAAGTAGTCATTTATTTCATCTAGGAACTTTATCTCCCTAGCATGTCCTGCCGTGGCACTAACCCATTTGATACCGGGGTAATTGAAATCACCCATTCTTATTACTGTGCTGTGACTTTTGTTAGCTTCCTTGATTTCTTTGAGCATTTCATCATCCATTTGTTCATTCTGGCCAGGCGGTCGATAGTACACCCCCACTGCCATCACCTTCCCCTTCATACATGGAATTTCAATCCATAGAGATTCTACAGCAAATTTTGTTTCCTGCAAAACTTTAATCCTTTCTGACTCAATTCCCTCTCTAACATAGAGCGCAACCTCTCCACCAATTTGATCAGCTCTATCATTACGATATAGTTTGTACGTAGGTATTACAGTGTCCCACTGGTTATCCTCCTTCCACCATGTCTCTGAGATTCCAATCATATCTAACCTCTCATTTAGTGCTATATATTCTAACTCCCATCTTATTGTTTAGACTTCTAGCATTTGCATACAAGCATTTTAGAGACTGTATTTTATTCATATTAATCTGGCTATTGGTAGGCATGGGTAATTTGGAATCTTTACACTCTGTCTGCACCATATTCAAGGGCATTTGGGCTACTTTACTCTTTTTTGGAACCTCTCTGCTTTTGGTAGTATCCTTCAAGGATACCTTCTTCCGAACCATGCGCTTTTGGGTGACTGTCGGCTTTCCCCTATTTTCTAGTTTAAAAGCTTCTCTGTCTCCTTTTTAAAGGTTAATACCAGCAGTCTGGTTCCATCCTGGTTAAGGTGAAGCCCATCCCTTCGGAAGAGCCCCTCCTTTCCCCAGAATGTTCCCCAGTTCCTAACAAATCCAAAATCCTCATCCTTGCACCATCGTCTCATCCATGAATTGAGACTCCGGAGCTCTGCCTGCCTTTTGGGTCCTGCACGTGGAACGGGAAGAATTTCGGAGAACGCTACCCTGGATGTTCTGGATTTCAACTTCCTACCTAAAAGCTTAAATTTAGCCTCCAGAACCCCCTACCACAATTTCCTATGTCATTGGTACCGACATGTACCAAGACAGCAGACTCCTCCCCAGCACTATCTAAGACCTTATCTAGGCGGTGCATGATGTCCGCTACCTTCGCAAAAGACAGGCATGTTACCAGGCGATCCTCACGTCCACCAGCCACCCAGCTATCTACATGCCTAATGATTGAATCACCAACTATAACAGCTGTCCTAACCCTTCCCTCATGGGCACATGGCCCTGGAGAAACGTCCTCAGTGTGAGAGGGTTCTACATCACCTGGAGGACAGGTCCTAGTTACAGGATCACGTCCTCCCACACCAGGGTGATGCTCTCCTGTCACGTGACCTCTCTCCTCCATGGCAATAGGAATGCTGCCAGACTGGAGGTGGGACTTCAGGACTATATCCCTGTAGGTCTCGTCCATGTTCTTCTCTGTCTTTCTTATGTCTTCCAGGTTGGTTACTCTAGCCTCTAGAGAATGAACTTGTTCCCTGAGAGCAAAGGGATCCTTGCACTTAGTGCATACGTAAGACCTCTCACCAACTGGGAAAAAAATCATACATGTGACACTCAATGCAAAAGACTGGAAAGCCCCCATCTCGCTGCTGTACTGTTGTCTGCATCTTAGTTTAAAGCTTGTGTTTAGGTCTTTAAATTCTGTACTTACTAAGGGTTGGTGTAGATGCTTATACTAATAAAAGTGTATCTAATACCTGTAATATACCTTGTTCACCTGAAGCTTAATTAATCTCAGGTCCTCAATGTATGACTTATTTGGATAAAGAGCTGCACCTGAAAGCAGCCCCTTTCCTCTAAGACATGTAAGTACCTATAAAGCTATAATTACCCCAGGGGCGGGTGGGTAACAGGGAGGGAGGGAAATAAGACCTATTAAAAGAGGGCTGTTACAAGGTACCCTGTCCTGTACCCTCAGCAGGGGGGGGGGGGATTAGTCCCTCAGGTAGACTAGAGCAGGAAAAAAAGTTTAAAATGCAGCACGTTCTGGGGACAGAGCAGGGAGAGATATTTAATTTAAAGTAACGGTTAACCTGGCTACCACACAAAGACCAGATAGTTGAAAGAGGCAGGGTAAGTTATACAGATGAGAAAGCTGAAGTGCAAAACTAAAGGGAACAGGGAGATGAAGTAGCACACCAATAAAGACAAACAAATAAATAAATAGACAGCTAGAACTCACAGCAAAGTTGTCACAGGAGTTAAATATCCACCTCTCTAGCAGAGCACTGTGAGGGCACTGCTCTTCCCAGAGCAGAGAGAGGCAAACAGTATAAAATATGCATGTACATTGCAACTCTGCCTGGACTTTGTCCAGAGTCCATCCAAGAACATGTTTACATGTGGATCATGTAAATGTGTGCACGGCACAATTTTTTTTATACATGTAACCCCCTGGATTGGTTGTATAAAAGCCTTTTTATGCACATAAGGGGTGCCTTTTACTAAAGTGTGCTAAGCAGTTATTGTGGGTTTTGTTGTGCACTAATCACGTGGCCCACAGTAACTGTTAGCACGGGAATAGAACAGTTTTTTTGCATGGTGATTCACATGCTAACTGTGACTTGTGTATTGGGGTGGTGGATGGGCGGGTTAGGGATGGAGAGTGGGTGTGGTGAGTACATTGCAGTAAGTGTGAGGGTAAACACTGCACACTGTTACTGTTGCAATTAGTGTGGGTGCAATTACCTCCATCTCAGAAGGCGGTGTTAGGGGCAACTGTGGTAATAGTGTCCCATGTTGGGGTATGGTGCTGTGTGTTAGCTGACAGGAACATGCTGTCCACACCTCTGACAGTTAACATGGAGGCTTTGTACTTGTAAAATCTACCTTGTTAAGGGATGTCCAAGTGCTACTGTGACGTCCAAGCCAGAAAGTCTGAAAAAAAAGCAGACATGTCCAAGTTCAGGCACGATTTCACAAACATGGACATGCCCATATGGACATCTACAGAGTTTCTACATAGATGTCCCCAGAATAGTATTCCAGAATAGGAATGTCTTAGGCTAATGGTTAGTGTCGTAGGCTATGGCCAGGGTTCAAATCCCACTTTTGTTTCTTGTGATCTTGAGCAAGTCATTTACTCCACTCCCCCCATCTTCCCTACATCCTCCAGTTGTTTTACAGCCAAAACAAGCATTTTCCCCAATGCCTATTTGTGCCTGGAGGAGGTTGACATTGGACAGGGTCACAGACCTCTGACATTTCTAAAACTGAGCAGGGGCATCTAAGACTATTGCACCAGCCCAGACATGCCTCCACCATGTTCTCTGCCTACTTGGACATCCCCACACTGGAGATGTCTTCAAAAGTAGCTTGTAAAATGGCTTGGGAACGTCTCCATGATTTGAACATCCACATGCACATTTTTGGACATCTAAGGCTTTTCAAAGGACCCCCAATGTGCATGAACGTTGGCATATTAGGTGCACAATCATAACATCCTTTAGCAAAAGGGCCCCAAAAAGTAGTTTATGAGGGAAAATCCTCAAAATGTATTCTTCTTTTTTAGAACGATATGCTGCATTCCTTATCAAATTAAAACTGGCTAATTTCGAAGAATACTTGAGAAAATGAACATTATGGAGCAAAAGCATCTAAGCTTTGATGTTGTGGGATAACATATGACTGGATATTATATTGCCTGAGACAAATTTACCATGTTATTTAAAAAAAATCCATCTTCAAGTACAGATTAATGCTCATTTTAATGGTTCTGGCTTTTTTTTCTTGTAGATCTTGGTAAACGTGGGGAACTTTTTCACTTTGGAATCTGTCTTCGTAGCACCAAGAAAAGGAATTTACAGCTTCAATTTCCATGTAATTAAAGTCTATCAGAGCCAGACTATCCAGGTGAGTGCTTTCACTAGCTTATATCTTTAATTTCAGACCCAGTTTTATGCTGATGACCCTCAGGTTTACCTCTCTACACCAGAACTTTCTCCTGGAATCCAGACCCAAATCTCAGTCTGTTTGTCTGATGTTGCTGCCTGGATGATCCATCTCTGCTGAAGATGAATCTGGCCAAGATGGAGCTTCTTATTTATCCCCCCCTTCCTACCTTCTCTATTTTTGTGGATAACACTTTCATCCTTCTGTTTCTTTGGTTTGCAACCTTAGGGGGCCATCTTTGACTCTTCTCTATCTTTCTCTGCCTATATCCAACAGATAGAAGCAAGAGGTTGTAGCTTTCTCTATAACATCAGCAAAATTCCTCCTTTCATCTCTGAACACACTACCAGGATCCTTATCTATGCTTGTCATCTCCTGTCTAGACTATTGCAACCAACTCCACGCTGGTCTCCCATTGAATCTTCTCTTTCTCCTCCAATCCATTCAGAACTGAGCTGCATAGCTAGTCTTCCACCAGTGTGGCTATGCTCATGTAATTCCTCTTCTCAAATCACTTCACTGGCTCCTTATCCATTTCTGTATACACTTCAGACTTCTCCTACTCACCTACAAGTGCACGCACTCTGCAACTCCCCATTACCTCTCCTCTTATCTCTCCCTACAACCCTCCTCAGGAACTCCACTCATCAGACAAATCACTCTTCTTATCTAGGTCTCTCTTCTACTGCCAACTCCAGACACTGTCCAGACTCTGTTCTATGATATGCCTGGAATAGACTAACAGAGTTGGTACATCAGGCTTCATCTCTGGTCCTATTCAAATCTGGATCCTGACCCCCTTATTCTCTTTGTTAATACTTAAGTGTTTTATCATTTCCCTTGATCTGCTCTAGATCCCTGTTTGTTCTGCTTGTCTGACTTGAATTTGCAAGCTCTGTCAAGCAGAGACTGTCTCATATGTGGGTGTACAGTGCTGTGTATGTCTCGTAGAACTAGTAGTTACGTGGAATTTGTTGAAACTAAAGCACTCGTTGAATTCTAGCTGGATATTCTCAGGGCCACAGATGGAGACTGACGTATGGTATGTCAGGCTCCATCTGTGGCCCTGTTCAAATCCAGGCTAAAAACTCCCTTCTCTGAGACGGCTTTTGTATCCTGATCCCCCTCGTCTCATATTCACCTCCTATGTGTTTCCTTACCATTCCCTCTAGATATATCCTAGTCCCCGTTGTTGTCTTGCTTGTCTTGACTAGACTGTAAGCTCTTAAGAGAAGGGACTGCCTCTTACATGTATCTGTATAACACTGCATATGCCTTATAACACTACACAGAGGAAAAGTAGGTACTGGGAAGAGTATACGAGACATGGAGGTTGCCAAGAATCCTACATAAATCCAACCATGTAAATAAGGTTGTCAGAAAATTAACACAATGCTATTTATCAATTACTTGGATATATTCAGCACTGTAAACTGGTAATGAGTATTGACATACAATAAGTTCCTTCTTCATGAGGGAATGGGAGATAGTGCTCACAGTCAAAAGAGAGTTAGTGGCAGAAATGGGATTTGAATCCTGACTTCCCTAGTTCTCAGCCCATTCATTGTTCTTGCCACTAAGCCACTTCCTCCTTTGTGATGTGCAACGTTCTTTAAAATACTTGGGTAATTCTGTAATTGCCTGTACTGGTGAAAAGTAAAAGTGTACACAACTTCCACTTTGAAAATTAGCCCAAGAAAGGACCTACACTTTTTTACCCCTGCAAATCTGTGCAGGTTTTTTTTCCTGAGCAAATGTCTGGGGCATGCTTATTGAAATGTGCTACCAGGTAGCATGGGATTCAGCACATGCCAAATGCATCACAGGAAAAAGTACCATGTACTAAAAATGCAGCCATGCTAAAAAAATGTGCTACCTGGAGTAGCATGGGTTGGGGAATTTTTGGCATGGGCTCCCCGCCAATGTTGCATTTAGTGCCTGCTAGTAGTGACTATAAACCGCTCTGATGCTCTTCAGCCTAGGCGGTATATCAAGAAATTGCATAAACATAAACCTCAGAGGATGGCAATAAGTGCACCAATGTTGATCATGCCAAAAGGTTGGAGGGTTGCGGTGGTGCAAAATCCACATCCTAGCAACATGGAGACCTGCCAGGCATATGTCTGTTTATGTCTATTTTATAACATGAGTCAAGCACCATCCCCACACATTTTTGGGGCTAATCACATGCATATTTTTGGAAATTGAAACCTCATTTATCCCCCTCTGATTCCATCAGACTGCCTCCCCCTTGTAAAAACATAAATGAAATATAGCATACATTCTTTTACCCACATATATGGTGTGCAATTTAATAAAACAAAATTTTGCTTGTAAAGCAGATCGATGATTTATCCATAAAGATGATTTTGAAAATTACCCTCAGTGTCTAACACTAAAGCTCTTGGGTGTAAGTAAGGAATTTTAGGTTTATCTCATGCCCTTTTCATTAGTAGCTCCTGATGAGTTGCATACAAGTACACTAGGTAGTTTCCTGTCCCTGTAGGGCTAAGGGTCCAACATCCACAAAAGCTGAGCTTCTCAATTCAAGCTCCTAAGGACACATTTATTAAACAATGCTATCTGTTAACATCGGCCTGGGTGCATTCTAATGCCTTACAATAACAGTGTGAATACTAAACTGACACTGTCAGGTCATTCTGAGCCAGTTGGGACGTCCATCCCCGCTATTCATGCCCTTTCCTGCCCCATCCTCCTTCCCTGCTCATTGTATGGGGAAGTTAGATGGGGGTAGATTGGGGGCAGCATTAGGGTGGGCGGTTGTCGGCCCCGGACATATAGGGCTGATTCCAACGGCTTAGATGGGAACTTATTGCAAATCTGAGGTGGAATAAGTTCCTCGTTTGGGCAGAAAACAGCGGCTTGGGGCATGGCAGAGGCAGGAGGGGGCAGAGAGCATTCCCTGCAGCCTGAACCTGGCCATGGGAGGCCGGATCGAGGGTCGGGCTGCAGGGAAAGCATAGTAGGAGCCAGCGGCCGGGGATCATGGCTTTACAATGGAGCTGTGGTGCCATGGCGCTACGGCTCCATTGTAAAGTCCAGACTGAGTTAGTCGGGCACGGCCTGTACGTGCAGGCTGGGCTGAATCATGGTCCCGGCCTGCACGTACAGCCTGTTCACGATTCTGTTGCCATGGGGCTAGATGTGCCCCATGGGATTGGAATCACAACTCCCTCTGTGTGTCTGGATCCAGCTGGGTGGATTGGAATTGGGCCCTGTGGGATTAATTCTGTACTATCTGTATAGTGTACAACAGGGAGAGAAAGGTGTGGGGGTAGAGGCAGGACATGGGTGTGTGACCGCATATTCCGCATTTTCCGCCTCCAACGCACAGATCATGACTTCTACAAGTATCGTGTGTTATCCACCCTAAATGCGTGATACTTGCAAAACCCTAATACACTTTAGTAAACATGCCCCTAAGCTTTCAGCTGAAAATGCAGCTTAAAAGAAGGTGGTGGGGGGGGGGGGATATTCAGTGGTTGTGGCTAGTGCTGATAAAGTGGTCAGCTGCTGCTGCCGCCACCGCTGAACTCTAAATCCGGCTTTTCATGGCCACCAGCATTCACTATCTGGGTCAGCCAGACAGTGCCACAGCTAACTGGGCAGCATCAATATTTAGCTACTGCCCGGTTAGCCCAGGGCATGTTGTTCCCAAAGTTTAATGAAATTTTGAGTATAATTTTAGGCTCTCAGCCTTAGTAAATTTTCAAAGAGGTCAAGTTAGGAGCATAAATCCTTTTCTATGAGACCCTCAGTTTGTACCTAAGGAAATGTAGATCCCTGGTTCTCAGTCTGCTGCTTTAACTACTCCAGTAGACGTAAACATCGTCTAGTCATTAAAACTAGCAAAGTGATAAAAAAAATGTTGGACACAAGATTCCAGATGTTTTAACTGTTCTCCTAGATACAAAATCTAAGCCAGTGACAGAGACCCATTATCAGGTGGCATTCAGTAATGAGCATTGACTGATCGGGTCACTCTGGAAACACAGAGGCCTCATCATTATTCCTCACAAAATGTGAGAAAACATAGTAACATAGTATACGACGGCAGATAAAGACCAGTATGGTCCATCTAGTCTGTCCAGCAAGGCGGCAAGAGGAGGTGCACCTACTGCTTCGTGCAGGTCACCCCTCCCCATGCCTTTGTTTAGGGTGTACCCACCACTCTGGACAGCTCACCACTATTTGTTGAGAAAGTTATGTTTATTTTGATTTTATCCTGTTGCTATTAAAGGGATCCACTGTGTCTGTCCCATGCCATTTTGAATTCTGTATTTGCCCCAACACTTCCATCGGGAGGGCATTCCAAGCATCCACCACCCTTTCAGGGAAAAAGTATTTCCTGACATTGCCTTTCACTTTACCCTCTTGCAGCTTCATGTTATGCCCTCTAGTTTTACAGCTTCCCCATCTTTGGAAGAGGTTTGTTTGTTTATTAATACTCTAGGCATTTAAAGGTCTGAATAATATCTCCCCTGTCTCTTCTCTCCTCTAGCGTGTACATATTTAGGTCTTCAAATCTCTTCATACATCTTCTGGCACAGGATTCAAATCATTTTGGTCGCCTTCCTCTGAACCATTTCCAGTCTTTTTATATCCTTTGCGAGATACGGTCTCCAAAACTGAACACAATATTCCAAGTGAGGCCTCACCAGCGATGTATACAGTGGCATTTGTATCTCCTCCTTTCTGCTGGTAATTCCTCTCTGTATGCAACCCAACATCCTTCCGGCTTTTGCCACGCCTTGCCACACTGTTTAGCCACTTTGAGATCCTCAGAAACAATCACTCCGAGGTCCTTCTCCTGGTCAGTGCACACCAGTCTCTCACCCCCTATCACATACAAGTCCCTTGGATTTCTGTTTCCCAAGTGCATGACACTGCACTTCTTCACATTAAATCTTAACTATTAGACCATTCTTCCAGCTTTTGTAGATCTTTCCTCATGTTATCTATTCCCTCAGGGGAATCCACTCTGTTGCAAATTTGTGTCATCTGCAAAAAGACAGACTTTACAATGCAGTCCTTCAGCAATATTACTCACAAATACATTTAACAGTATAGGTCCCAGGACCGAAACCTGGGGCACACAGCTAATCACCTTCCTTTCATCCGAGTGAGTTCCGTTTAGCATCACCTTCTGTCATCTGTCAGTCAACCAATTTCTGATCCACTTCACCACCTTGGGACCTATCCCTAAGCTGTTTAGCTTATTGATAAGACTCCTATGAGGAACAATATCAAAGCTTTGCTGAAATCTATGTAGATCACATCCATCGCATGCCCTTGATCTAGTTCTCTGGTAACCCAGTCAAAGAACTCAATCAGATTTGTTTGTCAAGATCATCCTTTGGTAAAACCATATTGCCTCGGATCATGAAACCTGTTAGTTTCAAGAAAGTCCACTATTCTCTCTTTCAGGAGAGCCTCCATTACTTTTCCCGCTATTGAGGTAAGGCTTAATGGCACATAGTTTGTCACTTCTTCCCTATTACCACTTTTGTGAAGTAGTACCACATCAGCCCTTCTCCAGTCCTGTGGAACTTCTCCTGTCTCCAAGGATCTATTAAAAACATCCTTTAATGGCCCTGCCAGAACCTCTGAGCTCTTTCAGTATCCTGGGATGTATCCCATCCGGTCCATGACCTTGTCCACTTTGTTTTGCAAGCTGTTCAAACACATCTTCTATCTATTTAAACATATAGAAATATAGAAACATAGAAAATGAAGGCAGATAACGATCATATGGCCTATCCATTCTGCCCATCCATAAGCTCTATTAAGTTCTACAATCTCTTCCTGACCCTCAGGGATCCTTTGTCCATGCTTTTTTGAATTCAGATACTGTTCTTTTCTTCACCACCTCCACTGGTAGACTGTTCCGCACATTTACCACCCTTTCCATAAAGGATTACTCCTGAGACTATCCCTATTCACCTTCATTTTATGAGCCCTCATTCCAGAGCTTCCTTTCAACTGGAAGAGATCCACGTCTTGTGTATTTATACCACTGCATTGAATTTAATTGGACATTTCTATTCCACTTCAACCTTATAGCTCAGGGCAGATTTCAAAGAAAGAATATTTCAGGAAATGTTAAAAGGAGCCAAATGACAAAAATGGGAAACATAAGCACTACCAAGTTAGATGCAAGGCATTGAAAAGGCAGGCAAAGAAAATTTGGAAAAAAGCTTGCCATGAAAGCAGAAATGCATAATAAAAATTTAAGTATATTCATAGCAAAAAAACTATGAAAGAATCGGTTGGACCATTGGATGATAGAGGGGCAAAAGGGATGCTAAGGGAGGACAAGGCCATAACAGAGATTAAATGAATTCTTTGCTTTGACCTTTACTGAAGAAGATGTAGGGAAGTTACCCATGCCTGAAATGGTATTTAAGGGTGTTATATTGGAAGAATTAAAAGAAATATTGATAAACCGGGAAGATGTATTACAAGTATTTGATAAACTGAAGAGTAGTAAATCCCCTGGACCAGATGATATATATCTGAGGTATGTTTTTTTGAAGGTGTGAATAAACATGTAGACAAAGGCGAGTCAGTTGATATAGTGTATCTGGATTTTCAGAAAACCCTTGGCAAGGTCCTTCATGAGACTCTTAGCAAAATTAAAAAGTCATAGGATAGGAGGTAGTATACTACAGTGGATCAGGAACTGGTTAAAAGATAGAAAGCAGAGGGAAGGGTTAAATGGCCAATTTTCCCACTGGAGAAAGGTGAACAGTGGAGTACCCCAGGGATCTGTGCTGGGTCCGCTACTTTTTAATATATTCATAAATGAAATGGAAATGGGAATAAAGTGTGCAGAGGACACAAAATTATTCAAAGCTGTTAAAACCCAAGAGGATTGTGAAAAATTCCAAGAGGACCTTGATAAATTGGAAAACTGGATGTTCAAATGGCAGATGAAATTCAATGTGGACAAGTGCAAAGTTATGTACCTAGGAAAGAACAACCCAAACTATGTTTATATGATGCAACTTTCCACATTAGGAACCATCACCCAGGAAAAAGATTTAGGCGTCATTGTGGATAACGCTTTGAAACCCTCCATCCAGTGTGCAGCAGTGGCCAAGAAAGCAATAGAATGCTGGGAATCATAAGGAAAGGAATGGTGAATAAAACAAAGGATATTATAATGCCTCTGTATTGTTCCATGGTGCAACTGCACCTCGAATATTGTGTGCAATTCTGGTTGTCATCTTAAAAAGGATATAGCAGAATTAGAAAAAAGTACAGAGAAGAGCCACCAAAATGATAAAGGGGATGGAAGGATACCCCTATGAAGAAAGGCTGAAAAGATTAGGGCTCCTCAACTTGGAAAAGAGATGGCTGAGGGGAGATATGATAAGAGGACTATAAATGAATTGTTTACATCATCAAAAAGTAGAAAGACTAGGGGACATGCAATGAAGCTACAAATGTAATCCATTTCAGACTAATAAGAGAAAATATTTTTTTTTTACTCAACGCATAATCAAACGGAGGATGTATTAAAAGCTGTTAGTGTAGCTGGGTTTAAAAAAGGTTCAGACAAGTTCCTGGAGGAAAGGTGCATAAACTATTATTAAAGAGGACCCAGAAAATCCACTGCTTGCTCTGGGACAAGCATTGTGGACCCTGTGTGCCTTTTTGGGAATCTGCTAGGTACTTGTGACCAGGATTGGCCACAGTTGGAAACAGGATACTGGACTGGATGGACCTTGCTCTGACTCAGTTTGGCATTTCTTATATTATGTTAGTTATAAATCAGTACATAAAACTGTAAAAATACCACTATCTACAGTAGATATAGAAGTGAGATTCATGATTGTCATGTGTCACCAGTAACCCCCCTAGAGCCAGGGGCATGTAGGGTAGGTCAGCCTGGGCTATCCAAAACTTAGGAAGCAGGGTAGTGCAGTTGGCCCTGCACTGCCTTCTGGGTGTTGTAGTCCCTCATACTCTCTAAGCCAAGGAATAATTGTAGTCGAGTAGGTTAGGCAAAAATGACATGGTTTTATTTCCCCTTCCGGGTGGATTCATTGCAAAGGAAATTAAGGATAAAAATGACCATACTTCTGGTACAAAGAAAAACAATTCAGGAACAAAAACAGCTTCTGTGGTTTTCAGCTTTCACAAACAGTATTCAGAACAAACTTATAATGCAGCAGTCCCTTTCCAAGCAAAGGCAAACACTCTTGCTTTTCCCACTGCTGTTCCAACGGCCTTGTTAACAGCTAGTTTAGCAAAGTGATATGACGTGATCTGCTAAGGACAGCGTACAATCCGTCTGCTCGTCTGATGTCTGTTCATTAACAAACTCTGTCTGCATTTCCTCACAGTCACTGTCAGACAAGTAAGTTTGTGGATAATTATACGGTACTTCAAAATGCAGTCTCTCTCTACTTCCCCGAGACTTCTTCTCACCGGGTGCTACAGAGCAGGGTGGAGCATTACCATATATATGGGATTTAGCAAAGGGAGAGTCCAGCAAACCTTGGCAGTCACAGGGAAAACTTCCAAACCCAGTTTCCCTTCTACACGGTTTATACAGCCTACCTTTTGGCTTCTTCACAGAGAGATTTCTCAGCACAGCTGGGTCAGCAAGGCTTTCACACACCGGCTGTGTTTTCCTGTCTTTTACCCTTTCTTTTCTCTCAGTCATAAAAATGTCCTCTGGCCAGCACGTCTCTCCCTCTCTGGACCTGAAGCTCTCAGTTTGGAAACTCTCTTCTGGTCTCCTTCTCCAACTGCAGCTGGTTCCCCTTCTAGTTCCCCCTCCGGTTCTCTCTCTGGACCTCCCGCTCTCTGCCGGTGAGTACTTTTTATATTCCTGTAACCTAGGGCTTAACTGCGCCCCTCCCCCAACCAGGTGCTTCTCCTTAATCCCTGAGCTCGGGGCTACTTTGCAGTTTGGGCGTGTTTTCTCCCCTCGTGACTCATTCTGTTTATGTTGTCCCTGGCAACCCTGGGCCATGTGCTTTGCCTGGCTGTCAGTTTCTGACACAATCTCTTCAGCTTTACCCCGTTTCCTAGCCTCGGAAGGATCCTCTACATGACACATAGTATGCACATAACAAATCCATTTGGAGAAATTTCCCCGGATATCTAACTATATTGTACAGAGCCAATTAACTCATCTTTAAATAATCAAAATAGAAAACAAAATAATTACAGAATAAAATAATTATAAACTTATTAACCAGACAAATACTTTTGAAATAACCAAGTTTTTAAAAGAAGACAATTCTAAGTAAAAAGTCAATTCACGCAGTTCTAGAGGAAGTGAATTTCACATAAGGCCCAGGCCGATACGTTTTTTCTTCTCTCCTATAAATAAAGACCTTGCTGATGGTAAAACCAACTTCTCTCCCATCTTTCCACCAAAGTATACAGTACATATTGAGGTCTTTAAGCCCATCCCCATATGCCTTATGTTGAAGTCCTCTGATATTTTAGTATCCACCCTCTGCTCTGATTCCATCCTGTTTATATCCTTTTGAAGGTGTGGTCCCCAGAACTGTACACAGTACTCCAAATGGGTCTCACTACAGACTTGTACAGAAATACTATTCCTTCCTTTTTCCTGCTGGCCATTCCTCTCCCTATGCACCCTACCATTTTTTACCTGTTTTGTTCACTTTAAGATCTGATATGATCACCCCCAGATCTCGCTCATGTACTGGAGTACTTCACCCCATATACTGTACCACTCCCTTGTGTTTTTGCAGCACAGATGCATGACCTTGCATTTTTTAGGATTAAATTCTAGTTTTGAAATTCTCAACAATTCTTGATGCTTTGCTAGATTCCTGCTCATGCTATCCATACCTTCCAGGGTGTCTACCTTGTTGCAGATTTTGGCATGCTCCATAAAGAGGCATAATTTCCCCAGCAGACCTTCTAAAATATCACTTGCAAGAATGTTTAAAAGAACAGAACCTAGGACAGATTCCTGAGGCACATCACTGGTAATGCCTCTATCTTCAGAGTGAATTCCATTTGCTACTGGTGCCTCTCAACCAGTTTCTTACCTAGACAGTCCATCCTAAGGGCACTCACTTTATTTATAAGTTGCTAATGCAGAATGGTGTCAAAGGCCTTGCTAAAATCTAAGTATACTACATCCTGTGCTCTCCCCGATCCAATTCTCTTATTATCCAGTCTAAGAAGTCATGTTTCTCAGAGACTGTAAGCCCTTAGGTTACAGTAACCACACCAGTGTTTCTATTAATTTACTCACCACAGAGGTCAGACTAACCGGTCATTAGTCACCAACCTCTTTTTTTACTTCTGCTTTTCTGGACAGGAACCATATTTGCCCATCTTCAGTCCTTCGGGATCACTCAAGACTCTAAAGAAGCTTTGAACGGGTTTAGCCAATGGAGTCACCAGTATTTCCCTAGTTCTTTCAATACCCTTGGATGAATTCCATCTGGCGCATCGCTTTATCCACTTTTAGTTTTGCTAGCTCCTCATGAACACAGTCTTCTAAAAATCATTCAAGGTTTAGTTCACTTCCATTCCTACTTATGTTTGTTTTCTAAGGTCCTACTCCCAGACCTTTATCTATGAACAAAGAATGGAAATATTTGTTAGCAATTTCTGTTCATCCTCATCAGCCTCTACATATTCTTTTCCTTCACTCTTTAGTCACAGTGCCAACCTTGCTCTTCCTCATAGTCAATCTACTTTTTTTTCTTACTCAAGAAACCTAAGCTCTTCACCAGAGCCTATCCCTGATCCCTCTTCACCCTTAACCTTTCTTCCAATCCTTTGCCTATTTCCCATCTCTCCTGCTGGATGAATTTAGGTTGATGCTCATGCTATGAATCATCTGCTTAGGTAAAGTTTAAAATTCTGTGTTTATATAAAACATATCACTTTCACTTTGAAAGTTATCCACAGAAAAGCATCTACACACATGTATACCTGATGGTTTGTGAAGATGCTTTCTCAGTGAACATATGTGCATGCTTTTGAAAATGCAAACATATGTGTGTAGTTCCAGATCTTGCCACAATCATGCTTCCAGGAATAGCTTGACTCACCATACCTGAACCCTCCATTCCAGAGGGGTAATTTCCATGGGTCATGCACTGTTCCACCTGTGGAAATGGCTTGAAAATAACTCCCCCTATTGTAGAAACCCCTAGAGCACCTGGCTGAGGGCACAGACCATCCAATAAGTTTGTGCACAATTTTGTATAAGGGTTGTAGGTCAAAAAGGGATGTTCAGGTTGGGACATTCACAATTTGCCATGTATTTTGCATAATGCTTACTGAATGTGGAGCTTTTTGTGCAATACGTATAAGGCTGGATAAAAACGCATAGATTTGGTGACAGAACAGCCATTTGAAAAAAAGCAGGATCATTCAGGGCTTTGTGCGAGAAGTGGTGGTGTTTGTACTAGAAACAGCAGAGTTTGCTACCAGCATATATGAGTGCTGGCACTTATACTTCTAAGTACCAGATTTTGCAGAACTGTGCATCCAAGAAGTCAAGTTTTTGCTGTTTCAGGCAGTTTTGAACACTGGAGAGGAAAGCACAATTCCCCCTTCAATCACTCCTCCAAATCCAAGGTCCAAACGAGCAGTTAGCTGACATTTCTGCATGCCTTAGAGCAGGTGTAAAGGTCTACAGGGAAATTATGATTGTAAAGTTCACCCAAATCATGCCCCCTTCAAATCTGTGCGTGCTGGAATCACACACGTGTAAGTAACATCTTCTAAAATCGCTACTTCCACATGTATGATGATTTGCACCATCTACATGGCATTGTTTATGAATGTAAACCTTCTAAAGTCATGTCCTATATTTGCAGCAATTGTTGCTAATATGAAAGATAAATCTTCTAGATAAACTTTAAACATTAATGGGATCGTTTACTAAAGGACACTAATGCACCAATAGCTCCCAAACCATAGCGCGTTAGGTGTAATACCACTGCGTTAACTGTTGGGGATGTGGAAAGCATGTTCCTAGCAGTTAACATGGAGCCTTATACCCTAATGTGGCATACATATAGCATGGGGTGCTATGCGAACCCACACTAATTGCAAGTGTCATAGTGCATGGTGTTTACCCTGTGCTAGGTGCACAATGCTCACCATGCCCACCCTTGCCCCTAACCTGCTCCCTTACCACTTCAATGCATCATTCACAGTTCATGCAGAAACAGCCCATCTTAACTTCCCAGCACACTTTAGTAAAAGGGCCCCTTGGATTATAAGCCTCTGAATCATCTTTGTTCCCTTCAATCTTTTTAAAACTCAGCTACACAGCTTATCTTCCACCAATGTTGCTATGCTCTTGTCACTTCACTGGTTCCCTGTCCATTTCCACATCCAGTTCAAACTTCTACTTACCTACAAGTGCATTCATTCTGTGGCTCCTCACTACCTTTCTTCTCTTATCTCATTGTACACTCCTCCTCAGGAACTCTGTTGCTCTGGCAGCTCCCTTTTGTCTGTGCCCTTCTCTGCCATTGACAACTCCAGACTGTTCATTCCACTTTGCTGCTCCATATGCCTGGAATAAACTACCTGAGTTGATGCATCGGGCTCCTTCTTTGGCCCTATTCAAGTTCAGACTGAAGACCCACCTCTTTGAGGCTGCTTTTGGATCCTGATGTCCCTCACTCTTGTTCACTACTTATTTATATCTTAGCATACTCTAGTCTCAAGGTACCACGATGCAAGGTACCACCTTAGAAATCACCACCCAGGAAAAAGATTTAGGCATCATGGATAATATATTGAAACCCTCTGACCAGTGTGCAGCAGCGCCAAGAAAGCTAATAGAATGCTAGGAATCATAAGGAAAGGAATGGAGTATAAAACAAAGGATGACATCATAATGCCTTTATCGTTCCATGGTTCGACCGCACCTTGAATATTGTGTGCAATTCTGGTCGCTGTATCTTAAAAAGGATATAGAGGAATTAGAATAGGTACAGAGAAGAGCCACCAAAATAGTTAAGGTGATGGAAAGATACCCCTATGAGGAAAGGCTTAAAAGGTTAGGGCTTTTCAACCTGGAAAAGAGTCAGCTGAGGGGAGATATGATAGAGGCCTATAAATTAATGAATAGAGTGGAACAGGTTAACGTAGATTTGTTGTTTACACCATCAAAAAGTAGAAAGACTAGAGGACAGTCAATGAAGCTACAATGTAAACAATTTAAGACTAATAAGAGAATTTTTTTTCACTCAATGTGTAATCAAACTCTGGAATTTGTTACCGGAGGATGTAGTAAAAGCTATTAGTGTATCTTGGTTTAAAAAAGGTTTGGCAAGTTCCTGGAAGAAAGGTCCATAAATCATTATTAAAGAGGACCCGGGAAATCCACTGCTTACCCCAGAACGAGTATTGTGGAAGCTGTGGACTTTGGGTATCTACCAGGTACTTGTGACCTGGATTGGCCACTGTTGGAAACCGGATACTGGGCTTGATGGACCGTGGTGTGACCCAGTATGACAAATTTATGTTCTTAGTTCCAGTTTTGCAATGTTTTTTTCATCTTATTTATTTAATAGCTTTTATATACTGCACTATTTAGTATCAGAATGGTTTACAAGGAACATTTACAAACAAGCAACTTTACAGAGAACGAATAAAGAACAGGCATAAAACATCAGAACCAGTAACTTAATTTTAACAGGCAAGAACAACATTTCTTGATATCGAGGCAGGGTGCTAAATATCAAGTAAAAGGGTAAACTAAAAAGGGAAAGGGTGGAGGGGGAAGGGGGGGGGAGGTACATGTATAGGTACAGTGCTGTGTATACCTTGTAGCCCTATACAAATGATTTCGAGGGGGGGCTGTTAAGTCTCTGGACTTGTAACAAAACAGAAAGCTATGGGCACTCTTCAGTTCCAGAGGTCCAAATGATCCTAGCAGTTTTGTTTTATTTGGTACCAATGCCGGATACGCCCACCCCTTGATAAACCCCAAGATCCACAGATAAAATCCTTATGGACAAGGTGGCATAAACTGTAAGAAAGACAAAATGAGGACAGCATTCTTGACTTTATTCAGCAGGAATAGCTTTCAGTTTCATTACAAGGCCAGAGGACTTATCAGCCACTCCTCGTATTAGTAGTAGTAGTAGTGGGGACTACAAAATACCTACTGTGCCTGAATGTAAGTTGCCTTGAACTACCACTGAAAGAGGTGCAAGCTAAATCCCAAATCTCTTTCCTAACTAGGCAGACTGGATAGAACAGTTTCTTGTTTTTCTAGCTGCTAGAAATGAGGTAGAACACTGTACACTGCCGAGTTAAATCACAGATCCTAATCCCGAATGAGGCCATTATTAAAGACTTATGGATAGAAGATTACAGAAATATACCTAACGTCTTTTTTAAAACCAGATTTGAATGACTTTCTTCGATGAGTCAAGCTTTTGTATAGTATGTCAGATACTGTACTGCAATAGAACCCCACAGTTGTTTAATAAGCAAGTTGCTATAGAAGGTTTTCCCTCTCTTCTATGGTAAATTGCTTTGAGAGGTGTTAAATCTCTCCCAGATAAATACCTGTCATAAAAATACGCATGTTAAAGAAAATAAACATTCTAAATAGAATATTTATTCTTCTCACAAGCCATGCCTTTCATGACTTAATACTGAAAAATATACGAGCATTATTTTAGATGATTCAAATATCTGAGGTATATATGGGCCATCTGATTAATTTCCCTGTATCAGCTAACTACATGTATGAGAAGGATGTCATTGTCACATCACCCTACAAAAGTGCATTATTTATATCTCCAGGAACAAGCAGGAATGTAGTCTTCACATATGGGTAACGTCGGTACCGACGGAGCCTGCGTGAGAACGCTCCCCAGCGTCCAATAGGAAAGCTTTTGGGAGCATCCCACAGCGCCTGCGTGCTGCCTTCCCGCCTTTCCCAACTGTCCCTCTCCAGTTCTTCATTTTCCATGGAGCCGACAGGTCGCACATCCTGTCACCGCAGAAAATAATTCCCTTCTATTCTTCTTTTTTGTGGTTGCGTCTGCCTTCCTTCGACGCTACACCGGTATCGTCGGTTCTTCTTTCTTTTTTTCCAAAAAAGAAAACAAACCCCAAACCTTTTCTTCTGGAGTCTTTTCCAGGTTTTTTCTCCTCAGGTGCCACGCGCCATTTTGGGCACTAGGCCCAACTTTTCCTTTAAAATGGAAAAACCCGCTTCGGGTTTTAAAAAGTGTTCGAAGTGTGGTGGTACCATTTCCGTCACCGACATCCATGAGTGGTGCCTCAAATGTTTAGGTCCTGACCACTCTATTTCAGAGCATGTTGCCTGTGGAATGATGTCGAAGAGGGGCTGGCAGAGCTGAGCTGCTAAACCTAGCACCCTTTTTCCCTCCGATGCAGCCTCTGTGGCATCGACGTCTTCCAGAGCTTCATCTTCCTCCCATGGATCTCAGGTAACTAAACATAAATCTAGCCAGTCCTCAAAGGGTAGATCTCCCTCTAAGCATTGAGATGCCTCTGGCATTGCCCTTGAGGGACTTTCACCGGCAAAATTGCCCCGGCGGGAGGCTTTGGCTTCCAAAGCATTAACGTGGCTCCAGGATGTTCTCGAGGCCTCAACCTCGGCAGAACTACTGGTGCTATGCTCTGGGGTACTGGCTGCTTCATCCGGTACCGATACCCAAGCATCGGAAGTGTCGATAGACCAGAGATTCTTGGCTATTGAACGCAGTCTGGAGGCTCTTCTCACGGTCTCAATGCCCTTGAAACTGCTTCAGACAATTCAACCGGTACCGGCACCGACTCCGGTACCGCTATCAACTGCATCGACATCGGCAGGTATTCTACCGGGACTGAGTCATGCTTATCCATCTGGTATTGGCAAGTCGGTACCGGACCCCTCTGATGCCGACTTCGATTGGTACTGGTACCGTGCCTTGCACGATCACCCGGATCGGAGGTGCCTTGGATGAGTCTGAAGACTCTGAAAGCTCTGCCGATACCAGACTACTTCTTCCTGAGGCTTCTTCTTCTCCTCAGCATAGGATGTCTCCACCAGAGGATATGTCCTTTCAGGATTTTATCCGAGATATGGCTCGAGGTCTTTCCATCACAGTGGCTCCTGAAAAAGAGCCTAGGGCAAAGGAATTAGAAATCCTACAATACCCTAAAGCTCCCAAGGAGGCAGCTACCTTACCTATTCATGAGATCTTGCATGATCTCATTTTAAGAATGTGGGAAACACCTCTAACCACATCTCCTCACTCTCAAAGACTCGACACCATGTATCGAATTCCTCCCTGTCCTGGGTTTCAGAAGACTCAGCTACCACACCATTCCATGGTGGTGGAATCAGCTATGAAAAGGATCAAGAGTGCAAAAAGGCATGCATCTAACCCTCCAGAATGTGAGTGTAGGACTCTTGACGCCTTTGGACGTCGAACCTTCCAGGCTTTCTGCTAGGATCAGTTCCTATATTTTATATATGGGAATGTTCCTTAAGGAGGTCACAGGAGATTTAGAGCTTATGAGCCCTCTCCTTCCTGATGATAAGAAGCAGGATTACCTCGCCCTTGTCAAACATGCTCAGGATGTTTCCAAGTTTGTCAATCGTGCAGCCTTTGACTGCTTTGAGTGCATAAGCAGAACCTCTGCTATTGCCATAGGTGCATTTAGGATTGCCTGGCTCCAGGCATCTGACTTGGAATTTTGGGTACAGCAGAAACTAGGAAATATTTCTTGCACAGGAGAGAATCTCTTTGGCAAGAATTGGCAGGAAAAAGCTAATGAGATAGATGCTGACAATATCACTTTGGATAGATTGTCTAAATCTACAGCTGATCCTGCGAGGAAAAAATCCTACAAGAAACCATTCTTCAGTAAGAAGAAGTTGTTTTATCCCTCCTATACCCAACAGGGACATCGTTTGGGTCAGTCTGCCCAAAAGGGACAGCAGCAACAACCTAGGCAAAGAAAATCAAAAGCTGCTAAGCCTCATCCGGCTGAGCAGACTCAGCCTCCACAGGGGCTTTGACGCCTATCTAGAGAACTTTGCCTTCCTGGCCCTGAATGGTCCAGAACCCTCCACCATTCCAGGAAGGTTATGTCATTTTGCCCCCAGATGTGGTCAGATAACAGCAGAAAATTGGACTCTGTCTATTGTAAGAGAGGGGGTACAAGCTTCATTTCCTCAGCATGCCCCCTCCTACAATGGTAAGACAGTTCAATTCTCAGACCTCTCTCAACAACCAGTTAGGTCATGAGGTCACTGTGCTTCTTGCCCAAGGGGCAATAGGTACCCATTCTACTACAGGGTTCTACTCCCCCTATTTCCTTATTCCAAAGAAAACAGGAGGAGACAGACCCATTTTAGACCTCAGAGAATTGAACAAATTCCTGTTCAAAGAGAAGTTCAAAATGATTTCTCTAGGAACTCTGCTGCCATACCTTCAGAGTCAGAATTGGCTTTGTTCTCTAGATCTCAAGGATGTGTACACTCATGTTCTCATCCATCCAACTCACCGAAAGTTCCTTCGATTCCTATTTCAAGGGAAGCACTACCAATACAGAGTTCTTCCTTTTGGCCTGGCCTCACCACCAAGGGTGTTCACAAAATGCATGGCTGTGGTGGCAGCATTTCTTCGCACCCTAGGAATATTCGTCTTCCCTTACTTAGACAACTGGCTCATTCGAGCCCCTTCAGAGCCAGAGGCCAGGGATGCTCTCTCTCGCACAATGCGCATCCTTCAGTATTTGGGACTTGTCATAAACTTCCCAAAATCCAACCTTGCTCCCACTCAGTCTCTAGAGTTTATAGGAGCTCTGCTGGATACCAGATAGTCAAGGACCTACCTTTCACAGGCCCGCTGCCTTCGCATTGTACAGTTGGCTTCCCAAGCAGTGTTAAAACCTCACCTCACTGCTCGAGAAATGTTACAGTTGCTAGGCCACATGGCATCCACCATGCATGTGGTTCCTTATGCTCACCTCCATATGAGGGCAGCCCAGTGGACTTTATCCACTCAGTGGGCTCAGGCGTCAGGTTGCCTGTCAGACAAAATAGCAAGCTCAGGTCGCCTTATTTTGTCTCTCCAATGGTGGCAGTCACCCCAGAACCTTTTGGTGGGGTCTCCTTTTCAGCAACCCCCATGCCAAGCCACTCTAACAACAGATGCTTCACAGGTGGGTTGGGGAGCCCACCTGCAAGGACTCTCTGTCCAGGGTACCTGGACTCCACAGGAGGCCTATCTACACATCAATCTCCTGGAACTCAGAGCAATCTTCCTTGCTCTTTGAGTATTCCACACCCAGCTCAGCTACAAGACAGTCCTAGTTCAAACGGACAATCAAGTAGCCATGTTCTATGTGAACAAGCAGGGCGGAACAGGCTCTCTGTTGCTATGCAACGAAGCTTTGCGAATATGGGCCCTCGCCAGAGAGCATCAGATTCATCTCCTTGCGGTGTATCTTCCAGGCATTCAAAACTCTTGGGCAGACAGACTCAGTCGAGTTCTGCTTCCACACGAATGGTCTCTCCATGCGGACCAGGTGGCTAAAAGTTTCCAAATTTGGGGAACCCCGGACATAGACCTCTTCGCAAGTCCACTGAATGCCAAAGTTCCCCGGTTCTGTTCCAGAATTCCGGCTTAGGGTTGTCAGGCCAGGGATGCTTTCCTCCTCCATTGGGGCCAGGACTTCCTGTATGCTTTTCCACCCATTCCTCTAATTCCCAAAACCCTCTTCAAGCTTCAGAGAGACAGGCATATGATTCTCATAGTTCCACATTGGCCACGGCAAATATAGCACCCTCTGCTCCTACATCTCTCTCAAGCTCTGCCTCTAGAGTTAGGATCTGCTCCAGATCTCCTTTCTCAGGAGGATAGGATGCTGTGGCATCCCAATCCCCAATCTCTGCATCTCAGGGCCTGGTTGCTGTAAGCCTATAACTTCACGGTCTTAACCTTTCTCAACAGGTAAAGGATATCCTTTATGCTTCCAGGAAGCCTTCCACAAGACGCTCTTATTCTTTCAAGTGGAAAAGGTTTACCATATGGTGCTCACAGAAGGGTCTTAACCCTCTTGCGATACTTCTGGAATCATTACTGGAGTATCTCCTTCATTTATCTAATGCAGGGCATAAGACCAATTCAGTGAGAGTTCATTTGAGTGCTATTGCAGCTTCTTTCAAGCCTCTAAATGGGCAACCTATTTCCTCTCATTCTCTCATAGCGAGATTTATGAGAGGCCTTTTTTTAACTAAGCCTTCCATTAAGCCACCACCGGTGGCATGGGACTTAAATCTGGTTCTTGGGCAGCTTATTTATTTATTTATTTAACAAATGCTTATATACCGCTACCTTCCAGAAAGATCAGGTGCGGTTTACAATGGAACAATTTAAGCAGGGTAAACATTCTGCTTTTTACATAGAACATAGGAAACTGTGGTTATACATTACAATAAAACGTTTTAAAGGGTAAACATAAACTGTAGTTATACATTAATAATTGTACTTGTGATATGAAACCGCCTTTTGAACCATTAGCCACTACCTCTTTGAAATTCCTTTCCTGGAAAGTCATCTTTCTTATTGCAATCACATCAGCACGTCGCATCAGTGAATTGCAAGCATTGGTGGCTGATACTCCTTATACAAGGTTCCATCACGATAAGGTAGTCCTTAGGACTCGTCCACATTTTATGCCAAAGGTGGTCTCACCTTTTCATTTAAACCAAGCGGTTTACCTTCTTGTATTCTTCCCAAGGCCTCATGCCTCAAATGCAGAAAGGACTCTTCATACTTTGGATTGTAAAAGGGCTCTGGCCTTTTACTTACAAAGGACACAGCAGTATAGGAAGTCCTCTCAACTCTTTGTTGCTTTTGATCCTAGTCATTTGGGACTTCCAGTCTCCAAAAGAACACTGTCCAACTGGATTGCACAGTGTATATCTTTTGCCTATGAGAGTAAAAACCTTCCTCTGGAAGGCCATGTCACAGCTCACAATGTGAGAGCCATGGCAGCTTCTATGGCTCATCTTCACTCTGTGTCTATCGACGACATCTGCCGAGCGGCCACTTGGGCTTTGGTTCATACCTTCACAGCCCATTACTGCTTAGACAAGGACTCCCGCTGGGATGCCTTGTTTGGTCAGGCTGTTCTTCAACACCTGTTCCATACTGGTAGGATGCCAGAGATCCATGGGGGGAAGTGGAGCCCTTTCACAAGGGCATACAACTTCTGGGGTCTTCTCCCTGGCATCTGCAGCTAGGGAGTCCCCATATGTGAAGACTACATTCCTGCTTGTTCCTGGAGATAGCATAGTTACTCACCTGTAACAGGTGATCTCCGGGAACAGCAGGAATCTAGTCTTCACAACCCACCCACCTCCCCTAGGAGTTGTATCTCTCTATCTCTTTCTGTTTCTCTCTTTCCCTCTCTCTTTTGTCTCAGCTATAAACTCAACTGGAGAGGGACAGTTTGGAAAGGCGGGAAGGCAACACGCAGGCGCTGTGGGATGCTCCCAAAAGCTTTCCTATTGGACGCTGGGGAGTGTTCCCGCACAGGCTCCATCTCTACCGATGATACCCATATGTGAAGACTAAATTCCTGCTGTTCCCGGAGATCACCTGTTACAGGTGAGCAACTACGCTTTATCAGTAACGCATTACTGAAACCGGAAAAGTCATAAAAGCTTTATAAAAGGCCATCATTAACAAAAATCAGCAAATAGCATGTCCTTGGTTTGTATCAAACGGTGCTTATGCATTTATATACCATTTCTGCCAGCCAGCACATTCTTCTTCTGGTATCTCTCATAAGCAGTGCTTATACATGGTGCTCTGGTCCCCTTCCCCCGACATCTCTTCCTGATATAGGAAGCTTCTGCAAGCACTACAGAAGCTGCCGCAAAGAGAGGGACTGGCTGTGGAAACTGACTGGGGGTGGGAATGAGAGAGCCTATTTATGGGAAGCAAGAAGGGGGGACATGCTTGATGTTAAGGGGAGGGGGTTCAGGAAGAATGATGGGGATAAATTACAGGTCCCTGGAGAATTGGGAGGTTAATAAGGAGTCCACATAAACAAAAATGTTGGGAACCTCTACTCTAGATTGGATAATCCCTAATTGGTCTGAAGAAAAGGTGTCAAGGCCTGCAAACAAAGATGAGATTGTATATGGGCTTTGAAAAGTACAGAAGCTACTTGAGCTACAGTATAAAGCCTTTAAGGCTCCTAGCTTGTAAAATGCAGGTTACCTGGAATAAGTCGGCTGCGTGGTCATTCTGGTCATTAAAGCGCGCTTTCTGCTTCTGGTCTCAGCTGCTATCCTATAATTTTTCTGACTTGAATGCCATTGATTAGTAATTATCCACTCTGATTAAACTACTTTGGGGCTGATTCAGGCCACCAATTGCATATCTCATCCTTATGTGCCGAACCAGGAATAACTGGTTCATTTCATTGACCCAGTCAACCATTCCTGGTGAAGAAAGTCAAGAATGCTTTCTTTATCTTGCCTTTAACAGTTTATCCCTTCTTGGTCATAAGGATTTTATCTGTGGATCTTGGGGTGTACCAAAGGGTGGGTGTAGCTGGCATAGGAAGTATTAATGCACCAGCGTGACCTTTGTGTAATAATGGCTAACATTCAACTTTTATGAAGGTGTAACATAGTAACATAGTATATGACGGCAGATAACGACCATATGGTCCCTTGAGTCTGCCCAGCAAGGTGGCAAGAGTAGGTGCACCTGCCACTCCATGCAGGTCACCCCTCCCCATGCCTTTGTTTAGGGGTGTACCCACCACTCAGTATAGGTCACCCCTATTGGTTGAGATGTAAGAGAGATAAGAGATATAAGGGAGGAGTGGCCTAGTGAATGGGGCAAGTTACCTTGGGCTGGAGGGCCAGGGGTTCAAATCCCACTAGAGGACAGCAACCTTGGGCCGGAAGAACTAGGGTTTCTAGTCCCACAGGTGCTCCTTGTGACCTTGGTCAAGCCACTTAACCCTCAGTTGCCGCAGGCATAAAAAACAAAATATATGTTTCTTTTGTGCCTGAGGCAACTGAGGGTTATATATATCTATATATACATATATAGATATCTATAAACAGATATACTAATATATGTATATGTATAAACAGATATACAGTATGTACACAGTACCTGAATGTACACCGTTTTGACTGGTTAATAAGCCTATTTAAATAAATAAGAGATAGTTATGTTTATTTTGATTTTATCCTGTTGCTCTAAGAGGGATCCACACAGTGTCTGTCCCATGCCATTTTGAATTCTGTCATGGTATTTGCCCCAGCACTTCCATCAGGAGGGCATTCCAAGCATCTACCACCCTTTCAGTGAAAATGTATATTTTGTTTATTTATATAAACCTCAATAGAAAAAAAATAATGGGCATATAATAACCGTGCTAAAGAGCTCAGTTCGTATTTCACCATTTAATTATTTATCATTCATGGGCCATGTGGTGCATGCGAACAGGTTGGACTAGTGGCAAATTCACCTAAAATGATCTAGTCTGTGTTTTGCCTTAAATTGCTGAACCTCTATGGTATTCATTTAGTTTCTCTGTGGTTACTATTGGGCTTGTTCTTGCACACTGCTTTAAATTTCCACAAGTTACAAAGCACTGAAACTAGTTGATGCCGGAGGGAAAACCCTTTCAAGAGCACCTATACCACCTACTAAGTGAAAGTCGCAGAACCATCAATGAAGTTTGTCCTGTAGTACTGTAGGAAAAAGTTGATTTCTTTCAACTCTGTTCAGGAATGAGTTGGGAGCAAATTGCTAGAATAGCTTGTACGGTGGCTGCATCGACCTGGTGAAAAAGGCTCCCTGATGGGTTGCAGAAGGAGCCAGAGCTGACTATTTTTAGGAAAGCTCTGAAGACCTTTTTGTTCCTTCAATAACTCTCCAGGTTGGACTCGGGCATAGCAGGTGTTCAGTTTGTATGGGGATTGGGGGTGGTATGTAAAGTATTTTTGTATGCTACTGGTATTTATCTATGTTTTAAGCTTGTTCACCACCTTGAATGCTCAGACATATGACAGTACAGAAATATTTTAAAATACATAAATAGGCGAAGACGCCCTTTGTGTGCTTTTGGCTCAAAGATGACACCCCTCACAATCTCAAAAATATTGTTTAGTTGAATTCAGAGCATAACACTGAATATTAAGGATATAGAGAATATACTTCAACTTTCACATCATAAATGAGCAATGAAATTTGTGGAATGCAAATATGTAGTTCATTAACACTAGAAGCCCCAAAATGCATCAATTGACGCAAATGCATCTTCAAAGTTGTATACCAGCGCCACTGCTAGAACCATGTCAGTCATGTTCCATGACTTTGTTAGCAAGGTCAAGATGTTCAAATATGTGCATCAAAAATTAATGATAGCTGCACCGCCTAGCGGGAAAATGAATTTATACCTAGAAGCCCCAAAGTACGTCAATTGACACACTCAATTGTCTTGGATGCGTCAATTGATGTACTTTGGGGCTTCTAGGTATAAATTCATGTTCCCACTAGGCGACGCATCTCAATCACTGTTCACAGTTTTACTCCGACATTACAAACAATAAACACACGATGACGTCATGTAATGATGTCACATATTGCACGTATTTAACAAATAAGCAACTTCACATTAATTCACATCTGCATTTCATGCTAAACGCAGTCGTGATAATGCGTCAGTTGATGCACTTTGGGGTTTCTAGGTAAAATGCCTTTTGGGGCTTCTAGTATTAATATGATATATACCATTGTATGCAGTGTATTTCCTTGCAAATGATTTTTCTGACTCACCTAGGTAAGAACATAAGATATGTCATACTGGGTCAGACCAAGGTCCATCAAGCCCAGTATCCTGCTTCCATCAGTGGCCAATCCAGGTCACAAGTACATGACAGGTTCCAAAAAAGACACAGGTTCCACAATGCTTTATTGGGGCAAGCAATGGATTTCCCAGGTCCTCTTTAATAATGGTTTATGGACCTTTTCTCCAGGAACTTGTCAAACCTTTTATAAACCCAGCAACACTAACAGCTTTTACTACATCATCCTGTAACGAATTTCAGAGATTGATTCCTTCCTTCACAGCATCCCTAGCCCTGACCCACTCAAGGAACTGAAGACCTGAATTGGTAATTAATCTTGGTCTTCTCTATATGAGTCACTAAGACACTGATACAGCCAAAAGTTGGATGTTTGACAAATGTGAAAGGAATTTAAGAGAATTGACCAATGAAGAAACAACTAACCAAAATAAAGCAGTTTAATTATAAAATATATTCACGTCTATTGTTGAATATCAAGGTCCTGAAACCAAACTGGGGGGTGGGGAGGAGTCTGCCTGCCATTGGAAGGGTTCTTTATGCTAGGGGTGGGGAAGTCAGGTACTGTAATATTGATGCGGGAATTAAATGCCTTAGGGGGAGATTCAAGGGAGATAAATTGTTGGTGGGACTGGGGGGCGGTTATCACTTAGGAAGAGTTGGTGGGGTGACTGGATGCCTGAGGGGGTGGATGATAGATGTTGAGGGTGGTTAGAGGGGACCTGACCTCTTCCCTAGTGGAACGTCTTCTTTTTAGGCTATCTACGCCCTTTGTTGATTCCCTGCTACTTTATCAGCCCCCCCCCTCCATTACCATTTGCCCTATTCAAGAATTGTATGGTCTC
The DNA here is from genome assembly GCA_033557465.1 of Ichthyophis bannanicus. Classification (NCBI taxonomy): domain Eukaryota; kingdom Metazoa; phylum Chordata; class Amphibia; order Gymnophiona; family Ichthyophiidae; genus Ichthyophis; species Ichthyophis bannanicus. The sequence goes on along the minus strand of CM066049.1, from coordinate 113,267,224 downwards.
ATTTCTCAATTATTGGAATTTCCTTCTCCCATCTTTTTGAGTAATATAATGCTCATATTACAGATCCTTCCAATAGTCTTCCTGTCCTTTGTACATAGCATGGATTTATAGTACAGCTACTTTCTGATCCTACCCATTCAGCAGACCATACTTTAGATCTTGTTCTGACAGAGAAGACGCTCTGATTTCTGACATGCAAACCACTCCTATCCTTTGGGCAAGCCATCATCATGTGACTTAAGCTGTCTTTTCATCCCCAAAAGCCCTGCAGTGCTTCATGACCTTCCTGCAAGGCTCATAATCTTGAGAGGTTGTTCATGGAGACATTTCTGTTGCATAGAGATCCTTTCCTTCTTGATTTTGACACTGTTTCTTAATGAACAAATAGCTGTATGGGACACTACCTTGTCTTCCACTTTGGAGAAGGCTGCCCCAGAGAAGACTCAAGCTCCATGGACTTGGTCCTATTTTCCTTAGTTTCATCCTGGTTTGTGACTTCTAAGGAGGCAGTTCATCAGCTGGAGTATCATTGATGTAAAACCCTTTGGTCACAAAGAGCATGCTTTCTATTTTAGGCATGCAGTGAATGTGGCTAAAAAGATTTCTCCCAACTTGTTAAACAGGACACTAACTCTTCCAGGTTTTTCACAGTGTCAATCCTCCTCCCCTGTTTATTCAACCCTAACAGCTAATCAATTTGCTTCTAATATCTCTGCAAAAGTTGACCTGCTTCAGAACTCTCTGCCAGCAGTACTGGCTCCTCATCACTAATTTTCCCGACTCCTTTTCTGAAGATCCTTCCACTAATTGCTCAGCTTTCTTTGCTGAGTTCATTTGCCAAGTAAATCAGAGATTGAGACCATGAGGTTTTTTCTTTTTTTGGGGGGGGGGGGGTGCTTTGATCCACTTCCAGCTGCTCTCTTTAAGTGCTTCTTGTCTTTACATCTCTTACTTGCATAGTACAATCTTCATTAATCTGCTGACAGGAATTGTCCCTGAGGCTTGGAAGCTGGCCATAGTATCCTTCAGATGTGGAGAGACAAAGGCCGATATTTCAATCATTTCCAGTTTCTGATCTACTGTATCTAAAATCTCTTTTGCCTCTAAGGTGCTTGATAAATGGGTAGCTTTCCAACATACTACCTTTCTTGATAAAACCAATGCATTGTACTCCCAGAAAATGGGTTTTTATTCCCTCTATTCAACTGGACAGACATTTCTTGGACTCATTGATTTTGTGAAACCAACCTAGATCAAAGAAGGGAAGTACTTCTCTCTTTGGGTATAACCATAGTCTTTAACCTGTATATATATATCTGGAGCTGTTTTTAGGTGGTTGTACTCCTATCTTAAGGATAGGAAATTTCAGGTTTTCTGGGATCAGAACTTGTCAAGTCCCCATGCTTTGTCTGGTGGTGTACTGCAGGGCTCAGCTCTGGGACCCTCCCTCTTTAATGTTTTCTTGACCCCTCTTGCCTCACTTCTTTTATTTACTTTGATGGTTTTCAGCAGGTGACACTATTGGATTCCTGTACTTCTATTGCAATGGCTATCTTCTCTAAACTGGATCTAGTAATGCCATGAGTGTCCTATAATCCATTGAAACATAACTCTTGAAAGACTGATGCTATTGCCTTGTTTTGGAAGACTTCTCCTACTTTGCCAATGCTCACAATTAATGTCATCCAATTTCTCCAATATCTACTATTAAAGTCTTAGATGCTACCTTGGATGCCAATCTTGCCTTTGACCAGCTTATTTCCAATGTGGTCGAGTTCATTTTTCACTCAGACAAATTTGTGCGGCTAAGCCCCTGCTTAACATATAGGCCTCACGGGTTCTCATTCTCTTTCTGATTTCCAAATTCTTCTTTCCCAACTCAATCTGAATCAGTTGTGGAGATTGTAAATAATTCAAAATGCTGCTGTAAAATTTCTGCATGGTACACAGAAATTTGATGTCACCTCCTTTGTTAGGAGCTTTGACTTCCAATTAACTATCAGATCTTTTTTAAAGTATTGACTGTAGTGATTTGGGACTACTATACTGGCTTCCCTACCTTCCTGCCTCAGTTATTTATCCCTTATGTTCCTCAGTGCTTCCTTTACTTGTCCCAGTAAAATCTCTTTTCCATCTTGTCCTGTGTTCAAACTACATCTTTAGTATTCTAGCTCCAACTTTGTGGGATGGTTTGCCACCTTATATACATCTGCAAAATTATTTTAAGAAGTTCAAGACCACATTAAAGGCCATTTATTTTGAACAGGCTTATCCTCACATCTGATCCTAGTCCTTTTACCAAGTTTCTGATAAGCTGTAAATGATATGGTCTAAAGCAAATGCTTGAAGTCTAAAAAATAAGATGGGAGAGTTAGAATATATAGCACTAAATGAAAGGTTAGATATGATTGGAATATCAGAGACATGGTGGAAGGAGGACAACCAGTGGGACACTGTGATACCTGGGTACAAACTATATCGTAATGATAGAGCTGATCAAATTGGTGGAGGGGTTGCGCTCTATGTTAGAGAGGGCATTGAGTCAGAAAGGATTAAAGTTTTGCAGGAAGTAAAATTTGCTGTGGAATCTCTATGGATTGAAATTCCATGTAAAAAGGGGAAGGCGATGGCAGTGGGGGTGTACTATCGACCGCCTGGCCAGAATGAACAAATGGATGATGAAATGCTCAAAGAAATCAAGGAAGCTAACAAACGTTACAGCGCAGTAATAATAATGGGTGATTTCAATTACCCCAGTATTGACTGGGTCAGTGTCACGGCAGGACATGCTAGGGAGATAAAGTTCCTAGATGAAATAAATGACTGCTTCTTGGAGCAGCTGGTTCATGAACCGACCAGAGGTGAGGCCATATTAGACCTAGTCCTTAGTGGAACACCAGATCTAGTGCAAGAGATAAGGTTGTTGGGGCCACTTGGCAATAGTGATCATAGCATGATCGATCGCCTTTGATTTAATTAGTGGAGGAGGGATAGTAAGGAAATCCACAGTACTACCTTTTAATTTTCGAAAGGGAGACTATGATAAAATGAGGAAAATAGTTAAGAAAAAACTAAAAGGAGCAGTTGCAAAGGTTAAAGACTTACATTAAGCTTGGGTGTTGTTGAAAAATACTATCTTGGAAGCCCAGACCAGCTGTATTGCACGCTTTAAGAAAAGTGGAAGGAAGTCAAAAAAACTGCCAGCATGGCTTAAAGGTGAGGTCAGAGAGGCGGCTGTTGCCAAAAAAGCATCTTTCAGGAAATGGAAAAAACAGCCAAACGACGAAACCTGGAAACAGCACAAGCACTGGCAAGTCAAATGCAAGGCATTGATAAGGCGGGCAAAGGTAGAATTTGAGAAGAAGCTGGCTGCAGAAGCAAAAACGTGAAATAAAGACTTTTTCAAGTACATTCATAGCAACAAACCTGTGAGAGAGTCAGTTGGTCCATTACATGATAGAGGGGTTAAAGGGGCACTAAGAGGCGACAAGGCGATAGCGGAGAGACTGAATGAATTCTTTGCTTCTGTTTTTACTGAGGAAGATGTAAGGATGTTACCCATGACTGAAGTGGTATTTAAAGGTGTGGAAGAATTGAAGGAAATATCGATACATCGGGAAGATGTATTACAACTATTAGATAAACTGAAGAGTAACAAATCACCTGGGCTGGATGGTATACATCCAAGGGTGTTGAAAGAACTGAAATATGAGATTGCAGACCTGCTATTAGTAGTCTGTGAACTATCATTAAAATCATCTCTAATACCTGAAGATTGGAGGATCGCCAATGTAACACCAATTTTTAAAAAGGGTTCCAGGGGTGATTCGGGAAACTACAGACCGGTGAGCCTGATGTCAGTACCGGGAAAAATGGTAGAAACCATCATAAAGAATAAAATTACTCAGCATGTAGATAGTCATGGCCTAATGGGAGGCAGCCAACATGGCTTTAGACAAGGAAGATCTTGTCTTACTAATCTGTTATGTTTTTTTGAAGGTGTGAATAAACAGGTGGACAAAGGTGAGTTGGTTGATATAGTGTATCTGGACTTTCAGAAAGCGTTTGACAAGGTCCCTCATCAGAGACTTTTGGCAAAACTAAAGAGTCATGGGATAGGAGGCAGTGTACTATTGTGGATCAGGAACTGGTTAAAAGATAGAAAGCAGAGGGTAGGGCTAAATGGCCAATTTTCCCAATGGAGAAAGGTGAATAGTGGTGTACCCCAGGGTCTGCTGCTTTTTGACATATTCATAAATGACCTGGAAAGTGGAATAACGAGTGAGGTTATCAAATTTGCAGATGACACAAAACTATTTAAAGTTGTTAAAACCCAAGAGGATTGTGGAAAATTGCAAGAGGATCTTGATAAATTGGAAGACTGGGCATCAAAATGGCAGATGAAATTTAATGTGGACAAGTGCAAAGTTATGCACCTAGGTAAGAACAACCCAAACTATGGTTACACGATGCAAGGTTCCACATTAGGAACCACCACCCAGGAAAAAGATTTAGGCGTCATTGTGGATACCATGTTAAAACCCTCGGCCCAGTGTGCAGTGGCGGCCAAGAGAGCAAATAGAATGCTAGGTATGATAAGGAAAGGAATGGAAAATAAAACAAAAGATATTATAATGCCTCTATATCGTTCCATGGTAAGACTGCACCTTGAATATTGTGTGCAATTGTGATCGACGTATCTTAAAAAGGATATAGCGATTTTAGAAAAGGTTCAGAGAAGAGCCACCAAAATGGTAAAGGGGATGGAAGGATACTCCTATGAAGAAAGGCTAAAAAGGTTGGGGCTCTTTAACCTTTAAAAGAGACGGCTGAGGGGAGATATGATAGAAGTCTGTAAATTAATGAACGGAGTGGAATGGGTAAACATAGATCGATTCTTTACGTTATCAGAATATAGAAAGACTAGGGGACATGCAATGAAGCTACAGGTTAAACTATTTAAGACTAATAAAAGAAAAGATTTTTTTCACTCAACGTGTAATCAAACTCTGGAATTTGTTACCGGAGGATGTAGTAAAGGCTGTTAGTGTAGCTGGGTTTAAAAAAGGTTGGGACAAGTTCCTGGAGGAAAGATCCATAAACCATTATTAAGAAGGGACCCAGGATATCAATGCTTGACCCAGTACAAGCATTGTGGAACCTGTGTCTTTTGGGGAAACTGCTAGGTACATATGACCTAGATTGGCCACTGTTGGAAACAGAATAATGTTCAGATTTTCTCATCAACATGGATTCTGCTGGTAAGATGGGGAATCCATGTTGATATTGGAGACCCTTGCTAACTACTCCCTCTCTAAGCCCTTACCACACCTCCTGGAAAACTAAACCTGGGAGAATGTTTACTAAAGTCTGCTAAGTGTTTTCATTGAACATGTGTTTGGAGCCCAAAATAACATGCAACAGCCTTGTACTAACTGTTGGGGCGTGCCTAACAGGTCTCCCTATAGATACTGTGCCAAAAAACACTTCTCTGTGCTAACACTCCCCATTAAGGTGGTAGTGTGTACTCACACTAACATTGACAATTAGATCCTGTTAATTGCCCCTGGGCTAACCACAATGTGCAGTCAGTACTCAGCCTAACTTGCTCAATCCCCTCCCCAATTCATGTTAAGAGGGAAATACTATTTACACATGCTGATGTTTCTAAAATAAGCGTCATAGCCAATTATGTCTTTATAAAATAGCCCATGTAACTTTATGCATTCAGCGGTCACTTGAATATTTACTCCATTATTTTTATTTTGATCTTTGTGGTTTTCATTGTTACTTTGTTCACTTGCTACTGTGCTTTGCTTTATGCAAATTTAGGCCTCATACACCAGTTAATACACAATCCATTATTCTAATCGGGGTCTGTCTACTAAATACATAACTCACTAATACACATTAACACATTCACTTTAGGGAATTTAGCACTTTGGAAAAGATGGGATAAAAATGTGAATAAATCAATCATAAAATTACTTTGTCACAGTGATGTGAACTTTTCACTAGACTATCCTGGTGGCTCTCTTCTAGGTCAATCTGATGCTGAATGGTAAACCTGTCATCTCAGCCTTTGCCGGGGACAAAGATGTTACTCGTGAAGCAGCTACTAATGGAGTCCTTCTCTATCTTGATAAAGAGGATAAGGTGTATTTGAAACTGGAGAAAGGTAACCTGGTTGGAGGATGGCAGTATTCTACATTTTCTGGCTTCTTGGTCTTTCCACTGTAAAGTCTGATTTACCTGTGACCTCCGTTTGGGTGCCACTAGCCATTGCTTCTGTTATTTGAAGATTTTTTTTTTCCATCAATGGATTGATGTTTCTTTATTGGTTTCTCATCGGTGAACATGGATTCTATTTAACGCTTCCAGCCCTCTTTGAACTACTCTGACATTTCAAAAGAGAAGTATTTTTTTGTGTGTTTAAGTATATTTGGATTCAGACTCAGATGCTAAATATCTATTCCTAATGTCAGAGTTTAAAGTTGCCTGCAAGATGTACAGTATTCAGTTTCCCTGTATTGGATCTATGTGGTTTTGCTGACCATATAGGACAAGTGGATTGGCTTGAGCGTAGTAAGACTGGCAGCCAGATTTATAATTGAGCAAATCTGTGTTGCAGACTTCAATCAAGACCTAGTCCATTGCTGCTAGAGAACAGTGTATTGAATATTATTTTCAATTCTTCACAATTTTGTTCCATTGGAGTTCATTTGCACAGATTTTTTTTTCTCTTGGGAATTGTTATTGAACAAACAATAGAGTTGATTTCTTCTCTACAGATAGTGCAGCCTTATGACACCGGGTGTCCTACCCACTAACGATGAATGAAAACCAAAAAGCAAATGAAATTTAAACCATTAAAATATATTAGTTGTACATGCAAAGGGATTAATATTTTTCAAACAGAATGTAGAATAGATCAAAGCATTGACTAAAAAAATACTTAAGTGAGCAAATAAAAAATTTGTAAATCTGGATTGTCCTGCAGTAAATCAACATGGTTAATAATAATCATCTTATTAATATCCAGGGGATTCTTTGCCAATATGGCCACTTCATTACTCAAAGTTGAGATCCCCTTTTCCTTATATTTTTCAGACATTCCCTTAGGTTAGGGATATTTTCTGGGGATATTTTGCCTTAACTTATCAAATGTATGTACTTAAAGATCATCTGCTGTGCTAAGATAAAATCCAAATATTGTTATCTATCTTGGTGCAATATTTTTTTTCATCCCTTGTACAGTCACATAAAGTTGTATATTTATTTTTCATTCCACTGTTCTACAATAAAGGTTAATATATGTTAGCTGAATTTTTGATCTTTGGATTGGGAAACTGTGCATGTATGATCTGATAGATAATTTTTATTTTTACTGCCTAAAGCAGCATGTATTTTGTGTTTGCAAAACATACATTTTATGATGACCTTGAAATTGCAATAGATTAAAAAAGGTCCATTTAGTGTACTGAGGGAGGAATTTGAATATGAAGGTCAAAATGTCCACTATTACACAGTATTTTACAAAAGGCTCTGCCAACCATAAAGTCCTTTTGTAAAATAGCTGAAAGATGTCGGCAAATACTAGGGTATTTGACAGCATATCCAGCAGGAGCAATGATTTTATGAAAGTGAATGCTCTAAAATAAGCATATCCTATTTTGCAGAATCCAGGAGCATCATAGTTTCCTGGCTGCAGGAATGCAGATAGACTCCAAGATGGGACTGCTATCTCTAAAAGGGGCCAGTGGTAGAATGTATTGCCCACTCCACCCACACCCCTGTACCCTCCAGCATCACTCCATATACCCCTACTCTCTCAGATCCCCAAACATGAGTACCCAGACCCCAAACCCACAGATCCTCCCTGGCCTGACTCACTTCTGATATTAGCATCCATCTCCCAGATACCCTTGTCATGAGTACCCAGACCAACCACTTCCCTTGGATTCCTCACCAACATGAGTATACAGGTCCCTCCCACTCCCCTGGACCTCAGCTCTTCTCCCTGGTTTCTAGTGAGGGGCATCAACGAGTCCCAGTGGCTCTAGTCCTGTTGGCACCTCTGACTCCCTAGTGGAAGTCTAATGGTACTTCTAGGGGGTCAAGTTAACAAATTAGGGTTTAGTATAATGAATTTGGATCCTTAATGGGGCAAGAACGACTGGGAATCACATCAAACCCCCCCCCCCCCCCCCTTATTAGACACCAGGGAAACCCATGGTAAAAGCTGAGAGGAGTCGGAGGAGCAGAAGGGTCTAGGTACCCTTGTCAGGGGGTTGGGTGATGTCAGGGAGCTGGATGTTGATGTCAGGAGGAGTGGGCTTATTGGGGGGTTGGATGCTAATCTAGACAGGGGATTTGTGGATCAAGGATCTTTGTCTTTATCTTTATTTCACACTTGATATACCGCCCTGATGGAGCGTCACTTCTGTCTACTTTTGACAGGTCTAAACTGGGAGTTGGCACCTGCACTTACCTCAGGTGCTAAAGCCAAAGCGGAGATTTCAGATAGACATATGTTCATATTTTAAAGTGTGAAATGCACATCTATCTTTGGGTACTGTCTATATCACACCATTACCATGCCCTCTAGAAAGCTGTGCATCCTGGGCATCTAAATCCACAAATAATGCCTTTCTAAACTTTGTTTGCATGTGTATATGATCTACAATTGTAAATATTGCTAATTTGCATATTTTGATGCTTCCAAAATAAGGGCTAAAATCTTCATGGGTCTAGTCAGTGATATTTATACCAAGTACACTGAAAGATAGACTATTCTGACTGATCTTCAGGGCTTAACGTACGTATACACAATATTTCACACTGGCTGGGCTCTCAAGCTCGCAGAATACTGAATCTATGATACCATTCAAGGCCGATAATCTACTTTTTAAGCTCACTGTGATGTGTGACAATTAGAGCACAATGATGTAAATATATCTCAAGCTCTTGTATGAGCCACAACATCTGCAAGAAATTGTATTACTGACAAGTGCAAACAGGCTGGAAAAGATGTAGAGAGCAAAAGTTCAGGTTCATTGTTCTGAATGAAACAAGGCGATAGCCATAATGATAGACGGAGATGCAGAAAAATGAAGGTCAGCAGATTGCAGGTGATATCTTTCTATTGGGAAAACCTAATACATTTGTGACTAGCTTTTCAGAGAATCCAGCAGGTCACTACAAAGCGAGCAGTGGAGGACCTTAACTGAGTGTTCAACCATTTAATACTACGAGATATTTGGTGAGATCATATTGAGTCCAACAGAAAACATTTTATTAGTGGTAGCCTTTGTTATTTTGCTGGCAAAACTACAGTCTACAAATGCAGAGAACAATAGACAATGATAAAAATGTAATTTTGTTTTGTTTGTTTACTGTGCAAAAATGTTTGTTTTTTTTGTCACCTCCCTGGTTTTATTAACAGTGCATGCTATCGCTTAATAATTTGCATGATTAAGCCATAGTGCACCCACGCATGCTCAGATAGTGCTCACTATTGCTCAGTAGTGTGCAGTGTTAAGTGATAGTGAGCTCTCTTGAAGGAACCTGGAAAGAGAGAATCTTATTGTTTCCCATTTCATTTTTGTTCAAGAACAATACTAAATGAAATAGGAACTATTCATGGAATTTCCCATTTAATTTCAAATAAATGCACATCCCTAGAAAATGACAGCAGATAAGGCTCGCCAGGTTTAACAAGTATGCCGATCACTGATGTAATATTGCAAATTCTCCCTATTTCAAGCAAGACCTTCCCTTCTCAACCACAACAGGCCTGAGTTTGTCCCATTAAAGTCTGTTATTATTTTTACTTTGACAACCTCTACTGGGACACAGTTCTATATATCACTCACCCTTTCTGTAAAGAAATATTTCCATCAATTACTCATGTATTCACTCCATTTGACTCATGAACACTCTCCAAAAGCTAATTTTACTTGTGCACGACGACCTACTATTTTATTAAAAACATAAATGTATGAAAGGAGGACATCCCTTAGGGATCTGGACTGGATGAGTATAAAGAAAGACAGGAAGCTGTTGGGTAAATGGCAGAGTTTGGGGTTATATTGGAATCCTCCCTATTGTTACATCCCTATAGTTGGATGATTGCATGGACTGTTTTTTATGTTGGCTGCATAACTTATGTTTTAGGCCGTCGAGGATGGATTTCAGTTCAGTGCTCTATCAACTTTGAACTACTGCAGTAAATTCTTTGGGGGATTACCCATGTCTTTTATAGGGCACTGAAATGCAGAATGCTTCAGTGAGGCCTCGTACAGGTTGTCACTGTTTAGATCGCATTTCCCCACATCTGAAGGAGCTTCATTGGTTGCTGATTGCAGCACAGGCAAAGTTTAAGGTTATATTACTAATGTTCCAATGATACTTAGTATATTTGTAGTAACGGGTGTACAAGTACATATCAGAGAGGGTTTTGGGTTTGATGCCCTTCTGCTAAAGATGCAAGATTAGTTTCTACAAGGCCCAGGACATTCTCAGTGGCTGGCACTGTTTTATGTAATAATCTCCCCTTTGAACTGCACAAAGAAGTTATTTCATAACAGATTAAAGACGTTATAGCTTGTAGAAACATCTGGCAATTACAATTTGATCAGGGAAATAGTAAGATTTTAAAAGGTTCAAGGGTTGGGGGTTTTCATGGATTTTCTATTGTGTTTTCATTTTTTCTATAATTCATATGATTGTATGTTATTTTTAAAGAGAGATTTTTTTGGATCAGCAGATAATTGTTTATAAATAGAGGTGTGCAGGCAAAAAAAAATTCACCTTGTTTAGTTTGCTGTGTCCTTTGCAGGTTTTTACATTTTGTTTTTCTAAATGTGTGTTTTGTTTTTAGAAATGTTCATTTCAGGGCAATTTTTTAAAGAGGTGGCTGTGACTGCAGTCCAAATTCAAAAGAAATGTCTGAAAGGTTACCAGAGATTTCCAGGAAAATAAGAAAACCAACATTTTGGGTTTTTTAATACACTTTTGTTAATAATTGCATGAGCTGGCATTGAATCACTAAACATTTGGTTCAAAGGCAGTTGCTTTTCCAGAGGAGCTATTATATCTCCTGGGGGGGGGGGGGTGGAGGGGAGGAGGAAGGGAGAGGGAGATTGTCTTGCATTTCTGGTCATATTAGTTCCTATTTCCTAAATGGTCCAACATTTGTTTGATCTTGAACTCCATGGAAAACCCTTCCTGGATTCTTTGCTTTATGACTCTATTGATTCCTGCTGTACTCCACAGACTTTTTTGTGCCATGTTCCTGTGCCAGAAATTCTGTGAAACAATATCTAAGTATACTATTACAGTAGAAGCATATACTGAGCCTTCTCCAGATTGATTGTCCGATTAGTGACTGGACAAAGGCAAAAAAAAAATAAATCCATGAATGCTTGGGGGGGGGGGGGGGAGGGCGAGGGGAGGTGTTAGAGCCACGTGGTAGATGCTTATCATTTGGGGGGCTGATGGGGGATTGGTGCTTGGGGTAGGAATATAGCAGCAATAACACTGTTCTCTTTAGGGCAGTGGCTGCAATAGCATAGTTGCATTTAAGGCCATGTCCTGAGGCGCATTAAGAGCAGCCGCTATCTGTGGTCATGACAGCTATGCCACTGACTATCCACAGACCAGCAAAAAAAATACTTCCAGTTAAAACTGGGTCGGTCTGTGGGTAGAGCAGGGATGGTGACAGTTGCTATGTGGTTAGTGGTAATATTTAGCCACTAACCAGATAACTAAATCAGCTAAAGTTAGGATAGGTGAATAGCTGTCCTAACGTTAGCTGGTTTTTACTATCTGGCTAGTGGCTGAATATCACCACTAACTGGATAGCAGTCTTGGTGGTCAGATATCTGGATTCCACTGCTAAATATCTACACTCACAACATCAACTACCATATCTACGCAGACGACATAATGCTTTATGGACCCATCACAACCATAAACCCAACAAACAATCACCTATCAGACTGCTTTATTGATGTCTCCACCTGGCTACAAGAGAACAACCTCTCCATCAACATTTAAAAAAATGGAAGCCCTCATTGTGACCCCACCGCCACACCTCACCTTGGGAACCACCCAAATACAAGTTCAACCACACATAAAATACTTGGGAATCATCATTGATCAAGTGCTTACATTTAAACAACAGATCAAAAAGATGGCCAGAGCAATATTCCACAAAACAGAGACAGTACAATGGCTCAGACCACTCATCGATCCACAGGACTTCAGAACAGTCATGCAGGCCATGACGTTCCCCCTCCTGGACTACTGCAATGCAATTTATCACGGACTACCCGCCACCCACACCAACCCTCTACGAACTGCCTTAAACACCACTGCAAGAATATCCAGAAGGCAAAAAACCACGATCACATCACCCCAGTCCTGAGAGAACTTCACATCCTGCCCCTCAAAGCAAGGATTAAATACAAATCCCTCCTACTTATCCACAAAGTCATCCATCAAACCCAGACCTCCCAACTCCGGACTCTACTACCTCACCCTACTCTCAACAGACCAACCCATCAGACCACCAGCAACACTCTCACTATCCCCCATGAACGAACTAAGTTCAATCAACAAACCTGCAACAGAGCATTCAAACTATGCACCCTCCCTCTGGAACTCCCTTCCAAGCCAGATCCGAAGTACCAGAGACCTCTCCACATTCCATAAACAACTAAAAACCATCCTGTTTCATGAATATCTTGGACCTGAAACAGACATCTCTCAATGACTGTTCACCCGGACCCTCTGACCTACCCCCCCAGCCACCTTCTAAGAGACTTCCGTAAAACGTCAACTGCTTAGTACTATTACTTTCTGTGCAGATCAACTATGTTATCTCCCCTGGTGACAGCCCCCTCCCTTTCTCTGTCAACTTGATTATTGTCCCCCCCTTTTTGTTAAACCGCTTTGACCCGGTGAAAAGCGGGATATAAATGCAGCTAAATAAATAAAGAAATAAAATATCCAAGCTAGCTAGCTTTAATTAAAGAGGTGGTGGCTAGGCGGTCTAGTTTTCCTAATTACTACCACTGAATATGTCCCCAATATTTTCAGATTTTTTAAATTATGCACACATTTTGCCTAAAACAAAGTGCACCAAACAGCAGGTTTCATTGTGTGCATATTGTTTTCATAGCGTAATTTTCAAAGCAAAAATGCACAACACTATTTTATAAAGGGATTCTCGGTGCTTTATTTTCTTAAAAAAACATTTTTACAAAATTAATACAAAAGTCCTCCAAATAAACTTTATGAACCTTTGTGGCAACTTTCAGTCATCTCAGAACTTAAAATATAATCATTGATCTATCCTCAAAAAGCCAATATTGTTTATAGTTTAGGTGCATTTGAAAATAGCCTAACCTGCAAAGAAATGTTTGCTGAAAGGAATTGACTTGCTTATCATTACTGCTAGGTGCACTTTACTGCTATATATATACCCTGGACAATTTTATAAATGTATATTTCTGCACATAAATCACTGCTTTAGCTGCAGAAACAGCTCATAAAATTATCCCCTGAGTGTCCAGTCATGGCTTTAAACCTGAGTAGTTTACAGAACAGGCGATTAGAGAGAGGAAGGTTTCATGAACTCCATAGGAAGCTGTTTCTACACGTGGAGACATATTGCAAATGGGACATCCAAATGCAATCTGGGATGTCAAAGCCAGAACATCTGACAAGAACGGCAGGCACAGCTCAAGAAACATGGATGTGTCCGATATGCACATGTTATCAAATGTCTATATACTGTAGATGTCCCCAGGAGAGCTTTTCAGAACCAAGACATCTAATAGCATATTGGTTAGAGCAGTGACTTAAAAAGCTGGGTGGCGAGGGTTCAAATTCCACTCTGGGACTTTGTAATCTAAAGCTAGTTACTTAATTTTACACTTGCTGGATGTTTAAAAGGGAAAACATGCACTTTTCCGATGCCTATTTGTACTTGGAGCAGGAATAAACAAGCACATGCCTGCAGACAGATCTGCTGCTTCTGGGATTGAAGGGGGGCGTGCCTCGACCACACTTTGTGCCTACTTGAACATCTCTGTACTGGATACGTCTGCGAATGGTTCTGGAGACGTGTCTGTGATTTTGATGTCCACGTGCATGTCTGCAGATGTCTAAACCATGACTAAACCTTTTCGAAGGACGCTCTAGGGGGCATGTTTACTACACCACACTAAGAATTGGCATCTTAACACAAGTTTAGTGCCAAAACTGAGAGCAGGTAGCATTCCAGGCAAGTGCCCATGCAGTTAGCATGGTGGCAAGCGCCTCACTGTGCTAAGTCTGCAACTGTGGCTACTCCTACAGCCACCCATTGAGGTGATGGTAAGTGCAGCCACACTAACTGCAATATTAATGATTAGCACATATTAATGATGCTCATGCTAATCACAATGTGCAGGCAATGCCCACGCTTACCTCTAAACAAGACTCCACTTAATTATGCACTAAGCTGTTAGTACAAGATTTTGACCATGTTGGCATTTTTAGCATGCAGTGATGGTTATCATGGTCCCACGTTGTTTACCAAACACTAAACCTTACGCTAACCATTAGTGCACTTTAATAAATATACTCCTAGGAAGGATACAATTGTGAAATACCTCCCGAAAGTCATCAGGCTAAATGATGCTACTGTGCAAAAAAGAAAATGGTTGGAAGGCTACATGAAGGACTGAAATACACCCACAAGTCAGAATGAGTGGCTTTTTGACTCCCTGAACGTGCTCCCTTGAATAAATCTCTTTCAATAAGTCCAGAAGGCCTTCCAGTTGGTATTACTATCAGTCACATTGAAAATTCCCAAAATGATTTCATGACTCATGAACTGTGAGTTAGAGGGCAGGAGTACAAAACACAAATGCAATATCATTAATCCATAGGTTAATGAATTATGATCTATGGATTGTACATTTTGTATATGTCTATCTTTAGTTTAAAAGTAATTTAGATGAGTTTCTGAAGGGCAGAAAGATCACTGGGCATGACAGTCTACTTAGACTTTAGATGCTTATGCAGAGAAATGCCCTTTTGGAATCACAAATGTATTCACAAACAGGGAAACTGTCTTCTGTAACTCTCAATTTCTTAATGTCGTCTTCTGAAGGAAAAATCAGAAACAGTTCAAGAAGGTAGATAACCAGTCTAGTTTTCAGGATACTCATACTGAGAATTCATCAGACACATTTGCACCTGTTTTTTGAACTCATCGGAATGGAGGAATAGCCTAGTGGTTAGAGCACTGACTTTGTAACCCAGAGACCAGCATTTAATTCCCACTAGTTCGCTTTGTGACCTTGTGCAGATCACTTAACCCTCCATTTCCTGGCAATCTACCTTCAGTCTTACTGACAAGAAAACCCAGGAGGTGCTGGGTCACCAGGAGTCAGCATTGACTCAAAGGCATGCATAGCATGTTGCTTGAACTCAACTTCTGCAAATGTATTTGGTGCATATTTGTTGTAGATATCTTGAAAATAAGACCAGAGAGCTCAAGGAAGAGGTTGAATATCTCAATTTTAAGCTAACCTACTCAATTCTTAAGCTTGACGTTAGTAATTCATTAGCTGCTATATATACACATGGGAATTTTAATGTATGGAATACTATTAGAAATGGTCTACTTACAACTTCTGATTATATCAGTATCATACACAATTGATGTAAGGAGTCTAGGTAATTATGATAATAAAGACATGTATGCATGAAATGTTTTCTGAAGCAGATCAGAATTTAAATTGCTTATTTCTTCCCTTGAGCAGGGAAGATCAGTAAGAATGGAAAAAGAAAAATAAAGCCAGCTTCAGAGCTCCTGTTTATAGCCCATTCAAAACAAAATCTGTCTGTATGATCTCCAAGCCTGACTATCACTGAAAAGGCTCAGAATAAATTGAAAAGTGACTTAGCACCAGACGATGTAATGCAGTCTTCTGTCTTTCAGCACTACTACAGCTACCATATTTTCCCAGAACATAAGTACTAGAAGATCTGCCATTTGGAATTAACAGATTTTCACTGGACCAAGAGTTGGAATGAAGGGCTGAATGTCTATCCTAACTGGATGAAAAATTACAAATTGGCATTATGTACCATTATTTGGTATATTCTCCTCATAGCATGATGGTTGGAGAACGCAACAAACACCAGCAACCATTCTACACTGAGAAGAGGAGTGAAACCCAAACATTGGAGAAGACCTAAGCTGGAACAGGATATGCCTACACTAATCTGTTGAGACAAGAACCAGCAGTATCCTGTAGACTCTCTAGAGTTGAGATAACAGAAAAAAACTACTGCAAGTCTGCAGTGTATAATTTGGCATAAAGATGGAGGTGCACATCTCAGAATGGACAAAATTATCTCAGATAATAATGTAAACAAAACATGCTAGCACTTAATACCTCTATTTGGATGGGTAGTAGTAACCCTAAAATCCAAGACTTCAATAATCAAAGATTTATTATTAGTTTGGTTTATGAATATGTTTAATAGTCTACCGTTCTCAATGCATCAAAGCAGTTTACAATTGCAATTAAGAGTGGGAGACCAGGATAATCTAATGACACACAAAAGGGAAGATGTGCAGTTTGCTTATTACATCAAGAAAAAATCAAACTAAGTGGGCCATGCAAGACATGCTCAAAAGCAATCAAAACAGTTTAATCAACTGGGCTCCAAAGTTTCTCTAAATGACAGTGAGCCAGTAGAAGTCCTGCTGAGCCCAATGTTCAGCAGCGTTTATCCGGATAGTGCTGGGGTGTTCCCAGGGCAGGGTGAAGGTGGTGCAAGTTCTTATCCTCTTAGTGGCTATGCAGATAGCAGTGGCAGTCGCTTCTAGAACTGGAAGCTGCTGCTGCTGCTATCTGGGCACTTCCAGTGAATATAGAGTTTCACTTTTGCCTCTGGCAGCTGGTATTTAAAAAATGCAGACCACAGTGGGCTGAATATCGGCCTGAGTGTCTTCAACCTGAAATATTTTATTCAGTTCTTAATAAAAGACACAACAGATTCCAGAGAAATGGCATTTGATAAGAAAAAGTGACATGACAAGTAGTCCAAGGGAATCATGGAGGACAATGGTAAAGAAAGAAAAAAAAAAGGGTCATCAATTTCATTTTTATTTGTTCCCCATTGTTCCATTAATTCTCCTCCTTCCACCAGGTCCAAAGAATCTTGAAATTTGGTTTGTAGTCTACCTATAAAATATATAAATATGTATGTATCTATATATCAGAGAGAGAGGGGGGGGGGGTTGTCGTGTTGGCTTCAGGACAAGGATTGTTATAATTCTATAATTTATAGAAAACATTTTTCCTGTCTCTAAACATATAAGAGTGGGGGACATTAGAATAGAACCACACCATAACACTAACAGCATTGGTCTTATTACAAAGATCATTAAGGGGTATCATCTAGCCTCTTGATGGAGTATTCGGGTCTCCTCAATAATTGACCCTGAGGAGCATGCTAAGTAACCCTAGAGTGGAAAATCTTCAGTGGGTTTGGCTATTTGTCTGTTGGGGACGCTGATATGTTGGATGCCTACTGAACTGCTGAAGAGAAGCTTACGTTCAAGCTAAGTGACTTTTTCTTAGGCTCTGGCCTTCATATGATGCATCAGCTGTTCGCTCTATCCTACCCACTTCTTCCCTGATCACTTTACTGGTTTCTCTTGTTCGCTATTGCTTAGATTGTAATTCTGTTTTTGCTGGTCTCCCCATTGTGAGTTCAGACATCTCCAACTCATTCAGAATATCGCTGCCAAACGACCATTTTACGTATCCCACTCAGATCATATCACTCCCTTGCTCATTCATCTGCACTGGCTCCCCGTCTATTACCCAATTTAAGATACTCACCATGGTACATAAAGTTCTCCATTTAGGTACTCCGCAATATCTCCCTACTCTCATTATCTCTTTCTCTTTTATCAATAACCGGGTAAGGCAGACCGATGCCTCGCCCGAGTCCTTGCCCCTTTCCCCCCCCCCCCCAGCTCCCCAATACACCACCTCCCACACAACAGACTATCACACATTCTTGGATCAAAACTGGTCGCAGCTTTATTCTTGAACAATTAACCAATTAGAAATACAACAACAGAACTTACCCCCCCCCCCCCAGCAGCCCGAGCCATCACCTGCCGTATTATTAGCAAGGTGACGTCACGGCTGCCTCCCTCGGGTACAAGTCCCGACTAATTTGCTTCTCCCTCCCTCATCCGGCTTCGCCATGTTATTAGCAAAAGCCTGAGGGATTGTCCGGGTCGGGGGTACCCCACCCCCGCCCTACTGCTTGCATCCGGCTCCGGACCCCGGAAACCTCCGGGATCCCGCCACCGGCTCAGACCGCCTTGGATCTGAGCCGCCCCCAAGAGGAAAAGCTGCGACCAGTTCCCCCCCCACTCAACATACCTTCCAGGGCCTCCTGCCAATCGTTGAGGAGCAAATCCATCCCAACCGGGGATAGATGTACTCCATCCGCACGAAATAGGCCAGCACAGTCCACATCCACCCAAGGATGCAAAACGTGTCGCCCCCCATGCTCTTCCACCCATCGGCCAATTTGCCGATTAATCTTGGCTAACCCCCTGGACCAACGCCGCTGTGCTCGGCAAGCAGGCCTGGAAATAATGTCTGACCAAACCACAACAATACCCGGGAACATGGCCCCCACCACCCCCAAGTCCTTGATAACAGCCCGGATCAACTGCCGGCAAGTCCAGGAACTCAGGTCATTGCCTCCAAGATGAATTAACAATATATCCGGTGGCATCCGAAGCAGGCCTTCATGGTGACGTAGCAAGGGTAAGAGCTGAAACCACCGCAACCCGCGTTCACCCAGCCATGAAACGGTCACCCGAGAAACATCCACTCCAAGATTCACGCCCACCGGTCGTGTTGCTGCTCGCCGACCAGCCCAGTACACAAATGAGTGGCCGATCACCCAACAGCGACACCCTCCTGCTGCTCTACCTGCAAAAGAAATAAAGAGAGTTAGTCCCCCCCCCCCCCCATCTTACAGCCGCACATACCCGCGGAAGGCCTGGGACCTCCACCGGCCAATCCGCTGGATAGCAGCTTCTGATAACCCTTCCGCTGCCGCACTGGTGGCTGCACCAATCCGGAAGGAGTGAGGGGCGTAACGACGCGGGTCCACCCCTACTCGCTGAAGCGAGCTCCGCAACACCGCCGTAAACTGAAAACGGGTAAGTACCCGTGCATCCTCATGCACAAAGAGACCCCCTCCCCCAACCGGCCTCACTCGCAAGTACTGCGATAACAAGGTAAACGGACATGTGGGAGAGCCCGGCACCGCTCGTAGTACTACGCAGGCCCCCTTTCCCCGCTGATCCGTCTTGGATCGCGCCAACTGTATGCGAACCCATCCCTCCCCCATTGAAACATGCTGCACTTGCAATCCACCGCCCTTGCCGCGGCGACCCGAGTCCGCCACCAATTCCCCCACCCTGAAGGCACCAAAAAAGGCCACGGAAAACACCGCCCGGAAAAGCAGGCCTTCATACCCAGACGTGACCACCTGAGACAACACGCCGCATAACCGACCTAACAGGTCATGAGTTATCGGCTGCCGGGCATCCCCCGCAGAGGGACAGGACCGCTCCCATCCCTGTAAAAGCCTGCGAGTCAAAAAGCCCCCCCCCCCGGGACTCCCCAGCCTACCGCCTGCATAAAAAATGAAAAACCCGCTAAGTTGCGCCGCACGGTGGACCTCGCGAGACCCGCCTCTTTGGCAGCCCAAACATACTGACCAAGAAGGAATTCTGAAACGGGCCCCGGACTCCATCCCTGTTCCTGCAAGAAGGTCACCACGCTGCTGCAGCCCCTCTGATACGCCTCCCAGGTTGCTGCCGATACGGACTTCCTCAGCAAGTTGATGATGCCCCCAGGCCAATCCGCCATAGGTGCTCTGGGATCACAGCCCCGTCCTCCTCCGCTTCTGGCGCCAATGCCCAAAAACGCTCCCACTTAAAACGGGAAAGAGCATCAGCAATGACGTTAGTATGCCCTGGAATGTGACGCGCTCTGAGTACCACATTCAGGCGCAAACAAGCTAACACAACCTGTCGCAGCAAATCGGCTACCGGTCTACACCTGGGGGCATAATTATTAAGCACACTGACCACTGCTGCATTGTCACACCACCAGAGGACCTGGCGATTCCGTACCCGATCCGGCCACAAAGACAACACCACCAGAATCGGGAATAACTCGAGAAAGGTGATATTCGTGGTGAGACTGGCCTCGCGCCACGTCTGCGGCCATTCTGCAGCACACCAGGCGCCCCCAAAGTATACCCCCAAACCTGACCCACCCGCTGCATCCGTATATAACTGCAAAGCCGCACTGGAGATCGCAGCTTCCCGCAGCACCGTGACGCCGTTGAACCCGCTCAAAAACTCATCCCAGACTCCCAAGTCCTCCCGCATGCTACGAGACACCCTGATCCGATGATGCGGCTTGCGCACCCCCGCCGTCGCCGATGCCAACCGCCGCAAGAAGACCCTGCCCATGGGAATCACCCTACAAGCAAAATTCAGGGACCCAATAAGGGACTGCATCTCGCGCAACGTCATCTTCGAGGAGGCCAACACGTTAGCTACCAGTATGCGCAGTCGAGTCACCTTATTGTCGGGCAGACGGGCCACCATTAACTCAGAATCAAGCTCAATCCCTAGAAAGGTAATACGCGTCGCAGGCCCTTCCGTCTTTCCAGCCGCCAACGGCACACCCAACTCTCGCGCCAGCTGACTGAAACCTTCCAACAAAACGCGACACTGTGCCGACTCAGCCGTCCCCACGAAAAAGAAATCGTCCAAATAGTGGACAAGCTGACTACAACCCATCCGCTCCACGATAGCCCAGTGCAAGAAGGAACTAAACCTCTCGAAATAAGCACAGGATATCGCGCAACCCATGGGCATACACTTATCAAAATAAAAACGCCCTTCAAAGTGAAATCCCAACAATGGGAACGCCGTCGGGTGCACCGGTAATAACCGGAAAGCAGACTCTATATCAGCCTTCGCCATATAGCACCCCGCGCCACATAGTTTGACTAATGCCACGGCCTCATCAAAGGATGCGTACCGCACAGCACACAAGTCCCGCGGAATATGGTCGTTAACAGACGCGCCCACTGGGGAGGACAGATTATGGATCAGGCGATACTTACCCGGCTCTTTCTTCGGAATTATACCCAAAGGGGAGACCACAAAGCCCGCAAACGGCGGCTCCAGGAAGGGTCCAGTGACCCGCCCCAATCGCAGCTCCCCGGCTAATTTAGTCCGCACAATATCCGCTAGCCGTCTCAGCGAGGACGAATTTCGAGCCTTCCCCCTCTCTACCTTGCCCACCACCGGTATGTGAAACCCGCATCTGAACCCCTTTTCCAACACTAAACTGTCGTGCTTCTTGGGATACCGACGCAACCAAGGCAGCAACGCAAGTAACCTGATAGGGGTGGGGGCTATGCCCTCGAAATCCCTATTGCTTGGACAGGGAGGGAGTGGTGCTGGTCGCGCCCTTCCGCACGCACTTAAGGGCCGAATGTCCTCCGCCACAGACAGAACAAGCGTGCCGGAATTTACAATCCGGAAAGGGGCATGAGGACTTATTGAATCGCCAACAGACATCCCCAAAGCCTCCCCCCCCAACGACTCTCTGTCCTGCCGCAGGCACGCTCCCACGAAAGGGCTTCCCCACGACCGCTGACGCCGCAACCGGCCCCCCTTTCGATCCACCAACCCCCCCAACATTCTGCCGAACCGCCATCTGTGTCAGCCACAGATTGATATCCTGAGTCCCCCAGGACAACCCCTGATTCTCTTCCATCTTATCGCAAAATCGCTCATCATAGTTGAGCCAAGCCCAACCGTCGTGCGTCTGCGACGCTTCCAAAATGGAGTCCGCGTAAGCCAACAACATTCCGTACTGCTCTGGGTGCATCTGCCCCCACACACTAGCTAAACGAAGGAAGGCGCGCGTCCAATTCACCACATTCCGCCCCACTCTCCGCACACGCCCTGCCTTCTCATCCGCCTTCCTCTTCTTCCTGCTATCCCCCGACCTCTTCCGTCCCTCCAACAACCTGAAAATGTCTATATATCTGCGTTTATGAATCTTCCGTCTCAACCTCCGAGGCACGCCCTCCCACAACTCCGAGAATGCCGCTACAGTGGGTTGTGCTACACTTATGGGGGGCCCTACCGCCCCCGCTCCGCGGAGTGCCGAGGTACCGCCCCTCTCTGAGTCCGAACTGGTGGACGATAGGGAAGACGACGAAGACGATGATCCCGATCGACGACGCCCACGACACAAATGCCGCCGCTTCCGGCTGCGTTTTTTCTTGCTCTTGCCACCAACACCCGTACCCTCCACCACCCCCGCAGTCTGAGCTACCTCCAACTCACCTGGTGTGCCCTCGATCTCGCCAGAATCCACCGGTCGCTCCATCGCGGACTGTGCCGCTGGCGCACCCGCTCCAGCCGATCGCTGCAGACCTCGACTTGCCTCCGGGCCATCCACTTGCTGAGCTGCACCCATCCACGGACCCCCCGCACACTGCCAAGCCTGGTGACCCTGTGGGGAGAAGAAAGAAAAAGGCGAAGGGACACCAGCCGGCGCCCCAGGAGCATGCCACGCCCCTAGCCAATCCGCGCGGGAGGAGCCCTGTCCCCCGCCTTGCCAATGCTCCCACATGGCCGGCGACCCTGTGCCCATGGCCCCCTGCCACACATATGGGCTAGGTAAGCCCCCACCCTCCCCACGTCCGAACCAAACCCCTTGCCCTCCCCCGGGAATTGTCATAGGGCCCAAGCTCTCAGCGACAGCCCGCCGTTCATTTCGGGAATCAACCCCGCCCCTTTCCCGACCCCCCGGGGCACCCAGTGGGGACAGACCGCCACTCTGCAGGTCCGCAGCCGGCACCGGCCGAGGGTCTTCCCGAGGCTCCTGGGTCTGCTCTCCCCCCACCCCACCGGCCCTCTGCTCCCCTATGCCCGCCTGGGGCCCACCACTCCCCCTCCCCCGCCGCACCGAGCCACGTGCGGAGGCCCCAGCACGTCCCCTCCCCCCACGTGCTGGAGAGCCCTGAGCACCAACCCCAGACACCCGGGCAACGCCACTGCCTTGCTCCACTACAGGATCAGTTCCCCACCTCTCACCGTTCCCCCCAGCCCCCTTCTTTTTCTTAAGGGAACCCCTCTTACGGGCAGCACCCCGCCGTGAGCCTCCCATTGAAAGGCCACAGCTGGTAGGGCGGTATTATACTGTTTAAGCACTGCCTAGCTAAGCCCCAGCTCCACCCCTGAGTATCAAGAATGAGGGGGGGAGAAGAAGGCAAGGAGAACCGAGAGCAAGAAGCAGCCAAAATTAAATCACTTTGCTCTCCCTTCTCCTTTGCAGCACCGGAGGAGACCACACACCCGGCCCCTTGCAATCCCCGCGGACCTTCTAGCCCTCCCCCACAACGGCACCGCACAGCTCGCACCCTAATCAGCGCAGCAGACTCCAACCGGCCACCCGTACCGTTTTTTTTTTCTTTTTTTTAAATTATATATTCTGTTTTTATTTGTTTTGCGCTCCTCACCCGATGCCGCTGCTTGCCACCACGTTGCCGAGTCCTCTCCGGCCTACACGCGGTCCGCAGCTCTCTCATGCACCCGTCCGTCCGGCGTCCCGGAATCCGGCGAAAGAGGCCGGAGCCACGTCGCACCTCCACCCTTAACCCCCCCGCGACTGCCTGCTCTCCCTCCCATTGGCTCCCGCGCCATAACAACTCGCGGGGCCAATGGGAGTGCTTCCTGACCCCCCCCCCCGCTACGGCACGCTCTGACGGGGCAACGCATGGCCGCCCCCCCGGTTAGTGCCGGCCCCGGGCACATGGCTCCGCGGCCTTGCTATTCATATGAAATGACTTTGCCTTCCACCCCAACAGGCTCACCTCAAATCCACCCATCATTCTGTGTTCTTCTTTCTCAGTCTCTCCCTATGGAACAGCCTCCCCCCAGACCTCTGTTCGGAACTCTTATTTCCCAAATGTGAAGCACAACTTAAAGCCCACGTGTTCCATTAACGCCTTTGATCCCCCTTATGTCTCTTCCTCGGCTACTCTTGCCCATCCCCCTACCTTGTACTTCTCCTTCCTCCCCTCCTACATATTGTCTTTGTGCACTATTTTATTTTCCTATATTTTTATTGACATTTCTTTTCTTAGTGGTGGTTATATTGGTTTTTTTACTCCATTTTATTATAATATTTATTGATGTTTCTCTAAGAGCAGTATATCAAATTTTAATAGATGAAATGAAATGGTGCAGGCTTTTAATGGCATTTTCCCAGACACAAAATTTAAAAAAAATCCCAAACAGAATGAAAATCCCTCAAATAACATGAGAAACTAGACAGAAGGAGATCTCGATCTCAGATTTTTGCTTCTGGAGGATAGTTTCAAATCTTCCTATTTTTTTAACTTAAAATCCCACTGCATTGTGTGATTGATAGTATTTCACTTGAAATCAGTGCCACAGGTACAATCCCCAGCTCCCTCCATCAGATTTTTCAAGATTCAGCAGCAAGAGTTTGCTAATTCTGCAGCAGATTTTTTGAAAAGCTTCTAGCAGCTATGTGGCATTTTTCCATGCATTTGCATAAATGTGCATATTTTGGTTTGTTTTTTGTTGCATAGATTTGCCATTTTCTGGCATTTGGGGTGAAAGGATTTTATTTATTTATTTACATTCTCTTATATACCACGCTATTCTGCATCAGTGCGGTTTACATTGAACAAACTGAAATTACATTGAACAGGGCATTATAACTTGGAGATAACTATTTTACAGGGAACATGGGCTATGGAGGGTTAAGTGGCTTGCCCAAGACCACAAGGAGCACCTGTGGGACTAGAAACCCCAGTCCTTCCGGCCCAAGGTTGCTGTCCTCTTGTGGGATTTGAACCCCTGACCTTCCGGCCTGAAGTACCTTTCCCCAACCACTAGGCCACTCCTCCACTCCAGTGGTTGTTTCTGGGAAGGGAGGAGCGGTATAAAGAATAGCGGGAAGGAGTAAGAATCTTAGAGATGGAGGAGGGTGAGAATCTCAGGTAACTGAAACGGAGAAGGGATTTCATGCATGAGAGGCAGAGAGATAGAAGATGGAAGGGGAGCGAACATATAGGGAATGTAGGACAGTGGAGTCTGGATACAAAGGAAGGAGAGGAGGGGGATTAATTAGAGAGAAGAAAGGGGGGATCTAGATGAGGAAGGGGAGGAACATCTGGAAACAGGAGGCAAGAATGATCTCTTCATAATCACAGCTTCCCCAGCTCTTCTTAATCAGCAACTCCACTCCTCGCACTTTATTCACTTCCCTCACCCATAACTCTCCCCACCCTCTCACACTTCATTCGCTCTTCTCACCCTTACTGTGCCTCCCTCTAATCCACTCACTCTTATTCTATAACATCTTTGATTCCATCATTCACTCTCCCCCCTACACAGCCCTCATCCCTCCACTAACTCAGGCTCTTGGCTGCCATATCACTCTCTCCCAGTCAGCTCAAAAGCGGTCAGAGAGCTCGTCCCTTTTACTCCCTCCTGCTGATGTCCTCTCCCCCAGTGCTGATCAGGCAACCAGAAGAAAAATAATTGACACTTCCAGTTTTTCAAAAACCAAGTAATTTCATGCACAAATCCTTAGCTGTTGCAAATCCAACATGAGCTGGCATTGGAAGCAAATCCAGGTCCTCCACAAGATAGGGGGCAGCCAGGTTGCTTCCTTAATTTAGAAATCTTTTTTGTACTTTGAGCATCTGAAATTTCTCATTCATTGGATATCACTTGAACACAAAGATCCCTTATGTGTACTGCATTGTACATAAAGGGGCATGTTTACTAAAGAATTTAATGTGTGTTAATAAAGTTAGTATGCATTAAGTACCATGTGCAGTGGCACTTAATGTGTGTTAAATTTCATTAACACACATTAACCTTTAGTAAACATACCCCAAAATATCCCATTATCTAGATGCTTAATTCTTGCAGATTACCAGGAATTACTCTGTTCAGTTTTCCCTTGAACTAATAACTGATGTGATCATAAACTGGGGTAGAAAGGCTATGACTCCTTGTTCCATTTTCTTGAGAGAGACACTGCTAGCCTTGGCAAGATGGAAGTGTGAAAAATTTATTCAAAACTCTGGAAATTGTGTTGCCTCTTGTGATTGTCTGAAGCCATGATCTCTACTATATTGCAACATGCATTCCTTAAAGTATTACACCTCCGTTTGTCTTTTTCAATGATAATTTTATAACTGTTGAGCAATGGTGTGCTGTATTGCAATGGCTGCCTTTCACTTGTCGCCCTGGACTCAATGGGAACTAGTATAGTGTGTAGATCAATTCTGTTCTGTCTTTGCTGCTGCTTCTCAGTTCGCAATGCCAGTGACTTGGAAATTCCCTTTAGCCAACCTGGTAGGGTCCCCTGTTTTGTTTTATGACAAAGGAAACCAAGGACATACAAAGGGGAATATTCTTGACATGGTATTTGTTCCGCAGCCAGTCATGGACCAAAACCACAATCCTCCAATATCAGTCATGGATGTACCCTGGTCTGACCACAAATTGATCATTATCCAGATACCCATCAACAATGACCAGCTGAACAGAAGCCGATCTACGAACACCACCTCACGAACTGCCACAAGAAGCTTTCGCCCCTTCGACAGGGAACACATCCTTGCCGAATCCCCACCACTCCTCAACAAAATCACGCCGGACCTTGATGAACTAATCTCTCACTGGAACTCCAGCCTGCTTGCCATCTCACAACACCCGAACCCTAAGAATACAGCAAGGACAAAAGGAAGCTCCGCCCCATGGTTCTCCCCTGAGCTGCGATCCTCTCTTTCTCTTTCTACTACTATTTAACATCTACATCCAACCAATATGCGACATCATGAAAGAGAACAACATTCAATACACAATATATGCAGACGATATCATGATATACACCCCGATATCAGTCGACAACCCGGACTTCTCTAAGATAACATACTGCCTTACCCAAATGACAAGTTGGTGTCAAAACAACAACCTCGCAATCAACTACGGCAAGACAGAAGCTCTAATCATCACTTGGAACCAAAGCTTCATACACCCACCAAATATAAAGATACAAAGCATTACCATACCAATAAGATCAGAAGTGAGATACCTCGGAGTTACTCTAGACAATAAACTCAATCTCAAGCCACTCATAGACAAAACAATCCAAAAAGCCTACTACAAGATGCGAATCATCAGAAGACTGAAACCACTCCTCGCCCCTGAACATTTCCGTACCGTCTGTCAAGCACTGATAACCCCACTGCTGGACTTCTGCAATCCAATATACCTTGGACTGCCAAAACAAGCCCTCAAGCCACTCCAACTGGCACAAAACACTGCAGCGCGAATAATATCTGGAACAGCAAGACAGGAGCACATCACACCCATCTTGAAGGACTTACACTGGCTCCCAATCAATTCACGCATCAGATACAAAACTATCATAAACCTATTTAAGATAAATCAGCACACATCAGCCAACAGCCTGCACACCCTCATACAACCAGACACCAGCACACGTCCAAGAAGAAAACAAACAAACACACAACCGAGTCAGCACCCCAAGTGAATTCAAACACACACGCAAAGACACAACAGACAGAGCACTCTCCATGGCTGCTCCAACAATATGGAACAAACTCCCGAACGATTTGAGGGCAACAACAGACCTCAAAGACTTTAGAAAACAGCTGAAGACCATGCTGTTCATAGAACACTATGGACACATTACATAACCTCAGAGTATGTATAACAGCACATGATACCTCCTAACACTGTATGTATAGAAAATGTTGTATAGCCCCAATGTATATAGCGCACATTGTACATAGCTCAAACTAATCTCGCACACAACACAACATACACTCAAGTCGAAGTCTCTCCCTCACTGCATGAATAACACGCTCACTTTACCCGATTGTTTGCTGTGATACCACCTTGATTAATAAGATAAGGCGGTTTAGAAATACTGTTAAATAAATAAAATAAACTACGTACACTTGAACACCGATGGCGCTGATCGCGCTCAACTGAAGATCAAACCGCATACCGAACCCACCTTGCAATACACCGAGAAACAATCACAACCAAAATGAGACAATATCACACTGACACCCTAAAAAGATCTCTGAATAAACCACGTGACCTCTTCAACTTGGTCAAATCCCTCTCAAAGGAACCATCTCCCGAACAACACAGTGAGATTCACCCGCAAAAATTCGCTGATTACCTGCAATCCAAGATCGTGCAAACCAACAAGGTTTCAGCAGTCCCATTTCAGGAACCTATGGGCATATCCCCACTGAACACATTTTCCACACCATCCACCAAATGTATCGAAAACACCATAGCATCTCTCAACACCTCCACTACACAGACTGACCCATGTCCGGCTTTTTGGATTAAGGAGCTATGTGGTGTGTTCAACCCTGTCATCGCGAATATAATGAAGCTCTCCTTCACTACAGGATATTTTCCCACAACACTCAAGCAGACTTCCATTAGGCCACTATTGAAAAACCCCAAACTTGACCCCCAAAGAGTTGATTCTTACCGGCCAATAGCCAGTATCCCACTCTTAGCCAAAATAATTGAGAAAGAGGCACAACGGCAAATTCAAGATCACATAGATGCCGCTGCTCCCTTAGACAGCTGCCAACATGGGTTCAGAGAACATCATGGGGTCGAGACACTTCTCACTAGTCTATTCAACGATATCATCGCAGGAATTGACAACATCCGACAAGGTTTTGTGCTCATCTTCCTAGACATCGCCGCGGCCTTCGACTCCGTGAGTCACGAAATTCTCCTCGGAAGACTGAAAGAGAAGGGCGTCTGCAACAGTGCACTAGGATGGTGTAAATCTTATCTGGATGGTAGATGGCAATATGTGAAGTCTGGATCAGAAGAGTCAATACATTTCCATCAAAAGCAAGGGGTACCTCAAGGCTCCTCGTTATCCTCCTTACTTTTCAATATTTACATGCAGCCCATCTGCAACATCATTCAAGGTGAAATGTTTGATATATGCAGATGACATTCTCTTATACATGCCGTTCTCCACAGCTCACATGGATCTGGTCCCGATTATAGACTGCTTCAATGCGGTTTCAACGTGGCTCCAATCACAGAACCTACGCATTCAACATAAAAAAATAGAGGTGCTTTTCATCTCCAGAGACCCCAACTTTACTCCCCCATCCCACGTCAGTGTCAAGGAAGCTGACTTACAAACTAAAGAAGCAATAAAATACCTTGGAGTTACGTTGGACCAACATCTAGATATGAAACACCACATAAGCAACATAGTCAAAGCCGTTTATTTTAAAATACGTTCACTCAAGCACCTACGCTCCCTGTTGGACCCAGACGATTTCCGGACCATATATCAAGCACTAATCCTGCCACACTTTGACTTTGCAAATGCCATCTTACAAGGTCTCCCCCAATCCACACTAACCCCCTTACAGTTGGCCATGAATGCCGCAGCTAGGGTCCTTTACGGAGCATCCAGAAGCGACCACGTGACCCCAATTCTCAAACAGCTTCACTGGCTACCTATCCATGGGAGGATCACCTTCAAAACCCTACTCTTAGCATTCAAGGCAATCAAAGGTATCTCATCCTCCTCACTCACACATCTTATCCACATTGTCCCCCCCAACAGATCCAGAAGAGCAACAGCCGTAAACTTGCTAGTAACCCCAAAGGCATCGACAAAGTGCAACAAGACAACCACAAACAGGGCATTCAGTTTCTATGTCCCCAAATGCTGGAATGCTCTACCCCCTGACATTAGGGCCATTGCCAACCTATATCAGTTCAGGAAGGCACTCAAATCCCACCTTTTCCTCCAATACTACCCAACCTGCAATTGAACCTAGGCATCCCTCTCAAGAACTGACCCACTCTAGAAAGGCCCTTACATTCAGTATCTGATTTTTACCTATCCTTGCAGTGTAAATAGCTTATGTATATAGTTTACCCTGTTGTCCAAGTTTGTACTCCTGTTCGATGTAAAACCAGACAGCTTGTTGTTATGGTCATTGTGTTGTGATGTAAACCGCGCTGATACCGAATAGCGCGGTATATAAGAAACTATAATAAATAATAAATAAATAAAAAAGGACAGGAAGGATATGGCAAAGAAATTCATTGCAAAGTCACAGAACTGGAATGTTACCAAATTCTCCAAACACAAACTTCATGATGGCAAAGCACCTATACAAGGTGTGCTAAGCCTTTGTGAAGAGACAGACTCCTGTGGGCTACCATGCAAATCCAGTTTATTGCTGGGTCTCTTCCTTTGTACTCCTTCCCCTGCTTTGGGTATTCAGAATTGTAATGTAGTGGCATTTTAGCAATGTGCAAAGCAAGCAATTGTGCATGAAATACAATTAATATTCCCAGCTCTGTACTGGTGATCTACAAGACCTTTTGTCTTTTTAACCCAAATCTGTCAATCCAAAAGCCTCCCCCCCCTCCCAATAAAAGGAGGATTTTTGTTACATTAAGAGTTCCAGTGTACATACCTTTGGTTCTGGACCTTGGTTATTTAATGTTTCTTTTAAACCACCTTTCAGATTATCAAGGCGATTTACATAGAACAGCAAGTATAGAATGTGGAAAAATAACTTGGGTAGAAGAGGTAATGGGAGAAACGTATTACACCAGAATAGGCAGACAATTATGAACAACTTTAGGTCTTTAGATCTAAATCTTGATATCATGTACAAGGAATCTCTTATATAGTCTAAAGATCTGCCTAGATGCCATTTTTCTGAAAGGTTCTGAAGAGAGATATTTCTTTATACTTATGAGGTGCGATCAAAAAGTACCGAGACTTCTACAATAACACAAGTATAACACTGACAGTTATTGCACTCTGTCTCCTTCAAAGTAATCCCCTTCTGATAAAGCACACTTCCTCCAGCCTTCCTGCCACTGCAGGAAACAATTTTGAAATGTCTTTCATTATGCTGTGAAGCTACTGTGTCCAATTGTGCTTAATGCTCTCCAAGTTGTTGAATCTCCTTCCTTTCAGTGGTAATTTCAGTTTTGGAATCAAGAAAAAGTCAGGAGTATGAGGTCAGGTGGCTAGTATTGAGGCCGATAGACGTGCTTGATTTGATGTTTGGCCAGGAAAGGTGAATACTGGAGTACCCCAGGGATCTGTGCTGGGTCCGCTGCTTTTTAATATATTCGTAAATGACCTAGAAATGGGAACAACGAGTGAGGTAATCAAATTTGCAGACGACACAAAATTATTGAAAGTTGTTAAAACCCATGAGGATTGTGGAAAATTGCAAGAGGACCTTGATAAATTGGAAGACTGGGCATCCAAATGGCAAATGACATGTAATGTGGACAAGTGCAAAGTTATGTACCTAGGAAAGAACAAACCAAAACTATGGTTATATGATGCAAGGTTCCACATTAGGAACCACCACCCAGGAAAAAGTTTTAGGTGTCATTGTGGATAACATGTTGAAACCCTCCATCCAGTTTGCAGTGGTGGCCAAAAGAGCAAATAGAATGCTAGGAATCATAAGGAAAGGAATGGAGAATAAACAAAGTATTTTATAATGCCTTTGTATCATTCCATGGTGTGACTACACCTTGAATATTGTGTGCAATTCTGGTCGCCATATCTTAAAAAGGATATAGCATTATTACAAAAAGGTACAGAGAAGAGCCACCAAAATGCTAAAGGGGATGGAAGGATACCCTTATGAAGAGAGGCTAAAAAGGTTAGGGCTCTTCAACATGGAAGAAGAGACGGCTGAGGGGAGATATGATAGAGGTCTATAAAATTAATGAATGGAGTGGAAGGGATAAATGTAGATCGATTGTTTACACCATCAAAATATAGAAAGACTAGGGGACTTGAAATGAAGTTACTGTACAGTGTAAACTATTTAAGACTAAGAGAATATTTTTTCACTCAACATGTAATCAAACTCTGAGGATGTAGTAAAAGCTGCTAGCGTAGCCGGGTTTAAAAAAAGGTTTGTACAAGTTCCTGGAGGTTCCACTGCTTGCCACAATACAAGCACTGTGTCTTTTGGGGAAACTGCTAGGTACTTGTGACCTAGATTGGCAACAGATGGAAACAGGATACTGGGTTTGATGGACCTTGGTCTGACCCAGTATGGTGTATCTTACATTCTTAAGAAATGGTGGACAAGATGTGATGCGTGAGCTAGGGTGTTATCGTGATGAAACAATCATTCACCATTCTTGTGCAACTCTGGCCTCTTACAATGAATTGTATCTCTCAAACATATCAGAACTTGGACGTAGTACTCCTTATAGATGGTTTGGCCTTTTGGAGCAATCATGATGAACAATACCCTGGTAATCAAAGAAAACAGTGAGCATGAACTTGACATTGCTCCTCACCTGATGGGCTCTTGGGTCTGGGAGAGTTTGGAGTCTTCCATTGTGAGGAATGAGTCTTAGTTTCCAGGTCATAATCATAAACCCATAAGTTATGACCAGTAATAATGTTTTTGATAAAATCAGAGTCATTTTCAATGCATTTCAATAACTCCTGGGCTTCAGACAGTCGGTCTTTTTGGTCAGGGGAAAGGAGTTTCAGCATGAATTTTTCAGACACACATGCCATCCCCAAATTGACAGTAAGAATGGACTGTACCAACCCGAAACTGATGTCCATGTCCTCAGCAAGCTCCCTGATAGTCAATTGATGATTTGAGCATATTGCAACATGCATCGCTTCAACTTTGGCTTCATTCCTACTCATGGATGGCCTTCCAGAATGTTTCAACGCTTTGATGGCCTTCTTGGAAACCTTTGTACCAGTCAAACTCGAGCATGACTCATGCATTCATCACCATACACTTACTGTAATTTGTCGTAAGTCTTTTTGTATGAATCTCTGGTGGAATTTAAAGCAAATTGGCTGTTTCACTTGTCAAATCTGATGAACTGCTGTTACATGATACCAAACATCACGTGATTAAAAAAGGACACGTGTGCTGCATCTATGCACATGCAGAGCACTTAACTAGGTCACTGTATGCTTAATGGTATCATGGTGTGACATTGTTATATACAGTAGCTACACACCAAGTCGATACTTTTTGATCACACCTTGTACATTAGTAGATATTTTGAAATTGGAGAGAAGGATATTGGAGGATCTATGAACTGCTTCTTGATAAAGTTAGATTTCTGCTTGCACAGATATTAGCAATGAGTTGAAAAGCTTGTGATCTTAAGAACATAAGAGATGCCATACTGGGTCAGGCCAAAGGTCCATCAAGCCCAGTATCCTGTTTCCAATCCAAGTCACAAGTACCTGTCAGTAACCGGGTAGCCGGACCCGGCTTCCCTTCTCCCATGCCCCTCCCCCCCCCCCGCTATGTCATATATCCTGCGCCCTCCCCCAATGCCTCAAATAACTCACAAACACATTCTTGGTGGGAAAAACTGGTCGCAGCTTTATTTAACAACCCATGAACATTTAACAGGTATATGTAACTATATATATATATATATATATATAAATGGAGCCAACCAGCCCCGCGGGTTGATGGACCGCCAGCCATGCTACTAGCAAAGCGGCCACACCTCCGCTCAAGCCGTGGTCCCCACCAACGGCCCAGTTCGGCCCCCCCTATCCGACTTTTGCCATGTTACTAGCAAAAGTCTTCCAGGGGTTGCCCGGGTTGAGGGCACCCCGCCCCCTCCCCAAGTCACCAAAGGCTCCGGACCCCGGACCTCCGGGATCCCGCCCATCCTAGACCCCCCCCCTCCCCCAGCTGCGACACCCCATTGCCTCCTCTCCAGCCCTCCAAGAGGGTGGGTGGGAGGGCTTCCCGGTGAGCGCCCACTTACCATGTGCTCTGGGCAAGCCACGAGCCTCGGAGCACATGGAGTTGCGCCCACCTGATTGGCTCCGCTGTGAAATTGATGAGCGGAGCCAATCAGTTCAAAAATTGCCCCCGGCGTCCTGACGTCACGCGCGATCCCGCGGCCGAGCAGGGTCCCGCGCCGGGCCGTGCACCCGGTTACAAACGGGCCCTGGGACCCTGCCCACGCCCTGGAATTTCCCATAAAGTAGAAGATTCCATGCTCTTATCCCAGGAGTAAGCAGTGGATTTCCCCAGTCCACTTTAATAGTTGTTTATAGACTTTTCCTCCAGGAACTTGTTCAAGCCTCTTTTAAATCCAGCTACACTAACATCTTTTACTACATCCTCCGGCAACAAATTCCAACGTATGAGTACACATTGAGGGAAAAATATTTTTCTATTAGTCTTAAATGAGCTACCTTGTAGCTTCATGGTGCATCCACTAGTCTTTCTACTTTTTGAAGGAGTAAACAACTGATCTACATTTATCCGCTCTACTCCATTCATTCTTTTATAGACCTCTATCATATCACCCCTCAGCCATCTCTTTTCCAAGCTGAAGAGCCCTAACTTTTTAAGCCTTTCCTTATAGGGGTATCCTTCCACCCCTTTATCATTTTAAACTCCAGCTATTTCTATAAAATGTCAGCTGAGGCCTTTAACATAGTAGCTGATGGAAGATAAAGACTGAAATGGACCCTCTAATCTGCTCAGGAAGGTAGTTAAGGTTGTAATTACTGCTCCATGTAGATTAAGCCAGATGCCAGATGCCAGTCTGCACAGGTTACCTCCATCCATGCCTTTGTTTAGGTTTCTAACTCTGTGAAAGTCACCCTTAGAACCTCTCTTCTTCCAGATTTGTATATTGCATTTAAGAACTGGGAAATGGATTACTACTGTGTGGTTGCATAGCAGTACCAAGGAGGCTCTTTTTTTCTTGGACCAGAGTATGGCTTAAGTCTACTTATTGTTATTTTCATAGGGAAAAGCCCTCCAGCCTTTGTTAGAAAGCTTCATTCTAAGCTAGATAACAAAGCAGGCTTGATAAACGGTGACACCCACATTATGGACGATCTAGCCAATTTAAAAAGGATGAATTGTTTGATGAAAGGATGCATTTCAGTTTTGGTGGTTGATCTTTCAAAATGAGTTTCATTGAAGATAAATGAAGTTTACACAGGAAGATAATACTCAGATGATCTATCTTTAAAGCCTTGTGTTCAGTGCAGTTTAAATTGGAGAATCTGGGCTAAATCTGTTGTAAACAGTGATTCAGTAAGCATGATACAGCTGTCGTGTATTTCCTCTGAGAGATTACTTAACAGAATGATTATGGAAGGTGCCCTGCTTAGCTCAGTGATAGATAACTTAAGCCAAGTAACTGCATTAGGCTGATAATATTTGGTTAGGCTGCAACGAGCGATGCACTCTTCACTGCCTATCAAATGCTGAATAATTTTTTTCCCTTTCTTTCTGGATTATTAAATAGACAATTTAACCACATGATTCTGGGTATATAAATGTCTGCCCACCACAGTCAAAGTTGACCACAAAACACTGCATGAACGGTGCCCATGAACTGTAGACTGCAAAGAGGAGCTTCCCCCTCAAATCTTGAATTTTACATTTTTTAAGTATTGAATTTTTATAAATCTTTGGTTTTGACTTTTTGTAACTGCTGAAGTGTGCTGAGGTGACAGATATCACATCTGAGTAGCATTATATTAATATGCACCATTCAACTTATAAGTATTATTTACCATGATGCACCTCAATATTTTAGGATATGGAATATCAAGCTTGACAATAAAGCAAACAGGTCTTAAAAATCTTTAGAAGACACCATCACAGCTTTCTCCGATTTGCTCTAGAAAGAATTTTTCATGATGTCTCGAAGGACCTCTACAAAGTAATATGTCAGCAACATTTTTTAGCTGCAGTTGATAACCTTTATTGTTAATTCTTTAAACCCTTTTAAAAGGAAAACGGGTCTGCTAGCTCCACAGCACCCCTAGGAATAATTTCTCTTTTGCTCAGTTTGGTAATTCAATTGTGACTTGTAAACTTGTGCAGTAGTAGCGAAAAAAAAAAAAGTGTCCAGTCAACCGTAATCTATCATGTGGAAAGTTAAAAGTGCTTACCAGCATCGAGATAGTAAATCCAGGCTGGTTTATTAAATAAATGTAATATTTCACTCACAAGCCTTGGGAAAGCAGCAAAACTATGAAATATCAAAGCAATGTAATGCACCTTAAAACAGAATTAACGTTACTTCATGTGAGAGCTCAATCTATACTGTGAAGTTTAATATTATAGCAGTTCTATATCATAGCAGAAATAAAACAAAGTTTCAGTCATGTGTGTATATCTATCTTACTTCTGCCATAATTCTGCACACAATTCAAAGTTTTGCACACTTGACTTTTTTCTGTATTGTATTTTAAATTAATTATTACTTAACAAAATGCTTTGTTATTTTGACAATCAACGCATGCAAAATTTTGCATAATTCAGACCTTTTGATACAAAATTTGGGTTTTGATATGTAGATCTAGACACACACACACAACCTGAAAATCTGTAACCGAGGTATGGCGAATGTGGTGCTCCCCTTACCACCCCACACCCCCCCTCCTTCCACTTCCCCTTCCCCTTTTTCCTCCACCCCCCCATTCCAATAATAACACCACTACAAATTTGAGAATTTAACTGGTCGCAGCTTTATTAACCTTTTAACAATAACCAAACAACATTTCCAAGCCCACATCATAAATATCCTAACCGCAGAACGAGTCCTCACCAGCCATGTGAGTAGCAAAGTGACATCATTTCCACTTCCACGTGTCCTGGCCCACGGCTATTTGCATACCCCCCCTCTTCCGGCTTCGCCATATTATTAGCAAAAGCCCTGAGGGATTGTCCGGGTCGGGGGCACCCCACCCCCGCCCTAAGCATTGCCTATGGCTCTGGACCCCGGAAACCTCCGGGATCCTGCCACCAGCTCAGGCAACACACGTCCCTGTGCCGCCCCCCAATACCAAGCTGCGACCAGCGAACCTTCCCTGAATAACATACTCCAAGGCCTCTTGCCAATCATTCAGAAGCAAATCCACCCCTACTGGGGATAAGTGTACTCCATCCTGCCTATATAGACACACACACCCCACCTCGACCCAGGGATGCAAAATTTGGTACCCGCCGTGCTCGCACACCCATCGGCCAATTTGGCGATTAATTTTCGTCAACCCCCTTGACCACCTCTGATGGTCCCAGCAAGCAGGCCTTGGTATTATATCAGACCATAATATAACCACTTCCTTGAACATTAATAACACTTCCCCCTAGTCCTTTTGCGCTGCTCTGATCAACTGCTTATAAGTCCAAGACCCAAGGTCATTGCCTCCCAGATGTATCAATAGCATGGCTGGCGACCCCATGTCGCGCCTGTGGTGCCGTAGCAAAGGCAAGAGCTGCATCCAGTGGACACTCTGCTCACCCAGCCATGATATGGTCACCTTCGAAGCCTCAAGTCCGATTTCGGCCCCACCGGCCGTATGGCTGCTCGTTGACTAGCCCAGTATACAAATGAGTAGCCAATCACCCAACAGCGACATGGTCTCTGTCCCAAATCTGCAAGAAAATTGACAGCAGCAATAAGGAGCTTACAACCGCACATAGCCCTGGAACGCCTGCGACCTCCATCTGCCAATCCACTGTATCTTCCGCTCAGGTAGCTCCGCAGCAGCTGCGCTGGTAGCTGCACCAATTCTGAAGGAGTGCGGCGTGAGCTGACAAGGGTCCTCTCCAATCTGCTGCAGCGACAACCGCAAAACCGCCACCAACTGAAATTGCGTCAGAACCCGAGCATCCTCATGCATAAAGAGACCTCCGTCCCCGACCGGCCATACTCACAAGTATGCCTTTATTGAGGCTACTGGACACGTCAAAGAACTGCTGACTGCCTTCAAAACCACCCAAGTTCCCTTTCCCCTCTGATCTGTTTTGGATTTTACCAGCCGTATTCGTAATACGTCCCCAGCCAACTTTACCTGCTGCATTTGCAACCCACCGGCGACTCTAGCTCGGCTGTACTTGGCTACCAACTCCCCTACTCAGAAGGCGCCAAAAAAAAGACTGCTCTAAAAAGCATGCATTCATATGGGGATGCTGCAACCCGAGGCAACGCTGAACACAACCTCATCAGCAGGTCGTGCGTAATAGGCCGCCTACTGTTGCACTGAGTGGGAAGGGACCTGCGAGTCAAAAATCCCCCGCCCGTGGCACCCCACCCCACTGCTTTTGCGAAAAAGGAAAACCCTGCCACATGCGTACGCACTGTTGCCCTCGACAAACCCACATTCTTCGTCGCAATGACATACTGACCCATGAGCTGATTGGACACAGTTTCCTGCTGCCATCCCCGCTCCACCAAGAAATCCACCACGCTGCTGAAGTCTCGTTGATACGCCACCCACGTCACAGCTGGCACTGAACTCCACAGCAGGTCCATCATTTCCTGAGGCCAATCTGCCATAAGTGCTCCGGGACCGATGCTCCTACTGCACCCGCCTCTGCGCCAAAGTCTGAAACAGGTCCCACTTTAAATGAGAAAGAGCATAAGCAATCTTGTTAGTACTCCCTGGAATATGCTGAGCCTTCACTACCACATTCAATCGCAAGGAGGCAAGGACCACCTCCCGCATTAAAGCCGCTACGAGCATGCAGCGCAGAGCATAATGGTTAATCACGCTGACCACCGCCGCATTGTCGCACCACCAGACTACTTTATGATTGTGAATCCTGTCCGGCCACAGTTCCAATACTACCAAAATCAGAAACAACTCCAAGAAGGCTATATTGCTGGTTAAACCGGCCTCGTGCCATGCCTGTGGTCAACCAGCCGCACACCAGGAGCCACCAAAATAGACACACAAGCCCTGACCTCCTGCTGCAGTTGCCGTTGAAGCCTTTCAAAAACTCATCCCATACCCCCAAATCAGCCCGCATGCTCCTCGACACCCTAATACAGTGATGAGGTTTAGTCACCCCCGCTGTAGCTGCCGAAAATCTATGTAGGAACACCCGTCCCATTGGAATTACCCTACACACAAAATTGAGGGAGCTTATCAAGGCCTGAATTTCTCTCAGGGCAATCTTACTCCATGCCATCACATTTGCCACTAAGATGCGCAGCCACCATACTTTTTCCATCAGCAAGCGTGCCACCATGGCCATGGTATCCAACTCCCCTAAAAATGTGATACAAGTCAAAGGGCCCTTTGTTTTTTCCGCCACCAATGGAGCGCCCCACGCTCGGGACAATTGCACGAATCCATCCAGTAGCTCCCGGCACCACCCGGACTGTGCCTCCTGTACGAACAGGAAGTCATCCAGGTAATGTACCACATTAGCGCAGGCCACCTGCTCCACAAAAGCCCAATGCATAAACGTACTAAACTGTTCAAAATAAGCACATGAACTGAACAACCCATTGGCATGCATTTATCGAAATAACTGTTACCTTCGAAACAAAACCCTAACAAATTAAATGCGGACGGGTGCACCGGCAACAAACAAAATGCGGATCCGATGTCCACCTTTGCCATCAAACACCCATGACTTCACCAGCCACCTCTTTAGCTTCGTCCCTCGCGCCAATTGAAACCCCTGCTGGCCTTTCCTCCCCCTATTAACCAACCCCTGCTGTCTCTCCATCTCTCATTGGCTCCCGCGCTCCTCACTCAGCCCACGGGAGCCAATGGATTCATAAGATGCCATCCGCGTCCTGTTACCTGGCACCCAGGCCGCCACCACGCTGGGACCACGCACCACGCCGCCCCCTCCCGTTAACGGTGGCCACCTGGTACGTGGCCCGCAGCCTTCCCATTATTTTATATATCTATCCCTGTACCTATCTATATGTTAAACTTTATGCATTTAAAAATAGTTTCCAGGGTTAATCCATGAATAAAGTGTTATTCCAGCAGGTTATACTAGTTTGAAACTCTATGCCCTTGGTACCCTTGCTGTTAAGCAAAGTAGACTGGAAACGCTATGGACTTTTCCCTTTTTTTATTTTATTCTTCAACAAAAATGCTTATTACATTGGACTTGGTATACTTTACCTGTAAAAAATAAATTACAATACAATTCAATATGTGGGGTGTAATCTTCCAAAGAACCGCCTAGTTTTAGGCAGTAAGAATGCTTAAATGTCATTATAGTCAATGCACGCAAGTGGCCGCTTGCATGCATAAATGATCCGTTAACAAAAGATCAACTACTGTAAGAGAATGCACTTGTTTGCATTCCACATGGCTGGAATTTGGATGGAGGATAAGCAACGTGAGGAAGTCCATATCTTGTTCATAGAATGTTATAATCTGTGCATGACGCACTTGCAAAAAAAATAGGTGTCGTCATTTGCACCACTTCGAAGGCAAAGAGGCAATCCCCCCACAGGGATATAACAGACGTTTTATGAATTCTTTTGTTATGTTTGTATGGTATTTCTGTTCTTTATAAAACTTGTCCTTATGTGGATGGTATATTTGTTTTTGGACCACCGGTTCTTTTTGCCCATAAAATCTTGCCTTAGCTTAGGAGCCATTCCCCGCCATTTATACTAATATTGTATAAGGTTAAGTACACGCACACTTGACTTTATAAAACAGATGTAAAATACGCATGTGGAAATGTGCGTCAGCTGGCACAACTTTACCAGGTTCCCTTCGTGGGGACTATGTACTGAGCTGCATTAGGTATTTCACGTGGCTTTTACCAAGAGCTAACAGTGTGGCACTGTCTTAACTCTTAACATGCGCTAGTTGCCACATCAGACACCTAGAGGATAATTTTATGAAGTCCTACGTTGTTAGATATTTTTCTGCATGTTGCTACCACTTATTTCATAATGTAAGGTATGCGCATTTCTGACTTTATAAAAGAGGTGTAAGTCAGGGCTCGACAAATCCTAGATGCCAAGTTGCCATGGTGCCTACAAATTGCATCCTGGCGCCCAAGATTTGAAAGTCTTTTATACTCTGGCCCATTGCGATTGGA
Organism: Ichthyophis bannanicus; assembly: GCA_033557465.1. Lineage (NCBI taxonomy): Eukaryota > Metazoa > Chordata > Amphibia > Gymnophiona > Ichthyophiidae > Ichthyophis > Ichthyophis bannanicus. The sequence goes on along the minus strand of CM066049.1, from coordinate 113,226,097 downwards.
TCTCTACATAGCAGTTGAACCACGCAGAGGAGGACGTTTGGCTGTACAGAGTTGGAATGAGGGCAGTGTTGTTGCTATTTGGATAAGGGCCAACACTGATGGCCTAAGTTGCAATCTGGAAAATCTGCTACTGGGTAAGTGCTGCACTTTTTTGGATAGCTCTGCTCACTGCTGATATCCGGTGGCAGCTCCTATCTAGATACCACCTTGGAATATCCCACTGATATTAAAGCAGCATGACTGACCACCGTGGTGTTTGAATATTGGCCCTTAAGAGTTTTGAGTGATTGTGAACTACACATCATTTTTCCAGTCTGAAGCGCAATCTAGTTTTCTGCCTCTAGGATCACATGTATTAATTTATTTATTTATATTTCTTGTCTTGTATATACAAGAGTTACAATAAAACATTAAATACAGAAAAAGCCATCTACAGGCTGTGAGCCCCGTGCCTCATGGATCTTTGCTTAGCATGCTGTACTCATTCTATAATGCTTAGTTAAATGGCACCTTTGAAATCCACTGGGTACTTGCAGGGGCTTGTGGTCCTCAGAGGCAGAGTAACGCATTTGTAGACTTTGTACCTTCTGTGTGGCAAGGACAACGCCTGCAGCTGAAACTACCAGTGGGGGATTTGAAAATGAGCTCTCTGCATGCAGTAAGCCAGCGTTGCTCTCCTCCCATCCCTAGAATAGCCCCTTCTACCTTCAGTAGGGCTTTGAAAATTCCCCCTAAACAGGGCTTCATTTGTAGACAAAAAGGAAATGGAACTGTGGGTAGTGCCACTGCCAGAGGTCACCTGTGGGGGCAGGGCCATGACCGGACGTAACCAGCGGGGATGTGGACATGAATGAAAGTGACCTGTGGAGGTAGGACAAGGGCTGGACTTGAATAATGATTTATTTGGGGATAAAAAGGAAGCTGGTATGTACAGATATATTTGAAAAATAATGTTTTGTAAAATATTTGTCAATTAAACATAATACCAAAATTTGCAATGCTTCACTCAGTCTTGGATTAATAAATATTGCCCCCCTCCTTGGCACAATTCCACCATTATCCCTCCCCCTGTGCCCCTTCCTGCCCAATCTTTTTTTGTCACTTCCCCTCTTCCTGTCCCCCCCCCCCTTAGAACAATTTCACAATTTCCCCTCTTCCTTTCTCCCTCCCTGACACAATTATGCATGCCCCTGCCCTCCTCCCCCCGGCACAATTATGTTCTATTTCCTTCTCATCCCCCAAACCTTTATTTTATTTCCATTTCCTCTTCCCTGTATGCCCCTCCTGCATAATCATTGTCCTTCCTGCCCTTATCTGTCTTGCTGTGGTCCCAAAAAGATATTTGGATAAAGATTAGCTCCTCTGCTCCCGAGTCCCAACAGAAGCTGCTGCAGTCTAGTTTTTAAACCCTGAAGCTCGCACACACAAGCAGGACTAGAGGAACAGTAGCAGGACAGATCCTCACCAAGCTGCAGTAAACACAGCGGAAGTATCTGGTAGCTGCTGCATCTGGTCGTGATCTTCAGTCATGCAAAGAGTGGGAGGCACTAGCTAAAAAATCTCAGTTTAGAAATTTTTATTTCAGGATAATTGTGCTAATTAAGAGGTGGCTTTGGCCCAACAAAAAGCACAGCTGAAAGATGACTAGAGTTTCAGGCAAATAATAAAAGAGGTGACAAAATAAAATTTGTTTTAACAGTTATTCTGATACCCCCACCCATTTTTGTCAGTGCCTGGCCATGAACCCCTAACCATTGGGTTAAAAGACAAGAGTCTTGCAAGAAGAGCTATTATATTTCCAGAAACAAACTTTAATCAGCCTGATTTTTCTGTCTTGTATTTCTGGTGATCTTAGTTCCTGTTCAGCAAAATTTGTCTGGTTTTGGGCTCAATTGAAAAAAGTAGCTGGATTTTTTTGCGAATCTATTGATTCCTTGTTCTAAAGACTCATTCCAGACTCTTCTTTTTCCATGTTCCTGTGCCAGAAATTCTGTGAAATCATGTCTAAAACTATCAGAGACATTTGTCAAGTCAAATCCAGATCCTAGTTGCCCCGTTAATTTATAAAATTACCTCCAATGTATTTTCTCATGTATTTTATAAAAACCTGTACGATATAAAATTCTGCCTTATGTAGCTAATCCTGAGGCTATCTTGTTGCTGTGTGTACTTACAGGTGTACATGCCAAGCTTTACTGTGGAAAACCATTATAGAATAACTTCCCCTTCCTCTGCATGTCAAAATATTTATATATTTTATATTTAACTCATCTTTTTGGTAGCTCAAGGCAAGTTGCAATCAGGTGCAGTAGGTATTTCCTTGTCCTTGGAAGTCTTACAATCTAAGGGATCCTTTTGCTAAAGTGTGCTAAGCAGTTACTGTGCACTGATCTGCAGGACACTGAATGAGTGGGGTAGGGATGGAGAGCTAGCATGGTGAGCATATTAATGCAGAGTGACATATCATGCGCTGTCAAAGCTGCCAATAGCGCAGGTTCACCTAACATCATCTGAATAGGTGGAATTAAGAGCACCTGTGGTAGTAATGCACAGATGAATATCATAATGCATGCCACTAAGTGTCAGGAACATGTTGGACACAGCCCTTACAGTTAACACAGAAACTTTGAAAGTAACGCAATTTAGTTTTTGTGCTAAATGTGCATTAGGTGCAAAAACCTAATGCATTTTAGTCAAAGGTCCCTATGTTTGTACCTGAGGCAGTGGAGGATTAAGTAACTAGCCAAAGGCCACAACATGTGCTGGTGGGCTTTGGTCACCAGGCTGCTGTTCTGACTAGTAGGCTACTCCGTTCGTACAAAATTTCATAGGAAGCTACATGGATGATGCACTGTTGATATATTACTGTGGACTATATATATATATATATATATATAGAGCTGTACCAAGCCATAAATGCACTCTGTGCAACTTGCAAATCTGGTGCCCCCCCTCCACATCATCGCCTCCATCACATGTTTTGTCATCTCCCCATCTTACCCCATGCAGCTGGCTCCCTCCTGCACTACCTGCCTGGCCTGCCCTTGCACCACCGCCACCTTTCCTGTTCCCTTGGCTGCGGTGGCGGCAGTAGAACGGACCTCCAATTTAAAGAACAAACCAAACTACTGGTCTTTCCAACTCTGCGCTTGCATGGCTGCTGTGATTCCCCCCCCCCTTCTTTGATGTAAGTTTGCCTCAGAGGTGAGAGGGATCAGAGCAACCATGCAAGCATGAAGTCAGAAAGACCTGCTCCGCTGCACCACTGCCGTCCCCACTGCCAAGGGAACAAGAAAACTGGTGGCGAGGTAAGGGCAGGCAGCATGGGGGGAGCAGAGGCTAGTGGTTGGTCCTAAGTGTGCCCCTATTTTGTGCATCTTGGGCGGCTGCACTACTCGCTTTGTGCTGGGAATGGCGCTGTGTATATATATATCTGTATATTTGAAAATAAGGCAAAGAACAGAGCTGGATGAGTGAATATAGCATTCCAGCATACTCCGACTGTTACTAGGCTTTTGACAGACAGATTATGTGACTAGCAGATGAAACTGAAGTTACCATTTCTCTAGAGTTATGAAACTATGCCAATTATGGGCATTCAATTTTGACAGCTCAAAACAGACTGAAGGGTCTGTTTTCTATTGTTTCACATCTCTTCTCCTTTTCTTCTAAGACACCTTCTTCTTTGTCTTCTTACTGCTGAAATTGCTCAGTATTTCTCAGATACGATTCAGACACTTTGGAGGGGTTTTATTCAGTTCCCCTTAACTAGTCCCTCTCTTTTTCAAGGATCTCCATCTGATGAGGATATAGCCTCCTCTCATGATCACTCCTTTTCCCATACCTAGGCACATGTTAATCCTGTCGCTATGGCAATCCTTTCCAAAGTTCTTCCTCTTCCACAAAAACTACATCTCTGCAGGACCCTATTCCATCAACTTGGATTTTAGACCCTTCCTTAGCCCTTCTTCCTTTTATGTTGACTATTTAACTCTATCCTCTCCTATGGTACATTGCCTCACTACTGGAATCAGCAGTTGTTCTGCCCTTGTTGAAAAATCCTAATCTTGATCCTTCCATTAATGGCAACTTTCATCTGGTCTCTAATCTTCCATTCCTCTCTAAAATCTTAGAAAAGTTGACCTTTCTTCATCTCTCTAATCTAGAAAAATCCAATCATCTTCATCCTCGGCAATCTGGAATTAGGTGGGATCATTGTACTGAAACAATTCTTCTTTCTGTTCGTAACGATGTTCATGTTTCCTGGGGTGACATTTCTCTGGCTATATCTTTGGATCTTTCTAGTGCATCAGATTTGGTTGATCACTCCCTTCTCCTTTCTCGTCTTGCAGATGTTGGACCGTGCTGCAGAGGTTTCATTCATTCCTTTCTGATCGCTCTTATTTTGTCACGCTTCAGGGATCCACCTCTTCTCTCCTCTACCTTGTGGTGTATCTCACAGCTCAGTATTGACGCCTCTTTTCAATGTTTTCTTTGCTCCTCTTGCTCTTCTGATTCAGCAGCAGGGTATCTCTGCATATTTCTATGCGGATGACATTCTGCTGCTGTTTCACACTTCTGCAATGTCATCTGATCTTATTTTGAACTTGTCTGGACTCAGTCTCTTCCTGGCTTAATGCTCATCGCTTAATACTTAATTCTGCAAAAGCATCTGCTCTATGGCTGTTGGATTCCTTCCCTTCCCCAGGTCTATCACCTACCATTCATACCTTCCGGATCCCTTTGGTGTCTTCCCTGAGATATCTTGGTGTCATCTTAGATCCTGCAATTAGCTTTCATTCTCACATCAACTCCTTAACGAAATGCTGTTTCTTTACCCTATGCCAGATTAGTTCCATTTGTTCTGTTCTCCTTTCATCATTTTTAGTTACATTGCTTCTATCTTTGATAATTTCAAAATTGGATTACTGCAACACCATTTACTCGGGTCTTCCGAAGTATCAGCTTCGATGACTACAATCTATTCAAAACATGTCCATATGACTATTACTGTACATCATGCCTCAAGATTTGACCATGTTACTCCTTTACTCATCAAGTCCCACTGCTCCCTATCGCATACCGTTCTCAATACAAATGACTTACTCTCGCTCATAAGATCATGCATTCTGGTTCTGCGGAGTACCTTCATTCTCACCTCATCCCCCATGCTCTGTCTCGAGTCCTATGTTCAGTGCATGCTAAATATTTGTTCATTCCTCCCCCCTCAGGCTCATCTTGAAAGTACCCATCACACTGCATTTTTTCTAGCTCCTTATCTCTGGAATTCCTGTATATAGTTTATTATATTATAGTTTGAAATGTTCTCTGTAACCAAGTTTCTGTAATTTTTGTTCAATGTAAACTGCCCTTGATCATTGGAAGGGGCGGTATGTAAGAAATGTTAAATAAATGCCCTCCATTCCTTACTACATATGGAATCTTCTTTTTTTTAATTTAAAGCTGCCCTCAAAACTCATCTTTTCCAGCTGGCCTTTGATCTTAAGATTGGGTATGTTTAGGATCCCCTCTTCTTAATTCCCTCCTCACTGTTACTTTCTATCCTATTAAATTTTTGGTGCTCTTTTCCAGTTTCTATTTATTGTATTTCTGATATTTATTGTAAATCACTTTGATTGTCAAGAAAGGCGGTATATCAAGTGTTTAAATAAACATAATCTTATTACCTTTGTTCTCTGTAAACCGCCACTGATCTTGGGAAGTGGCGGTATATAAAAGTTTTTCCAATAAATAAAAATAAATAAAATAAACCATGGCAATGAAATTCATTGCAGGCTGCGTACTGTATGTGTGTAAGTTTTTACAGGGGAAACTATCTGCAAACCAGCTAATACAGATTGTGTGCACGGCGCGCGTTTCCCAACTCAGGGCACCGGACAATTGAAATGAAAGTCAGAAACATGGTTGGTTAACTGTATTGGACCATAGGATTACCAGGACCTCATGTCCTTGATGCAGATTTTTTTATTAATATGATATCAGGATGGAATGGATTGGTGGACAACATTTTTGTTTATTTGGATTAACTGTTGAACTGGTGTTGGTCATGATATGAGCTGATGAGTTCAAGGTATTGCAAATGCTGAAAGTATTGCTCTATCAAAAATAAAATGTTAACATACTAGGAAACCAAAAACATCATAAATTGAATGAATAGTGAATAATTATTAGAAGGCCTCAGGGAGACAAAGTGTTTCAACAGATCATTTAACCTCTCAAGCTTATTGCACCCACACCTTTCATCATACAGTATGTCTCTCTGGCAAAAGTTCATGTTTTGGATTTTTAAATTATCCCACCTCATGTGATAATCCAGTTCCCTAAACTTAACTAAATCAATATTCATAGTGCACTCTTCTTCTTAGATAGTTAAATAATACATATACTTCTTTCAAAGTATAGCAGCATCCACATAGATGTTCCTGCTACAAACATGTGCTGTCTCATGCTAGTTTGCATATGGGAAGTCCATTGGTGTGGCAAAATGAAACCAGGAGCCTGCATTTCCCGAATGTGCTCATTGTCAACATGGAAAATATAGGGAAAGTAAGTGTAGCTCCTTCTCCACACCCTCTGGATGTTTGGCAGGCAAAACGAGCACTTTTCTGATGCCTATTTGTGGCTGGAGAAGGTATAAACTTGGACAGAGCTCGAGTCCTGCACGGCATGTCAAATCTGACGTCCAGGTTCTTTGACATGCCTAGAGCACACCCTCATTCTGATTTGGATGTCCTCACACCAGGGATACCTTTAAAACCACTTTCTTAAATGGCTGCAGACTCATCTCCATGCTTTGAATGTCTGTGTTCCCGTTTTCAGAGATCCAAAGCATGAACTGGGCTTCTAAAATAACCCCCTATATATAGAAAGTAAAGGAGATTATCGGAATCGCAATGATGAAGAAACTGTCTGGTGCTGTAACACTTTGGAGCATGTTTTTCACTTTCTGTGCATTAGGAGCAAAAGCTAATGTGTGGTAAGTGCAACAGTCCTGCACTTACCACACAGTCCTGTTGGGCATGCCCGGAGTGTTCCTGGCAGTTCCCACACTCAACAGTTCCTGAACAAGTGGCAGCAGCGTTTATCGTTAACATGGGTGCACTTACCACCCATCGAGTTGGCATTAAGTGCACCTGTGCTACCTGCAACATTGACAGCACATGCTAATTCTTTATCTTTATTCTATTTTTGATAAACCGCTTAGGCCAAAGCATAACAGTGGTGAACACAAAGGACTGCAGAAGATTAAGAAAGGAATGCCATTGTCATATAGGAAAGCAAAGAGGGAGGAGACGAGCTAGATGCCAAGGGAGCAGGAGGAAGGGAAGGACAGAGAGGAAGGGAACAGAGGGAGGGAGGGGAAAGGGAAGATAAGAGCTGGGATTAGGGAGGAGGACTGGAGATATTAAATGCTAAATGGACAAGGTGTGTTTTTAGAGTGGCCTTGAACTTACTGAAGGAGGATTCTGAACAAAGGGTATGAGGGAGGGGCTTAGGAAAAAGGAGGCTGAGTGTCGTGTATGTTTGAGGTGGGCTTTGGAGACAGGAGGAAGGGCTAGACGGTAAGTATGGATTGAGCGCAGAAGGCGAGAGGAAGTGTGGAAGTGGAGGAGGTCAGCAAGTTTTCATGGGGTGGAGGCATGAATAGTTCTGTGAAAATATTTAAGTATTTTGTAATGGATTCAAAAGCGGACCGGAAGCCAATGGAGACAGGAGTGGAGAAACATGGTCCAAGTGGGAGGAGAAGGTTAAGATGTGAGCAGCTGTGTTTTGAGTAATTGGAGTTATGGAGACGGTCTTGTGAGAGACTTGCTAAGGTAATGTTGCCTTAATCAATTCTTGTGATGACAAGGGAGAGAAGTGTAGTCAGGGCAGAAGGGGAGAGGAAGGGGCGCACTGCACAAAACTGTCGGAGGTGGTAGAAGGAACGATGGGAGATGGATGAGATGTTCCGAGAAAGAAAGTGAAGAATCAAATGATCACCCTGAGATATCTGAAAGAAGAGACCAGGGGTATAAGAGTTGGAGGAGAGGGTAGGGGTCAAAGAGGGGGAAGTGGCACCAAATGTAATCCAGGTAGGAGAGGATTTAGAAGGATTTAACTGAAGTTCAAAGACACCCAGGTGTAAAATATGGTCCAAACATGAATTGAGGGGGCAATGTCGGAAACTGGCACTAACTGAAACATGCAGTCAACAGTCACTCTCAGCTCCTGACCTGCTCAGTTCCTGCTCAGTTGCATGCTAAGTAGTAACCATGGACTTTCTAATGCATGGGCTGTTTTTAGTGCACTGTAGTCCCATGCATATCTTTTAGGGCCCGATATACAAAGAATTTATGCTCCTAAATTCGCCTCTTTGAACATTTGCTAGGGCTGAGTGCCTAAATATTTTCTTAACATTTCTATAAACTCCTAAATTTAGGAGTATAAAAAATAGGTGGCAACAGGATTGGATTTAGGGTTGGGGAAAGTTAGGAGCTTAGCACTGATTTTCAGCATTGGGCACATAAATTAGGCTCAGATCTAGGCGAATGAATAGCAGACCTAAACATGAGCATATATTTTAAGCTCCTAAATTTGGATACATTTGCAGCTGAAAAGACTCCAAAGTGTGGCTGAAAATAAGGCTTCTAAATATATGCCTAAATTAGGAGTTCAGCTTTTTTTGAAAATCGGGCCATTAGTGTCTGCTACGGCATATGTTATCTGTCAGCGTAGTTTACTAAACTTGCCGCTCTGTGTGTGTGTTCACAATAAGTGTGCTCCCAGGACTATTAGACGAATTTTTTTAGATATTCTCCTGACAATTGCTTGCAAGGATTGTTTGAGTGCCTTTATAAAATAGACATTTTGGACTTCTCAATATTTGCTCCAGTTATAAAATCAGCCCCATATGGACTTTTCATCTTAGTACAGCTTTTCATAGAGTAATTGCCAGCTCCTTTGTGAAAAGATCAGTGAGAACAGCAACTAGCACATGATACTTGAATACTTAAACAGAGCAGCGTCATCTGGTGGCCTTCCAATTGATTGCATCTTCAATATAGATTTTAATGTATAGTTTTGCATTTTTCAGGAAACACTTCTGTATGGGCCCGGTATTAGACTGAGACCTCCAACTAATTTTACAAAGGCCACCTTAAGTCCCTGCCAGCCTGAACTAAATGCAACCAGCAGCCTAAGAGATAAAGACTCTATAATGCAGCGCGTTTTCCCTTTAGCTCTCCAGCTTTTCGACTGTAAGCGCCTCCGCCACGTGTATCCACAGGATGCCACAATGATATTTACATGTGTGGGAAGAGAACTGAAAAGCTTTGAGCACTAATACCTCTGGAATTAAATACAAATCAGACCGAACAATGCAGATCTTAATAATTAACTGCCTGACAAATTATACAAAATGTATTTTTGCCCAAGTTGTTTCTTGAATTGAATCAAGATGGAACTGCATTTGACTCAAAAGTGGATATTTTGCTTGTCTTTATATTTTTGGCAGACTGATGTTCTGACATTTTGTTATTCTTAGTAGCAGTAGACTAAATGGATTTCAACAGAACCATTTTCATGTCATATACTGTAAATGTATTCGGATGGCAGGAACATTTAAAAATGCTGTTAGGACAAAAAAGAACAAAGGATAAAAGAACTAAGTAAATGCACCAGAGAAATAAAGTCAGATGCAAACTTGACTTTTTTAAAAAGTTAAAATAGCAAAATGTCCTATTGTTGATAATGCTGTTCATGAAGGGACATGTGTTCTAAAGGTCACCGTGCAGTAAATCCACTGAGTGTGGGACCACAGTTACCACTACCATTATATTAAGGAGGCCACCACAGTGAACCTCCTATGGAGGTCGCATAGTGCGGGTCAGGGTGGAACAGATGGTTGGTGGTGACCGCTCAGAGTGGTTAACACGAGGGACATAGCCACATGCTAACCATCCCAATAATGCTTAGTGCAGGTGCAGTTAATGCCGCCCATCGAGGTGGCAGTAACGGCACCCCTGGCAATCATCCAGCTTTAGTGCAAGGATGGTATTGGACCCATATTAACTACATGAGGACATGCTGGGCACCTCCTTAGCATGCGTCCGGTGCTAACCCCGTGCTAAATTTTGCATGCCACTGTGCATTATAATAATGAGCTTTAGTAAACTTAAGCCAGAACGACTGAGCTGCTGGAATAATCCGTATGCAGAAATGTGTACCCATATTGTGAAAAAGTAATTTTGCTCCTGTGAATTCCTGACAAAATGAGCATTTTGCCATCGACTTTCTAGAATTTACCCCAGTTCCTTTTGAGTTTGCCCTTTTTGTGCTAAAGACGTGATGTTAAACTGTGTCAAAAGGTCTGAGTCTTTTATTAAAATTTTACACAAAACCTTTAGGTGGAAGCTGAAGAAAATATCTCCAGATGGGTGCACACAATTTGCAGCAGGCTTATCTGTTGCCTGAAGTTAACAGCAAGGCTTGAATTCTAAGGTGGTTTGCATTCTTTGTACCAGGTTGATGGTGGTTGGAGGAGAAACCAATTATAAACCCGGTGCAATGCTAGCAATAAAAAAATTATCACATTCTAATTGGTTTATGAGAGGTCATTATCTTACAGATAATGTAAAGGGCAGGCAAAATGACAACCCTTTGTTTGCTGAATAATAAATTTGTATTCATGGTTTTAATTAAATTAGGATAGTGAGACTTTATTGTAATGGTAAAGACTTCTGCACAATCCTTTTTTAAGATCTATTCTCCCTCTGTCAGATGAGGTCTGCCTTATCTTTGCTGTTTTAATATCAAGCATAAAGGGCTATATTCAGATAGACTTTTTCATGGGAATGAAATAGGAAGACAAGACCCATCTAGAAAGGCTTAAGGTGTCTGGTTTTTCGTCAAATTGTTAGAGGGGCAAATGAAAGGGATATTTGCATGCCCTGTGCAAGGACTGGAAGTACCCTAGGCAAGCCCTCCATCCTGCCCCCTCCCCACTGCCCCGCCCCCAGGTCCCATAGTTGCCTCTGGGGCCTGCAGAGGTGGTAAAGCATTGAAACCATGAGTAAGCAGTTACCTGTACTCTGGTGCTGCGTCACGGTTTCTGCCTTGTAGTTCCTGTCTTTTAAGACCTGCTGCTTTTGCCCCCTCTGATGCAGCAGCAGGTCTTAAAACGCAGGAACTATGACACAGCACTAGAGAATTTAGGCAAGCGGTGACTGCCTAGTTCACCTAATGGTCATGCCAGCCCCGGATTTATACAGGGAACAAACATTTAGTTAGTTTTCATTTTTTTATGAACATTTTCTGATTTGGGGGTATTTTTTTCAGTTAGTTTCATACACTCTGTATGGAGTAACCTAGCAGTTAGAGCACTGGTTTGGGAACCAAGTGACCAGTGTTCGTTCCTAGTAGCATGCCTTGGGCAAGTCACTTAACCCTCCGTTGCCTTAGAAGAATCCAACTTATCAATGTCCCTGTTTAATGTACATATCCAAGTTTAAGTTACAATGTACACCATTGACTAAAAATGATAAAGCATTATAAAAAAACTGTTAAATTCAATGTAACAGGGAATTCTTAGTGCAGGGTAACTAACTTAGCTCACTGATTTGTCAGATGGTGCACATTGTTAAAAATTTAGTGTGCACTAAATTTATAAATATAACATGCACTAATAAATGCACCACTTTCCTCCATTCTTCCAGATTCCAGCCTCTACTTATATTTACTAAATCACTTGGTCAGAATTACTCCTCTCTTACTTCCTTTGATTTTTTTTTTTTTTTTACCTATTTCAACTTGGGCTCACTTAGTACACTGTATTAAACTTGCCCCTAAGAGATCTTCCCTTAGCAAGCAGTAGTAGATAAAAAGAGCATGTGGGCTGGATCAGAACCATGCTGACGGATGGGAGCATTCCCACTCCAAACCCATGCAGTTAGTGTGGGTTGGAGGACTGCCATGCTAAATAGGCAGCTGCCAATATTTCAGGTGCACTTACCGCCACTAATTGTAGGGGCATTAATTGCACCAGTGCTAACTGCACAAAGGATGACTAGCACAAGCTAACAGCACCTACGTTAACTTCTATCTGCAGTCAACGCCCATTCTTCACCCTAAATCCCTGTCCCCACTCCTATCTAAGTTATTACTGTAAGATTTTTAGCACAGCGGCTTAGCGTGAGGTAAAAGCTACCACAGTCCTGCACTAAAATCTGGAGCCCCATTCCGGGAAGAAGACATCCGGGGACCGTCCTCACTGAACATGGGGCCATAAGGACCTGATTCTAGTCCATGGGAATACAATGTTCCCATGGGAGCCAGAATCAGGCCCCAGGACAGCCTGGCATGGCCCCTCTACCTGTGGCTCTGGCCCCCCAAATCCCCACACCTGATCCATAAATGGCCTCCCACGGCCTAGATCAGGTGGTGGGGACCCCCTGCACTCGGCCTCAGGGGTGGCTCCCCTGCCTCAATGTGGCAAATTGTGCTGCTTATACCACCTCTGAGGTAGTATAAGCAGCATGTCCCAGCAGGCCCGGCAGCATGTACAGGGCTACGACCTGAATTGGCCCTGTATGTGCTGCTGGGCTGCCCTGCCCCCTCCTGCTGAATCTCCCCATCCTGATGCACAGGATGTATAGGGAGAGCTGGTAGGGAAATAAGGTACAGCTGGCTTGCAGTACTGCACGTCATGGTGGGTTGTGCAGTCCCGCTACCCATGTTCGAGAATGAGGGCCCTAGTGTGAGATTTAGTGTGTGGTGACCATTGCCACACTTTAGTAAAACCTGCCTCTTAATGACTAAAGGCAACTTGAACAAAGGCTACCCGGTAGCAGATCTGCTCTAAAAAATGATGCTCCATGGGCTCCGATGATGGCTGAAACTGCGATGAAAAATGAAAGCAGGATCAAGAGCTCAGCATGCATTAAGTACTGACTACTGGAGAGAGACTGATGGAGATGAAAAGATCATTGGTCTTGCAGAATTCTAAGACCTTCTTCCAGCAACACAAGCGGTGACTGTACACATGGACTTCACCCAATGGATTGTACAAAAATCTAATTGACCACATCTGTGGAAGTTACATAACATCAACAATGACAAAACCTGGAGCTGACTATGGTACAGATCACCAATTAGATTTACACCTGCTCCGACACAAATAGGTGTTTAAAAAGTGCTTCTTTAGGCTCTATGCAGGAGGGATTAAGGGGATATCCACCTTTCCCTCATTTATTTTACTAACAAAAATATTTGTTGCGGTATCTGCCCGGGGGGGGGGGGGGGGGGGGGGAGTCACTAGTCACGAGGGCGGCAGCTGCCGAATTTGTGTGAGCGCGTTTTTTCTGATGGGTAAAAAGCGTAAGGGCAAGGGGGCTTCGTCCTCCCACCCCCATTCTACCTCAACGCCGATTTCTGCAGGTCCGATGGATTCTTTTGTTCTGCACGCTGATCGAGCTGTGGCGCAACAAGGGGATGAGTCCCGGCTTGCAATAAACGCCGGAGTCGGGTGGCTCGGTGTCTGCTTCGGGTATTTCTCTCTCCCCTCAGAGACCGGCACCAAAGGCATCCTGCGGCCATCCCTTACCGGAAGGGTTCCTGGAGCTCAGCTACCCACCAAAGGTGAAGGAAGTCAGCGGCTCGGGTGGACCGGGAATTGAGGGTTGGCGAGAGTGTGAGGCTGTGATTCTTGGGCAGCATAAGTCAACAGCTGCAGTAAAAGAGGTGCCGATTATGGAAGGACCAGTTGATCTGGAGTCTACGACTGTGGGTGGTGTCCCAACGCAAGAGGCAAGAGTGGATGTAGGACATTTGGATTCTGTTCTGGGACAAACATTTACCCTGCAACGTCCAGAGACCTTTACTTTAGAGTCAATCTGGCAGGCAATCTTCTCTTTAGGTGTGGCTTTAGTACCACGGGTAACTTCTGTTGAGAAGAAAGTGAACGACCTTGATCTCAGTATGGAGGGTTTGGAACAAAAAGTTGAGGCCCTACAACCAGAGGTGGTTGATTTACGTCGGAAGGTGGAAACCTTGGAAGAACAAGCGGATGCTTTTCGAAAGAACTTTTTGTCTACACAAGTGAGGTTGGAGCAATTGGACAATCTTTCCAGGATAAATAATCTTCGGATAATTAATTTTCCAAGAGTTATTTCTATATCTCCTAGAGAAATGTTTCGGTTATATTTAGTTGAGGTTCTGGGTGAATCCCCTGAGTTGATCCCCCCTTTGGTTAGAGTGTATTATCTGCCTAAGGCTAAATTAACCTCGGGAGAGGCTATGGTGGGGGGTGGCCTGGAACAAGAAAATGTTCTTAAATTTAACTGAGTTTCTTGAGAACTCTGTGCAAGAGAATCCAATTCCCTCTACATTGTTAGTTACTTTTGCTCTGTTATCTGATAGAGAATGGCTCTTGAAGCTTTTTTTTAAGAAAAGAAATCTTTTATTTAAAGGGTTACTGGTGAGAGTGTATCCTGATTTATCTAGGGATACGCAGAAACGTCGTAAGGAGTTTCTATTGTTGCGTCCTGGCATTCTTCAGTTGGGGGGTTTGTTTTTTCTAAAGCATCCATGTAAATGTCTGGTGAAATATAAATCGTTTTCTTATACTTTTTACGAACCTTCCCAACTTACTGCCTTCATTAGTGCCAGGCGTATGGAGTTCCCACAGAAGCCATCATTAGAGCTCTCATAGATTTATTTGCCATAGCTAGACAGTTGCTTCCAGTTTCTTTACACTTTTGGGTATTATTATATGGATGTGGATCTTTCCCCCCCTGTATAGTGGGCTAGTGTGGTGGATATCTCTTAATTCATTAGGATTTGCTTTGTTAGTTTTAGGTGTATGGTTGTTTCTTTGAGATATCTACTTGTTTTCTTCAAGAATGTTTTTGTAACTTTGTTTTATTTTGTAAAATTTCATAAATATAAAATAAAATAAAAAAAATTATTTGTTGCCCTTAAAATATCTCCTTTTAATTTTGCCCACAGTTCTACTTCCCCCAGTTGTTCACATCAAGCTAATGACTTCATGAGGTCTTCCTTCATTTTGCAGTCAGTTTTCGTGAAGTCTAGGACCCTTGCTTTTGAATGCATCATCTTCACCTGTGTTCTACTACTGAAGTTCAATATCCAGTGATCACCCACTACAACATTTGCAAGCAGCGAGTCCAGTATCGACCCCTCTCACATGTGTTCTGTTACCATCTGTTGGAGCAATTCTCCTTGTAGAGACTCCTGTATCTCCCTACTTCTGGGATATCCCAATCAACCTCTCCCCTTTCATATTGTGAATGTTTTCAATTTAATCTCTTATCTATTTTTTCTGCCTGCGAGGGAGGTCTGTATATCACGCCAGTGTAAAGGGATTTTCATTCCCTCTTTCTAGGCTAACCTATAGTTCCTCCTCCTTCCCTCAAGCCCTTCAGTTCTTGTGGCTTGAATATTTTTAGCATATGCTATACCTTCTTCCTTTCTTCCAACCTTGTCTTTCCTGATATTTCTGTTAGTGAAGCTTTGGTACCTGTTGGAAAAAGTGAAAAGAAAAGCCCCACCAATGTCCCTACCCTATCTTCAATTGTCCTGACAGTAAAAATTAGCTTATGTGAAAACTAATACCCATGAGTGTTCCCTACTGCAATAGTTTAGCTTGTCTCTTCAAATGAGAAATGTGTTTATTTATCTAGGCTATCTAATATAGAGTGTCCCCTTTGTAGAATTACTTCGAAGAGATGTTAAGATATTCAAAGCTCATGGACATAGTAACAGTAAGCTAGTAAATGACGACAGATAAAGACCAGTATGGGTCATCTTGTTTGCCCAATAAGGTGGCTAGAATGATGTCTGGTGCTCCATGCAGGTTATCCCTCTCTATGCCTTTGTTTAGGGCTGTACCCGCCGTTCCAGACAGAGAAGGGGGCAACCTATTTGTTGAAGTATAAAACGTATTTGCTTGTTTGGGTTCCATCCTCTTGCTATATAAGGATCTTCTGTATCTGTCCCATACCTTTTTGAATTCTGTCACTGTTTTTGCCCCCACTGCCTCTGTTGGGAGGGCATTCTAGGTGTCCACCACCCTTTCCATGAAAAAGCATTTCCTGATATTGCTTTTAAGTTTACTTCCTTGCAGCTTCATTTTATGCCCTCTAGTTTTACAGCTCCCACTTTTTTGAAGAAAGGTTTGTTTGTTCATTAATACCAGTTAAATATTAAGGGTCTGTATCATACCACCTCTGTCCCTCCTCTCCTCTACGGTATACATATATTTAGTTCTTTGAGATGCTTCTGAAATATAGTATACTATATAAGAGGGAGGAGTAGCCTAGTGGTTAGGGCAAGGTACCTCAGGCCAGAAGGTCGGGGGTTCAAATCCCACTAGAGGACAGCAACCTTGGGCCGGAAGGACTGGGGTTTCTAGTCCCGCAGATGCTCCTTGTGGTCTTGGGCAAGCCACTTAACCCTCCATTGCCCATGTTCCCTGTAAGTATTAGTGTATGTGTCTCATATCCCCTCATGTTAAATGTATCCCCCAATTGTGTTGTGACCACTTTGATGATTGAAGGATAAGGCGGTATACAAAAACTATCTAAATAAATAAAATAAATAAATAGTATACTGAATTATTTCCTCAGAGCCCAAATTTGTCTGGTATCTTTAACTCCCTAATCTGCCTACTCAAAAATAAACCTAATCTAAATAAAGCCCTTAATTGGGGGAACTAGTCTATATAGGAAGATTCTATGGAATCTGGGTGGGAAGGGAGGGATCTAACCCTCAGCAGTGCAGTGGCTTCAAAGAATATTTGCAAGCTTCCCTCCTCTTGCAGGCTAGAGGAAAAGGAGTTTAAAAAACCCAGCAGCAAAACAAAGTCTTGCCTAAAACATAAAAATCCCCTACTGCAACCAGCTGCAAAACTTAAACCAGCAACCTGGAGTATAAATAAAAAAGTTAAATTAAAAGGGGGCTATTTTTGTTATTTGAACAGTTTTTCTATACCGCCCCTTCCAGCAATTGGGGACAGTTTGTATTGTACAGGTAACAGTTTAACATAGTTAAAAAGAACAATGTTTTGAACTACTGCCATAGAGCAGGAGCTAATAAAAGTGAGGATATAGGAAAAGAAGCTGTCTGTCCCAAAACAAATGAGGTGCAGAGAATGCAATTGTCTAGCAAAACAGCTAGAGGGAGCAGGCGTGCACTTACAGAGGCTGAGTGGACACACCTAGCTAATCAGCAGCACCTGAGAACTAGCCCAGGAAGCTCAAAGGCAGAAGACCTTTATAAGCAAGAGGCTGGAGACAGAAGGCAGGGCAGCACCGGAAGGCAGAGCAGCACTGGAGAGCACAGCAGCACCGGAGAACACGGAAGCACCAGAAAGCAGAGCAGCACTGGAGAGCAGAGCACTGCGGAGAAACGGAGCAGTGGAACCAGGACTAGTGGCATGGCTGCAGGAACTGGAAGAGAACCAGAAGGTCCCAGGGAGAAACACAGACGGAGGAGAGTCAGTCCTGTGGAAGTCGTGGTAGCCAGAAACTCCAGAGGTAAAGAGCTAAGAAGCCGGAAGCCAGGCTTGGAGAGAGGCCTATGCTTGCCAGAAAGCCCGGAGACCAGATTGAAAGGTACCAGAAGTTTTCAAGAGAAAGATTGTCAGAGAGACTGGGTCCTAAGGGAAATACCTGAGGAGGACACTTCCAGCTATGCCTATTACAGGAAACCAAGGTGTGATGATTCTTTATTCATGAAGAAAGGCTCAGCTGCTAGAAGCCCTTATAAAACAGATGCCCAGTTTAAAGGAAGAGAAAGCAGGCCAGAGTTTCACCAGCCAAGATATAGAGGCTATAAAACAGGCCATGCTCATTTAAGAACCTTAGAAAATTATATGGAAAACAAGGGAACAGAAATAGGGACTGGCCAGTGATAACAGCCAGAGAAAGCCCCAGCTCAGAAGAAGATAATAGTGATTTGGAACCGATGCAAGTGGAGCTTATAGACCCTATTCCCTCATCTCAGGAGGAATTGATGGATTGTTCCATGTGTGTTGGGGGTAGTTTGGAATCACTGCCGGAACTGTGAGCCTTACAGATGTTACCTTAAGAAGTTTTCATATTTGTGCTGATTGAAAGAAGAATGTTCAGACATGTTTGTATTTTTCTTCTTCTTACCAGATGTTTTCTTTGTTTTGTACTTTCACCGCCTTGATTTTATGATAAGGCGATATATAAATACAGTTAAATAAATAAATAAATAAATGTAATTTACTCCAATGTTGAAAGAATCCTTGGTTAAATTCCTTTCCACAACTGTGAAGATTATAACAGTTTGCTTTGTACCTTGAGTTTGGTTTATGCCTGAAAAGAAGGACTTTCTTTAATTTTTGTAGCCCAACGAATCTTTTTGTGAAAAGGGAAATAAAAGCCTTATTCTCCCTCCATTTGGCTTACATGACTTATTTGCACCAGGAGCAGGACTACATAGACCAGGCTGCACCTGGCCTTAAAGAACCCTCCTCTCCTAAAATTAACTATATGTCCAACCTCCCCGTTCAGCAACCGGCCACCAGGGGGAGGTTGGCGACATAAATGGCGTAGTTGTTCGGATTTTGGGCCTAAGAACTACAAAAAGGGAAAAGGAAAAACCTGAAGTGGAAAAGGAAAACCCGGAGAGGAAGAAAAACCCAGAGTGGAAAAGGAAAACCCAGCAGGGGAAAGTCGTGGTGTTGCTGGCAGTGGTGGCAGAGTGCTACAAGGAGGTGCAGCAGTGTTTTTTTCCAAAAGTTGACTCAACCCCAGTATCAGGTAAAATGTAGATGAGCATGACCTGTGCTGGATGTGGGTGTAAGATTTGAAAAAAAAAAAAAAAAAAAAGGGGGGGGGGAGAGAGTGAACTGACTTTTTGTTATCAGGCCGCACTTGGTTTTCTCTCTGATTTTTTTTTTTAGGCATACCATCGCTATGGATCAGAAAGAGCTATGTGCATGGATGGCCCTCCAATTCGGCAAGCAAAGAGAACTGGCTTGCCAAACTCAGCAGCAGGCAGTACTGGCCATGCACGAGCAGCAGAAGCCCATCTTATAGATGATGGAGGCATGGGTAACTCATCAGCAGAAGTCACAGGAGACAGCCGCAAGTCATCAGGGACAGAATCCTGGACTGGGTAGCTGTTCAGCTGGACAATGGTCTGTTGACGCTTTAACTGTAGGGAAGTTAAGTGCTACAGATGATATTGATGACTTCCTTGATTCTTTTGATAGGATTGCACATTCGGCGGCTTGGCCGAAGGAACAATGGGCAATTTGCCTGGCAGCTTCTCTTATAGGGGAGGCACTGTCAGCTTACAGGGCGATGCCTCCTACTTTAGTAAAGGATTACCATGAGGTAACCAAGGCCATCAGGGATCGCCTGGGCCTCACACCACTTGTGTATAATCATATGCTACGAGCTGCTCACCTTAAGATAGGTGTCTCGCCTAAGGCTGTAGGCCATAGGCTAAGGAGCTTAGCAGCAAAATGGTTAAAACCGGAGGAAAAAACTGTAGTCACTTTAATGGATATGATAGTGTTAGAACAATATATGTCTGCAGTACCTAAAAGCGTGCAGAGCTTCCTCATTTTGCAGAACTGTCACACCACTGCAGAAGCCATTACGCTAACCGAGCGTTATTTGGAGGCGGAATTGGCCACACAGCAAAGTGGGGAAAGTCCAAAGATGGCAGCTGGTGCGATAAAGCAAACATCAGAAAGTCTCTCACGCTATAAAACTCAAGGAATGACAAATGTTAGTTCTGTGTTGAGGGACCGCTCTAAAAGATGTTTTTCATGTGGGAAAACGGGCCACATAAAGAGCAAATCTCAGACCCGTACTGCTCTCATTGGTGAGAACATGAAAGCATTACGGGAGGGATTTGTATTGGATGTAACGGTACACGGCATTGATGCCAAGGCTCTCCTGGACTCTGGCGCGGATCAAACCATGATCTCCCAAAAACTATGGTCTTTGATCAAGGAGCAAGGTGAATCCGCACCAGATCGGCCAGAGGGGAGGGTAAAGATAAAGTGTATTCATGGGGCTGCAACATATTATCCAGTGTTTAAGCTGATTGTGAAAGGCTTTGGTATTGAAAGAGAAATGTTGGTTGCAGTTGTACCCAAACTACCCCAAGAGCTAGTGCTCGGCAGAGACTGGCCTCAATTTAAAAGAGGTTTAGAAAAAGGCTTGTCTCCCCAGGAAGTTTTTGTGTCCACATGCACTCCCTATAAGATAATGGCAGTTCCCAGTCCCGTCTTGGGGAAGACTAAAAAGCCCGAGCAGAAAATACAGGAAGAGCCCCTGAAGAAATTTGTATTAAAATTCTGTAAAACTTCTAGGCAAGCTCGTAGTCCCCAACGAGCATCCGCCCAGGCCACGGGCTATGACTTATATAGTGCCAAAAATCAAGTGGTACCCAAGCAGGGCCGAGCCTTAATTGACACAGGCATACAAATAGAGTTACCACAAGGGTGCTATGGTTGTATTGCGCCTCGATCTGGCCTGGCTTACAAACATTTCATCGATGTAGGGGCTGGAGTAGTAGATCCATACTACAGGGGCTCCCTTCAGGTCGTTTTATTCAATTTTGCAGAGGCGGACTTTAATGTCAAAATAGGGGATCACATTGCCCAGTTGATATGCAAACAAGTTGGATTCCCAATCCTGGAAGAGGTGACTATGGTGACTCCCACGAGCCGGGGAACCGGAGGTTTTGGCTCGACGGAACGAAGCGATATGGAAGGTTTAGTAGCGGTGGGTAAAGACCAGCCGGACGAAGATCTAGGCCCTCGGCTAGATATCCTGCGTGAACAATGGATTGAACCAGTAGAAACTCCAGATTTTATCACGTCGCTTTGTCAAGAGAAAACTCCTTTTTCATTGGATGAAACATCTGAAATCATAGCCGATGAGAACATCTGGGAGGCCCTTTTAAAGAAACAGAAGCAAGATTGTAAGGTCTGAGCTGCACAGACTTTCTATGATAGAATATGTGAGCAGGTAGCAGATCCCGAGAGGTCTGCGAGTTTACAAAGAGCCACGCATGTTTACTTCAGATGCTGAATTTGTGAAAAAATGGAATAGTGTCTTAAATAAATGTTCTCTAGACCTCATGGTCCTAATAACAGAAACCACAAAAACAGTACTTGAAGGTTACACAAAAGAAGCAGAACAATTGATTAGTAAACTTAAAAAGACTGAGTCAGAGGATAGATTTAAACAAAAATGGGAGGACTTAATGAAGCAAATTTCTACACTTCATCAAGAAGTTAAGTTAGTCAAAATAAAAAGATTGCGGGCCGAGGGAACAGGAAGGATAGTAGATCCATCCACATGGACTGAGAGAGGGGGAAGTGGGGGGGGGGGGAGGGGGGGAGGAGTTGGGTGGAAAGACAAGGAGTTCAGTCTTGGCCATGTTCAGTTTCAATCAGCGATGAGACATCCAGGCAGCGATGTCCAAAAGACAAGCAGAGATCTTGGACTGGGTTGCCGGAGAAATATCAGGTGTAGAGAGGTAGATTTGGGAGTCAACGGCATAGAGATGGTACTGAAAGCCATGGGAGGAGATAAGCGTGCCAAGGCCTTGGGTATAGAGGGAGAAAAGGAGGGGGCCCAAGACAGATCCCTGGGGTACACCTACATGGAGTGGGGTAGGGGAAGATGAGAAGCTGCCAGAGCATACACTGAATGAGTTATGGGAGAGGTAGGAGGAGAACCAGGATAGTACAGAGTCCTTGAAGCCAAGTGAGGAGAGGGTGGTGAGGAGAAGGTCATGGTCAATGGTGTCAAAGGCAGCAGAAAGGTCAAGAAGGATGAGGATAGAATAGAGGCCCTTAGATTTAGCCAGGAACAGGTCATTGGTGACTTTTGTGAGTGCCGTTTCAGTGGAGTGTAGGGGATGGAAGCCTGATTGTAGTGGGTCCAAGAGGGGCTGGGAGGTGAGGAAGTCGAGGCAGTGATGGTGGACTGCTCGTTCTAATAATTTGGATATGAAGGGAATGAGGGAGATGGGCTGATAGTTAGAAGGGCATGTGGGATCAAGTGAGGGTTTCTTGAGGAGGGGTGTGACAACAGCATGTTTGAAGTCAGCAGGGACAGTTGCAGTGGAGAGTGAGAGGTTGAGGATATGAGTGATGGAGGGGACAATGGTGAGGGAGATGGAACGTAGGAGATGGGTGGGGATAGGGTCTGATGAACAGGTGGTGGGTTTGGAGGAGGAAAGAAGAAGTGTGGTTTCTTCTCCAAAGATTGGGGGGGGAAAAGAGGAGAGGGTAGCAGGGGGAGTATGGATGGAGGAGGAGAAATGGGGGGAGGGGAAGTAGATGAGGGGATAGGGAATTGGAGGGTAATTTTGAGAATTTTGTCATGGAAGTAGTTGGCTAGGGTTTGGGCAGAGAGGGAGGGTGGGATCGGGGGTGGGGGGACCTTGAGGAGAGAACTGAGGGTGTTAAAGAGACGGCGAGGATCAGAGGCAAGGGAATTAGTCAAATGGATGTAGTAATCTTGTTTGGCAAGTGCTAAGGCTGACTGGAAGGAGCCAGCCATGAATTTGAAGTGAAGAAGGTCTTCCAGGGAGCGGGATTTGGACCAGACTCGTTCGGCAGAACGGGCACAGATGCATAGGTAACAGGTTGTGGGTGAAAGCCAGGGTTGGGGAGTAGATCGTTTTTACAGAAACAAAAACAGGAAGCGGCAGATTCGACACCCAACACCTTTATTAATACCAATTAAGTGGCCTGAACCCAACACAGGACCGTGTTTCGTATGTCACTTCATCAGGGGCTATCAGGGCACACTAAAAAATAAATTATAAAATTACATTAAGAAATACAATCAAAATTAAAACAATAAATGTGCAAAAGAAGGGTTAAAACAAAGAAATATAACATAAAAAATACAAAAGGATTGATTTACGGAAGTTTGAAGGAGTGGAATTGGAGAAGAGTATTAGGTCAAAGCAGTGGCCATGTAGGTGTGTGGGGGCAGTGGAGCAGAGTTAGAGGTCGAACGAGGAAGTAAGAGCGAGGAACTTTGAGGCATGTGGGTTGGAGGGGTTGTCGACGTGAATGTTGAAATCTCCAAGAATAAGAGTGGGGGAGGAGGGATCCATAAAGGCAGAAAGCCAGGAGTCGAAGTTAGTGAGGAAGGTTGATTTGGAGTTGTCGGGTGGGCGATAGATAATAGCTACATGAAGGGGAAGTGGTGTGAGGAGAAGAATGGAGTGGACTTCAAAGGAGAGGGGGGAGTGTGATTGGGGTGGCAGGGGTTGGAATTGGCAGGAGGGGGAGAGTAGGAGGCCAATAGTAGATCGAGGTGTATGGGAGAATTGGTAGCCCCCATAGCAGAGAGAGGCAATGGACTGCGG
This sequence comes from Ichthyophis bannanicus, assembly GCA_033557465.1. Classification (NCBI taxonomy): domain Eukaryota; kingdom Metazoa; phylum Chordata; class Amphibia; order Gymnophiona; family Ichthyophiidae; genus Ichthyophis; species Ichthyophis bannanicus. Next base: position 113,202,694 of record CM066049.1, on the reverse strand, counting down.
TGTCATCTGGGGGGGGGGGGGGGGGAGCCAGGTCACAGTCAGAGCAAGAAGGTGTAGGGCATTAGAGATGAAGAGATCGTGAATAAAAGTGTTTTTTTTAATGACTGAGCATGCGTTCCATAAGGCGCAAGTAAACGGGAGAGCGGAGGGGGGGAGGAGAGGGATATGGATAAGATTGGATAAGTTACATGTGGATTTCTTATCAGGGTAACATGGGGGTCTATTTCTGGGGTAGTACCGAGATTTCTTATCAGAGTAGCGTGGGGGTCTATTTCTAGGGTAGTACCGAGATTTAGAGGGAGTAGGGTGTGGGTAGGTATGTCTGGGTGTATGTGCTCTTGAAGAGGGACATGAGGGAGGGGATTGAGGGATAAATTGATGGTATCAGATAGGTTATGTGGGGGATTATATTTGGGGGTAGGGTTGCAGCTGAAGTCAATGGTTGAGTGACTGTGGGATGAATGGGGGAAGGTGGAAGGAGGGAGGAGCAGGATGTAGATGAGATTAGATAGGGTACGTGAGGAACTTTCTTTAGTGTGGGAGAGAAGTCGGGGGGGGGCAGGGTTGGGGTTGGGGTTGATGTTACCTGATGAGAGAAGGAGAATGAGTATTAGAGAGCGAGGTAAAGTGGAGATAGTATGGCGGAAGCGAGGATGGGGTCGCCTGAGAGAGGGGGCTGGTTGAATGTGGGGGATGGTGTGAAGAAGCTCAAGAGCAGGTGCTAGGCTAGCAGGCAGAACAGAGGGAGAAGTGAGGAAAGTAGAGAGGGGGGCAGGTTGAATGCAGGGAATAGTGTGGAGAGGCTCCAGAGTGGGTGCTGGGCTAGGGGGCAAAGTGGAGGGAGAAGTGAGGAGGGTAGGGGGAAGAGGAGGGAGGATGTTGATAGGAGGGGAGGCAGTTGGGAAGGAAGGGGAAGAGAATGACAATGAGATGTGGGGCCATGATAGCGAGCAGCAAGGTCAGCAAGGTCTGAGCAAACAATGGATAGCAGTTCTAAGCAGGCAGTGGGTAACAGTTCTAAGCAGGCAGTGGGTAACAGTTCTAAGCAACAATAGATAGCAGTTCCATGCAGGCAATGGTAGCAGTTCTAAGCAGGCAGTGGGTAACAGTTCTAAGCAACAATGGATAGCAGTTCTTAGCAGGCAGTGGGTAACAGTTCTTAGCAGGCAGTGGGTAACAGTTCTAAGCAGGCAGTGGGTAACAGTTCTAAGCAACAATGGATAGCAGTTCTAAGCAGGCAATGGTAGCAGTTCTATGCAGGCAATGGGTGGAGGAGCAATCGTGCTTACTCAGATCCAGGGGGCTGCGGTGCATTGGAGGAGCAGGATGGCTGGCCCACACCAGAGCGCCCCAGGGCCCGTGCTTAAGGGCCACGTCAAAGGGCCCTCTGGTGAGGCCCTCAGGTGCGGGCCCGCCAGGTGCAGGTGCGCCGGAAGGAGCACGCTGCTTAAAGGGCTGCTTGCCCTTTGATCTCCCAGCGGCATGAGGTGATAGCTCCAGCAGGAGCACGCCGCTTAAAGGGCCGCTTGCCTTTTGATCTCCCGGTGACCGTGAACTATTTACATACCTGCTATACTCATAAAGGAGTTGGCACACTTGTAACTATTTACATGATGGGTTTTGCAGCTAATGCATAGATCAAAGGGGGTGGGGGAGAGAAAGGTGGGGAGAACTTTCAGACAGTGAACTTGTAGCAAAAGTCACCTTCCTTAAATTTAAACCCTTCCAAGTATGGAGCCATTTTTCCTTTCTATTGCTGCAAATGCAATATAACTTGTGCCAATGCTGACTCCTACATATAAAAAATCCCGATCACCTTAGAATCCCTAAAAGATTTCAGTAATATTTTTGTCGGAGCTGGTCAGCTCAGTGCCTACAGAATGTCCATAGCACCGCTGTGACCTCTCCTTTTATTTAAATAATTAAGTAGAAAGTTTTAACTTAGCTTATTGCATATTTGCCAAAGTGCTGCCAAAGGGCCAAAAAGACAGACGACGCGGCTTTCCCCGCGGGGAAAAAAAATTGGATATAAACCCGAAATGTGAGCCGCGTCATCTGTCTTTTTGGCACTTTGGCAGCACTTTGGCGAATATGCAATAAGCTAAGTTAAAACTTTCTACTTAATTATTTAAATAAAAGGAGAGGTCACAGCGGTGCTATGGACATTCTGTAGGCACTGAGCTGACCAGCTCCGACAAAAATATTACTGAAATCTTTTAGGGATTCTAAGGTGATCGGGATTTTTTAAATGCTGACTCCTGGCAACCCAGCACCTCCTGGTTTTCCCTTAGCAGTATGACTGGAAGCAGATCACTGGGCCTCTTTCAAGGCAATGGAGGGTTGTGACTTGCCCAAGGCTACAAAGTGTGCTAGTGCGAATGAAGCCCTGGTCTCTCAGTTACTAAGCCAGTACTCTAACCGCCGAGCTACTCCATGATGATTGCCAGGAAGACAATATTTTCACTTCCTCTATCCTATTTCTGTGCCAGCAAATTATTTGAGAACTCTTCACTTCACATATTTAATCCTGTCCTGCTCCTGCATTTCAACTTATGACACTGAGTATTTTATCAGTTACAAAGCAAATCTTCAAAGTAGAGGTTTGGAAAATTCTACTTTCCAGTCTCAAGGTGTCTATTATTCAGACTCAATTACTTCTAGATAGACACCTCCAAAAGGCACTTATTTTAATTTGCCTTTTTCTTCATTTATTATTTCATTTCTTTTTTTTTTTAAATCTCAGTATGCTTATTAAAATTTGGTTTGACAAGGGCATTTGTTCAATAAAACTGTCAATACTTAAGTGAACCAATGTTATCTTTCCTTTAAACAGAATTGATCTTTTTTCAATCCAGTATTGCTTATTTTCTTAGTAGAAATAACCAGATCGATATTCAAAAGGACCTATGTGGTAGGCAGCAGGTGCTGACAGCACAAGTCCTATTGATTGACTTTTCCTGCTCAGTGTGCCAAATCTTTGGCCACAGAAGTTGCTCTGGGAGTTATTTTATAACAGGTTGCCTAGGTCAAGTGGGCAGGAAGATGCCTATTCTACACTCATTTCATAAGGACGCATAGGGGGCCTTTTACTAAAGGGTGCTAGCTGTCAGCATGGGTTTTGTTCATGCTAAAGACTCATTGTATTGTTTTGACAGCTAGTGCAGAACCATGAGTGTTAGTACCACTGGATTTTGTCGCGTCTTTGGTATGTTAGGGTAGCAAGCGGGACGGTCAGTGGCAGAGAGTGGGCGGGACAAGTGCCGCACAAGTAGTGCACCTGTGCTACCCACACAGTGGGCTCGTAGCATGGGTGCACTCATTGCCATCCCCTTAGATCTCGTTGAGTGCACCTGTGCTCTAGTAGTACCGTGGCAGAATTGCATGCTGGGAACATGCTTCGGTGTTGCCCTGTTTAGGCTGGACCCATGTTTTCAATCACTATCTTCATGAGTAAGGTGGTTACTTTCTGATTGCCGAGGATGCTGCTGAAACAGAAGTTTTAGTTATCTTTTAAAAATTGATATGATAGTAGAAAATCTCCAGAATATTGTGCAGTTCATTAAAAGATACATATGTGATCAACAATAAATTGTTCACGATCTATGAGAAATTAGAAAGAGGGGTGGGGGTAAGGGAAGGGAACAGGAGAAATAAAAATGTCTGAATCCATTCAGACGTATTGTGTAATCCAATGAAACCATATGTTCAGTAAACAAAGTTGCACATAAAGAGACTGATATTCAAATGCACTAAGGTGGCCAGTGGAGGGACTGATCATGTAAGTTATTTTTTTTAAGTTCTGGCTATTTGAACTGATAATTTTGGACATATATGCTTCAGAAAAGGGGGGCAGCATTGGACCATTTCAGGCATAGTGTCTTAGATATATTCAGCCTTCTAAACCAGGGTTCTCAGCCCAGTCCTTGGGACACATCTAGCCAGTCAGGTTTTCAGGATAGCCATACTGAATATGCATAATAGAAATTTGCATACTATAGATGTAATGTATGCAAATTCTCTGATAACACCAACACTGTCCTCCCCATACAACGCTTGCACTAATCGTATAGTGCCAGGAGAGTCTGTGGGGATATGTAGAGGCACCATCTCCTAATTATGTCCAAAAATGTGCAGAATGAAAGCTACGAAGGCCAGCCATTAACTGCACTAAGTAGAACCTCATTTTTAAATTGATGTTTGAAACTCCTTGGAAAAAGAAAACCTTGAAACAAATTCCCATAGTAGAAACTTTGCTTGGCAGAAAATATGATTATCACACTAGGCAAGGGCATAATTTACTTTCAGTACTTGGCCTTAAATATCCCATTGTACATTTTTGCTGGTACTCTGCATGCCAGTTTAATTATCTGCCGTCAGCCTCCATGAGACTGATAAAACTATTAGAACTGAAATTCAGTGCTAGGCTGGAAGGCGACTGCTAAAATTGAAAAATACTACCCCCCTTCTGTCAGCATTACTGCCACAAGTAAATTTGCTTCCAGGATGAAAGGTATTATATTGAAGCACAGTTGCAAGGAAAGTAAAGAATTTTTATTACAAAAGGGCAGGCAAACTAAAATCTGAAGATGAGGCACTTGAAATCACCTGCTGCTGTATATTTCTATTGTGTTTAGGGCTTCAGCACTAATTTGATTGATGGTTAAAGCACTGTTAAACACTGAAGGCTGGTAATTCTTCACGAGCTTAGGGATGTCTGTGAGATGAACTCTCTCAAGTCATGGATCAACATTTAATAGCTTATAGTTTGGCGTTAAATTAAAGCTTCCACTTCCCTTGCCCTTTTTCATTCTCGTGTTGAGCCATAGATTGTGGCATCGATTCCACATGTGTTTGATTTGCATGCTTGATTCTCTGTGTGTTACAACAGCTGTGTTTAGTTATGGGTCCCCATATAACAGCTTTTGCTAATCAATGGCATTGATTTTCCTTTAAATGATCGGATGGCACGCTTCAAATTAATTACTTCTCTGGCGGCAGTTGTGCGTTTTTGTAGACAGAGCTTGTCCCAGGTTTACAAAGTCTCAACTTTAATAAATCAAGATGGTTTAGCAATAATGTTAGGCTCACACTACACAAGCTAGTGTTTCATCTTGTTATGATGGTTGCATTCGTCTGTGTGAACAATAAAAATCACCTCAGAGATTCTGACAAAAAACACATTTTTACTTTGTTGCTAGTAAGATTCTGTTTTATCAAAAAAAAAAAAAATTCTTTGTCTATCCAGTATCTTAATTATATATCACAAGCACTGTTCCCTCTAAGCTGTGCGCGTGTGCGCGTGCACACACCTCACCGAGCGAGCACACATACTTTACAACAGAGCGCACAAAAATTACGGCTCTGGTTCTGATAGAAAACACAGACGTCTTAAAATTTAAAAGTTATGATTGTAATTACTAGAAATTTCCTGCTTCATTTAGTAATCGTCAATTTTCATTTAATTTGATTAAAATAAGTGTGGTGTACATACTGTATTCTGATGTGTAGTCAAATTTTAAAGTATATAACTCCGAGTGTCGTTATGTGGCGCACAAAAATTTAACCTTCCTTCAAAAGCTGCACACAGCTGATATTTTATGCACACACAGCCTACAGAAAATTAGAGGGAACATTGATCACAAGTGTCAATCACAACCACATCCCCTCCCCCTAGCTAAATAAATTTTACAGGTTTTTATACTGCTCTCTCATTTCAGTCAAAGTGGTTTACATTGTAACTTAAACTTGATAATGTACATTAAACAGGGACATTGATAGCTCGAATTTTCCAAGGCAATGGAGAGTTAAGTGACTTGCCCAAGATGTGCTAGTGGGAACTGAACCTAACCATTAGACTACTCCTCCATTCTAAGGTTTTGGAAGCTTCAACATTATTTACTAATTAAAACTTTCTACAGTTGGATGCATGAGGTATTTCCATCCTTCCTTAGGACAGCAATGCTTCATGGAAAGAATCCAGTGGGTAGGACAATACTCTATTACTATAGGAGCCATCTGTACAACCCATGTTATCTTTCCACATTGTAGGGATCAGTTGCTGTTTGTGGCCCAATAAGTCCGGTTGATCCTTCTGTAGGTCATCCCTGTCTAACCATCCCTACTGCCATATTGTGCAATCATTTTTTTAGAGTTAGCTCACACTTTTCATTGGTAGCTCAAGGTTCCTTACATTCAGGTACAGTAAGTACTTCCCTGTCCCCCAGAGAGCTTACAATCTATACTGCATTGCTACATCAGACATGTTTTCTTTTGTAAATAAACCCCATTGACATAATGGAAGCTCATAACACATTAATGCATTAACGCAGGTTAGTAAACCAAGCTCTGAAGCAGAGGGTGAAATAACTTATCCAAGATTACAAGGAGCTCCAGTGGGATTGAATCCCGACTTCCCCGCCCATTTCTCTAACCAATAGACTATTCCTCTATCTCACTTTCCTATATTTTGAAAGAAAGTACTTTTATATAACTGTTAATTGGTCTTGGTGTGAATAGTTTTCTGTAAGGGTGGGGTCCTTTTCCCTTCCCTGCACTTATAAGGACCCCACCCTTACATTTTCTACTCATTTTTAGATGTGTTTCACTAATGGTTGTGCATTTTCTTCAGAGTCTATCTGCCCATCTGTTTGTCCAACCATTCATAAGATGACATTTTTATTCCAGAAGCTTCTGAAACTTCAGCTAGTGAAGGGGAAGAGTGGCTGACACCGTGACAAGGACACAGTGGTGGCGGCAGAGCTAAGCATGTGCTGGTAAGGCTCCCACACTTCATGGACTGAAGAGGAGGCCAGAACCATTATGACCTGAGAACTAGAGCTGATGGAGCTTCTCACCCACCTGCTGGCCAGACTGTGATGACAATGATAAATGAAGGCCAGAAGGAAAAGGGAGGACAGAGCAAGTAGAGATGAGGGAAGCAGAAGAGAAAGGGGAGGAGAAAGAGGTGAAAGGAGGGAAGAGAAGGTGGAGAGGTGAGGAAAAAAAGCACAATTAAGGAAAATAGAGTTCATATACCTCTGGCTCTTCACTCCTCAAACTTCCATAGTCATGCATCCCTGTATTAATACTCTACACCTACACCCCCCACACCCACAGCCAAATATGCCTTGAATTAAAATTGCCCTGCATTAATACCCTTGAAGAAAGCAGCTCTATCAACAAATTAAGGAAAATATAATCTGACAGCCCCAATACTCACGCCACCTTCCCATCATTAACATCTCCTTGCACTATCATTCTCTGCAGACACAGCTAGTCTTCCACACTCATGTCCCACCCAGTTACTTACAAACCCTACCAAATTATTAGTTACGTAACCTCACACTTCCAGCACCCACAGCCACAAAATCCCTGCACTTCCACTCCCACTCAGTGCAGTTACTTCCCATGCAACGCAACACTCATTCATATACACCCACCCATTCTGAAATCTGCCTTCGTACAATGTTTAGATAGAACATGCACTTTTCAACTTTTCCTTTACTTTGAAGCTATGCAAGGGGAACTACTGTGCCTGCTTAAAACAATGAGGCGATGGTACATGGGATGAACCTTCAAAGTGGAGTTCCATGCCTATTCTTTTCCTGTGTTAATCTAATTTGGACCTTCTGTCCATTCCCAAACTCCTCTTTGGGCCAGACGGACTAAACATGTTTCCCTTACACACAAAAGGAAAATTGTTATATCAAGCTCCATCAGTTATCAAAGGTGTTAGTCTCCAAGGGGGGTGGGGGAGGGATATTCAGGGGTGGTGGCTAGCCATTCTAACGTGGCTTGCCATGACCACTGAACCTTAAACACACATATTCAATGCTGGTGTATTATCCAGCCCTGACATTCAATATCTGGTTGCTTGGATTAGCAGGTGATATTCAGCCATTGCCCTGTCAGTTTAGCTTCCATGGTGCGTCTTACTTTCACCACTTTGTCATAACTGAGCAGCAGCTCAATATTGCCAGTACCCAATTATGGCCAGGTGGCATCCCCAGAATGCCTCAGTGCTAACCGATTAACACTGGGGCATGCGGCAGCAACACCCGTGAGTAGAGAGATCAACCTAGTTAGCAGGCCTCTAACCATGTTTATCCCTTTGAATATCAGGCCCCAAATTTTTACAATATAACACACTTAACGTGGATAAGTCACAGCCAACATCCTGGTTAGAACAGCCCCAGCAGAAAGTACAGCAGCTTCTTGCCTTTTTCGTGAAGAAAGCTGCTCTATCAACAAATTAAGGACAATGTAATCTGACAGACAATAGTCTTGCAGTATGACTCATAACATAGAAAGGAAGGGATTAAGTCTTCAAAGAATAAGAGCCGAAAACAAATAGATAATGAGCTAATATTGGTTTGGAGATTACAAGACCTGTTTTTCACATTTTAAACAAATACAACAGCAACAAAAACCCCACATTCTTTCCTCTTCCCTGATCAGGATGTGCACGATGTTGTCACAGAGACCAAGAATGCAAACCCCCTCAATGAATGGGACAAAGCCCCGTGCAGAATCTCCCATCCCTTCTAGCTCACTGCTTGCAGACTTAGAATAATTTGCCTTCTTCAGGACACTCGGAGATGGTGGCGAAGTCGCATGTTGCACTGAGAGAATACTGTCTTCCAGATTCTCGGCAATGTGATTGGCCATGATTCCAGGAGGCTGTCTTTCTTCCTGCTATGTTGATGCAACAACCTGCAAATCATTTAGTGCTGTCACTGAAACTAAGGCATGCTTACTAAAGAGTATCGTGGGATTAGTGCATAGTCTGGGCGTGCCGCTGGAAAGTAGCTCGGAGCCCTGTGCTGAAAACCCCATGCTACCCTTGCAGCCTGCCTCAGAGCGATGGCTGGCAGGATGGGGGTATTCCCATCACAATGTGGCTAGCGTGGGTGGTTGTAGCCTGTGCTACCTGACCTTGGCACCAGTAGCGCAGGTGGAACAAATGCCATTTCAAAGGATGGTGACAACTGCTCCCGTGGCTGGTTTACCACAGTAAAAGCATGGTAACGGCAGGGAGATGGCTGTACCTGTCCCCCAACATTTTGCTTGCAGCCTTGCACTAGTCCCTCTAGCCTGCATGCAGATTACCAGCTTAAAGATTTCTAAACATGCCCCAGTGCTATTAATTAATATTGTTTAGGAGCACAGACCATTGCACAATGAAGCTCTCTCTACTTCTATTTGTTGAATAATAACACTGGCAGATTAGTAACGCCAACATCTCACACACAAGATGCTGCTTTTTCACCCCAGAACCAGCATTGTATCACTTAACTACAAATAATTATTTCCACAGTACCTAAGTTCATTTAGGAAACTTGCAGCAAATCTTTAACCGAGCGGGTTGTTAAAATGTTTCTCTTCCAGTCAGTGCTATTCTCTATTTCCTATGAACAAAGAGGTTAAATGAAGTCTAAGGTTTCGTGCTGAGCAAGCTGAACGGACTCATTTAATTTTTATGCACAGTTTTACACAGGAGGACATTTTCCCTTGCTTGAAGCTCGCATCTTATTTCCTGGCGGCAACGTAAATTGTACAAAACCAAAATGCCTGTTTGCTCTCATTCCTTCTGTTCAGGCTAGCTTCTGGACTTGCATGAGTCTTGGAGAACACCCAAATTTGGTGGCAGACTGATACCTCAACCTTGCCCAACTGTACCCCCATGGACCTGACCCCACCTCTACTTCCTAATCTAACCTTCCCCACCCCCAGCCCTCAGCCTTCCTTCCTTATTCTACTGTTCATTCCCCACCATTTTCCTTGTAATTATTTGGCTCAAATCAAGCATGACTAAAAGATTTGGGAAATCATAGCTGCAGTTTTTTTTCATCTCTTTTACCTCATAAACCACTTTGTAACTGCAAGATTTGCAGCATATGAATAATTTTAAACAAAATACATACATTTTAAATTCTCTTAATAAACTGGGCTTATCTGGGCATTTAAGAAAAGTCATAATGCACAAAATGGATGTTTCCATTGTCCCAAGGTGGGGGGACCTGCATTCCTATCAGCTGAGGACAGGGAATGGTATAATCTCCCCTGTCTTCTTATGGCATGACTTTGGCGTTTTGTTACCTTACTGTAAGGAAGCTCCATCCAAGCTATAGCGGCAAAGGAATAGCCAGATCTCTTCCCATAGGTAAGTCTTTCCCTGCTTACATACTAAGGGTAAGGAGACTCCGTCTGAACCGTGAAAGCAAGAGCTGGCCAGATCTCCACAAAGTCTTCATTCATTCATTCAGTTTGCCATACTCAGAGAATGTGAGCAAGCTTAATCAGACCATGTAAACAGCAACATAAGTAAACTTACATGAGAGGTTGAGGGAATTTCATAAAGCGCTTCCCATGAGGAAAAGAAGGTCTATAAAACTGTGCGACCACATACTTGCGTATGTACATGGAAAGTGTTGGCCTACGTTTGCATGATTTATGTGTAACATTCCAAGGATGCAGTTGGCTGAACATGTCTATTTTATAAATGCACATGGGGTACATGCATACATTTGCACCTATTACAGATAAAGGGTAAACTTGTATGCTGACATTTGTGCTTTGGAAGCCTCTTTTATAACGGCACATATGTGCCTATTTCACCATTATAAGATAGACTTAGGTCTCTTTATAAACATCTCACCTAAAATTTAGCCCTAATTGTAAGATATGCCCTGGTGGGTTCATGCTTTGCCCTCTAACCTATGAGATGCCCCATGATGGCTTTCCCCCCTCCATTCAGCTATTAGCTGCAGTGGTTAGCCTGTCCTCAGCTTACTATGAACTGAGAAACCTGCCAGAAGTCGGGCTGCAAATTTTAATTAGGGGTGGATGGGCTATGTGGTGGCAGAAATATTGAGCTCTCAACCAAATTCTTGTAGCTTAGGCATGCGCCCAACCACATGCTCCCTTTCAAATACAAAAATAATGGCAGTGGTGAACAGATATAGTCCTTCCTGAGTTTCTCCTGTGTATTATGTCCGCTATTATATAATTTCAAAAGAGATTAATTTCAAAATGATTAATATTAAGAAACACTGATCAATACTTTTAGTTTTTAATCAGATCTAAATTTCATTTTCTCTCACTTGGTTTGCAGCTTGTCGTGCTGTGAGGGCTTGTACACATCAGTGATGCTGAGAGCTAAGCTATCTGTAGTTTAACTACTGGCAAAGTCTCTCAAGACGAACAGGTTATAGCTGAGGTGCCAGACGAAGACATACCATCCATCTGGGCAGCAGCAGAATGGGATGGTTATGACAGCGGAGGACAGGGCCGGCCTGTCCATTGAGCAAGAATGGTTTTTGCACAGGGCCCCGCGTTTCAGGGGGCCCCACGCAAAAAACATTCTGCATCAGCCCAAGGTAGATTAAAAAAAACAACAAAAAAACAGCTGATGCTGCTGCTGCCGCCATGGCAGCGGCAGAATCAATTGTCCCGCGGGGCCCCCCCCTGCCCGGCAGAACCCTCCCTGCAGCATCAGCTCCCAAAGCGCAGGCTTTTCAGAGCCACGAAGGGAGAGCTTCTCTCTCGCAGCTCTGTTAAGCCCGCCGGGGCTGATGGGGGGGGGGGGGTTAGGACTAGTAATGAGCTATGGGGGGAGCTAGGACTGGAAATGGGGCTGATGGGGGGGTAGGACTGGAAGTGGGCTGATGGGTGTTTAGGACTGGTAATGAGCTATGGGGGGGCTAAGACTGAAAATGGCTATGGGGGGCTAGGACTGGTAATGGGCTATGGGGGAGGCTAGGACTGGTAATGGGTTATGGGGGGCTTAAGACTGGTAATGGGCTATGGGGGGGCTAGGACTGGTAATGGGCTATGGGGGAGGCTAAGACTGGTAATGAGCTGGGGAGGTTGCTAGGACTGGAGGGCTGAGTGGAAGGGGGGCTTGAACTGCAAATAGCTGATGGGGACGGGGGCTTGGAATGGAAATGGGCTGAGTGGAAGGGGGGGGGCTTGAACTGCAAATAGCTGATGGGGAGGGGGGCTTGGAATGGAAATGGGTTGTGAGGGGAGGGAGTTAGGATTGGAAATGGGCTGAGTGGGGGGGGGCTAGGACAGGAAATGGGCTGAGTGGGGGGGGGCTAGGACAGGAAATGGGCTGATGGAGGGGCTAGGATAGGACTGGAAATGGAAGTTGGGGGTGCTAAGATTGGAAATGGGCTATGGTGGGGGTTTGGATTGACTCATGGAGGGGCTAGAACTGGAAGTAGGCTCACGGGGGGCTTGGATTGGAAATGGGCTGAGTGGAGGGGAGCTAGGATTTGACATGGGCTGATGGTGGGGCTAGGAAAGGACTAGAAATGGGCTGATGGTGAGCTGGGATTGGAAATGGATGGGGGAGCTAGGACTGGAAATGGGCTGATGGAGGGGCTAGGATAGGATTGGAAATGGGCTTATAGGGGGCTAGAACTGGAAATGGGCTGATGTGGGGACTAGAAGGGAGCGGATGCTGGGTGGGGCTGGAACTAGAAGGGAGCTGATGTTGGGGGAGGATTAGAATGGGATGGAGCTGGGAGAGTGAAATGGAGAGGGAAAAAATATTTTGTGTGGGAGGGAAGAAAATTCTACAATTGGCTGGGTATTTTGGAGAGTAAGTGGGGATTGAGGATGGAGGGGTAAAATTTGAGTGAATGAAATAGGAATGAGAAAACAGCAAAAGGAGAAAGATTAGTATGTTAAAGCAGATGTAGAGAGAGAATGGAAAAAACTAGAAGAGAGAAGAAAGGACAAATGGACAGCAATGATGGAGAGTTAGCAGAAGACACGAAGAAACCAGAAGAAAGTGGCTGGAGCAATTGCAACTGAAAAAAAATGCACAAAAGGTAGAAAAATATCTCTTTATTTTGAATTTATTAATTGGAATATATCAGCTCTGGGAAATGTGCATCATTGACGTCTGTGCTTTGTTTAGTACAAGAGGAAATTAATTTATAGTTTTATTTCTACAGTGTTGTTGTACATTCCAAGTTTGGCTTTTGTGGTTCCCAGTTTAATTATTGTCTTCCTGTTTCTAAATTGTGATTCCTTGTTTGGTGATGGTCTATGTTCTGCATGTGTAACTGAGCTGAGGTATTCTGTTTATGTAATTCCTATTTGACATGGCCACTTGTTCTCTTTGCCCAGTAGGTCAAGTATTCTTATTTTCTGAAAAGTATTGGTTTAATATTTGCAGTGTTGCCTTTTGATAGGTATGGTATGTTGCTTTGTGAGTCCTGGTAGTGCTGTTAGGATACGGCGAGTTTGCTATGGGTTCTAAATGGGCAGTGTTTGTAGTAGTTCCTAATGTGCCTGGCGGTTGGCACTGGATTATAGTAATGTAGAAACTTTGTCTTTCTTTATTCATACACTCATTAAGAGGCATGTTTACTAGAAGTTAGTGTACGGTAACATTATGCAAATATTTATGCAAATGAGGTACATTATGCAAATGAGACCCGACACCGAGTCTCCGCACATGGCCCCGCACCCCCCTTGGCCGCCCCTGGCGGAGGATCTCATTTCTGTGACAATGGCAACACTAACATTACCTGGCAGAAGAAAGGCCTGGAAATCTACTTCAGTATCTTGCCACGAAAACCCAATGGATTGTAGTAAAGGCAGCATTTATGATGTGATTGTATCAAAACCCTTGGGATGTCTGACTGCTGATGTAGCTGCAAATGAAATGAGTCAAGCTGCAAAGATGCCTTACATACTGGGACATGGCATGAATCAAGGGAAGCTGGAGGTGGTCAAGAATGAAATGGAACGTGTACAACTTGATCTGCTGGGTGTCAGCGAACTGAAATGGACTGGCATCGGGCACTTTGCATTTGATGATCGCATGGTCTACTATGCTGGAGATGAAAGTCAGAAGAAATGGTGTTGCATTTATAATTAAGAAGCTTGCAAGAACTGTAATTAAATACAGTGCCTTTAGTAAACGCTTAATTTCTATTCATCTACGAGGAATGCCCATCAACATAACTTATTCAGGTGTATGCCCCAAGAACAGTTGCAGAAGGGGAAGAAGTTGATCAGTTCTATGAACAAGTACAAGCTGAAGTTGACAGAACATGCAAATAGCCCAATAGTCATGGGAGACTGGAATGTAAAAGCTGGTAACACAGAAGGCAACGTGGTTGGTAAATACGGACTTGGCAACAGCAATGAAGCTGGAGAAAGATTGATAGAATTCTACAAGAGCAATGATCTATTCATCTCAAATACTTCCTTCCAGCAACACAAGCGATGACTTTGCACATGGACTTCACCCAATTTATTGTACAAAAATCAAATTGACTACATTTGTGGAAGACAATTGGAAGAGCTCAACATCAAGATTGCATGCTAGTAGCTAGTGATCTGTACCACAGCTGGCTCCAAACTCAATTGTTCTGATCTCACATGCCAGCACGATTCTACGCAAGATCATTTAGCAGAGACTAAAACCATATCTGGAACAAGTACTGCCCAAAGCGCAAGCAAGGTTCAGGAAAGGTGGGGAACAAGAGACATCTCTGATGTGAGATGGATCCTTGAAAAGGCAAAATACCAAAAGGATATCTGTTTTATTGATTACAGCAAGGTTTTTGTCTGTGGAAACCATGAGAAATCGTGGACCACATTAAGAATGGGTATACCAGAACACCTGATAGTTCTCTTGCACGACCTTTACTTTGATCAATAAGCAAAGGTTTGAATAGAATAAGGAGAAACAGAATGGTTTAAAATCAGCAAAGATATATAACAAGGCTGCATACTGTCCCACTACCTACTTAATTTATATGCAGAACAGATCAGAGAAGCAGGACTGTATGAAGATAACTGAAGTATGAAGATTAGTGGAAGACTCAACCTTTGCTATGATGATACCACATTACTGGCTGAAAGTGAAAACGATCTGAAACATTCACTTAACAAGGAACATAATCTTAAAATGGGCCTGCATCTTAATGTAAAGTAGATAAAGATCCTGATAACTGGCAAAAAAAAAATCAAACAAAACCCCAATAAATTCATTGTTGGAGAAGAAATTGAAATAGTGGACTTAACGGCACTTAAATTTAATTTATGCAGCTCATGCATTGCTAGTAGTATCTTACATTGGGCTATGGGCATTTCCCTGTCCCCAGAGGGCTTATAATCTAATTTCTTCCTGAGGCAATGGAGGGTTAAGTTACTTATCTAAGGCCACAAGGTAGCTCAATGTGATTTGAATGCCGGCTTCCATGGTTCCCAGCCTCTTGCTTTAACCACTAGCCTACTCTTCACTGTGGCTACTCCATACTTGACAGTTGGTAGACTGCATGCACAGGGGCTAATGACCTTTGCCTTCTGATTATTTATAGTGCTGAAGCATGTCCCCTGCCGGAACAGTCCCTACAACACTAATTGAGATGATACATAACCTTGTCTAACAGGCCACTGAATTTGTAAAGTCAATATTTGCATAATTATGTGCATACTTTACATTTGAAAAAGAGCCCATAGGTACACATTTGCACTTGCTAGTTAGTGTACATACATTTTCTGCATGTAGAAACACCAGCCCTTCTCTAACCCCACTCCCAGGAATGCCTGCACTCACTTCAAGTAAAGTAACGTGCATATACCCTATGGGGCAGATTCTGCCCTGTGAACAGCAGGGATGTATGTCCCGGTTGGCTGTACGACCCCTGCTATTCACAGGGACCGTATCCAGAGCTGCTGGCTCCCTGCACATACAGCAGCTTTGTGCAGGGAGCGCTGGATGGAGGCTAGAGAGGGTGGGCCAAAACACCCAGACACACAGAGCCTATTCAGGTCATGGCCCTGTATGTCCGGTGGGGGAGAGATAGACATCTCTCTCCACCGCAGAGATGGAATAAGTCCTATTGCAGGGATCAGGCCAGATAGCCCCTCCAAAAAGGCCAGGCAGATGCAGGGGTGTCCCTGCTGCCCGATCCTGGCCCTGGCTGCCTGTGCCGAGGGTCCGGCAATTGAGAAAAAAAAGTTTTTACTCTATTTTGGCATTTCGGTGCCATGGAACTGACACACCAAGAGGAGCAGAAGGTGGGCTGGACGGGGTGAATTGGTGCTAGATTTACATGCAAACATTGTGCATTAATCTAGGTATTTATTTAGCTTTTTTATTCTTGCTTTATCTAGTCATATGGACATAAATGGGTATTTGCACTTGTATCTGATGTGGTCTGTATTCGAGCTGTTAGCATAGCTGGGTTTAAAAGAGGTTTGGATGAGTTCCTGGAGGAAAAGTCTACAAAGCATTATTAAGCAAATCTACTGCTTAGCCCCAAGATAAGCGACATGGAATCTGCACATCATTTGCGATCCTGTCAGGTACTTGTTTCCTGGATTGGCCGCTGTTGAAAACAGGATACTTGGTTTGATGGACCTGTGGCATTTCTTATCTTCTTAGGAGCCAATCATTTCTACTGTCACTGTGGGTGTGTAGAGGGGTGGAGTTTGGGTGGAGAGTAGGCGGGGCGCACAGATATGCATATAAAACTAATATATCATTTGCATACATGGATATTTACCCCTGCTCTACTGGCTGGTGTAAGTGCTTGCTTCTTAATTAAGGTGTGCTCGACATTTGCACCCCCATGTTCTAAATGAAAGTATGCGCACACTTTATAAAAGAGGCTTGGAACGCACACAGACATGCGCATTAATCTAAGCGAGACTTCACCCTCCACGTGCACCGAGGTTTGCTTGTATATGGTTATGGCAATTTGAAAAGCAGCCATTTCTGCACATAAGCTACTGCTTTAGGTACAGACATGGTCTTACAGTTACCCCCTCGATGCGCACGTCTAATGCTCTTAGTGACATTGACGAAGTTTCTAGGTGTTTTATCCTGTAATATTCAGTGTCAAAGAGCAGAAATTTGCCTTGATATATTCACGTTTCAGAAAAGCAAAGTGCTTTAGAAATTCTGCCTTTGTGCTCTGGTTTTCTGCTTGACTATTACGTATGATAAGTACAGCGATTTCTTATTTGCTTCAGCTATAGCACTGAAGCCTTGGAGACTTTTATTTTCCATATTCCTTAAGTAGGCTCTTGGTTTTCTTCTCTCTTTCTATGACAGCGATAGGATAAACAGACAATTCTCTGAGGCACTCCTGTGTGATATTTACTGTAGTCTGATAAAGCTGGATTTCTATTTTAAAGAAGTGTTTGCACTGGTATAAATGGGAAGCCTTTCCTTTCCTTAAGGGAATTTGGGAAGACAGGCTGTTCAGAAGCAATTTCAGGAAGAAAAGAGGCCATTTTGATTCCAGACAAGAGAAAGGTCTTAAATTATTAGTGTAACTTTTGAATGCTTAATATTTAAAGAATCTGGTTTGCAGCCCTTTTTTCGTTCATCAGCACTCAGAAAAAAAAACTTTGCTCATTCTTCCTTATTGCTGTATTTTAAGACTGATTGACCTAGGTACAGACTCCCTTAATTTCACACAAACAAGTTATATATTTACCGCGATACAGTTATTAGAGGTGTGCACAGTCGAAAGCAGTTTTGGTTTATGCTTCTTTAAAATGAATTTCAAGCACTCTTCTCTTGTTTGGTTTATAGATTCATTTTTTAAAGAGGTACTGCATGCAAGCAAGAATGTAAAAATCATGCACAATATACATTCCTTCATAAGTGTATACACACATACAAATGATTTGCACACACTTTGGGCACGATTCTGTGTCATGAATAACGGGGGTAGATGACATTCCCCACAGTCTGACTCTGGCCTTAGGAGGCCAGATCGGGGGGTGGGGGCGTCGGCTGCGGGGAATAAGCACTTTTATCTGGAGGCCAGCAATGCAGATTTTAAATGGAGCTGAGGTGTCATGGCCACCAGACGCCATGGCACTACACCTCCATTTAAAAGCCCTGACTGAGTTAATCAGGCTTGTTGTGTACATGCAGGCTGAGCTGAATCACTCCTGGCCTGTATGTACATGACTGTTCGTGATTCTGATCCCGTGGGACTAGATGTTCCCTGCGGGATCAGAATCGCGACCTCATCTGTACGTCCAGTCAAACCAGATGTACAGAGGAGGTGTACACCCGAGATGGAATGAGCCTGTTTGTTTTTAGGCACCAAAATGAACCAAATACACATCCCCAGATAATATTGGGTCAAAAATCAATGTGAGCAGGCTGATACTATCTGCATCATAAGAGGGTGGATCTGGGTGGACAGGAGCAAGCTTTCAAATGATACAACCGCATTTTTCAGCAGCTTTCTGGATAATGTATATGTTTAGTTTAGGTTTAAACACAGCATGTATATAGGAAGAGATGTCTTCTAGGCATATTCATTGTGGCAATCTTGAAAACCCATCTGGCTAGGTGTGCCCCCAGGAGAGGGTTGAGAAGCGCTGCCCTATGCTGTATGGCAGACATTAGTCACAGCAATCCAAGCGCTATGCAGTCCAGTCTCTTGGGAATAAATTAGAGAGTTCTCTGAATGGGATCAGCATACATCGGGTGACCTTGACACTTAAAACTCCATTCTTTTCTCCCCTTCTCAAAATAACTGAGCTCAGGCCAGAGTATGTGTTCTGAACCAGAGGTTTACTTGAAGAACTTTCGGGTCAATAACAGCAAAACAAATACAACTGGCAGAAACAGGAATAGAACTATATTACAAGCAATTAATTATTTTGCTCTGTTATATGACCATGATTCACACCTAATACTCAGCCCCTGGTGCTGGCATGTTACACCAAGCTTCTCTACTTCACTGTTAATACTTCTTGTGGTTGCCCTTTGTAGGAACACCCTCTCGTGCTCTAATCTTCTCAGTGCATCTACAACTGGTACCTATGCATGTGCAGAGCCATGATACTGCCTTGTGTTCATCCCTGACTCTGGTGTCACTTGTTGCTAATGAACTACTGTGGTTCCGTCATCCGTAGAGTCGGTGGCTTCAGTAGATGCAGGTTCCTGATACAGCACTGCAGGCTCTGGTGTACCTTTGTTGTGGGGATGTATTTCTTGGAACCCTCTCCTTCACTCTTGGAATATGTGGCTCCCCTATTCCTATTTGACTCTTCCTTGACGAGGCAGAGCTGCTCTCCTACTGAACCAGTGGAGATGCTGGCAGGGTTTGGATAATCACTCAGGAATTCATGGTGTAGGCTTGAGCCCAAGACATCCTCCTTCCCCTCTGGTCTCTCCTGTGGCTCCTCTGAAAGATATGAGGAGCTGGGGAATATCCACCAACACCATCCCCCCAGGACAGACTGTTCACGCCCTCCTCATAGTACATCGACTGGCTGCCTCTGGGATAAGTTTATATAGAAGCTGGATTTTCCTTCTCAGAGAAGACTCCTCCCAGCCGAAGGCAACCTCCCCTATTTTGGAAAATTACCAGGTCATCTCTAGGCTACCTTGTAGCAAATAGGGACACTAGAGGTCATTGCTGCTCAAAGCAAGGACATCCAAGTAGTTTTCACAGGTCCATGTGCTGACAAGAATACGTGTGCTTATAGGTATGCTACACATCAGCAGTCCCAGCAGCACAATTACAATGTGTGTGCATATCAATGACATAACTAAGAGACTATCATGATATGTTTCTGCATATAAAAGATTAAGCACAGACATTGCCCATACTCTGCCCTGGAATGTCAGCATATAGGGGATGTCCACACATTTTCATCTGCCTCGAAAGTGGTGTTAATTGGTGTGGGTGCATTTGCACACTGAGGCCGATTCTGGGTGCTTATTTTATACAGGCACATAGACACCTATGCAGCTTTCAGGCGAAGGAGCAGGATCAAAGGTTATTCATTTGAGAGAACTGCACTGAAATAATGAATGAATTTTAATAGCCATTAAAAATGATAAAATACAGTAAAAAAAATAGAAACTGAATAGTGGACCAATGATTAAAATTTAAGGGACACAATATACTGTGAAAATCCCCTGAGGTCCTTATATTATTTGTATTAGCATATTATACTCTAAAAAACTGAGCACAGGGAGCTTTTGGTTGTTTTTATAAACTAATAAAATAAGCACTTTTCACAAGTTAGGCACCCTGTGATAAAGTTACCCCCAAAATGTAACACTGTAGCAGCATAGAGGGGAATTTTGGAAGGAATGCTCAAGAGCAATCTGGGATGTGTAAAGCAGAATGTCTGAATATACAAAGCAGGTACATGCGGGTGCAGACATGATTTCGTGGATGTGCCCTGATATGGGCTTCTGCAGAAGCATCTGCAGAAACATCCCCAGAACCATATTTTAGAAGTTGGATGTCAAGGATAGCCTAATGGTTAGAGTAGCGGTTTAGCCACAGGGCAGTCAGGATTCAAGCCTCACTGCTACTATCATTGCATGGTGGAGATGGAGTGCTTTTTCCTCTACACCCTCTGGATATTTTCCAGCCAAAGCAAAACTTTTCAGGTGTCCGAATTAGGCCTAAAATTGGACGTAATGCCAGATGTCAATGGCTTTTGAGATCATGCAGTGGCATCCTAGACCTTGGGATGCCTCCTCTATGCCCCCTTTCAGAGTCCGATGTCCCAGAGCCAGCTTCTAAAATGACTCTGGAGATGTCTCTATGCTTTGGATGTTTAAGCCCATTTACGGATGTCCAGTGCATGAATAGGGCTTCTAAAATGATCTCCATAGTTGATAGCACATTAACAGAATTTGTCTCATCCAGTTTGCCTACTTCTTATTCCTGTCCACAATGTTAAGGATATCCCAGCTGATAGCTATGGAGCATGACTGCATCTACGTAAGATGTTGCTCCTTATCTTGTGTTGTCTTTCATTTGTGCGTGACCATTCTGGACAGAGTAACACATACATGTCCCATTCTGAGCCATTGGGTGTGTCTGGTTCGTTTAAGGTCATGTTATCTAGGAAACTATGTGTAAAGTCTGAGGCTAAGATTTAGAAGCCACCCCTAAGAAATCAGGTCAACTTATATAGAGGATCTTTAGGAACAACTAGGTCAATATTCAGATTGCAGCAATCAGTTCTACCAAAGCACCCAGTCAAAAATGAAATCAGATAGTCAACACCAGATCCTATTCAGTGTCTGGCCAGCCTTGCTATCCAGTTAGTGGTGATATTTAGCCATTAACCAGATAGCAAGATCTGCATAAAGTTAAGACAACCATTGGACCTGTCCTACCTTTATGCGGTTTGCCAATCTGGTTAGTGGCTGAATACTGCTGCTAAACAGGCCTCCTGACTTCACCTTGACCCTGAATAACCCCACCCAACACGTAGAAAATGAGAGCATAGCCAGATGTTTTAGAGCCCTCAACAAGACCCTGAATAACCCCACCCAACACGTAGAAAATGAGAGCATAGCCAGGCGTTTTAGAGCCCTCATTCATGGATGAAGTCATTCCACAACTCCAGCGGGAATATGACACCCTTGACATAAGCATAGAGAAATGGAACTCCATAATATCTAATGCAGCATCAGCCCCTACGAGTGCAGAACCACAAGCATGCAGGAGGTCCAAAGCCCCCTGGTACTCAAGTGATATCAGAGATGCAAAGCGCACTCTCCGAAGACTGGAGAGAAAATGGAGGCGGAACAGGTCGCATAACTCCCTGACTCAATACAGAGCCAAGCAACTGGAATATAACAATCTGATAAATGAGCGTAAACAGCAGCACCATACCAACCTAATCATGAAATCTGTCAAACTGAGAGAACTCTAGCATTGTCCAAAAGCTTACTAAGGACACCACGCAGCAATGTACCCACCATCTTGACCCACAGGAATTTGTGGACTACATGAAATCGAAAAATGCCATCCATACACGCCCCATCACACCACAGACAGATGACCATGAAATGAAAGAGCAGCATCAAACCTGGGAGGACTTCAGCATACCATCTACTGTAATGGTGAAAGTCCCCAGGAGGAGATGGAGGTGGAGGAAAATCCTGTTGAAATGAATGACACTGCACTTGTGCACAGGATTTCCAAGCCAGATAAGAAAAAAAAACACAGCTTTCTGCTGAGCTCAGGCCACGCCCCAGCTCAGAGGGAGAGACAGGCTTCCTCACTGATTGGTCACACCTGGGGGAAGGACAGGGAGTGCCGGGAAGCAAATGCTTTTTAAATCCACAAACAGAGCAGAGAGTTATCACGAGAAAAGAAAGGAGCACGAGACGTGGAGAGGAAGGAAAAGGGCAAGCAAGAAAGGAACCTTATGAAGAAGGTGAAGGAGAGAGAGAGCCTTGGAGAGGACGTTACAGCAAGGCAGAACCTTGGAGCAAGGGAGCTAGCAAGGGAAGCCATTGGAGAGACGGTAATTGGACATACAGCAACAAGGGCTATAGCAGCCATAGAGGAAAGAAGGAAGAAAAGCCTCTTCAGAGCAGTTACCTAACTGGCACTGGAAATAGACATAAGGAAGCTGAATTCCAGAACCTGGAGGATAGCAGGAGAAAAGGGTGCAGCAGTTGTCTAAGAAACCCTGCCAAAGGTAAAGCTACCATTTCTAATGCTGAATCATTGTTAGAGAAGCCATTTGCCTTTGCTACTGTCCAGAAGGCAGACCCAACACCTTTAACTGATAATAGGTTGGGGAAGAGTCTTATATATGGGGAAAACTATAACACTGACAAAAGCAAGACAGCCGAGCCTTCAGTTATAAGCTATAAGCAAGCTGTTGTCAGAAGGAAAAGTTTTCTCTCCTAATGCTAATGTGCCTGTACCCGCTGAATTGCTCCTGAACCAGTTCAAGGAATTTCTGGAGGAAAGGAAGTCAGGGAGAACTGTTAAACCTGATAGAGATGCCAGTAATTCTAATACTGTTGAAAGAATGCAAATAGACTCTTGTTTGCCAGCTTTAGAAAGTGAACCTTCTCCCATGGATTGCTCTTTATGTTTAAAGGAAGAAGGCATTGTTGAACAGCACTGAAACTGTATGAAATATAGAAAGTACTTGCCATACCTGCTGAAGAATTGGAAAGGCTTGTTTTATGTTTAATAAGCTTAATTGTCTTCTGAGGATAAGAAGCCGTGCTGTGAGAAAGAAAATCAGCTGTTGCAGATTATCTGTTTTCCATTGAATAACCACATGGGGCAGTGTCCTGTGGAAAGTTTATGGGACTGAGAAACAGCTGAGCAGTGCTGAGATATTTCTGTTATGTTTTTTTCTTCTGTTTCTGAAATACCTGTATGTTGGAGATGCATCCTTTATGCTTGTTTGTGTTTGAGCTTTGATGCGCTGGAAATTCCCCACAATAAATATTCTTGCAGCCTTGAAACACTCGTGTCATAACTACAATTTTGTCCTTAAGGAAATAAGCAAAACTACAAGTCCCAGAATCCCTGGCGACAATAGAAATAGCTTTATTCAAAAGAGGACACTCAAAGGCCACTTCCAGCTGGTAAGCTCTCGGGCCCCAGCGGAAGCGTCACACTACACATCAAGTAGAGGACATAATAAATGGACTCAACACAACAACCTCACCATCAGACCCATGCCCAGTGTCTTAGTTCAAAGTCACAAGAAACCAGCTCTCCCATCACATTCACAAAATCATCAAAGATTCACTCCAACAAGGATACATGCCGCAATCCCTGAAGCACGCCATGATATGACCAATACTTAAAAGCAACAACCTAAGCCCCTCTGAACCAAAATCATACCGTCCCATCTCCAGCTTACCATTCCTTGTAAAAAACATTGAAAAGACAGTGCAAAGGCAACTTCAGGACCAAATTGACATGAATGCCCCACTGGACATCCATCAGCATGGCTTTAAGCCCCAGCACGGTGTGGAAACACTACTCACTTCCCTCTTTGACAATCTCTAAGAGGCATGGATAACAAAGAACGGATTCCTGTTAGTGTTCATGGACATCTCGGCAGCCTTTGCCACTGTATCCCACTCCAGGTTACTGCAATGCCTGCAGCAGATAGGAGTATGCAAGAATACTCTGAAGTGGTTTACGTCCTACTTGGAAGATCGAACGCAACAGGTCAAATGCAACCAAAAGAAATCACTGCAGTTCCCCGTCATGCAGAGAATACCACAAGGTTCAGCCCTGTCATCAATGCTCTTTAATATTTACATCCAACCCATATGCAACATCAAACTCCACAAACTCCACTATCACCTCTATGCTGATGACATCATGGTATATGCTCCAATCAACCTACTAGCCCCTAACACCACAACAATAACCAGATGCCTTGAGGATATGAATGCCTGGCTCACAGCCAATAACCTGAAGGTCAACTACAATAAAACTGAGGCAATGTTCGTCACCAGGAACCCCACTTCATTCCGCCACAAACTATCAGCATTCTAGATAAAGTCATAGTAGTCAAAGATGAAGTTAAATACCTGGGCATCACAATGGACAGAGCTCTGAACCTGAAATCCCACATCACCAAAACCGCAAACAAGGCCTATCAATGTTTGAGGACCATCAGAAAGATCAAGCCAGTACCCCGCCAGGACCACTTCCGCACAGTGTGCCAAGCACTCATCACACCTCTGCTTGATTACGGAAATTTGTTATATCAAGGGCTCCCTCAGCAGACCTTACACTCAGTCCAAATGGTGCAAAACACTGCAGCACGCATCATTACAGACACTCCAAGAACTGAGCACATCACCCCCATCTTACAGCAACTGCACTGGCTCCCAATGATGGCCAGAGCAAAATTTAAAACAGTCCTGATCATTTTTAAAATCATTTACCATCTCTCGGCAGATGCACGCCACGATATCATAACAAGGGATATCAGCAATAGACCAAGAAGGACCAATAATGACAACATGATCGGCACACCTGCAGGATATCACAAAACTAAACAAACAACTTCAAGAAGAGCTCCTTCACTACCGGCGTCCACACTTTGGAACTCCCTCCCAACGAGCCTGAGGGCATTAAATGACATCAGAGACTTCCGCAAGGCCCTTAAAACCCTGCTTTTTACAGAAACCTATGAGCAGACAGACAACGGTCTCAACACGAACTGTAATGCAACTACCTCTGCCAACTCGATATCCACTCATCCCAACTAGACATACGAGTTCATTATATAATGCTGTTAAGTACCCTCAGGTTAAATGTAACCCCCAATTGTGCAGTCTAAATGTTGTTAATACCCTCATGCTAATGTAACCTCCAATTGTGATGTGAGCACTTTGATTGTAGGATAAGGTGGTATACAAATCTGTCTAAATAAATAAATAGATAGGGGCCGGGGCCGGGGCCGGGGCCGGGGCCGGGGCCGGGACCCTCCCCACCCCCACCCCCCGCTCTGCCCATGGATTGCCCCAGTACTACCCACATTGTGCCAAGGCAGTCTGTGGAGATATTCAGAGGCACTATTTAGATATAGGGGTCACTGGGGTTTATGTGGTTTACAGGCCCTGCATTTTCTTACAAGCAACTTAAGGACCACTGGCTGTGCAGAAGAAGCTGGTGAGAGATCTGTGAAGCCTGGTGGTACTTAATGAGAGATCTACCAAGTCTGATTACTTGTCTTTATCACATACTAGCCACTGTTCAATGTATGTAGTTCAGTGTTTCTACTAAGTTATCGTTGTTAGTTTAATGTGGAACATAGAAGTAGTTTATATGTATGTTCCATGTAAGTCCACTCGGACAAGTTATCTGTAAACCACTTAGACTTAGATCAGTGGTATAGAAGCACAGTTAAATAAAAATATAAATGTATCATTTAGAGCATTCATGATTTTTTTTATAGTGTGCGTTTGCGGTGTCTATGTGATTATATACTGGTTAAAAGATTAGTCACAATTATGTAAACATATGAAATAAAGTAAGTTGAATCTATGCGTGTTGGTGTGAAGGAACCGGGATGCCTGGAAATTTTGAAACTTTTGTATTTTATGTTGAAATCTGCTACTGCTATGCTGTCATTTGTCTGAAGGCTTAGCTTGAAGCCCTTTAAGTTCTGGTTGCAATAACCTAGCACAAAGCACAGAAACTCCTTTTTAAAGAAAACTGTATCAAAGGAGAAATGTTTGGGGGTATACCAGGGACAACATTGTAAGTCATCCATTCAAAGGTGAAATTCAGCTGTTATATGAAGAAATTCTGAATTTAACTCCAAACTCATAAACAGCAAGAATAAGTTTCAAGGCTGCATACTTTCCACCCTACCTGTTTAAATTTATATGCAGAACAAATCAGAGAGGTAGGACTGTATGAAGACAACTGAGGTGTGAAGATTGGGAGACTCAACCACCACCTTTGCTATGCTGGTGATACCACATTACTGGTTGAAAGTGAAGAAGATCTCAAACATTTGCTTCTCAAGATCAAGGAACATAGTCTTAAAATGGGCCTGCACCTTAATGTAAAGGCACAATCCTGACAACTGGCAAATATCAATAAGTTCATCGACGAAATTGAAATAGTTGATCCAAGTAGGTTAAAGTTGTCCACTATCAATAAAGAAACAAGCAGCAAGAAAGCAGACACATCCCACAAGATTCTCAAGAGCAGAGATGTCTCTCTCCATACAAAGATGCGACTTGTTCAAGCCATGGTATTTTCAATAAAGTCATATGGATGTGAAAGTTGGACAGTGAAAAAGATACAGGAAGAAAAATGATGCCTTTGAATTATGGTGGTGGCAATGGATATTGTGTATACCATGGACTGCCCAAAGAATAAAATCAGTCAGTACTAGTAGAAATCAAACTTAAGCTTTCTTTAGAAGCTCAGACAAGATTGACTCATAGTTTGGACACATGTGAAGAGAGATAGATATCATTTGGGGGGGGGGGGGGAAGGAGGAGACAAACATGATTCATATAGAATCTGATTGGTAATTCAGTTTCTATTGTCTGTCTTCCACCCTTTGTATTGTTTAAGAAAAATAATGCTGCATTTTGCTTTTTGGCTAAGATTGTAACTGATTGGGCATAATAAAGATCTCATTTCCTTCTAAGTGTCTGAGTCTGATTGGAGCAGAGTGAGGTTCTTATATATCTTTGGGGTACAAACACAGCAGCCTTAGTCCACCAAAATCCCCAAGAGTGCAACTATCAATGAATTGCTTGGCTGAAGACCGAACACAGTTTATGTCAACTATCCAGAGAGTCACCAGGGGTTGACATCGACTCAATGGCACTTAAACAATTTATTTTAAATTGATTACTAAAAGAGAAAGTTAAGTACAGGAATTTGATATAATGTAAAATGTTTAAAAACTAACTAGAATAAAAAAAAATTAAGAGAGACATCTTGTTCCTAAGTCCTGAGATCATTGATGAAAGGAGGAATCTTCTGAAGACTTGGGCCCATCAGAAATCTCTAGAGATAAGTAACTTCCAAACATGGACAGATGTATTGATATTTGAGCTCAAAATACACATGCAAAGCTAAGTTATTTTTGGAACTTTGTTGTCTCAAATTTGAGGATTTTAATTAGATTTATAAATTTCCTGTTGAGATGTTAGCACATTATAAACTTATTCAAGAACTAACAATACTATTCTACTGTTTATGAAGTTTACTGCCTCTGATCGTTCAGAGTTTAGTGAATAATTTGAAACATTTCCTTTTTCTGGAAAGTTGCGAAATCTTGACCTCTCTCAGAGTTGTTCATATTTATTGTATGGTAAATTCCAAGATTAACCAGTCAGTTAAAGTTGCTTTTCACTTATTGTGTCATCCTTTATCTACCTACAAGGGAAGTGAATAAATTTTGGCTTTAAACCAGTTGCTGTTGTAATGGTTTTTTATCCCAATTTAGATTCCTTTTATTTCCAGTTGTTCCTTCTTGCTTGGTCTGGCGGGTATGCCTTCTGGAACAGATCAGATCGTTTGCATTTACCCTGTCTATCATGAGCCAAGTATAGTTTCAGGGGAACTTCTGTCTGATTTTCAGAGACTGGCATGGTTATACTAGTTTGTGCTAAATACCTTTTAACAGGCACTAAAACCATTTCACACACACTGAAATGTTTTGGTATATGCAAGAAAGGAAAAGAAATAAAACATGAAATCTACCCCCCCAAAAAAAAAAATCAGAGGGACATGTTTACTAAGGATTAATGCATGCCAAATGACTCATTCAGTACCACCATGCCCTTAGAAATAAGAGGACTGTGAGGCACTTAACACATGCTTATATTGAGCTTTAGTAAACATGCTCCAAAATGAGTCGTACATGAACCTTTGGGACACAACAGACCCTCATTTCCTCATCAAATTCCTCAAGGAGATATCTGCCCAGCGTAAGCCCAGTTACAGTGCTGAAGTGAAAACCCATTTCGCTTGTGAGCATCTTTTACTATTCCTCCATGAAAGATGAAAAGCAGATTCAGCAAAATCTGAAACACGGGCTGTGTGCAACAGCAGCAAACTAAAAAGTGCTGAAATAGTCCTCTGAAGACCAAGGTCCACCAGGATCTGTAACATCTAACAGCTGTTTTTTTATTTATATGATAAGCCCAATGCCAAAAAATTGGCTGGTCTCCTGCGGTCTGTAGAATATTTTGGGAACAGAAAAAAAATATCTGCTTTCTAATTACCGGCATTCATTTGCAAACCTTGTTCAGTTACAGTTTTCATAGATCCATCTCCCTCCAGTTTGTCAGAGGAGTAATTTAAATGTGAAATAAAGAAAGAATGAAACACCTGCTTTTGATAATAAATGCAACATCGTAGACTTGGTGACTTGTGATTTATCTTCACTCCAGTGAACCTTACTAACAGCTGCTAGCGTAGCGGCTGTGTGATTATGTGTATTACCAGGGCAATGCCTTATTCTCATGCCTAGCAGGAATTATTGCGCTTTAACAATGAAAAGAGTAAATTAGGTCACGTTTAGCCAGTGACTAACACACAGGCAAGTCTGTCCACTGGATATAAATTGCACTTACAAACGTCCACTTTATGAATTAAAGTAAAAGAGTTGTGATCTGTATTATATGTCATTGAAATCATTTTATGGGAACATTGAGTTTTCATAAAATAAAATTACAATAAAACAAAACTGCAATTCCTAAGCCAGTCCAAATGACTGGTTTGGTTTCTTCCTCCATATATCTCTCAGGGTATTGTCTCCAAATGGGTTTGTTAGCATTCACGCCAGCAAAAACTAACATTTCATGAGAATCCCCCCTGATGAAGCTGGCGAAACAGATCTTTGTTGGGTGATCGTTCTGCCTGAAGAGCTGACTGTTGCAAGCTAAGCACTTTTGAGCAATTGTTTGTGGCCATTTATTGCCCCCTCCGGGTAAGTTTGCTGTTTTCTGTTGCAGGAGAATTGGTATTGTTAAGTGGTGGTGAAATGGTGTTCATCAAAATAAAGCGTGTCCACAAAAAAGAGTGAAGTTCTTATTTTATTGAAATATAATTGATAAAGATTTGGTCTCCAAATTCAATAATAAAAATTATATTGGAGAGTTTTTCTGGTTGGTGATGGCGAACAAACATATCCCCTTCGGGCAGGTTCCTGCCATATATAGAGGGAATATGATAGAACTGAGGCCTTCTCTGTTTAAAAATATTTTATAAAAAAAGTTTTGAAAAAAGTTAGTTGTATGTTTTGAATTAAGGTGGCTATTCAGGCAGAGTGATGAAGTTGTTCAGTGTTTAGGAGTATTAGGTTTGACCTTGATAACTTACTTTAGTTGACTGTTAGAGCTATAATTTATGTGTATGTAACCTGGGCTTTTTTTTGTTTGGTGGGTTTTAGTACTACTGGAGTGGGATTTGTTTTGTTTGCATTAGTTTTGCACATACCATGACTGCTGTGAACCTTTAAGCTGGGGTATGTTGGGTGTGATCTCAGTCTCTCGATTACTGTTAATGTTCATTATTGCATTGCAGCAAAGAGCTTCCTTCTGGAGTTCTTAAGATGTAACATGTATTGGAAACTTATCAAGGTGTGCTTGAAAATCGCTTTAAATCAGATCTGTTGTGCCCAATAGAGTGGACAATGTTTCTGTATTTACCTGTCTTTCTGCCAGATTTTTTTTGGACTGTGGCTACATTTCTTGTTATGAGAGTCTTCTCGTTCCCCACATAATCTAAAGAATTAGTTGGCACTGATACTTCTATCAATACCATTCTGGCATTTTCTTCTTTGCTACTATTTCTGGTTTTCTTGCATTGAGCTTTTTATCAGCTGGTGTGGGAATGCCACAGATGTCTACATTGGGGGGGGGGGGGGTCATTGCCCCACGAATAGCGGGGATGGATGTCCTGTTGGGACATCATCCCCGCTATTTGCTCCCTTGCCAGGTCCAGCAAAAGTGAACCTGTACGAACAATGCGTTTGTATGGGGAGGCTTAGATGGGAGTGGGAGGGGGCGTTCAAGGCAAAGTGATAGTAGAACATAGGCAGTCCGTGACCCCGGACGTATAGGGCTGATTGAGGTGGAATAAGTCCCCCTGGACATTGGGGGATCCTGCTGCTGGGCCCAGTAAAATGGGTAGGGGGTGCAAGAAGTTCCCTGCAACTGGACCCTGACCATGGGAGGCCGTATCCAGGATCCAGCTGCGGGGAACAAAGTAAATTGGCGGTGGCTGGCATTCACAGCTCCTGAGTGGAGCTGCGGTGCCATGGAGATGGGATGCCATGGCATTGCAGCTCCATTCAGGAGCCTGACTGAGGTAGCCAGGGATCTACTGTGCATGTAGGCCGATCGGAATCAGGGCCCGGCCTGCATGTTCAGACCCTAGACCCGATTCTGATCCCACGGGCATGTCTAGCCCCCATGGGATCAGTATCAGGTCTGCCTCTGGGCGTCCTGATTGGACTCAGAGGATCCTGGATGGCCACTTTGGCTTGTGCCTTATTATGTTTAGGTCTGTGGTTCTCAACCCTCTCCAGGTGTAGCGAGTCAGGTTTTCAGGATATCTATGATGAATATTCATGAGAGACTGTGTGCATTGCCTCTATTCCATGCAAATCACTCTCATGCATATTCTGGTGGATATCTTGAAAACCTGATTTACTAGGTATGCCAAGACAGGCTTGAGAACCACTGGTATAGGAGACCAACGTCTTGTGCAAAAGTAGATATGGGATTTGGTGCTATGAGTGAGCTGTGCTTGCAACATAAGAAAAACTGAATGTCAAAGATTTCCATAGACATTTGCAAATAGTTAGATCACCTTTCTTTTTTGTTTGATACCATTGTAAACTATTTTCTATTTATACATTTTAGTGGTGTTTTTATAAAGATTTTGTTCATGTAGAGCATGTTATACAGGTGGAAAATGATTCCTATAAAATTGCACAGACTACATGCATGTACGTTGTCACCACTCTGCCAGCCCAAGCGGTAGGAACTGGTATTGCTTGGCTCTGTGAGGGTGGTAGTTGTGCCTTCACTGATACAAATCACAAACAAAACTTCTTTCCAAGTTTAGGGCTTTATTCCCCGTCCCATGAGGTTTCCTTATCTTCTGGTAACAGAAATTAAGAGCCTACTTTGGCATACAACAAAAGTTAACTGAACAACAGAAATAGCTTCCTTCAGCTTCCAAACTTTAAACAAAAGAAAAGAACAAAACAGCCTAACTGTTTCAATACAGATCCTTTCTCTCGTGGCTGGTAGTACAGCTCACGTCTGTTTGGTTAGAGAGTGAGTGAGATGCAGCTTCTAACATGGGAGCTAAGGTCACAAAATAAGTGTTTATCTTAGTGAGAACTCTGGCTCAGTTACAGTTAGAGAACAATCCATTAATTCAGGAATTTCATGTACCTCTGAATTTTCACACTCCATCAATACAGGCTCGTCAGCATTTTCATTCTTACTATCAGAAGTAGAATGAGAGTATGGCTGGCTTGGCTCGGCACCCAGGAAGTTTCTTTCTTCCTCTGAGCTAGTGCCTCTCTGGGAAATACCATATAACTTTGAGTTGAGCTTTTCAGAGCTCTGCCCCTGCTGGTATCTTAGTAGATAGCTCAACTCTCTATTTGCTGTGCTAGTAGGATGATTACGGCAGGCTCTCTGCCTGTTCAGCTCTAGCCTTCGGGACTCAGCTGAGCTAGATTGCAAAGCTTTTGACGGCGTTTTTCTAGAAGCTGGGAGCTCACAATGATAGGGAAAATCTTCAGCTTTTTCTGGTAAGTAAACCCCTCTTCTCCTAGGACTTCTATGGCCAGGGGAAAAGTTATTCTCAGCCTCTAGATAGCTTGTCTTTATGTGGCTATTTCTATGCTTCCAGGGTTTCTCCCTCTCAGATAGCAAATAGCCCTCACATTCACTCCTTGCCCCGGTACCTGCTACTGCAGTCTTCCCACGTTTCTCTTGTCTTCCAAGCACATACACGCTATCAGGCTGCTGACTTCTCACTGTTTCACACAGGTCTCTGGATTCTCTCCAACCTTCACGCTGGCTCCCTTGTTGCTTCAATGACTCATTCTCACTATCTTCCTCGCTTTCACACCAACTCCATGCTTTCCACGGCTTTAACGGTGTTCGCTGCAGTCTCTCTGCTTGTGACCTTTGCTGCCTCAACTCCTCTCCCTTCTAATTGTTTGGGAGTCTATTTTATCCTCGTGTCTCCTGACTCCACCTCCACTCAGCTGAACTCTATCAGGCAAAGAGAATTCCCTTTCTTTACTACCTGGGTGTGTCTTCATGGGGCTTATGCACGTGTGCCTAGGTTGTCTATAGCAACCATCAAACATTCCTTTGTTTACCTTGTCACTTTTTCTGTGATCATTCATACTGATCTGCATTTTCTCGGGTTGCCCTAGGTCTACCTTGTGACAACGTACAAGTGCAAACAAGAACATTCATACTTACACACACACCACACGTAGGAGCTTCAGGGGACATGGTCTGAGCAGAGATGCGATGGAGTTGCAATGCAGTTAAGTATTTTATAAACTACACAGTTGCATGCATAGCGTGCATGCACAGACATACTCCCTTTCCTTCGAGCAGGTCTAAATGTGTGCTAGAACTTGGAGAACTGGTGTGCTCTTGGGCATTGTTTATAATTAAACTAAGCCCTCAGAACTAAGGGGCCAATATTCAGCACTGGTGGCTAGCGCACCTACAAGAGCTAGCTGCCATTGCCGAATCTTAGCTCTGGTAGTCAATGCCAGGGTCATGTGTAGCCAACAGCCCTGGTATATGAAGTGCTCAATAAACAGACAGACATTCTGGTTGGCCGCAGAATTTGGAAGCTAACTAGGTGGCAGCGATATGCGTGGTCAGCTTCTGTGGTGAGAGCAAGGCCAGCATTTGCCGTGCCTTACTTTCTCTGTGTTTTGCTTACCGGGCAGTGACTCAATATCCCCCCGGTTAGCATCAGGACCTCCAGTAGTGGCACCGGCAGATGGTTAGTGTCACTAAATATGTTAGTGCCGTTGAATATCCTGCAGGTGTGCAAACCATGTAAATGCCTTTGAATATCAGGCCTTAAGGATAAAATAGATACCCTTCTATAAAATGACCCCCCCCCCCTCATGATGGCAATTGTCTAAAGATAAGTATCAATAAACTGCATTTTTTACCCTTGGGGAAAATGAGTGGAATCAGAGGGATTAGCTCCAGGATGGTAACAATGTTGAAATTCAGCCTTTGGGTCAAGGTTCAAACACCACAGTCAGCATTTTTTAAAATGTCAGCTATGGTTTTTAAAGCATCCATGTATATTTAGAGACCCTATCCAGACATTGAGCAGGGCTGAAAATATGTGGTGAACAATGAAACCTTTGGTGTGGGATTTCTGTTTTGTATGAAAACGTCATTCAGGGAGCCAACTTTCAGCAGTATAGGAGCTGTATATGAATAAGCCATCCTTGGAAGTTTCCTGGGATTTTCAGCAGCCCTAAATACATAAATAGGATCACTGAAATGTCATATATCAAAGATACCAATTATATTCAGTCCACTATGGGGATCATTCCGGAACATAAGGGGTTTGTACATGTGGTGGGGACGTTTATGTGCCGAAAACGTCCTAGGCCGTATTCTGAAACCTTGTTGACATGCACATCCATGGCGCTAGCATGGAGATCTCAGAATGTGGGCGGGAGAGGGTGGAATGGGGGTGTGTTCAGCTGCAGAGATGTAGAAAACATTCAGGAAAGGCCCGTGTATGAATTTAGTGTTTCCCAGAAATGTCCACCTTCCTTCTGTTGAAATGTGGTATAAGGCCCGGACTTAGAAAATATTCTGCTCTTCCCTGCAATGCATCCCATATTGAGGAATGGTTGTGATAAATATGTCATGAATTGGTGTGACTGCAGTCTGGAAAAACACAAGATGCAGTCTTAAGATACAGGGAGCAGAGGTGAGGGAATGTTGTAAGGTAAAGAAGCATTCATAATATTAAGAACAAGTGTTTATTCAGGCTATGCACTAATGTGCTGTTTGTGCTAAAGGAGCTAATCTATGGGGCCTTAACAATTTCCATGTTCTGAAAAATGGGACTGCTGATGCAGGGATAGTATGGGCGTGAGCAGGGAAAGGGTTCCTTTTTGGGCAGGAAATAGATCATATTTGTAGTCCTGGTACCCCATGTGATTATGTTATGTCATAGCTGTTATGTATAGGTTCAGGACAACTTTAGCAGAATCGTGTGTGTGTGTGTGTATGGTTTGAGGGGTGCATGGAGGGATCTGATGTGCTCATCTGCAATTTGGAGGTGGGGGGGGGGAAATGAAAGCTTGGCCAATACCTGGATCATATGGATGACATGTCACCAGGTGCTAGTCTGATTGGGCAGTCAAACTCAGAGGGTTCACTATAGCTACATGTCAAATTATACTCCCGTCAATAAGGGACCCTTAGAATAAGGACACTCAACAGTGCAAACATATCTGGAGTCTCCCCTCCCATACCCACATAACCCTGTCAGGGGAGCAGTGCCACAAAGCTGGCTGTGGGAAGGCAGACAGGGGCAGATGTACACAAACTTATACCCCAAGAGACAGGTGTAGCTGCTGTGCAAAAAGCCAGTAGCCAGATAGATGGGCCTCAGATGCCATAGTCATAGTCAGAAGGCCCTACTACAACTACTGATCGTCATTTGTATAGCACTACAAGACTAGCTGCATTGACACATGTAGCAGATGGTCCCTGTTCAGCAGAGTTTACAATGTAATTGGGGATAGCACAGCAGCTGTGAACAGGATACATCCAGGGGGAATGGTCAGGACAGACAAGGGAGCTTAGACGGATCTGATCCAACAGCAGCACTGATGAGGTGAGCGCCCAGCCTGGATTTGAGAGGGGCCAGGGACGAAGCCTGATGTACAGACTCAGGTAGTTTGTTCCAGGCATATGGGGCAGCAAGGTGAAGGGAGCAATGTCTGGATTTGGCAGAAGGGAAGGGCACAGATAGAAGCAATCTGACAGAAGAGCGGAGTTCACAGGGAGGGGTGTAGGGGGAGATAAGAAGGGAATGGTAGTGCAGAGCAGCAGAATGAGTGTCAGTGTCACAAAAAGGGCAGACATTTGTTGCTCAGCAATATTATGCATCCTTTGAGGATCTGCAAGTTTGTTTGGGGTTTGTGGACCCGGTGAGTGTCCATCTTTGGCAGTTTAAGTTGTGTTTGAAGAGATGATCAGGGCAGGAATCACTGGAACTGGTTGCTCATGCCCATACCATTTGATGCAAGGTATGTCCTAACATGAGTTGAGGAGTAGCCTAGTGGTTAGAGCAATAGCCTAACATCCAGGAGACTGGGGTTCAGTTTCCTCTGGCACACCTCAGGCAAATCTCTTTACCCTCCCTTGCCTCAGAAGAAAAGGCCTGGCAATCTATCAGTCATACCTTGCCAAGGAATCCCAGGGGCTGCTGGGTCACCAGGAGTCAGCATTGGCTTTATGGCACTGAAAAAAAAAAAAGTCCTGACATTCATGTTTATATTTTTATACCATATTGGTGTGCATTTGGCTTACCTAGTACTTTTCAGGGCATGAGGGGGGTCTGGTATATGGTCTAGGTTACAGCAGTTGTCATTTCTCATTGGTATTTATGTGTAGTGTGCATCAGCACACTGTCTGATGGGCAGCTTAAGAGATACATGTTTCGAAGGGACATGGCATATTTAGGTACATCATG
Source organism: Ichthyophis bannanicus (assembly GCA_033557465.1). NCBI lineage: Eukaryota > Metazoa > Chordata > Amphibia > Gymnophiona > Ichthyophiidae > Ichthyophis > Ichthyophis bannanicus. The sequence continues at coordinate 113,166,668 of CM066049.1, read as the reverse complement.
GGGACAGGCAGAATCCAAAATGTGTAAGGTTTCAGAATACAGTGGGTGTGGGGATGTCTAAAACATTTACCCGCATCTGAGGAACGGAGCCAGCTGGATAGTGCTTGCATGTGCCCGCCTTACATGTCTATCTCCCTGAATCTGCCCCCATGGGCATGTCCAGACCCGCAGATGCAGAATTATGTTGAAAGGGGTCTGTTTTTGATTTAGACGTGTCCATGGGCTGGACATGCACGTTATGGAATCTCACTCCACCCATATATCCAAGCAGTTTAATTATGGACAGCCTCCTCTTTGGCCAAGCTTCATCTATTTTGTAATTTGCATACTGAGCCAGTGCATAGTCTTTGGTGGTCTTGGAATATGGAGAGGGAGAGACTGAGCCATTATACCACTGAACCTGTGATGTTTCTGCTGGGCCTAATCAATCTCTTTGCGCTATAGATGGCAGTACCAATGGTTCTGGAGATGTCAAAGGGAAGAATAGCATCTGCTGTCCTGCTAGACATAGATTTAGTGTTAATCCTGAGGACCAGTTCTCACCTCCATCCTCTGCATCTGCTGTCACTTCTTTGACCGAAACTCTTTGCTGTTACTTTGGAAGCTATGGAATGGCTGGGCCAGAAGGAATTTGGCCATGAGGTACTGTAGTCTATCTAGCCACCTGGGAGATCAGGAGTGATTATAAACTTGTGATGGGACATGCTCAAGGATCCAAAAAAAACCCCAACAACCCCACAACATTGGGAGAGCCTCATCAACTGCATGTACTATAGCATGTTTGCCAGGATAATTGAGTTCATGAAACCCAATGGTAACTTTGGTAATCCTACAGACCAGACGGATGCCAATGATTAAGTGTTAAGATAAATTTTCTTCTGCAAATTTTAGATCTTCTAAAAAATTCTACCTCTTAAAGTTTTATCCTATCACAAAATTTTGCATTAGGTTTGTTTTGTCCTGTAGTGTGGTTGGAATGATTAGCAATGTGGTAATTAGGAGGAAAATTGAAAATCTGGAAATAGACGGCAGGTAGTTGAATTTGAGATTCTTGAATTTTTCCAAATTGTTGGTGGTTTCTCTCATGTTCAAAAATCTTTTAGACGCATTCCACCTACGTTAAAAATCTCCTTAGGGGGGAGAAGGATGGCTAGTTCAGATCTCAACTGAGTTACTGGAACTAAAGGTCAAAGCCATCTTGATTGTATTGTACTTATGGAAGCAGACAAGGATTGTACTAAAATGCATACAGTATCTTTAGTCAGAGAAAAGCTCTTTTGGCTATAAGATAAAGCGTGTTTCCTAATATGCATGAGGATATATGAGCCAGGTCCAGTTTGTTAGTGTCTGCAATGCCATTTGCCATATTTTCTGCTGAGGTTTACTACTACTAATCATTTGTATAGCGCTACGAGGCATACACACCATGCACAGACACATATAAAAGATGGTCCCTGCTGATAAGAACTTACAATCTAGTCACAGACAAAACAGCTGAGGACAAGGACACATCCAGAGAATGTAAGGAGGGAGAAAGGAGACGAAGCAGAACAGGATCCAAAGGCAGCCTCAACGAAGTGAATTTTTAGCATAGATCCCATCAAGGTGGCATTAAGTGCACCCATGCCAACTGCAAAATGGACAGCAAATATACATTGTCAACTCCCACAGTAACCAGGATGCGCAGACACCCCAATGCTCTTCTCCTACCCTGCTCATTTCCCTCTCTGTCACATGCTAAGCAGATAGCATGGAATTAACCCTGCGCTGTCTGACATGCAGTGTATTGCAGTCCATTAGAGCATGCTCAGACCTGTGTTCTCAGCTAGTACAGTCTGCTAAACGTGTCCTTTTGATCTGCTCTATAACAGGGGTCATGAGCACATGTAAATTATGCAAGTAGATATGTAATAAAGTTCTTAGAAGAATCAATGAGGGTCCTACCAGCAGAGTAAATGACATTTTGTGAACATATGCACTTTTGCACTCTTCTGTATTTTATTAGAGGCCATTACCATGCGTAAATTGCCATATTCATATTAATCAGATACCAAGTCATTGAAAACTTCAGCCAGTAGCACTATACTCCACTATGTAATCACAATTTGTGTCGGGGACCATCAGCCTGAGAAGGAGGAGGAAAACCTTTCCCCTTGATGCCGAAATAACCCTTTTATTCAAACGGGCCACAGCGTACCCAATTTTATGAAGTAAAACATTCACTTATCTGAAAGAGAGACAATTGTTGTCTTCCACAGGCGATTCATGTCATCCGCATTTTGCCACGACATGACATGTATGTTTCGGACCCCTCCGGGTCCTGTATCAAGTGGTATCCTGCTAAACCAGTCGCCTGAAAAACGCCAAAGGCCAACCGTTCTTTTTGTAGCTATAATGATTGCTGATTGGCTAATAAGAAGGTGTCATCATTAGAGGCGTGGCTTACAGGGAATCCCCAACCAACATCATCCCCCTTGCCACCTGTAACTCAAGCGCACAACCTAATAAACGTTTGTATTAAATACAAATCATTCATAAAAGACTCCACCAATCTTGTTCAATATTTAAACCCGATGGAATCATTGTTTTTAACCGGAAAATCCAATATTGTTCTCTCCATTGTAAACGGCTTTCTCGATCTCCACCCCGAGGGGGTCCCCGGAATCCAATCAATAACTCTCCATTGTAGGTCAGCAAAACTGTGATTCAGTCCAACACAGTGTTCCACCATAGGCGCCGCCAGAGTCTTTGACCGAATCCTACAAGCATGTTCACCCATCCGGATTTTGACCGGGCGTGTTGTTCTTTCAACATAAAATAAATCACAGGGACACCTTAATATGTAAACAACAAAATCCGTTTGGCATGTGGAAAAATCAAGAAAAGAATAAGATCTTCCTGTAGTAGAATGACACCACTGTACTCCCTCCAGAGTATTAAAACAATATTTACATTGGTTACATGCCCAGTGACCCTGACCCAGATGGGTGAACATGCTTGTAGGGAGCTCAATTGGAGATTCATTCTCTGAAGCTGATGAGAAAAGTAGAAACAAGAGGACTTTTTCTGGTGAGGTTCCCTCTTTATGGAAAAACTTGCTAGTGGAGGTGAGATGGGAAGAGGACTACAGTAGGCGTTGGAAACTTGACTATTGCCCACATAGAGGGGGGATATTGAATTGTAGCCATAGGCGGTTAGATAGGACTATGACTGCTTGCTGTTTGGATGCTATTTATGTTTGATGAGATTGATGACTATGAGATTTAATTGTTTATGTACTAAACCCATTTGGATTGCCCTATGGACAGGAGAATAGTATATGAAACAATTTAAATAAAAAGAAATACTTACGGATGCATTATTGCTACACAAACCAATGTCTAAAAGTATTTGCAAATAAAGCTTTTACATGTAGGAAAAATGTTTGTGATTTGTCATATTGGGTAGATGAGGGCAATGCTGTTGATATAGCAGGGGATGACAGTAACCTTGAACTGAATGACGTTTATAGAGCTGGTCTTGCTGGCACATGGGTTACTTAGATTTTTAGAGCAAGGGGAAAGAGTGACAAAGGGCGAGATTTTTTTTTGTACTATTTAGCTAGCTCAGATATTGTTACATGTTTGTCCATGTTAAAGCTGCACCCTCTGCTATCCAAGGTACATAGCTGTATTGCTTTTCAGAGCAAATACATTGGTGCGTGAAGGAGTATAAGTAAGAGGTAGCCCAGATACTTCTGGTTGCCCTCTTACTGCTTTAAGGAGGAAACGGAATATTTTGTCAAGACACAACCAACTCAATTCACTGCATATAGCAATCAGTGCTGGGTTTTGGAATTACATGATTTCTGAAAGTAATCATTGAATGTCAGGGGTGTGCTGCAGTACAGAAGATAAATGATAGCAATTATGAGCTCAAGGTTTTTTTTTTTTAAATAGTATTGGTTCTCAAAAAAATTCCACTGGTATTTCCTTTGTTCCATTTTCAGGGGTTAAGTGTGAATTTGAGCAAAGCTTACATGAAAACAGTTTCTGGAATAAGAGTTGACAAACGTATACTCTGTAAATGGATTCTACAATAGTACAGGCATTTTCCTGGTAGAAATAGTAAAAAGTGGAATGTGAGATTTTATCTGAAACTCACCCTTCAGCGTTAGAAAGTGAAAGTTACAAGACCACACATTACCTATGTGCAAGCTAACTTGCTAAAGTGTAGATAACCAGGTAAGGCGGAGGTGGCCCACAGTTCCCTTCCTTCCCACACACCCCCCCTCCCCCCTCTCTCTCCCTTCACAAATAAACACCACATGATCACTTATTGGCAAAATAACTGGTCGCAGCTTTATTAAACAAGCACAACATAACATTACAACCAAACTGTTAACTTATGGTTCCGGCAGCGGGACAATCCCTCACCAGCCATATGGGTAGCAAAGTGAGTTCCTTCCCACCTCCGCCGAGAACCATCCCTGGCAATTCCATCCCCCTCATCCGGCTTCGCCATATTACTAGCAAAAAACCGAGGGCTTCGCCGGGTCGGGGGTACCCCCACCCCCGCCCTGCATATTGCCATGCCTCCGGACCCCAGACACCTCCGGGATCCCGCCACCGGCTCAGTGACACCTGTCCCTGAGCCCCCCCCCCCCAAATCAAAGCTGCGACCAGCCAACCTGCCCTAAACATCCTAATTCCAAGGCCTCCTGCCAATCATTCAGGAGTAAATCCACCCCGATCGGGGAAAGATGTACTCCATCCGAACGATACAGGCCCGCGCACTCGACCTCCACCCAGGAATGTAAAATCTGATACCCCCCATGGTTCAACACCCAACGGCCAACTTGCCGGTTAACCTTAACTAAACCCCGGGACCACCGCCGCTGGCCCCAGCAAGCAGGCCTAGGAATTATGTCAGACCACAGCAAAATGACCCCGGGGAACATCAATAAGACTCGAGATGCAGCACCAAGAAGTCCGGGGATCCTCTGACGCGCTGATGGTGCCGAAGCAAGGGTAATAGCTGTAACCAGCGCAGACCGCGCTCACCCAGCCATGATAGCACCACTTCGTCAGCAGGCAGTCCCAAGTTCGCACCAAGCGGCCGCAAAGCTGCTTGCTGGCCGGCCCAGTGCACAAAAGAATGGCCGACCATCCAGCAGGCACCGGGCACCCGGATCCCATCTAAAAGAAAAAACATAGTTAGTACCCGAGCCACCCACTGCCCACCTCAACAACGTACATATCCCTTAAAGGCATTGGAGCGCCAGCGGCCAATCCGCTGAATATCGGTACCCGGCAAACCAGCCAGGGCTGCACTAGTAGCGGCCCCAATCCGAAAGGAATGCGGTGCGAAGTCACCCGGTGATAAGCCCAACTGTCGGACCACCATGCGCAGGACCGCAGCAAACTGAAAACGCGTCAAACACCGCGCATCCTCATGTACAAAGAGCAGGTCGCTACCCGGAGCCCGCACGCACAGGTATGCCGCCATAGCCGCCACCGGACAGATCACCGAAGCCGGAAGCGGCCTTAAGTGCACCCATACGCCCCTCCCTCTCTGATCGGTCTTAGACCGGGACAACCATATGCTCAGCTGCCCTTGTGCCAAACGCACATGACGGAGTTGCAGAGCTGCCCCCCCCGACCTCCCACTGGACGCCACCAATTCCCCCGACCGGAAGGCCCCAAAGAAGGCCACACAAAACACCGCCCGGAACAGCAGAGCCTCGTAAGCGGACTCCACCACCAAAGGCAAGGTTGTGCTCATCCGAACCAGCAGATCGGGGGTAATGGGCCGACGCTTGTCCGACGGGAGGGGGACAGCCCGCTCCCAACCCAATAAAAGCCGGCGAGAAAAACCCCCAACCGCGCACTGCCCACCCGACCGCCTTAGAGAAAAAGGCAAAGCCGGCCAGGTGAGCCTGCACAGTGGATAGGGCCACCCCCGCAGCCTTCGCAGCCAATATGTATTCCCCCATGAGGTGATCAGGCACCGGGCCCAGCCGCCAACCCCGAGTCGCCAAAAAGGCCACTACACAGTCACATCCCTTGCAGTAGGACCTCCAGGTCGCCGACGATACGGAACTTCTCAGCAAGCTCAGGATACCCGGAGGCCAAGATGCCATAAACGCTCTGGGACCGACCTCCCCGCCAGGTCCGCCTCTGGAGCCAGTCGCCGAAACAGGTCCCACTTGAAACGAGAAAGAGCATCGGCGATCTGGTTAGCATAACCCGGAACATGCCGAGCCCTCACTACCACATTCAGCTTCAAGCAGGCAAAAACCACCTCCCTCATCAAAGCCGCCACCCGCGCGCAACGAGGCGCATAACGATTAATAATGTGAACTACCGCCTCGTTGTCGCACCACCACAACAATTGCCTATTACGCAGCCTATCCGGCCACAGCTCCAAAACCACCAAGATGGGGAACAGCTCCAAAAACGTAATACTGTCGGTTAATCCCGCCGCCCGCCAGGTGGATGGCCACGGCGCGGCACACCATGCTCCACCAAAATAAACACCGAGCCCGAAACCGCCCGCCGCATCAGTATAAATCTGTAAATCAAAGGAAGACACCTCCGCTTCAAGGAGAACCGTAACGCCATTGAACTCTCTCAAAAACTGATCCCAAACCCCGAGGTCCGACCTCATGCTTCGTGATATCCGGATGCGATGATGCGGACGCCGCACTCCCGAAGTAGCCGCCGACAAGCGTCGTAGAAACACCCGACCCATTGGAATAACCTTGCATGCGAAGTTAAGGGAGCCCAACAAAGCCTGCATCTCGCGCAACGTAACTTTCCTCGCCCCCAGCACGTTCGCCACTAACACCCTTAAACGCTCCACCTTGCTTGGAGGCAATCGCGCCACCATGTCAACTGAGTCCAAGTCCACTCCCAGAAACGTGAGGCGCACAGCAGGACCCTCAGTCTTGTCCACCGCGACGGGCACCCCCCATTCACGCGCGAGCCGCATGAACCCGTCGAGTAACGCCCGACATAGCCCGGACGACGCCGAACCCACAAATAAGAAATCGTCCAAATAGTGGACCACATTCCGAGAGCCGACGGACACCTCCAGGACCCAGTGCATGAAAGAACTGAACATCTCAAAATAACGACAAGAGACGGAGCAGCCCATTGGCAAGCACTTGTCGAAGTAATAGCAGCCCTCAAACACAAAACCCAATAAATGGAAGGAAGCCGGATGTACCGGCAGCAGGCGAAAAGCAGACTCAATATCGACCTTCGCCAGCAGACACCCGCGCCCACACTCCCGTACCAGCCGCACAGCCTCGTCAAACGACGCATACCGCACCGCGCACAATTCCCGCGGAATGAGATCATTCACCGAAGCCCCCACCGGGAAGGACAAGTTGTGAATGAGCTGGAATTTCCCGTGCTCCTTCTTAGGCACAATGCCCAAAGGAGAAACTACTAAATTCGGGTATGGCCGGTCCAGAAAGGGCCCGGCCACCCTGCCAAGGGCCAACTCAGCATCCAATTTACCACGAACCACCTGAGCTAGACGCCTCACCGACGGAGCATTGCGGGCCATCACCGGGCCCCCCTCCCCAACTACCGGTATGGGGAACCCGTACTGGAAACCCCCCTCCAAGACTCGCCGAGCCGTAACCCGCCTATAGCGCAGCAACCAAGGCCGGAGTGCCGAAAATTTTATGGGGGTAGGGGCCAACTCACTCGAACTAATACTATTGCTTTGCGGCTGGGGGGGCGGGTCCCTTCTTCCCGCAACGGAGAGCCGAGTGTCCTCCCCCACATAAGGAGCAACTGTGCCGGAACTTACAGTCCGGAAAGGGGCAAGACGACTTATTAAAGCGCCATCAGACGTCCCCAACCCCCTCCCCAGCGCTTTTTGGGACCCCGGGAGCTGGGGCGCTCCGAAATGGCCGCCCCGTACTCGCCGACGCAGCGGCCCCCTTTTGCCCCTCCTCTGGCAGACATCTGCGTTAACCAGAGGCTGATGTCCTGTGTCCCCCAGGACAGAGCGCGATTCTCCTCCATTTTATCGCGGAACTTCTCATCATAGTTGAGCCATGCCCAACCATCATGAGTCTGAGCCGCTTCCAGAATCGAGTCGGCGTATGCAAGCAACATCCCGTAGTGCCCCGGGTAACGCTGTCCCCAGACACTAGCTAACCGAAGAAAAGCCCTCGTCCAATTGAGGACGTTCCGCGAAGCCTTCTTGACCCTGCCCGCCTTCTCATCCGCCTTCCGTTTCCGCCGGCTGTCCCCCGAACGCTTCCTCCCCTCAAGCAAGCGAAAGATATCTATGTACTTCCGCTTCCATATCTTGCGCCTAAGCTTACGCGGCACCCCCTCCCATAATTCGGAAAATGATGCCAATGTAGCCCCCCCACCGCCCCCCCCCCACTACCCCCCGCCACCGACAGGTTGCCCGCCCCCTCCCCCAACTGACGAGGACAAAGACGATGAAGACGACGATGAAGACGACGATGAGCCCCCCCTCCTCCGACGCTTGCGGGAGCTGCGGCTCTTCTTCCTCGCCTTGCCACCCGTCCCCGCAGCCGGACTAAACTCCGCGCCTTGCTCGGCCCGAGGCTCAGGTAACTCACCATCCGCCGAAGTCCGGGGCTCTGATGGGGTGGACGCAGAAGCTGGAAGCCCCTCCTGGAAGTCCTCGCGCTGCGCCATAGGTACCTCCGCCGCAGACCGACCTGTTCCGCTCAGCGTCGTCCTTCCCCCGTCTCCCACCGGAACCTGTGGAGACACCGAAAACAAGGAAGGGGAACCAGACAAGCCCCAGGGCAGCTGCCAAGGCCCTGTCCAATCAGCCCTGGAGGAACCCTGTCCCCCCCCCCCCGCCAATAGTCCCAACTTGACATGCCCACCTCCCCTGGAACCATAGGCCAACCCCAAGGGCTTCCCCCAACCCATCCCTCCTGACCCTGCAACCCCGCTGGCAACGGTGTAGCCCCTCCCACCCCCAGGGATTCCACCACCGGAGGAGGAAGAGCCACAGTCCCCGCCGCCCCCCGCCGGAGCCCGCACCCATAACCCCACCAGGCACTGATCCCCTCATATCCCCCGGAAGCCATTTCCCGGCCCCTGCCAGCCCCACGCCCCCGCGGGCCCCCGCTGCTAGGGGCCTTGCGCCCAGCCCCAGCCTTCCCCCTGGCCTGCCCCCTTGAGCCCTTAGAAGACCGCCCCGTGGACTGCCCCCCATTCCTCATGCCCCCCCTCCTCTGCTCCTTGCCCCTCTGCCCCACCATGACACTATCCCTTCACAAAATAAAACTATCCCCTGAGCACCGTATGGCCAGACCGAAGCCCTAGCCCAATAATGCCCCCCCTCCACCTGCAATAGGCCTCAGCCGGCCAATGCACGCTGCTCCTCACACTGCCTCAGCACAGCTCCGACGCTCCTCTCTGCACCCCGGGACAGCGCCGCGATCAACCGGTCACACCACCGGCAGGAAGCTCTCCCGCAGAGCCGAAAAAGACGCGGAGCTGCAGCCGGACGCCCGTCCTCTCTCCCCAGCTTCAACGGACTGGCGTCCGACCGCTCGCTCCTCCTGGTCCCGCGATCACCCCCCATTGGCTCCCGCGGCCACCTGGCAAGCGGGAGCCAATCAATTTAAATCAAAACGCGTGCGCCTCACCCCACCGCGGAAGGAGTGCGCGCCACCCCGCCCCCCCGGTTATCATCGGCCGTCGGGCACGTGGGCCCGCGGCCTCCCATATATAGTAGGTCCTGAAGATAGTATTTGTAATGAATAATTTTACTTGTCTGCCTTCCCTTTAAGCCTGACCCATTCATCCTACCCTTTTGCTATCCAAAGAATGATGGTTTTGTTCTCTTTAAAGCACATTTTAGTAAAGACGTCCAGGTGTAATACTGGATATGCCAAAAGGGGGCGAGAACATCAATGTTTGTGAATGATTTTACAAGCTTGCATATACCTGATATGGATGTCCTCGGGGACAGCTACATTAACATCCTCACACCAGTATCTCAGACAAGGGATGCATCCCATACAACTATTCTGCAAGCGGCAGAGGGACAATTGCAACAAAGGTGTCCCGAATTCCTATCAAAGGACGTTATGGTTATGGACAGTGCTGGGAATACCAGAGTACTTCTGTATACCCTCCGGGGTATATACTGGCAAAACGAGACCTTTTATTTTTAATTGTATGGTTTAAGGAAACAAGCATATCATAAATAAAAAATTAAATCTGACAAAAATATACCAACACAATATAGAAATAAACACCACAATAACAGTCACCAAAATGACAGACCAAACAGAATACAGACATAAGGCAGATTTAGAAAAATATCTGCTGGTTTTCTAAGTTAATAAGGTACTTCAGTATAAAAGACCAAACCACAAATGGCCATGGTCTCTCCTTCCAGAAGATGTCAAAGGCCTTACTAAAAAAATGAAGTTTAAGGCCTGCCTTAAACTTTGATACGCAAATAGTGCGGTATATAAGAAATGTAGATAAATAAATAAGATACGAGAATTCTGTCCGCAAGAAATTTGGTCCTGAATTCCATGAGGGAGCACCAAGAGCGCCCATGCTAGTTGTGAACTAACCTCATGTGTGGTAACTGTAGGGGGCGTGCTGGCTTGCTCCCGACAGTTACCTCATGCCTTTTGCACGTACTGCATCTGGTTTTCACTCCTACCATGCAGTAAGTGCAAGGGGGGAACCACCACCACACTTTAGTAAAAGAGCCTCTAAGTAATCTGAAGAGCCTACCTCCAAAACACATGCCCTGCTTTTAAAACCCAGAAAAAAAAAAAAGATATAAAGGAAGAACAGATATTCGTTCCGATGCATTTGGTTCATCAATATACCTTAAAAGGTTTGGTGCATGCAAAAACTGATTTAATGCATATTACCCTATATAGTAACACTTACAATCCATCTACAAAACATTTTTAAAAAGTTTTAACAGGTATTTAAATTGTTTTATTAAAATTAGTGTGAAATGAATAAAAAAAGCAATGAAAAATGGGGGGGGGGGGGGGAGGGAGAAGCCAAATTTTTCCAAAAATGAAATGAATTGTTTTTGCCTGTGGATAGCCTTAACATGAAGGGGGGGGGGGGGGGGGGGTAGCAGTGATGCAAACTCCATCACAGATCAAACTATTCTTTCATGGCTCTTATCTGACATACGGGAGCAGAGTCAGAGAGGCAAACGGCAAACAGACACAAGAATGCTGTAGAAGGGATATGCTTTATTTTGCTTTATGCTTTGCTCGAGCAATGAATGAGATTGTCAGCATGCAATACCAAGAAATAAGAAGCCAGCTAGTGTCTGTTTACAACTTGCAATTGTCAAGTGTTAGACATAAAAATGGTTCATTAACAGCTGTTAGAAATGCAGTCTAAAAATGTGACAGATGGTCTGACCATCAAACATAGGAAATGGTTGACAATAATGTCATCAAATTGCAATGGGATTCCCCTATCCATGCTGCTTGAATAGAAAGAGGCCAAATTTTCTACATCTAATATCAGCTGAAATGGATGGTCCTGCTATATAAATACCACAAGACACGAGCCAGCATTTGACATATAAATTATAGAGGCGTGCAGCCCAGAAATTGGTTGATTTTATTTTTTCACTTTTTCGTATCATATTGTTTCCTGGCAAGAGTGTATACTATTGAATGTACTGTCATGCAATATCACGTACTATCTGTGCATGCATCAGGCATAGTTCCTCAAGAGTGCACAATAGTGCACACGATCATGCAATATCGCCAAGAATCAGATCGCTGCTTTCCTTCAAAATAAAAGCACATCCCTGGTAAATTACACAGGTACACTACCAAAAAACTGCCTCCAGTTTTGCAACTGATTCCTATAGATTTTGGGGTGCTGAATCCAGGAAAAATAGCCAAAATGTTCCATCACGTCACGTTTTCTTGCAAAATTAGATTTCTTACCCATATAAGGAATGTTCACATAATTTCTTTTTAGCCGACTGCAGTTTATTTTCTTGGCCCAAAATAGAGGTTGTAATGGTTAACTAACTAGAAACATTCCCTCATGATATTTTAGAGTGTTTTGTATTCATTTTATACATTAACAGGACAATTGGGAGGCGGGGGGCTAAATCCAGTACTCGCGCTGGCGCATGTTCTTTCCTGTTTGCCTCGCCTCGTTCGCTCGCTCAAACACGGTGGTTGCGACATGAACGTTCCTGTCAAATTTCAGTTTCTTGCAAGTTCATTATTACCTTTTGTTTGCTCAGTCGTAATCCAGCTTTATTCCGAAGTGGTTCAATACAGTTGTAGTTTGCAGTGCTGTGTATTTGTGATGGCTCACAGAGCCAGAGGTTGCGTCAACTCTCCGGACAGTTTTTGTTTTATTTGTGGGGAATATACCGTGAAAAAGCGGCAGAGGAACATTTCTGCATTTATTAAAAAAGTATATTTCGCCTATTTCGGTTTGAAGTTAGGCGATCAAGACAAACCGTGGGCTCCTCACAAAGTGTGCAAGACATGTGAGGAAGATCTACGCTTATGGATGAAAGGTAAAAACAAGCATTTCGTTTCGGAATACCTATGATGTGGCGTGAACAAAGAGACCACAGCAGTGACTGCTATTTTTGCTCTTGCATTGTGAAGGGATACAGCTTAAAAAATAAGAACGTAATAAGTTACCCCAACCTTCCCTCAGCAATTAGGCCTATGCCTCATAGCAACGAAGTACCTGTGCCTGAACCACCAAAATCTTTGGATCATATTTGTGTGGACGGTTCTGATCATGATGAGACTCATCAGATGGCTTTTCCCGATGAGTCCAGTACTTCCGAGTTTGAAACTGAACCAGATCCGAAACCTGAACTTTTCTCTCAAGCTGAATTGAATGATTTAGTCCGGGATTTAGGACTCCCAAAAGATGCTGCCCAACTGCTAGGTTCTCGGCTTAAACAGAAAAATCTATTGTCACCAGGAACAACTTTTTATTGGTACCGCAACCGCGAGACACAATTTTTGAAGTATTTCAGCAAAGAGGAAGATTTGGTATTTTGCAACGATATATACGGAGTGATGGAAAAGTTTAAACTCAAGTATGATCCTGCTGAATGGCGGCTGTTCATTGATTCGTCAAAAGACAGCATAAAAGGTGTTCTTCTTTATAATGGCAACACATTCGCTTCAGTTCCTATTGCTCACTCTGTTATTCTCCAAGAAAAATACGAGAATTTGGCCCTGATTCTTCAGAAGATTCGTTATGATGAGCATAAGTGGATGATTTGTGGAGACTTTAAAATTCTATCCATGCTATTAGGGCAGCAATCCGGTTTCACCAAATATCCCTGCTTCCTTTGCTTGTGGGATAACCGGGCCCGCGACCTACACTGGGGGAAAAAAGACTGGCCAATTCGGGAGTATTTGAGACCCGGTGAGAAAAATGTTCTTCATGAGAGCTTGGTACCTCGTGATAAAATTCTATTACCACCTCTCCACATTAAGTTGGGTCTCATTAAGCAATTCATCAAGTCCCTTCCAAAAGATGGTGAGTGCTTTCGGTACCTTTGCTCAAAGTTCCCCTGACTTTCTGAAGCAAAGCTAAAAGGAAGGAGTGTTTGTTGGCCGTGATATAAGGAAACTCATTTCAGATGGAGCATTCGCTGAAACAATGTCTGAGAAGGAAAAAGAAGCCTGGGATTCCTTCAAGGATGTTGTTCTCAAATTCTTGGGGAACAGGCGGGATGAGAACTATAAGGATATTGTTGCCAGGATGCTCAATGCCTTCAAAGAACAAGGCTGTAACATGAGCCTGAAAGTCCATTTCTTGCACTCCCATGTGAACTACTTTCCCGAAAACTTGGGGGCGTACAGTGAAGAACAAGGTGAAAGGTTTCACCAGGACATCAAGGACGCAGAGAGAAGGTACCAAGGAAGATGGAACACCACTATGATGGCTGATTTCTGCTGGTTGCTGCTGCGGGAAACCCCAGATGAAAAATACGCCAAGCAGCGCACCAAGAGAAGCATTCGGGGGAAGAAGAAACGGGCCCACCAGGAGATTGATTGACCCAAGAATGACTTTAAAATCTAAACTGTGTTGACAAATATCGTGTTTTTACTAAACTTTGAAATAAAAATTTGCTAGTTATTACCACAGTGTCGGATCTCATTTATTAGAATTTTATTTTCACACCATCAGGTGTTTGTCTTCATGTATTGCAATGGTGAGGTTTGCGTTTTCTATTCTTACATACATACCTGTACAACATTTTTTGCACATTTCTTTGCTTTGCTTTGTGTCTAACCTCGCTCTTATATGCTCAATGTTTGTGCACATGTATGTGGCTGTTTTAAGTGCAGACAATTTTGCTACCATCACAGTGTGTTTTGTTGACATTACTCTATTCTTATGTGCTGCCTTGTTACAATTTCTTTATTCTTATTTGAATAACTACTAAACAATTAGTATAAAGAATTCATCCAAGAAACTTTTATCTCGATCGCACTCAATCTGAAACGTTCACCTCAAACTGCTAACCCAATGTAGCAAAAAATCTGTACGTGATGGAGCAAATTGGTTACCAGATTTGGATTCAGCGCACCAAAAAACGTAAAAATCAATCGAAATATTAGAGGCAGTTTAAAAAAAAATTTTTTTAGTGTACCTGTGTTATCATAAGGCTGCAAATTCTGTTGGTAACTTTCTTCTAAGGTCTTTTTTTTTACCACAGAGTATTAACTGGCTCTCTACCGACACTAGCCAGGTACTGTATGCCTCATTCTAAACACAAGTTCTAGATTAAGAATCAACATTCAATTGAAATTTGAGTACCAAAGGTTGAATCATGCTGGACCTGAATCCAGCTTCTGGCTAGGATGCATCATTCACATTTAAAGTTAAACAGACATCTTGATAAATCAAGCTGGTCTCTGTTGCTGTCCTCCCTTTATGCAGGTTATACAGATTTCAGCTGGGAAGGTTCAGCTGAATCCAATGTGTATCTGGATTCACTTCTGCTCTATTGTATGAATTTACCAGCTGGGAACTCCACATCAGTATCCACAGGTTTGGATTTGAAGTTAAGATTGAAACTTAAATATTTTGTTCATTGCTTTCTAAGTAGTGGTATTCTCTTAAAGAATATGACAAAAATAGAAACCAAGAAGTAACATTAAATAGGTTATGGAGTCAAGCAAATCACTTATACATTTTGGCTCAGGTCAGTTATTTGGATAGCAGACTGAATATTCCTGCTGTCTAGATAATTTCCAGGAATGCCCACTCCGCACTAGGATACTATGCAGTTAGTGCCAAGGTGATCTGGTAGGGGTGGGCTTCAGAAGCACAATCCATACAGTGCCACTGAAAATCCACGGATAGTGCCGACTAGAGCAGATCTGTTATCTGCAATATTACCTAAGATGTGTGGGAGTCTACATTCTACACTCCTACCAATTCTCAGTTTCAATCTACAGGGCAGACAAGTTCTGTGGAGATCCCAAGGAACCTGCCATCCCGTGTGATTGAAACTGCAATATTGCTTCCCCTCCCGCTATTGGTTGGAACACAGGTGATAGACTCCAGTTCACCTTAGAAGGAAGGCTTTGTCCGAGATCTTCTGCACCAACATCAACGTTTTTCTAGAAAAGCTTAGACCCTCTGGGCCTGATTTACCGAAGCATGTTTCCAATTCTGTGTCTGCGGCTCAGATGCAAGCTTGGTAACTCAAATAGATTCACAAGGCACACTCCAGGAAAGATTTTGTACAGAGCTCCAGACCAGACAAACTTTGGGCCTTCAAAATGCCTGTCTAATTATCGGTTTGATGCCTGCCTATGATTACACTGGGAGAGTGGGAAGGGGGAGAGGGGAACAGAATTTTGGATTTTTTAATGCCATATTCAGATTACAACATTGAAAATGTCATAGAAGATGTTGATATTTCCTGTGTCATTTCAAATGAATGTACAACCTTAAAGTCAAGTCAAAGGCAAATAAATTGCTGGTATTCAGTTACTTGGGATTTTACATTGGTGCCAGAGGAATGCAGCCATAGCTAGTGAAACATCAAAAGCTCATAAAATTGTAATATACATAAATTGAAAAAAGTATGAGCTAAATAAAAAAATATGTTCTTTATTTGTAGCGTCACATTATTCCTTTTGATTGTGGCATATCATTCTCACAAGCAGTATATGCCTAGAAGCATCAACTAGCAACTAAAATGTCTGAAGATTTAATTTGCAGAAATAATTGCTTGAATTAATTTGATAACCATTATAGATTGCCCTGCAGCTGGTCAAACACAAGTTAGAATAATTGACATACATTACAGATCGGCCTGAGCAGACTAGCTAGATATTAGCCTGTTATTAAACCACTACCTGTTCATGTTATTAATGAAGCGGATGTATTAAAGGTTTCCCCCCCCCCCCATTTGCTGGCTTAGTACAAAGGCCCCAATTAATAGCAGACAAATGTCTCTTCTTCACCATAAGATTTTTTAAAATAATTCACCATTATAATAGCAATCACTATATTGCTTAGCAATTGGTCTTCCCAGCAAAAAGATGTGAGGATGGCATTATCTGGTTACTGGCAATTTTCAGTCTGCTAACCAGATGACAAACCACATAAAATTAGGCCTCACTTTATGCTATTTGCTATCAGGATAGTGGCTGAACAGGGCCGGATTTACCTTGAGAGAGGCCCTACGCCAACAAAAATTGTGGGCCCCCAGAAAAGATAAAAACGAGCACGCCGGATCAACTGCGCGCTGTTGGCCCTGACGTCATAATTAAACTGGGAATTTATTTATTTATTTATTTTTTTATTTAATTCTCTTATATACCGCGCTATTCTGCATCAGTGCGGTTTACATTGAACAAACTGAAATTACATTGAACAGGGCATTATAACTTGGAGATAACTTATTTTACAGGGAACATGGGCTATGGAGGGTTAAGTGGCTTGCCCAAGACCACAAGGAGCACCTGTGGGACTAGAAACCCCAGTCCTTCCGGCCCAAGGTTGCTGTCCTCTAGTGGGATTTGAACCCCCGACCTTCCGGCCTGAAGTACCTTGCCCCAACCACTAGGCTACTCCTCCACTCCAATCCCAAAAGCCAAACTTGGAATGTACAACACTGTAGAAATAAAACTATACAATAATTTGCTCTTGTACTAAACAAAGCGCAGACGTTAATGATGCACATTTACCAGAGCTGACATATTCCAATTAATAAATTCAAAATAAAGAGATATTTTTCTACCTTTTGTGCATTTTTTTTCAGCTGCAATTGCTCCAGCCACTTTCTTCTGGTTTCTTCGTGTCAGTCCACCTCCAGTCTTAACCCCCCCAGCCCATTTCCAGTCCCAGCCCCCCCCATCGGTTGACGGTTACAGACTGTGTGCATTTGAGATCCAAACAATTCTTGGATAAGGAGACGGACAAATCGTTGGTATTTGGAAGGCTTCATTACTTGAAAGATGTAGGCAGGTTCTGATCCCTCTCTCTAGTTTTAAACCAATACAGTGTTACTCCTTTGGCTTATGTCTCACGGATATCTAGAGACTCCGTTCTGATCGGCATTCATTGTAATGACCAGACTTCACACATGCCCTTCCCCCATTCGTGTTATGCTTTTCACTTTGTGTTAGGCGTGAGACCTCCTTTTTTTTCTTTTCTGGTGGAAACCGCCAAATTCTCTTTGAGTGCTTGGAGGGGTGCCCTTTACCAAAGAATACCTGCCTTACTTCTCTAAAGGGGTCCCCTTATGAGCTTCTCAGGCATCACTCAAGTAAATTTAAATAAAAAATAAAAAAACGCTGGCTGCTGCCGCGGCAGCATGGACTGTCCCGTGGGGCCCCCTCTGCCCGGCTGAATCCGTCCCTCCATGCCGGCACGGAGGGGAGGGAGGGATGGATTCAGCCGGGCAGAGGGGGCCCCGCGGGACAGTCCATGCTGCCGCGGCAGCAGCCAGCGTTTTTTTTTTTATTTAAATTTTAAGAAAGCTAACAAATTTCTTCAATTTTTGTGGGCCCTTGTCAGCTGTGGGCCCTACGCCATGGCATAGTTGGCGTATAGGTAAATCCAGCCCTGTGGCTAAATATTACTACACTCTGGATGGCATTGCAGTCAGAATCGAAACTGGATATTCAAATTCTGGTGCCAAATATTTCATTTAACTTTTAAAATTCTACAACCTGAGCTTAATAAAAAAACGACAGCAGTGGAGTTTAAATATCCACTGGTATGGTAATAGATGAGAGAATTAGGATGTATTTACTATATAAATGAAATTAACTGAAAGGGAAAATGGTGAAGCAAAAAGGCATGTTTATCTCAACGTTTATGCAGAGTTGTCTAATAGCACAATCAGGGGCGGCCGAAGGCGGGTGCGGGGCCTCATTTGCATAATGTTACCATACACTAACTTTTAGTAAACATGCCTCTTAATGAGTGTAAGGATAAAGAAAGACTAAAAGATTTCTACATTACTATAATCCAGTGCCAACCGCCAGGCACATTAGGAACTACTACAAACACTACCCATTTAGAACCCATAGCAAACCCACCGTATCCTAACAGCACTACCAGGACTCACAAAGCAGCAGACCCTACCTATCAAAAGGCAACACTGCAAATATTAAACCAATATATCTCAGAGAACAACAATACATGACCTACTGGGGAAAGAGAACAAGTGACACTGTCAAATAGGAATTACATAAACAGAATACCTCAGCTCAGTTACACATGCAGAACATAGACCATCACCAAACAAGGAATCACAATGTAGAAACAGGAAGACAATAATTAAACTGGGAACCACAAAGCCAAACTTGTAATGTACAACAACACTGTAGAAATAAAACTATAAATTAATTTCCTCTTGTACTAAACAAAGCACAGACGTTAATGATGCACATTTCCCAGAGCTGACATATTCCAGTTAATAAATTCAAAATAAAGAGATATTTTTCTACCCTTTGTGCATTTTTTTTTCAGTTGCAATTGCTCCAGTCACTTTCTTCTGGTTTCTTCGTGTCTTCTGCTAACTCTCCATCATCTGCTGTCCATTTGTCCTTTCTTCTCTCTTCTAGTTTTTTCCATTCTCTCTCTACATCTGCTTTAACATACTGATCTTCCTCCTTTTGTTCTTTCCTCATTCCTATTTCATCCACTCAAATTTTACCCCTCCATCCTCATTCCCCACTTACTCTCCCAATACCCGGCCAATTATAGATTTTTCTTCCCTCCCACACAAAATATTTTCCCCTCTCCATTTCACTCTCCCAGCCCCATCCCATTCTAATCCTCCAACATAAACTCCCTTCTAGTTCCAGCCCCACCCAGCACCCGCTCCCTTCTAGGCCCTCCATCAGCTCATTTCCAATCCCAGCCCCCCATAAGCCCATTTCTAGTCCTTTCCTAGCCCCACCATCAACCCATGTCAAATCCTATCTCCCCTTCCACTCAGCCCATTTCCATTCGAAGCCCCCGTCCCCATCGGCTATTTGCAGTTCAAGCCTCCCCTTCCACTCAGCCCCTTTCCAGTCCTAGCAACCCCCCCAACCCACTACCAGTCCTAAGCCTCCCATTAGCCCACGTCCAGTCCTAACCCCCTTATCACCCCATTTCCAGTCTTAGCTCCCATAGCCCATTACCAGTCCTAACCCCATCAGCCCACCTCGTCCTAAGCCCCCATCAGCCCATTTCCAGTCCTAGCCCCCCCCATAGCCCATTGCCAATCCTAACGCCCCCATCAGCCCACTTCCAGTACTAACCCCCCATCACCCCATTTTCAGTGTTAGCCCCCCCATAGCCCATTACCAGTCCTAACCCCCCCCATCACTCCATTTTCAGTTTTAGCCCCACCCCATAGCCCCTAGCCAGTCCTAACCCACCTCCCCCCCCCCATCAGCAAAATTAAACAAACAAAAAAAAAAGCTGGCTGCTGCCGCCATGGCAGCGGCAGGATAGAGTGTCCGCGGGGGCCCCCCTGCCAGGCAGAGCCCTCCCTCCCTGCATCCGTTCCCTCTCGCACTGGCTTTCAGATCCACAAACAAAGAGTTTTCCTTTCGCGGCTCTGTTAAGCCTGCCAGGGCCTGGGGCTGATGGGATACAGGAAATGCCCGTTTCCCATCAGCCCCAGTGGGCTTAACAGAGCCGCAAAAGGGAAACTCTCCCTTCGCAGATCTGAAAGCCAGCGCGAGAGGGAACGGATGCAGGGAGGGAGTGCTCTGCCGGGCAGGGGAGGCCCTGCGGACACTCGATCCTGCCACTGCCACGGCGGCAGCAGACAGGTTTTTTTTTTAAAATTTACTTATGCAGAATGTTCTTTGTGCGGGCCCCCCTGAAACGCGGGGCCCTGTGCAAAAAACATTCTCGCCCAATGGACAGGCCGGCCCTGAGCACAATGGCTCTTTGGAGCTTGATTCAATGCAATAACTTGGTCATGGGCTTCAGAAGAGGACGTTGACCCCCCCCCCCCCCCCCGTGCATTGCAGACTAAACTTGATAACTTACTGTAGTAAGCACTTTGAGCATTGCTAGGGCTGGTGAACCTAACATTCCTGCTGCCCCCTGCTGCTTACCCCACTCCCATTGCCTGCACAGTCGACCCTCTTCAGGACCTGCAGCAGTGATGGTGACTTTAAAGAGCTGCGGCGCTTTTTACCAAAAGCCTCCAGTGCTGTGGCCTGTTGTGCTTCTGCCCTCTTCTGACAGACTTCCTGTTTGCATGGGGACGGAAGCATCAACAACTGCTTCGCCCCATGCAAACAGGAAGCCAGGAAGCAGAAGCACCAACAGCACAGGGGTCCTGGGGGTGGTGGCAGTGAGTGTTCTAGAAATATTGATGATCTTGTTCATTACTCCATGCAGCAATCAGTTTACCTGCTTAGAGATGCCAAGCTATTCTAGCAGAAGGAAAAGGTAAGGGGCATCCCCCGTGCACAAAACAGAAATTATAATTGTAGCAGTTGATGATTATGCTCTTATTTAGAGGATAGTTTGATAAATATTGATCTGCCCGAGTAAGAAAGGCTCTCTAGAAAGTTCTCAGCCTTTACCAGACTAAGATAGTGCATATTTTTGACTGCATTAGGTGGAAACATTTACAGGGATGTGTTTAGGGCAGAGGGAACTAACACACGTACTTTGCATTTTCAAGTCTGTGCTTAATGTTTCATGGGAAATGGGTCCAGAGAGAGAGAGCAGGTGAAAATGTCTGCAGAGATTTTGTCTCCAGGGGAATTTTCAAAGTGAAAACATGCATGCACTTTGAAAATGGGTGCAAAGACTATAAGTAAATGTACCTCAGACTCTGATGCAATATGACCAGTTTGAAAATTGACCCCTTCATGTTCTACTTTGCAATAAATAGATGTTTAAATAAAGCATGTGAGATAATAGATTTCCTGCAGAGAAACATCCTTGATTCTAGTTTAAAAAACTAAATAAATCTCTTAAGCAATCTAAAATAGAAATGTAGGGCCTGGTATTCTTCTGGGATGGTTATGTACTGCTACGGTGCATAGCTATTACTGCTGATCTTTAACCTCAGGTGTTTCGATGCCAGGGTTGCATATGACTCAGGCATTGATATCCAGAGTTGCCACACAGCCCACAAAAGGTAACTGGACAGTGGCAATATTGAGCCACTGCCCGTTTAGCTCCCACTGGCAAAGTTCGGTCAGCTTTTGCTCTGCCTTTTACTGATGGGTGCTAACCGGGCAGCGGGGATATTGCACCACTGGTGTGACTGGTGTCACCTCCGCTCTATACTGGAACACCCATGACATGCCCCAGTGCTAAGTAGTTATCATTCGCGTGTATAGTGGTGATAATCGGGGATATTCAGCGACACTAACTGTTAATATCCCTCTATGTGACGTTTACAGGTCTGTAACCATGTAAATGCCTTTGAATATTGGGCCTGTAAGGTTTATTTTTCTGAAGCTGGAATTATTTCAAAATCCCCCTAATCCTAAAATGCTGTTTAAATGTTTCAAAGAAACCTGCTACAGCACCTTTACTGAAAGGCTAACTTTAGGGTTATGGGGGGTCTATGAAGAATTAGCTGAAGACATCTGGAATCCTGTTGTGCCTGTCTCTCCTCCAATTGCCCCAATTTGCTCCCGGGCTGGCACTGCTGAGCAAAGTGTTCCAGTTTAAAATGTATGGTAAGATGCACAGGAACTCACCAACACCAATCTGATCTTTGTATATTGTTGCACCGCCGCCCTAGTGGTCAAAGGTGGTTAAGGCAGGTCGGGTGGACACGAGTTATTTTTCTAGTTTGAGTTTGGTTCCTGCATGCGGGGTCTGGGTATCTGTTCCCAGTGACCTTCCGTGTACCAAAGCTTCAAGTAAACACAAAGTCCAAGGGTAGGGAAATAAAGGCTTTTTATTTCCCTTAATGCACAATGGTTCAGGTAGTGGAATCTACGTCAACATAAAGAAACCTTACTTCAGGTAGAAAAGAAACATAACCAGATTGCTTTATCCCCTGTTATCTTCACAGGAATTTATAAATTTTAAAACACACAGTCTTTGCTTGCTGAGCCCTGCTTTATACCCTAGGCAGGGATTCTAGGCTTCCTGCCTGACAGTAGCTACAATCCATGGGCACTTCAGAAGGGTCCTCAATAAATTCCACCTGCATGGACTGTGGGTCTGAGAGCTGTGACTCTGTATCAGTGCAGTCTGGTGAAATACGCTGAGGCTTTTCATACACAGCTTGTATCAGCCTCCAATGTTCTGGGCCTAGGTTTGGGCCTCGGTCATACGAATGCTTGCTATGAGAATACCTTCCCTTGTCTTGGTGCCTTGTATTAAACAGTCTTTTATCTGGTAAAAGCTTGTGTCTTGTCTTACAAACAGCTTGATAAGGCGAGCACACCCTTGCTCCTTGTGCTCCCTGTGTCACCAGGTTATAACGATTAGAAGTATAAAAATGTAGATTACCTTGTTCTCCAGGCTTATCCCAGTGAGCTGAGGTTTGAGGCCTAGTCCTGCTGCAATTCAGCCTTACTCGAGTAGCAGGCCTCCCACTGTCCAGCTGGCCTTCGGGTGGAGTTATCTCTCTCTCACACCCATACCTCTTTCTCCTTGAATAAGGAGTGTTACCTCCTATGGCAATGACTTCACCACCCTTCTGGTAACTTCCACAGGGTCCTGAGTCTGCTGGTACCGGTTCATCAGATAAACCTCTGACCTCTGCTTCTCTCCTGGTACCTTTCCTCCCAGTGTCTCTTTGCCAAGAACTCCTGGTATCTTGCTGCACCGGACTCCCTGTGTCTCCTTGCCAGGAACTCCTTCCTCTCGGGTCTCTTTGCCAAGACTCCTTCTTCTCCTTCTTCTCTCTTCTTCCTCCATTTCCAACTTCCCAGCCTTTCTTAAGAGGAACTCCCCCTTTCCTGGATTGGCTGTTGGCCGGCATCACATCACAAGCTCTGGGGTGCGGTTCTCTAGGCCTTGGAAGGTCTCTCTTGCTCCCCCTATCTGGCTCCTCATAATGTCGCATCTGGTGTTGGAATCTTTTTTCTGAATTTAAAACCTTTTTTCCTGTTTGCATAGGCTCTGCAGTACCACAATATGCTCCAACCATCTTGTGGTTTGAACCACTTAGAGTTGACAGCTTCACCAATACCATATGGCCCCATCGGTTAGATGGGTAAGATAAGTACTGGCGGGCTTCCATGTAGCTTTAAAGGAACATTTTAATCCAGGTTAGGATCTTGATAGACCAATTGCCAATTCTGATGGTAGGGGAGGGGGGATATTCAAAGGTATTTGTGGTTTGCAGACCTGCAAATCATAAATTCCACTCACCAAGATGCAGTGGCAGAATGTCCCATCTTGGATGATTTAAATGCCCCATTAAGCAGTTTACAGTGGGGTTTTGTGGGGTAGCACCATTAGCTAGCCGGTCAGCAGTGATATTCAGCCATTAACCGGTTAGGATGGGTGAAAGGCTGGCCTAACTTTAGGTGGCCGAATACCGCTGATGATTTCAAAAGAGCAACCCAGGCACAGCAGATATTCAGTATTGATTGCTGGATATGGCTCGGCACTGACTATTCGGGTTTAAATTACAGTCGCAACGGCTAGCTGCTGTAATAGTGCTGGCTGCTGCCGCTGCTGGAAATGACCCCTTATTGGGCCATCGGGGGGGGGGGGGAGGGCGTGTATAGTACCTTTATTTACCTTGGACAGAGAATAAACCAGGATTAGAACTGAACCAAGATCTTTATGGGAAAAAAATTCCAAATTCTGCAGGCGCGTGCAAAAGCAGAGGGGTGCGGAGACTTGCAACTGCTTTCCCCGAGGTTACTTTTTCTGTAAATAATGATGTAAGTTCTTTTGAAAATGGAGAACGAAATGGTTTTTGCCATTGCTACCATAACCTTGCCTTGAGCCCACTTTCTTTTTACCATGGGTAAGAGATGATGCGTTGGGCCCTGCATATTACTTTATCCATGCACAGGGCGAGAAATTCAGACAACCTGTTTTCCCAGATAAACAACAATTTTGAAAATTGCCCCCTGCTGACAGAAGACAAAAACTAGAACTTAATGTACAAAATAAGTCATTTCTAAAGTACTGAAGTCCCTAAAACTCTTAATTCAGTTTGTTCCTAAAGTCAGACTTTTGAGAAGTTGGTTAGACTGACTTTCAAACTAGTCCCTACTACCTAGAAGCTGTAAACACCATTTTCTACCATCCTCAGCCTTTGCTGGTCTAAGGACTCAATCCATGACTTAAAATGAACTTTCTGCTACCATTGGACCATTGACCTGTCCCAGAACCACTTACTTTTCAAGTGAGACCCGGATGTGGAACAGTGAATTTATATGAGAGTTCTCAGGATATTCTGTCGAGATATTTAAGTGCACATCAATGATGTATAAGAATTTGGGTAAGTTTATTTTGTGTACATAGAATGGATTTGCAAAAACATTCTTGGCTAACATTGTAGAACAAGAAACTTTGCTTTGTGATATCTTGTTAGCTTTCATGCACAGAGACTAATATTAATAAAATATTACTCCAGTGTCTCTGAATTTTTCATCAAAAAAAATTAAGCTTAGATCGTGCTCTCTTTGTCAGTAAGTCTAGCAATGCCGGCTTGCATGTTTAAGATAAGGATGACAATGCACATTACATCCCTGGAGGGCATGTTCTGTATGTATTACAGGTTCAGTTCATCTAACTGGCACTTCTGCCTGTTTTAAGCAAATAAACTTTTATTTTGACTGTATCTGTTAATCATGTTATGCAAATTTAAACTGGGATCTATGGTTTGGCACTAGGAATAAAATGTGGACAGATTAGATTGACCTCATTGTCTTTTTGCCAACAGACAAAAAACACTATGGACCTGATATTCAAAGGATTTATGCTCCTAACGTTGAGAGAAGTTACACTCCTAAATTAGCCTCTTTGAAAATTTACTAGGTCTGAGTTTCTAAATTAATTTTCAAATGTGCCAGTATTCAAAACCTTCAGCCAGGCTGACAGCAGGAAGACCCTCTGGATAAAGGTGCTGATTGTGATATTCAGCTATACAAACCAAATATTACCTCTGACTATCTCCACAGGGACAGCCAGGGCCAGGATTGGGCAGCAGGGACTCACCTGCCCCTTCTCTGGCCATGTGGTGGGATTGTGTGGGCTGCCTGCTGCCACACCCAGGCTTATACTACCTCTGAGGGGGAGTAAATCCCAGGTCTGGGCTGCTGCTGCTGGAGGTACTGAGCCATGACCTGAATTGGACCTGTATGTCCAGGTGTGAAGGTCTGTCCCTGCCCCATCGAGCAGTACCTGTGTGCAGGGAACACTTGAGGCAGGATACGGTCCCTGTGAATAGTGGGCTGCACGTCCCACTGAGATGTAGAGTCCTGATATTTGTGTGGCAGAATCAGGCCCATGGGGCAGATGGGGTGGGGGGGGGCGGGAGGAGGATTGCACTATTCCTCCTCTATATTGTGAAAGGAGTAAGGGTGTATTGCCCTGGCATTAACATGAACTGCAGCT
This sequence comes from Ichthyophis bannanicus, assembly GCA_033557465.1. NCBI lineage: Eukaryota > Metazoa > Chordata > Amphibia > Gymnophiona > Ichthyophiidae > Ichthyophis > Ichthyophis bannanicus. The sequence goes on along the minus strand of CM066049.1, from coordinate 113,140,644 downwards.
CAACCACCAATGATTTATCCTCCATCACCCCATCTCACAACTGACCTTTTTAGGGAAATGTTTAGAAAAGTTTGCATGTCACAGTTACTGACATTTATGCATTTTAAAGATACTCTCAGCTCTAGACAATTATCTGGATTTTGCAGAGGGCATGCAATGGAAACTGTCTTGGTATCATTATTAGTTGAAATACCGCAGAGAGCAGATAAGGGTAGGGATATAGGGGAAATCGTATCTGTGCTCTTCTTATGCAGTGCTAGTTCCACCTTGCTGCACCGTATGCCTGGAACAGACTACCTGAGTCAGCAGGTGAGGCTTCACTGGTTCTATGTATTCAAATCCAGGCTGAAAACCCTCCTCTAAGCATGCTTTTAGATTCCAACCCCCTTATTCTTCTGTTTACCATCCATGTGTGCTATGATCATTAACCGAGGTAGGTCAGACCTGGTGCTCCCCTTTCCAACCCCCCCCCATGCCCCCATCCCCAAACTACCGCCCTCCCCTTTTTGCTCCTCCCCCATTTTCCCACAAAGATCACAAACAATACCATTGGTAATCAACTGGTCGCAGTTTTATTAACATCCATAACATTATCCAGCATTATATTCCAACAATAATCCTCATAACAATCCGACTAGTGGAACAATGCCTCACCAGCCATGCAATTAGCAAGGTGACATCGTCTCCACTTCCGCTGTGGACAGGCCAACGGCAAGCTTACCTACCCTTCCCTTTTCCGGCCTCGCCATGTCATTAGCAAAAGCCAACCAGGGGTTGTCCGGGTCGGGTGCACCCAACCCCTGCCCCAAGTATTGCCTAAGGCTCCGGAGCCCGGAAATCTCCGGGATCCTGCACCCCCCCCCCCACCGCTGCAAAACACCATTCTCACCAACCGACCACCACCCAATAAAGGGAGGGTGGGTGGGACGCTGGCACCACTATCCCTCAGCCTGCTCGAGGAAGACAACAGTAGCCGTTGCCATAGCTCAGCTCCTCCCACTTCTCCCCAGCGCTGCTCCTCACCCCTCATTGGCCAATAGATTTGAAGAATGCTGTTCCCTCACTTCCTCACTTGCTGTCCGGCATCCAGCTGACCGCCACGCGCAGGGTCCCCGCACCGGGCCACGCACCCGGTTAAGGGCGGCCGCTGGGGGCCCTCCTTGGACTTCCTCTTACTTCTACCCTAGCCCCCTGTGAGTTATTTATTTATTTATTTCTCTTATATACCGCGCTCTTCAACATCAGTGCGGTTTACATGGAACATTTAGGTTTTACGGTGGGGTTAACCGTAAAAATACAGATAACAGGTAACTCAACTTGGATTTACACATACTTGATACATATGTGTCCATCTTGGATAGACTTCAGCTTTTTGAAGAGAGACTGTCTTACATGTCTGTGTACAGTTCTGTGTACATGTCATATATATGATAAGTAGTAGTAGATATGTTAGTTGTTTAGAGCTGTCCTCTGCAAGTGACACTATTGACCATTTATTGCTATGCAAGGATTGTCTATGCTGGCAATAAGGGGAAAGGTGTATTTATGGTTCTCTCTTTCTTAGTTGCAATATGGGAAGACCAGGTGTCAGGTTAAAATGTTTAACTGTGGGTTGTAGCAAGATGTCTGTATTCCCCTCTGTTATCTAATTTTTATTTGAGCCTACTAGTGACAATAAGACAGCATTTTGGAGAATTTTGTTATCTGTATGCAGATGATAAACAATTAGGAGCAAAAGACACTCTTCTATCTTTTCATGACCAAGTTCCTAGTTTTTTTCATGCATCTTTTGTTAGTTTGAGTGATAGATATATCTAATATGCTGGACAGTAAAAAAACCACATAACTTTAAACAAATTACTGACCCTTAACCTCTTTGTAAATAAGTTAGTCCTGCTATGTATATAAGTAAATACTGTTACACATATTAGGAGCTTGATCCTATCCAGGGTTGCTGCACAACCTCTGCGGCCACACTAGCTAACAGGGCACCAGTGATATTGCAGGCTGCCTAGTTAGGCTGTGTTTGTGCCGTTGAATATCCTACTAAGCAGCATTTACACAGTTTTATTAACCATGCAAATGCCTTCAAATATCAGGTCCTAGATGTTTAAAGTTGCATGAATTTTCAGATGCATTGCTCATGGGTCTGAATAACTGCACAGAACTTTAAATGGCCAGTAGTATGTTTAAAATTGCAGCTGCTGGTTAACCGTCAGCACTTGGATATACAGTATGTGTTCTGAAAATACTTCCAGAGTGGTGTCTTTTTTTTTACCTTGCCCTCCCTCCACTCCAGAGCAGGTTCTTTCTAGACATAATTGACCATTTTGTAAATAAAAATGGCCAAAGTAGGACTACCACTGAATTTTTTAAAATATGCATTTATTACTATATACTGGCACATCTAAAAAAAATCTCAGAATATACAGATTTCTAATAAGCAAGTTTTTCTACAAGCAGATTTTACTGTAGCTCTTAATTTTGAGCCATATTTATTGGCAGGCAGGAGCTCGAATTGTGCATTGTACTGTTACAACACTAACCAAACCACCTGGTCCCCTTCATTATTGTTCCAAAAGCTTTAAGAGATTGACCAACATTTACAAATTTCACAACACAATAAATAGTTAGAATCAAGTATCATACATTCTTAAAAGCCATTAAACAATTAAGTGCTAAATAGTCAAAGGGCTGCAATATAAATAGGAGAATACAAAAACCAAAACTATGATGCCATCATATAATATACAAATTCCAATATACAGGTGCACCACTGCTTTCCCTGCTGCTTCTCAGATTGTGCAGACTATAGCCAACGGTTTCACTGCTACTGCAGCTTCTTCAAAGGTAATTCAAAACACTCCACAAACAATGCAATTTGGACCTGAATTAGTCCCTGCACAGACAATAGTACCACTTGCAACGCAATGTGCATCCACAACATACCCTACTGCAAAACAAGAAACCCCAAAATCAAAGCCATGAAGACTTACAAAACTACTGCCAATGTAAAAAAAATCTTAACAAACATTTACCTTTTTTTCCTTTGACACAAACCACAGCAGACTCCTTCCAGAAAATGCAAGTACTCACACCCAATAGAACAGATCCCTTAAATATTAAGAAACCTCCACTCAAAAAGGGAGGAGTGGCCTAGTGGTTGGGGCAAGTTACCTCAGGCCAGAAGGTCAGGGGTTCAAATCCCACTAGAGGACAGCAACCTTGGGCCATAAGGACTGGGGTTTCTAGTCCCACAGGTGCTCCTTGTGGTCTTGGGCAAGCCACTTAACCCTCCATTGCCCATATTCCCTGTAAAATAGTTATCTCCAAGTCATAAATGCCCTGTTCAATGTCATTTCAGTTTGTTCCATTTAAACTGCCTCAATATCATGAAAGGCAGTATATAAGAAATGTTAAATAAATATACCCTACCTCTTAGTCAATCAAAAAACCCCTCCCATAATAAGAACATAAAATATGCCATACTGGGTCAGACCAAGGTCCATCAAGCCCAGTATCCCATTTCCAACAGTGGCCAATCTAGGTCATATGTACCTAGCAGTTCCCCAAAAGACACAGGTTCCACAATGCTTGTACTGGGTCAAGCATTGATATCCTGGGTCCCTTCTTAATAATGGTTTATGGACCTTTCCTCCAGGACCTTGTCCAAACCCTTTTTAAACCCAGCTACACTAACAGCCTTTACTACATCCTCCGATAACAAATTCCAGAGTTTGATTACACATTGAGTGAAAAAATATTTTCTTTTATTAGTCTTAAATATTTTACCCTGTAGCTTCATTGCATGTCCCCTAGTCTTTCTATATTCTGATAACGTAAACAATCGATCTACGTTTACCCGTTCCACTCCATTCATTAATTTATAGACTTCTATCATATCTCCCCTCAGCCGTCTCTTTTCCAGGTTAAAGAGCCCTAACCTTTTTAGCCTTTCTTCATAGGAGTATACTTCCATCCCCTTTACCATTTTGGTGGCTCTTCTCTGAACCTTTTCTAATAATGCTATATCCTTTTTAAGATACGGCGACCAGAATTGCACACAATATTCAAGGTGCGGTCTCACCATGGAACGATATAGAGGCATTATAATATCTTTTGTTTTATTTTCCATTCCTTTCCTTATCATACCTAACATAAGAACATAAGATATGCCATACTGGGTCAGACCAAGGTCCATCAAGCCCAGTATTCTGTTTCCAACAGTGGCCAATCTAGGTCATACGTACCTAGCAGTTTCCCCAAGGGACACAGGTTCCACAATGCTTGTATTGGTTCAAGCATTGATATCCTGGGTCCCTTCTTAATAATGGTTTATGGACCTTTCCTCCAGGAACTTGTCCAAACCTTTTTTAAACCCAGCTACACTAACAGCCTTTACTACATCCTCCGGTAACAAATTCCAGAGTTTGATTACACGTTGAGTGAAAAAATATTTTCTTTTATTAGTCTTAAATAGTTTACCCTGTAGCTTCATTGCATGTCCCCTAGTCTTTCTATATTCTGATAAGGTAAACAATCGATCTACGTTTACCCGTTCCACTCCATTCATTAATTTATAGACTTCTATCATATCTCCCCTCAGCCGTCTCTTTTCCAGGTTAAAGAGCCCCAACCTTTTTAGCCTTTCTTCATAGGAGTAGCCTTCCATCCCCTTTACCATTTTGGTGGCTCTTCTCTGAACCTTTTCTAAAATTGCTATATCCTTTTTAAGATATGGCGACCAGAATTGCACACAATATTCAAGGTGCGGTCTCACCATGGAACGATATAGAGGCATTATAATATCTTTTGTTTTATTTTCCATTCCTTTCCTTATCATACCTAGCATTCTATTTGCTCTCTTGGCCGCCGCTGCACACTGGGCCGAGGGTTTTAACATGGTATCCACAAGGACGCCTAAATCTTTTTCTTGGGTGGTGGTTCCTAATGTGGAACCTTGCATCGTGTAACCATAGTTTGGGTTGTTCTTCCCTAGGTGCATAACCTTGCACTTCTCCACATTAAATTTCATCTGCCATTTTGATGCCCAGTCTTCCAATTTATCAAGATCCTCTTGCAATTTTCCACAATCCTCCTGGGTTTTAACAACTTTAAATAGTTTTGTGTCATCAGCAAATTTGATAACCTCACTCGTTATTCCACTTTCCAGGTCATTTATGAATATGTCAAAAAGCAGCGGACCCAGCACAGATCCCTGGGGTACACCACTATTCACCTTTCTCCATTGGGAAAATTGGCCATTTAGCCCTACCCTCTGCTTTCTATCTTTTAACCAGTTCCTGATCCACAGTAGTACACTGCCTCCTATCCCATGACTCTTTAGTTTTGCCAAAAGTCTCTCATGAGGGACCTTGTCAAAGGCTTTCTGAAAGTCCAGATACACAATATCAACCGACTCACCTTTGTCCACCTGTTTATTCACTCCTTCAAAAAAACATAACAGATTAGTAAGACAAGATCTTCCTTGTCTAAAGCCATGTTGGCTGTCTCCCATTAGGTCATGACTATCTATATGCTGAGTAATTTTATTCTTTATGATGGTTTCTACCATTTTTTCCCGGTACTGATGTCAGGCTCACCGGTCTGTAGTTTCCCGGATCACCCCTCGAACCCTTTTTAAAAATTGGTGTTACATTGGCGATCCTCCAATCCTCAGGTATTAGAGATGATTTTAATGATAGTTCACAGATTACTGATAGCAGGTCTGCAATCTCAAATTTCAGTTCTTTCAACACCCTTGGATGTATACCATCCGGCCCAGGTGATTTGCTACTCTTCAGTTTATCTAATAGTTGTAAGACATCTTCCCGATGTATCGATATTTCCTTCAATTCTTCCACACCTTTAAATACCACTTCAGTCGTGGGTAACATCCCTACATCTTCCTCAGTAAAGACCGAAGCAAAGAATTCATTCAGTCTCTCCGCTATCGCCTTGTCGCCTCTTAGTGCTCCTTTAACCCCTTTATCATCTAATGGACCAACTGACTCTCTCACGGGTTTTTTTGCTACGAATACCTAGCATTCTATTTGCTCTCTTGGCCGCCGCTGCACACTGGGCCGATGGTTTTAACACGTTATCCACAATGACGCCTAAATCTTTTCCTGGGTGGTGGTTCCTAATGTGGAACCTTGCATCGTGTAACCATAGTTTGGGTTGTTCTTCCCTAGGTGCATAACTTTGCACTTGTCCACATTAAATTTCATCTGCCATTTTGATGCCCAGTCTTCCAATTTATTAAGATCCTCTTGCAATTTTCCACAATCCTCTTGGGTTTTAACAACTTTAAATAATTTTGTGTCATCTGCAAATTTGATAACCTCACTCGTTATTCCACTTTCCAGGTCATTTATGAATATGCCAAAAAGCAGCGGACCCAGCACAGATCCCTGGGGTACACCACTATTCACCTTTCTCCATTGGGAAAATTGGCCATTTAGCCCTACCCTCTGCTTTCTATCTTTTAACCAGTTCCTGATCCACAATAGTACACTGCCTCCTATCCCAAGCCATTTGGCCATCAGTTATTACAACTTAGATGCTGCGAGCTTACACAGTTTACAGTGCAGGGTGGAAGGGATTTAATGTTACAGTTACTGCATAGGGAACAATCCTTCATATTACGGTGGCTCCAAAAGGTCTTAATACAGGTGTTGAGTGACATTGGTTTTATTGAGAAGTCCTTTTGAAAGTCTGGTAAAATTGTTTTGGTTTGAAGTATTCCGGGGTTTCTAGGTAAAGTGAAGTAGATTTGTGTTAGTGGCCTTTTAAGAGGTATATGTGTTAGTTGGCCCTTGGTTAGGAGCGATTTGTTTGTTTATTTTTTATGAATGGATTTTGTTGTAGTAAGGCTTTGCATTGTGGGAGGGGAGTTTTGATTGGCTAAGAGGTAGGGTATACGTTTTCATTGGAGGGTTCTTAGTATTTAAGGGATCTGTTCTGTTGGGTGTGAGTACCTGTGTTTTCTGGAAGGAGTCTGATCTGGTGTTGGTATGTTGTTTCGAAGAGAAAAAAAGGTAAATTCTTTTTACGATTTTTTTGATGTGGTAGTAACTTTGTAAGTTTTCATGGTTTGATTTTGTGGTTTCTTGTTTTACAGTGGCATATGTTGTGGATTCACATAGTGTTGTAAGTGGTACTGTTGTCTGTACAGGGACTAATTGGGGTCCATACTGCATTGTTTGTGGAGTGTTTTGAATTACCTTTGAAAAGCTGTAGTAGTAGTGAAACCATTGGCTATGGTCAGTAAAATCTGAGTAGCAGTAGTAAGTAGCAGGGATAGCAGTGGTGCACCTGTATATTGGAATTTGTATATTATATGATGGCATCATAGTTTGGCTTTTGTATTCCCCTAGCTATATTGAAGTCCTGTAAATGTCTAGCATTTAATTGTTTAATGTTTTTTAAGAGCGTATGGTGTTTGATTCTAATTACTTATTGTGTTGTGAACTTTTATTAATGTTGGTCAGTTTCCTAAGGCTGTGGGAATGATGATGAAGGTGATCATGTGGTTTAGTTAGTGTATTGTACCAGTAAAATCCATGGTTTTAGTTTTTCTGCTTGCCAATATAGTTAAAAATTTAAGAGCTAAAAATTGCTTATAGAAAAATTTGTCTGAAACTTGTTAGTAATACACAATTTGTACATCATACAAGTATTTTTGAAAAAATTGTATATGTTCTAATAAATAGTGGGACTTGTTCTCTATGTATCTTGACTAGTTGCATTTGTGGCACTTTTTTTTTGATATTTTAGATTTTTATTTAGCATTTTTTGTTACATACTGCATTTCCAAAGGACAATATGCCTTAAATGAAACAAGCTAGAAAACTAAACATAACAGAGAACAGGGAATGTTGACAATGAAAGGAACACTTACTAGGTCTAAACAACGGATATTACCTTTGACATTTAATTTATATCATATGGTTGTGTGTGTATTACAAGGTGACACTTAAGTGTAGTGGAACATGGTGAAATAACAACTTAGTTTGATGACCCATTTGATTAAAACAGACTTGGGCGGTATGTTTACAAAGCAGCAGTAGTGGTCTCCATGCAATATCGGAGCTGTGGCCGCAATGGGCCCTCGGCTCCGATATTGCATGGACACCACTACTGCTTCTTTGTAAACAAACCACTTGGAGTCCTATTGTCCAACTTGGCATGTATGTGGAGAGGTTTGTAAGGTAATCAGTTGTAAAGAAACTGTAGTTTTATCATCAAAATGGTCTCTGAAGAGTAGAGTCTTTAGTTACTTTCTAAAGTGAGTGGTGTCATTTATATTCCTCAGTTTTTTTGTAAGGAGGCTGTTCTAGAGGCCAAGTGCATACTTTGAGAAGGCTTGAGCAGGTTGTCTGACTTACATTTTTAGTGTTTCAATAGGTACAATTAAAGTGTCTTGAATGCATGATCTAATTCTATTTTCTCAGCTTTTTAAGCATGTTTTGTAAGTAATCAGCAGACATGTTATGCAGGATTTTGAAAGTGGTTGTCATTACTCTGTATCTGATATGGCAAAGGAGGGGGAGCCAATTGAGCTTTTTCAGGAGGGGGGTTACATGATCTGTTCTGGAAGCACATTCCTGGACGCTCGCTGCATTATGCTGGGCCACTTGTACTGGTAGTAAGATATATTTAGGGATGCCACGGTAAACAATATTACAGAAGTCTAAGTGGGGGAATATCATTACTTAAAATACTAGACAGAAGTCATGTGCTTCAACTAGTGGTCATAAGTGTTGGAGGGTTTTGATCTTTTGGTAGATCATTCTGGTGGTTCTGTTGTGAGTTTGTAGAGTAAATTACTGATCAATTGTTCCAAGTTGTTTGATCTCAGCTTTAACTTCCAGTTCTACATTTCACTTTTAGAATTGAAGGTGGGGAGTTTCATCCCTTGTGATAAAGTACTGTCTTTTTGAAATTGTATTTTTAAGCTGGTGCTGTGATAACTAGCAGGAGAGTGCATTAAAACAACTGATTAAGTGTAGCAAGTTTTTATTGCAGAGAATTGCACATAAAACATATCGTCCACATAGATGTGGCATAAAATCTTGAATGATATGGCAGACTGGCTGTAAGTAAATGTTGAATAAAGGGGAGGCTAGTGCTAAACCTTGTGGGATGCCTTGAGATAGCTTAAACAAGGTTGATTTGATGGTTTCAGTTCGACATGCTGTTTTTTATTTTATTTAGCTGTATTTATATTCCGCTTTTCACCAGGTCAAAGCGGTCAATTGGGGGATACATTTAACATGAGGGGATATGACACACACACATATGTTAATACTTACAGGGAACATGGGCAATGGAGGGTTAAGTGGCTTGCCCAAGACCACAAGGAGTGCCTATAGGACTAGAAATCCCAGTCCCTCCGGCCTGAGATTGCTGTCTCCAGGTGGGACTTGAACCCCTGACCCTCCGGCCTGAAGTACCTTGTCCTAACCACTAGACCACTCCTCCACTGCTGTTGCTGTCCAGTTAGATAGGAGTGGGACCATTCTAAAGCAGCCCCATGATTTCTTGTAAATGTTTAAGCAGCAGCATATGTGATAGTGAATCATATTCAGCCTTAATATCAAGGAATATTAAGATGAATCCTTGTTGTGGTTGTGTATGCCCTTTATTTTATCAAAGAGGGAGGTGATTAGTGTTTTGATGCCATGATACTGTCTGAAACCATGTTGCTGTAGATCTAGTGGATTGTTTGATGTAGCCTTGTTGTATTAAGGGTACTTTTTCAGTTTTAGCTGGGAAAGGTAGACTGGTGATAGGGCAGAAAGAAGATGGGTCTCTGGTGTTTAGCTTGGGGTTCTTTAGAATGGGTTGGATTGAGCTGTTAAGGCAGGTAGGTATATAGGCTTGCTTGAAGGAGCATTGCGTTCTTTTTTAAGAATGGAGCTATATCAGTGTAGGGAAGCTTAATCCAGCTTACTTGGCATGGGTCCAGTGGAGATATTGTTGTGTTGAGGTCCATTATGATAGTTTCCAAATTTTCCAGGGAAGTTGGAATGAGTTCCTTAAAGCTGTTGGGTTCTTGGTTACAAGGCGTGACAAAGAAATGAGACTGACTAATGTTTTATTACAAAATCTACAGAGAAATTACACATTGTCCCCTTCAAAGTAATCCCTCCCAGAGTCAATGCACATCTGCATTCGCTTCTGCCATGTACGGAAGCATTCGGTAAAGTCCTCCTCCTTGAGGTCCCTCAGCTCCCTCATCAGTGGCCTTGATCTCTTCTACAGAGGCAAAATGAGTTCCTTTGAGCGCAGTCTTCATTTAGAAGAGCCAGAAGTCGTACAGTGCAAGATCTAGGGAATAAGGAAGGTGGTCGAGAGCTGTGATCTGTCTGTTGGCCAAGAACTGCCTCTCACTGAGCACGGTGTGTGCGGGTGCATTGTCCGTGGTGGTACAGTCACAACTTGTCTCTCCACAGAGCCCACCTGCTGCTCCAAACCCAGTCATGAAGGCAATTGAGGACCTGCTGGTAGAAGTGCTGGTTGACTGTCTGACCCTCAGGCACAAACTCATGATGGACCACTCCCTTCTGGTCAAAGAATGCAATCAGCATGACCTTGATCCTTGATTCGGACATGTGCACCTTCTTGGGTCTGGGTGACAGTTGAGTCTTCCACTGCAGGCTCTGTCTCTTGCTTTCAGGGTCATACTGGAAGACCCGAGTCTTGTATCCTGTGATGACTCTGCCAACGAACTCTGGATCTTCTCTAGCAAGTCTCAACAAACATTGACCTAGTGCTCCTTCTGGTCATCTGATAAAAGCTTGGGCACCATCTTGGCGCACACCTTCTGCATCCTCAGCTCCTGCACCAAGATGGTCTACACTGATTCCCTGTTCAGGCTGAGCTCCTCAGCTATCATCTGCACGTCAATCTGCAATCACTCTGCACCAGTTGATTCACTCTGTCAATATTGTCAGCCATCTTTGTCATGGAAGGCCATCCTGACGGGGTCATCCTCCACCTCCTCGTGGCCAGTCTTGAAGCCTTTGTGCCACTCAGACTTGCGGCCATGACATTGCATCTTCTCCATAAGCCTTTTAGAGAAGTTGGAGACACTCAGTTGGGCCCTTCTCCAACTTAACCAGAAATTTCAAGTTGATTCTTTGTTCCATATTTCTGCCACCTCCAGTTGCATGACAAAGCAATGGAGCAGTGTGCTACAAAAAAACCTGAAAAAGAACAGAGATGAAATATAATATAGCAGAATAGTGGCGATATGTTGCACAACACAGTGACATAAGTGGTTTGCCAATTGGCATTGAGTCATGGGCATGGCTGCCACAGTCTCGTTTCTTTTTCACTCCTCATATTGTGGTAAAGCTGGGTTCAAGAATGATCTCTCAACTGCTGACCACATAAATGCCTTTGAATGTTGTGCTGCAGTTGCAAGTGATGCGTGCATAGTTTCAAAGGGTTAGCTTTCCAAAAGCAAGGAACGCAGATATTTTCATGCATTTTATGCACATATTTCCTACACCAATCAGACAGCCTCTTCAGGGTCACGCTTGTTTTTTCCAAAATGCATTTATTCCTATTTTTTATATGCATTAGATGCTGAAAGTGTTAAATCTTATTTGGCTTTAACTATGTTCGCCTAGTTGCTGTTGATATGTAGTGACTTTGGTGTGTATCGAACTTTCTCCTCCCCCACCGCTTCTCCCAAGAATATAATCCAATTACTACTGACAACTGCTGGCATGCAATTGCAGATTTATAGCCCCAGTCTTTGTGGTTGGATAAAAGACTGGCAGTTGGAGGAGAGAGGAAATCTTTGCACTGTTAATCTTGTCTTTTCAACAGTAATGTTTGGCACAAACACTCACTTTCAGTAGGAAAACAGAAAAATGTAATATACTTTATAGAGACAAAGCACACAATGCAGACAAAAAGCTTTTAGTAGAAATATATTTCTAGGTTTGTTGCCTCCTTTCATTAGGAAACAATGGTGCACAATTCTAAAAGTTGCTTAGACCTTCATAAGATGCTTTCAGCTGCTGTATTTTAGAAAGCTGAACTGCACTTTTCATAGCGTTGACATACCTTTCCTACTTGCTGGCACATTCTACAGGAAGGAAAGGTTGATCCAGTCTTGATAGTGTTCCTAGGTAGAAGGTAACTTTCAAAAGCACTCCCACTAGTGACAGTGCTTTCCCCCCTCAAACAGCATGTTCTTTAAATGCCCACTGGATATACAGGTAAATATAACAGAGGTTCTTTTAGATATCATGTGTATAATCAGTCACATGTACAAATGGCATCCACGTATAAATGACAATTTTAAAAAAGGCTCCATTTGCATGTGGATGCTCTCATTACACTGGTAAACTTCAAAAACCTTTCTGTCACAGAAATGAAAATGGCTGATTCTAGTACTGTTTGGTTACGAACTCGGATATGTACTTAGAAATTCTCCATCTCATAATGTTTTTGAGTGACATGTAGTTTAAATTTAGACTATGTTGCTCATATTTACATTAGATATATATAAATGTATATTGTAACATAAAGTCTCCTTAAAGGTAGTTTGTATATGATTTTCTGCTGTATTGCACCTCAAGAACATCCCTCTTGAGGGTCCAACAATAGTCTGCAAGCATACTGGAGCTTCATTTGCCTTGGTACCTATTTTCCATTACCGAAATGTCCTGATGAAACCTTTCCCCAAGTTCATCGCTGACTGCTCCTAGATTTGCAGGAAAAAAATCCAGGTGTGAATGCAAGAAGTGCATTTTCAAAGACATGTTACATCCCAGTTTCTGGTAAGATTTCAGTAGTATCCACCGATTCTGCGTAGTTGCCTGCCTTGTTTCCCAAGAAGTCGCGGCAAACAGTCTTAAAGAACTCCCATGCAGCTCTTTCAGTTTCATTCAACTGACCGTCAAAGTTTTCATCTTTCATCAGTTTTCGAATATCAGGTCCTACAAAGATCCCTTCTTTGATCTTCACCTCACTGATTTGTGGAAATGTCTTTCTTAGATATGGAAATCCAAGTCCACTTCTATCCATGGCTTTTACAAAGTTCTTCCTAAGACCCAACTTTATATGGAGAGGAGGTAGATATACTTTATTCGGCTCTACAAGTGGGTCATGTGCAACATTTTTCTGGCCTGGGATTAGTGGTGGTCTCTTTGGCCACTGTTTCCGGATGTAATGATTTTTTTCCTGTCCCTGCTGTCCCACTCACACAGAAAGCAACAATACTTTGTCCAACCAAGCTGTTGTCCAAGCAAGAGAGCAATTACTTTTAAATTGGCACAAATATTCCACTTATGTTCTTAATACTTGATATTTGTTAGCAGGAGATGCATACTGCTGTAAGTTTCTTTCATATTGGCGGCATGAGCTACTGGAACTAATGCTAAAATATTTCCGTTGTGGATAAGCACAGCTTTTAGGCTATATTTAGAAGAATCAATAAATATGTCACCAATCCTCTGTTCTATAATCTGGACAAGGTGTTTCCATCAGGGATTTAACTTCACAACAAAAAGCAATTCCATCTTCAAAGGCAAAGTAATCCACAAACCCGGCATGCCTATTTCTAAAAGTGCACACTTTGATTTCTTTCTGAAGAAGATTCCAGCCTTTCAATCGTGACCCTAACAGTTCTGCTTGTCGCTTTGAAAGATTCAAATCTCTGACGAGATCATTCAAATCTCCTTGGTCCAGTAAATGTGGTTCAGAAGAGGAACCGGATGCCTCAAAGCTTGGATCCTGCATTACAGCATCGCCATCATCGTCAACATCAGCATTCACTGGTTCTTCTTCATCCTCATTCACTGTAAGATTTTCTGGAGGTTTTGGCACCGGCAATTCTTGACAGTGAGGCTCAGGCCTCATGGCAGATGGTTAATTTGGGTAATTTACAGTGTGTTTTGATTTTGAAGTAATGCCTGCAATCTGTCAAGTGATCTCTTGGGTCCCTCCAGATCATTGGAACAGCAAAATTCATGTGTTGAACACCCTTTACCCAATCTCTTAGGAGTCTGACAAAGGTAATACAGCAGACATGAGGCACCCAATTTTTGTCCTGGTCACCGACTTGACATCCAAAGTACAGCTTATAACATGTCTTAACAAGCAGAGTAAAACATCTTCTCTGCTTCTTAAAAGTAACCTCACCGCAAATGTAGCAAAATGAATCCAGGCAATTAACAAACTTTCGAGGCATTGTTAAACAACTACAAGTGATAACCGTAATATTTATTAACCAACTGCTGTTTATGAAATAGATTAACGCAAACTCACATCCATTCAGATTCCGGTTTTTCAAACAATGCAAACCACAATCGCTGACCTCGACAGAAAGCATACCAATACATGACTCAGCGTTTTCTGCTTGTATCAGCCAGACCACTAGGGCAAGAGGCCCGGTTAATTATATTATAACTACATGACTCAGCATTTTTTGGTTGTGGCTGACGACATACAATAATTATGATGGAATTTTTTGTATTCAACCTTTGTTTACTGAAACAAAACTGTAACAGCTAATTTACAGTAATGTACACACTTTACTAGGTATCTCCTGAAGTATGGGTGATAGAAAAATTCTGATAACTTTTCCCATTGTTTACAAATATGGTAATATGAAAAAGGTCAGAGCGGGTCTGTGACAAATTGTTGACCAGTGTTATCTGAAGTTTCAAGGAGGTGTGTTCAGAGTGTGGCTAGGGAGTGACCAGAGTGGGTCACATCTCCACTTACATTCCCGTTTGAGATAGGGAATACATGTGTACGGCCAAAATTGTGCATGTTGGGATCTACACCTGCTCTCTGGCAAGTGCGGGTATTTAAAAAGTACCTGTTTCAGCCATCCCCTTGTAGCAGCCTCTGTCATTAATTTGCAACTTTCACACATGCAAAGGTGCAAAATGGACAAGCGTCACTTAAACATGGAAGTTCTGAAACACCAACTTACATGCGTAAGTGACACTTCCACCCTACTGACTTTTCCCGCTGTGTAGGGTTATAAAATGGCAGAAACAAAAACAGGAAGCGGCAGATTCAACACCCAATGAATTTATTATAACCAAATAAGTGGCCTAAGGGTTATAAAATGGCTCCCCTAGCTCCACATGGGCATCCCAAGGGGGTCCTGAACCAGGTTAAGCCTTGCATGCAGTGAGGGAGTTGTAACCACTGCTCCTATACCATGTTTAGTTGAGCCTTTTCTAAACTACCACTGGATTGTAGAAATCACCTCCATAACATTTCAGTTCCGACCTCCACATCTTTTTCTAAAACAGGCCTTCAGGCCTGGTCACCGGTAACTTTACCCTCAGTGAGCAAATCTCTCCCCAAAGGTGGGGCTGGATAGGAGTTTCCTCTTGTGCTCATTTTGCAATTTCAGAAGCACGTGCTTAAATTTTCCTGAAAAATCTCTGCACATAGTTCGGCGAGTGTAATGGTGGAATAACTTTCAGCATGATTTACCTAACTTGGGTTTGAAAACTGATTTAACGTATGCATTTAACTGAATGTACATGAGTGTTACAACATTGCCTCCATAATGTAAAGGCACATAAAGGCAGCTTGACCCCCTAGTGTTAGTAACGCAAGACTAAACCCTATACTACCATGGAATCGAAAGGTACCTGGGGTCCTACAAGGAGTGCCAAATTAAAGGGGGTATCTGCAGGGGTATCTTTGATGGAGGAAGGGGGATTGTAGCAATGGCTACCCTGGCACCAGCCCCTTAAAGCAACCTGCTACACTGGGCCACATGCTAGCAGCCTGATGCACTCGCCAGGGAAAATAGCACCAGCTTTAAGTTGGCATTATTGCAAGAATAACGCAGCTTGCGGTGTTCAACAGAAGCCGCGCTATTCAATTTGCATAATGAGCTGCTTTGCATGCATTTGGAAGCTTTGCATTTCATTATTATGAATCCAGCTTTAGTTGAAAAATAGCATGCATTATGAAAACACACAGGCCTCTTGGGATATGGGATAAAGTGAGAGATCGTGTGTCTGAGAATCTACTACTAGCCTCCTAGAGACCAGCAAGGGACTGCAGAGACTGTGCGCACAAATAGTCCAGCAGAAACATTTCTCCCATAGTTGTCATAAAAGACCATGCCTGGAAGAGACAAATGTGACCATTCAATTTCTAATTGTTTGGATAAGCAATAGCTAAAATGTAAATGAGCATGTTTAAGAGCAAATTTGAGCCTCCCAAAATAGTTATTGCTGCTGCTGCTGCTGCTACTACTACTGAACATTTGTATAACACTACAAGGCGTACACAGCACTGCACAGACACATGTAAGACAGTCCCTGCTCATTGGAGCTTACAGTCTAGTCAAGACAGCAACACAGTGGCTGTAGACATGGGACACATCTAGGGGGAATGGTAAGGAAACACAGTTGAATAGGCGCATCTTCTAAATAGACACCTGCCTTTTGAGGATTCCTATTTCTGTTTCGTTCCCTAAGGCTGGCATTCTGTAAACCAAATAACAGGGTTGGACATCTGGGGTGGACATCCAACCCATGCTCAGCCCTGGAATATGATTCTGGTCCCAGCGCTCCCCGCATGTACACCACGTTTGTGCAGTGAGTGTGGGACAGGGGCAGGAGGGAGCAGAATAGAGGCACAGCAGGGGAGCGGCAAGGTGCCTGGATGTAGAGGCCTATTCAGGTCAGGGCCTGGCTTATTCCACCCTGAAGGTGTCCCCCACAATGCACGCCATACTCCACTGCAACACAGGCGTCTGGCCACACTGCCCCTGCAGCTACAATCCGGGCCATGGGGGCCTCTAGTGCTGGCTGGATTGCAGTCTACAAGGGCATACCAAGGCATTCCAAGCCTTTAGATGGCTTGTTGCCGTGGCATCAGAATGCCATAGCTCTCATACCCCAGCTGTGGCATTCTGGCATCAGTACTGGCAGCCCCATATGCTGATCTCATCAGCATATGGGGAGCAATTGGACATCAAAGTCCCCAATTCTGCTGCCGCAGGTACATCCAGGCCCCATGGCAGCAGAATTGGGTTCTCCTGCACATCCGGTTTTTGCATGGCCAATGTGGCGGAGTATGGGAATCAGAATGTGCCTCTACCTGTATACTTGAGCTATATCATCTGTGTACATCTGTCTCCAGGACATCATCCAATTATGAATTATATTGTCTATGGGCTCTGGCAGGTGTTTATGAGAAAAGAAGAGGGCTGCTCTGTCCCTTCGAATTGTTGCCCTGGGCAGGCACCTAGTCTTCCTGTTAGCTGTGCCGGCTCTGCATACCTCCCCTACCTTTTAACAGAGCAACTAGGAATGTGCATTTGTAAGTGTGCCTTCAGTTCATTGGTGCACTTGAAAAAATTTAGTGTACACTAGATTGATTAAATGTGAATCAACGTTTTTTTTTTTTTTAAATGAATGTGTGAAATGAACAAAAAAAATCCAGTCCAAAACTGGGAAAATAACCCAAATGAACCAAACGTGTTTGCCCGCTGGACATCACTATAGAGCATTACACTAATTCTATAATAACTAGTAATGCTCTATGGGCCTGATTCACAGAGACAACTTGCAGGGCTACACATCCTGCCCCTATTCCCCATCAGGCTCTCCCCACACAGCTAGAACAGCAGTAAGGAGGAGAGTCAGGAGGGGGCCTTGTCCAAGTAGAGCAGGGGCAGGCGGAGACAGCAGGATGCTCAGGGCTGATCCAAGTCACAGCCCTTCACATCCTGCAGGGTCAGGGGGTACATGCTGCTTATTCCACCTCAGGATCTGGGCTGGAATTCGCCCCCCCCCCCACAAGGGCCAGGGCCATGGACAGATAGGTCTCCGCCGCCCGATCTAGGCTCAGGGGAAGAAGAGGGTCAGGGGATCCTGTGTGGAGGACATCCCAGGCTTGCAGAGGCATGCTCGGCTATCCTCGGGCCCAGTTCTGTATGCTGCAGGAACATTTTGCTCCTCTGTTACAGAATCGGGTCCTAATGGACCCATCCTGCTGAGAGCCCTCTGGACAGCCCAGTCATGCCCCTTTCTGAAATGGGCTCAACATGTTATACATGTTCCCTGTACTGCCTTGACTTTCAGCTTGCCAACTCATAAACGCTGTAAATACTTTTTATTATTTTTTTTCCATGTTAAAGTTTAGCTGAGCAATTACTTTTTGTGTACAATTTGTAGCACTTCTATTGGAATCATAAAAATTTCTGAACTTGGATTGAGAATCGATCAGAAAATACACAAACCTTTTAAAAAATGACTGCTTAGGACAGACAGGATAGAAGAAAGGAGATTTGTGTTAAGTCAGAATAGCAAAGGTCAACAAACAGTTTGTAGTGGTCCCTCTTCTTTGGACTATCTTCCTGCATTTGTGACTGGCTTTGGAGACTTTTGTGCCTTTTATCTGGTCAGTGCAGATGAAGGGGGGGGATGAAGTTACCCAGCTATACCACTAAATTACTGGTTATATTGAAAAGGCAGCAGGGCAGTGTTTGTTTTCAGAGCTGCAAAGTTGTTAAGTAAAGGATAAGGGAGTAGGGCGAGGTGTGTGTGGAGAGAGATAAGGCTGTGGAAGACCAATAAGAGAATTTATAGTTATAGAACTGCCTGGTCATTGACAGGGAACCCAAGGCCTCTTTTAAATCTCTCTATTTGCTTCATTGTGTTAATTCCAAACCTGTTTTGCTGAAGGGCATTCCCTTAGTAAAATTTAAACTATTTTGGCAACCTGAAATGTCATAATACTGTTGCAGCAGTGCCAACAAGAACCCGACATCTTTCCTCCTGGAATGAGTCATCCCGTCTCGATGTTAGTTCCCTGCAAAAGCGTTTTGTCCTGAATTGCTGCAGAAGGAGGGGGGTGGGGGCGATGCCAAGGACTGATGCTATGCCCTTGCGGCAGGAGAAGCGGCTTCATTCCAGTGGCTACTCTGCCCAGGTTGTTGTGAAGGTTGGAAAACGCTGCACCAGCTCCTCTGAAAAATCTTCTGCAGAGAGTTTGGTAACGGCTTCAAATGCTAAATGCCTCTAAATTGGAAAAAAAGGTTTACAGCTGCTGCTTTTAAGGGCATATTGCTTTCCTACTAAACCACTGGGACCTGTAAAACTGTCAGAAGCTACAACTTAGCTATAAACTTGAATCTTAAACAAGAGCTTGAAATATGCTGGGAGATGGGCTTGTCGAAACATCTATATTGGTAATTAAATCAGTATGGACGGTGCCACCCCTCCCCTAATACCCCGCTTTCCCCTGTTTCCCAGATAGTCCCTCTCATTTCCCCATTTTCCTGTTCAGGAGAATCAGATCTTCTAGACAGATGGGAATATTTATAGCCAAAGCATAGATTAGTTGCAAGCAAGCAGTTTCCAGAATTAAATTTCTTAATTACGAACTGATCCCCACAGTCCTCTGGCAGCACAACTCTCGTGACCCATCTCATGCCTCTTGGCAGTTCTATCACTAGTGATGAGTGGGATGCCCAACTGTGAAACCCACACCCCTAGCATTCTTTAGCAGTCGCAACACTTATTGCCATGCCAAGCATCTCTTCCATGAGTTGCCATCTCAGTCAATAAACAAGCAAGTTGGTCTACTTGGCACACACAGGATGTTTTCTCTTTATATATCTGACACAGTACCAGAATTTGGTATTGCAGCATCCAGTGTACTACCATGTACAAAAATGAGTGTCCCTCTTCTCCCCAAAGACCAGAGGTGGACACTCATGGAAATATTGCCTAATTACAGCTTTTCTGTACCTCATCTAGTCCTGAAGTGACATCAGCTTCAAGGTAAATATTGGAATTTGAGGATTTATAATTTATTTCTCAGATATACAAATCACTCTTGTGAAATAGCCCAAAAGGGATGCATGTCATGTGAATAAATTCCATAATATACATTAATAAATACAAATTAAACAGACATAATTTAAGCTATGTACATAAATTCTGTACAAAATTGTCCCCTTCGTTATGTTGGGATTGTATTTCTTCCCCCATTATGTCTGTAGATCCTCTTTGACATAAGAATGATCTATTTTGGATTTATGCTCTGTCATTTCATATTATAAACTGCTTTGCTGTCTGAAGGGCAAAGAGTTGTTTACCAAATACATAAAATAAAACAGAATAGAAAAATATGTAAAAAAAAAATCAACAAACATAACTATTAACCTAACATTAATAGATTCCATAAAAGATCCCTGTAGCTCATGTTAATTGAGCACCAACAAAAATATTCTAAAGACATAAGATCAAACATGAAATGTCTCCAGGCACGAACATTTAATATCCACCAACAAATTCTCTCATGGGAGTCTTTTTACTAAAGGGTGCTAAGGGGTTGCACTGATAGCTCCAAAACTATGGTGCATTAGGTGCAACACTGCCACATAACCTGCCAGGGGCATGGAAAGCATGTTTCCAGCAATGAGCATGGAACCCTGTGCCCTAACCATTATACAGATTGCATGGTGACACAACGCCACCTATTGAGGTGACGGTAGGTGAACCTTAGCTAATTGCAATGGTCACAGTTAGCATGCGGCATTTATCCTGTGCTAACAGTGCAGTGTTCACCATGCCCCTACCTGCACCCTTACTGCCTTAATGCACCATTCAGATGGCTTGGAAATGGGCCTGCGCTAATCAATGCATGTCCCACCGTGCCTTCAGTGTGCACCACAATATGCGCTAACAGCGAACGCCCTTTAGTAAAAGACCCCCATAGTCTCTACAAAAGACTGTTCAAAGAGATACATCTACATGACACCTAAATTCATGGCAATCTGTACCCGTTCTCATATCTTTAGGAACTAAATTCCATAGCCTCAGCACCATTGCTGAAAATGTGTTTTCATGGGTCATTACCATAACAGCCTGTTTAACATTCCTTTTTATGATTTTTCTTCTGCAAAAAACCTTCAGAAAACTGTCCTATTATCTGCTTAAGCAAAGGATAGGTATCCTTAAGGGGCATGTTTACTAAACTGTGCTAGACTTTTACAGCTAACAGTGTATTGATGCAAATAAAGCCATGTGAATTGCAAAACCCATGCGGTGATCTGTTGGGGATATGCATACCAAAAATACAGAGCATAGTTGGACTGCAGCAGCGATGCAGTTAACCCACCCATGGAGGTGGCTTTAGCTGCACCTGTGCGGACTGCAAATTTGACAGTTGCCATAAGCCATTGATGCATGACGTGACCAAGCCGTGCAGACGTACCCTCATCTCACCCACACACGGAGCTAATATATGTTCTGCAGCTAGTACTTGCCAACAAACATGGGGTAAATGTAAACAATATAGCGATTTTCTGCGCTAGGTTTTGTAAACATGCCCCTAAGTACTGAGTACTGCAGTTGCCAAATGAAATAGATTACTGTGCAATGCATCAGCCACATAGACTTAGGCTTGGGCCATCCTCCAGGCTAAACCCAAAGGAATAGAAATGCAATTTTCCTTTCACATTTTTTTTTTTATTTTCACCAGTGCAAATTTTTAACCCGTGATGCATGAGTTTGTTTGTGATGCATTGACCAAGAGGGCAGAGGCCTTAGCTCTTTTCTGGTGAATGATCGAGAGATTCTTGGATTTATAACAGAAAATCTCCACTTTATTGAGCTGTCAGGCTTTGCTTGGAGGCACACTATACTGTGAAATACTAAATTTGATTTAAAGGTCAGAGGAGACGTGTGGCACCTACAATCTGGTACTGAATTGTTTCTGTAACACTAAATAGAGTTTACAAGGAGAGGAAATTGGAAGTGGTCAGCATAAGTCTCTGCATCTTTCAATAGGCTGTTTACTTAAAACCACTGCAGAAGATAAAGGGAACGGCTTGGGTTTGCCTGGTGTACTTGGCGTTGACAATGTGGGAGTTTCATTTCAGTGGTACTAATTAAGAGTACTGTGCATTGCTGTAAAAGCTGTTTTTTGTATTTAATAAGCAGGGGTGGGGGGCAGGGCAGTCATTTCTACACTTGCTGAAATTTCAGACTATCTTGATATCGGCTGCAGGCTTGTTAACCCTACTCTGTGTGGTGGCAGCAAATGACTAAAGAGGCTGGAGAGGGCACCTCTGGTTTGAAGGCAACGGGGAATCGATTGTATTCTTCAGTTTGTTAGTAACATTTATGCACTGCCAAGTTCGTCAGTTTGGTTTTCTTGCCCATTAGAGCGCGCTCACTGAATATATCTCTTGTAATCATGTGCTACATTGACAGAGTATTAGAACTGATAAAAAACAAAACAAAGCTGAACTTCTGTCACTCATGTTAAGGATTGTGGGAAAGATCTACATAGATACATGTAAATCTCCTATACATCGGGAAGGTTTCTATATATGAAGGTGCCTTTTTATCAAGGCCAATAGGTGCATATATTAAGCCTAGTTTATAAAGAACATATGCACTTCTGTACTCTATAGATTTACCCTAGGCAGGTATACCTGCACATGTAAATGTGTAGAAAAGAATAGGTGCCTATGTGCAGATAACTGTCAATCCCACTCCTGTTTCACCCCTGGGAATACCTACATACATAGGGGCATGTTTACTAAAGCCCACACTGGTAACATGTGTGTGAGCTGCATTACCAGTGTGAGGGACCCACACTAACTTCAGGAGGTGTGTGCTTCCATCCCCCTACAGTTACACAATGCAAAGACACAGACCTGCACATGAGCGCACCTATCGCCACCCTTGAGGTGGCAGTAAGTGCGCTCAGGCTAAGGGCAGTAAGCACAGTTAGTGGGAACTACTAATGCTCTTCAGCAAATGTCCATGTGTGCTTTAAAGGCACAAATTCTGCTCCTTATGCTCTTATTTTATAAAGACAGACACCTATATGCTTTTAGAAAATAGCACCTAGGTGTGTACTTGCCCTCTTAAACTAGGCACCCCCTTATAAATTGTACTCATATTGGATAAATGTGGGTGCTACCGTTGTGGTCAACATTATTGGCACCCTTCAGTTCAACCTCTTGTCCAATATCACCTATAAAAAGTGGCCTGACACACAAAAGAATCAAATAAAATGAGACCCATTAAAGGAAATGGTAGGAAATAGGGACATTGCTAGGACATGATTAACACCCTTACAAATAATTCAAATCAGTTTGAACAGAAAAAAAACACATCCTTATTGCAATATTAGAAACACCTATGATCAAGTGTCGGTACACACATGACTTGAATCAACCAAAGAATGATGGTGCTAATGTTTAAAATGGCCACATTCACTCCATGTTCCATTTTCATAATGGTGAAGACAAGAGCTGCCTGAGACTATAAAAAAACCCCCAATTATCAAACTTCAAGGGGGTACAAGGCCACCTCCAAAGACCTAGGGATTCCTTTATCTACAATTTGCAATGTTAAAAAAAATTTTCTGCTCATGGAACTGTCAAGAACCTCCCAGGATGTGGTGGGAAGAGGAAAATTAATCCAAGAAGTCTTCAAAGTTACTGCAAACTGTTGGAAAAAACACTATATACAACATCCAAAGAACATAAGGCCGATCTGGAGCAGTGGCTTCAACTCACACCATATGCTGCACACTAAACAAAGGACTTCATGGGCGAAGACCAAGGATGACCCCACTGCCTGATCTTTGCTCAAGCCTATCTTGAGAAACCACAGTCCTTCTGAGAAAATGGTCTGTGGACAGATGAAACAAAATTTTAAGCTTTTTGGCAATGCAGATGTGATACATTTACAAGTGAAGAAATGAAGCTTATGGGGGGGGGGAACCACCCTTCCTATAGTTAAATATGGTGGAGGTTTCATATTGCTGTGGGGTTGTTTTGCTTCCTCAGGAACTGGAGGCCTGGAACGTATTAAAGGAATGATTAAGTTAGAGGACTATCAAGGTATTTTGGAGTGAAATGTGCTACCTAGTGTCAAAAAGCTAGGTTTGGGTTGAAGATCATGGGTCCTCCAGTAGGACAATGACCCAAAACATACATCCAAAAGTACAAAAGAGTGGTTAAACACAAATGGACTGTGTTAAACTGGCCAACAATGAGTCCTGATCTCAAGCCAATTGAAAATCTTTGGAAAGAGAATCTGCCAATGGTAATAGGAATCCTGGAAACATTCATGAGCTGGAACAAATTGCAGTTGAAGAGTGGGAGAAACTACCAGCAGATTTAAGAAACTTATAAATGTCTACAAGAAACGTTTGGAGGCTGTCAACTGT
The DNA here is from genome assembly GCA_033557465.1 of Ichthyophis bannanicus. NCBI lineage: Eukaryota > Metazoa > Chordata > Amphibia > Gymnophiona > Ichthyophiidae > Ichthyophis > Ichthyophis bannanicus. The sequence goes on along the minus strand of CM066049.1, from coordinate 113,116,434 downwards.
CAAGGGTTGTATAGCCCAATATTAGTGAAGGGTGCCATCAATCCTGTCCATGTTATATTGTTTGGAGTTGTTTTCTCAGAAATTACTATGTCTAAGTTAGACATCTATATTTTTTGCTGTTGTACACCTCTTGAACATACATTTAAAATATTATGATGGCATACAGTTGGAATATTTCCAATTATTTCTCAAGATTGGTACCCTTGCCTTTTCGGAATGTTTTGTACAAATGTTGACCACAACTGTATGTCTGCACCTACCTTGTAAGCTCATGTAGCTCAGATCATTTTGAGTTAAGCATGTAAAACATTAACCCTTGCAAAAGTGCCAGTACTCATATGCAGGACTCTTTCTTGAATGCATGGGTCAATTGTAGCAGACAATGGAAGAGGTGCTGATACCAAGTACCCCCTTACACATGCGCAGGTAGGGCTTTTTTTTTTATCATAGTTTGGTATTGTAGAACTGCTGCTAGTTGGTGGGAATAGGGTCTACCCTAATGCAAAATTTCAAGAGCACTTTTTACTAAGTAGGGGCCTGGATCCAAATGCAGGTAAGGGTTTTGTGGACCCACAAGCTCATTTGAAGCTTTGGTGATAGTCCCAGAGGCCCATCTGTTGGTGGGGCCTTTAGGAGGAGAGAGACTTGTTGATCTGTTTCTGTTGGGGAGCTAAGGATGTTGTGATGTGACATGTGCTAACTATACTGCCTTAGACTGTATCCTGTGTAAATCTGCCTTTAGGTATTACTACTAGATACTACATCCATTTTTAGTAGCCCATTAACCCATTGTAACTTGATGTATGTCTCATAATAGCTGTTCTCGGCATTTGCATTCACATTATTACACTCAGGAAGTCAGCATTAACCCTATCTTGCATGCAAAGAGCATGCTAACCAAGTCTGTTCATGAGCATTAGCAAATCTTTTCCAGGCTCATGCAACATAAATATTACTTCTAGTGAGCATGAGTGCACACTGCATATCCCTAGTTATAGTGCTCTCAGGCATGAGATTTCATACAAGTGATATAGTTTTGTGCAGACCTCTTATGCTTTCCTTGGGGCTGGTCACATGATTTAGCGGCAGTACTATGCCTTGCATGTGGCCAGGCCTGCAGTTGATTCTCTGCTTTGGGTAAAATCTTAGCTATTGAGTAACTATTGGCTGGATTTTAGAGCCCAGAAGATGTGTCCTCTGGCCAAGCACCAGCAGCAGGCCTGGATTTAGGTACAGGCAATGTAGACAACTGCCTCAGTTACCAGTTTCAGATAGGTGCCAGAGTATTGCTCTTACTGACCCCGACTGAAGCAGGGCAGTATCAGAGCAGCAGCAACAAATAGATTTTAAAGGTTCTGCTCAGGCTGAGACATGCAAGCCCTTGTGCCTTCCCGTCTGCTGCTTGTGGGAGAAGCAGGCGGGAAGACACAAGGGCTTGCATGTGGGTAAAAGAAGAGGTGGAGCACCATAGAGCCAAAGGTTTGCTTGCCAAGGCCTGTGCTGAACCTTAAAATCTATTTGCTTCTGATGCTCCGGTACCAAGTACAGGTGAGAAAGCAGGTTCTGGGAAGGAAGGTGTGGAGCGCCTTCTCCCTCCCCCCTCCAATTGGCAGAGGACAGATAGCAGGCTTGGGGGGGGGGAAGAGGGAGAGCAGAGTATCTTCCCCCACCCAGCGCCTCTGGGCACTCAGCAAATAAATCCATCTCTAAGCAGAGTAAAGAAAGCTGACAGAGAAAAGAAAATGAGGTAAAACATCCCTGGGAAGATGCCAGTGAAGGCTGAAATACAAGATCACAGCCATGATTCCAACGAATGAAAGCACCAAGGAACAGGAGAAAAATGCTGGGTGAAAAAGGAAAAGGATTAATCTGACTACAACACTTTTTTTTTTTTTTTTTTTTCTTTCTACAGCTTTGCTAGACATCCTTCTTGTATCTCACTTTATCTGCCTGGGGACTGCAACAGATGTTAGTTTCCCAAAATATCACAGGTCAGGTCAGAAGACCAACATCATTGCATGTAAAAATCTTATGGTTGAAGAAATTTTGGAGATTTTCCAAGATCAGGTATGCATGGCTTTCTGCAGGGAAAGGAAGGCCCCAACTGACAGCTTCTGTTAAAATTAAAATAAAATAAGTAAGTGTTTCATCTTAAGAGTAAAATATGCCAGAATTTCATAATGGTGTGAGTGAGCTTAAAGGCCTTGTCCTCTATCATTAACCCTCGTCTCAGGGTGAAGAGCAATCCAAATTGTAAAACAGGACAACTTGTGGAAAAATGTGGGACTCTGGGGAAGGTAGCAGAGGGTTCAGTGTGCACCAAGTGCTCTGTGGTTAAAGTACCAAGTGCTAAAAATGTGTCAGTGTTAAACTCTGTGTTACTTGGGTAAAGCGGGTTGAAGAGGAGACTGGGCGCTTCTGGGGTGGAGTGTGCACACCGTGGTCAGTGACGTTTTTGGCACGTACTCCCCAGCAATGTTGCACTTAATGTGGGAGCACAACACCGTCTCAATGGGTGGTGGTAAATGCACCCATGTTGATCACACCAAACAGTGGGAGAACAAGGGTGGAGCAAAACCCACACTAGCACCATTGGGACATGTTGGGTGCACCTCCGTTTCATAACGTTGGTTGAGCTCCACCTCCATGCTCACTTTTAGGGCTGATCATGTGCTACCATAGTAACATACTAAATGACGGCAGATAAAGACCAACATGGTCCATCTAGTCTGCTCAGGAAGGTGGCTAGAGTTGTACAGCTGTACCAGTGCAGATCTTAGTAAACATGCCTCTTTGTGTGGTTAAAAGATTTGTCCAGCTAACTTTGAGAACCTTGACAAATCTTGGGGGTTTATGTATATTCCCTTCCACCCATCTCCCCATTGAGCAGCACATTTAGCAAATAGTTGCTTGGACAAAATTTATCCATATAAAAAGATGGGGCTGAAAGTGTTCTTGGAACATAGCAAAACTTTATATGATCAATGAAAATTATCTTGACAACTCATCTGCTCACCAACTGGCTGAATATGTGAAATATTGGCTGTCCCCATATTGCTCCTTCACACAACATTTATAGGACCTGTTACCAAACCGCAGTAAGCAGTTACCATTTGACTTAGCACACTAACTATTACCCCATGCCTGTAGTAACTGTTACTATGCTGGTATGGCAGTGTGCACCAAATCAAGTGATAATTGCATATCCTGGCATGAGACAGTGAAGGGGTAAGTTATGAGTGGTAAATTGGCATGAGCTGCACGTTTGCAGATGGTGCAGGATAACTGATTACACACTGTGACCAGTAGTAACATAACATAGTAACATAGTAAATGACGGCAAATAAAGAGAGAATTCTCATTATCTCTCACTGCACTCGACATAACCTTTACAGCACATTAACGATATTGGAAGATAGTGCCCCCAACAGGTACCACAGAGGCTTTGCAGTTACCATACAGCAATTTGGACACTGGCCCATACAGTCAGAATCTCCAGAGGCACAAAATTTCCTCTCTATTTGAGATAGAAATATACTTTCATTCAAAACAAACCAGGATTTTTAACAATTTCCTGACTTATTCAGTGGGAAAAGAAATGAAAAGATTAAGCAAACATTTTGTTGAATTTTTGTTTATTTCACATATATATATAGACACAAGCAGACCAGCCTTAGGGCTTCCCTCTCCTGCTGCTAAAACCATTGGTACTTCAGGCCGGAAGGTCGGAGGTTCAAATCCCACTAGAGGACAGCAACCTTGGGCCGGAAGGACTGGGGTTTCTAATCCCACAGATGCTCCTTGTGGTCTTGGGCAAGCCACTTAACCCTCCACTGCCCATGTTCCCTGTAAATATTAGTGTATGTGTCTCATATCCCCGTGTGTTAAATGTATCCCCCAATTGTGTTGTGACCGCTTTGCTTGAAGGATAAGGCGGTATACAAAACTGTCTAAATAAAAAAAATAAATAAATTGATTGAAAACAAAGACCCCTCTGAGCCGTCTCCCCATCCCCTGCAGCTTGCCCACAACCATAGGGATCTTCCCAGGCCAGGAGAGATCCCCAGTTACTTCTGCCTTGACAGTGATCTATTTAAAAATGACTGACTTACGACTGGAATCATTTTGGTATAAGTCTGTATAACAAGCTGATATCCGTGTTGTACCAACCAGTACCATTTTGAAATAGATTGGAGACTGCTACTGCCCTGTGAAGCATCCGATGATTATGGGTAAGCCGGGGGAGGGGGAAATAGGGTGAAGGCCTAGGAGACTATTACTTTTTAGCAGTGGACTTTTTTAGTGGGGAGTAGTAGGTCCTGAGACTAGTAACCAGAGCTTTTTTGCACACAGTGGAACAAAAAAATTCTACACTAAAACAAAATGAAAACAGAACAAAACACCCCTTGTGCACATTTAATTTGGGGATAATTACCAAGTTCTCACTTTGTTTTTTTTTTTTTGTTTTTCATTCTCTGAGGAAAGAAAGCTGTTGCAAGATGGATTTAACCTGCTAAAGGGCCATAGAAGATGGTACAATATAACAGAACATCCAAGATTCTATTAAATTATTACCTTTCTGGATCAACCATTAATTCATACAGAAGCTAAATGGAACTGAACAGATCTCAGCTTGCCTTAATTAAATGAAGCAGCTTATTGCCACTTTCCATTATAGAGCTATAGGAATTTCATATCCCCTTTCTTGATATGTAGAATATTGATTCAGATTTTTTGACTGAAGCATGAAACATGCATTGTATTAGGAGCCAGGTCTTTTTCAATTAATAATTCAAAGACTAGTTTTATGCTTCCATGGAACAATGGCAAAATCTTAAAGAAGTTTAGTTTTGTCTAAAAAAAGAAAAGGTCTGATACAAATTAATGTGACCTACAGTACTTGTGAAAGGTATTCACTAATAATAACGTTGTAGGGAGGGTGTGAACATTCAGTCCTGACTCTGTTTTGCAAAGGCTGAAAAATGTTTTTTGGTTAAGTTGCTATATTTGAAATCTTTATATGAGAGCACATGTAAATGTAATTGGAATGTGATGTTTCACACTGTCTTTTTGTTAAAATGACATTTGTCTTCTGTGTTGATGGTTTAATTCTATTTAGACTTTAAGTTGCTGATATTCAACTAGGTAGGCTATGCACCGCTATGGCGCATAGCCCTGCTTACCTACCCCTAACAGCATTGAATAGCTGGGTTTGGTCACAACGGAAGCCACTGCAGAGCCTAATGAGGTAGTGGTGATATTGTACCACTACTCTGTTAGCATTCATGGCTAAAACTAGGTGAGCCAAAAGCTGGGTAGTGGTGCAATATTGCACCATTGAGTTAGCAGCAGTCTCCGCCTCAGCTCCACCCTGGATGGCCCCCGACATGCCCCAGTGCTAACCAGATAGCATAGGGAAGTTAGTTGAGAGATTCAACAGCACTAATAGTGTAAGGCGTTTACAGTTTACTATGCTGTAAACTGTGTAAATGCCTTTTGAATATCGGGCCTTAAAGAGCTTAAGTTCACATTCAGCTTTTAACCATCTGTCCTGGGTTTCCTAAAAACCCATTTTTTTTTTCTTTGTGAACCTCGCAATTTGCTCCTATTCCCTTGCGTTTCAGGCTCTATCAGAACCAGCTCTCATCTGGAGGACATGGAAGATATAGGATTTCCTGTTTTGTGAGATATATATAAATTTCCCAAGACAATTGACTTACTTTTTATAATTGTATTAACCACTCACACTTGGGGGAGGAAAAAAAGAGACCTTGGACTAACAGCACAGCCCTGCTCGGAGGCTTTTTATGACCAATGATACATGAGATGAGAGATGCCTGGGTGCTGTCATACAATTTCATTTCCATCTACCTGGGGATTTTCCAAACTTTACTCCCCCCTCATGTCCATTACTTCGATGATCTTTCAGTGATCCACTCACTGGGTGGTGCCGTCGTGTGCCTGTCACGACTTCCTCCCTTTCTTGGAGCTGTGACCTCTCTATCCGTGGCTGCCCTAGGAACAAGGATCCTGACAGGGAATTGAACTGGAAAACTGGTTTGGGGCATGCAATGGTATGGCCACTGAGTCACCAGGCTGGCCCCTGTTAGTTCTTGTGGCAGAGCTTATGTAAAACATTGGAAACTTGCAAACATAAAGGCATATGGGAACAGTGCATTGCATGCCATATTCACCTTATTTTACCCTTGTCTATATTTGATGCCTATTGCCTAGAATCACAAGGCAAGTCCTAAAAATAAAATAAGCAAAGAAATCTGTGGCGTTCATTTTGACATGAGACCTTTACTCACCTTTTGCATGACGTGTCCTACTGCTTATGCTCTATTTTACGTGATCAAGATTTTAACTTTATCAGGTTGCAGGGTAAATTTCACTTCCTCTTGCATCAGAACTGCCTAAACTCCTTCTCTCCCTTTCCTCCAGAGTTTGGGTGTTATTCACAAACGTATTGTCAATGTTAACAAAATACCTGAATAGATAAAGAATTATAAATTCCCATGCTATGTTATTTAATGCTACATTCAAACACTATGAAGTTTTCTCTTTAGGTATAGAGGTTTCCTCATTGCTTCCATGCTTTAATGTTTTACCAAACATTTAAGAATCTTCCCTGTAAACATATATGGTGGAGCCTTAGGGGGTCATTACAATCCCAAATAGTAGGGGATGGATGTCCAACATAGACATCCAGCCCCCATGATTCCCCTAGACCCAATTCTGAGCACAGATCTCCCCACACATACTGTCAAGATGTGTGGGGAGGTCTGTATGAGGGCAGGCTAGAGGTAGAGTGAGGGTGGGCTGGAGGCATGACCCTCAACCCAGATGTACAGGGCCTATTCCGGTGACAACTGGGGTACCTGGATGGGGGACTTATTCTACCTCTGAGGTGTAATAAATTTGCCCCGACAGAGGGGAACAGCCATGTCGGGCCCAGCAGAGGAGCTGAGAGGGGCAGGGGGGGTTTCCTGAAGCCTGATCCCAGCCCCAGAAGGCCTGATTGGGGGTCAGGTGGTAGGGAGCATGGGTTTGATGGCAGGGCAGGTGATTGGGGCTCCTGCATGGAGTCACTATGCGATGGTAATGGGATGCTGTGGCTCTATGCAGGAACCCAGCTTGAGCTATCCAGGGAATTGGCAAGATGTATAGCCTGACAAAATTGGGGCACAGCCTGCTAATCTAGGCCAGTTTCACCCATTTCTTATCCTGCGGGGATGTCTTTTAGGGCTGTTTTTGAAACCAGGTCTAGGGATGTCCAAGTTTGGGAGGTATACTGGAGGTGTGGCCAGGTCCTTCCCAAGAACCTGGAAGTCCCCACCCGACTTCAGAAAGGTCCAGTGCAGTTTCTAAGCTTACACCTGCTGTAGGCATCTGAAAAATGCTTGTTTTGGCTAACAAAGCATGCCTTCATCCCCAGTACTCAGGAGCAGTGGGATTTGAACCCTGGTTGCTTTGTTCCTAACCTGGTACTCTAACCCTCAGACTATGTTACACATTTAGAATTGCCTTAGTACATTTCTTTTGCATCAAAGGGCTTTTCATTTAGCAATTCAGATCCACTCAAATAGCCATTTGACTTCAATCAGAGGAAGATTTATTTAGTCTAACTCCAATGAATCTTCCTGTTACTACTACTACTATTGATCATTTTATTTAGCACTATAAGGCATACGCAGCACTCTACAAACAAAGATAGAAATAGTCTCTGCTCGTCAGAGCTTCCAATCTAATCAAAACAGAAGACAAAAGATGAGAATAAAGGTAGAATAGGGAAGGAAAGGAAAACGAGGGATCAGGATCCAAAAGCAGCCTAAAAGAGGTGAGCCTTCAGCATGGATTTGAAAAGGGGCAGAGACGAAAGCTGATGTACAGACTCAGGTAGTTTGCTCCAGGCATAAGGAGCAGTGAGGTAAAAAGAATGAAGTCTGGAATTGGCGGTAGAAGAAAAGGACGAAGAGTGGAGTTCACGAGGAGAGGAGTAGGGAGAGGAAAGGTAGTGGAGGAACAGAAGAATGAATTAATGCATTTAAAGGGCAGGAGACGTTTGCTGTTATGTCCTCTCCTGTTGAATATAGATATGCCAGTACTGGATTCAACCTTGTTACCTTCTAAAGAAATGGAAGGCTATTCCCCCTTCCTTTTAAAAGAAAATGGTCTTATGGAATAACTTGAAATTTTGATATTCATGAATCCTTAATACACTGGCAAATGGCTAAACCAGAAACATCTGGAGCCTAGAGCATTTGAATATATCCTAGATTCAAGACCACCTCTGGACTACAACGTGAGTTTGACCTTCCAGATAACCACTGTTTTATTCCAGGACAGAGTTGCAGACTCTAAAACTTCATGAAGGAAAATAGCAAGTTTTGAAGTCTAATACTATTGATTGACTACATTTTGAGATGTAAAATCTTTCCAAATGAAGGCAAACTGAAATTGTGATCTATTTATGTGTTTGGGTAAATCATCCATATGATACTGTAAGCACTGGTCAAAATAAAGTTGAAAATCTGATTTCATGGAGGAAGATGAAACATCTCCATGAACTGCAAAACCTATGGTCCTGGAATCAGCAGCAGAATATCTGAATGTTTATGCTCTGTTTTGACTAATTATCAACTGGTTACGTCAGCATTACATCACGTAACTGGTACAGGCCACTAAACCAAATAGAGTTCACAAAATCAATTTTGGAACGGCAGACTTAACTTTAGTTGGCTGTACCTCATGGGAGCTCTTTCAATTGTTGTAATGACAAATAGGGTCAGACATTAGTTATTGTCATTCCTTAGTGGGTTAGTGACCCTTCTCTTTTCCTTGAACCCTCATTTTCGCCAAGCAATGTGTTATTTGCTAGAAAAGGTCAATCCTGCCAATCATCATCTTTAATTGCTGCACTTTCAGATGGTAGGCTGGACTGGTAGTGTAGAGAAGAAACGTGACCTTTCATGTCCCTGGGTCTGCCTGGTTTCCTTCATTCTCCGAAAGCCTCATTTGATCCCCTACTTCTTAACCCCTCTCTCTGTTATCATTAATCTTTCTTACGTAGATGTTTAAGTTTCTGGAGCAGGGATCTTTTACACATTTGCTCTACACGTGTCTAGAATTATGTGCTCGGGTAGTGTTTTTTTTTTATGAACGATCAACAGCTATAGCACAAACTACATAAAAATGTAATAAGGCTATTTGTAAAGCCATTTACCCAGGTAACTAGGCAATTATCCTGATAGAATGGCCAGACTAAAATTAAGCCTTATCAAATGTGCCTGAAAGCATGGCCAACTGACATAGAGTGTGCACTTTTAGCAGCATTACAATTGGGGGGGGGGGGATTGTGGGCATGTTTTGGGGTGGTCAATAGCATGCAGGCATGGGATTTTTCAAAGGTATTTACAATATTTTCCTCCAACTTCTCAATCTGCACAAATTGCAGGTGCAAAACACGCGTGCTTTTAAGACACACACTTTGCAAACATTTAGGGGCCATTTTACTAATGTGTGGCTTGCCCTGTCTAGTGGTAGTCTCATGGTAGTACCATTGGAGGTCATGAATTGCAGTTTTAAATCTGGAGCCATATGGGGCAGGAGTAGCTGGGGATCACACCTGCCCCATATCTGCTGGACCACCATGGATTAAATGTTAGACCCAGGGATTCTATATAGTGGTAGGAGCATATTTGGGTAGATTGAGGGTCTTGCTTAGGGGTAGTCAGGGGTGCAGGACCTCTTCTCGGGGTGGGGGGAAGCTCCAGAGCAGTCATTGAGGGGGCCTTGGCAGTGATGTATGTGTCTTCTGGGGTGGGGGATGGGGGAATCTCTGGAGGCATCAAAATGCTGGCCTCTTTAAGATGACTTGCTGGGAATAATTGGTCATGTTTTATGGACCAGTGTTCATGAGGAGCAAATTAACATGGCTTGTGAGGTTCATCATTTACTGTGGCAGTTATTAACCTGTTGTACTGAGTTATTCCACGTTAGCGAATCCTGCAGCAAACAAAGCTGCAGCAAAATGCAGTAGCTTCTGGGCCTTATTCAATAGTGGTCTTCCCATTCTGTTTTAATAGGATTGTGCAGGGAAAATTTTCTTTTTTTTTTTTTTTTTTTTTTTTTACTGTAAACACCAGCCGTGGTTAAAAAATCCAGATATTCAGCAACTCTGTTCATATAGAGCCTGATGCAGAAAGGAGCCAGTGTGGCCCATCTGGACGTCCAAAAAACTGAACAGGCCAGATTAGATCCTGATTCTGCAACTGTGGGAGCCGGACATTCCCACAGGTGCAGAATCGGGCCTTAGATTCCTGTTATATGTAACACGATGTTAACCCCCACCGTAAAATACCTCATGTTCTATGTAAACCACACTGATGTTGAAGAGCGCGGTATATAAGCGATTTAAATAAATAAATAATCGTGCCCCGATTCCAACACCCTGGATGTCCATCCCCCACCCAGGCTAGCCCTCAGCATGCTCCTGCTGGTGCCACACCATGCAAGAGTGGTAGAAGGGCTGCCACTGTCCTGCTCTAATTTCCCTGCTGCCCAGCCCTCGGCAGGGAAAGCCAGGGCCAGGATTGGGTGACGGGAACTTACCTCCTACTATCCTGTGCCTTGTGTTACCCTGTTTGCCCCAATCCCTGCTATTTGTCGGACTTATTCCACCTCTGAGTTGGAATAAGTCAGGCGTCCATATTTGCCCCACTGGATGTACAGGGCCATGACCTGGAGTGGCCCTGTATATCTAGGGTCATAGGGATGCCTTCCTGTCGCTGCCCCCTCCCACCCCTATCCAAAGCTTCCTGCACAGCGGTCTCATACACACAGGGAGATATGGACCCAGAATTGGGTCCCACCAAATAGCGGGGGTTGGATGTCCAGGTCAGATGTCCAACCCCACTATTCATGTCTCAGCTTATTGACCAGCGCTAATTATCCGCATGATGTAGTGACTGTCAGCATTATCCAGGTTGTGGCTATATTCAGATCCTTTATCCAGGGAGAAACAAAGTGTACTAGTATATAAAATGAGCTCCTAATAAATAAAGCATAACTTTTGGGTTTGAGTGTAGGTATAAAAAAAAAAGCATTTCCCAACAAGGCATATTAAGCATATGACTAAATGAAATTAAGTGTAAAATTAATTGTAAAGCCATATAATCACGACTTACAGGTCCAGCCAGGACAAATCCCAGCAGAGCACTGTAAGCATGAGAGAGGCATCCATGATAAGAACATAAATGCCATACTAGGTCAGACCAAGGTCCATCAAGCCCAGTATCCTGTTTCCAACAGTGGCCAATCTAGGCCATAAGTACCTAGCAGTCTCCCCAAAAGACAGGTTCCTCAATGCTTGTATTAGGTAAAGCAGTGATATCCTGGGTTCCTTTTTAATAATGGTTTATGGACCTTTCCTCCAGGAACTTGTCCAAACCTTTTTTAAACCCAGCTACACTAACGGCTTTTACTACATCCTCTGGTAACAAATTCCAGAGTTTGATTACATGTTGAGTGAAAAAATATTTTCCCTTATTAGTCTTAAATTGTTTGTCATCAGAATATAAAAAGACTAGGGGACATGCAATGAAGCTACAGGGTAACCTATCGATCTATGTTTACCCATTCCACTCCATTCATTAATTTATAGACCTCTATCATATCTCCCCTCAGCCATCTCTTTTCCAGGTTGAGGAGCCCTAATCATATAAACTGCCGCTATCAAGCAATTGAGCTGTCTTTAAAAGTGCTGTACCTATAGAAAAATACTTAAAAGCACATTAACAAGAAATCAGTATTATATTCAATGTTCATGAATGTCACTTTAACATTATCTATCTTGCTCTCTAAGTAGAGAAAACAATTCTATAGCAGCCAAGAATGTAACAGGAGCTATGCCGCTAGTGAATAGCCTTTGAAGGCCAAGCACACAAAGTGTTTAAAAAGAAAAAATGTTTGTATAAGCTTCAAATAATACATTGGGGCCATGCTATGGCCAGAGATATAAGCATGTGAAAGGACATATCCAGCTGTAAGATTCAAAATGAAAGGAGTTCTTAATATAAGCTGTATTATAACTGCAAGTGAGAAATGACGTATATCTGACATCATCCTTAGCTCAAAACAGTTAAATACAGGATCAATAGGGAATCATCACCTATATTTATGCCACAATCAGCTTTAAGGGTGTCTTTGGTTTCATTTTTGTTCACCATGGCTTTATCAGGCAGTTTTACTTGGATTTTCCAATCGCTGTATCAACGGAGGCAGAGACCACTAGGGAGATTCATTGTAAATGTAAATGTATATAATCAAAAGCAATTAAAGCTCTTGATCCTAAATATGTAATCTCAAATGGCCATATTAGCTGGTGAGGAAAAAGATAAGGATTACAGAGCATAACTTTGATTAAAAGAAAAAAGAGAACGGCAGGAGTGCACCAGTTCCACACGGATTATGTAATCCAAACCAGATATGAAAAGTTAAAAGCTACTCTGTATAAGTGTAGTACACTGCGAGTAGCTCAAATAGGAAGGAATCTTTTATTGAATATTATACCCTCAAATAGCCCAAACTGCCCGACACAGGCCATGTTTCGACTTCACTTCATCAGGGGCTTTAGGCGTGCTACATCCATAAATACATAAACATAAATATCATAAAACACAAGCATCATTACAAATATAAATAAATACTTAAAAAATCACTTAATAAATTAAACAATTAAAAAATATTAATAACCATATAATAGTTAATAAACCATTATAAAACTAAAGGCTATATACCCTCATTTTTTTAAGTATTTATTTATATTTTAATGATGTTTGTGTTTTATGATATTTATGTTTATGTATTTATGGATGTAGCAGGCCTAACGCCCCTGATGAAGTGAAGTCAAAACACGGCCTGTGTCGGGCAATTTGGGTTATTTGAGGGTATAATATTCAATAAAAGATTCCTTCCTATTTGAACCACATGTTCTGGACTGGGTGTCGTATAGTGACGTGGTGTAGTGCTCCTTTGGTGGACGTACACTGCGAGTGGGCAGGACACAAATCCCCATTGAGCCAGGCAGCGGGTTAAAGGAAAGTTCTTTATTTACAGGGAGTTCACAGCAGTAGCAGAGAAACCACAAGCCTGCTGATGAATGTGGAAACACCCCAGCTCCTAATTTCCCATAGTGACTCTTCTCCTTTTTGTCCAGCTGTGAAATCATGTAGTCAGCAGGTCTCACCAGCTTTATCACCTCATAGGGGCCTTGCCATGTAGAGAAGAGCCAACCTTCCCCCCCCCCCCAATGGGTGGAAAACCAGGACTGGTCCCCAGGTTGAAAAGACCACTATACTGTTTCTTGCTATAGGCACTTGCCTGGGGCCTCTGTCCCTAGGTACGATTTGCTGTTTCTCCAGCATCCTTTAATCATTCCTGCATCTGGAGTACATAGTCCTTCACGTTAGGGCTGGGATGTGGTTTCTCATCCCCTTGGGTTCTTTTGTGTTGACTTAGACTCCCCACGCTCATCCGCTCAGATGGATTGCCCCCATACTCAGGTTTTCCCAGTCGAGGAGGTGGAGTCTACCAAGAGCTATCTATAGGCCTTTCAGGGGACTCTCTGGCCTCTGAGCCCTCCTGTACAACTGATCCCATGGTCAGTTTGAGAGATCTTCTCCAACCAGTGCTGTCCCTCGTCTGCACCAGGTCCAGGTCCATCAAATGGCCAAAGCTTGGACATCCATCTGCTGTTTTTCCTCTAGTGATATAGCGGAAGGGCTGTCGGGTAAGGTTTGCCTCTTTGCAGATGATACCAAAATCTGCAATAGAGTAGACACCCAGGAAGGTGTAGATAACATGAGGAGGGATCTAGCTAAACTTGAAGAATGGTCTAGAAATTGGCAGCTGAGATTTAATGTTAAAAAATGTAAGGTCATGCATTTGGGCTGCAGCAATCCAAGGGAGCAATACAGTATAGGAGGTGAAGTACTTTTGTCCACTAAAGAAGAGCGGGACCTAGGCGTGGTTGTGTCTGATCTTAAGGTAGCTAAACAGGTAGAAAAGGCGACGGCAAAAGCTAGAAGGATGCTTGGGTGCATACAGAGAGGAATGGCTAGCAGAAAAAAGGAGGTGATAATGCCTCTGTATAAGTCTTTGGTGCGACCTCATTTGGAGTATAGTATGCAATTCTGGAGACCGCACCTTCAAAAGGATGTGAACAGGATGGAGTCGGTGCAGAGGGTGGCTACTAAAATGTTTAGTGGGCTTCATTATAAAGCATATGAGGACAGACTTAAGGATCTTAATATGTACACCTTAGAGGAAAGGTGGGATAGAGGTGATATGATTGAGATGTTTAAATACCTCCGTGGCATAAATGGGAGAGAACCTCTTTCAATTGAAAGCAAGTTCTGCTACGAGGGGACATGGGATGAGGTTGAAGGGAGATAGATTCAGGAGTGATATGCGGAAATATTTCTTTACGGAAAGAGTAGTGGATCCATGGAATAGTCTCCCAGTGGAGGTGGTAGAGATGAGGACAGTAACTGAATTCAAAAAAGCATGGGACCAACAAAGAGGATCTCTAAAGGTAAAAAGTGGACTGTTGTAGTTGTTGATATGGAAGGACAGACTAGATAGGCCATGTGGTCTTTTTCTGTCATCATGTTTCTATGTTTCTAGTTCCAGAGGTCCATGAAATTCAGTAAGTCTTGTCCTATAATTACAGAGTGTGTTAGCCAAGGTAAGACAACCACCTTGGCCTGAGGCTTTTCTAACCAGGGCTCCACACATCAAACAGTAAGTAAGGTTTTGAGGGTTTCTTTGTTTGGTTTGTTTTTATTACATTGCTAGCTCTCTGACTGGGAGCTCTTAAAAGGGTTTTGTGTAAATTTTTAAAAGCAAGGTTACTTCATTTTTGCTGTTTTAGGGGAACCTTAATTGAGCACAGTAGGTTGCTGACTCCAGTGACCTCCTCAGCTTTAGAAGCTGCTAACACCTAATCAGGTGTTAGTGGGCCTGTTTCCTGAGTGCAGTTGAAGCCTGCATAAATAGGCTCCTGTGCCCTGCCCCTTTGAGGCTTTTCTAACCAGGGCTCCACACATCAAACAGTAAGTAAGGTTTTGAGGGTTTCTTTGTTTGGTTTGTTTTTATTACATTGCTAGCTCTCTGACTGGGAGCTCTTAAAAGGGTTTTGTGTATATTTTTAAAAAGCAAGGTTACTTCATTTTTGCTGTTTTAGGGGAACCTTAATTGAGCACAGTAGGTTGCTGACTCCAGTGACCTCCTCAGCTTTAGAAGCTGCTAACACCTAATCAGGTGTTAGTTCCCGCCCTACCCACCCCAACTCCCACCCACCCCTAGTGAGCAGCCTTGCTTTATAGGGCGCCTCCCCTTTCACAAATCACAGTGAATTGGACCAGCACATTTGTATGTAATTAAAGTGTTTTAACTGCTTTTTCTCTATAAAGACAGCTGCGAAACCGGCTGGTACTTGGTAGATCTCTCTCTTTTGCTCTAACAGATACCTAAGCTCCACGAAAAGAACAATGGCTGGGAAAAATCGTATTGCTAAAGCTGTTGCTCCCGTTACAGCTTCTGCCTCGGTCCAGACAGAGGTCCTAATGCCGGTTGAAGGACAGGTTCCATGTGCAGGGTGCCTGCATGCTGAAGCTCTGAGGAAAGAGGTGGAGGAACTCAGAGAGGAGGTGGCGAGGCTGAGGAGCATTCAAGACAGTGAGAAGTACATTGATGAGATGCTACTTGCAGCAACCAAGCTCTCCAGCTCCGGAGAAGATGGGTGCCAACAGAATGTCGATGGTTGGACACAAGTCACCAGGGCCTGCAAAATCACCAATCCAACTTCTCCATCCCTTGAATTGAAGAACCATTATGCAGCCCTGGAAGTGGAGGAGGTGAAAGCATCCCTGGAAAGGGAAGAACCAGAGTTCAAGTACCCCAAAGTTGCGGAATCAGTCACCAGAAGGAAACGAAGGGTGGTGGTGGTTGGAGACTCTCTTCTGAGGGGTACTGAGGCATCCATCTGCCGACCAGACTTGATGTCCAGAGAGGTATGCTGTCTGCCTGGTGCCAAAATCCAAGATGTTACGGAGAGTTTGCCGAGACTCATCAAGCGCACAGACTATTACCCAATGTTGCTAATCCATGTTGTAACAAATGATACTGCCAGGTATACCTCGGAACGTATCAAAAGTGACTTCATGGCTCTGGGACAGAGGGTGAAGCAGTTAGGTGCACAGGTGGTGTTCTCTTCAATCCTCCCTGTTGAGGGTAAAGGCCAAGGCAGAGAGGCTCGCATCCTGGAGACAAATGCATGGCTGCGTGGATGGTGTCATCGAGAGCGTTTTGGTTTCCTAGACCATGGGATGCTTTTCCAAGGGTTGCAAAGCAGAGATGGCATCCATCTGTCCAAGAGAGGTCAACGCATCTTTGGTAGTAGACTGGCTAATCTACTGAAGAGGGCTTTAAACTAGATTCCTTGGGGATGGGTGAAGAAAGCCCCCAGGTAAGTGAAAGCCCCCAGGTCGGTGATACATTAAATACCTTTATGGAAATGGGTAACAGGGGTAACATATATGGAAAGCAGTGTGTATTAATGCCCATAGCATGGGAAATAAGATCCCTGAAGTTGAAGCTTTGGTGGGAGTGGCTGACTTGGATTTAGTGGCAGTTACAGAAACATGGTTCACAGAAAACAATGACTGGGATGTAACTATACCTGGCTATACTTTATTCAGGAAGGACAGGGTAGGAAGAAGAGGAGGAGGAGTGGCACTATATGTAAAAACTACTATTAAAGCTTTGGAATTACAGTGCTTAAAAGGGAGAGAGGAGGCATTGTGGGTTAAACTAGAAAGAGGGAAAGAGAAATCTATTTGCATTGGAGTGATATACAGACCTCCCTCACAAGAGGAAGAGGTGGACAGAGAGTTAATTGAGGACATACGCAGCATTGCTAAGAAAGGGGAAGTGCTACTGATAGGAGATTTCAATATGCCAGATGTTGATTGGCACATTCCTGCTGCAGTATCATCTAGAAGTAAGGAGATCCTGGATTCTCTACAGGGAGAACTATTCAGGCAATTGGTAACAGACCCCACACGTGAAGGGGCCATACTGGACTTGGTGCTTACCAATGGTGAAAGTGTTTCTGATGTTGTAGTGGGAGATCATTTTGCTTCCAGTGATCACCAGATGGTGTGGTTCAGTATTAGGACTAGGGCTGTTAGAATCCATTCCAAGGTGAGGATCTTAGACTTTAGGAAGACTAACTTTGCGAAGATGGGCCAATACCTCAGGGAGTCGTTAGTGGGATGGGAACAGCTGGGGGATGTAGAAAAACAGTGGGCAAAACTGAAAGGGGGTATTTTAAGGGCAACCAACCTTTTTGTTAAAATGGTAAATAAAGGCAAAAGGAACAGGAGACCGCTATGGTTTTCGAAGGAAGTAGCTGAAAAAGTGAAGAAAAAGAGGGAGGCCTTCATGAAATACAAGAGATCACAGAGAGCAGAAGACAAGCATCTGTATTTGGAAAAACTTAGAGAAGCTAGCAAAGTAGTCAAGAAGGCAAAAATTCAAAAGGAGGAGGAAATAGCCAATGCAATAAAATGGGGGGATAAGACATTTTTCAGATATATTAGTGAGAAGAGGAAGAGCAAAAGTGGTATTGTCAGACTCAAGGGTGCAGGGGGGGAATATGTAGAAGCTGATAAGGATAAAGCGGAATTGCTTAACAAATATTTTAGTTCTGTGTTCACAGATGTAGAACCAGGAGCAGGACCTCAGAAAACACCCACAAATAAGAACAGAAGCGAGGGACATCTTGAACTATTTTCAGAAGACTGTGTTCGTGAGAAACTAGCTCAACTTAAAGTAGACAAAGCGATGGGACCGGATGGGATACACCCTAGAATACTGAGGGAACTTGGGGACGTTCTAGCAGCTCCACTGACTGACCTTTTCAATGCCTCGTTGGAGTCAGGAGTGGTGCCAAAGGACTGGAGAGAGGCTCATGTGGTGCCTTTACACAAAAGCGGAAGTAAGGATGTGGTTGAAAACTACAGGCCGGTTAGTTTAACTTCGGTGGTGAGTAAATTATTGGAAACGCTGCTGAAAGAGAAAATAGTGAGGTTTCTGGAGTCCAGCGGATTACAGGATCCGAGGCAGCATGGATTCACCAGAGGCAGGTCTTGTCAGACAAATCTGATTGATTTTTTTGACTGGGTGACCAGGGAGGTGGACCGAGGGAGAGCTCTAGATGTGGTGTATTTAGATTTCCGTAAAGCCTTTGACACTGTTCCTCACAGGCGACTTATAAACAAACTGAGCACCCTAGGGATGGACCCTAAAGTTACTGCTTGGGTTAGAAATTGGTTGGGTGGGAGGCGACAAAGAGTACAAGTAAATGGAGCTCACTCTGAGGAGAAGGATGTTACCAGTGGTGTGCCCCAGGGATCTGTCCTTGGTCCGATTCTTTTTAACATCTTTGTTAGTGATATAGCGGAAGGGCTGTCGGGTAAGGTTTGCCTCTTTGCGGATGATACCAAAATCTGCAATAGAGTAGACACCCAGGAAGGGGTAGATAACATGAGGAGGGATCTAGCTAAGCTTGAAGAATGGTCTAGAATTTGGCAGCTGGGATTTAATGTTAAAAAATGTAAGGTCATGCATTTGGGCTGCAGCAATCCAAGGGAGCAATACAGTATAGGAGGTGAAGTACTTTTGTCCACTAAAGAAGAGCGGGACCTAGGCGTGGTTGTGTCTGATGATCTTAAAGTAGCTAAACAGGTGGAAAAGGCGACAGCAAAAGCTAGAAGGATGCTTGGGTGCATACGGAGAGGAATGGCTAGCAGAAAAAAGGAGGTGATAATGCCTCTGTATAAGTCTTTGGTGCGACCTCATTTGGAGTATGGTGTGCAATTCTGGAGACCGCACCTTCAAAAGGATGTGAACAGGATGGAGTCGGTGCAGAGGGTTGCTACCAAAATGATTAATGGGCTTCATTATAAAGCATATGAGGACAGACTTAAGGATCTTAATATGTACACCTTAGAGGAAAGGCGGGATAGAGGTGATATGATTGAGATGTTTAAATACCTCCGTGGCATAAATGTTCAGGGAGAGAGCCTCTTTCAATTGAAAGCAAGTTCTGCTACGAGGGGACATGGGATGAGGGTGAAGGGAGATAGATTCAGGAGTGATATGCGGAAATATTTCTTTACGGAAAGAGTAGTGGATCCGTGGAATAGTCTCCCAGTGGAGGTGGTAGAGATGAGGACAGTAACTGAATTCAAGAAAGCATGGGACCAACACAGAGGATCTCTAAAGGCAAAAAGTGGACTGTTGTAGTTGTTATGGAAGGACAGACTAGATAGGCCATGTGGTCTTTTTCTGTCGTCATATTTCTATGTTTCTATGTTTCTAAGGGTCTCTGTTCCACAGGAGTTTTCAGTCAACTAGCACTGTTGGATGTTTCTGTTGGTCCCCATGGACACAACAGTCACAAGCCTGTCATAGTTTGTTTTGATGTCTTGTCCTTGTGTCCCACCTGATTAGAGTCCTCATGCTCCAAGTCCACCAGGACTTGCAATCGAGCACCCTCCAGCTACATGGGCATAACAAACATTCACCCCCGGCTGGGGACATTTTTGCAAGACAACACAGATGGAAGGTCATAAAGTTTGCATCCATTGGTTCACCAAATGTTAAGGGGCACTCCTGGGCATAGTGGCCCCTGCCCCCACACTTTAAACAGGTCAGATAGCTACCATCTGATCCTTGAGGGGGGTGGGGGGGAGAGAATGCACAGACCTTTGCCCAGGAACCCTCAACTGCTCGGGTTTTCCTCACCGGCCCCCTTGGGCTACAGACAGCTTTGTTTCCTCCTGCCTGGGGGCCTCTGCCTTCGGCTGAGACACAACCCTTCTGCACTTTTCAAGATTAATTTTGAGATCTGGCACACTCATCTCAAGGGAGAGGTCAAGCCGTCTATAAACGGCTCCAACAATGTTGGCCAGCTCCACTCCAGTCTTCACCTCAGGTTGCAGCCATTTCCAGGCAGACTTCCAATCGATAGAAGAAATGCTGGGGGTTTTCCTTCGGCCCCAGAACCCCTTCTCTGAACTGTCGCCAGTAGGCCTCTGGCACATACCTGGTCCTTTTCAAGATGGCAGTCTTAACTGCTGCATAGGTAGCCCCTCATTCAGGGTCCGCCTCCTGGAAGGCAGCTTGACTGCTTCCAGTCCATATGTTCCATAGATATGTAGTCCACATCTCTGTCTAGCCAACCAGTCAAGCTGTCCACTCAAAATTTACTAGGAAGTGATCTAGGTCCTTGCCTTCCACCATCTTAGGCAGGGGTGGTGCTGGAGGGTGGGCTACCACCCTTGAAGTGCCTGGGAGACTTGCATTAGTGAATCCTGCTGCACTTCCACTGATTTCTGTAGCAATTGTTGTTGCGGCTTGCAAAATGTCCTGTAGCAGTTGCTGTTCTTCCAGCAGAACATGCTGCAGCTGTTGCTATTGCTACATAAGGGTTTGGAGTAATCTCTCCATTTTGGTTTATTTTTTCCTTCCAAACCACACTGGGTAGGAGAATACAAAATTCCTACCTGTCTGGCTTCTAAACTGAGGTTTCTTCCCTAACTACAGCAGGGCTAACCCTTAATCATGTATCAAACACACAGGAAAAAAAACCCTTCCTTTCTTTCTTGCCTGTGGAGAGGTCAGAGCCCAGAAGGTATGTGGGATTTCTTCTGTCTCTTGGTTAAGAAGGATCCCACCACTAACACCATATGTAGTACAGTGCAATCAGGCAGGACACAAATCCCCATGGAGCCAGACGGAGGATTAAAGGAAAATGCTTTATTTACAGGGAGTTCACAGCAGTAGCAGAGAAACAGTTCTTTCCTCTTCCAAAGTTCTTCACTCTGGCTTCATAGCAGTACTGCCGCAAGCCTGTTGACCAACGTGGAAACACCCCAGCTCCTAACTTCCCATAGTGTCTCCTTAGAGGTAGGTGATCACTCTGTACTTTGGAACACCTAAGGCTCTTCTCTTCCTCTCACTCCAAGTCCCTTGCTTCCTGGGATAAAGCCTGGAGCCTGGCCACACCCTTCCCAGGCATTCTCCAACCTTTCTTAAAAGGACAGGGATGTACAGTGCAATACCTCACTTGTGCTAGACGTGGCTGGGGTGTTTACCGAACACTCCATTACAATAAGATTAACTGGTTTTAATATACTGGAGGGGGGGGGGGTCTACCAGTCAAAACAGTTTACATTGAACAGGGGGAGCATGCAGGTTACATTTATTTATTTATTTATTTATTTGTGTGCTTTTCTATACCGCCTCTTCCAGAGATCAGGGGCGGTTTACAAGGAACTTAAAACAACAATATAGCGGGGGGCGGAGCCTGATGTCCAGCGGGTAGGACGCTTTGCGTTGAAGCTCCCGAGAGGCCTACTCAGAATCCTGACTTAATACCTATATAAATTTACTATTTTGCTCCGAGCTGACCGGGGCACCTCGGGGGGGATGGCGGCCCACAAACCAGCGCGCTTGGACTTCGGGTCTCCTTCTTCTTCTCACGGAAAACGCTCCAAAACGGAGGTATCCTCCCCGCAGAAGATGGTTCCATTTCGTGAAAACCCCGCAATGCACCTGGAGATTCTGGAGGAAATACGCGGCGTGAAGGAATTGGTGCAGTCTAATGGAGAAGCGCTTCGAGCCATGCGAGAAGACTTTGGAGTGCTCCAAGACCGACTTGAAGGTCTTTCATTACGGCAGGACAATATGGCGGGGGTCCTCGACTCGCACGAGGTGCGCTTGGGCAAACTGGACGAGGCTGAGCGCCAGATACAGAATCTTCAAAAGGAATTGGAAGATAGCAATAATCGCGCCCGTCGCAACAATGTGAGGCTCCTTGGAATGCCGGAGGGAGTGGAAGCAGGAGATATAAGAGAATTCTTGCTCAAAACTCTTCCCTCCTTGCTGAAGATTACTTCTCACAGAGAACTGGAAATCGATCGAGCACACCGTGTTCCTGCCCGCATGGCGCTCAACCGCACGACCCCCCGGCCTATTATCTTTAGCTTGCTACGATATCAACAAGTGGAACAAATTTTACATGCTGCTCGAGCGAATCATCATTTGGAATATGAAGGTCGTAAGGTCTCCTTCTTTCCGGATTTGGCAAAGCCTACCGTTGACCGTCGGAAGAAACTCCTTGCTCTTCGCCCTCGACTTCAACAGCTACAGGCTCGCTTTGGCCTGTTGTATCCAGCGAAACTCCGAGTGACTCTCCATAACCAGACCAGGACGTTCGAGGATCCTGATCTATTATCAACATTTTTGGACTCCAAAGAAGCAGAACAGATGCGCTAATCCCAAATCTTGGACTCTTATCTGCCGGCTCTGTCCGCCATTTTGAAGGGCCCGATGCGGCGATCATAGCCCAGCACAGAAATAGCCTGGACTCTCTTTCTTTCTCTGTATGACTTATGTCTTTGGTCTCCTATCCCTTCATGATGTGTGCCTCGGTCGGATTCGGAGCACGCACAGTCCTACAGGTTATATGTTTTTTCAATTTCGGCCTTCTCTGGGGTTTCTCCCCGCAGACACATGGTCGCCAGTAATTTTGGGGTTTTGCTTCTCCTCTACCGTACTGCGGTTATCTTTGTTAATGTGGGGCGCTTCATTGTATTATATTAGCTTATTTTCCTATGTCATGTGTACAGCCAGATACAGTCAGTTTGAGGGACACAGTAAAACTATGTGTGCTATCATGCTCAGAATTTTAACTTTTCTGAATGGCCTCATGTAAAATCTTATTATTCATCGTACAAGGCAGTGCTGGTCCACTCCGCAGAAAGAAAATCCTTAGCTATCTTAGACACGAGCACGTTGATTAGGTGTTTCTTTCGGAAACGCACTACACTCTGCTGAAACACTGAAACTCAATGCTAGGCCTCACATGGTAGCTGCCTACTCTCCCACCGTTTCCAAATGGTACGGGATAGTCATTCTGGTCAAGAAGTTTTTGCACGCTACCGTACCTGATATTAGCGCTGACATGGAGGGTAGATGGGCCCGTGTACACCTTGAGGTTGGAGATAGTGAATTCACGTGTATTTGCACTATGTCCCGAATGTGGACAACCCTGCTCACTAAGCAAGTTTTGCTCAGTTGGCCTCGGCCTCCGCTAATGCTCCATTAATACTTGGTGGCGATTTTATTCAAGTGCTCCCTCAATCTTTTCTTCTCAAACAAGGTGCTTGTTGGTTGGAAGCTCCTGTACCGAGCAGACCTGTGTGGCTAGATATAGTAGCGGGCCTTTGCTCACCGATTCCTTTTACCTTACTCCCTGGTATGACTCTCCCATTAGACTCCCACTATCCACCAATGTTTTTCGACACTTTAGGTGCCTTTAATATTCCTATGCAACCTTTTGACTCCCGACTCTGGTCAATGTAACTTTAGCATTGCATTCGGAGCACTAGAGTATTCCCGCCATTGGCACTCTTTGCATAAGGTTGATTGGAAACTTCCGATCTCTCGGTAGTTTACCGGGTGTAGTATCCAATTTTACTAAACCTTATGTAATGCTATCACTAGAGATACCTCTATAACGCAGAAAGTATGGGAGAGAGAATTGCATGTGACTTTAACCTCGGAGCAATGGAGCCTTATCTGGAGCAGAGGGACACGGGTTTCTGACCCGCCTCACTCACTCAGACCCTCTTCTTTCTAGCCCACCGGTGTTTTTACATTCCTCACAGTTTAGACATATGGAACACTGCTCAGGGTAATGGTTGCTGGACACGTCCTGTGGCCATTGGTTTATTACTTCATTTCATGTTATGCATGAATATCCTGCACTACAGTATCACTGGCGTCGGGTCTGGGGTCGTATTTAGTCTATATTGCACTCTCAGGAGTCCCTTTCTCGGAGGGTAGTGGGACTTCGCCCAGTTGCGGGGATCCCCTCTCTCCCAAGAAATGGCTTATCTCCTCTTGAACTATATGCTTGGCATTGCTGTTTCCCTCATTGAGTAATACTGGGAAATTAGTTCCCATCTGAGCCTCACTGAATGGTGGAATCATGCCTGTCTCTACAGTAAATATGAACAAATACCTCGTCTGTGTGCTTCCTCCGTTCAGACTCCTTCTTATTGGTCTTAATGGAAGATGTTCAATGAATATGTACATTTTGCTAAATGCTCTCATCTGACTGTCTAACTTTGTATCTATCTCTGTCTCATGATCATGCTGTATTGTGGATATTTTTTTGATTGTTTGATGTATAATCACTGTTAACGGGAAGCGCTCACATGCTGATACAAACGGGTAGAGAAGACGCACCGGGGTGGGGGGTAATGGGTTTACTTTTCCTTATTGTATCTTTTGGTGTGTTGTTCCTTTGTTTGTTGTAAAATGAAAATAAAAGTTTCAAAAAAAAAAAAACAACAATATAGCAAAACAGTGCAATATTGCATTACATTAAACATTAGGTGAACATAAAACTAGATTACATAAGAACTAGGTTACATGGAAAACAATATGTGGGTTATTAACATAAAAGGAAACATAAAACTATGTTACAAATAACCAAAAAGTAGCTTTACATGGTTAGCAAGAGATTATAATAGTTATTTGCGATCATAAGTACAGTGTTGGGAGTAGACTAACTTGGGTGGATATGAAAATGGAATTAGGTGGGGTAGACTTGTGTTTGGTTTGTTGCATGTTTTTGTGTAGTAAATTTGATTTCAGGTTGTATGTTGCTATAGTGTTTAAGCATGGAGCAGAATATAATTGGGGAAACATGGGAGCATGCAGGTTACATAACATTTTTGAACTTTTTTAAAAGAATGAATAAGGTGTTTACAAAAATAACACTTAGTAAATGGCAGTACATATTGGGACATTATGTCAGATGGCTGAGGAGGGAATAGGGGGATGTTCTGTGAGGTAGGTGTTCCTTTTGAGGGTCAGTCAGGGGTTGTGCTGTAGTGATCTTCAAAGAGGTATGATTTGAGATGTCTTTTGAATGCTTGGTATGACTGGTTGCTCCATAGTGTGGAAGTAAGAGTATTCAGAGGGTGAGAGCATAGAGTTCAAAGGATCTCATGCGGGCGTGTTGTGTGCTCTTATGTACTTGAGGTGGCAGGTGAAGCAGGTTAAACATGCCTTGTCTGCAGTTGTGTGCCTTGTGGATAATAGTGTGAACTTTGTGTTTGATTCTTGATGCACTAGGACGCCAATGATTTCAGTAGGGGAGTGATGTCAGTGTGTCTGGAGGCTCCAACAATAGTGCATGCTGTTGTGGTCTGGGCCAGTTGTAGTGGTGAAATGGTAGTTTTGGGGAGTCCTTGAAAGAGAAAGTTGCAGTAATCGGAAGGGGGAGGGGATGATAGAAGCCTGGCAAACTGCACAGAAGTTCTCTGGGGAGATGAGATGTAGGTTGCAAAAGGTTCTCAGTTTGAAATATATAGTCTTGATGGTGATCTTTATATGTGCTTAGAAACTCAGTTGGTGATCCAGGATGACACTGAGGTATTTGACTTGTGACTTGACCTGTAGTTCAGTGTCTTCAATTTTGATGGAGGAGAGGTGTGTGTAATTGGGGTTCTTAGTAACATGAAGGATCTCAGACTTGTTGAAGATGGCTGCAACGCCACAACCTTGCAGTTAACAGAATACTTCTTTGAAGCAGGCAGTTAGGGTCAAGTAGTCAGGAGCAGTGGTGTGGAATGGAGTAAATATCATATCATCCACATATAGTTGATACCCAACATTGAACTTCTGTATTGTAGTGCAGATGGGTCTGATGCAGATGTTAGAATAGGGAGGAGAATGCAGATCTCTGGGGAACTCCTTGAGATAGTGTGTAGAATGCTGAGGTAGAGGTTCCGATTCTTATCTGCTGAGTACGTTGGGAGAGAGAAGTGGATCCATTCAAATGGCTTACCTTGAACCCCAAAGTTACTGAGCTGGTTGAGTATCATCTGGTGGAACATTGTGTCAAATGCTGCAGAAATATCTAGGAAGAGCAGTAAGAATCAGGTGGTGGCCTTTTCAGTTCCAGTGATGAGCAATATTTTGGTGCTGTGGAAGGTGCAAAACCAGTGTTTGACAGGCATGTACCTTTGGACAGAAATCAACGTGCTCCTGGAGTTGAATTTGAACTGCCTTCTCAGTGATTTTGGCAAGTAAGAGAACACTGGTTATAGGCCTGTATGAGGCGGTTGATATTCAGTCTAGGTTGGGTTTCTTCAGGAGGGGTCTGAGAGAAGCTTGTTCCAGGAAAAGTGGGAGGAAGACTTGCGACAGAAGTTTGCAGGATGGACAAGATGAACAGTAGGAACTGCGACTTCGATGTGTGAGATGTCCGAGTTCTCCAGGTAGGACGTCTCTGAATGTGGTCCATGATTGCATTGTTGTGGTTATTACATGGCATTGGTATAAGGAGTGCAGTGGAGTTGGAGAGGCTGTGTTTGGCTTTGAGGAAGTCAGCCATCTCTTAGGGGTCAAGGGTGCAGTTCTGTTGAGGCTGGATGGTATCCCTTGTGAGGGTTCTGACCAGATTGAAGAGCTCCCTCAGTTTGAGGACATGAAGGAGGGTATTGCTATGGTATTCACATTTGGCATTGAGAGTACTGTTGCAGTAGTCTTTAAGCTTATCCATGTAGCTGGTCTGTAGTTGAGGGTCACTGGACTTTCTCCATTGGTGTATCCAACTTGCTGTTTTGCTAATTTATAAAGAGGGGCAATTTTGAATCACCAGCAATGTTTGCAACATGCATGGTTGCTTAGTTGGAAGGATTGAGATGGCGCTTTGGTCTAAATCAGATCATTTAGAAAATAAGAACATAAGATATGCCATACTGAGTCAGACCAAGGTCCATCAAGCCCAGTATCCTGTTTCCAACAGTGGCCAATCTAGGTCATACGTACTGTCATGATGTGGGTATTGATAAAGTTGAAAGTTTGAAAAGAAATCCTGTTTCTTTTAAGAAGCTAGGTGTGCGGGGGCGGAGCCTGATGTCCAGCGGGTAAGACGCTTCGCGCTGAAGCTCCCGAGAGGCCTACTTAGAATCCTGACTTAATACCTATACAAACTTACTATTTCGCTCCGGGCTGACCGGGGTACCTCGGGGGGGATGGCGGCCCATAAACCAGCGCGCTTGGACTTCGGGTCTCCTTCTTCTTCTCACGGAAAACGCTCCAAAACAGAGGTGTCCTCCCCACAGAAGATGGCTCCATTTCGGGAAAACCCCGAAATGCACCTGGAGATTTTAGAGGAAATACGCGGCGTGAAGGAATTGGTGCAGTCCAATGGAGAAGCGCTTAGAGCCATGCGAGAAGACTTTGGAGTACTCCAGGACCGACTTGAAAGTCTCTCATTACGGCAGGACAATATGGCGGGGGTCCTCGACTCGCACGCGGTGCGCTTGGGCACACTGGACAAGGCTGAGCGCCAGATACAGAATCTTCAAAAGGAGTTAGAAGATAGCAATAATCGAGCCCGTCGCAACAATGTGAGGCTCATTGGAATACCGGAGGGGGTGGAAGCGGGAGATATGAGAGAATTCCTGCTCAAAACTCTTCCCTCCTTGCTGAAGATCACCTTTCATAAAGAACTGGAAATCGATCGTGCACACCGTGTTCCTACCCACATGGCGCTCAACCGAACGACCCCCCGGCCTATTATCTTTCGCTTGCTACGATATCAACAAGTGGAACAAATTTTAAATGCTGCCCGGGCGAACCATCATTTGGAATTTGAAGGTCACAAAGTCTCCTTCTTCCCTGATTTGGCAAAGCCTACCGTTGACCGACGGAAGAAACTCCTTGCTTTTCGCCCTCGACTTCAACAGCTACAGGCTCGCTTTGGCCTGTTGTATCCCGCGAAGCTCCGAGTGACTCTCCACAACCAAACCAGGACATTCGAAGATCCTGATCTACTATCAACATTTTTAGACTCCAAAGAAGCAGAGCAGATGCGCTAATCCAACGACTTGGACTTTTATTTGCCGGCTCTGTCCGCCATTTTGAAGGGCCCGATGCGGCGGTCATAGTCAAGCACAGAGACTACCTGGACTTTCTTTCTTTCTTTCTATGACTTTTGTTTTTGGTCTCCTATCCCTCCATGCTGTGTGCCTCGGTCGGATTCGGAGCACGCACAGTCCTACAGGTTATGTGTTTTTTCAATTTCGGCCTTCTCTGGGGCTTCTCCCCGCAGACACATGGTCGCCAGTAATTTTTGGGGTTCTGCTTCTTCTCTACCGCGCTGCGGTTTTTCTTTTTTAATGTGGGGCGCTTCATTGTATTATCTAAGCTTATTTTCTTTTATGCCATATGTACAGCCAGATACAGTCAATATGAGGGACATTGTGAAATTATGTGCGCTATCATGCTCAGAATTTTTAACTTGTCTGAATGGCCTTATGTAAAATCTTATCACTCAACGTAAAGGGCATTAATAGTCCAATCAAAAGAAAGAAAATCCTTAGCTATCTTAGCCATGAGCATGCTGATTTAGCGTTTCTTCAGGAAACGCACTTAAACTCTGCTGAAACACTGAAACTCAATGTTAAGCCTTACATGGTGGCTGCCTATTCTCCCGCCGTTTCCAAACGGTGCGGGGTAGCCATTCTGGTTAAGAAATCTTTGCAAGCTACTGTAATTGATACTAGCGCTGACAAGGAGGGTAGATGGGCCCGAGTACATCTTAAGGTTGGAGATAGTGAATTTACATGTATTTGCATTTATGCCCCGAATGTGGACAACCCTGCTTACTATGCAAGTATTGCGCAGTTGGCACAGGCCTCTGCCAATACTCCATTAATACTTGGTGGTGATTTTAATCAAGTGTTAGACCCTCTGATAGATAGACAGCCGCCTAGAACGAGTAGTCCACCCAAGAGTCTTGCTACCCTTACAGCTCTGATGCAAGATCTTGCGCTGGTAGATATATGGAGGCTGCTTCACCCCTCCGACTTAGAGTTCACTTTCTTTTCTGCCCCCCATCACTCCCAATCTAGAATAGATTTCTTTCTCATTTCCAAAGCACTGATTTCTCAAGTAGACACGACTAGGACTCATCCTCTCCATATTTCAGATCATGCTGCCATATCTTTATCATTACATGTCACTGCGCGGGACGATTCTCCCCGAGCTTGGTTTTTTGATAGATCCCTACTGGGTCAAAAAGATTTTCAGGTTGATATAAAGGCCGCTATCCAAGATTATTTTCATTTTAACTCACCCCATGACACAGCGAGCTGGGCTTGGTGGGAGGGTTTTAAAGCATCTATCCGCGCAACTATAACTAGCTATCAAATTCGGCAGGGGAAACAAAGAAAGCAGCATTTACTGATTCTAGAGCAGCAGATACAAGCTGGGGAGCGTCTCCTCACGTCCCGTACTGACCCATGTATTTTACTCCGTTTACAACGCTTGCGTTTTCAATACAATCAGCTTTTGTACACTGCTGCTGTTAAAAATATTGAATCCCAACAAGGGCTATATTATCGGGAAAATAATCGTGCTGGCAAATTATTAGCAAATGCCCTAAAAGGTCAAAAAGAAGCCAAGCGTGTTACCGCCCTCCGTAATCCGTCGGGGGGGGGGGGGGGTTTGGTCACTAAAGATACCGAAATCTTAGAACTCTTTCGTGATTTTTATACTCGGCTTTATCAATCTGAATGTGATTTTGAGCCAGATGTATTTGAACGCTTACTTTCAGGGGTACAAAGACCGACCCTATCTGACGAAGATAGAGTGGCCTTGGACACACCATTTACTGTCTCAGAAATTCATTCTGCTATCAAGAAATGTGCCTCAGGTCGAGCCGCAGGCCCAGACGGTCTCCCTGCTGAATTCTACAAAACCTTTCACGCTGACTTAGCTCCAGTTTTGAAACTTTATTTTTCTGCTCTGGCCGAGGAGGGTTCTCCTTCTGGGTCCTTTTCAATGGCAAATGTAGTAGTTTTTGAGAAAGAGGGGAGAGACCCGCAACTAACAGCTAATTATCGTCCAATTTCCCTCCTAAACGCGGACTATAAAATATTTGCCACCATTCTCTCTACCCGGCTCTCTGATAGGATACCTACCTTAATACACCCAGATCAATGCGGTTTCATTCCTGGTAGATCAACTGCTGACAATGCTCGGACTCTATGCCATGTACTGACTACCGCAGTTAATCTTGATCGCCCATTTGTTGGCCTCTCACTTGATGCTGAGAAGGCCTTTGATCGCTTAGAGTGGCCCTTCCTATTTGCAGTCCTCCGCTGGTACGGATTCGGGGAAGGTTTTCTCCGTTGTCTTCGCACCATGTACGCACAGCCTACAGCCAGTATATGTGCCAATGCTTTAAAGTCTCAGCCTTTTCCTCTTCAACGCGGCACTCGCCAGGGATGCCCACTGTCTCCACTTCTCTTCGATCTTGCACTCGAACCCTTGGCTTTACTAATCCGGCAATCGGAGGAGATTCATGGAGTCCCCTTCACCCATAGGGAAATCAAAATTTCAGCGTATGCTGATGACCTTATGCTTTTTGTCTCTATAGACTCAGTACCGGCTGTCCTAGAGCAAATTGGTAAATACTCACAACTGTCCGGTTATAAGATAAATTGGACCAAGTCGGTAGCCTTTCCATTAAATCCTTTGCTTCATCAGGCAGATATGCAATCCTTCCCCTTTTTATGGCAACCTCGCATGGTCAAATACCTTGGGGTTCACTATTGTTCTCCTTTGGAAGACACTATCTCCTTCAATGCCAAAGACTTAACCTCTAAAGTCCGGGCGCTTACTCATCGCTGGACTCCTTTAACACTTACCTGGTGGGGTCGATTAGAAACCATAAAAATGATGATTGTTCCGAAAGTGAATTATATCTTAGAAATGTTGCCCTGTCTTTTACCTCGACGTATATATAAAGATATAGAGGGCCTTCTGACTAGATACTTGTGGCAAAACAAGACACCTAGGATAGCGAAACATAAGCTGCAAGCAGATAAGGAAAATGGGGGTGTCAGATTCCCTGATTTCCTGAAGTATCATCAATCTTTTCTTCTCAAACAAGGCGCTCGTTGGCTAGAAGATCCAGTACCGAGTAGACCTGTGTGGCTAGACATAGAAGAGGACCTTTGCAAACCGATTCCTCTTACTTTTCTTCCTGGTATGACTCTCCCATCAGACTCCCACTTTCCACCAATGCTTTTAGACACCTTAGGTGCCTTTAATAATCTTATGCAATCTTTAGACTCCCGACTCTGTCCGTTAGACAAGCTCCCACTTTGGTACAATACTCGATTTCGAATACAAAATAAGCCGATGGCGTGGAGCCCCTGGTACACTAGGGGCATTTGGATTCCTAGTCAGTTGTTCCATGAAGGTCGCTGGAAAACTTTTAGTGAATTGCAAATTGAATTTGGTCTCCCAGCGAAACACTACTTTCAGTTGGTGCAACTTCAGCATTGCCTTCGGAGTGCTAAGGTGCTCCCGCCATCGGCCTCCCCTACACAAGGTTGGTTGGAGACTATCCGATCTATCGGTAGTCCACCGGGTGTAGCATCCAATTTTTACAAAACCTTATGTAATGCTATAACGAGAGATACCCCTATAGCGCAGAAAGCATGGGAGAGAGAATTGCATGTGACTTTGACCCCGGAGCAATGGAGCCTTGTCTGGAGTAGAGTGACACGGGTCTCCCGATCCGCCTCACTCACTCAGACACTCTTCTTTCTAGCCCACCGGTGTTTTTACACTCCTGACAGATTAGCCAAATGGAACACTACTCAGGGCAATAGTTGTTGGACATGTCATGCGGCCATTGGTTCACTACCTCATGTTATGTATGAATGTCCCGCACTACAGTATTACTGGCGTCGGGTCTGGGGTCGTATCCAGTCTATTTTGCACTTTCAAGAGCCCCTTTCTTGGAGGATAGTGGGACTTCGCTCAGCTGCGGGGATCCCCTCTCTTCCAAAAACGGCTTACTTCCTTTTGGACTTTATGCTTGGCATTGCTATTTCCCTAATTACGAAATACTGGAAAAATAGCTCCCATCTGAGCCCCAATGAATGGTGGAATCATGTCTGTCTCTACAGTAAATATGAACAAATACCTCGTATGTTTGCTTCCCCCATTCAGACTCCTCATCATCGGTCTAAATGGAAGATGCTCAATGACTATGTACATTCTGCTCAATGCTCTCATCTGACTGTCTAAATTTGTATATATCTTTGTCCCATGATTATTCTGTATCGCAGATACTCTTTTGATTGTTTTGATGTATAATCACTGTTGTTTGGAAGCGCTCACATGCTGACATAATCAGCTAGAGAAGAAGCGTGGGGGTGGGGGGTAATTGGGTTTACTTTTCTTTATTGTATACTTGTTTTGTCTCCTTTGGTGTGTTGTTTCTTTTGTTTGTTGCAAAATGAAAATAAAAGTTTAAAAAAAAAAAAAAAAGAAGCTAGGTGTGCAATTACCTTCAAGCACAGCTAGAGGGAGCAGGAAGGAATATTCAGGAGCTAATGAGCTTGAGAAGCCTAATGATTTGCACCTGGAAATGACCCCGGGTGTCAGGCAGGAAAGATTTCCTTATAAGCCAGAGCTGAATGCTTGCAAGGGGAGTAGGAGAGGAGGTCCAGGTCCAGCTGCCTTAGGGAAAGGCAGTCCAGCAGTATTGTGCAGTAGAAGTAGAAGTGGACGTGGAGATCCAGGACGAGGTCCAGCTGCCTTGAGGAATTGAAGCACGGCTACACAGGGGAGCACGGCTTCACCAAGGAAAGAGAAAGAAGAGAAAGAAGGACCTGAGAAGGAACAGTGAAGAAATCCTAGAGGAGCAAGCCCACAGGTACAGGGTTCACAGGGGTGAAATCCAGAAGGGCCAGGCTGATTGGGCAGCTCTCCCAAGGAGGTTTGTTAGAGCCAGCTCTGAGGTTAGAGGCTGTGCCATGCCCTGTTCTTCCAGTGTTCCTGACTCCAGAAGTAAGAGAGCTAAGCCAGAAGCCAAAGGGAATGGTTTGGTGAAAAGCTCAGTCTCTGAGGAATAATTACCCAGTTTTACCAAGCAAGAGAGGAAAGACATTTTATAATAAACCTGAGTTCTTACCAAGGGAGGAAAGAGAGTCCAAACCAGGTTTTACTAAACTGCCAAGAAGCACAGCCCTGCCTAATGCTGAGAGGCAGAGACATTGCTACAACAGGAAAATTTCTGAAAGGAGAAACTCTGTGGAGTCAAGCCAGCAAAGTTCCAGGTATGAAACAGTTATTGATGCTAGTAAATGCATGAAGCATAAAGGCCCTGGGAAAACCAGTCCTAGCTTTACAAGGAAGGAGAAACCAGACTGGTTTAGTAAAATCCCTAAAGCCCTGAGAACAGACCCTTATTGGAGACAAGGCCCCAGAGGCATAGCACACCAACACGAGTCAGACAGAGACAGTGTTTGTTCTCCTGGTGATTTTAGTGAGGAAGAATGCATGGAGACAGAATGCATTGACACAGTTTCCCTATCACCACCAGAGCAGATGGAGTGTGACCTGTGCACAGCCTTATGTCAAGAGTCTGTGGTAACTGAGTAAAATAGAAGAGTCTATGAAAATGTTGATGTTTTTGGAATGAACTGAATTCCTGTTTTCTGAACTCTGCATTAATTGTGAAGTGTAACAATTAAGCACATGTTTTGAATACTGGTGACCTTTTGCAACAAAGGACTTTTCTGTTTCATTATTCATCTCTTAATTTGAACCCTTGCATTGACGGGGAATAAAAGCCTTAATTCTCTCCACTTGGTTTTGTTGCTAAGTTCTTTTAGGCAGCCGGAACTGATAAGAATATTTTACTATGCAAATGAACCTTACGTTCCCGGTGGCTCCCTAAATATAATCTTTGCTGTGGATTGCCCATAAACATAGGCGTAATCGGGCCACGCCACGACAGTACCTAGCAGTTTCCCCAAAAGACACAGGTTCCACAATGCTTGTACTGGGTCAAGCATTGATATCCTGGGCCACTTCTTCATAATGGTTTATGGACCTTTCCTCCAGGAACTTGTCCAAACCTTTTTTAAACCCAGCTACACTAACAGCCTTTACTACATCCTCCGGTAACAAATTCCAGAGTTTGATTAAACGTTGAGTGAAAAGAGATTTTCCTTTATTAGTCTTAAATAGTTTACCCTGTAGCTTCATTGCATGTCCCCTAGTCTTTCTATATTCTGCTAATGTAAACAATCGATCTACATTTACCCGTTCCACTCCGTTCATTAATTTATAGACTTCTATCATATCTCCCCTCAGCCGTCTCTTTTCCAGGTTAAAGAGCCCTAACCTTTTTAGTCTTTCTTCATAGGAGTATCCTTCCATCCCCTTTACCATTTTGGTAGCTCTTCTCTGAACCTTTTCTAATAACGCTATATCCTTTTTAAGCTACGGCGACCAGAATTGCACACAATATTCAAGGTGTGGTCTCACCATGGAACGATAGAGGCATTATAATATCTTTTGTTTTATTTTTCATTCCTTTCCTTATGATACCTAGCATTCTATTTGCTCTCTTGGCTGCCGCTGCACACCGGGCCGAGGGTTTTAACATTTGGCAAAACCAGTTTCAAGTGAAAAATCAGTGGCATTTATTGGGCAATAAAACCCATTTTTGTCCATTAAATGTATCCCTTTGACTAACATCCATTGGTAAGAACATTTAGTAACTATGTCCATTTCACATACAAGGTGTGACAAAAGAAATGAGACTGTCGCATAAATGTGTTATTACAAAATCTACAGAGAAATTACACATTGTCCCCTTGAAAGTAATCCCCCCCCCTGAGTTAATGCACTTCTGCCACATATGGAAGCACTCGGTAAAGTCCTCCTTCTTGAGGTCCCTCAGCTCCCTCATCACAGTGGCCTTGATCTCTTCTACAGAGGCAAAATGAGTTCCTTTGAGCACAGTCGTCAGCCTGGAGAAGAGCCAGCAGTTGCACAGTGCAAGATCTAGGGAATAAGGAGGGTGGTCGAGCGCTGTGATCTGTTGGTCAAGAACTGGCTCACACTGAGCATGGTGTGTGTGGGTGCATTGTCATGGTGGAGCAGCCTCGACTTCTCTCCACAGAGCCTGCCTGCCTGCTGCACTGAACCCGGTCATGGAGGCGATTGAGGACCTGCTGGTAGAAGTGCTGGTTGACTGTCTGATCCTCAGGCACAAACTCATGATGGACCACTCCCTTCTGGTCGAAGAATGTGATCAGCATGACCTTGATCCTTGATTTGGACATGCGCGCCTTATTGGGTCTGGGTGACAGTCAAGTCTTCCACTTCAGGCTCTGTCTCTTGCTTTCAGGTTCATACTGGAAGACCCAAGTCTCATCTCATGTGATGACTCAGCCAACGAACTCTGGATCTTTTCCAATCTTCTCTAGCAAGTCTCGACAAACATTGACCTGGTGCTCCTTCTGGTAGTCTGATAAAATCCTGGGCACCATCTTGGCACACACCTTCCACATCCCCAGCTCCTGCACAAAAATGGTCTGCACTGACTGAGCTCCTCAGCTATCATCTGCACAGTCAATTTGCGATCACTCCGCACCAGCTGGTTCACTCTGTCAATGTTTTCAGCTGTCTTTGTCGTGGAAGGCTGTCCTGACTTGGGGTCATCCTCCACCTCCTCGTGGCCAGTCTTGAAGCATTTGTGCCACTCAGACTCGTGGTCTTGACATTGCATCTTCTCCATAAGCCTTTTGGAGAAGTTGGAGACACTCAGTTGGGTGCTTCTCCAACTTAACCAGAAATCTCAAGTTGATGCTTTGCTCCATATTTCTGCCACCTCCAGTTGTGTGACAAAGCGATGGAGCAGTGTGCTACAAAAAACCCTGCAAAAGAAAAACAGATGAAATATTATAGCAGAATAGTGGCAAGATGTTGCACAGCAGTGACATAAGTGGTTAGCCAATTGGCATTGAGTCCTGGGCATGGCTGCCACAGTCTCGTTTCTTGTCACACCTCATACATTCCAACTTCTTTTTTTTCAGTAGGATGAGAACATTCTACTGAAAGATAAATACTGTGATTTTAGAACAAAACTTTAGGGGGTACCATGCTCTTTAAAAATGTGTCATAAAATTCAGCACCCAACCATTTTCAGCAAATAAAGGAAATACTATTTAATCTTGTGTCTAATTATGTTTAATGGTACAGTCAGCAGTGGATTTACTCCCGGCTGCCCTTAGCATATGGGCTTATGGCCACCACCAAAGACACACTGGTGGGCAGGTTATTCCCTTTGATAGAGCAGCTTCGTAGGAGTGGCTGCCGGCACTTACCTACACCCACTGAGGCGGTCACCTATAGACAGTAGGGAGGTACATTTCCTTTTCCTGAAATGACAGGAACATGCCCAGAATTTAGCTTTTTTCATGTTATTACCAGTACGCACTATTGCCGACTAGGTGCCTATTGCTTCAGTAGTGTGCAGTAAATTAAAAAAACAACAACCCATAAACAACAAGGGAAATAGAGAACCGATATTCAATGTCAGTGGCTGTCGCTGCTAAAATGACTAGCTGTGGCTACTGAATTAAAGACTTGGGTATTCAATGTCGGGCCATGTTCAGCCACTGACACTGAATATCTATCTGGGTCAGCCAGATAGCAGAGACACTAACTGGACAGCAGTGATATTCAGCCACTGCTCAGTTAGCTTCTGGCGCAAAAGGTGCCTAACTTTCACCGCTTAGTGCTAACTGGGCAGTGGCTCAATATTGCCCCCGGAATGCCCTGATGGTAGCCCCCTAGCAGCGGGGTGATCAGCAGTGGCAGCTGCAGATATTCAGCATCACTAATCACATTAGTGTAGCTGAATATTCTGGTGACCCAGGTTAGCAGGTTTGCTAATTGTGTTAATCATGTTGAATATCTCCTCCCCCCCCCCCACAAAAAAAAATGTTTTTGCCTGTACACCCCTAGGCGTAAAATAGAGATCTTCATCACTTCCCAATCTAGGTGACCTGTTAACCTATCCTCTCTGTGCTCAAAGGAAAACATGTTTAGTGAACTGGGCCTGGACTAAATTTGTGCACAAGACACCTACCAACTCTGCCTATTGGTAAATCTGCCCCTGAATATACAACAGTAATTTTTCTTTTGTTTTCAGTCCAAAATCACAGTAATATAATTAGAAATGGAAAATTGACATTGCCTTGAATTAGTTCTTTTTTTTTACAACTTATTTTCATCTGTAGCTTACCTGGATTATTCATTATCATAGTTTGCCTTTCTTGCACTCTCTAGATCGTTCACCTTTGTCTCTGCTGATCTCATCATTTGAAGAGACTATAGAAAAGCTCTGCTAATCCATTCTCTTAGATATTTTCAGTGTTTATATTGAATTGGTAAAAGCATGGACTAAAAATAACCAGAGATTTTTGAGAGTGATTATACTCTTCTTGACTACACCAACAGAAATTCTCCCGACAATTATGACCTGTCCATTTTTAGTGGTCAATTTAGCTTAACTCTGGTCTCCAGCTGGCTTTATTGATTGCATCATGACTGACATTGATTTTGCAAGGGCAAACTCATTAATACTATTAAAACAAGAGGCTTGTTCAAGCTATAGGCAAGACATAGAAGCACTGTTTTTCCCTAAACGTTCTGCCGACTGAAATTCAGCTATTTAATTTACAAAAGCATTTATAGCCTGCTTCCATCCAAAATCAGGATTCAAGGTGGATTGTAGAAAAATATTACAAATAGGTATAATACCAATTAGCAAACAATAAAACATATTTTGCTAGTACAAAATTTAACTAACTAACCCACATATATTTCCAATCAATCCTCTTCAATCAAGAATTTAACACAAATTCAATTACCTCATCGAGAAAAAAACCAAGGGGCTGTCTGCCAATATTTAAACACTATGGTGATCAACTGTGTTAAGTATCAGCAAGATATTCAACAGCAGTATCTGGATTGGGGCTGCCACGGAACATCTGGGCTGAGCGGCAGTATCCGGATAAGTGCCGATACTTATCTGGTTAGAGGAATTCAGTCGGTACTTGTCTGGACTGGGCCGGATAAGTGTAGGCTCTTGTCCAGTTGGCACCAGTACCACCTGCATGGTCTATGGACCACCCCTGCACTAAGCGGATAGTGCTGAGGCAGCTTTTGGAGATATTCAGAGGCACTATCTGTATGGTGCTGCTGGATATCACAGCCAGTGCCCTAAGGTAGCTGGTTTCCCTTTGAATATCGATCTACAAGTTTTTTAACATCTTCTTGAATGTTTTTTTTTTAATTTCTTTCAAGCTGCAACATGTTAGAGTCCACTCCACTGGTGCTCTTCCTGCTAGCTCTTTTTACTAGCCAGAGCTAATCAATTGGATTTCTTAGGAAACCTCAAATTGAATATCAATTTTAGATCTTAAAGAACACTTGGGCACAAAACGTTAAGGTCATGTTTACTAAAGTGCATTAGGCTTTTGCAGTGAATGCTGGGTGAAAGCTGCAAAAGTCCCATGGTAGCCGCAGGAAGCGTACCCAGTGTTTCCTCTGCAGAAACCATAGAGAAGATGCAGGGATCTTGGGGGCAAGCTTTGCAGATGAAGCTATCACCATCCATTGAGGTGGCATTAGCTGCATCTGTGAAGCTTGCAAACTTTAGCGATTACCGTGCGATGGTAATGTCCATGGTAATTGCCCCTTGCAGGCACACCTGCTCCCTGCCCACTCTCCACCCTAGTCCTATCCAAGTCTACACTTGGCATGCAATGTCTGCACTTTTCCTGTGTTGGCTGCTATTGCTGTGTATTATTTCCATGATTTATTTTATTTATTTAATGTCTCTTCTATACTGCGCTCTTTAAAAATCAGTGCGGTTTACAGGTAACAGATTTGTGCAGTGCAGGCAGGCCTACACTGGACTTACAATAAACAGGGGATTATATACAGGGTTAACAGAGTAATGATCGTCCCGGGTAGCAGCTAAGATCCTTAAATTAACATACTCTTAAATATTTACTCAGATAATTAGGAGCCTTGCCCAATGGCATTTTAAATTGAATTTCATGTGCAACCTCGGTCTGGAGGGACTGGGATTTCTAGTCCTACAAGCACTCCTTGTGGCCTTGGGCAAGCCACTTAACCCTCCGTTGCCTCAGGTACAAAATGTAGATTGTGCGCCCTTCAGGGACAAGGGAAATATATACCGTACCTGAATGTAAGCTACTTTGACCCAGTAAAAAGTGGTATATAAGCATTGCTAAATAAAATGAAAAAAAAAACAATCACAGGAATGAAGAACTGATTTCAACATGAGCTTCTATTAAATGCAAAATCAGAACCAAACTGGTTTTAGTCCAAACATTTCATGCTATAGTTCGCTATCAGAATTCTGTATTTCATTTCTTTGAACCCTCTCAACTCCGTTTCTTTTTGGATGCTAAGAAGTTGGCGAGCTGACTGGGGCTGGTGGGAGAGTGGGTATACTGGGGGACATTAATGTATTAGGTTAGCCACAATAGTCCTGTTTTTTGTGCTTGAATTTTACCTATTTGTTTCCACTCCTCTGGAATAGTGTGTTCTTGGATCTCTTCTTTTGTGGTCTAATTGATTGGCCTGGTATTTCCCGAGAAGGGTTCTGCGTTTGCTATGTGATTTCTTTCACGATTATTCTTTTTTTCTGTTTGTGTAAGACCATCAATGTATTTCCTGTTCCAAGTTTTGCTTGGTGTATTTGTAAAATTTGATAGATAAAAAAAAAAAATAATAAAATATTTCATGCTATATGCTCCCATAGGGTTAGGGATCTAGACCATGTTTGCTTAATAAAAGAAGGACTTCTACTCACACACGTTCTTTGTAAATGAATATGTAGCTTTCATTGTACAATTCAAATGTTTTTTTTTATTGTAAACTGCATTTGATCTGATGGAAAATGTGAATTTTTTTTATTTTTTTCTTATAGGATCGGAGTCTGATTTACTAAGGTCTCTTTTCTTACTCTGAATTTCATGAGTTTTATTAGATAAAACCCAATGTTTGCATAGGCTTGAAAAAATATTCTGTGGTCAAATAGTCAATTAACAAAATGATACTAAAAATGTAGAAGGTGAATCTTAGACAGAGGGAAATTCCCTTGTTCATCTTAGAATATGGAAAATGTGACCAGTGTTTTACAAGAGGTTCTGCTAAATGTAGAGTCCCTTGTGCAGCAGCTGCAAGGCTGCGTGGATCATATGTCCCTACACAAATGGCGGCAGCAGCAGCAGAGATTTTTAGGAGGCTGCACATGAGAATAAAGGTCATGGAAATCTGCAGTTAGATGTGGGAGCAGTCTCCTACAATCGCTACAACACTAAAGGTCTGGCTCCCCATTCCAGGACCCCTCTGGCTGCCCCTGACCAGATAGGCCCCCTCACAGCATCAATCTGATCCACTCCCCCCTTCACAACATCAATCCAATCCTCTCTCCCCCCCCCTTGAAGCAGCACTTCAACCCCTCCCCCCCAAGGCATCACAATGAACACCCTCCCCCAAAGGTATTCCCTCTGAAGAAATGACCCACTTGGAAACGACCCTTACTTTCATTATGATATTGTTGTTCAATTCTAGCTGTGTAAATATCTCATGTATATAGTTTACCCCTGTTATCCAATGTAAAACCCCTGTTCAATGTAAAACCAGCTTGTTATGGTCGTTGTGTTATAATGTGAACCGCGCTGATGCCGAATAGTGCGGTATATAAGTAATTGTAATAAATAAATAAATAAATAAAGGCCCCCAACCAAAAGGTAGAAGATTGACCTCTCCTTTGCAACCCCAAATGTCCAGTCCCCTCTACCCCCTTGTAGACATCCCCAGGTTTACTGGGGCATAGGTGGTCAGGTGGGAGCAGGAGTGAGGCCCACTCACTCCTGCACTGCAAGAGGTCCTTCAAAACAGCACAATTTGGAAGAGGGATCCCAAACAGTGCATCAGTGAGTTGTCTTCCTGCTCCTGTTGACCACCAATGCTCTTTTAAGCCCTGGAATAGTCATTGGGGGAAGTTTTGAAGGAAGAGTTCAAAGGGAGGGATTGACTTTCTACCTTTTTGGTTGGGTGGGTCATGGGGGGGAGGACTCCCTCTGATGTCTCAGGGGTTCAAAGTGCTGCTGTGGAGGGTCTGAGAAGGGGTTGATATTGCGAGGCCAACATCTCACTGGGGGCAGCTGAGGTGTCCCCTGACATCAACATTTACATATGCCTCTGTCAGCAGGCACTTATTGATTGCTGGGGACAGGTGTAAATCAGGAATCTGTCTGCAGGGTTGTATTACTTCATCAGGTAAATCCTCACTGACATACAAATCAGGCACAACTCCAAAGTAATGCTAAACTACTATTTTATTGCATGGCAAAATAGGGATTATAAGTAAGTATAGCATGAAATGAAATGCATCAATACATCACCGGATATTGTAGCGTCACTTCAGCGATCGGGGAACTTTCACGATGCTGCAAGGAATCCGGGAAAAAACCACCGAAACACGTCTGCTTCGTCCCTGGTATAGTTCCGGTTTTTCCTTGGAAAGTCCCCGATGGTTATACAATTTCTTATCAGTTATTTACAGTAAAAATGTTCAGTGATAGGCTATTACATCATCTTATAATTGTGATTGGATATTACCTGCATACGCAGCGAAGGTATGTCCAGCCTCAGAGACAGACACTTCTGACTCATCCTACTAGTTCTAGCTGGTTTTAGCCTATTTACAGAGTAAACTGTTATGCCCTATAATAACCTTATAGTCTCTACAGTGCAAGCTGTTATGCCCTGTAATAACCCCAATAGCTACATGGCTGCTGTATCCATTTTATGCAAGCAAAATCATACTCGTCACATACGTATCACAAGGGTGGGCCCTGCCCACACTTCTTTCACTCTCCACCTCCACCACTTCTCCTGGCTGGTAGATGGGATGCTGCTTTCTGGACATCGGAGTGCTTCTAAAATATCCCCCTTAGGGGCCCTTTTACTAAAGTATGTAAAGCTTTTGCACTTCCCACACATTAGGAACAAAACCTAATGTGCAATAATTGTCAGGGGCATGTACAGCATGTCTCCTACAATTATCACACTGACAAGCTCATTACTGCATGTATATTTCATTTGCCGTTAGTGTGGTTACACTTATTACTTCCTCTTGAGGTGGCTTTAAGTGTACCCATGTGAACTGCACAATAACACATTTTAACCTGTGTTAATTGTTAACTGCTTAGAGCATTTTAGTAAAAGGACCTCTTAGCAGGCTCACAGTAAATACTGCATCCTGCTATTCTTGTACATGAAAATTAAAAAATACATTGGCTAGGTAGTGTGAGAATGCTGCTTACAAAGGTCACATTAAATAGCATGATGTTTACCTGAGCGTAGTCAGTTCTCTTTTCCTCTTGGTTCCTTATGCTGACTTCCAAGGAGTATACACTTAAACATAATATGGAGGGGAGGTTGTTGTCAGTGTACATGAAAGAAGCGCGGTAAATAGAGATGGGGAAGTCAAAGGAGAGTGGAGCGTTCCAGGAGAGCGAAAAACCCGTTTAGAGGTGTGGTGCTTGAAGAATTTCTGTGATCTGCATGAATTTACTGGATAATTCTAGAAAGGAGAAGTGTGGTCAAAGGGAATATGGCTACAGCTATACAGGATAATCTACTGTACGTGGGCTTCATTTCCCAGGTCCTCTGTTTCCAGTTAAGCCTTCTCAAGAGCATACTCAGTTTATCATTTATCAATATTTATTTAACACGTTTTCTGTACCACCTTATTTAATCAAGGCGGTTTACATTGTAACTCAAAACCATTATAAAGAACTCTCTATGGGGAACAAAAGGATGGGGGGGGGGGACATGCAGGAGGTGCTAAATAGCAGAACTTATGTACAGTGGAACATATATACATTTTGCTCGTGATGCGTGTGCATGAGCCCAGAGATTGCTGGAGGTGTTGGGGGTTTCCACTGAAGTGCTCGATGAAAAGGAGGGTCTTGAGCTGTTTCCAAAAATCTTTTATGCCCGAGGTGGCTCTTAGTTTTTCTGGAAGGGAGTTCCAGATAGTAGGAGTGGCAAGTGAAAGAGCCATAAAATAACTAGAAAACCAACGCGTTTTGACCATAACTTTTTAGTTCTGTATCAGGGTAAGGAAGTACTTATCAGAGTGGAAAGAACCTCCATTCCATCTGTTTTGGGGAGAAATCAGTTTTTCATTCTCCCTGCGGAGCTCAATGGCTTAGGCTAAAGAAAAAGAAGTACTGCCTTATTCTGTTACAGAACTAAACGTTATGATTCAAAATGCGCTGGTTTTCTGGTTGTTTTATGGCCGTTTTTAGATGCATGATCACTTAAAATTGATTATAAAGGACTGCTTGGAGGATGCTCTTTAATAGCACCTTCAATTTATATGTTTGACAAAAATTATGTGATTTGGAGCATTTTTTTGGTATAACGTTTATTGTATAGCTCTTTCCGTGGTCAAGGGAAAGAGCTTAATAAATCATGCCCTTAGAGACTACTCATTTTAAAATAGAGTAAACACCGAGCTCATTTCTTTATTTCCTAGGATTTAAGCAATTTTATGTCTGGGGAAAAATGCACAGATAAATAAGCCCCATTGTGTGCTATAATTGAAATGGTTATATGGAAAGATGT
Organism: Ichthyophis bannanicus; assembly: GCA_033557465.1. NCBI lineage: Eukaryota > Metazoa > Chordata > Amphibia > Gymnophiona > Ichthyophiidae > Ichthyophis > Ichthyophis bannanicus. The sequence goes on along the minus strand of CM066049.1, from coordinate 113,072,712 downwards.
GTTTAATATTCATGGCATTGGTATTAGAATTATGAATGCTTTATCTGTAGAAAGATTATCCTTCATATTTGCTGGATGCCGCTTTAATTACTTTTTCTTCCTCCTTGAAGAAAATCTGTCAATTTATTAACATTTTAATAGTACTCTGTGGCTAGAACAGCTCCATAGAAATCTCATAGGACACCAAACCCTATAGTAGAAGTTGGCATTGTCATAGGGTTATTCAAGGTGCTAACACTTTCACTGAGATTAGCTACCTTTAGTTTCTATGGTAACCAGAAGATGACTGACATTGGGTGTTTCAAAATGGCTGTATTCCCTATTAGAACATTTAAACACATTTTGGTGATACTTTTATGCTCATTAGCATCAACTGAAATAGACTACAAAAGTATTCAGTGATTTAACCAAATGGATGTGATAAAGCTGTACTACATTTGTGCGATCTGATGCGATCACTGCACACGCCCTCCAAATGGTCAATGCGGTGTTTCATTCATAATATAGCACCGCTTCATGGTGAACTTGCCGTACAAATTAGAAGTGGCAAATCCATGGCACTGAATTAGAGCTAAAATAATGGCTTCCATTTTAACGTGGAATTTGATTCTTTTAGAAAAAATAGTTTCCCCTGGTTCTCGACCCAGTAATTTCTATAGGTTTGTGTTTGATTTGAAACAAAATAGACATTATTTCAACACAATTTGTGGTTTCATTTCATTTGCTTTTCAATATGAAGTAAAAGAACAACAAATGACACTTCAATTTTTTTTTGTTTTGTTTTTCATTCCATTTTCAAATTTGGAGCTAGCCATCCTTTTTAGTTACCCCCAGGTGGCCTTCCTAACACACTTGCCCCATCTATGGGCTGTAAATTCTTCATGGGCAGGAATAAATGTCCAGTCACACCTGACCCACCAATGTGCTAATACAAAAGGTACCTGTTTGGTTGGAGGTCACTGCCATTTTTTTTTAGTCTTTATTTTTTCCAAGAATAAAAAATTCAAGGAAAGAACAATAACTGAAGTGAGAAATAAAATAGACATTCAGAAAGCAAATTCCAACTTGCCCATTGTACATAATTAACAAAGAAAATACTACATCTCAATGAGTATATTTTAGCTGCCACCTTTCCAGTGAGTTGCATTCAGGTACTACAGGCATTTCCCTGTCCCCAGAGGACTTATAATCTCAGGTTGTACCTGAGGCAGTGGAGGGTTAAGTGACTTACCCAAGACCCACAAAGAGTCGGTGGGATTCAACTCCTGGTCTTTCTGATTTCAGGTTATTGCCCTAATTGCTAAACTATTCATCCATGAATATAGATAAAAGTTTTTCCATTTAACTTTACCCTATTCAAACATAGAACATTTTAACCTAATTCATATTTACCATAGCAACATATCACATTGCATCAATGATGCATTTGTCTGTGAATTATCCTTCCAATTAATCAACAATCTAATTGCAATTGCTAACAGATCTCTTATTTTTCAATATATGAGGTTCAACTGCAAGAGACTTCATTATTACAATATGAAATCTCAAATCAGCTCGTAATCCAAGGACCATTTTGATTCAAGCCCAAATCTGGACCCAATATAATTAAAGATTTGGACAGTTATAAAAAAGATGAGAACAGTCCTACTTCAGTTTTATAAGATCAACACATTATTTTGTTTGGTCTTCCATCTGGTCAATATTGTGGGGGTAACTAATGGCCAGTGCATGAAGAAAAAAGACTGCATTAAAGAAGGTGATATCAAGATCCTAGTTAATGGACCCCAAAACCTATCCCATTATTTGCATGCCAAAGAACCACCCACCGTTCCTAAAAATGGCATAAAACGTCAAAGCAGCACTAGGGGAAATAGCTATTCCTAAGCGTCTCTCCAGTCCAGTCCCTTTCTTCTGAGTTGTGCTCCTCTTCTAGCAGCTTGGAGACTGAGTATGTCATTCTTTGATCACCTCAGGATATATATCACTGGCACCAACCACCAGCCTAGTATACTCAGTCTCTAAGCAGCTAGAAGGAGCATTAAGCCAAAAAGACCTTAGAGTAGAGGGTTTTTTTTGTTTTGGTTGCCCTTCTTTCTTCCTTTATCTCATCCTTTATTACTTAATTTAATTTAGTCGCATTTTTATATTGTTGCCAGGAGCGTCTGCCCTTTCTCCCTCCCTCCTTCCCTCCCTCCCTCCATCGGCAAAGGGCTTGGGGCTGGGAGGAGGCTTGCTTTGGCCCGAGGAAATTTTAAAACGAAGAAAAAAATGGGATACTGGCAAAGTGCTTTCTGCCGTGTCTCCCAGTTCTATGGGGCTTCTGCACTGCCTTCTGCCTCGTGGCTGAAGCCTGAGAAATGGCTAAACATGAGGGTGGGAAGCCGGAAGGGGCCGATCGCTGCCCGAACATCCTTGGAGCGCTGGGACAGAGGCGCGAAGTAAGGGGGGCAGTTCAGCATAGGCGAGCCTCGTGGAGAGTGTGGCTCAATAGCCGTGGCTGCGGCATGCTTTGAACAAGCAAGCAGTGGGAGGTTTTCATGCGCTTCACATGCCGGGGACTTGGCCGAGTGCAGGGAGGCCTCAGAGCAGTGTAGGTAAACGGATCTCTCCGTTGGGGAGGGGGAGCTGCATTCAGCATTCTAACAGCTTAATTTGCCTTTTTCCACACATTTTGGAGTATGTATGTCCGTCTGTCCTTATGTATGTATGTCCATCCGTCCTCATGGCTTGGTCTGTGGAACCCACAGAGGAGCAGTCTCGGACGTGCAGGGGCTGCAGCCTAGCGGACCTCCAGAACCTTTAGCTTCAGGGTCACAGGAATCGGTGGAGCCCTTGGAAGGGCTCCTCGGGAGGTCCACGCCTCTCCTTGAGTGGGGAACAACAGGTGCCCTCTCAGCCACAACCGGGGACCTCCTCAGGAGTTGGAGGTCTCTGCGGAGATTTCTCCCCGACATTTGTGTTATTACACAAGGCTTTCTGTCTGCATCAATAGGGGAGTCAGTGATGCACACGAAAGCGGGTGGCACAGGACAAGTCTCTGTTGGACACAGTTATTCCCTCCAAGCGGGTTAGAACTTCGGAGGAAGAGATCCTCTCTCCCCTGGATCTGAAACATTAGAGAGGCCTCCAAAAAGGAGTTGGGGCAAGAAGAAGAAGAGCTCGAGGAGGGAGAGATCCCAGAGGAGCAATCAAGAATTGTGAGGGTTTTCCATGAGGAAGAACTACCTGCTTTAATTGGAGAGTCCCTGAAGGTGCTTAACATGTCCACAGAGGTCCTGGCGCAAGAAGAGGAGTTGGAAGATCCGTTGATTCAGGTGGTTAGGAAATCTTAGTTTTTCCTGCCCACAGGGTGGTCCGGAAATGATTCAAGAAGAATGGGATCAGTCGGAAGCCGGATTGAGGCACGTGCAGTCGATGTCGCGCTTGTACCCTCTGCCTGAAGTGGAGAAGGAATTGTTGAATTCGCCTAGATTGGATGCTGCAATTTCGGCGGTTACCAAACAGACTACCATCCCGGTGGAGGGCGTGCAGCTTTAAAGGATGCCCAAGACAAAAGGTTGGACACTTTGTTGAAGCAAGCCTTTGACATTAGTGCCCTGGCCCTTCAGGCATCAGTGTGTGGGACTTGGGTGGCCCTGTCTTGCCTGAGGTTGTCTCAACTACAGATGGCTGCTGAGTCTCTAATAGGACCACAGGGAGAGGCCGCGAGAATTGAGTCAGGTGCGGCCTATCTGGTGGATAGCCAATATGATCTTATTAGGAGTTTGTCAAAAAACATGGCTTCGGTGGTGGTGGCACAGTGGTATCTTTTGGCTCCACAATTGGGCGGCAGATGCATCGTCCAAAGCTTGGCTTAGTAGGCTTAGTTGCTTAGTTGTCTCTCCCTTAGGTCTGCTTTGTCAACAGGATACTGAGGCTGGTGGGTGGCGCCAGTGATATATATCCTGAGGTGATCAAAGAATGACGTACTCAGTCTCCAAGCTGCTAGAAGAGGAGCACAACCCAGAAGAAAGTGACTGGACTGGAGATCCTTCAGGAACACTAATTAGCAGGTAAGGTCTAATTACTTCTTGATTTACAGATATTGGCCAGTATCCATTAATCATTTAAATCCTGGAGATCCAAGTCCGATTTAAGAATACAATGATGTAGCTGTAGCCATTGAAAATAGTGCTTGACGGCAAGACTAAAATCTTGCCACAGTTCTGCAAATGATGCAGACACATGCTAATGTCTGTTAGTGTGTGCAAAATGTTAGTAAAAGGGGTCAAATATATTGTAGCTAACAAAATAACCATACAACCATACATGCAAATATGCACAAAAAGAAACAGACTTTTCAATGTGTTTTATGTGCTTTCAGTAACCTTCAGCTGTTTTGTGCTTCCAACTCGGTCTGAAGCAGGGCTGGGCTCTAGCACCATAAGCCTTCATTTGTATATATCGGGTTATTGTCTTAGCAGCACCCCCAGTCCAAAGCATGGAGTAGAAGAGCACAGTTGAGAACTGAATCCAGGTACCTCTATATAATATCCACAGTATTGCCTCTGAACCATCCTGTTGGTCCTAGAAAAAAACTTTGGAAGCAATATTCAAAGGATCTTATCTGGTTATTGGGACCTAACTAGCTAAGTCCAAAGAGAGAGAGATCCAGTGGCACTATCCAGTAGTGTGGCAGAATATTTCCTTTCACCATTTTGGTATTATCCAGATAGTGCTGGGACCATCCGTGGGCAGAGTGAGGTGGAGCCAGAATTTTTCTGGATAGTGCCAGTGCTGATGGTTAAATTTGGATATTCAGTGCTTGCTGGTATCTTGATACTGCAGCTGAATATCTAGTTTTAAAAAACGCAGACTGCCGCGGACAGAACATTACTCCATTTGACTTCATGAAGTCAGCTTTGATGGATAACATCCTTAGGTTCAATTATTTCCACAACATTTTCTGTAGCACTAAAATGCATCCTTCATTTGTGCAACGGAGTTTGATTATAGTCAAAACTGTATATCAGAGTGATTATAATGTGAAAGGCTATGGCTGTACATTGAGACATGATAAGACGTAGGATTTACTGTAAAATCATATTTCTAAGTGGATAATTTTACTCTCGGAAGCAAAGACCATTTCCATCTACAGAGTTTTATGTCTCTCTTTGGGAAATTAAAAAGAAATGGATGTGCCAAACTGTTTAGGATTCTGGTGATTTAATAGCTAATAGGGAGGGTGAAATATTATATGTGCAGCATTATTGACAGGGACGGCGATTGGTTTGCTTCTTGTGCATAAAACTTTTGCAGAAATTTTTACATATTTTGCAGGCGTCACAGTGACTTCTGTTCTTCATGAAGTTTCTTTGTTTCCTTAGTGTGCTGTTGCATGTTGGTATATTGCAGTCCCCCTCCTTCACCCCCATGTTTAATATCTTGTTACCAATTCATATCAAATCACCACTGTATTACTAACTGAAAAGGGAAATACTAAATAGTGTTCCTAGTCTGTGGACTGAGTTTCTAGGAATAATTTGTATCTTATTCCTGTAGCCCTATGGCTTGGAAATAGTAAGACATTTGTTCTTTCTGTACTTTGTACTTAGATCAGCATTATTTATGTTAAATATTAAGGCACCCTTTTACTAAAGTCCACTGGGATGTTGCATTTAATGCACATTTAGCAAGAAAACTAAAATGCATGAAGTTCAGTCTCAGCAGTAACTGTGAGGGTGGCACTAGCATGTTCCCACATACCTTAATGCAGTGGTTCTCAACCCAGTCCTCAGGGGACACCATGTCGGGTTTTTAGGATTCCCACAATAAATGTTCATGAGAGATTTGCATACAATGAAGGCAGTGCACGCTAATCTCTCTCATTCATATTCATTGTTGGAATCCATGCTGATTTCCACACTTAGCCCAGCATCAACAGCAATGTTCTCTCCGTGCCACACTTTACCTATACCTTACCATTCCCTTCAAGCGATGGTCAATTAACACACTTTAGTGGCCGTTATCTGTCATGTACATGCATTGAGTGCCCCTATGGGCCATTGCTCTCCACTGAAATGATGTGCAGGAGTAGCCTAGCATTTAGAGCACTGGCTTGGGAACCAAACAACCAGGGTTTGATTCCCCCTGGCACACTTTGGGTAAGTCACTTAACCCTCCATTGTCTCAGAAGAATCCAAGTTTAAGTTACAATATAAATCATTTTGACTAACAGGTATTTTATACCGTTTTAAACAAATACATGCTAACTGCTTAATGGGCTTAGTTAAAGTCCCTCTAAATTCTTTCAATTTTTATTTATTTATTTATTTTATTTATTTATTACAATTTCTTATATACCGCACTATTGTCAGCGCGGTTTACATACAACAAAATGACCATAACAAACTGTTTGGCTTCACATAGAACAGGAGAAAACAACTTGGATAACATGCTTATGCTTTACATAGAACAGGAGTAATAACTTGGATAACATGCTTATGCTTTACATAGAACAGGAGTAATAACTTGGATAAACGGGGAATGCAAACTAAACTACTTACATATGTACAATGAGATCGAGTATTGGGAATTCAGTGTGAACATGTGTACAATAGAGTTGATATATTAACTTGAGGGGGTGAGGGAGAGGCACTTATGTAGGGGTAGGGTTAATCTGGTAGTATTGAGTAAATAAATGGGATTTGAGAGCCTTTCTGAATTGTGATAGGTCAGTAATCGCACGGATGCCTGGTGGTAATGCGTTCCAACATTTTGGGGCATAGATACTGAATGCCCTGTTAGATGTTGCGGTTGTGTACTTTGTTGAAGCCTTTGGAATTACTAGCACATTTGTAGATGGGGTTCTCCTTGTTCTGTTGGGAGGAGCTGGCTGGATGATGTTGGTTAATGAGGGGGAGGTGATGCCATGGATAGATTTGAAGGTGAGTAACAAAGATTTGAATGAAAGCCTTCCTTGAACGGGGAGCCAATGAAGTTGTATTAGGATAGGCGTTATATGGTCGCATCTTGCTGCTCCTACTAAGATTCTGGCTGCGGCATTCATGGCAAGTTGCAACGGATTTAGAGATGATTGAGGGAGACCTTGGAGAATAGCGTTGGCAAAGTCAAAGTGTGGCAAGATAAGTGCTTGGTATATTGTCCGGAAGTCTTCAGTGCTTAGAAGGGATTGCAGGTGTCTGAGTGACCGGATTTTGAAGTATACGGCTCTGACTATGTTGGATATATGGGTTTTCATATCTAGTCGTTGGTCGAGGGTGACCCCTAAGTACCGAATTGCTGATTTGGTTTGGAGCTCAGCTTCTTTAACTTTTATATGAGGTGGGGGGCAGAATTTCTGGTCTCTGGTGATAAATAGCACCTCAGACTTTTTGTGTTGGATCCTGAGGTTTTGTGATAGGAGCCATTCGGAGACTGTATTGAAGCATTCAATCAGTGGCGAAAGGTCCATTTTTTCTGTGGAGAATGGCATAAATAGGAGGATGTCATCAGCATAAATTAGACAGTCGACCTTGAATGATTCGATAATGTTGAAAATAGGTTGCATGTAAATATTAAATAATAGAGATGAGAGGGAGGACCCTTGGGGGACGCCTTGTCGCTGATGGAAGGGTTCGGAAGATCTTGAACCTGATTTTACATGCTGCCATCTGCCATCAAGGTACGATCTGCACCAATCGAGGGCGACGCCACTTATGCCCTTTTCTTCTAGTCGTTCTATTAGCAGACCATGGTGTACAGAGTCAAAGGCTGCCGCAATGTCTATAAAGATGAGGGCGAAACCTTGATGGATGTTGTCGATACCTGTGACGATTTTATTGAAGAGAGAGGTAAGTAGGGTTTCGACGCCATGGTATTCCCTGAAGCCATGTTGCCGATGGTCTAGTGGGGAGGCTAAATCTATATGGTCTTGCAGTTGCCTTTGTGCTTCCTTTTCGATTATTTTGGCTAATAGAGGTATACTGGCTATGGGTCTATAGGATTCAACTTTGCTTGGGTCCAGTTTAGGGTTCTTTAACAGAGGTCTGATGGATGTTTGCTTGAGTGGTGCAGGGAAGGATCCATTTGAGAATGATAGGTTCATCATTTTTGTGATAAGTGGGCTGAGTTCTGATCGTAAATTTTTAATCCAATATGCGGGGCAAGGGTCAGTTTGTGCAGTCGTGGTGTTGAGTGCTGCAATAGTATCTTCCACATGTTTCTTGGATGGTGTGGAGAACTTATAAAGTAAAGTTGGACTGGTGGTGCCTTGTGCTATGAACGTGTTAACTTCATCAGTTTGAAGTAGCTTGGATTGTAAATGGTTGGCAAACTCTTGTGGGTGGATCTCTTCGGGATGGCTTGGGGATGGTTCCTTAGAGAATGATTTAACTAGTTCGAAAAGGTCACGAGGTTTGTTTAGAGATCTTTTGAGGGTGTCAGTATGGTATTGTTTCATATTTGATAGGATAGCCTCTTTGTAGATTGCAAGGTGAGTTCTGTAAGCTGACAGGTCTCCGGCGGAGTGGGAACGCCTCCATCTTTTCTCTAGTTTCCGTAAATGAGAGCGGGAGATACATAGTTCAGGAGAGAACCAAGGAGAATGTTTTCTATTATTTACGATGTTGTTCTTCGTAGGTTTTTGGGCAATAGCGCTAAGATTCTTATTCCATGAGGAGATTAAATTGTCGAGGTTGAGGGTTGCATTGTTGTATAGGGGAAGAGTTTCAGCCAGTATAAGATCTTTGTTGAAGGCTCTGAAGTTTCGAGAAGTGGTGTTGCTTAAAGTTCCATTGTTGTGTAGAGAGTTGTTGTTGATAGGTATGCTGAAATTGATAAGCTTGTGATCTGACCATGGTACAGAAGTGAGTGATGTTACCAGCTTTTCATTTGGATCTTGTAATGACAGAGGGGCAAAGATCATGTCCAGTATGTTCCCTTTGGTGTGGGTGGGTTCGTTGATGATTTGTCTGTAGCCCAGATCATTAATTGCTTCTAGTAGGGCAGTGGCATGACTGGAGTGAAGTGAAGGGAGATTGAAATCTCCTAGTATCCAGTTTGATAAGTTGAGGTTGCGAGTGTTGGCTGCTAGGTCGAGGATGTTGCAGAGATCGTCAGTTGAGGATGAGGGTGCTCTATATAGCAGGTTGATGGCGCATTGGTCATTTGCAATGGATATGATATCAAGATTGTTGGTACTGGAGGAGTCTGTTGTATGAAAATGCAAGTCCGTTTTGGTTAAGATAAGGGCCACCCTCCTCTTTTGATTCCTCTATGCCGGGAGTGGCTTGTGAAGTTGTTGGGTAATAGTTGGTTGAGAATTACATTGTCTACGTCGGAAAGCCACGTTTCAGTTATTAAGAGAATATCCAGGTTGTGGGATGCAATTAATTCAGTGACAACTGGCCATTTATTACGAATTGATCTTGCATTTATAAGGGCGCAATTAAGAACTAGAGTGGATTTCTCTGGTTTAGTTTGTTTGTTATGTTGGAGAGCTATGTGTAACAAATATGATTGACGTGTGTGTGTGTTCTTTAAGTGGTTAGGGTAGGCAGAGTTTGTCCATGTTTTGGCATGGTGCTGGAGTATTGGGATATGATTAGTAGCGTGGAATAAGGCTAGGGACTCAACAATCAGCCAAGAAAAGATCATGAGGCCGCTCATTATGGCCGTGATGGGTGGGGCCATTTCAGTGTTGATCTTGGATGTTGAAGATCTGGTGTCAGCCTTGTTGTTAGTGTATTGGTGGTAAGTCTATGCTGTGTTAGTGGGTATTACTGACTGCTGGGGGTTGTCAAGAGAGCAAATGCAGTATTTTGTAGTGGTTTGGCAGTGAATAGAGATAGGAGTGTAAACAGGTGTATAATATGCAAGTTCTAGTAGTGTACAACAGGCACAAATGGATCAAACATATCAATGAGACAGAATTTAGAGGTAAAGCTATTAAGTATTACACAAAGTATATGACAGATTTCAGAAACTATCTAATTCTGACTGAGTTTTGGAGACAATGCTGTTCGGTGGGGTATAAATTAGCAGGTAAATATTGTATGAGAGCTTACTGAGAGATAGTTAGTCAACAGTGAACCATTACATGAGAAACTCCAGGTATAAGGCAAAATAGCAGATACATAAGGGGTCTATCTAATCTTACTTGAGGCAATGAGAAAGAGCAGTAACTTCAAAGTTCCTGAGTATGCAGGGAGTGGATGTGAGACATGCCCAGCCAATGAGGAGTGTGGGATTTTATATGGGAGCTGCACTGGACTGGAATTAAATTGCAGTGAGGAAGTGATGCAATGTCCCATAAGATACAGCAAAGATAGCATGTCATAAGCTCAAAGTTCTTTTTGAAAAGTTGCTTACCTTGATAGAACATTTAATAGTAATCTGTGACAATAGGACATTGCAGTATAGCTAACGCATGGCCTAGACAAGGCATAAAGTAAAAAGCAGTTTTCTAAGGTTCTGCTTTTAGATTTTGCTTGAAAAGCCACTCTGCAAGAGAATCAATAATTATGCAGCATCTCGCCATCAGCCATGCCTTGGGAAATGCTTGGATGTATATCCCATAAAATCACCATACTGAAGGTGAAAAGGAATAGCAAAACAGTCTCTTCATCCTGAGAATAGTAAAAGCTTCCGTGGAACTATCTTTTTTGAAAGGAACACAATAGCCCAAGCAAATCTAACTTCTAGAATAGTCTGATGCTGATTAGCAAACTGTGTATCAAAGAAGCTATGACATGATGCTGTATTTATGGAGCAGGGCACAGCAATTACTAAAGCACTGAGAATCCTAAATTTGGCACCTATCTTAGAAGCCCACAAGTGAGAATCTCAAATTAGGCTTCCTATGTGTGAGGGAGCACACTGGTGGACATGTATACTAAATGGCTCATGGCTAGAATGGCTTGGAGCTGAAAATGAGTGTGGGGGTGGCACTCGACCCACCCTAGTAAATGGTGGTGTTTGTCATATCTCCATGTTACCAGCATAGGTATCCCACTGCTCCCATGCTTACTGTCTTTGGCACAATCCGCATAGCTGCAGTTACTGCCATCTCAGTGGATGGCACTAAGTGAACCCATGCTAAGTATCATATTGATGTGGAGCATCCACCAATATCCACGCTTCCCGCAATGCAGACGCTCCATGCGAAAACTACTCATTCTCTGCCCCAACCCACGGTGCTCTGGAAGCATGGGATTTTCAGCACGGCTACGTTTTCAGCACATGGTACATGGTGAGTGGCATGTACTTGATGTGCACTGAACCTTCTCGCTACCCAGTAGCACACTTTAGTAAAGATGCCTCTGAGTTCCTTAGTGCACTTGAAAAAATGTAATGCAATACTAAACTGATTTGATGCATGTTAATCTATAAATTAAAACTTGCTCCCTCACTCCGCTCTGCATTGGCAGGTAGTGTAGGTCTTCCTGTGCTGTCTGCCATGCAGGGAACCTGGGCCAGTCTGGTAAGTATAACCCCTGTGGTATCTGCAGAGCAGATGATGGCTGCTTCCCCTGCAGTTACCGCACAGGATTTGCACCTACCATACAGCATTTTGACATATGCAGCATGGAAGGTGCCAATCACTTGCTGCACTTTAGTAACAGAATCGCTAAGATCCTAGATGTTTTGAATATTGATCTCAATGACTGTTAGTCGGTGCCCCCCTCTGCTTTATTCTGTCTGGACTTGATATGGCACTGCAAGTAATAGATAATCAATCATGAGATCCTGTAGCTGATTTCATGTTTCCTCAAGATCTTTATTGTTTGTCAGAGTCACTTAATGTATTTTTCATCTCAGAAGAAAAAGGACAAAATCTTTAAGACAAAACAGACTAATATATTTACTGCATAACCATGCAGGGGTAACTGATGGTACAGAATCTACACATAGGCCAGGAGAGTGAAAGCGAGGGTGATGGCTCGTGTAGCAGGGGTTGTATATATTTAGCATTTGCAGAAAGACTGCTTTAGTGCTAAGTCAATGGAAATAAATATCATTCATAGATTACTAGTTAGTGTATAAATGTGTACTTAGGAGACTGTGGAAATAAGAATAAAAGGGTTTTAACGTATATATGAAAACAGGTCAGTTTAATAGCCGCCTGCCAGCATAAATTACTGGCCTTAAGATAAATGTTTTTTTAAGTCCAATCCTTTTATTGAGTTTGTAAATAGCATAATACATAAGTAATAACGTAAGGCCGGATATTGAATTACAATGGTGTCTGCGCTGACCCTTAACCCTGGCTATTCAATATGCGGCCCCAGTTTGCCATACAACCTCCAGCCACAGTAGCTAACCAGGCAGCAGTGATATTGCAGGCTCCTTGCAGCTAAAAGATAGGCAAGCATTTGCCACTCCAGGTCTCTGACCAGGCAGCATGAAATATCACCACTGCCCAGTTGGCAAGTGTCGCCGCCTCCGCTCCTTCCCAAAACACCCATGAGATGTCCCAACGCTAAGCAGCTAGCATCGGGCATGTAGGGGAGAAGATCGGGGATGTTAGTGCCATTGAACCGCTGAGCAGCATTTATGCAGTTTACAGGGCTGCAAATCGTGTAAATGCCTTTTATCTGGCCTGTAATGAGTAATACAACAGTATTATGAAGGGTAAACTAAAACAGGGAAAAAGAAAAGAACCCCCTTCCCTCCCCCCAACTGCCTGACATTTTGAGGGATTAGATCTAAGTGAGTTGTACATAACTATCATTATTGACATTTCACGTTTGCATTGATTTAAAACAATACCATCCATTGTCATGCAGGAACAATTCCTTATGTGCCATCATCCAACAGCATAATTACACCCCTCAACCTTTCCCCAATGATTAACCACAATGGGCCTTCCATAGCTAAGGAGATAAGTCAATTTTGCTAGAAAACCTTCCAAGGGGTACCAGTGCATTGCAATTATTACTCATTTGATATTCTTTCTCTAACAACTGTAAAACAATTGCAATGAGAATATCGCATAATCTCTGTTCAGAGGTAGATGGACTCCAGTTTCTGAAGCAGAGTGAATTACAACTTTGTAATTCAGTATAAGATCACATTGAAAAATCTTTGATTAAAATAGACTGGATTTCTGACCAAAATCCTTGTATCACGACAATCAAACAGCATATGAGCTAGTGTACCATCCTGCCCATTAGTGTCAGCAAAGATTTATTTTTGACAGGCTAGTTCTAGTCTTACTAGTGTCCGAAGGATCCAGTGAACTAAATAGAAAAGCATTTGCCAAATACTAGCAGCCACTGTAGGGCACATTGTATATTCCCAGTAAGTATCACAGTAATGTCTTTGTTGGCCACTACCTCCTGTTCACATATTGTCTGCTATAAGCTTCTCAGAGATCAAAAGTACTCCACTCCTAGCAATATTCAATATGAACACTTATGGCCCATCTCTTTCAGTCACAAAGCTATCTCCAGTATGTCAGGATTCTGAGAATAAGGACCTTTGAGAAGTCAGAAACTTATAGACAATGTGACAATCAAATCCATTGAAATTGGAGTCTGCTAGACTACAGACTTGAGTACTTCTCATGATAACAGTTTATCATCTTCCAAGACTTATTGTAGAGTCCAAAATCCCTTAGTATAATAGCTGAACCAATTAAACCTCCCCCCCTCCCAGCTTTGAGGGCAGCATTAAACCATAAGGTCAGGAGGTCCAGAAGTTTGTAAATATAAGAACATAAGATATGCCATACTGGGTCAGACCAAGGTCCATCAAGCCCAGTATTCTGTTTCCAACAGTGGCCAATCTAGGTCACATGTACCTAGCAGTTTCCCCAAGAGACACAAGTTCCACAATGCTTGTACTGGGTCAAGCATTGATATCTTCGGTCACTTCTTAATAATGGTTTAATTTGTTTAATTGCAACAAATCTTGCCTGGAAGAACAAATAGCAACAAAGCCTTAAGTTTCTCAGGTAGATTAATGCCCATATTCAGTCACTGTTAAAGGAATGGGTTCGAATAACCATATGGGGAAGTGTCAGAATTCACTTCTTCCACCAGCCATTGCAGACCATGATGTAATTGAAAAGCCATTTGATATAAATCTGGGAATCCTAATCTGCCACTATCTTTTGAGCCTATAAATTCTTAAGGGCTATATGAGGGGATTTCTCCCACCATAGGAATTTTAACCAATTACCAATCAATTTAAACTGTGCAGGGCATAAAGCGAGGAGTATCAAGAGAATGGTTTAACTGCGGGGCAAGGTCATCTTAATTGATTCTACTCTTCCCCAGCAAGAAAGTGACAATGTTGTCCAGATAGAAATCAGTTTTATAAGCAAGGCCTTAAAATGGATAAGATTAAGTCCTAATGCATAGGCACTTCTGTAGAAAAATCCATCAGGTTTCATTTCAATTCATGAGCTCAATTGCTAATTTGGTGCAATAATTAAAGAGGATGCGTTCAATTCCAGCAATATTCATTTCAAAACCAGAAAAGATGAACTGCTGCAGTTTCCCAAAACATTTTCAATGACTCCATTGGGAACGAGGATTATAAGTACATGATCAGCATAGTCTAGTAATTTATATTTATTAGCTTCCATTTTGATTCCTTTAATGGGTTCTGTCTTTATTTATTTAGCTGTATTTATATCCCGCTTTTCACCGGGTCAAAGCGGTCAATTGGGAGATACATTTAACATGAGGGGATATGACACACATACGCTAATACTTACAGGGAACATGGGCAATGGAGGGTTTAGTGGCTTGCCCAAGACCACAAGGAGTGCCTATAGGACTAGAAATCCCAGTCCCTCCGGCCTGAGATTGCTGTCCCCAGGTGGGATTTGAACCCCCGGCCCTCTGCCTTGAAGTACCTTGTCCTAACCACTAGGCCACTCCTCCCTAATGGTCAATAATATGGTTAAAATTGCCTTAGAACCCCTAAGGGAGGACAAGGGACATCCTTGCTTCATTACCTGCATTAAGTGGAAAAAATTCAGAAAGGGCTCCATTGATAACCACGTGAGACTGAGGGCAAGCATAAACTCAAACTAGTTTGATGAACACAGTACCACATCCTATCCATTCCATTACTCTGAAGACCCTATCAAATACCTTTTCTGCTTCCACTGATAGGGCCACAATGGGAACCTTCATATTACGAGCTGCTGCAATGAGATCTGCTAATAAGTGGGTATCATTAATAATTTGGCCACACATGAAGCCTACCTTGTCCTGATGGACTACCTTTATGTAGAACCCCTTGCAGTTTAATATCCAAAATTTTAGGATATAATTTTCAGTCTACATTCAACAATGATATGGGCAAATAAGGGTGAGGACTATCACCCATATTTTAGATATCAGTGCTGCGTCATGTCTGTGCAGCACTGTGTACGACTTGTAGCACTATACAAATGCTCAGTAGTAGTAGTAAGGATATTAATTCTTCTCCAAAGCCACATCTATATGCTCCTTCATCTGGATAATGCTGAAACAGTTGTAGCATAAGAGGACCTAAATGTAGCATAAATTTATGGTAAGTCTGGTATCCAGACCTGGTGTCTTTCCAAAGGATAATGTCTAAAGGTCTTTGAGAGTAATGGAATCATCAAGAAAATGTCTGTCCCTTCAGATATGGTAGTAAATGCTAGGGAGCTAAGAAAATTCTCTAATTCCACTTGCTTTAATGGGGCAAAGCCAACTTGAATATAGCCAAGGAGTCTTGTCGCAATCTGTTTATTTTTTTTTTAAGGTATGAATACGCAGGAAGATAAAGATGTTCCGATATCTGGCTTTTCAGAATGCCTTCAGCAAGCCCCCCATAAAAAAACTATTGAAGAAATTAAAAATCATGGGATAGAAGCCAGGTGGCGTGGTAACTGGTGAAATGATAAAGTAGGGCTAAATCACCAACTTTCTCAACCTGGACGTACAACCCTGCTATTCGGTGCTCTGAATCTACCCCATAGTGAAAACGGGGACTAGGGTATGGTAAGATACACAAGAAGTGGACAAGAGTGAAGAGCATCAGGATCCAAAAGAGGCTTCAAAGAGGTGGGTTTTTAGCCTGGATTTGAAAAGTGCTAGAGAAAGGGCCCAACACACAGACTCAGGTAGTTTGTTCAAGGCATATGGAGCAGCAAGATGGAATGAACGAAGTCTGGAGTTAGCAGTAGAAGAGAAGGGCACAGATAAAAGGGAGCTGCTAGAGGAGTGGAGTTCCCAAGGGGTGTAGAGTGAGATAAGAGAGGAAAGGGAGTGAGGAGCCACAGAATGAATGCACTTGTAGGTAAGTTGAAGTTTGAACTGCATGCGGAAACTGATAGGGAGTGAAGGGTTACATGAGCACAGCGACACTGGTGGAAGATAAGCTGTGCAGCTGAGTTTTGAACAGATTGAAGGGGAGAGAGCATCTGTAATGCTCTCCATCTTTTTGCTCTGAGACCTGGCTCCTCCCAGAAGACTCTGCTTCAGTTGCTGCACTCTGTCATGGTGGATACCAGTTCTCCCACACACCTCATCCCACTGACCATGGTGGTAGTGTTGGGTTTCTACTCTTTTCTACCAATTTCAACCTCTCCTTCTGCCTCAGTTTCACTCCTTTCCCTCCTTTTGAAGTCCACTCCATCTGCCTTTTTACTTCACTACCTCTCCAGATAGCTGTTATTTATCAACCCCCTGACAAGTCCACCTCCTACCTTTCTCACTGACTTTGACTCATGGCTTTCCTTCTTTCTGGATTCATCTTCCCCTTCCCTTATTCTCAGATTTTAACATTTTATGTTGATAACTCTCTGTCCCTTATGCTTTAAAGCTTCTTTCCCTTAACACCTCATTCAATCTCCAGCTTTGTTCTACTGCCTCTATGCTTACCATTAAACATTTGAACCTCGGCAGCACAGACTGCAGAGATCTTAAGTATGCACATTTCAGACCACGCCGCTATCTCTTTGAGAGTAGAGTGGGCTGCGTCGACCGACCCTCCCCGGGTTTGGTCCTTCCAGAGATCATTGTTGGCTGACCCACTGTTTCAGGCCGAAATTAAAGGTTTTATTAAGGAATATTTTGATTTGAATAAGATAAATGAAACATCGGCCTGGGCCTGGTGGGAGGCTTTTAAAGCCTCGCTGCGCGCTGTAATTACCAGTTTTTCCATAGCAGAGAACAAAAAAAGGCTGGCTCGTTTGCAGTCTCTTGAAGCTCAAATTAAAGCCGGGGAAAGGCTCTTGCTTAATAATGTTTAAGCCGGGGCTTCTCTTGCGTTTACAAAGGCTTCGTTTTCAATACAACTCGATCTTAAATGCGGAGATTGATCAGGTGCTTCTCAAGCAAAAATCCCAATATTATGGGGAGAATAATAAAGCGGGTAAATTACTAGCTAATTCTTTAAAAAGGAGGAAAGATAGAACTAGGATTGTAGAAATTGCCGATCAATCCCGTGGAGTTTTGAGAAACACCGAAGAGATTCTAGACGCCTTTGCAGATTACTATCGGAGTCTTTATACCTCTGAGGTATCTGCAGAAGAGGAGGCAATGGCAGGTTTTCTGCAACGGTTGCAGCATCCCTGCCTTTCTAAGTGTCGGTCCGAGGAGCTGGACAAACCTTTTTTAGTGGGTGAGCTTCGTAAGATCATTGCTGACCTTCCATCGGGTAAAGCGGTTGGTCCTGACGGTATCCCCGGTGAGTTTTACAAGGTGTTTAGAGAGGAATTGTTGTCTCCTCTTCTTCTTTACTTTGAGGCGATTGGCAATTCCTCTTCGAAGGTTGGCAATTTCGGGGAAGCCACGGTTATTGTCTTAGAGAAACCTGGACGTGATCCCACTTCAGTGACGAATTATCGTCCTATCTCCCTACTTAACACCGATTATAAAATCTATGCGGCGGTCCTGGCAAATAGGCTAGCCAATGTTATCGGTGAAGTGATTCACCCGGACCAATGCGGTTTTATTCCTGGGAGAGCCACATCTGACAATGCTCGGCTTCTCTGTCATCTATTAGAGCGCTCTCATCTTGCCCAGCTCCCCTATGTGGGGGTCTCTCTTGATGCTGAAAAAGCCTTTGACAGACTAGAGTGGTCTTTTCTCTTCAAAGTTCTAGATTGGTTTGGCTTTGGTGTAGACTTTATCAGCAAAGTACGCTCTCTCTACTTACATCCTATTGCCCGGATAAGTGCAAATGGAGTTCTTTCGGTTTCTTTCTCGTTGCATCGGGGCACCAGACAAGGTTGCCCTCTTTCCCCTCTTCTCTTTAATTTAGCTTTAGAACCACTACTCCTTGCTCTGCGGCAGAATGATCATATCAGTGGCTTTGAGGAGGGGAGCTGGCAAGTCAAGGTGTCCGCGTATGCGGACGATCTCCTCTTGTTCACGCAACCATCAGCTATTCCCGCAATCTTACAGTTAGTCGATCATTATTCCGGCCTTTCGGGTTATAAAATTAATTGGTCCAAGTCGGTTGTATTCCCGATGAATGGCCTAGCCACCTTTGATTTAGTGGAAGATTTTCCGTTTCGTTGGGAAGCAGGGACCATTAAATATCTAGGGGCCAAATATGGCTCTCCTCTCGAACGAGCGGTCCAGGAAAATGTTGAAGATCTACTCCGGTCCGTTAAGCAGTCTGTTTTAACCTGGTCCCCTTTATATCTTACCTGGTGGGGGAGGCTGGAAGCCATAAAAATGGTTTTAATGCCTAAAATAAATTATGTACTTGGCATGCTTCCGGTCCTGCTACCTCAGGGTCTTTTCTCAGAGCTAGACCGTCTCCTTTCTCGTTTTCTCTGGGGCGGTCGCCAACCCAGGATTGCTTTGAAAAAACTAAAAGCTAGTAAAGACAAAGGGGGTGTACACTTTCCCGATTTTCGGTCCTACCACAAGGCGCTTCTCTTAAAGCAAGCTGCCCTTTGGACCTGTGTGGAGGCTCTGGATGCGGTTCCGGTTTGGCTAGAATTTGAAAGACAGATTGTCGCTCCCTCCCCGCTAAGGTGGCTGCTAGGGGCGAGACACCCTGAGAAGTTACTACTGGGCTCGGTGATTGGTGCTACCCAGGCGGCGTATCTATCTTCGGCAAGACAGCTGGCAATCGCTTCTCCTGGGGGTCTGAAATCTCCTTTGTGGTGGAACCCTAAGCTGCGGATAAATGGTAAGATGTTTTCTTGGAAGAAATGGCAGGAGACGGGAATTTGGTCAACTGATCAGTTGGCAGGGTCTTTCGGCTGGAAAGATTTCTCCTATCTGCAACGTGAGTTTGCCCTTCCCGACTCTGCCTCTTTTTACTGGTTCCAATTACGTCATTGCTTGCGGGGTGGGGGTTTTTCTCCTGTAACGTCATGCTCTGACTGCCCGCTTGTTACTGTCATGGCAGAAATTGCAGGGCAGAGGGGGGGTGTCTCTCGAATCTACGCTTTGCTTAGAGATTCCTCTCCGCCCTTGCTCCGCGGGCTTGAGAAAAATTGGGAGGGGGAGATCTCACGCCAGACATCAAGTAGGGTCTGGAGAATTGCCTGGGGCTCCGTTACAAGGGTCTCGAGATCTGCTGCACTCACCCAATCTTTATACTTTTTCTTACATAGAGTGTACATTACTCCCGTTAGATTAGCCAAATGGGACAAGTCCTCTGCAGCCAAGTGCTGGACATGTTCTGCAGCTTTAGGCACATTCAAACACATGATTTTTGATTGCTTACACGTTCAGAGCTATTGGCGTTCAGTTTGGAACAGGATACAGGCCATCTTACAAATTAATGTTTGTCTGACATGGGGTATAATCTGTCTGAGATCCTCCTTTCCGGTGCCCGGACTATCTAAGGACAATTTATTTCCTTTTCAACTTTCTGATGGCCGTAGCTTTGAAAGTTATCTTTGCTAACTGGAAAAATTCGCGGAAACTATGCATGAATAAGTGGTGGAATCTCGTATCTCAAATGGTCAAATTTGAGAAACTTTACTGCACATTGCATTTCCCTGATAAGGCCCCTATTGTTCTTGATAGGTGGCGGGCACTGGATACTTTTGTTGCCTTGTCTCTTATCTAATGGGTGGGTCCTCAGACATTTTGCCCCCTGCTTGTATTGTATTTTGAAGTTCAGCGCCCTCAGAAATGCTTGAGGTTTTTGTTGTTTTTCTTTGAAGGGTGCTTTTTAGCAGTTCTTGGTCCTTTTCGTTGCTGCTGAACTTTATTAATTTTTATCTTTTATGTTCGTTTTGGTGCCCGAGTTTGGGCTTCACCCCGGCGGGCCTAAGGGGGGGGGGGAGGTGGGAGGGGGTTGGGGATGGGTTTAAGGGTTTTTTTTTTTTTTTTTGTCTTGTTTTCTTGTCAGTTGTTATGTTGTATTGTAGTGTGAAAATTTTCTAAATAAAGAATTTAAAAAAAAAAAAAAACCATTTGAACCTCAGTTCTTCCCTTTATCTGACTATCACATGCTAAGCTTCATGCTTCATCACCCCCTGCCTCAACCTCACCCAGTCTCCTCCATCCTTTTTAGAAATCTTCATATTATTGACCATCGGCTCATCGCCTCTTTCCTCCACTATGTCACATGAGTTTTTTGAGGCAGTAGCTTCCTATAACATTGCACTCACAACTGCTCTGGATGCTCTTCCTGTGCCTATGCGAAGTCCTGTTACTGCACTTCAGCCCTAGCTTTCAACTACTCACTATCTACATTCTTGTGCCGCTCAGCTGAGCACACTTGACTCGAATCCCGCACCCTTGTGGACTTCCTACACTTCAAATTCATGCTTGCCTATTTACACTTAGTCATAGCACTCACCAAACAAGACTACTATGTCCACCTGATTGTCTTGCCTCTGACCCTCGCCATCTCTTTACAACTTTCAACTCTCTCTTCAATCTGCCTCCGCCTCCGCCTCCGATCCCTCCTTCCCTTTCTGCCCAAACTTTGGCTATTTTCATGACAAAGACCACAAGACTACACTCCAAATCCCCACAAGGTCAACTCCATCCCCTCTTCTCCCTCCTCACTCCCAACTCTTCCCCTCAATCACTGCCACCCTTTCTTCCTTTTCTAATATCTGAGGAGGAAACCATTAATCTTCTTTCCTCCTCAAAACTCACTACCTGCTCCTCTGATCCTATTCCCACCTGTCTCCTAAGCTCCATTTCCTCCACTGGCATCCCTTCCATCTTTCATATTCTCAACCTCTTGCTCGCCACTGCAACTATTCCTGCAGCCTAATGTTGTAGTCACACCTCTCCTCAAGAAAACCTCACTAGATCCTACCTGTCCTAACTATTGACCCATCTCCCTTCTTCCCTTCATTTCTAAACTACTTGAATGTGCATTTTGCCACCATTGCCTTGACTTTATCTTCTCGAGGCCATTTGGATCCACTGCAATCTGGCTTTTGTCCTTTAAATTCTACTGAAATGGCTTTTGCCAAAGTCTCCAGTGACCTTTTTCCTGTCTAAATCAAAGGGCCTTTACTCAGTCCTCATCCTTCTTGACCTTTCTGCAGCTTTTGACACTGACCATCACCTTCTCCTCAATACCTTGTCCTTGCTTAATTTTAAGGGCTATGTGTATCCTGGTTCTCTTCTCTCCCATCACACTTTCAATGTTTGTGCTGGTGGATCTTCTCCCCTGCTATCTTGCTCTTAGTTGGTGTACCCCAAGGCTCTGTCTTGGGCCCACTCCTTTTTTTCTCTCTATACCCAAGCTCTTGGTGCAATCATCCCCTCATGGCCTTTTGTACCATCTTTACACTGATGACTCTCAGATCTACATCTCTACACCTGAAAGCTCTCTGGCAATCCAGGCCCAGATCTCTGCCTGCCTCTGGCATTGCTGCCTGGATGTCTTACTGCTGTTTGAAATTGAACATGGCCAAAACCGAACTTCTTATTCTTCCCCCGAAACCCACCACCCCCTTCCTCCTTTCTTGATCTCTGTGGATAACACTCCTCCCTGTTTCCTTGGCAAAAGAAGAGACAGGTTTTAGCCATCTGTTGGATGTGACCAGAGAAAGAGAGTAGTCAGATAACCCCAAGGCTGCAAGCTGAGGAAACAAGGAGTGTAGTGCCATCCACAAAAATAGAGAAGAGAGGAAGAAGGGAAGTGAGTTTAGGGTGAAAGATAGGGAGCTCAGTTTTGGCCATGTTTAGTTTCGGACAGTGGTAAGACATCCAGGCAGTAATGTGGGATAAGCAGGCAGAGATCTGGGACTGGATTCCTGGACAGATTTCAGGTGCAGAGAGGTAGATTTGAGAGTTGTCAGCATAAAGATGGTACTGAAAACCATGTGAGGAAATAAGCGTGCCAAGGGACTGAGTGTAGAAAGAGAAAAGTAGAGGCCCCAAGACAGAGCCATGAGGTACACCAACAAAGCAGGATGTCAGTAGATGAGGATACACCAGAACATACATACATTAAAAGTGTGATGGGAGAGAAGAAAACTAGGACAGAACAGAGCCCCTAAATCCAATTGAGGACAGGGTATCAAGGAGAAGATGGTGATCAACAGTGTCAAAGGCAGCAGAAAGTTCAAGAAGGATGAGGATCAAGTAAAAGCTCTTGGATTTGGTGAGGAACAAGTCACTGGAGAATTTGGGAAGAGCTGTTTCTGTGGAATGTAGAGGATGAGAGCCAGACTGGAGTGGATCCAAAAGGGCTTGAGAGGAAAGTCAAGAAAGCAGCAATAATCTGCTAGTTTTGAAGCAAAGGGGAGGAGACAGGCTGATAACTGGAAGGACAGGCAGGATCTAGAAGAACACCAGAATGGCATTAACTGGAGCAGGTCGGACTTGATGCTCCCTCCAGACCTTGCCCTTAACTTACCCCAAGCCTTCCCCCCCCTCCCACCCCCTTTCACATAAACACTCAGACACCAATCTTTGGTAACAATACTGGTCGCAGCTTTATTAAACCAAAACAATGCATAACAGTAAACCTCCAATAACATCATTTTCAAACCCAACGGAAATAGGCTCCACCAGCCATGTCCATAGCAAGGTGTGCCCGCTTCCGCTTTCCCAGCTTCTCTCCCCCCTCCGGGCACCTGACTTCGCCATATCATTAGCAAAAGCCCACCCAGGGGTGGAGACAGGCTGATAACTGGAAGGACAGGCAGGATCTAGAAGAACACCAGAATGGCATTTATAGAGGTGTATGTCCCAAGAGACTGTTCTGCAAATTGGGGGAAAAGATCTTGAAGTACCAAGAAATGCAGTCAGGCCAAGAAAATGTGACAAAGATAGTTCTTTCCGAT
Source organism: Ichthyophis bannanicus (assembly GCA_033557465.1). Lineage (NCBI taxonomy): Eukaryota > Metazoa > Chordata > Amphibia > Gymnophiona > Ichthyophiidae > Ichthyophis > Ichthyophis bannanicus. The sequence goes on along the minus strand of CM066049.1, from coordinate 113,049,515 downwards.
TGTGTTGGGTGCCACAGACTTGATTAAGAAGAATTTCCAAGCACACCTTGATAGATAATGCATACATGTCACAGCTTACAAATTCCAGAAGGAGGCTTTTTTTTGGCATGATGCAAGTACTATGCTGAGCATTAGCAGTAAATTTGAGACGGAGATCATACTCCATGACTATCAGGGAGAAATTGCCCCCGATAGAAAGACTAAAGGACATGTAATGAAGCTACATTCAAGACTAATTGGAGAAAATATTTTCATTCAATGCATAATCAAGCTTTGGAATTTGTTGCTGGAGGGTATAGTAAATGTTGTTAGTATAGCTGGGTTTAAAAGAGGTTTTGGCAAGTTCCCAGAGGAAAAGTCCATAAACAATTATTAAAGTGGACTGAGAAAAATCCACTCTTACCTTGGAATAAGCAGCATGGAATCTGTGTACTTTTTGGGAACCTGACAGGTATAGTATTTGTGACCTGGATTGGCCACTGTTGGAAACAAGACACTGGACTTGGTATATTCCAGTATGTCATATCCTATATTATATATGAGAGCCGGGGTACTACTTATTTATCTGATAGGTCTGTATTTTACCACTATGCCATAGGAGCTCTTCTCTTAGACAACCATTGCAGTGTTCTAGGATATGCAGAACCAGCCTAACCATCAGGCAAACTTGGTGGTTGTCTAGTTTTGAATGCCCTGTTCTTTGTCGTCCCCGGAAGTTGCTGCCCTAAACAGTACATTTTAACAGTCAGGTGGTGTAAAGCTTAATTCTGCATAGGGTCACTACAGTCTGAACCAATTCTGGGGCCAGATCTGAGGATATACACCCTTAAGTTCAATATTTGATAAGACCATCATAATGACAAACCAACCCCTTCCTCAACAGAAGAGGCATGTCCTGATAGTTAGAACATTATCCCAAGCCTCCAGGAGAAGTTCTTTGACTTGAAGTCAAAGCTCACCTGTACTACGAACTTTACATGACCTTGAGTAAGTTAATTTGAAGATAGTAGTGAGTGTCCCTGTTGAGCTTACTATCCCCCAGGTACTGTATATCTGCAGGACTTCAAGATCAATTACAGAGTTTCCCCTTTGAAAATGAGGTTAGTGCACATCTCTCTGCAGGCTTTTCTTCCCTTGATCTAACTCCACCGCTTTACCCACCTACTGGGGGCAGAGATGTGTAAACTACAGACCGATGAGCCTGACGTTGGTACCAGGCAAAATGGTAGAAACCTTTATAAAGAATAAAATTACCGAATATGTAGATAGTCATGGCTTAATGGAAGAAAGTCAACATGAATTTAGCAAGGAAAGTTTTGTCTTACTAATCTGATATTTTTTTTGAAGGTGTGAATAAACAGGTAGACAAAGGTAAGCCAGTTGATATAGTGTATCTGTATTTTCAGAAAGCCTTTCTTAAGGTCTCTCATGAGAGATTCTTGGTGAAATTAAAAAGTCATGGGATAGGAGGCAGTGTACTATTGTGAATCAGGAACTTGTTAAAAGACAGAAAGCAGAGAAGAGGGGGGCTAAATGACCTATTATCTCAATGGAGAGAGGTGAATAATCGAGTACCCCAAGGATCTGTGCTGGCCCCGCTGCTTTTTAACATATTCATAAGTGACCCAGAAATGGGATTGAGTGAGGTGATCAAATTTTCAGATGGCACAAAATTATTCAAAGTTGTTAAAATGCAAGACTGTTGTGAAAAACTGCAAGAGGATCTTGATTGGAAGACTGGATGTCCAAAAGGCAGATGCAATTTTATGTGGACAAGTGCAGAGTTATGCACCTAGGAAAGAACAACCCAAACTACATTTACATGATGCAAGTTTCCACATTAGGAACTACCACCCATGAAAAAGATTTAGGCATCATCATGGATAATATGTTGAAACCCTCCACCTGGTGTGCAGCAGCGGCCAAGAAAGCAAATAGACTGCTTGGAATCATAAGGAAAGGAATGGAGAATAATACCAAGAATATTATAATGCCTCTGTATTGTTCCATGGTGCGACCACACCTTGAATATTGTCTGCAATTCTGATTGCCATATCTTATAAAGGATATAGCAGAATTAAAAAAGGTACAGGAAAGAGCCACCAAAAATTTTAAAGGGGACAGAAGGATATGACTGAGGAAAGGCTTAAAAGGTTAGGGCACTTCAACTTGGAAAAGAGAAGGCTGAGGGGAGATAGAGGTTTATAAATTAATGAATGGAGTAAAATGGGTAAATGTAGATCGATTTTGTTTACTCCATCAAAAAGTAGACTAGAGGACATGCAATGAACCTACAATGTAACTCATTTAAGAGTAATGAGAGAATATTTTTTCACTCAATGTGTAATTGAACTCTGGAATTAGTTACCAGAAGATGTAGTAAAAGTTGTTAGTGTAGATGGCTATAAAAAAGGTTTGGAAGAGTTCTTGGATGGAACAGTCCATAAATCATTATTAAAGAGGACCCAGGAAATCCACTGCTTACCTCAGAACAAGCATTGTAGAATTTATGTACGGATTGGCCAGGATACTAGGCTTGATGGACCTTGGTCTGAGCCAACATGGTGAAAAATGAAGTCAAATATCTGGGGAGTTACCCTATATCAGTGATGGCTAACCTTTTTGAGCCCGAGTGCCCAAACTGCCGCACAAAACCAAAGAATTTCCTCAAAGTGCCAGCACGTCAATTAAACCTTAACAACAAGATTTTAGTATCTAAAAACTCTTTATAAAGTTGCCTGAACTATGTAACATCATTTGTAAAGTTTGGAATCTTTGTATTGTCAGAGAATCAATTTGATTCACAATCCTTTGGTTTTCATTTCAATTTATTGGCAATTTATAATGTTTTAATGATTTCATTCAATTTAGAAACAGGGAAGGCAATAATTAAACTGGGAACCCCAAAAGCCAAACTTGGAATGTACAACACTGTAGAAATAAAACTATAAATTAATTTCCTCTTGTACTAAACAAAGGACAGACACTAATGATGCACATTTCCCAGAGCTGACATATTCCAGTTAATAAATTCAAAATAAAGAGATATCTTTGTACCTTTTGTGCATTTTTTTCAGTTGCAATTGTTCCAGCCACTTTCTTCTGGTTTATTTGTGTCTTCTGCTATCTCTCCATCGTCTGCTGTCCATTTCTCCTTTCTTCTCTTCTAGTTTTTTTCCATTCTCTCTCTTCATCTGCTTTAACATAATAATCTCTCCTTTTTTAGTCTCCCAATACCCGGCCAATTGTACATTTTTCTTCCCTCCCACACAAAATATTTTTCCCCTCTCCATTTCACTCTCCCAGCCCCATCCCCTTCTAATCTCCCCCAACATCAGCTCCCATTTAATTCCAGCCCACCCAGTATCCGCTCCCTTCTAGTCCACATCAGCCCATTTCCAGTCCCCCCCATCAGTCCATTTCCAATCCTATCCGAGTCCCTTCATCAGCTCATTTCCAATACCAGCCTCCCATCAGCCCATTTCTAGTCCTTTCCTAGTCCCACCATCACTCAGCCCATTTCTAATCCAAGCTCCCCATGAGCCTACTTCCAGTTCTAGCCCCTCCATGAGTCCATTTCAATCCAAGCCCCCACCACAGCCCATTTCCAAACTTAGCTCCCCAACACCCAATTCCCAGTCCTATCCTAGCCCCTCCATCAGCCCATTTCCTGTCCTAGCTCCCTCCCCTAAGAGCCCATTCCAAGCCCCCCTTCCCATCAGCTATTTGCAGTTCAAGCCCCCTTCCACTCAGCCCATTTCCATTCCAAGTCCCCCTCCCCATCAGCTATTTGCAGTTCAAGCCCCCCACTTCCCCTCAGCCCATTTCCATTACAAGCCCCGTCCCCATCAGCTATTTGCAGTTCAAGCCCCCCACTTCCCCTCAGCCCATTTCCATTCCAAGCCCCGTCGCCCATCAGCTATTTGCAATTCAAGCCCCCTTCCACTCAGCCCATTTCCAGTCCTAGCAACCCCCCAACCCATTACCAGTCCTAGCCCCCCATAGCCCACTCCCAGTCCTAATCCCACCAGCCCATTTCCAGTCCTAATCACCCCTCCCCATCAGCTATTTGCAGTTCAAGCCCCCCACTTCCCCTCAGCCCATTTCCAGTCCAAGCCCTGTCCCCAGCAGCTATATGCAGTTCAAGCCCCCCACTTCCCCTCAGCCCATTTCCATTCCAAGCCCCGTCCCACATCCGCTATTTGCAATTCAAGCCCCCGTCCACTCCGCCCATTTCCAGTCCTAGCAACCCCCCCAACCCATGACCAGTCCTAGCCCCCCATAGCCCACTCCCAGTCCTAATCCCACCAGCCCATTTCCAGTCCTAATCCCCATCACCCCATTTTCAGTTTAAGCCCCCTCATAGCCCATTACCAGTCCTAACCTCCCCATCAGCCCACTCCCAGTCCTAATCCCACCAGCCCATTTCCAGTCCTAATCCCCATCATCACCCCATTTTCAGTTTAAGCCCCCTCATAGCCCATTACCAGTCCTAACCTCCCCATCAGCCCCACTCCCAGTCCTAATCCCACCAGCCCATTTCCAGTCCTAATCCCCCATCACCCAATTTTTAGTTTAAGCCCCCCATAGCCCATTATCAGTCCTAACCCCCATCAACCCACTTCCAGTCCTAATCCCACCAGCCCATTTCCAGTCCTAATCCATCACCCAATTTTTAGTTTAAGCCCCCCCCAGCACCCATCACCACTCCTAAACCCCCCCAGCACCCATCACCACTCCTAACCCCCCCAGCACCCATCACCACTCCTACCCCCCCCAGTGCCCATCACCATCACCACTCCTAACCCCCCAGCGCCCATCACCACTCCTATTCCCCCCGCAGCGCCCATCACCACTCCTAACCCCCCCAGCCAGCCCAGCCCAGCCAAAATTTCAAAGAAAAAAAAGCTGTCTTCTGCCGCTTCCGGGGCCGCCGCGGCAGAATCGAGTGTGCCGCGGGGCCCCCCCTGTGCCTGGCAGAGCCTGCCCTCCAGATCCTGCCTTCCCCGGTATCAGCTCCCTGTTTCCAGCTTGTCACACGCGCCGGCTTTCAGAGCGCGAAGGGAACTAGTTTCCCTTTTGCGGCTCTGTTAAGCCCGCAGGGGCTGATGGGAACTTCCCATCAGCCCCCGCGGGCTTAACAGAGCAGCGAGGGAGAAACTCTCCCCTCGCGCTCTGAAAGCCGGCGCATGTGACAAGCTGAAAACAGGGAGCTGATACCGGGGAAGGCAGGATCTGGAGGGCAGGCTCTGCCAGGCACAGGGGGGGCCCCGCGGCACACTTGATTCTGCCGCGGCGGCCCCGGAAGCGGCAGAAGACAGCTTTTTTTTATTTCTTTAAATGCGGACCTTCCCGCGTGCCAGCTGCAAGGCCTTCGCGTGCCACAGCTGGCACGCGTGCCATAGGTTCGCCATCGCTGCCCTATATCACTCTCAGCTTATCTACTCACATCATTCTAACTACCCATGCAATGCATAATAAGTTGAGGATAATCTCACAGTTAAGGCATCTACTATCAAGCTTTGACTTCCACTCTGTATTTCAGATGATTAGTTGTCCCCACTTTGACTATTATAATAGCATCTTGCAGGGTCTTTAGAAACAAGCATTAAGTCTATTTCAGATGGCACATCACACAGCTGCTCGTATAACTCTTAAGGCCCACATTAACGATCATATCACTCCCATTTTATATCATCTGCACTGGCTGCCTATCCAGAGAATAATCAAATACAAATCTCTTATGTTACGCAGCAGCATGAATGTGATCTTATCTCCATTCTTCCTAAGCAAACTGGTAAAAAAAAAAATCCAACAAAAGACGAAGAGGATGCACACATCCCTTCAGATTTTCTAAAATCTAACCAATCAACAAGCAATAGAGCATTTACAATCTTAGCACCAATCTTTGGAATTCCCTTCCAGACAATTGAAGAGGGATTGAGGACCTTTCCACCTTTTGCAAACAAATCAAACACACCTTTTCACAGAGCACCTTGAAAGTCAGCTGGGTACAGTCAAAATGTACCCAATTTAATTTTCCTTGCTGGTCCATTTACTTTAGATCATTAGCAGTCACATACGTCCATAAATCCTTTTCAACTCCCATTATTTCCCTGCTTACCTGACATGCTTTTGCCTATGTAATAAATTCTCTCTATATAAGTTAATGGGTTACAAATCCTCACTTATGACATTCAGCATCTAAAATACTAAGTGGTATGTTTACTAAGCAGCAATAGCGGCCTCCATGCGATACCAGCCTTGGCCCCATTGAATTCAATGGGACTGCTGCTCCAATATCGTATGGAAGCCGCTACCACTGTTTAGTAAACACACCCCTAAGTTCTGTTATATTGTTATCTATATTCTCTGCAGAGGTTTATGCTATTATATGGTTATCCATATTTAATGTATACATTTAAGTTCTTTGTAAACCGCTTTGATTACATGATAAGGAGGTATAAAAAAACTCATAACCAAATATGAACATAAGAAATGTGTTTATTTTCCCTTTAATCACAGTTCAATGGACATCAAAAACAAAGCATGCCATGTAGTCTGGGTAACTTGGACAACAAATTGAATTAAGAGCTTGACTTTTTGCCCTCTGAATCCACAGCAGAAGCCCAATAACCAAGGCAGGTCGGACCCGGTGGCCCCCGCTTCTACCCCCCCCCCCAACCCTCCACCCCTTTTATTTCCCGTCCCGCCATACACTGTACCCATAAGAAATACATATACACTGATCTTTTGGCTCAAATGGTCGCAGCTTTATTAATTTTAATACAATCCAAACATTGTTTTCAACATCCAACTTCTTAATATCATACCAACTCCCGAGCGGAATGAGCCCTCAACCGCCATACCACTAGCAAGGTGAGCTCATTCCACTCCCGCCGCGGCCGAGCCAGCGGCAAATCCAACCCCCCTTTTTCCCCGGCCTCGCCATACTACTAGCAAAGACCGGCCAGGGGTCACCCGGGTTGGGGGCACCCGCCCCCACCCCCATTCCAGCTTAAGGCTCCGGACCCCGGAAACCTCCGGGATCCCGCCACCCGGCGTAGGGCAACATACGCCCGTGCGCCGCCCCCCCCCCCTTAAAGCTGCGACCATCGCGGTTCCCACTGTACCACACATTCCAAGGCCTCCTGCCAGTCATTTAACAGCAGGTCCACTCCCACCTGCGATAAATGCACACCGTCCTGGCGATAGAGTCCAGCACAATCTACATCTACCCAGGAGTGCATAATCTGATACCCCCCATGCTGACATGCCCACCGCCCAATCTGGCGATTGACCTTCGCTAACCCCCTGGACCATCGCCTCTGCCCCCCGCCCACAGGCCTTGGAATTATGTCAGACCACATTATAATAACCTGAGGGAACATCCTCAGCACTTCCGCCAAATCTCTTTTTGCTGCCCGAATGAGCTGCTTACAAGTCCAACTATTTACATCGTTCCCTCCCAGATGCAGCAGTATTACAGCAGGCTCCGCTCGCACCCGTCGATGGTGCCGAAGCAATGGTAAAAGCTGCTGCCAACCCAACCCCCTTTCACCAAGCCATAGAAGAGACACCACTGTCGGGTCGAGCCCCAAATTAGGACCCAACGGTCGTTCAGCTGCCTGCAGTCCTGCCCAATGTACAAATGAGTGCCCGATCATCCAGCACCATTGCGGGCACCGCACAGCATCTGAAAAAGAAAGCAAACATTATTCCCCTGCTCTCCCGCTGTCTCACAAGCGCACATAACCCTTGAAGGCCTGTGATCTCCACCTTCCAATGTTCTGAATAGCCTCTGCTGACATCCCTGCCGCCGCCGCACTTGTCGCCGCACCTATGCGGAAAGAGTGCGGCGCAAAGCGCTTAGGATCCAGGCCCAGATACCGTAAGGTCAACCGGAGCACTGCCGCAACCTGAAAACGAGTCACCCAGCTTGCATTCTTGTGCACGAAGAAGAGGGAACCAACCGCCGGGCGCACCGCCAAATAGGCCCGCACGGCCTCCACTGGGCACGTCGGCAGGGAGTCTACCTTATGCAAGACTACCCAAAGGCCTTTGCCCAACTGGTCGGTCTTCGATTTAGCCAACTTGACCCGCAGCTGACCACCTCCCATTTGCACATGACCCAATAATAAGCCCGCGGCCTGCACCTGCCGGCCCGAACCAGCGACCAGCTCGCCGACCCGAAAAGCCCCGAAAAATGCCAAGCAAAACAACGCCTTAAACAGCACCGCCTCATAAGCGGAAGCCGCCACATACGGCAGTGCTGCACTGAGCCGCACCAAGAGGTCATGTGTCACAGGTAACCGCGCATCTGGAAGCGCAGGACACGCTCTATCCCAACCCCTCAATAACTTCTGTACCAAGAACCCCGGCCTTGCCAACCCCCAACCCGCTGCCTTGGCAAAGAAAGCAAATCCAGCCAACTTCGTCCGAACCGAAGCCCTGGACATCCCCGCACATTTCGACTCCACTATATATTGCCCCAACAAGCCGTCCACCTCAGCTCCCGGCTTCCAGCCTTTCCCCTCCAAGTACTCCCCTACTGCGTCGAATCCTTTTGAGTATGCCGACCAGGTCGTCGGGGCCAGAGAGTTCTTCAACAAGCATACCATTTCTGCAGGCCACTCGTCCATAAATGCTCGGGCACTTCCTTGCCTTCCTCGCTCGCCTCCAGCGCCAGCCTCCGGAACAGGTCCCACTTGAAACGAGAAAGCGCATCAGCAATTCGATTAGTGCAACCTGGGATGTGCCTAGCTTTCACTGCGACATTTAAACGCAAACAAGCAAAAACGATAGCTCTCATTAAGCCCGCCACTACCGCACATCGCGGGGTGTACCGGTTGACTACCGCAACCACAGCTTCGTTGTCACACCACCATATTAATCTGCGGTTCCTCAACCGATCGGGCCAGATATGCAACACCACTAATAGCGGAAACAATTCCAAGAACGTAATGTTCTTCGTCAGCCCATCCACATGCCAAGCCTGCGGCCATTGGGCCGCACACCAATCCCCTCCAAAATAAATCCCCAACCCCCCACTGCCTGCTGCATCCGTAAACAGCTGTAAATCAAAACTGGACACCTCCGCCTCCATCAGCACCGACACCCCGTTAAAATCTTCTAGAAAATTCTCCCACACTCTCAGATCAGCTTTCATGACCCGGGACATTCTAATCCGATGATGCGGTTTCCGAACCCCGACCGTGGCGGCCGACAAACTACGCATGAAAACTCGGCCCATGGGAATCACTCTGCATGCGAAATTCAAGGATCCAATGAGTATTTGCACCTCCTTCAAAGATAACTTATCCGAGGCCAGCCCGTTCGCAACCAAAACGCGCAATTTCACCACCTTCTCGAGAGGGAGGCGCGCCACCATCTCAACTGAGTCGATTTCCACTCCCAAAAACGTGATACAAGTTGCCGGGCCCTCCGTCTTGTTAGCCGCCAACGGAAGCCCACACTCCCTAGCCATGTCTTGAAAACCATCCAGCAACTGTTGACACACCTGAGAATGCGCCGCCCCCACGAAGAGGAAATCGTCGAGATAATGCACGACGTTCCTGTTACCGACCCGTTGCTCTAACTTCCAGTGCAAAAATGTACTAAATGTCTCAAAGTAGGCACACGACACGGAACAACCCATGGGCATGCACTTGTCCACATAAAATTCCCCTTCAAACGCAAAGCCCAACAAATAAAAGGAAGCAGGGTGAACGGGTAGCAAGCGAAACGCTGATTCAATATCAACTTTCGCTAATTGGGCCCCAGGGCCACAACGTTTCACCAAACCGACAGCCTCGTCAAAGGACGCATACCGCACCGCACACAACTCTCTGGGAATATGCGCATTCACCGACTCACCCAACGGAAAGGAGAGGTTATGTATCAGCCGAAACTTCCCTTTCTCCTTCTTAGGGATTACCCCCAAAGGAGACAGCACCAACTCCTCCAATGGCGGTTCCACAAATGGACCGGCAATTCTGCCCACACCCAACTCCACCGCTAACTTCTCGCGAACAACCGACGCCAAGCGCCGTACCGAAGGGGAATTACGTGCCACCTTACCTACTATCGTACCTTGCACCGGTATACTAAACCCCTCACTAAACCCCTGCTCCAACAGCTCCCGTTCCTTCTTCCGCGGATAAGCCCCCAACCATTCCTTAATCACCGCCAGAGAGATTGGGGTGGGAGCCAACTCCATCCACGCCATCCTACTTGGGGACCGCCGCAGGGGGGGGGGCCCACTGCCTTTTTTGAAGCATTTAAGTGCGGAATGCCCACCTCCGCAGCCCGAGCACGCGTGCCGGAACTTGCAATCGGGGAACGGGCACGAGGATCTATTGAAACGCCAACAGATGTCTCCCATAGCCCCAGACCCTGCTCTCTGCGGCAGAGAGCCCCCGTTTGCCCGAAAGGACCGCCCCGCACCTGCAAAACCACCACCCCCAGTACGCACCGTATTTCCACTGCTCACACCCGCACCCCCAGACATCTGGGTTAGCCACAAATTAATGTCCTGAGTGCCCCAGGACAACACTTTACTCTCCTCCATTTTATCCCGAAATTTTTCATCATAATTCAGCCACGCAAAACCGCCATGCGTCTGTGCCGCTTCTAAAATGGAGTCAGCATATGCCAAGAGCATGCCATAATCCTCTGGCGCCTGCCGACCCCAAACACTAGCTAACCTTAAAAAGGCTCGCACCCAATTAAGCACATTCCGGGACACCTTCCGGACACGACCCGCCTTCTCATCCTCTTTACGCTTCTTTTTACTCTCTCCCGAGCGCCGTCTGCCTTCCAACAATCGGAATATATCGACATAGCGCCGCTTACATATCTTACGCCGTAAGTGCCGTGGGACTCCTTCCCACAACTCCGTGAACGCCACAACGTTATTAACGCCCTTCGCGCTGACTGGCGCACCCACACCCGTAACGAGACCTGTTCCCGAACGAGCAGGCGCTATCGAGGATGATGAGGAGGATGAAGAGGACGCCGAGGAAGAATCCGAACTGCGCCGACCCCGCCGCCCGTGTCGACATTTGCGCTTCGCCTTACGCCCACCCGTGTCCTTCCCACCCACCTGATCCGCCCCACCCCCTCCTGCCACGTTGCACACGGCCAACTCACCCATGTCACTTCCGCCGCCCGCCGACAGCTCCGGTGGCAGCACTGCTGGATCTCGCACCTCTAGGCCGGGTGCCTGCGCTCCCACCGCGCTCCCTGCGCTGGCCTCACTCCGCAGAGGGCCCTCGGCTACACTCCCAGCCACTTCCTCCATAGCCGCACGCTGTCCGTCGGGTCTCTGCGCCGCCTCCCGTGCGTCTCTGTCCACCTGCAAAGACAAAGCAGAAACAGCGGGGGAGAGGGGACAACCGGGGGGGCACAATGCGGCCAAGCAGACACCCACTCTGCACGGGAAGAGCCCTGGCCTCTGCCCCTCCAATGCTCCCATGGCGATGCTCCCAATGGAGACCCCCCACTGCCTGCTGCTCTCCCTGGTACCCAGGGGCCAGGCCCGTATGTGTGAGCCCCAAACCATGGTGTAGGCCAACCCGTCCAGCCTGGCCCCCCTCCCCCCCACCCCCCCATCTCTTGTCCTCCACCCCATCCCCCTATCCCGTGTCCCCCCCCATCCCCCCGTCCCTTGTCCCCCCCAACTGCCCCCACTCGCCTCTGGAAGCCACCCTCTGCACCCCTTCGCACCATCCCCTGCCCGGCCTCTCCATACACCCCCGCCCTACTGCTCTCCCCATCGGTTGCCCCGCCACCCCCTAATCCACCTGGAGCCGTTCCCCCCATAACAGACTCCCTCACCAGGCCACCCACCCCCCTGCCCCCCCTTGCCAAAGACCTCCCTCTATCTTTGCCCCCGGCGCCTACCTCATTGCCCCTACTCCCTCTGGCCCTTCCCCCTCTGCCTACTCGGTGTCCTCTGGCCCCCATCATCTGTACTACTTCTCTTGCAGCCGCCCCTCCCGACGTCCTCACATTCCGCCCCTTTGCCTTTTTTCCTTGCCTTCCTCTCCGCGGCGGCATCTCCTCGCGGCAAGTGCCTGCAGCAGCTCCGGACACAACCCTCCCGACACTAGGCCCTCCCCGCCACTCAACCCAGCAATCAATAAAACTATCTGGAAGCCGCTGTGCCGCGCACACCCCCCACTCACTGCGCCGGACCTCTCCTCGCCGATGCACCGCGCTGAAAGACTCACTCCGGTCCTGCAGCAGCTCCGGACACAAGATGCCGTCCTCCTCCCCCGCTACCGGTCTCGTAAAGGGACCGCCGCCGCCGCACGCTCCTCTTAAACCCCCCCTTTCCTGTTTCCTCATTGGCTCGCGCCCACCTCTATATTCGGGGCGAGCCAATGACTTTAAAATTGCTCTCCTGCCCCCGCCCTCCTTTCCATGCCGTGGGCAGGGTCCCGCACCGGGCCGCGCGCCTGGTTAACTACGGCCACTAGGGACCCTGCCCCGCGGCCTCGCCATGAGACAGGTTATTATGCAGTTATATGACTGATTATCGTTTAGGTGCAAAGACTCAGTTGCTTTCAGAATTCTGAAATGGAAGATTTCTTTTTGGAGGGTTTTGTTTCTGCACCGTCCTGAAAGAGGTAAAACTCCACAGGAAATCATTGCAGGCAAAACTTCACCCCCCAGAAGCAAAGGGAACCTTTTGCCCAGCTCTTAAATGTTGCAGTTCCTTTTGTAGAAGTTAGTGAATGGATAGCTTTTTTTCCTCCTGTAGATTTTTATGACTTTTATTTCATGTGGCTTAAGCCAAAATTTATCTTCTGACTGTGACTTTCAACTATTAAAATATTTAAGTGCTTGGCTGAAGAATAATGCTAACTAGAAATCCAGCGATTTCTTTAGTCTATCAATTTCATGATCACTTTTTTAAAAGTAAATTTTCTCATTAGTTTCCTTTAAAATACAGGGTAATGAAATGTAATCCTGGTAATAGTGTATATATCCAAACTTCAGAAACACAGTGTGAACTCTGATTAAATACATTTTTAATAAAGGCGTCTATGATGATATTAATATCTACATAGAAAAAGGAAACATTGTTTAAATGTCTTATTCTTCTGCCTTAAGGACATTGTGCATGACTTGGTAGATGTAAATTGTATCCCATCGTGAGCGAGTGGAAGGGCACACCTAGATGAGGAGTTCTCAACCCAGTCCTCAGGACACACCTAGCCAGTCAGGCTTTCAGGATAACCACAATGAATATGCATGATTTGCGTACAATGGAGGATACATGCAAATCTCTCTCGTGCATATTCATTGTGGTTATCAAGAAAACCTGATTGGCTAGGCGTGTCCCTAGATGAATCTTCAGCCTTGTGCCCACTCATTAATTTTTAGATCACTAGCATCCCCACCATGATTTCGATAATTTACTATGACTGGGGATGCACTGTATGCCACCTATTAAGGTGGTGTTCGGTACACCCATGCTAATTGTAGGAGGTGCAGGTAGCATATGGCTGACTGCACAACACACTTTAGTAAAAGGCTCCAAAGTTTCTAGATGAAATGACTGCTTTATGGAGTAGCTGGTTCAGGAACTGGTGCGAGAGGTGATAGTGTTGGCACCACTTGGCAATAGTCATCATAGCATGATAAAATTTGATTTAATAAATGGAAAGAAAATGGCAAGAAAATCGAATGCATTAGCATGTATCTTTCAAAAGGGAGACTATGAAAAAATGAGGAAAATAGTTAATCTTTGCAATTGCTTAAGTTTTTTTTCTTAAGGGCTTATCAGACCTGGACATTGTTTAAAAATACCATCTTGGAAGCCCAGATGAGATGTATTCCACACTTTAAAAAAGCTGGAAGAAAGATCAAACAACTTCTATCACTGTTAAAAGTAAAGTGGCTGCTGTAGCCCAACATCTTTCAAATAGAGAAGTTCCAAATTAAGAAGATCACAAATGGCATAGGCATTGGTACATTAGATACAAAACTTTGCTAAGACAGGCAAATTGAGAATTTGAAAAGAAACTTGCCTTAAAACAAAAATTCATAATAAAAACATTTTCAGGTACATTTTAAAGCAAAATGTCTGTGAGGGAGTCAGATCACTAAAATGAGAGAAGTAAATAGAAACCAAGGAAGGACAAGGCAATAGCAGAGAGGCTAAATGAATTCATCTTTTTGTTTTTTACTGAAGAAGATATAGAGAAGATACCCATGTCAGAAATGACTAAAGGTAATAAATTGGAGGAACCGAAACAAATCTCAGGGAACCTGAAAGATGTAATAGGGCAAACAAACTAAAGAGTAGCAAATCACTTGGACCAGATGGCATACATCCCAGAGTACTGAGAGAACTAAAAAATGAAATTTCAGACCTATTAGTTCGCAAATTACTATCATGAAAACCATCTATAGTATCTTAAGATTAGAGAGTGGCCAACATAGCACCAATATTTAAAAAGGGTTCCAGGGGTGAGTCAGGCTGAGTCTGATGTTACTGCCAGGCTAAATGGTAGAAACCATTATAAAGAACAAATTTAACATATTGATAGATAGTCATGGTTTAATGGGACAAAGCCAACATGGATTTAGCAAAGGGAAGTCTTGCCTCACTAATGTTAATCTTTTTTTTTTGTTTTGGTTTTGGTTTTTTTGAAGGTGTGAATAAACAGGTAGAAAAAATGTAAGCAGGTAGGCATAAAGTAGAATCCTAGAAGTGGCATGGAGAGGAGAATTCCCAAGTCCATCTTAGGATGTGGAGATTTAGACAGCATTTTACAAGAGGCTCTGCCAAATAGAGAGCCCCTAGTAAAATAGCTGTAGGACTGCACAGATATTCCCCTGCATGTCTGGCAGGAGCAATGATATTAGGAAGATGCACATGGGGGGGGGGGGGAGTCATGGACACCTCACCCCACTTAAACATATGAGCATTTTGCATGAGGTAGCAACTCTAAAATGGTGCTGTGGACTCCTTGCAGTAAGCTAGTCGTCATCCACATAAATTAGGACAATCTCAATTATCTCAAGACCTCACCCAACAGAGACAGAAATACTGTATAGTAAATAAAATTGGTGAAAGGGGGGAAATCTTGTGGTACTCCACATTTTGGAGACCACATTTGAGGAAAACCTTTACATTAGAGGTGTTGTCAGGTGCACTACTGCTAATAGAGGGAGGGGTGGCCTAATGGATGGGGCAAGTTATCTCAGGCCAGAGGGCCAGGGGTTTGAATCCTGCTCCTTGTTGCCTTGGACAAGCCACTTAACCCTCAGTTGCCTCATGTACAAAAACATAGATTGTGAGCCATTTGTGGACAAGGGGAAAAAATATACAGGGTGGCCCAAAAAAAGTGAACATCTCATAAATTAAAAGCTTAAATAGTTTACTTATTTACCTTTTTTAGCTATGTAACGTCTTTATTTCGACAATTTCTGGTCACCGTCATTTTTTTTTTTAAATTTGTCAATCGTTTACATCTGTCTTTTTGAATTTTTAAATAACTTATATGCTACGAGATGTTCTCACTTTTTTTGGGCCACCCTGTATATACAGTATATATATATATATATATATATATATATATATATATATATATATATATAAATACAGTACCTGAATGTACACTGCTTTGACTAGGCTGCTCTGGCTAGAATAGGCTGGGACCTGATGCAGGGGCTCTGTTTTTTGACCCCGAAACGTGCCATGTCGTTCCTGATGCTGTTTGACTAGTCTTCATAGCCTGTTCCTGTGATACAATTTTGTGGCGTGTGACGGACACCGCCGACGTTTTCAGCTAAGTGTACTTTTTAAACACTTATACAATGCAATTTTAAATATTAGTTTGATTAAAAAGGACTGGCTACAGTGGTTTGGGGTAATCTCTTTCCCCTCACTGTGGTAGCTGCTCCGACAAAAAATAATTTCATTGCTTCAATATATGGTCAAGTTTGTATCTCGGCATATGATTTTGTGATTAATTTACCGGGATTGGGTATATTTTGTCTTTTGGATTGACTAGTAGAAAAGCAGTATATAAGCCTAGTTAAATAGCCATGGCCACTGAACATGCAGCTATTGTTTTAGCTTTGAATGCCTTGCCCTTTGTTGCATTACACAAATTGCCACTCTAGGCATCAGTCTGATTTGCCTGGTGGTTGGGCCGGCCCTGATTAACTGACTTTTCAGCCTTATTTGTTCCTCTACTCTGTCAGTTCCAGTCATGTTTAAATTCATTTACAGTGACAACCTTTTCCACGTCAGTAACACAGGGGACGGTATTCAGCGACAGCGGTTAGCACTTGTAAAGGGCATAGCCGTCAATGCTGAAGACTAACCCGGGCTATTCAATGCTGGCCACCAGCACTGAATCCGGGTTGCTGCAGAGGTTAACCAGGCTGTGATATTAAGCCTCTGTCTGTTTAAGCTTCAGCAGGTAAAGTTAGGTCAGCCTTTGCCATGCCTTACTTTACCCATGTTTCACTAACCAAAGACCCAATGTCACCAATGCCTGGTTAACAATGGGTGCTGCCTCCACTCTGCACCAGATCACCTGTAACAGCCGCCATCCAGCTCAGTGGCATGTAAATGCCTTTGAATATTCCCCCCACAGTAAATTATGGCAGATAAAGACTTAAATGACCCATGTAACCCACTCAGACCTTATGTGCCATCTAAATGACAGAGTAAATAGCAGGTCTAACTTTAAGAGAATAACCTTATAGGTGTCTAAGTGACTTTAGATGAGCGGCTCCCATCCCAGTTTTTGGACCCCACCCAGCCAGTCAGGTTTTCAGGATTCCCACAATAAATATGCATGAGACAGATTTGCATACAATGGAGGCAGTGCTTACAATACCTATCTCATACATATTCATTGTGGATATCCTGAAAACGTGATTGGCTGAGTGGGCCCTGAGGACTGGGTCGAGAATGCTAGTGCAAATCCTGCTGACATCACACTTTGACAGGTGTTGCACCTGCTCAAAATGCATACGTTAAACACACAGAGGAGTATTTTATAAGAGATGGTTGTAAACTGTGGCTTCACCCATGCTCTGTCCATACTCTAACCCTGGGCATGTCTACTGTGCATTGATATGCCATACATATATCTAGGCATCATTTAATGTGTTTAAGATGTCATTTACACATGTAAACACAGTTTATAAAATTACTCTCCCCCCTCCCCATTTAAAGTTGTACCTGGATATCCAGTGAAGGCACTTTTTTACAGATAGTCTGCTGAAAATCCAGATGACTTTAAGGGGCGTGTTTATTAAGGTTCACGCTGGTAGCGTGCGTTGATGGCTGAAAGTGTATTGTGGGCACCCATGCTAACATTCAGCAGCATGTGTGTTCCTCACCCTCGGTTAGCTCAATGCTGATACACTGCACCATGCTTACCAGCTTGCGAGGGCACTGAATTCCATCCACTGAAATGACATAAGATGCAGGCATGCTAAGAGCAGCAGGCTCAGTTAGTGTGTGCCCAAAATCCACATTCCAACCACAACCCACCCAGACCCTGCTTAAATGCATGCTACCCAGTTAGCATGAGATTTTAGCGCAGGTGCCCACGCTGTGAGTGCATCATGCTTACTGCACTCTAGTCCTGAATTAATGGTACACGCATTAGTAAGCATGCCCCCAAATGTTTAAAACTGGATGGCTGTAGCACTTGCAAATATTTACCTCTAGGTGTTTGGCTTAGTTTATTCAGCTGAGTGCTCAGTGCTCTGTTATTACACTTGGCAGATAAAGTGGGAGGAGTGGCCTAGTGGTTGGGGTAAGTTACCGAGGGCCAAGGGTTCAAATCCTGCTAGAGGACAGAAACCTTGGGCCAGAAGGACTGAGGTTTCTGGTCCCACAGGTGCTCCTTGTGGCCTTGGGCAAGCCACTTAGCACTCTGTTGCCTCAGGTACAAAAACATAGATTGTGAGCCCTTTGGGGACAAGAGAAAAATATATATATAGTACCTGAATGTACACCGCAGAAAAGAAAAGCAGTATATAAGCCTAGTTAAATAAATACAAATAAATAATCTGAACTTCAACAGTTCGTGGTGACTTGGCCACAGCATGCAATTTCCTAAACTGACGTACTTAGCAAACAAGTATGGAAAACCGTATATATTGCATGTAGACGAGGAGAATTTTGAAACAATTTTGCCCTGATAGAAAAAACACATGAGGATTTCATTTTGAAATCCCTGGACAGGCTTTTATAACATAAACTGGGTACCTGCAAAATCTGCTGGGCATTTCCTTTTTCGCACTCACTTGCAAGCCTGCACG
This sequence comes from Ichthyophis bannanicus, assembly GCA_033557465.1. Taxonomy (NCBI): domain Eukaryota; kingdom Metazoa; phylum Chordata; class Amphibia; order Gymnophiona; family Ichthyophiidae; genus Ichthyophis; species Ichthyophis bannanicus. The sequence continues at coordinate 113,031,209 of CM066049.1, read as the reverse complement.
CAATCTGCATATTAGAAAAAGAGTCTCACTTTATATCGCCAATTTCAGTCAGCCAAGAACTTGTGATTTATAAACTTTTCAAAGACATGGCTATTGTTTCCTATAAAATTAACGTGTTTCTGAGAAATATTGCAATGTCCTGATGCAGATGGTTTTAATACAGTATTTCCAAGCTTGCAATATCTTTCCTCAGCAATTATGTAACAGAATCAGTCACAGGAAGCTTTAATGTGGTGGAATCTCCAAACAGCCAGCAGATGTCGGAGTTTTTAGAGTCACCCATGGATGAGTTCCTGCCAGCACCATATTGTTGGTCTTTTTCATGGGAAAGTGATCTGGTTTTAGTATAGACGTTTTTACCATAAGCAGGAGAAGGGGATATTTTATTGCCAAAATAAAAATCTGTTTCCAGATGTGTTTAGATTTATGCAAGCTCAGAGGATGTTTTCTCTCTTAAATCATAGAACCACAGAAATAGACTGTATTGTCTACTTTTTACATCAATATGGTCTGTCCAGTCAAACCATCAGTCAAGTCTCTACAACCCCCTCTTCTCCCTCCAGACCTTCATTGCTTGTCCCCTGCTTTCTTGAATTTTAATACTGTCCTGGTCTCACCATGCCACACTTCCACTGCACTTTCTGTAAGCAGATTACTCCTGAGTCTGCCCCCTTCTACCCTCATCCAATGACCTTTTCGTTCTCAAGTCTCTTTTCTACTAAAAACGTAGTCCTGACTCCTGTATATTTTTGCCTTGGAGGTATTTAACTACCTAACATCTCCCCTTTCCTGCCTCTTTTCTAGGGTATACATGTTTAGATCTTTATGTCTGTCCCCATATGTTTTATTATGAAAGCTGTTGACCATTTTAGTCATTACATTCTGGACCAATTGGACTGAGTGTCGGTCTTCGCTCTAGGCACAACCTTTTTTCTAAGGTTTCCTTGTAAGTGTTTAGTTATATAAATGGGGAACAAATGTATCCTTTTTTTTTTTTATTATTCCATTGAGCTGGAGAATTTTCTTCCTGGAAAAAATATTGAAACGGGGAGGATTCAAGATGGGGACCGCAAGACTGCCCATGCCAGCAACATCCCCTCTAATGTGGTTTTCTGCTTTGTTTAATTATTTCCTGGAGTTTCTATAACCTTTTTCTAATGGGGAAAAGAGGGGAAGGTCAGAACATACAGAGGTCGGTCTTCCCCCGCTGCGACAGCCCATCATGAAGATTTTGGTTGCTGGCGTTCCAGTGGAGTCTGCAGGGGTAAGTACTAGAGCTGACACTGGGGTGGTCCTTCCAGTCTCTGACATCAATCTGAGCCCCGAGTAGTGTGACCTTCTGAAAGCCTTTCCCACCACTTGGTGAGCTGTTCCTCTGGCTGCCTTCCTCCCCTGTTGGGGTGGGGGAGATGCAGCCGTCCTCAGGGGAGTTAACAAGTTCAGCTGGCTTTAGACTCTGGCAGTGTTGGGATGACTTCCGCTGCTGTGCCCGGGGTAGAATCCATTTCAATGGAGGCCAGTGAGTTGTCTCACATGGTGGGCCACACTGTATCAGGGTCAGAGGGAACCCCCAGACTCTGGCCAGTGGCAGCATGCTGGTGAAGCCAATGGCGGTTATGCTTGACTCCATCTAAACTGCCATAACTTCCCTTGAAAAGTCTGTTTCCAGAAACTTTAATAGTTTGGAGGAAGCAACCTAGGACCATATGACTAGACTTCAGCAACAAGAGCAAGCCATTTTGGGAGTAAGTGCTATGGTTGGGACTTTGTCTGCTCAGGTACTTTCCTTGCAAACAGTATCTCTATGGTGACAGCTCTTCCATTCATGTGAAGTTAGAGAGGTTGGAAAACTTCTCTAAAAACTTAATTTTCAATTTGTTAATTTTCCTATATTTCCTATTTTCCCCCCACTGAACTTTTCAAAAAATATCTATTGGAAATATTGGGCATGCTGGAGACTGCTCTACCTCCGACTTCCAAGGTTTATCTTCCGTTGAAGAAGCATTCTAGTAGCTCTGCATTGGAGGGCGAGCAAGGTGCAGCTTCAATTGACACATTGAACTTGACCCAGGTTTTGGAAGAATCAGATGAGGAAAATATGCAAAGAGCAACACTTTTGGTTGCATATGTACTGGAACTTTATCGGGCTTGGACTCTTGAACTTTATTTCAGGAATTCTACTAAGCTGTGTTTTGGTCAAAGTCTGGGTTTTCCCAGACATTTCCTATGTTACACAGTCTAAATGACGTCAATATCTGTTAATGCATCCTGAGGTAGCTTTGTTGTTTTTTTCCTTTATGCTTTCGATTTCCCTGTAAATGTTTACTTAAGTCTTCTTCAGTTAGATATATATTCTATGATCCTAAACAACTGTGTGTGGTTTTGGATGCTAGGAAGCCCCTGGGGGCTGTTGTAGTTCAGGCTGGATCTATTTAAGAGACTCTCTTGAGGCGCTAAGAATTTTGAACTTGGGCTATGTGATTTCCTTGTTTTTGATTAAGTATTTTTCCTTTTTCCTATTTGACTTGGAGCTTTTTGGTAACTAGCCCCTTGTTTCTGATCCTCCCTGTCTGCATTTTTGTGGGCTGTTACTCTACATCTACAGTATATGTGCTAGACTATTTGTTCTTTATATGATTTCTTATGGATTTGATTGTTTACTCTTGTATTTGGTTGTTTCATATGCACTGTCCTTTTCCTTCAAATATATGTACTTTTGCTTGATATGTTGAAAATTAGAAATAAAAAAATTAACATTAAGCATCAATTTTTTTTGTGGCCTGTAGTATTCATGTAGGGTAACATTAAGGTTTATAATATATTTTGTTTCATTACCCAGCTTCTTTCCATGAAAGTACTATATGCAGCCAAACTGCAGTTTTATTGCTGGGAAGACTGGAAAGGCTGTATGATCTTCGTCGTTATTTTCTTTCATTCTTTGTTTCTACATTATTGGATCACGTCTTGTCATTACCTTAAGAACAACATTGGTTACCTATTGCTTAGTTTAAATTGCCACTACTTACCCATTCTGCCCCCATTTACCATTCCTTATTCCCCCTTCTCATCCACAGATCTTCACACTGGGACCTTTTTGTCATACCTTAGGTTTAGGTGCATTAATTTGATATACTGCCTTTAAAGGCAAAGACATCAAGTCAGTCTACAGTAATAGGGATAACATATTATGTGAACAGATACCAGACAGCAAGGCATTTTACAGTAGATGGAGAAGAGGGGGGTATAGGACACAATACACCCAGCAGACATGTCAAAGTTAATACAATACAGCCAATTTTGAATTTAAATTATTTACCTTACTATGAGTTCAAATTGAGTTACATTAAGGTACACAAGCTATTTCCTTGCCCAAATGTGCTTATCATGCCTTGTTCAGATACCCTGAGGCAATAAAGGGTGAAGTGACTTGCACTAGGTTACATTGAGAGAAGTCTGGTTTGGCTTCCATAGGTCTCAATCCGCTTCTCCAACCACTATTCTACTCCTCCATGTACCATGGATGGGAAGGGACAGAGGGCACTGGGGATGGGGCTGAGAGAATGAGAACTAGAATAGGGATGGGATGGGGGCAGGGATGTGAAGTGATATACAATAGGGATGATGCTGAAAGACGTCTTTCTCTCCCCAGTCCTGATCCTTTCTCCCCTCCCAATCTGGATCCTCTACTAAAGTTAAGAGACTGTACAGGTGGTTGATATGGCCTCACCTGGAATACTGTGTTCAGTTTTGGAGACTCACGTCTCAGACAGAATATAAAGAGTCTGGATATAGTCCAGATGAAAATGACCAAATGTGGAGTCTCTGTCAGAAGATGTATGAGAGATGAATATCGCGAGGAGAGACGGGAAAGATAGGATACAGATATTTAGATACTTGAAAGATATTAATGTTTGTTTTCTAGAGGAAAGGAAGCTGTAGAACTAGAGAAGATAATATGAAACTGTAGGAACGTAGACTTAGGAGGAACATCAGGAAACATTTTCACTAAAGGGTATTGGATGCCTGGAATTCCCCCATCCCTCCTCCATGGAGAAGGTGAGGGAGACAAAATTGGTGATGGGCTTCAAAGAGAAGTGGGAGATACAGAAGATCCATAAACAGGAAAGGGGTGGAAACCAAGCATTCAGCACTTCAGTTAAAAATAGTGAAATGACATAAATTTATTATGAAGGCATAGGAGGAAAAATTACACAGAGCAGCAATTACAACTCTAACCACCCTATCAAGCAGACTGAAGGCTTATGGCCTAGCTACAGCATTGAGACCCTAATTACTGCCTTAACCCTGGGAGTACCGATGGGGTCAAAAGTGACCCCATTGCAAGTTTCACAACGCGTATCTCAGAAACTAGTTGTTCAAGAATGCAATCTTTTTATGACTTTTCACATGTCAATATTCTCTTTATATTGTGCCATGAGAGGAATAATTTTCATCCGCTAGGTGACACTAGTGATGAATTGCAGCACAGAGTACCAGTGGGGTAATTTTTGACCCCAGTTGCTTACATCCGGTTTGGATCGTGATACAATTTGCAGTTTGTGAATTTTTTGATCTGACAAAGGTATTTATCATTTATGTATCATTTATTTTTTTGTACTTGATATCATATGTTCTCTCATTATTTCCAATGAAATCTAATGGCTTTCAGCTCGTTCATCACGATTATTGTACACCTATAGTAAAACTGCTTTGCGTTGTATTCAACTTTATCTTTGTTTATTTTAGGTGGTTATTTATGATGTCAAAACGAAAGTATTCAGCTGCCCAAGTAAGAGAAATATTGCAACGAGATGCTGACAGTGACGGCTCTGAGTCGTCTGATGCAGCATTTTCAGCAAGCGAAGAAGCATATCAGCCAAGTTCGGGCGATAAATCTGATGATGACAGTCATGATTCAGATAGCGACAGCAGTTGGTCGCCAAGTGAATGTGAGACTGATGTTGAGCCGGTAACATCGCCTGCAGCAAAGAGTCAAGTTACAGGTCGAGGCAAAGGTCAAGGCTGTGCTGGATGGGGAAGAAGGCAGGAATCCTCGGTGTCAGTATCATCTGTGAGGAATCTTAGTTGTGGTCGTAGAGGAGCTAAGAGGTCATCAACTATAAGCACAAATGTTGCCATTGAAGCCTATGTATCTAAGGATGCCACATCATGGAACAGGAAACCTATAAAGCATGCTGCTGGAAGATACGCCAGAGCTAATGTCATGCCCATGCAACAAGGTCCTACAAGGTATGCTGTATAAAATGTTGATGGCCCTCTCGCAGCATTCCACTTGTTCATGAGGAACAACTTATTGAATGAAATCATGATTTGGACGAGCAAACAAGGAAGACACATTTATGATGACACCTGGAAAGATTTGACAGACAGAGAATTTCAATGTTTTCTTGGACTTCTGATCCTCTCAAGCGTGTAAAAGTCACAAAATGAATCCATAGTTCAGTTGTGGAACCTTGAAGATGGTCATTCTGTTTTCGGCAAAAATATGGCCCGTAACCCTTTTCAGCAAATTTCTTGTTCTCTCAGATTTGATGATGCAACCAACAGACATGAACAACAAGGCATGGATAAGCTTGCTCCAATCAGACACGTTTTTGATACCTGGGAAGCAACTCTAAATGACGCCTTTGTTCCTGGTGAAAATGTTACCATGGATGAGCAACTGCTTACATTTCGTGGCCATGTTCCATTCAGACAATATATTCCCAGCAAACCTGGGAAATATGGCATAAAGCTATGGATGTTGTGTGACAGTGCAATGTCATATGTTCTGCATCTTCAAGTATATACGGGAAGGGAACTCAGACAAAACAGGGAACAGAATCAGGGTGAAAGGGTTGTGCTGCAACTCACTGAAGGATTGACGCGATCTGGCAGAAATGTTACTGTTGACAATTTCTTCTGCAGTTTATCCCTGTCATGGAAATTGCTAGAAAAACAAATGACACTTTTGGGGACAATTCAAAAGAGCAGAAAAGAATTACCTCCAGAATTTGTAACAGCAAAGGGCTGAGAGGTATTCACTTCACTGTTTGCCTTTCGCGATGACGCCACTCTGGTTTCCTATTGCCCGAAGAAAGGAAAAGTGGTTGTTCTTCTGAGCAGTTGCATGATCAAGAAGAAGTAGATAACACACGCCCAGACAAAAAACCACACATGATCTTGGACTATAATTCTAGTAAAGGTGGAGTAGATACGGCAGATCAAATGTTGCGCACGTATACCACAAAACGAATGACAAGATGCTGGCCAGTGAGAATCTTCTACAACATGTTGGACATCAGTGCTTTGAATGCCTTCATTGTTTGGATGTCATTAAATCTAGAATGGCAGTCCAAGTCAAAGCACAGACGTCATCTATTCCTGTTGGAATTAGGAAAGCAGCTGCTTCAGAGTAATTGCAGCGAGACTTCTTCCAGCATTGAAGAAGCCACTGATGCTGTTTGCAATGTTGGGATCCCAAAGAAAAGGGCAAGGTGTCACTGTTGTTCCAGAGAAAAAGACAAGAAAAGCAACATAGTTTGCACCTCCTGCAAGCTCAATGTTTGCAAAGAACATTCAGAAATTGTCTGTGTCTCATGCAAATGACTGTAGTACTTTACTGTGTTCATCAAGTGCATACAAAAACTGCTTTCATGGCAACTCTTCTTCATGTAATTTTATGATAAAGCATTAAATTTCAAAACATTTAACCTTCATATAATAAATAATTCGGAATAATATTTTGTCTGTTTAGTTTAAATTTTTCATGGTTAACAATTAAAATTTGTCGGGTCATTTATGACCCCAACGGTATTCAGTGTGTGCAAAAAATCTCGGTAATTCCAGGGTTAAGTGACTCTGGCCAAGCTGCAATCATAGTTTCATTAGAACGCTCCTCTGCTTTTGATTTAATCACTAACATCTCATCTCTTGTTTAACAACTTTACTACTTACTACTATTATTTATCATTTGTATAGAGCTACAAGGCATCTGCAGAATTGTAGGTATAGGTGGCAAAGTCTTAGAATGGTTTATCTCATTTCTACAAAATTGCACTTTCCAAGTATCTTTCAACATCACCTTTCCTCATCTCCTTGCCAACCATTACCTTGTGCAGTCCCACAGGATTCCCTTCTCTCCCCAACATTATTTAATATTTATATCAACCCATTAGCAACTTTTATTCAAGATTACCAAATAACAGGATATTACGTTGTTGTTGTTGTTGTTGTTGTTAACTGCCATCAAGTCGATGTCTACTCATGGCGACCCTCTGGATAGTTGTCCTAAGTTGTGTTCAGTCTTCAGTCAGGCAGCTCATTATTGACAGACTGGTACCCATAGCTGCTGTTGTTGTATCGATCCATCTCATTGCTGGCCTTCCTCTTTTGCGTTGACCTATCTTGCCCAGCATGATGTCTTTCTGTAATGATCTCTCTCGTCGCATGATGTGTCCAAAGTATGACAGTCGAAGTCTTGTCATCTGAGCTTCTTGTAATGAAAACAGCACTCTGATATTTAAATTAATGTGTTAAACATATGAAGTATTAAAATAGATGCATAATTGAGTTTAATGTTGTTTCAGTTGCATTGTATGGATGTCATGTTTATTTGCAACTTTATGGTGATTTTGCTTTCAGTGACAAAACCTTAGCCCCATATGTACAGAGCATGGGGGCAAATTTCCAACTTTTTACAAAAACTACAAAGTCCATGAGTACACGTTACTTGACTTTTCACCAGTTTTCTACTTTGAAAATTACCTAAGGAAAAGGACCTGCATGCATTTGCACATCCTTTTTCTGTTCACATTATCTTTTGAATAAATAACACAGGTACACTAAAAAAATTTTTTTTTAAACTGCCTCTAATGTTTCGATTGATTTTTACATTTTTTGGTGCGCTGAATCCAAATCTGGTAACCAATTTGCTCCATCACGTACAGATTTTTTGCTACATTGGGTTAGCAGTTTGAGGTGAACGTTTCAGATTGAGTGCGATCGAGATAAAAGTTTCTTGGATGAATTCTTTATACTAATTGTTTAGTAGTTATTCAAATAAGAATAAAGAAAATTGTAACAAGGCAGCACATAAGAATAGAGTAATGTCAACAAAACACACTGTGATGGTAGCAAAATTGTCTGCACTTAAAACAGCCACATACATGTGCACAAACATTGAGCATATAAGAGCGAGGTTAGACACAAAGCAAAGCAAAGAAATGTGCAAAAAATGTTGTACAGGTATGTATGTAAGAATAGAAAACGCAAACCGCACCATTGCAATACATTAAGACAAACACCCGATGGTGTGAAAATAAAATTCTAATAAATGAGATCCGACACTGTGGTAATAACTAGCAAATTTTTATTTCAAAGTTTAGTAAAAACACGATATTTGTCAACACAGTTTAGATTCTAAAGTCATTCTTGGGTCAATCAATCTCCTGGTGGGCCCGTTTCTTCTTCCCCCGAATGCTTCTCTTGGTGCGCTGCTTGGCGTTTTTTTCATCTGGGGTTTCCCGCAGCAGCAACCAGCAGAAATCAGCCATCATAGTGGTGTTCCATCTTCCTTGGTACCTTCTCTCTGCGTCCTTGATGTCCTGGTGAAACCTTTCACCTTGTTCTTCACTGTACGCCCCCAAGTTTTCGGGAAAGTAGTTCACATGGGAGTGCAAGAAATGGACTTTCAGGCTCATGTTACAGCCTTGTTCTTTGAAGGCATTGAGCATCCTGGCAACAATATCCTCATCCCGCCTGTTCCCCAAGAATTTGAGAACAACATCCTTGAAGGAATCCCAGGCTTCTTTTTCCTTCTCAGACATCGATTCAGCCAATGCTCCATCTGAAATGAGTTTCCTTATATCAGGGCCAACAAACACTCCTTCCTTTAGCTTTGCTTCAGAAAGTCGGGGGAACTTTGAGCAAAGGTACCGAAAGCACTCACCATCTTTTGGAAGGGACTTGATGAATTGCTTAATGAGACCCAACTTAATGTGGAGAGGTGGTAATAGAATTTTATCACGAGGTACCAAGCTCTCATGAAGAACATTTTCTCACCGGGTCTCAAATACTCCCGAATTGGCCAGTCTTTTTTCCCCCAGTGTAGGTCGCGGGCCCGGCTATCCCACAAGCAAAGGAAGCAGGGATATTTGGTGAAACCGGATTGCTGCCCTAATAGTATGGATAGAATTTTAAAGTCTCCACAAATCATCCACTTATGCTCATCATAACGAATCTTCTGAAGAATCAGGGCCAAATTCTCGTATTTTCTTGGAGAATAACAGAGTGAGCAATAGGAACTGAAGCGAATGTGTTGCCATTATGAAGAAGAACACCTTTTATGCTGTCTTTTGACGAATCAATGAACAGCCGCCATTCAGCAGGATCATACTTGAGTTTAAACTTTTCCATCACTCCGTATATATCGTTGCAAAATACCAAATCTTCCTCTTTGCTGAAATACTTCAAAAATTATGTCTCGCGGTTGCGGTACCAATAAAAAGTTGTTCCTGGTGACAATAGATTTTTCTGTTTAAGCCGAGAACCTAGCAGTTGGGCAGCATATTTTGGGAGTCCTAAATCCCGGACTAAATCATTCAATTCAGCTTGAGAGAAAAGTTCAGGTTTCGGATCTGGTTCAGTTTCAAACTCGGAAGTACTGGACTCATCGGGAAAAGCCATCTGATGAGTCTCATCATGATCAGAACCGTCCACACAAATATGATCCAAAGATTTTGGTGGTTCAGGCACAGGTACTTCGTTGCTATGAGGCATAGGCCTAATTGCTGAGGGAAGGTTGGGGTAACTTATTACGTTCTTATTTTTTAAGTTGTATCCCTTCACAATGCAAGAGCAAAAATAGCAGTCACTGCTGTGGTCTCTTTGTTCACGCCACATCATAGGTATTCCGAAACGAAATGCTTGTTTTTTACCTTTCATCCATAAGCGTAGATCTTCCTCACATGTCTTGCACACTTTGTGAGGAGCCCACGGTTTGTCTTGATCGCCTAACTTCAAACCGAAATAGGCGAAATATACTTTTTTAATAAATGCAGAAATGTTCCTCTGCCGCTTTTTCACGGTATATTCCCACAAATAAAACAAAACTGTCCGGAGAGTTGACGCAACCTCTGGCTCTATGAGCCATCACAAATACACAGCACTGCAAACTACAACTGTAGTGAACCACTTCGGAATAAAGCTGGATTACGACTGAGCAAACAAAAGGTAATAATGAACTTGCAAGAAACTGAAATTTGACAGGAACGTTCATGTCGCAACCACCGTGTTTGAGCGAGCGAACAAGGCGAGGCGAACAGGAAAGAACATGCGCCAGCGTGAGTACTGGATTTAGCCCCCCGCCTCCCAATTGTCCTGTTAATGTATAAAATGAATACAAAACACTCTAAAATATCATGAGGGAGTGTTTCTAGTTAGTTAACCATTACAAGCTCTATTTTGGGCCAAGAAAATAAACTGCAGTCGGCTAAGAGAAATTATGTGAACATTCCTTATATGGGTAAGAAATCTAATTTTGCAAGAAAATGTGACGTGATGGAACATTTTGGCTATTTTTCCTGGATTCAGCACCCCAAAATCTATAGGAATCAGTTGCAAAACTGGAGGCAGTTTTTTGGTAGTGTACCTGTGTAATGCATGAACTTTTGAAAATATTGTGCAAAGGTACAAGTGCTTTTTCAATTCCTGTCCAAACCCTACCCATAAGAGAGCCTCCATTAAATGTAGTAAAAATTCATGTGCTGTGGAACTAGGTGCATACTTTGACTGGCATGCACGGTAGACAATTTTCAGAGATCCTGCTTCTATGGGCAAGGCAGTTACTGGACCAAATTATGCCCAGGGCTTTTGGTGCCCGCTTCCATTTTGGACCTGCATGCTCAGAGTTGAACACTAACTCAAAAGGGCAGTATGATGCCCTCATCCCTAAACATGACACTCATAGCATCACTTGCCTGCCCCTTGCAATAGCCCTGCCCAAGCATAATGACTGTGAAAGTTGCATTCCTTATTAGCATCGTACTTTACAGAATTATACTATATATCAACATAGCTTGTGCCATTTGTGAGATTTTACTAGACTAAGCCACATGCAAACTATGAAAGTAGAAGGGCATGAAGTCATTCTAAATAGAAATAGAGCAGAATTTATATCCAACATGCACCAGGTCTAATTTTCTCAGCTACATTTGCCCCTTCCTTTCTGAAGACCCTACTAAAATATTTATCCATTCTTTAGTCACCTTTTATCTTGATTATTGCAGCCTCCTCCTTGCTGGTCTCCCCCTGAATCATCTCTCTTCTCTTCAATCTGTTCAAAACTCAGCTGCACGGCTAATCTTCTTCCAGCCCCATTATGTTCATATAACCTCTGTTCTCAAGTCACTTCCTTGCTCCCCTTCCGTTTCTGTATTGAAGTTCAAACTTCTCCTGCTGCTCATTCTGTTGCTCCTCACTACCTTTCCTCTCTCTCTCTCTCTCTCTCTCTCTCATCTCTCCCTACACCCCTCCTCAGGAACTCTCCTCTTCTGGTGAATTGCTTCTCTTTGCCCTCTTCTTCCATTGCAAACTCCTGACTTCGATCCTTTCACCTTGCTGCTCCTTATGCCTAGAACAAACTACCTGAGTCTCTACGTCACATTTCATCTCCACCCCTTTTCAAATCCATGCTAAAAGCTCACCTCTTTGAGGCTGCTTTTGGATCCTGATCCGCTTAGTCTTCTGTGTCTTCTTACCTTTCCCTAGTTGTAGCCTTGTCCTCAGCTGCTTAGTCTATCTATACAGCTCTTCATATGCCTTGCAGCAGTATATAAATGTTCAGTAGTAGTACGTAGAACAGTGGAAATTCCAACTTGATATTTAAACTGGAAGGAAAGTAAATCTTTGTGACGTTTGAATATGCAGATCTATGTTGACACATGGTAAGGAAGTCATTGTGCAAGAAAAGATTGAGAATTCCACACATCTGCTTCCAGACAGTTCCAGCGTAACACAGATGGGCTTCTTGCCTGACTGGATGTTTTCAGTCTTTTTAATCTGCTGTCCAAACAAAATATGTGCAACTCACAGAAACAAAAATTTGACAGGATGTTGAAACAACCATAGACTACACTAGAGACTCAATGGTTAGTTAGCTGAGCATATCATTCAACTTGACTACTCCATAGACAGTAATAAATTCTATGTTCCAAATAGTGGGGATTTTTCTGGCTATCATTTTATTTGTTCAGGTTATTCTAACAGTGATATTCATGATTTGTAGAGGACCTAATGTACTAAGGATTTTATTTTCCTCATTCTTTGTCCGAGGAGAAAGCTTAGTAAATCACGACTTAAAAACTAGACTGCTGCTGGGGATCATGGCACCCTGTCAAGGACGGCATCAGCCTCCACCACTTGAGTAAACTGGGCAGCTATTCACATCTTGGAAACTTAGGACCCAATATTCAGAAAGGCTGATATTTAAATGTCGCGGTGATCAGCCGTGGTGCTTCAGTATTGGTGGGGTATTCAGTGGTAGTATCTGCATGGGAGCTGCTGTTGAATATTCGCGCTAAGCAGTACTGTCCAGGTAGGTGCCGGCACTTATCTGCTCAGTACAATATTCAGCTGGCACTTAGTTCAGCCTCTCTTTTCATGCAGCCCAAGTTGTTTGGATAAGTGCTGGCATTTATCCAAATACCACCAAACATGCCTTTGCTCCACCCCTGGACTACCCCTGCCCTAATCAGATAGCATCAGAGTGGTCTGTGGCTGAATATAGCGGTCAACATCCATATCTGGATAGCCTCCCATTGGTCAATTGGCTAAGGGTTCTGAATATCAACATCACAGACTCTACAGCCTATCCAGTGTGCCTATCTCTCAAAGATCCTCAGTCCTTGTCCCATGCTTTCCTGAATGTCGATAGCATCCTCGTCTGTCATTCCTACTGGGAGGCTATTCCATCCATTGACTATCCTTTATGACCCCTCATTCCAGAGCTGCCTTGCCATTGAAAAAGGCCTGACTCCTGTGTCTCTGAGGGTATGCAGATCTTTAAGTCTGCTTTTCCTATGTTCTTATGTTCCCCCTTCTTGGTCTATGAGAGAGATTTTTGAATAGGGTCTTAAAATGCCAGGTTCTCCTCTGTTTACCAGTTGCAGTTCTAACAGTCAATTACATAGATCCTTTTTCAAGGTCGCATTTGGCAACCAAAGTGAAGTTCCTAAAACGTTGATAATTGTGTGTAAACATTTGGGACCACACAGGTTCAAAGAAAGATAGACGAACCTGCGAAGAATCTAGTTTCTTCTCTATGAATAATCATTTCGACATCAGTTTGTTTTATACATTTGCATTAATGAAAATTTTTAATACCTGCAAATTAACTTTATATATGTTAGATTTAATAATTGTTAACCTTCAAATTATCTTGCATGCACAAAATTTAAGGTATGATGTTGAACTGAATGTGCACTAATTAATTGACCTTCCTATGAACAATATGGCTACTAGAGCTCTACTTTTATACATTTGTTGTAGTGTATTATGAATTACTTCTGAACATTTTGAGTTCTTTTGCAAATAACATTTTTATTACATGCAGAGCACCTTAACCAGGGAAGATTTTCCATCAGCTTATCAATGGTGAACCTTTTTTGAAAGGCAGCAAATTGCTATTGTTTGCCATTGCTGCTGGAGTGGGTGGTGGAGACTACCATTGCCCCAGCTGAGCATCTTTAATTTTAAGGAAATTACCATCCACACATCCAAAACAGTAAAACAAAATGTAGCTATTTAATGTTGACAGACTGTAGAATATCATTATACTTTGATATTTTTACTGAGAACCATGCAATATGGAGAAAGTGAATGAAGACTTGTTTTCAAGAGTAAGTTAAAAAGAAATGTCATGATATGATAAGAGAGACCCTAACAAAAATATGAGTCAATATTACATAGAAACATAGAAACATGATGACAGAAAAAAACCACAAGGCCTATCTAGTCTGTCCTTCCATAACAACAACTACAACAGTCCACTTTTTACCTTTAGAGATCCTCTGTGTTGGTCCCATGCTTTTTTGAATTCAGTTACTGTCCTCATCTCTACCACCTCCACTGGGAGACTATTCCACGGATCCACTACTCTTTCCGTAAAGAAATATTTCCGCATATCACTCCTGAAACTATCTCCCTTCACCCTCATCCCATGTCCCCTCGTAGCAGAACTTGCTTTCAATTGAAAGAGGCTCTCTCCCTGAACATTTATGCCATGGAGGTATTTAAACATCTCAATCATATCACCTCTATCCCGCCTTTCCTCTAAGGTGTACATATTAAGATCCTTAAGTCTGTCCTCATATGGTTTATAATGAAGCCCATTAATCATTTTAGTAGCAACCCTCTGCACCGACTCCATCCTGTTCACATCCTTTTGAAGGTGAGGTCTCCAGAATTGCACACCATACTCCAAATGAGGTCGCACCAAGGACTTATACAGAGGCATTATCACCTCCTTTTTTCTGCTAGCCATTCCTCTCCGTATGCACCCAAGCATCCTTCTAGCTTTTGCCGTCACCTTTTCTACCTGTTGAGCTACTTTAAGATCATCAGACACAACCACGCCTAGGTCCCGCTCTTCTTTAGTGGACAAAAGTACTTCAACTCCTATACTGTATTGCTCCCTTGGATTGCTGCAGCCCAAATGCATGACCTTACATTTTTTAACATTAAATCCCAGCTGCCAAATTCTAGACCATTCTTCAAGCTTAGCTAGATCCCTCCTTATATCTACACCTTCCTGGGTGTCTACTCTATTGCAGATTTTGGTATCATCCGCAAAGAGGCAAACCTTACCCGACAGCCCTTCCGCTATATCACTAACAAAGATGTTAAAAAGAATCGGACCAAGGACAGATCCCTGGGGCACACCACTGGTAACATCCTTCTCCTCAGAGTGAGCTCCATTTACTTGTACTCTTTGTCGCCTCCCATCCAACCAATTTCTAACCCAAGCAGTAACTTTAGGGTCCATCCCTAGGGTGCTCAGTTTGTTTATAAGTTGCCTGTGAGGAACAGTGTCAAAGGCTTTACTGAAATCTAAATACACCACATCTAGAGCTCTCCCTCGGTCCAACTCCCTGGTCACCCAGTCAAAGTAATCAATCAGATTTGTCTGACAAGACCTGCCTCTGGTGAATCCATGCTGCCTCGGATCCTGTAATCCGCCGGACTCCAGAAACCTCACTATTTTCTCTTTCAGCAGCGTTTCCAATAAATTACTCACCACTGAAGTTAAACTAACCGGCCTGTAGTTTTCAACCACATCCTTACTTCCGCTTTTGTGTAAAGGCACCACATGAGCCTCTCTCCAGTCCTTTGGCACCACTCCCGACTCCAACGAGGCATTGAAAAGGTCAGTCAGTGGAGTTGCTAGAACGTCCCCAAGTTCCCTCAGTATTCTAGGGTGTATCCCATCCGGTCCCATCGCTTTGTCTACTTTATGTTGAGATAGTTTCTCACGAACACAGTCTTCTGAAAATTGTTCAAGATGTCCCTCGCTTCTGTTCTTATTTGTGGGTGTTTTCTGAGGTCCTGCTCCTGGTTCTTCATCTGTGAACACAGAAGAAAAATTTGTTAAGCAATTCCGCTTTATCCTTATCAGCTTCTACATATTCCCCCCCCTGCACCCTTGAGTCTGACAATACCACTCTTGCCCTTCCTCTTCTCACTAATATATCTGAAAAATGTCTTATCCCCCCATTTTATTGCATTGGCTATTTCCTCCTCCTTTTGAATCTTTGCCTTCTTGACTACTTTGCTAGCTTCTCTAAGTTTTTCCAAATACAGATGCCTGTCTTTATTGCTTAAAATAAATAATAATCAATGCATTGATCACCTCCCAATGGAAGACGAGAGGTCAAGAAATGTTACAGAACTGAGGAGAACATGGAAGAAGAACATATATTTTTCTCCTAGCTGGTAGGAAAATGAGGGAGAAACAAGCAATCAAGTGGGGTCTGTTGTAAAAATAAAGAAATTGGATGGAACTAGTCTTCATCTGCCATCATATACCATGTTTGTGGACACTATTTGGGCCTGTCACTGGAAATTATAGTGGTCTGGCCAACACAAATCAAATCATCTAGCCTACCCAGCTGAAATTTACCACTTTGATTAGATAAGCACACAACACCCATATGCACCCAACACCAAATTTCCATCCCTCTCTACACACAATTTTTATCTGATCCGTCAACTCTTTTTCTACCTCTGGTCCCAGTCAGCATGCCACCTTCTCTGATCCCTTGCTGTCCCCTCATATGGCTGCTCAGCTCCAGCAGCCCACTCCTTTATTTAATCATACTGGTTCATTATTGCCCAGCTCAAGGAATTCACAGGCACCTCCAAGAGTAGGAGCAGGTCCAGCCCAATCAGGCAACTAGGCAGTCACCTAGGATGGAAACGTCTGGGGAGCTGCAAAGAGCAGGCCATGCAAAGCTAAACAATCAATTTTGACAGCCAGGGTGGGGGGGGGAGGGGTGGTAAAGCTTAAGGTTTGCCTAGGGTGCCAATATCTTGAAGCAACTCTGGTGCTGGCTCTGGGTAAAGGAAGCTATGGAAGAGAGCTGGGTGGTGCATGAGTTGCCTCTTACCTCCATTGTCCAACCTCTCTTGTTGGTCCACCTACATCAACATTTCTGACCCTGTTCCATCTTCAACTATTCTTTTCATGGCACAAGATCTAAATTTTTCATCTTGATCCAAAATGTGAATCAGAATGCTAGTATTTCCTTCATATCCAGCTACCTCTTTTTGCATTTCTGATATTTTGGTCTTGCTGTGTTGTGTACTGTTGTTTTTTTTAACCCGTAAAATTTTGTATGGAAATAGGTTTGAAATTCCATAACTTTTTTTTTTTAATGCAACATCCTCCTTTTCTTCACTGCGCTAATCTATACAATGCATAATTTTACTGACCCAGATTTATCAAACTCTTTCCATAGATGCTTTGAAGAGAGATTAATTGTGCCCGATTCTGGAAAGGAGACATCCGTGTGTCTAGATGTCCCTGACAAAGACAGGAATGTTTGGACCCAATTCTGGTCCATGGAAATTCCTGTGGGAGCCAGAATCGGGCCCGAGGACTGCCCGGCATGCCTCTTCTGCCTGCGGGGATGTCATCCCTGCAGGTGCCCCAGATATCCATGGCTCTGGCCCCCCAAATCCCCACCACCTAACCCATGACTGGCCTGTCGTGACCTGGAACGGGCAGCAGGGACACCCCCCACACCCAGCCATGTCTCTGGGGTGGCTCACCTGCCCCAATCTGTGCTGCTTTATTCCATCTCTGAAGTGGTTTAAGCAGCACATCCCAAAAGGCCCAGCAGCACGTACAGGACCATGACCTGAATCGGCCCTGTATATGCTGCCAGGCTGGCCCGCCCCAATCCTGCTGCCTCCCACCCCTCAACAGATTTTCCTGTCTTGATGCACAGCACATATAGGGAGAACTGGTGGGGGAATAGGGTACAGGCTTGCATACAGCCCCGCAACCCACCTTTCAGAATGACCTCCATAGGGACTGTGTTGGCACGACTGTATTGATATTCCATACCAGAGGTTACATATATGATGTAAAAACTTGCAATGGGTTTATTGCCTGAAATCATTCAGAAAGAAATCTGGAAAAAGTTAGAGGAAGGAGCAGCATATCAACTGAGATGAAACCTATTTTTGGAGAGCAGCTGCCTTGATAAGTGTTTGCTCACTGAGGAAGTCAGATGGGCAAAACGCGTCTTTACAGGTTCAATGTTAATATAAAAGAAAGCAGCTTTTTCACTGTAGAGTGGTCCTCCCAGTCCACATTCACTCTCTCCCCTTCCTTCATCTTAGGTAAGACGGGGTTTTAACTACCCCTCCCCCCTCAGCCCCCCACAATCAAGCCCTTTTGAATATATGGCTGTATTTAAATTAGTTTTGTGTGTCTGATAATTTGCCCACTTTACTGTGTTTTTTTTTGGTATAGAAACGGGCAGCATTTTAAACCTTCAGCAGCAAGCATATTAACAGTTTATGAAGCGCAAATCATAAAATGCTGAGCTCCCCAGTGTGACCTAGAAGTGCGTGAACAGTGGGAGCTGTGCTTTACATTCCCTGCACACTGATTTAAGATGCACTGATAAAACACTGCATTACCGCGGAAATAAAACATCATTAGCACCACACAAGAGTGTCAAAGGAGTGCGCACGTCATTGGTAATATGGGAAAGGCACTAGCTCAGCTCTGGCTTGCCAGCCTGGATTGTTCACACGCCTAATACTGTCTCAGTGATCCAAGTTTAACATTGCACAACCTCAGCGAGCCGGTCATAGGGTTAAATATAAACTTCTGAAAAGGACGTCTGTATCACTCTTCACTCGATCTGGCTGTTAAAGTGATCAAAGGTGATTATACAGTAGCCGTTTTGGTGGAATAGAAACTTCAGCATGATTCCTTCAGAAGCTGACTTCAGAGAGCACAATGGACACTGCTCAATGTAAATTCATGAGTGAATTCTCCTAAGCCTTGTAATTTATACGACAGGGCAGTAGCTGAATGAACAAAAGTGTTTCTAAACCATAAAGAAAGTAATTTTCAAAGACATCTCCATGGCAATACAATGCTTTATGTGCAGCAATAGCCTCTTACAAAATTGCCCTCCTGATAGGCAGGTAGACTTGTGCATGTCTAACCTCAATACACATAAATTTCCCTGCTGTTTCATGAGGTGTTCCCAAGGGAGGATGTGTATTGTGTATTTACACACACCCTTTTGAATATTTGAGCACCTGAAAGAGCTGCTGCAAATGTAAGCAACATAGTTGGTCAACGTGCACTTTTGATTTAAAAATCTGGGAAAGTTCACATAGTGAAAAGTATGTCTGCTCTCTTGTGTATAGTTATAAATTTATCATTCAATAAGGGAAAACTTTAAAGTCATGTCCATGGGTTAAAGAAATGTTCTATTTGTGGAAATGGGTAACAGTGCAATGTATGTAATTTTACTTGCAGTCTTTGGAGGTATTTCTTTGGATGTCAGGGAAGGCTTACAGTGTTTTCAAAACTATATTACTTATTAGGGCTGGAAAAATTTCCAGCAGAGAAAGTAGGTATGGATCTCTGTGGGTGCTTGAATCAAGGGCCAGTAATTTAAAGCCAAATAGCACATGTATTTTTGTCTCAATTATAGATAAAAATCACCCCTGCAGTTTGCATCAATCTGGGCAATCTGATTATTGCTCCACAAATGAGTGAATAGAATCCAAATGTAGGCAACCGAAAGGCCTCTTCTTACCCAATTGACTTTTATCATAGAAATTTAGAAACAGAAAAACACAGAAAATGACGACAGATGAAGGCTATAGGGTCCATCAACGCTGCCCATCTATACCAGCTACTAAGCTCTACAATCCATTTCTCTCCTTCAGAGATCCTCTGTGCTTGTCCTGTGCTTGCTTGAATTCAGATACCAACCTAGCCTTCACCACCTCCACTGGGAGGCCATTCCACACCCTTTCCATAAATAAATGGTTTTATAGAAACAGAGAAAATGGCAGCAGATAGAGATCATACAGAAGTTTGCTTTAATTTTCCTCCTATTAACCTATGTAGATTTTCACAATGCAACAGCTCAGTACACTGTCGAGTTCATGTTCCCAATCAGTTCCAAATCTAGGCTATTGACTTCCATTCCCCATCGTTCAGGATAGCAAGGGACTGTTAAGAGAGAGAGGAGAGATCCTTAATCAGCCAATTGGTGCCCTGCTACCAGAAAATGATTTCCCCTATCTCACATTTCAATCAGCTTGACATTTGTAATAATTAAATCCTTCATATCTATCTTACTCTAAAAAGTGCCTTCCTGCAAAGATCCTTCTGCAGTTATTAGAATTTAGTGAAAAGAAATAATCAACATCTCATAAATGTATGTAACCTTATTAATGGTTCTTGCAAATACCCAAAATTCAGAGCAAATTTCCCCCTATAAATAGTTTAAAACCAGAAGTAGTTGATATCTGAAGAATTTCTCCATCATAAGTCTGTTCTGTCTTACATTTCTCAGGCGTAACAAACCAAGCTTTAAAGGCACATTTTGGGAAGGACATATAGGTGCTATCTGGGACATCCAAGTCAAGCTATCTGAAATTCCAGGTAGCAGGGAAGGTTGGCACATAATGTAAGTGTTTTCTAAAATCAAACCCTCTCCACACTGAAATATAAACATCTTTGTCAGCTAGAAAAGCACAGGGACATGCAAAATACCCCATACAAGTTTAGCGGCAATTTTAGGAACTCAAATGTGTCTAATATGGCTGACTGCTGTTCGTGTTCCAGTCTCGCCGCATACACATTCCAGCCCGCCATTTTGCAAGCAGAGATGTGCAGCAGGGTGGCAGCCATGAAAAAGGTCTATTTACATGTATACTCTTTTGGAGTAGAGAAAATTAATGGAGGAATGAGAGGGCTTCCTCTTCTCTTTTCAGGTATTTGGTTGCCAAAATTAGCTCATTCCAGAAGCCTAGTCATGCCCAGGAGCGAGAATAGACATGGATGTGTTTGCCACCAAGTCTCACCAAGCAGCATCATTCTAAACTCGGGCGCACATGTGCACCTTTTTGGGAGCAGCTAGGGAACACTTCGGGTATGCCCTAGAATAGACATGATTGCACTGGACATGCGTAAGCTGAGGGCATCCTAAAATGGCTCTTGGGATGTTAATGTGATTCACACATCTGAATGGGCATTTTCAGACAGGGGAATCGCAACTAGCACTACTAAAATGACCCCCTTATTTGATATTTTCCAGAAAGTCAAATTTTTGCTGTGGTGAACTTTTTTTGATATCAAACATATTAGCTGACTCATTGTGTTCAGTATTAAGATTTTTCCATTGTGATTATATTGTTCCATTGTGATTATATTGCCGGAAGGTCGGGGGTTCAAACCCCACTAGAGGACAGCAACCTTGGGCCGGAAGGACTGGGGTTTCTAGTCCCACAGGTGCTCCTTGTGGTCTTGGGCAAGCCACGTAACCCTCCATTGCCCATGTTCCCTGTAAGTATTAGTGTCTGTGTCTCATATCCCCGCGTGTTAAATGTATCCCCCAATTGTGTTGTGACCACTTTGATTGGAGGATAAGGCGGTATACAAGACTGTCTAAATAAATTGTAAGGACACATTTTGCCTTGTAGCTGTGGTCATTGCCATGCAAGATGGAGAGGATTAACTGTAATTAGAATGGAAAAATAACTGAGTTTCAGAGATGAATCCAACCAGAGAATAATTATGTAGCAAGGTCAAAAAATGCAAACAATTAATCTCGGCACAAATGTCTCCGTCTAGTGTGACATTTACACTGGAATCTCTGAAAGTGCTCAAAACTGTTCTAAGCGTCGGATTGCATTGTCATGTATGCTCTGATAAAACGGCTGCTCTAGCTGCCAATAAACTGAATTTCTCATGTAAATAACGCGTTTATAAAACTCGATCCGTAAGAGAGAATTTGGCTGCTGTTTAGAAGCCAACTAGGCCAAGCAGCTAATTAAACTATGCAATGGCTGTCTTAGTGTGTAATAAGGAAAAACTTGCCAGATGTAACTGTGGAAAGAAGGAAGGACAGAAGAAACCCCTGGATGGTGAGAAACAAATGTAAACGGCAGTGAAAGATGTTTGAATTACATAATTACGAACTGAGCATGCCATTAGCTCGTATCGTCAAGGAATCCTTCTCCCAAGGACGCATGCCAGATGCCCTCAAAACCACAATCATCTGACCATCATTAAAAAAGCAAAACCTGGACCCCCTAGACCCAGCATCTTACAGACCCATAGCAAGCCTACCCTTCACTGCCAAGATAATCGAGAAGATCGTCCAGCAGCAACTACAGGAACACCTCGATCTCAACATACTGGATCCACAACAACACGGCTTCCACCCTCTACATGGAGTTGAGACCCTCATGACCACACTGATGAACACTCTCCTCATAGGAATGCAAGAAAAACACTCTGGATATGCCATGATCTTCCTTGACATATCTGCAGCTTTTGACACCATCTCCCACAACATCCTCATACACAGACTACGGACAATCGGGATCAAAGACACTGTACTACAGTGGTTCCAATCATACCTAACTAACAGAGAGCAACTAATCTGCACCAGCAACTCGACATCCCCCCCCCATTCCAGCAACACCAAGGAGTTCCAAGGATCCACACTATCAGCCATGCTTTTCAACATTTACCTTCAACCACTCTGCTCAGTCATACGCACTCACAACATCAGCTTTCACATCTACGCTGATGATATCATGCTCTATGCCCCCATTACAACCACGAACCCAACAAACACCCAACTATCAACATGCTTCACTGAGGTGTCCAACTGGTTACAAGCAAACAACCTATCCATCAACAGAAAGAAGACAGAAGCCCTCAGTCACAAAAGACCCGGACTTTACACCACCTACACACCTCAACATAGGCACCACAAGCATTCAAATACAACCACAAATAAGATACCTGGGCATCATTATTGACCAAGCACTCATCTTAAAGCAACAAATCACCAAAACCTCCGGAACTATATTCCACAAGGCAAGAACAGTCCAACTTCTCAGACCCCTTCTTGAACATCAAGACTTCCGAACTGTAATGCAAGCCATGACGCTCCCACATCTAGACTACTGTAACATATTATACCATGGACTTCCAGCCACACAGACGAACCCCCTCCGAACAGCATTGAACACCACAGCGAGAATCATTCAGAGAGCAAAGAAGACCGACCACATCACCCCAATTTTGAAAGACCTACACATACTTCCCCTCGAAGCAAGGACTAAATACAAAGCCATCCTACTCACCCACAAAGCCATACATCAAACACGGAACTCCCAACTTCACACCCTACTCTCTCGACCAGCTCATGGCAGAACTACCAGACAAGCCTCCAGCAACTCCCTCACCATCCCTCACAAAAGAACCAAATGCTCGCAACGGATCTGCAATCGAGCCTTTGAACTGTATGCTCCATCCTTATGGAACTCTCTACCGAGCTGTCTCCGAAATAACACTGATCTACTATCTTTTAGAAAACAGCTGAAAACCATCCTATTTCAGGAATACCTCAACATAACCCCCACCAAAAAAGCGCAATAACCTCTGATCTCACCCACCATGACCACCTAACTCAAACTATACTAACTCGACCATGTCCAAAATCTGTCCAAGTCCAAAGTCTGTCCTATGTCTTATGTTGAAATCATCAATGTAGCCTCCCTGGTGATGGCCCCGCCCTTATACGTAAATTTCCCCCCCTCCCCGCTCCCCTTTTATGTAACGCCGCTTTGACCCGGTGAAAAGCGGGATACAAATACAGCTAAATAAAATAAATAAAGCAATTAGTGAGCAGATTATCTGTCGGTATTTACTTTATCTGATGCCACAGAGCTGATTCTTGCTCAGATCAACGTAGTACAAAGCAGTAAGAATTTGCACAGAGGAAATTTTTCAGTTCAATTTTAGGCTTTTTTTTTGTTTTAGTAATTCTTTTGGTTTGTTTCCGGTGTAAAAACTTTAGTATTCTCATAAAGACATACTTTCATGTGGAAAACTGCACACAGGTTAATACATGTTCACTGATTTTATGCACATTTTTCTTCGCATGTTAAATTAAAAGAAATGAAATTCATTCCAAGAACACCCATCCTTATATTCTAAACAAATCGGCATACCTTCCAGTCTATCTGAAGCCCTGTTTTGCATAGGATGTCTAGGTAGGAATTGGGATGTCTGGATCAGGATGTTCACAATTCCTTGATGAGCTGACGTTCAAACCTGTTGTGGTCAGCTGATCGCTGTGCTTATTTTAATTTTATTTATTTGTTACATTTTCTATACCGCCCCTTCCAGAGATCAGGAGCGGTTTACAAGGAACTCAAAAACAGTTTACATAGAACAGGAAACAATTTTTGAACAGAACAACAACAACATTTCATATAGTAGAACAGTAGAAAAATTGTAGGTATAAAATTAAAATGAAACTAGATATTCTGTGGAAGTATCTGCTGAATATAGACTTTCAGCAGTGACCACCTAGGGCTATCCAGAGAGCAGCAATTTTTACTGTCCAGATAGCCAACAGCATGACTTTATGGCTGTCATTTGGTCAGGAGTAGAGATGTGTGGAAAATTCAGCTTGAGCCTTGTTCATTTAATGGAATTCTCAAATATTTTTCCTAGATAGTCTAAGAAAATTTTGATGAATTTCTTTAGGGAATTAGAGATAAATTGGATCAGATTTTATGTAGATATGCCACATTGCTGCTGTTAGCTTCCTCAAATCAGGTGAATCTAGTTAAACTTGGATGCAGATAATGCTAATTTGTGGCACCGATATAGATGTCTGGGGTTTTTTTTGCATTTGCCTAATTCAAACAAACCTTTTTTTTTTACTTCAAACCTCTCTACTCTAGAGATTTGTGAATCTAGTTATTTCATTTATTTGTTAGAAACACACTTATTTACCATGCATTTAATAAAGTATTCTACGTGGTTTACAAGAACACATCCACAAATCAAATTATACATTAGATACAGTTATTAAGAGTTAACAGCTGCATTTTTTTTCATTGATACAAGTGAATTTTCAATTTTTTAAATTGTTTCCTATCTACCTGCATTCTAACTTGGGTTGGCAGACTGTTCTATAGCCTAGGCGCTGTGACAGAAGGCAGTCGCATGAGCTCTGATTAACCTAGTATCTCTCAAAGGTGGAACCTTAAAGGGCATGTTTATTAGCAGATGTTAGCTGCTGCCGTGGGGCTAATGTCGATTTTTCACCCTGCAGTAGCAGCTAATGCATGAGAAAAGCAGATATCCCATGCACTTTATGCTGTTTCATCTCTGTGAGTTCTACGGTTCTGAGGTTATTACGCCTGCTTCTGTTTTCTTGATTCTCGGTCCTTTCTTCCAGTGGTATATTTTTCTTATTAAGCTGCTCTACTTGGGACATCTCCTGGGTGATGTCTTCACTCTGGCGCCTTTGGGCTGCTATGGCTTCTTTCATTTCTTTCAGGGTAGACTGGATCTTAATCAGTTTGTCCTCCAAGACAGCTCTTAACACACATTTTATGGTGCTTCATCACTGGTTGGTTCTCTGGTGCCCCCATAGTATTTTCTGCTGTTTTTAGCTTTCTCAGTAACGGTGTTTGGCCTTCCCTGGCACTCCTGGTTTCACTAGTAGATTAACCAAATACAACTAGCTGTTTGTTCAATTACCAGCTCAAAGATAGCAAAGAGTTTTCCAACAGTTCTATAAAGAATTTTGTTGCCTGTTTAATATGCTCCCAAAGTCTCATGGGCCACCCCAAATTGTGCCGCTCCCCCAGATCTTCCGATGCTGTAACCCAGCTTATCATATGTTTCTGCAACATACTGGCACTGACAGACTCAGTCTGGGTTCTCCTTCAGGTCCTCATGTTGCTGACGCACTATCCCTGCTTCACAAGACTACATTGGCGTGTCCCCTGATCTGCTGACCTGTCAGTACAGCTAACTCGTTTTTTGCTGTTGCGGCCGCTGCCCAGCCCATGGATTTTTCAGCTACAGACTGTCAAATCTAATTGTTTGAATAATGTCGAGTGGAAGACTGGTCTTTAGTTGACTGTGAGTCACTGTACCGGCTCTTGTTGCATTTCTCCTTGATGCCATGACATATATGCAGGCATTTTTTATTGCCACCATATTAAAGGGATGGGGGTCTATAGTGTTGCAGCTTAGTCATTTTGGAGCATAAAAGTTGTGAAGTCTGTCTTTTTACTACTTCACCTGAGACTGCTGATGCCGTTCTACGAAACCTATTGATTTGGTTGGGTACAGTGTGGCATGATGCCAGGATGATTTGACAGCTTTAAATCCTTTTGTGTTTACCCTGAGTGACCATGTCTGTAAGTACCTGACACATATAATTTTTCAATATTTTTCACTTTACTACCAACAGTACTGGCAAAATGCACTATTCTTAGTCTAAATAAGATAACGTGTAACTGGGATGTTATCAGAAAATGGACAACGGTGGAAAGATTTCAAAAGCTTTATTAGATGCTAAAGGGTTGAAATGCACATAATCCACACAAGCAGCCATAGAGTTAACTGCAGCTTTTAGCCTTTAAAGTGATAGTTATGATGTGACTTTGCAATACTCAGCGGTAATGTTCCCTACTATGAAAGACTGAATATTTGTTGCAGCCCAAATGCATGACCCTACATTTTTTAGCATTAAATCTCAGCTGCCAAATTCTAGCTAAGCTTGAAGAATGGTCTATAATTTGGCAGCTGAGATTTGCTAAAAAATGCAGGGTCATTTATTAGGGCTGCAACAATCCAAGAAAGCAGTTCAGTATGGAGGG
This sequence comes from Ichthyophis bannanicus, assembly GCA_033557465.1. NCBI lineage: Eukaryota > Metazoa > Chordata > Amphibia > Gymnophiona > Ichthyophiidae > Ichthyophis > Ichthyophis bannanicus. The sequence goes on along the minus strand of CM066049.1, from coordinate 113,004,743 downwards.
TAACGTGCTTCTATCCATGAAAGAACAAGACCTAGGCGTGATTGTCTGACTATCTCAAAGTAGCTAAACAGGTAGAAAAGGCGATGGCAAAAGCTAGAAGGATGCTTGGGTGTATAGGCAGAGGAATGGCTAGCAGAAAAAAGGAGGTGATAGTGCCTCTGTATAAGTCTTTGGTGTAATCTCATTTGGAGTATTGTGTGCAATTCTGGAGACCGCACCTTTAAAAGGATATAAACAGGTTGGAGTCGATGCAGAGGGTGACTACTAAAATGGTTAATGGTCTTCATTATAAAGCATATGAGGACAGACTTCAGGATCTTAATATGTACACCTTAGAGGAAAGGCAGGATAGAGGTGATATGATTGAGATGTTTAAATACCTCTGTGGCATAAATGCACAGGGGGAGATCCTCTTTTGATTGAAAGCAAGCTCTGCTATAAAAGAGGACCTGGGATGAGGGTGAAAGGGGATAGACTCAGGAGTAATATATGGAAATATTTATTTACAGAAAGAGTGGTGGATCCGTGGAATAGTCTCCCAGTGGAGATGGTAGAGACAAGGACAGTAGTTAAATTCAAAAAGCATGGGACAAACAAAAGATCTCTAAAGGAAAAAAGGGGACTGTTGCAGTGGTTGATATGGAAGGACAGACTAGATAGGCCATGTGGTCTTTTTCTGCTGTCATTTTTCTGTGTTTCTAAGTTTGTGGCAAAGATTATAGTAGCCTGCACAAGCATTTATTTCTGAACTTTTTAATGAGGAAGACAGCATTTTAATGTGTTATGCAACAGTGAAAATAAAATATATAAAAGGAGATTTCATGGATGCAAAAGGGACTGATGAATGATGATGTGAACTTTGAATGCACTATTTGAATTAATATTGCGCATGGTCCAAGTCTGATGGCTCTTTACACCTTTTACAATTGATGTTTGTAAAGTGGTGATACTGGGCTCCCCATGGAAAGCACAGTGGTAGAGGTATTTTGGAAGATACAATTTGGGCAGCTTCAGACTGCAGCCTCATTACTTCCTTAGCTCTTGCAGAGTGAAACTGGTGGCACTGCCCGTGCGGTCTCAAAGGCACGGTGCCCGCTACCTACCTCCCTCCACCACCATGAAGGTCTCTTCTGATGTGTTTTAAATTGATTCCACATTCCGGGAAGCTACAAACGTTGTCTGGAACACTCAGTGGTTTATCCAACAGGGTTTATTTGTTTGACTTCATTAAGATGGGCTTTATCCTACTATTACTACTGAGCATTTGTATAGTGCTACAAGACGTATGCAGTGCTGCACGGACATGTAAGAGACAGTTCCTGCTCATCAGAGCTTACAATCTAATCAAGACTGACAACATAGTAACTGTAGACATGGGATATACCTAGGGGAATGGCAAGGAGGCACAGAGGAGATTAGCTGTTTTGCCTGCCCGGCTGCTGCTGGAACACTGAAGAGCTCTACTCTGCTTCCAGGTATCTCGTTGCTCTCCAGTGTTTCCCTGCCCCCACCGGAAGTGGCGTGACTGCCCTCTCTGTAGCCATTTCCTGCAACAGCGCCTCTCTACCATAAAAGCAAGCCCTCTGTGATGATTTGCGCCACAGTGGTGACACGCGCCGAAGGAGCACACCCAAGGAGCATGACTTGCCCCTTGGGCGAGCTCTTTGGGGCAACTTCCGAGGCTTTTTCCTGCCTTCTCGCTGTACTGCTTTGCTCCCTCTCCCCTTCCCAGACCTCTATATTTCCATATCCCTGTCTCCCAAGACCTTTCTTTGCCCAATCCTTCCGCCTCTCCCGCTCTTTTTTTTCTCCTCATGGCCTCTATCCCTGTTCATTGAGGGTGGCACCCAGCTCCAGCTCCCCCCCCCCCTGCCTTTTCTCTCTCGTTCCCATGCAAATCTTTTGCTCTGCCCAACCTCCTTCTCCACCCCTCCCCCTCCCCCTCCCTTGTCCCTTTTACCCCCTCCTACATCTAGCTCTCCTCAACTGCCATTCTCTGTGCTCCAAGACCATCCCAATCCATGACCACCTCCTGGAACACTCCCTTGATTTTTTTTTCTTTGTCTGAAACCTGGCTCCATGACGGCGATGAACTCCCCTCTTTAACTGCTGTCTCCCCCCTCCCCCCCCCCCAGGCTACTCTGCCTCCCCGCTCACCTTTGGGATTCCCTCCTCCTCACCCTTTCTGACATTTCCCTCCTCTACCTTCATGTCTTCTTCATCAGGAACTTCAATGTCCATCCTGATTCCCCTTCCACTTCCTGTGATTCCTCCTTCCTTGCCCTTCTCACTGATCTGTCTTTGTCAGCATGTCTCTTTCCCCACTCATTCCGCTGCCATACCTTGGATTTTGTGATTTCATCTAGCACCTCCCCCTTTACCCCCTCTGCCTTGTCCTCCTTCCCAGTCCCCTGGTCTGATCATTTCTGTCTTTCATATTAACCTTCCCACTACCTTGCCACCCCAACAACCGTTCCCCTCCCCCTCCTCCTCAGCTGTTCGCATCACCCCCAATACTCTCCAACAGTTTCCCTCCTCAGATACCCTCTTCTCACCTGATTTCCACAGTTTGCCTCCCAACCTACAGGTCAGGAATACCACTCTTTCCTCAGCTCTTGATGCCATTGTCCCTCCTCGTCCAGCCCCTCACCCCTGCCAACCTCCCATCATTCTGGTTTCATCCTGGCCTCTTTCTCCACCGTGCTCATCTCTGCCATGCCGAATGCCTGTGGCGTAAATGCCCCTCCATGGACACTCTCTCTCTCTCTCTTTCTCTCTAATTTCTGCTACTGTCTCACTCAATACCGTTCCCTCATTCACGTTACTAAGTGTTCATATTACTCCAACCTCATTACCTCTTCTTCCAGTTTCTCACATCAGCTCTATTCCATCCTCTGCTCCCTTTTGGCCCCTCGTACCTCCCCTGCCCTCCTCGCAGATTTCTACAGTACCAAGGTCCAGGATCTTCGCTCCTCCTGTCCCGTCCCCTCTTTCTTCCCTCCCTCATCCTTCCTCCTGCTCTGCCCTTCTGCCTTCTCCCCCTGTAGGCCCTTCTCTCTCCCACCAGTGGTCATCCTTTCACCCCATTTCCTCTACTGAACTATCCAGGATGCTCTCTCACTCCCGCAAGACCACCTGTCAACTTGATCCTGTTCCTTTTCACTGGCTCAATGAGCCTTCTCTCGCACTACTCCCTTTTCATCCTTTCCATTGTTAATTCCAGTCTCTCCTCTGGCATCTTTCCCATCCCCTGAAAACATGCCATAATTCGGCCCATCCTCGAGAAATCATCCCTGGATCCCTCTGTCCCTGCCAGTTGGTGCCCCATCTCTAATCTCCCTTTTCTCTCCAAACTCCTGGAGAAGTTAGTCTTTGCAGAATCTAGATGAGAGGTGAGCTGTGTACTTATTCTTCATCCTCGTCAGTCTGGTTTTTGTGCTGTGTCCCGGATGATAGCCATTCTCACCTCCCTCCTCAATGAACTTCACTCCTCCCATGACCAGGGTCAGTATTCCATTGCAGTTTCCCTCAACCTGTCCTCTGCCTTTGACCTTGTGGATCATTGCATACTCCTCACCTGTCTCTCCGATGCCGACCTCAACGGTTCTGTGCTTCACTGGTTCCGCTCTTTTCTATCCACCAGGTCTTTCTCAGTCTCCTCTGGTGTCTCCTCCTCACCCAGCATTCCTTTTCCCTGTGGTGTCCCCCAAGGCTCCGTCCTTGCCCCTCTTCTCTTCAAAGTCTTTCTGGCCCCCCTCACACTTCTCATCCAGCAGCATTGCATTTCCGCATACTATTACACAGATGGCATCATCCTCCTCCATCATACCGACCCTGTTGCCCCTGACATTACCCCCTCAATGCCTGTCTTTTCTCTTTCAGTACCTGGTTAACCTCTAACTTTCTCCACCTCAACCTGGCCAAACCTCAAGCCATCTAGTTCACATTTAGTAGGTCCAGCCCTGCCCTTGCACCCTCTCTCCTCTTCCTCTATCCCTCTGGTCCCTTCCAAATGTTACTTAGGTGTTACTTTTGGACTCTGACATTCCATGACCATCTATCATAAATTTGCATTCCTTCTGCTCATTACTCATGCATCCTGCACAAATCATGCCAGCCCCTCTTATTCACCCCCATTGTCTTACTGTCATCCACTGTATCCAATTCAAGTTCATAACTCTTGTTCATAAAGCCATACGTTCTGGGTCCCCCCAATACCTCTCCAACCTGGTTCATCTCAACGCCCCACATTCACAACCACCATATGTTCCTTCCCCTTCCTTCTCTTGCTCACCTGGAATCCACCAGAAACTCAGCCTTCTTTCTTGGCTCTAAACTCTAGAACTGCCTCCCTCCAGACCTTAGATTGGAACTCTTTAAACAGATTCAAAATTCTTCTTAAGACTCATCTCTTCTGTTGTGCTTTTGATCTCCCTGACCCCTTACATCCAGCTGAGAATCCCGTCCCTCTCTCCTTTCCTTGCCTTCTCTGTCCTTCCTGTATTTTTACCTCTTCTGTCGTAACTATGGCGTTCCTTTCCTTTTCTGGCAGTTTGTTTTTACTGTATTGTAAACTGCTTTGATTTTTACTGTAAAGTGGTATATCAAGAGCCAAATAAAGATTAAAAATAAAGAACCGAAAACGGTAGTGAAGAGGTGAGTTTTCAGCCTGGATTTGAAAAGGGTCAGAGAAGGTGCCTGACGTACAGACTTGGGTAGTTTTGTTCCAGGCATATGGAGCAGCAAGTTGAAAGGATCAAAGTCTGGAGTTGGCAAAGAAGAGAAGGACACAGATAGAAGTGATTTGCCAGAAGAGCGGAGTTTCCGGGGAGGGGTGTAGGGAGGTATAAGAGCAAAAAGGTAGTGAGGAGCTGCAGAGTGAATGTACTCCCAGACATTCCACTTCAGTTAATGCTTTTGTTTGGTCCTATGACTAATGGGTAACAAGCTTGATCAGTTGGGTCCTGTAAATCTGTTAAGCTTGTATGTGTTAAAGTGTTTCTCTCATTTTTGTTACAATGGGGGAAAATGCTCCCACTTATAGTACCTGCTAAACTGTATCCATTTTCAGGTAGGAGTTTAGGTTGCAAGCCCTCTGGATTTAGGAAAATATTTGTACCTAAATGCAATTTGTCTTGAGCTACCCCTGGTAAAGACATAAGCTAAATCCAAAACCCCATCCCCATCCCATTCTTGGATAGCCTTGTCCTGACTCAAATCTTTGTCTGGAGATGAAGTCACAAAATAGAGCTGCAATAATTCATACTACCAGAACTGAATGTGAAGGAAAAGATAGAAAGGTAAAATTGCTCTTCACTTCTCTTCTTGAAGATGGTAATAGGCAGATTTCATTACAGGTTATTTCCCTGGGTTTTGGTCATCTCCTATTGCCGGTGATTGATGCTGCAAGATTATGCTTTCACATTTAATAGATTTTAATCTGGAATACATTTCTAAATCAAATCCATTTTGAGATGCTTTTCATAAGCCGGCCCCTCATAAGCTTTTGTTACAGTTCTCCCAAGCCACGGTAAAGCTATCATTTCATGTCTAGTCGCTGAAACTTAGAAATGGTTAGAAAGCATGTAGACTACAATAATTTGCTTTGTCCTTGAATGAATTTCACAATGAGATACTACTGCCATCGGGAGAGCAACAGTTTTCAAAATTCGCAAATTTAGGTGGTAGTAAAGTGCCTGAGGAGGCTGCTGGTCCTCCTGTCTTTGCACCCTTGGGCTTGGTTTAGAGCAAATAAAAATAAAAAGTACACACTGTAAATCACAGATGCAGATTTACTTGTCATTACCTCAAGGTGAGCTATATTCAGGTACAGTTCATGATTCCCTATCCCCAAGGGCTTAAATTCTAAGTTTGTACCTGAGGCAATAGAGGGTTAAGTGACTTGCTCAAGGCCACAAGGCGTGCTAGTGAGATGTGAGCCTTGGCTTCCCCTGAAATTCCCATGTTATGTCTGCTGGCTTCACCCCTCCCTATGTCTACCCCAGGCCCTAGTCCTTTCCAATGTGAATTCTTTTATCTGCAAAGGGGGGAGCAATTTCCAGCCTTCAATGTTGCCCAAACACAATTTATTGCTTTCCTAGATATTTTAAGGATCATCTGACAAGATATCCTAAGGGAGTAATTTTAAGTCTTCCCTGGGTAAAGCAACATTTTACTCACAGAAATAGCTTTTTATAAACCTTTTTCTCTCAGTCTGCATGGAGGGTTAAGCACTTGCCCAAGGTCACAAGAAGTGCCAGTGGGATATGAGCCTTGGCTTTCCTGGTTGATAAATAACTGCACTATGGGGGTAAATGATGAGAATAAACCGAATCCATTTTTCTTCCAGTTCTTGTTTCCTCAGTCTCATCTTCCAGGGAGATGCAATAAAGCTTGCATACCTATGGTTTCCTCCTTTCTCATCCAACATAGCATCATATGCCATTTTTACAATTAGATAATGTTCTATCTGGATATTTTAAAGCTAATTTACTTTCATGTGTGCTGAGAGTTGACAGGCGAATGGTTGATTCTGAATTTGTATAGCTAAAGACAGCTATCAAGAATGTGCTTAACTAGAAAGCAGTGACTTTTAAGCAGCTGTTCTAACCCTGGAGAAAGCTGGATTCTTCACAATTTAAGATAACACTGGTCAACATTGAAATCGTTACTGACTTTAAAAGCCCTAATCTGTAGTATCTTGGTGAGCTGAACACGAATATAACATTAAAAAGATTATATTGGCTCTCGTTTTGAAGATATTGCATGTAGTTCATTTTTGACGTTTCACCGTGAAAATTTATCCAGTAGGACATCAACAACATCCCAAATAAGCCTTGAATGATGTAATATTGCATCACATTGCATAATACCAGCATGCAAACATCATCCAGAGTTGACTGCATCATTTTCTGATGCAATGCAATACTACTGCCAGACGGCTGCTGAAGCCATCTGACGTCAGCAGTGTACTATACACAGTCAGAAAGGTTGAGCATTTAAAATATTTCAGACTGTGTGCGAGACAGTTTAAGCTACTGTTACATGTAACTTTTATTAATCATATAATTTTAGCCATTTAGGTACAATACAGAACAATAATGCCATGAAAGTGCATTAATTTCCGTTGACAATTTCTGCTACATTTGTGGGGAAGTGACATTTGCCAACCAGAAGAAAAGTATCACTTCTCAAATGAAGAAGGCATATAATCTTTACTTCGGATGCAAGATTGGTGACCAAGACAAGCCTTGGGCCCCACATATATGCTCCACTACATGTACAACACAGCTTTCACAGTGGTTGAATTGCAAAAGACCATCAATGCCGTTTGCAGTCCCCCTGGTATGGAGAGAGCCAAGCAACCACATAAATGACTGTTACTTCTGCTTGGTTCCTCCTCCTTTCCAGTGGAATAATGAAGCAAAAGAAGTCGAGCATAGTCTACCCAAACATTCCATCTGCATTGAGACCAGTTCCTCATGGTGAGGGACTTCCTATTCTAGAACCTCCATCAGAATATTCTCTTGATTCATCTGATGAGGACAAGGGTGAGCCAACCTGTTCTTCTCCTGGTCCGTCAGCATGCAGTGACCCAGATTTTCACTGGGATGCATATCAACTCCACACAGAATAACACAGGAAGAACTAAATGACCTGACTCGTGATTTGGACTTATCCAAGAACAAGGCAGAATTGCTAGGATCAAGACTCCAACAATGGAATCTTCTAGAAGAAGATGTCAACATTACTTCATATCGAAAGCGTCACCAGCAGTTGGAGCCTTTCTTCAGAAAGGAAAGTAATCTGGTATTCTGTTCCGATATTGAAAGCCTCATGAATGCCTTAAAAATCACTCATGACACACAAGACTGGAGACTATTTATAGACTCTTCGAAACTGAGTCTGAAGGCTGTGCTTTTGAACAATAGAAACCATCTTCCATCTATTCCAGTAGCGCATGCTGTCCACATGAAAGACATGATAACTTAAAGCATCTACTGACTTCCATTAACTATAACAATTACAGCTGACACCTCTGTGGTGACTTGAAGGTAGTTGCCCTTTTAATGGGACTGCAGCAGGGACATAAAAAATACATGTGTTTCTTATGTGAGTGGGATAGCCGAGCAAGGGATTGGCACTACTTGCGGAAGGAATGGAATTGCAGACAAAATGTAACAGTTGGAGAGAAGAATATCCAGCACCCAGCTCTGGTTGAGGCTCTCAAAATCCTGCTACCACCCCTTATCAAACTAGATTTGATGAAAAACTTCGTGAAAGCCATGAACCACACTTCACCAGCTTTCCGATACCTGCATGAAAAATTCCCTCAACTCAGCGAAGCGAAGATTAAAGAGGGAGTTTTTGTGGGTCCTCAGATTCGAGAGCTCTTCAAAGATGACCAGTTCATCAACTTGCTGCAGGGTGATGCGAAACAAGCATGGAATGCTTTTCGCCTAGTGTCAAACTTTCTCGGGAATGTTAGGGCAGAAAACTACAAGGAACTAGTAGAAGACATGCTGATGCAGTATCAGAAACTTGGCTGCAATATGTCTCTAAAGATCCATTTCCATGTTTCCCATCTCGATTTCTTTCCTGACAACTGTGGTATGGTTAGTGATGAACAGGGCGAATGTTTTCACCAGGATATCGCAACGATGGAGCAAAGATAAAAGCGGGGGATAAAAGCGGCGTCCCTGCAGGGTGCGCCCGCGCCTTGCGGGCCCGCACCTGAGGGCCTCGCAAGAGGGCCCTTTGGCGTGGCCCTTAGACGCGGCACGAGGCAAACAGAAGAAACAACATAGGAAACAGCTACGCCGTCAGCATCTCAGCAGATCCCAACAAAGGACCAGACCGAGGCGAAGGACGTCAGAACCGCAAGTAGAATTCTCACAAAACACCATACATTTCCTTCCACCAAACTGTCTCTTCAACTACCCACACCACGGGACAGGCTCCCTCCACGGGACAGGCTCCCCCCACGGGGACAGGCTCCCCCCACGGGGACAGGCTCCCGCACCGAGTCCAGCTTTCCACATTCGGGGGATTTGAGCGGCAACAAGAGCACAGCCAGCCAGCGACAGAGTGCTGCCCAATCGGGGCAGACTCAGGGCCATATAAAGAACAGCGCGGCAAGAAGGCGCACAAAGGAACTACAAAGGGAGAATCACAGCCACCTATACACCAGAAGAAAAACAACAGAATAACAGAAGAAAAGCAACAGCAAAGCAAGCAACAGACGAAGACTTAAGAAAAACAGGCATCACCCTAACAGAACATCACAAAAGACCAACATGCACGCCACATACTTCCTCCCACTCTACCTACTCGTCACACAACTCCTCCCACCAACCGCACACATCCACTACCCACAAGCAAACACAACATGGTACCCACCAACAGCATTGCCATATTTAGAACCACAGCACACACACAAAGAAATACTCAGAACTTCCCAGACAAAAAGACCTTACAGACACAAATCAAACTCCCAAACCTGCACAAAGGAAGCACATGTAACAGCAACCTCCTCAACAAAGACAACAACGATTGAGCTCATAAACGCCAGATCAGTCTGCAACAAGATACACACTCTTGTAGACCACATAGAAGAGCGACAGCCCAACATAATATGCATCACAGAGACATGGCTCAACCCTAACGACAATGTACTACTCAACCAACTAGTACCGGACAACTATTCAGCGTACAACTGCCCACGCACCCACAAGCGTGGAGGAGGAGTCCTAATAATAGCAAAGACAAAACTAAAGTTCAAGACACAGAGCTTCACCAATACACAGCAATGTAACACAATCAGCATCAAGAACAAAAACATTGCAATCTGCCTAACCTACAGAGCACCCAGAGCTCCACCCGACGAACTAGCCCTCACACTCGAAGAAGCCTGTGCTATTACAACAAACAAACCAGCGCTACTGATTGGAGACTTCAACCTCAAGTCCACCAATGCCAAAGACGCAGAGGCCTTCCTTCAAGCAATGACCTCACTTCAATTCACACAAATAATCAATGCTCCAACGCACAGACATGGATCATCCCCAGACCTCATCTTCGCATCCAATTACCTAACATCAAGAGACCTAATTTCTCCACCCACCATTACCCCAGTGCCATGGTCTGACCATTACTTAATCGAGACAAAGCTGCGATCTCAAGAGGACCAGACAAACGAAAGAACAAGCATCTCACACACAAAAAGACGATTCAAGCATTTTGACAGGGACGAATTCATACAGGACACAACACAACACTTGAACATTACTACAGATGACCTGGAGGAACAAGTCTCCAGCTGAAACAGCATCTTAGCTAACGCCGCCAAACCATCTGGTTGCGGGCACGAGAACCACCACCACAACACGAGACAAAACAAACCATGGTACTCAGCAAAAATACGACAGGAAAAGAGGGAGCTCAGGAAGATTGAACGGAGATGGAGAAAAAACAAAACAGCCGACCAACATCTTTACCTAACAAAACAAACACAATACAATGAACACATCAACCAATCAAAGAGAGAATTCCACACAAACATGATAAATACTTCAATCAACAAACCCAGAGAGCTTTTCGAAATAGTCAAGATCCTCACAAAAGAGCAAACAGAAGGGGAAATACAAGTTGATCCACAGGAATTCGCCGACCACATCAAAGACAAATTTCACTCCACTGAGCGTACAACACCCAGTGGGACTATCAGGACAGATGTACACACCAAAACCTGGGGCACATTCAACTCACCCTCAAAAGATCAGATATCCCACATCATCTCTACAATCAACACAAGCACTGCTCTTACAGACCCATGCCCAGTGTCATGGGTCAAAGCCACCAAATCAAACTTTATTCACACCATACATAAAATAGTAAACAACTCACTCACTCAAGGACTCATGCCAAAGCAACTAAAGCTTGCCTCAGTTAGACCAATCACAAAGAAAACAACTCTCGACAAAAAAGATCCAGCAGCATACCGACCAATCTCCAGCATACCCTTCCTGGCAAAAATAATCGAGAAAACGGTTCAACTACAACTCCAAGAACACATCGACAAACATGAAACACTCGATGACAACCAACACAGCTTTCGTCCCAACCATGGAGTCGAAACACTACTGATCTTCCTCTTCGACAGCATCCTAAGAATAATTGACAACACCAGGAATGGAATCATAATGATCTTCATCGACATCTCCTCAGCCTTCGACACAGTGGACCACAACACGCTCCTGGAAAGACTAAAGAACACTGGTATACACGGTATCACATTGAAATGGTTCCAGTCTTACCTGACTGAAAGACAGCTACAGGTCAAGGTAGGACACAACACCTCCCGACCCATAAATGTCAGTCAAGGAGTACCTCAAGGATCCGCACTCTCAGCACTCCTATTTAACATCTACATCCAACCAATATGCAACATCATGAAAGAAAACAACATTCAATACACAATATACGCAGACGACATCATGATATAGACCCCGATATCAATCGACAACCCGGACTTCTCTAAGATAACAGACTGCCTTACCCAAATGACGAGTTGGTGTAAAAACAACAACCTTGCAATAAACTATAACAAGACCGAAGCTTTAATCATCACTCGGAACCAAAGCTTCATACACCCGACAAATATCAAGATACAAAACACTACTATACCAATAAGATCAGAAGTGAGATACCTCGGAGTTACTCTGGACAATAAACTAAACCTCAAGCCACACATAGACAAAACAACCCAAAAAGCCTACTACAAGATGCGAATCATCAGGAGACTGAAACCACTCCTCGCCCCAGAACACTTTCGTACCGTCTGTCAAGCACTGATAACCCCAATACTGGACTTCTGCAACCCGATATACCTTGGACTACCGAAACAAGCCCTCAAACCACTCCAGCTAGCACAAAACACTGCAGCATGAATAATATCCGGTACTGCAAGACAGGACCACATCACACCTACCTTAAAGGACTTACACTGGCTCCCAATCGGTGCACGCATCAGATACAAAACTATCATAAACCTATTCAAGATAAATCACCACACATCAGCCAACAGCCTGCACATCCTCATACAACCAGACACCAGCACACGTCCAAGAAGAAAACAAACACACAACCGAGTCAGCACCCCAAGTGAATTCAAACACACACGCAAGGACACAACAGACAGAGCACTCTCCGTGGCTGCTCCAACAATATGGAACAAACTACCGGACGACTTGAGGGCAACTACAGACCTCAAAGACTTTAGAAAACAGCTAAAAACCATGCTGTTCATAGAACACTATGGACACATCACATAACCTAAGAGAATGTACAACAGCACATGATATTGCCTAAACACTGTATGTATAGAAAATGTTTTTTAGCACCTCTGTATATAGCCCACATTGTACATAGCTCAAACCATTCTAGCACACAATACAACACACATTGTACATAGCTCAAACCAATCTAGCACACAATACAACACACACTCAACTAAATTTCACCTTCACTGCATGTTTAACACACTCACTTTACCCGGTTGTTTGCTGTGATACCACCTTGATTAATAAGATAAGGCGGTCTAAAAATACTGTTAAAGATACCAGGGAAAATGGTCCACTACAATGCTGGCTGACTACTGCTGGATACTCCCCAGAGAAGCTCCCAAACAGCTGTACAAGAGACAGGCGAAAAATTCTAAGAAGTAGTCTATGACTTGGTTTTTTACAGGTATTAACCGAAGGCCTATTATATTTACTATTGACATGCATTTCGTGATGTAAACATTAATTCTTGTAGATTACAAAAAACTAGAGCCAACTTTGCAATTTCACTGTCGTATTCGTTTTCAGCATATAAAAATTGATAAGAAATGACTATTTTTATTTCAGTAACATGACTTTTGTAAACCTTTGTTGACCAGTGTAACCTAAGAATGGGCCAAAAATATTGTGTATTTCAGTATCATGTAGGTTGCCTCTTCCTGTGTGCTCTTTGGGGCTATAATTTCCAAAGTCATTTGCCTGGGTAAATCTCTATCTGGGTAAAAAGGTTTTGCTAAAAATTATCCTTCTCGGCCAGGCTAAAAGATGCTAATTTTCATGTGCATTTTTAGCAAGTTTAAAAAAATGGTGTTCCAATGGGGCTTGTTTTAGGTCAGGGACACAAAGCAGCGCGTGTATATTTGATTTCCAGATAAGTATGCCCTATTTTACCTCAGCTTGGTTGCTCACTCCAAGAGAAGGCAACGAGTAGGTGGGCAATTTTTGACATGCATACTGTTGCCACCCTGGCCCGGGCCAAAGGCCTTAAAGGCACAGGGCTGCCAATGTTAGTCCTTAAATAAAGAATTATACTATTCTTGTCCACAGCTTGGACTTGTGGGACATGTAGTTGTTTCTCCTTATTTAAAGACAGTAGTGTGAAACCGATGGTTTTTAAAGGCAAACAAGAAATTTATTTATCTTCCCCAAAGCACTAAGGCTCAACACAAATGTTAGGATTTTTCTCCAAGCAATAACATCAGGAAATTATACACAAACTAGAACTGAAACTGCTTCATAAGCCTTAACGTGTGTAGCTGTTTTCATCAAAACGTTCAGAAAACAAAACATAGCTTCTTCCTTCAAGCAAAGCAAAGTGTCCATTTTTATCTTCTGTTTCTTTAGTAATTCAAAATACAAGTTATGCATGTATTTTTATTAGAAGTGGTTCCTAGCACTAACACAGATAGGTTAACTCACCCTGTTTCTTCAGTGCTTTCTTGGTTAAAGACTTTTTATCAGAAAGCTTTCAATCTGCCTTCTGGCACAATGAACAGTCCATTGCTAATTCCTCAGTTATAGAATCCTGCTCAGAACAGTCTACCTGCATCTCTTCCTGCTCTTCAGCATGTACGTCTGACTCTGAGCTTTCATGAGCTGTTTCCGTCTTAATGCTTTGTAAAAGCTCTTGGACTTCTCTCCACAGGTGCTCTCCACAATAAGGAATGTTTGTACCTGGAATGTGAGGATTCCTTCTCTGGATCAATTGCCTCAGTTCTTCTAACTTGTTCAGCCCTGGTTCTTTCCACCCAGCTGGGTTCTGATCACTTCTAGCTGTGAGTTTGTCCACCCACCTTTTGGCAGCTTGACCTCTTTGAGCTGGTAGATGAACCGTTTGAACTGCAGCCTGACCCTCGTCAGCAATTCTCCTAGCCACACCTCGGCTGGCTTCAGGACTAACAGCACTCCTCCTGAAAGCTTGGCTTTCTTTTTGGCTGTTACTTTCACTGCTGAGCTCCTCACCAAAGTCTTCACCGTTCTCCTCCCCGGTGATCTCCTTCCTGCTTCCCAGTGCTGACCCTCTTCCTTTTTCTCCCCTGGTTTTATAAGGCTGTTTCTTAACTAGCGTACACTGCTTCCTACTCAGGTGTCTTTTTTTTCATTACTCCCCAAGCCTGCACTTAGGTTAGCAGAGCTTGGGTGTGGCCTGACTTCAGTGACTGCGTGTTTTCTTCCTTTACCTGCACTCTGAAAGCTGTGAATTTCCTGCCTGTCTCTCTCCTTAAAGGTATGTTTACAATTATTTCCATGGGCTCAACAGAGCTCTCCTCATCACAATACATTGCTCCCACTCATTTTCAAAGAGAATCAATCAATATGGGTAGGTTTTCCTTTGAAAAGTTGCTGTACCAAATATTGGCTTAAAGCACTCCTAAAGAACACGGTCTATTTAAATTTTCCCCCAGATTCTCATGCATAACAGTTTTTGTGTGATTCTTATGGGTGCTCAGTTTGGATGGAAAGAAAGGCTTGAACAAAAACCTAATCTTCATCTGTATCTCCTCTTACCTGTAGACTAACCTCCATTTTACTTAGCATCTCTTCACTGCCAGAAGGGTTCATTTACAAAAGGAAAAACTGAAAAAAGTGCTTCAGTATGTTTCCATTATGCCCGAGTAGACAGAACGCGTGCTAAACCACCTTCAACTCATTGCCTAAGAAAAACCTTGTTATCGTGGCCGACATCTAAAACCTGCAAACTTCTGATGACTGAACTGTTCTCTAGTATACAAGAGCAATACCGAAATTCCTCTGTGCACGCCAGAGCTTGACACACAAATTTATTTTGGAATATGTGCAGGAAATGTTTTTCGAGTCTGGGCAATTCAGTTTTAAGATCAATACTGTTAAATAATTTAGTATTGCATTCCAATACTGCAGGCTCTGTTTTTATTGACGAAGGCAATCTGGAAGGTTATTTAACAGACAGAGCCTGGATGATTGATGGCTGTAAAAACAAGTCTGATGATGACTAGCTAATGGTATGTACTGCCCAGGCATCTCTTGCTCTTTAGATATACATATATAAATTGAATTTTTTGAGCTGTTTCCTTCCCTTTCCTCCCTATCTTCACCACCTGGGAAAATGAAAACTAAAAGGTAAAACATAGCAGAAAATATTATTCAATGAACAGGCAACACATATTGTGGGGGTTCTTGAAGATGTCTTGTTCTAGGTAATATTTCTCTGTGAACATGGCAATGAAGCTTAAAGTGGACACTGGAAAGAACTTATAGCTCCTTAACAGGCAGGTATTTTAAAAATGCTGAGAATTTGAGGCATGTGATCATTATGAACAGAATTCAGCCATCATTTTCACTTGAACCAAATTACAGCTGGTCATTGAAATCGGAACAAATTCCAAAAGAGGAAAATCCTGCCTAGGTCATAACTCACTTTCTCCTCGATGGTGTACTTTAGGATGACAAATAAGCAAGGGGTGGAGGCAGTAATGCTGTATTGGAACAGTCCTGTTTCAGTGCCTCTTTCCATGATCCTCTGTTACTCATTAAGGAGAGGTACAGTGATTATATTACCATGAAGTTCAGTTTGTTACAGTAGGGACTGAGTAATGTGGGCTGTGCTGCGTTCCTCTTTACGTAGTTACAGTAGCTTCACCCTAAATGAGCTTATGAAAAGATTGCACAACTGTAGTTTTCCATGTTAAAAGCCACAGTTGTGCATAAAGCAGTACTTTGCAAACAGATGCTTGCAAAATTGCTCCCTTGATATGCACCTAAAGTTACAGCCTATAGATGTAGAACTTTAGCCAAACCGAGCAGAGGTGTTCATGGGGAGGAAGTTTACATTTATGTGCATAGTTGATGAAATATGTGGGTAAACTAACCCAGATAATTTGTGTATGCTAATAGCAAGTGTAAGTATAAATAATTTCATCCTTGATGGAAAAGAAATAGAAATTGTGGACAATTTTATCTTGCTTGGATCAATAATCAATGAAACAAGCAGTCAAGAAATCCAGTGATACATTGCTCTGGGAAGTATGGCTATGAAGGACCTGGATAAGTATTTCAAGTGCAGAGTCACAAAAATTTGACTTCTCCAAGCCATGGTATTTTCAATATCATACGGATGCGAAAGTTGGACAGTGAAGAAGACAAACAGGAAGAAAATCAATACCTTTGAATTAGGGTGCTGGCGAAAAATTCTGTGTATACTTCGGACTACCCAAAGAACAAATCGAGCAGTACCGGAAAGATCAAACCTAAACTTGCCTTAGAAGCCCAAATGACAAGACTTTGCATGATGTATCCAAAATTATGAAACCCAAAGAGAGATCATTAGAGAAAGACATCATGCTTGGCAAGGTTAAAGGACAATGCAAAAGACGAAGAACGGCAATGTGATGGATCGATACGATGACAGCAGCTATGGAGGCCACTCTATCAACAATGAGCCACCTGACTGAAGACTGAACACAGTTTAGTCAGTCAATGTTCACTAATGGCAACCCCTTGGATAGTTGTCCTGAACGGCACTTAACAAGTATAAGTACTGTCATGATGTGCGTGTTGATAAAGTTGAAAGTTTGAAAAGAAATCCTGTTTCTTTTAAGAAGCTAGGTGTGCAATTACCTCCAGGCACAGCTAGAGGGAGCAGGAAGGAATATTCAGGAGCTAATGAGCTTGAGAAGCCTAATGATTTGCACCTGGAAGTGACCCCGGAAGTCAGGCAGGAAGGATTTCCTTATAAGCCAGAGCTGAATGCTTGCAAGTGGTGCACGGCTACACAGGGAGGTCCAGGTCCAGCTGCCTTGAGGAAGAGAAGCACGGCTACACAGGGGAGCACGGCTTCACCAAGGAAAGAGAAAGAAAGAAGAGAAAGAGAAGGACCTGAGAAGGAACAGGGAAGAAATCCTAGAGGAGCAAGCCCCCAGGTACAGGGTTCACAGGGGTGAAATTCAGAAGGGCCAGGCAGATTGTGCAGCTCTCCCAACGAGGTTTGTTAGAGCCAGCTCTGAGGTTAGAGGCTGTGCCATGCCCTGTTCTTCCAGTGTTCCTGACTCCAGAAGAGAGAGAGCTAAGCCAGAAGCCAAAGGGAATGGTTTGGTGAGAAGCTCACAGTCTGAGGAGTAATTACCCAGTTTTACCAAGCAAGAAAGGAAAGGCATTTTATAGTAAACCTGAGTTCTTACCAAGGGAGGAAAGAGAGTCCAGACCAGGTTTTACTAAACTGCCAAGAAGCACAGCCCTGCCTAATGCCGAGAGGCAGAGACATTGCTACAACAGGAAAATTGCTGAAAGCAGAAACTGTGTGGAGTCAAGCCAGCAAAGTTCCAGGTATGAAACAGTTATTGATGCTAGTAAATGCATGAAGCATAAAGGCCCTGGGAAAACCAGTCCTCGCTTTACAAGGAAGGAGAAACCAGACTGGTTTAGTAAAATCCCTAAAGCCCTGAGAATAGACCCTTATTGGAGACAAGGCCCCAGAGGCACAGCACACCAACACGAGTCAGACAGGGACAGTGTTTGTTCCCCTGGTGATTTGAGTGAGGAAGAATGCATGGAGACAGAATGCATTGACACAGTTTCCCTATCACCACCAGAGCAGATGGAGTGTGACCTGTGCACAGCCTTATGTCAGGAGTCTGTGGTAACTGAGTAAAATAGAAGAGTCTATGAAAATGTTGATGTTTGGAATGAACTGAATTCCTGTTTTCTGACCTCTGCATTAATTGTGAAGTGTAACAATTAAGCACATATTTTGAATACTGGTGACCTTTTGCAAGAAAGGACTTTTCTGTTTCATTATTCATCTCTTAGTTTGAACCCTTGCATTGACGGGGAATAAAAGCCTTAATTCCCTCCACTTGGTTTTGGTGCTAAGTTCTTTTAGGCAGCCGGAACTGATAAGAACATTTTACTACGCAAATGAACCTTATGTTCCCAGAGGCTCCCTAAATATAATCTTTGCCGTGGATTGCCCATAATCATAGGCGTAGTCGGGTGCTCCCCACAACAGTACACAATTTCTAGTGTAATTTTCAAAATGGAAGCATCTTCATATTTTTGTTTCGAAAATATGGGCATGCTCTTAATGCATCTCTGCACTTCTGTTCACTAGTTACTGGATCACTGTTAAGTCATCAGCTGAATATAAATGAAAGCATGTTTTACTATTGCATATTTGTTTGTACTAAACACACAAGGCTGTAAGTCATTGCTATAATGGAAAACTATTGCAAAAATTGCTTTGAATTTAGATGTCATGGAGAGTTGTGTATTATTGATACAATTGTTTGCTATGTTGTCCCCTCACACCTTCTCACTGTGAAGATGGGATGTGGGGGTGCAGGTTTATTGCTGTAGGCCTTGGAGAAAATAGCATCACCATCAAACCCCCCCCCCCTCCCTCTGCCTCCAGTTCAGCAGCGGCAGCATCAACCCCCCATTGCCACCGCCACCACTGCATCTGAAGAGAAGCAGTGGTGGCGGCAGGCAATGAACTTTTAAAGATAAGAAAAAAAAAAGCAAAAGCATGGGACCTTGAAGAATCTGGTGCACTTGTAAGTCCCTGATGGTTCCGCCTCCTCTGACGTGAAAGCATATGTCAGAAGGGACAGGACTAGGGTTGCCAACTAACCAGTTTTAGACTGGCCTGGCTGGTTTTAGAAGCTGCAGGTTGTAGTCAGCAGGATGAAAAATTGACCAATTAAGGGCCAGTTTTCTCTCAACCACCGCCTCAGCTCCTATCCCCCCCCCCCCTCCACACACTGCCACCACTTTTCCTGTTCCACTGGTGGCTTTGGTGACTAATCTCCAATTTAATTTTTTTTAAAAAGCCACGGATCTTTGTGACCCAGCCTTGCAAGAGGGGGTGGGACCAGATCAGCCTTCTGAGCAGGGCCAGTGCAGCAGAAACACCAAGTCCTGTGGGTAGTAGAAGATCAGGTCCCAGAGTTCTGCAAGGCTGCAATTGTGGCCCAGAATGGAAATCCTGCCCAGGGGAGCAGCAAGTCCCACGGGCAGCAGAGCTCTCCAAGGCCATGATCCTGGCCCAGAGTGGAAGATCCTGTATGTCAGAGGTAGGAGTTCAGACATGGGGGGAAGTGGCTGGGGTGGGCCAAGAAGTTGGGATATTTAAAGGGGCAGTGATTGTTTAAGGAAGATAGGGGTGCAAAGAGTGAGAAAAGGAAAGTCTGTGAAGTGGAAAAAGTTGGAAGCAGCAGGAGAGGAGCAAGAGGAGGGAGAGGAAGATTCTGACATAGAGATGGAGAGCTAAGGAGACAGAGGAAGATACTATATGCAGAGGGGGCATATGGAAATGGAGAGAAGATATTGAACGCAGGGAGTACCATAGGCTAACAGGGAAGATGCTGGACAAAGGGGGGTCACAGGAAATCAGGGAAAATGCTAGACATGAGAGGCATTGAGGTAGAAGAGAGATGCTGGACATGGAAGGGCACAGGGAGGCAGGGGAGATACTGGTTGCAGGTGAGAATAGGGAGGCTAAGGGGACATGCTAAACGAGGGGGGCTAGGGAGATGAAAGGGAGATACTGGACTTGGGAAGGGGGCATAGGGAGAATGGGCGTAGGTAAAAGCAAGGTGAGGACATTCTTCAGAGAGAGTGGTGATGCTGGATAGGAAGTAGGGAGGGCAGAGGACAGATGTTGAACACAAAGGAGGGAGTGGAGGGGTATAGAGCAAACATAGAGTGGGAACATAAGTGGAAAGAGGGCAGTACACAAATGAGGAGGAGTAGTAGATTATGGATAGGAGAGGGGGTTAGATGCTGGACATGGTGTGGGGGCATAAGGTGAAGGAGAGCAGATAGGGGATATTGGGTGGAGGAGTGGAGGAAGATGATGGGCATAGAAACATGATGTCAAAAGACCATATGGACTATCTAGTCTTCCTTTCTATATACCAACTACTATAGTTCCTTTTTTACCTTTAGAGATCTTCTGTGTTTGTCCCATGCTTTCTTGAATTTAGACACTGCCCTGCAATATTTATGATGCTGTCTTTTTCAAGGTAGAGTCCTTGTCTGTGTTTTGGAAGTTAGTATTGGCAAGTTAGATTAGCTATTAGTCCCGAATGACTTTTTTGTACTAATTCCTAGGTGATCGCTTCTGGGGCTCAGCAGTGTAGGGTGTTCAAAGCTAAACACATTCTGACAATGTGGTAGGGGGGGGGAGGTGCATACAGATTAAGATTTGCTTAGGCTGCCAACACTTTGAATCAACTCCTGGGTCTGGCCCTGATTAATTCTCAGTTTGCTTGCTATTGAGAGGGATTTTTTTCTATATGGTAAGGGTTTGTTTTTTTAATGGGGAAGGTACTAGCTCTGCTCTACTCTGCACAGATTGTTGGGAAAGGAGCTGGAGGGTGGGGTTCAATGGATGCAGAATATATATTTTTGAATTGAAAGTTTCTGAAGAATTCAACCTCTTGTACTCCCCCCCCCCCCCCTTGATATAGCCTGCAGTGATTTTTGTGGGCAAGGGACGGGGCAGGAGGTGGATATGGGAAAAGCATGACTAGCCACAAGTGGTGTTTTTTTCTGCTTCACAACCCTAGCCGGGACTATCAGCCTTTACAAGCATGTTGGGAGTCTTTAAGACCCCGCATTTTTCTTTTTTCTTTTAAGCCACCTATTGCTGCTGATGACAGTCAGTGGCGGATGGAAGGGGTGAGGTCACATTGGGCATTGGCAGAAGTAAACAGGGCCTGGCCAGATGTTGGACACCAGGGATGGATCAGGGGGACAAATAGTGGCCATGGGGGGAGAGGGGAGGCAAAGAGCAGTTGCCGGATAGGTTGGGGCATGGAAGGCCGATTGTGAATGGGGTGGGGGGTGGAATAAAGTGCAGATGCTGGATATGGTCAGGGCATGGAAGGCAGATGCTAGATGTGGTGGGGGAGGGAGGAGAAAGTGTAGAAAGGGCAAATGCTGCCACCCTCCTCTGGGACCAGCAGCAGCAATGACATTAAAACAGTGTTCACCTAAGCCCTCCGACACCGTGCTTTGACCAGCCAATTCCGCCGCCTCCAATTTAGACTTCCTGTTTGCATGCAGGCGGAAGTTGCTTGTCAAAGCACAGCATTGGAAGGCTTGGGTAAGAACTGTTTCAGAGATGTTGGAACGCTGTGTTCCATGGGGGGGGGGGGGGCAAACTCCACCCTTTGACTAGCCGAACTCCATGTGGCTGCATTCACCAGCTTTCCCCTACTTCTGCCTGTGG
This sequence comes from Ichthyophis bannanicus, assembly GCA_033557465.1. Lineage (NCBI taxonomy): Eukaryota > Metazoa > Chordata > Amphibia > Gymnophiona > Ichthyophiidae > Ichthyophis > Ichthyophis bannanicus. Next base: position 112,983,194 of record CM066049.1, on the reverse strand, counting down.
GAGATCTGCTCCCTATGGGCTGATGTAGGGGATGCTCCAATCACAGCAGTGAGGTTTTGGTGGGGCCAGAGCCCCTGTGCCCCCCTATTCCGATGCCTATGCTGTGTTTTAATATTGTCAGTGCTGCAGATCCTGGAGAACAGCAGCAGTGGGCTACCCTCAGAACGTTGGCTGGCTAAAAGATTTGCTTGGCTATGCCACTGATGCAGAGTCTCACTTCTCTGGCTTCCATTTTAATTTGTCTACAAATGCCTGTTTGTAGTAGTATATTGTCTACTTGCGAACAACGAAGATTTTTTTTCCTGAACACTTTTGAATATATCTTATGGATTTTGGGTCGCTGATCACAAATCACCTTGACATTTTCCTATCACGCACCATCTTTTTGCAATCACATTTTTGTGATTTCCTTGCATATTTTAAGTTTACTCATAAGTTAGAAAGTAAAATGTCTTATTTAGTCCAGACATGCCTGGGCACGTACCCAGTGCAGGCTCACAACGTGCAATGGAAATGCTACTGTTCAGGAATGCGTGGGCATGCCTAGTCGGGATGGATGCTGGCAGTACAGGCTATAAAAGCAGCTTTCATACACAGATGCCATGCATGACATTGATTTCAGTTTGTATACTTAATAGCATGTACATGTGTGCTTGTCTAAATGATTCATTACAGCAGAAATGTCTGTCACAATAGCCATGAAACATTCTGTTACATTTGTTTGAGTATATGCTTAAGCTTCAAAGACACGGCATGACTGCACTTACTAAGAAAGTTATAAGCTCTACTTCGGTTGTAAAGTTGGTGATAAAGACAAATCCTGGGCTCCACATATTTGCTGTGCAACATGCACTGTCCATCTCAGAGCTTGGCTCAGAGGTACACAGAAGTCAATGCCATTTACAGTCCCAATGATATGGCAAGAACAGAAGGATCATGTGATGCACTGTTATTTCCGTCTGACCAATGTATCTGGCTTCTTTGCTAAAAATAAGAAATCTATTGAATACCCCAGTCTGCCTTCAGCCGTGAGACCAGTGACACATGACAGTATGCCAGTACCGAAGCCACCAGAGACATGCAGCCAAGATGAGACAAAGATGCCACAATACATGGGCCAGACATGGAAAAAGACATAGATCCAGATTTTGAACCATTTATGTCTGATGTGCCTCATCTGAGAACAGTCAGAATTGAATGACCTGGTGAGGGACTTAAGACTAAAAAAACAAAAGCTGAACTACTTGGCTAAAAATTGTAAGGATGGAGTTTGCTGTCGCCAAGTACGAAAATTTCTCTCTTTCGGACTCATCAAGAAGATATAAAAAATTTCTTTGCACAGGTTGACAACCTCTATTTCTGCATTGATATTGATGATGAGTTCATGGTTTTGGGTTGTGAGCATGACTCACAACAATGGTATCTTTTTATCAGTTTGTTACTGTTAAGCCTGAAAGCTGTCTTGTTACACAATGGCAATGTCCACCCTTCAATGCCTATGCAGCTCACATGAAAGAAACCTACAAAAACATGGGACTGTTGAAACACATACGTTACAACAACTACAACTAGAACATCTGTGGTGATCTAAAAGTAGTGACACTGCTACTAGGAATGCAGCTCGGGTATACCGAGTACTGTTTCATTTGCTTATGGGACTCCCATGCTAGAGTCTCATTACATTAAAAAGAACTGGCCGCTACGTAAGCATTTGGTTCCAGGACTGAAAAATGTGGCACATGAACCACTTGTCAACGCAAGATATTTTTGCCTCCTCTTCATAAAAAACTCGGACTGATGAAAATTTTTTGAAAGCAACGAACAAGGAAGGTGAATGATTTTGATATTTGAGACAGATGTTTCCAAGAGTAACTGATGCTAAGATTAAGGAAGGCATTTTTGTGGGTCCTCAAGTCGGACACATCAATAACAAGTGGTTCGAAGATCTGCTAGTGGGGCCTGAGAAAATCACATGGAAGGCAATCAGGGATGTTGAGAATTTTCTTGGCAATTACAGGGCACCAAACTACCTCCAGCTGATTGACAACATGCTTCAAGCATACAAAACTATGAAGTGCAACATGTCACTGAAGATTCATTTTCAATATTCACACTTGGACTTCTTCCCTGCTAATCTTGGTGCAGGCAGTGACGAACATGGTGAAAGGTTTCACCAGGACATTATGATAATGGAAAAGTGGTATCGGGGCAACTGGAACCCATCAATGCTGGCCGACTATTGCTGGACCCTGACAAGCATCAGATGCTGAGTACAAATGAAAATCCGGAGCAAAGCATGTTTTAGCTCAGGTGAACAAATGCAATATGTCAGCATCATTCTGCGAATAAACATGCTAAATTCAGTCAATTTAATTTCATGTTTCTCCAAATTCCTGTGTGATACAGTCAATCTGAAATTATATTTGTGTTCAGCTTGAAGCTGTCTATCACCAAAAAATTTTCAGGAATCAAAACTTTTGAACAAATTTGTCTGAGATCTCTCTGTTCTGCATGTGCTGTTAGCATGGACTTTCTAGGTAGAGATTGGTTGGTTCAGTTTTCTGAATAGGAATATGTATTTTCTAGGGCCCACTGCAATATTAATGGTGCTGTTCTTTTCTGGGTAGGTTCCTTGTGTGAGTTTTGGAAGTTGATGCTGTTACGATATGGTAGATTTTCTCCATACTTCCTGAGCAATTTGTGGTGATAAGGCATGGAAGATTTTCTGTACAGGTCCTGAGTATTACTTCACAATATGTCCTGTAGTGGTGAGGGTTTATATTGCGGTTAATGGAAATGACACCAGAATCGGACATGTTTGGTATGTTGAGTTCTGGCGGAAATGTTCCAGTTCTGCTGTGAACCCATTGTTGAGAGAGAGGGCTTTTTGGATGCAGAATATATTCTCAAAAAGAAACTGAGAACCACAGTGCAGTTTAAAACATTTGTTATAATTTTATTTTGGTGTTTATAAGCTGCACTGTGGTTCTCGTTTTGTTTTGCTCCTTGGTATGTGATTGCCTTGCATCTCCTTTGACTTTTGCAGAATATATATTTATATTAAATATCATGCTGGTCCAGTGTGTAGTGTCGGGAGTAGATATATTTTTATATTAGTTTCTCAGGCTGCAAAATTAAATTGCTACAATTTTTACTTTATATAAATATCATTGCAAAAAAAAGAAAAGCCTGGGAATATATTGCTTTCTTTATTCTTGGGGCAACCACCTGACCAGTGTTCTGAGTAAGGGGCTCTCTGTTCCCTGACTAGAGCTATAGAGAGGCCCTTCCATTTTGGTTGCCCTGGGGGGGACACTTATATTTTGCCTCAGGCAGCAGATTGTTTTGAGCCCCCCTGGGACAGCTGCCTCTTCTGCTGGCTGCCACCGGGGAGAAGGGGTCATTGGCGGTGGCAGAGGGTGAAAGGTAGGATGGAAGAGGCCTGAAGCATGACCAGGCTCAGCAGCCTTAGGAGAGGAAGAGGAGCAAGTGGATGATGGGGGGTGGGGGGGCCTAAGCAGGTCGGGTCAAGGTCGGAGGAGCCCAGGCAGCAGCAAGCCCCAGAAGGATGTCTACCCCAATTGTGGTCCTGATACAATTAAAATTACAGCAATGGAGCAAAATGTTTGAGATAAAGGGAAGTGCTGCACAGGAGGGGGGGTTGGGTTACAGGGACCCAGAGTCATAAGACAGGGGAAGGGAAAGGATACTAGAGCTACAGGACACAGGAGGGGGAATAAGGGGAGATATTGGACATGGGGGGAGGCCATAGGCAGAGGGAGAAAGATGCTGGACACAGGGAATGGGGGAAATAGCGAGAGAGAGAAGAGATGCTGGACATGGGGGGAGTTATAGGAAGATGGACATGAGGGGATGGGAAATGGAGAAGAGAATGCTGCTGGACAGAGGGGAGACAGATGCTGGACATGGGGAAGGGAATAGCTGGACACAGGGGAGTGGGCCTAGAGCTACAGAGGGGAGAGCTGAACTTAAGAGGATATCGGGAGATGGAGTGGAGATGCGAGATATGGGAGGAAATGGGCAGAAGGACAGCAATGCTGGACATGGGAAGATAGAGAGGAGATATTACCTTGTTGAAGTATCAAGTTCAAATGTTACATGTCTACATGTTATTTATATACCAAGTTCTAAGTTTTATGTACTCTGTTCAATGTATCGAGTTGTTACAATGTAAACCACACTGATTCAAAATAGCGCGGTATATAAAACCAAATAAATTCAATAAATAAATACATATTTTGGATATGGTTGGTGATATGGAATAAAAGGCACAGATGCTGGACATGGAGAGAGAAGGGGCAGATATTTGGATGTGGTAATGTTGGAGAGTAGGGAGAGAGGGAGGGGAGAATTGGTGATAGACTGGGGAATAAGAGACTAGGGGAAGAGAGAGATGGGGAATGGTTAAAGTTGAAGATTAGTAGATTGAGGACAAAATCATAAGGAGAGGAATTTAAGTCCCTAGAGAGAGACAAAATACATTGATCTTTTTCTTTTCAGCTTTCTTCTATGTCAGAGATGGATATAGAGGAGAGAAGTAGCAGTTGGACTTCAGACATTGGATAAAATTAAGAGAAGTTGCAGAAACCAGAGACTGGAACTAACACGATTAGAAAAATAAAATTGCCAGGCAACAAAAGGTATCAAACAACAAAGACCTTCTAAGCTGAGCTTCCACAAATAGTAAAACACAAAAAAGCCCAGCAAAAGAGACCAATAACACAATATTTTTTTGTCGGAGTGGCCAGCACAGTAGACAGGAAAAGTTCCTGCTACCACCGTGGCCAGTCCTTTTTAATCAATATTGAAAGTCCATTTAAAACAGCTCTATTCAAAGATGGCTGGTACTTAGCTTTGTAGAAGAAAAGCAGGCTGTGAAAACGATATGAGCAACAGTAGATCAATAATACATCAGTAGGTCACTTATACGACGTGTCACGTTTCGGGGGTATACATCTCAGCCCCCTGCTTCAGGTCAGACCTCTGTGTAAAAAACGTCAGCCCTAAAATCCAGCTAAAAAATGGGTTTTATATAACCCAGGCTCACCACCTGAAAACCTAAATAGGTCACACCCATCAGATGTAGCTCGTATAGAGGAACCAATCCACACCAAGAAGTGAAACCACCAACCAGATTTCACCTCCCGATTAGGAAGGTCATTGATAGAAGGAACCAATCCACAGAGAGAATCATTAATCAGAACGCATCCCTCAATCCAAAAAAAATCAATGAATAGTATGCCAACCTACCTGCTGATTGAGGCCATCCGGATGAACAGTGTTCAATCTAAATATCCACTTTTGCTCCAAATTCTGTAAACGCTGGTTCCTGTCGCCTCCACAAGAATTAGGGGGCACATGGTCCAAAATTCGCCACCGAAGATCAAACGAGTGCAAATGATCAAGGCAGTGACTAACCAAAGGAGCTGTTAATGTCTTAGTGCGTAGGCGGGAAGCGTGTTCTGTCAGTCGTTGTTTAAAAATGCGTGAGGTCCTTCCAACATAAGGTAGCTGGCAAGGACAGACAATTAAATAAACTACATAAGTAGTAGTACAATCTGTATGCCAACGAGTGTAATAACTTCTGCTGGTACGACTGTCCATCCAACATAGATTAGAGTGAGGTTATGACAGGCCTCTCCCAGCATTCCATTCCCTTACCGGATCGCATTCCAAAGCATTTCTTTTTAGATCTTTTGGATTTGGTATTGAATAAAAAAAAATTTTTATACCAGGGGCAATTCTATTTACAGATCTATGGAATTGCTATGGGGGCAACGGTAGCTCCGTCTATAGCTACGATTTACATGTCCTGGTTTGAAGAACTGTATGTGTATCCTCATCCATTGTTTTCGCATGTTAAGCTTTGGAAGCGATTTTTGGATGACATCTTTTTTACGTGGATTGGAACTAGAGAGGATTTACATTCTTTTTTGGGCTCTCTGAATTCCTTTAAACCTAATATACAGTTTACAGCGCAAGTGGAGACACATAAAATACAATTTTTGGATATTACAATAGAGTATACTCCGGCTGGTTTTTCAACCTCTCTTTATAGGAAGCCGGTTCAACGCAATATGTTACTTCAGTTTGACAGTTTTCACCCTCCGGCCCTCAAACGGGGCTTACCTTATGGCCAATTCCTAAGGCTTCGTAGAAATTGTACTGAGCTGTCACAATTTAAACTTCATGCACAAGAATTGAGCTCTCGTCTTCTAGTAAGGGGTTATCCACCGAAAGTTGTCCACCTAGCCTATAAACGGGCTTGCAATACTCATCGTGAATGGCTTCTGACATCTAGAGATCATACATCCTCGGAGGATAAAACAACGGGGGTTCTTCCTTTTATGAGAGGGACCACTGCGGTGGTTCGTTTAATTCATAAATTTTGGCCTGTTCTGGCCATTCACCCATGTTTTCGAACACCGCTTCAAATCGCTTATTCTCGCAAATCTAATTTATGAGATCTTCTGGTGAACACTACGCCCCCTTTGGATCGGCCCCCCAAAAGTCATGATCATGCCGGTCACTATTCATGTGGAGCTTGCTCATTTTGCTCAGGCACTTTATTGGGTCTTGCACTCGTTTGATGATCTTCGGTGGCGAATTTTGGACCATGTGCCCCCTAATCCTTGTGGAGGCAACAGGAACCAGCGTTTACAGAATTTGGAGCAAAAGTGGATATTTAGATTGAACACTGTTCATCCGGATGGCCTCAATCAGCAGGTAGACTGGCATACTATTCATTGATTTTTTTGGATTGAGGGATGCGTTCTGATTAATGATTCTCTCTGTGGATTGGTTCCTTCTATCAATGACCTTCCTAATCGGGAGGTGAAATCTGGTTGGTGGTTTCACTTCTTGGTGTGGATTGATTCCTCTATTCTGTTAGTATGCAGTTTCTATGTAGGAATCTGACTTGTTCAGTTTTCCCAGTAGGTGTGTGGATATTCCTGATCCCACTGCAGTATTTATGGTACGGCCCTTTTTGGGTGCGCTCCATGTTGTGAAGTTCGGAAGTTAATGCTGTTATGGAATAGTAGATTTGCTCTATGAATCCTGTACTCTGGGTTCTTGGTGTAGTCAACTGTGGGATGTTGGCTGGGGGGTACTGGAATATGGATTCTCTCTGAGATTTGCAGTTTTGTGGTGTTGATGCTGCCAAACTGAATTTTAAAATATTTTGTCAGTTCAGATTCAGGGAAATCTCAAATTTTAAGGGACTGTCTCAGTTTAATTTTGTTTAGTAGCCTGATAGCTTCACCACTGCTGATTTCTGGACTTTTCCAGCTCTAGCATGGTCTATTACTACTACTACCACCACTGATCTTTCGCACAGCCCTACAAGGCATACACAGCGCTGTACAGATGCATGTAAAAGATGGCCCCTGCTTAATTATCAGAACTTACAATCTAGTCAAGACAGATAATGCAGCTGCTGAGGACAAGGACACATCTAGGGGAATGGTAAGGAAACAGACTAAGTGGATCTGGATCCAAAAGCGGCCTGGGCACTATGATCTTCAAATTCATGTCTACCAGGATTAAGAACATAAGAGATGCCTTACTGAGTCAGACCAAGGTCCATCAAGACCAGTATCCTGTTTCCAACAGTGGCCAATTCAGGTTACAAGCACCTGGCATGTGACCAAAGAGGAACATAGGTTCCACAATTTCTGTCCCAGGGCAAGCAGTGGATTCCCCAGGTTCTCTTTAATAATGATTTATGGACCGTTCCTCCGGGAACTTGTCCAAACCTTTTTTAAAACTCTGCTACACTAACAGCTTTTACTACATCCTCTAACGAATTCCAGAATTTGATTATGCGTTGAGTAAAAAAATATCTTCTCTTATTAGTCTTAAATGGGTTGCTTTGTAGTTTCATTGTGTGTCCTCTAGCCTTTCTACTTTATGATGGTGTAAACACCCAATCTACATTTATTCGTTCCACTCCATTCATTAATTTATAGGTCTCTATCATATCCCCCCTCAACCGTCTCTTTTCCAGGTTGCCCCAACCTTTTAAGCCCCTCCTCAAAGGAGTATCCTTCCATTCCCTTTACCATTTTTGTCACTCTTCTCTGTACCTTTTCTAATTTAGCTATATCCTTTTTAAGATATGGTGACCGGAATTGCAGACAATATTCAAGGTGAGGTCGCACCATAGAACGATAGTCATTGTGTCCTTTGTTTTATTCTCCATTCCTTTAATTATGATTCCTAGCATTCTATTTGCTTTCTTGGCTGCCACTACACTCTGAGCAGAGGGTTTCAATGTATTATCCACGATGATGCCTAAATATTTTCCCTGGGTGGTGGTTTCTAAGGTGTTATCTTGCATCCTGTAACCATAGTTTGGGTGGTTCTTTCCTAGGTATATAACTTTGCACTTGTCCACGTTAAATTTAATCTGCCATTTGAATGTCCAGTCTTCCAATTTATTAAGGTCCTCTTGCAATTTTTCACAATCCTTATGTTTTAACAATTTTGAATAATTTTGTGTCATCTGTAAATTTGATCACCTCACATCGCTATTTCTGTGTCATTTATGAATATGTTAAAGCATAGATCCTTGGGGTACTCCACTATTCACCTTTCCCCACTGGGAAAATTAGCCACTTAGCCCTACCCTCTGCTTTCTATCTTTTTTTTAACCAACTCCTGATCCACAATAATACACTGCCTCCAATCTCAGAACTTTTTAAAATTTCACCAAGAGTTTCTCATGAGGGACCTTGCCAAAGGTTATCTGAAAAACCTGATATACTATATAAACTGGTTCACCTTGGTCTACCTGTTTGTTCATACCTTCAAAATAAATATAAGATTAGTAAGACAAGACTTGGAATACTGTGTTCAGTTTTGGAGACCGTATCTTGCAAAGGATGTAAAAAGAATGAAAACTGTTCAGAGGAAGGCGACCAAAATGATTTGGAGCGAGCATCAGAAGCCTTATGAGAAGAGACTTGAAGACCTAAACATGTACACTTTGGAGGAGAGGAGGGATAGGGGAGATATGATTCAGACCTTTAAATACATAAAGAGAAATAATGAACAAACAAACCTCTTCCAAAGATGGGGAAGCTGTAAAGCAAGAGGGCATAACATGAAGCTGCAAGGGGGTAAATTGAAAGGCAATGTCAGGAAATACTTTTTCACTGAGAGGGTGGTGGATGCTTGGAATGCCCTCCCGATGGAGGTGGTGGGGGCAAATACAGTGACAGAATTCAAAATGTCATGGGACAGACACAATGGATCCATTTATAGCAACAGAATATAATCAAAATAAACTGAACCATCTAACTTCTCAACAGATAGGAGTGTCCTGTATGGAGCGGTGGGTTCACCCCTAAACAAAGACATGGGGAGGGGTGGCCTGAGGGGTGGCCTGCACTGAGTGGCACCTACTCCTGCCATCTTACTCCAGTCATCTTACTGGGCAGACTAGATGGACCATACTGGTCTTTATCTGCCGTCATTTACTATGTTACTATGTTCCTAGGCTAAATCCGTGTTGATGTTTTCCCATTAAACCATGGCTATCTACATGTTCAGTAATTTTATTCTTTATAATGGTTTCTACCATTTTGCTTGGTACTGATGTCAGGCTCACCGGTTTGTAGTTTTGGGGATCACCCCTGGAACCCTTTTTAAAAATTGGAGTTACATTGACCACTCTCCAATCCTCAGGTACTATGAATTATTTTAATGATAGTTCACAGATTACTAGTAGTAGGTCTGCAATCTCATATTTCAGTTCTTTCAATACCAATGGATGTATACCATCTGGTCCAGGTGATTTGCTACTCTTCAGTTTATCAAATAGTTGTAGTACATCCTCCTAGTTTATCGATATTTCTTTCAAGTCTTCCGTTATATCACCTTTATATACCATTTCAGGCATGGGTAAACTTCCCTACACCTTCTTCAGTAAAGGCCAAAAGGAAAGAATTCATTCAGTATCTCTGCTATGGCCCTATCCTCCCTTAGTGCCCTTTTTACCCCTCTATCATCCAATGGTCTAACGGAAACTTTCACAGGTTATTTTTGCTACAAATGTACTTGAAAGTTTTTATTATGCATTTTTGCTTGCATGGCAAGCTTTTCAAATTCTCTTTGCCTGCCTTATCAATGCCTTGCATCTAACTTGCCAATGCTTTATGTTCTTTCCAGTCTCCATCATTAGGCTTCTTTTTCCATTTCCTGAAGGATGCTTTTTTGGCAACAGCCTCTCTGACCTCACCTTTAAACCATGCTGGGCAGTTTTCTTCCTTCCACTTTTCCTAAAGTGTGGCATACATCTGTTCTGGAATTCCAAGATAGTACTTTTAAAGAATGCTTGATGTAAATCTTTTGCAACTGCTCCTTTTTAGTTTTTTTCTTAACTATTTTTCTAATTTATCATAGTCTCCCTTTTGAAAATTAAAAAGTAGTACTGTGGATTTCCTTGCCATCTTTCTTACACTTATTAAATCAAATATAATCATGCTATGATCACTATTGCCAAGTGGCCCCCAAACCCTTATCTCTTGCACCAGATCCTATGTTCCATTAAGGACTAGGTCCAAAATAGTTTCTCCTCTTGTCGGTTCATGAACCAGCTGCTCAAAGAAGCAGTCATTTCATTTCCTCTAGTAACTTTCTCTCTCTAGCATATCCTGCTGTGACATTGACCCAGTCAATACCAGGGTATTTGAAATCACCCATCATTATGGTTACTGTGCATTGCAGACGCACCCACTCTCTGCCCATTTCCTATTCTCTCTGGCAGTTAATATGGTTTGTGCAGATAGTGCAGAAAATCACTGCGCTATCTGCATTTGCCCTGTGCTATCTGCTGTACTAACAGCAGAGCTTAGGAATGTTGAGAGTTACTCAAAGGAGGATGGCAAGAGCATTAATATTCATTTTAACACCCATAATGGTGTAGGTTGTAACTGGATCAAGTTTGGTCAGTTCTTAAGAGTAGAAACAACTGAAAACCGTTTCTTACTCACAGATCCAATATAACTGCATAGCTATACACACAGGACTCGCTATTAAACATGTGCCTTAAAGATAGGCAAATTCTACTCCAGATTTCCCAGCGATTGCATTTATAAGGTCTTAATTCTGTATTATCTTGTAAGACCTGTAAGAGTTGCATCTGACAGCTTTGCTCACCCTTTTCTTGTCACACATGACCAGAAAAAGATTCCTTGTCCCTTGCATGTCCTGTCAGCACAGGGAGGAAAGCTAGTGTCTTTCTACTCTGCTGAAGAAAAAAGAAACTCAACAAAATCATTGACTATACTGTATTGCAGAAGCAGCAAATGAAAACATTTACAGGCCGCTCCAGAGTTCCCATGTTTCAACATTTTATTTTAATTTAACATCTTTTTTTTTATACAGTCTTTCTACAAGTCAAGACAGTTTACAAAGAACTTAGTGCAAAAACATTGTAACTTAATGGTAAAGCGCGCATTACAGAAAACATTCAAAAAAGATAAAACATCAACACATTTGGATAACTATTTACATGGTGGTGGTGAGTTGCATATGAGCCTAGGAGAATTTTTGTTCAGTGTTTGATCCATAGTGTTCAAAGAATAGCAGAGTTTTTAAACTTTTGTGGAAATCAGTGGTTAGTTGCATTGATCTTATGTGATGTGGTAGTGCATTCCAGATGGAGGGAGCATGTAGAGAAAAGCCTCTGCTGATGGCCCTTTGACTACTTGAGGGTTTGTCCGTGGGTAGTTCCAGGGTGTTTGCTGTAGCGGATCTCTGGGATCTGCTGGAGCTGTTATGTATTAATGGGAGGGTGAGGCTGTCTGCTGATTGGCAAGTTAATATCTTGTGAATGCTGAGGATTTTGTATTTGATCCTGCTTGAAATGGGTAGCCAATGTAGTTGTTTAAGGAGAGGGGTGACATGCGTTTCTTGGAATTTCACCATTATGATTCTTGCTGCAGTGTTCTGTGCTAGTTGCAGCAGGTATAGTGTGCTCTTTGGGACACCGTGATAGATGGAGTTGCAGTAGTTAAATATTGGAGTGATTGCTGCCTGACAAACTGTGCAGAAGTTTGTTGGGGAGAGGAGTTTACATAGGTGTTTTTTTTGAGTGTGTATCTTGAAATAAACAGACTTGGCGATGGGGTAAACATCATTATATCGTCTACATATATTAGGTAATTGATTGCCATGATTCCTGATGTTACAGAATGTGTGTGTGTGTGTATGTATATATGTGTGTGTGTATGTGTGTATACATACAGAACAGAGGTGAGGGCAGATCCTTGTGGTACTTGATTGAGGGTGAATGATGTGGAGGTAAGGGTACCAATTTTGACCTGCTGACCGCGGTTTGATAAGTAGGAGAGAAACCATTTTAGCGGATTTCCTTGGATCCCAATGTTGTAGAGTCTGTTACAGGAATTAATGGGAAACCAAATCAAATGCAGATGATATATCTAAGAAAATCAGAATAAAACCTTGTGTAATTATTTCAGTACCCTTTAAGGTGTTGAGTAGGGAGGTCAGGAGGGTTTCAACACTGTAGTATGAAGGGGATGCTAGAGTGGTCTATATGAGGCAGGGCAGGAAGTCTCAAGGTTAGTTTTCTTCAGGATGGGACACATGGAGGATGGAGGGGAGTGTTCCTTGTGATAATGAGCTGTTGATCGTCTTACATATATAGGGCAAGAGGTGGGTTCTTTACAGCTTAATACAGGACACTGGGCAGGGGTCAAGGGGGGAGGTGTGCTTGTGGCTGAACAAAGGAGAAACTGCTCCTCATAAGCAACTTACAAGCAAACTGAGTGCTCTAGGGATGGACCCTAAAGTTACTGCTTGGGTTAGAAATTGGTTGAGTGGGAGGCGACAAGCTATACAGGTAAATGGAGCTCACTCTGAGGAGAAGGATGTTACCAGTGGTGTGCCCCAGGGATTTGTCCTTAGTCCGATTCTTTTTAACATCTGTGTTAGTGATATAGTGGAAGGGCTGTCAGGTAAGGTTTGCCTTTTTGCGGATGATACCAAAATCTGCAATAGAGTAGACACCCAGGAAGTTGTAGATAACATGAGGAGGGATCTAGCTAAGCTTGAAGAATGGTCTAGAATTTGGCAGCTGGGATTTAATGTTAAAGAATGTAAGGTCATGCATTTGGGCTGCAGCAATCCAAGGGAGCAATATAGTATAGCTGGTGAAGTACTTTTGTCCACTAAAGAAGAACAGTGTCAAAGGTTTTAATGAAATCCAAATACACCATATCTAGGGCTCTTCCTCAGTCCAACTCCCTGGTCACCCAGTCAAAGAAATCAATCAGATTTGTCTGACAAGATCTGCCTCTGGTGAATCCATGCTGCCTCGGATCCTGTAATCTGCTGGACTCCAGAAACCTCACTATTTTCTCTTTAAGCAGAACTTCCAATAATTTACTCACCACCAAAGTTAAGCTAACTGGCCTGTAGTTTTCAACCACATCCTTATTTCTGCTTTTGTGTAAAGGCACCACATGAGCCTCTCTCCAATCCTTTGGCACCACTCCCAACTCCACAAAGGCATTGAAGAGGTCAGTCAGTGGAGCTGCTAGAACGTCCCCAAGTTCCCTCAGTATTCTAGGGTGTATCCCATCTGGTCCCATCGCTTTGTCTACTTTAAGTTTAGCTAGTTCCTCACTAACAGTCTTCTGAAAATCCTTCAAGATGCCCCTCACATCTGTTCTTGTTTGTGGGTATTTTCTGATGTCCTACTCCTGGTTCTTCATCTGAGCACAGAACAAAAATATTTGTTAAGCAATTCCGCTTTATCCTCATCAGTTTCTACATATTCCACCCTTTCATCCTTTAGTCTGACACCACTTTTGCCTTTCCTCTTCTCACTAACATATCTGAAAAATGTCTTATCCCCCCATTTTATTGCATGCTTTCTTTTCAGGAATTTAGCTAATTAATTCAGTAACAAAATGAGGCACATTCCATGGTCATCGGAGCTTTGGAAATATCATGCATGTTTTAGAATGATTTCTAGGAATTTCCTGGAAAGCTCTGGAAAACAAGTCTCTCTCAGCACCATGAGGATTATGTCACTCACCAAGTGTAACTGATGAATTGCTGCCTGCAGGTAATCAATTTCACCTTTTGCATTTATAGGAGAAAAGACTTTGCACATCTGGTTCAGAGTTATGAAGAATGAGATGTCTCTATCACCTCAAAAAATTACCAGTGTATTTACAATTAATTGGCTGTCTAATGGTTGGAGGACTCAATGAAGGTCCAAAAATGGAACTAGCATGGAAACCTGAATCAGAAAAAGTGATCTTTCCAGAGTAGAACTGTTAAGTAAGGCCAGGAAGCTGGCAAGGAAAGGTTTAGAGCTTATTTATCAGAACTAGCATGGAAACCTGAATCAGAAAAAGTGATCTTTCCAGAGTAGAACTGTTAAGTAAGGCCAGGAAGCTGGCAAGGAAAGGTTTAGAGCTTATTTATCAAGCATTTTGATCATTAACATCTAGAGTAATTTAATAACAGCATGTCTGTGTTGCAAGTCTAAGAAGATACCTATTTAATCCCTGTTCTATAACGATGACATAGTTGCCTATGTGCCTTTTAAAAAATAGGAGTCCAAAAGCAGCCCCAATAGTGCACCAATTTTGTTTTCATCTGCTTTTTTTTAAACTTTATATTAGTATGTCTGTCCTCTTAATATTTCATGCTTGACTTTGTACCCTGCAAAGACTAATCTAGATTAGAAAAATATCAATTTATGTAAATCAATAAATGAAATTTAAAAGCACAACTTTGTATCTTCTCTGAAGAATACGTAAATGTATGTGTACTCTGCATGTACAGTACTTGCATATTTTATAAAATATATGTACATGTTACAACTTCACCTCTGTTCCACTTGGAATGCCTGAGTGGGGCAAAGGTGGAGTTGGAATGTATACATGTATTATGACATGGAATGGAGAATAAAACAAAGGATATTATAATGCCTCTGTATCGTTCTATGGTGCGACCGCACCTTGTATATTGTGTGCAATTCTGGTCGCCGTGTCTTAAAGAGGATATAGTGGAATTAGAAAAGGTACAGAGAAGAACTACAAAAATGGTAAAAGGGGTGGAGGATACCCCTATGAAAGGCCTAAAAAATTAGAGCTTTTCAACTTGGAAAAGAGAGAGCTGAGGGGATCGGTTGTTTACGCCATCAAAAAGTAGACTAGGGGACAAACAATGAAGCTACAATGTAACCCATCTAAGACTAATAAGAGAATATTTCACTCAACAGGTAATCAAACTCTGGAATTCGTTACCGGAGGATATAGTGAAGGCTGTTAGTTTAGCTGGGTTTAAGAAAGGTTTGGACAAGTTCCAGGAACAAAAGGTCCACAAAATAACATAAGAGGACTCAGGAAATCCACTGCTTGTTCCTTTTTGGGAACCTGCCAGGTACTTGTGACCTGGATTGGCCACTGTTGGAAAGCGGATACTGGGCTTGATGGACCTTGGTCTGAACCAGGATGGCATTTCTTATGTTGTGTGTGTGTGTGTGTGTGTGTGTGTGTGTGTGTGTGTGTACATGCACTGAGTGCACACACACATTCATAGAGAACACATGAATGCATGCATACTGTAAACTACCCACACATTTACACACAAAATTAAATGCCTGTGCACTTTTATGCATGTACAAGACAAATGTTTTACGTTAGTTTTATAAGATGCTTTTTTCCTATCTTTGCAGTTGGAAAAACCTTTATATCAATAACCCCTTAGCTCTTCTGGCCTGACTGTCTCCCTATCCATGCTGCAAAATAAAAGAACTGAAATGCTCAATAAATTATATCTAGTAAACATGGCCGTCATGCTAATTTTAGAGATGAGCTGAGGGCTGCATTAATTGTATTATGTATTATTATCATACTTACAAAAGAAGGTGTTTTCATTGACAGGAGGAATAAGTCCTGCACCTTGTAATCATAAGCACACATTTACATTGCTAATGGTGAATTTCATGGCATTCTTAATTTTGCTACTGTACAACCCCCTACCCTACATTCTTAACAAGCTTGATACCATTCGCTAATACAGAACCAATGTAGCTTTGTTTTGCATATAGACAAAATGAGTTGAATATGTTTTCAAAATTAAAGATTGGTGAATCTGCTTTGAACAGATATGGAGGGCAGTGGTGGGGAAAGAGTTGCGAGGGCAGAGGAGACCTAAGGAGCAGAACTGGTGTTGGGTTGCATATGGGGGCTTGCCCAAAATGGTCGAATGTTAACTGAGCAGACCTGATGGTCCAATTTGGGTATCTACCACTATTCCCTCTGTTACTGTTACAAATTTGTTTCTGTAGAACCAGATAAGCACTCGGAAATCTGTATTTATTAGAAACAAGGAATAGTTTTGTCCTCTCTAGGTAGTGAAAAGGATTTCTAGGTTATTTTTGTATGGTATTTAAGTCACTATCTTTCAGCATGTCCCCGCAGTGCATATACACGAATAATCTCTTGTCTCCCTAGCAATCTCTTTCAGTAGAATCCTGTCCTGAAGCAGCAAGCTGATACTGCCTGTAGGGGTCTGTGAACTCTGCCCAGAGATAATCAATCACCTTCCTAATAAACCGTACAATCTACACCATTAATGAGCCAAGGGGAGAAGTCAGTGCTCCTGTTTATTTAAGTCAACTTTCCTGACTAGTTCTTCATTCAAATACACTTGTCCCTTAAAGGAAGAATGTGACTTTACAGTCGTACTGAGGGGGAAATCCTATGAACATTTTAACTACTAGGCCCATGCAGATTCAATTATTTATGGGAATGGTATTGGTGGAATTTGCCACCTAATGATTACTGATTAATTACTATTACTACTACTACTATTTATCATTTACATAGCACTTCCATCCATACGCAGCGCAGTACAGACATAAAAGAGACAGTCCCTGCTCATCAGAGCTTACAATCTAGTTAAGTTGAGACAAAACACAGAGTAACAGAGTAACAGTTAACATATAATACAAAGTGAAAACACAAAATATGGAGCTTGTAGTCTAGACAGGACCAAAGACAGGGTTCAAGATCTAAAAGCAATGGTGAAGAGATGGGGTCAAGATCTAAAAGCAATGGTGAAGAGATGGGTTTTTAGCCTGGACTTGAATAGGGCCAAGGAGGGTGCCTAGCGTATAGACTCAGGTAGCTTGTTCCAGGCAAAGGGTGCAGCAAGGTGAAAGGAGTGAAGTCTGGAGTTAGCAATAGAAAAGAAGGGCACAGATAGAAGCAGTCTGTCAGAAGAGCGAAGTACCCAAGAGGGGTTGTAAGGAGAGATAAGGGATGAAAGATACTGAGGAGCTGCAGAGTGAATACATTTATAGGTCAGGAGGAGAAGCTTGAATTGGATGCAGAAACAGATAGGGAGCCAGTGGAGTGACTTAAGGAGAGGGGTAATATGGGAATGGCGAGGCTGGCGGAAGATTAGTCGAGCAGCAGAATGTTGAATAGACTGAAGGGGGAAGAGATGGTTCGCGGGGAGACCAGCAAGGAGCAGATTGCAGTAGTCAAGACGAGAGGTGATTAAAGAGTGGACAAGCGTCTTAGTGTGTTCGGAGAGGAAGGGGTGAATTTTGCTAATGTTATAGAGAAAGAAACAGCAGGTCTTGGCTACTAGTTGGATATGAGTGGAGAAGGAGAGAGAGGAGTCAAAGATAACCCCAAGATTGCGGGCCAAGGAAACAGGGAGGATAACAGCATTATCGACAGACAGAGGAGGAAGGGGAGGGGGGTTTTGGGGGAGATTTTGGGTGGAAAGATAAGGAGCTAGGTCTTGGACATATTCAGTTTAAGGCGGCGGTGAGACACCCAGGTAGCAATGTCAGAAAGGCAGGCGGAGATCTTGGTATGGATGGCCAGAGAGATTAGAGGCATAGAGAGGTAGATTTGGGAGTCATCAGCATAGAGGTGGTACTGAAAGCCATGGGAAGAGATAAGCATGCCAAGTGTCTGGGTATAGAGGAAGAAAAAGAGAGGTCCCAGGATGGAGCCTTGGGGTACGCCGACTGGGAGTGGGGTGGCAGAGGAGAAGGAACCACCAGAGCACACACTGAAGGATCGATGGGAGAGGTAGGAGGAAAACCAGGATAATACAGAGCCACTGAAACCAAGTGAGGACAAGGTGTCGAGGAGAAGGTTGTGATAAACAGTGTCAAGCAGCAGAGAGGTCAAGAAGGATGAGGACAGAGTAGAGACCGTTGGATTTTGCTAGGAACAAGTCACTGGAGACCTTGGTGAGAGCAGTTTCAGTAGAGTGTAGGGGATGAAAGACGGACTGTAAAGGATCTAGGAGGGCATGAGAGAAGAGGAAGTCAAGGCAGCGGCGGTGGACCGTGCGTTCAAGTAGTTTAGAGATGAAGGGATGAAGGAGAGAGATGGGTCGATTAATTGGAGGGATGGGTGGGATCGAGTGATGGTTTCTTGAGGGGTGTGACCACGGCATGCTTAAATTCTGCAGGGAAGGTTGTGGTGGAGAGCGAAAGGTTGAGAATGTGAGAGATGGAAGGGACAACGGAGGAGGATATAGGGCTTAGGAGACAGGTGGGGATAGGATCAGAGGAGCAGGTTGTGAGTTTGGAGGAGGAGAGAAGGAGGGCAGTTTTCTCGTCAGAGATCACAGGGAAGGAAGAGAGGGTAGCAGAGGTGGGGGGAGGGGGGGGAGTTGGAAGGTGATCTTATGGATTTTGTCATGGAAGTAGTCAGCCAGGGTTTGGGCGGGAAGGGAGGAAGGGATTGGAGGTGGAGGGACCTTGAGGAGAGAGTTGAGAGTATTAAAGAGATGGCGAGGATCGGAGGAAAGAGTTGGTCAGATGGATGTAGTAATCTTGCTTGGTGAGAGCTATGGCAGATTGGAAGGAGACAAGCATGAATAAGTGAAAAAGATCAGCACGGGAGCGGGATTTGAGCCAGACACGCTCAGCAGAATGGGCACAGGAATGTAGATAATGGGTAGTGGAAGTGAGCCAGGGCTGGGGTAATTCCCCCTATAAAAATCATATATCAATGCAGGAAGTGAGAAAAGGTAGAAGGTACGATTTTTCAGCTCTTTGCTGATTGTGGACATTAAAAACGGTCTCTTCTGGGGTATTTATTTCCAGCGGGAAAGGCAAGGACGACTTTTATTTGTTATGTTAGTGCTCTGCCAATAAATAGCCTTTGACATTAAAACTACAAAGTTCTATTTTCAGAAAAGCAAGAATAGATGGGGGAATTACACAAACCTTTTTTGTGTGTAAAATGCTGATTTATATGTGTAAGATGCCTCTTATAAAATTGTACTATATCAAAAATAAATAAATACTCAGAGAATTCACAAAAATCACTATTACTACCCCATATCTCAGAATAATAAAATTAAAAAGGAGAAAAAGAATCTCAGCACTCAATAACCATGATAAAGACCTTTGCTTCGCAAAATATTTGCTGCATCAGGGGCCAACATTAATCTTCTCCTTCATATCGCTATAATCTCTAACACTTTTTAGCCATCCTTACTTCTATGGTAGCTCCCGGTGCCACAGCTTCTAACTTCACTTTACAGACAACTGCATATGAAATGGCAGAATTCTGTTCATACAAACGTTAGTTTAGAGAGACCATTCACACTTCAAATCGTATCCACGTACAGAAAGTATGGCATTTCTGAACCCTCAAAATGGACAGAAATTTAAATTATATCAAAAGATATCGTGTGACTCTCCATATGTGGTACATGTGCTTTGGTGACCATGTGATATGATGTATGTCGGTGAACCAACTAGACAGAGGCAATGTACTATTGTGGATCAGGAACTAAAAGACGGAATGCAGACATTAGAGATAAATGGCCAATGTTCTCAATGGAGAGCTGTGAATAGTGCATTATCCCAGAGATTTATGCTGGGCCTGCTGCTTTTTAACATTTATAATTGACCCGGAAATGGGAATCATGTGTGAGGTGATCAAATTTGCAGATGACACAAAATTATTCAAAATAATTAAAACATAAGAGGATTGTGAAAAATTGCAAGAGGACCTTGATTGGAAGACTAGATTTTCAAATGGCAGATAAAATTTAATATGGACCAGTGCAAAGTCGTGAACCTAGGAAAGAACAACTCAAACTCCTGTTTATGCAATGCAAGGTTCCACATTAGGCACCACCACCCAGGAAAAGGATTTAGGTGTCGTCATGGATAATACATTGAAACCCTCGGCCCAGTGTGCAGCAGCAGCAAAGAAAGCAAATAGAATGTTAAGAATCATAAGGAACGGAATAGAGAATAAAACAAAGGATATTATAATGCCTCTGTATCATTCCATGGTGCTACGACACCTTGAATATTGTATGCAATTCTGTTTACCATATCTTAAAAAGGATATAGTAAAACTAGGAAAGAGCCACCAAAATGGTAAAGGGGATGTAAGGATACTCCTATAAGAAAAGGTTTAAAAGATTAGGGCTCTTCCACTTGGGGGAAAAAACATGGCTGAGGGGAGATATGATAGTAGTCTATAAACAAATGAATTGAGTACAATGGGTAAATGTAGATTGGTTGTTTATACCATCAAAAAGTAGAAAGACTAGGGGGACATGCAATGAAGCTACCCATTTCAGACTAATAAGAGAATATTTTTTCACTCAACGTGTAATCAAACTCTAGAATTCATTGCCGGAGGATCTAGTAAAAGCTGTTAGTGTAGCTGGGTTTAAAAAAGCTTTGGACAAGTTCCTGAAGGAAAACTTCAATAACCATTATTAAAGAGGACCTGGGAAATCCACTGCTTACCCCAGGACAAGCATTGTGGAACCTGTGTGTCTTTTTGGGAACCTTCCAGGTACTTGTGACCTGGATTGTCCATTGTTGAAAACAGGATACTGGGCTTGAAGGACCTTAGTCTGACCCAGTATGGCATGCTCTTAGAACACGGCTCACCAAGCACAAGTTATGTTTGAATAAATGAAAAGAAGAAACTCTACTTGTACAACATTGAATTCAAAAGCAGCATAGTTTTTTCCTTGAAATGTATAATTATTGATCAGATTAAAAATAATGTAAGAGTTAAAGCTGAATTTTGAAAATGAACACATTGGAACCAAAAGGGTTAAATATTGCCGTTGAATGGAAGAGATTTTCTGTTTTAAGTTGTGTACCGCCTATGAAATTCTGTGATGACTGACTGAACATTACTGTGACATTTTGACAAAAGACTGACTATTTTTCTGTATGTGGATATGAATATAAATGTGACTGGTCTGAGATTATTTTTCTCCTTTTTAATTTTATTATTCAGTGATGTGGTAGCAACAGTGATTCTTGTAAACTATATCATGCCTAAAAATACACACTAGTAGGTTGCTAATATCCAGGACAGTCAATTGAACATTTCTACTAGGTAAGAGGTGGAACTGACTTCTACATGCAAGCAGGCCTTCTCCTATGTAATGACATTTGTACAGAATAAGAACATAAAATATGCCATATTGGGTCAGACCAAAGATCCATCAAGCCCAGTATCCTGTTTCCAGCAATGGCCAATCCAGGTCACAAGTACCCCAACATCTCCCAAATGATTTAGTTCTGCGTATTCCATGACAGTAGCGAGCCTCATTCCTAAATCAAGGGATGTGGAGTTTGAGAAGCTGCTAATGTTTCAGAGTCAGGTAAAAACATGACTATTTCCTTCCATATGAGGGCAATAGTATTTGTCACATTCCTGTGATATCAGGTATGTACTGGGTCTTGGTGGATTCTGAAAGTAAGCTGGAGGTGGGCGGTGATGCTACGGAGGAAGAGTCTTTCTGATGTACATAGGAATGTGCTATTGTTTGCAAGGAAATGGGACTGTCCACAAAACTGTCATTTGTTTTTCAAAATAATAGGAAAGAAGGTACACAATTTCATCCATTTTTCACCACCTAGAAACAAAAAAAACCTTCCTAGATCTTTCCTCATCTTTCCAAGCATCCTCGATCTTCCTCTGCCTAACCATCTTACCCCATCCAAGGGCAGATATGTTCTTCATAGGGCAGGAATGAAACCTGGCTGGTCTTTCCCAGCCAATCAAAATTAGATTGCTATTTTCTTGTATGAACGCTTGAAAATGCCGCTTTCTTGTATGGGAGAAATTAAAAATGGCACTGGCCTCCAGTAAGCCAGCATAATTTTTATTAGTGCATCAGTATAGAAGAATGATAGAGGATTGTTCCTGTACTGTGAAGTTCTTACTGGCTCATAATTGAGATAATAGGATCCTAGGTGGGAGTGGGGGACGGGATTTTTTCTTTTAATTGCAAGTAGGGGAGGAGGGGTCTGGGAACCCTAAGTTTCAAAAATTTTCAAACATTTTGTTTGCCGTTTCATTCTAAATAAATGAGAGAGAACAATATAGAGCAACATGTTTTGATGTATTGCCCATCTATTAGGTCCCACTGGTATGGGTTGACAAACATGCAGACCAGTCCCATTTATTGATGGATAGACTTTGGGCCAGTATTGTAGATTCCATCTGGAGTTGTTGGTCTAACTTTTGCATAGGTTCTCTTGTATGTGATTTTATTTTGTATTGTCAAGTTGTTTCATTGTACTTTGCTCCATATTATTTTAATTTATTCAGTTGTATGTATTTTTGCATCCTGTTTTGAGTGCTTGTGCAGATGTATGGGATAGAAAACTGAATACATAAAATGAAAGGGAATCACGCTATAAGGCAGAATTCAAGAGGAGCTGGGATAAGCACAGAAGATCCTTCAGATGTTAGAACAAAACTGAAGACTGGGTGGACTCAGCAGTGTTGCAACAGGAATGAGCAGCCTAGATGGGTCTCATCATCCTTGTCTGCTATCCTTTTTCTCTTGATGAATGATCCCAGCAATATTTTACTCAAATATTTTCCATTCCCAGCTAAGAGAGGTTTTCTGGACTGTTTTATAAGAAATGAAACCAACATAACATGCAGCATTTAACCTCTGTTCCTGGCCAACTGACAAGCCAACCTGACCTATAAAGGATCATAAAAGTCCATCTTTGAGACCCCTAGGAAGTAATGGGAAAACAAATAAGGAGCCCGGGAGTTTGAATGTTGCATTTCTGATGCTAATGAGCTGCTTTGGGGTTTTCCAGTCATTGTAGCCAAGTGACCTACGTTATTCTTCAACTTGCATAGATTTATTTACCATCTTAACATACACACGGTTACAGGAATCCAGAAAGAAAGAAAGCACTATCCTATTTTTTTTTATTAAGGTATTTCAATTAATTACGAGAGCAAGCAGAGATTTTGAAACACAGCACTATCCTGCTGTATGTCACAATTAATTAAAAGGATATAAAATAAAAACTAAGACTATCAATATCTATAGACACAATAAAAAAGTAGTACATTTGATTCAACACAGGAGAGCATAAATTAAAAAAGTGAATTTATATGGAAATTATATTGATTAAATATGGCTGATTGATGGTAACTGCACATATTAATGAAATTCTCAGAGTATTCAACCTATATCATTTTAGTTAAACAGTTGTAACCAGATCTTCCTCAGGCTAATATTTCATAGCACCCGAGTGCCTTAGCGTCCTCTCTTCTTACAAACCTAATCAGCTCTAGGAATTTTCCAAGCGGATTTTTAAGCCTCATGGTTCACCTACCTTTTGGATAGAATGGCCTCGGACCCTCTCTCTTTCTCAATTCCTGTCTTCAAGGCATCAAGCCATCAGCAGAAAATTCTCCATTTTAGGCCACCATTGTCCTGGGATGTACCATAACAACCAGTTGATATCTGGAATTTTCTCACTTCCTCGCCAGTAGACATCCTCTGCTTATCCCAGGCTTTATTGAATTCCACTATTTTTGCCTCCACTCCCTGTCCTGGAAGGCTGTCTCATGCTTTCTTAAATTCAGATACTGTCCTTGCCTCTTCTACCTCCACTGACTTAAGTGCAGCATTTGATACTTTTGCTCATTATATCTTATGGCAGAGGTTATCTGAGTTTCGGATTTGGTACTTGGTTTAAGTCATTTTTGACTGATAATCTTTCCCACTAATGCATATTGACACAATTATCTCTAATCCTAGGATGTTGAAATATGGTATTCCTGTAATTGATACAATTTCTGCCCAAGGGATTTGGGTACATTCTGATGATATTCAACTTTGACCCCTTGGGTGCAGATCGTGCCTCTGGAATTACAAGATTGGTGTCTTGTTTAGATATGATTAAACAATGGATGGTACAGAATAAGCTGCAGGTTAATTTTTCAAAAACTGAGATATTATAGAGATTCATTGTAATCGCTCATCGCCTACCCCAAATGTTTTTTGGGAGAGAGTAGAGCTTCAGATTAAGAGTCGGGTTTGCAGTTTGGGAGTTATTATTGACACTGATCTCTCTTGTATCCCAAACTGTTAAGACCTGTTTCTATTTGTGACAATTATATAAGATTTGTAAGTGGGTTTTTTTCACAATCTGAGATGTTTCAACTTGCATATGCATTTATAACATCAAGGCTTGATTTCGATTTTGCAGGCAATCCATAAAATAGAGTTACAATAAAGTGATTACAACGGATACAGAATGCCTCTGAGGTTGATTTTTTTATTTCAGGCCTAGAGGTGGAGCCCGATTCAAGTAGGGGCACATCTGCACTGTCTGTTTGGACCTGATTCTGGACTGCAGGAACAAAGCATTCCCGCGGTAACCAGAATCAGGCCCAAGGACGGCCTGACATACCCCTGCCACATGCGAGGACATCCTCCCTGCAGGCGCACCCAACTCCTGCGGCCTCAGCCTCCCTTTTCCCTGCCACCCCAAGGCCTGGATCGGGTGGTGGGGACCCCCCCCTGCACCTGGCCCTGGCCCCGGCCCCAGCTCCAGGGGGGAGGGGGATACCCAGGCTCAATCACTGGTTTTGTACTCTTTGTTCTACCTTTGAGGTGGAATAAGCAGTACGTCCCCATGAGCTTGGCAGGACATACAGGGCCGCGACCTGAATTGTCCCTCTATGCTCCGCCCTGATCCTGCCCCCCACTGGCTCTCCCTGAACCCCGCATCCCAGAATTGGGCCCATAATGTTTTTCCTTATTAAAATATACTTCATTGGTTACTGATTGAAAAGCACTGTATCTTTAAAATGCTTGTTTTGTCGTTTAAATATTTTTATGGTCAGATTCCAACTTATACTGTACTTAAATTGCAGAAGTATACCCCAGTCCGTACTTTGAGGTCTCAATCAGATTGTTTGCTAATGGTTCCCTCTTGCAAATATTGTCATCTTGAATGTGCATGTCGTAATGCTTATTCATACTCTGCCATTACTGGACATTCAATGGACAATCTGTTATATTTTCAGAAGGTGATAAAAATGTACATTTTCCTGAGACATAATGGACATTGTAGGATTTCGGAAATCAAACACCTTGGGTTTTTTCCTTTTTTAAAAAAAAAATCTATGAAGAATAGATATGTTATAATGTATTGTCAGGCTGTAATATGTTATCTGTTTTATGTTACTTTGAAACCTGCCCTGAGCAATTTGAAAGGACAAGAAAAAAAATCTAATAAATAAAAAAAATTAAAAATAAAATATTCCACTTATCTACCACTATAAAGAAATATTTCCACATATTACTCCTGCGTCTATCCCCTTTCACCCTCATCCTATGTCCCCTGAGCTACTCTGTATAATCTCCCTTTAGCACAAAACAGGGAAAGGGTCTTGCAGGTGATTATCCATTACCTACTGGAGCCCCAGTCACCTCCTAATCCTGATCTTGGGCATTTTTAAGGATCTCATCCTCTTGCTGGGCCCTCCTAAAGCTCCCTGGATCTTCCCCAGCCCCCACTCTGGGAAGTGGACAGTTATATTTGGGTCACTATTGTTGAGCCCTGAGCTTTCCCAGGGGTTTCTTCCATAGTTCTCCTTCCCCAGATCCCTCCCCCATAGCTGTCCCCAGATTCTGTTGGTAGCATAGATTTTCTCAGCAACAACAATTATGGGACTTAGCAGGCTTAGGATTCTTGACATATAGATCTGGGTCTTCCAGTAAGAAAATCTCTGGGAAATCTTCCTGGTCTGAATTGAGTTAGCTGGGTCCATATCACTCCGAAGTGTGGTAGTCTCAGCCAATCACCACTGGATACGGGAGCCAGGGCAGCACCATGAACTCAAACGTGGCTTGTCCTGCTGGATTCTAAAGAAAGACCTGTGCTGTTTGATACTGTACATTGACTATGCAAAGATAGTAACACTGGTCTATTTGAAATCGGGCTATGGTTTCCAAGTGAATGAGGGTTCAAACACTCCCGGAGTCTATCAAGGCCTGGCGCGGCGTCTTTTTGCTTTCGAGATTTGAATAGCAGTCAGTTTGAAAATGGACGAGATATCCAGCTTGGGACATGGGCGGCATCTATGAGGTTTAAACTGATCCCCTGAAGAACCTTATTAGGAGAAACGCTACGGAGGCGCTGGGGGAGAGCGTCGGGATCATTAGAAAGTGTCATCAAGACCGGGAGCCTTAAGTATCAGTTTTGGAGATACAAATACTGTTTATCTAATATACAATATAGAGAAAGATACATGTTAAATGATATTAGCTACACTTATGAGCTCCAGTCTGTAGCGTTTGCGTGGAGGTCATTGATGCAATTGGGCACAAAAGTTTATACAGACGAACAGTCTAATGAATTAGTGCCACTATAAGTCTGAGACCTCCCGACAAAAGTTGAGAAGACTGACACACTGTTGAAAAAGAAGAAAATTAGCCTGTGGGGAGATTCCCTTATGTTCCATTGAACGTACTAGAGTTGTTTTGTGGAGATATATGTCGTTCAATAGTTGACCACTTTATTTACGTGTTATCAAGGCCTGGAGGCAAGCTTCACTGGAATCACAAAGTTCTGTGCCCCAGGGTGGGGAGTGTCCACAAAAGTACGTGAGGGGTATTTAGACTGACATCCATGGGTTCTTCTGTACCCAGGGGACATTCCCTAGCAAAGTGTCCCAGGGCTCTAAACCTAAAACAGAGGGAAGAGGTCATGGCTGGGGCCATGCTCTCACCTAGGTGGTGACTTTGGTTGGAGCATGGGAGCCAACATCCGTTCCGGCTCCCCTTCCATCCTCCTGGGATGGTTGGTGACTTCTTCCCCTTCTCACTGTCCACTTCAGTTGTCAGCTGGGCTTCATGATAACCCTTCTCTATTTCCAGTGCACTCTCCAGTGTAAGCGTGGGGTGCTGACATACCCACTATTTCATTGAGGTGGTCAAGCCCTCCAAAAACTGCTCCAATAGCACAATTTTGGCTATCTCAGGCCCACTCTTTCCCTCCAGTTGCAGCCACTTCTATGCAAGATCCTTCAACCTTTTGAGGGTTCTCTTTTATCTGGAGCTCACCCTTTATGAATCACTGCTGGTAGGCCTCTGGGGTACAGCCAGCCCATTCCAGTATGACGGTCTTGACAACTGCATA
The DNA here is from genome assembly GCA_033557465.1 of Ichthyophis bannanicus. Lineage (NCBI taxonomy): Eukaryota > Metazoa > Chordata > Amphibia > Gymnophiona > Ichthyophiidae > Ichthyophis > Ichthyophis bannanicus. The sequence goes on along the minus strand of CM066049.1, from coordinate 112,955,692 downwards.
TGTAGCTCGCCCATCTGGGTTGGCATCCTGCAATGCAACTTGACTGCTGCCCATCAGCTGATTTCCCCAAATAGGTAGTTCATGTTGCCTCCGGCCACCCAGCCATGTGGGCAGTTCATTCAAAGTTCACCAAAAAGTGATCTGATTCGTCTTCTGCCATCATTATAAGAAGCACTTGTGATGGAGGGTAAAGTTGTGGTCTCTGTAAGGCCTGGGTCAACTGACTTGAACTCTTCTGTATCTCCCCCTGCGTTCCAATAAGATCTTGTATCTGCTGCTGTTGTTTTTGCTGTCCTTCCAGCAGGACTTGTTGAAACTGCTGCTGACACTGCTATTTCTGCTGTTGTTGTTTTTGCTGACCTTCTGCCAGAATCTGGAAGAGCCGCTCCATCCTGGCTTCTCACTGTTCTCTTGCAACACCACCACAACATCCTCTTCTGTAGCTGAGTTAACCCTGCAGTATTCTAGCTCCAACAAATATTTAGTAGCCTCTAGTGGTCAAAACAAAGCCTGCCTGTCCAAAACTGACAAAGTTCTTCAAGCTCCCTAACCAGGGTGAGGTTAACCCTCTTTGCCCATATAAGCAAACAAAAAATCCTGCTGCAGAGACCCAGCCCTGGAGGGATGTGGACTTGTCTTCAGTCACGTAGTTAGAGGAAATCACCAAGCTGCCACCATATATGGTAGTGTGGGTGTGCATGCGAAGGGGTTTTCTGTACAACACAGGCCAGACAGCAGTTCAGGGAAAACAAAAGCAGCTTCATTTCTGTCAAAGCTTGTTAAACCTCCACAAGCTGGTTCTCCCAGTCCTTCCTCCAGCCCCAATTAAAATTAATTCCTCGGAACTCCTTTGCATGTCTTGCCATGGAAGGACTTCTGGCTCTGCAGGCCTCTCTCCCTCCTGCAGCCTGCTGGGTTCTTAACCTCTCCCTGAGTCATGTCCTCCCAGTCCTGAATTCTGGGCTGCAGACTCTATTAAAGGGGACTGTTAACTACTTTGGAGAGGAATGGGTAATGTTCTATAGACCCATCAGTGTCTAACATGCCTACTTTATAATGGTAACATGGATGCAAATGGAGGTTATCGGAAAATGTGCACGTGGATGTCCCTGGAGCCCTTTTACAAAATTGGCTTTTAAAGATGTCTCTGGTGCAGGGACATCCAAGGAGGTAGGGGGTATGGTGAAGGCATATCTGGGGCGATGCAGTGGACTTAGATCTCTACTACTATTGATCATTTGTATAGCATTTGTCGGACGGCGCCCCTACTGGCGTAGTAGAGTAAGGGCATCTGCCGACATTTAAATTTGAATCAGGGAGTATTTGAGCTGCAGGACCCAAAGGATTGTGGTCCTTATAGTGTAGTGCTCCCTGAAATGAATAACTACGCCAAATGGAGGGTGAATAAGGCTTTATTTCCCCGCTTAATGCTCTAGGTTCAAATGAGACAACAAATTTAAAGTGGAGGTAATGCTTTCCTCAAAGAATAATAAAGTTCCACCATGGACTAAACAGTTAAATGTTGTAGGCTTTACAATTGACTGTTTAGCTGGGTTAAGGGATTTTCCAAACAATAGAAACAATTAGAACAGAATGGTTATCAGCTTCACCATTTTCAGACTCATTTCTTCACTCTACAATTAACATGGCAGGCAACTACCTCTTAAGCAAAGGTTACATTCCATAGGTTCTGTGTGAGGCATGGGAACACTGGAGCTGTAATCCAAGTCCATTGATTCTGGCTCAATACACCCTTCAATGTTTAGAGTATCCTCAGTGTTACTTAGTTCCTCATAGAAGTTCCTTGGCTTCTCATACAACTTCTGTAGAACCCTTTTGGAAAGTGGTTTTAAATAGTTAACTTTGCTTCTTCTCTGATAATGAGGTTTATCTACCTGCATAAAACTGTCTTCCTTGAAAGTCCCTTTTAATATAAAAGGCTTTTCATACCTTATCTTCGGTGGAGTGCCACGCCTAGGATTCAGCTTACTCTGTAGCTTTTCTTGTTCATCCTCTGTCCTGTGCACTGCTCCACAATTAAGGCTGCTAGGAAAACCAGACGTGGATTTCCAGTCTTTATTTGGAGAACTTCTTTTAACAGGCAAGCTACCTCTCTGGGCCTTATCCCCGGGCTGAGACTTGCCTCTGTCTATATCCGTTCTTCTCCTTCCTTCTCCTGTTACTGTTCCTGGTACCCTCGCTGGTACCCTTCCGGTTGGTCTGTCAGCTACCCTCCTGGGTGCCTCTCTCTGCTGCACTCCTGTGCTGGTACCTGAGCTCTCTTCCCGGTCTCTGTGCTGGACTCTTTGCTGCAGTCCTTGCTGTACACCTGGGTCTCTTGAGCCCCCTTTCTGGTCTCTGTACCGTTCTCCTTCTCCGTCCCGGTCTCTCTCTTGCTGGTCCTCCCCTCTGCTCATCTGATTTCCCTTATAAAGGGATTTCCAGCTTGCATGCTGTGAGTCTGAGGACAGGTGAAAACACTCATCATTAAAGTGCTCAGAGCTTGAGCACGTGGGTTCAGGCACTGTGTAGCTGTTCATGCGCCCTCTGGCTGAGCTACACTGGAACTGCGCTCTCTGGCTTTTCTGAGATTTATGCAAATGAGGAGTTTTTTTCAAGGCTGTTTCTTCCCTAGCTCCAGCCTCATGACACACTACATGGCAGCACTGCAAATGTACAAGTAAGAGACAGTCCCTGCTCATCGCAGCTTACAATCTCTAGTCAAGACCGACTACACACAACTGGGGACTAGGGTAATTCAGGGGGAAAGGCGTGATACAGATAGATGATAAGCAGACGAATAAGGGGGTCAGGATCCGGACACAGCCTTGAAGAGGTGGGCTTTAGTCTGGATTTGAATAGGGCCAGAGAAGGAGCCTGGTATACTCCTTGCTTGATCTCAGAAATACCAGGGACACTCAAATTAGACCTGCTCCAGGCATGAGTAGGCATCGGGAACGTGCTTATTTATTTTATTTATTTATTTGTTTTTCTTATATACCGCGCTATTAAGATCAGTGCGGTTTACATTACAACTGAACAATGCAACAATGTTTTACATAACACAATGTGCTTACATAGAACAGGGGTACAGTCATAATGGGAGAATAACGGGGAAACTATTTATAAGATATATACACATAAAATTTACATAGAGTTATATACAACTGATATTTAAGCTCTTCATATGATCATAGCTAGGTCGGCTGGGGAACAGGATACAGCCGTAGGGGGAGGGGCGGCTAACCATTTTCATGTTGGGTTAGGGCGTTGGGATAGTTAGAGCAGGGGGTGAATGCTTGTGTCTTGTGTTTTTCAGGACTGGTTTCAGGATAGTAAATTTGAAATAGATGGTGTTTTATTTCTTTTCTGAATGTGGTGAGGCTTGGTATGGATCGAATCCAGGTGGGAAGTTCATTCCAGGCTGTCGGAGCATAAATCGAGAAAGCTCTATTAGTAGTTGTTTTTGTGCACCTTGTGGTAAATTTGGGTACTATTAACATGTTGAGTAGTGCAGGTTGTCTTATTCTGTTCTCAGGGATATTGTTAATCAGATTGCTGATAGGTGTGGGAGACTGGTTGTTCAGTGCCTTGAAAGTCATGACTAGTACCTTGTATTGGATTTGGGCTTGTAGTGGTAGCCAGTGTAACTCCTTCATTACTGGTGTTATATGTCCCAATTTTGATACACCTGTTAGAACCCTAGCAGCTGAGTTCATGGCCAGCCGAAGCGGGCTGAGGGTTGCCTGTGGGAGGCCATGGAGGATGATGTTTGCGAAGTCAAGGTGTGGGATTACTAGGGCCTGAAATATTGTTCGATAGTCCGAAAAATCGAGTAGTGGGCGGAGGAGGAGGAGGCGGAGGAGGCTTGTTTTGGTTGTGGAATATCCAGAAGATGTAGTGAAGATGGAGGCATTGCCGGGACGTCTGTGGTTAAGTGACTTGCCCAAGATCACAAGGAGCAGAAGTGGGAATTTAACCCTGGCTTCCCGGGTTCTAGCTCACCAGCCTAACCATTAAGCTATTTGATATTCCAGGAACATCTACAGTATATAGATGTGCATATTGGGCACATCCATGTTTGTGAAATCATGCCTCAACTTCAAAGTGCCTGCTGTCTTTTCAGACGTTCTGGCTTGGATGTCCCAGACTGCACTTGGATAACCTTTGTAAAATGTGCCTTTACTGTATGTGCCTTCATGCCATAGGCCTCTAGAATAACCTGAGTAATGCACATTCTCTCACATAAACTTACTACTATTACAACTACTAAGCATTTGTATAGCGCTACAAAATTTACACTTGTTCCATCCTAACTACGCCCCCAGAATGACTAGGCAAAGACCATGCACATCCTGCTACAGCAATCCCATATTGCTTAGGGTTCCCAGCATAATTGAACCATCTGCTTTCTTAATAAAGAAACATTAATAAAAATATGCTGAAATTAAAAACTATTAGACCTTTTTAACTCAGAATTAAGGACCTCAGAATATACCAAAGCAGATAGCAAATTTCTTATTTAAATTATTGATATGACTTTTTGATAAATCACTTCCTCAAATATGGTCTGGACTGGACTGGTAAAAAAGCTGGAATACCATTAGGTTGTAGATGTGAAAACATATAGAAGATATGAAATCTAATTAAAAAATACAAAAATATTAAATATGTACGTATGCAGGAAGATTATGGCCATCATTCATGATTGTGGGTTGCGGGGCTGTATGTCCCGCTGGGATGTGCAGCCCCGCAATCTGTCTAAGCCCTATTCCCATACTAGTTCTCTCTATACGTCCTGTGCTTCAGGACAGGGAGAGCTGGCAGGATCAGAGGCAGAGTGGGGAGGGCTGCCCAGCAGCAGGTACAGGGCTGATTCACATCACAGCCCTGAATGTGCTGGTGGGCTTGCTGGGTCGTACTGCTCATACCATCTTAGAGGTGGTATAAGCAATATTTTTCATGGGATCGGGGCACTTCAGCCACCCACGGGGCCAGGGCCTGGTGCCAGAGGGGTCCCCACCGCCCAATCCATGCTGCAGAATGCCAGCCGTGGGTCTAGCAGCAGGGATATTGGGACCAGAGCCACAGTTGTCTGGGATACCTGCGGGGAGGATATCCCAGTGGGCAGAGTAGGTATGCTGGGCAATCCATGGGCCTGATTCTGGTATCTTCGGGAATGTCTCGTTCCTGCAGACCAGAATTGGATCCTAGTTGCCCAGTCTTCAGCAGGGAAGTCCAGATGGCCCGGACATCCTGCTTCAAGAATCGCACTCCACATTTGAATGCCTTGCAACTGCTCAAAATGCCGCTATGCGGATCATATTGCATAAATTGGGATTTGACTGTATCATGCCATGTTTGTGGTTGCTGCATTGGCTTGCGATGGAGCAGTGAATCTTTTTTAAAGAATGTGTCTTGTTTTAAAAATTAAATGAGGTATTTCAGCAAAATGTCTTATTTCACTACCACATTGGTATTCTTCAAGTTGTCCGGTTTGTTCTCAGCTTCACCATAAGTTACCGATGCCATCCTCGCACATATGTGGAATCGGTTGCCAGGTGACTGATTTAAGGGCTGATCTGATCTTTTCAGGTTTTGGAAATGATTACAGGGTATCCCTAAATATGTGTTTTATCAGGAATGCTAAGTACCAAAGGGTGCACCACACAGAAGTCAATTTAATTTCAGAAGGAACTGTTACATTGCCTACAGTAGAGCTTCTCACGGTTGAATTCTGGGACTGAATATAGAACATGGTGAGGAAATCTATGAAACGTCCAGTTACATAGCTGAACTTATGACTGACAACACTGGCAAACTGTTAATTTTGATTTGAAAAGTATCATTTGGACAACATATTGTTGTTTGGGGGCTAGAAGACTCTCTCATTCTTCCCCCCCCCCCCCCCCCCCAGATATCCCAACTGCACATCTTGAATAAACCATTTGGACATTTGTTGCACCGTGGGGGTAGATTCACAGCTTGCATTCTCAAAAGGTTGGCAAGGCAAGCAACCTCTAGAACATTCAGAATCTTTTAATGTGCCACATGTAAATTGACATTTCCAGCCCTTGTTGCTTTCCACCAGATCTTCGGAGGCTGTGTTCACTCGTGTTGGACTCATTTGGAGGAAACAACAGTTGCTGCTTAAGAGAGAATCTGGATAGGTCTCAGGTCTCTGTGTACACAGGAAAACCTGCCCTGATGTTCAAGAAAACCATCTGGGATTGCTCCAAACACAAAATGACCAAATTTGTATATGATAGAAGATATTGAACCACTCGTATAAATAAATATATCACATTGCCTAGAAAATATTCTCAGGAAGCTATTTTGAAACGTTTATTAAGAGACACATTTATTAAAGTCAAGGTGCATTTTAGGGAACATTACTGTGTGCTAAAAGCAGTCAGTGCAGTAAACACCAGAGGCTAACTAATTAGCACACATCGGGCAGAGAACTGAGCAGGTTATAGGTAGAGAGTGGGTGTGAATTGTACATTGTGGTTGTCACATGGTACCTATCGAGAGGTAAAGTGCAAATGAAGTTAATGTGCAGTAAGGAACTTTTCAGTGTGGTAACTGAAATAGGAAATAGAAGCAGAAACTATTAGAGGAAGAACAAGATCGGCTTTCCTAAAGCTCCGAGAGTTAAAGAAAAAGTTCCAGCCTCGAATTGGAATGTTACAAGATGCTCAAGGTTCTATGTTGAATGAAGCTGAGAAGATCAAGAAAAGGTGGAAGGAATATACAGAGTTTTTATATGATAAAGATCAAGTGGACCAACAGCCGTTTCAACCTGTACCTTATGATCAGGAACCATTGGTGATGAAAGAAGAAGTTGAAGCAGCATTGAAAGCCTTATCAAAGAACAAAGCACCAGGCATTGACAGCATTCCCATAGAAGTATTGCAGCAATCTGATGCAGCTGTTACCGTACTTACAAGACTCTGCCAAGAAATATGGAAGACAACATCATGGCCAACTGACTGGAAAAGATCTGTGTTTATACCAATACTAAAGAAAGGTGATCCAACTGACTGTGGAAATTATCGCACAATCGCTCTGATCCCACATGCCAGCAAGATTCTACTGAAGATTATTCAAAAGAGACTACAGCCATACCTAGAACAAGAACTACCTGAAGTGCAAGCAGGGTTCAGGAAAGGGCGAGGAACGAGAGACATCATTGCGGATGTGAGATGGATCCTTGAAAAGACTAAAGAATACCAAAAGGATATCTATTTGTGCTTTATCGACTATAGCAAGGCTTTTGACTGTGTAAACCATGAGAAACTCTGGGCCACATTAAGAAGCATGGGTATACCAGAACACCTGATCGTTCTCTTGCGTAATCTGTACATTGATCAAGAAGCAACAGTTCGAACGGAACAAGGAGAAACAGAATGGTTTAAAATAAGCAAAGGTGTAAGACAAGGCTGCATACTTTCCCCCTACCTGTTTAATTTATATGCAGAACAAATCATCAGAGAAGCAGGACTGTATGAAGACAACAGAGGTGTGAAGATTGGTGGAAGACTCATCAACAACCTTCGCTATGCTGATGATACCACATTACTGGCTGAAAGTGAAGATGATCTGAAACATTTGCTTCTCACAATCAAAGAACATAGTCTCAAAATGGGCCTGCACCTTAATGTAAAGAAGACAAAGATCATGACAACTGGCATAATCAACAGGTTCATCGTTGAAGGAGAAGAAATTGAAATCGTGAACAACTTTAACCTACTTGGATCAACTATCAATAAAGAAGCAACAAGCAGTCAAGAAATCAGACGACGCATTGCTCTTGGCAGAATGGCTATGAAAGACCTAGATAAGATTCTCAAGAGCAGAGATGTCTCTCTCCATACAAAGATTCGACTTGTTCAAGCCATGGTATTTTCAATAACATCATATGGATGTGAAAGCTGGACAGTGAAAAAGACAGACAGGAAGAAAATTGATGCCTTTGAATTATGGTGCTGGCGGCGAATACTGTGTATACCATGGACTGCCCGAAGAACAAACCAGTCGGTACTAGAAGAGATCAAACCTAAGCTTTCTTTAGAAGCTCAGATGACAAGACTTCGACTTTCATACTTCGGACACATCATGCGAAGAGAGAGATCATTAGAGAAAGACATCATGCTTGGCAAGATAGAAGGTCAACGCAAAAGAGGAAGGCCAGCAATGAGATGGATTGCTACAATAACAGCAGCTACGGGTACCAGTCTGTCAACAATGAGCCGCCTGACTGAAGACCGAACACAATTTAGGATAGCTATCCAGAGGGTCGCCATGAGTCGACTCCGACTCGACGGCACTTAACAACAACAACTGAAACAGTGCAAGCCCTTTGCATTTACCACAAATTAGTGTTTATTTAGAGGATCATTTTAGAAGCTCGATTTGTGATTTGCACATCTGAAAATGCCCATTCAGACATGCCATCCACATCCACATCCCTAGATCCATTAGAGGCCCAAATTGGCACGTGTCTGACACAATCACAGGGGGCATGACAGAGGCGTGTCTGAGGTGGTCTCTAAAAGATACACATGAACGGCTGGGATTAGAATGGGTTTGCACATCTATGGCTGCCAGTGGACACCTCCATGTCTATACCTGTTTCTGGACACGAATAGTCATTTGAAAAGTGCTCATTTTGGCCGGGGAGGAATAGTTTGGACAAGAGGGGCATGGTCTCTGACTCTTCCAATAAATTTCACCCCCAGAAAACGCATGCAGGTAAATACTGAGGCTGCTGCACTGCTGCATGTCTGCATTTGCAAAAAGGCGTGCCAGGATGTCTGTGTGGTTAAAGATACACCCGTGCTTTCTGGGCTACTGCCGCAGGTACAGCTATGTTGCTGATTTTCTAACCGTGCATGTTTCTGAAATGACCTGTTGATTTGCATGTCTACTGCATTATTCTGCAAATCTCCATCCCCTTTCATTTTAGCAGAAACATTTATCTTTTGGACAGAGACAGGTCAATTTTGGAAAGCATTAACATGTTCTCCTCCCTTCTCTGCTGACCCTGCCATGGAACTTCAGAGTTTTTGACTTCAACTTGCCAAATGGCACCTAAATGGGTTTTTTTTAATGCCGTTTTAGTGGTTACTTCTAACAAGCAGTAAGTGCAAAATCTTACCGCCCTTTAGTAAACATACCCCTAGGTCTATATAAGAAATGCTATACTGGGTCAGACCAAGGTCCATCAAGCCCAGTATCCTGTTTCCAACAGTGACCAAACTAGGTCACAAGTAGCTCTGAAAAAAACACACAAGTCTTCCAAACGTTTCCCAAAAGTCTCTTTCCAAATGCTTGAATGATTTTCTTGGAAATAGTTTTCTTTTTACTGGGCTAAGGATTTCTTCCTTTCTGCTCCATGACAGTTTGCTAGTCTTGTTTATGATGATATCCTTAGTTTGGATGAACTGATAGAAACATAGAAACATAGAAACATGACTACAGAAAAAGACCACATGGCCTATCTAGTCTGTCCTTCCATAACAACTACAACAGTTCCCTTTTTACCTTTAGAGATCCTCTGTGTTTGTCCCATGCTTTTTTGAATTCAGTTACTGTCCTCATCTCTACCACCTCCACTGGTAGACTATTCCACGGATCCACTACTCTTTCCGTAAAGAAATATTTCCGCATATCACTCCTGAATCTATCTCCCTTCACCCTAATCCTATGTCCCCTCATAGCAGAACTTGCTTTCAATTAAAAGAGGCTCTCTCCCTGAACATTTATGCCACGGAGGTATTTAAACATCTCAATCATATCACCTCTATCCCGCCTTTCCTCTAAGGTATACATATTAAGATCCTTCAGTCTGTCCTCATATGCTTTATAATGAAGACCACTAATCATTTTAGTAGCCACCCTCTGCACCGACTCCATCCTGTTCACATCCTTTTGAAGGTGCGGTCTCCAGAATTGCACACTATACTCCAAATGAGGTCGCACCAAAGACTTATACAGAGGCATTATCACCTCCTTTTTTCTGCTAGCCATTCCTCTCCGTATGCACCCAAGCATCCTTCTAGCTTTTGCCGTCACCTTTTCTACCTGTTTAGCTACTTTAAGATCATCAGACACAACCACGCCTAGGTCCCGCTCTTCTTTAGTGGACAAAAGTACTTCACTCCCTATACTATATTGCTCCCTTGGATTGCTGCAGCCCAAATGCATGACCTTACATTTTTTAACATTAAGTCCCAGCTGCCAAATTCTAGACCATTCTTCAAGCTTAGCTAGATCCCTCCTCATGTTATCTACCCCTTCCTGGGTGTCTACTCTATTGCAGATTTTGGTATCATCTGCAAAGAGGCAAACCTTACCTGAAAGCCCTTCCGCTATATCACTAACAAAGATGTTAAAAAGAATTGGACCAAGGACAGATCCCTGGGGCACACCACTGATAACATCCATCTCCAGAGTGAGCTCCAGGGAGGAGTAGCCTAGTGGTTGGGGCAAGGTACTTCAGGCCGGAAGGTCGGGGGTTCAAATCCCACTAGAGGACAGCAACCTTGGGCCGGAAGGACTGGGGTTTCTAGTCCCACAGATGCTCCTTGTGATCTTGGGCAAGCCACTTAACCCTCCATTGCCCATGTTCCCTGTAAGTATTAGTGTATGTGTCTCATATCCCCGTGTGTTAAATGTATCCCCCAATTGTGTTGTGACCGCTTTGATTGAAGGATAAGGCGGTATACAAAACTGTCTAAATAAATAAATAAATAAATAAAATTTACTTGTACTCTTTGTCGCCTCCCACCCAACCAATTTCTAACCCAAGCAGTAACTTTAGGGTCCATCCCTAGGGTGCTTATTTTATTTATAAGTTGCCTGTGTGGAACAGTGTCAAAGGCTTTACTGAAATCTAAATACACCACATCTAGGGCTCTCCCTCGGTCCAACTCCCTGGTCACCCAGTCAAAGAAATCAATCAGATTTGTCTGACAAGACCTGCCTCTGGTGAATCCATGCTGCCTCGGATCCTGTAATCCGCTGGACTCCAGAAACCTCACTATTTTCTCTTTCAGCAGCGTTTCCAATAATTTACTCACCACCGAAGTTAAACTAACCAGCCTGTAGTTTTCAACCACATCCTTATTTCCGCTTTTGTGTAAAGGCACCTCATGAGCCTCTCTCCAGTCCTTTGGCACCACTCCCAACTCCAACAAGGCATTGAAAAGGTCAGTCAGTGGAGCTGCTAGAACGTCCCCAAGTTCCCTCAATATTCTCGGGTGTATCCCATCCGGTCCCATCGCTTTGTCTACTTTATGTTGAGATAGTTTCTCACGAACACAGTCTTTTGAAAATTGTTCAAGATGTCCTTTGCTTCTGTTCCTATTTGTGGGTGTTTTCTGAGGTCCTGCTCCTGGTTCTTCATCTGTGAACACAGAACAAAAATATTTGTTAAGCAATTCCGCTTTATCCTTATCAGCTTCTACATATTCACCCCCCCCCCCCCGCACCCTTGAGTCTGACAATACCACTTTTGCCCTTCCTCTTCTCATTAATATATCTGAAAAATGTCTTATCCCCCCATTTTATTGCATTGGCTATTTCCTCCTCCTTTTGAATCTTTGCATTCTTGAGTACTTTGCTAGCTTCTCTAAGTTTTTCCAAATACAGATGCCTGTCTTCCTCTCTCTGTGATCTCTTGTATTTCATGAAGGCCTCCCTCTTTTTCTTCACTTTTTCAGCTACTTCTTTTGAAAACCATAGCAGTCTCCTTTTCCTTTTGCCTTTATTTACCATTTTAACAAAAAGTTTGGTTGCCCTTAAAATATCCCCTTTCAGGTTTTCCCACTGTTTTTCTACATCCCTCAGCTGTTCCCATTCAACTAACGACTCCCTGAGGTATTGGCCCATCTTCGCAAAGTTAGTCTTCCTAAAGTCTAAGATCCTCACCTTGGAATGGATTCTAACAGCCCTAGTCCTAATACTGAACCACACCATCTGGTGATCACTGGATGCAAAATGATCTCCCACTACAACATCAGAAACACTTTCACCATTGGTAAGCACCAAGTCCAGTATGGCCCCTTCACGTGTGGGGTCTGTTACCAATTGCCTGAATAGTTCTCCCTGTAGAGAATCCAGGATCTCCTTACTTCTAGATGATACTGCAGCAGGAATGTGCCAGTCAACATCTGGCATATTGAAATCTCCTATCAGTAGCACTTCGCCTTTCCTAGCAATGCTGCACATGTCTTCAATTAACTCTCTGTCCACCTCTTCCTCTTGTGAGGGAGGTCTGTATATCACACCAATGCAAATAGATTTCTCTTTCCCTCTTTCTAGTTTAACCCACAATGCCTCCCCTCTCCCTTATAAGCTCTGTAATTCCAAAGCTTTAATAGTAGTTTTTACATCTAGTGCCACTCCTCCTCCCCTACTTCCTACCCTGTCCTTTCTGAATAAAGTATAGCCAGGTATGGTTACATCCCAATCATGGTTTTCTGTGAACCATGTTTCTGTAACTGCCACTAAATCCAAGTCAGCCACTCCCACCAAAGCTTCAACATCAGGGATCTTATTTCCCATGCTACGGGCATTTATACACACTGCTTTCCATATGTTACCCCTGTTACATATTTCCATAAAGTTATTTAATGTATCACCTACCTGGGGGCTTTCACGTACCTGGGGGCTTTCTTTACCCATCCCCAACAAATCTAGTTTAAAGCCCTCTTCAGTAGATTAGCCAGTCTACTACTGAAGACGTGTTGACCTTTCTTGGACAGATGGATGCCATCTCTGCTCTGCAACCCTTGGAACAGCATCCCATTTTATTATTTATTTATTTATTTTATTTATTTAAACATCTTTTATATACCGCTACCTTCCAGTGATCAGGTGCGGTTTACATAAAACAGTCAAGGAAACAGGATAACATATCTGTTTTTACATTAAACATTGCAGGAATTATGTACATTTTAACTCTGACAATTAACTTAGGTGGTCTAGAAAACCAAAATGCTCTCGATGACACCATCCACGCAGCCATGCATTCATCTCCAGGATGCGAGCCTCTCTGCCTTGGCCTTTACCGTCAACAGGTAGGATTGAAGAGAACACCACCTGTGCACCTAACTGCTTCACCCTCTGTCCCAGAGCCATGAAGTCACTTTTGATACGTTCTGAGGTATACCTGGCAGTATCATTTGTTCCAACATGGATTAGCAACATTGGGTAATAGTCAGTGGGCTTGATGAGTCTCAGCAAATTCTCCATAACATCTTGAATTTTGGCACCAGGCAGACAGCATACCTCTCTGGACATCAAGTCTGGTCGGCAGATGGATGCCTCAGTACCCCTCAGAAGAGAGTCTCCAACCACCACTACCCTTCGTTTCCTTGTGGTTACTGATTCTGCAACTTTGGGGTACTTGAGCTCTGGTTCTTCCCTTTCCAGGGATGCTTTCACCTCCTCCACTTCCAGGGCTGCATAATGGTTCTTCAATTCAAGGGCTGGAGAAGTTGGATTGGTGATTTTGCAGGCCCTGGTGACTTGTGTCCAACCATCGACATTCTGTTGGCACCCATCTTCTCCTCTGCTGGAGAACTTGGTTGCTGCAAGAAGCATCTCATCAATGTACTTCTCACTGTCTTGAATGCTCCTCAGCCTCGCCACCTCCTCTCTGAGTTCCTCCACTTGTTTCCTCAGAGCTTCAGCATACAGGCACCCTGCACATGGAACCGGTCCTTCAACTGGCATTAGGACCTCTGTCTGGACAGAGGCAGAAGCTGTAATGGGGGCAACAGCTTTAGCGATATGATTTTTCCCAGCCATTGTTCTGTTCGTGGAGCTTAGATATCTGTTAAAGCAAAACAGAGAGATCTACCAAGTACCAGCCAGTTTCCCAGCTGTACTTTCAGAGAAAAAGCAGTTAAATCTCCTTAATTATATTCAAAATGTGCTGGTCCAATTCTCTGTGCTTTGTCAAATGGGGAGGTGCCCTATAAAGCAATACTACACGCTAGAGGTGGGTGGGAGTCGGGGTGGGTAGGGAGGGAACTAACACCTGATTAGGTGTTAGCAGTTCTCAAAGCTGAGGAGGTTACTGGAGTTCAACCACTTACTGTGCTCAAGGAAAGTCCCACTAAAGCACCAAAAAAAGTAACCTTGCTTTAAAAATGTACAAAAAAACCTTTTAAGAGCTCCCAGTCAGAGAGCTAACAACTTAATATAATAAATAAACCCTTAAATCCTTACTGTTGATAGCAATCTTTAGTATCAACTTTCATTACAGTTCCCCTTCAGAGTGTCCCATTATGTGCCAACCCATAGTTTGCATCATAGCGGTGTTGTGTGAAGGATCCCACTATGGATATCTGGATGGGGCAGGCCGGGGATGCTATGGAGGATCAGGATCAGAAGGAAGACAACTGTTATCATAGGATGATCTTTACTGGTCAATGTAAGAGGAGGTTCCCCTTTAACCTCTGCATAGACAGAGGTTGCTTGTTGCCAGGGAATGACATTTTTGGAGAGGAGCAGGAGAAAAGGAACATATAAGGAGAACTTTACAAAATATTCTGTTCATATCCTGGAAAAGACATAGCCACAATTTTGTTTCAGTGACATCTTTTTCCACTATGATCTATGTGAAAAAAACTGTAAGTGGCATTTTAGAACAGATGTTCAGGTGCAATCTGGGACATCCAGGGCAAAATGTCCGATACAACCCTGTGAACACTTACTGTATATTTTGGCCCATTCGTAGAAATATGGATATCCCCAAATGGATGGACAGAGAAATGGCTTCTTGGATGTCCCACCAGTATTTTCCAGAATGGGGACGTCCATGTTCAGTGACCCTGCAGATACTCAGATGTGCAGTGGTGGGTTAGTGATGGGTTTGAGGTTCTGATCTACATGCAGGTTTCTTTGCCCAGGAGATATTGACAGTGACGATGACAGTGCACTGTGCTCTTCTCCCTGGTAGCATTGCCACCATTAAATGGGACCTCCTTTGTTCCTTATTCATGGTCTAGAGCAGGTATAGGCATGGGCACCTCGCCAGACATGCTTCTGCCATTCTGAAATTGCATTGTGACGTAAATCTTTGTTCCACCCAGGCCACACCTCCGGCAGGTGTTCCCGTTCCACTTGGACATCCTTGTGCTAGGGACATCCATAGACCTGTTTCTAAAATGATTCCAAGGACACTCTTGTGAACTGGACATCTGTGTACCCATTTTCAGATGTCCAAAATACAAATAGGGCTTCTAAAATAACCCCTTGTGCTGATACTCAATCTGAGTTTATTGGAAAATTAACCAGACAACTTTGGTTAATATTACCCAGATATCAAGCCCAAATATCTGATCTAAAGTTAGCTCCAGACAGCTGTCTAGCTATTTGGCTGATCAGATTTCCCTGGGTAACTGGTTGACCTGTGCTAAATATGAGCAAAATTCAATTGTGTCCTTGGAAGTGATGCAGGCATACAATAAAATAATGGAAATTGCTTGATTGATTTATTTATTTAATGAGTTTTTTATATCAACTTATCATATATTCAAAGCAGTTTAAATGATAACATAAACCAGGAAATATACATTGAACAGGGGAAATATAATTTGGAGGTTTATAAAGGGGGAGGCCAATTGACAAACAAGATTCATAGATGACTAGTAATGATAGACATAGGAGTTAGAGGGAGTCTCCAGTCTGAGCAATTTAGGGCTATAGGGGAGTTTAAGGATACATAGGTAGGAGGTGGAAAGGGGGCAATCGGTGTTAGACTCATTAGGGAGGGGGTGGACATAGGGTGTGTTACAAGAGGGGACATGAGGTGTGAGAGATATGGAAAAATCAGCAGTGCAAGGGGTAGAGAATTCAGTATGTTCAAATTTTGGTTCCATAATGTTCAGAAAAGCAATAAAAACATCCCTTCTCACGGAAGTCCCAGATGTCTTTGGATCTTCTCTCCTCAAGGTACATTCCTTTGCTTTAAGACTTAAGCCTCAGGGAGTTGTGCTTCTCACATGAGAACTTTTTTAAAGCAGTGGAGAACTGCTTGGATTTGCCCTTCTCTTTCCCAGATGTCTGCAGGGAGGCAGTACATGCATTTTAGTACAAGATGGATTATTGAAAAATTCTTTATGCTAAACCTCAAAGGAATCTGTGTGCAAGCTTCAAGCAGAGTGTTGTTTCTATACTGTTGACACATGCAAGACAGAGAGGTCGAGTTTGTCAGTTTTACATTGGCTGCCCTGTCAATCAAAAATTTGAAAGATACAAAATCAGTAGTACAAAGCTTGAAAGTGAGGATGGAGCAACCACCAGCCAAGGTAAAGTAAATACCTGCAAGTTATTTCCTGGTTGTCTGAACAAACTGCTTTCTTTTCAACTTTTGCGCTGGATTTTATGCAAGTATCATAAGTTACAATAGCATGATCTGTTGGTACATATGTAATTAAAGGAGACAAGGTCTATTGTACTAGTTCTGCTAATTTACATTTCAGCTTGCTAGGGAAAGATCTTTGATTTTTTGTATGGGCTCCATTTTCTCTTGTATGTCAAATCTGTCTGTCTGTCCATCTGTTTGCATGTTTTTTGTGCTCATCTTTAGTTCAAGAGCCCTCACTACTGGTGCAGCTTGGCTGAAAGAGGTAGCAAGGGAAAGAGAGAGGAAGAGGAAGGAGATGGATCTAGGAAAGAACAGCAGAGGGGAAGGAGAGGGAGGGGGAAAAAAGTAAGAGAAGGGAGGGTTGAGTAACCCACCTCCCCCACTGCACCCAGAATCATCCCCTGCACCTTCACAACCCCCCACCCATACTCTGATACCATGCCCTGCCTCTCACACCCCCTCTGGATGCCATTGTTCCTGCAGTCCTAAACTGAAGCACACAAAAACAGCACCCACCCACCCACCCACCCACCCACTTGGAGAAAAGTGACTTGAACTTTTCAGCTTGTTACAATCTGATTAACAAGGGGTGGGATGAGCAGACGTCTGTAATCAGCTTCAGCCCTAGCCCGAGGTAAGATTTGATTGAATTTTATTTAGTCTGGCTTAACTTTCTGTGGTCTGATTTATACATATTGGGGGTCATGCTATAAGGAGGTTCCTACTTTTAGGTGCTAAAAATGCCCAGAAATGTCAGTATTTCAATCATTCACACTCGTAAGTGGCCAAATACGTGACTCTTATGAAATACCAACCAACATTACAGTGCGCACATTGGGTATGTTTACTAATGGGCGCTACCAGGATAGCGTGAGGTTAGAGTGCAGTTCTGGTGATGGGCTAAAACCCCATCACTATCCAGGTAGTGTGCATCAGGTTAGGCACTGGGCCGGATGGGGCGTTCCTGTAGGGCACAGCTAGTGTGGGTGTTAGTGGCCTGTATCTAACTGTGCCTGATGCTAGTAGCATGGATGAAACTAACACTACCTAAATACAGGGCTGGCCTGAGGGTTTCTGCCCCTCTAAGCAGATCCTCCATGCAGCTACCCTCCCCCCCCAAAGGATTGCGGTGCTGCCCACCCTCCTGGTATCCATCTTCTCACCTGGGGGGAAGGGCAGCATGGCGATGCCTCTGTCAGGCTTTAAAGTGCCCAGGCTAGCATGCTCACGGCCTGCCACTCCTGCCCCCCTCCACTGCAGCTTCCTCTTTGAGGATGCAGGAGCCCAACACAGTGGAGGCATTTCCATGCTGCTTCCCCTCCCTCAGGTGAGAAGATGGATGCCAGGAGGGGGGATAGCATGGGAGGCCAGGTGGTTTTGTTGGAAGGAGGGGGGAGGCCGATGCTGCTCACCAGGGCCTGCTGCTCTTGGTGACCACCTAGTTCACCTAGTGATTGCACCGGTCCTGCCTAAATGGGTAGTGTTAATTGCACCCATGGCTGGTTTACCATATTGAAGCACAGAGTTCCTATGCAAACTGCAGGGGGGGGGGGTTGGATGAACACCCCCTGCAGTTAGCCCAAAACCCTGCGCTGGCTGAAAATGCAGCCC
This sequence comes from Ichthyophis bannanicus, assembly GCA_033557465.1. Lineage (NCBI taxonomy): Eukaryota > Metazoa > Chordata > Amphibia > Gymnophiona > Ichthyophiidae > Ichthyophis > Ichthyophis bannanicus. Next base: position 112,937,697 of record CM066049.1, on the reverse strand, counting down.
ACATGCGCATTACCAGCACAAGGCTTAGTAAATATGCCACATTGATTGCATGGTGCATGCTGTTACTGTGGGCATACACAGTGGCAGAGTTTGAGTAGAGTGTGATTGGGGCGGAGAAGTGCACATGAAGATTACAAAATACAATAATTTATACACTTACTTGCAAAATGTGGGCATGGTCACTTACAGCGCTCTAGGCTAGTGCAAGTGATTGTGCCTTAATTGAAGACATGCTCTCTAACTCTTCTGCTAGCATTTTATAAAGACAAAGACAAGCAGGTGCCTAATTGTCTTTTTAAAAAAGGCTTAATTTAGGTACGTTAAAACACACTTTGACTACCTGCCCTTTTATAAAATACCCTCCATGTTTGTAAGCTTTGTGGTTCTAAAATTGCATAATTACTGCTCTTAGTGTGTATCTAGTATTTTACAGGGATAATGCAATTACAGTTGCCACATCTCAGAACAAATAGAGTGACTGCAAAACCTACAGATATGGCAACCAAATGATAAAGGCGATGAGGAAAGGACAAACAGGCTACTGTATGGCTCTAGCTTGGAGATGTCTAAGAGGAGATAAGAGGTCTAGAAAATCATGAGTGGAGTGGGAAAGCTAAGCAGCGAATGGCTATTTACACTCAAAAAATTACCCAGGCTAAGGAACATGCCATGAAGATTCAAAGTAGCGCATTTAAAATAAACCAGCGAAAATACTTTTTCACTTAATACACAATAGGTCCGATATTCAATGGTATTTATCCAGTTTACTGACCTGTAAACCGCATAAATGCCACTGAGCAGCATATTCAGTGGCACTAACAGTTAATGCCACTGAATGTCCCCAATTATCTCCGCTACACACCCTGATGCTAATCACTTAGCACTGGGGTATGTCGAGGGCATCCTGAGGCATTGCCAGGGTGGGACCAGTCACTAATCAGGCCGCGGCTCAATATTGCCACTGCGTGGTTAGCTTTGGTGGGCTTATGGGCTGTGCGGCGACTCTGGATAGTCAATGCCGGGGCTGCATCTGGGGTTAAAAGTCAGTGGCGTCAGCTATATGCCATAGCAGCGCATAATCATCCCAGAAGAATATTGGGTCCAATAAAGTTCTGGAATCTGTTGCTGGAGGATGTGGTAAATCACTTAGCCCAGTTTAGTAAACATACCCCTAAGTGTAGCTGTGTTTAGAAAGGTTTGGACACATTCCTGTAAGAAAAGTTCATAAAACTACCCCCAATGTGTCCTACATATCTGCATTTGTGTATGTTCTAGAACCACGTCCCGTGGTCTAGAGCTGTGGTTCCAGCTGCAGGACAGAGGCATATTGTGACTCGGGGGGGTGGGAGTAAGTGCCCCATCCGTTCACTAGTGTCTTTTGCTTTTGTCTCAGGCTGTGGTGCAAGACTAAGTAAGGCCAGTGGAAGAACTAAGTCCTGCTGCTTCTGCCTTCAAAATTGTTATGCTCTGTGTGACTATTTATTTATTTTAAAAAATGTATAGTCTAAAAATCTAGCCTAGTTCATCTAATGCTTCCATCAATACTAACAGGGATGAGAGACTACAGTTTGGTTCATATTATTTTGAGTGTTACATAATCAAAATATACATTTTAGGGGATGCTTCAGGTTCTAGTAATGAAATTTCACTTCATGTAGAAGGTATGGTCTAGAGACTTTCTGGGACTGATCTTGGGTAAGTTACTTTTTCTGACTGATCAAGCAACAACAGTAATAGCATTTTACTTTTTCTTGTCTTGCCTACTAAATAATAATTTTCCATATATAGACATGTTTCTGGAGGACAGATTCATGAACATTTATTAGGTAGGTAAGCTGTTCCTGGTGAAATGGGTAAATGTGAATAGATTGTTTACACTTTCAAAAGGTACATATCCTGGGGTCACACCATAAAGTTACACAGCAATACATTTAAAACAAGTAGAAGAAAATATTTTTTCCTCAATGTATAATTAAGTTCTGGAATTCATTGCCAGAGAATGTGGCAAAATCAGTTATAGTAGCTGGGTTTACAAAAGGTTTGGCCAAGTTCCTGGAGGAAAAGTCCATAAACTGTTAAGGTAGACTTGAGAGAGCCACTGCTTTATCTCTGGGGGTAAGCAGCATGGAGTCTGGCTACTTGGGAGTTTACCAAGTATTTGTGACCTGGATTTGCCTCTGTTAGAAACAAGATATCAGGTTTGATGGATGACCCAGTCTGAACCAGTATGGCAAATGGTGGAAGGGCGTCAGAAGCGGCAGGCCATATGTGCTGAAGGACATGGCCTGCGATGGGCAAGAAAGCATGGCAAGAAGTTACTGCTTTTGGAAATACTGGTGCTGCCGCTGCCCACTTCCCCCCCCCCCCCAAATGGAATTGGCAGCAGCTGGGGAGTGGGATGGAGCTGGCTGCCCTAGGTGGCTGCCTAGCTCCGAAGTGGATGGGCTGGCCCTGCCTAAAGGATATTCATTAAATTACAGGACGTTGTCTTTGCTAGACCTGTTATGTTCAGTGTGGTTCAAATTCAAGAAAAATCCATATTTCCCAAGGAAGCTTTTTATTGCATATTGTGGAGAGACCCAAAGAAGATGGTTTTATGGTTTTAGGTACTTGATATACCGCCCTTTACTGTATGTATCCGAGCGGTTTACAGATATATTCTAATTGGCACCTTTATTCCCTCGTTCCCGAAGGGCTCACATTCTAAGCATACCTGAGACAATGGAGGGTTATGTGGCTTGCCCAAGGAGTGGCCATGGGACTAGAGACCCCAGTCCTTCTGGCCTGAGATCTGCCAGTCAAACATATTTTCTTTTCAGATTTTCTTCACAAATGCTATGGCTTTCGCTTTAAGGGGCATGCTTACCAAAATGTGTTAGCATGTGTTGAGACCCATTTTTTAGTGGGGTTGTGCCTGCTTGTCTCCATGCAGTTGGTGTGGGTTTAGCTGTGCTGCCCCCCCCCCCCCCCATGCTAAGCTTTTTGCCATGGTTAACATAGATGCACCTAACACCACCCATGGAAGTGACAGTAAGGGCTCTCATGTTAACTGCAACATTGCAAGTTAACTCGTGCCAAAGCTGCCTGCATTAACGGCACTGTGCACATTCCACCCCTGAATCATCTAGTCGCCACCCCCAGCCTGTGCTGCGGTTAGCGTGGGATGCTTGCCATGGACATATTTTCAGTTCACAGTAATGGTTATCACAGGGTGTAGCGCATTTTAGTACACGTTGCCTAAAAGAGGATTGTTAAAGGGCTTCAATAACACTCTCTCCCCAAAAATGGATTGCTCTCAGGATTCATAGATCCCTAGTAATTATCATAATATCACTATAAATATCTCTGCAATATAGAAAGTTTAGTTTATAGTTTACAGTTTTTTTACTTGATGGAGTCTGATGAAAGGCACAATATCTGTGTGCTTTACAAGCCACAAGCTGCTGCTTCCAAAAACATATTGGATGATTGTTCTTTTCAAGCAATAACCTTCCTGTTTTATGTGACTGCATTATAAACAAAATCAGTACATTAAATTTGTCCCTTGCCATCATTTTCAAATGAAATATTCAGAACAGGTTAAAATATTTTATAGAAACATATTAAGGTTAAAAAGAATTAAAAATACTGTCTCCTGTTCTAGTAAAAGTTTTACTCAGGCTTTATATCAATGCTTTCAGTTGCTGATTTGTCAGTAATAGACTAGGGAAGCTTTAAGTATGGCCAAGGAAGATGAATGCCCAATTTAACTAGGAAATGGAATCCCATTTGTTGTCGGATAAAAGATGAGGATTTTTCATTTACTTTGCTCAGCATAAATACAATGAAAAAAAGCCAAGATATCTTTTCTAATTTATTCTCATTTCCGCCGAAGGGTGATTTAAGTTACATTGCACTGACGCATATCTCAGAAATGATATTCACTGATGTGAATTAAAGTACCTTTCAGCATATACAGTATAGTGCAATTAAAACCAATACAGTAAAGTGGTTTATTTGGGGGGGGGGGATGGGGGAGGGAGAATTAGAAAGTGAGATACTAGGTATCCACAAAGCCAAGCTAGCTATATTCTAAGAATACAATAGGCATATTTAAACAAAGAATCTAAATATTTTAAAATTCTATTTCTTTCATTTAGCAAAAAGCAATGAAAAGCACATTGCTCTGACTTCTGGCATATTTAAATACCTAACGTATTTATAGTTTGGTCACCTTACCTATGAAATCTTCCTGTGAAGCAGGCCTACTGGTCAATCGGCAAGGTTGTGCTTTAATTTGAAACAAAAAAAAGGAACATCTTCATGAAATTTTGCATTTTCTTTCAATTTCTTTTCAAAATGAAATATAAAATGAAAATGTAATTATTTTTTAAACTTAGCTTTTCTTAAATTTTCTCTCGTACAACCATAGAGTTTGCAAGCTGTACCAATCACAGATAAAATGACGCTTGGGTTAATCGGAAGGATATGCAGTCCATGGAGGATACCAGACCACCCTCCATGATGACATGGGGAGGAAACGGATCTCCGTCATGGAAATGGAGTGGGGTGCAGCCCATCTCAAAGGAACACCCTGTGAACAATTATTGGCTCCAGTGAAAGTTTTTGCTGGACGGAAGAGGAGATATTAACCACAATACCTGCAAGGAGACTGTAACCAGAAAACACCCAAAAAGGACATAACCCACACTCACAGGAACAATTTTCATTAATTTTGTTTAAAAAATATTCAGTCAACCACAATGCAAAGAAAAAATAACCTAACAGGCCCTCTTCTGATCATCCCCAATCCTTCTTTATTCCCAGGGCCCTAGCCCCAGCCAACCCATGGAATGGAAGAAGTAACTTGGAGATTGAATCAGGGACCTTCCTTGCAATGCAATATGTGCCTTTGAGTCAGTACTGACTCCTGTTGACCCAGTAGCTCTTGGCTTCCAAGACAGAATGTCCAAAACAGAAGCAGGCATGTCAAATTTGGGCATGATGTCATAAACATAGATGTGCCGCATATGGACATCTGCGGGGCTTTCTACATAGCAATCCCTGGAATAGTTTCGGGGAATGTCTAAGATATGCAGCTATGGTTCAAACACAACAGAAGTTTCCCAAGTACAACGAAAACAGCACCGTGACTGTGGAGAGTACTGGGGCACAAATAAGCATATGGACGTCGTTGCAGACATCCAAGGTAAATCAATTTGGGATTTCTATGTCCATCGTCCTGCGCCAGATATGTCTCCGCCACACCCCCTGCCTACTTGACTGTCCCTGCTCCGGAAACATCCCCAAATGCCATTTGTAAAATTGCTCTAGGGATGTAAAATGGCTTTAGGGACATCTCCATGATTTGGACGTCTGCATGCATATTTTCAGACATCCAAATTGCGAATAAGGCTTCTAAAATGGTTTTGTCTTAGTAAAACCTTTTCTTAATAACGTCTTAGGTGGAAACTGCTTACACTACAGAATAAACTTAGAATGAACATATCTAGAAAGCACTCATTGACGTAACTGTTTTGTTTTATCCAGCATATATTATGGTGTGCTCGAGCAGAAATACAGCACGTAAATTAGAGACACACCAGTATTCAAAATTAGAGAGGGCCCTGAAGTGCCTCTTTGTTATGGAGAGGTTATTTGACAGAGCCCTGAAAATACAAATGGCTAACTTTTTTCTTTATTTTAATGACTAAAGCTTTGAACCCCCTTCTTGAAATTGAACAGTGAACAAACTGATAATTAGACTATTAGTTCTCAGCATCGGAACAGCTTGGAACTCTTCTGGAATTTCAACTTACTCTGTTTTCCTGAACTGAAATGTTTAACCTCCATGTTGCAGTAACCTTTCTGTATTCAGATTTTCTCAGCATGTTTCTCCATACCGGCATTAAGTATCAGTTCTTTTTAATTTTCCAATGGGCAGGATGACTTACCACAGATAAACTCACAACAGGGAAATAAAAGCTCCCTTCACCTTAAGTGCTCATTTATTGTTCCAGATCTGTCACACTTGATTAAAATATAGAGTTTGCCTCCTAGGCTGAAATTAGCTTTTCATATTAAATGACTACCATTCAGGCCTGAAAAATAACAGCTCATTTGTTTCAATATCTAACATGTCCGTCCAGGAGGGGTTGATGTTATTGCCAATTAGGACTTAATTGTAAACCATAATTCAAAAGCTTGATAGTCATTCGGCTATATAGATCCCATTTAGCTTTATTTCACTTTTCCTTCAGAGTTCCCCCAAACCTTGGTTTGTTTTTTGTTTAATGCTGTAGTAACTTCCAGTTTTCTCAAAAATGGTCTTTTCTGCCCTGGTCAAATACGTCTGGAGATCAACCTTTGAGGGGGCCATTGCAACTGAGTTACATTCTTCATAGATTCTACAGTCCGAATATATGTCTGATGAAATGCGGTGTATCGGGAGGGATACCCAGAATAGAGTACCCAATAAGGAGTGTAGCTAAAAAAAAAATATGTCAAAACATGCTAATACTCAAACAAGCCAGCAAATCACAGTGTGGTGCGTGCATAGCCGAGAAAAAGGACCTCAGTGTTGTCAAAGTCTTGTATTAAACAGGATTTAAATACCGTAAGTTTGCAGCCAATACTTTGGCCTTTCATTCTGCACATTAACGGGGATTTATGACGTGACCTTATGTATAAATAAGATGTTGGTGAAGATAAGAGTTTGGGCGGTTGTGATGCTCATCAGCGAGAAGCTGACTTATTCATGCATAACCCCATAATATTTTTAATGACTTCTAGGTGTTGAGCTCTCTGATATGCTTGCATGCACCCCGCTCCCTGATGCAGTCACAGGCGAAACGCTTGATATGTCACTACTAGCTTTGGAGTGAAGAGGAATAGAGAGGGTATTAAATTAGAAGCAGAGTTTGGATTGAACATGTATCATAAAAGGAGATAAGTACACCTTTATTACAGTTAAGGGGATTTGATGAATATCTAAGAATTTGATGACTATTTAAGCATTTGACTTTGATTTTGACTTTTGAATATAATTACCGAAGGAGGTTTTTTTAGATCTGTGATGTGCATAATGAAAGGCCAAAGTATTGACCAGAAACCTATTTAAAGCCTGTTTAATACAAGGCTTTGATAACACTGATGTCTTTTAGTGCCTTCCTCTGCTATGCACTTATGATAGTATCACACTGTGTATTGGGAGAGAGCCATCCCTCATTGTATCTCTGGAATGCATACAAATTTGAGTGAAAAAACACGCACACGTCCTTTTAGCTCAAATATGTTAAACTTTTTCAGTGGAAAGAAAATTGTAAACTTAGAGTTCATGATAGGAATATTCAAGGAGTCGACTCAAGATATCAGGAAATGATTTTTCCATGGCAAGGATGGTGGGGACAAAAATGGTGTTCAAGAAAGCATGGGATCCCTAGAGGCAAGAGGTGAGAATTAAGCAGCAGGATAACCTGGATGAAGTGATAGTTCAGTCCAAACCAGCACTGGATGATTAGATCAGACCTCCAAGAAAGATTTGGATAACCCGCATGGACAGACCATTGCTAAACTTCAAACTTCAATGAGCATGGGGAGACTGGATTCTTTACAAAAGCCTCATCAATTATACAGGTTGTAAGAATACTCAGTTCTAAGACATAGAAGGGGGTTTGGGTGTGGTTTCCAGCATTCATCTAGAACGAAGCAAAGTTAATGATGGTGAGTTCTGAAATGGCCTCCTAACAGAGGAGTAGAAGCCATCACTGTACTGGATATTGGATATGCTTGGTACAGATACGGAGGACAGTGATAAGTAAGGGACTGGTAAAAAACCAAGGAGGAGCAGCTGGTGTATTACATCAGGGAATTAACGAGGGTAATATTATAAAGGTTTTTCATGCGTAAATACTCTTTTACACACTTCAGAGGCATCTTATAAAATTACCCTTCACGGTATATGCATAAAGTACTTGCCACAACAAGAAGACACAAACCCCTGACACATGTATAGGCGTGTTTAGGGGCATAGTTTGGTTGGAGTATGGGCATGCAATTTATAAATACACACCTATGCATGTACTTTACCTGCTTCGTCACGTATGTAGCCTGTGAGATAAGAACATAAATGCCATACTAAGTCGGATGCATGTACTCTACCTGTTTCGTCACGTATGTAGCCTGTGAGATAAGAACATAAATGCCATACTAAGTCGGATCCATCAAGGTCCATCAAGCCCAGTATCCTGTTTCTAGCAGTGACCAATCCAGGTCATAAGTACCTGGCAGATTCCAAAAAAGGCACACAGTTTCCACAATGCTTGTCCCGGAGTAAGCAGTGGATTTCCCAGGTCCTCTTTAATAATGGTTTATGGACCGTTCCTCCAAACCTTACCCAGCTACACTAACAGCTTTTACTACATCCTCTGGTAATGAATTCCAGAGTTTGATTACGCATTAAGTGAAAAAATATTTTATCTATTACTCTTAAATGGGTTTCATTGTAGCTTCATTGCGTATCCCCTAGTTTTTATACTTTTTGATTGAAACATAGAAACATAGAAACATGATGACAGAAAAAGACCACAAGGCCCATCTAGTCTGTCCTTCCATAACAACAACTACAACAGTCCACTTTTTACCTTTAGAGATCCTCTGTGTTGGTCCCATGCTTTTTTGAATTCAGTTACTGTCCTCATCTCTACCACCTCCACTGGGAGACTATTCCACGGATCCACTACTCTTTCCGTAAAGAAATATTTCCGCATATCACTCCTGAATCTATCTCCCTTCACCCTCATCCCATGTCCCCTCGTCGCAGAACTTACTTTCAATTGAAAGAGGCTCTCTCCCTGAACATTTATGCCACGGAGGTATTTAAACATCTCAATCATATCACCTCTATCCCGCCTTTCCTCTAAACAACTGATCTACATTTACCCGTCCCACTCCATTCATTAATTTATAAGAGCAGGTGTTAAGGTCCATAACCTGCCTTTTAGCCTCACGAAAGGCTCTTGGAAGCTGCAATGAGATCTTGATCCCTTTATTCCACAGTCTATACCCATGTGCATGTTCATCATTTTCCATCAGAATTCCCCAGCTCCCTGTTCTGCTTGTCTGTCTTAACAGATTGTAAGCTCTCTAGAACAGGGACTGTTTTTCATGTGAAGGTGTATATAAATAGTAGCAGTACAAAAGCTGCCAAGATTGCAGCTTTTTTTTTATAAAGACATGTAGACGCTGTGTAATTTTTAGTCCGTCTTCTGGACTGGCCCGAATTCTGTGCCAATTTAAAATGGCTAACTTTCACTGTTATATGGATAACTGTTGTCTGTATAAGTCACTTGAGTCAGAAATTTAAAAAACCAAACACACTGATGTGGTTCGCATTGCCACTGATCATATCATATTGACCCCAAAGACTCTTTTTAATATGAAGCATCCACTTGGGACAAAAATGAATTTCTGTTACTATTTAATTCAGCTAATGGACCAAATGACATGGCTGAACCGGCAGCAGTGGCTCCACACCTCCGTCTTGGAGATATGGTTTCATTTTCTGGATGGTTTTTTTTTTTTAAATTCTGTTTATTAATTCACCACAATACATCACCCAACAATACACATATTTACAATACCCCAGGCAGGGCTGTTTCTTGTCCACCACCCTAGGGCTTCACAACAGCACAAAATGCACAAATTATTTTAATCAGTGTTTTATTCCCTCCCTTCCCCTTCTCCTATCCCCCCCCACCTACCCGCTCCCACTCCTCCCCTGCCCCCCCCCCCCCCCACTGCAGCCTTATGCACTCATCCCCCTCCTTCGGGAGCAGCCACTTAACATTACCCACATATTAGTTCATACACCCTAAACACCGTCCAATCTCCCCTATCAGCTTACCAGCCCCACACTAACCCACCTTCAACACCTCACTTCGGGTTTGTGGCCCCAGTTTTTGAATGTAGGGCATCCAAACCAGGAGAAAGGAGGCCCACCGCTGAACATTTCCTTTCGCACCCCTCCTTACCAAGAGCATCAGCTAGTGTAAACTATTACGCCACTCCCAAAAGGTAGGGGCTATAGGTTCTCTCCACCGATGAAATATAGGACCCTTACCCACCAGACAGGCCTTCCGCACTAATATTCTCTCCCATCTCCCCTTCGGGTGGAGTGGTCCAAATTGATCTAACACAACCAATGACCCTGTCCAGCAGACCTGCTGCTGTAGTAAGCTACTCATATAGGTCCCAATCCGCATCCAATACCGGTAAATATGCAGGCACCCCCACCACATGTGCCCCAGGTCTGCCAAAGAACAGGGACACTTTGGGCACCCTCCATAAGAAGTGAGGCGACTTTGTAGCACTCGCCTCGGGGAGAAATAGGCTCGGATGATGCATTTAAACTGTATTTCATGCCATCGAGCCCCTTCCACCAACCCCACAATCCGACCCAATGCGCTATGGACAGAGCCCGTGGTCACCTCACGACTCAGCTCTGTCGCCCACAAGGCCTCCTCTGCCGAGTAATCGGGAGGAGTGCCATACTTGTCCAACCGTCTCTTCAAATCCGCTATGGTGGGTGGGGGTTCCATCCCCAAGGCACAAAATTCCAAGATCTGCGCTGAGCATTCTACCTTTAGCTCCTGCTGCAGAAGAGAGACAACATAATGGGAGAGTTGCGCATACGAAAAAAGGAATTCCCAAGATTTAGCTCATATTTCCTGCAAAGTGTCTCCAAGGATTTACATCTCCCCTCCTGATTGACCACATGCCCAAGGTTCCATATCCCCAACCATTCCCACTTCCGAAAGAGAGCTGTTTCTGACCCCGGGGTAAACCGAGCATTGCCCTGTATAGGCAGCCAACTTGAGACCTCGGGGGAACCACCCCAATATCGATTCAGTTGCTGCCATGTACGCCATGCCAAAAGCACCAAAACACTACCCCGTCACTCGTCCTGGCAAAGATGAACTCTTCAAATGCAGGACCGCCATCAATGTCTGCGGGCCACAAAGGCTTCTTCTAACGCTCTAGGGGTATACACTTCCATGTTCCCTAACCAGTCCCCTATATGTCTCGCTGGACAAGCCAAGGCATATGTCCACAGATCTGGAACTCCTATCCCTCCGGATCTCCACCCCCTTGCAATCGATTTAACGGTATACGCACTCATGCCCCTTTCCAGAGAAACCCCCGGATCTCCCGTTCTATGCAATTAAGTTCACGCCGCAGTAACCACACTGGTAGGGTTTGCATCCAATAAAGCACTCATGGTAAAATTACCATACCTAAGGCCGCCGCCCTACCCAAAAGAGACAATGGAAGAGGAGCCCATGCCTGCAATTGCGCACGAATTTTAAGGAGGACTCGTTCAAAGTTTTTCTTGTACAGCGCCTTCGGCTCTCTGGTCAACAGTATACCCAGATATACAAAAGACTCACCTGCCCATCGGAGTGGAAAGGTCCCCTGCCAGCTCCCCAGAAGCGTACCCACCATGTCTAAAGCCTCTGACTTGTCCATGTTGATACGTAGCCCTGCAAACCTTCCGAATATGGAAAATTCGTCCAGCAGACTAGACAGCGACTGCTGAGGAGAAGCAGGTGCACCAACATATCGTCCGCAAAGGCAGCCATCTTAAACCCATGTGGCCCAATTCACACTCCTCGAATACTCGAGGACTCCTCTATCCTCCACACAAGAGGGTCCAAGGTCAGCACAAATAGCAAAGGGGAAAGCGGGCAGCCCTAATGTGTATCTCTCTCCAGGTCGAATTTCTCGGACATCACACCATTACATAACATTCCAGCGGTAGGTTCCACAAAGAGCAGCTCCACCATATTGCAAAAGGTGTCTCCTAGGCCATAATGGGGCAAAAGAAATTTCAAATAGTCCCAATTCACCTGATCAAATGCCTTTTCCGCATCAAAGCTGATCAAAAGTGACTGCAAGTCCCACTCCAGATGCCAAACTTTTACGCAAATTACGCACTGCATAACGTCCTTTCACGAAGCCCACTTGCGAGTCATACACCAGTTCACTCAAAACCGAGGCTAAGCGATCTGCCAATATCTTAGCCAGCACTTTTAAATCAAAATTTAATACAAAGCAGCCTGAGTATGATCTTTCCCTGGCTTAGGTATTAGTATAATATGCGCATGATTTGCACCCCAGGTAAACCTTCCCTGCTCCACCCTTCTATGGTACACCGCCACCAAGGCAGGGGGCACCAGGTCTCCCAGCAGTTTGTAAAATTCTGCCCCAAATCCATCCAGACCCGGTGCTCGACAACAACTTGCCCTCTGAATGACCTGGTGCACCTCCCCAAGAGTCACTAGTTCATCTAACTGTGCCTTCTGCTCTACCACTAATTTTGGTATCCGCACCTCGTGCAAATACTTCTCCATATCAGTAAAGGACCCCTCTCTCCCTGCATATAGTTTTTGGTAGAAAGATCAAAACACTCGGGCTATCGCTCGGTTGTCCTTATGCAACCGTCTCTGCTCATCCCGCAATGCTGCTACCGAACGAGCGCCTCTGCTGCCTTGGAGGCAGCACGTCAAGAGTTTCCCGGGCTTGTCTCCAAACCGGTACAACGGATACTGATAATACATGAAGGATTTCTTTGCCCTCTGATGAAGTAGCTCATTAAGAGTCGTCTGAGTCTCCCATAGTCGTCTCTTATTTACCGCAAAGGGGTCACTTGCGCATCGTCTCCTGTCTTTCACCACCTGCTTCTCTAATTGCACAATCTGTGCCGTTAACAATTTATGCTTCCGCGCTACATATTCAATAACATCTCCATGCAGAACTGCCTTCGCGGTCTCACAAAGCAATTTGGGGTCTTCTCTATGTTGCTCATTATGAAACATAAACTCCTGCCATCTCTGTTTAAGATGATTATGGAACTCGGTATCTCTATACAACTCCACCGGGAACCACTAGATTCTAGTCTGTGAGGCCGGATCACCCCATGCTAAATCCACCCAAACCGACGCATGGTCGATTATCTCTGTAGGGCCAATTTGTGCATCCCCTATCTGTGCAAAAAGCCTCTCTGATACCAAGATATAGTCGAACCTAGCACTCGAACCATGCGCTCGCGACTGGTGGGTAAGGTCTCTCTCCATCGGGTGTAGCAGACACCAGGGGTCTACCATTCCCAATTGGCGCTGTAAGTCCTGCAGCGCTCTGGTGGTCTGTACCCGTGCTCCCTCCCCCCCCCCCCCTGGTTGTATCCAACTCAATGTCTAGCACCCCATTGAAATCTCCGGCCAGAATCAAGGGAGCATCTGGCACTTGCTCCACACGAGAAGCCACTCAGGCATACAACGCCCTATCCAACACATTCGGGCTATACAGATTGCCCAACACAATAGGCTTCCCCTCTAACATCCCATACTACAACACATACCTACCATCCGGGTCCGCATGCTCCTGTTCCAGTTCAAATCTAATCCATTTATTTATCAAAATGACCACTCCACCTTTTTTCCCCTTTGCTGGGGCTCCCCACCCTTTCCCCACCCACTCCCTCTGTAATTTAGAGTGTTCCTCAGTTGTCTGGTGGGTTTCTTGTAACATAACAATATCACATTTTTGCCTAGCTAAGGCTCACAACAATTTATATTGCTTAATAGGGTTACCTATCCCACATACATTCCATGAAATAATCTTCAGGTTGGTGGGTACCAGCCAGCTTCAGACCTCTCGGCCCTCCAATTAGTACAAGGATGAACCTCCCCAGCCTGAGGTCCCTCCTTAATCGCTAGTATGCTCCCCAACTCTAATACCAGTGTCATGTTATGGCTGCCATCCAACTCCCCCATCCCTTCCCCACTCCCCCTTCACCTCCCTCCCCCTTACTACTCATCCCTATTCCACCTACCCTCTCCTATTAACCCGAGTTCTCCTCTCCGAATTGATCACTTGAGATGTCTAGGCTCCCGGTCCCCCACACCCGCAGCCGCCCTCATCCCTTTCCATTGCTAATATTGATCCCGACTCCTGTCCTCCCCCGCTACCCTTTCCACTACTATGTGCCAGCCCAGCCCCTTCTCCAATACACACATAAACAGTTAAACAGTTTGGCATAGCTATGCTACTATACACATCTCCACTTACTCGACCCACCTCCCCCTCCCGCCATCACAATGCCCTGTCACATAGCCACCTCCCCCAAGGCATTTCACAAGGCGGCTAGCCCAAAATTTTATACACCATATACTCTCCTCCTACCACTCACACATGGATCTTAGTTAAACATTTCAGTCCTTCACGCTGCTCCCCCGCAGGCATGATTTTCCTCTACGTTCCCCGCTATACAGATTCTGCCCTGCACGTTCTCAGGGCCCTCCGGTCGGTCCTCCCGTAGCTGCTGCTGTGCTCCGCAGTAATCCCGCCACATATTGGGACGCCTCTGCCGCCGAATCATAGGCCCTGTGCGTTCCCTCCTGCGCGATATGGAGTCAGGCTGGATACTGGACCATGAATTTGATGTTAGCATCTACTAACTTTTGACAAATGGGTGCATATGCCCTTCTCCGCTGGCTTAGGGCCACTGAATAATCTTGCACCACCCGCAGCTTCATATTGTCTTTTTCAATGACACCCTTTTGCCTGGCTGCTCTCAGCATGGCTTCCTTCTGTGGGAATTGCAAAAATTTTGCCAAGACCACACGAGGCCTTCTGTCCCTCAGCTGTTTAGGTCCCACGCGATGCACACGCTCTATCAGGATCCGGCCATTTTCTGCACTGTCTCCCATTATGTAAGTGGCCAAGGACTCCACATGGGTCTTTAAGTCTTGATCCAGGACAGTATCGGGTATGTCCATGAAGCGAAGGTTATTACGCAAGGACCGATTCTCATCCAGCTTGGCTTCTTGTGCTTTCAAGGCCCCCTGCAATCTTCCTACCTCCTGAGACAGTGCTGCCCCTTTCTCCTCGCTCCGCACCATGCGGCTCTCCATCTCCTCCATCCGGGTGCCCAGGGAGCTGACCAAGCTCTGCAGCGTGTCCATTTTACTTTTCAGTGCCTCAAACTGAGCCGACAGGGCACTGGCTACCGCCATCGAGATCTCCTCAATTATTGCAGGGGAGACTGGGGGACTGGGCCTCGGGGGCGACGCCGCCATCTTGCATGGCTCTACAGGCCGGTCTTTATCTCTCCTGCTTGCCTTCACCGCCGCCGCCATTTGCCGCGCGTTTCAAGCCCCTCTCACTCGGCGGCATCTCCCGCACTTCCCTGAACCACCCAGGCTGTCCGGTCCCTTAATCATGGTTCGTTTCGTGGGTGCAGGGGCCAGGGAGTCTGGAGCATGAGCGTCTCACCTCCGCTCGCTCTCACCACATCACGTGATCCTCCTCATTTTCTGGATGTTTAATGAAAGTGCATGAGACAGATTTGCATACACTGGGGAGGAGGTTCTGAAACCCATGCAGACCTATCCTTTATATTCATTGTGGCTCTCTGAAAATCAGCTTGGCTATGTTTGCTGCCAAGGTTGGTTTGGAAAACATAGCTGTAGCCTCGTTCGATGCAATCCCTATAACTTGTCACTCTTTCACTGTGTCTGCAAAAAAATACATCTAGCCATGGTTAGCAGTAATAGATTTTTTTTATTACAATGCTAATCCCAAATACAGCAGTTCAAATCAAGCTGCCAAACCAACAAGTTCATGAATGACAGGGAATATTAAAGCAACCTTCAGTCTTTTTTATTTTAATAGGTATTTTGGTAGTCAGACAGCAACTTTCTTATTCTGTGTTTTCTAGGGACCTGATACAAAGTAACTCTCTCTTTTATAACTATAATAAGGCTTTGATATGTTCTTTTAGAATGATATAGTGGATGTGGGCTGATAAGGATAATTTAGTTCATGAAGTCTCTTAATTCAAGAGGATATTTCAAATGAAAAAAAAATATGGGGGTGAGAGGCAAGGGAGAAGTCTTTTTGCACAGGTAGGAATAGAGCTGTCTTTTAAATTAGCTGTTAATTGTTGCTTTCCTAAGGCTAGGATTGTAAAAAAAAGCTACATTTCACAAATGCAATGATCCCATTTTAATTGATGTATATAGGCCTATGTTCTGAACTGTGAATTTACTCGTATTTTGCAAATCAGCAAAGGGGCAGAAATTTCAAGGTTTTGCATGATTTCTTTTTTATGAATCCCCATTTTCCATCAATACACACCATTTTACTGCAGGCCACATTTTATACAATTGAACAGTTACTCCTAACACATGTTAATGGCATTAATGTGTGCTAAAGCGATAGCACACATTGGTAACACTAGCAGATGGTTTGCTATATGCATAGCATTATTTTAATTCAAAATTAATAAGCTAGTGTAATGCCAGACTATGCAGAACAGCTCACTCTTCATTTTGGCATGCACTAACAAATCTTGGGGCTTGTTTACAAAGCCGCGTTAGCAATTTCCGATCGTTATCGGAGCCAAGGCCCCATTGATTTCAGTGGGGCTGCGGCTCCGATAATGATCGGAAACCGCTACCGCGGCTTTGTAAACAAGCCCCTTGGAGTAGAAGAGTAGCCTAGTGGTTGGAACACTGGCTTGATAACTACTAGACCAGAGCTCAGTTCCCACTAGCACTCCTTATGGCCATGGGCAAGTCATTTAACCCTCTATTGCCTTGGGAGAAAGGCCTGGCAATCTACTTCCAGTCACACTTCCGAGAAAATCCAGGAGCTGCTGGGTCATCAGGAGCTCGCAATGACTTGACGGTACAAAAAGAATCTTAGAGGCCCTTTCGCTGAAGCATGTTAGGTTTCTGCACTTAGAAACATAGAAATATAGAAACATGATGGCAGAAGAAGACCACATGGCCTATCTAGTCTGCCCTTCCATATCACCTACAATAGTCCCCCTTTTACCTTGAGAGATCCTCTGTGTTTGTCTCATTAGCAGAAAAACTGACATGCATGGGTGCAAAGCCTCTGCAATAGCTGTCAGGGCATGGCTAGCATGTTTCCAACAGTTAGTGGACACATACCCTAATGCAGTGATGGCTAACCTTTTTGAGCCCGAGTGCCCAAACTGCCGCACAAAACCAAAGAATTTCCTCAAAGTGCCAGCACGTCAATTAAACCTCAGCTCAGTTACACATGCAGAACATAGACCATCACCAAACAAGGAATCACAATTTAGAAACAGGAAGGCAATAATTAAACTGGGAACCCCAAAAGCCAAACTTGGAATGTACAACACTGTAGAAATAAAACTATAAATTAATTTCCTCTTGTACCAAACAAAGCGCAGACGTTAATGATGCACATTTCCCAGAGGTTTCATATTCCAGTTAATAAATTCAAAATACAGAGATATCTTTCTACCTTTTGTGCATTTTTTTTCAGTTGCAATTGCTCCAGCCACTTTCTTCTGGTTTCTTCATGTTTTCTGCTAACTCTCCATCGTCTGCTGTCCATTTGTTCTTTCTTCTCTCTTCTAGTCTTTTTTTCCATTCTCTCTCTCTACATCTGCTTTAACATACTAATCTTTCTCCTTTTGCTCTTTCCTCATTCCTATTTCATCCACACAAATTTTACCGCTCCATCCTCAATCCCCACTTACTCTCCCAATACCCGGCCAATTGTAGATTTTTCATTCCTCCCACACAAAATATTTTTCCCCTCTCCATTTTACTCTCCCAGCCCCATCCCATTCTAATCCTCCCCCAACATCAGCTCCCTTCTAGTTCCAGTCTCACCCAGCATCCATTCCTTTCTAGTCCCTGCATCAGCCCATTTCCAGTCCTAGCCCCCCATCAACCCATTTCCAGTCCTAGCTCCCCCATCCATTTTCAGTCTGAGTCCCTTCATCAGCTCATTTCCAATCCTAGCCCCCCATCAGCCCATTTCTAGTCATTTCCTAGCCCCATCATCAGCCCATGTCAAATCATAGCTCCCCTCCACTCAGTCCAATTCCAGTCCAAGCCCCCCCCATGAGCCTACTTCCAGTTCTAGCCCCTCCATGAGTCCATTTCAATTCAAGCCCCCACCACAGCCCATTTCCAATCTTAGCTCCCCCCAACAGCCCATTTCCAGTCCTATCCTAGCTGCTCCATCAGCCCATTTTCAGTCCTAGCTCCCTTCCCTCACAGCCCATTTCCATTCCAAGCTCCCTCCCCATCAGCTATTTGCAGTTCAAGCCTCCCCTTCCACTCAGCCCATTTCCAGTCCTAGCAACCCCCCAACCCATTACCAGTCCTAGCCCCCCATCAACCCACTTCCAGACATCCC
Source organism: Ichthyophis bannanicus (assembly GCA_033557465.1). NCBI lineage: Eukaryota > Metazoa > Chordata > Amphibia > Gymnophiona > Ichthyophiidae > Ichthyophis > Ichthyophis bannanicus. The sequence goes on along the minus strand of CM066049.1, from coordinate 112,919,454 downwards.
CCATCAGCCCAAAGCCCATTAGCAGTCTTAACCCCCCCATAGCCCATTACCAGTCCTAACCCCCCATCACCCCATTTCCAGACAGCCCCCATCAGCCCACAGCCCATTAGCAGTCCTACCCCCCCCAGCCCATTAGCAGTCCTACCCGCTACCCCCCCAGCCCATTAGCAGTCCTAACCCCCCCCCGCCCCCCCCCGCCCCCGCCCCCGCCCATTAGCAGTCCTAACCCCCCCCAGCCCATTCGCAGTCCTAACGCCCCCGCCCCCCGCCCCCGCCCCCGCCCATTAGCAGCCCCAACCCCCCCCACCCCATTACCAGTCCTAACCCCCCCCCCCCCCATGGCATATTAAAAAAAAAAAAAAAGCTGGCTTTGGCTGCTGCCGCTGCCGCGGCAGAATGCAATGTCCCGCGGGGCCCCCCTCCGCCCGCTAAGCCCCTCTGCAAGGGCTTTCAGATTCGCGAGGGAGAGCTCCCATCAGTCCCTCGCGTCTAAAGGGGCTGATGGGGGCTGATGGGAAATTTCCCATTAGCCCCTGCGGGCTTAACAGAGACGCGAGGGAGACGCTCTCCCTCGCGAATCTGAAAGCCCTTGCAGAGGGGCTTAGCGGGCGGAGGGGGCCCCGCGGGACACTGCACTCTGCCGCTGCCGCGTCCGCGGCAGCAGCCAGAGCCAGCTTTTTCTTTTTTGCGGACCTACCCGCGTGCCAGCTGCAAGGCCTTCGCGTGCCATAGGTTCGCCATCGCTGCCCTAATGTGTGGCGTAATTACCATGGGTGCACCTAACACCAACAAATCAGAACAGGTGCACCAAAGTGATGTTAAATCAGCTTTATTAAAGAACCTCACCACGTTTCAGCTTCATGCCCCCTCCCCTTCTCCCTTTTTTCCCCTCCCTATCCTATATATTCATTGTGGCTCTCTGAAAATCAGCTTGGCTATGTTTGCTGCCAGGGTTGGTTTGGAAAACATAGCTATAGCCTAGTTCAATGCAATCCCTATAACTTATCACTCTTTCACGGTGTCTGCAAAAAATACATCTGGCCATGGTTACCCCCTCCCCTTGCCTCTCTTCCCCCTCATCTCTTTCCCTTTCTCCCTTCCTTTCCCCAATGATTGGGTGAAGAGTTAGGCAGCCACTTCATTAGGTGCATGCATCAAAGAAAACATGTTAACTGTATGGAAAGATATTGGAAGCTCCTTCAACAGTTAATGCAGGATAATTTTGGAATTACTGTGTGGTAACAGTAAAGCATTGCTGAAAGTCAGTACATAGGGGCCCTAATGCAGAATTTATATTAAAGGGAAATCTCAGAGTAAGCTTAGGTGGCATAATGGGGGCTGAGTGAGCCCTTCCTCCTTCTCTTGTTATCTAGTGAGCTCTGGAGTGTGGGAGGTCATTGGGTGCTGGGGATGGCCAATAGGGGCAGAGTTTTAAAGGCAGGAAGGCTCTGTACCTGAAATTTTGGTATCAAGTGCCTGCCCATCTGCCGCCGTGGGTTGTATGGGTTTTGGGTGAAGAGTCTTTTCACAGTTTGCGGATTTTGCAATGTAAGCCCTTGAAAGTTGATACCTAGGGCACTTGATGCATTTAAGGTTAGGCATGGGTGCCCAATGGATCAATAGTGACAGCTTCCATGTTCCGATTCAGTAGGGTCCTTTAGATCTGAGTAAACGGACATCACCACAGGTATTTTGGAGTGTCTAAAGAATTGCTAGTAATGAATTACCTCATTTTAGAAATAGAAACATAATGGCAGATAAAGACCCTACAGCCTATCCAGTCTGTCCTTCCATATGACCCTCCTAAGCTCTACAGTCCCTTTTCCTTTAGAGATGTGGCACTGTCCTAGATGAATGCGACATGCTGCAGCAAATAGTTGATATAACCGCCCTTAAGTATTGTGGTGGTGCAATGTTTGTTCTTGATAAAGTCGGCAGAGGCAAGACAGGCCTGTTAATGGAATGAAGATACATAGTGTAGGCCTGTTAATGGAATGAAGATACGTAATGTAAACCTGTTTTGATTTTAAAAAAAAAGGTGCAGCCATATTTTGTCACAATGTGTTTGCTCTTCATTGGGAGAGGGGAAGGGGTAGTTGATAGCCCATATTATGGCAGGCTGGGATGGGAGAGGAGTGGGAATAGGTCAGAGGACAACACAGCCATTAGGGTGTGTTACAGTTAAGACCTGTGAGAATAATATTTTAACAGACTGCCTAGGTTCAGAGAGCAAGGAAGTGCCTATTATCAGCTTGTTTTATAAAGATACATAGGTGCATGTATGCCTTTATAAAATATTAGGGGTAAATCAGCAGGAATCATGGCTAGATTGAAGCCACAGACACTTAAGACTGCTTGTGAGCAGTTGCATGTGTAGGTGTAAATACTTATATAAGCATGGGCCCAATTTTCAACTGGGTGGTGCTATGTGCTGCATTGGCGCATAGCCCCCCCCCCCCAACCTAACCTGTATTTTCAATGCCATGGTCATATGTGGTCCTGGCATTGAAAATCCAGGTCTCACCGCACCACCTGGAAGCCACAGGAGCTAGCCAGATAGCACCAATTTCGATGCTACCCACTTAGCCCTTGCGCCTGAAAGAGAGGTGAGGAAAACCCTCCCATAACTTTCAGGCGCAGAGGGCTAAGCGGGTAGCATCGAAAATCACTGCTATCCAGTTAGCCCTTTCCTCCACCCCTGCTCTGTCCTGGAACGCCCCTAACACGCCCCGACTGCATAACATCTGAGCGCATTAGGGACATATCTGGGATTTTCGAAGGGCACTACCTGTGTAGGTACCTTTTGAAAATCCTGGATAAGACATTTACTTGGGTAACTAGGGCAGTTACTGTAGACTCAAATAAACGACCCCATAACAAAATACCTGGGCTCTTATCTTCCAGTGCTTCTTAACAGGAAAGAAAAAGACACGACACAGTTAATTAATTAATCAATTGCTATTGAGCTCCATAGGGAAGAGACACACCGAGTCTAATTCGACTATCCCAACATGCCTCTTCAAAGATGGTTCCGAAGAGCTTAGCTTTTTATTAGGTGATATCAGCTGATGCAGTTAATCTTTAATTAACATCTGGTACTTTCCAAATTCCACGTGTAAATCAATTTTGCCAACATAGACATTATTATTTATACCAAAAAGCAGAAGTTCTATATAAAAATTACATTCATTAGATCCAGCAGGTGTCGCTATGCTGCTAAAAGCTAGTTAGTTACTTATTATATTTTGCTGATTTCGGTTATATTTACTAAATGGACTAGAGTCAATTTCATAAGAGCAGGGCATCCTGCCCCAGAAACAGCTTAGCCTATCCTCTTGCAGAATGATCAGCTTCACCCCTTGTTCTATTTAATTAAGGAACTTCAATCTGACCTAATATCTGTTCGGTACACAAACTGTTTGCATAAGCGCAAAAAATGCTTCTAATTTCCCAACTTAAAAAAGCAGAACTATGATTTAAAGGAATAGATTCAAATGCAATTTAGACCTGTATTTCTATTAGGCCTATACTGAGCTATACTTTTGTGTCATGTATGGTTTCATGTGTAGCTGACTTTGGTTTTATTCCAATCGAGATTATTGAGCCTGATCTGCTGTCTGTTCCTATATCTGAATCTGAGTCTGACATGTCCAAATCTGCATATCCAGGATAAATCATAGGTGTATAGATTTGTTTATCAGCAGTGCTCTCATCTACTTCATTAATTACATCCAACTTACATTTGGGGCCTAGCTGGGGTAGGCCACGCCCACAGTTACCTGTGTAAATGCCTTTGAAAATCAGACCCATGTATTTTACAACATACGTGTGGAAATTGTGACTCTGCTCAAACTCCACTCCAGGACATGCCTACACTTGGGGCCTATAAGTGTGCCCTTATCATAGCACATACTCTTTTCTGTTTTTTATTTATAAAGTTTTAACAAACATATGCAGAAAAAACACTGAATATAGAATACAGAAAATAGCACACGCTTTTACACACATGGCACTAGGATAATTTTATAGAAGCCCTTTTATGCACGGGAAAAGTTGACGATATAACCCTCAAACACTAAAGCGATGTTCTTTGCAACCCCCTCTACCCAGTTCTAACCATCCCACTGAAATGCTGCTATTCTAAGATGAAAATGACTCATGAACACAATGCAAAATAGAAACCTGAATGCTGATATCTTCACTTACCATTGTGCCAGTACAGTGTTAATTCAAAGTATCACAAATGACAAAAGATGGGTGCAGTGGAAGAGTAGCCTAGTGGTTAGGGCAGCAGCCTAAAACTGGAAAGACCAGGGTTCGTATCCCACTGATGCTTCTTGTGGCCTTGGGCAAGTCACTTAACCCTCCATTGCATTAGACTGTAAGGCCTCTGGGGACAACTACTGTACCTGAATGTAACCTGCCTTGAGCTACCATTGGCAAGGCATAAATTAAATACTAATCATAAATACATGAGAAGAGTGAGATCATCATTGTTCTAGACTGCACTGAATGCAGTTTTTATTGTGCAGGGGTCATAGAAAGGTAGAAACAAAGAAAATGTTGGTAGCAAAAAACCACATGGGATATCCGATCTACCCATCCACACCAGCTACTAGGCTCTACAATCTCTTACTTCCCCCCCTCCCGAGATCCTGTGTCTTTTTGAATTCACAAATAGTCCTAGTCTTTGCTACCTGTGCTGGGAGGCCATTTCATGCATCCACCACCCTTTCCATAAAGAAATATTTCCTCACATTACTCCTGAGTCTATCCCCTTTCACCTTCGTCTTATGACGAAGGTGAAAGGGGATAGACTCAGGAGGACTGTTCCCTGTAGAATAGTTATCTCCAAGTTATAATGCCCTGTTCAATGTAATTTCAGTTTGTTCAATGTAAACCACACTGATGCAGAATAGCGCGGTATATAAGAGATTGTAAATAAAAATAAATAAATGACCCCTGGTTTCAGAGTTCACTTTCCAATGGAAGAAGCTCATCTCTAAATTTATACCATGGAAGTATCTAAGTGTCTCTATCATATCCTCACACATTTTTTGTTCATTTCTTATGGTTTGAAACCCTGCATAATTCAGATTTCTGGTTCACTCCACTTTTCTTTAAAGACAGACATGCCTACTGTACCCAAATGTAACTCGCCTTGGTCTCCACCTGGAAAGGCGTGAGCTAGATACTACCGATAAATAAAAAATACCAATAATAAGAATAAATGGGTTAAATGGTAAGGACATTGTTAATGTTAATTGAAAGATCTTTTTTTAATAGATGGCATTAGCTACAGTAATTTAATGGGTTACTGTGAGTGCTGTGTTTAATTAACCTGTTATATACATACACTAGTTGAGACAGATAATCAGAATGTGATAATTGTGTAACAACAGCATGCATCTGACTTGATATTATTTTTTATATCTGATCTAATTGTAGCTTCATGTTTAAGCCTTTAGATTTAGTCATATAGGGCCAAATTTTCAAAGGCAGTTACACAAGTAACAACCCATATTACCATTGTAAATGCCTTAACCGGGATTTTCCAAAGGCACCTACACAGATAACGCGCCCAGAAGCTATTAACACGCCCAGAAGCTATTCGCTTAGCATCGGGGGAGGGGGGGGGCGTTCTGGGGTAGAGCAGAGGCAGAGAATAGCACCAAGCAGGTAGCAGCGATTTTCGATGCTGCCTGCTTAGCGCTCACCACCTTAAAGATAGGCGAGGAAAACCCCGGTGCGGCATGACCTGGATTTTCATTTCCGTCGCTGCAGAAATAAAAATCTGGGTCAAGGGGGTCGGTGGGAAGACTGTGCCGACATGGCAAGTAGCCTGCCTAAATAAAAATCAGGCCCCTAGTTCATTCCAGGAAACTGGTCGATGCCAAGTATGCAAAAGCGCTGTTAACCCTCTGAGAGGCCTTTACAAACTGTGCTGATATTTTAAAGTGGGCTTTAGCAAATGTTAAAATATCTTATGTTAAAAGTTTGCTTTCATGTGTGAAAATTGCTGCATTGTAGCATTGAGTCAATGCTGACTCCTGGTGGCCAAGCCCCTAGGATTTCTTGGCAAGGTGCAACTCAAAGTAGATTGCCAGGCCTGTCTTCCATGCAGTGAGCTTACAGCCCCTGGTATTCCAAGATGGCCTCCCATCCTAGTACTAGCAAGGACTGGCTCTGCTTAGTATCTGAAAATCAGCCAAGATCAGGCGACTCGCTAAAATCACTAGCCTATATGAAATCCTATCTTAAAGCCCTAATATGGAATTTTGGGGGCCTGATTACTAAAGCGAGGTAAGCAATGACAAGGTGAACTAGGGTGCAGCAACTGCTCCTGCAGGGCCATGATTCTTACTGCATGCTAATTTATGTGGCAAAGCCTCATTATGACGGAGGGTAGGAAAGGGGTGGGGAATGGGTCGTTCATGAGTGTAGACGGTGCTTGCAGTTAGCATGTGGTAATTTTCCATGCTCTGTCATGGCTGGAGATGCCACGGATGCATTTATTACCTCCTGAAGTTGAGGTGGTAAATGCATCTGCTCTATCGGGGATGCAACTACTGCCACCGAACATTTCTCAAAGAATCCTCCCACTCACAACAGCTGCCATGTCATCCCTTAAAATTTCCCTCATGCCCAACAGCTCCTTTAACATTCCTTAAAGTTACCCCCCACACTCCCCCTCGATAGCACCCCCAGCTCTTACCGGAGGTTCCCTGGTGTCTAGTGAGGGCAGGACTGATCTCAGATGTTTCTGCTCCATCACTGGCCCGGTTCTGCCTCTGATCCCAAAAGCTAGTCTTGTGGTGCACCCGTAGGGGTCAGTCTGCCAAATAAGGAACACATGAGTTCATTTTAGCAATGATTTCCATAGGATTTGTGCTAGTACTTTATAAAATCATACGTACCAATCTATCATTAAAATATGCCTTAAATAAGCAGCTGCTTGTCCTTCATAGATAGACGGCCTGTTATAACATCACCCTCAATGCGGAGAAAAGTATGTGTATGAAGGACTGTCTGCACACTTACAGCCATTCTGAGCTGAGACATTCAAGGGGATGGAGCTAAAATAGGGTTTGGACCTGCATGCATACTTTTGGATTTTCAAAAGCGTACGTGTACATTTTTGAGAAAATGTTGAATATAAAAAATAGATCTAAATGCGTATGGATATTTTAGACGGGTTGATTTTCAAAGGGAAAACATACACATACAGTATTTCCTCTTTGCAAATTTTCATCAATTGTGCGCATATTGATTGCACAAGAAAGATGGACTGTTGCAACATAACCTCTTGTCACCACTGACAGACCAGAGAAATGTTTCTGCTTTTTTATATGTATTATTTTGTGCTGGAAAGACTAGCTGAATTCACATTTTTATTAGCTTAAAAATATCTACCAAAATCTTCATTAAAAGGGACTCGTGATTAGAATAGCATATGGACTGCTTGTTTTGTGACACACTTTTCATGATTTTCCGCTTTATGAGTTCATCTATTTAAGTTATGCGAAAGTGGTTTTTTGCCGCTTTTGGCCTATGGTTTAAATATTTTATTTAACAGTTTTCTGTGCCTGGTGATTCATCAATTTAATAGTATAACAAACATCACAAAAAACATTAATTATTACTCTGTTATAGTAGAGCATCCTTTTAGGCAGGCTGGCTTTAACCAAATACGGCTTAATCATCTGAAATCCATAACTCTTGGAGGACATTACACACTGAAAATTTCTTAACTTTGTCTAATAAGGCCTCTGCTTCACAGGGTTTGTTTAGACACTGATACGATTGGTGGGTTTACACACAAAGCCAAGAATAATTGTGTTCCAGCAATTTCTTCTGCCCCTTTCTGCTTTATCTCAGTCAAAACCAATGCTGAGAGCTGCTGTCGTGAACCTTCTGCACCTACCCAGAAGTTTTGTTCGGCTCTTTTATATCCGCTCCAATGTGCTTAGCTCTTTGCAGGAACAAACCTTGGCTGAGGTCATGCAGAAGTGCTCCTTATCTAATACTCATTTCTATTACTAGGAATTGACTTTGAAAGATGACCATAACACCTACTTGGGGTCTCTGCAGTATCCCCAATTTTGGTCAACCTGGGGGCTTCTGTTGGGACAGGGCTTTGTGGAAGGGTTCTCTTGGGGGACCAGGGCTGGCTTGTCTGGTGGACTTTGGGTTGGGGAGTTCTTTGAAGGGATGTTATTGGCAGAGGGGGTTTGGCTGTCCAGGTGGGGGGATTGGATTGGGGGTTAGTTGAATGTGAAAAGGATTAGATCGGGGAGTTTCTGTGAGGTGTGGGGGGGGGGAGGTGGCATTTTTTAATAAACAATAACAATAAACATTACTGTATGTGCGTGAAGGATCGTCTGTAACCCTTAAAAACTGGTCGGAGGGTAGAAATCTTTAAAGAAGGCTGCTTACAACAATCCTCCTCTTCAGCTAAAATGATCTTCCTGCATTACAGCATGTTTAAGATGTGCAGAAATGCAAGTCAAGAATAGTTAATGAAGGAGCAGGAAAATTGTTTTAATTCACATCATTTATTTGTATACACTGAACAGGGACGGGCCAAGGGTGATGCGGGGCCATGTGTGGAGACTCATTGTGGGGCCTCATTTGCATATCCACTGGACCTCATTTGCATACATTTAATTTATTTTAAAATGTATAGGTTGCCCATCTAAAATCGTAAGCACCTTTCAAAGGAGCCCTTCACAAGCCTTTTTTTTCTCCTGGCAATGAATTAGGGACATGTTTACTAAATATTAATGTATGTTAAGTGCCACTGTTCCAATAGAAATAAATGGGTATTCCTGCACTTAACGCACATTAACATTTTCAGTGTGCATCAATGTTTAGTAAACATGCCTCTTAATGAATATCTGACTATTATTTGCATGGGAAGTGAGGATAAAGAAATACTACCACATTTCTACATTATATACTCCAATGCCAACTGCCAGGCACATTAGGAAGTACTATAAACCCTGCCGAATTAGAACCCATAGCAAACTCGCCGTATCATAACAGCTCTACCAGGACTCACATAGCATCAAATCCTGCCTATCAAAGGGCAACACTGCAAATATTAAACCAATACACCTCAAAGAATATCAATACAACTCCTACTGGGGAAAGACTGTATCACAGAGACTACATGAACAGAATATCGCAGCTTGGTTACACATGCAAAACATAGAACATTATCAAACATAGAACAAGGGATCACAGTTTAGACCTATGAAGACAATAATTAAATTAGGAACTGCAAAAGCCAAACTTGGAATGTACAACAACATTGGAGAAATAAAACTAAATTTTCTCTTGAACTAAACAAAACGCAAAGATGTTAGCGATACACATTTCCAGAGTTGACATATTCCAGTTAATAAATTCAAAATAAAGTATTTTTCTACATTTTTGTTTGGGCATTTTATTTTTCAGTCACAATTGCTCCAATTGCTTTCTTCTGGTTTCTTCATGTCTTCTGCTAACTCTCCATTGTCTGCTGCTAATTTGTCCTTCTCTCCTTCTCTTTCTAAATCTGCTCTAACATACTGATCTTTCCCCTTTTGCTCTTTCCTCCATTTCTTTCTTTATTCCTTTTTCATTCACTCAAATGTCACCCTCCATCCTCAATCCCCACAGACTCTCCCAATACCCGGCCAATCGTAGATTTTTCTTCCCTCCCACACAAAATATTTTCTCCTCTCCATCCTCACTCCCCCAGTTTCTTTTTTCTCACCAGTCCCATCCCCTTGTAGTCCTCCCCCCACCATCAACTCCCTTCTAGTTCCAGCCCCTCTAGGCATCTGTACCCTTCCAGTCCCATTCTCCCATCCCCCCCCCTCGCATCAGCCCATTTGCAGTCCTGGTCCCCAGTTTTCTTCCAGGGCCAGCAGCTCTCTCCTTCCCTCCCCCCATCAGCCCATTTCCAGTTCTAGCCCGCAGTCTTCTTTCAGGGCCAGCAGCTCTCACCTCCCCCCATCAGCCCATTTCCATTCCTAGCCCCCCATCAGCCCATTGCAATCCTAGCCTATTTCCAGAGCTAGCGCCCCCATCAGCTCATTACCAGTCCTAACTCCCCCTGATCAGCCCATTACTAGTCCTAACCCCCCTAATCAGCCCACTTACAGTGCTAGCCCCCTCCCCTATGCCTGCCTGGCCATCTTCAGATGTAGTCAAGGAGGCCCGAAGCCTGGCGTCCCTGTTCACCTCTGCAGAGCCATGAGAGGACGGCATTTTCATTCTTTCCTGTGGCTGTTAAAGTTGAGCAAGCCGGTGCGCTGAGTGTTGGGATCATTTCCTGTCTCGCTCAAGACAGGAAATACCCTCATTTATCTTCCCAACACTTGGCACACTGGAGGACTCAACTTTAATAGCCACGGGAAAGAAGGAAAATGCTGTTTCTCGTGGCTCTGCAGAGGTGAACTGGGGTGCTGAGCTCCGGGGCTCCCTGGCTACCTCTGAAGCCAGTCAGGCAGGCGTGGGGCCTCCCGAGACACAGAGCCATGTGCGGCAACATTCCCGCACAATGGACACTCAGTCCCTGACACTGAACAAATTGAAAAGTGTTTGAAAATAGACCATAGGCAAATTGGGGGATAGTGAGGAGGAAAGGGAGGAAGGCTTACAGGAAAGAAAGGAGTTGAGGAGATCTGATGAGTAGATCTTTCAGTTCTGCACAGATTAAACAGAGTTGCATTGTTCAGAGGGAGACGAGATTACCATCTGGAGAGGGAAATGTAAGTTACTGTACAGAAAAGTTTTACAGATTGGTAGAAAAAGCCCATCTGTTCCTCTGCTCTTGTTTGGGAACAGCTTGTGTTTTCAACTTGTAAAGTAAAGCATATTTACAGCCTATAGAACTGTGAAGTGTGATTCGTGGCTTTTTTATATCTGCAAACTGTGAATGTTAAGAAAACATTAACGGTATCTACAAAGACTATGGGGTATTTCTACTAAGCTTGGCTAATAGCCTGGGTTAACTATCTGCAACTAAGTTCCATTGTATAAAATGGGACCTAATTGCAGATAGTCCAGCTTAACCATTAGCCGGGCTTAGTAGACACACCTCTGAGTTGGTTCATTTCTATTTATTACTCTGTCTGCATTTCCACAGGCAACAATGTCTGCAAAGGAAAGTATATATTTGTAATGAGGAGATAAAATGCAACATACTTAACTTGGATTAAAATGAGAGAGATCTGAGATCTTGGTAAAGAAGAGGCGGTGCCCATTTGCTAGTGTGCTTTAAAATGATAAAGCAGTATAAAAACCTGATAAATAAATAGAAATCCAAGCCAATAGAGAAATTTAAACCTGGTAAGTTGATTTAAAAACCTAGAGGATGGAAGGGCACATGTGCTGGAAAAGCGAGAGAAGAAAACGGTGCCATATTCTGCCCCTACCCTCTTTTATTCAGGACTCAAACCCACCTATTTTTCCAACCATGCAAGCCTCCTGCTTCTCCCTCCAGCCAGAAATGTATCACCAATAGCTCAAGTTAGAACAAAGGCCAGGAAGGAAGGACCTGGAGAGGGGGCTACAGGGTGTCATGTTAAGTGGCTCCCTGCTGCCTGCTGATACATTTGTTGCTAGAGATTAGGGGCATGAGTGGCCAAAATAAAGTTTAGTTTGTGCTTACTGAGAATTATTTTTTTCCTATTTTGGAGCGTTTTCTCATGTCTGTTTAACATATTTGTTCTTGAGGTGCATATTGTATGGTCAGTAGAACTTTAAGCGCACACATCAATTGTACACATGCTAACATATAGGTATATGCACACGTAAATGATTTAAAAAATTTTAGGCACCCAAACAAACCCAATGCATGCTCATGAATGCACTTCTCCACGCTGCACAACTGGGGGCATGTTCACCAAAGCACTCTGTTAGTGTGGGGTTTAACACATCGTAAGTACCCCGTGCTAAATGTTAGCGCAGAGCCCTGCGTTGAAAATCCCATGTTGACAGGACAGTGTGTGACTGGGTGGAGACTAGGTGGGTGGGGCAGAACATGGGCACTGATGGTGCATCATGGTTAAGGCGGGCGTTGTGGGCGTGCACTAACCACAAATATTGCTGTCAGTGAGGATCCACTTAACGCTACCTCAATGCCTGGTGTTAAGAGCATCCACATGCCAGATTGCACAGTGCCATGTGTTCGCAGTGGGGGGACAGGCACTCATGCCCCTAAATTTGGTGCAGGTCTCCATGTTAGAATCAGGGTCCAAATATCTGCTACCAGTGCATTATTTAGTAATCATGCCCTTTGGTTTGTTAGTGCACCTTTTAAATTTTAGGGCCCAATATTGAAAGCGATAACACGATTAGCAGACCCGCTAAGCATATTAATTGCTTTGACTGGGATATTCAGTTGTGCTACCGCTATTCGTGGCAATATCTGTGGGTGTTAGCATTGGGGTGTTGCAAGAGCAGAGCGGAGGGGGCACCCAGAAATATTTAGCCGCTGCCTGGTTATTCTTCGGTGGTGAAAGTCAGGAGCAGTAAAGGCTGTCTTAACTTTAGCCACCAAAGCTAACCGGGCAGTGGCTGAATATCACCTGTTACCCGGTTGGATTACTGGCTATCCAGATGACCCAGATATGGCCCCAGTATTGAATATCTGGTTCTAGGGTCCAGCGGCGACAGTTAGCCTCTCTAATCATGCTGCTGCTGCTGCTGAATATTGGGCCTTTAGTTCACATAAAATAGGTTTAACTCATGTTACCCTACAAAATTGCACACAATAACAATTTGCATAAATTGAACATTATTTTTATTTATATGAATGTGTGAAACAAAACAAAGTCCTAAAATTTGGAAAAAGCTAACAATCCCTGTGCACAACCCTGTTAGCGTTACCCTGCTATTATTTTTCATGCATTGACATCCATCTAAGCTGTCAAAGAGACGATCTGAGAGGCAGTGCTTTTCATTGCTATGCAGCAGGACCCGAGTATGATTTCTGGAGCAGTCTTTGGTTGGTTGCCCAGTTTGGCTAAGGTTTTAGATGTTGAGAGTTTTATTTTTTATTCCTTCGAAAGGGGGGGCTAAGCTTAGCCCTGCTCATCCTGCACTCACACTACGGAAGGGATGGTATACAAAACTAGAATATACAATGTAAACCACTTTGACAGATTTGAAAACAGTAGAACCAAAGCCCAGAAATAAAATATAGCACATACTTTCAGTTTCATTACAATATAAACAGCATACAAATAAAAAGCATACTATAAAAATTCAACACAAAACAATAGGCGGCATCACAGTAAATATAATAAATCACATCCAACTTCCTTCCCCTAATGACTACCAGCAAGTCCAAAATCCTTGATCTCCAGTCACCATTGAAGGTGCTTCTAAAGGGATGATCCATCAGGTGTGCATATCTGGGAGTGACATTCACTGGCCACAGAGATTACCTCAAAGGAAACAGTGTTTATAGCCCCTTTGGGTAAAGAGCTTCATGCATCACATGGCAATGACTTTCAGTGGCCAGATTTAGGGACTCTTTTTTACTAAAGTCCATTAGTTGGTTAACGTGCATTTTAACGCATGCGCACAAGAAATTGGGAACACTAACATGTGATATCATCTGCCTTCACACACTAAAACACACGTAAATCATTGATCACAGGATGGGGTAGCAAATGGGTGGAATGTGGGCAGGAGAGTGATTTACCCCTAGCGACAGGGCAAGGACCAGGTGCTCGGTGGCAATGTGGCTCTTAATGTAGGTTCACCTAACGACTCCTCTATAGGAATCATTAAGTGAACCCACCTAGTGCAATGCATGTTAGGAAAACCCTTCACATGTTAGCTGCTGGAGACATATTGAACATACCCCCAACAGCTAACCTGCAACCTTTGCCATTAATATGCGTTAAATTGTCAGGTTACTGGCAAATCCATAGTGGGCTTTAGTAAGTGGGACCCTTAGTCCTTTGGCCGAGAGCTGTTGCTGTGATGGTTAAGTTCAGTTGAATGAGAGCTATAAAAATAGGAAAAAATCTCTGAGTAGTTGCTAATGAAGCTTATCATAGTGTAGTAAAGTGAGGTTGATTCAGATTTAGATGGAGCAAGTTTGTATACATTGTAGTATGCTTGTTTGATGTACACCGCGCTGATTTTAATAGCGCGGTATAGAAGCAAATGTTAAATAAATAAAATAAATAAATAAATAAACTAAAACACATTTTAAAAAGTTGTTCAAAAGATCACTTTCTCTTCTAGTACCTTGTTAATTGCTTTTTGGTTGGCAGCAGGCTGTAGCCAATTATAATGCAGCTTCCATTTTGAAACAATAAACAGAACTGCTTTGATATGGTGAAAAAAATGCATCTAAACCGGTCATTATGGGGGTGATTTTATATTACACCTCAACGTACACTTCTACTTAACTTATGGTGTGAGTTTTGGCACTTATGCTGGCATTTTATGTAGACAAGCAGGAAATTATCCTTTAATATAGGAACCTGACAAATACTTTAGCCAGGCATCACTTATATTACTCTCCACCTGTCCATTTTTTATTTCTTGTCTAGAAAACATCTAAATATATTACCAAATTGTCTCTAATGGAATTCAAATGAACAACATTTGGTTGAACACCTTGACTGTGTCATTATGCAAGATGCTGAGCCCTATGTCACTGGGAAGTAGCAGGGGAAACAACATACCTTGGCTCAATGGCATGCGGGAGATATGGGTTTGATCTCGGAGTTTGATTTCTGCTCCTTGAGCTAAATAAAAAGGCAGGGTCCGATATTCAAAGCAATTAATGTAGTTGGTGTTGCTGAATATCCATGACTGCTGGTTCTAAATGCCCCAGTACTAACCTCTTAGCATCAGGGCATATCGGGGGCATTTCGGGCAGCATGGAGGTGGAGCTGATTAGCAGGCCCGTATATAGCCCTGTGTGAGCGGTGTGGCTGCACAGGGTGCAAAGGCTTAAGGGGCGCATTTTAGCTGTCTGCCGTTGCCTGCCGCCGCCACGTTTTCTTCTCTCAGCGGTGGCAGGCAATGGAAGACAGCTAAAATGTGCCCCTTAAGCCTTCTCACCGGCATGCTAAGAGCAGGGAGGGACAGATCTGCTTAGCATGCTGGCGACTTGCACATCAGGTGCGCCTCTTCTCTCCCGCCATGGGGGGGAGGGGGGGCGCGCACCCGATATGCAAGTCGCACAGGGCGAAATTTACACTCGGTACGGCCCTGCTGATTAGTAACTGGTCAGCGGTGCTATTGAGCTGCTGCCTGGTTAGCGAAAAATAGTGAAAGCCAGGCACAGGTAACCCTGGCCTAACTTCCACCACATATCACTAACCGGGCAGCAGCTCAATATCACCGCTGACTGGTTACCGATCGGCAAGAGTGCCTGACCCGGATAGTCATTGCCAGGGCTAGATATGACCGCGGCATTGAATATCTGGGTTTACTGTTCAGAGCTGGCTGAATATTGGACCCGCAGTGCATACAGCCTGATAAAAGGGGTCTCTGGAATCCAAGCAATGTACAATATGACCACATCACACTACACTGAAACTGCTGCACTGGCTCCCACTACTCAGCCGCATCAAGTACAAGACGCTCTTACTAATCCACAAAGCCCTCAACAGCAACCCCATGTCACACCTACAATCACTGCTCCAGACCCCCCAACACAACAGTGCAAAATGACAATCCACCAAGAACACCTTAATCGTCTCTCATGCAAACACAAAATCATCACAACAAGTATGTGCATGATCCTTCGAACTGTAACACCATCAGCATGGAATGCACTCCCAGACTCACTCCGAGCAATCACAGACCTACCAACATTCAGAAAACACCTGAAAACTCACCTATTTATAGAACACTTCAGTCCACCTACCTAACCTCAGCAACAAAGAACTCCTAAACCTGCCCACCCAAAACAACCAGTGCCTAAATTCCCCAGCATATTCTTAATAACAACAACAAGAAGCAATATCAAATAGCCCTCCTTAACTGTATATAAATTTTAATCTATTACTTGTACATAAGTTCAACTTGTTACCTGTACATGAGTTGAAATTGTTCAATAAAACTTCTTAGCCGTTGTTCTATGTAAACTGCTTTGACCATGGCAAAAGGTGGAATGCTGTATAAGTCATGCTAAATAAATAAAATAAATCAGCACTCATTGGCAAGACTCAGGGTGTGTGAGCAGCGGGACCCTGAGGGAACAATGCTCAGTTGCCTCTCAGTAACCTATACTGTCATTATGACAGGCTTAGAGAGAAGAGGGAAGAGTTAAAAGGGGTGGAAAATATTTGTGAATGCAGGCCCATGACACTATTATCCCAAGAGAGACTGGGTCTGATTGACCTGTTTGTTCAAAGGAAGAGGGGAACCTAGATCAAACAGATTAACAGATAAAATCACATTTCCATTTAATAAAGAGAACAATGGCTATACTCTGATGGAAAAATACCATTAACTACTGTACTTTCCATGCTCGAGTTCCACAAATGAAAATTTCATTATTATCAGTTCTAATCTAAGTTTGAAAAGCATCTTTAGTTTTTTACCTTTCAGCTTTACTACTTGATACCTCAAGTAGCACCTGAGAATCAGTATCTTTCTTCATCTAGGTCTCTGATGGTGAGAACTTTTTTCATACATCATAAATCAGACTGCTGGAGGAGTAGCCTAGTGGATAGAGCAACCACCTAGTACCCAGACAATCAAGGGTTCAGTTCCCACTGGCACTCCTCGTGACCTTGAGCAAGTCACTTTACCCTCCATTGCCTCAGAAGAAAAGGCTGGCAATCTACTTCCAGTGATGCATTGCCAAGAAAACCCAGAAGTAGCTGGGTCACCATGAGTCAACTCTGACTTCATGGCAATAAAAAAAAAAAAAAAATCAGACTGAGCCAACATAATATAAATTAGTGCCATGGGAAGACTGGTCACAAAGAAAAATGCTACACAAGTAATTAATGGAGATGGAAAATGCAGCCATTAGGACAGGATTCTGTCATCATGGAAGTTTACACTAAACTATATGCCAGGAATGGCACTCAGAAATGCAAAAAATAACAACACTCCATAGTTTGGGTAGCAAATAGAACAACTTCAACCTTAAGAACAAAATTTTAATACTCTTGGGCACAATAGGATCAAGAAAGGAAAGGGGAACGGACCCAGTTGCTAAATGTTTTGTCAGGGCTTTTAGTACGAGTAGAGAGCAGAAGAGAATTCCAGAGTGGGAGCCCAATGGACAAACATGGATAAACAATTCATATTGAATTTTACGAAAAGAGAAATTACCATAAGATGGGCTTCAGAAGATCTTAGTGTTAGCGAAGGAGAGCACAGAATGAGCAATAGAAAGAGCAAATAGCCCGAATAAAATGCACAATGAGTAATCAGCAATATTTTGAACCTTATTCTGCTAGCTATAGGAAGCCAACGCCGCCCAGCTAGGAAGGATCTTTAGCATAATAAATTAATTTGACTGCTGTGCGTTGAATCAACTGGATGCATTTTAAAGTATACTGAGGAATGCCAACTAGCAGGGAATTAATGAATGTAGCAATAGAGCTCAAACTGAGAAATGGTTAGATTGAACTTTTCATTCTTAAGGTAAAGAGAGATTTTTTTACCAGGGAGGAAAATATAAGAAGTAAATGTAAAATTATGATCCCCAAAGATGAGATCATCTTCTTAACTGGAATACCAGAGCCAGGGAAAATACATACAGTCTGTTTGCGAGCCAAGCAGCAGAAGATTTCTTAAGAATTAACCTATTTGAAAAAAAAAAAGCCATTCTGCAATTTTGTCTAAGCAGAAACAGTTGTCTCTTCAAAATAGCAGCATCAGTGAGGAGACTGAAGAGATCCCTTTTTTCAAGCGTATATGATTTTGAGGAAGTTTTTCAATGTCATTATCAGCGAGCCAAATCATTTCCTTCCTCTGTTAATAATGCACCGGAAACGAAGTGAATTAATGCAATTCATTGACCTTTTTACAGTTGTCAGATTGCAATAATTTTAGTCATTTTGATCTTCACTAGAACTCTAGAAGGTTTGTAGGAAAAAGACTAATAAACTGACATCACAGTCCCCTATCTAGGATCTGCATGTCCTTTAAGCATCCCATATACACAGGAAAAAGACTTGTAAACCAAAACAATTTATTTTGGGCATGCTATTGAGCTATGCACTAGAACATAAGATTATAAAATACTGTAATTTACATGGGTATTTATGAACTTGATGTGCTGTCATTGGCGCCTCCCTTAACTCAAGGGGTGATTTCTGCCACTTATGCTAGCACTGTATGAAGACAAGTTTATATAAAATAGGCATGTTTGGACTCCCTTAACCTAGGTGCCTTGTTATAAATTACCCTTTCAATGGACTTCAAAAGATAGTTAATAAGTTGCAGTAAAATAACATATTATCACAGCAGTATTTACTGCTGGAGCCAAAAACATGTGGTATTTCAGCGCTACATGTTGATAATGTCTACGGTAAATATACATTTAAATTGCTGCAGTCAGGAACATTGTGTGATCCTGCCTGCTATCTCTTAAAGGGAACCAAGCACCAAAATCCCACCCTGACCTCCCATATATTGTTTCCCCCTATCCTCAACCCCCCAACACCTCTAAATTGTCTTTGGGCCATTATTTGCACACTGAGCAGAGGATTTCAACGTATCATCCATGATGATGCCTAAATCTTTTTCCTAGGTTCTGCCTCCTAATGTGGAACCATGCTATAGCTTGGGTTGTTCTTCCCTAAGCGCACAACTTTGCACTTGTCCACATTAATTTTCATATGCCATTTGGATGCCCAGTCTCGGAATTTCTCTAGGTCCTCTTGCAATTTTTCACAATCTTCTTGTATTTAACAGCTTTGAATAATTTTGTATAGTCTGCAAATTTGATCACGTCACTCACTGTTTCCATTTACAGGTCATTTATAAACATTGGCCTTACACATGCTCTCTCTTCTAAAACTGACATACATTTGAAGATGGTTTCACATGGATATTGTTGCATCCACATATATGGCTTTTCTAAAATGTGTTTTTTATCAGCCACTGTTTTTTAAAGCATGTTAACAAACTGAAGGCACACTAGCAAATGTGCATTCCTAATATTTCTGTTGTGAAAATTTGCCACTAGTAGCTCAAGAAAAAGTGTGCATATTCTATGTACTTGTGTGCTCAATTAGAAAATGCTATTTGAAATGGGGGAAAAATCCTTTCATGCATAGGTCCCCAAAGATTAAGCATTTTAGCCATTTCTGAATGACAAATGGAATTTCTTCTTCAAACCTTGCTTTGTTACCCTGTCCTGAATGCTGTTCCATCTTGGCAAATTCTCCTCTAATGTTAAATTCTAAAAGCTTTCTTGCATGTGAGAAGCCATCATAAAAAACCTAATGCAGCTTGTCAGTTGTCATCTGAGTCCTGATAGACACATGTTTTTGTTTCTCAGTTACAACAGAACTGTCAATGGCTGACGCATCATGAATTCAGCTATTTATTCTGGCAGTCTGATTTTATGGCTCTTTCCTTTAGAAATCATTTGTACGGAATTTTAAAAAATATATCAAAAGAAAAAGTTCTAAGGAGTTCTTTTGTTCTTTGACATGTCAAGAGAATGACAACATATTCACAAGCAGGGCCTGCCCATCCACTAGGTTGCTGCCTAGGGTGGCACACCATGGCGGGCAACACAGCTGTTTTGTGCCACACCTTTAGTGTCTGTGGCAGGCCATATGCTTTGGTACACATGGCCTGGCACTTCTGACCCCCCTACGATGCAACGTCCTGTTGGAGGGAGTCAGACGTGGCAGGTCATGTTTGCCGAAACACATGGCCTGCCACAGGCACCAAAGCAGCAACAAAGCTACCATTTTTAAATGCCGCCTCCGCCGCCAGGTCCCCCAGAAAACAGAATTGGCAGTGGCAGCAGGTGGCGGTGATGACGCAGCTTGGCCTGGGGGAGTTTGGTGTTGGGGGTTGGCATGGCAGGATTTCCTGCCTGGGGTGGTAGAAACCTTTGGGCCAATCCTTTTACTAAAGTGTGCTATGGGCTTGTGTCCAATGTGCCAATAGAGTGCGTGTGAACTGCAAAGCCGCTGTATTATCTGTTGGGACAGATAATACAACATTTCCTCAATAAGTAATGAAAGGCGCCGTTTAGTGACACAGATTAGAAATGCTGGACGTGCATTTACCTCCGTCTCAGTACCTGAAGTTAATTGCACCTACGTTAATTTCAAGATGCACTGTTAGAACTCCCCACACCCGATCTCTGCCCCTAACCTGCATCGTTCCCACAACAACACGTCAGGCACAGTTAGCGTGGGAATAGACATGTGCTAACTGTCATGGTCTGCACGCTAAGTGTTATTGCAGCCCACAGTATGCAATTAGTGACAAAAGCTATACTAACAGGCTTATTCTGTCCTGGACGTAGAACCCCTCTGTATGTCCGGTCTGAGCCGGACATACAGAGGGGATCGCGATTCTGATCGCGAGGGGCACATCTAACCCCATGGGATTGGAATCACAAACAGTCCTGTATGTTCAGGCTGGGGGACTGCGATTCAGCCACGTATTTGAAGATTTTAGATGTTTTTTGTACTGATCAGGTATGGATAGGTATGGGTGATTGTAATAGAGAGCAATCCCTGGTTTTGAGAGAGCAAAGCTGGTTTTTCCGCCTTGATACTGTACATCCTAAGGGTTTGAACACTCAAGTTGATTGGCACTTGTGTGTATGATGGGGACGGGGAAGGTGGATGTTTGGTTTATTCATAAATTGTTTTTGGATGCATTGTTAATTCTTTTGTATTTTGTTTGGTTGGGGATCATTTAAGGTATTGTGAGCATGTCCATTTCTGTTTTGTAGGTAGTGCGACGATTGGGCATTGGGTCAGTGATTCGTAGATTCTGGAAGAGGGTGGTTTCTTTTTTGTACAGTCTCTCACAGGTGTGTTGCTTTGCTGAACAAGTATGGTGTTATATATAGCACCGCACATGCGCGGCATCTTTTTCTACATGCTGGAACTGCTGAGTATGCCAAGCTATGCGGTACACTGATGGAGGTGAATTGGGTTTTTGATTTTTTGTTAATGTTAGGGGTTGCTTTTGGAAATACTATTGTGATTAATGTTAATGTTTATGCTCTGTCTAGTTTGAGGACTGGATTTTTTACTTGTGACGCTGCGGTTCGGCAGTATTTGTAACCTTCGAGTATGCTATGCCTGGCCATATGCTGCTGGATGCATCAGCTGTATTGTGCTAAATATAGTAAGAGTGGCTATAGTTTTTTGGATTGTCTTGAGACATAAAGTCTCGAGGAAATTGGTAATAGATATTTTACATACCTTTTCCCCCTCTATTGTCTCCTAATATAGCTGGCAGTAAGGCTATTGTATGGTGCTGCATGTGGGGGGTGTTTTTATAAAGTCTGAGAGACTATTTATGCTATGATTGGGGATTAGTGGATCATAAATGGTTACAATTTCAACTGTTGTGGGTCACTGGTTGGTTTGGTATGGGTCTGTCATAGGTTTTTTCACAGGTATTGTTTTTAACTTTGTTTTTTGCTGTCCTCTGCAGCATAATGTGTTTGTTTAGGACCCCTTGACAATGTGATAAGCGAAACACTCAGTTGACATAATGGTTGGCATTGGGGTGTCAGATAGCTACATGGATTTGATTGCAACACTGCTTCAGTTAAGTGATTAATGGCATGCTCTAGAGGAGAGTGGTGGTCCATTATGAGAAATGTTTTTTAAATTTAAATTTATAAATGAAAATGGAAATTTTTGTTTTGAAAAAAAAAATAAATTATGGTGATAAAGAAATGAAGAGGAGTTTTTTCTGGCCATTGATGTGGGGGGAGTAGGCTTTGACTATTTTTGTCCTGGCTGTATCCCTTGTATTCTGGGCCTTTTTCTCCTCTTATTACCTGTGAATGAACTGATATATGATATGTAGTTGAGACTGTAAATTGCTGAAGTGATTTTTCAGATTATTGAACTTGAGTCCTAGTTCACTCTGGAAGTGACAATTTTTTGATTATGCCTACATCCAGCCTTGCTATCTGCATGGGCCTGTTGCTAGAACCAGATCCTGGGATATTCATATTTCGTAGTAGAGACTGAGTGATTTCAGAAGCACTTATACATGCCTCCCTTCTCTGCTGCCATTCCCCTGGATTTTTAGAATTGGTGCTCTATACATGCCATATTCTTCCTCCCCATCCTTTCTAAAATCCCACCTTAAATGTTCAAAGAAAGATCTGAAAGGTAATTTTATAACAGATGCACTGATGCATCATTATAAAATAGTAGGGGAAAACTATTAGGTAGACTGCAAGCTGCGGACATTTATGTCTGCTCAGGAGCAGGTTTAAAGATTAGCATGCATAGTACATACGTGTGCTGATTGCAGCTCAGAGCCAGAACATGCTCAGGGTGCATTATAGTCAGGTACATAAGGCATTTCTCTGCAAAAGTGGCTTTACAATCAAAGTTCTACCTGAAAGAATGGTGGATTAAATGACTTGCCCAAGGAGTGTCAATAGAATATGAGCCATGGCTTCTCTGGGGCACAACCCATTACTCCAACCACTACATTACCCCTCCTATCTCTTCGTTCTCTTTCTCTTTGTATCTACTTTTGAAATCGTTTAGTGCTTTTTTCCTCTGTATCTTCTTGAGAACTTGAGGGTGACAGGTGAGACGTGGTTTGATTTGCTTGCTACGTGTATTCGCTTTCTTGCTATTTCATTTCATTTCATACATCCTCTTTATTTTTCATGGCATTTTGGCTATGAAATAAAAAAAACAAAAAACACCCGCAGCCCATGTAAATCAAATAGAAGAGGGAATAATATACCGAGTTACAGGAATGAGCTTAACGTGGCTGAAAATATCAAGGACTATGAATAGTCATTACTGATGTTCCAGTCTAGGACCCTGTAATATTCAGCTGCTAGTTTAAATAATAATAATAATAAAATGATTCATTTTGAAGCAGCAAAAGTTCCCAAGTCACAAATTCTCATTAGTTTGAAATTCTTTCTGCATGAAAATAAGTCAGCGTGACCAGAGGAATATCTTTTGAAATATTTATCAGGTTAACAGTAGCTGGCAATCTCCATAGGAAATAATCTGAATTGGATAGTGGAGGCCACGCAAGAAAAACGAGAGATGGATAAGGTAAATTACTGGTCATCCAACTGGAGGGGTTTTTTGTCTTTTACCTTTATGTATATTTCTACTTCTCTGCACATAGCTAAGAACTTGTATTTGAAGTGGAGGAGTAGCCTAGTGGTTAGAGCAGCAGGGGGCAAATTAGTAAACCAAAGTTTCAAATCCTGTTGTCTTAGATGCTCCTTCTAATCTTGGTCAACTCATTGAATCTTCCTTTGCATTAGGTAGAAACTTAGGTCCTCATTTATTAATGTGCGTGAGAAGATTAAAGGCGTTACTTCAAGTTAAGTGCCTAGTTAGGATAAAGGTCTCAGTGAGAATAAAGGGGCTTGCATTATTTGTGTTAAAGCTCATTTACAAACATTATTGTCCATTAACGCCCATTGGTGCATGTTTGTTAAAGTATGCTACCGGGTAATGTGGGGTTGAGAATGCCAAGTGCGCCACGGTAAAAAGTACCACATGCTGAAAATGTGGCCATGCTAAAAATCCTGTGCTATCTGAGCAGCGCAGATTGGAACAGTGAACGGACTGTTCTTGGGGCGCAGCATCCACATCACGGGTATCACGGACATTATTGGTGCACACTCCCTGCCGATGTGGCACTTAGTGTAGTGCACTTACCGTCACCTCAATGGATCATCTGCGCTAATTGCACAAAAGGCAACAAGCGCAGGAGTGGCACAATATCTGCACTAATAACATGGGGATATGCCGGACACACCTCCGTTTACTAGCATCCCGCGCTTGCTTTTGGGGTCAGTCACATTCTAGTGGTGTACTACTTAATAAACATGCCGTATTTAATTATAAATTAGTCTATTCCTTTTGAAATTCTGATTTATGATGAAAACATCAAAGCATTTTACAATGCATATAAAGAAAGGGAAATATCAGGCAGGGTCAAAAAGGAAGGGCAAATTGCATCGTTGGAAGAACCAGAAGGGAGGGAGATGAAAGAAACAGTGCTCGGTTTTGCAGCCCATAGATCTGTTGAAAAAGCCATGTTTTAAAGCCTGATTTGAAAGTGGTGAAGGCACAATTTGTTCTCAAGGGACAAAGTGTTCCAAATGTGTGGAGCGAAGTAGCTTAAGGCAGAAATATAGACTTTTAATACTATTTTTGTTGGGAGTGGAATAGTAAGCAAGGCAAGTTGAGAGGACTTAACGTGCTAACACCCATCAAGAAATGATAGCGAACTGCATGGGGGGAAAGGTTTTTGATTTGTTTTCAAATCTTTATGACTTGTTCCCATATTTCAGGCACTTTTTAGTTCATTTCAAGCATCCATTTAAACAATGTTTTATTAACCTACTGTAGAAGTTTATAACTTGTGCAGATTTATTGTATGCATGTTAATACTTTGGTAAACATGCATTAAGTTGATTTTGCACACATTAAGAGCTCTAGCTACTAAGCTGTGGTAAAATGCACTATTTTACCCCATGAAGATTTATTATAAGATTCACTGACCTCAGGTTAGTAATTTTACTTGTGGTTCTACAGCCAGGAATATCACATGCTCCCTTTTGAGATAGTACATTAAAGTACCCCTCCACCCCCAATCCTCCTTTGCATTTTCCAAAATACTCACTTAACCACTATACCTCGCCCCCTCCATAACACCCACCAGAGATCTTAAAGGCAGGCGTGATCCCTGGGAGCTTCTATTCCAGCAGCTAAGCCTCAAAATGGCAGCCTCATCATCCTATCTGTAGTCTCATGGTACTACCCTGCTAGGGGCTTAGCATGCCAAATAAGGAAGTGCCCCTTCCTTGGCAATCTGACTCCTTAGGGGTATATAATGGAATGTATAAGAAACTCCCCATCCCCCAGCCAAGGTGAAGAAAACAAGGTCAACTATAGTCCAAGGGGGTCGGGGAGGAAAATCTGAACCTTTGAGGACCCCCACACCAAGTCCTTCGTGGTTCCCAACTTTCCGAGGATCCGGGAGTGACCATTTGACTTGCTTCAAGTGTAGAGGCAGGGGCCATTATGCCCGTGAGTGCCCTATGGTGATGGGGGAACCAATGGATATAAATGTAACAACCTCCTATGAGTGTGGTATTGTGCAAGTGTCCCTAGTGGGGGGGGGAGTGGGGGGGGAGAATGTTTGAAGGATCCCAAAACTCCCAAGTCCCACAGGCAGCACCAGTTAGAGAGGGCCCATCATAACATGAATATGGGGAAGCTGTAGAGGGGGGGTTCTGAAGTGGAGAAGTCCCCGGAAGGAACCACAAATTCTAGAGAAAACCCAACGCACAACTAGGATCACCAGGAACAGTCCATCTGACCGGGGTGGAATAGAGTCCAGGTCAGTTTTAAAAATACAAAGGGAAGATGAAACCCTTAGGAATGCCTGGGACCAGGTTCAAGAGGTAACGGGGGCCCCGGTAGGTGACTTGGACCCTTTCTGGGGAGGCTTTCCCTATTTTTTGTTGCAGCAAAATCTACTGTATAGTTACCAAGGGGGCAGTAGAGGAAGAAGAGAGAGAGAGCAGTTGGTAGTTCCCCAACCATATCGATGACAAATAATGGGGTTTGCCCATAGTAATCCCTTGGGTGGACACCTGATGGTGATTTAGCCCAGTTTTATTGGCCAGGGCTTCATAGACATGTACAGCTCTTTTGCCAATCTTGACTCACGTGTCAGTTGCATAGTCCGGCAAAGGTTAGTCCTGCCCCTCTAGTGCCAATGTCTATTGTCAAGACCCCATTTGAAAGGGTTGTGATGGATTTGGTGGGACTCTTGTAATGCACTCCCCGTGGCAACAAATTCATCCTAGTGGTAATGGACTATGCCACATGGTATCTGGAAGCAATAGCTGTGCGGAATACTAAGACCACAACATTGGCCAATGCACTATGGAGACTCCTCCTGGTTGGGGATACTTGCTGAAATCCTCATGGACCAAGGGATACCATTTGTCTCGAGTAATGAAACAGATATGTACCTTATTGAATATCAAAACCTTGTGGATATCTGAGTATCATCCACAAACCGACAGTTTGGTTGAACATTTTAACAAAATGTTGAAAGAGATGCTAAAGAAATTTGTGAATGAAGAGGAAAAAGACTGGGACCTTTTTACTTCCCTATCTTTTGTTCACCATATGGGAAGTACCCCAAAGTTTGACTTGCTTTTCCCCTTTTGAGTTGTTGTATGGGCGACAACCCAGAGGAATCTTGTAGATACTTTGAGAGACCTGGGAAGAGGAACCTAGTCCCAGCTGGAATGTGGTAGACTACGTACTTCAGATGCAGGCATGCTTAAGGAAAGCTCTGATGGCATTGATAGGCACAGACCTAGAGAAAGCTCAAGAGACCCAGGTCCATGCCTATAATCGGAAGGCAATGCAGCAGACTTCAGCCTGGGGATCAGGTCTTAATTTACTCTCTGAGATAGGGAGAAAAACCTTTCTGTAAATGGCAGGGTCTCTAGGAGGCAGAACAGATAGAAGCTGTCAATTACAAGATTGCACAGCTGGACAAAAGGAAGAAATTCACAATCTACCATTTGAATCTGCTGAAAAGTGGACTCCTGCACTGGCTGCGATGATCCAAGGAGAGGAGTTTGGACCTGAGGTGTAGCTGTCTTCTGAACCATACCAAGTTTATGGTTTATGATTTATTTAAAAACTTGATATACCACCCTTCTACAGTGTATCAGAGTGGTTTACAATAAAAACAGCAAGAATAGCAAACAGAACACTAATTAAATGAGTAAAGGAATTAGATACATTCAGGTGAAAATGATAGGCTGGGGAAGGTGCAGAAATCTCAATGTCATCCAGGTAAGAAGTGAGATATCAGAATTGGTGTGTTCTAGGCAATCTTGGGAGCAAGATTAAATGCCTGTTGAAAAAGATGAGTTTTGAGTGCTGCTTTAAATTTAAAAAAAGACTATTCAAGCCGTAGAGTTGAAGGGAGCAAGTTCCACAACAATGGTCCCAAAAAACAGAAGGCAAAATTCCAAGTACTATCAAGATGGGCCTGTGATGAAGAAGGTAGGTGGAGGCGGTTCACATGCAGAGAACAAAGGGACCAAATTGACACATATGGTATAATATGAGAGATAGGCAGGTGTTCCAAAATAGAGAATCTTATGAATAATAAGAAGCTTGTATTGTGGATGGTATGGTATAGGAAGCCAATGAGATTGCATTTCGAACATGTTACCCCATTGTTCATCCAAAGAGTGGAACACCTATCGAATGCCCAGAAAGTGGATCTAGATTCTCTAGATCAATGGAATAGAGATGTATTCTCCAGTGTTCCGGGATGTACTCAACTTGCCTACCGTGACATTATTACAGATCCTGGGGTGATGGTATGTCATAGACCCTGAAGAGATTCCCAATGTGTTGTGTATCAGACAGGTGCACAGCACTTGGGATAAATATAAATGGCACCAGAAAAGATTAGAATATAGTATAAGTGCTTGATAGCATTATCCAGTGATACTTGCTGGCAGGGCCTGTCACAAAATGATGGGGAGAAATGGCTTCTCCTTGGCACTCTACCACTGTGCTCACCTCCACAATGCCATATCATAGCCTTTTCAGGACATCCGCCACTACACTGATGTCCATCATGCCACGGCATGCTGCTTGAATCCACCATGCCACCATCATACCACAGTGTACTGCGGCACACCAAACTGTTCAACATTCTTGCATGCCAAATGGAGGCCAATGGTGGAGCCTCTGTAAGCCTGCAAGGCTGCTGGAGACCAGCAGGAGTCACTAGAGCAGAATGTGTGCATTGACCAATTTCCAGAAGCATGAAGATGGGCTGTTGTGAAAGAAGTAGAGGATATACTTAAATCCTCTGAAGCTCCTCCCACCTGCTCAGCTGACCTTACAGCCCATTGCAGCATTTGAAAGTAGTTGGACTCCAGAGGCACAGAAAGAGGAAGATCAGTCCAGTAATTCCCTGAAGCTCCTCCCACCTGCTCAGCTCTTAGCTGACATCACAGCCCTTTGCAGTATTTGAAAGCAGCTGGGCTCCAGAGGCACATAAATAGAATTAACTAGCTGCGCAATCAGCTGTAACCTAGGTAGACGGACCAGGTGCTCCAGGCCCCTTGATATCCAACGCCTTCCACCACCCCCCCCCCTTTCGCCCTCCCCCCTCCACAAACCACACAACACCAACTGTTCATGGGAAAATAACTGCTCGTAGCTTTATTAACCATTATAACAATTTAACAAGACATTGGAATAATAAACCCTTTACAATCCAACCAGCGGAGCAATGCCTCACCAGCTATGCAATTAGCAAGGTGACCTTGCCTCCGCTACCGCCGAAGTCCTGCCAACGGCAAACTTCCTACCCCCTTTCCCCGACTTCGCCATATAATTAGCAAAGGTCAGCCAGGGATTGTCCGGGTCGGGGGCACCCCGCCCCCGCCCCAAGTATTGCTCCTGACAATCTGCTGGCTGAGCCACTCCACGAACAAAAAGTCATCCAAGTAGTGAACTACTGAAGCACAGCCAACCCCCTGTACCAGCCCCCACTGCAGGAAAGTGCTGAACTTCTCAATGTAGACGCAAGAGATTGAGCAGCCCAGATGCATGCATTTGTCCAAATAAAATCCGTCATCCAAACGGAAACCAAGCAAATGAAGTGCAGATGGGTACCCTGGCAACCAACGAAACGCAGATTCAATATCTACTTTGGCCATTCGCGGTCCGTGACCCGCGGTTCTAACTAAATCCACTGCCCAATCAAACGAAGCATACCGAACCGTACACAACTCCCGTGGGATATGTTCCATTACTGATGCTCCTGGAGGAAAAGACAAATTATGGATTGGCCTGAACAGCATTATACCACCACAAAACAATTCCTCTACCCCCTTCAGACAAGTTCCTAGCAACCCAGCACTGTTCCCTCTAAGCTGTACGCGTGTGCGCGTGCACACACCTTGCCGAGCGAGCGCACATACTTTACAACAGAGCACACAATAATTACGGCTCTGATTCTGATAGAAAACAACACAGACGTCTTAAAATTTAAAAGTTATGATTGTAATTACTAGAAATTTCCCGCTTCATTTAGTAATTGTCTATTTTCATTTAATTTGATTAAAATCAATGTGGTGTACATACTGTATTCTGCCGTGTAGTCAAATTTTAAAGTATATAACTCAGAGTGTCATTATGTGGCGCACAAAAATTTAACCTTCCTTCAAAAGCTGCACACAGCTGATATTTTATGCGCACACAGCCTATAGAAAATTAGAGGGAACATTGCAACCCAGCACTTGCCTTGCCCCCAACTGACTTCCTCTACCTTTGCATCCTCCTCCACACCCTGCCAATGCCAGAAAGGCCAGGGCCCACTCAACTCCTGCATGTCAGTGCTGCACGACTGGCCCCACAGGCCAGCACCTCTTGCCTCTGTGTCGTGCTCTCGGCTCTGGACTCGCCCCCCACTGCCTCCGAACCGCTCCGCTCTCTCTGCGCTGCCACTCTCCCTCCAAGCCGGCACCCAGAGCCTCCGCCGATGCAACTGCAGTCGCGACGTCCGTCGGCCTGACTCCTCCCCCCACGCCAGCCAAGCATTCCTCCCATTGGCTCCCCCATGGTCATGTTCGCGGGGGAGCCAATGAATTCAAACTTCCTTCCTCTCACTTGGCGCCCTTAGCACGCAGGGTCCCTGCACCGGGCCGCGCACCCGGTTACGGACGGCCGCCGGGACCCTGCCCACGGCCTTGCATAAGCTGCAACGATTTGAATTTCTCCCTCTACCTACTGCTGACAGGTTCTTAACACAGTGAGACAGCTTTAAATTTCTCCTGCTCTAGGTGCACCCGTGCCTGGTGGGCTCATATCCAAGGACCTCGCCACAGGACCCTTTGCCGTGGCCCTTAGGTGGGGACTGACATGCTCACCACACGGTAAAGAATATAACAGCCAATACATGTAGAACATCAACGTTATATAGAACAACCTACAAAAACATGCAACTGATAAGAGAGATGCAGCTATCAAACCACAATACTCTATTGCCATTACATTACATCAACATGATTTTTACAGCTATGTTATTAACCTTTAATCTCACACCCATATTTAACTTTGCTCCCCTAGTGCCCTCATTTTACTATTATCAACTTATGCTAATGCCCAATCATTTAAACAATTATAAATCTAGACTATAGACATACTGTAATCTCATACACATTAAACCTATTTTAACCATTTAATCTAAATCCAAGCATATGCATCACCTTTCACTTAAAGTGCACCTTAGTGAACGTTAGATCTACACGGCACAAAATCCAGTTGCTCTATGATCTTTTGCTAGAGAAGGATATAGACCTATGTTACAGAATTCATGTGTTACAGAGTCATGATTCATGGAGAAAGATATTTTCTTACCTATCGATCACCCTGTGCATGTTCAGAACAATTAGACATTAGTAGAAGAAATCCTCAAGCACACTTCTCAAAACAATACCTTACTCTTCTTGGTGATCTTCACCTGGCCTCCATAACAGCAAACAAAGCAAAAGCTTTTCTGGATGCCATTGAAGTTCTTGACTATACTCAAATTGCTAATCAACCCACACATGATAGAGGACATACCCTTGACATGTTTTTCCTTCCCCAGAGAATTCTTAAGGACCACAATACCTCATCGCTGACTACTGGAGGATCGCGAACGTAACGCCAATTTTTATAAAGGGTTCCAGGGGTGATCCGGGAAACTAAGTCAATTTTTAAAATAGGCCTAGGAAACAGCACCAGTCAGAAAATAATGGCAGTATTACAGAAAGCAAAGTGAGAACACAAGGGCAAAACACAAGGGCAAAACTGTGCTTATCTTCCTGCATCTAGCAAAGGAAACTGCTCCAATGTAAATGATTCCTGGCATTGAGGCCTCATCTAGATCCTGGTCATCCAATTAGTGATGATAAACCAGGATCTGGATTATCTGTTTGTTTTCATCAGCCGTAGTCCTCAGCATATTTTGCTATTCCTTTTCCTTGGTGCTGAGCTTTCTGGGACACTGCTTTGTCTTGTCACTTTTGTTAGTCTGTGGGTTATTGTCAGTTATGTTGGCAGCTGTACAACTGTAATAACAGGTTTGGCTTATGTAATCAAAGCTGTGAAATCTGTCTCTTGTTAAGGGTGGCATGGCCTCTCAGTGGCGCAGGGCTAAGAATAGTGTTCCAAGGGGACCAAATTCTTTGTGTCAGTTGATACAAAATTTTAAATATTAACCTGTTATGGCTACATCTTGGAAATTGCTTTTCTTGAATGTAAAAGGCCTTAATAACCCATTAAAGACTATGAAAACCTCTGTTGTATAAACAGTCATCAAAATTAGGATTTAGTCATTATGAAATGAAGGCTTTTTCCCCTGCCTAAGAGAAGAAAAATGTGGTGGTCATCCTTTTACATTGGGGGTCTTTCAGCTTCTGTTATTTCTCGGTCCTCAGATGCAGAGGGTCGTTGGGGTCTGCCGCAGATATTATTGGATGGAGCTAAATTTACTCTTTGTTGCATTTATACCCCTATATCGAATTATGGAGTTTGTGACAGATTCTAGTAAGGTTCCAGTAATCTTAGGGGGGAATTTTAATTGTGTTAAATATGTGTTACTAGACTACCAGTCTCACTGTGTACCACGAATCTCTAAAGCTGAGATGTTTTCTGTCCAGTTCTAAGATCTTTGGCTTGTCGGATCCTTGGTGGTTGCAACAGACCACAGATAAAGACTACATTCTACTCCTTTCCACATCAATCATATACTAAAATACCTGCCCACTGTGAGGTCAACCAGTATTCTGAGTATTACCATTTTGGACTATGCAGCGATCACTATGTTTTTTTTCTTTTTGCCTGGTCACCATGTTTGACCTTCTTCATGGGAATTTTGTTTTGCTGGAAGACCCTCAATTTAAGAATATATTAAGGTTGGCCAATAGTACTTTTCAGATAATTGTCCACAGGATACATTTAAGGCCACTATACAGGGAGAAATGAGAGACTCAAAAAAGAATGTAACAAACAGTGTGGATTATGAGGAAGTTAACAGATTGGGCCATATTCTGTCTCAGTATCTAAAGGCGAAAGAGTCTGAGTACGATCTCGCATCTCGTGCCAGCCTTTGATATTAATGTCTTCAAGGATGAGTAGTGAAACAGTTTTTTTGAATTTTACCAAAGGTTGTACACCTCCGAGATGTCCTGTTCTGCACAGCAGTTCAGACTTTTTAAAATCCAATTCAACATCCTTCTTTGTCAGAGACCCAACAGGAACTTTTGGAGGAGCTGATTAGCGAGTCTGAGATTGTGGTTGCCTTGAAAGTGCTTACCCAGAGAAAGCTTCCATTCAGGATGGTTTTACATTTTATAAGGCCTTCTCAGACATTCTGCTTCCTGATCTTAAGATGGTCTATCAAGTTTTTATTGTTGCTGGTGAGTATACAGGTACCTTTTCTGAGACTAAAATTGTGTTCCTTGAAAGGTTTGATAACAACCCAGCGTGTATATTCAAAATAATCAAACAATTTGTCTCATAAATCTTGACTGCCAGATGAAGGTAAAAAGTTTAATTATAAGACTATCCAAGGTGTGAAACTACATTATATATCATAGTGATTTTATACAGGGAAGGGGAACTTTTGACAAAGCTAAACTACTTTGTAACATTTCGGCAGTAAGACCACTTAGTTGCACTCTCTTTGGAGCTGAAAAAGCCTTCAACTGGCTGTAATGGCCTTTTTTTGTTTGAAATTATACATTGGTTTGGGTTTGGATCAAATTTCATTCATATGGTTACGTTCATATTCTGCTCCCCAAGCCTGGTTGTTTGCCAATAATCTGGGCTCCAATGCTTTTCACCTCTATAGAGGTACTAGACGGGGCCTCCCCCTCTTGCCCCTCCTATTTAATATCACATTGGAACCTTAGGTTTCTAATGAATTAGAAGAACCAATTTGCGGATTCGAGTATAGACAAATAGAATCTAAAGTCTTTCTTTAGGCAGATTTTTTTAAATATATTATAGCCTTCCTGTCTGTCATTTCTGTTCTTAAATTACTGAATATTATTGAATCATTTTCTGATGTAAGATATCTTGCAATATTTTAGAACTTGGTTTGGGAAGAATTTGGGTAAAGCATACACAAATTCATCTCATATGGTTGAGATTGTTAAGGATGTGACAGGCCACTGATCTCCTTCTTTTTGGTGGGGGAGGCTGGATGCCATTAAGTTGATTATTTTTCTGAAAATTAACTGCCTATTTAGTATGTTTTTCTTGCCCTTTTGTTTTAGCCAAACTTAAATCTCCCAGGTCTCAAGGTGGTATAAATATCCTGGATTTTCAGAAATATCATTGGGCCTTTGTATTAAAGCATGGAGCCCAGTGATTTCAAAATTATGAAGAATTCCAGAGACTGAATAGGCTATGATTAGAGGAGGAGTTGCTAGCCACTCTTCCAATCCTGTTGGCCCTGGGTATGCTTCTCCCCAGTAAATGTGAAGAGTAACTAGTACTTAGTATGACTTCTAAGGCTTTTAGATCATTGATGGTATCAAAATGGAGAGGATTTGCATTTGAGAGAGATGCCCATTTGACTAAATAGGCTTTTTAAAATTCAAAAGAAAGTAATTAAGTGGGTGGCATGGCAGGCTCATGGGATCTGGAAGTTAGGGCAAATTGTGAATGGCACTCAGTTACAACAATTTTGAGGAACTTCAATGAGAATTCCAGCTACCAGCTCCTTATTATTTTCAATGGTATTAACTTTGGCATTCAATATTGGCTTGTGGTGTCAACTTCACTGCTTTGGATGAAGATTGACTGCTCGAAAGTATGGTGAATGCAGCTCTCACCTATAAAGGGTCTTTGTCCCATTTTAATTCTTTACTCCAGTGTAGATCTGAGGACCTCATTCAGAGTCAAAAAGATTTGGGGAAAAGACCTGAATGATACCTTAGAAAAGAAACAATGGCAAATTTTTTGGATTAAGATTGTCAGGATCTCTGTCAGCATCTATAATGTAATCAATGTACTTTGTTGCTCATACACTTGTGGACTCCATTGAAGTTATCCAAGATAAGCTCATCTGCTGGAAATAAATATTGGCCCTGCAATGTTGATGCTGGCACCTTTTCCCATTTGAACCATTGATCTTCTTAAATTTTGGAATGACGTCTGTAAATGTATTGGTGTTCTTCAAACACAGGAACCCACCACTTATAAAATTGTTGTATGGAAGTATTTTGGATTAGCAATTTTGATTTCTCAGTTGAAGACATTTTTGTTAAATTTCCTATTGTTACTGGCAATCATACTAATTTATGTCATTGGGAAGATGGTAAAGGTATATCCTTTAATGCGTAATGAAATTGTGTTTGTACTGCTTATAAGTATGAATGGGTTGCCACTGAGAAACACCATCACCTTTTTAGTCACATTCAAAAATGGGCCTTAATGACTCAGTTTGCTTCTTAATTATGGGGGTAATTTTAGAAGCCCTATTCATGCTTTGGATGTCTGAAAACAAGCGTTGAGACATCCAAAGCACAGACGTCCCTGGAGCCATTTTATAAGCTGGGTCTGTAGATGTCCCTGCCGAACAGAATACTCAGGTTGAAGAAGAAAGACGAAAAGGAGTGTTACTCCATATGATTCTACAACATGTGCCATAGAACCACCAAAACACGGCCATGTTGGGTTTGGTGATATTCACCCCAGTTTGTGAACTTTTATGAATAAAGTGTTCTTTGTTTTATATCATGCTCCTGATTGGTTTGGTCTACTTTCATGTGATGATCGTGCTTTCTAGTTGGACATAGTGTGAGAATGTCCAAGTAGGAACAGGGTGCGGTGTAGGCATGGCCGGATTGTTTCCAAGAACTTTGACGTCTTCACTCCATTTCAGAAATCAAAGGTTATACTTATTATAGGCACCAATAGACATCTGAAAAGTGCGGGTTTTGACAGGCAATCGTCCGGAGGGTATGGAGAAGAAGGTACACTCATATCCCCTTTATCGTATAATTTCACAATGAACACTGGAGATAGGGGCTCATGTTTTCATTTTGCCATGCTATTAGGCATACCCTGTATGCAGGGGCGGCCCAAGAGTGGTGCGGGGCCATGTGTGGAGACTCGGTATGGGGCCTCATTTGCTTAAGGGACCTCACTTGCATAAATATTTGCATAATGTTACCATACACTAACTTTTAGTAAACATGCCTCTTAATGAGTGTATGGATAAAGAAAGACTAAAAGATTTCTACATTACTATAATCCAGTGCAAACCACCAGGCACATTAGGAACTACTACAAGCACTGCCCATTTAGAACCCATAGCAAACCCGTCGTATCGTAACAGCACTACCAGGACTCACAAAGCACCAGACCCTACCTATCAAAAGGCAACACTGCAAATATTAAACCAATACATTTCAGAGAATAACAATACATGACTTACTGAGGAAAGAGAACAAGTGGCAATGTCAAATAGGAATTACATAAACAAAACACCTCAGCTCAGTTACACATGCAGAGGACAAGGAATCACAATTTAGGAACAG
The DNA here is from genome assembly GCA_033557465.1 of Ichthyophis bannanicus. Taxonomy (NCBI): domain Eukaryota; kingdom Metazoa; phylum Chordata; class Amphibia; order Gymnophiona; family Ichthyophiidae; genus Ichthyophis; species Ichthyophis bannanicus. The sequence goes on along the minus strand of CM066049.1, from coordinate 112,883,660 downwards.
GAAGACAATAATTAAACTGGAAACCCCAAAAGCCAAACTTGTAATGTACAACAACACTGTAGAAATAAAACTATAAATTAATTTCTTCTTGTACTAAACAAAGCGCAGACGCTAATGATGCACATTTCCCAGAGCTGACATATTCCAGTTAATAAATTCAAAATAAAGAGATATTTTTCTACCTTTTGTGCATTTTTTTCCAGTTACAATTGCTCCAGCCATTTTCTTCTGGTTTCTTCGTGTCTTCTGCTAACTCTCCATCGTCTGCTGTCCATTTTTCCTTTCTTCTCTCTACTAGCTTTTTTCCATTCTCTCTCTACATCTGCTTTAACATACTAATCTTTCTCCTTTTGCTCTTTCCTCATTCCTATTTCATCCACTCAAATTTTACCCCTCCATCCTCAATCCCCACTTACTCTCCCAATATCCTGCCAATTGTAGATTTTTCTTCCCTCCCACACAAAATATTTTTCCCTCTCCATTTCACTCTCCCAGCTCCATACCATTCTAATCCTCCCCCAACATCAGCTCCCTTCTAGTTCCAGCCCCACCCAGCATCCGCTCCCTTCTAGTCCCCGCATCAGCCCATTTCCATTCCTAGCCCCCCATAAGCCCATTTCCAATCCTATCTTAGCCCCAAAATCAGCCCATTTCCAGTCCTAGCTCCCCCATCCATTTTCACTTCTATCCGAGTCCCTCCATCAGCTCATTTCCAATCCCAGCCCCCCATCAGCCCATTTCTAGTCCTTTCCTAGCCCTACCATCAGCCCATGTCAAATCCTAGCTCCCCTCCACTCAGCCCATTTCCAATCCAAGCCCCCCATGAGCCTACTTCCAGTTCTAGCCCCTCCATGAGTCCATTTCAATCCAAGCCCCCATCACAGCCCATTTCCAATCTTAGCACCACCCAACAGCCCATTTCCAGTCCTATCCTAGCCCCTCCATCAGCCCATTTCCTGTCCTAACACCCCCCCCCACTCAGCCTATTTCCAGTCCTAGCTACCTCCCCTCACAGCCCATTTCCATTCCAAGCCCCCCTCCCCATCAGTTATTTGCAGTTCAAGCCCCCTTCCACTCAGTGCATTTCCATTCCAAGCCCCCGTCCCCATCAGCTATTTGCAGTTCAAGCCCCCCTTCCACTCAGCCCATTTCCAGTCCTAACAATCCCCCCCAGCCCATTACCAGTCCTAAGCCCTCCCATAACCCATTACCACTCCTAAGCCCCCCATCAGCCCACTTCCAGTCCTAATCCCCATCACCCCATTTTCAGTCTTAGCCCCCCATAGCCCATTACCATTCCTAACCCCCCCCATCATCCCATTTCCAGTCTTAACCCCCATAGCCCATTACTATTCCTAGCCACCCATCAGCCCACTTCCAGTCTTAGCCCCCCCCCATAGCCCATTACCAGTCCTAACCCCCCTCCCCACCATCAGCCCAGGTAGATTTAAAACTGGCTGCTGCTGCCGCTGCCGCCATGGCAGCGGCAGAATCAAGCATCCCGCAGGGCCCCACCTGCCCGGCAGAGCCCTCTCTGCAGCATCAGCTCCCAAAGCACGGGCTTTTCAGAGCCGCGAAGGGAGAGTTTCCCTTTCTCTCGACTCTGTTAATCCCTCTGTTAATCCCGCCGGATATCCCATCAGCCCCGGCGAGCTTAACAGAGCTGCGAGAGGTCAGGGAAGCTCTCCCTTCATGACTCTGAAAGCCGACTCTGAGGGAGCTGATGCTGCAGGGAGGGCTCTGTTGGGCAGGGGGGGGGGGCCTGTGGGACGATTGATTCTGCAGCGGCAGCAGCAGCCAGTTTATTTGTTTTTTTATCTACTTGGGCTGATGCAGAATGTTTTTTGCGTGGGACCCCTGAAACGCGGGGCCCTGTGCAAAAACCATTGTTGCTCAATGGACGGGCCGGCACTGCCTGTATGCAACCTTGCTGGAGATAGACGTCCCTGACCCATGGTTTCAAAGCAGGGATGTCTATAGGAATGCCGACAAGGGTGTCCACATCGGGGACATCTATGTTTCTAGAAGTGAACCTCTCAATTAACCTAAAAAAAACAGAAGTATTGATGAGCACTAGGAACAAATCATTCTCACTGCCTCAGCAACTTCATGTAAACGGTGCTTCACTCAACATTTAGAAAGAAATAAAATGTCTGGGTTTTCTACTTGATCAGAACCTCAACATAAAGCATATCAATATGACAACGTGAACAATATACAACAAGACTTAGATGAGATAAAACCTAACACCCCTCCTGACTGCAGATGACTTCCACACAATAGCCCAAGCATTTATCTGCCCACACTTCGATTTCAGTAACATTCTTACAAGGTCTCCCCAAACAAATTCTGAAACCTCTCCAAATGGCACAGAACACGGCGGCTATACTATTATGAAAGTCTTAAGAATTGAACACATTACCCCAATCCTGTACCACCTACATTGGTTTTTGGTGTCTCAAAGAATCAAGTTCAAAGCTATAATGACCACATTTAAGAAAACAACATCACACCAAAATACCCGACATCACTAATTCAGAAACAACAAGAAACAAGAAGTAGGAGAGTAAATATGAGGAACCCGATAGCCACCCCGAGGGCTTCAAGAAGTGCAAACCAGTCAACTACAAACAGAGCCTTCTCATTATATGCACCACCCCTATGGAACTCTTTACCTACCAATCTACGCGAAATGAAGGATATATCCAATGTTATGTCACTCCTTATTTTATGTAATTTATTTTGTGTAACCCACCACTTTGATTGTAGGAAAAAGTGGTATACAAACCTAAATAAATAAATAAAAATCTTTGAGAGAACACCAACCGCCTACCTTTACGGAATGGCGGAATAATTTTCACCAGCTAATGTTGCTGGAGAGATGGCTTGTAAGGGGCAATGTCAAGCGCTGGACAGTGTTCATGTCAGTCTGGGAACCCTATATACAGCAATTAGGGGCACGCAGTCGTAATGAAATTCTTCAATTGGGGAGCTGAACGGAGGAGGGGGGGTGAGTGGTCAATGCTTCTCATTTAGGTCCGTTTTATGCTGCTGGAGTGTGGGGGGGGTAGAAAGGGGGGTGGGAAGGATAATATATTATGATAAACGCCACCAGTTGTATCTTTCTGCTGTCTCCTGGAGGGGATAAGAGTACACCCCTCGTGGAGGCCTGGTTAATTGTTTCCTTTTGCTTGTATTTATTGGTGGATTAAAATAAAGTATTTAAAAAAAAAAATCTTTATTCAGGAAAAAACTCAAAACCTTGCTATTCTCAGAATCCTTCCAGTCTATAATGGACGAACAATCATCAACATTATAAAGAATGACCATTCCACCTTGATGTAAAGCAATCCCTCAAAAGCTCACTCTCCGATTTGTAACTCCCTACATGTATATAGTTGGCCATATCTACTCTCCCATAGGCAGGAAGACATTCTGACAAATTAATTGTTGTTCTTCTAGTTCAGTATGTTCCTTGTTCACTGTAAACTGCTTAGTGCAGTACGAGTTGTATTCTCGGTAAACTTCCTTGATTAAGTGATAAAGCGGTATATAAACCCAATAAATAAATAAATAAATAAAAGTGGGCTGAGGCATACATGTCCCTGGCTTTTATGTGCATTTTCTACTCTGGACATCCCAGATATATTTTGTAACTGTATTGACAGCAGCTATGCTGCTATGCCTATTTTATCTTTTGTTGTTTTAAAATAACTAAATATTCAGTGCTTGCAAAATTAATTACATGCATATTAACCTTTGAATTAGCAAGATACACTTGATTTTTGTGCATAAAAAAATTCTAAGACACATACATTTTTTATTAGAACAATTGTGTGAAACAATCTATCTAAAAATTGGGAAAAAGTCCAAAAATGAACAAAGATATTTTACCTGTGCACGCTCTTAAATAAAAATAGAAGGAATCAGATATGATGCTACCTGTAAAGGACTGTGTTCAATTGCACAGAGAAATTTACTATAATTTTATTGTGTGTTAAAACCAGGATCTGGCAGTATTCATCTTTTACTTGTTACTAGCTTTGTAATTAGGCTGGGCCCTCCAAGGACACATTCTGATAAGTGATGTTTCAGGAAAACATACAAAACTTTTGCTGTCCTCAGCACCTTTTTGCTTAATAATGAGACTGGGCAGCAAAAAGGTTATGCAGGAGTCTGAGAGCTCAAGGTTTCCCTTCCAAGCTGCTCTGTAGGAAACCGAAGCCCAGAACAATTATATTGTTTGTTACAGGAATAATGTAAGATTGTAATTAGAATGATGCTGTTAGAATTACCTGCTCCCCCTAACATATGCTTTCTAAATTAGTTTGGCAAAAATGGCTTGTAACAGTTTGAGTGCGCATTAAAGGAAAAGCAATTAGCTAGCCGAGCAAGCACAATGACAGCTTTTTGGTAGATGGCTTAGATTTTGATGTTATAATGGTCAAGCCCACTGCAAACAATATCTAGAACTGTAATTTTGCTGCATGTTAATGTATTGGTAGTAATTAATTATGAATCATATTCTACAGGGGGTAATAGATGGTTGTCATTTTGCAAACCCTCAAGCCACACATAGACAAAACAATACAAAAAGTCTACTACAAGATGCGAATCATCAGGAGACTGAAACCACTCCTTGCCCCAGAACACTTTCGTACCGTCCTCCAAGCACTGATAACCCCAATACTGGACTTCTGCAATCCGATATACTTGGGACTACCGAAACAAGCCCTCAAACCACTCCAGCTAGCACAAAACACTGCAGCACGAATAATATCCGGTACTGCAAGACAGGACCACATCACACCCGCCTTAAAAGACTTACACTGGCTCCCAATCGGTGCACGCATCAGATACAAAACTATCATAAACCTATTTAAGATAAATCAGCACACATCAGCCAACAGCCTACACACCCTCATTCAACCAGACAACAGCACTCGTCCTAGAAGAAAACAAACACGCAACCGAGTCAGCACCCCAGGTGAATTCAAACACACACGCAAGGACACAACAGACAGAGCTCTCTCCATGGCTGCTCCAACTATATGGAACAAACTACCAGACGACTTGAGGACAACTACAGACCTCAAAGACTTTAGAAAACAGCTAAAAACCATGCTGTTCATAGAACACTATGGACACATCACATAACCTAAGAGAATGTATAACAGCACATATTGCTGCCTGTACAGATAATGTTTTACAGCACCACTGTATATAGCCCACACTGTACATAGCTCAAACCATTCTAGCACGCAACACACCACACCTTGTACATAGCTCACCCCAATCTAGCACACGATACAACACACACTCAACTAAATTGCACCCTCACTGCATGATTAACACACTCACTTTACCCGATTGTTTGCTGTGATACCACCTTGATTAATATGATAAGGCGGTTTAAAAATACTGTTAAATAAATAAATAAATAAAACCCATTTGTATATTGAATTGAAATTAGATACTCAAGGATAGAACAGGACAATCAGAAACATTAATAGATTGGGAGAGTTCTGGGGGACGAAGAGAATTCAAGAAAACTTGGAATAAGACCAGAGAATTCTTAGGATTTGCCTATTAAGTCAGGTTAACGGTTAACTCGGGTTATCTGCAACTAGGTCCCATTGAATAATGTAGAACGTAGTTGTAGATAGCCCGGGTAACTGTTAGCTTGGTATAGTAGACGTGCCCCTTAGTCATGGAGACGTGAAGGGAAAGTGGGGTCTGGGACTGCAGTAGAAATGAAACTGGGCAGACTAGATGGGCCAGATGGTTCTTATCTACCATCATTCTCTATTTTTTTCCTGCTACATGAGTTCTCATAAATTGCACATGAGGTAAATACAAATGGGTTCACCTACAGGCTCATGGAAGGATGGATTACAATTGACTTGGTTTCTTTAAAAGCTCACATAAGATTCTTATGCTTTGTGGGTAGCTTTACTTGCAGACTATTATACAGTTCTCGTTTTAATTTCATTCCAAGGAGTTTTATTTAATACAGTACCAGGAGAACAATATTTAAGTGATATAGGGATCACCATGCAAAAGAATAATGCGGATAATTTTGGTCATTAACTACATAACCTCTCTGTTTTAAAACTCCAGGGCCGTTAAACTCTTGGTTCGACATCAAGATGTCTGGCCAAAAAGTCGTACATGCCCCCAGAATGCCAGGGGGGCATGTCACAAGCTAGCCATATAATGCCAATATTTGGTGCTATCTTGTCTAACTTTATATGGTTGAGCTGGAACACATCAAAGGCTTTCAAAAAGTTACCAGTTAACATCTTGGATTAACTTTAGGAGTGCATTCAACTTGACTGCATAAGTTGTCTGACTATTCACTGGAAACTAATGAGCTGGTTATCCTTAAGTGGATATCTGTCTGCTAATTTCTAAGCTGTCATCAATATGCATTAGATTCTTCCACACCGTGGTACGTGCAAGCAGTGTGCCAGCAACTGACCAACAGTAACGATGTAGGCAATCCCATATTGTGTGTTCCAGCCCTTGACAATTACCGAGGATGTACCTAATGCCTTCTCTTGAGGCAACACTGGTGATTAATGCATGTTACTGGTGGCCACACTAATTGTAATGTGCACTCAACACCCACTCACAACCTAAACCTGCCCCCACCCTGCCCCATCATGTGATGCACAGTTAACATGCATTTCAGCGCATGGTATTGGTACCTCCTGCATGGTAAAATTTACAGCAGGTCTTTGCAGTTAACATAAGCTAATTTCCTTGTTAACAGCTAGCATGGAAAATGGCAAAGAAATGGCAAATACTGCCACTGAAAATCCTTTCAGACTGTCTCGGCACTACGTGTGTTGTGTCGGGAACCTGCATGAGTGGAGCATGAACAAAACTTTGAGTTCTTCAGATAGCAGCAATATTCAGTCTGCTATTTGGATAACTATCCAGGTAAACCTAAGACCACAAAGACATGTCCTAATTTTATTCACGTGGAGCCCGATTTACATAGAGGCACGTCCAGGCCATCTAGACAGCCCCAAACAAGTCGGGCCCTTTTGGACTCTATTCTGGACTGCAGGAACAAAACATTCTCATGGCAGGGGTATGCTGGGTCATCCACAGGCACAGAATCGGGCCTGTGAATGGCACAGCATACCCCTGCCATCTGCAGGGACATCCTCCCCGCAGGGTCCCCTGACTCCTGTGGCTGTGGCCCCAATCATCCCCACCGCCGACCCATGGGAGGGGGGGGGATCCTCTGGCCCAATTACCGGGTCTGTGCTGCTTATTCCACCTTTGGGTTGGAATAAGCAGCACGTCTCCTTTGACCCAGCAGGACCTGAATCGGCCCTGTATGTCCTGCTGGGCTGGCCTGCCCTTGCTTCGCCTCCTCCCACCCCCCACTGGCTCTCCCCATCCTGATGCTCAGGACATATTGGGAGAGCCAGAGGAAGAATCAGGCCCAGACGACTTGAGGGGCTGCATGTCACGCCACATGCAGCCCTACAACCCGCATCCCAGAATTGGCCCATAGTTACTTGAATAGCAGATTTAGTATCACCGCCATGCAAACAATTTTCCTTTGGAATGCTTGAAAAGCAGGTATATCAAGAATAGGTAAATACATAAATAAATAAACGTTAGTGCTGACCACACTCCAAGGAGCTTTGTTCTAGGGGAGGTCTGCTGGGGGGAGGAGTTCTGTGTCAGGATTTTGCTGAGGGGGGAAGATCGGGGGTGGGGGGGGGGCTGTCAGATGGTTTTGACCAGGAATAGGGTTGCCAGATAGAGGGGGGGGGGTGCTGATCAAGAGGGTTAACTTCTGGAGGAGTCAGATTGCACTGACACGAGACAAGCAGCATTTTCTTTTTGGTGCTAGGCTCCTACTTTACATGCCTCAACATCGCTGCTATCTGCTGAGGCATGTAATGAAGACACAGCTGTGCATGAAGTGCCTCTCTGATGTGGTAAGTGCATGGCAGATGTTTGCCCCTCAACTCTCCCGATACTTACCACACAGGCTTTGCACTTACCTCACATTATTTTTGTAGCTAACGTGATGAGTGCAAAAACTTACTGCACTTTGGAAAACATGCCCCAGTATATGTTAACGGTATTAGCATGCACTTCTATTAGCTGAGAATACGTTAGCAACGGCTGTTGAAAATATGTAGTTGTATGATGCTATCACTGTTTTATTTTGAATACAGCCCCCCCAGTCTGAAAAATTAAAGTTATTTAACTATTTCACTCATTTTAATGCATCTAAAAATACATAATTATTGGCGCTTACCTTATGCGCTGCTCAATGTTTCCATGCCCAACTTGTTTCGTTGGTTACACCAACTGCATCAGGGGTTTCTTTTGAACCTGATTGTCACTTTCACTCATGACATTCTTCTTGCCATAGATTATTCTTCATTTAAATACTCCTGGCATCAGCTTCACTCATGGTGTTACCTCCATCATGCATCGCTCCTTATTTAAATACTCTTGAAACTAGTCTGTAGATGAACGGACATCAACATCGTGACATCATTTCCTCCAGTCATAATAAATAAACATAGGGTCAGCGGAAAGGACTGGCACATATTAAATGACTGACATTCAATCACTTCATTTGGATGTAAACCTTTTAATTCAAAGAGCCAATAACTCAGGAATACAATCCGAAATAAACCAATATATATCGTGCCACCTATGATTCTTTGTTCAATGTCGTACTAAAGGGCATCATCACTTCAATAAAGATTTATGTTCAGTTAGGTTTTTAGTTTTCTTGTCATCGCCCTACATACATTTTCTTAGACGGGCACATAATTACAGAGCGTATGGGCTATATCTGACCCACCAGGTTTTTGAAAAAGGCTGAAAACTCATCATTTCCTGCAGTACTTCGTTAGACAGAGCTAACCACCCACTCGGCCACAAGATTCATCATGATTCAGCGCAATACCTCCAGACTGTACGGACTCTTTACTCGATTCTCATTTGGTGTGCCACACCCTAATTAGAGGTAAACGTTAGTCATGTAATATGATATTTGTGTTGCGATATAAAGTTAAGTTTTCATTTAACCTGTAAACCACTTTGAATTTCACATCAGGTAGTATATAAAAGTAGCTAAATAAATAACTATGGCAAAGATAGTTGTACTGGCAGTCATACATATATAATGTTTTCCAGTGAAGGGATTGATGCATCCCTTCACTGCTTTAGCAAACAGCCACTTCAGAACTGAATAAACCACTATGCAGAGCGGAAAGGGGGACGCTCAACCTTTATGCCTCAGGTCATATGAAACCACACATAAAGCACATCAATCACGCAATATTGTAATAGGAACAGATGTAGAATTCATGCATTAATGGGTTAATATTCTTACCTGGTGTGTAAGCTATACAAGGGCCAGATTTAAAGACAGAATAAAGTGCCAAAATGCACCAATGGGTGTAAATGCTCTTAGCCATTTTATGCTCAGTCCGAATATTTCAGATCACAAACTTGTTTCTCCATAGCAGGTTTCAAGTGTTCTTGTAATAAGAGTGCTCCATTAGTATGCAGTCCTCTATGAAATGCTTTTCACATGGAAGATGAATAACCTCTCTATTTTAATTTCTCTGACAGAATATCAGCCTTATGAAAAAATTCTTCCTGAGAGAAACAAATCCTACGAATCTGTAAAAATTCTACAGTTGGTAATGTCATCCTTAATTTTTGGAGATGATGACTCTCAAATCTCAGAAGAGTGTTCTTTTCCACTGGTTTCTGATAAACAGTAGCTATCAATCATTCCCTCTCCTCAAATACAAAGACATCTAAAAAAGATATTTTTAGTCTTGAATATTGCATGGTGAACTTTAAATGAGGATAACATATATCAATCTGCTAGATAAACTCATGAAACCATTGTTTCCTAGCAGTCCAAACTAGAAAAATGTCATCTATAAATCTATACCATGTTTGGACATGTCAAAACCAGATTGGCTGACACAAAAACATTTCTTCAAAACTAGAAGTGAAAAGATTTACTATACTGGAAGCATTAACAGCTCCCATTAAGTTCCTTGAAATTTCAAAAAATAATCGATCATCAAATCTAAAACAATTCTGACTTAAGACTAATTCAAAGAAAGTGAAAAAGAAGTAAGTACTGTAATTGGATGAAAGCCCCCTCTCATATATGCTCTTATACATGAAGCATCCTGTTGTGGAATATTGGTATATAGAACTTCCACATTCATTCTAACCAAGGGCCTCTCTACTAACACTAAGCTTCAGTTTTCTGCTGCTTGACCCATATTATTCCTATGGAGCCTGATTCCAGCAGGGGCACGTCCGGGCCATCGGGCCATCCAAAAAATGGACAGACCCAAATTTGACCAAATTCTGTAACAGCGGGAGCCAGACTGTCCTGCAGTTGCAGAATTGGGCACTTGGATGCCCCGGTATGCCCCTGATTCCACTCTAGAAGATGTCTACACATCTGCCCGGCTAGCCCTCCCTATGTTCCTGCTGGTGTGCCGGTGCTGTGGCATCCCATCGCCATGGTTCTGGGATGTCCAGCAGGAGCCCTGGAAGCCTGCTGCAGAAACAAATGTCTTTTCCCCACTGCTTGACCCTCGACGGGGTCTGCCAGGGCTGAGATTGGGTGGAGGGGATGCACTTGCTGCTGGTCCAAAGATCTGGGGGGGGGGGGGGTTGGTTGCCAGGCCAAATCGCCGCCTTCGGTAGGACTTAATCCACCTCCAAGGTGGAATTCGTCCCACGTCTATCTGTCCCCCGCTGGATGTACAGGGTCGTGGCCTGAATAGGCCCTGTACATCCGAGTGCCTTGGTCTGCCCACACTGCACCCACTCTCTGCCTACGGCCCTCCCCCTACTGCCCCTGTCCAGTGTTCCCCGCATTAACCCTCTGTACATAAAGGGAGGGCTTGCACTGCATAGGATGCCGGGCAAAATAAGGGGTTGGACACCTAACCAGGTCATCCAAACCCGCTAGTCATGTCTCTGCATTGGGCCCATGGGCTCTGTAGCAGACAGCTTGAGCTAAGTGCTAGTAAACCAAGTGTACTTGCACCTACTCCAACTATCTGGTCCAATTTGCCAATAAAATGAGAAGCATCTCTAATACATGAATTAGCTATAAATGTGAATGGCTTCAAACAAGAGTCTAAAAACATTGAAATTGGTTCCAACACAGAATGGTTACTAGAAATAATTGGACGTCCTACAGGATTATCAAAAGATTTAAGCACTTTCAGCACTTAATAAAACACTGGAATCTTTGGATTTTTTGCCTCACTCATTGGCGTGTACATCAACATGTAATCAAACTCTGGAATTTGTTACCAGAGGATGTAGTAAAGGCTGTTAGTGTAGCTGGGTTTAAAAAAGGTTTGGACAAGTTCCTGGAGGAAAGGTCCATAAACCATTATTAAGAAGTGACCGAAGATATCAATGCTTGACCCAGTACAAGCATTGTGGAACTTGTGTCTCTTGGGGAAACTGCTAGGTACGTATGACCTAGATTGGCCACTGTTGGAAACAGGATACTGGGCTTGATGGACCTTGGTCTGACCCAGTATGGCATATCTTATGTTCTTATGCCTACAAAAATTTGTACTCATTCTTAGTAATGAATCCTTTTTTAAAAGCTGACTGTCAGATCATAAATAGTCTTTATTAAATTCACTTCTGGATCTTCATTCAATGACCACTAGAATTGATTGAGTTGTGCTTCACTAATATATTCTCTATCTTGCACTCCACTGACCCACCCTTGTCTGCAGCCTTTATTAGCAAATCTGGATGCTCGATCAATTCTTTTAGAGCCTGCTTTTCTTGGCACGTTAAATTAAAAAAATTGTGTTAAACTCTTTCATACCATTCCAAGTCACACAACACAAAATCCTTGAAGGTGCCTTTGTGCACATCTATTGAGACTAAACAATATGTGTCTTGCCAGAAAAACGTATTTTATAAAGAAATAAATTTTGCTTGCAAGTTCCATATATGACTAAATGAGCCTGAAATTAGTTGGTTCAATGATAAACCTTTATCATTGAAGAGTGGAGGAGTGGCCTAGTGGTAGGGGCAAGGTACTTCAGGCCAGAAGGTCAGGGGTTCAAATCCCACTAGAGGACAGCAACCTTGGGCCGGAAGGACTGAGGTTTCTAGTCCCACAGGTGCTCCTTGTGCTCTTGGGCAAGCCACTTAACCCTCCATAGCCCATGTTCCCTGTAAAATAGTTATCTCCAAGTTATAATGCCCTGTTCAATGTAATTTCAGTTTGTTCAATGTAAACCACACTGATGCAGAATAGCACAGTATATAAGAGGATGTAAATAAAATAAAAATAATGCACTTTCTTGTAATCGTGATACAGAGATTTTGGCAATGTTAATTACTGTTGATTCTTGAATGGATATTTGTCATTTAATTAGTTGTGTGAATCCCTTCTGTTATCCATGTCATGGCACTGACGTATGTTCACCTGCACAGACTAGTTTCAAGAGTATTTAGATAAGGAGCAATACATGGTGGGAGTAACACCATGTTTGGAGCTGATGCCAATAAAGAGCTCCAGGAGTATTTAAGTGAAAAATATGCTGTGGGTGAAACTGACGGTCCAAATTAAAAACAAAACAAAACAAAAAAAAACCTCCTGATGCTGTTGGAGTAACCAATGAAACTTGAGTTGGGTATGAGTACGGAGCAGTAGAGATGTGCTTTTGTATGGAACAAAAGGGACAATGTGTACTATTATGCAATTTCATGCACCCTTTGCGCATGGATGAATAGTGTGTGCTATTATGTAATAGTGCATAATAATGCTCAATAGTGCATAGTACTGACAAAAAATAAAAATGCAAAACAAAATGATACAAAACGAAATTTGATGGCTTGCCGCTTGCACACCCCTATTGAGCAGCACATAAGATATGTGCCAATGATTATGGATTATTAAAATGATTAGATTAAGAAGGGCATGCAGAGGTAATTCTGTTGACCTCCCCTTTCATTGCAGTTCCATTTTACAAATTTTTCATTTGAGAGTTGCTCCATAAGTATTTATGGAGTGGTTTTTAGGTATCATTTATGGTATCATATGCACTTCAGCAGGAGGTGTTGGGTAGTTTGGTGATTTGTAACATGAAACAACTTGATCTGCTACCATATTTGGTGAAGTAACTGCAACTTATCAAGTGATGCAGTCAACCAGTATCTGCACAGTTTGGTTCGAGTGATAAAATGGCTTCCTGAGAATTGCACAATGAACATATACAGATCTGTAAGTTCAGAAGATACTTTCAAACTGTGTGTCCATTACGTAGCTTTAGTAAAACTCTAGTCACAAAGATGGCAAGATACTTGAACAATCTTTCATTGCAAAATTTATTGGCATGGCAAGCATCTAGAGCAGTAAAAATATTACCTTGATGTGTCATATTTCAATGCAGAAGGTCGGATTTATCAAAAGGTTTCACCCCGTTTATGCCTACAGGGAAAGCTCTGATGAATCAGATCGGTAGAGTAACTTAGAGCGAAGCTGTATCAGTACCGGCAGAGATAAGATTAGTTTCAAGTTTCAGCCTCGTCAGTCAAAATGTGACACCTTAGGCTAATGGGCTTACTGCACTAGCCATTCTACTGATATGTGTTTTGTTCTGGAAGATTGCAAAAACAGTACTCTTTCATCTGGGATTTTGACTAAGACTATTTATTCACTCTATGGTACAAACTTAAGCCTATTAAACAAGATGAAAACTGCACACATAGTGCGACAAAATGGCACGTTTCCCTTTCTTCCTTTAACAAACTCATATTTGTTTAGCTGAGTTTTACTGCTGTATCTATAAGTCACAGTGGTTTACATAAAACAAACAGACCCAAATGGGCTTAACATGAAGCACAATTAGAGATAATAAGGTGGAAGTAAGATAAAGCCAAAAAGTAGTAGTAATACATTGTGCAACGATTTACATGGAGGAATATAAACAAAAAACAATAATGTAAGTAGATGTAGCAACTGAGAAACACTCAGCAAAGAGTAGCATCTTTAGTCCTTTTCTGAAAGTTATAAGGTCGTTAATGGCACGCAGGCGATGAGGAATAGCATTCCATAGTGCAGGGGCAAAGAAGGAGAAAGCCCTCTTTGAAGCGGTACATGATGCTTTAGTGTTCAGATGAAGCATATGTACATAAGGTGTTGAGTGAGTGTGTTCTACAATTCCTATTCTTTGGAATTTCTTGAATCATTGTACAAAGGTAGATTGAGGACAAGTTGTATATGGAGGGACTGGGGAGCAAAGACACACGTTAAACATATGTCATTAAGGCAGCAATGGATCTGGGCCTGTATGAGGCATCTTCGCCGTATGTTTGTGTCTATCTTGAGAGAGTGTGAATCTGTATAGTGGTACAAGGTGATGAATAGGTGACGTGTGTGTACATGCATAATGAGGAAAATGTGGTAGGGTTATGCATGTGTGTCTTGGAGTGTTGGATTGTGTGCATTTGTGTGTGTGTGTGTGTGTGTGTGTGTGTCTCTCTCTCTCTCTCTCTCTATGATCATCCTCCCAGGCTTCCCCCAATATCTCCCTCTCTCTTTCATGACCCCCCCCCCCTAGCTTTCCCTACTCTCTCCTTCTCATGACACCCCAGGCTTCCCACAGTGTCTCTCTCATGACTTCTACCAGGTTTCACCCAGTGTCTTTCTCTCTCATAAACTTCCCAAGGCTTCACCCAGACTCTTTCTTTCTCTCTCTTTCTCTCTTATATCTAGCCCCTCATCCAGTTATTCTCACTCGCTGATTGCCATGTCTGGATACAGCTCCAGAAAAATGGCAACCGTTTAAAGCAAGAGCTGTACACCAATCAGGTTTTCAGTATATCCCTAATGAATATGCCAGAGAGATTTGCATGTATACTTCAGCCACCTAGAAATCTGTCTCATACCTATTCATTAGAAATATCCAGAAAACCCCACTAGTATGCAGCCTTCAACAACCAGAAATTTCTTATCCCTGACATATTGCAGGGACTCAGAGAGAGACTGGCAGAAGCGCCTCCAATATACAATACTGCAAACTGCTGGTACTTGTTATAAGGCCCCACAGTCACCCACATGGGGAAATCATTCAGCCTAAATGGTTCCTACTCAAGATCCTGCTCTATTGTCATATATAGAATTATTCAGTGCAGAGAGTAACATAGTAACATAGTAAATGACGGGAGATAAAGACCAGTATGGTCCATCTAGTCTGCCCAGTAAGATGGCAAGAGTAGGTACACCTGCCACTCTGAGATAGAATGCTACATTGATGGATCAGGCCAGATATTAAAGGCAAGAATCCCCTCACACATTATGAAGTAGACCAAGATGCACTTCTCAAGACCAGACTTCTACATCAATGACCTTATGATCAGGATAATCAAAGAAAACTTTAAAACAATCCATAGAAGCCAATAAATAGAAGCCATAAAAATCTACTGCCTGTCACCATCTGATCACACATTAACCTACTTGTCTGCCTGCCCCTTCCTCCAACATTCCTCCTCACACTATTTTTGGATTGCATTATATGAGTCACTTTTCTTTTGTTTTGCTAACCTTAGAGAGGATTTGTTAGCTCCTGAAAGCTAGGTAAGGAATGCATTTTGTAATTTTATTTTATTTTATTGTTTTTTCATTGTTAATCTTTATTTCTATTCATTGTAACAGCAGAAGGACAAACCCCAGAATGCTTTGGAATAGGAATAAATAAATGTCCTTCCTCTAAAACTCCAACATCCATAGGGCTTTATCAAAAATGCTATCCCATTTTGTGTTAATTGGACAATCATTTGATAAACTTGGCCTGAAATCTGAAGAAAGTAGACTTTTTTATAGACAAATTTGGTTTTCTTAGCCCAGACATTTTGAACTGACATCCACTAAAATGGGCCACACAATTAGGGGAACCTGCAGACAGTCCAGAGAACTTGTAATGGTTCTGTTGGCTTTCCATAGAATCATTATAGTCCGCCATGGTTTTCAGCAGGCGTGAGGTTACCTTCCAAACTAGAGCGCTTTGCTGAACTAGAATAGGTACCTAACTCTTGTTTAGAAAGGCAAATATATAACCAAAAATGTAGGTTAGGGGTGCAACCAAATACATATGAAGTGAGTTTTTAGAAATGACGCCTAAGAAGCTCTGGAATATCCAGAGCACAATGTTCAAAAAGCCAAGAGCGGCAGCATTGAAGGGAGGCGAGTATAAGTGCCTTCTGAAAGCCTGCCCCAAAAAATGAATGTCCCACTAACCAGTTCTGGTGATGGGCCTGTCCAGATAGCAAGGCAGAGTACAGCCATAGTTATAGGCAATTTCACAAATGTTAACGTCCCCGAATTGAAGAGCAGCAGAACCGGGTACCTGGAGATGGCGGCAGGGGTATTTCAGAATGGAGATGGCTATGTTGTGAGACTTGCATGCAGATAATGAGACGGGCTGCAGCAGACCAGTAATATGTCTGCAGTATGTATTTACATGCAGAATTCTTCATCCAGGCAATATTCATTGTGGCAATGAGAAACGAGCACTTTTTTGCAGCTTATTCATGTTCAGGAGTAGGTATAGGCATGGATGTCTCAACAACCAGGGCCAGACGTGCTTGGGCTGTTCTGACATCGTACAGCAACATGCATCTCTATTGCTCCGCCCAGGCCATGTCTCCATGACGCTCCCATGCTACATGGACATGCTTGTACCAGGGATGTCTATATACTTGACTTTCTAAAATGGACCCGGGGACGTCTCTGCGATTTGCTTGTCTGAATGCTCATTTTCAGATGTCCAAATCACAATTGTAGCTTCTAAAATTACCCCCTTATTCTCCAGGCATCTTGCCGTTGCCCCAGATGACAAATCAAAAGCTTCTGTCAAAAAGATGTTTTATCTTTAACAATCAATACAGGTTGGTTTAAAACCTGAAAGTGTTATAGCACCATTGGCACTAATACTTCACATCAAACAATAGCAATGCCTGAGGCGGATTTGCAATCTGGATGGCTCCGAGGTAGAATTTTTCTTTCAACTTAATTCTTTGCCTAGTTCTGAAGTTGTTACCATTGTGCTAAAAGTTCTGGTTTTAATGAAGTCATGGCTGATCTGCCAGTCCACATAAATAGAAAGAAAGGTCAGCTGCAGGCCATATGTACAGAAGAGGAAGGAAACAAAGTCTTTTAGCATTAGATGCACTAGCTCAAAACCAGACAGGAAGTCATCTTGGGGCTTCTCTACTTTGGTCCATTTACCCCACTTGGTCCAGTTTGTAGTTTATGTAATTTAATGTAGGTATAGACAGATAATTTAGGGGCCCTTTGACTGAAGCCCAGTAACTAGTGAAGGTGCATTTTCATGCATGACAACTGGTGGCCAGGAATGCTAATGCAGAGATATTCCAATGACTGCGCAATAAAGCGCAAGGTAATTGGCCATGGCATGATGGGGTAGCAAATGGGCAGAATGTGACTGTGGAGAGGGCATTACTGCTGGAGCAGAGGCAATTAATGTGTGCTCAGTGGCAACGTGGCCATTAGCGTGACAGTACCTAAGGACACCTCTGCGTTAGGTGTACCCACATTAAATGCACTGCACGTTAAGGTATTTGGTAGCGCGTTAGCTCTTGAGAACCTGCTGCTCATGCCCCTCACAGCTAATGTGGTTGTAACACCTTAAGTGCAAAACCTTTGTGGTCTTTAGTAAAAAAAGCCCCTTAGAAACATGCACTGTATGGCCCCTCTAGTCTGCTAGCCACTTTGTTTTTTCATACAATATCCTAGATACCAGTTGATCTCTGGATTTTCGTTCACGTTTCACAGCTAGGAATGGGGATGTACATGGGGCAAACCCTATTGGTTGGTTTTAGTTTGTTTGGCCTTTTTTTACAATTGTCAGTTTTACAGTTTGTTTCAAGCATTCATTTTAATAAAAAATATTTTAATGCACATTAAAAATGTTCAATGAGTGCTACTCAACTTAAGGCATGTTAGTCTGTAAGTTCACATGACTTAAATTAATTTAGGACACATTAAGGGGCTCTTTTTCCAAAGTGCTTTAGATTTTTGCATTTAATGTGTGTTTAGCACTAAAACGAATGTTAGGTGCAAATCCTCTGCAATAACTATCAGAGGCTATGACAAGCATGTTCCCGACACTTATTGCTTGGATTCAAACTCTAATGCACAGAGCTATTATCACAGGAGGTAGCGGTAAATGCGCCATCACCTTAACCTGCCCATTCAGCACTCTAACATGCAATTGGCAGTGTGAAAATCAAGTGTTAACGTCACGTTTGGGTCATGGTAATAGTTATCATGTGGGCATGAGAGTTAGCACACACCAAATTGTGCTTAATGCACTTTAGTAAAAGGGCCCTACATTTTTTTAAGAAACATTTATGAACTAAATGTAGATGAAGAAATCCATGGCTCCTACCGAAAATTCTCTATGCTTATTCCAGGCTTTCTTATTTCTGTTGCTGTTGGTCTCCAGCACCTCTTCTGAAAGGTCATTCAGTGGCATAATATTTTTTGATGTTTCTTTCTGGTCTACTCCTTTGGATTCCCATGCCAAGGTCTCTCAGTTTGGAATTTCTTTTCCACTGAAAAAAAAGGATTGCTTCCTGTGCACTGTGCATACAAGAGGTAACTGAATTCCTCATGTTTTCAGCTCTCTTCTCTCCTAGGGTATACATCTCGGAAATAGGAATGTGCATTTGTTGTTTAATGCGCTTCAAATCAATCAATTTATGTACATTGTCAATTAATTCATGTCAAAAAGTTCTAATATGAAGTCCATTTTTATTTAATAAGCTGAATGAGTAAAATAAACCAAAAGCCCAGAAAACAGGGAGGAAGCCTTAAAACAACCCCAAAATGAATTGAAAACGTTTTCCATGCACATCTGTACTGGGAGAGGACCTGGTGGATTCTGATTATCCCTGTCTATATCCTTCTGGAAATAAGGCCTCGAGGACACACAACATTCTGGGTGCGGTGTTTGTTAAAAAATTATGGAGACAGCCTAGTATTCCGCAAAGGGCATGCATTATAGTTTTGTTGTTCTTGCTGCAGTACAAATAAAATCACTGATGAACAAGAATAAAAGCATAATAGTTGATATCCCTGGCAATGGAAAGAATTCCTTATGGATCCAAGACCAGCTTTGCAGCCTGTCTTCTCATAGGACAGATCTACATGCACTAAAACACCAAATCATCTTTGAGTAGTATTAGATTGTGGCTTGCAGAAAGCACAGTAATAAAGAAATAGGGTTGTGCTGCTTCACTGGGGAACACAGCAGATGATTAAGCAATGATAAAGATGAATGTTTATGTTAATGTTTATTAAAAGGCTTTCGATACCGCCAATTACCCAGTAGTTCCTAAGAGGTTTACAATGCTAAAATTTAAAAAAATGAAAGCAAATCCAATTTAGACAGAAAAACATAGACATGCATATTGGCAAAATAAATAAGATGTCAGCAAAATTTCACATATAATATCTCTAATCCAGTGCTACACCCAGTCAATCTGTGTGTCCCAGGAGCCGAGGGCATCGGAGGGCATCACCCGTCCCTTCCCAATGTCTTTTATGGTTTGGTTTGGTCTTTTTGTTTTGGTATGGTAGGCAGCAATTGAGTTGTCAGAATGCCAGGAAATGTACTTTCAAGCTGATGGGATAGTTCAAAAGCTGCAAGAGAATTAGCCAATTTCGAAACCACAAGGGCAAAAAGATACTTATTGAGTCTGGGGTTTCAAGCCATATCCAGTATCTTTACCAATGAAAGGATTGTGCTTAGGGAGCCATTGAAAAACTAAGTTTTGGTTGTAGTTATGGAAGATAATTGCAATACATATGGATGAGAGAGAGAAAACTATCTGAAAACTTCCATTTTATTTGAGATCATTGAACCCTTGGAACCATACGAAGTCCGAAGCAGTTCTCTGTGCGCCACAGGCAAGGAGCTGTCTCTATACTGAGAAGCTTGATAGTGCTGAATGATATCTTAATGCCAGAGGTCAGTTCTACTCACCTACTTGCCATGCTGTAGTATTAGCTAGGAGTGCATAGACTTTGCTTAATAATAGAAGGGCCGGTGCACAGGTGACCTAGTGTAAGAAGTATTGAGCTTCTGGAATTTTATGAAGTCAAATCTAATTCCTGTACCAGTTCTCTGCATGATCTTTTATTTATTTATTTTATTTTATTTACATTCTCTTATATACCGCGCTATTCTGCATCAGTGCGGTTTACATTGAACAAACTGAAATTACATTGAACAGGTTATTATAACTTGGAGATAACTATTTTACAGGGAACATGGGCTACGGAGGGTTAAGTGGCTTGCCCAAGACCACAAGGAGCACCTGTGGGACTAGAAACCCCAGTCCTTCCGGCCCAAGGTTGCTGTCCTCTAGTGGGATTTGAACCCCCGACCTTCCGGCCTGAAGTACCTTGCCCCAACCACTAGGCCACTCCTCCACTCTTTGACTGTTCCTAGGCTCTGGTTTATTTGTTACTGACTCTTGATATCCCACTTATGGTCGATAAAGACCCTAAAGCAGTTTACATTAAAGATCCATACAACACATTGAAAATATGGGGTGTATTTTGAGCCTCAAATAGCGGGGATGTATGCCCTGCCTCGATATACATCCCACTATACGTCCCCCTTGCCATCCCTGTGCAAGGCCCCCTGTACAAACAGCAGAGTTGTATGGGGAGCGTTAGATAGATGTGGAAGAGGGCAGGTGGAGCCAGAGCGAGGACAGTGCGTGGACAGGTCATCACCCCGGATATACAAAACCGATTCTGAGGTCAGCCCCTTACGTCTGGGGTAGGCTTGTTAGACCTCAGAGGTGGAATAAGTCCCCCTGGATATGGGGTAGCCATGGCGGTCAGCGGGCACAAAACATGGAGGTGTGCAGGGGAGCCCTGCAGCCAGACCGTGGCTATGGGAGGCCGGATCAGGGGTCTGGCAGCGGGAAAAGGACAATCTCGGCAGTGGCCGGCAATCACAGCTCCATACATAAGAACATAAGATATGCCATACTGGGTCAGACCAAGGTCCATCAAGCCCAGTATTCTGTTTCCAACAGTGGCCAATCTAGGTCATATGTACCTAGCAGTTTCCCCAAGAGACACAAGTTCCACA
This sequence comes from Ichthyophis bannanicus, assembly GCA_033557465.1. NCBI lineage: Eukaryota > Metazoa > Chordata > Amphibia > Gymnophiona > Ichthyophiidae > Ichthyophis > Ichthyophis bannanicus. The sequence continues at coordinate 112,862,460 of CM066049.1, read as the reverse complement.
ATGCTTGTACTGGGTCAAGCATTGATATCTTCGGTCACTTCTTAATAATGGTTTATGGACCTTTCCTCCAGGAACTTGTCCAAACCTTTTTTAAACCCAGCTACACTAACAGCCTTTACTACATCCTCCGGTAACAAATTCCAGAGTTTGATTACACGTTGAGTGAAAAAATATTTTCTTTTATTAGTCTTAAATAGTTTACCCTGTAGCTTCATTGCATGTCCATAGTCTTTCTATATTCTGATAACGTAAACAATCGATCTACGTTTACCCGTTCCACTCTGTTCATTAATTTATAGACTTCTATCATATCTCCCCTCAGCCGTCTCTTTTCCAGGTTAAAGAGCCCTAACCTTTTTAGCCTTTCTTCATAGGAGTATCCTTCCATCCCCTTTACCATTTTGGTGGCTCTTCTCTGAACCTTTTCTAAAATCGCTATATCCTTTTTAAGATACGGCGACCAGAATTGCACACAATATTCAAGGTGCGGTCTCACCATGGAACGATATAGAGGCATTATAATATCTTTTGTTTTATTTTCCATTCCTTTCCTTATCATACCTAGCATTCTATTTGCCCTCTTGGCCGCCGCTGCACACTGGGCTGAGGGTTTTAACATGGTATTCACAATGACGCCTAAATCTTTTTCCTGGGTGGTGGTTCCTAATGTGGAACCTTGCATCGTGTAACCATAGTTTGGGTTTTTCTTCCCTAGGTGCATAACCTTGCACTTGATCACATTAAATTTCATCTGCCATTTTGATGCCCAGTCTTCCAATTTATCAAGATCCTCTTGCAATTTTTCACAATCCTCTTGGGTTTTAACAACTTTAAATAGTTTTGTGTCATCTGCAAATTTGATAACCTCACTCGTTATTCCACTTTCCAGGTCATTTATGAATATGTCAAAAAGCAGCGGACCCAGCACAGATCCCTGGGGTACACCACTATTCACCTTTCTCCATTGGGAAAATTGGCCATTTAGCCCTACCTTCTGCTTTCTATCTTTTAACCAGTTCCTGATCCACAATAGTACACTGCCTCCTATCCCATGACTCTTTAGTTTTGCCAAAAGTCTCTGATGAGGGACCTTGTCAAAGGCTTTCTGAAAGTCCAGATACACAATATCAACCGACTCACCTTTGTCCACCTGTTTATTCACTCCTTCAAAAAAACATAACAGATTAGTAAGACAAGATCTTCCTTGTCTAAAGCCATGTTGGCTGTCTCCCATTAGGTTGTGACTATCTACATGCTGAGTAATTTTATTCTTTATGATGGTTTCTACCATTTTTCCTGGTACTGACATCAGGCTCACTGGTCTGTAGTTTCCTGGATCACCCCTGGAACCCTTTTTAAAAATTGGTGTTACATTGGCGATCCTCCAATCTTCAGGTATTAGAGATGATTTTAATGATGGTTCACAGATTACTGATAGCAGGTCTGCAATCTCATATTTCAGTTCTTTCAACACCCTTGGATGAATACCATCCGGCCCAGGTGATTTGCTACTCTTCAGTTTATCTAATAGTTGTAAGACATCTTCCCGATGTATCGATATTCAGGAGCCTTCCAGGGGTAGATGTGGATGTGGCTGGATATGCGGCCTGTCAAAATCAGGGCCTGGTCTGCATGTACAAGCCGGTAGACCCGATTCTGATCCCACAGGGGGTGAGGGTCTACCGCTGTATGTCCCAATTCTAAACGGAAGCACATAGGCTGGATGTCCAGTAGAAAATAGGCCTCTATATCAATATATAACAATGGAAAGGAAGATATAACCCCTTACCTGATACCACCCCCCCCCTCAATGCCTCACAGAACAGCCATGTCTTTAACCCTTTCCGAAACCACAGAAAACTTAATTCTGTCTGCACCTCCTCTGTTAACAGCATCATTAACATTTGTGCCTATACTGAGCCCATGGTGGTCAGTGGTTTTCTAAATGCTGGAAGCCATGGGTAAAGAAAATCTGGATATTTGGGGACAGTATCCGGATAACAGCTGGTGATGAATATCTGTTTTTGCAGTGAGTGGCAGCGGCTAACCAGATATGGGTAATTCTCAGCCACTGTCCAGATAGCCAGTCCGCACACACTCAGGACAGCTTTTTTCCTGTCCTAAGTTGTGCAGATACTTATCTGCCTAGTGTTGCTGAAAATCACCTCTATATGGATAAGCTTTAGCTCTTCCTTGGCTCCACCAATGGCTCATTCTGGTACTATTTGGATAGGGCCAGTGAATATTAGGCTTACTGTGGCTTATCTGGTTAGAAAGAAGAAACCTTCCACTGCTGAGCTTGTTTCACATTATCTGCTATTGGGATAGAACATATTAGACATGTCTAAATATTATTTTTAAAACACTTCAAAGCCTCTTTTTGGCTAAGATCAAATGTAAGGTCTGAGTCATGAACTAAGCGCACTCCTATCTTGGCTTTTTTTGACTGTACAATATTTGGTGCGGGGGAGAGGGAATGCTAATGCCCTTCAAACTGACTGCACTAGGGACATGAAACATTTAGGAGTCTGATTATACCAGAGGGGTTAAACTTTCCATTCAAAATATAGCATAAATATTAATTTCTGTAATGGAAATGAAGGCTTGAATAAGCAGCAAGTCACTAGACTGTTTTTTTTTTTAATGCTGTCCTCTCAATGCTGACCCAGCAGCCTCTTGGTAGGGTATTGCTGGAGGTAGATTGCCAGGCCTTTGATTCTGAGTCAATAGAGGGTAAAGTGACTTGCCAAGCTCACAGGGAGTGTTAGTGGGGAATTGAACCCAGATCTCCTGGGTACTAGGCTACTCCTCCACTCCCAGTGGAGTATATAGTGGGGTCCACTAGACTGTACATTCATAAATAAAGAAATAAGGAATAGATAAAATAGAGACTTGCGACTTCAACACTATTATTTAAAAATTCATCTTTGAGTAAGGAAGCTCCTGTGAATAATTATCGTTCTATTTCTTCCTTGCCATTTTCAGCTAAGGTTATGGGAAAATTGTTTTGAGACAGCTTCAGGAATATATTGATAAGCAGGATATACTTAGTGCTTTTCAATTTGGCTTTCACCCACATCCTGGTACTGAAACCTTGTTGTCACTGATGGATACCTTTTTTACTGGTTTCGATCAAGGAAAATCTTATCTATTAATTATGCTTGATATCTCCACAGCTTTTGACACGATTGATGTTGTTGGCAAGACTGCGTGAGATTGGCCTTGATCATAATGTCCATTCCTGGTTCTCTTCTTTTCTGAGGGACAGTTTCAGGTGAGATCTGTGGGAAAATGTTTTTTCTGGCAGCTTATTAATGCCAGTGTACTGCAAGGGTCTGCTCTTTCTGCAATATTAGTTAACATTTATATTGCCCTTATCTTTAAGATCTTTAATGGCCTTGACATTACTTACATGATTTATGCAGATGATATTCAGTGAGGGGTTTCTGTCTCCTACAATGGATGATGCAATGGAGTATGCTACTTTATGCATTAGTATTATAAAATCCTGGATAAATAAAACCGACATTATGTTCTTGTCCTGGGTATTTCCTGACCTGGTGTCTATTATCGTGCGATTGTCTGTTACCAGAGGGTTTTCAGGTTGCAACCTAGGGGTCGTGCTTGGTACCGAATTGAATGTGCAAGCTCATATACAGGAAGTTACTAAGTCTGCCTTTTTAAAGCTCATTTAATCTGCAAACTTAAACCATTTTTGTTTTCTGAGAATCTTCACATTGTGGTTCAAGTTCTGGTTTTGTCACCAGTTGACTACTGTAATAGTCTTTTTCTTGGGCTTCCCTCGTATGCTGTTTGACCTTTGCAGTTGATACAGAATGCGGCGGCACATCTCATTACTATAGAAGAAGGTTTGAGAATGTTTCTACTGAAGTTACATTGGTTACCAATTAAATGCTGCATTTTATATAAAGTCATCATGTTGGTATTTTTCAATCACAGAGCCCCACTTAGCTTGTTGGTGAGTTTACGCTTGCAGGAGACTTCACTGCTAAATATTCCGTTATTTCAGTAGATTCATTTTTAAGTTTTTCATAACGGGATATTTTCCATGGCCATCCCACAAATTTGGAATGCTTTGCCAGCCAAATTGCACTGCATATCAGATATTCTGGTATTTTGAAAAAAATGAAGGCGTATTTGTATCGGCAAGCCTTTTCAGCCTTTTGCATAAACTAATCTTCACGTAGGTGATGTCAGGCTATTTCCTGTGTGTTAACAAGCTAGCAGGTTTATATGTTTTCGAGGCATGTTCATGTTATGTAATGTTTGCTTGTTTTTAGGTGTAAATTTTATGTATGTTTTTTTATCTGTCTTCTAGGTGTTAGTGCGGAATACAATAAAATAAATAAATATCAAACAGTAGATTTTGCAATCTGTTTTCATAATAGTAAATTATAGAGTATAGCTAATATGTGGGATAGTAGCTATTTATGTATTCTATGAAGGATAGAGTGAGCAAGACCCCTAACTAATGGAGTGGGATGCATAAAAACTTTATGATGATAGGCACAGTGTGAAGCAAATAAAGAAAACATTTTAATGAGAGCATGTGTCTGACTTTGCTTTACTCATTATGACTTACAAAAATCACTTACAGTATCATAGGCTTCACGCTGCTCATACACACTTTCAGCTGCAGAATCAAAATGGGCAATTTATTGAAGCAATGGATTTGATAACTATTTCTCATAGACCGACGTTTAGAAGAAACCATTTTTCCTGACACACTATGAAATAATTACAGTACATTTAAATAGACCAGGGATAATTCACTTATATTTCTAACTATAAATTAAAATAGTGTTTGCAGCGATTTAATTTATAGGCATAATAGCAAACCCTGGAGAGTGGATTACTACATCATGGGCCCTTTTACTAAAGTGTGAATTTTCACATGGTAACCGCATGCTGGGGTCCCCAGTAATGCTTACCATGGGGGTATGACGGGTACTCTGCGCCAGCTTTCATTCTGCCAGTCATGCATTAGGGTGAGAAATGTACGGCTTAGGGGTGGAGAGTGGGCGTGGGGAGCACATCGCATTTGGCACAGGGGTATATAGGGTGTGCTGCCAATTTTGCAATTAGCAAGGTTGCAATTACTTTCACTGCAATTGGAGAGGTCAGAGCATCTGCAGTAATCACGCCGCAGGTTAGAGCATACTTCTGTGCATTGCTGAGATGGCTTTGCCCTTAATGCATATTAGTTTTTGTGCTAAATGGGCAGTAAGTGCAAAACCACACACTTTTTTTGTAACAGGACCAATTCATATTGATGTTACATTATTTGCTACGCTACCCTAAGCTGTAGGTGACTTACAGTAAGATACATATACATAGATAGTAACAAATAACATGAACACATGTCTAATACATGGGATATCCTAAAAACAAGCATACCCATTGTAATCATATTATGCTGTGCTCATATGATGAGGTAATGATGTGGACTGTACATTAATGGGTGTGTCTGAGACATAGCTGTAGGTAGTTGTGCAAGCCAGTGCTATAAGTAGTCTGGGCAATGAGTCCTGCTTACAACACTTATGGCGCATTGTCTACATTGTATGTGTCTTAATATTCCAACAATCCTGAGGTTCCAGAGTGCTATATAGGCTACTCCTCTTGAGTATATAAAAGATATACATATATATGCATACAGATGTGTTAACGCTGGGGAAGGCAGGCTATGTTACAAACATTTGTAGGTATGTTTGCATATAATATTCTTCTGAACATTTTGAGAATTCACACAAATATGAGATAGAAAAATTAATAAAAGAAATGAAATATGGTTTGAAACGTGCTCAAAGGAGGAAATAAATCTATGATGGACAAAAGCGTTAGGAAGAGAAAGTTATATCACATATATTGTACTCTGTAAAATTTCAACAGTAATTTCAAAATACCACAAAAATGGAACAAGGTTATTACTGCAGTTCTGTGATCCCAGCTCCTTATTTAGCATCTTGACCCCTAGTGGCAGTACATGAGACTCGTACCACTAGGAGTCAGAGCTTCCATTTTGAACCCAGGCTGGCAGTGGGTGAGGAGTGTCTAGGGATCACATTTTTCCCACCGTTAACTTGCCAGGAATACTCCCAGACAATGCTGGGGGGGGGGGGGGAGGATTGAGGGGATGACTAATGGATATTAATTGGGGAGGTGGGGATAGGTTCTGGATACTCTTTGTACAGGACTAGCCTAATAGTGTAGCAGGCTAGATCTAGGGAATCCACTGATGTCCTTGGGAAAGTTACGTGACTCTCTATGGTCTCAGAGACAAACAGACCATCAGCCCTCGAGGGACAGGGAAATATTTACTTTGAGCTACTACTGAAAATACAGGAGCTAAATAAATTTTACCACTAGCGAGTGCACTTACCACGCTATCTGCTGATGAATTTATGGTGCAGTAAATGTCTGTCTCGGAGCAGTTTCTCCAAATGAGTTTTATGCATCTTTTAGAAGATATAGAATTGTTTTAGAAATTGGAGTATTGAGAGGAATAGGGTCAAGTGTGTTGGTCTGTGGTTGTTTTAGCTCAACCCTTGTGCAGTTAGTTTTATTTATTATTTAGTTTTATGCATACCATGACAGTCCTGAGCCTCACTTCTAAGTCGGGGTATGTGGCGTATGATGTCAGTCTCTCAAATTTACTGCTAATAGTAGCCAGCCACAATAGGGTGCCCGGCCCATAACCGGGCTGCTGGGGGAAGGTGGGCCCCAGGGGGGCAGAGTAGTTGCATGTGGGGGATAGGCTAGGCTGTGGGAAAAAGGAGGTGAGGAGGCTAAGACCAATAAAGGCCAGCGGCAGCAGGCAGGGCTTTCTCGTTCCCCAAGCCAATGAATTAGCTGACACGGTCTTGTTTTCAGCTCGCACACTTCAGGCAACTTGCCTCAGAGGCAGCCCCTTAGCCGACCCTAATGCCAGCAGAGATGTGGAGCATGGGTGCTCAGTGCCACCAGAATGTTGATGGCATCCCTGTTACCCAGCACATGGAAGGCTTATTGGAGGGCCTGGGTTTGGCTGTGCAGCTTCACCGAGTGGCAGGGCTTCAGCCCAGATCAGGTCCTGACTGTGGGGCAGTTCCTGGAATTTGTGATGGGGCTGAAGATGGAGGGAGACTCACTCAGGCACACCAGTCTGATGCTAGCGGGGGTAGCTTTATTCCTGAAGCTCAGAGGCAGACGGGATAACAAAAGACTTCGTACTAAAAAAGAAAATGGAGGGCTGGACAAAGGAGGCCAAACCAGGTCCGGACGGGTGAAGACCGGTCACACTGCACATGCTGCAGAGAGCAATACAGATGGCCCCAGAAGTGGCTACAGATGGATTCAAAGAGATGTTTTTCAGGGTTACCCTTTTGATTATGTTCTTTGGTGCCTTCAGGATGGGGGAAGCCATACCACTATCCAAGTCGGACACTGTGGGCCCAGCCCTGAGGACAGAGGACATCACAGTGGAGGAGGGCAAGGTCAGGTTGTTCTTGATGAGGTCCAAGATGGACCGGTATGGCAAGGGGAGAATGGTGTGGCTCCACACCACCAGTGTCCGAGACCTGTGCTCATTGAGCGATCTGCAGGTGTGCCCACTGGTGAGCTGGGCCTTCCTGCGACACTGGGATGACTCGTGTTTGTCACAGTTCCAATTCAAGGCAATGTGGCTCAGGGCAATTGAAGGGGCAGGTTCTGGGTGGGAAGGGCTCACCCTTTGTTCTAAATAGGGGCAGCCACGGCAGCCCACTAAGTACAGCTAGGGACAAACCACATTCAGGCCTTCGGCAGGTGGTGCTCAGACCAGTACAAGCTATACATATGATGAGGGGGAGGAGAGGTAGAGGTGGGGAGGTTAAGTAGCCTGGTTAACTGCTGTCATTTCATTCCAATAGGCAACCCTATTTCCATTTAGATAGTGGTGCACTCTTACATTTACTGGACCAAGAGATGAGCACTGGGAGGCCATTTTGGAAAGCAGCTCGGCTACCCCCTCACCCCCCGGGTGTAGTGCAGGTACAGTGGATGGGAAAAAGAGAAATGAAGTGGGACCAGCTGCAGCCCGCGCTCAGCAATTGGCAATGGACAGGCCACCCTCTGGACTTTAACGTGCTACACCTTGGAGGCAATGATCTAGTAGCCTCAAAGGGCATAAACCTGATTATAAAAATCAAGAGGGACCTGGCATGGATCTGTGCTGAACTGGAAGCGGGCATCATCAGGTCCCAGATCCTCCCCCGGCAGAGGTGTTTGGGGGCCAGATAGCCCTATTGGACTTAGAAGAGTAGGAAGAAGATGAACATGGAAGTGGGCAACTTCGTCCATGCCTTGGGGGGTAGGCATGAGGGCATAGTGGCAGGGAGGCATCAGTATAAAAAGGGGATGGAGTGTATTTTAACGAGATCGGGCTGTAGGTTTTCCTGGCAGACCTGCGGCGGGCCGTTGTATTGGTGCTCACAGGTAGGGGAGTCTGGCCACGGCACCTCCTGGTGTTGGGATCTCATCAAGCAGGCAGAGGGAGGTACCACAGTTTGAGAGGAGTTGAAAGGGGGCACATGGCACCTGGAGGTGCCTGGCTGCTGTTGCAGGGAACGTGCTAGGCTTGGGGGGGGGGTGCCCACTCAATGCCCACCCAGTGCCAACACGGAGCAGACGGCAGCAGGGAGGGAAGAAGGCTCCCAAGGCCATGGTGCGGGCCAGGCAGAGGTGTGGTACCTCCCATGGTTAGGAGAAGGCTTTAGGGGATATTGTCAATATTGTTAATATGGTAATACTGTTAATATTGTAATGCTTTTTGTGTGGACATTGTTAATATGTTGTTGCAGTATGTGTATTCAGTGTAATAATGTGGTGATAAAAAGGGGATTGTCCATGAGCTGTGGCCTCTCAATCCCATGAATAAGGCGCCTGTAAAACCAGCAAGGAGGGGGACTGCGGGGCCCTGGCGATCCATGCAGCATGCCCCGGGTTATGCTTGGTGTAGTACTTGCATCGTGTCAGAGAGTTCCCTTCTGGAGTTCGTAAGATGCAACATGCATGGGCAGTTTGTCAAGAGGTGCTTGGAAATTCTTTATCAAGCCTGCGATGCTCCACACAATGCTAAATGTTTGTCTCCTTTGCCACATTTTCTTGGTCTGTGATTGCATTTCCTGCAGGGCAGGTCCTAAGTGTGTCCGCAACAATTACACCGACTTTTCACTTACCGTACATTTGCACCTAATACTCGGTATTTGCAAATATTTAGTGAACTTTAGTAGTACACAATAAATTGCCTGAAAGTAGGTACCAGTGTAAATACGATGTATATAGTTTACCCTGTTTTCCAAGTTACTTGTTCCTGTTCAATGTAATGACCTGACTTTTGTTCATTGTCGGTTACCTTTTTGTTTTATGTAAACCGCGCTGATCGCAAATAGTGCGGTATATAAGAAATGTAAATAAAATAAAATAAATAAAATAAATAAGATAGTTTCCCCAGTTATTTCCAAGTTGATCTCCCCGTTCATTGTAATTACAACTCAGAGTGCCTGCTTTGTATATTTATTTTTATTTATTTATTTGCAGTCTCTTTTATACCGCGCTATTCGACATCAGTGCGGTTTACAATGAACATAAGAGTTGCACATCTCAATTTCGTGATTTGTGCTTACAGTGAAACAGGTATAATAACTTGGGTATACATTAAACAGGAAAATTAAACTTGGGTATGCATTAAGCAGGTATAACAGGTAAAATAGGGTATAAATAACCAGTCCCTTAACAAGGAGACACGATGAATAAATACAGTCTACTTTATGCAACAATATAATGAGTTATGCGGCACTGCATAAGTTTCTCATGGTGGTTGGAGGGGAAGGTGTGATTGTGAGTGATCAGTCTGGGAATGTGACGTGCTTGAGTTTGAGGTGCTGCATTGAGATGTGAGAGTGGGTGAGTGTGGTATAGTTGATGTTGAATGTAAACCGCACTGATCTAAAATAGTGCGGTATAGAAGAAATGTAAAATAAATAAATAATAAATAAATTGATTTAAGGCTCACTAACCTATGAATTAAGGTATGTTAAGCTGATTAGTACAAGTTAAATGCTATAACATATATTTAAAATGTTCTTTTCAAATGAATGTGTGAAAAAAAACTGAACAAACTTCCTACAAAAGGGAAAATGTCAAGAAAAAAATGAAAAGCTCCTATCCCTACCCCATAGTTTCATGTGAGACATGTGTATGCATGTTCTGGGGTGGTCTTTGCATGGAGTGCAAACAGAGGTGCGATCTACATGCATTGTTTAGAATATAAATGCATTTGTGGACCTTAGCTGCATATAGCGACAGCAACTCTAGAGCAGGCAAAATGCTTGTGACATCAGTCTACTTATGATTTCTGCCACTTTGCTTATAGTATTTAATAAAAACCCACAAGTGTATAGGGGGCATGGTTATGAAAGCACCGTAGCTTGCCATGCATTCAGCTTCAGAAGTTAGCGTGGAGGTGGCAGCAGACCCGTGCTAACACACTAACTGGAACATGTTCCTCACGCCTACACTCCACCCATTCTCCACACATGTTTTAGCGTGTGTTAGCTGCCTCCGCATGTTACCACCCACTAAAATGCTTGTTGGTTCAGTGACATCTCACAGGACAGGGTGATCCTTTTGGCTATTAACCCACGCGCTGGGCCAATGGACCTCTGTTTAGTTTTTAAGGTCTCACAAGTTCAGGGTCAAAGCGGTATTTTTAAAGGATGTGTGATCGCTGTATAGTATCGAAGAGCTTCTTGAGTTTATTTTTTAGCAGGAGTGCAAAGTCAGGCTGTGCCAACTTATTTTAGCTGACAGTGTATGTGTGGGTGAAGTAGGTGTCTTTTATTTCAGTGTAGAAGATCATCTTGTATTACAGGACAGACGGCATTGTGTTGACATTGAACTGAAGGTAAAATTAATCTTTCAGGGCAGAGATTGGATGATTTTGGACACTTCACTGCTGCCTTTCCCACAGAATTTCAGATGTTTTGACATAGACGTCCCTGATTTCACCTACATGGCCTCTCTAGAATGGGCCTTTGGATGGGCAGTTTTCAAATAGCTCGTTTGCACAGGCAAAACACTCTGTTACTCAGGGAAATGGCTTTGAAATTGCCCTCATAGATTATTCATGTATATGCCTCTAATATAATAACTCGATGTATAAACGTACATGCAAAAATGTGTGTGAGTTAGGCATTGCTGTGAGCAAAGCTTGGGAAGCAAGTGGGTGGAGTCATGAATTACATGCATAGTCGATAAAGTTACACAACGACAAGCGTAGTTCAGTCATGTATATTATGCCTGCTCAGGGACAGGTATAAATATATGTGAACCCATTTTATATGCACTTTCTGCAGCTTTTTTGGGTAAATTTTATAGAGACTTTTAGGCAGTTATGTACCTTTAAAAACTAGGCTTCAAAGAGATGTCTGCCTGACCTCTCAATTGAGGTGGCAGGTTATAAATTTACCCGCCTACTCTTGTGCTATTAGCCCTATACATAGATCAGCATTTCCCACCCCCCCCCCCCCCCCCCCCCCCCCCCCCCCCCCCCCCCCCCCCCCCCCCCCCCCCCCCCCCCCCCCCCCCCCCCCCCCCCCCCCCCCCACACCCCCCCCCCCCCCCCCCCCCCCCCCCCCCCCCCCCCCCCCCCCCCCCCCCCCCCCCGATTTTAGGTTAGAAGGCCCAAGAGTGTTATTACTGGCTCTGAACCCTTGAAAATCTTTCTTGGAATCACCCGAGAGTACTATAATTAGAAAAGATTGTTTATGGTTAAAATATAAAACATATGCATCGGCATATATGGTGCTCATATTTTTACAGATTTCTACATTTCGCCGGTCAGCATCAGTGGCCAGATAAGTGATGGTACACATTGGAGAACTAGGATATTAAATTATTGCACCCATTATAAATCAATCAGCATTGCCGGCTGAAGGTCATTCAGTAGTAAATAGAAAGTTTCAGATGTCCCCTTCTAAGAGAATAACTGTTATCTGCAGAGGTATAAATCCGCCAGAGTCTTAAATACTAGAAAAATGCTCACAGGCATCTCTCAAAGAACCAATTACCTGCCGATTCGCAAAATTTCATAAATTATTAAGGAAAATCAGAGATTGATGGGATCAACTTTCACCCTCTTGAAGTGGCAATAAAAGTGTATGGTTTCCCTTTCCAAAGGAATTTTAGACCTTGAACAGCTGAAGAGATTTTATGCTTTGTCTGAAATGTGCAGAGAGAAAGTGAGATTCAATCCACCCTCAGATTAATTTATTTTGTTAATCTGTTGATATATTTTACATGAAACAGTGTGAACATTCCTCTGCCCTGCATTTCTAGAACACCATATAAATCAACATGAAACAAACAATGACAAATTAACTTGGAATAAGAAATTAGAAGGGGACCATCAGATCTATGGGAGAATGAGGTCTGACTATTAAAGTGAAGCTGATGTAAAAGCAATAAATCCATAATTAGTCACATGTACATGATTATGCAGGTTTTAGAAATGTAATAACGTAGCAGGCAATGACGTTTCTACCTTTTTCTCTTATGTACAAAATCTTCTACCACTAGTGTTTGAAGTATGCAAAGTTTCAAGGGACAGAAGACCCATTCCTTCATCCATATGGCCTCATTTGTTTCCAGTGCCATGTATCTCTCAATATTTTTCTCCACACTAGTTTGTTTTCCAATTGTAACTTTCCATTGCGTTTGTAATTTGAAAGCATCTAACACTGTAGGGTAGAAATTTTCGAGCAGTCTGCATTGAGATCAAGACCTCATGTACTCTTTATCTGTGGGCTTTGGAAAAATTTGCAATGTGAAAATGCAAAGTATATGTAGTTGGTTGTTCCTGCTCGGGATTTTTTTTACTAGGGCCAAATTTTGTCTGGAAAAGTGGACAAGGAGATTTGAAAATGCAGTTTTTGTGCACACTGGTCCTCCTGGGCCTTGACCGACTGCTGAGAACACCTCCTGCCAATGTAGTTGAAAGTATGTCCATTTTGGAATAGCACACATTTAGATGCACTGAAAGATGGTCATTTTCACAGACTTTTTGTTTGGCTATTACAGGAAAGATTTGGAAAGATGTATGACAGGAGGGGCATTTTCAGCTCTGGCACTGAATATTTGCTTTCACCAGATCGCTCTTTAATGCATTGAAGGATAGCAATTTTCAAAGCCTTCGTTGGTTATTACGGGAAAGATATTTGAAAAGATCTATGACAGGGTTTACCATAATTATCCTGGTAATCCCACAGCCAGTTCGATTTTCAGGATATGTCCAAGGGGTATAAGTGCCTAAAACCATAAAAACCATATAATATACCGCCCTTTACTATATGTATCGGAGCGGTTTACAGATATATTCTAACAGGCACTTTTTATTTCCTTGTCCCCACAGGGCTCAGTCTAAGCGTACCTGAGCCAATGGAGGGTTATGTGACTTGCCCAAGGCCACAAGTAGTGGCCATGGGACTAGAGACCCCAGTCCTACGTATGAGATACATTTGCATAAACTGAGGGCCACATCCATGCCCCTGTGTGCTCTATTGGAATCGGATGCACAAGGACAGGCACAATTCTGATCCCGTGGGGCACATCTAGTCTTGTGGGATTAGAATTGCGACTAGGCCTGTACGTGCAGGCCAGGACCTGTTTCCGGCTGGTCGGCTTGCATATACAGGCATCTACCTGGCTTCCTCAGTCAAGGCTCCTGAATGGAGCAGCGGCGCCATGGCGTCTGGTTGCCATGGCACCGTGGCTCCATTCAGGAGCCATGATCCCCGGCCGCCAACCTGTTCTGCAATTCCCTGCAGCCCGACCCCTGATTTGGTCTCCCAATCAGGGTCTAGCTGTGGGGAATCACGTGCACCCCCTCTGAGCCCTTCCGCCACCCAGGTCAGCCTTCCCCCGCCATCTGGGGAACTTTTTCCACCTTAGAGGTGGAATAAGTTCCCTGTTTAGCCCGCCGGCCCAAGACATACAGGGCCGACATCAGAATCAGCCCTGTATGTCTGGGATCATGGACCGCCTACTGCCCACTGACTATCTGCCCTAACTCTGCCCCCTTCCCACCCTGTCTAGCCTCCCCATACAAACACATTGTTCATATGGGAAGGTTAGCCGGGATGCAGAGGGGGCCGAATAGCGTGGATGGACATCCCAACAGAATGACCCCTTGAGCCTTCAGTGTATGCTAATTTATCTCATGAATATTCATTCTGGATATGCTAATAACCTAGCTGGTGGTGGGGCTAATAACAGATTTTTGGGAAGAGCTGATCTAAGGCAATCAACAAGATACAAGAACACTATCATGAGTCAGTAAGGGATAGGAGCGTTGAGGCGATGGCTAGAGAACTGATCGCAGACAATGAGGTTGAGGATATTACTAAAAAGAGCACTGCCATGAAAACATGAAGACCCACAGAGTCTGACGAAAATCAAAACAGACTTCTGTTGTAGACGATTGTGGATTTGGAATCAGAAGGTTGAATTTAGGTTTATGACAAACTTAAACAAGGCAAACAGGGCCTGATTTTCAAAAGGGCTGATATTTAAACACCATGGCGGTCCACTGTGGCACTTAAATAGCGGTGGGACATTCAGTGGCACTAAGAGCCCCTGCTGAATATCTAGGCGGAGCAGTGCTGTCCAGATAACATAGTAACATAGTAACATAGTAAATGACGGCAGAATAAGTGCCGACACTTATCCGATTAGAGGAATTTTCAGCCGGCACTTATCTAGATTGCAATTTAAGACAAATTTTCATGTGGCCTAAGTTGCCTGGATAATTGCAGACTGAAAATTCCGTTAACCAGATGAAGTCTGCACTTATCCGGATAGCACCAACATTGCCCTCATGCCACCCATGGATCACCATTGCACAAATTGGATAGTGTCGGAGCAGTCTGTGGAGATACTATGTGGCATCATATTAATGCAGCTGAATGCCACATTGGAACCCTCAACCAGACAGCTGCCCGACAGACTAAGAGATCTGAAGATTGGCCCCACATTGTCTAAAGATGTGTGTGAATCTGTTCGATTCCTAGACATTTGATTCATTATAGTTAAATCTCGGAACCCAAATAAAGTTTTAATAAGCACAGGTCATAAATAATACATGACTCCAAAGGACTTAGGGATTGTATACAACAGTATAAATTTGACTGAACATATTCTGTAGGACTAGCTATAAATTATAAATTGCTGTCCAGCGGAGACCAACTAAATTAATAAGTGTTGAAGGAAGAACGTTTTCAGAGAATACACTTCCCGAAGTTAGCAAATTATTCAGGAAAGACGTGGTTTGTGTGTCCAACCACGTAAAATACGGCAACTAATTTGTTTTGACTTCTTAACCAAATGGAAAGCCTTTCAGAAAATTCTTAAATTGTGACGTTGCATAATTCATTATATTCTACTTCATGAAAAAGTGAAAATAATAAGTGAACACTCCCCAAAAAACTCCTTCACTTTGTTATTTGGGGAACTAACAAATGTCACCTTACTAATCACATCTGTTTTTTCCTCATTATACTTACTCCTGTCAGAAAGCTCTTTTTCCCAAGGCCATGAAATCTTAACAGAAGTGAAAAAAAAGATTCATATAGAGAATGAACTGACTTCAGATAATTTTTTTATTAAAAAGAGATGCCACCCAATAAAACATGGTGTATACATGATTGTTTCTTGCTGAGTTAATAAGACAATAGATGTGAATGTAGGTGTATGATAAGCGTTATTGAGGGGTCATTCAATAAAGCATTTTTTGCATGCAGAGCCTCTTTTCCATGTGGAGACATGCATGGCTGAATACTTGCATGTAAGATGCTGCAGGAATCTGGATGGCTTTAATAAAACTGCATGGCTAAATACACACAAATTTATTTTATAGATTTTATGGGGGCATATTCAAAGGGATTCATGTGGTTTGCTGCTGAATATCACCCCCCCCCCTCCCCCAAGTGATTTAAATGCCCATCACTATTTGGTTGGCAATGGGGTGTTTGGGGAGAAGAAAGAGAGAGGAGGGATATTCAGTCATTAACCGGATCGCTAAACCACCTAAATTTAGGACAGGTGAAAGCCATCCAGTTTTGCAATCCGGTTTGTGACTATCACCACTAACCAGACTGCAAAAGAGCAATGCAGTGAAACCGGATATTCAGTACCAGTTGCTGGATAAGTCCTGCCTTAATTTAAAGCAGTGACAGATAGCAGCTATAGTGTCCTCCTGCCATAGATCTTTTCAAATCTTTCCTAAAAAGTCTTTGAAAATTAACATCCTTCAATGCATCTAAATATATGCTGTTCCAATACATACGTACTATCAACATCATTGTTCTCAGGGGTCATTTGAATCCCAAAAAACTGGTCACAGCATTCAATGCAGCAAACAATAATGCAAACATAAAATTTATAATTAGAACAAAACATAGATCATGTCATATCTGCATTTATGTAAGAGAAAGTGAAGATTTAGGCAAAGACCTAATGGAATTTACCTTAAGCTCTGCTTGTAGTGGCCAAAACAAATCTGGATATTCAGTGCTGGTATGCTGATAGTGGCGATATTCAGTGTTTTTGTTGTCCGGACTTTATGCGGATAGTGTTAGTCCAGATATAAGATTGAATATTGCTGCTATCTGGATAACTATGAGCCCACAGACTGCTCTTGATCTAAATCTAGTGCTGAGGCGGACTGTAAAATATGCTGTTGCATTACCAATAGTGCCACTAGGGGGCAGTCTATTTAAGGGCGCTAGATGTTACCGTGGGGCTAATGCAGTAGCAGCTAATGTGTGAGAAAAGCAGATATTACTGGTACTTTTCCATGATATCTGATTTTCATGCGGTGCAGAGGTGAGGAGACATGATTAAGGTGGGGGAGTGAGTTGCACTATTTTTGGCAGCCACCGTGCTGAAATATAATGCGCGGTGGCTGGCCAAAGGGGCCCGATTGCAGCTGCAGAAAACGCCACCTTAAGAGGTGACATTATCTGCTGCTGTGATCTATCATCACAGCATCGTGGCCCCTCCCCACCCCAATCAGGCTCCACCTTAAACAATGTTGTTGGTGTCACGGATGTATAGGTTTGTGGCACTGACAATATTAAAATAACTGCCTACCCCCCTTCAGCACCGATCCCTCCTAGATAGTTCCAATCCCCACTGGAAACTATTAAGGGGGATCTATGCTCACCCAGCCTAAAATCAAAGCCCGGCTAGCCAGTTGGGTAGCCAAAGGGCCCCCCCCCCCTTTTCCTATTCCTGTTAAAAAAAATCCCAACTAGCCTGTCTGGATCCCTCCCCCCCAATCAGCTTGAAGACCCCCTGGTCCCCTTACCCAACATGTCTTCCCCCCCTCCCCCCGATCAATGTTCCCTCTAATTTTCTGTAGGCTGTGTGCGCATAAAATATCAGCTGTGTGCAGCTTTTGAAGGAAGGTTAAATTTTTGTGCGCCACATAATGACACTCGGAGTTACATACTTAAAATTTGACTACACGCCAGAATACAGTATGTACACCACATTGATTTTAATCAAATTAAATGAAAATAGACGATTACTAAATAAAGCAGGAAATTTCTAGTAATTACAATCATAACTTTTAAATTTTAAGACGTCTGTGTTGTTTTTTATCACAATCAGAGCCGTAATTTTTGTGCACTCTGTTGTAAAGTATGTGCGCTCACTCGGCGAGGTGTGTGCGCGCGCACACGCGCATAGCTTAGAGGGAACAGTGCCCCCGATGGTCCATTCCTTTAATCCCTGGTGATGTGGTAATGAAGAGGGGCAGGGGCAGTCCTCCACATTCCTTCTCCCCCAGCATCGGGTCTGGCCAAAATGACCACAATCACCTGGTGCTACCCTCTAGCCTCACATTAGGACCATGAGACTGCGGTCATTTTTGTAAGTACTATTGAGGAGGGCAGGAGCCTGTCCAACCAGGTATTTTTATGGATCTGGAGGGAGGGGGGATGAAGAGACCCAACTGATTAGATGGGAGGGGTGCACCAATCCCCCCAAACAGTTCCCAGTGGGGATCAGGAGCTGTCTAGGAAATTGGTGCTGAAGGGGGGTAGGGGAGGGTCAGCACTTTCTGATTATCTGTACAGCTGTAGCACCGGCAATCATTTTAGGTCAGAGGAAGCACAACTGGTTCATGGGGGAATCAGTATTGTGAAGATGGCTGCTTCCAATCGGCAGCAGCTGCAAAGCAGCCCAAGCATAATCGATTGCAGCTACCACCAGCTTTTAAGGTGGCGTTACCTGCAGCTGTGACGGGGACAATTTTCGCATGATTACTGCTGATTGCCATGCCTACTCCCCACCCTGATTTTGCCCCTGACTGCAACATTTGACGTGCAGATATAGCAGGGAAATGCCTCCAATATCTCCATTTGAACCTTGTTAGTTGCTACCACAGGGTGATATTTCTACTACTACTTATTTGTATAGTGCTATAAGGCATCTGTAGTGCTGAATAGAGACATGTAAGAGACAGATCCTAGTTTCCAGTTGTGTTGTCTGTTTTGACTAGACCAGGGGTCGGCAACCCGCGGCTCCAGAGCCGCATGCGGCTCTTTTTCACCTTTGCCGCGGCTCCGGAGCTAGGCCCTTAAAAAGCCGTTTTTTTGCTCTGGCCGCAAGATCGGCAGCGGCCAGAGCAAAAGACCGGCTTTTCTTCCCACCGGAGGGCTTCAGAGGGAGCCGGGGAAGCCCGCGCGAGGCCCCGGCTCCCTCTGTACAGCCGCCAGCTTGAAGAGCCTTTTCCTTCATGCTGGCGGCTGTTTCTGTAAAGCCACGAATGCTGGGAAAGGTTGCCCTTTAACCTTTCCCAGCATTCGCAGCTTCACAGAAACAGCCGCCAGCGGGAAGGAAAAGGCTCTTCACGCTGGCGGCTGTACAGAGGGAGCCGGGGGGGGGGGGTACTTGGACTGGAAAAGGGCTAAGGGGGGGGGGATGACTTGGACTGGAAAAGGGCTAAGGGGGGGGGGGACTTGGACTGGAAAAGGGCGGTACTTGGACTGGAAAAGGGCTAAGGGGGGGACTTGGACTGGAAAAGGGCTAAGGGGGGTGGACTTGGACTGGAAAAGGGCTAAAGGGGGGGGGGACCTGGACTGGAAAAGGGCTAAGGGGGGGACTTGGACTGGAAAAGGGCTAAGGGGGGGGGACTTGGACTGGAAAAGGGCTAAGGGGGGGGGGGACGTGGACTGGAAAAGGGCTAAGGGGGGGGGACGACTTGGACTGGAAAAGGGCTAAGGGGGGGGGGGACGGACTGGAAATAGGCTGTGATGGGGGGGGGACCTGGACTGTAAAAGGGTTATGGGGGGGGGACATGGACTGGAAATGGGTTGTGATGGGGTGGAGGGGACCTGGACCAGAAAAGGGCTAAGGGGGGGGGACTTGGACTGGAAAAGGGCTATGGTGGAGGAAGGGGGATCTTGGATTGGAAATAGGCTGTGATTAGGGGGGCTAGGACTGCAAATGGGCTGTGATGGTGCGGGGGGACTCGGACTGCAAATGGGCTGTGATGGTGCTGGGGGACTCGGACTGCAAATGGGCTGTGATGGTGGGGGGGGGGGGCCTAGGACTGGAAATAGGCTGTGATGGGGGACTTGGACTGGAAATGGGCTGTGATTGGGGGGGGGGGAGCTAGGACTGGAAATGGCCTGTGATGTGAGGGCTAGCACTGGAAATGGGCTGATGAAGAGCTGGTTTGTACAGGGGTTGCATCTTGTACCATGCTAATTAGAGGGGAATAGATGCACATGCCCCCTGAAGTTTGTGTGGATCCCCCATGCTGGTAATTCAGCCCACATGCATGCTACTGCTGCAGACTTTAGTAAATATGCCCCTTTTTGTCTTCAGATTGACAACTGACTGCACGATCCTGTATATAGCATTAAGGTAAGAAACAATATATGCAGTGTTAGATTTGTTTTAAATGTCGCAATGGTTTTGCGGCTCCCAGTTTTTTTTTCCCCTTCGGAAACGGGTCTAAGTGGCTCTTTATGTCTTAAAGGTTGCAGACCCCTGGACTAGACTAAACACTAATGAGAAGGGTCTATCTAGCAGTGGAAAGGGAGAGATCGCTCCTCTCCCACCGGCTCCCTAAGGCCAATCGGGCCTGTGCACCAGACTTTTAAATTAAGAAGCACCCCTTGGTGTGCCCGCGCCTGAGGGCCTTGCCAGAGGGCCCTTTGCCATGGCCCTTAGGCACGGGCCCAAAGGCGCCCTTGGCGCAATCCGACAAACCCATCACCAGCAGAACACCTGTGAAGCGTCAAGGAGTAGAGCAGGAACAAAGCTCCTCTACATCTCTGAACCTGAACCCCAACCAGTGCCCATACGAAGTAAGCACCCACCACTGCTACTCACAGCCCATTGACTCCATTGCTACCCATCGCTTCCTCACTATCGCTACCTCATTGCTTGCATTGAACCTTGCTGCACAGGCCATAGACTCCATACTACCTTGTTTGTATTTAATCTATATTGCATAGCGTGTAATTCCTATTACCCCATTCCTTGCAATTAACTTTGCTACACAGGCTATAGACTCCTTGCTACCCATTGCTTGTATTGCATAGCGTGTAATCCCCACTACCTCAGTGCTTGTAACTCACCATATTTTGTTTGTATTGCAATGCATATAATCCCCATTCGCTGCATACCCCACTACTCCTCTTCTATGGCCCCACATCACATTGTCCTTCTCTTCCTCATACTCCCCAACTGCCTCCCCTCTTACCACCACCCTCATTCCTCCCCCCCATTTCCCCTCGTCCTTCCTCACCTCTCCCTCCATCCTGACCTCTAACCTAGCATCTGCTCTTGAGCTTCATCAAACCCTCCCCCGCATTCAACCAGCCCCTCTCTCTTTAAGGCAAACTCACCCTCATTTCTGCCATGCAGCATTCTTTTTACCCTGCTCTCTACTACTCCTTCTTCTTCTCTCATCAGGTAATATCCACCCCAACCCTGGCCCTCCCCCTGTTTTCTTTCTCACTCTAAGAAATGTTCCTCACGTAACTTTTCTAATCTCATCCATATCCCTCTCCTTTCCCCTTCCTCCCTCATGCACCACTCACTCATCCAAAGACACCAACCCTAATCCTAGCCCCTTTAGAATTCTGTCTCTCTCTAAGAAGAGATCCCCTTCTACTCCCCCTCCCTCATGTGCCTCACGGAAGGCACACTCATCGAGAGATACCCACCCTTACCCTTGCCCCTCAAGATCTCTATCTTACTCCAGAAAGAAATCCACACGTTGTCCAACCTCATCCATAACCCCCTCCTTTCCCCTTCCACTCTCCCGTTCTCATGTGTCTTATGGAACGCACAGTCTCTAATAAACTTGCTTTTACCCACAATCTTTTTATCTCTAACGCTCTACATCTTTTTGCCCTAACTGAGACTTGGCTCCTCCCAGATGATACCGCATCTACTGCTGCTCTTTGTCACGGGGGCTACCAGTTCTCCCATACGCCTCGTTCCACTGGCCGTGGTGGTGGTGTTGGGCTGCTACTTTCTCCCTCTTGCCAATTCCAACCCCTCATGCTGCCTCAGTCTCACTTCTTTCTCTCTTTTGAAGTCCACTCCATTTGCCTTTCCACTCCTCTTCCTCTCCGAGTACAGTAGCTTTTATCTATCGCCCACCCAACAAATCCGTATCTACCTCCCTTACCGACTTCGACTCCTGGCTTTCCGTCTTTCTGGATCCCTTTTCCCCCTCTCTTATTCTTGGTGATTTCAACATTCACGTCGATAACCCTTCTGATCCCTACGCTTTAAAGCTCCTCACCCTTACCTCCTCATTTGACCTCCAACTTTGTTCCACTGCCCCCACCCACCAGCATGGCCAATGCCTTGACCCGATACTCTTCTCTAATTCCTCTCCCTCGAACTTCCGTAACTCATTTCTTCCCTCATCGGACCATCACCTTTTAAGCTTTAATCTCCAGCGTCCACCGTCTCAACCTCGCCCTGTCACCTCCGACCTATTTAGAAACCTTCATAATATTGATTCCTTGACTCTCTCCTCTACCATTTCTCCATCTCTTCCCTCCATTATGTCCTCCAAGTCCGTCGATGAGGCAGTAACCTCCTATAATGCTGCACTATCCTCAGCTCTGGACACCCTTGCCCCACCTACCCTATGTCCTGTCAGACGTTCTGCACCCCAGCCCTGGCTTTCATTCACAACCCGCTATTTACGCACCTGTGCCCGTTCTGCTGAACGTGCATGGATCAAACCCCACTCCATGAAAGACCTTATACACTTCAAATTCATCCTTGGCTCCTTCCAGTCAGCCATAGCACTTGCCAAACAAGAATACTACATCCACCTGACCAACTCTCTTGCTTCTGATCCTCGCTGCCTCTTTAATACCCTCAATTCTCTCCTCAAGGTGCCCCCGCCCCTCATCCCGCCCTCCCTGTCTGCCCAAACCCTGGTTGATTACTTCCATGACAAAATACACAAGATTACCCTCCAATTCCCTACTTCCTCATCTACCTCACCTCCTCCCCAGTTCTCCCCCCATCCATACTTCCTCTGCTACCCTCTCCTGCTTCCCTATGATCTCTGATGAGGAAACCACACTCCTTCTTTCTTCCTCCAAACCCACCACCTGTTCCTCTGATCCTATCCCCACCCATCTCCTAAACCACATCTCCCCCACCATTGTCCCTTCCATCTCTCTTATTCTCAACCTTTCATTCTCCACTGCAACTGTCCCCGCAGACTTCAAGCACACCGTGGTCACACCTCTCCTCAAGAAACCCTCACTCGATCCTACCTGTCCCTCTAACTACCGACCCATCTCCCTCCATCCCTTCATATCTAAACTAATTGAACGAGCAGTCCACCGCCGCTGCCTTGATTTCCTCACCTCTCAGGTCCTCCTGGACCCTCTACAATCTGGCTTCCGTCCCTTACACTCCACTGAAATGGCTCTTACAAAAGTCTCCAGTGATTTGTTCCTGGCTAAATCTAAGGGCCTCTACTCCATCCTCATCCTTCTCAACCTCTCTGCTGCCTTTGACACTGTTGACCACAATCTTCTCCTCGCCATTCTCTCCTTGCTTGGTTTCAAGGCCTCTGTACTTTCCTGGTTCTCCTACCTCTCCCATCGCTCCTTTAGTGTATGCTTTGGCAGTTCCTCCTCCTCTCCCAACCTGCTCCATGTTGGTGTACCCCAGGGATCCGTCCTTGATCCGCTCCTTTTCTCTCTCTATACCCATTCCCTTGGTACACTTATCTCCTCCCGTGGCTTTCAATACAACCTCTATGCTGATGATGCCCAAATCTACCTCTCTATGCCTAATATCTCTACAGCAATCCAGACCAAGATCTCTGCCTGATTTTCTGACATCGCTGCCTGGATGTCTCACCATCACTTGAAACTGAACATGGCCAAGACTGAACTCCTTTTCTTTCTCCCCAAATCCTCCCCTCCTCTCCCTCCCTTCTCAGTCTCCATAGATGACTCTACAATCCTTCCGGTTTCCTCAGTCCACAACCTGTGAGTTATCTTTGGCTCCTCTCTCTCCTTCTCCACACATATCCAACATGTAACTAAGACCTGCTGCTTCTTTCTCTACAACATTAGCAAAATCCGCCCCTTCCTTTCTGAACACACTACTAAAACCCTTATCCACTCCTTAATCTCCTCTCGCCTTGACTACTGCAGCCTTCTCCTTACTGGTCTCTCTGTGAGCCATCTCTTTCCCCTTCAATCTATTCAAAATTATGCTGCTCGACTTATCTTTAGCCAGCCTCGCCATGCCTACATTACTCCTCTTCTCAAGTCACTTCACTGGCTCCCTATCCAATTCCGCATCCAATTCAAACTTCTCCTCCTGACCTATAAATGCATTCACTCTATAGCCCTTCATTACCTTTCATCTTTCATCTCTCATCTCTCTCTACATCCCCTCTGGGGAACTTCGCTCTTCTAACAAATTACTTCTATCTAGACCCTCCATTTGCACCGCTAACTCCCAACTTCACTCCTTTCACCTTGCTGCACCGTATGCGTGGAACAACCTACCTGTGTCTATACGCCAGGCACCCTCCCTGGCCCTCTTCAAGTCCAGGTTGAAAACCCACCTCTTCACTGTCGCTTTCAGATCCTGACTTCTACTCTTTGTCCTAACCTGACTCCCGTCCTTGTCATGTCTAAAACTGCAATTACCATACTTTGTTTTACCTCATACTTTGCTTTATCCCAAATTAACTATTGCTCCATGTCACCATAATTGTTTTCCCGGTCTGTCTATTGTTCTGTGTTGTCTTGACTAGATTGTAAGCTCTGACGAGCAGGGACTGTCCTTTTGCTTATATTTCTGTACAGCGCTGTGTGCGTAGCGCTATATAAATGCCAAATAGTACTCGTAGTAGTAGAATGGTAAGGAAACACTTAGGAGGTGAATAGACTGTTTTTACATTAGCCCCACATAGCAGCTAATGCCCCAAACAAATTCTTTGCTCCAGTCTTCACTGAAGAAGATGTCAGAAAGCTGCCCATGCCAGAAATGATATTTAACAGCAACGAGTCAGAAGAGCTTCGGGGCATGCAGACCGGTTAGTGGATGATATTCAGCTGCTGACCATGGTTTAAATTGCGTTGAATATGCCCCCCTAAGTTTGAACTTGAGGTATTGGAGGGCTAAAGTGACCTGCCCAAGACTACAAGTAGCACCAGTGGGATTTCAACCTTGGTTTCTTTGGTCATTAGGCTGCCGCTGCAACCCTAGGCCTTGACTATGCTCCACTTAGGCTGCACCTCTGTGCCCGTCAGATTAAAAGTACGCAGGATAGGATATGCGTGTATGCTTACAGAACAGTGACTTCTTAAAGAGTATTTGTATGTGCTCATTCATGTGTTTAAGTCCTTTAGAACAGAGACTTGCACACATAAATATTGTACAACTTTCCACACGCCCTTTCTGGAATCAGTCCCTACACTTTTTTCTTTTGCTTCTAAATGCTATTAAACACATTTAGTCTTGATCTTTCTCTTCTGTGAAAGCACCGATTCTAAGATATTTATTTCTCTTCTGGACTAACAACTCCCCTCCCTCTCTGTTTATATATATGTATATTCTTTCTGAAATGTTTGCTTGCTGGAACATAGTTTCTGCTTATATAATACAAACATAAATATATTATTTATGTAAAAAATAATTCTCCTCATGGGAATCTGGTGAATGATTCTGAGGAATACCAAACCCGGACGCCCTGTAAAGACTCCTGGAAAAGAGGAATATGTAAAACATTGCAGTCAAAGTCTACACCAAAAAGTGCAGGTATCAGAGTTACTTATAATTCATATATCTGCAATTTTGTTTTATAAAAACTTTACTGGCAATTAAAGCAAAAAGGCTCTGCGCCAAATAACAGGACAACTGTGGAATCCGTGCTAGGAGTACTCCAAACTTAAAAATCAATGTGGAGAAAGATGTGATCAGCAATTGTATTACCTTGCAGACAGATGCTAAGCAAAGTCTATTTTGTCCAGTGCTTCACTAGAAGACTTCAAAGCACTTAAAAGGAAGGTACTCCTCTGAGTAAGCCAGTGCTGTACCAATACTCCAGCATTGTGCAAGGAAGTACCAGTACTTGCCATGAAAATGGAAGTTATCTGATATGCAGAAAATGTACATTTGTTGGCATGCATTTGGTTTGTTAGTATGCCTTCAAAAATATAGGGCATAAAAAATTGATTTAAGACAATTTAACCCATGAAGAAATGTGTTCTAATGTGTGAAAAGTTTTGCAATAACACAAATGTGAAATGAATCAAAAAATGTCTAAAGTTTTGGAAAAAAGGCCCAAATTCCAAAAATAAACTGCTCATCCCCAATGATACGACACTAAAATAATTAAGATCTTATGAATAAAATAATTTGGCATCATACTTTCAAAAGACCAAAAGTAATTCTGTCTGTGTAGTCGCTACAGTGTATTGAAACACGGGTTAGCCATCTCATCGTCACTTTGCCTATTTTGATAACATTTACATATTAAATAGCTTACCGACAAAATGAAATTAGCAAAGGCATAGTAGGAAGCACAGGATAATAAAAATAAATCATATATGCATGGGCAGAAATTCATTGAGGTCATTTCAGTTGATGTTTCCTTTTATAAGCCTGACTTTACATGCTAATCTTCATTTAAGTAGCGTTTCAATAAATGCATAAACTCATATTACTTCGGGTCAGTTTTGAAAAGCAGTTGTGGACTGCATAAATGCTTTCATTTCAATTTGATGGCATGAAGAAATCACTTTTCATTCTGTGGCCAAAGGTTATGAAGCCCATGTAGGGCAGAATTAGGAGCACTCTGAGGTCTGGTTTTCAAGTTACACAGACCCCACTGAAGTTCATTTGCTCTCCGTTTAACTTATGTGCTCAAGTTTGGCTGTAGAAACAGCAGGCCTACCTTGAATGTATAAAGGAGATAGGGCGCCCCTCATAGTCCCCCATAAAGTGATGACTGAAGAACCCCCTTCCTGTCTCCAGAGATTTTAAAACAGCTGTGGCTCAGTACATCCCCTCCCCCATGATATGTCAAGGCTAACCGAGTCAGAAGAACGTACGTGCAAAACACACTTACTACTCCAACCCAGAAGGCACGAAGCAGCCAAATCATCTGCAACCGAGCTTTCTCTTTCTATGCCCCCACACTCTGAAACGCACTCCCATAAGTCTTAAGATTCACCACAGAAATAGCCAATTTTTGCAAGAGACTCAAAATCCACCTATTTACTGTGCACATCTGAAGTGAAATGTAGCACGTTCAATAACACTCATACAAACCCAAACAGTGTTATTATGTTCTCCTTTTAATTCCATCCCTCCACCCTGTTGAAAGCTCCCCCTCGCCCCAGTTACAGCTCTGTTACATATATTCCAAAAGTTGAATGCAATGTGTTCTTTGTAAACTTCATAAGTTAAAGTTATCTGTAAACTGCTTTGACTCTTGAAATTATTTATTTATTTTATTTAATGGTATTTCTATCCCGCCTTTTCCTTTAATCAAGGCGGTTACACAGCAAACAATCAGTAGAAGTGTTACTTGGGTTCAGTGTGTGCATTATGTACAGTGAAGTGTGTGTGTGTAGGTGGGCTGATTAGTGTGCGCTATTTACAGCATGAGCTATATACAGGGAAAGTGTTAAGAGCGTGCAGGTAGGCGGTTAGTCCTTGGTTGTAGCACTCATTGTGTGTTTGGTCCGTAGTGCTCCAGGAATAGCAGGGTCTTTAGTTGTTTTCTGAAGTCCTTAGTGTCTTCCGTGGCTCACAGTTCTTCCGGGAGTGAGTTCCACATGCCAGGTGCTGCCAGCGACAGCGCTCTTCGTGCGGTGGATTTGCATGCTTTTGTGTAGCCTCTGGGCATGTTGTTTGTGTCTGATGTGGCTTTTCTTCTGGGTCTTGTGCTGGTGTCGGGTTGTATGAGGGGTTGAAGACTGTGGGCCGAGTTCCTGTGTTTGATCCTGAATATGTTTAGGATTGTCTTGTATTTTATGCATGAGTTGATTGGGAGCCAGTGTAGGTCTTTTAGTATGGGGGTGATGTGGTCTTGTTTGGATGCACCGGCTATTATTTGTGCTGCCGTGTTTTGGACCATTTGTAGTGGTCTGAGTGACTGTTTTGACATGCCTGTATAGATTGGGTTGCAGAAGTCAAGCATGGGTGTTATTAGGGCTTGACAGACTGTGCGGAAGTGCTCGTGTGTGAGGAGTGGTTTGAGGCGTCTGATTATTTTCATCTTGAAGTATGCGTTTTTGGTGGTTCTGCTGATATGTGATTGAAAGTCTAGCCTCTTATCGAGTGTTACTCTGAGATATTTCACCTCGTTTTTTAGTGGTATGGAAGCCTTGTTGATCTTGATGGAGGGTGGTGGGCTGAAGCTGTTGTTTCGTGTGATGAGCAGTGCTTCTGTCTTGTTGTAATTTATGGTCAGGTTGTTGTTGTGTAGCCAGTTGGACATGTTTTTGAGGCAGTCTGTTATTCTGGTGTAGTCTGGGTTGTCGAGGTTAACTGGGGTGTATATCATGATGTCATCTGCGTATATGATGTAGTGTATCTTGTGCTCTTTTATGATGTCGCAGATTGGTTGTATATAGAGGTTGAATAGCAGTGTGGATAGTGCGGAGCCTTGTGGTACTCCTTGCTTGATCTTTGCTTGTTGAGATGTGATGGGACCGAGCTTGACCTGGAACTTTTGGTCGGTTAGGTAAGAGTTGAACCATCTTAGGGTGGTGCCGTTTAATCCGATGCTCTGTAGTCTGGTTAGGAGGATGTTGTGGTCCACTGTGTCAAAGGCAGCTGATATGTTTAGGAAGATCATTAGTGTTACTTTTTTGTTGTTGTCTATGGTTTGGCATACGTCATTGAGTAGGTATAGCAGTAGAGTTTCGACTCCGTGGTTTGGGCGGAAGCCGTGTTGGTGTATGTCCAGTGGGGCATGGGTGTCAATGTGGTCCTGGAGTTGGTGTTGTACAGCTTTTTCTATGATCTTTGCCATTAGCAGTATGCTGGAGATTGGCCTGTATGCTGCTGGGTTGTTTTTATCTAACGTGGATTTCTTCGGGATTGGCCGTATGGTAGCTAGCTTCAATTGGTCTGGCATGATACCTTGTGTCAGAGAGTTGTGTACTATGTTGTGAATGGTGTTTATGAAGCTGTCCTTTGAAGCCTTGATCCAGGTTACCGGGCATGGGTCTGTTGGTGCGGTGCTTGTGTTGAGCGCTGTGATGATGTCTGCCAGCTGTTTTGTGGAAGGGGTGTTGAATTTCTCCCACGTTGTGGTGATTCTGGTTGGGCTGGTAGTTCCGTTTGTAGGAGCCTGTGGTCTAGCGTCCAGTTTCTCTTGTAGGTGATCTGCGAAGGCTTGTGGGTCAATCTTGGGTCAATCTTGTTGACTCTGATCTGACTCTTGGGCTTCAGTTCTCTTCAGTAGTTAAATCTTGGGTTGTTTTGCATTTTGTCAAGTTCAGTCAGTTATATCACTTCTAGACAAGGATTCTGTTGCTATATCCTACTTCACATTTTTGTCATTGTTATATTGACTTTTGTAATGTATTGTATAATGGATTATATTTAACACTAAAAAAAGCTTCAGTGTATACAAAATTCTACTGTTCACCTGCTTCATTTTGCCAAATATATTGACCTTGCTACTCCATTCCTCAAAAGAGACATTGGCTTCCAATTCTAAAGTATAGAGAGTTAATTTCAAACTCCTGGTCCTTGTATTTAAGGTCATGCATGTAGAACCACTTCCTTTTATTTAATGCATGCATTTCTTATGTTTCAGCACATTGACGTCACTCCCAAGATAATAAAGCAACTATTT
This sequence comes from Ichthyophis bannanicus, assembly GCA_033557465.1. NCBI lineage: Eukaryota > Metazoa > Chordata > Amphibia > Gymnophiona > Ichthyophiidae > Ichthyophis > Ichthyophis bannanicus. Next base: position 112,833,026 of record CM066049.1, on the reverse strand, counting down.
ATTCCTCCTCCATCTTGTGCATGGTTGGGAACTACCTGGAATATAGTTTTTAACATTTTAACTCTCCTATTATGAAATGCAATACCTAAATATCTGAGATTAAAGTCTGCTTTGACCAAATTTAAAGCTGATCTTAAGGTGTTATTCTTTTTGCAGGTTTTCGTAGAGTAAAGGCTGGAGTAGGGACCACAAAAAAAGGGCCATTTTTCTCTTCTCTTTTCTTGTAACCGTTTCCTTCTCTTATTTTTAATTTTATTTTGTAAACCGCTGTGATGCTATTATGAACAGCGGTGTATTAAAAGTGGAATAAACATAAACATAAAGATGGATAAGTGGATTATTAAAACATCAGATGAATGATTCGTGCATGTTTTGAATAAGCTTGTTTAAGCAGTTCTCCATTTTTTATTTTTTGATTAATCAACCTAATGTCTCAAGTTCTGCATGGTGTGACAAATTTTACTTTTCATTCACAGCTCCTGTGGCTACACTGAAAAATGGCTGCCCACCCTTGGTCTACAGTCTATTCTTTATTACATTTGATTTCTAGTATGTTCTGCTCCACTTTGAACTTTTAGGAAAAGCAGAATACAAATGTGTATATATGTAGAAAACTAAAAGGAAATAAAACAATGTAGCAAAAAAAGGAAGCCAATTTCACAAAATGTATATTTTTATTAATATTATTTTCATTAAATGAGAGGCAGCTATTAAGAATGTGTGAAGCCAAAAACATCATTTTTACTGAAAACAAGGGGTTATTCTGTCGCATGAATAGCGGGGATGGACATTCCAATGGGACATCCATCCACCCTATTTGTGCCCCCTCCTGCCAGCATCTAGCTTCCCCGCTGGTTGTACAGGGAAGCTAGGCGGGGGCGGGAAAGGGGAGGATTGGGGGCGGGCAGTGGGTGGTCGCCGGCCCCGGACATACAGGGTCAATTCTAATGTCAGCCCTGTACGTCCGGGGCTGGCGACTTGAATGGGGAAGTTATTGCACCTCTAAGGGGGAATCATTTCCCTGGATGTCAAGGATCGGTGGGCCCAGGGCCGGGAAAGGGTGGCAGGGGGCAGAGAGCATTCCCCTCAGCCTGACCCTGGCCCTGGGAGGCCAAATCGGGGATCAGGCTGTGGGGAATAAACGGTTTTTTCCAGCAGCTGGCATCGCAGCTTTTAAATGGAGCCACAATGCTACAGCTCCATTTAAAAGCCTTGACTGAGTTAGTCGGGCAGTGCTTGTATGTGCAGAGAGGCCTGATCGCAATTCGGATCCTGCGAGGCTAGACATGCCCTGTGGGATCAGAATCGTGTCCCCCTCTGTACGTCTGGTCAAACCAGATGTACAGAGGGGGTGTACGTCAGGGATGGAATGAGCCTGAAACTGAATTTTTTAAATATGCATCATTACTGCACGCCTACTATGGATGCAAATTGCTTGTGTGCAAGTATACCTATGAATTAATGCTTGTATAATCAATATATGTACACACAAATAATTTACACTCACACTTCATTTTCGGGAACACAAATGAATGCCAAACAAACCCAAAATGCACATGCCTAGCATCTATCTCTCAAGGACCATTTTTCCAAATGGATTAATTTTGCGCATACCTGACTCCAAAGCCAGGGTATAAAGAGTACGATCTTAGTCTCTCAGATTTACTGCGAATGCTCTCTGTAGTGCTTGTATCATGCCAAAGAGCGCCTCCTTCTGGAGTTCATAAGATATAGCATGATAGGCAAGTTATCAAGTTGTGCTCGAGATGCATTCATATCAACAGGGAAATAATGGTAATGTGGCACAATCACACACTAAATTACACTTTATATCTTAGACTGAACTATTACAACTTAACACAGAAACAAAAAACAGCAGGGACAGAAATCCTTTGTTCTCTTTCAGTGAGATTGTTTTAAAGCGTGTTGTAACTCTTTGAAGCAGTAATTTAACCATAGGTTTGCTGTAACGAGGTCTCACAGGAGTTGGTATCTTCCTAAAATTTCCAACCAAGTTTGAGGAGCACGGGTGCCCTTGATTTTTTTTTTGATTTTTTTTTTTTTTAGAGGGGGAGGGATTTTCCAGTTACTGAAAAGCAAAGTAACTCTGTAGTTGAGGGACTTTTTTCCAATAGCTATACCAAAGGTTTAAAGGCTAATGTCTCCTTTCTGGATAAGTTTTGGGATTAAAAGATGGCAAATGGAAGACAAATTAGTGACATGTTAAAAAGTGAGTTATTTGATGACGGTATCAATCAAACAGGTTTAATTCTCAACCACCTATCTACTAGTTTCTAATTGGGGTGTTATTCTAACATTCATAATAATAAAAAAAACACTGCATAATAAAATAGATTAAATATTATAGATGGGTTAAAATGTCATAAATTCAATTGAAAGCTTTAGAAAATAAAAATGTTTTTATCTTTTTACCTGCATGCAAGAAGGAATTATCAATGAAGAGACTCGGTGGTTTGAACTGCTGACCCTATGACAAGCCATAAATAAGATAAAAACATGCCAGCTTAGCATGAAGAAGAACATACAGCCCCCGATATAGTTGTCAGAACACTGGGAGTTAAAGAAATATATTTCTTGGGAATTGAGGGGTGGAAGAGAACCAAGCAAGAGAATCAGGTAAAGAACTGAGCGAGTGGGGCAAACGTCAAATAACAATATAAATCTGACAAGGTCCGGGCTGATAATTGCAGACATAAGCTGGAAAAAAAGGTCAATGGAGAGGGGTACAGATATGAGAAAAATAACATGGCAGATCACACAAGTGGGGGTCCCTAGAGAGCTGAAACAGAAAATTAGCTAATTAGAGAAAAATGCCCTGAATAGCAAGTATGATCCTGAGCAAGGATATGTAATGTGACAGGACCAGATAGCCGATGAGTTCATCTCCTGCATAGTGAAGGCTATGTAGGATATGGATTCCCTGGGGTCTTGCTTGTAGCTGTTTAGGAGATCTGCACCCAGACCCTGTTTGTTTGCTATGAGAAGTGGCAAGATCTGTAATTCCACTAGACTGCTTTTTTCTTTGTTCTTAGTCTTTTATTACTCCCTATCTTACAAAAACAAAGGATCCCTTTGGAACGAAAAATCTGTGAGATAGTAATTATCATGTACGAGTGTACTGTCCTGCATAAGGTGAGGTTTATTGGGAAGTGGTAAGTAGGGGCGGCCCAAGGGGGGGTGCGGGGCCATGTGCGGAGATTTGGTGATGGGGCCTCATTTGCATAAGGGGCCTCATTTGCATAATGTTACCATACACTAACTTTTAGTAAAGATGCCTCTTAATGAGTGTATGGATAAAGAAAGACTAAAAGATTTCTACATTACTATAATCCAGTGCCAACCGCCAGGCACATTAGGAACTACTATAAACACTGCCCATTTACAACCCATACTACAAAATAACTGGTACTCTATGCAGCTATACCCATAAACAAAAATAGAGCAAAAAGCAAAAATCGTAAATCAAAAAGTGCATGTATGTATGTTAATGTTGGAAGATTAACCATGAGGAAAAACCACTCCCTCTCGTGGCTTTACTTCCTTTTTACTCAATTAGTATGAGCCCCATTGGAGCTTTAAAACCATAGGTAAAAAACACCATGTGATGGTGCGCCCTGCACCCAGTGTATCCAAAAATTATAATTCTTCCAACATATTCAAAAATTCAAACAAGACCGAGCCAAATAGCAACTTAAACTTGTCACTTATCTGCATGTCCTGATGTTGTTGAGTTCAGTTCATTTTTCAAAAACTCAAACAGGTAACAGTCTCTTTAATGTCCGCAGTTATGTAACCAAGAACACAGTACTGCATTTTGGGCAACCAAAGTCTAATGCCCTGTTTCAACGCTTTCTTTAGACTGCAAACACGGTCTTCTGGATCCCCTGATGCATTCAGGATGCCAACGCATGCTCATTCACGATCTAATGCCCAAATATAAGAGCCAATGACTAAATGCCAATCCTAAACCAATCACAGATGCACACGTCATGAAAAAAGGCTCCTTGCAGATAACTCACAAAAGACTATTCCAATCAAGTTCTTTATTGAGACCAAATGGTTCTACCATAGACAACTTAAATATCCATGTTTGTTCAAGTAACTGGAGACGTTGTTCACGATTACCCCCTCTTGGATTTTGTGGTACATAATCTAGAATCGTGTTGATAGATGACAGAGGGTCCTAATTTTTTTGTTATACTGCCTTGGTAACATTATTTATGTGTGTTTCCAGACTCAGTCATTGATTCAGGGTGATTGCTAGGTAGTGCACCTCTTGCTTCATCATCAATTCTGCATCTTTTACTCATAGAGAAGTTGGTGGGGTGAAGATTGGGTCTTTAGAGATAAACTACACTTCAGTCTTCTTGCAGTTCACTCTAAGGTTGTGTATGCAGGGTCAGTCTGAGATTGCATTAAAACATTCCATAATCTTGGTGTAATTTGTACTGTCCATGGAGAATGTAGGTGTACAGTAGCACATCGTCAGCATAGATGTGGTATAGTATGATATATGATTGGATTATAGAGCAGATTGGCTGGATGTACATGTTGAAGAGCAGGGCAGATAGAGATAAACCCTGGGACTCCTTGCATCTGCTGGTATATGACTGATGCCTAAGTGCCTATGTGTACCAGTTGTTGGCGACCTGTTAAAGAGGATCTGCACCAGTCTAGGGCTAAATTTTGTATTCCTTTATACTGCAGGTGAGCAAGTAGGAGATTGTGACTGACTATGTCAAAGACCAATGCGATATCCAGGAATATTAGGATGAATCCCTGCTTTGCTTTGTTGATTCTCATCATGAGACTGTCCAGGAGAGTGGTGAGGAGGGTTTCGACACCGTGTTGATGGAATCCATGTTGCTTTGGATCAAGGGGAGCGTAGGAGTCAATGTGATCTTGTATTTGTTGCTGGACTATCTTCTGTTATCTTAGCTAGGAATGGGAGGCTAGATATGGACCTATAGGAATTCATGCTGAGTGGGTCCAGTTTGCTATTTTTTAGTAAAGGTCTGATGATGACGGTTTTCAGGGGTGATGGTACCACACCCATGGTAAGGGAAAGGTGTACAATTCTGGTAATGAATGCACTTAGGTTGGATTGAGCTAACTTGATCCAGTGTGTGGGGTATGGATCAGTTGGGGATGTGGTGGTGTTGATCCCCCTTATGATATTCTCAACATGCTCAGTGGAACTTGGGTGGAAGGAGTCTAGCTTGGGAATAGCAGTGTTTTCTAAAGGAGGATTGTCTGAGAGAGGATTTTCTGAATGAGGGGTACTCCCATTTGTTTTGGTATGTCAATGGGTAGCAAATACCTGTGGGTAGGGGGTCCCTGTGGGATGCTGCTTAGTTGTATCCTTTATGAGGGACTTAATGATTCCAAGAAACTCTTGGGGCTTGTTAAGAGAGTCCATTAGGATATCTGTATGGTATTCCTTACATCTTTAGTCAATTGCATTGCAGTGTTCTTGCAAAGCCTTCATGTATGTGACACGGTCTTGGGAGAGTCTAGAGTGCCACCATTTCCACTCAAGCTTCCTGAGTCATAGCAAGGTCTCACATAGTTCGGTTGTGAACCATATGGCTGTGTGATTCTTCTTGGCAGGTTTCATGGAGTGTGGTAAGAGTGTGGCTTTGCTTAAGTGTTATTCCATAGGTCTACAAGCTCATCCATAGTGGTAGTGTTGGTATTAAGGTCACGTAGCTTTTCTTCTAGGAAGGCTTCTTTGTTAAAAGGTTGGAAGCAACAAGCTGGTGGTGGAGCATTCACAGAGTGTCCATGTTCTACTGCGTCCATGGGGATCTGGAAAATAATAGCATTGTGATCTGACCATGGAACAGGGATGACCCATGGTTGGTTGTAGTTGCTGGATTTGAGTGTGGATGAGGGTGCAAAGATAAGCTCCAAGATGTTTCCTATTGTGCGGGTAGGTGTATTAGTTGTTCGTAGCTTAATGTGGTCATTGTATCTAGAAAGGATGTGGAATGAACAGGCTAGCTAAAGCCAGTTCCCCTGGAGACCTAATAGCCTATCCTGCAAAATACCTTCCTTCTAGTCCAAGGGTCACTCATTTGAAGATAGCCACGAATGTGTGATGACACATGTCATGTTGTCTTTTGGATTAAAAATGATATGAAAAGACATGCAAAATCTAGATATTTCCCTTATTTCAAATGACCACACATCCCTACTTTTAACCAGAATTAAAGATATCCTCCATACAACCAATACTAAAAAAAAGCACACTTAGCAGAAGTGAACCCAGCTCATATAGACCAATAGCCAGCATCCAATTTGTCGCCAAGATCATTGAAAAGATCACACAAATGCAGCTTCAAGATCACATAGACACCAACGCCCCATTAGATGCCCAGCAATTTGGCTTTCGACCATTTCACAGGGTAGAAACACTGCTCATATCACTACTTGACTACCTCATCTGAGGCCTAGATAACCCAAAATCCACATTCCTCCTAATTTTCATAGACATTGCTGCAGCCTTTGACAACATCAATCACTATATCCTTATCTCTAGACTAGCACAAATTGGAGTGAGAGGAACAGTTCTCCAATGGTTTAAATAACACATTTGAAACCGCAGACTACGCATCCAACTAGGAAACGAGACACCAGTTACATTCCCACAAGGCCAAGGAATCCCCCAGGGGTCTGCTCTCTCAGCCCTCCTATTTAACCTATACCTACAACCAGTCACAGACATATTCAAAAAGTTCAATATAAACTACTATATCTACACGGATGATATCATGTTATCCATCCTCATAGACACAAACAATCCTTCATTCACCAACCTATCCAACTGTATTAACAAAACAGAAACATGGCTACAATCTAACAACCTCAGTATTAACTTCCAAAAAACGGAAGCCATGTATATCACCAAAAACCAAAGTCACACACTCCCCAAAAACATCGCCCTAAACTCTACCACCATCCCAATCAAAAACAAAGTCAAATACTTTGGCATTATCCTAGATCAAACACTCAGCATTCTCCCCCACCTAAAGCAAACAGCAAAAACAATATTTTACAAACTGAAGACAATCCAACACATACGCCCATTTTTAGAAGAAAACGACTTTAGAACAGTGCTCTAAACAATTATCACCCCGCACTTTGACTACTGTAACAGTCTGTTACAGGGCCTCCCTGCTAAAAACCTCCATGTCCTCCAAAGAGCACAAAACATCACAGCGAGAGTTATCTGTAAAGCCCCACTAACCGACCACATCACATCCATACTAGCCAACCTTCACTGGCTCCCACTAATGAACCAAATAAAATTCAAAATAATCATGACAACCTTTAAACTCATCAACGATATCGACCCATCCATACTCTCAACACTCATACAAACCGCCACACAATCAAGAACCAGAAGAGAAAATGCCTGCCACTCACTTGTAACCCTCAACACAATCAAGAAAACAAAACAGGTCACCAGCTCAAGGGCTTTCACATACACCGCACCCTCACTATGGAACGCCCTACCCCTATCAATCCGCGCAACTAAAGACATCCAGCAATTCAAAAAAGCCCTAAAAATGCACCTATTTTTTGAGCATTACGGAACACAAAACACAAACCAACCCCACCCAAACTCTCAGGCAAGCCATGCACCCAAGCCCCACCAACCGATGTAAAGACTGCACACAAAACTCTGATGCATCCAGTAAAAAACCCACATCGTTGTATTATAATGTATTAAAGTTATAAGGAAAAAGTTCAACTTTAATAATATATAAAGTTATAAGGGAAAAGGTTCAATGTTATAATGTATAAAGTTATAATGTATAAGCACAAACATTATAATGTAAAGTCCCAAAACAATTTTTGTGACATGTTAAGTTATATGTAAACCGCCCCTGATCTCCGGAAGGGGTGGTATAGAAAAACCCCAACAAATAAATAAATAAAATAAACCACCTAATCAGACAATATACAAACACGATGTACAAAGGTACTTTGTGTATGAATATCAGCTGGGTTTGTGTGAACTGAAACATCCTAGGGGTGTGCATGGGAAAAACCTTTGATTCTGAAATGGAATGATGGTTTGTTGGGGCTTGTTTTAATCATTGTGAATGGGAACAAATGGCGTAATTTCTGTGCTATGCAAAAAGACAGCACATCCCTTTAACATGCACACCTACACTGCCTGTTAGGTCCCCTTTTGAAAATGTATCTTATAAAGTGGAAGACAAGGCCTGTATTATCATTCATATGAGATTTCACTAGTTTCCTATTGACAACAGAGAAGTGTAGAATCATAGGGTGCATCTGTTGTCAATTATACAGAGATAGCTTAGAGCCGAGTTACCCGTTCAGTTTGTCTAAACTCACAACTTGTACAAGTGCCAAAAGATTAGCTTCACCTAATACAGTCATTAAACATTTATTATGAAACACTGCCTGTCCCAGCATGCTTTGCCCTGTGTAAATTGCAAATGTCGATACTCCAATAGATTCCTAATTTAGAAGAATGGTTTTAAATGTTAGTGTATTTAAATATTCAAATTAAAGTTTATTTTGCTCTACAAGAGCAAGACAAGTGAAATTGCTTTCCTCCGTTCTGTTTGTTTCCTTTTAGGCCCATTAAATGATCAGTAACACAAATTATCTATTGCCTCTGTTGACACAGGCCTGACTTGCATTTTAGCTGCTGAAAGTTTGACAAGTCTTTTCCTGATGGAAAGATTCAGAATCACGGCACGAAAGATGAAAATAAGTAGATTCCTGGTTTCCCATAGATGCTGGATATTCAAGAAATGTCAGATGTTAACATACTGCAGAAATAAGGGAAATTGTTTCTCCTCTATGGATAATGGGTACCATAAACCCCATAGGTAATCTTTATTTTAATGAACACCGCCTGCTAACTTTCTGTAATCTGCCATGAAGCTGAGGTCAAGCTAAAGAAGTCAAACCATTGCATGAACCATCCCAAGGTACTGTGAGGGGAGGTGGGGAGCAAAGAAACACCTCAAAGCATTGAGTGAAGGCCAAGACAGCAACAACAGCGGCATGATCAGCACAAGGCAAAGTGAGAGAAGCAGCTGCGATAGTGGCAAGAATGCCTTCAGTATCATGAAGGGGCAATGAAGGACCAACAATGGCACAAAGACCCTACAGCACCATGACAGTGTCATAGCAGCACTACAAGTGGCATTAGAGGAGCAAAACACATGGTGTCAGCAAAGAATGTTTGTTTCATTTCATATTAGGCTTTTTGTTGTTTTTTTCATCTTCGCGTCATTTTTTTCAGGAAAGTCAGCTGGTACCCCAGTGATTGTTGTTTTATATCTGTTGGTTCCTGGTTACTGATTTTCATGCTTCACTGTCTGATATTGAATTGATTGAATTACATGTTGACCCCTGATGCAGGCCCAGTTTCCGAAAATTGAGCAAATCAGGTCTTCAATAGTATGTGGTGATACAAGATTGTTTTTATGTGGCTGTGATCCTTCTCCGCTCCTTATTTTGCTACCTTTGGGATATGGCAGGTCTTTGTGATCTGGATGGGCCACTGTTGGAAACAGGACACTGGTCTTGATGGACCGTTGGTCAGACTCAGCATGGCCGTTCTTATGATACCCTTTACTGAATGTGCCTCCTCCTGTTGTTGTGTCGTAACGGTAGTGTGAAGAAGGCAGGTGACTACTTCCCAGCTTTAGACTCAACCCTGCTTTTCCCCCTCTTAGAAAACGATGTCTAATCTTAGCGGATTGCTGTTACTAATGCTATTGCTCTCTCATCTTCACTACTTGTCTTAGTACTGGCTTGTTCAGCCTTTGCTGGTACAGTCTTCCTTCTCCTTCCCACATCTCTCTCTCAATATGAGAGATCCTCTGGAAAAATGGATTGCCGGTGGGAGGGGAGTTAGGGCCTGATATTCCAAAGGTAATTTACACAGTTTACAGCCCAGTAAACCATGTAAACGCCTTAAACGGGGATATTCATTGGCACCTACATGGTTAGTGCTGTTGAATATCCTCTCCTAACTCCCCTACATGCCCTGATGTTATCGGTTAGCGGCGTTTAGGGCACAGCGGAGGTGGAGATTGCTGCTACCCGGTTAGCGATCCATGGCTAAAACTAAGCCAGCTTTTTGTTGGTTGTGTTTTATCTACAGATGCTAACCGGATAGTGGTGCAATATCTCTGCTACCCAGTTAGGCTCTGCGGTGGTGTCTGCTGTGCGTCAAACCCATATATTCAATGCTGTCACCATGGCAATGAATATCAGGGGTACATAGTGTTACAATATACCCATGGTAGAGTTATTGAACACACATCCATAGCCACTTTTATCAGAAACACAGTAGTGAGTTACTATGTATTCCTGGACTAGTAATTCAGACTATTATGACTTTCTAGTGCTTTGCTGTTCTATGTATCACACTATGTATCACACTGTGTATCACCGGTGAAAAGCGGGATATAAATACAGCTAAATAAATAAATAAAATTACCTTTATACAGAGAGAGAGAGAGAGAGAGCACAAACCATCACAGTGTTCATTTAAAACACAGACACAATCTCTATCAGATCATTTATCTCTTGTAAAGATATGGCTATGTCTTCTATCAGCTGCCTTGCTGATATATTGTATCAGGCCCCAAAAAACCCCCCCTCAAAAACAGATAGCATTGTTTTGGTTTTTTATATTTTGCTGCTATCAAAAAAATGACTCTAATCTAGATTCCAAAACTATAACAAATGAAGGTGACAGGCATCAGTAAAAAACGGTATACAAATTCAGTGTGAGTCATAAAAAAACACTAAAAAATGAACCATGTGAAACATCAAGTGCCTAGACCTTCAACTTAAAATATACAAAACACACATCTTCAAAAACCTATATGGCCTCAATACAGCTTCATGACATTAGACAAATAGCGTCCCTCTGTTAGATCTCCTAACTTTCTGCAAGGAATTGAAAACACACTTTTTCTCACAATATTATAATGCTTACCTAATAAACAATACCTCCAATAACTCCACCAACAGTGTAACATCTCCCATTTCCCTCCCTTATTTCAATGTATATAGCTCAGAAAATCCAGCCATCACTACGCCTTTGTAATTAGTGTGCACTGGTGTATATATAGTTATTGTTCTAAGTTCCTTGTTTAAATTGTATTGGTTAAATATGTTCCATGTACCACTGTGTGGTAGTTCCATGTAAACAGCCCCTGATCGCTGGAAGGAGCAGTACAAAAAAAATCTGTTCAAGTAAGTAAGTAAATAAATAAATAAGATGGCTATAAAGTGATTCTGATCCAGTGGATCGTAGCACAATGTCAGTGCTTTGAAACTACCTCCTGATGCAGCCTACATTGCAAAACGCTGCCAGCGTCGGGCTACTTGTCATTGTTTGATAGTGTTGTTTTGATTTGAGGTGTATTGTATTAGTCTAAAGTAACAAAGCTGAGAGCTAAGCTTGGGGCTCAAACCTTACAGGTGCTAGTAGTCGTGCACAGTACCACTAAACATACATCCCTCCTTCCTCTCTTCTCTAGGAGGCCTATTCCAACATGTGCATGTCCAGATTTCAGACATCCGTATGGCCCAGAGATGCACCAGATTCCGCTCCTGTGGGGGCAGAATCACATCACAGTGGCTGGGCACCCAATTCAGTCACCCTGGACGTCCTGCCCCTTCATAGAGCCGCAGTGCCAGACCATCTTGTCACCATGGTACTACGGCTCCATGCAGGAGTCGCGATCTCTGGCAGCAGCAGTATCCAGCCTGTTCCTCACAGCACGACCTCCAATCAGGGTTTCCAATGGCCAGGGTCAGGCTACGGGGACCTCCCTATACCCTCTTGCCTCCTTGTTGCCCATCAACACCACCATCCCCCAATGTCCAGGGGGACTTATTCCACCTCCAAGGTAGAATAAGTCCCCCGTCTAACTGACCGACCTCGGACATACAGGGCCAACCTCAGAATCGGCCCTGTATATCCAGGGGTCACGTTCCCACCCACTACCAACCCTTGCTCCTCCCCTGGCCCACCTATGAAGAGCTCTCCTGGCATTTAATAATATGGTGCACCATGCCTAAAATTAGCACGGGCGCACTTAACTCCACCTATCACAATTAGCGTGCAGTGTGAAGCCAACGCTAAGTGAGCTGAGCTGAGCTCACACACTGACATCCCCAATGCAGGCTGCCCAGTTAGCGCAGGAATCGTCCATTGCAGTCACGACCTTGCTCAGCTGGCAATACGTGTCCCAGCGCTCCTTCAGCGCATGCCAAAACACATACTGCCCACTTGCTCCCTTTGCTAAAAGACCCCCATAGACTTAACTGGCAAATGAAACAAAACAAATTATTTCATTGCTCCCTTTAATTTCATTGGAAAATAAAATAAAATGGTCTATCGTCTTCTGTTTTTCATTTAATTTTCAAATGAATGCACATCCCTATCAGTCTATAATTTGACATGCTGCTTACAAAAATAGCAGTTTCAGTATATTTGACCTGTCGAAATATACTGAATTTAAGGTGTAGGTCAACATGTCAGTCCTGTTGCTGTCACCTTTCTTTTCCAATAGTTACCCCAGATTATGATCCAAGAAAGCTTGTTTCTCTAATTAGGTTAACAATTTTATGTTTTGCATTTGGCTTTTCTAATACAGTATGAGGACTTAGCTTGGCTTATCTGCATCCTTTCCCCATTCTGCAGCTTGTAAAACTAGATAGCTGGTTCAAAAAAAAAAAAAAACAACTTTGGGCAACTTTCTATAGGCCAAGTCCATAAAAAAACATTAGTCAAGAAAACTTGGAGACTGTCACCTCATTTCCAAGTGAGACAAAGAGGGAATCAATCTCCATTAGGATCTGCCAAGTATTTCTCAAATAAACCAAACTGCCAACTGAGGAGACATGATGCTGGACTTCATGGACTGATTGCTTGAGCCACTGTGGTACTTCTTAAGCTCTAAGATGCACTAAGGCCTACCAGCATGGACACTTTAATTACACAAGGGATCTAATGAGTTAATAATGTTAAAAATAACCTCTGTTATGACCTCACTCAATACCTTTTCCCTTTGCTTATAAATGCAAAAGGTCTGAGTTATGCTCTTGGGCTAGGGATGTTTTGTCATATGTTACCATTGTGTATACTGAAAAAATGATTCTGGCATACAAAGTCCAAACATCTGAGGGGATTTCTTTTGATGGGAAAAAAAAAATTTAAATGAGACTTTTGACCTGAGGGCCCGATCCTGTCCCAGACGTAGCTCTCCTTTGTATCTCCGGGCTGAGCCGGACGTACAAAGGAGATCGCGATTCTGATCCCGTGGGACACGTCTAGACCCGTGGGATCAGAATCGTGAGCAGGCATGTACATGCAGGCCGGGACTGTGATTCAGTCCCTGCCTGCATGTACATGCCCTGCCCGATTAACTCAGTCAGGGCTTTTAAATGGAGCCACAATGCCATGGCGTCATGTTGCCATGGCACCGCGGCTCCATTTAAAAGTCGTGATGCCGGCTGCCTGCAAAAAGAGTTAATTCCCCGCAGCCTGATCCCCAATCCGGCCTCCTAAGGCCAGGGTCGAGCTGCGGGGAATTAACTCTGGCCCCCCAACCCCATCCATGCCCCTATGCTGAAAACAAATGAAGTCCACGGAAGTTATCCCACCCAGGGGGTGGAGTAACTTTCCCGGCCATTTTGCCGGCCCTGGACATACATCCACTCTCCATCCCAGGCTGCCCCTTCCCCGCCCCCAACTAACTTCCCCACACAATTGGCGGGGAAGTTAGTTGGGGCCTGCAGCCACCACGAATAGCGGGGATGGACGTCCATCCCTTCTATTCGTGGTTCAGAATGACCCCGTGATCGTCTAAAATATAAAAGTTGCAAATTGATTATAGCTGCCACTAGGAGACAAGTTTAATAGAACTTGTTTTTAAGATCGCAAATGACACGCACATGAAAAAAAGTTATTCTCCTTCTTGCACACAGTGTTCGTAAAATTCGCAGCTGTGATAGGCTGGTGCTTGAAATGCTGCCTTTTGAAATCCAATTTTATAAATCAGAGAAGCCAGAGAGAAACACTATATATAAAGCAATAAAGCAAAATAAGACGGAAGAGCATCTCTGACTCACCTTGCCAAATCCCTTACCAGAGAATGATTTAATTTCATAATTTACTCTGCTGTTTCTCTCTCTTCTCTGTACCTCAGTTATGCCTGAAGCTGTTCCTCAGACAGATAATGCTGCTCTGTTTCTTTGATCACTGGTGGACTTCATTTGCAACTGCAGCCCGGTATGCTGGCCATAGACTTGGCTGAACACACTCTATATTCATCTGTATTTTCTATTTAGTCCCATCAATTTGCTGCCCATGCAACCAGAAGGCACGATGTCCTTCATTATCAGTTTAAACACATTTCTTGCCAATGTTACAGTATGTGAGAAGTGCAGGGCACCAATTCATCTTTTATCTTTGAGTATAGCTACTGCTAGTCTTCAATGTTCCATCCCTTTTCTCAGAAATTAGGGGAAAATAATAACTCCAGCAGATGTTCCTGCCCTGCCGCACTGAATAATTCATGGCAAGTCAGCTTGGCCGTGTGATATCGTTTGCGCCTCTTTATTTATACTGTCAGGAATCAGTACAAGTCACTGGAGAACACCCTATAGCCTACCATTCATCAGATGCCAAAGGAAACGTAGAAATCCAGAGAGAAAAGTCTCAATCAACATTTTGTGGTCAAAGCGATCCAGGTATGTCTAGGGTATGAAAGTAGCAAAGCTGTGCAAAATCCAAACATTTTTTTTAGTATTTGTACTTGTTTGGAGCGCCAGCTCTACTCAAACATTTTTTTAGTGTGTTCTAAAGAGTCAATTGGTTTTCAAAATACATAACTTTACCAGAGAATAGTAAATTCTTCTACCTCTGATTTATAGGTTTCATCTTTTTCTGATATTTGAATCATAATTTGGAGAAAGGTCGGGTCACATTTTACATCTAATATTTTTTTTAAATGAGGAATTGTTTGTTGAATTGGGCATCTCATCTATGCTGTGAACTGGAAAAGGTATAGAGAAGAGCAACAAAAATGCTAAAGGGGATGGAATGACTATAGAAGTGCCTTCAGCTTAGAGAGGATAAAGCCGAGGAGGAAATGGCAGAAGTCTATGAAATTCGAAATGGAGCTAAACAGGTAAATAAATGCAAATCAGTTGTTTACTCTTTCAAAGGTACATGGACTAGGGACACATCATAAAGTTACCAAGTAGTACATTTAAAACAAATTGGATAAAATATTTTTTTTCACTCTGATGCTCTGAAACTTGTTGTCAGAGCATGCAGTAAGAGCAGTTAGAGCAGCTGGATTAAAAATGGTTTGGACAAGTTGCTGGTGAAAATGTCAAGAAACCATTATTAACGTAGATGAAGGGAAAGTCACTGCTTATCTCTGTGAGCAGGTAACACGGAATCTAACTTCTTTTTGGACCCTACCAGGTGCTGGTGATCTGGATTCGCCACTGTTGGAAATAGAATACCAGCTGAATAGATCTTTGGTCTGATCCTGAATGGTAAATCATATGTTCTTATGCGCCCTCTAGTTTATTAGTTCAAAATGATATCAATTATGAGGGTCATTTTAAAAGTCGCTTGTGTTTATGGGCAGAAATGGCTTGCTATATATTGCATATTCCCAAAGTGTATGTCGATAAAAGTAGGAACAAAATGTCGTGTCATATACTTTCACATTTTTAAAAGTGTTTATGCAAATTGTTTTGAAAATATTGTATATACGAAATAAGAACCTAAGATATGCCATGCTGGGTCAGACTAAAGATCCATCAAACCCAGTATCCTTTTTCCAGCTGTGGCCAAAACAGGTTACAAGTACCTGTCAGGTTCCCAGAAAGGTACACAGGTTCCACAATGCTTGTCCTGGGTAAGCAGTGGATTCCCTGGGCCTCTTTAATAATGGTTTATGGACTTTTCCTCCAGGAACATCTTTCAAGCCTGCTACACTTACAGCTTTTGCTAAATCCTCTGGCAACAAATTCCAGAATTTTATTATGCTTTGAATGAAAATATATTTTCATTGATTAGCCTTAAATATACTACTTTGTAGCTTCATTGCATGCCCCCTAGTCTTTATGGGGCCAATATTCAGTGACCGCAGTCAGTGCTTTGAAAGCACCTGGCTGCCGCCACTTTTATGAGACCCAGATGTTCTGTGCTGGAACCTATCCGTCATCCAGCAGTGAATATCCAGTTTCTCTGGGCAGCGCTGTTACTGCCTAGTTGCGATATTCAGCTGCTAACTGTATAGCACAAACCGAATGAAGTTTGGACAGCCATTGACCCATCCTAACTTTATCTAGTATATCTATCTTGTGACTTGCTGAATACCCGCCACTAACCAGATAGATGCCAGGACCGCCTCCTAACTGCCCACAGACTGCCCATTTTTAACTGGGTGTCTTGTCTGTGGTTTGTGGGAATATTCAGATAATGCTACTGGATACCACGTTCAATAGCGTTTAGCTAGTTAGCAGGTCCTGCTAACAGACTAAATCCTTTTGAATATCCCCCCTATACCTTTTGGAAGAATAAATAAACAATTCATGTTTACTCATTCTACTCCGTTTATTGTGTTATAGACCTCAATCATATCTCCCCTCAGCCATCTCTTCTCCAAGCTGAAGAGTCCCAACCTCTTACATCTTTCATCATAGGGATATCCTTCCATCTTCTCTACCACTTTGGTTGCCCTTCTCTGTGCCTGCCATTTTTCTGCACATTACACCCTGGATGTCCTGGATTTGACTTGGATGTCCTTTCTAAAATGCCACTTATATAGTGCTACTAGGTATATGCAATGTCGTACACATATACATAAAAGAAAGTCCTTTCTCCAGAGAGCTTATAATCTTCTAATGCAGATAAAAAGAATAGGGGCAGGGTCGGTGTTACCATTAGGCCATTGGTGGGGGCAGAAGCAGATAGCCCCACAGCACTGAGGTTTGCAGATAAGTGTTGCGGGGCTGTTTCAATCCATTGCCACTGCTGAAGGTCCCATTGAGAGGTGCCAGCAGCGGCAATGAGGGGTGGGCAGCTGGCCGGTGAGGGGGCATAAGGGATGAGGGTTGACGAAGATGCCATCTCCTTGCACCAGCCCTCAACAGGGGACTAGGGAATTCTTAAGTGAATGATTAAAATACACATGGGTGTAGATGGGAAAATAAGGGAGTCAAGATCCAAAAGCAGCCTCAAAGAAAAGGGGTTTTAGTTTGGATTTGAAAGGACCAGAGATGGAGAAGGACATACTGACTCTGGCGGTCTTGCCAGGCATACAGTGCAGTAGGGTGGAAGAAACAGAGTCTGGAGTTGGCAGTAGAAGAGAAGGGCATAGTGAAAAGTGATTTGCTTGATGAGCGGAGTTGCTAAGGAGGGGGACAGGGCAAAGGAAGAGCAGAGAGGTAGCAAGGAGCTGTGGAATGAATGCATTTCTGGGTCAGGAGAGCTTTGAACTGGATGCAGAAATGGATAGGGAGCCAATGAAGCGACTTGAGAAGAGGGGTTATGTGAATATAGCGACACTGGCAGAAGATTAGCCATGCAGCTATTAACTAATAAGTGCAGGTGGATTGATAATTGTGTCTTACTTGTTATAACAGAATTGTCTGTCTAAACAGAAAGCTTGCAACCAGTTTGCATTTCTGCAAATGTTTCCTTAATTGTCCATATCCATAGCAAAGTAGTATCTAATCAATACTGGTTCATCAACAGAAAATGTGGCACACCACTCAACAACATTTCTCTATTAAAACCAGCAGGAAGCTTTCCTCATGTACCAACACTGCGGCCAGCTCATGAAAGCCAAACATGTCTAAAAAGAAGACTATATCTGGCTTAAGTGAGAAAGCATGTTTCATGGAGTTGCAGCAGGTCATTTCTTTTTTTGCACTCTGGTCTTCGCATCCATATGTCTTAAAGCTGGAGCCAAGCCATCATGTTGAGAACAAGGCAGGTAGAATGGCTGTTTGCTATATCACAATAAACATTGGGTTTAAAAGAACATCTTTGTCGATGTGCTGCCAACATTCTTGAAGACAACCGCAATGACTCACAAGTGGCTGTCAGCTCCCTCCACTCTAATTGCCTTCTTGACCTTTTCTCCTTGATTAGTGTTTAGGAATAAATGGTTCAGAGCAAGAATCACTACCAGTATGGTCAGCAGAGAGCCAGTAGATGCTGCAAGGCACAAGTATAGTTAACAAACAAGTGAATTAGGTATCTTGCTTATTTAAAAAAATGTAATCTTTTGCCTCTCTTCTCAAAGACTCACACTTTTCTTGCTAAAATCAACGGCAGTCCCTTCCAATAGCTGTGAGATTTAATTAGTCAGCACCTCTGCTCCTAAGAAACAGAAGATTCTTAAAGATGTCATATGCGTCTTTTCCTTCCATGCATTTCTGCTGTAAGCGGCAAAACCTTTCAAATAATTAAGATATACAGTGTAGAGTTTTCTGAAAAAAGAAAGAAATCTTTTCCAAGTAAACCTCCAGAGGAATCTTAAAAGTCTTCTACAGGAAGGTTTCAGAACGCTTCCAGTATGATTCTCTCTTGCAAATTAAAGACTCCAGAAGTCAACTTTGGCCATAAACCGAGCAGAGAATGTTCAGGATGTAATTTTTAGTGAGGTGCATTCAATTCATTAGCACACCTTAATACATTTACAGGCACGTTTACTAAATTGTGCTAAGTAGTTGTCATTGGATTTAGCACATTTTAACTGTTAGCTTGGGCCATGGTATGTAGGTGGAGATAGCGTGTGGACAGTGTTTGTATTAGTGCATGATAAATTACTGTCATTGTCACGGCTGCAGATAGCAAAAGAGGAGGCGGTAAGTGGACCATGTTATTGGATGCAGTTAATGTGGTTACTGTTCAAAAATTTAAAAGATTGTCCCCCCAACAGCATGCTGAACTCTTCTATCCATTCAGATAAGCATCACCATCACTGCAATACCCCCCCCCTCCGAGTAGCATCAAGCCCTCCAATGAATATAACATACCATCCCCCAGTACTCGAATAGCTTCAAGCCCCTAATGACTATAACTCCTACCTCCTCCCTGCAAGCAGCATCAAGTCCTTTCAATGACTATAACCCTTTCACCCTCCACTCCTGAAGTAGCATCAAGCCCCCCTGATAATTCTTCCACCCTCCACCCATCCCAGTAGCATCAAGCCCCCCCCCCATGACCATAACTCCCCTGACTCTCCCTCACCCCTGACTCCCTAACACTTACCTCAGGTTTCCCTGGTAATAGTGATCACACCTTAAATTAATGTGCGCTTTCAGACATTTATGCTAGTCATTCATAAAATAAAGGACACGCCTACCTCATTATAAAGTAGGTATGACATATGCAAATAAAAGCGCATGTTAACTAGAGGAAATTTTATAAGGCTTTAAAGTTAAGTCATGTGGTGTAAGTAGATGCTACTGGCAGAGTTGGTGTGCTCAGGGAAGGTGTTTGGCTGGAGTATTGGCTGAGTAGGCGTACAGTAAATGTCAGCTCCCACAATCTGGGTGCTTTTTCTGCACAATTTGGGCAAGTGTCTGATAAGGACGTGGAGGTCAATTCTGCTTCTTGCACACATGGCCATCTTCCCACACAAAACATAGCTGGGGCCAAGATAGACCCGATTCTGCTGGCGCAGGGTCTGGTTGTACCCACGACAGTAGAATCATGGAGATGCACGTCCAGGCACTCCCCATATGCTGTGGAGATTGGCGTACGGGAAGGTGCCTGTCCCCATGCTAGAACACCACTGCTGGTGTGAGGGAGCAGTGACGTCCTGGCACCATGGCACTGAGCCATCTACCTGATGGCTCGGAATGCCATGCACCACATCAGCACCCGCAGACCACTGTCTGGGCAGCACCGGAGGCCCCAATGGCCTGGATTGTGGCTGCAGGTGCACTGCACAGCCAGTGACATGGTGTGTGGGGGTGTGCGGCACTCATACCGAGGGGACCCCAGGATTTCTTCCACCATCAGGGTGGAATAATACAGGGCCCTGTCCTGAATAGGCTCTGTAGATTCCGGTAGCTGGCCAGTCTCCCGCTCAGTCCCTTCTGCACCCCCTTCTGCCCACGTACAGTGCTCCCTGCACAGACGATGTGTATGTGTGGGGAGAGCTGACAGCGGAGTTGGGATAAGGTGCTGAGCGCGGGTTGGACATCCAGCCGCAAGTCCAACACCGCTATTCGCAGCTTGGAATGCCCCCCATGGAGGGATGTTTACTAAGCTGCACTGTTACGCTGTAGATAGCACTTGCTTTCTGGTTGCATTGACAGATAATGCATGCAAAATGCAGATAACACTGCACATTTCTGCAGAAATCACATTATCTGCATGAGTGTGTAGCGCAGAGTGGGCGGGTCTGCAATTCACAGTTAATAGCACGTGGCGACATCAGATTTTCAGATGACACGGATGCTACTAAGGCTGCCTCAATGCGTGGCATTAGCTACATCCAAGCTGCTGTCAGATCATACTCTCTGCATTTTCAGTGCATTATATGTTAGGGAAATGCCGCACATACCCCACCAACAGATAACATATGGTTTTTTTGCAGCTAACCCCATGATATCTATACTTTTTGTTGCATTAGTTGTGATAGTCTAATGTGCTTAAATATACAGACCCCATAATTTACTGAATACTAGCTATATGCTCTGTCCATGTCTATAACCCACCATTGTCTCCCCCTTTGCCACCCCCTGCTGCAGAAAGCAGTTATGTGATTTATAGCATGGCACTAAGCAGTAGCTGCTACCATAGTCGTGTACTAATTCATGTATTAACTGCTTAATGAACTTTAGTAAAAATCCCCCTATATGTTTTAGTCTTTATAAAATGTCTAAAAATAGAGTCCTTCTCTACCTCCAAACCTTGGTGCCCTGTTACAAAATTACCCTCCACAGCCTTTTTGATTTTTCATTAAACAGCTTTTTATGGAAGACACTCTTCATAAATGTGAGGAGAATCTTTATCTGGTGTATGATAAGGACTTTCTTAGTGATTGGAATGTTTGGGCTGTATTGTAAGCACAGTTTTTTTAAAGGCCCAAACGCCACTGTTTTTTAGGTCTTTTCTTCCTTTTTTAGCTAGACCTGTGAATGCGTGATGAGTTTTGAGTGAAATAATTTTGTGTTTCTTTTTTTGCAGTTTTGTGCTAGTTTCACAATCTCTTTTTGGTCTGAACTACTGGCAACCTCGTTCTAGTCAGAATTCCCAGGCACCAAGCATTAAACTTTCTGGTGGGAAAGTTAGGGGACAACACAGGAGCGTGCTCACAGACACGGCAATTATGTAAGAAATGAAGTTAAACATCAAATGTTTCATTTCATTTTTACATCAGTAGGTTTCCTTTTATAGAGATCCCGCTCAAAGAAAAGCTAAAATACAATATCAACTTTCAGTCATTGGCCAAATAATAATATGGCCGCTGCCCAGTTCGAAGGGTGAGAAACTGGTTTAAGGGAGTCAGGAAAACAATAGGGAAAGGTGCAAGAAATGAGTAAGAGGTTCTGGTAGGCGAGGTCCAGAATGCAGCAGAGCTGAAGGATCCAGAAGAGAGGGAAAGGTAAGGAACAGAACAAAAGTATTAAAGTGACCACGACCCCCCCCCCCCCCCCCCAACACACACACACCACTGATCAGCCAATACAATGCAGGAAAGAAATGTCACAGTAAGGACTGCAGTGTGTGGGCCCTCACCAAAAAAGGGATACACATAAAAATCAGAGGCCTGGGTGTAAAATGTGGGTCACCTGCGTCGGAGAAGACCGGGACGCTCAGGTGCCATACACAGGACACCTGGGCTCAAGCAATACAGGTCCCGACCTCTGATAAAAGGAGCAGGGATAACCTTAGGCTGGCTGGATTAAACTGATGGCATGGGGCAGCTGTCAGCTGGGTGCAAAGACTGTTTTGGTCATGAAGCAGTCTGGGGACATGTATCAGCATGCCAACATGTGTCCTCGTTCCCCCTCAGTTTCTATAACTGAAAAAAAGTATAGAGGACATCAGTTTACCTACTTCTCTATGCTCTCCATGTGTTGGGATAGTGGAACGAGATCTTTTCCAATGCCTATTCATGCCCTGCAGTGCGAATAGACACAGGAGGGAGGAGTGGCCTAGTGGTTGGGACAAGTTACCTCAGGCCGGAAGGTCGGGGGTTCAAATCCCACTAGAGGACAGCAACCTTGGGCCGGAAGGACTGGGGTTTCTAGTTCCACAGGTGCTCCTTGTGGTCTTGGGCAAGCCACTTAACCCTCCATAGCCCATGTTCCCTGTAAATAGTTATCTCCAAGTTATAATGCCCTGTTCAATGTAAGTTCAGTTTGTTCAATGTAAACCGCCTTGATATCATGAAAGGCGGTATATAAGAAATGTTAAATAAATAAATAAACAGATGCTCCTGCTGGTGGGTGCTGAAGTGATTGCCATTTCTAAAATTGGCTGCCTGAAGTACCCCTGACACGCCATCACCATACTCCTTCATGGCTTGAACACCCTCATGCCAGGGACAACCCCAGAGCCAGCTTCTAAAATACCACCAGAGACACCTCTGTGATTTAGACGTCTGTGTGCCTGTTGGTAGGTGTCCAGAGCATGAATAGGGCTTCTAAAGTAACCCCCCATGGTTATCACTCATGCCAGGTACAACCAGTGCAATAATGTACCCTAGAGAAGGAAAGACTAATTTGACACTGGTGGAATCTGGATCTGTAATTCAGGAACTGGGAAATACCTACTGCACTTGATCATAATGCCCCTTGAACTACTAATGAAATGAACAGCATAACCATACCTTACAAGCAGCGGAGCTATCTAGCCAGCCATTAAAAAAATGTATATGAGCAGGGAGAAAATATGGCTGGAATTTATTGCTCTGTTAAATGAATTGACTTATTATGAATCTAATAGCCTCATTTGTGAGTCTGTCTCGTGTTAGACAGGCATTCCTGATTGTTTGGTTAACCTCAGCTACTCTATCAAAGCGATAGGACTGAGAAGCAGATCAACAGGCCAGACCACCGCAAGCCCGATTAACAAAAGGGGTTTTTCACATTTTTCGCCTGTGGGAAGAATCCTTTTTATCTATCACTCTGTGCATTTTCCTCTTTTGGAGGTATGGATGTATCTCGGGGCAAGCAGTAGCACAAGGCCTGCTCCTGAATAAAACCCACGGTCTCCTCTGTAATGCAAAAGATAGTGTTCTGCATGATAAATTAGCAGCTATTGTTATATTTTGTTGCTATGTTCCTCATGGCTTTTGATGTATATTGTATTAGGGATGAGTATTCACTATCGTGCATTTTGTTCTTTAGCATGACTTTAAAAACAAATGGCACCAAACAGTTTAATGCACTTTAACGTATGATTTAGAGCATGTGGAGGGTACATTTATAGGGGGTTGCCTAGACAAAGGGGTCCTTTTACTAAAGTGCACTGTGGTTTTGTACCTAACATGCCTTTAGCACATGTGCAAAACCACTGAGATATCTGTTGGGGGGAGGGGGGACAGCATTTCCCTGATAGGTAACACATGGCACAGGAAGCTGACATGGGTCGGAAATAACACGGTAAATACACACCGTTAGTGATCTGTGCAACCTGCACACTGATGCTGTGGCATTCACCACATCCGCTTTTCACCCCAACCCTCCTATTTGATTTCCACTGCATGATTCGCAGTTGGCATGGAAATTGGCCCCTGCTAACTGTGATGGCTAATAGTTACAAAGGGCTCAGCACATGGTTAGTACGTACAAAACACTGTGCTGACTGCATATTGCTCCTTAGTAAAAGGACCCCAAAGTGCTCTTTAAGGCACAATGTTAAGCCTATTTTATTTTTAAAAAAGTAGGCATCTGAAATACTAGCTTAAGTGGCAGAAATTGCACCTTAAGTTAAGGCACAGACATTTACACCAACTCTAGAACTGGCGTAAGTACCCTGCCTAGATGTTTGCAAGAACATGCACTAATTATAGTATTTTATACTCTAATATGTGTACTTGTGTGCTCTGCCTTTCGCTCTACGCACATTTGCAGTCTTGCAGTCTTGAAGGACTACAAAAAGGGACTGCTACTCCTGGAGAGAGATCTGCAATAGTGAGCATATACTTCTGGGAATTTTTCTGAAGGAAATTCTTTGGATTAAAGCTGATTAATCTGTGAACTCAGTGTATTTGTTAAATCAGTCAGGGCCTAGTAGCAGCAGTTTAAGTTTAAATTTAAAACACAGAAGAGAGCTTTCTGGTTAAATTTAGAACCCAGCAGAGAGCTTGTAGTTTAAATTTAATACTTACTCAGGGCCTAATAGCAGCAAGTGCTTTTAGTTTAAATTTAAAACACAAAAGAGAGCTTTCTGGTTAAATTTAGAACCCAGCAGAGAGCTTCTAATTTAAATTTCATACTAGGTCAGAGCCTAGCAGCAGCAAAGAGCTTTAATTTAAATCAAATCAGATTATAACTTAGCATAAAAGGCAAAATAGGGTCAGTATTTGAGCAATAAATAAAGTCTTCTAGAGACCTTTACAAAGAGGCCTTCTACCTAGGGGGCAAGAGACCCATGAAACATTTTAAATAGGTGTTAAAGCCAGGGGGCAGGTCAAAAGGCCATTTTGAAAGACTCCTTCTATCCAAGCAAGCATTGTTAATCACCCAGGAAGTTGGTCACAGCTTACCTTAGAAGCACAGGACAGGGTACTGCGTAGCAGCACTCTTTTAATAAGTCTTATTTCCCTTCCTCCCTCCCCAACACCCACCCACCCCTGGGATAATCGTAGCTTTATAGGTACTTACACATCTTAAAGGAAAGGAGCTGCTCTCAGGTGCAGCTCTTTATCCAAATCAGTCATACATTAAGGACCTGAGATTAAGTATATTAAATGTATTAGATACACCTTTATTAGTATAAGCATCCATACCAACCCTTAGTAAGTAAAGAATTTAAAGATCTAAAGACAAGCTTAAAAAAGATGCAGACAGCAGTCCAGCAGCGAGATGGGGGCTTTCCAGTCTTTTCCATTGAGTTTCACATGTATGATTTTCTCCCAGTTGGTGAGAGGTCTTACGTGTGCACTAGGTGCAAGGAGCTCTTTGCTCTCAGGGAATGAGTCCGTTCTCTAGAGGCTAGAGTAGCAGACTTGGAAGACATAAGAAAGACAGAGAGGTACATAGATGAGACCTACAGGGATATAGTCCTGAAGTCCCACCCCCAGTCTGGCAGCATCCCTGTTGCCATGGAGGAGAGAGGTCACATGACAGGAGAGCATCACCCTGGTGTGGCAGGAAGTGATCCTGTAACTAGGACCTGTCCTCCAGGTGATGTAAAACCCTCTCGCACCTAAGGAAGTTTCTTCAGGGCCATGTGCCCATGAGAGAAGGGTTAGGACAGACGTTATAGTTGGTGATTCGATCATTGGGCATGTAGATAGCTGGGTGGCTTGTGGACGTGAGGATCGCCTGGTAACATGCCTGCCTGGTGCGAAGGTAGCGGACCTCACACACCACCTAGATAAGGTCTTAGATAGTGCTGGGAATGAGTTTGCTGTCTTGGTACATGTCGGTACCAATGACATAGGAAAATGTGGTAGGGAGGTTCTGGAGGCTAAATTTAGGCTTTTAGGTAGGAAGTTGAAATCCAGAACTTCCAGGGTAGCATTCTCCAAAATGCTTCCAGTTCCACATGCAGGACCCAAAAGGCAGGCAGAGCTCCGGAGTCTCAATGCGTGGATGAGACGATGGTGCAAGGATGAGGGTTTTGGATTTGTTAAGAACTGGGGAACATTCTGAGGAAAGGAGGGGCTCTTCCAAAGGGATGGGCTTCACCTTAACCGGGATGGAAACAGGCTGCTGGCATTAACCTTTAAAAAGGAGAGAGAGCAGCTTTTAAACTAGATAATAGGGGAAAGCTGACAGTCGCCCAAGAGCGCATGGTTTGGAAGAAGGTATCCTTGAAGGATACTACCGAAAGCAGAGAGGTTCCAAAAAAGAGTAAAGTAGCCCAAATGCCCTTGAGTATGGTGCAGACAGAGCTTAAAGATTCAAAATTATCCGTGCCTACCAATAGTCAGATTAATATGAATAAAATACAGTCTCTAAAATGCTTGTATGCAAATGCTGGAAGTCTAAAAAATAAGATGGGAGAGTTAGAATATGTAGCACTAAATGAGAGGTTAGATATGATTGGAATCTCAGAGACATGGTGGAAGGAGGACAACCAGTGGGGCACTGTGATACCTGGGTACAAACTATATGGTAATGATAGAACTGATCAAATTGGTGAAGGGGTTGAACTCTATGTTAGAGAGGGCATTGAGTCAGAAAAGATTAAAGTTTTGCAGGAAACAAAATTTGCTGTACAATCTCTATGGATTGAAATTCCATGTAAGAAGGGGAAGGCAATGGCAGTGAGGTTGTACTATCGACCACCTGGCCAGAATGAACAAATGGATGATGAATGCTCAAGGAAGCTAACAAAAGTTACAACACAGTAATAATAATGGGTGATTTCAATTACCCCGGTATCGACTGAGTCAGTGTCATGGCAAGACATGCTAGGGAGATAAACTTCCTTGATGAAATAAATGATTGCTTCTTGGAGAAGCTGGTTCATGAACCGACCAGAGGGGAAGCCATATTGGACCTAGTCCTTAGTGGAACACCAGAACTTGTACAAGAGATAAGGGTGTTGGGACCACTTGGCAATAGTGATCATAGCATGATCGCATTTGATTTAATTAGTAGAGGAGAGATGGTAAGGAAATCCACAGTACTACCTTTTAACTTTCGAAAGGGAGACTATGATAAGATGAGGAAAATAGTTAAGAAAAAGCTAAAAGGAGCAGTTGCAAAGGTTAAAGACTTACATCAAGCTTGGGTGTTGTTTAAAAATACTATCTTGGAAGCCCAGACCAGCTGTATTCTACGCATTAAGAAAAGTGGAAGGAAGTCCAAAAAACTGCCAGCATGGTTTAAAGGTGAGGTCAGATAAGCTGTTGTCGCCAAAAAAGCATCTTTCAGGAAATGGAAAAAAGAGCCACATGATGAAAACTGGAGACAGCACAAGCACTGGCAAGTTAAATGCAAGGCATTGATAAGGCAGGCAAAGCGAGAATTTGAGAAGAAACTTGCTACAGAAGCAAAAACACGTAATAAAGACTTTTTCAAGTGCATTCATAGCAAAAAACCTGTGAGAGAGTCAATTGGACCATTAGATGATAGAGGGGTAAAAGGGGCAGTAAGAGGGGACAAGGCTATAGCGGAGAGACCAAATTAATTCTTTGCTTCAGTCTTTACTGAGGAAGATGTAGGGATGTTACCTATGATTGAAGTGGTATTTAAAGGTGATACTGCAGAGGAATTGAAAGAAATATCGCTACACCTGGAAGATGTATTACAACTATTTGATAAACTGAAGAACAGCAAATCACCTGGACCGGATGGTATACATCCAAGGGTATTGAAAGAACTGAAATATGTGATTGCAGACCTGCTATTAGTAATCTGTGAACTATCATTAAAATCATATGTAATACCTGAAGATTGGAGGATCGCCAATGTAACGCCAATTTTTAAAAAGGGTTCCAGGGGTGATCCAGGAAACTATAGACCGTGAGCCTGATGTCAGTACCGGGAAAAATGGTTGAAACCATCATAAAGAACAAAATTACTCAGCATGTAGATAGTCATGGCCTAATGGGAAAGAGCCAACATGGCTTTAGACAAGGAAGATCTTATCTTACTAATCTGTTATGTTTTTTTGAAGGTATGAATAAACAAGTAGACAAAGGTGAGTCAGTTGATATAGTGCATCTGGACTTTCAGAAAGCCTTTGACAAGGTCCCTCATCAAAGATTTTTGGCTAAACTAAAAAGTCATGGGATAGGAGGCAGTGTACTATTGTGGATCAGGAACTGGTTAAAAGATAAAAAGCAGAGGGTAGGGCTACATGGCCAATTCTCCCAATGGAAAAAGGTGAATAGTGGAGTACCCCATGGATCTGTGCTGGGTCCGCTGCATTTTGACATATTCATAAATGACCTGGAAAAGGGAATAACGAGTAAGGTTATCAAATTTGCAGATGACACAAAACTATTTAAAGTTCTTAAAACCTAAGAGGATTGTGGAAAATTACAAGAGGATCTTGATAAATTGGAAGACTGGGCATCCAAATAGCAGATGAAATTTAATGTGGACAAGTGCAAAGTTATGCACCTAGGAAAGAACAACCCAAACTATGGTTACACGATGCAAGGTTCCACATTGGGATCCACCACCCAGGAAAAAGATTTAGGCATCATCGTGGATAACATGTTAAAACCCTCCACCCAGTGTGCAGCGACAGCCAAGAGAGCAAATAGAATGCTAGGTATCATAAGGAAAGGTATGGAAAATAAAACAAAGGATATTATAATGCCTCTGTATCATTCCATGGTGCGACCGCACCTTGAATATTGTGTGCAATTCTGGTTGCCGTATCTTAAAAAGGATATAGCGTTATTAGAAAAGGTACAGAGAAGAGCCACCAACATGGTAAAGGGGATGGAAGGCTACTCCTATGAGGAGAGACTACAAAGGTTAGGGCTCTTCAACCTTGAAAAGAGACGGCTGAGGGGAGATATCATAGAGGTCTATAAATTAATGAATGGAGTAGAACAGGTAAACATAGATCGCTTGTTTACGTTATTATAATATAGAAAGACTAGGGGACATGCAATGAAGCTACAGGGTAAACTATTTAAGACAAATAAGAGAAAATATTTTTTCATTCAACGTGTAATTAGACTCTGGAATTTGTTACCGGAGGATGTAGTAAAGGCTGTTAGTGTAGCTGGGTTTAAAAAAGGTTTGGACATGTTCCTGGAGGAAAGGTCCATAAACCATTATTAGAAAGGGACCCAGGATATCAATGCTTGACCCAATACAAGCATTGTGGAACCTGTGTCTTTTGGGGAAACTGCTAGGTACGTATGACCTAGATTGGCCACTGTTGGAAACAGGATACTGGGCTTGATGGACCTTGGTCTGACCCAGTATGGCATATCTTATGTTCTTATGTAACTCTTCCCATGAGCACCTCCACTGGTAAAGAACATGCCATCAAGCCATATACGGACTTTTATGCTGGTGTGTATTCTATAAGAGGTCATTAGCACACGTATGTAGCCATGGACACACAGGCATGCTGAGATAAGCTCCCTCATGAAGTCTTTCTATGCATTAAAAAAAGTTCTTATTTTTCTTAAAGGTTTTTCTTTAAAAAATTTGAAATGGAAAAAAGTGCAATAATTGGGACATGGTCCAAAAATGATCTGAAAATAAAATGAAATGTTTTTCTGAGCATATCCTTAATGCTAAAAAATGCAAGGTCATGCATTTGGGCACCAAAACCCACAGGATCAGCAGAGTATAAGGGTTGAAGTACTTCCATGCATGAACGACTGACCTGGTGGTGATCATATTGGATGAAATTAAAGTCTCCAAAAAGGTTGAAAAGGCAACACAAACACCAGAGGGATGTGTGGGTGCAGAGGGAGAGGAATAGACAGCTGGAAAACGGGGTGATAGTGCTTTGTATAAATCTGTGCTGAGCTATTTGAACTCTACGCACCTTCCCTATGGAACTCCCTACCTAAGGAATATTGCCTATCTTCCCTCCATCCTCAAACACTTGAAAACTCACTTAATCACTGGATAGTTTGGTCCCTCCACCTAACATCCCTTCCAACATGACACTATCAAGGCAGACCTACACTTGTAGATAGTGTCAAACATACTGTTTAGTTCAACGTTTGTACATAGCGTTCTATTATATATACTATGTAATCTTTAATGTTGTTTTGTTTTCAAAAATCGTATCTGATGTTCTGTTCCATATAGAGCATATTTTCTTTGTAAAAAAACGTTCTGTCCCCTGAAAACTGTTTTGACCCCTAAATAAATAAAAAAATAAGATATCATTTGGAGTACTGTGTATAATTTTTGAGACCACATCTTCAAAAGGATATAAGCAGAATGAAGTCGGTTCAGAGAGCAGCTACTAAAATAGCCAGTGGTCTTCATCGTAGAGCATCTGAGGACAAACTTAAAGACCTCAATGATAGAGACATTTACATATCCCTGTGGTATAAATGCATAGGCTCTAATCCAGTTGAAAGCAAGGTCTGAAATGAGAGGTTATAAGTGACAGACTCAGGAATAATCCGGTGTAATATTTCTTTACAGAAAAAGTGGTAGACGCCGGGAACAACTTCCCAGTAGAGATCGTGGATACAAGGACTGTATCTGAATTCAAGAAAATAAAGTATGGGACAAATACAGAGGATCTCTGAGTGAGAGCAAGGGATTGTGTTTGTTTATTTATTTAAAACATATATGAACTGCCTATCGGCACTTCTAAACAGTATTACAAAAAAAAACCCAGACATAAATAAAAGTTAAAATATTAGAAACAATAAAAAAATGTAGACTCACAATAGAAAGAACCACCCTGAAAATTTAAAATGCTAGAGCTTAATAGTTTGGATGGGCAAAATGGAATGGCGATATAGTCTTTATCTGCCGTCATTTTCTATGTTTCTATATGTATTTATGTGTTGGATGATTTGGAGGTGTTGTCCCCATTCAGCCTTTGAGTTTTGTTTGTATAAATATTTTCTTATTTTAAAAATAAGACTTCATTACGAGATCCTAGTCCTTACCTTTGAAGCCTTAAACAATCAGCCCCCCTCATCCATCAGCAAGATGATTCACCTCATCATCCCAAAAAGAACCAGAAGATCCACAATGGCGAACACCCTGGTGATCCCAAAAGTAATGACAAAATGCTCAAAGACAACGTCCAACAGGGCCTTCATGATCTACGCACCCAGAGCTTGGAATGCCCTCCCCACAGACATGCGAGTCATCAATAACCTGACCCAATTCAGGAAGGCACTGAAGCATCATTTGTTCATAAGATACTACCCTGAAACCAGCTGTGGAAACCAGGCAGTGAGCAATGATACCAGTCACCTAGAGCACCCTAATAAACAGACCCAGCAAGAAAAAGGATAGCTAGCCCAATCAGTCCAACCCGAATAGACTAGAGCCAGACAATATAGGCATCAGTGCATAAACTGTAGATAGTTACCCTAGTTATATCCAAGTTCTAGTCCCTGTTTCACTGTAAATACAATGCAGTCCAACTGCATGGTATAAGGTTATGTTGAATGTACACCACACTGATAAGAATAGCGCGGTATAGAAGAGAAGTTGAATGAATAAATAAATAAATAAAAAATAATAATTAAATGAATGATATTGTGTTAAAGGCATCAACTCTCTTGGCCTCTCATGTTATGCTGCATTATTTGCAAGTCCTGATTGCAAGGGCATGAAAAATGTCTTGCACAGTCTATTCTTCCAGATAAAAATCAGCCAGGTAAGAGTTATTTTATTTTAGCTTGCTGATGGCTCTTTCTAAAAGATAAGTACAGCAGTCCATTTTGTCTATATCAAATCTCTCTCTCTCTCTCTCTCAGGTTTTCAAATTAGTACCAATCAAAGAAAACCAGCTACTTATCTAGAACAGAGATCTATGGGACCCTTTTACTAAAGTGTGGTGAGCAGTGCATGGCAACAGTTACCGTATGCTAATTCCCTCGGGAAAGGGCGGAGAATGGGTGAGTTATGGGCTTAGACAGTGTTGCAGTTTGCATATGATACTTCCTGTGCACTGTCGCTGTTGCAAACAGGACGTCGGCATCCAGCAGTCCAAGGAGGTGGAAGCAAACAACCCTGCATCGCCAAAGCTTAGAGGTAAGCGACACAGGGCTGTTTGTGGTCACTGTCACCACTGCAGGTCCTGAGAGAGGTGACAGCAGTGGCAATGAGCATCCCTGGAGGGCCGCCACTCTAGTCTGCCAGCCCTGTGCTGAGTATCACTCCCAAAAATTAGACTGTTCAGATCATCAGTGTTGGCCCCCTTGGTGACGCTCCGCCCCTCTCTGTGAATTGATTACTGTCCTCCCCCCCCCCCCTTTTTTTGTTAAACAGCTTTGACCCAGTGAAAAGCGAGATATAAATACAGTTAAATAAATAAATAAAAATGCCAATACCGGAACGAAGAAAAGATGCTTACATCCACAAACTCCATTCTACACTCTTCCACAGGGCTTATATCAGATGTGTAAAAATGTTGTTATAGTATATATATATATTCTTTTTTTTATCTTTTCAAATTTAATTATGAATCAGTTTAATTCTTCTTCAATATAATTCCAAAACGGTGCTCACTCACGCACAACTAACTGCGTACATCAGCTATAACAGCGCTTTTCATAAGCATAAACTCAGCAGCAACACTTATCTCACTAGATCGGGTTCAACTTCCCCAATGCCTGAGATGACGTCAGTTTCAGTGGTTCGCCTCTGTTTCTTCAGGGGACATAGTCATCAATTCAACAAAAGCTGCTGTGAGGGAGACGAGGCACCCGTTACTCATTTAGCAACACCAAATCAAAACTCTTAAAACTTTCATGCATTTCCTTACATACCCAACGATGGCAAGACCGAACAGAACAAAAGCGGATTCAGACAGTTAACCTCATCTAGCCCCTCAACCAACAACTACAATGTATTCCGCCATAGAATAAGACCAGTCATTGCAATAAAACCACATTGTATCAAAAGCTCAATACCTTCAATCTTAGGGCGCTGGAGTACAAATCTCTTCTTTTCACTACAACTGCTCCCGCGGGTATAAAAAAACACTGTGCATGTGCACTATATATAGAACCTATCTAAGTCCCGATAGTATAAATTTAAACGGCCAAACATAGCCTTTACAAATTGATATTTAATGCATATTTTTCTCCTGGGAGATAGTGAAGGCCAATTCACTAAACCCTACCCCACATTGTCATCATACAGATACAGAATTTATCTCCCGCTCACATACGCCTCCCACAGGCAGCTAGAGCACTGCCAACACAACCACTAGAGTGTAAACCAAGAAGCCACCCACCTACCACTTCATAAACAAACTACTCAATGGAGTTGGGCATTAAGACCCCTCAGGCATACTGTGCTTACACAAAAGATCCATTTCTGCTCCCATCTTAAAAGAAGCTGCTCTTTACTGACATCTTTCCCTCCTTGCGCCACCCAATCAACACAAATACATTGCAGATATGAAAAGGTGTGTGCCTTATCTAAACAGTGTTGTACCATTGGAGCTCCTGTACATGCACATTGCAATCTGCTTCTATGCTTCCCCATTCTTAACTTAAACGACCGGGTCGCCATCAGCCCACAGGGGCATCGTACCGCATAAACAACATAACTAGACACACGAGAAATATGGTGCCGAAGCTTATATTCACAATTACCATAGGTAAACTGTGTAAGCAAAAGAGTTATCATGCAAACTGAACATTCACCTCAAGGGTTGTGTCCAGACCACACAACTATATCAGTAATAAGAGGTTTTAATCTTGCAGGACTCAATATCTCCTTCAAATTGCGATTTCTTGACAAAACAAATCACACTCTCTTGTCTGCTAAACCCGGTATCACACATAGAACTGAAAAATGCTTGTGTACTGTATGTTGTAACTGGCAACTTAATGGAAAATATCTGGTGATAAAGTGGGCAAATTCAGTAGCGCTATCATCTACCCTATTAGGAGTCTTGGGCAAAAAAAGCCATAGGCTCTCATTAAATCGGGTGCACTTGTAGGCACGCTCTACAACATAATTTGGGTAACTCCTTGCTCTAAATTCAGATTTCAACTTATGGGACTGATTATGATATTCTGTCAAAGTGGAACAATTCTGCCTAAAGTGTATAATTGGGAATAAGGTAAACCCTCTCTCAATCTCAAGACACCTTTTTCATTGCTTGCTAAAATTGAGTCATTATCCTCATCTAATAATGAAAGAGCCCTGAATATGAGTACCAACACCTCTTCTGTTAGGAAAAATCCAGTGCTTGTGATGATATTTGTACTCTCAGATGTTTTTTTTTATTTGAACAGTTTCATAGGAAAGCCAGCATGTTAATGTAAAGGTAATTCACTGAGATTTATAGATCCTTTGCATGGAAAACTGTATGCTTCATTCTTAAAGTGCACTATAGACCAAAATGAAACCAGATCTGACTGGCTTCCAACTCATTAAACACTTCGGTAGGCAAGTTCCTGTCTCTTCCTCTGTTTGCTCTCAGGGGAAGGAGGTCTGCAGGTCAGATAGTTTCTGAAAATTAAGGTAATTTATTTACAAGAAGCACCTCATTCTTTCTCCTGCAATAACCTTATTAATTGGCGCTCCTTAGATTCTCAGACTAAATGAGTCTCAACCAGGTGCAGATCTGTAACATCTTTTAGCAACATGATTAGGAGTAGGGAGCATGATTCGTAAAAATGATGTGAAATGGTCTAAAAAGGACCGAACTAAAGAATTAACACATGCCAGACCACATTCAACATTCTGTGCTACTTTAGAAAGCACTTATCTTTCAAATATATGTTTTTAAAAATAATTTCTTATACATAAGAAATACTTATCACACAAAAAAATCAAGGGGGGGGGATATCTGAAAACATTAACATGGTTTGCAGACCTGTAGACCATGTAAATGCCGCTCTGTGGGATATTCAGCACGGTTAGCGCTGCTGAGTATGCACAGGTGCTGCTGCTACATGCCTTGATGCTAACCGGTTAACATCGGGGCAGCGTCGCTAACCGGCACTGGTAATATTGAGTCGCTGCCCAGTTAGCAACATGCAGTGAAAGTCAGGCCCCTGGTTTACCTGAAAATTGAAATTCCAGAAGGGGGGAGAAGGGACCAACACTTGATTCTGCCCCAGTGAAGCCATTGGGCCCCATTCTGATTAGGGCCTGTCCAGACATCCAAAGTTTGGATGGGCCGGATTTGCACCCAATTCTGCACCTGTGGGTGCCCAATTCTGTACCGCCAGACGTACACCTCCCACTCCATCTAACCCTCTCAATATTCCTGCATGGAGCCTCGGTGCCATGATGTCCCACTGCCATGGCACTGGGACGCCATGCAGGAGCCCCAATTCCCCGCCGCCCAACCCCTGAAAGGGCCTTTCAAGGCTGGGATTGGACTGCGGGGAACCTCCTGGTGCTACTCGCCAATATGTGAGGGGGTCCACCGCTGCCAATCTCCTTCATCAGAGAGACATTTACACCTCCAAGGTGGAATAAGCTCCCCGTCCATCCTTGCCATCCTGGACATACAGGGCCGTGATCAGAATCGGCCCTGTACATCGGGTCATGAGCCCACCTCTGCTCCGCCCACACTCTTCCTCCAGCCCACTCCCTCCCACCCCTGTCCAGACCTCCTCACACATCTCCTCTGTGCGTGCCGGCAGCTTTGGGTTCAGCATCGAGCACAAGCATTTGGCAGGGGATGTACATCCCCACTAAACGCTGCACGGAATGACCCCCATTGTACAGAATGTGCCGTCTGTCCCCCAGCATTCTGACATGCAAAGTTTGGATCTGACCCATTCCAGAAGTTTGTAAAACAGAAATAAATAATTAAAATAGGCAAGTGCCAACATCTTTTGAATTTAGAATTGATTGTGTGCGTTCCAAATAGTCACAGGTACTTAACATCTGTGTCCTCTGATCCCCTTTCTCCAGGGCAGGTCTTACCTAAAAGGGGTGCCAAGTTTCCCTAAAAGGAAAGGATTGCAGAATAATTAAAAATATGCCCCCATTTTTCCTTTATTAGGAACTATTGTAGAAGTTTAGAAGCTCCTTTAAAAATGCGTCTCATAATCCCTTGAGGCTTCCTCTGGCCTCTGCTTTAAATAAACCAACCAATGGAAAAATAATATCTTGCAGGTTTAAAAGGACTGAAGCCTGCTGTTAAACCCTTGGGAATCCATCTTTAATTTTCCTTTGGGGAGTGGGGGGAGGGATCCCGCTTATGAAAGAGAGATACTTTAAATGATAAACAACTCCCAATGTTTTCAAGACAAGAGGAACTCCTAGACCTTGCTGAATCTTTATTGCCTTTCAGTCACCAAGCACTCTTATCAAGTTTTATTTTTTAAATCTAATATGTTTTCTCTCTAAGCTTCCATTTTAACATGTCTCTCCTTTTCCATGTCAATAACAAAAGACACAATGAAGAATGTTACTTACTGCCTACAGCAGAGAAAATGCAATAAATCATACCAAAAGATTCAATTTAGGCTTTTGTATGCTATTGCTGTTATGCTTTCCCCCTTATGTGCAGAACCATGTTGTAAAGAAATGCCTTTAATTAGACACCGCCATCTGTACAGAGATGCATGGCGCACTCTAGACTGTACTGCAAACATCAAGCAAAGCTAGAAATAAAAACAAGTCAGATCCTAGCTTCTAAATTGGAAAGAACAACCAAATAAATGTATTTTGCTTTATATTAAATAAGCAAAAGAAAAAGCCAGATAAGTTGCATTGGCTCTCTCTTTAATGGAGTTTAAAAGCTGTTGTTTGATATGAGGAATGGTCGTTGATGCAAAAAGGCATTTAAATACAGGTGATAGCTTGAAGTTCTGCCGTAATAGTCTGAGACCATCCTCATAAGTCACGCTATGAAACTATAAGTGGAATAAAACAAATATTAATTGCTACTGCTATTAAGAGATAAAAGTGAGTGAGAAGTTCGTTTAGATTTTGACAGTAAATTTTCACTCTGAAAAAAAGACTTTAGAAGGGTTGTTTCATCACTAATATTAAATAAAAGCAAGAAATTGTCAGCCAATGTTCCAAAAGGAAAAAAGACTTAAGAGATCTCTTTGTCCTGTTCCCCTCCACAAAACAGCTCCTGTTTCGCATGTGGGGGTAGGGGGAGGCATCCAGAGTTTGGCCAGGATGGGTCATCATCACTTGGCTGACTTTACCTGTTTTAAGGAGGATTACATAAATTACTGTCCTAACTTTGGGCCTAATTTGCAGCAGGGGTGGCCGCTGTTTAAGATCTGTCCCCCTTAGCATATATAGGGACCCTTATACTAAGTGCCGCTTACCTGTTCATAGACGTTACAGTGTGCGGTAACTGGTCCTGCTGAACGCCAACATGTGGGCATGCCCGCTACCAACCGCCAAAGTGCACATTAACTGGCTAATGTGGAGAACAGGCAATCGGTGTGGGTGACCCTAGTGACACCTCTACGGGTATTGTTAGGTGCACCCATGTTAGTTGTGCTGCACATTGTGGTGTTCAGTCACACATTAGCTGCTGAGAACATGCTGATCAGCTAATGTGGTTTTGCACTTAACGTGCAATTGTAATGCATGCTAAGTACATAGCCTTGCCTGACTTTAACAAAAGGGTCCCATATTCATATGCATTATCCATTTAAGGAGAGCTGCTGCATATATATTTAAGCGGTGACTGTGGCTGCTTTTCATCCTCAATTGAATGGATAAATTATCCATTTAGCAGCTGCATATCACCTCCACGCAGTTTCTGATACTGCTCTCCCCGAACAACCTCCTTTTTAATATAGATAATATCTGGCCATTTAGTTAGTATAGTGGTCTGCCATTATCTGAATACATTTTTAAAATAACAGATAGGTGAGTTACATGAGGTGTGATCAAAAAGTGTCGAGACTTGTCGTGTAGCTATATAACAATTTGTCGCACAACGATGCTATTAAGCATGCAGTGATCTAGTTGTGTGCTCTGCATGTGCAGAGTGTATCATGACTGCAGCACACCTGTACTTTTTTAAATCACATGATGTTTGGTATTGTGTAAAAGCAGTTCGTCAGATTTACGATGAGTGAAAATATTGAACAGTAAATTTGCATTAAACTCTGCCAGAAACTATTCATACAAAGAGACTTATGACAAATTACAGTTATGGGGTCATTCTATCCTGTGAATTGTGGGGATGGATGTCCCATTGGGATGTTCATCCCTGCTATTTGGCCCTCCTGCCATTCCCGACTAACCTCCCAGTACAAAGAGGGAGTTTGTACGGAGAGGCTAGATGGAGGTGAGACAGACCAGGCTTGGGTGGTCTGCGGCCCCAGACATACAGGGCTGATTCATCTGTTTACCATGTATGTCCGGGGCCAGCAGAAGGATTGGGGAACTTATTCCACCTCTGGGGGAGATGGCAGGTCTGGGGTGCATTGAAGGGTGAAGGGGGTGCATGAGATTCCCTGCAGCACGACCCTGGCCGTGAGAGGCTAGATTGGGATCAGGCTGCAGGGAAAGCACCAAGTCATCGGCAGTTGGTGATCGCGGCTCCCAAATGGAGGCGTGGTGTCATGGCAACCAGATGCCATGGCACCAAGGCTCCATTCAGGAGCCCTGACTGAGTTAGCCGGGTGGAGGCCTGTACATGCAGGCCGACCGGGATCAGATCCCAGGACTGTACATACAGGCCTAGTCGCAATTCTGATTCCATGGGGCTAGACGAACCCCATGGGATCAGAATCGCATCTGCCCCTGTGTGTCAGATTCCAATCAGGCACACAGGGTTAAGGATGTACCAGATGGAATGCCGCTCTGAGTGTATGGCAATGAATGCATGAGTCGTGCTCAAGTTTATGACTGGTACAAATATTTCCAAGACGCCACCAAAGTGTTGACAGTGACTAACATTCTGGAAGGCCATCCATGAGCAGGAATGAAGATGAAGTTGAAGCAAAGCATTCCACAATATGCTAAAATCATTCATTAACTATCAGGGAGCTTGCTGAGGACATGGACATCAGTTTTGTGTCAGTGCAGTCCATTCTTACTGTCAATTTGGGGAGAAAATATGTGTCTACAAAATTCGTGCTGAAACTCCTGTTCTCTGACCAAAAAGAGATTGTCTGCAGCAAAGGAGTTAGAATGCATTGAGAATGACTCCAATTTCATCAAAAAGATTATTACTGGTGATTAATCATGGGTTTATGGTTATGACCTGGAAACTAAGGCTCAATCATCACAATGGAAGACTCCAGACTCTCCCAGACCCAGGTGATGAGCAATGAAAGTCATGCTCACAGTTTTCTTTGATTACCAGGGCATTGTTCATCATGAATATGCGCCAAAAGGCCAAACCATCAATAAAGAATATTACATCCAAGTTCTGACTCATTTGAGAGATGCGGTTTGTTGTAAGAGGCCAGAGTTACACAGGAAGGGGTGAATGGTTGCTTCATCATGATAACGCCCCAGCTCACGTATCACATCTTGTCCAGCAGTTCTTGGCCAAACACCAAATCGAACAAGTCTGTCAGCCTCCGTACTCACCTGACTTCACACCCAGTGACTTTTTCTTGTTTCCAAAACTGAAGTTACCACTGAATGGAAGGAGATTCGATGACTTGGAGACCATTAAGCAAAATTCTACACAACAGATTCACAGCATAACAAAAGAGGCATTTCAAAATTGTTTCCAGCAGCGGCAGGAACGCTGGAAGAGGTATGTTTTATCAGTAGGGGACTGCTTTGAAGGAGAAAGAGTGCAATAACTGTCAGTGTTATACTTGTATTATTTTGGTTTCTGCTTTTTGTCTGGCTTGCCCTTGCGGATACCTTCTTCTCCTGTGTTTTGATTTTATACTTGTATTATTCTACAAGTCTTGATACTTTTTCATTGCATCTCATATGTTCACCACTCACCACGGAACACATAGCTCGTTTTGAATATAGGGACTGCTATGTTGAGGACCCTCTATTCAGTGATCCAATTTAAAAAGAGACATCAGCTGAAAACCTACTTAAAATTAACTGACTTCTAGGATTCTAAATATAGACGTGCAAGCAGATAAGGTGAAATAGCAATATAAGATAAGAGTTAAGACAGTTCAAACAACCAACTATAACCTTGTATATAGTGACTTAAGTAAACCTTTAAAGATTATGGATGTAACCTGTCTCCTAAATCCCCTCCCATTCCCTTTGCCCACCAGCCCCAAATCAAGCGAGGGCAAGGTATCAAGGAGAAGGTTGTGATCAACAGTGTCAAAAGCAGCAGAAAGGTCAGGAAGGATGAGGATCCTATCCCATTGGCTCTACAATTACAAATGGCCATGATGGAGTGAGCTCAGCTCCGTATTTAACCTCTTCCCTATAAGAAAACGACACCTGCTTTATTTATTTATTTAGCTGTATTTATATCCCGCTTTTCACCGGGTCAAAGCGGCGTTACATTAAGGGGTGGGGGAATTAAGTATACAGGCGGGGCCATCACCGGGGAGGCAACATTGATGATTTTGACATAGGACAGACTTTGGACATGGACAGGTTAGTATAGCTTATGATCAGTGGTTCATTGTGGGCTAGATCAGGGGTTGGTGCGCTTTTCGGTGGGAGTCATGTTGAAGTGTTCCTGGAAAAGGATGGTTTTTAGCTGTTTTCTGAAAGATGGCAGATCTGCATTGTTTCTGAGACAGCTCGGTAGAGAATTCCATAAGGATGGAGCATAAAGTTCAAAGGCTCGGTTGCAGGTCCGTTGCGAGCATTTGGTTCTTTTGTGAGGGACGGTGAGGGAGTTGCTGGAGGCTTGTCTTGTAGTTCTGCCGTGGGCTGGACGAGACAGTAGGGTGCAGAGCTGGGTGTTCTGTGTTTGATGTATGGCTTTATGGGTGAGTAGAATGGCCTTGTATTTAGTCCTTGCTTCGAGGGGAAGTATGTGGAGGTCTTTCAGAATTGGGGTGATGTGGTCGGTTTTCTTTGCTCTTTGAATGATTCTTGCTGTGGTGTTCAATGCTGTTCGGAGGGGGTTGGTCTGTGTGGCTGGAAGTCCATGGTAGATTATGTTGCAATAGTCCAGATGTGGGAGTGTCGTGGCCTGCATTACTGTTCGGAAGTCTTGATGTTCAAGAATGGGTCTGAGACGTTGTACTGTTCTTGCTTTGTGGAAAATAGTTCCGGAGGTTTTAGTGATTTGTTGTTTTAAGGTGAGGGCTTGGTCGATAATAATGCCCAGGTATCTTATGTGTGGTTGTATTTGAATGCTTGTGGTTCCTATGTTGAGGTGTGTAGGTGGTGTGAAGTCTGTGTCTTTTGTCACTATGAGAGCTTCAGTTTTCTTTATGTTGATTGATAGGTTGTTTGCTTGTAGCCAGTCGGACACCGCGGAGAAGCATGCAGAGAGATTGGTGTTTGTTGGGTTTGTGGTCGTAATGGGGGCGTAGAACATGATATCGTCAGCATATATATGGAAGCTGATGTTGTGAGTGCGTATGACTGAGCAGAGTGGTTGAAGGTAAACCTGCTTGGGCATATTTTCTTTGCTAGACAAAATGAGACATACAAAAGCACATTCCTAAAGTTCACAGCACAGCATTATCACAAAGCTTAATAAAACGTTCTCTTTGTGCTCAAGAGAGCTGCTGGAGAAGAGGAATAATGAGAGAAGCGGAAGTCACGATAGAGATGGGTCGCTAAAGCTCTATGTTAAAATAGGTCCTCTATCTGTCCTTATGGTTGACTCTAGTACTACTGCAGCAAAAGTCAAACAGAAATGCAACTAAATTATTCATTTCTCATGTTCTGAGCTGATAGAGGAATTAGGAAATAAAACTGCTGATGCTCTGTGCTGACTACATGTCTTAGGCAAGTCACTATATCTTCCTTTTGCTTCTGATTGATAACTTTATTTAATATGCCACTTTTTGCAAAGTATTAGAACAGTTTACAATAAAATGGCAATAATTACAATTTCAAAACAACATAAAACATCAAATAATAATAAAATTACTGTAATTTAAAACTAAACTAAATTATTCCATAAAGAGTAACTGATACCTGCAAATATCAAATAAATTATTGAGAAAACAACCAGGTTTTCAATGCCTTTCTAAAAGATAAGTAATTGCTGATATTCTTTAAGTCATTTAGCAGAGAATTCCGCAACATAACAGAAGGCACAATTTCTGATAGTAGACAAAAATATTTGAGACCAAGATGGCAGCTGCACTAAGAGCGACTGAGCAGAATGCAATTGGTGAGCCGTTTACTGATTCAATCTACAAGAAAAGGAGAGAAGGAGCCTAATATAAAGTAAGTTGTGCATCAGGCAAGTCATTTTCAAAGAAATCCTTTCAGAGACTGAAAATCAGTACTGGTATTATATAATCATTGTTTTTCGTCCTAGTAAACAATCTGGCAGGAATATTTTGAACCAGCTGCAGCCTATACAGACCATTCTTAGGCAACCTCCAATATCAGGAGTTGCAATAATCATGATAACTAGTTATGGTGGCATGAACAAGGAAGAAAAGATTTCAATTTATAAATCAGTCTTAACTGATTGAAGCATGAATGTACTGCAGCACCAATCTGCTGAGAAAGCAAAAGTTTATAACTGCAAGAAAAACTCAAACTTGCAATTTCATCACTAGTCTGAAATGATTGGCCTAATAGAATAGGACTGTTAATCAAGGCGTTCTTCTTCATTGGAGTTATATTTCCTCAAAATCCAAAGTACTGTAGATTTTGCAAGATTCAAATAAGGCCATGAGACTTGCACCATACGTCAATCCTCCTCAACATGTTATTTACTTGTAGCAGAGTTGCATGCTGATAGTCCTTTAGGAAAGCTATGAATGCCTTCATCTGCCCCCTGCCTCCCATGCCAGGTATGAGCTGATGTGAAATTCAGCCTTCTATTTCCTCGGCTCCCAACTGTGGAACAACTTCCCCCCTGCCCTTCATCTAGATTCAAGTCTTCCTTGTCTGATTAAAAACTCAGCAGTTGATATCCCTATCACTTGACCTACTGGACCCTGGGGATGACTTCCCTCTCTCCCATCTCTCTGTCAATGTCACTCTCTCTCCCCTCCTTCTCTCCTCCTGTTCTCTCCCTGGTATGTGTACAAACCTTTCCTGTCCATGACTTTGGAGTTCTTTTCACCCACTTCTCCTATTTATGTTTTTATTGCAAACCACTCTGCCGTCTGGGAGGAGTGGCCTAGTGGTTGGGGCAAGTTACCTCAGGCCAGAAGGTCAGGGGTTCAAATCCCACTAGAGGACAGCAACCTTGGGCCATAAGTACTGGGGTTTCTAGTCCCACAGGTGCTCCTTGTGGTCTTGGGCAAGCCACTTAACCCTCCATTGCCCATATTCCCTGTAAGTATTAGTGTCTGTGTCTCATATCCAATTGTGTTGTGACCACTTTGATTGAAGGATAAGGTGGTATATAAAACTGTCTAAATAAATAAAATCTTGTTTTAAGAGCAGTGTATCAAGTTCTAATAAACATAAACATGAGACTCAGTCATGAACCCTCTAAAATTCCCACCATGGATGCCATAAAAAAATTAAACAATAAATGCGCAAGCAATGACTCCTATGGTACCCCTCAGCAACTTTCCAAGACTCGGAAAATAGTACCAGAACACTTTCTGAGAACGATCAGAAAAATAAGAGCGAAACGAGCTAAAACATTTGCACCCAAATCCTAGCTTTAGTAGATGTGATAAAAGTAAACTATGCTGAACAGTGTCAAAAGCTGCTATCATATCCAAATTCTATCCACAAGGTATCATAGCCTTGATCAGCTTATACTCTGATGCTGTCAGTTATAGCAAGCAAAATGCGTTCTCTTGGGGCAGTTTCTCCAAATGGGTGATTTTTGTTTATACCATGACACTCATGAACCTTGCTTCTAAGCCAGGGTATGTGATGCCGGTGATAAGCGGACTGAGAAGAGTGCAGTCATTCATTTAAGTCTACAAAAGTTGTCTAATGACAGTTCTCTCTAACACTATAGCAGGATGGGAAAGATTTGAAACTGGACTAACATTTGAATAATTACTGCTCATGTTCTTACCCTTTTAAAGAAAATGGGAGTAACAACCATTTGCTTAAGTTCAATAGGAACTTTGCCATTTAGCAACGAGAAGTTGACAAGCTGAGTTAAAAAAGGTGCAAGCACCTCGTTAATTTTGCACAAAGAAGCAAAAGGGACGTGACCAAGCAAAACAGCAGATGACCTAATGGGATTTAAAATATTCTTAACTTCCAAGACAGCAACAGGGCTGAAAAATACCCAAGGCGCAACATTGCTACCTTCATTCTTCCCCTCAAAAACTCGGCAAATCTAGGCAAGTCTTTTACTTAACGCATTTGCGACGCATGTTGAGCGCAAAGGTCTGCATCACCTGCTGGGATCATGATCAGCATGTTTCCGGCTGCTAACATGTGACTTACATTTCTATGCAGTACAATTCACACAGGTGTTCTCCATGCCCACACTCAATCTGTAACCCACGCACTCTCCACATTAGCGCATGAGTTCCACTTAATATGCATAGTTGGTCGCTGCTGGCATGCCTGTGCGTTAGCATTCCACCGCGGTCGGTTGCCACATGCAATAGCAGCACTTAGTACAAAGGCAACTCAGTTACATGATACGGATGATATAATATTCTTATTTGCCATCTTCCCACCACTGTTTGCTATCATGCAGTGAGGACCTTAGCTGTAGCTGCACCAATAACCTGCATATAATAACCCATCACAACACTTAATGAAATTCAAGAACTGCTGCTGTTTGCATTTTTATTTGGTCCCTTTTTTAATTTGTTTTTCAGTGGCAAACAACTTATATTACAAAGTCAACAGTGAGCAAACATTCAGATAGGCCCAAGTATCCAAACAATTGACATAAGCCCTCATACAGCAACCTCCAAGTCATGTTCACACTGCATACTCCACTGTTGTTTGCCCTTTTATCCCCCTTTCAGCCCTATCCCCTTCATTCACACCCAATATCTCTCTTCCATTTACATCATTCATAGTCCCTTTGCTTACATAAACCTTTGTATTTCTTTCACTATTCTGTTGCCATCAAAGCTTTGCA
Organism: Ichthyophis bannanicus; assembly: GCA_033557465.1. Taxonomy (NCBI): domain Eukaryota; kingdom Metazoa; phylum Chordata; class Amphibia; order Gymnophiona; family Ichthyophiidae; genus Ichthyophis; species Ichthyophis bannanicus. The sequence continues at coordinate 112,788,085 of CM066049.1, read as the reverse complement.
CTAGCCTTCTCTGCTTTTCTCTCTACTCATGGACCCTCCCAGATCCTTCTCCACCTTCCATGCAATCAACCATCATAGCAGAAGAGAAATGAATGAGGATCATGCCTGACTAGAGTTGCCAACCAGCCGGTTTTCAGCCGGCCTGGCCGGTTTTCCCATGGCCAGACCAGCTACTAGCAAAGAAGAGAAACCGGCCCTTGAAAAGCCATTTTTTTGCTCTGGCCGCGAGATCGGGAGCAGCCAGAGCAGAAAACTGGCTTTTAGTCTGCGGTCCCGTCCTCCCATGCAGCCGCTGCTCCTGCTTCTTACTGAGCAGTAGCTGCAATAAAGTTAATTTAAAAGGAAAGACAACCTGTGAGGAGCCCTCCAGCCCTAGGAAACTCCTTCAGCAGCGCCCACCCCCTCTGACGTCATTTCCTTTTCAGCCCAGGCGCTACAGAAGGAGTTTCCTAGGTCCGGAGGGCTCCTCACAGGTTGTCTTTCCTTTTAAATTAACTTTATTGCAGCCGCTGCTCAGTAAGAAACAGGAGCAACAGCTGCATGGGGGTGAAGCTGCACTGAGGGGGGTTAAGCTGCACTGAGGGGGGTTAAGCTGCACTGGGGAGGTGAAGCTGTACTAGGGTGAGTGAAGCAGCTGCACTGGGGGGGGGGAGTTGAAGCTGTACTGGGGGGGTGAAGCTGCACTAGGGGAAACGGGGGGAAGGTGAAGCTGTACTTGGGGGGTGAAGCTGCTCTGGGGAGGTGAAGCTGCTCTGGGGGGGCAGGGGGAAGGTGAACTGTACTTGGGGGGTTAAGCTGCACTGGGGGGGGGGGGGGTGAAGCTGCACTGGGGGGGGGGGTGGAAGGCTCCACACAGGTTTAAATTTATTTTTAACAACTTTATTGCAGCCACTGCCCTGTAAGAAGCAGGAGCAGTGGCTGCAAGGGGAAAGCGATGGCAGAAGGGACTGACAGGTGGAAGGTGAGAGCTGGAAGAGAGCTGAAAGGTGGGGAGGAGGTGGCTGGAAGGGATCTGACAGAGGGGGTAAGGAGGGGGCTCAAAGGGAGCTGACACCTGGGCATGGTACTGGTAAGTGACTGGGTAATGGGGAGGAGGCTGGAAGGGAGGGGGCACTGGGACTGGAAGGGAGCAGAAACGTGGGGCTGGCACTGGAAGGGGGATGGACAGAGGGTAGGGTGACTCGAAGGGAGCTGACACAGGGAAGGCACTGGGAGTGGAAGTGAGCTGGTGGGATGGTGTTTGGACTACAAGGGGCTGGACAGTGAAGAAGGAGGGGGACTAGAAGGAAATGGATGCCACTGGCAGTCCTGGGAACACAAGGGGATTGACACTGGAATGTAATGGGAGGGGGGACTGGAAAGGGGGCTAATGGAGGGTTACTGGGACTGGAAATAGGCTGATGGAAGGAAGTGAAGAAAAGAAAAGAAGAGACAAGAAATGGCAGATGGATTATAGACCATAGAAAATGAGCTAAGAGAAGACGGGAAAATGGAAGCCTGAGATCGGAACCAGCATGATCAGAGAATAAAATGGTCAGACAACAAAGGTAGAAAAAATAATTTTATTGTCAATTTAATGATTGGACTTTGTACTACCTTTATATTTTACACAGTATAGGGAACTGCATCTCTTATTTATCGGATATTGCACTGCATGCAGAGTCTTCTTCTTGGGGTTTCAGTTTAATTTTTGTCTATATATTTCTCTTTTTTTGTGCTCATTTATTGATGAAGACCTGTCTGTATTGTGTGTGCGTGTGTGTGTACAACCAATGCTGCGTATTCTGTCAGTATAGAATTTCTGTTTAAGAATGAGTAGAAGTCTTGCTCGTTCAATTTGCACATTGCCCTCTCTGCAATTATTTTGGGGAAGGGGGGTGGAGCAAGGGTGGGATGGGGGCGGGCCAGGGGGTGGGAGGGGTGGGAAAGGATGGGGTGGGGTGGGCATGGGCAGAGCATCACTAGCCACAGGTGGAGGGTTTTTCTCTTTCAAAAAGTTGGCAACCCTATTCCTGAGCATGGGCAATGCAAAGTGTACCTTTGAGTCAACACTGCTTCAGTAGCCCCTGGGTTTTCTTGGCAATGTGTTACTGGAAGTAAATTGCCAGGCCTTTCAGCTAAGACAGTGGATGGCCACAGGGTGTGCTAAGGGGATTCAAACCCTGATCACTTGGTTACCAGGCCACTGCTCAAACCATTAGGCTACTCCTCCACTCATGGGCCTGTTCCTGTAATTATAGGTAACCTGGACTGGGTGTCTGGGAGGGGTCTAGAGGTGGGGGGGGGGGAGAATACTGAAGAAATTTGAGAAATTTTGCTTATAGTGGGAGGGGGCCAGCATTTGAAAATGAAAGAAAAATAAATTAAAATTATGGGTCCAATATTCAAAAGGAGTTATCCAGTTAGCATGGCCTGCAAGCCGCATAAACCCCGCTGAGCCTGATATTCAGTGACACCAATCAGGCAGCGCCACTGAGTAACCCCTCTAACCGCCAGAGAGTGCCGGGGTGGTCTGTGGTCCGTGGGTAGGGAGAGGATAGTCCTGGCAGTTAGCAGCAATTTTCAGTAGCCGCATAAAGTTAGATCATGTCAATAGCTGTCCCAGCTGTATGCGGTTCCACTCTCCAGACGGTGGTTTAATATTGCTGCTGTCCGCAACGCTGCGCTATTTGCCGCTGAAACAGGATATTCACTGCTGGAAGATATTTGGATTTCGGCATGGAATATTTGCTTTCACTTTTGTCCGTGGCAGCCAGATGCTTTAAGATTGCTGACCACCGTGGGTTGAATATCGAGCCTCATTTGTTTTTCTTTAATTTTGTTTTCAAACTGAAATGAAACGAAACAGGAAAATTGCAATTTCCTTTCCATTTCGAATGAAAGAACTTCTCTGGGGATTATCCCTCTGTCTACGAGAAAGTCTCTTGTTTTATTATCATTCCCTTACTTGACATCTGTCTGTATTTGCCTTCGGCTTTATTTTTTTCCTTAACTTTATTGTGTTCTCTCTCAACAGTGCCATTATTTTGAGAATGTATTTACCTGTCTTATGACCTACTAAATTCATCTTCGACTCCATCATGTTCTGCCTTTCACATTTCTTTCTCATGGCCTCCCTCTTTGTGAAATTATTTTATGACCTTTTCTGCCCCACTCAATATAGTTAGTCATTTTTGCCTCCTTCAATTGATTTTAGTGATTTTAGACAGCTCACTGCAGTTATGCATGCACCTGACCAAAAATGCTATAAACCTCCTCTTCGAAGGAAAAACAAATGCAAAACAACCCAAAAATCCTTCAACTCCACTAACCCCAATGAGGAAGCCCCTTAACTGTGCTGAGTTTGCACTGCCCTGTTTAACTTGTATTTATTTATTTGTGAAACACTTTTTCTATACCGCTTTTCTGACAGTCAAAGTGGTGTAAGGTGTACTACCGGGACATACAGGGAACTCAAGGGAAAAGGGAGGCTCTGAAGAATGGTGTACCCAAGTGGAGGACAGGAAATCCTGGAAAGTGGACATCCTGCTCTGGGGGAGGGCTCCTTACAGCATGGCAGAATAGAAAACAGACAAGGGAGGAGGAGCTAAAATGGAACAGGAAACAGGAAGTTAAAAAAACTCGCAGGGGGAGGGGAGAGAGAGGAACCGGCAGAGTCCATGGAGACAGAGCCTTGGGAGCTGGAAACTGAACATTGCAGAGCCTATGGAGCAGAATTCACATGCTGATACCAGTCTGGCAGCTCTTCCAGACAATGAGGAGATGCAGATAAGTTGAAACACTCCCTTATTTGATTTGGAAATACTTTCATACCTTCTAGTGGGAAAGAAAGACTAACTGTAGGCCATTTTGGGCCTGTTTGTTTTGGGGCAGCGTGGGCGAGTCAGTGTGCAAAGGAAACACTGATAGGGAGGTAGCTGCCACAGCCCTAGGGTTACGTGGATACCCAGGCTGAAACTTTTTTCGTTTTGGTAAGACAGAGAAGTACTGCACAGTGGACTAGGGTAAGCTGTCTTCATGTTATTTATGTTTATTAGAGTTCTACTGTCTTGCTGATTGACTAACTATTGCTATACGGCTCAAGGAGATAAAGGAGTACTGCACCGCTAACTCAGCAAACTAAGCACAGGCTGTGTTTGTGCTAATTTTGAGGATATGTTGTTTGGACTTGGAGGAGCGTCGCCTGTTGCGGCTGCCAGCATCTGATCTTCCCTGGCTTCCATCCCTCTGGAAATTGAGCATATCGACAGTGGTTTACAATTAATGAGTAACTCAACAAAATGTTACATAAAACAGGTGAATAAATAATGAATAATAAAAAGCTTTACAGATGTTTAATCCAAGCCAGTCTAGCTAATTAAACATATGTTCAGTGGAGCAGTGGTAGACTTTCTCTTATTGTCCTTTTATGTGCAGATGGGAGTTCTTATTGACCTTGCTATATTTTGTGCAGTAGGCTATTCATCTCTGACTATCTAGGTTGTCATGTACTGTATAATTGTGGTTAGCGGTGAAGTAGAATGGAGGGTGAGTGTTCAAATGTGTTGCGAATATTGTGGGTAGTGGGCTTTGTGTTATCGCTTGTCGTGATGTTGATGTGGTTTTCTTACTGCTGGGTGTCTGAACTATAGTATTCTAAGAAAAGGTGAGTTTTTAGCTTTTTTTAAAAATTCAGTTAATGCCTCTATGGTTCTTAGTTTGGACAGTAGAGAGTTCCAGATAGTTGGGGCCTATAGCGTGAAGGCGCGGTTGCATGTCTTTTGTTTGTTCTCAGGGTTGATATAGCGAGGGGATTCTGTGTACTCTGCCTTCTTAATCTGTCATCCATAGGTTTCCTTTAGCTGTATAATATGTTGAATGAGCTTAGTATTACTTTGCATTTGATTCGGGTGATAATTTGGAGCCAGTATAGTTGCTTTAATATGGGAGTGATATGAGTATGCCGTGCTACACTGCATACTCGTATGATCTATGCTGTAATGTTTTACGCCATTTGAAGTGGCTATAGTGTATGTTTAGGTAGTCCTTGATGGATTATGTTGTTGTAGTCCAACTGGGGTGCTATAATTCCTTGGCAAACTGTTCAGAAGTCTTCGAGCTTGAGCAGGGGGTGTAGCTTTTGCAAAGTTTTAATTTGCAATAGACAGAACTTATAGTGCTTTTAATTTGTGATTGTAGGTTTAGGCCTTGACCGAGAATTATTCCCAAGTATTTAACTTCCTTTTTAACTTAATCTTAAGCATCTGTGGTGTTTTAAAAGTTGTGTCTTTTGTCATGTGAAGGACCTCTGTCTTTTTGTAGTTAATGTATACATTTTGTTGATATAGCCAATGTCTTACTGTTTTTTATTGTTGTGTAATCAGGTGTCAACAATGAGCCACCTGACTGAAGTCCAAACAGAATTTAGGATAGCTATCCAGAGGGTCGCCATGAGTCGACTCCGACTCGACGGCACTTAACTTATCTGGACTTTCAGAAAGCTTTTGACAAGGTCCCTCATCAGAGACTTTTGGCAAAAATTAAAAAGAGTCATGGGATAGGAGGCAGTGTACTATTGTGGATCAGGAACTGGTTAAAAGATAGAAAGCAGAGGGTAGGGCTAAATGACCAATTTTCCCAATGGAGAAAGGTGAATAGTGGTGTACCCCAGGGATCTGTGCTGGGTCCGCTGCTTTTTGACATATTCATAAATGACCTGGAAAGTGGAATAACGAGTGAGGTTATCAAATTTGCAGATCACACAAAACTATTTAAAGTTGTTAAAACCCAAGACAATTGTGAAAAATTGCAAGAGGATCTTGATAAATTGGAAGACTGGACATCAAAATGGCAGATGAAATTTAATGTGGACAAGTGCAAGGTTATGCACCTAGGGAAGAACAACCCAAACTATGGTTACACGATGCAAGGTTCCACATTAGGAACCACCACCCAGGAAAAAGATTTAGGCGTCATTGTGGATACCATGTTAAAACCCTCGGCCCAGTGTGCAGCGGCGGCCAAGAGAGCAAATAGAATGCTAGGTATGATAAGGAAAGGAATGGAAAATAAAACAAAAGATATTATAATGCCTCTATATCGTTCCATGGTGAGACCGCACCTTGAATATTGTGTGCAATTCTGGTCGCCGTATCTTAAAAAGGATATAGCGATTTTAGAAAAGGTACAGAGAAGAGCCACCAAAATGGTAAAGGGGATGGAAGGATACTCCTATGAAGAAAGGCTAAAAAGGTTAGGGCTCTTAAACCTGGAAAAGAGACGGCTGAGTGGAGATATGATAGAAGTCTATAAATTAATGAACGGAGTTGAACGGGTAAACGTAGATCGATTGTTTACCTTATCAGAATATAGAAAGACTAGGGAACATGCAATGAAGCTACAGGGTAAACTATTTAAGACTAATAAAAGAAAATATTTTTTCACTCAACGTGTAATCAAACTCTGGAATTTGTTACCGGAGGATGTAGTAAAGGCTGTTAGTGTAGCTGGGTTTAAAAAAGGTTTGGACAAGTTCCTGGAGGAAAGGTCCATAAACCATTATTAAGAAGTGACCGAAGATATCAATGCTTGACCCAGTACAAGCATTGTGGAACTTGTGTCTCTTGGGGAAACTACTAGGTACATATGACCTAGATTGGCCACTGTTGGAAACTGAATACTGGGCTTGATGGACCTTGGTCTGACCCAGTATGGCATATCTTATGTTCTTAACAACAACAACAATCAGGTTTAGTCATAGAGAATAGTGCATATATCATAACATCGGCACATATATGATAATGAATTTTGTAACTTTGGATCAGTGAGCACAAAGACTGCAAGCAAATGTTAGAGTAGTGATGAGAGGGCAGATCCCTGGGGTACCCCCTATTGTTGAGTGAAAGGAATTGATTTCTGGGAGCCAATTTTTATTTTCTGGTTGTGATCCATTAAGTATGATTGAAACCATCTTATGGTAGTGTTATGTAGACCAATATCCTGAAGTCAACTAAGAAGCTTGTATTGAGATCTTGTATTGAGTCGAATGCTGCAGATGAAACCTTGTCTAAGATTTTCTGTGCCGGTAATAAGTCTGTCTAGTAGTAAGATGTGTAGGGTATTGATACCATGGTTTGGTCAAAATCCATGTTGCTGCTGATCTAAAGGTGCAGAATCATTTATATGATTTTCTAGCTGGTTCTTTACAGCTTTTTCAATTATTTTTGTGATAAATGGGATGCTGGTGAGGGTAATGGGGTCCAGATTTGAACTTTTCAGTAAGGACCTGATTGAAGTTAGCTTTGAAGAAGGGGATATGTATCCCTTTGTTAGAGATCATTGAATGATCTTCAGGATGAATGGTAAGAAGTGAGTCCTTGTCACTTAATCCAAGAAACTGGACAAGGATCCAGGAGGAATGCTGTGTTAAGATTGGAGATGATACTGTTGAGTTGTTCAGCAGTGATTATTGAATGTACCTCAGACGTCCGTCATAGGGACATTTTTTTGTGGGTTAAAATGGGAAAATTCCTTATTTCAGAGCTATTGGTACTGTATTTACTATGAAGGTAATTAGCCATTTCATGTGGGCATAGCTTGCTATAGGCCTCATTATGACTGGGCTCTCTTGTTAATGATTTTGCTATGTCAAATAGCTCTCTGGGTCTACTGATGGCTCTCATGTTAAGGTTGGTATGGCACTCCATTTTGCATTTATTAGCTGTGGTGCAGTATTACGTTTGTTTATCTAGGTATATAGATTGGAGGTGGGGATCCTTAGTACATCTTCGTTTGTGTTCAAGTCACTGGAAGTCATGTTTTAATTTCTTCAAGGCTATGGAATACCATGGAATGATTTGTCATCTTGCGATGTTATTCATGTCTTGTGAAGCAAGGGCTGCTGATGCTATAATGTCATTCCATTTATTGACAGATGTTTCTATATCAGAATCTGTGGAATCACTGTTCAGGTGTGGTAAAACTTTGTTAAGGAATGATAGATTGATCGTTAAAGGGGCAAAATCTGTGCTTCCTGTTTTTTTTGTGTTGTCAATTAATTCCATGTTGGTGTTGTGTGGTAAGGTGAAGATTATGATGCTATGGTCAGACCAAAGGACTGGCAAGTGGCTTAACTAGTGTACTTGGTATGCGACTAAGGATGGAGATGAGGTCAAGGATTCCACCTTTTATATGGGTAGGATTAGTGATGATTTGGTTATAATGTAGAGCTTCCATAGCATCCATGAAGGAAGAGGCATGTTTATTGGATGTGGAGGATAGATTCAGATCACCAAGTAGGATGAACCATTGGTACTCGTTGGCACAGGCATTTGCAGCCTCAAATAGTCAATAATTCAACTGCTTTATTAATTAGGGCTCTGTATGTCAGACATATGATTAGGTATTTATTTGATACTGTAAGGATATCTATGTTTGTGGAGCTGGTGTCTATGGTGTTGAATTTCAGATAGTTTTTAGCTATTATGCATATTCCTCCACCTCTACTGAATGTTCTTGGCCAGGTGTGGAGACTGTATGTGGAGGTTATAAGTTGGTTTATCAGCACATTGTCAGATTCTGTAAACCATGTTTATGTTATGCACATTATGTCAATATTGTGGTCTTTGATGTAATCGATTAGTGTGGGGATTTTGTTGCATGCAGAGCCAGCATTGATTAGGGCATATCTTAGTTTTCTATTGCCAAGTTGCTTTGTAGCGTGATTTTATATGGTGACTTTAAGGAGCAGGGTCTTCTGCTTCAAGGTGTATATGTGAGGTTCCATGATCTCATATGTCTCTGATCATGAATTATAGATATGATGCCACAGTGAGATGTGTGTGAAGAAGTCGCTAGAATTATTAGCGTTGTAATATACAGAAGCATGCCTACGATGCCTGCAGAGTACATGATGAAAAGTGGCTTGTTGTGGTGATGAGGTTGGTTGTGTAAGGGCACTCATAATATCATCAGAATAGCAAAGGCTATTGAGGAGTCTTCCACTAATCTTCACACCTTGGTTGTCTTCATACAGTCCTGCTTCTCTGATTTGTTCTGCATATAAATTAAACAGGTAAGAGGAAAATATGCAGCCTTATCATACACCTTTGTTGATTTTAAACCATTCTGTTTGTTCTATTTGAACGGTTGCTTCTTGATCAATGTAAAGATTGTGCAAGAGAGCTATCATGTGTTCTGGTATAATCATGTTTTTTAATATGGCCCAGAGGTTCTCGTGGTTTACACAGTCAAAAGCCTTGCTGTAGTTATTAAAACACATATAGATATCCTTTTGGTATTCTTTTGTCTTTTCAAGGATCCGTCTCACATCTATGATGATGCCTCACATTCCTTGCCCTTTCCTGCACCCTGCTTGCACTTCAGGTAGTTCTTGTTCTAGGTATGGTTGTAGTCTTTGCCGAATAATCTTGAGTAGAATCTTGCTGGCATGGAGAATCAGAGCGATTGTGTGAAAATTTTCAGTCAGTTGGATCACCTTTCTATTGTACTAGTATAAACACAGATCTTTTCCAGTCAGTTGGCCATGATGTTGTCTTCCAAATTTCCTAGCAGAGCCTTGTAAGTACGGTAACAGCTGCATCCGATTGTTGTAATACTTCTATGGGAATGCCATCAATGCCCGGTGCTTTGTTCTTTGATAAGGCTTTCAATGCTGCTTAGACTTCTTCTTTCATCACCAATGGTTCCTGATCATAAGGTATAGATTGAAACAGCTGTTGATCTTCTTGATCTTTATGGTATAATAACTGTATATTTCTTCCACCTTTTCTTGATCTTCTCAGCATCATTCACTATGGCTCTTTGAGCATCTTGTAGCATTCCAACTCGAGGCTGGTATTTTTTCTTTAACTCTCGTAGCTTTAGGAAAGCTGATCTTGTTCTTCCTCTAATAGTTTCTGCTTCTATTTCCCTGTATGTCTTCTTGTATTGTCTTGCTGCATGTTGGAAATCAGTTCTGCGAGTGCCTCTCTTTCTCCTCTGGCTTTACCTTCTCTGCATTTCTGGGCAATTTTCAAAGTTTCTTCAGTAATCCATTTTGGCCATTTTTGCTTTTTCATCTTTTGTAGAGATTTTTCACTTTCTTTCAATACAACATTCTTGATGTCATCCCATAACTCTTCTGAAGCTCTGTCATTTGTATCTAAAACAGCAAATTTATTTTGCAGGCAGTCTTTAAATTCCAGTGATATATTCTCAAGATCATATCTTGCTATATTCATGAGTGGTTTGCTCTTTTTCAACTTTAGCTTGAGTTTGCATACTAGTAGTTTGTGATCTGTACCACAGTCAGCTCCAGTTTTTGTCTTAACTGATGTTATAGAGCTTTTCTATCATTGACTGTCTTCCACAGATGTTATCAATTTGATTTTTGTACAATCCATTGGGTGACGTCCATGTATACAGTCGCCACTTATGTTGCTGGAAGAAGGTGTTTGAGATGTATAGATTGTTGGTCTTGCAGAATTCTATCAGTCTTTCTCCAGCTTAATTTCTGTTGCCAAGTCCATATTTTCCAACCATTTTGCCTTCTTCTTTGTTGCCAACGTTTGCATTCTAGTCACCCTTGACTATTAGGATATCCTGTTTGCATGTTCTGTCAATTTCAGCTTTACTTGTTCATAGAACTCAACCTCATCCTCTTCTGCAGCTGTTGTTGAGGCATATACCTGAATTATAGTTGTGTTGATGGGCATTCCTCATAGAGGAATAGAAATTAGACATTCACTGTTTGCATTGTATTTCATTACAGTTCTTGCAAGTTTCTTCTTGATTATAAATGCAACACCATTTCTTCTTTGTCTTTCATTTGCTGCATAGTAGACTGTGATCATGTGATATAAAGTGCCCAATGCCAGTCCATTTCAGTTCACTGACATCCAAGAGATCGAATTGTACACGTTCCATTTCATTCTTGACCACCTCCAACTTCCCTTGGTTCATGCTTCGTATGTTCCATGTTCCAATGTGTAAGACGTCTTTGCAGCTTCTGACTCTCTTTTCATGTGCAGCTACATCAGCTGTCAGACGTCCCGAGGTCTTTGATCATAACTGCTGGCTTTACTCTGAAAAGTTTTCAGCTCCTCCATCACTTTCATCACTGCAATGATAGTATTTGTACTATCATTGACCTTCATCAGTGCAGTAACAGTACTTGTACTACCATTGATCAAATTGTAATTCTGCTTTTTGAAACATTCTCCCCATCTGTTTTCTCACTTTCATTTTTTTTATCACTCTTCAGTTTCGTTTTTTGATAGCTCCTTTGCCACGGGTTTACCTAACATCTTCTAATTTTAACAATGATATTATATCGCTATATATCTTTGCACATCTTCATATTAATGAATATTGAGATCTCAGAGGGTGTTTTCTCTTTGCTCACCTTTAGTTATCCTTGCCTCATAATGGCTTCTGTGCCGAGATCTTTTCTCGTAGACAAATGAAAGATAATTTTATACAGGACATCTATAGAGGCACTGTTTAATAAATGCAAGAAGGTATCTATTGTCTTTGTGAAATGCTAGCATCAGAGGAAGGGACTGCATGTTAAGTTATGGTGCAGACATACGGGTAAAAGTTATTCAATTGGGAAGAGCACCTAAGCCCTGTAGTGGTTGAGAAACAACCAACAAGTTAAGCAATTTGTGTTTTTTTTGTTTGGATAAGGCTGGTGGTGCTGCAAAGGATGGTCGGTGATTCGACTTGGCATGAGCATTTAAATATTTGATTGCCTAAGTAGATGCCACATGAGTCTGAGACCTCCTTTGTATATGTTTTTTTGTTATATTTTGCAACAAGTGAGAATATGAAAGTTCACCTGAATGACTTGCAGTTAACAATGTTTCATTCTGAGTGATTGTTTTTCATATATCGTACTGGGAGCCAAAAGCCCGATAAGGAGGAATTTCCAGACAAGTTGCCTATACATATTGTGATCCTTCCCCCTTGCTGATACCCGTAGGCATGTAGGGTTTAAGGAGGTTAAGTTCCTTCCTGAACCAAAGTTTCACTATTTCCTGAAGCAGTGCTTGTAGGGAAATGTAGTTTCTTTAAAAGTTCAATGAAGGGTAGTGTGACTCAAGTGTTTCAAGCAAAAGGATTTATTTCCCCTCCCGGGGTGGATTTCACAAGGAATAAAGGTAACACAAATATCTTGCACTTTGGCAGAAAAAGGACAAAATAAGATATCCAACTTAAATTGCTTCAGTCAGCGTTAAACATTTTTCTTCCAGCAGATTAAACACCACAGTACTGTTTCCTACAGCTTCTGTTCCCTTCTCACAGTAAGTCTGTATTTTCTTCACAGCACAACTTTAACATAGAGATATTATCTCCTCAGCCCGTGAAATCATACAGTCCATTTCTTCCGTAGGAGTGTTTACACAGGATGGCTCTGTTTCCATAAATTCTACCTCTGGGCAGGAATTGTTTGTTTGCCACGCTCCCTCTGGAGCCGCGCCCTTTTCTCCAACCCTAGGCTTTATGGTAAACTCGGGGCTTAAGTACTGTCTGAAACAAGCACTCCCATTATAGTCCTTTCCACCATAGTCCCAACCTTCCAGGTCAATAAACTCACAATTATTATGATTCCAGCCCTTAGGCTTACCTTGGAACCTGGCTGTGGAAGGTTTTTTCCGTGGCTTACAGATAGCTGTTGGTTCCCAACCTGACTTGTGCAAAACAGAGTTCAACTGCCTTCCCGGCTTTTCCTTCTGTTTATAATCCAGAGAGTATTTCAGCTGCCTTGGTCTGCTCCTGCTGTATCTTTGACTCAGAGCCTCTGACCTTTCCTCAGCTAGAGACTCAGCCCACCTCCTTACTGGAAGCTGGCTTTTCTTCCTCCAAGGGGACTCTGCTCGTCTCTCCTCTTGTTCACTCTCTCTTTCATTCCGTCGTTCACTCTGGCTTTCCTCCTCTCTCTTCTCCCCCTACTGGGACCTCTTTATGAGTCAGCTTTCTCGGTAGGGCCTGACTCTGCCTCCTAGCAGGTGTTCTGAATTACTTTGTAACTCTCTGTTAAACTGGTAGCAGGGGCCTGTTTCTTTCTCTGGGGCTTGGTTTCCCTGACAACCAGTAGCCATGTGCTTTTGTTTATATTGCAGCCCTGCACTTTTTACCTGGTTTTTGGGAGTTTCTACAGGGCTAGAAGGACTCACTATGTCACAATATTACATCTTAGGAACTCCAGAAGGCACAATACAAGAACTAGAGTGAGTGTTAGCAGTAAATTTCAGAGACTGAGAGCCTGCTCCATGTATCCTGCCTTAGGAGTGAGGTTTACTACTGTCGTGGTATGAGCAAAAATACCCCATTTTGAAGAAATTGCCCCAGTGTGTAATTGACTAGAAAACCAGCAAAGTAGGCTGATACGTTGCAGCTTAAAGTATGCACCCCCTTATAAAAAGACCCCCAAAATGGTAAAAATGATTTAGTACATGAGGCTGTGTAGTGGGATGTGATTTTAATGCTGTAGTATCTTGTGCTTTAAATGGATCATGGGAAAGGACTGAGCAAGACTTCAAAATAAGGACTCTGTATACTGACATGCATTAACCAGTTAAGGTGCATCGATACATATTAACATGTGCTTAATTTGAATTCGATCATAGTTAGTAAAGGAGGCACTCTGAGAATAAAGGGGGTTGCATGATCTTATGCATGTTAAATCAAATTTACTTGCCTTATGTATTAGCTTGTGTTAACCATCGGTAAATGGAGCCCTCGGGGCCGTAAATGCAGGACCGTACCTAACCTTCTGCGAGTGCTGCAGCCGCACAGGGTGCAAAAATCAAGGGGCACATTTACAACGGGACCAGAAGTTGAAACCCCCACCGGAAGTAAGTCCTTACTATTAGACCTCCTGAATTCAGGGCCTGTAGCAAGGTAAGCATGCAGGGGAGTGGCAATGGATAAAGATAGCAGTGTAGTCATGGGATCAGCCTCTAACTGTTATTTCCATGTGAAGAAGAGAATGTTACCGGTATGTAGTCCTGCTTTGGAGCCACATGTGGCAAGCTTGAATGGTGAGCCAGTGAGGCATTGTTTCAGGGCACCTCAAGCCAACCTCACCGGCTCACTTTTCCTGAACTGTACACAGCAGTTCTCTAGTCCCGCATCTGTGCTAAAATGCAGTCACCAGCTTGATTGTATTGCCTGCACTGTTAAAAGTGAAATGGGGGAACTTCCCGTCTCTTGAGCAAGAGACAGAAAGTTCCCTCATTTCACTTTTAACAGTGCGGTCGTGCGATCATGCCAGCGTCTGCAGTTTAGTACAGCCACAAGACCAAAGGAGAATGGTCCAGTGGCTGTGTGGTGATTGCCACTGAGAGGTCCTGTCCACCAGGAGGAAGGAGGATAAGGGGTAAGTAACTGGGGGGGAGGGCATGGAAGGACTGCTGCTGGGGGTCAAGGACTGGAAGGGAGAATGCTGGGGGGGTGCTGGAACTGAAGGAGAGCTGATGCTGGGAGGGACAGGAACTGAAGGAGAGCTGATGCTGGGAGGGACAGGAACTGGAAGGGAGCTGATGCTGGGAAGGGCTGGGATTGGAAGGGGGCTGATGCTGGGAGGGAAGGGACTGAAGGAGAGCTGATGTTGGGAGGGACAGGGACTGGAGGGGAGCTGATGCTGGGAAGGGCTGGGACAAGAAGCGAGCTCAAACTGGGAGGGACTGGGACTGAAGGAGAGCTGATTCTGGGAAGGGCTGGGGCAAGAAGAGAGATCATGCTGGGTGGGACGGAAAGGAACTGGAAGGGAAACTGATGCTGGGAGGGACAGGGACTGGAGGAAAGCTGATGCTGGGGAGCTGAAAGGGGGCAGATGCTGTGATCAGGGTGGAGAAAAAGTCTGAGGGAGTGAAGATGGGGAGAAGGTAAGATATTTTGTGTAAGAGAAAAGAAACAAATGTTGGAAAGTTATGAGCACAAATTCACGAAGTCTAGCCAACAAAGTTCCTGACCTGGAAGCCCTGATCGTGGAAATGGACTTGGACATCATGGCCATTACAGAGACATGCTTTAATGAGTCGCATGAATGGGATATAGCCATAGCTGACTATAATTTATTTAAAAGAGATAGAAAAGGAGGAGGAGTAGCCCTATATATGTCAAAAGTAATATTAAAGCTGCTGAAGTGCAGGGGATGTGGGGAAAAGAAGAAGTGCTATGGATTGTGTTGGAAAGAGGAGATGGCACGATCATCCATACTGGCATAGTCTACAGGCTTCCAACTCAGACTGAATAAAAGGATATAGACTTGATTATTGATATTGCAAAGATTAGTCATGAAGGGGGAAGTGTTCATATTGGGTGACTTCAATCTACCCAATGTGGATTGGAATATTCCTTCTGCAAATCTGGAAAGAAGTAAAAAAATCATGGATGTCTTCCAAGATTCCCTGCTTAGACAAATGGTGATGGAACCGACTAGGGAAAGTTCAATGCTGGATTTAGTACTCGCCAACGAAGAAAATGTGTCAAACATCCAGGTGGGTGCCCATGTGAGCAGCAGCGATCATCACACAGTGGTTTGAGATAAAAGCCAAGGCAGAGTCTCCTCACAGCAAGCTCAAAGTCCTTGACTTCAAAAACACTGACTTCAGGAAGATGGCCAAGTGCCTGAAGGAGGAGTTGGCAGGGTGGGGGAGGTAAGGGAAGTGGAATTGCAGTGGGCTAAACTAAAGGAGGCAATAAAAGGGGCAACAGATACATATGTAAGGAAAGTAAATTAAAAACAAAAGGAAAAGGAAACCTATTTGGTTTTCAAATGGAGTGGCTGTACAAAGGTAAAAAACACAGCTTTCTCAAAATTCAGAAGTTTGCAAACAGAGGAACACCAAAAAGAATACAGGATAAAGCTAAAAGAGGCGAAAAGAGAAATAAGGATAGCAAAATACAAGGCAGAAGAAAAGATGGCTAAAGATCTAAAGCGTGGTGATAAAGCTTTTTTCAAGTATATTCGGGAGAAGAGGAAGAATAGAGGTGAAATTGCAAGACTCAAAAGTGCTGAGTATGGATTCGTGGAAAGTGACCTTGAAGAGGTGAAAATGCCAAAGAAATATTTCTGTTTTTACTAAAGAAAATCCTGGAGAAGGACCACCTGTGATTGACAAATATACAAATGGAAATGGAATAGATACTACACCATTCACAGAAGATGATATGTTTGAACAGTTTGAAAAAGTGAAAGTGGACAAAGCCATGGGACCGGATGGGATACATCCCAGGATACTGAAAGAGCTCAGAGAGGTTCTTGCAGTGCCGTTAAAAGATGTTTTTAATAGATCCTTGGAGACGGGAGAAGTTCCACAGGACTGGAAAAGGGCCAGTGTGGTACCTCTTCACAAAAGTAGTAATAGGGAAGAAGTGGCAAACTACAAGCCAGTAAGCCTTACCTCAGGTGGTAGGAAAGTAATGGAGGCTCTCCTGAAAGAGAGAATAGTGGACTTCCTCAAAACCAATAGTTTGCATGATCCGAGGCAACATGGTTTTACCAAAGGGCAATCATGCCAAACAAATCTGATTGAGTTCTTTGACTGGGTGACCAGAGAACTAGATCAAGGGCATGTGATGAATGTGATCTACCTAGATTTCAGTAGAACTTTTGATACTGTTCCCCATAGGAAGCTTATTAATAAACTGACCAGCCTGGGGATGGATCCCGAGGTGGTGAACTGGATCTGAAATTGGTTGACTGACAGATGACAGAAGGTGGTGGTAAACGGAACTCACTTGGATGAAAGAAAGGTGATTACTGGTGTGCCCCAGAAATAGGTCCTAGGCCCAGCACTGTTCAATGTATTTGTGAGTGATATTGCTGAAGGACTCAATGGAAAAGTCTGTTTTTTTGCAGATGACATGAAAATTTGCAATAGAGTGGACTCCCTTGAGGGAGTGGATAACATGAGGAAAGATCTACAAAAGCTGGAAGAATGGTCTAATGCTTGACAGTTAAGTTTTAATATGAAGAAGTGCAGCGTCATGCACTTGGGATGCAGAAATCCAAGGGAATTGTATGAGATAGGGGGCAATAGGTTAGTGTGCACGGACCAGGAGAAGGACCTTAGAGTCATTGTTTCTGAGGATCTCAAAGTGGTGAAACAGTGTGACAAGGTGGTGGCCAAAGCCAGAAGGATACTGGGTTGCATACAGAGAGGAATTACCAGCAGAAAGGAGGAGGTACTAATGCCACTATACAAGTCGCTGGTGAGACCACATTTGGAATATTGTGCTCAGTTTTGGAGACCATATCTTGCAAAGGATATAAAAAGACTAGAAATGGTTCAGAGGAAGGCAACCATAATGATTTAGAGCCTGCCCCAGAAGACATATGAAAAGAGACTCCAAGACCTAAATATGTATACTAGAGGAGAGGAGGGACAGGGGAGATATGATACAGATGGGGAAGCTGTAATATAAGAGGTCGTTATATGAAGCTGTAAGGAGGTAAACTGAAAGGCAATGTCAAGAAATACTTTTTCACTGAAAGGGTGGTAGATGCTAGGAATGCCCCCTCAATGGAAGTGGTTGGGACAAATACAGTGACAGAATTCAAAAGGGCATGGGGCAGACACAGTGAATCCCTTTATAGAAACTAGATAAAATCAAAATAAACATAACTGTATCTGATATCTTAACAAGTCGAGGTGACCTGCACGGAGCGGTGGGTACACTCCTAAACAGAAGCATGGGGAGGGGTGACCTGCACGGAGCGGTGGGCACACTCCTAAACAGAAGCATGGGGAGGGGTGACCTGCACGGAGCGGTGGGTACACTCCTAAACAGAAGCATGAGGAGGGGTGACCTGCACGGAGCTGCGGGCACGCCTAATCTTGCCACCTTGCTGGGCAGACTAGATGGACCATGCAGGTCTTTATCTGCTATCGTATACTATGTTACTATGTAGAGAGAGTGGAAAAAAATAAGAGACGAGAGAAGAAAGGGCAAATGGACAGCAGAGAATGGAGCATGAGCAGAATATATGAAGAAAGCAAAAGAGAAAGATTGGGGCAATTGTGAGTGAAAAATAAAATGCACAAATAACAAAAGATAGAGAGAAATTTATTTTATTTTGAATTTATTAACTGGCATATGTCAGCTCTGGGAAATGTGCATCACTGATGTCTTTGTGTTTGTTCAGTACAAGAGGAAATACATTTATAGTTTTATTTCTTCAGTGTCGTGGTGCATTCCAAGTTCGGCTTTTGGGGTTCCCAGTTCAATTATTGCCTCATATTTCTAAGTATTAAAGTCAGCAGCATTTTTTTTTCATTTTATGATGCTTTCGGTTTGTTATTGTCTAATTTATTGTTATAAATGTTATTTTGTAAACCTCTTAGATTTTGATAAGCAGCATAGAAATGCTTGTAAATAATTAAAATATATAACTGATAAAAGTCTGATGTCATGGGGGGAGCACCAGTTGTGCAAGTTGCACAGGGCAAAGTTATATCTTGGTACTGCCCTGCTTACATGCAATCTCCTGCAGCCCACATGGTTTTGACTACTCATTTGAATATGCAGAACACAGGACAAGTCAGTGGTACAAAATGACATTTGTGCATTATTTTACATTTCTGCGACTATGGTATTTGAAGTTGACACTTAAGACCTTTCCATAAGCTCCATTTTTGTCATCAATAAGGAATAGGAGAATAGCTGTTTCAATTATATTTTTCACAAGCTAGCAAGAGAGCTAATTAAAATGTGAAAAAAAGGGATGTTATTGCTTTACTGTCAAAACTGACTGATATATTCCAAGGGCATGTCAGTATCTATTACAAGATACAGCACAAGAACAATCTGAAATATAAGAAGCAATAAAAAAGATCTGCATACTTTAATGAAAAGAAAAGCCCATATAACAGTTTGTCGTCTTCAGTGATAAATCTACTAGAAAATTTATAGCTGAATTTTCATACCAATTAGTTGGTTTATTCAATATTGTTCTATTCAAGAAACATCAGAGACTCTGGCTGCTGACAATATGGATCCAGACACCTCAACTTTCAAAACAATTTCATAGCGAAAATATCTTTGTGACTGACATATAGTAAGGTTCAGGGCTGTTGGCACAGCGCCCTGCTGTGCTAACCTCATACTGCTGCAACATAGTGCCTGTATGCCTCCCTTTGCCCACTCTCCCTGCCTGCTCGCTTGACTGCTGTTGCCGCTGATCTCGCAACCAAGTTGCAGCCTCCATCATGGCTCTGTGTGCTGTTCCCAGCTTCCCCACCAACAACACGTATCTGGCTTAACGAGGCAACCCAATGAGGCACTGTCTCATGGTGCACAACTTTTAAAGGCGCCCGAAGCCTGCCTCACTGCTTCACTGCTTTGAAGATGATTAAAGCAGTCGCGGCAACACTTCTGCCTGCTCCCACGGCTCTGCTGCCTTACAAGCTGCTGGGCCATGGCGTTTCTAAAGGCAGTAATAAACATTTCCTGTTTCTTGTGCTTGTTGCCACCTTTAGAAATGCCGCGGTCCAGCAATTTGCAAGCCAACAGAGCCACTGGACCAAGAGAAGTGTTCCTGCGGCTATTTAAATTGGCTGGTACAGATGACTGATGCAGGGACCGTAACAAATGGAGGAGGGGGTTGGAAGGGAGCTGGTACCTGTGGATGGCACTGGAGGGGGACTGGAAGGAAGCTGATACCTTGAGATGGTGCTGGAGGGGGACTGGAGGGAGCTGACATCTGGGAATGGTATTGGAAGATGGCTGGGTAATAGGGGAGGGGGATGGAAGGGAGCTGACACTGGGGGAAGGGGCAGTGGGACTGGAAGAGAGCTGACACCTGGAGATGGGACTGGAAGAGAGCTGACACCTGGAGATGGCTCTGGAAGGGGGCTGGACAGAGAGGAGAGGGACTGGAAAGGAGCTGACCTGGGGGGTAGGGGAGCACTGGGACTGGGTGAACTGATACCTGGATGGTACTTGGACTAGAAGGGGCTGGTCAGTGGCATCAACTGTAGTGTGCTGGTGGAGTAGTGGAGTATGGATAATCTTTAGATGCAGCTTTGTGTTCTTGATGCTATTACTCTAAAATTTAAAATATTTTATTAGCTCAGAATTGTGGAGACAATAAATTTGAAGTGAACAATTTAGTTTAATTTTGTTTTGTGGTTTAATAGCTTTGCTATTGCTGACTTCTGGGCTTCTCTATTGTTGGCAGGGTCTAATTCCGTCTGTGCACCATGATCCTAAATTTACAGCTACCAGGATTATTTTCTTGTGTATGAATATGTAGGCAAATATTTTATACTAAGGAAGCCCCGCAGTGAGCCTCTGGTAAGGTCAAATATTACCTGCTGTGATATGGAGTTTGGGGGCAAGGAGACCTGAAACAGAGTAGGCAAAAAATAGTGGGGCACTTTTTAAAATAAAATTAACATGAGTCTGGCTATTCAGATGGTTCAAATGTAAGAGAACAAATATCCAATTTGTGTCCAATTCCTGTGTCCAAACTGTGCAAGTTTGAGAATTATTTTCATGAACTTCATGCTTATTTTTGCTGTTTTTCAAGGCAAAATAAGAGTCCTCTTGTATTTATGAAAATTTTGCAGCCAGCAAGATGAGTCTAATTACTGGTATTCAAGACTGTCATCAAGGTGAATGGGTTGAATATAGAGACCTGTGTCTTAGAACTTTAATCTCCGTGTTGATGACGCCCCAAAGTCTCTAGTTGCATCTTTCATTGCTTCAGCTGCTTTTGCTGCTTGTCCTGGTGGCTAATTGTTGTTGGGGAGAACATACAGGCCTTATTCATGTCCAGGTTGAAGACCCACTTCTTTGAAGCTGCTTTTGGACCCTGATGCTCCTCATTCTCTTACCCACTACTTATGTGTATCTTGCCATACTCTAGTCTCCAGTTGTGCGATTTTTTTTTTCCCCATCTTGATTAGATTGAAAGCTCTGATGAGCAGGGACTGTGTCTTACATCTATATGTACAGCGCTGTGTACGCCTTGTAACATTAAACAAATTAGTAGTAATAGTCGGGTTGTGAGTTAGAAAGAGATCCAGAAGGTAACCATGATTCCAGCTTAACCTGAAAAAGAAATAATGGTTTGAGCTCTGTAAGGAGGGTGCCGTAACATCTGGCCTAGAGCTAGGCACAGGCAATGCAGGCATCTGCCTAGGGTTCCAAATGTCGAAGACACTGATATCAAGGCTAAAGAACATTCTGCCCCTCTTGGTTTAGCTTGTGTTAACCACCTCAAAGGGGTCCTGCGGTGACATCCTAACCTTCTCCATCTCTGCTCTTTCCAGTCCTGCATCTAAATCCGGCCCTGGGTAACATCTGTGGATCTGGAAGAGCACAGTGGTTTGGGAAGGCCAAGCTGTATGCAGACATTTTAGAAGTAAATTTCTAACACTTTTTCCATCTGTAAAGCATGTCTCATGTGCATAAACAAGATCTGATAAAATTGCCGTCGTCTGGGTGGAGCAGTGGCGAAGTTGCTATGTACACACATAACGGCCGATTCACAAAGGTGCATAACCGGGCCGGTGGGGTGCCCAAAACATGGACAGGGCCCAGTTGTACCCAATTCCGCAACTGCAGGAGCTATAGGTTCCTGTGATTGTGGAATCAGGCATTTAGAAGCCTGGCGCGCACCTGATTCCCTCCTGGGAGATGTCCTGGCATCTGCCCATCGCCACCTCACAGCTCTCTGGCTGGCGTGCCAGTGCAGTGGTGTCCTGCCTCCATGGCACCAGCATGTTCAGCCAGAGACACCAAAGGCCCAGACGCAAAGCAGCCCTGTTTCCCTGCTGTCTGACCCTCAGCGGGGGCCCCCAAGACCAGGACTGGGTGGTGGGATCTCTCCTGCAGCATTGTAATAGGGAAGGGGGGCCTGCAGGCCGCACACACCACAGTGCCCAGTCAAAGTGCAATAAGCCAGGAGCCTATTGTGGTGCTGGGGGGATGTACAGAGGCATGACCAGAATTGCCTCTGTACATCCCGGCAGATGGCTGCTCCCCGCACAAATGCATTGTACGTATGTGAAGCACATGGGGACTGAATCGGCATTGGGGGCTGAGCGTGGGTTGGACGTCCAACCTGGACATCCAACCCCGTTATTCGTGGGATGGAATGCTGACCATATTGTATAGGGATTTGTACAAGGAAAAGTTTGTTTTCAGAATGCAGGCCTTTTCACCATTTCAGACTTTTGCAATTTCACACATTCATGTTAAAAAAACTTTATTAACAAGAAGTGGAAGTAAGGATAAGGTTGAGAACTAAAGATCAGTTAGTCTGAACTCTGTGGTAAGTTTATTCATGGAAATGCTGCTAAAACAGAGGATAGTGAGGTTTCTGGAGTTCAATGGCTTGCAGGATCCGAGGCAGCATGGGTTTATTAGAGGCAGGTCTTGTCAGAGAAATCTAATTCATTTCTTTGACTGGGAGACCAGAGAAGTGGACCGAGGGAGAGCCCTAGACGTGGTGTTCTTAGATTCAGTAAAGCCTTTGATACCGTTCCACACAGATGACACATAAATAAATTGAGTATTTTAGGAATAGCCATTGAAATGATTGACTGGATTAGAAATTGGTTGAGGGGAGGTGCCAAAGGGTACAGGTAAATGGAGCTCACTCTGAGCAGAAGGATGTAACCAGTGGTGTGCTGCATAGATCTGTCCTTGGTCTTATTCTTTCTAACATTTTTGTTGGTGATATTGCAGAAGGGCCGTTGGGTAAGGTTTGCCTCTTTGCAGATGATACTAAAATCTTTAACAGAGTAGACACCTAGAAACAGGGGCGGCTCAAGGCAATCTGCTGCCTGAGGTGAAGGATGAGGTGGTGCCCCCCCCCTCTGTAGAAGGGGGTGGGGCTTTTTCAAAACTCCAATCAGGGACTGAACCAAACCAAAAAGCTGATTAGATTATATGGAGGAAATGCAAGATATTTGCACATCAAGGAACTAAGAGAGGGAGAACCACAGCACAGTTTATAAAACGAAATTATAACTCTTTTATTTTGTTATAAACTGTGTTATGGTTCTTGCTTTTTCTTTTTCAGCATATATTTTACATCCACAGAGCCCCCTTCAACAGTAAGTGCAGAGCAGAACCAGGACATTCACCCACAGAACTCAATATCTTAAACAAAAAAAATCTGATTCTGATCATCTCACTAACAACAACAAGAAACATTCTCCAGTACCAGGCATACTGTGAACTAATACAAAACCCTACAACAAAGTCACTGAGTATCTATAGAGCAAATCTACCATACCATACCATACCATATCAGCACGAACTTCCAAAACTCACATAAGGAGCCCATCCAAAAAAGGCATCACTGTAAATACTACAGTGGGCCCTGGAACATCCATACACCTATTTGAAAAACTGAACAAGTCAAATTACTACAGTACAGCATAGATCTTTATGTACAAACTC
The DNA here is from genome assembly GCA_033557465.1 of Ichthyophis bannanicus. Lineage (NCBI taxonomy): Eukaryota > Metazoa > Chordata > Amphibia > Gymnophiona > Ichthyophiidae > Ichthyophis > Ichthyophis bannanicus. The sequence continues at coordinate 112,764,679 of CM066049.1, read as the reverse complement.
CATGTTAACAGAACACCTGGCCTCAGTCACACACTCAGAACACAAACCCTCACCAAGTACAGAATAAGTGACTTACAATCTAAAGTAAAAATTAAAGTATGTAGACAAAATTTAAACTGAAACCCTAAGAAGCCAGACTCCGCATGCAGTGCAACATCAGATAAATAAGATATGCATTTCCCCTATACAGTATAAAATATAAAGATAACACAAAGTCCAGTCACTAAAATGAAATAAAATTATTTTTTCTACCTTTGTTGTCTGATCATTTTATTCTCTGATCATGCTGGTCTCGATCTGAGGCTTCTGCTTTCCTGTCTTCTCTTAGCTCTCTTTCTGTGGTCTATGGTCCATCTGCCATTTCTTATCTCTTCTGTTTTCTTCACTTCTTTCCATCAGCCTATTTCCAGTCCCAGTAACTCTTCCCAGTATCAGCCCCTTTCCAGTCCTCCCTCCAAGTGCCTTCCAATGTCAACTTGCATTCCCATGACTGCCACTGGTGTCCATTCCCTTCCAATCCCCCTCCTTCCCCACTGTCCAGCCCCTTCTAGTCCAAATTCCATGGCAGCCCCTCTCAGCATCCCTTCCAGTCCCATTTTCCCATCCCTTCACATCAGCCCATTTGTAGCCCTAGCGACGAGTTTTCTTCCAGGGCCAGCAGCTCTATCCTCCCCTCCCCACCATCAGCCCATTCCCAGTCAAAGCCTCCCCAATCAGCTCACTTTCAGTGCTAGTCCCCCCTTCAACCCCATTACCAGTGCTAGCCTCCCCTAATCAGCCCATTACCAGCCCTAGCCTCCACTAATCGGCCCATTTACATTCCTAGCCCCCCTGATCAGCTCATTTCCAATGGTAGCTTCCCATCAGTCCATTACCAGCCCCAGCCTCCCCTAATCAGCTCATTCCCAATGCTAGTCCCGCCTCAGCCCATTACGAGTGCTAGCCCCCCTAATTAACCCATTACATCCTAGCCCCCCATCTTCCCATTACTAGTGCTAGCCACTTCAGCCCATTATAATCCTAAAGCGCATTGTCTCTCCCCTTTGTCCAGCATTTGCCCCCTGTCTCCCCCTTTGTCTAGCATTTGCCCCCCTGTCTCTCACCTTTTTCTCTCCTTTTCCTCCTCCTGTCCCCACTCCCTCCACTGGTGGCGGCGGGGGCACTCCGGCTGTTTTTATTTTAGATTTTTCCACCTCTGGCCTGCCTCTGCCTTCCTGCCGCTTTTTTTTCCTCAAGAATGCTTGCAGCAAGAAAGAAAAAAGCGGCAGGAAGGCAGAGGCAGGCCAGAGGCGGCAAAATCTAAAATAAAAACAAACAGCCTGATCGCTTGCCAAAAATGCACCATGCTAAAAAGTAGTATAGTGCCCTGCACTAAAAAAACCCTGCGAAGCCCAGGTAAGGCATGTAGTGGTGGTGTTGGGTATTTCTGCCAGGGCATTGCTAGCGCAGACCTTGAAAGCTCACGCTGCCAGTGCTTGGTGGGGGCAGTAGTTGCTCTCACTGGTGGTTTTAGCATGCTAAATATAGGGGGCACCGCTGTCCCCACCCCTCTGCATCTAGCGTGGTGCCCCACACTAGCAATGTGGCCCCAAACCAACATTACTAGCATGGGCCTTAGCAAACATGCCCCCTGTACCTTAGCCAAGGTTCCTGAATTCCCAGTCCCTCTTTAGTGAAGATCTGCAGCATGCTAATATATAAAAAGATTTAATGCTGAGCTGAGCTATAACTTGAGTACTTATTATTCTTTGATAGCCAGTTAAATTACTACTACTACTATTAATCATTTATACAACGCTACAAGGCCTATGCAGCGCTGTACAAACATATAAAGAAGACCGTCCCTGCTCATAGTTTACAATCTAATCAAAACAGACAGAACAATACAAGAGAAACAAGGGGGTTCAAATAGGGAAGGAGACACAGGAGAACAAAGGAATAGGATCCAAATGCAGCCTCAAAGAGGTAAGCCTTTAGCATGGATTTGAAGAGGGGGGAGAAAAGAGACTGGATGTAAAGATAGAGGAGTTTGTTCCATGCATAAGGAGTAACAAGTTGAAACGGTTGCAGTCTTGAGTTTGCAGAAGAAGAAAAGGGCATAGAGAGAAGAAAGCCAGAGGTGGAGCAGAGTTCACGAGGAGAGGTGTAGGGAGAGAGGAGAGAGGAAAGGTAATGAGGGGCAGTAGAGTGAATGCATTTATATGTTAGAAGGAGAAGTTTGAATTGGATATGGAAATGGACAGGGAGCCAGTGAAGTGATTTAGAAGCGAGGTTATATAAGTGTATCGGGACTGGTAGAAGATTAGCCGTGCAGCAGAGTTCTGGATAGATTAAAGAGGAGATTTATTTATTTATTTATTTATTTATTTAACAATCTCTTATATACCGCAGCTTCCTAAGATCAGCTGCGGTTCACAAATAACAACAGGCAACAAATCATGGATGACACTGAGGGAGACCAGCAAGGAGGAGGTTGCAATAGTCAAGACAGAGAGTGGACAAGAGCCATAGCAGTGTGCTCGGAGAGGAAGGGACACATTTTGTTAATGTTGTAGAGAAAAATTATAGGTTTTAGCTATATGTTGCATATGTATGGAGAAGGAAAGGGATGAGTCAAAGATGACTCTAAGGTTGCAGGCCAAGGAAACAGGAAGAAGAAGAGTGTTGTCCATAGTAATAGAGAAAGGAGGGAGGAGGATTTAGGTGGAAGCTAAGAAATTAGTTTTAGACATATTCAATTTTAGGTGGCAGTGAGACATCCAGGCTGATGTCAGATAAGCAAGTAGAGATGCGAGTTTGAGCAAAGGAGAGATGTCAGGTGTAGATAAATTGATTTAAGAGTCATCCAGTATAAAAATGATCCTGAAAGCCATGGGAAGAGATGAGGGCACCAAGGGACTGGGTATAGAGAGAGAAAAGGAGAGGGCCCAGAACAGACCCTTGAGGTACACCAACTGAGAGAGGGATGGCAGTAGAGGAGGAACCTCCAGAACAAACACTGAAAAAGCGATTGGACAGTTAAGAAGAGAAACAAGACAGTGCAGGGCCTCTAAAACCAAGAGAGGACAAGGTGTCAAGGAGGAGTTGGTGGTTAACAGTATCAAAAGCATCAGAAAGATCAAGATGAATGAGAACTGAGTAAAGGCCTTTGGACTCACTGGAGACTTTAGTAAGAGCCATTTCAGTAGAACGAAATGGACGAAAACCAGATTGAAGTGGATCAAGGAGATTTTGAGAGGAGTATTTGTTTTTAAAATTTCCACTATTTAGCTGATGGAAGTTCAGAGTGTACTGTACAGGGCAAGCACAAGGATCTCAGGCTCCTTAGGTGAATCTTCTGCCTTGTGCACCCCTCAGCTTTCAAGCCCCTAGCCCCTCCCCCTCTCCCCTCAGATTGTTGAATTCAATTGTAATGGTCACTCCAATATCATCTCTCGCTGACGGGTCTTTTTGTGGCTGTCAGGATCTCTTGTTCTGATTGGACTATAGCTGCTCTTTGCTGCCCCCTAGAGTCTGCTATGCTAAGCAACAGCCTAGTCTGCCTAGTCATTGAGCTGACCCTGGCCCTGTAATATTTTGACTTGACCTCACTTTGGCAGCCCTATTTTCACTATTTGATTGGGAACGGCATGCATTTTACATCTTATCAATATCTGTCATCAAGCCAGCAATAATAGAAAAAGTGATCCAAGCCTCACATTCCCAGATTTATTCATTGTTTTCTTAATCGATAGAATTTTTGATTAAAGAAATTGACTGACAGCAAATAGGTGTTATCTTCTAATTTATAAACATGAAACTTTAATTTAATTTTCATATTGTTGAAGAAAACTGTTACTTTTCACCTAATTACACTGAGAGATGCAAGCTCTGCATTGGCTGCTATCACCACAATGCTTAACAGCTTGCAACAACCCCTCCAAAGTCTACCATAAAATTGACAGTTGCTATCATCTTGACAAAAGAATGTGATCATATGGTTTTAACAGTCACTCTTCACCGGTCCATACAACTTGAGGCCATGATTTCATTCAAAGAGAGCATCTAGCTCAGTTAGAACTGTCCTCTGTAGGGCCGTGGTACCACTAGACTTCATAAACAACTACCCACGTGTAATCCTTGCCCTTATCTAGTCCGACACAGACCACTGCTCCTGTTATAATTTGGTATATGTGCATGTACTGTTGACTCTGGCTAGTCAGTTTTACCATTTGACCCAACATGTGTGGTGCAAAACGGAGTAGTGGGTCAGCCTGTGCCATTTTGAATTTTGATCAGAAGAAATTGGTCATTGCTTATGCACCTGAAGACCTTGCTTCCCCTGGGTGTCCAGGAGAAGTAGAGAGGGTCTGAGGGGGAAGGGCTTTGGCAGAATCAGGTGTGGGGAACTGGCCTTTCCACAAACTCTTGTTGGGGGTGGGAATCAAGGAAGGAGGGTGTTTTATTGGGTGGGTAGGGGGCTGCTAGGGATCATGTTTTCATTGAAGATAGGGATTTTGGCTAAGGGCAAACTCTGAGCCATCTATCCATTTAAAGATTGTGTCCTCTGACCATAATTCCATGTTGCAATGTCCAGGAGAGGATGTTAATTTGCCATCTGCTGTAACACACCTTTTTATTTCAAGTTAGTAAGTAAACCCCAGTTTTTCCCCTGAAAAATCATAGCCAAACCAACTTCCACGTTCATCATCATCATTCATCACCTAGATCAAACTGTATTTTTCATGATCATTTTTATACTGTATCTGGTTTCATGGAGTGGATTACACGGGCATCTTTTTCAAGAGAGGGTGATTTTCAGAGGCATTTACCGGGATAAAATGGTCTCACTGAAAACCATCATCCTTGAATGCTCCTAGAAATTTGTTCCTTAGCACACACACTTATAGGCATGGGAACCAGAGACGTGTGTACATCTGGTTTTAAAATGTACGTGAGTTACTCTTCCCTCTCCCACCACTTGGTACCTGCTATTTTCAAAGAGAAACAACGTGAATAGAACTCCTTTGAAAATCTGCATAAAGTAAGCTTGTTGAAAGTTCCCATCTGGTTACCACTATAATCACTGAAGCAATAGATCTTGGGTTTGATGTTGGCAGTGGGCTTTTTGGGAACGTCATATATCGCCTCCTGGATCTTCATGACCTATGTTTCTCCATAGAACGACCGAGTGCCGGCACACGGTGAGATGCAAAGACAATGCAAGGAGCATCATTTTTTCAGAGAGTCGTATCTCCTCAGGGAAACCAAGACAACAAATATACCTACTAATAATTCAACTACACACTGACTAGTATCTGCCTGGCACAGTTCTCTACCTCCCCTGGGTTGTTCTCTTCCAGCACAAACCATTGTACAAACACCATCAAGCTGGCCTCTACGACAATTATGAAAGCTAAACTCAATTTTGTCTCCAGTCTTTCTGTACAAGAACTTTTGACTTGCAGCCTCCTCGGGAAATTACTTTCATTTGCAGTACAATGCATTAAGATGGCTGGCTTTTAAAAATTCATTTCAAAGGAAGCACAGTGAGCAGCTGTTATTATCCAAAGCATCTTGGGTTCCTTTTGTTTGTGTGTCTTGAATTGGATTTATCTTACTTATCTCTCTTTGTTTTTATCTTGCTTAGCACAGATTGCTGGACATATTTCTTTCAAACCTAATATGACTATTAAACATTTAAACTTTGGCACATGCAGTAGTAATGGACCATGGCCCATATTACTGTGGTGTTCACTGTGTAATACGTCTTTCCAGAATGAATGCGCCTTGGCAAGTTCGTTGTAGCACAAAATAATTTTACTTCTCAAATGCTTGGTACAATATATTGCTGGTATAGCTCTTAAGTGAACTAGATGAGATTTAATGAACCATCTCTGTGTTTTATAGAGGAAAAGCAAATTTAAATCAAAACAAATGAACTCTCCCTGTAAGTCTGTGCAGTAAAGGATACTGAGCTGTTTGCTGTTCCTCTAGTATTCTTCTTTGTAAATATGGCAGAGAACCCCGGATAGTTCTCCCACCGTGGTTTTGGGGCTAGCTTGATTTGCGACCCAGTTGGGCATGGGGGGATTGTGAGTAAGACATGGCACCCCAGCTTGGTTTCAAGATAAATAATAGTCCAGTTCGACAGTAACATAGTAGATAAGACCAAAATGGTCCATCTAATTGTCCAGTGAGGTGGTTAGGAGTTGTAGCTACAGCTCTGTGGTTGTAACTCTGCCCTCTGTCTATCTATAGTAGAAGTTCTGGTAAAGCTTGTGGATACAATGACATGTTTAGAGCTAAAGCTTGACAATCAGACCCGCTAACCGGCTAAAACATGCTGGGCCCGATTTTCATTTAGGCAGGCTATGCGTCACGTCAGCACATAGCCTGCCCACTGACCCCCCCCCCCACGTTCTTTATTGCTGCTTAACCTTGTATATGTCCGTCCCCTGTGCATTCTGTTCTCTATAACTGCATCTTGTGCTCTCCCTGACAGCAGACAAACCTGTTCAATTGAGCCATTCATCTCTGTGGGTCACATTGGAGATCAGAGTGGGAATTCTTCTAAATCCCGGCCTTATTCCACTTTGCCGCTGGTATAACATGGGCGTCCACAGGATGCACTCAGGACGTACATGGGCCTTCTCTGAATGCATTTTATATGTGTCCACAGCTTGCCACGCCCCCATTCCTCCCCCTCACGCCCATGTTCTGAGATCCTCGATTTAGCGACATGTGCGAGCAGGGCCGCGTGGTTTCAGAATACAGGTCTAGACGTTTTCACAAGAATAACATCTATCCCGCACGTCCAGGCAGCCTATTTGCATTTCTGAATGATCTCCAAAGGCTTTATAAACTATTAGTACAAATCCTGCAGAAATCGTGGCTAGGATGTACCTGCTGGGGAACAGGAGTAAATGTATATGGGCAAAGTACGCACATCGCTGTGCATTTTATAGCCTCCATTTGGACTTCACAACCCTGCCCATGTTGTACCCAGACTCCACCCAGTAACTTGTCTATGTGTGGGTCATGTACATATGTGGGTCATATTCTTGTCACATGGGGTAATTTCATAAAAGCTCTTTGGCGTGTGTGAAATTAGCTTTTACGCATGGGGAAAAGTTGATACAATTATCCTTTATGGGCCCACAGTAGTGCCAGTAGGAAGCCATGTTGTGGAACCTGCAAGTGTGTATAGGCTTTGTGACGTTCTTTTCCCATACAGCGTAAGTGTTTCGGTAATTCTGTAATATGAAGGTGCTGTGACCTGCAAGCAGACAACTAGCAAGTGCAGAAGTGTTGTGACAATCTGTATGAATGAAGACTGAGTTTCACTAGGGAGGTATCGGAAGTTAATAGGGCACTTTGAAAAAGCCTCTCTCGCCTCTCATTGCCAACCTCCTACCTTGCATCCTCTTCAAGCCTACTAGAGTCATTTTTTAACCGGCTTTAGAAAATGAGAGGTAAGAAATTACAGCTCTGTTGGACAAATTTAATTGAACTATTGCCTGGTGTGACAGGGAAAATAGTGAGCATGTCATTGTTAGTCACAGCAGGCCAAAATCAGGAAACCATGTCTTGTTTCCCTTGAGAAATTATTTGACAGCTTCCTCATCAAAATAGCTACCTTTCTCCAACTGTAATGATGCAATGTTTTCCGTCACTTTATTGACCCATTGATGAAATAAATGATACCTCCAGAGATGAACGACAAGAAAATGGACTAGCAGTCACAGAGACTTCTCTCAGCACCGGCAGACAAGACCCAAGGCTATTTGCCAGTACCTGGAATTTCCCTCTAGGTAGTTAGAATTGGAGTGACTACCCTGGGCCCTGTGCTAAGACCTCACTCCCTTCAGGACTGAACCTTTCTCCCCCCCCCCTCATTTCCTCCGTCCTGCAGCTTTTCTTACAGTATCTGTGCCTGCATCTTCCTCTATTGCCTTCAGTCGGAAGTCCCAACTGTGTGTGGCTTCCCGTGTTTTTAAACTTCATACTGGAGGCAGGAAATGCAGGTAAGAAGTTTTGCTCTCTCCCTGCTGCTGAAATTGGAAAGAAGACCAAAGGGGTGGGAGGGGTAAGAGGATTGAGTCCGGAATAAGGGACCTGTATAACTATGGAAGCACAAATGTAAACTGTTTTGCCACCAAACTCATTAAAAAGCATATCGATCGCTGAGCAAACTGGAGACCAAGAATTTTTGTATCCTATGCAATTAAGGGCACATCTTACACAGGCTGTTTAGGTGTAATATGGAATTTCCAAGTCAAAACATCCAAAACTCTGTGGGAGGGGCAGCAGTGAAGGCGGGTATGTGTGTTTTCTAGAATAGGCTCTTCTCCACCCTAAAAAATAAATGTCTCCATCAGAGAGAAAGATATGGGTACGTGAAGAATTATATCCCAGAAATGAATTTGCACATGTCTGATATGGACTAATGCAGGTCTGGCAACACAGACATGCCCATGATGATAGTCCAGAATGGATACATTTATCTCTTGCCACATGCAAGTCCCGACCTACCATTTTGCAAGCGGAGACAAGCAATGGCACATGAAAAGGTCAGTTTATTTACCTGTAAGCTTTATTTGGAGTGGCAAAAATTACTGGAGGAGTGAGAAGCTTTCTCGTCTTCTCTATTTAGGTCTTCAGTTGCAGAAACAAGTACTTTGCAGCTGCCTATTCAGGGCCAGGGCAGATATAGACATGGATATGTCCACTGCTAAGTCCAAATATGTAGCGCCATTCTGTAATTGGACACACAAATGTCTCTTTCTGGGAATTCCCCAGGCATGCCTCACACACACTTCCGTGTGCCTAGGCATGATCACGCTAGATGCATGTAACTCAGGACATTTAAAAATGGTCCTTGGTGTTCATGATCATGTAGTTAAAGCTCGGTTCCAATGGAAACCAGCCGTCTCAAGGCAGGGCCTAAGCAATGTGCTCCTGAAAAATGGAAGGAAGTACATCATAAGCAAGCCAATGAAGGCTTCACAGACCTAATTGTGAACAGTGTGACTTTTGCTTTAAACTAACCCATTGACAGTTCCTGCTGTTCATTTCCAGAAGATACATTTTGCTAACAGTAATAAAAGCTATTGAATGAACACGATTATTCTTCACACATTGATTATTTCCAGCAGTCTCCCCCCCCCCCCCTCCTTTTAGGCTTCCAGCTCAGTCAGAACCGGAACTGAGATGTTCACATTTATTTTCATTGGATTGACTGCCCTTCGTATGGACAATAGAGCGGTGTACAAAACTAAAACAAGAAACGAAAAGAAATGAAAGGAAAGGAACTCCAATTAAAACAGGAAAGGAGGGGAAGCATTTAAAACATCGTTCATATATAGGGGAGATAAAAACCAAAGGAAAGGGGATAGGAGACAGAGAGGAAAATTAGGAAGCAGGATAGCAAGGGAGGTGGGAGGTTATGAGCTATATTGAAAAGATATGTTTTCAGTTGTGCTTTAAATTTGGGGTATGATTATTCCAAGCAGAGGGCTGGGGGAAGAGCATTCCAGGAAGCAGGTACAAGGAAATAAAAGGTAGAGGAGCAAGTAATTTTGAGATGGGCCTGAGTTACTGCAGGGAGGTGGATACAGTTTGCATGGATGTCGCGGAGAGGACGATGTGAATAATGGAGTAGAAGAAGATCAGAAAGGTAACGGGGACAGCAGTATGAAGTGTACGATGAACCAGTGTCAAGAGTTTGTATTTCAGACGGTGGGGAACCAGTGGAACTGGAGTGGAGAAACATGATCATAATGGGAAGCATGGGCAAGGATACAAACAGCAGTATTTTGGATAAGTTGAAGGTGATGTAGTTGATATTGAGGAAGACCCAGATAGATGATATTGCAATAGTCAAATTGAGAAATTACAAGAGAGAGAAGGAGAGTGATAAGAGAGGATGGAGCCAGAAAAGGGCGAATAGTATGGATTTGATGCAGGGTAAAAAAGGAACGACGGCCAATAAAGGACATGGAAATTGAAGGAGGAGTCAAGGGTGACTCCTAAGTAATGAATGGTATCGACCAGACGAATGGGAGTGCCTGGTAAGAAGGTGGCAATGTCAGGGGAGGGACGACCAAAAGTAAACCAAATTGCAGCAGATCCTGATGACATGAGCTTCCATTTATATTACTAAGGATTTTTCACTCACATATTATATCCCTTAGTCTGGTCATTGCATTGACAGGTTCAGGCACCCCATCTCTTTCCAGAACTCAACAATCATAGATTCTAAATCTGGCCACCAGGTGTCAGTATTTCAAAAGGGCCATGATGCCCTCTTCCCCAGGGGCTGTGAGCACTGAAGAATTTCCAGCTCCAGCCTACCCAGAGATGGAAGATCTGACCACTGAGCCAGCTCACAGGGGATTCTAAAAGCCTTTTGATAACCTCTGAAAAAGATGTCCTTGAAAAATGTAACATCGTAAAATATCATTCAAGATGAAATGGTGAAGAATTGCAAGGCTTCAGCCAGGGAGAGAAGAGCCACTTGGCTTTAAGGTAAGCTTGCCGCGCTGCCTTGGAGGCGTGGGCCCAGCAAGAGGGGAGCATTGTGCCACAGAAGGGTGCCGGCTCCAAGGGGGGAGGGTGCCTGCCCCAGGGGCCAAGGGGGCTGGGAAAGCCACTGCTTAACACATATTAGTTTTTGCACGAAATGCGTGTTACATGCAAAAACCTGACACACTTTAGTAAAAGGGCCCCTTACCACATAGTAGCACAAATCCTGCAGAAATGGCACCTAAATCGAAGGCGTGGGAATTGCGCCTGCTCCTGAGTAGATGTAAATGTTAGCATGGGCACATATGTTATAAAGTACGGCAAAAACTGTGACTCCATCTAAGATCTGCCCCGATCACACCGTCCTGCACTGCAAGAACGTTTAGGCATGACCTAATTTTGTTAAAGCCTTTTTGCGTTCCTAAAATGCAGAAAATAAGATTTATAAAACCATCTTCAAGGTAGGTTCTCCTTGATTTCAACCATATCATGTGACTGTAATGGACTGTATTGCTTCTCGTCTGGAATTGTCCTTAACAAGATCAAGATAATTTTAAATTATGCTAATATTTTAGAAAATGCTAACCTTTACTACTCTTAATTCCTAATTTGCACTTCAGCAGTAAAGATTCTCTTATAAAACATTAATTTACCCTTGTACATGTGTACCTGAAATCAAATAAGAGCAATACATAATGCAGTGTGGGGCCATTAATTTGCACTAGAGGTAGGTTCTGCAATCTCATGCATATCAATCAAGAATTCAATTCATTAATAATACAAGTTAAAAATCCACCTTGCTACGGCTGCTTTTGAATCCTGATCCTTAGTCTCCTATGTGTATTTTTTATCATTTCTCTTCAGAATTATTCTAGTCCTCTGTTTGTTCTTTTGGTCTGTCTTGAGTAGATTGTAAGCTCTGTGGAACAGAAACTCTCTCTTCCTTATGAATGTACAGCGCTGTGTTTGCCTAGTAGTGCTATAAAATGATAAGTAGAACTAAGTGTAAAATCCAGAATAAGTGCAATATCAGCACAGTGAACTCTTTGCACACAAAAGCGTTGACTGAGGGGGTCATTTTATAAGACATGGCTGCATGGAAAAAGGTGCTTTACTTGGAGATATGCCCATTTCTAAACTTTCATGCAAACCTATGTGTCTACATTGTGCATGAACTTCTACGGTTTGAGCAGTGGTATTCCTATGGTCAGCTTTGAAACTGAGATGTGTACAGGCCACAATTTGTTAGCATGTGAATATTAACTTAACATGTATTAATTTAGCACACACTAAAGTTTTCGAGGTGCACTAATGAATCAAATATGCATTAATAAAGGCACATTCCTGCAGGGCCGGCCAAACCATTATACAAACTAGAGAATAGCCTAGTGGCAGCTTCCGGGTGAAGGGGGGGGGGGGTATGGGGCAAAGAGCAGGGCATTCAAAGCTAAAGAATAGATTCGGACAGTCAGGGGGTGGGGCATAAGACTTAAGGTTTGTATATGGCGGCAACACCTTGAACCAACTCTGAAGCTGGCCCTGTATCCCGGGCACATAAAATAAACCTGTGTATTACAGCAAATGAGCACTTCCCACGGGGTAATTTTAAAAGTGCCAATATGCACATACTTTCTGCTGTTCAAAACAGGTGAGACTTATGCACATAGCTCAGTCCAATTATATAATCGCTCCCCTATGTGATTTTTACATCAAATACAAAAAGTAGTTTGATTTGCACAAGTCTCAAGTAGTTCGACGTGAGCAGTAACAACAATTGCTGGGGTTTCAGCTCCTTCAACAATTTTCAAATTCTGTTAATTCAACCTCTTTTTTTTTTCTGTTTGCTACCAGATGTCTAAAATCTGCACAGACAGTTTTCTATCTCTTACAATCAAGAAATAAAGAGGGAAAAGTTATAACAGGGTAACTAAAAAATATATAAGTAGTGTAACTATTTTTTATTTAGTCTATGCAGACAGCACAGCTACTTACAGAACTCATGCACGCACACAAACTTAGCGCTGCTCTCCAGCAGATGTAAACCTCTATGTGTATGGCCGTTGCAGTGCCCCCTTCAGGAACATTAATGCACAGCACACATTGCGTATTGTCAGTGCAGACTTAAGCACACTCTTACAGACACATGATTTTTTTTAACCTTATCTCATGGCACATGGAAACACCTTTCTATATTTGCTGTGGAGGTTATTTTGAAAGCCCTATTCATGCTTTGGACATCTGAATGTGGGCATAGAGTGGTCCAAAGCAAGAGATGTCTTCAAAGGCATTTTAGAAGCTGGATCTGTGGACATCGATGTCTGCAAGAGGGCACGACGGAGGTTTGGCTGAGGCATTCTCAGGAACCTGGACATCGCTGCCTGATCTCCAAAACATCCTGAATGTCGCGAGTCACATCTAAGTTTTTAGAGCTGCTCCTGCATGAAAAAGCATCAGGAAAGTGCTTCTTTTGGCTGCATAACAGCGAGAGGATATAGAGAAGGTAACCCGCCAACATCCCCAGTACTCGGCGCAATCACAATGATAACAGAAGTGAGATTTGAACCCTGGCTTCCCTGGTCCTAGCATCACAATCCGTGCTTGCACCATGGGCTATATCATATTTCATTGCAGCTGCTACAATGTCAAAATATGACTGCAGTAGAAATGAGAATCACAAAATAAAATTATATACACTGTATGTTAAGCTGTCAGACTGATATGTAAACACCGATCTACATTTTTTAAGCATCTGCTGCATATAATCTGCGCATTCAGTACCATTGTTGAATATCTAGATAGAGCACTGAGCATCATCACTATCTGCATAGCAGCAATGTTCAGATCACCTTGCAGAATTATGGGACATCCTTTTTGCTGTCCTAATTTATCCAGCTAGCTATCTGGATAGCGGTCTGAATATCACTGCTTTCCAGATAACTCTTCAGTCTTTCCAGGTTCCGCCCATGTACTGCTCCGGCACTATCTTGATATCGCCTAGTCAGCATGTAGGAATATTCAGCAACATTAGCCTAAGCTAGTGATGGCTAAGGAAAGGATAATGGCAGCCCATCAGTTGGGCTCTTCCCCCAGATACCTGAAGGAAGCTAAGTTGGAGAACTCTGGCTTTTCTCTTTATGATGCTGGTGGAAAAGATATTAGCGATGGTGAACTTGAAGATGAAGAGTTTGGCCGAAAGACCAAGTACTTGACATACAATGTACCCAAAGTAGTGAACTTTCCTGGCGTTAATATCTCTGCTCCGAGAGCAATCGTAGATGATTGGAGATTGTCTGTCTGGTTCCATTCCAGTGCAATCATTTCATCAAAAAGAAGTGTTTGCAGATTATCTTATGTCTAATTTTCCTCCACAGAAAGTGAGCAATAGAAGAAATTCTGAAATCTCAGTCTGGCTCCTTTGATGTGAAGAAGCAAAGACCAAAAACAGTCCCTGATTGATATGGCTATTGATTCAGCATATGAAAAAGGTTGTTTAGTTTCATGGACCATGCTTTTGGCCTCTGCTGTAGATAATAAGGATACCTTTACATTGGAGGAGTTGGAAGAGCAGCTGCGACTGATTGGGCCTGCACTTGAGCAAGCAGAGAGTACAAACGGTGATTTGGCTATTTCCCTTAGAATATTGGGCCCTATAGTTTTAAGTGATAGGTCTTGTCAATCATACAACCCAGAACACTGTTGTATATTCAGTATGGACTTTACAGATTGCTTTCTGGAACATAGAGAACCACAATTAAGAAAATGAAGATTTCTGGAATGAGGTGAACAAAATGTGTAATACATTAGATTAGATTCAAATAGGGATGGATGGACCATTCTCTGGTATTCCAAGATCGCTTCCCATCCAGGTTCTAAGCAGACCCAATCCTGCTGAGCTTCTGAGAGCAGACATAATCAGATACGCGCAGGGTAGTGTGGATGTAGTCCTTTAAAAAGTTAGTGTGGAGTAAATCAAATTAACATGCACTCACCTAAAAAGTAAACATATGCTAAGTCGATTTGCACGTATTAAAAAGTTCTAATGTGGAGAAGAAGTGGACATCTGGCCCTGGTAATTGGAGAGAGAATGAAAGAACAGCGTTCCCACAGCGCTGGAGTTGTTCTACCTGCAGTGACATCACCCCCCTCCTTAAAGGTACCTTTGGGCTATGGTGTGCAGCCATAGGTGCATGCAGAGGCATGCCCAAAAGGGGTCACACCCCTTTGAAGCAACTTCAGAGCGACTGAGGGGCTTGAGGAGCTACAATTCTATCGCTTGGTGAGTGATGTTGTTCTTCTCTGCATGTTTTTACTATCTGCTTGTAATGAAGAGAAGAAAAAAAGGGAAGAATAAGGCCCCATCAGCTTCCAGTCCTGATATCAAAGGGCCTATGGGCAAGCGTCTTCATAGGCCGCTCCTGATGTGAGTCTGAGTGAGGCCTCTCTTTCTGTTGAGGGACTCCTCACCTCCTTTTAATATTCCTGCTGATGTTTTGGAGTCATCTTTGGCCTCTATTCAAGGTCAAGCTTCTGAAAATGATAAAGTTCAACCCTCAAAATGTTTTTTTATTTTTTATTTAATTTTTATGCAATTTCAAAAAAATAGTACACGAAATGTCCATCTTGCACAGATAGAGCTAGGTACAGAAATTAAACAATGAACAAAGCCAATCATATTAAAAAAAGGGAAAAGAAAAAACATACCCAACCCTCAAGTCCTCAACTTTTAGAGGGTCTGACAGGTCACAAAACACAGGAAATCCAACAATCAAAAGAAAAAACACAGACAACCAGGAGGACTACACTATCCAATGCCACCAAATTATTGCCCTACTAAAGTAGAGCCACCCACAGGAGGCCCAGAAGAGGAAGCCTGGATATCCGGCAGCCTGGAAGAAATAAAGGAGGCCAATTGGGATGGGTCAAAAAAAAAGATAGCTGCTACCAGCCAACTTTACCAAACATTTACTGGGAAAACGTAAAAAGAAAAGCCCACCCAGTTGAACCACCCCAGGCCGAAGCAACAAAACTTGTTTCCTCCTTTTCTGGGTGACCCTGGAAACATCAGGGAACATCCTAATTTGGGAATCCAATTTATTGGAGGAGTGAAAAAACAATCTCAAAAGCCAATCTCTGTTGGCCTCTAATGCTAGGGTGACCAGCAAAGTAGCAGTCAACCCGGAGTCAGAAGTCGACTTCTCCAAAAATGTAGTCAAATCCAAACTATCACAGGATAGGGCTGGGGACCTGTCGAAGTTATCCATAACCCTAGCCTTAGCAGTAGGCAAATAGAAAGCCTTTGAAATGGGTGATAAAGATTCAGTCGGAACATTCAATACAGAAGTCAAAAATTTATTAAACAACTCGAGGGCCGAAATAGATGGCACCTTTGGAAAGTTTAAAACTCTCAAGTTCCAACTTCTAGCTGAGTTCTCCAGAAACTCCATCTTCCTATGAATAACCTCAGAATCTTTAATAAAGGTTTGGGTAGTCTCTTATATCTGATCCAGTTGCCCCTCAAAAGAGGCAACCTTAGCGTTCACAGTAGCCTGACCAGTTTCTTGAAGAATCAATTGCTGCCCAAAAAATTGTAATTGCTGAGAGATAGACTGGAGTTGTGAAGAGATTGAAAATTCCATAGCAGAAAAAGCTTCTCATAAGCTCTCCATAGTTAAAGTCAACGGTCTCACCAGCTTTGCAGAGGAACCCTTCATAGATGATGAACCCTTACCCAGGGTCACCAGATCCAGAGGGCTCAATGAAGAACCAACCAGCTGACAAATTTCAAAATTTTCCTCCTTTTCCTCCTCTCCTACGGAACGCTCAGCCAGGAGTTCCTCCCCATGGTTACACAGCCTCGGGAATCTGCACTGCATCCGGCGCCATAGCAAGCCCCACACAAACTAGTGCATTTGCTCCCACACTGTCCTGCACGATCTTATTCGCCGGCTGTTCCAGAGGCGTGCGACACTCCAGGCTAAGGGAAACATCAAGCCCAACAGTAGACGGAGGGTCTCCTTCCGCCCCTGCTGTACCCAGCAGGCTGCCCAGAGCTCCTTCTCCCCTTGGAACGGGTCACATGAAAAAGTCCATGGGCCCGCAACCCGCCAGCTTCTCTCCACCCAGAGCCTCTGCCGCCAACAACTTTGCCATCCTCTTTTGCCCAGAGTGCGGCATGAAAGAGAGAGTGATAATGCTCAGAAGAAACATTCAGTTAGGAGCTCCGGCAGAGAGAGGTTAACGAGCGTCTGTGTCTGACACCATCTTGCCCCCGACAGGTAGTCCTTCAAGATGTTTAACAATACCATAAACTGTGGCTTTTCCAAAGCCTGCTGTGGACATCTCACAGCAGTCTTCTCAGCAGCAAGATGTTTCCTTGAAGGATATCTGATGTTCTGTCTCCAGAACTGAGGAGCTGTCGAGAGGCACCGTCTCAGACTTTGGTGAATTTACTGCAGAAGCAACTGGGGCATTTAAAGAAGCAACATATGCAGGGAGTTTAGAGAGAGTTTACCAGGTTAATTCTTCATTTTAAATTAGAAATGCTGAAGAATTAACAGCCTACAGTTCCTAAATTTTCCTAAGATTTACTTGTTATCTCCAAGTGCTTTTATTTGCCTTATCCACAGCAGATGTTGGAGGCCACTAATGGAGGGTCCCCCCACCTGGCCCGAGCCAGGAAATTACTATAGCAGCAGTTGGAGTAGGAGTGGACATCTGGCCCTGGTAATTAGAGGGAGACTGAGAGGCTGTGTTTCTTGAAGGCACTTAACCAACACTCTACTCTTTTGGTGGTTTTCTCTTCTGAAAATAACCTGCTTGTTTTCGGAAATTACTTTAAAAGAAGTTGAATTTTTGTGGCCAACGCATCTCTGCTTTTCCTGATGTGACGCAAGGTATTGAAGCACGTAGGAAGGACTTTCTGACCTTGGAGGCCCAGGTATTAGCCGAAGGAGCTACTTTCTTCTTAAAATTTCCATGTCGCTGTTTGGTTATGTCTGAAGGGAAGATACTTGATTGCACTTTGCCTGTTCATTCAGAAAATTTCTTCAAATTAGAAAATGATTTATTAGTATCCCTCTGTCTTAACTGGAGTAGTAATTTGCTGCCTACATGAGAAATAGGGCTATGTCGGGCACTGATTTTCATTGTCCTTTTTTTAACTTGTTTTTCTTTCCTTTAATGGCTCCTCCACTCCCCCTTCCCCCGGAATGTGGGCGTTATGGATATTTGTGTTATTGATCTATTTTTACTTATAAAGAAGTTCTAATCTTCATTAAAATAACTTTTGTTAGAATAAATGTGTAAAATGAACCAAAAACATCTACAAAAATCAGGGAAAAAATTTTGCCTTGTGTATATCCCTAATTTATTTCTTCTGTACCCAGAAGCACAAGCAAACGCACTTGAGTCATAAAGCACATTATCGTGCTCTCAGCTGCTAAACTCCATTGTGTGAAAAGACTAGGATTAAAAATGCCTTAGCAAAGTAACAAGTTGTATTCTGGGTTTCTTCTCAACTCTGTAATATCCTAACTAGAAGACAAAATTGCTTTGTCTCCCTGTATATTTGCTACCATGTAAACTTGTATAAGTTGTTCCAGCTTTGCTGATCTTAAATGAGCAGAGATAAACCTAAATTTGGTCTATTCCTGACACTTTTGTTACCGGTTTTATTTTGTTGAATGTTCCAGTGATATATAACACTTGCAGAGGTGCAAGTATCGTTAAATTGTCTATTGGTATGGGATAAGCCAATTACATTATAATAGTAGTATCATGAATATTTTTCAGCTTCTATTTGAGTGTTGACCATTTTATGTTTGCGCTAAAAGCACATTGTCTGAAGCCACATAAACATAGTAACATAGTAAATGACGGCAGATAAAAACCAGCATGGTCCATCTAGTCTGCCCAGCATGATGGCAAGAGTAGGTGTACCTGCTGCTCCAAGCAGGCCACCACTCCCCATGTTCCTGTTTAGGGGTGAACCCACCACTCCATGCAGGAGACCCCTATTTGTTGAGAAATTAGATGGTTCAGTTTATTTTGATTTTATCCTTTTGCTGTAAAGGGATCCACTGTATCTGTCCCAGGCCATTTTGAATTCTGTCACCGTGTTTGCCCCCAACACTTCCATCGGGAGGGCATTCCAAGCATCCACCACCCTTTCTGTGAAAAAGTATTTCCTGACATTGCCTTTCAATTTACCACCTTGCAGCTTCCTGTTTGTTATGCCCTCTATTTTCACAGCTTCCCCATCTTTGGAAGAGGTTTGTTTGTTCATTATTTCCCTTTAAGTATTTAAAGTTCTGAATCATAGCTCCCCTGTCCCCTCCTTTCCTCCAAAGTGTACATGTTTTAGGTCTTCAAGTCTATTCTCATAAGGCTTCTGACGCAGGCTCCAAATCATTTTGGTCGCCTTCCTCTGAACAGTTTCCAGCCTTTTTACATCCTTTGCAAGATACGGTCTCCAAAACTGAACACAGTATTCCAAGTGAGGCCTCACCAGTGACTTGTACAGTGGCATAAGTACTTCTTCCTTTCTGCTGGTGATTCCTCTTTGTATGCAGCCCAACATCCTCCTGGCTTTTGCCACCGCCTTATCGCACTGTTTTGCCACCTTGAGATCTTCAGAAATAATCACACCAAGGTCTTTCTCCTGATCTGTGAACACCAACCTCTCGCCCCCTATCACGTACAATTTCCTTGATTTCTGCTACCCAAGTGTATGACTCTGCACTTCTTTACATTAAATCTTAATTGCCAAGCATTAGACCATTCTTCCAGCTTTTGTAGATCTTTCCTCATGTTAACCACTCCCTCGGGGGAGTCCACTCTGTTGCAAATTTTCATGTCATCTGCAAAAAGACAGACTTTCCATTCAGTCCTTCAGCAATATCACTTACAAATACATTGAACAGTGCCAGGCCCAGGACCGACCCCTGGGGCACCCCGCTAATCATCTTCCCTTCATCCGAGTGAGCTCCATTTACCATCACCCTCTGTCGTCTGTCAGTCAACCAATTTCTAATCCAATTTACCATCTTAGGATCCATCCCCAAGCTACCGAGTTTGATAGGCCTCCTATGAGGAACAGTATCGAAGGCTTTGCTGAAATCCAGGTAGATGACATCCATCGCATGACCCTGATCTAGCTCCCTGGTCACCCAGTCAAAGAACTCAATCAGATTTATTTGGCAAGATCGTCCTTCGGTAAAACCATGTTGCCTCGGATCATGCAACCTGTTGGTTTGGAGAAAGTCCACTATTTGCTCTTTCAGAAGTGCCTCCATGACTTTTCCCATCACCGAGGTAAGGCTCACAGGCCTGTAGTTTGACACTTCTTCCCTGTCGCCACTTTTGTGTAGAGGTACGACATCAGCCATTCTCCAGTCCTGAGGAACCTCTCCTGTTTCCAAGGATCTGTTGAAAACATCCTTAAACAGCCCTGCAAGAACCTCTCTGAGCTCTTTCATTATCCTGGGATGTATCCCATCCGGTCCCATTGCCTTGTCCACTTTCAGTTTTGCAAGTTGTTCTAACACCTCATCTTCTTTGAATGGTGTGGTAACTACTTCTTTCCCATTTTTATATTTGGGAGTCACAGGTGGTCCTTCTCCAGGACTTTCTTTAGTAAAAACAGAGCAGAAGTATTTGTTTAGTAATTTCGCTTTTTCAATGTTACTTTCCACGAGTCCGTTCGCAGCACTTCTGAGTCCTGAAATTCCACCTCTGATCTTCTTCCTTTCCCGAATATACCTGAAGGTTTTGTCACCACACTTCACATCTTTAGCCATCTTTTCCTTTGCCTTTGATTTTGCTATCCTTATTTCTCTCTTTGTCTCTTTGAGTTTGATCCTGTATTCATTTCTGTGTTCCTCTGTTTGCGAGCTTTTGAATTTTGCGAAAGCTGTGTTTTTTGCCTTTATTTGAGCAGCCACTTCTTTGGTAAACCAAATAGGTTTTCTTCTCCTCTTGTTTTTGTTTACTTTTGTTACATATTTATCTGTTGCCCCTTTTATTGCCACCTTTAGTTTAGCCCATTGCAATTCCACGTCCCTTATCTCCTTCCACCCTGTCAGCTCCTCCTTTAGGTACTCTGCAATTTTATTGAAGTCAGTGTTTTTGAAGTTTAGGACTTTGAGATTGCTATGTTTGGCCTGTACCATGGCTTTTATCCCAAACCACACCGTGTGATGATCGCTGCTACTCACAGGGGCACTCATGCAGACAATCGACACTAAATCCAGTGTTGAACTTTCCCTGGTTGGTTCCATCACCATTTGTCTAAGTAACGCATCTTGGAGAGCATCCACGATTTTTTTGCTTCTTTCCAGATTTGCAGAAGGAGTAATCCAATCCACATCAGGTAGATTAAAGTCACCCAATATGATCACTTCCCCCTTTGTGGCTATCTTGGCAATATCTATAATCAATTTGTTATCTATTTCTTCAATTTGAGTCGAATGTCTGTAGACTACAGCAGTATGGATGACAGTACCATCTCCTCTTTCCAACAAAATCCAGAGCGCTTCTTCTTTTCCCCATGCTCCCTGCATTTCAGTAGCTTTAATATTGCTTTTGACATACAAGGCTACTCCTCCTCCTCCTCTTCCATTTTCTCTGTCTCTTCTGAACAGATTATAGCCAGGTATGGCTATATCCCAATCATGCGATTCGTTTAGCCATGTTTCTGTAATGGCCACAAATGTTCAAATCCATTTCCAACATTAGGGCTTCTAGGTCTGGAACTTTGTTGGCTAAGCTTCGAGCATTTGTGCTCATTGCTTTCCAGCATTTAACTGGCTTGCGTGTATTTAGCATTGATTTTGTTCTGCCTACATCTTCCCACTTGTTTTTGATGTGTGGTTTAAATGTGTGACTGTTTCTGATTTTAATCTACTTTTGCAGGGGGTGACGTCCAGAGCTTGACCTTCCACATCCGTCACCCTCTTGTTCTAGTTTAAATGCATATCCACATATTTGCTTGTATTTTTCACTTAGGATTCTTTTCCCTGCGACAGAGAGATGTAGTCCATTAGCACAATATAGTCTCTTGTTGTTCCATCTGTTACCCCAGTCGCCAATAAATCTGAATCCTTCTTGTTTGCACCAGGTCTGCAGCCATGTATTAAAGCTGTTGATGCAATGCAGCCTTTTGCCCCCTTACCAAGCACAGGTAGAACCTCTGAGAATGCAACAGTGTTAACAAAGGGCTTGAGTTTCTCTCCCAGAGATTGGAAGTTCTTTTGGACTGTAGAGGTACTGTTTCTAGGAAACACAATGGAGCAAGAAACGAAGAAATGGATGTTTGTTGAGCCTTTAATATTGAGGGTAAGAGACCCCGACGCGTTTCGACGTGGGACGCCTTCTTCAGGGGGCACAAATCTTAAAAACAGGGAAATAATACATAATGATATGATTTAAATAAATATATATGCAAAAGAATATATGATATACAATATGAACATAATATAATAATATTATGTTTCCCATGTATGGTTTGTTTTATCATATATTCTTTTGCATATATATTTATTTTAATCATATCATTATGTATTATTTCCCTGTTTTTAAGATTTGT
Organism: Ichthyophis bannanicus; assembly: GCA_033557465.1. Taxonomy (NCBI): domain Eukaryota; kingdom Metazoa; phylum Chordata; class Amphibia; order Gymnophiona; family Ichthyophiidae; genus Ichthyophis; species Ichthyophis bannanicus. Next base: position 112,742,589 of record CM066049.1, on the reverse strand, counting down.
ACCCCCTGAAGAAGGCGTCCCACGCCGAAACGCGTCGGGGTCTCTTACCCTCAATATTAAAGGCTCTACAAACATCCATTTCTTCGTTTCTTGCTCCATTGTGTTTCCTGGCTGGCAGTGCAAGACACGCTGCTCCTTTTTGTGTTTTTCGAGGTACTGTTTCTAGCCAGGTCATTTGTGCCCAAGTGGATAACCACATCAAGTTTGGAGTGTTCACTTTCTGCGCTAAGTACTTCAACAACGTGGTTTGTATTCCTGCTGGCTGAAGAGCCTGGGAGGAACTTGACTATCTTCTCTCCTTTGAACTGTGTTCCCAAGTTGGTGCCACTGATGATGGAATCACCAAGTAGTAGTAGTTTGCTGTTTGGTGAGGTTTTCTTCATATTGGGTCCTTTAGCAGGAGATTGGGCATTGTCTGTCTCATTTAAGGGCCCTTCAGTTTCTTTGGATTGGCATCCTCATTTGCTGTTTCATTTAAGGGCTCTTCAGTTTCTTTGGATTGGGCATCCTCATTGGCCAAGGCAGAGAAGGCATGATGCAGGGATATCTCCTAATGCATAGGATGCCTCTGTGTCACAGGTCGCAATCTTCCAGAACCCACTGTGATCCATTTGTTCCAGGGGTGTTTCATTCTTTGTGGGAGTGGTGGTGGACCTTGTTCAGTTTGTATCTTAGAAGAGGTACGCTTCATTGCAGCCAGTTCCTCCCTCAGTTCCTCATCCTCATTAGCCAAGGCAGAGAAGGCATTATGCAGGGATATCTTTTGATACATAGGTTATCTGTGCATTACAGGTCGCAATCTACCAGAACCCAATGTGATCCCCTTGTCCATGGGATGTGTGATGCTTTGTGGGAGTGGTGGTGGACATTGTTCAGTTTGTATCCTAGAAGAGGTGTGCTTCATTGCAGCCAGATCCTCCCTGAGTAGGGTCACCTCTTTATGCATGGCAGCTAGGTCTTCCCTTAGTAGAATCAGCTCTTTATGCATGATAGCTGACCTGAGGCACATAGGACAAGCTCTGAGGTTCCATATGATTCGTCTTGGAATGAAAGTACTGCAGTTATTGCACCAAATACATGACATGCTGAATAAGCAGTCCTAGAGGAAGAAGAAGAAGGAAGGAGGAAGAAGATGTGGGCTCTAACCCAAGTTAAAAGGATAGATGGCAACGTATGCGAGTACTATATAGGCAATGCAGCCCCTGGGGTGGGTGGGGCAAGGGGTAGGGTGGGCGGGAACCTAAGTGTCTCTGGCCAGTAGGCTGTTCCTGAACTGCGGGCACCCACAGATATCTGCTCCAAGGCTACCCAGAAAAGGAGACAGATTATCCCCAAGCTTAATTATAACCACAGTTAAACTTTATATTAACAATTCCCACAAAACAGACATACTCTATATTGGTAACTAGAAAGCATCAGAGATCAGAAAGAAAATTAGTCTCAGCTTTGTGAAATATCCACAGCTCCTGCAGCCAGCCTCAGAGACCCATAGGATGTTGAAGCTAGCCCGTCATCTTCTAACAAAAGAAAAAGCAAACCCCCTATGGAGTTGGATTTAAACTCTACTTCTGAGGACAACAAACCTGGAAAACGAGTTCGTACTTACTCTAGAAGCACTCCAACCATGCCACAGGGTAAAACTGAAACTGCTTTTTTAGACCAAGGTTGCTCATCTCCAGTATTGATTGAAATATACTGAAAAAGCTGGTTGACGGTATCCTAACTTGACGTTGCCCACTATAACTTAAGTACAATTATCAGAGGAAAAAGAGTCTGAATAAATATTGAGTTCCTTATGTAAATTGAAAAAGACTGAGAGAAGAGATGGCAAAGGGTGAAGTCAGTGCTTGAATGATAAGTTAGGCAACTGTCCAACTCCTTATTATAAACAGCCAAGCATAAGTGGATCAGGAGAGGACTGAAGACACAGCTATTACAAATCTGTTCTAGTGCACTCCTAGTCACGGATAGGGAGATAGGCACATGCTGTAGATTGCGCCTAATTTACAACATCAGATGGAGTGGAAATGTAGCCTAGTGGTTAGAGCATTAGACAGGGAGCCAGGGTTCAGATCCCACTTATGCGCTCTGTGGTCTTAGATAAGTCACTTAACCTTCCATTGTACAGACTTAGATTGTAAGATCTCTGGGGAGAACAAAGTACCCATTGTAACTCACCTCGAACAACTACAGGAAAGGGGTAAGCTAAAGCAATATATTATGCATCTGAGAAACCTTTACTAATGTGCACTAAGCATTTAGTGCATGAAATAACATGCAATAACTGCAGGCACATTGGCATTACAGCATGCGTTTATTTATGCGCTAACTGCCTTCACTATTATGGAACAGGATATGGGGGTGTTTTGGCCAGGGAATGAGTGTGGGCTGCTCTTTTCAGTTAGTGCTGGCAAGATATGGTGCACTGTCACTGGTGCAGATAATGCATTTGTGCTAGCCATAACTGCACTTATCTTGCGATGAACAATTTTTCTGTGCAGTAACTATAGGGCAGCGATGGCGAACCTATGGCACGCGTGCCAGCTGTGGCACGCGAAGGCCTTGCAGCTGGCACGCGTGAAGGTCCGCAGAAAAAGAAAAAGCGGGCTCTGGCTGCTGCCGCGGACGCGGACGCGGCAGCATGCAGTGTCCCGCGGGGCCCCCTCCGCCCGCTAAGCCCCTCTGCAAGGGCTTTCAGATTCGCGAGGGAGACAGCGTCTCCCTCGCGTCTCTGTTAAGCCCGCAGGGGCTAATGGGAAATTTCCCATCAGCACCTTTAGACGCGAGGGACTGATGGGAAATTTCCCATTAGCCCCTGCGGGCTTAACAGAGACGCGAGGGAGACGCTCTCCCTCGCGAATCTGAAAGCCCTTGCAGAGGGGCTTAGCGGGCGGAGGGGGCCCCACGGGACATTGCTTTCTGCCGCTGCCGCGGCAGAAGCCAGTGCCAGCTGCTTTTTTTTTTTTTTTAATTTGCCATGGGAGGTGGGTTAGGACTGCTAATGGGCTAGGGGGGGGGTAGGACTGCTAATGGGCTATGGGGGGGGGTTAGGACTGCTAATGGGCTAGGGGGGGTTAGGACTGCTAATGGGCTGGGGGGGTTAGGACTGCTAATGGGCTAGGGGGGGTTAGGACTGCTAATGGGCTGGGGGGGGTTGGGACTGCTAATGGGCTGGGGGGGGTTAGGACTGCTAATGGGCTGGGGGGGGGTTAGGACTGCTAATGGGCTAGGGGGGGGGTTATGACTGCAAATGGGGTGGGGGGGTGGTACTTCTAATGGGCGGGGGGCTTATGGGGGCTGTCACTAAATGGGGCGATGGGGGGTTAGGACTGGTAATGGGCTATGGGGGGGGGGTGAGGACTTCTAAGGGGCTAGAGAGGGGGGGGTAGGACTGCTAATGGGCTAGGGGGGGATCGCACGGCTGATGGGGAGAGGTTATGACTGGAGGTGGGCTGTTGGGTGGGGTTAGGACTGGAAATGGGCTGATGGGGGGTTAACACTGGAGGTGGTCTGATGGGGTTAGGACTGGTAATGGGCTATGGGAGGGTTTAGGACTGATAATGGGCTATGGGGGGCTGGGACAAGAAATGGGCTGATGGGGAGGGGTTAGGACTTGAGGTGGGCTGATGGGGATAGGACTGGTAATGGACTGTGGGCTGATGGGGGGGTTAGGACTGGCAATGGGCTATGGGGGGCTGACTGGAAGTGGGCTGATGGGGGGTTAGGACTGGAAGTGGGCTGATGGGGGGTTAGGACTGGTAATGGGTTATAGGGGGGGGCTTAAACTGAAAATGGGGTGATGGGGGGTTAGGACTGGAAGTGGGTTGATGAGGGGGGGATAGGACTGGTATTGGGTTGGGGGGTTGCTAGGACTGGAAATGGGTTGGGGGGCTGCTAGGACTGGAAATGGGCTGATGCAGGGACTAGAAGGGAATGGATGCTGGGTGAGGCTGGAACTAGAAGGGAGCTGGTGTTGGGGGAGGATTAGAATGGGATGGGGCTGGGAGAGTAAAATGGAGAGGGGAAAAATATTTTGTGTGGGAGGGATAAAAAATCTACAATTGGCCGGGTATTGGGAGAGTAAGTGGGGATTGAGGATGGAGGGGTAAATTTTGAGTAGATGAAATAGGAATGAGGAAAGAGCAAAAGGAGAAAGATTAGTATGTTAAAGCAGATGTAGAGAGAGAATGGAAAAAAAACCCAAGAAGACAGAAGAAAGGACAAATGGACAGCAGATGGAGAGTTAGCAGAAGACACGAAGAAACCAGAAGAAAGTGGCTGGAACAATTGCAACTGAAAAAAAATGCACAAAAGGTAGAAAAATATCTCTTTATTTTGAATTTATTAATTGGAATATGTCAGCTCTGGGAAATGTGCATCATTAATTTTTGCGCTTTGTTTAGTACAAGAGGAAATTAATATATAGTTTTATTTCTACAGTGTTGTTGTATATTCCAAGTTTGGCTTTTGGGGTTCCCAGTTTAATTATTGTCTTCCTGTTTCTAAATTGTGATTCCTTGTTTGGTAATGGTCTGTTCTGCATGTGTAACTGAGCTGAGGTATTCTGTTTATATAATTCCTATTTGACATTGCCACTTGTTCTTTCCCCAGTAGGTCATGTATTGTTGTTCTCTGAGATGTATTGGTTTAATATTTGCAGTGTTGCCTTTTGATAGGTAGAGTATGGTGCTTTGTGAGTCCTGGTAGTGCTGTTAGGATACGGCGGGTTTGCTATGGGTTCTAAATGGGCAGCGTTTGTAGTAGTTCCTAATGTGCCTGGCGGTTGGTACTGGATTATAGTAATGTAGAAACCTTTTAGTCTTTCTTTATCCATATACTCATTAAGAGGCATGTTTACTAAAAGTTAGTGTATGGTAACATTATGCAAATATTTATGCAAATGAAGCACCTTATGCAAATGGAGCTTTAATTGACGTGCTGGCACTTTGAGGAAATTCTTTGGTTTTGTGCGGCAGTTTGGGCACTCGGGCTCAAAAAGGTTAGCCATCACTGCTATAGGGGAACCTGCCCCCAATAGTTCCTGCGCAGGCTTTGTTCTTACACTGCATTAATGTTTGCATCCAATGTGAAGTAGAAGCAAAACATACACAGTTCTGGTTGTATTTTCTAAAATAGAGTGTGCAGGAATGCACTTAGGTTTGCGACATGCAGAGCCAGGGAACTATTTTACAGATAGACATGTGGAAAAACTCAATGGAGGCAAAGCAGCAATTTACACATGTAACTTTATCATTTACAGCTTAACACTGCAAGTTGGCATTTTGCAGAGCTACATATTTAAATGCTGCACCTTAACTACAGAGGCTATTTTTAATTCATTTCAATTTGGAAGAGGAATTAAACCATGGATAACCCCTCCACCTCTCCTGTAAAGGACTGGCTGAAATGAGCACTTTTAAAAAATCTGTATGTACCAGGGAGAAACTATAAATCTTGCTGTGGACAATTTTTGTCATACATGTGCCATGTGAAATGCACATGCCGATTTTCACCTACCCAAAACATGCCCCTTGCAATTCCTATGCATTATGCATATTTAGCCTATCAGAAAATTTCCATTTACATGTGGATGCCATTTCCACATGTAAATGCAGATTTTCCACATGGAAATTGAGAATAAGGCATCTAAAACAACCCCTTAGGGGCACCAGTAGTGTGCGTTTGTAGAGTTGTTGTTGTTAAGTGCCATCGAGTCGGAGTCGACTCATGGCGACCCTCTGGATAGCTATCCTAAATTGTGTTCAGTCTCCAGTCAGGCGGCTCATTGTTGACAGACTGGTACCCGTAGCTGCTGTTATTGTATCGATCCATCTCATTGCTGGCCTTCCTCTTTTGCATTGACCTTCTATCTTACCAAGCATAATGTCTTTCTCTAATGATCTCTGTCTTCGCATGATGTGTCCAAAGTATGAAAGTCGAAGTCTTGTCATCTGAGCTTCTAAAGAAAGCTTAGGTTTGATCTCCTCTAGTACCGACTGGTTTGTTCTTCTGGCAGTCCATGGTATACACAGTATTCGCCGCCAGCACCATAATTCAAAGACATCAATTTTCTTCCTGTCTGTCTTTTTCACTGTCCAGCTTTCACATCCATATGATGTTATTGAAAGTACCATGGCTTGAACAAGTCGAATCTTTGTATGGAGAGACATGCAAACCTAAGCTAAAGTTGAAAAAGAGCAAACCACTCATGAATGCAGCAAAATATGACCTTGAGAATATACCACTGGAATTTAAAGACTCCCTGCAAAATCGATTTGCTGCTTTAGATACAAATGACAGAGCTCCGGAAGAGTTATGGAATGACATCAAGAAGGTTGTGTTGGAAGAAAGCGAGAAGTCTCTACAAAAGGTGAAAAAGCAAAAACGTCCAAAATGGATGACAGAAGAAACTCTGAAAATTGCCCAGAAACGCAGAGAAGCTAAAGCCAGAGGAGAAAGAAAGACAATCACAGAACTCAACAGAGATTTCCAACGTGCAGCAAGACAGGACAAGGAAAAGTACTACAATGACACTTGCAAGGAAATAGAAGCAGAAACTATTAGAGGAAAAACAAGATCGGCTTTCCTAAAGCTACGAGAGTTAAAGAAAAAGTTCCAGCCTCGAATTGGAATGTTACAAGATGCTCAAGGTTCTATGTTGAATGATGCTGAGAAGATCAAGAAAAGGTGGAAGGTATATACAGAGTTTTTATATGATAAAGATCAAGTGGACCAACAGCCGTTTCAACCTGTACCTTATGATCGGGAACCATTGGTGATGAAAGAAGAAGTTGAAGCAGCATTGAAAGCCTTATCAAAGAACAAAGCACCAGGCATTGATAGCATTCCCATAGACGTATTGCAGCAATCTGATGCAGCTGTTACCGTACTCACAAGACTCTGCCAAGAAATCTGGAAGACAACATCATGGCCAACTGACTGGAAAAGATCTGTGTTTATACCAATACTAAAGAAAGGTGATCCAACTGACTGTGGAAATTATCGCACAATCGCTCTGATCCCACATGCCAGCAAGATTCTACTGAAGATTATTCAAAAGAGATTACAACCATACCTGGAACAAGAACTACCTGAAGTGCAAGCAGGGTTCAGGAAAGGGCGAGGAACGAGAGACATCATTGCGGATGTGAGATGGATCCTTGAAAAGACTAAAGAATACCAAAAGGATATCTATTTGTGCTTTATCGACTATAGCAAGCCTTTTGACTGTGTAAACCATGAGAAACTCTGGGCCACATTAAGAAGCATGGGTATACCAGAACACCTGATCGTTCTTTTGCGCAATCTGTACATTGATCAAGAAGCAACAGTTCGAACGGAACAAGGAGAAACAGAATGGTTTAAAATAAGCAAAGGTGTAAGACAAGGCTGCATACTTTCCCCCTACCTGTTTAATTTGTATGCAGAACAAATCATCAGAGAAGCAGGATTGTATGAAGACAACAGAGGTGTGAAGATTGGTGGAAGAGTCATCAACAACCTTCGCTATGCTGATGATACCACATTACTGGCTGAAAGTGAAGATGATCTGAAACATTTGCTTCTCACAATCAAAGAACATAGTCTCAAAATGGGCCTGCACCTTAATGTAAAGAAGACAAAGATCATGACAACTGGCATAAGCAACAGGTTCATCGTTGAAGGAGAAGAAATTGAAATTGTGAACAACTTTAACCTACTTGGATCAACTATCAATAAAGAAGCAACAAGCAGTCAAGAAATCAGACGACGCATTGCTCTTGGCAGAATGGCTATGAAAGACCTTGTAGAGTGGCCCATGTTAATTATTTGAGACATGTGTACTGTGACATAGTGGGTCCTTCCAGCCTGTTAGAAGAAGCTAAAAAGCAGGAAACAGGAGCTGTGCTGAGATGTAAACAAGAGCACAAGTCTTCTGGTTACCACAGAAACCAAGCACTGGGGAAAGGGATACGCCCATGCTACCACTTAGAGAACGAGTCACAAGTTGATTCAGCACACCTGTTAGGGGGAGGAGTCAAGCTCTACCCTAGAATTCACTCTAATAAAGAGGTCACAGTTGAGCCTATGGAGTTAGGCAAAGGTGAGGTGGGTCACAAAGGTAATGAGAGCTGCAGTGAAGAGAGCAGTGAAAGGAGAAGGACAGAGTCTCTGTGGAAGGGTAAAATGGAGCTTCCCTTCAGGAAGAGAACAGAAACCCCAAGGGAAGGATACAGCAAAGGCAGTCTGGATTACCTGCCATATTCTGGGGAGTACAGAAAAGAAAGAAAGCCAGGAAGGCAATTGAAAGCTTCTGTGCACAGCTCAGGTTGGGAATCTACAGCCAGTTCCAAGCCACAGAGCAAACCTCTACCAGCTAGGTTTAAAGGTAAGCCTAAAGGCTGGGGTGCTAATGATTACAGTGATTTCATTTATCTAGAGAGTTGGGACTGTAAAGAGAAGGACTGTACTGAGAATGCTTACCTGAACCAGTACTTAATTCAGGAGTATCAAGTGAAGCCTGGAGCAGTAAGGAAAGGCGTGGCACCAGGTTTGCAGTTACAAACATTTCCTGTTTCAGAGGAAGAATTAATGGACATTGAGCCAGAGCATGTAAATACTAGGGAAGAAGTAATGGACTGTACGATAACTCTTTCTAATGAGATAATATCATTACGCTGAGTTCATGCTTTAAAGGGAAAGGCAGCACTGCTTGGAGTTAAAAGCATACAGCTGTGAAGAAACAGAACTGTTACCTTGAAATGCTGGAAATTGATGTGTTTATGCTGAAGTAAGCCTTTATGTTGAAAACCTTTAATTTGTCCTTATACCAGAAAGTACCTGGTTTTGTGTTACCTTATTTCCTGGTTAAAAATCTAACCCTGGGAGGGGAAATAAATCCTTTGTTTGCTTGAACCACTTTTGAATCCACAACTGCTCCTCATTGGTCAGCGAAGGGACTACATCTCCCAAGAAGCTCTGCTTTAGGATTTGTGAAAGTAGCTGTTCAGTGGGGAAAAACCACTCGCTTGAACCCTACCTACCGATATTGGGGGTTTTAAAGGAGAGTTGGTCACAGTACCCATCCCTGGCTGTTAGCATATTGCTTTTATCTTTATTCGGTTTCTTGATAAACCACCTAAACCATAAGGCATCAAAGCGGTGTACAATAAATGGGCTGCAGGGAAGAAAGATAGAAATGAACGCCATGGTATGACAGGAAAGAAAAGAAAAAGGAGAAGAGGAGAGAGAGTAAAAAGGGCAGAGCGACACAAATAGAAACTTACAACAAGAGAGAGGGGACTGAGGGGGGTAAACGAGGGTAAAGGGTACTGAAGTGAAGGGTTCTATGAATGGTGATGAAATATTAGAGGGTACTGGGAGCAGTAAGTATGAATGAGGGAGCCAATAGTATCAAAGAGAAACTGGAAGATCAAAAGCTTGTGCAAAGAGGTGTGTTTTAAGGAGGGACTTGAATTGTGGAAAAGAGGGCTCAGTACGGAGGGGGAGGGGGAGGGAATTCCACAGGGCAGGAGCAAGGAAGAAGAAAGCGGAGTGGCGAGTAAGTTCGAGGTGCGCTTGAGAAGGGGAAGGGAGAAAGAGACAGTTACCATAGGAGGAACGAAGAAGGCGAGGAACAGGCTGGTGAAAAATGAGATCGGAGAGATACTGAGGGATACCGGAGTGGAGGGTTTTATGAATGGTAATGAGGTATTTGAAGATAAAGCGGTATCGAATAGGGAGCCAATGGAGGGAAAGGAGACAAGGGGTGATGTGCTCACGGGGAGAGGAGAAAGTAACTAGGCGGGCGGCGGTATTTTGAATAAGTTGGAGACGGCGTATCTGAGAAGAGGGGAGACCAGCAAAGATGGAATTACAGTAATCAAGGCGAGAAATTACAAGGGAGAGGACTAAAGTAGTGAGAGAACTAGAGGAAAGATAAGGACGAAGGGACCTGATACGACGAAGGTGGAAGAAGCAGCTGCGGACCAAGGAGGAGATGTGGGAGTGGAAAGACAAGGAGGTGTCGAGGGTTACACCAAGATAACGAAGGCAGGATACAAGAGGAATGGGCAGGGATGACATTAGAGGAGCCAAGGTGGGAGGGGAAGTTGAGAAGGAAAACCAAATAGCCGATGATTTGGAGGGGTTGACACTGAGAAAATTAGTGGAGAACCATGAGGCAGTCAGGTCGAGACAAGTTGCAAGGGCACTTAACCCAACCCACTGAGGTGGCATGAAGAGCAATAGATGCCCAAAATGTCTGCACTAACTGCACTAATGTTACACCCCTAACTTGCCCTGTCCCCACTCAATCGCTTGCTAACTGCTTAGTAGGGGATTTTCAGTGTGAGGCTCCACACTGTTAGTGCCATGTGCTTTTTTGGGGGGGGAAGGGGGTGGTTTCAAGTTTTGTTAGTTTTATATCAACAGAAATTGGCAGCCATACTCTGAGTGAGCTCTTCTCAGCCATCTTGAAGGTAATTTGAGGAACTGCTCTACTGATGTTCACTGGAACCCCATGTAGACCTTACGCGCAAGTAGCCACCGTTCAATAACCACAGAATGGAGGCATGGAAGAAACGGGAGCAACAGAAGGGATTCTAAGCAGAAACCAGTCTTAATGTGAACTGGTTTGCCCAGTCATAGAAATGTCTGGTCATCTAAATGTCCACCCAGAAGCTAAATCTCTAAAGCATATGCGGCATATGCCCATGAAACCATCAAAATACACTCAATGCACACATTTATAAATCATTTTTGTGGACCATCAGAAATGGGAACTAAATGCACAGAAACCTCACGAGTTGCTCACCACAGATCCTCCTTTTTTCACCTCTGTGTATCTTTATCAAATAAATATAATAGCAGGAAAATCTGTACTTCTACTAAGACACCTCTTCAGTCATCATTTGAACTTTATATTGCCTGCTTCTAATCACATCTCCCAAAATTCAAATCACATCTCCCAGTATGAATTCACGTTTTGAAAGACAGCACCATTTGCTTTCTGCATCGGGGATAACTCCTCAATATGGTCAAATTATCAGCGAGGCTGCTTTCTTAGCCAGTTCATGGAGTGTACTTTGATGGGATCAACTAAATGAGTAGTAAATGAAGGTTGCTCAGGACTGCAGGACATAGTATGAGAAGAACCCTTACCTCAGAATGACCCCCTTTTGCTTGCTATTGAGATTTGTATTCTCCAGTCAGTGGCATGAGCTCAAATTAAGGTTCCGCAAGCAATAATTTCAGAAAAGGGCCCCAGGAGGGAGTACAGGGTCCACTTTAAAAGGTCCAGGAGTGGCTGCAAGCAGACTTCCTTCTTCCTTTCTTGGGCCCAGGGTTGGCACTATCATTAGGTGAACTAGGTGGTTGCCTAAAGTGCCTAGGCAAAAACTGCAGCCCTTAATCTCCCACTCTCACCACCATCACCACCTCCCCCGTGACCAGCAGTGGCAATGGCAATATATTGTGAAATAAGTGCAGCATGAAGGAACACCTCTGAGCCCCAAGAAGGCTGAATCAAGGGAGGGGGGAGGCAGCCTGTTTGTGTTCTTGAAGGTTTTGTTGCCTTTGCCTCCATTGTTGGTCCTGGAGAGATGTGACGGTGGCGGAGGTAGTGACAGTAAGGGCAAGGAGAAGGTGAGCACGATGGTGAGGACAGGGGAGAGGGCAGCAAGAATAAGGGTTGCCCAGGATGCCTAATGTCCTTGCACCAACCCTGCTTTGGTCACTTAGCCCACCAGGATTGTTCAGACAGAGTTTGTGCCACTGTCTCCAGCGCCCCTTCTGATCTTGTGTGTTTCTCGCTGTATATATATTCAGCCATTCTGCACAGCTGCAGTATCTATTAACATACTGAATAAACAAGACTGGTTTGCAAGGACTTTTCCTCTGTTCTGTGTTTGCTATGCATTGGAAACACTTCCTGAAACACTTGTGACAAACAGAGTCTTTTGTAAACAAAACTTCCAAAACTGTTCTTTGCCTTAATGCTGAATCTCCCGGTCCCATTGTCCCTATCGCAGTAGAAGATGAAAGAATTTTTTACTCTGTGAAATTCTCCTTGCTAAAGGGTCCATTAAAGCTCAAGTCTGCTTTGTATCAAGCAGACTCTGTGCTTCTTTCCCTAGAGTACATCATGGGCTATGTATCTGTGTATGTGAGTCGTTGACACAATCTGTTTTGTAAAGATGTTTACAGAGGTAACTTTGCCAAGGTTCTTCACAGACCTCAAAGTCAATGTCTATTGATGGTGTAGTCAACTCAACACACTTGGCACTTAACAACAACACAGACTCTATGTTGGTTAGGTCAATTACAATTTCCTAACTGACATTGCTCCATGGCAGCCTAAGAAGGAACAAAGTACAATGGAAATTGAGATGAAAAAATAGTCAAATATTTAACACACTAATTAGCTCTAGAAGTATCATCTGACCAGAAGTTGTAGGATCCTCCTAAATGTTGCTGGAAAGTTTGTTTTTGTTACAGGGAGGTGTGGGCCCTAATTTGACACTCGGCGGAACTCCTGCAGTACAAAAGCTGGCCCTTCTTAGAATCTGCACATGAAAGAACACAGGCCTACAGTTCCCAATTTTCTTGATGTTGTCCATAATTTAAGGTATTGCCTACCTCACCTGCAGGCCAAGCAACATTTTGGGGTGTGTTTATTAAGCTGGTCTAATGTTTAACCCATACTGTTTTCAACTAGGTCACATTGAATAACATAGGACCTAGTTGCAAATAGCACAGTATAACCATTAGCCCAGGTTACTAAACATATCCTTTGGCAGATAATACAGTGGAGCTTGATTTGCACCAGAAAAGTCATTTGCTACTTTCCTTGATGACTGTTTCTTAATGATACCTGGGCTTTGCAGTAAATGATTAAATTTGTCTATGCTTCATAATTTGGGTTTTATATAGTAACATAGTAATATGATGGCAGATAAAGACCAGCATGGGCCATCTAGTTTGCCCAGCAAGATGGAAAGAGTAGGTGTGTCCACCGCTCCGTGCAGGGTCACCTCAACTTTATCTTTATCTTAATTTTATTGCTCGATATATCGCCCAAGCAAAAGCGTCAGGGCAGTGTACACAAATTAAAGGCAAGCTACATGAAGAAAGGTTGAAAGGAACGCCATTGGTAGACAGGAAAGAGAAAAAAGACTAGGTATAAGATTGCAAGAGACAGAGATAGGTAGCAGAAACCCAGGCAGACAAGGGAGGAATGCTTTCAGAGAGGGGGGAGGGAGGGGAGAAGAGTGAAATAAATGGGTTTTGAGTGCAGTCTTGAAACGAGGGAAGGATAATTCAGAACAGAGTGTATGTACGGACTTGTTAAGATATCAGAGACAGTTAAGTTTATTTTGATTTTATTATGTTTCTATAAAGAGATCCACTGTGTCTGTCCCATGCCATTTTGAATTCTGTCACTGTATTTGCCCCCACCACTTCCATCGGGAGGACATTCCAAGCATCCACCACCCTTTCAGTGGAAAAGTATTTCCTGACATTGCCTTTCAGGTTACCCCCTTCCAGCTTCGTGTTATGCCCCCTAGTTTTACAGCTTCCCCATCTTTGAAAAGGGTTTGTTTGTTCATTAATACTCCTTAGGTATTTAAAATTATATTTCATATCTCCCCTGTGTCTCCTCTCCTCCAGAGTGTACATATTGTCATGAGGTAGACAGCACAAAACCTGGAATATTAAAGAGTAGTGCAGAGGAAGAGCTTACTTGTCATGAGCTAGACAGCACTAAGCCTGAAACATTTAAGAACAATGCAAGGGAAGAGCCTACCTGTCATGAGTTAGATAGCACAGACCCTGAGAGATTAGAAAGTAAAAAGAAAGAAGAGCTTACCTTACAGCCACATGGGCAGTTGCAGCATTCACAATGCAGAGAGGCAGGGAAAAGGAAAACAAACTTTCCACATGGTTTTAGTGACGCAGTAAGAATTGAGGGTTCCAATCAGGCTCACCTGGACCCAGACTCACGTTCTACGTTAGATGAGCAGAGAGATAAAAACAGGTGGGAAAGCCCACAGAGGGGAAGCGAGCTGGAACTAGGAAGGAGGGAAGGAGGGAAGGAAGGAAGCTGGAGCCTGGACTAGGGCTGGAGCAGGAGTTTGAGTTTGAGGAGGAAAGCAGAGACCAAAGGAAGTCTGACTGCAGTTCCAGGCAGGCTTGGAGAGAAGGTGAGACCATAACTCCAAAGCAGTTACAGAAAGACACGTTGCCTTGGAGAACCAGGGCTGAAGAAAGGCAGGCTGATAAACCCGGGAGAGCTAAGAAAGACAGTAGCAAAGTCTTCCCAGCCAGAGGGGTCCTCGTACTGAGGCAAACAGCCAAGCCAACAGAAGGCAGAGGTCACGTCCAGGGAAGCTCACTGAAAGCAGGAAGTGAGTTTCCTGCAGCTAAGCACAGTAACCGGTGTTCCCAAAGAAGAGCAGGCTGCAGGGCAGAGAGAAAGCCTTGGCTAGAAGCAGAAGAGTTTGAAACCATCTTCTCCACAGGAAGAGATAAGTACCCTATCTTTGGTGAAGGGAGAGAAGGGGGTCTCCATGGGAAAAGCCAGGCTTACAACAGGCTAGTGAACTCTTATTGGCCTAAGCCGTGGGAAGAAATCCCCAGCACAGCTCCTGCTATCTGGGACACCCAAAAGCAGCTCCAACTCACAGCAACTGAGGTTTCCCCAGGGCAAGGCTCGGAGAGCAGCTTCACAGGGGCTCAGTGTCCATACACAGGACCCGGTCCTGGCCCTATGCAGTGGGAGAACTATAGCCCAGAAAACATCCCTGAGCCCATGGAATGTGCTTTATGTGTGGCTGATAACATAGAGTCTCTCTGTTAAGAAAAGGAGCAAGAAAGAAACTGTATTTTTGCACATTGGAAATGTGATGGACTTTATTTGCTGGAAAGAAGCATAATTATTATTTGTTAAGAATCCTCTGCACCGGTGAAGCAACCGTTCATTTATGTTGTCCTTATTCTATGACATCCTCAAGGGAAAGGGAATAAAACCCAACCTTAATTTTCACTCTGGACACGACTGCAGTGTCATTATTTCCACAACTTCAGGCTATGCCCAGGTCTAGGCAACCGCCTAAGACCGGCACAGTCTCACAATATTTAGGTCTTGGAATCTCTTTTCATATTTCTTCTGGCGCAGGCTGCAAATCATTTTGGTCGCCTTCCTCTGAACCATTTCTACTCTTTATATCTTTTGTGAGATACGGTCTCAAAAACTGAACTCAACATTCCAAGTGAGGCCTCACCAGTGACTTGTACAGCGGCATTAGTACCTCCTCCTTTCTGCTGGTAATTTTTCTCTGTATGCAACCCACATCCTGGCTTTGGCCACTGCCTTGTCACACTGTTTTGCCACCTTGAGATCCTCAGATACAATCACTCTGAGGTTCTTCTCCTGCTTTGTGCACACCAACCTATTGCTCCCTATCTCATACAATTTCCTTGGATTTCTGCATCCCAAGTGCATGACACTGCACTTCTGCACATTAAATCTTAACTGCCAAGCATTAGACCATTCTTCCAGCTTTTGCAGATCTTTCCTCATGTTATCCACTCTCTCAGTTTTAATCAACTGTACTTTGGTAAAATGTTCCACAGCTTTCATAGTACATCTGAAACATGTGTACAGCCACCTCTAGGGTGAATGACCTGACAGCACATTTTGATATCTGGATTGTGTGTAAGCTTCTAAAATAACATAAGAACATAAGAGATGCCATACTGGGTCAGACCAAGGTCCATCAAGCCCAGTATCCTGTTTCCAACAGTGGCCAATCCAGGTCACAAGTACCTAGCAGTTTCCCCAAAAGACACAGGTTCCATAATGCTTGTATTGGGTCAAGCAGTGATATCCTGGTGATATCCAGAGAAGGCAAGTAAGTAAAAATATTATTACTCAATTATAATTAAATTAATTATGGCATGGGGAAGCAAGTGTCCAACTGTGACCTATTTCCCCCCCCCCCCTTTTTATTAACCCCATTTTATCTCCAAGTTATTTCTCCCTGTTTATTGTAAAACAAATCCATTGAGATTGTTATGTTGCACAATTTAAACCGCTTTAGACAAAGGCGGTATAGAAAAACTGTTAAATAAGTGACACCCGATGTCAGACAAAGTTTGGCAGAAGGGAATCTTGCGCTCATGCCCTAGGATTTCTGAACTGGTCTATGTAGTTGGCTCTTCCTGAATCATTAAGATATGAGGACAAAAATTAACAAATTTATTTGTTGCCATCAAGTAGAAAACAATATTTAATGCATTTTGCAATAGCCTACAATAGTAGAAGCTTTATGCTATGCTACATTACCAAATATGGTGTCTGTTCCAATGTTGCTTATGTTTCCTGTTAAAGTGAAGGATCTTATTTAACAAGGAGAGTAGAAGGGTCCTCAGCAGATCTTCTAGTCCACCCTTACCTCCAGAAGAAATGCACTCTACCTAAACTATCCCAGGCAATAGCTTTTCTCGCCTGCTTCTAAAATCTCCACTGTTGGAGATGCTTAACTATGAAATGTGCTTATTAATCTTGTTGTTTATATGGATCTTTTGGTACCTGGAAGTGCTTACCAGAAGCCATACAAAGGAATCCCTTTCATTCCTTCTACATGTCTGCAATCCAAAAATTAAAATAATGATAATATCCAAATTAAATCAACTGTTAGAAGTTATCAAGCAAATAAGACGCCTCAATATTTAAACAATAACTTTTTATTAAAGAGGGCATTTTTCTTGCTACCTGTCTCTCTACTGTTTTTCTTGGAAGCAAATTAGGAATTTGCAGAAAATCCGGTGCACTGGAATGTTTCTAAACCACCACAGTCTAAAAAAAAAAAAAAAAAGATTGCAATCTTCTGTGTTGCACAGTCAGTTCCGAATAACCGAGACACTCAGGCAAATGATTCCAACTGGCAAGATAACCAATGTAATGCTGACAAGGTTTATAAAGATATCCAGGTGATGATGCAGCACACTAGAGATGTTATTTCTGAGCCAGTGAGAGAAAATCAACAGTCTCTACCCTTCTGTATTATTCCCAATGCCTGAAGCCAGAATAAATCATTTGTAATCCAATTGGCGCAGCACATGATGGTAGAATGATTTGTTCAGGAACTGGCTTTATTTCAGTTTTCTTAGATAGATAGATATCTATCTAACGCCATCAAAGTTTACCTGGCATCAGATTGTAGAAGTACACCACCTTCAAGGAATCCTTAGGAAGCACAAGAAACCAGCTTCCACCATCCTAGGAACATCTCCAAGACATTCATGCAGAAAGAGTCTATATAAACTCTCGTCATGGATTCGCTAATGCTTCTGTTACTGAGGGAGCATGGAGATGGTGTGTGCTGCCAAGGTAATCTGTCGGCACTCAGGTGCATGGATGAAGGAAGATGCCAATTTATGGGTGAAAAGTCTACCCTACCCAAGAACTATAAAACGTAAATTGAGACTGCCTATCCCGCAGAACAGAGGAAAATTGGGACAGAAGGAGAAATCGGGCCAGAAAGAGAACAAAGACAAAACTAATTCTCTGGCAAGCCAGCGGGTGAACAGAAAGCAAACCACGACGCTTCAAAAACACCTGAGGATGTGGAAAAGAACAATTAGCCTATGAATAGCAGAAAACCATCGGTGTCACCGAACGCCGAACTGTAAAATGTATGCAACATTTCATAGAACAAAATCATTTCGCATCCTTCCCAAAGAAATAGCAATTAGGTTACTCAATCACAATTCAGAAGAAGCTCATACTTAGTTCACCTAATAGTGTCAAGAACAGAAGTGGCATAAGAACACAGAATAGTCATTTAACAGCTATGAATTAGTCAATAATTTATTAGTCTATCCATTGTAGCATGTGCACCATCTCCAGTTATGCATGGATCCTGCGGAAGCACATTGATCGCAATCCCAAATGAAGATGAATGGAGAAGGAGCTGAAATACAAGCCATCTCTGCTGGACTTAGGATTTTGCTGCCACTTTTATCGCCAGGAGCAAAGTGATTTTGGCAGTATCCTTAACAAAGGCGTCAACTTTTACAGCCCTAACTCCAAACTTGACTATGGTCAGCTTTGTCGTCTAATTACATAATAGAGGTGGACTTTTGTTGTAAATGAAACAGAAATTTCACTTAAGTGAAGTAATAGAAGTCAGTAAGTGAATCTGTGCCAACTGCACAAGCAACAGCCCGAGGTAAAGTGCAATGCAGTCCATGTCTATTCCCCACCTATAACTTGCCTAGGCTCTGCCCCATGCCGTGCTATGCGGATTGCGTGCGAATTAGCGCACGCTAAGGGAGTACTTTTAGAAGCTCTCTTCATGATTTGCATCTCTGAAAA
This sequence comes from Ichthyophis bannanicus, assembly GCA_033557465.1. NCBI lineage: Eukaryota > Metazoa > Chordata > Amphibia > Gymnophiona > Ichthyophiidae > Ichthyophis > Ichthyophis bannanicus. Next base: position 112,724,228 of record CM066049.1, on the reverse strand, counting down.
TGCCTTTCAGATGTACAAATCACAAAAAGAAAGCTGGGGCTATAACGTTCCTGGCGCGTTCCCGTCCATGTCACATGGGGGTGTGGTGGAGGCATGTCCTGGGTGGTCTTTCACATTACGGCATAATTTCACAAAGGCCCACACACATCTGCACCTGCCTGCTGACACTTCCACTGCCTATACTTGCTCCTGGCCACAAATAAGAAACAGAAAAGTGCTCATTTTGTAAGAAGTCATACTTTTAGGGAGAAGAGGCAAGCGTGCTCTTGCTTCCACGGTAATTTTTGCCAGGTCAAAGGAACATGCATATAAATATCATTATTATTATGACTATTAAAATTTGATCGGCTGCCTTTCAGAATAACCACAAGGCGGTTTACATAATAAAAATGAATTTAAGAAAAGGAAGGATGGAAAGGAACTCCAGTATTTATGATAGGAAAGACAGATCTTTCGTTTTGCCGCACTGTTGTCACACATCTGCACTTCTAAAATGAGAAGCCGGGACGGGCATGTATCTTAGAATAGAGACCTGAAATACCTCTGTGGGCACATCTCTGTATCCATGTCTGCAGCCATGCATTTTGGGCATGTCCACCTTTCTAAAATAGGCTGCAACCATGTATATACCTGGCCATGCCATATGCAAGGACCCACTTCTTGAAATGGTTGCAGGGACATGCATCATTAGGCAGAGCAAGTTCAGAAGGCACTAACACATGTTCCCTTTCACTGCCACCACTCCCCCAGTATTTTGGATGATTTGCCCTGGACATTACTCTGTTCATGTGCTAGCCATATATGTTAATTCATGCAATAGCTGCTTAACGTTCACCAGGTAAACATGCCTCTAAGCGATACAGGCTGGGGTGTGTCATAGCAAAGAAGTTCAGAAGTACTATTCCGTCTTTCACTTTTGATTTATATTTCTTATTGGCATTTTCTAACTGTTTAGGATTAGCTGGAAAAGTCTAAACTATTACCTTTTGAATATTGCCTAGTTTGGTTCCCACTTGTGTTTGAGATCTTTTCTTAATATTTGTGCTTATTCATATTTATGCTCTTGAGTATTTTATGTAATCCTTTTAAATGACTGTGTATTACCTAGTCCCTCTGTTTAGGCAATTTAGAAATGAAATAAAATAAATAAATAAACATCCTGATAGGTTATGATGTCATTTATTGAATTGAATTGAATTGGGCTAGGTCACTATGGTCACAGGAAACGAGTGGCCTAGTGGTTGGGGCAAGTTACCTCAGGCTGGAAGGTTGGGGGTTCAAATCCCACTAGAGGACAGCAACCTTGGGCCGGAAGGACTGGGGTTTCTAATACCACAGGTGCTCCTTGTGGTCTTGGGCAAGCCACTTAACCCTCCATTGCCCATGTTCCCTGTTAAATAGCTATCCAAGTTATAATGCCCTGTTCAATGTAATTTCAGTTTGTTCAATGTAAACCACCTTGATATCATGAAAGGCAGTATATAAGAAATGTTAAATAAATAAACAGAGTTCTGGTTGGGGCTATATAACCTCTAGTTTGAGTCCCTGGTGAGGGTAGGGAATGGGGGATAATTTGTACATTTGTTTGGAATTTGCCTCTGGATTTTGGCTGTTGAGAAAATGTGTGGATAAGCTGTGATTTGAATCAGTGTGAGATAAGGTTTGGGGTATTGGGATTGGTTGTGATATGAGGATAAGAAGGTAGAGGAGGTGCTGAAATGGATTAAACTGGGTGCATGTTTGGTTTGGACACCATCGTTTGGTCAGCACACATTCAAACACTTTCTCCCACTCATCCTCCCTTGTTTTAAGTTCTGAGAGTTGAAAGCTGATTTCTATGATTATTACAGCTGGGATGGGGAGGTGGTACCCAAGACAATATTCTTACTCACGGGGTTGAGTGGGCTTGAGTTATTGGGCTGTTACCAGATGTTAGCAGCTAGGAGACCATTTGGACACTGCATTGTCGACTTGGTGGATCCAAGCCCAGCATGGTTAATCCTTAACTAATAATAAATATAGATGAAGTGGGCAATGGATTGATGTTTTTGTCTGGGTTAATTAGATGGGTAACCAACTAGCTAGTAATATGGCAAGTTGGTTTCATTTTATCTGGTCTGAGGGGTGGGGAGAGTTTACGCAAGGCCATTAGATAATCTTGGCTTGGGTAGGTGTTCTTAGATTTCTATGATGGAAAGATGTTAATAAAGCAGTGACTAACTGTTCCTTCCTATATAATGCCCCACTGGACATCCATCAAGAAACACTACTTACTTCCCTCTTTGACAATCTCTTAAAAGGCATGGACAACATAAAGAATGAATTCCTGCTTGTATTCATGGACATCTCGGCAGCCTTCGACACCGTGTCACATGCCAGACTACTGCAACGCCTGCAGCAAATAGGATTATGCAAAAACACTCTAAAATGGTTTACTTCATACTTGGAAAATAGAATGCAACAAGTCAAATGCGCACAAAAGAAATCATAACATTTCCCCATCACGCAGGGAATACCACAAGGCTCAGCCCTATCATCAATGCTCTTTAATATTTACATTCAGCCTATATGTAACATCATCAAAAGTCACAAGCTCCAATATCACATTTACGCTGACGATATCATGGTGTATGCCCCAGTCAACCTACTAGCACTCAACACCACAACCATAACCAGATGCCTTGAAGATATGAACATCTGGTTCACAGCTAATAATATGACGGTCAACTACAATAAAACTGAGGCAATGTTCGTCACCAGGAACACTACCTTCACTCCACCACAAACCATCAGCATTTTAGATAAGCTTATAGTAGTCAAAGATGAGGTTAAATATCTGGGCATCACAATGGACAAAGCACTAAACCTAAAATCCCACATCACAAAAACCGCAAAAAAGGCCTATCAACGCTTAAGGATTATCAGTAAACTCAAGCCATTACTCCACCAGGATCACTTCCGCACAGTATGCCAAGCACTCATTACACCTCTGCTTGACTACGGAAACTCGTTAGACCAAGGCCTTCCTCAACAAACCCTACACCCACTCCAAATGGTGCAAAACACTGCGGCACGCATCATTACTGACACTCCAAGATCTGAGCACATCACCCCAGTCTTACAGCAACTACACTGGCTACCCATGATGGCCAGAGCAAAATACAATATAATCCTAATCATCTTTAAAATCATCCACCAGCTCTCAGCAGAGGCACTCCAATACATCATAACGAAAGATACCTGCAACAGACCGAGAAGAACCAATAAAGACAACATGATCGGCACACTGCAGGATTCCACAAGACTAAACAAACAACTTCAAAAAGAGCTCCTTCCTTACTAGTGCCCACACTCTGGAACTCCCTCCCAACAAGCCTGAGAGCATTAAATGACCTAATAGACTTCCGAAAGGACCTCAGAACTTATCTCTTTATTGAAACTTATCAGCAGACAGAAAACAGTCCGCACCCAAACGGTAATGCATCTACTACCGATAATTTGATACTTGCTCATCCCAAATAGGCATACAAGGTAATGACATAACACCAACTCAATACCCACTCACCCCAAAAACCCCTAACAAACATAATATAACATTGTTAATTACCTCGTACTGTCTATATGTTATCCTTATGATAAATGTAACCCTCCAATTGTACTGTCTAGATGTTATTAAGTTCCCCTATGTTAAATGTAACCCTCCAATTGTGATGTGACCACTTTGATTGTAGGATAAGGTGGTATACAAATCTGTTTAAATAAATAAATGTGTCTGTCTTACTTGCGAGAGGAAAATCAAAAGTCTGTTTGGTTGGGTGTTGGTATCATTGACTGATGGGTTTAAGGGCACATTGGGGGCCCAAACCGAATACCCCTGTTACCAACAAAAACGATAATTTAGTGCATGTGCTTTTGAGACATCTGAAGGAGGGGACTGCATGATCTCAAAAGTTCTTGGACAACTGTATTTTTATTATTATTAGTCCATTAGCAGTTATCACAAATTTCATAGGCCTCCGCTTTCTCCAGGACTTGTATGAATACTAGAAGTACATTTCCTACGTTCCACACAAAGTGGGAGACGATGCTGAGGAAGAAGGTGAAATCTATCCTCTTGGGTTGTATTTCACATACCTTTGGTCCTTCACTAATCCCAATTGGAGGTTTTTATTCTTTGCACCATGTTCTCTATAAGCTACGAAGCATCACAATCTATTTTTCCCTTGCTTGAAAATACGACGTTATTTGCAAATGTGACATTTCTACTAGCACTCAAAGCTCACACTTTTTAAGGAAGCTTTAAATTGTACACAATTATGCAAATGAAGTAGGAACAAAATGACCTAGGATGTTATTTATAGTAATGTTCAAAATGGGTATTCTTCTATTTTGCCTTTAAATGGAAAGATGCAACAACCTAATATTTGAAATCCATTCAGATCGCTCTTCCCATCCTTGTCCGGTAGGTACACTTAACTTGTCTCATTTTCGGGGTTTCAGTAATGAATATGTATGAGACAGATTTGTCTAAATTTGAGAAAAAAAATCTGTCAATCAGATTTTCATTATTGATATCCCAAAAACTAGACACAGTAAAGCAAAGCATGGTCAAAACAGAAGTCAAATGTTAGCTGGTTTGATTTTGCATTTTTCAAGTCAAAGACAGGTGAGACAAAATAAAATCTCAGGTCATATTTTATTAATGTGTATATTGTGATAGAGCTGAAGCTAGTGAAGCTATGAACTTAGGAAAAAACACTGTTTTTGATAAAGCAACTGACTTGCAGAAGGTGCAATTACCTAGCAGGACAGCTAGAGGGGCAGGCACGAGCCTGCAGATGCTGAGCTGACACACCCAGGTACTGATGAAGCAAAAGCTAATCAGGTGCACCTAAGGAGAGGGTCAGAAAACTCAAGGGGAAAAGGGCTTTATAAGCAGAGCTCTGCAGGAAGGAGGCAGAGAGAGCCACGGCAAGAGAGATAGCCTCGGCAAGAGAGAGAGCCATGCCTAGAGAAAGGCTCTGAGACAGGATCTGGAAAGGAACCCAAGGATACTGGGAAGAAAGGACCTGATAGAGGAACCTCCTTTACTGCAAGGCAGAGGAGCTTGAAATCCTTACGTGGCAGAGCTAAGCTCCAGGGAAGACAAGCCCAGCCCAGAGAACTCCAAGAAACAGTCTTCAGAGAAGACGGTATCAGAAGGAGGGTGCCTGGTAGGGGGAATACCAGTGGCACAGACTTCAAGGAGCCAAGGTACAGTGATACTTTATTTCTCACAAAGAAGCCAGGTCCTAGAAAGACTTATAACTCAGATAGCAATACTGAGAGGAAAGAAAGCTGGCAGAAGTTTTGGAAACCACTACAAAGAGGCATAGGAACAAGACATACCACTTGTTTGCAGAACTGCCAGGCTGGAAACTAGGGAAGAGAACTTCTGAACTGCAAACTATTTCAGCCAGGGAAAGCTCAGGTGTAGAAGAAAGCACGGCTGAGCTGGAACCCATGCAGATTGAGCTTAGGGAACCAGAGCCGTTGATGCCTGAAGAACAAATAGACTGTTCAAAGTGTATTGCAGAAAGCCTAGAGTCTCTCCCAGAGCTGTAATTACCAGAACATGCTTTAACAATATCTTTTGCCTGTGTTGAGCTAAAGAAGAGCTTGTTTATTTGTTTTACTACAGTGTTGAAAACCCTGTGTATTTTTACAAGGAACTGTGAAGTTCTCATAACAGTTTTCTTGCTCTGTAATTACTTTGGCATAAACCTGAAAATAAGGTAAATTCTACTTTTTGGTTTCTTAGTGAACCTTAGTGCTAAAGGGGAATAAAAGCCTTTTGTTTGACCCTACACAAGGCGTACACAACTCATTTCTTTAAGAAGAAGGACTACAAGGACCATAATCCCTCTGGTCCAAAAAGGTTTCCTACTTCTACAAAATAATTAAAATGTCCACCTTGTCCCTTCAACAAGCTACCAGCAGGGAGTGTGGTGACAATATTTTAAAGCTTCCTAAACAAAAAGTTCAAGTCTTGCATGGTACATGAAATGTTACATTTACAAATAGCTATAGGGCCTGATCCTGAAAGCATCTACACAGCTTACAGACCTGTAAACCATGTAAATGCCACTGAATACCTGTTCAATGGCACTAACATGGTTAGTACAAACAGCAAAGGTGGTGGTGTGTAGTAACACCAGGCCCCTGATGAATGCCAGTTAGCCAAAACTTGGCCAGGTTGGGCCCTTTAATAAAATCTGCTTGCTACATTGCTGTCTTCCACTTTTGGTGTTTGTACTGGTATTTCTGCGGAAGTGTCCTCCTTCTTGCTGTTTGGATTTGACTAACGTGGTTAGTGCCACTGAATATCCCCAACTAACGCCTCTATATGCCCCATTGCTAATGACTTAGCAACAGGGCATGTTGTGGGAATTCTGGTGTGTGTCATTGGTGGCAAAATTTGCTAAGCAGGTAGCAAATTTTACCCGCTGGAGCTAACAGGTAGAAGTGCAATATCAGCTCTACCTGGCACCAGAGACTGTGAGGTGACCCTAGATATTCAATACTGAAGCCGCATATGACCCCGGCACTGAATCTCCAGGGTTAGAAGTCAGCAGTGACAGTGCTGTAGAGGAGCATAGCAATCTCAATTGAATAGTTGAATAGCTCTAAAGTATTCCTCCAAGACAAGGTTGAGAACCACTACTTTTAGATTTGGAAATTAGAGCGTACAGTGTTGTTAGACTTTACATATGTGCATTCATTTTCTTTCTTTTCATTTATGTGTGTGCGCACACATTTTTTTAGCACAAGCTAGAACTATTAATGCATGATAAACTGCACATGGAGGGTAATTTGATGAACCTTTACAAAAATGTAAAAAGCCTCTTATAAAATTGAGTCACACCTAAAAGTTTGCGCGTGCAAGCTACTGCATGCCTGCTGAGAAGCTGAGCTCAGAGGAAGAGTTTTGTCAGAACACAGGCTGATGCAGAAAGCTAATGCAGGCTTTAAGAGCCCATAACACCATGTTTAAGCACATTTTATAATCCTTTAAATGCAGAAAATGGACTTAAATGCTGACGGGAAAAAGTAGCACCCAATTAATGCCATGCATATTTAAATCTATTTAAATGAATCCTAATTATTTAAATGTATTTTAAACAGCTGGGCTGGTATGCAAATCATGGCTATGCCCGATGCATAGAGGATTTTGCAATCAGCCATAGCGCCAACATTTTTACTACAGGGTCTGAGTAAAAGTAAACCTCTAACATGTGCCACCGTCAGTATTTTGATGGCATCAGGGTCTTTTCCCAATGCCTAGATCATCTTCTCCTTAGATGATCAGGCACTGGGAAGAGTCCCCTATGCCAGCAAAATACTGGCGGGGGCCATGCCCAACAAAAAAGAATCCCCAGTGGTCCCCCCCCCCCCCCGGCAGTCTTTTGATGGCATCGGGGACAATCTCAGTATTGGGAAAAGCCCCAAATGCCATCAAAACAGTCAGGGCTGTGCCCCAACAGAAAGTAATCATTTACTGGTCTAGCAGCCCATGAACCCCCCACCCCCAACTAAAAATAAAAGTGAAATCACCCCCCAAGCAAAGAAAAATAAAGTAAAATTTACCTGGCGGTCTAGAGGCCCTTGAACCCCCCACTCAAAACGAAATGTGAAATAACCCCCAAATAAAAACAAATATAGCTAAAATTGCCTGGTGGTCCAGTGGCCCCTGAAACCCCCCACCCCCACCCAAAGTAAAAGTGAAATCACCCCCAAGCAAAGAAAAATAAATTAAAATTTACCTGATTGTCTAGCGGCTCTTGAACCCCCACCCCCCAACCGAAAGTAAATGTGAAATCACCCCCAAGTAAAAAAACAAATAAAATAAAAATTATCTGGGGGTCTAGCGGAACATTTAGAAACATAGAAACATGACGACAGAAAAAGACCACAAGGCCCATCTAGTCTGTCCTTCCATAACAACAACTACAACAGTCCACTTTTTACCTTTAGAGATCCTCTGTGTTGGTCCCATGCTTTTTTGAATTCAGTTACTGTCCTCATCTCTACCACCTCCACTGGGAGACTATTCCACGGATCCACTACTCTTTCCGTAAAGAAATATTTCCGCATATCACTCCTGAATCTATCTCCCTTCACCCTCATCCCATGTCCCCTCGTCGCAGAACTTGCTTTCAATTGAAAGAGGCTCTCTCCCTGAACATTTATGCCACAGAGGTATTTAAACATCTCAATCATATCACCTCTATCCCGCCTTTCCTCTAAGGTGTACATATTAAGATCCTTAAGTCTGTCCTCATATGCTTTATAATGAAGACCACTAATCATCTTAGTAGCAACCCTCTGCACCGACTCCATCCTGTTCACATCCTTTTGAAGGTGCGGTCTCCAGAATTGCACACCATACTCCAAATGAGGTCGCACCAAAGACTTATACAGAGGCATTATCACCTCCTTTTTTCTGCTAGCCATTCCTCTCCGTATGCACCCAAGCATCCTTCTAGCTTTTGCCGTCGCCTTTTCTACCTGTTTAGCTACTTTAAGATCATCAGACACAACTACGCCTAGGTCCCGCTCTTCTTTAGTGGACAAAAGTACTTCACCTCCTATACTGTATTGCTCCCTTGGATTGCTGCAGCCCAAATGCATGACCTTACATTTTTTAACATTAAATCCCAGTTGCCAAATTCTAGACCATTCTTCAAGCTTAGCTAGATCCCTCCTCATGTTATCTACACCTTCCTGGGTGTCTACTCTATTGCAGATTTTGGTATCATCCGCAAAGAGGCAAACCTTACCCGACAGCCCTTCCGCTATATCACTAACAAAGATGTTAAAAAGAATCGGACCAAGGACAGATCCCTGGGGCACACCACTGGTAACATCCTTCTCCTCAGAGTGAGCTCCATTTACTTGTACTCTTTGTCGCCTCCCACCCAACCAATTTCTAACCCAAGCAGTAACTTTAGGGTCTATCCCTAGGGTGCTCAGTTTGTTTATAAGTCGCCTGTGAGGAACAGTGTCAAAGGCTTTACTGAAATCTAAATACACCACATCTAGAGCTCTCCCGCGGTCCAACTCCCTGGTCACCCAGTCAAAGAAATCAATCAGATTTGTCTGACAAGACCTGCCTCTGGTGAATCCATGCTGCCTCGGATCCTGTAATCCGCTGGACTCCAGAAACATCACTATTTTCTCTTTCAACAGCGTTTCCATTAATTTATTCACCACTGAAGTTAAACTAACCGGCCTGTAGTTTTCAACCACATCCTTACTACCGCTTTTGTGTAAAGGCACCACATGAGCCTCTCTCCAGTCCTTTGGCACCACTCCCAACTCCAACGAGGCATTGAAAAGGTCAGTCAGTGGAGTTGCTAGAACGTCCCCAAGTTCCCTCAGTATTCTAGGGTGTATCCCATCCGGTCCCATCGCTTTGTCTACTTTAAGTTGAGCTAGTTTCTCACGAACACAGTCTTCTGAAAATTGTTCAAGATGTCCCTCGCTTCTGTTCTTATTTGTGGGTGTTTTCTGAGGTCCTGCTCCTGGTTCTTCATCTGTGAACACAGAACAAAAATATTTGTTAAGCAATTCCGCTTTATCCTTATCAGCTTCTACATATTCCCCCCCTGCACCCTTGAGTCTGACAATACCACTTTTGCCCTTCCTCTTCTCACTAATATATCTGAAAAATGTCTTATCCCCCCCATTTTATTGCATTGTCTACTTCCTCCTCCTTTTGAATCCTTGCCTTCTTGACTACTATGCTAGCTTCTCTAAGTTTTTCCAAATACAGATGCCTGTCTTCCTCTCTCTGTGATCTCTTGTATTTCATGAAGGCCTCCCTCTTTTTCTTCACTTTTTCAGCTACTTCCTTCGAAAACCATAGCGGTCTCCTGTTCCTTTTGCCTTTATTTACCTTTTTAACAAAAAGGTTGGTTGCCTTTAAAATACCCCCTTTCAGTTTTGCCCACTGTTTTTCTACATCCCCCAGCTGTTCCCATCCCACTAACGACTCCCTGAGGTATTGGCCCATATTTGTAAAGTTAGTCTTCCTAAAGTCTAAGATCTTCACCTTGGAATGGATTCTAACAGCCCTAGTCCTAATACTGAACCACACCATCTGGTGATCACTGGATGCAAAATGATCTCCCACTACAACATCAGAAACACTTTCTCCATTGGTAAGCACCAAGTCCAGTATGGCCCCTTCTCGTGTGGGGTCTGTTACCAATTGCCTGAATAGTTCTCCCTGTAGAGAATCCAGGATCTCCTTACTCCTAGACAGGGCCGGATTTGCCTATACGCCACGTACGCCGTGGCGTAGGGCCCACAGCTGGCAAGGGCCCACCGGGAATGTTTTTTGCACAGGGCCCCGCGTTTCAGGGGGCCCCGCGCAAAAAACATTCATTTCATCATTAAAATTAAAACAAAAAAAAAAAAAGCTGTCGCTGCCTCTGCCGGGGCCGCCGCGGCAGAATCGAGTGTGCCGCGGGGCCCCCCCTGCCCAGCAGAGCCTGGCCTGCCCTCCCCGGTATCACCTCTCGAGTCTCAGCTGCCGGCTTTCAGAGCGCGAGGGAAGAGTTTTTCCCTCGCTGCTCTGTTTAAGCCCGCGGGGGCTGATGGGACTTCCCATCAGCCCCCGCGGGCTTAACAGAGCAGCGAGGGAGAAACTCACCTCGCGCTCTGAAAGCCGACGCGTGTGACTGGAGGGAGGCAGCTGAGACTCGAGAGGTGATACCGGGGAGGGCAGGCCAGGCTCTGCTGGGCAGGGGGGGCCCCGCGGCACAATCGATTCTGCTGCGGCGGCCCCGGCCCCGGCAGAGGCAGCGACAGCTTTTTTGTAAAAAAAAATTCGCTGGGCTGGGGTGGGCTGGGGGGGTTAGGACTGGTGATGGGCTGAGGGGGTTAGGAGTGGTAATGGCTGTGGGCTGTTGGGGGGGTTAGGACTGGTGATGGGCTGAGGGGGGTAGGAGTGGTAATGGCTGTGGGCTGTTGGGGGGGTTAGGACTGGTGCTGGGCTGAGGGGGTTAGGCGTGGTAATGGCTGTGCCTGTGGGCTGCTGGGGGGTTAGGACTGGTGATGGGCTGGGGGGGGTTAGGAGTGGTAATGGCTGTGGGCTGTTGGGGGGTTAGGACTGGTGATGGGCTGGGGGGGGTTAGGAGTGGTAATGGCTGTGGGCTGTGGGGGGGGTTAGGACTGTTAATGGGCTATGGGGGGTTAGGAGTGTTGATGGGCTATGGGGAGGGGCTATGGGGATGGGCTAGGGGGGAGCTAAGTCTATATGGGCTGATGGGATTAGGACTGGAAGTGGGTTGATGGGGGCTTAGGACTGGTAATGGGCTATGGGGGGGGGCTTAAACTAAAAATTGGGTGATGGGGATTAGGACTGGAAATGGGCTGGTGGGATTAGGACTGGGAGTGGGCTATGGGGGGCTAGGACTGGTAATGGGTTGGGGGATTAAGACTGAAGGTGGGCTGATGGAGTTAGGACTGGTAATGGGCTGTGGGCTGTTGGGGGGGGTTAGGAATGGTAATGGGCTATGGGGGGCTAGGACAGGAAATGGGCTGATGGGAAGGGGTTAGGACTTGAGGTGGGCTGATGGGGTTAGGACTGGTAATGGACTGTGGGCTGATGGGGGGGTTAGGACTGGCAATGGGCTATGGGGGGGTTAAGACTGGTAATGGGCTGTTGGCTGATGGGGGCTGTCTGATAATGGGCTATGGGGGGTTAGGACTGATAATGGACTATGGGGGGGGGCTAGGACAGGAAATGGGCTGATGGGGAGGGGTTAGGACTTCAGGTGGGCTGATGGGGTTAGGACTGGTAATGGACTGTGGGCTGATGGGGGGGGGTTAGGACTGGCAATGGGCTATGGGGGGCTGACTGGAAATGGGTTGATGGGGGTTAGGACTGGAAGTGGGCTGATGGGGGGTTAGGACTGGTAATGGGTTATAGGGGGGGCTTAAACTGAAAATGGGGTGATGGGGGGTTAGGACTGGAAGTGGGTTGATGGGGGGGCTAGGACTGGTATTGGGTTGATGGGAGGGGCTAGGACTGGAAATGGGCTAATGGGGGGCTAGGACTGGAAATGGGCTGATGCAGGGACTAGAAGGGAATGGATGCTGGGTGAGGCTGGAACTAGAAGGGAGCTGGTGTTGGGGGAGGATTAGAATGGGATGGTGCTGGGAGAGTAAAATGGAGAGAGGGGAAAAATATTTTGTGTGGGAGGGATAAAAAATCTACAATTGGCCGGGTATTGGGAGAGTAAGTGGGGATTGAGGATGGAGGGGTAAATTTTGAGTAGATGAAATAGGAATGAGGAAAGAGCAAAAGGAGAAAGATTAGTATGTTAAAGCAGATGTAGAGAGAGAATGGAAAAAAAAAACCAAGAAGACAGAAGAAAGGACAAATGGACAGCAGATGGAGAGTTAGCAGAAGACACAAAGAAACCAGAAGAAAGTGGCTGGAACAATTGCAACTGAAAAAAAATGCACAAAAGGTAGAAAAATATCTCTTTATTTTGAATTTATTAACTGGAATATGTCAGCTCTGGGAAATGTGCATCATTAATTTTTGCGCTTTGTTTAGTACAAGAGGAAATTAATTTATAGTTTTATTTCTACAGTGTTGTTGTATATTCCAAGTTTGGCTTTTGGGGTTCCCAGTTTAATTATTGTCTTCCTGTTTCTAAATTGTGATTCCTTGTTTGGTGATGGTCTATGTTGTGCATGTGTAACTGAGCTGAGGTATTCTGTTTATATAATTCCTATTTGACATTGCCACTTGTTCTTTCCCCAGTAGGTCATGTATTGTTGTTCTCTGAAATGTATTGGTTTAATATTTGCAGTGTTGCCTTTTGATAGTTAGGGTATGGTGCTTTGTGAGTCCTGGTAGTGCTGTTAGGATATGGCGGGTTTGCTATGGGTTCTAAATGGGCAGTGTTTGTAGTAGTTCCTAATGTGCCTGGCGGTTGGTACTGGATTATAGTAATGTAGAAACCTTTTAGTCTTTCTTTATCCATATACTCATTAAGAGGCATGTTTACTAAAAGTTAGTGTATGGCAGAGCTACTCAATTCCAGTCCTGGTGGTCCACAATCCTGCAGGTTTTCAGGATATCCCTAATAAATATGCATGAGATATATATGCATTGGAGATATCCTGCTTTAACCTTTCCCAGCATTCCCGGCTTCACAGAAACAGCCGCCAGCGTGAAGGAAAAGGCTCTTCACGCTGGCGGCTGTACAGAGGGAGCCGGGGCCTCGCGCGGGCTTCCCCGGCCCCCTCTGAAGCCCCTCAGACAGCCGCGATGCTGTCCGGGGGGCCAGGACTGCATGGGGGGGCCCAGGACTGCACGGGGCGGGCCAGGACTGCACGGGGGCACGGGGGGGGCCCAGGACTGCACCGGGGCGGGCCCAGGACTGCACGGAGGCACGGGGGGGGGACACGGGGGGGCCCAGGACTGCACAGGGGGGGCACAGGACTGCACGGGGACATGGGGGGGGGGCCCACAATTTTTCTTGGCGTAGGGCCTCACTCTAGCTAAATCCGGCCCTGCTCCTAGATGATACTGCAGCAGGAATGTGCCAATCAACATCTGGCATATTGAAATCTCCTAGCAGTAGCACTTCCCCATTTGTAACATGACCTTTATTATTACACAACCTTCCTTAATTTAACTTTTGGAATTCTAGCCTGTCTTTCCAAATTATGCTCAAGATGTCCTTTAGTATTATTTGGTTTCAAGTATAAATTCCCTTCAGTAATTGCAAATATAAAAAATTGTTTAAAAGTTGTGACGAGCATTCTTCATGACATGTTGACTGATAAAAAAAAAAAAAAGCAGACAGGTGAGACAGGAATATACATATTAAACATTGCTATAAATGGAATCTCTATTATTTTTTTTCTACCAGTACATGCAAAAATCTATCCTATTGATCAGTTCTCTATAGAATTATCATTGTTATTGAAGGGTATACTTTTATGATGAATTACATTTTCCTTGTTGTACTATCGGAAGATATAACTTTAGAAATTCTTTGAATTTGGCCTACAGCCATTACTAAAGCTCTGGCATATGAGGCTGGTGATTTTCCTATCGGACAGTGCTCTGAACCTCCAGCAAGGTCAAAAGTGCAGGACTTCTTTCCCTCCCCTTGATCCCCAATAAAGCTTGGCCGCCCTTCAGATGCTTATTACAGGGGTTATTTTATAAAGCCTTTCTGGGGATGAAACAGCATTTTATCCACAGAAGTAGAAACTTGTAAAGTTACCCAGGGCATTGGCGTGTACAAGTATGCGCTACTGATGCATATAGCACGGGCTTTTCCATGGAATAAGCAGAGGCATTTGTCCACCAAAAGAGCACTACACCACGTTGCTAGAAGACACCCAGTCCAAATGCGTGGTTTAACGGGAAGGATTACTTTATTAAAATTCTGAAAACTTGACAGCATTAAGCCCAAATAGCCCGACACAGGCCGTGTTTCGATTTCACTTCATCAGGGGTTTCGGGCACGCTAAATTCATAAATACACAAACATAAACGTTATAAAAACTATAAATGGAAAAGAATTATAAAACTCCAAGTTATACAATCATATCAGTTTTGTTTACATATACAGATACTAAAATAATAAAATCACAAACAAATGATAAAAATAATAAAAGCATATGAATTATACTAAAAAGCCATTAAAAACATGCACATACCTTAAGCATAAAATAAAATGAACATTCTCAATAAATAAAAGATGAACTGTAAACATATGCAAGGGTGTGTAAACATCACCTCTTCTATATCTAGACCTTAGTTGTTAGAGTCAATTTGGTTGGTCACGGCCTCTGTCGGGCTATTTGGGCTTAATGCTGTCAAGTTTTCAGAATTTTAATAAAGTAATCCTTCCCATTAAAACACACATTTGGACTGGGTGTCTATAAGTAGAGGCATTGCCAGGGATGGAGGTTGGGTGGCAGTGGCACTGAAGGGAAGTTGCAAGATACATTGTTGGTGTCAGCATTATAAAGTACCCATGCATTCATGCAGACTTAGGTGGACCATTTACGCCTGCTTCAAAGCAGGTGTAAATTTCTGCATCTACTTTCAGGTGGGATAGAGCTATTTTACAAAGACATATAGGCACATATTTTGTCTTTATAAAATAGATACAAAATGTATGCAGTCCTGGAAGTGGATGAGGCAAGCACATCAGAGGAAGAGGAAATACCAGTTTGCAGGATCAGTAACCACTAGGAAGTGAAGGGAATGGTGGTTGGCAACTCCCTTCTGAGGGGTACAGAAGTGCCTTGACATGATATCCTTGGAGGTGAGCTCTCTGCCTGGCACCAACATCTGAGACAGTTTGGAGAGTTTGCTGAGACTCCTCAAACCTACTGACTATTATCTGATGCAGCTCATCATGTTGGCATTGCTAAGTTTTCACCTGAGTGTAACAAAAGTGACTTTGTAGCTCTGGGAGAGAAGGTGACACAGTTAGGTGCACAGGTGGTGTTCTTAATCCTTCCTATTGAGGGTCAGAATTGAGGTCAAGAGTCTAACATCCTGGAGATAAATGCTTGGCTGCATGGATAGTGTCATTGAGAGTGTTTTGGCTTCCTGAACAATAGCATGATTTTCCAAGGATCGATGAGTGGAGATGGTATCCACCAATCAAAGAAGGGGAGGAGTTCTTCTACAGCAGACTGGCTAATCTGTTGAGGAGGGCTTTCAACTAGGATCCTTGGGGATGGGTGAACAAAGCCCCCAGATGAGTAAAAGCCCTCAAGTAAGTAAAACATTAAAAAATAATATATAAAAGGGATAAAAGAACAGCTGGAGAGCTGCATATACTAATTCCCATTGTATGTGAAATAAGGTTCCAGATTTAGAAGCTGCAATGGAAGAGACTGACTTGGATATAATGGCAGTCATTGAGACATGATACACAGAAAACAATGACTGGGATGTAGTGTGATACAGCGGACCCTCTGGCAGAAAGAAAAAAAGTTTTAAATTTTGAGAAATACAAGCTTCACATGCAATTTCCTGAAGGTCCACATAGAGGGAGCAGGAGAGCCAGCCTGGAAGCAGAGGAACCATGCCTCTATGGGCAGGACCTAGAATCAGTCCCGATTTAAGCAGGGACAGAGCTGAGTCAAGCAGAGTCGGAGTCAGAGACAGAGTTGGAGTCGGTGTCAGACCCAGAGCAGCTCGAGGAGTTGAAGCAACTTGGGGAGCAGGCCAGAGAGTAGGCCGAGAAGCAGGCCAAGGAGTAACTCAGAGAGCAAGCCGAGGTGAAGGCCAAAGAGCAGGCCTAGAGGAAGGCCAAAGAGCAGGCCGGAGACAACTGGAAGGAGCAGCACTGCTGAGAGCAGCCAAGGAAGGAGGTGCTCTCCCTTCCAGCCGGAGAGAAAGCCCTATCCAGGGAGAAGGGCTGGGACACAATCTGAGAAAGAGATATCCAGCTGAAAAGAATATCCAAGGAGAGAAAGGTACTTTTAAAGATTTTTATAGAAGTAACCTGAAGGAGGAGTGGAAAACTCAGAGGCCTGGGGAACAGGGAAGAGCTGAGAGGGCGCGGCCACTAGCCAATTGCCACAGGGGTGGAAGTAAAGGACAAGCGCATCAGCTGCAGCCATGCCTCAGAGAAGTTTCTCCCCACTCTAAAGAATTAATTAAGACACACAGGGAATACTTGAGCCTGCAAGAATTGGAGGACAATCAGGCTAGGCCTCAAGCCTTTCCTGTAAGAGACTGCAGGAAGTTTAAAGGTAAAACAGT
Source organism: Ichthyophis bannanicus (assembly GCA_033557465.1). Lineage (NCBI taxonomy): Eukaryota > Metazoa > Chordata > Amphibia > Gymnophiona > Ichthyophiidae > Ichthyophis > Ichthyophis bannanicus. Next base: position 112,707,424 of record CM066049.1, on the reverse strand, counting down.
TGTTGCCTGCAATTGCTTGCCTAAACCTAGCACAAGAGAGAAACAAAAGAATGAGTTTTATCTGTATGATAAGGACACTTTTATGCAAAAAGTAACAGATAATCTCTCCAAGAAGAAAGCTAGTAATGCTAAAGGCTGGGACAAGCGAACTTTTAAACCTGTAGCAGATGAACAGCCAGGGTTCTATACCATAGCCAAAAACCGACTCCCCAAGCTGACAAACCAGCATTGGAACACAGTGTGGCATGCTTTCAGAAAGCCCGAATTCAACCCTCCTGAGGTTTCAGACTCAGACCCCTCAGAGATGGAATGGATGCCAGGGGAATCTGAGGTTGATGAGGCAGATGAACCCATGGATTGTATTTATTGTACAGTAGGAAAGCTTTAAGCTGTTTGGAGCAACAGAATGTATGAAGTGAATACAGGATGCCTTATGTTTTAAGTTTCTGTGAAGATTAACAATGTTATTTTGAACGTTTTGTGTGAGTTGAACCTGATACAAGGAATGATACAGCCCTGTTATTGTCTTAACCGCATATTTTGAACCATTTTGCGTAAAGGTGAAATAAATGCCTTTTTCCTTTTTCCCTACACTTGGCTGAAAGTCGCTTTATTGGGAAGTTGGCAACGAGGTTGGCACAGAGGGCCGCTACCTCATGACCCTCGCAACAGGCCAACCCTAATACCCCTAATCTTATGCGCTCCCCAGCCCCGGTGGAACCACTATGCCGCCACCAGAGGGGGCTGCGGGGGACAGTAGTTATGCAAAACAAATGCAATGCATGCCTTTAAGCCAATGCTGACTCCTGGTGACCCAGCAACTCCAGGGCTTTCTTGGCAGGGTGACCAGAAGTAGGTTACTAGGCCTTTCTTCCAAGACAATGGAGAGATAAATGACTTGCCCAAAGCCACAAGGAGTAATAGGGGGAATTGAAACCTAGTTGCTTGGTTACAAGCCAGTTCTCTAACCACCAGGCTACTCTTCCACACCAAGAGGTAGCTTCATAGGGCTATAATCTATTTAGGAAAAAAAAGGTAGAAAAGAAAGAGAAGAAAAGGTGTTATGGGTACAAAATAATATTAAAGCCACACAATTGTAGGGCTTTTGATTGAAGAAAGAGGCACTGTGGTTAGTCTGGAAAGAAGGAATGGAAAATCTATTTACATTGGTGTGATATACAGACCTCCCTTGCAGACAGAAGAAATAGAAATTTAATTGAAGACATTCACAATATTGCCATGAAAAGGGAAGTATTATTGGTAGGATATTTCAGTTTGCCAGATGTTAATTGGAATAGCCTGGCTGCAGTGTCTTCTAGAAGATTCTCTATAGGGAAAACTGTTCTGGCAACTAGTAACAGGGAACGATATCAGACTTAGTGCTTAAAAAAGGGGAGACTGATTCTGATGTTGTAGTAGGTGACCATCGGACATGCAGCAATCACCAGATGGTGAGTTTCAGTACTAGGACACTGGTGGAGATGGTTCATTGAAAAGTGAAGGTCTTAGGGGCTTGTTTACAAAGCCACAGTAGTGGACTCCATGTGATATCGGAGTCGCGGCACCATTGAATTCAATGGGGTCGCGGCTCCAATATCGGGCGGAGTCCGCTACCGCGGTTTAGTAAACATGCCCCTTAGACTTCAGGAAAACTAACTTTGCAAAGATAATACCTCAAGGAGTTGTTCATTGGCGCGGAACATCTGGAAGAAGTAGAACAGTGGGCAAAGCTAAAAGGAGATATTTTAAGGGCAACAAACACTTTTGATAGGATATTAAATAAAAATAAGAGGAAAAGGAGGCTGCTATGGCTTTCAAAAATAGTTGGAAAGGTAAGGAAAAAGGTTAGCCTTCATAAACTATAAGAGATCAAGAAAGAGGAAGACAAACAACAATATCTGGATAAGCTAATGGGGATGCTAATGGGGGGGGAAAAGGAACTAATCAGTTAAATATGGGGACAAGAATATTTTTAAGTATGTTAATGACAGGAGATGTTAGTGATGCTGAAAAGATCAAGAAAAGATGGAATAGACAGTCATTATACCAAAGATCAAGTGGACCAACAACTGTTCCAACCTGTACCTTATGATCAGAATAATTGGCGATGAAAGGAGAAGTCGAAGCAGCATTGAAAACATCATCAAAGAACAAAGTACAGGGTATTGATGGCATTACCATGGAAGTATTATAGCATCGGATACAACTGTTGCTGTACTTAGAAGACTCTGCCAGGAAATTAGGAAGACAACACCATGACCAACTGACTGGAAAAGATCTGTGTTTGTACCAGTATTGAAGAAAAGGTGATCCGATTATTATAGAAATTATCGCACAGTCGCTCTGATCCCACATGCCAGCAAGATTCTACTCAAGATCATTCAGCAAAGATTACAACCATACCTGGAACGAGAACTGCCTGAAGGGCAAGTAGGGTTCAGGAAAGGGCAAGGAAGGAGAGGCATCATCACGGATGTGAGATGGATCCTCGAAAAGACAAAAGAATACCAAAAGGAAATCTATATGTGTTTATCGACTACAGCAAGACTTTTAACTGTGTTGTAAACCATGAGAAACTGCATTACATTAAGAAGAATGGGTATACCCAGGGTACGGCCCAAGGGTGATGCAGGGCCATGTGCGGAGACTCACCGAGGGGCCTCATTTGCATAACCTCTATACCTCATTTGCATAATTTTAATTTATTTTATTTTAAAATGTAAATGTTGCCCATCTAAAATTGTAGGCGTCTTTCAAAGGAGCCCTTCACAAGCCTCTTTTTTTTGTCATGGCGATGACTTAGGGGCATGTTTACTAAATATTAATATGCGTTAAGTGCTACTGTGCCAATAGAAATAAATGGGTGTTGCTGCACTTAGCACATATTAACAGTTGTGAATGTACATTAACTTTTAGTAGACATGTCTCTTAATGAGTGTCTCAATACCATTTGCACGGGCAGTGAGGATAAAGAGACTACCAGATTTCTACATTATTGTATTCCAGTGTCAACTGTCAGGCACATTAGGAAGTACTATACACCCTGCTCATTTAGAATCCATAGCAAACCCACTGTATCATAACAGCACTACCAGGACTCACAAAGCACCAAACTCTAACTATCAAAAGACAACACTGCAAATATTAAACCAATACATCTCAGAGAATACCAATACATCTACTGGGGAAAGAGAACAAGTGGGACTGTCACATAGAAACTACATGAACAGAATACTGCAGCTCGGTTACACATGCAGAACATAGTCTATCACCAGCCATAGAACAAGGGATCACAATTTAGAGATATGAAGACAATAATTAAACTGGGAACCCCAAAAGCCAAACTTGGAATGTACAAGAGCACTGGAGAAATAAAACTATACATTAATTTCCTCTTGTACTAAACAAACGCAGACGTTAATGATACACATTTCCCAGAGCTGACATATTCCAGTTAATAAATTCAAAATAAAATAGTTTTTTTCTACCTTTTGTTGTTTGGGCATTTAATTTTCAGTTGCAATTGCCCCAGTCACTTTTTTCTGCTTTCTTCATGTCTTTAGCTAACTCTCCATTGTCTGCTGTCCATTTGTCCTTTTTTCTCTTTTCTAGTTTTTCCATTCTCTCAGCATCTGCCTCCAACATGCTGATCTTCCCCTTTTGTCTTTCCTCCATTTATTTATTTTTCATCCATTGAAATTTCACCCCTCTATCCTCAATCCCCACTTATAGTTAACCCAGTTATCCAAGTTTGTATTCCTGTTCAATGTAAAACCTGACAGTTTGTCGTTATGGTCGTTTTGTTATGATGTAAACCGCGCTGATTCTAAATAGCGCGGTATATAAGAAACTGTAATAAATAAATAAATACTCTCCCGATACTCAGCCAATCATAGATTTTTCTTCCCTCCCACACAAAATATCTGTTCCCCTCTCCATCCTCACTCCCCCAGCTTCTTTTTTTCTCCCACCAGTCCTAGCCTCAACCTCTTCTGGTCCTCCCCTAGCATCAGCTCCCTTCTAGTTCCAGCCCCTCCCTGCATCCACTCCCTTCCAGTCCTATTTGCCCATCCCCCTGCATCAGCCCATTTCTAGTCCTAGCTCTCCAGTATCAGTCCTCCTCCAGTCCCTACCAGCATCCACACCCTTCTAGTACCAGTCCCCCATCTGCCAGCATCAACCCATTTCCAGTCCTAATCCCCCAATATCAGTCCTCCTCCAGTCCCTCCTAGCATCAGTTCCCTTCTAGTCCCAGTCCTCCATCCCCAGACAATTTCCAGTCCTAACCTCAGTCCTCCCTCCAGTCCCTTCCAGCATCTGCTCCCTTCCAATCCAAGTCCCCCATCCCCCAAAATCAGTCCATTTATAATCTTGGCCCCCCTGTTCATCTTATAGCCCCCCATTCCCAGTCTAGCTCCTAGTCCCCTCCTCCCCGCTCCATTCTAGTCCTCCCTTCCCCCGTTCCATTCTAGCCTCCAGATCCCCCATTCCTGTTCCCATTCTAGCCCCAGCTGCCCAGCCACACAATAAAAGGGGTCCCATGCCTGATTGACTTCAGACCCAGGGAGGCCCAAAACCCCAGCTCAACTCTGAACAGCCATGGGAGTAAAGCGCGGTGTTTGCCTTCTCTCCCATGGCTGTGATAAAAAGGAGCCTGCTGGTGTGCTGAGTGCCGGGAGGTCAATCAGGGGCATGGCTTTTGTATGTTGGACACATCATGCAATGAGAGAGATCATTAGTGAAAGACATCATGCTTGGCAAGGTTGAAGTTCAGTGTAAAAGAGGAAGGCCAGCAATGAGATGGATCAATCAATTACAGCAGAAATGGGTGCCACTCTATCATCAACACTTATTTTAATATGTTTCAATGTAATACTGTTTTATAATGTAAATCATCCTGATTACTCGATAGGGCAGTATATAAAACCCATAAATAAAATAAATAAATGAGCCGTCTGACTGAAGATCGAACACAGTTTAGGACAGCTATCCAGAGGGTCACCATGAGTTGACACCGACTCGACAACACTTAAGAACAACAGCGACAGGAGGAAGTGCAAAGGTGGAATTGTAAAACTCAAGGGTGAAGGGGAGGGGTACGTAGAGGCTGATGAAGATAAACCGAATTGCTCAACAAATATTTGTTCTGTGTTCACAGATGAAGGACTGAGAATGGGAACTCTGAAACAAATAGGAATGGAAGTGAACTAGAACTCAAACTGTTTTCAGAAGACTATGTTCATGAGGAGCTACACATACTAAAAGTGGACAAGTGATAGGGCTGGACGAGATTCATCCAAAGGTATTAAATAACCAAGGGAAGTACTGCTGGCTCCACTAACTGACCTTTTCAATGCTTCTTTAGAGTTGGGAATAATTCTAGAGGACAGGAGATACTGTAGGTGAATGTGGTTCTGTCCACAAAAGCAGAAGTAAGGAAGAGGTTAGTAACTACAGACCAGTTAGTCAACCTTTGTGGTGAGTAAATTAATGGAAACACTTCTAAAGCAGAGGATTTTGCAGTTTCTGGAATTCAAGAGATTACAGGATCAGAGACAGCAGAGCTTTACTGGAGGTAGTTCTTGACTGGGTTACCAGAGAACAGGACTGCAGGAGAGTGCTAAATGTGTTATACTTAGACTCCAGAAAGGGCTTTGACACCATTCCACATTGGTTACTTAGAAATAAACGGAGTGCTTTTGGTATGGACCCTAAAGTGATAACTATATTAGAAACTGGTTGAATAGGAGGCAACAGAGGATAGTAGTAAATGGTGTTCATTCTGAAGATCGGAGTGTTTCCTGTGGTGTGCCACAGAGATTAGTCCTTGGTCCTGTTCATTTGGCATTTTTGTACGCATTACAGAAGATCTATCGAGAAAGATATGCCTCATTGGGGATGTTATCAAAATCTTCAACAGGATAGACACCCTGAAAGTTATGGATAACATGAGGAGGAATCTAGTGAACCTTGAAGCATGGTTCAGCATTTGGCAGCTAAGACTTAATGCTATAATATGCAGAGGCATACATTTGGGCTGCAAAAACTCCAAAGAGTGGTACAATATAGGGAGTTAATTACTTCAATGCATGAAAGAAGAGAGGGACTAAAGGTTGATCTATTGTATGACCTTGAAGTGGCCAAACGGGTAAAAAAGGTGACAGCAAAAGTCAGAAATATGCTTAGGCGCATAGTCAGAGGAATTGCCAACAGGAAAAAGAAGGTGACAGTGCCTAGTGAGACCCCCTTTTAAATACTGTGTACAATTCTGGAGACCACGCCTTCAAAAGGATGTAAACAGAATGGAGTCAGTCTGGAGACAAGTTACTTAAATGGTTAGTGGTCTTCATCATAGGGCATATGGGGATAGACTTAAAGATCCCAATATGTATACTTTGAAGGAAAAGCGGAAGATATGATAGAGACATTTAAATATCTTCGTGGTATAAATGCACAGGAGGGGCCTCTTCCTTTGAAAGGAAGCTCTGGAACAAGGGGTCATAGAATGGAGATGTGAGGGGATAGACTCTGGAGTAATCTGAGGAAATATTTCTCTACAGCAAGGGTAGTGGATGCATACAACGATCTCCTGGTGGAGGTGGTAGAAACGAAGGCATGGGACAAATACAGAGGATCTCTCAGGGAGAGGAAGGGGTTGTAGAGTTTCATCGTTCTTATGAATAGGCCATATCATTTTTATGTGACATCATTTTCTATGTTTCTATATGCCTATGTGTCTTCATAGCATAGTGTCCTGCTATAAAATTGCCCTCACTAACCTTTCTTGTTCTACATTTGGATGAGCAAAGATCCCCACTGTCCCGACCTATTATCAAGTGAAATCACAACCAAAGGCACTGGCAGAATCAGCAGGCAAAGATTCTGTTGTGCTTGACTCTAGTCTGTTACTGTGAAGAAGCGTGAGAGGATAAGTGGGAGGCCCTCAGACCTCTAGTAAAATATCACTACTCTTAATGTTTTTGTTACTTATCCAGCGAGGTGGGTACTCTCATTTCTGGCTCTTCCTGTATGCTGGGCATGACCCACTTCAGCGACAGAGGCAGCTGGGAAGTTTGACTGGGGCAGTAGACCTGTCAAATCATAATGCAGGTGTCCAAAAGCGAGATCAGGGAAGACAGAAAACTCCCAGGGAACAGAGGGGCAAAAGCTCACTTGATCTCATTTTTCAATAGGATTACCTTCCTCCCTCCCTGATACTCCTTTTAGAAGTAACCAATTAGCCTATTTGTTTTTAATATCCAGCACAAAATGATTTAGTCATGTAGGTCCAAAAGATCAGATATTAAATTTACACACTTGCTTTTCTGCCCCAAAGGATTGACTCCTCTTCTCTAGATCATTCATATACTGTGATAGAATGCTCCGCCCACCCCTTATTCCTTCACTAAGACCACCTAATAATCAGTGGTTCCAAATGGAATTACATTTTAGATTGTTTCTAAGAACCCGGAAAGTGTTGCTTTTGGGAGCCAGTATAAACAATTTCTATGTGCATAAACAGTGGCCTGGAAAATCAGATGAAACTTCACTGTTTGGAACACAAACCTCACGAGGCTACTGCACTAGATCAATGTCACTGGTGCTGGCAAGAGATGGTCATTACTAGTGCTGCAGATTTATTGCTCAGGTCAAAGCAAATTACTTCCTTTTGTTTCAAGCTCTGACTGCCTATGATTTCAATCTTTCCTTCTTTTGGTTTTATATCTCTGAAGCCTGGTCATAGACGTCTTTGGCTTTTTAGTGAGGCTCGTATGAAGACTAACATAAAAGGGGCATATAAATCAAACGGATTAATGCAGACACCCTTGGCCTTAAGGGAAGTTTTAAAGCTACTTGAACTCTTACCGAATGATAGCAATTTGGAGCCATTTATTTCAATGTTCTGGTAGAATGCAGTACAGGGGGGTGTGAGCAGGCATCTCATGAATGTGGCCAACACCTGACCACCTTTTAAAGGAAATAATCTTGCCTTATTGCAGGTTCTTCATTAGGGAACTGACGAGAAAGACAGAACCATTAAGGATTGTATTGCGCACATAAAACATATATCCTAACATTATCTGCAACGGTGCTCTTGGGCTACTGCATTGGAAGCCAATGACTTAAATCCCTATTGTTTTTTTCTGTGAAAATATTCATTTATTGAATTTTCCTAAATATGTCTCCAAGAATACAAGGAAACCATCAGTGCTATTACAGAACAATGACAATAATTCCAGATTCTTTTCCATTATGTCTAAGGAGAAGCCTCTAGTGGTAGGTCTTTCTGAAATAGGACAATGCCAGTGTGTCTTTATAAAATGCTAGAGGCCAAGAGACAGAAATTGCACCAGGGTAGAAGCTGTGGATATTTACATCTGCACCCAAGGAGACATAAATGCTTGTGCATAAAGTATGCATGCGCTCGCATATTTTATAAACGCATATAAATCACAATTCTGTCCATTCTCTACCCAAACTCCACTCCGTAGCACGCTCACACATGGATCACGACAATTACATTGGCTCCCAATAGCTAGCCACCTAAATTGCAAAGCCCTCTTGATGACATTTAAAATACTGCATAACCTCTCCACAATCTCCCATGCGGAAATCATACATTGGACACCAAACAATAGAAAGAAACATAGGAACGTGATGACAGAAAAAGACCACATGCCCTATCTGGTCTGTCCTTCCATATCAACCACTACAACAGTCCCCTTTTTTTCCTTTAGAGATCCTCTGTGTTTGTCACATGCTTTTTTGAATTCAGATACTGTCCTCATCTCTACCACATCCACTGGGAGACTATATTCTATGGATGCACCACTCTTTCCGTGAAGAAATATTTCCGTATATCACTCCTAAATCTATTCCCTTTCACCCTCATCCCATGTCCCTTCATAGCAGAACTTGCTTTCAATCCAAAGAGGCTCTCCCCCTGTGCATTTATGCCACGGAGGTATTTAAACGTCTCAATCATATCACCTCAATCCCACCTTTCCTCTAAGGTGTACATATTAAGATCCTTAAGTTTGTCCTCTCATGCTTTATAATGAAGACCACTAACCATTTTAGTAGCCACCCTCTGTACTGACTCCAGTCTGTTTATATCCTTTTCAAGGTGCGGTTTCCAGAATTGCACACAATACTCCAAAATGAGGTCGCACCAAAGACTTATACAGAGACACTATTGTCTCCTTTCTTCTGCTGGCCATTCCTCTCCCTATGCACCCAAACATCCTTTTAGCTTTTGCCGTTGCCTTTTCTACCTGATTAGCAATTTTAAGATCATCAGAAACGATCACGCCCAGGTCCCACTCTTTACCCTCTATAGTGTATTGCTCCCTTGGATTGCTGCAGCCCAAATGCATGACCTTTTATTTTTTTAACATTGAGTCTCAGCTGCCAAATTCTAGACCATTCTTCAAGCTTAGCTAGATCCCTCCTCATGTTATCTACCCCTTCCTGGGTGTCTACTCTATTGCAGATTTTGGTATCATCTGCAAAGAAGCAAACCTTACTCGACAGTCCTTCCGCTATATCACAACAAACATTACAACAAACATGACAAACACACTCACCATCCTGTCAGCAATAAGAAAGCATTCCAAGATGCTAAGAACTGAGCCTTCTCATTATACACACCAACTCTCTGGAATACCCTTCATACCCCAATCCGTTCCATTCCCAACCTTTCAACCTTCAGGAAAGCAATAAAGATGCACGTTTTCTAACTGTATTATGACCATATACCATAGCTATGCTATAGATTTTGCCTGCCAGCCTTGGCTCCGACATCACTACTTCTTACGGTCCACTTAGCAGCCTGTAGATAGTTCTCCCTTTTACTACTCAAGTTGACACCTCTTTTTAATGTAAAATGTTTATTGTTTAAAGTGCAGTACCTAATGTTTGCTGTACTGTTCTTTGATGCCTGTTCTATGTAAAGCGTTTATTCTTGCTCTCTGTAAACCGTGCTGATTTTGAAATAGTGCGGTATAGAAAATCAGATAATAAATAAAAATAAATAAAAATCTGTGCCTTCTTGGCACTGCACACAACCCCCTGAGGTAATTTTATAACAGCCCTTATATGTATATACAAAGACTTTATGTGCAAAACATCCTGTATGAAACTACCCTTAGAGCAACTTATATGGCCAACATGTGTATGTTGAGAGAAGTTGAAAACTGAAACTAAAACACTTTTGCATACAGTAAGAACTTGAACAGAAAGGGACTGATTCTAGAAGGCGCGTCCCAAAGATGCATGCACACATAAATCACCATATTTCAAGGACTTGATGCACGGGAATAGACAAGTGTGTACTTCAGGTGGTTGTGATTCGGTAAGCATGTGCGCAAATCTGATTATGCATACTTTCCGTGTGGACAGGGGCAGAGTTTGGACATACAGTAGCATAGGTGCAGTGCAGATTTAAACATATGGAGGCCCATTCAGTGCTGTGTGTCCCATAAGGACGTCCAGATATCCGGACGGCCCGGGGCTGCACCCCGATACTGCTCCCACAGGGCTAGATGTCTCCACGGGAACAGAATTGCAGCATAAGGCTGGGATGTCTAGGATGTGCCCCAATTCAGACACCCTGGATGTCCCAGCACTTACCCAGCTAGCCCAGTCTGACTCCTGCATGGAGCCGCGGTGCCATGGCGTCCTGTTCCCATGCAGGAGCTGTGATCGCCAGCCAAACCCCAAAATCTCCTTTCCCTGCAGCCTGACCCCTGATCAGGCCTTCCATGGCAAGCGTCAGGCCACGGGGATCCCCCTGCACTCCCTCATCTGCCTTTGGCGCCCCGGCTTCAGCATCCCCTGATGTCGAGTGGGACTTATTCCATATCCAAGGTCGAATAAATCCCTCGTTTATATGGCTGACCTCAGACGTACAGGGACGACCGCTGAATCGGCCCTGTACGTCCGGGGTCCTGACACCGCCCACTGCTCACCCTCACTCCTCCTTCGGCCCACCCACTTCTGCCCACGAACAGAGTTCCCCTCATAAGTCGGCTATACGTGCAGGGCGCTCTATTCCTGCTAGTGCGATCCGGACATCCAGACTGGCTAAATGAGGATCAGAATGACCCCCATAATTTATAAAATATTATAAGTTACTCACATTCTTGAAAAACGTAGGCGTGGACTTTACGCATGCCACAGAGGAGTAAGTGCTCACAGCTAGATTGCACGCATATTATAAATCACTTAGACCCCTATTTTGTAAAGTAAGCACACACTTAATTTTATAAATGAGGCCTCAAATACGTGCATGCTAATGCATGCTAATTCTGTAGGAAATTACTTCCCACATGTAGAAGTAGATGACTCAGCCAATCTAGATTATGATGGATTATATCTGAAACTAAAACCTGATGGTTTAAAAAATGAATTCAATCGCACAATTTGTACATTTGCACTTATCATTCAAAATTACTGAAGGCTTCACAGCCTCTTCAAATTGCTCAATCCTATAAAATTCACTTAAATCTGAACCAATCGGAACAAAAGGTAAGTGATTATTTAAGCTGGATATTGGATATTTGAATTTGGTTTGAAACAGAGGCGGAGGGGGTTTGCTTTGCCGGATTCTGTCCATGCTCTGTGACTTACTTAGATCTGTGGTTCTGATGCACTGTATTCTTACCACGCGGTCTGTGTCTAGGGAAGTAATTAAAACTACACTGATGAAACACAATTGTGCTGTGCTGATCTATGGGTTTTTTTAACTGCTTTGAGAATGATGCCAAAACATTAACAAAGGCTTTAACAAAACACGGAAAATATAGGACAAGTCTCCAGTATTATAGGGGTTTTTTTTCTTACAGCAGAAATAACATAACTCAGAAACATAGAAACATGACAGCAGAAAAAGGCCACATGGCCTATCTAGTCTGTCCTTCCATATCAACTACTACAACAGTCCCCTTTTTCCTTTAGAGATCCTCGGTGTTTGTCCCATGCTTTTTTGAATTCACATACTGTCCTCATTTCTACCACCTCCACTGAAAGACTATTCCACACATCTACCACTCTTTTCCATAAAGAAATATTTCCACATATTATTCCTGAGCCTACCTCCTTTCACCCTCATCCTATGTCACTTCATAACAGATCGCTTTCAATCGAAAGAGGCTGTCTTCCTGTGCATTTATGCCACAGAGGTATTTAAACATCTCAGTCATATCTCCTCTATCCCGCCTTTCCACTAAAGTAGAAATATTAAGATCTTTAAGTCTGTCCTCATATGCTTTATAATGAAGACCACTAACCCTTTTAGTAGCCACCCTCTGCACTGACTCCAACCTGTTTATATCCTTTTGAAGGTGTGGTCTCCAGAATTGCACACAATATTCCAAATGAGGTCACACCAGAGACTTATACAGACTTATAATTATACTATCACCTCCTTTCTTCGCTGGCCATTCCTCTCCCTATGCACCCTTCTAGCTTTTGCCGTCGTCTTTTCTACTTGCTTAGCTACTTTAAGATCGTCAGAGAAAATCACGCCCAGGTCCCACTGTTCTTTTGTGGACAGAAGTACTTCACCCCCTACACTATACAACTCTCTTCGATTATTGCAGCCCAAATGCATGATCCTGCATTTTTTAGCTTTAAATCTCACCTGCCAAATTCTCGACCATTCTTCAAGCTTAGCTAGATCCCTCCTCATGTTATCTACACCTTTCTGGGTGTCTACTGTATTGCAGATTTTGGTATCATCCACAATGAGGCAAACCTTACCCTACAGTCCTTCTGCAATATCACTAACAAAAATGTTAACAAGAATCAGATCAAGGAGAGATCCCTGGGGCACACCACTGGTAACCACCTCCTCCTCAGAGTAAGCTCTGTTTACCTGTACCATTTGTCACCTCCCACTCAACTAATTTCTAACCCAATCAGTAACTTTAGGGTCTATCCCTAGGGTGCTCAGTTAGTTTATAAGTCACTTCTGCAGAACAGTGTCAAAGGCTTTACTGAAATCTAAATATATCAGATCTAGGGCTGTCCCTTGGTCCAACTCTCTGGTCACCCAATCAAAGAAATCAATCAGATTTGTTTGACAAGACCTGCCTCTAGTGAATCCATGCTGTCTTGGACTCCAGAAACCTTACTATTTTCTCTTTCAGTAGCGTTTCCAATAATTTACTCACCACAGAGGTTAAACTAACCGGCCTGTAGTTTTCAACCACATTCTAACTTGTGCTTTTGTGTAATGGGACCACATGTGCCTCTCTCCAGTCCTCTGGTACCACTCCCGACTCCAAAGAGGCATTGAAAAGGTCAGTCAGTGGAGCTGCTAGAACGTCCCCATGTTCCTTCAATATTCTTGGATGTATCCCATCCGGTCTCATCGCTTTCTCTACTCATGAACACAGTCTTCTGAAAATTGTTTGAGATGCCCTGTTCCTGTTTGGGGATGTTTTCTGAGGTCCTGCTCCCGGGTCTTCATCTATCAGCATAGAACAAAAATATTTGTTATGCAATTCCACATTATCCTCATCAGCTTCTACATATTCCTCCCCTTCACCCATATATGCCATTGAGCAGTCAAGTACAACTTGCGAACATATCAAGTGATAGATTTCAGAGCCATGAGTCAAGGTCTTTTGCATTGTCATGATACTGCTCTCAACATCTATCAGCATCTCAGAACCAGATTCACTTAGGGGTACTTTTACTAATATGTGCTAAGCAGTTGGAGGGGAATTTTAGAAGGGACATCCACATGTAATCTCAAACATTTAAGCCAGAATGTCTGAAAAAACATGCAGGCATGTTCAGGTGCAGAAATGATTTCAGAAACATGGACGTACCCAATATGGACATCTGTGGGCACATCTACATAGACATCCCTAGAACCGTATTTCCAAACATGGGCATCTAGGATAGCCTAATGATTAGAGTAGTAGGCTAAAAACAGGGCAGCCAGGGTTCAAATCCTGCTGTTGATATTGTGCTGAGTACTGGGGATGGTGGAGTGCTTCCTTCTCTACACCCGCTGGATGTTTTTCAGACAAAACAAACACCGTTTGTGCCTGGAGCAGGTCTAAACTTAGATGGGATACTGGACATCCTTGATATTTCTACAATCAGGCAGGTCTTCCAGGTTCCTGGGGATGCCCCTGTTTAGACTTGGACATCCCCGGAGCCGGCTTCTAGAATGGCTTTGGATCTCTATACTCATTTTCAGACGTCCAAAACATGAATAAGGCTTCCAAAATGATCCCCATAGCATGTAAATTAAAATGTGGTAACTGTTACTGCCCAGCCTCAGTAACCCTTATCATGCTGGAATGACAGCAAGTGCTAATTCTTTCTGGATGCCGTGTTTTAGGTATGGACGGTGCATTGCAGTTAGTGCAAAGTACTTTACCATCAGTTATCAACAGTGCAGATTGGGCAGGTACACTTATCATGTTGTAAAGAATTTTTCTGTGCAATAACTATATGGGGACATGCTGCGAATGTATCTAGGATTACCAAATGGATTCAATTCATTACTAACAGGTTGGTTTGCACTTTTGTCCTATACATTTTCAAATTCTGCCAGCAAGTCCAAACTTTCCAAGTTGAACATCAGATATGTCTGCTTCCATGGGGCCTGCAAATGGTTATGGGAGTCCTGCAGAGTAAGCAAAAGATGAAAGAAAGAAAGAGCTTTTTTCAGTCAGATACAAACTTAGATCGTAAGTCCTCCAAGGAATAGGAAAATACTTGCATCTTCAGCTATTTCTAAAAAAGGCATGAGCTAAATCCCAAATCTCTTCCCTTAAATTGCAATATTAGCCTATGCATCATGGTGCTAGTAGACATCTTTGACAATCATTTGACAACGCTAACAATATTTCAACTTTAACTTATTCTCCCATTCCTTTTAGCACTATTAAACCTTTAGAGGGTAATTTATAAGGGGGTGACAACTTAAAGAGCTTTTTAAGGGCCTTATGTTAAGCCTGCTTTATAGAAACAAGTAGACGCCTACCTAGAGATTACAAGCCTAAGTGGAAGAAATCGTGCCTTAAATTAATCATGGACATTACACCAGACCTAGAGCTGTGTAAAGCCTGCAGCCAGATGTTTGCAAGACTATGCATAAATAATAATATTTTATCATCTACATGCTTAAAAACTGAACCCAGATCTCACGCATGGTGACATAAGATTTGTCATCAGGTTCACCCTTTTTGGTTTTATATTTAATACTTTTATTACTCTTCAATGTTCTTGATATTCTTATAGAATCAGCAACACACTGCAACACCTTTAGAAAATTCTTTAAATGCATTCAATTAACTAAAAACGGTCAGCCCCATCCCATATCCAACAGATCGCTGACACCACTTTCCGATAACTGTGTAAACTGTAAATACTAAGCTCGAAATGGAAGTAAGTCGAGCCAACTGTGAATAGGTTCTAACTTGTTAACTATCCTGCATGTTAGCCCCCTTCTTTAGAGTTCATTGTACCCAGTTTAAGTTGTAAGTTATGATGTAAACTGCTTTGATTGAAGGATAAGGTGGTATAAAATCTGGCTAAATAAATACAAATAATGTGCCTACTGTTTTAACGAGTCACATCTCATTCTGTTCATTGAGCAAGGGTTTAAGCAGCCAGCTTTGTTGCAGTTTAAACCATCAAGGAAAACTGTTATCTTAAAGTTTTGCAAAGCTGTAAAAGTGAACCAGTTTCCTTCTAAATATATAGATATGCCTCTAGCAACACTGCAGAGTATTTTGGAAACCATTTCTAAGTTGGGTACCATAGCAATGCTTCTTACTATTAAACGTGAAACATGGGCATTCAACTGCCAAATAAATCTTTCACAGAATAAAATCCTACAGGACCGTTATTCCTTCCACTGCAGCTCTTCCCAGCCCCAGGCTTTGGTTCCTGCAGTTACTCTTCTTCTCTCCGCATCCCCCATTCTTTACTTATTTCTTAGATCATTTCTGTCAAGGTAATTGGAGTTTCTGAAGCCCTCGCGCCCAGATTTAAGACTAAGGGGATTTATTTTCCTATATAAAACAGAGAATTGATTTTCCCCAAGCAAACGCCCACTAACAAAACATTTTCTCTTTTTGTCATTAACTACACATAAATTCTTCAGCACCAGCCAGATGTTTAAAGCGTCTTCGGATGAACAAAGCAAATGCAGTCAGCCAATGAATATTTTAGACGTATTCTCCAACCATGATCAATTCACTAGTGTTTGTTTCATAATCGGATGTGTGCATAACTAATGAATGGTAATTTAAAAAAATGTTCTTATTTATTTTATTTCTTTATTTGGCTGTGCTTTTATACCACTTTTCATAGAGGTCAAAACTGTATACAAAGAACTTAAACAGGATAAACAATGTGGGGCAAGGTACTTCAGGCTGGAAGGTCGGGGGTTCAAATCCCACTAGAGGACAGCAACCTTGGGCCGGAAGGACTGGGGTTTCTAGTCCCACAGGTGCTCCTTGTGGTCTTGGGCAAGCCACTTAACCCTCCATAGCCCATGTTCCCTGTAAAATAGTTATCTCCAAGTTATAATGCCCTGTTCAATGTAATTTCAGTTTGTTCAATGTAAACCGCACTGATGCAGAATAGCGCGGTATATAAGAGAATGTAAATAAATAAATAATAAATACAGAGAAGAAAGCAATGCACATAGAACTTGGAACTTGAACAGATTAAATCATGTTACAAAGAACAGTGACTTTGTTCAGAATATTTAACAGGGGTGTGTTGCCTTAGAACTATTTACAAAGCATTTTTAGTTGGGGGGGGGCAGGTTGGAGAGTGGGGGGGGGGGGGGTTAGGGGTAGGTCAAAATGAAGGGTGAACAAGTGGGTTTTGAGGAGCCTGCGGAATGTGAGAAGGTCTTTGGTGTTCCTTATTGTGTTGGGGAGGGAATTCCAGATTGTGGGGGCATAGAGCTTGAAAGATCTTGCACAAGCCTGTTGAGTGCATTTAGTTTTTACTTGGGGGTGGCTAGGGTGTCTCTAGTGGTGTGTCAATGGGGCCTGTTTGTTTGGGGTGGTCCAATAAAGGTTTGAAGGTGGGGGATGATAGGTTTTGAATATCATTAATAGGATTTTGTATTGTATTCTGCTTTGTGGTGGAAGCCAGTGCAGGTGCTTGAGAATGGGGGGGGGGGGGTGATGTGATCATATTTGCAGGCTCCTTGGATGATCGGGATTGTCATGTGGATGGTGGTTTGAAGAGAGAGGAATGTCGAATGTGGAAGTCCATAGTAGATGGAGATACAGTAGTCGACATGCGGCATGATCAAAGCTTGTAGGGCAGAGCAGACGTTTAAAGGGATGAGTTCTTATTGCCAAACTAATTTCCACACATTTATTAGTGCATTTAGGGGTGTGCTTGCTAAGCTGGACTAATGGTTAGCATGCGCTATTTGTAACTAGGGGATCATGTGCTAACCTTTTGTCCTGCATAGTAAACACGCCCTTTAGTATTTTAAGAAAATGGAGATAACTGGAGCACTGAATAGGTTTCATAATTGCAAGAATGTCAAGGGAGAGATTTTCTGAAGGATTATTTCACAATCTGCTGGTGTGGGTAACAGCAATCCTCAGGACGAGCAATTTTCAGAGCACTTTTACCAAAAGAAATAGTTACTCACAGAAATGGTGTTTGTAAAACTATCTGCCCTATTTGCATGAAACAGCAGACATGTGATGTGGCATTTTAGATGAGACGTCTAGTAAGATTCTGGAACGTCCAGAGAACAACTTCCAAAAATTGGGGAGAGTGGCAGCAGTGAAGGGAGATGTGTAGGTGTCTTCCGAAATTGCCTCAACTCCTCCTTGAAAGATGAATATCCCAATAACCGGTTCTGGCGATATGACCATGCAGATAGCAAGGCTGGATATGTTCACCAGTGTACGCTGCATGCCCCCAGAATCAGGTATTTGGAAAATCCTAGAAAATACAGACTCGCGCACATACGTAGGAGGCATGCATCTTTCTGCATCACCTTTACAAAATCTCTCCCTTAACGTGTACTAGTTCTTGCACTGACTGTATAGTGCAGACTGAGGTGGGAAATGGGCGGGGAATGGACAACGACTGTGCCTTGCAGTTAACATACAGTATCTTACCAAGCGTTCACTCTTACTGCAGCAGATGTGGGAGTAATTTTACAAGAAGCGGCCTAGATTTAAGTCCAAGAATACATGCAA
Organism: Ichthyophis bannanicus; assembly: GCA_033557465.1. Lineage (NCBI taxonomy): Eukaryota > Metazoa > Chordata > Amphibia > Gymnophiona > Ichthyophiidae > Ichthyophis > Ichthyophis bannanicus. Next base: position 112,689,212 of record CM066049.1, on the reverse strand, counting down.
AAAAGGAGTATTTTAGTAATGCATGATTTGGGCGGGAAGTCGTATGTATTTAAGGCGGCCTAATTATACAGGTTGAAAGCCGGTTGTCTTTCTGTGTTTGTTATGTATGATGGCAGATAAAGACTATATGGCCTATCTGGTCTGCCCTTACATGTTGTTGTTAAATATGGTCAAGTCATTTATTTTTAACATTGGCCAGTTTTGCGGTCCCATTTATGTTTTTCTGAAAAAGCAGTTTTGCAAATCAGCTACATGGCAACAAAATTGGAGGGATGAAACACAACTTTGGGCCATTGCTCTTGTAAACAGTGTGAATTTTGTAGTCGTACTATAGAAGGGGAAAGTTGGACATCTAATTCCTCTAATAAACCTATCAAATCATATTTATTAACACCCTGCCAAACAACCTTTGGGGTTTCTATAATTGAATGTCCCTGCTGGATGGATTATGTAAGTCATACAAAAAGAACAATGATCCAACATTTACAAGAACATCAATCTAGACTGCTTCATAAAAATGTAGGAGCATCTATGGTAGATCATTGCATACAAAAAGCACATGTTTTTACAGATTTTCAGTGGTGAATAATTGATTGTGTTCCAGATTATTGGAGAAGAGGAGATTGCCAGCAGTACAGCCGAGAGGTCTTAATAGCCAGATTGACTGGTATACGCTGATTTGATTGGGTAGCAAAGGGGAAGTGTGTTAATGTGAAGCATTCAAAAAATGCCGTGGCCATTTATAGGACATCCAAGGTTTCCCATTAATGTGATGGATAAGAAGGAACTGCAAATAAGATGAAAAATATCTGCAGAAAATCCTTAGATTCTTTCTGTTGCCGTATAATGAATGGAACGAGTTGGAGTCCCTATTTTTCAAAAGATAAGTAGAAATCTTATATGGGATATTATTGCTGTCTGATACATGGACTGCAGTTCTGGAGCAGTAAGTCGCAACCAGTTACTTCATAAACATAGAAAGCTTATATAGGATCTATTGCTTGTTTGATACATGAAGTGGAGCCCTGATGCAGACGTAATAACTTACTTCGAAATACAATAGTGTGGCCCACACAAAGATTGATGTCGGCAAGATATTCAGGTTTGACATGATGCTATCATTTTGGGAAGGCTATTGCGATAAAGTTTCTAGATTTTAATGCTTTATAATAAAAGGACTATAGCACTAGGACTATGCTTTATAATAAAAGGATGGCAGCTGATTGGTAGCAGCTTTCATAGAAAGGTCTGACACAAATATAACCAAAACCTTTATAATATTGTAGTGTGATAAATAGATTATCAGGAAGTGGAATTGTGAATCCTGAGATAGATCCAGTTTGGGTCATCTTAAAGGATGTGCACAGGGCAAATATTTTTGGTTCATTTTCAGTTCATCTGGGATTCTTTCCTGATTTGGGCTCCTTTTTTTTTTGTTTGGTTCACACATTCATTTTAATAATTTTTTTAATGCACATTAGAACTTTTTAATGCATGTTGATTCTTAAGTTAATGTGCATTAACTCAATTTAGCACACATCAAACCTTTTGTAAATCTTAATGACTTTCACTCATCAAAAACAGGCATAGAGGGGGTAACTGCACCAAGTGGCAGTTACAACCCTAAACACTAAAAGTAGAAAGGTTACCTACATGGATTGACAGCAAATCTTAAAAGCAAAGACAAGACGGGGAGAGCGTTACCTGCACAGAGTGACAGTTAAAACCCTAAAAGCAAAGTCAAGGGGAGGAGGGGGTAACCTGCACAGAATGGCAAGACGTTCATATTAATCTACAGTATAAACAATTTAAAAAAGGCCGGGTTATTTTCCCTTCAGCAATGCAGTCATTTAAAGATAAATGCTTACAATTCATTAGTGGATTGGCTAATAAAGTAAATATCTTCTTCCTTAAGGGATAATTTTTAGATTGGCCGGGGTGCTTGCTTGTCAAAGGAAAACCCCCTGCTGAATTTCCCTTTGAATACAGTACCTTGCAAATGTATTCATCCCCTTGGTATTTGTGCTGTTTTGTCGCATTAGGTAGAACCTGGAATCAAAATGCAGGTTCATTTGGATATTACGTAGTGGATCTAACAATATAGCCCAAATTGGTGAAGTGAAATTACAATAAAATACCTTGTAGATATATAAAAACCACAATTCAAACATGAAAGATTGTGAGTGCATATGTATTCATCCCTTTTGCTTTGAAACCCCTAAAAAAGATCTGGTCCAAACAATTAACCTCAGACGTCACATAATGAGTTGATTAAGAACATAAGATATGCCATACTGGGTCAGACCAAGGTCCATCAAGCCCAGCATCCCGTTTCCAACAGTGGCCAATCTAGGTCATACGTACCTAGCAGTTTCCCCAAAAGACACAGGGTCCATCTGTGCACAATCAGTGTCACATGATCTGTCACATGATACTTGTATAAATATGCTGTTCCAAAAGGCCCCTGACTCTGCAACATCACTAAGCAAGCAATGTGAACACCAAGGAGCACTCCAAACAGGTCAGAGACCAGGTTGTGGAGACGTATAGATCAGGGTTGCATTTTAACAGAATATCCCAGATTCTGAATATCCCATGGAGCACCGTTAAATACATTATAACAAAATAAAAAGAATATGACACACTACAAACCTGACAGTAGAAGGCCACCCACCAAAACTCACAGACCGGGCAAGGAGAGCATTAATCAGAGATGCCACAAAGACACCAAGGATAACACTGAAGGAACTGCAAAGATCCACAGTGGAGATGGGAGTATCTTCATAGGAACATTTTAAGTCATACACTCCACAGAGTGGGACTTTATGGAAGATTGGCCAGAAAAAAGTCATTGCTTAAAGAAAGAAATAAGAAAACACGTTTGGAGTTTGCACAACAGCATATGGTGGACCCCCAAACACATGAAAGAAGGTTCTCTGGCCAGGTGAGACAAAATTGTAACCTTTTGCCATCATGGGAAACGTCATGTGTGGTGCAACCCAACACTTCCCATCACCCTGAAAACACCATTTCCACAGTGAAACTTGATGGTGGCAGCATCATGCTGTGAGAATGTTTTTCATTGGCAGGGACAGGAAAACTGGCCAGGATTAAGTAAACAATGGATGGCACTAAAGACAGGGCAATTATTGCGGAAATCCTGTTTCAGTCTGCCAGAGATTTGAGACTGGAATGAAGGTTCACCTTCCAGCAGGACAATGACCCCAAACAAACTGCTAAAGCTTGTTTAATGGGATACATTTAAATTTCTTGGAGTGGCCTAGTCAAAGCCCAAACCTCAATCCAATTGAGAACTGTGTTAGTACTTGAAGATTGCTGTACACCAACGCATCCCATCTAACTTGAAGGGATTGGAGCAGTTTGGCCTTAAGGAATGGGTGAAAATCCAAGTGGCTAGATGTGCTAAGCTAATAGAGACATACCCCAAGAGAGTTGCAGCTGTAATTGCAGTAAAAGGTGGCTCCAATGTCAGGTATTGACATTGGAGGGTGACTACAATGTTCAATGTAAACCGCACTGATGCAGAATAGCGCGGTATATAAGAGAATATAAATAAATATGCACAATCCTGCTTTCATTTTTTTTATGTGGCCTAATTGCAGTCTGTGTCACAATGGAGGATATTTTGCACCTTCAAAGTTGTAGGCATGTTGTCTATATCATATGGTGTTAACCCCCCAAACTCCATTTAAATTCCAGGGTGTATTGCAAGAAGTTATGACAAACACAGAGGGGATGGATACCTTTGCAAGGTACTGTATTCAGTGCCGACAGAGGACTGTGTGTGAATGAATGTACAGAGATTTCAAAATGTCTGCTGCACATAAACTATTACTTATACAATGGTGGCACAGGTGTAGGTGGACAATTTTCAAACATACATTTTATGGCCGTAAATATCCATTTATTCTCCAAAAGAGGCTAATCCTCAAAGTCAGTTCTGCAGGTAAAGCAGTATTCTGACTGCGAAAATGGACTATTTAGAAATGTACACGTATGTGAAGGTAAAAGCGTGTCCATTTTCCCACAACACATGCGTTCTTGCCTTCATTTAGCGGGGGTCCTTCCAGGGAGGAACTGCAGCAATATGTATTTTTCTGTATTTTCAAATACAAAATTTGGTTGGAATAAGTCAGTAGAAAAAGGAAAATTTTCAGTCAAACCTAACCAAATAGGATTTTAGCTAAACTTTTTTCTAAGTATTGGTGGCCAACCTTTGATTGTTATATATGTGGCTTTGGCTTCCGAATTAAGACTTAGCCCATCCTGGGACAACTTGGTGCTGCCTATTTTTGGCTGGCTAAATAAAACAGCCTTGTGAATGTAAGTAAGGAAATTTAGCTGATCAACTGGGGGGAAATTTGCTAAAAGCAGAGATTTTGGAAGAGTCGCTTTAGAAGTTCTATTTATGATCTGCATGTCTGAAAGTGTTTGTTCAGATATACCAATCACTTCCAGATCCCAAGGGTCATTTCAGAAAGGCCTGGACGTACACATGTCCAGCATGATCAATTCTATGTCTCATGGGGATATGGTGTAGGCATCTCCGTGGGGAGGGGGGTATGTAAAATATAAATGAGTACAGCTGATTTTAGAACGGGGCTGCACATCTATGGCTGCTGGTTGATGTGTCCAACCTGCACTGGGCATGAATAGCCATTTGAAAAAGTGTCTGCTTCAATCAATGAGCAACAGTAAGGAGAAGAAGGAATGCCTTCTGACTCCCATTCTAAATTGCATCCCTCAAAAATGCATATACAAAGGCCATTTTGTGAGCCGCTGCACCCCTGCAATTCTTCACTTTCCTATTGTTAGGTAGGGACATTTATGTGGCGGCAGACATACCGTAATATGCTGGAATGTCACGTGAGCGTGTTTATGTTGCCAATTTTGTAAATATGTGGGTTTTGCATGTGCACACTTCTGAAATCACCCATTGACCTGCATGTGTCTGGTGTGGTGGTCTGCATTTAATTATTTATTTATGAGATTTCTATACCACCATTTCGGGTAATCATAGCAGTTTACATAAAGAACAGCTGATACATTGAACATTTTAACAATAGAACAGGTGCAGGAATACAAACAATCAATGAATTTACAAGATTCTGAGTAATTAAACTTACACGTCCCCATCCTCTTTGATTTTGGCAGAAATGTTTATCTTTTGGGTGGAGATAGATTGATTTTGGAAAGCATTTACACGTGCCCACCTTCTCTGTAATTTCGACCATTTTGACTTTGATATCCCAGATGGTTCCTAAATGGCCTTTCAAAAATGTTACTTCATGCCAACTAACACCCAAAGTTTGCCAGTTTGAAAGGCTGAAAAGTCACCTTCACGCATCTATCGTATTGTCCTAGAATTGGTTCTGAATATGTGGTATTGCTTAGACTTAATGTCCCACATTTTTGAACTTTTATTGAGTTTGTTTTCATGCACATTTTAGGTTAACTATTTGTAATGCTATTTAGCCTTGTATATAAATCAAACTTTTTCCTATCCAGCAGTCAAAATATTAACTATAAAATGCTTTTTGAATGGAAAGAAAGTTATTCACATGTATTTTATCAAGAAAATATATCACAGGCAAAGAAAACCTGATATAGAATTGTAATGACTTCAGGATATGGTTGCCTGGGTCTGGAGTAAAAGGCAAATTGCCCATTTGCTAAGTTAATGTAAAATTTTGATGAATAGCACTGTGTCAAAAATACTGAGGCAATTTAGAGTACCAATTTTTGAAAATAAAATCTTGAATCTCTTCCTGATTTGTAGTCTATCTTTGTTATTTGGGAAACTGCCTTGGGAAATGGCACAGTATATGTTTAAGCCAAAATGAATTTTGCTTTTCTCTCCAGGCTAGGACCTACTCATTAAAAAACAACGGAGGAGTGCTCTTGCCACAGGGAACCGGTGGGCTTCTTGCTTCCAATGCCACAAATGGGGCTTTTTATTTAGCTAAGTACATTTTGACTTGTATGTGCCCCTGTTTCTCAGTAGTCACATAGTCAAAACAGGTGGCATAGTGGATGTGTGCTCAAATCCTACTAGTGCTCTTGTGTTAGGTCACTTAATTCTCAGTTACCTTAGGTGCAAAATTAGATTGCAAGCTTTTTAGGGACAGAGAAATACCCACTCAACCTGAGTGATTTGGCTTGAGCTATTATTAAAAAGGCATGGACTAAATTCAAATAAATTTGAATTGCCCCCCCCCCCCCAGCACTGTTCCCTCTAAGCTGTGCGCATGTGCGCGCGCACACACTTCACCGAGCGAGCGCACATACTTTACAACAGAGCGCACAAAAATTACGGCTCTGATTCGGATAGAAAACAACACAGACATCTTAAAATTTTAAAGTTATGAATGTAATTACTAGAAATTTCCCGCTTCATTTAGTAATCGTCTATTTTCATTTAATTTGATTAAGATCAATGTGGTGTACATACTATATTCTGACGTGTAGTCAAATTTTAAAGTATATAACTCCAAGTGTCGTTATGTGGCGCACAAAAATTTAACCTTCCTTCAAAAGCTGCACACAGCTGATATTTTATGCGCACACAGCCTACAGAAAATTAGAGGGAACATTGCCCCCCAGATATTTTCTACATTAACTGGGGCTGACTGTACCTCTTTGTGGATGACTACTGCCTCGTTACTGCTTAAAGAGACTGAGAATTGAGGCCGTGTATGCAGACCACTCGGGCTAGTGTAGTACCAACAAATCCTGCATATTTAAGAGACAAATACCTTTATATAGTCCATTCCAAAGGCATCACAATGTAGATAGTTATATTGCACAAACAGCGTCCCTTAAATATCTCAGAACACCATGACAAAAATATCTTAATCTAGCCTCACCATCAGAACTATGATCTGCCAACTGGTTGGATTGTAGTCCTATCTCTCATGAGTTTATAGCATTTCTATATTCTACTTCTGGCTTCCTTCTCCATATGGAATTATTTATTCCCTAGTTTGAGAATGGTGATGAGACTCCCATAAGGAGACAGCAAAGTTTTTCACAGCTTCACATTACTCCTAGTAGATCCTGAAGAACTAATAGATAAGTTGGCAGCTCCCATCCTGATCTAAGGATGGTGCCATTTTATTGTATGTATGATTCTTATAACACAATGATGTCAGTTGATCCAATGTCAGCACCATTTAAAAGAGAAGCAGCAGTGCAGCAGGAGAAATAGGGGGTTGCCTCTGACCCCTGAAAACCTGCACAAGGAGTAAGAGGTTGAGTGGGGAGTTTGGAGAATAAGGGGAGGAGTTTGGACAGCAGCAGATTTTCTTTTTGAATAATGGTCTACATAGGAATGAGGGAGAAGCCTAGAGCCCAACAGATCTGGGTTTGATTTCCACTGGCACTCCTTGTAACCTTGGGCAAGTCACTTTGCCCTCCATTGCCTCGGAGAATGGCGAGGCCGCGTGGCCCCCCCCCCGGGGCATGCGAGCGGCCGGCGTTAACCGGGGGGGCGGCCGACCGCGTGCCCGCTGCGGCGTGGCTACGCGATTCGCAGGGAGGGCCTGCGGCACGTGAAGGGCTCCCATTGGCTCCCGCGGCACATGGCAGGGTGCGGGAGCCAATGGGAGGAGTAGAAGATTTTCGGGGGGGGGAGTAAGGGGAGCATTGCGGTGTCCTCCGGCCTTTCCCTCGAGGTGGCCGGAGGTACCGGACGTGCAGGAACAGGGGCTCTGGTTGGGGATAGTCCGGCGCTGTCTGGCTGCGGTGGGTAGGAGCGCTGTGTGGCGTTGGGCGGACGGATCGTGCCAACTCGGGGTGCGGATGGTGAGCAAGGGGCGTGGATGCGGGCGCGCCTGGTGAGGGTGGCGTGCCCGGTGACTGGTCTGGAGACTGGGAGTTGGGGCCGCCTGGAGGGAGAGGGGGTGGGGGGGGGGCGTTGTGCAGTGGGGGCACGCTGCACACATGGATCCGGGCCCTGGGTGGTTCTCATGGGGGGTTCATCGTGGAGGCACTGGCCTTTTGGACTTGGTGGGGGGTTGAATGGGATTCCTCATTTTGGTTATTGGATTGCTGGGGGTTTAATTGATTGTGGTGTTTGTGTTTATTTTGTGGTTGTTTGGTGCCAGGAGTCTGTTCAGAGGGTCCAGGTCATTTGTGTGCACGGGACTCAAGCGGACTCACATTCGGGGTGGCTGAGCAATGGTTTCTAGCGGGACAACAACTTTTGTACCTTTCTTCTCCATTTCTGTGCATGGGCGGGCTTCTCATTGGTCCCGGTGGCACCTTCTGTCCCATCTATTGGTCCCGGTGCCATTGCATGGTCAACCGGTGGGGACCTTGGTCTGGGGCTTGGCACCTGCTTGCCCCCCTTGCAGTCCCCATTGCAGTGGACGGTTCTTGGACTCTTGATGCAGTTCTCCTCCAACGTCACTTGGCTGACTGGAACATGGGGGAAAGCGTGGCGCTGTGACCCTTCTCTCAGCGGAGTTGGTTGATTTGCGGAAGCTTTCACACTCTTGTCGGTGCCGGTTGGAGCTTGTTTTTTCTGTCCTTTCTGGGTTTCGATTCTGCTGGCTATGCTTGGTTGAGTTTCGATTCTATGGAGGCCGCGTTCAGGGGGGGGTTTTGTTCCTCTGGGCGGATCCACGGGCTTTGCTTGCAGGTCAGGCTGCTTGGGCCTGCCTGCCTGGTTCAAGCAGCGTGGATCATGGGCCTTTGCCTACCACATTTTCCCCCTTTGATTGATCTCACCCTGTTTTTGATGGGGTATGAGAGTTGAATCACTGTAGTTGCACTGGAGTTGGATTGCGACCATGCATGCTGGGATTGGGGGCCCGGCTGAGGTTGGCTTGGGCTGGGGGGAGTTGGGGCGGGAGTCGCGGCGGGCAGCGGTGGGGGGGGGCATGGGGGAAGGGCAAGGGCATCGGCAGAGGTGTCGTGGGTTGCTGCTGGGGTGGGCAGGCGCGATTGGTGGGGCTGGCGGGTCCCGGCGGGTGGGTGGGGTGGATGGGGGGAGGCGTCTCCCCTGGTTGGGTACATGGGCAGGGTTGGGGGGCAAGGCCCTTCCCGGGCAGATTGGCTGGGGGCATGGCAGCTGCCTTGGGAGGGGCGGGTGCGGAGGCATCTTTCCCTTTTTTCTCCCCACAGGACACTCCGAGATGGCAGTTCACCGGGACCCCGAGGCCCGAGGGTCCGCTGACACGGGCCGGCGCAGCGCTGAGCGGGGAGGAGAGCACGCCTGCAGCTGGGTCAGTGGAACAGGGACAGGGCTCGAGGAGCGTGGTGCCGGGTCGGTCAGAGGCAGGAGCGGTGCCTGAGCAGGCGACGGCTGCGGCAGGTGAGTCTGTGGGGGCAGGGTCTTCGGGGGAATCCCGGCGGGGGGAAAATGGGGGGAAGGCGGCCAGGATGCGGCAGCGGTCGGGCCGTCGGCGTCGGGCTTCAGGTTCCTGGTCATCTACGTCCTCGGTATTGTCGTTGTTTTCGTCCGGGTCGGATGGGAGCAGGGGTGGGGGCGAGGCTGGGTTGGTTGGTTCGGCGGGGCAGAGTCGTCGGTGGTAGCGTTCTCGGAGTTGGGGAAGGTGTGCCGAGGAAGCGGCGGCGTACAATTAAGGGGAGGCGCTATATTGATATCTTTCGGTTACTGGAGGGTCGAACGCGTGTTGAGGACAGTAGGAAGAGGCGGAGGGAGGATGGAAAGGCGGGTAGGGTGCGAAAGGTGGCGTGCCCCGTAACGAGTTGGGCGCGGGCATTTCTGTGCGGGCGGATTCGGACTCCATCCTGGAGGCCGCTCAGTGTCCGGAATGCCCCGGCGGTGCAGCGTTGGCAGTGGAGATCGGGTTGGGGGGGGGTAGCGGGCCCTTTCGGGGAGCCGCCCTTCCCGGGGAGCCAGGTAAATACCGGTTGATCCCTAACCTGTCCCACCCTATCGGGGGTTCGGTGAATGATCATATCCCCAAGGAGTTGTACTTGTAGTGGGTGAGGCGCGGACTGGGGCAGTGCACTGCGTTGTTGGACGGGCTCGGGCAGATGGTGGGGGAGTGGGGGTTCCGTTGGCAGAGGGGAAGGCGGAGGGCCCCACGATGCAGTTCACCTTTTAGGGATCGAGCTGGAGTCTGGGGAGTTAGTGGTGCGCCTGCCGGTGGGTAGGATCCAGAGGCTCCGGGTTCTGGTGGCGAATGCCTTGGGTTCTAGAAGGATGACTTCGCGGGAGATGCAGGCGTTACTTGGGTCCCTGAATTTTGCCTGTAGAGTTATCCCTAAGGGGCGAATGTTTATGAGGCGGTTGGCAGCCGCTATGGCAGGTCGCTCCAGACCGCATCATCGTCTGAGGGTCGCAGAGTATTCGGGCCGATCTAGCCATCTGGGAGGAGTTCTTGCGGGAGTTTGATGGCACTACAGTGCTCCGAGATCGGGAGATCTATGGTCGGGACCTGCAGTTGTTACCGACGCGGCCGGAGGGTTGGGCCTTGGGGTGTACTTTGGTGGCTCGTGGTGTGCGGCGGAGTGGCCTGATTCTTGGGAGGCAGTCGGTCTCACGGGCAATATAACCTTCCTGGAGTTGTTTCCACTGCTGGTGGTGTTGGAGGTCTGGCCGGACAGGGTTCATATGGTGGTGCGACGACGCAGCGGTGGTAAGCGTAGTGAGCAACTATACTCCGCGCTGTATCCCGGTAGCAAAACTTGATGTGACAGGTTGTGTTGGCTTGCTTGCGGCTGGATACCATGGTTCGGGCAAGGCATATACCCGGCAATGTTCCCTCTAATTTTCGGTAGGCTGTGTGCGCATAAAATATCAGCTGTGTGCAGCTTTTGACGGAAGGTTACAATTTTGTGCGCCACATACCGACACTCGGGGTTATATACTTTAAAATTTGACTGCATGTCAAAATGCAGTATGTACACCACATTGATTTTAAGCAAATTAAATGAAAATAGACGATTACTAAATGAAGCGGACAATTTCTAGTAATTACAATCACAACTTGTAAATTTTAAGACGTCTGTGTTGTTTTCTATCAGAATCCGAGCCGTAATTTTGTGCACTCTGTTGTAAAGTATGTGCGCTCGCTCGGTGAGGTGTGTGCGCGCGCACACGCGCACAGCTTAGAGGGAACAGTGATACCCGGTAGTACTGACAAGGTCGCGGAAGTGGGAGCTGTTCCGAACATTGGCGCCGGAAGCGGAGGTGGAAGGTTACGCAGTCCCCGGCTGCGCCTGCTTGGTGCGGTTTCTGGGCGTGTAGGAATTTGGCGGGATTCTCGTTCTTTGCTATGGCAGTAGGGTGGGCGGTGGTCGGGGGGAGATTGGTAGCGCGCCAGATACGGCAGGGCTGGGAACGCTCTGGTCGGTCGCCCAGGGGCAGCAGGCGGTCCATTACGCATGAGTTGCTGCAACGCTTGTGTGCTGTTTTGCCACAGGTGGTGTCGTCCAGCTACGAGGGTGCCTGCTTCCGGGCGGTGTTTTTCCGTAGCGTTCGTGGTGCGGGGTTGTAGGCGTCGCATTCCTTTCGTATTTGTGCAGCTACTTGGCGGCGGCGGTGGGCTTACCTGAGGGGGATATCAGGCGGATCGGAAGATGGACTTCCTGGGAGTATCGGAGATATGTGCGCCTGTACGGGCGCTGGGGGGGCTGGCTAACTGTGGATCTGTTTGTTTTGCAGAACTTGTCCCTGGCTCGTGTCGCTGTAGGGTGATTGGTCACTCGGAGTGCTGGGCCGGTCGGTGAGCAGCAACACGCCCGGTGGAGCAGAATATTGGTTTGGACCAGTTCGGGGTGACCGTTTCATGGCTGGGTGAGCGCGGTCTGTGATGGATTCAGCTCTTGCCTTTGATGTGGCACCACGAGCGGCTGCGGGGGCCACCTGATGCCGTGGTGATCCACCCGGGTGGCAACGATCGGGTGTCCTGGCCAGGCTGGCAGTGGAGTCGGACCGTGATTCGGAACAGGGAAGCGCTATGTGAGATGTTTTCTGGTGTGATTTTGCTGTCGTCAGATATCGTTCCAAGGCCTGCTTGCACGGCTCAGCGGCGGTGGTCGTGGGGCTAACAAAAGCTTAATTGCCGATTTGGCAGATGGGTGGGGGAGCAGGGGTGGGGGAGCAGGGGTGGGGGAGAAGGGGGGGGCCCAATTGTGCACCCCGGGGCTGATGCGGAGTGTGCGGGCCTGTAGCAGGCCGATGGGGTCCATCTATCCCCGGTGGGGATGGATTTGCTCCTCAACGATTGGCAGGAGGCCTTGGAGGATAGGCTGAACTGGAGGGGCGCTGGTCGCAGCTTTGCCGGGGGGGGGGGGGGCGGCTCAGGCCGGTAAGGGCCTGAGCCGGTGGCGGGATCCCGGAGGTTTCCGGGGTCCGGAGCCAGAGCCAAGCAGTAGGGCGGGGGTGGGGTACCCCCGCCCGGGCGGTCCCTCAGGTTTTTGCTAATAATATGGCGAAGCCGGATGAGGGAGGCTAGGCAATTTGCCGGGGCCTGGACAAGGCGGAAGCGGAAGCGGCATCACTTTGCTACTCACATGACTGGTGAGGGTTCGCTCTGCTGGGGGGGGGGAATACAATTTAAGGTTTGGATTGTTGATGTTATGGTTTATGGCAAAGCTGCGACCAGTTGAATTCCCATATATGTGTGGTCTACCTTTGTTATTAATGGTTGAGGGGGCGGGGGGTGTTGCGGTGTGGTGGAGGCCGGTCCGCCTTACCCGGTTATGGCGAGGCCGCGTGGCCCCCCCCGGGGCGTGTGAGCGGCCGGCATTAACCGGGGGGGCGGCCGGCCATGTGCCCGCCGCGGCGTGGCTACGCGATTCGCAGGGAGGGCCTGCGGCGCGTGAAGGGCTCCCATTGGCTCCCGCGGCACATGGCAGGGTGCGGGAGCCAATGGGAGGAGTAGAAGATTTTCGGGGGGGGGGAGTAAGGGGAGCGTTGCAGTGTCCTCCGGCCTTTCCCTCGAGGTGGCCGGAGGTACCGGACGTCCTGCTCTCCCGCCCTTTGTTGGGGCTCGGGGGTGGGGGGCTTTGGAGGGGTGTTGCAGCTGGGGGGGGTGTGGCGGGATCCCGGAGGTTTCCGGGGTCCGGAGCCAGAGCCAAGCAGTAGGGCGGGGGTGGGGTACCCCCGCCCGGGCGGTCCCTCAGGTTTTTGCTAATAATATGGCGAAGCCGGATGAGGGAGGCTAGGCAATTTGCTGGGGCCTGGACAAGGCAGAAGCGGAAGCGGCATCACTTTGCTACTCACATGGCTGGTGAGGGGAATACAATTTAAGGTTTGGATTGTTGATGTTATGGTTTATGGCAATAAAGCTGCGACCAGTTGAATTCCCATATATGTGTGGTCTACCTTTGTTATTAATGGTTGAGGGGGCGGGGGGTGTTGCGGTGTGGCGGAGGCCGGTCCGCCTTACCCGGTTAAGACCTGGCAATCTACTTCCATTACATCGTGCCAAGAAAATCCAGGGGCTGCTGGGTCCCCAAGAATCAGCATTAACTTGACAACACTTACAAGCTGCTATGTTAGCTATACTCTGTTTACCTGTGTGCAGATGTCTCCTTCCTCTAGACGTGGCGGCAAATCCATATGCATATTCGGCATGTCTCAATACCATTCTCAAAGCCCTATGTAAAATTCACCTTCACACTAATTATAAATCATGAGAATAATTTCTTGTAAAAACGTTTCCGTATTAAATCATAACAGTTATGCAGCAGCAGAGTGATAATGAGCACATGAGCTCTTATTAACCCGTTGCCAAGCACTGCTACATTTAGCACAGTTGAGGGGGTCAGCCTGTTTAGCACCACCGTGGGAAAGCTGCTAGATGTTCGCATACAGACTGACAACAGAAGCATGTCGACATGGAAGAGCAGACCTGAGATGACAAGGTCAGGACATGCGATATTCAGACAGGAACTGTCCTACCCAACATGAAATGGTTTCTAAAACACACAGAAGAAAGTGCAGGAACACACAGGGATGTATATCCCCATGCAGCAGGGAAAGGCATTTTACAAACTGACATTTTGGAAAAATCGATGGAGGATACCAGGCAACGTCTATGCATAAATACTGGCATTTCACAAGATGCAGGTGTAAATATCAGCATTACACGTGCATCTAAGCCATTTCGCAAACTTATACATGTAGATACTGCTACTAAACAACAAAACATAAGCATATAAGAACATAAGATATGCCATACTGGTCATACCAAGTTTCATCAAGTCCAATATCCTGTTTCCAGCAGCGGCCAATCCAGGTTACAAATACCTGTCAGGTTCCCAAAATGTTACACAGGTTCCATGTTGCTTATGCTGGGGTAAGCAGCGGATTTCCCTGGTCCTCTTTAATAATAGCTTATGGACTTTTCCTCCAGGAACATGTCCAAACCTTTTTTAAACCCAGCTACACTAACAGCTTTTACAGTAATATATCCTCTGTTAATGAATTTCAGGGCTCAATTATGCATTGAGTTCAAAAATATTTTCTCCTATTAGTCTTCTCCCTTAAGTCTTTCTACTTTTTGAAGGCATAAACAACCAACCTATGTTTACCCGTTCCATTCCATTCATTATTTTATAGACCTCTATCATATCTCTCCTCAAAGATCTTTTTACAAGGTTGAAGAGCCCTAATCTTTTAAACCTTTCCTCATAGGGGGTATCCTTTCATCCCCATTACTATTTTGGTGGTTCTTCTCTGTACTTTTTCTAATTCTGCTATATCCTTTTTAAGATATGGCAACCAGAATTGCACACAATATTCAAGGTACAGTCTTCATTCCTGTCCTTATGATTCCTAGTATTTTATTTCCTTTGTTGGCCACAGCCTCATATTGGCAGAGGGTTTCAATGTCTTATCCATGATGACGCCTAAATCATTTTCCTGGGTGGTGGTTCCTAATGTGAAACTTGTATCATGTAACCATAGTTTGGGTTGTTCTTCTATAAGTGCGTAACTTTGCACTTTTCCACATTAAATTTCATCTGCCATTTGGATGTCCGATCTTCCAGTTTATCAAGGTCCTCTTGTGTTTTAACAAGTTTGAATAATTTTGTGTCATCTGCAAATTTGATCCCCTCACTCATTATTCCCATTTCCAGGTCATTTATGAATATGTTAAAAAGCAGCAGACCCAGCACAGATTCCTGGGGTACTCCACTATTTACCTTTCTCCATTGAGAAGATTGGCCATTTAGCCCTACCCTCTGCTTTCTATCTTTTAACCAGTTCCTGATCCACAATAGTACACTGCCTCCAATCCCATGACATTTTAATTTGCCCAAGAGCCTCCCATGAGGGATCTTGTCAAAGACTTTCTGAAAATCTAGATACACTATATCAACCAGCTCACCTTTATCTACCTATTTATTCATACCTTCAAAAAATATAACAGATTAAAAGACTTGGCTAAATCCAAGTTGGTTTTCTCTCATTAAACCTTGACTGACTATATGTTCAGTAATTTTATTGTTTATAATTATTTCTACCAGTTTGCCCGGTACTGATGTCAGGCTATATTTAACTCATTTTAATTTGGAGGAGGAAATAAACTAGGGGGATAACCCCCTTAATCCCTCCTGTAGAGGGTTTGATTGAAACACACACACTTTTATAAAACCTGGATGTGCTGGGGAGCAGGTGTAATTTCTGTCATGGAAAAGTTTGGGTTTGCACATGCATCCCTACATGAAATGGGGAATATACGTATAGATTTTTGTCCCACCCAGTCCAATTCCCAGACCCTGCCCCAACTTGCCACTCAAAACTTCCACATACTGACATCCACATGTAAATTGGACCTTTTCTAAAATGCCCATTTATATATGGTTGCAATTTGAACAAACATGTACACTTGTATATGTGTCAATCATAGTTAACCCTCTTCTTACAGGCCTTTGACAAACATTTGTACAATCATACTTCCCCATTTATTACCCCCTCATAAAATCACACTCAGCCCTTATCGCTCCTTCCCTCTCCCCTCTAACCTCTTGACTCTTTACTTGATTTTATCTTATACTGTAACACTTTTCTTTTCTTGTTTTACACATTTTAACTTGTATTTTAATTGTAAACCATTGACAGATTTGAATAGCCGGATAGCAAACGCCCATAAATAAGTACGATATTTAAAATAACTCTCTTAACATGGGAGGAATGCCCCATCCTTGAGAGTCTTACTCCATTCCTCTCCTGTGAAACAAGGAGATGTTACTCAAGGAATCACCCCTAAACCTCTTCCCGCCAAATTCCTCAGCACCCTGAAATGAAATGGCCCCAATTATGGATCTAATCAAGAACCCCTCCCATGCCCTTCCACCCCTCTAGAATGATCATTTATTATTAGCATAGACTTTTACATGTGTATGCTTTGCCTGTCAGTAACTTATGATCATGTCTACTAAGCTGTGCTAACAGTTAGCACAGGCTTGTGCTAATGGCCTGAGATAAAAGCATATGTGCTAAACAGGCAATGTAGGGGTAAGAGAAAGGGATGCGTTAGGGGTGGAGTGCAGACGTGTCTGCACATCGCTGTTAGCATGGGGGTTGACAATGTGCATTTGCCGTCGATGCTGCAGTTAGCACCACCCAAGAGATGGTGTGGCATGCATCTACATTGCTGCTGGTGCATGTTAGGGGCTGAATCAGTGCTGCATTTGGTAAGGAAACAAGTAGTGCATGCCTTTTGCATGTAGCACATATTGATATCTACTCTACACATGCGATACTTGCGAAACTCTAGCACACTTTAACGATGGGGGCAGATGGGGCAGATAACAGCAGAAGAATGGACTCTTTCCATTGTGAGGGAGGGGTACAAGCTTCATTTCTTCAACATGCCCCCTCCTGAACTGTGGTAAGACAGTTCAATTCTCAGGCATCTCTCAACACTCAGTTGAGTCAAGAGGTCAGTTTACTTCTTGCCAGGGGGGCAATAGAGCACGTACCCATTTCCCAACCGGGTGCAGGGTTTTACTCCCCCTTATTTCTTTATCCCAAAGAAAACAGGGGGACACAGACCCATTTTAGACCTCAGAGAACTGAACAAATTCCTGTTCAAGGAGAAATTCAAGATGATTTCTCTGGGAACTCTGCTGCCATACCTTCAGAGTCAGGGTTGGCTTTGTTCTCTAGATCTCAAGGATGCGTACACTCATGTTCTCATCCATCCAACTCACCGAAGATTCCTTCGTTTTCTTTTTCAAGGAAAGCACTACCAATACAGGGTGCTTCCTTTTGGCCTGGCCTCAGCACCAAGTCCAACGAATCAGCTGCAAATTCCAAGTTTAAGAAAGCATGCAGTTTGTTTTTTCTTAGCATGCAATTTTAGGGGGTAATTTTAAAATGCATTTACTAGTATGAAATGGCATTTTATGTGCAGAAATGACCTTTTCTAAAATGACCCTGGGTATATATGCTTAAACCTACGCGCTTATAACCTAGGTGGAGACATTCCAGAAGGCAGGGCAGGGGAGGGTTTGGATGCAAGCACAGATGGATGCATACAAAATAAAATGGGAAATCTGTGCATTCCAAAAACAGGTTCCCTTTGAAAATGAGAGTTAACTTCTGGCCATGACTGCTGTGCAAGCAGTCTATTATATAATTACTCTCTCAGACATTTAGCCCCATCGTCTGGGTTTCTCTGTTTCCGAGAGAATAAACATAAGGAAAATGTATTCAAAACTAAGCAGAAAAGCATTCTAAGAAAATAATAAGTAGATCTGTGACTTGGAACACCATGCAGTCACGGTGGGTTTATGCACACTTCAAATGCTTAAGCAATATGTTAGCAAAATAATGTATTCATGCTTCAAGCAAACTTCTTTTCCATTATCCCTGGAGCCAGAGACAATCCCTTCTAGACGGCTGGGTCAAGCTGAAACATGGTGACTCTCACAATATGACTTGAAAGAATATGCAAATGAGAGAACTGGTGAGACCTTGCACCATGAACCTATCAGGGTTATATTGCTCCAACAGTAAATTTAACTTCCATATTCACATAGAAAACTATAGAAAAACATATTGTGTCAGGAAATCAGGACCAAACAGATGAGGAAACAGTAAAGGAAGGTGACACAGAAGAAAAAGTAATATTGACAAGAAATAGTAGAGTGTCTCTTCCAATATATTCTATTTTCCTAGCGTCTGAGAGTTTCCCTCGCTATATGTCTTTCATTTGCTGGATCACTGAAAACTCTGAAGGAAATGGCCATAGAGGGGGAGTAATTTTCACGAGCAATTTAGTGCTTTATTGGACATGTTTACTAAAATGTGCAACAGTAGGACATGGTCAGGCCACAAAACCAGGGCGGAGGCACACACCAACTTCAGGGGCCATGCGTGTATGTCACCCTGCCATTAGCGTGTTGCTAACATGCAGTACCATGGTAGCACAGCACGTGGGTGCACCTAATGCCATCTATTGAGATGACATTAAGTGCACCCACACTAAGGCAACAATTGCGATTAGCATGAGTCCGTTACATCGACACCAACCATGATTCATATCCACAGCACCCATGATGTGCTGATGCCTATGTTCCCCTCTCAACCTGTCCCATCTCTGCCCAATCAGCTGCTAATCTGCTAGCATGGGATTTTTAGTGCAGGTCACATGTAACCTTTTGCATGGCATGCTTACCAAATGCTGAACCCCGCTTTAGTAGTTAGCACAGTTTAGTAAACCTGCCCCTATGTGCAGAAATAAGCCCCGATAAAGTTGGCCAGCCAATAGTGTTTAGGCGTCTAGAAAATGGCACCTGTGTGCCTAAAATTTAAATTCAGGAAATTTGTCTGTGCTAAATGACCCATGTAAAGGTAAGCGCTCAAATTCCCTAGGATAATCTTCAAAACAAATTACATATATACCTTTGCTTTGAAAATTCACCAAAGTGCACACGAGGACAGTATGCAAATAATTTTTATGCAGATGCATAGTTGTAAAATTATCCCCGGGCAGGGTAAATTTTTAATAGGGTGCCTAAGCTGTGAAGACATACAGGAGAATATCTTGCACCTATTTTATAATGGCAACATATGGACCTTTGAGACCGAAGAGCTCGTCAGAGCTTGTCTGTTATCTGATTGCCTTGATTTAGATGGGTTGAATATATGTGCGATACGAGATCAAAGTCTCAAATTCATGCTGCTTCCCATCATTGTTAAAGGGGAACTGCGCTCTTCTGTTGGTTGACATAATACAAGGCTCCCTGATTGTCCATCTGTGGTCCAACTGATTGATCCGGAAGAAAATGGACAAACACCCAAAGAAGTGAAAGATGCCTAGAACTCCAAACATGTACATTAAAAAATAGTAACAATAATCTTGTGTTTGTATTTGCTGAATGTTTCCACGTTTTTACTGGGGTTTTTTTCATTTTTTTTCACATATTTTCTTTAAATGTTCTCATTTTATATGTGTTTAAAGTTTTTAAGTGCACAAATAATTGCACACATACTATACTCATAAGTATATGCATGCATGAGCCATTTGCACACAAAAAATTATTTTAGTTGTTCAAATGAATCAAATGTGCACTCACAAATTCATCCTCCTAATAAGGAACATGCTTGTGAGCTGAGAGCTGAATTTAGTTCCTTATTCAGTGCTAGAAGGATCTGTTGTAAGGTCAAAATAATGTTCAAACAGTACAAAAGACTCATGCTGAATTCTTACATTCAGCACTATAACGTGATTTAGGGATCTGCAGACAAAAAACTTTCATTTTAACCACCTAAAGTTGTTTTCATTTCATTTTGTATCGTGGGTTTGTTTGTCATTTCTTGTCTTCTGTTAATAATGTGCACTATTGAGCTATAGTACACCATATTGGCAAAACTGCATGCTATATTTGCGCATCTGCGAACAGCATGCGCTGTTGAATAATAGTGTACACTATGGTTCACTAGTACACAGTATTTCTCCATAATGGGGGTCATTCCAGAACATGAAAAAGGGGGTTTGTAGATGCAGCAGGGACCTGAAACACTGTGTTTGTGCATGTTTCGGAAACACTGTGTTCGTGCATGCACACGGCGCTAGCACGGGGATCTTAGAACATGACTAGAAGGGGCAGAACAGGGCGTGGTCAGCTGTAGAGACATATAAAGCATTTTAGGAAAGGCCCATCTATGTATTACAGTAAGTGTTTCCTGGAAACATCCACATTATTCCAGCTGAAACTTTCAATAAGGCCAGGACTTAGAAAAGATTTTGTTCTTCTCTGCAGTGTGGTTCATACTGAAGAATGGGGCATTCAACAGTGAAAACAGCACTAATGCATGTCCACAATACACATTTTTTTTATTCTGAGTGTCCCTTATTATTGACAGGGGTATGTTTTGACATTTAGCCATAGGGAAGTTATGCTGATTCCTTCTGTAATATTTTTCATAGGGTACTCTAATAAGATCAGATATTGTTGGCAGTGTGATAGGGCAGCCAGACATCTGCTGAGCTTGGCATGGCAAACACAACTGATGTAGTGCCAATATTCCCCGGAATGTCCCATGCGGCTACATCCCTCCCCAGGCCAGGATCCCTGAGAGCTGCGAGAGTGGTGATATATTTGGAGTCTGGCTACTTGGTGTGATGGCGCAGGGATCTCTCCTTCCATGCCCACACAGCCCTGACCAGGGGAGCAGAGCCACAAAGCTGACTGTGGGAAGGAAGACAGGGTTGTACCACAGACACCGGATGTATACAGACCGACATACACCACAATGGGACAGGTGTAGCTGCTGTGAGGAATGCCGGTACCCAGATAGGTGGGCCTCAGATGCCATAGCCAGAAGGCCCTACAATAACTACTACTGATCAATTGTGTAGTGCTACAAGATGTACACAGCACTACACACACACACACACACACACACACACACGATGGTCCCTGCTCAGCAGAGCTTACAATCTAGTCAAGACAACACAGCAGTTGTGGACAGGATATATCCAGGGGGAATGGTCAGGAAACACAAGGGAGATTTAGCGGATCAGATCCAGCAGCAGCAACGATGAGATGAGCGCCCAGCCTGGATTTCCAAAGGGCCAGAGAAGAAATCTGATGTACAGACGCAGGTAGTTTGTGCCAGGCATAGGGAGCAGCAAGGTGGAAGGATTGAAGTCTGGAGTTGGCGGTTGAAGAGAAAGGCACAGATAGAAGCGATCTGCCAGAAGAGCCGAGTTCCCCAGGAGGTGTGTAGGGAGAGATTAGAGAGGAAAGGTAGTGAGGAGCAGCAGAATGAGGGCACTTATAGGCCAGAGGCATGAAAGGGGCATACATTTGTTGCTCGGCAATATTATGCATCCTTTGGGAACTGCAATGTTAGTTTCTGGATTTGTGCACTTGGTAAGGGTCCATCCTTGGCAGTTTAAGGTGTATTTGTAGAGATGACAAAGGCAGAGATCACTGAGGCCAGTTCCGAATGCCAAGTACCATTTGATTCAAGGTGTGTCCTGACATACATGTTCATATTTACATTCTCTTATACCATATCAGGGTGCACGGGGATTACCTAGCACCTTTCAGGGCCTTTAGGGGACCGGTATGTGGTCTAGGTTGCAGCAGCAGTCATTTCTAGTCTAGTTTGCTTCAGCAAGTTACTGTCAGTATGAGGAGCAGCTCAGGAGATGCACGTTTTACCGAGGAGGCGCGACATTCACGGGTACATTGCAAAGATGGTCAGGATCCGAAATGTGTAACTTTTCAGAATACGGTGGGTGTGAGGATGTTCAAAACAGCTACCCGTGTCCGAAAATATTGACGGGGGATATGTTTCTCCTTTATATCATATGGCCTGTGCCTGTACCCATGCGTGGGCCGTATGCCGGATGTGTGCACGGGCCAACTGAGTAACACTTTGCCCGTGCCAGGGAAAACATGTCTACCTCCTCGATTCCGGACCCGCAGACACATCTAGAGCCGCGGATGTGGAATTAGGTTCAAATGGGGAACATTTTTAATTTAGATGTATTCGCGATCCTGACGTGCATGCTATGGAATCGGGGCATCACGTGTATGATAAGTCGATAGTAAACACTATTAAGTGATAATGCACTTTTAATGAAAGGTGGGAAATTATGAAAATTTTGGTGTTTCCCATTTAGCTTTTGTTTGAAAACAATACAGAATGAAATGGGAATTGTCACTGATATTTCCCATTTCATTTCAATTGAATGTGCATCCCTATATGATCTGAAGTAACTGGAAGAAAGAGGTTAGTTGTGCTGATTCCATTGAAATTTGAGGTCCGTTTGTGGCCTTCTCATTTTGAGGAAGGCTAATGGCATGACATGGGCTGCAGCTGCCTTATGGCCTAAGTAGTAGAATGAGGACGCCATCAATCAAACTGATTGACAGATGACATCATGATGTTGTTGCTTAATCAGAGTTCACTCCTAGGTTACACCATGCCCACTATCCTATAAAAATGAATAGGGGACAGCTCTACCCAAATCCCATCTACTTCCCGACCCAGTAATTCCCCACGCCCAAACCATCCCCTCCTTTACCTTTTAACAATGCCCCCCACCCACAAAGTCAACATCTGCAAGTAGATTCTGATCAGAGTGCCAGTTATATCTCCTAGAAATTTGTCTTAACAATCTAAGTTTCCTTTTCTTCTCTGTCCTGACGCACAGTTTGCAAACGTAAGAAAATCTAAGTATTGCACACTCACTTCATGTCCCCCTTTAAACTATGATGTGCATCTTAGATATAGAGGACAATAAATCAAAGCCATTTCCAAGGGTGCAAAAGCTTTTTATCTGTGATTATGATAAATGTCCATATTCTGTACAGGTCAAAGTGTGCCCGTAGATGCACAATGCGCGCACCTTTACCCACATAGAGCAGAAGCAGTCCTGGGAGCAGCGTTTGGTTGGGGGGAAACACCAGCATGGGCACTTTGGGATTTTAAAACTGTGCGCATTGTTTTACCTAAGCAAAAAAGTACCTGCAGTGGAGACGTGCAAATCCTTGAGTGTCCTCTCTCCCTGGTAATACGCAAAGGAAAACTGCATTTAGTTCAGCTTTGATTAGTTGTGGAAACCCTGTGGTTTACCCTAATGTGGGCCATTTAATTATTAGCCCCACAAGGGACTAATGCAGACACATGTTTTATTGGTAGCAGTTTAATAATTTACTGCATGAGAGACAAGCTAATGAGAATAAGTTGATGCAATAATTAAGTATGCAGAGGCTTGGAACTTAGCCAAATGGAACAAATTTGAAGTCCCAGCAGATTGGATAATTATCAGCAGTGTAAGACAATGAGCATGTAAAAATTTACCGGTTCAAAAGTAATGTGCTCTAGAAAGACCTTGAAAAACTCAGATTTTAATGGATATTATTCATTCGAGTTCAAAATTACCTCTGTGGTCTAGAAGAACTGGATGGCGGTAACTAGGAAAATCAAATCCAATCTATATCTTTCTCCTGAGTTGAAATTCACTGAAATTGTGACGTATCTGAAGCCTTTCCAGTTCTGACATGAGAGCTGTCAGATTCGTCAACCAGGGGGAAATGAAAGTTGTACAGCTCCTTCAACGGGGATTAACTCAACCAGTATTCAGCAGGGGAAACAGGTAAACTCTGCGTGCCCATCCAGTTCTAAGTTACTGAAGAAATTCTTACTTCTTGACCTGTAAAAACTGTTTTGAAATAAGAAAGTATCTTTACTATGTTACAGCATGCAAAGAGCATCTGGGGAGCTCATAAAAATGCAGTAAGATTAGTCCACTAAGTCGCTGGGCTTTGCTGTGCTGGAATTCAGCAAAACGTACGACAGAAAATCTGAGGATCCTTTGTACTAAGCAAAAAAATAGATTATTTTCTTAAGCAGCTATGTACGAGCCCTGGGTCAAATGACAAATGCTAGATATGTATTTTATTTATTCATTCATTTGGATTTATAATGCACATTTTCAGATGACCTAAACGGAGTACAAAGCCACATACATAAAGCAAAAACACATCAACAAATATAAAAGCATAAAAAACATAAAAGATTGAAAGGTCTTTTACTAATGGTACAATTGGATGCATGTTGCCAACTGGCACAAGGCCATAACAGTGCAAGATGATTCCCGTGCTAACTGCGCAACCTATATTAGAAGCATGAGTGGGAATGGTGGGGCAGAGAGTGGGCATGCTGAGTTTGGCACAGTTAGCACTGTGTTCACACCGTATGTTATCTGCATTAGTGCCGGTTCACCTAACGCCATCTCAATAAGCGGCATTGGGGGCACCCGCACTAATGCAGCATGTGTTAGGGGACAGGGTACTGCTTTAACTGCCAGGGAAGTGCTTTCCACGCCCCCTACAGTTAATACAGAGGTGTTGCACCTAACACACCTTTGGTTCAGCGCTATTGGCACATTAATTGCAACACCTTAGTGCCCGTTAGTAAAAAAAAACCCTAAAAGCCTGCTAATCTTAATATCACCAGTCTAACTACTGACTGATTTAATCCAAATTTCATTTTTCTAAGTCTAAATCCAGAAAGGCTTCTTCTAAAAAGAACAGCATTAAGTTTATGCCAAAATCCACAGTATCAACCCTACATCTGAGTTCATGCAGCAGCAAGTTCCAGAGTAAGAGACTGACTACAGAAATTAAACATGAATGAACAGTGTTCAAACAGATCTGCTAAAAGTTAAGAACATCAGATAGATGCAGCTGCTCCGACCTTAAAGCTCATTCTGGGAAATGCACAAGGAAGACAGCAAATAAACACACAGGAGCCACTGGTTCACAATAGGGGTCATTCCAGAACCCGAATAGGCCATTTGCACGTGCGATGGCGACACGTATCTCACAAAAATGTCTACGGGTGTATTCTGGTACATGGTGCATGAGGACGTCCATGATGCTTGCACAGGGATCTCTGTCTGTGGCTGGAGGGGCCGAATGGGGGCGTGGTTTGCTGCGGAGATGTGTGTAACGTATTCTGGAAAGGTCCGTGTATGTTTTCTTACTTCCCTGCAGACGTGCCTGTTATTCCTGCCAGAGATGTGGAATAAGGCCAGTACTTAGAAAATTTTCTGCTGTTCTACAATTCATCCCTGCCAGTGAGAGTGTGTGTGCGTGGTTTGAGGATTGCACGGGTGGATCTGGTGTGCTGATCTGCAATTCAGGGAGGACATGAATACCTGGCCAGTACCTGGACCGTACAGATGATTGCAGTGTCACCAAATGCCAGTGTGATAGGGCAGCCATACATCAGCTCTGCCAGGCACTGGAGACATGACTGATGTTGTGCCGATATTCCCCAGATTGTGCCATGAGGCCTACATCCTTACCCAGTTCAGGATCTATGCAAGCTACGAGACTGGTGATATATCTGGAGGCTGGCTACTTGTTATGATGGCACAGGGATCCCCCTTCGTATGCCCACACAAGCCTGACCAGGGGAGCATTGCCACAAAGCTGACTGTAGGAAGGAAGGCAGGCTTGCCCCACAGATAGTGGCTGTGAGAAATGCCGGTACCCAGATATGTGGGAAGCAGATGTCATAGCCAGAAGGTAAGGGTCCATATTTAGCATTTTAAAGAGTGTTTTTAGAGATGACCAATGCAAGAATAACTGAAGCATTTTTATTCTACCAAGTACTTTTTGATGCAAGATATATGTCATGACAAACATGTTAATATTTATCTTCTCTTATAATATATTAGAATGCACTGAAATTACTTAGCACGTTTCTGGGCATGAAAAAGACTAGTATATAGTCTAATTTACATCAGCATTCATTTATCATTAGTATTTGTCTAGTTTGCATCAGCAAAATACTGTCAGTGAGAACAGCAGCTTAGGAGATGCATGTTTTAACTAAGGAGGAGTGACCATCAGAGGCGTCCACGGATATATCGCAGAGACAGGCACGATCAGAAACTCCTAGCATCACAACCCCTCTTCTCCAGCAACCCAAAAAAATAAACTGCCTCATCCACATACAGGCTGACGAAGCCACCTGGAACAACACAGCATCCAAACAACTGGACACAAACAGTGTCTAATAAATGCCTGCTCTATCAGGAATAAGATCCATACAATATCCGATTACATACATGACCAGAATGTTCAGATCATGTGCATAACTGAATCATGGCTTACAGACACGGACACTGTCCTTCTGAACCAACTTACCCCTCCTCACATGGAGCCTCACCAATCAACCAGAAAAGGACGCAAAGGAGGAGGTACACTCATTCTAGCTGACAAACAACTAAACCTAAAAACCATCAACAAGCTCTCCATCCCCACTCTCAACTCTCTAACTCTAAAAAGCAAAGACATAATGATATGCTTATTTTACCGAGCTCCCACTTCCAAACCTGACGACTTATCAGCCATAATCAAGTTAACCACCAGATATACCAACAAAGGCAAGTTACCCATAATCATAGGCGACTTCAACCTAAACTCCTTAGCCCCAGCTCATGCAAAAGCTTTCCTGGAAGCCTTAACCACCTTGGATTTCTATCAGATTATATCAAGACAGACACACATTGCTGGCAACACCCTGGACCTAGTCTTCCTACCTTCTATCACCCACACCTTGATCTCCCAGATCAATCATCAGGTAACTCCCGTACCATGGTCTGACCACTATGCAATTACCTTTAACATTCCTTCTGTCCCACAACAATCCAGACAGCACTACATGAACTCACAAGGACGATTCAAAGAATTCAATAAGGACAAACTTCTAGACCAAATAACTAGAAAGCAGCCCTCATGACCTAACATCTCTAATACAGACCTGGAACCAATCCATCTCCCATGCCACCTCCACACCATCAAACCTGAGAACTTCCAAGAGAGAGAAAAAAAAGCCTCTTGGTACTCATCAGACATCAAACAAGCAAAAGCCTCCTTGAGAAGACTTGAAAGGCAATGGAGAAAAACAAGAGCTTGATCAGACAAACAAGAATACATGACTAAACAACATGAATACAACAAACTAATTCACAAGCACAAGAGAGAACATCACACAGACATTATAATGACCTCCTTAAACTGACCCAGGGAGCTATTCTCCATAGTGAAAACCCTTTCTAAAACCCCTCAAGCCCAAGACAAAGATGCTCTAACCCCCGAATCCTATACATTCTACCTTCAAATCAAACTATCCTGCCCACAAATGCCACAAAAGCTTCCCTCCCCAACGATGAGTGAGCAAACTCAATTAAGCAACTGGTCCACTTTTTATCCAGTCACCGAAGATCATTGCATCAATCTACTCAAAGCCCTAAACACATCCACTTGTCCGCTAGATCCATGCCCAAATACCTACATAAAGACAATGGCACATGAACTAGCCCCAACACTCAGCAAGATAGTTAACGCCTCACTAACTCAAGGAACCATGCCACCCCAACTAAAAATCTCATCTATCAGACCTCTACTAAAGAATAACACACTTGACCCAACTTCTCCCACCTCCTACTGACCTATTTCCAGTAGTCCACTCCTATCCAAACTAATAGAGAAAGCGGTCCAACGTCAGCTGCAAGAGCAGGTTGATGCCTCAGCTCCACTCGACAGCCAACAGCATGTTTTCAGAGAGTACCACGGGGTCGAAACTTTATTGACATCCCTCCTGAACACAGTAATCAAGGGACTCTAAGATATCACAAAAGGATCTGTCTTATTATTTTTAGACATAACAGCAGCCTTCAACTCAATCACCCACTCCATACTACTCAAAAGGCTAAGAGAAATAGGAGTAAGTGGCACACATCTGGCACGGTTTCACTCCTTCCTAAATGGCAGAAAATCCCAAGTCAAAATAAAAGGCAATACCTCTCGACCTTTCCCTTTAAAACAAGGGCTTCCTCAAGGATCATCTCTTTCAGCCTTACTCTTCAACCTTTACTTACAGCCAGCATGTAAAATTCTACAAGACCACAACATATACTACCACCTATATGTAGACGATCTTATGATATACATTGACCTAGACACAAGGAACCCTAACTTCTCCAGCATCTCTTCATGCATTTCAGCAATAACCGATTGGCTAAATCTACGCAACCTCAAGATCAACTATAAAAAATCAGAAGCCCTCATAGTCACAAGGGACCCCACATTCAAACCTCCAGAAACCATAACAATTGGAAGCAGATTCATCCCACTAAAAAAGGAGGTAAAGTACCTGGGAATCCATCTTGACCAGAGACTCAACTTCCAGTCCCACATTAACAAGACCACTGCTAAGGTCTATTACAAAATGAAGCTGCTAAAAAAAACCTCAGACCTCTACTTGATCAGAACCACTTCCAGTCTGTCTGCCAGGTGCTAATTACACCACACTTTGATTGCAACCTAATTCTACATGGCCTACCCAAGCGCACAATCCAAGCCTTACAACTAGCCCAAAACGCAACAGCCCAACTAATCACAAGATCCAGGAAGCCAGACCATATCACTCCTATACCTGAATCTCTACACTGGCTCCCCATCAACTCACGAATAAAATATAAAGCCATAATGATGGCTTTCAAGATTCAACACAATCAATCTGCCAACTGCTTAAAAAACACAATTAGAAGAACCCCCGACAACAGATCAAGGAGAACCCAACATCAAAACTCCCTTGCAAGTACCACATCACACTCAGGCATCTCCTAGAATACCCTACACAGAGTATTCACATTCTACATCCCTTCGCTATGGAACTCTCTCCCACCCCTCCTGAGAGCCACCATAGACACTACAGACTTCAGGAAGCTATTAAAGACTCACTTATTCGCCGAGCATTTCCATAACCCTCCAGTCATCTAAGACATTACCTATAACACAGACAGAGCTGTAAATAGTTAATTGTTAAATGTAAGCACTGTTGCTGTATTGTACATAGTTCTAATGAAATGTTTTATGAAAACAAGTTCTGTTCCATGTAAACCACCTTGAGATTCTGAAAGGCGGTATATAAAAAATGTTAAATAAATAAACATGCAACTGTTCAGAATACAGTGAATGCAGGGACATCCAAAACCATTTCAACACCTACCTATGTCCCATAATATTAGCGGGGATGGGTTTCTCCGCTTCACTCTATGGCCTGTGCCTGCACCCACGCGCACCTCTCACTTCGAATATGTGCATGAGCCGGCTGAACAGCATGTTGGATGTGTTGTGCTGGACACGTCAACGTGCTGATTCCATAAATGTGGGCAAGTCTATACCCACAGATGCGGAATTAGGACTGAATTGGGCCTGTACCCTATTTAAACGTGTCCACCAGAGAGAACTGGCCTATATGGAATCTGCCTCTATGTTAATGCTGGTTTACACAAGACCTTGTCAATGTAAAAATGCAGAGCATTACTTTCAAGGACAGATGTTCAGCTAAAGTAATATTTTCTTTTATTCTGCAAAGAGTGTCTTCCAATCCTTGGCTCATAAGTCAGACCGGCATCATGGGCTGATGCAAGCTTAATATAGCATGGAACTGCTAAGATAAGTAGATAATTAAGTTCCAAGAAGTGGCTTTTGGGCATCTAGAATCTAGTGGGTAAAAGCCTAATTAATGATCTAAAGAGGTAAACAATGGAATTCTAACATCAATGGATGATTCCACATAGGGTGTTAATAGAATGAATTTGTGAAGAAATAACAATATAAAGAAAGGGGGAAAAGTGAAGTAACAATGTTTTTATGTATTACAAAATTAGGTAATTTGAATATTTTAGCTGTGATAGCACTGTATGCTAAATGATTGTTCTGACAGAAGTTCCACATTTTCTTCCTATCTTAAGTATATCAGGGTCCTAGACTTCCATTGAATAGCCTGAAGTTGCATGAGATTCACCAATATTATTTGTTATCTCATCTGTTCTTTCATAAGGAAAACCATATTTCTTAAAGAACAATGAGACTTCTATGATGCAAGGGACAGAGGAAGTCATACAGCTATATCATACTGTGCCATTGTAATGGATTTTCTTTTGCATTCTGCTGCTAGCAAGAAAATTCAGTTTAAGGCAGAGGTTTCAAACCCTGTCATGGGGGCATAGGCAACAGAAAGGGGTGGGCCACAGGGGCCATGTCCTCACCAATATTTTTCTCATGACGGTATTAGCAATAGAGAGCTTGAAGATAGGGCTAGAGATTGGTTTGTTTGGCCCCTCCAACCAAAAGGTTGTTCCACTGTCCCCTGTTGGGGGACCTCCAGCCTGGCAGGTTCAAAGGATATCCACAATAAATAGTCAAGAGATAGATTTACATGCACTGGAGGCAATGTATGTAAATCTATCTAATGCATATTCACTGGGGATATCCTGAAAACTCAAATCAGCTGGAGGTCTCCCAGGACAGGGTTGGGAACCTCTGTTCAAAGACAAAACTAAATAGATAGATAGTGCCATAGTGATGTAAGACCTGCTAACGTCAGAGGATTGCAGGTCTCTTATTCTGCCATCTACATGAACCCAAGAGAAAGCTGAGATAAGATGGATACAGGATAGTCATATGTACAAATTATATACAGAACTTCCTGCCTTCTTAGTCTAGGTTAGGGCAAGTTGCTTGTGCGATATATTAACAACGTTGAAGTTGCATTTTATTTGGCTTTCTAAATGCCCCATGAAGGCCTGAAAATAAGATGGGAATACTCTTGCAATGTCACATGCTCCCCTAATGAACATTTCAAGAATTCAAATCAAACAGCTGAAGGAAAAATCAAAAGCAAGCAAGACTGCCTTTTAAAAGAAAAAAGAATTCATTCAGGGCCTCGTTTAATAAGGCCCGCGCCGGTAATGCACATGTGGGCCACATTACCAGCGTGGGGGCCCTCGTTAACTTCATGGGGCTTGTGCATCCATCCCTCTCCAGTTAGCACAGACCTAAGATGCAGCATTGTGCAAGCCAGCTGTGGGAACATGCAACAGCACCCACTGGGAGCAGCAGATGTGGTTAGCGCAAGTTAATAATGCCCGTGTTAGCCGTGACCTGCCGTTAAATACCTCAGTTCAGCCCCTGGCTGGCCCAATCCCCATCCCCATCATATGCAACCTGGATAGCATGGGAATTTTAGCACCGGGGCCCATGCTACGTTTCGGTGCTGTGCCCAAACCGTATGCTCAACCTCATGCTACGAAGACCATGTCCCACAGGACCTGTATTCACTCATCCAGGCAACATTCAAGCATTTCTGAAAGCAGTAGAGACGTTAGGATCCGAACCCTGCCTATCTTACTCCTCTGGCTTCTCTTGTTTTTTTGGCCACAGTGATTGTAAAAGATTTTGCACTAGAATGTGGTACGATTCCTTTAAATAGCTGCCATGGCATATGTCCCATCAATGATGCTAAATGAGTTCTCAAAGAAAAAAATTTAGCATGAATTACATTCTCAGCAGATGTGTAATACTTTCTAAAAATTTTGATGCACTTATTTTTCTGTAACACAGATGCTGAAATGCTTATTAAATGCTACTTGCATAATTTAGCACATAAATGCAGCTTTAGTTCTTTTTGAGCGGAAATAGTTGGTGCCGCCTATTTATTCCATGATGATTTTATGATGATATATTTGCATAATGATTCTTTGAGGATTGTTTTCTCCTTGGCAAGTTGTGTAATTAATGAAGGCTGGTGAAATCTGTTTTTTATTTTTATTCTTTTAAAAAGTGTTCTTCAAAGAATAAAAGCAATGAGGAAAACTTTTTGATGTTTCCGAGAGTAGATGATGTACACTGGAACCCAACTGAATCATGGATTGGGATCCAAAGGTGAGAGAGATGACGTACTTTGTACTTTTCAAGGAGCTCAACCTGTGTACATACAGCTAAAATTTGACCAATTAGTTTTTAAATTATGATGGAATGCCTAAATTCTGTAGATCTCTACGTAATGAGATGTATTCATCTCATAATTTATAGACATTAACATCAAGAAAGCTTGAGGCCTAGTAATATAAAAGATTAGTTTATCTGTACATCTTTCACTGTCTGACTTTTTGTTTTCTTTTCCATCCAACATATTATCATTAATCACATTTGGGGTCAGATATGCTAAGCATTTTTCCCATAGACGCTGTTTGTTAACAGGATGTCTATGTGGAAAGTCCAAAAAGGCAAGCTATATTAAGCCTGTTCTATAAAGCCATTAAGACACTTTTAGATCACCTGCTATTCACTATATCACTCATTGCATATTCCTAGGGACCTCACAAGGGCTTATCTTAAAGCAAGGTTTCTCAACCCAGTCCTTGGAACACGCCAAGCCAGTCTGGTATTTTTAGGATAACCACAAAGAATATGCCTGAGATAGATTTCCATGCAACGCCTCCATCGTAAGCAGATCTCTCTCATGCATATTTATTGTGGTTATCCTGAAAACCTGTCTGGCTAGTTTTGTCCCAAGGACTGGGTTGAAAACCCCTGGCTTAGTCTTTCTGGCTAAGCAAAACGCAGTCATCAGTCCCAGAATATCTTTATTTTTCTTTTCTTTTCATTTCATTTAGTAGCCATCTAGGAGTCTTCAGCTGTCCTGAATGAATCTGCTCTGTTGCTCGCTGAAGTTAAGCAAGGTTGGATCTGGCTAGTTCTTGGATGAGGACCACCTTGGATTACCAGAGGCTGTAAGCTCATTATTTATTTATCTATTTGAGACGTTTATATACCGCATTTCAATACGGTTTACATCGAACAGAACAGAACTTTACATGGAACGTGTTAGCATTAAAAGGAACAGTGAACCAAAATATAAGACATTCATATAACTTTACAGGGAACTAGTAAATGTTCCGAAACCTTAACATGTAACTATTAAATAATCCAGAGCATTAATAACATACCACAATTCCAGATGAAATGTTGAACAGATATATTTGGTATTTTGTTGTTGCATTGTTCTTGTTGAGAAGTGAAGGTAGGACTATGGGGTAGATGTGATTTAGTTGTGTCGTTTTCATGTTTGTGTTAAACCCTGGAAACGCATATGGAACAGGTGCGTTTTGAGCAATGTCCTGAAATCTTTAAGGTCTGTAGTTGTTCAGATTTTCACAGGGAGGGAGTTTCATATTGCTGGAGCACAGAGGGAGAAAGCTCTTTCACATGCTGATTGGTTGTACTTCATGAAGTCTGTGTGAGAGGCAAGAAGGTGTTCTACGGTGCTTTTTCTTTGTTATTGGGGAGTTTTCTTATAATGGTCTGTAGGTAATCAAAGGATTGGTTGTGGAGTAATTTAAATATAGTAACAATGTTTTTGTATTTGATTCTGTCTGGTAGAGGTATCCAGGGGAGCTCTTTCATAATGTGGGTGATGTGTGAGCCCCTTGATGTTTCAGTGAGGACCCTCACCACAGTGTGCTGGGCTAGTTGTAATGGGAGCAGATGGTATTTCAGCAACCCTTGGAGAATTGTGTTGCAAAAGTCAATGTGTGGAAGTGATATTGCTTGGAAAACAATTATGCAGAAGAAAGGCCTGGCAATCTACTCCTGGTCACACTTTGCCAAGAAAACTTACCTTTACAAATAGTCCAAGGCAGAATACAATAAAACATATATAATCATACATACGGTACACAAAACAATGCTTATATAAAAATGGATCCAAACCAACCCAACCCTCCAACTGTCTTAGCAACAAAAAACAATTTTTGCAAAACTTGCTTTACAAAAACAGCTTGCCAAAGCAGCTTACTCAGGATCTATAGTTTTGCACAGCTCATGCAGTGTAGATAGTTTAACGCAGCAAAGACAATTAGTGCCTTCTGCATGCCAAATCCAGTTATTCAGGCTCCTCTTTCGACAGGCGTCTCCATCAGGGATAATGCTCTCAATGATCCCTTCTCCCAGATAGCTCAAACAATGCTGAAAATGATCACCCCTCACATTATGAGCTAACATACTTACCCTATTCATAGCACAGATACCTTTACCACTACAAACCAGAAAAACACATCCAAAGATTGCAAATCTTCAAAAAGAACACTTCAAGAACCAAAACAGGATTTTCTACTAATTAAATCCAAAATATTTGTTGATTTCAAACTTTTTATTCTTTAACTCTGTCTTTTAGTTATGAGAAGGAAAAAGACCTCAGTAAAACGTTCACATTATTGATCTAAATTAGAAACATTGAAACAAGATAAACATCATATGCAGGGCTGTTTTTTTGCAACTCAAATGCATGACCCTTCATTTTTTAGCATTAAATCTCAACTTCCAAATTCTCAACCATCCTTTAAGCTTTGCTAGATCCCTCCTCATGTTATCCACATCTTCCTGGTGTCTGCTCTACTGCAGATCTTGGTACCATCTGCACAGAAGCGAGCTTTACCTGACAGCCCTTCCACGAACATGTTAAAAAGAATTGAGTAAATTGGAGTAGTCACTCAAACAAAAGGGATCATAATAAGTTCTTCAACCTCCAAAATACCACAGTCTGGATCTCAATCAATCAAAAAATGTAGGGATACTTGAAAGAACATTCTGTGATGCAATCTAAAATATCACTGACCAGCAGAAAGGAGGAGGTACTAATGCCACTGTACAAGTCGCTGGTGACGCCTCACTTGGAATATTGTGTCCAGTTTCGGAGACCATATCTCGCAAGGATATAAAAAGACTGGAAGCGGTTCAGAGGAAGGCGACCAAAATGATTTGGAGCCTGCATCATAAGACTTATGAGAAGAGACTTGAAGACCTAAATATATACACTCTGGAGGAGAGGAGGAACAGGGGCGATATGATTCAGACCTTTAAATACTTAGAGTATTAATGAACAAACAATCCTCTTCCAAAGACTGGGAAGCTGTAAAACTAGAGGGCATAACATGAAGCTTTGATGGGGTAAATTGAAAGGCAATGTCAGGAAATACCTTTTCACTGAAAGGGTGGTGGATGCTTGGAATGCCCTCCCGATGGAAGTGGTGGGGGCAAATACAGTGACAGAATTCAAAATGGCATGAGACAGACACAATAGGATAAAATCAAAATAAGCATAACTATCTCTTATATCTCAACAAATAGGGGTGACCTACATGAGGCTGTGGGTACATCCCTAAACAAAGGCATGGGGAGGAGTGACCTGCATGGAGCGATGGGCGCACCTACTCTTGCCGCCTTGCTGGGCAGACTAGATGGACCATGCTGGTCTTTATCTGCCGTCATATACTATGTTACTATGTTACTGACACTGGCCAGCATTTGGCATCTCTAGTGCGTCATGGTATCATTTTAGCTCTTGTGGCATTCTCCTATGCCAGTGTTTTTCAAACTTCTATTCCATATGACCCCATTTTAGCAACTGAAAATTCATGTAACTCCAGATGATGATTAAATCAAAATAGCAGGTGTCCGGCCTCCTCGCCCTCCCTCCACCCATCTAAAGCAGGAAGGCAGCAGCAGCAGCAGAGGGTCCCTTGCGTCAGTGTGCAGCGTGTGCTTAAAGACCCCAGTACTCGGCAGGGGTTTCCAGCCTAACAGGAAGCTTACCCGGGAGGAGGAAAGGACTTACGAATGTTCACTGGCTCACAGGCCACATGCTGACTGGTATAGGTCACAGTGAAAGCCTAGAGAGGCCCTGTTTCTGTGACCCCATCCACTAATGATGTGACCCCATTTGGGATCCCAGCCCCAAGTTTGGGAACTGCTGCGCTATGCTTTTAAACTTTGTGGCATACTGCCTACATCTTCTTCCTACAGTGATTGAAAGTGATTATATAATGATGATCCTTGCTGGAGGGGCTGAATTTACCTATCAAAAGGCAGAGAAATCTTATATAAACGAAGCTGAAGATGTTCAAAACTGAAGTGTGAATGCAAGACCCATCCTCTCTGCCTTTTTTCTCAAGTTTCTGCAATACATCAGATCCTATTTGACCTCTGAATTTAATTTTGCTTTTATCTATTTTAAATTTATTACAATTTTCAATCACAATACAAGAAAACAATTTTTCACGGAAAAAAGACAGAGACATATACTAAAACCAGAGAGTATGTTATAACGGCACAGCTAGGTTTGACACATGAGTGCCTATTGAGGTCATGTTAGACGTCCTCGTCGTGATTTGCATGTCTGAAAATGCCCATTCAGACTTGCAAATCACCTCCGTGTCCCAAGAGACATTTAAAAAAGGCCGAACTATACACATGTCCACACAATCATGTCCATCTCGCACAGGGGCGTGGTGGGAGCAGGTCCAGGGCATTCCAATAAAAATACACATTCCCGATTTCAGAACGGCGCTACCCATGGAAAACCACCAGCAGACACGTCCATGTCCTTGGCACAAATAAGAATTTGGAAAGTGCTTGTTTCAGCCAACTTTCAGCACTAGTGATGAAGGTGGGATTGCCTCTTATTGCTATGGTACTTCCCCCCCCCCCCCCAAAGAAGGAAAGCAGGTGGAAAACAGGGCCTCTTTGAATACTGCCCTGGCCCTTCACATCTCCATTTGCAAAATGGCAGGCCAAGAAGTGTGCGTAGCAACATATACCAATGCAGACGCATGTATGTTGCTGGTACTGTTAACATCCATGTTATGCACGTCCATGTTTCTAAAATGTGATAGTTTCCTGTACATGTCTGCGGCTGTATTCTGCACAACCCCATTTCCTTCTTAGTTTGTGGAGATGTTTATCATTTGGGGTGGAGAGAAACTGATTTTAGCGGGTATTTTCACTGCCCACCATCTCTGCTGCAGGAGAGGGGCGACAGGGCCGGCAAGAGGTGCCCCTGATGGGCAACGCTCTAGGTGCCCGCCTAGCTCACCTGTTGGTCACACCGGCCCTGCCTGCTATGAAAATCCCACACTAACTGCTTCATGTGTGATTGTGCAGAGACGGATGGTTTGGGGGGGAGGGTCTAACATGGGCACGGGCACCTTGCGGTTAGTGCATGCATTATGGGGACATGCTGACTGCGAATGTTGCCGTTAGCGTGAATGCAATTAATCTACTCCAAGGGGTGCTGGTAAGTGCACCCACATGCTTCTTAGTGTGACGTGGCACATTACCGAAGCACTAATGGTAGGGGGATGGGCGCACATGCCCTCAAAATGAGTACAGGCCTCCACGCTAGTTTTGCGGCTGAAACGCACACCAATGATGTTCCTTTAAGTAAACATAGCCCAATGTTTGGACTAACCTTTCCCTTACTACATGATAGATACTAGTAACATTCTCAGTAGAAAAGGAGATGAGCTATACAGTGACATAATTAGAAAAACAGCAATAAAAGACAATAAATTAGCTCAACAAAACCCTTTTCCCCCATGGCTAGTCATCAGAATGTAACATCTAATCTATTCTAATGAAGGGCAGGATGAAGAATGAGAAATAAAATCCTAATGTATTTTCTGTGGTTAGACAGTATGGTCTGCTTGTTCACTGTTAGTCACACGCTTTCCCTTCACGTTTCTTCCTCCAGGGAAACCAAATTTTGGGCAATAACGGAAAAAGCAAGCAAAAAAATAAAAAGTATGAGACATGGTAGTCACAGCATCTCTGTACAAAAAATGCACCTTCCAGAATTAATAGGTGTAGGTCACCTGAAAATGATAACATGGTAAACAGAAAAGGAATCCCATTACTGCTACTGGAGATCTTTCAGCCATTTCCTGCGCTATGAAAATAATTTTATGACGGCTTTCCATGCACAATACTGCATTTGCACATAGGGCATTTCATAACATTTGCTGCTATATACACATACTCGGGAAGGGATCCCACAGCTCCCTGTAAAATCTCTTGACAAAGTCATGGCGAAAAAGCAAACCATTGAAAAAGTCAGACTGTGCACTTACCTGATCTCACATGTCTGTAGTGACTGGGCTTCTTTACCTTTCCCCTTCTGTATGGCCTATATTCAGCAAAATTCTGGAAGAAGTGATTTATGAAAATGGATTTGTGCAGAACAGAAGCAAATACCCCCAGAGAAGTTGGGACCGATGAGAAAGGCAAAGAAGCAAAACTCAAATTTATTCTAACACTATGGGGGTCATTCTGTCCCACAAATAGTGGGGATGGATGTCATGTTGTGATGTCCATCCCTGCTATTTGCCCCTTGCCAGCACCGGCAAAAATCTCCCCATATGAACAATGTGTTTGTACAGGGAGGCTCAGACGGGGGCAGGAGGGGGCGTTCCAGAGGCAGAGTGAGAGCAGGGCATGGACGATCCACAACCCCGGACATTCAGGGCCGATTCTGATGTTCCGGGGCCATGAATGTAGACGGGAGACTTATTCCACCACAGAGGTGGAATAAGTCCCCCTGGACATCAGGGAATCAAGCTTCCGGGCTGGGAACAAAAGATAGGGGTTCAGGAAGATCCCCACAGCCAGCTATGGGAGGCCAGAACGAGGGTCCAGCAGCAGGGAATGATGTAAATCGTCAGCCATGGCACTGTGCTCCTTTCAGGAGACTGACTGAGGTAGCCAGGCAAGTGGCTGTGAATGCAGGCCAATCGGAATTGGGGCCCAGTCTGCACGTTCAGGCCCTAGACCCAGTTGTGATCCCACGGGCATGTCTAGCCCCCCACAGAATCGGGTCTAACTCTGGGTATTCTGATTCCAATCGGATGCACAGGGGCCTGGATGGCCACATTGGAATGCGCCTCCATGCAAATACTATAAATTATAAAGGGAGTGATTTTATAAAGAGTAATGTGCTAATTATACATATAAGTCCTTAGTTTAAAGGATTTGGGCACGTGAATGGCCACTTATGTGTACAGTTTGAGTGGTCACTATTTCTGTAACTGTGCATCTAACTATGTTCACACATACTTTCCATTGGTGGGTACGTAGGGGTGGAGCTTGGGCATAGCACAGGCAGGGCCTAAATTTACACATCTAGGTGGGGCCTAAATGTATGTGCTGTTCTATCTAATTAGGCACATGCAGTTACACTTAGTCTAGGGCAGGTATAACTGCCACGACAAGGTTAAGGTGCATCAAGATGGATGTTCTCGCTAAACTGCGCTGAGTCCTCCGCCGGCATTCCTGCTGGTGGGGGGAGGTGCAAAGCGATCGTGAAAGCAATCATACTTAGGATCGTGTGGCATAGGTAGGTCCCAAGGGCAGGGGCGGCCCAAGGGGGGTGCGGGGCCATGTGCGGAGACTCAGTGCGGGGCCTCATTTGCATAAGTGGCCTTATTTGCATAAATATTTGCATAATGTTACCATACACTAACTTTTAGTAAACATGTCTCTTAATGAGTGTATGGATAAAGAAAGACTAAAAGATTTCTACATTACTATAATCCAGTGCCAACCGCCAGGCACATTAGGAACCACTACAAACGCTGCCCATTTAGAACCCATAGCAAACCCACCGTATCCTGACAGCATTACCAGGACTCACAAAGCACCATACCCTACCTATCAAAAGGCAACACTGCAAATATTAAACCAATACATTTCAGAGAATACTGGGGAAAGAGAACAAGTGGCAATGTCAAATAGGAATTACATAAACAGAATACCTCAGCTCAGTTACACATGCAGAACATAGACCATCACCAAACAAGGAATCACAATTTAGAAACAGGAAGGCAATAATTAAACTGGGAACCCCAAAAGCCAAACTTGGAAGTACAACAACACTGTAGAAATAAAACTATAAATTAATTTCCTCTTGTACCAAACAAAGCACAGACGTTAATGATGCACATTTCCTAGAGGTTTCATATTCCAGTTAATAAATTCAAAATAAAGAGATATTTCTACCTTTTGTGCATTTTTTTTTCAGTTGCAATTGTTCCAGCCACTTTCTTCTGGTTTCTTCATGTTTTCTGCTAACTGTCCATCGTCTGCTGTCCATTTGTTCTTTCTTCTCTCTTCTAGTTTTTTTTTCCATTCTCTCTCTCTACATCTGCTTTAACATACTAATCTTTCTCCTTTTGCTCTTTCCTCATTCCTATTTCATCCACACAAATTTTACCCCTCCATCCTCAATCCCCACTTATTCTCCCAATACCAGGCCAATTGTAGATTTTTCATCCCTCCCACACAAAATATTTGTCCCCTCTCCATTTTACTCTCCCAGCCCCATCCCATTCTAATCCTCCCCCAACATCAGCTCCCTTCTAGTTCCAGTCTCACCCAGCATCCATTCCCTTCTAGTCCCTGCATCAGCCCATTTCCAGTCCTAGCCCACCATCAACCCATTTCCAGTCCTAGCTCCCCCATCCATTTTCAGTCTGAGTCCCTTCATCAGCTCATTTCCAATCCTAGCCCCCCATCAGCCCATTTCTAGTCATTTCCTAGCCCCATCATCAGCCCATGTCAAATCATAGCTCCCCTCCACTCAGTCCAATTCCAGTCCAAGCCCCCCCCCCCATGAGCCTACTTTCAGTTCTAGCCCCTCCATGAGTCCATTTCAATTCAAGCCCCCACCACAGCCCATTTCCAATCTTAGCTCCCCCCAACAGCCCATTTCCAGTCCTATCCTAGCTGCTCCATCAGCCCATTTTCAGTCCTAGCTCCCTTCCCTCACAGCCCATTTCCATTCCAAGCTCCCTCCCCATCAGCTATTTGCAGTTCAAGCCTCCCCTTCCACTCAGCCCATTTCCAGTCATAGCAACCACCCAACCCATTACCAGTCCTAGCCCCCCATCAACCCACTTCCAGTCCTAACCCCCCATCACCCCATTTTCAGTTTAAGCCCCCCTATAACCCATTACCAGCCCTAACCCCCCCATCAGCCCACTTCCAGTCTTAACCCCATCAGCCCATTGCCAGTCCTAAACCCCCCCATCAGCCCACAGCCCATTACCAGTCCTAACCACATCAGCCCACCTCAAGTCCTAACCCCTCCCCATCAGCCCATTAGCAGTCCTAACCCACCTCCACCCCCAGCCCATTAGCAGTCCTAAACCACCCCCACCCCCCCAGCCCATTAGCAGTCCTAACAACCCCCCAGCCCATTAGCAGTCCTAACAACCCCCCCAGCCCAGCCCATTAGCAGTCCTAACAACCCCCCCCAGCCCAGCCCAGCCCATTAGCAGTGCTAACAACCCCCAGCCCAGCCCATTAGCAGTCCTAACAACCCCCCCCCCAGCCCATTAGCAGTCCTAACAAACCCCCCAGCCCAGCCCATTAGCAGTCCTAACAACCCCCCCCAGCCCAGCCCAGCCCAGCCCAGCCCATTAGCAGTCCTAACAACCCCCCCCAGCCCAGCCCCGCCCCTTAGCAGTCCAAACAACCCCCCCCCAGCCCAGCCCAGCCCATTATTTATTTATTTATTTATTTATTAACATTTCTTATATACCGCACTCTTTGCCATCAGCGCGGTTTACAAACCCCCCCCCCAGCCCAGCCCATTAGCAGTCCTAACAAACCCCCCCAGCCCAGCCCATTAGCAGTCCTTACAACCCCCCCCCCCCAGCCCAGCCCATTAGCAGTCCTAACAACCCCCCCCCCAGCCCTCCCCTGTAGCAGCTCTCTCTTTGGAGCTGAAGTCAGACGCGCCGGCTTGCAGAGCAGAGCGCGAGGGAAGAGTTTCTCCCTCGCTGCTCTGTTAAGCCCGCGGGGGCTGATGGGAACTTCCCATCAGCCCCCGCGGGCTTAACAGAGCAGCGAGGGAGAAACTCCTCCCTCGCGCTCTGCAAGCCGGCGCGTCTGACTTCAGCTCCAAAGAGAGAGCTGCTACAGGGGAGGGCAGGCTCTGCCGTGCACAGGGGGGCCCCGCGGCACGCTCGATTCTGCCGCGGCGGCCCCGACCGCGGCAGCAGACAGGTGGGTTTTTTTTTTCCAATTTTACTTTTCAAAAGAATGTTTTTTGCGCGGGGCCCCCTGAAACGCGGGGCCTGTGCAAAAAACATTCTCGCTCAATGGACGGGCCG
The DNA here is from genome assembly GCA_033557465.1 of Ichthyophis bannanicus. NCBI lineage: Eukaryota > Metazoa > Chordata > Amphibia > Gymnophiona > Ichthyophiidae > Ichthyophis > Ichthyophis bannanicus. Next base: position 112,647,423 of record CM066049.1, on the reverse strand, counting down.
GCCCTGCCCAAGGGCCTGTTGCTGTGCGATCCTACGCATTTTCCCCCACCGGCTGGAATCAGGGGCGGTCTCATCACAGCTTAGCGGGAACATTGATCAGGACGACCCTGGGTAATACTGTACATGTTGACTGCATGGGAATTAAAATTACCCTCAAAATGTTCATAAAGCCCATTCATGAGCCTAGTGGCAGTACCGCAACATTACCAGTAGGGATGGAAGTCGCCATTTTGAATGTCGCTGCAGTCAGGGCAGGAGTGGAGTGGGACCGCTCATGCCTCAATCTCACTAGACACCAGGCGATACCCCAGGTCAGTGGTGGAAGCCTCTGCCTTAGGCTGAATGCTGGCATTAACCTTTAAAAAGGAGATAGAGCAGCTTTTAAACTAGATATTAGGGGAAAGCCGACAGTCGCCCAAGAGCGGATGGTTCGGAAGAATGTATCTTTGAAGGATACTACCAAAAGCAGAGAGGTTCCACAAAAGAGTAAAGTAGCCCAAATGCCCTCAAGTATGGAGCAGACTGAGCTTAAAGATCCCAAATTACCCATGTCTAACAATAGCCAAATTAATATGAATAAAATACATTCTCTAAAATGCTTGTATGCAAATGCTAGAAGTCTAAAAAATAAGATGGGAGAGTTAGAATATATAGCACTAAATGAAAGGTTAGATATGATTGGAATATCAGAGACATGGTGGAAGGAGGACAACCAGTGGGACACTGTGATACCTGGGTACAAACTATATTGTAATGATAGAGCTGATCAACTTGGTGGAGGGGTTGCTTTCTATGTTAGAGAGGGCATTGAGTCAGAAAGGATTAAAGTTTTGCAGGAAACAAAATCTGCTGTACAATCTATATGGATTGAAATTCCATGTAAAAGGGGGAAGGCAATGGCAGTGGGGGTGTACTATCGAGCGCCTTGCCAGAATGACCAAATGGATGATGAAATGCTCAAAGAAATCAAGGAAGCTAACAAAAGTTACAGTGCAGTAATAATAATGGGTGATTTCAACTACCCCGGTATCGACTGGGTCAGTGTCACGTCAGGACATGCTAGGGAGATAAAGTTCCTAGATGAAATAAATGACTGCTTCTTGGAGCAGCTGGTTCATAAACCAACGAGAGGGGAAGCCATATTAGACCTAGTCCTTAGTGGAACACCAGATCTAGTGCAAGAGATAAGGTTGTTGGGGCCACTTGGCAATAGTGATCATAGCATGATCGCCTTTGATTTAATTAGTGGAGGAGGGATAGTAAGGAACTCCACAGTACTACCTTTTAACTTTCGAAAGGGAGACTATGATAAAATGAGGAAAACAGTTAAGAAAAAACTAAAAGGAGCAGTTGCAAAGGTTAAAGATGTACATCAGGCTTGGCTGTTGTTGAAAAATACTATCTTGGAAGCCCAGACCAGCTGTATTCCACACTTTAAGAAAAGTGGAAGGAAGTCCAAAAAACTGCCAGCATGGTTTAAAGGTGAGGTCAGAGAGGCTGTTGCCAAAAAAGCATCTTTCAGGAAATGGAAAAAAGAGCCAAACGACGAAACCTGGAAACAGCACAAGCACTGGCAAGTCAAATGCAAGGCATTGATAAGGCAGGCAAAGGGAGAATTTGAGAAGAAGCTTGCTGCGGAAGCAAAAACGCGAAGTAAAGACCTTTTCAAGTACATTTGTAGCAGAAAACCTGTGAGAGAGTCAGTTGGTCCATTAGATGATAAAGGGGTTAAAGGAGCACTAAGAGGCGACAAGGCGATAGTGAGAGATTGAATGAATTCTTTGCTTCAGTCTTTACTGAGGAAGATGTAGGGATGTTACCCATGACTGAAGTGGTATTTAAAGGTGCGGAAGAATTGAAGGAAATATCGATACATCGGGAAGATGTATTACAACTATTAGATAAACTGAAGAGTAGCAAATCACTTGGGCCGGATGGTATACATCCAAGGGTGTTGAAAGAACTGACATATGAGATTGCAGACCTGCTATTAGTAATCTGTGAACTATCATTAAAATCATCTCTAATACCTGAAGACTGGAGGATCGCCAATGTAACACCAATTTTTAAAAAGGGTTCCAGGGGTGATCCAGGAAACTACAGACCAGTGAGCCTGACATCAGTACCGGGAAAAATGGTAGAAACCATCATAAAGAATAAAATTACTCAGCATGTAGATAGTCATGACCTAATGGGAGACAGCCAACATGGCTTTAGACAAGGAAGATCTTGTCTTACTAATCTGTTATGTTTTTTTGAAGCAGTGCATAATCAGGTGGACAAAGGTGAGTCGGTTGATATTGTGTATCTGGACTTTCAGAAAGCCTTTGACAAGGTCCCTCATCAGAGACTTTTGGCAAAACTAAAGAGTCATGGGATAGGAGGCAGTGTACTATTATGGATCAGGAACTGGTTAAAAGATAGAAAGCAGAGGGTAGGGCTAAATGGCCAATTTTCCCAATGGAGAAAGGTGAATAGTGGTGTACCCCAGGGATCTGTGCTGGGTCCGCTGCTTTTTGACATATTCATAAATGACCTGGAAAGTGGAATAACGAGTGAGGTTATCAAATTTGCAGATGACACAAAACTATTTAAAGTTGTTAAAACCCAAGAGGATTGTAGAAAATTGCAAGAGGATCTTGATAAATTGGAAGACTGGGCATCAAAATGGCAGATGAAATTTAATGTGGACAAGTGCAAGGTTATGCACCTAGGGAAGAACAACCCAAACTATGGTTACACGATGCAAGGTTCCACATTAGGAACCACCACCCAGGAAAAAGATTTAGGCGTCATTGTGGATAACATGTTAAAACCCTCGGCCCAGTGTGCAGCGGCGGCCAAGAGAGCAAATAGAATGCTAGGTATCATAAGGAAAGGAATGGAAAATAAAACAAAAGATATTATAATTCCTCTATATCGTTCCATGGTGAGACCGCACCTTGAATATTGTGTGCAATTCTGGTCGCCGTATCTTAAAAAAGATATAGCGATTTTAGAAAAGGTTCAGAGAAGAGCCACCAAAATGGTAAAGGGGATGGAAGGATACTCCTATGAAGAAAGGCTAAAAAGGTTAGGGCTCTTTAACCTGGAAAAGAGACGGCTGAGGCGTGATATGATAGAAGTCTATAAATTAATGAACGGAGTGGAACGGGTAAACGTAGATCGATTGTTTACCTTATCAGAATATAGAAAGACTAGGGGACATGCAATGAAGCTACAGGGTAAACTATTTAAGACTAATAAAAGAAAATATTTTTTCACTCAACGTGGAGGAAAGGTCCATAAACCATTATTAAGAAGGGACCCAGGATATCAATGCTTGAACCAATACAAGCATTGTGGAACCTGTGTCTCTTGGGGAAACTGCTAGGAACGTATGACCTAGATTGGCCACTGTTGGAAACAGTATACTGGACTTGATGGACCTTGGTCTGACCCAGTATGACATATCTTATGTTCTTATGTTCTTAATGTTGACACCTGAGAGCAAAGGAAATTTCATTCAGGTGGCACAATATATATATTTTTTTATTTAAAAGGATTTATATCCCGCTTTGTCCTGAAATCAAAGCGATTTACACTTCAAACAATCATTGGTCAGTGTCAGTAGGAGTCGGCATGCAGTGTTAACATGTGTGGATATTTGTGTGAGTGACTGGGATGATTTCTTGGTGCGCTGTTTACAGGATGAGCTATGTTCAAGGGTTACATAAAGGTGGGGGGGGGGGTAACATCATGTTTTAACAACTTAAACAGATGCCTCATTTCCTCTGTCCTTTGTACGCCCCCCTGCAAGTTCCACAAAGACTTTGCTTTTACCACACCTTAACTTTTGCAATTAAGGTACAATAAGTTCAAACACTTACCGCACTTCTGTAAACACTGCCTCTAAATGTTAAACTGTGAATGAAGTCATTGATAGACACTGTTTTAAGGCTTCTGTTGACTGACAGAAACATTAGTCATTGTTCGCTGCAAAGCTATATGATGCTTGTGACACCAAAACGTCTTTCATGCACTATTAAAGTTATTTTAACATCATGACTGGCTAATGAAAAAAAGAGCAATTTTACTGGAAAAGCACAAAAAGGTATGTGGATGTTCATGACAAATCTGCAAATGTTTGCTACTGAGCAGGCTCAGAGATCTAAAGATATTTTTTCCCCTCAGTGCCTGTACCAAAATATTCCTGCAGTTTAAACAAAGTGTTGCTCTTTCTTGCTCTGCTTGTCATCGGGGATTTAATTATATTACTGTGAAGTAATACAGCAGATCGACAAGCATTTATTTGATAAAGCAATTTTTTATCCTTTTCAAAATTAATCCAGTAATTGCTTCTGTTCTCCATCAAAAAAGGTTGAGTTGAAATAAAAAGCACGTTGTATAAACGGTAGGAGGTCAATTCCGATCAGGGGATGGGCCGGCTTTGCACCCAATTCTGCAAACACAGGAGCTAGACGTTCCCGTGGGAGCAGAATCAGGGCACTTTGACAGGCTGGATGGGCCCCGATTTTGAGAGCCGAGACATGCTGCATTCTCCCCGGCCAACCCTCCTTATACTCCTGTTGGAGCCCAGGTGTGGTGGCGTCCCATTGCCATGATACCGGGTTGCCATGCAGGTGCCCGATTCACCGCAACACATTTGAGGTGCTTTTCCCCACCACCTGACCTCCTGCGGGGCCTGCCAGGGCCAGGATAGGGCTGCAGGGATCCACCAGCTGTGGTTCACCTTTTTTTTTGGTGGGGGGGGGGGGTCCTCCATCACTGCCTGCCATCTTTCGGGGGACTTATTCCACCTCTGAGATGGAATAAATTCCCGTGCCATCTTGCCCTTGCCGGATATACAGGGCCGTGACCAGAATAGGCCCTGTACATCCGCGGTCATGGGCCCACCTCCACTCTCCACACTACTCCTTCCTGCCCCCTTCCAGAGCTCTCTGTACAAAGGCCCTATAGGTGTGGGGAGCTATCCGGCTAGAATAGGCCCCCAGTGAATAGCGGGGCTGGTACATCCAAACCAGACTTGCATCCCCGCTATTCGCTGTTTGGAATGACCCCCTATGCGGATAGTTGCATTTACTTAAAAGTAAATTCATTTAATATCATTTGGGGGGGGGAGGGGGTTAGGTTTTCAAATGGAATATGTCATCATGCACTTCCTAATGTTAATGTGCAATTAAACTCCCAAATCTTAACTTTTGAATCCATGCAACAGAAACCCAAGGAAAGCAAATGCTTGCACCTCAGTGGTCAAGAATTGCTCTGTGAGATCTTTAATCATGTTGATTATGTAGTTAGCTGAGTGAGATGCCTTAAAATGACATTATTGTGTCATGCATCTATTTGATGTTATATCTCGTCATGTCAGAATGTGCCACCAGACGTTGATGGCTTTTTAAATGTCTGTTACATATCAATGTCTAAGCCTTCTGTAATTGTTTTCCAGGAAGTCATTATCATGTTCCTCGGTTCTGCATTTCATTGGGAATACCGAAGACTGCTCATTGGCACATGAAGAGGGCTAGTACTAAATCGGAGAGACTGAGATCGTATCAGGCATACCCTAGCCTACAAATGATATATGGACATCTTGCCATGCAATGTGTGCTGCTGAGTCAATGCTGACTCCTGCTGATCCAGCAGCCCCTGGGTTTTCTTGGCAAGGTGTGACTGAAAGTAGAGTGCCAGGCCTTTCAGCATTTTATCTGGATATTTTTAAGCCCTCTACACCTGCAGCCAAGATATATGTATAAAGTTACTCAGATCGCAAACAAATTTTGCCACCATCTGGCTAACCTTAAATCTTGCTTCCAGACTGCCTTTCGGACATTGACTTGTCCTTCCAAAATTTATCCATTTGGAGATGGGGCATTTTGAAAACAGAGGACTTGTCTGGGTAACTTCCGAACTTAGCTGGGTAAGGCTCTTTGAACACTGGAACTTTAGGGCCCAATATTCAGCGACAGCAGCTAGCCACCACTGCTTAACATTAGACCCAAATATTCAATGGGCCCTGGTATTGAATATCCGGATTGCTCAGTTTGCTGTGAAGCTAACTGAACAGCGGCAATATTCAGCTGCTGCCCGACTGGCTTCAGTGGCGAAAGTTGTACCAGCCTTTACCGCGCCTGACTTTCACTGCATTGTGATACCTGGAAAACAGCCGAATATCATTACAACCTGGTTATCACTGGGTACCCCCCCCCCCCCCCATCCCCCTGGACAGCCCGTGGAATGCCTTGATGCTAACCGGTTATCATCAAGGTGTACAGAGGTAGCACTCATAGATATTCAACAGCGCTGAATATCCGCTGAATATCCCAGCCAAGGGGATTAATGTGGTCAGCAGGTCTTCTAACCGCATTATTCCCTTCAATATCTGGCCTTTAATATATAGGGACCAATTCTCAAAAGGATCTAGCCAGCTAATTCCTTAGATTGCTTGGAGTGAGCTTCTTCCCTAACTGGCTAAAGTTAGCTAGTGGTTTGTGATCACGGTTGTAGCTTGCTAGATTTAAGAAAATGTTGGCCTACATTTTACCCAGCTAGCTGTAGCCGATAACTCTTTTAAAGAGGCAGATAAACATATCTGACGTTCTTGGATAATGCTCGGTGGTGCTTTGTTGTATTTTGCAAATTTTCTAATTTCTTCACATTACTTTCAGTCTTAAGGTTCTGTGTTGATTTTAAGCAACATTAACTTGAAGGCACTGAAGCGTTTCTGCCTTGCAGTTACAATATAAACAGACACTGAGGGCAGTAAACAAACACCAATTAGTCATGTTAAATAACTTATGAAGCAAGAATGTGAAGAGCAAAAAAATAAATATTTGTTCATCCTGCTGCAGCCAGTGCTGTAAATTGAAAGCTGTTCTTATGCAAGATCCGAAGTTTTTGAGTAATTGGAGATTGGCTGCATTTCCTACTTGATTCTGCAACGGTCTGTATATACCACTCCAGAGACACCTATTTAAATAGGTGAAATATTTTCTGAATTAAAAAGGAAAGTAGATGTTCTGAGACCTGCGAATAGCGTTAATCATGGCGACGGTGCTGTTGAATATACCCAGATGCCACCAATGATCACCCCAATACTAGCCGGCTAGCCCCGGAGCATTCTGGGGGTGGTTCATAGACAGCACCTAGGGGATAACCAGGCATCGGCATTATCTATTACCCTCAGACAATAACAACATCCCTTGTCAATCTATAGACGAATGGTCAGAATTTTACCCCATGTCAAAAGTGTCATTAAAAACTATCATCTCAGACCTAAATACCACAACTTCATATTTAGATCCTTGCCCAGTATCGTGGATAAAAAATACACTACCAACTCTACTATCATATATTCTCCCAATAGTAAACTTATCACTAACCCAAGGATACCTTCCACCTCTCCTTAAACATGCTCAAATACGCCCAATTCTAAAGAACAGCAAACTAGACAAAACATCTCCAACATCATACAGGCCCATCTCTAGCATACCATTTATGGCCAAAATAATTGAAAAAGTAGTACAATTACAGACACAGGAATTTATAGATTTATCTTACCCACTTGACGATCAACAATATGGATTCCGACCCCGCCACGGAGTAGAAACACTTCTAACAGTATTAATAGATACACTCCTAAAAGGAATTGACAATCATAACCAAGCGTTCATCCTCCTTTTCATCGACATCTCAGCAGCTTTTGATAGCGTGCATCACTCAATAATGCTCAACAACCTAAGACAGATAGGCATAAACTCTACTGTACATAAATGGTTCACCTCATATTTAAATAACAGAACACAAAATGTAAGAATAGGTAATCAAACATCAAACACATACAAACAAGAAATAGGTTTACCACAAGGTTCAGCGCTTTCAGCCTTACTTTTCAATATTTATATAAAGCCGGTCTGCAACATCTTTAAAAAATTTGGAGTACAATATCACCTTTATGCGGATGATATTATGATGTACATACCTTTCACAATTCCTAACCTACCGATCCAACTTCTATCAGAGTGTTACAATGAAATTACAATCTGGCTAAAAACCCAAAACCTCCACATAAACCATGCTAAAACCGAAGTATTAATCGTAACAAAAAACCAATCATATATGCCCCCAACCCACATAACACTACAAAACCAAGAAATTAAAATAAAAAATGAAATAAGATATCTAGGTGTCATCTTAGACACACACCTTACAATGGAAACCCATATCAGAAATACCATAAAGAAAATCTACTTCAAACTCAAAATCCTCAAACAATTACGCCCCCTTGTATTCATACAAGATTTCATTAATATAACTCAGGCTACCATAACTCCCCACTTCGATTTCGCCAACTTAATACTTATAGGCATCTCAAAACAAAACATCAGAAGAATCCAACTTGCGCAAAATGCAACCGCTAGAGTTATATTACAAATAAACTCCCTCCAACATATAACACCGATATTAGCATCCCTTCACTGGTTACCAATACAAAGCAGGATAATATACAAAACAATAATAACGACATTCAAAGCCTTAAACGACTTGGCACCGAAGACATTATGTAATCTAATAGGCAAAGAACCACCTAAGCCCACTCTTAGAAAAGGACAATCAAACAAACTAAAGATTCCAAAAGAATTCATAAAAACCCACAAATTAACAAATAACAGAGCCTTTTCCCATATAGCTCCAACCATCTGGAACTCGTTACCAGAGGACTTACGATCACTATCAGAGATAATGGAATTCAGAAAAAAATTGAAAACGTATCTATTTAACAAACACTATAATACCTTGGAAAACCCTCCACTCAATCTAGATAAAGGCTAAAATATGACTCTACCCATATCAAGCTAATACACCCTACTATAAAGGATAACATTCAAAACTGACATAAATAACACTACACTCCTATGCCTTATATTCCTATTTGTATATAGTTACAACTGGTATGTTCTGCCTAATGCGGTACAGACAGTACTTCTGTTTAAATTGTTACACACTCTGTTATAGCTGAAATATCCTGATTAGTTGTTGAATCATTGAATTATGCAAGTTAAGATGTTCTATGTAATAAGTTATAATGTTCAATGTTCTATGTAAACAAACTCTGCTTTGTTAACTGTTGTTAATTGTACACCGCAACTGATCGCTGGAAGATGCGGTATATAAATAAGTGTTAAATAAAAAATAAAAAAATAAATCTAGCCTAACTTTAGCTGCTGAAACTAACCAGGAAGTGGTTGAATATCGCCATTGCCCAGTTAGCTTCATCACCGTCCGGCCGACCCGAATATTCAGTGCTGATGGCCTCCGCCGCTGAATATCCCCTGCCAGTATTTACAAATATCGGCATCGTGTTAACTGTGAGATAGTTTTAAAAATTCTGCAAAGAGCCAGGAGTTAAGATGGCTGATAGTTATGGTTTAGTTACTGGCAATGAAGACATGAAAGGGCAAACAGACTTCACCTCGAAGCAGAGAGAAGAAGAATAGGAGATTCCCTGAATTTGACTCCGTGGTTGTTACCTGCTATTTTGGAAACCTATTGACCACCTAGGTATCTAGAGCTACTTTACTCATGATGTTTGCCTTGGAGTCCGATAGGAATTGGGCTTTACAGACCTTTTTCCTTTATGGTTGTGAAGGCGAGAGTTTATTCTGATTTCTCTAAGGGAACTCAGGATAAACAGCTTTTTTAGCTTTGTGGCAACAGCTGTTAGATGTGGGAGCTGATTTGTTTTTGAATTTTTCAGCAAAATGTATTTCTAAATTTGAAGGGGTTTAATATATTTTCTTTGATCCTAACCAGGTTAAGAATTTCCATCTTGGGAAAGCACCGAATAAGTAAACGAGGCTCCTGTATGAGTGCTTTTGAATTTTGTGTGCCATCAACTTTTGTGTTCCTGGCTTTTTTGCCTTTTTCTGGTTTGTGACTTATGTATTCATATATACTCCTTAATACTGTAAACTTTGCATTCTGTGAGGGTTTGAATATTATTTTATTTTGTTTAAGGAGCCTTTTTATGAATGTCTATGAGAATCAGCATTATACAGTGAATTGCAATAATCTAATATTCCTATAAAAAGAGCATGGACCAAAATCAACAAAGCTTTTCTATGAAGGAATGATCTAATGGATCTTCTTAGATGAGGGGAGTAGAAAGAGATTTTGGTAACTACAGCAATTTGATGGGTAAAAGTTAGGTCAGTGTCAGTTATAGCTACCTTCAATACTACCATCAATACTACTTCAATACTACCATCATTATACTCATTATTATCTGTTCTGTTGCCAAACAAGAATGTACAAACTCCTGATATTATTCATCTCCCTCCTTACCTTTGGGCTCCCCAACATTTCAAATGCCTTCAACCAGGGCACTAACCACATTCCAATCCTACGCCACGGAAGGAGACGGCCTGATTTCCCACACCACACCACAACGAAGAGCAACCACACACCTCACTCCCACCTACTTAACATCCCCCTTCAAATCTTTGAAAAGGCGCGAGCCAAGAAACAACCCCAGTAATGCCTACTGAAGTGTGCATTGATAAATGCCAGATCAGTACGTTCAAAATGGCCTGCAGCCATTGACCTGATACCCCTATACAATCTTGACATCTTGATGATCACCGAGACATGGTTGTCCGCTTGCGACAATGTTCTCTTGAACCAGATGCTACCCCCAGGATTTTCCCTATATACATGCCACAGATCCACTCAGAAGGAGGCGGGACACTCATCCTCACCAAAGCCGACCTTCACTTTAAGTTGCGCAACACCTCCAGCTCAACTCACCTCGACGCTCTCACCATATCAAATGAGCTCTGCACAATCAACCTCATATACTGGGCACCCACTCCATCACCAGATGACCTCTCGACTATAATTGAGCTCGCATGTACCACTTCCACCCCACACTCCCCAAATTGGTTAATTGGCGACTTCAACCTCCCATCTCTCCAAGATAGCCACGCAACAGCTTTTCTTGAGGCCCTAGAGGATCTAGGATTCAAACAATGTGTCGACTCCCCTACACATAATAAGGGAGGCAGATTAGATCTCATCTTCACTCCTCATTCCAACGCCATGACATCCCAAGACCTCGCACTGTCCGTTACACCAGTGCCTTGGTCCGATCACTATCTTCTCAGCTTCCATATACCTATAAGTACCCCCAGTAACAGTCAGACAACGCCTAAATAACTACCCCCCTACGCCAATCAGCAAGCTAGTCCAAAGTACCCTGGAAAATAGAAACAGAAGGTCTACTGCATTGAACACATTAGTAGTCCCCAAGCTAATGACTACATGCACAAAGGCTACCTCTAACAGAGCCTTCTCCATATTCGCCCCTTCAAACTGGAATTCACTCCCCCATGAAATCCGTGGAATTAAAAGCCTCATCCTATTCAGAAAAGCTTTGAAACTCCACCTGTTCACAAAATGCTATCCAGACACTTCTGGTGATAGAAGCGCAACCAGCAAGCTTCCCTCATACCCCAGTCGCCCCTGCACATCAACACCACAGACAATAGGTAGTCCCCACTCAAGCCCAACCAACCACTAATCTTCTCCTCCACAAATTCAATGCAACACCCACTCACATTAGATTTTGTACATAGTTTAAAGTTCATATGTATTTAGTTTCCCCGGTTTTGATCCCATGTTCAATTCCCTGTTCTTTGTAAACTCAATGTTGCTTGTATGCATTGCAGTACTTTTGTTCGATGTACACCGCGCTGATTTTAATAGCGCGGTATAGAAGAAATGTTAAATAAATAAATATAAGACACCTAATATACATAGGACTGGTGGAATGATAATAAATGGCTGGCAATAACAGGCACTTTAGATGGGATTGTCAGACAATGTGTTACCTACATGGCCCAAGATTTAGCACCATGTTTGCTAAAGGTTAAAGCGCATTACATAAAGTTAACGTGCTAATGGCTGCCACTACCTATTCATTTCTATAGAAACATAGAAACATGATGACAGAAAAAGACCACAAGGCCCATCTAGTCTGTCCTTCCATAACAACAACTACAACAGTCCACTTTTTACCTTTAGAGATCCTCTGTGTTGGTCCCAAGCTTTTTTGAATTCAGTTACTGTCCTCATCTCTACCACCTCCACTGGGAGACTATTCCATGGATCCACTACTCTTTCCGTAAAGAAATATTTCCGCATATCACTCCTGAATCTATCTCCCTTCACCCTCATCCCATGTCCCCTCGTCGCAGAACTTGCTTTCAATTGAAAGAGGCTCTCTCCAGGGGCGGAGCCTGATGTCCAGCGGGTAGGACGCTTTGCGTTGAAGCTCCCGAGAGGCCTACTTAGAATCCTGACTTAATACCTATACAAATTTACTATTTCGCTCCGAGCTGACCGGGGCACCTCGGGGGGCATGGCGGCCCATAAACCAGCACGCTTGGACTTCGGGTCTCCTTCTTCTTCTCACGGAAAATGCTCCAAAACAGAGGTGTCCTCCCCACAGAAGATGGCTCCATTTCGAGAAAACCCCGAAATGCACCTGGTGATTTTAGAGGAAATACGCGGCGTGAAGGAATTGGTGCAGTCCAATGGAGAAGCGCTTAGAGCCATGCGAGAAGACTTTGGAGTGCTCCAGGACCGACTTGAAAGTCTTTCATTACGGCAGGACAACATGGCGGGGGTCCTCGACTCGCACGAGGTGCGCTTGGGCAAACTGGACGAGGCTGAGCGCCAGATACAGAATCTTCAAAAGGAGTTAGAAGATAGCAATAATCGAGCCCGTCGCAACAATGTGAGGCTCCTCGGAATGCCGGAGGGGGTGGAAGCAGGAGATATAAGAGAATTCTTGCTCAAAACTCTTCCCTCCTTGCTGAAGATCACTTTTCACAGAGAACTGGAAATCGATCGAGCACACCGTGTTCCTGCCCACATGGCGCTCAACCGCACGACCCCCCGGCCTATTGTCTTTAGCTTGCTACGATATCAACAAGTGGAACAAATTTTACATGCTGCCCGGGCGAATCATCATTTGGAATTTGAAGGTCGTAAGGTCTCCTTCTTTCCTGATTTGGCAAAGCCTACCGTTGACCGTCGGAAGAAACTCCTTGCTTTTCGCCCTCGACTTCAACAGCTACAGGCTCGTTTCAGCCTGTTGTATCCAGCGAAGCTCCGAGTGACTCTCCACAACCAAACCGGGACGTTCGAAGATCCTGCTCTACTATCAACATTTTTAGACTCCAAAGAAGCAGAGCAGATGCGCTAATCCCAAATCTTGGACTCTTATTTGCCGGCTCTATCCGCCATTTTGAAGGGCCCGATGCGGCGGTCATAGCCAAGCACAGAAATAACCTGGACTTTCTTTCTTTCTCTATATGACTTTTGTTTTTCGGTCTCCTATCCCTTCATGATGTGTGCCTCGGTCGGATTCGGAGCACGCACAGTCCTACAGGTTATGTGTTTTTTCAATTTTGGCCTTCTCGGGGGTTTCTCCCCGCAGACACATGGTCGCCAGTAATTTTGGGGTTTTTGCTTCTCCTCTACCGTACTGCGGTTTTCTTTGTTAATGTGGGGCGCTTCATTGTATTATATTAGTTTATTTTTCCTATGTCATGTGTACAACCAGATACAGTCAGTTTGAGGGACATAGTGAAATTATGTGTGCTATCATGCTCAGAATTTTTAACTTTTCTGAATGGCCTTATGTAAACTCTTATCATTTACCGCCAAAGGCATTAATGGTCCACTCAAAGGAAAGCACATCCTTAGCTACCTTAGCTATGCGCATGTTGATTTAGTGTTTCTTCAGGAAACGCATTTAAACTCTGCTGAAACACTGAAACTCAATGCTAAGCCTCACATGGTAGCTGCCTGTTCTCCCACCGTTTTCAAATGGTACGGGATAGCCACTCTGGTTAAGAAGTCTTAGCACGCTACTGTACCTGATATTAGCGCTGACATGGAGGGTAGATGGGCCCGTGTACACCTTGAGGTTGGAGATAGTGAATTCACGTGAATTTGCATTATGCCCCGAATGTGGACAACCCTGCTTACTATGCAAGTATTGCGCAGTTGGCCTTGGCCTCTGCCAATGCTCCATTAATACTTGGTGGCGCTTTTACTCAAGTGTTCCCTCAATCTTTTCTTCTCAAACAAGGTGCTCGTTGGTTGGAAGATCCAGTACCGAGTAGACCTGTGTGGCTAGATATAGAAGCGGGCCTTTGCAAACCGCTTCCTCTTACCTTTCTCCCTGGTATGACTCTCCCATCAGACTCCCACTATCCATCAATGCTTTTAGACACTTTAGGTGCCTTTAATACTCTTATGCAATCTTTAGACTCCCGACTCTGGTCAGTGCAACTTCAGCATCGCCTTTGGTGCACTAGAGTACTCCCGCCATTGGCATTCTCTACATAAGATTGATCGGAGACTTTCCGATCTCTCGGTAGTTCACCGGGTGTAGCATCCAATTTTACTAAACCTTCTGTAATGCTATAACTAGAGATACCCCTATAGCGCAGAGAGTATGGGAGAGAGAATTGCATGTGACTTTGACTTCGGAGCAATAGAGCCTTATCTGGAGTAGAGGGACACGGGTTCCCGATCCGCCTCACTCATTCAGACCCTCTTCTTCCTAGCCCACAGGTGTCTTTACACTTCTCACAGATTAGACAAATGGAACACTACTCAGGGCAATGGTTGCTGGACACGTCCTGCGGCCATTGGTTCATTGCCTCATGTTATGCATGAATATCCCGCACTACAGTATTACTGGCGTCGGGTCTGGGGTCGTATTTAGTCTATCTCGCACTCTCGGGAGCCCCTTTCTTGGAGGATAGTGGGACTTCGCCCAGTTGCGGGGATCCCCTCTCTCCCAAAAATGGCTTATCTCCTTTCGAACTTTATGCTTGGCATTGCTATTTCCCTACTTAAGTAATACTGGAAAATTAGCTCCCATTTGAGCCCCAATGAATGGTGGAATCATGCCTGTCTTTACAGTAAATATGACCAAATACCTCGTCTGTTCGCTTCTTCCGTTCAGACTCCTTCTCATTGGTCTCAATGGAAGATGCTCAATGACTATGTACATTTTGCTAAATGCTCTCATCTGATTGTCTAACTTTGTATATATCTCTGTCCCATGATCATGCTGTATTGTAGATACTCTTTTGATCGTTTGATATATAATCACTGTTAATTGGAAGCGCTCACATGCTGATATAATCGGGTAGAGAAGAAGCATTGGGGTGGGGGGTAATGGGTTTGCTTTTCCTTATTGTATACTTGTTTTGTCTTTTTGGTGTGTTGTTTCTTTTGTTTGTTGCAAAATGAAAATAAAAGTTTAAAAAAAAAAAGAAAGAGGCTCTCTCCCTGAACATTTATGCCACGGAGGTATTTAAACATCTCAATCATATCACCTCTATCCCGCCTTTCCTCTAAGGTGTACATATTAAGATCCTTAAGTCTGTCCTCATATGCTTTATAATGAAGACCACTAATCATCTTAGTAGCAACCCTCTGCACCGACTCCATCCTGTTCACATCCTTTTGAAGGTGCGGTCTCCAGAATTGCACACCATACTCCAAATGAGGTCGCACCAAAGACTTATACAGAGGCATTATCACCTCCTTTTTTCTGCTAGCCATTCCTCTCCGTATGCACCCAAGCATCCTTCTAGCTTTTGCCGTCGCCTTTTCTACCTGTTTAGCTACTTTAAGATCATCGGACACAACTACGCCTAGGTCCCGCTCTTCTTTAGTGGACAAAAGTACTTCACCTCCTATACTGTATTGCTCCCTTGGATTGCTGCAGCCCAAATGCATGACCTTACATTTTTTAACATTAAATCCCAGTTGCCAAATTCTAGACCATTCTTCAAGCTTAGCTAGATCCCTCCTCATGTTATCTACACCTTCCTGGGTGTCTACTCTATTGCAGATTTTGGTATCATCCGCAAAGAGGCAAACCTTACCCGACAGCCCTTCCGCTATATCACTAACAAAGATGTTAAAAAGAATCGGACCAAGGACAGATCCCTGGGGCACACCACTGGTAACATCCTTCTCCTCAGAGTGAGCTCCATTTACTTGTACTCTTTGTCGCCTCCCACCCAACCAATTTCTAACCCAAGCAGTAACTTTAGGGTCCATCCCTAGGGTGCTCAGTTTGTTTATAAGTCGCCTGTGAGGAACAGTGTCAAAGGCTTTACTGAAATCTAAATACACCACATCTAGAGCTCTCCCGCGGTCCAACTCCCTGGTCACCCAGTCAAAGAAATCAATCAGATTTGTCTGACAAGACCTGCCTCTGGTGAATCCATGCTGCCTCGGATCCTGTAATCCGCTGGACTCCAGAAACCTCACTATTTTCTCTTTCAACAGCGTTTCCATTAATTTACTTACCACTGAAGTTAAACTAACCGGCCTGTAGTTTTCAACCACATCCTTACTACCGCTTTTGTGTAAAGGCACCACATGAGCCTCTCTCCAGTCCTTTGGCACCACTCCCGACTCCAATGAGGCATTGAAAAGGTCAGTCAGTGGAGTTGCTAGAATGTCCCCAAGTTCCCTCAGTATTCTAGGGTGTATCCCATCCGGTCCCATCGCTTTGTCTACTTTAAGTTGAGCTAGTTTCTCACGAACACAGTCTTCTGAAAATTGTTCAAGATGTCCCTCGCTTCTGTTCTTATTTGTGGGTGTTTTCTGAGGTCCTGCTCCTGGTTTTTTATCTGTGAACACAGAACAAAAATATTTGTTAAGCAATTCCACTTTATCCTTATCAGCTTCTACGTATTCCCCCCCCCCCCTGCACCCTTGAGTCTGACAATACCACTTTTTCCCTTCCTCTTCTCACTAATATATCTGAAAAATGTCTTATCCCCCCATTTTATTGCATTGGCTATTTCCTCCTCCTTTTGAATCTTTGCCTTCTTGACTACTTTGCTAGCTTCTCTAAGTTTTTCCAAATACAGATGCCTGTCTTCCTCTCTCTGTGATCTCTTGTATTTCATGAAGGCCTCCCTCTTTTTCTTCACTTTTTCAGCTACTTCCTTAGAAAACCATAGCGGTCTCCTGTTCCTTTTGCCTTTAGTTACCTTTTTAACAAAAAGGTTGGTTGCCTTTAAAATACCCCCTTTCAGTTTTGCCCACTGTTTTTCTACAACCCCCAGTTGTTCCCATCCCACTAACAACTCCCTGAGGTATTGGCCCATCTTCGCAAAGTTAGTCTTCCTAAAGTCTAAGATCTTCACCTTGGAATGGATTCTAACAGCCCTAGTCCTAATACTGAACCACACCATCTGGTGATCACTGGATGCAAAATGATCTCCCACTACAACATCAGAAACACTTTCACCATTGGTAAGAACCAAGTCCAGTATGGCCCCGTCACGTGTGGGGTCTGTTACCAATTGCCTGAATAGTTCTCCCTGTAGAGAATCCAGGATCTCCTTACTCCTAGATGATACTGCAGCAGGAATGTGCCAATCAACATCTGGCATATTGAAATCTCCTAGCAGTAGCACTTCCCCTTTCCTAGCAATGCTGCGTATGTCTTCAATTAACTCTCTGTCCACCTCTTCCTCTTGTGAGGGAGGTCTGTATAGCACACCAATGTAAATAGATTTCTCTTTCCCTCTTTTTAGTTTAACCCACAATGCCTCCTCTCTCCCTTTTAAGCTCTGTAATTCCAAAGCTTTAATAGTAGTTTTTACATATAGTGCCACTCCTCCTCCCCTTCTTCCTACCCTGTCCTTTCTGAATAAAGTATAGCCAGGTATAGTTACATCCCAGTCATGGTTTTCTGTGAACCATGTTTCTGTAACTGCCACTAAATCCAAGTCAGCCACTCCCACCAAAGCTTCAACTTCAGAGATCTTATTTCCCATGCTACGGGCATTAATACACACTGCTTTCCATATGTTACCCCTGTTACCCATTTCCATAAAGGTATTTAATGTATCACTTACCTGGGGGCTTTCACTTACCTGGGGGCTTTCTTCACCCATCCCCAACGAATCTAGTTTAAAGCCCTCTTCAGTAGATTAGCCAGTCTACTACCAAAAATGCGTTGACCTTTCTTGGACAGATGGATGCCATCTCTGCTCTGCAACATAACATGCGTTAACTTTACTTTATGTGTGTTAACCTTAACTAAATATGTCCCTTAGAATAGCTGTTTCAGCTGGTTATTAGTAAGTTATGTGGCTATATCACTTAAGCAGTTGTTCCAATTAATCAAATCTGAGATTAAAGGTTCAATATATGCAATCAGTTGAATGTCATCAGCAAAATAATAACTGTAGCCAACACAGTACCCTGAGGACCCAAGTTAAAGACGCATGAGCAAAAGGCTATGATCGACCAATGCAAACTCCATGGAGAGATCTAAGGAAAATACAATGGCAATATTGCCTTTTTCCAGATTTTCTCTTATTTCACTTACAAGTACAACTAATAGAGTTTCTGTACTGTGATATTGCTGAAATTCTGATTGTTGAAAATGTAATATATTGTTGTTGGGTTTTTTTCAATAAAGTTAGCTAGCTGTCAAAAAACAACTCTTTTAGAAAGCGGGGGCAGGAATATCTTGTGTGCTTGTTTGCAGTATGTCAGCAACACTTCCCTGGTGGCCAGTGGATTCCAGGGCAGGTGCGACACAAATATAAAGTTAAGATTTGAGAGTCTTTTACAAGGCCCAAATGGCTCTTGGGGCCTTGTAGTTTTCTTGAGCTCCAAATCTTTTAATGAAATACTTAAGCAGAGTGGTGGGAAAAATAAGGCTTTTATTTCCCGTCTTTGCTGAGGTTCAAAAATATTGGGTTACAACGTGAAAGCAAAAGTCCTTACTTCAGGTAGAATAACAAACTTAGGCTTTTCAAGCAACGCTATCATACATTACAGGAATGGTGGTGCTTAACCAAATTAAGAATGCTCTGTTGGTACTTTAAACAGATCACAACTCTGGCAGAGATTCTAGACTTCCGGAAATACACAATGTACAATCCATTATATTAGGGGAAAGCCGACAGTCGCCCAAGAGCGGATGGTTCGGAAGACTGTATCCTTGAAGGATACTACCAAAAGCAGAGAGGTTCCACAAAAGAGTAAAGTAGCCCAAATGCCCTCAAGTATGGAGCAGACAGAGCTTAAAGACCCCAATTTACCCATGTCTAACAATAGCCAAATTAACATGAATAAAATACATTCTCTAAAATGCTTGTATGCAAATGCTAGAAGTCTAAAGAATAAGATGGGAGAGTTAGAATATATAGCACTAAATGAAAGGTTAGATATGATTGGAATATCAGAGACATGGTGGAAGGAGGACAACCAGTGGGACACTGTGATACCTGGGTACAAACTACATCGTAATGATAGAGCAGATCAAATTGGTGGAGGGGTTGCGCTCTATGTTAGAGAGGGCATTGACTCAGAAAGGATTAAAGTTTTGCAGGAAACAAAATCTGCTGTAGAATCTATATGGATTGAAATTCCATATAAAAGGGGGAAGGCGATGGCAGTGGGGGTGTACTATCGAGCGCCTGGCCAGAATGACCAAATGGATGATGAAATGCTCAAAGAAATCAAGGAAGCTAACAAAAGTTACAGCGCAGTAATACGATTGGGTGATTTCAATTACCCCGGTATCGACTGGGTCAGTGTCATGTCAGGACATGCTAGGGAGATAAAGTTCCTAGATGAAATAAATGACTGCTTCTTGGAGCAGCTGGTTCATGAACCGACCAGAGGGGACGCCATATTAGACCTAGTCCTTAGTGGAACACCAGATCTAGTGCAAGAGATAAGGGTGTTGGGGCCACTTGGCAATAGTGATCATAGCATGATCGCCTTTGATTTAATTAGTGGAGGAGGGATAGTAAGGAAATCCACAGTACTACCTTTTAACTTTCGAAAGGGAGACTATGATAAAATGAGGAAAATAGTTAAGAAAAAAACTAAAAGGAGCAGTTGCGAAGGTTAAAGACGTACATCAAGCTTGGGTGTTGTTGAAAAATACTATCTTGGAAGCCCAGACCAGCTGTATTCCACGCTTTAAGAAAAGTGGAAGGAAGTCCAAAAAACTGCCAGCATGGTTTAAAGCTGAGTTCAGAGAGGCTGTTGTTGCCAAAAAAGCATCTTTCAGGAAATGGAAAAAAGAGCCAAACAACGAAACCTGGAAACAGCACAAGCACTGGCAAGTCAAATGCAAGGCATTAATAAGGCAGGCAAAGAGAGAATTTGAGAAGAAGCTTGCTGCGGAAGCAAAAACGCGAAACAAAGACCTTTTCAAGTACATTTGTAGCAAAAAACCTGTGAGAGAGTCAGTTGGTCCATTAGATGATAAAGGGGTTAAAGGAGCACTAAGAGGCGACAAGGCGAAAGCGGAGAGACTGAATGAATTCTTTGCTTCGGTCTTTACTGAGGAAGATGTAGGGATGTTACCCATGACTGAAGTGGTATTTAAAGGTGCGGAAGAATTGAAGGAAATATCGATACATCGGGAAGATGTCTTACAACTATTAGATAAACTGAAGAGTAGCAAATCACCTGGGCCGGATGGTATACATCCAAGGGTGTTGAAAGAACTGAAATATGAGATTTCAGAACTGCTATCAGTAATCTGTGAACTATCATTAAAATCATCTCTAATACCTGAAGATTGGAGGATCGCCAATGTAACACCAATTTTTAAAAAGGGTTCCAGGGGTGATCCGGGAAACTACAGACCGGTGAGCCTCACGTCAGTACTGGGAAAAATGGTAGAAACCATCATAAAGAATAAAATTACTCAGCATGTAGATAGTCACAACCTAATGGGAGACAGCCAACATAGCTTTAGACAAGGAAGATCTTGTCTTACTAATCTGTTATGTTTTTTTGAAGGAGTGAATAAATAGGTGGACAAAGGTGAGTCGGTTGATATTGTGTATCTGGACTTTCAGAAAGCCTTTGACAAGGTCCCTCATCAGAGACTTTTGGCAAAACTAAAGAGTCATGGGATAGGTGGCCGTGTACTATTGTGGATCAGGAACTGGTTAAAAGATAGAAAGCAGAGAGTAGGGCTAAATGGCCAATTTTCCTAATGGAGAAAGGTGAATAGTGGTGTACCCCAGGGATCTGTGCTGGGTCCGCTGCTTTTTGACATATTCATAAATGACCTGGAAAATGGAATAACGAGTGAGGTTATCAAATTTGCAGATGACACAAAACTATTTAAAGTTGTTAAAGCCCAAGAGGATTGTGAAAAATTGCAAGAGGATCTTGATAAATTGGAAGACTGGGCATCAAAATGGCAGATGAAATTTAATGTGGACAAGTGCAAGGTTATGCACCTAGGGAAGAACAACCCAAACTATGGTTACACGATGCAAGGTTCCACATTAGGAACCACCACCCAGGAAAAAGATTTAGGCGTCATTGTGGATACCATGTTAAAACCTTCAGCCCAGTGTGCAGCGGCGGCCAAGAGAGCAAATAGAATACTAGGTATGATAAGGAAAGGAATGGAAAATAAAACAAAAGATATTATAATGCCTCTATATCATTCCATGGTGAGACCGCACCTTGAATATTGTGTGCAATTCTGGTCGCCGTATCTTAAAAAGGATATAGCGATTTTAGAAAAGGTACAGAGAAGAGCCACCAAAATGGTAAAGGGGATGGAAGGATACTCCTATGAAGAAAGGCTAAAAGGTTTAGGGCTCTTTAACCTGGAAAAGAGATGGCTGAGGGGAGATATGATAGAAGTCTATAAATTAATGAACGGAGTGGAACGGGTAAACGTAGATCGATTGTTTACCTTATCAGAATATAGAAAGACTAGGGGACATGCAATGAAGCTACAGGGTAAACTATTTAAGACTAATAAAAGAAAATATTTTTTTCACTCAACGTGTAATCAAACTCTGGAATTTGTTACCGGAGGATGTAGTAAAGGCTGTTAGTGTAGCTGGGTTTAAAAAGGTTTGGACAAGTTCCTGGAGGAAAGGTCCATAAACCATTATTAAGAAGTGACCGAAGATATCAATGCTTGACCCAGTACAAGCATTGTGGAACTTGTGTCTCTTGGGGAAACTGCTAGGTACATATGACCTAGATTGGCCACTGTTGGAAACAGAATACTGGGCTTGATGGACCTTGGTCTGACCCAGTATGGCATATCTTATGTTCTTATGTTCATGGTCAGATACATCTTCTATGGGATCCACTTGCATTTGCTCACAATCCGATACCTCTGATTCAATGTCCCTGGCTTCATGCAAACCATATTCAGGGGTTTTATATATTTGCTCTAGCAAGTCCCAATGTCTTGGGCCTAACCTAGGGCGTCGGCCCTGTGCTATATTGAGCTTACAAGTATCCTTTCTTCTTGGAGGTTTTATATCAGCATTATATAAACCTTTATCCTTCACAGCATTCTTCTTAGGCATATATTTTCCATACCTTTTATTGCAGCAGCCTGGTGATGAAAGGTTTTCTCCTTTGGCTTGCTTCCTCCACTCAGAAGCTTCGTGCCAATCCTTTCTCTGAAAGTTTGCTTTAGCTTTCAACCGTGGGAACAGCTCTCCTGGTAAATGCCTGCTCTTGCAACAGACCAAATCCTGGCTTCCGTGCTCAGCCTGGCTTTTCCTTCCCAGCTGATTCCCACTTGCTTCTTGCTTGCAATCAATGTAAGGCTTTCTCCTCTGCCAGCCAACAGCTTTCTCACCAACCTGAGCCCGTCCTTCCTTGGCCCCTTGTGGCTTCCTGTTAGCTCCTGGAGATTCTCTGTTAGGTCCTTCTCTGGCTTGAGACGATTCTCTTCCAGCTTGACCCGGTCCTCTCTCCTGGACCCGACCTGGTCCTCTCTGGGTCTGACCTGATCCTCCCTGGATCTGACCTGGTCCTCTCTGGATCCAACCTGGTCCTCTCTCCTGGACCTGACTTGGTCTTCTCCGAATCCGACCTGGTCCTCTCTGTTTAGCTTGTATGGGATGACTACTGCCATAATTTCAAAAATAATTCCTATCTGTTGGCTTTATATATACAGTAGCCTGAAAAACCTCTTCAGATTGTTTAACAATGACATGCAAAAAGTGTATCTCATTATCATCAAAAGACATTTCAAACTGAAAACTAGAATTAAGGGCATTCAACCACATATAAAATGCTTATAGTTGTTCTAACGAGCCTCTCCATAAAACAAGAATGTCATCCATATATCTTTTCCAAAGACAAATAGATGAACTGTGCATGGGTGACCACACAAACTGCTCCTCAAAAATTGCCATATATAAATTAGCCAACAATGGGTCAAATGCAGCCCCCATCACTGTTCTTGAAATTTGAAGATAAATTGATCCTGAAAAACAAAATAGTGATTTAGAAAATCCGATGAAACCAAATGAGATCTTGTCTGTTTCTCCAATGCAGCAAATAAAATGGTATCATGGTATCATTCTGAGGTATCATGGTGTATAAGGACCTGACATCCAAAGTTACCATCAAACATTTATCTTAACAGCAGGTATATCACTTAAAACATTCAATAAATGAGTGGTATCTTTCAAATATGATGTAATGGAGACCACCAATGGCTGCAGAATTTTGTCAACATAAATATAAAGATGTTCCAGCAAAGAATCATTACATGATACAATGGAACATTCTGGCAGTCGACTAAGGGATTTATGAATTTTTGGGACACTATAAATAGTGGGGACTCTGGGACATGGATGATTTAAAAAATTAAATTCACATTTTGTTAAATACCCCAATTCAAAAGCTTCCCGCATTAACAATCTTAATGGTCAATTGTAAATGCTTCATAGGATCTTCATTCAACTTGCTATAACAATTAACATCTGCTAACTGTCTTTCTATTTCAAGCAAATAATCCTGCAAATTCTGTAACACCGTTGTGCCTCCTTGATCCGCCCTGTGAATAATAATGGTCTTCTCTTGTCACAACTGAACTATGCAATTCTTTCATGAATATGCAGATTATGTGATCTAAACTGCTTTCTCATTTGCAGCTGACTGACTTCCATCAACATCATTTCTTTAAAGGTGAATAATATGTGATCTAAGGGTACAGGGAGCACCCACACAGATTTTGCTCTCACGAATGAATGATCTTATACTTTACTGATTCCAATTTCTGAAAAAAGAAACAATTTAACTTTCTAATGAATTTCTCAAAATCTGCTCTAAATTGGAATGGATCATGACATTTTGACGAAACACGTGGTAACCCCTTTTCCAATAATGTGAGTTCATGAATAATCAATTCATAACTTGACTAATTTTACCACTGAAGAAGTGGCTCCAACTGGCCCTTGAGGAGCCCTAGCAATCGTTATGTGATCTCATTTTGAGATCTGGTCTCTGGTCCCATAATTCTGCCTTGATCTTGTCCCCATGTTTGTTTTCAATTCTTTTTGGGCACGTACTGTACCATGACAGTCATGAAGCTTACTTTATGCTTTCACTTTTGTTTTATTTGTTATTTATTAATAGGTTTTAATACTGTTTTATCATTTTAGTCAAAGTGGTTTGCATTATAATTTAAACCTACTAATGTACATTAATAACTTGGATTTTTCTGAGGCAATGGAGGATTAAGTGACTTGCCCAAGGCCACAAGGAGTGCAAGCAGGAATCGAACCCTGGTCTCTTGGTTCCCAAGCCAGTGCACTAACCATTAGGCTACTCCATGTATTCGTTTTACATCAAATAAATTGAAATAAACTACAAATGAAAAAAAAAATGAAAAATCTCTGAATTAAAAAATAAAATTTCAGTGCATACCCCTAATGTGCATATGATTGATTATGTGTATGCAATGGAGCCAATGCATGCCGATCTATTTCATGTGTATTCATTGTGGAATCCTGAAAACCAAGGGGCCCTTTTAGGAAAGTGTGTTAGCACTAAACTAGTGTGAATTACATGTCTATGGTAACTGTCGGAGATGTGGCCAGCATATTCCCTGTAGTTAACGCGCCCTAACATACATGCAGTTATCCTGGGTGCACCTAGCTCTATGTATTGAGGTACTGTTAATTGCACCCATGCTAACAGCAATGCAATGAGCTCTCCATTACGAACCTGTCCATTTACCACTGCAGTGCACGACTGGCAGTTACTGCAAATTAGGGTGCAGTAACTGTCATGCCCCTGTAGTAACGGTTACTGCAGGCCCTTCAGTTCAGATTCAGTTCAGATGGACCCATGGCACTTCCTACGGTACTTGTGCTCTACACAAGGGCAGAATTTCCACCTCTAATTCCAGCTAGCTAACAGCAGAGACTATAACATAAGCAACCTTTTTAGAATTCCAGGTTGATGGCCCTGGACTTTTGCCAGGACAGTGCACCTGCTATGCTTCCCATCTAATATTTCAAAATGTCAGATCAAGCAGCCAGAGCATGGCTTTCAGAAATCTTTATAATTGCTCAGGTATGTTCAGCCCAAGCAGGATAATAAAACAGACATGAGACAATGGCAGGGATTGATGCCTCCCATTTTGCAGAAAGGTTTTTGGAATGAAAAGAAACATCTTGAATAAGAACATTGTTGCATATTTTGCAGAAGAAAAGAAAGTATTTGTCTTTGAATTCACAGGCTGTCATGATGATTCACTACAAGAGAAGCCTAGATAGTTTTCTGTTTTTCACCTTGTTCTTAGCACACTAAAAGAACAGGCATGCATTGTTTATGAAAAGAAACAAAGAAAAATGTTGGATCTGGAGACTGAGAAAGCAAATATTAAGAGGCAAACATTTATGGTGTCTATAGATTGTATTTTGAGTAAAGGTAATGAGCAAAAAGAATAACACAGAAGAATGTTAGTTTAACAGTGTGCATTTTACATAGGCGAGAAAAAGACATAGTGCTCCCCTAGGAGAGAGAAGCAAGTAATCCATCAAAAAGAAGGGCGCCTCTGGTCCAGGAAATGTTGAGGTTTGTAAAAGACTTTCAGAAATTACAGAACGTTCCAAGTGCCAGTAACCTAGTAACATAGTAGATGATGGCAGAAAAAACCATTCAGCTCATCCAGTCTTCCCAGTTAATTGTCTCATGCACTGTAGGTGATATCTTCCAGTTTCTATCTGGGGAGTGTGCTTGTTTTCCAATTCACTGCCCTAGATAACTTGGCTGTGCTCTTCCTCCCTACCACCTCCTCACCCCCACCCCCCCACCCCCCTCCTCCCATCTTGGCAAGAACAGCGTACACCCTGTCTCTTCCTGTATCTACCTGTAAAGCTTTGGAATGATCTAAATGGCTAGCAAGATCAGTACAGTTGCTGACTAAATAGCCTGCCTGCTAGATCCCTGTAGCTTTCTGGATAGTAGTGTCCCACCCCACCCACAGCCTTCTGAAGCTACACAGCAGGTCTCTGAAATTTGTAATTTTTATTAAATCTGCAATTATGTAAATATCATTAATAATAGCCCATTACTCATCATAAACGTAGTGGTTGGCACTACACTCTTAGATTTGTCATTACTACTTTTACATGAGAGGTGTACAGACCCAAAATTGTTGTTTTGTTTAGTTTCCAGTGTCGTCTGAAGGATTTTTCATTTTGAGGATTTTTTTTTATTTCAGGGGGAAATGATGCTAATGGTGTGCATTATTGCTCGATATCATGAAGTATTACTCACTAGTGCACACTATTTGCCCATAGCATACCTTATCCACTCACAGCATGCATTATTTGTCTATAGTATGCCCTATAAATGACAGGCAATAAGTGATGAAATTTTAGGGGGTTTTCTTCCATGTTCATTTGAGAACAATATGAACAACAATATGAAATGTTGTTGCCATTTCCTATATCATGTCAAATGACTGCACATCCCTACTCTTCACAGCCTAAGTTTAACCCATTGCATTTTACTTTTCATCGTACCGGTGGGGCTTCCACGTGTGGTAAGTCCTTCCAGACATCTATCTGACCTTGTCTTTTAGGCCAAAATATATAGTTGGGAATCAGTTTTCAAAAATGTCCAGGGCTAAACATCAGTGCTTAGATTTCACTGTTTTACAAATTTTCATAAATTGTTTGCTTCAGAAATTAAATGTGCTATTTCTTAATTAATTTGATACGCTGAATTCAAATATGATAGTGAAATTGGTCAATTAGCTCCTGTTTCTATGATATGTTGAAGAATTTACATTCTACCACTATGTATGGTGAAAATTGAGCCTAAATCCTTAGATGTAAATCAAAATCTTATTACAAATGAAACTTTGCACAATAACAAGTATGTTTTTATAAAATAAAGTTCATAAACGTACTTAGAAGAAACAGAGGAGTAATTATGTCTGCAATTTAACTTTCAATAATAACATTTGTAAGTACATTCTAGCAAGTTTTGTTCTCATTCAGTGGCTTCAGGACTCTTCCTGATCTGTTTCTTGTACTGAAGCAATGGAATATCCCTTGTCACTGTCCAGCAGTAGTCTGCAAGCATTGATGGACTCCATTTACCCTGATACCTCTTTTCCATGGCTGCAATGTCTTGGTGAAATCGTTCTCCATGTTCATCACTTACTGCTCCACAATTTTGTGGGAAAAAATCTAGATGAGAGTGTAGAAAATGAATCTTTAAGGACATGTTGCAACCAAGGTTTTTGTATGCCTTGAGAAGATCTTGAACAATCTCTTGGTAATTATTTGCTTTGTTGTTTCCAAGAAAATTTTGTGTCACTGATTCAAATGCTATCCATGCAGCCTTTTCCTTTTCACACAATAAATGAAGAAATTCGTCATCTTGAAGAAGTGCACAAATCTGAGGGCCAACAAAAACTCCTTCCTTAACTTTGGCATCACTCAGTCTAGGAAATTTACCACTAAGATACCCGAAAGCAGGTTTAGTTTTATCCATCGCTTTGACAACGTTTTCATTAGTCCAAACTTGATGTGCAAGGAAGGCATCAAAATCTTGTTGCTATCTACAAGTGCTGGAAACAGAACATTTTTGTTTCCAGGATCCAGTGACTGACGGAGTGGCCAGTCCCTTTTCACAAAATGACAATCTCTAGCACGACTATCCCATTCACACAGGAAGCAGCAGTAACTCTGGTAACCCGGAAGCCCTCCTCGCCTCCATCCCCAGAATTAGCACCCCCCCCCAAACAAGTCCCCCCCCCAACAAATTCGCAAACAACTGTATTTTTGGTACAAACATTTTGGTCGCAGCTTTATTTACAACCTGTAAACCGACCCAACAAGGGCCTAATAACAATTGAACATAACCCAGCCCCGCACCCCTTGACCGGAGGATGCCCCCCCACCCGCCATCTTAGTAGCAAGGCAGAGCATCCTCCTCCCCCCAAACCCCGCCGCCTGCCTCGCCATCCTAGTAGCAAAGGCTGGCTCCCCCCCCCCGCTACCGGGCCGAGACCCCCAACCGGGCTGTCTCGCCCCACCCCGAGGAGCGCTTCGCCCCCACTGCTCGTAAGCCAGGTCAAGCCCGCGCCGCTCCTGCGAGCGCTGGCTCTGTACCCCCCACCCCACCAGCTGCAACAACCCCCAAATTTTCCTCCAAAAGGGGGCGGGCGGGCGGGAATGCGACCGCTTCCCGAGGAGCCGCGGGCAGAAGGAGACGGCCACGCGGCTCCTCGCGGACACAGCACCGCCCCCCACCTGCCGGCCGGTCAATGAAATCGCTCCGACGGTGTGACGGAGCGATTTCAAAAGCCGCGCACGTCTTTCTCGCTCTCGCCCCCCCCCCACCTCCCCCAAACCGCGTGCTGGAGGCCGAGGCCGGGCCCGGGCCCAGGTTACTGACGGCCGCGGGACCCGGCCCGCGGCCTCGAGCATTAACTCTGGTAACCCGGAAGCCCTCCTCGCCTCCATCCCCAGAATTAGCACTCCCCCCCCAAACAAGTCCCCCCCCCCAACAAATTCGCAAACAACTGTATTTTTGGTACAAACATTTTGGTTGCAGCTTTATTTACAACCTGTAAACCGACCCAACAAGGGCCTAATAACAATTGAACATAACCCAGCCCCGCACCCCTTGACCGGAGGATGCCCCCCCCACCCGCCATCTTAGTAGCAAGGCGGAGCATCCTCCTCCCCCCCAAACCCCGCCGCCTGCCTCGCCATCCTAGTAGCAAAGGCTGGCTCCTACCCCCCCGCTACCGGGCCGAGACCCCCAACCGGGCTGTCTCGCCCCACCCCGAGGAGCGCTTCGCCCCCACTGCTCGCAAGCCAGGTCAAGCCCGCGCCGCTCCTGCGAGCGCTGGCTCTGTACCCCGCCACCGGTGCGAGGTATGCACTATCCTCGCACCGCTCCCCCCCATAAAGCTGCGACCAATCATTTCCAGTGCTTCCTGCCAATCATTAAGCAATAAGTCCTGTCCGACCGGGGACAAATGTACCCCGTCGGTACGGTACAGTCCAGCGCACTGGGGGTCCGCCCAAGGGTGCTGGACCTGCCATCCCCCGGCCTGCTGCAACCAACGGCCAACCTGCCTGTTGACCTTAGCCAGCCCTCTCCACCACCGTCGCTGCGGCAGGCAGGCCGGCCGAGGGATGATGTCCGACCAAACAATTGCCACGTCCGGCCACTGCTCCTGCAGAGCCCACAGATCCCGTTGCACTGCTCGAATGAGTTGCCGGCACATCCAACAGGAAAGATCATTCCCTCCGAGATGTATCAGGAGTCCCACCGGCCGCTGCCGCCGCTCCGCGTGCTCCCGAACCACTGGAAGTAGCTGCCACCAACGCATGCCCCGCTCGCCAAGCCAAACCAACCGGAAATTGCAGGACACCAAGCCCAGGTGCGGACCCAGCGGACGAGTTGAGGCTCTGCGTTCCGCCCAGTAGACGAAGGAATGTCCAAGAAGCCACCATACGCCCGGCGGGCTCCGTGCAGCACTCCATGTTGGCACGCTCCGCAGTACACCTGGAAAAGAAACACAGCATTAGTACCCTCCCACACCCACCCCCCGACACCACCGCAGCTCACAACTGTTCCGGGCGCACATAGCCCCTGTAGGCCCCAGATCTCCAGCACCCGATTCGTTGAATCACCTCACCCCCAAGGCCAGCCGCTGCAGCGCTGGTTGCCGCTCCTATCCGGAAGGAATGAGACGCATAACAGCGCTCGTCCAAGCCCAGCCGCCGCAAGGCCAGGCGGAAGTCTGCCGTGAATTGAAACTGGGTGACAGCCGTCCCGTCCGCATGGCAAAAGAAACAACCGGCCCCATCCAGACGCTGACGCCGGTACGTCGCCAAGTTCTGCACCGGACAGGATCCCAGACCAGGGATGGCCCGCAACAGCACCCACCGACCACGCCCCTGCGGGTCAGTTTTCGAGTGAGCCAGAAATATCCGTACACGCTGCTCCTGTAGGTCCACCTGATGCACCAGCAACCCCCCCTGCCCACCCCGCCCGCCCGACTGAGGGACCAGCTCGCTAACTCTGAAGGCCCCAAAGAAAGCAGTGACAAACAACGCCCGGAAAAGGACTGCCTCAAACGGGGTAGCCGCAACCACGGGCAGAACATCCCAAATACGCATCAGCAAGTCATGTGACACGGGACGGCGCCAATCCGGGGCAGGGGGCTGCGCTCATGCCCAACCGGCAAATAGCCGCTTCACCACATACGAGGTGCCCGGACTGCCCCAGCCCGCCGCCCTGCTGAAGAAGGAGAAATCGGCCAAAGCTGCTCGTGCCGCCGCCCGGGACCAACCACACTCCTTTGCCCACGCTATGAAAGAACCCGCCAGGAGGTCCCCAACGCTGCCACCCCTCCAGCCCTTCCCCCAGAGAAAATCTCGAACCCGTGCATACCCCCGCTGATAAGCCTTCCACGTACCTGGAGCCAAGGACGACCGCAACAAAGAGATCATTCCGGCGTCCCAAGCCGCCAAAGGTGCTCCGGCACCACAGCCGCGGTCTCGTCTGCCCCAGGTGCCAACTCCCGAAACCGCTCCCACTGGAAACGAGACAAAGCGTCAGCAATCACATTCTGAGCACCCGGCACATGACGCACCCGAGCCGTGACATTAAGACGAAGACAGGCCAGCACAAACACCCGCATCAACGCTGCCACCCGCGGACACTTGGGAGAATGGCGATTAATGACTTGCACCACCGCAGCGTTGTCACACCAGAAAACTACCCGCTTGTCCCGTAACCTCTCCGGCCACACCCATAAGGCCACCACAATCGGAAACAACTCCAGGAACGTCACGTTATGCGTCAACCCACACGAGGACCATGATTCCGGCCACAGCACCACACACCACGCGCCCTGGCAGTACAATCCCATACCCGAACCCCCTGCCGCATCCGAAAACAAGTCCAAATCCTGGTTGGACAGTTCCCCGGACTGTAACACCGAGCAGCCGTTATAATCCGCCAGAAACGCGTCCCACACACGCAAATCGGCTCGCATCCCCGCCGTCACGCGGATGCGATGGTGCCCACAACGCACCCCGGCCATCGCCAAAGACAATCTCCGCGCAAACGGCCTCCCCATTGCGATGACTCGACACGCAAAATTCAAGTGGCCGACCAGTCTTTGAAGCTCTGTTAACGTCACCTTCGCAGCGGAGCCCACCTCCGCTACCAAGAGCCGCAGCCGCTCTACTTTATCCATAGGCAACCGGACCATGAACTCAACCGAGTCTATCTCTATCCCCAAGAAGGAAATACGAGTCACCAGCCCCACCGTCTTACCCTCCGCCAAAGGGATGCCAAACTCCGCCGCCAGGCCCAGGAAAAGCCCCAGCAAGGATCCGCACACGGCGGACTGGGCCGGCCCGACGAACAAAAAATCGTTGAGATAATGCACTATAGTCCGCCGCCCAGACCTCCGAACCAACACCCAGTGCAAGAAAGAGCTGAAGGCTTCGAAGTAAGCGCACGAGATCGCGCAACTCATGGGCATGCATTTGTCGTAATAATAATGATCGTCGAAACGAAATCCCAGCAAGGGGAAGGTGGACGGGTGCACCGGCAAGAGACGAAAGGCTGACTCTATGTCCACTTTCGCCATCAGAGCCCCCTTTCCGCATTGGCGCACAAGCTCCAAGGCCTCGTCGAAGGACGCATATCGCACTGAGCACATCTCACGCGGGATATGGTCATTTACCGAGGCCCCAAGGGGGCGAGAAAGATTATGGATCAACCGATAATGCCCGGGCTCTTTCTTCGGGATAACCCCCAGCGGCGAAACAATAAAAGGCGAGAAGGGGCGCCGTTCGAACGGCCCAGCGACTCTGCCTAGAGCACACTCCGCCGCGATCTTCGCACGGGCCACCTCCGCCAACCGCATCACTGAGCCCGCATTCCCCCTCTCCAACTCCCTAACCGCCCCCTGCACTGGGATACGAAAGCCCTCGGAAAACCCCGCCCACAACATCATCCCCGCCTTGCCATGCCTGGTCGCCGCGTAGAGCTCCAGCCATGGCTGCAACGCCTGCCTCCTAATGGGGGTAGGCGCCAGCCCCTCCGCCCTCCCGTCACTTACTTGCGGCCGACGCCCCCTGCACCGCTCTACGGCTGCACTTGACAGCCGAGTGACCGGCACCGCAAAGCAAACAGGCGTGCCGAAACTTGCAGTCCGGGAAGGGGCAGGACGTTTTATTGAAGCGCCAGCACAGATCTCCGCCGGGACCGCCCGCCCCCATTTTGCTCGTCTCGGGCCCCAGGCCCGCTGGCCGAAAGGACCGAAAGCCCGCCGGAGCTGCCGTGCCCGCCGCCCTACCCGGACCTGCACCCCCCCCCTTCCGCCCTTCTTTGCCCACATTTGCGTGAGCCAAAGGTTGATATCCTTCATTCCCCACGACAGCTGCCTATTCTCTTCCATCATATCGCGGAACTCCTCATCATAATTAAGCCAGGCCCACCCTTCGTGTGCCTGGGAAGCCGCCAAGATAGCGTCGGCATAAGCTAACAGCTCGCCGTAACAACTCGGGTCCTCATGCCCCCATACACTCGCCAACCGCAAAAAGGCCCGCGTCCAATTCAACGTGTTCCGTGACACCTTCCGTACCCTCCCCGCTTTCTCATCTTCTTTGCGTTTCTTGCGACTCTCCCCCGAACGTTTCCTCCCCTCCAATAGCCGGAAAATATCAAGGTATCGCCGCTTCACGATCCGCCGCCGCAACTTGCGCGGAACACTCTCCCACAATTCCGCGCACCGTATCACCGAGGACCCCGCCCCCTCTCCCGTCTGCGGCACGACCGTGGAGTCCGCCAAGGAAGTGTCTGAGGACCCCGACGATGAGGAGGAAGACGACGCGCTCCGCCGCCGACGGCGTCGGTGCTTCCGCTTCGCCTTGGCTTTACGAGCTGGCGGTGCACCCTCACCCGGCAACACCACCGCCCCACCCCCGCTGTGGTCCCAGAACACTCACCTGCCGCCGCTTGCGCCGCCGTCGCCTGCACCTCCGAGGTGGACTCCGTCTGCTCCACCGAGGTCGGGCCGGACTGGCCCCCAGTCGACGACATCGCAGTCGAGCCGACACCAGCTCCACACGATGTAACCGGTGCACTCCCGGAACCTGCAACGGGAGAGGAGAGCCAACACACGGGGAAGGAGGAAAGCCAACCCCTGGAGGAACCATCCCGTAAGGCCCCACCCCCCACCCAGCACCCCCTCCCTGCGCCCCCCCCCCGAGGACCCCAACCCCCCGGCTGCCCAGCCTGCAGCCCCCCAGGGAAGCTGCCCCCGACAGTTTGAAGACCGGCCCCCCAATGCTCCCCTCCCCTCCCCAGCCACCCCCCCAAGCCATAGCCTGATCAGGTACCGGGGACCAAGCCTGCCACCCTTCGCCCTGCAGTCCAGCCCTACCCCAACCCAGCGGTAGGGGCCCATAAGCTCCAGCCGGGGCCTGAACCCACCCAGGCCCCCCCCCGCCCGTCCGCTCCCCCCTATCCCCCACCCCTCCCGAGGCACGCTCACATCTGCTACTCCCCCTCCCGTCACTCCCCCCCCATCACCCCATCAGTCTCCCCCGCACCAGGCCCAACAACCCCCACCGGGGGGCTCACCACTTCCCCCGGACTACTCAACACGGCTGCAGGGGCAGGGAGAGCTCCACGCTTCCCAGCCCCTACCCTACGCTTTCCTGCCTTCCTACCCGCCCCCCGCACTCGCCCGCGACCTGCACTGGCACCCGGTGCTGCCCCCGCACCGCGGGACCCCCTCGAATTACCCCCAGCCCTTGCCCCCGAAGCCCTCCTGGCTTTGCTGTTCCAAGCCATGCTCGGGCTGCCCTGCGTGGTGCCTCCCCCTCCAACTATGCTGGCTGCAGAGGCAAAAAAAAAAAAACAGGCTGCACTTCTTTTTTTTTTTTTTTTTTTTTTAACGCACCCCCGGAGCCCCAAGAGCCTGCCGCCGCAAGAAGAAACCCGCCCGAGATCCCCCCCCCCGCCGAACGCAACCACCCCCGGAGCAATAACCCCCCCCCAAAGAACCCAACTCACCGGACCGACGACAAACGCGACCGCTTCCCGAGGAGCCGCGGGCAGAAGGAGACGGCCACGCGGCTCCTCGCGGACACAGCACCGCCCCCCACCTGCCGGCGGGCCAATGAAATCGCTCCGACGGTGTGACGGAGCAATTTCAAAAGCCGCGCACGTCTTTCTCGCTCTCGCCCCCCCCTCCCCACCTCCCCCAAACCGCGTGCTGGAGGCCGAGGCCGGGCCCGGGCCCAGGTTACTGACAGCCGTGGGACCCGGCCCGCGGCCTCGAGCATTACTTGGTGTATCCACCCTAAAGACCAAGCAAGAGGACGACCACTTTGAAGTCACCACAGATTGACCATAGATGTTGATCATAGTTTATACATTTCAAAAGTTGTTTCATATTGTCTTAAGTCTCTTTCATAAAAGCTGCATGGCCAATAGGAATTGATGGTAGCAAGTTGCCATTATGCAGCAATACAGCTTTAAGACTTGCTTTGGATGAATCAATGAAGAGCCTCCAATCATCTGCATTGTAATTGATACTGAGAGCTGCCATTAAACCTTTTACGTTGTTGCATGCAGCAAGATCACCTTCTTTGAAAAAGAATGACACCAAGTCTTTCTGATGGTCCCGGAAAAAAGAAATTTGAACATCACCAGCCAGAAGATTCCACTGCTGTAGTCTGGAACCCAAAAGCTCAGCTTTATTCTTTGGGAGATCCAAATCCCTGACAAGGTCATTCAATTCACCTTGTGTTATGAGGTGTGGTTCATTGGCAGTGGCCAGAAGAAACTCTGGGACACGTGAGGTTGACGGTTCATGACTACAAACTTCTTCCTCTTGCTCACTTGATTCTAATGAGAATGATTCTGACATTTTGGGAATTGGCAACCCTTCTCCATGAGGCACTGGGCGTATTGCAGATGGATTGTTTGGATATTGCACAGTCCACTTACTCTTTCTGGATATGCCTTTCTGAATTGGATGAACCATGCAGAAGTAGCAATTGCTGACGTGATCCATGGGCTCTCTCCAGATCATTGGAAATGCAAAAGGCATTGATTGCCTTTTCCCATTCATCCATTGCCTGAGATTTGTTGCACATATATTGCAGCATATGTGTGGCGCCCAGCTCTTATCCTGATCTCCTATTCTGCAGCCAAAATATAAGTTGTAGGCTTTCTTCACCGCCACAGTCATATTCCGTTTTTGTGATGTAAAGGACACTTCACCACAAATATAGCAGAAATTATCTGCATTATTAACACAAGTACGATGCATCGCCGAATACGCTGTGATTGACCTATCGTCATAAAATAATGCAAAATAATTAATTTTTTAATTTTTCTGTGACTAATACACCTTAAGATTTATACTGTCAAGTGATGAAAATTTAAATACTGATTGCGTCATCTGGTTTTGGACAGATATTTCTATTGGTTGCAAGTAGAGATTATGCAATCTCGCACAAATGTTGCATAATACACAGTTAAGGGCCTCTAATGACTAATTAATAGCATATATCTTAGCAACTAGACCTAATCAGCCATTTTCATTATGACTTCTGTGTTCAGCAGCCTTAAATTAGTTTAGAACAGCTGCTTTTGTGGCTGAAGCATTCTGGTTGTTGAACAGTGAATGTTTAGCAGATTTTCAGCTGAATTTAGGCACCTGTTTCCCAGGAAAATGTTCTCTAAATTTGAGGACTTAAAACTTCAGGGGCTAAGATTCAGAACCCTTCGTCAGCCAGCCAATGGGAGGTCAGAGGGCTAAGAACACTGACCATGATATTCAATTGCACAATCCAGATAGTGCAGCTGAATTTCTCCACAGACCGTCTTGGCACTATGTGGTTCGTGCAGGGGAGGTCCGGGGGCAGAACGAGGGAGGACTGGCTCTTTCCAGATAAGTGCTCATTTTTCTGGATAGTAGGATTTTCAGTTGGCACTTATCCAGACAGAACTGCTCATCCCAGACTTCATTGGCAGTTCCTATCTAGATACCACTGCTAAATATCCCACCGATATTTAAGCGCCATGGCTGACCGCCATTGCATTAGAATGTCAGCCTTTTTGAATACATAAACTTTTAACCTTAGATCTTATACACATGTAGGTCACAGCTGCTAAGTTCTTGGAAAGAGATTTTGGGCCAGTTCTCGATTTCCGACAGTCCTATCCAGCACTGATTTTAATGGGTAGAATCTAGGACTACAAGTCACACACTGCTTTGGGACCAACAACAACAAATATAGCTACACCCTCAGTATCAGATAGCCTCATCAGCTCTCTCAGAACGATACCTAGCATCTTTGTGAATTGTTATGACACCTGTACATGCTTAAGATTTGTATATAGTTTCCCTATGTTACCCAAGTTTTTTCATCTGTTTTCTGTAAACACAGAATAGTCTGTTATTCTGTTGATTTTGTTTTATGTAAACCGCGCTGATACCGAATAGCGCGGTATATAAAAGATTGTAATAAATAAAATAAATAAATAAATGTAAGTTAAAAACCAGGACAGCCCAAAGGGTCTCTGTCCTGAAACTAGTAACTTGACAGCTCTGGTTACTAGTTCCAGGACAGAAACTTTGGGCTGACCTGGTTTTGAACTTACATCCCAAAAGCAGTGTGTGATTTGTAGTCCTAGATTCTACCCATCGAAATTAGATTGAAGGGAAGAGAAATGATTCAGAGGGAGACCAGAAATGACCCTCATAGTCTGTAGAATGTGCATATACGCGTCGTTAGTGGGACAGAAACAGTTGGGGATGTAGAAAAAGAGTGGGCAAAACTCAAAGGGGATATTTTAAGGGTAACCAACATTTTTCTTAGAAAGATAAATAAAGGTAAAAAGCAAAGAAGGCTGTATGGTTCTTAAAAGAAGTAGCCGAAAAGGTGAAGAGGGGGGTCTTCCTGAAATGCAAGAGATCACAGAGAGTGGAAGACGGGCATCTATATTTGGAAAAACTTTACAACCCCAGAGTGTGTGATTCTTGCAGATGGTGCATCCAGGGTATAAATCTAGAAAGATTTCAATATGGTATTTCTTTGCAAATGAAGAAAGTAATATGAAATGATATCTGCTTTTCTTTGTAACCTCTGCAAGGTTACAGACATAGTGGAGCAATATGGGGTAAATTCTCTGGGCTGAAAATGGCTCTCCACTCGGTGGCTAAAGCGTGTGCCGAGGTTTCACAGCACCTGTACTTGCAGGTATGGGGAAAACGGATAGTGCAGGGAGGGGCCAGCCAGTGCACAGGGCAGCGAGCTCAGATTTCTTACAATTGCCTGGGCCACTTGGTTTTCCTTTTCTTAGGCTTGTGTCTCATGAAAGCAGTGATCAGGATCAGCACTGAGCAGGAGAGAGGAGGAGGGAGGCGTAAGGAGCAGTGAGGTGAAAGGAGCGAAGTCTGGAGTTGGCAGTAGAAGAGAAGGGCACAGAGAGAAGGGATCTGCCAGAAGAGCGGTGAGGAGGAGCTCAGAGTGTGATACTCCTAAGGCTTCTCTGAAACACCGATGCAAAGTTTTTCTTAGCATGATTGGAGAGAAATGGGCCAAAATGTTTTTGTTGTCACAAAGAAGTTGTTGTTGTTGTTAAGTGCTGTCGAGTCGGAGTCGACTCATGGCGACCCTCTGGATAGCTATCCTAAATTGTGTTCGGTCTTGAGTCAGGCGGCTCATTGTTGACAGACTGGTACCCGTAGCTGCTGTTATTGTCTCTTCAAGTTTCTTGCAAGTTCTTGCAAGATACCAAACCTTTTTATTGTCGGCTCTGGAAACTCCTCCCATACTACTTCCTTCCACAATATATCTTCCTTCCTGCTTATGTCTTGTAGAGATCAGCAAGATTAGCCTTTCCCTCTTTCCATCTAACAGGAGAAACACGACACATAAACTCTGCAGGTACCTCAAGCCCCTCCCTCCAATTTAGACAATTTGACCCTTTAATAACAGTATGCGTGTGATCTTTTTTTTTTTAATTTCTCTTTCAAAATTCTTAAAGGATCCCTTTTTTTAAAAAAATGCCTCAGGCTAAACTTTTAATGACAAAGTCAATGAGAGTAGTCCAAATGGGAGGAGGTAGAGTAAGTTCCTTGTCTGGGGGATGGGAGAAGGCTCAAACCACAATTACCCCCTTGCAACCTCTCTTTCTGGAACCATCCGTGTTAATCAGAAAAAAAAATAGTTTACTAGGAAGACAGCAAAGTTTAGCCAGAAACCATAGTATAGAACTGTATTTTCCGGGGAGCTGCGAGGGGAGATCTGGTATATCACAGATGAAAGGAGGCATTTGGAATAATTATGGCCAACATGCCAAGATTCATTCTCTCTAAAACTCGATCGTTACAGTTTTGGCATTAACAAGAGAAATTGGTCATTTCCCATTCATGTTAACTGGCTTTTCATTTTAACTATAGAACATAATTGACTGCTGTTTAGAACAAAGATGAAATACTGCTATGAATGTGCCAGAAATCACTCCACATATACTTAGTCAATATTCCAAAAACATTTTTTAGCACCACCAAAAGCAATAAGAGAGCTACTTCATTCACTTCAAGTTCTCTAAGTTTCATTGTCGGTCCAATTTATCTAATTGTAACAGCCATTAGCCAGTGATAGTAGCTTCCAAAATTCAACTTATCTTTTTTATGATTGATATTGTTCTGCGACATGTGATGTGTTTCAAAGAGCTCAATCTTGTGTGTTAGAAATCAGTTACAATATTCAGTTGTGCTGAAGTCCTCCTAGGAACTGAACCCCATGGATACAATAAACAATCAGTATGAAAAACAGAGAACGTAGAAGTGCAACAAAGAGGGGCAGGAATAATATAAAAGTTTGTCCTTGGAAGTAGTTGTAATGTCTCTCAGGGGAGGTAATGCAGAGTAAAGTGAGTTGCCCAAGGTGTGACAGTGGGAATTGAACCCAGATCGTTTGAGTATTAGGCTGTTGCTCTAACACAGAGGTTCCTAACTCCAGTCCTGGAGGGCCAAACACCATTCAGGTTTTCAGGCTGCCCCTAATGAATATCCATGAGATACATTTGAATACAATGGGGGCGGTGCATGCAAATGCATCTCATACATATTTATTAGGGACAACCTGAAAACCTGAATGGTGTTTGGCCCTCCAGGACTGGAGTTGGGAACCTCTGCTCTAACACTAGGCTGCTCCTCTGGGGACAGAAAAATGCCTATAGGAGTTAATACCTGAACATAATTCCTGAAAAAACGAAATCCTACTACTGATCATTTGTATAGTGCTACAAGGCATACACAGCGCTCTACAGACACATGTAAGAGAAGGTCTCTGCTCATCAGAGCTTACAGTCTAGTCAAGACAGCACAAGGATACATCTAGGAGAAAGGTAAAGATACACATTGGAGACTAAGGGGCATGTTTACTAAACTGCGGTAGCAGACTCCATGCGATATCAATGGGGCTGCAGCTCCGATATCGCATGGAGTCCGCTACTGCGGTTTAGTAAACATGCCCCTAAGTGGATCAGGATCCAAAAGCAGCCTTAAAGGTGAGTTTTCAGCCTGGATTTGAAAAGGGCTAGAGATGAAGCCTGACATACTTTATTCCAGACATAAGGAGCAGCAAGGTGAAAGGATTGAAGTCTGGAGATGGCAGTAGAAGAGAAAGGCACAGATAGAGGGGATCTGCCAGAACAGTGGAGTTCCCGAGGAGGGGTGTAGGGAAAGATAAGAGAGGAAAGGTAGTGAGGAGCAGCAGAATGAATACACTTATAGGTCAGTAGGAGAACTTTGAACTGGATATGGAAACGAATAGGGAGCCAGTGAAGCGACTTGTGAAGAGGGTTTATATGAGCATGTCAAGGCTGGTGAAAGATTAGCCATGTAGTTGAGTCTTGAACAGATTGAAGGAGACCAGAAAGGAGGAGGTTGCAATAGTCTAGACGGGAAGTCACTAAAGAGTGAATGAGCGTCTTAGTAGTGTGTTCAGAAAGAAAGGGGAGAATTTTGCCGATGTTATACAGAAAACAACAGGTGTTAGCTATCAGATGGGTATGTTTGGAGAAGGAGAGGGTGGAGTCAAAGCCAACCCCAAGGTTGCGAGCTGAAGAAACAGGGAGGTGTAGGGCATTATCCACAGAGACTGAAAAAGGAGAAAGAGGAGAAGTGGGTTTAGGGGGAACAATAAAAAGTTCAGTTTTGGCCATGTTCAATTTCAAATGGCGGTAAGACATCCAAGTAGCAATGTCAGGCAGGCAGAGAGCCGGGTCTGGTTTCAGGTGTAGAGAGGTAGATCTGAGAGTCAGCGTAAAGATGGTACTGAAAACCATGGGAAGAGATGAGCATACCAAAGGACTGGAGATTAGAGAGAGAAGGAGCAGGCCCAAGACAGATGCTTGGGGTACACCAACTGAGAGTGGGATAGCAGTAGAAGAGGCTCCACCAGAACAGACACTGAAAGTACAACGGGAGAGATAAGAAGAGAACCAGGCTAGCACACAGCCCTTAAAACCAAGCGAGGACAAGTTATTGAGGAGAAGGTGGTGGTCAACAGTGTCAAAAGCAGCAGAAAGGTTAAGAAGGATGACGACCAAGTAAAGGATCTTGGATTTTTGCCAGGAACAGGTCACTGGAGACTTGGCAAGAGCTGTGTCAGTAGAATGGAAGGGACGAAAGCCAGACTGCAAGGGATCCATAAGGGCTTCAGAGGCGAGAAAGTCAAGGCAACTGTAGTGAACCGCACGTTCAGGTATCTTAGAGATGAAGGGAAGGAGGGAGATGGGTCAATAGTTAGGACAAGTAGGGTCAAGTGAGGGTTTGCTTAAAGGCTGCAGGAACAGTTGCAGTGGAGATCAATAGGTTGAGAATATGAGAGATGGAAGGGACTACAGTTGAGAAGCTGGAGCTTATGAGACGGGTGAGAATACGATTAGAAAAGCAGGTAATTAGTTTGGAGGAGTAAAGAAGGTGTGTGATTTCCTCATTAGAGATCATAGAAAAGGAGGAAAGAGTAGCAGAGGTTGAGGGGGAAAGATGGGAGTCAAAGGGGGATGGAGCTGACCTTGTAGGGAATTGGAGTGTGAGCTTGTGGACTTTGTCATGGAAATAGTCAGCCAAGGTTTGGACAAAAAGGGAAGGAGGGGTCAGAGGCGGAGGCATCTTGAAGAGAGAGTTGAGAGTTGTAAACAGATGGCGAGGGTCAGAAGTGAGAGAATTAGTCAAATGGACATTGTAGTCTTCTTTGGCAAGTGCTATGGCTGACTTGCCAAAGAAATCAGCAAAATTTATGAAAAACTTTGAGCTTGAATTCAGGTCCAGTCACAGACAATGAGATTACAGGAATGTAATGTGATCTAGATCCTGGAGAGATATTTTGATACCCCCAAGGCATTATGCTACTTGTAGGGCGAAATTAAAATGAAAACAGCATTGATGCATAGAGACACAAGTTCATAAACCAGGTCAGGCAAATGCTTTTATTTTCTCTCAGTGCAAATATATATTTCTATACATAGAAACACATGTTTAAAGCATTTTTTGTCTATAGGTACAATGTATAGACGTGTGTATGCTTGTATGTATATTTTGGAATTTATTAATATGTTTTACATTATAAGTTACTTTCATTTTAGTGCTAATATAGAAAGTAATTCAGACCTTTTGTAACTCACCATCTGTTAAATGTTGGTCAAGACTCTGAACAACAGCAATCATCACACAACAGATGGGAAAGTTGTCACTAATAACCAAATGCTCCCAAGTGTTGTATCAGCAAGAGATGAAATTGTGGCATTTTGCAAAATGAACTCTAAAGGTATCTTATCAAGGATGTCTTCCTGCCTAATTCTGATCTATGTGAAAACAATTTGCATGCACTGCACACAGTGTGTTAAATAGATGTGTGTCATTGACCTGCTCTGCTTGGCGGTATCTCTGCAGCACGGTTGCATCGCATACAGGCCTCTCTTCAAAAGCATGCATGCCACAAGACCGAAAAACATTTTGAAATCAATATTACGGGCAGCTGATTAACAGTCTGTTTTGTTTCTTGATGTGTTTTTTTTTATTATAAGAACAATCTTCTTTCTAGAAATGGAACCTACATAACAACGAGGATGCAGCTATTAGAAAGTTATTGGAAGTCACAGTTAAATTTTACAAATTAACGCAGACAGAATAGCACCAACCAATTTGCATACCTGAAATGCTTACTTGTTGATGTACCCAGCAGGTATTCTAGACCAGGAAAAAATTATTTCCAGTAATTGAGCAAGAATTTTCAAATTGCTGTTTTGGAAAACCTGAAGAGTAGAATAATGTTTACTAGAGATATCCTCTCCTCCTTAGAAGTAATTGCAATTCAGTTCCTTACTGTCCTATCTCAATTGTCTCATGGTAGCATGCTCTACCTTTATCCCAACAGAAGAGGCAAAATTTAAAAGATTTCATTGCCATATGACCTTGGTAAAAAAAATGCACTGCAATAAAAGAAAGAAAAACACTGGCGACATGCCCATAATGCTATGTTCAGATAAAAGATCTCATGTTATCTGTCGAGCATCTAATAATATCAAATAGCAAAACTCAGTGAGGATACATTACCTGGACACCAGCAGGATTTCTTAGGTGCCAGGGCCACCTAGCGTTTCACCTATTGCTTCCCAGTACACTCTGTCATTTTAGGGAGGAATTTACCTCTCTACATCTGAACACTCTCTCAGGCAATCCAGGCCAGGATCTCTGCCTGCCTTTCTGACATTGCTGCTTAGATGTCTCGCTGCCGCTTGAAAATGAACATGGCCGAAATTGAGCTGCTTCTATTCCCCCCCTAAACCCTCCTCTCCCCTTCCTCTTTTCTCAGTCTCTGTGGATGACTCTCTACTCCCTGTTTCCTCGGTTCGCAACCTCATCTTTGACTCCTCTCTCTCCTTGATAGCTAAGACATGCCGTTTCTTTCTCTATAACATTATGGGTGTATTAAGGAGCACCCACATTAAGTGCATCACACATTAAGATACTGGGTCGTGCATTAGCTGCTAGGAACACGCTGGTCACACCTCTGACACCTAACACAGAATCTTTTCACTTAACAGGTATTTGTAAGGAACAACACATGCAAAACCTTAGCGGGCACCTATGTGTCATTTTAAAATACTAGGGTTAAACCGGCAGATATAGCAGCGCTAGCTCGAAGACATGGATATTTACTCCTGCTTAGGAGCAGGCTTAAATGAAGTACACATGTACCTGAATAGTTTACATAGAAACATAGAAACATGATGACAGAAAAAGACCACAAGGCCCATCTAGTCTGTCCTTCCATAACAACTACAACAGTCCACTTTTTACCT
The DNA here is from genome assembly GCA_033557465.1 of Ichthyophis bannanicus. NCBI lineage: Eukaryota > Metazoa > Chordata > Amphibia > Gymnophiona > Ichthyophiidae > Ichthyophis > Ichthyophis bannanicus. Next base: position 112,603,659 of record CM066049.1, on the reverse strand, counting down.
TTAGAGATCCTCTGTGTTGGTCCCATGCTTTTTTGAATTCAGTTACTGTCCTCATCTCTACCACCTCCACTGGGAGACTATTCCACGGATCCACTACTCTTTCCGTAAAGAAATATTTCCGTATATCACTCCTGAATCTATCTTCCTTCACCCTCATCCCATGTCCCCTCGTCGCAGAACTTGCTTTCAATTGAAAGAGGCTCTCTCCCTGAACATTTATGCCACGGAGGTATTTAAACATCTCAATCATATCACCTCTATCCCGCCTTTCCTCTAAGGTGTACATATTAAGATCCTTAAGTCTGTCCTCATATGCTTTATAATGAAGACCACTAATCATCTTAGTAGTACCCCTCTGTACCGACTCCATCCTGTTCACATCCTTTTGAAGGTGCGGTCTCCAGAATTGCACACCATACTCCAAATGAGGTCGCACCAAAGACTTATACAGAGGCATTATCACCTCCTTTTTTCTGCTAGCCATTCCTCTCCGTATGCACCCAAGCATCCTTCTAGCTTTTGCCGTCGCCTTTTCTACCTGTTTAGCTACTTTAAGATCATCGGACACAACTACGCCTAGGTCCCGCTCTTCTTTAGTGGACAAAAGTACTTCACCTCCTATGCTGTATTGCTCCCTTGGATTGCTGCAGCCCAAATGCATGATCTTACATTTTTTAACATTAAATCCCAGCTGCCAAAGTCTAGACCATTCTTCAAGCTTAGCTAGATCCCTCCTCATGTTATCTACACCTTCCTGGGTGTCTACTTTATTGCAGATTTTGGTATCATCTGCAAAGAGGCAAACCTTACCCGACAGCCCTTCCGCTATATCACTAACAAAGATGTTAAAAAGAATCGGACCAAGGACAGATCCCTGGGGCACACCACTGGTAACATCCTTCTCCTCAGAGTGAGCTCCATTTACTTGTACTCTTTGTCGCCTCCCACCCAACCAATTTCTAACCCAAGCAGTAACTTTAGGGTCCATCCCTAGGGTGCTCAGTTTGTTTATAAGTCGCCTGTGAGGAACAGTGTCAAAGGCTTTACTGAAATCTAAATACACCACATCTAGAGCTCTCCCTCGGTCCAACTCCCTGGTCACCCAGTCAAAGAAATCAATCAGATTTGTCTGACAAGACCTGCCTCTGGTAAATCCATGCTGCCTCGGATCCTGTAATCCGCTGGACTCCAGAAACCTCACTATTTTCTCTTTCAACAGTGTTTCCATTAATTTACTCACCACTGAAGTTAAACTAACCAGCCTGTAGTTTTCAACCACATCCTTACTTCCGCTTTTGTGTAAAGGCACCACATGAGCCTCTCTCCAGTCCTTTGGCACCACTCCCGACTCCAACGAGGCATTGAAAAGGTCAGTCAGCGGAGTTGCTAGAATGTCCCTAAGTTCCCTCAGTATTCTAGGGTGTATCCCATCCGGTCCCATCGCTTTGTCTACTTTGAGTTGAGCTAGTTTCTCACGAACACAGTCTTCTGAAAATTGTTCAAGATGTCCCTCGCTTCTGTTCTTATTTGTGGGTGTTTTCTGAGGTCCTGCTCCTGGTTTTTCATCTGTGAACACAGAACAAAAATATTTGTTAAGTAATTCCGCTTTATCCTTATCAGCTTCTACATATTCCCCCCCTGTACCCTTGAGTCTGACAATACCACTTTTGCCTTTCCTCTTCTCACTAATATATCTGAAAAATGTCTTATCCCCCCATTTTATTGCATTGGCTATTTCCTCCTCCTTTTGAATCTTTGCCTTCTTGACTACTTTGCTAGCTTCTCTAAGTTTTTCCAAATACAGATGCCTGTCTTCCTCTCTCTGTGATCTCTTGTATTTCATGAAGGCCTCCCTCTTTTTCTTCACTTTTTCAGCTACTTCCTTCGAAAACCATAGCGGTCTCCTGTTCCTTTTGCCTTTGTTTACCATTTTAACAAAAAGGTTGGTTGCCTTTAAAATACCCCCTTTCAGTTTTGCCCACTGTTGTTCTACATCCCCCAGCTGTTCCCATCCCACTAACGACTCCCTGAGGCATTGGCCCATCATCGCAAAGTTAGTCTTCCTAAAGTCTAAGATCTTCACCTTGGAATGGATTCTAACAGCCCTAGTCCTAATACTGAACCACACCATCTGGTGATCACTGGATGCAAAATGATCTCCCACTACAACATCAGAAACACTTTCACCATTGGTAAGCACCAAGTCCAGTATGGCCCCTTCACGTGTGGGGTCTGTTACCAATTGCCTGAATAGTTCTCCCTGTAGAGAATCCAGGATCTCCTTACTCCTAGATGATACTGCAGCAGGAATGTGCCAATCAACATCTGGCATATTAAAATCTCCTAGCAGTAGCACTTCCCCTTTCCTAGCAATGCTGCGTATGTCTTCAATTAACTCTCTGTCCACCTCTTCCTCTTGTGAGGGAGGTCTGTATATCACACCAATGCAGATAGATTTCTCTTTCCCTCTTTCTAGTCTAACCCACAATGCCTCCTCTCTCCCTTTTAAGCTCTGTAATTCCAAAGCTTTAATAGTAGTTTTTACATATAGTGCTACTCCTCCTCCCCTTCTTCCTACCCTGTCCTTTCTGAATAAAGTATAGCCAGGTATAGTTACATCCCAGTCATGGTTTTCTGTGAACCATGTTTCTGTAACTGCCACTAAATCTAAGTCAGCCACTCCCACCAAAGCTTCAACTTCAGAGATCTTATTTCCCATGCTACGGGCATTTATACACACTGCTTTCCATATGTTACCCCTGTTACCCATTTCCATAAAGTTATTTGATGTATCACTTACCTGGGGGCTTTCACTTACCTGGGGGCTTTCTTCACCCATCCCCAACGAATCTAGTTTAAAGCCCTCTTCAGTAGATTAGCCAGTCTACTACCAAAGATGTGTTGACCTTTCTATGACAGATGGATGCCATCTCTGCTCTGCAACCCTTGGAACAGCATCCAATGGTCTAGGAAACCAAAACGCTCTCGAAGACACCATCCACGCAGCCATGCATTAATCTCCAGGATGCGAGCCTCTCTGCCTTGGCCTTTACCCTCAACAGGGAGGATTGAAGAGAACACCACCTGTGCACCTACCTGCTTCACCCTCTGTCCCAAAGCCATGAAGTCACTTTTGATACGTTCCGAGGTATACCTGGCAGTATCATTTGTTCCAACATGGATTAGCAACATTGGGTAATAGTCAGTGGGCTTGATGAGTCTCGGCAAACTCTCCGTAACATTTTGGATCTTGGCACCAGGCAGACAGCATACCTCTCTGGACATCAAGTCTGGTCGGCAGATGGAGTCTCCAACCACCACTACCCTTCGTTTCCTTCTGGTCACTGATTCTGCAACTATGGGGTACTTGAACTCTGGTTCTTCCCTTTCCAGGGATGCTTTCACCTCCTCCACTTCCAGGGCTGCATAATGGTTCTTCAATTCAAGGGCTGGAGAAGTTGGATTGGTGATTTTGCAGGCTCTAGTGAATACGAACATCTTAGCAGTGCAGTGCAGTGCAGTGACTTCAAAGAGCTTGCCTTCCACTTTGAACCTCTCTTCTGTTCCTATTTGTGGAAGATTTCTGAAGTCCTGCTCCATGGCTCTTCATCTGGCTTCTAAGCAAGTTAATTAAGAACACCAACATCTTAGCAGTGCAGTGGCTTCAAAGAGCTTTCCTATAAAAGATCCAGATAAATAGTGACTTTGACCTCACTGCACCCAAACTCTACGCAAAAATACGCTTGCAGATGGGCTGCATAAATATCTATGCCTTCTTGTCACTAAGCCTGCTCTTATTCATGCAACCCCTGGGGTAATTTTATAATAACACCCTTTTAAGCATGAAAAATCCACTCATAAAGGACCTCTCATATGCTTATGTCCTACTTCAAAACTGTTCCCTATCAGCACTTACTCCTGTACCAATTCACGCAGAAATACCAAGTAACTGCTCGTTTGTAGACGGCAGCAGCATTTGCACATTTCAGTTCTAAAAGCAGCCACAACTTCAAGTCTCAAGGGATGTAACTCTTTCCTTGAATGGGCTTTGATAAAATCACTGTTCCCACTGCAGGTGCATTTTTACTCCAGTCTTACCTGTCGTTTACAAAGGTCTCTGTGTTTGTCATATAGGCAGCAAACTGTCTGACCTACATGACCTGTGCAAAATTGAACTTCTAGGGGTTGATTTTTTTAAAGGAGCTGCCTAACGATACATGCCATTTCTGCACATAAGTCCCTATTTTAAGGGCGTATGCAGATAAACGAGCACCTAGGCACAGGGTTTAGGGGGTCTCTATGCAGTAAGGGTGCATATAAGTGCAATCATACATACTTTCATGCGCAGGGGTAGGCATAAGTCTCCAAGACCACTGTCGCACATAAAGAAAAAAATCACCATTAATATATTTTTAAGTTGAGCAAATGTAAGATTTTATATTTTTATGTTTCTTGCCATATCTAAACCTGCTCGTGCAGTATTTCTTTTCAGCTTACTCAGTGCAAGCTTTGCACATTTTTTTTTCAGGTGTGAATGCTTCTAGCTATTCATCTGGCCTCCATTTAACATTCTCGTCTCCCCCGCCCCTCCATACGCCACCTAATTAATCCATTCAAACATGCATTTTTCATTTTCTTTCCATCATATAAAACAATGCATTTTGTTGGTAGAACATCTTAAACATGATCTTCTTTTGACTCTGTGCTCTGCATTTATTTAGCTCAAGATTCATTCCTGTCCACTGCTATTCAGATCCATTGCACTGTGGCTATCAGAAGCCAGGATACGTGTACTCTCTCTAATTCTGATATAGTTTAATTCGGCCATCCGGATCCAATAGGGATTCTCTCCTCTGTGCCCTTCTCGTCCCCTGTCGACTCTTGACTCTGTTTTCCATGGTTGCTACATTTGCTTGAAATAGATTGCAGAGGCGGTGAATCCACCTCTTCTCTGACCTTATTCAGATCCAATATAAAACCCCACCTTGTTGAGGCTGCTTTTATATCTTAACCCTCGTTTCTCCTTCTCACAGCCTTATTGGTTTTAGCCATTCTCTTAATAAACTGAAATGTCCAGAGTCTCTTGTCCTGCCTGCTTATCTTCCTTAGGTTGTAAGCTCTCTTTTTAACACGATGCTACCAACATGCTAGTCATGTATGACTTCAATCTGCCTGTACTTCTCAGGTTTCAGCTGTGAAACTCCAGATTGGATTTCATGAGTGAAAGCAATCCTAGGTAATAAAAAAATATTCAATACTTTTTCATATTTTTTAATAGTGCATCTCTCAATAGAATTTGTTATCATCTCATTAGCTTCACATCACTTTATGATGACTGGTTATAAAGCTGTATAATCTCGTTATGGCTGCTGAAATTGTAGTATTAGAAAGGAGTATGATGGCAATGAACTCGTATGACTTTTGATGCCGTTCATCGAATTTTACTGCCCTGAATGTAGTTCTAAAGATGAAATTGATGCTTCGTGATGGGCTAAAGAATTGAAAGTTAGAGGGAACAACAAATAGTTGAATGAAAAGGAATGTCACACACAATCATACCATATCAATTAGCGTCCTCAAGTCCCCTCCATATCAAAGAGATCAATCAATAGTCGAGCAACCATGAGCTATAAACCACAAAATCACTGTAATGGACCACAAAAAGAGCAAAGCAACTTGAAGGTCACAATTAGAGAAGGTTCAGATCATCACTCCAAGGAATACCAATTTCAATTTTCTATTTTACAAAAAGGCTGAAATGACACTGAAAGAAAAAATATGGTACTTCAACCCATGACCAGCATTAGACATATTGGGTCCCAGGGCAAAAATTAAGAATTGAGCTTGGTCCTGAAGCTCTGTCTCAGTAACAGCTTTATGAAGGAAGTCCTTGTGATGATACTGGGGCCCCAAGAAATTGTTCTGCTAGCTCCTCCTCCCAAAATGGCTCCGCTTTGACCCCTTAACTTTGTGCCATTGTATACACTACTTATTTTATCTATATATACCCAAAAGATGTTTAATTTAATAAACCCTGTCACACAAGACTTTTAATAAAAGATTTATAAATCTTGATCTCCATATGCAATAAGAAAATTCTGAAAACTTGACATGCAATGGCACTTAATTGAATACTGAAAACAATAAAACTATCTTTTATGCTGTATACCTGAGCAATTTCCACATGATTTCTAAGACCTTTACCCCCAACCTGAAAATACAATACTGAACACTTTTTTTCTGTGTAATGTCACAAAAGGTAAAACTCATCTTTATCAATAGGTCTGGAAGCCCAAGAAAGTCCACTCACCTACAGAAAATTCAGACATTTAAAGAAACCACTTTATTGAGAGAACTGTGATCTGTAAAGAGGAGGCTTAAGGGCCCTTTTTCAGAACTTCTTCCGGAAAGCAACCCAACAATCCAGGCCCCCACTCCTGACTGCTCCCCCACAAGGCCCAACCATGAGCCCTTCCCTCCTGGATTTTACTCATGGGTTTTTCTGAAGATCTCAGTGGGAATGGAGCAGATCGGCTCCCCTCCAATACTGTCCTCACTGTTAGTGGTCCTGATTCCTTGAGATAGCACTATGTGCAAACCACACTATCAGCAATAATGACCGCTAGCATGTAGTGCCATCTAGTATGCTAACTGTAACAAACTGACATGCCCAGTCTCCTCTCTGATCCCACCACGAAACACTAAGAGCACTTACAGGCTGATGCAGAGAGCTAGCAAGCCCATAACACCATCTTTAAGCCACATTTAAGCACATTTTATGATCCTTTAAATGCAGGAAATAGACATAACGCTGACGTTAAAACTAGCGCCCAATTAACATCATGAGTATTTAAATCTATTTAAATGAATCCATAGCACCAAATTTTTTTACTGCAGGATCTTCCTACATGCTCCTGCTCTGGTCTGCCATCTTGTCAAATGGCACGTCTGGCCCTGTGCGGTGCCTTTTACAAGATAGCGGACCAGAGTAGAGAGTAGGCAGCGCTCCTGCCTATTTGGTATGAGGGAACTTGGATTTAGGAGCCACTAGACCACCAGGTAATTTTTACTTTGTTTTTACTTGGGGATGATTTTATTTTACTTGGGGATCATATCCTCTTACTTTGGGTTGGGGGTTGTAGGCCGGGTCCACGGGTTCAAGGGCCACTAGACTACCAGGTAAATTTTACTTTATTTTTTTTACTTGGGGGTGATTTCACTTTTACATTGGGTTTTATGGTGAAGGGTTCAAGGGCCGCTAGACCACCAGGTAAATTTTATAAATTTTACTTTATCTATTTTTGCTTGGGGGTGATTTCACTTTTACTTTGGATAGGGGTGGGGAGTTTCAGGGGCTGCTAGACCACCAGGTAATTACTTTTTGTTGGTTCACTGACCTCTGGTAGTGTTTTGAAGGCATCAGGTGCTTTTTGTGATGCCTCAATCGTCCCCGATGCCATCAGAATACTGTTGGTTAAGCATATGAGGACAGACTTAGGGATCTTAATATGTACACCTTAGAGGAAAGGCGGGATAGAGGTGATATGATTGAGATGTTTAAATACCTCCATGACATAAATGTTCAGGGGGAGAGCCTCTTTCAATTGAAAGCAAGTTCTGCTACGAGGGGACATGGGATGAGGGTGAAGGGGGATAGATTCAGGAGTGATATGCAGAAATATTTCTTTACGGAAAGAGTGGTGGATCCGTGGAATAGTCTCCCAGTGGAGGTGGTAGAGATGAGGACAGTAACTGAATTCAAAAAAGCATGGGACAAACACAGAGGATCTCTAAAGAAAAAAAGGGGACTGTTGTAGTTGTTGATATGGAAGGACAGACTATATAGGCCATGTGGTCTTTTTCTGTCGTCATATTTCTATGTTTCTATGGTTAGGGGGATCGGGGCCACTGGGCCACCAGTAATTCTCTTTTTGTCAGGCACTGGCCCCAACAGTATTTTGATGGCTCTGGGCGCTTTTCCCAATGCTGCAATCATCCCCGATGCCATCAAAATACGGTCGGGGCTGATATGCAAATTAGTCACACGGTGCCTGGAGAGCATGTCAAACTAGTGCAGACTTCTTGTGTGCTTGTGTTTGGCTTGCTCTCCCAGTTTAACGCTGTGGTGGCTCATTTTCATGCGCATGTTTACCGTAGCAGGCATTTGCATACCCTAACCTTCCTGCATCACATGTTAAAATGTGTGCAATGTCAGGAATGTTAAAAAGTCAATGCAGCGCGGGTCTAGCACCAGCTTTCTGCATCGGCCTGTTAGTGCAGGACTCTTACCGTGCTGGCTGCTCTATGCACATGCTAGCAGTTACTAAGGGTCATTAATGTGCACTAAATCCTGAGTCAAGCACTCTGTGATTAGAATTAACTCTAAGAGGTATGTTTACTAAATAGTGGTAGCGGACTCCGTGCAATATCAGAGCCACGGCCCCATTGAAATTAATGGGGCTGCAACTTCGATATCGCATGGAGTCCGCTACCATCGTTTAGTAAACATACCCCTAAGACATTGTTGTAGAATTTACTTTTGCCTATAGTTGCAAATATTGCTCATAATCATAGGCTGGAAAAATTTGGAAGGGACACAAGTGGCAGAAAATACAATGCATAGAGAACAATGCCACCTTTGAACTATCTCGTCACTAACATACCTAAAAAAAAGTCGTTCGCACATTTAACTATAGTTGCTGTTTTGATTTCCATTACCATCTTTGCTTTCCTGATTACTTTACCAGCTTCCTTTAGCTTCTCCAGAAATTGTTGTCTTCCTCTTTCTGTGATACTGTATCTTATAGTTTATGAAAGTTACCCTCTTATTCCTTATCTTTTCAGTTATTTCTTTGGAAAATTATAGTGACCTCCTTTACCTATTATTTCTGTTTGCTTTCCTAACATAAAAGGTTTGTTTCCCTTAAGATATCTCTTTTCATTTTTGCCCACTGTTGTTCTGTTTCCCCCAGATTTTCCCATTGAGTGAAGGACTCCTTGAGGTACTACTCCATCTTTGCAAAGCTAGCTTTCCTGAAGCTTAGGACTCTTGCTTTTGAATGAACCAGCTCCACTTGTGTCCTAATACTGAATCTCACCATGCCAGATGACCATGCACTACAACATCAGAAACTCTCCATTTGTAAGTACCAAATACAGTATCTCTTCCTCTCAAGTGGGTTCTGTTACCAGTTCCCAAAACTTTTCCCTCTGTTGAGAATCCAGGATATATCCAGATGAAGACCAGCACGGCTCACCCAGTCTGTCCAGTCGGACAATCTGGATTTGATTTCTAATTGCCTTAAGCCTCGGCCATCTGTTCTAACCATTCAGCTCCTCCTGTACTGTGATTCTTGTAAGAACTTGCTGAAGAGGTTGCAAATTATCTTCCTAGCAACTCAGATATATATAAACTAGGAGCAATATTCATTGATGGCAAATTTACATAATATAGGGATAGGTTATCTCTATATCTAATAGCGTTTTCAAATAATAACATGGATCTCTCTGAGTTGCAGAACATCACAGCTCAGTAATATTCATATATCTTCATATATATATCTTTAGGCATGCTAGTCCTGTAGCCAAGATAGCCACATAAATGTAGGTCCCATCCATGGAATGCCCCGCCCTCTCTTTTAGAAATACATATAAATGTTTGCCATATGTAGTTTATATGACCAAAATTTATTCTTTTATCATAGCTGGAAATTTAAATATAACCATTTATTTCTTTATTCCTTTATTTACTTTAAAACATCTAGATTGTGCTCATAATGTACAAACCTATGAAGCAGACTGGCTGCATAACGGCTTCTGTAAAGTTTCATGTTGCTGTCCAGAATCTAGTATGGTTTCTCTTACAAGGTCCTATAAATTCCTTAGAAAATTAGAATCCCCTGGAACACCAATTGCTGGATATAAGATGCTAGTGCATGGGCACAGGGGGTTCCTCGCAGCCCGACCCTGGTCATGGAAGGCTGGACTGGGGGTCAGGCTTTGGGGAAAGAGGTTTGTTTTGCGTGGCAGAGATCAGGATGCCATGGCACTGTGGCTCCATTCAGGAGTCTGGCTGAGGTAGCTGGACATGTGGCTGGGTGTGCAGGCCAATCAGAATCGGGGCCCGGCCTGCACGTCCAGACCATAGATCTAATTCTGAGCCCATGGGCATGTCTAGCCCCCGCAGGATCAGAATTGGGTCTACCTCTATGTGCCCCGCTTCTGATCAGCTGCACAGGGGGCAAGATGGCCTGAATGGAATAGGCCTCCACATCAACTGTCTCACCTTTGTCTTCCTATTTTTTTCACACCTTCAAAAAAATATAACAGATTAGTACAAGACTTTCCTTGGCTAAATCCATGTTGGCTTTCTCCCATTAAACCATGACTATCCATATGTTCAGTAATTTTATTCTTTATAATGGTTTCTACCATTTTGTCCAGTACTGAAATCAGCCTCACCGGTCTGTAAGTTCCTAGATTATCCCTGGAACCCTTTTTAAAGATTGGCATTACATTGGCAATTTTCCAATCTTTCAGTACTACAGATGAATTTTAATGATAGTTCACAGATTACTAATAGTAGGTCTGCAATCTCATATTTCAGTTCTTTCAACATTCTTGGGTATGTACAATCCAGTCCAGGTGATTTGCTACTCTTCAGTTTATCAAATAGCTGTAATACATCTTCCTGATTTATTGATATATCTTTCGATTCTTCCAGTACATCACCTTTATTTACCATTTCAGGCATGGGTAACTTCCCTACATCTTCTTCAGTAAAGGCTGAAGCACAGAATTCATTCAGTCTCTTCGCTATGGCCTTGTCCCCTCTTAGTGTTCCTTTTACTCCTCTGTCAACCAATGGTCCAAATGACTCTCACAGGTTTTTTGCTACAAATGGACTTGAAAAAGTTCTTAAAGCGTGGAATGCATCTGGTCTGGGCTTCCAAGATAGTGCTTTTCAATAATGCCCATGCTTCATGTAAAGTTTTAACCTTTGCAACTGCTCCTATTAGTTTTTTCATAACTATTTTCCTCATTTTGTCATAGTCTCCCTTTTGAAAGTTAAAATGTAGTACTGTGGATTTCCTTGCCATCTTTCTTCCATTTATTAAATCAAATGTGTTCATGCTATGATCACTCTTGCCAAGTGGCTCCAAATCCTTTATCTCTTGCACCAGATCCTGTGTTCCACTAAGGAATAGGTCCAAAAGAGTTTCCCCCCTTATCAGTTCACGAACCAGCTGCTCCAAGAAGCAGTCATTTATTTCATCTAGAAATTTTATACACTGGAGATCCAATATATGCAAATCTTTCTTATCCATATTTATTGTGGATTGGCTGAAAACCCTGCTGGTTATGGGACATCGAGAACAGGTTTAAGAAGCCCAATTCTAAAACAATATTTCTCAGACTGTGGGTTCCGAAAGGCCTGTAGCTATTTAGCTTATTGATTCATTTTAGAAATGTTTAGATTCTGATTCATCAGTGACAAAACCAAAACATGATGAAGCTCTGCGAGGCACATTCGATTTATTAAAATTAGCTGTGTTAGCGCAGTAGCACCATTAGGTTCCCATTGTATGAAATGAGACCTGAGATAAAATGCCATTACCACAGTCGATAGCGCAAACAATGCCACCTCAGTAGGTGATGCTAAGTGAATCCACATTATCTGTAATGCACGTAGCATGCAGTCAATTCCTTTCCTGCGGTATCTTATGAAGAAATGCCGGGTACAGCTCCAACAATTAATGCTGAGCCTTTGCCATTACCATGCATCAATGTTTGCATGGAATGTGCAATAACTGCAAATGTTTAATGCATTTTAGTAAAAGGACCCCCACATGCATTATGCCATGTTGCACCTATCGTTACCTTATGTAAGGGAAGGCATTTCTGGTAGGTGGGATTTGAAACCCCATGCATGTATCTTGAGTTTTCCAAAGCATGTTCTTATATTTACTTTTTCTTGGATAATCTTCAGAGTGAACGTACTTGCAAAATTTTAGTTTGAAAGTTCTGTGAAGTCTGCAGATTGAAAAGTTCACATGTGCTGATCACCAATTAGAGGTAATTCCTGCTCTTTGGAGCTCTCACACATCTAATCAAGATACACATGTGAATAACAAAACCAGATGGGTTAAGGATGGATTTTATTGAGCAAACTTTGAGTAACATGCCTAGAATGAGTCTATTTAACAAAAGAAGGTCTCAACACCTCGGGCTCTGACTTAGCCACCAATAAGCCGACAGATGGAGCCAACAGAAAAAAATCTCTAAATTCCTCCCTAAACCAGTGATCCTCTAAAACAGGCACACATGTTAACCAGCTGGACCAATTGAAAAATAATTCCTGAGCTAAAGCACTGTTAAACCAACGCCTCTAGCTTGTCTATTTCAGGCATCATGTTAACATGCCTAAAAGAAATCAAGAATAAAATGCTAACATATCTTACCTCAAACTCTTAATTTCCACAGACTCTCAGCATCTATGACAAAGAGCAAGCCATCTGGATACAGACACTTAGAGACAATTGTAAAAGGTGTAAATTCTATCCTTAAACCATCACACACAAAGGCCAACCAGTTAATGTCATAAGACATCACAGGAGGGTTTCAAAATACTGGGAAGCAGCAAAAACTGAGCCTTCTGGATGCTACAGATCAGCACTGTTTAGGGAGATCAGGATTAAAGATTTTCAAGTATTAATCAACCCCATAAATTACAATGGAAACTGCAGAGAGCAAAGTAGTAGAGGGCCGCAAGAATTTTTTTGTTTCATTTTTATGTTTTATTTATCTTGGCTTTTCATTTCATTAGAATAAATATATGGTTTCATTCAATTGTACATGACTGAAACAGACAGCGGAGGGCACAAACCACATTATGATTAAAAGGGGGAAAGTTTATTATAGTGTGTGGCTGTGGTTTGTGCCCTCCGCTGTCTGTTTCAGTTTTGTTTTTGCGAAAGGTGTACTTCTTCTTTTTCCATTCAATTGTACATGTGCATTTTGCCAGAGAGAGAGAGTTAGTGCCTCCCAGACAGCTGATTTGCTCAGGTGAATGTTGTATACTGCCAAGTCCATACTGATCCTGGGTTTCCTTGCATAGTACAACTGAAAGTAGACTGGAAGATCTTTCTTCCTTGCAGCAAGTTTACAGCACCTGATATTCCAAGATGGTCTGTCCTCCTAGAATTAACCAGGCCTAGTCTTGCTTAGCTTCTGAGATCAAACTCACTCAGGGAAGTAGTGCCACAGGGTGACATAGCTGTAGTCGGCTTTCAATATCGTTTTCTTTTTCTGGCTATATTTTGGTGACTGAGTATTTATGGACTTGTCTGTTTATACAGTGCGGAGTATATCTTTGGTAGTCCCTCCTATATGCTCCAAATTTTTCTTCCCATGATAACTATACGTTTTTATTTTTTTCTATTCCTCACTAGTAGCTACTTGGGTTTACCTGGTCCAGAAATATCATCCAAAATTTGAGTGAATTAAGTCCTTTGTTAATTTGTATTCTTAACTATGATAAAATGAGGAAAATAAGAAAAAAAAATTAAAAGGAGCAGCTGTAAAATTTAAAGATTTACATCGAGTATGAGCATTGTTTAACAATACTATCTTAAAAGCCCAGACTAGATGTAGAAGGAAGGCCAAAAAATTTCCAGCATGGTTTAAAGGTGAGGTCATTAAGGCTACTGTAGCCCTTAAAGCATCTTTCAGGAAATGGAAATAGGAGCCAAATGATGAAAATAGGAAACAACATAAGCACTGGCAAGTTAGATGCAAGGCATTGATAAGGCAGGCAAAGAGATACTGGGCTTGATGGACCCAGGTCTGACCCACCATGGCATTTCTTATGTTCAAACATATCTCATGCATATTCATTGTGGAGATCCTGAAAGTCCAATTGGCTGCGGGGTCCCTGGGATGAATTTGAGAAGTCCCACTTAGAAAGATTTCTACTTTGACTGACTTACACTACCAAATTGTCGTGACTGAAGAAGAAATGCAGTTTTTATTGTTTACGAAGGCCCCCCACATAAATGTAGTGCATGAGTATCCACTGAGCTAGAAGTGGTGAACAAATCTAGATATTAATCTGACACTGTTCTCCACCAGGCTTATTTCTAGAGCTGCTAATAATCTTGCTGTGACATTTAGCAGATGTGTCATGCCAAGTTAGTTCATCTGCCATAACGGCTTCGAAGAAGAGCTTTAAGGATATCTCCAGCCAAATAATCTCCTTCTGACAGTAAGAAATTCTAAGGCATATGAGGTTAAAAATATTAAAGAGAAGGAACATTTCCTACTTCTATAGCATTATCACAGCTTCCAAATTTCCATTTATTCAATTAATTCTCATTTCCTAGAATGAAGATATGACAACCGCTGTGCACATTTACCTGGAAATATTAAACTCTGTAGAATAGGGTAAGTTAGTTCTAGTTACAGAATGTGCTTCATTCCATGGATTCAGTAAGGATATATTAGGATTAGCCTGCTTCTCCCTGCCGTGCAACATTTTGGAATTTGATCCCAATCTACCTAACAGAGCTGACTAGTAGCTTTGCCAGAATTAATACCCATTTGACTAGCTAATGTATCTTCACTTTCAGGCTGATGCACTATACAGAGTAACACAGAAAACAGTAGGCCCTCTCTGTCCTATTTTAAAATGCAAAGCCGTGTTGGCAAAAGCTTCCTGCCTTGCAAATAGTAGCATTTCATGAGTAGTTTTCTGCATGGAAAATTGTATTTGTCGAATAGCTAAGGAGCAACATTCCAGCTAAGGAGTGTGGGTGTCCTCCAGCCGCGTTCCTACTGGCAGTCATAATGTATTAATACCATGTTTTTAATCTCAAAGGGCAGGCAGGCTCTGCAGGATTCCTAGGGGATCTGCCTGCTCTTCGTGATGGAAACATGATATTAATGTAATACCTCTGCCACTAGGAACATGGCTGGTGGACTCCCACGTACCTTAAAAGGAATGTTATTGAGCTGCTGACACAAAGGGGTGTATTTATGAAGCTGGGCTAATGGTTAGCATGTGCTATGTGTAACTAGGTTCCATGTTCAATGGCACCTAGATACAAACATTGTGTGCTTATCGTTAGCTTAGTAAATATGCTCCAAATTAAAATCATGTATAGTGTAGACCGGGGGTATCCTGCATGGAGTGGCAGTTACAATCTCCCACATGCAGAAAAGGAGACCACAATCCCTTTTGTCTGTCCCCTACCCCCATAACACACATACAAGCACCCCATCCCACACCACACACTCAAATACACTACACACAGGCATCTCACCTCTACAACACACACACAGAGGCTCTTCAGACCCGCATCACCCCCCCACAAAGGCACCCACTGCCACAGGTACAGAGAAGAGCCACCAAAATGGTAAAGGGGATGGAGGGATACCCCTATGAGGAAAGGTTTAAAAGGTTAGGGCTCTTCAACCTGGAAAAGAGATGGCTGAGGGAGATATAATATAGGTCTATAAATTAATGAATGGAGTGTAACGGGAAACATAGACTGGTTGTTTACTTCATTAAAAAGTAGAAAGACTAGGGGGGGGGGGACACAATGAAGCTAGAATATAACCCATTTAAGACTCGTAAGAGAAAATATTTTTTTACTCAACGTACAATCAAGCTCTGGAATTCGTTACCGGAGGATGTAGTGAAGGCTATTAGTGTAGCTGGATTTAAAAAAGGTTTGGACAAATTCCTGGAGGAAAGATTCATAAAATATTATTAAAGAGGACCCAGGAAATCCACTGCTTACCCCAGGACAAGCATTGTGCAACCTGTGTGCCTTTTTGGGAACCTACCAGGTACTTGTGACCTGGATTGGCCACTGTTGGAAACAGGATACTGGGCTCAATGAACCTTGGTCTGACCCAGTATGGTATTTCTTATGTTCTTATGTAATGTTCACATCCATGCACAGACAGGCACACTATTGTTGCATCCCACAGACATGCACACATACACACACATAACATACGCACCCACAGACACAAACACTTGCTATCTGAAGCTATAACTGTTATCTAAAAATGCTGCGTGGTGTAAGAACTCTTGCGAAACTTGAGAACATGAGACCAGCATAAGAGACAAAGGGGGGAAGGTTCGGAGGAGGTCACAAACACTGGCTCCTAAGATTTTGGCCTGGCTCCTAAATCCATACAAAATTTGTCAGGGCCTGCTGTAACATTAACCTTGGCCTCTGATCTAATTTTGTGGCTCTATCTCGTGTTATCTGCACACCCTTTAGTAAAGATGCCCCGAGACTCTCAGACCTCCTGGAGTCTTTTCATTCTTTCTGCCAGCTCCTTTTTCTTGCTCTGTTACACTCAAACCACCTTTTTTCTTTTATTCTAGCTTTGAACTTTTACAGTTATTGTGGATATTCGTCTAGGCTCCCACTGAATGAATGAGATGCAAGCTCTGAATTGGCTTCTCTTTGGAAAACATAATTTAATTTTTTCCCTGATTTCATGCTGATATCTCATCCAGTTTCAAATCTTTGTTAGATAATTGCTTGGTCTGAAAATTCCATTTTAATTCAGATCTCATAGAAAACTGTTCATTTTTAACTTTGTGTTTTCTTTCCTAGAATTATTTTCTTTCATTAATTCTCTACATCAAATTATATGCATAGAGCTTTAATTGAATGTCTGTTTCCCACTCTTACAGCAGTATTAACAGAGATTATAGAACTCAAATCAGTCCTTCTATGAATGAGACTAGAAAAGTCATCTTTGACCATAATAGATTGTTATAATGAAGTTAATGTACTATACATGCAATTATATTTACTAGGTTCCAACAAATGTCAATGTTTGTTCCTGGTTCAATTCTTGACTGGTTGTACTGATTAATGAGACCTACAAAGGGTAATTTCAAATTTGTTTGATTATGGGTCAGGCCTCACACTAAGACCTTGATGACAGCCATTGCTGATTCATGTCTTTCTGGCATTGATGGTTTTCTTTCACCAGAGATGGCAGATAGATAGTGGTGACCTTGTAGTGATTTCAATTGCAAATTTAATTTATCCTCCCTACCTCCCTCACACATGCAGACCGCACTTTGCATGGTTGATTTTTATTCAAGTGTTTTCCATAGTCTAAGCTCAGTTCATGGCTCACCCGAAAAATTGTTGCTTAAGAGACCAAGCAGAGTGGAGGAGTAGCCTAGTGGTCAGAGCAACACCCAGGTGATTGAGGTTCAATTCCACTGGCCCTCCTTATGACCTTCGGCAAGTCACTTTACCCTCCATTGCCTCGGAAGAAAAGGCCTGGCAATCTACTTCAAGTGATACATTGCCAAGAAAACCCAGGGGCTGCTGGGTCACCAGGCATCAGCACTGACTTGATGGCACTTAAAAAAAAAAAAAAAAAAAAGAGGTCAAGTGCATACTACTACACAATAAAGGAAAGGGTGGCTGAGGTGTAAATCTGCTCCACTAGGGGAATTCAGAGTATTAAACTAAGGATTAGAAATTAGGTTTTATACATTTTTTTAAAAAACTTAAAGAATCTAACATGTTTTCATAGTTTTATTTAACAGTTTGAAATAAGTACAGTGTAAAATTTATAAAAAAGAAGCAGACTGATTGAAACACTACACATGGAGCCCGATTCTATCAGGGCAGGGGTACAGTCCGGGCCATATGGATGGCCCCAGGTAGGATGGGCCTGTTTGGACCGGATTCTGTACCGCGGGAGTAAGACGCTCCCGTGGGTGCAGGATCGGGCCTGGAGGATGTCCTCACCGCCTGCCGACCCGCCGGCCAGTGCGCTGACGTCTGTAGCCCTGCCGCTTAATCCCTGTGAGGGCTGCAGGTGCCCTGATCAGGTGTCAGAGACCCCTCTTTTGCTGCCAGCTAGCCTCAGGGGGGGGTTCCAAGCTCCTGAGGGGGGTTTTCCGGGCAGAATTGGTGGGGCGCCCTGCACTTATTCTGCCTTAGCAGGGCGCCTCACCAATTCTGTCCCGGCAATCCCTAGATGTACAGGGCCATCACTGGAATCAGCCCTGTACGTCCAGGGGTCAGTCCCACCCATGCCGCATCCACTCTCCGCCCCCGTGCTGTCTCTGTCTCCCACAGCACCAAAGTGGCTCTGTGTGTGGAGGGGGGACGTGAGAAAGCATGAGGTAAGGTTGGATAGCAGAGCTGCATGTCCCAGCGGGACATGCAGCTCTGATATCCTCCTCTTAGAATTGGAGCCTTAGAGCCTGATTCCCTAAGGAGCATTCCCAGGTCATCTTGATGACCCGGAGCAGGATGGGTGCATTTGGACCCAATTCTGCACCGTGGGAGCAAGACCAGACCCTGGGAGATGGCCTGGCTGCCCCTGCATCACCGCGAGATGTCTTCCTCATGTCACAATCAGTCCACTGCCCACTGAGACCCGATTCCCCATTACCTGATCCTCAACAGGGGCAGCCAGTGCCCTAAGCGGGCAGCAGGGACCCACCTTGCATACCTCTGTTGCTTCAGGGAGCCTGGCCGGCCAATGCCAGGGGGCAGCCAGCACTTATTCCACCTCCAAAATGGAATCCTCTGGCCGTCCCCATGGTGCTCCTAGGACATACAGGGCCATGAGCAGAATCAGCCCAGTACGTCCAGGTGTCGGTCCCACCCACTCCCCTCCCACTCTGCTCCCATCCCCTGCAGCATGTACAGTAGCTCTGTGCTTGTGTGGGGGGGGGGGGGCAGAATACGCCTTACAGAATCGTGACCTTAGGGAGTTATTTTAGAATCTTATTTACAGTTTCCGCATGTAAAATCCATGCACAAAGAGCAGTTTTAGAAAAGGCTAAATTTGCACGTAGATGTCCTTCCTACATAGAAGTTCCAAGGGGCCATGGTCTGGACAGGTCAACAATCTACGCGTATATTCCCCAGATGGTACAGCGAATGCAAGTTTATGACCAAAATTGTTCCCACAGGATTTACAGCACCTCTCTGGCACTTGAAAAGTGCTCATTTTGGCCATCCCCTTTAAAGGACGGATTAAGGGGGTAATCCGCCTTAGTCCCCTCTTTATTTAATTTCAATTTGGAGGGGGAATAAACAAAGACGTGGCAATTTTAGTTAATTGGGATTTTTTTCCCGATATGTAAACATATTTTATCCTTGCATCATTATGCAGGATCATCTCACCTGTGCGGATCCCCATTTATTTTCAGAGCTCATTTCACCACATATGACTAATCGTTCCAGATTATGACTCTTACTTCTGAGCAGGTGTTTCAAACGTTGCTGCCAGACACCAGAAATCAGCCAATAGAGTTGTCGGAATGCCGAAACAGCTGCCTATCTGTTTCTTTGTATTGGGTTCTGTGCACAGATATCCTTGCATATATTCCCCTTAGCTTGTTTACATTCCTGCACTCTCCCATTTTTTTACTAGCCAATCAGAGCTCCCCTTCCATCTAATTCATTCATGTCTTTATTTGATTGCGTTTGTGTTTGTGTGTACCAAGAGACCTCTGTACTGAAAGCCTAATAAATGAGATCTATACCCACAGGACAGCCTCCAGAGGTCTGAAGCGGCAGCCAGGTTTACATATTATATGAATGTTCAAGAAAATTACACCTACTGAAAGGGACAAAAATAAAGGTATTCAGATGGGACTGAAAATAAGTAGGTCCAGAAGGAATTCTGGCCCTGATAAGCCCCATATTATGTTACTTTAAAAGGGCGAGAGGAGATGCAATAGGCAAATTATGCCAGATCACCAAAAGTCAAGGACCATCTTTTAATTAATGCTATAATAGTGCAGAGAGACGGCTGTCAGTGGCAGTCACACCCCTACAGGTAGCACCCCCCACACTAGTAACACCGCCAACACGTGCATTACCAGCACAGGACTTAGTAAGCATGCCTATAAGATTTCTGGGCCCAATATTCGAAAGATGGTTACACGGTTTACAGCCCTATAAACCGGTGTAACTGCCACTGACAGGGATACTCATGCCGTTGAATATCCCCGAATATGGCCCTTATGTGCCCCGATGTTAACCACTTATCACTGGGGCATGTCAGGGGTGTTCCAGGAAGGAGTGAAGGCAGTGACCTGCATCTAAAATATAGGTGAGGAAAATCCTCGCTTATCTTCTAGACATAGGAGCTAACCAAGCAGCATGCAATATCACTACTGCCCAGTTATCTCCTGCAGCTTCTGGTGTGTGTGGTAATCCCTGGATATTCAATGCCGGGGCTGCATATGACCTTGGCATTGAATATTCGGGGTTAAGGGTCAACGGGCACGGTTATGCGCTGAAGTGGCGCATAGCCTGCCCAACTGGATATTGGGCCCTATCAAATCCAGCCAGTCTAATTTTGACTATTTAAATCTAGATCAAAGCCTCTCAAATCTTTCCTAAAGGATCCCTGGTCAGTAAGAACGTCACAATACCTGGAAGGAATATGTATGAAACAAAATTGTATGCAATAGAGACAGTGTCTGCATACCTATCTCATGTATAGTCATTGTAACTAGCCTGAAAATCTATTAGACTAACATTATCAAGGAAAGGTTTGGGAAACACCGATTTAAATTATTTTTCAGATGAACTCCTGGTTGGCTAGATCAGTTAGAAGGTTCCGAATCACTTTATCTTATTCAAAAGAACTTAAACCATGTCCCTGAGATTTGTCAACATTTCACAAAAGGTTTTTAGACATCTAACGAGCACCAACAAGACAACACTAGTTTTAATAACATGGTATTCAGCAGGGGCTCCAGTCCTGGCCACAACACTTATACTCCCCCCCCCCCAACTCCACCTCTCTAACCTACCTTACTCATCACACCCCGAATCAAACACCACATTTTCACCCTTTCTCTTAATTTATTGTCTAGCAAAAGCTACTAAATACACAAGTTTTGGGCATTAACAATGGGCACAACTTTATTAACATTGGGATCTTGTTGGGACATCCATCCCTGCTATTCGTCTGCCTTTCCTGTCCATGCCAAGCCTCCCTTTATGAATAGGAAGTTTGTACGGGGAAGTTAATATGGGATGGGAAAGGGTCGGCATGGAGGCGGAGACGGGGCGGCTGGTGGATGGTTTGTGGCTCTGGACATACAGGGCTGATTCTGATGTTGGCCCTGTATGTCCAGGGCCGGCAGAATAGACAGTGAACTTATTCCATATCTGAGGTGGAATACGTTCCCCTAGATGGAGGGAGATGGCAGGCCTGTGGCACGTCAAAGGTAGGAGAGGGTGCAGTGGGTTTCCCGCAGCCCGACCCTGGCCGTGGGAGGTCAGATCAGGGGTTGGGCTGTGGGGAAAGCACAAAGTCAGTGGCAGCCGGGATCGTAGCTCTGAACGGAGCCACAGTGCCATGGAGCCTTGACTGAGGTAGCTGGGCAGTGGCCTGTATGTGCAGGCCAACTGGAATCGGGTCCGGGCCTGCATATACAGGCCTAGACTGGATTCTGATCCCGCGGGGGTTGGACGTGCCCCGTGGGATCAGAATCACATCTCTGTGCATCCGGTTCCGACCGGATGCACAGAGGTCGGGATGTCTAACACGGAATATGCCTCATGGTAAACAATGGCAAAGCACAAAAACAACCTGAGCCAAGATGATTCTAACTAAAAGCAAACCAATCGAATAACCTCATTTCCAGATAAAAGACTACCTAAGCTCTTCAATCTGACCGTCTCCATCATCCTCGCCGTGTTATTAGCTGAGGACTTCCATCTGAGCAATTGATCATCCCTAACCAGACAGTCCACTGCCCAACTCTTCTTTGTGCCCATCCAAACTGTAATGTATAAGCAACTTGGATCAGGTAATGACCTTCCTACCCCAGCTACAAAACTTTTAACAACCCCTAATGGTGTCACATAACAATGCAAATTTTGAGGGATGGGTGGGAGGGAAAAAATAGTCACACAGCTGAGCCATGGCAAAAAATGCCTGATCCTAAGCCCCTTCTTCCACCCAACCCTGCCCCAATAACCCGCTGCCAAACCCAAGTGGTGCATTCCAAAACTTCCCTTAGCCACGTTTTCCCCTTATTCCCCCCTCCCCCATGCTACTGCACCTCCTAACACCCCTTAACCTTTCCTTGGCAGCTATAGCTATCCTTACACACCCCACCTTCCTTCTTCAACCTGTTATACCCATCTCTATCTAATCTACAAACCCAGTATCTGAACCCCCCTCCCCCCAGGGGCCCTGTTACAAGGCACTGCGGCTTAGTTCATTGCCAGAAGAGATCATTCTGCTTGAAAAGAATGGTATATCACAATGTTGGATGATATATACTAATGTTGATATTCATGGCTTCACCCCAGAGTCTGGCCCTAAATCCCACAGCCCTTTGGGCCATTGTTTTGCAGAGGAAGAGACGCCACATCCCTCTTTGCTCTTCCAGCATCAGGGAGAGGGTAAAACTTAGCAGATATTATGCAGAGGGCAATGCATCTTCCTGCTGCTCGCCCACAAGTGCTGACTTTGTTGTTTAATCAGGGTAATCCAAGCTCTCAAAACTGTATTCATTTTGGTCTCTGTTCCTCAAAATTGCTGAACCGTGCTGGATGCACAGAAGATGTGTAAAAAATGCATGTGCACAGTAGGAAACCACTGAATGACCTGCATTTACTGACAATTGTATTTTTGTGGAAAGAAACTATGGAAGGGCCTGAATAGCAGCTCTTACGGACAAATACTCTGGCTGCAGAAATTCAGAAAAGAGACCTAGTCTCCTAGGATGGCCATGGGATGGAGAGCGCCTCCTTCGGGTGCTTCTGCTGTGGCGCTGCAGTGAGGTTTATCCACAGTAATTAATGGTCATTAGGATCGCCTCTCTATCTGCAGTTGTTTTTCTCTCTTTCTCCAATTACAGATCCTACTACAGATTTCATTACAAACCCTCTTGAAAACAAGACATCTGTTAAACGTGCCTACTTCTCCGACCGCATATCCTCCACTTCCAGCTCTTCCCGCCAGCTTTACTCTATTTTACATTCCCTTTCCAACCTCCAGTCTTTCACCTCCACAGCTTCTCCCCAGCCTACTCCAGATCCTACCCCTCTCTCTTTGCACGTCACTGATAAGGTCCTTACCTTATGTTCATCCTTCCCCTCCTGCCCCCCTCCTCTTTCCCCTACTCCTCCTATCACCTTGCCAGCCTCCCCCTCCTCTGACCATACCTGTCCCATTTTCTCCCATCACTGGTCATCCTTCCGTCCCATCACTCTCTCAGAGTTAACCAAGACCCTTGCTTCCACTCGTACAACAACCTGCCCTTCCGATCCCATCCCCTCTACTTGGTTCTCCGATTCTTCTTTGGCCCTTGTTCCCCCTCATCCTCTCCATGTTCAACTCTAGTCTACTCACCGGTTCTTTCCCATCCCTCTGGAAACATGCTTTAATCAGGCCTTTCCTTAAAAAACCCACCCTGGATCCCTCTGTCCCTGCAAACTGGCGTCCTATTTCCAACCTCCCGTTTTTTTTCAAACTCTTGGAAAAACTGGTCTTCTTTCAGCTTTCCTCTCACCTCGATGCCACCCTTTCCCTTCACCCTCGTCAGTCTGGTTTCCGTCCAGGGCACAGCACGGAATCTATCCTCCTTTCTGTTATGAATGAACTTCACTCTGCACACGATCATGGTTCCATCTCTATTGCTGTTTCCCTCAACCTGTCCTCTGCTTTTGATCTCGTCGACCACCGCACTTTACTTTCTCGTCTCCATGACACTGGGATCTTGGGCTCTGTTCTCTTCTGGTTCCGCTCTTCCTTGACTAACAGATCCGTTTCTGTTATCTCTGGTTCCTCTTCCTTTCCTGCTCACCCACTCACCTGTGGTGTCCCTCAGGGTTATGTTCTGGCCCCTCTTCTGTTTAATGTTTTCCTCGCCCCCTCACTCTCTTGGTGCAGCAATTTGGTGTTTCCGCATATTATTATGCTGACGATATTCTCCTCCTTTACCACACCAACCCACTCTCACCCGATCTCTCCCCACTCAACTCCTGTCTTTCCTCCATTGCCTCCTGGATGTCCACCAATTTTCTTCATATCAATCCCTCCAAAACTCTGGCCATTTGGTTCACTAATCAATAATTCAGCATATCATGCTACAGGACTGCTGGGATGTTCATGATTTCTTCCCTTCTAGCTAAGTTGAATGAGAAGACAGCACCAAGCTCCAGTCACAGTGAGCTGGAATGATGTGGAGATACTGAATTTCTAGATAGTTCATCAGTGCATATTGGTCTGAGAAGTCTCAGGTGTTGGCAGTAACATGATTCTGGCTGCAGTGGTGAAAGCTATCACCAATATGGAAGCAACCGTCTCTCGCTTCACACTGCCAAAAAGGATTATTTTTCCTCCCTTATTTCCACTTCCGCCAACTCCTCCCGCCAATTGTACTCTGCCCTTCGCTCCCTATCTGCTCCTCACTCTTTCTCTACTCCCTCCCTCCCCCCAGTCACTCCTGAGCCTGCCTCCCTGGCAACATATTTCTCCTCTAAAGTCCTCTCCCTCCGCCTCTCATTCCCTTGCTACCCTCCCCCACTTTCTCCTCCCCCACCAGTCCCAGATCATATTCCTCCTTCCTCTTCCCCCTCCCTCTCTCATCGATGGTCCTCCTTTGAACCCATCTCTGCCTCCGCCCTCTCCAAGACCTTTAACTCCGTTCGGAAAACCGTCTGCTCTTCTGATCCCATTCCCTCCCACTGGCTCTTAGATCCCTCTCTAGCTCTCTCCCCCCACATTCTCTCTATCTTTAATTCTAGTCTCTCCACAGGTGTCTTCCCCTCTCCCTGGAAACACGCTATCATTCGCCCCATTCTGAAAAAGGGTTCACTAGATCACTCTTCCACCTCTAGCTGGCGCCCCATTTCTAATCTCCCTTTCCTCTCCAAGCTTTTAGAAAAACTTGTTTTCACTCAATTGTCATCACACCTTGAAGTTTCTCTCACCCTTCACCCTTGACAATCAGGTTTCCACCCCGGTCACAGCACAGAGTCTGTTCTTTCTCTTCTAAACGAACTACACACTGCTCACGATCATGGCCTTGTCACTCTCGCTGTCTCTCTGGATCTCTCTGCCGCATTCGACCTCTTTGATCATCGCACTCTCCTTTCACGCCTCCAAGATGCCGGCATCACCGGCACAGTTCTTCATTGGTTTCACTCCTTCCTCTCTGGCCATTCCTTCTCAGTTTCCACCGGTTCTTTCTCTTCACCCTCCACTCCCCTTCCCTGCGGTGTCCCCCAGGGCTCTGTCCTTGCTCCCCTCCTCTTTAATGTCTTTTTGGCTCTTCTCGCACTTTTAGTCCAACAACACGGTGTCTCTGCATATTATTATGCTGACGATATCTTTCTTCTTTATCACACTAACTCTGTCTCCCCCGATATTACCCCCTTCAACAATTGTCTCTCCTCAGTAGCATCCTGGCTTTCCTCCAACTTCTTGCATATCAATCTCTCCAAAACCTCAGCCATCTGGTTCACTGCCGGTAGCCCTGCCCCTTCCCTCATTCCACTGCTCTCTTCCGTTCCAATCCCCATCGTCACCTCTCTACGCTACCTTGGTGTGACCCTCGACTCCTCCCTATCGTTCAAAGCACATATCTCATCTGTAGTTCAGCGCTGCTTTCTCACCCGAAGACAACTCCGATCTGTACGCCCTTTCCTCTCTTTCTCCGCTATGTCCACCCTCCTCATCTCCCTAGTTGTCTCCCGCCTCGATTATTGAAACGTCTCCTTAGCTGGTCTCCCCCAATCCCAACTTCAACGTCTGCAATGAGTCCACAACACTGCTGCCCGTATCCTCACTTGCTCTTCCCGTTTCAACCATATCACCCCTCTTCTCATTCGCCTGCACTGGCTTTCGATTCCCTTCCGTATTCAGTACAAATTTCTTCTTTTTGTTCACAGGTCTATTCATACTGGCACTCCCCTTTACCTTGCCGACCTGATCCACCTCCACACTCCCTACCGTTCCCTCCGCACCATCCACATGAACCGCATAACCTTACCCTCCCCATCCCAGGCCCACCTAGAAACCACCCATTCCTCTGCCTTTTACTTCCTTGGTCCCCGCCTATAGAACGCGCTCCCCACAGACCTCTGCTTGGAACTCTCATTTAAAACATTTAAGGCAAATCTAAAAACCCATCTCTTCTGTCGAGCTTTTGGCCTCCCCCCCCCCCCCCATGCGCCCCTTTTCACCACCCCCATGATGTTGTTTTCCCTTGTTTCTGTTACTATAATCTAGCCTCGACCTTTTACTCTTCTCTCTTCTTTCCTATCACACTATGGCGTTCCTTTCCTAATTTTCTAAGCAGCCTTTTGTATTTTGTAAACCGCTCAGACGCTATTGCGATGGGCGTTCTATTAAGTTACCAATAAACATAAACATAAACAACCTGTTCTGCTAGATTGGGCAAGTTTATTGAGGTCTCAGGTTTACTACAGAACCTGGTCAAGGCTCAGGAGGAAACTTTGGGATCCCACGAGCAAAGTCTGGGCCAAACTGAGTAACAGGTGGAAGAACTTAAAACCTGCAATACAGAACTTAATAGGGAAAAGGAAACCAGTTGGTATAAGTTGTATGCTCTTGACAATCAGGATCATTGGCAGACTCTGAGGTTTTTAAATTTGCCCAAAACCCCATTGATAAGTCCAGTGGACATGCCTAAGAAATATTTATTGGAAGTCCTTCAAGATCCGAAGTCCTTCAAATCCACTATTATCTGGAGCTTTTTATATTGACCCCAGAAGACCAGAGAGCAATGGTGAGAAGAAGCAAAATCTATCTGTGGATAGTTTAGTCTTGACTAACTTCCTGGAGAACTCTCAACCTGTTATTTCAGAATACAGTATACCACTCTTATAGTGACTTTTGCCTTAGATCCCAATAGGAACTGGGTGTTAAAGTTGTTTTTTCATTACAGAAATGTTCAATCTTTGGGCTAGTGAATATTTGTATTTCCTGATTTCTCCAGGGCTACTCAGATTAAGCATAAGACTTTTTTAGCTTTCAGCGCCTGGGTGGTGGCTCTGGGAGCAACATTTTTTCTACAATTCATGAATAAACATGTTAAATTTCATGGTAACATTTTTCTTTTTCTGGATCCCAATCATTTAAAGAGTTTTGTGTTTGCTAGGGAGTCCTCCTCTGGTGAAGTTTTTTAAACTTAAAACAGCCCGTTTTGTCTCGCTTTAGTTGGACATGTGGACTTCTGGACTGGTACATTTCTTATGCCATCTTTATCCTTTTTTCTTTCCTTGTTTGCATGAAGGCAAAATGTTTGAAAAACAGGCACATCCAAGTTCAGGCATGATTTCACAAATGTGGACATGCCTGATATGAATGCCTGTTGGGTGTCTACATAGATGTTCCTAGAGTAGTATTCAAGACTAAGGATGTCTAGAAATAGCCTAATAGTTACAGTAGTGGGCTAGGACTAGGAAAGCCAGGGCTCAAATCCCACTGCTGCTATCATTGTGATTGTGGAGAGCACTGGGGGTGGCAGGTGCCATCTTCTCTTCATCTTCTGGATGTTTTGGAACCTAAACAAGCACCTTCATAATGCCTATTCATGCCTGGAGCAGGTCTAATTTGGACAGGGTAAGAGATGTCCATGACATTTCTGAAACTGCATATACTTTTAGACAAACCATGCAAAGGCATTCTTGGAGGCATAGTTTGGGATGGAGTTGTGATCTACACACATGTAG
The DNA here is from genome assembly GCA_033557465.1 of Ichthyophis bannanicus. Lineage (NCBI taxonomy): Eukaryota > Metazoa > Chordata > Amphibia > Gymnophiona > Ichthyophiidae > Ichthyophis > Ichthyophis bannanicus. The sequence goes on along the minus strand of CM066049.1, from coordinate 112,575,922 downwards.
TATATATGCAAATTCATGCACCCCTTTACTCCATTTTAGGAGAAGGTGGAAATGTGGGTATGTGAATTTGCCTGCTGTGGGGGCTGGCTCTGGGTGCCTATTTTATAAGTCACATAGAAGCCTATGCTGCCTTTACAAAATAGGCTTAAAATAGGCACCTTTTTGGACTTATCACATAGGCTATTTGTTTTTAAATTACCCCTTTGGTGGCTCCCTGCAATCAAGAATCGATAAATTTCACATTTCTGTATGAACGTTCCAATGTGTTTTGATTGCTACAACAAGTGCTGAATGAGTTATGATTTATCAGGGGGAGGGCTTGACAGGGGAGATTTGTACTGGGTAGAAGTAAGGGAAAAGTAATATGAAGTTGTAGGAGGAACCTGGGATGCTCAAAGGAAATGTGAGGAAATATTTCTTTACTGGGCATACCAATGCCTGAAATAACCAATCAGCTGAGTGATGGCAATAAAACAATAATAGATTTCAGGCATGTGTGGACACAGAGAAGAAAGTGGTAGGGAACAAGAGAAAGACAAAGACAAAGATCAAGTACAAAGAAGCTAAGTTCATAAAACCTGATGAGGTCAGTGGCTTCAAAGAGCTAGCAAGCTGGAATAAAAAACAACAAACTCTAACCGGCAGAGTTTTGCCCAATATCACAAAAAATTCCCCCTTTGCAGTATAGGAAAAAGGATTAGCTTTTACAAATGAAAACCAAAACCCCTTCAAGAGCTCCCAGGCAGGGAGATTGTAGTTAAAAGCCACACAGTATTACCTTGCTTGCAACCGAGTCCCTGTTAGGAATGTTTTTTGTTTGACTACAGCTACCTCTTTCATTAACAATATTTCCCTGAAATTAAAATGTATAGAAAAGATAAGAAATAAAATGAAAAAGTATAAAAAAAAAGAAAAGAAAATGAAAGAAACTGTAAACAACACAGGAAACAAAACAAAACAATTTTTTGCCTGCACACCCCTATTTATTTATTTAGTATACATTTGTATACCGCTACTTCCAGCGATCAGCAGCGGTTTGATTACAGATTGGAAATTGTTAAATCATGACAGGAAATTTTTGAGGTATAAACACATTGATTAGACAGGAAAGCACAGCACACAGAGAACTATTTTACAGGGAACATGGGCTATGGAGGGTTAAGTGGCTTGCCCAAGACCACAAGGAGCACCTGTGGGACTAGAAACCCCAGTCCTTCCGGCCCAAGGCTGAAGTCTTCTAGTGGGATTTGAACTCCCGACCTTCCGGCCTGAAGTACCTTGCCCCAACCACTAGGCCACTCCTCCACTCCTCCCAACTCCCTAGTTGGGACAGGTCAACGGCTGCGTTTACTTTATATGTTCATGCAGATCTGGATAGCAGCTGAATATCGTCACTAACCGGATGGCAATTGAGGTTGGTATTGAAACCAAATATTCAACACCAAAGGATATCCAGTATATTGCGCTGAATATCAGGTTTCAATTCCACCCATGGCAGTCAGACGCTTTACAAGCCCTGATCGACATGGGCTTATCAGGCTCTAAGCTTTCAGGCGTTTCCTAAAACTTATTGTATCCATCTCAGTTCTGGTGGTGGTTTATTCTCTTCCAGTGGAGCTGCCAAAGAGAAAAACTGAATGTAAAAATATGCCTTCTCGCTCCAAAAAATAAAAAAAACATCAAAGCAGCTTTTGGGCCAGCAATTTCATTCAGTGCTGTAGAATTCTTTCTCTATTTTTATTCACCTTCCATCCGAAAAGGAACTTGCTACTGTAGATGATATATGAACTCATTAATGAAAAACTGCTAATGAATCTTTACACCTAGGAGCCAGGAAGGCGTGCATTCTTTCTTTTGACTGTTGCAAAGCTGACGCCTGCATCAAATCTGTCTAAATAATGTTTTGGTTTGCTGGCATTGAATTTATTAATGATTATTCTACCTTAGTGCTGCGGATCAACCTGCCTTTATTGATTGATAATTTAATAACATCATGTTAAGGAATGAAAATTAAAAGCTAAAGACAAGTCAATATGTTGATTACTTGTAGCATAGATTACTGGATTTCTGCACGTTGCAAGTGAATCATCGGGGATTGCAATGTACTCCGTACACTAGACCTTGTCCTTTCTTCCTGTCTTGGGGTTTTAAGATGGAACCTTTTCTAAAATTAATTTATTTCTTTATACTTTTACTGTTCCACATAGTCCTTCAAACGTGATGTTAACATTAATTTATTTTAGCCATTTGTTTCTTACACCATCTCCCAAGCTGTTGCTACATCGAAGCGAGATTTGAGTCTTGCAGGTATTGAAAATAAAGTAGCTAACAATTTTGTTTGTTTCAAACACCAAAGAATGCAAAGATATCTGTTCCCATCTCAGCTGGAGGTGATACAGAATAATTAGTTCCTTTGAGAAGACTGTCCTTCTATCGGCCTCTCTCAAACACCTAATTCTTTTGAAAATAATTACTCTAGTATAAAATAGCGCTTCAGTTTCCATTTGAATAGAGGAAAAACAAGTTAGATCACTGAATACTATATACTGCACTTCTTTGCATAATGAGATCACCTCTACAACATACCTGGATAGCACATAATTTGGAAAACTTTATCTCTTATCTCTACAGGTGACAAATTGCCTTGTATAAGTTGACAGAATCCTTTAAAACATAGTACCTGCTCTGGCTGGCTGCCCTACTAATGTTGCTGCCAGAACTTTCTTTTAAATGCCGGCATTTTGTTTTGCTACTACTTTTGATGTACAAATTGCACATAGTGGAGATAATTTCATGAACTTTGTTCACATTTAAAATGCTGACTTTCACATGTAAAGGTCCCTTATAAAGTTAGGTCGTGCCTAAAAGTCCACATGGTGCAATTTGGTGCTTATTTGCAGAGTAGAAGTGCTTAGGGGAAGAGTTTGGGTGGAGGGTGGGCAGAACTGTGATTTCCATGTGCACGTTCCACACTAACATTTATGTCTGCTCACAAGCAGTACCAACAATGTAGAGCTCTACCTGCAGGATATGAGCTAGTATTTTATAAAGACATGTAGATGCTTATGGGGTCCTTTTACTAAAGTGTGCTATGTGGTTATTGGGGGAATTAGTGTGTGGTAACTGTTAGCACGGGCCCGCACTACTACCATGCTGGTATGATAGATACTGCATGCTAATTTCCACATTAAATGCATAACATGACTGGATGGGTTGGGTGTGGAGAGTGGGTGTGGACTGCACATTACAGCTAGTACAGGGGGAAATACTGTGTGCTATTTGTCAACGTTGTACTTAACATCACCTCAGTGGGTTGCATTAAGTGTGCCTACGCTAATTGAGAATGTTGCTGTCACATGTTAGGGTACTTTTCAGTGTAGTAACTGCCTTCAAAGTCAGTGCATGAGTGACTCAGTGGTTTGGACAGGCTACCTTAGGCCAGAGGGCCAGGGGTTCAATTCCCACATAGGGACAAGCAATCTCAGGCCGGAGGCACTGGGGTCTCTAGTCCCATGGCTGGATACTCTTTGTGGCCTTGGGCAAGCCACTTAACCCTCCATTGCCTCAGGTATACCTAGATTGTGATCCCTTTGGGGTTGAGAGAATAAAAAGTGCCCGTTAGTGTGTATATATTTATAAAACTGCTCTGATGCACATAGTAAAGGGTGGTATATCAAGTGCCTAAACCATAAACATATTCATTTTTACTGAAAAAGCATCATAGTTGCAAAAACATATAGCACTTTAGTAAAAGGGCCCCTGTTGGGGCCATTCTGAGGCACAAATAGTGGGGTAGACCCCTTTCCAACTCCGACTGACTTCCCAGCTCTTTGTATGGGAAAGTTAGATGGGGGCAGGAAAGGGGCGGATCGGGGCGTCGTTAGGGCGGGCAGTGGGCAGTCAACAGCCCCGGACGTACAGGGCCGATTCCAATGTCTGCCCTGTACGTCTGGGGCTGGCAGTCTGAATGGGGAACTTATTCCACCTTCGAACTTATTCCCCTAGTCGGCAGGGAACAGCGGGCCCGGGGCACAGAAGGGACAGGAGGGGGCAGAGGATATTCCCCGTGGCCCAACGCTGGCCTTGGGAGGGCAGATCAGCGGTCAGGCTATGGGGAATGCACTGTCTGAGCCGATAGCCGGTGATCACGGCTTTTCAATGGAGCCGTGGTGGCATGGCTACCAGATGCCATGGCACCATGTCTCCATTGAAAAGCCCTGACTGGACTATCCGGGCAAGGCCTGTATGTGCAGGCCGGACTGTATCGGGGTCCTGGCCTACACATTCAGGCCTGGTCACGATTCTGATCCCATAGGGCTAGACGTGCTCCGCGGGATCACAATCCCGGCTAACTCTGTGCATCCAGCACTCCCCACACAAATGCTGGTGGTGGAATCAGGACCTGGATTTGAGGGTGGGTTGGACTTCCAGCCACACGTCCAACCCCACTACTAGCAGGACAGAATGCCCCCTTAGTGTTAGATGGTACTGAATTTTGTATATCTTAATTATACATGCAGAATTGTATTTTAGGAACTGAAAATCTTTCTAAAATTATCATCCACTACTTGCTTTTAGCTTCATTCTTGAGCTAAAAAGAACAGGTAATTTCAAATAGCATCTTTATGTTGATTTCACCCTCAATGTTTGTGCTAAGCAGCTTCAAGTTGCTCGGGAGTCCTCTGTTGGCATTCATGCCAGTAGTGGGCAGGGTCGGCCCAAGCATTGAGCGAGAATGTTGTTCACACAGAGCCCCATGCAAACTCCATTATCGCTCAATGAACAGCTGCAGAGGGAGCCGGGGAAGCCCGCGCGAGGCCCCGGCTACCTCTGCACAGTCGCTAGTGTGAGGAGTCTTTTCCCTCACGCTGGCAGCTGTATCTGTGAAGCCGTGAATGCCGGGAGAGGTTAAAGGCAATGCCTGGCTCCCTCTGCAGCCCCTTAGATGGCGCGGGGCTTTTCGGAGGGAGGGAGGGAGGGGGGGCTAGGACTGGATAGGCTGTGATCCAGGGGGGAACCTCAAGACTGGAAATGGGCTGTGATGGAGGGAGGGAGGGGGGAGGGGGGAACGGACCACAAATAGGCTGTGATGGGCGCGGATAGGACTGAAAATGGGCTGTGATAGTGGGGGGGGGGGGATGGACTGGAAATGGGCTGTGATGTGGGGGGGGAATGGACTGCAATTGAGCTGTGATGGGGGGAAATGGACTGAAAATGGGCTGTGATGGTGGGGGGGATGGACGTACTGCAAATGGGTTGTGATGGTGGGGGGACCGGACTACAAATGGGCTGTGATGGTGGGAGCGGGATAGGACTGCAAATGGGTTGTGATAGTGGTAGGGGGAACGGACGAAATGGGCTGTGTTGATGGGGGAAACGGACTGCAATTGGGCTGTGATAGGGGAAAACAGACTGCAAATGGGCTGTGATGGTTGGGGGGAAATGGATTGCAAATGGGCTGTGATGGGGGATAGGATTGCAAATGGGCTATGATGGGGGATAGGACTGCAAATGGGCTGTGATGGGGGAACAGACGAAATGGGCTGTGGGGGGGAATGGACTGCAAATGGGCTGTGATGGTGGGGATGGAAATGGGCTGTGATGGTGGGAGGGCTAGGACTGGAAATGGGCTGTGATGGGAGGGCTAAAATTGGAAATGAGCTGATGAAGAGCTGGATTAGGGCTGATGGGGACTGGAATAGGATGAAGTGGGCTGACAAGGGGGCTAGGATTGGAAATTGGCTGATGGGGGAGCTTGGAGTGGAAATGGACTGGTGGGAGACTGGAATGGAACTGGAAAAGAGCATATGGGGGGCTAGGACTGAAAATGGGCTGATGAGCTGGAATAGGGCTAGAAATGGGCTGATGGGGGGAACGTGGACTGCAAATGGGTGATGGGCTGGAATAGGACTGGAAATGGGCTGATGTGGGAGCTTGGAGTGGAAATGGGCTGATGGGGGAGCTTGGAGTGGAAATAGGCTGATGGGGGCTGGAATGAAACTGGAAAACAGCATATGGGGGGCTAGGACTCGAAATGGGCTGATGTGGAGGCTTGGGAGACTGGAATTAGAAGGGGGCAAATGCTGGGTGGGTCTAGAACTATGAGGGAGTTGATTTTGGAGAAGGACTAGAAAGGGATGGGGAATGAGAATGGAGAGGGGAAAAGATATTTTGTGTGGGAGGAAAGAAAAGTCTACGATGGGCCGGGTATTGGAAGAGTAAGTGGAGATTGAGAATGGAAGGGTGAAATTTGAGTGGATGATAAAGGAATAAGGAAAGAAATGGGGGAAAGAGCAAAAGGGGAAAGATCAGTATGTTAAAGCAGATATAGAGGAAGAAAATGGAAAAAAATCTAAAAGAGAAGAAAGAACAAATGGATAGCTTGCAGAAGACACGAAGAAACCAGAAGAAAGTGACTGGAGCAATTGCAACTGAAAAAGAAAATGCACAAACAACAAAAGGTAGAAAAATACTTTTTTATTTTGAATTTATTAACTGGAATATATCGGCTCTGGGAATTGTGCATCGTTAATGTCTTTTGTGTTTTGTTTAGTACAAGAGGAAATTAATTTATAGTTTTATTTCTCCAGTGTTGTTGTACATCCCAAGTTTGGCTTTTGGGGTTCCCAATTTAATTATTGCCTTCCGATTTCTAAATTATGATCCCTTGTTCTTTGGTGACGGTCTATGTTCTGCATTTTAACCAAGCTGAGGTATTCTGTCCATGTAGCTTCTATTTGACTGTGCCATTTGTTCTCTTTCGCCAGTAGGAGATGCATTGGTTTAATATTTGCAGTGTTGCCTTTTGATAGGTAGGGTTTGGTGCTTTGTGAGTCCTGGCAGAGCTGTAACGATATGGCGGGTTTGATATGAGTTCTAAATGGTCAGTGTTTATAGTACTTCTAATGGGCCTGGTGGTTGGCACTGGAATATAGTAATGTAGAAATCTGTTAGTCTTTCTTTATCCAGACACTCATTAAGAGGCATGTTTACTAAAAATGCATGTTAACATTATGCAAATATTTATGCAAATGAGGCCCCACAATTAATCTCCGCACATGGCCCCGCACCCCTCTTGGGCCCCACCCTGGTGGGGGGCAATGCAATCAGATTGAACTTAGGATCGCAAGGCACAGGCAGGTATCAGCGGATAGACAGGATCTGACCTTCCTATCCTTCGTCACCTGCCTATATCTCATGATTCTAAGCGCATTCATATGGCACCACCCGCCAATAGCACGAATGCCAACGGAGGACTCCCATGCACCTTCAAGCTGCTTAGAAAGAATATTGTTCACCCTACTAATCTTAGTTAGAAGTGACTAATGGTGGCATGCTATATGTCTTCGGATATTGAAATCCATACAGAAGTAAGATATTATGATGTATTTATTGGGCTATTGACTAATACAAAATAATTGCATCCCCTAAGTCTCCAGGTGGCATCTTCAAATTATAGATAATTTAGCAGGCTCAGCAGCTACTTAAACAATGCCAGTCAAGGTAAGAAGCAGCAATAAAAATCTAACCAAAACTTCATTGCTTTTGGGAAAGATTTTATGTGTAAAGAATGTTGCTAAGGAACTGGGAACTCAGACAGTACCTTTAGCATTTGAAAATCACAAGGAGTGATGGAAGATGCTGTAAAGACATTGAGATGTGAGTTGACTTGTAACCACACAACAATTGATTTTCTTTCACACAAATGGCAAATATAGAGAAGAAATATCGATGCACAAATGAGAGTATGATAGGCCCTTCTGAAGGAGAAGAATTGCCAGATACCATATATCCAGGGCTGTGGCGAAATTGCAACTGAAATGTTTGTGATAGAAACAACTAGCAGTAGTATCCTAGTCATAGAGCTGATCTGCATGAAAGATGAGACATCTCAGAATGTAAACCAAAAATGGTATCTACAATTCAGGGATGTGCTTTTGTTCTGAAATTACATGGAAACATCAAGAAGGGTTATTTGTTCCCCATCGTTTTCAAAACAAAACAACAGAAATAAACTATGGGGGGGACATATTCAAAGTTCGCCAACTAGCACTGACTAAACTATGCCAACCCCGATATTCAGCAGCACTATATCCCCACAGACCACAGTAAAGAGGCCTGGTTAAAACCGTGGAGGTCTATAGGTGGATTGGGGGCAGCCCCAGCAGCTATCCAGTTAGGGACGATATTCAGCTTCTAACCAGATAGCTCAACTGGATAAACTTAGGACAGGTCAATGGCTGTCCTAATTTTATCTAGTTTTCGCTATCTGGTTAAAGGCTGAATATCGCTGCCTGGTGAAACTGGATATTTGGTGCCAGATGCTGAATTTCCAAGCCTGATGAAAGCACTGGTGGCCTGGAGCTTCAAAAGTGCTGACTGCCACCGCCGTCGAATATCGGCTCCTATGAAATTTTGTTTAATTCTATTTTTAGTCCACGCTAACATTTTTAGCATGTGCGAAAACCAATTAACATGCATGTTAAATGGCTTAATTGCATACTAAAACAAAAGACAAAACAAAGCAGAAACGACATGAAAAAATGGAGTCCAAGAATCTAGCACTAATTTGTTTATAATTAGTAGCCAGTTAGACATGGGGAAGTCCTTGCTTATACCTGGGATGAATAGCAAGGAATGAAGCTACTCTTTGGGATTTGCCAGGTACTTCCGAGTAATCGGAATTGGCCATTTGGAGACAGGACACTGGGTTTGATGGACCTTTTATCTGACCCAGCATGGCGCGTTTTAATGCAGTTCTGTGAAAACCAATGACACCAGTAAAGGAAATGAAAATTTTGGACTGCATGCCTCTTTTAAAATAATAGATAGACCTGGAAGACTGATACTGCTAGTGTAGGAGTCCACTAATCGGTAGATTTTGTGCTTCAGGAAATAATCCTTCTCCCCCCACAAGAACTCCTCTGCTTTTTTTTATAGTTTGACTGGATCAGAAATAGACTTACAAAGTGGAAAGATATTGGAAAATTCGTTAAGGTAAAGGATATTTTTGTAGAATCTGAGTTTAAACCACACGTCTAGCAACAGTGAGGCAACATATAGATGGATAAGGAAAAGAAAATCACTATTTTCCACAATTTCCCAAGGAAACTGTTTACTGTGATTAAAATATGATTTTTGAACTACTTGTATTCTCATCCTCCCAGGATGCTGAAGATCTAAAGAGAAGGACAACAAAAATTGAATTGGATCAGAGCAATATCCTACAAGTCGTCAAATGCAAGACTAACAGTTGGGATATATCTTTAGCAGGTTAGACTGGAATAACTAGGAAGAGTGGATGGATCAATTGTTTTGTATCTGCAAGGCTTTCGATATGGGGGATAAATTAGAGTGATCATTTTGGGCTCTCTGCTTCTGGGGATCTTGTGCAGATGTGGTAGCCCCACCTCCTGATATCGTATATCACTTGGGAACATTGAAGAGCAGGGGACCAGGAAAGAGGTAGCCCTTCCTGGCCCATTGCTGATATATCCACCACATGGGGTATTGCTGCTTCGGGAATGACAATCTTTATGGGAACCACTGCTCTATCTGTGTCGCTCCAGGACCTGTGTCCTTTTAGGGTCAGTCCTGGTTGTAAGAATCCTAAATTGCTATCATCCCGAAACTCAAGACAGCTGTTTGGCAAAGACACCTGTCCAGCAACAGGGTTCTACTGTTTAGAACCTATGGTTTGGTATAAGATGTAAGGAAATGAGTCTTGAGATGCTGTAATGTAAACTCAAACTCAAACTCCTTAGCAATGTAATCTGATCATATAGCTAGGGCTGGTCTAAACATAAAGTACAACTGGAGGCTGCCTCTCTGTCTCGGTCTCTATCCAAGCCTCTCTTCTACCCTGCTTTTAGCCCCTCCTGGTGGTATGTCAGTATAGTGTCAGAGTCCCCATGTTTGCCCGCATGCATTTTCTTAGGCTGCGTTACCAAGCACAGATTTAAGAAGCTTGAGCAGGTGTGAAGTGGGCAGGAAGCGTGATGCAGGCAACAAATTTTGAGGTTGCTTAGGGTAACCAGAAACTCCACCAGCTCTGTATGAAATAAACCTTCTCTGAAAGCTTAAAAAATGAGTTTTCGCATACAGGAACTAAATTTGTCCATGAAAAGGTTAGATAACACCTACTAGAAACAGTCATCACCTAGAAAGAAAAACATTCAGTCTTCCTTTCATCTATTTCTTAAATCAGTTGAATTTCTTTTCCATTAATTGTATTTTCAGCCTTCTCCGACTTCCAGATCTAGTGAAACCAACAATAGTTAGGCTCTGGCAATATGAGCTTTCATTCACACTACCAGGAGTTTCCTTCCCCCCACCCCTCCCCCCTAGCTCCCACTTAGCCCAGGCATTTTAAAGTTCTGGGCCAGGATGGAGTTTGGTACATGTATTACAGCCCCTTTTTCTGCAGGGGACTGAAAGAGGGTGAAAAACTGTAGAGTTTATTGATTGCTTGATTACTTTTGCAGCTAAATCCGAGATACGTCCCCTTGCTTCACTACTACCTGTCTTTGTTCAGAAGATATATAAAAATTGATCTCTCCAGGTTCTTACTTTCAGAGTCTTTTTGCAAAGACCTGCTCCCACAGGCAAGCCTCACACATGATTACATTTGTAAAGGAAGACTGACATTGGATTATTGAGAACAGGGAAAGAGGAGTAGGAGAGAAGAAAACATCAATCATAATAATTAATATGCTTACAAATGTAATATAGCCTACTATCATGCTATGAAACTATATGAATAAGATAAACTGGCATAATATGCATCTTCTTGTAGGATATATTTAATCAAGAGTGGTAGAACTTATAAGAAGGGCTTAGAATTCAATAAAGTCAGTTTTATTAGTCATTTAATTTTGCAAGGGTCTGGTCCAACAGTGGCATCAAATTGGCCAGTCTTTTCAGGACAAATTATGCTTTCTGAAATCAGCTGTGATTATGACGTGAGCAAGTCAACTTTATGCACACTGGCATGGGCAATGATACACCAGGAGTATTGTGAAAATGAATGTGTGACTCCCTAAGGAGTGAATTTGGATGTTCTTGCCACATAGTACCCAGCTTGCTGAACATGAACGGTTCTCACAGTGGAATGGTTAATGCAGGATTGTCAGCCAAGGGGAATTCAATGTATGTCAGGCACTTAAACCTTGCGGCAAGGTCATCCCTACAGGTCTGGTTTACACAGACACTTATCCACTCCTTAGTTATCTCCGTTCTAGAGTATTGTAATCTGCTCCTTGCTGGTCTTCCTCTGAGTCATCTCTCTTCCCTTCAATCTGTTCAACACTCTGCTGAGTGGCTAATCTTCCACCAGCCTCATCATGCTCATATTACCCCTCTTCTCTAGTCTCTTCATTGGCTTCCTATCCATTTCCACATCCAGTTCAAACGTCTCCTGCTGACCTATAAGTGCTTACACTCTGCAGCTCCTCATTACCTTTCCTCTTATCTCTCCCTACACCTCTCCTCGGGAACTCCACTCTTCTGGCAAATCGCTTCTATCTGTTGCCCTTTTCTTCTACTGCTAACTCCAGACTTTGCTCCTTTCACCTTGCTGCTCCTTATTCCTGGAACTAACTACCCAAGTCTGTATGTCAGGCGCCTTCTCTGACCCTTTTCAAATCCAGGCTGGAAACTCACCTGTTTGCTGCCGCTTTCAGATCTTGCCTCACCTGATGTCCTTGGTGTTTCCTTATCATTCCCCCTAGCTGTATCCCTGTCTACAGCTACTGCATTGTCTGTCTCTATGAGACTGTAAGCTCCGATGAGCAGGGACCATCTTTACATGTGTCTGTGCAGCGCTGCGTACGCCTTGTAGCGCTATACAAATGCTCAGTAGTAGTAGAATAATTTCCAGCCAAAACTAAAGGAGTAGATGGAAACAGTATGCTTTGGCTAAAATGCTGGTTCCTACAATTATATTATGGCATTTTATTAAGTGGCTAGGAAACGTTCCTGTGTGTTTATTTAATGGTGTGCATGTTGAAAGAGTTACATTCCAGAGCATAACACATTTATAAATACTAGCCTTTTGAAATTTATTTGATGTTTAAATTCCTACTCATAAAGGCCACGAGGTTGCCAAGACTTCATCCTGTTAAACTTAATTTAAGGAAATCTTACCTTTTGATGGAGTCTGATAGATCTTTGAAACTTCTGGAAAACATTTCTTTTAACAATAATGTTGGGCCATCTCATTACAGTGCCACCGATGAATCAGATTCAGGTCGTGTGCTGTCTATGGTTCCATTATGGAGGACCGCACCTGAGATTGCTGGGTCTGTCTATGGTCCCATTATGGAGGACCGCCCCTGAGATTGCCGGGTCTGTCTATGGTTCCGTTATGGAGGACCGCCCCTGAGATTGCCGGATCTGTCTATGGTTCTGTTATGGAGGACCGCCCCTGAGATTGCCGGGTCTGTCTATGGTTCCGTTATGGAGGACCGCCCCTGAGATTGCCGGGTCTATCTATGGTTCCGTTATGGAGGACCGCCCCTGAGATTGCCGGGTCTGTCTATGGTTCCGTTATGGAGGACCACCCCTGAGATTGCCGGATCTGTCTATGGTTCCGTTATGGAGGACCACCCCTGAGATTGCCGGATCTGTCTATGGTTCCGTTATGGAGGACCGGCCTGAGACTGCCGGGTCTGTCTATGGTTCCGTTATGGAGGACCGCCCCTGAGATTGCCGGATCTGTCTATGGTTCTGTTATGGAGGACCGGCCTGAGATTGCCGGGTCTGTCTATGGTTCCATTATGGAGGACTGGCCTGAGATTGCCGGGTCTGTCTATGGTTCCATTATGGAGGACTGGCCTGAGATTGCCGGGTCTGTCTATGGTTCCATTATGGAGGACCACCCCTGAGATTGCCGGATCTGTCTATGGTTCCGTTATGGAGGACCGCCCCTGAGATTGCCGGGTCTGTCTATGGTTCCATTATGGAGGACCACCCCTGAGATTGCCGGGTCTGTCTATGGTTCCGTTATGGAGGACCACCCCTGAGATTGCCGGGTCTGTCTATGGTTCCGTTATGGAGGACCACCCCTGAGATTGCCGGATCTGTTTATGGTTCCGTTATGGAGGATCGCCCCTGAGATTGCCGGATCTGTCTATGGTTCTGTTATGGAGGACCGGCCTGAGACTGCCGGGTCTGTCTATGGTTCCGTTATGGAGGACCACCCCTGAGATTGCCATCTGTGGTCCCTTAGCTTTGAAGTTCCTGTGTGATAAAAGGTAGCAAATGGGGTTCAGCAAGGTACCAACTGGACTGAAACCTTATAAGAAGCTTTGAAACCAGTTCTTCCGAGGCCACTTTGGCTATTTTACTTCTGCTGCAAATGGGTTTTTTATTCACCTTCCTGCCCTCTGCTTTCTGATAAAAAGCAGTAAATACTGTCCGTCAAAGAAGTGTCCAATGCAACGGCAGACCACTTCAAATCAATTGATATACTAGAAATTACTCCCTACCAATCATAAACCCAAGATCACAATCACAGAAGGGCACAAAGACCTTATGCTAACTTAAATGACATCTACTATTCCCAAAGCAAACCCTGGCTCGGTTACACATAATTCAAAATTGCCTAGTCTACACATGTAACACCGCATATAAATCCCTATCTTCAGCATTTCTTCATATCCAAATACTATATTGCCTCCCTCCCCCATTCCCATGCTTGTTCCAGCAACTTTTAATTGTCAGAATCAACTCTCCTCTTTCTCACTTCTTCCCCTTTTCATATGGTGCCCACATCTGACCCATGATGTAGCCCACGTTAGCTCACCTTGTCAGGTACATTTCTCAAATCCTTAGACTAATACCATTGCATTATAAATGTCTGCTTGTATATAAACTGTAAATAGTTTTCAATAACCCTGTTATTGACTTGTATATAGTCTCCTATTTTTCAGCCCAAGTTTATCTCTCCTGTTACGATGTAAGCATTAAGATCACTTGTTCTGATGCAAAAGTTTTGTTATTTGTAAACCGCACTGATACCAAATAGCGCGGTATATAAGAATGAATAAAATAAATAAATAAATGATCCTCGATTTGACAATTTGCAACCTTCAATGGTATTGTACCATTAAATATTGTGGAGCGGATTTATCAAGTTTTTGCTCAAATATTTTAAAAAAAATTTCTTCATTGAAAATACTAGGAGATTTCCTTGAACAAGCCTAGAAAGAGTTTTCCGAATAGTTTTTGATTTTGCAATTATGCTTTATAAAATGCTCACTTACGCCTCAAACATCTAAAGTGCCGATATTCAAAAGCACTTATCTGATTAGCAGCACCTTCTAAATGGATAAGTGCTAGCCAGGGAGATATTCAACAGCTGTATCCACATAGTGGCGGTGAGTATTTCCTCTGACTATCACAGCACTATTGGGATTGGCTAGGCACTAGGGCGGCCCATAGGCAGAGCTTGCCTGGCGTTTGGAGGTATCCGGTTAGCGCTTATATTGAGTCCACTAAAAGAAAAGTTACCTGGATAAAGCTATTATTTCTTTTCTGTACCACTGTATCTACCAGTCACAACGGTGTACAGGGAACATGGGTATAATGGTTTATATGTCGCTTGATTAGAACTCAGGTGTAACTTATAAAAGCAGCAAACTTATTAACATAATACAACTGTAAACACGTTAGGACAGAAGCTAGCTGAGGTGCTCTTGAGACTTATGCAAGAAAGGGTCAATATTACTGCTGTCCAGATAGTCACACTGACCACTGCTCTGGCTACCAGGCAGATACTGGGGCTGAATTTTATTCAGCCATGCCTGTGTTGATAAAAAGAACTCTGTCCACCAAGGCTGATTATTGGCACATAAATTTCTAGCTTTGTTTCAGTTCCTTACACAGAGAGACTACCTGTTGCTTGAAATATCATTTTACATTTCACACAGAGGTAGTTCTAAAAGTAAGTTGTCGTGACATCCGAGTAGAAATATGGAAACCTCTTAAAACTATTCATGAATCAATCGAATTAAACTATTCAATGGGCGTCTGAGAAAGATTCCCATTCAATGGAAGACCTGCTGTAAAACTGTCAGATTATTAGATTTCCTGAAGTAAATCTTTGCATTCTGCAAATCTACACACCGGCTTCAGACCTGAAGATTTTGTAGGCCTCAAACCAGGCTGAAATTTACCAATCTAACGTTGAATTATTTGCACATCCCTTGCTCTGATTTGACTAATGTAATGCTGTGACAAGCTTTCCAGAGTAAAGCTCCTCTCTTCCTCAGTGGATTACCCTTAGGTTATTTTGCAGTTACCTAATGAAGGCAGTGTATATCTGGAAAGCTATTGAAATGTATTAAATGAGTCCATTAAAAAGCTTCCTTGCAGCTTGTTTGCTTAGCTCACTTTATCCATGCATGCGGATAGGAATAGCTGAGATGGTACAGAATGCACATTCTAAACAGATATGTGGAAGCTTGTTTTATAACAGCATGCCTATGTGAGTATTGAGAAAGACCACTTGTATAAAGCTCAATCAATGATGACTACATAGACACCTGTATGCTTTTATAAAATTGCAACCCAGAACCAGCCCAGTAATGCACAAATCTTCTCGCACAAATTTGCATGTGCTCTGTAGAAAGTATAAATTTGTACATGTATGGAGTTCAGTTTAGAAGTTGCAGCTAGATTTACATATGAGTTTGCATACTTAAATCTAGCCATTTTAGTCCTATATCTGCATAGATGGGCATTTAAGCGCGTTCTTGTGACAGTTGCTATTCTGAAAGTGTGTGTGTCAGGCCAGTCAGGTATATTGTCTCAGGGTGGAATTTGGACCGATCATTGATGGAGCACAATGTTGTGCATGTAAATTGCAGAATTCTTGAAAAATCTATATACCATAGAGCTGGCAGAAGTGCATGTAGCTTGCGTTTTAAAATAGGCATGAAAGAAGCTTGCAAAATGAGCATTAAGCTAGGCTCACCTTATGAAATTCCATATTTCATAAAATATGCATGCACATTGCAACTTCGCCCTGAGAATCGCCCTATCTTCTGGTGCACTTACTTTTTACATGCATATATTGGCATGCAATTTTATAGGAGCCCTTTTCAGCATGTAAAACATGCTTTGTAGAGAGAAACTGCATTATCAAATCCCCTGAGAGGATAATTTTGGAAAAGCTTGCACTGCTATTTATCATTTCTATAGAGCTGCTAGATCTATGCAGTGCTGTATACATAAAAAGTTCATTATGCAAACTTGCCGCCGAATAAATGTATATATATAAGGAGTGATCCCATATATACTTTACGTGTGTATGGGATTACGTGAGACGCTCCAAGAGGCAGGGTTCGTGTGTATACTTTGTAAATTGCAAAGTATAGGTGCCCAATGGGAGTGGAGGAGTAGCCCAGTGGTTAGAGCAACAGCCTAGTACCCAAGAAATCCAGGTTTGATTCCCACTGACACTCCCTGTGATCTTGGGCAAGTCACTTTACCCTCCATTACCTCTGAAGAAAACATCTGGCAATCATACCAAGAAAACCCAGGGGCTGCTGGGTCAACATTGACAACAGCACTTTAAAAAAAAAGTGTACAACTAGGCAGATGCACACATGCTACAGAGGTGTAAATACACATGTATATCTGTCAGCTTCCATACATATGTTGCAGGTATAAATGACAAGGGTATATTCAGTGGCAGTGATTAGACAAAATAAAACAGCTGCTGCTGCCACTTTATTGGGGACTGGATAGTCAGCAGAAAAACTTCTCTTGTTTTTGCAGCTGAATATCTGCATTGGGCAGCCACTAGACACGCTCTCCAATTATGCTTATATTCTAGCCACTAACCGGATTAAAGTCGGGATAGCCATTCACCTGTCCTAACTTTAACCACTGATGTTTTCCAGTAAGCGGCTCCGTTGCCTCTAGATAGCGCCTGGCATTGCCCCTGTTCCATCCAAAGACCATCCCAATTTCCACTGGGCATCTCTTCAATGGTCTATGGGGATATTTTTATTTATTTATTTATTTTTATTTTATTTAACAGTATTTCTAAACCGCCTTATCTTAATAATCAAGGTGGTATCACAGCAAGCAATCAGGTAAAGTGTGTGTGTTGTACATGCAGTGAGGATAAAACTTAGTTGTGTGAGGGATGTGTTGGGTGCTTGATTTGTTTGAGCTATATACAGGGTGGGCTATTTACAGTGGTGCTAGAATCATATTTTATATATATTCAGTTGTTTGGGAGGATTGGAGTGCTGTTATCCATTCTCTTAGGTTATGTGATGTGACCATAGTGCTCTATGAACAGCATGGTTTTCAGTTGTTTTCTGAAGTCTTTGAGGTCTGGAGTTGCCCTTAGATCGTCCGGTAGATTGTTCCATATTGTTGGAGCAGCCATGGAGAGAGCTCTGTCTGTTGTGTCCTTGCGTGTGTGCTTGTACTCATTTGGGGTGCTGACTCGGTTGCGTGTTTGACTTCTTCTGGGACGTGCGCTGGTTTCCGGTTGTATGAGCAGGTGGAGGCTGTTGGCTGATGTGTGTTCTTTTATCTTAAATAGGTTTATGATAGTCTTGTATCTGATGCGAGCAATGATTGGGAGCCAGTGTAAGTCCTTTAGTGTAGGTGTGATGTGCTCCTGCCTTGCGGCTCCGGATATGATTCGAGCTGCAGTGTTTTGTGCCAGCTGTAGTGGTTTGAGAGCTTGTTTTGGTAGTCCGAGGTATATCGGATTGCAGAAGTCCAGTATTGGGGTTATCAGTGCTTGACAGACTGTACGGAAGTGTTCTGGAGCGAGGAGTGGTTTCAGTCTCCTGATGATTCGCATCCTGTAATATGCTTTTTGGATTGTTTTGTCTATGTGTGGTTTGAGGTTGAGTTTACTGTCCAGAGTAACCCCAAGGTATCTCACCTCCGATCTTATCGGTATCGTGGTGCTTTGTATCTTTATGTTTGGTGGGTGTGTGAAGCTTTGGTTTCGAGTGATGATTAAAGCTTCAGTCTTGTTGTAGTTTATAGCTAGATTGTTGTTTTGGCACCACTTCGCCATTTGGGTAAGGCAGTCTGCTATCTTAGAGAAGTCCGGGTTTTCGATTGATATCGGGGAGTATACCATTATATCGTCTGCGTATATTGTGTATTGGATGTTGTTCTCTTTCATAATGTTGCATATTGGTTGGATGTAGATGTTAAAAAGGAGTGCTGAGAGTGCGGATCCTTGTGGTACTCCTTGTTGGACGTTTATGGGCCGGGAGGTGTCCTGTCCCACCTTAACCTGTAGCTGTCTTTCTGTTAGGTACGAGTGGAACCATTTTAGAGTGGTACCGTGTATACCAGTGTTCTTCAGTCTCTCCAGGAGTATATTGTGATCAACTGTGTCGAACGCTGAGGAGATGTCGATGAAGATCATTATAATTCCATTCCTGATGTCGTCAATTATTCTTATGATGCTGTCGAAGAGGTAGATCAGGAGAGTTTCGACTCCATGGTTGGGACGAAATCCGTGTTGGTTGTCGTCGAGAGTTCCGTGTTCGTCAATGTGTTCCTGAAGTTGTAGTTGAACCGTCTTTTCGATTATTTTTGCGAGGAAGGGTATGCTGGAGATTGGTCGGTATGCTGCTGGGTCCTTTTTGTCGAGAGAAGTTTTCTTTGTGATTGGTCTTACTGAGGCAAGCTTTAATTGCTGTGGCATGAGTCCTTGAGTGAGTGAGTTGTGTACCATTTTATGAATGTTTGGTATGAGGCTTGCTTTGGTGGCTTTGACCCATGACACTGGGCAAGGGTCTGTAGGAGCAGTGCTTGTGTTGATTGTGGAGATGATGTCTGATATCTGCTCTTTTGAGGGTGAGTGGAATGTGCCCCAGGTTTTGGGGTGGACGTTCGTTCTGTTGGTTCTACTGGGTGTTGTGCGCTCTGTGGAGTGAAATTTGTCTTTGATGTGGTCGGCGAATATCTGTGGATCCACTTGTATTTCTCTTTCTGCTGCTTGCTCTTTTGTCAGGGTTTTTACTATTTCGAAAAGTTCTCTGGGTTTGTTGATGGAAGAATTTATCAGGTTTGTGTGGAATTCTCTCTTTGATTGGTTGATGTGTTCATTGTATTGTTTTTGCTTTGTTAGGTAAAGATGTTGGTCGGAAGTAGTTTTGTTTTTTCTCCATCTCCGTTCAATTTTCCTGAGCTCCCTCTTTTCCTGTCGTATTTTTGCTGAGTACCATGGTTTGTTTTGTCTCTTGTTGTGGTGTTGTTTCTTGGTCCTGTCAACGGATGGTTTGGCGGCGTTAGCTAGGACATTGTTCCAGTTGGAAACTTGTTCCTCCAGGTCCTCTGAGTCAATGTTCAAGTGTTGTATTGTGTCCTGGATGAATTCGTCCTTGTCAAAGGACTTGAATCGTCTTTGTGTGTGTGGGAAGTTCGCTCTTTCGCTTGTCCAGTCTTCTTGTGATTGCAGATTTGTCTCGATTAAGTAATGGTCAGACCATGGTACTGGGGTGATGGTGGGTGTAGAGATTAGGTCTCTTGAAGTTAGGTAGTTTGATGCGAAGATGAGGTCTGGGGATGATCCTAGTCTGTGTGTTGGTGCATTGACTATCTGTGTGAATTGAAGTGATGACATTGCCTGAAGGAAGGCCTCTGCATCTTTTGTATTGGCGGACTTGAGGTTGAAGTCTCCGATTAGTAGTGCTGGTTTGTTGTTTGACGTTATGGCACAGGCTTCTTCGAGTATGAAGGCTAGTTCGTCGGGTGGAGCACGGGGTGCTCTGTAGGTTAGGCAGATTGCAATATTCTTGTTCTTGATGCT
Source organism: Ichthyophis bannanicus (assembly GCA_033557465.1). NCBI lineage: Eukaryota > Metazoa > Chordata > Amphibia > Gymnophiona > Ichthyophiidae > Ichthyophis > Ichthyophis bannanicus. The sequence goes on along the minus strand of CM066049.1, from coordinate 112,556,121 downwards.
AATTGTGTTACACTGCTTTGTATCTGTGAGATTCAGTGTCTTGAACTTGAGTTCTGTTTTTGCTATTATTAGGACTCCTCCTCCACGCTTGTGGATGCGTGGGCAGTTGTATGCTGAGTAGTTGTTCGGTACTAGTTGGTTGAGTAGTACACTGTCGGTAGGGTTGAGCCATGTCTCTGTGATGCATATTATGTCTGGCTGTCGCTCTTCAATGTGGTCTACCAGAGTGTGTATCTTGTTGCAGATGGATCTGGCGTTTATGAGCTCAATTGATGTTTTCTTTGTGGAAGAGGTTGTTGCGACGTGTGCTTCCTTAGGGCCGGTGTTGGGGTTTGATTTGTGTCTGTTTTGTCTCTTTGTTTGGGAGGTTGCGAGTGTCTCTTTGTGTGTGTGTTGTGGACCGAGATATGGCAGTGCAGTTGGTGGGTACCATGGTGTGTTTGTTTGGGGGTAGTGGGGGTGTGTAGTTGGTGGGAGGAGTTGTGTGACTAGTAGGTATAGTGGGAGGAAGTATGTGGTGTGCATGTTGATAGCTTGTGATGTTCTGATAGGGCGACGCCTGTGTCCTTAGGTTTTCGTCTGTTGTTTGCTTTTTTGAGGAGAGCTGTACTTGTTGCAGGGGCTTGTCCTGGGGATGTGAAGTTGTATCTGTTGCGGTGCGGGAGCCTGTCCCGTGGAGGGAGCCTGTCCCTTGGATGTGAAGCTGTATCTGTTGCGGTGCGGGAGCCTGTCCCGTGGAGGGAGCCTGTCCCTTGGATGTGGAGCTGGATCTGATGCGGTGCGGGAGCCTGTCCCGTGGAGGGAGCCTGTCCCGTGGATGTGGAGCTGGATCTGTGGCGGACGCCTTGGTGCGGGAGCCTGTCCCGTGGAGGGAGCCTGTCCCGTGTGTGTGGAGCTGGATCTGTGTTGGTCGCCTTGGTGCGGGGGCCTGTCCCGTGGATGTGGAGCTGGGTCTGTCGCGGTGCGGGAGCCTGTCCCGTGGAGGGAGCCTGTCCCGTGGAGGTGGAGCCGGATCTGTGGTGGTCGCCCTGTTGCGGGGGTCTGTCCCGTGGATGTGGAGCTGGGTTTGTCGCGGTGCGGGAGCCTGTCCCGTGGAGGGAGCCTGTTTCGTGTATGTGCAGCTGGATCTGTTGATGAACTCTTGGTCTGACCCACTATGGTACATCCCAAATCCCTATGTTCTTATCTAGCTAAAGATGACATTGCTCTAACATAGCATCAGCACTGGCATATCTCTGGGTTTAAGGTATCAATCTGGACAAACATGGTAATACCAAATATGGCCTATAAACGATGGTAGTTAACAACACTGGCATATCCCTGGGTTTACAGTATCGATCTGGACAAACATGGTAATACCTAATATGGCCTGTAAACGCTGGAAGCTAACAACAGTATCCAGAGGGAACTAGTCACTAGAGTGCCCAACACTGATCTTGGATTCTAGTCCCAAACATGAATTTCTACCCTTTAAATTAGTATTTTTATGAGAGGCAGGAGGATAATCCTAGCTGTAGAGAGTGGTGCTGCTGCAATCAGATGATTTAAACAGAACTATACATTCAATTATTGTTAGGAGTGCAGTTAATTCATATAAGTAATGAAGCAGTGTTGATAGTTTAAAAATCACTCAAATGAGTGTGACTTACGTGCCCCAGAGTTTCAGCTCTTTAGGCAGTTCGGTATTTAGCAACACGGACCAGTCAGTGCCACTGAATACCAGAGCAACCCTGTTTTAGCTGGTTAGCAGGTCTGCTAAGGAGCTAAACCATTTTGAAAATCCCCTCCCCCCAATGGTTTTAGAAGGTAAAGTGTATATGTACTTTTCCTTTTTAAAATCACCACTTTTAGACACACTGAAGATAATTTTGTAAGTGGCTTAAAGCAGCCAAAATTTATCTATTTCACTCGCCTAGGTGGCCAAAAAGGTGCCTGACGTTCCTGCACAGACATTAAGCACACCCAGATTTTCAAGTATACATTGTATAATCTATGCGTGGCAATGTGTTCCATGCAGGCTCCACCCAGTCTCCACCCATGTGCATGTCCACAGTGGAAATACCACAAAAACAAGGCAAGTACTTTCAGCCATTATCTCATTAGATGTCCCTTTCACACATAAGTAGACACTTAAGCATGTAAATGACTAAAATACCAAGATTTAGGTGCATTGTTGGCGCCTAAAACTAGGCAGGTCCTTACACATTACCACCATTGAAGGCAATTTTATAACACTGTGGCTAGTTAAAGTGTTTTTACATGCCTACTAGCATATGTGGCAGAGAAAGTGCCTTCAATTAAGGCACAGTCACTTAATGCTTCTGTAAATCATTGTGCCAGTACGTAAAGTATCGTATTCTACAATCAATATGTGTACTTGCTTGCACTGCCATGCTTCACCCAAATTCCGCCCATGAGCACACCCACAGCAAAAGTACATGCCATGCAAACACTGGAGTTATTCTGTTCCACGAATAACGGGGATGGATGTCCCAATGGAGGCTCCTGCAAAGCATTCCCTGCAGCTCAAACCCCGATCTGGCCACCTACAGCCAGGGTCTGGCTGCAAGGAATGTCCTCAGACCCCCCCCCCCTCCTGTCTCATTCGCGCCCTGGGCCGCCGATCCATGTTGTCCAAGGACATCCATCCCCACTATTCATGGTCCCCCCTCCCCCCGCTGGTGTCTAACTTCCCCACCGGTCATATGGGGAAGTTAGACAAGGACGGGGAAGGGGCAGATCGAGGGTGGAGTTAGGGCGGGAGGTGGGCGGTTACTGTTCCTGGACATACAGGGCCAATTCTAATGTCGGTCCCGTACGTCCAGGGCCAGCAACTTGTACGAGGAAGTTATTCCACCTCCAAGGTGGAATAATGTCCCTGGACAACATGGATCGGCGGCCCGGGGCACGAATGAGGCAGGGGGGCGGGGGAACGAGGACATTCCCCACAGCCTGACCCTGGCCATAGGTGGCCAGATCGGAGGTCGGGCTGTGGGGAATGCTTTGCAGGAGCAGCTTTACAATGGAGTCACGGTGCTAGGGCAACTGGACGCTATGGCATTGCGGCTCCATTGCAAAGTCCTGACTGAGTTAGTCAGGCATGTCCTGTATGTGCAGGCCAGGCTGAATCTCAGTCCTAGCCTGCACAAACAGGACTGTTTGCAATTCTGATCCCGTGGGGCTAGACATGCCCCGTGGGATCAGAATCGCAATGCCCTCTGTACATCTGGTTCAGACCAGACTTACAGAGGGCCTCTAACTCCACAGCGGAATAGGGCTGCATGTGTACTTTTAGACTAGTCGATATTTCATGTAAAGCCGTTTGTGCCTAAATGGCCACTTAACATGTTTAAATGACTAAAATACTGATGCTTACGCTCTTTGCTAGCACCTAAAACTAGGCGTCCTTCATAAAATTGCCCCCATTCTGGCCATATCCACTTATTTGGCTGGTTCTAAAATTACCTCCCAAGGTAAAAGCACTTGCAACCTTTCCCTGTGCCAATGAATATTTCCATTTTGAAAATGACTTTGGAAATTACTATATGTTATTTTACATACATGTGTAGTTTTAAATCGTCTTTGACTGTCATGATGATCTCCACGCAGTTCATGTAAGCTTACATGTATTCAGGATGTGTACACACATAACTTTGCATACTATAAATGTATCATAGGCACCTATGAACATTTCTAAAATAGATACAGGAACCAGGTCCAGTAGCTCATAAATCCTTATACACAAATTTATACCTGCTCTAAAGGAGATATACGTTTGTGCATGTACTCTATGCGTATACACAGGTATCTTGTAAAATGTGAGCATACATCGCAATTTCACCCCTGCCCTGACCAACCTAGGCTCCTGGGAATGATTATGCACAGATCGCGAAGAAGTAAGAACACTCTTTCCTTATGCCCAATTTTTACATCCACACCCCTCCATGCAATTGATAAACGCTTTCTTCTATATGCAAAACATGCTTTACAGCAGAAACTGCTTACCATAGACACTCATCCTCCTCCTTCAAACCAGACAAAGAATACAGACACCACAATAATGGGAAAAATTTGGCCACTTCTAGTAGCCAGCACTCAAAGACAACAGTACATGACACCGCATCGATTCCCAGATCGAACTTCCCATTACTTCTTTCACATACATCACAGTAGCAATGAATTCACCCCATCCTCCCACTTCCACAACCACTCTCAGATACTCAGCTAGTCTGTGCCGAGCTGGCCATAAGGAGGCTCTGTACGAGCTCTGTGGATACTACACGTAGCTTGTGGTAATGCCAGGCCATGCACCAAAGCTCATGGTGGTTCCAGCTCTTAGACTCTGCATTCTTCATACTTCTCTCTATTTTGCTCTGCTCCTTTCATTTCCCACCTACTCCGAGAGGAAGTTAGGACCCACCATCTCTGCCCCCAGCTGCGACTGCATACGCCTGGTCCCACTTACCTCCCCATAACCCAACTAGTACCCTCAGCTGCAGAAATTCAGGAGAAAGAGGGGATGGAAGGATGAAACAAGGGCTCGCTTCCTGCATCCCCCTTCATGAGCCTGAACTGTCAAATGTGCCCCTCAATGTCCCCCTCCACTGTACTCTACCTATCTCCTCCCTCCCACCCTCCCACCAGTTCATGGTCCTCTTTAACCCATACCTCCCTAACATCACCCCTGTCCCGGACACTGTTCCTCAGAAGGATCTTAGTCATATTACCATGCCCTTAGCCTAAGCTGAGACATTCGTTATCAAATGACCACCTTTTAGGGCAATACTCAGAGGGCCACCAAACCATTAAGATCAATATTCTATATGGATACTTTTATGTGTATGTTCAGCCATTTTATACATGTGAAGGCAAATTTCAGACAGGCCATGTAGGTGAAATCTGGGATGTCCATGTCAAAAGCTCTGAAATTCTTTAGGAGAGGTAATACTTGTAAATGTGTCTAAAATCGCCATATCTCCATTCCAAAAGATAAACATGACTATCACCATATAAGAGGGATGAGGACATGCAGACCTGTGCAGAAGAATGGCTGATTTCAGAAACATGGATCTGTGAGATGCAGACAATTGTGGTATCAGCCACAGATATGCTAGCATTGATATTTTGGGACACACACATGTATATGTTACCACATACATGTTCTGGCCTGCCATTTTAGACAGGGAGACATATGACAATGCAGCAGCAACATTAAGACCTCATTATGTACCTTCTAGGTTTTTTGAGTTGGCAAAAATTATTGAGGGAGTGTGAGTGCATTCTCCTCTTCATTGTACTATTGATAGTTGGTAGAAACAAGCACTTTTCAAATGTCGATTCATGTCCAGGAATAGACATGCATATGTCTGCTGCTGATCGTAAATGTGTGGCCCTATTATGAAATCAGGAGCCCACGTGTATCTTTCCTGACCATTCTGGGCACACCTCTGCCATGTCCTCATGTGATACTGATGTGATCACACTGGACATGTGTACGTTTAGGGCATTCTGAAATGGTCCTTGGGACATTGCTGTGATTGGGACCTCTGAACGGCCATTCTCAGATGTCTAAATCATGAATAGGACTTCTAAAATGACTGCTGAAGAAGTAATTCATGCAAAGTTCGAAAACTATTGATGCAGTTCAGTGGTACGAGTTAATTAATCTAGATAGTAGATGAATATCACTGCTCTCTGGTTAATTTAGACCCTCCCCAGATTGTTTCTGAGCCCTCATATATGGCCAAAATGTATCTGTTTAGTGTAATAGGAAATTTAAATAAAAGGACTTGTGGACAGCACCCCATGCTAGGAATGGCGATAACCCTGCTCACTTTTAAAAACTGCCTCGCAAAGGACTAGTTTGTTAATTGTAGCAAATATCAAAGTAGCAAATCAAATGGTTTTTTTTGGTTATGTAAATATATTTTTTTGGAAATGATTCTCAACTAATTGAAATCCCACATTGTTGAAGAGATACCATCATGACACATTATTTAAGCTCTTTCGTCTTTGCACCTTGTGAGGAACTGATTGTTCTTCCTTCCGGCAAATCTGTACAGCAAATACCAAAGTACTCCAGCTAGCTCACCCAGGGGAGTCTGTGCCTAGGCCAAAGATGTGATAATTTTCCTTAACTGACAATCCTAATAATCTTTTGTTCTTACTTATAAAATTAAGATATATTCTCCAGGAAAGAAAAGGTTATTTGCTGGCTCCATTTTTAACAAAAATGACAGAACAATATTCTGTTTTTGGAAGCAAGCTTTGAAAGGGATATCTCTGTAGTATAAGTCTTGTGAATACATAACGACAAGCTAAAATGAAGGCAGTTATATAGTCTAAAAGCTGTGAGCATTTCCCAGCCAAATTATAATGTTCTAGCTAAATATAATATCCTACACATCACTGTGGTTTATCCAGAAGCATTTCCCAACATTTCTAATTAGAATTGTTTAGTAAGATGGATGAGAATTGCCTAGAAACAGAATAGGAAACATCTTTCGATCTGATCCAATGCTAGCTATGTCGCTAAGGAGAAAGGGCACAGAAAGGATCCTGGATAGATAGGAAAGGAACTATGATTTTTTAAACAGAAAATACTCCAATTTTTCTGGTATAGAATAGTTCTTTCCTAAAGGCTTAGCAGGGTACTACATTTGAATGTTAATTAAGGACAAAGAATTGTCCACAAATTGTAAGAAAAAAATGCTTTTTTAATTTCCTAATGATGAAACAGAGCAAAAGAGAAATATTTTTCTCAAAATGTTATACTTTGCTTTATTTTAAATAACAGGTCCTAAGGCATCGTGTAACCAGCTTCTCATGGCAGCCATTTCTCTTAGCTTAGCAGTAAAAACACCCAGGGGGGATATTCAACAGCAGGGCGAATACTGCTGTAATGTGAACCTCAATTTCAATGCCAGGGTCTTATCCGGCCACAGACATCAAATATCTGGGTTGCCTGGATTACGAAACTTGTAAAGTTGGGCCGAAACTTGTAAAGTTGGGTCTTCAATGAAGTTGATTTTACCCAAAAGGGTCTTTAATAAAGTTGATTTTACCCACACCCTCTGGTAGGTCGTGGTTTTTGCCCTCCGCTGTTCTCTCCTAGTGTCACTGAATAGCCAATGAGCGGCATTTACAAGGTTTGCAGATCTTCAAAACACGTAAATGTCTTTGAATATCCCCCACAAATCTTAGGCTTTGTAGCCTCCCTGTCAAAACCAACAGTATACGACTCTCACCACGAAGGACTTTTCCTCTCTCCAGTGCCCTTGTGAAGAGATGTGCGGTGAACAACTGTTGTTCGAAAAGTTACTTACAGAGAATATATGATTTTCCTTCTGCCCCAGAGCAGAAATGTTCAAACTGTGAAAAAAAAAGGTGAGGTTATAGATAAGTCCACTGGGCACCTTCAAAATCTGAGGGATTTATCCGAGAATCATTCTTTTTCTCAAAAGTCAAACAATTGTGGAAAAAAATCCTCTTTGGGCTAATGGAAAATCCATTGATTCAGCAAAATCCATTTTTGTCAATCCAATGTGGGTTTCTGAACGGCACCATTTAAAAAAGGCATGCACAAAAATAAAGTTCACTTCTACATCAGAAGAAAATAAGTCCAGGCTGGATCACTGTCATGAAGTTCCCCATGGGAAGAAATCTGAACTCTGAAATTTTTTGCACTTTTGAGAAAAATTAGAAAGATAGTGTGGCTGGCACAATTTTTCTTCTATTAATCTGTTATGAAATGTTAATTATCTCTTAAAAGAAATGTTCAATATCTGTTATTTGTAAGAACTTTGCTGAACTCCCCAGACTGACCTTGCTAAAGATGACTTGCAACAGAAAGATACAGTAGATGTCACAAATTTGGGTGAATCGAGCCTATTGTGACTATGCTAATCGTGCTCAAAAACGTTTCTTGCAGACACCACTGTGACCACTCACTTTATTATAAATAATTTTTGTTTAAAAATGTGCAAAAAGTGCAATCCTGTAGGGATTCTGTACTCGAACCTCTGTCTCAATTTTGTGACATATTCTTGCAACCTGCAGCCTCACGGGTCCCATCATACCTCAGGGATACGAGTGATTTCTTGATGCAATTACAATCTTGCCAGGCGATGAATACTTACCATTTCCTTGTATCCTTGGACGTTCAGTCCCTTTATACAAATATTGATCAAGGGGAGATGTTGCGATGTTTGTCTGATTACCCTCTGACTTTGCCTGATCGAATACCTCGGTCGTTCCTGTTATCATTGCTGGAGCTGGTACTGGACCAGAATTTCTTCTTATTCCAGGGCGTTTACTATCGACAAATACATGGTATCGCCATGGGGGCCACTGTGGCACCATCTTTGGCCACTATCTACATGGCAGTTTTTGAACAGCTCTATGTGTATTCAGATCCAGCATTTGCTCAAGTAGCCTTCTGGAGGCGTTTTCTTGATGATATTTTTTTCTTGTGGAGTGGCGCTCGGTCTGATCTTGAACAATTTTTGGTTCAATTGAATTCTCACATGCCTCGGATACAATTTACGGCACAGATTTCAGCCACGACTTTACAATTTTTAGATGTTCAGGTTATTCGCACACCTATGGGTTTTCAGACTACCTTGTACAGGAAATCAGTGCAACGAAATACTCTTTTGAGTTATCAGAGTTTCCATCCAAGGGCTCTAAAACAAGGTCTTCCATATGGGCAATTCTTAAGGCTACGCCGAAACTGCTTGACTCTGATGGAATTTAAGAAGCATGCCCGTGAGCTTATGTCCCGATTGCTTCAGCGGGGGTATCCCTCCCAGGTGATATCACGGGCATATAAGAGGGCGCGCTTCACGCATCCGGAATGGTATACTTCCTCTTCAACATCTTCAAATTTAGTCTCTGACCCCTCTGTAATCACAGGAGTTTTACCATACACCCGACAAATCACAGCAGTTACAAAATTATTGCACCAATTTTGGCCTCTGGTTGGTGTACATGCTTGTTTTCGAGATTGTACCCTGCGGATAGCCTATTCTCGATCTGCTAACCTTAGAGACAAAGTCATGTCTACTGTTTCTGAAGTGGATCGCCCTTTACGGTTTCACGGGGATTGTGGTCATGAAGCATGTGGATGATGCTCATATTGCTCTACCACTATTGGGGGCTCTGAATGGACCGATTGTCACACATCCCGGACCTACACTACTCGTTGGCATACCGACTGTTCTACGGATTTCGTAGTTTACCTGGTGATCTGCCCCTGCTCTTTGTACTATGTAGGTCAGACAAAACGAGCTGTGAAACTTCGGCTTGCAGAACACGCTTCACGTTTACGTACCAAGACACTCTCTGCCCCGATGGTTGAGCATAATTTACAACGGGATCATGATTTCACTTCACTACGGTGGCGTGTGTTGGATCACATTCCCCTTGATCCCCGAGGGGGAGACCGTGAACAGTGCCTTCAATTACGCGAGCAGAGATGGATTTACACTTTGAATGCTGTGGCCCCGAATGGGCTTAACTCTCAACTGGACTGGTACACGATTATTTGATCGTTTTTTCTTCAATCTGATGAGCCTTTCAGGGTATTCCCTATGCTGTGGGATTCCCCTATGTATTGACTCAGAGGATGTTTTGCTGTGATTGGTTCATCATCTGCTTTCCTCCTATGACGTCAGACGCCGCCGAAGATAAAGAAGACGGGTTTTCTGGGCTATGCAAGTTCAATCGCCATTTGCCGAGAAGCAGGACCTGAAGCAGGGTTAGAATTGCTATAACCCGAAACGTGGACCATGTTGTCAATCTAACTGATGAAGGCACTTCGGCGGTGCTCTATTTAAGAAGCTAAGTTCATTGCTCTATTTTTGCACTTTTTGCACATTTTTAAACAAAAATTATTTATAATAAAGTGAGTGGTCACAGTGGTGTCTGCGGGATGCTTCCCTGACACTGGGCTGACATACTCCGACACATGAAATGGTTTCAGCCTTGTGTTTTCCCTAATTTTATTGGATTGTGTTGTGGGTGTTGTGTATATTATAATCCAATACGGTTCTTGATTTTTACGCAAAAACGTTTCTTTGCAAATCGTTTCCAATTCTTTTTCTTAGTTAATTGCACATCTCTACCTATTATACACAAGTCACTAAACTGTTCTTTATACAAGACAGGCAGCTACATGCTCACATTTTCTTAAGCTAACCTGAAGGTGAAAATTGAACTTCAAGGGGGTATTTTCTGCAAATATTTTCTTCTCTTCAATACATATTAGTCTTAGCATTTTGCTCAATAAAGATATTCTGGAGTTTGATTGTTACCAAGTTAGCTTCCATGACTTGACGATTTGGAGCCAACAAAAGAACAGTATCTGCACATTTCCACACTTTCTGGTTACAGCAGAAGTAGATAACCCACTAATTTACCAGTTGCTCAGTTCTTTGATGGTCTGATATCGCATGCACAAGTGATTTGCGTGCATTTAAAATTGTAGGTTAAAATGGAAGTTCTCAAAGGGGGATGTCTTCCTACACTTAGGGCCTGTTTTACTGAAGTATGGTAAGCGTGCTAATCATTAGCACAGGCCTGTTTCTGTGTGCTAAAAAAGCCATGTGTGGAGGGTAACCCTGTAAGGTGTGGCTAGATCTCTGTATGCGGTTCTGCGCGTAAATCGTGGAATTTTAGAGGTTTGTGCATGTCAATGACTAAATAGGCATGGAGTTTAGTCGTTTGCTATTATGAAAGCACACACCACAAACCGATGACATGTGCATTCACTGTCGGTGTACACAGGATTGGAATTTAGGTGGAGCAGAGGCGGAGCACAATTTTACATCTGTGCCTTATGGAATACAGCCCAACACACGTAAGATATGCGCTGCCATATACAGCTGTTCTAGTTCATTTGTGTGCGTCTGTGGCCACCTATGCTAGTATTATATACAGTCAACTCCATGTAGCACCAGAGTGGCTCATAAGACATGTGTAGATCTAGGCGCTACTTCTAGAATTACCTCCTAAGTGCTTAGTGTGTGCTAGGGTACGATCGGGATGGGTTCAGGGTAGAAATGAGGTGTGGCCATCAGTGCCCAACTAGCACACAGGATATTGTCACATGCCGGATAAATAGCACAGCTGCACAGTGCCTACTGCTAGGGGTCATGGCCACCATTTTGAACCCAGGTGGCACTGGGACAGCAATGGAAGGGGACTACACCAGAGACCAGGGAGACTCTAAGGTGAGTTACAGATGGCTTAGGGGTGGTGAACGGTATGGGTATGTTGTTGGGAGAACTTCTCTTTGGGGAAGATTTCACTTTGAGGGGCTCCTGGTCAAGAAGGCCTTAATCTTGAGGGGGACTGTCTGTTTGAGGGTGCTGATCTGGGAAGGATCTGTATTGGGGGGTTTCTGTTGTTGGGGGGTACAGAATGAGCAGGGGGGTCTGATCAGCATAGGAGGATTTGTATTGGGAGATGTGGTTGTGCTGCTGCAGTTGCCTCTGGAGATTTATTTAGGTCTCATAGAAACCAGTTAAATTGTTGCTGTGAAGGCAGAAATGACATCCAGGTGCAATCTGCAATGTCCAAGCTTGCTGCGCCCTGGTCCCACCCAGTCTCAATATGTGCCGAAAGAGTATTGCACTAATAAACATGCCCGTTAGTATGCTCTAGAAATCCCTATTAAAATGAATGCATGCAACTAATAAAAAAATGACCCCAAATCAGGAAAAATTAGTGAAAAAGTACAAACTAGCCACAGTTTTTCATGCTTCTGCCCATCCTTACATTTAAGTATACAGCTACTGTTTCCAAAATTGACTTTGCTGAAAATACTTGAAGTTGGATTTTATCAAATTATACTTGGGGGGTCAAGGAATTTAGGGGGGGGGAGAGGCAGGGAAGTAATTCACCGCTTCATTCTAGAATGTAATTCAATGAACTTTCTTTTAAAACATTGTACACTATAGTATTAAATTATTTTGTTATTCCTTTCATTTGTGCTGGGTCTGAGCAATAGTTTCCACAATAAAATGGCTATGAACAAAGAACAATTTACATTCAGACTGAATATTTTATCATCCATATCAATGGCAAATCCCTTGAACCTAGGATCTCTTTTAGAAGGTATATTCAAGGCCTGAAAGTGTTGACATTTGTAAGCGTTCTTCATACTGAGTAATTAATTTGTGTTATAAAGCTGTAAGGAAATTGAATGTGTCAGCATGTTAAATGCATTTGTCTCACCAAATATAACCAACAAAATGTGCAAAATGGATGAAATACTGATGAAATTCCGCTGAAAACATTTTGACAGCCATGAGGCTTTTGCCTTCCCCCATCTACTCGAGTGATTGGGAGCCTGGAATCTTTTGCCACTGACCTGGAACCTTTTGGTACTACAGCACTTACCAAAAGCCTCCGGCACTCTGTACTGTTCATGCTTCTATCTCCTCCAATGCAGGCAGGGCTCCAGCTGCTTCTGCCCCCATTGAAAAGGAAGTCACTAGAAGGGGGAGAAGCAGACGGGGCATGCGGTGCTGGAGGATTTGCATAAGCATTGCACTGTGTTTTAAAGTCATCACTGCCACTGCAGGTCCCAAATAAAGGCGGCGTCAGCGGCAATGGGCTGTCCAGGAACCACTGGAGCTCCAGACGCCTGCCTAGTTCACCTATAGGCTAGTACTGGTCCTGCTTAGGGTGTTCTGCATATATTTACTGGCATTAAGTGCTGGTGTTGCAGCTTATACATGTCAGTGCTGCCAATTAGATGAATAAGTACCAGATTCTGCAAAACTACGTGCGCAAGAGAAGCCAGTTACAAAGCAAAGTTTCACACTTCAAATCAATGGTATTTTAGCTGCCCCCTCCTTCACATCTCAAATATTGTACCAATATACATATCTGTACTAGTTTAAAAGAAATATTTTTCTGATCAGGTTAGAAAGGCATGAAATCGTCCTCATAAATTCAGCATCACAAGGGAATAAGTGGAAAAGCCCATTTTGCACGTTAGCAGATTTTTAAATTAACTGTGAAGACATGGGCAATTTTTTTAATGAGTAAATCTGCTAATATTCAATTCTTTCTGCGTACCTGTGATTCAATTCTATGAGCCAGCCGTACTTTCAAGAATACAGTTGTTTCATGCATTCTCTAGTGCTGACGTACTGAATTTGCTGTTGCAGGTCATTCTGACTACAGTAGTTCTGCAATCGATCCAATGCTCCTCTAAATTGCTATGAATCCTAAAGGACCCTTTAGTGAGCACAGTCACTGAGATTATTAATTCCTCCCTAGCAGGAGCGCTTCCATTAGAGACGTAATTACTAACATGTATTAACAGTAAATGGCAACATCATGCATGACTTTACTGAACACACATTAGTTTAAGACAACATGTGTTTGCAAATGAGATGCAAATGCATGCAAAGCAGCTCATTATTATGCAAATGGATAACTCTGGGAAGATGCAGTTACTGATGTTTCTATTAAATCCTTCAGGTGGCACATTTGATCAGTGGCCTCAGACACACAGATCATATTACGCTCATCTTTAAAAAAACTTCTTTGGCTCCCAGTTACATTTTGTTCTATTTTTAAATGTTCATGCTTGGTATTTAAGATTATTCACAAGATGATTAGAATAGATTTGAAAGCTCTTCTGGTAGAAGACAAACCTGTATTGTGTTCTTCGCAGCAAGGTTAATTGATTATACTAGTGTGGCACTTGTTGAGAAGGAACTGCTCACAGACGTGTAGGTTCAGTATTTGGACCACAGCTTTAGAATAGTTTACCACTTAACGTGCCCACAGAACAGGATTTTTTAAGAATCAGGAAAAATTTGAATGCAATTTATTTGTATCTGCTTTGAGTATGGTATCTTGATAGTTTATTGTTACCCTTTTATTATGTTTTTGTCTTAATTTAAATATAAATATACCCTTGCAAACCACCTAAAAGCGTAGTGATGGGTGGGTAAAAAGGTAATAAATGACCTGCACAAACTGCATTATCCGTGGAAAATAATGCCAGCTCAAAAGTGGCATTGTTTTTCCTGCTCTAAAGCATTGGGCCGCTAACATACAGCCTGATGCTCCTAGGCGCCATCTTAAAGGAGTTGGTGCATACTGTATATACAGTAGAAGAATCTCTCCCACTCAGAGAACTCCTCCAGTTGCCAGTCAAGGCTTCCAACTCCCTGAAAAGCCCCATGGACCCAGTCAAGGCTTCTAACCTCCCTGAAAAGTCCTTCTACCACAGTCCCCTCATAAAGAAGCCCCCCACTCCCATTGGGCCTACTTCTAGAAATCCCTGGTAGACTAGGGTTATGAAGAAACAGCAATCCCGTGTTATTCCTGCCTCATCTGGATTGGGTCCAAAAATCTGTTAGTTGACCACTAGAGATCATGCTAACATGTAAGCATGCCTATTATGTCTTATCTTTCTTCATTATTACAATGTTTGTGCTAATATTAAAAGCCACTTTGAATGTCTTCAATTGCAAAAGCAGATATAAGAACTGAGAAGGGAATAAATTAATAAACTCCCAAACTCTCCCCTAGGAACATTGCTACTGAGTCTAGGTAAACCTATGGGCCCTGTTTACAAAGCAGTGGTAGTGACTTCAATGGGGCCGCAGCTCCGATATCGCACGGAGGTCGCTACAGCTGCTTTATAAACATACCCCTAAAAGTCTTGGTAAAATGGGAGTTTTGTGTCTATGGGAAAAATACTTTGTAAACAGGGTCCTATGTTTAAGTTTATGCAAATATCGGGAAGTCAGTTTTATAAAAGCCTTTTTTGCATAAAGACTGTTTTACATGTGGAAATGCCTTTTAAAATCATTCTCTAAATGTTTAATGTTTTTATTTATTTACTGAGATTTGACATATTGCCATTCCAACATATGCTATGCACAGTATGCTGGTTTGCAAAAATTAATTAATGAGGCCTAATGGCCAACAGACATAAAGAAAATATTGAAGAATGATTTAACAGAAGACAAAAAAACCAAAAGGTTCAGGGCTGGTGTAGCACAGCAGATTGCAAAAGAGCAAGATTTACTCCTCAAAGAATTCATAATACAGCTTTGAACCTAAGGATGATGTGAGTATGCAAGGTCTCAGTGACTAGAGATGGTTGGCTATGTCTTTATACAGTATTACACTCAATGATAACATTCTTTAAGAATTGTAATGCAAATTTTCTCAACCTCAATCTATTCTAAAGATCATGAATAAAGCGATACTGTATGTGATTGCAGACCATGATATACTAGACTTGTTTTATCATTTTTCTCCCTCCTTCTCATCCTACCTCTCTTCTCTCATCCACTCATTATCTTATGCATAATTTGCATACCACCCTATCAAGACATTTGTAAACTGATTTAAAATCGAATTATACTCTATTTTATCCTCCTCTGGCTTTGTAATAGGTCAAAGATGTTCAGCTAGGAAGCAGAGGGTATCACCTAGGAATGGACCTTATCCAATGGTACATTCACACCTGTTCATTTTCAGACACCAATAGGTAAAGTGGACTAGCCCACACAGCACCTCTGCTACAGTCACTGTGAATTTCCACCCTTGCAATGTCTCTGCACATGTCCATAAATTACCTTAGGCTTTTGGGTCAATATTTTTTTTTCTTTTTTTCTTCCTTTTTTTCATTTGCTGAGTACTGTATGTTCCTTTTTCTCGTTCACTTTCACATAAGGATTTTGTGCAACACAGAGCGTTAGTGAAATAAAACATTTCAGGGAAAAGGGCAAAAAGGTATGTGCATTTCTCAATCATAGTGTACATAAAAAGCAATTTCGTTGTCATTGTGTCTAGAAAACACATAAAAGGCCTTGGATTCTTCTCTACTATATATAAAGGATCCAAAGCAACTAGAATTTCTGTAGAAATTTCTTAATTATGCTGACTATAGAGAAACAGAATTTAAGGGGCAGCTTGAACTACCCCATTGAATACACGGAGAAGTTTGGCTTCTCTTAAGGAGATGGGAGCTATTGTCTGTATGAAGGCAAAGAGGTTAAGCCAGGGATAAATGAGCCTTTCTCTTGTATTATACTCACCCTGTATCCTGCACTTTAACCCTTCCATGGTCTATGGATAACGGGGTACCATTTTTTACCATTCTAACTCATTTGAGGCCCAAGCTTTCCTCATGCTAGCTTGGGGATTTATATTGTTATTTTAACTCTATAGCAAGCCAGTCCCGAGGAGTAGCTACTATTGTTTCTGCAAAAAGTAAAATGTTCATTCCCTAAACATTCTGGAAAACATGCACATCTGCAAAAATATTCTCCCTTGGACCAATGTTTTCATTCCCTACCTGAGGTGTAGCTTCTACGCAAGCTTTCAGGATAGAATATACATTAAATATATCTGCACACAGAGTCTTCAGCAAATGCCAATCTTCTTATGAGTATTCTGAAACTTGATCAAAGAGGACTTTGAATCATTGCCACAGAGCTTCAGAAGAAAGTTTCCAAGCAAAAGATGAAATGATGAAATTTAATGGCAAAAGAATAATATCTATACAGCAGCAAAACCTTTGTTAGTTGTTTTATTGGAAACATTTCCTTTATATTTTAAAAAAGAAATTAAACATTTATCATGTGTATCTCAACAGATCTTCCTCCTTCCCAATTTTCTTTCGGATTTCCCAAATTCAAATCCAAAAATTCAGCAGAACTCAAAAGGCATGCTGATTTCCCTGGCTGACGTTTAACTTCAAATTCCTGACATCTCCAGGCACTGTCCAGGAGGACCTGACATAATTACTCCAGATAATTGGTCAGTATTTCTTTTATTATGCACTGGAAAAGGGCTCCAGGACTCTCAGGATAAAAGAAGATAGGACGTAATGCATAAAAGCCATGATGCCTCTCCCCTAATCTCTTAAGAACACATTCTCACTTATCAAGAATAAAGCAAAGTTACTCTACTAAGCAGATGGCTGTGTTGAGAATTTCTTCCTAAGAGATGGGGAGCATCATGGCTTCTTCGTCATTCTGGCACTTCCGCTTCTGGTACAGCACAAGGAGGCTAAACTGGCACATTATCAGAGGCTGGCTCCATGTCATTGGAAAGTGGCTCCCTCCAGGCAGCTACAGCATGGAGGAAGCCACTCTGCAAACCCCCAAAGTACCACTGGACTACACCATTCTCCCAATTATATGTCCATGTCCATAAGTCTTTGATGCCTGAGTGCACACGAGGTCTAGAAGGGTCAAGCAGGCCACTCTTGCCTATGTTGCTTTAGCTGTGTCTTTGTGAGTTCTGGTATGTTGACATGTTTAATTGTATACCCAAGTTATTATACCTGTTTATTGTAAGCACAAATCACTAAACTGAGATGTGTAGTTTTAACATTCATTGTAAACCGCACTGATCTCAAATAGCACGGTATAAAAGAAACTGCAATAAAATAAAATAAATAAATAATAAATTATGGAACTAAGTGAACATCACGAAGCTTGTTGATATGATAAAGCTGTTTGAGAATTAGAAACATTTTGTAATTATTTGAATCTGAGATTTTTTTCTATGAGGGGGAAATTAAATAAAAGCATCTGTGTGGCCTGAATCTGATGAATCATGAATAAAAAATAGTTTCAACTGGCGTCCTCTCATTTTGTATGACTGGTCAATATCTCCATGAAAGAGTGGATCCTTTATTATTTTCATAGTTCTCATAAGAGACAGCAGATTCATTTTCTTAAGAGCATGTTAAAACGTGGTACCGGAGTTGTGCTGTAAAGTAGCATGGGGCATATCTGGGTGACAACTGGGAAGGATGAGGGCATTCCCACTGCAACATTGCCAGTACAGGCTTTTGAAGCTCACACCGCCTATACTCAGTGCAGGTAGTGTGGGTTCAATGAACGTCACCTCAATGGGTGGTGTTAGTTGCTCCTGCGGTGGCTTTACTGCAGAAAACCCATAGTGACTGCAGAGGGATGGCAGTATCTCCCCCCCTCCCCCCACAGTTAGCATGAAGCAGGGGCTTAGTAAACATGCCCCTCAGTGTAGCAGTTTTGTGATTTTGCTGTATTACTAACCAACAAAGTTCATGTTCTCAAAATCAGAATAACATCATCTCCGAGAATGCATGAGGGGCTTTTCATTCTTTGATAATTTAGGGAAAAATGAAAACCTGAAAATTTCCTATTTAAAATCTCCATAAATTTTATTACATTTTGATTAATGGAGGTGATGTATATAGATTCTGAACACATTGTTTTCTGTCAATGTTGTTATCCAGCCGACACTCTTCTAGAGACTTTTTGAATTTTATTAGCATACGTCCTGGACAAGACTGACATTTACACTACACTGCTTGATATGCTGAGATAAAATTCATATAGTGAGCCAAGAATAGACTTAATGGTTTTATTTCTTGAGACATCCTTGAAGTGTATTGTATGCCCAACAGTAAAAGCTGGAAGTACTGTAGTCTTGAAAAATATTAAAGTTATTGTACACTATCTCCAAATAACATTCTTATTTTAAATTGCTTTTTAGAGTTGTCTTACAAACTATGTAGACTCACCAAAGAAAGGTCAACAATAATAAGTGGGACAGTGGAATTGGAGGTCTGGTTTATTTGACACTGACAAGCCTGCATAACTTTGTATAGATAACGTCCACTCTTCATAATTGGAAAAGAAAGTCAACAACTTCAAAAGAAAACTTTACAAGTTGCAGCATTGCACTGAAGATACAGACCAGGAAAGTCATACTACTCGTATGTCTTTGCACATGTTTTCTGAGAGTATCATAAACTCATGGACAAATAGCACACCAACCCACAGGACAGAAACTAGCATGGACAGTTTATAACTTAATTCTAGAGTATGTGGCATGTACTCTTGGAATATAAGACCCATTCCCTCAGGTGACTTTAGCCTGAAATATTTATCTGTTTACCTTATTACTTACCTTTATCAAGAAAGACCTGAAGCAATTCACAATCACAAAATATAATGAAACATCACAGAACTCCGATAAAGAATGACCTCATATGGTGGTTGTCCCAGACCAGTGGTAATAGAGGGCCATGCCATCTAAATATTCTCCTTCTATGACCATCCAGTGATGTTGGGGAAAAAACACATGATACCATCATTTGTGATGGCTGCAAAGCTGTACAGAAAGAATTGTACAATACTGTCAGACCTAAAGGATAGACATCTGTGGTTAGCTTAAAGAAGTCATAGATAGCAAAACTACTACAGAACATTTGTATAGCACCACAAGACGTCTGCAGCACTGCACAGACACATATAAAAGACGGTCCCTACTCATCACAACTTACAATCTAGTCAAGATAGACCATATAGTAGCTATATACATGGGATACATTTAGGGGGAATGGTAAGGAAACACAAGGGAGATCAGGTGAGTCAAGATCCAAAAGCGGCAGCAAAGAGGTTTCAGCCTGAATTTGAAAATGGCCAGAGAAGCGTCTGACGTACAGATTCAGGTAGTTTGTTCCAGGCATAAGGAGCAGCAAAGTGAAAGGAGCGAATTCTGGAGTTAGCAATAGAAAAGAAGGGCACAAATAGAAATGGTTTGCCAGAAGAGTGGAGGTCCCAAGGAGGGGTGTAGGGAGAGATAAGAGAGGAAAGTTAGTGAGGAGCTGCAGAATAAGTGCACTTAAAGGTCAGCAGGAGTTTGAACTGAATACGGAAATGGATAGGGAGCCAATGAAGTGATGACTTGAGGAGAGGGGTAATATGAGCATGGCCGTGGAAGATTAGCCGCACAGCAGAGTGTTGAACAGATTGAAGGGGAGAGAGATGATTCAGAGGGAGGCCAGCAAGGAGCAGGTTACGATAGTCTAGACGAGAGGTGACTAAGGAGCGGATAAGTGTCTTAGTAGTGTGTTCAAAAAGGAAGGGGCACCTTTTGTTGATGTTGAAGAAATGGCCAGTTTTTAGCTATTAGTTGGATGTGTGTGGAGAAGAAAAGAGAGAAGCCAAAGACAATCGAAGGTTGTGAGCTGAGGAGACAGGGAGGATTAGTGATCTAGCCACAGTGACAGAGAAAGGAGGGTTTCGGGGGAAAAATAAGAAACTCAGTTTTGGCCATATTTAATTTCAAGCAGAGGTGCGACATCTAAGCAGCAATGCCAGAAAGGCAGGCAGAGATCCTGGCCTGGATTGCTGGAGAGATTGCAGGTGTAGAGAGGTAGATCTGGGAATCATCAGTGCAAAGACGGTACTAAAAGTCATGGGAAGAGATTAGTGCACCAAGGGACTGGGTATAAAGAGAGAAAAGGAGTGGACCCAAAACAGGGTACACCAACTGAGAGCAGGATAGCAGTAGAGGAAGATCCACCAGAACAAACACTGAAAGAGTGATGGGAGAGATAAGAAGAGAACCAGGATTGCACAGAGCCCTTAAAGCCAAGCGAGAACAAGATATTTTATTTATTTTATTTTTTATCTATTTGTGTGCTTTTCTATACCTCCCCTTCCAGAGATAAGGGGCGGTTTACAGAGAACAAGTTAATAACCATTGACCATTGAATTACATAGAACATTTGGCACAAAAAATAAACTATGATACATGGAACATGTTTAACTCTTTAAAAACTATTTACATCAATCATTTACTATTTACAGAAAATTATTTAAAGCAGCCATTGAAGAACTGATTATTATACATTTAGGACAATGTACCATGGTTGTTGATGAAGATGTGAAATGCTGAGTGAATCTTTGAATTAGGTAGGATAAACTTATGTAAGTTGTGTCGAGTATTCTTGTGATAAGTGTTCAAGAGTGGGCTGTAGGTTGTAGTAGTGTTGAGCGAAAAGATATGTTTTAAGCTATGTTTTAAGATATCAAGAAGGAGGTTATGATCAACACTGTCAAAAGCAGCAGAAAGGTAAAAAAGGAGGAAGACTGAGTAAAGGCCCTTGGATTTTGCCAGGAACAGGTCACTGGAGACTTTGGCAAGAGCTGTTCCAGTAGAATGTAAAGGACGAAAGCCAGGTTGTAGAGGATCCAGAAGGACTTGAGAGGAAAGAAAGTCAAGGAAACATCAGTGAACCACTCGTTCAAATAGTTTGGAAATGAAGGGGAGGAGGAAGATGGGTCAATAGTGAGAAGGACAGGTAGGGTCTAGTGAGGGTTTGTTGAGGAGACTGAAGTCTCAGAACATCAACTGTGATCACTGGACAGACTTATTACAGCAATTACAAGACTGACTATGGCTGTACTCCAGCAACATCTTTCATGCAAAAACACTGTGTAGCCTATCCACCAAAGTTACTCTCACTTCTTCGACCACATTCACCCAGACCCGGATGTAGGCATAGGCACTATAGGCAACTGCCTAAAGTGGCAAATGTTGAAGGCGCCAAGTACCGAGGCCATAAAAGGAGACTTCTTCCATGTCAGGGCCATACACTCAAGGAAGTACCACCAAGGCATTCCAGCCCAGCACTCCCACCCCTGCTTTCTAGAGATGTGCATGGCCAAAGAATATACTTGGTTAGTCTTCATATTCAAGTTTTACAATTTTCTTATTCTTCCTTTCATGGTTTTGTGCACATTCATCTTAAATGTGCAGCTTCAATGCTCATTAAAACATTTTTGCCTGCACAAATTGATTAGACATATGTCAATTTATATGCGCACACAAACAATTTGCAGGCACAAAACGTTTTGAGATACCCAAACAAGCCAAATATGTGCTGACCAAAGCATGCTTCGATTGTTTTCCGGCCTCCAGGGTTCTGATCTCCAAAGGAGGATCCCCACTCCCCTCTCTGGTCCTGCTTATGGTCATCAGAATCGTAAATCTCACTCTGCATTCACCATATCCAGGCCAAGCAGGAGTGGCTTGTGTCAGAATGTCCTGGAACAGAGGTGGAAAGGTAGGACTAGCACATCCAAACTTTGGTGGGGAAAGGCTTCCTCCTATCCACTCCTCCTCAATCTTCCTCTATGCCTTTACCTGCCACAGCCTTGTCTCTGCTGTGACAACCATCTTACAGAAAATGGGAAGCATTTGAGGTCATTCAGGACATCAAACATATACAGAGAAACACTTGTGCACAATCATGTCAATGGTTAAGGTCTTGTGCGAGTGCTCTGTATTTCCATTTCTGACACCCTTGTGCCTTAGGAACATGCTGATAGAAAGCTTTCATTTTTCCACATTTCAATTCATTTTACATTGTTTGCAGGGGGGTTTTCTTTCAGTATGATTTAGTACACGCTATTTCATTTTAATACACACTAAAATGAAAGTGTGCAGTAAAACAGATTAGCATACAAAGCATATTCAATGCACACTTTCATTGACAAATCCATTTAGGTTGTATACATAAATGCGGACTAATTTTGGTAGTGCTCAAGTATTTGTTAGCATGTTTCTTCTTTCAGCTTCTCTCATCATGCACAAGTCATTTCATTGGCTCTCTATCCGTTTCTGCATCCAGTTCAAAGTTCTCCTGCTGACCTATAAGTGCCTTGACTCTGCAGCTCCTCACTACCTTTCCTCTCTTATCTCTCCCTACACCGCCCTCAGGAACTCCACTCTTCTGGCAAATTGCTTTTATCTGTGCCCTTCTCATCTATTGCCAACTCCAGACATCGCTCCTTTCACCTTGCAGCTCCTTATGCCTGGAACAAACTACCTGAGACTGACCGTTTTCAAATCCAGGATGAAAACTCACCTCTTTGCTGACACGTTTGCATCTTGACTCACCTGATCCCCTTTGTGTTTCCATACCATTGACCCTAGACGTATCCCGTGTCTACAGCTACTGTGTTGTCTGTCTTGACTAGATTGTAAGCTTTGATGAGAAGGGGCCATCTTTTACATGTGTCTGTGCAGCACTGCTTATGTCTTATAGCGCTATACAAATGCTCAGTAGTAGTAGTAATCTCTCTCTCTCTCTCTTTATCATTTTTAACTCCTTCTGCATCTCTCTCTCGTCCTGGAACCCATATCTCCTACTTCATGAATGCATTGCAATGTGTCCCCTTCTCCAAGCTTTCTCCGGCAACAGCCTTGGCCAAGGTATTTCTATCCCTCGTGGTGCACTGTGCAGGACCTGAAGAAACTAGTTCAAAAATATATTTAGTCAGTCCAATAAAAAGGTACCACCTTACTTTCCTTTTATGCTTTTATTTAACTACCCTCTCAATAGGACACACACTAAAAACTTAGCATCTGCTCCACTGCAGGCTTTAGTAAGTGCTCAGGCCTGCAATGTGATGCTGTTAGTGCTTCTTCGTGGTATTTTAATATGCATAATAAAACCTTAATGCCTAATAGCCTATGCTGCTATTCTTAACATGCATGCAGTTTTATTGTTGAAGTCCTGTATCACGTAAAATTGCGTGAAGCCTAAGAGTGCTCTTCTATTCTTTGCAGAAAAATCCCAGAAAGGGTGCTTAGAAATGTTTAACCATGAATAATCCTCTTTTCAGCTATTTCAGCAATTGCATTGCTGACAGCAAAGATGCAATGAACTAGTCTAGTGTTTACAGCACTACAGTGAGATCCCGGGTTCAAATCGTTCTCCTGACATTCCTTCAGACCTTGGGTGAGCCACTGTATCTCTCATTTACGCGTCTCAGGTGCCCATACGTAGATGGTAAGCTCTTTGCATCAGGGTCATATTATACCTGGATACATATCGCCAAGTTACAGCACTGCACGGGTGTAATTTTATAAGGAGGTACCTCATTAAAGCACATTGTAAGGTGCCCTCTAAACATAGAAACATAGAAACATGATGACAGAAAAAGACCACAAGGCCCATCTAGTCTGTCCTTCCATAACAACAACTACAACAGTCCACTTTTTACCTTTAGAGATCCTCTGTGTTGGTCCCATGCTTTTTTGAATTCAGTTACTGTCCTCATCTCTACCACCTCCACTGGGAGACTATTCCACGGATCCACTACTCTTTCCGTAAAGAAATATTTCCGCATATCACTCCTGAATCTATCTCCCTTCACCCTCATCCCATGTCCCCTCGTCGCAGAACTTGCTTTCAATTGAAAGAGGCTCTCTCCCTGAACATTTATGCCACGGAGGTATTTAAACATCTCAATCATATCACCTCTATCCCGCCTTTCCTCTAAGGTGTACATATTAAGATCCTTAAGTCTGTCCTCATATGCTTTATAATGAAGACTACTAATCATCTTAGTAGCAACCCTCTGCACCGACTCCATCCTGTTCACATCCTTTTGAAGGTGCGGTCTCCAGAATTGCACACCATACTCCAAATGAGGTCGCACCAAAGACTTATACAGAGGCATTATCACCTCCTTTTTTCTGCTAGCCATTCCTCTCTGTATGCACCCAAGCATCCTTCTAGCTTTTGCCGTCGCCTTTTCTACCTGTTTAGCTACTTTAAGATCATCGGACACAACTACGCCTAGGTCCCGCTCTTCTTTAGTGGACAAAAGTACTTCACCTCCTATGCTGTATTGCTCCCTTGGATTGCTGCAGCCCAAATGCATGACCTTACATTTTTTAACATTAAATCCCAGCTGCCAAATTCTAGACCATTCTTCAAGCTTAGCTAGATCCCTCCTCATGTTATCTACACCTTCCTGGGTGTCTACTTTATTGCAGATTTTGGTATCATCCGCAAAGAGGCAAACCTTACCCGACAGCCCTTCCACTATATCACTAACAAAGATGTTAAAAAGAATCGGACCAAGGACAGATCCCTGGGGCACACCACTGGTAACATCCTTCTCCTCAGAGTGAGCTCCATTTACTTGTACTCTTTGTCGCCTCCCACCCAACCAATTTCTAACCCAAGCAGTAACTTTAGGGTCCATCCCTAGGGTGCTCAGTTTGTTTATAAGTCGCCTGTGAGGAACAGTGTCAAAGGCTTTACTGAAATCTAAATACACCACATCTAGAGCTCTCCCTCGGTCCAACTCCCTGGTCACCCAGTCAAAGAAATCAATCAGATTTGTCTGACAAGACCTGCCTCTGGTGAATCCATGCTGCCTCGGATCCTGTAATCCGCTGGACTCCAGAAACCTCACTATTTTCTCTTTCAACAGCGTTTCCATTAATTTACTCACCACTGAAGTTAAACTAACCGGCCTGTAGTTTTCAACCACATCCTTACTTCCGCTTTTGTGTAAAGGCACCACATGAGCCTCTCTCCAGTTCTTTGGCACCACTCCCGACTCCAACGAGGCATTGAAAAGGTCAGTCAGTGGAGTTGCTAGAACGTCCCCAAGTTCCCTCAGTATTCTAGGGTGTATCCCATCCGGTCCCATCGCTTTGTCTACTTTAAGTTGAGCTAGTTTCTCACGAACACAGTCTTCTGAAAATTGTTCAAGATGTCCCTCGCTTCTGTTCTTATTTGTGGGTGTTTTCTGAGGTCCTGCTCCTGGTTCTTCATCTGTGAACACAGAACAAAAATATTTGTTAAGCAATTCCGCTTTATCCTTATCAGCTTCTACATATTCCCCCCCTGTACCCTTGAGTCTGACAATACCACTTTTGCCCTTCCTCTTCTCACTAATATATCTGAAAAATGTCTTATCTCCCCATTTTATTGCATTGGCTATTTCCTCCTCCTTTTGAATCTTTGCCTTCTTGACTACTTTGCTAGCTTCTCTAAGTTTTTCCAAATACAGATGCCTGTCTTCCTTTCTCTGTGATCTCTTGTATTTCATGAAGGCCTCCCTCTTTTTCTTCACTTTTTCAGCTACTTCCTTCGAAAACCATAGCGGTCTCCTGTTCCTTTTGCCTTTATTTACCATTTTAACAAAAAGGTTGGTTGCCTTTAAAATACCCCCTTTCAGTTTTGCCCACTGTTGTTCTACATCCCCCAGCTGTTCCCATCCCACTAATGACTCCCTGAGGTATTGGCCCATCTTCGCAAAGTTAGTCTTCCTAAAGTCTAAGATCTTCACCTTGGAATGGATTCTAACAGCCCTAGTCCTAATACTGAACCACACCATCTGGTGATCACTGGATGCAAAATGATCTCCCACTACAACATCAGAAACACTTTCACCATTGGTAAGCACCAAGTCCAGTATGGCCCCTTCACGTGTGGGGTCTGTTACCAATTGCCTGAATAGTTCTCCCTGTAGAGAATCCAGGACCTCCTTACTCCTAGATGATACTGCAGCAGGAAAGTGCCAATCAACATCTGGCATATTGAAATCTCCTAGCAGTAGCACTTCCCCTTTCCTAGCAATGCTGCGTATGTCTTCAATTAACTCTCTGTCCACCTCTTCCTCTTGTGAGGGAGGTCTGTATATCACACCAATGCAAATAGATTTCTCTTTCCCTCTTTCTAGTTTAACCCACAATGCCTCCTCTCTCCCTTTTAAGCTCTGTAATTCCAAAGCTTTAATAGTAGTTTTTACATATAGTGCTACTCCTCCTCCCCTTCTTCCTACCCTGTCCTTTCTGAATAAAGTATAGCCAGGTATAGTTACATCCCAGTCATGGTTTTCTGTGAACCATGTTTCTGTAACTGCCACTAAATCTAAGTCAGCCACTCCCACCAAAGCTTCAACTTCAGGGATCTTATTTCCCATGCTACGGGCATTAATACACACTGCTTTCCATATGTTACCCCTGTTACCCATTTCCATAAAGGTATTTAATGTATCACTTACCTGGGGGCTTTCTTCACCCATCCCCAACGAATCTAGTTTAAAGCCCTCTTCAGTAGATTAGCCAGTCTACTACCAAAGATGTGTTGACCTTTTTTGGACAGATGGATGCCATCTCTGCTCTGCAACCCTTGGAACAGCATCCCATGGTCTAGGAAACCAAAACAACTATTTAATAGCAACACCCTCCTATTTGAACACTCTCTTAAACTGAACCTTACTAAGTCGACAACCATCTGGTTTACCAGTTTGGATTTTCAGCCTACACTTGCCCCATGATAGACAGTCAGTCTTTAGTATTACATACCTCCCTTCAATATCTTGGAGTTGTATTAGATTTGGCCCTTACTTTCTCCCCTTAAATGGTCCAGGTAACTAAATCAACTTTCCTGGCCTTACGGAGTTTTTGTAGCATTCGTTCATTTTTGGATCAGCCGGCCCAGATAACTGCTTTTATGCACAGTGATACAGAGACATGACTATTGCAATATCATTTATTTAGGCCTTCCACTGGTCCATCTCTGCCGCCTCCAGACCAACCAAAATACGTCTCTTCGCATACTAGTTCACACACAAATTCAATCATATTACACCACCATTCATCAAATATCATTGATTATCTATAAATTCTCAGATCATTTTCATGCTTCTTACCCTGACGCACAAAATTATTCATGACACAGTTCCGGATTACTTGTCCGCTATTGTCTCCCTATATGCCCCAGCAAGATTTCTTTGTTCGCTCCATGATTTTTGTTTACACCTCTCCTCCTCATGGGAAATAAAGTATGAATCTACAAGAAACAGCTTTTTCTGCTGCGGCTCCGGCACATTGGAATGGCTTGCCGGGCCACCTCCGCACAGAATTAAATTTCAAGTGCTTCAAAAAAATCTGAAAACCTTCCTTTTTAGTACTGCTTTTAAGTTACCTGAATAGCCATTCTGGTACAACGGCATCCTTTGGACATGGTAAGGACAGCCCTATAGTCTAACGGAATTTTGTGTATTTATCTTTATGTCTTATTCCGTTTGCCTATTTCTATGCTGTTCCTATCTCTCCTATACTGTCCTGTCTACACTGTGGAGTTCCTTTCACTTCTTTTCTTTTCTAATTATTTTACACTGTATAGACTGCTATGCAAGGTTGCGATATATCAAATAAAATATAACCATAACCATATCAGTCCTTCAATGTCTGCAATCTTGCTAAAAAATGGGTTAAAAAATTAAAATGAATGTGCTATTAGGATGGGAAATCACAATGCATCTTTTTCACTCTGAAGAGTAATAGTCCAACTGATATTGTTAAATGTCACATGAAAATTGTAGAGGCTTTCAAGGAAGGCGACTCATCATACAAATCTGGATGGATTTACAGTGAGTAAAAGAATAATCAGGGCTATATAGCACATAATGTCAATTAACGAAATTCCCTGAAGCACTCCAGAAACCAGGCATGAAATCTTCTCAACTGAAAAAAACAACATAAAAACTATACAGTATCAATGAGGACCAAGCAATAAAGTGAACACCAACTGGTAAGGCGTGAATATGTATAAACTGTCTATGAAATACTCTGAGAACTTATTTGACATCTTTGAGCAACAGAGACTTTCAGTGTCCCTACTAAATTACTACAATGTAAACTGGGGATGAACCTGTAATTTTGCAGAACAGGGGATGCTACGTCTGCCCAGCTACATCACACCGGGAGGAGAGTCCTCTGGGATGCAAAGTATAGACGACTCCCAAAGGCAGTATCTTATCTTTGGTAGAAATCACTGCACCATGAGGGAGTGAAGGCATCGGCCCTTAGGGGCCAGTGTCTTTGGCAGCCTGCCATCACACCATGGAGAGGTAGAAGAGTTTGTGGCTACCCCAGGCCCTCATTCCAGATAGAGGGGCCAAAAAGGCTGAAGCTGCAGGGGGAAAGATTGAAGAAGGTGTTTGGGATCAAGCCCACACCAACATTCCTGTGTCTACAAACCTTACCAGTGCCCCTACGTATCAGGAGGACAACAGTGCAGCCGATGGCAAGGAGAAGAAGCAAAAGCAATCGCCTTCCAGGCAGAGAGGAACCACACGAGTCCATCAGCAACTGGTGACACCAGAGCCAGCAATCACCTTACAGGCAGAGAGGAACCACACGAGTCCATCAGCAATTGGTGACACCAGAGCCAGAGTGAACACAGGGCAGTATTGGGCACCTGCACCTGCAGAGCTGCCAGCTCAAAGTGCACTCAAAAAGTCTACTACTACTGGACAAGGCAGATTACATGGAACAAAGAGCAGAGTTTCCAGGGAGGGGTGTAGGGAGAGATAAGAGAGGAAAGGTAGCGTGGAGCTGCAGAGTGAATGCACTTCTAGGTCAGCAGGAGAAGTCTGAACTGGATGCAGAAACAGATAAGGAGCCAATGAAGTGACGAGAAGAGGGGTAATATGAGCATGACGAGGCTGGCGGAAGATTAGCCACGCAGCAGAGTGTTGAACCGATTGAAGGGGAGAGAAATGATTCAGAGGGAGACCAGCAAGGAGCAGGTTACAATAGTCTAGACAGGAGGTGACTGAAGAGTGGAAAAATGTCTTAGTAGTGTTTTCAGAAAGGAATGTGCAAATTTTATTGATGTTGTAGGGAAAGAAACGGAAGGTTTTAGCTATCACTTTAGATGTGTGTGGAGAAAGAGAGAGGAGTCAAAGATGACCCCAAGGTTGCGAGCTGAGGAATCAGGGAGGAGTAGAGACTTATCCACAGAGACTGAGAAAGGAGGAAGGGGAGATGAGGGGTTGGGGGAGGAATAAAAAGCTCCATTTTGACCATATTCAATTTCAAGCGGTGGTGAGACATCCAAGCAATGCTGTCAGAAAGGCAGGCAGAGATCTGGGCTTGGATTGTCAGAGAGATTTCAGGTATAGAAAGGTAGATCTGGGAGTCATCGGCATAAAGATGGTACTGAAAGCCATGGGAAGAGATGAGTACACCAAGGGACTAGGTACAGAGAGAGAAAAGGAGTGGGCCCAAGAGAGATTTTTGGGGTACACCAACTGAGAGTGGGACAGCAGTAGAGGAGGATTCACCAGAACAAATACTGAAAGAGCGATGGGAGACTATAAAGAATGATAAAGGTGAGATAGTGAAAAATTCCAAAGTACATTTCCAGCACCTTGAAAGAGTACTGGAAGAGATTTATATTATTACAATAGAATTTATTTATTATTAGCATTTAGCTCACACTTTTCCAGGAGAAGATCAAGGCAAGTTATATTCAGGTACAGTATGTATTTCTGTGTCCTCAAAGGGCTCACAATCCAAGCTTGTACCTGAGGTAATGGAGGGTTAAATGGCCTGCCAAAGGCCACAAGGAGTGCCAAAGTAGGTTTTGAACCCTGTTTTTTCTGGCTCTAGGCTACAGCCCAAACCACTAGGCCATTCCTCCACTCCAATGAGAAGAAAAAGAATGAATCTGCTCGTAACATATTTTGGGAAAAGGAGCAGGAGTTAACTGTGGTAATATAGTTACTATTGTGTAAGCTCTGCCAGTTGTTGAGTTATTGTATCGGTGACCCTAAAATTCTTTGGTAATCCCTTAGTTCAGAACACCCATTTTATTTTTTATTTATTTATTTATTTAGCTGCATTTATATCCCGCTTTTCACTGGGTCAAAGCGGTTGGGGGATACATTTAACACGAGGGGATATGAGACACACATACACGAATACTTACAGGGAACATGGGCAATGGAGGGTTAAGTGGTTTGCCCAAGACCACAAGGAGCACCTGTGGGACTAGAAACCCCAGTCCTTCCGGCCCAAGGTTGCTGTCCTCTAGTGGGATTTGAACCACCGACCTTCTGGCCTGTAGTACCTTGCCCCAACCACTAGGCCACTCCTCCAGGATTTTGGCCTGGACTCAAGTATTTTGAGAAGGAAAGAGGAATGAGGGGTGTTTTAAATGCATAGGCCTCCAGTGTATACTGGTCCAATTCAAAGAGCCCACTAAATTTTCCCCCAAGAGTAGAGACTTGAAGGACTGCATTGCTCTTGGATGGTTGTGAGCATTGTCTGCCAAGCAGCAGGCACAGATGCTACAAGGGGGGTATTCTTTAACCCAACACAGAGGAAGGATAGGCTTCATTATCATGTATTTATCATAGCTTGGAATATTTTGCAATGGTCCCCTAATCAGGATGTAGTAAATTAGAAAATGGCTAATTGCAGGACCAGGGTTGGCCTTCACAGGAAGTTTCAATTGGACTGGTCCATTTTAACAAAAGTTAGTATACCTTAATCCATTAATGCATGAATTCTACATTTGTTCCTAATCAAATATTGTGTGATTGAATCTTTTTATGCGTGGTTTCAAATGACCTGAGGCATAAAAGTTGAGGGTCCCCCTTTCGGGGATGCTATGCATAAATTAAGAAGAATGGACAGAATGAACCATTGCAAAAACACTTCTCAGACATGTTGAAGGACATTGCAAAGTAAAATTTT
Organism: Ichthyophis bannanicus; assembly: GCA_033557465.1. Taxonomy (NCBI): domain Eukaryota; kingdom Metazoa; phylum Chordata; class Amphibia; order Gymnophiona; family Ichthyophiidae; genus Ichthyophis; species Ichthyophis bannanicus. The sequence goes on along the minus strand of CM066049.1, from coordinate 112,524,990 downwards.
AGCAAACTTTAGGAAATATAAACCTCAAACGCACAAAGATGCCAAAAACAATGCTGAAAAAAATCAAGATTAGTAAAAAAACAGTTGAAGAACAAAATCAAACATGAACCATAGTTCTATTTATGATCTTGTTGCTTGAATTCCCCCTTATGGATTGGTCTTTATTAATGTACTTTTAGTGTTTTTTATTTTATAGAAAATAATGAGGCAGGAAAACTGAGCAAGCTTTCAAGCATGTAGGAATAGAATTTTAAACGAACAAGAAATAAAACTAATTAGTTTTCTCTAGCTCTGTAATCTGATTTTCTTCTCATGTAAAAGAAATGTAGAATCTAAGTAATGATCTCTTATTCTAAACAATTTTCTTACTTTTCATTCAACTGCTTTCCTTGTGTTGTCCTCAAGAGCTTACAATGTAATTTTGAAGCTGATAATCTCATCTGCTTTGGAGAGATGAAGGTTAATGCTGTATACTACATGCAAAGCTTCAAGTTTTATGCCTTTTGTCTTCACTAACTCAATTTTATAGTAATCATTTTTCACATTCTTAGATTTAGGGTAGGGATTCTCAACCCAGTGCTTCAAACACACCTGGACGGCCAGGTTTTCAGAACATCCACAATGAATATACATGTTATTTAGATGAATTTATAGTCTATTAATCCAAACTCCTCAGTGGATTTCAATAAAAGATAGATAAAACTGCTGTCATTCAACAGTTCAATAAAATTAGCACAAATGAAAAAAACAGTATTATCTAAAGGAAGTGCCTGTCCTTTAATGATCAGTAGTCTTCGACATAAGGCATATAGAGACAGATTTAAAGATCTCAATATGCATACTTTGGAGGAAAGACGGGAGAGGGGAGATATGATGTTGTTGTTGTCAAGTGCTGTTGAGTCGGTGTCGACTCATGGCAACCCTCTGGATAGAGGACGTACACTGTGTTCGGTCTTCAGTCAGGCGGCTCATTGCACAGGAAAAGAGCCTCTTTCAATTGAAAGAAAGCTCTGGAACAAGAGGGTCGTAGGATGACGATGAAAGGGAATAGATTCAGGAATAATTTCAGGAAATACAGAATGTCTTTGCAAAAAGAGCGGAAGATGCATGGAATAGCCTCCCAGTGAAGGAATTAGAGTTAAGGACTGTATCTGAATTCAAGAAAGCATGGGACAAACACAGATAATCTCTAAGGGACATTTATACTAAGTAGTACTACTTCTTAAAGCAACTGATATCATGTGCTATTGATGTGCAGTAACAGCGCAGGGAAAAAAAGTACAGCAATTTTTTGTGCTATCTGCAGGTCATCACAGTAACTGCAAGAATTGGCGTCAACAAGGAATGGTCACCGTCAAACGTTTCAGATAGCACTGATGCAGATAACACTACCTCAATGAGTAGTGGTATGTGCATCAATGGTGCTTACCTGCTATGTTCTTTGCATTCCAACCTTTTGGCCCAATTAAAGACACCTGATTGTGAATCACAATCTTCTAGGTCCCATTAGTGACAGAATTTGTAAACAATACTGATCCTATGAACACTGCCCGCAATGCATGGTCATATGATACTAATGCAAACTTCAGTTCCAATGGAATATGCAAGTGAATAGCCTTGAACATTATCCATAGCTCTCCATTCGACAGTTACCAGTGCAGTGGAAATGTATTTACCCAGCCTTGTTCTAGTCAAAGATGAGCAGCTATATTGCAAAGCTTTTAAAGAAGACGCAGGCAAATATTCTACAGAAGTCAAAACAACTTGTTGGAACACTGTACCTAAGTCATCTGCCTCGAGAACAGGTGTCAATCTTCTGAGCATATGCAATTTTAAAAAAGAGCTTCTAACTACTCGTTTTATATGAGGACTGAATGATGGTAGACGGGCATGTATATTAAAGGTTAACGTGCATTAATGAAGTTAATGCATGTTACCTGTCACTGTCCATAGAAATAAAAGGGATATGGGCACTTAATGTATATTAACTTAATTAATGCACATTGAAACCTTTAGCAAATATGCCCCATATAAGATCATTCTGAGGCATGTGATGGACATCCATTCCCACTATACGGGCCCTTTCCCGGCCCTATTCACCTACCCTGTACGGGGAAGGTACATGGGGCGGGGAAGGGGTGGATCGGGGGAGGCATTAGGGCGGGCGGTGGGCGGTCATTGGCACTGGTTGTACAGGGCCGATTCTAATGTCTGGGACTGGTGGCTTGTACAGGGAACTTATTCCACCTCAGAGGTGGAATAAGTTCCCCAGTCAGCAGGGATCAGCAGACCCAGGGCTGGAAAGCAGTGAGAGGGAACAGAGGAGCTTCCCTGCAGCCCGACCCTGGCCTTAGGAGGCCAGATTGGGGGTCGGGCTGCGGGGAAAGCACTTTTGCAACTGGTGGCCGGGGATTGCGGCTCTTCAATGGAGCCACAGTGCCATGGCAACCGGACATCATGACGGCGTGGCTCCGTTGGACTTCCCTGACTGAGTTAGCTAGCAAAGGCCTGTACATGCAGGCCGGACGGAAAAGATGTCCCGGCCTGCACATACAAGCCTGTTTGTGATTCTGATCCTGCAGGGCTAGATGTGCCCCGTGGAATCAGAATCGCGACTCCCTGTGTGCGTCCGGTTCTGGCCGGGCGCACAGAGGGCCAGGATGTCCAGGATGGAATTGAGCCCATAGTGTCCAGAAGGATGTGCAGAAAACGGACATTTTACTACATATAAATTTTCTGATTGCCTATGCTATCTTGTTCTGGCATATCTAAAATTTGCTAGGGATGTGCATTCATTAAAAATGACATGGAAAAAGATGTCATTTCAGATCATTTTTAACCAAAAATGACAGAAATAAAGCACATTTCCTATGTTTTCAATAGGGTGCATTATTGACAATATTACCCTTGAAACTACAAACTTTTAAAAGCCCAAATAAATCAAATGCCCCTAAATAACATGACAAACTAAATGAAATGAAAATTTTTGGTCTGAAGACCCCTAAAAGGTCATTATTAAGTCAAAATTTCCCAAGTTCAAACGAAAGCTCTGTGCTGTCATTATTGAAAAAAATATAATTTCCTTGCTAATTATGGAAAGCATGATATACAAATCCTTCCTCTAGAGTACAAACATATTATATTTTCATTTCTTTATTGCTGCTGTTAATTTTATTTTTTTAATCAAAATAAAATAAGCAACTAAAAGAGATTTTTAAAAGCAAATAAAAAAGAATGGTAGATCCTGTACCCCACCAAAGTTTAAACTAAAGCCCCCTTGGGCTTGAGAACAACCATCCTCTTCTAACAAGCCCATGACCAACTCCTTCTGCCCCCCCCCTCCCAAATCATGCCTTATCCCATCTGCATGTCTCCATGGAAACTAGTCATTTCCAGTCATTCCTGCTCTACCAAAATGTAATATGACAATAATTCAAAATGGTGACTGACTTGGTTGAGTTATCCAGCGCCATTTTGAAACAAATTATTTGCGGGGCGGGATCATTCCCGCATTTGGGCCTATAGATGGGATAAGTAGCCGGTGTAGCTGAGATTGGCTGTAAGTAAGCCACAGAGGGGCCCAGTTTAGAGGTATGGTGAGAATGGAGCGTCACGTTTAGCTAGATAGTGCCTTATGGAGCGCTGTGTGGCTAAATCTGAGCGGAAAAGTTGATCTACCCACAAAGAAGGGTTACATTTGAGCAGAGAAATTCTACCCATTCAGTTTTTTCTGGATATTTAGTTGTAATGACCATTCTTTAAGCACATTGCTATGGAGTCTATGCAGTATAAGATCCTAGATTCATCCCACACTGCTTAAGAATTTTCTTTATGACTAGAGTGGGGATAAATATTATTCTTTCTCTCTCTCATGGTTTTTAATCAAGGTGAAGAATGCTGTTGAAGCAGACCATGCTTTATATCTTAGTGTAGATCACCAACCCTGGATCAACCCTTTTCTAAATTTCACTTGTTGATCTTTTTAGGCAATATGATATGGTTATTAGTGAAATAGTTCTTTTCTGATTAAATCAATACCTCATGCACCACTTAAAATCAAACCAGACTGCTTGTAAAGAGACCAGGCATTCAATTCAGTTTATAAATAACGTTTCATTTTTCTGCTCTTTCAATTGTTGGATCTATCATCTTTGACACCTGAAATTAAATAAAGTCTTTTCAGCAAACATTTTGAAGTGGTTCTATGGTTCTCTAATGGTTTGTGTATGAATGCATCTACATCTAAAAGGCTATTATTGATTTCTGGGACAAGCTGCAGAATTTCTATCCTCTGTACAAAAGGGAAGCAGAGACTAGAATACTGTAAACCATTCAGTGGATAATTGACCTTGAATCTAAAGACACATTCTGAACAATATTATGTGACAGTTTAATTCTAATAAGCAGCGCATTTAAAACTTGAAGAAGCAGCATGGTTTTAATACTTCACTAGTTTATAAAAGTAAATGTTTATCATCTATATTCCATTTTCATTTTTCAACTTCTTTTCATAAAACAGATGTTCTTGATGATTGCTGGAGATCTTGAGATGTAAACAAAGATACTTTTCCTATGCTGACAGTATTAAGCATCGAACAACACTATTAAAATGCATAGTCATTACAGTTATAATTTGTCTAATATGAGTTTTCATGGTCTGTCACCCTACGCAAAGATAAGCAATGTAAATGCGCCTCTTACCTATTTAGAGTAATACCATTAGGCAGGTAGTAGGGTGAAAAGTTGTGACATATATGGACTTGAAGAGCAGACGGTATGCAAGCTGAGTTCTTTTATCTTTTTCATTTCATTTCTGGAGATTTTCCATTTTTACGGGCATGTTTGCTAAACTGCAGTAATGCAGCATTGGTAACGTTACCTAATGTAACATTAACGTGCAGTAATGTTACCCGCAGTGGTAAATGTCCCAGAGGGTGGAGAGAAGGGGTCAATGGGCGGGGAGTGGGTGAGGAGAGGCCCCTGCTACACTAATACTGGAACAGTAACGCCAGGACTCTACCGCCAGTGAAAACCTGTCGGTAAATGCACTTTTGCAGGAGAGAGAAACCATTTCGGTGTCGGCAATGTACAGCACAGACAGGGAGCCCAACAAAGTGATAGTAGTGCCCAATTTGCAGAAACAGCATAGTGCCCAAGTATGAAAGGGCACTATGTTGATGGTGCAAATAGGGCAAAGGGGGCTGCAGGCAGGACATGAAGTGGGGGCAGCTGAGGCACAGGGTGGACTAGGCTGTCGCCTAGGAACACAGAAACTGGAAATCAGCAAGACAGCATCTGACCAAGGTCAAACATGCTCAGTAGTCTGTGTTCCACAGTGTCCCATCCAGGGGACACGTACCCAGCAGGTACCCCAAAGCAAGTTACGATGTTCTATGTAATAAGTTATAATGTTCAATGTTCTATGTAAAACAAACTCTGCTTTGTTAACTGTTGTTAATTGTACACCGCAACTGATCGCTGGAAGATGCGGTATATAAATAAGTGTTAAATAAATAAATAAATAAATGCCTGTAATGGGGCAAGCAGTGCACATCTGGGGACCACTCTAACAAGGGTCTACGTACCTTCCCCAGGATACGTTCCAAACTGTTTGTAAACCCAGCTAAACAAACACCCTTTACTATAGCCCCTGGTAAGGCACTGCAGGATGTGACCATGCGTTGTCTAAAACATATATACACCCAGTAATCCAAACTGGGTACACTGTACCCACATTGCATGCCCTAGCCTGTCCACAGTCTGCTGGCATAACACAATCTACCTATGTTTACCAGGTCCACCCTAGCCAATAGTTGCTAGATCACCAAACTGACACCCCCCAGCCATCTCTCCCCCATGTGGAAGGTACATAATATTGGCAGGTGGTGATGGGGGGGGGGATATGTAGATGTCTATGTATGTCTCCCCACCTCAGACCCTGCACCCTAAGCACCCGCCTACCTGCACAATGGATGGCCTGGGACTGCACACTACCAGCACCGACAGCATATGGGCATGTCAGCATGGCAGGGGTGGGGGGGGGAGGTGTTGGTGGCAGAGGGGGCAGTGGCACCTGCCTGCAGCGGACCAAGGCGTGTTTCAATGCATGGTGTGCAATGCAACAGACAAGGTCTGTCTGATTAAAAGCAAAGGTAGCCACAGGGCCTGCTGTGTTTCTGTGGCAACAGTGTGATGCAGTACACACAGCCAGTGTGTCTTGGAGCAGAGGGTCACAGGTTCAAGTCCCAGCTGTGGATCTTATAAAGCATGTCCCTACATTGCAGATACAACATCAACATGTGTAATCCCCAAAGCATCAGCCAACAGGGGTACAAACACCCACACACACAGGCTCTACCATCCAAAGCTTCATGGAGAGTCAGGCTGTTGGCTCCAGCACAGAGCAGCAGTTATCACCAGAGCACCACTACTAGCTCCTGCACACCTTAGCAATGCCTGCACTGTGATCAGGACCAGTGTGGTGGGCAGGGTTGCCAACCTCCCCTATCTTTGCACAATGCTGCAATAGGAGGTGTGTGTGTGTGTGTGTATGTATGTCTATCCATTGTTTTGTGGCTTCCTACTCCTCACTGGGCCCACAATGTGTACACTGTTTCCAGCGTAAGCCTGCAAATGTGCATACTGAGGAGCAAGGTATTGTGGGTATGGCTCGGATTGGGTAGGATGAGTCTGCATCAGGGGTAGGGCAATGGCTGGGACATCGTAGTGCCCGATCACCACCACATGGACTGGGTGGCCATAGCAGGTCATGCTGGGAGGACACTCTCACTGTGACCGGGCAGTAACCATGGCATGGCTATGTTCCCACATAGTGCTATATAGCATTTGCCTCTAGTGATATCTGTGTACTCCCTGTTTTGGGGCCTAATCACTGAGGCACCTGCTCGGTGCACATAACTTCTCCATGAACATGCAATATGGACTGGCTAGCGGACTGTCTGCAGTTAGTATGTGTATGGCTGGAATACCTGGTGGGGTGCAGCAGGTACAGTCTGACTGTACCTTCTGCTGGTGAGTGTCAGACCTTGGTTGGTGGCAGCTGAGGTTTTCCAGGCATACTCCCAGCATTACTGCTGGGCTGCCAGTGCCCTAGTAACAGGTACTGATCTGGCCTGCTGCTCCAACCCCCTTCGATGACAGCCTTTGTCCAGCAGGACTGGGGTTGCTGGTCCCACAGCTGTTCTGTCCAACATATCCCTCCACTGCCTCAATTACAAAAAGGTTGATTGTGGGCCCTTCGGAGACAAGAGGCATATACTGTAAACCACTTTGACCTGGAGAGGACGATATATTAGGCATTGCTACATAAACCTCATGCAAAGTCTAGGCACCCCTCTGTCCTGATAATAGGTGGCCATGGCAGCCACGTTGTAACACTGGGTATGCACTATTCTGGGTGGGTCCTGGTACACCAGGGCTAGAGGGACTGGGGCATACAGATGGACACAGGATGACTTTAGGTTCTACTGCAGGGAACGCTTGCCACACCCAGATAGTGATGGGGATCTGCAGCAGAGCCTATCTCTAGAACCACAGGTACTGCGTACCTGGTGCTGGGCACCCATCCTCACCCTCAGGGTGAACACAGAACCTGTGCAGTGGCATGGTCTGTAGCTATTCTGTACCAGTCATTTCTTTTTACCAAGCTGAGGTTCTGGAGTGGTGCATTCTCCATTTGTTGATCAGCTATAGACTGCGGTTCTGCATGTGCATTGCATCATGGGTACTGGTGGGGTTACCCTATCCTGGCACACACAGCAGACATTTTGTGTGGTGATCTTCAGTCTTTTTGTATCTAACCATTTCTGTGCAAAGAACCATGGAGGTGCAGCCTACTGTTTAGTCCAATGACTCCCTAAGCAGGGGTCATGAGTTCAATTCCTCTTTGTTCTCTTTTTTTTTATCATCATCATCCAGCAATAGTCATTGAAATTCTAACCAGACGCCACCCTGGTAAGTATCCTCAATGTCCACCTTTGTTCTCTTTTTTGTTGGGAACAACCAACCCGAGAGGTAGGGAAAAAACCACCTCTCTATGTTGGAAGAACCCTTTTATTCAAGAGAGCCTTAGCCCTCGTAACTAAGTAGTGTAAACCCACACTTAGAACCGGGTGAAGGTAATCATCAAAACCAAAACACACCCCACTTATCTTAACTGAAAGGCAATAATACTCCAAACCGTGCTGGAACCGGAGGTAGATGATAAATTGAACTGTCCCTCCGTGTAGTTTCATCCACAAGTACCAGCAAACGTCACGACATGCATGTTTCGGACCAACTCCGGGCCCTGTATCAAGTGATTCCGCTCTTCTCTTAGGTTAATTGCCTTAACCTACCCCCCTCCTGGTAAAACCTTATATAGCAAAACCGTAACTCATAATTGGCTAAAAACACCCTAACATAGGAGGGAGACCCCTCCCTCCAACAAACTACCCAGACACCCTACATCTACCAATTACATACCGGTAGGGGAAGGAAACCACTCCCCCACACCCTAAGTCAGAAGGGCCCATTCATAAACGATCACAATCCTAAACTATCACATTCACAACAGACTCCACCAATCTAATTCCACAATGAGACCCAATGGTATCATTGTATTTAATCGGTAAATCCAATATTGTTCCCTCCACTGTAATCGCTGCTCCCGATTACCCCCTCTAGGATGTGGCGGGGTCCAGTCAATCACCCGCCAACGTAAATCCGAAAAGGTATGAGAGAACTCCAAACAATGCTCCACTATTGGCGCAGCCAAACACTTAGATTTAATCTTAGAGGCATGCGCACCCATACGAATTTTAACTGGATGAATTGTTTGGCCGATATATAGGAGGCCACAAGGGCACTGGAGCATGTATACCACAAACGATGTCTGACAAGTCGAAACCCCCAACAACTCATAAACCTGAGCCGTAGTAGGGTGAGACCATTGAGTTCCCTGTAGAGTACTATCACAGTACTTACAATTATTACATGCCCAGTGCCCCGGAGATTTAACTATCTGGGGTCCCCCCTCCCTTCTCGGGGAGAACCGAGACCACTGGTCTCTATGCGGAAATGTCCGTACCAACCGATCCCTCAAATTGGGACCCTGCATGTACCCGAAGCGCACGGTTCTACGAAAATAGTCATGTACCTGCAGAACTCCCCAGTGTTTGCGTAATACCCGTGAGACCTCACTAGTGTGTGTCTCTTTTTTTTTATGCCTGTCCTATTCAAAACATTTTCATGCCTGTAACAGTCACATCTCTGCAGATCTGTGCTGCCAGCCCATAATACCCTCACCTCAGTTGCCAACCATCCTTCAGCCCATCTATCTGCCTCTGTCAGCTGTGTACAGTCCCGTCTTCTTCTGCAGGCTTCTACCCCATGTCCTGCACTGGTATCCTTTTCTGCATTGTGGCTCTTCATGCATGCCTCTCCTGTGTCTGATCTGCAAGGCACCACTACTCCTCTGTCCTCCTATCACTGCAAATATCCTGCCACCTCTGCCTCCACTGGGGGACACGTATTCACATCCTCTGCCACCCACTGTCATTGCAGCACTTTACATTGCCAATGCCCTGTGCATTGGTACAGCTGCCTCCAACATGTTTGTCCACTTTACCAGCTGTCACATAGGATGCCCGCAGATATGGCAGGTCCATCAGCTCCCATCTCTCCTTTCTTCCATCACTTATTCATTGCCTTTCCTTGGTAGGGTTAGAGCTGTTTTTATGCCTTACAGTCCATGCTTGTCAACTTGAAGCACCTTACAGCCCTTAGAGCACCTTACGTTAGGGTACCTTACAGTCCTTAGGGTGCCTTGTCAGCCTTAACATGCCCTGTTTGTCACCTTAATGTGCAATGTCCTGCTAACATGCATTAAACAGCCAAGGCGCCCTTTAACGCACGTTAAACAGCCCATTGCTCCCTTTACACCGGAACGCCCCGTACCTGCCCACCGCCTTATATGGCTTCAGGTACCTTAATGCTGCACTTACCACTGGTAACATTACTGCAGTTTAATAAACATACCCCTTAGTGTTTTATTTTTCATGTCTTTTATTTGGTTTATTAGGGGTGTTTCCTTTAAATATGGGCCCGATTTTCAAAGGCCTTTACATGGGTAACTTCCCTAGTTACCCATGTAAAGGCCTTATCTGGAATTTTCGAAGGGCACCTACATGGGTAATGCCCTTCGAAAATCCTGGATAAGTCCTTAATGTGCCCAGATGCTAATCAGATAGCACTGGGGCATGTTAGAGGCGTGCGGGGGTGGAGGAAGGGGCTACACATGTAGCAGTGATTTTCAATGCTACCTATGTAGCCCTCTGCGCCTTAAAGATAGATGAGGAAAAACCTCGCCTATCTGTAAGGTGCAGAGGGCTATGCGGGTAGCAAAAATATATCACTGTTACCCATGTAGCCTCTGCGGCTGCCAGCGCGTCCAGCATAACTCGGATTTTCACTTCCGCCACTGTGACACATAGCCTGCCTAAATCAAAATTGTGCCCTATATACATAGTGCCTATTGTTGAGGGTTCAGGGCTTCAGGTAGCAGGGAACCTGTCTCCATATGGGTTCATTTGCGTATGCTCACCCAGAAAAAAGGTGGCCGCAGTTTCCTCACTGTGATGGTCTCTCTCCATGACTGAGCCCCATTGTAGAAGTGGCTGATCTTGTTCAAAGTCTTGAGAGGCTTCAAACTGGGAGACCACCTCAAGCTTCCTTCATGGGGAGGTTCAAAATGTGGTGAGAGAACTGTGAAATCCTGCCTTTTTTTTTTTGAAACTGCAGCCAGGGGGAAGAATCCATGACTAAAAGAATTACTAGATGAAGGGGGGTGGGCAGAGGGATGGGAAAGTCTGGGGGAAGGGGGGTATGAGAGTGGAAGAAGACATGTGGGTAGGAAGCCTGAAAGGGGGGGTCATCAGAGGTAGAGAGAGACACACACACACAGTTCCCAACACTACCAATGACACACACAGTTCTCAACACTACCGCTGACACACAGCACCTGATACTGCCCATGACATGCAAACACACACACACACCAACTCACTAACATTTCCCATGACACACACATGCATCCCTCATATGCCTGATTCTGGGAATGGGTGAAATGCACCATTGTGTCACCCTGCAAGTCTGCATTTTTCAGCTGCTTTCATTTTTGCTTTTAGCAATGACTTCCTTTTGCAGAAAGAAGTCACTGATGTGAAAAGAATCATCAGCCAAAGGAAAAGTCACACCCTTGATGAAGCATTTCTTGCAGAGCGATGACCATTGCTGGGTGTTTTAGATGCAAATTTGGAGGTTCATTTTCTTAAAATATGCTGAATAAATGAGCATAACCTGTGATGAAGCTGGAGAGTTTTCTAGATCTATGAGGATCAAACCTTGAAACTTTTCAACGCCATGATAAGGTCATGCCATGGTTTAAAATACTGAATTGCAAAGGAATAGGAGGACAGAATCTGAGGGAGGTCTTTTTCCTCCAACCCATACTCTATATCAATTAAGAAATGATTATAGTGAATGGAGAGAACTATTTTCAGTTACTTATTGACATGGGTAATTTTATAAAGTCATTAAAACACTGTGATGCGGTTGACACCCCCTTCAGGGGTGTTCATGGTATCAGCACATATTCTCTGGGGCAGGGGAGCAAAGTGCCCTTAAGAGCTGGGGGAGGGGAACCCTCAAACCAGGCATTGTGACCTGCAAGAAGGCACACACAGGTTTTGCAGCCAGCAGGCACTAGAGGGCGTGCACACAGGTGGCTGAGGGCTCCAGCAATAAGCAACTCGAGAAGTAGAGCAAGGGGAAGCCAGGTTTTCCTTAGAAACCCTATTAAGCAAGGGCCACCTTAATAAGGAACCATGCATCAGGGTGTAGCCTGCTTAAATGTTTACAAAGCAGTGCAGGGGCACTTAGAAGAGAGACTCTGGGAAGGATCCTGTCAGGTTTGGGGATAGACAGTGCCATAAGGTGGCCAGAGGGATGGTGTTGCTCCTTGCGTTGGTGGAAAAGGCAGAGAAGGGGAGAAACCTCCAGGAAGTGGTTGGAGGAAAGCTGCTGTACAGAATCTCTGAGGGAGAGAGAAAGAGAGGCAGCTTGAAGAAGCAGATTGCAGGTAAGCCTTCTTTGAATGTAGAAAGCTGAAGCCTAGAAATGTTTGTTTGTCCGTATATGCTGAATGAAAATTAAGAGAACACTTGAGCTGCGTTTGGAAGCTTGTAAACTTTACCTTGATTTCTGGAAGCCAAAACCAAGTAAGGTGAATCGCTGGTTTGGTCTCAATTGTTGAAGAAAACTGAAGAAGGACTTTGAGTGGGGTTGGGAACCAGGCAGACTGTGTTTGCACAGTGGCTCTCTTCATAGCAGGGGCCTGTGGGAGAGAACTGCATGAAACTGAACTGAGCTACTAAAGTGCTTGTTGTGTTTGCAGCTGCCATTGCTAGAAGGACCCATTAGTCTGCAGCTGTGTGAGAGCCTAATTGCACCGTGGTGTTAGTGCACAAAGAGTCTCTGATTTTGGAACTTTACTTGGCTAATAATGAGAATGTTTTGCATTATGTTTGCTTGAGCCATGTTGACAGAGGGGTGTAATAGTGTGAGAGAGCAGCTGAAGTGATGCCCATTGCCCCTGCAAACCCATAAGCACCCATGTGGCAGTTTTACATGTCTTAACAGCCCCTAGTGTAAAAGTATGTACATTGGCATAAATGCATGCACTTTGCTAGTAGGCAGAATCGGGACATAGTCTTTGGAGCGTGGCCTGTTTGTTTACCTTGATTATAACATGTTTTCATTTATGCAGGTACTCGTGTAGTTTATGTACATTCATTTGTTTGCAACAGAGCAGGTGTAAACATCCACGCTTGACTTTAAGATACCATCTCTGCCACTTAGTCTAGAATTTTATACAGACCAATGGGCACTTGCATGCCTTTAGAAAATAGGTGTGCATGGACTGCTTTGTCCTCGGTGCCCTGTTTTACTTCCATTGTAAGTTTATTTTTATAAGGGGCAGAGTAAAGTTACATGCCATCATTGCATATAAGTCTTGTCTTTTCAGTGATTACATGCGTGCTTGGGCCTTTACACATGTATGTTAGCTGGCTACTATTTGGTAAGAACACAGATCAGGTTTATGGTGCATATTTTGGTACACATACACACAAATTATAAAATATTATAATGTATGCATCGTCTTATCAATCTAGGTGCAGTCATTTACCCTAGGGCTGGTGTGAGCTCTTGTGCCTAGATTTAGCATATGCTTTTGGACACCTGTGCTCGCATTTAATAAAGAAACTTAGGCACCTGATTTTCTTTATAAAATAGGCTTTAGATGGACAATTTTTGGGTGCCTAAAGCTAGGTGCTTGGTTCTAAAATTATCCTCTATGGTTTTTTCCAATGTGCAAATAGCATGCGCCAAAAAGGAAAGAAAAAGTTTATTTAATTGGGAATATTTTAATTTCATTTCAAAATAAAACAAAACAAAACAAACGAGCCTGTTTCATTGTGCTTTTCATTTCATTCAAATTGAATGCACTTCCCTAATGAATAGATCTAGGCCTAAAGGGCCAACCTGAGGCATGTGCAAGAATGTTCACACAGGGCCCCATGCTTCAGGGGTCCTGCGTCAACTTCATGCTGCACTATTGAGTGTGTCCTGACTCCCAACTGTTTGCAGGTCCAGCCCGCACATGACTCTGTGTCTGTCTGGCTTCAGAGGGAACTGGGGAGGCCAGAAGCCCTGGCTCACCTCTGCATAGCCGCTGGAATGAAGAGCAGCGTTTTCTTTCACTTCGGCAGTTGTGTTCTCTTACAGCCTGCCGCGCACCGATTAACGGGAGGTTAAAGGGCATTTCCTCTTACAGCCTGCCGCGCATTGATTTCCGGGGGGGGTTAAAGGGCATTTCCTGTCTTGTGGGAAATAGGAAATGCATTTTAACCTCCTGGTAATCAGCACTCTGGTAGACTGCAAGAGACCGAAGCCGCCGGAGTGAAGGAAAATGCTGCTCTTCACTCTGGAGGCTGTGCAGAGGTGAGCCGGGGCTTTGGGCCTCCCCAGCTCCCTCTGAAGCCAGTCAGGCAGACGTGGGGCTCTTTGGGATGAGGAGCCTAAGATTGGAAATGGGCTAATTTGGGAGGGGGAATAGAACTGGAAATGGGCTAATTTGGGAGGGGGAATAGAACTGGAAATGGGCTGATGGGGGGGGGGGGGAGCTAGGATAAGACTGGGAATAGCTGATGGTGGGGTTAGGATAGGACTGGAAATGGGCCGATTGGGGGAAACTAGGACTGGAAATGAGCTGGAGGGGGGAGGCTAGAATAGGGCTTGAAATGGGCTGGTGGGGGGGGGGGGCTAGGACTGCACATGGGCTGATTGGGGAGGCTTGGACTGGAAATGAGCTGATGGCAGAATGGGACTAGAAGGGAGTGGATACTGGGGGGAGCTGGAACTAGAAGGGAGCTGATGTTGGGGGAGGACTAGAAGGGGGTGGGGCTGGGGGTGTGAGGATGGAGAGGGGAAAAGAGATTTTGTGTGGGAGGGAAGAAAAATCTATGATTGGCCAGGTATGGGAGAGTAAGTAGGGATTGAAGATGGAAGGGTGAAATTTGAGTGAATGAAAAAGGAATAAAGAAAAAAAATGGAGGAAAGAGCAAAAGGGGAAAGATCAGTATTTTAAAGCAGATGTAGAGGGAGAAAGGACAAATGGAGAGTAAGCAGAAGATACAAAGAAAGCAGAAGTGACTGGGGCAAATGCAACTGAAAAATGAAATGCCCAACCAACAAAAAGGTAGAACCCCCCCCCCCCCATTTTATTTTAAATGTTTTAACTGGAATGTGTTAGATTTGGGAAATGTGCATCATTAACATCTTTTGCATTTTGTTTAGTACAAGAGAAAATTAATTTATAGCTTTATTTTTCCAGTGTTGTACATTCCAAGTTTGGCTTTTGGGATTCCCAGTTTAATTATTGTTTTCCTATTTCTAAATTGTGATCCCTTTTCTCTTTGTTTGGTGACGGACTATGTTCTGCATGTGTAACTGAGCTGAGGTATTCTGTTCATGTAGTTTCTATTTGACAGTGCCACTTGTTCCCTTTCCCCAGTAGGAGATGTATTGGTTTAATATTTGCAGTGTTGCCTT
Source organism: Ichthyophis bannanicus (assembly GCA_033557465.1). Lineage (NCBI taxonomy): Eukaryota > Metazoa > Chordata > Amphibia > Gymnophiona > Ichthyophiidae > Ichthyophis > Ichthyophis bannanicus. The sequence continues at coordinate 112,509,819 of CM066049.1, read as the reverse complement.
TTGATAGGTAGGGTTTGGTGCCTTTGTGAGTCCTGGTAGTGCTGTTATGATACGGCAGGTTTGCTATGGGCTCTAAATGAGCAGGGTTTATAGTACTTCCTAATGTGCCTGGCAGTTGGCACTGGAGATTAGTAATGTAGAAATCTGGTAGTCTCTTTATCCTCACCCCTGTTTTCCCATGTAAATGGTATTCAGACACTCATTAAGAAGCATGTTTACTAAAAGTTAATGCGCATTCACAAATGTTAGTGTGTTAAGTGCAGGAATGCCCATTTATTTCTATTGGTGCAGTGGCAGTTAATACATCTTAATATTTAGTAAACATGCCCCTTAGTCATTGCCAGGACACAAAAACAAAGCTTTTGAAGGGCTCTTTTGAAAGCCACTTAAAATTTTAGATGGGCAACATAAACATTTTAAAATAAAATAAATATGCAAATGAGGCCCTGCAATGAGTCTCCATACATAGCCTTGCATCACCCTTGGACTGCCCCTGGGGGTCTAACATACAGTAGACACTAGATAATAGAAAGCTTTTACCTACTGTACATGTACCAGGGTGAGCAACTCACTACTGACATGCTGTGATCCCATGCACTATAGTTATTGCCACACCCCCCTTCTCAAAATTCAGGATCAACACCCTGTGCCACCGCCAACTCCAGAATTCAATCTTTCTACCTTGCTGCTCCTTATTCTGAATAAACTACCTGAGTATGTCAGACTCCATCTGTGACCCTATTCAAATTCAAGCTCAAAGCCAACCTTTTTGCAGGGTCGACCCATGAACTAGGCGGTCACCTAGGGTGGCAGACCCTGGTGGGCAGCACAGTGATAGCCTCCTTTTCTAAGTGGCGGATCAGCCCTAGACGGTCAAGATGCACCGTCCCATTGCACCACGTGCTATCACTGGCCCGTCCCCGACATCCAGCTTCTGGGGTTGATGGGTGGTATGGTGATCACCTCTTTGAAGCTTGAGCATATGCGCCCTTATGTCCTGCTGCTCCCGCCCCTTCCAAAGTTGCATCAAAGGAGACAGAATCCGCAGCCCAAGAGTGCACACATTCACTTAAAGGCCTGCCATGGCTTCAAGAGGTGATCGCCGTGCTGCCCACCCACCCCAGGTGAGAGGTTGATGTCGGGAGTGGTGATGGCAAGGACCCTTGGGCCACCCCTAGTTCTTTGAAACTGCTTTTGGATTCTGATTCCTCTTAATCTCCTGTTCACCCCCTATGTGTTTCCTTACCATTCCCCTAGATTTATCCTAGTCCCCAGTTGTTTTTAGTCCCTGCTCATAAGAGCTTAAAGTCTAATCAAGACAGACAACACAACAGTTATAACAGTCTCTTACATGTCTCCGCACAGTGCTGCGTATGTGTTGTAGCGCTATTCAAATCAAATGATAAAAAATAATAGTAGTAGTAGTAGTAACAGTACCCCTTACGGTCCCATGCACTGAGTCATGCTTATTTTTCCACTTTTATAATTAAATTTATCATTTTAGTCCTTCTGATAAAAGTTGTGGAAATATTTCGCCAAGCAGTCTAAAACGGGGCTTGAAAATGATGTCACCAGTAGGTGCCCCAGTCGGACCTGATGCAATAAGCAGCATTCCCAAAGCCCTACCGCCACGTGACGAGGCTGCCAAACACACTCCCCTTGCTAACGGTTTAAATATAAATGTTTAATGGAGTGTGATGAGGTGTGTCTCTGCGGTAACTGCAGGGGAACTTGGTGGGCATGCTCCCAAAAGTTAGCACAAGGCTACACACCTCCCGCACTATTTTTAGGGGCTCACTGCATGGCAAACTACTGCATGTTAGTACACATGCTCCATAATGCATAGAATGAAGATATTAATAAGCGCACATTTGTCTTCAATGCACTCGCCAAGCTGAATGCATAGCTAATCATTTTGTCCTCTGGGGATATCCAAGCATGCATTTCTCAGCTATTTACCAGCGCTTCTTTTTAAGATAAGGACATTTTCACACAAATAGGCCCCCATGCTGTAAGTCAAGCAATGCATATGCACTAAAGGTTCATGAACCTAGTGACAGAACCAGCGTTTTAAAGGTATAGCGAGTTTACAGGTCAGCAACTACTATCACACACATAAGCACACAAGCACTGAGCATCAAGGGGAAGAAATGTATATGGCCATAGCTATAAGTCATTACGCCTATGGACCCAAGTTCAGTTAGGGTGAGGGGATAGGGGAAGAAACCTTTGTATGGAATTGAGAAACCATTTTAGAACCACGAGTAAGGAAAATGCGCAATTAGTGAATAGCCTGCAGCCAAGGCTTCCAACCCTCTGAGCTATTCAGCACCTTAGACGTGATCATGGATATGACGTCACATGAAGTGAAGTCCAATCAAGGCGGTCCAGGTTGTGCCAACAAAATTCCTTATTTTCTCTAGTCCCAGTCCTCCCCCCAACTAAATCCTTAGGGGCTGATTTTTAGGGATGTGCACAGAAAATATATTTATTGTTCATTTTCAGGGTTTTGGTTCTTTTTTCCAGTTTTCAGACTTTTTCTAAGGACATACATATGTATAAACAAAGTGTAACACAATTAAGAAATTTTAATGAGCACAAAGTGACTTTGCATGCATTAAGTCTTAGGTTAATGCACATTAAATTAATTTTGGGTGCACTAAAGCGTGCTAAGCAGTTAAAGCATGTTTTCGAGTGTGATAAATGCCTGCTCAGATCTGTGGTAAATGTTAATGATTCACGCATTAACTGCCACTGGCGTGTTAGGGTGCTGAATTTAGAAACACAACCATAGGAAAAGACCACATGGCCCAACTAGTCTGCCCTTCCATATCAACTGCTATAGTCATCTGGGACAGCTAAGCTCTGCTACAGCGCGTAGCCATTGCTGCCGATATTCAATGCCGGGGTTGCCGCATAGCCTCCTCAGCCACAGAAGCTAACCAGGTAGCAGTAATGTAGAGCCGCTGCCCACTTAGCTCCTACAGGTAAAGCAAGGCCAACTTTTGCTGCATCTACTTTTACCAGTGTGTCGCTACCCGTGTAGCAATGCAATATTGCCAATACCCGGTTAGTGACTGATGCCAACAACACGCCCCAGTGCTAAGCGGTTAGCAGCATTAGTAGGGGATATTCAGTGGCACTAAGCATGTTAATGCTGTTGAATATCCCGTTCAACAACATTCGTTTTTGGCAAAACGCACATTAGGTGCAGAAACGTTTGAGGGCATATTAACAAACAATGCATGCTAATAAATAGAGAAGCCTACTAATTTCAGAAGATTCTCACAATCCAAAATTACAACTGAACAATGTAACATCTGTCAAATAGCAACAGGCAAAAGTGCAACAGGTCCGAGTCCGTCTGCAGCTTTGCTGCATCGATCTGTTTATATGCGTAATATCTAGTCTAAATGGGAATTTCTAGGGTGATCTTGCAGCATGGGAAAACACCCAGTACTCTTTTTGGTAATTGATTTAGAGTAACCTGTTTTTTTTTTTGTTTTTTGTTTTTTTTTTTGGATTATTGTATTTTTAGGTTTAACAAATTTTACTTGAATATGTAAATCCATATTTCTGTCAACCATCAAAAGGAAAGGAATGTCTATGGGGGATCCTATGCAAGTCAGCTCTTTCATAAGCACAGAAGAAGATAAATCGCCTATCACACAGACAATCCAGCCATGGGGTCAGCAAAGTGCTAGGACACCCCTCTTTTGCACACCGAAGAATGTGCTAGAAGGACTGAATGTCTGCAAACAAGGACATAGATAAAGGCTTTTTTTTTCTACTACTTACCTAATCTATTATAGAGAGACGCTGTCATTTTAAATGACAGGGGAAGCATGATGTTTGTCTACATTCCAAAATAACACAGGAAACAAAATTTTATTTTGTTTCATTAGCACTCACATACTTCAGGATGATCAGTGCCTTTTGAATTATTAAATGACCTCCGTAAAGGTTTCGGCATTGACAAAACTTAGACTCATGCGGTCATCCAGATTTCCATGGACATTCCATATGTATTGCTTTTCAAGAATTTTTATTCAAATAAAGCAGCTTAAATATTTTCCTAGATTGTGTATTTAGAACGTGTCAACCCATTGGTATCCACTGTAGCACTGTAGAGCATAATGTTTGCCCTTTTACACTGGAGATTGCAGTTTTTAGCTAATTACACCTTTTTTCTTTTTTCTTTAAAAGTTCTTATATACCTCTAATCTGCACAGAACATTCAAAGCGGTTTACAGCCACATAAAAAACACCTTAAAACACATTATACGCATAACACCATTCTTTTAACATAACAATAGAGACTGTAACCACTAATCTACCACCCATGACTCAAAACTACCCACCAATTAGCTTCCAATGCTACTCACATAGAAATAAAGTTTTCAACATATGACAAAAGCTAGCTGCCTCCTGTTCTGCCTTAACCTACCGGCCAACTTCTTCCACTGCTATTGCAAAAATCTCTCCCCTCCACTGCTGCAAGGAACTTTTCGATGGCCCGGCATGACCAAAAATGAACTCCAAACCTCAGGGTCTTTCCTAGTTTATATCACTGCGGCAGCCCATGCAGATAACTTGGACCCTCTCCCCTAGAAGCCAAAAGTTAAAGAATGCATCTTAAACTCCTCTCCCTAATAGGAAGTCAGTGGAGATGCCTTAATACATCAGCTGCAGGTTCCCACCTCCCCTGCCCCAACAACCCGCTAGCCTCTGTATTTTTGAATAGTTCTAATTTTATCATTTTTTTTAAAAACCTGATATTTATTTATGAAATGCATTTCACAGTGTTATAGAAACAAATCTGTACTTGTTTCAGTTTTCTAACTTTGAATTATCCTGAACTGTTACCATCGCCATTTGCAAACGTGAGCAATGCAAAAGCTGGAAAATGCAATTGTATGTCTTCACTACCAGTCCTATTGCGTAGGTCTCCAGTTCTCAATACGTGCCTTTTTAAAACTCCTTCACCGACTTCCTGCTGCAGTCATGCCAACATTCCTGGTACTTCATTCTTCATGTCACTCTGGTAACCTCTTTGTCTTAAAATGTTCCTACAGAATAATTGAAGGTCTTCTGAAAAGAGTTCCTGTCTTTCTATGTGGGTGGTATCACTGATGCCATTCAAAGGTACCGCTCGCTCTGTAATTGAAGATGCTCTGACTGTAATAGATGACCTTGCAGCTTCATTGAGTGTCCCCTAGTATTTCTGCTTTTTGATGGAGTAAATAACCTATCTACGTTTACCTGTTCCATTCCATTCATTCATTTATAGACCTCTATCATATCTCCCCTCAGCCATCTTTTCCAGGTTAAAGACCCCTTTCCTCATAGGGGTATCCTTCCATCCCCTTTACTATTTTGGTGGCTCTTCTCTGTATCTTTTCTAATTCTGCTATATCCTTTTTAAGATATAGTAATCAGAATTGCACATGATATTCAAGGTGCGGTCGCACCATGGAATGATACAGAAGCATTATATCCTTGGTTTTATTCTCCAGTCCTTCCCTTATGATTCCTAGCATTCTATTTGCTTTCTTGGCTGCTGCTGCACACTGGGCGGAGGGTTTCAACAAATTATCCGCAATGATGTCTAAGGGGGTGTGTTTTTTTGGGGGGCTGTCCCCAAAAACTGCTTTATTCCCTTAGCATGGTAGTCTCTAACTTGCAGTACAGAGTTACCTACAGGTTTAGTGACTCCTGTTACAGTAAAATGTTTGATTTTACTGCAGTTTAATAACTACCCTTAGTGTAAGACAATGCTATCTTCCTGCATAAAACAACCTAATGCCTCAGGATCTGGATAAGAGGGAAAAATCAGCAATTGTCCAGTCCTTCCCTCTCTGTATCCTGTACATAAGTCTGTGGAATCTGTTACTTTGACCATATCCTCATGTATTGAACACAGCAGTATTCAAAAAAAGGTTTGGATAAGTTCCTAGAGGAAAAGTCCATAAGAAATAATTAGCCAGGTAGATTTGGGAAAGCCAGTGCTTATCTCTGGAAATAAACTATGAAACATTTGTGTCCTTGTGACCTGTAAATGGTGAGGTTTTTCTGTGAATGAAGGAAGAGTGGGAACTAGGAGTGACTTTAAGGAGGTCAAATGGTAGAAAGGGTGATGACAAAAGCCAGAAGGATGCTTAGGTGCATAGGGAGAAGAATGGCCAGCAGGAAAAAGGAGGTGATGGTGTCTTTATATAAATCACTGATACCTCATTTTGAGTACTGTGCAGTTCTGGAGACCATACCTTCAAAAGGATATAAACAGCATGGAGTCGGACCAGAGGGCAGCTACTAAATTGATCAGTGGTGTTTGAAATAAACACTGGGGAATAGGCACATATATACTTTGGAAGAAAGGAGGGGGATGGGAGATATGATAGACACATGTACATACCTCTGTGGCATAAATGTACAGGAATTGGGCTTCACTTAGTGGAAATGAGGCTTTGGAATGAAGGGTTGTAGGATGAGGGTAAAAGAAGGTAGACTCGGAAGCAATCTACGGATATATTTCATTAAGGAAAGGCTGGAGAATACATGGATCGGTCTCTCTTTGGAGGTGGTGGAGACGAGAACTTTATCTGAATTCAAGAAAGCATGGGACAAATACAGAGGCTCTCTGAAGGAGAGGAAAGGATGGTAGAGTTTAATAGTTCTTATGGATAGGCACATTGGATAGTTCTGTTTACTGCCATTTTTCTGCTTAATATTTCTATTTTCATTTTAGTGTTTTCATAGTTGCAAATAGCAGCATACAGAAAAATTAATCAAAATGGCAAAAAAATGTGAGGATGATAAGAATCTTAAGTAGAACAAAAATATATTTTCCGAACTCCCCTAGTGTATAATCACATGACTCACTTCCTCTTAGGCTACACAACCATACAACACAGAGCACTTAGCAGTTTGCAACCATGCTTAGTGAACCTATTGCCTAACTTTATAAACAAAAGGGGGTCATCACACCCTAATCTTCATGCTCAGATGACTAGTTTGGAGTTAAACTCAAAGATCTGATTACGATTGAAGCCTTGGGAAAAGTGGTAGACCTGGTTCTGGAAGGTAGTGCTAGGCTGTGAGATCTTCTGCTTTCCAATAAAGAAGAAAGTCAAGTACTCAGTCACTGGCCAAAATACACACGTATCGTAGCTCTTTGCCCTCCAAGAATTGGCCGAGTAGTATTATTGGTGCTTACTGCTGAATGTGTTAAATAGGCACTTGGATATGCGTTACTTTTGCTGCACAGATTGTTAGTCCCTCACAGTACCGATATGAGTGTCGTTATGCTAACTTTTGGGGCTGCCAAACCACTTATTTTGCTTCGTGTATGTTGGGATAGTCTTATGTAATAAGATCTGTTATCAACAGTCCATATTAATTTAAATGATGGCACTTTTTGGGCCCGATTATTAACTTGGGCAGGCTGTGTGCTGCCACGGTGCATAGCTGTGCCTGCCAACCCTTAACCCTGGGTATTCAATGCTAGGGTCATATGCGGCACCGACGTTGAATACGTGGGGATCGCCGCCCATGCCAGAAGCTTCAGTAGCTAACCGGTCAGCAGTGGTATTGCATCCTGCCTGGTTAGTTCCTGCGCCTTTTTCCTTGCCTATCTTTTAGGTGCAGGTCGCTAACCGGGCAGCATGCAGTATCGCTGTTGACTGGTTATTGATCATCTTCCACCTCCATTCCTCCCCAGAACACCCCCGATGCTAAGCATTTAGCATCAGGGTGAATAAAAGGCCATAATAGGGGATCTTCAGCGGCACTAACTTTTAGTGCTGTTGACTGTCCTTCTCAGCGGCAGTTAGACAGTTTACAGGGCTGTAAATCGTGTATCTGCCCTTTGAATATCAGGCCCTCTGTTTCTAAATATTTAGAGATGAAAGTATTGCATTCTTATATGAAATTCTTTACTTACTTTTGCTTTTATTATGTTTAATTATACCCTGTATAGGCCGTGCTGCTTGTCCTCGACCACAGTGATGGGAGTGGCTAGCACCCTATAACTTTATTTCATAGAAACATAAGTCATCTTCTGCCATCATGTTTCTGCGCGGCGTTTCCAACAGATAACTTTTTAGCGTGGAAGATATTGAGCAGCTTTGCCGTGAAAGTGAACGTGGGCAGCATCCAAGGATTTTTGATCAGTGATAAAACGTTGGTATGATCATCTGGCATTTGAAATATTGCCCATGACGAAACGCGTTGTGAAACGCATAGGCAGTGCCTGTTGACGGCGTTGGGAAATTTCATTAATCGTGAAGAGTTGTTTGGCCACAGTGTTTTGATACCGCAAATCAGATAAGGACAATTTCATTTAAAAAAAATTTTTTAGATATCGGAGGAACAAGTGTTAAGTGTACAAGCATTCACTTTTGGAAGTTAGAAGAAATATTTTGAATGCATATATTCATAATGTAGAACACACTTATAAAGGTTATTGATGCAAATAAAGTGCCATTGTTTTGTCAGTTTGTCTATGGCACTATTAAGTCTGAGACCTTGCATGTTTAAAGTGATAATAGAATATTACAAGAGAGCAAAGTGACTGTTTGAGAAAATTGAAGCAGTGATATCATCTACTATTTCTGATATATTTAGAGTGTATCCCAGTTGAAAAGGTTTATTCACACTCTGCAAAAACGACCTGTATTTAGTGTCTATAGACAATCATGTTTCTGCCATCATGTTTCTATCTAGTCTGCTCTTCCTTATCAACTACAACAGTCTCCTTTTTACCTTTAGAGACCTTCTGTGTTTGTCCCATGCTTTTTTGAATTCAGATACTGTCCTCGTGTCCACCTCCACTGGGAGACTATTCTACGCATCTACCACTCTTTCCGTAAAGAAATATTTCTGCATATTACTCCTGAGTCTATCCCCTTTCACTCCCATCCCATGTCCCCTCATAGAGAGCTTGCCTTCACTTGAAAGAGACCCTCCTGTGCATTTATACCACAGAGGTATTTAAATGTCTCTCAGCTTAATAACCATTTACTGCTCTTTGCATGCCAAATAACCAACCCTAGACAGATCAATCCTGTGTACATTCTCTGCTGCCTTAGTAAGTCTCAGAAATTTAAGAAAAGAAGCATCCCACAGAAAAACAGATTGCTCATATGAAGCCAAAAGTCAAATATCTCAGTTAAACTGGTTTGTCCATAAATATTTCTTTCCAACTACAATAAAAAAAATTATAAGAAAGATAATCATCCAAATCAATTCATCAAAGATTCACAAATAATTGCATTCTTCCTTCTCAAATATTCAGCAAACTATAAATATTCTCCCACACAACTTATAATCTAAAAATGTTCTTAATAATTTTTATGATTTTCTGAATAATTTATAAATAATTCGAGGAGAAGGATGAACTCATATTCAGTCTGGAACATCCTTACTCAATATGCATGTGATAACACATGTAAACTAGGCATGACTTTTTTTAAAATTACCCCTGCCAGAGACAGAGCAATAAAACAATTTTCAGGATGCTTCATGCTGAGAATCAGCTAAATAGAGGGTTCTGAAATTTGTTCTAGTCACTCCACAATGAATTGGTTTTCAGGATATTCACAGTGATTATGAACGAGGAAAAAGTGTCTATACCATACCCTGCAAAGTTAGCTGATGCATATTCGAGGGTATCCTGAAACCCTGACTGGTTGTGGGGGCAACAGGAAAAGTACGAAGTTCTGTGTTTAACCAAAAATAACTTCATTCCTGGTACCATCTGATCATGGTACAACAAAATTGCCTACAGTATATCCAGCTTTTACTGTGATACACAAATTTACAACCCCAGAAGATATGTAAGAGAACCTGATACCTGCTATCTAATAAGAATGCAGTGTGACACATGAATGCAGAATGAATTGGGCTCCTGGCTACATCAGAATTATTTGCAGACCACTCAAAACCTCTCCATCTGTGTCTCTAAAGAATTGTTAAGAGATTGGGAAGCCAGTTAATGAACTCAGATTTTTTGCCACTGAAATGCCTTTGTATTCTGTTACTGTCATTTTAGCATGTGCTAAATTTTACAATGCACTAATTTATTTTAGCACACTAAGAGGCACGTTTATTAAGCTGGGGTAACAGTTCTATCTCACATTCAGAAACAATTTACCATTGTCTAATATAACAGAAACAAGATGAAAATGAAACAAAATAATACAAGATGAAAGAAAGAGAGAACAATAAAAAACAAAAAAAACAACCCAAATAAGTCATTTCAGTTTAGCTGTGGTGCTGGAATGGACTGACCTTTGCGAATCCTTGGGCCCGATATTCAGCGGCGGTGGCTAGTGCAGGTACAGCACCTAGCCATTGCCACTGAAGAGTTAACCTGGATATTGAATGCTGGGACCATATCCAGCCACTGGCGTTGAATGTCCGGGTTTGCTGCACAACCAGACGTGGCACAGAACCTAACAGTGCAGTAGTGATATTAGCTTCGGCGGCTAAAGTTAGGACAGCTTTTGCTGTGCCTAACTTTTGCCGCTGAGGGATAACCGGGCAGCGGCTGAATATCGCCACTAACTGTTTTTTCCCTGGGTACCGCTCCTAGAATGCCGTTGACACGCCCCGAAGCTAAGCAGTTAATATCGGGTCGCATAGTGGCATTACTCGGGAATGTTCAGCAGCACTAACCATGTTAGCGCAACCGAATGTCCCGCTTAAGGGCTCTCTAACCATGTAAATGCCTTGCAATACCGGGCCCCTCATGTCCATCTGGGATTTATCTTTTATTGTTCTGGCTGTGTACATGAAGAATACTCTTTGGCACAATATTTCATTTCCCACTGCCTATGCATTAGTCTTCAAAAATAAAGCAGCAAAAAAATTATCCCCGATTCAGTGATACATATATAATACAAATAAACAGAATCACCAAATAAACCCCCCAAAAAAACTTTAAACAAAACTCAATTTTTGTCGGATATCACCGCAGCAGAGTATAAATTAGTGGACAATACCCCCAAGCGGTGTACTTGGTATTTGGTGATTCTGTTTATTTGTATGCATTAGTCTTAGCATTGTGTTTATGCAAGTCAGTATTAAGCAGTCCTCTTACTAAATTCTGCTAAGGCTTTGCACTTACCTTGCATTGGCAACATATGTTAAGTGCAAAGCCTCCATGTTAGCTGTTGGGTGCATGACCAGCATCTTCCTGGCAGCTGACATGATTAAGTGCACTACTCCATTAAAGTACTCAATGTGGGGGCACCTTTTGACACCCATTAAGGTGCCATTAGGTGCACCTGCGCTCATTATCGCCTTAACTGCATGCTAATGTGATCCCCATGCGCACACTCCACCTCTAACCCACCTACTCCCCACATTAGCATGCCAGTACCATTTAACTTGCCCTTTAGCAGTTGGTAGCTGGCGTGCCCATGTGTTACAGCCCACCATAGCAATTACCACATAATATGCGCATTAACCGGTTTGTGGCACTTAGTAAAAAGACCCCTAAATAGCTTATCCAACCCCCCCCCCCTTTTTTCAACAGGCACCTGTGCACCATTTAAGAGCATCTCATGAGTTATTTGGAAAAGCTACACATGTTTAGTCAACAGCGCCTTCTGATGAACCTCTTTGAGAATGCAATGTTGAGAGATCTTTTACTGAGTCATTGAAAGCCCTTCTGTATTTCCTTAACCAATGCAATGTGATCACATGGCATCCTTCAGATGGCAGAAGATGTGTCTCTGCCATGATTCAAGATAAGATGGACGGGTCTTTTTACTAAAGCCTTCTAGGTGGTTAATGTGCATTTTAGCATGCTGTCCACAGTGACACCTATTGTATTAAGTATAGTAGTGAACAATCACTAAGATGCTCATGAATTGACCCTCTGGCAGATTAAGGGTGGCGTGTGAGCATCAACTGTGCGTTAGTTGGCATAAGCATCATCATCACATGCTTACCATTGATGTGGCAGTTACATGGATTCACATAATGATACCTCTGTGCTATTGTTAGGTGCACCTGGGTTAATTGCACCACATGTTAGCATTCAAGCGTTGACTGCTGGGAACTTGCTGGTCACACCCCAAGCAGTTACCATGGATGGCTGGCACTTAACTATGCATTAAAATTGTGCATTAAGTGCACAACCTTAATGAGATTTAGTAAGAGAGTCCCTAAATCTTTACAAAGTCAAGGTGAGTTACAGTCAGTTACAATATTTTATTTACTGTAAGTTATCCCTTACCTATGAATGTCTTCAGAAACCCTAAGGGGTATGTTTACTAAGCAGTCTTAATGTGCAGCCGTCGTTAGTGTGCAGGATGCCATATAAGGAGTGGGCGTGTCGGTCTTAATGTAGCATTTCTGGTTACCGTGCGATAAAGAGAGCCGTGGCACGTCAATGCACGTTAGCCTGAAGTAGGCGTGCTGACCAACAAACACAGCAAGAGAGGGGTAGCACAATGGTTAATACATTGACTGCTGAACCAGGGGGTCATGAGATCGATCCCCCAGTGGGGTTAAAGAGTAATGCTGTCTGAGGCATTACCCTTTACTTTAGAGCAGGGCTGCTGGAGGCATTTTCCTTTTTACTTTAAAGCAGTGCTGCCAGCAAAAACACCCTCACAGTGCTGTAATCTTCATGTGCAGTGCATCATGGGTACGAGTGGATTAACCCTATCCTGGTAACCACAGCAGACAAGTTCGTGTGGTGACCTGCAGTCCTTCTGTAGCCAGCCAGGGGTTTGTTCAGAGCTATAAAGCTGTAGCCCACTGGTTACTTCACTGCCTGTAGAGCCAAAGGTTGTGGGTTTGATCCCACAGTGGGGTTATTTATTGGAGCTGTCTGGGGCAGTTTCTTTTTTTAATTTTAAATTAGTACTGCCAGCAAAAACACCCTCACAGTGCTGTAATCCTCAGGTGCCCCATAAGGCGCCTTATAAGGCACCTTAAGGTTATAGCACTGTGAGGGTGGTGTTGCTGGCAGTACTAATTTAAATTAAAAAAAGAAACTGCCCCAGACAGCCCTAATAAATAACCCCACTGTGGGATCAAACCCACATCCTCTGGCTCCACAGGCAGTGAAGTAACCAGTAGGCTACAGCTCTACAGCTACAAACAAACCTCTGGCTGGCCACAGAAGGACTGCAGGTCACCACACAAACTGTCTGCTGTTACCAGGATAGAGTTAAGCCACTCGTACCCATGATGCACTGCACATGCAAAGCAGCAGTCTACAGATGATCACAAGATGGGGTATGCACCCCCACAGCACCTAGGCCTGGTAGGGGGTACTGACCGTCCACGTTACTGGCACAGAGTAGCTGCAGACCGTCACATTGTGCGGGTACTGTGCTCACCCTGAGAGTGAGGTGGGGTGCCCAGCACCAGGTCCACAGCACCTGCCCTCCCTGAGATAGGCTATGCTGCAGGTCCCCATTAGTGCCAGTGTGTGATAAGTAGTTCTTTCAGACACACCTGTGCCCATATGTATATCCCAGTCACTTCTAGCCCTTGTGGACTATGATGCACCAGAATAGTGCATATCCTCTGTGGGTGCCATGGCCACATGATTCAAGGAGGGGCGGGGTGGTGTTTGGACCCATAGGCGAATTATGTAGTACCACCAAACTTGCTCTCTGGGGAGCAGGGTGGGGGACAGGATCTCCCCCAACAGATCCACATTCTACAGCCCTGCCATGGTGGCAGTAGAGGGGACCAACAACCCCAGTCCTGCTGGGAAACAGATGCGCTACAAGGCAGTCAGTGCAGATCTGTAGCATTCCATAAGGCAATAGCAGACAGACAGTAGGCCTGGAAATGCTCAGCTGCCCCCCCCCCCCACCACTGTCTGACATTCTCCAGCAGCGAGCATAGTGAGCCTCCAGCCGCTGCACCCTGCAAGGTGTTCCAGCCATATACATACTAACTGCAGACAGTCTGCTAGCTAGTCCACAGTGCATGTTCCTGGAGGAGATGTGTGCACCCAAAACTGGTATGTGAGTACACCCACCAAGCAGATAAGTCAGTGATTGGGCCCCCAAAAGGAGAACCCATATATATCACTTGAGAGAAATACTATGTAGCACCATGGGGGAACCTAGCTATGCCATGGTCACTGCTCAGTCAGGGTGAGAGTGACCTCCCAGCAGGACATGCTGTAGCCACCCTGTCTGTGCAGGTGGTGGCTGGGCACTACAATGTCCCAGCCAGTGCCCTATGCCCTGTGCAGATGCATCCTGCCCAGGCCATACCCACAGTACCTTGCTCCTCATTATGCACATTGGCAGACCAATACTGGCAACAGTGCTAGCAGTGTGGGCTGAGGAGGGTGTTGGCAGCCACCACACACTGGATAGACAGACACACACTCCCCACACCTATGCCAGTATTGTGCAACTATAGAGGTGTTTGGCAGCCCTGGCCACCGCACCAGTCCTGGGCACAGTGCAGGCATGGCTATGGTACGCAATACTGTAGGAGTCACTCCCCAGGGTGGTAAACACTATCAGACACAAGACCTGTAGCACACGCCACAGACATCAGAAAGGTTGCTATGATGCAGTTCAATCAGCAAATTGTGCTTAACTTAGGAATGGCTATCTGCCAGTAATCATAGCAACTTTTTGATAGGTGTGTACCATATTCCCAGGTTTAGGGTGGCATTGCTAAGGTATGCAAGTGCTAGTATTGGGAGGTGCACACAGGGCCCAAAATCCTGCCTCTCCAGGTGGCTTTGGATGATGGAGCCTGTGGGTGCAGGTGAGTCTGCCCCTGTTGGCCGCCTCTCTAGGGCAGAGGTTCCCAACTCCGGTCCTGGTGGGTCAAACCCTGTTCGGGTTTTCATGCTGTCCCTAATGAATATGCATGAAATACATCTGCATACCATGGGGGCGGTGCATAGAAATGCAGCACAGCCATAGTTATTGGAGACAGCATGGGACCTGAATGGTGTTTGGCCCTCCAGGACTGCTTTTGGGAGACTCTGCTCTAGGTAATGCTCATGTTTATGGTGTCTGTGCTCTGTAGGGTAAAATATAGGCGTTTTGGGCATGTTTACGTTATCTGCACTAAAGGTTCTGTCTGTATTACCGCATTTTAGTAGTGGGTAAAATATGGGGACTGGGTTGGCAGGAACTACAGCTGGGACTTGAACCTGAGACCTTCTGCTCCTGAACACACTGGCTGTGTGCCCTGCACCACCATGTTGCCACAGACAGTGCATTCCCTGGAGATACCATGACTGTTTGTCAGACAGAGCCTGTCTGTTGCAGTGCACGGCACCCACCTAAACAGGGCTGGGCCATGGTCTGCTGTGGGCAGCAGCCACTGCCCCCTCCACCACCAGTACCCCTCTGTCACCATGCTGACATGCCCTTCTGCTGGTGATGTGCAGTCTCGGGCCTTCCAGTGTGCGGGTAGGCGGCTGCCTATGGTGCGGGTTCTGGGGTAGGGGTGCCTGCATAGATGTCCACGCTTCCCCCCAGCACCGCCTGCAAACGTTCTGTACCCTTGGGGGTACCTGCTGGGTACTATCCCCTGTGACACTGTGGGAAACACACTCGTGCCCGTGTTGGGCCCTCATCAGTTGCTGTCTGGCTGCTCTACTGTTTCAGCATTCGTATGGGCCACCTAGGCATCACCCTAGTCCGCACTGTGGCCCAGCTGCACCACAGCATGTGCTGGCTGCAGCCCTCTGTGTCCCCTTTTCCAGCATCTGTCCAGTTGCCCGTTCCGACATGCCCACCCTGCTGTTGCGGGACATGTGCATGCCATAGGAAACCTGTCCAGTAACAAGGGAAAGCCCTGATCAGCGTTATTTCACTGTGGGATCATTCACCTTGTATGGGGACAGAGCATAGCCCCTTCCAAAATTGATATTTTTTTTTTTGGAGCTTTCTCAGTAGTGTTTTTTTGATTCCCATTGATATCACTATTGCCCAGCTAGGTTATGGTTTTTTTTTTTTTCCAGTTTGTTCAGGTCATTTTCAATGTTTATCTGCCCTTTTGTTCTGTGCACATGTATCACACTTATCACCTTTTGTAGGTTTCCCTGGCTTTGCTGTACATTGCTGACGTAAATGGTTTCTCTTCCCTTTAAATCTACTCTAACGCCCCTGGAGAGCCTTCCTCCACCCTCAGGGAGCCTTTACTCTGCCTTCAGCGCTCGTTTGCGCCGCTGAGCGCGTTAGCGCGCGATAAGGTACCTTATCTCACAGTAAAGCGCCATTATCGCAAGCTAACGTGTCAGAGCGCACATTAAGACGGTTTAGTAAACATACCCCTAAATTTTTCTGATTTCTGTAACGGCTATCAAAGGACAGCCACCTCAAATAAATAATTCCCTACCAATGTCCTTGTTAATCTGTGTGGGGCTCTGTGTTTTCTAAATGCTGAGTGCCACTCCCACTTTCCCACAGGTTGAACTACCTGAGATCCTATAGTCTTGCAAGAACGGCAACCACACAGCTGGAAAGCAATACTGGAGTTGGATTTCATACTGACCTTTTCCAACCCCAAGCTCAGGTCAAGTTATAGTCGGGTATATATGTGGATTTACAATCTAAGTTGTACCTGAGACAATGAAGATTGAAATAACTTACCCAAAACCATAGGGAGAACCAGAATTTAAACCTTTGTTTTTCTGGTTCCCAAATAAATAAACTTAACAGGTTTTTTTTATACCACTTTTATCATTTCAGTCAAAGTGGTGTACATTGTAACTCAAACTTGGTAATGTATATTAAGCAGGGACATGGATAACTTGGATTTGTTTTCTGAGGCAATGGAGGTTTAAGTGACTTGCCCAAGGCCACAAGGAGTGCTAGTGGGAATTGAACCCTAGTCTCTTGGTTCCCAAGCCAGTGCTCTAACCATTAGGCTACTCCACTAGGCTCTTCTAACACACTGCACCTGTTGATTAGAAACATTTGGAGGCCCTGGCGTAGGTTAGTGGGAATACTGAGGTCACAATGAAGTGGGGATTTATCCAGTTAAAATTAACCAGATAATTTAACCAAACTTTCAAAGAGATAACTGACTAGGCTCATGCTGACGAAGGTTCCTGGATATAGATAAAGATTATTTATCCTGTTATCGTTGTTGGCTTGGAAGCTTGATCTTTTTAACTGGATAATGCTCAATATCAATGCTATCTGGTTAACTTATGATATCTCCAGCAATTCTTTTATCATGCTTCCTTTTAAACTAGTTCACTTTTGATTAGACATCAAAAATCTTCTTAATTGAACATTAACTGGTCAACAGGCTCGAAATTTGAAAGCTGATGATTTATTTGATTAACTGAATACATAATTTTTTAATATTGACCCCATTACTCCTTACATTATCAAGAAATGTCTATAGAAGTCGATGGGACAGTAGCCCACTGGTTAGTGGTTGTGAACCCGGGAAAAGAGGATTTAAATCCTACTGATGCTTTCTGTGACCTTGGGTAGGTCACTTATCCCTCCGTTTCCTTGGGTACAAACTTAGCAGATCAGTTATGCAGGGACAGGAATACCTGAATTAACCCAACCAGAGCTACCAATGGAAAGATATGAACTAAATAAACTGAGGTACAGAATGTAGAGATCTTCTTTCAACTAGAGTGAGGCAGAACAACCAATTACCATATTCTCATAGAAAATACCACAGCTAACATAATAAGTAGGGAAGGGATCGCTAATATTCCCATTGGTGTTCCGGATATAATGACTTCTGTTAAGAGTACATGGTACAGTGCTGGAATTTACTGTTTTTATGATTGGTTCCAAATGTCTGTCTGTCGCTGGCTAGATCTCTGAGAGCCTGCCACTATTGTGTAGACATTTCCTAATTCTCTTTTATATATATGTTAGAGGGGCAGAAGTCTAATTTCTTGCACATTTTTCCAGCTGCAAAGATGTCCCCTGTCCTCATTTAAACCTATATTTTACTCACTTTTGCTACCTATATGCTGTGTATTTGCTCGTTCCCCCCGCCAAATTCCTATTTGCCATGTTAGACTGTTTTGACGAGACTGTGTAAACTCCACAAATCAGGGACTGTCTCTGGGGCCCTTTTACTAAAGAACGCTAGCGCAGGTCTGGCATGCGCTAAATATGTGCATTGCACATGCATTGACAGCTAGCATGGGGCCATGAAAGTCTGGCGGTGCTGTCTATGGCACGTTAAGGTTGCAAGTGGGAGGGTTAGGGATGGAGAGAGGGTGAGGAAAGTAGCACGGGCACACTCGCTGCCACCGCCATCTGTATTGGTAGCATTGAGTGCACCCATGCTTTTGTCGTGCTGTGAAAAGGCTACCTGCACGATGGTAACCACCAGGAACATGTTTTCTAGGTGCCCAGCAGTTAACACTGTGGTGTTGCTCTATCGTAACATGGATTTTCACATTATCGGCTTGTTTAGGGCACCCTTTAGTATCTGTTTAGCACTATATATACCCTCTAATTCTACATGAATGTTTAGTACCATTAGTATGTAAAACCTTCTCCTTCCCTCCAAAGTACACCTAAGTAGAACTTTGCTAGCAGTCTAACCACAGAAATGTATAAACTAACCTAGCTGTAAGGAGAAGTTGGGGAAAACGTTTGGTGCCCAACTGAGAAACTTATTTTTTTATGTATTATCCAGACATTAAAATTATCTTTGTATCTCGGTGCGTGCTATTATCTTGTTTCCATGTCAACGGTTCCCTTATGCCCATATTTCAAATTTAAAAAATTTTGAATGAGTTTTGTTGCCTGCCTGCCTGTCACTTTATTCATATAGCTAATGGAATAACATTATGCTGCTGTTGGAATATGTAACCAGAAGAGAAAGGTGTTCTTAGCTTTCATATGGAAAATAGCTTTCAAAAAGCAAAGTCTGTTTGGTATTGCTACAGACCTACTGTCTCGCGCAGGACTAGGATAATTAAATCTTTTATCCTGAGGAAAGTTACCTAAAAGGCTGTTCTCTGTAAGCTCTAGACAGATAGTTGCAAGTTGCTAGTTCTTTTCAGGGCTATTTGAGACTGCTGGAGATCACTACAAAGATCAATCAAATTTAGGAATGTATTGTTCATGTAATTTAACAATGATAGCACAACATGTTTTGTTTCAATTTGTGTCATTTGCTATCCAAAATGGAATTTTTGTTTTGTTTTTGTGTTTTGATGTACTTTAAGAGATCAATAATCAGAAGTACTTATGCGGTTGGCGGCAGTAAGGGGAGAAAGTAAGTAGTGGC
Source organism: Ichthyophis bannanicus (assembly GCA_033557465.1). Lineage (NCBI taxonomy): Eukaryota > Metazoa > Chordata > Amphibia > Gymnophiona > Ichthyophiidae > Ichthyophis > Ichthyophis bannanicus. The sequence continues at coordinate 112,490,589 of CM066049.1, read as the reverse complement.
TTTTGGGAGCCTTTCCCCAAAGACCAGCATGGCCATTGGCACCCCACATACATGGCATCAAGACCCTCTCACTACACCACTGATGCTAGTTTGTCTAGCCTGTGTAAACTGAACAAGCACACCCCTGACTGAGATGGCCCAAGCCCAGAAACCATACACCTGTACTCCCAGCACAAGGAGGCCCTCTGTCATAGAGTCCTGAACCTCTAGTATCCCCCATGAACCAATAAGATTTACTTGGCCCTGGAGAAGTTTCCTCTGAAATTCTGTTTGTCCATCACCATCTTGGAAAAAGGCAGTGAATCAGCTGATACTCCTAGTACCTTCCTCTATTGACTTTAATGGATCCAAATTAAGTTAATGAGTTGGACTATCTGCAAATCAATTAACCAAACAAAGTGTGAACAGATCCAAAAATGAACTGAACTATACATTTTTTTACTTCTTAATTGATGCTGCAGGGACCTCGAGCCCTGTGGGTCTGGGGTATGGAGGTGGATTGGGGTATAGACCATGATGTCATCTGCATATAAGGCATAGTAAACCTTGTGCCTTTTGAAGATGTTACAGACTGGCTGTATATAAATGCTGAAGAGAAGGGTGGATTCCCTGTGCTGTGTTGAATGGAGAAGAGGTGTTTGATCCAAATTTGACCTTTTGCTGTCTGTCAGAGGTAAGATTGAAACCATTTGAGTATGGTGCTCTGGAGTCCAATGCTTATTAGTCTGTTTGTTTAAAAGGGCGCCATGCGATACAGTGTCGAAAGCAGAGGAAATATCTACAAAAATGAGCAGGAAGTCTTTTTATGTTGTCAATTCCTCTGAGCAAATTGTCAAGTAGGTGAGTGAGTAGGGTCTCGACACTGTGGTTAGGACGAAATCCATGTTGGTGGGGGTCCAAAGGGGCATGTAAGTCATTGTGGTCTTGCAGTTGCCCCTGAACTACCTTTTCAATTATTTTGGATAGAAAAGGAAGGCTGGAGATTGGTCAGGGTCAGTGTCCGTGCTATCTGTAGGTGTTTTTTTTGGATTGGGCGGCTGGTAGCTTGTTTGAGTTGAGTTAGAGATGTGGTAGTAATGTTGTGGATGCATTCGACAAAATCTTCCTTGGCTGATTTGATCCATGCTACCAGGCAAGGGTCTGAAGGAGCTGTTTAGTGCGGCGATAGTGTGGGCAAGTTGCTCAGTCGTGGGGATGTAGAATTCATTCCATTTGTGTGCTGGTGATGGGAAGGGCCGTACCGAGCTAGAATCATGCCCTGTGCGACTTGCGCGCCCTCCTCCTCTGCAACTGCTGCCTGCTCTTGCCCTGCTGCTACCACCACCGCCCTCTATTTTCTCCATGGTGGTGCCGGCAGCAGGGAAAGAGCAAAAGGTGGTTGGAATGAGATGGTGGAGAGCGCGCACGCCCGATCTGCAAGTCGCTGGCACTTTAAGTAGATCTGTCTCTCCCTGCTCTGACATTGTGTCAGAGGAGGGAGGGGCCACCCTGCTTAAAGTGTCGCGAAAAGGCTTGGAGGGTGCATTTTGGTTGTCTGCTGTTGCCACTGAGAGAAGAAAAAGTGGCAGCGGCAGGGCAACAGCAAGCAGCTGAAATGCACCCCCCCCCCCAAGTGTTTATGCCCTGTGTAATGGGGTCAATATTCAATAGCAAGCACTGAAATTCACAGGGCTAGGTACGGTCCTGGTAATGGCTCCTACATTCAGGGATGGTGTGGGGGTATTGGAGTTTTTCAGGGGTAAAACTCTCAGGGGGGCTTGTTCTTGGCAAGAAGGAACTCCACAAAGATTTGAGGGTGAATCATGTTTCTCCTTTGTCCGCACTTACAAAAGATCCAACTCACAATCTCATTTAGTCCTCTGGCCTTGTTGCAGGATTTTAAGATAAGGTTGGTATAGTACTTTTGTTTGTCTGATTTAGATTGCTATACTCCCCTTCGCATTATTTGGTATCATTTTAGTGAGGATTCTGACTGGTCATGTATCCATCGCCTTTCTTGCTGACGTAGCTTTCTCTTCGTCTCTCTTATTGCTTCAAAGTACCATGGGACTGATTGTGGTCTATCTGCTTTATGCCTGGGGTTTGGACAGTCTGGGGCTTTTGCAGCTGCACTGATGGTGGGATTCCAGGTTTTGATTGTTTCATCAAGGTCGGTGAAGTCCTGGCAGAGGTTTTGGAGGGTGTCTTTGAGGAATTGGTCTTTGTCGAATCATTTGAATATTCTACCAGGGTGAGGTGGTGGTCTGAACTTTTCCTTGTTGGGAATATGAATCTTGAAGTGTATGTCGTGGTGGTCTGTCCAGGGTATTGGTGTGACCAGTGGAGATGTTATGCTATCCTGTATTTGTAGGTTTGTCGGGGCAAAGATGAGATCAGGAGTAGAGCCTGAGTGGTGGGAGGGTCCTGCAAGGATTTGGCGAAATTGAAGTGACTCCATTGCTCTGTGGAATGCAGCTTCTTCTTTGCTGGATGCAAAGCAAAGGTTTAGATTGCCTAAGTAATATGTGGCTTATGAGGGGAATTGGCTGAACACACAGATTTAAGTATGCTAGATGTTTTCTCAGCTGCAGCATTGGAGCTCTGAAGGTTAGACAGATGGCTAAGTGTCTGTTTTCTATAGTAATTATGTCAGTGTTCAGAGCTTTTGGACTTGGAAGTTTTAAGTTTAAGGTCTGTTCGGGCTAGAATTAATACCCCTCCACCTCTCTTGTGGGTGCGCGGACAGTTGAATGCAGTGTGAGTCTGAGGTGTAATTTGAGTCAGGATAGCCTGGTCGATGCTTTTCAGCCAAGATTCGGTAATACAAAGAATGTCAGTTTGGTGGGATTGGATGTGATCTATAATGGTATTCGTCTTGTTTTGAATGGATCTAACATTGATTAGCCCTATATTAATGGGAGGGCTTAGGATGGTTGGGTATAGTGGCAAGTTGTATGAGCAGATGTTTGAATTCTTATTAGTCTGGTGGTTTTCCTGTTAGGGTGTTTATAGGTGTTCTGCCATATTAGCGGGTGGTATGGCATATACAGTGGTGGAATTTGTAAAGCTGTTGTGCGTCCGGGGTCCACCTTTCTCTTCAACATTTATATACAGCTGGTCTGTAACATCTTCAAAAGGCACAAGATTCACTATGCCTTATATGCAGATGACACCATGGCCTATACCCCTATCCACCTTGACATCCCAGACTATGCAACTATGAAAAAATGTCTACAAGAGATGATTACCTGGCTTTCCAACAACCTTCACAGCAACTTTAAAAAATCAGAGGTACTAATTATCACACGTGATGCCTCTTTCACCCCCCCCCCCCCAATCTCAATCAACTTGTCCGACACACTGATCCCAGTAAAAGAGTAAGTTTGATACCTGGGTGTCACCCTTGACTGCCACCTAAACTTACAAGCCCACATCAACAAAATTTCCAGGAATGCATTCCACAAATTTGGCCATTATCCGAAGACTCAATCCCCTCCTCAGCCAAGGCCATCTCCGCACACTGTCAAGCAGTCATTACCCCTATACTGATCTGCTGCAATTCCCTTCTCAAAGGACTACCAAAGCAAACTACCCAACCTTTGCAACTAGCCTAGTACACCGCTGCCCGCTCCATCACAGAATCTGCAAAGCATGAACATATAACACCCCTCTTGAGCCAGCTACACTGGCTACCAATCACCTCACATGCCAAATACAAAACAGTGCTGACAATCCTCAAAATCAGAAACAACTTGTCAGCTGGAATTCTGCAGGACCTGATATGTACAAAATCAAACAGACCAAGAAGACAGAGCACCATAGACACCATTCCAACCCCCAGCTCATATACTAACACCAACAAGTCTACTGCGAAGAGGGCACTCTCACTAGCAGCATCTGCCATTTGGAATTCACTTCCGGAGAAACTAAGGACTACCACTGACATAAAAGACTTTAGGAAACAGCTCAAAACTTCTCTCTTCATTGACCTCTTCAGGGAAGACACATAACTCTCTTGTCTCCTGACACATGCTTACACACCACTGGGTATCTGTATATAAGCTCTGCTGTAAATGAGTTATGCTTCCGAGCATCCCCTGCATGTCACCCCTCCCTATGATTGCAATAGGAGTTCTCTATAATGGTTTATGTTATAATGTAAACCACTTTGATTTTATGATAAGGCGGTATTAAAAAACTTGTTAAATAAGGGAGAAAAATGAGGGCAACTACGACGTCTGGATGCTGATATAGACTCAACACTGGCCATCACAAGCAAAAGAATCCATGGCATTGGAATCATAAGTGTGCCAGCAGGTACCGAAACCTTGGTATCAGTGGAAGAAGAGGTGTCCTTCAGTCTCTTGATGGGTATCCAACTCCCACCGGCAAGTAAGTTGGGGGTGGAAGAGACAGTGAGAATTATATCACACTCATAAGTATGATCATGTCATATCATTGTTGAAAGCACATTGAGTGCCAGCACTTTGTGGTAAATTTAAGATTTTGATCTTAAGTAAATTTGGTATGGTATGCATGAAAGCTTATCAAATCATTAAATCGCCCAAGGGAGCTTTTTAACATAGTCAAATCCCTAACTTAAACATCTAACATGGACACAAACAGTTGTACAATTAAACCACAAATCCTCACAAATCATCTTGTGGACAAGCTTAAAAGCTGACCCCTCACCCACGAAAGAACAATCCACAAATCTCCATTACTCGAGTTCCTTCCACTCAATTGATCAGTCAACTCCTAAATATCATCAACATTATCAACACCACTACTTCTGCACTTGACCTATGCCCTTTGAGCTGGATCAAGGCAACCAAATTAATACCTTTTATCTTACCCAAAGTAAACCAATCCCTTACTCAGGGGTTCATGCTGGTCGAACTCAAACCAGTCCATGATACGCCCCATTCTTAAGAACAAGAATATGAATAGAACCAACTCTAAGTGTGTATGTGTGTGTGTGGAGATATAGATAGAGATAAAGTCATAGTAAATATATACAATCTTGCAGTAGGAATGGGTTCTGATCAATCATTTTCTGTGCTCACATGTACAGAGGGCAGGAATAGTAGGGTTTGTTTGTTTTTTTTTAGTTATATTGGTCTTGGAGCATATTCTGGGAGTTACCATAGTACTCGGTAAACAAATGTGTCTTTAGTTCCTTGTGGAACTGTAGGAAGCAATGTTCCCTCTAATTTTCTGTAGGCTGTGTGCACATAAAATATCAGCTGTGCAGCTTTTGAAGGAAGGTTTAAATTTTTGTGCGCAACATAACGACACTCGGAGTTATATACTTTAAAATTTGACTACACGTCAGAATACAGTATGTACACCACATTGATTGCACTAGAAAATATTGTAGAACTTGTGAAAACCATAAATACACAACAACTTTTAAATTTTAAGACGTCTGTGTTTTCTATCAGAATCAGAACCGTAATTTTTGTGCGCTCTGTTGTAAAGTATGTGCGCTCGCTCGGCGAGGTGTGTGCGCACGCACATGTGCACAGCTTAGAGGGAGCAGTGGTAGGAAGTCCTTCAGCACTCTCAGATTATCAGAGCATTCCATAGCACTGGTTCAGTGTATAAAAAAGCTCTTGAGCTAGTATATTGAGTGATGTTGCGGGCATGGTTGGGTGTGGTGAAAGTGTTTTGAGAGCAGTGCCTTCGTAAGCTGGAATTTTCTGGAGTGCTGAGGAGGGAGGATAGAGGAGTTGCTATTTTATTGTGGTGTTTGAATATTATCATTAAATATTTGAATTTTATTCTTGAGGCAACTGGAAGCCATTGGAAGTTGTAGAGAATTGGGGTGATGTGATCCATGCATTGTGCCTTATGTAGGATGCATGCTGCTAGGTTTTGGGCAAGTTGTAACTGATGTATTGTTTTCTTTGGTAAGCCCTGTAGGACGCTGTTACAATCTGTTATTAAGGCTTGAAGTACTGTTCTGAAGTCATGGTCTTCTAGTAATGGTCTAAGATGTTGGGTCATGCAAAGTTTGAAGTAAATGATTCGAGTGAGGAGTTTGATATATGACCATATTCATGGATTGGTCAAGTGTTACTCCAAGATATTTCACCTCCTTCCTATCTTCTAATTCAGTTTCTTGTAACTTGAATGTATTGGGAGGAGTGAAGCATGGGTTTCTAGATAAATACAGCACTTCATTTTTTTTTTAAAGTTTGGCTGAAATCACATAATCTAAACATAATCTGTTACATCCACCAAGCATGAGATTATCCATGAGTAATCAGGGTCTATATCATCTATGGGATGATACAATAGTTTATCTCGTGCCTTCTAAAGATATAATATCATCTCTATGCCAATGGTATCACATGCTGGCTGTATGTACAGGTTAAATAGAAGGGCAGATAGGGAGGAGCCTTGTGGAATACCTTGTTTTTTGTTTGAAAGTTGTGGATGATGTATTGCCAATCCGAACCTGTTGAGTGCGGTCTGAAAGGTAGGATGAAACCCATTGGATAACAGTTCTCTGCAATCCAATTTCTCCTAATGAGTAGTTTATGATCAATACTATCAAACACCGAGGCTATATCTAGGAAGATTATAATGAATGCTTGTCTATCTAGAAACGTTAGCATCAAGGTCTCTACACTATGGTGGGGTTTGAACTCATGCTGTTGTGCATCTAGCGGGGCATTTAAATCAATAAAATCCTGCAGCTGTATCTGCACAACTTTTTCTATGACCTTGGCTAGAAAAGCAATGCTCGAAATATGTCTGTAAGAATTCGGCTGGGTTTTGTCAGCATTTGTTGTTTTTAATATAGGTTGAATTGTTGCTTGTGTTAATGCATTGGCATGTATCCTTGCCGTAAAGAAGAGTTGACTATTTTCTAAAATGATTGTGGAGAACTCATCTTTAGATGCCTTAAGCCAGGAGACTGGGCACAGGTCACTAGGCGATGTGGTTGTATTGATAGTAGTTATCATCTTAATGTGCCTTTTGTCAATAAGGTGAAATGACTGCCTTGTGATTTGGTTGTGATTTAGTTGAAAGTCAGGAGGGTTCATGGAAATATTGGTAGAGTTGCAGGTATCAACATAAGTTGCTTGGCTAAGTTTCTCGATGTAGTAATTTGCTAGTAATTGAGGGGTATAATTTTTTCTTCATCTAGTGTGAGAGTCTTTGTCAGAGATTTAACAATGGAAAAGAGTTCTCTTGGTCTATTGAGGGTTTTTTGTTAGTAGGGAAGTGTGATACACTATTTTTTTTCCTCTTGTTTATGGCTTCTTTGTATGATTTTAGTGTCAGCATGTATAACTTGCTGTCATTTTCTGATTTTGTGCATCACCATTTGTGCTCTATGGCACACAATCTTTCCCTTAGTTTCCTTAGTTCAATTGTATACCAATTTTTAGAGGGATGAGTTTTTCGTGCTTATGGATGTGTGTGTAGCTAGAGCAGCATCTGTCATGGTCGAATTCCAAATCTCCAGGAATGAGTCTTCACATATGGGTACGTCGGTACCGACAGAGCCTGCGCGGGAACGCTCCCCAGCTTCCCAAAAAGGAAAGCTTTGGGAGCATCCCACAGCGCCTGCGCGCTGCCTTCCCGCCTTTCCTAACCAGCTCTCCTCAGTTCTTCTTTGCCGCGGAGCCAGCAGGTCAAGCCCTGTCACTGATGAAGTTCTTTATTTTATTTTATTTCTTTGGTCGCGTGTCTGCCTTCCCCGACTCCGGACCGGTACCGCCGGTCTTTTTCTTTCTTTCTTTAAAAAAAAAAAAAAAAAAAAATCTATTTTCCTCACTTAGTGTATTTTTCTTCTTGGGCCTCAGGGCCCACAAAAAAATTTCCCTCATGGAAAAACCAGCCTCCGGGTTAAAAAAATGCACTAAGTGTAGCGGTACTATTTCTGTTACAGATACCCATGAATGGTGTCTTAAATGTTTGGGTCCTGAACACTCCATTCCGGATTGTCCGTCCTGCTCTCTAATGTCTAAACGGGGTTTACAGAACCGAGCAGCTAAGCTCCATGTGCTGTTTCCCGCTGATGCAGCGTCTGTAGCATCGACATCTTCCAGGTCTTCTTCTCCTGATGGATCTCAGGTAACCAAACATAAACCTAGCAGGTCCTCGAAGGGTAGATCTCCCTCTAAGCATCGAGATGCCTCCGGGCTTGCCCTCGAGGATCCTGCACCAGCAAAACAACCCCGGCGGGAAGCTCCGGCTTCCAAAGCTCCTCCTATGGGGTTACAGGTTGACATCAATGGCACGGCCTCGACCGATCACCTGTTAGAATGCTCTGGGGTACCGGCACAATCTCCCGGTACCGATTTCCAGGCATTCATGTCGATGGATCAGAATGTTCTGTCCATGCAGCGGGCTATCACGGCCTTCATTCAAGCTGCGACGCCGATGGTACCACAACAAACTCCGTTGTCGGTATCGGCTCCGGTACCAGCGCCAGCGCCGATACCGGTACCGACTGCATCGACATCGACCAGGATACCGGCTCAAGCGGTTCCTTGTCCAGGGCTACTTCTCGGTACCGATCCGGTACCGAGGACGCCCGATGTCTATACCACTCGATACGCGTATCGAGCGTTGGAACAGCACCCTCACAGGTGATACTTCGATTCCTCTGGTGATTCTGATTCATCAGATGAGTCTCCTGAAGTATCCATAGTCCTTCCTGAAGAGTCTTCTTCTCCAAAAAGAAGAATGTCTCCTCCAGAGGATTTGTCCTTTCTTCATAACAGAAGTAGCTAAAGAACTTTCTATTTCAGTAACCTCTGAATCAGAGCCTAGAGCAAAAAAATTAGATATTTTAGGATACTCTAAGGCTCCTAGAGAGGCAGTCACCTTACCAATTCATGAGATTCTTCATGAACACATGATTGATTTATGGGAAACTCCTCTCACTCTCTCTCCTCATTCTCGCAAATTGGACACACTGTATCGTGTCCCTCTTTGTCCTGGATTTCAGAAAACTCAGCTTCCTCACCATTCCATTGTGGTGCAGTCAGCTATGAAGAGGATAAAGAGTACAAAGAGACACACTTCTGCTCCTCCAGGAAGAGAATGCAGGACCTTGGATGCTTTTGGTAGGAAAATCTTCCAAGCCAGTATGCTTATTGCCAGAATTAACTCATATAGCCTTTACATGGGTATGTTTCTAAAAGACGTTGCACAAAAACTGCACACTTTCCTCCCTGTTATTCCAGAGGATAGAAGGGATGAGTTCCTCCTTTGGCTTAAGCATACTCAAGACATTTCAAAGTTTTCCAACAGGGCAGCTTTTGACTCCTTTGAAGGTGCCAGCAGAGCCTCAGGCATTGCCATAGCTGCTCGCAGAATTGCTTGGCTCCAGGCTTCTGATTTAGAACCCTGGGTTTAAGATGGCTTAGGAAATCTGCCCTGTACAGGTGAAAATCTATTTGGCAAAGAGTGGCAAATAAAAGCCACTCAAATGGATGCAGAGAACTCTGCTCTGGATAGACTTTCAAAGTCAACCTCCATTCCTGCCAAGAAAAAGATTTTTAAAAAGTCTTTTTTTCAAAAAGGGCAGATTTCCTTCTACTTCTGGCCAACAATCTTCTACAGGTCGCTTTGCCACTAAGCGTCAGCAACCTAAGCAGGCCAGGCCTAAGTCTACAGGGGCTGCTGCAACTCAGCAGTCCCAACCTCCTCAGGGTTTTTGACTTGATGCTAGAGAACTTAACCTTTCTGGCTCTACAACAGCCAGAACCTCTCACCATTCCAGGAAGGTTAGCTCATTTTGCTCCCAGATGGGAGCAAATCACATCAGAGCAGTGGACCCTCTCCATCATAAGAGAGGGCTATAAACTTCATTTCTCAGACCTTCCTCCCCACACCATGGTGAGACACTTCAATTCTCCCACATCTCTTCTCGACCTTCTAGGTCAGGAGGTGACTACCCTTCTTGCCCAAGGGGCAATAGAAGTTCCTCTTCAACAAGAGTCAGGGTTCTACTCCCCCTATTTTCTCATTCCGAAGAAGACAGGGGGATACAGACCCATCTTAGATCTCAGAGAATTGAACAAATTTCTATGCAAGGAGAAGTTCAAGATGCTTTCTCTGGGCACTCTCCTTCCATAACTTCAAAGTCAGGATTGGCTTTGTTCTCTAGATCTCAAGGATGCGTACACACATGTCCTCATCCATCCATCTCACAGAAGATTCCTACGTTTTCTTTTCCAAGAAAAACATTACCAATACAGAGTGCTTCCTTTTGGTCTGGCCTCTGCTCCGAGAGTGTTCACCAAATGCATTGCAATAGTTGCTGCATTACTACGCACTCTGGGAATATTTGTCTTCCCATACCTGGACGACTGGCTCATCCGAGCTCCATCTCAGTCAGAGGCCCAGATTTCCCTGGACCGCACAAGGCGCATTCTGCAGTATCTGGGACTTGTGGTAAACCTCCCAAAGTCCCAGCTCACCCCTACTCAGTCCCTGGAATTCATAGGGGCCTGGTTGGATACCACCACTGCAAGGGCCTACCTTCCTCAGGCCCGTTGCCAACGTCTAGTGCAGTTAGCCTCCCAGATTCAGTCAAAGAACCACTTAACTGCCCGGGAGATGCTACAACTGCTAGGCCACATGGCTTCCACAGTACATGTGGTACCCTATGCTCGCCTACACATGAGAGCAGCTCAATGGACTTTGTCCACCCAGTGGACTCAAGCTTCAGGAGCTCTCTCAGACCAAATAGCAACCTCCAAACATCTCTTTTGGTCTCTCCAATGGTGGATGTCCACTCAAAATCTGTTGCTGGGGTCCCCCTTCCAACAGTTGTTGCCCCAAGCAACCCTCACAACAGATGCCTCCCAAACAGGTTGGGGAGCTCATCTACAAGACCTCTCCACTCAAGGCACTTGGAACTTCGAGCAGTTTTTCTAGCTCTCAAGGTCTTTCATACCCTCCTCAGCTACAAGACAGTCCTCATTCATACGGACAATCAAGTAGCCATGTTTTACATAAACAAGCAAGGAGGAACTGGCTCTCTGTCACTTTGCAATGAAGCCTTAAGATTATGGGCCTTCGCCAGAGAGCATCAAATCCATCTCCTGGCAGTATACCTCCCAGGAATCCAAAACTCTTGGGCAGACAGACTCAGTCGAGTTCTGCTTCCACACGAATGGTCCCTGCATATGGATCAGGTACTCAGAATCTTCCAAGAATGGGGAACCCCGGACATAGACCTCTTTGCAAGTCCGTGGAATGCCAAACTTCCCCGGTTCTGTTCCAGAATTCCGTGTCAGGGAGTTCAGGCCAAGGATGCCTTCCTCCTTCATTGGGGTCAGGACTTCCTGTATGCCTTTCCACCCATTCCCTTGATTCCCAAGACTCTATTAAACTCCAGAGGGATCAAGGATCTATGATCCTCATAGCTCCACGCTGGCCATGCCAAGTGTGGTACCCTCTACTTCTGCATCTCTCCCAAGCCCCCTCCCTGGACTTGGGAGCTGCTCCAGACCTTCTGTCCCAGGAGGAAGGGACTTTGTGGCACCCAAACCCAAAGTCCCTTCACCTCAGAGCTTGGTTACTGAAGGCCTAGACCTTCAAGGCTTGAATCTTTCTCAGCAAGTGAAGGATATCCTCCATGCTTCCAGAAAACCTTCCACCAGGCGTTCCTATGCTTTTCAGTGGAAAAGATTTTCCATTTGGTGTGCTGAAAAGGGTCTTGACCCTCTAGCACTACCTTTAACTTCTCTGTTAGACTATCTCCTGCATCTTTCCAATGCAGGACTTAAGACAAATTCAGTAAGAGTCCATTTGAGTGCTATTGCAGCGTCCCTTAAGCCCATCAATGGACAACCTATCTCCTCTCATCCTCTCATTGCAAGATTCATGAGAGGCCTGACTTTAACTAAACCTCCCATTAGGCCTTCTCCGGTGGCATGGGACTTAAATTTGGTTCTTGGTCAGCTTATGAAGCCACCTTTTGAACCCTTAGCCACTACCTCCTTGAAATTTCTTTCCTGGAAGGTTATTTTCCTCATTGCAGTCACTTCTGCTCGCCGCATCAGTGCACTGCAGGCCTTAGTGGCTAATCCACCTTATACAAGGTTCCATCATGATAAGGTAGTCCTTAGGACAAATCCACACTTTATGCCTAAAGTGGTCTCACCTTTTTATCTTAATCAAGAGGTATATTTACCTGTCTTTTTTTCCAGCTCTTCATGCATCCAGTGCAGAGAAGAATCTTCATACTCTGGATTGTAAAAGAGCTCTTGCTTTTTACTTACAAAGGACACAGCAACATAGAAAGTCTTCCCAGCTTTTTGTTGCTTTTGATCCTTCTCATTTGGGACTTCCAGTCTCTAAGAGAACACTGTCCAATTGGATTGCTCAGTGTATTTCTTTCGCCTACCAGAGTAAGAACCTTTCTCTGGAGAGCCATGTCACAGCTCATAATGTGAGGGCCATGGCCACCTCTATGGCTCATCTAAATCTGTGTCCATCGACCAGATCTGTCGAGCAGCCACCTGGGCCTCGGTTCATACCTTCACAGCCCATTACTGCTTGGACAAGGACTCCCGCCGGGATGCCTTGTTTGGTCAGGCTGTCCTCAAACACCTGTTCCATTCTTAAACAACTCCTACCCTCCTTCCCTGGATGGATGCCTGAGATCCATAGGAGGACGTAGAACCCTTCCCAGGGTCTCATATCCTTGGGTATCTCCCAGGCATCTTAACTAGGGAGTCCCCATATGTGAAGACTCATTCCTGCTTGTTCCTGGAGATAGCACAGTTACTTACCTGTAACAGGTGATCTCTGGGAACAGCAGGAATAAGTCTTCACAACCCTCCCACCTCCCCTAGGAGTTGTATCTCTTTTCTATCTTTCCTTTCCTCTCTCTCTATTGTCTCAGCTTTAAACTCAAACTGAGGAGAGCTGGTTAGGAAAGGCGGGAAGGCAGCGCGCAGGCGCTGTGGGATGCTCCCAAAAGCTTTCCTTTTGGGGAAGCTGGGGAGCGTTCCCGCGCAGGCTCCGTCGGTACCGACGTACCCATATGTGAAGACTTATTCCTGCTGTTCTCAGAGATCACCTGTTACAGGTAAGTAACTGTGCTTTATGAATGATGTCATCCAGGTCAGTGAGAGAGTGGCCCATGAGTGGGAGTATATTGTTTGGGAGGGACTCTTTGTTAAATGCTTTGAATGTTTTGTGGAATGATGGGGTGTTGTCTTGTGTATGCAGAATTGGTGAGGAAGGAAGTGTAAATTGTAACAGAAAATGGTCTGTCCATGGTGATGGTAGAGTAACTGGATAGGAGTAACGTATGTTCTGAAATGAGATTTGTTTTTGATGGAAAATGAGATCTAATATGTTCCCTCTTTTGTGTGTGGGGATCTGGACAACTTTTTGAAAGCCGATATCAGACATAACATTTATGAAGTGTGATGCAAGTGTGTTATGGAGTGTTGAGAGATTGAAGTCTCCAAGGATGATGTGTGATTTGCTTGGAGTTGTATTGCAAGCTGTTTCCAGTATGGATGCAAGGTTGTCTGGGGAGGCCGAGGTGGGGGGGGTGGTTTGTAAATTAAGCTAATCATTATATGTCTGTTTTTAATGGTCAAAATATCCATTTCTTCAATGCTTTCTTTCGATGTAAAGTAGTGTTCAGCTCTTTCTTAGCTAATATTAAAACACCTCCTCCACATTTAGTTGGTGTTGAGCAGTGATATAGTTCATAATCTGGGAGCGCTAGCTAATTAATCAGTACTGAGTCAGCATCTGTTAGCCAGGTTTCCGTTAAACATCATATTTCAGGAGTATTATCGTTAAGATCCAAGATGACTGGAATTTTATTTCTTACCGATGTTGCATTCAGGAGGAGACGTTTTGCAGGGAATGAAGTTAATGTTGGTAATGTAGGCTGATGGGATGTTAGACGGTTAATGTATATTAGCCTGTTCTTCTGATGTTTGCTGGTACTATAGGTATGATGGTGGTGGTGGATGATGGGTATGTAGAAGTGTTGTGGCTTACTGTAAGAACAGTATGAGTGTAGGGTATAAGGAGAAATATTAACAGGCATAGGCAGCAGGTTCGATTCTGCTTCTGCATTGTGGCTGATTTGGCAGAGATAGGCTTGGGAGCAGGTAGTCTATGTGGTTCCTGTTCAGACTAAACACCTTTTGGGTCTATAAAATGAATGCAAAAATCTTAGATTATAGTGTTTCCATATCTATATTCTATACAATGTTATGTTATGGCTGCAATATAGAGTAAGGTAATAACATTGGATGCCTTATTAATGGGTTCCAGTAGTAAGTTACAGATTAATCATGCAACTGCAGATATGATTAGTTTTATATTAAACCAGAAGTTTCAGTAGGAAAATGACAGCTTAATCCTGCAGCTTTTGTAATGAAAATTGCATATTAAGATTTCTACTGTAAATCACTGAGAGTGTATAATACAATTGACAATCAATATTAGCTTTAAGATATAAATAGTGTGGCAACAAGTAATCGTGTCTGGCGTACTTGGAAGGAGCCATGAGAGTAGCAGTTATGTGGTAAACAGGGCTTTACAATAGTCAGAATAGCTTGTTTAAATAAAGTGAGTAATGGAATATAAAGATCAAGATTGCGATATTTCAGTGTAAGCTAGGTATCGCTATCACCATGGAAGTGAAGGTGGTAGCGATTGTCTAGGCTGCATGTGTAGTTGAAGTGCTCAGTATAAGAGTTTATAATGTTTGTCTGTGTTCAGCACTGCTCTGCTTGCACTTTTCTTCTGATAATGGTCAATGATAGTTGCCTGGAAGAGTATTTCAGTTGCTCAGTGTTCAGGTTGGTGACTGACTTGGATGGATTTCGGTGTTTGTTCTTGTTTTTGTCCTTGCCTCATGTTCCTCGCCAAAGGGCCCTCTGGTGAGGCCCACAGGTGCACCTGCAGCACGTTGCTTTTAAGCAGGTAGGCTGGGGCTGCGTTTGGTAGCTGGTGGGGGCAGCTGGAGGGGCCTGGAGCTCCCGCTTCCTCCCCCGGTGCAATCGAGAATTAACAACGTGTCCTCCTCATTCCTCTCTACACTATTACATCCAGCAACAGACATGAATAATAAGAGGATGCCATATGAGCACAATCAAAATACCCTCAGACTACCGAAGCCACGAATAAACAGCGCATTTTCTTATGTCGTCCCTACCCTCTGGAATTCCCTCCCAGACACACTCAGAGCTCTTAAGGACCTTCAAACATTCAGGAAACAAATTAAGACACATGTTTATTGAACACTATGGCAATGACATCTTAACCTCCACAAAACTCGCTGAAAACCTCTTTACAACGCGCCTCCACTGCAACCAAATGAACAACAGCCTTACATAGTCTTCACTGTGCAAAAACATGCTGCACTGTAAATAGTTAACTCTGTATATAGTTTATAAATGAACCCTTCCAAGTTTAATACCCCACTAATGTTGATTACCCCCAATTGTTTAATGTATACAGTTGAGCTCTATGTAAACTGCCCTTGATCATTGGAAGGGAAGGTACTGTACATAAAAACCTTCCAATAAAAAATAAATAAATTCATCTGAGATCACCACTTTGCTTGACTGATTATTTCTGTGTATACCCTCTCATACGCTCAGATCAGCTAGTGTGAATTTGTCTATCCCTTCTTTATCCAGTGTTGGTCTTGATTTCATTGGGCGTTCTGCCTTTTGTTATGTAGCTCCATCATTATAGAACTTGTTGCTGTTAGAGCTGTGGCAGTAGACAGAATATATACCAAATTTAAAGCCAAGGTCAAGACTTTGATATTTGCCCAAGTCTTTGAGTTTAATATCAACAGCAAGGCTGTCAGCAGAAGGGGGTTGTTTGGCAGTTTTAACCACTTCAATATTTGAAAGCTGTGTAGTAACCATATTATACCAAACTAAGAGGAGAAGGAATGGTTTGGGAGGCTCAGTTTTAAGCCCGTCATAGACGGCACATTATCACATGCATACGTGCGAGTCATTGTGCATGTTTAAAGCACTTCAGTAAATAGGCCCCTAAATATAACCAGTTATGTATCTAATTGACTAAATTTTTTTTGGCCGTTCTATGTGGTGAAATGGTCCATATATAGAGTATGCTGCTTGAGTTGGCTTCTTGAAGACTATTCTGTATAGGGTGCATGGGCAGTTATGTGTATTGCATGCATGTGAGTCCCTATTCTCAAGCATTTGCAGTCGTGAATAAACACACATGCATCTTGGTCGGTTGCTAATTTGCTAGCGCATGCATAAGTGCTGCCTTGCATACACATTCCATAGGGGTGTACACAGATGGCGCTTGGGTAGAGCATAGGCGGGGCCCAAATCTATATCCATACATTATAGAATATTATGACTTATGCTGGTCACTGCACTGATCTAGGTGCAGCCAGTTACGCCTGCACTAGAGAAAGCGTTAACTGCCACAGCTAGGACTCGGGTACATCTCTATGGCCCTGTTCTAAAAAGTAAATTTCACTTGTGCTTTACTTTATAAAATAGGCACCAAATACGCACACAACTGCACTCTTTGTCTGTGTGTGAGATGCTGGAATCGCTCTCATTGTGCCTTTAGGATAACCTGTGCTAATTGTCCGGCAGACGACAATGCCATCACTTGTTTGCAAAGTCATTAAAATTAACGATGAAGCTGGACATACAAGGCATGTCGGACACAGTAGAAAAGGGGAAGGGCAAGATGATACTTTATTCATCTGAATTCATTATCCTTTCCGACTCAGAATACCCAGAAAGCTGAATACATAGTGAAGTGTTAGCAGGCACTGCGGTAATCCTGTATAAAGAAAAAGGTGAAAGAATTTTCTTTTTGCGTTGATTGATAAAGAACAGAATGAAAATACAGGTTTAAATAGATGACTCATGTTCAGATTGCTTCTTGACCACTTTTTATGGCGTTTAACTTTCCATGCATTTTCTGTCCTCCTCCTATTCATGAATAAAACAATCGCATTTGATCATGCCAAACGTTCAATGAACTTGAAAACTGTAATAAAGAGAGGGTGACTCAAGCCAATTCTACTATCTGAATTGTGGTGTCAGGCATGGTGACCTCCACTGTCTAGCATGGATCCGGATCTACTTTCTGCATTCATTGCTCCTGTCAAACCTTCAGGTTTCACAGAGGAAAGGTCCAGAGATTAAAGGACCACAGAGAGAAAAGCAGTGAGATTGTTTCAACCTACCATTCAGGATGATCTATAAATAAGAATTGAACAGATTTATGGGGAAGATAAGTAGTTAGAAGTGAACTTAGAGAATAATGTATTTTTTTTCCTTTATAAAAGAGATACATGCTATTATGTCTGCAGTCTACATAACAAGAACTACTATAGGAGAAAATATTCACTGTGCAGTGAAAGAGGTGATATTATTCAGCATTCATCTCTGTCAGCAATAACAGAGGTAGCAGTTAACAAGTCACTCAAGCAATTATTAGTCAATCAACCTATGTCACTTTTTCGGTGTGATAGTTACATTAAGGCAGAATACCATAACTTCAGAATGCTGTTTTGTTGTTAAAATCCATTGACAAGCCCTTGATTCAATCATTACATTATGTTCCTTTAAAAAGTCTTTCATGGCCAGGAAGGTCTTTTTATCTCTCTAAACTAAGAGTGGTGGAGAAGCCTAGTGGTTAGAACAGCTGACTTAGTACACAGAAGATCAGATGTTCAGTTCCCACTGGCACTCCTTGTGACTTTGGACAAGTTGATTTACCCTCCATTGCCTCGGAAGAGAAGGCCTGGCAATCTACTTCCTGTGATACATTGAGGGAAATTTTCAAACTGTCTACAATGTGGCAAAGTTCACAGTGCTCTTTACTTACAGGACATGAGGCAGTTTGCACACAGAGAGCACGCCCATACTTTTATTTAGGAGCTCTCCATGGGTACAAAAGCCATGACGTTTGCGCAGGCGGTTCTTTTTCCTGGGAAATGACCAACACAGATTTGAGAATAACGTCGGAGTCCCTTTTCTAATCCTGTTCAAAACATCCCCCTCTTCCCTCTCCCCAATACCTTTCCTTAAGGCAGCTAAAAGTACATGTTGGGGGAACAATGTACGTATTTTCAGCAATTCTAAAGCAAGAAAATCTTCAGACAGCCACTGTACCTGCATAAGTCATTATTTTCCCCTGATAATGCAGTTTAAAAGTAACCCTCCCTGTGCATCAGTGTTGAAAGGAATTATGAGAAGATTGAAACCTGGGCAAAATAAATATTTACAAACTAGAATGGTAATGCTCTAATCCATGTACTAAGCTGTGTAATTCAGTTCACAATCATAGTAACATAGTAAATGATGGCAGATAAAGACCAGTATGGTCCATCTAGTCTGCCCTAAGATGGCAAGAGTAGTGTACCTGCTACTCCATGCAAGCCACCCCTCCCCATGCCTTTGTTTTAGGGGTGAACCCACCACTCTGTGTAGGACACCCCTGTTTGTTGAGAAATTAGATAGTTAAGTTTATTTAGATTTTATCCTGTTGCTGTAAAGCGATCCACTGTGTCTGTCCCATGCCATTTTGAATTCCGTCACTGTATTTGCCCCCACCACTTCCATCGGGAGGGCATTCCAAGCATCCACCAGCCTTTCAGTGAAAAAGTATTTCCTGACATTGCCTTTCAATTTACCCCCTTGCAGCTTCATGTTATGCCCTCTAGTTTTACAGCTTCCCCGTCTCTGAAAGAGGTTTGTTTGTTCATTATTTCTCTTTAAGTATTTAAAGGTCTGAATCATATCTCCCCTGTCCCTCCTCTCCTCCAGAGTGTACAATACATATTTAGGTCTTCAAGTCTCTTCTCATAAGGCTTCTGACACAGGCTCCAAATCATTTTGGTCGCCTTCCTCATAACAGTTTCTAGTCTTCTTATATCCTTTGCAAGATATGGCCTCCAAAACTGAACACAGTATTCCAAGTGAGGCCCACCAGTGACTTATGCAGTGGCATTAGTACCTCTTCCTTATCGTCACTCCAGTCCAGTCCCTTTACTTCTGGGTTGCGCAACCCTTCCAGCAGCTTGGAGGCTGAGCCCAACCTTTTTGGGGATGGAGCGGTATAAATACCACTGGGACCACCCCCATCTCCAGTATTCTCAGCCTCCAAGCAGCTGGAGGGTTCCGTAAGCCTTGGGCTTACTGGAGTCCTTCCTTCTCCTAATTTAATATTTTAACCAAGTTATTTAGTCTTTATTTACTTTATTTAGTTAAGAAAGCTGGTTTTCCTTTGTGTTTTCTTTTATTTCTTGCCTGCTCATTTTAAATTTGATTGCAATCTCTCTCCTCCCTCCCCCTCCCCCTCCTGGCCGGGCCGGGGACCGGAGCGGATGCCTGAGCTGCCTGCTGCAGGGTGGTAGAAGCTCTCCTTACCTGCCGGAGCCCTTTGCACCTTTTTTCTTCAGGAGCTGCTCTGCCTCGCGCCGAAGCCCCTGCGGTGGCTGAGCGCTGGAGGCAGCAACGCGAGTGAGCCCAGACGCTCCCCCGCCCCCCCCCCCAGAGCAGCGGGGTGCGGTGGACATTCCCGGAGCCGCGAAATCAAGCCGTCGGGCTTCCGGAGGACGCCGGGGCATACCAAGCTGAGGGCGGCTCGAGCACGTCTCTCCCTCCGCAGCGGTAGCAGTCTAGGCACAAGGCAGCGGGCTGGAGCGCGATCCTCCGTTCAGGGCTCCACGTGGTCGCGGCCTACCACGTGTTGAGCCAACGGAGAGGAATCGCTGAGCGGGACCTGATTTCTAAACATCTTCAGCGCTTCAAACAGCAAGTATTAGCCTTGGCGGCCAGTTTTTTATTCTTTTTCTATATTCACATTTTATTTGCAATCTATTCATTTGCTGTGCATTGTTTGTTCTACGGCAAGGTCTTCTTAGCTCCCGGTTCTGCTGGCCTTAGTTGGGGAAGGGTCAGCACGGGCTTAGCTGTTTTTGTTTCCCCAGATCAATTTTACTCAGCGGATCGGGGTTTGTTTGTTCGCATTTTTGGTTTGCCTTTTTAGTTGCCTTTTGGTGTTGGCTTCTTAGGTAATCTTGCATAGCCCGGAGAGCAGGCCACTTGCCTATTAAGCTTCCTTTGAGCCCTGGTAGAGCATGGCTACCAAGACAAAGTGCCCATCCTGTGGCACACGGAGAGGTACCTCTTCGGAGTCAGGAATCTGCAAAGCTTGTGCTGCAGTTTCTACCTCCGTAGAGCAGGAAATCAACTTGTCTTTGCCCCAAGTACCGCAGGGACCGGGGGACTCCCTGGAGACGGAGGTGGGGACCCAATTACCTCCGGCTGCTAGCTCAGAAGTCCTCGCACCCCCTCTGCTTCGTTCCACAGCGGATGGGGGGGCCGGTGACCTCTTCTCCCCCGATTTTATCCTCCTACTCCACCAAGCTTACTGCATGCGCAAGCAGGGGCTGGCACCAAGGGATGCAGGTTCGCCAGCAGAAGCCAGGTTACCCAGACCTATGAGAGCAGGCGGTCAGGATTCAGGGATCCCCGCCAAGCGCTCCAGACTGATGAGTGAGGAGATCCTCCCACCCCTTTCGCAGGGCATTCCAGAGGAGGAAGGCTCGGAAAGGGACTTAGAGGAGGAAGAGGAGGAGCTGGAAGAAGGGGAGATCCCGGAGGAGGATCATGCTCGCATTGTCAGAGTTTTTCGCCAGGAAGAGCTCCCTTCTTTAATCAATGAGTCCCTGAAAGCCCTCAATGTAGCCTCAGACTCCCCAGCAGAGGACGAGGCATTAGAGGACCCCTTAATTCAGGCCATCAGAAAGTCCCAGAAAGTTTTCCCTGTACACAGGGTAGTACGTCAGATGATACAGGAGGAGTGGGATCAACCAGAATCAGGGTTGAGAGGGGTACGAACCATGGCTCGACTCTACCCTCTCCCAGAGACAGACAAAGAACTGCTGAAGTCCCCCAGGGTGGATGCAGCGGTTTCAGCGGTCACCAAGAAGACTACTATCCCAGTTGAGGGCGCCACGGCCTTGAGAGACGCTCAAGATAGGAAGTTGGACACACTCCTGAAACAAGCCTTTGACATAAGCGCTCTCGCCTTGCAGGCCTCCGTCTCAGGAGCCTGGGTTGCTCGGGCCTGTTTAAGGTGGGCGCAACAGATCCAGACAACCGAAGGATCAGCGGCCGAAACACAGGCCAACTCGGCTAGGCTGGAATCCGGAGCAGCCTATTTGGCGGATAGTCAGTATGACCTCATCAGAAGCCTAGCCAAGAACATGGCCTCGGTGGTGGCGGCTAGGCGGCATCTGTGGCTGCGGAATTGGGCAGCGGATGCCTCCTCTAAGGCGCGCCTGAGTCGACTTCCCTTTAAGGGGAAACTGTTATTTGGCGAGGATTTGGAGAAGTTAGTAAAGGACTTGGGGGAGTCAAAGGGAGGCAGGCTTCCGGAAGACAGGCAAAAACAGGGGCGTTCTCTGCCCCCATTGCGTACCCAGCCTAGGGACCCCCGGAGGTTTCGTCCAGCCAGGTCAGCCCCCTTTCCCAAGGGCCGTTTTTCCCCAAAGGGACAAGGTTTCAGAGGGTTCCGAGGAGCTGGCCGAGGTTTTGGATCCTCCTCCTCCTCATCCTCCTTCTCGGGTCCCAGAAAACAACAATGAGATGACGGGGGTCCAGGAGGGAAGGCGCCAGATAGAGTCTCAAGCGACCGCCTTTCTTCCCGCCTGGTCCCGAGTCACGTCCGATCAATGGGTTCTAGAGGTGATCAGAGAAGGCTATGCCCTCGAATTTGCAGAACAAATACCTCCGGCCTTTGTCCGATCTCCCTGCAGCTCCTCCTCAAAGAGGGCGGCGGTAGAGGCAACTCTCGCGCACCTACTAGCGCTCGGGGCCGTGATCCCGGTCCCACCAAACCAGCGCGGCTCGGGTCGGTACTCGATTTACTTCGTGGTACCAAAGAAAGAAGACTCCTTTCGACCGATCCTGGACCTAAAACAGGTCAATCGCTGCCTCAGGGTGCCACACTTCCGGATGGAGACTCTACGTTCTGTCATAGCAGCCGTGAGGGGAGGGGAGTTCCTAACATCCCTCGATTTGACAGAAGCCTACCTGCACATCCCGGTCAGGAAGTCCCACCAACAGTTCCTGAGATTCGCGGTACCAGAAGGCCACTTTCAATTCCAGGCTCTGCCCTTCGGCCTAGCTACGGCCCCCAGGACATTCACCAAGATAATGGTGGTAGTGGCGGCCTTCCTTCGGAAGGAGGGAATATTAGTTCACCCTTACTTAGACGATTGGCTGATCCGGGCAAAGTCCGAAGAGGAAAGTCGCTCGACAACGACCAGAGTGATCCAGGTTTTAGAGGACTTGGGGTGGGTCATCAATCGAGCAAAGAGCAGGCTGATTCCCTCCCAGGAACTCGAGTACCTCGGGGCAAGATTCGACACCAACAGCGGCAGGGTGTTCTTGTCACGAACAAGATCAAGGGAGCTAAGACTTCTAGTCTCACAGTTTCTAGCCAGACGAAGCCCCTCGGCGTGGCATTATCTCCAGCTCCTGGGAACCATGGCGGCGGCAATAGAGGTAGTACCATGGGCCAGGGCCCACATGCGGCCATTGCAGCGCTCACTGTTACGTCGATGGTCTCCCCAACATCATCCTCTCTCTCTGCAGTTACCTTGCGCTCCGCGGACCAAACAGGCACTCCACTGGTGGAGGTGCCCGAGGAACCTGGACCGCGGGATGCCTCTCGAACCCCCACAGTGGTTACTATTGACGACGGATGCCAGCCTGTCAGACTGGGGAGCACACTGCGGGGACCAGTACGTCCAGGGTCGCTGGACACCGTTGGAAGCGCAATGGCCCATCAACAGACTGGAATTGCGGGCCGTCACCCTAGCGCTCAAAGCTATCGAGGCCTTAGTACAGGGAAGGGCAATTCGCATGCTCTCAGACAATGTCACCGCGGTGGCCTACATCAACCACCAGGGGGCACCAGCAGCCCCGCCCTCGAGAAGGAGGCAGCCGCCCTCTTCCAGTGGGCGGAAGTCCATCTGCAGGCGCTATCTGCTCAGCACGTGGCGGGCACGGACAATGTCACAGCCGATTTCCTCAGCAGGTGCAGAATAGACCACGGGGAGTGGGAACTGGATCAGGAAACCTTCAATCAAATAGTAGCTCGATGGGGACTACCAGTCATGGACCTCATGGCACGGTTCTCATCAGCCAAGGTGGACAGATTCTTCAGTCGACGGAGGGAAAGAATGTCCGAGGGCCTAGACGCCCTATCTCAAAAGTGGCCTTCGGAGGGTCTTCTCTATGTATTCCCTCCTTGGGCTCTGATCGGAAAGGTCCTCCAGCGGGTGGAGTCCCACCGAGGCTGGGTAATCCTCATAGCCCCGGACTGGCCTCGCCGACCCTGGTATGCGGATCTGGTGAGGATGATCGCCGACCATCCTTGGCGGCTCCCTTGCAAAAGGGATCTGCTAAGACAAGGTCCGGTACGGATGCCACAGGTGGATCGGTTCTCGCTTACGGCTTGGCTGTTGAAAGGGCGCGGCTCCTGAAACGGGGTTACTCAGGGGCAGTAGTCTCGACTCTGTTACAGTCCAAGACACGCTCGACCTGCCTATCTTACGTAAGAGTGTGGCGAATCTTCGAGGCATGGTGTGCAGAGCGTCAAAAGAGATCACTTTCGGCCTCAGTCCCAGAGGTCCTGGAATTCCTGCAGGCAGGGTTTGACAAGGGGCTGGCTCACAGCTCCTTAAGGGTTCAGCTCGCCGCCATCGCTTGCTACAGAGGCAAGGTCCGGGGGAAGCCCCTAGGGGCCCACGTGGACGTCTCGAGGTTCTTAAGGGCAGTCAGACGGCTACGCCCTCAGCGGAGGTCGATCATCCCTCCTTGGGATCTTAACCTAGTACTAAATGCCTTGGTCGGGAATCCCTTTGAGCCATTGAAGGAGGCCTCCTTAAAGGATTTGACCCTAAAGACGGTTTTCCTGATCGCCATCTGTTCGGCCAGGAGGATCTCGGAACTACAGGCGCTGTCCTCCCAGCCCCCTTTCTGTCCCTCCTCAAGGACAAAGTTGTTCTGCGCACGGTTCCCTCCTTCTTGCCCAAAGTTATCTCTCCCTTTCATGTGAACCAGACAGTTACCCTCCCGGCCTTCGCAGCGGAGGGCCTGGGAGTCGGGGATAGCAAACTTCGACTCCTAGACATCAGGAGGACTCTGAAGCAATACCTCTCTCGCACAGCGCCCTTCCGAAAGTCCGAACGACTATTCATTCAGTTTGGGGGACCACACAAAGGGGAGGCGGCGGCCAAGGCCTCCATCTCGAGGTGGATCAGGGAGACAATTGCTTCTGCCTATATTCTGAAAGGGAAGCAGGTTCCCGTGGGCCTGCGTGCGCATTCCACTAGGGCTCAGGCTACCTCTTGGGCGGAGTTCAGCCTAGTTCCGCCACTGGATATATGTAGGGCAGCGACTTGGTCCTCGCTCCATACCTTCTCCAAGCACTATAGGTTGGACGTTCAGAGTGCTGCAGACGCTCGTTTTGGCCTAGCGGTTCTTCGTTCCGGTATGCCGGACCCCACCCAGGGTTGAACTGCTCTGGTACATCCCAGAAGTAAAGGGACTGGACTGGAGTGACGATAAGGAAATAGTAATTAGATCTTACCTGCTAATTAGTGTTCCTGAAGGAACGACAGTCCAGTCCCTGATCCCTCCCGGTTCCGGCTAAAGTTAAGATTTATGGTTTATAGAGAAACATCAGAACGAACGCAGGCCAGCTTCGACAAGCTCGGGCAACCCTCCCTCCGCCCGGGGCCATTCCTCATATCCCTTCCTATACCATTCAAAAAAAAACAAAACAAAAAAAAAACAACAAACAAACCATATATTAAGTTTGCCATATGTTGGTGGTTAATTTTACTTGAGATGTGTTATTATATAGGTTGTTCACGAAAGTTGTGTTATATCTGCTTTTTCATTCGAATACTGGAGATGGGGTGGTCCCAGTGGTATTTATACCGCTCCATCCCCAAAAAGGTTGGGCTCAGCCTCCAAGCTGCTGGAAGGGTTGCGCAACCCAGAAGTAAAGGGACTGGACTGTCGTTCCTTCAGGAACACTAATTAGCAGGTAAGATCTAATTACTATTTCCTTTCTGCTGGTAATTCCTCTTTGTATGCAACCCAACATCCTCCTGGCTTTTGCCACCGCCTTGTCGCACTGTTTTGCCACCTTGAGATCCTCGGAAATAATCACACCAAGGTCCTTCTCCTGGTCCATGCACACCAACCTCTCGCCCCTATCGTGTACATTTCCCCTGCATTTCTGCTTCCCAAGTGCATGACACTGCACTTCGCATTAAATCTTAACTGCCAAGCATTAGACCATTCTTCCAGCTTTTGTAGATCTTTCCTTATGTTATCCACTCCCTCAGGGGACTCCACTCTGTTGCAAGTTTTCGTGTCATCTGCAAAAAGACAGACCTGTCCATTCAGTCCTTCAGCAATATCACTCACAAATACATTGAACAGTGCCGGGCCCAGGACTGAACCCTGGGGCTCCCCGCTAATCACCCTCTCTTCATCCGAGTGAGTTCCATTTACCGTCACCTTCTGTCGCCTGTCAGTCAACCAATTTCTGATTCAGTTCACCACCTTGGGAACCCATCCCCAAACTGAGTTTATTGATAAGCCTCTTATGAGGAACAGTATCAAAGGCTTTGCTGAAATCCAGGTAGATGACATCCATCGCATGGCCCTGATCTAGCTCCCTGGTCACCCAGTCAAAGAACTCAATCAGATTTGTTTGGCAAGATTGTCCTTTGGTAAAACCATGTTGCCTAGATAATGCAACCTGTTGGTTTTGAGACAGTCCACTATTCACTCTTTCAGAAGTGCCTCCATTACTTTTCCCGCCACCGAGGTAAGGCTCACGGGCCTGTAGTTTGTCACTTCTTCCTTGTCACCACTTTTGTGAAGAGGTACCACATCCGCCCTTCTCCAGTTCAGAGGAACTACTCCTGTTTCCAAGGATCTGTTGAAAACATCTTTTAACGGCCCTGCAAGAACCCCTCTGAGCTCTTTCAGTATTTTGGGATGTATCCCATCCGGTCCCATGGCCTTGTCCACTTTCAGTTTTGCAAGTTGTTCTAACACATCATCTTCTGTGAATGGTGTGGTATCTACTTCATTCCCATTTTTATATTTGGGAGTCACAGATGGTCCTTCTGCTCTGTTTTTACTAAAGAAAATCCTGGAGAAGTATTTGTTTAGCAATTTTGCTTTTTCAATGTTACTTTCCATGAATCTGTTCCCAGCACTAATGAGTCCTGCAATTCCATCTCTGATTTTCCTCCTCTCCCGAATATACCTGAAGAAAGTTTTGTTGCCACACTTGACATCTTTAGCCAGCTTTTCCTCTGCCTTTGATTTTGCTTTCCTTATTTCTCTTTTTGTCTCTTTTAGTTTGATCCTGTATTCCTTTCTGTGTTCTTCTGTTTGCAAGCTTTTGAATTTTGTGAAAGCTGTGTTTTTTGCCTTTGAGTAGCCACTTCTTCGGAGAACCAAATATGTTTCCTTCTCCTCTTGTTTTTATTTACTTTCCTTACATATTTATCTCTTGCCCCTTTTATTCCCACCTTTTAGTTTAGCCCATTGCAATTCCACTTTCCTTATCTCCTTCCACCCCGTCATCTCCTCCTTTAGGTACTTGGCCATTTTACTGAAGTCAGTGTTTGACGTTTAGGACTTTGAGCTTGCTATGATTGGACTGCACCTTGGCTTTTATCTCAAACCACACCGTGTGATGATCGCTGCTGCTCAGAGGCACCATCCGGACATTTGACACACTATCACCATTGGTGAGCACTAAATCCAGCATTGAGCTTTCCCTGGTTGGTTCCATCACCATTTGTCTAAGTAATGCATCTTGGAAAGCATCCACAATTTTTGTTGCTTCTTTCCAGGTTCGCAGATGGAGTATCCAATCCACATTGGGTAGATTAAAGTCACCAAATATCACTTCCCCCTTTGTGGCTATCTTGGCAATATCTATAATCAGTTCATTATCTATTTTTTTGATTTGAGTTGGAGGTCTGTAGACTACAGCAGTATGGATGACAGTGCCATCTCCTCTTTCCAACACAATCCAGAGCGCTTCTTCTTTTCCCCATGTCCCCTGCATTTCAGTAGCTTTAATATTGCTTTTGAGATACAAGGCTACTCCTCCTCCTTTTCCACTTTCTCTGTCTCTTCTGGATAGATTATAGCCAGCTATGGCTATATCCCATTCATGCGATTCATTAAACCATGTTTCTTTAATGGCCACAATGTCCAAGTCCATTTCCACCATTAGGGCTTCCAGGTCCGGAACTTTGTTGGCTAAGCTTCGAGCATTTGTGCTCATTGCTTTCCAGCATTTAACTGGCTTGCATGTATTTTTGCATTGATTTTGTTCTGCCCACTTTTTCCCACTTGTTGATGTGTGGTTTAAAAGTGTGGCAGTTTCTGATCTGCTTTTACCGGAAGTGACATCCTGAACTTGCCCTTCCCCATCCGTCACTCCCTTTTTTTAGTTTAAATGCATATCCACGTATTGCCTGAATTTTTCACTTAGGATTCTTTTCCCTGCAACAGAGATGTAATCCATCAGCACAGTATAGTCTCTTGTTGGTCAATTTCTTTCCCCAGTCGCCAATAAATCTGAATCCTTCTCATTTGCATCATGTCTGGAGCCATGTATTAAAGCTGTTTATGCGATGCAGCCTTTCTGCCCCCTTACCTTCAACAGGTAGAACCTCTGAGAATGCTACAGTATTAACGATTGGCTTGAATTTCTCTCCCAGAGTCTGGAAGTCCCTTTGAACTGTAGAGACACTCTTTCTAGCCAGATCATTTGTACCCAGGTGGATGACGACATCAATTTTGGAGTGCTCATTTTCTGCGCTAAGTACATCAACAATTTGGTTTGTATTCCTGCTGGCTGAAGAGCCTAGGAGGCATTTGACTATCTTCTCTCCTTTGAACTGTGTTCCCAAGTTGGTGCCTCTGATGATGGAATCTCCAAGTAGTAGTAGTAGTTTTCTGTTTGAGTTTTTCTTCGTATTTGGTGCTTTAGCAGGAGATTGGGCATTGACTGTCTCATTTAAGGGCCCTTCAGTTTCCTTGGATTGGGCATCCTCATCAACCAAAGCAGAGAAGGCATTGTGCAGGGATATCTCTTGATGTTTAGGGTGTCTCTGCGTTACAGGTCGCACTCTACCCGAGCCCACTGTGATCCATTTGCTCCTGGACTGTTTGATTCTTTGTGGGAGCGGTGGTGGACTTTTTTCAGTTTGTATCCTAGAAGAGGTGCATTTCATTGCAGATAGTTCTTCCCTTAGTAGAGTCCATTCTTTGTGCATGGCAGCTGACTTGAGGCACATGAGACAAGCTCTTAGGTTCCAAATGATTCGTCTCAGAATGGAAGCATCACAGTTATTGCACTGAATACGTGACATGCTGATTAAGTAGTCCTAGAAGGAGATATAATATTTTACAGCAGGAAAATTACCAGAGGATTTAGTTATTCACGTTATCTCAGTACTATAGTTAGTGAGTCCCACAGCAATTTTTTTGTGAAGCTTCAGCTGGGAACATTGTGAGTTCCTCGCTGCACCTGTAATAATGCAACCAATTCAACCCACTATTCTTTAAAGTTGCCCGTGTGTGTTTATAAAAAATGTCCCCCCCCCCCCACTGTCCTTCCCTCTCTTGTCACTACTCCTTTCCTCTCTCCCCTAGCTGCTCTCCAAACCCATGTAGTTGTTTTGGTTCCTTCCATGTCCCCCCCCCCCCCCCCACACATCTACAACCTCTTCGGTAACTAGGAACTCAACATATTCATCCCTCCTACCCAGATCCCTTTTTAAAAGTCTGGACCATCCTGGCATATTCCTACTTTCTGGCACTCCTTGGTACCTCATTCTATTATTCACCAGCCTGACCCCTAGAAGTAGTACCATAAGACTACCACTAAGGACTTGGTGATACCATTTTGAAAATGAAAATGCTGGGGTAGGCGTGATTGATGATTGCTCGTACCTGCCACTAGGCATCAAGGGTACCTCAGCAGGTCCTTGTGGCTTGCTAGGGGTATGCCAAAAGAAGCCTGAATTTTGAAAGGATTATGAGCGAGGGGTATAGTGGTGGTCTGGGAATCCTGATTTTATGTAAAAGGGGTTGAAAGGTAGGGAGGGAATGTAGAGGAAGCCGTACTTTCTATATATGATGTCAAGAATGCAGAGGAAGAAGACAAAAGGGGCATGGGGAGCATTTATAGAAACATGCCACCCCCTTTAAGACCATCCTAGACAGCACAGGCTTGAATGTTATTGGAGTGAAGAATAGATAGAATGTAGGAACTTCTGCTCCTTCATTGTGTGATTGAAAGTTATTGGGCCAATGGCCATGGGGGAAAGTTAATACCAACAGTTAGGTTTTATTAACTCTCCTAAATAAGGAGACTTGCAAAGCTTACTGCAAGCTGCCTTATTCATTTTGCATTCTAATGAGCTGCTTTGCATGCATTTGCATTCAACATAGCTGATTATAATGTAATACATATTGGGCTACAATGTAACATAGTATCATAGTAAGTGACGGCAGATAAAGACCAGCATGGTCCATCTAGTCTGCCCAGCAAGATGGCAAGAGTAGGTGCACCTGTCGCTTTGTGCAGGCCACCCCTCCCCATGTTTTTGTTTTTGTTTAGGGGTGAACCCACCACTCCATGTAGAACACCCTTATTTGTTGAGACGTTAGATAGTTCAGAAGTTAGATGGTACCGTTTATTTTGCTTTTATCCTGTTGCTGTAAAGGGATCCACTGTGTTTGTCCCATGCCATTTTGAATTCCATCAGTGTTTGCCCCCACCACGTCCATCGGGAGGGCATTCCAAGCATCCACCACCCTTTCAGTGAAGAAATATTTCCTGACATTGCCTTTCAATTTACCACCTTGCAGCTTCATGTTATGCCCTCTAGTTTTACAGCTTCCCCGTCTTTGGAAGAGGTTGGTTTGTTCATCATTTCTCTTTAAGTATTTAAAGGTCTGAATCATATCTCCCCTGTCCCTCCTCTCCTCCAAAGTGTACATATTTAGGTCTTCAAGTCTCTTCTCATAAGGCTTCTGATGCAGGCTCCAAATCATTTTGGTCGCCTTTCTCTGAACAGTTTCCAGTCTTTTTACATCTTTTGCAAGATATGGTCTCCAAACCTGAACACGGTATTCCAAGTGAGGCCTCACCAGTGACTTGTACAGTGGCAGAAGTACCTCTTCCTTTCTGCTGGTAATCCCTCTTTGTATGCAGCCCAACATCCTCCTGGCTTTTGCCACCGCCTTGTCGCACTGTTTTGCCACCTTGAGATCATCAGAGATAATCACACCAAGGTCTTTTTCCTGAACCGTGCATACCAACCTCTCACCCCATATCGTGTACTTTTCCCTTGGATTTCTGCTACCCAAGTGCATGACACTGCACTTTTTCACATTTAAATCGTAGTTGCCAAGCATTAGACCAGTCTTCCAGCTTTTGTAGATCTTTCCTCATGTTAAGCACTCCCTCGGGGGGAGTCCACTCTGTTGCAAATTTTTGTGTCATCTGCAAAAAGACAGATTTTTCCATTCAGTCCTTCAGCAATATCACTCACAAATATATTGAACAGTGCCGGGCCCAGGACCGAACCCTGAGGCACCCCGCTAATCACCTTCCTGTCATCCGAGTGAGCTCCATGTACCATCACCTTCTGTTGTCTGTCAGTCAACCAATTTCTAATCCAGTTTACTATCTTGGGACCCATCCCCAAGCTACTGAGTTTATTGACAAGCCTCCTTAATGTTTTGGCATTAAGTTGCACAATTGACAAATAATGTACCTCACTGGCAATTAATGCATGATATTTGGCTATAACATGCTTTATTTCCATAATGGAATTGAGTAAATAAACTCCTTAATTTATATTACCAGAAAAGCTTACACTTTTATAATACACACACGAGATCCCATTGCAGTCATATGCAGGGATTTGACCCCCAAGCGTATGGGGGCATTCCCTGTGCAAACATTAGCATACCCAGTGGCTACAAGAGCTTACCTTGTTACCAGCTGTGCAATCCATTGATCTAAATCCACTGGTATGAATCAAATGTAAAGCCTGACAGATCACTGAAGGTCTTCTTGGACATCCAAGTTTTGTGACTTAAGTCCATCTAAGAATAGAATTTATCAGAAAAAATTAACTTTAACATCATCTTTGGAAAGATTTGCTTTGGTCCTGGATGCAAGAGACTGTAAATCGCAATCCACTTGCACCAAAAGACTGATTAGGATGAAGGCTTCTGCTTCCTTAGAAAGCTCATACATTTCTGAGACCAGCTGCTGCCCCAGGAGTCTGTGTCCTGTAATAAGGACTCCAGCAGCTGAGAAGCTGGAGGCATCAGGATCTTGATTCATTGTGCTTTCCATTTGCAATAGGGAGGCTGGGAGAGAGAGAGAGAGAGAGAGAGAAAATAGTCCTTGCCAGGAATAACCAGAATTTGGGCAAAAGAGAAAAAAGATATCATAAAAATAGCTGTAACTAAATGTACACTGAGGAGTGGGGAGATGATGGTTTGTTTCACTGTCAAAGTATTCCTTGAAGAGATGGGTTTTCAGATCTTTACGGAACTCCTTAAAGTCTGCTATTGCACGTAGGTTGTCAGGGAGATTGTTCCAGATGCTAGGAGTGAGTAGTGAAAAGTCCCGGTTGGCAGTAGATTGAGTGCTCCTTATTTTGAGGGAGGGGACAGTGAAGGTGCTTTGCAAACTAGTTCTTCTGGCTCTGTTAGTGCTCTGTGAAGGAGTGATTGTAGGTATTCTGAGGATTGGTTTTGGGATACGCAGACCTTGGCATTCCCACATTTGGACTTCAGCAATATAATCTTGCAAGGCTTCCTAAATATGCTCTACAACTCCTCCAGCTGGCACAAAACACTGCTACCTGAATCCTACATGGTGCCTCCAGATTTGAACGCATAACCCCAATTCTAAAGCAGCTTCACTGGCTCCCCATAATTAGCCAAGCAAAATAGAAAACTTGTACAGTCCATGAGAACATAAGAAATGCCATACTGGGTCAGACCAAGGTCCATCAAGCCCAGCATCCTGTTTCCAACAGTGGCCAATCCAGGTTACAAGTACCTGGCAGAGTCCCAAAAAGACACACAGATTCCACAATGCTTGCCCCAATAAAAGAATTGTGGAACCTGTGTGTCTTTTTGGGAAACTGCTAGGTACTTGTGACCTGGATTGGCCACTGTTGGAAACAGGATGCTGGGCTTGATGGACCTTGGTCTGACCCAGTATGGCATATCTTATGTTCTCATGGACTGCACATTGTAGTTATCACACAGTAAGTAGATTTACCGTGCAGTGACGTGTTTTTTTTTTTTTTTTGAGTGGTAGTGTATGAGAACATGCTGGAAGTCCTCAACAGTTAGCACATACTGTAGGCTTTGTACTTAGCACAAGGTAAGTGAAATCTTTACTGGACTTTGCTTAAAGGGCTCCAGATATATAGCTTACATGTTTAGTACCTGGATGTTGCTGGTTAGATATAGATATAGATAGATAGATAAATAAGTTAAAAGGGTTATTTTTGAAGTTCTGTTAATGATTTAAACATCAAAAGAAAAAGTATCCAATTATGTAGAAAAAAATCCCACTTGTTGCCAAGAAACTTTTTTTGTCGGAGAAGGTCTGCCCAGTGTCCAGAATCAATGTATCAAAGACACAGCTGAGACCACTCCATTTTAATTAGTAGATTTAAAAAGGAACAAAAGTCCACCACTTAGCTGAAATCACCAAGATGCCAAGACTCTCAATGGACGCGGGAATTTGTCAACCGCTAAATAGTTGCCGGCGTCTGACGTCAGAGGAACAGAATCACCAAGTAACCAATCAAAAGTAG
Organism: Ichthyophis bannanicus; assembly: GCA_033557465.1. Taxonomy (NCBI): domain Eukaryota; kingdom Metazoa; phylum Chordata; class Amphibia; order Gymnophiona; family Ichthyophiidae; genus Ichthyophis; species Ichthyophis bannanicus. The sequence goes on along the minus strand of CM066049.1, from coordinate 112,457,657 downwards.
ACCAACCCCTTTCAGGGAATCCCACCACACAGGGAAACAATAATGCACACTGTTTCTCCCGAGGATAGACCCCTGCGATTCCACACAGAAGCAGGTCATTTTGCCTGTGGTCATTGTATGCACTGTGCCACTGCTTTGGAGGGATTGGTCTGGACGGATGTGCACACTACCCATACATATACTACACGTTGGCGTACAGATTGTTCCACTGACCATGTAGTCTACTTGATCATTTGTCCATGCTCCCTCTACTATGTTGGTCGGACAACGAGAGCGGCTCGGATCCGTCTCTCGGAACATGCTTCGCGACTCCGGGTCCAGCATTTGGGAGCCCCTATGGTGGATCACAATCTGTCGATGGGTCATGCTTTTTCTACTCTAAAGTGGCGCATATTGGACTTTGTTCCGTCTGATCCTCGTCGGGGAGACAGGGAGCATCGGCTCCAGCTGTGTGAGCAGCGCTCGATCTATATGTTAAATTCGGTCTCTCCAGCTGGCCTAAACTTACAAATTGACTGGCACACGCTGTTATAATGGTAGCTCTTTTTTCATCATTTTTTTCATCATTAGTTTTGGTGTAAGACCGCCTCCCCTCTGGGATTCCCTGTGTGGTGGGATTCCCTGAAAGGGGTTGGTCTACTTTTGATTGGTTACTTGGTGATTCTGTTCCTCTGACGTCAGACGCCGGCGACTATTTAGCGGTTGACAAATTCCCGCGTGCGTCCATTGAGAGTCTTGGCATCTTGGTGATTTCAGCTAAGTGGTGGACTTTTGTTCATTTTAAATCTACTAATTAAAATGGAGTGGTCTCGGCTGTGTCTTTGATACATTGATTCTGGACACTGGGCAGACCTTCTCCGACAAAAAAAGTTTCTTGGCAACAAGTGGGATTTTTTTCTACATAATTGGATACTTTTTCTTTTGGTGTTCCCTATTTTATCCAATTGGGTTCGATTTGGTTTACATTTCAATGATTTAAACATGTCTAAGCAGCCATTTACACATAGTATAAATTGCATCCACATGAAAATGGTCAACCTTCTACAGCTCTAAAGTTTGAGTTTTGAAACAGTAGAAGTTGCAGGGGCTGATGATTGGGGGGGGGGGGGTATACCTCTATAGGGGCTCCAAGCTTCTCAGGGTGGGGGAAGGCCAAAATTTTAGGAATATAGTTTTAAGAAATTAATTACCCGAATGTCAAATAGTTACAGGAATGCCTGTATGAATGAAGTTAGCAAAGTATTGCCAGAAATCCCAAATATATTTATTTATTTTATTTATTTAGTAAACATTTGTATACTGCTGCTTCCTACAATCAGCAGCGGTTTACTTTACAGAATCATAGTGTATCATACAATACAGTGATTTTTAGATTTACATTTCGATTAGGCAATGATTTACATAAAACAGGAGAATCAATGGGATACAATATACATTTGGTTGGGGCACACAGTTCTGGGTATACATTTGATTGCAAGAGTGTGGGAGGGGTCCAATATATACAATTTATACATGAGTACATGCCAGTATTCAAAATGCCGCCGTGGCAGGCAAAAGACATCTGGTTGAGGTAGAAGTATCGCCCTTAGGTCAGGTTATAGTGAGTCTGAAATAAATGGGTTTTGAGTTTCCTTCTAAATTCACTCAAGTTATTTGTGAGTCTCAACTCGTGTGGGAGCTGGTTCCAGTGGATTGGTGCTGTATATGTGAATGCCCTATTGCTTGTTTCTGCTTTGACGGTTCTTATGCTTGTCGGAACACAGAGATTTATGGTTCTTCTGCTCCTGTTGTGTGGTTGAATAGCGATTAGATTATTGAGGTAGGATGGTGCGATGTTATGGATGAGTTTAAATGTTGTTATGAGAAGTTTGAAAATGATGCGGGCGGCCACCGGGAGCCAATGCAGTTCCATAAGTACTGGGGTATATAATAATTTTGAGTAATGAAATACAAGTCTCTGAAGTACAGGCAGACTAGTATGAAAAAAGGACATGGGACTTGCACAATAAAGAATGATCAAAGCTAAAAGAAGAAAATATAAGGTGATTTCAGCACATTTGATTTTATATGGTCATTTTTAAATGAAAGGAGGTCATATTTTCACCTTGGCCAAGTTGGCAAAAATGAGGAGTCTAGCAACAGAATGTCTGTCTGGGGGGAAAAGTTCAGAAAGGTTAAGGGGACATAGTACCAGGGGACCCTGATTTCTTTCAATGGACTTGAGGGACATTGGAAAAAGTCAATATGAATCTTGTTCCTTGGATCTGATTGTAGTGCTGTCTCTCATGTTGGATGTTTCAGAAGGTCACGTGGTGCCAACAGGCAAGATGGACGTGATTGATTAGGGCTCCAACTTTGGGTCCCCTAATGCGGCAAAAACCCCCATCTAGATACCAGCTCCCCAGGCAGAAAATTTAAGTGGTGAAGGAGAGGGAGAGAGTGCTGAGGCTGGGAAAAGCAGGGAAGATAAGGGTATGCATGGATGCCCCCTGAGAGCCCGACCTGCACAACCCCGCACAACTGTGAGACAAATGGCCACTGAACAAGTTAAAACACCTTCTTTGGAAACCGGCAAATGAGCAACTGAAATCTGAACTGAATGATTGATTGAAAAAACTACAGACAATGTAGAAGATATAAAAGACCATTTTAAAGCCCAACTCGCCCGACTTACGGAGGTAAACCAGAGGATTGCAACCCAAGAAACTGCAATGGAGCGCCTTGAGCAACAAGTGGAACCAGTGGCGTAGCGTGAGTTGTCAGCACCCGGGGCAAGGCAAGTAATTTGCGCCCCCTAACCCGTGGATTTTAGCACTCGAGTCTCTTCCACTAGAGGTCCTCCTAGGTTTTCCTCCTGCAGCGTCTGTCACCACTGGCTCCCTTCCCTCTCTCCTCTCTGGCCTGTGTCACCTGCCGCCGCTGCCAGCTTCTTGCTGCTGCCTGGGCTGGTCTGGTGTGGTTCTCTCCCGCGATCAGCGCTGCACTGTCCCTCCCCCAGATAGTCCCTCGCTCTCTCTTCGCACCCACCACACCGCACGCCTGGCACCCCCCCCCCTCCACAGTGGGCGGCGACCCGGCGGCTCGGATCGGATTCGCACAGCCAGCACTGCAGAGAGCTGCGAGTGCGAGCGCGCCCCCCCCATGTTGCGCCCGGTGCGGCCGGCCCCCCCTGCACCCCCCACGCTACGCCTCTGAGTGGAACAACTCACCAGAGAACAGGAGCTAATGGACAGTGGCTTCCAGCAACCTTGGGCCTGCAAGGAGGCCCATTGAAATGGAGATGTGAGCGGGCACATAGGATTGGCCCCTGGAGGGAGGATGGCGCCAAACCTCGACCGGTTATAGCCAGATACCTCATTTGGACAGAGGAGGCGGCCATCCTGCGAGCATATTGTTAGGGTAAAACCCTCAGCTACAAGAACCACAGACTCTTGTTTAATGATTACTCTGCCAGAAGTGCCCTTCTATTCCCCCATAAGCTGAGTTGTTCAGGGAGGAACCGCTATATACCTGAACAGTGTGGAGGAGAACAGCTATTTCTTGGAGCGTGGTGATGGCCTGAGGCGGGAAGAATGAGCGGGACAATAACAGATACACAAGCTCTCCCGCAAGGGAAAACTACTGCGTGGGGAAACAAAACATGTTGAGCTCATCTGTGTCAAACTAATTGTGGAAGTAACAAGAACAGATAAACGGCAGGGATCAGGTGATGGTGGTTACAAGAAAGTGTTATATGATGGACTTCAAGCTTGGATCCCAGATCCTTTTTTTTTTTATTGTGAATTGCACTGGGTCAGAGGACACTGAGAGACACAGATGACATCCAAGAGTTCTGGACTGTTGGGTAACTGCGGGAAATGCAACAAGAGGGACGGGGTGATGGGGAGGAGAAAAAAGAGGGAAGGGAGTTGGAATGTACTTTTGGGGGCCCTGAGGGAGATGGTAAAGGGAGCCAAATGGGATAAAGGGATCACAGGGTAAAACAACTAGGGAGTGAGTATGATTGTGTGGAGCAAAAGGTGATGGCTAGTAAGAGTGTGAGACGAATGGGAGGGGTAGAGAAGAGTCAAACGAACGAGAAGGGGAGATACACGAAGGGAGGGGGAGGGCTAGAAGAACAGAGGAGAGGGGGAACATAACACAAGCAACAAAAGAGCACAATACTGAACCTGAGTCATAATGCAAAGGAGTTACCATCTGGTAGTAGTGGGGGAGGCAGGGTGCTTAGCTGGGGCTCAGCTGGGAGGCCCCGGGGAGCAACAAAATACTGTAATCTCAGTAGAGCACTTAACGAAAAATAAAGACTGGATAGAGTGAGAATCATTACCCTGAATATCGGGGACTTTAAAAACTCTAACATACTTGCACAAATTGGGGGCTGATATAGTAATGCTGCAAGAGATGCATCTCGTGGAGGCAGAACACACCAATAAAAAGGGGCTGGGTGAGAAGTCCACAGCGCTGCATTATATACATCGCGGCAGATGTCCTAGAGAATTCCGGTCTTGGGTCACAGGTTCCTGCTACACTTTTTATAACATTTGCATTGATATCTGATAAGGAGTGGCTATTGAGAGTATTTTTTCAGAAAAGTAACATCTTATTTCGTGGTTTGCTAGTACGTATATATCCAGATCTCTCAAGAGAAACTCAACGGCGGCGCAGGGAGTTTCTACTGCTCCGTCCAGGGGTTTTGCAATTCGGAGGGCTCTTTTTTCTCAAACACCCTTGTAAATGTCTGATAAAGTATCAGGCGATTTCTTATATTTTTTGGGAGCCCTCCCAATTGCTTGCTTTCATTAGCTCCAAGCGCGCAGCTTCTACTCTTGACTCATAGATAGAGATTCCGTTACAGGGCTGTTTGCTTTTTCTTTGTATATTGGGATAAGACTTAATGATGTTAAACTCCCTCTGTTTTGTGGGCTAGTGTGATCAGGCATTGAAACAATTTCTTGGTATTTTTCTTTGTATGTCTGTATTGTGGATGTATTTCTTAATGCTTGATCTGTTTCTTCAAGATTGGTCTGTGAGGCCTTTCTTGTTTTTTTGTTTAAATATTGCATAAATAAAAAAAACAAAAAACAAATACAAGTTACACAAATGGGGGAAAGTTACTTGCGAGCCTAATTCGACCCACTAGAGCATGTCATACAGTAACACGTATTCGTAGGCCTAATGGTTTGGTGGTGATGGGGACGCAGGAAGTAGTACAGGAGTTCTTGAGCTATTTTCAAACCCTCTACCAGAGGGCAGAGACTAACAAGGAAAGTCAGGAGGTTTTATAAATTTTGAAAAGAGGAGTGCAAATTTATATTGATAGGTGTGTGTGAAGTGAAAAAGACCATTCTAGAAAACTGGATGGGGGACAGATCGCTGACATTTGCACAGTACGACATGCATAATCTAGCTGGGGCTGAGAGATAAGAGTATGGCGGAGCAGTGACCCCCAGGTGGACTCGATACAAGAAGCTGTGGCTCAAGTTTCAGACACAAATACCCAGAGGAACAGGAAAGGGGAGGAAGGGTAGGAGAGGGGAACAGGAGTGGAGAGGGGGGTACATTGGGTAAGGATGAATGGACTTTAACGGATGCCTATGTCCGCTACAGCTTATGATGTTGGATATGCAGAGTGTAGCACCTTTGAACTGTGGGGGGGGGGGTTTTGTGTTTTTTTTTTAAAGAAATTGCATTGTAGAATGATGACTTGGATTGATTTGGCCAGTTATAAATTGGTGTGATTATGTAAGTTGGCAAAAATAAATAAAGGAAAATTATTTAAGAAAAAAAAAAGTTGGATGCTTTAGCTTCACGACTGAGCATCCAGTTGATAAAATGATGTAACTTAACATTTACACAATGATTCCTCATCTTATTTCCTTTTCTGCCAGATACCTATAGGATGTACTCGCATGTCCCTGAGGGACAGAAAAGAGGGCAGTTATGTTTCTTTCAGCTTATATAAGGTTACAGATATAGTGAAGCCAACTATGAATTTGGCAGTACGGAATTAGTAATTCCAGACCCCAAACCAAGGATCAATGACTTCCACAGATGGATAGATCCAGTCCAGGCATAAAGTTAACAGAGTGGCAGAGGAACATGTCAAATTCAGAAGCAGGAAAAGGGACAATATAATTCCATGGTAATAAGCTAGGCATCCTGAAACTCTTCCTTGAGGTTTGGTGAAATGCCTATTATTTTTATAGGCTAATATAAGCATTAGGTGGGCTATTTTAGTGGGATGTTCTGTAGTACATATCCAGTTTGTGCCAGAGAATATCGCCCTCTAGCACCACTAGAAGCCCTGATGTTAACTGCATAGCATCGGATGTTCAGGGGAGCTGTGAGGAAGATAACCAGCCGGAGATGATATTTAGCTGCTGGCCAGTTATCTTAAAGCAGCTAAAGTTAAGCAGAAAAAAGGCTATCCTAACTTCACTGCTAAAATTCCCCATAGTGCCTGCAATGTGTCGGAGGGCCTTCCTGGAGCTCATAAGCTGTAGCATGTAAGAGCAACTTATCTAGATGCGACTGGAACTTCTTCTTAATTAGGCCCATGGCACCCAATGCAGTGGGCAATATTTTGGTATCTTTCTGCGACGTTTTCTTGGCCTGTGACTGCATTTCTTTGTGCCAGTGGCAGTGGAGGACAAAAACTATTAGCCTACCTTCCCTGGTTCTTAGCCCACTGCTCTAACTACTAGACCACTCTGTTTGAAGCACGTGCTTGGCGCTCAATCATCATACTCGCTCAGAACTGCTACTGCTACCAGAGGCAGCAGAACACCTTTTTTTTGGGGGGGGGGGGGACGCTCCGGGCCCAGTCTCAAGCTCTGCCTTGACTGTACCCCAGGCTCCTCTTTAACTCTGCCCTAACTAATCCCCCCCCCCCCCCTTGCTTCCTGAGAACGTCTTCTCCTGTTCTACCCATGGAGATTCGATATCCCGAGGGCTGGCAGAAGGATTTTTTTCTATCCTTTTGGCTGATTTGTTCTCTTCTGCTCAATGCAGATTGTCTCACTAGGCGGGTCCCATCTTGTGGCTGGCAGGCAAAATTTTGGTGAAGCCAGGGCTAGTGTGGTCCACCCTGTTCCGATGCCTATGACTACTACAGTTTCTAGAGCTAGGTCATGCAGGGTCCCCATATGACTTCTGAGAGATGAAGTGTGGCAGCCCGAGGTAGAAGCCATAAATAAAGATCCTGGGTGGAAAGGGAGGGGTAAGGCAGGGAAAGAACGACTGTGACCAGAGGGGGTTGATTAAAAAAAATAGGGGATCTGTGGTACGGACCCATCAATATATGGGGTTAACTTGACTCTGGGTATCCTACATTTAAATTCTTCTTAGGGTAAGTGAAGATGTTGTTCTAAATTGTCTCTCTAGCACTGCTGCTTTAAGAACAGAGGATAGGCAGGGAGGATGGGGTAGAGTTGGGAGGAAAGATGATCAGACTGTATCCGAGAGACTGGTAACCAAACTATTTCCTTTTGTCATTCAGATAATGAAATGGAAACAAAATGAATTCTATTGAAGAGGCAACCTCTCAGGAATATTCAGGCTGTCACAATATATAAAATATCTGTGGGTGAACTGGGATTTTTTTTTTTAGCAGTATTTATTGTTTAGTCACTTAAATATGATTTCAGGAAATGTAAATAGATTTTCCATTTCTTTGCATCTGATAAATATGGAAGAGTCTTTCATTGTGCCTTCGGTTAAATAAAAAATGCTTCAGTCTGTGTTATACGGTAGGTCAATTTTGCATCACAATTTAGTTTGTTTTAGAGTTTGGTGACTATTTGAGCATATTTTCTTAGACCTGCCCTATATTGCAGAAATCCACACAGTGAAGTGCTGGATGTTACTATACGAGTACAATCTTTTTTTGCTTTCTTTTAGTTGTTATATGCAGAATTTAAATTTATATACTACATGCATGGAATTGGATCTCTGATCTACATTTGGGTTTAGATGTTCCTATAAGGAATTTTGATTCCTAGACCTCCTTTCAGGGTAGACATGTTTCCTTGTTGCTGTCATATCTGACGAAGAAGCTGTTAGCTTTCTTTTGCCAAGTATGTTAAGATCCAAACTTGGGATTTTTAATTTAATTTAATTTAATTAACAGTTTCTTATATACCGCATCTTCCACTGATCAAATGCGGTTTACATGGAACAAAACATAACAGACAGGCGTCTGTTTTTACAGTGAACAGCTTAAATCCATAACAACTATATTATATTACATGGAACATGCAAGAACTATTTACAGGGAACAATATGGGTAAAAGATACATGCAAGAACTATTTACAGGGCACAAAATGAGTAAAGGATACAGTGTTGTATGTGACATTTAAGGATCATAAGCATTTGGAGTTTCACATCATTTGTCAAATCAATCCAGTTTGGTTTATGGGAAACTGACATGGTATTATCCATTTTCTAGCTGGGGAGGTGTGCTTAGCAAAGATCTGTAGTGTGAGGTGAACAGGTGCGTTTTGAGTTGCCTAAGTTTGTCTAATTTGGGAAGCTATTTTCAAAGAGCAGCTGAGTATTGCCACTGTCCTGATAGTTGCGTTGGTCAGCGTTGAAACCAAACATTCAGCACCAGGGGATATGCAGATTCGGAAGCTAAATATCCAGTTTCAGTTTTCCCACGGCAGCCATATGCCTTAAAAATGTTGACCGCCACAAGCTAAATATTGGGCCCTCAGTTTTCAGCTGAAAGATTGCTTAAATTTATGATCTTAAAAATTATGGCTCTAAATTTGAGCCCATTACTACTTTTTTGAGATTTAAAAGCCTAAATGTGTTGCCTAATAGCGATACCCTCTGCTGTTTCTAACTATTTTTCCCAACCTTAATTTTCCTCTCCATAGCTGCTCTTATTTTAGGCACTTAAATTAAGGTGGTTAGTGAAAACGGGATCCTAAATTTAGGTCTATGATGAACTTATTGATTTTGCCGGTTGTCGGGATCTTTGTTTTTCTTTACATTAAGGTGTAGGCCCATTTTAAGACTGTTCTTGGTCTTCAGAAGCAAATATTTTACAGATCGTCTTCACTTTCAGCCAATAATGTGGTATCAAAAGCATAGCGAAGTTTGTTGAGTCTCCCACAAATCTTCACAACTCTGTCTTCATACAGTCCTGCTTCTCTGATGATTTGTTCTGCACATAAATTAAACAGGTGACATAAAAACATAAGAGATGCCATACAGGGTCAGACCAAGGTCCATCGAGCCCAGTATCCAGTTTCCAACAGTGGCCAATCTAGGTCATACGTCCCTAGCAGTTTCCCCAAAAGAAACAGGTTCCACAATGCTTGTATGGGGTCAAGCATTGATATCCTGGGTCCCTTCTTAATAATGGTTTATGGACATTTCCTCCAGGAACTTGTCCAGAACTTTTTTAAGCCCAGCTACACTAACAGCCTTTACTACATCCTCCGGTAACAAATTCCAGAGTTCGATTACACGTTGAGTGAAAAAATATTTTATTTATTAGTCTTAAATAGTTTACCGTGTAGCTTCATTACATGTCCCCTAGTCTTCCTATATTCTGATAACGTAAACAATCGATCTAAGTTTACCCGTTCCACTCCGTTTGTTAATTTATAGACTTCTATCATATCTCCCCTCAGCCGTCTCTTTTCCAGGTTAAAGAGCCCTAACCTTTTTAGCCTTTTTCATAGGGGTATCCTTCCATCCCCTTTACCATTTTGGTGGCTTTTCTCTGAACCTTTTCTAATAACGCTATATCCTTTTTAAGATACGGCGACCAGAATTACACACAATATTCAAGGTGTAGTCACCATGGAATGATATAGAGGCATTATAATATCCTTTGTTTTATTTTCCATTCCTTTCCTTATGATACCTAGCATTCTATTTGCTCTCTTGGCTGCCACTGCACACTGGGCTGAGGGTTTTAACATGTGGAACCTTGCATCGTGTAACCATAGTTAGGGTTGTTCTTCCCTAGGTGCATAACTTTGCACTTGTCCACATTAAATTACATCTGCCATTTTAATGCCCAGTCTTGCAATTTATCAATATCCTCTTGCAATTTTCCACAATCCTCTTGGGTTTTAACAACTTTAAATAGCTTTGTATCATCTGCAAATTTGATAACCTCGCTCGTTATTCCCTTTTCCAGGTCATTTATGAATATGTCAAAAAGCAGCGGACCCAGCACAGATCCCTGGGGTACAACACTATTCACCTTTCTCCATTGAGAAAATAGGCCATTTAGCCCTACCCTCTGCTTTCTATCAATAGTACACAGTCTCCTATCCCATGACTCTATAGTTTTGCCAAAAGTCTCTGATGAGGGACCTTGTCAAAGACTTTCTGAAAGTCCAAATACACTATATCAACCGACTCGCCTTTGTCTACCTGTTTGTTCACACCTTCAAAAAAACATAACAGATTAGTAAGACAAGATCTTCCTTGTCTAAAGCCATGTTGGCTGTCTCCCATTAAGCCGTGACTATCTACATGTTCAGCAATTTTGCTCTTTATGATGGTTTCTACCATTTTTCCCGGTACTGACGTCAGGCTCACTGGTCTGTAGCTTCCCGGATCACCGCTGGAACCCTTTTTAAAAATTGGCGTTATATTCGCCATCCTCCAATCTTCAGGTATTAAAGATGATTTTAATGATAGTTCACAGATTACTAATAGTAGGTCTGCAATCTCATATTTCAGTTCTTTCAACACCCTTGGATGTATATCATCTGGCCCAGGTGATTTGCAACTCTTCAGTTTATCTAATAATTGTAATACATCTTCCCGATGTATCGCTATTTCCTTCAATTTTTCCACACCTTTAAATACCACTTCAGTCATGGGTAACATCCCTACATCTTCCTCAGTAAAGACCGAAGCAAAGAATTCGTTCAGTTTCTCCTTGTCGCCTCTTAGTGCACCTTTTAACCACTCTATCATCTAATGGAACAACTGACTCTCTCTCAGGTTTTTTGCTATGTGAATGTACTTGAAAAAGTCTTTATGCGTTTTTGCTTCCACAGCAAGTTTCTTCTCAAATTCTCTTTGTCTGCCTTATCAATGCCTTGCATTTAATTTCCCAGTGCTTGTGCTGTTTCCAGTTTTTGTCATTTGGCTCTTTTTTTTCCATTTCCTGAAAGTTGCTTTTTTGGCAACAGCCTCTCTGACCTCACCTTTAAACCATGCTGGCAGTTTTTTGGAGTTCCTTCCACTTTTCTTAAAGCGTGGAATACAGCTGGTCTGGGCTTCCAAGATAGTATGTTTTAACATTTTCAACTGCTCCTTTTAGTTTTTTCTTAACTATTTTTCCTCCTTTTTATCATAGTCTCCCTTTCAAAAGTTAAAAGGTAGTACTGTGGACTTCCTTACCATCCCTCCTCCATTAATTAAATCAAACGCGATCATGCTATGATCACTATTGCCAAGTGGCCCCAACGCCCTTATCTCTTGCACCAGATCTGGTGTTCCACAAAGGACTAGGTCCAGTATGGCTTCCCCTCTGGTCGGTTCATGAACCAGCTGCTCCAAGAAGCATTCATTTATTTCATCTAGGAACATTATCTCCCTAGCATGTCCTGCCGTGACACTTACCCAGTCAATACAAGGGTAATTGAAATCACCCATTATTATTACTGTGCTGTAAGTTTTGTTAGCTTCCTTGATTTCTTTGAGCATTTCATCATCCATTTGTTCATTCTGGCCAAGCGGTCAATAGTACACCCCCACCGCCATTGCCTTCCCCTTTTTACATGGAATTTCAATCCATAGAGATTCTACAGCAAATTGTGTTTCCTGCAAAACTTTAATCCTTTCTGACTCAATGCTCTTTCTAACATAGAGCTGATCAAATTGGTGGAGAGGTTGCGCTCTATCATTATGATATAGTTTGTACCCAGGTAACACGGTGTCCCACTGGTTGTCCTCCTTCACCATGTTTCTGAGATTCCTATCATATCTAACCTCTCATTGAGTGCTATATATTCTAACTCTTCCATCTTAGTTTTTAGACTTCTAGCATTTGCATACAAGCATTTTAGAGACTGTAATTTATTCATATTAATCTGGCTATCGGTAGGCATGGGTAATTTGGAATCTTTAAGCTCTGTCTGCTCCATACTCAAGGGCATTTGGGCTACTTTACTCTTTTTTTTGGAACCTCTCTGTTTTTGGTAGTATCCTTTAAGGATACATTGTTCTGAACCATGCGCTCTTGGGTGACTGTCGGCTTTCCCCTATTATCAAGGGGAAAGTATACAGCCTTGTCATACACCTTTGCTGATTTTAAACCATTCTGTTTCTCCTTGTTCTGTTTTAACTGTTGCTTCTTGATCAATGTAAAGGTTGTACAAGAGAACGATCAGGTGTTCTGGTATACCCATGCTTCTTAACATGGCCCAGAGTTTCTCATGGTTTTCTGAGTCAAAAGCCTTGCTGTAGTCAATAAAACACACATAGATATCCTTTTGGTATTCTTTTGTCTTTTCAAGGATCCATCTCACATCTGCGATGTCTCTCATTCCTTGTCCTTTCCTGAACCCTGCTTGCACTTCGGGTAGTTGTCGTTCCAGGTATGGTTGGAGTCTCTGCTGAATAATCTTCAGTAGAATCTTGCTGGTACATGGGATAAGAGCAATTGTATGATGATTTCCACAATGAGTTGGACCGCCTTTCTTTAATGTTGGTATTAACACAGATCTTTTCCAGTCAGTTGGCCACGATGTCTTCCAAATTTCATGGCAGAGACTTGTAAGTATGGTGTGGCAAGGAGGCCTATCCAGAGTCTGGGGGAGGACAAAGACAGGGAATTCACCCTAGTAAAGGGCCCCCTTTACTCAAGTCAGTGTAGGAAAGCCATAAACACGTCCAGGGATCAGAAAACGTCCACATGGAAAACATTTCATGCTCCCCCTAGTGGAATGAAGGGGAGAGGATACAAGGCTCAGAACCCCTTAGGCAGTGAATGCTTCAAGCACTCAGGTGACCGGAGTCAGGCTGATTGCCGTCACCTGAGTAGGGTGGGGTTGGAGCTAGAGCCCTGGAAGTATAAACCCAGAGCAGAGTATGACTTAGTAGAAAGGAGAAGAGGAGAAGCAGGAAGCCAGGCTGAGTAGAGCAGAGGAACAGAGCTTCTAGCTGGAGAGAGTGCTATTTTGGCATGTAGCAAGGCTGCAGGAGAGTTTGGAGCCAAGAACAAGAGACTCCAAGATCTCCCGGGAGGCTGTTAGCTGAGCATGCTGAGCAGGAAGGGGAGTTAGAGCCTATGCAGCTGGGAGAGCCCGAGGTGAAGCTGATTGAGGAGGACACTCCCATGGACTGTTCCTTGTGCCAAGCTATAAACCTGGGGAGTGTAGAGAAAGCAAGCCAGTCCTGAAAGAAGGTCTTCCAAGAGAAAAGGTACCCTTATATCACAAGCAGCATGGCTGAGATCCCATGTGTTTATAAAGGGGAAGTTTACCACAGACTTTAAATGTGCTTTTTGTTTGGTGCTTTAGCCAGCAAAGCTAAGAAGGGAGTACAATTAAGCTTGCTGGTAAAGACTGTGTATTCTGCAATAGAGAGAACCTTTAAAACTGCATTTTGTGGTTGGATATGTTTTGGATAATTTTTGCTTCAAAGAATCCTGAACCAACAATCCTATGTGTGGTATGATTGAACCATTTTGTATATAAAAATAATAAATTTCTGTCATTTGCCTTACCTACTTGAGCCTGACTACAGCTTTTCTGCATGGTGCACTCATACAGCTGAATAAGGACTACATTTCCCAGAGGACACTGCAGGGAAATAGTTTAAAAAAAGCTGAAAAAGCATACAGCAGAAAGTTCCTTCAATAATCCATGCCCCTCTAACCTAGAGGCGAGTGGTGGTGGCGTGACAATGGTAACAACTGCATCAGATTGCTGTAATACTTCAATGGACATGTCGTCGATGCCTGGTGCATTGTTCTTTGATAAGGCTTTCAATACTGCTTCAGTCTCTTGCTTCAATCTCTTGCATCACCAATGGTTCCACATCATAAGGTATGGGTTGAAACAGCTGTTGGTCCACTTGATCTCTACAGTATGACTCTGTATATTCTTTCCACCTCTTTTTGATCTTCTTATCATCATTGAACATGGATCCTTGAGCATCTTGTAACATTCCAATTTGAGGCTGGAATTTTTTATTTAACTCTCATAGCTTTAGGAAAGCCAATCTTGTTCTTCCTATAATAGTTTCTGCTTCTATTTCCTTGCATGTGTCATTGTAGTACTACTTCTTGTCTTGTCTTGCTGCACATTGGGGAAACTCTGAGTTCTGCGGTTGCCTCTCTTTCTCCTCTGGCTTTAGCTTCTCTGCATTTCTAGGCATTTTTCAGAGTTTTTTCCTTTGTGGCCATTTTTGCTTTTTCAACTTTTGTAGAGATTTCTCACTTTCTTCCAACACAGCCTTCTTGATGTCATCCCATAACTCTTCTAGAGCTCTGTCATTTGTATCTAAAGCAGAAAATCAATTTTGCAGACAGGTTTTAAATTCCAGTGACATCAAGGTGAGGTCAGAGAGGCTGTTGCCAAAAAAGCATTTTTCAGGAAATGGAAAAAAAGAGCCAAACGACGAAACCTGGAAACAGCACAAGCACTGGCAAGTCAAATGCAAGGCATTGATAAGGCAGGCAAAGGGAGAATTTGAGAAGAAGCTTACTGCGGAAGCAAAAACATGAAATAAAGACTTTTTCAAGTACATTCATAGCAAAAAGAACCTGTGAGAGAGTCAGTTGGTCGATTAGATGATAGAGGGGTTAAAGAGGCACTAAGAGGCGATGAGGCGATAGCGGAGAGACTGAATGAATTCTTTGCTTCGGTCTTTAATGAGGAAGATGTAGGGATGCTACCCATGAATGAAGTGGTATTTAAAGGTGTGGAAGAATTGAAGGAAATATCGATACATCGGGAAGATGTATTAACAACTATTTGATAAACTGAATAGTAGCAAATCACCTGGGCCAGATGGTATACATCCAAGGGTGTTGAAAGAACTGAAATATGAGATTGCAGTCCTGCTATTAGTAATCTGTGAACTATCATTAAAATCATCTCTAATACCTGAAGACTGGAGGACCGACAATGTAACACCAATTTTTAAAAAGGGTTCCAGGGGTGATCCGGGAAACTACAGACCGGTGAGCCTGACGTCAGTACCGGGAAAAATGGTAGAAACCATCATAAAGAATACAATTACTCAGCATGTACATAGTGATGGCCTAATGGGAGACAGTCAACATGGCTTTAGACAAGGAAGATCTTGTTTTACTAATCTGTTATGTTTTTTTGAAGGTATGAATAAACAGGTGGACAAAGGTAAGTTGGTTGATATAGTGTATCTGGACTTTCAGAAAGCCTTTGACAAGGTCCCTCATCAGAGACGTTTGGCAAAACTAAAGAGTCATGGGATAGGAGGCAGTGTACTACTGTGGATCAAGGACTGGTTAAAAGACAGAAAGCAGAGGGTAGGGCTAAATGGCCAATTTTTCCCAATGGAGAAAGGTGACTAGTGGTGTACCCCAGGGATCTGTGCTGGGTCCGCTGCTTTTTAACATATTCATAAACGACCTGGAAAGTGGAATAATGAGTGAGGTTATCAAATTTGCAGATGACACAAAACTATTTAAAGTTGTTAAAACCCAAAAGGATTGTGGAATATTGCAAGAGGATCTTAATAAATTGGAAGACTGGGCATCAAAATGGCAGATGAAATTTAATGTGGACAAGTGCAAAGTTATGCACCTAGGGAAGAACAACCCACACTATGGTTACACGATGCAAGGTTCCACATTAGGAACCACCACCCAGGAAAAAGATTTAGGCGTCATTGTGGATAACATGTTAAAACCCTCGGCAGCGGCAGCCAAGAGAGCAAATAGAATGCTAGGTATCATAAGGAAAGGAATGGAAAATAAAACAAAAGATATTATACTGCCTCTATATCGTTCTATGGTGAGACTGCACCTTGAATACTGTGTGCAATTCTGGTCGCCGTATCTTAGAAAGGATATAGCGATATTAGAGAAGGTTCAGAGAAGAGCCACCAAAATGGTAAAGGGGATGGAAGGATACTCCTATGAAAGGCTAAAAAGGTTAGGACTCTTTAACCTGGAAAAGAGACGGCTGAGGGGAGATATGATAGAAGTCTATAAATTAATGAACGGAGTGGAACGGGTAAACGTAGATTTATTGTTTACATTATCAGAATATAGAAAGACTAGGGGACATGCAATGAAGCTACAGGGTAAACTAAGACTAATAAAAGAAAATATTTTTTCACTCAACGTGTAATCAAACTCTGGAATTTGTTACTAGAGGATGTAGTAAGAGCTGTTAGTGTAGCTGGGTTTAAAAAAGGTTTGGACAAGTTCCTGGAGAAAAGGTCCATAAGCCATTATTAAGAAGGGACCCAGGATATCACTGCTTGACCCCATACAAGCATTGTGGAACCTGTCTTTTGGGGAAACTGCTAGGTACATATGACCTAGATTGGCCACTGTTGGAAACAGGATACTGGGCTTGATGGACCTTGGTCTGACCCAGTATGGCATATCTTATGTTCTTATGTTCCTAAGTATCAAGATCATATTTTGCTACATTCATGAGTGTTTTGCTCTTTTTCAACTTTAGTTTGAGTTTGTATACTAGTAGTTTGTGATCTGTACCATAGTCAGCTCCAGGTTTTGTCTTTGATATTATAGAGCTTTTCCATCATTAACTTCCACAGATGTAGTCAATTTTAATCTCTAGGAACAAGCAGGAATGTAGTCCTCACTTATGGGTATCATCGGTACCGACAGAGCCTGTGCGGGATCGCTCCCCAGCATCCAATAAGAATGCTTTTGGGAGCATCCCTCAGCACATGCGCGCTGCCTTCCCGCTTTTCCAACTGTCACTCTTCAGTTCTTCGTTTTCCGCGGAGCTGACGGGACCTATTCCCTGTCACCCCAGAAAATTACATCTTTAAACTTCTTTCTGTGGTCACGTTTGCCTACCGCACGACGCCTACCGGTATCGCCTTTTCTTTTCTTTAAAAAAAAAACAAAAAACTTTGTTTCTTCAGATACTTTCCTTTTTGGTGCTAGGTGCCATTTTGGGCACTAGGCCCCATTTTCCTAAATCATGGAGAAGCCAACTATTGGCTTTAAAAAATGTACTAAGTGTGGCGGTACCATTTCCGTCACTGACACCCATGATTGGTGTCTGAAATGTTTAGGACCTGATCATTCTCCAACTGAATGTCTCTCCTGCATGGGGATGACCAAAAGAGGAAGACAGAACCGGGCCGCAAAGCTCGGTACCCTTTTTTCTTCGGATGCCAGATCCATTGCATCGACATCGTCGAGGGTCTCTTCTTCCTCCCATGGATCTCAGATAACTAAACATAAAAGCCGGTCCTCAAAGGGTAGCTCTCCTGCTAAGCATCGAGAGGCCATTGGCATTGCCCTTGAGGGAACCACACTGGCAAAACAGCCCCGGCGGGAGGCATCGGCTTCCAAATCATCGATTGGGGCTTCAGGATGTTCTCGAGGCCTCAACCTCGCAAGAACTACCTGTGCCATGCTCAGTGGTTCCGGCCGTCCTTACCGGTACCGACACCCAGGCATCAGCAGTGTCGATAGACCAGAGGTTCCTCGCTATTGAGCACAGTATCACAGCTCTTCTCTCAGCTGTGGTACCGGTGGTCCCAAGAGCACTGATGCTGGTACCAACACCGGTGATGCCGGTACCAACGGTGCCAGCCCCGGTGGGAACTCTTCCTATGCCATCTCTGGCTGGAGGGGACAAAGTGGTACTGGCTCACCTCAGTACCGACTTCGATCGCTACCGGGATCGTACTTTGCAAGAGCATCGGAGTCAGGAATACTTTGATTCCTCCGATTCCGAAGACTCTGACAATTCTGCTGGCACTAGAGGTTTTCTTCTAGAAGATCCCTCTTCTCCCCAATGCAGAATGTCACCTCCAAAGGACATGTCTTTTCAGGATTTCATCCGTGATATGGCCAAAGGTCTTTCAATCACAGTAGCAAAAAGAGGAAGTTTTATCCTCCTTATACCCAGCAGGCTTCAGGTCAGGTTGCCCAAAAGGGACAACCTAGACAACAAAAGAAACCAAAAGGACTGAGAGCCCAACCAGCTCTCCAGGTTTAGCCCCCTCAAGGGCTTTGACTCCTTCCCAGAGAGCTTCGCCTTCCTGCCTCTGAGGGGTCCCCAACCCCCTCCCCCCCCAGTATTCCGGGCAGGTTATGCCACTTTATCAACAGATGGCATCAAATAACCGCAGAAGATTGGACTTTGTCCGTTTGTAGGAGAGGGGTACAAACTTCATGTTCACAGCATACCCCCTCCTACAATTCTAAAGCAGTTCAATTTGCAAATCTCTGCAGACAATCTTCTAGATTACGAGGTCTGCACACTTCTTGCCGAAGGGGCAATAGAAGAAGTACCCATTTTTCAACAGGGAACAGGGTTCTACTCCCCCTATTTTCTTATCCCAAAGAAAACAGGGGGACACAGACCCATTCTAGACCTCAGAGAACTGAACAAATATCTGTTTCAAGAGAAATTCAAAATGATTTCTCTAGGAACTCTTCTGCCATACCTTCAAAGCCAGGACTGGCTTTGCTCTATAGACTTAAAGGATGCATACACACACATTCTCATCCATCCAGATCACAGGAAATTCTTACATTTCCTTTTCAGGGGAAGACATTTCCAGTACAGGGTTCTTCCTTTTGGTCTGGCTTCAGCACCAAGGGTGTTCACGAAATGCATGGCAGTAGTAGCAGCATTTCTATGGACCTTGGGCATTTTTGTCTTCCCCTACTTAGACGACTGTCTCATTCGAGCCTCCACAGTTGCAGAGGCCACCACTGCACTATCTCGTACAATGCGAATCCTCCAATACTTGTGATTGGAAATCAACTTTCCGAAGTCTCAACTAGTTCCTTCCCAATGCCTAGAATTCATAAGAGCCTGTCTGGATACCAGGCAGGCAAGGGCTTTCCTTCCACAAGCCCAGTGTCTTCGCATTATGCAGCTAGCTTCCCAAGCAGCAGTAAAATCCTCCCTCACAGCTCGAACTACTGCAGCTACTGGGACACATGGCATCCACAGTTCATGTAGTCCCATATGCTCGCCTCCACATGTGAGCAGCTCAGTGGACCCTCTCCACACAGTGGACACAGGCCACGGGCAATTTGTCGGACAAAATAACAGTCTCTCAAAGACTAATTTTGTCCTTCCAATGGTGGCAATCACTAGAAAATCTGACAGTGGGGTCTCCTTTCCATCAACCCCTCTTTCAGACCACCCAAACAGATGCCTCACAGGTGGGTTGGGGGGCACACCTGGATCATCTCTCTACCCAAGGCACCTGGACTCCACAGGAGATAGGTTTACACATAAACCTCCTGGAATTAAGAGCAATTTATTTAGCTCTTAGTGTTCCATGCCCAGCTCAGCTACAAGACTGCCCATCTGGACCAGGACTATCAGGTATCCATGTTCTATGTGAACAAGCAGGGCGGAACCGGCTCTCTGTCGTTATGCAACGAAGCTTTATGACTATGGGCCCTTGCCAGAGAGCACCAAATTCACCTTCTAGTGGTATATCTTCCAGGCATTCAAAACCTTTGGACAGACGAACTCAGTCGAGTATTGCTACCTCACAAGTGGTCACTCCACCTAGACCAGGTGGAAAAGATATTTCATCTCTGGGGTACTCCAGACATAGACCTCTTTGCAAGTCCACTGAATGCCAAACTTCCCCGGTTCTGTTCCAGGATACCGGCACACTACTGTCAGGCAAGGGATGCCTTCCTCCTTCACTGGGGTCAGGACTTCCTTTATGCTTTACCACCCATTTCCCTCATTCCCAAAACACTCTTCAAGCTTCAGAGAGACAGGGGTCACATGATTCTCATCGCCCCACGATGGACACGCCAGGCGTGGTATTCCCTGCTTCTGCATCTCTCAAGCGGCACCTCTGGAGTTAGGGCACGCTCCAGATCTCCTTTCTCAGGAGAACTGGATGCTATGGCACCCAAATCCCCAGTCCCTGCACCTCACGGCCTGGTTGCTGAAGGCTTAGACTTCCAGGATCTCAACCTGTCTCAGCAGGTAAAAGATATCTTTCGAGCTTCTAGGAAACTTTCCACAAGAAGATCTTATGCCTTCAAGTGGAAACATTTTACTATATGGTACTCCAGGAGGGGATTAAACCCTCTGATCGTACCCTTAGAATTGATACTGGAGTATCTTCTTCACTTATCAAATTCTGGGTTAAAGACCAATTTGGTAAGAGTCCATCTTAGTGCAATTGCAGCTTCTTATAAGCCTCTGAATGGACAACCAATTTCCTCTCATCCACTCATATCAAGATTTATGAGAGGCCTTCTATTAACCAAACCTCCCATCAAGCCACCACCAGTGGCATGGGATCTAAATCTAGTTCTCGGACAGCTCATGAAGCTACCTTTTGAGCCTTTAGCCACTGCAGCCCTTAAGTTTTTGACCTGGAAGGTCATCTTCCTAATTGCAATCACCTCTGCCCGTCGCATCAGTGAATTGCAAGCTTTAGTGGCTGATCCTCCTTATACTAGGTTTCATCATAAGGTTGTTCTTCGAACTCACCCTCATTTTATGCCAAAGGTGGTTTTGCCTTTTCATTTAAATCAATCAACTTACCTTCCTGCATTTTTTCCCAGGCCTCACGCCTCTAATGCAGAAAGGAACCTTCATACTTTGGATTGCAAAAGGGCCTCAGCCTTTTACATACAAAGAACACAGCAACATAGAAAGTCTTCACAACTTTTTATAGCTTTTGACCCTAGTCATTTGGGACTTCCAGTCTCCAAAAGAACTTTATCTAAATGGATTGCCCAATGCATATCCTTTACTTATGAGAGTAAGGGTCGTCTTCTTCAGGACCATGTCACAGCTCATAATGTCAGGGCCATGGCAGCTTCTATGGCTAATCTCCACTCTGTGTCTATTGATGACATTTGTCGAGCAGCCACCTGGGTTTCGGTACACACCTTCACAGCCCACTACTGCCTAGATAAAGCCACCCGTCAGGATGCCTTCTTTGGCCAACCTTTTTCAAACATAAACCAACTCCTACCCACCAACCCTGGTGGGATGCCAGAGATCCATGGGAGGAAGGATCTTCACCCTTGACGGTGGCACCTTCTTGGGGCTATCTCCCTGGCATCTTCAGCTAGGGAGTCCCCATATGTGAGGACTACATTCCTGCTTGGTCCTGGGGATAGCGTAGTTGCTCACATGTAACAGGTGATCTCCGGGAACAGCAGGAATTTAGTCCTCACAACCCACCCACCTCCCCTAAGATCGATCTCTCTCTCTCTCTCTCTCTCTCTCTCTACTCAGCTACAAACTTAACTGAAGAGGGACAGTTGGAAAGGTAGGAAGGCAGCGCTCATGTGCTGAGGGATGCTACCAAAAGCATTCTTATTAGATGCTGGGGAGCGTTCCCATGCCGGCTCCGTCGGTACCAATGATACCCATATGTGAGGACTAAATTCCTGCTGTTACAGGTGAGTAACTACACTTTTTTGTTCAATCCATTGGGTGTACTCCATGTGTACAATCACCACATGTGTTGCTGGAAGAAGATGTTCGAGATGAATAGATAGAATTCTGCAAGACGAACAATCAGTCTTTCTTCAGCTTCATTTCTGTTGCCAAGTCCATAGTTTCCAACCACTTTGCCGCCTTCTTTGTTGCCAACGTTTGCGTTCCAGTTATCTATGACTGACAGAACATGCAAACAGGATATCCTAATAATTTCAGTTTGTACTTGTTCATAGAACCCATCAACATCATCCTCTTCTGCAGCTGTTGTTGGGGCATATACCTGAATTATAGTTGTGTTGATGGGCATTCCTCATAGTAGGCATTCACTATTTGCATTGTATTTCATTACAGTTCTTGCAAGTTTCTTTTTGGTCATAAATGCAACACCATTTCTAATTTGTCTTTCATTTCCAGCATAGTAGACCATGTGATCATCAGATACAAAATGTCCAATGTCAGTCCATTTCAGTTCTCTGTCACCTAACAGATTGAGTTGTACACATTCAATTTTATTCTTGACCACCTCCAACTTCCCTTGGTTCATGCTTCATACGTTCCATGTCCCAATTTGTAAGACATCTTTGCAGCTTCTGACTCTCATTTCATGTGCAGCTACATTAGCAGTCAGACGTCCCAAGGGCTTTGATCCAACCACATCATAAATGCTGACTTTACTCTGAAAAGTCTTCAGCTCCTCCTCAGTAGCTAGTCGAGTGCCTTCTGACCTGGGAGTCTCATTTTCAGCACTATCGTGCAAGTAGTTTTGTTGTGACTATATCCATTGGGTTTTGTGGCAAGATGCAGAAGTATCTTGCCAGGCCTTCCTTCTGCACAGTTTAATTTTAGTATTGTCTTTGTCACAGAAATGTGATCCTCTGCCGCCAACACTGTCCCATTCTGCTGCTGCCCAGATGGGTGATTTGTCTTCGTCTGGCACCTCAGCTTGAGATCTGCCCATCTTGGGAGACCCTGCCAGTAGTAAAACTACCGATAGCTTATCCCTCAGCATCACTGATGCACACAAGCCCTCACAGCACGACAAGCTGCCAAGGAGGCATTGTGCTTCTAATAATTGTGGTGATGAGATGGAAAGCAACACACAATGAAACTGTAGCCTCTCGAAACATAATTTGGGGGGGGACGGGACCTTATTCAAAAGAATTAGCACAGACCTACTAATCACGTTAATTGTGATGAGCAGGATATTTAATGGCACAAAGTAGATGAACAACTCCATGCTAGCGGCATGGTATCAGGACATTCTGGGGGCAGTATTGAGGGTGACTGGCCAGTGGTTGAATATCACTGCTGGATGGTTAATTTAAACTGGTTAACATTAGGCACATAACCAGGTAGAAGTTGAATATTGCCACTGCCCAGTTAGCTATAATATAAACTGAGCAAGACAAATATTCCATGCCATTGGCTGGATATGATCATAGCATTGAATATCTAATCTTAATTTAAAGTGGCTTGGTTCAGCCAGCTGCTTGAATGTACTGGCCACAGCCACTATCGGCCCCAATAGCGCAGGATTCAAAAGATCGGTGTTTACCGAGACTACTGCACAAATCCAAAAATAAATCCGTCCATTGCAAAGCTTGTATTTTACTCCTATGTCCAATAGACTTGTTATAAATTAAGGAGGGAAGGGCTTCATCCCTACAGAGAGAACAAACTAGAAAAATACATGTTTTCATGTGCAAGTGACTTACCCACAATTTTTTTTTTTTTTTTTTTACAATTATTTGCATGATATTTCCTCAGCATGGTGATGAACTGCAATGAGTTCAGATATTCTTTTGTTCCTTACGAACATGTGCACAAAAGGAATCAGAGAGCCGTCATGGAGGACATTCACAGAACTCTAGCAACAGGAAAGAATTTTTGCTCCTGCCTCCTTCAGTACACTGCCTTTTGTCAGTCAATCAGAGGTTGATGTCATGCAATTAGTTTCACTCGAAGTTGCTATGTGTGTCTGACAATAACTTCATCCCATTATTAGTGGTATGCATCCATTAGCATGCATTTGATTTGCTAGCACACCTCAAATACTTTTAAGGAGTGCAAATCAATTCAGTATGCATCAACCTATGAATATGTTGATTTGTGCACATTAAAAATTTCTAATACATGTTAAAGATTTAATTAAACTGAATGTGTGCAATGACCTGAAAGGGATAAGGCTAACATTCGAAAAGGGCTCAAATTTCTTTTTGCCTGAGCACACCCATTTTTCATTGCTCTGATGCTCTAGAGCTGACCTCTAAGAAGCCAAGTAAGTGTTTGAAAAAAAATGTTCATTTTCGAGGATGCCATTGTATAGCCGTTTTTATGTAGTCTTTAGCCTGATGCAGTGGTTTTTTTTCATTTCATTGTCTCTCACCCACTCATTACCAATGTCTAGTGTGATAGCATTTGAACCCATGACCCCATGGACCAGAGACTGTGGTTAAGCCACAGGTTCTGTTATGGCTTTGATCCAACCCCTAGAACCTTTGAGTAGAGGTGGTGGAAGAGGTCCCCCCCCCCCTCCACAGAGAAACTCATTAGACTAGCTAAGGGCATGTCCACCATTATAAGTAAACCAGCTCTAACACATCCTTGCAGGTCTAACAAACCATCTGATGGATTGACCTGTGATTGGCTTCTATCCAACTCTGGTTTTCTTTGTTGCTACCTATTTCATTATCTGCTGTACAATATGCGTTCTCTTTCTGGTTCCTGCTTAATACCTATTGAATCACCTGCCCTTTGTTTACTGCCCTTGTTTCTGCTCCCAGTCTGCCTGCCATTCTGCCCTCACCTAGAATTACCTCTTCCTACTACTCCTGCCTGTCTGGACTATCCTACCTGGGCTTAGCCTCTCCACCCTCTCCACCTCAGGCCCTGATACTAACATTCCCTCTAAGCTGTGTAGAAACCCTTCATCCATGTTCCTGAAAGTGAAAACATCAGTCCACAATCACAAGGAGCAGGCAGGTTCTGTAGGACTCCGAAGGGAATTGCCTGCTCCTCGCAATTTCCAACATGATATTGAAGCACCACCCCCACTTGCAGAAACGTGAGCAGAGGACTCCCACACAGCTTACAGGGGAGATTGCCCATGACTGTAAAAATAACGCATTGGGTCAGGTTGGGCCGCCTGCTTCCCCATCCCTCACCCAGTCTGTGAAAAAGAAACACAACTGCAGGTGTTGCATTTCTGTTTTACTTATATGCATGCTGTGATTACCTGATTTATAGATACAGGCCACATCTAACCAGACTGCAGCAGTAATCGGTGACCAAGTGAATAACACTGTGCAATTTTACCAAAGCCACAGGTTGTAGTTTTATGAACCATTCTGCTCGTCTAGACTATTGCAATTTACTCTTCCCTGAATCATTTATCTCCCCATTTCAATTTGTTCAAAACTAGCTGCACAGATGGTCTTCCACTAGTGTCACTGTGCTCATGTGACCCTTCTTCTCAAGTCACTTCGTTGGCTCGCTATCTGTTTCTGCATCACTTCAAAGTTCTCCTACTGACACATAAGTGCATTCATTCTGTGGCTCCTCACTAACGTTCCTCTTATCTCTCCCTACCCCCACCTCGGGAACTCCATTCTATCTGAGCCCTTGTCTGCCATCTCCAAATTTCGATCCGTCCACGTTGCTGCTCCTTATGCACACCATTCTGGATCACTGTGCCATTTACACATCAGAGGATTGCGCTTATACAATTGTAGTAGAATTGTTCTAATCTGTTAGGTCCAAATGACTGTACCCCCCTGATGAAGGCTGTGCCAAAACGTGGCTGTGTAGGGGTCAGTGTTTAATAAAGGACCTTGGAATCTCAGAGACATGGTGGAAGGAGGATAACAAGTGGGACACTGATACCTGGGTACAAACTATATCATAATCACAGAACTGATCAAATTGGTGGAGGGGTTGCGCTCTGTTTAGAGAGGGCATTGAGTCAGAAACGATTAAAGTTTTGCAGGAAACAAAATTTGCTGAAGAATCTCTATGGATTGAAATTCCATGTATGAAGGGGAAGGTGATGGCGATGTCAGTGGGGTTGTCCTATCGACCGCCTGGCCAGAATGAACAAATGGATGATGAAATGCTCAAAGAAATCAAGGAAGCTAACAAAAGTCACAGCACAGTAATATGGGTGATTTCAATTACCCCAGTATCGACTGGGTCAGTGTCGCAGCAGGACATGCTAGGGAGATAAAGTTCCTAGATGAAATAAATGACTGCTTCTTGGAGCAGCTGGTTCATGAACCAACCAGAGGGGAAGCCATATTGGACCTAGTCCTTAGTGGAACACCAGATCTGGTGCAGGAGATAAGGGTGTTGAGGCCACTTGGCAATAGTGATCATAGCATGATTGCATTTGATTTAATTAGTGGAGGAGGGATAGTAAGGAAATCCACAGTACTACCTTTTAACTTTCAAAAGGGAGACTATGATAAAAGGAGGAAAATAGTTAAGAAAAAACTAAAAGGAGTGGTTGCAAAGGTTAAAGACTTACATCAAGCTTGGGTGTTTAAAAATACTATCCTGGAAGCCCAGACCAGCTGTATTCCACACATTAAGAAAAGTGGAAGAAAGTCCAAAAAGCTGCCAGCATGATTTTAAAGGTGAGGTCAGAGAGGCTGTTGCTGCCAAAAAAACATCTTTCAGGAAATGGAAAAAAGAGCCAAATAATGAAAACTGGAAACAGCACAAGCACTGGCAAGTTAAATGCAAAGCATTGATAAGGCAGGCAAAGCGAGAATTTGAGAAGAAACTTGCTATGGAAACAAACATGAAATAAAGACTTTTTCAAGTACATTCGTAGCAAAAAGCCTGTGAGAGTGTCAATTGGACCGTTAGCTGATAGAGGGGTAAAAGGGGCATTAAGAGGAGACAAGGCTATAGCGGAGAGACTGAATGAATTCTTTGCTTCAGTCTTTACTGAGAGATATAGGGATGTTACCCAAGACTGAAGTGGCATTTAAAGGTGTTACTGCAGAGGAATTGAGAGAAATATTGCTACACCGGAAAGATGTATTACAACTGTTTGATAAACTGAATAGTAGCAAATCACCTGGACCAGATGGTATACATCCAAGGGTGTTGAAAGAACTGAAATATGAGATTGCAGACCTGCTGTTAGTAATCTGTGAACTTTCATTAAAATCATCTGTAATACCTGAAGATCGGAGAATCGCCAATGTAACGCCAATTTTTAAAAAGGGTTCCAGGGGTGATCCGGGATACTACAGACCAGTGAGCCTGACGTCAGTACCGGGGGAAAAATGGTAGAAACCATAATAAAAAACCAAAATTACTCAGCATGTAGATAGTCATGGCCTAATGGGAGACGGCCAACATGGCTTTATTTTATTTATTTTATTTATTTATTTACATTCCCTTATATACTGTGCTATTCTGCATCAGTGCGGTTTACATTGAACAAACTGAAATTACAGTGAACAGGGCATTATAACTTGGAGATAACTATTTTGCAGAGAACATGGGCTATGGAGGGTTAAGTGGCTTGCCCAAGACCACAAGGAGCACCTGTGGGACTAGAAACCCCAGTTTAGAGAAGGACGATCTTGTCTTACTAATCTGATATCTTTTTTAGAATGTGTGAATAAACAGGTAGACAAAGGTGAGTCGGTTGATATAGTGTATCTGGACTTTCAGAAAGCCTTTGACAAGGTCCCTCATCAGAGACTTTTGGCGAAACTAAAAAGTCATGGGATAGGAGGCAGTGTACTATTGTGGATCGGGAACTGGTTAAAAGATAGAAAGCAGAGGGTAGGGCTAAATGGCCAATTTTCCCAATTGAAAAATGTTAATAGTGGAGTACCCCAGGGATCTGTACTGGGTCTGCTGCTTTTTGACATATTCATAAATGACCTGGAAAAGGGAATAACTAGTGAGGTTATCAAATTTGCAGATGACACAAAACTGTTTAAAGTTGTTAAAACCCAAGGGGATTGCATAAAACTGCAGGAGGATCTTGATAAATTGGAAGACTGGGCATCCAAATGGCAGATGAAATTTAATGTGGACAAGTGCAAAGTTATGCACCTAGGAAAGAACAACCCACACTATGGTTACACGATGCAAGGTTCTAAATTGGGAATTACCACCAGGAAAAAGATTTAGGCGTCATCGTGGATAACATGTTAAAACCCTCCACCTAGTATGTAGCGGCGGCCAAGAAAGCAAATAGAATGCTAGGTATCATAAGGAAAGGAATGGAAAATAAAACAATATTATAATGCCTCTGTATCGTTCCATGGTACGACCACACCTTGAATATTGTGTGCAATTCTGGTCGCCGTATCTTAAAAAGGGTATAGCGTTATTAGAAAAGGTACAGAGAAGAGCCACCAAAATGGTAAAGGGGATGGAAAGCTACTCCTATGAAGAGAGGCTACAAAGGTTAGGGCTCTTTAACCTGGAAAAGAGACGGCTGATGGGAGATATGATGAAGGTCTATAAATTAATGGATGGAGTGGAACAGGTAAACATAGATCAATTGTTTATGCTATCAGAATATAGAAAGACTAGGGGACATGTAATAAAGCTACAGGGTAAACTATTTAAGACAAATAAGAGACAATATTTTTTCACTCAACGTGTAATCAAACTCTGGAATTTGTTACCGGAGGATGTAGTAAGGGCTGTTAGTGTAGCTGTGTTTAAAAAAGGTTTGGGCAGGTTCCTGGAGGAAAGGTCCAGAAACCATTATTATAAAGGGACTCAGGATATCAATGCTTGAACCAATACAAGCATTGTGGAACCTGTCTCTTGGGGATACTGCTAGGTACTTATAACCTAGATTGGCCACTGTTGGAAGCAGGAT
Organism: Ichthyophis bannanicus; assembly: GCA_033557465.1. Lineage (NCBI taxonomy): Eukaryota > Metazoa > Chordata > Amphibia > Gymnophiona > Ichthyophiidae > Ichthyophis > Ichthyophis bannanicus. The sequence goes on along the minus strand of CM066049.1, from coordinate 112,429,174 downwards.
ACTGGGTTTGATGGATCTTGGCCTGACCCAGTATGGCATATCTTATTTTCTTTTATTGTCTTGCTCTTGTATGTTATGTGGGGTTTTGTGGTATGTTTTTAATGGACAGTAAGCTATGATGAGCAGGAACCATCTTTTACATGTGTCCATACAGTGCTGCGTACGTCTTGCAATGCTATAGAAATGACAAAATGTAGTAGTAGAAATTCTATGCAGGATTCCAGCACATATTTCCAAATAAAGGTCACAAATAACCAGTGAGGAGCTGCAGTAACGTACAACAGAAAATTTGCTTATTAAAATTGCTGTCAGCATGTGTTCAATGGAATAAGTCATTCCCGCAACTATCTGGCCACCTATACATGTAAATGACCTGTTCTAAAATACTGACTGACGTGGAGTGGGTACTTTGGTATGAAGGTGCATAGTTTGCCAGTAGACATAGTCGGGAGTGTGACCTGCTTAGAGCATGGGTGAAGTTTTCATGTGCCTGCGTAGATTGCATATGCTTTATAGATTAAGGCGTTTTACAAACATGTACATCTGCTTGCACCCATATTCAAGGCATGTTCCCTGCCAGATATTTTATAAAGGCACCTACTTATCTTTATAAAACGGCGCCTGCATAGGTGCCTCTGATGCTTAGTTTTGATGCCCTGTTATAAACTCGCCATTTGCCTATATAACGTACATAATTTTACATTCTTATGTGAGCAGAAATTTTAACGTCTACTTTAGCTTTGCGAGTTTAAACACAAAATCAATGCTTATGAGAGACTGCAATGCAACATTATGCAAATAGCTCATTACCTATGAACACAGCATCGCAGTACGAACAATAAAACTTGAACTACACCTCAGGGAGGTGGGGTTTGAGTTTTGGAATCACTGGAAAGTAAAGTATGTGTGTTATTTGCATACTGGGCTCATTTACTTAGAAAGCAAGGATGTAAAACGGTGTATGCTAAACGTGAATTAAGATGCCTCCTTCTGTGAACTACGGTGTACCTTAATCCATCAGTCTCTACAAGTAGATATCTCAAGATAAAACTCAGAATATAATGGCAGGAAAATACCATATGGCCTACCTAGTCTGCCCAATTTGCATGGGGTAAACATTTATGGTTCGTTTTTAGTTCATTTGGACTATTTTCTCAATTTTATACATTTTATATTCATTTCACACATTCCCTTTAATAGGGAATGCATGTTAAAACTTTTTTAAAGGCACTAATTTGATGCAATGTGCAATAATGAATGCACACTCTTGCTAATTGTTTACCTAATGATCAAAGAAACCACCAGAAATTAGCCAGACAAAACTTGCTGTTTCATTTCCATCACCCCCCTCCCCATCCCTTCCTAACTGGCTATAGTTTGTTTAGGAAAATTGTAATTCCTACAGAATTTAGCCAGATAAAATGTCGCGCCCTTGAGGACATTCCTTGGTCATGGTTCATCTTTAGTCCTTGAATGCAGCTCAACTAGTCTTAAAGCACCGATATTCTGCACCGGCCAGCTAACGTAATGCAGCAAGCTCTGGTCAGCAAAAATAGCTGGATGAGACTGTCCCATTACCTTTAAATGCGCTACTCAGCCTGACCTTACTGGAGCTGAAAATGCAGACAAAGTTGCTTAATTAATGTTGCACCCACAGCTGCGGGTCAGCCTCAGCACTAGTAATTTCTAGAGCTTGCATATAAAGATAGACTTGTAGAGCGACACTGATACATCTATTAAACAGTTGAGGACAACGGTGGTAGACATCATGTCGAGATTGAAGCCACAGATTTCTGTACCTGCTTGGGGAGCGGGTCTAAATGTTTGCGTAAAATACACATGTATACCCACACTCCACCCAAAATCTACCCCTGAACATGCCTGCACATGGGTCATGTAAAAGTCTGCACTTTATGGTCACTTTTATGCAGGTAACCCCTGGGGTAATTAGGTAATTCTACATATGGTCTCTTATGAGCATAAAAAGGCCTTTGCAGGCAAACAATCCTTTAAAATATTATCCTCCTCCCCCTTCCCCCCAGGAGTTGCTTTGAGAAAAGACTCAAATTTGTTTATCAACGTAAGAATCAAAAGTAAAACCATGAAAAAAGGCAAGGGTACAACTTTTATTCATTCTCTTTGTGGAGCTAATGTGTTACTATGTGCAACATGAGAAGGGTCTTCTGCAGGAGATACAGGGTTTTGATCCTACTATAAATTAAAACACTTGACAAAGAGACCATGAAGACAAAAAACAATTTACTAAGATAATTAAACCGTAATTAATGACTCTGTTCTGACTTTAAGCAATGTGTCACTCACTTTAATTACCTTTTCATGAGGAATTGACAGTCGCGGACACCCATGGAGAAAGCCACTTTGGATCGATTTTGTCTCAATTGTGTAAACAAGAAAATAGAATGATCCATTCCAAAAACAAATGCTATACATAATACATGCTCCACCTTCTCTCTTCATCCTGAGTGAAATTTATTTTATATGTTGCTGCTTGGAGGTAGGTATATTCTGTATTGATTGTTATCATTCCAACCTCAAAAGGTCAGAAAAGGTCTGTCAGGGCAGACTGTTGCTCTAATAAATATCTTTAATTTTGTACCTTCAACAAAATGTATAATGTAAAAGAAATGCATTGTTTCTAGGAGAAATCTTTGAGCTAAAAATGCAGGGCCTGATATTCAAAGCATTTATGCTCCTAAACTGGCCTCTTTGAAAATTTACTAGAGCTAAGTGCCTCCTATTTTTTTTCTTACAATTTCACTAAACTCCTAAATTTAAGTGTATAAATGTGAGTGGCATTGGGGGTGGATTTAGAGTGGGGAAAAACAAGTTAGAAGCTTAGCACTTATTTTCAGCAGTGGCCACCTAAATTAGGCTCATAAAGCTAGGCAGAAGACTGGCAGGCCTAAATTTAGGAAAGTAAATTTTAAGCAACTAAATCGGGATGAATTTTCAGCTGTACACTTAGACTCGTAAGTGTGGCTGTTAATAGAGCACACGTTTAGGAGCCTAATTAGGAGTCTAAGGGGTATGTTAGCCTGGTTTAGTTAACAGTTAACCTGGGCTATGTGCAACAAGGTCTCATTGAATAACATGAGACCTAGATGCAGATAGCCGGGTTAACCATTAGCCCGGTTTATTAAACATACCCCTAAATCTAGCAGCTCGTTTTTTTTTTTAATATTAGGCCCACAGAATCTTCCTAGATAACACATGGACAACACAGCTTTATTTTAAAGATATTCGTATTTCAGTATATTTGTAAGTTATACTTAGGGGCCCTTTAAGTCTTTGCAGTTCCTGTGCGTTAGGAGTAAAATCCAACGAGCAGAAAGCAAAAGCCATGTAGTAACTGTTGGGAACATGCTCAGCATGTTTCCTTATCTTACTACAGGGAAAAGTCCCTTACCACGTGCAGTCACCGTGGGTACGCTTAATGCCACCGTCCTAATTTTTCATTTCATTAGATTTATACTGCCCATTCCCGCATTTCTGGGTAGTTTACATACATGAACATAAGAACATAAGAACATAAGATATGCCATACTGGGTCAGACCAAGGTCCATCAAGCCCAGTATTCTGTTTCCAACAGTGGCCAATCTAGGTCATACGTACCTAGCAGTTTCCCCAAGGGACACAGGTTCCACAATGCTTGTATTGGTTCAAGCATTGATATCCTGGGTCCCTTCTTAATAATGGTTTATGGACCTTTCCTCCAGGAACTTGTCCAAACCTTTTTTAAACCCAGCTACACTAACAGCCTTTACTACATCCTCCGGTAACAAATTCCAGAGTTTGATTACACGTTGAGTGAAAAAAATATTTTCTTTTATTAGTCTTAAATAGTTTACCCTGTAGCTTCATTGCATGTCCCCTAGTCTTTCTATATTCTGATAAGGTAAACAATCGATCTACGTTTACCCGTTCCACTCCGTTCATTAATTTATAGACTTCTATCATATCTCCCCTCAGCCGTCTCTTTTCCAGGTTAAAGAGCCCCAACCTTTTTAGCCTTTCTTCATAGGAGTAGCCTTCCATCCCCTTTACCATTTTGGTGGCTCTTCTCTGAACCTTTTCTAAAATTGCTATATCCTTTTTAAGATATGGCGACCAGAATTGCACACAATATTCAAGGTGCGGTCTCACCATGGAACGATATAGAGGCATTATAATATCTTTTGTTTTATTTTCCATTCCTTTCCTTATCATACCTAGCATTCTATTTGCTCTCTTGGCCGCCACTGCACACTGGGCCGAGGGTTTTAACATGGTATCCACAAGGACGCCTAAATCTTTTTCTTGGGTGGTGGTTCCTAATGTGGAACCTTGCATCGTGTAACCATAGTTTGGGTTGTTCTTCCCTAGGTGCATAACCTTGCACTTTAAATTTCATCTGCCATTTTGATGCCCAGTCTTCCAATTTATCAAGATCCTCTTGCAATTTTCCACAATCCTCCTGGGTTTTAACAACTTTAAATAGTTTTGTGTCATCAGCAAATTTGATAACCTCACTCGTTATTCCACTTTCCAGGTCATTTATGAATATGTCAAAAAGCAGCGGACCCAGCACAGATCCCTGGGGTACATCACTATTCACCTTTCTCCATTGGGAAAATTGGCCATTTAGCCCTACCCTCTGCTTTCTATCTTTTAACCAGTTCCTGATCCACAGTAGTACACTGCCTCCTATCCCATGACTCTTTAGTTTTGCCAAAAGTCTCTCATGAGGGACCTTGTCAAAGGCTTTCTGAAAGTCCAGATACACAATATCAACCGACTCACCTTTGTCCACCTGTTTATTCACTCCTTCAAAAAAACATAACAGATTAGTAAGACAAGATCTTCCTTGTCTAAAGCCATGTTGGCTGTCTCCCATTAGGTCATGACTATCTATATGCTGAGTAATTTTATTCTTTATGATGGTTTCTACCATTTTTTCCCGGTACTGATGTCAGGCTCACCGGTCTGTAGTTTCCCGGATCACCCCTCGAACCCTTTTTAAAAATTGGTGTTACATTGGCGATCCTCCAATCCTCAGGTATTAGAGATGATTTTAATGATAGTTCACAGATTACTGATAGCAGGTCTGCAATCTCAAATTTCAGTTCTTTCAACACCCTTGGATGTATACCATCCGGCCCAGGTGATTTGCTACTCTTCAGTTTATCTAATAGTTGTAAGACATCTTCCCGATGTATCGATATTTCCTTCAATTCTTCCACACCTTTAAATACCACTTCAGTCGTGGGTAACATCCCTACATCTTCCTCAGTAAAGACCGAAGCAAAGAATTCATTCAGTCTCTCCGCTATCGCCTTGTCGCCTCTTAGTGCTCCTTTAACCCCTTTATCATCTAATGGACCAACTGACTCTCTCACGGGTTTTTTGCTACGAATGTACTTGAAAAGGTCTTTATTTCGCGTTTTTGCTTCCGCAGCAAGCTTCTTCTCAAATTCTCTCTTTGCCTGCCTTATCAATGCCTTGCATTTGACTTGCCAGTGCTTGTGCTGTTTCCAGGTTTCATCATTTGGCTCTTTTTTCCATTTCTTGAAAGATGCTTTTTTGGCAACAGCCTCTCTGACCTCAGCTTTAAACCATGCTGGCAATTTTTTGGACTTCCTTCCACTTTTCTTAAAGCGTGGAATACAGCTGGTCTGGGCTTCCAAGATAGTATTTTTCAACAACACCCAAGCTTGATGTACGTCTTTAACCTTTGCAACTGCTCCTTTTAGTTTTTTCTTAACTGTTTTCCTCATTCTATCATAGTCTCCCTTTCGAAAGGGTCCAATATTGGAGACTTTAGGTGGCTGATAGACAGGCAAATCCATCCGAAATCTGCGTAAAACTCACAAACATGGGTAAGCACGATCTAGAGTGGTGCACACATGACTGGATATTACCGCAAGGGGCAGTAGCATAAGCGTGTAAGCATGAGAACATAACGGGATGGAGTCTGGGCATGGCATCTTCATACACATGGAATGTTGATATTCTGTGGCGATATCCGGGCACATAAAAAGGTCAAAAGCATGTAGCTCTATGCCAGGGTTTTAACAGGTTATGGAACCAATGAAAATCTGTTTTGGCTACGCATGTATACGCCGCTACCAGGGCATTCAAATTTGGACAAGAAGTACAAGACACAGGCAGAGATGTGGTGGGTACCCATGCAACACCAGGCAGGATGCTGCAGATGTTTCAAATGGCATTCAGTTGCCTAAGTGCTCCGCTTAAGGGCCATGCCAAAGGGCCCTCTGGCAAGGCCCTCAGGTGTGTGCCCGCAAGGCACTGGCGCGCCAGGGAGGCGCTGCTTTTTGTGTCCTGTGCTGCTGGGGTGCGTTGGGCCCTGATTGGCTGTGAGTGGAGGATTGGGAGGGGTTTTGGCCTCTTGATCTCCTTCCCGCTGCTGATTGGGGCTCAGCGGGGCTGGTCCAGGCAGGGCGGAGATGCTACCGGATGCCTGGGGTGTATCAACCAGGGGTCACATATCTGCAGCTGACCACAGAGGAGGTATTCCAGCATTACCACCTTGATGCTGCCACTATCATAGACTTCTATGCCATGCTAAGACGTGACTTGGAACCCTCAATGTGCAAAGGTTTGCAGTGCCTGTGGCTCTGAAGGTAACCACTGCCCTTGCCTTCTTTGCCACTGGAAGCTTCCAGCATGCTGTGGGGGCAACCACAGGTATATCACAGTCAGCAACATCACATTGCATTATGACAACAGCTCTCCTCAGCTGGTTCCATGAGTATGTGTGTTTCCCAGCTATGCCACAGGCCAGACAACAGTCTTTCATAAGATTGCATCCTTCCCTTGAAGGACTAGAAAAGGGGACTGCTACTTCTGGAGAGAGATCTTCAATTATGAGTATATACTTCTGGGATTTTTTCTGAAGGGACTTCTTTGGATTAAAGCTGATTAATCTGTGAACCCAGTGTATTTGTTAAATCAATCAGGGCCTAGTAGCAGCAGTTTAAGTTTAAATTTAAAACACAGAAGAGAGCTTTCTAGTTAGATTTCATACCCAGCAGAGAGCTTCTGGTTTAAATGTAATACTCACTCAGGGCCTAGTATCAGCAAAGTACTTTTAGTTTAAATCTTAAAAGTCAGAGCCTAGCAGCATCAAAGAGCCTTAATTTAAATCAAATCAGAATATAACTTAGCATAAAAGGCAAAACAGGTCAGTATTCTTTGAGCAACAAATAGTCTTCTAGAGACCTTTTACAAAGAGGCCTTCTACCTAGGGGGCAAGAGACCTGTGAAACGTTTTCAATAGGTGTTAATGCCAGGTGGCAGGTCAAAAGGCCATTTTGAAAGACCCTATCCAGGCAAGGACTGCTAATCACCCAGGAAGTTGGTCACAGCTTACCTTGGAAGCACAGGACAGGGTACTGTGTAGCAGCTATCTTTTAATAAGTGTTATTTCCCTCCTTCCCTCCCCAACACCCACCCACCCCTGGGATAATCATAGCTTTATAGGTACTTACACATCTTAAAGGAAAGGAGGTGCTCTCGGGTGCAGCTCGTTATCCAAATCAGTCATACACTAAGGACCTGAGATTAATTAAGCTTCAGGTGAACAAGGTATATTAAACGTATTAGGTACAATTTTAATAGTATAAGTATTCATAGCAACCCTTAGTAAGTAAAGAACTTAAAGATCTAAACAAAAGCTTAAAACTAAGATGCAGACAGCAGTCCAGCAGCAAGATGGAGGCTTTCCAGTCTTTAGCATTGAGTGTCATGTGTATGATTTTCTCCCAGTTGGTGAGAGGGCTTACGTGTGCATTAGGTGCAAGGAGCTCTTTGCTCTCAGGGAACAAGTCCGTTCTCTAGAGGCTAGAGTAGCAGACTTGGAAGACATAAAGATAGAGAGGTACATAGACAAGACCTACAGGGATATAGTCCTGAAGTCCCACCTCCAGTTTGGCTGCATCCCTGTTGCCATGGAGGAGAGAGGTCACGTGACAGGAGAGCATCACCCTGGTGTGGCGGGAAGTGATCCTGTAACTAGCACGATGGTGCAAGGATAAGGGTTTGGGATTTGTTAGGACCTGGGGAACATTTTGGGGAAAGGAGGATCTCTTCTGAAGGGATGGGCTTCACCATCTCTGGGATGTTACCAGGCTGCCGGCATTAACCTTTAAAAAGGAGAGAGAGCAGCTTTTAAACTATTTAATAGGGTAAAGCCGACAGTCGCACAAGAGCGCATGGTTCAGAAGAATGTATCCTTGAAGGATACTACCAAAAACAGAGAGGTTCCAAAAAAGAGTAAAGTAGCCCAAATGCCCTTGAGTATGGAGCAGACAGAGCTTAAAGATCCCAAATTACCCATGCCTACCAATAGCCAAATTAATATGAATAAAATAGTCTCTAAAATTCTTGTATGCAAATGCTAAAAGTCTAAAAAATAAGATGGGAGAGTTAGAATATATAGCACTAAATGAGAGGTTAGATATGATAGGAATCTGAGAGACATGGTGGAAGGAGGACAACCAGTGGGAAACTGATACCTGTGTGCAAACTATATCGTAATGATAGAGCTGATCAAATTGGTGGAGGGGTTGCGCTCTGTTACAGAGGGCATTGAGTCAGAAAGGATTAGTTTTGCAGGAAACAAAATTTGCTGTAGAATCTCTATGGATTGAAATTCCATGTAAAAAGGGGAAGGCGATGGCAGTGGGGGTGTACTATCGACCGCCTGGCCAGAATGAACAAATGGATGATGAAATTCTCAAAGAAATCAAGGAAGCTAGCAAAAGTTACAGCACAGTAGTAATAATGGGTGATTTCAATTACCCCGGTATTGACTGGGTCAGTGTCACTGCAGGACATGCTAGGGAGATAAAGTTCCTAGATGAAATAAATGATTGCTTCTTGGAGCAGCTGGTTCATGAACCGACCAGAGGGGAAGCCATGTTGGACCTAGTCCTTAGTGGAACACCAGATCTGGTACAAGAGAAGGGTTTTGGGGCCACTTGACAATAGTGATCATAGCATGATCACATTTGAGTTCATTAGTGGAGGAGGGATAGTAAGGAAATCCACAGTGCTACCTTTTAACTTTCGAAAGGGAGACTATGATAAAATGAGGAAAATAGTTAAGAAAAAACTAAAAGGAGCAGTTGCAAATGTTAAAGACTTACATCAAGCTTGGGTGGTGTTGAAAAATACTATCTTGGAAGCCCAGACCAGCTGTATTCCACTCTTTAAGAAAAGTGAAAGGAAGTCCAAAAAACTGCCAGCATGGTCTAAAGGTGAGGTCAGAGAGGCTGCTGTTGCCAAAAAGTATCTTTCAGGAAATGGAAAAAAGCCAAACGACGAAACCTGGAAACAGCACAAGCACTGGCAAGTTATATGCAAGGCATTGATAAGGCAGGCAAAGGGAGAATTTGAGAAGAAGCTTGCTGTGGAAGCAAAAACATGTAATAAAGACTTTTTAAAGTACATTCGTAGCAAAAAACCTATGAGAGTCAGTTGGTCCATTAGATGATAGAAGGGTTAAACGGGCACTAAGAGGCGACAAGGCGATGGCGGAGATACTGAATGAATACTTTGCTTCGGTCTTTACTGAGGAAGATGTAGGGATGTTACCCATGACTGAAGTGGTATTTAAAGGTGCGGAAGAATTGAAGGAAATATCGATACATCGGGAAAATGTATTACAACTATTAGATAAACTGAATAGTAGCAAATCACCTGGGCCGGATGATATACATCCAGGGGTGTTGAAAGAACTGAAATATGAGATTGCAGACCTGTTATTAGTAATCTGTGAACTATCATTAAAATAATCTCTAATACCTGAAGATTGGAGGATCGCCAATGTAACACCAATTTTTAAAAAGGGTTCCAGGGGTGATCCGGGAAACTACAGACCGGTGAGCCTAACGTCAGTACCAGGAAAAATGGTAGAAACCATCATAAAAGAACAAAATTGCTGAACATGTAGATAGTCATGGCTTAATGGGAGACAGCCAACATGGCTTTAGACAAGGAAGATCTTGTTTTACTAATCTGTTATGTTTTTTGAAATTGTGAATAATCAGGTGGACAAAAGTGAGTCAGTTGATATAGTGTATCTGGACTTTCAGAAAGCCTTTGACAAGGTCCCTCATCAGAGACTTTTGGTAAAACTAAAAAGTCATGGGATAGGAGGCAGTGTATTATTGTGGATCAGGAACTGGTTAAAAGATAGACAGCAGAGGGTAGGGCTAATTGGCCAATTTTCCCAATGGAGAAAGATGAATAGTGGTGTACCCCAGGGATCTGTGCTGGGTCCGCTGCTTTTTGACATATTCATAAATGACCTGGAAAAGGGAATAACGAGTGAGTTTATCAAATTTGCAGATGACACAAAACTATTTAAAGTTGTTAAAACCCAAGAGGATTGTGGAAAATTGCAAGAGGATCTTGATAAATTGGAAGACTGGGCATCAAAATGGCAGATGAAATTTAATGTGGAGAAGTGCAAAGTTATGCACCTAGGGAAGAACAACCCAAACTATAGTTACACGATGCAAGGTTCCACATTAGGAACCACCTCCCAGGAAAAAGATTTAGGCGTCATTGTGGATAACATGTTAAAACCCTCGGCCCAGTGTGCAGCGGCGGCCAAGGAAGCAAATAGAATGCTAGGTATCGTAAGGAAAGGAATGGAAAATAAAACAAAGGATATTATAAATCTCCAGGAACAAGCAGGAATGAGTCTTCACATATGGGGTACGTCGGCGCCGACGGAGCCCGCACGGAAATGCTCCCCAGCATCCAATCAGAAAGCCTTTGCGAGCATCCCTCGTGCCTGCGCGGTGACTTCCCGCCTTTCCCACTGCCTCTCCCCAGTTTTCATTTTTCCGCGGAGCCAACAGGACGTACCTCCTGTCACCGCAGAAACTTTTTTCTTTAAAAATCCTTAATTTCTTGTTTTCCTGTGGTCGCGGCTGTCTTCCCGCCGATACCGGCACCGCCGGTGTTTTATTCTTTTCTTTTCCAACTTAGAGAAATAACTTCTCCTCAGTTTTTTCTTTTATCTTTTTGAGGCCTAACAGGCCTTTCCAACATGGAGCCTTCTTCCCCTAAGAAGTGCCTTCACTGCGGAAACTTAGTTTACTTTTTAGACTCCAGTGCCTGGTGTCTAACCTGTTTGGGTCCTGACCCCTTTTCCCCTGGTCCATCGGGCTTTAGTATCGGGAGAAGACCTTCCCTTTTTCGGGTATCTCTCGATGCCGTTTTTCCTCCTGAGGTGAGGATGCGGGTTTATTCTTCTCTCCAGGATCAGGTAACCCACAAACAGTCTGTTAAGACTAGCCAATTCTTGATGGGTAGGTCTCATGACCAGCATGATGACGGCTCCGGCCTTGCCCTCAAGTCCCCATTGGCAATAAGACCCCGGCGGGAGTCTTCGGGCTCCAAAGCATTTACGGGGTTTCAGGTTGTTCCTGGGGTTCACTCCTCACAGAACATACCTGATCCATGCTCGGGGGTGGTATCCACTTCGAGCAGTACCGATCGCCCGGCATCGGCACCGGTGTCGAGTGCCCCACTCTTCACCGAGGATCGTCAGCTGGTGTCCTCGGTACCTTCAGGACCGATCGACCCGACCCGGACTGGTTTTCCTGCTTCCCAGTCATGCACGGGGTTGGTGCCGGCTTCGAGTGGTGCCGATCCCCCGGCATCGGCACCGGTGTCGAGTGCTCCGCTCTTCACCAGGGATCGTCATCGGGAGTCCTCGGTGCCTTCGGGGCCGATCGATACGACCCAGTCTAGATTTCCTGTATCCCAGCCAACCACAGGGTTGATACCGGCGTCGAGTGGTACCGATGCCCCGGCATCGGCATCGGTGTCGAGTGTTCAACTCTTCACCGGGGATCGTCATCTGGTGCCCTGGGTACCTTCGGGGCCGACCGATGCGCCCTGGATGGGCTTTCCTCTATCTACGCCATGCTTGGGGGGGAGTACCGGCTTTGAGCGGTACCGATACCCCGACATTGGCGCCGGTGTCGAGTGTTTCTCTCTTCACCAGGCGTCATCCTCGGACGTCCTCGATGCCTTCAGTACCGATCGATACGATTCCGATTGACCTTCCAGTAGCGGCATTGCTGATTCCCCAACCGACGCTCGGTTCGATGCCCAGTCTGGAATCCATATCCAGTCTAGATGACTTGGTCCCGATGCGTTTCGGAGCCGATCCATGTCGCCTCCGACTACGCAGTACCGAGGATAATCACCAAAGCTCTCTGGTTACCTCGGTACCGCTTCGGCAACCTCCGATACCTGCTACGATGGCATTACCATCCCCGATGCCGGTACCGGTGTCGACGTCGTTTCCTGCAGTTCCATCGGTGCCATCGATCCTTTCTATGCCTAGCTTGGAATCGATACCGGGAACCGACGACGCAATACTAAGTGCCTCGAATCAGAACTGTCCGTATCGTTCTCCATCTAGCAGGATTCTTTGTATGCACCAGTCCAGTAGGTCTTCTGGTGTTCACGCTGCTCATTCAACCTCAGCCTACCCAGGAATAGTTCCTCTGGGAGATCCTTCTTTTCAGAAATTTCTCCTTGAAATGGCAGCCTTTCTTGCCATTCCTATTCCTGGTCCTACTCTTGACCAAGATCCTGCAGAAAAGGAAACCATAATGCTTCCTTTGCATCAGTCTTTGCAGGACCTTCTTCTGAGGATTTGGGAATCACCTTTAAAGGTTCCTGCGCCTTCTACAGCCATGAATGTTCTGTATCAGGTGCCTCCCTCTCCGGGGTTTCAGAAAAGCCAACTTCCACTTCATTCCATTGTAGTGGAATCAGCAATGAGGAAGGTCAGAAGCAAGAAGAAGCATTCTTCTTTCCCACCAGGTCGTGCATCCAAAGCACTTGATGCCTTTGGACGTCAAACCTTCCAAACTTCTATGTTGGCTTCAAGAATTATTTCATATATTTTTTATGAGTCTCACACTTCAGGAGGTCACAGAGAAGTTATCTCTTTTGTCTCCTTTTTTGTCAGAACCCAAGGCCTCTGACTATTCCTTGCTTCTTAATCATAGCAGGAATATCTCTTGGTTCCTTTCTCGTGCTTCTCTAGACTCTTTTGAGTCTGTTAGCAGATCCTCTGCTATTGCCATTGGAGCGCGTCGTACAGCGTGGCTGCAGGCTTCAGACTTGAGCAGATGGGCAAAACATACACTGGGTAATTCTCCTTGTACTGGAGACAATTACGTCAGGTTGCTCATTGCTCCACTGACTTTCCTAGTTCTGGAAACCATCCTAAGCCTTCTTTTTTCCCCAGGATGTAGGAAATGTCCTACCAAACCTTCTTTCCCGAAGAAGAGAAAGTTTCATCCTTCTGCCCATCCTCCCGGTGAAGCAAGGGACATCTCATCCTAGTCTGAAGTCTCCAGACTCTACCCAGTCTGCTCATAACCAGCAACCATAGGTTCCTGTGTATTGCAATCTACGGTTAACTTCCCCTTAGCAGAAGTTTATTCGTCAAACTCTACACTGGTTTCTTTTCCAGTATGCTATGCTCTCGGATACTTTTGTCCATGGGTTGCAGAATTCTCCCATTCTTACTACCACGAAGGGAGGTCACAACTATCCCATGATAGTTTCTGTCCCCATATGGACATCTTTTCCTTCAGCTGCCTTACCCTATGGTAAGTCACTTTCCAACCCCCTCTCTTCCAGGGTTTCCCCTGCTTGAGTTGGTGCCATACTGAAACACTTTTTTTCTTCCAGTGTAGCCTGTTTTTCCTTCACTGCGTGCTCTGAACAACTCATCGGACAGGGACGGAGATTCTCTCCGCTGCCTTTGTCTGTTTTCTCTCTGTTTTCTACAGGAGAATCCCCTCTGTTTTGTTCAGTTGCTGTATATGTAGGAGTTCCAGTGATTACTTTAATGCTCATTGCAAGCTGCTTGCAACTATCTTGCATAATACTATTCACTGCAGCTTATCTTCTAGCCATATCCTTTCCTCGGATGTGGCAACACGCCTGACTTCTGTCAGTTTTATCTTATAATTTTCCTGCACAATGTTCTCGACAACCTTCAGTGAAGCTTCTACTCTGGGCCCTTACTACAGAGCATTGACCTTTGTCTCTGAGGGTCTTTCATATACAGCAGACAAGCTTTTCTGCGTAAATGTCCACGGAGTTCCCAATCTGACCGGAATATGCTCCTGTTCCTTACAGCTTGGCATTATGTTTTTCTACTCCACTGGACAACGCATACTCCTTTATTGTACATGATACCCCTGAACCCCTTGGCTGGGTCACTCTGGTATCTTCGTCTGATACGTCCAAAGGACAAGAAGAACACATAAAGTCCTAAAGTACTGCTGACGTACTCTTGCCAGACTGCTGTTATCCTCTGTTTTTCACGCAACCATACTGGTTCTTCCACTGACCTACATTCCTGCTCCACAGAAATCGATTCTCTATATTTCTTCAGGTGGGCTTCACCCCCTATTGATGGATGAATTTTTTCCCCATCACATTCCCCATGTGAATGTTTTTTTTTGTGTGGCTCAGTTGCAGGCATGTATTCTGAAACATTATTTTTATGTATGTGGGCATACATGTTTTTGTACCCTGGGTGGGCGTCAGCCATCCCACCTCTATCTATACATATATCTATCTACATGTCTATATGTAGATATATTAAAAAAAAAACTACTTGTCTACATACATATATTCTCATAGGTATAGATATGTATGTCTTCCATATATATATATATATATATATATATATATATATATATATATATATATATATATATATATATATATATATATATATATATATACATATATATATACACACATACGCATATTGGGAGATGTCCATAGCACCCTATGTCTACCTATCTCCCTGACTGTCGGTGCTTAGGTTTTTATTTCCTTATGGGGTCCGGACAGTCAACTTGCCTATTTTCATACGGCTCAGTGACTGGGACGGGTTATACTAACCATTCCTGCTGTGACGTCAACAGCTTCTATTTTTGTTATACATCTCCCTACCTGTGCAGTCTCAAACTTCAATGTCTTCCTATCGCTTAAGAGCTAGGAAGGACAGTGTACATCTTCAGTGTTCCTGAGTACACTTCTGTTCTCCTTGGGAATAGGGGCTTTTTTACATACCCTCTCTTCCCTTCCGGACTGGGCTAATTTTCCAGATCGGTCAGTCGTCTTCTTTTAGTCCTCAATGTTTATGACTCTGTACCTAAATGAGTTCTCAGCTCTTCCCATAAAGCTTTTCATTGGAGACCTGCCGATCTTCTCCTGCCCCGGCTGACACCTGGGTCACCTGCCCATTCCAGATTGGAACTTCTTCCTCACTGCTGTGGAGTCACCTTGAAGATTCCGCTACTGCATCTACAGTCTACTTCCTACAATCCAGTAGGTAAGCTCTGTATTGTGCTAGTTCATTAAATATTTTGATACTTGACATACCTTCTAAAGACTTTTTTCCCTGTAGTCTTTAGATTCGCTGTTCCTCTACAGCTCTGCTCTATTCAACTCCTACCCTCCATCCCCCAGGGGATGCCGGAGATCCAGGTTGGGAAATGCCGTCCTGTTCCAGGGATACGCATTTTATGGGATCTCCCCTGGCACCCACAGCTAGGGAGTCCCCATATGTGAAGACTCATTCCTGCTTGTTCCTGGAGATAGCACAGTTACTTACCTGTAACAGGTGATCTCCGGAACAGCAGGAATTAGTCTTCACAACCCACCCACCTCCCCTAGGAGTTGTATCTATCTATTTCCTTTCCTCTTTCTCTCCTTCTGTCTCAGCTATGAAACTCAACTGGGGAGAGGCAGTGGGAAAGGCGGGAAGTCACCGCGCAGACATGAGGGATGCTCCCAAAGGCTTTCTGATTGGATGCTGGGGAGCATTTCCATGCGGGCTCCGTTGGCGCCGACGTACCTCATATGTGAAGACTAATTCCTGCTGTTCCGGAGATCACCTGTTACAGGTAAGTAACTGTGCTTTCCTCTATATCGTTCCATGGTGAGACATCACCTTGAATATTGTGTGCAATTCTGGTCGCCGTATCTTTAAAAAGATATAGCATTTTTAGAAAAGGTTCAGAGAAGAGCCACCAAAATGGTAAAGGGGATGGAATGATATCCCTCTGAAGAAAGGCTAAAAATGTTGGGGCTCTTTAACCTGGAAAAGAGACGGCTGAGGGGAGATATGATAGAAGTCTATAAATTAATGAACGGAGTGGAACAGGTAAACGTAGATCGATTGTTTACATTATTAGAATATAGAAAGACTAGGAGGTATGCAATGAAGCTACAGGGTAAACTATTTAAGACAAATAAAAGAAAATATTTTTTCACTCAACATGTAATCAAACTCTGAAATTCATTACTGGAGGATGTAGTAAGGGCTGTTAGTGTAGCTGGGTTTAAAAAAGGTCTGGTTAAGTTCCTGGAGGAAAGGTCCATAAACCATTATTAAGAAGGGACCCAGGATATCAATGCTTGACCCAATACAAGCTTTGTGGAACCTGTGTCTTCGGGAAACTGCTAGGTACGAATGACCTAGATTGGCCACTGTTGGAAACAGGATACTGGGCTTCATGGACCTTGGTCTGACCCAGTATGGCATATCTTATGTTCTTATATGTTGCCATCAGTTCTAAGTATAATTGATTGCACCCATGTGGTCCTGAAGTCATCCCGCCATGATGAAAGGATGTGGGGCTGTAGGGGCTATTGGCAAAACCTGTTGTGGGCATGGAGAAGTGACAAGTCTGTGTGAGACAGGCACAACTGAAGGATGGTGGAGGGACTGCCAGGGCACCTGTATGGGGAGGTGACGCATGTGCTAGGATAGGGGATGGCTCCAGAGTGAGTGGAAGGTAGTCATGCCATAAGTAGGTAGGTGCTCCATCTGATCCCTGACACTGAATATATGTTAGCAAATGCTGTCAGCACATGTCCTGGCAGCCCAACTTAGAAGGGGGGGGCAGCACATATTGAACACTGCTGGAGCACAGAGTTATCGGGATTTGCGCAGTGCTGATGACTGTGTAGAGGGAGTGAGCACATGGTGGTGGATGGCACTGTGGACAGGGCAGCGGCAGCACCAGAGCTGGAAGAGGACGCTGGGATGTCAGGGTTGCACAGATGGTTGTAGAAGATGTCACACATGTAGCTTGTGTCACATAGTAGTTAGAATGGCTGTTGCACAGACCACAATTCCTTACCAATTGCTCTACATGCATGTGCTCCCCCCCCCCATGACCCCACAGGTGATAGGGGATACCCACTGATGACCTGTCTCATGATACCGATGTGCAACATGCAAACTGCCCAGGAGGAAAACTACAATAGAGCGTTGGTAAATACAAATGTGGTGGTGGAGCAGGCTTTTGGGTTCCTGAAAAGCAGGTTCCAATGCCTTAACAGGAGTGGGGGAGAGCTGCTGTACAACCCTGAATAAGTCTGCCTCATCTTTACAGCATGCTGCATTCTCCAGAATATTGCCATACAGCAGGGGATCGAGCTGCCACAGGAGGAGGTGTCTGATGTCGATCATTCTCTGAGGGGCTTGAGAAGGATCAACACATTGGCAGCCAGAATGTGACAGCAGCAGCACAAGCAGCAAGAGAGAGATTGATACGGGAGAACCTCTATTGTGAGTACAGTGCAGTACAGATCACCAACACCATCACTAATGTGTCCTCTTCCCATCCTGAATCTCCTCTTGTGACCCTCCAGCCTTCCTCCCAACCCAAGCATTATGTCTTAGTAGTGCTGCCTTTGAGGCATTGCTAGCTGTCTCATCTTTCTCCCCAAGGTTTCAGGCCTCATCAGGCTGAAGCCTGAAGATCCCTGATGTCAAGCCATTGCTCCCCAGGGAGGCATTTACCTCAGGTACCCGCCTCACAACTGCAATATCACCTAGGGAGTGTGAGATGAAGGCCATGGAGGCAGCTGGGTTCCTGGATAGGCAGCACACTGCCTCCTGGTGCCTCTCCTGCTGCTGTCATTTCACACATCTACTGGGTTGAGTCGCATAACTCCTGGCTTATCTTTTTGAGGCTTGTGAGGATGCCCTTAGTCAGTCAAGCTGACCATCTCTGCCTCATCTTGCAGCATCTGCTGTTCAGCAGCATCAGAACAGTCGATGAGTTGCTCAGGGATGGGGAACTCCAACTTCAGCAGACCCTGGGGATGACCTTGTGGCTGAGGAGGTTGAGTTGTTGTTGCAATGGTGGAGACTTCCTCAGCACTGGGAAGCGCAGCAGGTGCAGTGATGTGACTGGGTTGTTGAGGAATACCAGGACACAGCTGTTTGTGCACTCCAGAAGGAGGGTCTGGTTGGGGGTCCATATATGGGAGAGGCAGTAAGCAAAGGTTTAGGATGAGGGGGGTGCATCTGCCTACAAAAGAGATGGGGACTATGTGGGCTGACACATGTGGATCTCCCCCTCCCCATGGAGCAGAGGAGTAGTGAATGTAGGCCATGACACAGGGTAAAATTAGACAGCCCATGCTATCAGAATGGCAAGGTGTTAGCAGTAGCAATACATGGGAAAAATGTAGGTGGTAAACCGGGCCCACTCACCTTCTGGTGCAGCTGGAGTGAAGCTATCCTGGCTAGTAAACCCAGCAATACAGCGGTAATTAATAGATGCTAACACCTTTTCCTCCAGGTTATTCAGGGCCTTCCACCATTCTGGTGGCACTTTCAAGTTCAATGCCTGCTTTGCCTTAACTGCTGGTGGAGCACACACCACTTCTTTATGCCCTGGACCTCTCTATTATGGTGGTGCATAGCATTCACCTGCCTATCAATGTCATGCTATGCACGCTGCTGGTTGTGGGAATCCCCAGAGCCAGATAATTATGCTCCTTAAGGATGAGGCCAATAGCGAGTTCCACCTCTGCAGCCGAGAGGTTCTGCTTCCTTGTCCTCTATCCAGCATCTCAGGCCTGACTGTGCATATCTGTCACATACATGGTTATGATGTGAGCAGGCAGCAACCTATCTGTGGATATTGCACAGGTACATAGGTCTGTGTGGCCACACCCACACACAAATAGCTGCCTCATAGGCACATTCAAAAAAAAGGCACCATGTCACTCCAAATTGTGGATTGGGCTGTGATAACCAGTTAGCTTAGCCCACTTCAATATCCTGTATTCTACCCGTGTATGTAGAGTTACCCGCATATGACACATATGCCCTTGAGGTGCATAGTCTGTTTGGATGGCCTAAAGTCCCAAAAGACTAGGGTATGTGTATATCCCTTTCAGGGCTGGGCGCCAAGTTGTCAGACATGTGGGCACCCCAGGCAATGTGAAAAACATGTGCCCCCCACAGAGTCTGGCTCTAATGTGTGATGGGGACAGTCGTGTGCTTTCCTGCCCCCATTTTTCTAACATCCTAGGGAGTTGCCTATGATACATGAACTTTACCTCGTTCACTCCCCGTTTTTCACTGTGGCTCTTAACAGGTTACACACATGATTTGGCCCTTACAGTGGTCGACACTAAGTCTGTGGGTCCCTCCAAGTACGGATGGTGTCTAAAGGGGCAAGTGCTGAGGTGACTGCCAACCCAGCTGCATGGCGCAATGTCAGTCCACTTGGGGTGACAGAACATGCCATTCCCACCTACTATGGGGTCTATTCCACTGCTACATATGAGACTATTTGGAATTTTCCACCTTGTGGTTGACGTTGGTCTGAGCAATGGGAAACTGAATACCATTCACATGACCCTCTGTAGTCACCCACTGAAGTACAACAAGATAGTATGTGCCATGCTCAATGCCCAGCTCAATAGTTGCTGGGCATACATGTATCTGTGCAGTGATGTGTAAGGACACTCCCTGCTTGTCAGAGCTTAAAATCTCATCAAGATATACAATAGCTAAGGACAAAGACACAACCAGGGATGGTATGGAGACACATAGGGGACTGAGCAGATCAGGATCCTAAAGCATCTCCAAAGAGGTGAGCCCTCAGCATGGATTTGAACAGGGACAGGGATGAAATCTGATGTACAGACTCGGGTAGTTTGTTTCAGGCATAAGGAGCAGCAAAGTGAAAGGCTCTGAGTTGGCAGTAGAAGAAAAGGGCATAGACAGTAGCAATCCACCAGAAATGTGGAGTTCATGAGGAGGGGCGTAGGGGGAGATGTGTAAACATGTGCTACCATTCCTCTCTCAACAACCCTGCAAGTGAGTCCACAACTAGGGAGACTATACAGGTCTGAGGCTGATGCCTGCAGATGCAGGTGTTGTGGCACTGTAGTGTGTGGTAGCGCCTTCTTGACACAACATGCATGGCAGAGGATGGTGCCTGCCATAGCCAGCAATTGTCCCTGATTGATTTTGAGGCTGTGCTATAAAGGAAGGACACACGCTACCCCATATGACCCAAAACTTGTGTTAGCCTCTGCTGACTGCAAGAAGAGGACACTGTCCAAGGGTTGGCCTTGAACCTACCACCTTAGCTGTGACAGGCAAGGCGACTCCTGCAGAGCTGCAATGTAGACAGGGGTGTGAGGGGCTTGTCATGCTATGTCAGCATGGCCACTGACAGTGATGCATGTCCCACCTGTCATTTACACCACACAGCCTACCAATGACAAGCTCCCACTGCCTAGGGAACAGAGCCAGATCAAACACAGATGTATGAAAGTTAGACAGACTTTATATATGAAAACTCTTTTTTATTTTATTTTTTAAACGGCAATCAGATAGCATATAACAGAGGTACATGGAGAAAATGGTGCAAAACATAGCTGTACATCATACCACCCATTTCCTGCCCCTTGCCCCAAAATAATTACTCCCCACAAAATATTCCCGCACGTCCATCCTACCCCCTCAAACCCTGTGTCATGGGCCCCCACTCCCACTATATGTCCAGTACAGCACCACTTCCTATGTGGTCTACTGCACCCCCTCCCCTGGCACCTCAGCCTGAGTGTTGCTGCTGCAGCAGGGTGTTAGTGAGGGACCATGGACTGTTGCATATAACCTCTGCTGCCCCCTCCATTGCCTCCCTCATGAGCCGCAGCTCATACACCTCTGCATCCCTAGAGTGCACAGGTTTCTGAGATCTGCCTGCATCACAGGGGGATAGGAGAGCAGCCCATAACCAGTAGCGATGGCCATTGGGGGCTGCTGTGGCAGGCTTTGGATGGCCAATCCTACATGGGTAGATCCTTGGTCCTGAGGATCTGATGTGCTTGTGGACTGAGTGGCCCTGGAGGGTGTGGGGTGATGCAATGGCAGCCCTTCGGGTCCATATAACTTCCTTGTCTCCATCTTTACAACTGGTGCTGACAGCACTGCAGCCACAGTGATGGTTCTCAAACCATCCTTAACTTTCTCCTGCCACTCCCTGTTTACCATTCTCCTCTTGCCCTCTCAGTGGATCTGCTTGTCACACACGCACCACTGTGCTTCCAACATCATTATCCTTGCATGTGGCCATACTGGGCTGGGAACACACACTACCCCAGCCAACATATTTATCTCTGTGCTAACACATAGCAGAGATTAGCATTGCTAAAAATAATGGCTGATAGTGTGGACATCCTGCACAGTATATTGGTTCTGTGGCACTATGCCAGGCTTGAACCTGTGTCCTCTTGGTTTGGTTGCAGTGTTCCTCTAGGCTGAGTCATTGCATCTGCTCTGTAAGTGGCTGGCTGGTGGTTTGCTATAGCGGCAGTTCTGGGTTGTGTGACATTGCAGGGCTGGCTGCTGTCTCCTCCAAGAGACTATTCTCCCTTGCGTGATGGATAGCTTTTGGGGGACAGGTTGAGGTGGTGGGTTTGAGGGCCATCCCTTTTTGGCCTGCCTACTATCATGCCCCATCCACCACCTGGCACCAATGGCTTACTCACCTGTGCAGCCACAACAGGATGGCCCTCCAGATGCATATGGCCAGCTGTAGATTAGTCTTGTGATGGCCACTGGGGTACATCATCAGCTCCCACTTCAACACCATGCATGCTAGGGCCTCTGCCTCCTCACTGCTAAAATTCTTCTACCTTCTCCAACTCTCAATTTTGTCTGTGACCCCTGTTCGGGGGGGGGGGCTCCTTGGGGAATGTGCCAATTGGGAGTCCCGCAGTGTATACCCAGGCATCATGATGCGGGGTTTTTATTACCTGTGTCATGTCCACACCATATCACACAGGTATATTCTAAGGTATATTGAGCTTCCCTCCCTCCAACCATGTATATATGCAATTAGTCCACTAGGTCCCATATGGGTGTGCATGTTGTCCCCCCATGTGCATTTTCCTGCATGCCTCCAGTACGGCGTCCATCTTCAAGCTGCTACATGGGCTTCTGCAGCACCCGCTGCAAACTCGCTAACCTTCATATTCACGGTTTACCTGCGTTTAATCCACCACACTCGTGATCCGTACCTTTCTTTAAGTGTCTGTTTTCCTGCAGATTGTGATGCCTTGCCATCTTACTGAATATCGGGCCCACGGATCATAAATAACACTTACAAAGGCTAATTGCAGCATAGCACATGATACTGCATGTTGTCTAACTGCAATATGCTGTCCACATCCACTCTGTTCTCATAACCTGCCCATTTTGCTCCCCTTTATGGGAATTACCATGTGGCAGATGTCATATCGGTGTGATAAGTTACCATGGTCCCATACTAACCGCTTCATGCATATTAGAGCATGCATTACCCATTAAGGCACTTTATAGTAAAGGATCCCTTAGTCTCTATTGATTAAATATTGTATTGCTACTTTTTTATTCTTTTAAATTATCACTAGATCTTATTGAACAAAAAGCAGAGCATATGATATATTAAGGACCATTTGGCAGGTTTAGTCTTCATCCCACTTTATATCCTGTTAGGCCACTGGTTTCTTGATTTCTCTTCAGTTCTTAGCGTCTAGGAATCATCCATGTTTATTGCCTGCTTTCTGGAGCCCTGTTCCTGCTTTTGCCACTTCTATCTCTGCTAGATGCCATTCTATTAATCTGCCATCTCTTCTAGGAAGAAATACTTATTTATTTAGTTCCTGTGTCAAGAGCTAGATTTATCTTTTAATCGCTGTTAGATGTAGGGCCTTGTGGGAGGCTGACCCCTCCACAAAGACAGACGTGGCTGAGGATCTATCTCTGAACATGTTCCATGGTGAAAATGTTGCCTTGTTCCAGCTCTCTTCATCCCACCACCCACCGCTGCCTTGTGCTGCTATCTGCCACTACAGCAATAAAAGTTTTGAAAAGTGAGATCAAACACATATGTTTCTCATAAAAACAGAAAGAAAGGGTTTGGTTTTGTCTTTCATAAATGCTGTAATACTGGTGGCCACAGCACAGGACAGTGGTAGGGTCGAAGAAACCCGCTCCTGCTGTTGAGGCAGGCTTTCAATGCCCTTATATTTGGGCACCCCAAGCCAATGCCTCATTGGCCTACTCCTTAAATTAGTCCTGAATAGTTCATTGTCATCCTTTAAATCATCAACAAAAGTAAATCGTGATCACCTTTCAGAGCTGATTATACTAGCCGAACGACAGCCGGACCAGATAAGTACTAATGCACCACTTTGTTGAAAATAGTGGGCCAATCTGGCACGGGCTGAGCTGTGCTAGTGCATCATAAGTTATTCAAATAACATGCCGGAAGGCAGACTATGAGAACATCCTGACAATAGAAAAGCATGAAGAGCTATAAGTAAAAGGCAACGCAACAGGTCATTGATGCAACAGTGAGCATAGATTTTAAGATTTTTATCTCAAACTTGTTAATGAGCTCCTTCCTAGTCTGAGACCTGGTTGCCAATTCAATATAACCTCTATTGGTGAAGAGTGGAGCGATAAATCCATTATATGATCCTTTAAATTATGACAGGAAATACTCAAAGGTCAAAAAGAAAGGAGAATACAGTATAATTCCATTAGCAGGAGAAACATTGTCAAAAAACATAGGCGGCTGTTGTTGAGGGAAATAGCCAACTGCTGCATTTTAGCATCAAAGGTTTTACTACAGAAATCAGTTTTACAATAACACATTTATTCTACTGTGATTCGATAATTGAGTCCAATAAACGAGAAACAGGACTTGATAGGAATGAAGGAACTATACAATTCATAAAGCAGGAAAGTGAAGAGATTTTTCTTTATTAGCTTTAAAATCCAGTTTAGCTATGGATAAAAAAAAAAGGGCTAGGAATCATGACGCAGGTAAAGTTTACAAAATTATTCTTTATTCTTTTCCTCCCCATCTCAAAGGGGAATAGTGACACCTGGTGGCTCAATGTAGTGTTATGTCACTATCTAGAATTAGATTCATAGTTGGTGCTTGGTTGGGGGTGACACTTTATTGGGGGTGATTACACCATGTAATCGATTTGTGCTGGAACCTATATATAGGCACTTACAGAACTTAAATAGCTTTGTTACAGAAGGCTGTACAAACTTATAGCACATAGTAACACAGTGTATGACGGCAGATAAAGACCAGTATGCTCCATCTAGTCTGCCCAGTAAGGTGACTAGAGTAGGTGTACCCGCCGCTCCGAGCAGATGACCCCTCTCTATTTGTTAAGGTACACTATAAAGAATAGTCACATTGTATTTTGATTTTATCCTGTTGCTATAAAGGAATCCACTGTGTCTGTCCCATGCCATTTTGATATTCTAGATATTTTTATTTTTACTTTAGGTTGTTGTCACTTATTCTATATTTGGTGAGGTTCTGTGTGTGTGTGTGACAGAGGCCAGATGGTCTGTTAACATGAAGTTTGTGCGTAGGGCTCTATACTGTACTGTAGTAATTTGACTTGTTCAGCTTTTCAGATATGTGTATGGATGTTCTAAGGCTCACTGCAATATTGCTAGTGCTGCTTTTTATCTCCAGGAACAAGCAGGAATAAGTCCTCACATATGGGTACGTCGGAACCGACGGAGCCTGCGCGGGAAAGCTCCCCAGCTTCCCTGAAAGGAAGCTTTTGGGGCCTCCCACTGCACATGCGCGCTGCCTTCCCGATTACCTGACCAGCTCTCCTCAGTTTCTCTTTTTCCGCGGAGCCAGCAGGTCGTGTTCCTGTCACCGCTGAAGAAATTATTGTTTTAGTTTGTTTCTTTAGACCGCGTACCTGCCTTCCCCATACCGAAACCGGTACCGCCGGTCTCTTTTCTTTTCTTTAAAAAAAAAAAAAAAAAAATTCTCTTTTCTGCACAACTTGGTGACTTCGGTTAGGCCTCAGGCCTACACGAATTCTCCTCATGGAGAAACCAGCCCCTGGTTTTAAGAAGTGTACCAAGTGTAGTGCTGTTATTTCAGTCACAGACACCCATGAATGGTGTCTTAAGTGTTTGGGACCTGACCACTCCATTCCGGACTGCCCATCCTGCTCCCAGATGTCTAAACGTGGGTTGCAGAACCGGGCCAACAAATTCCATGTGCTGTTTGCTTCTGATAATCCAGCATCACAGTCATCCAGGTCTTCCTCTCCGGATGGATCTCAGGTAACCAAACCCTCTGTGGGCAGGTCCTCAAAGAGCAAATCTCCTTCAAAGCATCGAGAGGCTCTCTCTTTTGAGTCTGAGGATCCTGCCCCAGCCAAACAACCCCGGCGGGAAGCTCTGGCTTCCAAAGCACCATCTATGGGGTTACAGGTTGACATCGATGGCACGGCCTCGACTGATCACCTGTTGGACTGCTCTGGGGTACCGGCCCATACCGGTACCGACATCCAGGCAGCAGTGGCGTCTATGAGCAATACTGTTCAGACCATGCAGCAGGCCATGCTGGCTTTTATCAATGCTGCGACGCCCTCGGTATCGCGTTCAGCGATACCGGGTCCGGTTCCGGTATCGTCTCCCATACCGGAACCGAGACCATCGACTTCCAAACGCAGATCGGTTCCGCATGCCGGATTCGGGTTTTTACCCGATACCGATCCCATACCCGGTACGCCCGATGTCGATACCAATCGGTATGCGTATCGTGCGTTGGAAGCAAATAGAGAATACTCTGATTCCTCTGAGGATTTCAACTCCTCTGAGGACTCTGATGAGCTGTCTCTAGTTCTCCATGAAGACCCCTCTTCCCCAAAGAGGAGAATGTCTCCACCAGAGGATTTGTCCTTTCAAGAATTCATTATTGAATTAGCTAAAGGACTTTCTATTACCACATCCTCAGAAAAAGAACCTAGATCAAAGAAATTGGATATTTTAGGATACCCCAAGGTTCCTAAAGAGGCAGTCACCCTGCCTATCCATGAAATCCTTCAAGAACACTTGATGGACTTATGGGAGGCTCCTCTAACGTTGTCTCCTTATTCTCGTAGGCTGGACACCATGTACCGGGTCCCTCCTTCTCCTGGTTTTCAAAAGACTCAGTTGCCTCACCATTCCATTGTGGTGAAGTCTGCACTGAAAAAGATTAAGAGTACCAAAAGGCACTCTTCTACCCCTCCAGGACGAGAATGTAAGACCCTAGACTCTTTTGGCAAGAAAATTTTCCAGGCTACTATGCTTATAGCCAGGATTAATTCTTACAGTCTGTATATGGGCATGTTTCTTAGAGAACTTGCCCTAAAGATACGACCTTTTGCCTCCTTTATCCCTGAGGATAGAAAAGAGGAGTTCATTTCTCTGGTGAAACAGCTTCTAGATGTTTCTAAGTTCTCCAACAGAGCAGCTTTTGATTCCTTTGAGGGTGCCGGTAGAGCTTCGGGCATTCCTATTGCAGCCCGGCGACTTGCTTGGTTCCAGGCCTCTGACCTAGAACCCTGGGTCCTGGATGGCTTACGGAATCTGCCCTGTACAGGTGAGAACTTATTTGGTAAGGACTGGCAAATTAAAGCCACCCAAATGGATGCAGAAAATGCTACCTTGGATAGACTTTCTAAGTCTACCTCTGCTCCTGCCAAGAAAAAGTCTTTCAAGAGGCCTTACTACAAGAAGGCCAGATTTTCCACAAATACTGGCCAACAATCTTCTCAGCCTCGCTTTGCTACTAAAGTCAGCAACCTAAACAGGCAAAGTCAAAGCCTGCAGTGTCTACCACTCCTCAGCAGGCTCAACCCCCTCAGGGGTTTTGACTTGCCCCTAGAGAACTTAACATTTCTGGCTCTAGAACAACCAGAGCCCCTCACCATTCCCGGAAGGTTAGCTCACTTTGCTCCCAGATGGGAGCAAATCACATCAGAGCAATGGACCCTCTCTATCATCAGAGAGGGCTACAAACTTCATTTTTCCAACCTTCCTCCATATACCATGGTGAGGCACTTCAATTCTCCCCCATTTCTCCTGAACCTGTTGGATCAGGAGGTCTCTTCTCTCCTTGCTCAAGGGGCCATAGAAGAGGTTCCTCTTCAACAAGGGACAGGATTCTACTCCCCTTATTTTCTCATAACAAAGAAGACAGGGGGATTCAGACCTATCCTAGATCTGAGAGAATTGAACAAATTTCTGTACAAGGAGAAATTCAAAATGCTTTCTCTAGGCATTCTCCTTCCATACCTTCAGAGTCAGGATTGGCTTTGTTCTCTAGATCTCAAGGATGCGTACACACATATACTCATCCACCCATCCCACAGAAAATATCTAAGATTTCTGTTTCAGGGAAAACATTTCCAGTACAGAGTACTTCCCTTCGGTCTAGCCTCTGCTCCAAGAGTATTCACCAAATGCATGGCAGTTGTTGCCGCATTTCTAAGAGGTCTGGGAATTTTTGTATTCCCATATCTGGACGACTGGCTCATCCGAGCTCCATCTCAGTCAGAGGCCCAGATTTCCCTGGACCGCACAAGGCACCTTCTGCAGTATCTGGGACTGGTGGTAAACCTTCCCAAGTCTCAACTTACCCCTACTCAGTCTCTAGAATTCATAGGGGCCCAGTTGGACACCACCACTGCAAGGGCCTACCTGCCTCAAGTCCGGGGCCAACGTCTGCTGTGCTTGGCCTCCCAAGCTCAGTCCAGCAGTCACTTGACAGCCAGAGAAATGCTGCAACTTCTGGGCCACATGGCCTCCACGGTACACGTGGTGCCCTACGCTCGTCTTCACATGAGAGCAGCTCAATGGACCTTGGCCACCCAGTGGTCTCAAGCATCAGGAGCGCTCTCCGACCAAATACTCACCTCAAAGCGTCTGTTTTGGTCCCTCCAATGGTGGATGTCCACCAAGAATCTGTTGTTGGGGGCCCCCTTCCAACCTTTGTTGCCCCAAGCAACCCTCACAACAGATGCCTCCCAAACAGGGTGGGGAGCCCATCTACAATCCCTCTCCACTCAGGGTACTTGGTCTCCGCAGGAGACCACCCTTCACATCAATCTCCTGGAACTGCGAGCAATCTTCTTTGCCCTCAAAGTCTTCCATACCCTCCTTGTCAACCTGACCGTCCTAGTTCAGACAGACAATCAGGTGGCCATGTTCTACGTAAACAAACAAGGAGGGACAGGCTCTCTGTCGCTTTGCAACGAAGCTCTCAGATTATGGGCCTTCGCCAGAGAGCATCAAATTCATCTTCTGGCAGTATATCTTCCAGGGGTTCAAAACTCTCGGGCAGACAGACTCAGTCGAGTTCTGCTCCCACACGAATGGTCCCTACATATGGACCAGATAGGCAAAATCTTTCAGGAATGGGGAACCCCGGACATAGACCTCTTTGCAAGTCCGTGGAATGCCAAACTTCCCCGGTTCTGTTCCAGGACTCCGTGTCAGGAAGCTCAGGCCAACGACGCCTTCCTCCTGCATTGGGGTCAGGAATTCCTATATGCCTTTCCACCCATTCCTTTGATTCCCAAGACTCTGTTCAAACTCCAGAGGGATCACGGATCCATGATCCTCATAGCTCCACGCTGGCTACGCCAAGTGTGGTTCCCTCTACTTCTGCATCTCTCCCAGGGACCCTCCCTGGACCTGGGAGCTGCGCCAGACCTCCTCTCTCAGGAGAAAGGGACTTTGTGGCACCCAAACCCCAAGTCCCTACACCTCAGAGCTTGGTTACTGAAGGCCTAAGCCTTCATGACTTCAATCTTTCTCAACCAGTGAAAGATATCCTGCATGCCTCTAGGAAACCCTCCACGAGGCGTTCCTATGCTTTCAAATGGAAACGCTTTTCCATTTGGTGTGCTCAACAGGGTCTTGACCCTCTAGCACTTCCTTTGAATTCTCTACTAGACTATCTCCTGCATCTTTCTAATGCAGGCCTTAAGACGAATTCAGTAAGAGTCCATTTGCGTGCTATCACAGCATCCTTAAAACCTATAAATGGACAACCTGTCTCCTCTCATCCGCTTGTTGCAAGATTCATGAGAGGCCTGACTCTAACTAAGCCTCCCATCCGACCTCCTCCGGTAGCATGGGACTTGAACCTAGTTCTAGGTCAGCTTATGAAGCCACCTTTTGAGCCTTTACACTCCACCTCCTTGAAATTTCTTTCATGGAAGGTAGTTTTCCTCATTGCAGTCACTTCAGCTCGCCGCATCAGTGAACTGCAGGCTTTAGTGGCTAATCCACCTTATACTAGATTTCATCATGATAAGGTGGTCCTTAGGACGAACCCCCACTTTATGCCCAAAGTGGTTTCGCCTTTTCATCTTAATCAAGAGGTATATCTACCTGTCTTTTTTCCGGCTCCTCATGCATCCAGTGCAGAGAGGAACCTTCATACTTTAGATTGCAAAAGAGCTCTTGCCTTTTACCTCAACAGGACTCAGCCACATCGAAAGTCTTCCCAGCTTTTCGTGGCTTTTGATCCTTCTCATTTGGGATGTCCAGTCTCCAAACGTACACTTTCCAATTGGATTGCTCAGTGTATTTCCTTTGCTTACCAGAGTAAAAACGTTTCTCTGGAAGGCCATGTCACAGCTCACAATGTGAGAGCCATGGCCACTTCTATGGCTCATCTTCACTCTGTCTCCATAGATCAGATCTGTCGAGCCGCCACATGGGCCTCGGTTCATACCTTCACAGCCCATTACTGCTTGGACAAGGACTCCCGCCGGGATGCCTTGTTTGGTCAGGCTGTCCTCAAACACCTGTTCCATACTTGAACAACTCCTGCCCACCTTCCCAGGATGGATGCCTGAGATCCATACGAAGATGGCGAACCCTTGGAACGGGATCTCCCAGGCATCTTAGCTAGGGAGTCCCCATATGTGAGGACTTATTCCTGCTTGTTCCTGGAGATAGCACAGTTACTTACCTGTAACAGGTGATCTCTGGGAACAGCAGGAATTAGTCCTCACAACCCACCCACCTCCCCTAGGAGTTGTATCTTCTATCTATCTTCCTTTCCTCTCTCTATTGTCTCAGCTATAAACTCGAACTGAGGAGAGCTGGTCAGGAAGGCGGGAAGGCAGCGCGCATGTGCAGTGGGAGGCCCCAAAAGCTTCCTTTCAGGGAAGCTGGGGAGCTTTCCCGCGCAGGCTCCGTCGGTTCCAACGTACCCATATGTGAGGACTAATTCCTGCTGTTCCCAGAGATCACCTGTTACAGGTAAGTAACTGCTTTCTGGTTAGGCCCCTTCTTTGAGTTTTGGAAGTTTATGCTGGTATGGTATGGCAGATTTGGCCTTGTAGATCTTCGGTAACTTTTCTTATAGGGTTTCATATTAGTTCACAATGTAAATAGATTATGTATATAGTTAACCCTGTTTTCCAAGTTTATACTCCTGTTCGATGTAAACCTGACAGCTTGTTGTTATGGTTGTTAAGTTATAATGTAAACCGCACTGATGCTAAATAGCGCGGTATATAAGAAATTGTAATAAAAAAAATAAAAAAATAAAATAATAAAAATAATACTGTAGAATATTTGTTAGTGAGATGACCAGAATCAGATTTTTTTTAAAACTATCACAGCCTGAATGATAAGTATTTACTGCTAACTAGTTATTTTTATTTTTGCTATGCATTTGTCCTTTCACTGCAATTTTCTTACCAGTATTTCTCCTTCATATCCAATGTTGTATCATGTGAAAAGAGTTTGTAAATGAGCTTTTGGGAAAAGGGAAGGTGGGATGTAGCCAACATTAATAATAACGAGGGAGGAGGCACCAGAAATCCTAGTACCGGCCCTGCCAAGGCCAGCCATATGCATGAAGCAGGACAACTTTGGGCTGCGATCGGGGCTGTCGGCGGCCATGGTGGGCCCAATTACAGCCCTGGGCAGTGGCGGCAGAATTTAAAAAGAAAAGCGAAGGGGCTGGGCTCACAGCATATGGGGTCATGGCAGGCATCGGGGAGAGCCGCAATCACTGTGGCTGCTCCCATTTAAGGCCCACAGTGCTGTGGCTACTTCTGGGCACTACCGCCACAATCCTCACAGCAATCCAGTACTCTAGAGTAGCCACAAGCACCACAGGCCTTAAACAGGAGCCCCACAGTGATCATGGCTCTCCCCGCTGCCTGAGCCCAGTCATTCTGTGAGGTGATCAGACAGCGTGATGTGGAATACAACATGTTCTATTTCTCTGTTCATCTGTGAACAGTGAAATTATTCCTTATGGTAAGACTGTAAATTGCTTAAATAGGATTCACAAATGGTTAGCTGTTAACAATCATGCATTGAACACTGGTAAAACACAAGCTATGATTTTTAGTAAAAATGGAAAGATTGTGAGTTTAGATAGTTGACAGAAGGATTGCATTCCTTACAAAGATTCATTAGCTTGGAGCTATATTGGGTTCTGAACTTTGGTGAAATCACAACTGAGAGGTGTGAAATGTGTTTATTATAAATTAAGAGTGTGAGACAGCTGAAACCATATTTTGCTGATAGTGATTTTCGCACAATACTTCAGAGTTTGTTTCTAGTTTCAGATTATTGTACAGTTCCATATTTTGGGTTGCTGACTAGCTATCTGAGAGTTTTACAACACACTCTGAATTCAACAATACTGTACATCTACTGGTGGGAAATGCAGTTGGGAGCATGTCACACCATGCTTGTTCTCTCAGTGGATGAATGAGTAAAATTTTAAATTAATAACCACTTTCTTTAAAGTCTTAAAGAATTCTGAGCCTATAGGAAGACAAATTTGATTACTGCATGTTTTCCTTACACACCCCGATGCCATCGCACAGTAATCAGTCATTCGAACATCAGTGACTTCAGTACCTAGAGCGAAAACTGATTAATAGGATTTTATCCAGTTGCGGGACAATATTCAGGAATTCTCTGCCAGTAACTATTAAAAATAAATCAGATCTGATGGTCTTCTGAAGGAAAGTTTAAACTTATTTGTATTCTAAGGTTTTTGATAGCATATAAAGGATTCTTCATTTATTACATTTATGATTAGGACTGTTTGCACATGACTTATGTTTGTTTGTCTTGTAGTTCTTTATTTTATTTCAAATCTTAGTTTGTAATCCACTTAAGATGAAGAGTAGGTGGAATATAAATTTTTAATGAAATAAATAAGATACACAAACACATACAAAACAGAAGGATTAGAAATGATTCCACAAGGCTTGCTCGGTATGCGTTCGCACCACTTACCCCCTACGGTGCTGCCACACCCATATCTCTAACAGGGTGTCTCTTAGTAATTGAGATGTGTATTTCGTTTTCTTTGTTGTAAATTCTACTGTGAAGCCTACTGACTGAATCGTATCACTTTTTTCTTAATTATTGCTATGTGAGGTGTGAAGTGCTGTCAGTTAGTGTGGACTCACGGCGACCCTGTGGATAGTTGTGCTAAATTGTATTTGCCCTTCAGTCAGGCAGCTAGTTGTTGATAGAGCGGTCTCCATAGTTGCTGTTGTATTGATCCATTGCATTGCTGGCCTTCCTCTTTTGCATTGACCTTTACTCTCTAACATGTCTTTCGCTAATGACCGTCTCTTTGCCTGATGTTCCAGTCTTGTCATCTGAGCTTCTAAAGAAATCTTGGGGTTGATCTCCTCTAGTACTGGTTGATTAGTTCTTTGGGCAGTCCATGGTATATACAGTATTCTTCACCAGCATTATAATTCGAAGTCTATCTTCTTCACTGTCCAACTTTTATATCCATATGACATTATTGAAAATACCATGGCCTGGACAAGTAATATCTTTGTATGCCGAGATGCATCTCCGCACTTGAAAATCTTATGTGGATCTTTCATAGCCATTCTGCTGATAGCAATGCATAGTCTGATTTCTTGAGTGCTTGTCATTTCTTTATTGCTTATAGATCCAAGCAGGATAAAGTTGTCCACTATTTCTATTTCTTCTCCCTCAAGGATGAAATTATTGATTTTGTCTTCTTTATGTTAAGGTACAGGCCCTTTTTAAGACTGTTCCTTAATTTTGAAAAGCAGATGTTTCAGCTAGTCTTCGCTTTCATCCAGGACTGTCATACCATCAGTATAGGGAAGGTTGTTGATGAGTCTTCTAACAGCATTCACACCTGGTTTGATTATTTTATCACAAGTGGTCTCAATTTGGAGTGGAGGAGTAGCCTAGTGGTTAGAACACTGGCTTGGTAACCGAGCAACCAGGGTTCAATTCCCACTAGCACTCCTTGTGACCTTGGGCCTGGCAATCTATTTCCGGTCACACCGCCAAGAAAACCCAGGAGCTTCTGGGTCGCCAGGAATCAGCACTCACTCGAAGACACACATTTTTGGTCTCATTTTAGTATTCTTTCCAAGCCACTGCTCCATTCATACTGCCCCTCTCCTCTCCCTTTCACGTCAAAAACACATACATAGAGACAGCATAGATAAATGCTCATGCACTCACACACTCATACTCACTCACATGCATGCAGAGGGGTTGGAAAGACTTCCAGAGGCCATGCTCCACATGCTTTCCCCATTTGTTTATTTTCTTTTGTTTTTTTTTGTTTTTTTTTTACTTTCATGTGTTAAAAAATTCTTTGGGCCCGACGTGCAATGTCATTTGCAGTTTAAAGCCGTGTAAATGCCGCTTTACTGCGATATTCATCGGCACTAACAGTTCTGCTGCTACATGTCCTGATGCAATCCATATAGAATCGGGGTGGGTGTTCCTGGGTGGGGCAAAGGCAACACCATCGCGAACTGGGCATCAGCTCAGTATTGCCACTGCCCAGTTAGCTTTTGTGGCATGCGGAGCATGTCGGCACATGGCGGAAGGCCCGGATGTGGCCTCTGATTGAATATCCAGTGTTTGAAGTTTGGCCTTAGAGACGCATAGCCGTCACAACTCAATATCAGTCCCTTTCATCTCATATTTAAATGAAAAGAAATGAAACAAGTGACAAATGAAATTTGCATGTAGCTCATGCTTTTCCAGTACTAGTTAGGCATTGCATTTAGATACAGAAAGAGAAACGAAGCATGAAGAAAGATGTAAAAAATGTCTAGGTGAGGGCAGCAAAAGCAGGGCATTGAAAGCTAGATACGATTTTGACAGTGCGAGGGGATATAGAGCTTGAGGTTCACCTAGGGCACCAATACTTTGGACTGTAAACAGGGCCGACCTTAGAGTTGGTTCAAAGTTACATCATAATCTTTGATATAACTGGACTCCTGAATCAGAGGTAAAATCTTACCTTATCCATCACTGCATCACTGACTTCCAATTAAAGGGATGTCCCCAAATGTTACGTTATTTACTAAACAGAGGCGGCTTCTTCTCAGGGAATGCCTGCGATAGAGGAATTATTGTGATAACATGTCCTCATGAACACTAGACGATGGGAGACTGTAGACCTAAAGCTGGCTTCTTGTGCTGATTTTCTCTTTCAGACGAGTTGAGTGGAAGGTAGAAGGGAATTCTTAATGTTATCCAAAGGAATCCTTCCGTATAAAGACTGGAGCTGAAATCTCTTCTGGGTTACAGCTCACGTACCTGTCCCTGTATCCCTGATATCTAGAGGACTGATGTTCAGAGCACTGGCTATGTAAATAACATGGCAGTGAGTTGTGGCATTTAATTATCCTGTGGATATTCAGTGCCACAGATTAACCAGTGTCTGCCATTGAACTGCACTATCCAGATAATCGCCACAGTTATCCAGATAGTACAGCTTTCCAGTGGCCTAAAATTTGCTATCTGGATAATTCTATCCAGAAGGCAGCTGAAAATGACCATTATCTGCATAATGACAGCAATAGGCCAGATAGTGGCTGGCACCGCCCTCGCTCTGCCCACAAGCCCCCCCCCCCCTTCGCTCTGCCCACTGCCCCCCCTCTCCAGATAGTGCTGAAGTGGCCTATGGAAATATTCGGCGGCACGACCCCGATAGTACTGCTGAATCTCTCTCTTGGTACCTTTTATCTGGATAACCTTTGTGGTTATCTAAATAGGGGATCGATTTTTCAAAAGCCCTGAAGTTTAGAAGGTATATCATTTATTGCTGTCACCTGAATATTTTGCCCACATTTCCATCTTCTGTATCATTACTGAACTTCAATTGCAAATGATGATATAGAGGTCATTTTAGAAACTATATTTGTAATTTCCACATCTGAAATGAGAAATTAGGCCTTACCTGCTAATTGTCTTTCCTGGAGTCTTCTCTGGGCCAGTCCAGGGAACGTTGGGTGGTCAATCCTGTCCAGCAGCTGAGGACTGACAGACTAGAAGTTTTGCTGACAGCTTAAGCTCCTCCTCCTGAAGCCAGTACTCCAGTCTTGCACTAACAAAGCAGCGAGCACAGACAGACACAAAGAAAACCAAGCAGGAAAAGGAAAACCCAACCTAGGAAAACCAGAACCAGAACTGAGAACTACTATATTCCCCAGGTACGGACTGCACACGCAAAGGCAATGTGAGCCGTAGACTTAATATACCGGAAGACTTCTTCCTGTCGGTGCACAACGTATAGGTGTTGTATCTTTATTCTTTTATTTATTTATTTATTTTTCACACCCTAGGTATGCTGCAGAGTAGAGAGAGAAAAACCTCGCTAAAGCTCTTGAGGTCAGCCAGACCAGACCCCGCGAGCGAACGACCTTTCACAATGAAAACAAAACCCCGGGTGGGTCCCTGGACAGGCCCGCAGAAGACTCCAGGAAAGACAATTAGCAGGTAAGGCCTAATTTCTCATTCCTAATCGCTTCTCCGGGCCAGTCCAGGGAACGTTAGGGCAGTACCTAAACACGGGAGGGACCCGCGAGCCCGGCAACCATCGCTGCCGCTCCAACTTTCACATCCCCTCTCGCCATAACATCCAGCCTGTAATGTCTAGTGAAAGTATGCAGCGAAGACCACGTAGCCGCTTTACAAATATCCACTGGAGGCACTAACGCAAATTCTGCCCAAGACGCTGCTTGCGACCGCGTGGAATGGGCTCGGAGCCCCTCCGGAGGTTCCTTATCCCCAGCTTTGTAAGCTGCCACTATCGCCTGTTTCACCCATTGGGCAATAGAGGCCTTCATCGCCGCCTTGCCTTTACGCCGACCTGCAAACAGCATAAATAACCTATCGGACTGGCGCAAATCTTTAGTGACCTTAAGGTACTTTCGGAGAACCCGTCCGAGATCCAATTTCCAGAGAGCACGGTCCATAGGAGAACCTGACAGATCGGAGAAAACGGCAAAGCTACTGACTGGTTCACATGGAAGGAAGACACCACTTTAGGCAAGAATGACGGCACCGGTCGCAAGAGAACTTTTTTCCGGTAAAAATTGCAGGTACGGCTCCCGGCAAGAGAGCTTGCAAGTCCGAAATTCTTCGAGCCAAACACAACGCCACTAAGAAGGCCGTCTTCCAAGAAAACTCCTTTACACTTACCCCGGAAGCGGACTCAAACGGAGCTTGCATCAACGCCTCCAGCACCACGTTCAAATCCCAAGGAGGAACGATGTTCTGTAAAGGAGGTCTAAGGATCTTAGCCACCCGAAAAAAACGCTGCACATCTACATAAACCAAGATATGGCGATTCCGCACCGGCCCCCGAAAACAACTCAAGGCCGCCACATGCACTTTCAGAGTGCTGACCGACAAGCCCTTATCCAAACCGTCCTGAAGAAACAACAAAAGCTGCGGCAACGTCGTCGACATTGGCGCAAAGCCGTGAAGCGCACACCATCTCTCAAAAATGCACCAGACATGGACGTATGCCAGGGAAGTCGAAGACCTCTTTGAACGCAACAAGGTGGAGATGACAGCCTCCGAGTAACCCTTGCATTTTAAATGAGTCCTCTCAAGAGCCAGGCCGTAAGCAAGAAGCAATCCACCTGTGGCATCAACACGGGACTCTGACTCAACAGGTTGCGCCGAGCCGGAAGCCGCCAAGGAGAATCTATCACCAGATGCACTAGATCCGCATACCACGGACGCCAAGGCCAATCCGGCGCAATGAGAATCACCGTTCCCCTGTGCCCGGCTATGCGGTGAATGATCCGACTGAGCATCGGCCACGGCGGAAAGACATACAACAGGGTGTCGAGAGGCCAGGGTTGAACCAACACATTGAGCCCTTCCGACATGTGCTCCCTGCGCCTGCTGAAAAAACGAGACGCTTTGGCATTGCCAAAGGTAGCCATCAGATCCATTGACGGTAGCCCCCAGCGCATCATGATGTCGTGAAACACAGCCACATTCAGCTCCCATTCCCCGGGATCGAGAACATGGCGACTGAGATAATCCGCCTGCACATTGTCCTTGCCGGCCACGTGCGCCGCTGATAAGGCCAAGAGATGTTTCTCCGCCCAAGCAAACAATTCCTGGCTCTCCTCCAGCAATGACAGACTCCAGGTACCTCCTTGTCGATTGATGTAGGAGACAGTCACTGCATTGTCGGAAAAAACTCGAACCGCCGTCCCTTTGAGTAAACTCCCGAAATGTAGACGTGCCAAGCGAACGGCTCGGAGCTCTAAGTGATAGACCACGAGCTTTCTTCCTGAGACCAGAAGCCCTGCGTCACCTGAGCCTGACAGTGTGCACCCCATCCTGAAAGACTGGCCTCCGTCGTCAGAAGCACCCATGGAGGATCTTGCAAGGGAACCCCCACTGAGAGATGACCGGGATCCAGCCACCACTGCAGACCGCTGCGCACAGAGTCTGGGCAGGTCAATTTTTGCAATAGAGGATGGAGTTGAGGAGACCATCTGGAAAGCAAGGCCTGTTGAAGGGGCCGCATATGCACCCTGGCCCACGGAACCAAGTCCAGAGCCGCTGCCATGGACCCCAAGAGCTGTAAATAAGCCCACGCCGAAGTCTGCAAAAACATCTGTACCTGTCGACCAATCTTCTGAACTCTGTTCTTGGGTAGAAAGACCGAACCGATTTCCATGTCGAAGAAGGCCCCGAGATAAGTGAGCTACTGCACCGGCTGCAACTGACTCTTCGCTTGGTTGATGACCCAACCGAGTTGTTCTAATAGTTGAACCACCCAAGCCGTCGCCACGACAGCGTCTGCTCGGGAATTGGCCCTGATCAACCAATCATCCAGATAAGGGTGAACGCGAATCCCTTCCTTCCGCAGAGCCGCTGCTACCACCACCATCACCTTCGTGAAGGTGCAAGGAGCAGTCGCGAGCCCGAAGGGCAACGCTCGAAACTGGAAATGACCCATGGGCAGCGCGAACCGCAAAAACCGTTGATGAGCTGCTCTGATGGGAATGTGTAGATAAGCTTCCGTGAGGTCTATAGCCGAGAGGAACTCCCCCGGGCGCACCGCCCGAATAACGGATCGCAACGTTTTCATTCGAAAGTGCAGAACCCGCAGGGTGCAATTGACATGCTTGAGATTGAGGATGGGTCGAAAAGAACCCTCTTTCTTGGGGACCACAAAATAAATCGAGTATCGACCTAAGCCGCACTGGTCTGGAGGAACCGGTACCACTGCCTGCAGGCGTACCAAGCGTGCGAGAGTTTCAGCGACTGCCTGCATTTTCGTGCTGGGGGCACAAGGAGATACTACAAAGGCGTCTGTGAATGGGTACGTGAAATCTAGTGCATACCCCTCGCGGACAATCTCTAGTACCCATGCGTCGGAAGTTATTGTGGTCCAGGCTGGGAGAAACTCCTGCAAGCGTCCCCCCACAGGTGTCTCCGCCTGGACCGGCCGACCTTCATTGCGACTTCTTAACAGCGGACTGCTGAGAATTGAAGTAGCTTCTAGCGAATCCTCTAGCTCCCCGAAAGGACTGCCCTCGAGGGCCAAAGCGGCCCCTGGGATAGGGAAGAAATCAAGCACCCTGAAATCTATGAGAATCCCTACCTTGTCCCCTCTGCGCCGAACCCCCTCTAGGAGGCCTTGGTCGATCCTCTGGTAACCGACCCCCTTTAGAATCTCCAAGATCCTTGACAATCTTTTCCAACGCTTCTCCAAAAAGTAACTTCCCTTTATAAGGTAACTTACTGAGGCGCGACTTAGAGGACACATCAGCCGCCCAATTTCGTAACCAGAGAAAATGTCTAGCCGCCACCAAGGAAGCCATGGATTTCGCGGCAATGCAAACCAAATCATAAAAGGCGTCCGCCAGGTAAGCCGCTGCCGACTCTAGCTTCGCCCCCTCCGCGGGAGACGTTTCTGCCGCCTCAGCAGCGACCTCTCCCTGGAGCCACCTAATAGAAGCTCGAGACACATACGCTCCACATATGGATGCCTGCAGCGCTAGCGCACTAGAATCAAATGCCTGCTTCAAAAGCACTTCTAATTTACGATCCTGCAGATCCTTAAGCGCCGCCGCGCCCTCAACCAGAATCGTTGTCTTCTTAGTGACTACTGAAACTAAGGCATCCACTTTAGGCATCTTTTAACAACTCTTTCTCCTCCTGAGGCACCGGGTATAGGCGACCTAAGGCGCGACTCCCCCTCAACGTAGCCTCTGGACATTCCCACTCAGATTCTATCATTTGCTTAATGACGCGGTGCACAGGAAAACAGCGTTGCTCCGCTTTGAAGCCTTGCAGCAGTGGATCCTCAAGTGGTTCCTGAGACATGGAGGGCATTTGAATATTTAGAGCTGACAGAGTGCGAGATTAGTGCTCCGAGCTCCTCTTTGCGGAACACCCGAAATACATTAGGATCCTCTCCTGGTGCAATCTCCCCCTCTTCCAGCTCCCCTAGCCAAGGATCTAAACCTGTCTCAGAGAGGAGCTCACCCTCCTCTCCTAAATGTGACTCCACGGCCAGAGAGGTGCTAGGATCCTCAGTAGCAAGCTTACTCAAAACCCCCTGGGAAGAACCCTCTCCCGGGTCTAACTGAGGCCTTTCTGGATGCTCACGTTGATCCTGCCAGGAATCGGGAGCCACCGTAGCCTGTGCAGATTTAAGTAAAAACGCCCGATGCAGCGCCAAAATGAACTCGGGGGGAAAAAGAGCAGAGACGCCTTCCTAAGCTTCAGGAGGCTTCTGCTGCGCCGGAACCGCCACCGGAGCATCTTTACTGGTCTTTGATTTTCTCTTTCCGTGTTTTTGAGGCCCCTTGGCAGCCACAGCCGGCTCACCTAAGATGGCGGCTGTTCCCGCCTTTTCTGAGGGAAGGGAAGGCCGCTCTGCCTCCGCTGACTTAAGCTCCATGTCGAAAACAAGCAGCCCTAATACGCACGCCGCAACAAAACCGGAACAGACGCGCCTGAAAGCACATGGCGCAAACAACTTACCGTCGCCATCCCGAACCAGAGGAACCCCCAATGTCCCTAAACCGCACGGAATATCCGAAGGCAGCCCCCTTCTGCCCCGAAGGCCTTGGAGGGCTGATCGCAAGAGTGTCGGCCTTTCTCTCGCTGCCCCGCTGCTAGCAGGCAAAGAGAAAATGTGGCGGTTCTGTCAGGAGAATGATCCCCGAGGCTCTCAGGACCAGAGCTCCAAGATGTGAAATTTACGCCCCTGAGACAGCAGGCTCTGCCGTCTCATGCTGCCACAAACCAGCCGCCAAGGGCTGTAACCGCTGAAGTGGAAATTAGCCGAATTAAAGGAGCTTGCAGCTAAGGGGAATATAGGAGCATCA
The DNA here is from genome assembly GCA_033557465.1 of Ichthyophis bannanicus. Taxonomy (NCBI): domain Eukaryota; kingdom Metazoa; phylum Chordata; class Amphibia; order Gymnophiona; family Ichthyophiidae; genus Ichthyophis; species Ichthyophis bannanicus. Next base: position 112,388,304 of record CM066049.1, on the reverse strand, counting down.
GCCAAGCTAGAGCTAGCTCACTGTCCGATCCCAAAATAAACCCAATCTTTCTTTCTGGCCAGGAGCCTGTCAGCACGTCGTCCAGTTCAGCTGCTGAGGACTGAAAGACTGGAGTACTGGCTTCAGGAGGAGGAGCTTAAGCTGTCAGCAAAACTTCTAGTCTGTCAGTCCTCAGCTGCTGGACAGGATTGACCACCCAACGTTCCCTGGACTGGCCCGGAGAAGTGATTAGGAAACACCCATTTAGATACAGAAATAACATGGATGTCATCAGAGCCATTATAGAGAGAGACCTGAATTTGCACATGCCCAAAGAAATCGCCTCCAGGTCACAGCGAGGCATGCTTGTGTGTTTCTACAAGTATAAACTTGGCAGCCCAATTTTAGAATGGCGCTGGACTTCTGAAATTGCCAGCAGACATGTCCAAGGCTATACCGCCTATCATCAATAGGTATAACAGGGACCCCCCTAAAATGGTTTACCTCATATATATCCAATAGGATGCAACAAGTCCTATTCAACAATGACAAAGCTGTTGCCTTCCCCCAGACGCAGGGGATCCCGCAGGGATCTGCCTTGTCATCTCTACTATTCAACCTGTATATAAAACCAATCTGTCAGATCTTTCAGAAGTGCAACATCAACTACCACATCTATGCTGACGATGTGATGCTGTACACACGCCTAAACACAACGCAGCCAGATTTCACTCCGTTGGAAAAATGCCTTGACATGTTACAAACATGGCTTCAACAAAACAACATGTCAATAAACCACAAAAAAACAGAGGTCATGTTCATCTCCAAAAAAACCAACTTCTCCCCACCCACCACAGTCACCCTCAACAAAAACATATACCATGCGAAGCCTGCAATAAAGTACCTAGGAGTCCTACTAGACAACAACCTTAAGATGAATAACCATCTCCGAACAGTCAACCGAGCCATCTTCTACAAATTAAAAGTCCTCCAACCACTTCGCAGTATCCTGGAAAAATCTGACTTCAGGACTGTCGCACAAGCGCTAATCATTCCACACCTGGACTACTGCAACGCCATTCTCCAAGGGCTGCCAAAGAACACCCTAAATATCTTACAAATGGCTCAAAATGTTGCTGCAAGAATCATCATGGAAAAAAAGGTCACAGATCACATAACACCAGTACTTATGGAACTACATTGGCTCCCTGTAGCCGCTCGTATCATCTACAAACTACTCATAACAACGTTTAAACTCATTCACAATATTGCGCCCTCATACATTGGCAACCTAATCACTAAGCAAGCACACAACAGGAACAGAAGAACCATACATCTCAACACTCTCTGTGTCCCAACCAGCATAAGATACGTTAAAACAGAAACAAGCAACAGAGCTATCACCTATGCAGCGCCGATCCACTGGAACCAGCTCCCCTCTGAACTCCGAATGTCAAATAACCTGAATGAATTCAGAAGGAACCTCAAAACCCATTTATTCCAGGCATACTACAACCCAACCTAATTACAGCACCTTACCACAACAAGTTCCCTTCTGCCCACCATAATGACACTCGGAATACACGCAGCATATTGACGACTGATATGTAATCCTGTATATATGTATATTATATCCCCCTCCCATGCACCTTTTAATCTAATGTATATTTAAAGTTGTGAAAAGTATCTAATCTCTAATCCGTGTGCTATGTAATCATTGCTCTAATCAAAATTGTATTCTTAAAAAATTCATTGTATTGTACGATACATGATGATTCTGTAAAGAAAACCGCAGCTGATCGTAGGAAGCAGCGGTATATAAGTGTTTGCTAAATAAATAAATAAATAAATAAATATACCTGCTCCCAGACACTCATAAATGCCCAGAAAAGCGTGCTTCTTTAAGCAATCTAATACCTGTCAGCAGAGGACCTCTTTCCCTCGATACGTGGTTATTTTCCTGGTTACTATGGCACCGCACATCTCCAGTTGAAGAATGACAGACCGGGATGTGCATTGGATGCAAGTGCCCATTCTCAAATACCATCAGGGGCATGTCGATGTCTACAGCACAACCATCTGTATCGGACACATGCAAGTTTCCACAATTGAATGACAACTTGCATGTGTCCAGCCCATTATTCAGCACATTTCCTTGTCTTTGTTTGATGCGGATGTTTATCTTTTAGGGTGGAGACAGGTCAATTGTAAAAGACACTTGCACGTGCCCACATTCGCTGCTGCCCCTCTTATGGAATTTCGGACGTTTTGATTTTGACATCCCAGATTTCACCTGCAGGGACTTTCTAAAATGTACATTTATATGTCAATGGATAGCTGCAACTAAGGGAAAAGGATTACACCATCCTGTGCTTTCTGTTGCACAGAATTGCTTTATATTTATTGGCAGGTGCCACTAATTTGCAACAATCATTGAGCTGGTTCCATTAAGCATGGTCACTTTCCAGCAGGGGTGTTCCTGAAAATCTTTTTCGTGTCGGGGTTTTTTTTTTTCCGCTTTCTTGGTTTCTTTATTTTCATTTCATTGGTTGGTTGTTTCTTTTCAATGTATAAATTTAAAATGAAATCAACAAACAAAGCAGAGAAGTTTAACCTTCTGGAGACACATATCAGAAATTTGTACAAATGTCCTAAGTAAGCAAAAGCTGTGCAGGCAGCCCCGCATGGCGTACAGTTAGTCACATGGAGGCCAGTTCCGTTCAGGGCATGTCCAGACATCCAAAATCTGGATGGCCCAGATATGCACCCAATTCTGCTCACACAGGAGCTAGATGGCCCCACGAGAGCAGAATCGGGGCACAGGACCTGGACGTCCCAGAATACCCCAATTTCCATCCTGCCATACGCTTCACAAATTCCCCGGCTAGCTCGGCCTGGGTTCCTGCATGGAGCAGTGGTGAAGTGGCGTCCCATCACCATTCTACCGTGGCTCCATGCAAGAGCCCCAATCACCCGCACAACACCAAAGTTCCCCACCGCCCTCCCCCCAATCGGGCCTGCCAAGTCTTGGATTGGGCTGCGGGGAAGTCCCTGCCCATCTCACCACGTCTGGAGTCCAAGGCTGGCTGGCCTCTGACATTGAGGAGGACTTATTCCACTTCAGAGTTGGAATAAGTCCCCCCCATCTAACTGGCCCTGTCCGGACATACTGGAATAGGCCCTGTATGTCCAGGTTGGGGATTACGCGTCCGGCCTGCCCTCGCTCCTCCCTCGGCCCACCCCCTCCCGCCCTAGTACAGTGCTCCCCACACATCTCTGCTGTAGGTACGGGAGCTCTTTGGCACGAATACACCCCAGGTGTTTAGCGAGGACTAAATGGCCGACCGGACTATATCCCTGCTAAATGCAGATCATAATAGACCCCATAACCAATTCTTGGGGGTATAAGCATTTTTTCCAAGCCTCTTTACTAACTTGCTCTAAGATTTTGCGTTTAACATGTGAACAATCCAAGTTAGGACACAGAGAGGGTTATAACAGATCACCTGGGGTGGGAGGCCCAGTGAGCACCTGTTTTGGATCAGTTTTATATTGACACATAAACCTTTGCATCTTTCTTAAGAAGTAGCAAAAATCCTGCAGACATTGTGGCTACAGTTTACTAAGGATGTGCAGTCGTCTGAAACACTGGAAACATCAACAACATTTCCTATATCGTTTCATGTCATTTTTGAAAGAAAATGGAAGGAAAACATGTTTTGTCATTTCCTACCTGTCATTAATAGCACTATGAGCTAATAGCGCATGCTATAGAGCAATAGTGCTCACTACACATGAATAAGGCTCACTGATACTCAATAGACTGCACTGTTTGCCCACTGTTGCTCAATGGTGTAAAAGTGGATGCATACATTTTATATAATAACATACATAAATGGCAACTCTACTTTTTTTTTTTTTTTTTTAAGTGCTATTAAGTGAATTCCGACTCCTGGCAACCCAGCAGCATATTAGAAGCCCTTTTCACCTGAGGCAATGGAGAGTAAAGTGATCTGCCCAAGGTCGCAAGGAATGCTAGTGGGAATCAAACCCTGAATGCTTCGGTACTGCACAGTTGCTCTAACCACTAGGCTCCTCCTCAGTTCTCTCTCATGCATATTCATTGTAGCTAAGTGTGTCCTGAGGACTGGGTTGAGAACCACTGCCCTAGTTACTACTGACCCAGATCTACATTTACCGGGGGCCCTCGACTGCCAATTTCCAATGGCATTATTTGGATAGTTCTAGGGAAGAGTGATTAGCTATATGAATGGCATCAATATTCAGCCAATATATGCAAGACCGAGGAGGAGGGGCACAGCCAACCACGTTAACACACTAAAAGACATAAACAAGATACACAAAGACACTGAAGGTGCTGCCGTTGATATGGCTCGTTTCTCAATCTGGAACTCACTCCCCAATGACCTTCGCTCAACAACGGACATTAAAGACTTTAGGAAGCTGCTCAAGACTACCCTCTTCAGGGAGATGTCACCTAAGCAACCCAATGGACAACAGAATCAAACCCCATCCCCCCCAACACACACAAATTTGAATGCAAATTTGTTGTAAATTTATGTTGTACATAGTATTGTATATAGCGCACACTGTAAATAGACCCACAATAATCAACGACACACCACAACTACACACACACCGACCATTGCATGCCCACTCTTAACACATTTTCTGTCGATTGTTTGCTGTGCGGGCCACCTTGATTGAAGGATAAGGCGGGATAGAAATCAATTTAAATAAATAAATATATAAACCTAACCAGTTTACTTTAGGTATGAGACAAAACGGAATAAAGTAACTTACCTAAGATCATAAAAAGTACCAGTAGGATTGGACTCCTGCTTCTAAACCCACTAGGCCATTCCTCTACCTCCCCTTTCACCACCCAAGTACATCCAAGAATGGTTCTAGTAAGAAAATTAAACCCTGATCGAATGTCAACAAGACAAAGAGCTGCCACATCTATCGACCAATAACCAAGTTTCATAGAAAGATATAACTAGAGAATCCTTTGGAATAACATTTTTAAAACTTAAGTTAGTTTACCTGCATGTTTTGAATTACCTCCCTACAAACATGGGGCTCTGATATTCTAAACCAAGCTAAGGGCCCAGTTTTCTAAAGGACTGATATTTTAACATCATGGCGGTGAGCTGTGGTTCTTAAAATCAGTGGCAGTATCCAGATAGGAGAAGCTGCTGACTATCTGCGGTAAGTCGCTTACCCAATTAGTTGGATTTTCAGCCGGGACTTATCCAGATCGCTTTCCAAGCGGCTTAAGTGCCAACTGAAAATCACACTTAACAGATGAAGACAGCACTTATCTGGAGAGCTACAACACCACCTTTGCTGTGCCCATGGACCACCGGGCATGAACTGGATACTGGATATTCAGTGGCCCTTATCCAGATGGTGCACGTATGAATATCATGTCCATCGCCCTTATGCAGATAGCCTCCGTTAACTGTCCAGCCAAGAGTTCTGAAGATCACTCCCTGAGCGCCTATAGTTAGGTTCCAACATTTCTGCTCTTTTCGGCCAAAATAGAAGCCTTTCAGTTGAATATTCATCTCAATTTAAGAGCTTACAAGTTAAAAGGGGGGGACGGGACATATTCAAAGTGTTTTAGCCAGTTAGCAGACCCGCTAACCAGCTAAAACACAGTCAGCCTGATATTCGGTGTACTAACTAGTTTTGCCAATGAATATCCCCACCGACCTTGGAAAAAATGCCCAGTTTAAAACTGGGCAATCTGTGGGCAGATCGGGGGTAGTGACGTCCAGTTAGCAGGGAAATTCAGTCGCTAACCTGGTAGGTTATCTGAATAGCTGTCCTAACTTTAGCTGTTTTTTGCTGAACCCTTAGCAGCTAAATTTTACCACTAATGGGATAGAGATGCCACTACCCCAACAGTGTTGCTGCTATCCAGCAAGCCCACTTATTCAGCTGCAGAAAGTAGATGTTTTCTGACACTGAATATCTGGTTCTAAATAAGTGGCAGTGGCTAGGTTCTTTTATTTAGTCTAGCTACTGCCTTTAAATATGCCCCTCTACACGTATAAACTTAGGTAGCACACTAGTACCAGAAAAACAATCCACTGCAAAATACAGTACTGACAAACAGCAGGAAAATCATGTGGCAAGATTTTTTTTTAAATTTAAATTACTTAAACACTAAATGTTATTCACATACAGGCACATTTCACAATGGGACATCCAAGTTGAATCTGGGATGTCAAAGCCAGAACATGGGGGAGGGGGGGGAGCTAGCATGTGCAAGTCTGGACATGATTTTGTATACGTGGATGTGCCCGATATCCACATGTATCAAATGTCTATATAGACATCCGCAGGAGAGCATTCCAGAACCAAGACATCTAATAGCATAGTGGTTAGAGTTGTGGTTTACAAGCAGAGTCGTCCAGGTTCAAATCCCAGTATGGGCCTTTGTGATCTAAGACTAGTTACTTAATGCTCCATGCTCTCTGGATGTTTTAAGGTGAAAACAATGTGCCTACAGAGGGTATAAAGAATTACATTTCTGCAGACGTTTCTGAGATTGAACAGGGACATGCCTCAATCACACCTCTGTGCCTACTTGGATGTCCCTGTACTGGAGACCTCTGGGAATGTCATTTGTGGAAAGGCTACGGAGCTGTGTGTGATTTCAACATCCATGTGCACATCTTCAGATGTCCAAATCATTACTAAACATTTTTAAATGATCCTCATAGTGAATAAAATTTGGTGTTTATGTAATTTTATTTTTTTTAAAAATATCACGTGATTTCTCTGCTCTTTGTTAGTACTGCTATTTATCTTGCAAGATTTTTGCGCCTAATTTATGAGTTTAGTGCCAAAAATCAGTGCTAAACTCTTCGTTCCCCCTTCCCAAATCCATCCTTGTTACTCATTTTTATGGTCCTAAATTTAAGAGTTGAGTATAAATTTAGTAAATTTTCAAAGAGGTCAATAAGATCATAAGTCCTTTGAATATCAAACCGTTTGGATCCAAAGACATGAGACCCTATAGAGGCCAAATGACTGGCCTTGATTTTCTAAGATGTCACTATAGCCTGAAAAGTGACATTAGTGGACCATATGTGAGCCTCCCACAAGCAGGAGCCAGCCCAATGGTTCAGTACTGTGCATTGGCATTGCGGGCAAGCAGGATCTTGATTGTTGAGCTGGAATTCTTCTCCACATGTTGATCGAGACTGCGTAAGCTACTGCAACAGAAGATAAAATCTTGGTTGGGAGATAGGGGGTAAAGCAAGTGTCTGTTCCTAATAGCCAGATACCCTGGGTTCATATTAATGAGATCCTGGCTGAGAACCATCATTGTGCTTCGCTGAGTTGAGTTAAGAAGTGGTATAATCATTGTGGGGGTGGAAACCCAGGGTAGCTGTATATGAAGTCATACAGTTCCAGTTCTGGTTGAGCTGAAAGCCCAAATGATCAGGGAGGAAACTAAAAGGCTAAAAAAATAAAAGAAGGCAGCAGGGGCTATTACCTCAAAAGAATATGAAATAGCAATCAAACACATTGAACCAACTCATATATTTGCAACAAATTCCTAGGATACAAAACATTAAGTTCTGTGTTTGTTCAACTTTAAATATGAAACAAAAGCTCGTTGAATATATACATAACAGAATGTTTCTGATTTTCTTTTTTGCAAAGGTAAAAAAAATTGCATTGCCGAACTAGTATTTCCAAACTGATTTTATATTATTCTTCATGATACAGTCCTCCTCATGTCCTTTTCTTGACTTTAATAACCTTGAACTACTTTTGTTTCCAAATCGGTAGCAGTTTCAGAGGTCATTGCTGTCTTTATCAGTGTTCTGATCTGTAACTGGGGAAAGTATCTGTTCGATGGAGTTTCAGTGGACTGGAAACATCTTCAGCCATGGAAATTGAAGAAAAAAAATAAAATTATAATTAGTGCCATATATCACTTTAGCCTAAAGACTGAGTCAGATCAGGTGGTGCAGGTGGGCCAAAAGAACACTGAAGCTTAACAGTGGGTGAACAAACTCTTATTTTAATGGAAAAGTAGAGTGTAGGGCATAAGGACTCCAAGTGAGCTAGTATTAGGAGTGTGTACTCCAAAAATGTTGGTTTTGTTTAGTTTCTCATGTTGTTCACAGGACTTTTTCATTTTGTCTGGTGGTTTATTTTTTTCATTCTTTTTTCATTTTGGAGGATGTCCTCAATAGTGCACACTATTGCACAGTACTATGCATTATTGAGCATAGGGTGTACTATTGACAACATAAGAACAAACCTGAAATTTTGGATGTTTTCCTTTAGTTTTAGGTTATAAACAAATACACATCCCTAGCTAATAAAAATCACAAGATGGGAGGAGATAGTAATCAGCCAATCAGATTGAGTGTTTTATCTGAGTGCTTTTATATACCACTTTATTGATCTATCAAGGTGTTTTACAGAGAACCAAAACAATATACATAGAACATTAGATGCAGTTTGTTAATTTATTTTTCTATACCACCTTATCCAGGGATCAAAGTGGTTTCAGGGAATAAAACATTAACTGCTTTACATAGAACCTTAGAACTTTAGTAACATCAAACGAATGATTACATTTGGTAACTATGGCTAATAGACTGTAGCATATATTCAAATAATCACAGTTATGTACAACAAGGTTGTGTGGTGTTGGGCGAGGAGTAAAATGGGAGAGTGGCACTCATCCCCCTTTCAATAAGTATTTGTTCCATGGGGACATATCAGTTGAGCTGTGTACTAACATTTTTCATGCACAGCATTACTGGGTCAAGGAGGAAGCACAAAAGCACAATAAAGCCTTTATTTGGCTAGTAAGGAAGTCAAACTGGTCACCTTTTTTGTAATTTTAAATATTTCTTTAAAAGGCACTTACGCTACCTGGGTTTAGCAGTATAAATATTGTAGCATCCTAAAGCAAAGCACTTTAGCTCTGTCACTAAACATTGATAGAAATCAGTTCAAAGAGCATCTAACCTTTCCCTGCACTGCCCTGGGACTGTCTTACTGTGTTCAGGGCAGCGGATTTAAGACAGCTCCAACCTGATGCATTCTGGGAACTATAGAACTGATCTCCAGTGGGCAGAAACAGGAAGTCAAGTAGGGGGAGGGAGGGGGGGGGGAGTTATAAACCAGGACTGGCGAAGATGTGTCTCTCCTCATCAACTTGACAGTCCTTTATTAAGGAGTGATCTGTCATTTCTTTTTCTGAACTCTGAGATGTTTCCTCAGCACCCACCCTGTCTCTTATGCTCTTACTCCAAACAAAATATTTGTATTTAAAACATTTCAGAAATTTACATCAATAAGGGCCCTGAAAGGAAAAAAGGATATGTTTTTTACAGAGGAATAATATATCGTAAAAGAAAAATCAGGAGGGCATTCCAAGCATCCACTGAAAGGGTGGTGGATGCTTGGAGTGCCCTCCTGATGGAAGTTGTGGGGGCAAATACAGTGACAGAATTCAAAATGGCTTGGGACAGACACAGTGGATCCCTTTACAGCAACAAAATAAAATCAAAACATGCATAACTATCTTAACAAATAGGGGTGACCTACATAGAGCGGTGGGTACACCCCTAAATAAAGGCATGGGGAAAGGTGATCTGCACGGAGGGGCAAGTGCACCTACTCTTGCCGCCTTGCTGGGCAGACTAGATGGATCATGCTGGTCTTTATCTGCCATCATATACTATGTTACTATTGTAAGGGATGTGTACATAAAAACATATGGTTCATTTTTAATATTTTTGACATGCTTCTGGACATTTGGGGTCATTTTAGAACTTTTTTCTTCTGTTTTAAAAGCTTTTTAATACATGTGAAAACTTTCTAATGCATGAAAATCAAGTTTACATACAGGTTGTGTATGTGAAGCTGAGTTTGTGCACTTATTTGTGCACATAAAATTAATGAACCAAATGCACACTAACAAATGTGCATCTCTGTCAGAAGCAGAGAAAACACACTTAAGGTACATCCCTGTAATAGTCCATGATAGAAGATATACCGAGCTAAACATTTAAGGCGAGAGTTGCTAAAGTGCATTAACATGGTTAACGCACAGTATTTTACCGCAAGTTACATGTTATGGGACTTAGTTACTAATAACGATCATTCCTGTTCGGTAATCCAGTTTAGTCCTCCAACATCGGGTAGTGCCCCTCCTCCTGCAGCCGGGAGACTGGACCAATCAAATCTTCTGTAGTATATATGCAGCAGGAGCTCCCAGAAGTCCCCAGTGTGTCCAGTCTCCCTGCAGCTGGAGGACTTCTGTGCCCTTGCTGGGCACGCTAAGTGACATTTGAAGGAGCAACACTAGTTAGTTAGTTCTTTTGGGGTTTATTTCTGGTCCTTTATATTCTATTTCTTTTGCTAGGTAGCTGTATCTTTAAAAAAGAAAAAGACAGGAGACTTTCTGGGGAAAGCCAGACCTGCCTTGGGCTCCTGCCTTTCTGCCTGGGAATCTCTGAAGCCTGGGTTGAGCTCTCCCCAAGGCTGTTCGGGGAAGAGCCATACCGGCTGCAACATTGCCTGTCACTTGGAGAAGTGGGCTGAGTTCCTTGCTGTTCCCAGAGCTGGTAGGAATTTTCCTTGTTTTAAGCTCTCTGTTCTTTGCTTGGGCAGAGGCTCTGTCGGCTCCCCTGGCTTCCAAATTGCACTTTTTCCTGCTTTTTTTCGCTTGCCCTGTATTAGAGGGTCGTTTTCTTTCTTTTCCATATTATTTGGGTACCTTTGTATTTTCGCGCCGTTTTTTACCGAGGGTGAAAAAGTGCGGCGGCCATTTTGGATTTCTAAAGTGTGCTTTTTAAGGGCACTTTTTAACACTTGCGCACGGGTTCCCCTGGTGTTTTTGGGGTTTCTTTTGCTGGCGATTTTGCTCAGGGCACCCCTAGGATTCTGGGGAGTATTTTGTTTACTGTAAAAAAAAAAAAAAAAAAAAAAAAAAGTTTTAAATTTATTACTGTGCTGAATTGAATAAGGTTAGTCCCCTTGGTGTGGGCTTCCCTCTTCCTGTTGCCTTATTTTTCCCTGAGAGCAGGTGGCCTTGGCATGGCTGCCAAACCTCAGTGTGTAATTTGTGGCTCCCGCAGAGGTACAATGACTGACTCTGGAATCTGTAAGAGCTGTGCTGCAGTTTCTGCAGAACTGGAGCTGCCTATTGAAATTAAGGAACAGCATGTGCCCGGGGACCCTTCCCTTTCGGGGGACAGTGTCCCTTCACCGAGCATCCTTCCTTCTGGTCTGGGCCCGGCGTCTAGTACGTCGGTCCCTGAGCTCCAGCAGGCGGCTATGGTAGCGTCGCCTATAGACTTTTCCCCGGATTTTGTTCTTCTCATGCATCAGGCCTTCCGCTTAAGCCGGTCTGGTCATTTGCCGGAGGCTTGGCCCGCCTCTCTCCCCCCAGCATCCGCGGGGGGGGGGTTCAGCCGTCTTCCCAACCCGCGGTCAAGCGGCCCAGGTTGGGGGACCAGGGTCAGGACGCCCTTTGCCTCCCGGATTCCGAGACTGAGGGGGATCCGGATATTAAGGCGGAGGAGTTAGAAGACGGAGAGCTTCCAGAACTGGAAGATCAGGCTCGCATCATTCGGGTGTTTCGAAGGGACGAGCTGGTACCTTTGGTCACGGAGTCTCTCCAAGCACTTAACCTCTCTGCGGTGCGGCCGCTGGAGGAGGAGGGTCTCGAGGATCCTCTCATTCAGGCGGTCAGGGATGCCCAGGTAGTTTTTCCTGTGCACCGAGTAGTTGAGCAGATGATCCATGCGGAATGGGAGCAACCGGAATCCGCTTTGAAAGGGATTCAGACCATGAATCGTCTTTACCCCCTTGCAGACAAGGACAGGGACTTGTTTAAGTCTCCACGGGTGGATGCTGCCGTTTCGGCAGTGACTAAGAAAACCACCATCCCGGTTGAAGGGGCCGCGGCCCTGAGGGATGTTCAGGACAAAAAGGTTGATAATTTGTTGAAGCAAGCCTTCGAGACCAACGCCTTATCATTACAAGCTTCTATTTGTGGGGCGTGGGTAGCTCGAGCTTGTTTGCGATGGTCGCAGCACCTGCGCTCGGGGTCCGGTATGGACCAACAGGGGCTGTTGGACGTTACCCGCGTGGAGTCGGGATCGGCCTACTTGGCGGATCTGTGTTATGATTTAATACGCTCCCTAGCTAATAGCATGGCCTCCATGGTAACGGCACGACGGTCCATCTGGTTGCGCAATTGGGCGGCCGACGGTTCTTCCAAGTCTCGCCTCAGTAAACTACCCTTTAAGGGCAGGTTGTTATTTGGTGAGGCTCTGGATAAGTTGGTGAAGGATCTCGGTGAGTCTAAGGGTGGTCGGCTTCCAGAGGATAAGCCTAAGCTTAATAGGTCGTCCACCTCAGCGCGCGGCCAGTTTCGGGATGCGCGCAGATTTCGTTCTTCCCGGCTGTGGACTTCGCAGCGCGGTCGTTTTGGAACCCGTCATCAAGGGTTTCGTGGTTTCAGAGGAGCGGGAAGGGGCTTCTCCGGAGCCGCCTCTTCTTCGGCCTCTTCCTTTAATCGCAAGCCACAATGAAACGAGGCGGGCTCTAGAGGAAGACCTGGTCATCGGGGGTCGTTTGCGCGACTTTCTTCCTTCTTGGGCCCAAATTACGTCAGATCGGTGGGTGCTGCAGATTATAGAAGAAGGTTATGCCCTAGAGTTTGCGCACCCACTTCCGGATTCGTTTGTTCTGTCTCCCAGCAAGGGAGCTCAAAAGGCGCGGGACATCCGCGTGACCCTGGATCGGCTTCCCTCGCTGGGGGCCGTGGTTCCGGTCCCGCCCTTGGAAAGAGGCGCAGGTCGCTACTCCATCTATTTTGTGGTTCCCAAAAAAGGCGGTTCCCTTCGTCCGATCTTGGATCTCAAAGGCGTGAATTGCGCTCTCAGAGTACCGCACTTTCGCATGGAGACCCTGCGGTCAGTCATCGTAGCGGTGCGTCAAGGGGAATTTTTGACATCCCTCGATCTTACAGAGGCCTATTTACACATTCCCATCCGGCCCTCCAATCAACGGTTTCTCCGCTTTGCGCTCCCGTGGGGCCATGTTCAATTCCGGGCCATGCCGTTCGGACTCGCCACGGCTCCCCGCACCTTCACAAAGGTAATGGTTGTAGTCGCGGCGGCGTTGCGCAAGGAGGGCATCCTGGTCCATCCATATCTCGACGACTGGTTGATTCGAGCGAAGTCCGGTCGGGAGTGTGTGCAAGTCACGAGCAGGGTGGTGGATCTCCTTCGGTCCCTCGGATGGGTGGTGAACGAATGCAAGAGTTGTCTGTCTCCGTCACAGGATCTCGAGTATCTGGGAGTCCGCTTCGACACAGCAAGGGGCTTGGTGTGCCTTCCGGAGCGACGCGTGCTGGCGTTGCGGACTCTGGTCCGTCTCTTCCGGGGGATGCCAGCTCCGTCGGCGTGGTGGTACCTGCGGCTCCTCGGCACGATGGCGGCGACCTTGGAGGTGGTGCCTTGGGCGCGCTTCCACATGCGTCCGCTGCAGAGTGCTCTTCTGCGACGTTGGTCCAACCAGTTCGACTCGCTGAACAAGAGATTGCCTTGCCCAAAGACGGTTCGCCGATCCCTCCGGTGGTGGCTCTCCGCCGAGAACCTGTCGCGAGGGATTCCCTTGGAGCCTCCTCTGTGGGTTCCGTTCACGACGGATGCGAGCTTAACCGGCTGGGGGGCTCACTGCGAGTCCCGCTTTGCTCAGAAGGAATGGTCTCCCCTGGAGGCCTCTTGGTCGATCAACCGTCTCGAATTGCGGGCAGTCCGGCTAGCCCTGGTGGACCTGGAGACCCTGGTTCTCGGACGGCCGGTGAGAGTCCTGTCGGACAATGCGTCCACTGTAGCTTACATCAATCGCCAAGGGGGTACTGGCAGCGTAGCCCTGGAGGCAGAAGCGGCGGCCTTGTTCAACTGGGTGAAAACTCGCCTTCCAGCAATCTCGGCGGCTCACATTGCGGGCGTAGACAATGTCCAGGCCGATTTTCTCAGCAGAGTGCGGGTGGACCCCGGAGAATGGGAGCTAAACCCACAGGTTTATGCACAAATCGTCCGGCGGTGGGGTCCACCCATCATGGATCTCATGGCGACCTTTCAATCAGCCAAGACAGGGCGCTTCTTCAGCAGGCGAAGGGAGCGCATGTCCGAGGGGCTCGACGCTCTCATTCAGCCGTGGCCAACGTCCGGTCTTCTTTATGTCTTTCCTCCGTGGGCTCTGATCGGCCGGGTCGTACAACGTATCGAGAGCCACCGGGGTCGCATGTTACTGGTGGCCCCGGATTGGCCCCGGAGGCCCTGGTATGCCGATCTGGTCCGGTTGAGCGACGGCGTTCCTTGGCTCCTGCCCGCTCTACCGGATCTTCTTCTTCAGGGTCCCTTGCGGATGCCCCAAGTGGATCGATTCTCGCTTACGGTTTGGCCTTTGAGAGGGCTCGGCTGAAAAGGAAGGGCTACTCCCCCGCGGTGATTTCTACCCTTCTGCGGGCGAGGAAAACGTCCACTTCTCTTACTTACGTTCGGATTTGGAGGATTTTTGAAGACTGGTGCTCCCGGCGGGGAGTCCGGGCGGCGACGGTTTCAGTGCCCGTCGTTTTAAGTTTTCTTCAGGATGGTTTCGATAAGGGCCTTGCGGCTAGTTCCCTAAAAGTCCAGCTGGCGGCTATCTCGTGTTACCGCGGCAAGGTTTTGGGTCGTCTGCTCGGGGCTCATCCGGATGTACGCTGATTCCTTACGGCTGTTTTTCATTTGCGGCCCTCCCGCAGAGTTTTCGTTCCTCCTTGGGACTTGAATTTAGTTCTGAGGGCCCTGGTTCGTGAACCTTTTGAGCCCCTGCGCAGGGCGTCTCTGAAAGATCTCACGCTGAAGGTGGTTTTTCTTGTAGCCATCTGTTCGGCACGGCGCATTTCAGATCTGCATGCATTGTCCTGTCGAGAGCCTTTCTTGTCTTTTTCCGCGGCTCGGATCGTTCTCCGTCCGGTTCCTTCCTTTCTGCCAAAGGTGGTGTCTCCCTTTCACATGAATTAGGCAGTGTTTCTTCCAGTGCTTTCTTCGCAATCTGTCGGGTCAACGGACAAAGGTCTTCTCCGGCTCGATGTGGGTCGTACGCTCCATCGTTATTTAAAGGTTACCGAGTCTTTTCGGAAATCTGACCGGCTTTTCGTGCTCTTCGGGGGTGCGCATAAAGGGGAAGCGGCGGCTAAAGCCTCCATTGCTAGATGGCTCAAAGAGGCGATCGCGTCTGCGTATCTGTTGCAACAGCGGTCTGTTCCGGAGGGTCTGAGGGCTCATTCTACTAGGGCTCAGGCGACCTCTTGGGCGGAGTATAGCCTGGTTCCGCCGGCATATATCTGTAGGGCGGCCACTTGGTCGTCTCTGCATGCTTTCAGTAGACACTATCGCTTAGATGTGTCAGCGGCTCGGGATTCCTGTTTTGGTTCGGCGGTTCTGCGCGCCGGATGGCAAGGTCCCGCCCGTTCTTAACTGCTCTGTTACATCCCGATGTTGGAGGACTAAACTGGATTACCGAACAGGAAATGGAAATTACACTAACCTGGTAATTGTAGTTCCTGGAGGGTCCAGTTTAGTCCTCCTTCCCTCCCGACTATCTGCTAATGTGGTGCGGCGCGCCTTTCCGAACGGTTGATATTAAGACGGTTCCTCTTGCCGTTCGGTCCCTCTGTGGCAGCCGCGTTTTTTGCAGAGGCTCTTCCCTGTCTCGGGGGTTCAGGCAGCTCCTGAACTTCTGGTGGGGAGCGGTGTTTTGATTCCTGAGGCGTCGGTGCCGGCGCAATGCAGTGTTCTGACTTCCTCGTTTGGGGAGGGGGTTGGATATTCCTTGGGGGGGAACAAATTGTTCTTTAATTAGGTCATTTTGTATATTAATCTAATGTGTTGCTTCGTTAAGTATGCTTTGTTACTAGTACACTGGGGACTTCTGGGAGCTCCTGCTGCATATATACTACAGAAGATTTGATTGGTCCAGTCTCCCGGCTGCAGGAGGAGGGGCACTACCCGATGTTGGAGGACTAAACTGGACCCTCCAGGAACTACAATTACCAGGTTAGTGTAATTTCCATTAAACCATGTTAGCACACACAAAATTAATACTCCTTAGGGGTCCTTTTACTAAAGCGTAGCAAGGTTCTGTATTTACCATACTTTTGGCATAAAAATGAACATGCAGTAAGTACAAAGCCTTCATATAACTGTTGGGGGTGTGACCAGCATGTTCCTGGCAGCTAGGGCAGGGACATGTCCCTTAATGTGCGTAGGACCCATGCGCAGTTTCTGCAGGTGCCCTTACTGCCATCCATTGAGGTGGTAGTACAAAGCAATTGCCCTCGTGCTAACTGCAATGTGCCCTCCACATCCACTCTCCTCCTCTAACCTGCCTGGTTCCCACCCCATCATGCGATGTGCGGTTATTAGCACACAGTAGCTGTCATGCCAGCATGGAAACGGTTACCATGGACCCGCGCCACTGTTACTGCACACTAAAATGCACATTAACCACACAGCACTCTCTAATGAGAAGTCCCCTTAGTACCTAGAGCCCTTACACTAAATAACAAGGGAAGAAGACAATCCAAAGCTAGAATTTAATTGCAGTCACCAATTAAAGAGTCATTAATGTATGACAAACCAGATTCTATGGGTGCTAATATTACCCACTGGTTCCTAAATACATTTTTAGAGTCTGATATTCATCTGGCCCTATTAGTACCTAAAGTTCAGTACCAGCATTCATTTAAATGGCAGACGTACTAAGGGAATGTATGTCTGATAAATGATTGTGCCGGCATTGCCTAACTTTAAACTCTTTAACTTACAGAATATTCCCAATAAAGATGTAAGTGCTGGCCAGGAATGGATTTAAGATTCCAGTGGCCTACAGGATGAGGGCATGGATACTCCCTCAAGGCTCAGAGCTGAGGGTGGGTCCCCCGAGGACTGTAAAGCAGGGCTGGGGGTGTTGGGACAGAGAACCATGCTGGTGCTTCCTTGAAGGGAAACCACTGGTTGGTTCTAATGCATGTGGAAGAAGGCTCCTTTTTGACCTGGGTTCTTGATGTCTTTAACATTTGGCATGCTAAATAGTTGCCCATTCCTAAATTCAGGCTTGGTGCCTGCACCACTTTTGCCCCACAACAATGCTCATCCCCTTTTGTATGGATACAATTTGACCATTTACTGCACTTAACATCCCAATTTTATCTTTGAAAGAGCTGAAAATACACACATGCATTCATCACCTGCTAGCAAATGCACAACTCGCTTTGAATAGTAGTAGATAGTAATGGTAGATGCATGGAAGAGTCTCCCAGTGGAGGTGGTAGAGATGAGGACAGTATCTGAATTCAAAGAATCATGGGACAAACACAGAGGATCTCTAAAGGTTAAAAGGGGGACTATTGTAGTTGTTGATATGGAAGGACAGACTAGAAAGGCCCTGTGGTCTTTTTCTGCTGTCATATTTCTATGTTGAATAGGAGCTTCATCCACTATCTATAGTTTCTGAAACCAGGACACCTGTTTTCAAGAACAAATTACATGCAAATCCTTATTCCAAAGGACTTACAATACAAGTGATTCCTGAGGAAAAGGGGTAGATTTTCCAAGAGCTGCTGAGCAATGAAGTCAACTGCTTACAGCAAAATCCAGAGAAGCTAAAGCTCCACTGAATATCTAGTTAAATCTGACTGCACAAAACTTGTGTGGTTAGCTTTAAGAAAGCTATCTGTGTTGCCACACTTAGAGAAATTTTTAAATACTGGTCTTACAGAAACTGTGTCTGTTCTCAATAACAAAGCTGCAAGCTAAGCTTAGGGTTCAAAGCTTCTAGCAAAGCACACTGTATCCAGTACACAGAAAGCAACAGTAGATACTCTTTATCGGTACACTCGGTAACAGAGGCAGCAGCCTTTCTCTGATTTTTTTTCTTTCTTGTCAAAATGTTCTCTCTCCCTCTCTACACTGATAAGAAAAGGGCTTCTCAACCTACTGTATATCTTCTATTTTAGTTTCACTTTGAGACAAGCTGGGATTCATTGGTTGGATCCTGTTTGCAGGTCATTGGTCCTCTTCCTTTCCTCACAGTCTCCAGGTTGCCTGAGTTGAAAAGTAAACCTGCACTGCTTCTGTGTCCCTATGGACTTTACATAGCTTAACAGACTTGAATAGCAAGCAAAATAAAAAGGAAACACAAATATTTGTGTTTTCTGCTTTGACCTGGTGAAAAGCTGTATATAAATACAACTAAATAAATAAATACATTTCATTGGTGTGTGTTCATTTTTGCTTGGAAACGAAACAAAACATAGCAAGATTCTTCATTCCATTGCTATTTCATTTTCAAACCAATACATGTTGTTAAGAGCCATCGGGTCAGTGTCAACTCATGGCAACCCTATGGATAGCTGTCCTAAACTGTATTCGGTCTTCAGTCAGGCAGCTCATTGTTGAAAGAGTGGCCTCCATAACTGCTGTATTGATCCATCTCATTTCTGGCCTTCTTCTTTTACGTTGACCTCTAGCCTTGCCAAAAATGATGTCTTTCTCTAATGATCTCTCTTCACATGACGTGTCAAAGTATGAAAATCAAAGTCTTGCCATCTGAGCTTCTAAAGAAAACTTTGGTTTGATCTCTAGTTTGATTGGTTTGTTCTTGGGCCGTCCATAGTATACACAGTATTCTTCAACAACACTGTAATTCAAAGGCATCAATTTTTTTCTATCTTTTTCACTGTTCAACTTTCACATCCATAAGATGTTGAAAATACCATGATTTGAACAAGTGGAATCTTTGTATAGAGAGAGACATCTCTGTTCTTGAGAATCTTGTCGAGGTTCTTCGTATCCATTCTGCCAAGAGCAATGCATTGTTGGATTTCTTAACAGCTTTTTGCTTCTTTATTGATAGTTGATCCAAGCAGGTTAACGTTGTCCACTATTTCAGGTTAAGGTGCAGGCCCATTTTAAGACTGTTACTTGATCTTGAGAAGCAAATGTTTCAGATCGTCTTCACTTTCAGCCAGTAATGCGGTATCACCAGCATGGTGAAGGTTGTTGATGAGTCTTCCACCAATCTTTATATCTCTATTGTCTTCATACAGTCCTGCTTCTCTAATGATTTGTTCTGCTTATAAAATAAATAAACGGGTAGGGGGAAAGTATGAAGCCTTGTCATATACCTTTTCTGATTTTAAACAATTCTGTTTCTCTTTGTTCTGTTCGAACTGTTGCTTCTTAATCAATCTAAAAGTTGTGCAAGAGAACTATTAGGTGTTTTTGTATACCATGCTTGCTAATGTAACCCAGAGTTTCTCATGGTTTATACAGTCAAAACACAGAATCATGATGGCAGAAAAAGACCACATGGCCTATCTAGTCTACCCTTCCATATCAACTACAATAGTCCTGTTTTTACCTTTAGAGATTCTCTGTGTTTGACCCATGCTTCTTTGAATTTAGATACTGTCCTCGTGTCCACCACCTCCACTGGGAGAGTATTCTATGCATCTATCACTCTTTCCATAAAGAAATATTTTCGCATATTACTTCTCATCCTATGACCCCTCATAGCAGAGCTTGCCTTCAATTGAAAGAGACTCTTCTGCGCATTTATGCCACGGAGGTATATAAATGTCTCTATCATATAGCCCCATCCCACCTTTCCTCTAAAGTATACATATTAAGATCTTTAAGTCTGTCCTCATATGCTTCATAATGAAGACCACTAATCATTTTAGTAGCCATCTTCTGCACTCATTATCACCTCCTTTTTTTCTGCTGGCCATTCCTCTACCTATACACTCAAGCATCTTTCTTTCATTGTCACCTTTTCTATCTGTTTAGCTACTTTAAGATCATCAGACACAATTATGCCCAGGTCCCGCTCTTCTTTTGTGGACAGAAGTATCACACCCCCTACACTGTACAGCTCCTCTGGATTTTTGCAGCCTAAATGCATGACCCTGCATTTTTTTAGCATTAAATTTCAGCTGTCATATTCTAGACCATTCTTCAAGTTTAGCTCAATCCCTCCTCATGTTGTCATCTCCTTCCTGTGTCTACTCTGTTGCAGATTTTGTTATCTGCAAACAAGCAAACCTTACCCAACAGTCCTTCCACAATATCACTAACAAAGATGTTAAACAGAATTGGACCAAGGACAGATCCCTGCAGCATACCATTGGTAACCACTTCCTCCTCTGAGTGAGCTCCATTTACCTGTACCCTTTTTTACCTCCCACTCAACCAATTTCTAATCCAGTCAGTCACTTTAGTGTTCATTCCTAGGGTGCTCGGTTTGTTTTTATAAGTCACTTGTGTGGAACGGTGTCAAAGGTTTTGTTGTTGTTAAGTGCCGTCGAGTCGGAGTCGACTCATGGCGACCCTCTGGATAGCTATCCTAAATTGTGTTCGGTCTTCAGTCAGGTGGCTCATTGTTGACAGACTGGTACCTGTAGCTGCTGTTATTGTATCAATCCATCTCATTGCTGGCCTTCCTCTTTTGCGCTGACCTTCTATCTTGCCAAGCATGATGTCTTTCTCTAATGATCTCTCTCTCCGCATGATGTGTCCAAAGTATGAAAGTCGAAGTCTTGTCATCTGAGCTTCTAAAGCAGGGGTCTCAAACATGCGGCCCGCGAGAGACCTTTGTGCGGCCCGCGATGCACAGGAAAAAAAACACCGGCTTCTGCTGCTGCTGCCGCGGCAGCGGCAGAATCACCTGTCCCGCGGCCCCTTCCCATCTGCCCGGCAATAGCAGCAATATCGCAAGTCCCGCGGCCCCCCCCTCCCCCTTCCCCCTTCCTGCTTGCTTGCTTGTGAGTTCTCCGCTTCGGCTTTCAGAGTCGCGAAGGGAGAGCTTCTCCCTCTCGACTCTGTTAAGCTCGCCGGGGCAGATGGGAAATTTCCCATAAGCCCCAGCGGGCTTAACAGAGTCACGAGGGAGAAGCTCTCCCTTCGCGGCTCTGAAAGCCGAAGCGGAGAACTCACAGGCAGGCAAGCGGGGGGGGAGGGGGGAGGGAGGGGGGGCCGCGGGACTTGCGATATTGCTGCTACCGCCGCGGCAGCAGCCAGCTTTTTTCTAAAGTTTAATTTTCCCGGGCGGGGGGGAGGGAGGGAGCAGGACTTGATGTGGGCTGCTGGGGGGGGGGGAGCAGGACTTGATGTGGGCTGCGGGGGGGGGAGCAGGACTTGATGTGGGCTGCTGGGGGGGGGGAGCAGGACTTGATGTGGGCTGCTGGGGGGAGCAGGACTTGATGTGGGCTGCTGGGGGGGTAGGACTGGAAATGGGGTGATGGGGGGATAGTACTGAAAATGGGGTGATGGGGGTTAGGACTGGTAATGGACAGATGGGGGTTAGGACTGGAGGTGGTCTGATTGGGGGGCTAAGACTGAAAATGGGGTTATGGGGGGGCTAAGAATGAAGATGGGGCGATGGAAGGGTTAGGCCTGGAAGTGGGCTTTTGGGGGGCTTAGGACCGATAATGGGCTATGGGGGGGGGGCTAGAACTGGTAATGGACTGGGGGGGTGCTATGACTGGAAATGGGCCGAGTAGAAGGGGGAGCTTGAACTGCAAATAGCTGATGGGGACAGGGTCTTGGAATGGTAATGGTAATGGGCTGAGTGGAAGGGGGCTTGGAAAGGAAATGGGCTGTGAGGGGAGGGAGCTAGGACTGGAAATGGGCTGATGATGCGGGGACTAGAAGGGAGCGGATGCTGGGTGGGGCAGGAGCTAGAAGGGAGGTGATGTTGGGGGACGATTAGAATGGGATGGGGCTGGGAGAGTGAAATGGAGAGGGGAAATATATTTTGTGTGGGAGGGAAGAAAAATCTACAATTGGCCGGGTATTGGGAGAGTAAGTGGGGATTGAGGATGGAGGGGTAAAATTTGAGTGGATGAAATAGGAATGAGGAAAGAGCAAAAGGAGAATGATTAGTATGTTAAAGCAGATGTAGAGAGAATGGAAAAAAACTAGGAAAGAAGAAAGGACAAATGGACAGCAGACGATGGAGAGTTAGCAGAAGACACAAAGAAACCAGAAGAAAGTGACTGGAACAATTGCAACTGAAAAAAAATGCACAAAAGGTAGAAAAATATCTCTTTATTTTGAATTTATTAACTGAAATATGTCAGCTCTTGGAAATGTGCATCTTTAACGTCTGCACTTTATTTTAATACAAGAGGAAATCAATGTATAGTTTTATTTCTACAGTGTTGTACATTCTAAGTTTGGCTTTTGGGGTTCCCAGTTTAATTGTCTTCCTGTTTCTAAATTGTGATTCCTTGTTTGGTGATGGTGTATGTTCTGCATGTGTAACTGAGCTGAGGTATTCTGTTTATGTAATTCCTATTTGACATTGCCACTTGTTCTCTTTCCCGAGTAGGTCATGTATTGTTATTCTCTGAAATGTGTTGATTTAATATTTGCAGTGTTGCCTTTTGATAGTTAGGGTATGGTGCTTTGTGAGTCCTGGTAGTGCTGTTAGGACACGGCAGGTTTGCTATGGGTTCTAAATGGGCAGTATTTCTAGTAGTTCCTAATGTGCCTGGCGGTTGGCACTGGTTTATAGTAATGTAGAAATCTTTTAGTCTTTCTTTATCCATACACTCATTAAGAGGCATGTTTACTAAAAGTTAGTGTATGGTAACATTATGCAAATATTTATGCAAATGATGCCCTTATGCAAATGATGCCCTTATGCAAATGAGGCCTGCATCTTGTGCGGCCCCCGGGTTACTCTACAAGTCCTCATTTGGCCCTCAAAGCAATTTGAGTTTGAGACCCCTGTTCTAAAGAAAGCTTAGGTTTGATCTCCTCTAGTACAGACTGGTTTGTTCTTCGGGCAGTCCATGGTATACACAGTATTCGCCACCAGCTGGGATTTAATGTTAAAAAAATATAAGGTCATGCATTTGGGCTGCAGCAATCCAAGGGAGCAATATAATATAGGGGTGAAGTACTTTCGTCCACTAAAGAAGAGCGGGACCTAGGCGTGGCTGTGTCTGATGATCTTAAAGTAGCTAAACAGGTAGAAAAAGCAACGACAAAAGCTAGAAGGATCTTTGGGTGCATACAGAGAGGAATGGCTAGCAGAAAAAAGGAAGTGATACTGCCTCTGTATAAGTCTTTGGTGCGACCTCATTTGGAGTATAGTGTGCAATTCTGGAAACAGCACCTTCAAAAGGATATAAACAGGATGGAGTCAGTACAGAGGATGGCTACTAAAATGGTTAATGTTGTTCAAGCATATGAGGACAGACTTAAGGCTCTTTATCCCACCTTTCCTCTAAGGTGTACATACTGAGGTGATATGAGTGAGATGTTTAAATACCTCCATGGCATAAATGCACAGGGGAGAGCCTCTTTCAATTAAAAGCAAGTTCTGCTATGAGGGGACAGGGGATGAGGGTGAAGGGGGAGTCAGGAATGATATACAGAAATATTTCTTTACGGAAAGAGTGGTGGATCCATGGAATAGTCTCCCAGTGGAGGTGGTAGAGATGAGGACAGTATCTGAATTTAAAAAAAGCATGGGACAAATGCAGAGGATCTCTAAAGGAAAAAAGGGGACTGTTGTAGTTTTTGATAGACCATGTGGTCTTTTTCTGTCGTCATTTTTCTCTGTTTCTGCAGGTAGAGAATTCAGGATCTCTTTACTTCTAGATGACACCACAGCAGAGATGTGCCAATCCACATCCAGCATATTGAAATCACCTATCTGTAGCACTTCTCTTTTAATGGCAATACTTTGTATGTCTTCTATTAAATCTTCGTCCACTTCTACCCTCTGTGAGGGAGATCTATATATAACTCCAATACAAATGGATTTCCCTTTCCCTCTTTCTATTTATTTATTTATTTATTTTATTTAACAGTATTTCTAAACTGCCTTATCTTAATAATCAAGGTGGTATCACAGCAAGCAATCAGGTAAAGTGTGTGTGTTGTACATGCAGTGAGGATAAAACTTAGTTGTGTGAGGGATGTGTTGGGTGCTTGATTTGTTTGAGCTATATACAGGGTGGGCTATTTACAGTGGTGCTAGAATCATATTTTATATATATTCAGTTGTTTGGGAGGATTGGAGTGCTGTTATCCATTCTCTTAGGTTATGTGATGTGACCATAGTGCTCTATGAACAGCATGGTTTTCAGTTGTTTTCTGAAGTCTTTGAGGTCTGGAGTTGCCCTTAGATCGTCCGGTAGATTGTTCCATATTGTTGGAGCAGCCATGGAGAGAGCTCTGTCTGTTGTGTCCTTGCGTGTGTGCTTGTACTCATTTGGGGTGCTGACTCGGTTGCGTGTTTGACTTCTTCTGGGACGTGCGCTGGTTTCCGGTTGTATGAGCAGGTGGAGGCTGTTGGCCAGGGAGGCTGTGTGTTCTTTTATCTTAAATAGGTTTATGATAGTCTTGTATCTGATGCGAGCAATGATTGGGAGCCAGTGTAAGTCCTTTAGTGTAGGTGTGATGTGCTCCTGCCTTGCGGCTCCGGATATGATTCGAGCTGCAGTGTTTTGTGCCAGCTGTAGTGGTTTGAGAGCTTGTTTTGGTAGTCCGAGGTATATCGGATTGCAGAAGTCCAGTATTGGGGTTATCAGTGCTTGACAGACTGTACGGAAGTGTTCTGGAGCGAGGAGTGGTTTCAGTCTCCTGATGATTCGCATCCTGTAATATGCTTTTTGGATTGTTTTGTCTATGTGTGGTTTGAGGTTGAGTTTACTGTCCAGAGTAACCCCAAGGTATCTCACCTCCGATCTTATCGGTATCGTGGTGCTTTGTATCTTTATGTTTGGTGGGTGTGTGAAGCTTTGGTTTCGAGTGATGATTAAAGCTTCAGTCTTGTTGTAGTTTATAGCTAGATTGTTGTTTTGGCACCACTTCGCCATTTGGGTAAGGCAGTCTGCTATCTTAGAGAAGTCCGGGTTTTCGATTGATATCGGGGAGTATACCATTATATCGTCTGCGTATATTGTGTATTGGATGTTGTTCTCTTTCATAATGTTGCATATTGGTTGGATGTAGATGTTAAAAAGGAGTGCTGAGAGTGCGGATCCTTGTGGTACTCCTTGTTGGACGTTTATGGGCCGGGAGGTGTCCTGTCCCACCTTGACCTGTAGCTGTCTTTCTGTTAGGTACGAGTGGAACCATTTTAGAGTGGTACCGTGTATACCAGTGTTCTTCAGTCTCTCCAGGAGTATATTGTGATCAACTGTGTCGAACGCTGAGGAGATGTCGATGAAGATCATTATAATTCCATTCCTGATGTCGTCAATTATTCTTATGATGCTGTCGAAGAGGTAGATCAGGAGAGTTTCGACTCCATGGTTGGGACGAAATCCGTGTTGGTTGTCGTCGAGAGTTCCGTGTTCGTCAATGTGTTCCTGAAGTTGTAGTTGAACCGTCTTTTCGATTATTTTTGCGAGGAAGGGTATGCTGGAGATTGGTCGGTATGCTGCTGGGTCCTTTTTGTCGAGAGAAGTTTTCTTTGTGATTGGTCTTACTGAGGCAAGCTTTAATTGCTGTGGCATGAGTCCTTGAGTGAGTGAGTTGTGTACCATTTTATGAATGTTTGGTATGAGGCTTGCTTTGGTGGCTTTGACCCATGACACTGGGCAAGGGTCTGTAGGAGCAGTGCTTGTGTTGATTGTGGAGATGATGTCTGATATCTGCTCTTTTGAGGGTGAGTGGAATGTGCCCCAGGTTTTGGGGTGGACGTTCGTTCTGTTGGTTCTACTGGGTGTTGAGCGCTCTGTGGAGTGAAATTTGTCTTTGATGTGGTCGGCGAATATCTGTGGATCCACTTGTATTTCTCTTTCTGCTGCTTGCTCTTTTGTCAGGGTTTTTACTATTTCGAAAAGTTCTCTGGGTTTGTTGATGGAAGAATTTATCAGGTTTGTGTGGAATTCTCTCTTTGATTGGTTGATGTGTTCATTGTATTGTTTTTGCTTTGTTAGGTAAAGATGTTGGTCGGAAGTAGTTTTGTTTTTTCTCCATCTCCGTTCAATTTTCCTGAGCTCCCTCTTTTCCTGTCGTATTTTTGCTGAGTACCATGGTTTGTTTTGTCTCTTGTTGTGGTGTTGTTTCTTGGTCCTGTCAACGGATGGTTTGGCGGCGTTAGCTAGGACATTGTTCCAGTTGGAAACTTGTTCCTCCAGGTCCTCTGAGTCAATGTTCAAGTGTTGTATTGTGTCCTGGATGAATTCGTCCTTGTCAAAGGACTTGAATCGTCTTTGTGTGTGTGGGAAGTTCGCTCTTTCGCTTGTCCAGTCTTCTTGTGATTGCAGATTTGTCTCGATTAAGTAATGGTCAGACCATGGTACTGGGGTGATGGTGGGTGTAGAGATTAGGTCTCTTGAAGTTAGGTAGTTTGATGCGAAGA
Organism: Ichthyophis bannanicus; assembly: GCA_033557465.1. NCBI lineage: Eukaryota > Metazoa > Chordata > Amphibia > Gymnophiona > Ichthyophiidae > Ichthyophis > Ichthyophis bannanicus. Next base: position 112,361,862 of record CM066049.1, on the reverse strand, counting down.
TGAGGTCTGGGGATGATCCTAGTCTGTGTGTTGGTGCATTGACTATCTGTGTGAATTGAAGTGATGACATTGCCTGAAGGAAGGCCTCTGCATCTTTTGTATTGGCGGACTTGAGGTTGAAGTCTCCGATTAGTAGTGCTGGTTTGTTGTTTGACGTTATGGCACAGGCTTCTTCGAGTATGAAGGCTAGTTCGTCGGGTGGAGCACGGGGTGCTCTGTAGGTTAGGCAGATTGCAATATTCTTGTTCTTGATGCTAATTGTGTTACACTGCTTTGTATCTGTGAGATTCAGTGTCTTGAACTTGAGTTCTGTTTTTGCTATTATTAGGACTCCTCCTCCACGCTTGTGGATGCGTGGGCAGTTGTATGCTGAGTAGTTGTTCGGTACTAGTTGGTTGAGTAGTACACTATCGGTAGGGTTGAGCCATGTCTCTGTGATGCATATTATGTCTGGCTGTCGCTCTTCAATGTGGTCTACCAGAGTGTGTATCTTGTTGCAGATGGATCTGGCGTTTATGAGCTCAATTGATGTTTTCTTTGTGGAAGAGGTTGTTGCGACGTGTGCTTCCTTAGGGCCGGTGTTGGGGTTTGATTTGTGTCTGTTTTGTCTCTTTGTTTGGGAGGTTGCGAGTGTCTCTTTGTGTGTGTGTGTGTTGTGGACCGAGATATGGCAGTGCAGTTGGTGGGTACCATGGTGTGTTTGTTTGGGGGTAGTGGGGGTGTGTAGTTGGTGGGAGGAGTTGTGTGACTAGTAGGTATAGTGGGAGGAAGTATGTGGTGTGCATGTTGATAGCTTGTGATGTTCTGATAGGGCGACGCCTGTGTCCTTAGGTTTTCGTCTGTTGTTTGTTTTTTTGAGGAGAGCTGTACTTGTTGCAGGGGCTTGTCCTGGGGATGTGAAGTTGTATCTGTTGCGGTGCGGGAGCCTGTCCCGTGGAGGGAGCCTGTCCCTTGGATGTGAAGCTGTATCTGTTGCGGTGCGGGAGCCTGTCCCGTGGAGGGAGCCTGTCCCGTGTGTGTGGAGCTGGATCTGTGTTGGTCGCCTTGGTGCGGGGGCCTGTCCCGTGGATGTGGAGCTGGGTCTGTCGCGGTGCGGGAGCCTGTCCCGTGGAGGGAGCCTGTCCCGTGGAGGTGGAGCCGGATCTGTGGTGGTCGCCCTGTTGCGGGGGTCTGTCCCGTGGATGTGGAGCTGGGTTTGTCGCGGTGTGGGAGCCTGTCCCGTGGAGGGAGCCTGTTTCGTGTGTGTGCAGCTGGATCTATTGATGAACTCTTGGTCTGACCCACTATGGTACATCCCAAGTCCCTATGTTCTTATCTAGCTAAAGATGACATTGCTCTAACATAGCATCAGTACTGGCATATCTCTGGGTTTAAGGTATCAATCTGGACAAACATGGTAATACCAAATATGGCCTATAAACGATGGTAGTTAACAACACTGGCATATCCCTGGGTTTACAGTATCGATCTGGACAAACATGGTAATACCTAATATGGCCTGTAAACGCTGGAAGCTAACAGTATCCAGAGGGAACTAGTCACTAGAGTGCCCAACACTGATCTTGGATTCTAGTCCCAAACATGAATTTCTACCCTTTAAATTAGTATTTTTATGAGAGGCAGGAGTTCTAGTTTAACCCACAGTGCCTCCTCTCTTCCTTGTAATAGTCAATAAAACACATATATATATTTCCCTTTGGTATTCTTTTGTCTTTTTTCAAGGATCCATCTCGCATCCGAGATGTGTCTTCCCCACTCTTTCCTGAACCCTGCTTGCACTTTGGGCAATGGTCGTTCCAGGTATGGTTGTAGTCTCTGCTGGATGATCTTGAGTAGAATCTTGCTGATATGTCGGATCAGATCGATTATGTGGTAATTTCCACAGTCAGTCGGATCACCTTTCTTCAGTATCGATATAAACACAGATCTTTTCTAGTCAGTTGGCCTTAATGTCTTCCAAAATTCCTGGCAGAGCCTCATAAGTATGGCAACAGCTGCATCTGATTTGCTGGGAATGCCATCAATGCCTGGTGCTTTGTTCTTTGATAATGCTTTCAGTGCTGCTTCAACTTCTTTCATCATCAATGGTTCCTGATCATAAGGTACAGGATGAAACAGCTGTTTGTTCACTTGATCTTTATGGATAATTACTCTTTATTCCTTCTATCTTTTCTTGATCTTTTCAGCATCATTCAACATGGATCCTCAAGCATCTGGTAGCATTCCAAATTGAAGCTGGAATTTTCTCTTTAACTCTTGTAGCTTTAGGAAAGCTGATCTTGTTCTTCCTGTAATAGTTTCTGATTTTATTTCCTTGTTTGTGTCATTGTAGTACTTTCTCCTTGTCTCATCTTGCTGCACTTTGGAAATCTGAGTTCCGTGATTTTCTCTTTCTCCTCTAGCTTTAGCTTCTCTGCGTTTCTGGGCAGTTTTCAGAGTTTCTTCAGTGATCCATTTTGGCCTTTGTTGCTTTGTCACTTTTGTAGAGACTTCTCACTTTCTTCAAGCACAATTTTCTTGATGTCATCCCATAACTCTTCTGGTGCTCTGTTATTTGTATCCAAAGCAGCAAATTAATTTTACAGGCAGTTTTTAAATTCTGGTGATATATTCTCAAGGTCATATTTTGCTAAATTCAGAGTGGCTTGCTCTTTTTCAGCTTTCGTTTGAGTTTGCATACTAGTAGTTGGTGATCTGTATCACAGTCTGCTCCAGATTTTGTCGTCGTTGTTGAACTTTTCCAATGTTGACCTCCTATAGATGTAGTCATTTCGATTTTTGTACAATCAATAGGGTGAAGTCCATTAGAAGAAGGTGTTTGAGATTAATATATCATTCATCTTGCAGAATTCTCCAGCTTCATTTCTGTTGCCAAGTCCAAATTTTCCAAGCACTTTTTCTTTGTTGCCAACCTTTGCATTCCAGTCACCCATGACTATCAGCATATCCTGTTTGCATGTTCTGTCAATTTCAGCTTGTACTTCTTCGTAGAACTCAACTTCTTCCATTTCAGTTTGCTGACACCCAACAGTACATGTTCCATTTCATTCTTGACCAACTCCAGCTTCCCTTGGTTCATGCTTCATACGTTCCATGTCCCAATATGTAAGACATCTTTGCAACTTCTGATTCTTATTTCATGCGCAGCTACACCAGCAGTCAAACATCCCAAGGGCTTTGATCCAGCCACATTATAAATGCTATATACTTCAAAAATCAGGCGTTCAATATAACAAAAATGGGAAATACATCCAAAAGCAATCGCTTGTTTGAGCAAAAAATATATAGTTAAATAAACTATATCTAACAACTACCGGGTGGTCTCAGAACTTCATAGCTTCTATCCCAAAGACTCAAAAGTCAAACTCAAGGGAACAGAAGCTAAATAACATCAACGACCCCCATTGGTAGTTAGCAGTGATATAGTTAAATAACCTGCCCCATATGCATCAATACAACTCTCTTCTTCACTAATGATAGCACTGGACCAGGTATATAGCGTTCTTCTTCACACCGCTAGAAGCACACTCAAACAAACTTTTCAAACAGATCCAAGCTCCACAATCATCCCGACGCCTCCCCCCCAGCGCCTTCGGAGCGTTTCTCCTCAGAGGGTTCTTTAGGGGATTTACCGGATCACAAAAACCGCTGCCCACGTCAAACACCATAGAATCTTGCCAGCTTCCAATCTTTCTCAACTCATGAAAAGCTTAAACAATAGACTTTACTCCAAAAAGTCTTAAGCTCCTCCCCCGTAGCCAGTTGAGTGCCTTCTGATCCAGGAGGTCTCATCCAATAGTATAGTGCAATTTGTTTTGTTGTGACTATCCATTGGACTTTTATGCAAAGATACAGAAGTAGATTGCCTGGCCTTTCTTCCACACAGGTGTTGCTGTTGTCACAGGAATGTGATCCCCTTCCGCCAACACCATCCCATTCTGCTGCTGCCCAGATGGATAGTTTGTCTTAGTCGGGCACCTCAGCTGAGGCCTGTCCATCTTGGGAGACCCTGCCAGTAGTTACGCTACCGATTAGCTTAGCTCTCAGCATCACTGATGCACACAAGCCCTCACAGCACCACAAGCTGCAAACAAAGTAAAGGAACCAATGCCTCTCTTATCAAATTTCACATAGGTTGCAGTACTCAAGTTGGCCACTAGATGCCCTCCTCAAACAAAAGTAAGGACCATATTTACAAAATAAATGCAATTTTTTGCCACTGACAGCAAAACATCTGTTAGGTTGGTTTGGTCCCTCTAACCAATCTCCATTCCAAACTCTCTAGCTGTTGATGCTGTGTTTGATAAAATATTGGTGGGGCCCATATTGGATATGCTGTTTCTTTAGAAGATGCAACTATTCAAAGTGATCTTCAGCAAGGTCAGCTGCAATAAATTCACTGTTTACAAAATGCAAATCATTTACATTGGGAGATGTTTTCTTGGGACTTTTGGCCTTCAGGTTTAATCATAACTCTGCTCTACTAGGCTATTTTGCCATAAACTATTCATTTGCAACTTACTGGGGTTCCTTCAACCGACATCCGAAATTTGTACATTTCTCTTGGTGAGGGCTAGGAGGGAACTATCTCCAAATGGGTAAAGTTTGCTCATACCTCGTACTATGACAGTAATGAACCTCACTCTTAAATCAGGTTATGTGGGGTACAATCTCACGCTATCAAATTTACTATTAATGCTTGCCATAATACTTGCATTATGCCAAAGAGTGCCTCCTTCTGAATTTTGTAAGATGTAGCATGTATGGGCATCTGTCAAGGTGGTTTGGTATCTCACTGTCACATTTTCTTGGTCTTTGGCTGCATTGCATAGTACTTAAGGATCTTCTCCACACAATGTACAGAATAATCACTGGGCATGAACCTTTATTATCAATGTTTACATGTTTTCCTCCTTTAACATGGTGTCTGGTTTGGTTGCATCAAACTTGTTATAAGTTGCAATGGGAGTATGCCAGGTAATCACAATCTCTTCATTCCCTATAATTCTCTTAGGGGTCATGATACCAGTGCTTTTCTGGTACTGCAATCTTGTAGTGTTTATAAAGTTTCCAGTGGATAAAACATGCTGCCATTCAGGGCCTTTCTGTCCAGAAATTTTCTCATATCAGAACTTTGCAGCCAGCTACGCTATGACTAACTGTTTGAACTCTTCCTTATAGAATCTATATGTGTCTGGTTTTTTTTCCATTTGAACCATTTTATCCATTATCCTGGGCTGCAACTATCAATTTCTCATCCATAGATTTCAGTTCACCTCATCTTAACCATGCATGTGTCCATTTTTGATTGACATATGGGTCCTGGAGTAGTATTTTGTATTTTCCACTGTATTTGTGCATCTGCCTCTTGTTTTGTTTTATCTCGTTTGCTGATCTAAATCTTTAGAAACTTTTTTTTTTTTTTTTTACACAAATCCTGTTGCTTTCTTCCCTATGGGGGTTATTCTAAGGCACGGGAAGTCCATCCCCGCTATCCGTGCCGGCTCTTGCAGGGAAATTATACGGGTGGTGGCATGGGGGCAGAGAGTGGGTGGGCAGTCACCAGCCCTGGACGTACAGGGCCTGGGTGGAATAACTTTCCTGGATGTGTTCTTGCAGCAGTTCCGGGGCACGGAAGGGGCTGGGGGAGCAAAAGTTAATTCCCCAAAGCCCGAACCTGGCCTTAGGAGGCTGTGGGGAATTTACTTTTTAGCAGACAGCTGGCATTGTGGCATTTAAATGGAGCCGCGGCACCATGGCATGGCTCCATTTGAATGTCCTGACTGAGTGAGTTGGGCTTTGCTGTACGTGCAGGCTCTTCGCGATTCTGTTCCCACGGTGCTAGACGTGCCCCGCGGGATCAGAATCGTGATCTCCTTTGTACATCCAGTCTGACCCGAACGTACAAAGGAGATCTACGTCGGGATCAGAACTGGGCCGTATGTGTCTTGGTGGATTCTCATTGGAATGTTTGTCTGAGGGGGTCTTTTATTAAAGGGTGCTAAGGTGTTGCACCTAAAGTGCCCTAGTTTTGGTGCTGAAGGCACAACACTACCACCACCCAACTGTCAGTGGGGTGGAAAGCATTTCTCTGGCAACTATCACAGAGCACTGTCCAGTCATGCAGGCCACATTAGCACAGGTGCACTTGACTCTACCTGTTGAGATGGTGTTAGGAGAACTGCATTAACTGTCATGACCCTGTGCTTGCTAGCAAAGCACGTCCCAGCTAGTGTCCTTTAGTTAATAACACTGAGTTAAATGTCTAGACTTTGGCTCCATCATTAACTTTCATATTTCAACAATTTTTTGCATTTATTCAAGAGATCTTTTATACCGCTTTATCATTTCAGTCAACATGGTTTACATTGTAATTTAAACTTGGTGATGTACATTAAACAGGGACATTGATAACTTGGAATTTTCTGAGGCAATGGCGGGTGAAGTGACTTGCCCAAGGAGTGTAGTGGGAATCAAACTCTGGTCTCTTAGTCCCCAAGCAAATGCTCTAACCATTTGGCTACTCCTCCACATTTGTTTCTATTGATGCTATTAAGTATGCCCAGAGGCCTATGATAGCAGCTCTATATATATAATTTATTTCTCTGTGGCCCATTTCTCCTTCAGCTATAGACATACTGATTTTTATAAATTAGCTTGTGGGCATGGAGGAATTTCCTTGTTGATGCATCCGGTTTCTCAAGATACAAGAACAGTCTATAATTCCTTAGCTGATGAGAGTATGGGAATTGCAAACTGATTGATGATTTGTACCTTTATTGCATACTACTAAAGTATTTTCCAATATCTGTTTTAATCTCATAATATTTACCAAGCTTTTCTCTTGATTGATTTATTTGTATGTCTTTACATTCAAATTCCTTTATTTCAATCATCAGTCAGACATGTTTTCAGTCTTGCTCAATTTTCCTCTAAGAAAGGTTGCCTGAGCACATTTCCCCAGGTCAGTAGTCATCCTGAAGTCATCTAGAAGATTTTTATTAAACAGCAGCGTTACGCTGTGAGGGTTATTTTAGAAGCCCTTTTCATGAGGTCTACATTGAAAATCTGGCATTTACAAATGGAAATAGCAGCAATTTGTAAATATAAATTTTATAAAGGGCTAAATTTATATACAGATGTCCATTATATGTAGAAATTACAAGACAGTGTGTCAAGGGTGTAGTTTGGGTATGGCTGGGTGGGTCAAACATCTACATGTATATTTCTCACTTCATAGAGGGAATGCACAAGTATGACCAAAATTGTTCACCCTGGGTAAATTTTATAGCTGCTCTCTGGCACACAGGTTTTTGAAAAATGTTCATTTCAGCCATCCCTTTACAGGAGGAATTAAAGGGGTTGTCCTCCTTAATTCCCCATTGTTTGTATTCATTTCAATTTGGAAAGGGAAATAAAGATAGCAGCCTTTGGTAGTTAAATGCATAGATTTGTAAGATACCAACTTATACATGCAAGTTGGCATTTTACAACTTGCATGTGTAACTTGTCCGTATAAGTTCATTGATTTTTCCCACCTGTAGATTTGTAAAATGGTTACTCCAACTCTCTATGTATTGGCTTCCTGCATGTCTTTAGACATATTTTAGAAAAGGCTGCATGTTTGACAGAATCCTTTTTTTTTTTTTAAATATCATTGAAATTGTGTACTACTCAATTCCGATCTCCATGTACTATCTAAAACTTGCCTACATGTGTCAATCACTGGGTTGATAGAGCTTCAATCATCTACAAATAGTACGTGTGATGATAGCTCTGGATTGCTACCATCTTTTAAATTATGGCTGAATCAGTAGCCCAATGGGAGTACTCAATGGATTCAAGTGCTATACAAAACAAGGCTAGTGACATATCACCCAACTGTTTTGTTTTTATGAAAAAGATTAAGATGCAGTTATTGAGCCAATCTGGAAGCAAATAAGAAACATAGGCCATGTGGTCTTTTTCTGTCATCATTTTTCTATCTAGTCTGTCCTTCCATATCAACTACAAAATGCAACTAAGATGCATCATTGGGGGGGGGGGGGGGCACAGAAACATGGTCATTTCCCCTTTTCTCAACTTTCACCGTGATCTATGCTAAGTAGTGGCAATCACGAGTCAGCATGTGACCTGTATGCCAGTGAACAGTCATAGGCCTTTTCCTCCTCCTGGGTAAGCTTCCTGTTAAACTGGAAACCCAGGCCGAGTACTGGGATCTATAAGCACACACTGCACACTGACACAAGAAACCCTATCTCCAGGAACAAGCAGGATTGAGTCTTCACATATGGGTACGTCGGTACCGACGGAGCCTGCGCAGGAACGCTCCCCAGCGTCCAATCAGAAAGCTTTTGGGAGCATCCCTCAGCGCCTGTGTGCTGCCTTCCCAACTGTCTCTCCTCAGTTTTCATTTTTCCACGGAGCCGGCAGGACGTCTTCCTGTCACCGCAGAAAATTTTTTCTTTAAATCTTTTACTTTTTGTTTTCTTGTTGTCGCGGCTGTTTCCCCGACTCCACCGGTACCGCCGGTGGTTTTTTCTTTTCTTTTTCCTAAAACTCAGGGAGTTTTTTTCCCTCTGTTTCTGTCTTGAATTTTTGGGCCTGTAAGGCCTCTCCATTATGGAGCCTTCTTCTCCTAAGAAGTGCCTTAACTGTGGAAATAGTTTTCTTTTTAGACTCCAATAACTGGTGTCTAACCTGTTTGGGTCCTGACCCCTTTCCTCCAGAACCATAAGGCTACAATTTTATGAGAAGAAATTCTCTATTTTGAGTTTCCCTCGATGCAGTATTCCCTTCCAGTGTAAGGGCACCGACCTTTTCTTCTCTACAGGATCAGGTAACCCACAAACAGTCTGTTAAGACTAGCCAATTCTTGGGTGGTAGGTCTCATGCCAAGCATGATGACGGCTCCGGCCTTGCCCTCAAGACCTCATTGGCTTCAAAACCCCGGCGGGAGTCTTCGGTCTTCAAAGCCTTTCAGGGGTTTCATGTTGTTCCTGGGGCTCACCCCTCACAGAACATACCTGAGTCATGCTCGGGGGTGGCATCCACTTCGAGCGGTACCGATAACCCGGCATCGGCACTGGTGTTGAGCGATCCACTCCTCACCAGGGATCGTCATCTGGTGTACTCGGTGCCTTCGGGACCGATCGATACCCAGATTGACTTTCCAGTATCGGCAGCTCTGTCTATACGACCCCTGATGTCGGTACCATCTAGACATGCATCGATAGATTCGCTTCCTTCGATGCCGAGTCTAGAATCGATATCTAGTCTGGAAGACTGGGTACCGACGCGTCTCGGAACCGACACGCACCGATTCCGGATGTGTGGTACCGAGGATATTCACCGAGACTTTCGAGTTTCCTCGGTACCGTTTGAGCAGCCTCCGATGACTGTTTCGATGTCGGTATTGCCTTCGATTCCGGCTCAGCTAACGGTATCGGTGTCGATGCTGGTACCTGCAGTAACATCGGGACCAGCTCCATCCATGATTTTTTCACCAGGATCTCTCCTTTCTATACCTAGTTTGGAGTCGATACCTAGCATGGATGATACAGTACTGACGGTTTCAGGTCATACCCGCCAGTCCCAGTATCCATTCATTAAAGATCCTGCTTTGCACCGGACAAGTACTGGTGCCCAGCCTAGTTCTTCGAGTTTAGCCTGTCCAATGATTGTTCCCATTGGAGATCCTTCTTTTCAGAAATTTCTCCTTGACATGGCAACATTCCTGGCTATTCCTATCCCTGGCTATGATCCTACACAAGGCTTTTCTGGGGAAAAGGAAAATATAATGCTTCCTTTACATCATTCTTTACAGGATCTTCTTCTGAAAATATAGGAAACACCTTTAAGGACTTCATCACCTTCTACAGCAACTGCTCTTCTGTATCAGGTGCCCCCCTCTCCAGGGTTTCAAAAGACTCAACTTCCTCATCATTCCATTGTAGTGGAATCAGCATTGAGGAAGGTAAAAAGCAAGAAGAAGCATTCTTCTTTCCCGCCAGGTCGTGCATCTAGAACACTAGATGCCTTTGGACGTCAAACCTTCCAAACATCTATGCTGGCAACAAGGATTCTCTCATATATTTTTTATGAGTCTATCCTTTCAGGAGGTCACAAAGAAATTATCTCTTTTGACTCCTTTTCTTTCAGAGCCCAAGGCTGCAGACTATTCCTTGCTTCTTAGTCATAGCCAGAATATCTCTAGGTTTCTTTCTCGTGCTTCCCTAGACTCCTTTGAGTCTGTTAGCAGAACCTCTGCTATAGCCATAGGAGCACGATGTAGAGCCTGGCTCCAAGCTTCAGACTTGAGCAGATGGGCACAACAAAGACTGGGTAACATGCCTTGTACTGGAGAAAATCTCTTCAATAAGGAGTCTTTGCGTCAGGTTGCTCATTGCTCCACTGACTTCCCTGTTTCTGAGGGCCATCCTAAACCTTCTCCTTCCCCTGCAGGTAAGAAATGCCCTACCAAACCTCCTTTTCCTAAAAGAAGGTTTTCTTCTCCTGCCCATCATGCCAATGTTCCCAAACAGGGGAAACCTCGCCCTGGTCTGAAGAATCCAAACTCAAGCCAGGAAAATTAACCCTCAATAGGGCTCCAATTAATATGTTATAACCTACAGTTCACTTCTTCTCATTAGAGGTTTTTTCACTGTTTTTTCATTTAAACCTCTACATTTGGATTCCTGTTTCCAGGACATCCACTTGCTCTTAGGTATGCTGAGCTGTCAGGATATTCATGTCTATGGGTCACAGGGTTTTCCTCCTCTTCCTACAATGAAGAGAGGTTTGCCAACTATCTCATGATAGTTTTTCTGTACCATCATGAAATTTTCCTTCTACAGACTTACCATATGGCAAGTCTCCCCTCAGCTCCTATTTTTTCTTTACCTTCTTTTCCAGGGTTCCCCTGTAAGAGTGGTACCATACCAATGGAAGGCTTTCTTAGCCTTTCCAGTCTTCCTTTCCATTCCAGTGTAGAGTTTTTTTTCTCTTGAGTAAACCCCCTTTTCCTCATCTGGGCAGCTCGTCAGACAGGAACAGGATATTCTCCTCTTGTTCTGTCTGTTCTCTCTGTTAAAAACAGAAAGATCTCTCTGCTGTGCCATTCAGCAGCTGCCCATGCAGGAGCTTCAGTGATTGGACTACTGGTATTTTTCTATAAGTTCCAGTATTGTCTTCCACTACTTTTTGTCTAACCTTAGTAGTGCTTCCAAGATAGTGCTCATCTACCTTGGATAATCCTTATAACTTCTTTTCTCCAGGACCAAGCAGGAAGTCAGTCCTCACTTATGGGTGACGTCGGCGCCGACGGAGCCCTCGCGGAGCAATTTTCCCCAGCTTTCAAAGAAAGCCTTTGGGAATTGCAGCGCGCATGCGCGGTCGTCTTCCCGCCCGAGGGTGCCATCTTAGCCAGTCTTCTTTTTTCCGCGGAGCCCTACAGACGTCCCCGTCTTGTCCCCGCGAAAAAGTTGATTTTCTTCTTTATTTTATCCTTTTTTCCTTCGGTTCTCTTTTTCCCGCCCGGACTCGCGACGCCGGTCACGAGTCCTCTTACTTTTTTCGGTTTTTCTGACTTAGTCAGCTTTCGTTTTCGTTTTCCCTGGCAGCCTGGTCCTTTGACCTCGCAGGGGCCCTTTTTCCCCCGATGGCTGCCAGTGGGTTTAAGCGGTGTGGTCGGTGTGACCGAAATATGTCACTAACCGACACACACGACTTTTGCCTCCGCTGCCTGGGCCCGGATCATGAGGAACTGATCTGTGGGCCCTGCAGCAAAATGTCCTCAAAGGCGTTGAGAAGTCGGCGGCATCAGCGTGAGAGAATCTTCGCTGACCCCAGCCGTACCCAGACCTCGTCGGAGGCCTCCGCGTCGAAAGGCTCCAGCTCGGACCGTCGCCGGAGCTCCTCCGACCGGGGTTCTCCCTCCGGGGACCATCGGCGGAAGGTGAAACCCGCGAGGGCGGCGTCGGTGGACGCTCCTGGTTCCGCGAGGGCCAGGTCGCATAGCCCCGACAGCCGCCCCGGGTCCTTGGAGAAGGAACACATCCCGAAGCGACCTCGCCTGGAGTCGGAGATGCCTGCCCGGGTAAGTCCTGTGGTCCTTCTGAACTCGCCTCCGCGACAGCCGCCGTCGGGGCCCGAGTCGGGGGCTGCTGGGTCGCCTGAGCTCGGACTCAGGTTGACGGCTTTGGAGAGCAGACTGTCTGCCTTCATGGACCAGCAGAAGGCACTGCTCGCTGGCTTCGCTGGCGCCGCTGCCCCGACCGCCGGGACGTCGACGTCCAAGTCGACCCCGGAGACCGAGCCGATCCTCGAGTCGATGAGAACTCGAGTCGATCCTCGGTCGAGGTCACCCTCGGCCTCCCGTTCGGGACTGAGGTCGCCGACGCCGACTCCCTCGGCGTCGGGGCGGCTGGCGCCGCACCCTGCCCGGGCCGACCCCACCGAGTCCTCGTCGGAGTCGGTCTGGGAGTCTGAGGAGGAAGAGTCACCTGATTCTTTCCGGACTCGGTGTGTCCCATCGGACTCACCGGAGTCCGAGCCTCGGAAGCAGTCCCCCCCGGAGGATGCCCGGTTCTCGGACTTCGTTAGGGATATGGCCAAGGCTTTGGCCTTCCCTGCGGATCCCGAGGAGGAGCCTCGAGCCGAAGAGCTCGACGCCCTCCAGTATGACTCTCCCGCGAGGGAACACTTTACTGTGCCGGTTCCTCCTATGCTGGAACGACTACTCTTCCGCATGTGGGAGAGTCCGGCCTCCTCGCCGGTCCTGAGCAAGCGGGTCGATTCTATCTATCGAGTCCGCAAGAGCCCTGGCTTTCAAAAGGCACAGCTGCCACACCATTCCATGGTAGTGGAATCGGCCATGCATCGTCTTAAGAGCCAGAAGATGCACTCCTCGGTGCCTCCTGGAAGGGAGGCCCGTAACCTGGATGGCCTTGGCAAGAAGTGCTTCCAGGGCTCTATGCTCGCATGTCGTGTCCAGACTTACCAGCTATACATGGGCATGTATCTCCGGGATCTGGCTAAAGAGCTAGCCGGATTCTCCGCTGGTCTGTCCGAGGAACCCTTGCGGAGGTTCCTAGCCTTGTCCACTGGCATTCGGGAATGCTCAAAGTTCATGTCCCGAGCAGCCTATGATGGCTTTGAAGCATCGGCTCGAGTGGCCGCAGCCGGCATCGGTGCCCGCCGACAGGCTTGGCTTCAGTCGTCAGACCTTGAGCCCTGGGTGCAGGACAAGTTGGTCGATGTCCCCTGCCGAGGCGAAAACCTCTTTGGCAAGCCCATGGCGGAAAAGGCTGCGCAAATTGAGACTGAGACTCTCACCAGGACCAGGCTTTCTAGGAAGACCTCCGCCCCTTCCCAGAAAAAGAAGGGCTCGGGGAAAAAGTCCTTTTACCCGAGGAAGGCGGCTGCCTACAAACAATACCCCCATTATCAGGCCCCTGCAGCTCCCCAACAGGGCCAGCAGGCCAAGGGACGGGGTAACGGGTCCCGTAGGCAGCAAGCCCCCAAGCCTGCACCACCAGCCCCTGCTCAGCAGGGTGGGGGCTTTTGACTCACTAAGCATAGCCTCTCTCCCCCCCCGCTGGTTCCTCCCAGCACCGGAGGCCGGCTGGTTCACTTCGCCCACAGGTGGTCCAGCATCACCGCAGATGCCTGGGTGCTTCAGGTCGTGCGAGAAGGCTATCTTCTCCACTTCCATCAGGTCCCTCCCTCCTATTTTCCGGGAGAACCTCCGCGACCCCCTCTGCACAGGGAGTTGCTCCTTCAGGAGTTAGCAGGTCTTCTGCAGGAACAGGCGGTGGAACCGGTGCCACACCACCTGAGAGGTCAAGGCTTTTATTCAAGGTATTTTCTGATACCAAAGAGAACAGGGGGCCTCAGACCCATCCTGGACTTGCGCAACCTCAACAAGTTCCTTGTGCGGGAGAAGTTCAAAATGCTTACCCTTGGAATCCTTCTGCCCTACCTCCAGCAGGGAGATTGGCTATGCTCCTTGGATCTAAAGGATGCCTACACGCACATCCTCATCCACCCAAGCCACCGCCAATACCTAAGGTTTGTGGTGGCAGGAAATCATTACCAGTACAGAGTACTGCCCTTTGGCCTGTCCTCCGCACCGCGAGTCTTCACAAAATGTCTCGCGGTCATGGCGGCCCATCTCCGGCTTCACGGCCTCTGTCTTTCCGTACCTCGACGACTGGCTCATCAGAGCAGCGTCCGCTCAGGAGGTCACCAACGCCACGTGCCGCATGGTGACTCTGCTGCAGCACTTGGGCTTTGTTATAAACTTCGCAAAGTCCACTTTGCTCCCCTCACAGGATCTCGAGTTCATCGGCGCAAGGCTGCACACTCCTCAGGCGCGAGCATACCTACCGCTCGACAGGGCTCAACGGCTCATGGACCTAGCCGACCGCTTTCGCAGCCAGCCCCTGGTCTCCGCCAGGCGCTTCCTGAGACTGCTCGGCCATATGGCTTCCACCGTCCATGTGACCCCCAATGCCCGCCTGAATATGCGGTCTGCTCAATGGTGTCTCCGCCAGCAGTGGTGACAAGCCACGGGTGGCCTAGCAGACCTAGTGCGCGTCTCCGAGCCGCTGGTCTCGTCTCTCCGGTGGTGGCTCCGGCAGCCGAACCTGATATTCGGAATGCCTTTCCAGTCACCTCAGCCGATCCGGGTGCTGACCACCGATGCATCCCTCCTGGGCTGGGGAGCACATTGCCAAGAGGCACGTACTCAGGGCCTCTGGACCACGTGGGAGTCTGCTCAGCAGATCAACTTTCTGGAGCTCAGGGCGATCCGCCTAGCTCTCAAGGCCTTCTCCCACCTGACTTCCCAACAGTCCGTCCTTGTCCAGACGGACAATCAAGTTGCCATGTTCTACGTGAACAAACAGGGGGGCACGGGCTCCTTCCTCCTCTGCCGGGAGGCACAGAAGCTCTGCTCTTGGGCCGTCAGTCACGGCATTCTCCTCAAGGCAGTTTATCTCCCGGGCCAAGAAAATTGCCTTGCAGACAAACTCAGCAGGGTCCTCCAGCCGCACGAGTGGCGTCTGGATCCCTTGGTAGTTCAGAAGCTCTTCCTCAAGTGGGGTCTCCCCACGGTGGATCTCTTTGCCAGTCCTCACAACCGGCAGCTTCCTCGCTTCTGCTCTCGTCAGCCACACCCCCTTCGGGTTGCGGCGGGCGCCTTTCTGATCTCATGGTCGGGGAGCCTTCTGTACGCTTTCCCTCCCATCCCGCTAGTCTCTCGGACTCTTTTCAAGGTTCTCCGAGACAAAGCCTTCATGATCCTGGTGGCCCCTCGCTGGCCCAGGCAGCCGTGGTTTCCGCTCCTGCTGCAACTGGCGGTGGAGGATCCAATCCCTCTGGGGGTACAACCGGATCTCCTCACTCAGGATCAGGGGTCCCTCCTGCACCCCAACCTCAGGTCTCTCAACCTCATGGCCTGGCTGCTGAGAGGGTAGTCCTTGCTCCCCTTCTCCTGCCGGCGGAGGTGGAGGAGGTCGTCTTGGCTTCGCGACGGCCTTCTACCCGCAAATGCTACGCCCTTAAATGGCGTCGCTTTGCAGTCTGGTGTACCCAACAGTCTCAGGATCCCTTCTCCTGCCCGGTGTCGGTGATCTTGCAGTACTTGCTGCACCTCTCTAATCTGGGACTTAAGTCCAACTCCGTCAAAGTTCACCTCAGTGCTCTTTCAGCACATCATGTGCCGGTGGACGGCAGACCTCTCTCCAACGACCCTCTCGTAGCGAGGTTTCTCCGAGGTCTCCTTCTACTTAAACCACCTCTGCGCCCGCCAGCGCCTGACTGGGACCTGAATGTGGTTTTGCAGCGGATCACCTGTCCGCCTTTTGAACCTATGGCTACCTGTTCTCTCCGTTTTCTGTCTTGGAAAACACTGTTCTTGATAGCCCTCACTTCCGCTAGACGCGTAAGTGAATTGCAGGCCCTCGTGTCTGATCCCCCTTGCACTAGGTTCTACAAGAATAGGGTGGTCCTACGGACTCATCCGAAATTTCTGCCTAAAGTGGTCTCCCCTTTTCACATCAATCAGGAGGTGGTACTTCCAACCTTCTTTCCCAGACCACACTCCAGCCGAGCTGAGACGGTCCTCCATACCCTGGACTGTAGAAGGGCTCTGAACTTCTACCTTGACCGTACGCGGGAGCACCGTAAAGCTGCTCAGCTTTTTGTGTCTTTTGACCCCAATAGATTGGGGCTCCCGGTCTCCAAGCGTACTCTGTCCATCTGGGTTGCGGACTGTATCTCTTGGGCTTATGGGGCAGCCGGACTCTCCTTAGAAAGTCGAGTCACGGCTCATTGCGTTTGGGCAAAGGCCACGTCAGTGGCTTACCTCCGCTCTGTTCCGCTGGCAGACATCTGCCGGGCCGCTACTTGGTCTTCGAGCCAGACTTTTGCGGTCCATTACTGTCTCGAGAGGGAGTCCCGTAGGGACAGTGCTTTCGGACAGGCAGTCCTCCGTAATCTCTTTGAGGTCTGAGCAACTCCTACCCTCCATCCCGGATATGGGCTACCGGTGGGTGATAATTCAGCGAAGATTCTATCCTTCTGTGCTGCTGAGCTAGGGGGAGCTCATTTTTGTGCTTTGGGTCTCCGGTAGCCTTGAGCTTGGGAGTCCCATAAGTGAGGACTGACTTCCTGCTTGGTCCTGGATAAAGCGTAGTTACTCACCTGTAACTGGTGTTCTCCAGGAGCAGCAGGAATCAGTCCTCACTACCCTCCCTCCTCCCCTTGGAGTTGCAATCGTCTGCTTATGTTCTTTTTGCAAATTTTTATGCTGTCTTTTTTAGCTATGTCATCTGACTGGCTAAGATGGCACCCTCGGGCGGGAAGACGACCGCGCATGCGCGCTGCAATTCCCAAAGGCTTTCTTTGAAAGCTGGGGAAAATTGCTCCGCGAGGGCTCCGTCGGCGCCGACGTCACCCATAAGTGAGGACTGATTCCTGCTGCTCCTGGAGAACACCTGTTACAGGTGAGTAACTACGCTTTCTGTCATCTCCAAATCCTTGGAGTTGGCAGCATAGTTGAGCTGGCAGCTGGTTATCTCCAACAGCCAGTTTTATTTCCCAACTCTCCTGCATAATGCTCTCTGCAATCCTACAGAGAAGCTTTCCACTATGGGCCCTTGCTAGAGAGCATGAGAGTTTTTTCTCTAATGACTATCCTATATGGTTGAAAAAGGCTTCCTCTGTCACCTCCCATGACTGTGAGGGTTCTTTACACCCTTCTATTTCCTTTTAATAAAGGACATCAGCCTTTCCTACGTGACAGTCTAAAGAGCTTCCAAATTCCTACAGGAAATATGCTCTTTTTCCTTGCAGCTTGTCCTCATGGTATCCTAATGCTTCATGGACAGCACATATTTAACTAAATAACGCATGATACCCCACCCCTTGGGTATCAAGTGGGTCTACCTGGTGTCTCTTCCTATGCGTATTCTGTCCCTTCACCATGTTAGAGTTCTACTGGACTCAGGACTTGCTGTTTACAGACTAATATTATCCTCTGTTTGCTACCCAGTAAAATAACCAGGATGGTTGCGAGAATTCTACTCCATCTTAACCAGAGGGAATAGATTCTCTATCTTTTCAAGTAGGTTCCACCTTCTTGTTATGAGATGAATCATTCCTCTTCACATCTTCCATGTGAAGATTCCTGTAGACATATCTCTTTCTGCTTAATTGCAGACATTTTTCTTTAGACCTATATATATATTCATATGTCTATATGCTTTCTTTAGATGCATATGTCTGTCAGCCATGTGTGCATATGCTATACCCCCTGGATCTCGCCACAAACATATCTATCTATCTATAATGTGTGTGTGTGTGTGTATCTGTCGAGATACTTCCTTTAGGTAGATATGTATTCACATACTTATCTCTCCAACTGTCTGTGCTCATAAAGGTGTTTTTTCCTTCCTATCTGTTCCAGACAGTGGGTTTTCACATGTTCATACTATTTCACAGTATGTTTCGGTTCTTAGTACCACAGCAGTGGTTGTGTGCATGACAGCTCTTATCATAACCTTAGGTTCAGGTATCCCTGAAGCTCCCTATTCCTTTATCTTCCTTCCTCTCGTCAGTTAGAGACATGGGGGATCTTCAGTAGATCTGAGGTTTCCAACTCCTCAGACATCTGTCCTTCCTTGGGATTACGGGGTTTTCTCCATACCCCTTCTTCCCTCAAGGACTAAGCCAGTTTTGTCCAACTCGGTCAGTCTTCCTCTTTTGCTCCTAACTATAATTAACTCTGTAGCCAAAAGAGTTTTCAGCTTTTTCCATAAAGCTTTCTACTAAAGACCTACCATTTTTGTACTTCCCCAGTTGAATCCTGGGGTCACCTGTCCGTTCCAGATTTTGACCTTCAACTCACTTCAGTGAGGTCATCTTGAAGATTCCTCTACTGGATCCCCAGTAGATTCCATCAGCCTCTCTACTTCCTGCAATCCAGTAGGTGAGGTCCATATGGTGATTGTTCATTTCAATATATTTCATGATGCTTATCATATATACAGGGACTCCTTGTCTGTAGTCCTATCTTAGGTCAGCTGTCTCCTAGAGCTCCTCTCTTCTTCAACTCCTACCCTCCATCCTTGGGATGCCTGGGCATATGAGGTGGAGCATGTTTCAATCACCAACATGCTAGGGCTCTAGGCATCTTAGCTTGGGAGTCCCCATATGTGAAGACTCATTCCTGCTTGTTCCTGGAGATAGCACAGTTACTTACCTGTAACAGGTGATCTCTGGGAACAGCAGGAATAAGTCTTCACAACCCACCCACCTCCCCTAGGAGTTGTTTCTCTCTATCTCTCTTCCTTTCCTCTTTCTCTCTTTTGTCTCAGCTATAAAACTCAACTGAGGAGAGACAGTTGGAAAGGCGGGAAGGCAGCACGCAGGCGCTGTGGGATGCTCCCAAAAGCTTTCTGATTGGACACTGGGGAGCGTTCCCGCGCAGGCTCCGTCGGTACCGACGTACCCATATGTGAAGACTTATTCCTGCTATTCCCAGAGATCACCTGTTACAGGTAAGTAACTGTGCTTTGCTGACTGTTGCTGCCAGTACTTTTGCTATGCTTTCTGTTTTAGATGAGTGGAAGGACAGGAGGGCTGGAGACCGGCTAGTTCGATTTCATCATGATCTGGGTTTACATGAATTTTCAGTTGCTAAAATGGGGTCATATGGGATAAAAGTTTGAAATAGGGGAAGGTAAG
Organism: Ichthyophis bannanicus; assembly: GCA_033557465.1. Classification (NCBI taxonomy): domain Eukaryota; kingdom Metazoa; phylum Chordata; class Amphibia; order Gymnophiona; family Ichthyophiidae; genus Ichthyophis; species Ichthyophis bannanicus. The sequence goes on along the minus strand of CM066049.1, from coordinate 112,342,611 downwards.
ATAATATGAATGTAGTGATGGTCTGTTACTTGCTCAAATCACTGTTTACATCGGTGGTATTCCATTCCATGAGAACCACCAATGGTTTAGGTCTTCAAAATGTGAATTTGCCTATGCTCTGTCCACACTCCTCCCCTGAACATGCCTACTACTACATTTATCATTTGTATAGCGCTACAATGCATAAGCAGTGCTAAGTCAGAGACCAGTCCCTGCTCTTGAGAGCTTAGGGCCCGATATTGAACTGGAATGGCTATGGTGTATAGTCGCCATCACTGCTGCCAACCCTTAACCCAGGATATTCAATGCCAGGGTCATATGGGCAGCAGCAATATTGCATGCTGCCCGGTTAGCTCTTGTGGGTAAAAGAGAGGCCAGGTTTTGCTGCACCTAGCTTTACCCACAGGAGCTAACGGGACAGCATGCAATATCACCGCTGCTTGGTTAGCGACTGTTGCCACTCCTGGAACGCCCATGTCATGCCCCAACGTTCATCGGGATATGTAGCGGCGTTAATTGGGGACATTCAGTGGCCGTTGAATATCCTGCTAAGTGGCATTTACACCATTTACAGGTCTATAAACCTTGCAAATGCCTTTGAATATCAGGCCTTTACAGTCTAGGCAAGACAGACAACACAAGAGCCCGGGTCATGTAAATTGACTTGCATTCCTTTCATTGTGCATTCTTTTATGCTTGGGATAGCTCGATGTGAGGCCTTTGACCCTCATATATTCAATATACTGGGTGAAAAAAGTTTTATAAAATTCTCAGTTTGGACAACAGTGGTCACAGTTGGATGATGACCATAAATCCCTCCTTGGATGTTGCAGTTGCATCCCCAGCTACAACACCCAGCTCAAGAAAAATAAACCAGGCAAGGATCAAATCCAGTTCTCTCAACACCAAGTCTAAGAAATCAGGCTAGGCCACCCAAAACTGAAAATTATCCTAGATAAACCTGACTATGAAGGTTGGCCAATGTTTTAGAGGAGGAGGGGACTGTCTGGAATTATTTCTCTTTGCTGTACAGTGAGATTTTGTCCTGATATACCATCAGCACACATAAGGACTTAATAAAAATCCATTATTTTAAGGGCACAGGCCTAATTACTGGCTTTCATAAAGACCATGCCTCTTGATTAGGAGTCTATGAGAAAATCATTTGTCATTGCATAGGTTAGTTATTGGATGTATATCTATAGAACTCATACTAATGTACATAAAGTGTAAACTATATTATTAGAGCTGCCAGTTTTCAATTATAACTGAAAACCCCCAATAAAAACCTTCAAAGGGAATTTGAGGTTTTCATTTATAGACGAAAAACCATGATGAAGTATCGAGGAAAGACTGTTTAACGAGGACACCCAGAAGCTGCCATTGTAGCCAGGTGACATCACTGGATTATGAGTCCCTTTGGGAGCAGCAGGAGCTTGTACCTTTTTGCTCCCACAGCTCTCTGCTGCTTGAAAGAGTTTGAGGTGAGAATGGGTCCTTCCTATTCTCAGGTTTTAACCCTTTCTAGGCTGGCTGCATGAGGACCAGCAAAGAGTGCTGGGAGCAAAAAGCACATCCTCAGGCTGCTATGTGGAGATGGGGGGAGGGGTGGTGCTGCAAGGGACTCTTGCTGGGGCTTGGAAAAGAGGGGGGGGGAGACACTGATAATGTTGCTGGGGTTTGAAGAAGGATGGTGATGCTGGGACTGGAAAATTGCATTTTGTGTCATTAAGTGGAATCCACCTTAAAAGCCACAAAATATTTTTTTTTGTGCTGCAAAGTACACCAATAAACCCCTATTTTTCTGACCCTGCAAAAGCACTTATTTGCCTCAAAAACATATCCCTAAATTTCCAAGCGATAAACACCTAGAACCAGAAGCCTTAATTATAACTTAAAAGTTTCATGTAGGGGACATTTGCAATCAGCCCACATAGTTGTACAGTACGGGGCTGCTTCGGGCACGTGTACTACTTACATTGTGTCTCTTTGAAGATGTTCAGGTGCAGCGTCTGTGTGCTGACAATGTCTGTCACAGTTGGTGGGGATGGGGGGGAAACACACATGCTTATTTGGAAATCAAATCTATATGCATGGCTCTCCTCCTCCCCCTAACTTCAACATACCCACGTCTCTTTCCCATGGCTTATAGCATCCTATGGATACTGCACACACACACTTAACTTTTAACCACATTGGCGGAAGGTAATTTTCAGTCTAATAAATTGCTTTGAAAAGTACAGTCCCCATATGAATGAAGATTAGTGGTACTTGTCCAATGGACTAATATAAATTAGGTGCAGATTTAGCCAATCAGAAGTGAGGGGAGGGGGTAATATTGCTCATGTAAATTCATATTTCTTTTGAACCCTGAAAGTCTGGTGGTGTTGAAGATTCAGTAATATTATGTTGTGGGGGGAGGCTGCTAGGAGGCCCTTGTTGGACATTTTATGCAAATGGTAAACATCTTTGTTGAAAGACACTTTTTTACAAATGACGGCAGCATGGAGCACTGAGATTCAGACGCATTACAGAAAACATCTCTCTTGTTTTTCACTTGCCGAATAAATTGTGTTGACAGAAATAAAATAGCTTTCACATATTTCTATCATGAACCTGCTATCTGAAGCCATGCATTTAAAAGCACATTTAAATACCGCTAATGTGGTCTGGTGTGGGTTTTTTTTTTTCCCCCCCCCTCATCCTGATGCTTTAGGGGCTGGAAATTTGAAGCAAATGACTGTTTTGTCATACACTTTAATTAAGACTCACTGTGCAACTCCATGAATATTTCATGTTTCTAAGGCAGCCGCCTTGTTTACAGTAGCTTGCAATGTGGAAAGCAGAACTGACCATTAGTATGTCTGCTCAGTTAGGTTTATTGCCTTTTGACACCTTTGATGTTCAAAATATGTCTAAAAGCAGATTAAAATTAATGATCTGCCATACGTCTTCACTGAAGATGTTGCATGCAAACCTGTGATTTATCTTTCTAGAGGGTTTTTTTTCACTTAAGTTATATTCTAGTATTGATAATAATGGCAGCGTTTAAACACGTACTTTTTCTTGATATGGGAGAGGGGGAGAAGGAAGCAGGATGCAAGGCCTTCATTTTGTATAGATGCATTAGTGAAATGAATGCTAGCACAGTGCCCTCCACAAGCTGCCAGGGATACTCGTACGTATCGCCCTAAAAACATTTAGCATGCTTGCACTGTTTATTCATTAGGAAAGGACAAGATGGGCCAGTCCAGCTGGTCATTTTGATCTTTGTGGAATGAAAAGTAGGGTTGCTGATTGGACAGTATTTGGCTGGCCTGGCCAATTTTCAATAAGAAAGGTTGACGGCAGCCCGTAGAAGCTTTAGATCAGTCAATGTAATTTCTAATCTCCAGGAACAAGCAGGAATGAGTCTTCACATATGGGTATCGTCGGTACCGACGGAGCCTGCGCAGGAACGCTCCCCAGCGTCCAAAAGGAAAGCTTTTGGGAGCATCCCACAGCGCCTGCGCGCTGCCTTCCCGCCTTTCCTAACCGCCTCTCTCCAGTTCTTTTCCGCGGAGCCAGCAGGTCGTGTTCCTGTCACCGCTGAAGAATTTCTTTATTTTATTTTATTTCTTTGGTCACGCGTCTTCCTTCTCGACGCTGGCCCGGTACCGCCGGTCGGTCTTTATTCTAAAAAAAAAAAAAGAAAACACTACTGTTTTTCTCACTTCAGTGCATTTTGTTCTTTGGCCTTAGGCCTAGGAAATTTTTCCTCATGGAAAAGCCCACCTCTGGGTTTAAAACATGCACGAAGTGCAGCGGCACTATTTCTGTCACTGACACCCATGAATGGTGTCTAAAATGTTTAGGTCCTGACCATTCCATTGCGGATTGTGAGTCCTGCTCCATGATGTCTAACAGAGGCCTACAGAATCGAGCAGTTAAGCTCAGTACCCTGTTTCCCTCGGATGCAGCTTCGGTTGCATTGACGTCTTCCAGGGCTTCTTCTTCCTCACATGGATCTTAGGTAACCAAACTTAAATCCAGCCGGTCCTCGAAGGGTAGATCTCCTTCCAAGTATCGAGATGCCTCCGGGCTTGCCCTCGAAGAACCCGCACTGGCAAAATTACCCCGGCTGGAGGCTCCGACTTCCAAAGCTTTATCTATGGGGTCACAGGTTGACATCGATGGCTCGGCCTCGACCGATCACCTGTTGCCATGTTCTGGAGTACCGGTGGTTCCCACTGGTACCGACATCCAGACATTGGTTGCGTCAATGGATCAGAATATCCTGACCATGCAGCGTGCCATCACGGCATTCATACAAGCTGCGATGCCTTCGGTACCGCAACAAACTCCGTTGCAGGTACCGACTCCAGCACCGGTACCGACATCGGTTCCGGTGCCGGTACCGATTGCATCGACATCCGCTGTGGGGTCGACTGCAGCGGTACACTGTTCTGTGATGTCCATCGGTACCGAATCGGTACCGATCACTCCCGATGTCGATACCACCCGGTACGCGTATCGGGCTCTGCAGGAGCATCCAGACAGACGATACTTCGATTCCTCTGAAGACTCTGATGAATCAGAGGTCTCTGTCGAAGCATCGGTAATTCATCCTCAGGAGCCCTCTTCTCCAAAAAGAAGAATGTCTCCTCCAGAGGACTTGTCTTTTCAAGACTTCATTAGGGAAGTGGCCAGGGGCCTTTCCATCTCAGTGGCCCCTGAGACAGAGCCTAGAGCCAAAAAAATAGATATCTTACAATATCCTAAGGTTCCTAAAGAGGCAGCCACTTTACCAATACATGAGATTCTTTATGATCACATGTTGGGCATATGGGAGACTCCTCTCACCACTTCCCCTCATTCTCGCAGGTTGGACACCATGTATCATGTTCCTCCTTGTCCTGGATTTCATAAAACTCAGCTTCCTCACCACTCCATTGTGGTGGAGTCTGCCATGAAGAAAATAAAGAGTACAAAAAGGCACTCTTCTGCTCCTCCAGGAAGGGAATGCAGAACCTTAGATGCTTTTGGCAGGAGAGATTTCCAGGCTCCTATAGTCTCTATATGGGGATGTTTCTAAAAGAAGTTACAGATCACCTGCAAACTTTATCTCCTTTTATTCAAGAAGATAAAAGGGAAGAATTCCTCACCTGGCTCAAACATGCCCAGGATGTTTCCAAGTTTTCCAACTGTGCAGCCTTTGACTCTTTTGAAGGTGCCAGCAGAGCCTCGGCCATTGCCATAGGTGCACGCAGAGTTGCTTGGTTACAAGCTTCTGATCTGGAACCTTGGGTTCAATATGGACTGGGAAATCTTCCTTGTACAGGTGAAAACCTTTTTTGCAAAGATTGGCAAGCAAAGGCCACCCAGATGGATGCTGAAAACTCTGCTTTAGATAGACTTTCAAAGTCTACTTCTGCTCCTTTTAAGAAACGGTTGTTCAAAAAGGGTTTTTTCCCAAAAAAGGGAAATATTATTCTGCTTATGGTCAGCAGTCATCTTCTGTAGGTCGTTTTGCTACAAAGAGACAGCAACAACCGAAACAGGCCAAGCCTAAGGCTGCTAGGACTGCTACGGCCCAACAGCCTCAGCCTCCTCAGGGCCTTTGACTTACAACTAGAGAGCTTAGCTTTTCTGGCTCTAGAACATCCAGAGCCTCTCACCATTCCAGGAAGGTTGGCTTAGTTTGTTCCCATCACAGCAGAGCAATGGACTCTCTCCATCATAAGGGATGGGTACAAGCTTCATTTCTTAAAACTTCCTCCTCACACCATGGTGAGACAGTTCAATTCTCAAACATCTCTCCTCGACCTTCTGGGTCAGGAGATTACTACCCTTCTTGCCCAAGGGGCAATAGAAGAAGTACCCCTTCTTCAGCAGGGCTCAGGGTTCTACTCCCCCTACTTTCTTATTCCAAAGAAAACAGGGGGCTACAGACCCATCTTAGATCTCAGAGAATTGAACAAGTTTCTATGCAAGGAGACATTCAAGATGATTTCTCTCGGTACTCTCCTTCCATACCTTCAGAGTCAGGATTGGCTTTGCTCTCTAGATCTCAAGGATGCGTACACCCATGTCCTCATCCATCCAACACACAGAAGGTTCCTTTGGTTCCTTTATCAAGGGAAGCACTATCAATACAGAGTGCTTCCCTTCGGTCTGGCCTCTGCACCAAGGGTGTTCACAAAATGCATGGCAGTAGTAGCTGCATTTCTATGCACTCTAGGGATATTCGTATTCCCATATCTGGACGACTGGCTCATCCGAGCTCCATCCCAGTCAGAGGCCCAGACTTCTCTAACCTGCATAAGGCGTATCCTTCAGTATCTGGGACTTGTAATAAACTTCCCAAAATCCCATCTCACCCCTACTCAGTCTCTAGAGTTCATAGGGGCCTTGCTGGATACCACAACTGCAAGGGCCTATCTTCCCCAGGCCCGTTGCCTATGCTTGGTGCAGTTAGCCTCACAAGTTCAGTTAAAATCCCATTTAACTGCTTGAGAGATGTTACAACTGTTAGGCCACATGGCATCCACCGTGCATGTGGTTCCCTACGCTCGCCTTCACATGAGGGCAGCTCAATGGACTCTATCCACCCAATGGACCCAGGCATCAGGTTGCCTGTCAGATAAAATAGCAACCTCCAGTCGCCTCTTTTGGTCCCTCCACTGGTGGAAGTCCACTCAAAATCTGTTGTTGGGGTCCCCCTTTCAACAGGTGTTACCCCAAGCAACCCTTACAACAGATGCCTCTCCAAGAGGTTGGGGAGCTCATCTTCAAGATCTCTCCACTCAAGGCATCTGGTCTCTAGAGGAGACATCTCTTCATATCAACCTCTTAGAGCTCAGAGCAATCTTTCTAGCTCTCAGAGTTTTCCACACCCTGCTCAGCTACAAGACAGTCCTCATCCACACGGACAACGAAGTAGCCATGTTCTACGTGAACAAGCAGGGCGGGACTGGCTCTCTGTCACTTTGCAACGAAGCTCTGAGATTGTGGGCCTTCGCCAGAGAGCATCAAATTCATCTCATGGCAGTGTATCTTCCAGGGGTTCAAAACTCTTGGGCAGACAGACTCAGTCGAGTTCTGCTCCCACACGAATGGTCCCTCCATGGGGACCAGATAGCCAGGCTCTTTCGAATTTGGGAAACCCCAGACATAGACTTGTTTGCAAGTCCGTGGAATGCCAAACTTCCCCGGTTCTATTCCAGAATTCCGTGTCAGGGAGTTCAGGCCAGGGATGCCTTCCTCCTCCATTGGGGGCAAGACTTCCTCTATGCCTTTCCACCCATTCCCCTAATTCCCAAGACACTCTTCAAACTTCAGAGAGACAAGGGGTCTATGATCCTCATAGCACCACATTGGCCACGCCAAGTGTGGTACCCTCTACTTCTGCATCTCTCTCAAGCTCCCTCCCTGGACTTGGGATCTACTCCAGATCTCCTGTCCCAGGAGGAGGGAACATTGTGGCACCCAAATCCCCAGTCTCTTCACCTCAGAGCCTGGTTGCTGAGGGCCTAGACCTTCAAGATTTGCATCTTTCTCAGCAAGTGAAGGATATCCTTCATGCTTCCAGAAAGCCTTCCACCAGACGTTCCTATGCTTTTAAATGGAAAAGGTTTACCATTTGGTGTGCAGAGAAGGGTCTTAACTCTCTTGCAATACCTCTGAATTCTTTACTAGAGTATTTGCTGCATTTATCCCATGCAGGCCTTAAAATGAATTCAGTAAGAGTCCATTTGAGTGCTATTGCAGCATCCCTTAAACCTCTCAATGGACAGCCTATTTCCTCTCATCCTCTTATAGCAAGATTCATGAGAGGCCTTCTTTTGACTAAACCTCCCATCAGACAACCTCCAGTGGCATGGGACTTGAATCTGGTTTTTGGCCAGCTTATGCAGCCACCCTTTGAACCCTTAGCCACTACCTCCTTGAAATTCCTTTCCTGGAAGGTTATTTTTCCCATTGCAGTCACTTCAGCTCGCCGCATCAGTGAGCTGCAAGCCTTGGTGGCTAATCCTCCTTATACAAGGTTCCATCATGACAAGGTAGTCCTCAGGACTAATCCACACTTTATGCCTAAAGTGGTCTCACCTTTTCATCTGAACCAAGAGGTTTATTTACCTGTCTTTTTTCCAGGACCTCATGCTTCAAGTGCAGAGAGGAATCTTCATACCCAGGATTGTAAAAGAGCTCTTGCTTTTTACTTACAGAGGACACAGCAACATAGAAAATCCTCTCAACTCTTTGTTGCTTTTGATCCCTCTCATTTAGGACTTCCAGTCTCTGAGAACTCTGTCCAATTGGATTGCTCAGTGTATTTCTTTCGCCTACCAGAGTAAGAATCTTTCTCTGGAGGGCCATGCCACAGCTCACAATGTGAGGGCCATAGCAATCTCTATGGCTCATCTAAATTCTGTGTCCATCGACCAGATCTGTCGAGCGGCCACCTGGGCCTCAGTTCATACCTTCACAGCCCATTACTGCTTGGACAAGGACTCCCTCCGGGATGCCTTGTTTGGTTAGGCTGTTCTCAAACACCTGTTCCATACCTAACCAACTCCTACCCTCCATCCCTGGCTGGATGCCTGAGTTTCATGAGGGGAGGTAGAGCCCTTCCCAGGGACTCACAACCTGGGTGATCTCCCAGGCATCTCTAGCTGGGGAGTCCCCATATGTGAAGACTCATTCCTGCTTGTTCCTGGAGATAGCACAGTTACTTACCTGTAACAGGTGATCTCTGGGAACAGCAGGAGCAAGTCTTCACAACCCACCCACCTCCCTAGGAGTTGTATCTCATCTTTCATTCCTTTCCTCACTCTCTCTTTGTCTCAGCTTTAAAACTCGAACTGGAGAGAGGCGGTTAGGAAAGGCGGGAAGGCAGCGCGCAGGCGCTGTGGGATGCTCCCAAAAGCTTTCCTTTTGGACGCTGGGGAGCGTTCCTGCGCAGGCTCCGTCGGTACCGACAATACCCATATGTGAAGACTTATTCCTGCTGTTCCCAGAGATCACCTGTTACAGGTAAGTAACTGTGCTGTATTGTACTAGAGCTGGCATGCATGACCTTGACTACATTTTGCAAGTGCGTGCAGAAATGACTGTATTCATTCTTTCGTGCCTATGTTTTGCCCAAGCTCTACCCTGCGCCATTAATGCAGCTACTCTCACGCTGGGTGCAATTCCGTAAACGGTCATTTACACCCAAAAAGTATCATTCACGGATGTAAATGGCTAAACTGCCCCTTTCAGGTGCCCGCTTTCACGCATCCTTATAGAATTAGCCTCTAATTGCCTATTTCCACGAAAAGCAAAAGTGAATTAGTAATTGTGTTATCTATAATTGCATCTAGATGTAACTCCATAGACGAAGTGAACCTTAGATCTCCTTGTTGGAACACAAAGGACCAGTAAATGCATCGTGTAAAAGGAAAATTTAATTTACTGAGTGATCAAAATGCAATTTCAATTTTATAAGTTATTTTACTTAAATTAAAAAAAAATGTACACACTCGTACAAATCTGGGCACATGTTGCTATGGTGTTCAACATGGAGTACTGTGCACCATCTTTTCACCTTTTAATGTAATTGAATTTATAAAATTCGATGTAGTGCAATTCAACAGAGTACTGACATCATAGCGGTGTACAATAAAATAAAGGCTATTGCTGATAAAACAAACATTGAGAGAACACGTACAATGGGGTTAGAGGTGTTGCACAATAGGAGTACCACTAAAGAGGCAGAGGGAGGGGGGCATCTGCTGCTAATGGAGCATTTTAGTAAACCTGCACTAACGGTTAGCGAAGGGTTTAGAGTGCACCAAGCATGCTGCAGTAACCATTACCACACACCAAAAATGTGTCCATGCTAAAAATCTCACCCTAACGCTTAGTGTGGGTTTAGGCAGAGACTGGGCTGCTCTGGGTGAAACTTGCACATTGTGGCTAAAATAGGAATGTACTGCATGTTCCAGTCTTAGTCTGGCTCCACCACTATGGAATGTGTTGCCAAGTGATAGACATGTAGTTTTTTTTTTCAAGACATTTAAGATTGGGGTGTAGACATGGTTGTTTTGCCAAGGTTATCTTTAGTTGAGGAGACAGAGCATGTTTAAGTGCGGCAGGCTTACTGTGTGTTCTGCCGCAAAAGTTAGTGCAGGGGTGGAGCCGGACCCAAGGTAAAAAAATGGAGGCATGTGGTTATCATGGGTTTCACCCCCATGCTTTGTAGTTTGCCATGATTACTAGCACCTCAATGGGTAGAATTAAGTGCACCCATGCTTTCCCAATCTGAAGAGTAGGTACTTCCTTTGGGACAGGTGCAGAGGTATATGGATGTATGCATCCTGAAGATCCAGGGGTGCGAGCCAGTCATTCTTCAGGATCAGGGGAAGAATGGTGTTTGAGTCGCCCGAGGTCGAGGATGGGGCACCAGCCACCGGATTTCTCGAGGACAAGGAAATAACGTGAGTGGAAACCTTGGTTGAGTTGTGAGTCTGGAATCGGTTCTATGGCACCTGTCTGCAGGTGATTGTGTGTTTCCTCGAGAAGGTGTGAGGTGGATCCCACTGGCATCTGGTGCTGGTGGGAGGGTGGCCTGGGTCTCTGAAACTAATGCAGAAGCCCCTGCAGATTATATTGATGACCCAGCAGTCGGTTGAGATGGCCACCCATGCCCCCCCCTCCCACAAAAAATGAGTCGATCCCCCAAGGGAGCATCCAGAGGGAGTTGGCAGTCAAAACCCTTGGGTAGTCCTGGCAGAGGATGAGGTTTGGGTCTTTTGTGGGGGGTTTTTGTCATGTGGGTGAGAATTGTACTGGTGGTAGTTCTTGTAGCACTAGGGATTCTGATATCCCGTGTGACTGTGGTTGTAGGAATTGCTGTAGTGGTTATGCTTGCACGGGTGGTTAGTCTTTTGGCTGCCAAATGGCTTTGAAGGCCTCTGGCGGTGCAATCCATCGGTGGTGAGCGTTTGTATGGTTGTGCATGCATCCTTGAGGCCGTCCACTGTCTCCTTTAATTTACTACTGAAAGATAGCCATGTGGAGCGCTGCTGTGACCGCAGTGGGCTCGGCCTGCCCACTTGGAAGGCTCAGTGCACTGGTTTCATCCGTTTTTCTTTCTGCCCCCGATCCTCCTTGCGAATGTCCCTGCACTCTGTAGTGTTGGTGCAGGGATGCACGTGCTGGTCCGGTAGCAGTCCAGGTCTGGCAACGATCCTGATCCGGGTGGTTGAAGCACCTGCTGCAGCAAGGACACTTCTTGGATGTTCCTTTTTCCCTGGGGTTTTTTTAAATTTTTGTTCAAGTAGAGAATGTGGAGAGAGCTGAATGTCCATCCATCAGTCCATTTTGGAAGGCAGATGGAAGAAACTGGGGCAGGAAGGCCAGAGGATTGGACAGGCTCAGAGGAATTCCAAAAAATGGGGATTCCTCTGAGCTTAGGGAGAGCTAATCCAGTCCCTGGGGATGGCACACCTAGGCTTGGCTGACTCAGATTGCTTGTCCATGGAGAAAGTGACTCACCCGAGGTCACAAGCAGTAGCAGTAGGATTTGAACTGGCATCTCTGGGTCTCAGCCCACTGCTCTCACTCCCACACCAAAGAAAAAAACCACATTTTTTTCTCCCACTTTTCTGATATTTAGGGCTGGTTACTGTCCAAATCCCAGCACTGAATATCTGGATGTTTTTTAGCCGCCATAGCGAGCATTTAAAAAAAAACGCTAGCTCAAGTAAGTATGGCTAATTATTTTCTTGGACATATGCTATTAATTTAACTGATTGGTTGTCCTGGACAGAATCAAAACAACATCTCACATCTCTCACCTTAATGAGCATGTGCTAAGCTTCTGGTCTGCAGCATTTCAAAGTGTGCTAGTAATATTTCCTGGGGCTATCAAACTAACTTTATGCGCATTGTTAGAACAAAAACACAATGCCCTACTTCCACTAACCAGCAGATACCCACTCATTTCTGTGACAAAGGAGTTCCACAGAATAGAAGGCTAAATGATTAAATGTATCCCCAAAGGCGAGACCCTGAGATGGCACAAGCTTGACATTTATGTAGAGTTTCCATTTTGAAAATATTGGGACGTTGACAGTGCTCTGCCTGGTATGCGTGCTCCTCTGTGTGTTTCATACTTACTCTGTAGGCTGTATAACTGGCCCGTGCTGTGTTGTCGTGTGATATGCTGCCAGTACACACTCCGGGGTAGGGGCACGATTGTGCTTAAGGAAACCGCCCTTTCGGTCATCTTCAATTGAAGCTGTTTTTAAAATTAGGAAAAGGGACAAACATATGGTTGAGTTGTGCTAAGCAATAAGGGATCTGCATTTTCTTTTGCAATGAGTGCCCCACTTCACCCCTTGAGCCAGCTAAGATAAGATAAGTTCACTGTCTGTCCCTGCCTAACACTAGATTTACAGTAGCAAAGCAAGCTCATAGGGTTAGGTACCTAGATTTTGGCTGTCCTTGCCCAGACCCAAAGTTGTATCCCAAAATGTTCATTTTTAGAGTGATTAAAATTAGCCAGCCAGGTTTACTTGGCAGCCAGATCTAGATTACCAATAGCTGATCTGCAGTTTCATACTGGAATGAATACCATTAGGTCCCAATTTTTAAAATCACATGCAAACTCTGAATGCAACCATTTTTATATCTTGATTTAATGTTTTCTATGGTGCAGAGGTTAGTGCTACCATAATTGGACAGCAGGGGTTATGCTAACGTCTCTTATACTCCGTGTCCGAAGTGTCATTGGTATTGCCAGAGATCACTCACTACTATCTGTTCACCCTACCAGCACTGCTCTAAAATGACCTTTCTACCTCCATATCGCTATATCTGATTTATGTATCTACTCTTGCAGACTAGATGGCCCATACTGGTCTATCTCCAGGAACAAGCAGGAATGTAGTCTTCACATATGGGTATCATCGGCATCGACGGAGCCCGTGCGGGAACACTCCCCAGCGTCCTATAGGAAAGCTTTTGGGAGCATCCCAATGCACCTGTGCTGCTGCCTTCCCAACTCCCCCTCTTCAGTTTTTCATTTTCTGCAGAGCCGACAGGCAGCAACTCCTATCACCGCAGAAAATGTTATTTTTTGTGGTCGCGTCTGTCTTCCCGTCAACGCTTACACCAGTACCACCAGTGTCTTCTTTCTTTTTTTTTTTATAGAAGAAAGAAGCAGCATTTTCATGAGGGTCTGTCCCCTCTTGGTGCTTCAGCACCATTTTGGGCACTAGGCCCTGTTTTCTTTCAAAATGGAGAAACCAACTAGTGGTTTCAAAAAATGTTCAGAATGTGGTGGTACCATTTCTGCTATCGACATCCATGACTGGTATCTTAAACGTTTGGGTCCAGACCATTCTACATTGGATTATCTCCTCTGCAGAAAGATGACTAAGAGGGGCCTGCAGAATATAGCTGCAAAACTCGGCACCCTTTTTGCCTCGGCCAAACAACCCCGGCAGGAGGTCCTTGCCTCCAAAGCATTAAAGGGGTCCCGAGATGTTCCGGAGGTGTCCACATCCAGAGAGCTCTTGGTGTCATGTTATGGGGTTGTGGCCCACTCTACCGGTATAGACATCCAGACATCGATACGCTCCATGAATCGACGCATCCTAGCCATTGAGCGCAGTCTTGCAGCCTCCGTACCACTAAAGCCGCTACCGATACCGGATTAATCTGCATCTACCATTGCACCGTTCTCCATGCTACCACCCATGACGACCTTAGAATCGGTGTCCGGCATAGAGGGTCTGTTAATGAGGCATTCCGATGCCGACTTCGATCAGTACTGTTGACAGGTAATACGAGAGCACCCGGCCCATCGATACTTCGAGTCTTACGAGTCCGATGATTCTGATGAATCCATCGATACCAGAGCGGTCCTTCTGGAGGATCCCTCTCCTTCGCCGCAAAGTTGGATGTCTCCTCCGGAGGACATGTCTTTTCAAGACTTTATACGGGATGTGGCTCGGGGCCTCTCTATCACCATGACCCCCAAGAAGGAACAGAGACCTGAAAAACTTGAAATTCTTCAGTATCCGGCAACCCCTCCCATACACCGGATTTTGCATGATCTCACGGTGTCTCCACATTCTCGAAGACTTGCTACAATGTACTGGGTACCACAGTGTCCCGGGTTCCAAAAACGCAGTTACCACATCATTCCATGGTTGTGGAATCAGTGATACGCAGAATCAAAAGTGCCAACACACACTTCTCTAATCCTCTGGGCCATGAGGCAAGGACTCTCGATGCCTTTGGTCGTCTATGTTTTCAGGCCTCTATGCTGTCGGCCAGAATAAGTTCTTACATACTCTACATGGGAATGTTTCTTCGAGAGGTTACTAAGGATTTGGAACTCACAGCTCCTCTTCTCCCCGATGACAAGAGGGCCGATTTCCTTACTCTTGTTAAGCATGCCCAAAATGCTTCTAAGTTCATGAGCAGAGCAACCTTTGATTGTTTTGAATGCATTAGCAGGACCTCTGCTATTTCTGTCGGTGCATGTCGGATTGCTTGGTTACAAGCATCTGATTTAGAACAGGAGGTGCAAGATAAGCTGGGGAATATTCCTTGCACAGGAGAAAACCTCTTTGGCAAGGACTGGCAGGATAAAGCTTCTCAGCTTGAGTCCGAGAACACCACCTTAAATAGATTATCCAGGACCACTGCCAACCCAGCTAAGAAAAAGACAGTTAAGAAACCCTTTTTCAACAAGAAAAAGAAATTCTATCCTTCTTACACCCAGAAGGGGCAGCAGCAGCCAAAACAACAAAGAAAGGCTCAAGTTCCCAAAACTCAACCAGCTCAGCAGACACAGCCTCTGCAAGGTCTTTGACTCCTTCCTAGAAAACCTAGTCATCCTTCCTCTTGAAATACCAGAGCCTCTCAACATTCCAGGCTGACTGTGTTACTTTGCCAAGAGGTGGCAGCAGATAACATTAGAGCATTAGACTCTCTCCATAATGACAGAGGGGTACAAACCCCACTTCCACAGTATGCCCCCTCTCTCTACTCCAAGAGTGTTCAGTTCTCAGTCCCGCCCCCTCACCACTCTTGTTTCAAGAAGTTACCTCACTCCTTGCTCAGGGAGCGATAGAGGAGGTACCTCTTTTTCAACAGGGCCTGGACTTTTACTCCCCCCTACTTCCTTATTCCAAAGAAAACAGGAAGGTACAAGTCCATACTGGACCTCATGGAGTTAAACGAATATCTCTTCCGAGGAAAAATTCAAAATGATCTCTCTCAGGACACTTCTCCCTTACATTCAGAGTCTTGATTGGCTATGTTCTCTAGACCTAAGAGACACCTATACACATATCCTTATTCATGCAGAACACAGGAGGTTTCTTAGAGTCCTCTTTCAGGGAAGACATTAGCCTGGCTTCTGCCCCAAGAGTCTTCATAAAATGCCTGGCAGTAGTAGCAGCATTTCTAAGGACTCTAGGGATATTCTTCTTCCCCTACTTAGATGACTGGCTGATCCGAGCACCAACAGCTCCAGAAGCCAGCTCTGCTCTTTGCTGCACGATGCAAATCCTGCAATATTTGGGATTGGTCATAAATCTCCCAAAATCCCATCTCACCCCTTCTCAGTCTCTGGCGTTCATAGGGGCTCTTCTAGACACATGGCAGTCAAGAGCTTTCCTGCCACAACTCCACTGTGCTCGAATAGTTAAACTGGCTTCTCAAGCAGCTATGAAAACTTTCCTCACCACTCGAGAAATGCTTCAGTTGCTGGGGCATATGGCTCCACTGTACATGTGGTCCCCTATACTCGCCTACACATGCGAGCAGCCCAGTGGACCCTAGCCTCTCAGTGGACACAGGCGTCAGGTCATCTGGGGGATAAAATCAGAAACTCTGCATGCCTCATCTCGTCCCTTCAGTGGCGGCAAACACTAGAAAACCTTCTCTTAGGGTCACCTTTTCAGCAGCCACTGCACCAAGCTACCTTGACAACGGATGCATCCAAGTCAGGTTGGGGGGCTCATACGGACAATCTCTCCACTCAAGGTCTCTGGACCCAACAGGAGACTTGTCTTCACATAAATCTACTGCAACTCAGAGCCATTTTCTATGCTCTTCGAGGTTTTCAGGACCATCTGCGCTACAAGACAGTTCTTGTCCAGACGGACAATCAGGTAGCCATGTTCTATGTGAACAAACAGGGTGGAACAGGCTCTCGGGCGTTGTGCAACAAAGCTCTACACCTCTGGTCATTCGCAAGAGGTCTTCAGATTCATCTACTGTTGGTGTATCTCCCAGGCACACAATCTCCTGGCAGACAAACTCAGTTGAGTGCTGCTGCCACACGAGTGGTCTCTTCATCCAGAACAGATTGCTCGAATCTTTCAATCTCGGGAACCCTAGATATAGACCTATTTGCAAGTCCTCAGAATGCCAAACTTCCCCGATTCTGTTCCAGAATTCTGGCTCGGAACAATCAGGCAAGGGATGGGGTCAGGACTTCCTGTATGCCTACCCACCCATTCCCCTCATTCCCAAGACTGTTCAAACTCCAGAGAGACAGGGGCCATATGATCCTCATAGCCCCATACTGGCCACAACAGACGTGGTATCCAGTGCTGCTACGTCTCTCTCAAGCCAGGCCTCTGGACTTGGGATGTGCTCCAGATCTTCTATGGGACACTTTTGCACCTGAATCCTCAGTCTTTATACCTGATGGCATGGTTGCTGAGAGCTTGGAATTCCAAGATGTCAACCTCTCTCAACTGGTTAAGGATATCCTTTTGGCTTCAAGGAAACCTTCCACAAGGCGGACTTATGCCTTCAAGTGGAAAAGATTCTCTATCTGGTGTTCAAAGAAGGAACTCAATCCCTTTTCAGTTCCAGTAGAGGCGTTACTGGAGTATCTCCTCCACCTTTCATCTTCTGGTCTCAAGACTAATTCAGTAAGAATCCACCTTAGTGCCATTGCGGCTTTCCACAAGCCCTTTGGACAACCTGTCTCCTCTCAGCTGCTTGTAGTGCAGCTTACTCTTAACTAAGCCTCCCATTAAGCCACCACCCATGGCATGGGATTTAAATCTTGTCCTCGGACAGCTCATAAAGCCGCCCTTCGAGCCCTTAGCCACTACATCCCTGAAGTTTTTCTCAGAAGGTAATCTTCCTCTTTGCCCTCACTTCTGCCAGATGCATAATTGAGCTACAAGCTTTAGTGGCTGTTCCTCCTTATACAAGGTTCCACCATGATAAAGTAGTCCTTAGAACTCATCCTCACTTTATGCCAAAGGTGGTTTCGCCTTTTCATTTGAACTTGTCGGTTTATCTTCCTGTCTTCTTCCCTAGGCCTCATGCCTGTAGTGCAGAAAGGAATCTTCACACGCTAGATTGTAAAAGAGCTTTAGCCTTTTACCTTCAGAGAACTAGGCAGCATTGAAAGGCTTCACCGCTTTTTGTTGCCTTTGATTCCAGCCACCTGGGGTTACCAGTTTCCAAGAGAACACTCTCCAGGTGGATTGCAGACTGCATATCCTTGACCTTTGAGAGAAAGTCCTTTACTCTCATAGATAATGTCACAGCTCACAATGTTAGAGCAATAGCTACCTCTATGGCCAACCTTCGCTCATTGTCTATTGATGACATCTGCAAAGCAGCCACTTTGTCCTCGGTCCACACCTTTGCGGCCCATTACTGCTTAGACGAGGCATCCCGACGGGAGTCCTTATTTGGCCAGGCTGTTCTCCAGCATCTCTTTCAGACTTAACAACTCCTACCCCACGTCCTGGGTTCGATACCAGAGATCCTTGGGAAGAAGCATGACCCACCTCAGCCAGGGTTTAGTTGCTCTATGGCAGTGATGGCTAACCTTTTTGAGCCCGAGTGCCCAAACTGCCGCACAAAACCAAAGAATTTCCTCAAAGTGCCAGCATGTCATTTGCATAAGTGGTCTTATTTGCATAAATATTTGCATAATGTTACCATACACTAACTTTTAGTAAACATGTCTCTTAATGAGTGTATGGATAAAGAAAGACTAAAAGATTTCTACATTACTATAATCCAGTGCCAACCGCCAGGCACATTAGGAACTACTACAAATGCTGCCCATTTAGAACCCATAGCAAACCCGCCGTATCCTGACAGCATTACCAGGACTCACAAAGCACCATACCCTACCTATCAAAAGGCAACACTGCAAATATTAAACCAATACATTTCAGTGAATACTGGGGAAAGAGAACAAGTGGCAACGTATAATAGGAATTTCCTCTTGTACCAAACAAAGCGCAGATGTTAATGATGCACATTTCCCAGAGCTGACATATTCCAGTTAATAAATTCAAAATAAAGAGATATCGTTCTACCTTTTGTGCATTTTTTTTCAGTTGCAATTGGTCCAGCCATTTTCTTCTGGTTTCTTCATGTTTTCTGCTAACTCTCCATCGTCTGCTGTCCATTTGTCCTTTCTTCTCTCTTCTAGTTTTTTTTCCATTCTCTCTCTCTCTACATCTGCTTTAGCATACTAATCTTTCTCCTTTTGCTCTTTCCTCATTCCTATTTCATCCACACAAATTTTACCCCTCCATCCTCAATCCCCAATTACTCTCCCAATACCTGGCCAATTGTAGATTTTTCATCCCTCCTACACAAAATATTTTTCCCCCTCTCCATTTTACTCTCCCAGCCCCATCCCATTCTAATCCTCCCCCAACATCAGCTCCCTTCTAGTTCCAGTCTCACCCAGCATCCATTCCCTTCTTCAAGCCCCCCACTTCCCCTCAGCCCATTTCCATTCCAAGCCCCGTCCCCATCAGCTATTTGCAGTTCAAGCCCCCCACTTCCCCTCAGCCAATTTCCATTCCAAGCCCCATCCCCAACAGCTATTTGCAGTTCAAGCCCCCTTCCACTCAGCCCATTTCCAGTCCTAGCAACCCCCCCAACCCATTACCAGTCCTAGCCCCCCATAGCCCACTCCCAGTCCTAATCCCACCAGCCCATTTCCAGTCCTAACCTCCCCATCAGCCCACTCCCAGTCCTAATCCCCCATCACTCAATTTTTAGTTTAAGCCCCCCCAGCGCCTATCACCACTCCTAACCCCCCCAGCGCCCATCACCACTCCAACCCCCCCCCAGCCCAGTGCCCATCACCACTCCTAACCCCCCCCAGCCAGCCCAGTATCCATCAACACTCCTAACCCCCCCCAGCCCAGTGCCCATCACAAATCCTTACAACCCCCACCTAAGCCCATCACTACTCATAACACCCCCCAGCCCATCACAGCCCAGAACAGCCCATCACTACTCCTAACCCCCCCCAGCCCAGCCCAGCCAATCACCACTCCTAACCCCCCAGCCCAGCCCAGCCATCACCACTCCTAACCACCCCCCCAGCCCAGCCCAGCCAATCACCACTCCTAACCCCCCCCAGCCCAGCCCAGCCAATCACCACTCCCTAAAAACCCCCCCAGCCCCAGCCCAGCCAATCACCACTCCTAACCCCCCCCAGCCCAGCCCCAGCCCCATCACCACTCCTAACCCCCCCTCCAGCCCATCACCACTCCTAACCCCCCCCAGCCCAGCCCAGCCCAGCCCATCACCACTCCTCACCCCCGCCCAGCCCATCACCACTCCTAACCCCCAGCCCAGCCCAGCCCAGCCCAGGGAAAATTAAAAAAAAAAAAGAAAACCTGTCTGCTGTCGGGGCCGCCGCGGCAGAATCGAGCGTGCCACGGGGCCCCCCTGTACCCACCCGGCAGAGCCTGTCCTCCCCGTAGCAGCTCTCTCTTTGGAGCTGCAGTCAGACGCGCCGGCTTGCAGAGCGCGAGGGAAGAGTTCCCTCGCTGCTCTGTTAAGCCCGAGGGGGCTGATGGGAAGTTCCCATCAGCCCCCGCGGGCTTAACAGAGTCGCGAAAGGGAAACTCTTCCCTTCGCGCTCTGCAAGCCGGCGCGTCTGACTGCAGCTCCAAAGAGAGAGCTGCTACGGGGAGGACAGGCTCTGCCGGGTGGGTACAGGGGGGCCCCGCGGCACGCTCGATTCTGCCGCGGCGGCCCCGACAACGGCAGCAGACAGGGTTGTTTTTTTTTTCGATTGCGGACCTTCCCGCGTGCCAGCTGCAAGGCCTTCGCGTGCCACAGCTGGCACGCGTGCCATAGGTTCGCCATCGCTGCTCTATGGGGTCATCTCCCTGGCATCGCTAAGCTTGGGAGTCCCCATATGTGAAGACTACATTCCTGCTTGTTCCTGGAGATAGCGTAGTTACTCACCTGTAACAGGTGATCTCTGGGAACAATCAGGAATTGAGTCTTCACAACCCACCCACCTTACCTGGGAGTTGTATCTATCTTTCTTTCCTTCTCTCCGTTTGTCTCAGCTACAAACCCAGCTGAAGAGGGAGAGTTGGAAAGGCGGGAAGGCAGCAGCGCAGGCACAGTGGGATGCTCCCAAGAGCTTTCCTATAGGACGCTGTGGAGCGTTCCTGCGCGAGCTCCATTGGTGCTGACGATACCCGTATGTGAAGACTCAATTCCTGCTGTTCCTGGAGATCACCTCTTACAGGTGAGCAACTACACTTTATCTGCCGTCATATGCTATGTTACTATTCCACCCTGCCCCCCCCCCTACACGTTTTAGATTCTAATACCATCAAGGAACTTTGCATTTCTTTACATTACCCCTAGGATATGAAGAGCAAAACCCTGATGGCAAGGTAATGTATCATGAAGCAATATATTTGGGGGGAGGGGATTTTTCAGTTGAATGTAGGTCCTTCAGTCCCAAGGTGATATTGTTCCCATGGGCTGCAAGCGCTTTTCATAGGGGAAATCTCGCTTGGCTTCCCTTTGAAAATCCGGGCTGAGAACGGAGGCAGCGGTGTCCTATTATTTCATAGATTTGTACCTCCTTTGAAGCAGCTACAGATACACTCGCATCAAGATTTCAAAATGAAATCTCACATTCTTGGTCTCTCCCAACCTAGCTCTTCCTTTCTCTGGTCCATTTTTAATAAGGATACTTTCACCCACATTGATTGGGGTGGAGGGGGCAATTTTCAGCAGAGTTTTCTGGGGATAAACTGCAGTTTACCAGTACATAAAGCTCTAGAAATGACACATTTTCTATGAGAAACTATTTATGACTGCCAGAAGGTTATTGTAGACTAGATTTACCCCCTATTAGTGCATATTAAGAATGAATAAGTTCCACTGCATTAAATGGGACCTGCAGTAGATAACACATGGTGATGTGCGATAGTATATGCTAATACATTAGTGCACGTCCCTAAATCTAGCCCTATGTGATTCAGTAGCTCACATATGTCTTTCGTAATAGCTTTTGTCCACTCTTCGAGATGGCATTTTAGCCCTCGTGCTGTCTGCAGCTTTGCTGGTTACCATGCACTGAGTACATTCATGGTATCAGCACATTGCAGACATGCCCACTCTCTGCCTACTCCAGCAGTTAGTGTGAGATCTTCAGATAACACAACAATTTTTGCACTATCTGCCAGTTTCCTGCATCATCTGTTAACACACCCAGATAGCGTGTGCTATCCACTGCAATAAACAGATGATACCACTTAGTAAACATGAGCCTTAGGGTCCTTTTTACTAAAAGCCTGCTATGGTGTCGTTAATACAAAAAAAGTTTGGTCCTTGCGGGATGAATTACAATTTTCAACTAATAAAAATCACTCCAATCCAACAAATTTCCTTAGTGGAAAATAAATTTGATATCAAAATCTAAGTGGTGTAAATACTGAGGTAACTAACACCGGTGTTTAAAACTTTTGTTAGTAGTTAGTATTATTAATAACCCAGGGGGTTTCAGCTCCATATAGCGCTTTAAAATGCTTTTCAAAAGATTTTTTAAGCATCAGCGCATAGATAACATCAGCAACCACCCTGGAATATGAGAACTTTTTTCAGAATAAACACCCGTTCTCCGTCACCAAATAAATTAAGGAACTACTGAGGGGATCTCAATTTTACTACCACATGTTCGTCATAAGGAACATTTTATGTTGAACTTCTTCAAATGCACTATTCGTGCTCAATTTGTGGTCTCATATTTCTCTGTTGTCCCAATGTAAACACCAATCTTCTTTTACCAAATGTCCAAAAGACTATTGCACAGAAAACTTCTTAAAACCTATGTTTCAACAAGAAGCTTTGCGTAGCTTAAAAATTCTGAAATCTTATCTTCTCAAAGAATAGCCAGCTGCTTGTCGTTCATTTTCATTGCCTCCACGCTTCAACCGGCGCCCTCATAGCCTTTTACGCTTCAACCGGTGCCCTCATAGCGTTTCACTCCATGTTAGAGTTTCTTCAGGAGGGTCTGTCAATATGGACATAGCAATAGCTCTAACTACTCCACTAAAATCGGAAGAACATCACTCATACAAAATATCAGGAATAAAACCCTTGATTACTTACAGGAAAATGTTGCTGCCCACGTTTATCCAAGTTATATTCTGAGAGTATGGAAGAGCGCCGCGCATGCGGACTTGCAAACTGAAGCCGTTTTTATCCTAGGTATTGGAGCTCCTCCCAAGAAATCAAGGCAGCCTATTAGAGCTCACCATTCAATGTTCTAAAATTAAAGGCACACTTGCCAATCTATAGTAGAATTAAGTCCAAAGGGCTGTAGAGTGTTCACTAAAAAGATCCAACGTTGTTCAAAAAATAACAGGGTTTCATCTAAACTTTTTCCCTTCATCGGTGAACAGATATGGTCAATACAAAAACAGCGCAATTGATCAAAGGTATGATGGTTCTCAATGCAATGTTGAACCATCGGAGCTGTTAATACTTGACAGCGTATTAGACTTTTATGCTCTAAGAGGCGAATCTTGAAAGATCTATTGGTTTTGCCAATGTATAATTTGCTGCAAGGACACCTTATGACATAAATCACGGAGGTGGTGTTACAAGAGGTTGAATGCCGCATAAGCAAAGCTTCTTGTTGAAACATAGGTTTTAAGAAGTTTTCTGTGCAATAGTCTTTTGGACATTTGGTAAAAGAAGATTGGTGTTTACATTGGGACAACAGAGAAATGAGACCACAAATTGAGCACGAATAGTGCATTTGAAGAAGTTCAACATAAAACGTTCCTTATGACGAACATGTGGTAGTAAAATTGAGATCCTCTCAGTAGTTCCTTAATTTATTTGGTGACGGAGAACAGGTGTTTATTCTGAAAAAAGTTCTCATATTCCAGGGTGGTTGCTGATGTTATCTATGCGCTGATGCTTAAAAAATCTTTTGAAAAGCATTTTAAAGCGCTATATGGAGCTGAAACCCCCTGGGTTATTAATAATACTAACTACTATCAAAAGTTTTAAACACCAGTGTTAATAGTTACCTCAGTATTTACACCACTTAGATTTTAATATCAAATTTATTTTCCACTAAGGAAATTTGTTGGATTGGAGTGATTTTTATTAGTTGAAAATGGTGTCGTTAATGGCAACGGCCACAGGGTGAGTGTGTTCAGTATGTCCCCGGAGGCTAAAGGAAAACTCCACTAGGTCGGGTTCACTTAACTCCTTTAGCAGAGTCATTAGATAAACTGACATTGGAGCCACATTTGCTACTGAGTGCAGGGCAATATCACTAGCGCTAGTACCAATACACTGTCCATGCCCAATCACTGATTAACATGCATTTCAGCGTATCAGGCATTAGCGTTCCTGACTGCCTGTAGCCACGCTTTAAAATGCCTGTTAAGCAGGCTAATGGACTTTAGTAAAAGAAACCCTTAGAGTTGTTTTCATTATTCATTTTGGAATTTTTACATTTTATTTTCATTCTGGCTATAGCAAAAATGCAGATCCCTAAACTGCAGAGTCTGTGCCAGACGTAAGCTGTTTGCTAGCAATCAGGGACAGGAAACGTACCATAGATTTCTTGACATTCTGTAACAAGTGCTCGTGTTGCTCTGCTATGGTCAATGCGGCTGAGTGGACCTTCTGATAAATAGCCTCCCCATCTCTCGTTTGAAAGATGAATAGCCCCTCACCAGTGTCACACATCCTGCCAACACAGAGAACAAAAGTAACTGGAAAATGGGATTCTACTTTAGCATGTGATCTTTAACAAGGCAGAACAGTATATTGTAAATGAAAGCTACAGATATTTGAGTCAGTCATTTCCTGGCTAAGAGTATATGTTTTAAAGATTCAAAGAAAATTCTTCTTCTTGATGTTCAAGGTGCCTTAGCCTGGGCAGTAAGTTTAAAATGTCAAACAAATTTAACGCCAGCCACCAAGTTGTTACATCTGATCCTTATGAACATTTGATTACTTTAAACACTGTAAAGTCTAATCCTAAAATTTAAACATTCCAGCCCAGCCACAAACATGCCAAGTCTAGTAAATAGACACTACTCTGTAGGCTACAAACCATTACAGAATCTAGCAATGACTTTCACTGTTCATGAGTGCATTGTGAGTAATGCTACCTTTGTGGTGGTAAAAAATATTCACCTTCCAGCTTCAAATGTAAACCAAGTTGGGTCCCGTCCATACCGTCGCAGTGAGCTTAGGGGCCATGAGACCAGTTTTAGCCGAGGATTCTGGATGTCCCAAAGGCAGATATTCTCAGAGGTGATCTGTAATGTGCATTCTCCATGGACATCTAAGTTGGGAGATGGCATCAAATATACGTGGAATCTCTCTGTGAAAGAAGACATATTTGTCTGTCTAAAATCCCCATAAATATGCATAAAAACAGTATAGCTGTTTAGCATGAAAGACTTCATGTGTTAAACATAGACACAGAAAACATATCACAGCACACAGACCATACATCCTATCCAAGTCTGCCCTTCCATTCCAACCTCTAAGCTGTACAGT
The DNA here is from genome assembly GCA_033557465.1 of Ichthyophis bannanicus. NCBI lineage: Eukaryota > Metazoa > Chordata > Amphibia > Gymnophiona > Ichthyophiidae > Ichthyophis > Ichthyophis bannanicus. Next base: position 112,317,777 of record CM066049.1, on the reverse strand, counting down.
CCCTGTTTTCCCTTAGAGATGCTTTGTCTGAGTTTAGCGAATAATGCACATTTAGTGCTAAAACAAAAATGTGGTGGTCACAGTCGCTGTGCACTAACTACCAGAAGCATGGCCAGCATGTTCCCAGCAGTTCTGCATAGAACACACTCTAATGTACCACTATTATTGTGGGCACTTTGAACTCTGCCTATTAAGGTGGTGTTAAGTGAACCTGTGCTAATTGCATGAGGTGCAGGTAGCTCACAGGTGCTCACCATGCACACTCTTAGCCCTAACCAGCCCTTTTACCACGCCAATGTATGTAGCCCAGTTAGCACAGAAATCACCCATGCTAACCAATGCTTTCATGAATGCTGATGCAGTACTCATCTCTACCGCCTCCACTGGGAGACTATTCCACAGATCCATCACTCTTTCCATAAAGAAATATTTCCTCGGATAACTCCCGAGTCTATCGCCTTTCAACTTCATTATCAAGACAACAGTCCAAAATCTAGAAAATGGTTTTGAAAGTCTGTGCTGGTGAGCTGACAGCCAGTTGGGTTTTAAAGATACCTGCAATGAATATGCATGGGTTAAGTTTGCTTATATTGGAGTCCCAGTTTATGCAAATTTGCCTTATGCATATTCATAGTAGATATCCTGAAAATGCAACTGGAAAACTAGTAGGATAGCAAGAGATGTTTGAGCAAAGTTTCCACTTGCATTAAAACCATAATGGCTGTTATCTATGCTTTTTCTGCAAATGTCAGTGTCCTCAAGTCCAGATTTATATCTCATAGAGACCTAGGTTCAGGATATTTGGTGTCTCCCTTCTTTCAGCAAGTATGAGAGCCAGGAGGTGAGACTCCCTGCAAAGATCTAAAGATGAATAGAAAGGGTAGGAGTCCCTTCTAAAAAAGTGTTAAGTGCATCCATACTATTAGCAGTCTTGATAGCATGTGGTAAAGTATCCCATACTGACTCTGAATTCCACACATCTGTCCATAAACCACTCAATTCCCATCCCTCAAGGTGGCTAAACAGTTCGCATGGAATTTTTACCCCGTGGTCTTTTTTTTGGCAGCTTGACCTCTAACTGTAATACTACAAGACTACTACTAGGGCAGTGATGGCTAACCTTTTTGAGCCCGAGTGCCCAAACTGCCGCACAAAACCAAAGAATTTCCTCAAAGTGCCAGCACGTCAATTAAAGCCCCATTTGCATAAGGTGCTTCATTTGCATAAATATTTGCATAATGTTACCATACACTAACTTTTAGTAAACATGCCTCTTAATGAGTATATGGATAAAGAAAGACTAAAAGGTTTCTACATTACTATAATCCAGTACCAACCGCCAGGCACATTAGGAACTACTACAAACGCTGCCCATTTAGAACCCATAGCAAACCCGCCGTATCCTAACAGCACTACCAGGACTCACAAAGCACCATACTCTACCTATCAAAAGGCAACACTGCAAATATTAAACCAATACATCTCAGAGAACAACAATACATGACCTACTGGGGAAAGAACAAGTGGCAATGTCAAATAGGAATTATATAAACAGAATACCTCAGCTCAGTTACACATGCAGAACAGACCATCACCAAACAAGGAATCACAATTTAGAAACAGGAAGACAATAATTAAACTGGGAACCCCAAAAGCCAAACTTGGAATATACAACAACACTGTAGAAATAAAACTATATATTAATTTCCTCTTGTACTAAACAAAGCGCAAAAATTAATGATGCACATTTCCCAGAGCTGACATATTCCAGTTAATAAATTCAAAATAAAGAGATATTTTTCTACCTTTTGTGCATTTTTTTTCAGTTGCAATTGTTCCAGCCACTTTCTTCTGGTTTCTTCGTGTCTTCTGCTAACTCTCCATCTGCTGTCCATTTGTCCTTTCTTCTGTCTTCTTGGTTTTTTTTTCCATTCTCTCTCTACATCTGCTTTAACATACTAATCTTTCTCCTTTGGCTCTTTCCTCATTCCTATTTCATCTACTCAAAATTTACCCCTCCATCCTCAATCCCCACTTACTCTCCCAATACCCGGCCAATTGTAGATTTTTTATCCCTCCCACACAAAATATTTTTCCCCTCTCCATTTTACTCTCCCAGCCCCATCCCATTCTAATCCTCCCCCAACACCAGCTCCCTTCTAGTTCCAGCCTCACCCAGCATCCATTCCCTTCTAGTCCCTGCATCAGCCCATTTCCAGTCCTAGCAGCCCCCCAACCCAATACCAGTCCTATCCCCCCCTCATCAACCCACTTCCAGTCCTAACCCCCATCACCCCATTTTCAGTTTAAGCCCCCCCCTATAACCCATTACCAGTCCTAACCCCCCACTTCCAGTCAGCCCCCCATAGCCCATTGCCAGTCCTAACCCCCCCATCAGCCCACAGTCCATTACCAGTCCTAACCCCATCAGCCCACCTCAAGTCCTAACCCCTCCCCATCAGCCCATTTCTTGTCCCAGCCCCCCCATAGCCCATTATCAGTCCTAAACCCCCCCATAGCCCATTACCAGTCCTAACCCCATCAGACCACCTCCAGTGTTAACCCCCCATCAGCCCATTTCCAGTCCTAACCCCACCCAACAGCCCACCTCAAGTCCTAACCCCCCCCCTAGCCCATTAGCAGTCCTAACCCCCCTCTCTAGCCCATTAGCAGTCCTAACCCCCCCCCCCCCATAGCCCATTACCAGTCCTAACCCCCATCACCCCATTTCCAGACAGCCCCCATCAGCCCACAGCCCATTAGCAGTCCTAACCCCCCCTAGCCCATTAGCAGTCCTAACCCCCCCTCCTAGCCCATTAGCAGTCCTAACCCCCCCCTAGCCCATTAGCAGTCCTAACCCCCCCCCTCTAGCCCATTAGCAGTCCTAACCCCCCCCTAGCCCATTAGCAGTCCTAACCCCCCCCCTCCTAGCCCATTAGCAGTCCTAACCCCCCCCCCTCCTAGCCCATTAGCAGTCCTAACCCCCCCTAGCCCATTAGCAGTCCTAACCCCCCCCCCTCCTAGCCCATTAGCAGTCCTACCCCCCCCAGCCCATTAGCAGTCCTAACCCCCCCTCCTAGCCCATTAGCAGTCCTAACCCCCTAGCCCATTAGCAGTCCTAACCCCCCCCCCCCAGCCCATTAGCAGTCCTAACCCCCCCCTCCCATTTAGCAGTCCTAACCCCCCCCAGCCCATTAGCAGTCCTAACCCCCCCAGCCCATTAGCAGTCCTAACCCCCCCCCCTGCCCATTAGCAGTCCTAACCCCCCATCACCCCATTTCCAGACAGCCCCCATCAGCCCACAGCCCATTAGCAGTCCTAACCCCCCCTAGCCCATTAGCAGTCCTAACCCCCCCCCCTAGCCCATTAGCAGTCCTAACCCCCCCCCCTCCTAGCCCATTAGCAGTCCTAACCCCCCCCAGCCCATTAGCAGTCCTAACCCCCCCCAGCCCATTAGCAGTCCAAACCCCCCCCCCCAGCCCATTAGCAGTCCTAACCCCCCCCCCCCGGCAAATTTAAAAACACAAAAAGCGGGCTCTGGCTGCTGCCGCAGACGCGGCAGCATGCAGTGTCCCGCGGGGCCCCCTCCGCCCGCTAAGCCCTCTGCAAGGGCTTTCAGATTCGCGAGGGAGACAGCGTCTCCCTCGCGTCTCTGTTAAGCCCGCAGGGGCTAATGGGAAATTTCCCATCAGTCCCTCGCGTCTAAAGGGGCTGATGGGAAATTTCCCATTAACCCCTGCGGGCTTAACAGAGACGCGAGGGAGACGCTGTCTCCCTCGCGAATCTGAAAGCCCTTGCAGAGGGGCTTAGCGGGCGGAGGGGGCCCCGCGGGACACTGCATGCTGCCGCGTCCGCGGCAGCAGCCAGAGCCCGCTTTTTCTTTTTTTGCGGACCTTCACGCGTGCCAGCTGCAAGGCCTTCACGTGCCACAGCTGGCACGCGTGCCATAGGTTCGCCATCGCTGTACTAGGGGGTCAGAACCATCATTTTCAACCTAGGCAGCAAGAGGACAGGAGCACCTGGAAATTACTCCTGCCTTGCCACTATCCCACCAAGGAATTCTCACCCCATGTATATTAAAGGGGATCGGAGTAGTAGTGTGCTGTTTTTGCTAATACTAGTTGTAGATTGAAGGTAGAGGGTGGATTTGGGTACTCAATGGAAGGTTGGGATATTGCTTCAAAGGATTTGAGATGTTGATCGGGGGGGGGGGGGTAGGGTATTTTTCAAATTTTTAGCACAGCAGGCTATGGTGCATGCGTTAGCAGATCTCCAGGAACAAGCAGGAATAAGTCCTCACATATGGGTACGTCGGTACCGACGGAGCCTGCGCGGGAAAGCTCCCCAGCTTCTTAGAATAGAAGCTTTTGGGACCTCCCACTGCACATGCGCACTGCCTTCCCGCCTTCCTGAACAGCTCTCCTCAGTTCTCTTTTTTCCGCGGAGCCAGCAGGTTGTGTTCCTGTCACCGCTGAAGAAATTGTTGTTTTATTTTGTTTCTTTAGACCGCGTACCTGCCTTCCCCATACCGATACCGGTATCGCCGGTCTTTCTTTTCTTTCTTTTAAAAAATTCTAATTCTTTTTGTTATTTTTTAGCTTTTTGGTCACTTCAGTGAGGCCTCTCGGCCTACTCCAATTCTCCTCATGGAGAAGCCAGCCCCTGGATTTAAGAAGTGTACATGTAATGCTGTTATTTCAGTCACAGACACCCATGACTGGTGTCTTAAATGTTTGGGGCCTGACCATTCCATACCGGACTGCCCTTCTTGCTCCCACATGTCTAAACGTGGGCTGCAGAACCGGCCAACAAATTCCATGTGCTGTTTTCTTCAGAGAATCCAACATCACATTCCTCCAGGTCTTCTTCTCCGGATGGATCTCAGGTAACCAAACCTTCTGTGGGCAAGTCCTCAAAGAGCAAATCTCCTTCAAAGCATCGAGAGGCTCTAAGCTTAGAACTTGAGGACCCTGCCCCAGCCAAACAGCCCGGCGGGAAGTCCAACTTCCAAAAACGCCAATTCAGGGGTCACAGGTTGACATCGATGCAACTGCCTCGACAGATCACCTGTTAGTCTGCTCTGGGGTACCGGGTCACTCCGGTACCGACATCCAGGCAGCTGTGGCGTCCATGGGCGATACTGTACAGTCCATGCAGCAAGCCGTCATGGCCTTCATTAAAGCTGCAACGCCATCGGTTCCGCTTCCAGCGGTTCCGGGCCCGATACCGGTATCGTCCGCCATGCCGGTATCGAGGCCATCCACCTCTAAACGCAAATCGATACCGTATGGCTTTCGCTCCATACCGGTTCCATACCCGATACGCCCGATGTCGATACCGATCGGTACGCGTATCGTGCGTTAGAGGAAAGCAGGGAATGCACCGATTCCTCTGAGGATTTTAACTCCTCTGATGATTCTGCTGAGTTTTCACTCAACTTACCTGAGGAGCCCTCTTCTCCTAAAAGGAGAATGTCCCCTCCAGAGGATTTGTCCTTCCAGGACTTTGTTTTAGAAATGGCTAAAGCCCTTTCTATTACCACATCCTCTGAAACGGAACCCAGATCCAAAAACTGGATATTTTGGGATACTCAAAGGCTCCTAAGGAGGCAGTTACCCTGCCTATCCATGAAATCCTTCAAGAACAACTGATGGATTTCTGGGAAAATCCTTTGACTTTGTCTCCTTATTCCCGTAGGTTGGACACCATGTATAGGGTCCCTCCTTCTCCTGGTTTTCAAAAGACTCAATGCCTCACCACTCTATGTGGTGAAGTCTGCAATGAAAAAGATCAAGAGTACCTAAAAGGCACTCTTCTACACCTCCAGGAAGGGAATGTAAGACACTGGACTCTTTTGGTAGGAAAATCTTCCAGGCTAGTATGCTTATAGCCAGGATTAATTCCTACAGCCTGTATATGGGCATGTTCCTGGAGGAACTTGCCAAAAAGGTGCGGCATTTTGCCCCCTTTATCCCTGAGGATAAAAAGCAGGAATTCTTTCCTAGTGAAACAACTCTTAGAGGTTTCTAAGTTCTCTAATAGGGCAGCATATGATTCTTTGAGGAGCCAGTAGGGCATCAGGCATTGCTATTGCAGCCCGACGTCTTGCTTGGCTCCAGGCTTCTGATCTGGAACCTTGGGTTCTAGATGGCTTACGGAATCTGCCCTGTACAGGTGAGAACTTATTTGGGGAAGAGTGGCAAATCAAAGCCACTCAGATGGATGCTGAAAATGCCACTTTGGAAAGACTTTCAAAGTCCACTTCAATTCCTACTAAGAAAAAGTCTTTCAAAAGGCCTTACTATAAGAAGGCCAGAGTTGCTTCAAATACTGGCCAGCAGTCTTCTCAGCTCGCTATACTGCTAAGCGTCAGCAATCCAAACAAGCACGAGCTAAGCCTGCAGCAGCTACTGTAGTCAGCAGGCTCCAACCCCTCAGGGGTTTTGACTTGCTCCTAGAGAACTTGCCATTTCTGGTTCTAAAACAACCAGAACCTCTCACCATACCCGGAAGGTTGGCTCACTTTGCTCCCAGATGGGAACAAATTACAACAGAACAATGGACCCTCTCTATCATCCGAGAGGGTTACAAACTTCATTTCTCCAGCCTTCCTCCCCATCATATGGTGAGACCATTCAATTCTCCCCCTTCTCTCCTAACCCTGTTGGGTCAGGAGGTCTCTTCTCTGCTTGCCCAAGGGGCCATAGAAGAGGTTCCTCTTCCTCAACAAGGGTCCGGTTTCTACTCCCCTTATTTTCTCATTCCAAAGAAGACAGGGGGATACAGACCAATCTAGATCTGAGAGAATTGAACAAATTTCTGTACAAGGAGAAATTCAAAATGCTCTCTTTGGGCATTCTCATTCCATACCTTCAGAGTCAGGACTGGCTTTGTTCTCTAGACCTGCAGGATGCGTATACACATCTACTCATCCATCCCTCCCACAGAAAATATCTTCGCTTTCTGTTCAGGGGAAGTCATTACCAATACAGAGTACTTCCCTTCGGTCTCGCCTCTGCCCCAAGAGTCTTTACCAAATCCATGGCAGTCGTAGCCGCATTTCTCAGAAGCATGGGGATTTTCGTATTCCCATATCTGGACGACTGGCTCATTCGAGCTCCAACTCAGTCGCAGGCCCAGGTGTCCCTAGACCGCACAAGGACCCTGCTGCTGTAGCTGGGTCTGGGGGTAAACCTTCCCAAGTCTCAACTCAGCCCTACTCAGTCTCTAGAATTCATAGGGGCCCGGTTGGACACCACCACTGCAAGAGCCTACCTTCCACTGGTTCGGGTCAGCGTCTGCTGAGCTTGGCCTCCCAAGCCCAGTCCAGTACTCACTTGACAGCCAGGGAAATGCTACGCCTCCTGGGCCATATGGCCTCCACAGTACATGTGGTGCCCTATGCTCGTCTTCATATGAGAGCAGCTCAATGGACCCTGGACACCCAGTGGACTCAGGCGTCGGGAGCACTCTCAGACCAAATACAAACCTCAAACCGTCTGTCTTGGTCCCTCCATTGGTGGATATCCACCAAGAATCTGTTGTTGGGGGCTCCCTTTCAGCCCTTGCTACCCCAAGCAACCCTCACAACAGATGCCTCCCAATTGGGGTGGGGAGCCCATCTGCTAACTCTCTCCACTCAGGGCACTTGGTCTCCACAGGAGACCACCCTTCATATCAACCTCCTGGAACTGCGAGCAATTTACCTTGCCCTCAAGGTCTTCCATACCCTCCTTGCCAACCTGACTGTCCTGGTTCAGACAGACAATCAGGTGGCCATGTTTTACATAAACAAACAAGGAGGAACGGGCTCTCTGTCGCTTTGCAACGAAGCTCTCAGATTATGGGCCTTCGCCAGAGAGCACCAAATTCATCTGCTAGCAGTGTACCTTCCAGGAGTTCAAAACTCTCGAGCAGACAGGCTCAGTCGAGTTCTGCTGCCACACGAGTGGTCCCTACACGTGGACCAGATAACCAGAATCTTTCAGGAATGGGGGACCCCGGACATAGACCTCTTTGCAAGTCCGTGGAATGCCAAACTTCCCCGGTTCTGTTCCAGGACTCCATGTCAGGAAGCTCAGGCCACGGACGCCTTTCTCCTCCATTGGGGTCAGGCGTTCCTATATGCCTTTCCACCCATTCCGTTGATTCCCAAGACTCTGTTCAAACTCCAGAGAGATCACGGCTCTATGATCCTCATAGCTCCACGCTGGCCACGCCAAGTGTGGTTCCCGCTGCTTCTACAGCTCTCCCAGGGATCCTCCCTGGACTTAGGAGCTGCACCAGACCTTCTGTCTCAGGAGGACGGGACTTTGTGGCACCCAAACCCCAAATCCCTACATCTCCGAGCTTGGTTACTGAAGGCTTAAGTCTTCAAGACTTTAATCTTTCTCAACCTGTGAAAGATATCCTTCATGCCTCTAGGAAACCTTCCACGAGGCGGTCTTATGCTTTCAAATGGAAACGTTTTTCCATTTGGTGTGCTCAGCAGGGCCTTGACCCTCTGGCACTTCCTTTGAATTCCCTCTTAGACTATCTCCTGCATCTTTCCAATGCAGGCCTTAAGACGAATTCTGTAAGAGTCCATTTAAGTGCTATTTCAGCATCCCTGAAACCTGTAAATGGACAACCTATCTCCTCTCATCCTCTTGTTGCAAGATTCATGAGAGGCCTGACCCTCACTAAACCTCCCATCAGACCCCCCCCGGTCGCATGGGATTTGAATCTAGTGCTTGGTCAGCTTATGAAGCCACCTTTTGAGCCGTTATTTTCTACCTCCTTGAAATTTCTTTCCTGGAAGGTATTATTCCTAATTGCAGTCACTTCTGCTCGTCGCATCAGCGAACTGCAGGCTCTAGTGGCTAATCCACCTTATACAAGATTTCATCATGACAAGGTGGTCCTTAGGACGAATCCCCACTTTATGCCTAAAGTGGTCTCGCCTTTTCATCTTAATCAAGAGGTATATCTACCTGTATTTTTTTCCGGCTCCTCATGCCTCCAGTGCAGAGAGGAACCTTCATACTCTGGATTGTAAAAGAGCTCTAGCCTTTTACCTTAATAGGACTCAGCCACATCGAAAGTCTTCTCAACTTTTCGTGGCTTTTGATCCTTCACATTTGGGACTTCCAGTCTCCAAGCGTACACTTTCCAATTGGATTGCTCAGTGTATTTCCTTTGCTTACCAGAGTAAAAACATTTCTCTGGAAGGCCATGTCACAGCTCACAATGTGAGAGCCATGGCAACTTCTATGGCTCATCTGCACTCTGTTTCCATAGATCAGATCTGTCGAGCCGCTACCTGGGCCTCGGTTCATACCTTCACAGCCCATTACTGTTTGGACAAGGACTCCCGCCGGGATGCCTTGTTTGGCCAGGCTGTCCTCAAACACCTGTTCCATTCCTAAACAACTCCTGCCCACCTTCCCAGGATGGATGCCTGAGATCCATACGAAGATGGCGAACCTTGACAGGGGATCCCACGCATCTAAGCTAGGGAGTCCCCATATGTGAGGACTTATTCCTGCTTGTTCCTGGAGATAGCACAGTTACTTACCTGTAACAGGTGATCTCTGGGAACAGCAGGAATTAGTCCTCACAACCCACCCACCTCCCCTAGGAGTTGTATCTTTTATCTATCTATCTTCCTGTCCTCTCTCTGTTGACTCAGCTATAAACTCGAAACTGAGGAGAGCTGTTCAGGAAGGCGGGAAGGCAGTGCGCATGTGCAGTGGGAGGTCCCAAAAGCTTCTATTCTAAGAAGCTGGGGAGCTTTCCCGCGCAGGCTCCGTCGGTACCGACGTACCCATATGTGAGGACTAATTCCTGCTGTTCCCAGAGATCACCTGTTACAGGTAAGTAACTGTGCTTAACTGTCCGCTATATACTGCACACACTCACAACATTTACTACACAAGCTTTGCACTTGCTATGGTATGTTTATTTGACTTATTAATATTTCACCATACCTTTCCAGTAGATATTTAAGGTGAGTTACATTCAGGTACAGTAGATCTCCAGGAACAAGCAGGAATGTATTCTTCATATATGGGTATCGCTGGTACCGACAGAGCCTGCGTGGGAACGCTCCCCAGCGTCCAATAGGAAAGCTTTTGGGAGCATCCCACAGTGCCTGCATGCTGCCTTCCCGCCTTTCCCAACAGTCCCTCTCCAGTTCTTCGTTTTCCGTGGGGCCGACAGGTCGCACATCCTGTCACTGCATAAAAAAATCCCCCCTTATTCTTCTTTTTTGTGGTCGCGTCTGCCTTCCCTCGACGCTACACCGGTACCACCGGTGGTTCTTTCTTTTTTTCTTAAAAAAAAAAAAAAACTTTCTGGAGTCTTTTCCAGTAATTTTCTCCTCGGGTGCCACGCACCATTTTGGGCACTAGGACCAACTTTTTTCCCTCAGGATGGAAAAACACGCTTCGGGTTTTAAAAAGTGTTCTAAGTGTGGCGGTATCATCTCCATCACCGACACCCATGAGTGGTGCCTCGAATGTTTTGGTCCTGACCACTCTATTTCAGAGTGTGTTGCCTGTGGGATGATGTTGAAAAGGGGCCGGCAAAACTGAACTGCTAAACTTAGCACCCCTTTTCCCTCTGCAGCCTCCATGGCATCGACGTCTTCCAGGGTTTCATCTTCCTCCCATGGATCTCAGGTAACAAAACATAAATCTAGCCGGTCCTCAAAGGGTAGATCTCCTTCTAAACATCGAGATGCCTCTGGCATTGCCCTTGAGGGACTTTCACTGGCAAAATTGCCCCGGTGGGAGGCTTCGGCTTCCAAAGCACTAACGGGGCTCCAGGATGTTCTCGAGGCTTCAACCTCGGCAGAACTACTGGTGCCATGCTCTGGGGTTCCGGCCGCTTTAACCGGTACCAACATCCAAGCATCGTCAGCATCGATAGACCAGAGATTCTTGGCTATTGAACGCAGTCTTGCAGCTCTTCTTACGGCCTTGATGCCCCTGAAACCGCTTCAGACAATTCAACCGGCACTGGCACCGACTGCATTGACATCGGCAGGTACTCTACCGGGACCGAGCCATGCATCTCTATCTGGCATCGACAAGTCGGTACCAGTCTACTCCAATACCGACTTTGATCGGTACCGGTACCGTGCCTTGCACGATCACCCGGATCGGAGATACTTCGAATCCTCGGATGAGTCTGAAACTCCGAAGACTCTGCCAATACCAGAGTACTTCTTCCCGAGGATTCCTCTTCTCCTCAGCATAGGATGTCTCCACCAGAGGATATGTCCTTTCAGGATTTTATCCGAGATGTGGCCTAAGGTCTTTCCATCACAGTGGCTCCTGAAAAATAGCCTAGGGCAAAGGAATTAGAAATCCTACAATAACCTAAAGCTCCCAAGGAGGCAGCTACCCTGTCTATTCATGAGATCTTGCAAGATCTTATGTTAAGAATGTGGGAAACACCTCTAACCACATCTCCTCATTCCCGTATAGACTCGACACCATGTATCGAGTTCCTCCTTGTCCTGGGTTTCAGAAAACTCAATTACCTCCCATTCCATGGTGGTGGAATCAGCCATGAGACGGATGAAGCGTGCAAAAAGGCATGCATCTAATCCTCCAGGACGTGAGTGTAGGACTCTTGATGCCTTTGGACGTCGAACCTTCCAAGCTTCCATGCTTTCTGCTAAGATCAGTTCCTATATCTTGTACATGGGGATGTTTCTTAAGGAAGTCACAGGAGACTTAGAGCTTATGAGCCCTCTCCTGCCTGATGATAAAAGGCAAGATTATCTTGCTCTTGTTAAACATGCTCAGGATGTTTCCAAGTTTGTGAATCGTGCAGCCTTTGACTGCTTTGAGTGCATAAGCAGAACCTCTGCTATTGTCATAGGTGCACGTAGAATTGCCTGGCTCCAGGCATCTGACTTAGAAATCTGGGTACAGGACAAACTTGGGAATATACCTTGCACAGGAGAGAATCTCATTGGCAGGAAAAAGCTAATGAGATAGATGCTGACAATATCACTTTGGATAGATTGTCTAAATCTACAGCTGATCCTGCAAGGAAAAGATCCTCTAAGAAACCATTCTTCACCAAGAAGAAAAAGTTTTATCCCCCTGTACCCAGCAGGGAAATCGTTTAGGTCAGTCGTCTACCCAAAAGGGACAGCAACAACCACTTAGGCAAAGGACGCCAAAAGCAGCTAAGCCTCAACCGGCTCAGCAGACAGCCTCCACAGGGGCTTTGACTCCTATCTAGAGAACTTTGCCTTTCTGGCCCTGAATGGCCCAGAACTCTCCACCATCCCAGGAAGGTTATGTTAGTTTGCCCCCAGATGGGGTCAGATAACAGCAGAAAATTGGACTCTGTCTATTGTAAGAGAGGGGTACAAGCTTCATTTGCTCAGCATGCCCCCTCCTACAATGGTAAGACAGTTCAATTCTCAGACCCCTCTCAACAACTGGTTAGGTCAAGAGGTCACTGTGCTCCTTGCCTAAGGGGCAATAGAAGAGGTACCCATTCTCCAATGGGGTACAGGGTTTTACTCCCACTATTTCCTTATTCCAAAGGAAACAGGAGGACACGGACCCATTTTAGCCCTCAGAGAATTGAACAAATTCCTGTTCAAAGAGAAGTGCAAAATGATTTCTCTAGGAACTCTGCTGCCATACCTTCAGAGTCAGGATTGGCTTTGTTCTCTAGATCTCAAGGATGCATACACTCATGTTCTCATCCATCCAACTCACCGAAAGTTTCTTCTCTTTCTGCTTCAAGGGAAGCACTACCAATACAGGGTTCTTCCCTTTTGGCCTGGCCTCTGCACCAAGGGTGTTCACAAAATGCATGGCTGTGGTGGCAGCATTTCTCCGCACCCTAGGAATTTTCGTCTTCCTTTACTTAGACGACTGGCTCATTCGAGCCCCTTCAGAGCCAGAGGCCAGGGTTGCTCTGTCTCGCACAATGTGCATCCTTCAGTATCTGGGACTTGTCATAAACTTCCCAAAGTCCAACCTTGCTCCCACTCAATCCCTAGAGTTTATAGGAGCTCTTCTAGATACCATACAGACAAGGGTCTACCTTCCACAGCCCCGCTGCCTTCGCATTGTGCACTTAGTTTCCCAAGCAATGCTAAAACCTCACCTCACTGCTCTGGAAATGTTAGTTGCTAGGCCACATGGCATCCACCATGCATGTGGTTCCTTATGCGCGCCTCCATATGAGGGCAGCCCAGTGGACCCTATCCACTCAGCGGACTCAGGCGTCAGGTTTCCTGTCAGACAAAATAGCAAACTCAGATCGCCTTATTTTGTCCCTCCAATGGTGGCAGTCCCCCAAAAACCTTCTGGTGGGGTCTCCTTTCCAGAAACCCCCACCACAAGCCACTTTAACAGAGGCTTCACAGGTGGGTTGGGGAGTCCACCTGCACGGCCTCTCTACCCAGGGTACCTGAACTCCACAGGAGGCCTGTCTTCATATCAGCCTCCTGGAGCTCAGAGCAATCTTCCTTGCTCTTCCAGTATTTCACACCCAGCTCAGCTACAAGACAGTCCTAGTTCAAACGGACAATCAGGTAGCCATGTTCTATGTGAACAAGCAGGGCAGAACAGGCTCTCTGTCGCTATGCAACGAAGCTTTGCGACTATGGGCCCTTGCCAGAGAGCATCAGATTCATCTCTTTGCAGTGTATCTGCCAGGCATTCAAAACTCTTGGGCAGACAAACTCAGTCGAGTTCTGCTTCCACACGAATGGTCTCTCCATGCAGACCAGGTGGCCCAAATTTTCCAAATTTGGGGAACCCCGGACATAGACCTCTTTGCAAGTCCGCTGAATGCCAAACCTCCCCAGTTCTGTTCCAAAATTATGGCTTGAGGTTGTCAGGCCAGGGATGCTTTCCTCCTTCATTGGGGTCAGCACTTCCTGAATGCCTTTCCATCCATTCCCCTAATTCCCAAAACCCTGTTCAAGCTTCAGAGAGACAGAGGTCATATGATTCTCATAGCTCCATGTTAGCCAAGGCAAATGTGGTACCCTCTACTCCTACATTTATTTATTTATTTATAGCTTTTCTATACCGCGCTATTTGACATCGGCGCGGTTTACAGTTAACAATTTTACACAAGGCGGGAAAGTGCCTTATGCTTACATCAAACAGGACTAGTAACTGGGATTCATCATCTCTCTCAAGCTCCGCCTCTGGAGTTAGGATCTGCTCCAGATCTTCTCTCTCAAGAGGATGGGATGCTATGGCATCCCAATCCCCAGTCTCTGCATTTCAGAGCCTGGTTGCTGAAAGCCTAGAACTTCAGGGTCTTAACCTTTTCCAGTAGGTAAAGGATATCCTTCATGCTTCCAGGAAACCCTCCACAAGATGCTCTTATGCATTTAAGTGGAAGAGGTTTACCATATGGTGCTCACAGAAGAGTCTTAACCCTCTTGTGATACCTCTGGAATCATTACTGGAGTATATGCAGTTATCCAATGTAGGGCTTAAAACCAATTCAGTGAGTCCATTTGAGTGCTATTGCAGCTTCCTTCCAGCCTCTGAATGGACAACCTATTTCCTCTCATCGCGAGATTTATGAGAGGCCTTCTTTTAACGAAGCCTACCATTAAGCCACCACCGGTGGCATGGAACTTGAATTTGGTACTTGGGCAGCTCATGAAACCGCCCTTTGAACCATTAGCCACTACCTCTTTGAAATTCCTTTCCTGGAAAGTTATCTTCCTCATTGCAATCACATCAGCACGTCGCATCAGTGAATTGCAAGCATTGGTGGCTGATCCTTCTTATACAAGGTTCCACCATGATAAGGTAGACCTTAGAACTCATCCACACTTTATGCCAAAGGTGGTTTTCCCTTTTCATTTAAACCAAGCGGTTTACCTTCCTGTATTCTTTCCAAGGCCTTACGCCTCAAATGCAGAAAGGAACATTCATACCTTGGACTGTAAAAGAGCTTTGGCCTTTTACTTGCAAAGGACACAGCAACATCGAAAATCCTCTCAACTCTTTATTGCTTTTGATCCTAGTCATTTGGGACGTCCAGTCTCTAAAAGGACACTGTCCAGCTGGATTGCACAGTGTATATCTTTTGCCTATGAGAGTAAAAACCTTCCTCTTGAAGGCCATGTCACAGCTCATAATGTGAGAGCCATGGCAGTCTCAATGGCTCATCTTCACTATGTGTCTATTAACGACATCTGTCGAGCAGCCACTTGGGCTTCGGTACATATAGGCCTATAGGCCTATCTCTAGCATACCTCTACTTGCTAAGATCATTGAAAAGGAGGTCCAACGACAGTTACAGGATCATATTGACACCACTGCTCCGCTTGACCCCTGCCAACATGGCTTCAGGGAATATCACGGAGTCGAAACTCTCCTCACCATACTCTTCAGCAAGATAATCACTGGCATAGACAACATCCGCCAAGGATTTGCCCTCATCTTTCTGGACATCGCAGCAGCGTTTGATTCAGTGAATCATGATCTCCTCTTAATGAGGCTAACTGAGAAGGGCATCACTGGAACAGCGCTTGAATGGTGCAGGTCCTACTTATCCGGAAGATGGCAGCATGTCCGCTCAGGAGGCAGAACTTCAGAACCCTTCCGCCTAGATCAGGGAGTCCCTCAAGGTTCTTCACTCTCTGCCCTTCTATTTAACGTCTACATGCAACCAATCTGTAAGACCATACGGTCATTTAATATCGACTGTATGCTGTATGCCGATGATGTTCTACTTTACACTCCCATCTCCACTGATCGCTTGGATCTCTCCCCCCTAATAAACTGCTTCAACGCAGTTTCTGATTGGTTGCTCTCTCAAAACCTTCGTATTCAACATAAGAAAACTGAAGTTCTCTTTATCACAAGGAACCCCAACTTCACCCCACCACAATCTATCAGAACTAAGGAAGCGGAACTGCAATCCAAACCCTCAATACGCTACCTAGGTGTCACTCTGGATCAACGCCTGGATATGAAGTCCCACATAGGAAACACAGTCAGAACAATATATTACAAGATCCATTCCCTGAGACACCTACGCTCCATGCTAGAACCAAAAGATTTCAGGACTATCTACCAGGCACTGATAATACCCCACTTCGATTACGCCAATGTCATTCTCCAAGGTCTTCCTCAATCCACTTTAAACCCATTACAGCTGGCTATGAATGCCGCAGCAAGGGTACTCCAGGGGGCTGCCAGGACTGACCATGTTACTCCTTTGCTGATTCAATTACATTGGCTACCCATTCAGGCCAGAATTATCTTCAAAACTCTACTTCTCACGTTCAAAGCCCTCAATAAGCTCTCTGCTCCTTCCTTATCTGACCTTATCCATACCACATCACCAAACAGAGCAAGAAGATCATCAGCCATCAACTCCTTAAAACTCCCAAAGGCCCTTACAAGCTGCTCTTCTTCCACAGCCAATAGAGCCTTTACCCTCTGTGCCCCTAGGTGCTGGAATACACTACCTCCTGGCATACGGGCCATTGACAGCTTAACACAATTCAGGAAAGCCCTCAAATTCCACCTCTTTAACAAACATCTTATAGAGCCATTTACACCCATTGACTTCAGTGATTCCTCCCAGCTATTCAGTTCCATGGTATCTCAATAACAGAAATAGGACGAATCGCTTTGTTTATTGAATTTATTATTAGCACCTGTTCCTAATAACTTGTAGCCATGCTGTAGTATTATATCTGTAAATAGACTGTAAATAGTTTCCCTTGTTATCCAAGTTCCTTCCCTTGTTATCTGTAAACTCATGCATGTTATTGTACTGAGACTTTTTGTTCTATGTGAACCGCGCTGATGCCGAATAGTGCGGTATATAAGAGAATGTAAATAAATAAAATAAATAAATACCTTCACATCCCATTACTGCTTAGACAAGCACTCCCGCTGGGATGCCTTGTTTGGTCAGGCTGTTCTTCAACACTTGTTCCATACTTAATCAACTCCTACCCACCATACCTGGTAGGATGCCAGAGATCCATGGGGGGAAGTGAAGCCCTTTCACAAGGGCACACAACTTCTGGGGTCATCTCCCTGGCATCTGCAGCTAGGGAGTCCCCATATGTGAAGACTACATTCCTGCTTGTTCCTGAAGATAGCATAGTTACTCACCTGTAACAGGTGATCTCTGGGAACAGCAGGAATTTAGTCTTCACAACCCACCCACCTCCCCTAGGAGTTGTATCTCTCTTTCCCTCTCTTTTGTCTCAGCTATAAACTCAACTGGAGAGGGACAGTTGGGGAAGGCAGTACGCAGGCACTGTGTGATGCTCCCAAAAGCTTTCCTATTGGAAGCTGGGGAGCGTTCCTGCGCAGGCTCCATTGGTACCGACAATACCCATATGTGAAGACTAAATTCCTGCTGTTCCCGGAGATCACCTGTTACAGGTGAGTAACTATGCTTTATTTCCCCATCTCATCTCTAATAAATGACTACTTCTTGGAGCAGCTGGTTCATGAACCGACCAGAGGGGAAGCCATATTAGACCTAGTCCTTAGTGGAACACCATATCTAGTGCAAGAGATAAGGTGGTTGGGGCCACTTGGCAATAGTGATCATAGCATGATCGCCTTTGATTTAATTAGTGGAGGAGGGATAGTAAGGAAATCAACAGTACTACCTTTATAACTTTCGAAAGGGAAACTATGATAAAATGAGGAAAATAGTTAAGAAAAAACTAAAAGGAGCAGTTACAAAGGTTAAAGACTTACATCAAACTTGGGTGTTGTTGAAAAATACTATCTTGGAAGCCCAGACCAGCTGTACTCCACGCTTTAAGAAAAGTGGAAGAAAGTCCAAAAACCTGCCAGCATGGTTTAAAGGTGAGGTCAGAGAGGCTGCTGTTGCCAAAAAAAGCATCTTTCAGGAAATGGAAAAAAGAGCCAAATGACGAAACCTGGAAACAGCACAAGCACTGACAAGTCAAATGCAAGGCATTGATAAGGCAGGCAAAGGGAGAATTTGAGAAGAAGCTTGCTGCGGAAGCAAAAACGTGAAATAAAGACTTTTTCAAGTACATTCGTACCAAAAAAACTGTGAGAGAGTCAGTTGGTCCATTAGATGATAGAGGGGTTAAAGGGGCACTAAGAGGCGACAAGGCGATAGCGGAGAGACTGAATGAATTCTTTGCTTCGGTCTTTACTGAGGAAGATGTAGAGATGTTACCCATGACTGAAGTGGTATTTAAAGGTGCGGAAGACTTGAAGGAAATATCGATACATCGGGAAGATGTATTACAACTATTAGATAAACTGAAGATTAGCAAATCACCTGGGCCGGATGCTATACATCCAAGAGTGTTGAAAGAACTGAAATATGAGATAGCTCACAGATTACTAATAGCAGGTCTGCAATCATTAAAATCATCTCTAATACCTGAAGATTGGAGGATTGCCAATGTAACACCAATTTCTAAAAATGGTTTCAGGGGTGATCCGGGAAACTACAGACCGGTGAGCCTGACGTCAGTACCAGGGAAAAATGGTAGAAACCATCATAAAGAATAAAATTACTCAGCATGTAGATAGTCATGGCCTTATGGGAGACAGCCAACATGGCTTTAGAGAAGGAAGATCTTGTCTTACTAATCTGTTATGTTTTTTTGAAGGTGTGAATAAACAGGTGGACAAAGGTGAGTCGGTTAATATAGTGTATCTGGACTTTCAGAAAGCCTTTGACAGGTCCCTCATCAGAGACGTTTGGCAAAACTAAAGAGTTATGGGATAGGAGGCAGTGTACTACTGTGGATCAGGAACTGGTTAAAAGATAGAAAGCAGAGGGTAGGGCTAAATGGCCAATTTTCCCAATGGAGAAAGGTGAATAGTGGTGTGCCCCAGGGATCTGTGCTGGGTCTGCTGCTTTTTGACATATTCATAAATGACCTGGAAAGTAGAATAACGAGTGAAGTTATCAAATTTGCAGATGACACAAAACTATTTAAAGTTGTTAAAACCCAAGAGGATTGTGGAAATTTGCAAGAGGATCTTGATAAATTGGAAGACTGGGCATCAAAATGGCAGATGAAATTTAATGTGGACAAGTGCAAAGTTATGCACCTAGGGAAGAACAACCCAAACTATGGTTACACGATGCAAGGTTCCACATTGGCAGCGGCAGCCAAGAGAGCAAATAGAATGCTAGGTATCATAAGGAAAGGAATGGAAAATAAAACAAAAGATGATATAATGCTTCTATATTGTTCCATGGTGAGACCACACCTTGAATACTGTGTGCAATTCTGGTCGCTGTATCTTAAAAAGGATATAGCGATTTTAGAAAAGGTTCAGAGAAGAGCCACCAAAATGGTAAAGGGGTGGAAGGATACTCCTATGAAAGGCTAAAAAGGTTAGGGCTCTTTAACCTGGAAAAGAGACGGCTGAGGGGAGATACGATAGAAGTCTATTAATTTATGAACGGAGTGGAATGGGTAGACGTAGATCGATTGTTTACCTTATCAGAATATAGAAAGACTAGGGGACATGCAATGAAGCTACAGGGTAAACTATTTAAGACTTATTAATAAAAGAAAATATTTTTTCACTCAACGTGTAATCAAACTCTGGAATTTGTTACCGGAGGATGTAGTAAAGGCTGTTAGTGTAGCTGGGTTTAAAAAAGGTTTGGACAAGTTCCTGGAGGAAAGGTCCATAAAACATTATTAAGAAGGGACCCAGGCTATCAATGCTTGACCCAGTACAAGCATTGTGGAACCTGTGTCTTTTGGGGAAACTGCTAGGTACGTATGATCTAGATTGGCCACTGTTGGAAACAGGATACTGGGCGTGTTGGACCTTGGTCTGACCCAGTATGGCATATCTTATGTTCTTAAAGTTTGTTTCTTTACTATAGAAGTCTTTAGTATGCAATGCAAAAGGTCACAAACACATGGGGCCTGATAGTCAAAGCAATTAATTTGATTTGCAGAGCTGCTAACTGTGTTAATCATGGTGAACAGGATATTCGGCGACACCAACACAGAACATCCGCGACTGTCAGCTCTACATAACCCAGTGCTAATCCCTTATTGGGGTGTGTCGGGATATTCCGGAGTGGAGCCATTCATTAACTAGTCACAGTGATATTGAGCCATGGCCTGGTTAGCGATATGCAGTATAAAGCCAGGTGCAGGTAACTCTGGCCTAACCTCAGTCGCATATCGCTAACCAGTCAACAGCTCAATATCGTCACTGCCCAGTTACAGATTGGCAAAAGCAGCTAACCCAGATATTCAATGTCGGGGTCATATCCAGCCCCAGATTTGATTATCTGAGTTTACTATTCAGCACCGGTGACTAGCCAGTTTAGCAGCTTTAGTCGCCAGCTCTGAGTATCCAGCCCTGATTCTTACGCCAGATATACGCATGTATACAGTACCTCATGAACAGTCATTGCAAAGATCATGAAAAACAGACAGGTCTGGGGCATTGTAAACAAGCTACAATAGGTCTTTCAGGATATCCTGGGGGGTGAAGGGGGTGGGGTTGTGTTTGTGAACCAAGAGGACTTGTGGTTCCCAGGTCTGCAGGAGGAAAAGTACCCTATATCTTCTGTTTGATTGCATTCCTTCCCCAATGGGGCCAGTGCAAGGCCTGGAGGTGCCCTAGGTGGGCCCTTCCATCTTGATACCATCCTGGGCAGTGCCCCCCACCCACCTTGCTACCCCTGCCATCCCATTCCGGAGCCAGCAGTGGCAACAATGGAAATGGAAGAGTGACATAGCTCTTACCAAAGGCTGTGCTGTTACATCACAGTTCCTGCTCCCCCCCCCCCCCCCGCAGACTTCCCGAAAGGGCATCACCAGGGCCAGCGCTCTAGGGGACCACCCGGTTCACCTAATGGCAGCATCAGCCCTGTTCTGCAAACATTTTTGGGATGTTTTCTTACCTTCTGTATATATGTTGTTAGTTTGCTCTCAGCGGTGTACAATTCAAGCAAAGTTGGATAGGCGGGATCTAAGCTTAAATAAATCATGTATGAGATTTCAAAGGAAAACCAGGCAGGGGATGTTTATCCCTTGGCAAATGTGAATGGCTATGGGAACAGGTCTCCATTTTCAATATTCACATTTACACCATCTTGGAAGCAGGTGCTAATGGAATATAATTAAATTGAATACAGCCATTTATAACCCAACTATATAATGCAAGTCCTAAGTGCTTACCAAGAGTCCCAACAAAGCCTTTCAGAATGAAAACCCTGCAAAGCTTGGATTGGATAAAGGAGGCAGAAAAGGGAGGAGTAAGGTTGGCAAAGCAAAGGGATGGCAAACCTACTTTTACCAATAAATCCTTTTGAAGGTTCTTTTTATATACACAAATTTAGGGCCATTTAAGATTTCCTAGACTTAATATTTGCATACCACTCTGTTCTCGTTGAACTCCGGAAGCCAGAAGGTCTGGTTCTCCAAGACTGATGTCGTTCAATTTTGTTCCCGGGCTCTCCATCTGTAGCACTTTGCACCACTCATCAGCCTCAAGGTCTGCAGAAATGACCAGAAAATCTGCATGTCGGTACAGTATCTTCAAAAATTAAAGTCCAAAGTTCTTACTTTATGAAAAAAAGCACAATGACATTCACCTGAGTCAAGCAAATAATTTTGATTCCTTTTGTTTAATTTAAAGAAAGTTTATTGATGTTTATGAAGCATGTAGCAAAACAAGTGAAGACACATTTTAGATTGGCTGTTTAGGTGCCCTCTAGGACATACATATCAAAATGTCCAGGGGCAGCAGAAGAAGCAGACATGCGTGCCTTCTAGTCAATGCTGACTCCTGCAGCCCAGTAGCTCCTGGGTTTTCTTGGCAGTGTGACTGGAAGTAGCTTGCCAGGCCTTTCTTCCTAGGCTATGGAGGTCTAATTGACTAGCCCAAGGTCACAAGGACTGCCAGTAGGAATCAAACACTGGTCTCTTGGTTATCCAGCCAGTGCTCTAACCACTAGGCTGCTCCCTCCACTCCATGGACATGCGTAACTGTTATGAAAACAACATATCCCTGCTGCAGAATATTAACATCCTCAATGTCCCAGAAAATAGGGTCATGCAGCATAAAGGCCCAGACTCGTGCAGGGAGAAAGTGATTTTCAGAAACGTGCACATCAAAGTTTGACATGGGAGGACCCAGCAACATAAATGTGTCAGCATCATTATTTGCACGTGAATATATCGCCCCCTCCATCTGCAGCCCAGCCATTTTGCAAACAGAGATGTGTAGCTGTGTGTCAGTAAACAGAGGCCTTGCTATTTACCCGATATCCTTTTTTTAAGCAGGCAGAAATCACTGGAGGACTGAAGTCATTCCACTGTCATTTCTATTGAGAGCTGGCTGACATGAGCACGTTTCAAAGTGCCCATTCATACCAAGGAGCAGATCTAAATACGAACGTGTCCACTGACGGGTTTACACGTGTCATCATTCTGAAATCAAAACTGCATCTGGATCTTTCAGGACCACCCTGGACATGCCTCCACCATGCCCCTTTGACTTGGTCGTGATAAGAGCAGATGTGTGTCAATTTCACCCTTTCTAAAATGGCTGTTTGGACATGAACATCATTTGTACCTATAAATGGACATTTTCAGACATTCAAATCATGAATAGAGCTTCTTAATAACTCCCTTGAGCAATATTTCAAAGGGAAAGGGAACTGGATTATCTCCAGGAACAAGCAGGAATGAGTCTTCACATATGGGTATCGTCGGTACCGACGGAGCCTGCACGGGAACGCTCCCCAGCGTCCAATAGAAAGCTTTTGGGAGCATCCCACAGCGCCTGCGTGCTGCCTTCCCGCCTTTCCCAACCGCCTATCTCCAGTTCTTCTTTTCTGCGGAGCCAGCAGGTCGTGTTCCTGTCACCGCAGAAGAAGTTCTTTATTTTTTCTTATTCTTTTGTGTCGCGTCTGCCTTCTTCGACATCGGACCGATACCGCCGGTCTTTTCTTTTCTTTTCTTTCTTTAAAAAAAACAAAACAAAAAAAACCACTTTTCTTCATTGTGCATTTTCAGTTTTTGGGCCTTAGGCCTAAAAATATTTTCCTCATGGAGAAGCCCGCCTCCGGGTTTAAAAAATGCACAAAATGTGGCGGTACTATTTCTGTCACCGACACCCATGACTGGTGTCTAAAATGTTTGGGACCTGACCATTCCATTACGGATTGTATGTCCTGTACCATGATGTCTAAAAGAGGTCGGCAGAACCGAGCGGCCAAGCTCAGTACCCTGTTTCCCTCTGATGCAGCTTCGGTGGCATCGACGTCTTCCAGGGCTGCTTCTTCCTCCCATGGATCTCAGGTAACCAAGCATAAATCTGGCCTGTCCTCGAAGGGTAGATCTCCTTCCAAGCATCGAGATGCCTCCGGGCTTGCCCTTGAGGATTCCGCACCAGCAAAATTACCCCGGCGGGAAGCTCCGGCTTCCAAAGCATTGTCTATGGGGTCACAGGTTGACATCGATGGCTCGGCCTCAACAGATCACCTGTTGCCGTGTTCTGGGGTACCGGTGGCTCCCACTGGTACCGACATCCAGACATTGGTAGCGTCGATGGATCAAAAGATCCTGACCATGCAGCGCACCCTAGCGGCATTCATACAGGCTGCTACGCCTCCGGTACTGCAACAATCCCCGTTGTCGGTACCGGCTCCGGCACTGGCATCACTCCCGGTGCCGGTACCGATCGCATCGACATCGGCTTCGTTGTCGGCTGCAACGGTACCCTGTCCTATGATGCCCATCGGTACCGAACCGGTACCGGTTACTCCCAATACCGATCCTACTCGGTACGGTTATCGGGCCTTACAGGAGCATCCAGACAGGCAATTCTTCGATTCCTCTGAAACCTCTCATGAGTCTGAGGATTCTGTCGAGGCATCCATATTTCTTCCTCAGGAGTCTTCTTCTCCTAAGCGAAGAATGTCTCCTCCAGAAGACTTGTCTTTTCAAGACTTCATTAGGGAAGTGGCCAGGGGCCTCTCCATCACAGTGGCCCCTGAGTCAGAACCCAGAGCCAAGGAATTGGATATTTTACAATATCCTAAAACTCCTAAGGAGGCAGCTACCTTGCCTATCCATGAGATTCTGTATGATCTCATGTTGAGGATGTGGGAGACACCTCTTACCACCTCTCCTCATTCTCGCAGGTTAGACACTGTATCGTGTCCCTCCTTGTCCTGGCTTCCACAAAACTCAACTCCCTCACCACTCTATTGTGATAGAGTCTGCCATGAGAAAGATAGAGTGCAAAGAGACGCTCATCTAATCCTCCAGGACGTGAATGCAGGACCCTAGATGCTTTTGGCCGAAGGGTTTTCCAAGCTTCTATGCTAGCTGCCAGGATCAACTCCTGTAGTCTCTATATAGGGATGTTTCTAAAAGAAGTCACAGATTATCTGCAGACTTTAACCCCTTTTATTTCAGAGGATAAAAGGCAGGAGTTTCTCACTTGGCTCAAACATGCCCAAGATGCCTCCAAATTTTCCAATCGTGCAGCCTTTGACTCTTTTTTGAGTGTGTAAGCAAAGCTTCGGCTATTGCCATAGGGGCACGCAAAATTGCTTGGCTACAAGCTTCTGATTTGGAGCTTTGTGTACAAGATGAATTAGGGAATATCCCTTGTACAGGTGAAAACCTTTTTGGTAAGGATTGGCAAGCAAAGGCCAATCAGATGGATGCTGAAAACTCTGCTTTGGATCGACTTTCAAAGTCTACCTCTGCTCCTGTTAAGAAAAGATT
Source organism: Ichthyophis bannanicus (assembly GCA_033557465.1). Taxonomy (NCBI): domain Eukaryota; kingdom Metazoa; phylum Chordata; class Amphibia; order Gymnophiona; family Ichthyophiidae; genus Ichthyophis; species Ichthyophis bannanicus. The sequence goes on along the minus strand of CM066049.1, from coordinate 112,293,041 downwards.
GTTCAAAAAGACATCTTTTTCTAAAAAGGGAAGATACTATCCTGCTTATAGTCAGCAGGCATCTTCTGCAGGTCGTTTTGCTGCAAAGCGTCAACAACCACCTAAACAGGCCAAATCAAAGGCTGCTAGGCCTGCTATGACCCAGCAGCCTCAGCCTCCTTTTGACTTGCAGCTAGAGAACTTAGCCTTTCTGACTCTGGAAGAACCAGATCCCCTTACCATTCCAGGAAGGTTGACTTACTTTGCTCCCAGATGGGAACAAATCACAGCAGAGCAATGGACACACTCTATCATAAGGGAAGGGTACAAGCTTCATTTCTTAAGCCTTCCCCCTCACACCATAGTGAAACAGTTCAATTCTCCAACATCTCTCCTCGACCTTCTGGGTCAGGAGATTGCCACCCTTCTTGCCCAAGGGGCAATAGAAGAAGTATCTCTTCTTCAGCAAGGCACAGGGTTCTACTCCCCTTATTTTCTTATTCCAAAGAAAACACGGGGCTACAGACCCATCTTAGATCTCAGAGAATTGAACAAATTTCTATTCAAGGAGAAATTCAAGATGATTTCTCTCGGTGCTCTGCTTCCATACCTTCTGAGTCAGGACTAGCTTTGTTCTCTAGATCTCAAGGATGCGTACACCCTTGTCCTCATCCATCCATCACACAGAAGGTTCCTTCGGTTCCTTTTTGGAGAAAAGCACTACCAATACAGGGTGCTTCCTTTCGGTCTGGCCTCCACACCAAGGGTGTTCACGAAATGCATGACAGTAGTAGCTGCATTTCTACGCACCCTGGGAATATTCGTTTTCCCATATCTGGACGACTGGCTCATTCGAGCTCCCTCTCAGTCAGAGGCCAAGACTTTTTTCTAACCTGAACGATGCGTGTCCTATAGTATTTGGGACTGGAAATAAACATCCCAAAATCCAATCTCACCCCTACTCAATCTCTGGAGTTTATAGGGGCTGTCCTGGATACTACAACTGCAAGGGCCTATCTTCCTCAGGCTCGTTGCCTACGCTTGGTGCAGTTAGCCTCTCAAATACAGTTAAAGTCCCATTTAACTGCTCGGGAAAAGTTAAAACTCTTAGGTCACATGGCATCTACCGTGCATGTGGTTCCATATGCTCGCCTTCATATGAAGGCAGCTCAATGGACTTTGTCCACCCAATGGACTCAGGCATAAGGTTGCCTGTCAGACAAAATAGCAAACTCCAGTCGCCTTTTTTGGTCTCTCCAGTGGTGGAAGTCCTCTCAAAACCTGTTGCTGGGGTCCCCTTTTCAGCAGTCACTTCCCCAAGCAACCTTTACAACAGATGCCTCTCCAATGGGTTGGGGAGCTGATCTGCAAGATCTCTCCACCCAGGGTATCTGGTCTCCACAGGAGACTTCTCTACACATCAGTCTCTTGGAACTCAGAGCAATTATCTTAGCTCTCAGAGTGTTCCACTCCCTGCTCAGCTACAGGACAGTCCTCATCCACATGGACAACCAAGTAGCCATGTTCTATGTGAACAAGCAGGGAGGAACTGGCTCTCTGTCGCTTTGCAACGAAGCTTTGCAACTGTGGGCCTTTGCCAGAGAGCATCAGATTCATCTTATGGCAGTATATCTTCCAGGCGTTCAAAACTCTTGGGCAGACAGACTCAGTCGCGTTCTGCTTCCACACGAGTGGTCCCTCCACATGGACCGGGTAGCCAGGATTTTTCGAATTTGGGGAACCCCGGACATAGACCTCTTTGCAAGTCCGTGGAATGCCAAACTTCCCCGGTTCTTTTCCAGAATTCCGTGTCAGGGAGTTCAGGCCAAGGATGCCTTCCTTCTTCACTGGGGTCAAGGCTTCCTTTATGCCTTTCCACCCATTTCCCTAATTCCCAAAACACTTTTCAAGCTTCAGAGACCGAGGTTCCATGATCCTCATAGCACCACATTGGCCACACCAAGTGTGGTACCCTCTACTTCTGCATCTCTCTCAAGCTCCCTCCCTGGAATTGGGCTCTGCACCAGATCTTCTATCCCAGGAAGACGGAACGTTGTGGCACCCAAACCCCCAGTCTCTCCATCTCAGGTCCTGGTTGCTGAAGGCCTAGACCTTCAGGTTTTTCATCTCTCTCAGCAAGTCAGAGATATTCTTCATGCTTCTAGAAAGCCTTCCACTAGACGTTCTTATGCTTTCAAATGGAAAAGATTTACAATTTGGTGTTCAAAGAAGGGTCTTAACCCTCTTGCAATACCTCTGAATTCTTTACTAGAGTATCTTCTGCATCTATCCCATGCAGGCCTTAAAACGAATTCAGTAAGAGTCCATTTGAGTGCTATTGCAGCGTCCCTCAAGCCTCTCAATGGACAGCCTATTTCCTCTCATCCTCTTATAGCAAGATTCATGAGAGGCCTTTTTTTTTTTAACTAAACCTCCCATTAGACCACCTCCAGTGGCATGGGACTTAAATCTGGTTCTTGGCCAGCTTATGAAGCCACCTTTGAACCTTTAGCCACCACCTCCTTGAAATTTCTTTCTTGGAAGGTTATCTTTCTCATTGCAGTCACCTCAGCACGTCGCATCAGTGAGTTGCAAGCCTTGGTGGCTAATCCTCCTTATACAAGGTTCCATCACGATAAGGTAGTCCTCAGGACCAATCCACACTTTATGCCCAAAGTGGTCTCGCCTTTTCATCTGAATCAAGAGGTATACTTACCTGTCTTTTTTCCAGGACCTCATGCATCAAGTGCAGAGAGGAATCTTCATACTTTGGATTGTAAGAGAGCTCTCGCCTTTTACTTACAAAGAACACAGCAACATAGAAAGTCTTCTCAACTCTGTTGCTTTTGATCCTTCCCATTTAGGACTTCCAGTTTCTAAGAGAACACTATCCAACTGGATTTCTCAGTGTATTTCTTTCTCCTACCAGAGTAGGAACCTTTCTCTGGAAGGCCATGTCACAGCTCATAATGTGAGGGCCATGGCAGCCTCAATGGCTCATCTAAACTCTGTGTCCATCGACCAAATCTGTCGAGCAACCACCTGGGCCTCGGTTCATACCTTCACAGTCCATTACTGTTTGGACAAGGACTCCCACCGGGATGCCTCGTTTGGTCAGGTTGTTCTCAAACACCTGTTCCATTCCTAATCAACTCCTACCCACCTACCCTGGTTGGATGCCAGAGATCCATGGGGGGAGGTGGAGCCCTTTTCAAGGACACACAACTCTGGGGTCTCTCCCTGGCATCTGCAGCTAGGGAGTCCCCATATGTGAAGACTCATTCCTGCTTGTTCCTGGAGATAGCACAGTTACTTACCTGTAACAGTTGATCTGTGGGAACAGCAGGAATAAGTCTTCACAACCCACCCACCTCCCCTAGGAGTTGTATCTCTCTATCTATCTATCTTTCCTTCCCTCTCTCTCTCTCTCTCTCTCTCTTTGTCTCAGCTTTAAAACTCGTACTGGAGAGAGGCAGTTGGGAAAGGCGGGAAGGCAGCACGCAGGTGCTGTGGGATGCTCCCAAAAGCTTTCTATTGGACGCTGGGGAGCGTTCCCACGCAGGCTCCGTCGGTACCGACGATACCCATATGTGAAGACCTATTCCTGCTGTTCCCAGAGATCACCTGTTACAGGTAAGTAACTGTGCTATCTCCAGGAACAAGCAGGAATGAGTCTTCACATATGGGGACTCCCTAGCTTTTGATGCCAGGGAGAGAGCCCATAAGTTGTGTGTCCCTGGGACAGGGCTGCACTTCCCCACCTGGATCTCTGGCATCCCATGAGGGATGGTGGGTAGGAGTTGATTAAATATGGAACAGGTGTTTGAGAACAGCCTGACCAAACAAGGCATCCCTGCGGGAGTCCTTGTACAAACAGTAATGGGCTGAGAAGGTATGAACCGAGGCCCAAGTGACTGCTCGACAGATGTCGTAGATAGACACAGAGTTCAGATGAGCCATTGAGGCTGCCATGGCTCTCACATTGTGAGCTGGGACATGGCCCTCCAGAGAAATGTTCTTGCTCCGATAGGCGAAAGAAATACATTGGGCAATCCAGTTGGAAAGAGTTCTCTTGGAGACTGGCTGTCCCAAATGAGAAGGATCAAAAGCAACAAAGAGTTGAGAGGACTTTCTATGTTGCTTTGTCCTCTGTAAATAAAAAGCTAGAGCTCTTTTACAGTCCAGGGTATGAAGATTCCTCTCTGCACTTGATGCACGAGGTCCTGGGAAAAAAAAACAGGTAGGTAGACCTCTTGGTTGAGGTGAAAAGGCGAGACCATCTTAGGCATAAAGTGTAGATTAGTCCTAAGGACCACCTTGTAATGATGGAACCTTGTGTAAGGTGGATTAGCTACTAGTGCTTGCAATTCACTGATGTGGCGTGCTGATGTGATTGCGATGAGAAAGATAACCTTCCAAGAAAGGTATTTCAAGGAGGTAGTAGCTAAAGGTTCAAAAGGAGGCTGCATAAGCTGACCAAGAACCAAATTTAAGTCCCATGCCACCGGTGGTGGTCTAATGGGAGGCTTTGTTAAAAGGAGGCCTCTCATGAACCTTGCTACAAGGGGATGAGCGGAAACAGGTTGTCCATTTAGAGGCTTGAGGGAAGCTGCAATAGCACTCAGATGGACTCTTACTGAATTTGTCTTAAGGCCTGCATTAGACAGATGCAGGAGATACTCCAGCAATGATTCTAGAGGTATGGCACGGGGCTTAAGACCCTTTCCAGAACACCAGATGGTAAACCTTTTCCACTTGAAGGCGTAAGAACGTCTAGTGGAAGGTTTTCTGGAAGCATAAAGAACGTCTTTCACCTGTTGAGAAAGAGGAAGATCCTGGAGATCTAGGCCTTCAGCAACCAAGCCCTGAGATGCAGAGACTGGGGATTGGGATGCCACAACTTTCCATCCTCCTGAGAGAGGAGGTCTGGAGCAGATCCTAACTCTAGGGAGGGAGCTTGAGATAGATGTAGAAGCAGAGGGTACCACACTTGCCGTGGCCAATGTGGAGCTATGAGAATCATGTGTCCTCTGTCTCTCTGAAGCTTGAATAGGGGAATGGGTGGAAAGGCATACAGGAAGTCTTGACCCCAATGAAGGAGGAAAGCATCCCTTGTCTGAGCCCCCTGAGCCGGAGTTCTGGAACAGAACCGAGGAAGTTTGGCATTCCACGGACTTGCAAAGAGGTCTAGGTCCGGGGTTCCCCAAAGTTGAAAAATCTTGGATACCTAGTCCATATGTAGGGACCATTTGTGTGGAAGCAGAACTCGACTGAGTCTGTCTGCCCAAGAGTTTTGAACCCCTGGAAGACAGACTGCCAGAAGATGAATGTGATGCTCTCTGGCGAGGGCCCACAGTCATAGAGCTTCATTGCAAAGCGACAGAGAGCCAGTTCCTCCCTGCATGTTTATATAGAACATGGCTACCTGATTGTCCGTGTGGAAAGGACTGTCTTGTGGTTGAGCAGGGTGTGGAAAACTCGCAGAGCAAGGAAGATTGCTCTGAGTTCTAAGAGATTGATATGTAGAGAAGTCTTCTGTGGGGACCAGATGCCCTGGGTGGAGAGGTCCTGAAGATGAGCTCCCCAGCCCATTGGAGAAGCATCTGTTGTAAGAGTTGCCTGGGGTAGAGGCTGTTGAAAGGGAGATCCCAGCAACAGATTTTGAGGGGACTTCCACCACTGGAGGGACAAAATGAGGCGGCTTGTGTTTGCTATTTTTTTATCTGACAGGCAGCCTAATGCCTGGGTCCATTGGGTGGATAAAGTCCACTGAGCTGCTCTCAAGTGAAGGCGAGCGTATGGTACCAAATGGACGGTGGATGCCATGTGGCCTAGCAACTGTAACATTTCTCGAGCAATTAGTAGGGGTTTTGACTCTGCTTGAGAAGCTAACTGCATCAAGTGAAGGCAACGGGCCTGGGGAAGATAGGCCCTTGCCTTTGTGGTATCCAGCAACGCCCCTATAAACTCCAGGGACTGAGTAGGGATCAAATTGGATTTTGGGATGTTTATTACCAGCCCTAAATATTGAAGGATACGCATTGTGCAGGTTAGAGCAGTCTTGGCCTCTGAGTGGGAGCTCAAATGAGCCAGTCATCCAGATAAGGGAAGACAAATATTCCCAGGGTGCACAGAAAGGCAGCAACCACTGCCATGCATTTCGTGAACACCCTTGGTGCAGAGGCCAGGCCAAAGGGGAGCACTCTGTATTGATAGTGCTTCTCCTGGAAAAGGAACCGAAGGAATCTTCTGTGAGTTGGGTGGATGAGAACATGGGTGTACGCATCCTTGAGATCTAGAGAACAAAGACAATCCTGACTCTGAAGGTATGGCAGCAGAGTTCCTAGAGAAACCATTTTGAATTTCTCTTTGACTAGGAATCTGTTCAACTCTCTGAGATCTAAAATGGGTCTGAAGCCCCCTGTTTTCTTTGGGATAAGAAAATAGGGGGAGTAGAACCCTGTGCCCTTTTGTTGAAAAGGCACTTCCTCTATTGCCCCTTGGGCGAAAAGAGTAGCAACCTCCTGCTCCAACAGGCTGAGGAGGGAGGTTGGAGAATTGAACTGGTGCACTCTTGTGAGAGGGGGCAAGCTTGAAAAATGAAGTTTGTACCCCTCTCTTATGATGGAGAGTGTCCAATACTCTGCTGTGATTTGCTCCCATCTGGGAGCGAAGTGACATAACCTTCCTGGAATGGTGGAGGGCTCTGGTCCTTCTAGAGCCAGGAAGGCTAAGTTCTCTAGCAGAGAGTCAAAGGCCCTGAGGGGGCTGAGATTGCTGGGCTGGAGCAGGCCTCACAGCCTTTGCCTTGGTCTGTTTGGAGGATTGCTGATGTTTGGAAGGGAACTGAGCTGCAGAAGATGCTCTATGACTATAAACAGGATAGGATCTTCCCTTTTTAGAAAAAGGTGTTTTCTTGAACAACCTTTTCTTAGCAGGAGCAGCAGTAGATTTGGATAGTTTATCCAAAGCAGAATTTTCAGCATCCATTTGATTGGCTTTTGCTTGCCAATCTTTACCAAACTGATTCTCACCTGTACAAGGGATATTTCCCAATTCATCTTGGACCCAGGTCTCCAAATCAGATGCTTGAAGCCAAGCAATCCTACGTGCACCTATAGCTATAGCTGAGGCTCTGCTTACACATTCAAAGGAGTCGAAAGCTGCACGGTTGGAGAATTTGGAGATATCCTGGGCATGTTTGAGCCCAGTGAGAAATTCTTGCCTTTTATTGTCAGACATAAAAGGACAAAGTCTGCAAATGGTCAGTGACTTCTTTTAAGAACATTCCCATGTAGAGACTAAGAATTAATTCTCGCAGCAAGCATGGAAGCTTGCAAGACTCTTCTACCAAAAGCATCCAGGGTTCTACATTCACGTCCTGGAGGATTAGAGGCATGTCTCTTGGCACTTCTAATCTCTCATTGCAGACTCAACCCACAATAGAGTAGTGAGGAAGCTGAGTTTTATGGAAATCAGGACAAGGAGGGACACAATACATGGTGTCCAACCTGCAAGAATGAGGAGAGGTGGTTAGAGGCGCATCCTTAGCATGAGATCATACAGAATCTCATGAATAGGCAAGGTAGCTGCCTCCTTAGGAGTTTTAGGATATTGTAGAATATCTAACTCCTTAGCTCTAGGCTCTGACTCTGGGGCTACTGTAATAGAGAGGCCCCGAGCCACCTCTCTGATAAAGTCTTGAAAAGACAAGTCCTCTGGAGGAAACATCCTTCGTTTAGGAGAGGACTCCTCCTGTGGAAAAAGCATCGCTGCATCGACAGACTCTTCAGAATCCTCAGAGTCTTCAGAGGAATCAAAGTATCGTCTGTTGGGATGCTCTTGCAAAGCCCGATACCCGTACCGACTGGGATCGGTATCGGGAATCACCGGTACCGGGGTATCAGTACCAGAGGGCTGCAGAGGGCAGAGTACCGGCATAGCGGACACCAATGTCGATGCCACCGGTACCGGAATCCGTGCCGATGGCGATACCGGAGCCGGTACCGGCAGAGTAGTCTGTTGCGGTACCATGGGCGTCGATGCCACAAGGAAAGCTGCCAGACTGCGTTCGATGGACAGAATCCTCTGATCCATCGATGCCGCCAATGCCTGGAAGTCGGTACCGGTGGAAGCCACCTGTACCCCAGAGCATGGCACCAGGAGATCTGTTGAGGCCACGCCATCTAGATCATCCTGGAACCCCGATGACGATGCTTTAGAGGTCGAAGCCTCCCGCCGGGGTAATTTTGCCGGTACAGAATCCTCGAGGGCAAGGCTAGGGGCATCTCAATGCTTAGAAGGAGATTTGCCCTTCGAGGACCGGCTGGATTTATGTTTAGTTACCTGAGATCCATGTGAGGAAGAAGAAGCCCTGGAAGACGTCGATGCCACCGAAGCTGCATCAGAGGGAAACAGGGTACTGAGCTTGGCAGCTCAGTTCTGTCGACCTCTCTTAGACATCATGGAACAGGACACACAATCTTTAATGGAATGGTCAGGGCCTAAACACTTTAGACACCAGTCATGGGTGTCGGTGACGGAGATAGTACCGCCACATTTTGTGCACCTCTTAAATGCTGAGGCAGGCTTTTCCATATTTAAGGAAAAGGGTTTTGGGCCTAAGGCCCAAAACTGAAGTACACCTGAAGAAAAATAAATGGAAAAAAGGTATTTTTTTTTCTTTTTAAAAAGAAAAGAATAAGAACCGGCGGTACCGGTATAGCGTCGAGGAAGGCAGATGCGACAGAAAAGAAATAAAGAAAAAATAAGGAAATTCTTCTGCGGTGACAGGAACACGACCTGCTGGCTCCGCAGAAAAAGAACTGAGGAGAGACAGTTGGAAAGGTAGTGGGAGCCCGTTCCAGCTCCTGCCCAATCGGGCAGTGGGAGCCGCCGGCAGAGCACGTTAAAAGCGGCGCCCCTGCACTAGGAGCGCCGCTGCCGGGACTGAACACCGCCCCTCCTCTGCTCCTGCCCAATCGGGCAGTGGGAGCCCGTTCCAGCTCCTGCCCAATCGGGCAGTGGGAGCCGCCGGCAGAGCACGTTAAAAGCGGTGCCCCTGCACTAGGAGCGCCGCTGCCGGGACTGAACACCGCCCCTCCTCTGCTCCTGCCCAATCGGGCAGTGGGAGCCCGTTCCAGCTCCTGCCCAATCGGGCAGTGGGAGCCGCCGCAAGAGCACGTTAAAAGCGGCGCCCCTGCAGGGCGCGCCTGTGCCTGAGGGCCTCGCCAGAGGGCCCTTTGGCGCGGCACGAAGGCGAGCAGAAGGGAACAACAACAGACACAGCAGCACCGACAGCATCACCGCAGAATCAAACGAGGAGCAGACCGAGACGAAGGACGTCAGAACCGCAAGTAGAATTCGCACAGAACCTCACACACTCCACACCTACAAACTCCCACTTCCACCACCCACACCTTAGCAGATCCAGCTCTCCCTACACGGGTCAGGCTCCCGCACCAAGGCACCCTACGCAGATCCGGCTCTCCATCCACGGGAAAGGCTCCCCCCACGGGACAGGCTCCCGCATCAAGGCACCCTACGCAGATCCGGCTCTCCATCCACGGGACAGGCTCCCTCCACGGGACAGGCTCCCGCACCAAGGCACCCTACGCAGATCCCGCTCTCCATCCACGGGACAGGCTCCCTCCACGGGACAGGCTCCTGCACCAAGGCACCCTACGCAGATCCGGCCCTCCATCCATGGGACAGGCTCCTGCACCAAGGAACCCTACGCAGATCCGGCTCTCCATCCACGGGACAGGCTCCTGCACCAAGGCACCCTACGCAGATCCGGCCCTCCCGCCACGGAACAAGCTCACGCACCAAGTTCAACTCTCCCCAAACAGACAACAGACGAAGTCTCAAGAAAACAGGCTTCACCCTAACAGAACATCACAAGGAGGAAAAAAATTAAAAAAACATGCACGCCACATACTTCCTACCACTCCACTACCCACAAGCAAACACAATATGGCATCCACCAACTGCATTACCATATTCAGAACCACAGCACACACACAAAGAGACACTCAGGGCTTACCAGGCAAAGCGACCAAACAGACACAAATCAAACTCCCACACATGCACAAAGGAAACTCATGGAACAGCAACCTCAGCAACGAAAACAACGATTGAGCTCAAACGGCAGATCCGTCTGCAACAAGATGCACACTATTGTAGACCACATAGAAGAGCGACAGCCCGACATAATATGCATCACAGAGACATGGCTCAACCCTACCGACAACGTACTACTCAACCAACTAGTACCGGACAACTACTCAGCGTACAACTGCCCACGCACCCACAAGCGAGGAGTCGTCGTCCTGATAATAGCGAAAACAAAGCTAAAGTTCAAGACACAGAACTTCACCGATACACAGCAATGTAACACAATTAGCATCAAAAACAAGAACATTGCAATCTGCCTAACCTACAGAGCACCCAGAGCTCCACCCGATGAACTAGCCCTCACTCTCGAAGAAGCCTGTGCCATAACAACAAACAACAAACCAGCGCTAATGATTGGAGACTTCAACCTCAAGTCCACCAATGCCAAAGACGCAGAGGCCTTCCTTCAAGCAATGACCTCACTTCAATTCACACAGATAATCAATGCACCAACACACAGACATGGATCATCCCCAGACCTCATCTTTGCATCCAATTACCTAACATCAAGAGACCTAATTTCTCCACCCACCATTACCCCAGTGCCATGGTCTCACCATTACTTAATCGAGACCAAGCTACGATATCAAGAGGACCAGACGAATGAAAGAGCTAACATCTCACACACACAAAGACGATTCAAGCATTTCGACAGGGACGAATTCATACAGGACACAATACAACACTTGAACGTTACCACAGATGACCTGGAGGAACAAGTTTCCAGCTGGAACAGCATTCTAGCTAACGCCGCCAAACCATCTGGTGACGGGATCAAGAAACAACACCACAACAAGAGACAAAACAAGCCATGGTACTCAGCAAAAATACGACAGGAAAAGAGAGAGCTCAGGAAGTTTGAATGGAGATGGAGAAAAAACAAAGCAACCGCCGACCAGCATCTTTACCTAACAAAGCAAAAACAATACAATGAACACATCAACCAATCAAAGAGGGAATTCCACACAAACATGATAAATACTTCCATCAACAAACCCAGAGAGCTTTTCGAAATAGTAAAGATCCTCACAAAAGAGCAAACAGAAGGCGAAGTACAAGTTGATCCACAGGATTTCGCCGATCACATCAAAGACAAATTTCACTCCACAGAGCGAGCAACAACTAGTGGGACCACCAGGTCGGACGTACACCCCAAAACCTGGGGCACATTCTACTCACCCTCAACAGAACAGATATCCCACATCATCTCTACAATCAATACAAGCACTGCCCCTACAGACCCGTGCCCAGTGTCATGGGTCAAAGCCACCAAATCCTGCTTCATCCCCACCATACATAAAATGGTACACAACTCACTCACTCAAGGACTCATGCCAAAGCAACTAAAGCTTGCCTCAGTAAGACCAATCATAAAGAAAACAAATCTCGACAAAAAAGATCCAGCAGCATACCGACCAATCTCCAGCATACCCTTCCTTGCAAAAATCATCGAAAAAAACGGTTCAACTACAACTTCAGGAACACATCGACAAACAAGAAACACTCGATGACAACCAACATGGATTTCGTCCCAATCATGGAGTCGAAACGCTACTGATCTACCTCTTCGACAGCATCCTAAGAATAATCGACAACACCAAGAATGGAATCATAATGATCTTCATCGACATCTCCTCAGCCTTCGACACAGTGGACCACAACACCCTCCTGGAAAGACTAAAGAACACCGGTATACACGGTATCACATTAAAATGGTTCCACTCGTACCTAACCGAAAGACAGCTACAGGTCAAATCGGGACACAACACCTCCCGACCCATAATCGTCCGACAAGGAGTACCTCAAGGATCCGCACTCTCAGCACTCCTATTTAACATCTACATACAACCAATATGCAACATCATGAAAAAGAACAACATTCAGTACACAATATATGCAGACGACATAATGATATACACCCCGATATCAATTGACAACCCGGACTTCTCTAAGATAACAGACTGCCTCACCCAAATGGAGAGTTGGTGTCAAAACAACCACCTAGCAATAAACTACAACAAGACCGAAGCCTTAATCATCACCCGGAACCAAAGCTTCATACACCCACCAAATTTAAAGATACAAAGCACCACTATACCAATAAGATCAGAAGTGAGATACCTCGGAGTTACTCTGGACAATAAACTCAATCTCAAACCACACATAGACAAAACAATCCAAAAAGCCTACTACAAGATGCGAATCATCAGGAGACTGAAGCCGCTCCTCGCCCCGGAACACTTCCGTACCGTCTGTCAAGCACTGATAACCCCACTACTGGACTTCTGCAATCCGATATACCTTGGACTACCGAAACAAGCCCTCAAGCCTCTACAACTAGCACAAAACACTGCTGCACGAATCATATCAGGAACTGCAAGACAGGAGCACATCACACCCACCTTAAAGGACTTACACTGGCTTCCAATCGGTGCACGCATCAAATACAAAACTATCATAAACCTATTCAAGATAAAACACCACACATCAGCCAACAGCCTACACACCCTCATACAATCAGACACCAGTACGCGTCCCAGAAGAAAACAAACCCACAACCGAGTCAGCGCCTCAGTGAATACAAACACACACGCAAGGACACAACAGACAGAGCACTCTCAATGGCCGCTCCAACAATATGGAACAAACTCCCGGACGAATTGAGGGCCGCTACAGACCTCAAAGACTTTAGAAAACAGCTGAAAACCATGCTGTTCATAGAACACTATGGACACATCACATAACTTCAGAGAATGAATAACAGCACATGATTCCGCCTAACCAATGTATGTATGGAATATGTTTTTGCACCACTGTATATAGCCCACTCTGTACATAGCTCATACCAATCTAGCACACAACACAACACACACTCAATTTCCCCCCCACTGCATGTATAACACACTCACTTGACCTGATTGTTTGCTGTGATACCACCTTGATTATTAAGATAAGGCGGTTTAGAAATACTGTTAAATAAATAAATAAATAAAAGCTTTCTGATTGGATGCTGGGGAGCGTTCCCGCACAGGCTCCGTCGGTACCGACGTACCCATATGTGAAGACTCATTCCTGCTTGTTCCTGGAGATTATACATGCCCTGGCCAGGTGCCCATCAGGTACCATTCAGAGATGCTTTGCCCATGTAGCATGTGTTTTAGTGCAGGGCCCCATGCTAGATTTTAGTGTGGCAACAAAAACACATGTTACCACCTTGCTATAAAGGTAGCATGCCCCTAAGTTTGTACCTGAGGCTATGGAGGGTTAAATGACTTGCCCAAGAGCACAAAGTATTTATTCTGCTAAGTTATATTCTCCTTTTTTTTTTTTTTGGTATTTCATATAAATAAAGGATACACAAAAAGCAAGAGACAAGAGTTGTCATAGGATGGTTAAGAAGTCATTTATTCACAGGGACCCCAACGCGTTTCGGCTGAAGCACCTTCTTCAGGGGGTATATAGCTTAAAAACATAAAATAGAACTGAAAAAATATACAAATAAAAGGTAAAATAATGTAATAAGCCCCTTGCATAATTTCCAAACAGATATATATAAATAGTCAAATGATATAAATAACAATAAAACTTCCATATAGAAATTGAAATTGTAAACGCAGGACAGAAACCAATAAAAGTAAACATGAATCAATAAGTTATAAAAGACAAACATTGCAATTAAAAAACTGAAAAAATGAATACCCATATAAATAAAAAATATATATATATCCACTTACTTGCATCAATTGCTAATGTGAAACTTCTGAATAGTAGTCAAATATAGTGTATCTTTACTGCAATTGAGAGTAAGTATATTAAATCAACTATTAACTCTTCACATCTTATCAACTATAACATATAACCTTAGTTGCTGCACTGTTAAAGAAACAGCAGTGTTTTGCAAAACACTGAAAAGGGTGAACTTGTGTAATACACTAAAACAAATAATATATATACTCTTCAATTATAGTGGATGGTATCGCAGCAAATAATTCTGACTTACATTATACAGCCAAGATGATACTCTACTAAAGACACTGACCTTGGTCTGTAGACTCAAGATTTCATAACGCCGATCGTGAGAATCCTCTATTACAAAACCAAGAAATGTAAATACATGCTTATACCTGCATAAGATGAGAGCTAACAACATATTATACAAAAAAAATAAAATAAACTAAGGATTAAATTTTAAAAGAAACTATCAGTTTCTTTTAAAATTTAAAATTTCTTGGTTTTGTAATAGAGGATTTTCACGATCGGCGTTATGAAATCTTGAGTATATTATTTGTTTTAGTGTATTACACAAGTTCACCCTTTTCGGTGTTTTGCAAAACACTGCTGTTTCTTTAACAGTGCAGCAACTAAGGTTATATGTTATAGTTGATAAGATGTGAAGAGTTAATAGTTGATTTAATACACTTACTCTCAATTGCAGTAAAGATACACTATATTTGACTACTATTCAGAAGTTTCACATTAGCAAATGATGCAATTGGATATATATATATTTTTTATTTATATGGGGATTCATTTTTTCAGTTTTTTAATTGCAATGTTTGTCTTTTATAACTTATTGATTCATGTTTAGTTTTATTGGTTTCTGTCCTGCATTTACAATTTCAATTTCTATATGGAAGTTCTATTGTTATATATAAATAGTCAAATGATATAAATATCTGTTTGGAAATTATGCAAGGGGCTTATTACATTATTTTACCTTTTTATTTGTATATTTATTCAGTTCTATTTTATGTTTTTAAGCTGTATAGCCCCTGAAGAAGGCACTTCTGCCGAAACGCGTTGGGGTCTCTGTGAATAAACGACTTCTTAACCATCCTATGACAACTCTCGTCTCTTGCTTTTTGTGTATCCTGGTTGGTTTGCAAGAGCGCTGCTCCTTGTTGTGTTGAATATAAATAAATAGACATAAGGGTCTCGATATTCAAAGGCCTTTACATGGATAACTTCCTTAGTTACCCTTTTAAAGGTCTTATCTGGGATTTTTGAAGGGCACCTACACAGGTAGTGCCCTTCGAAAATCCCAGTTAAGTCCTTAACGTACCCAGATGCTATCCGCCTAGCATCGGGGAGTGTTAGGGGCAGAGGAAGGGGCTACATGGGTAGCAGCGATCTTCAGTGCTACCCACGTAGCCCTCTGCACCTTAAAAATAGACAAGGTTTTTCCACACCTATCTTTAAAGTGCAGAATTTATGCGGTTAGCATCAAAAATTGCTACTACCCATGTAGCCTCCGTGGCTGCCGGGGTGTCCAGGCTAACCCAGATTTTCACTTCTGCTGCCATGGAAGTGAAAACCCAGGTCAAGGGGGTCAGCGGGCAGGCACTGCCAAGGCACATAGCCAGCCCAACTCAATATCAGTTACACAAAGTCTCGTGGTCACTTCTGTGAGCGATTACTTCAAAGTAATACCAAAATAAAAGAAAACTCGCTTAACGTATCACATTAATTCGGTTTCATTTTTCTGTTATATAAATTCTCATCTTGAGGTCTCCGACAACTTATAGCACTGCAGTTTGGACAAACATATACGTCCTAATCTTGTGCTTATTGACATCAATGACCTCTATACTGGGTAAAATTTGATTTTCATACCAAAGACATTCTAACAGTTCTTAACTCTGGAACTTCAAATGGGGTACTTAGCTTCTTTCAGATCACCACTCCTCTTCAACCGTTCCTTTTACAATCTCCACTGTTTCTTAACTCTGGAACTTCGAAGGGAATGTATAACAGCTCTCAAATCTCTACTTCTCTCCAACCGTTCCTTTTTATAAATTCCCAGCGCCACTACTCAGGCGCCCTTGTGTTTCTCCAAAAACAGGTTCATCAGGGGATCTTCTCTCCTTTCATACTTTCTAAAAGAAAGTCATAGCAACAACTACCTTATTACTAACCTTCACTAATAAAAATTCCTCACATCCAACAATCTTATTTAAAGAAATTCAAACTATTAGAATGATGCTGCACACGTATCCAGAAGCAGATGACTGTAAACTATCTACAAACAAAGCCATTCCAAACTCTCTGCCTGGATGAAAAATGCCGCACATGCGAGTTACAAACCTAAGCAGCCAATTTAAAGTCCTACCTGCCCGTTCTCAACCCTTTACACCAGACTAACTCCACCCTCTTTCTCGTCAACCACCGAAATACATACATGTTTTGACCACCT
Organism: Ichthyophis bannanicus; assembly: GCA_033557465.1. NCBI lineage: Eukaryota > Metazoa > Chordata > Amphibia > Gymnophiona > Ichthyophiidae > Ichthyophis > Ichthyophis bannanicus. Next base: position 112,276,693 of record CM066049.1, on the reverse strand, counting down.
ATGCTTCATCCTGTACAAAGCGATGTAAATGGTTGATACTATAGTAATGCAAATCCATGTAAATAGTTGATCATTGTAAAAAGTTCTGTTATACTTATACATATCCATTTTCAATGTAAGCAGTTGAAACACACTGCATTGTTATGTTATCTGTAAACCGTCTTGATTCGCAGAAAGCCGGTATATAAAAACTGTTAGATAAATAAATCCAAAAATCAATAACACCAAATAACTCAATCAAAGGCAAGCTGACCCCTCGAGGTTTGCATTCAAATCCATCGGTACCACTGTATGCAAGTTAAATATCCATCATTGTTCTCTAATGATCAGCGCTTGATCCAACGACTTACCTACCTAACATACCTGTTGTTACTCGGTCAATACACCAACATCGGAGCTGTTCAAAGACGTGTCCTTTAGTTATACAGTGCTGTACTAAAGGAGCTTCCCTCTTTCTACATTTTAATCTACTTCTGTGCTCACTCATCCTAACTTTAAACAGGCGGGTGGTTTTCCCCACATACAACAGTTCACAAGGGTATTTTATTATGTAAACCACATTTGACGATTCGCATGTGGTACTATGCCTTAACTTATAAACCTCCCCTTTATGCGTAAAACTTGCTATTTCCATAGTGATATCACAAATAGTACACGTTTCACACTTTTTACGTCCCCTCTGACCCCCTCCCAGTTTTTCAGGGTCCAAAGGCCTCAATACAGCCGGACTTGATTGTTCTTTTAAGTTCCTGTTCCGACGCCACACACATCTTAACAGTTTGTTCTCCAAACCCAGTATTATACTCAAAATATTACTGTATTTCTTCAATGCCTTCTGTATCCCAAAACTCAAGGGGGAATATGCCGTAATCAAATTAATCTGATCCTCATCGAAGGCAACTGAGCTCCTGTTGTTCCGGGACCCCAACAACAAATCCCTGTTATTATAAAGTGCTTGTGTATACGCTCGATGAATAACCTCATGAGAATATCCTCTGTCTCTAAAATTACTAACTAATTGTCTTGATAATACCTTAAACTCATTTCTTTCGGAACAATTACGTCTGTATCGTAGAAATTGGGACAATGGGAGGCTCGACTTAAGCTGTACAGGATGTGCACTACTAAAGTGTAAAAAAGTATTGCGATTCGTGGTTTTACGATATACTGATGTTTCCCAAGCCTCTACCCCTCTTGTTACTAATACATCCAGATATGTTATTGTGTTCTTATGGTACTGATACGTAAATGTAATATTTGCATCACATTGATTTATCCATGTTAAAAAAAGATCAAGTTTGCCTCAGTCCCCTGCCACAACATAAACACATCAGTGTACCTGTGCCATGCCTTATAGGGAGACTGCACTAACCACCGCAGTTCAAAATGTCTCATATAAAAATTGGCTATGGAGGGTGTGCATGTGGCCCCCATTGCTACCCCCGCAATTTGTTGATACAGGGTTCCCTCAAAAACAAAAAAATTATTGTAAGTCACCAACTTTATAAGGTGCATTAAAAATTTAATCAAATCTTCCGGAAGGTCCCCTCGAGAATGCAGCACTTGTTCCACTACATCATAAGCCGCCAACTGGGGGATACTGGTATACAGCGAAGTCACATCTAAAGTGACTAGCATAACATCAATCGCTGTCACCCATTGTGCCAACCCGCACATACTATGGAATGTATGGAGCCACGAATGCCTTTTTTGGATTCCACTTTTGTGGAGAAGTGGAACAAAATACTCAACAAATGTTCGTTGGATTTTAATGGTTCTTATTGTGGACCATACTAAAATGGAAGTAGGACAATTGACGGAAGAGATCGAGAAGAATTTGAAAAAATTAAAAGTAAATGATAGTGAAGAGCAATTTGCAAAAAAACAAAGTGAATTGCAGAAACAGCTGGATTTATTGAGATAGGAAGTGATATTAAAGAAATCGAAAAAACTCAAAAGAGATGGGACAGATTATATGATAGGGTACGTATACCTGTGAATGAATCCCAACCGTAAAGCAAAGAAAGTTAAAAAAACAAGTTGCTTTTGGAGATACTTCGGAGGAAGTAAACAGCTCTGCAAATCTTCGCAGGGGGATTTTTTAGAAGAGGAACAGGATGGAAAAAGCAGGCGGAAGGAAGGAGAAAGAAAGTCAAGGAAAATCTCGATCGACAGCATCAGAGAAATTGCAGAAAGAATTAGGACGTGATAACAGTTCTCAGTTAAATTTGGTGGTGAATATTTCCGGGAAACAGTTATCGCTGGAGTCAATTAAACTTCTGAATAAGGGATTATCATTTGTTCCAGTGATTATAGTTGATGCATTTCAATTCCAAGTGGAATTTGAAGGTTTGTTAAGAAAAATCCAGTTAAAAGCTTTTTTTGCGTCAAAGAGCACTGAAGGAGAAGTGCGGGAGGAAGAGAGTTGTGGAGCTCGACGTATAAGACTGCCATTAAAATCCACGTGGTCTCCACCGGGCCCGTTTCATCCAGCCATAACGATTTTTAAAGAATTAGTTTTACAAGAAGTGAGCAAGTTGGAGAAATTACATCGGAAGAAGGACGTTAGGTTAACTAGAGCGGAACAAGTTACCTTAAGTGAATTACGTCTAAGAACTGATATAGTGATTAGATGAGCGGACAAGGGGGGAGCTGTGTTAGTGCTGGATAGGGATTACTATATCAGGGAAGCACTACAACTATAAGATGAAACTACTTACAAGCGCTTGTTGGTAGATCCCAGTAGAGCCCTTCAAGCTGAGATTAAGGACATTACCAAAGAAGCCTTATGTGATAAATTAATTTCTAAGAAAGAATATAATTTCCTGAACGTAGTAACACCAGTGATAGCGAAGTTCTACACAGTTCCAAAGATTCATAAAGATCTGAAAAAACCTCCTGGCAGGCCCATTGTATCCACAAAGGGCACATTATTATTATAACCTTTGTCCACATTTGTGGACTCGTACTTGAGACCATTATTGATAGACATTCCATCGTATGTGCGGGATACGAACCATTTTTGAACATCTTAGGTGGGTTGGCACAATGGGTGACAGCGATTGATGTTATGCTAGTCACTTTAGATGCGACTTCGCTGTATACCAGTATCCCCCAGTTGGCGGCTTATGATGTAGTTGAACAAGTGCTGCATTCTTGAGGGGACCTTCCGGAAGATTTGATTAAATTTTTAATGCACCTTATAAAGTTGGCGATTTACAATAATTTTTTTGTTTTTGAGGAAACCCTGTATCAACAAATTGCGGGGGTAGCAATGGGGGCCACATGCGCACCCTCCATAGCCAATTTTTATGAGAGACATTTTGAACTGCGGTAGTTAGTGCAGTCTCCCTATAAGGCATGGCACAGGTACACTGATGATGTGTTTATGTTGTGGCAGGGGATTGAGGCAAACGATCTCTTTTTTAACATGGATAAATCAATGTGATGCAAATATTACATTTACGTATCAGTACCATAAGAACACAATAACATATCTGGATGTATTAGTAACAAGAGGGGTAGAGGCTTGGGAAACATCAGTATATCGTAAAACCACGGATCGCAATACTTTTTTACAGTTTAGTAGTGCACATCCTGTACAGTTTAAGTCGAGCCTCCCATTGTCCCAATTTCTACGATACAGACATAATTGTTCCGATAGAAATGAGTTTAAGACATTATCAAGACAATTAGTAATTTTAGAGACAGAGGATATCCTCATAAGGATATTCATCGAGCGTATACACAAGCACTTTATAATAACAGGGATTTGTTGTTGGGGTCCCGGAATAACAGGAGCTCAGTTGCCTTCGATGAGGATCAGATTAATTTGATTACGGCACATTCCCCCTTGAATTTTGGGATACAGAAGGCATTGAAGAAATACAGTAATATTTTGAGTATAATACTGGGTTTGGAGAACAAACGGTTAAGATGTGTGTGGCGTCGGAACAGGAACTTAAAAGAACAATCAAGTCCGGCTGTATTGAGGCCTTTGGACCCTGAAAAACTGGGAGGGGGTCAGAGGGGACGTAAAAAGTGTGAAACTTGTACTATTTGTGATATCACTATAGAAATAGCAAGTTTTACACATAAAGGGGAGGTTTATAAATTAAGGCATATTACCACATGCGAATCGTCAAATGTGGTTTACATAATAAAATACCCTTGTGAACTGTTGTATGTGGGGAAAACCACCCGCCTGTTTAAAGTTAGGATGAGTGAGCACAGAAGTAGATTAAAATGTAGAAAGAGGGAAGCTCCTTTAGTACAGCACTGTATAACTAAAGGACACGTCTTTCAACAGCTCCGATGTTGGTGTGTTGACCGAGTAACAGCAGGTATGTTAGGTAAGTCGTTGGATCAAGCGCTGATCATTAGAGAACAATGGATGTTTAACTTGGGTACAGTGGTACCCATGGGTTTAAATGCAAACCTCGAGTGGTCAGCTTGCTTTTGATTGAGTTATTTGGCGTTATTGATGTTTGGATGAAGCATAGGTGGACAAAACACGTATGTATTTTGGTGGTTGATGAGAAAGAGGGTGGAGTTAGTCTGGTGTAAAGGGTTGAGAATGGGCAGGTAGGACTTTAAATTGGCTGCTTAGGTTTGTAACTCGCATGTGCGGCGTTTTTCATTCAGGCGGAGAGTTTGGAATGGCTTTGTAGAAAGTTTACAGTCATCTGCTTCTGGATACGTGTGCAGCATCATTCTAATGGTTTGAATTTCTTTAAATAAGGTTGTTGGATGTGAGGAATTTTTATTAGTGAAGGTTGGTAATAAGGTAGTTGTTGCTATGATTTTCTTTTAGAAAGTATGAATGGAGAGAAGATCCCCTGATGAACCTGTTTTTGGAGAAACGCAAGGGCACCTGAGTAGGGGCGTTGGGAATTTAGAAAAGGAACGGGTTGTTGAGAAGTAGAGATTTGAGAGCTGTTAAACACTCCCTTTGAAGTTACAGAGTTAAATGGTGGAGATTGTAAAAGGAACGGTTGAAGAGGAGTGGTGATCTGAAAGAAGCTGAGTACCCCATTTGAAGTTACAGAGTTAAGAACTGTTAGATAGAATGTGTTTGGTATGAAAATTAAATTTTACCCAGTATAGAGGTCATTGATGTCAACAAGCACAAGATTAGGACGTATATGTTTGTCCAAACTGCAGTGCTATAAGTTGTCTGAGACCTCGAGATGAGATAATTTATATATCAACGCAATATCAGGCCTAAGATGTATTATATAAAAGCAAAAACAATAATTCATAGTAACATAGTAAATGGCGGCAGATAAAGACCAGTATGGTCCATCTAGTCTGCCCAGTAAGGTGGCCAGATTGGTTGTAACTGCCGCTGCATGCAGGTCAGTCCCCCTTTATTTTTTGAAGTATAAAAGAGCTTTGGAATCAGATAAAGCATCAACACCTCTGTCCCTTTCCAGCAGCTTGCTGGAATAAAAATTCACTTTAAATAATCAATACGATAAAAATAAATAACACAAAAATTCATGTTATATTCACCCAGAAAACCTTGATCCAGATGAGTCTATCAGTTGGGCCAGTAACTTTCGTTGCCCTAAATGTTTTTGAGGTCATGCTTTTCTACCTACCTGAATCGCATGCAAATGTTTTAGAGGTAGCGTCGTTAAAAAAAATTCCAACTGCATGTTTCTTTGTGTTTTTCGGTAACCGTAGTACACTCTTCACATTGGTGAGTTCTGTGACCTGAAAGCAAGTATTTATACAGCTCTGTTTATTGGTATTCCTTAATGATGATGTACAGATGGCAATGCAAATTCATAAGCAGCCTCGGTATAGAACGCAGATGTATGTTTTAATCTGATGGTCCTGAAAAAATTAAAACGGAGAAGCGGTCTATTGCATTGTATTTCCCTGCTGTAAAATTAAAGGTCAGTGTGAAAAGCTTTGGCACTGATGTCAAGTGCAATTTTATTAATCAAATGGCATTAATATTTTTAAAAAATCCAATTGGAGACTAAGTCAGAACTTTTGTTAAGGGCATGATTTACTCATCTGTGTTCCCGTACAAAGGGGGAGAAAAGCCTTAGGAGTCACTTTCCAAAGTACTTGAGTGCCTAAGTGGTCAATATACTTACAATTTACTTTGTTAACCAGATAATTCACAGAAAAACGGCAAATACCATACAATATCGCGTTTCCAGATTGTGACATGCCTATTTGTCAGTTTTCCAAGTGTGATTTGTGTTTCATCTAAAAAAAAAAAAAAACGGGTAAAAATCACCAATGACATGAAGAATCAAGCAAATTAGTTCATCGGTGATTTTTACAAAGTTAAGGGCCTCTTTTACGAACAGAGTCGGTGCAGAGGGTGGCTAAAATAATAAATAAGGGAAACTAAAAAATGATTGCGACCTTATTTATTAAATTTTAGTCATACCATGTTACATTTATTAATTGTGATATACCGATTGCACTTTATGAATTTGAATTTTTGCCTACATTTTCCTCCTTAGCATTCCTTATTATATTGTGCTCATGTTTTTATTTGTTTTATTCACACCAGTGAGTGGGAGCCCCCTCCAGCAGCAGCAGTGCATAGGACATCCCGCACAGCAGCTGGCTCCCCAATCTCAAACCGGACATCAGCAGCAAGAGACACGAGGTGAGACCCTCCCATCCGGCTCCACCAAGCACTCCCTGATTGAAGAAGGGAAAGCCGCCTAGCCGTGAAGCATAAGAACATAAGATATGCCATACTGGGTCAGACCAAGGTCCATCAAGCCCAGTATCCTGTTTCCAACCGTGGCCAATGTAGGTCATAGGTACCTAGCAGTTTCCCCAAGGGACACAGGTTCCACAATGCTTGTATTGGTTCAAGCATTGATATCCTGGGTCCCTTCTTAATAACGGTTTATGGACCTTTCCTCCAGGAACTTGTCCAAACCTTTTTTAAACACAGCTACACTAACAGCCTTTACTACATCCTCCGGTAACAAATTCCAGAGTTTGATTACACGTTGAGTGAAAAAATATTTTCTTTTATTAGTCTTAAATAGTTTACCCTGTAGCTTCATTGCATGTCCCCTAGTCTTTCTATATTCTGATAAGGTAAACAATCGATCTACGTTTACCCGTTCCACTCCATTCATTAATTTATAGACTTCTATCATATCTCCCCTCAGCCGTCTCTTTTCCAAGTTAAAGAGCCCTAACCTTTTAAGCCTTTCTTCATAGGAGTATCCTTCCATCCCCTTTACCATTTTGGTAGCTCTTCTCTGAACCTTTTCTAAAATCGCTATATCCTTTTTAAGATATGGCGACCAGAACTGCATACAATATTCAAGGTGTGGTCTCACCATGGAACGATATAGAGGCATTATAATATCTTTTGTTTTATTTTCCATTCCTTTCCTTATCATACCTAGCATTCTATTTGCTCTCTTGGCCGCCGCTGCACACTGGGCCGAGGGTTTTAACATGGTATCCACAATGACACCTAAATCTGTTTCCTGGGTGGTGGTTCCTAATGTGGAACCTTGCATTGTGTAACCATAGTTTGGGTTGTTCTTTCCTAGGTGCATAACCTTGCACTTGTCCACATTAAATTTCATCTGCCATTTTGATGCCCAGTCTTCCAATTTATCAAGATCCTCTTGCAGTTTTCCACAATCCTCTTGGGTTTTAACAACTTTAAATAGTTTTGTGTCATCTGCAAATTTGATAACCTCACTCGTTATTCCACTTTCCAGGTCATTTATGAATATGTCAAAAAGCAGCGGACCCAGCACAGATCCCTGGAGTACACCACTATTCACCTTTCTCCATTGGGAAAATTGGCCATTTAGCCCTACCCTCTGCTTTCTATCTTTTAACCAGTTCCTGATCCACAATAGTACACTGCCTCCTATCCCATGACTCTTTAGTTTTGCCAAATGTCTCTGATGAGGGACCTTGTCAAAGGCTTTCTGAAAGTCCAGATACACAATATCAACCGACTCACCTTTGTCCACCTGATTATTCACTCCTTCAAAAAAACATAACAGATTAGTAAGACAAGATCTTCCTTGTCTAAAGCCATGTTGGCTGTCTCCCATTAGGTCATGACTATCTACATGCTGAGTAATTTTATTCTTTATCTGTCTATCTATATCTCTATATCTCTATATCTATAATCTAGGTATGCGCATATTGGGAGATGTCTGTAGTGCCCTATGGCTAATCTATCTCCCTGACAGTCGGTGCTTAGGTTTTTATTTTCTTATTGGGTCCAGACAGTCAACTTGCCTATTATAATACGGCTCAGTAACTGGGACTGGTTATACTAACAATTACTCCTGTGATGTCAACAGCTTCTATTTTTGTTATGCATTTCTTTGTCTATGCTGTCTCAAACTTCAATGTCTTCCTATCTCCTACCAGCTAGGAAAGACAGTGTACATTTTCAGTGTCCCTGCATACCCTCTCTTCCCCTCCGGACTGGGCTACTTTCCAGATCGGTCAGTTTTCTTGTTAGTCCTCAATGTTCATGATTCTGTGCCTACCAGAGTTCTCAGCTTTTCCCATAAAGCTTTCATTGGAGGCCTGCCGATCTTCTCCTGCCCCAGTTGACACCTGGGTCACCTGCCCATTCCAGATTGGAACTTATTCCTCACTGCAGTGGAGTTGCCTTGAAGATTCTGCTACTGCATCTCCTGTCTACTTCCTACAATCCAGTAGGTAAGCTCTGTATTGTGCTAGTTCATTAAATTTCTACTGATACTTGACATACATTCTAAAGACTCCTTTTCCCTGTAGTCTTTAGATTCGCTGTTCATCTGCAGCTCTGCTCTATTCAACTCCTACCCCCCATCCCTCAGGGGATGCTGGAGATCCAGGTTGGGAAATGCCGCCCTGTTCCAGGGATACGCATTTTATGGGAACTCCCCTGGCACCCGCAGCTAGGGAGTCCCCATATGTGAAGACTCATTCCTGCTTGTTCCTGGAGATAGCATAGTTACTTACCTGTAACAGGTGATCTCCGGAACAGCAGGAATTAGTCTTCACAACCCACCCACCTCCCCTAGGAGTTGTATCTATCTATTTCCTTTCCTCTTGCTCTCCTTCTGTCTCAGCTATGAAACTCAACTAAGGAGAGGCAGTGGGAAAGGCGGGAAGTCACCGCGCAGGCGCGAGGGATGCTCCCAAAGGCTTCTGATTGGATGCTGGGGAGCATTTCCGTGCGGGCTCCGTCGGCGCCGACGTACCCATATGTGAAGACTAATTCCTGCTGTTCCGGAGATCACCTGTTACAGGTAAGTAACTGTGCTTTCCCGATGTATCGATATTTCCTTCAATTCTTCCGCACCTTTAAATACCACTTCAGTCATGGGTAACATCCCTACATCTTCCTCAGTAAAGACTGAAGCAAAGAATTCATTCAATCTCTCCGCTATCGCCTTGTCGCCTCTTAGTGCTCCTTTAACCCCTTTATCATCTAATGGACCAACTGACTCTCTCAGAGGTTTTTTGCTACGAATGTACTTGAAAAGGTCTTTACTTCGCGTTTTTGCTTCCGCAGCAAGCTTCTTCTCAAATTCTCCCTTTGCCTGCCTTATCAATGACTTGCATTTGACTTGCCAGTGCTTGTGCTGTTTCCAAGCACTTAGAACCACACATCTCCGCTCCAAAGCATCACCACTGTGTGGCCAAGCTGCCCTTTAAAGTGCAGCATTTGCAGGCGTGCCCGTGCCTGGTGGGCCAGCACCAGAGGGCCCTGCCAGAGTATCTTTGGGCATGGAAATTAGGTGCTGGGAAGAATACTACACTACGGCAACTAAGGTATATTAATATTTCACTGTTAACTCATATGAAATCACCTTGTATTTACTCCATACCATTTCTTAATGTAATACTTAACTACCACAATCCTTGCTGGGACACTTTCCTTGCAACATTTACGATCATATAAATTGTTTAAAGCGCTGTATCTACTCAAAGACTGCTATTCACTTGCACTATCCGCCATATTGTAACTCGCCCTCTCATTAATTATCTCGCCAAAACTCAAATTCATTAGATTTCCTATGTATTGTTCTGTACAACCCATTTCAAAATAAGTAATTTAGTGAATAGAAAATATCTAACTATAAAAGATCCCTTCAGCCCTAAAGACTGAGCCAACAAACACATCTCTACATGCCAGAATACTAAGATGTGCTCACTACTGTCTCTCCTGAATTTCACACTTTTAACAACAGGCCAATTGCACAACAGGCCAATTGCAACAGGCCAATTGCACAATGTAAATACAAACAGTTCCATGTACTGTTGTACCACCTTTGTATATAGTTAACCATGATATCTCTTGTCAGATAACACACCTTTGTATATAGTTTCCCCTATTTGCCAAGTTTATACTTCCTGTTAAATGTAATGACCAGACATATGTAAATTGTCGGATGTTTTCTGTTCAATGTAAACCGCGCTGATGTCTAATAGTGCGGTATATAAGAATTGTTAATAAATAAAAATAAATAAAATAGACTGCAAACCCTAAGCATAGTATAGAAAGGTTATCCTACATTATCCTTCCTTATAAAGCAAAGATGAACACTACATTAATAGTTCTGCTGATATTCAGAACTCTGATACTCCCATCTCTCACACCCAAACACAGCACACAGCTCTCTACACATATCCATAACCAACCTGTACTAATCCTTCACAAAATCCATTGTGACATTAAAGAGCCATCGCCATATAAATTACAATATAAGTCCCAAAAACAAACACACAACAGATTATTAATACACATCAATACAGTTGATATAGCCATCCCTGACCTAAAGAAAGATAAGAACAAAAATATAACACTTAGATGCACTTACATTAATGCAAGATCTATTAAAAAGAAAATCCCAATTATAATCGATTACATACATGACTCCTCCTCAGACATAATTTTTATAATAGAGACCTGGCTCAACGAACTCGATACTGTCCTTTTGAACCAACTCAAGGTTCCTAATTACACAATTTTCCACACACCCAGATCAAATAAACATGGAGGCGGTGTCCTCATTATCATAAAGAAGTCATTAAATCCTATACTACACAGCTCTAATACTACATCTGATATAGATCTCCTTTTCGTTGAAAATCGCTATATTGCATTTTGCTTAATCTACAGACCTCCAACTGCAGATCCCAATGGGTTTACAAATATACTCCAAGAAGTCTGTAACATATCAGGCAGGAAAAAAAATAGTACTACTAGGAGACTTCAACCTCCCTTCTCTACAAAACCCACACACCTCTGCCTTCCTTGATGCTATAGAGCACCTAAGCTTTAAACAAATCATAAAAACCCCACTCATAGCAAAGGGAACATTCTGGATCTAATAGTCCCCCCTCAAGAGAACCCCAACCATCAGATCGTGACCCCCAGGATAACTCCTGTCCCCTGGTCAGACCACTATCTTATTGAATTCTCTATAGAGACCCAAGGATCTACGAGAATCCATAGACACAAACACAGATGACCTTGAAGACCTAATAAACTGGAAGAGTATCTCTAAAACTGCAACAAAACTTCAAATTCCTCGCCTAATCAAATCCAACCCCTCTAAACAATGGTAGTCCCAAGAAATTAGGCTCCTAAAAAGAAAACTGAGAAAACTTGAATGCACCTGGCGTGCATTCAAAATAGTGGAAAATAGAGATAAATACATTGCTATGCTTACATAATACTGCCAGCAAATTAAACACTTTAAAAAGGAATATTATACAAATTTACTAATGAAATTAATAAATTAACCAAAAGACCTTTTCTCTATTGTAAAACCGCTAACAACCAATCCTAGAGAACCTACTGAAACTCTCCCTATCGCTCCTCAAATATTTGCCGACTACTACATGTCCAAAATTAACCCACATCAAGATATCATATATGCGCCCACTAATAATAATAAAACTTAACACCACTGATGGAAGGCTGGAATAAGTTTCATAATAGTCACTTAGACCCCCTTAAAAAATTAATAACAAATCTAAATACAGCCACATCTAAAGCTGACCCATGTCCAGTAATCTGGATCAAAGCCGCATGTGATGAGATTGCCCCCATTATCCTTTCAAAAGTAAACTAATCCCTTAAACAAGGCCTAATGCCAAGAGGTCTCAAGAAAAATAATTGAAAAATCTGTTCTAAAGCAGCTACCAGATCACATTGACTTGAATGCACCTCTGGACATACATCAACATGGGTTTAAACCTCACCACAATGTTGAAAACTGCTGACTTCCCTATTAGACAACCTTATAAGGGTGATAAACAATATCAAAAAAGGATTTCTCCTAATCTTTATGGACATATCTGCTGCCTTTGATACAGTCTCACACAACAGAATGATACGACTATATGAAGTTGGCCTACACAATAACACAATAAAATGGTTCGAATCCTATCTTACCAACTGAATACAACAGGTAAAGCATAGTTACTCACCTGTAACAGGTGATCTCCGGGAACAGCAGGAATTTAGTCTTCACATATGGGTAGCGTTGGAACCGACTGAGCCTGCACGGGAACGCTCCCCAGCGTCCAATTAGAAAGCCTTTGGGAGCACCCCACAGCGCCTGCGTGCTGCCTTCCCCAACTGCCTCTCTCCAGTTGAGTTTAAAGCTGAGACAAAGAGAGAGAGAGAGAGAGGGAAAGAGATAGATAGAGAGATACAACTCCTAGGGGAGGTGGGTGGGTTGTGAAGACTAAATTCCTGCTGTTCCCGGAGATCACCTGTTACAGGTGAGTAACTATGCTATCTCCAGGAACAAGCAGGAATGTAGTCTTCACATATGGGGACTCTCTAGCTTTAGATGCCAGGGAGAGAACCCCAGAAGTTGTGTGTCCCTCTGAAAGGACTCCTCTTCCCCTCATGGATCTCCGGCATCCTACCAGGGATGGTGGGTAGGAGTTGATTAGGTATGGAACAGGTGTTGGAGAACATCCTGACCAAACAAAGCATCCCGGCGAGAGTCCTTGTCCAAGCAGTAATGGGCTGTGAAGGTATGAACCGAGGCCCAAGTGGCTGCTCGACAGATGTCGTCGATAGACGCAGAGTGCAGATGAGCCATTGAAGCTGCCATGGCTCTCACATTGTGGGCTGTGACATGGCCCTCCAGAGGAAGATTCTTACTCTGATAGGCAAACAAATTACACTGTGCAATCCAGTTGGACAGTGTTCTCTTGGAGACTGGAAATCCCAAATGAGAAGGATCAAAAGCAACACAAGAGTTGAGAGAACTTTCTGTGTTGCTGTGTTCTTTGTAAGTAAAAGGCTAAAGCTCTTTTACAGTCCAAAGTATGATGATTCCTTTCTGCATTTGATGCATGAGGCCTTGGAAAAAATACAGGCAGGTAGACCGCTTGGTTCAGATGAAAAGGCGAGACCACCTTTGGCATAAAGTGTGGATGAGTCCTAAGGACTACCTTGTCATGATGGAACCTTGTATAAGGAGGATCAGCCACTAGTGCCTGCAACTCACTGATGCGACATGCTGATGTGATTGCAATGAGAGATAACTTTCCAGGAAAGGAATTTCAACGAGGTAGTAGCTAAGGGTTCGCAAGGTGGCTTCATGAACTGGCCAAGAACCAGGTTTAAGTCCCATGCCACCGGTGGTGGCCTAATGGGAGGCTTAGTTAGAAGAAGGCCTCTCATAAATCTTGCTATAAGAGGATGGGAGGAAATAGGTTGTCCTTTTAAAGGCTTGAAAGAAGCTGCAATAGCACTCAAATGGACTCTTACTGAGTTAGTCTTAAGTCCTGCATTGGATAAATGAAGGAGATACTCCAGTAATGATTCCAGAGGTATCGCAAGGGGGCTAAGACCCTTCTGCGAGCACCATATGGTAAACCTTTTCCACTTAAAAGCATAAGAGCATCTTGTGGAAGGTTTTCTGGAAGCATAAAGGATATCCTTTACTTGCTGAGAAAGGTTAAGATCATGAAGATCTAGGCCTTCAGCAACCAAGCCCTGAGATGCAGAGACTGGGGATTGGGATGCCATAACATTCCGTCCTCCTGAGACAGGAGATCTGGAGCAGACCCTAAATCCAGAGAGGCAGCTTGAGAGAGATGTAGAAGCAGAGGGTACCACACTTGCCGTGGCCAATGTGGAGCTATGAGAATCATACGGCCTCTGTCTCTCTGAAGCTTGAACAGGGTTTTGGGAATTAGGGGAATGGGTGGAAAGGCATAAAGGAAGTCTTGACCCCAATGAAGGAGGAAAGCATCCCTGGCCTGAGAGCCCTGAGCCGGAATTCTGGAACAGAACCGGGGAAGTTTGGCATTCAACGGACTTGCAAAGAGGTCTATGTCCAGGGTTCCCCAAATTTGAAAAATCTTGGCTACCTGGTCTGCATGTAGAGACCATTCGTTTGGAAGCAGAACTCGACTGAGTCTGTCTGCCCAAGAGTTTTGGATGCCTGGAAGATACACTGCCAGGAGATGAATCTGATGCTCTCTGGCGAGGGCCCATAGTCACAAAGCTTTGTTGCAAAGCAACAGAGAGCTTGTTCCTCCCTGCTTGTTCATGTAGAACATGGCTACGTGATTGTCCGTATGAATGATGACTGTCTTGTAGCTGAACAGGGTGTGGAACACTCGAAGAGCAAGGAAAATTGCTCTGAGCTCTAAGAGATTGGGTGGAGGGGTCTTGCAGATGAGCTCCCCAACCCATTGGTGAAGCATCTGTTGTGAGAGTTGCCTGGGGTAAAGGTTGTTGAAATAGGGACCCCACCAACAGGTTTTGAGTGGACTGCCACCATTGGAGGGACAAAATAAGGCGATTTGTGTTTGCTATTTTGTCTGACAGGCACCCTGATGCCTGGGTCCACTGAGTGGATAAAGTCCACTGGGCTGCTCTCATATGTAGGTGAGCATAAGGAACCACATGCACGGTAGATGCCATGTGGCCTAGTAGTTGTAACATTTCTCGAGCAGTGAGATGAGGCTTTAGCACTGCTTGAGAAGCTAACTGCACCATGCGAAGGCAATGGGTCTGGGGAAGATAGGCCCTTGCTTTTCTGGTATCCAGCAAAGCTCCTATGAACTCTAGAGACTGAGTGGGAGTTAGGCTGGATTTTGGGATGTTTATGACCAGACCCAAATACTGAAGGATACGCATTGTGCAAGATAGAGAAATCCTGGCCTCTGACTCTGATGGGGCTCGAATGAGCCAGTCTAAGTAGGGGAAGATGAATATTCCTAGAGTGCGAAGAAATGCTGCTACCACAGCCATGCATTTCGTAAACACCCTTGGTGCTGAGGCCAGGCCAAAAGGAAGCACCCTTGAAAAGGAAGTTTTCCTTGAAAAAGGAACCAAAGGAACTTTCTGTGAGTTGGATGGATGAGACATGGGTGTACGCATCCTTGAGATCTAGAGAACAAAGCCAATCCTGACTCTGAAGGTATGGCAGCAGAGTTCCCAGAGAAATCATCTTGAATTTCTCTTTGAACAAGAATTTGCTCAATTCTCTGAGGTCCAAAATAGGTCTGTGTCCCCCTGTTTTCTTTGGGATAAGGAAATAGGGGGAGTAAAACCCTGTACCCTATTGAGGAATGGGTACCTCTTCTATTGCCCCTTGGGCAAGAAACATAGTGACCTCTTGATCTAACAGGTTGATAAGAGAGGTCTGAGAATTGAACTGTCTTACCATTGTGGGAGGGGGCATGCAGAGAAAGTGAAGCTTGTACCCCTCTTTTATAATGGAGAGAGTCCAATGTTCTGCTGTTATCTGCCCCTATCTGGGGGAAAAGTGACACAACCTTCCTTGAATGGTGGAAGGCTCTGGTCCATTGAGAGCCAGGAAGGCTAAGATCTCTAGATGGAAGTCAAAGGCCTTGTGGAGGCTGAGACTGCTGAGACGGTTGAGGCTTAGCAATCTTTGCTTTCCTTTGTTTAGGTGGTTGCTGACTCTTTCGGGCAGGTTGACCTGCAGAACATCCCTGCTGGGAATAAGAGGGATAAGACCTCTTCTTTTTAGAGAAGAATGGTTTCTTGAAAGATTTCTTCCTTGCAGGATCAGCTGTGGCTTTGGATAATCTATCCAAAGTGGAGTTGTCAGCATCCAACTCATTGGCTTTCTCTTGCCAATTTTTGCCGAATAGATTCTCACCTGTACAAGGGATATTGCCCAGTTTGTCCTGCACCCAGAGCTCCAAATCAGATGCCTGGAGCCAGGCAATTCTACGTGCACCTATGGCAATGGCAGAGGTTCTGCTTATGCACTCAAAACAGTCAAAAGCTGCATGATTGACAAACTTAGAAACATCCTGGGCATATTTAACCAGTGTGAGAAAATCCTGCCTCTTATCATCAGGAAGAAGAGGGCTCAAAACCTCAATCTCCTGTGACTTCCTTAAGGAACATTCCCATATATAAAATATAGGAACTGATCCTGGCAGAAAGAATGGAAGCCTGTAAAGTACGACGTCCAAAGGCATCCAAAGTTCGACACTCGCGTCCTGGAGGATTAGAGGCATGCCTCTTTGCACTTCTGATCCTTCTCATAGCTGATTCCACTACAATAGAGTGGTGAGGAAGCTGAGTTTTCTGGAAGCCAGGACACGGAGGTACTCGATACATGGTATCCAGCCTACAAGAGTAAGGAGAGGTGGTAAGAGGTGTTTCCCACATTCTCAACATGAGATCATGTAAGATCTCATGGATAGGCAAAGTAGCTGCCTCCTTGGGAGCCTTGGGATATTGTAGAATCTCCAACTCCTTTGCCCTGGGCTCTGTTTCAGGAGCCACAGTAATGGACAGACCTAAAGCCACCTCCCTGATAAAGTCCTGAAAGGAGATATCTTCTGGAGGAGACATCCTGCGTTTAGGAGAGGAACGCTCCTCTGGGAGAAGTACTCCGGTACCGATGGAGCTGTCAGAATCCGCGGACTCCTCCGAGGATTCAAAATACCTTCTGTCCGGATGCTCTTGTAGAGCATGATACCCGTACCGACCGAAGTCAGTGCCGGGGGGAATCAGTACAGGTGTATCAGTACCAGAAGGCATAGCATGACTGGGTGCCGGCAATGCAGACACCGATGTCGATGCTGTCGGTGCCGGTACCGGTTGAACTGTCTGACGCAGTTCCGAGGGTGTCGATGCCGCAAGGAGAGCCGCCAGACTGCGTTCAATAGCCAGGAATTTCTGGTCTATCGACGCTGCCGATGCCTGGGTATCAGTACCGGAGAAAGCAGCCAGTACCCCTGAACATGGCACCAGTAGTTCTGCCGAGGTTGAGGCCTTGAGAACATCCTGGAGCCCCGATAATGCTTTGGAAGCTGAAGCCTCCCACCGGGGCAATTTTGCCGGTACAGAACCCTCAAGGGCAATGCCAGAGGCATCTCGATGCTTGGAGATCTACCCTTTGAGGACCGGCCAGACTTATGTTTAGTTACCTGAGATCCATGGGAGGAAGATGAAGCCCTGGAAGACGTCGATGCCACAGAGGCTGCATCGGAGGGAAAAAGGGTACCGAGCTTAGCAGCTCGGTTTTGTCGACTCCTCTTGGACATCATGGCACAGGCCATACACTTCGAAATGGAGTGGTCAGGACCTAAACATTTGACACCACTCATGGGTGTCGGTGACGGAGATGGTACCACCACACTTGGTGCACTTCTTGAAACCCGAAGCGAGTTTTTCCATAATAGAGGAAATTTTGGGCCTAAGGTCCAAAATGGCGCGTGCACCTAAGGAAGAAAAGTTTGGAAAAAAAGACTATATATTTTTTTTTTAAAGGAAGAAAGAAAGAACCGATGGTACCGGGATAGCGTCGAAGGCAGATGCGCCAAAAAAAGGAGAATAAGAAAAATTTTCTGCGGTGACAGGAACGATGACCTGCTGGCTCCGCGGAAAATGAAGAACTGGAGAGAGGCAGTTGGGAAAGGTGGGAAGGCAGCACGCAGGCGCAGTGGGATGCTCCCAAAAGCTTTTTAATTGGACGCTGGGGAGCGTTCCCACGCAGGCTCCGTCGGTACCGACGATACCCATATGTGAAGACTACATTCCTGCTTGTTCCTGGAGATTTGTGGTTACAAGACATCAACATGCTTTGACATGACACAAGGTATACCCCAGGGATCCTCTTTGTCCTCCATCCTTTTCAACCTGTACATCCAATCCATCTGTAATATACTCAAGAAACACAAGATGCTCTCTCACATCTATGTGGACAATATCATGATATATACCCCAATAAATATGCTGGCACTGGACCTCATCCCCCATAACCAACTGCCTGGATGAGATGATCACATGACTCACCAACAAGACTGAGGCCATGTTTATAACCAGAGGGAACAACTTCAGTCTACCACCTACAATCTGCATCCGGAACAAACCCATTAAAGTGAAGGATGAGGTAAGATACCTTGGAATCACCCTAGACACAAAGTTAAAGCTCCATTCACACATCAATAAAACCGCTGCAAAAGCATACTACAAATTAAAACTCATAAGGAGACTCAAACCGATGCTAAGCCAAGATCACTTCAGAACTGTATGTCAGGCAATCATCACGCCTATAATAGACTATGGGAACTCACTATATCATGGACTCCCTAAACAAACCACACACCCTCTCCAATTGGTGCAGAACACAGCAGCTAGAATTATCACAAACACAGCAAAAAACGAGCACATCACGCCAGTGCTCCAGAACCTCCACTGGTTGCCCATACAAGCTCGCGCAAGATTCAAAGCAACTTTTAATATTTTCACCAGCACGAGACCACATAGAACCAGCATGGACAACAGGATAGCAACTCCACCTGATTGCCAAAGAACAAATCAGACAACATCCAGAAGGGCACCATCCCTTTATGCACCAGAATTATGAAACACTCTACCTAACAGCATGAGAGCCATGAGTGACTTAAAGAATTTTAGACAAATGCTGAAGACCATACTATTTGTACAATACTATGGAGCCTCCCAGAGCCTACTATGAGCGTGATTACAAATAACAAGTAATGTTTCTTTCAGTAAATTGTAATTCGTCACTAATGTATATGCTTCCCCCCTAAACCTCCCCACTACCTTTCCTTGCTCCTACCCCATAAATGTATAACTTATTTACGTGTAAACCACTTTGTTTGAAGGAAAAGTTGATATATAAAACCGGTTAAATAAATAAATAATACAATAATCCGCTCTATCCTAAAAAATAAAGCATTAGACAAACAGTACCCGTTGTCTTACAGACCCACAGGACAACATCTTCTATATTTGGATTAAATAAATCAATCTAACTTTTGACCAACAGTTAGCACAGAACAATCCATAATTAACACAAACACCATATGTAATTAGTTGATTGTTATACCTAGTTATATTTACTTCTCTTATATTGTTAATCGTTATCTCCAGGAACAAGCAGGAATGAGTCTTCACATATGGGTATCGTCGGTACCGACGGAGCCTGCGTGGGAATGCTCCCCAGCGTCAAGTAAGAAAGCTTTTGGGAGCATCCCACAGCGCCTGCGCGCTGCCTTCCTGCCTTTCCCAACCGCCTCTCTCCAGTTCTTCTTTTCCGCGGAGCCAGCAGGTCGTGTTCCTGTCACCGCAGAAGTTCTTCATTTTTTTCTTTATTTTTCTGTGTGGCGTCTGCCTTCTTCGACGTCAGACCGGTACCGCCGGTCTTTTCTTTTCTTTCTTAGAAACGTTTTTTTTTTTTTTTTCTTCAACTGTGCATTTTCAGTTTGGGCCTTAGGCCTGAACATTTTTCTCCTCATGGAGAAGCCCGCTTCTGGGTTCAAAAAGTGCACGAAATATGGCGGTACTATTTCTGTCACAGACACCCATGATTGGTGTCTAAAATGTTTGGGTCCTGACCATTCCATCACGGATTGTGTGTCCTGTACCATGATGTCTAAGAGAGGTCGGCAGAACCGAGCAGCCAAGCTCAGTACCCTGTTTCCCTCAGATGCAGCCTCGGTGGCATCGACGTCTTCCAGGGCTGCTTCTTCCTCCCATGGAACTCAGGTAACCAAACATAAATCCAGCCGGTTCTCGAAGGGCAAATCTCCCTCTAAGGATCGAGATGCCTCCGGGCTTGTCCTCGAGTAATCCACACCGGCAAAATTACCCCGGCGGGAAGTTCCAGCTTCCAAAGCATTGTCTATGGGGTCACAGGTTGACATCGATGGCTTTGCCTCGACTGATCACCTGTTGCCGTGTTCTGGGGTACCGGTGGCCTCCACTGGTACCAATATCCAGACTCTGGTGGCGTCGATGGATCAGAAGATTCTGTTCATACAGTGCACCCTAACGGCGTTTATGCAGGCTTCGACGCCTTTGGTACCGCAACAATCTCCGTTGCCGGTACCGATTCCGGCACCGGCATCGTTCCCGGTACCGATTGCATCGACATCGGCTTCGGTGTCGACTGCAGCGGTACCCTGTCCTATGATGCCCATCGCTACCGAACCGGTACCGCTTACTCCCGATGTCGATCCCACTCGGTACGCATATCGGGCTTTACAGGAGCATCCGGACAGGCGATACTTCGATTCCTCCGAAGACTCTGAGTCGGAGGCTTCTGTCGAGGCATCAGTACTTCTTCCTCAGGAGTCTTCTTCTCCAAAACAAAGAATGTCTCCTCCAGAAGACTTGTCTTTTAAAGACTTCATTAGGGAAGTGACTAGGGGCCTCTCCATTACAGTGGCCCCTGAGTCAGAGCCTAGAGCCAAGCAATTAGATATTTTGCAATATCCTAAGGCTCCTAAAGAAGCAGCTACTTTACCTATTCATGAGATTCTCTATGATCTCATGTTGAGCTTGTGGGAGACTCCTCTTACCACCTCTCCTCATTCTCGTAGGTTAGACACCATGTACCGTGTCCCTCCTTGTCCTGGCTTTCATAAGTCTCTGCTTCCTCACCACTCTATTGTGGTAGAGTCTGCCATGAGGAAAATAAAGAGTGCAGAGAGACACTCATCTAATCCTCCAGGACGTGAATGCAGGACCCTTGATGCTTTTGGCCGAAGGATTTTCCAAGCTAAACTCCTATAGTCTGTATATGGGGATGTTTCTAAAAGAAGTCACAGATCATCTGCAGACTTTAGCCCCTTTTATTTCAGAAGATAAAAGGCAGGAATTTCTCACTTGGCTTAAACATGCCCAAGATGTTTCCAAATTTTCCAACCGTGCAGCCTTTGACTCTTTTGAGTGTGTAAGCAGAGCCTTGGCTATTGCCATAGGTGCACGCAGAATTGCTTGAATACAAGCCTCTGATTTGGAACTCTGGGTCCAAGATGAACTGGGAAATCTTCCTTGTACAGGTGAAAACCTTTTTGGCAGAGATTGGCAAGCAAAGGCCACTCAGATGGATGCTGAGAACTCTGCTTTGGATCAACTTTCAAAGTCTACCTTTGCTCCTGTTAAGAAAAGATTGTTCAAAAAGACACTTTTTTCTAAAAAGGGAAGATATTATCCTGCTTATGGTCAGCAGGCATCTTCTGCAGGTCGTTTTGCTGCAAAGCGTCAGCAACCACCTAAACAGGCCAAGTCAAAGGCTGCCAGGCCTCCCACGGCCCAGTAGCCTCAGCCTCCTCAGGGCCTTTGACTTGCAACTAGAGAACTTAGCCTTTCTAGCTCTGGAAGAACCAGAGCCCCTCACCATTCCAGGAAGGTTGGCTTACTTTGCTCCCAGATGGGAGCAAATCACAGCAGAGCAATGGACCCTCTCCATTATAAGGGAAGGGTACAAGCTTGGTGAGACAGTTCAATTCTCCAACATCTCTCCTCAACCTTCTGGGTCAGGAGATTGCTACCCTTCTTGCCCAAGGGGCAATAGAATAAGTACCCCTTCTTCAACAGGGCTCAGGGTTCTACTCCCCTTATTTTCTTATTCCAAAGAAAACAGGGGGCTACAGACCCATATTAGATCTCAGAGAATTGAACAAGTTTCTATTCAAAGAGAAATTCAAGATGATTTCTCTCGGTTCTCTGCTGCCATACCTTCAGAGTCAGGACTGGCTTTGTTCTCTAGATCTCAAGGATGGGTACACCTATGTCCTCATCCATCCAACACACAGAAGGTTCCTTCGATTCCTTTTTCAAGGAAAGCACTACCAATACAGGGTGCTTCCTTTCGGTCTGGCCTCTGCACCAAGGGTATTCACGAAATGAATGGCAGTAGTAGCTGCATTTCTACGCACTCTAGGAATATTCGTTTTCCCATATCTGGATGACTGGCTCATTCGAGCTCCATCCCAGTCAGAGGCCCAGATTTGTCTAACCTGCACAATGCGTGTCCTTCAATATTTGGGACTGGTAATAAATATCCCAAAATGCCATCTCGCACCGAGGAAGTTTCTCCAGGGCCATGTGCCCATGAGGGAAGAGTTAGGACAGCCATTATAGTTGGTGATTCGATCATTAGGCATGTAGATAGCTGGGTGGCTGGTGGACGTGAGGATCGCCTGGTAACATGCCTGCCTGGTGCGAAGGTAGCGGACCTCACGCGCTGCCTAGATAAGGTCTTAGATAGTGCTGGGGAGGAATCTGCTGTCTTGGTACATGTCGGTACCAATGACATAGGAAAATGTGGTAGGGAGGTTCTGGAGGCAAAATTTAGGCTTTTAGGTAGGAAGTTGAAATCCAGAACTTCCAGGGTAGCATTCTCCAAAATGCTTCCTGTTCCACACGCAGGACCCAAAAGGCAGGCAGAGCTCCGGAGTCTCAATGCGTGGATGAGACAATGGTGCAGAGATGAGGGTTTTGGATTTGTTAGGAACTGGGGAACATTCTGGGGAAAGCAGGGGCTCTTCCGAAGGGATGGGCTTCACCTTAACCGGGATGGAACCAGGCTGCTGGCATTAACCTTTAAAAAGGAGATAGAGCAGCTTTTAAACTAGATAGTAGGGGAAAGCCGACAGTCGCCCAAGAGCGGATGGTTCGGAAGAATGTATCCTTGAAGGATACTACCAAAAGCAGAGAGGTTCCACAAAAGAGTAAACTAGCCCAAATGCCCTCAAGTATGGAGCAGACGGAGCTTAAAGATCCCAATTTACCCATGTCTAACAATAGCCAAATTAACATGAATAAAATACATTCTCTAAAATGCTTGTATGCAAATGCTAGAAGTCTAAAGAATAAGATGGAAGAGTTAGAATATATAGCACTAAATGAAAGGTTAGATATGATTGGAATATCAGAGACATGATGGAAGGAGGACAACCAGTGGGACACTGATACCTGGGTACAAACTATATCGTAATGATAGAGCTGATCAAATTGGTGGAGGGGTTGCGCTCTATGTTAGAGAGGGCATTGACTCAGAAAGGATTAAAGTTTTGCAGGAAACAAAATCTGCTGTAGAATCTATATGGATTGAAATTCCATATAAAAGGGGGAAGGCGATGGCAGTGGGGGTGTACTATCGAGCACCTGGCCAGAAAGACCAAATGGATGATGAAATGCTCAAAGAAATCAAGGAAGCTAACAAAAGTTACAGTGCAGTAATAATAATGGGTGATTTCAATTACCCCGGTATCGACTGGGTCAGTGTCACGTCAGGACATGCTAGGGAGATAAAGTTCCTAGAGGAAATAAGTGACTGCTTCTTGGAGCAGCTGGTTCATGAACCGACCAGAGGGGAAGCCATATTAGACCTAGTTCTTAGTGGAACACCAGATCTAGTGCAAGAGATAAGGGTGTTGGGGCCACTTGCCAATAGTGATCATAGTATGATCGCCTTTGATTTAATTAGTGGAGGAGAGATAGTAAGGAAATCCACAGTACTACCTTTTAACTTTCGAAAGGGAGACTATGATAAAATGAGGAAAACAGTTAAGGAAAAACTAAAAGGAGCAGTTGCGAAGGTTAAAGACGTACATCAAGCTTGGGTGTTGTTGAAAAATGCTATCTTGGAAGCCCAGACCAGCTGTATTCCACGCTTTAAGAAAAGTGGAAGGAAGTCCAAAAAACTGCCTGCATGGTTTAAAGGTGAGGTCAGAGAGGCTGTTGCCAAAAAAGCATCTTTCAGGAAATGGAAAAAAAGAGCCAAACGACGAAACCTGGAAACAGCACAAGCACTGGCAAGTCCAAATGCAAGGCATTGATAAGGCAGGCAAAGAGAGAATTTGAGAAAAAGCTTGCTGCGGAAGCAAAAACGCGAAATAAAGACATTTTCAAGTACATTCGTAGCAAAAAACCTGTGAGAGAGTCAGTTGGTCCATTAGATGATAAAGGGGTTAAAGGAGCACTAAGAGGCGACAAGGCGATAGCGGAGAGACTGAATGAATTCTTTGCTTCGGTCTTTACTGAAGAAGATGTAGGTATGTTACCCATGACTGAAGTGGTATTTAAAGGTGCGGAAGAATTGAAGGAAATATCGATACATCGGGAAGATGTCTTACAACTATTAGATAAACTGAAGAGTAACAAATCACCTGGGCCGGATGGTATACATCCAAGAGTGTTGAAAGAACTGAAATATGAGATTGCAGACCTGCTATCAGTAATCTGTGAACTATCATTAAAATCATCTCTAATACCTGAAGATTGGAGGATCGCCAATGTAACACCAATTTTTAAAAAGGGTTCCAGGGGTGATCCGGGAAATACAGACCGGTGAGCTTGACGTCAGTACCGGGAAAAATGGTAGAAACCATCATAAAGAATAAAATTACTCAGCATGTAGATAGTCACAACCTAATGGGAGACAGCCAACATGGCTTTAGACAAGGAAGATCTTGTCTTACTAATCTGTTATGTTTTTTGAAGGAGTGAATAAACAGGTGGACAAAGGTGAGTCGGTTGATATTGTGTATCTGGACTTTCAGAAAGCCTTTGACAAGGTCCCTCATCAGAGGCTTTTGGCAAAACTAAAGAGTCATGGGATAGGAGGCAGTGTACTATTGTGGATCAGGAACTGGTTAAAAGATAGAAAGCAGAGGGTAGGGCTAAATGGCCAATTTTCCCAATGGAGAAAGGTGAATAGTGGTGTACCCCAGGGATCTGTGCTGGGTCCGCTGCTTTTTGACATATTCATAAATGACCTGGAACGTGGAATAACGAGTGAGGTTATCAAATTTGCAGATGACACAAAACTATTTAAAGTTGTTAAAACCCAAGAGGATTGTGAAAAATTGCAAGAGGATCTTGATAAATTGGAAGACTGGGCATCAAAATGGCAGATGAAATTTAATGTGGACAAGTGCAAGGTTATGCACCTAGGGAAGAACAACCCAAACTATGGTTACACGATGCAAGGTTCCACATTAGGAACCACCACCCAGGAAACAGATTTAGGGGTCATTGTGGATACCATGTTAAAACCCTCGGCCCAGTGTGCAGCGGCGGCCAAGAGAGCAAATAGAATGCTAGGTATGATCAGGAAAGGAATGGAAAATAAAACAAAAGATATTATAATGCCTCTATATCGTTCCATGGTGAGACCGCACCTTGAATATTGTGTGCAATTCTGGTCGCCGTATCTTAAAAAGGATATAGCGATTTTAGAAAAGGTACAGAGAAGAGCCACCAAAATGGTAAAGGGGATGGAAGGATACTCCTATGAAGAAAGGCTAAAAAGGTTAGGGCTCTTTAACCTGGAAAAGAGACGGCTGAGGGGAGATATGATAGAAGTCTATAAATTAATGAATGGAGTGGAACGGGTAAACGTAGATCGATTGTTTACCTTATCAGAATATAGAAAGACTAGGGGACATGCAATGAAGCTACAGGGTAAACTATTTAAGACTAATAAAAGAAAATATTTTTTCACTCAACGTGTAATCAAACTCTGGAATTTGTTACCGGAGGATGTAGTAAAGGCTGTTAGTGTAGCTGGGTTTAAAAAAGGTTTGGACAAGTTCCTGGAGGAAAGGTCCATAAACCATTATTAAGAAGTGACCGAAGATATCAATGCTTGACCCAGTACAAGCATTGTGGAACTTGTGTCTCTTGGGGAAACTGCTAGGTACATATGAACTAGATTGGCCACTGTTGGAAACAGAATACTGGGCTTGATGGACCTTGGTCTGACCCAGTATGGCATATCTTATGTTCTTATGTTCTTATCTCACCCCTACTCAGTCTCTGGAGTTTATAGGGGCCTTGCTGGATACCACAACTGCAAGGGCCTATCTTCCTCAGGCCCGTTGCCTACGCTTGGTGCAGTTAGTCTCCCAGATACAGTTAAAGTCCCATTTAACTGCTCGAGAAATGTTACAACTATTAGGCCACATGGCATGCACCGTGCATGTGGTTCCATATGCTCGCCTTCACATGAGGGCAGCTCAATGGACTTTGTCCACCCAATGGACTCAGGCATCAGGTTGCCTGTCAGACAAAATAGCAAACTCCAGTCTCCTATTTTGGTCTCTCCAGTGGTGGAAGTCCCCTCCAAATCTGTTGCTGGGGTCCACTTTTCAGCAGTCGCTACCCCAATCAACTCTGACAACAGATGCTTCTCCAATGGGTTGGGGAGCTCATCTGCAGGATCTCTCCACCCAGGGTATCTGGTCTCCACAGGAGACTTCTCTGCATATCAATCTTAACCCTCCATAGCCCATGTTCCCTGTAAAATAGTTATCTCCAAGTTATAATGCCCTGTTCAATGTAATTTCAGTTTGTTCAATGTAAACCGCACTGATGCAGAATAGCGCGGTATATAAGAGAATGTAAATAAATAAATAAATAAATCTCTTGGAACTCAGAGCAATATTCTTAGCTCTCAGAGTGTTCCATTCCCTGCTCAGCTACAGGACAGTCCTCATCCATACGGACAACCAAGTAGCCATGTTCTATGTAAACAAGCAGGGTGGGACTGGCTCTCTGTCTCTTTGCAACAAAGCTTTGCGACTGTGGGCCTTCGCCAGAGAGCATCACATGCATCTTCTGGCAGTATATCTTCCAGGTTTTCAAAACTCTTGGGCGGACAGACTCAGTCGAGTTCTGCTTCCACACGAGTGGTCCCTCCACATGGACCAGGTAGCCAGGATTTTTCGAATTTGGGGAACCCCGGACATAGACCTCTTTGCAAGTCTGTGGAATGCCAAACTTCCCCGGTTCTGTTCCAGAATTCTGTTGTCAGAGAGTTCAGGCCAAGGATGCCTTCCTCCTTCACTGGGGTCAAGACTTCCTTTATGCCTTTCCACCAATTCCCCTAATTCCCAAAACACTATTCAAGCTTCAGAGAGATCGAGGGACCATGATCCTCATAGCACCACATTGGCCACACCAAGTGTGGTACCCTCTACTTCTGCATCTCTCTCAAGCTCCTTCCCTGGACTTGGGCTCTGCACCAGACCTTCTGTCCCAGGAAGAGGGAACGTTGTGGCACCCAAACCCCCAGTCGCTCCATCTCAGGGCTTGGTTGCTGAGGGCCTAGACCTTCAAGATTTTCATCTCTCTCAGCAAGTCAGAGATGTTATTCATGCCTCTAGAAAGCCTTCTACTAGACGTTCCTATGCTTTCAAATGGAAAAGATTTACCATTTGGTGTTCAGAGAAGGGTCTAAACCCTCTTGCAATACCTCTGAATTCTCTACTAGAGTATCTCCTGCATCTATCCCATGCAAGTCTGAAAACAAATTCAGTAAGTGTCCATTTGAGTGCTATTGCTGCGTCGCTCAAGCCTCTCAATGGACAACCTATTTCCTCTCATCCTCTTATAGCAAGATTCATGAGAGGCCTTTTTTTAACTAAACCTCCCATTAGACCACCTCCAGTGCTATGGGACTTAAACCTGGTTCTTGGCCAGCTTATGAAGCCACCCTTTGAACCTTTAGCCACCACCTCCTTGAAATTTCTTTCTTGGAAAGTTGTTTTTCTCATTGCAGTCACTTCAGCACGCCGCATCAGTGAGTTGCAAGCTTTGGTGGCTAATCCACCTTATACAAGGTTCCATCATGATAAGGTAGTCCTCAGGACCAATCCACACTTTATGCCTAAAGTGGTCTCGCCTTTTCATCTGAACCAAGAGGTATATTTACCTGTCTTTTTTCCAGGACCTCATGCATCAAGTGCAGAGAGGAATCTTCATACCTTGGATTGTAAGAGAGCTCTCGCTTTTTACTTACAAAGAACACAGCAACATAGGAAGTCTTCTCAACTCTTTGTTGCTTTTGATCCTTCTCATTTAGGACTTCCAGTCTCTAAGAGAACACTGTCCAACTGGATTGCTCAGTGTATTTCTTTCGCCTACCAGAGTAGGAACATTTCTCTGGAGGGCCATGTCACAGCTCACAATGTGAGAGCCATGGCAGCCTCAATGGCTCATCTAAACTCTGTGTCCATCGACCAAATCTGTCGAGCGGCCACCTGGGCCTCGGTTCATACCTTCACAGCCCATTACTGTTCAGACAAGGACTCCCGCCAGGATGCCTCGTTTGGTCAGGCTGTTCTCAAACACCTGTTCCATTCCTAATCAACTCCTACCCACCTACCCTGGTCGGATGCCAGAGATCCATGGGAGGAGGTAGAGTCCTTTTCAAGGACACACAACCTGGGGTTTCTCCCTGGCATCTACAGCTAGGGAGTCCCCATATGTGAAGACTCATTCCTGCTTGTTCCTGGAGATAGCACAGTTACTTACCTGTAACAGGTGATCTCTGGGAACAGCAGGAATAAGTCTTCACAACCCACCCACCTCCCCTAGGAGTTGTATCTCCCTATCTTTCCTTTCCTCTCTCTCTCTTTGTCTCAGCTTTAAAACTCGAACTGGAGAGAGGCGGTTGGGAAAGTGGGGAAGGCAGCGCGCAGGCGCTGTGGGATGCTCCCAAAAGCTTTCTTACTGGACGCTGGGGAGCGTTCCCGCGCAGGCTCTGTCGGTACCGACGATACCCATATGTGAAGACTTATTCCTGCTGTTCCCAGAGATCACCTGTTACAGGTAAGTAACTGTGCTTTATTGCTATGACACACCTTGTTTAAACGTTCCATGTAATGCATATATTTTATAATGCAAGTTTTGAGTTCATTGTAAACCACCTTGATTTGTGAAAGGCAGTATATAAGCGCACATAAATACATTTCAAGCTTACACCTTTTTAGCTAAAATTGGAAAATAAATATCCAAATACAGCTGCAAGACCATATTGATCAATGTGCCCCTTTAAATGACAATCAATACGGATTTAGACCTCTACATAGTGTTGAATCACTAATGCTGGTTCTATACAACATAATAAAAGGAATTAATAACCCCAATCAGGCATTTATTCTAATATTTCTATAAAGAGGCACACAGAACATCACAGACAAAACGACCAAACAAACACAAATCAAATTCCCACACCTGCACAAAGGAAGCACATGTAACAGCAACCTCCTCAACAAAGACAACAATTGAGCTCATAAACGCCAGATCCGTCTGCAACAAGATACACACTCTTGTAGACCACATAGAAGACCGACAACTCGACATAATATGCATCACAGAGACATGGCTCAATCCCACCGACAATGTGCTACTCAACCAATTAGTACCGGACAACTACTCAGCGTACAACTGCCCACGCACCCACAAGCGTGGAGGAGGAGTCCTGATATTAGCAAAGACAAAACTAAAGTTCAAAGCACAGAACTTCACCGATACCCAGCAATGTAACACAATCAGCATCAAGAACAAACACATTGCAATCTGCCTAACCTACAGAGCACCCAGAGCTCCACCTGATGAACTAGCCTTCACACTAGAAGAAGTCTGTGCTATAACAAATAACAAACCAGCACTACTGCTTGGAGACTTCAACCTCAAGTCCACCAACGCCAAAGACGCAGAGGCCTTCCTTCAAGCGATGACCTCACTTCAGTTCACACAAATAATCAATGCACCAACGCACAAACATGGATCATCCCCAGACCTCATCTTCGCATCCAATTACCTAACATCAAGAGACCTAATTTCAACACCCACCATTACCCCAGTGCCATGGTCCGATCACTACATAATCGAGACAAAGCTGAGATTACAAGAAGACCGGATAAACGAACGAGCAGACATCCCTCACACACAAAGACGCTTCAAGAATTTCGACAGGGACAAATTCATACAGGACACGACACAACACCTGACCATTACAACAGACGACCTGGAGGAGCAAGTTTCCAGCTGGAACAGCATTTTAGCCAACGCCGCCAAATCATCTGATGACAGGCCCGAGAAACACCATCACAACAGGAAACAAAACAAACCATGGTACTCAGCAAAAATACGACAGGAAAAGAGGGAACTCAGGAAGATTGAACGGAGATGGAGAAAAAAAAAACAAGACAATAGACAACCAGCATCTTTACCTAACAAGGCAAAAACAATACAATGAACACATCAACCAAAGAGGGAATTCCACACAAACATGATAAATACTTCCATCAACAAACCCAGAGAGCTTTTCGAAATCGTAAAAATCCTCACAAAAGAGCAAACAACAGAAGAGGAAATACAAATAGATCCACAGGAATTTGCCGACCACATCAAGGACAAATTTCACTCCGCAGAGCGAACACCCAGCATAACCACCAGGACAGACGTACAAACCAAAACCTGGGACACATTCTACTCACCCTCAACAGAGCAGCTATCCCACATCATCTCCACTATCAACACAAGCACTGCCCCTACAGACCCGTGCCCAGTGTCATGGGTCAAAGCCACCAAATCAAGCTTCATCCACACCATACACAACATGGTGCACAACTCACTCACTCAAGGACTCATGCCAAAGCAACTAAAACTCGCCTCAGTAAGACCAATCACAAAGAAAACAACTCTCGACAAAAAAAACCCAGCAGCATACCGACCAATTTCCAGTATACCCCTTCCTGGCAAAAATCATCGAAAAAACAGTTCAACTACAACTACAGGAGCACATCGACAAACATGAAACAGTTGATGACAACCAACACGGCTTTCGTCCCAACCATGGAGTCGAAACACTACTGATTTACCTCTTCGACAGCATCCTAAGAATAATTGACAACACCAAGAATGGAATCATAATGATCTTCATCGACATCTCCTCAGCCTTCGACACAGTGGACCACAACATACTCCTGGAAAGACTAAAAAACACTGGGATACATGGTGTCACCTTGAAATGGTTCCATTCATACTTAACCGAAAGACAGTTACAGGTCAAGGTGGGCCACAACACCTCCCGACCCATAAATGTCCATCAAGGAGTACCCCAAGGATCCGCACTCTCAGCACTACTATTTAACATCTACATCCAACCAATATGCGACATCATGAAAGAGAACAACATTCAATACACAATTTTTGCAGACGATATCATGATATACACCCCGATATCAGTCGGCAACCCGGACTTCTCTAAGATAACATACTGCCTTACCCAAATGACAAGTTGGTGTCAAAACAACAACCTAGCAATCAACTACGGCAAGACAGAAGCTCTTATCACTCGGAACCAAAGCTTCATACACCCACCAAATATAAAGATACAAAGCACTACTATACCAATAAGATCAGAAGTGAGATACCTCAGAGTTACTCTGGACAATAAACTCAATCTCAAGCCACACAGACAAAACAATCCAAAAAGCATACTACAAGATGCGAATCATCAGAAGACTGAAACCACTCCTCGCCCCTGAACCCTTCCGTACCGTCTGTCAAGCACTGATAACCCCACTGCTGGACTTCTGCAATTCAATATACCTTGGACTACCAAAACAAGCCCTCAAGCCACTCCAACTGGCACAAAACACTGCAGCGCGTATAATATCTGGAACAGCAAGACAGGAGCACATCACACCCATCTTGAAGGACTTACACTGGCTCCCAATCAATTCACGCATCAGATACAAAACTATCATAAACCTATTTAAGATAAATCAGCACACATCAGCCAACAGCCTGCACACCCTCATACAACCAGACACCAGCACACGTCCAAGAAGAAAACAAACACACAACCGAGTCAGCACCCCAAGCGAATTCAGACACACACGCAAAGACACAACAGACAGAGCACTCTCCATGGCTGCTCCAACAATATGGAACAAACTCCCGAACGATTTGAGGGCAACAACAGACCTCAAAGACTTTAGAAAACAGCTGAAGACCCTGCTGTTCATAGAACACTATGGACACACCACATAACCTCAGAGAACGTATAACAGCACATGATACCTCCTAACACTGTATGTATAGAAAATGTTGTATAGCCCCATTGTATATAGCGCACTTTGTACATAGCTCAAACTAATCTCGCACACAACACAACATACAGTCGAAATCTCTCCCTCACTGCATGAATAACACGCTCACTTTACCCCATTGTTTGCTGTGATACCGCCTTGATTAATAAGATAAGGCGGTTTAGAAATACTGTTAAATAAAATAAATAAATAAAATATTTCTTGATATTGTGGCAGCCTTTGATTTCTTATACAAAGGCTCATACAAATTGGGCTTAAAGATTGACACTCAAATGTTTTTTTCATACTTGACGGACAGAACTCAAGTCAATACTGACCAGCAATAAAACACCTATATGCAAACTACAGGCCTTCCTCAAGGCTCAGCGTTATCCGCTCTCCTTTTTAACATATACATTCAGCCGATATGCCAACTTATAAAGAAATTTAAAGTTGATTATGCCATCTATGCCAATGACGTAATACTCTACATGCCTTTCAATGTCATGACATATACTGGATCCCGTAATTTCATGTTTTATAGAAATAGATGCTTGGCTCAGAACCCATGGACTAAATATAAACTATAAAAAGACAAAAGTTCTAATTATTACATGCCACCAAGCCACGAAACCTTTCTTGAAGTTAAAGATGAAGTTAAATATCTGGGCGTAACACTAGACAAACAACTCTCATTCAAAACCCATATTAAAAATGCAACTAAAGCTATTTACAATAAAATTTGGCTGCTAAAGCACTTAAAACCCCTTCTTCATAGTAATGATTTCAGAACACTGATGCAAGGAATGATCACCCCACATATTGACTATTGTAATAGTCTACTCCATGAGTCCAACAAAACAAGCATGATTCCACGTGCAAAGAGCAACCCAGTAAGAAACGTGGAATGCAACGAAGGAACATGTTGTTTAGATTTTAATTTTTGATATTGGATTATTTATTAATATGCTTGTTTGTTCTTTATGTCTTTTGTATTTGTTTTTTATATTGATTTTTATTTTTTATGTTTCATTTAAGGTTTTAAACGTTTATATTTTTTATTTTAATATTTATATATTGTTTTGTAGCCATTTAAACCCCTGAGGAAGGCTTCACGAAACATGGCCAGTGTCGGGCCAGTGGCTGAGTTGGAATAAAGTAATAAAGTTACCTGTTTTACACGTTCCTTCGTTGCATTCCACATTTCTTACTGGATAGTCTACTCCATGGCCTACCAAAACAAACACTGCACCCCCTACAAATGGCACAACACATGGCAGCGCATATGATCTCTAACACACACTATATAGATCATATTACACCCATACTACATGCACTCTATTGGCTCCCAGTACAGAGCAGAATTAAATATAACCTCCATTATAACAACTTTTAAAATCATTACGGAACTGGCTCCATCTACTCTGTGCCAGCAAATCAAAAAAACACCCAACAACCCAGAAGAGGCGCTATGAATAACACACTACCTCCCGAATACTGAAACGAAATAACAGCTTTTGAATAGCTCTCCCCAATGCTCTGGAACTCCTTACCAGAGACACTTAAACCTCGCCACCTTTTGCGCACAACTGAAAACCACCTTATTCATAGAATACTTTGGACAAAATGAGGTAACCCCAACCGCTGACCTGACCTAATCCGACTTATTATGTAGCCTCATACTCCTCACTCTCAATACCTATGTACACCCCTTACCTTTACCCTCTTACCTTACCACACTGAAAAAATCCCTGTAAAGTAAACATACCATTGAAAACACATGACTTCTCATGCCCGGATAAGCTGTAAATAGTTAATTGTTATACTATTATGTACATACGGTCGGTTGCTTGTTATTCACATGTGACTTTTGCATTGTTAAATAGTGTTAAATGCAGGAGTGGAGAAGTGGCTTAGTGGTTGGGGCAAGGTACTTCAGGCCGGAAGGTCGTGGGTTCAAATCCCACTAGAGGACAGCAACCTTGGGCCGGAAGTACTGGGGTTTCTAGTCCCACAGGTGCTCCTTGTGGTCTTGGGCAAGCCACTTAACCCTCCATAGCCCATGTTCCCTGTAAAATAGCTATCTCGAAGTTATAATGCCCTGTTCAATGTAATTTCAGTTTGTTCAATGTAAACCGCACTGATGCAGAATAGCATGGTATATAAGAGAATGTAAATAAATAAAATAAATAAAATCTCTTAATAAAATGAATGTTGCTAAAAGATTGCACATCCCTGTTGTCCTAGGACAGCCTTGCTCTTAGATAACACTCTACTCCTCCCTGTTCCTCGGCTCGCAACCTTGCCGTCGTCTTTGACTCCTCCAACTCCTTCTCCACACACATCCAATTGACAGCTAACACCTGTCATTTCTTTATCTATAGCATCAGCAGAATTTGCCCCCTTTCTTTCTGAACATGCTGCTAAGACACTTATC
Source organism: Ichthyophis bannanicus (assembly GCA_033557465.1). Lineage (NCBI taxonomy): Eukaryota > Metazoa > Chordata > Amphibia > Gymnophiona > Ichthyophiidae > Ichthyophis > Ichthyophis bannanicus. Next base: position 112,242,123 of record CM066049.1, on the reverse strand, counting down.
CACTCTTTAGTCACCTCTCGTCTAGACTATTGCAACCTCCTCCTTGCTGATCAATCTGTTCAAAACTCAGCTGTGCGGCTAATCTTCCGCCAGCCTCAGCATGCTCATATAATCCCTCTTCTCAAGTCACTTCATTGGCTCCTTATCCATTTCTGCATACAGTTCAAACTTCTTCTACTGACCTATAAGTGCCCTCATTCTGCTGCTCCTCACTACCTTTCCTCTCTTCTCTCCCTACACCCCTCCTTGGGAACTCTGCTCTTCTGGCAGATCCCTTCTATCTGTGCCCTTCTCTTCTACTGCCAACTCCAGACTTCGATCCTTTCACCTTGCTGCTCCTTATGCCTGGAACAAACTATCTGAGTCTGTATGTCAGGCTTCATCACTAGCCCTTTTCTAATCCAGGCTGAAAACTCTTCGTGGCTGCTTTTGGATTTTGATCCGCTTCGTCTCCTATATGTTTCCTTAACATTCCCCTAAATGTATCCTTGTCCACTGCTGTTGTATTGTCTATCTTGACGCCTGCTCAGCAGAATTTACAATTAGTCATCTTTTATATGTGGCTCTACAGTGCCGTGTACGTCTTGTAGTGCTATACGAATGATCAGTAGTAGTAGTAGAATGTAAACCCTCTGGGGACAGGGAAAATCCTACTGTACCGGAATGAAACTTGCCTTGAACTAATACTGAAAAGGTTGAGAAGCTAAGTAAGATTAGACCATTACCTGGATGGAGAACCAGCCAAGAAGACCAGGCACTGTGTGCTGCAGAAGGCGATAGCCAACTCTGCAGTATTCTGCCAAGGAAAAGTCACAGCATCTGTATAATCCAGCATGTATCTACTCCGAATTAGAGACATTCATCCATTTTCATTGCAACCTACTTTCATAAATGAGCACAAAACTCTTTTCCAAATACAAACCTTTATAATTATGTTGTAGATTTCCAAGATGGCGGTAGGCAGTTCCTCTTACTGCTGACGAGAGCTTCATGGAGAAGCGTAAGGCTAAATTGGGCAAGCAGCTCCTGGCTACCCGAGAGCCTTCCTGTGGCTTACCTGTTAAAGGTCCTCTGGACTCATTTCTAGTTCCTCAAGAGCATGAGTCGGCTAATATGGAAGTGAAGGGACTCTCTGTTGCTGTGGCACCGGAGTTAGATAACTCTGCTGGGGCGGCAGCAGGCATTGATTTAACTCCTCCTGAGTAAAATCATTAAAATTTGTTGTACCTGAAAAATTGTCATGCCAATTTTTAGAAAGGGTTAATGGGGCGATCCAGGAAACTACAGACCAGTGAGCCTGAAGTCTGTACCAGGCAAAATGGTATAAACCTTTATAAACAAAATGCTGCATGCTGAAGCTCTCAGAAAAAAAGTGGAGGAGCTCAGAGAAGAGGTGTCAAGGCAGAGAAGCATTTGAGACAGTGAGAAGTTCATTGAGATGCTTCTTGAAACATCCAAGCTGTCTGCAAGAAGTGAAGATGGGGGGCTATAGAATGAAGAAAGTTGGACACGAGTCACTGCAGAATCAACTCCTCCAGCCCTTGAATTGAAGAACCAGAATGCAGCCCTGGAAGTGGAGGAAGTGAAACATCCCAGAAACGGAAAGAACCAGAGCTCAAGCATCCCAAAGTTGCAGAATCGGTGGTGACGAGGAAGCGAAGGGTAGTGGTGATTGGTGACTCTCTTCTGAGGGATATTGAGGCATCCATCTGCCGACCAGACTCGATGTCCGGAGAGGTGTGCTGTCTGCCAGGTGCTAAAATCTGCAGTGTTAAGGAGAGTTTGCCAAGACTCATCAAGCCTACTGACTATCATTTGATATTGCTCATCCATGTTGGCACAAATGATACTGCAAGGTATCCCTCTGAATATATCAAAAGTGACTTGTGGCTCTGGGAGAGAGGGTGAAGCAGATAGGTGCACAGGTGGTGTTCTCTTCAATCCTTCCTTTGAGGGTAAAGGCCAAGTCAGAGAAGCTCACATTCTGGAGATAAATGCATGGATGGTGTCAATGAGAGCATTTTGGTTTCCTGGACCATGGTATGCTGTTCCAAGGGTTGCAGAGCAGAGATGGCATCCATCTGTCCAAGAAGGGTCAAAGTGTCCTCAGCAGCAGACTGGCTAACCTACTGAAGAGGGTTTTAAACTAGATTCATTGTGGATGTGTGAAGAAAGCCCTCAGGTAAGTGAAAAATGAAATACCTATGTAGAAATGGGTAAAAGGGGCAACATCTAGAAAGCGGTGTGTATCAATGCCCATAGCATGGGAAATAAGATTCCAGATGTTGAGACTTTAATGGGAGAGCCGGACTTGAATTTAGCGGCACTAATAGAGACATGGTTCATGAACAACCATGACTGGGATGTAACTATACCAGGCTATACTTTATTCAGAAAGGACAGGGTAGGAAGAAGGGGAGGAAAAGTGGCACTAAATGTAAAAAAATAATATTAAAGCTATACAATGTCCAGGCCTAAAAGGGAGAGGAGGCACTGTGGGTTAAACTAGAAAAACAAAGGGAAATCCATTTGTATTGGAATGATATACAGATCCCCCTTCACAGTGACTCACCTCATAGTTGGCTGTGAAGTTCTGATGGCAGAAAAATTCAACACAGAAAGACAAAGTAGCACACCTCATCCATTGGAAACTCTGTAAGCACTACAACATCGCTGTGCCCGAAAATTACTGGGACCATGACCCTAAGAGAATTAGAGAATGAGGTGGTGATGATCAGCTGGAATACTCCCATTCTGACAGATAAAAAGCTGGATGCAAGGAAGCCGGATATAGTAGTTAAGAAGAAAAACACCAGAACTGCATTGACAATAGTGGTGTCAGGTCCAAGTGACTATTCTGTGAATCGCATAGAGAGGCAGAACATTGATGAATGTCTATTTCTTTTTTACTAGATACAAGAAGAAAACGTCAAAGGCACCAGCATTGGGCAACAGTATGTCAATTCCCGGAACCCAGAAATGGGTGGAAAGAGGGTAGAAATAACTGGCAGGAGGAAGAGGTTAGCCATGAGAATATATCAACTGAACAAAAATAGAAATTTCATATTCACACACTGCTAAGTAATTAGCAACCTGCTGTATTTTACTAAAATGCTCATATTCATCTACCCAGCTTTGGCCAGATTGAAGTGGATATTCAGCCTGGATAAATTCAGCCTCAACAACTGGCCTAAAGATAGCCAGAATGAGTTGTCTGGTTAATTTTATTCCTTCAGTTTGTTTAGTTACCCAGGTAAATCTGACCAGTGAGTCTCGAGTACAGTCACTGATTGGCCAAAGTTTTAACATGCCCCAGGAATACCCTCAGCACCATCTCTTTCCAGATCTATTTTGTTTGGAAACTATTTCCCTGGATACAAGTTAAACAGTCAGTGGGAGGGTGAAGGGGATTTCACACTACAAGGTTTGTCCTGCTTACCAGCAAAGTTAGCCCCCCCCCCCCAAAAAAAAAAATAGGCAATTGCAAAAATCACCAAAAGTCCAAAGATCACTTACACCATGCAGAAACACACACAAAATATTTATTTGTTGGACAAACCATCACTCTCGAATGACGGTCTTGCCCATTTTATTCATTTTATGGTTCTAAAGGCTTAAACTTATCTGGCAGAAGCCCCACCCATAATGGAACAGCATCAGCATTCCAAATCATCCAAGGAACCCCCTGCACATGACATGCACATTTTGGACCCCCTTGTGGCATAAGCAGACAAAACATTTGAATATTGACCCCTATGTATACCTCTAGTACACCAAGAATGTGAAGATACATTTGTAAGGTGAGCCGCAGTCATGGACTTTAGTTTATGCCTTTCTCAGGTAGTCAAGGTGAGTTATATTCAGGTACGGTATGTATTTTTCCTTTCCCCAGAGAGCTTGACATCTAAGGTTGTATCGGAGGCAGTGGAGGGCCAAGTGACTTACCGAAATCACAAGGATTCAAAGTGGCTTCCCTGGTTCTCAGTTACCGCTATACCCATTAGATAACTCCTCCACTTCAATCAGCTCTAATTAATTTTTTTTCCAAAATTTCTATAACACATTCCCACCCATCCCCAGGACCACCAAATAGTCAAGGCACCCCCAAAAATATCCCTCTCCCCATACATAGCTCTTACCCTCAACCCCCTCCAAAGACACTATAAAGCAGCGGTTCTCAACCTGTGGGTCGCGACCCCAACGGGGGTCGCCACAGGATTTAGCGGGGGTCGCTTAGCCTCCACCAAGTTTTAAAAAAAAAATTAAGATGTGCACAAGTTGCTGCCGAGTCCGCTTCTCGGCGGCAGCAGCAAACTCCGGCAAACTCACCGCCTTCTTCTGCAGCCGCGGCTCCCTGCCTCTTAGGGAACCGCGGCTGTACTTGTAAAATCGTTGCGGAGCCCTTCCTGTCTCGACGGGCTCCGTGCAGCATTGTCCCGCCTCCAAAGGAAGTGGTAAACAACTTCCTTTGAGGCGGGACAATGCTGCATGGAGCCCATCGAGACAGGAAGGGCTCCGCAATGATAATACAGGTACAGCCGCGGTTCCCAAAGAGGCCGAGAGCCCCGCATCCAGAAGAAGGGAGGCAGACAACCTGCAACACGGCTGACATCGACAGAGGGGGGCTGACATGGAGGGATGGGGGCTGACATGGACAGATGGAAGGATGGGGCTGGACATGGAGGGAGGGAGGGAGGGGGCTGACATGGACAGATGGAAGGATGGGGGCTGACATGGAGGGAGGGGGCTGACATGGACGGAGGGAAGGATGGGGCTGACAGGGAGGAGGGAGGGAGGGAGGGGGCTGACATGGACAGATGGAAGGATGGGGGCTGACATGGAGGGAAGGGGCTGATATGGATGGAGGGAGGGGGGCTGACATGGACAGATGGAAGGATGGGGCTGACATGGAGGGAGGAGGGAGGGAGGGAGGGGGGCTGACATGGACAGATGGAAGGATGGGGCTGACATGGAGGGAGGGAGGGAGGGAGGGGGCTGATATGGATGGATGGATGGAGGTGAGGAGGGGGCTGACATGGACAGATGGAAGGATGGGGGCTGACAGGGAGGGGGGGCTGACAGGGAGGGAGGGAGGGAGGGATGGGGGCTGATATGGATGGATGGATGGAGGGAGGGAGGGAGGGAGGGATGGGGCTGATATGGATGGAGGGATGGATGGAGGGAGGGAGGGAGGGAGGGAGGGAGGGAGGGAGGGAGGGGGGCTGACATGGACGGATGATGGAAGGATGGGGGCTGACATGTGGGAGGAGGGATGGATGGAGGGAGGGAGATGGAGGGATGGCTGATGGACGGTGGAGGAAAAGAATGGGGGCTGACGGACGGAGGGAGGGAAGGATGGGGGCTGACAGGGAGGAGGGGAGGGAGGGAGGGTTGGGGCTGATATGGAGGGAGGGAGGGAGGGAGGGGGGGGCTGACATGAATGGAGGGAGGGGGGGAAGGGAGCGGAGGGAAAGATGGGACCGTGGCGGGAAGGGAGGATGGGGGCTGACATGGAGGGAGGGAGGGAGGGGGCTGATATGGATGGATGGAGGGAGGGGGCTGACATGGAGGGAGTAGGCTGGCATGGACAAAGGGGAGAGACATGGGGACATACTGGACAGATGGGATAAATGCTGGACAGAGGCGAGAGACAGTGCGGGTTAGGATTATAATGGGCTGATGGGGGTGATAGCACTGGTAATGGGCAGATGGGGGGGCTACGAATGGTAAGGGTTGATTAGGGAAGGCTAGGACTGGGAATGGACTTATCAAGGGGGGGTAGGACTGGTAATGGACTGATGGGGGTCTAGCATTGGAAATGAGCTGATCAGTGAGGTTTAGGACTGGAAATGGGCTGATTAGGGGAGCCTAGCACTGGTAATGGGGTTGGAGGGGGGGACTAGCACTGGAAATGAGCTGATGGGGGGTAGGACTGGTATTGGGCTGATTAGGGGGGGGGGAGGACTGGTAATGGGGTTGAGGGGGATTAGCACTAGACGTGAGCGGATGAGGGGGCTTGGACTGGGAATGGGCTGATTGTGGGGAGGGGAGGAGGATAGAGCTGTGACCCTGGAAGAAGAAAACTGGGGGCTAAGGCTACAAGTGGGCTGATACAAGGGGATGGGAGCATGGAACTGAAAGGGAGTGGATCTGAGAGGGGCTGCCATGGTATTTGTACTAGAAGGGACTGATCAGTGGGGAAGGAGGGGGACTGGAAGGGAATGGACACCAGTGGCAGTCATGGGAATGCAAGTTGACATTGGAAGGTACTGGGAGTGAGGACTGGAAAGGGGCTGATACTGGGGAGGGTTACTGGGACTGGAAATAGGCTGATGGAAAGAAGTGATACGCACGCTCAAGCACCTACGCTCCCTACTTGACCCAGAAGACTTCAGAACCATTTACCAAGCCCTAATCATACCACATTTTGATTTCGCCAACTCAATTCTTCAAGGACTCCCACAATCCATCTTGAGCCCATTACAGCTCGCCATGAACACTGCCGCAAGGGTTCTTCAAGGAGCGTCCAAGAGTGAACATATTACACCAATCCTCAAACAGCTCCACTGGCTCCCCATACACGGAAGGCTGATGTTCAAAATCCTGATTCTAACATTCAAGGCCCTAAAGGGACCTATCTTCCAACTCACTTTCTGAGCTCAATCCAAACTGTACCACGAAACAGAAACAGAAGACAGGCAACATTAAACTCCTTATCAACACCAAAGGCCATTACAACATACAATCTATCAACAGCTAACAGAGCCTTCTTGTGTTGCGCACCAAATGCTGGAACTCGCTCCCTGCCGACATCCGTACCATAACCGACTTAAACCCAGTTCAGAAAGGCCCTTAAATTCACCCTATTCACCAGATACTACCCATATGAAGATAACATCTAGTCCCACTACATATCCAACTTCAGTTTTTTTTTCCCTTGCTCCCAACAATCGTGCTTATTCATGTACATAGTTCGAGCATGTGATCTAGTTAACAGATTACATTTTCCATGTAAATAGTTCTCCCTTGTTTTCCAAGTTGATAATCCTGTTATATGTAACTCCGAACAGCCTGTTGTTCTGGTTTTTGTTTTTGTTCTCTGTAAACCGCGCTGATGTCGAAGAGTGCGGTATAAAAGAAATTAAAATAAATAAATAAATAAATAAGAACTGGCAGATGGACCATAGACCACAGAAAGAGAGCTAAGAGAAGACAGGAAAGCAGAAGCCTCAGATCGGGACCAGCATGATCAGAGAATAAATTGGTCAGACAACAAAGGTAGAAAAAATAATTTTATTTCATATTAGTGATTTGACTACAAAATCATCATAATTTTGAAATCAAATATTGTTACTTGTTGTTTTGATTATTTAAATAAGTATTTTATAAATAAAAACATATTGCAAAGGCCTATAATATATTAATAATTCAACAAATGATTACAGCGACAATGCGTTAACGGTAAAGGAAGAGAGACGCATTTGATTTTATCATTGGGGGTCACCACAAGTTGACCAACGGTAAAAGGGGTCACGGTACAAAAAAGGTTGAGAACCACTGCTATAAAGTCTCACATCTCCCCTTTAGGATCCACTTGGAACCCGATCCAAAGCCCCCTAACACTCTAAGGACCCCCTCATGGCCTACATTAACTCAATCCTGGTGGTCTAGTGGGGTCCAGATGGGAGCAAGCCCCACTTGTTTACAACTTGGCAGGCACCAGGTTCGAAATGGAGCCCATGATAGCACAGCAACAATCTTGTGGTAGTACCACTAGGGTTCACCTCTAGCAGTCTCACTGCCACTTGAAAGTGAACATGGCCAAAACTGAACTTCTTATTTTCCCCCTAAAACCTCCTCTCCCCTTCCTCCTTTCTCAGTCTATGTGGATAACTCTCTACTTCTCCGTTTCCTTGGCTCACAACCTTAGGGTCATCTTTGACTCCTCTCTCTCCTTCTCCACGCACATCCATCTGATAGCTAAGACCTGCCATTTCTTTCTCTATAACATCAACAAAATCCGCCCAATCCTTTCTGAACATGCTACTAAGACACTTTTCCACTCTTTAGTCACCTTCCATCTTGACCATTGTAACCTACTTCTTGCTGGTCTCCCTCTGAATCATCTCTCTCCCGTTCAATCTCTTCAACACACTGCTGCGCAACTAATCTTCCAGCAGCCTCGTCATGCTCATATTACCCCTCTTCTCAAGTCACTTTATTGGCTCCCTATCTGTTTCTGCACCCAGTTCAAACTTCTCCTACTGACCTATAAGTGCAGTCACTCTGCAGCTCCTCACTACCTTTCCTCTCTTATCTCTCCCTACACCCCTCCTCAGGAACATTGCTCTTCTGGCAAATCGCTGCTATCTGTGCCCTTCTCTTCTATTGCTAACTCCAGACTTCATTCCTTTCACCTTGCTGCTCCTTATGTCTGGAACAAACTACCTAAACCTGTACATCAGGTGCCTTCTTTGGCCCTTTTCAAATCCAGGTTGAAAAATCACCACTGTTGCTTTCAAATCTTGACTCACCTGATCTCCTTTGTGTTTCCATACCATTCCCCCCTAGATGTATCCCATGTCTAGAGCTACTGTGTTATAAGCTCTGAGGAGCAGGGACTGTCTCTTACATGTGTCTGTGCAATGCTGCGTACATCTTGTTGCACTATACATATGCTCAGTAGTAGTAGTACCATTAAGACTACTGCTAGGGGATCAAGGGCCTCACTAGATCACTAAGATTGAGGGCCTTTGGGAGGTTTGGATCGGGTTCCATGGGGTGGCTGATGGTGTCTTTGGGATGGTGAGGGATGGGAGTTGTGTGTGGGGAGAGGGGGTATTTGGAAGAGTTCCTTTATTACTTGTTGGTGTAAAGGGTGGGGAAATCGCCAGAGCACCCATTGCACTTCGTATACGCGGCTCCTTTAAGGATGCAGCCAGGTGCATTGCGCCGTGTGTTAGTGGCTTGATACTCTTGGCAGAATAATGCCAGCTTTGAACTGGCATTATTTTTCCAACAACAATACAGCTTGTGGTGACTACTACGGACCATGTTATTTGATCTGAATATTAATGAGGTATTTTATAAACCATTTGCATCTCATTATTATTCACTGTGCAGTGCAATGCAAATTTGAGCATTGTGGTGTAAAAACACACTTTTGTGCTATTCCACATGGTAAGGCACAAAAGCTGTGCACTATTCCTGTAACACACTTTAGTAACTACCCCACTCAGTGGCAGAAATTCTACCTTAGGTTATGGCACAGACATTTATCCAGCCCTAGAACTGGTATACATGCTCATGCCTAGATGTCTACAAAATACTATAATTTATTCGCATTCTTGCAATCTCTGTGCATATTTGTGCACTCCTACGCTCTACTCATGTCCACCAGAAAGTGCGCGTCAAACACCTGTACTTTTATACTGGTTGGTATTTTATAATAGGCTATTAGCATGCATATATGTGGCCACATAGCTCAGTAATGACTAAAATAACTCCCAGTTAGCTACATAGTTGAAGCCTAAAAATATGTACCCCTTTATAAAATTACCCTCTAAGGGCTTGATCCCCTGTGATCTTTCTCCTGTGCTGTGCCTTTTGGAAAAGACTTCTTGATGAATTGAGTCCTATGGGCTATTTCATTATGTGCTGAACCTTAAAGACATTAAGGATGTGCATTCCTTTGAAGTGACATTGGAAATGTCAGTAGTGTGTCCCATTTCATTTCATATTGTTTTCAAATGAAAACAAAGGAAACTGACATTTTGTCAGTTCCAGGTTTCTGTCAATAGTGCGCACCACTGACGAAAACCCTAAAGTGATGAAAAAATCCAGAAAAAGATGAAACAAGATAGGTTTTAGCACTTTTGTCCAAAAATGAAATCAAAATTTGTGTGCTTCTGCATGCCTAGAACATATAGGGCTAGTGCAAGCCTAACAAACAGAAATACAAGTACAGTAATTAAAAGCCAAGGAGCCAAATAACCTCTTCCCAACTGATAACATGTTTATATCACAAGCCTGAAGCTGTCTGTCCAAACAGTGACATTAGTTATTCATTTACTGTAAATACATGTTTAACAGCTAGTGATTAGTAGCACGGTCATATTTTTAAAGTTTAATTTGCTGGAAATATAGTTTTTCGTTGCTATGCTTGAAGAGCATTTCCAATTTACACAATTCAATTTTCCAAATGGATTCTTTTGTAACCAGACTGTTCAAATGACTTCCGCTCTTTCAGGGAAATATTAATACAATGGGATTAAAACTCAAATCCCCTTGAGGAATCAGTGTAATCCTTCCTCTAAGCCACCGGTCAGCATTAATGCAGGAGTTTTATGTCTGCTTTTGCTATATTGCAATGTCAAAAGTCATTGAAAAAAAAGAAGGATTTAATTTCAGACTTTTCTCCTTTTATATTGCTTATGGAAATCTTCAGATGATGATTTATTTATATTTACCAAGTGAAAATGAGACAGCTCCCAAAAAGGTGATTTTCTCTGCTGCTTTTGTGCTTTGCATCCTAATTTTTCTTCTCTTATGGGACTGAATGAATTAAGTGAGTAATTGGCTTTAGAGTATGCAAATTGCCAAGCTTTATACAAGCTTCAACTGGTTCGGTCTTGTATTCCTGTATTCCTCAGAAACATGGTCTGGTTCTGGACAAAGTAGATGTATAAGGAGCTTTAATCTATTAAGGTGAGCAGCAGTGATCTTCTTGGTGACCCACTGACCTTCGCTCTGGAAATTTGCAGTCAAGACGTATAGTGTTGATTCTCACCAATGCAATAGCTTCAAGACAGAAGCAAAGACTGCCGTTGTGACACACTGTAATAATTTATAACTCATAACATAGCCATAAAACATACAAAACCCTGCTCTGCCCATTGCCATACATCAACCTCCTACTGGACCATTGAGTTGCCTTTTTTTTTTTTTTTATCCACCTCAGGACCAAAGAGGTAATTATCCTCTAAATTACAGCCTGCATCCAACACATGCCATGTGCACTCCTGGGGTCATCTGATACAAAGTCTCCTAGACTGGCAATTTCAGACTAAACTTCCCAGTCATTGCTCCATCTCCATCCACTGCTTCATTGTCTTTTCAAAAATACTGCAAGATTTGTTCCTACTAATCCTTTAATCTACTCATCATTAAATCCTTGGTTTGAGTATCTTGGAGCCCAAACTGTGACAGAAATACTCTAGGTCCACCATTCTATACCCATGTCCAGATCCAAGCACGGGCAATTACATAGGGTACCAAACATAAGATATGCCATACTGGGTCAGACCAAGGTCCATCAAGCCCAGTATCCTGTTTCCAACAGTGGCCAATCTAGGTCACAAGTACCTAGCAGTCTCCCCAAAAGACACAGGTTCCACAATGCTTGTATTGGGTCAAGCAGTGATATCCTGAGTCCCTTTTTAATAATGGTTTATAGACCTCTATCATATCTCCCCTCAGCCGTCTCTTTTCCAGGTTGAAGAGCCCTAGCCTTTTTAGCCTCTCTTCATAGGAGTATCCTTCCATCCCCTTTACCATTTTCGTGGCTCTTCTCTGTTCCTTATGCAGGTCAATCTGTTCCAGGGCTATAGGCATGTGCCGCTTCAAAGGCGTACCCAATGTGACCACCTTCTGCTCCCTTTCTGTGTTCAAAGTCTCTCCAGTGTCTTTGAGATCTGACATCACCTCCTCTTCCCCCTACTCTCTGGGATCTTCTATTTGGTCCCTGGTAACAAATCTGTCTCTGTATATACCTATATAAATAATGTGAAGAGGATGGGAACACTTGCAAGGGGGGGGGGGGTAGGAAGGTGGAAGAAGGATAAACCAATTGGTACCCTTACTTTCCATCTCCCCCAGAGACATGCCTACTTCTTAACACCATTGCTCCCCAGCCTCCTTTTTTCTCACAGAGGAGTCCAGTTAATACATAGACCAGGAGAGAGAGAGATGTGCACAGTCAAAAGATTTGGCTTGTGCTCATTTAAAAAAAAAACAAAAAACCTTTCCTGATTTTCTGGGCATTTGTTTTTGTGTTTCTCTCACCTATTCATTCTTTAGGCACACTTATTGGTTTTATGCACATTCATTAGGTATATACGCAGACCAACAATTTGAGCACATTTTAAATTTCTGACATCCGAAATGCATGCTTGTGAATAAAGAATCCCAGAATGAATCAATCTCACGGAAGCTAGGGTGAGCCAGGAGCATAGCATCACATTATCGTTCACCCTGGCCCCCAGTGTATGTTACATGATTTGTAAATAACGAATTAAAGTTAAAAAGTTATTTACATGTTAATTATTCTACCATTGTTAGATATAATTTAAACACACCAGAGTGGCTGAGGATGAGACAGCCCTAAGAGCGTACACTTGTAGAGGATAATTTTCAAAGATACTTAAAATTGTTTCTTTAAATCTCGCTTAAAGGATGCATGGCTTCCTTAGCAAATATACGTTTAATCATTTTAAAAGGAGGCATTTCAGTGGCCTTGTTTAGATTGGGGAGAAAATAGCATGCATGAGATGTCCAAAACTACATCCCTTATTTTGTGCCCCCCCCCCCCAAAGCATAGAAACATGATCGCAGAAAAAGACCATATGGCTTATCTAGTCTACCCATCCATATCCATCACTATAACAGCCACCTTTTTATCTTTAGAGATCATCTTTGTTTGTCCCATGCTTTTTTGAATTCAGATACTGTCCTCATCTCTACACTTCAACTGGGAGACTATTCCATGCATCTACCACTCTTTCTGTAAAGAAATATTTCCACATATTACTCCTAAGTCTATCCTCTTTCACCCTCATCCTATGTCCTTCCATAGCAGAGCTTGCTTGCAATCAAAAAAGAAACTCCTATGCATTTATGCCATGGAGGAATTTAAATCAAATCACCTCTGTCCCGCCTTTCCTCTAAGGTGTACATATTAAGATCCTTAAGTCTGTCCTCGTATGCTTTATAATGAACACTACTAACCATTTTAGTAGCCACCCTCTGTACCGACATCAGCCTGTTTATATCCTTTTGAAGGTGCGGTCTCCAGAACTGCACACAATACTCCAAATGAGGTCGCACCAAAGACCTATACAGAGGCACTACCACCTCCTTTCTTCTGCTGGCCATTCCTCTCCGTATGCACCCAAGCATCCTTCTGTCTTTCACACCTGTTTAGCTACTTTAACATCAGACACAATCATGCCTAGGCACCTATATAAAAAGCATTTGGAAAGTATGTGGATAATTTCATTTCATTCATTAGATATTTTACCTTCCCTTACAAAAAGCCCAAGGCAGGATACAATAAAACATACATAATAAGAACATACATCATAATGCAAATAAAATAACCTCCTAAGCAGCAGCAAAGTCATAGCAAAATCGATACATCATGACGGGTGGACTCAACAACTTGAGGGAAATAATGTCTTCACTTCCCTCCTGAAACCCATAAAGAATATCAAAAAACAAATGGCTAATGGATGACGATAGTGAGTTTACTTTGCACCTGTACATAAGGGAAGCAGACAGTTTCTCCTTGAAAACTGATGTAATATGCACAGGTTAAAATAACTTGCTTGCTCTATACACAGCTCAAACTACTGAGTTGCCCCTTCAGACAGTCTTATGCAGGTATTAAATCTAACCAACTGCTTTGCAACTAGGGTTAACTCTGCACATTGGTATGAACATAGAATATCTTGTATGACATTTTTAAAGGCCTGTTTTTCATATGATTAAGTAAATATCTGTACTTCACTTAGAAACAGGTCCATAAGCAAAATAAACGTAATACATTTTAAAAAATGAAAGGAAAAATATATAGTGTCCCTTTTAACTAAAGACACGCACTTGCTGCATGATTAATGGCAAAACTAGTAAGTGCAGCCATTGTGCGCTGCCAGAGTAGTGCCCAGCAAGTTAGCACAGTAGTGCATACCATAACATGTGGTACGATTAACACAGCTGCACCTAACGATGCACACAGAAGTACCATTATGTGTGCTCATAACTGTCAAATTTCCACTGAGCCTGCGGCAGTTGCCCTCACGCTAACAGCAATGTGCTCTGCACTCACACGCTCCACACTAGCAGGCAATGGCCACTTACTGTGTGTTTTAGCTGGCCCATTGACCAGTTAGTGGCCTTCAGTAAAAGAAGGCCACTAACTGGTCAATAGTCTTTTTTTGTGTGTTTCATTTCCTTTCATTTATTTAAAATGGAAGAAAAAAATATAAACAGATGACATTTAAAAAAAAATAGTAAATGTTCTCTACCACCACTACACTAATATCTCCGCTTATGCTATTTTATAAAAGACCCACTGAATGTGGAATCTTTTGTAAAAGTGTAATAGGAGGAGCAAGCATTTTAGAAAACTTCAAGTGCATAAAAGTAGTGGCATCACTCTGCACCTTTACATATACGCACCGGAGCTTATATATATATGTGCGGTCATTTTTGAAACTTACTCATAAAAGTACATAAGAACATGAGAATTGCCATACTGGGTCAGACTAAAGGTATATCAAGTGCAGTATCCTGTTTCCAAGGTGGCCAAGCCAGGTCACAAGTACCTGGTAGGATCCTAAAAAGTAGTCATACTGCATGTGTTGCAGCCAAGCAGCTGAAAATGCTCTCATTCTCTCACTCACCCACAGAAGGAAGCACACAGACAGGCTGGAATGCAAACAGGATCTTTTAATGTGCACACAGGCCCAGACAGAGAGCCAGTACCCTCCACAAAAGAATCTGAGCCCCGAAGGACGTCCTACATTGTCTTATATACAGTACATTTTCAAACTCATTCTACAATCTCATTTGTCTCAGGTATTTCCTGTCCACCAATCAGCAGCCCCTGGGGAAGGTGCCTGGGTGACCTGTCCAAACCGGTATGCTCTGGTCTGCTGATTTCTGGGCAAGGGGGTATTGTGCTCAGGCCTGGAGGGGGGGAAGGGTGCCTACTGAAACCTTTGTCTTTTCTTAGCAAGCTGATCACTATGTAAAATCCTCATGGCTTGGGGGGAAGGGTTACCCACAGCTAAACCTCATGGCTGCCTCACTCCCCCCCTTTTTAAGTGAGATCTCAACCGCTAGGGGCGGTAGAGGGGCAGTATTACTGGAGGCAAGCCGCAGAGGGGTGTATTGGGTCAGGGCCATGACAGTGGTAGCCGCCTTGCGTTCTACCAGGGTATCAAGGGTGGTGGTAATGAAGTAGTAAAGAATGGGGATACAACATGGCAGAATGGCACATAGCAGTAAAATAAAAAGAACCCCTACCACTAGGATTTTTAGTCCCCCTAGCCAACTTAACCACTTCATAAACCACCCAGGACCCATGGACGGGTCAGTAATATGATTAACTAGATCACGTAGGTCTTGGATAGAGTGTTCAATGGAAACACTTGCGTCAGTGAGTTTAAAACAACACATACCCTATACCCTCTGTAGCAACTCCTGCACAAAAGTTTTCTTCCGTGTGCAAAAGTTGCTGTACTGTCTGTAAAAGGTTGTAGGGTCTGCAGAGGCCTCTTTCCTTTGGGGAAAAGGCTCTTTCCCTGGGATCCACCCTTATTAACATACTAATGGCTTTTATTCTTGCTAGTGTGGAGTCATTCTGGCTACACCCTGCCATCCCCTTTGTTTCATTAATCACTGGCACTGTAGTCTTCAGGGCTCATGAGCACTTTGTATCACCAGCTTTGTTTGGCCTGTTTAACTTGTCCAGGCTTGCCCAGCTTGCTCAGGCCTGTTCAATCTGTTCAGGCCTGGCATGTCTTTTCTTAGCTGGGTCCATTTCTGTGCACTTTCAGGCCTGACCTGTTCTTAGCTGGGTCCATTCTCTGTGCACTTCTGTTCAGAGTATGGTTCCCCCTGGCTTTACTCTTGTTGTGCTGGGCTCTGGGTACTCATTTTCTTAGCCCACATGTTTTTTCCGTGCCATCATAATGTATTACAGCCTCAGGCAAGGATGCAGCCATACTAGACATACCTATCAGCCAATTTCCCTTCATTCCCCAATTTTTATTTTTATTTTCTTGTGAATGGGGCAAAGGTAATCCCACTAAGGGCAATGGACAACAACCATTTGAGACAGATAGGGGGCATCAGAAAAGCAGCTTCTGGTACTGTTCCCTAGAGACAACATACATTGTAACATCATTTTCTTGCAGCAACTCAATAATATTGAAAACACATAATATGAAAGTATATCAAAAGCAGCAGTGCTTAATAATGTGATAAAGAAAGCTCTGAGAATAGTACAGCAAAACTTGAGCTGGTGTGGGTATTGCAATTGCTGAAGCCGAAATGGCTTGTAGATTTCAGTTACTTTCTAAGAAAACAATATTAAAAGGATAACAATACAACCATTCACAAAAGCCCCCAAAAACCCCCAGTCAGTCCAATAGTCCTCTTCCCATTCTCAGACAATGTGGTCCTGCCTCTCAGCAGTTCCCCAGGACGTCGCAGTGTGCTTCACCTTTCTCTGAAGTTTAAATTCTGTTTCTCTCAAAATTTGAACCTCTCATTCTCATAGGCAGATATCTTGGCCCTTTTTCAATGTGACACACTGATCCAGATTTGGACTCCTTCACACATTTCAGCGGTGGGTAGTTCTGAGTTCTTGGGATGGTCTGTTCCATCTGGACTCTGGCCAATTTCCTCTGCTGGACTCTCTGGATTGCAATTGGTGACATGGCTCCAGGCCTTATTCAGAAAAGCAGCACCAATATTGAATGAAAAAAAACTAAAATATGCTGGATTCGATTTCACAATGATATAAACTTAATTTCATCCATATTTACTTAAGATCATAACTATCTCATATGGTGTCAACTATGTCTCTCAGTTTGATAAACTCTGTCTCTTTACCACTGGAGATTCCTTTGCAGGTAAGAAATATTCCATTATGCCCTTGACTGTTCTTTACATGTTTAT
Organism: Ichthyophis bannanicus; assembly: GCA_033557465.1. Classification (NCBI taxonomy): domain Eukaryota; kingdom Metazoa; phylum Chordata; class Amphibia; order Gymnophiona; family Ichthyophiidae; genus Ichthyophis; species Ichthyophis bannanicus. The sequence goes on along the minus strand of CM066049.1, from coordinate 112,225,158 downwards.
AGATCAGACAAGTTGCACACACATATTCTGCGATTTCTGGCAAGGTATTTTAGAATTATACCAATTTTTGTGAGAATTTGTCATCAAATCATCCCTCTTTTGCCCATGAGTGCCTGGCCAGGACATACAGGGGCAAAATGAGGCAAAAAGCATCTGGAAGTACCACATGGCCAGTGTGAGTTTTCCAAAGCTCATCAGGGTGCAAGGTGCACCCAGCCTGTCTCCAGATGTCTATTTCTAATTGTTGAGTATGTGTTGGGGCTTAGATGAATTCCTAAATTGAAGATTCTGGAGACGGCATAGTTGAATAAAGTGCTCATCTCTTTTTTTTTTGGTTTACATATTCATTAGCCAGATACATCACTTCAAATTACCTTCATCAGTTTAATGTCCATCAAAGTCCTTCTTCTTAATTTCCCACTTCATCCCTCACAGCACTCCCCCATCACCTGCATCATTCCACCAATCACATACATAGGTCCCTTTCATGTTTTTATACCATACTAATGTATCCTTATTTGGCAAGGCTGCTAAGAATATCAAACAATTGTTTAAAAACTTAGTATTGTTTCTTTTCTCTCATTCTTTTTCTCAAACCTCTCCTGGATCATTGCTGACAAGCAAAATTTGGTTTTGTCCAATCAACTCAAGTTAAATAATTTTACAAATATTTCCATATTTTCTGGTGTAATTGACACCTATGGTGTTACTGTCCCATTCAGCAGTCATCAGCACTGAGCTGCCTTAAATCTTACAGTTCAGAAAACAGGCATTCAAATGATGAAACTGATGCTTTTGCATGAAAAGGTTGGGGGATATCTGGAATGCAAACACGTCTCCTTGTATATTTTTAATGCAGAATATACTTTTTCACATTTAATTTAAAACCTAACAATACCTGAGACTGGCATCAAACTGATCTGAAAACCCTCTGTGAGGTGCTTGCCACAGTATATAAAATCCCTTTTAACTTTTAATTTTGTATATGCAGTCAAAACCAAATATATGTACCAGAGATAAAAATTCAAGCTGGATTACCCTTTTTATTCAGAGCTCTTAACCTCTACTTTGATGGTCAAAGGAAAACAGAAACAGTTTCCTTAGTTTCATGCCTTGTTTGTTTGATCTAGCATCCAGGGGCACTTGGCAATGAACAGCCAGCAATGAAAGAAAAACAATATTTACTGTAGATTAAAACATTTAAACACAAGACTATTAGGCTACTAGCTGCCATACTTAAAAGAATATCTGATTGGAATAAGGAGGTTTTCTTGATAAATTTCACTAAACCCTCCCCCTTGGGTAGTTCTGAAAAGCAACAGCTAGTTCTCACACATGAGCTTTGCCCCACAGATATTCCCCACCCCATACATCTTTGCTAATAATAATTTGACCTGCCTTTGTTTGATCCCAGCCTTACACAATCAAGATGCTGGTCAGACATCCGAGGATGCTCAAAGGAGATACCCCCCATGGTTTTTAGAAGCTTAAAACTCTACAATTAAAACTGATGACAAGAGGATTGTTTGGAGGCTAGGTGAATTGGGGGGTTTTTGTCCTTTTTAATGGGTTTCCATTTGTTTGCTAGGAGAGACTCCTAGGTGATTTGTCCTTTTGTCCTCCCTAATGGGCCTCCATTCATCTGCTAGAAGAAGAAACTCCTCCCTGATCTTCCAGTATCTTTCTATAGCTATGCAAACAATTTCAATGGTTTCATTCCTAGTATCTTTCTGTAGTTATGCAAACTATCTCAGCAGTTTCAACCACCCCTTACTCACTGCTGAGAGGTATGATCAAAAATTTGGTTCTTTGACTATTGATTATGCATGAAACATAGTAATGAAACTGGATATGCATTAAATAAAGCAATTGTCTTCCTTCACTGCTATACTAGTACAACAGTCTACATACAGTAAACCCTACTCCCCTTTTATTTACAGGGAACAGTCCCTTTCCTCTTTATTTTCAGAGGTTAGAGGAGAAGCTATGAGGTTGGGGCCGGATTCAGTCCCCTTTTTCATTATCTATCCCCTTCTTGGATTTCTTTTTTAAACATTTTCTAAACTGTCCCTTTCCCTGCAATCAGTAGACCTGGTGTTTTTCACTGTTTGGGGACACAGGGGCGATTTGTTAATAACTTCATCTTTTACTAATAGAGTATCAAACCTCTTTATCTACAGAGGTGCAAAATTACAAATCCAGGACTCATATAGACATGCAATCCTTGCGCTTTGTCCAAACCCAGCCAATCCCCTCGCGGGGGTATGGAAACGTGGATAAGGAGACACACCCGCTTCGTACCAATGTACGTACAGTCTCAAGCATACACCAATCAATCCTGAAATATAAAGACCTAATGTCTGGACAAAAACTTTCTTTCCCTAATGTCACAACTAAACACAGACACACTCTAACATTTACAGAGACACTCTAACAGTTTCTACATAACAGCACATTAACTATATGGACCAGCCATGAATCTATATAGGGAAACTGGTCCGGATGCTCCTTCACTACAATTTAGCCTCCGGACCCCATGCTCTAATCACAATTTACAGTGTAAATCTTCTAATCTCAAATCAAGGAATGCAATGTTCAGTGTAAATTTTCTAATCTCACTTCTGGGAATACAATATAATCCCGGTAACAGGCAGAGTTTGGTTGCGCAAAACATACAGGACCACAAAGGGAAAAAGAAAGAGGGAAAACAGAAAATAGAGACGTCTCAGCAGCGAATACTCATACACTCTCTTTCCTCAGTAGCAGCTGTTACAAATACACATTACATACACTCTAACTGTAGCATAGGATTTAACTTTTACCATGAGGATAATAGTAATATGAGAAATATAGCTAACTATTTTTCTAATGCCCCCTAGATGGAACTCCAGGATCACTAGCACAAAAGAAGCCCCCAACACTAGAAGCACATGGCAGCACAAGCACATGGCAGCACAAAAGAAGCCCTCAACACTAGAAGCACATGGCAGCACAAGCACATGGCAGCACAAAAGAAGCCCCCAACACTAGAAGCACATGGCAACACAAAAGAAGCCCCCAGCACTAGAAGCACATGGCAACACAAAAGAAGCCCCCAGCACTAGAAGCACATGGCAACACAAAAGAAGCCCCCAAGTATGCTTCATTAGAGACAGCATGTGTAGGCTCTAAATAAATCGCCCCGATCATCGGAGAATTGCAATCAGCACAATTATTAATAAACAGCTTGAAAGGCACACTTAAGGGGGTCTAATGCTAATGTTTTTGGTCATTTTTAAGAAGTTTTGGCAGCGCTTTAAAGTGCTTTAAGGTACCCAAGGTTACTGCAACCATTTTTGGCGCTCGCAAGCGCCCCCTCCCCCTCCCCCTCCCCTTCCCCTTTTTCCCCACCGACTGGACGAGCAGTGGTTTCAGGGACTCTGGGGCCCTTACTCAGACTGCTCGTTGCGGGTGATCAGGCCGCTACAGGTTCACAGAATTTACCAGATTTACCAGAATTTCCAGATACAGAAATACAGAACTACCCAAACAGTAAGGCAGTAGTACTCACCAGACCTTTGATCAGAGAGAGTTTGGATGCCAGTCTATCCAGCCGGTTTTCAATCGGGGGGTCAGCCGCAGGGACCGACTGACCAGACAAGTCAAGGTGTCCTTCTGGAGCACAAAGGGGCCCGGGGCGCCAAAGACCGTTAATCACCTGGAGGGGCCGATCCCTGACCGGTGGAGGCCCGATGCTGCAAGAGCAGAAGTCTTCCCACTGTGGCTGTGATGAGAGAGGCTTTTTGTTTAATTTAAAAGGGTCCCAACCTGGGGTGCCAAATGTTGCAGCCAACAGCTGAAAATGCTCTCATTCTCTCACTCACCCACAGAAGGAAGCACACAGACAGGCTGGAATGCAAACAGGATCTTTTAATGTGCACACAGGCCCAGACAGAGAGCCGGTACCCTCCACAAAAAAATCTGAGCCCCAAAGGACGTCCTACATTGTCTTATATACAGTACATTTTCAAACTCATTCTACAATATCATTCGTCTCAGGTATTTCCTGTCCACCAATCAGCAGCCCCTGGGGAAGGTGCCTGGGTGACCTATCCAAACCGGTATGCTCTGGTCTGCTGATTTCTGGGCAAGGGGGTATTGTGCTCAGGCCTGGAGGGGGGGGAAGGGTGCCTACTGAAACCTGTGTGTCTTTTCTTAGCAAGCTGATCACTATGTAAAATCCTCATGGCTTGGGGGGAAGGGTTACCCACAGCTAAACCTCATGGCTGCCTCACATGCTACATACCCTCTGATTAATCAATGGCTTTCCCAGGTCTCTCTTAATAACAGTCTATTAACGTTTTCTCCAGGAACTTGTCCAATCCTTTTTTTAAACCCAGCAATGCTAACCTCTTTTAAACACACCCTCCAGGAATGAGTTCCAAAGCTTAGCTATGCATTGAATGAAAATTATATATTTTCTCCTATTTGTTTTAATATGTCCCACTTTGCAGTCTCACAGTGTATCCCTTAGTCTTTCTACTTTTTGAAAGAGTAAACAATTGATTAATGTATCTCCAGGAACAAGCAGGAATGAGTCTTCACATATGGGTATCGTCGGTACTGACGGAGCCTGCGTGGGAACGCTCCCCAGCGTCCAGTAAGAAAGCTTTTGGGAGCATCCCACAGCGCCTGCGTGCTGCCCTCCCGCCTTTCCCAACCGCCTCTCTCCAGTTCTTCTTTTCCGCGGAGCCAGCAGGTCGTGTTCCTGTCACCGCAGAAGAATTCTTTATTTTTTTCTTTATTTTTCTGTGTCGCGTCTGCCTTCTTCGACGTCAGACCGGTACCGCCGGTCTTTTCTTTTCTTTCTTTTTAAAAAACAAAACAAAAAAACTTTTCTTTACTTCAACTGTGCATTTTTGGTTTGGGCCTTAGGCCTGAACATTTTTTCTCCTCATGGAGAAGCCCGCTTCTGGGTTCAAAAAGTGCACGAAGTGTGGCGGTACTATTTCTGTCACCGACACCCATGACTGGTGTCTAAAATGTTTGGGGCCTGACCATTCCATCATGGATTGTGTGTCCTGTACCATGATGTCTAAAAGAGGTTGGCAGAACTGAGCAGCCAAGCTCAGTACCCTGTTTCCCTCTGATGCAGCCTCGGTGGCATTGACGTCTTCCAGGGCTGCTTCTTCCTCCCATGGATCTCAGGTAACCAAACATAAATCTAGCCAGTCCTCAAAGGGCAAATCTCCCTCTAAGCATCGAGATGCCTCCGGGCTTGTCCTCGAGGATTCCGCACCGGCAAAATTACCCCGACGGGAAGTTCCGGCTTCCAAAGCATTGTCTATGGGGTCACAGGTTGACATCGATGGCTCGGCCTCGACCGATCACCTATTGCCGTGTTCTGGGGTACCGGTGGCCTCCACTGGTACCGACATCCAGACTCTGGTGGTGTCAATGGATCAGAAGATTCTGTCCATGCAGCGCACCCTAATGGCGTTTATGCAGGCTTCGATGCCTTCGGTACCGCAACAATCTCCGTTGCCGGTACTGACTCCGGCACCGGCATCGTTCCCGGTGCCGGTACCGATTGCATCGACATCGGCTTCGATGTCGACTGCAGCAGTACCCTGTCCGATGATACCCATCGGTACCAAACCGGTACCGCTTACTCCCGATGTCGATCCCACTCGGTACGCGTATCGGGCTTTACAGGAGCATCCGGACAGGCGGTACTTCGATTCCTCCGAAGACTCTGATTAGTCAGAGGCTTCTATCGAGGCACCGGTACTTCTTCCTCAGGAGTCTGATTCTCCAAAACGAAGAATGTCTCCTCCAGAAGATTTGTCTTTTCAGGACTTCATTAGGGAAGTGGCTAGGGGCCTCTTCATTACAGTGGCCCCTCAGTCAGAGCCTAGAGCCAAGCAACTAGATATTTTGCAATATCCTAAGGCTCCTAAAGAAGCAGCTACTTTACCTATTCATGAGATTCTCTATGATCTCATGTTGAGCATGTGGGAGACTGCTCTTACTACCTCTCCTCATTCTCGTAGCTTAGACACCATGTACCGTGTCCCTCCTTGTCCTGGCTTTCATAAGTCTCAGCTTCCTCACCATTCTATTGTGGTAGAGTCTGCCATGAGGAAAAGAGTGCAAAGAGACACTCATCTAATCCTCCAGGACGTGAATGCAGGACCCTTGATGCCTTTGGCCGAAGGGTTTTCCAAGCCAATATGCTTGCTGCCAGAATCAACTCCTATAGTCTCTATATGGGGATGTTTCTAAAAGAAGTCACAGATCATCTGCAGACTTTAGCCCCTTTTGTTTCAGAAGATAAAAGGCAGGAATTTCTCACTTGGCTTAAACATGCCCAAGATGTTTCCAAATTTTCCAATCGTGCAGCCTTTGACTCTTGAGTGTGTAAGCAGAGCCTCGGCTATTGCCATAGGTGCACGTAGAATTGCTTGGTTACAAGCCTCTGATTTGGAACTTTGGGTCCAAGATGAACTGGGAAATCTTCCTTGCACAGGTGAAAACCTTTTTGGCAGGGATTGGAAAGCAAAGGCCACTCATATGGATGCTGAGAACTCTGCTTTGGATCAACTTTCAAAGTCTACCTCTGCTCCTGCTAAGAAAAGATTGTTCAAAAAGACAGCCTTTTCTAAAAAGGGAAGATACTATCCTGCTTATGGTCAGCAGGCATCTTCTGCAGGTCGTTTTGCTGCAAAGCGTCAGCAACCACCTAAACAGGCCAAGTCAAAGGCTGCCAGACCTCCCACGGCTCAGCAGCCTCAGCCTCCTCAGGGCCTTTGACTTGCAACTAGAGAACTTAGCCTTTCTGGCTCTGGAAGAACCAGAGCCCCTCACCATTCCAGGAAGGTTGGCTTACTTTGCTCCCAGATGGGAGCAAATCCCAGCAGAGCAATGGACCCTCTCCATTATAAGGGAAGGGTACAAGCTTCATTTCTTAAACCTTCCTCCCCACACCTTGGTGAGACAGTTCAATTCTCCAACATCTCTCCTCAACCTTCTGGGTCAGGAGATTGCTACCCTTCTTGCCCAAGGGGCAATAGAAGAAGTACCCCTTCTTCAACAGGGCTCAGGGTTCTACTCCCCTTATTTTCTTATTCCAAAGAAAACAGGGGGCTACAGACCCATATTAGACCTCAGAGAATTGAACAAGTTTCTATTCAAAGAGAAATTCAAGATGATTTCTCTCGGTACTCTGCTGCCATACCTTCAGAGTCAGGATTGGCTTTGTTTTCTAGACCTCAAGGATGCGTACACCCATGTCCTCATCCATCCAACACACAGAAGGTTCCTTTGGTTCCTTTTTCAAGGAAAGCACTACCAATACAGGGTGCTTCCTTTCGGTCTGGCCTCTGCACCAAGGGTGTTCACGAAATGCATGGCAGTAGTAGCTGCATTTCTACGCACTCTAGGAATATTCGTTTTCCCATATCTGGACGACTGGCTCATTCGAGCTCCATCCCAGTCAGAGGCCCAGATTTCTCTAACCTGCACAATGCGTGTCCTTCAGTATTTGGGACTGGTAATAAACATCCAAAAATCCCATCTCATCCCTACTCAGTCCCTGGAGTTTATAGGGGCTTTGCTGGATACCACAACTGCAAGGGCCTATCTTCCTCAGGCCCGTTGCCTACGCTTGGTGCAGTTAGCCTCCCAGATATAGTTAAAGTCCCATTTAACTGCTCGAGAGATGTTACAACTACTAGGTCACATGGCATCCACCGTGCATGTGGTTCCATATGCTCGCCTTCACATGAGGGCAGCTCACTGGACTTTGTCCACCCAATGGACTCAGGCATCAGGTTGCCTGTTAGACAAAATAGCAAACTCCAGTCACCTATTTTGGTCTCTCCAGTGGTGGAAGTCCCCACCAAATCTGTTGCTGGGGTCCCCTTTTCAGCAGTCGCTACCCCAAGCAACTCTAACAGATACTTCTCCAATGGGTTGGGGAGCTCTTCTGCAGGATCTCTCCACCCAGGGCATCTGGTCTCCACAGGAGACTTCTCTGCATATCAATCTCTTGGAACTCAGAGCAATATTCTTAGCTCTCAGAGTGTTCCATTCCCTGCTCAGCTACAGGACAGTCCTCATCCATACGGACAACCAAGTAGCCATGTTCTATGTAAACAAGCAGGGCGGGACTGGCTCTCTGTCACTTTGCAACGAAGCTTTGCGACTGTGGGCCTTCGCCAGAGAGCATCACATCCATCTTCTGGCAGTATATCTTCTAAGCGTTCAAAACTCTTGGGCAGACAGAATCAGTCGAGTTCTGCTGCCACACGAGTGGTCCCTCCACATGGACCAGGTAGCCAGGATCTTTTGAATTTGGGGAACCCCGGACATAGACCTCTTTGCAAGTCTGTGGAATGCCAAACTTCCCCGGTTCTGTTCCAGAATTCCGTGTCAGGGAGTTTAGGCCAAGGATGCCTTCCTCCTTCACTGGGGTCAAGACTTTCTTTATGCCTTTCCACCAATTCCCCTAATTCCCAAGACACTATTCAAGCTTCAGAGAGATCAAGGGACCATGATCCTCATAGCACCACACTAGCCGCGCCAAGTGTGGTACCCTCTACTTCTGCATCTCTCTCAAGCTCCTTCCTTGGACTTGGGCTCTGCACCAGACCTTCTGTCCCAGGAAGAGGGAACTTTGTGGCACCCAAACCCCCAGTTGCTCCATCTCGGGGCTTGGTTGCTGAGGGCTTAGACCTTCAAGATTTTCATCTCAGCAAGTCAGAGATGTTATTCATGCCTCTAGAAAGCTTTCTACTAGACGTTCCTATGCTTTCAAATGGAAAAGATTTACCATTTGGTGTTCAGAGAAGGGTCTAAACCCTCTTTCAATACCTCTGAATTCTCTACTAGAGTATCTCCTGCATCTATCCCATGCAGGTCTGAAAACGAATTCAGTAAGAGTCCATTTGAGTGCTATTGCAGCATCCCTCAAGCCTCTCAATGGACAACCTATTTCCTCTCATCCTCTTATAGCAAGATTCATGAGAGGCCTTCTTTTAACTAAACCTCCCATTAGACCACCTCCAGTGCTATGGGACTTAAACCTGGTTCTTGGCCAGCTTATGAAGCCACCCTTTGAACCTTTAGCCACCACCTCCTTGAAATTTCTTTCTTGGAAGGTTATTTTTCTCATTGCAGTCACCTCAGCACGCCGCATCAGTGAGTTGCAAGCTTTGGTGGCTAATCCACCTTATACAAGGTTCCATCATGATAAGGTAGTCCTCAGGACCACTCCACACTTTATGCCTAAAGTTGTCTTGCCTTTTCATCTGAACCAAGAGGTATATTTACTTGTCTTTTTTCCAGGACCTCATGCATCAAATGCAGAGAGGAATCTTCATACCTTGGATTGTAAGAGAGCTCTTGCTTTTTACTTACAAAGAACACAGCAACATAGAAAGTCTTCTTAACTCTTTGTTGCTTTTGATCCTTCTCATTTAGGACTTCCAGTCTCTAAGAGAACACTGTCCAACTGGATTACTCAGTGTATTTCTTTCACCTACCAGAGTAGGAAACTTTCTTTGGAGGGCCATGTCACAGCTCACAATGTGAGAGCCATAGCAGCCTCAATGGCTCATCTAAACTCTGTGTCCATCAACCAAATCTGTCGAGCGGCCACCTGGGCCTCGGTTCATACCTTCACAGCCTATTACTGCTTGGACAAGGACTCCCGCCGGGATGCCTTCTTTGGTCAGGCTGTTCTCAAACACCTGTTCCGTTCCTAATCAACTCCTACCCACCTACCGTGGTTGGATGCCAGAGATCCATGGGAGGAGGAAGAGTCCTTTCCAAGGACACACAACCTGGGGTCTTCCCCTGGCATCTGCAGCTAGGGAGTCCCCATATGTGAAGACTTATTCCTGCTTGTTCCTGGAGATAGCACAGTTACTTACCTGTAACAGGTGATCTCTGGGAACAGCAGTAATAAGTATTCACAACCCACCCACCTCCCCTAGGAGTTGTATCTTTCCTTTCCTCTCTCTCTCTCTTTGTCTCAGCTTTAAAACTCAAACTGGAGAGAAGCAGTTGGGAAAGGCGGGAAGGCTGGCGCTGTGGGATGCTCCCAAAAGCTTTCTTACTGTACAGTGGGGAGCGTTCCCGCGCAGGTTCCGTCGGTACCGACGATACCCATATGTGAAGACTTATTCCTGCTGTTCCCAGAGATCACCTGTTACAGGTAAGTAACTGTGCTTTCTCTGTTCCATTCCACTAAGGATTTTATAAATGTCTATCACATCTCCCCTCAGCTGTCTCTTCTCCAAACTAAGGTGCCCTAACCTCTTTAGCCTTTCCTCATACGAGGGGATCATTCTATCCCTTTTATCATTTTGATTGCTCTTCTCTGTACTTTTTCTAAATCCACTATATCTTTTTTGAGATGGGGTTACCAGAATTGCACATAATACTCAAGGCACAATAGCACCATAAAGCAATCCAGAGGCATTACGATATTCTTTGTTTTATTCTGATTTCCCTCCTAATAAGTCCTGTTTGCTTTTTTTGGGTTGTAGCCACACACTGGGCAGAAGATTTTAATATATTGTCACTATTACGCCTAGATCCTTTTCCTGAATTGTAAAACCTACATTGAGTAGCTATGATTTGGGTATTCCTCCCTACTTGTAGCACCTTGCACTTGTCCACATTAAATTTCATTTCCCATTCGGTTACACTCTTTCCCATGTTCAGAAGGTCCTTGTGCAATTTCTTACAATCAGCATGTGATTTAACAATTCTGAATAAGTTGCTGTTGTTATCAAATTTAAGGTCGTTGCTCATTGTTCCCATTTTCAGATCATGTATAACTTAAAAAGCACCTGTCCCGGTATAGATCCCTGGAGTACTCCACTATTCACCTTCCTCCATTGATAAAAATTGGCCATTTAACCTTATTCTCTGTTTTCTATCATTTAACCAGCTCTCTATCCCAGAATAGCACTGGCACTTACACATATATGTGAGATATTCCACAAAAATCCACTTATAAGAAAAGCTCCTTAAAGGCAAATTTTGTACATTTATAAGGACATTCTTAATAGCAAAGGCTTAGGCATCATCATCCCCCTCATTCATTTTTCTAAATCCCTTGCTGGAATGTGCAATTTGCTGACTCTTATTTAACATTTCTTATATACTTTCTTTCATGATATCAAGGCAGTTTACATTGAACAAACTGAAATTACATTGAATAGGGCATTATAACTTGGAGAACTATTTTACAGGGAACATGGGCAATGGCGGGTTAAGTGACTTGCCCAAGACTACAAGGAGTACCTGTGGGACTAGAAACCCCAGTCCTTCTGGCCCAAGGTTGCTGTCCTCTAGTGGGATTTGAACCCCTGACCTTCTGGCCTGAGGTGACTTGCCCCAACCACTAGGCCACTCCTCCCTCCCTCATGTGTGCCCTGTTGAAGGTGTTTTACAAATATTTGTGCATGCCTGTGCAAAATTGGGTATACACTATCAGAGATTGGTGGGTTATAAATCCCTTTAAATAAATAAGTAAATTTTGGGACTGCCAGACTACGCCCCCCCCACCTTAGAATCTATGGGAGACATATATTCAAAGCGATTAGCATGGTTAGTAGACCTGCTGACTGAGTTAATTTCAGTAGGCAGAATGTTTAGCAGCATAGAGCCAGTTGGTGACATGGAATGTCCCCTCTTAACACCCCTAAATGCCCCAAAGCCGACCATGTAGCATTGGTGCGTTCCAGGGGCGGAGCTCACGGTGATATTCAGCTGCTGGCCAGTTATTGTAAACCAACTAAAGTTAGTAACTTTAAAGGCTGGCCTAACTTTAGCCAGTTTAACTTACCAGGCAGCATCTGGATATCGCTGCTGCTGGATTAGCTAAAATGCTGACCAGGCACATTCGATATTGCCCTAGCATTGAATATCTGGTCTTCAAGCGGTGATGATCATTCACTCGAAGTGAGCTGGCTGCCACTGCTGAATATTGGCCCCATGTGCCATTGGACATCTCATGAATAAATAAAGTATTGTAAAATCAGCCTTCTAAAAAGACCTTAGCATAACAGTACAATAATCTCAACAGAATAATCACAACTGCAAACAAAAGCACTTAACATCACTTAAACAGAACTATAACATCAAAGGGGTCTTTTATTGAAAGGCGCTAGTTAGTAGCGTGCGTCTGACACACACACTAAGAGCACGTTGTGGACATATGTTCCAAGCTAGCATGGGGCCATGAGTGGACGGGTTAGGAGCACAGAGTGTGCATGATGAGCTCAGCGCAGTTAGCATGGGGTTCACACAGCATGCTACCGGGGGTGCACCTAACACCACTTCAATAGGGGACGGAAGTCCATATTAACTGCAGGTGAAATACTTTCTATGGCCTGGCCGTTATCAAGGGTGTTTTGCATCTAATGCCAGGGCCAGCCCAAGCACTAGGCAAACTAGACGGTTGCCTAGGGCAGCAACTTCGAAGGCAGCAAAAGCAGGACATTCAAAGCTAAATAATAGATTTTGACAGTGAAAGGGAGTGTAAAGCTTGAGGTTCGCCTAGGACCCCAACACTTTGAACCAACTCTAGGGCCAGCCCTGCCTAATGCACCATTTTGACACTGTTGGCATATTAGGGGCAACACCTCAGCGCCCTTTAGTAAAATACCCCCCTCCCCAAGACAAAATAAAATTAACTGGGTTCTGCATTTCTCTTCTAGAATTATCCGTCCTTAACCTTGAAACTCCTTTTCTTATAATCACGATGAAGCTAGTAAAGTACTCTGACCTTCTTTAACATGTTCTGTTTTGATAGCATATGTGGGGTTAAATGACTAAGGTACACCATGAAAATGAAATTGCCTTGTTAATACACTTTTCAGTTCTGCTGACTCTAACTTAAATACTGAAAACACACTATATTTCACTTCCGCTCAAATGAGTGCCCAGTGACCTCTCTACTGCCACATTATTAATTTTTATGCCCTGCAGAGATAGCTATGGTACATTTGAATTTTTGCCACACAGTTGCATTTCTTTAAACGTCTGAAATAGATTGCTAAAGAAGATCACCATTAAACTTCAATCAGAACAGTGGCCATTCTGAATGATTCTGTTGCCATTGGTGCCAAAAAGGAAGCAGGGCCCGTAGCACTTTCACTTGAAATGTAGAGGGATTTTAGATTTAACCCGTTTTGGACCAGCGTATGTTTTACATACATAAGGTTTCCATACTTGCTACTCAACTGTTTACTAATTAATGGTTATAAATTCAATGGAACTATGTTTAGCTATTATCGTTATGTCAAAAAGCGTTATATACAGATTTTTTTTTATCTGAGATCTAGTTAGTTTAATAGGTATTTGAAATTTGCTGATTTTGGCGGTACTGGTGGCTCAACATAGAAAGATCACAAAAAATAGTAAGTAGCTTATAATGCTGTAATAGCTACTATTTTGCAAATAAAAGTGTAGACTTTAGAAAATAGGTTTAGATAACGGGAAGGCTGCGCGCCCACGTGCCGGGTGGCCGCCGATAACCGGGTCGGTGGTGCGATGCGTGGCCCCGGCCCCCTGGAGTGGGAGGGGATGTTGGTGGCGTATTAGGAAGCTCATTGGCTCCCGCGGTGGATTGAGAAGCGCGGGAGCCAGTGAATGAGCTGTTGGAGGATGGGAGAGGTGGAGGCGAGGCGATCGGAACCGGGGGGTAGGCAGTTGCCGGTTTTTGCTGCAGGGCAAGGTGCTGGCATCCCAACCGCCCAGCCCTTGGGTTGGGGGGGGGTTTGGGGGGAGAGGGGTTGCAGCTGGTGGGGGAGGCAGGATCCCGGAGGTGTCTGGGGTCTGGAGCCGTTGGCAATACACAGGGTGGGGTACCCCTGACCTGGAGAACCTCTCGGGGCTTTTGCTAATAATATGGCGAAGCCGGAGGAGAGGGGGCGGGAATTGCCTAGGGCGGGTTCACGGCGGAGGTGGGAGGGAACTCACTTTGCTACTCATACGGCTGGTGAGGGTACGTCCCCCTGCCAGAACCCGAATGAGTAATGTTTTGTCTGGTAGTTTGTTGGAAAATGTTATGGTTTAATAAAGCTGCGACCAGTTGGTTTCCCAAAGTGTTGTGTTGTGATTATTTTGGGGCTGTGGGGGGGAGGGGGAGTCAGTTCGGGGAGGGAGTGACGCGTGCACCGTACCCGGTTACTGTAAGTTACTTAGTGTCAGAGTTATTGGTGCATATATTGGCCTTGTATGTTTTTCATACGCTGGGCTAATATGTTGTCGAAACTAATTGCTGTCAAGCGTTCGGTTCTAGGTGTTTCAATGGTGCAATATCAACGCACTGCATCAGAAATGTTTTCACGTGTATCATATTCTGCCATCAGAATGGACTGTTGACAAACTATATTATATCATAATAAAGTGTTTTAAATAAACTGCAGTTTCAATAGTATCATACAGTATGATTATGTCAATGAATATTGGAACTGAATCCTATCTTTTCTGAAGACGGACAATATACTAGATTGGACCCGTGTATGAAAACATACACTATGTGAAGCTTCTATTTTCTGCAAAGTTTTCATATTTTTTATTATTGCCAGTATTTCATAGTTGTTTGAGTGTAACAAATCTAATAAATCATCCAGAAGAGAGAGAGAGAATATGCGAGCTGTCCAAAACGGGTTAACTCACACAGTTTTCAGGAATAATTCAAGGCAAATTACATTCAGGTACAATAGATATTTGGAAATCGGTAACAGGAGAATTCTAAGCCCCCATCATCAACCTTCATTCGCAATTTAGGGCATTTTCTCCATTTTTCTAATATTTTGTAACCCAGCCATGGCAATGATAGTCCTTGATTGGGTGCCACAGATCACAGTTCAATCCAGAGCCTAGTATGCATACACCCTAGTTCCAGCCAGCAGGTGTTGTCATTTTGCTAGGACTTGAACTTCCTCACACCTACGCATACATACAAGGGCCATATTGACACAAGAGCTTAGTCAGCACCATTTTTGAAGATGCTGGGAGCAAGATGGGGACAGAGCAAACCTCCCTCCATCACACATCAGCCTCTTCTGATGTGGTAAGATTGTGGGACCTGATGGAGGGAGAGGGGGAAGAGAACTACTGGTCCATCAAGTCCTTACTAGTGGACCCTGAGTGGGGTGTGTTTAGCTGTCAGGTTAGCAGGAAGTTCCTTCTCATTCCAAGGGTGATGGTGAGAGGGAGGAGGCCATTAGTCTAGGGCCCTTCATGTCTGTATGTAGATTGTAGGCAAATTACATTTCCATTATTAATTGGCCCTTTCACTTTGGACTGTTTTGCAAGGGAAGAGGAGATTGCATGCTTTCCATCCCTGTAGTAACACCTGGTCAAAGTTGGATGAGTCCATGGAAAATAATGTGTAGAGCAGATAAGTGTGGGCCTACTAAAGCCTCATTTGCATATGCTTCCCTGTCAATGTGAAGTAGCCACCAAATTTAGCATCTACCTGTAATGTGCTAGAGGCCACTTTCTCATGTATTCAAGGTGATGTACAATCAGACATTAACATATACAGAAAATAGTAATAATGAAGAATGCACCCCCCATGAAACAAAATACACTAAAGTGAAATACAACCAACTTGCACATCCCTATACTGATGGAATATGTGAAGCACTTTCAGCTGTAGAACACTGTCCTACAACCAACCCTAACAAAACTACTCCTTGATCTCTGGAATGACCTACTATTGAATAATTTGCAATCAATAGTCTTTATTTCAATAATACCTCTTTCTGGAAATCAGTAAACTCTGCAATCTTGTTTTATTAAATTTAGTTGTCCTTTGCATAGTTTTTTCAAACACTGTGCTGAAGTCTCCATGCATGACAGTTTTAAAAATCTCATCATGCCCGTGGTCTCTTCACATCTCTAAGTATGACAATGTACCTTACCTTGTGATAGCATCTAAAATATGCCGCTCGCTCATCTGTGAACTTCTCCAGACGCTTTGGCCCTTTGCTTGAAGCTTTCTTGAACACCAACCAGCATCTCTGATAAATCTGAAGAACAAAACAATGAGCTGAACAGTCCCACTAACTGGAGTATTAATATTTGCATCTGAAAAGTTTCCTTTAACTTTATTTTCCCAAGTGCATTAGGGAAAAACAATAAACCACTAGTGAGGTTCCATGAGCAAAAAACAAATTTGAATGAATGATATAAATATGTAAATACTGTAACAGAGGTGTGTTGAATTAAAATGAAAAGCATTCACTTTAAATTTAGGTAGCATGTGTTTTTATGCTTTCAATTTTTATAAATAAACTGTAAGGAAAGAATCACCGATACAGGAGCAAGAGGCCCACAAATGCATGAAGGCCGCAGTACTAAATTATCGAACTCTGGCCATTAACACATGTTAAAGCATTAGGTGGCCCAAATTAGTTTGGCATGAATTTGCTTGTATTAAAGGTGGCATGTTAACAAAGACATTATTGCAAAAATATAATTATAAACTCCTTGGGCCTGAAATTGAGTTGAGCTGTCTATGCACCATGAAGGCGCATAGCCGTCCCCGTCGGCCTCTAACCCCAAATACTCAATACTGGGATCATATGCAGCCCTGCCATTGAATATCTGGGATTGCCGCACATGCCCCGGAGCCGTAGAAGCTAACTGGTTAGCAGCGATCTTGAACTGTAGCCAACATTTGCTTCTCCTAGTTTTACCCACAGGTTGCTAACCGGGTAGCAGTACGATAATGGCCACCTCCGCTCATGACACTCCCCAATGCTAAGCAATTACCACTGGGCGTGTAGAGGGGATATTCAGCAGCACTAACTGTTAGTGCCATTGAACATCCCGTTCAGCGGCATTTACATGGTTTACAGGTCTGTAAACTGTATAAATACCTTTTGAATATCGGGCCCCTTGAGTTGAATGTAAGCTTGTTATGTTAATGGACTTGGGTTCACATTTGTATATTTTGCAATACATTTTTCTCTGAGTTCATTTTAATTTTAGGGTATTTATAAATCACCCTTTTATGTTCAGTGCTTTGAGATTCTTGTAAAACAATGGTGTGATTTGCATCTCAATGCATTAGCATAGGTTTTTATGTCATCACTGTCATCCTACACCTTCAGTACATTGGTCTCATTTTTGAGTCATTATGAAGGTAATTTTTTAAGGCGAGATGTACTTCTAGGTACCAACTGTGCACCTAAGTGGTAGTTATTTTAGTCATTAACGTGGGTATGCAGGCCACATAACTGCATTAATGGCCTCTTATAAAACACAAACCAGTTGAAGGAACACACAGTGGAAGACACCATGGACATGAGTGGAGTTCAGGAGAAGCATGAACCAAGCACACAGCATGTGAACAGATTATAAAATGTTACAATTTATACATGTTCTTACAAACATTTATATCAGCTCTAAGGCTAGAATAAACGTAACCATCTTATGGCTTGATTCCTTCTACTTATGCTAGTACTTTCTAAAGACAAAGAGATGCCTACTTGTTTTTATAAAATAGGCTAAACTTAGACACCTTAATTAGTGTTTTAACTAAGTGTCCTCTAGAATTACCCTCATGGATGGCAATTTTAGAAATCTCCCTTGCAGGGAAATTGCAATGCTGAGTGAGTGTTTGGGACCTCTTCTATAAAGTAAACCACATGTGGGCTTTATTTCATAAACAGGGGAGAATGGATGTGTCCGAGTCTATTCACGGTAGTTACGCCTAGTCTAGAGAAGGAGTCACGACCTGAACCTAGATTGCTGCAATGACGCACATAAATCAGATTTAAACCCCATCTATGCTCCATCCCATGTGCACGCCAACTGAAGATATGCATGATGGGACTTACACGCACACTTGTAGATAGCAACCGCCAAAAACGTTTGCACATAAATACCCCCCAACCTTCAGAATAGGGACTACTGCACATTTCAAGCACATACTTCTCTGCGTGCCCTATATAGAATCAGCCCCTATACAGTATGGGCCCGATTCTGATCCTGATGTATATCTTCTTTGTACATCCAGGCTAACCTGGATGTACAAAGGAGATCACGATTCTGATCCTGCAGGGCTTGTCTAACCCCACGGGATCAGAATCATGAACAGGCCTGTACGTGCAGGCCGGGACTGTGATTCATTTCCAGCCTGCGTGTATAGCCATAGCCCAGTTAACTCAGCCAGGGCTTTTAAATGGAGCCACAGTGCCATGGTGTCCTGTTGCCATGGCATCGCGACTCCATTTAAAAGCCACGATGCTGGCCGCTGCTCCAAGATTAAAGCCCCACAGCCCAACCCCCAATCCAGCCTCCTAAGACCAGGATTGGGCTACAGGGACTTAACTGCCCACCGGGCCACTTAAAAGAACACGACCAGGGGAGTTATTCCACCTCGGAGGAGGAATAACTTCCCTGGCCATTTTGCCAGCCCTGGACGTAGAGGGCTGACATTAGAATCGGCCCTGTACATCCAGGGCTGCAACCGTCCACTCTCCACCCCTTCCCCGCCCCCATCTAACTTCTCCGCACAACCGGCGGGGAAGTTAGACAGGAGGGGAAAGCCAGCACGAATAGCGGGGTCCATCTCTGCCATTCATGCCTCAGAATAACCCCCTCTATGTGTTATTAGCATGGAGCAAAAGTGGTTGCAGTCAAAATAAAATAAGCTTAACAGACCAGGCTGAAATAAGGGTAGATATTGCACAATTATTAAAATATAAAGATAGTTAATCCAAAGGAATTCAAAAATGCACAATGAAAGAGTTGAAGGTAGGAAAAGGAATATGGAGAAGACAAAAGAATAGGAAAAAGGAAGAAAAGTCCGAAGAGGATGAAAAGAAAGAAAACATATTGCTCAGAGAGTGATCAAGAATGACCATGTTTTGGTTAAGGACTGTCTTTCTCCAGGGAAACTGTCCAAATAAACCATGGCTAAAGGACGGTCTTAACAGCAATTAATGCAAAGAAAACGTAGTTTGTAGTCCACTCAACTGCAAGACTAACCATAAGATTACAATTCGTCTCAACCAAAATTCTTCTTAGTTTTCTGGTCACTGCACATTGTACAGCCAGCTATCTATCTCCTACCCCAACATCTTGCACTGCACAGAAAGAGCATAGTGTAGAACCTTCATTGAGGGGCCTATTTACTACGGTGTGCTAAGGTTTTGCAGTTAACACACGTTAACTGAAAAGGTTATGATGTGTTAGGTGCAAAATCTTGCATTAAGTGTTAGGGGAAGCCTGCCATACAGTTAGCACATTTTATAGTGCTTATGTTAAGCCTTTTTTTTTTATAAAGATAGGTGGCTTAGGTTCTGGCAAAGACTGTGCCTTAAATTAAGGTGCAAACATTCAAACCAGCCCTAGAGCTGCCATAAACATCTTTACATTGTTAATTTTGTAGTGTACATTGAAATTATAGTATTTTATAATCTGTGTTCATTCTTGTGGGTTCTGTCCATGCTCTGCCCAACCCCAATCATGTGCACACCCACCAGCAGAGCACGTGAATGCCCGTACTTTACAATGGATCGTGCTTTATAAAAGGCTATTCACACCCCCACGTGGCCACATACACACATAACTAAAATATCACCAGAGTGGGTGCATACTCTACCACATACCCCACCTCCTTCATAAAGAGCAGAATTCACTAGTGTGTGTCGACAGCATGGCAGATATGTGGCATGCAGTTAGCTATAGCTCTTGAGCCATAACTATGTAACTACTAATATGAGAGTTAACATGATGAACAGTCCAACAGAGGAGCGGAGACCACAGCCCCACCAATAGTATCTTTGCAAAGACAATTTTAATAAAAGGATTTGACTTGGCCAAGTTTCAGCATCAAAGCTTGTGTCTAAGATCCTTGAGGCAGGCTTTGATGCCGAAACTTGGTCAAGTTGGGTCCTTTTATTAAAACTGTGTTTGTGATGATACTATTGGTTTGGCTGTGGTCGTTCCCCACTCCTGTTATTTGCAGAGGATTTCCTCATCCCTGTTTGTTTTACATTAATAGTTAGCTTTTAGCACAGAAGTTGTTCCTATATGTTAAGTTCAGTCCCTGCCTACTCTCACCCACTGTGCATCCCTTCATGAGCCCTTTAGTGCAACAATTAGTGCAACATGTTTACTAAAATGCACTACCAAGGTAGCATGGAGTTAGTGCAGTTTTGGCACATGCTAGAAACCCCACACTATCCTGGTAGCACATGTCAGGGTGGGGACTGGGCAGGATGGGGGTATTTCTTGTGCAGCAAAGTGCAGGAGTTAGTCACCCATGCTAATCCACTCTTCATGCAGGTAGCAGGGGTGCAACCAATGCCATCTCAATGGGTGGCATTAGTTGTACCCGTGGCCCATTTGCCCCTTAAAGTGCAGCTTTCCTGCACTAACTGCATGGGGACAGATTTATGCACTACCTTGTAGTTAGCTAGATGCCCCATGCTCCTTAATGCAGTGCATCAACTCTTAACGCGGCACTGTACCAACTATTAGCATAAACTAATAGCCTCTTCAAGCAGCTCAGTTAATAGGTCTCAGAGTATGAAATGCATGCCCCTTAACTTCAAACACCTTTGGGCAAATATGTTTGGAAGCTCTAATATAATTTCAGTTTCAAATGCAGTTCATTTAAATTATAGTGCCTTAATCCACTGATTTCCAATTTGTACAAAAGTCATCCAAAACTGGACTGGCTGTTCTCGAGTTTCCTTGTGGGCTTTCACCTTGCCAACCACTAGTGAATCATTCTGCTCATGTCCTGAATCACAGGTTTATTTATTTTATTTAATTTATTTATTTATTTATTTAACTGCATTTATATCCCGCTTTTCACCGGGTCAAAGCGGTGTAACATGTAACATAGGGAGGGGTAATTTCTTTTAGGGTGGGGCCATCGCCAGGGTCAACAATTAATGATTATGGGTGAACATAGACATGTTTTACTTCTGCTGAAATCTACGTGTGGGGTCATGGTGGTGTTTCTGTTGAGAGATGTTCCCGGAATAGGATTGTCTTTAGCTGTTTCTTAAATGATGTGATGTCGTTGTTGTTCTTGATGTGGTTCGGTAGAGAGTTCCAGAGGGATGGAGCATAGAGTTCAAATGCTCTGTTGCAGGTCCGTTGTGTAGATTTGGTTCTTTTGTGGGGGGACAACGATAGAATTATTGGAGGAATGTCTGGTTGATCTGTTGTGGGATGGTCGAGGCAGTAAGGAGTGTAGTGAGGTGTTCCGTGCTTGGTGGATAGTTTTGTGGATGAGTAGGATGGCTTTGTACTTGATTCTTGCCTGCAGTGGCAGGAGGTGAAGGTCTCTTAGGATTGGGGTGATGTGCTCCCATTTTTTTGCATTTTGAATAATCCTTGCTGTGGTGTTTAAAGCAGTACGGAGGGAGTTGGTGTGCGAGGCAGGAAGTCCATGGTAGATTATGTTGCAGAAATCCAGATGGGGGAGTGTCACAGCTTGCATCACTGTCCTAAAGTCGTGAGGTTCTAGGAGGGGCCGGAGTCGTTGGATAGTTTTAGCTTTGTGGAATATCATCCCGGCGGTTTTGTTGATTTGTTGTTTGAGGGTGAGAGCTTGATCAATGATGACGCCTAGATATCTTATTTGAGGCTGGACTTGTATTTGTGTGGTTCCCATGTTGAGGTGGGTGGGTGGTTTGAAGTCAGGTTTAAAAAAGAAAAACCTCTGCACTAATAGTTAAGTTTATAGTTTATTTAAAACTTGATATTACAGAGAGTGATATAACACCAGAGTGGTTTACAATTAAAATGTTTCAATATGAACATAAAAACAATGAGTAATGAGCCAATTAACAAAAATAAAATAAAACCACAAAAATTGGTACCTATATAAATCAAAAGAAAACTACAAATAAACACATATAAAATAAAATTGATTTCAGCAGGAACCCTGGCAGTGGAGCCTATCTAATCTGCTCCAAATGCCAATTTAAAAAAAATATATATGTTTTTAATCTCTTTCCTAAACTTCTTTAATGCAGAATCTGTTCTTATAGATAATGGTATAGAGTTCCAAAGAACTGGGGCCAAAAAGTGAAATGCTGACTTTTTGAGTCTATTCGTAGATGGCCGAGTTATTAGGTGGACCGGAGAGACCTAGGGGGTACATAAGGTGCAAGAAAAATCAGAAAATACACTGGAAGCCTTGAATCAAATGATTTATGAATCAAAAAGTAGAATTTTGTATTTAATATGTGATATGATTCTGGAAGCCAGTGATTTTCTTTCAAAAGTGGAGTTACAAGATCAAACTTCTTTGAAACATTGACATGTTTTATTTCTGCATTTTGAATCCATTGAAGTCATTTCAGTGCCAATACAGGAAACCCATTGTAAAGTGAATTACCATAGTCTAGGTGACTGGTCATGTCTCTAGTGAATTAAAAGTCATTAACGCAACTTTGTCAAGAAAGGATCGAATAGCACAAATTGACCTAAGTGAAGAAAAACAGGAGGAAACTACAGAAATTTGTTTCTTAAAAGATAATTGGGAGTCAATATGGCAACCTAGAATTTTAAGCGAAGAATGTGACAGGAGTGTATGGCCAGCAAGACAAGGTTTATGTGGCGTTGTGAAGACCACATAGCTTTGGTCTTCATTGGATTAAGCACTAGACAATGATCAGCCTATAGACACTCATTAAATGCATTAAGATCAGGTGAAGATGAATCAAAAAGCCATCACTTATCTGCAAAACAATGACTTGAAAATCCCAAGCTCTTGCTGGGCAGACTAGATGGCCCATACTTTCCTTTATCTGCCATCATATACTCTGTTACTATGAATAAGAAAAATCAATGGACTCGAGAACAGATTAAAAAGAATTGGACACGAAATAGATCTGAGGGACTCCACTAACCATATCTTCAGCACTAGATGTCATTAAATTAGATATTACTGTAAATGTACTCTGCGACAAAAAAGACAAACCAATTATATACTGTTCCCGTAATCCCAACAGATAAAGACACTGAAAAAATAATTGATGATCAATTAAATCAAAGGCTGCCATTGCGTTGAGAGGCTAGCTTACCTATATCAAGTGATCATCGAACCTCACTAAGCAAAGCTTTAAAACATGTACGGTGCTGTGCTGACTCCTAAAGTCAGACTTCCATGGATAAAGAATATTTGTTTTATCAATAAAGTCTCTTAATTGTAAGACAACTGTTCTTTTAGTAATTTTTGCAGCAAAACAAAGTGATGAGACTGCCAGATAATTACAGGCCAAAGAGGGATTCATAGAATCCTTTTTGTGTACTGACCTAACTGAAGCTGCCTTTCATAATAAGGAGAGCGCACCCTGCATTGGGTAGGCTAAATATAAGGGTGCAATGACTGTAACTGATTCTTTAAGAAAGTAGAAGGGACCAGATCCTTAACTGAGGGTTTTGGGCTTTAGCTGAGTAAGCATCTTATCAAACACAGCTGAGCTGATTAAATTGTTGCCCAAACACGAGTTGCTAGGAAGAAACTATTTGATCCAAGGATATAGGACCTGTATTCTTCTGGCACGGCTATGTGCTGCTATGACACATAGCCATCACCGCTTACCTTTAAACCCAGATATTCAATGCCAGGTCATATGCGGCCACAGCATTGAATATCGAGGGTTGCCGCACAGCCCAGAAGCTTACTGGGCAGTGGTGATATTGAGCCGCTTGCCCCGTTAACTCCCATGAGTAAAGATAGGTGCAGCAAAAGCAGGCCTATCTTTACCCGCAGGTGCTAACCGGGCAGCAGTTAGCAACTGGTGCTGCCCTTGGAACACCCGGCTAGCACTGGGGCATGTAGCAGAGATAATCAGGGATATTCAGCATGTTAGTACCACTGAATATCCCACGAAATGGCATTTACGTGGTTTACAGGTCTGTAAACTGTGTGAATGCCTTTGAATAACCAGACCCAAGGCTCTAATTGAGACCACCGTAAAGTAGATCCATAAAACTCTAGACGATGCAGTACTAGTTATAGAAGCCTGTAAAGAAGAAAAATCATTAATAAAAAAAAACCTAGCAAAGCAATCAGGAGATGGGAGAGAAAGTACAGAAGCAGCTTTATTCCAATGTTCTTTCAATATCTTGAAAAGCTCCTTTGCAGGATCGGTGCTATTTTGGATGCGCATTGAATAAAATTGATGCTTAGCCTTTGTTATGCTCTTCTCCTTTTACAGCTGTAGGGCCTCCTGAGTTTTAAACTTCCGCCAGACTCTTTCTGTTCGCTGAAGCTGCTGCTTCAGCACATGGAAAACCTGATGATACCATGGACTTGTCTTCCTTGGGAAGATCTTTTATTGACCACAGGGGCTGTATCATCTAAGGCAGTCTGAAGTGCGGCATTCCAGAGGAGTGCCTACTCTTCCAAAGAAAGTCAAAATATTCAGGAAACTCACATTTCTGAGCAAAGATATCTGGATCAAGTTCTTTCAGTCTACTAGAAGAAACCATTCATGGCTGGCTTTTCTGCTGTAGACCTGGAAACTTTAAATGGCAGGATAGTAAACAATGATCAGTCCAAGGACTAGACAAATTAGAAACATAAGAAACCCAACCAGATATAGAGCTGGATGCGTCGATTAAATCTAACACATGCCCTGCAGAAGGTGCAGGCAAATGATTTTGCTGGGTGAATTGAAGGCTAGATATAGGATCAAGAAAATCTGTCTCTTGCCATATGAGGATTACCTGCATGAATATTGAGATCTCCTAAAATTAGAAGATCACTAAATGAATAGAAACATCAACAATAGTTTGAATTAATTTATCCCAGTCCAATTGTGAAATTGATGGAGGAGAATAAAGGAGCAAAATACGTAACCATCATTGGGTGTTAATTCGAACCAGAAAGGATTCTGAATAAAGCAAAGGAAAAGAAATTGCTGTAGTCAGAAGTGAAGTGTCTAAAATAATACCTAACCCTTCCCCCATATAACCACAATTAGGTGGAACAGAAGAAGGAGTATCTCCCTCTCTTGACCACATTTCTGTAAGGCCCCAAAAATGAAGCCTATTTTGCTGAATCAGAGAATATCTGATTTGGTTTTTCCCCTCAATGAGTGTGTATTTAACAAGCCAGTTGTTACAGCAATAGACGAGACATCAGGACCAGTTCTCCTTGTAGCTTGCTTAATGTACAATGGACTGATTTTCTGAGTTTCACGGCATTCAATCCTGTCTTATTTTTTTATTAGAATCAATGCTGCCGTGAGTAACGCACCATACTCCCTTTTCTCTAGTTGCACACAAATGTTCAGAACTGTGACTTACTCGATTGCATTCAAAGTGAAGTATTATGCATAAGAGGACTTAATCGAAATCACACGGATCAAGATTTCCCATACAAATCTAAGATGGCATTAAAGTGGACAAGAAATGTCTAGTCTTGATCAAATTCAAATGGATAACACCTTTATAGATCTCCACTATCAAAACGATAACCTGAACAAACCCCAGTCTTTGTACAGCCTTAATGGATGCATTATCATGCTCTTAGCTGACTGTTTTTCTTGCCTTTATTTATTTATTTTTTTTAGAGAAGGTTTCATTTGAAATCAATAAACATCATTGTGATATGTCACATATAAAGTAGCACATAACATCTTCAAATAATGCCTATGATGGAACCGTCCTATTATTTCCCTAATGGAAATGTTACTGAGAGCACCCGGGGTCACTTTCTCATGACGGTGCAGTGCAAGTTGTTTCGGCAAGTTAATCTTCAAGGCATCAACATGTTGGTTGTTATCAGGTGACTCCCTCCATTTCCTTTCAGAGCTTCTTACTATTTCCATGCTCCTCTCTGCTAAACTTATCAGCTAATTTTTTTCCATTAGGATTTTCATCAAATTTACAAATACGTAAATTAAGGTGATCCCTTGGCATCGTAGAAATACAATTCAAAATAAAAATGCCAATGAAGAAAAATAAACCCAATTCTAGACTATATTATGGGAGGGGGGGGGAGAAGGAGAAAACCATATAGAGAGAATACACAAATAAGCCTATGGTGACATATATATCCCCCCATATAATACCTCCAAATATATTCCCCCCCCCCCCCCCCCGCTCTTCAAAACCTGTTGAAGTTGAAGAAAGCTAAAGTGACACAGCTTAAGAGGAAAACCTAAGTCAGGGAAAAGAGCAACCCCTTTCCCACAGAAGGCAACATCCTTATTTCTGAAGTAACATTTAAATACAATGCTCTTGTCCCTCTTGGAAGTCAAGGAAACCTACAGGGCTGCCTTGGTAGAAATATTAGTATTGGATGAGTCCAGAAAAGCTGAAATGTCAAAACTGTCCATAGAGGCAAGAATATCTATTCCTCCTTCTCCTTCCTCCTGCTGTCACCTCTTGGGGGCAAAAAATATCTTGGTGACCACTAATAGCTTCCCCTTGGGGTATTTTCCAAGCATCCCTCAGATATATCTTCTATAATTTCTGGGGGAAAGCAATCCTGTACATGGAAAACTCAGTAACCTAAGCTTATAACTGTAGTTCATTTTCCAAGGATTTAATTTTTGCATGTAATATAATACTACCTTTAACATAAGAACGCCTAGTAGCTTGCAGAGTTTGTATCTGGTCCTGCAATAAACCCATCTGCTGCTCTAGTTTAGTGATTTAGTTATGTAGTCTTGATTCCTGAGTGCACGCACCCAGGGTGGAATGGGAGAACCAGAGGGAATGTCATGTCATGGTCTCCGGGGTCTCCATTATTGGCCTTCCCATCTTTATGGAGGAGTTCGGATGCAATATTCCACTGCCCTATTGATACAAGACATCAAAGCCAGGTGAGATTTTCTCTTCGATTTTGTTTTGCCCATTCTACAACACACAACTCAGGAATCACCAGTTTATTTCAGGAGTCTTTAACACCAGTGTCCTATCATGGCACGTCCTCATCAGCTAATTATTTTAACTTTGTGTCTTACTGGATGAAGAATGAGGCAGTAATATTATACAAATAGACACAGGAGCCCCCAAGCTGATCCTAAATCAGCATCCAAATGATTTTCAGAAACGCACAGTAGGTAAAATTGGATTCCAAAATGAAAAATAGTTTATCGATCTGATTTCTTCGGTGAGGTAATAGTGCTAATAATAGAGGTGTACTTTTTTGTCTTTTGAAATGAAACAGGCAATTTTTACAAACTTTTTAAAATGAAAAAAGAAAACAATGAATTATGTTTATTTGTTCCTTTCATTAGAAAATAAGAAGCTGGCAGACCTATGTTGTCCTGTCTGTCACTGCAAAAAATAAAAATCAGTGCCATCATTTTACCCCGGTCTCTTCAACAGCCATATACCACAGTTGTGGGTTTCCATGGGATAGGAGCCACCCCTAGTCATTCCTGTTTCTCGGTGTAGTTTTATGAAATGGCACCAGTTGACCTGAGGTCAGAGCCTATATGAAGTCCTGCTATACAAGAAAATGGCAGCTGATAACATTTTGCAAAACTGCAGAGGGGGGCAGGAGCCACACTGGATCTCTCTTGACCCATTTAAACATATTGTCACCCATATTCTTACCTGCTCTTCACGCTTCGACCACGTCACTTCTCTCCTCATCTGTTTGCACTGGCTCCCGCTCACTTTTCGAATTCAATACAAGTTCCTCATCTTTGTCCACAGATCTATTCACACCGGCACCCCCCTCTATCTTGCCAATTTGGTCCGCCTCCACACCCCCCACCGCTCCCTCTGTTCCATACACGCAAACCGCACGATCCTCCCTTCCCCATCTCAAGCCCATCTGGAATCCACCCGCTCCTCCGCCTTCTATTTCCTCGGCCCCCAACTCTGGAACTCGCTTCCCCCAGCCCTCCGTCTTGAGTCCTCCTTCAAAAATTTCAAGGCCATCTTGAAAACCCACCTCTTCTATACAGCTTTTGACCTTCCCCTACCCCCCCATCTTCTCTCCCCCCCCCCCTTTGCTGATGCTTAATCAGTCTGTCCCCTCCTTTCGCTTTTCTGCTCCTCATCTGTCCTCTATCAGCCATTATTCTATTCTTTCCTATCAAACCTTCTGGCGTTCTTTTCTTTTTCTAGCACCTTTGTTTAATTTTTTGTGAACCACTCAGATGCTATCGTGATGGGCGGTATATCAAGTTCTCTAACAAACAAACATTGTGCAAATGGTGTAATATAGTAACATAATTCATTCAAGGATCAGAACAGTGAGACAAAGGAACCTGAACACACTACTTGTTCCAAACAACTTTTCAAAACTCAATAAAACTACAACAAATAGGGCCTTCAGCTTCAATGCTCTTTAATATGGAACGCTCTGCCGGATAAACTCAGATATCACAGATCTTTCAGCAATTCGAAAAGATCTTAAAACTTACCTATTTATAAAGTACTTTGGAGACTCATTCCCAATAGATGAAATATTTCCCACTTAAACTCATGTATACTCATATTCAGTTGTGAATTGATGAATATGAGTATACATGAGTTTAAGTGGGAGTTTAAGTACTTTTTCCTTGTTCTTACTCTATCTTACAATACCCAGTTCTCCACATTATCACATTTACTCTTTACACTAATAATTCTAGTGAACTACAATACATTTTTCCTTGCTCAGATAAGAACATTTTTGAAATTTGTAAATATTTAAATCTGTATATATGTTTAAACTATCTATATACCTAATCAGCATTTACTCAGCATTGTAACCCTCAAATTACCATTTTTATTGTAATTTCAGTTGTTTGAATAAGTTTCAATGTAATGTTCAAGTTTTGTTCTATGTAAACCACTTTGATTTTTCTGAAAGGCGGTATATAAAACGGTTCAATCAATCAATAAATAATAAATGACAGCAGATAAAGTACAGTATGGTCCATCCAGTCTGCAAAGTAAGGCATAGAGGGGGTAACCTGTTCAAAGCAACAGGCATTGGTACATTTTATTTATTTAAAATACTTTTATACCACAGCGCTCCCAATTAATAATCGGATCAGTGTGGTTTACATTACAAAAGCAATCAAGTTTTAAATTTCTTACAGAACACAGTAATTGATTCAGTTTCCTTCGGCCTTATAGGTAACCTGGACCAAAACTCAGCTGCCCTATCTGCAATAGCGTACCCTAACTTCTGCTTACTAACAATCCCCCCACTCACCGGGAAAAGAAAAAAAAAAACAGTTTCCTGCAGACATCTAGACCTAATCCTTAACTTGAAAGTAACATATCAGAAAAGCGGACCGGGACAGATTCATAAAAAAAATTTATACAAACAAATAAAATATATCTGCTAAAGAGGAAACCGGATCATGTTTCTGAACACCAAATATCAGCCTTGCTGCTGTATTCTGACAAAATTGTAATCTCTTTAACTGTTGTTGCAAACAGCTTAACAGAATTATATTACAATAATCCAAAAGGTTCAACGCCGTACTCTGCACTAAAAATTGAAAATGTTGCAGAGCAAAATAAGGGAGCAGCCTGCAAAATTGCCACATTTCAAGGAAACACTTCAACAGAGTCAAATTAACATGAGCTTTGATAGACAGATCCTCATCCAAAAACACCCCAGTACATGGCGCACCAATTCCCTCTGAAGATGGAGATGCTCTATAGCCTCCGATAGTGGCCTAGGAATTAATCGACTATTATTTAAACAAAGCACTTTTGTTTTGGCCACATTTAATTGGAAGTAGAGCAAGCCTGCCCATTTATCCAAAACTGAGAGCACACTGTTTAATGGTGAATAATAAGGGCCCGATCCAGAGACACAAATAGCGGGGCTGCATGTCTCACCATCTGGCCCAAATGCTGGAACACAATCTCCCCACATGCGCACAACTGCACTCAAAGTAGATCTGGACAGGGGTGGCATGGGGGCGGAGAGTGGGTGGGCCAGGCACCCAGATGTACAGGGCTGATTCAGGTCATGACCCTGTACATCCGGTGGCCACCATGAGGATGCCCAGATTATTCCCCCTTGAACGTGGAATAAGTGTGGGGCACCCATATGATCTGGCCTGGCAGCCGTAGAAGGTGAGGCCCCACTGCCCAATCCCAGCCCTGCAGATCCACAGCAGGAAGACTGGTCTGCTGGGGAGTTGGGCCTTCGGCACTCCTGCTGGGCATCCTGGTGCCATGGCGATGGGATGCCTTGACATCAGTGGGAGCAGAGGGAGGCCTGGTCATGCAAGCTTCCTAGATATCTCCCATGCCTGACGAAGGGACACGCCAGGCTCTCTTAATGCCCAATCCTGTAACCATGGGACCGTCTAGCTCCTGCAGTGCAGAATCAGGTACAATGGAGCCCATCCTGTTCTGGGAGGTCTCGATGGCCCAGACATGCCCCTTCCTGGACTGGGCTCCACATGTCTAGGAAAAGATAACAATACTAAAATATTGTCTGCATAAACATAATTCTTTAAATTTTCCTTATCCAATAACCAACCCAAAGATATCAATAATACACTAAACAATACCAGGGCCAATGGTGATCCCTGAGAGATCCCACATTCTGGTTTCCATATTTTGGTTTCATGACCTTGAACATTCCACCTTATCTTGAACAGTACATTTCCAATTCTGCAAAAAACTGAGAACTACTTAAGAACTTTTCTCGAGACCCCCAAGTAGTCCAACAGCATCTCATGGTCAGCAACATCGAAAGCCGAGCTCAAATCAAACTGTAGCTACCTATCCCTATACCAAAATATTGTTCATATCCGAAACCAGAGTACCCACTAGCAGCTCTGTATTATGAAATTTGCAAAACCCTAACTGAATTATTCAGACAATTATGATCTTCCAAATATTGTATAAGCTGACCCACAACCATTGCTTCCATTATCTTCGCAAACCATGGTATATTGGATATTGGCGAAATTGGATACATAATTGTTGATGTAGAGGGATCTGTTTAGATTCCTAAAATAACTTCCAGTAGATAACACTGTGAAAATTCTGAGCTTCCAGAAAATGTAGCAGCTGGAGAGTTTTCATGTCCATTTTTTCCAATTGTTCCTGCCTTACATTGATCAAATTATCTTAGCAATATTACAATGTAACTCTCTTTATCTGGTTAGCAAATCCCAGGGTCACACATCCAAATCATCCTAGTGCCGGCAGCACACTGTCAGTCAGTGTGTCTTATGTACAGAGTCCTTGGGACAGGACCAGGAAAATTCCTGGGAGGCCTACTGCGCTCACAGACGTGTACCTGCTGTTTCACTTCCAAAGAACTCAGTCTGGGCCCAAGTTCGGTTCTGAACCCAAAAAATCTTTTTTACTTATACTCCAAAAATAAATATCACTAGCCCACTTGGCTCAATTACATCCATGTCAATTTTTCAGTAAGGAGCAACAGTTAGTCTGGTGAACTTCCACCGCATTGCTGCGGGGTTTCATTAACCCAGCTGATACGGTTACTCACCAGTAATTCAGTCTCCGTCCTTAGCATCCTATGAAATTCTTGGAAGCACAGCTCTCACCTGATAAACAGCACACCTTCAGTGAACAACCCCTTTAGTGCTTTCTATAAAGTGTTCTCTGCCTGGCACCTAGCTGTGCCAGCCACTTGTTCTGCCTGGTATCTGGACCTTGCCAGAAATATCCTCCTCTAACCCTCATGGCTATGCCACCAAAGACTCTGCCTTGCCCCTGCTAGACATGTTTGCGCTTTCGTCCCACTCGTACAGGGAAGCTGAAGCCAGAGACCTTTATTTGTATTCCCCAGGTGGGTTTTCTCCAAACTTCCTCCCCTCCCTCAGTTTGCATCATCTCCTCTAGCTTAGGCCAGTTCCCCCCCCCCCACCCCCCATCCTGAGGGAGAAGCCAACTCCTAAGAGCCTCCTACCTATCCCACACCCCAGATAGGTTTCTTTTCTTTCCCACATTTATTTCCTTCCAGTGTTTTAAACCCCAAGAAGTTTTCAACTATTTTTTTCTTGGCGGGAAAAAGCCTACCCCACTAGTCTACAGCTTTGTTTCCTCTTGATCTCTTGCAATTTGAACCAAAACAACAAATTTGGATTCCAGATTCTGAAGTGACATAATAGAAACATAGAAATGTAGAAATATGACGACAGAAAAAGACCACATCTAGTCTGTCCTTCCATATCAACAACTACAACAGTCCCCATTTTTCCCTTAGAGATCCCTCTATGTTTGTCCCATGCTTTTTTTAATTCAGATACTGTCCTCATCTCTACCACCTCCACTGGGAGACTATTCCACGGATCCATCACTCTTTCTGTAAAGAAATATTTCTGTTTATCACTCCTGAATCTATCCTCCTTCACCCTCATCCCATGTCCCCTCATAGCAGAACTTGCTTTCAATTGAAAGAGGCTCTCCCCCCTGTACATTTATGCCACAGAGGTATTTAAACATCTCAATCATATCGCCTCTATCTCGCCTAGGTCCCGCTCTTCTTTAGTGGACAAAAGTACTTCACCCCCTATACTATAATTCTCCCTTGGATTGCTGCAGCCCAAATGCATGACCTTACATTTTTTAACATTAAGTCCCAGCTGCCAAATTCTAGACCATTCTTCAAGCTTAGCTAGATCCCTCCCCATGTTATCTACACCTTCCTGGGTGTCTACTCTATTGCAGATTTTAGTATCATCCGCAAAGAGGCAAACCTTACCTGACAGCCCTTCTGCTATATTACTAACAAAAATGTAAAAAGAATCGGACCAAGGACAGATCCCTGGGGCACACCACTGGTAACATCCTTCTCCTCAGAGTGAGCTCCATTTACCTGTACTCTTTGTCGCCTCCCACCCAACCAATTTCTAAGCCAAGCAGTAACTTTAGGGTCCATCCCTAGGGTGCTCAGTTTGTTTATAAGTTGCCTGTGAGGAACAGTGTCAAAGGCTTTACTGAAATCTAAATACACCACATCTAGGGCTCTCCCTCGGTCCAACTCCCTGGTCACCCGGTCAAAGAAATTAATCAGCATACTAGACTTTACTTATTTTTATCCATGTGATGTTTGTAGTGCATTGTAATGTACTACAATTTTATGACTACTGTTTTCTTCCATTTTAGGAATATGAATAAATATGGATTTGGGTTTGGTCATTTCCAGTTTTAAAAAGTCTTCCCAATTACTCTCAAAAGAGATCTGCTGAGGATTTGTAAAACTTTATTCTACTGTTTTGTCTGATCTACCAAAATGGACTCCAGCTGCTGGTGAACTCACTAGATCTCTGCAGGCTTTCGATTAAACACTGCCCTCTGATTGGCAATCCCCCATTGCAGAATTTAGCAGTTCTCTCCCCAGCATTTTCCAACAATGGCTCAGATGATCTCCCAAAGTACCCATCACCACTGTGGTATTGTTGTACATCCCACGCTTCTCTCAATGAAGACTCAAGCAGCCAGAGAGTTGCCACTCTCCAGAGGAACCTTGTTGCAGAAAATGGATTTTTGGCTTTTGCAGGTGACATTGAGTGCTCAAGCACTTGTGGATAAAATACAGTACTCTGGGGGTGAAGGAGTAGGAAGGGAGAGAGATTCCACCACCAGGCTCTCTCTCCAACAGGTCTAGCCAGAGTCTGGTAGCAAAAACATCAGGATCAGCATTGCCTGTTGGCCTTTTTCTGCCATAATCTACTGTGGGGGAATATTCAAAGCCATTTAGGTGATTTGCAAATCTGAAAACCACCCAACCCAGCACTAACATGGTTAATGGTACCAAATATCCCCAGGTGCAGCGGCAGCCTCTAAGTTCCCCGACGCTAGCCAGCTAGCATCAGAGCATTCCAGGGACGGAACAGAGGCTACAGTTACTTGGTTATCCCAGAGTGACTAAAATTAGGAGCTTTAATGGCTGGCCTAACTTTAGCCGATCAGTCAGATGCTGAATATCACCCTGACTGGTTAGCTAACTAATATTCAGCCAACCTGCATATTCAGTGCCAGTTGCCGGATATCACCCTAGTATTGAATATCCGGGTTCAATTTTCAGCCTCAATGGCTAGCCACTCTAGCATCACTAGCCACAGCTGCTTAATATCCCACCTCCCCCCCCCCCCTTATATGTTGTTATGCTATGCCCAAAATTGCCAACCCATGGGCATGTTCTGAGCAAGGTAAGTTTTGATCTACCTTTCCGCTGGCAATGAAAAAATGCAGAAAGCAAAGCAGTTTGATAGGAAAATTCCAGAAAAAAAAACACCCAGGGAGTATTTGTAGAACCTTTTGCCATTTTGATTCTCCCCAGCTAATAATCTTCAGCAAAAATGTCATTACAAAATCAAAGTGCATTGCACTGTGCGATGATAATAATTTTCCCATTGCATTTTGGATCTGTCTGGCTTCTGTATTATCTTATTGCTCCACAATAGTGGTCTCCATATTAAGGACACTTGACATTAAAAACTGCATGTTCTGATTAGTGTTCCAAGGACACACATTCCATTAAACTATTTTATTACCCTACCAGTCAGCCATGAAAATAACACCTTTGTTCTGGGTTTCACCATCTCTCTCCTGACAAGAATTGTGACCATCTGTTAGCACATTCCTATGCAATCTGTGAACTTCCAGCCCCTGCCGGCAGTCGGAAGAGGCTTGTTTTTATGAAGCATGTGCCGCATGAGAAAGCGCTTGCTTTCTGTGCTCCAGTGAACACTGCAGGTCTTAATAATAAGGACTGTGGAAATACTAACGAATGTGGAAAAGAATGGCACCCGCAATATTACATGAAGCGGGAAGCAGGCTGCGTAGTAAGGAAAGATGATTTATAATAAATGTAACTGTTAAATATGAATTCAAAGTAATGGTGAGTATCAAAATAAAATGCACTTATGTTCTTTTACAACCATATTGAATACTATGGTGCTGCATTCACTAGAAATCCCTCACCTGTTAAAATCAAAAGCAGATTAAAGATGAATGAATGCCAAAGGCATCCTTGGGCTGTCTCTGCTCTGTTAAAAAGCATTTTCTATGAGAGAGGGGGGAACTAAGATGGCAGACTGGGCTCAGAGTCGCGCAACGCTGCTTTTAAAATGTTACATTTTTCTCCTTTTGCCTATGCCTTTTCCTATGATGTATCTTTTGCCACCGATGTGTAGCATTACTTTGTGTTATATGTATATTCTTTTTCTGTAGCAAGTTTATGTCTTGTGTTCATTTTGAAAATTTGTATTAAGAAAAAATTCAAACAAGACATTTTCCCCTAAACTATATCTGACTTTGAGACTACAAGGGATACACCACCACCCTCTCCCTTCCCCCCCCCCCCCCCAACATGCTTCTTAGGGATTTGGGATTCCTGGGACAGCCAGCCTCAAACTTCAATAGCTCCTCCCTCAAGACCTGGCCCAGAATGTGGTCCTTTGGCTTTAAAATGTGCCCATCTATGTTTTACACTAGCTTGAGTTCTTTACAGCATCACTTAGATACCTACAATGACAACATAGAGGAGGGATTGTAACTCTAGACCCGATTTAGTAAAGCTTTTTCCGCATTGTGCATCTACAGGGAAGATAGCTTTAATAAATCACATCCACAGTCATTCTGCCGAAACACCAGTTCTGGGCTCTTTAAACCTAATCACCAGTCTCTTAACAGCAGGAAATTTATACCTCTCCCATCCTAGATTGCTGGTCAAGGAGAGCACGTTTGCGAGAAAAGAAGTAGCCACCCGTTAAAAGGGCGAGCTTCTGATTAAGGGCATTGTACAGCAGCTTCAAGCTGGCAGAACTGCAGAAATTACTGCATTGGATGCAAAAGGTTAAAAACCCAGAATATTCACCACTTTCAAATCAGTCATAAAAAGTGCCCTTTTTGCATTAAGGTTTCATCTAGAAGCATGACATGCGAGCAACTGAGTTTGTATTATTTCTCCTGAGAGCTCATGAATGCGGCTTCTTTTCTCCTAGATAAGGATATTTACTACGCCCTGTGCTGGTAACGCATGTGTGGGCTTCACACTACCTGCAGGGGGTGGGTACAGCTGTCCCCCTACATTTACCATGCGTCACTGTGGTAAAATGATCATTGAGGTGGGTGCAAGTTGCACCCATGGCACTTGTCCAGTAGGAACCTCTATCCCAGCCAGTCTCCAGCACAATACACACTGCAAGGATAGCATGAGGTTTGAGGGCAGAGCCCTGTGCTACCTTTTACAATGGCACCGATACCGCATGCTTTCGTAAACATGCTCCTAACATTTTTTAGCTTTTTGCACAGGAAAACACAAGCACATAGGGCAATAATCCCAGTAATCTCCCTCCCACTGATACAGTATTTACATTTTCAGGGTGCTAGGGTATTGCATCTAAAGCAGCAAAGGCACCAAAGCCATGACCAGTTATGCGCAATACCATTGCATGAACAGTCGGGGTTATGGAAAGCATTTCCCGGCAGTTAATGCAGAACCCCGGCCCTTAGTGCAGGTCACATTAGCACCTGTTGAGGTGGCGTTAGTGCCAGGTTCACACCCCATGCTACCTGCTTTAGCACAGGATCACCTACCTGTGTAGAGCACACCATGCCCACTTTCAGCCCCATCCCGCCCACGCATGACCGTAATGCAGGTTACACTTATTGCACAGAACCATGGCCCCGGGCTAGCTGGGCGCCAGAACCCGTGTTGTCAGCTGCCAACCTTTGGTAAACTGCACCATCAATGGGATGCTTTACTAAAGTACAGAGTCAGTCCTCCATTATCTCGTCTGACCCCAAGCCCCTGGGCACATCCAGTAGGGGGCCCAGTATTCAAAAGGACATGCGGTCAGCTGCAACTGTCAATCAGATAAGTCCTTTCTAAAAGCACTCCTTGCATTTAAATAGATAAATTGTATCCATTCAAGTGACTAATATTTAGGCATGGGTGTGTTAAGGTGTACTAGAATAGAACAAAGTTATTTATTTGGTTTTGGTTTAACTATAAGTATTATTTAAGTATTGTTTCCCTGTAATATAGTTACTATGTGTCATTAATGTTCTATGTAATGCAATATTTCAATGTTTTTGTTATATTATTTTAAAAGTTCTCTGTAAACAGCCCCTGATCTCTGGAAGGGGCAGTATAGAAAAGCACACAAATAAAAATAAATAAATAAATTAACTTCATCACATGCCTGTAACCAAACTTAAGACATGGTACAAAAACTTCAAATCAACATACAATCCCCCAATATATCAATAGTTCATCCTACCCAATAGCTACTAAAAATATAATTCATAGCATTCCATTACCTAACCCCAACCCATACGGCCTAACCAACCTAACTTATCGCCAAACTACCTAACTAGCAGGACTTTGCAAACCAGACCACCAAAAGAGCTGGCTGGATTGTAACCCTCACTAGACATATCCTTGAGAAAAGACCCAAGCTTTCAGCATTTTGTGAACGTTTTGATTATTTCTGCACACATTGAAAGTGATAACATATTCCACAAGTCATGTAAGAGACATTATCCTTCCAAGTATAGGCACATTGTCATTTAGGCAGTTTGCAGACCTGCAAATCCTCTAAATGTCACCGAGTGGGTTCTGCCACTAAATGCCCCAATGCTAACCAGCTGGCGTCGAAACGTTCTGTGGATGGCACAGAGGCAGCGCCCGGGGATAACCGGCTAGCAGCAATACTCAGCGGCAAATGCAACAGTCATGCATTATCAGGGGCATACCCACCGGGCTCCTGGCAGTTACAGTACAGAAATGCACAGCAAAAGCATTCACAATTAGCTAGGGTGCATTTAATGACACTCATTGAGGTGACATTAAGTGCAGCCAGACTAATTGCAACATTGGCAGCATGCGATCTGTACTCCCGCACTAACTGCGCTGTTGCTTTGACATCTGCCTTGGTATTATTAGCACATTTCTGGGTCAACATTGTGGCTAAGCTGCGGAGGAATTTTCTACCACTGCTGCATCTATTCTCTCCACGGACTACAGCAAGGGCAGAGTAGTCTCATACAGCTTCAAGGGAGCGCTATGAGTTATCAGATTTTTCAGAGCATCCAACACACACTAATTCCCTACATTAACTGTTTGAAAAAAACATAAAAATATAATGAAGTGTTGTGGGAGCTTTAGAATCAACCTTGTATTTCAGATATCAATGTAGTTCATAGGAGATGGTATAATCTCTATTTTTATTTCTGGACGTGGTTTCATGCCATCTGCTAATTATATTGTCTGTCTTTCGTATTTTGCACTGCACCTCCAGAAATTGTCTCTCATTTTCCTTTTTTTATCTTAGTATCTCGTACCCCTGGGTCTTGTGCTAGCTGCCTTAATAAAGAACAGTCTGGTATGTTTGTAATCTGATCTGATGCTGAGCTACAGCTGAACCCACTGATTTTGCTCAGAATTTCCAGGTAGGTTTCATCCATTGAATATAAGAATTTCTTAACGTATTTACTCAAGGATTTACAGAGATTGACGAAGGATTAAAATGTTTGTTTTCAATCTTGACTGTAGACTTTATCCTGGGACTTCATTTTTTTTCATAATCTCCCTGTGTTCTCCATGAACTCATTGCTCCCATCACAAGGTCAATTTTCTGTTTGTTAAAACAATGGGTCTCAATTCCAACATTTTGCAGGGACACGGCGCAATCCCAAATCAAGACATTCTATAATAAAAAGTCATAACCGCCGAACCTACAGCAAACCATGAAAACTGGATGCAACAGCTGGGACCATTGTGGCCCTGAACACCAGAGTTAGGACTTAAATCCGGTCACATCAAAAAATGTTTCTAATCCTGCACTGCCAAGAGCTGTTCATTGACCATATTTAAAGATGATTATTTTAGCACTGCAGATATTAGTGTCAAATAAAATACAATAATTGATAACATTAACCCTATTTTGAAAGGTATTTTTTCATAGACACAGAATGGAAGGAACCATTTGGAAAATTAGACCCTATCTAACATTATCTAGTAACCTGGAAAGTGAGCAGAGGGCGGTTGACGACCTGTCGCCTGCTCAGTCTGCCTAGAGCTATCAGGTTTTAGCAAGATGCTTCTCTTCCTAGCCACAGTATATTTGTGCAAATGTAAGGAACTGAGGGCAGGAAATGGACCATCACGGCTTGACCAAGAATTATTGGTATGGTGTAAGGATCATCTCCGAGATTAGGATGTCAGGATTCAGATGCATTATCAGAGTTCTTTTAAGAAAGCCACCTGACATATCAAAGCTGATTCAGAAAGAACTTTCCCCTATTCTTTAACTGTAGAAAAAAAATCTCTTTATTGAAACAGGCTCATTGTTTGCTATATGGACAATGCCATCAGTTGCCTGTACATTTTTTAGCTGAAGTATTCACTCTTAGTTCTTGAGGACTACAAACGGGATGAGATTTTAGGCTATCCCTAATAAATATATTTGTAATAAATTTTCATCCAGTGGGGTAGTATACCTGTAAATCTCCCTCATGCATATTCATTAGAGGTATTTGGAAAATCCATCCTGTTTGTAAACCTTTAGGACTAATCCGTAGCGTTGTTACCACTGTGGTATTTTTCAGGGGACTAAGATGCTCCTCAAAAGGATAGTTTTCAAAGCCATAAAACATGCATTTAGGGAAGAGGCATGAGCTGAGGTGAAAGCAGAAGATTACATTGTATTTTCAAATCTATGTGTGTTGCTTTCCTTACAAAAGCTACTTCTAGAAAAATCAGATGCAAGAATCTGCGACTACTTATGGCAAGTTTCCAAGGGAACAAAGATACATGCAAACGTTTTTGGTAAGTTGGTGCAAAGACTTTGCCGCAAAGTGTATCTTCTCAATACTGACACCTAAGGGAGTAATTCTATAAAGCATGTCCCATGTATAAAGCAAGTTTTATATAAGGAAAATAGGTGTTATAACATTGTACTAGTGAACACATGCATCGTGAAACAGAATTTCATTGAAGCTGTGAGGTAGGCAGGCACTTTATAAAATTCTTGTGTACCGGCATAGCGTGTACACAGATAACGGCTCACGCCTTTGAACTGGTGTAACTTTGGACTCTACGGAGTTTATTCTAGGTGCCTGCTTTGAAAGACACTTGCATATAGGTTCCCTGTTATAAACTTCCCCCTTCCAAAGACGTTTCCAGAAGTAACTCAGGACTTTGCCAGTCATAAGATGAGACTCTCTCCCCATTGCTCCCACCTAGAATAAAGCATCTATGCATGCACTTAGGATGTGCTTTAATTTGAAACAAAACAGGAAATTTCAACACAATATCCTATTTTTTTTTTATTTCGAGGTCAATATTCAGAACTCTTAGCCAGGCGGCTAAGGGTAGTGACCATGATTATGCCACATAATATCCCCGCAGACCACCGCAGCACTATCCAGTTAGAGCAGGGGGGCAGAGTGAGGGTGATGTCAGTGCTTTCCAGATAAGTGTCGACACTTATCCGGTTAGTGGATTTTCATTCAGCATCTATCCTGTTAACATAAGTCACGTGAAAAGCTGGCCTAAGTTGCAATCCAAACAAGTGCTGACTGCAAATCCGCTAATCGGATAAGTTTGGTACTCAGCGGCAAATGCAACAGTCATGCATTGTCAGGGGCATACCCACCAGGTTCCTGGCAGTTACAGTACAGAAAGGCACAGCAACAGCATTCTCAATTAGCTAGGGTGCATTTAATGACACTCAGAGGTGACATTAAGTGCAGCCAGACTAATTGCAGCATTGACAGCATGCGATCAGTACTCCCACACTAACTGCACTGTTGCTTTGACATCTGCCTTGGTATTTATTAGCACATTTCTGGGTCAACATTGCAGCTAAGCTGCAGAGGAATTTTCTACCACTGCTGCATCAATTCTCTCCACGGACTACAGCAAGGGCAGAGTAGTCTCATACAGCTTCAAGGGAGCACTATGAGTTATCAGATTTTTCAGAACATCCAAAACATACTAGTTCCCTACATTAACTGTTTGAAAAAAACTGGATTGTGCCACTCAGGCCCGAACTTCAGTGGCATCTCCTATCCAGCTACTGCCACAGGTGGTGGTGGTGGTGTTAA
The DNA here is from genome assembly GCA_033557465.1 of Ichthyophis bannanicus. NCBI lineage: Eukaryota > Metazoa > Chordata > Amphibia > Gymnophiona > Ichthyophiidae > Ichthyophis > Ichthyophis bannanicus. The sequence continues at coordinate 112,184,151 of CM066049.1, read as the reverse complement.
GTGCCATCGAGTCGGAGTCGACTCATGGCGACCCTCTGGATAGCTATCCTAAATTGTCTTCAGTCTTGAGTCAGGCAGCTCATTGTTGACAGACTGGTACCCGTAGCTGCTGTTATTGTATCGATCCATCTCATTGCTGGCCTTCCTCTTTTGCGTTGACCTATCTTGCCAAGCATGATGTCTTTCTCTAATGATCTCGCTCTTCACATGATGTGTCCAAAGTATGAATGTCGAAGTCTTGTCATCTGAGTTTCTAAAGAAAGCTTAGGTTTGATCTCCTCTAGTACCGACTGGTTTGTTCTTCGGGCAGTCCATGGTATACACAGTATTCGCCGTCAGCACCATAATTCAAAGGCATCAATTTTCTTCCTGTCTGTCTTTTTCACTGTCCAGCTTTCACATCCATATGATGTTATTGAAAATACCATGGCTTGAACAAGTCGAATCTTTGTATGGAGAGAGACATCTCTGCTCTTGAGAATCTTATCTAGGTCTTTCATAGCCATTCTGCCAAGAGCAATGCGTCGTCTGATTTCTCGACTGCTTGTTGCTTCTTTATTGATAGTTGAGCCAAGTAGGGTAAAGTTGTTCACGATTTCAATTTCTTCTCCTTCAACGATGAACCTGTTGATTATGCCAGTTGTCATGATCTTTGTCTTCTTTACATTAAGGTGCAGGCCCATTTTGAGACTATGTTCTTTGATTATGAGAAGCAAATGTTTCAGATCATCTTCACTTTCAGCTAGTAATGTGGTATCATCACACCTCTGTTGTCCACCAGTCTTCACACCTCTGTTGTCTTCATACAATCCTGCTTCTCTGATGACTTGTTCTGCATATAAATTAAACTGGTAGGGGGAAAGTATGCAGCCTTGTCTTACACCTTTGCTTATTTTAAACCATTCTGTTTCTCCTTGTTCCGTTCGAACTGTTGCTTCTTGATCAATGTACAGATTGTGCAAGAGTACGATCAGGTGTTCTGGTATACCCATGCTTCTTAATGTGGCCCAGAGTTTCTCATAGTTTACACAGTCAAAAGCCTTGCTATAGTCGATAAAGCACAAATGGATATCCTTTTGGTATTCTTTAGTCTTTTCAAGGATCCATCTCACATTCGCAGTGATGTCTCTCGTTCCTCACCCTTTCCTAAACCCTGTTTGCACTTCAGGTAGTTCTTGTTCCAGGTATGGTTGTAGTCTCTTCTGAATAATCTTCAGTGGAATCTTGCTGGCATGTGGGATCAGAGCGATTGTGCGATAATTTCCACAGTCAGTTGGATCACCTTTCTTTAATATTGGTATAAACACAGATCTTTTCCAGTCAGTTGGCCATGATGTTGTCTTCCATATTTCTTGGCAGAGCCGTGTAAGTATGCTAACAGCTGCATCAGATTGCTGTAATACTTCTATGGGAATGCTATCAATATCTGGTGCTTTGTTCTTTGATAAGGCTTTCAATGCTGCTTTAACTTCTTTCATCACCAATGGTTCCCGTTCATAAAGGTACAGGTTGAAACAGCTGTTGGTCCACTTGATCTTTATCATATAAAAACTCTGTATATTCCTTCCACCTTTTTCGTGATCTTTTCAGCATCATTCAACATAGAACCTTGAGCATCTTGTAACATTCCAATTCGAAGCTGGAACTTTTTCTTTAACTCTCGTAGCTTTAGGAAAGCCGATCTTGTTCTTCCTCTAATAGTTTCTGCTTCTATTTCTTTGCATGCGTTGTTGTAGTACTTTTCCTTGTCCTGTCTTGCTGTACGTTGGAAATCTCTTGAGTTCTGTTATTGTCTTTCTTTCTCCTCTGGCTTTAGCTTCTCTGCATTTCTGGGCAATTTTCAGAGTTTCTTCCGTCATCCATTTTGGCTGTTTTTGCTTTTTCACCTTTTGTAGAGACTTCTCGCTTTCTTCCAACACAACCTTCTTGATGTCATTCCATAACTGTTCTGGAGCTCTGTCATTTGTATCTAAAAGCAGCAAATCGATTTTGCAGGCAGTCTTTAAATTCCAGTGGTATATTCTCAAGGTCATATTTTGCTGCATTCATGAGTGGTTTGCTCTTTTTCAACTTTAGCTTGAGTTTTGCATACTAGTAGTTGATGATCTGTACCACAGGTTTTGTCTTTGTTGATGTTATAGAACTTTTCCATCGTTGACTTCCACAGATGTAATCAATTTGATTTTTATACAATCCATTGGGTGAAGTCCATGTGTACAGTTGCCGCTTGTGTTGATGGAAGAAGGTGTTTGAAATGAATAGATTGTTGGTCTTGCAGAATTCTATCAGTCTTTCTCCAGCTTCATTTCTGTTGCCAAGTCCATATTTTCCAACTACTTTGTCGCCTTCTTTGTTGCCAACTTTTGCGTTCCAGTCACCCATGACTATCAGGATATCCTGTTTACATGTTCTGTCACTTTCAGCTTGTACTTGTTCATATAACTCTTCAATTTCATTCTCTTCTGCAGCTGTTGTTGGGGCATATATTTGAATTATAGTTGTGTTGATAGGCATTCCTTGTAGACGAATAGAGATTAAGCGTTTGCTGACTGCATTGTATTTCATTACAGTTCTTGCAAGTTTCTTCTTTATTATAAATGCAACACCATTTCTTCTTTGTCTTTCATTTCCAGCATAGTAGACCATGTGATCATCTGATGCAAAGTGACCGATGCCAGTCCATTTCAGTTCGCTGACACCCAACAGATCAAGTTGTACACGTTCCATTTCATTCTTGACCACCTCCAACTTCCCTTGGTTCATGCTTCCTACATTCCATGTTCCAATGTGTAAGACATCTTTACAGCTTCTGGCTCTCATTTCATGTGCAGCTAAATCAGCAGTCAGACATCCCGAGGGCTTTGATCCAACCACATCATAAATTCTGGCTTTACTCTGAAAAGTCTTCAGCTCTTCCCCAATAGCTAGTTGAGTGCCTTCCAAGCTGGGGTTCTCATCTTCCAGTACTATAGCACAGTTTGTTTTGTTGTAACTATCCATTGGGTTTTCATGGCAAGATACAGGAGTAGATTGCCCTGCCTTTCTTCCGTGCAGTTTAAGTTTGGTGTTGTTGCCGTTGTCACAGAAACGTGATCCTCCGCCGTCAACACTATCCCATTCTGCTGCTGCCCAGATGGGTGGTTTGTCTTGGTCTGGCACCTCAGCTGAGACCTGTCCATCTTGGGAGACCCTGCCAGTAGTTAAACTACCGATAGTTTTGCTCTCAGCATCACTGATGCACACAAGCCCTCACAGCACGACAAGCTGCAAACCAAGTGCAAACCACAGAATATCCCACCAATATTTAAGCACCATGACTGACCACTGTGGCATTTGAATATTGGCCTTTTTGAATATCAGCTCCTTCATTTTTAAAATCAAAGGAAAAAAAATCTGAAAATGAAATTTCATTCATTTTTTTTCCAATTAAGCACCACATCTACCATGAGAATGAAATGTTTCCCAAGCACTATTTCCATTCCCCCAACTCCCCCCCAAAGTCAGTTAGCCCTTCCATTGGGTCTTTTGAGGCAGGAGAAATTCCCAGTCTCTTCTGCCCCACTGTTGTGGTGCCATTTGGAATTTTTGACATACATTTCATTGTATTGCAGAAATTTAAAATGGTGTCAGACATGGGTTGGTTGATGCCATTTTATATTACTGCATCAACAATGCAGGCAAAATTGGAGAACGCTTCTACCCTTTGAAGACCTCACAGCTGAGATAAATGGCTCAGGGGGTCTGGAAAGGATCAGAACAACAACTATGTTTCTTTTCATAGGAAAGGGATGTTTGGATAGAGCATATTTTATAGCTTGTTTTGCTTTTCATTTATTTTCTTCCATTTCATTTGTTGCTTTTTGGGGCATGTTTACTAAATCATGCTCATTGCTAGCACAAGGTTCAGTACACAAAAAGCGTTCCACACTAAAATGTAGCACAGCAGCCCAGACTAATAGGTGAGCATGCGATTGGGCAGATGGAGAGTGTGTGTGGGGGGGAGGGGGGGGGGAGAACATGGGCCTCGACAGCAGCTCGCAGTTGGAGCAGGCATAATTGGCATGTTCTAACCATGATCGTCAACATTGTCTTAACGTTGACTCAATGGGTAACATTAGTTACACTCACATACCAGTTTACCACAGTGCCGTGCATTCACAACATGCCAGTGGTGGTGGGAGGATGGATACACAAGCCCGTGCTACTGGCATGATTATTTTGTAAACATGTCCCTTAGGGTCCAATTCCATCCAGGATGTATAGGCCCTCTGTGCACCTGGTCAAAACTGGATACACTGAGGGTGTCGTGATTCTGATCCCGTGGGATCAGAATCAACCTGGCTAGCTGTCAGGGCTTTTAAATGAAGCCATGGTGTCCAGTTGCCATGGCACCGCAGCTCCATTTAAAAGCCGCGATCCCTGGCTGCCGGCTTCCAAAGTGCTTTTCCCGCAGCCAAACCCCCAATCTGGCCTCCCATGGCCAGGGTCAGGCTATGGGGCATGCCCTCTGCCGCCCAATCCCAGCCCTAGTCCTGCCATTCCTGCCTCATCGCGGAAGTTATTCTGCCTCAGAGGTGGAATAACTTCCCTGTTCAATTTGCTGGCCGTGGATGTACAGTGCAGACATTAGAATCGGCCCTGTATGTCCAGGGCCGGTGACCTCCCACTGCCCACCCTAATGCTGCTCCCAATCTGCCCCTTTTCTGGCCACATCTAACTTCCCCATACAAAGTGCAGGGAAGGAGGATGGGGCCTTGAAATGGCGGGGATGGACTTCCCAATGGGACATCCATCCACACTATTCATTGGTCAGACTGACCCCCTTAATGTCTAATAAATGAAGCAAAAAACAAAACATAACATTAAGTAAAATTTGTATGCACACCCCTACTACATATGTGCTATGTGCTGTAACATGCAAACAATATTTTAATACAAACAACAGAATTAAAATATAAACCAACCCAATGCATGTAAATGATAGAAAAGTTGGCTAAGTTAGCAAAACACAAAACAAAAACATAATATCTAGGTTACTGAGAGAAATATCTATGAACTTTCTCAGAAGCGTGACATTCCATTTAATTGAAAAAGAAGATGCAGTCGGGAAAATTATGGTAATTCAGTTTCCAAGGCAAAGCTGAAGTAGAAATATTTAGAAAAAAAAATTAAAAAAATTGGAAAAAGATGTACTTTACATTTGCAAAAGCAATCTTAGAGAATGAAAAACAAGCTTTGTTATGTTTCATACTTGGAAGATGGAGAGGTTATTAAAATGACTCTTAGAGACAATAAGATATTGTCTAAGAAGTTAATGTATTATGCACTTTAACTATGTAGCAATCAAGACAAAAAAAAAGTATGTCAGTAGATATAGATCAATGAGTGATAGAACCTTTACATTCCTCAGACAAATCCTCTGGAACTCTCTTCCAGATAACCTTAGAGCTTTGGCTGACCTCTCGGACTTCAGGAAGCAACTCAAGACTCACTTATTTAAATAATATTTTACCCAACATAATTCTAACTCATACAGAAAAGTTCACCCAACAAAAACCTTACTCTTATCCCCCAAGTTCTCTAACCTTATCACCTTGTACCAGTTGCTACATTGTAGCTATGTTAATAGTTATAATCCTTGTGTCATTTGCCACTTTGTAACTATGTTACCAGTTATCATGTTTCTATGTAGTGTGCACTGTTCCTTGTAAAAGTTACATAAAAAAACAGGATGTGGATGTAACCAAGTTGGTTATTGTAAACTGCTTTGATCTCGTGATAAGGCGGTATTAAAAAAAAAAGCACATAAATAAAATAAATAGAGGAGCCCGTTTCCCAACTGCTGTACCACTGCATGTCTTGGTTAGCAAAATGGCAGGCCGGGACATGTATGTGGCAAGAGATACACGTACCCATTCCAGAATACCATCATGGACATGTCTACATTGCCAGGCCCATGGGCATCCATATTGGACATGTGCAAGTTTCTAAAATTACCTCAAAACTTGCAAGTGTCTAGGGTATAAATTCTGCAGATCCATGTCTTTTCTATCTGATGGAGATGTTGATCTAATAGGGTAGAAACAAGCTAATTTTAGAAAACGCTTACATGTGCCCACCTTCACTGCTGCCTCTCCGATGGAATTCCAGACGTTTTGACTTGGACGACCCACATTATACCTTCAGAGCCTTTCTAAATGTGCCTTCAAATGAATTTAATTTGACATTACACACACACACACAAGACTGACATTCTCATGGCTGAAATACTGTTTTGATGGCAGGAAGTACATTGAATATTGTCCTCTCTAACTGTGCTGTGTATTTGCTGCACACATCAGTGGTAACCTTTGGTATTGGAGCAGCTATATTTACTGATGCTGTGCAATCGCCCCTCATCCAGTACAGTCCTTTTTCCACCTTCTTACCCAAAGAATTGAAAAGAGATTACAAAACAAGCTCTCCACATCCAACATTTTCTTTAAAGTAATTATAAATTAGAAAATAAGCATCAAGCTATAGGGGAAAGGTTTATTTAACAACTTTTCTGGAAGGGGAAAATCTGTTGTCCTGTCAATGATGCACTTTATTGAAGAACACACAACAGTGTGACTGTACTGGCTACAGTTTGAATAAAGTTCATGGTGTTTCATTAAAAATAAAATGTTCATCTGTGTAATGATGGACCTTTCTATTTTCACTTTTTGCCCTTGTCATTTAGATACAGAAGAAAGGAAATTAGCATGTGTCTCGTGCTTATGATCAGTGTGATGCTCTATAATAAGGTATACCCAGATTGCTTGGAAACAGAAAGATCTGTTGGTAGAAAAAGACATTTTTCTGTAATCTCTGCACTCTTTCTATAGAGAAATATAAATACAGTTAAATAAATAAATAAATATAGTCATTGGCAGCTACCATCTAGTACAAAATGAAATTGGCAACACATTCTGAGTAGCCATAATGCCAGGCTAACAGATGGACTTGAATAGAGGAATACCAGAGCTTTGTACGCGAATTAGTGTTACGTAATAGAAGCTAGATACTCATCCATAAATGCTGATATATCAGCTTGAGCAGAGCTTCTAACATAATACAGTATAGCCTCGTTTGCTGGGAGTGGCATTAACTTTGAAAGACATGAAGGCACATTTTACAAAGGGTATCCTTGTGCAATCTGGACTGTCCAAGCTAGAACATCTAAGAAAAAAAGCAGGCACATCTAACTGCAGACAATTTCACAAACATGGACGTGCCCAATATGGATGTCTGTGGGGAAGCATCTATATCCCCAGAATAGCATTCCAGAATGGGGACATCTAATAGCCTAATGGAACAAGAACTGCCTGAAGTGCAAGCAGGGCTCAGGAAAGGGCAAGGAATGTGAGACATCATCACAGATCTATCTGTGAAAAGACAAAAGAATACCAAAGAATATCTGTGTTTTACCGACTACAGCACGACTTTTGACTGTGAAAACAATGAGAAACTCTGGGCCACATTAAGAAGCATGGGTATACCAGAACACCTGGTCGTTCTCTTGCACAACCTTTACATTCATAAGAGGCAACATTTCATACAGAAGGAGAAACAGAATGGTTTAAAAATCAGCAAAGGTGTACAACAAGGCTGCATACTTTACCATTACCTGGTTATTTTAAATGCAGAACAAACCAGAGAAGCCATACTGTATGAAGACTACTGAGGTGTGAAGATTGGTGGAAGACTCAACAACCTTCGCTATGCTGATGATGCCACATTTCTGGCTGAAAAGTGAAGACGATCTGAAACATTTGCTTCTCAAGATCAAGGAAGAGTTTTAAAATGTGTCTGCACCTTAATGTAAAGAAGGCAAAGATCCTGACAACTGGTAAAATCAATAAGTTCATTGTTGATGGAGAAGAAATTGAAATAGTGGAGCACTTTAACCTAGTTAGATCAACTATCAATTAAGGAGCAACAAGCAGTCAAGAAATCAAACAATGCATTGCTCTTGGCAGAATGGCTGTGAAGGTGCTAGACAAGAGTCTCAAGAGCAGGATGTCTCACTCCATACAAAGATTTGCTTGTTCAAGCCATGGCATTTTCATTAGCATCATATGGATGCAAAAGTTGGAAAGTGAAGAAGAAAGACAGGGAGAAAATTGATGTCTTTGAATTATGGTACTGGTGATGGATACTGTGTATACCATGGATTGCCCAAAGAACAAGTCAGTCAGTACTAGAGAAGATCAAACCAAAGCTTTCTTTAGAAGCACAGATGACAAGACTTCGACTTTAATACTTTTGGACACATCATACAAAGAGAGATCATTAAAGACATCATGCTTGGCAAAGTAGAAGGTCAACACAAAAGAGGAAGGCCAGAAATGAGATGGCTCGATATAACAGCATCTATGGGTGCCACTCTGTTAACAATGAGCAGCCAGACTGAAGACCGAACACAGTTTAGGACAACTATCCAGAGGGTCATCATGAGTCAACACAGACTTGATGGCATTTAAAAACAACTAATATCTCAGTATCACAGAGTACCTCCTCAAAACAAGCTATGCATCATATCATATACCATCGCTTAACTTTGAATGTCCAAGAGCCAGGAACAAAATTATGAAATCCTGCATAAAGTAAGGCCTACTTTTGTTTTTGGCCTAACGACATGTTTACTAACATACAATAAGATTCAGCATTTTAGCACACATTGGGGCTTGTTTACAAAGCTGCGGTAGCCGCGTCTGCTCGATATCGGAGCCGCGGCCCCGATATTGGTTGGAAACTGCTACCGCGGCTTTGTAAACAAGCCCCATTGACTGTGAAAAATTCATGCAGGAGGTGTGGCCAACCAGCACACAATTGATCATAGACAAACACACCAAATAGGGGATGAGAAGAACTATGAGGAAATGGTCACAGTACACAGTGATAAACAGGAGAATAAGGGGGTCAGGATCCAAAAGCAGCCTCGAAGCTTGAATATAACCCAGAGTTGGATCCTGACATACTGGCTCAGGTAGTCTGCTCCAAGTATACGGTGCACTAAGGTAGAACGAACAGGCAGTGGAAGAGGGGGCACAGATAAAAGGGATTTGCCTGATGAGCAGAGTTTCCGAAGAAGGGTGTAGGCAATGTCTACATCCCACCCCTAACTCACCCCCCCCCCCCTTGGTAATTGCCTAATCATGTGCTAAGCACTTAATTTGGGATTTTTACATTACTGGCAATTTTAGCATGTGGTCATGGTTACCAAGGTCCTGTGCTCTTTACCCCACCTATTTCCCAAGCTAACCATTAGTGCACTTAAGAAACAGCATAAACTGCTAGGTTTGCTAATTGCTACTAACCAGGTAAGTGCTCCCCCCCCCTCACCTTGCCCACAGACCACCCTAGCCCTAGCAGGTTAGTGCCATGGCAGAGGGAATACTGAGCAATACTAGCCAGATGTCGTCACTAAATATTGGGCTTAGGCTCGCCAGATAAACCCTTCTGAATATCAGACTCACAGTACCTACTTTTATGTAATTATATATGTAGGCATTCCCTAGGGTGGAGAATGTGTGAAAGTAGATATGTGATCAGAAGTTACACATGTATCTTCTAAAATAGAAATATAAGCACCGATTCTTACTGTGGCACAGATAGTGTTGGCTGTTTTGCATTGCCCTCTATATACTCAATGCACAGTAAAATCCATGTTAACACACCTAAGTGGTTTAGCAAATACGCCTCTTAATGAGATGCAGTTCAGTGGTAATAAAAACTTATGGCGTTCTTTTGCAAAGCAGGATGTGCCTTTCCTGATGCAAGATCACAGAACGTTCTCTTTTTTTCCCCCAACTTAAAGCTACCATTTCTATTGAGCTATAAATTAAAAGGATAAGTTCTTCAATTGAAAGAAGCTTCTGTACCTTATGAAATGGATTTATGTAAGCCTGTTTATAAAGTGCTATAGCCTTACTTACAGTCTAATATCCTTCTGGCTGAAATATTGCTGTAGCTTACAAGCATCACTACAGAAATATACAACAAAAAGGAGGCTGTATTATTTCTGTACTTTTTACAAAAGCTGTGGATTTTTTTCAGCTTTAAACAATTCCAGGCTGCAGGTGAAATGTGTTGATATGTATCTGGCTCATAAAGTGACCAACATATAACATAGTAAGAGCAGACAGTAAGTTATTTTTATACATTTTTTTCTGCAGTGTTTTATCCATGGAATACAGGTTTTATAAAATTACTCCACTGTATACATGCATAAAAGTATGTAGAGTGATAAGGTGGCATTCAGTTTTACGTGAAGTGCCTGTAGCAATTCCTCATGGGGAGAAGTTTGAATGCAGCATGGAAAGTGTTATAAAGTACAAACATAGTTTAGAAAATATGCATACACACGTGTCCTTCGCCCCCAAATAATTCACCTACTCCTAAGCAGATTTCTATATAAGCAGGTGTATTTCCACTGCAATTTATTTATTTATTTATTTATTTATTTGCGATTCTTCTATACCGCACCATTTATCATCAGCGTGGTTTACATGTAACCAAATTTGTACAATGTATAACAGTCTAACATTGACATTTACAGAGAACAGGGAACTTAAATTTATGCTGATTTTGTGTGGCTAGTTTACAAAGACCCCTAGGCACCTATGCTGTCTGTATAAAATAGCTCCAGAATAGGCACCTGCTTGCACGTTCCACCTAGGCAATCAGTTATAAAATTATCCTCTTCGAGACCAACATGGTTCTAGCCTGCATTGTAATGCTATTGCTAAAAGCACCTTACCTCGGAGACCATGACAGTAGAGTTGACAGACATGGCAACTGAGCAACTTCCTACAGGGGGGCAAGGAGAAGAGAGAAGTCTGAATGACCTGAAAGCCCCAAATTCAGCAATTCAAGAGACTGTCATGGTGAAATAAGGATACTCTTCTAGATCAGAGTCCTGCGACTGTGGTAGGAAGCAGACTGTGCAACACGTTTAGTCTGCAGATCACTTGGGGATTGATCCGTGCAATGTACAAGATCTTTCCAATGATAAACAATAGAAAGAGATGTAATTTTGGTGGATGGGCACGAAACGACACACATATTACCACAAACAATACCATCAGCAATACAATGCTTGGAATATGAGAAGCTTGTGATCCATTTAATATAGTAGCTAAAGTTCTAGTGGGGGGTCCACAAGCAAAATTTTGCTGAGGGCTCCCCTATTGCTACCCACCCCCCTCCCTGCTCCAGCAGCAACAGCAATGGCGGCAGCCCCACGCAGCAAACTTACATTTGTCTGCCGTGCTGTCTCCATTCCAGATCTGGAGGTATTCCTCCTGGGCCAAAGGTCTCGCAGGGTGGCTGTTATTGCAAGACTTCTATCTGAGAGGTAACTGCCAGGCCTGCAATGGAGGCAGCTCGGCAAACAAATCTAAGTAAGTTGTACTGCCATGTGGGCCCCCTTCCTGCCCATATCCACCCCCTCCCCTTTATTGCAGGGCCTGATTGGGCAAAATGTATGATGCAGATTTAATGTAACCTTATTGTTGAGTCTAAATAAACCCCTAGCATTTCTTTTGAAGTAGGACTATATGGTAGTTAGGATATTAACATAGTAAGACGACAGCAGATAAAGATCATCGTGGCCCGTCTAGTCTACCCACAAAGGTGGTTAGAGTTATCACTGCCACTCCACGCAGATTATCCCCACTATGCATATTTTATTTGGAGTATATAAAAGTTATTTAAAATTTTGATTTGAGCACAAATACTCCATTACTTTGATTCCGTTCTCTTGCTATTTAGCGATCTGTGGTTATCCCACACCTTTTAGAAGTCAGTTACTTTTTTTGATTGCACCTTATAAATAGTATCAAAACTTGTACAACACCACAAGAAGTAGAACACTGATAGTTAGTGCACTCGGTCTCCTTCAAAGTAGTCCCCTTCCAATAAAACACACTTTCTCCAGCAATCCTGTCATTGCTGAAAACAATTTTGAAATGCCTTTTTCATTATGCTGTGAAGCTGCTGTGTAATTTTGCTTAATGGTTTCCAAGTCATCAAATCTCTTTCCTTCCAGTGGTAATTTCAGTTTTGGAAACAAGAAAGAATCACAGGGTGTGAGGTCAGGTGAGGGCAGAGGATGGCAGACTTGCTCGATTTGGTGTTTGGCCAAGAACTGCTAGACAAGATGTGATGCGTGAGCTGAGGCATTATAATGAAGCAACCATTCACTGTTCCTGTGCAATTCTGGCATCTTATGATGAACTGCATCTCTCAAACGATTCAGAAATTGGACGTAGTACTCTATTGATGGTTTGGCCTTTTGAAACACTCACGATGAACAATACTCTGGTAATCAAGGAAAACTGTGAGCATGAACTCAACATTGCTCTTCACCAGATGAGCTTTCTTGAGTCTGAAAGAGCTTGGAGTCTTCCATTGTGAGGATTGAGCCTTAGATTCTGAGTCATAACCATAAACCCATGATTCATCGTGACCAGTAGTAATCTTTTTGATGAAATCTGAGTCATTTTCAATACATTCCAACAACTCCCTGACTGCAGATAGTTGATCTTTTTGGTCAGGGGACAGGAGTTTCAGCACGAATTTTGCAGACACACGTCTTGTCCCCAAATTGACAGTAAGAATAGACTGTACCAACCCAAAACTGATGTCCATGTCTTTGACAAGCTCCCTGGCATGCACTGCTTCAACTTTGTCTTCATTCCTGCTCGTGAATGGCTTTCCAGAACATTCGTCACTGTCACCACTTTGGCGGCCCTCTTGGAAACATTTATATTAGTCAAACTTAAGCATGGCTCATGCAATCACCACTATACTATACATTTGCTGTAACTTGTCATAAGTTTCTTTGCACAAATCTCCAAGTTTATGGCAGAAAGTAATGGAAATTTGCTGTTCAATTTTTTTCACTCATCGTAAATCTGAAAAACTGCTTTTACACGATACCAAACATCATGTACAGGTGTGATGCACACGCAGAGCACATAGCTAGGTCACTGTATGCTTAATAGCATCATGGTGTGACATATTGTTTTATAGCTACACAAGTCTTGATACTTTTTGATCACACCTCGTATGTCCCTGTTACCTTCACTAGGAGAGTATTCCAAACATCCACCAACCTTTCAGTCAAAAAATATTCCCTGTTGCTTTTAAATTGACTTCCTTTCATGTCCTCTAGTACTGTGGTTTCCTTAGAATAGATTTGTTCAATCTTTAATACCTTTCAAGTATTTAAATATTTGTGTCATATTTCTCCTGTCCTGCTTTTACTCTAGAGTTTAGATATTCAGAGTCTTCTCGTATGTCTTCTTACACAGACCCTCATGGACCTTCTTGCACCTAAGATGTCACATAAAACTTGGTTTTAACAAACCATACTATTTCTGGTGTGTTGGATAAGAAATTCAGTAATATTTTAAGTAAGATGAATAAAATCATACATTTGCATGGATTTTCCAGTGCATTTCAGCTTTTTCTTTTGTCTTTAATACAACAAGAAGGAAGAAAGGTTGCCAATGAAGGGGCATATTTACTAAAGTGTGGTAGCCAGGGACATGGGGTTTAGTGCAGGACTAACACGCATCTTGCCCCTGTGGTAGCCAGGACCATGCAGTAAAAATGCACCCGTGCTAAAAATACCCCACCAAGCACTGTGTGAATAAATGTTAGGGCAGAGTTGGGTCAGACAGTTGGCATGAGCAGCCACCTGGAATTAGCACAGCCATGTCAATGGAGCTTTTGACCACCAAAAATGCTACTAATGCAGGCACAGATAATGCCCGTCTCTGACAAGCTGCTATTTGCACTCATATGCCCATATGATATAGGCATGATCCTCATTGCCAAAACTACTCTGGGCCATGGTGCCAGTCCCTATGCTATCATCTGCAACATAGCAAATTATGACTTAAGCCTGTGTGGAAAACACATGAAGGAGGACCTCTACAATGGCAGCAGCAGGATGAGAGTATATTGCCCCTTCCTATCCCCGTAAAAGGTATATAGGTTGGCAGTCTTCCCCTCCATATGGAGATAGGTGTAGCTGTGGGATAGCATAAGCAAGACTGCAACACATGGCTAGACAACCAGTGCTGGTGCGGAGTAGAGAGCTAGGGTATGTTCTCAGAGACAATCTGAGATGGGCCATATGAGCCGGGTTGCAGATGGTTGCGTACAGTTTGGGGTGGGACATGCAAATCAGGTGTGCTGTCTGACCACCTCTTCCTTGTCATGGAGTCTATGTATCAGTGCATAGGTTCATCTCAAGGGATGTGCCAATGCCATGGTTTTTGTTTATGGGGGCACATGGTCCCTCATCCTGAGCATAGGACAACATGTCTGTGGCCCTATGGCTCCAAGCACCTGCTTACATTTAAAATACTAAAAGGAGGACTAGCTCATTTGCTCTCTTGTCAGTGTCCCCACGCCACCTGGCATATTCTTTAGGGGATGAGGTGTTCTTCCCATCTGGGGAGCATTTGTTGGCTACCTAAGGCTTGGGGGTCCTCGGTTTCCTGAAAGTTGATAGGTTGGAGCTAGGGTCTTTACTGGGGTGCCTTCTCCATAGTGGTGTGTATGATATATTGTGGCATGCTCCCAGAAGTCTCAACATGTGAGCAGCAATGGGTGGCTACTGAGATTTGCCTCTCACCCCCTAGACAGTGGTTTGGCCACAGGAGTGGGTATCCATCCTCAGTATGTCATGTGTGATTTTGGTGTCCAATATGCCAGACCTGGGTCTGGGCAACCTGGGCCCAGAGTTGCTGAAAGGATTGTTGGTAGAGCTCACTAGCCATATCTCTCCCATTCCTGTGTGATCTCTTTACTCGACCAGCAGATCTCCACACCAGGCCATTGCACCTCCCCTTCACCCAGGTAATGGCACCCGCTTCAGTGACAAGGGCACGGCGGATGGGAGGGGTAACAGGGAAGATACCATCACCCCCCAACAGAGGCCTGTTTACCAGTCCATTGCCCCCTAGGTTGTCGAGCACACTAGGTAACTCAGGGTGAGGGGATTTCATATTCCATTGCCCATTTTCTGGCAATATTGACACATATTCTTCTCCAAACTGAGGCCTTCTGTTCATGCAGATGCAACATCCATGCTCTAATTCAAACCAGACACTGGTGCAGCACAAATCTCTAGCCATGTATGTGTGTGTGTGTGTGTGCATTGCATATTTGTATGGCATGCCCCGTGTGCTTTGGCCCATATATCTGAGTTGTGCACCAGCATGCACATATTCTCCAGTCAGCCTTCTCTATCCTTCATTGGGCAGTTGCATTATGGTCTGTTGGTGGGGTTGAAGGTTATGTATTGCTGCCTGTTCTCTATACTAAGGAGTGGTGAGCTGCTTCCACACAACACATCTCTTGCTCAGATTCTGTTGGAGCTGCTTCTCCTTGGAATCCTCCTGCTGTACCTGTGTGGGTGTCTCCTCACTATACCACTTGTTGCACTCCATGTGGGAACATGGGATTATGGACAGGTGATGGCCAGTGGTTCCTGTGTATGTAGATTCACCTATGTACTGCTGCCCAGTGTCATGATGACAGGGTGTCACTTCAGTGTTTCTCAACCCTGGGTTATTCACTGCCTTGCTTTAGAGGGATAGAGTGATGCTGAATATGAATGTCCTCCTTTACCGACTCACACCGGGGATCATGTGGCACCCTCATGTACTGCTGCTATCACATGGGGTCACATATACTGTACAGCATATCTGCTGATAGTACCCGCTGGTTCCATGGCACGTGGCAGCTGCCTGGATATCTGCCAGAAGCTCTCACCCTCCACACAGCACAGAGCTGTGGCCCCCAGTGATATACATCTGCCGGGGGGGGGGGGTTGCATTGGTTTTAACATGTGAATGTGGGTGATACAGGGGCAAGAAGCACTTGCACACAGTCATTACTACACATACCTGATGTGCCTAGTGTGGAACAGCCTCCCTACCGTGAACATGCCTCCTGCTTTCAGCATGTCCACTCCTACCATATTAGAAAAGCACGCTAACCACCCTTTAATCCTGTGCTCCTTATAATGCTCTAGTAAACATGCCCTAAAGTGCCTTTGAACAAACCTTGTATATTTTGCCTTGCATATTTCAGGAAAGTGGTTATTCTCCAAAAGAAATTTCAATCTGATTGGTCTATTTGAGTTGAATTTATCCTTTGGATAAACAAAACTGGATTTTCACATAGTCAAAAGCACAAGAAATGAAATTGACTATTTGAAATTTCAGCCATATTAGAATGATACTAGAAAGCTAGTCAAGCCCAAGAAACACTTTTCACATGGGAGTGGAGGAGTGGCCTAGTGGTTGGGGCAAGGTACTTCAGGCCGGAAGGTCAGGGGTTCAAATCCCACTAGAGGACAGCAACCTTGGGCCGGAAGGACTGGGGTTTCTAGTCCCACAGGTGCTCCTTGTGGTCTTGGGCAAGCCACTTAACCCTCCATAGCCCATGTTCCCTGTAAAATAGTTATCTCCAAGTTATAATGCCCTGTTCAATGTAATTTCAGTTTGTTCAATGTAAACCGCACTGATGCAGAATAGCACGGTATATAAGAGAATGTAAAGAAATAAAGAAATAAAATAGTAACGCGCTGCTTAAATTCAAGTATATTGGCATATCGTTTTTCTCCAAAGAACACACAGGATGAGAGAGCATGTAAATTATTAACAAGCCAATTATGCATGGTTAGAATTTCACCCTTTCAAGTAAGGGTAACTTGATAGAGACTCTCGAGTTAACCTTTAGCGTACTGATTCACTAAGGTTGTTCTCCCTTTCTGTGCCTATGGATTAAGGCTAACCTTGATAGGGATTAGAAAGTGATCCTACTCTCTGTAGCTCTAACTGCAGCCTTTGACCTCCTTTAACAGCTTACAGACGTGAATATATCTGGCACGGCTCTTAGAAGGTTTTATTCCTACCTCAAGGATAGGAAATTTAGAGTATCTTGGTCTCAGGAAATATTGACACCCTGTAGATTCCTCCAGGGTGTCAATATTTCCTGAGACCAAGATACTCTAAATTTCCTATCCTTGAGGTAGGAATAAAACCTTCTAAGAGCCGTGCCAGATATATTCACGTCTGTAAGCTGTTAAAGGAGGTCAAAGGCTGCAAGAGCAGAGATGTCTCTCTCCATACAAAGATTCGACTTGTTCAAGCCATGGTATTTTCAATAACATCATATGGATGTGAAAGCTGGACAGTGAAAAAGACAGACAGGAAGAAAATTGATGCCTTTGAATTATGGTGCTGGCGGCGAATACTGTGTATACCATGGACTGCCCGAAGAACAAACCAGTTGGTACTAGAGGAGATCAAACCTAAGCTTTCTTTAGAAGCTCAGATGACAAGACTTCGACTTTCATACTTCGGACACATCATGCGAAGAGAGAGATCATTAGAGAAAGACATCATGCTTGGCAAGATAGAAGGTCAACGCAAAAGAGGAAGGCCAGCAATGAGATGGATCGCTACAATAACAGCAGCTACGGGTACCAGTCTGTCAACAATGAGCCGCCTGACTGAAGACCGAACACAATTTAGGATAGCTATCCAGAGTGTCGCCATGAGTCGACTCCGACTCGACGGCACTTAACAACAACAACAGATTCCTCCACCCCCATTGAGAGAGTGCAAATTTCATTTAAGCTAAACTTAATGATTCCTGGTTAGTTAACAACAACAACTGAAAGTGAACCCTCACAGGATGGTATGACATTTTTTGTTTCCTCTTCTTTTTATTGTAAGCCACTTCGATTTTTCTGAATATATGTCATATATTAAGTAGATGCTGACTAGGACTAATAAACCTTGATGAATCGGAAGACTAAGGGACTCTTTTACTAAAGCTTAATGAGCATTCATTTTATTAGTGTGTGTGTTAAGTACCACAGAAATAAAAGAGCTATTGGGCACTTAACATGCATTCATTTTGTTAACACACTTTAAAACCTTTAGAAAAAGAGCCCCCACAATTCTGTTCAAAATTTGTTTGGGCAATATTTGCAGTGTTCTCACATTGTGACCCAGTTAGGCTGCCCGAGTTGCTGTGTTTATTTAAAATAAAAAACAGAAAACCAAACAGTATAAATGTTTTCAAAATTAAAGCTCAACTTAAAATACTTCAACGTGACTGTATTCTGTTCTGTCCATGGCAATAATCCAAAAGGAGAGATGCTAGACTGTGCTATAGCTGCAGCAGATTCAATATAAAAAGTGTGCCAAGTCTCCAAAAATAAAATCTTCTTTCACTGATGAATTAAAATGGATTGGAAGAACTGCTGCCTCACTGAGTCAACAAATGGAGATTTTACTGTCTTACCCGAGGGTTCTGCTGTCCACGGAATGGAACAGAAGACATTGGGAGTGTTTACTGTTTGGGCTGTTGGCATGTCCTAATGCAGTGGCTTCATCAAGAGCACTTGACAATACACTTGCACAGAGATCAGATTGTTCACTGTCTCTCTTTCACATCCCTTTGGACATCTTACGGAATTGTTGCATATCCATGGTAATTGTATTGTGCTAATTATTTTGTTACCTTTTTGCAATCTTTCAACAAACAGTGAAAATGACATGAGTTATACTTTGAGGAGGTCATTTGATTAAGTCATTCTTATGTGCATCTGATAAAATACCAACCGGTGAAAAAGTAGGTGTTTTGGCATCAAGACACATACTATCAAGGCTGTGCCAAGGATATCTGATGCCCTAGACCAGTAGTTCCCAACCTAGCTCTCTGGTACCCCAGAACAGTCAGGTTTTCAGGGTATCTACAATGAACATGCATGAGATAGATCTGCATCCAATGGAAGTTGTGCATGCAGATTTTTCTCATGCATATTCATTGTGGATATCCCAAAAACCTGACTGGTCTGGGGTACTAGAGAACTGGGTTGGAAACTACTGGTCTAGACAAAGCTTCAGCTGTACGCCCCCCCCCCCCCCCCCGGCTGACTCAAGGCCCTACCTCCCCACCACAGTACAAGATATTTCATACACCCTCCCCCCTTGTCCAGCATCTCTTTCCCTACCTTCTCCAGGTGTCCAACATCTTCATTCTCTGGTCACCTGAAGGGGGGGGGGGGGTAGAGAATGAAGATGTTGGACACCTGGAGACTAACATTAACTAAGAACACACATTCTCTGGGGGAAGTTCCAAAATGGAAGTTTGCGTATACTTTTGTTTTTAAAATTCAATGGCTCTCAGTTATGGAATGATCCCTAAATTTTCTATACTGATGGTTTGCTACTTAGGTCAAAGTTACATCTGTTATCATATGGCACCACTAAGATTATAAACTCTAATGCCCTTTATTCAATATATTTGCCAAAAGCACCAAAAGGGAGCAAAGCCTTAGACCTTGAGCCGTAAGCATGTATTGGTGACGAAACTTACAGGTGGTGGCAGCTGGAAGAGGGTATTCCCAGGGTTACACACCATCAACATTGTTCTAACCTATGTTTGATCTCAGTACGAACTCTATTATGATCGAAAAATGTTATATTTTTCAACTTTATGCTGATATCTTGTTGTTTACTTCTTTTTCAATCGAGGCTGGACTCTTCTTCAAGTAGGCTAATTACTTTTAATGGTATTTTGTCCACTACTTCTGTGCATCTTCCTATATTCTAGTCCCCAGTTTCACTATGAGGCAGATTCCACATAGGCTGTAAATGTCCCGCATGCACTTGCAAATTGGGCAGGGGTGCTCTTCCAACCACATTCGACACCTGCAGACACAGACGTACACATTTCTGTAATCGGGCCAGGGTTGTTTTTGCCACATCCCGTTGAACATCCTGGGAATATATAATTGCAGAAAGGATGGCACCATTTCTGAGGACATCTCCGTGCTCACTGTATTCCGAAAACTCCCACTTCTCCAATCAGGTATGTCTCCACAATATAAATGTAGACACCCCTTCAGTTTCAACGTGCATCTCCTAAGCTTCTGCTCTCACTGGGAAATGGCTCCAAAGTTTCCCACAACTTCACTGAGGGGGAGCTAAACCTCATAATACAGGACATCCTTGCTTGATGTTCTGATAGGCAATGAGGGCACATGAGTGGGCGCCTACAAAAAGCAGTAGCAATGCCTCGCCATCTGCTGCAGGCCCACTGCCACTTGTATCACAACAGACATTGCAAGTAGAGGTAAGTGCACTGGAACTGGGTACTGACATTTCTCACAGCAGTCTCCGACATGTAGAGACACCTGCACCATAGAACGTTCACTCTGTTTTGGCTTATTTTGGCCTGTACACATCAGCAATCAGCGGGGCAACCCTACCTGCCTTCTGACAGTCAGCTTGTGACAATACTCTCCTGGTCAGGCCTGTGTTGGCATGGGAAGGGGGATCTCTGTGTCAGCTTACCTAGTAGCCAGCCTCCAGAGATTTCATCACTCTCAAAGCCTGCGTAGATCCCGGACTGGGTAAGGATACTGTATATACATTATTGCACGATCCAGGGAATCTTGCAACAATATCAGTAATTCCTTCCTACTGCATATTGAGGAAGTCGAATGCTCTTTGGCTGTGGGATGTGGCCTCCCTCTGTCAGGAGTCCTTAGGGCCACATGCGTGCAATCAACCGCAGCACAGAAGGGAACCTAGCCACCTCATGAAATGGAAGCATTGTCTGTCACTGCTGCTGCACCGTGTGCGGGAATGCAATATAATCTGAGGCACACATCAGGACAGCACTCAAACTGCATGATGCACTTGGACATTGCCGCTTGAGTCAGACCTGCAGTTGCTGCCAGCACAGATTGAAAGGTTCCTGTTGCTAAGAAGGCAAATGCTGTTGCCTGAGCAGGGCCTGTCCCTTGTGTGTCATTACACTGAGGTGGTTTTCCAGCTCCTAGCACAGCTGATGTATTGCTGCTTTATCAAAACAGAACCTGGTGACACTATGCACTGGCTTCTCAGCCTAGGTACCCTCTGATAGGTAAAGGAGGAGGAGGGCCGCAAGGAGGCCTCCTA
The DNA here is from genome assembly GCA_033557465.1 of Ichthyophis bannanicus. NCBI lineage: Eukaryota > Metazoa > Chordata > Amphibia > Gymnophiona > Ichthyophiidae > Ichthyophis > Ichthyophis bannanicus. The sequence continues at coordinate 112,163,122 of CM066049.1, read as the reverse complement.
TCTGCCTCATGCAGCATGGCCATTGCAAGCCAGGCATTCATTTCCTTCATGCTTTGTGGATCCCAACACCAGCTCCTCCCATGCAACCCTCCATCCTTACTGTGCACACACACGTGCACACACTCTCACTTGCAGGGACGAATCCTAGAAAACTGCAGAGAATTGGCTAAGTCCTGGCCTTGTTCCACATATCTGACAGGAATAACGGGCATGTCTGCAGCAAAGGCCGGAAACATGCACGGAGCTTTTGGAATATAGTTAACATGTCTCTGGGGCAGGGCACACCCCTGTTCCGCCCCCTTCCAGTCATGTGTGGACTGTCTCACATCTGTGTGTACAGAGCTGTACACACCTTGTAGCAATATGCAAATGATTAGTAGTTGTAGTAGGTATTTTTGATTGATTCGCTAGGGCTAAGATTGTGCCTAATGCTGTAGGCTACTCGTTTTCGACTATGGTTACTATAAATAATCATACAAGTCTAATTTGTAATAGTGTAAAATATCTAGGTATTATACTTGCTGCTCAATTGGAAATCTGATCCCAAGCTCCTAAAGTAATACATGCAACATATTATGAGCTTTGACTTGTGCAATGGCTGCCAGCCTTTCTTGTGATTTTTTTTGTTATTTAATTTTTATTAAGATTTTGAAATTTACATCCAAGCAACAAGATAAATAGAAAAAACAATGACATAAGTAAACTTAATAGGAAAACTAAACAAAAAGAAATACGTACAGCCATAATGCTAGTCCACAATAAAGGGGGGGGGGGGGTACCAAGAAATCTCACAGCACTGTCTGGAAACCCAGGCAAAGCTAATTAAAAAGAAAATGAGCAGGTAGAGACTTAAGCATCAGCCGTATGGGAAGAAACAGCATCCTGGACCAACAAATCTTCTCTACCATTTAAGAGCTCCACAAGGTGCCTAGGCTCAAAAAAACCAAATACACTTTATCTTTATAGGAAACAACATTTAACAGGAAATTTTAACTGCAAGGTAGCCCCAATGACCAAAACTCTAGGCCAAAGGCTCAGGAATTCCCTCCTTCTCAACCGAGACCCTCGAGATAAATCTAGAAACATCCGAGCATGAGAACCTAAGAAACACACGTTAAAGTTCTTAAAGAATAAGCAGAAAATTAACATTTATCAGACTCCAAAGCCAGGGTAACAAGAAAGGTAGACCTGACTGTTATTACTTCCAAAGAGCTTTCCAAAAGCCCTATCAGATCTCCACCCCTAACAAAACTGAAGCCGAGCCGTCACCTTGGTCTCCAACCCCAACAGGCAAGTTCTGCACCCGCGTCACAGAAGGAAAGTGCTCCATTGGTAGCACCTCTCCAAAGTACTTCCTCAACATCGCGACTGGTGACAAAACTAGAGATCGAGAAAAGTTCAACAGTCTAATACAATTCTGCCAAACTTGGCATGCTCGGGGGCAAATCTCCAATCAGCCAATCACTTCTGGGTCTCGGTGGGGGAGTTCACAGCTCCGGTGAAATCTGTACTCCTGTGCACACAGAGCCGACAGATGACCCACCAGCTCTGTCGAAGATGCCGCTCCAACGCCAGATGAGAAACCACACAGATCGAGTGTTCACTGGCCAGAAGAGGCCGCCAGAGCAGGACCTGAGGGTAGGTTTATCTGCTTGCATTTATGGTGGACCATGCTCTAATCTCCAGCCAAACTTCCAGGCAGTCACTCAAAATCAAGAGCGGCTAGTCAGCAGCGCTACACCCTGCTGCCACCTTATTTCTCCCCCCCCCCCCCCCACACACACACTTTTTTGTGATTTTTGACTTTTGATTAAGAACATAAGATATGCCATCCTGGGTCAGACCAAGGTCCATCAAGCCCAGTATTCTGTTTCCAACAGTGGCCAATCTAGGTCATACATACCTAGCAGTTTCCCAAAGGGACACAGGTTCCACAATGCTTGTATTGGTTCAAGCATTGATATCCTGGGTCCCTTCTTAATAATGTTTTATGGACCTTTCCTCCAGGAACTTGTCCAAATCTTTTTTAAACCCAGCTACACTAACAGCCTTTACTAAATCCTCCGGTAACAAATTTCAGAGTTTGATTACACGTTGAGTAAAAAAATATTTTCTTTTATTAGTCTTAAATAGTTTACCCTGTAGCTTCATTGCATGTCCCCTAGTCTTTCTATATTCTGATAAAGTAAACAATCGATCTACGTTTACCCGTTCCACTCCATTAATTTATAGACTTCTATCATATCTCCCCTCAGCCGTCTCTTTTCCAGGTTAAAGAGCCCCAACCTTTTTAGCCTTTCTTCATAGGAGTATCCTTCCATCCCCTTTACCATTTTGGTGGCTCTTCTCTGAACCTTTTCTTAAATCGCTATATCCTTTTTAAGATACGGTGACCAGAATTGCACTCAATATTCAAGGTGCGGTCTCACCATGGAACGATATAGAGGCATTATAATATCTTTTGTTTTATTTTCCATTCCTTTCCTTATCATACCTAGCATTCTATTTGCTCTCTTGGCCGCTGCTGCACACTGGGCCAAGGGTTTTAACATGGTATCCACAATGACGCCTAAATCTTTTTCCTGGGTGGTGGTTTCTAATGTGGAACCTTGCATCGTGTAACCATAGTTTGGGTTGTTCTTCCCTAGGTGCATAACCTTGCACTTGTCCACATTAAATTTCATCTGCCATTTTGATGCCCAGTCTTCCAATTTATCAAGATCCTCTTGCAATTTTCCACAATCCTCTTGGGTTTTAACAACTTTAAATAGTTTTGTGTCATCTGCAAATTTAATAACCTCACTCGTTATTCCACTTTCGAGGTCATTTATGAATATGTCAAAAAGCAGCGGACCCAGCACAGATCCCTGGGGTACACCACTATTCACCTTTCTCCATTGGGAAAATTGGCCATTTAGCCCTACCCTCTGCTTTCTATCTTTTAACCAGTTCCTGATCCACAATAGTACACTGCCTCCTATCCCATGACTCTTTAGTTTTGCCAAAAGTCTCTGATGAGGGACCTTGTCAAAGGCTTTCTGAAAGTCCAGATACACAATATCAACTGACTCACCTTTGTCCACCTGATTATTCACTCCTTCAAAAAAACATAACAGATTAGTAAGACAAGATCTTCCTTGTCTAAAGCCATGTTAGTAGTACAATAACTAGTTTTGCCTCACTCTGTACCAGATTTTAGTGTCCATAAGCAAAATGAGATAGCAGATCCCTGACAGTAGGGGGGAAGGGACATATTAGTGATCCCAAAGACTGGAGAGCCAGAAAAGGGGCAGAGGAAGACCATAAGGGCATCCTTTTATACTAACATAGTAAATGACGGCAGATAAAGACCAGCATGGTCCATCTAGTCTGCCTAACATGATAGCAAGAATAGGTGCACCTGCCGCTCTGTGCAGGCCACCCCTCCCCATATCTTTGTTTAGGAGTGAACCCGCCGCTCCGTGTAGGACACCCCTATTTGTTGAGAAATTAGATGGTTCAGTTTATTTTGATTTTATCCTGTTGCTATAAAGGGATCCACTGTGTCTGCCCCATGCCATTTTGAATTCCGTCACCATGTTTGCCCCCACCACTTCCATCGGGAGGGCATTCCAAGCATCCACCACCCTTTCCGTGAAAAAGTATTTCCTGACATTGCCTTTCAATTTACCACCTTGCAGCTTCCTGTTGTGCCCTCTAGTTGTACAGCTTCCCCTTCTTTGGAAGAGGTTTCTTTGTTCATTATTTCTCTTTAAGTATTTAAAGGTCTGAATCATATCTCCCCTATCCCACCTCTCCTCCAAAGTGTACATGTTTAGGTCTTCAAGTCTCTTCTCATAAGGCTTCTGACGCAGGCTCCAAATCATTTTGGTCGCCTTCCTCTGAACAGCTTCCAGTCTCTTTACATCCTTTGCAAGATACGGTCTCCAAAACTGAATACAGTATTCCAAGTGAGGTCTCACCAGTGACCTATACAGTGGCATAAGTACCTCTTCCTTTCTGCTGGTGATTCCTCTTTGTATGCCGCCCAACATCCTTTTAAAGCAGCAAATGCACCTGACCATGCTCCTGGGTATTTGGTGTCCTAGACAATTGCCTATGTTGCCTAGACCTAAATCTGTGCCTGTTCTCACTTCATTATAAATGGGCTATATGCTGGATTACCAGGGTCAAATATAAAGTGCATAAGTTTAGTATTTGAAGTATTGCATAATGTCATTATGACAGATTTGATTACTCCGCGTACAGCTTATAAACCTTCTTGTTCTTTATATTTGAATTGGCAGTCAGTAGTTCCTAAAGTCCCAGTAAGGGAAATGGGATTTTCTATAAGTGGCCCCCAGCATTGGAATGCGCTTTGAATAGGATTATCTGATTTTTGTCAGGGAGGTTAAACATTTAGCTGTTTGCTTCAGTTTTTTATGGTATTTATTGTACTAACGATTTCATTACTTTAATGTTAGTAATTTTGAATTCTGTGTGTATAATGTATTAAGAAAGCTTGTAAACCGCTTCGGAGTGTTAATAGGCAGGTATAAAATGTATTAAATAAAATGGAATATTTGTCTTCATCAGTCCTATAAATTCTAGAACTTTAAACAAATTCTATCCCTCTGTCTTCCGCATCAATAAAAATGATTATTTATTCTACTACAAGCTCCAGTTTTCCAGGCTTCTTTCAGAAAGTGTAACCTGTGCACTTCCACTGTTAACCAGATGTCTTTCTGGATGATAACATGTCAGCTCCTGGAAGAGACTAGCACCACTGCAGTAACTAAGCAACAAGACATGTTTTAAATTGCTCACAGATCCTGTGAATGTGTATCATTTGCAACAGAGAAATAAAGAAGCAACAATGTCCACGATCATATCAATTTACCGCGAAAGCAAATAGAAATTAGATTCCAGAGACATGGACAGTAGGAAAGATTTTCTCTTGAGTAGCCCTTATTCCTAATTGCTAGTGGTGTCTGAAAGATGTTGATTGGTTGTCACATAAGAAAAAAAAAAAGATTAAAATATAATGATAATCTTTTACATATAATATAAAGTCTACAACTAGTACTATTAAAATGTCACAAGAATACACCGCTGCTGTAGGTAAAGGAATTCAAAACAGGGTTTATTTTTTTCTTTTTTTAAACAGAGCACCCTCATATTAATAGTAACATTTTTAATACAGTAATGTGGGCTGGACAGCAGCGACCAGTGAAATAGATACGTTGGTGCTTGGCCTTACTATAGAAATCTATTTTTTAATAGATTATTTTATTTATTTAAACGGATTTCTATACCGCCTTATCCTACAATCAAGGCAGTCTACACAGCAAGCAATCAACATACAGTGTCTAGTGTGCGCATGCATTGAACAGTGAATGCGTGTGTGTGTAGAGCAGGGGTTCTCAACCCAGTCCTCAGGACCCACCTAGCCAGTCGGGTTTTCAGCATAACCACAATGAATATGTATGAGAAAGATTTGCATACACTGCCTCCATTATATGCAAATCTCTCCATGCATATTCATTGTGGTTATCCTAAAAACCTGACTGCCTAGGTGAGTCCCAAGGACTGGGTTGAGAACCCCTGGTGTAGAGGGTCATTGATTCTTTGTGATCTATTTACAACGTGCGCTATATACAATACTATGTACATCAGGACTTTACTTCAATACTATGTATGTGTCGAACAGGGAGGGTGGTTGAGCTGTGGTACTGTCCGTTGCATAGATAGGTGACGTCACTGTAGTGCTCTATGAAGAGGGTCATCTTGAGCAGTTTCCTAAATTCCTTAATGTCTGTTGTTGACCGTAGCTCATCAGGGAGGGCGTTCTATATTGTTGGTGCTGCTTTTGATAGGGCTCGTTTTTCGGCGTCATTGCATACCTTAGTGGGGTCTGGTTGTATGAGTGGTTGTAGGCTGAAGGCTGATAGCTGTTTGATTTTGAATATGTTTATGATGGTCTTGTATCTGATGTGGGAGCTGATTGGTAGCCAGTTGAGGTCTTTTAGAGTGGGTGTGATGTGTTCTTGTCTTGTGGTGCCAGCTATTATGCGTGCTGCTGTGTTTTTTGCCAATTGCAGTGGCCTGAGTGTCTGTTTTGTTAGGCCAAGATATATTGGGTTGCTGAAGTCTAGGATTGGGGTTATTAGTGCTGGACATACTGTGCAGAAGTGCTCCTGGGAGAGGAGGGGCTTGAGGCGTTGGATTATTCTCATCTTGTGGTATGTGTTTTTGGTTGTTCTGCTGATGTGGGACTGAATAGTTACCTTTCTAAGGAAAGAACCAAGTGTAGAGTTTGGACTACGAGTTAGCACAGTCCCTCTTTGCCTTCTTGTGTGAGACTGAGTTAAATGTGGGTTAATATGCTATCCAAATCTCACTGAGGACACAATTAAGTTACATCCATACCCAAAGGAGGCACAGATCTTAAATACAAATACAAATTGAGCTTTTTTTGACCATGCACACTCTAATAATCACATTGGGGCATAGGCATTGAATGGTGTGGGCTATGTTGGCCTTGGCCCTACCAAATAATGACAATTTCTACATTTATTAAGAGTAGAAATAAAAAACTGCACTTTTTTTATTTGAACCTGAATTTCTAATATAATCACTCCACAGTTTTATGCCTTTTGTTCTCTGGCAGAATTTTTTTTTTTTTTAGGAAATTAATGTTTAAGACATTCTTTTCCCGCTTTATCAGAATCTGACAGAAAGATACAGAGGTTCAAGGAATCAGGCTGCTTAACAAATCACTGGAACACGTCGGAGCAGTTTTACCAACATGCACAACTGTAGGATGCGAAGTCCCAAAGGTTAGGTGAAGTAGACTGTTGGGGGCGTGCCCAGCATCTCTCCCTGCAGCTATCATGGAGAGACACACCTCAACACACTGAACTGCAAGCACACTGTGGGGGCGGTAAGTGCACCTGTGCCAATGGCAACATTTGTGGCTAGCACATGCCAATGTGTTTACACCAACTGCAATGTGCCATCAATGCCTACCCTCAGCTCTTAACCCACCTAGTCACCACCCCATCTCACACTAAACATGTAGCATAGAGTTTTTACTGCACTGCTGTGCTGTGCCAAGCCGGGCCAGGTCAGCACAGAGCGAACAGCACACAGTAAGTCCCACGCTCACTATTAACACACTTAAGTAAACATGCCCCTAAGGCTCCATTTAAGGGGCTATAAAGAAAAATCTCTTTTCATTCTACGTTTTTTCTATTTACTTCACTGCTTCCTCCATCTATTTTGTTTGCTTTGATTATACCGCGTGCTATTTTTTTGCATGCAATTTTGTGAATAGCACATGATAAAATGACACAAATGACAAAAACTGATAGTTTTTTGTACTGTTGATGGTAAAATGACACAAAAAAGTATAACAAATATTGCCATTGTCATGTCATTTCAAAAAGACAGAATATCCTTCTCCATTCACCTAAATTCAGGACGCAAAAATACATGGGCCAATATTCAGCTACTACAGTTGGTGATTTTTTAAATACCACGGCAGCACAGGCAAAAAAATCCAGATAATCAGTGCTGATATAGGGGTTGCGACAAGCACCGAACATCTGGATAGAGCAGCGAGTGCAGCTGCTATCCAGAGAACGATTGGATAACTATCCCAATAAAGCTGGTACAGCTGTCTCAACTTCATGTAAATAGCTATTCAAATAGCAGACTGAATATCACCACTCTCCAGATAACTACCAGCTCTATCCGCACGCCTCTCATGGATCATAAAAACAGACATGATGTACTGGGTCAGACCAAGGTCCATCAAGCCCAATGTCCAGAGGCCTATCCAGGTTACAAGTACCTGGTAGGTTCCCAAAAAGATACACAATGCTTGTTCTGGGGTAAGCAGTGGACCATTTTTAAACCCAGCTACACTAAGAGCTTTTACAACATCCTCCAGTAACAGAGTTTGATTTCTCATTAAGTGAAAAAAATATTCTCTCTTATTAGTTCTAAATGAGCTACGTTGTAGCTTCATTGCGTGTCCCTTTGTTTACTCTTTCAACAAGTAGAAAAACTACCAATTGATGTTTACCCATTCCACTCCATCCATTAATTTATAGATCTCTCAGCTGTCTTTTTTCCAAGTTGAAGAGACCTAACCTTTTAGAGGTATCCTTCCATCCCCCTTTACCATTTTGGTGGCTCTTCTCTGTACCTTTTCTAATTCTGCTATATCCTTTAAGTTATGGTGACCAAAATCACACACAATATTCAAGATGTGGTCGCAACATGGAACGATACAGAGGCATTATAAATATCCTTGGTTTTGTTCTCTATTCCTTTCCTTATGGTTCCTAGCATTGTATTTGTTTTTTTGGCCACCACTGCACACGGGGCAGAGGATTTCAATGTATTAACCATGACGCCGCCTAAATCCTTTTCCTGGTTGGTGGTTCCTAATGTGGAATCTTGCATCATGTATCCATAATTTGGGTTGTTCTTCCTAAGGAGGTTATGCCAGAAAACTAATAAGGCTTTTTACGTGCACCAGAGATGTTTATCTCCCAAAAATGTCTATGAGCATATTCTGGTACACAACGCCCATAGACATTCATCTCTCTGACATAGGGATCTCAGAACATGTCCATGAGGGGCGGAATGGGAGTGTGGTTTGTCGCAGAGATGTATAAAGCATATTCAGAAACAGCCCATGTACGTTTTAGGAGGTCACTGCAGACTTGCCAGTCATACTGGCCGGAGACATGGAATAAGGCCAGTACTTTGAAAATATTCTGCTGTGCTTGTATAAAGGTGGTGACTAGTCTGTTCTGAAATGGTGGACTGCAGTATGGAAAACACACCACAAGATGCATTTATAAAGAACATAAATCAGAGGTGTGGGAATCTTGTAAGCTAATGAGGCATGATTAACTACCCTGAAAGAAATATTAAGAGCAATAGGGCCCGATTCTGTGCCATGAATAGGGGGACGGCCCGCTATTCATGCCTTCTCCGGCCGCGTCTAAGCCGCCCCTTCCAACTTCTCTGCGGTTGTACCGAGAAGTTGGAAGGGGCGGCTCAGGGGCAGAGCCTGTGCAGGCAGTGGGCGGTCACCAGTCCTGGATGTTCAGGGCCGATTCTAATGTCGGCCTTGTACATCCAGTGTTGGCGACTTGTGTGGGGAAGTTATTCCACCTCAGAGATGGAATAACTTCCCTGGACCCTTTTTCTTTGGCAGCCCGGGGCTTGAATTAGGCAGGGGGGCCTTGAAGGCATTTCCCACAGCCCAACCCTGGCCTTAGGAGGCCAGATCAAGGGTCAGGCTGCATGGAATGAAGCCCTGAAGTCCGGTGGCCAGCATCGTGGCTCTTCAATGAAGCTACGATGCCATGGCAACATGACGCCATGGCGCCACAGCTCAATTGAAGAGCCTTCACCGAGTTAGCCGGGTACAGTCTTGTACATGCAGGCCGGGCTGAATCACAATCCCAGCCTGCACGTACAGGACTGTGTGATTCTGATCCCGCAGGTCTATTCATGCCCCCCAGGATCAGAATCGCAATCCCCTATGTATGTCCGGTTCAAACTGGATGTACAGAGGGGATCTACATCTTTGACTGAATAAGCCTGATAGTGAACAGTCTAGCCATGTTGATATTTGCTGTTTGTGCTAAAGGAGCTAAGCTAGGGGACCCTAACAATTCCTGTGTCCTGAAAAATATGACTGTTGATGTAGGAAAAGGTCATAGTAATCCTGGGACTCCATGCTATTCTGTTATACTAGTTAGTTATTTATAGGTTCAGGGCATCTTTTTGGTAGATGTATGTTTTTTGTGACTGAAAGTGAGTGTGTAAGTGTGTGGTTTGATGGTTGCACGGGAGTATCTGGTGTGCTCATATGGAATTCAGGAGGGACATAAACGCCTGGCCAGTACCTGGACCATTCAGATGACCACAGGGTCACCAAGTGCCAGTTTGATAGGGCAGGAAAAATCCAAATAAGGTTTGCTATAGCTAAATATCCCTTTCAATAACAATAAAAAATAAGAGACCCTCAGAATAAGAGAATTCAACAGTGCAAACAGCACTGAAACATGCCCAAAAGCACCATTTTGTGTGAGGTTGGTAAGGGTCCATACTTAGCATTGTAAAGACTGTTTTTAGAGATGACAAAACAACTACTTCAGATTTTTTCTACTGCTCTGTATGCTTTAATGCAAGGTATGTCATGACAAACATAACACTTTCTACTTGCTGTTAAGATCTTTGAGTGAACTGAGATTACCTTGCACTGTTCTGGGCATAGAACAGACTAGTATACCTAGTCTAGTTTGCATCAACATTTATGTATCATCAGTATTTATGTGTAATTTGTATCAGCACAACACTAGCAGTGAGAGGAGCAGCTTAGGGGATGCATGTTTTAACAGAGAAGGCATGGCCATCCATGCGTCAACAGGTATATAGCGGCGATGGGCAGGATTGGAAACATCCATTTTTCCAGATTACGCTTGCTGCATATACTTGTGTCTCATCATAATAGCGGAGCCAGTGTTTCTCCATAGTGGTTTGCTAGTGGCATGCCGGAAACAGCTATGCCCCAATTCCGGAAGAGCAGGCACATCTATACCTGGGGTTGCAGGATCAGGGTGAAATTGGCCCGTTTTTGATTTGGACATGCCCGTGGCCCAGACATGCATGTTATGGAATTGGCCGCCACGTGCATAACATTGCATTTATTCACATTAAATTTCATCTTGAATAGTTTTGTGTCATCTGCAAATTTGATCACCTCACTCATTATTCACATTTCCAGGTCATTTATGAATATGTCAAAAAGCAGCAGACCCAGCACAGATCCCTGGGTACACCACTATTCAACTTTCTCCATTGGGAAAATTGGCCATTTAGCCCTACCCTGTGCTTTCTATCTTTTAACCAGTTACTGATCTATAATAGTACACTGCCTCCTATCACATGACTCTTTTATTTCGGCAAGAGTTTCTCATGAGGGACCTTGTCAAAGGATTTCTAAAAATCCAGATACACTATATCAACCTACTCACCTTTGTCTACCTTTTTATTCACACCTTCAAAAAATATGAGATTGGTGAAACAAGGCTTTCCTTGGCTAAATCCATGTTGACTTTCACCCATTAAACCATGGCTATCTACATGTTCAGCAATTTTCTTTATAATATTTTTTACAATTTCACCCAGTACTGACGTCAGGCTTACCGGTCTGTAGTTTGCCAGATCAACCCTGGAACCCTTTTTAAAAACTGGCATTACATTGGCCATTTTCCCAATCTTCAGGTACTACAAACTGCCCCTACTACTACTATTACTGAGCATTTGTATAGCGCTACAAGTCGTACGCAGAGCTGCACAGACATGTAAGAGACAGTCCCTGCTCATCAGAGCTTACAATAATAGTCAAGAAAAACACGGAAAGTGTAGGTAGGGATAAAGCAAGAGGAAAGATAAAGGAGATCAGCCCCGGCATTATCTATTCAGTGCTGAGGCAGTTAGGATGATTTCAGCGGTACCATATGGATAGTGCTACTTAAAACTGTCAGATAACCCTATCTTGATAATTCCTTCTTAATATTGAAACAATGATTTTTAAAAAGTGAGTCCTGTACTCCTTTGTAGGACAAGCAGTAATCACCCTTTAGAAGAAGATTTCACAAAGAAACTTTAGCACATATTTAAAAATTGGGGAAAAGGTTGCTAACATACTAAAAAATAAAAAAATTAGAGTTTGTTCAAATCAGCTGTGCTACATTTGCAGAAAAGATATCAAATTTAACTGTCTCAGAGTTGCTTTTCCAGGCCTGAAATTATACCAGCCTTGAGCAGAAGTAAAGATATTCAGGACTGACGGATAACGGAGGCAAATCAACAGCTAATATGCATTTGGCAAAGAGAAGAAAGTATAATAAAATTACAGAAAACCATGAGGAATTACAGTTCAGCTGGTTAGAACCAGGAGAACAACGAATTAATACACATACAGACAGATGTCTTGCAGTGCAATGCATGCCTTTGAGTCAATGCTGACTTCTGGTGACCCAGCACCTCTTGGGTTTCCTTGGCATGTGACTGGAAGTAGATTGCCAGACCTTTCTTCTGAATAATAAGTACCCCTCCAATGATGGATCTCCAAAGTTCTAATACATGACCATCATCAAAATAAACCCACAAAATAAATTCAATACTATTTTTGTCGGAGCCCACCGAGGGAGGGCTAGAACTGTTTACCTAACCCCCACCTGACGGTAGACTACTTTTATTTTATTTCACCCTAGTGCATTTAAAACGAGTACTTATCTTCATAACCAGCACTGCACTTATTATCTTCCACGTTGCAAATCACGAAGGTGCACGACGTGCACATTTCGGGTGTGCGCCCTGTTTCAAGTGCTCCTCATCCGTTCAAATATGCAACAAAAACGCCGTCTTCGCGGCCATGGGCTATCTATTGTGAATGGCATCGACAAAGCCCTAACCTTTAAATCGAGGAGAACCAATCAGAACCGGGAAAAACGTCACTGTCAGAGGTATCCCCGATGCTATTGGTCAAAATCTTGGATCATGACTAAAGACACATGAACTCCACGTCATAAAATGGTAATCCAATCAATAGCCCGATTCAGACCATGGGGGTGGATCGTATGCAAAACGAAAATCCATCTTTGTTCCAAACGTTGCAATTTTTGCTCTCGATCACCCCCCACCCCCCCCCCCCCCGTGGATCCCAAGGGACATGATCTATAACAGTCCATGTCAAATCCTCAAAAACATGGGGAATTTCTGCACAATGTTCCGCCAAAGGGGCTGTTAAAACTCAATTTTTTATCCGTGAAGCGTGCTCCGCAAGGCGTTGGCGCATTGAGCGAATCGTACGCCCCACATACAAGAGTCTGCAGGGACACTTAAATAAATATACCACATATGAGGTGAGGCATGTCGTCTTCCATCGTCGGACATAGTTTCGACTAGTAAGGGGATGTTGCCAAACCAAACCAGAGATTGTCCCTTCACAATATTTGCACATATTACAGGGGTAATGGCCCCCCTCCTGCCCTGGTGAAATGGGTCTGTCTAGCGCCAAAGTTGTCTTCACCAATTGATTATCCAAATTGATGCCCCTTGTGAATGCCAAACGTAAGGGTTGTTTAAAACAATCATGTAAGGTCAACATTTGCCAATGAGAACGTAGAATTTTTGCAACTTCAGTGCTTCTGTCAGTATAAGGTAATACCCCAACTATCGAATCCCCCTCCGTTGATTTTTTAGAAGAATAACGAGGGTCCAGTAACCATTCGCGATGAACGTGCCTAGCACGATAAGCTTGTGAGACAACTTTAGGAGGATATCCCCTTGCCAGCAGTCGGTGTGTCAGTTCAGAGGAATGCACTTTAAACTCCCCCATAGAATGACAAAGACATCGAAGACGTAAGAACTGACCAAAGGGGAGACCCCGTTTAAGGGGACCAGGATGGTAGCTGTGATAATGAAGCAGGCTATTTCTCTGCACTGGTTTACGATATAAAGTAGATACCAATCTCTCATCTTCCACCATAATCATAATATCCAAAAATTCAATTTTATCTTGTGCAACATGTTCTGTAAAGGTAATATTGGTTTTTAACTGATTTAACCAAGTAATGAAATCATGGAGCGAGGATTGATCCGATGTCCAAACAAAGAAAATGTCATCCAAGAATCTTTTCCATAATTTCACATGTTGATACAAAGAAGAATGTTGAATGAGATCCTCCTCCATTTTCCCCATATACAGGGTAGCCAAAGATGGGGCCATAGTTGCCCCCATCGCTATCCCAGAAATTTGTTTATAAAAATTACCTTCTACTAGAAAATAATTCTGTGTTAATACCATACGTGCTAATTCCAATAAAAAAGATCGTGGAAGACGACTGGGAGCTGAATGAAATGAATGCTCTAACAATTCCAATGCTTCCGCCTGATCTATATTGTTGTATAAAGCGGTGACATCTAAGGTCACCAAATAAGCTCCCTGAGGGATCGTAAAATCTGAAATGACCTGTAAAAAATGAGTAGAATCCCTCAAAAAGGACAACACCGTCCGGGCCTCTGTCTTTAGAAACACATCACAGAAAATGGAGAGGGGTTCTAAGATGGAATTTCGACAGGAAACTATAGGTCTTCCCGGAGGGGACACTAATGATTTATGAATTTTGGGCACGAGATACAAAGTGGGAATTATGGGATGAATCATTATCAAAAACCTTTTTTCTTTCGAAGTTATCCAACCATGTTGATGTGCTTCTTCTACAAGGAGCTGAATATGACTCTTCAACCCTGCTGTGGGATCAGCATCCAGTAACTGATAAACTGAGTTATCTTGAATGTGAACCAGTAGTTGTTGGAAATAGACCTGTGAATCTAACACCACCAGCGCACCTCCCTTATCCGCCCGGCGGAACACCAGTGTGGGGTCTGATGTCAATTCTTGTAGAGATGTCCAATCCTCCCGAGTCAAATTAGAATAACGTTTCAAAGGAGTGCGTTCTAATTCTTCCATATCCCATAAGACCAATGCTTGATATGCAGAGATAATCGTATCTCTATCTGCCTCCGCGGGTAACCAATGGGATTTTGGTTTCATCACCGATCCATCATCTATCACTGGTTGCTTTTGAAAAAATGCCATAACCCGCAGGTGGGGGTTAGGTAAACAGTTCTAGCCCTCCCTCGGTGGGCTCCGACAAAAATAGTATTGAATTTATTTTGTGGGTTTATTTTGATGATGGTCATGTATTAGACCTTTCTTCTGAGGCAATGGAGGGTTAAGTGACTTGTCCAAGGCCACAAGGAGTGCTAGTGGGAATCAAAACCTGGCCTCTTGCTTACCAAGTTAATGTTTACCCATTAGACTACTCCTCCACTCCAAGATATGTCTTACAAGGTGACAAAAGACAGAAAGGGGATACAAGCATTAAGCTATGGTAAATCACATTGCACCCTAGTACATTTGGTCAAGCAGAAAACATTAGGACAACATCTGAGAAGCAGAAGGATAAAATTAAGGACCCAATGCTTGAAAGTAGAAGAAGGTCTTCAAACCAGATTTAAAAAGCTTAAGATTTAATTTAGATCTTAAATATAAGGGCAAAGCATTCAATAAAGGGAAAGCGGGTGAGGATAACAAAAAACTGAAATGGTGCATCTTAGAGTGTGGGAAGAAGAGTAAGGAATAAGATCTGATAAATAAAAAGGAAGACCTACATGAAGAGTTCAAAAGTCAAAATTAGGATTCTGAATTTTACCAGAAATGAAATCAGTAACCAGTGATGAGATGCTGATGGAGAGGTCACAGGGTTACATCTAACGGCATAGCAAAGCCATTTAATTGCTGTATTTTAAATGAGTTGTAGCTGATCCAATGAGCATACAGTCAGATCAGAACATTTCAGTAATTGAGAAAGTGGCTCCTATGAAGCAAGAAAAGATATGACAAATCAAGAATTAAATATGAATCTAAGACAATGCCTAGATCAGTCAGCTTTTCCTTAAGGGTGACTGAAATTCCAAGCTTAGAAGGTGGAAGTGTATCCTGAAAATTCCATATCACCTTCCATATTTTAGAGATTCTTTACCACGACATCCAGGTAGGCGACTCATAAAATCCTGCTTTAAATGACTGCTCAAGCCTACAAAAATGTCTTTTTGTCAGACTAAGGTTATTCAGAAAGCTGCTGTTAGATGCTCTTTATCATATAAGTCCATTTTTTTCTTTTTAAGTGATTAGAAGGTGCAAAGCTCAAACACATTTTTTAGCTTTCAAGCCAATCAAATAAAAGCTTTCTTCAAAGGGCTTCATCCATACTATACCAACCTTGACTGTCGTGTTTCAAAACAGTTGCACTTATTTCTGCATCAGAGCATGAAAGATTACTCTTATAAAATGAAGTTTTGTTAATTATCTTAAACACGCTTGTTAAACTTCCTCCAAAAGATTTTGCTCAAAAATTATGTCCAATTTTAACAAATTTGTCCCTAGTAAGCTTCCTTGGGTGACATTCAGGCAGGCATCGAGATAGGCATTCTTGAACTGGTCAAAGTCAACAAAAGCTACTAGTTTTATATCAATGTAGAAACAGGCACTAATGTCAAAAGTTTGGATAAGGGTGACCAGAGGAGAGAAAAAGATTAAAAAGAATTGAGGCCAGAAAAGTGCCTTGCAGAGAGGTCAAAATAGTAGAATCACATTCAATACAGAAGGAGCAGCCTGCTATAAATTACCTAAACCATTCTAAGGCAAGGCCACAATATCCAGCTCTTGTAGTCAAGACAATAGGAGAGATTGAGAAGACTTGTGCCCAAAAAGGCTAACAGCATTTTAGCCTTTGCCTAACCTCTGAGAAATTTTAACGAGGCTATCAAGAATGACTCAGTGCTATGTAAAGAGCAAAATTCAGATAGTCTTAAGTGAAATGTATTTATCTAAAATATTGCTCAGCTGAAGGAGAACCGCCTTCTTAACCACCTTCGAAAGACATGTTAGAAATAGATTTGTAGTTAGAAATAACCTTTGGATCAAAATTAGCTTTCTTTAACAATAGCCTGACCCTAACATCTTTCTATTATCTCTTATTTTGAAGTTCTGTTTCTTTGCTGTAAAGGTTTACGATAACACATTATATAGGTGTCACCCGATTATTTAAAATAAGGCAGCTATGTCAAAACATTAATTCTCCACACAATAAATGCAAGGCCGCGGGGCAGGGCCCCGGCGGCCGAGGGTAACCGGGTGCTCGGCCGGTGCGGGGGCCCTGGCCCGCGGACGTCATCGGCTGGGGGCGGGAGTGCGATGACGTGGAGGGCGCCGGAAAGAGGGATTGGCTCCAGCCGCGCGCAGGAGCGCGGTGGAGTCTGGGAGGCGGGAGGCGTGTGGCCTGCGTGGGGAGGAGCCAGGAGTCGGCAACGGCTGCCGAAGCTCCTGCTCCTCCCCGGGGTCGAGGCCGGTTTGGTTTGCGGCGGCCCGGGGGATCGGCGTCTCATCCGTTGCGGTGGGGGGCGGCGCGCCCCGGGGCTGGGGGCGGGGAGAGGAGCTGTGCATGGGGGGATGGGTTCCGAGGTTGCGGGCGAAGGCGTGGTGGGTGAGTGGGGGCTGCCCCTGCGGGGGACGGGCCCGGAGCGCTCCAGTTGCTGGCCGCGCGCCCCCCCCTCCCACCTCGGGTGCTGCTGCCTGCTTGTCTCGCGGCACACGCGTCCTTCCCGGTTGCTCTCTGGGCGCCTTGCTTGGCGGAGTGGCTGGGGCCTTGCTGGCCTTGTCTGCCAGCGTGTGCCATGTTGCAAGGGGTCTTGTTTGGCATTTTGTCTGCTGTGTTGCAGAGGGTTCGTTGGGTGGGGTTTGCCTCTCTGTGGGGGATGCCAGGGTCTGTCGTGGGGTGGATGCCCTGGAGGGGGCAGATGGCATGGGGTGGGGTATAGGGCAGCTTTGAGTGTTGTCGAGGATTTGGTGGTGGGATTTGTTGCGGTCGGCGGTGTGGTTGTCTGGTGGGCCAGACGAGGTGTTTCCGTGTATGCAGGGGGGATGGCACGGGGGGGGGGGGGGGGAAGGTGTCTACTTGTCTTGCGGTGACCAACCTGGGGGGGGAGGAACAGGCGACAGACAGAAGGGTGTTTGGGGGGCACTGGGAGGGGCCGGGCCAGTAAAAAAAAAAAAAATCAGATGAGTGGCAGAGCCGGATGGGGGTCCCTGGTTGGTGGGCTCCGGGGGGGGGCATGGGGGGGGCGGCTTCGGGGGCGTGGGCTCGGGAGCTGGGGAGTGTTGGAGGTGTGTACACAGGTTGCGGTGTGACGGGGGGGCTTGGTGGGGGGGGGAGTGGCATCGGCAGGTGCAGTGATGCGCACTGCGAGCGGGGAGGGGTAGGTGCCTGCGGTTGCCAGCATCATGGGGCGGAGTGCCAGTTCGTCTTGGGTGGCTGGCTGTGGTGCCCTGGGCCGGGCGGGATGGAGGACTGGCCTAGGGGTTGAGCGGCTGCCTGGTGCCCTGGAGCCCACAGGGCTCTCGCTTCGGCTGGTGCTCCAGGTGTCTGGGGGGGGGGGGGTTCTCAGGACAGGTGGACGGCGGGGCAATTTTCCCAGTTTGACCTTGCCGGGCGGGCACGGGGGTTGGGGGTTCCTTGTGGGCGCTTGCTGACTTGATAGATCTCTAAACAAAATACAAAAAAAAAAAAAAACAACCCACACGGACATCTATGTCTTCACGATGGCTAATGGTTTCCCCTCCTTGGGTTTCTTTCTGTTTTCTCTTTGTTTCCACAGATGGGCTCTGAACTTGGCTTGCTGGCTGGAGTGTGGAGAAGGCCACCCGCGTTGGGAGCGCATGAGCCGGGCTGCGGCAGGGGACCATGGACGGTGGGCCTTGGCTTCTGCGTCCAGGGGGGGGCGACGCCGGGTCATCAGGTGAGTGTTGGCGGGCTGGGGGGTAGGTGCTGTGAGGGCGAGAGGGAGGGGGTGCAGCGCGCTGCCATAGTGGTGTTAGTGTGGGCATTGCCGCTATGCGGAGTCGTTCACCTTGGCGGCACCGTCTATTCGTCCGTGTGGAGGGGGGCGGAAAGGGCACGGGGTGGGGTACAGCATGCTGGTGGGAAGTGGGTAAAGTCGGAAGACCGGGTACCAGCGGATTTGGCAGTCATTATACAGATTGTTCGACGTCTTCGAGATGATGGGGGTCCGGGGGGTGGGGGGTGGAAGCTGAACGGGACGGAGCAGGGTGTCCGTGCAAATGCTATAGGTGTTCAATGATCCGTTGGAGCGGGTGGTGAGGCGGGTGGGGGGGGGCCCCTCGGCCTCAGCCTCGTCCTCGTCGAGCAGTCGGGTGGGGGCAGTTACTGTGTGCTCAGGAGAAGGAAGGAGGGGCAGGGGGGTCTTTCCGGTCTGGCAGGCATGGTGGGGAGGTAACAGTTAGGAGGTAGGGGGGGCAGCGTTTTCTGCCCCTCTGCGACAGCCACTATCGTCTTTTTTCCTCGGTCAGTGGGGATGAACACTCCAGCATATGTGCCTGCTATATTCTAAAGTTATGAATTGTCCACCCAAAGCAAGAGAAAATAGTACCAAGGCCGAGGTCTAATTAACGTAGTCACTTGAATGAGCGGTGCCCATTGCGTTGTCGGGACAGTCCCTCCACTTCTCTGGGAGAGGGAGTTGGCATATTACGCTTGGGCCTTACGTTATGGGCTGCAGCGGGACCCAGGGTGGTGCGGAGGAGGCCTTGGGGTGGGGGGTTCTGGAGGGCTGGAGGGTCCGGGCAAGGCAACTGCTCGCGCGGCATAAGCGGGTACTTCGCCTCGGTGGTGGCGTTTTCCGCGCATGGTTAGGGGAGTTGGAGTCGAGCCGATAGTTGGCGGACCCCATCCCCTTTATGGGTATAGCAAAAAAAAAAAAAAACAAGGAAGTTTTCCCTCGGTATCTCCGGCCTCGTCATACCGGGTTCCGGGGGGGGGGTTGCACTACCGGTTTGCGGATCGGGGGTTGGGGTTACGGGTCATGTGACATCGGGATCGGGGGGGGTGGCAGCTGTGCACGGGGGTGATTGGTTCTGACATTGCCTGACAGCGGGCTGGGCTTTGCTCCTTCCGGTTTCGGGCATACCGGCTATGGCTGGGGGAGCGGGAGATGGGCCGGACGAAGTGTCTGGAGCGGTGATTGGGTGCAGGAGTTCAGTGCCTTCAAAGGGGGTGTTGGGAGCTCGGTAATGGTGGGCTACGCTTGGGGTATGGCGGAGGACCCGGTGCTGGGGATTACTTATTTGGCATGGAGCTGCGTTCAGGGAGCTGGGGATCACTGGCGGGGGGTAGCGGCTGGGGGTGGGCTGCTTCGTAATTACTGTTAACGGTTGCCGAGGCAGTGGGCGGTGACACCGTCCTGAGGGCAGGGGTTGTACCGCGGTGGGTCGGATTCATAGGCCGGCGTGCGGATTTGGGGGTCTGTGCTGTCTGGGGAGGGAAGTTCGCGGGCCTGACGGATATTTGGACATGGGCACGACAGCTCTTTAGGCTGCGACCGCCAGTTATCGCTTGGGGTATTCCGGCAGGGGCTGTGTGGCATATGGACAGCGCGGGGCAGGTTTGGCTGACCCCAGACAGCTCAGGGCAGGTTTGGCTGAACCCAGCCTTGGGGCCTTATGGGTGGTTGTTGCAAAGGGGGGGCTTGAGAGTCAGGTGCAGCCCCGAGTCATTGCGGCCGGATGTGGGGCATCGGTCCAGCGTATCCACGCTGATTCTCAGGGGGTGGGGGATGAGCTATCCTGTCCCCAATGGGGGATGGTGGCGGTATCGGACGGCTAGGAGGTCCTGCATAAAGCCGCCAGAGTCTGGCGTTCCGGCTGGGTGGGGGGGGGGGTCGTGCCCCAGGCCTCTGGATGCCATGCGGCCTGTTACACGGGGGCTACCGTGGACTTGCTGCTCTGTTTTACAGAGGGAGGGTGTTCAAGTCTGCTGCCTCCCTCTTCCGGGCTACCGGGGACTTG
Organism: Ichthyophis bannanicus; assembly: GCA_033557465.1. Taxonomy (NCBI): domain Eukaryota; kingdom Metazoa; phylum Chordata; class Amphibia; order Gymnophiona; family Ichthyophiidae; genus Ichthyophis; species Ichthyophis bannanicus. The sequence continues at coordinate 112,142,619 of CM066049.1, read as the reverse complement.
CTGCTTGGTTTCTACTGGCAGCTAGTTGGAGTCCGCTGCCTCCCTCTTACAGGCGAAGATGACTGGTATCCTTCGGGGCATTCTAGCTGGGTGGGACGGTGGCGTTCCCCGGCGAAGCTGGGGGGTCATGGTCAATAGGCGGTGCGTGGGCGGGGCTGCGGTTGTTGCGGCACGTTCATCCTGTTTTGGGGTGGCGTCTCGTAGGGGGTCGTGGAGGGGTTGCCGAGCGCAGTGTTCGGCAATGGCGGAGGGGGTGCCAGGGTCTGGCTGGGCTAGGCTTCCGGGGGCTGGGGGTCCTGTGATTGGCTGACCGCCTGGGGGCCGGGCAGGAAGCCTTGGGTCCTTTGGCCCATGGGTCGTTCCCTCGTGGGGGCGGATGGTTCGAGGGGTCTGTGTGGACGGTCTGGACCCCTCGGATCTTGATCTGGTGGGGACATCGTTTTGGCAGAGGAGCGTGATCGCAGTGGGATTCAGCCCATACCTTTGCTGGGGCACCAGGGCGTAAGCCGGTTTGGCTTTGGTTACATGTTGGGGGGGGCGCCGACTGGGTCGCGGAGTGGGCTTCGGCTCTCAAGACAGGGTTTCCGGGCTTGTTATATAAAAAAAAACAAAAAACAACAACAACAAGAGGGAGTGCGGGGGGGGGGGGGGAAACGGCGGTGCAACTCAGGCGGTGGATTTTACGGCATGCCGGATGTACAAGCGTAAGGTTGTCGGGGGTGGGGGAGTGTTTCTCCTCTGGGGGTGTCTGAGTGTTTAGCCACCACTGGCCGGTGGGCTTGTATGTGTGGTTCGGCAGGGGGTGCACCTGGTCGCAGCTTGGTTTTGGGGGGGGGGGCGGCTTCGGGACATTAATGTCGCCAGTGCTGGTGGAGGGATCTCGGAGGTGTCCGGGATCTGGAGCTCTAGGCCGCACTGGGGTCGGGGCGGGGCGCCTTTGACCTGACATTAATGTCCTCTGTGCCGGTGGCGGGATCCCGGAGGTCCGGGGTCCGGAGCCTTAGGCTATACTTGGGCCGGGGGCGGGGTGCCCCCGACCCTGACATCCCCTGGCTGACTTTTGCTAATTCATGGCGAGGTCGGGGAAAGGGGATTAGGAAGATTGCGGTTGGCATGACCGCGGCAGCAGCGGAGGCGGTGTCACCTTGCTAAGGGCAAGGCTGGTGAGGCATTGCTCCGCTGCGGATCACCTTGCTAACAGCATGGCTGGTGTGGTATTACTCAGAGGTTTATATTGTTAAGAGGATGATTCTTGAACTGTAATGTTCGGTATATTATAAAGTTAATAAAGCTGCGACCGGTGTTTTCCCAAGAATGGTGTATGTGTGTATTCTGTGGGAAAGGGGAGTGGGACTGAAATGGGGGAGGGGGCAGGGGTGGACGGTTAGAGGGGCCCGGAGCACCGTGTCCGAGCTACCTCGGTTAAGGCTGGTTAACCCATAGCAGTGAATATAGGATGCAAAAAGAAGCCATTAATTTCTCTCATTCATGGTCCCTAATTACTTTAGCTTTGTTTTTCCTTTAATATCAAAGTTACTGTTCCCTTGATAAGTATAAAACAATCAGCAAAACATGCAGGTTGATCTGCCTCTGAAAGGTTACTGGGGGGAAATGCTAATTAAGCGATCCATGTCATTCTACTTGCATTATGAAGAAAATAAAAGCAGTTTATATTAATTGTCTCTGCCCTGTGTAATATTACTGATAACATTTGAAGAGTTATGAGAAGAAAAGGACAGCACTATTCCATCACTTCCTACAATATATTTAAAACAAAAAACATAAAAATCAAAATGTCAGCCTTGTAACGATAATATATTAGATGGCTTTATAATTCCTCCCTGAAGACCTCAGTAAAGAAGCAAACACAGAGATCATATCTAGAGTTGTATTGTTATCAATGAAGGTCCAATGGGATGTGGAGGGTAATTTTATAAACAGAAGTTAGGCATAAATTAAAAAATTTAAATTGTGCATCAGCTATTTTATTAGGCCAAATACTTGCTTACTTAACTTTATAAAATAGAGCATGAATGCAAAGGTTTGTGCTTACATTAAGGCACGTTCACTTCCATGTGCTCTAGAGATGGTGTAATTACCACAGCGTCTTGTTGTTGTTGTTGTTACATGCCGTCAAGGCTGTAGATTCATGGCGACTCTGGATAGTTGTCCTAAACTGTGTTCGGTCTTCAGTCAGGTGGCTCATTGTTGACAGAGTGGCATCCATAGTTGCTGTTATTGTACCGATCCATCTCATTACTGGCCTTCCTCTCTTTTGCGTTGACCTTGCCAAGCATGATGTCCCTCTAATGATTTCTCTCTTTGCAGGTTTTGTCCAAAATGTGAATGTCTAAGTCTTGTCACCTGAGCTTCTAAAGAAAGCTTAGGTTTGATTTTCTCTAGCAATCCCTTGCTCCCCTTTTGTGTCTCATGGTTATGAATTGCACTTCTACTTTGTAACCTAGGTCTCCTCCTTTTCCTTATCTGTTGTCCAGTTTTTGTTTCTTTGTTTTATTCTCTCATCTGTTTTATTTTTAACCACCTAAATGGGATTCATAATAAGCTCAATATCAAATAAACTAAACTGTAACTGTATGTTCTTCAGGCAGACTATGGTATATACGGTATTCTTTGTCAGCATCATAATTCAAAGGCATTTATCTTCCTGTCTATCATTTTCACTGTTCAACTTTCACATCCATATGACATTATTGAAAATATCATGGCTTTGAAAAGACAAAATCATTGTATGGAGACATCTCTACTCTTAAGAATTTTGTCTAGGTCCTTCATAGCCATTCTGCCAAAAACAATGCATCAAATTTCTTGACTGCTTATCTATTGATTCTTGATCCAAGCAGGTTAAAGTTGTCCACTGCAATGAACTTCTTAATTTTACCAGTTGCCAGGATCTTTATATTCTTCACGTTGTTGCAGGCCCATTTTAAGACTATGTTCCTTGATCTTAAGAAGCAAATATTTCAGATTGTCTTCACTTTCAGCTAGTAATGTGGTATCATCAGCATAACCAAAATTGCTGAAGAGTCTTCCAGCAATCTTCATACCTTGGCTGTCTTCATACAGTCCTGTTTTCTCTAATGATTTGTTTTGCATATAAATTAGCCAGGTAGAGGGAACAAATGCAACCTTGTCGTACACCTTTGCTGATTTTAAACCATTCTGTTGTGCCTGCTGCTTCTTGATCAATGTAAACGTTGTGCAAGGGAACTATCAGGTATTCTGGTATGCTCATGCTTCTTGATATGGCCCAGAGTTTCTAATGGTTTACACAGTCAAAGGTCTTGATGTAGTAAATAAAAAATAGAAATACCATTTTGGCATTCTTTTGTCTTTTCAAGGATCCATCTCCCATCTGCAATGTCGTCTCTCGTTCCTCGCTCTTTCCTGAACCCTGCTTGCACTTCAGGCAGTTCTTGTTCCTGGTATGGTTGTAGTCTCTGCTGAATGATCTTGAGTAAAATCTTGCTGGCATGCGGGATCGGAACAATTATGTGATAATTTCCACAGTCAGTCAGTATTCTTCAGTATTGGCATAAACTCAGATCTTTTCCAGTCAGTTGTTGTTATCCAAATCTCCTGGCAGATCCTTGATAAATGCTGTATGGCAAAAGCCGCATTCGATTGTTGTAATACTTCAATGGAAATGCCATCAATGTTCAGTGCTTTGTTCTTTGATAATGCTTTCAATGCTTTGACTTCTTTTTTCATCACCAATGGTTCCTGACCATAAGGTACAGGTTGAAACGGCTGTTGGTCCACTTGATCTTTGGTATAATGACTCTGTATATTTTTTCCATCTTTTCTTGATCTTCTCAGCATCATTCAACATGGATCCTTGCGCATCTTATAGCATTCCAATTAGAGTCTGGAATTTTCTTTTTAACTCTCGTATCTTTAGGAAAACTGATCTTGTTTTTCCTCTAAAAGTTTCTGAATCTATTTGCTTGCATATGACATTGCAACATTTCTCTTTATCTTGTCTTGCTGTACCTTGGAAATCTGTTGAGTTTTCTGATTACCTCTCTTCTCTGGCTTAAGCTTCTCTGCATTTCTGGTAAGTTTTCAGCATTTCTTTGGTCCTCCGTTTTAGCCATTTTTGCTTTTTTACCTGTTGTAGAGACTTCTCACTGTTTTTGAGCATACCTGCATTTGCAATTGTGCACAAAAATTAAAGAAGGTTCATAATCTATGCATGTAATTGCTTGAACCACCCATGTTCTACCCAAATGCTATCAATGTGCATGCCTACTGTGAAAGCATATACAATGCAAACTGCTCATGTACTTTCACGATAGTCAATATTTTATAAGAGGCCCTTAGTGCACATAAGTCCCCACTTAAGTGAATGACTAAAATACCAGAATTTATGCATGTAAATCTAAGTGGCCCAATGCTGTGTTTCTTCAGCTTCTTATTTTCTCCCCTCAACTTTCTCTTTCACCATCTTTTCTAGTAGTTTTCTTCATATTTTTACCTTATTTCTCCCATTTTGTTGCATAGTTATAAAGGTTTAAAAGTCTTAGAAGCCCAGACAAACAGTATCCCAAGCATTAGAAAATGTTGAGAATTCCAAAATACTGCCATCATGGTTAAAATGTAAGGTGAAGGAAGCTACTATGCCAAAACATCTTTGAAAAATGGAAACCAGCTCCAAATGAAGAAAATTTGAAAGAGTTAGCAAATTAGAAGTGAAGCTTAAAAAAGGGAAGCAAAAAGATTTTGAAAAGAAGCTCACTATAGAGACAAAAACAATAGCTTTTTCAAGTACATTTGAAGTAAAAAGCCTGTTAGAGGATAGAAGGGTAAAAGTGGTTCTCAGCATGGAGAAAGCCATCGCAAAAAAACAATGGGGGAAATATTTAGTGGTGGGGACTAACCATTCTAATGCAGCTAACCATCACTGCTGAAGCTAAGACCTGGATATTCAATGTCAGGGTCAAATCCAGCCACCGGCATTGAATATTTGAGTTGGCTGGATAGCAAAGAAGCTAACTGGGTAGCAGTGATATTCAGCAGCTGCCCAATTAGCTTTGGTGGCAAAAGGTAGGCGACTTTTAGGTGCCTAACTTTCACCAATTTGTGATAACCAAGTAGAAGCTGATTTTCACCCCTGCCTGGTTATCGCTGGGTCGCATCAGTGACCATGTTAGTGCCACCGAATATCCCAGTCAGCATGAGTAACACTGCAGGTCTGCTAACACTTTACTCACTTTGAATATTGCCCCTATGCTTTTCTTTGCTTAAGAGGATGTTAGGGCGACATCCACACTGGAAAGAATCTTTGATGTCGATGACTCAGAGGAACGGAAATGCCTCACTGTGAAGTAGGAAGGTGCAATGAAGCAAATTGAGAAACTGAAGATTGAGTCATGAGGACTGACTTATACTCCAGAATCAGGCATGGTGCTTGGGTTTCTGGTGTCCCCCCCCCTCCCCCCACTCCTCTCCTCATGTGTCCAGCACCTCATTGTTCCCTTCCTCCCCCCATGTCCAGCACCTTATATTTCTTTCCCCGCCCCTCTGTATCCAGCACCTCATTGCTCCTTCCTTGCCACTGCCACCACCACCCTAACTCCACCCAGGTTGGAAAATATCTGTGTTGCACTGGGCCTCCCAGCATAGATCTGTGCTCCAACACCGTCCATACTGCTCCCTCCGAAGACTTTTTGTCGGGGGGGTGGTACATGGCTGACTTGTACTGGAAGGCCCAGCATTGCACCGATTTCTTTCAGCCTTAGGTAGAGTGGTAAGGAAGGAGTTGGCATGCAGGCCCAGTGCTGCCGTGGTAAGCAAGGTGAGCATGCCTGGTGTCCTTCAAACATCAGGATCTTCAAGCCACTCTTACCTTGTTTACTGTGTTTGCACCATTTCTGTCCAGAGTTCTGAAAGCACTTAAAAGTAACATTTCTGACTTCTTACTAGAAACCTGCAGTCTATAATAAAAATCACTTATAAAAATTTAAGGATTGGAGGATCTCTGAAAGAGAACTCCAGAGGTGATCCAGGAAACTAAAGATCATTGTGACCGATACTGGTGCCAGCTAAAAGGGTAAAATCTACTCTGAAGAATAAAATGTAATGACTGTATGGCTATGACTTAATGGAGCAACAAGAATTTAGCAAAGGGAAATTTCACCTTACCAATCTTTTAGATCTTTTATTGATGGTATTAATAAATAATATAAGATAATATATTAATTTAGATGGCTATTTTAGAAAGATTGCACATTTATAGATTGCTTTTTACTCACACAGAACATTTTCAAATAAAAAAACTACTACTTCCATGTTTAAATCTGTGGAATGCACAGTTCCAAGGGGAGGGTATTGTGTGCACATTTTGGGCAGGTTGCCAAAGTGTACATATTTTTTATTTTAAAATAGAAATATAAGTATACTTTAATACATTTAGACCTGGGCATTTACACCAGCTGTAAGACAAGTGTGTCAGCTAACTGCTTGCTTGGATATGGGTCTTCACTAGTGATTAAGGGGGTGATTCTGCTTAACTCTCTGGTGTTTAAAAAAAAAAGAGTTGTTTCACTTGGATCCTTTCTAGAGCTCCATTTTGATAAAATCTGGTTCTTGCATGTTCAAAACCCTGCATGGGGTTTCTGTTTGAAATTGTGGGCTAGAGGGAAAGAGGGCTGCAATCTCAGTGTGTACATTGACACCTTCTTTTAAGAAGGCCTTCCCCTCAGTTTCCCTCTATCCCAACTCCACCCAGTTTTTGACATGAGTAAAAAATATCACCATTGTGACCCATATATATATATATATATACTTTTACATACAGAGAGGGGAACAGTTTTCAATGGGGCTTTTCATGCAGGTAAAAATGAGAAAAGCTTTGAATAATAAATAAAATAAATGTCCCTCTAAATGTTTTCACTGTGCATTAAAAACATTCAATATGCATCAAAATGAGAAAAGAGAAGAATGAAAAAACAAAACCCCAGAGTAACCCTCCCACTGATCAACTATTTTCTCATACCAGAAGTGGAGATTAAGGCTGCTGGGCTGCCCCTTGGTACACACACAATTGATCTCAAGTCTGTTTTTTTGTTCATTCATGATTTTAATGTATGTTTGCTGTAAACTCAATTGAATGATTTCAAGCAGTATGTACAATTGTTAAATTAAATTAAACTACTGACATGGACTGGCTGACGTCTTCCAGATTCATCAGTTAGCTGCTCATAAGAAGGTTCCAACCATATACAAGGGGGGGGGGGGGGAAGGGCACCGTCATAATCAAAGAGGACTCAATAACAGAATCACAATTACTTCTGGAATATTGTATCAAATCAAAATAGCAAACAATACCAGGCTCAAACATACTGTAATTGCTATATTTCATGCCATAAGATTGATCATTTTAATAAACGTTGTGGTTCCTCATGAAATTCCAATGATCAAGTCATACATTCTGAAAGTCACAACATTGTTGTAGGCATTTTTCTAATTGCAGATAAAAAGTCAGTATACTTTCCTATAAGACAGCAAGGCTCACATTCTCCCTGTTTCAATACAAACTGCTTCTCTCTAACAACTCTCTATTTCATTGAAGGATCCCTAGGGGGGAATTTCTCCAAATGGGTTGGTTTTGTGTCGGCCGTCACAGTAATGAACCTCACTCCTAAGCCAGGACCTGTATCAGTGTAACTGCATTGCTCCGTCACTGACCTGATAACGACCAGTTAGCTCTTGAGAACTTGTCAAAGATACATTAAGTTAGTCCAGTAAAAATATCACCTGCAACTAGTTTTTGACTTTTATTGAGAAAAGTGTGTTCAAAATATGAACTGCATGTTGCACTGGCTCTCCAGACCTGCGGACAATGTAAGTGCCACTTACCGGGATATTCGGTAGCAATAACCTGCCTACTGTCACTGAACATCCCAACGGGGCATTCCTGAGATGACACCATGAGTTAACCGGGACGTGGCGAAATTCAGTTAACCCTAACCAGCTAAAGTTAAGATAGCTGAATATCACTGCTGACCAAGTTGCAAAATCGCAATCCGGGCAACCCGACTATTCGATACTGGGTCCCGGATATGACCGTGGCAATGAATATCTTGGCCAATGTTAAAGGAACAACCACCAGCCACTTTAAGTGTGTTGGCCGCTGCCACAGCAAATCCCCCTCTTAGATTATAAGCCCTCTTGGGACAGGGAAATACCTGGATGTAACTCACCTTGAGCTACTACTGGAAATGCAAATAAGTGAAATAGAGTTCTTTGTGTTATTTGAGTTCCTAATTCAAAAATTAATAAAAGCATTTCACCTGGGCATTTAGGGCTCTGCCTTTGTATCATTTTGCAGAATAATTAGATGATTCGTCCCCCTCCCCCCTGAAAGTATTCAAATGGATCATCAGGCTTTATAAGTGTTCACATACTACTAATGGATCCAGCATATTCATTTAGAGAGCTCAAGAGGTGCTTTTCCTGTGTAGTTAGATAAATGGCAAACAGCTCTCCAGAGCAGACAGGTGTCCTCATTTGACATCAGCATTTCCTCCAAATGCAGTTCTACTTACTAAATTCCTCAAAATAGCAGCCCGTCTCTCCCTTGGTTCAATCGCATATGTCTAAGCTCATTTTTTGCATATTTCAAAAATCAGAAAAAGCCCACTATTCATTTTGACATCCATCTGTCATTGGAGCTGTCCAGACCATGGTGCTGAGAAGCACTGAGACATGATTTATTAATCCCCCTCTCTCTCCTGTGAATTACTGTTTCTTCTTGTTTACCTAATTTTCACCTTTTACATTTTTAGTTGGGCAAAATATGTATCTTTGATTATGTCAAACAGTAAGTGATGCATGACCGATTGCAGAGCTCTGAAATGAGATGTCCAGGGCAGGGCACTTTTCTTGCATTTTACAAAAGGCTCGGCAAATATGCAACCTTTCGCAAAATACATAGAAGGATGCCAGCAAATATTGGATATGCTGGCAAATCCCTGTGTAAAAGCAGCAGTTTTACAAAAAGAATGTTGTAATCTCACACATTTGTGTTGTTGCAGCCAGGAACATCGGGAGCTAATGGCCACAATAACACACAGAGTGGGCCTGCTGCCTTTAAAGAAGCCAATAAGTAATCTTTCCTGTCATTCCCTAGTGACACATAATCGACCCCTCACCCACATAAAGCCCCACCTCCCTGATATCACCAACACCACCAACATCCACTTGACCAGGCCTCCTAACCCATACTCCTGAGCCCCGCCCAACCACGTGACATCTAACAATCACTCCCTCCCCAATATCTCCCTGACTGATTAGCAGCTTACTTTAAACACTAGGGGGCCCCTCTCTACCCCACTCACACCAAAATCAAGGGGCTTGTGTGCTCTAACCCTTAACATGCCCTTCTGGCCTAGTCAAGAAACCTTATCCCCCAGCCATCTTCATGCAAAGCAAGAAGTCTCTGATCCCTTCTTGTCAATAGCAATATATCTGAGTGAATTCTAGGAATGTGCAAGGAAAATATTTTTGGTTTATATATGGGTCACTTTAGGTCTTTTCCCCTTATTTTCAGCTATTTTTTCCGTTATTTCATGAAATTGTTTCAATAAAACGTTTTCAATGCTTTCTGGGAGTTTTTAATGCACATTAATAGACTTAGAATGGGTTAATTTGTATGTTAATGTGTGCTAAATTGTTTTAGTGTGCACTGTATTTTTTAAGGTACACTGACGAATTGAATGTGCACCAACAGATACCCATCCCAAGTAAACTGACCTATCTGAAATTATGCCCCATTGCTCAGTTATCCAATCAGGTGAGTTAAAAAGAGACATTATAAAAAGCCTGTTTAAATTGGGGGAGGAAAGCAGTTAACATAACATTCATTTTTCAAAGGTCTGGGTGCCATTTTGTCCCCACTCGTCTCTCCAAACAAATTGTAAGTTCAAATGTTCACAAGAGATGAGGCTGCTAAATTTTCAAAGGGAGCCACACAAGTGGTTCAACTTTGAAAAATGGCTACAAAGTAAAAGAGATAAAAGAACCCCTGACATTGTAACCAACACAGCAAGACAACAATAATTGAACTGCTAGTGTTAGTTTACGCCCCCTGTGTAGGTTTTAGTTTGGCTTTCATTAAAACCCCTGGAAAAGGTAACCACAGTAATTTGGACCTGCTTTCTCTGTGGATATGTTTTTCCAACCAAAGCAACAAGCATAGTTTTGCGAATACAAAATGACACCCTGGTACCACCTCCGTCACCTCTGCTTTACCTGCAAAAATATCTACAAGCTACAAAGTTCAACTTCCACGCAATTGTTCAACAACTCATATAATTTTATCTACATAGTTGATGGCAATTTTCAATGAACTCATGTCTGCCAGCAAAAACACTTTTATTAGCAGAAATGGCTTTGAAAATTGCTCCTTATGTTTCTTAAAGCATTGAGGAGCCGATTCTATATAGGACACGCAGAGAGTTACATGCTTCAAATGTGCATAAGTCCCTATTCTGAAGGACTTATGCACATGAATCAGGGACGGCCCTTACCACTAGGCAAACTAGGTGGAGACCTAGGGTGGCAACCTCTGGAGGGAAGCAAAGAGCAACTGTTTTGTGACTGGGATATGTTGGGAAAGAGATAAGTAGCTACAGTCCAAGTGTGGTGTACTCGAATGGGATGGGGGGGGGGGTATACAGAGCAATAGGAAAGTGGGGGGATGTTATCTGGCCTGTCTTTGGATTCTCTGTATGCCCTGGCCTCTTGTAATGTTGCATTATGCTCTTTGTTTGAATAAAACATTAAAAAAAAAAACAGCCAAGAGGGGGATGGGAGGGTAAGGCTGAAGGTCTGCCTAGGGCACCAACACCTTGAATCAACTCTGGGGCCAGCCCTGACATGAATGCACATATACACACGTCCTTTGGACAGTCGCTATTCTGCAAATGCATCTCACTTCTGTTCAGTTGGGGTGTGTACAGGGGCAGAACCTGCATGGACCATAAGCAGGGTGTAAATCTACATCTGTAAATTATAGAATACTATGACTTAGGCACCTCACTGCAACCATCTAGGTGCAGACAATTAGACTCATGTGTAGGGCTGGTGCAAGGACTGGAGGCACCCTAGGAAGGCTGTCCATCCTACCACCCCCATCACCATCTCTGCCACCCCTCTCTGGGGACCAGCCCTGCTCACATGCATGCATACGCCCTTATTCTATAATGTAGGTCCACACATCCTTTACTGTCTACACTAAGCCCCATATACGCATGCAGCAATCTGATATGTCTGCATGTGAGATTCTAGAATTACCCTCTTACTGACCAGCAACAATAAGGTTGTGGGACTTTTTCTTGAGCTATCAATAATGTTACGCCAAAAAAAAAAAATTGATGATGCAAGTTGAGTCAAATTCAGTAACAAATCTTACAGAATTCATATGAAACGTAATGCTGTCCCCAGCAGCACATATTTCTATATTAAAGACTTGGAGGGGAACTGACATTGCTCAAGACTGAAGGCAAGTTATTGCTTATGACATTGTGGAAATAACTCACCTTGCCTGACCACCACATTTTATAACCCTTAATAGCTGCGAGAAAACTGTGCCTGATAAGTGCAGATGAATTTTCAGTGTTTCACAGTTGTAGACTTTTTATCAGGATGTGCATTCATTTGAAACATGGAAAATATCAACAACATTTCCCACTTTGTTTCATATTGTTTTAATCCAAAATACAACACTGAAAAATCTGAAATTCATTTCCACCCCTCCTCCCATTTTTGTCACTGGCCAGGCTGGCCTTAAACCCATATCCTTTGGGTTGGAAGGCATGCATCTTGTAGGGGCACTGGCTCTTGCCAGCTTGCTCTTAACTCTTGCATTGCTAGTAATCTTCTTTCCTAATTGCCCTGTCTGGTCTGCAGCTCTATGGAAAATACTAACTGGATTTTTCTTTTTTGCCTTATGAATCTATTGATTCCTGCTAAAGAGATTTACTCCAAAGATTTTTCTTTTACCATGCTCTTGTGTCAGAAATTCTGTGAAACCATGTATAAGTACACTAACGGAAACCTTTATCAAGCTTAAACCAGATCCTATTGCCCAACAGTGTGCATTCTTGCACAATAGTGCATGATATGGTGCAATGGCGTGCACTGTCAGACGGGTGCCTGGGTGAGAATGTTCACAGTCTTGGCAAAGGCATATATTAATATGATTTGCAAGGGATTGTGGGAAATGTAGTCCATTCACACTAGACACAGCCGTTCACAATAATTAGTTGTGCTTGCTTGAGTGTAAAGCCAATAAGATATTTATTTATGGGGTTATTTCTCCCAACACAGATATGCTTGGTAGCACATAAAACAGGATACTTGCTTTCAGTGTTAAACTTAGAAAAACAAAATCAGGAAAACAACAGCTGAACTTGTCAGGCAATCAAATCAAAAGAATAAAGACCAGGATGGTAACAGAATGGTCTTTTCTGTAGACTCTAGCTAATATTTTCTTAGCAGTGCTTCAAACAACAAGCAAAACCCACAAAGAAGGGAAAAACTGTTCTTTTCAGGTTAACTTCTTATATCTTCACACATAGACTCAGAAGTGATTTCCTCAGAGCTCACAAGCAATTAGGTAAGGCTCAATTGCTAGCAGTTACCCAGCTGAAACCCCTTAGCTGGCTTGCTTTCTACTGCATGGCTCAAATCCTACTCAGGAGCTTTTCTGAGTAGATTAAAGAACAAGTTTGTATTTCTTTGTGATGGTTGTTGTACTTTGTAACAGTAAATTACCAAAGGAGTTTAGACAGAGAGCAATCCATGTATTCACAGCCTGTATCTATAACCTCTCCCCCTTCTTCAACAATCATGGGTTCAATATCATGGATTGGCACAGAGGAATTTCTCAATGGAGCACTCTCAGGAGAATACTTGTTTCCCTGCTGTCTTTCAAGGTTATAGCTAGGGCATAGATCAGTGTTCATACCTGAGCTTCCATTGCTGTTAGAGTTCCTCTCTAAATAGCCTGGCCAGTATGTAGTCCAGTTCTTATGTCCAGCCTTCCAATCCAGATCCCTGGACACTGGATCTCTCTTCACATACCTTCTGGCATGGGTCCTAGGGTCCCTTCCAAGTGCAGCCGTCTCCCTCACAGGTACCGTCTGGAGATTCCTAGCTCTGCAGCACCACTCCTCTGGTTTTCCACAGTCCAATGGTGTATGCTGGCCTTTTGAATGTCTCCCAGTATACGTACTGCTCTGGACTCCTTTAGACCTCCCAAATGCTTTTCTCTTCTTTCTTCCAAAGGGTTTCTTGCCCTCTGTCCGTCCGCTGTGGCTTCTGCTTCTGATGATCCTCCAGATGATGAAGCTGTCCAAGATCATGAACATATCCAAGCTCAAGATGAGGATCTCCAAGAATCTGAGGATAATTCTCTGTAGAATAAACTCTAACTTTATTCAGCTTAGATGAGTGCTCCACCCTAGCACAGCGCAGCTGTGCTGAATCAGGCCCTGCCCTTTGAGATGAGTGCTTAGGGATTACCTCATAGCCCTCCTGATTGAACACACGTTTCCCCACTTCAGCTCCTCTAATGGCTGTTGGAAACCTGGTGCATTCTGGGACTGGTAGTCTTTTATGGAAAAATTCTGTTTTCTTATTTCTACCAGAACTGACAGGTTGCTTGTTCAGAGTCACTTCACCTTTACTATAGCTCCTTCCTGAGCTATGATAAGCTTCCTTATCACAGCACTAATGAACAAACTATATGATACAAAAGCAAAACATTTTGAAACATGGTGTACATATCTGGAATGTACAAAACATCTTTGACAACATCACTCATGATAGACTCTTGAGGAATTAAAAAGTCATGGGATAGGAGGAAGTGGACTATTATTTAATGGGAACTGGTTAAAAAGATAGAGAACAGAGAGTCAGGCTAAATGGGCAATTTTCATGGAGAAAGTTGAATAGTGGAGTGCCCCACTATTCAACTTTCTCTGCTGGCCTGCTGCTTTTTAACATATTTATAAATGACCTGGAAATGGGAATAATGAGCGAGGTGATCAGATTTGCAGATGACACAAAATTCTTCACAGTTGTTCACACACAAGAGGATTGTGAGAAATTACAAGAGGACCTTGAGAAATTGGGTGACTGGTGACCAAATGGCAGATGACATTTAATATGGACAAGTACAAAGTTATGCACCTAGAAAGAACCCCCCAAACTACAGTTACACAACTCAAGGTTCCACATTAGGAATCACCACCCAGGAAAAGGATCTTGGTGTCATCATGGATAATACTTTGAAACCCTCGGCTCAATGTGCAGAGGCAGCCAAGAAAGCCAATAGAATGCTAGGAATCATAAAGAAAGGAATGGAGAATAAAACCAAGGATACTATAATACCTCTGTATCGCACCATGGTGCGACTACACCTTGAATTTTGAATATTCTGGTCACCATATCTATAAAAGGACATAGCAGAATTAGAAAAGGTACAGAGAAGAGTGAAAAATGATCAACGGAATGGAAGGATACCCCAACGAGGAAAGGCTTAAAAGTTTAGGGCTCTTTAGCTTGGAAAAGATTAGGCTGAGGGGAGATACGATATAGAGGTCTATAAAATAGTGAGTAGAGTGGAAAAGGTAAATGTAGATTGGGCATTTACTCCTTTAAAAAAGTAGAAAGGCTAGGAGACATGCAACGAAGCTACAATGTAGCACATTTCAGCAAAGTCTTTAATACGGTTCCTCATAGGAGGCTTATCAATAAACTGAGCAGCCTGGGGATAGGTCCCAAGGTGGTGAACTGGAGCAGAAATTGGTTGACTGACAGACAACAGAAGATGGTGATAAATGGAACTCACTCAGAAGAAAGAAAGGTGCATAGTAGTGTGCCCCAGGGATCGGTCCTGGGACCAATACTGTTCAATGTATTTGTAAGTGACATTGCAGAAGGACTGAATGGAAGAGACTGCTTTTTTGCAAATGATAATAACTTGCAACCGGCTGGACACTTCTGAGAGAGTGGACAACATGAGGAAAGATCTAAAAACACTGGAAGAATGGTCTAATGCTTGGTAGTTAAGATTTAATGCGAAGAGGTACAGAGTGATGCACTTGGGATGCAGAAATCCAAAGGAAATGTATGCACTAGTGGGACAGAGATTGGAGCGCACAGACCAGAAGGACCTCTGAGTGCTAGTGTCCGAGGATCTCAAGGTGGCGAAACAACGTGACAAGGCAGTAGCGAAAGCGAAGGATACTGGGCTGCATACAGAGGAATGACCACCAAAAAGGAAGAGGTATTAATGCCCCTGTACAAGACTTTGGTGAGGCCTCACCTGGAGTATTATGTTCAGTTTTGGAGACCATATCTCACAAAGGATATAAAAAGACTGGAAACGGTCAGAGGAAGGTGACCAAAATGATTTGGACATATGAGAAGAGACTTGAAGACCTAAATATGTACACCCTAGAGGAGAGGAGGGACAGGAGAGAAGTCTGTATCAATGAACAAAAACTTTTTTCAAAGAAAGGGAAGCTGTAAGACTAGAGGGCATAAGACGAAACTGCAAGGCGGAAAAAGCAAAAATCAGGAAACTTTTTCACTGAATGGGTGGTGGATGCATAGAATGCTCTCCCAATGGAGGTGGTGACAAAATTCAAAATGGCATGGGACAAACACATTGGAATCCTTTATAGCAAGAGATGGAAATCAGAGCAAACTTAAATATCTTTTAATAGAGGGGGGCTGACCTGCACAGGACTGCAGTTACAACCAACCATTCTAGCCACCTTACTCTGCAGACTAGATAGACCATACTGGTCTTTATCTGCCATCATATGCTATGCTACTATGTTAAGAGTAATTGGAGAAAATATTTTTTCACTCAATACATGATCAAACTCAGGAATTTATTGTCTGAGGATGTAGTAAAAGCTGTTAGTGCAGCTGTGTTTAAAAGAAGTTTGGACAAGCTTTCTCAGGAAAGTACATAGATCATCATTAAAGTGGACTAGGGAAATCCGCTGCTTACCCCTGGGATAAGCAGCATAGACTCTGTCTATCTTTTGGGAACTTGACAGGTACTTGTGACCTGAATAGGCCTCTGTTGGAAATAGGATACTGGTCTTGATAGATCTTTGGTCTGACCCAATATGGCATGTCTTATTTTCTTAAATAACCATTGGGGGTGAAGGAGGAGATCCTCTTAATCCCTCCTGTAAAGGAAAAGGCAAAAGGAACACCTTTTTTTCCTATTTGTGTTGGAGCGCAGGTGTAAATCCAGATATAAACAATTTTAGTCTTATATGTGCCTCCCCTATATGGAATTGTGGATACACATGTAGATTTTGGTGCTACTGTCACCACGCCCCCAACACCCCTCCCCCAACATAGACATGATATGTTACCATGTTTCCCCGAAAATAAGACCGGGTCTTATATTTATTTTTGCTCCAAAAGATGCACTAGGGCTTATTTTCGGGGTAGGGCTTATTTTTTTTACTGATACCGGTAGCACTTGCTGATTGGCTGCCACCTCATGACAGTCAGCCAATCAGTGAAGTGTTACCACAGAGCACACAGGGAAGCAGTGGATGCAGGCAGCGACAGCCCCTTGGAGAGAAGGAAGAGGCCCGCAGCGCAGAGACAGCACCGGCAGCTGATCGACGTCGGTGTTTTTCTTTTCTCCGAGCATAAGGACAGAGCAGAGGCGGGCCTGAGGGAGATAAAGAGAAGCCGAAGCGCCAGCTTGCCCTCTAACTTCGTTGCAAGTATTTTGTCTCCCTAAACGCCACCTCGTTAATGCGGCTGCCTTCCCAGTCCACGCCGCGAGACTGTGCGTTCTTCGTGATGGATACACCCCCTCTCGGCGCGTGTGTAACAATCTCCTGTGGACATGATGGATTTGAAAGACCCCCGCGAAGCACGTTGCAGAAACCCCCGGGCCTTGGAAAGATAATTCGGACATGGAAATCGCCATACCGGTAGGTAGAAATATTATCTGCTTGCTCTCCTTCATGCTGTGCTGTTCATGTCCATTATGACCGAGTTCCCGTATCCCCAGTTTATTCACAGCTACGGTAGTGCAGAATCCACTCGGTGTTAAAAAATACCTTAATGTAAAGTGCAGTGAATTTAGGCTGAAGGGTTGAAATGAATGCATGGGGACCAAAAGGAACAATGCCTATTTATCTAAAAATGCATTCCCCTACCTCAAGAACACACACAGGCAGCCCTCCTCCATGATCTTCACTAGGTCTTATTTTCAGGGAATCACAGAAAAACATGCTAGGGCTTATTTTCGGGGTAGGTCTTATTTTCGGGGAAACACGGTATCTATATGTAAAGACGTTTTTTTCTAAAATGGCTTTTTACATGTGGATGCAATTTAAATGTGTAAGAGGTGGTATTTACACTTATAAGTTGTGAATAATGATTTCACAATAACTCCCCAAAGGGGGTCATTCCCAAACATGAATAAGGGGTTTGTATGTACGGTGAGGATGTTTTATGTGCTGAAAATGTCCCAGACCATATTCCAAAACACTGCTGACATGCACGTCCACAGTGCTAGCATGAGGATCTCAGAACGTGGGCAAGAGAGGGTGGAACGGGGCATGGCCAGCCGTGGAGACTTAGAAAAGGCCTGCTGCTGAAACATGGTATAAAGCTAGGATTCAGAAAATATTCTGCTGTGCTCCCCAGTGTGTCCCATATGGAAGAATGGTTGTGACAAGTATGTTTTGAACTGGTGTGCCTGCTGTCTGGAAAAATACAAGATGCAGTCTTCAGGTACAGAAAGCAGAGGTGAGGGAATGTTGTAAGGAAAAGAAACATTTCTAAACACCCTTAAAGAAACATTAAGAAGAGCAATAGTGTTTATTCAGGCTATGCACCTAAAGGAGCCAATTTATGGAACCCTAACGATGGCCATGTTCAGAAAAATGGGACTTTGAGCATATTACTCTATGCTCAGAGCTCTCGTTTTCCCCATTTCAAATCCATGTTTAAAACCTATGACCTGTTTTCCCCCAGCTCCTAGCTAACTACCCCCCAACCCTGTGTCTTAACTGTCCTATCAAAACACGGCCCTCTTCTTCCACACAGCCTTTTGTGATTTTGTAAACTGCTCTGATGCCTCGATGTCTAGGGCGGTATATCAAATGATTAATAATAAAGGAATAGTATGGGTGTGAGTAGGGAAAGGATTCCTTTTTGGGTGAGAAACAGATCAGATTGGTAGTCCTGGAACCCCATGCAATTATGTTATGTCACAGCTGTTATGTTCCGGGCACCTTTTTGGCAGAACCACATTTTTGTGACAGATAGCAAGTATGTGTGTGTGGTTGAGGGGTGCACAGGGGGATCTGGAGTGCTCATCAGCAATTCAGGGGGGACATGAAAGCCCAGCGCATATGAATGTATTTTATAAGAGACACGTGGAAGTGATGGTCCCACCTTTCTCTGCCCATTCAGCACTCCTGGGAATGTCTAGGCTTATAATCACATACAATTTGGCACTATGTTTTCTGATAGCCACTTTTCTGTGGAGGGAGGAGTGACCTAGTGGTTGGGGCAAAGTACCTCAAGCCAGAAGGTCAGGGGTTCAAATCCCACTAGAGGACAGCAACCTTGAGCCGGAAGGACTGGGGTTTCTAGTCCCACAGGTGCTCCTTGTGGTCTTGGGCAAGCCACTTAACCCTCCATAGCCCATGTTCCCTGCAAAATAGTTATCTCCAAGTTATAATGCCCTGTTCAATGTAATTTCAGTTTTTTCAATGTAAACCGGTATATGTTAAATAAAAAATAAATAAATATACCACTGGGCAACTGTATAAGCACCTACTTGAGGGTCTGGAATACTGTTCTACGTGCTTATGGAGCTAAAATCAAAACCCCACAGGGGGCTTGCAAGTCAGGGATGAAAGCACAATTTCAACTCCCAGCAGAGCTTACCTGTGGAAATGCAGGGTGGGGGTGCACTAATATCCAGAGATTTTACTCAGGCTTTGCTGCAGGGACAAAGTCTATGGCTTAAACCACATGCAGTTATTTTAAACACGCATATGTTGTTGGCTGACTTTGCCCTAACCCACCACTTTTTTCCCCACAGTTGAAAGTGCTTATACTGTGAAATAGTCTGGTTACCTCTACCCACAGAGGACAAGGGCAAATCATAATGCAGTCAAAATAAAATGCCTCTAATAACGAGAAAGGAATCAAATTGGCCACATACCTAAAATTCTGTTAGAGGGATTTAAGTGACATTTCCAGCCCAGTGGGGAACAGTCCAAATTCCAAAATGCATAGAAAGTGGCTAGTTAAAAAACTATTATTACCTAATTATAGCTATCTCCTTGGCAAAGTGGACTCTGACTCAGGAAAATTATGTTCTGAAACATTTTCAACAGTTACATGTGGGGTCTGGTCAAACTGAGATCTAAAATGTTTGAAGTCATAGCACTGAAGGATTTTTTTTTAAAGTTCCTTTTAACTTACATAAATTGTTTTTCACTAGTGCTTCCTGAAATGACTGAAGGACATAATGCACTGTCCCTGAATTTCCAAGACTAATATGTTGGTTTATAGTTAGTAAAAAAAAATATGTTTTCTAATTTGAGGATAAGAAGATGCATCAAAAGGTGAAAAGATATAAGCAATACATCAATTTTATGCAATTAATATTTGCAAAAGATTTATGTTACTTAAAGCTCCCAAAACCATCTTTCAAAGACCCTGTAAGGCTTCCCTACCCTGGCCTCTTCATGAGGCTTCGACAGTTTCAGCTTCTATTGTGTGTCTGAGTGCCCCTATCTTCTTTTGTTAGGTCTCATTGTGAACTAAAGGGCTCAATATTATTTCTTATGCCTGAGTGTTTGGACCTCCCTCCTTAGCATAAATAGTATTTTCCGACAACTAAGTAACTTTTAGAAAATAGCCATGGACGCCAGTAATGGAAAGTCAATAGAATCCATTGGAACACGATCTGATTCTTAAGGTATTATTATGTATAAGAACATGCAATGATGCCGTTCAGAGCCCTTATGGGGTGGGGTAATTAAGCAAGCATGGGATGATCAGGCTTTATAAAGTCAATGCTGGATGCCAGCGTTTAAGAGATCTATATACAGTAGTACAAGCATATGGAGTCCTAGTTCTTGTTTGTTGCACCGTTACCATCCTCTGAAAAAAAACAAATGCAGGCGACGAGACAGTCCCAAGTCAGATTCTATTAACATTGATCTAGAAGCATTTTGAGAGCTTCTCTCTGGCATCTAAGATAAGCACTTTCCTAAAAAGACCATTTTTAAAGCAAACATGATCGAAATGAGGAGCTATAAATCTGTGGTGGTAAAGAAATCAAATGTTGCCCTATATTCAATTCAACTAAGCAGGTTCCAGGCCAGCAGAGTTGCAAGATGTGAACTCCATTTTCCACTGATACTTTTATGTATAGTATTTGTATCATTGCAGCCAAAGGCACATTGGAGAACATTCTATTCTAGAATGTTCTGCTACTGATTGACAAACATCTATATCATAAGTGTTCTCTCTCATATATTTATTTAACAGGTTTTTTATACCACTTCATCATTTTAGTCAAAGCAGTTTACATTGTAACTTAAACCTGGTAATGTACATTAAACAGGGACATTGATAACTTGGAATTTTCTCAAGCAATAGAGAGATCACATCATTTTGAGATACTTTTATAACTGACCGTACATGTAACATTACTGAGGAATATTCAGAGTCTGCTCATATGACCACTCTAAAATGACCCCCAGCGAATGAACGCCCTGACATTTGCACCTGGTCCTGGATCTTGCCCAAATTTATTTATTATTTATTTAACGTTTCTTATATACCACCTTTCATGATATCAAGGCGATTTACATTGAACAAACTGAAATTACATTGAACAGGGCATTATAACTTGGAGATAACTAATTTACAGGGAACAAGGGCAATGGAGGTAAATGGGCAATGTACTTGGTAAAACGTCTGCATGGAAATGCAAACCCTTCCCCAACCCTGTCCCCAGGACTGCCTGCAGTCAGTCCCAGCAAACACAAACATACACGTTCACCAGCAAATTGGAGGAGAGGAACATTTTTATAGAAGCCCATTTCTGCCCATAAAGCACTGTTGGGGTATACAGGAAGACCGAAATATGTATACCTTAGAGGAAAGGAGGGACAGGGGAGATATGATACAGACCTTTAAATACTTAAAGGGTATTAATGAACGAACAAACCTTTTTCAAAGAAAGGGAAGCTAGAGGGCATACGATCAAGCTGCAAGGCGGTAAACTTAAAAGCAACATCAGAAAATACTTATTTACTTAAAAGATGGTGGATGCTTGGAATGCCCTCTCGATAGAGGTGGTGGGGGCAAATACAGTGACAGGAATTCAAAATGGCATGGGACAGACACAATGGATCCCTTTATAGCAAGACGATGAAATCAAAGCAAACTTAAATATCTTTTAATAGAGGAGGGCTGACCTGCACGGAGTAGCAGGTACAACACTAAACACAGGCGCAGAGGAGTGATCAGCACGGAACTGCAGCTACAACCACTCTAGCCACCTTACTGGACAGACTAGAGGGACTGTACTGGTCTTTATCTGCGGTCATATAGTATGTTACTATGCTATTATCCATGTACATGCACCCCTCTCCCCCCCCCCTCCAAAATACATTGGAGCCATAGCCAATCACATTTTCAAAGTAGCCACAATGAATATTATTTAACAGTTTTTCTCTAACACTATATCTCCAATTCTAAGCGGTGTACATAATAATATGGCCAACATAGAACCATGTCAATATAACATTACAAACAAAGCATAACCTTGTAACATAAGAACTATATAACATTCCGTTATGTGGGAAATTATGGGGAGTAATTATGGTGCGAGTCTTAGGTTGTGGAGATCTATTTGGCTCAAGTGGTTAAGATGTGTGTAATGTGTCCAAGCAAAGGTCCATTCCATTTGAGTGACTGTCGGGTCAGTAAAATGTCCAATGAAGAGGTGAATGAATACGAATATGCAGAAAAGCAATCAGTGGTTAGAGAAGGGGGCTCTGAAAAAAGGAGGCCAGTGTCCAAATCTTGCTTTTTCCTGCAATGTTTCTCATGATTTTGAGTAAATCGCTTAAATTTGTTGCAACAGGTGCAAACGTAGGGATAGATTTACTAACATAGGTTTACGTTTTAACATGAACTCTGTTATTCTCATGTAGTCTACTTATTATTAACCTGTGTCATTTGTATTAATGCACTTTAAATGTAAATTAACGAAGGTTAGTAAATCTTGCCCTTAGAATGCAAGTCTTCTTAGGCAGGAAATCAACCAGCATCTGATAAGTCACCTTGAGCTTGGATATGGAAGGGAAAATAACACAATTTATAGCATGCACATTTATTGTGTATACCCTGAAAACCTAACTGGCTGTGGAGCACCCAGGACAGGTATGGGGAACCCTGTTCTACAGCGCAGAGTTCAAATAGTCATACCCAACCTTGTAAAAAGAGAGACTGTGCAAAACGGTGGCCCAGCCGTTAACGAACCCCATATCAGGTGTGATCGGTGTGCTTTATGAATCGTGATGCCTTCGGATTATTCTGACTTCTGATCTGACGAAAGGTAAGACAGGCCTAAAGAAGAAAGGCTACTGCTCAAACCGTTCTAATTCAATGGCCAGCTTTTGTAGATCCCTTAATCTAAACTGTGATGATCAAATAAGCTAATAAGGATGACTGTAACAGAAACCTAGTTAGAAGAGAAATTTATATTCATTATGAGCCGGATTTGTACAGTCATGGGATGGAGAAAATAGCCCATTAAAAGGCACCTTGAAATGAACTGTGTGTGCTATGTTCTGACAGGAACATTTTTATTCTAGGGATATGCAGTCATTTAAACTAAGGAAAACTCGTGTGTTATTTCCCGTTTCACGTTAGGGTTCCCATCCAAAGTGAAACGAAGAACAAAATGTGTTTGTGTTTGGGTACCACTTGCTGAATAGTTCTGGGTTTTCTGAGATATGAAATTAAAAAGATACTAAATGCAACTAAAATAACAGAAGTTTATCCCATACATAATTCAACCCGATCCCCTATGTTGCAGTCAAATCCCAAAAGTGTAGCAAGTCAAACATTCTCTACAATGCGAAGGAATGATCTCAAACTGTTTATCAGCAAGGGGAATGTGGAAGCATAGAAAGCAAACAAGCTCTGCATTTCACATTGTTTATACTGGGTTTTGGTGAGCTCGTGTTTTGAAATCTGCTTTGAAAACAAAAGTCTGATATCTATAAGAAGTTCATGTGTTCTGCTTTTACAAATTAAGATTTACTGAAGAGGAAAGCACACTGGAATTCTAAATGGCATCAGATCGGAAACGTTTAAAGCTTGGGAGACAAAGACATTTCTGGTTAAAGAATCACTTTACATTGAAATGTTTCTTGCAACTAACATTGTATTCCACAACTCTGTCTAAGTGATTGCTGGATAGAGCCCAGCTACCCAAAAATCACTTATATGGTTTCATAGAAAAAAACCCAACTTAATGAGTGGGAGTCGATAGTTCTGTGAGGTCTCGTTCAATGTCAATCACAGTGGTCACCGGGCCAAGATTCCAGAGTCATGAATCAGTTTCCTCTTTCCTCGGAAGCTGATAAGATGGTAATTGTTCTGTTTTCTCTCCCAGAATTTACTCTAGACTCTCTCTCATCCTGTGGATAGGAAGACTTACTTTTATTCTGAACATAATAACGTTACAGCATGAAAGCTCAGTTCCTTGAAATGAACAAAATCTAAGAGATGATTATGTTATTCTTGGTTGCGCGACAGCCAAAGGAGAAAAACCAATTGCGACACCCTCGGCTATGCAACAATTTGTTAGATTAGAATGGAACACCACAATCAGCCTTTGAAGTTATTGTCTTGTATCTCTTTCTCTTTATAGTAAGCTTCTGTTCTCCTATTCACTTTTTACAGCATCAACTAGATTTAACAGAGATCAAAAAATATTATTTCACATATTATTCAAGGTATGGCATACTTGAATTCTTTATTTACAGTTTGATTTTTGGAAATGTTTAGTTCTTAACTGAGCTGACATTTCTTCTTTGTTATTTTATTTTTATCAAATTTGCGCATAAAATTTGCCCTTATCATATTTGGCCTTTTCATGTTTGTTTAGAATTATGGCCTTCATAATGCCATAGAAAACAGTCCCTGTCTCACTATCAAAGATTGCCTTTTTATTTAAAACTTAAGGGTTACAACGACCCCAAAGAGTACACACCCCATTTTATTTTTTAAACTATTTACTTTTAGTGACTTCTGGGTACTATAAACCAACAATCCCACCAAGTCCCCTGTCCATGCTGCTGCTGGTAGGGGGAGTGCGACAATATCAGGCATTTCCACGTTGCTTTTGCTATTGGATGGTTCTGATTTGGAAATGAAACTGGAGGCAAAGGGGTAAATTATGACCTAATAGCAGGGATGTATGTCCAGGTTGTATGTGCAACCACCCCCCCCCCTCCTATTCACAGGGACTGTATTCTGCTGGCATGTCTCCCCGCATGCAGAGAGCTGCTGTGTGGGGAGAGCTGGATGGGGGTTGGAGGGAGCTGGATGGGAGTGGGAGGGAGCCGGATGGGGACAGACTGCAGCACCCGGACGTACAGGGCCTATCCTGGCCAGGGCCCTGTACATCCACTGTGGGGGAGAGATGGACATCGGACTTATCCCACTTCAGAGGTGGAGCAAGTCTGAGCGATGGCAGCAATTGGGCCCGGAACACACACCCTCCCCCCCCAAACACACAGTGCAGAGACAGGTAAGCCCCCACTGCCTGATCACAGCCCTGGCCGACCCCGCTGGAGGTTGGACAGCAGGGAAAGTGTTCTTGTGCGCTGCCAGGCCTGGTGTGCTCCTGCTGTGCATCTTGGAGCCATGGCGACAGGACCCCATGGCACCAGCACACATGCAGGAGGGGGAAAACGGGCAGGCACTTGGATGTAGACTGGCCCATCCAACTGCCCTGATTCTGCAACTGCAGGAACATTTAGCTCCCACGGTTGCAGAATCGGGTTTTTCTCGGAGCCGTACATTTTCTGCACATCCAGACGTGCAGAGATCAGAATCAGCCTCAAAACGTTTATGTTGGCACTGTGCCAATATCAACTCAAGGAAAGTACATAGATCAAAAATGTTTTCTTGATCCCAACTATTTTTGGATCAGAAGTCTCTTAGAAAACTTTGAATAAATATAAAACTACATTTTATCATATATTAAGTGTACTATAGCCCATCAGTAGAAGGCATCTCCCTTCATGAAAGGGGACATTTCTACAAAATGGAATGGGCTTAGGTTTCTTGAGGACGTCTGAAATATTCAAGAACCCTAAGGAGGTTCCATGTTAATCGCCCTGCCATGTTTATCATATTAACAAAAAGTAAAGGTTATTCTGGGTTTCACACATTGGTTAATTACCAGATCTTCTGTTTCACAGAAGCAGAATATCTTCCTAGGTCTTCTTCTCTAATCCAATTCTTTGGACCTTGTTATTTGTACCTTGTGCCTGTTATTATTATTCCATAGCAATAGAAAATTTAAACTTCCTTAAAAGCCAAGCAACTTTTCACTACCAAGATTAATTACAGATAGATTTCAACATAAAGAGGTACAGTCCAAATAGGACGTCCAAGTGCAATCTAGGACATCAAAGACAGAATGTCTGAAAAAAAAAAGGCAGGCACATGCAAGTTCTGGCACTATTCCAGAAACATGGATGTGCCCGATATACACGTGTATCAAATGTCTATATAGGAGGTCCTCAGGAAAGCATTTCAGAATCAAAACATCTCATAGTATAATGGTTAGAGTAGGGGCTTAAGAGTGGGGAGGCCAGGGTTCAAATCCCAGTGTGGGACTTTGTAATCTAAAGCTTGTCATTTATTTCTCTACACTCTCTGGATGTTTTAAGGTGAAAAACACTTTCCTGATGCCTATTCTTTCCTGGAGCAGGAACAAACATGCAGGTGCCTGCAGATGGCTCTGCTGCTTCTGGGATCCAACAGATCCATTGCCTTTCCCCACACCTGCCTCTGTCTACTTGAACGTCCCCGTGCTAGAGACGCCTCTGAACGGTGCTTGTGGTATGGCTACGGAGATGTGTCTGTTATTTCGATGTCCACGTGCATGTCTAGATGTCCAAACCATGACTAAACCTTTTAGAATGACCCTCAAAGTAAATATTTCTCATGCCATGTTTAACATTAACCCCGAGAACATAATTTAGTGAATTTGACTGGGTAAATATCACAAATTCAATGAAATTTTATAGATGCTTTGCATTTCTGGAGAATTTCCAACTTCAAGAAATTTCCCTTTAATGTGCATCCTTAGGCCCAGGGGGCGCTCTGTTTAAAGTACATCTAAACTTTCCTCAGAAGAAAGGCCTGGCAATCTACTTCCGGTCACACTGCCAAGAAAACCCCGGAGCTTCCATTGACTCCAAGACACACATTGCATTGTTGCAAACTTGCATATCGCCCTGGCAAAAGCAAAACTTACTAAAAGATTAACAAAAACAGTGGCTTGCAGATGATAACTTTTTTTGTGATAGCATATGTATAAGCATGCAAGATTTTTGCTTCTCTTAAGCAACCTTTCAGATGTTTTCTAAGGGAAGATCTGAGTAGTTCATCTTTGCCCAGCTCTCTTGCTAGTTTTCCTTTAATAAATTTCACTTTTGATTTACTTGCCAATCTATTTTGAGCAAATCAGACTTAGAGGTGAAATTATGTTAATTAATACTAAACAAAAGGACAATTTACTTATTTATTTATTTTTATTTAACAGTATTTATATCCCGCTTTTCACCGGGTCAAAGCGGTTTAACAGAAAAAAGGGGGGGGGGGGACAGTAATCAATACTTGGGTAGGGGGCTATCACCGGGAGGCCAACATTAATGATCTAAACAGATATTAAGGACATAAACAATGGACATTATTAATCATTATATTCATTATTAATCATTATATTAATGCCACATGAAGACAACAGCAGACATGTTTGCCAATAAATAGCTCCTATGTGGTACTAAATGGAACGTGAAAGATCATTGTTTGATAGACTTAGTGCATACAACCAAAATATACACAGGCGCCCCTTGCAATGGGCCATTGTAGCGAGCTGTGTTAATCTCTCAGGTTAAGAGCATCCAAATAAGTTTTGTGTTAATTTGGATGCAGTAGAATTAGCATATTAACACAGAAATTATAAAACAAACTTAACTACATGAACATCAACCATAAGAAAATGGAAGTAATGTTTATCTCTAAAAACCCAGAATTTAAACATCCCCCCACAATCCTGCTAAACAATATTTCCAACAATATCAAGCAAGAATTAAAGTACCTAGGTGTAACGCTTGATAAAGCTCTTAGCACGGATACTCTAAGACTATTAAACAGAACAATTTTCCACAAACTGAGAATCTTACAACCGCTACGCAATATTATCGAAAATCAGATTTTAGAATAATAGTGCAAGCACTCATAATTCCACACCTGGACTATTGTAATGGCATCCTCCATGGACTACCTAAAAAAACCCAAACATACTCCAAATGGCCCAGAACGTCACAGCTGAATATTAATGAATGTGCGAATTTCAGATCACACCCATTCTAATGGAACTTCACTGGCTACCTATCCAAGCACGCATAAGATACAAAATAATAATTACAACATTCAAGTTAATTCACAATATTGCCCCATCATTCCTCACCACACTCATTAAAATACAACCCCCCCCCCAACAGAAACAGACGTACACACAATCTAAACACTCTACAGATTCCACTCACTATACGCAAGATAAAAATGAATACCAGCAATAGAACATTCACTTACCTAGCCCCACACAATGGAACAAACTCCCTGACACACTAAGAGCAAACAAGGACCTCCAATCATTCAGAAAAAAACTCAAAAAACTTATTCGAAAATTATAATAATCTATCAGAAATAACATAAATCAAATTGTCTTCAAGAATAAATCATATCATGACGGATTCCAACAACTCCATCGTCATATGACACACCAAGTCCAACAGAGTATATTAAAATGTAAACCCATAGACATGTGACATTCCCATTGTACATCAATGTAAATATTATGTATATAGTTAATTGAACATACCCGGTTCTCTATGTAAATAGTTTTGAGTTTGATTTCCTATGCTACCTTTGCTATGTACATAGTTCTATATTATTATATGTAACTGCTGTTCTTGCAGAGTTAAATGTTAAAATGTAAACCGCTGCTGATCACTGGAAGGAGCAGTATAAAAATGGATTCAAATAAATAAGTAAATAAATAAATAAAACTAACTAACTAAATCTCTCGGGTGAGGGGATAGTTAAGATTTTGTGTTAAAAGACGTCAAAGTAAATACAGACCCATTAACAAGCTTTAGGGCCCCTTTTACTAATTCCTGTTAAGGATTTTCATTAACATATTGATCTAATGCACATTAATTTCAAAGCCACACAGTAGTTGTTGGGAGCATGTCCAGTTTTGCTTATCGTGCACTCCACTATGGAGAAGTCATTAAAAACTATGTTGCCGCTAAGTTTGCAACAATTGCTCTGGTGCTCGTGGTGATGCACCCTCCATAGCCATGCTCTGACCATTCCCCGCCCCATCCAGCAATCGCTGCTTAACATGCGTTTTTGCATGCTATGATAGACACTAATGCGTAGCAAGGGACAGTCAGGAACACTGATTCGCGATAAAGAGTCCATTAACCAGCAAATGGGCTTTAGTGACAGGCCCTTAGTTTTCCGTGCGCTAACAGGTGGTAAACTATTGTTGCCTAGTTTTACATCTCATTAGCATAGATGTTTTGCATGAGAAGTCTCAAGCTAATTAACATATATCAAAAGCATTGCTAATGTGCACAAATTAGACTGTGCATACTAACAGCACTTTTACCTCCATTAGTATTAGCACATTTTAGTACAGTGGCCTCTGTGACTGAAGCAAAAAGCCAAAATCTATTGGGATATTGAAAGTGTCTGTCCTTCATCCTTCATCCCCCACGACAACTGCGTATTCTTCTCCATCATATCCCGGAAGTCCTCGTCATAATTGAGCCACGCCCAACCCTCATGAGCTTGCGACGCTGCTAAGATAGCATCTGCATATGTTAACAACGCACCATACTGTCCCGGGTCATAATACCCACACACAATGGCCAATCTCAGAAAAGCCCTAGTCTAATTCAAAGTATTGCAGGAAACCTTCCGCACTCTTCCTGCCTTTTCATCCTCTCTGCGCTTCTTCCGGCTCTCACCGGAGCGCTTCCTCCCTTCCAACAGCCGAAAAATATCGATGTATCGATGCTTCCTGATCCTGCGCCGCAGTTTACACGTAACGCCCTCCCACAAATCTGCACAACTAACAACCGAAGATGCTGCCCGCTCACCCTTACCAGCATCTGCCCCCGCGGAACCCGCCGAGGAACTCCCTGATGAAGTGGAGGACGAAGACGATGAACTATGACAACAGCGCCCCCCATGTTTGCTTCGCCTCTGCCTTGTGGCCAGCCGTAAGCACCTCCCCCCAGCCACCCCCCCAATGCTAACCCCACGCTCACCATCCATAGCAATGCCAGTGGCTCGCTCACACTCCACGTGCTCTGCCAACACAGGACTGGATGATTCCGGGTGCCACAACATCAAAGCCGCTCCTCCAGCCTGGCTTAGGTTAGCTAAACTGGTCCTCTAAGGCCCCCTCACTGGCACCTGCACAGGGAGAGAAGCACCAAGACCAGCAGAAACTGTCCCAAGCCCCCCGGTCCCCCATCCACCCCACTACCCCAATTCACTGTGGTCATGCCCAAACCACCTGCGGTCCACTCGCACCCCCCCCCCTCCGCTGCTGTCTGACCCAGAAACCCTACGCCATACCAATCCCCCCAGCCATACCCCCCCCTGCTGACCCGCCCATGCTGACCAAATCCCTGGCCCCCCCCTAGGCAAATACTGCATAAAATGCCCACCCTGACGCCATGGGTTATAACTGCCCTGAAAATTCAGAGCGGATGGCACCCCCGGGCCTGCCCCCACTTCCCGTGATACCCCCTAAGCCAGCCACCTGCCCGACTGTGCTAGCAATACCTGGTGCCGAACCACCTACAGCCCCCTCATCCTGAGACCGCTGACCTCCCCCACATCCCTGCGCCATACGTGGAGACTCCCCGACATTGCACCCAGCCCCCCCACTCTAACCCACCCCTGCCCCAGCTCCGAGCCTGACCTACTCCTATCCCCACGAGCACCCAATCTTGACCCCCACTTTCGCCCACCAAGTCGCCTGCCCCATTGTCCCCGAGCCCCCAGGAGACCCTACCCCCCCCCCCCCCCCGTGCCCTGCCCTGCCCTGCCCTCTCTCCTCCCGGGCCGCGACCCAGCACTCCCCTCCCCCCCCCCCCGCTGCTCCCGCCCGCCTTGCCCCTTCCTCGAGCGCAAAATATTCCCACACTAATGCCTCTAACCCCCCCCCCACCTGTTAACCTACTGTACAGTATTTTCCTCCTGGAAGTTTCCCCCTTTTTGTTTTGTTAGGGGTTTGTTTGGGTTTTTTGCTTTTATTTCTGTATTTATTTTTTGATCACCACACCCGCACAGCCTCATCCCCGTCACTCTCACTTCCCTCCATTAAGAAACCCAAAGCCCCTGGACCTCCAAAGCCCACCCAGAATGGCTCCCTCAGACCGAGCCCTCCCCAATGCCAACCTGGATACTCCGCCGCTCTCCTCCGGGCCCCGCTCCACTGCCGCCTGCCGATCTGACGACCCGGCAGCTGCAGACCATCTCTCCATACGCCAGTCACTGCCACTGCTGTAAGCTCACTTCCAGCCACCGCCAGGAACCGGACCCCGAATCCCGCCGCAGGAGCCCCCTGCAATCCCAATCACCGCTGCCAGATAAGAGCCGCGAAGCGAGG
Organism: Ichthyophis bannanicus; assembly: GCA_033557465.1. Classification (NCBI taxonomy): domain Eukaryota; kingdom Metazoa; phylum Chordata; class Amphibia; order Gymnophiona; family Ichthyophiidae; genus Ichthyophis; species Ichthyophis bannanicus. The sequence goes on along the minus strand of CM066049.1, from coordinate 112,111,559 downwards.
TCAGCTCGCTGCACAGAGCCCCAGATGGCTCCGCAATCCTGCTCCCTTCAATCAGGCACCAATGAAAATCGCCCCACGCACCTGACGTGGGGCGATTACAAATGACGCCCACTGCTCCTTTGACCTACCCCCCCCCCCCCACCAACCACTCCCGCACGAGGCCAAGGACCGGGCCCTGGGAACCCAGTTACTGGTGGCCTTGGGACCCGGCCCTGCGGCCTGAACATAAAGCCAAAATCTATTGGGATATTGAAAGCGTCTGTCCCATGCACTGGGTTGTGTGTACCTTCTAAGTCACATGTATTGATGTGGCCTCTCTTAGGTTGCTGTTGTACTAAAAACCTTTTATTAAAACATTAGGGATGTGCACCCACAATAAAAGTTTGGTTAATGTTCATTTAAAATGAAGTTTTAGCAATTTCCATGGAGGCTTTTCATATCTTTGAACATATTCATCTTAAATTGCATGCCTTCTAGATGTATAACTTTTTTGCACAAGCAAATCGATTGTATGCATTATATTTGTGGTATTCTTTCATACAAGTGATTTGTGCACACAAAAATTTTGTAAGCCCCGGAAGAACCAAATAAACCACAATGGACATGCATGCTGTAGCCACGCTTTTTGATTAGCCTTGTCTGATAATGCAAAAAAAATTGGCTTATAAATCCCCAGTTGTCACCTTTCATATAAAACCTCACACTTAATTATTCAAACTACCTCTATTAATAATGATCTACTATTCTTGTGGGGATTTAACAAAACTGAATATCTTCAAGGTCCTCCAAAGAATATTTAGTCAAATGATAAGTAGAACTAGTAGGAAAATGATACTGCTGTAGGAGATGTCATTCCTAATAATGTCGCAAGATCACATGACAAGAGAGCGAATACAGCAGTTCCTTGAACAAAAACAATAACTTTACTTACATCTGTTCAGCTATGATGGATGGCACCAAAGAGTGGACAAGTGCTGTAATGCTATTTACAGCTGCATATTATACATTATGGCTCTCTAATGTGTATAGAAATACCAGATTTCATTACTCTCTTATTCAAGTCCAAGCTCAAGGCAAGTTACATAAATGGTACTGTAGGTATTTCTCTGCCAAAGAGGGCTTATCATCTAAGGGTCCAATATTAAAAAAAACAAAAAAACCCAAAAACCAAAACAGGAGATCACAAATTTAAAGTTACATTTTAGATAGTATGTAAAAAAATCGGAATTGAGGTGTCAAGATCACAACATGCTCAATTCCAGCAGTATTTTAGAATAGGCTTTGCTAAGAATAGAGCCAGTTCTAAAATAGTGTTGGAGTGTACATGTATTCACCAACACATGGAGCTGGGGGTCCCATTTTGCAAATCAACATGTGGGAAAAATCAATGGGAGAAATTTGGCAAAGTTACATGTTTATGTGAACCATTTTGCAAAATTACAAGTGTAAATACCAACAATTAAGAACATAAGAAATGTCATACTGGGTCAGACCAAGGTCCATCAAGCCCAGGATCCTGTTTCCAACAGTGGCCAATCTAGGTCACAAAATAGCTGTATATCTAATTCCAATTTGGAGGGGGAAATAAACAAGGGAATTAAAGAGGATAACCCCTTTAATTCCTCTTGTAGAGGACTGGCATAAAGGAGCAATTTTAAAAATACTAAGGGGGTCATTTTAGAAGCCCTATTCATGCATCAGATGTGTGAAAATAGGCACTTAGACATGCAAAACATGACGATATGTTTAAAGCCATTTTAGAAGCCAGGTATATGTCGTCCTCAGTATTACTACTACCACCAAGCATTTATATAGCGGTACCAGTCGTATGGAGTGCTGTACAGACATGTAAGAGACACTCCCTGCTCATCAGAACTTACAATCTAGTCAAAACACAGGTGGTGGTGTTGTTGTTGTTAAGTGCCATTGAGTCGGAGTCGACTCATGGCGACCCTCTGGATAGCTATCCTAAATTGTGTTCGGTCTTCAGTCAGGTGGCTCATTGTTGACAAACTGGTACCCACAGCTGCTGTTATTGTATTGATCCATCTCATTGCTGGCCTTCCTCTTTTGCGTTGACCTTCTATCTTGCCAAGCATGATCTCTCTCTTCGCATGATGTGTCCAAAGTATGAAAGTCGAAGTCTTGTCATCTGAGCTTCTAAAGAAAGCTTAGGTTTGATCTCCTCTACTACCGACTGGTTTGTTCTTGGGGCAGTCCATGGTATACACAGTATTCACTGCCAGCACCATAATTCAAAGGCATCAATTTTCTTCCTGTCTATCTTTTTCACTGTCCAGCTTTCACATCCATATGATGTTATTGAAAGTACCATGGCTTGAACAAGTCAAATCTTTGTGTGGAGAGAGACATCTCTACTCCTGAGAATCTTATCTAGGTCTTTCATAGCCATTCTGCCAAGAGCAATGAGTCGTCTGATTTCTTAACTGCTTGTTGTTTCTTTATTGATAGTTGATCCAAGTAGGGTAAAGTTGTTCACGATTTCAATTTCCTCTCCTTCAATGATGAACCTGTTGGTTATGCCAGTTGTCATGATCTTTGTCTTCTTTACATTAAGGTGCAGGCCCATTTTGAGACTATGTTCTTTGATGATCTGAAACATTTGCTTCTCACAATCTTCACTTTCAGCAAGTAATATGGTATCAGCATAGCGAAGGTTGTTGAGTCTTCCACCAATCTTCACACCTCTGTTGTCTTCATACAATCCTGCTTCTCTGATGATTTGTTCTGCATATAAATTAAACAGGTAAGGGGAAAGTATGCAACCTTGTTTTACACCTTTGTTTATTTTAAACCATTCTGTTTCTCCTTGTTCCGTTCGAACTGTTGCTTCTTGATCAATCAGGTGTTCTGGTATACCCATGCTTCTTAATGTGGCCCAGAGTTTCTCATGGTTTACACAGTCAAAAGCCTTGCTATAGTCGATAAAGCACAAATAGATATCCTTTTGGTATTCTTTAGTCTTTTCAAGGATCCATCTCACATCCGCAATGTCGTCTCTCGTTCCTCGCCCTTTCCTGAACCCCGCTTGCACTTAAGGTAGTTCTTGTTCCAGGTATGGTTGTAGTCTCTTTTGAATAATCTTCAGTAGAATCTTGCTGGCATGTGGGATCAGAGCGATTATGTGATAATTTCCATAGTCAGTTGGATCACCTTTCTTTAGTATTGGTATAAACACAGATCTTTTCCAGTCAGTTGGCCATGATGTTGTCTTCCATATTTCTTGGCAGAGCCTTGTAAGTACAGTAACAGCTGCATCAGATTGCTGTAATACTTCTATGGGAATGCTATCAATGCCTAGTGCTTTGTTCTTTGATAAGGCTTTCAATGCTGCTTCAACTTCTTCTTTCGTCACCAATGGTTCCCGATCATAAGGTACAGGTTGAAACGGCTGTTGGTCCACTTGATCTTTATCATATAAAAACTCTGCATATTCCTTCCACCTTTTCTTGATCTTCTCAGCATCATTCAAGGAAAGCCGATCTTCTTCCTCTAATAGTTTCTACTTCTATTTCCTTGCATGCATCATTCTAGTACTTTTCCTTGTCCTGTCTTGCTGCACATTGGAAATCTCTTGAGTTCTGCGATTGTCTTTCTTTCTCCTCTGGCTTTAGCTTCTCTGTGTTTCTGGGCAATTTTCTGAGTTTCTTCTGTCATCCATTTTGGCCGCTTTTGCTTTTTCACCTTTTGTAGAGAGACTTCTCGCTTTCTTCCAACACAACCTTCTTGATGTCATTCCATAACTCTTCTGGAGCTCTGTCATTTGTATCTAAAGCAGCAAATCGATTTTGCAGGCAGTCTTTAAATTCCAGTGGTATATTCTCAAGGTCATATTTTGCTGCATTCATGAGTGGTTTGCTCTTTTTCAACTTTAGCTTGAGTTTGCATACTAGTAGTTGATGATCTGTACCACAGTCAGCTCCAGGTTTTGTCTTTGTTGATGTTACAGCTTTTCCATCGTTGACTTCCACAGTTGTAGTCAATTTGATTTTTATACAATCAATTGGATGAAGTCCATGTGTACAGTCACCCCTTGTGTTGCTGGAAGAAGGTGTTTGAGATGAATAGATCATTGGTCTTGCAGAATTCTACCAGGCTTTCTCCAGCTTCATTTCTGTTGCCAAGTCCATATTTTCCAACTACTTTGCCTTCTTTGTTGACAACCTTTGCGTTCCAGTCACCCATGACTATCAGGATATCCTGTTTGCATGTTCTGTCAATTTCAGCTTGTACTTGTTCATAGAACTCTTCAATTTCATTCTCTTCTGCAGCAGTTGTTGGGGGATATATTTGAATTATAGTTGTGTTGATAATCTCTATTCATCTACGAGGAATGCCTAAGTGTTCACTGACTGCATTGTATTTCATTACAGTTCTTGCAAGTTTCTTCTTTATTATAAATGCAACACCATTTCTTCTTTGTCTTTCATTTCCAGCATAGTAGACCATGTGATCATCTGATGCAAAGTGCCTGATGCCAGTCCATTTCAGTTCGCTGACACCCAACAGATCAAGTTGTACACGTTCCATTTCATTCTTGACCACCTCCAACTTCCCTTGGTTCATGCTTCATACATTCCATGTTCCAATGTGTAAGACATCTTTACAGCTTCTGACTCTCATTTCATGCATAGCTACATCAGCAGTCAGACGTCCCGAGGGCTTTGATCCAACCACATCATAAATACTGGCTTTACTCTGAAAAGTCTTCAGCTCTTCCCCAGTAGCTAGTTGAGTGCCTTCCGACCTGGGGGTCTCATCTTCCAGCACCATAGCACAATTTGTTTTGTTGTAACTATCCATTGGGTCTTCATGGCAAGATACAGAAGTAGATTGCCGGGCCTTTCTTCCGCGCAGTTTAAGTTTGGTGTTGTTGCCGTTGTCACAGAAATGTGGTCCTCCACAGTCAACAGTATCCCATTCTGCTGCTGCCCAGATGGGTGGTTTGTCTTGGTCTGGCACCTCAGCTGAGACCTGTCCATCTTGGGAGACCCTACCAGTAGTTAGTTTAGCTCTCAGCATCACTGATGCACACAAGCCCTCACAGAACGACAAGCTGCAAACTAAGTGAGGGACAGAAGGTGTAGGCAGGGATAAAACTAGGGGAAAGAAAGGGAGATCAGGTGAGTCAAGATCCAAAAACAGCAGCGTAGTAAGTTTTCAACTTGGATTTGAAGAGGGTTAGGGAAGGTGCCTGGCATACAGACACAGGTAGTTTGTTCCAGGCGTACGGTGCAGCAAGGTGAAAGGAGCAAAGTCTGGAGTTAGCAGTAGGAGAGAAGGGCACAGATAGGAGCATTTTGCTGGAAGAGCGGAGTTCCCGAGAGGGGTTGTAAGGAGAGATAAGAGAAGAAAGATAGTGAGGAGCCACAGAGTGAATGCATTTATAGGTCAGCAGTAGAAGTTTGAACTGGATGCAGAAATGGATAGGGAGCCAGTGAAGTGATTTGAGAAGAGGAGTAATATGGGCATGACGAGGCTGGCGGAAGATTAGTCGCGCAGCAGAGTGTTGAACAGATTGAAGGGGAGAGAGATGATTCAAAGGAAGACCAGCAAGGAGTAGGTTACAGTAGTCAAGATGGGAGGTGACCAAGGAGTGGACAAGTGTTTCAGTAGTGTGTTCAGAAAGGAAAGGGCAGATTTTGCTAATGTTAAAGAGAAACAAGTGTCTGGTCTTAGCTACGAGATAGATATGTGCGGAGAAAGAGAGAGAGGAGTCAAAGACAACCCCCAGATTGAGGGCTGAGGAAACAGGAAGGAGTACAGAGATATCCACAGAGACCAAGAAAGGAGGAAGAGGAGGGGAGGTTTTAGGGGGAAAGTTAAGAAGTTCAGTCTTGGCCATGTTCAATTTCAAGTGGCGGTGAGACATCCAGGCAGCAATGTCAGAAAGGAAGGCAAAGATCCGGGTCTGGATTGCTGTTGAGATTTCAGGCATAAAGAGGTAGATCTGGGGGGAGTCAGCATACAGATGGTACTGAAAGCCATGGGAAGAGATAAGCACACCAAGGGACTGGGTATAGAGAGAGAAAGGGAGAGGGCCCAAGACAGATCCTTGGGGTACATCAACTGGGAGCGGGGTAGTGGAGGAGGAGGAAGAGCCACCAGAACACACACTGAACAAGCGATGGGAGAGATAGGAGGAGAACCAGGATAGTACAGATCCCCTAAAACCAAGCAAGGACAGGGTATCGAGGAGAAGGTTGTGGTCAACAGTGTCAAAAGCAGCAGAGAGGTCAAGAAGGATGGACAGAGTAAAGGCCCTTGGATTTTGCCAGGAACAAGTCACTGGAGACTTTGGCAAGAGCCATTTCAGTAGCGTGTAGAGGACAAAAGCCAGCCTGTAAGGGATCCAGGGGGGTATGAGAGGAGAGTAAGTCGAGGCAGCGGCAGTGAACCGCATGTTCAAGTAGTTTAGAAATGAAGGGAAGGAGAGAGATGGGTCAATAATTAAAAGGACAGGTGGGATCAAGTGAGGGTTTCTTGAGGTGAGGTGTGACCACAGCATGCTTGAAGTCTGCAGGGACTGTTGCAGTAGACAACGATAGGTTGAGAATATGAGAGATAGAAGGGACAATGGTGGAGGAGATGGGGCTTAGGAGGCAGGATCAGAGGAGCAGGTGGTGAGTTTTGAGGAAGAAAGGTGGTGTGCAGTTTCCTCTTCAGAGATCACAGGAAAGGAAGAGAGGGTAGCAGAGGTGGGGGGGGGGAGAGAGTTGGGAGTGGAGAGGGTGAGGAGGGGAAGTAGCTGAGTTTGTGGGAAATTGGAGGGTGATCTTGTGGATTTTGTCATGAAAATAGTCAGCCAGGGTTTGGGCAGAAAGGGAGGGAGGGATCAGAGGTGGAGGCACTTTGAGGAGAGAGCTGAGAGTATTAAAGAGATGGTGAGGATCAGAGGCGACAGAGTTAGTCAGATGGACATAGTAGTCTTGTTTGGCAAGAGCTATGGCTGACTGGAAAGAGACAAGCATGAATTTGAAGTGTAGAAAGTCTGCAGGGGAGCAGGATTTGAGCCAAGCACGCTCAGCAGAACAGGCACAGGAGTGTAGATAGTGGGTAGTGGCTGAGAGCCAGGGCTGGGGTGCAGAACATCTCACAGGACATGGGATGGGTGGAGTGAGAGTATCCAGAGCCGAGGACAGTTCAGCATTATAGGAAGTTATTGCCTCGTCAACAGACTTGGATGACAGTGGCGGAAAGAGATGAATAAATAGTGGAAGAGAGAGTCAGAGTATCAATAGCAAGAAGATTTCTAAATAGGTTGGAGGAGACAGGACGAGGCTGAGACAGCGGGTGATGAAGATTAAAACTGAGAAGGTGATGGTCAGATAGAGGAAGAACTGAGCTACAGACGTTCGAGGGTAAGCAACTGGAGAAGAATACCAGGTCCAGACAGTGGCCATGCTGGTGAGTGGGGGCAGTGGAACAAAGTTGGAGGTCAAACAAGGAGGTAAGGGAGAGGAGTTTTAAAAGCATAAGGATCAGAGGGTTATCGACATGAATGTTAAAATCTCCAAGAATAAGAGAGGGGGAAGAGGAGTCTAGAAAGAGAGAAAGCCAGGAGTCAAAGTCAATGAGGAAGGTAGTAGCAGACTTACCGAGAGGTCGATAAACAACAGCTACCCAGAGAGGAAGTGGAGTGAAAAGGTGAATGGAGTGGACTTCAAAAGAGAGAAAGGAGTGAGACTGAGGCAGGAGAAGGGGTTGGAATTGGCAAGAGGGAGAAAGTAGAAGCCCAACACCACCACCAGTGGGACGAGGTGTGTGGGAGAACTGATAGCCCCCATGGCAGAGGGCAGTAGTAGATGCGCTATCATCCAGCCGGGATGTCCAAGTACCCAGTTCTATGGACGTCCAATTCAGGGATACTCACATTTGTGAAATGGCCTATACCCATCCATATACTCAGCCTTACTATGTGAGGGAGAGGTGGGGGAAAATCTCCAGAACTGGCCACCTGGACCTTCATTTTTCAGGGTGGAGATGAAGTGATTTTAGAAGATATGTTACGTGCCTCCCTTCAATGCTACCACTCCCCCAGACTTTTGGATATACTTCTCTGGATGTCCCAGATTCATCCTAGACGTCCCTTCAAAAATGCCACTTCATATTTGCAGGAACAGCTGTAAATACCACCATGGACACTTGCAGGCATACAACATAGTCCCTATATGAAATGGAGACTACACATGTAGATTTGTAACCCATCCAGGCCACTCACAACCATGCCCTGAAATGCCTTCCTGCAATCTCTGTGTAGTAAGGACATCCAGGTGTAAAGTCAGCCCTTTCTAAAATCACTATTTCCACATGTAAATGCCCGATTTTATACATGGAAACTGCAAATAAGGCTTCTAAAAAAAATCCCGTTAGGCTTCTAAATTTGTGCGCTACTTTCAGCCAAGCTTACAGTAGGTCTAAATTTTCAAAAATGCATCTTAATTTTGGAACTTAAATGTAGGCCTGCCATTTGTATGTCTAGATTTACAAGTCTGACTTTGAGTCTAGTGCTTAAAATCAATGCTAGGCTCTTAACTTCTTTCCTGATCCGAAATCTGCCCCTATTGCCACCCACTTTCTATGCTCCTGAATTCAGGAGTTTAGTGAAATTTTGAGTATAAATTTAGAGACTCGCCCCTGGGAATTTTCAAATAGACCAAGTTAGGAGTAAAACTCTCAAAGTTAAACGCATACGACCTTTGAATATTAAGTACATTAGTGTATTGGTATTTTAGCATGTACAAAGTGCATTAAGACTGATATAGGATTAACACGCATTAAACCACATGTTGAAACGTGCTTAATTAACTTGGACTAATGTAATAAAAATATTCACGAGGTCGCCCAATACAAACCCATGCAAAACAGCTCATTAATATTAAAGGAGGTTATCATAAATGATATTCTGCATCATAAGTTGCTTTCACCTATTCTCTCTGAAGTGTATCAAAATATTTTGCAATAACCTCCAGTGACAGTAATATAACATGTTTCGTCCCCAATCTGGGGCTTAATGCCCATTGGTACTCATAAGAGCATAAGAACAAAGATATGCCATACTGGGTTAGATTGAGGTTCGTCAAGCCCAGTATCCTGTTTCCAACAGTGGCCAATCCAGGTTCCCGAAAAAGGTACACACTCCACGTTGCATATTCTGGGCATTTAGCTGTATAATATTATATCTGCATTAAAATCGTGTCTGATTTTAATGCCATTTAGTAGATTCACTCCTTTATGCCAGCTTAACTAAGAAGTCCAACTATATCGATTGCCCAGAAAATCTAGCAACTATATCAAGAATAATAAATGCAACAATATAATATATATTATGTAACATCAATATCCGATAACCTGGAGCCATTATAGGGTAGCCAAATCCTACTTCAGTAGATTCAGGACACAGAGTTTGTCAAACAGAATTATTTTATTTTTGTTCACCTGCAATGAAAGATGAAATTAGATCTACTCCATATATTGAAAGCGTGTGTTTTAGAAACGGTGGTTTCTCCAGATCCCAGCTTCATGGATGCCAGAGTACCAGAGCCTAACACATCAGCTGGAAAGTTACTGGCAACAAGTGAATTGAGCCCTTTTCAATGGCAAAGATCATAACAGAGACATTCAAGTCCTGCTCTGCCCTCTACCAAGAACAGGAATCCTTTTCAAAGAAGCAGCACACTCTCAGCTGTTTATACAAGGGAATTAAAGCTTTGAATCGAGATGTAATCCTTGGCTTGACACAAAGCAGGGTCTGCCACACCATTCGTTCTGCAGAAGACAATACAACTGTTTCAAAAGGCAGGCGAATCGCATTTCCAATAGCGGCGGTCACGCCGAACAAAAATATCAAGCAGAACTTACCCCCAGACGTCGACTCCTAATCCTCACATACCCTTGTTTCATTATGTCATTAAAATTTGAAGCCATCCTTTTGTTTTTTTCTAAGCAAAAAAAATAAATAAAAAATTGGAGGAAGTGGGGAAAAAAAAATCCCCCCTGAAAGTTCAAGCGCTCACTGCACAGTTGTCACAGTTGCATACCAACCGGCATCAGCTGGATTGTCCTGTGGAAGAGGCGAGGAGCATGGCTTTTATTTAATCCCGTTGGGAGACAGAGAGTGAAGGAGAAGCTGGGGCGCGGGGAGGAGAAAGTGAAGAGGCTGACAGAGCATCAGCTGACGGATTTGTCTGACTACATAGTGGAATGCACCACTGCTGAGAGAGGGCTGAGCTGCAGCCGTGGAGCAGGATTCCTTACCGGCACCTCCCTCCCCAGAAGCAGCGGGTAGCATTTCCCACTCACTCTCCACCATACACAATTTGGCAGGCATTGTTCAAATTAAAATTACTTTGGTTTCTTGGAGCATTACCAAACCAAACCCCCCTAAAAAGCATACAAGCAACACGATAGATAAGATCAACTAGCATTCCCAAAGCAAAACAAATATTTTATTGTCTAGTTATAATCAGCATTTTTTCTATTATACTCTGTATAAATTATGTTCCATGAATCCTGGAGGTCAATACAGAATTCAATTACCACATTATTTTATGGTTAATTAATTGCTGCATTTTGCTTTATCTTCCTTGGGATGCAAGAAAGGAGAGAGAGAGAGACATAGGAGTGCATGACTGTAAGGAAAAAAGAATTCAAAGGATTTTAACAAAATAAAGTAGTAATACTTCTTGCTTGGTTGCTGGTTGCAGAAAGTCATTCTACTGTTCTTTTGCTGTGGTTGTTGTTATTCTCTGCATAGTATTTACAAGTCTATTCTTAGTTAATGGGTTGAGTGTGGCTAAGAAAATAGCTACATTTAGCAATAAATTAGGTGATATATTCCGCCGCGCCGGAGGGGCCGTCCCGAGGCCGGTATTGTAACCTGGTCCCCGGGGCCCATTGCCCTGCCTGCAACAGCTTGGGTGGTGGGGGTGGGGTGGAGCATGCTGCGCCGGGGGCTTCACGTCGTTACGTGGGAGCTGGGGAATGGCGCTGGTGACGGGCGGTGGGCGGGGCGACAGCAAGGAGGGAGATCTGTGGCATGGGATCTCCCTCTTGCTGCCGGACTGCCAGAAGGAAAAGGTGTGCGTTTCGGGGGTTCCTAATTTTGAGGCCTACCCTGCGGGTTGCGTCTCTCGGTGCGGGGAGGCTTTTGGGGGGGGGGGTCGTCTCTAGTGGCTCGGTAGTGGCTTTTAGCGGGCTGGTGTCGTCGTCACGTAAAGTCAGGGGAGGTCTGATTCGGAGCACAGCGCGTGCATCTGGCCTGCTCCTCGTGCGAGGGTGGGGCCTAACATCCATCGAGCCCCATCTTCGGGGGTGCACCTTGAGGGTTCCTGGGGCTTTGCTTGTGTGCAGAGGCCAGGGCTTTGTGTGCAGGGGGCCCAGCGCATTTCAAAAAAAAAAAGAGACAAAACAAAATGCATTGAATAAAATACTGGGTTTAACAGGAATTCAGCTGATCATTTACATTAAAAAATAAATATAAATAAGATGTGATAGACAGACATAAAGGGGTGTCAGCTGTTTAGGAGTGGAGGGGTTAGGGGGCTGGTGAGTGTCTACCCGGGGTACTATGGCCCATAGGTCCAGCAGGAAAACCACTGATAATGGCACGGAGGTGGCTGAGTTGTGCGCAGGGGGGCTCCAGGCGGGGAGGCTAGCGCGCACGGAGGCGGCTGGAGCAGTGGCGTGTGCCCGCGGAAGGGGAAGAGCCTGGGGGCGGGCAGCAGGGGTAGAACGGGACGAACCCCATGTGTTTTTAATTTATTTATTTACAGTCTCTTATATTCCGCACTATTCGGCATCAGCGCGGTTTACATGGAACAAAAATGCTCAATACAATTAACACATATGAGTTTACAGATAACAGGGCAAAAAACTTGGATAACGGGTAAACTATTTACAAAACTTGCTACACAGGGTCATATGAACAGGAATTCCATAGAAACATATGCACCACTAAGGGTTAGAGTATCTTTCTTGGCATGTTGTTGGGATACCATATATTTGCTTAGCGGATTGTATCGTTGGACTCTATGAGGTACTTGTTGAAAAGGTGGAATTTGAGGGCTTTCCTAAACTGTGTTAGGCTCTTAATAGCCCGGATACCTGGAGGTAGTGCATTCCAGCATCTTGGCACACAGACTAAAAGCCCTATTGGCTGTAGATGTAGTGCAATCTGTTAATGCTTTCGGGACTTTTAGAGAGTTTATAGCCGTGGATCTTCTTGCTCTATTTGGAGATGTGGTATGGATGAGGGCAGTTATGGATTCAGAGGAGAGCTTGTTAATAGCTTTAAAAGTGAGTAACAAGGTCTTGAAAACGATTCTAGCCTGGATGGGTAGCTAATGTAACTGTATCAGCAGAGGTGTCACGTGGTCACTTCTGGAGGCTCCATGGATGACCCTTGCTGCCGCGTTCATGGCGAGCTGCAGCGGGTTCAAGGTGGATTGGGGCAGACCTTGTAGGATGGCATTGGCCGGTGTTGGAGCTGCTGGGGCTTCCCAGGTGGCCCTGGGTCTGGGGGAGCTTGCGCCCCCGTTGCAAGGGGAAGGTGGTGAAGGGGTGGGTGCGGTGGTGGCAGTGCCTGACTCTGACGGTCTAGTAGGGCCTGGTGGCACGGTGCCGTCGGTCGGCATTGGGGGTGGGACCGGACAGGTGGACAGCCCAGGGATGCAGGGAGCAGTGGGAGGGCTGGCGCATGCGCTTCCCCCCCTCCCCCTGCATTTGGAGTTTATGTTCCCGGTTTGGGTACTGGACATTTCCCACACCCTGGCCTCTATGGTCCCCCAGGTCCTTGGGCATATGGGGCCGGGCCTTGGGGGGGGTTGGGATATTGGGGGGGCGGGTGGAGTGATTGGCTGGGGGTGGGGTCCACAGGGGTCAGTGGTTCCTTGTCCACAAATCCGGCAGCATGGGATGCCGGGGGCCTCGGTTCCTCGTCTTGGGGGTGGGGTGAGGGAGCGGGGATGGCGGCAGGTGCTTCGGGTGTTGGTGCTGCTGGTTCCTCATCTCTTCCTATGCAGGTTGCGCAGAGGGCGATGCCCAGGATAGACGCAGCTGACCACGGGCAGGCGTTGAGCGCTGGGCCCCCTCGTACAGTGGAGGGGATGTCTGGTGCGGCGGCTGGGGGCCACATGGCGGGTGCTGCGGCGGGTACCTCCGGTGAGGCCGGTGAGTATGAGGGGAGTGGGCGGCACAGCAGGGAGCACGCAGACCCTGGCGGGGGGGACGGTGGTGGGAGGAAAAGCAAAAGCGAAGCGCAAGCGCGGCTGCCGCTGTAGGCGCTCTTCTTCCTCCTCCTCTTCCACTTCCTCAACAGCTGGTTCTGCGAGTGATTCGGCAGGGGTGGAGGAAGAGAAGGGTGCAAGTGGGGGGACCACAGTAGTGCGTTGCGCTGAGTTGTGGGAGGGAGTGCCACGAAAGCTGCATCATAGGATCAAGCGTCGCAGGTACATTGATATTTTCCGCCTGTTGGAGGGACGAAAACGCGTGGGAGAAAGTCAAAAAAAGTGCAAAGAGGACAAGAAGGCTGGTAGGGTGCGGAAGGCCTCTCGTAATACCCTTAATTGAACCAGGGCCTTCTTGCGCTTAGCGAGTGTCTGGGGGCATTACTTCCCAGAGCAGTATGGGGCGCTTCTGGCCTATGGGGATACAATCTTAGCTGCGTCGCAGGCGCACGACGGGTGGGCCTGGTTAAACTATGACGAGGAGTTCAGGGACATGGAGGAGAACGGGGCAGTTATCGTGGGGAACGAAGGACATCAATCTTTGGTTCACTCAAATGTCCATCCAGAGTCGGGGCGGTGCGGGAGGCATTAAGGCGGGGGCAGCTCCGGTGATGGCGAGTCCGCGGTCCTTTCGGGGGCCGGCACCCACCGGGGTTTTGCCAAAAGGGGGTGTCGTGGGGGGGGAGACGTCTGCTGGTGTTTCAACAAGTCATCTTGCCCGTTCCCCGACTGCAAGTTTAAAGCACGCTTGCTCCCTGTGAGGGAGCGGGCACGCTGCCACCAAGTGTAGTCACAAAGGAGTGGCTGGAGCTCCAGCTGGGCACAAGTGAGGGAGCTCTCCTGGCGTTGGCTCCTACGCCCGTGAGAGTCGACGTGATGCTCCCATGGTTAGTGAGGTACAGGCAGTATCGAGTGGGTGGGGCATGGAGTTTGTTGCTATGAGGCTTTTCAGAGGGTTTCCAGATTCTGTTTCGGGGGGCGCCAGCAAGGGGTGGGTTGAGAAATGCTAGTTCGGTGAGATCAATGGCAGAGGTTGTGCGGAAGAAAGTAGCAGAGGAATGTGCGCGGGGCCGAGTTGCAGGGCCGTTTCGAGAGCCACCATTCCCGGTGTTCCCGGTTTCCCCACTGGGAGTGGTCCCCAAGAAGGAGCCGGGCAAGTTCAGGCTGATCCACAACCTGTCCTGCCCTCCAGGAGATTCTGTGAATGATCACATTCCTCGTGAGTGGTGCACGGTGCGCTATGCTTCCTTCGACGTGGCGATAGCTTTAGTTCGGCAGTGCGGGGCCGGTGCTTTGCTGGCAAAGGTAGACATTGAAGCGGTGTTTTGTTTGTTGCCGGTTCACCCTTCGGCTTTCCCATTGTTAGGCTTCCGTTTCGAATTGGGCTATTACTTCGATAAGTGCATGCCAATGGGCTGCACGATATCTTGTGCTTACTTCAAAGCCTTTAGCACATTCCTCCACTGGGTGTTAGAGGCACAGGCTGGCATTGCCAACATTGTGCATTATCTGGATGACTTTCTGTTCGTAGGGCCCGGTCGGGCGCGAACCTGTGCCATGCTGCTGGAGACCTTTTGGCATTCCTATAGCGACCAACAAAACCGTGGGGCCCACGACTTGCCTTACCTTCCTGTGGATTGAGATCGACACTGAAGGCATGGCTGTGCGCTTGCCGGAGCAGAAGGTCAAGCGACTCAGGGAGCTTGTGGCTTCCGTTAGGTCGTCGGGCAAGACCACCCTTCATGTCCTGCAGTCGTTGGTGGGGCATTTAAATTTCGCTTGCAGGGTTCTGCCCATGGGGCGCCCCTTCATGCGGCGGTTATCGCTTGCTATGCCGGGGTGCAGCTCCCGCACCATCGGATTCATGTATCGGCGGGGATGTGCGAAGATCTTCGGGTGTGGGACACTTTCCTGTCTAATTTTAATGGGTGCTCAGTGCTGCAGCTGCCGGAGCTCTCGAACGCCGACCTGCATTTGTTCACGGACACAGAAGGCGGTTCCGGGTTTGGGGCCTACTGTCAGGGAGCATGGTGTGCTGTGCCGTGGCCCTGTGACTGGGTGCAGTCCGGTTTGACCCGCAACATCTCTTTTTTGGAGCTGTTCCCTATAGTTGTTGCTTTTTGGGTGTGGCAAGAGCGCCTGCGAAATCAGCGGGTAGTGTTTTGGTGCAACAATGCGGCAGTAGTCCAGGTTATCAATAGGCATGCGCCTCGGTGTCCAAGAGTTGCTGCCTTGATGTGGGTGTTCGTCTTGGCTTGCTTGCGCTTGAATGTTACCGCTAGGCGCGGCATGTGCCGGGCTCCCAGAATGCTATTGCTGATGCTCTGTCCCGTTTTCAGTGGGCCCAGTTTCGGCTGTTGGCGCCGGAGGCAGAAAAGATGGCCTCGCCAATTCTGGAGCATCTTTGGAGGGTTGGGATCCAGAGTTGATAGCTTTGCTGTCGGCGTCGTTGGCACGGGGCACTTGGGCTCAGTACTGCCAAGGTTATTCCCAGGTGAGTGCGTTTGTCAGTGCAAAGGGGTGGAGTGGGGGGAGGGTTCCGGAGGGGCTGGTGGGCCAATTCATGGTGTGGGCAAAGAAGGAAGGTTGGGCGCGGTCGGCGGTTGTAAGTGCAGTGGCTGGGTTTTCCTTCTTTTGTAAGGCGGCCGGGTGGGGGAACCCCAGGGTGTCCTTTTTGGTCAAGCGCCTGCTCGCGGGTTGGGCCCGGGTGCACCCCAGGTCGCGGGACTGACGGCTCCTGTTTTCCCATGACCTATTGCTCTGGATCTGCGATGCGTTACCTTGCATCGCGGCATCGGGCTTTGAGTCGGCTTTGTTTCATGCCCTGTTCGCGGTGGCCTTTTTCGGGGCGTTTTGAGTTTGCGAACTAGTGCCCAGGTCAGCAAGGCTGGGCACGTTCGGCGGAATGTAGTTTGAGCACGTCACGGTGGCAGCGTCACAGGTCCGGATGTTCATCCCGCAGTCCAAGACTGACCAGTTGGGTAAGGGAGGATGGGTGCTACTGAGCGCGATATTCCTCTTGCCATCCTGTCCGGTCCATGCCCTGTGGGTTTACCTGTGAAGGCGGCTTGGGGCACAGGGCCATTTTTTCATTCACGAGGACGGTCAGATGGTGATGCAGTTCCAATTTACGCGGTATTGCGTTTGGTTTTATGGTCCTTGGGTTACGATGAGCGGCGTTACGCGTCGCACTCATTCAGGATCAGGGTGGCTACAAGCACGGCAGCGGCGGCGAGACTTGAAGGCCGGGTGATCCAGCGGATCGGTAGGTGGCGCTCAGGCGCATATAAGGGGTATGTGCGCCCCGATGGTACGGTGTAGGGCCGTGTGTGCGGTGTGGGACCAGTCCTTACAGTTACTTTGGGGGGGGGGAAAGGGGGGTACTAACAGTTTTGTTCCCTATTTCAGAGTTGCCTCCTGGTGGCAGTCTGATTTGTCCTTTCAGAGGGTGTGGGCTCCGGAGACTGGTGGATCATCGGCCATTCCTTCGTCTACTGGGCTGAACGAAGAGCGAGTGCTCGGCCAATAGGTGTGCACCTCGGGCTGGCAGTTTCCGGAATCCGGCTGTGTTGGATGGGACAGCGAGGCATGCGATGGTGGCAACTCTTGGATTTCATACAGGCGCAGATCGCACGACGGCAGCGGCCAGTTGGGCTGCTGGTCCACTTGGGTGGCAATGACTTGGCGTACTAGTCTTGCCGGCAGCTTATCAGAACAGTACAGAGGGATCTTAGTGTGGTGCGGGAGTGGCTTCCGGGTGTGGCCATTATTTGGTCAGACATTATCCCACGCCCGGCAAGCTGGTCAGAGCGGCGGTGGTCGTGCGGCCTGGTCAAGATCAACAGGCAGATAGGGCGATGGGTGCAGCAAACTGGTGGGCAGCAGGTGCTGCACCCATGGGCAGAGGTCAGGTGTGCAGGCTTGTACCGTTTGGACGGGGTACACCTCGCACCGGTGGGACAAGATCTTTTGCTAAATGTTTGGCAGGAAGCACTGGAAGGTTGAAATTGGTCGCAGCTTTCTTTTGGGGGGGGGGGGCGGCGCAAGGTTAGGGGCCTACCTTGCACTGGTGGCGGGGTAGCGAGCGGGGCGCTCGCCGACCCGGTAGGGCATTTCAGGCTGATGCCTCTTTGCACGGGAGCAGCAGCGCTCCTTAGGTTGGGAGAAACATCACGGTTGGGTCTCTGCCCAGTGGAAGGCACCTTGCCGGCCTTTGCTAATAACATGGCGAGGCGGGCGGTAGGGGGTATGGGGGGAGGATGATGCACCGCTTTGCTATAAATGGCTGGTGGGGGGCATCATCCGGAATTTGGGGAGGGGGGACAGTTCGATTTAAGATTGTTGAGTTGGCCCATGTTGGGCTGTTTGCTATATTGGTTAAAATAAAGCTGCGACCAAATAATTGTTACCAAATCCAGTGTGTGTCTGGTTCTTTCACTCCAGGTGCTAGGGAAAGGAAAAGGGGGGGAAGGGTGGTGGTACGGCAAAAACGGAGTGCCTAGGACAGTGAGGTGGTCGGGGGCACAGACTCGAGTTCGGGCAGGCGAGGGCATCCGGGTACCTCGGTTACTACCAACCTTCCTCTTAATTCTGAGTTCAAAGCACAACTTATTCCAAGTACAGTTGGATTTGCATCCAGGAGTATGGGAATAAGTAGAAATGAAAATCTAGCAGGGTTTGTTTGATTTTTTTTTGGGGGGTGGGGTTGTTTTTTTTTGGAGAAAATAGTTTGGAGAATTGCTTATTTATTCAGCAGCTCAGAATATTTATCCTACTGATGTGCTTGCAATTTCTATAAGTGTTAAAAGGTGCAGATATGCAAAGTGCATCTGTTGAAAGTGATGGAGGCTCTGAGGAAACTGCATGAGCTGACAATGTAGCAATCACAGACAAATTCAGACTATGGGGGCTGAGATGCAAAGGGTACTGGGAGAATTCAGAAAGAAGCAAAGACTCCACATGGAATATAAATCTAAACAAGCTGAAAAGTGACTGCTAGCAACACATGCCGATCTGTAATGTTTCTGAGTGGGTGGGTGGGGAATGTACACACAGTATTTATTTATTTATCTGCATTTATATACCGCTTTTCACCGGGTCAAAGCGGTTTAACAAGGAAGGGGGGGGGGTGGACAGTAATCAGTGTAGGGGGGGGGGGAAGAGCCGTCACCGGGGGGCCAACATTGATGATTTGAACAGGTAGTAAATACTTAGGCAATAGACATAGGTCTCTTCTAGGGTATTTTGGGGATTTGGATAAGGGACTGTGGGATGTCAGTGGAGGTTGTCTGCTTCTGGTCCAAGGCATTCCTGAAAGAGGATGGTTTTTAGTTGTTTCCGGAACGTGGATAGATCGGCAGCCTTTCTGATTTGGCTCGGTAATGAGTTCAAGAGGGAGGGTGCGTATAGTTCAAAGGCTCTGTTGCAGGTTCGTTGATTATATTTTGTTCGTTCATAGGGGATGGTAAGGACATTGCTGGTGGTTTGTCAGGTTGGTCTGTTGTGGGTGGGCTGGGGTAGTAGGGAGCGGAGATGGGAAGTCTGTGTTTGATGGAGGGCTTTGTGTATAAGCAGGGCAGCTTTGTATTTGATCCTTGCTTCGAGTGGAAGTATATGTAGTTCCCTCAGGACTGGGGTGATGTGGTCGTGTTTTTTTGCTTTCCGGATGATCCTTGCGGTGGTATTCAGGGCAGTCCGTAGTGGGTTGGTGTGGGTTGCAGGAAGTCCGTGATAGATTATGTTGCAGTAGTCCAGGTGGGGGAGCGTCATAGCCTGCATGACAGTTCTGAAGTCTTGTGGATTAATGAGTGGTCTGAGCCGTTGTATTGTTTTTGCTTTGTGGAATATTGTCTTTGTAGTCTATCTGTGGAGTAAATATGAGTGCTTGGTCTATAGTGATTCCCAGATATTTTATTTGGGGTTGAATCTTTATTTGGGTGGTTCCCAATATGAGGTGTGGTGGTGGGGTGAAGTTTGGATCCTTTGTTACTATGAGGGCTTCAGTTTTTTTGATGTTGATGGTTAGATTGTTTCTTTGCAGCCAGTCAGAGATCTCAATGAAGCAGTCTGATATTTGGTTATTTGTTGGGTTGGTGGTTGTGATTGGTCCATAGAGCATTATGTCGTCTGTGTATATATGGTAGTTGATGTCATGCTTTTGTATGATTGGGCAGAGAGTGGTTGTAGATAGATATTGAAAAGCATGGCGGATAGTGTGGAACCTTGTAGTACTTCTTGATGTTGTTGGAAGGGGGGGGAGGTTGTGGTGTTTGTGCGGATCAGTTGTTGTCTGTTTGTCAGGTAGGAGCGGAACCACTGTAGTACAGTATCCTTAATTCCTATTTCCTGGAGTCTGTGTAGGAGAATGCTGTGGGAGATGGTGTTGAAGGCTGCAGATGTGTCTAGGAAGAGCATGGCGTATCCAGTGTGTTTGGCCTGCGTGCCTTTGGTGAGGGTGTTCAGTAGCATCGTCATGAGGGTTTCAATTCCATGGTATGGGTGAAATCCATGTTGTTGCGGGTCCAGTATTTTGTTGGTGTCTAGGTGGTCTTGGAGTTGTTGAATGATCTTCTCCATAATTTTGGCGGTGAATGGGAGGCTTGCTATTGGTCTGTAGGAGGCTGGGTCGAGTGGGTCCAGGTTGGGTTTTTTTTAGGGTCGGACAGATGATAGAGGTCTTGAGGATGTCTGGTATGTGTCCTTGCTTGAGGAATTCATCGACAGTGTGGGTTAGGGGTGTGCTTATGTCTTCTTTCGATTTCTTTATCCACTCAGCAGGGCAGGGGTCTAGTGGAGAGGTGATGGTGTTTAAGCAGAAGATAGTGGATTCTATACAGCAAAGTTGCAGGTGTGTGTGTGTACCGGGCCCAGCGCTATCATTAGGCAAACTAGACGATTGCTGCTGCCATCCATCTCCGGGACCTATAGAGATGACAATGTCCTAAAACAGCCCCGTGGCACTTACCTCAAAACTTCAGCACCACAGAGCTGTTTACTACCATCCCCACCGATGTCGTTGTCCTGTTTGCATGGGGTCAGAAGTGGCTTCCGCTCCCATATAAAAGGCGGTTGGCATCGGTGGCGGCAGGAGCAAAATAGCCCCGCAGCACCAGAGTTTTAAAGGTAAGCATTGTGGGGCTATTTTAGGCCATTGTCACCATTATTGGTCCTGGAGAGGGGCGTAATGGGGGTGGGGAGGGGGGGGACATGCCAGGGATGAGGTATGTGTAGGCCGCCTCATCTCCTTGCCCTGGCCCTGGTGTGTGTGCAAATGCTACACAGTGACAGGTGTACCTGATGTTTTGTGATGTTGGTCATCTACCATTTTATAGAAATGTGATTAACCACCTCTGGAGCTAAGAATACATCAAATCAGTTTAGAAGTTTTAAAAAATATCAATCAATCTCATCATTTTAGAAGAGACTCCCGAGAACACAACCAATTAAATATATTATTAGTGGGACACAATGAGGAAATATAGTTGTATTTGTTTGGGAAGTTGTTTGGTAAGAGATTGAAAGTACACAAAGCAGCAAGGAACTTCGATGTGCAGACTGTGGATGAGTTTTTATACATGTAGATATGGATATTAAGGCCTCCAGTTAGATCATTTCCATTCCTGCAGCTGATTCTACAAACAGTGGTCCAGTTTGTGGTGTTATCATGACTACCCTATTTCTATGTGCTGTTGGTAAAAATCCCCAAAACATTTTTAAAGTGCTCAAATGGCTACAGAACGTAAGGGGCTAGGATGCTGACATGGTGTACTGAAAGGGCATATTTCCCTTTAGGCAGAAAGCCTTCATGTCCATGGAGTTTGGTTGTAAACTTAAACATCTGACAATTATTCCTCTGGTACATCATGAGGTGGTCTTGGAATATCTTTGAAAAATTGTAAGAGTATCAGCCAAAACGAGAACCAAATCAGAATCACAGAAGTTTTTGGCTCTTTCTGGTCTGAAGGAAGCAGAGTTGGTGGACACCAGGAAAAGAACATTTTTGGTGATAGGTCCCTTGTCATGGAATGGCTTGCCATCAGCTCTTAAAGGTGAGTCTGAATATCTAGTTATGAAAGATTAAAGGCAAAACTATCTTGTGCTTTTAATGTAAATGTCTGATGAAAGGTATATTAAAATGTTTTTAAATAAAATAGATGTATTTTCAAAATGTATAAAATTATATTCTCCACCAAATGCCTGCTCTGAATCCAATGTATAACCAAGGAAGCGTCCTGCTTTTTGATTTCCAGTAAGGCTTTTATGGGACAGCAAGCGCAATTTTGAAATACAGCAATGGTAAGGCAGGAACCATCGTAGATCACTCCTGCCCATTTCAACTCTGGGATTTGGTAAGTTGAATAATAAGTCCTAGGAGCGGAAGGTGCAAAGGGAGAAGCCTTGTGAGGCTTTTTCAACAGTTTTGCTGAGAATTTAGTCAGCTGAGGGCCAGGCTTTTCATGGATGTGCCCAATAGCAATACACTAAAACATTTTTGTGTGCATTATTGTGAAGCAGTAGGCACTAAAATCTAAAAGCCTTGCTAAAAAACAAGCCAGATAAAATGGTCCTACACACCTCTAACCTCCTCACCACCTGAGCCAGTAGGCAAGAAGAATATAGCAAAACTTGCATTTTTAAATTTCAGTGAGCTAGTGCCTCACAGTTTTGGGGTGCAGTGGGCTTTTATGGTTGTAGATTATTTCAGATTTCATTTTGGATCTTTGGGAGCATGTGCTAACCCTTTTATAATCTGACTGCCCAAGACAGAACCATTTCAATTCATACAGTACCGTGAAGTATCAGCGATTGCCGAAAGCAGACCTACAATACAATCTCCAGTCATCTTCCTCTGCAGAGGACTAGTCATTTGTTCCAAGAAAGCCACCTTGTTTCCAGAGGTCATTGGCTCAATTCGCTTTAATGAAATCTTCCTGCGTTACTACTGGAAGTAGGATAGGTCATTAGAATGTCAGTGATCTGGAGCACTTGAAATCACACTTGCATTGGCCCATGTACCTCTCCATCTAGGGCAAAACAATTCAGAAGTGAAAAAAATGAACAGATTTGTCACTTAAGTCTGACCTCTTTCCATTCTGGTTGATTTGATGCCCAGCTTTCTTCAGCTAATGAATAGCCAATAACCTTTATAAAGGTAGCAGGAATGAAAATGTTTTTCTAAAAAGTGAGGTGGCAGTCCTTTCCATGATAGATGTCCAGACATTTTCTCAAAAAAACATTTTCTGTAGAGATGCACACTTCTGGCAATAGTCCTACTTTATTTCTTTAGCCGTTCCTTAGATGAATGATAAATCTGGTGGATTAGGTAAGGTCAGAGTTTGCAGTAGCTTATTCTGTATGTAATCATTGCTCTCTCCTCTTCTGTGAAGGAAAGGCTTTCACTTATTAACCTTTCACCAGAAGTGGTTCTGGCTGAATCCTCCTCTAATGTTAGCACAATTGTCAGTGAGAATTGGACCATGCCAAATTCACATTGTTTCTTAAAGCTGTCAGAGTAAAGTGACACCATCTGCTCTGCTCTGCTGCTGAAAGGACAGTTATTAAAACTCTTTTGGGTTCCAAGTACCCGTCTCTTTGATAGCTTCCGCCAACAATGAGCTAGTAACCTGTGCAAGGCATGAGGTGTAAGTCACACTTCCTTATCCCAAGAAAAATACTTCAGCCTGCACTCGGTGGCAGAAGTTATATCGAGCAAGGGAGAATTTTCACTACATCGTGTTCATGTGAAGTACATGTGTGCTTTGGCTCTTGAAGATTTTATAGGCAATTTTCAAAGGGAAACTGTAGGTTTTATGCCTTAGAAAATTTCTACATGGACCAAAATGTGCCCACAGACTATATGCAGATGAAGACGCATGTTCAGCGATGACATTTAAGTAGCACCTGTTGAATGCGTGTTATCAGCAGTCAGTACAGTTACACCTATCCATTTTGATTTAGGCCTGATTAAATTTTCTGCTAAACAGTTGCCCTTTTGCCCTTCCCAACTGCTAGCCCCATGTTCTACAGTTAAAACCTGGATGTTTAGCACACACACACTTTTTTTTTATTTTAACAATGTACATAATTTACAATTCGTGGTTTAATTACATCAGGGGGGGGAGGAGAGGGGAGGAGGGGGTAATCAATAACTTGTCTGTTTCAGTTGTTGGAGATCCTGGAGGGTTACATGGTGGGGCTGAAATGCTCAGAGAAAAGGCAAGTCTTTAGGTGCTTTCTGAAGGTGCCATGGTCAGTGGTGTTTCTTATCGGGTCAGGCAGAGTCTCCCAAATTGAAGGTGCATAGAGTTGGAATGCATAGGCACAGGCCTGTTGGTTGAATTTGCGCCTACTTGTGAGCAGGGGTAAGTATCAGCACATGCATTTTATAAAACATGCAGGTAAGCTGTGACTCCATCCACATTCCACTCAAATCCCTCCTCCGAGTATGCCTACTCTACAAATACCTGCCTACCGTCACCGCGCATATTTTTAGGCATGACCTAATTTTTAAAGAAGCCTTTTATGCACTTTAATCAGCATTTTAGGAATGAAAAATGTTTATAAAAATTACCTCCCTTACAAACAGTGGCACAGTTGAAGCAGACCGTTCTGTGTATGAAGAAGGCATTTCATCTTATCAAAAAGACTCGTTAGCTTTAAAAGTACGGCTTGAGATGCTGGAGAATGTTTCTAGATATTCTAATTTGCGTTTAATTAATTTTCCAAAGTCATCTGGTATATCAGCGAAAGAGATGTTTC
The DNA here is from genome assembly GCA_033557465.1 of Ichthyophis bannanicus. NCBI lineage: Eukaryota > Metazoa > Chordata > Amphibia > Gymnophiona > Ichthyophiidae > Ichthyophis > Ichthyophis bannanicus. The sequence continues at coordinate 112,087,554 of CM066049.1, read as the reverse complement.
GTAAATATTTAGTGGAAGCTTTGGATGTACCTGTGGATTCTCATCCTCCTATGGTTAAGTTGTATTATCTACCGCGTGGGAGAAAGGTTTCGGGTGGAAATATAGAGGGTCTCGGGTAAATTGATGTACTGGATGTGTCAGCTATTTTGGAAGCTTCTTTATCGGATTCTGTCTCTTCTTCTACTTTGATAGCAACCTTTGCTCTTGCTTCTGATAGAGACTGGTTTCTGTGTATGTTCTTTAGGAAACGAACTGTGCCCTTTTGTGGGTTACAGGTTCGGGTGTTTCCTGATATATCTAAAGAAACTCAGAAACGTAGAAAGGAGTTTCTATTGCTTTGCCCCAGAGTTTTGTTATTGGGGGGTATGTTTTTTCTAAAATTTCCTTGCAAATGTATGGTTAAATTAAATGCTCAGTCGTATATATTCTTAGAGCCTTCTCAATTGCTTGCCTTTCTGAACTCCCGTCGCCCTCCCGAGACAGTCCTTGATCCATTGCTATAGATTGTACCGACTGTTGATCTCATTATGTTTTCCTTCAAATTTATCTTTAAATTTATGATGTTAATGGATCTCTCTCACCATTGTGGGCTATAGTTAGGGGCTGGTGTTATTTTCTTGATATGTTTCCTCTTACTATAATATTGAATGTTTCAATATTGTTATATTTCCTTCATGCTTCCTATATTTTCCATGCAAGTGTTGTATATGCTTGGATTTATTGTAAAATTATAAAGATTAAATTTAAAAAAAAAAATTACCTCCTTAAGGGCTGAAAGTACTCGGAGAAGCGAGATGTGCATTTGCCGCCTGCTAGCAAATGTATTTATTTATTTACTTACAAGTGTTTATAGACCATCTTTATAACAAAATGTTTTTCAAAATGGTTTATAAGAACGTAAGAATTGCCATACTGGCTCAGATCAATGTCCATCTGTTTCCAACAGAGGTCAATCCAGGTTATAAGAACCTGGCAGGTTCCCAAAAAGGTACATAGGTTCCACAATGCTCATCCGGGGGGAAGCAGTGGATTTCCCAGGTCCTCTTTAATGATGGTTTAGGGACTTTTCATCCAGGAACTTGTCCAAACCTTTTTTAAACCCAGCTACACTAACAGCTTTTACTACATCCTCCGGTAACAAATTCCAGAGTTTGATTATGCGTTGACTGAAATATATTTCTCTTATTAGTCTTAAATAGGTTACATTGTAGCTTCATTGTATACCCTCTTTCTACTTTTTGAAGACGTAAACAACCGATCAACGTTTACCCGTTCCACTCCATTGATTAATTTATGATAGAGGTCTATATCTCCCTTCAGCCGTCTCTTTTCCAGGTTGAAGAGCCCTAACCTTTCTAAGTCTTTCCTTAAAGGTGTATCCTTCTATCCCCCTTTACCATTTTTTGTGGCTCTTCTCTGTACCTTTTCTAATTCTGCAATATCCTTTTTAAGATACGGCGACCAGAATTGCACACAATATTCAAGCTGCGGTTTCACCATGGAACGATACAGAGGCATTATAATATCCTTTGTTGTATTCTCCATTCCTTTCCTTATGATTCCTAGCATTCTATTTGCTTTCTTGGCTGCCACTGCACACTGGGCAGAGGGTTTCAACGTATTATCCACGATGATGCCTAGATCCTTTTCCTGGAGGGTGGTTCTTAATGCAATCTCAGTCAGAATAAAAGAACAGTCAGACAGAGAACAATATGGATAATTGCTTTCTTATAAGTTGTATACTAAACATGTAAAAATATGCATAACCTGCCTTGCATTTTCCAACTATTAATACCAATAATAAAATGTATTATTTGCTTTGAATATCAGGCCTATATTGTGTCTTTTTCCCCACTTTATTGAATATAATGTAAGGGGAGGGAATAGAAAGATTGAGGGCAATAATCTCTGGGAATTTTCGTTCAGCCCAGGGGCCATACAGCAGGAGTGAGGAATTCTGCAGCATATATGGAGCCTTCAGATCCCATCAACTCTGACATTTAGGGAATCCAAATCTTATCTTCTCATAGCATGATGGCTTGAGCCACAGGGCCAACTATGTACATATTTTAATATCTCTGACCATATGATAAAGTGTTTATGTTTATTAAAAACTTGTTATACCGCCCAACACCGTAGGCACCTGAGCGGTTTACAATAAAACTATAAAACAATTTAAAAATGAGGCTGCGGGAAAAGGAAAAAGAACGTCATTAAAATAATAGGAAAGAAGAAGAAGAGAGGAAAGAAGAGGGAAAGCAAATACAAAGCAGCAGTTCCAATACAACATCATGGGATGAGGAGGGAGGGGGAAAACAAGGACGGAAGGTCAAATGCTAGGTTAAAAAGGTGGGTTTTGAGCTGAGTTTTGAAGGAGCGGTAAGATTCTTCTGCACGAAGCGAGGGAGGGAGCGAGTAGGGTGGTAGGGTTGCTACATTAGTCCAGTAGAATATAAGGAAATACAGGTCATCAAGAAATATAAAGTGGACTCTATTCGTGCATTTTTGGTCTGGCTTTCAGAAGCTTACACTTTATCAGGTCAGAAAAAATATGGCTGTCTGGTGACTTAGATAAGTAAATTCTTACTTAAGCATCCATCAATGCATCTTGTTGAACACACTAGGAAACTACAGCCAAGAAAGCAAGGGAAACTCTTTCAGTCTTATCTTAGAAGATTAATAGCCATGTATTACAGCATCAAAGAAACTGATCACTCTTCTCTAGCACTACTTATTGACCGAGCACAGACAGCACAGGGTAAGGTACAGGAAAGAGTCTCTCTGGACAGAACAGACACTGCAGATTTGATAGTTCTCTAATATTAAACCTTCCAGACTATAAATTACAAATGTTTTTAAATAGACAGTAAAAGATGAGCACAAAATCACATAATTAATTGTTGAATATTTTAACTTACACTAGTCTTACTCATTATCACTACAAAATCACTCTAAAATTCACAAACTGTTAATGTCATATTTAGAAATGAAAAAAAAAAATCTAGTCATGGTTCTGCTTCAGGTTTTAATCTATTTATCTGAAAATCAGATGCTCCAGAAATTAATTCTTAGTAGCGCCATTTTTCACAAAGAGTATAGAATTTCACCTCCAAACTGTCACATCAATTGGCTTACTAAGCAAAAATGGCTTCAGTGTTTTTAAAGCTTACTCCTCCCAATAACATCATTTCTTAAAGGGATAACCACCCCTAAATCAAGGTGTACCAATCTATTTGTTGATTCCAACCGTCTCACCCTGAAAAACTGTCTCATAGGCAATGTTGCCTTTAACAGTATGGATGATGACTGATAACACATTGTTCCTTTTTCTGTTTGTTTTTTAATATAAAAAGGTGGTAACCAAACGAGAACCCATGCTAACTTTCACATCTTTTTGTAAATCTGCAAAAATATGTTGAGACTACATACAATGTTGGACAATCAGAGTTGAGAGTATCCTGGTGGTCAATCTCGACCAATGCTCCCATAGATGCATCTTTATCATCCTTTTTGTATGACCAACATAAAGTTTATTACATGGACACAGTAAAAGATACACAACATATGTAGAAGTTTATGGAGTGCCATATTTACTAACTAAACAGACCGTCAACTAGCACCTGCCGAGTAACTCTTGATATCATCTGAGCACACGTCACAAGCCTCATCTGCAAAGTGTCCCACCTGTTGGAGAGTACCTTCTTGATCAGACTTCCAAAACTGTAGACTTGCTCACTATATCACCTCTACTCCTACCATGTAGGTAGCCAGTTATAGGCTGCTGTTGAAAACATTCATGCAATTGTAAAACAGGCCAAAACTGATGTAAAATAGCCAATACTCTTGTAGCTTGAATGGAATATAGAATCACACAAACCACCTGAGCTTCAGGCTTCAAATTATTTTGTAACAGTTCCCTTTGAGCATAAAGGACTCTTAAATATGCCTTCTTTATTGTACTATATGGACAGTATCTACATAAATATCTTGCAGAGATTTTTCTTGATTTTAATATTTTTGTAAAGAGGTGCAAATATGTCTCATCCTCAAAAATTGGCTCATAGGCAATGTTGCCTTTAACCAGTATGGGTGATGACTATGAAAACATAATAAGTGGTTCCTTTTTCTGTTTTGTTTTGTTTTTAATATAAAAGGTGGTAACCAAACAAGAACCCATGCTAGTAATTTGCACATTTAAAAAGGCAAGTACTCTCAAACTGCAGATTCATTTTACATGAGTTTATACAATGCAAGAATTATTTTAAAATTACCCAACAACTCCTTCCATCAGCAAACGACATCATCTTCTAAATATTGCTTCCAAATACATTGGATGCAGCATATTATAACATACCACTACATATAACGTGGCTATTGTGGGAGCTATAATTGCCCCCATAGCGATTCCAAATATCTGATGAAAAAATAGCCCAGTAGAATAGAATCGAAACATGATGACAGAAAATGACCACATGGCCTATCTAAGTCTGCCCTGCCGTCAACTACAATAGTGCCCTTTTTCCCTTTAGGGATCTTTTGTGTTTGTCCCATGCCATTTTGAATTCAGATACTGCCCTCGTCTCTACCACATCCACTGGAAGACTATCCACTCATCTACCACTCTTTCCATAAAGAAATATTTCCGCATATTATTCCCGAGTCTATCCCCTTTCACCCTCATCCTCTGTCCCTCGTAGCAGAGTTTGCTTTCAATCGAAAGAGACTCTCCTGCAGTGCATTTATGCCATGGAGGTATTTAAACATCTCTATCATATCTCCCCTATCCTGCCTTTTCTCTAAAGTATATATATTAAGATCTTCAAGTCTGTCCTCATGTGCTTCATAACAGATACCACTAACCATTTTAGTAGCTACCCTCTGCACCGATTCCAATCTGCTTATACCCTTTTGAAGGTGTGGTCTTCAGACTTGCATACAATACTCCAAATGAGGTCGCACCAGAGACCTATACAGAGGCATCACCACCTCCGTTTTTCTGCTGGCCAGTCCTCTCCCTATATACCCAAGCATTCTTCTGGCTTCTGTAGTCGCTTTTTCTACCCATTTAGCTACTTTAAGATTGCCAGACACAATTACGCCAAGGTCCTGCTCTTTTTTTGTAGCAGAAGTGCCTCAACCCCTACACTGTATTGCTCCTTTAGATTTTTGCATCCCAAATGCATGAAAATGAATTTATCATCATTAAATTCCAGCTGCCAAATTCTAAACCATTCTTCATGCTTAGCTAGATCCCTCCCCATCCTGGGCGTCTACTCTATTGCAGATTTTGGTATCATCCACAAACAAGCAAACCTTACCAGACAGCCCTTCTACAATATTACTAACAAAGATGTTAAAAAGCATCGGACCAAGGACAGATCACTGCGGCACACCACTGGTAACCTTCTTCTCTTCAGAGTGAGCTCCATTTACCTGTACCCTTGTCACCTCCCACACAACCAAATTCCAGCCCAATCAATAACTTTAGGGTTCATCCCTAGGGTGCTCAGTTTGTTTATAAGTCACCAGTGCAGAACAATGTCAAAGGCTTTAAAGAAATCCAAGTATACCACATCAAGGGCTCTCCCTCTGACCGACTCCCTAGTCACCAGTCAAAGAAATCAGATTTGTCTGACAAGACCTGCCTCTGGTGAATCTCTGCTGCCTCAGATCCTGCAATCCATTGGACTCCAGAAACCTCACTATTCTCTCTTTTAGTAGCCTTTCCAATAATTTACTAACCATAGAGTTTAGACTAACCGGCCTGTAGTTCTCAATGTCATCCTTACATTCACTTTTGTGTAAAGGGACCACATGTGCCTTTCTCCAGTCCTCTGGCACCACTCCTGACACCAAAGAAGCATTGAAAGGGTTAGGCAATGGAGCCACTAGAATGTTCCCAAGTTTCCTCAGAATTTTTGGATGTACCCCATCTGAACCCATGGCTTTGTCTACTTTTAGTTTAGCTAGTTCCTCATGAACATAGTCTTCTGAAAATCGTTTGAGTTCCCCGTTGCTTCTGTTCCTATTGTGGGTGTTTTTTGAGGTCCTGCTCCTGGCCCTTCATCTGTGAACATAGAACAGAAATATTTGTTAAACAATTCCACTTTATCCTCATTAGCTTCCTCATATTCCTCCCTTTCACCCTCGAGTCCGACAATACCACTTTTGCCCTTCCTCCTCTAGCATATCTGAAAAATGTCTTATCCAGCCCCATTTTATTGCATTGGCTATTTCTATTTATTTTTGTATCTTTGCTTTCCTGACTACTTTGCTAGCTTCTATAAGCTTTTCCAAACATAGATGCTTGTCTTCCTCTCTCTGTTATATCTTGCATTTCCTAAAGGACACCTTCTTTCTTCACCTTTTCAGCTACTTCTTTTGAGAACCATAGCGACCTTTTCCTTTTACATTTATTTGCCTTTCTACCAAAAAGGTTGGTTGCCCTTAAAATATCCCTTTTCAGTTTTGCTAACTGTTTTTCTACATCCCCTAGCAGTTTCCATCCTGCTAATAACTCCTTGAGGAATTTACCATCTTGGCAAAGTTAGTTTTCCTAAAGTCTAAGACCTTCACATTTGAATGGATTTTATCAGCCTTAGTCCTAATACTGAACCATACCATCTGGTGATCACTGGATGCAAGATGATCTCCCATTGTAACATCAGAAACATGTTCCCCATTGGTAAGCATTATGTCCAGTATGGCCCCATCACGTGTGTATTCTGTTACCAGTTGCCTGAATAGTTCTCTGTAGAAAATCCAGGATCTCCTTACTTCTAGATGACACCGCAGCAGGGCTGTGCAATCCACAACCAGCATATTGAAAATCACCTATCAATAGCACTTCTCCTTTCATGAAAATACTGCGTATGTCTTCTATTAAATTGTCATCCACTTCTACTCCTTGTGAGGGGGATCTGTATATAACTCCAATGCAAATGGATTTTCCTTTCCCTCTTTCTAGTTTAACCCAGAGTGCCTCCTCTCTCCCTTTTAAGCCCTATAATTCTATAGCTTTAATTTTTTTTTTAACATATAATGCCACCCCCCTCCCCTTCTTCCTACCCTGTCCTTCCTGAATAAAGTATAGCCCAGTATAATTATATCCCAGTCATGGTTTTCCATGAAACATGTCTCTATAACTGCCACTGAATCCAAGTCAGCCTCTTCCATTAAAATCTCAATATCTGGGATCTTATTTCCCATGCTATGGCATTCATACATAGCGCTTTCCATATGTTGCCCCTTTTACCCATTTCTACAGAGGTAATAAGTGTTGAAACCCTTATGCTTTTTCTCTTGAACACACTCATCTGCAGCATTAAAAGCTGCAAACAAGAATTTATGCTTGTGTTTCTCGATATAGCTGCCGTCTGACAGCATCTGCCACAAATCTCTCATTTCCAGACTTCAACAAATTGGCCTACAAGGTACTGTATTACATTGGTTCAAACCTTATCTCACAGATCGCACACAACAGGTCCTGATTGGTTCAGTAACCGCCTCTATCTTCAACCAGACCCAGGGTGTTCCTCAAGGCTCCTCCCTCGCTGCCCTCCTTTTTAACCTTTATATGCAACCCATTTGCAACATCCTCAGGAAACAAAGTACATTATCATCTATATGCAGACGATATAATGCTCTATCACCCAATAGATAACTCCAACCCCCTTTGCCCCCAAATTCAAGAGTGTCTCAAGGACATTACCAATTGGCTCTTCGCACACAATCTACGTATCAATTTCAATAGAACTGAAATTCTATACATAACCCGGGACCAGAGCTTTTCACCACCTGCTAAAATTTACATAAATGAAAGTGCCATAGAAGTTAGACAGGAAGTCAAATACTTAGTGACTGGTCGAGAATGATACCCATCTATGCCCTCATATATAAAAGCTGCAACCAAGACAATTTACTTTAAACTAAAACAATACAACCACTAAGACACCTTCTGGATAATAGCGACTTCCACTCAGTCCTACAGGCCCTCATTACACCTCACCTCGATTATTGTAAAAGCATACAACGCCTACCCAAAAAAACCCCACACATCAACTTCAAATAGCACAGAGCCTTACTGCCCATATAAGTCACTATACTCACCGATACGACCACATCCCGCCACTACTCCAGACTACCCATAGAAGCATGTATCAAATACAAATATCTACTGTTAACTTTCAAACTATACAATAAGATCGCCCCCTCATGCCTTTCCTCTTATTACCCCTAGTGACCCCGTAGAACACGTACCCAGAGGCGTAGCGTGGGGGGTGCAGGGGGGGCCGGCCGCACCGGGCGCAACATGGGGGGGGCGCGCTCGCACTCGCAGCTCTCTGTTGCCGATGAGGGGGAAAGGCAGGTCCCTATGATACATGTTGGCGCGTACGCCATCTGGTGGTGGCACTGCAAAGAGGTTTGCACTATAGCCCTCGAGCCCGCAGTCCTGGGAGTCGCATTGTTCTTGGCAAACCCTCGGCAACAAAGCGCAGGCGATGCGATTGACCCCCTCTAGGTAGCTATTTCACACAAGCTGCCGGGGCGGGGTGGGAGGGGGACTGTTTATCGCGTCGTCGCCCCTCGATCTCAATGTAAAGCTGGGGTTGGGGTCGGATCGCCCTGTGCGCTTGAGAAGGTGGAGCTGCAGGGCGGCATCGCGAGTTTCTGGTTCCGGATCTCCTCCTCTTCCCTGCTGTTGGGCATTTAACCATGCTTGTCGGGCTCTTGCTGCTGTGCTGTTCGTTTCCCTGGACTCCGGCTCAGCGAGGTCAGTGCTGACGATCGCTCCCTCCCGGGGTAGGATCACGGTCGGCTCCCCCGCGCAAAGAAGCTCCCCGGCGGCTAAAATCCACGGGTTAGGGGGCGCAAATTACTTGCCTTGCCCCGGGTGCTGACAACTCACGCTACGCCACTGCACGTACCCAGAATACCCTTTCAATTCCAGCCCATTTTCGTAACACAATCAAAACTACAAGTTCAAGAGCGTTCTTGTTTGTAGCCCTACTCTGGAATGCTCTCCCAGACATCCTAAGACTAATAAAAGATCTATAGACTTTTAGAAAAGAGCTTAAAACGTTCCTCTTCGTTCAACACTTTAACCTCAAACCTCTATTATTCACCCTTGATAACATGATCCCCCCTACTTCTCTGCTATATACTGGAAAAATACAAATCCAATACATACAGACCCTCCTGAACCTCTTTCTCACTTGATATAGCTTAATTAGGTAATTAATTACGCTTCTCCACACACCCCAAACCTCTCGATGAAACGCCATTTAATATATTTCTCCCTTATCCCATTCCCTTCCCCACCCTACACTGTAAATAGCTCTACCTCAGCATCCACTATTCTGCTGTATATGTGAAAAGCTGATTTGTAAAATGGTATCTTGTAATATAGTTTGATATGTTCTATGTTCTTTGTAAACGAGTTCTGTTCATTGTAAACCGCCCCTGATCATTGGAAAGGCGGTATATAAAAACATTTAAATAAATAAAATAAATTTAAATGTTTAACTTACCTGGGGGCTAGTTCAAAGCCCTCTTCAGTAATTTAGCCACTCTACTGCTCTAGACACCTCAACCCTTCCTGGACAGGAGGGGCACCATCTCTGCTCTGCAGTCCTTGGAACATCATCCCATGGTCCAGGAAACCAAAATCCTCTCAAGGACACCATCCATGCAGCCATGCATTCATCTCCAGGATGCAAGCTTCTTTGCTGCGGCCTTTACCATCAACAGGAGGATTGAGGAGAACACCAACTGCACACCTACCTGCTTCATTCTCTATCCCAAAGCCATGAAATCAGTTTTGATATGCTTGGAGGGATACCTAGCAGTATCATTTATGCCGACATGGATGAGCAACATCAATAGGCTTGATTAGTCTCAGAAAATTCTCCGTAACATCTCAGATTTTGGTACCAGGCAGACAGCACACCTCTCTAGACATCAAGTCTGGTTGGCAGATGGATGCCTCAGTACCCCGCAGAAGAGATTCACTTGCCACCACTACACTTTGCTTCCTTGTGGTGACCGATTCTGCAACTTTGAGGTGCTCAAGCTTCCCTTCCCTTCCCCGGGATGCTTCCACCTCCTCCACTTCCAGGGCTGTATATTAGTTCTTCAGTTCAAGGGGTGGAGGAGTGGGAGTGTTGATACTGCAGGCTCTGGTGACATGTATCAAACCCAGGGTTGACCCAACTACTAGGCAAACTAGGCAGTCACCTAGGGCAGCCACCTCTGGAGGGTAGCAAAAGAAGTCCATTCAAAGCTAAATAATAGATTTTGACAGCCAGAGAGGGGGTGTAAAGCTTGAGGTCTGCCTAGGGCTCCAACACTTTGGACAACTCTAGGGCTAGTTCTGGTCCAACTGTATTCATTTCATAGCCGCACATCTTCAGCTCTGTTGGAGAGCTTGGATGCTTCAAGAAGCATCTCATCTATGTACTTCTCACTGTCTCTAATGCATCTCAGCTTCGCCAACTCTTCTGAGCTCCTCCACTTGCTTCCTGAGAGACTCAGTATGCAAGCATCCTGAACATGGAACCAGTCCTTCAACTGGCATTGGGATTTCTGTTTAGATAGAGGCAAAAGCTGTAATGGGGGCAATAGCTTTAGAAATATGATTTTTCCCAGCCATTGTTTAGTTGATGGAGCACTGGTACCAGTTGAAGTAAAAGAAGAGACCTACAAAAGTCCCTCTCTCTTCCTCAGCCGTCCTTTAAGAGAAAAAGCAGATAACCTCTTAAGTTTATTCTAAACAGCACTGTTCTATGTCCCTGTGTGTAGGTAATTGGGAAGTTGTCCTATAAAGCAAGAATGCTCACATGGGGTGGATGGATGTGAGTAGGGAGGGATCTAACACCTGATGAGGTCAGTGGCTTCAAAAAATAAGCTGTGAACAGGTAACTGGAACAAAGAAAATGAACTCTGACAAAGCTTTGCCCAACACCACAAACAAAAAAAATTGCAGTATAGAAGACAGACTTAGCTTTTTAAAATGAACACCAAAACCCCTTTGAGAGCTTTCAGGCAGAGTATTACCTTGTTTGCAATCGAGTGTCAATAAAGCAAAAATAATTGTTACAAAGAACTGTATGTAACAAGTCCATAACATATGCCTTTGGGAGCTTAGGTTTTAAACAACCCTTCCAATCCAGTTATTGAATGACACTTAATGCTTCATCCTGATCAATATTTGTATAGAGAGAGAAATAGGGCCAATATTCTTCTGGGCAGGCTATGCACCGCAATGGCGCATAGCTCTACCTGCTGACCCTCAACTCCAAATATTCAATGCAAAGGTCATATGCAGCCCCAACATTGAATATCTGGGGATCACTACACATGCCAGAAGCCACAATAGGTAACCAGGCAGCAGCGGTATTGCATGCTGCCCAGTTAGCTCCTGCACTGAAACATGAGCAAGGATTTTCCTCACCTATGTTTTTGGCACGGATCGTTAACTGGGAAGCATGCAATAATCGCCGACAGTCACCCAAGAGCACATGGTTCGGAAGAAGATATCCCTGAAGGATACTACCAAAAGCAGAGAGGTTCCAAAAAAGAGTAAAGTAGCTCAAATGCCCTTGAGTATGGTGCAGAGCGTAAAGATTCCAAATTACCCATGCCTACCAATAGCCAGATTAATAGTAATAAAATATAGTCTCTAAAATGCTTGTATGCAAATGCTAGGAGTCTAAACAATAAGATGGGAGAGTTAGAATATATAGCACTAAATGAGATGTTAGATATGATTGGAATCTCAGATACATGGTGGAAGGAGGACAACCAGTGGGACACTGTGATACCTGGGTACAAACTATATCGTAATGATAGAACTGAGCAAATTGGTAGAGGGGTTGCACTCTGTGTTAGACAGGGTACTGAGTCAGAAAGGATTAAAGTTTTGCAGGAAACACAATTTGCTGTAGAATCTCTATGGATTGAAATTCCATGTATGAAGGGGAAGGTGATGGCAGGGGGGGTGTACTATCGACCGCCTGGCCAGAATGAACAAATGGATGATGAAATGCTCAAAGAAATCAAGGAAGCTAACAAAAGTCACAGCACAGTGATAATAATGGGTGATTTCAATTATCCCGGTATCGACTGGGTCAGGGTCAGGGCAAGACATGATAGGGAGATAAAGTTCCTAGATGAAATAAATGACTGCATCTTGGAGCAGCTGGTTCATGAACCGAGCAGAGGGGAAGCCAAATTGGATCTAGTCCTTAGCGCAACACCAAATCTTGTGCAAGAAACAAGGGTGTTGGGGCCACTTGGCAATAGTGATCATAGCATGATCGTGTTTGATTTAATTAGTGGAGGAGGGAAAGTAAAGAAATCCACAGTACTACCATTTAACTTTTGAAAGGGAGACTATGATAAAATGAGGAAAATAGTTAAGAAAAAATGAAAAGGAGCGGTTGCAAAGGTTAAAGACTTACATCAAGCTTGGGTGTTTAAAAATACTATCCTGGAAGCCCAGACCAGCTGTATTCCACGCATTAAGAAAAGTGGAAGAAAGTCCAAAAAACTGCCAGCATGGTTCAAAGGTGAGATCAGCTGTTGCTGCCAAAAAAGCATCTTTCAGGAAATGGAAAAAAGAGCCAAACGACAAAAACTGGAAACAGCACAAGCACTGGCAAGTTAAATGCAAAGCATTGATAAGGCAGGCAAAAGCGAGAATTTGAGAAGAAACTTGCTATGGAAGCAAAAACGCAAAATAAAGACTTTTTCAAGTACATTCGTAGCAAAAAGCCTGTGAGTCAATTGGACCGTTAGATGATAGAGGGGTAAAAGGGGCAGTAAGAGGAGACAAGGCTATAGCGGAGAGACTCAATGAATTCTTTGTTTCGGTCTTTACTGAGGAAGATGTAGGGATGTTACCCAAGACTGAAGTGGTATTTAAAGGTGATGTTGCAGAGGAATTGAAAGAAACATCGCTACACCGGGAAGATGTATTACAACTATTTGATAAACTAAATAGTAGCAAATCACCTGTACCAGCTGGTATACATCCAAGAGTGTTGAAAGAACTGAAATATGAGATTGCAGGCCTGCTATTAGTAATCTGTGAACTTTCATTAAAATCATCTGTGATACCTGAAGATTGGAGGATCGCAAATGTAACGCCAATTTTTAAAAAGGGTTCCAGGGGTGATCCAGGAAACTACAGACCAGTGAGCCCGATGTCAGTACCAGGAAAAATGGTAGAAACCATCATAAAGAACAAAATTACTCAGCATGTAGATAATCATGGCCTAATGGGAGACAGCCAATATGGCTTTAGAAAAGGAAGATCTTGTCTTACTAATCTCTTATGGTTTTTTGAAGGTGTGAATAAACAGGTAGACAAAGGTGAGTCAGTTGATATAGTGTATCTGGACTTTCAGAAAGCCTTTGACAAGGTCCCTCATCAGAGACTTTTGGCAAAACTAAAAAGACATGGGATAGGAGACAGTGTACTATTTTGCATCGGGAACTGGTTAAAAAGATAGAAAGCAGAGGGTAGGGCTAAATGGCCAATTTTCCCAATGGAAAAAGGTGTATAGTGGAGAACTTCAGGGATCTGTACTGGGTACGCTGCTTTTTGACATATTCATAAATGACCTGGAAAAGGGAATAACTAGTGAGGTTATCAAATTTGCAGATGACACAAAACTGTTAAAAGTTGTTAAAACCCAAGGGGATTGTGGAAAACTGCAGGAGGCTCTAGATGAATTGAAAGACTGGGCATCAAAATGGCAGATGAAATTTAATGTGGACAAGTGCAAAGTTATGCACCTAGGAAAGAACAACCCACACTACGGTTACGCGATGCAAGGTTCCACATTGGGAACCACCACCCAGGAAAAAGATTTAGGCGTCATCGTGGATAACATGTTAAAACCCTCCACCCAGTGTACAGTGGTGGCCAAGAGAGCAAATAGAATGCTAGGTATGATAAGGAAAGGAATGGAAAATAAAACAAAGGATATTATAATGCCTCTGTATCGTTCCATGGTATGACCGCACCTTGAATATTGTGTTCAATTCTGGTCTCCATATCTTAAAAAGGATATAGCGTTATTAGAAAAGGTACAGAGAAGAGCCACCAAAATGGTAAAGGGGATGGAAGGCTACTCTTATGAAGAGAGGCTACAAAGGTTAGGGCTCTTCAACATGGAAAAGAGATGGCTGAGGGGAGATACGATAGAGATCTATAAATTAATGGAGTGGAACAGGTAAACATAGATCGATTGTTTGTGCTATCAGAATATAGAAAGACTAGGGGACATGCAATGAAGCTACAGGGTAAACTATATAAGACAAATAAAAGAAAATATTGTTTCACTCAACGTGTAATCAAACTCTGGAATTTGTTACCGGAGGATGTAGTAAAGGCTGTTAGTGTAGCTGGGTTTAAAAAAGGTTTGGACAAGTTCCTGGAGGAAAGGTCCATAAACCATTATTAAAAAGGGACCCAGGATATCAATGCTTGACCCAATACAAGCAGTGTGGAAGCTGTGTCTCTTGGGGATACTGCTAGTTACGTATGACCTAGATTGGCCACTGTTGGAAACAGGATGCTGGGCTTGATGGACCTCGGTCTGACCCAGTATGGCATCTCTTATGTTCTTATGCTCCTGCCCTGTTATCACTCGTCACCGCCTCCATTCCACCCTGGAACAACCCCTGCTATGCCCTGATAACTGGATAGCATTAAGACACAGAAGGGACTTAGAAGGGGCTATTCAATGGCACTATCTGTGTAAATGTCGTTGAATATCCCATTTAAAGCATTTACATGGTTTACAGGGCTGTAATCTCTGTAAAAGTGTTTCAAATATCAGGACCTTAGAGTCCATTGTCAATAACCAAACAGCAGTTCCAACAACAGGTTCAAAATATGAGTGGTATCTCGAATATATGATTTTGTCTGTTTAGCCAATAGATTCATTACACAAATTGTGGCAATAATGAATAAGACAAGTCTAAGATAAAATATACGAAGCATGAACCAAGGGAAGTTGAAGGTGGTCAAGAATGAAATGGAACGTGTACAACTTGCTCTGTTGGGTGTCAGTGAACTGAAATGGACTGGCACCGGGCACTTTGCATCAGATGATCACATGGTCTACTATGCTGGTATTGAAAGACAAAGAAGAAATGGTGTTGCATTTATAATAAAGAAGAAACTTCCAAGAACTGTAATGAAATACAATGCAGTCAGTGAACGCTTAATCTCTATTCATCTACGAGGAATGCCTATCAACAACTATAATTCAAGTATATGCCCCAACAGCTGCAGAAGAGAATGAAATTGAAGAGATCTATGAACAAGTACAAGCTGAAATTGGCAGAACATGCAAACAGGATATCCTGATAGTCATGGGTGAATAGAATGCAAAGGTTGGCAACAAAGAAGAAGGCAAAGTAGTTGGAAAATATGGACTAGGCAACAGAAATGAAGCTGGAGAAAAAAATTCTGCAAGACCAACGAACGATCTATTCATCTCAAACACCTTTCTCCAGCAACACAAGCAGCAACTGTACACATGGACTTCACCCAATGGATTGTATAAAAATCAAAATGAACTACATCTGTGGAAGTCAATGATGGAAAAGCTCTGTAACATCAACAAAGACAAAACCTGGAGCTGACTATGGTGCAGATCATCAACTACTACTATGCAAACTCATGCTAAAGTTGAAAAACAAACCACTCAAGAATGCAGCAAAATATGACCTTGAGAATATACCACTGGAATTTAAAGACTGCCTGCAAAATCGATTTGCTGCTTTAGATACAAATGACAGAGCTCCAGAAGAGTTATGGAATGACATCAAGAAGGTTGTGTTGGAAGAAAGCGAGAAGTCTCTACAAAAGGTGAAAAAGCAAAAACGGTCAAAATGGATGGACGGAAGAAACTCTGAAAATTGCCCAGAAATGCAGAGAAGCTAAAGCCAGAGGAGAAAGAAAGACAGTCACAGAACTCAGAGATTTCCAACGTGCAGCAAGACAGGACAAGGACGGCACTTAAAAACAAGATAAAATATTAAAAAATTAAAGAGGACCTATTGTGAATGATTCTAAACTGGTTATTTGTGCTAGTTTGGATTTGATGGTCCAACAAATTTTTCTCTCTGCTAATTTTCCTATCAATGTTTGGTGTGACTTTGTGACTGTTGTGTGTTTTTCCCCCTGCATATAGTCGTGTTTCTCATAAAGGTAAGCATTAGGAATGTGCATTTAAGAGTACATGTTCAGTTCTTTTGTGTGCCTAAAAATATAAAAGTGTGAGTAAATCACAATCACATCTATGAATTGATGCACATGCGATCGGTTTGTGTGCTTAGAACATTTTTAACATGCATACAATGCGTGCTTAAAGAACAAATGTAAACCAAATACAAAGAATACCTATTAGGGAGAAAAAAATAATTGTAAACAAGCACAAACCAACACATTTTAGCTGTGGACGTCCTTCGCAGGTACTAATATGTGCATTTATTCTATGCGTGTGTATGTGCATTTATTCTATGTGTGTGTATGTACATTTTTGAATGTGCAGTTACCTTTTGCAGCTGCATTCCATTTTGAACTGCAAAAACTACACTTTCATAGGATATCTCCTGATGTGCTATTTATGTGTGCAAGTATGTAATTTGACACTTATGGGTGGTAAGTATCGCTACTTATAAGCAAAGGTCATGAGTGATGCACTTTTTTTGCATGTTTTCTTTTGTAAAATGACCATTTCTAAAATACGTCATGTCAAATACTTGTATTTTTCCTATGGTACTACATATATTTTATAAAAGGCTCTATTGTCCAGCAAACCTTTTATAAAATACTATCGCAATTTTTCACACAAAGACCTAGAAGTCCATTTTCTTTCCTATGTATCTTGTTCAAAATTGGTCTCAACACTCAGGATGGCTTGGTTAAAAGTGGTCAACTGAAAGACCAATCAGTCCTGGTTTCCATTATTGCAACTGCTGAAGCTGTTTCTCTCCATGACATTCATATTTAGAGGATCTAATGTAAACTTGTGTCCAATGTTCCTGCAAAACTGCATTGGGAGTCCACTGCCTATGTTCTAACGCCCTCTGATGTCTGCCGGTCATCTCATAGTTTGAAGCATTGTAGAGCAAGTAGGCTCCGTGGGAATCCCATGGACATACCTACCCCACTCATTCACACTGTGAGACTGCCATTGCATGCCCAGTGGCTACAACATGGGCAGAAGACTCCTGTGCAGCTTAGAAGGACCCCCATGAATGCACCTATAAACCAATTTAAAATCATTTTCCTCTACAAGAATCCCAAAGAACAAAATGAAATAATCTGAGCTCTTGTCTATGCATAATATATTTTGGGTACATAAGCTTTCAAACATAATTATAATTACATAAGAACAAACAGACTGGCTGTCTTTGAAGATTTAATTACTTAATTAAAATTTAATAGTTGTAGAAGAATACTTCAACACCACATGCTATTGGCAGGGGATTTCAGTTGTTTCTTGTTAAAAAATATGTAATACATTCAGTAAGATGAGAGAAACAGGTGCTAAAATTAATAGGCAAGAGCGATACCAGTAGTATTCAGGTTTACCTTTATCAATGCTACTCCATGGCGGGTCTCAAACTCCTATAACCAGAGCCAATACAAGGATATTAAATGCCCCAGGCAACTCCCCCCCTCCTCAATTATCTTTCATGTCCTTAGGCTCTCCCTCCGCCATGATTATGTCAACTTAACCCGTCCTAGAAAGTCCTATAAAAATGCATAGATGCATAATCATACTTTTCCATGTTAAATTTTGTTTTATATAAATAAAATGAGGGCAATTTCAAAAAGCAATTTATCCAGGTAAATGGCTATTCATCCATTGGTTGGTTGAAAATAACCTACCCTTTCCTGGAAAACAAATAAATGGACAAAAGCAGAAGCGAGCACTATTCATTTAAAAGCTCTTTACTGGGGTTATAAGCATACAGGACCCGATACTGAACTAGGCTCATTTTCCCCGCCGACCTCTAATCTTGGATATGGCACTGAATATCCGAAGATCGCCACACACACCGGAAGCCGCCTAACCAGGCAGCAGCGATATGACATGCTGCTCGGTTATCAATTGTCACCTCCTCCGTGCTGCCCTGCAATGCCCCCGATGTGTCCTGATGGTAACCGGTTATCATTGGGGCACAGAGGGGAGACTCAACGGCCTTAACCAGGTAAGTGCCATTGAAAATCCCGATTTAGCTCATTTACACAGTTTACTGGGCTGTAAACTGTGTAAATGCCTTTCGAAAATCAGGCCCACAATGTAGAATACAACCATGGACAAAACTATATAATCAAGGCAGTTTTTGCTCAAACATAACACATAATAAACATTATTGCTGAAAAACATTTTCTGCCCATTCTGTGCTTTTGGGTGAACAATTATAATTACCAACCAGGGAGCTGCTCTTGTACAAGTGGGCCAGCAACTCATTCATTTGTCTTGCACCGCGCGGCTGGCTCATGAACTGGAAATAAGCAAAGGTGCTATTTCTCTGTAATCGTTCCCCAGAAGAAACCATTGTTCTGCTGTTAGAATGAAGTGCTCGGTATTAGTCAGTTGCACATTGTGCTCTAGCTGGCATAATCTGACCTAGCTGAAAAAGTCCAGCAAAGAACTCCTATAGCAAGTATTAAATGGCCCGAGTGCTTTTGTTCAGGGAACCCCCTGAACTATGCATTTTCAGCAATTCCATATCCATGTCAATTCCAGTTCTAAATAGAATTATCTGGCTACAGTATAATACGTAGTAGTGCACTAGAGTTTGATAAATGGTTGCTGTTGTAATAGAGAACCACATTTTCAACCACCCAAAAACATCTTGAAATAGCTCCCCCCCCCCCCTGTTTTTTTTACAACTACAGTACCACAGTTGTCATCTCCCATAGTTAATGGCCTTGAAGAAATGGTGATAGGCCTCTTGGATTTGCTTTAGACCGTGTCTTCATTGTATTGGTCATCAAATGGCTTTAGGCCTCTTCACCACTCCATTGGTCATTATTAGCTTTCAGGTACTCAATCCATTCTATATTATTTCTTAAATATTTTCTACACCTTTCAATGGGAAGAGATACCGCTCAGCTTGCTCTTCTTCCCAATCATAGTTAGGCAGCTTTATTGCTGTCTTTTGTTTGCAGCTTCAAAGAATGCCATTTGTTATCTAATGTCTAGAAGATCAATTACAGTGAACACAAGAGGATTTACTGTGACAGTGAATTGCAGATGTCAGGATTTAACAAAAGACCAGAAAGAGGAGTAGAAAAGGGCCTTAAACCACACCATGCAAGGACAAAATATGATGAAAATCCAATTTAATCAAATTGACCCAACACGGCTGTGTTTCAGCAAGCCACCTGTGTCACGGGTCAAAAAATACAAAACAAATGAAAAAGATACAAACATACACACAAATAAAAAATACATGTATAAAAAGATAGAAGCAAGAAACAAAATCATATTTGCAGGGGGGGGGGGTTCTTCTGCATTCCTGTTGAGGATTTAACATAACCCAACAAAGAGTTTCCTTTGCAGAGGTACATGTTGTGGATTCAAATAACTGATTACACTCAATGCTTCCTCTTGAAAGAAAAAAAACGATGCAGCCCTCTTACTAAAGCTGGTAAAAATTTTCAGTGACCATATATTGCAAAAATTAGCACATGGTGTCTGCAAAGCCTATACGGCAGTTATTGGGGCATGCCCTCCATTTTCCCATGCAATTACCACATAAAAGAAACAATTACCGCATAAGTGCATGGGAGCTAAAGCAGATAAATGATCTGCGTTATCTGCTGTAGTAACAGAGGGCTGTAAATTATCGTGTGCTAAATTCAAAAGGCACAATGTATGTCCATTACTCCCCCCCCCCCCCGACCACCACCACCAAATTCCCTGCTGCTTTCCATGCTAAGCAGTTAATGCATGAATTAGCATGCAGTAGGTGTCAGGCCACAACAGTCACGGTTACCATGCCTTTGTAATAGCAGCGCATACCAATTCGCATATTAACTGCTTAACCCACTTTAGTATAGATGTGACAAGTATTCTTGAAAGCTGGAACCAGCTTAAAAATTTAGGACTGGCCGCCAAGACCTTGGTTACCATGCACCGCCCACCTCCCCAAATTGAGTAGCACAGCTTCTTTAAAGGGCCTGAATGAATGTCTTCTATTTTTTATGGTAAAAGAAAGCTTAATAAATCTGACCCTTAAGGTGTCATTATGCAGTGCCAACAGAAGGCAGCGACCCTTCTCCTCCTCCCTCTCCCACCAACCTCAATGACTACACTGCTAGCAGCATATTATTGTTGTTAAGTGCCGTCGAGTTGGTACCGACTCATGGCGACCCTCTGGATAGTTGTCCTAAATTGTGTTTGGTCTTCAGTCAGGCAGCTCATTGTTGACAGACTGGTACCTGTAACTGCTGTTATTATATCGATCCATCTCATTGCTGGCCTTCCTCTTTTGCGTTGACCTTCTATCTTGTCAAGCATGATGTCTTTCTCTAATGACCTCTCTCTTCGCATGATGTGTCCAAAGTATGAAAGTCGAAGTCTTGTCATCTGAGCTTCTAAAGAAATCTTAGGTGATCTCCTCTAGTACTGACTGGTTTGTTCTTTGGGCAGTCCATGGTATACCCAGTATTCACCGCCAGCACCATAATTCAAAGGCATCAATTTTCTTCCTGTCTATCTTTTTCACTGTCCAGTTTTCACATCCATATGATGTTACTGAAAATACCATGGCTTGAACAAGTCGAATCTTTGTATGGAGAGAGACATCTCTGCTCTTCAGAATCTTATCTAGATCTTTCATAGCCATTCTGCCAAGAGCAATGCGTCATTGGATTTCTTGACTGCTTGTTGCTTCTTTATTGTTAGTTGATCCAAGTAGGTTAAAGTTGTTCACAATTTCAATTTCTTCTCCTTCAACAATGAACTTGTTGATTTTGCCAGTTGTCAAGATCTTTGTCTTCTTTACATTAAGGTGCAGGCCCATTTTGAGACTATGTTCTTTGATCATGAGAAGCAAATGTTTCAGATCATCTTCACTTTCAGCCAGTAATACGGTATCATTAGCATAGCGAAGGTTGTTGATGAGTCTTCCACCAATCTTCACACTTCTGTTGATTTCATACAATCCTGCTTCTCTGATGATTTGTTCTGCATATAAATTAAACAGATAGGGGGAAAGTATGCAACCTTGTCTTACACTTTGCTTATTTTAAGCCATTCTGTTTCTCCTTGTTCAGTTTGAACTGTTGCTTCTTGATCAATGTACAGATTTTGCAAGAGAACGATCAGGTGTTCTGGTATACCCATGCTTCTTAATGTGGCCCAGAGTTTCTCATGGTTTACACAGTCAAAAGCCTTGCTATAGTCAATAAAGCACAAGTAGATATCCTTTTGGAATTCTTTAGTCTTTTCAAGGATCCATCTCACATCCATGATGTCTCTCGGTCCTCGCCCTTTCCTGAACCCTGCTTGCACTTCAGGTAGTTCTTGTTCCAGGTATGGTTGTAGTCTCTGTTGAATAATCTTCAGTAGAATCTTGCTGGCATGTGGGATCAGAGCGATTGTGCGATAATTTCCACAGTCAGTTGGATCACCTTTCTTTAGTATTGGTATAAACACAGATCTTTTCCAGTCAGTTGGCCATGATATTGTCTTCCAAATGGCAGAGCCTTGTAAGTACGGTAACAGTTGCATCAGATTGCTGTAATGCTTCTGTGGGAATGCTATCAATGCCTGGTGCTTTGTTCTTTGATAAGGCTTTCAATGCTGCTTCAACTTCTTTCATCACCAATGGTTCCGGATCATAAGATACAGGTTGATATGGCTGTTGGTCCACTTGATCTTTATCATATAAAAACTCTGTATATTCTTTCCACCTTTTCTTGATCTTCTCAGCATCATTTAACATAGAACCTTGAGCATCTTGTAACATTAGTGACCCTTTATAGCTGCACCTGAGGAGATTTCCTTTTGGCTTCACATAACACCATGAGCTGGTTTATATCTTTTCTTATTTTTTGTTTTTAGCATTATTTTATTTTATTTATCTTTTGCTGTTTATTTTATATCATTTTATTTTGGTAAATTCGTGCTTGTGTTTGTAATCCATCAAGGTCTTGGGATTTGCTGCTTAATAGAAATATGTAAATATAATTAAATAAATGATGTGCCGCTATGCCCAAGAAATAAAAATCTATGGAGATACTTAATGCGTGCAGCTCAGCAAAAATTGTGCGCTTTAGAGGATTGACTTACGTTTTAGGCACGTTTTCTTTGGAAATGAAAGGACACAACAAAATGTACTATTTTGTCTCTTTTTTTCAAAATGAAAGGAAAAAGGTAAACATTTATTTTATATTTAATTTTGAAACAAACTCCATCACTTGCTACCAAACAAAATGGCTTCCCTGCTTAGTGGCAGCGCTCCTTCCCCCTCACCTTATTCCACCCAGTGGCCTTCATAGGGGAGCATCAATCCACCATCACTTCTGCAGTACACTTGTTGTATTCCAAAATGGCGCCAGCTGAATAATTGTTGCCTGCAGTCCTCTGTGTTGTACTGCAATTATTATCGTCCCCTCATCTTTAGTTTTAAGTTCTCCTCCCTTTAACTGTTCCCGTGTGAGGCTATATTTTCGCCTTTGCCGCTCACTTTTGCTTGTTTGCTGCTCTGACTCTTTTGAAAGTTCTTTTGCTTGTTTAACAAATTCTATTGCTTCTTTTCCTAGGTCTGCTCGTAAATTCTCACTCATTCCCTCTGTCCTTTGGAATGTTTGTTCATTTAAAGATGGATTCTCTGTGGCTATTTGCTTTTGTACTTCAGCACTTGAGCATTTGGACTATTGATACTGGTAGGTACGCTTAGAGACCTATTCCATGATATTAGCTCTGTGTGTTTAATCTATTTCTAATGACCTATAGTTGCTTCAGCTCTTGGGATTTATAGTCTCTACATATATGGTTCTTATTGAATAACTGGTGGGCATGGAGGAGATTTCTTGTTCTAACATGCCGTTCGTTGCAGTTGGAGAAAATCTACGGTTCCAAAGCTCTCTAAAAGTGCAGAGATTGCAAGCTGATTGTTAAAGCACCTTTCAATATTAGTTGTAGTCTGCTGTAGCACTCTTTACACATTTTTTCTCAGTGATTGTGCTGGATTGTGGCACCTTTATACACCAATGGACCAATATTCAAGAGCACCTATCCATACAGGGAACCATTTTAAAAGCCTTAGTCGTGATCTGGATATCTGAAAATGTACATGCTGATGTCAAAATCCCGAAGATCTCCATGGAGTCATTTTACAAATGGCTTTTAAAGACATCTCCAGTACAGGGATGTCCAAGTAGGCAGGGTGCCTGGTGGAGACATATCGTGAGTGGTAGAATGGACTCAGGCATCCCCGCTTGATTTCAGTAACATCTGCAACCCCATCCAAGTTTAGAACTGCTCCAGGCATGAATAGGCATCGGGAAAGTGCTTGCTCGTTTTCGCTGTACTCTGCATAAATCGCAGTGATAGCAGCAGAGGGCTTTGAACCCTGGCTTCCCTGGGCTTATCCCACTACTGTACCCATTTGGCTATTTCTAGACATCCACAATCTGGAATAAGAACATAAGAACATAAGATATGCCATACTGGGTCAGACCAAGGTCCATCAAGCCCAATATTCTGTTTCCAACAGTGGCCAATCTAGGTCATATATACCTAGCAGTTTCCCCAAGACACAAGTTCCACAATGCTTGTACTGGGTCAAGCATTGATATCTTCGGTCACTTCTTAATAATGGTTTATGGACCTTTCCTCCAAGAACTTGTCCAAACCTTTTTTAAACCCAGCTACACTAACAGCCTTTACTACATCCTCCGGTAACAAATTCCAGAGTTTGATTACATGTTGAGTGAAAAAATATTTTCTTTTATTAGTCTTAAATAGTTTACCCTGTAGCTTCATTGCATGTCCCCTATCCTTTCTATATTCTGATAACGTAAACAATCGATCTACGTTTACCCGTTCCACTCCGTTCATTAATTTATAGACTTCTATCATATCTCCCCTCAGCCGTCTCTTTTCCAGGTTAAAGAGCCCTAACCTTTTTAGCCTTTCTTCATAGGAGTATCCTTCCATCCCCTTTACCATTTTGGTGGCTCTTCTCTGAACCTTTTCTAAAATCGCTATATCCTTTTTAAAGATACGGCGACCAGAATTGCACACAATATTCAAGGTGCGGTCTCACCATGGAACGATATAAAGGCATTATAATATCTTTTGTTTTATTTTCCATTCCTTTCCTTATCATACCTAGCATTCTATTTGCTCTCTTGGCCGCCGCTGCACACTGGGCTGAGGGTTTAAACATGGTATCCACAATGACGCCTAAATCTTTTTCCTGGGTGGTGGTTCCTAATGTGGAACCTTGCATCGTGTAACCATAGTTCGGGTTGTTCTTCCCTAGGTGCATAACCTTGCACTTCTCCACATTAAATTTCATCTGCCATTTTGATGCCCAGTCTTCCAATTTATCAAGATCCTCTTGCAAGTTTTCACAATCCTCTTGGGTTTTAACAACTTTAAATAGTTTTGTGTCATCTGCAAATTTGATAACCTCACTCGTTATTCCACTTTCCAGGTCATTTATGAATATGTCAAAAAGCAGCGGACCCAGCACAGATCCCTGGGGTACACCACTATTCACCTTTCTCCATTGGGAAAATTGGCCATTTAGCCCTACCCTCTGCTTTCTATCTTTTAACCAGTTCCTGATCCACAATAGTACACTGCCTCCTATCCCATGACTCTTTAGTTTTGCCAAAAGTCTCTCATGAGGGACCTTGTCAAAGGCTTTCTGAAAGTCCAGATACACCATATCAACCGACTCACCTTTGTCCACCTGTTTATTCACTCCTTCAAAAAAAACATAACAGATTAGAAAGACAAGATCTTCCTTGTCTAAAGCCATGCTGGCTGTCTCCCATTAGGTTGTGACTATCTACATGCTGAGTAATTTTATTCTTTATGATGGTTTCTACCATTTTTCCTGGTATTGACGTCAGGCTCACTGGTCTGTAGTTTCCCGGATCACCCCTGGAACCCTTTTTAAAAATTGGTGTTACATTGGCGATCCTCCAATCTTCAGGTATTAGAGATGATTTTAATGAGAGTTCACAGATTACTAATAGCACATCTGCAATCTCATATTTCAGTTCTTTCAACACCCTTGGATGTATACCATCCGGCCCAGGTAATTTGCTACTCTTCAGTTTATCTAATAGTTGTAAGACATCTTCCCGATGTATCGATATTTCCTTCAATTCTTCTGCACCTTTAAATACCACTTCAGTCATGGGTAACATCCCTACATCTTCCTCAGTAAAGACCGAAGCAAAGAATTCATTCAGTCTCTGCGCTATCGCCTTGTCGCCTCTTAGTGCTCCTTTAACCCCTTTATCATCTAAATGGACCAACTGACTCTCTCACAGGTTTTTTGCTACGAATGTACTTGAAAATGTCTTTATTTCGCGTTTTTGCTTCCGCAGCAAGCTTCTTCTCAAATTCTCTCTTTGCCTGCCTTATCAATGCCTTGCATTTGACTTGCCAGTGCTTGTGCTGTTTCCAGGTTTCATCGTTTGGCTCTTTTTTCCATTTCCTGAAAGATGCTTTTTTGGCAACAACAGCCTCTTTGACCTCACCTTTAAACCATGCTGGCAGTTTTTTGGACTTCCTTCCACTTTTTTTAAGCATGGAATACAGCTGGTCTGGGCTTCCAAGATAGTATTTTTCAACACCACCCAAGCTTGATGTACGTCTTTAACCATTGCAACTGCTCCTTTTAGTTTTTTCTTAACTGTTTTCCTCATTTTATCATAGTCTCCCTTTCGAAAGTTAAAAGGTAGTACTGTGGATTTCCTTACTATCCCTCCTCCACTAATTAAATCAAAGGCGATCATGCTATGATCACTATTGCCAAGTGGCCCCAACACCCTTATCTCTTGCACTAGATCTGGTGTTCCACTAAGGATTATGTCTAATATGGCTTCCCCTCTGGGGATTTCTATATAGACACCCCTGTAGATGTCTCTATCAAGCAGGTCCACGTTTGTGAAATTGTGCCTGAACTTGGATGTCGCAGATTGCACTTGGATGTCATTTGTAAAATGCCACTGATAATATCAGCCACTATAAAGATGAGTGTTGTATCTAAATCTTTAGTGGCATAGTGGCACTATATTGATAGTGCCACTGAAAATTATTTTGCCTACCATCCTGGCCATATCTTTTTGGTGCTATCGTGGAGCGTGGTCATTCCACCCCACTACACAAAAGGGCAACAATATTCAGTCTGCTATTTGTATAGCTGCAAAGAAAAAAAAATTTAGGCCAGCAAAACTGCTATTCTAAGTTTATCCAGACAGCTATACAGTAGCATACTGAATATCACCACTATTCACATATATATTAAGCACTCCTTGCTCTCTGGATAGCATGACCACCATTTCAAAAAGTAAACCACCACAGCATTGACCCCCTGTGTGCCTTCAAGTCAGTGCAGACTCTTGACAACCCAGCAGCTCCTGGGTTTTCTTGGCAGGCCTTTCTTCCAAGGCAATGGAGGGTTAAGGACTTGACTAAGGCCACAAGAGTGCTAGTGGGAATGAAACCCTTGTTTCTTGGCCACCAAGCCAGTGCTCTAACCACTAGTCTACTCCTCTACTCCCATTGGCCTCCTAGATATTTATATATGCCCCCCTGCTTCAATTCCTTTCTATTACAGCGTTCATTAAGAGATGTTTTCAGTTTTAAGTAGTTTTCCTCTGTTTGAGGATGCCTTAGCAAAACTTGACCAGACAAAATGTCATCCTGGAGGCATCTGCATAATTGATTACTAATTGAAGTTATTTTGTTAAATAATGATTACAATTTGATTTTAATTTAAACAGTCCTATTCCACCTGCAGCCCATGACTGGGATTTAAAACTGGTTGCATTAGCCAATATCATAAAATCACATATACATTTCATACAACACATTTCAAAATATAAAACAACCAAATTAGAAAACAATCTCTTTAGTTTGTATAATTAAACCCTTATATGTATAAGAGAGAGAGAGTGTATATAAACAACACATACATACGCACACACACACAAAAAAAAGATTTATACTAAATTTAGTAAACAACCAGATCCTAATCAGTAATTCAAATATGCCTCAACAGTTTTTCAATAATCTCAGAAATAAACCATATACTATCGATCCACTAAGTAAGAAATAAATCATCTCAAAAAAGCAAGTTTAGTTAGACTCAATCTTCAAACTAAGGGGCAAATTGTGGGACTTGCTCCAATAAAATTTGATTTCAGATGAAAACTAAATATATGCCCCAATTTAATGGAATTCTAAAATGAGTATCCAAGCCAGATGATAAAGCTCAGTTTGGCACATATTGCTTGACGCTTGACATATATAGGGCAAAAAAACAAAACAAACCAACAAAAACATACCACCTTTTAAAATTAAATGCACACACACACACACACGAGCTTTAAAATTAATTTTAAAACCCATGGGTAGCCAGTATAGAAAATTCAAAAGATGGGTAGCTTATACTTTGCAGTAATTACAACAAACTGGTGCTAATCTCTAAAGTGATTTCTTCATGCTCCCCATGTAAATAGAATTACAGTAATCTGCGTGGGAAAGAACTACTGTCTATGTAACAAGTCTAAGATCTCTGTAGCAGATCACAGACCTAATTTGCCAAACATTTATTTATATGCTGCACAATTTATTACCACCCAGTGCGGGGTACAAAACAAAACTATAAATTAAATTAAACACCACTATCATTCCCCACCCGCTCCCCGCCAACACTCACCCCCCCCCCCCAAAACAAAAGATATAACATTCAACAAATATCCGCAACCCTGGGCAAGCCCACCACCAGGAACATCTCACTCTAAACTCCCTTCCCAAATGCCCTCTAGAACAACAAAGTTTTCAGGGCTTTTTGAAACATCCAAAGATCGTTAATACTGTACAATTTCGGTCGCATAACGCTGAGGCTCCCGAGAGGCCTACTCAGAATCCTGAATTAACACCGGACATTCTTGAATTTTATGCTCTGATTTTACCTGGGCACATTGATGAGATGGCGGGGACCAAACCTACGCGCCTGGAATTTGGATCTCCAGCGGCTTCTCATGGCAAACGCTCTAAAACCGAACCCCCGTCCCCGCAGAAGGGGCTGGCTCTACACGAGGGCCCCGAAATGCAGCAGGAGATCCTCGCAGAGATCAGAGGGGTTAAAGACCTCGTGCAGTCCAACGGGGAAGCACTCCGAGCGCTGCGGGAAGACCTTGGTGTATTGCAAGGCAGACTAGAGGGACTCTCCTCGCGTCAGGACAAAATGGAGAGCATATTAGACTCCCATGTGGTCCGGCTGTCCAAACTCGACAAAGTGGAACGTCAGGTGCGGGCCTTGCAGAAAGAAGTGGAAGATAGCAATAATAGAGCGCGCCGTAACAACCTACGATTAGTGGGCATACCGGAGGGAGCGGAATCGGGAGACATGAAGGAGTTTTTTATATAAAATCCTCCCTTCTCTGCTCCAAATCACCTTTACCAAGGAATTGGAGATCGCTCGCGCTCATCGTGTGCCCACGAACATAACGCTCAACAGGAAGACCCCGCGGCCTATTATCTTTCGACTTTTGAGATAGCAACATGTGGAGCAAATTCTCAACGCCTCTCGGGCGAAGGGCTCTATGGAGTTTGAGAGCCATAAAATCTCCTTCTATCCTGACTTGGCTAAACCCACGGTTGACCGCCGAAAGCGCTTTCTGGAATTCCGGCCGAGGCTTCAACAATTACAAGCACGCTATGGCCTGATGTACCCGGCCAAGCTCCGAGTCACGCTGCACAATCAGACAAGAACATTTGAGGACCCTGATCTACTAGCGGAGTTTTTGGATGCTAAAGAAGCCGACTTGATGCGCTGACTTCTAGAGTGTTCCTACTAGTGTTCTCATGTCCGCTGTACCCGCCATTTTGGATTTGCCACGGCTCAGCAAGGAGGCCGTCGAGGGCGGTTTGTAGCCTTCTTTTGATGATATTTGTGACCCGATTCCATCTACCCAGAGTAGCCTCGATGAATATCAGAGACAGTGTTAATTATGGACTCTGGTGTTTCTTCTCTTTTCATGTCTTTATCCTCCTCTCTGGGGCCTCCTCCCGCAGACATATGGTCGCCATATTCATTGGGGGTTTTGCTTCTTCTCTAAGTTACTTTGGTACATGTTTTTCAATATGGGGTGTATTGGCTAGCATACTTGGTGATTATGTCATTGCTGTACAGATTCTGTTTATATTGTATATCTTCAAGCGCCCTTATCTAAAATGTCTATTATCGATTGATGGCACCATGTAAGATTTTATCATTGAACGTAAAAGGCATCAATAACCCGATAAAACGGAAGAAAATCCTGAGCTATCTAAGTCATGAAGCAGCTGATCTGATTTTCCTCCAAGAAACGCATTTAAATTCGAAGGAAACTCTTAAACTCAATATTAAACCTTACATGGTGGCCGCCTATTCTCCAGCTGTTTCTAAGAAATGTGGGGTTGCCATACTGGTTAGGAAATCTCTGCATGCCACTATTATTGCGACTAGCTCGGATACTGCAGGCAGATGGTCCAGGGTTCATCTCAAGATAGGTGACCTTGAATTTACATGTATATGCCTTTATGCTCCTAATGTAGATGACCCTGCCTTTTTTGCTACCATTGCTCAGGCTGCGCAGGCCTCTGCTAATACTTCATTGATAATTGGGGGGGATTTCAATTTAGTTCTCGATCCCCTGATTGACAAACAGCCGCCTAGGACGAGTGGTCCCCCCAAGAGTCACACTACGCTTACCTCTATGATCAAAGATCTTGCCTTAGTCGATCTATGGAGGTTGCTGCATCCCAATGAGCTTGACTTTACCTTCTTCTCTTCCCCTCATAAATCCCAGTCTCGTATAGACTTCTTTTTAATATCAAAACTGTTAGTTCCTCAGGTAAACGATGCAAAGATTCACTCCCAACATATCTCGGATCACGCTGCTATTTCTTTTCAATTACATACCACTGCGCCCCAAGGGAACTCGGGGGCCTGGTTTTTTGATAGAGCCCTATTAACTCAACCAGAGTTCCAGTTAGAAATTCGAGCAGCCATACAGGACTACTTTCACTTTAATCTACCCCAGGACACTGCAAACTGGGCTTGGTGGGAGGGTTTTAAAGCGGCCATTCGCGCAACGATCACTAGTTATCAAATTCGCCTGCGGAAACAACGCAAGCAGCAGCTCCTCATACTAGACCAACAAATCAAAGCAGGCGAACGCGTTCTAACTTCACGTACTGATCCATGCGTTTTAGTTCGCTTACAGCGTCTCCGTTTTCAATATAATGCAATCCTCTCAACTGCAGCTTCTCAGAGTATTGCACTTCAGCAAGGGACATATTACCGTGAAAGCAACCGAGCCGGTCGACTTTTAGCTAATGCCTTGAAAGGTCAAAAAGAAGCCAAACGCGTTGCGGCCCTTCGCGCCCCACAGGGAGGGGGCATACTGACCACAGACTCCGATATCGTAGAACTTTTTCGGGATTTTTATACCCGTCTATATCAATCTGAATGTGAGTTCTCCTCTGAGACCTTTGAGCGCTTGTTTTCTGGTATTCAGCGGCCGACCCTTTCTGAAGCTGATAGGGATGCCTTGGATGAACCCTTCTCTACTTCAGAGATCCATTCTGCCCTAAAACGAACAGCCTCGGGTCGAGCCGCTGGGCCTGATGGTCTCCCGACAGAATTCTACAGAACGTTCAGTGCAGATTTAGTTCCCTACTTAAAACTTTACTTTACTGCCCTTGCGGTAGATACATCCTCTTTGGGATCCTTTTCTGCAGCTAATGTGGTAGTTTTTGAGAAAGAAGGCAGAGACCCGCTGCTAACCGCCAACTATCGTCCAATCTCCCTACTTAATGCCGATTATAAGATCTTCGCAACGATCTTGGCTACCCGGCTATCAGACAGGATGGCCACTTTAGTCCATCCCGACCAATGTGGTTTTATACCCGGCCGCTCCACCGCTGACAATGCTCGGACTTTGTGCCATGTGCTATCCCGTGCTGCCAATTTGGACCACCCATGGGTGGGTCTTTCCCTAGGATGCTGAAAAAGCTTTTGATCGCCTAGAATGGCCCTTCTTATTTGCAGTTCTCCGATGGTATGGCTTTGGGGAGGGCTTCCTCCGATACCTCCAAGTCATGTATTCTCAACCTGTTGCCAGTATTTGTGTAAATGCCATAAAGTCTCGGCCTTTTAAGCTTCAAAGAGGCACGCGTCAAGGTTGCCCCCTATCACCAATGCTCTTTGATCTAGCTCTTGAACCCCTCGCTCTCCTTATTAGACAGTCCGCACGTATCCGAGGTATCCCCTTTAGTCACAGAGAGATTAAACTCTCTGCATATGCAGATGACCTTATGCTCTTTGTATCCCTTGATTCGGTCCCGGCTGTCTTAGACCTGATTGATGGATACTCGCAATTATCGGGCTATAAAATAAACTGGACCAAATCCGTAGCATTCCCACTAAATCGCTGGGTACATGAGGCTGACATGCGGGCCTTTCCTTTCCTTTGGCAATCCCGCATGGTGAAATATCTTGGCGTCCACTACTGTTCTCCTTTAGAAGACACTATTAGCTTTAATGCCAAGGAGGTAGTCTCCAAAGTCCGTGAGCTCACAAATCGGTGGTCTCCCCTATCCCTTACATGGTGGGGCCGCCTAGAAACCGTCAAAATGATGATAGTCCCTAAAGTGAATTACATTTTAGAAATGCTGCCCTGCTTCCTCCCGCTACACACCTACAAAGACATCGAGGGCCTTCTCGTCCGTTATCTCTGGCAGGGAAACCACCAAGAGTAGCTAAACACAAACTACAGTCTGCGAAGGAATTAGGGGGTACCCGCTTTCCTGATTTTCTTAGGTATCATCAAGCCTTCCTACTTAAACAAGGTGCCCGATGGCTAGCTGCCTCAACAGACAACAGACCAGTTTGGCTTGACATTGAAGAGGAGCTAAGTAACCCAATTCCGTTGATCCATCTCCCCGGCATGTCCCATCAAGTCGACCTACGCCATCCCCCAATGATTGTTGATACTCTTGCGGCCTTTAATACTCTCATTCTATCACTGGGTTCAAACGTATGTCCTCAGGACAGACTCCCGCTGTGGAATAACTCCAGAATTCAAGTCCTACATAAAACGATTGCATGGAAATCCTGGTACTCTAGGGGGATCTGGACACCCCAACAACTCTTCTCTGCAGCTCGCTGGAAGACTTTTTCCGACTTACAAAAGGAATTTGCGTTACCAGCGAAACATTACTTTCAATTGATGCAGCTTCAACACTGCCTTAAAAGAGCTCAAATCCTGCCGCCCTCTGCCCCTACTGAGAACGGGCTATTAGAACTAATTCACTCTATTAGTAGTACACATGGGGTAGCCTCTAACTTTTATAAACTATTATGTCAGGGTACTGACGCTGCTACTTGTAGAGCTCAACAAGCCTGGGAACGCGAACTGCAAATCACTTTAACCCCTGTACAATGGAGCGTTTTCTGGAGCAAGGTGGTGCGGGTTTCCAGATCTGCCTCTGTCACCCAAACTCTCTTCTTTTTTGCACATAGATGCTTTTATACTCCAGAAAGAATTGCCAAATGGAACACCACTACTAGGGACCAGTGTTGGTCTTGCCATACTGCTGTGGGAACCCTCGCTCATGTTCTTTATGAATGTCCTCAACTGCAGGTTTACTGGGGGCGGGTCTGGGGTCGTATTCAATCTATCTTACACCTCCACGAGCCTCTATCCTGGAAGATTGTGGGACTCCGCTCAGTGGCGGAGGTCCCCTCTCTTCCTAAGAAGGGTCGCTTTCTCCTTGACTTCCTGCTGGGTATAGCCATATGTTTAATCACGAGGAATTGGAAGGATAGCTCTCGAATTACTGCCAATGAATGGTGGAACCTTGTCTGCTTATATAGTAAATATGAGCAGATATCTCGGAGGGCTATTCCTCATATCCAAACTCACTTTCGCTTGTCTAAATGGCAGATGCTCAATGATTATGTACACTCTGCCCATTGTTCCAACATGTCTGTTTAATGCATACTTATCATGTTTTATCTCACCGTTAGGTTTGTACCACAATAATGTCAGTACACGCCCGTTTTCGGGAATGATTAGTTTCTAGAGAAGAAGCAGGGGGGAGGGGGGTGGTAGGGGTTTACTTTGGTGTATGTATCACATTCTCTGTATGTATTTGTCTTTTAGCTGTATGTCTTCCTTTCCTTTGTTGTTATAAAACGAAAATAAAGCATTTAAAAAAAAATAAAAAATAAAAATACTGTACAATTTCCTTGTGAGAGCATTCCGCAAGATGGGTACTTGTACTGAGAAGGACCTATTGCAATGCACCACTCACCGCATAACCTTATGGAGTCTACAAGCAAAAATCTCTCCGCCTGTGAGCATGGGGAAGAATTCAGGACATATGAGACTAATTTAGAAGAAAAGATTCTAGAAGATATGGATTCTATTTACCTAAGTCAATAGTACTTTAAACTCGATCCTAAATTTAACTGGCAACCAGGGTGAGGCTACATGATCATACTTCTGGAACCCTTTTATCAGCTTTGCAGCAGTGTTCTGCATTAACTGAATGTGCATCACCTCTTTCTGGGAAAGACAGAAGAGCAGGACATTGCAGTAATCCATATGCAGCATTATTAATGCACTAGTAACCTCTCTCAATCAACCTTTCAATATATAAGGCCGGTGCTGGTGGATCCATCATAGCAACGACAACAATAAGGTTCTAACCAATTGAGAAACATATACCAACATACACAGTTGGGAATCCAGTATCACTCCCAAGTCCCATCTGTCAGACCATACTGCCCTTGTCCTGCAAAGTACTTGCCCCCTCCCCTTCCATATCTGCAAACAGCAACAATTCTGTCTTGGATACACTAGCACAATTTCAAAGAAGATTTGTTAACAAATGAGTTTATTAAACGACTTGATACACTGTTGAAGGGTGGTATATCAGGGCAGTTTACAATAAAAACAATAGAAACAGAAAAGAATGCCAAATTAAAAGATAGCATAAAGAGACAGATGGTATAAGGAGGGCAAAAAAAGGAAGGGGGTATAGAGCTTCCAAGTGTTCTGGGATGTGTGTTTCGGTGGGACTCAAGTCCTTATGTTCTAGGTAATACCAGGAGTTACGTTAAAGGCTTGTTGAAAGAGGTGCGTTAAGCACCATTTTGAATTTTGGAAAGGATGATTCAAGACATAAAACTGCTGGAAGAGAGTTCCATAGTGAGGGGCCTAAAAAGAAAAAAAGCAGAGTTGCGGTTTCTATCTGGATGAGCATTTGATGGGGAGCAAGTGCAACCATATTCCTTTTACCTTAGAAGACAAGTAAAATTCACCTACTTCCAACATTCCTGTTGTAATCAGAAAAACTCAATGTATTTCCCTACCCAGAGTGCTTAAGCTCAAGCCAGATAAGACTGAAGTCTACTAGCAGCCTACCAATCAGATTCTGTTAAAGACCTACTCCACCAGAGGGAAAATAGATTCAATAGAATCGTTATCTTGAAAAATAACTTGTATATTTGACACTTACAAAACATGTTACTCCATAATGTCTAATTAAGTCACCCAATGGATTTTAAAACATGTTAAACAATATTGGGGACAGTGGTGAACCCTGAAAGAATCCACAGTCACTTGTCCAAAGCTCAGACATCGATTGGTCTTTCCTCACCCTATATTGTTGATTCACTACGCAAGAAGTAAACCATGCAATGACTTTCCATACTGCCCCTAATTAGTTCAATCTATGAATCGTTAGAGGGTGATCTACCAAATCGAATGCCAAAGACATCAATACTCCCTCTCTTACCCTGATGCAGCATCAGTTGCATGTTTTACAATTAAGTCACCAAAATAGTCTCTGTACCAAACAAATCCTCTCCTGAAACCGGATATTCAGGAAATTATAACAGTCCAGGAGTTCTGTTATTGGGATTGCTTAAGTATGTTGGCCAGAAAAATATCTGCCACTATTCAATAAGGCCAAGGAAAGTATTTTTAGGAAACATTCACTGAAGTGATAGCATTTATTGTGGAGGCCCCTATCTATCAGTCTATGATATAGGTTCGTTTGTGCAGCACAACTTTATACTCCCAATAGAGTAAAATCCTGCAGACTTCCGCAAAGAATAATAGTGATGGCTGGCATGGACTCCATATCTCACTGGCAGAGGACTCTCAGAGGCTGAAGCTGTGACCAAAAATGTGAGAGTTTCCACCAGTGGGAACCCCATCCCCCACTGTGACAGGAGGTACCAAGGCCACAGCTATGGCAAAAATCATCTATTCCCACCAATGTTTGCCTCATCCCTTGTCGGTACAACAGTACAGAAGGTTGCAGCTGTGGCCAAGAAAAGATGGAATCTATTAGACAGAAGAGAGAGGGAGGGAAGGGAGACAGAGCCGAGGGCAGGGGTCAGGATGCCCAGAGTGCAAGGAGAGGGGAAGGACAGGAGAGCAAGCGGCCCAGAAAGGAAGGGGAGAGAGGGCAGGGGAGGATAAGGTGAGGTGAAGGTGGGGAGAGGGGAAGACAGTGTGAGGGTAAAGATAGAATGGTGGGAAAACTGCAAGTGGGTAGGAGGGCACGTGCATAAGGGAAGGGGCTAAATGCTGTATGCCAAGGAGGAATACACTTTAAACAAACGGCCCGTTACCCTTCCTCACATGAATGCATGTGCAGACAAAGACACAGTCCTTCACCCCACCCCAGATCCCCTCTCACACACACACACACACAAAGCCCCTCATTCCATCCCACCCCCACAGGTGAGTGCATAGACACACTCAGTTTCCCAACCCACCCCATCTCCTCATACACACACGTACACAGCCCCTCATCCCCACCCCCACCCTCTCACACAAACACAATTCCTCATCCCACTCCACCCTACATCCTTTGACACATGCACACATACACCCAGCCCCTTATCCCATTTACCCAGTCTCTCATATGTGCTCTCTTGCACCCAGCCCCTCATCCCTTTATCTTTCCATCTCATACATGGACATATGAACACACCCCACCCAGCCCTTCATTCCATTCCCCATGTGCACACATGCACCCATAGCCACATAGGGAGGCATTCCAAGCCACGAATAGCAGGGTTGAATGTGCAGGCTGTATATCCAACCCACATTCAGCTCCGCATCCCTATTCTGCCGCCAGTGCTCCCAGCACATACATAGCATTTGTACGGGGAGTGCTGCATGAGGGTGGGGGAGGGTGGACCAAGGGAGTGTCAGGTGTTGGGTACATACAGAGGCTATTTAGGACAGGTCTCTGTAGTACCCCAGCACAAACATGGACGGCCAACCTATTCCACCCCCTTGTGGGGCCCCACTGATGGCCTGAATGTTGTGTGGGGGCTGCTGTAGGACAGACGAATCCATACTGCCAGCTGGATGTGCCGGTACCATGGCAATGGGATGCCACTGCACCAGCCAGAGCGTTGTGTGGTGGGGACGGGCAGCCTCCGAGATATCTCCCTCCAGGGAATCAGGTGCAAGCCGGGCTGTCCATCTGTCCAATTCTACAAATCACGGATATGTATAGCTCCTGCAGTTGCGAAATCGGGTCCAACTTGGCCCCATCCAAGTTTTGGGCATCCCCACGGCCCAGGCATGCATCTTTTGGAATCAGCCTCATACTAAATAGAAGGACAAATATATACACAAAAACCACTCACAGAGGAGCTACACAGCCCCTGCTATCCTAATGAGACAAACTTTATCATGTCCCTTCACACCCAGTTTCTCCACAGACAGGGCTGGCATTAAGGTGTGGCAAATGGCAATTGCCCTGGGTCCCCCCCCCCAAGTCTGCCTCAAGCTGAAGGAGGCAAAGCTTACAGATAGACGTTGGGACCCCCTCGCCAGTTTCTGCCCTGGGATCCTGCATGTCTAACACCACCCCTGTCCACAGACATGCATGAGTTTGCAAATAGAAACATAGAAACCTAGAAACATGACAGCAGAAAGAGACCACATGACCTATCTAGTCTGCTCTTCCACAATAGTCTTCTTTTTTCCTTTAGAGATCTGTGTTTGTCCCATGCTTTCTTGAATTCAGATACTGTCTCTACTACCTCCACTAGGAGACTGCAAGTGTAGGGATCTTCAATAAAGCTGCTTTGGATTCTTTAGAGGTGTCTCAGCTCTGCCTTGCCCTAGTTGGACCCTGGTTTGTTTGTGGTCTCGTGCCTCCCTTTGACTCTGTCTCTACTATCTCCACTGGGAGACTATTCCACGCATCTACCACTCTTTCCATAAAGAAATATTTCCACATATTACTCCTATTTCACCTCAGTGCACAGCTTGCTTTCAATCGAAAGAGGCTCTCCTTTTGTGCACTTATGCCATGGAGGTATTAAACATCTATCATATCTCCTCTATCCAGCCTTTACTCTAACTTTTACATATTAAAATCTTTAATTCTGTCCTCATAAGCTTTATAATGAAGACCACTAACCATTTTAGTAGCCACCCTTTGCACTGACTCCAACCTGTTTATATCGTTTTGAAGGTGTGGTCTCCAGAATTGCACATAATACTCCAAATGAGGTCGCATCAGAGACTTACACAGAGACATTATCACCTCCTTTTTTCTGCTGGCCATTCCTCTCCCTATGCACCCAAGCATCCTTCTGGCTTTCACTGTTGCCTTTTCTACCTGTTTAGACACTTTCAGATCATCAGAAACAAATTATGCCTAGGTCTCACTATTCTTTCATAGACAGAAGTACTTCACCCCCTATACTGTACTGTTACCTTGGATTTTTGCAGCCCAAATGCATGACTGTTTTTTAGCATTAAATCTCAGTTGCCAAATTCTTGACCATTCTTCAAGCTTAGCTAGATCCCTCCTCATGTAATCTACTGCTTACCACGTGTCTATTCTATTGCAGATTTTGGTATCATCCGCAAAGAGGTAAACCTTACCTGACAGTCATTCCACAATATCAGTATCAAAGATGTCAAAAAGAAGCAAACCAAGGACAGGTCCCTGCGGCACACCACTAGTAACCTCCTTCTCCTCAGAGTGAGCTTCATTTACCTGTACCCTTTGTCGCCTCCCACTCAACCAATTTCTAACTCAATCAGTCACTTTAGAATCCATCCCTATGGTGCTCGATTTGTTTATAAGTCGCATGTGTGGAACAGTATCAAATGCTTTACTGAAATCTAAGTACACCACATCTAGGACTTTCCTTCAGTCTAAAACCCTGGTCACCCAGTCAAAGAAATCAATCAGATTTGTCTGATAAGACCTGCCTCTGGTAAACCTATGCTCTCTCGGATCCTGCAATCGATTGGACTCCAGAAACCTCACTATTCTCTTTTTTAGCAGCGTTTCCAATAATTTACTCACCACAGAGGTTAGATTAACCCACTATAGATTTCAAACTCATCCTTACTTCCACTTTTGTCTAAAATGACCACATGTGCCTTTCTCCAGTCCTCTAAGACCACTCCAGACCAACGTTCCCTCTAATTTTCTGTAGGCTGTGTGCGCATAAAATATCAGCTGTGCAGCTTTTGAAGGAAGGTTAAATTTTTGTGCACCACATAACGACACTCGGAGTTAAATACCTTAAAATATAACTACATGTCAGAATACAGTATGTACACCACATTGATTTTAATCAAATTAAATGAAAATAGACAATTACTAAATGAAGCAGAAAATTTCTAGTAATTACAATCATAACTTTTAAATTTTAAGATGTCTGTGTTGTTTTCTATCAGAATCAGAACTGTAATTTTTGTGCGCTCTGTTGTAAAGTATGTGCGCTCTCTCGGCGAGGTATGTGCGCGCGCACATGCGCACAGCTTAGAGGGAACAGTGCTCCAGACTCCAAAGTAGCATTGAAAAGGTCACAGTGGAGCTGCTAGAATGTCCAGGGGAAGTGTGCCATTTTGTCATACTAAATGTGTGTACTTTTCAACTTGGTTTTTTTCTAACAGATCAATCACAGACTGAACACAAACAGTAAGATCAAACAGAATCCAAAGAAAGATTTATCAGATCCTTAACCCAGCTAATGGAGTCCTCACCAAGCTTCAAAGTTTTCAGAAACCAAAATAGTAGGTGCAATGTTTTCTCTGGATTATTTATGTTTGTGGGATAGCCTAAGTAGTTGATGAGAATGTTCAGTGGACTTAGCTGGTCAAAAAGGAGCAGTGATAAGGAACGTCCCTGAAATTTTCCTCACTGGCTCTTGATGTTAGGAATGACAAATTGTTCACCTTCATAATTTAGATGAAGTATAGTTTGCCATATTTTCATGATAAACTTGATGCACTCAATCAATCCAAGATTTATTTTGCACATTTCAAGGCAATTTATTATCCAAGAGTGTGGTGTGCTTTCCAAAGCCTTCTTTGAATCAATCCATACTATAGTAAGGTTTTGTGTTTTCTTATGGGCAACCATGACGACTTACTTCTTCGAACTGGTGCTTGGAGGTGACTAATTGGTGGTTGACTGGACCATAAATTAGGATGTAATATAAAAGAATATAAACAAATTAAAATGTATTACTTTACTTTTTCTCCTCTCCTACTTCTATTACATATTACTTTGTAATTACTATTTTGTAAACTGCTGACACTTGTGCTAAAAGGGAGTATATCAGGTGTCAAATAAACCATAAACCATTATCTTTAGTTCTGTATGTTCTTCAGTTCTATAGCTGTGATGTTGTTCATGAATTTCTATGAAACATTAATAGCAGATCTTCCTCTATGTGCAGCACAACATTAGCATCTCGATTAAAAAATCAAAGGCGGCACCTAAACTATCGGATTCATTATAAGCATAGTAGA
Source organism: Ichthyophis bannanicus (assembly GCA_033557465.1). Taxonomy (NCBI): domain Eukaryota; kingdom Metazoa; phylum Chordata; class Amphibia; order Gymnophiona; family Ichthyophiidae; genus Ichthyophis; species Ichthyophis bannanicus. The sequence continues at coordinate 112,047,446 of CM066049.1, read as the reverse complement.
ACGTGGCCTGCCAATCCCTGCCCCACTAAGACCTGTTATTTAGCGTTTTGTATTGAAATGTAGACAGCAACTGTGTAAATCGATGATCTACAACCAAACAGTTTCACTCTGAAAGCTAAATTTACCATAGAGCTATACAAATGGTACTATTAGGGCAATCTGTCAGCAAATGATTAATGCACCTAACTGGCTATCATTTCTTTGAGTTTTCATAGCAGACTAAAAGCCATTAATCTAAAATGTGCACCTCAAGCCAAGCCAAGTGTCATTTGCTTCTTTGGCTAGAGAGACAAAAATGTTGTCTTCATAGCAGTACCAACCCGGAACATGCTTAGAGCTTACACACAGTCTTAACTTTATCAAAATAACTGCTCCTTGGCGACAAGTTACTGCCAAGTTGATCTCCTGTTTATTGTAAATACAACTCAGGGTTCCTGTGTTGTATGGTTGATGTTGAATGTAAACCGCTCTGATCTAAAATAGAGCGGTATAGAAGAACTGTTAAATAAATAAATAAATAAGTTACTCTAGCAAGTGGGTACAGAAAAACGTTTGTTTACACAGAATTCTCAGTCTTCAGCATTATATGACAGATATCACCCTATCATAGAAGTTTGTCTTTAAAAGAGTCATTACAAAACGAGTCTTGGGGTTTCTTTCTATAAACGTTTCTATGCTACAGAAGTTGGAACTCTATCTCCATTAGACAATAGTTACTACATTCGGATTACTCAACAAAATTTCCCCCTCCTTCCTTACACCAAGAAATACACACCCCGACGGACACTAGAAGTAGAAGAGAAAGCAACCACAACCTTCTCTCAATACCATCTTCAATCTGCAAGACCAAACAAACCAACCAACCACCAGCAACAAAGCTTTTACATATACAGCACCCACTCTATGGAACTCCCTTCCAGACCCTCTCAGATCAATTAATGACCTTCGGACCTTCTGTGAGGAACTAAAAACCCTCCTCTTTGAATACTATAACAACCCCTATATCAACAATCTTAGTACTAATACTCACCCCTCTTCCCCCCTATTAACATTTGCTCCCCCTCCTATCCAACCTTGCACTCATGAACATGCCCCCCTTCAATCTGCACATAATGAAAATGTCTTCATATAAATAGTCGGCTTGTAAGAGCCCATCACCATGTTTATGTTGACAACTGCTATGTAAATAGTTGTATGTATTCACTGTTCACTAGAATGTTCTTTGTAATTGGTTATGTTCCATGTAAACCTCCCCTGATCTTTGGAAGGGGCGGTATAGAAAAAAAATGTACAAATAAATAAAATAAATAAATTAGACCTGGGGGGGAGGAGAGGGGGTGTTAATTCTCTGGAATCCCAGTATGATTTGGCCCTTTTTTTAATTATTATTATTAACACAATGGGGGTACGGTAGCATGACATGCAGTGGAGAACACAAACATCCAGGGACAAACAAAAACCCACTTTTATTGTGCTTCAGTTAAATCAGCATTCCCTCCCCAGCTTGTTGCTTTCACAAGCTGGTTTACAGTGCCCTTCTCCTGGCCCATAAGTCAAAGTTCAGAAGAATTAGGTTCAGTCATTCACTTCCTGAGTTTCCTACCTCACAGCAGGCCTCCTTCCCCAGCCTGGCTTGGAAGGAGCTTTCTGTCTCCACAGGCCTCTCTCCCTCCTGCAGCTTGCTGGGTTCTTAATCTCCCCCTGTGAGCCACATCCTCCCAGCCCTGAATTCTGGGCTGCAGACTCTTGAAGAAGACTGGTGATAATCCCTCTGGTAGCATTCTATATACCCTAACACACATCTTTCCCCTCAGCTCAACCATGCCCCATTGAGTACCTGCCTCACCTGGGACCCCTCACCTGGGAAAGGAAGTCCACGTTCAGATGATTCCAACCAGCCCTATGGCAGACTTGGAACTGGTAGGGTTGGAGACTCAAAAATCACCACATAGTATGGTTATTGGACTCCTTATGACCAGCCAGCCACTTGAGGGTCTGGTAGTCAATTATCAGCATAAACGGATGGCTAAGCAGGTAAGTATTTGAAGATTTCAAGCACCCACTTGACATCCAGGGCCTCCTTCTCGATCACTGCATAATGCTTCTCTTGAGGAAACAGTTTCCTGATGACTGCTATGGGCTGTTCTTCACCCCTAACTTCCTAGGTCAGAACAGCTCCTAAGCCCACCTCTGTGGGTGATAGACTGATGTTCACAGCATCTTAACCTTCATCAAGGCAACACTTGCTTCATCACCTTGGATACAAAGGGTGTTCCTTGATCTGTGAGGAGCTCACTGGGTATTCCCACCCGTGAGAATACTTCCCAGAGGGCATTTATGATATTTCTTAGGGCAATGGCTTCCAGGTATTGGGTAGCATAGTCCAGTAAGACTAAAATATACTTGTTGCCTCAGGTGGTTCACTTCAAGATTCCTACTGAGTCCATGGCCACTCTTTCAAATGGGGTTCCAACAATGGATATAGGCACTAGAGGGGCAGGTTGGACTCTAGCAGGTTTATGAAGTTAGCAGGTGGGACATGACTGGCAATACACTCTACCTGTTTATGGATACCGGGCCAGAAAAATTGGGTTAAAACACACACTCCAGTGTTGTCTCTACCCCTAGGTGTCCCCTTTTTAAATGGCTATGGGCCAATGATAACACCAGCTGATGATACGGCTAGGGAACTATCAGTAGTTCTACCTCTTCCCCCTATAGGGCACCCTCAGCCACTCTATAATAAAATCTCCTTTTAGCACAAAATAAGGAAAAGGTTCTTGCAGGGGACTCTCAATTACCTACTGGAACCCCATCTACCTCCAAAACCCGCTCTCAGACATGTTTAATGGACTCATCCTCTTACTATACCCTCCTGAAGCTCACTGGTCTTCCCCCAGCCTCCACTCTGGGAAGAGGACAATTGTATTTGAGTCACTACCGCTGAGCCTTGAGCTATCTCCAGGAGTTTCTTCCCTAGATCTCCCTCCCCCGATCCCTCCCCCATAGCCACCCCCAGATTCTGTTGGTAGTGTAGCTTTTCAAGGCAACATTAACTGCAGGACTTGGCAGGCTTGGCATTCGACATATAGACCAGGGTCTTCCAGCAGGAAAATCTCTGGGAAATCTTCCTGGTCCGACTTAGTGGAGCCTTCAGTTAGCCAGGTCCAATTATTACTGGATACAAGAGTCAGGGCAGCACTATGACCTTGAATGTGGCTTGCCTTGTGGGAGTCTTAAGTGAAACCTTTGCCGTTGGATACTGCCACTGGTCTTCATGCACACAGACCAGTGTTATCGTCTTTGCATAGTCAATTTGAAAAATTGGGTTACAGTTTCCCAGCGAATGAGGGTCCACACACTCCCAGAGTCTATCAAGGCCTGGAGGTGGGTCACCTCGAGTTCCACTGGAATCACAAAAGTTCTGTACCCCCCTGTGTGGAGCATGTCCACAAAAGGGCAGGTGTGAGGGGTGGTTAGGCCAACATTCATGGATTCTTCCATACCCAGGGGACATTCCCATGCAGTGTTCCCTGGGCTCCACACCTAAAACAGGTGAAGGGGTCATGGCTGGGGCCATGCCCTCACCTAGGAGGTGACTTTGGGTGTCAGAACATGGGTTTTCCCTTCCATTCTCCTGGGCTAACAGGTGACTTCTTCCCTTTCTCATGTCCACTTTGGTCTCTGGCTGGGCTTCATGATACCCTTCGTCTATTTTCAATGCACTCTCCAGTGTAAGCTTGGGCTGCTGACGTACCAAATGTTTCATTGGGGCAGTCAAGTCCTCCAAAACCTGCTCCAATAGCAAAATCCTGGCTACCTCTGGCCTGGTCTTTCCCTTCAGCTGCAGCCACTTCCAAGCGAGAGTCTTCAAAATTGATAGAGAAACCTCTGAGGGTTCTCTTTTCTCTGGAGTCCCCCCTTTCTGAATCGCTGGTGGTAGGCCTCTGGTGTATAGCTGGCTCGTTCCAGTATGGTGGCCTTAACATCTGCATATGTATCTCGCCCATCTGGGTTGGCATCCTGGAATGCAGCCCAACTGCTGCCCATCAGTAAATTCCCCAAATAAGTAATCCAAGTCACCACTGGCCACCCTACCATGCAGGCGGTTTGTTCAAAGTTCACGAAAAAATGGTATGTTTCATCTTCTGCTGTCATTTTAAGAAGTGCTTGTGCTGGAGGGTGGATTTGCAGTCTCTGCAGGGCCTGGGTCAACTGAGCTACTACTTCTACTACTAGTCCTAATCTACTCCTGCACCTGAACAAGAGTCTTTAACTGCTTCCGATGTTGATAATGCCCTTCTACCAGCATTGGAGGAGCCACTCCATTTTGACTTGTTACTGCTCTTTTGGAAACCACAATCACAGCTCACTCTTCTGCAGCTGAGTTATTGCTGCAATATTCCAGCTCCAACAAACTTTTAAAACAAAAGTCTGGCACCGACTATATCTTCAAGTTCCCTAAATAGGGCGAGGCTAACCCTCTTAGCACATACAAAGAAAAATCCTGACCTACTGTAGAGGCCCAGTGCTGGAGGGACATGGCTTTGTCCTCAATCATGTGGTTAGAGAAAATCCCCAAACTGCTACCATATGTGGTAGAATGGCAATCGGTGGAAAGGGGCTCTCTTTAAAAACACAGAACACAAATGTTCAGGGACAAGCACAATAAAAGTGGGTTTTTGCTTAAGTTAATCATCATTCCCTCCCCAGCCAGTTTCTTTCACAAGCTGGTTTACAGTGTCCTTCCCCCATCCCATAAGTTAAAGTTCAGAAAGCTAAAGTCCAGTCACTTACTTCTTGAGTTTCCTACCTCACAGCAGGCCTCCTTCCCCAGCCCGGCTCAGACAGCTTTCCGTCTCCACTCCTGCAGCCTGTTGGGTTCTTAACCTCCACCTGTGAGCCATGTCGCCCCAGCCCTGAACTCTGGGCTCCAGACTCTTTTAAAGGGAATGGGTGATAATCCCTTAGGAGGGGGATGGGTAGCATTCTACATCCCCCATCACAGGGGGCGTATTCAAAAGGAGTAAAGTTACTCCCACTGAGAAGGATATTCAGCAGTACATACCTGGTTTGTGCTGCTGAATGATCCAATGCTAACCAAGGGTTAACCAGTCAGTGGTGATATTGAGCCACTGGTTCGTTAACCCTAACCAGCCAGAGTTAGACCAAAAATATACTGTCTTACCTTAAACTAAACCAGCTAATTGGCCAGCAGCTGATTACCACCATTGACCAGATAACTAAACGGCTATCCAAGAAACCTGGATATAGTGCTGCTGGTCGGCAATAGCCCCGGCATTAAATATCTGGGCATAATTTAAAGTGGCAACAGCCAGCTGCTCTACTTGTGCTGGCCATCCCTACCGAATATGTCTCCCCCCCCCCCCCCCATGTGTCTTTATCCGTTTTCCCACATGCCAAGTGTTCATATTTTGTCCCCTGAAAGACGTACAGAAAGACATGTTTGACCCCTTTAATATAATGATTTCCAATTACTGCTGGGATGCAAGAATAAGAATCCGGGATGACAATTTTACTGCCCTTAGCACAAGGGCTATTTGCCACCATGCCCAAAATACATACATTCAATTCCAGTTAAAAAAAGAATTTTTTTGACAAAATAAAATATGAATAATTACACAGTTATTCTTTTAGTGTATAAATAAGAGGCCAGTATTTACCAGCCAGCAGAACCAGAGACATGAAGGGCTGTCCAAGGCTCACACTGCTGCTCTTTCATTATCCCAAATTTTGAAAGTTCAGGCAATAGAAGGGAGCTGATACTGTAGCAAGAATAACACAAGATGACCTTTGAATGTATGTGTTTGAAATTAAACTCCCTAGCTGAAGTGTCTCAGTGAGTGACTGTGTATTAACATAATAGGTTTCCCCAGGATTTAGTCAAACATTTGCTAGAGGCATGAAATGGTAGAAATTCTTTGCTGAAGACCTACACTAGAATCATATTCACCTCCCCTTAACAGCAGAACATGATTATATTCTAGGAATACACACAGAGCATTGGGTAGAACTAGCAAACTTCAAAAAATAAAAAAGCCAAACCTACCTATCAATTTCAAATACTTAAAAACCAATAGATTAAAATACATGTATTTTGACAAATTAAATCATTCCATAAATACACAAACCCAGTTCATACAAAACGTATGCATATAAAAAAAAATGTAAAATAGTTCATAAAATTATTCGCATAAGGTCCAACAAGCAGTATATGACATTTCTGCAAATACCTGCATCAGGGGAACATACTGTTCAATACAACTGGTGAACAAAAGTTGAAATGACTATCTGAGCACAATTACATAATCAGCTGCAAACTGAGCCAGCCAAGGCTGCCCAATATCACTCAGAAAGGTCAAAACTCTCTCATATACTAAACAGATCAGACAACAATTTTAAATGCCAAATGGACAAAAATTGTGGATGCTCTAAAAACAGTGTTACCCTTTGAATAGCCCCACAGCTGTCCTCAGAATCTGCCTCCTACCTTTCTTCACTCCCTACTCCCCCCCCCCCCCAACCTCTATGATCTCTGAGGAGGAAACCACACACCTTTCTTTCTCCAAACTCACTACCTGCTCTTCTGATCCTATTCCCACCCGTCTAAACTCCATCTCCTCCACTATTGTCCCTTCCATTTCTCATATTCTCAACCTACCACTCTCCACTGCAACTGTCCCTGCAGCCTTCAAGCATGCTGTGGTCACGTCTCTCCTCAAGGAACCCTCACTAGACCCTATCCATCTCCCTCCTCCCCTTCATTTTTAAACTACTTGAACGTGCTGTTCACCACCGTTGCCTTGACTTTGTGTCCTCTCAAGCCCTCCTGGATTCTTTACAATCTAGCTTTTGTCCTGTACATTCTACTGAAATGGCTCTTGCCAAGGTCTCCAGTGACTTGTTCCTGGCTAAACCCAAGGGCCTTTACTCTATACCCATCCTTCTTGACTTTTCTGCTGCTTTTGACACTACTGACCACAACCTTCTCCTTGATACCTTGTCCTCGCTTGGTTTTAAAGGCTCTGTACTATCCTGGTTCTCTTCTTCTCTCCCATCACTCTTTTGGCGTTTGTTCTAGTGGATCCTCCTCTACTGCTATCCCACTCTCAGATGGTGTACCCCAAGGATCTGTCTTGGGTCCATTCCTTTTTTCTCTATATACCCAGTCCCTTGGTGCACTCATCTCTTCCAATGGTTTCAGTACCATCTTTATGCTGATGACTCCCAGATCTACCTCTCTAGACCTGAAATCTCTCTGGCAATCTAGGCCAGGATCTCTGCCTGCCTTTGACATTGCTGCTTGGATGTCTCACTGCCATTTGAAATTGAACATGGCCAAAACCAAACTTCTTATTTTTCCCCCTAAACCCGCCTCTCCCCTTCCTCCTTTCTCAGTATCTGTGGATAATTCTGTACTCCTCCCCATCTCCTCAGCTCACAACCTTGAGGTCATCTGACTCCTCTCTCCCCACACATCCAACCGATACCTAAAACCTGCCATTTCTCTCTCTCTATAACATCAACAAAATTCGCCCATTCCTTTCTGAACATACTACTAAGACACTTATCCACTCCTTAGTCACCTCCCATCTAGGCTATTGTAACCTGCTCCTTGCTGGACTCCCTCTGAATCATCTCTCTCCCCTTTGATCTGTTCAACATTCTGCTGCACGGCTAATCTTCTGCCAGCCTTGTCATGCTCATATTGCCCCTCTTCTCAAGTCACTTCATTGGCTCCCTATCTGTTTCCACATCCAGCTCAAACTTCTCCTGCTGACCTATAAGTGCATTCACTCTGCAGCGCCTCACTAACTTTCCTCTTGTTTCTCCCTCGGGAACTCAGCAATAGAAGAGAAGGGCACAGATAGAAGCAATTTGCCAGAAGAGCAAACTCCAGACTTTGCTCCTTTCACCTTGCTGCTCCTTATGCCTGGAGCAAACTGAGTCTGTACGTCAGGTGCCTTCCCTGATCCTTTTCAGATCGAGGCTGAAAACTCACGTCTTCGCTGCCACTTTCGGATCTTGACTCACCTGATCTCCTTTATGTTTCCTTGCATTACATGTATCCCATGTCTACAGCTACTGTGTTGTCTGTCTTGACTAGACTATAAGCTCTGATGATCAGGGACCATCTTTTACATGTGTCTGTGCAGCGCTGCATGTGTCTTATAGCGCTATATAAATGAGTAGTACAAAGAAAACTCTTTGCTCTATCATAAAACAGTACCCTTCTGCTGCTTCACAGCCAGACCTGGAAGACCTTTGGAAAGTCATTGCATATCTTTGGTGGTAAGTAACAGGGAATCTATTTACTTTTTGGGATCCTGTTACATACTTGTGACCTGGATTGGTCACTGTTGGAAAAAGGGCACTGGGTTTGATGGACCTTTGTTCTGACCCAGTATGACAATTCTTATGTGCCTCGAGTTCAAGCAAAACAAAAATTCTCAGTCCCTGCATCTCTTCCCTGGAGCTTCATCTGTGGGGGGATCACTGAAGCCCAAATGGCATAGGACGAATTCCCATTCTCTACTTCAAAATGGTTCCGTCTAGACATGAGGCCCGCACTATTTTAATGTATGGCTCCTTTCTTCTCATTTGCAGGGCAGGATTAAAATATATCTAGATTTAAGATGAAAATGGGTTTCTTCTAGAAAAATCATTATTGATTTCCATAGCTCAATATCGCTATATAATTTTATGCTCTTAGATGAATAATTAAGACCTCCAAGAGCCCTTTAACTAAAGGTTTTAATGCACTTTAATGTTTGCGCTCGCAAGTGCCCATAGCTCTTATTTTTATGGGTGCAGTGGTACTTAAGATGCATTAACTTCATTAATACACATTAATCTTTAGTAAAAGGGCCCCTAGTGTTAAGGGGGAAGCAACAAAATGCTAGGATTATCAAAAGATGCTACCCTATTCCCACATACTAATACACATTAATGCTTTATGTCCTGGAAGTCACTTTGTATGCAATTGGATCTATTTATAAATAATGCACACTAATGCAATGGCTTATTTTAGTAAATCTGGCCCTGAGTGTTACCCGTGTATATAAGACAGTATATATTTCTAGGAATTTCTGATCTCACTGTCAGGATGTGTAAATGACTTTTTTTGTAAAAAAGTACAAACATACAGCTCTGCTTTATAGCCATAACAAAACATGTGAGGGATAATTTTATAACACAGCCATGAGTGGGTGCCCACAGAGGCCCTATTTTATAAATATAAGTAGACGCCAACTTGTCTTTAAATAATATAAGCTTATGTGGCAGAGAGCTCACCTTGATTTTAGGCTCTGGGTCACTTAGGTACAAATGATCACATGTACGTCACACACATACGTGCATGGATTAAGGTATTTTATGATCTGTGGGTATGTTTACTAAGGTACACTACCGAGTAGCATGGGGTTCAGGACACATCAAGCGTGCTGCAAATCCCATGCTACCCAAATAGCAGAGGCTAGGCTAGATACTGGGGGCGGTTCAGATGTAGAGTGGGCACATCACAGGCAGTATGAGCATCTTTGGCACATACTGTACTGATATACCCATGCTAAGTGCACTATTACCACCACCTCAATAGGTGGCATTAAGTACACCATGGTGATTGTGCCAAACAGAAAGAGCATAGATGTGATGAAACCTGTGCAAGCTACATGGCAACATGCTGTGCACACTTCCATTTTGTACAGTATGTCAAGCACCATCTCTGCACAACTAGTGCAAACCTTAGCAAACGTGCCCGTAAGTGCATATGTGCGACTCTGCCCCTGATCCACCAAGACAATGCTCCTCATCGACAGTAGGCATAAAAGTACACCCTTTCATGCCAAAGCTCACTTTTACACCAGTTGGTATTTTCTAAGAGGTCATGTACACGTTGTGATGTGCAGGGATGCACACTGTTTTTTTCAGTGATCAAGAGCTAAGGGGTGTCCTTACAAAGGCCTGGGAGCTTCCACATTGAGGGAATGCAGAGCAAGCCTCAGAGACCATGAGGTTCATTAAGGGCTGGGATAAGGGCAGCCAACTGGAGGGAATCAGAATCCTCCAGATTAGGCAAGAGGCGGGGTCCTGTCTTTCCCTGACAGGCTGAGAGCCAGAGAAGCAGAAGGAAGCCCCGGAGAAAGAGTTAGGGATGGACTGTGCGTTCCCTCGGCTTAGCAAGAGGAGGAGAACCAGCTAAGGTAAGTAAGGTAAGCTAAGCTGGGTTAGAGTCCCATGGTGTTAGATAGTGAAATAGAGTCCCACTATGCTGGGTAAATTAGCTAAGTGAGCTGGTTAATGCTTGTTCCCTACAGCAGGAGTAGTAGGGGCGAAAGCTAGCTAAGCAAGCTGGTTCCCTATGGGTTGGGGGAGGGGGGGAGAGGCGGGCGAAGCTAGCTACGTGATCCAGGTGAATATTGATTCGCTGCAGTCAGCTAAGTGGAAAACCATTAAAGTTAGGCTGGGCTACTACAGAGGGGAAAAAAACTCTAGGATACTAAAGGTTTGTCTCCGGCTGGACTACCAGGAAAGAAAAAAAACAGCAAAGTTGGGAAAGAAACCAGCAGAGTAACAAAGGGAATAATGTGGAGCTCTGTTAAAGGACTGATATGGAAAGGCCAGCACCTGATACAATTGAGTGTTGCGATTAAATCCCTGGTTTCTGTGAGGGGCTGAGAGAGTTCGGAGAGTAGTGCAAACAAGCTGATAGAGAGCTCTTAATCTTCCCCAAACCAAACCAAATAAGAGTAAGTCTGAAACGTTGAGGAATGGCACAAGCCTGGAAGCTCTCCCACGAATAATATCCAGATTGTTAAGCATAGCTGGATGTTTAAAAGAGACCTTGGTGTGTGATGGGGCTTTAAAAAGTAGCCATAATTCCTGGTGGCATTTGAAAATTACAAAGTGTTGCCACATTGACGTACTAAGAAAGATCTCTACATCATAATATAGAAACTGATGGCAAATAAAGACCATACGCCTGGTTTACTCAATACAAGTTCATCGTGGTGGTGATGGTGGTGGTGTTAAGTGCCGTCGAATCTGTGTCAATTCATGGCAACCCTCTGGACAGTTGTCAAACTGTGTTCAGTCTTCAGTCAGGTGGCTCATTGTTGATAGAGTGGCCTCCATAGCTGCTCTTATTGTATCAATCCATCTCATTACTGGCTTTCCTCTTTTGCATTGGCCTTCTGCTTTGCCAAGTACAATGTTTTTCTCTAATGATCTCTCTCTTCACATGATGCGTCCAAAGTATGAAAGTTGAAGTCTTGTCATCTGAGCTTCTAAAAGAAAGCTTAGGTTTGATCTCCTTTAGTACCAACTGGTTTGTTCTTTGGGTAGTCTATGGTATACACAGTATTCATCACCAGCACCATAATTCAAAGGCATCAATTTTCTTCCTGTCTATCTTTTTCATTATCCAACTTTCACGTTCGTATGGCTTGAACGAGTTGCATCTTTGTATGAAGAGAGACATCTCTGCTTTTGAGAATCTTATCTAGGTCCTTCATAGCCAAATTTATTATGCACAACACAACACCAGTTCCCATCTTGCCCATGCTTGCATATCTGTTCCAAGAATGACCAAAATATGCCACAGTGCTGTTCCCTGTGCTCGTTGGAGCCATGATCCAATTTCCTTTCCCTTTTTATTAGCTAAATATGAAGCAAAGAAGTCATAGCATTAGAATCCTAAAGGAATGGGTATGTTTTATATCAACCTTCTACACATCTGTCAGAGTAGAATTTCAGAGAGTGTAAGACGTTATAATTAACAACCTTCTTCTGGCATCATTTGGATATATTGATGAATTATAGGAGCCAGTATGGTTAGATAACACAGGTACACTACCAAAAAACTGCCTCCAGTTTTGCAACTGATTCCTATAGATTTTGGGGTGCTGAATCCAGTAAAAATAGCCAAAATGTTCCATCACGTCACGTTTTCTTGCAAAATTAGATTTCTTACCCATATAAGGAATGTTCACATAATTTCTTTTTAGCCGACTGCAGTTTATTTTCTTGGCCCAAAATAGAGGTTGTAATGGTTAACTAACTAGAAACACTCCCTCATGATATTTTAGAGTGTTTTGTATTCATTTTATACATTAACAGGACAATTGGGAGGCGGGGAGCTAAATCCCGTACTGCGCGCTGACGCATGTTCTTTCCTGTTCGCCTCGCCTCGTTCGCTCGCTCAAACACGGTGGTTGCGACATGAACGTTCCTGTCAAATTTCAGTTTCTTGCAAGTTCATTATTACCTTTTGTTTGCTCAGTCGTAATCCAGCTTTATTCCGAAGTGGTTCACTACAGTTGTAGTTTGCAGTGCTGTGTATTGTATTTGTGATGGCTCACAGAGCCAGAGGTTGCGTCAACTCTCCGGACAGTTTTTGTTTTATTTGTGGGGAATATACCGTGAAAAAGCGGCAGAGGAACATTTCTGCATTTATTAAAAAAGTATATTTCGCCTATTTCGGTTTGAAGTTAGGCGATCAAGACAAACCGTGGGCTCCTCACAAAGTGTGCAAGACATGTAAGGAAGATCTACGCTTATGGATGAAAGGTAAAAAACAAGCATTTCGGTTCGGAATACCTATGAAGTTGCGTGAACAAAGATACAACAGCAGTGACTGCTATTTTTTGCTCTTGCATTGAGAAGGGATACAACATAAAAAATAATAACGTAATAAGTTACCCCAAACTTCCCTCAGCAAATAGCACTATGCCTCATAGCAACCAAGTACCTGTGCCTGAACCACCAAAATCTTTGGGATCATATTTGTGTGGACGGTTTCTGATCATGATGAGACTCATCAGATGGCTTTTTCCCGATGAGTCCAGTACTTCCGAGTTTTGAAACTGAACCCGATCCGAAACCTGAACTTTTTCTCTCAAGCTGAATTGAATGATTTAGTCCGGGATTTAGGACTCCCAAAAGATGCTGCCCAACTGTTAGGTTCTCGGCTTAAACAGAAAAATCTATTGTCACCAGGAACAACTTTTTATTGGTACCGCAACCGCGAGACACAATTTTTGAAGTATTTCAGCAAAGAGGAAGATATGGTATTTTGCAACGATATATACGGAGTGATGGAAAAGTTTAAACTCAAGTATGATCCTGCTGAATGGCGGCTGTTCATTGATTCGTCAAAAGACAGCATAAAAGGTGTTCTTCTTCATAATGGCAACACATTCGCTTCAGTTCCTATTGCTCACTCTGTTATTCTCCAAGAAAATACGAGAATTTGGCCCTGATTCTTCAGAAGATTCGTTATGATGAGCATAAGTGGATGATTTGTGGAGACTTTAAAATTCTATCCATGCTATTAGGCAGCAATCCGGTTTCACCAATATCCCTGCTTCCTTTGCTTGTGGGATAGCCGGGCCCGCGACCTACACTGGGGGAAAAAAGACTGGCCAATTCGGGAGTATTTGAGACCCGGTGAGAAAAATGTTCTTCATGAGAGCTTGGTACCCTCGTGATAAAATTCTATTACCACCTCTCCACATTAAGTTGGTCTCATTAAGCAATTCATCAAGTCCCTTCCAAAAGATGGTGAGTGCTTTCGGTACCTTTGCTCAAAGTTCCCCCGACTTTCTGAAGCAAAGCTAAAGGAAGGAGTGTTTGTTGGCCCTGATATAAGGAAACTCATTTCAGATGGAGCATCGCTGAAACGATGTCTGAGAAGGAAAAAGAAGCCTGGGATTCCTTCAAGGATGTTGTTCTCAAATTCTTGGGGAACGGGCGGGATGAGAACTATAAGGTATTGTTGCCAGGATGCTCAATGCCTTCAAAGAACAAGGCTGTAACATGAGCCTGAAAGTCCATTTCTTGCACTCCATGTGAACTACTTTCCCGAAAACTTGGGGGCGTACAGTGAAGAACAAGGTGAAAGGTTTCACCAGGACATCAAGGACGCAGAGAGAAGGTACCAAGGAAGATGGAACACCACTATGATGGCTGATTTCTGCTGGTTGCTGCTGCGGGAACCCCAGATGAAAAATACGCCAAGCAGCGCACCAGAGAAGCATTCGGGGGAAGAAGAAACGGGCCCACCAGGAGATTGATTGACCCAAGAATGACTTTAAAATCTAAACTGTGTTGACAAATATCGTGTTTTTACTAAACTTTGAAATAAAAATTTGCTAGTTATTACCACAGTGTCGGATCTCATTTATTAGAATTTTATTTTCACACCATCGGGTGTTTGTCTTCATGTATTGCAATGGTGCGGTTTGCGTTTTCTATTCTTACATACATACCTGTACAACATTTTTTGCACATTTCTTTGCTTTGCTTTGTGTCTAACCTCGCTCTTATATGCTCAATGTTTGTGCACATGTATGTGGCTGTTTTAAGTGCAGACAATTTTGCTACCATCACAGTGTTTTGTTGACATTACTCTATTCTTATGTGCTGCCTTGTTACAATTTTCTTTATTCTTATTTGAATAACTACTAAACAATTAGTATATAGAATTCATCCAAGAAACTTTTATCTCGATCGCACTCAATCTGAAACGTTCAACTCAAAATGCTAACCCAATGTAGCAAAAAATCTGTACGTGATGGAGCAAATTGGTTACCAGATTTGGATTCAGCGCACCAAAAAACATAAAAATCAATCGAAACATTAGAGGCAGTTTAAAAAAAATTTTTTTTAGTGTACCTGTGTAATCTGATGGGGAAAGAAAGCTCATTCTATTAATTAAATGTGAGAGCTTGAACTAAGGAGCCACGCGGGACTGTAGCTCTAGTAACTTATTCAGAAACTGGAAATGTTTAAACAAGACACCATATAGTGATATAACTACCTCTCTGTGGGCAGGGCTGCCTTTGCTAATGCAAAGCAGAATGACAATGTATAAACCTTAAGAATATGTTGGGATCGTTTGGAGTCCGTTATAAGAAATTTGGCTCTGCAGGATAGGTGCTGCTAGCCATATAAGTGCCTCTGTATATTAACCCCAGGCTCTTTCCCATTTCCTCCAGATTGGGAGGGGTGAGGCAAGGAAAGGAGATGGGGGAAGAACTCACCAAGGTAAAATGTGACCCATTCAGATTAATAAAGAATCAAACCCTGTCAATATTTTATCCACTTATCACATTTTTGTGGGACTAATTCATGCCAAAATCATTATCATACATTTCAGCTCTGAATTAGTCCTTTTTATTCAACCTCCAAATATTTTTAAAATTATTCAAACTTATTTTTTTGGAACCCTTAACTATTGCTGATATAACTCCAACCTAAATCTGACAGCGCCATGTTTTTGCGTCAGGGAAATTTTTGGATGATTTGGAACAGATAAGTTATATTTTCCATCTAGGACTTTCTCAACCCCAACCCTACAAAGTCTCCATGTGAACATCGTCATAACATTCATTCTCTGGTCCAGCTTGCAATTCTATTGAGAGGACACCAACATGAGCTCTTAAGACTAAGGCAACAACCAATTACATACTGCCACATCACACCTTTGTTCTCCAAGTTCCTTTATATAGTTGATACTTGTTCTCCAAATCCCACTCCCTGTTCAATGTAATGACCAGACATATGCATTTTGTCGGATGTTTTTTGTTACATGTAAACCGCGCTGATTGCAAATAGTGCGGTATATAAGAATTGTAAAATAAATAAATAAATAAAATAAATAGCATTGGCCATTCATCTTTGGCATTAAGGCCCTTTGGTGTTACTGTATTTGAATTTAAAAAAAAAATCTACCATTAGTTTATGGGCATTTAAATACTCCTCCCAGTTGCCCCCACACAATACTGGGGGACTTGTTTATCACCTTTCATTAAAAATTAATAAAATGGATGTTGTTCATTTAAGTAACATTCCATTATTGGACCTGTCACCATTTTAGTTTTCAACCTAGATTACTTTCTAGCTGTCCTAAGAGCAGCTCTGGACTAAACTCACGACTGAGCTTTCCTTTCCCTTTAGAGATTTCAGAATTTGCTGCATTACTTTCCTAGGTTCAACCAGAGGATGAGGAATTATGGGGAAATCTAAGGATCTATGATACTATTGCTCAAGTGCCGTCGCTACGCAATTTAGCAGCCACAGAAATGGCAGATATCACAGCCCAAGTCAATGTTCTGAAAAGTCAAGAAAGCATATCTGATGTTTCTGAAGTTTTAAGACCCAGCGAATCATCTCTTCTTGCTATGATACCAGCACTTTCCTTTGCAAGAAAAAAATCGGATCTATTCTTGAATAATTTACATGCATCCTCAGGCATATCTTATATGAAAACACTTTAATAAGAAAACCAACATTACTTCTAGCAAGGATTAAATGATGTGCATTTATATCCATACAGCTACTTGCTCGTTTCCTTAAGGCACAAAAAGCGACTCACCTTTTCATTATTTTTAATTTGGACTGCTCTTTTATGTTTGCACAACAGATGTTTTTTTGTCTTTGCTTTGCTATCAAATAGCTGAGCCATAAAGAATTCAATTTCCAATCTAGAGGCTTATGCACTAAAGTTTAACAAGCATGTTAAGGCCATCCAACATGCATGAAAAAATAACTCTATGTACTAACAGTTTAGTAGCACACTGATCTCGTTAATGCATGAAAGCACTTGCGTGCATGCCAAATAGATATGAAAGATATTAGTGAATATGTCTGTATATGCCCATCCCACAAGTCCTAATCCAGTATCATAACCACAGAGCTTATAAGCTTAAGTGAATTGGCCCCATTGTGAGTATTTCTCCAGAACAGACAAAAACATCATCCCACTAGATGCTGGCTAACATCCTAGTGTACCCCTTTAGATAATGTCCATACCTTTATATGAGTAGAACGCAAAAGTACAGGCTCCCTGCTCAAAAATATTTCCTTGATTTTGCATGTAGTAGAATGATATATCCTATCATGGGATTTTCACAGGAACTGCAAATTATCGCCCTGTGTGCCCAAAATCTAAGAAGCTGCTTCAGCCTTAAGTATCCTCCAGTTAAGAACTTTGCATGTCTGCCACACACTTAAGAACTAGTCAGTTGTAACTTGTCAAAGAGTGACGGGAACAACTCATGAAACATAAACCCATCGGTCTTGCGTTCTGAGAATTCCATCAAAGAATAATTTGCATAATAACGCAAATACAACAAACAGATCCCTCCCATGGATTTCCTATTAGATGCAACACCCATTCTTTCCATCTCAGCTTAGCTATAAACATCTAAACACGCGGCTTAGCTCGATTACGTTATCTTCATATTTTCCATTCCTCTATTTTTCCTGCAAATAGCTCTGTCCTTGTTTTGTTGTGAATGCAGACTGCAGTTCTTCCTTATCTATGTAAAAAATTATTTTTCTCTGATATACGGGTTGCAGAGACTTCATTTGCTTATTTAGGGCCGGATTTATTAATGCCGTTCAGTGTCTGGGGAAAGGCCTTAATGCAGTTGGCCCTTAGATTTGTGTTCATCAAATATGGTTTTGTATGATTTTTGTTCAAATCATTTTATGCATCTGGAGATTGTTCTTACTGGAAAGGAAATGGAAAGTGATACGCGGGAAATGTTCTCTTAACATGCACATTCATAAAACGGAATTAGAGTTTAAAGACTATTCTAGGGATGTGCACATGCAAGAAAAATGTTGCTAATTTTCATTTTTTATTCACAAAATGTTTCCTAATTTTCAGGTGGTTTCTCACATTCATTTTAATAGGGAATTTTTAGTGTGCACAAAATTGATTTAATGTGCATTAACCAATGAATTACGGAACACTAAGTTGATTAGTGTGCATTATATCAGTTTGATGTGCACTAAGAGACCCTGTTACAAAGCACCACTAACCAGCTAACATGCGTTATAACATACGGTAACTGGCATTCACATGCTACTCTGGAATGTAGGTGGGCACTGAAAGCACATGAACATGGCAATTAGCACAGGTGCATCCAACAATACCTCTATGGGTATCATTAGGTGAACACGATAATGCCAGAACCATACTAGTAATGTCCCCAAGAGCTAACATGGAGGCTTTGCCCTTATCATGAATTAGAAACTCACATTACATGCACAGCTCTACCGGGCTTTAGTAAAAAAGGCCCCTAAATTCTTTAATAAATACTAATAAACCAAATGCACACTAGTGAACCGCATTTGGCTCTTTAAAAAGGAGAACTTTACACATCTTTGCATTCACACTGCTCAAGGAAATTTTGGGGTTTAATTATTAAAAAAAAAAAATCTCTAATGGAAAACTAACTGAATTAGTGTTTAAAACTTCCAAAAAGATTTTTTCACTTTTTGATAGGAACATAGAAACAGAGAAAAATGACGACAGAAAAAGACCACATGGCCTATCTAGTCTGTCCTTCCATATCAACAACTACAACAGTCCACTTTTTTCCTTTAGAGATCCTCTGTGTTTGTCCCATGCTTTTTTGGATTCAGATACTGTCCTCATCTCTACCACCTCCACTGGGAGACTATTCCATGGATCCACTACTCTTTCTGTAAAGAAATATTTACGCATATCGCTCCTGAATCTATCCCCCTTCATCCTCATCCCATGTCCCCTCATAGCAGAACTTGCTTTCAATCGAAAGAGGCTCTCCCCCTGTGCATGAAATGTTATGTATAGAAGCATATAAAACTGGTGGCAGGGTCCTCACCGCTCCTCTAGACCTCCAGTTCCTGATGCAATGTCAGGCTTTACCCTCACAGCCTCCTATCTGAAGATCTGATCCGCTCTGTCTAGTCGAGGCCAGGTTGATTCCTATTACTATTTAGAGCTCTGCCTAGGGATGTTCATCTGTCATAGTTCGTTCAGTTCATTGGACACCTACAAAACATTTCTGCATTCAACTCGCTTGTGCACATGTATACCTTCAAATTAGTATATTATAATTCAAATTTGTAGTATGCATAGAAGGTGCGCAGGTAAGATGAATGTGAAACAAAACCACAAAAATTGCAAGCAAAAAAAAAAAAGCCTGTTCAAAAAGAAGACTAACCAAACTTTTTTTGGCCATGCACATCCTTGGCTCTGCCTTCTCCACTAGAAAATTCTTCCTTGCTTCCATCACCCCTTCTATGAAGAAATATTTCCTTATCTTATATTCTATTCTCTGTCCACTGGCTTTTCCATATCCTGTTCTAAAATGCCACTGAAAGTTTTTCTGCGTTAATAGCTCGAGTATTTGAAAGTGTGTGACATATCACATCTCACCATCTTCTCTTCTAGAATATAGAAATTAGAGTTACCCCCAGTCCAGTGTTTGCTAAATAGACTCTACTTTCCACCCCCAAAATCAAACCTGAAATAACCTTCCTTCCAAAACTGACTGAAGCCAGGCCATTATTCTAGAGGTAAGCCCCAACTCACAGTCTAGCCAACAAAATAAACGGACTCAAAATGTTGAGAATAGAGGAAATATCCAAGAGCAGCATGATAACAGAAACACCTCAAACTCCCACCACATTGAGTCTAACACAGAGACTCTGTTCCATACCCCTTATGTAATCTACACTGAAATGGATCTAAAGACAAATGATCCTCCGTGAACTTTTGTAACTGCATAAATACAACACATTCCAAGATCTTCCCTAACAAGGAAAGATTTGAGATTGTGCAATAATTCGAGAATCACTGGGTGCAGGGATGACCTTTTTAAGATAGGATGAATGATCTGTCTCTTCAGTAGCACTGGTACCACTCCTTCTAGAGATGTATTAAGAATACCATTTGAGAAATCTACACAGTATTCCACATAAACCTCCTGAAAATACTAGCAGTGACCTAACTTCAATAGAAAACAATTTTTTGTTGAACCAAAAAGTAAATGTTAACAACCCCTTTGGATCCTGTATGTGATAGCATAGGAAATCCAAGGAGGCTTCCTTCAACTGCCTCATAAACCAAATAGGTAAGGGTCTAATGAAAACAAGGTGGCCTTAATAAAGCTACATTATAAAGCATCTCAAAGGAGGGCAGGACTCTAAATTCTTCCCAAATAATAGCCAAGGGAGCAGATGGAAAGAGCTCACCTAAATCCATTCCATTTAAAGAGGCTTATATATCCAAAATCTTTGTCAAGGACAACTGGCAGGCTCTCACAATCCATCTTCGCCTCTCTTGAGGGAGACCTAGCACCCTCCAAGAGACCAAGAACAATAGAAAGTAATTCCCTCAGTTGATTAAGAGAAAACAAGATCTTCCAAGATTTGGTGACCTTTACACTATCCTGTTTTAAAAGATCTTGCAAACTATCCCTGCGCATCTGCAGTGTAGACTTGCAACATTTATATTCTGTCCTTCTTAAATCCCTCTTCATAAACTCTAACACAGATGTGTACCAGGGGCCCATAGGTTTATTGCAAGGGTTGTGTTTTTATAGGATGTCAATTGCACTGATAGTTACAGAACTGAGAGAAAGTTTAGCATTAGTTGGATAACAGTTATGCCTGGTAGCTGCTGTTTACATGCCAGGTTTGTCAAACACTGAAAAATGAGAGAAATATAAAGCAATGGTGCCTTTAACTTCAAACAAGGTCAGCATCAGATCTCTCAGAGAATGGAAATCAAGAAAAAATAGATAAGTATAAAACCCATCTCTTGATGTTAGCATAAAGAGTCATCTAAACCATGGATTATGTGTTCTAGCCTGAATCTGTACTCTACCTGGTTTGATGCTTAAAAAAATAGTATCATCCCTTGGTAGGATGCATAATCCTTGCCAACTGATTAAAAGAATGTGCCAGTGTTACTGTGTTTATTTCTGCACTCTTATCACCCATATCTGCAGTACATTCTGTTTTGGTCAATACAGATCAACAGCTATTATCCTCTGAAAGCTCTGAAATGATCATTAGACTCTGTACAACTGACAATGGAAAGGTGTCCATATCACTAAAATAAAATTAAAAAAAAAAAGATACACCATTCTCACATCATGCACCAAGTAGCATCCTTAACAGCTTCCATCAGAAGAGCAAATGGGCATGGAGAAGGTATGACCTATTTGTCCTTTAGGTCAACCCCTCTGATTGCAAAATGCGATGTGTGCCTTCGAGTCAGTTCTGACTCCTGGCGACCCAGAAGCTCCTGGGTTTTCTTGGCAGTGTCACCGGAAGTAGATTGCCAGTCCTTTCTTCCGAGGCAATGGAGGGTTAAATAACTTGCCCAAAGCCACAAGGTCAACCCCTCTGATTATGGTTGAAAGATAGTGCTGCAGTACCAGGAAGCTTGCACCATCTTTTGCTTATTTCTGAAGCTAACTGGAGGATTCTGGCTTTCATTTCTGTCAGTCAAATGTCATTTTTCACAATTCTGAAGTTCAAAAGGAAAAAAATCCTAAGACTGAAGCATGGTAGTCCTCTAGGACATGTAGAATTAAAGTCAATGAGCAAATTGTAGGTGAAGCCTTTTTCACTGGACTAACAATGTGCAGCTAGGCTTTGAGGCAAGTGATGCTCCCTTCATCCAGTCAAAGCAAAATGAACAATAAGAAAAAAAAATAGTTGTTGCTTTGATGTTATGTTGTATAACAGCTCAGACATAATAATACAGCAGTATCATAGTGCTACATTCCACCGGTGCGATTCATTGGTCAGAATGAAAGTGGGAAATAGAGCATCAAGTTACTCTGTCTTTCAAACTTCGCATGCAGGATTATGCACTAACCTGTAGATTTCTCACAGTTAGTGGTCACTTTGCAGAAACGTTTCCTATGGATGCAAATTAGCTCCATGTGAAAATTAATTTTCATGTGAAACTTAGTTCATTGAAGTGGTTATCTTTTTTGCAAAAATTGTCCTACCAAGACTGTTTTAATACTTAAAAAGATAAAAACAGAAAAGAGGGTGATACATTTTTGAACTAGACCAAAAATGAATTTAGTCCAATAGAAAAAGGTATCACCTTATTTTTCATTTTGCTTTATTTAAATTACCAATATAAGATATGCCATACTGGGTCAAACCAAGATCCATCAAGCCCAATATCCTGTTTCCAACAGTAACCAATCAAGGTCGCAAGTACCTAGCAGTTTCCCTAAAAGACACAGGTTCCACAATGCTTGTATTGGGGCAAGCAGTGGATATCCCGGGTCCCTTTTAATAATGGTTTATGGACCTTTCCTCCAAGAACGTGTCCGAACCCTTTTTAAACCAGACTACACTAACAGCTTTTACTACATCCCCCAGTAACAAATTCCAGAGTTAGATTACACGTTGAGTGAAAAAAACACACACACACAACCACCCTCTCTTACTAGTCTTAATTAGGTTACCCTGTAACTTCATTGCATGTCTCCTAGTCTTTTTATATTTTGATGGCATAAACAATCTACGTTTACCGTTCCACTCCATTCATTAATTTATAGACCTCTATCATATCTCCCCTCAGCCGTCTCTTTTCTAGGTTGAAAAGCCCTAACCTTTTTTAGCCTCTTCATAGGGGTATCCTTCCATCTCCTTTACCATTTTGGTGGCTCTTCTCTGTACATTTTAAGATACGGCAACCAGAATTACACACAATATTCAAGATGTGGTCGCACTATGGAACAATATAGAGGCATTATAATATCCTTTATTTTATTCTCCATTCCTTTCCTTATGATACCTAGCATTCTATTTGCTCTCTTGGCTGCCACTGCACACTAGGCAGAGGGTTTCAACATGTTGTTCACGATGATGCCAAATCTTTTTTCTGGGTGGTGGTTCCCAATGTAGAACCTTGCATCGTGTAACCATAGTTTGGGTTCTTCTTTCCTAGGTGCATAACTTTGCACTTGTCCACATTAAATTTCATCTGCCATTTGAATGCCCAGTCTTCCAATTTATCAAAGTCCTCTTGCAATTTTTCAAAATCCTCTTTGGTTTTAACAACTTTTGAATAGTTTTGTGTCATCTGCAAATTTGATTACCTCACTGATTATTCTCATTTCCAGGTCATTTACGTATATGTTAAAAAGCAGTAGACCCAGCAGAAATCCCTGGGGTACTCCACTATTCACCTTTCTCCATTGAGAAAATTGGCCATTTAGCCCTAACCTGCTTTCTATCTTTTAACCAGTTCCTGATCCACAATAGTACACTACCTCCTATCCCTTTGACTTTTTAATTTCACCAAGAGTCTCTCATGAGGGACCTTGTCAAAGGCTTTCTGAAAATCCAGATACACTATAATCAAACAGACTCATCTTTGTCTGTTTATTCACACCTTCAAAACATCATAACAGATTAGTAAGACAAGACCTTCCTTGGCTAAAGTCATAATGGCTGTCTCCCAGTAAGCCATGGCTATCTACATGTTCAGTAATTTTCTTCATAATGGTTTCTACCATTTTTTCCGGTACTGATATCGGGCTCACCGGTCTGTAGTTTCCTGGACCACCCCTGGAACCCTTTTTAAAAACTGGGGTTACATTGGCCATCCTCCAAATCTTCAGGTATTAGAGAAGATTTTAATGGTAGTAATCTGTGAACTAATAGTAAGTCAGCAATCTTATATTTCAGTTCTTTCAACATCCATGGATGTATACCATCCAGTCCAGGTGATTTACTACTCTTCAGCTTATCAGATAGTTGTAATACATCTTCCCAGTGTATCAATATTTCTTTCAGTTCTTCTGCGGCATCACCTTTAAATACCATTTCAGTCAGGGCTTACATCACTACATCTTCCTCAGTAAAGGCTGAAGCAAAGAATTCATTCTGTCTCTCCACTATGGCCTTGTCGCCTCTTAATGCCCCTTTTACCCCTTTATCATCTAATGGTCCAACTGTCTCCGTCACAGTTTTTTTTGCTACAAATGTACTTGAAAAGTCTTTATTACACGTTTTTGCTTCCACAGCAAGCTTCTTCTCAAATTTTTCTTTGCCTGCTTATCAATGCTTTGCATCTAACTTGCTAGTGCTTATGTTGTTTCCAGTTTCCATCATTTGGCTCCTTTTTCCATTTCCTGAAAGATGGTTTTTGGCAACAGCCTCTCAGACCTCACCTTTAAACCATCCTGGCAGTTTTTTTGATTTCCTTCCACTTTTCTTAAAGCGTGGAATACAGCTGGTCTGGACTTCCAAGATAGGAGTTTTAAAACACCCCCCATGCTCGATGTAAATTTTTAACCTTTGCAACTGCTCCTTTTATTTTTTTCTTACCTATTTTCCTCATTTTATCATAGTCTCCCTTTTTCAATTTCAAAATGTAGTACTGTGGATTTCCTTACGGTATGTTAGGTAGACTAACATACAGAAGCTATCACACTAACATATCCAAGGGTGTGTTTTTTTTAGTATCCATTTTTTTTTCTAAATGAAAATGAACTTCTTTGTATACCTTTGCTTGTTACAGACTATGGGGGCATGTTTACTAAACGGCACTACTAGGGGTAACATTGGGTTAGCATACGTTTTGGGTGCCACACTAAAAATTAGCATGATGCCCCCATGCTAAAAATCCCATGCTACCCTGGTAGCACACGTCAGGGTGTGGACAGGGGTGTTTCCCAGCACATCATGACTACTGCAGTTGCTAGTGGCCTGGTCTCCACAGTACTGCAAGACTCATCTATGCTAACTGCAGAGGGATGCATGTAGATGTTCCCCCTCCCCCTCCCTCCATGATACAGGCCGCCTGAAAAAGGGGTCTATTCCCCATAGCTTGACCCCAATCTGGTATCCTAAGGCCAGGGTCAGGCTGTGGAGAACATCCCCTGGCCCCCCCTTGCCCCATCCAAGCCCCGGGCACTTAAAAAAATAATTTAAAAAAATAAATAAAATCATGTCCAGGGAAGTTATTCCCCGCAAATGGCGCTGGCCCTGGACATCCAGGACCAGCGACCGCTCACTGCCTAAGCAGATTCTGCCCCCAGGCCACCCATTCCCTGCCCCTGTCTAACTTCCCCGCACAACCCACGGGGAAGTTAGACAGGGGCAGGAGCCAGCACGAATAGCAGGGATGGACGTCCCGTTGGGAAGTCCATCTTTGCTATTTGTGGCTCAGAATGACCCAATAGTGTATCAGCCAGCTCACCTTTATCTACCCGTTTATTCACACCTTCAAAAAGCAAAACACAGATTAGTAAGACAAGACTTTCATTGGCTAAATCCATGTTGGCTTTTTCCCATTAAGTCATGGGTGACAATCTGCACGTTCAGTCATTTTTCTTCTTTATAATGGTTTCTACCATTTTCTCTTGTACTGACATCAGGCTCACCGGTCTGTAGTTTTCTGGAATACCCCTGGAGTCATTTTTAAAAATTGGCTAGTCTCCAGTTTTCATGTACTACAGATGATTTTAATGATTGGTTGTTTACTACTGCTGAAATATGAGACTGCAATAGTAAGTCTGCAATCTGTGTTTACCCATTCTACATTTTAGAAATGACAACAAGGTGCAAACTCTAATCTCCAGCACAAAACATGTCCAAAAAGGCTTGCCATGTCGTCAGAAATGTGGACTTGGCTAATCTGTACATTACCAGAGATAACAACATAGACGTCCCTCCAGACAGGGGATGAGTCCAAGGTGATCATTCTGCTAGTGGAGATTTTCAGCACAAATAGGTTACCCTAATACCAAATCACTTCTCTTTATGGGTCTGGAGAGTTCTAGGGATAATAAAGATCCATCTCATATTGATGCCCTATATGTTGTACTGGCAAAACAGACACTTTTTGATGGTCTATTCATGGTCTTGGAGCAGATATAGACTTGGCTGGGGCAGGGACATGCTGGCCATTTCTGAAATTTGGCATGCCAACTTTGCTTTGCTCTTAGAAGTGATAATCAAAAGGACCTGGCCCGACCAAAAGGTACAACACTGCAGGTTAGTGCTTCCCAAAAAAAATTATATATTATTACACACACCAATACATTTATTAATACAGGATAACACACCACTAGTATGTATATATATTGCGAGAGCGATAGATTATGGAAACGTCACTGAACCAGGCAGGCATTCTCCTCACAGTCCATTCTCTTGAGCTGGGGAAGCCCAACAGTGCAGACTGGAACCAAGTTCAGGACACGTCATGCTCATCAGAAGAGAAAAGATGGCATCCAGTTTGGTCTGAGACTCTCCAGCTACCTTTATACACCTTGACAAACAAGTGACTCACAGTCGGCCAACAAGACTCATCATCTGATATGTCCATATAAAAAGTCACAAAAGGAGAGCAAACCAAGTACCTGCAGGGATGTAAGGTAACCAAAGGAGCTGGTACAAAAACTGGCGGATTTCAGATTATTGAACCCCTACAAGTTTCAGCTGGTGAGGCCTTCTTCAGGGGGTAAAAATAGGTAATGCAAACCTTATACAATCCTGCCGTAATAGGAAAATCTTGCGCATCAGCGTATCAAAGACTTCAAAGTCATACAAAAATCTTCCAGTCAGGCTTCCTGCTAGTCTTACATCATACAGCTGCCTGTCCTCCCCAAAACTTCTTTCCCATGCAGCTGTACACTAACAACTTGCCCGGTACACAATTCCTATATAGTTCAATGTCTAATCCAAATATAGTTTACTGTCTGAACTTCTTTATCCAATCTCTTCTTCCGATTCCCTCATACGTCAACCATCCCTACAACACATGCACCTCCATGATCTTCAGACATGCCTATGCCATAGAACGTCTACAAAACCATTTTGTAAAATGGTTCTGGGGATGTCTCCACATTTTGAATGTCTGTGTATCCATTTTCAGATGTCCAAAGTACAAATGGAGCTTCTAAAAGGACCCCTTTTGAGCTCATTTTATTGTATGGTAAAGTTTACATTTCTATGGACAATCATAAGTTATTATACTGTATACTTTGTTGTTACCCACATTGTACTTTTGGAAAGGCAACTGATGAATTGAATACAATTAGATTTTAAAGGCGGAGCAGAAGTTCAAGGAAACTGCTGGTTGTTTTTTTATGCTGTCAATTCAATTTTCATTAAACGTAGGCTTTTTAATCCTTGTTTCTCTCCAGATTGCCACAGAAGAGCAGAGGAGTTTAGCCTCTTGTCCTGAGCATGCATCTCAGAGCTCTCTGCCAGCACTACCTTGTTAATGCTAAAACAATACCAGGTGGAACCCTAAATGGCTGTACCCAGCACAATTCACAAAAGCTTCCTCCCCCCCCCCCCTTTGGAAATGGAGCCAGTGATATATTTTGGGGCATCTTGTGGTATAAATCAGAACTCCTCCATTCCATTATGGGATCTATAAGGAAGATTTATCAAATACCAGTGATAAGTCCTTCTCTGATCTACTGCATATTTAGATATACTAATTTGCATTTCCAGATCCAGACTAACAACGTGAGTTACTCTCATGTGCTACCAGGTTAGCACATAAAACTGGGTTACTTACCTGTAATGGGAGTTCTCCGTGGACAACAGGATGAGTCAGCCACACCTGGTGTCATCCCCCGATGGCGCCATATACAGAAGTGCTCTCTAGAGCTCAGAACCTTCTGAGCATGAGCCAGAGGCCAACCCACTAGCACGTCCCTAGCCAGCGAGTCACAAGCTGTGCCCAGCCTATCCGTGGCTAGGGGCGAGTGGAGGCCGACCTCAGACCAGGGAGGTGGGCAGGACTGTGTGTCTGACTCATCCTGCTGTCCACGGAGAACTCCCGTTACAGGTAAGTAACCCAGTTTTCTCCTTGGACAAGCAGGATGTGTCAGCCACACCTGGTGCCTCCCAAGCTGCGCAATAGCGCAGAGTAGCAGTGGAGAGGGAGGCCGAGTTTAGTGAAGCCAATTATGGTTTATTTGCATATTAGAATTTCACAATTGACAGGTTGCAACTTTGTACTTGACAGGTAACTGCAACAAATAACTGGGCCAACTTGGCCGACTAGCAAGAGAATGGCCAACATGGCCGAACAGCAAGGCCTACATGGCCGGGTATCTGATATAACGCTGAGTGAGAGGCCAACATGGCCGGAATATCATTAGTGTCCCCTCTTGGGGTTGTCGCTGCTATTGGCGGTAGCAAGGACCGCCTGGCCGAAGGCACAGCGAGCTTGAGTGTCCAAGTCTAATCAATAGTGTCTCTGGAAGGTGTGGGCAGAGGACCAAGTGGCGACTCTGCATATGTCGGCAAGGGGAATGGAGCACAGGTTTGCGATAGTGGTTGCCAACGCTCTGAGCTGGTGTGGTCCCACATTCGGCGCCGCCTGTGCACCCGCCTGTTTGTGGCAGAGGCAGATACAGTCCGAGATCCATTGGGCCATGGTACGCTTGGTGACCGGGCACCCTGGTCTGTTGGGATCATAGGATACGAATAGCTGGGAGCCTTTCCGGAGAGGGACTGTCCTGAGTATGTAGGTTCTGAGGGCTCTGGTGCAGTCGAGGGTGTTTAGCCTCTGCTTCTCAGGGAAGGAGTGCGGCTCAGGGTAGAACGTGGACAGCTTGATGATCTGATTGATGTGAAATTCGGAGGCCACCTTAGGGATGAACCTGCGGTGCATGCAGAGGATGGCTCTGTCCTGGAGGAGTTGAGTGTATGGGGAATGTGCCACCAGCGCCTGAAGCTCGCTGATTCTGCGTGCGGAGGTGATAGCTACCAGGAACAGAGTTTTCCACATCAGATGCTTCATTGAGGCTGCAAGTAGAGGCTCGAAGGGAGCTTGGAGTCAGCTGTTGCAGGATGATGTTCAGATCCCAAGCCGGGACCAGGGCACGTATTGGAGGTCGTATGTAGTTTAGTCCTTTCATAAAGCTTACCACCAGGGCAAGGAGGCGATGGTTCTGTCGC
Source organism: Ichthyophis bannanicus (assembly GCA_033557465.1). Lineage (NCBI taxonomy): Eukaryota > Metazoa > Chordata > Amphibia > Gymnophiona > Ichthyophiidae > Ichthyophis > Ichthyophis bannanicus. The sequence continues at coordinate 112,018,685 of CM066049.1, read as the reverse complement.
CTTTGCGATCATGGAAGGCCGTGATGGCGGAAAGGCGCACCCGGACAGAGTTGGTTTTAAGCCCCTGTTCGGAGAGCGAGGCAAGGTACTGCAAGACCGATGGAATGGGGCAGCTGGATGGGCTAAGCCCTCTGGCGGTACACCACCCGCTGAACCGCTTCCACTTGAGCCCGTACGACTTTCTGGTGGATGGTCGTCTGGCTGACAGGATGATGCTAAGTGAAGAGAGGGTTATCCGCTCAATCTCCATGCTGTTAATGCCAGGGCCTTCAGGTTGGGGTGCAGGGTGAGCCCATCGTCCTAGGTGAGCAGAGACTGCTGGAGAGGGAGGTGGAAAGGCTGCTCCGTGCCAGGCGTAATAGAGTTGGGAACCACATTTGCCGGGGCCAGTATGGGGCCAAGAGGATGACCTGGGCCTTCTCCTGTATCACCTTCTGTAGAGTTTTGGAGATCAGGGGGGTGGGTGGAAAGGCGTACACAAGAGACCACTCCACCCAGCAAGCGTTGAAGGCATCCGAAGCCACGCTGTGTGTTGACGGGCGTTTTGAGCAGAACAGGCGGCACTTCTTGTTCTGGTCTGTCGCAAAGAGGTCGATCTCTGGTTGGCCCCAGTGGTGGAAGATGTCAGAGGTGGCCTGGGGACTCAGGGTCCACTCATGTGGGCTCAGTTGTCAGCTTAAACCTGTCTGCCAGGGAGTTCTGTTTGCCTGGGAGATAGGCTGCTTTTATCCAGCAGTGGCTCGCTAGGATTATAGCCCAGATGGTGAGAGTCTCCTTGCATAGGGCTCTTGAGCCTGTCCCTCCTTGTTTGTTGATATAGAACATGGCCACTTGGTTGTCTGTCTGTACGAGGATTGACTTGTTCATGATGTGCGGTTGGAATGCCTGCAGTGCATACCTTATGGCTCTGAGTTCCAGAAGATTTATGTGGAGATTTTCCTCTGTTGTTGTCCAGGCCCCTTGAGTGCGTAGCTGACCCATGTGGGCTCCCCAGCCTGTCTGGGATGCATCGGTAGTGATGGTGACCTGGTGACTGGGTTGTTGGAGTAGCCTCCCCACCACCAGAGGCTCCTCCTGATGCGAGCGTTGAGAGCAATGTTGGTGGAAAGAGGCTGGTTCCAGTATAAGCGTAGGTGCCACTGAAGGGTGTGCATGTGTAGCCGTGCTAGGGGTAACACGTGAGTGGTGGCGGCCATGTGCCCCAGGAGGCGAAGGAGGTTCCGGGCTGTGGAGACTGTCTGAAGGGAGGTTTTCATAGCTAGAGTGGCCAACTTCTCCGCCCTTTGTGCTGGGAGAAAGGCTCTCGCCGTCATGGTGTCTATGTCGGCCCCAATGAATTACAAGCGTTGAGTGGGGACGAGGTGCGACTTCTGATGGTTCACCAGGAATCCAAGCGAGGTGAGGAGGTGGATAGTCCATTTGGCAGCCCACTGAGTTTCCTGCGGTGATGGTGATGATAGGAGCCAGTCGTCCAGGTAAGGGAAGACATGGATGCCCTGCTTCCGAAGGTGTGCCGCTGCGACGGCCACACACTTTGTAAATACTCGTGGTGCTGGGGAGAGGCCAAATGGTAGGGCCTTGTACTGATAATGGCCTCCCAGGGCTTGAAAACGCAGGTACTGTCTGTCCTGTGGATGGATTGGGACATGTGTGTAGGTGTCTTGCAGGTCCAGGGACGCGATCCAGTCCCCGGGTTGGAGGAGGGGAAAGAATCGATCCTAGTGAATACCTGCGGAACTTCTCCTTGAAGATGAACTTGTTTAAGTTTTTAGGTCGAGGATGGGACGCACCCTTTTCGATCTCTTGGGTACCAGGAAAAAATCTGGAGTAGAAGCCCAGATTGATCTGATCGAGAGGTACTGGTTCAATAGCTTGGGATGTCAAGAGGTGCAGCAATTCTTGGTGCATCAGCAGAGGAGTTTCGATGTTGCTGGACGGTGCTCGGGTAGAGCGCTTGTACGGGGGAGTCAGGAAGTGCAGATGGAAGCCTTCTTGAATGATCCGCAGGACCCATGTGTCTGTAGAAATAAGACACCAGGAACTCCAGAAGGCAGTCAATCATCCTCCCACCGGAAGGACTGGTCGTTCCTCCCCGGGTTGATTGTCAAAAGGACGGGGTGCCTTTCCCTGCCTGGGGCGGTTGTTTGTTTTCTGTCCCTCTGGTGTTTCTGTTGATGTGGAGCACCATAAGGGGCTCAGTATGATGTCTGCTTGTAGTGAGGTTGCTGCCATTTGCGGTAAGCGTCATATCCTCTGTGAGTGTGTTGTGATTTGCAGCTGTAGTTAAAATTTCCTTTGGTGTTAGAGCTGCGCTCGAAGCCTTCCTCAGCAAGGGTCTGTAAGATGGTGCAATGTTCCTTCATGTCATTGACCGTGTCAGCCACCTTTTCTCCAAAGAGTGATTCACCATTGCAGGGTGCGTCCACGATGCGCTCATGTGTGTCTTCGAGCAGACTCGAGGCCCACAGTCATGCTAACCACCTGGTGGAGATGGCGGTGCTGACTGTGCGTGAAACAACTTCAAAGGCATCTTGTACAGTGCTGACGAGGTGTTTTCCACATTCCTTAAAGGTCCCCTATTATGGATACCGCTTTTGCTTTCTCCTCCGGCGGAAGACCCGTCAAAGTGTCTGTGAGGGTCACCAGCAAGGAGTCCTGGAAAAGTATGTGCTGGAACTGGTGTACGGAGATCCTAGCATTAAGCATGGCTCCTTGGAAGTCCTTCTTCCCGACATTGTCAAGGAGTTTAGGGTCTTTTCCGGGGGGGGGGGGTAGGGGAAGAGTTGGCATGGTTACATGATGATTTGATGTACTTTAGGGCTGAAGACACCACGATGGAGTGATGTGGTAGCTGACTCTTACCGAATCCAGGAGCTTGTTGGACCTGGTATTTGGCGTCGAGTTTCCTGGGGCACACCAGGGATGAGGCCAGGTTCTGCCAGAGCTTGATGTGTGTATCCAGGAGACGCTGATGGATTGGCAAGGTGATAGGCATCTTAGGAACGTTGGGGGTACATGAGGACTTCTGGTCCAGCTTGACTTGTCTCCAAAGGAATAAGGTTAAAGGAGGAGGCCACTTTGCACAGAAACTTGGGGTATGTGAGGTCCTCAAGAAGCGCAGCTGCTGGGGCTGGTGCGTGTCCGCGGAAGCCCCAGTGGATCCCCCCACTGAATTCGATAGTGAGGCCGCTTTGTCCTCAGTGGGGGCTTCAGACCCTAGTGGGTTCGTATCCTCCTCCTCTTCACCTATGCTGAGGAAGGATAGACATTCAGAAGATCCAGAGGTGTCACTTGTATAGCCGCGGTCGGGGTCTTGGGGGTTCACAGTGTTTGCGCCTGGGGAGGGAAGACTGCAGTCCCGTGGCCCTTCTGAAGCAGCGTCCGGAATGGATTTATCCAAGACAGCATCACGTAGAAGATCTGTGAGGCTGGAAAGCAGTTGAGGGATGGCTCCTTGGTTAGGAAGCTGTCCCGCAGGGGTGGCCATTGTCCCGGATTGTTGCGCTGCCTTGGGGACCCTTGTCGCGGATGAGGCCTTCCTATGTGGTTTGGATCCGGGGCTGGAGCTGCTAGCATGGTGCTTGCGCTTTGACCCGCGGTGCCTGCCTCTCCTCGGAGCACTGGGGCTTCGGTAGCAGTGCTGCTTTTTGTGCCTGCTGTGTCCAGGGCTCCGATGTCTGTCCCGGCGGTGATGGCTGCTTCTGTCTCGGCGGTGTGCACTCCACGGTGTCCGATCATCGTAGTGATCATTGTTCTCTCTGCTACCCTGATTAGTGCCTCAATGCTGTGGATCCAAGGGGGCAGAGGCAGCACCAGCGTCATGGTCTACTTCTGTGTCGGCACCATGAGGGGGGAAGTCCCTGCGATGTGCAGCCTCGGTGCAGAGAAAAGGGGGGGCCATCCTGACGTCGGGAGGGAGACCCGTTTGATTGTCCAATGGGGGTTGGGTGGGCATGGCTAGAATGCCCGTGCCGATAGCCAATAGGAGCAGAGGAGGTGGAGACTGACGTCATCAAGATGGCAGCCACCAGGAACAGCATGGTCAGACCGGTGTGCTTGAGCTCTGCGGGGGTCCCGGAGGAGAGCCGGATGAGCTGTGGCAGCTGGAAGACGCCTTGGAAGTTTGCCATTTTGTTTCCAGCTTACCTGCTGGCATTTTGGAGTTTATTTTTGCCGCAGGAGTGTGTAGCTTTGCCGCGGGGGGGTTCCGTGGTAGCTGGCAAGCCTGGAGCAGAACGGCCGGGGATGGAGGCCAATAGGGGTGCATCCCATGCCGGGGGAATAGTTGTTGCAGGTTCCGGATGCAGCGCAAGAAAATCTCTTAAAGCATGGCCTTTGGACTTTAGGGCTCTGGGAGACATCCGAGAGCAGTGCTGGCAGTCCGTGACCTGGTGGTTGGCGCCTAAGCACCTAATGCACTGGTTGTGGGCATCTGAGTTGCTCATCTTCCTTGAGCAGTGGCTGCATTTTTTAAATCCAGGTTTCATAGATGGCATCTTCTTCATAAGTATTTTATTTAATTTCTTTTCTAGTTGAGGGTATTCGTCTTTTAATTCTTCTCTGGCTGTGAGAGAGCAGGATCCGTGTGTGGTAGGCATGGCAGAAGAAGAAAGACTGGCTGGCTAGGGGTGGGCTAGTGGGTTGGGCCTCTGGCTCATGCTCGGAAAGTTCTGAGCTCTAGAGAGCACTTCCGTATATGGCGCTGTCGGGGGGACGACACCAGGTGTGTCTGACGAATCCTGCTTGTCCAAGGAGAATACCATGATTATTAGTAACTAGGTCGCACTGCATAAGATAGAGTTGCTAAAGTAGGTCCTAAGGTTCAATGCAGGTGCAGTAGGTAGGTCGGTCCTTTCTCCAGAACACTTATAATGTAAGTTTGTATTTCATATAAAAGATAGTTAAATGACTTGCCTAAGGCTATAAGGAGTATTAGCAGGGGAAGTGGAGAGTGAATGCTGACTTGCCTCAGTTGTTAGATGGTTACTCTAGCCACTGGGGCACTTCTTTATACCGGACAATATTGTGTTTACCTTTATATTGCACAATACTCACACACAAAATAAATATTTAATATCTGTCCCTTTGTCATCCAGTGCTGCGTGTAATAGCATTATCTGTTTTTCCGTTTACAAGTCGTCATATAGTCCCTGTGCCATGAGTCTGTTCAAAGGCCAGCTGCCCTTGAGGTATACGCATCTCTTCTTCCATAAAGCTTCTAGGTTCATGTCAGGAAGAAAAAAATTTTCATTCTCTGAGCTCTTGTCTCTTAGATGGCTTTTGCCCAAATCAGAAATTATTAGTATAAAAAAAATTCAAGAGTAGGTATACACGCTCTGACCTTTCAAATATAGATTGGGGTCATTTTACCATTGCATTTACTTGCATGATCAGAATCAGCACTTGTCTGTTTCCAAGTCTGACTCAGAGTTCTCTTAGCATAGAATTTAAATTCACTTGAATTGGTTGGAAATATGAATATTCACTTGCACAACATCCTGTGACATGGTTCATAACTGCAAGCATCTAATATGTGTGAATCTGTAAATATTTACATCAACATGGCCTAAAAGATCCAGGCCAAGTGAACATGAAGAGTCAGGCTGAACCACAAAGGACATATTGGATCTGAGGTATTCTGTCCAGGTTCAGTACTGATTTTACAACAGCACCCCTCCCCTAACTCACATGAAATTCAAGATTCCATTTGAAAAACAGTTCTTGCCATCCCTAAAAAGATGACCCTGCAATACCCCATGGCAAATCATAAAATCCATGTCTAAGCTTATTTTCACAATTAAACTATTTGTTCATAGCCAAACTGAGCAAACATGGATTTCCAGCTGTGAATTCCATTATTATTTGCTCAGTCGTCAATCTGTGTTTGACAAACAGGTAGCAGCAGTTACAATGAGCCTTGCCATGCGATTTGAGATAAACGTTATGACTCAGGCTTTGCTGCTGTAGTGTAGATGAATCATCTGCCATTAATGCGACTTTCTATCCCAAAGCAGGAGGTACAGACCCATTCAACTTGGCTCACTGCCTATGCTGTGATCTCCATGTGAAAGATATTCAGTATAACACCTTGTAAACAAGTCGTCGTCTTGCAAGCTGGATTCAGGCCAGTTGAGCAGATGGGTGGAAACCCTTTCATGACTGGGATTCAGCATGTGTTCAATTATCCAGACTCTGTTGCATGCAGACCTCTGTCCTAGCATAATTCTACCCCTTATGATCATAAGGCAGGCAAGGTGCATGTTACAACATGATGTTTCACAACCCTAAGTTGTAGGAATTATTTTTCAAAACATTGCTCTTGGTTGGCAGGGTGAAAGGGATGCTGCTACAGGTAAATCTTTCCATGGACAGTCCCTGCCTGATATCCACCCAAAATGCTTTAGAGGGATTCGGCTCATCTTCATTTGCTCTGGCCGTTTCAATAGATTTCAACATGAAGAATTTCCCAGCAATGGCGGCACTGAACTGTGACTTCTATCAAAATCATAAAGCAGAACAGGTTCTGGTCATGTTTCCGGGGTCTATGTGAAAGTTTTCTCTCTCCGTGATTTGGAATTCAAGCAGCAGTGAATTATTTAAACTGTGGGGCAATGCTACACATTTTAAAATGGTTTCCATTGTCCTTCCAGTTGATGCTGGCTTCAGATAGATATCTTAAATGTTGGAGAATATGTTAAGAATCATCAGCATTCTGCCTAGTTTGGGCTGGACTTAGGTTTTAAGAGGGTAAGCAAGTGGAGGGATGTGCAGGCCAAAAATTGTTCTGTTTCGGTCAAATTGATTTGTTTTTTAAACAGTGCACCCCTATTCCATCAATAGTGCACATTATTTTGCGAGAGTACACACTACTGAGCAATAAGGTGCTGTGTTCACAAAAGAGTGCACACTACTGCTCAATAGTATGCACTCTTGAAAAAGAATGTGCACTATTAATGCTAAATAGGAAATGACAATGCAGTCATTTCCTGTTTTCATTTTAAATAATATATCCCTAGTGCCCTCCAAAGATATCCGAGTTCCCTTGCAAGGATGCAGGAGTAGAAGATGTGGGACACCATGGTCCTTTGGAGCATGGTGAAAGGGTATCTCCTCCTCTGTTCTGGCAGCCCTCTCTCAAACACTTCTCAACCACAGCTGCAGCATCCTGTCAGACCTTCCCCCTTAAAGGCACAGGGACAGGTCAGTGCCAATTTTATTTTAATAGTGCCTTAAATGCTGTCAGCGGGCAAACCTCTGCATCTTTAAGAGTGAGAGTCTGACAGCACACTGACACTCTGATTGAGCGGTATATGTAAGAAAACGTCACCAAGCGGGGGGGGGAGGGGGGGAAGCTGTCCTTCCATGGCAGTGCCCCTAAGTAGCTCCCTCTCTGCCCAGTGGTAAATACTAGGCCATCTTAGGTGCATTTTATGAGGGTAAAAGTAGATTTAAACTCACCTAAGTCAGCCAAATCCAGCTAGGCAAAAAAGTTTCAGCTGCCTGAACATACTTTTGGCTACAAAGACAAGTGGTGTCCAGAAAGGAAAGGCATTGCAGAGATGTGTTTGGAAACAATACAACAAAAAATCCCATAAGTGCTGTAGGCAAGTTGTTCACATGGCTATTTTATGTTATCAATATAAAACATGTTAAGATACATGGAATCGAGTTCATGTGAATTCATAGCCGACTTGCTCATAGATGCCCCATTAGAAGTGTACTACTAATACCAATATACAGATTAAGGCTGGTATGTTTGACTGCTGATGTGAGATAGTGTTCCATCACTTACAGCCAAACTCCTTCACAATGCAAAGGCAACTTTATACAAACAGGAGGAAAACTGAGAAAGACAGAAGGCAGGCAAAGGGAGAGAGGAAGAAGAGACAGACAGGAAGAGAGGTTGGGGAAGGATTCCTGCTGGAAAACACACTTCCCTATGGATTCTCAGCATGTTTTTAGGCAGAATTACTGCATGTCTTCTCTGACTGCAAGTGGGAGTGTGTGTCTGCAGGGCCAGCGAGTCCATTGAGCAAGAATGTTTTTTGCACAGGGCCCCGTGCTTCGGGGGGCCCCGCGCTAAAGACACTCTTGCTGCTGCTGCCCTTGTCTTGCCTGCCTTGCTGCCTGAACCGACGCCTAGAAAAAGTGCTCCGTCCTGCTGCCGCTGCGGCACCGCTGCATTCTACCAGCCCCGGCAGCAGCCCCGCTCTTGCAATCCAACTCCTTTTTTCTGGTTTGCTTTGCTGCCCGACGTTGACGTGCCGCTACCATTCACTATAGGCAGGCATGCATGACGTAATCCAAAACTCCTCCCACTTCTCAGCACACCAGCTGCACGTGGAACTGGAGCTTGCTGAGTGCTTGCTGCGCAGCAAGTAACGAACAACGACAACTCTCCGACGGCGAGTGCTTTATATTATTTGTGGGAATCTTTAAAAAAGCCAGCCAGTCAGCCAGCATACGCACAGTAAGTAAAATTATTTTTGTGATCGCATGTTCATTGTCTGGCCCATGTTCTCCAGGTCCCCTATCCGGCCGCTGGCACTGCGTGAGGGAGGGCCTCGATCTCGATGGTCTGTGGAGAGCTGTCTTGGCTGCCTCCTGTCTGAAGGTGTTTCCAATAATTCCATCACAGTGGCATGGTCTGAGCCAGGAGAAAGAGCCGTCGCTCCTGCTGTTTCTAGCCAGCGACTTCCTCCCGCCAGGCCGCTCACCCCTCATGGGACTAGGGAGGGGGAATGCCTGTCGCTCTGGCGCTTTCTCAGAGGGGAGAGGTAGTACTAGCTGCTTCTTTTTGGGGGGGATCTTGGCTTCTAATTGCCCTATCTGCAGTGCACATCACAAGCTTTGACAGCATGCAGGCTGACTTTCTTTGTTTGGAATACTGTGGATCAGAATGAGTGACAACCTAGCTGTCCCATGTGTGACCGCCATAGTGTGAAGGTGGGGGTCTTCCAGTGCTTCAGAGCGCCATTGTGAGAAACTATTTCAGCCATGAGAAGGATGCATATAGATGGTGGGCTGGGATGCCCTACTTCAGGAGTGGCCTTGGGAAAGGATGCTGTCTGTCTCCTTCTCTGACCCCTAGTGAGCTGTCCTTTGCATAAGTTTCAGACCCATCGGACCTGGTAATCATAGTGGCCTCAGAGGGGCCAGGCAGATTGTGGTACATGGATTTCTGGCTCTTAGGGGCAGGGCCTCCCTTCTCTGGCTACTTCAAGAGATAGGTACCAGAAGCCCCTGGTAATGGAGGTTTCGGATCCCTTCTTGCTGATGGTCTGGCCCTTGTGGAGTGTATGCTTTTTAAGAAGGGCTGCTCTGGAGTGGTGGTACCCTTCCTGCTTAGGCCAGATGTACTTCTACATCCTTAGCTTATGCCAGAGCTGTCTTGGCAGTCCAACCTGGACCAAGGTTTGGCCCTGAACTTTCAAAGTTCAGATGATGATCCTCTTTGTGCTACAGCAATCTTTGGCGGTGCACCTTGTTGCTCAGGAGTGAAGCAGTTTTGTCTGCTAGTGTGCCTTTGTGGGTCTCTCTGCAGTTGAGGGCATTGAAGGAGCCTCTTTGGATCCATGAGATAAGTCCTCCCTTGAGGATGTTCCCTTATTATGGCTTCCTAGGGGCTCTAGCATCCACCAAGTTGGTGTCTGAGCTGCAAGATTTGTCTTGCAGATAACCTTTCCTTGTCTTCTGCTGATGCTGGCACATGGAAGTTTCCAGATATAGCTGGAACCTGCTACTATGTAAGACTGGAGGTGGGCTGATGGGGTTAGGACTGGTAATGGGCTGTGGGCTGTTGGGGGGGGGTTAGAACTGGTAATGGGCTATGGGGGGCTGTCTGGTAATGGGCTGATGCAGGGACTAGGACTGGAAATGGGCTGATGCAGGGACTAGAAGGGAGCAGATGCTGGGTGAGGCTGGAACTAGAAGGGAGCTGATGTTGGGGGAGGATTAGAATGGGATGGGGCTGGAAGAGTAAAATGGAGAAGGGAAAAATATTTTGTGTGGGAGGGATAAAAAAAAATCTACAATTGGCCGGGTATTGGGAGAGTAAGTGGGGATTGAGGATGGAGGGGTAAAATTTGAGTGGATGAAATAGGAATGAGGAAGGAGCAAAAGGAGAAAGATTAGTGTGTTAAAGCAGATGTAGAGATAGAATGGAAAAAAAACTAGAAGAGAGAAGAAAGGACAAATGGACAGCAGACGATGGAGAGTTAGCAGAAGACACGAAGAAAGAAGAAACCAGAAGAAAGTGGCTGGAGCAATTGCAGCTGAAAAAAAAAATGCACAAAAGGTAGAAAAATATCTCTTTATTTTGAATTTATTAATTGGAATATGTCAGCTCTGGGAAATGTGCATCATTAACGTCTGCGCTTTGTTTAGTACAAGAGCAAATTAACGTATAGTTTTATTTCTACAGTGTTGTACATTCCAAGTTTGGCTTTTGGGATTCCCAGTTTAATTATTGTCTTCCTGTTTCTAAATTGTGATTCCTTGTTTGGTGATGGTCTCTGTTCTGCATGTGTAACTGAGCTGAGGTGTTCTGTTTATATAATTCCTATTTGACATTGCCACTTGTTCTCTTTCCCCAGTATTTATTTATTTATTTATTTACTTACAGTTCTTATATACCGCGCTCTTTGGTACCAGTGCGGTTTACAGTTAACAAATTTTGCATTGGGACAATCCTTTGCTTACATTATAACAGGGTTGGTAACTTGGAGATAACAGGGGAAACTATATACAAATTATATACAAACAGAGTATTATCAGTGTCTGAATTTACAGTTCAGGTGACATATTGGGATCATGACTTTGGGAATGCAGAAAGTTTGGTTCGTGTTCTGTCAGGGCTATGTTGTTGGAATGTCTGAGGCTGTGTGGGTGATTTGAGAGATGGGGGGAAGGGGTGTAGTGTTAGGGTCTAAAAGGTGAAGACAGAAAAGGTAGTGTTTAAGGGTCTTTCTAAATTGAGAGAGGTCTTTTATTGCACGGATATGTGGAGGGAGATTGTTCCAGCAGGTTGGTGCGAAGAAGGTGAAGGCCCTGTCTCTGGTTGCTTGGTGACATTTAGTGTACTCTTTTGGTACAACGAGGGTATTAGCGGCTGCGGATCTTCTCAGCCTGTTTGTGGGGGTGTTGATAAGAAGTGAGGAGAGGGAGGGTGGGGCTATTTGATTGATTGCTTTAAAGGACAGTAATAGCGCTTTGTAAATTATCCTGGCTTGTAGGGGTAGCCAGTGAAGATCTGTTAGTATGGGGGTGATGTGATCTCTTCTGGAGGTACCACAGAGGATGCGGGCTGCTGAGTTTATTGCCAATTGTAGTGGGTTGAGGGTGCTCTTGGGCAGACCATGCAGGATGACGTTGGCATAGTCAAAATGTGGTGTTACAAGGGATTGGAAGATTGTTCTGAAGTCATTCGGGGAGAGTAGAGGTCTTAGTGGTTTCAGAGTTCTTATTTTGTTGTAAATGGATTTGACGGTCTGCTTTATATGATCTTTGAAGGTCAGTTCTTGGTCTATGATGACTCCAAGGTAGCGGATCGATGATTTACACGGAAGTTCCGCATCCCTCACCTTTAATGTAGTGGGGGGTGAGAAATTCTTATTCCTGGTTACGAATAGGACTTCGGTTTTCTTGAAGTTTATTCGTAGGTTCTGGGATAAGAGCCAGTCTGTAATCGCATTGAAGCATGAAACTATTGGGGAGAAGTCAGGGGCATTGATTTTTATTGGAGTGAATATGAGAACGTCGTCTGCGTAGATCAAACTGGCGGCGTTGAATGCTCTGATGATTTCACAAATTGGTTGCATATATGTTGAATAGTAAAGCTGATAAGGAGGATCCTTGGGGAACACCCTGTTGTTGATGGAAGGGATCGGATGTTGAGGATCCTATCCGGACCTGTTGCCATCGGTTAGTTAGGTATGATCTGCACCATTCCCAAGCTGATCCTTGAACTCCTTTTTCTTGAAGACGGTGTAGGAGTTGAACATGGTTAACCGAGTCGAAAGCTGCCGAGATATCCAGGAAGATGAGTATGAATCCGTTTTCAATTTTGTCAATCCCTCTTGTTAAGGTGTTGATAAGTAATGTTAGTAGGGTCTCTATGCCGTGGGATTCACGGAACCCATGTTGGCAGGGGTCAAGAGGGGCTGAAATATCAATGTGCTGCTGCAATTGTATTTGTACCACCTTTTCTATGATTTTGGCTAGAAGGGGTATACTTGAAATGGGACGATATGAGTCCGTTTTTGCTGGGTCGAGTTTATTGTTTTTCAGGAGAGGGCGTATTGAAGTTTGCTTGAGAGATGTTGGGAAAGATCCAGTTGTGAAGGAGAGTTGCATGATAAGGGTAAGTGTAGGGCTCAGTTCAGCACGCAACGCTCTGATCCAGTAGGCAGGGCATGGATCATTTGGGGCTGTGGTGGTATTCAAGGTAGCAATAAGGTCAGTGATGTATTTCACTGTAGGGGCGACAAAACCTTTTAGAGGCTGTGTAATTGAAACAGGGTTGGGTATAAAACTTAGTGTTGATTTTGTGTTAATGGTTTTGGATTGAAGGTAGTCTGCAAAAGACTGAGGCTGAATTGAAATTGTTTGGTTGGAAGATGGTGCCTTAGTTAGGGATTTGGCAATGTTAAAGAGGTCTCGTGGTTTGTTTAATGATCTGAGAAGGGTTTCTGTGTGGTGTTCTCTCATCTTTTCAGCTATTTTTTCCCGGTGCTTCTTTAGGACATTTTCATAATCCATTTGGTCGGATGGAGATCTTGATCTGCGCCATTTTCTCTCTTGTTTTCTTAGATTCTGGAGGGACAGTCGTAAATCAGCCGAGAACCAAGGTTTTGGGCTTCTAATTTTTGGTGATGTGCTGGATGCTGGTGGTCTACTCAAGGAGGGTAATTGTGAAGAGGAGTTTAGGGTGGTGTACCAGTTGTTGATCAGCTCATCAAGGTTGTTGGTTGGTAGACGAAGAGCTGGAAGGGTACGGCTGATGAAGTCATCCTTATCGAGCGTTTTGAAGCGGGTTGCTGATCCTGATGAGACTGTATTTGTCTGTGTTGTTGGGATACTGTTTTGCAGATATGGGACTTGAAAGGATATCAAGTTATGGTCAGACCATGGAACAGGGGTAAGTAAAAGGTTAAAGTTGGTAGTTGTTGTAGGATGGGGCGCAAAAATGAGGTCAAGGGTGTTACCCTTGAGGTGTGTAGGGGAGCTGACTAGTTGAGAGTAGTTAAGATCAGCCATGGCATCAAGGAATGTGGACGAGTGACTATGGTGAAGTGAGGTGAGGTTAAAGTCACCCATTAGCCAGTTGGATTTGTGTGGGCTTTCTGGGTTGCATGCAAGCTCTATTATACTAGATAGGTCTTCTGGTGGTGAAGAAGGAGCTCTATATATGAGATTTAGGATGATATGTTTGTTAGCTATAGTAATTAAGTCCATGTGTGAGGTGCTCCTAGAGGAAAGTAGATTAAATTGAAGGTTACTTCTAGAAAGGATGAATACTCCCCCTCCCCTTCGGTCTGTTCTGTGACAGGTGTGTATTGAGTATGCTGGGGGAATGAGTTGGTTTATGAGGACATTGTCTGTGTCTGATAGACATCCTCCTGGTCACAGAATCATGGCTAAGTTCAGCTTTGTGATAAGGTCAGTAACGACTGGCCACTTATTACGTACTGAGCGGGCGTTGATGAGTGCACAATTTAGGTTGGTATGTGAGGGAGTAGGATTGGACTTGAAGCTACCAGTAGTATTGAGGGAGATATATAGTAGATGAGAGTGCCTAACATGGTGTGGCTGTTGTGCTGAGTGATGGTAAGAGGAATGATACTTTCTTCCTAGCCCGTGCAATATGGGGATATTGTTTGTGGTAGGAGATAGGGCTGCTGTATTTCGAGTGGCATTAGTTAATAGATAGAGGCTAACTAATGCAAGTAGAGAGATAGCCATAGTTTCAATAATGAAAGGATACAATGTAAGGAGTCAATAATGGAAGGGTACAATGTAGGGTAATAAAGGTTGGAGGAAAACAGTGAGTGCTGCTTGATTGGTTGGGATACTACAGCAGAGGTAATATGCAAACAATTATATAAATAGCAATGCGTAGCTAAGAGAAACAATGTACTTTGTTAACAAGACAGTTGCAGAGCTAGCTAAGAGGAACAATGTACTCTGTTAATAAGACACAGTTGCAGAGCTCAATTCGAAGGGGATTTGTTTGTAACGAAGTATTACAATGTGAGATGCTAAAGGGTATATTCAGATTACTGTTACCTTATAGATATAGTACCTTACATATATATACCTTATATATATCTTACAGATATAGTAGCAATAGATAAGCTAGGATAGATGTTGGGGTCGGTCTGAGTCCTAGGCTATCTGTTTGGTACTTTCCTGGTGAGGGAGACTTGAACCTTTTCGGGTGAGAGCTCTGGTTTCACTGCTGTAGTTGTTGAAGTGCCACAGCCTAAGGGCCACGCCAAAGGGCCCTCTGGCGAGGCCCTCAGGCGCGGGCGCGCCTGATGGCGCGAACTTTAAATCCTCTGCGGGGAGCCCCGATTGGGGAGAGTTGGTTGCTGCACCTCCTGCCGCTGGAGGCTCGATCCCCCGACTGGGGAGAGGTGATGAAGGCGGCAGATGAGATGGAACACGCGCCCGATGGCGCGAACTTTAGATCCTCTGCGGGGAGTCCCGATTGGGGAGAGTTGGTTGCTGCACCTCCTGCCGCTGGAGGCTCGATCCCCCGACTGGGGAGAGCTGATGAAGGCGGCAGATGAGATGGAACACGCGCCCGATGGCGCGAACAGTAGGTCATGTATTCTTGTTCTCTGAAATGTATTGGTTTAATATTTGCAATGTTGCCTTTTGATTGGTAGAGTATGGTGCTTTGTGAGTCCTGGTAGTGCTGTTAGGATACGGCGGGTTTGCTATGGGTTCTAAATGGGCAGTGTTTGTAGTAGTTCCTAATGTGTCTGGCAGTTGGCACTGGATTATAGTAATGAAGAAATCTTTTAGTCTTTCTTTATCCATACACTCATTAAGAGGCACGTTTACTAAAAGTTAGTATATGGTAACATTATGCAAATATTTATGCAAATGAGGCCCCTTATGCAAATGAGGCCCCACACCCCCCTTGGGCCGCCCCTGTGTGTCTGTGTGTGGTTTGAGGGTTGCACGGGAGGATCTAGCGTGCTGAACTGCAATTCAGGACAGGACAGGACATGAATGCCTGCCAGTGCCTAGGCCTTACAGATACCTTCAGGGTCACCAGGTGCCAGTGTGATAGGACAGCCATGCATCAGCTGTGCCAGGCACCGGGAGACATGGCTGATGTTGTGCCAACGTTCCCATATTGTGCCATGAGGCCTACATCCTTACCCAGTTGTGGATCTATGCAAGCTGGTAAAGTGGCAATATAGCTGGAGGCTAGCTACTTGGTATGAGGGCACAGGGATCCCCCTCCCATGCCCACACAGGCCTGACCAGGGAACTATTGCCACAATGCAGACTGTGGGAAGCCAGAATTGCCCCACAGATAGCAGATATATACACAGACCAACATTGGTCTGTGGACATTGTAAGGGACATGGTGCAGCCACATGTAGGGAGTTGCTGTGAGAAATGCCAGTATTCAGATCTGTGGGAAACAGATGCCATAGCCAGTCATAGTCATTAGAGGACTAGATCCTTGTGTGTCCAAAGAGCATGGATCACTTACATTTTGCGTTTTCATACTCTTGGACACACAAGGATCTAGCTCTACGGTATATTGTGATAAAGGAACATTTCTGCCAGAGCTAACTGGCCTATATAGAATCTGCCTCTAAGAGGGCTACAAGAGCAACCCTTGAGCCATTTTAGAAGCTGGGTATATGGACGCCCCTAGTAAGAGGACATCCGAGTTGTATAGGGTTGTGCTGGAGGAGCGGCCTGGATGGAGCAATGAAGTTGTTAAAACACAAGGATTGTGAAAAATTGAAAGAGAACCTTGATAAATTGGAAGACTGGACATCTCAATGGCAGATGGAATTTAAAATTAGACAAATGCAAAGTTATGCACCTACGAAAGAACAACCCAAACTGTTGCTACATGATGCAAGGTTCCACATTAGGAACCACCACCCAGGAAAAGAGAAGATGATTTAGGTATCATCGTGGATAATGCATTGAAACCCCCCTCCCCCCCCTCATCTAGTGTGCAGCAGCGGCCAAGAAAGCAAATAGAATGCTAGGAATTATAAGAAAAAAAATGGAGACTAAAACCAAGGATATTGCAGTATAATGCCTCTTGTCTCTTTCCATGTCATAACTGCACCTTGAATAGTGTGCGCAATTCTGGTCACTATATCTTAAAAATGATATAGTAGAATTAGAAAAAGGTACACAGAGAAGAGCCACCAAAATGGTAAAGAAGATGAAAGGATACCCCTATGAGCAAAAGGCTTAAAAAGGTTAGGGCTCTTCAACTTGGAAAAAGACAGCGGTCTATAACTTAACAAATGGAGTAGAATGGGTAAACATAGATAGGTTGTTTACTCCATCAAAAGACAAAAAGACTAGGGGACATGCAATGAAGCTACAATGAAACCCATTTAAGAGTAATAAGAGAATAGTTTTTCACTGAACACAAACTCTGGAATTCACTACCGGAGGATGTAGTAAAAGCCGTTAGGCTAGCTGGGTTTAAAAAAAGATTTTGACAAGTTCCTGGAGGAAAAGTCCATGAACCATTATTAAAGAGAACCTGGGAAATCCACTGCTTACCCAAGACATTGTGGAACCTGTGTACCTTTTTTAGGAACCTGCCAGGTACTTGTAACCTGGATTGGCCACTGTTAGAAAAAGGGATGCTGGGCTTGATGGACCTTGGTCTGACCCGGTATAGCATTTCTTATGTTCTTAGGATTGCCCCACGGGATGTCTGTGCAAGTCTTGATGACATTTAGATTACTTTAACAGAGCAGAAAGGCCCATGGTGATTGCACGGGGTTCACGATCCATATCTTCATGCTCCATTGTCATGTCAGTGTGGATTCTGCCTGCAATTCATAATGGTGAGCACGACAAGAGTGCAGGGGCCTTTCAAAAATAAGATGTTAAATCAGAAGTGAAGAGAACTCAAATTTAAAATTTCTGGCTGCAACTACATTTACTCCTGATTTCACAAGTACTCTTGGATAGCAGTGCCGATAGTAAAGCAAGTTGGAATAAAAATAGTTTCTTAAAAGCTTACAGGATTGATTTTACACTATTTTTATTTTAAAACATAAATCTTAGGTGTGGGGGGGGGGAGATCCAAGATGGTGCTGGTTAGATGCCTGTGAGTGGTTCGGATTGCTGGATGGGGAAGAAGCATAAGGGTAAAAAGGCTCAGCAGCCCTCTCAGATCCCTGCAACCTCATCGCCTTTATCTACCATGGTGTTGGGGCCATTGGATACCTTTTTTTACTCATCCACTTCAGCAGCCAGTTGCTTCAGGGGAGTTTAAAATGCTCAGCTGTGGTTTCAGAGCCAGAGGGCTCGGTGACCGCTTTGGGAATTTCTGCTCTCTCCCTGACTCATGACGCTCTCTGAAGTCAGCAAGCCTACAAGTGTCTCCCAGTAGTCTGCAGCAGAAAGCCCCCCCAGTCTGGGAGCGAGTCTTCTCTCTGTTGAGGGTCAGATCTGGGAGTTAAATTGGTTAGAGCTTTGGCTACCCCTGAACAGCTACAGCCCGCTGACATTTTGGGGTTACCAACTGGACGTCAAGTAGCATATTTGTTTGGATACCCCACAGCAAGGAGACTCCACATTAGGAAGAATGGAAGGAGACACTAACTTGGAAGTACTGTTTTTCCTCTTGTACGCCCAGAGACTTTTACCATCGAGTCCATCTGGTCAGTGATAGTGCAGCTGGGGGAAGTCTTGGTGCCTCATGTTTCATCTCTTCCCTTGAGAGTTCAGGGTAACTCTGCAGCATCTTTGAGGAAGGTCTGTTGGGTAAGGTTTGCCTCTTTGCGAATGATACCAAAATCTGCACTAGAGCAGATACACAGGAAGGAATAGATAAACATGAGGAGGGATCTAGCTAAGCTTTATAAAAAGGTCAAGAATTTTGCAGCGGAGATTTAATGCTTAAAAAAATAAAAAATGCAGGGTCATGTATTCGATCTGCAAGAATTCAAGGGAGAGGTACAGTCAGGGCCGGCCCTAAGCCAAAACCCCTGCCTCACCACCGCCACCCCCCCCCCCCAGCTGCTCCGAATTCCATCTCAAAAGGGGGAGGTGGGCAGTGGCAGTATTTCAACAAGCAGTGGCTTTTTGATCTGCAGCAGGCCATGTTCTTCAGCATGCGTAGCCTGCTGCGGGCAAGAAAGTGGCAGTGAAGTGCTGCCGCTGCCTGCCCCCTCCCCCAATGGAATCTGCAGAAGCTGGGGGGGGGGGGTGCCATGGCCAGTCATGTCTGCTGCTACTACCCACCATAGCTGGCTGTCCTAGGTGACCACCTACTTTGCCTAGTGGACAGGCCAACCCCAAGTACAGTGTAGGGTGGCGAAGTACTTCTGCCCATGAAAGAAGAGAGGGACCTGGGTGTGATTGTTTCTAATGATCTTAAAGTAGCTAAACAGGTAGAAAAGGTGACGATGAAAGCTAGAAGGATGCTTGGGTGCATAGGGAGAAGAATGGCCAGCAGATGAAAGGAGGTGAGAATGCCTCTGTATAAGTATTTAGTGTGACCTCATTTGCAGTTGTGTGCAGTTCTGGAGACCGCACCTTCAAAAAAAGGATATAAACAGGATGGAGTCAGTGCAGAGGGTGGCTACTAAAATGGTTAGTGGTCTTCATTATAAAACATATGGAGGACATTAGAGGAAAGGTGGGAAAGAGGTGATATGATTGAGATGTTTAAATACCTCCATGGCATAAATGCAAACATTGAAAGCAAATTGTGTTTTGAGGTGACATAGGATGAGGGTGAAAGGGGATAGACTCAGGAGTTATATGTGGAAATATTTCTTTATGAGAAGAGAGGTAGATGTGTGACACAGTCTCCCAGTGGAGGTAGTAGAGATGAGGATAGCATCTGAATTCAAAAAACATGGAACAAAACAGATACTTTCCAAAGGAAAAAGAACTATAGTATTTGATAGAAAAAGGCAGACTACATAGAAACATGACAGCAGAAAGAGACCACATGGCCTATGTTTGAGGAGAATGCCACTAGGCTCTTGGTGGCTCCGAGACACAGGCTAACGTGGTTGCATTGGAAGGACAATTAGACTGTCATTAAGAATTCTTCCCATTAAGGTTAAGCTTGAGCAATTAAAAACCTCAGCCAGGGCAGAAAATTTGAGACGGATTAATTTTCCACAAAGTTTTGACTGTCTACACGAGATATGTTCCATGCTTATTTGACTGAGACTTTGTCTGTACCAGCCAAACGGTGAAGGTGTATTATTTACCCACTGGAAAAAAAGTACCATCTACAGTGAGTAGGGGAAAGTGCTGGGTTGCAGCATGTTGATATTCTGCACGTGTCTGCTCCGTCAGAAAGGTCTCAGAAGAGTCCGCAGTTCCCTCTACTTTGTTAGTCACGTTTGCCCTGTTGTCAGATAGAGAATGGCTTTTGAAGTTATTTTTTTTAGGAAGAGGAATCTTTTTTTGGGGGTCTCTCAATCTGTACATTCCCTGACCTAGCTAAAGATGTGCAGTGGAGGCGTCCAGAGTTCCTCCTCCATCTGGGGGTCCAGCAGCTGGGAACACTCTTTACATGGATATTTCAGGAAAAATGTATCAGGTGTCATTCAGTTTCCTTTAAATAAAAAATAGCCCTCCCAGCTGCTGGTCTTCTTGAATGCAGGCCCCTGCTGACTCCATACCAGAGTTTTTGTGAATTATATTCTGCCTGTATGTCTAAACCAGTTATTCTCAACTCAGACCTGGGGGTCCCAGAGGACTATCAGCTTTTCAGGATATCCACAATGAATATGCATGAGATTGCGGATATCCTAAAAATCTGACTGACCTAGGGGTCCCAGAGAACTGGGTAGAGAACCACTGGTCTAACCTATTCTCCATGGACCAGCAGGATTGCGTCAGCCACATTTGGTGACGTCCTCCGGGTGGCGCCATGCATACGGAAGTGCTCTCCAGAGCTCAGAAAGGTGAGCCTTTCTGAGCATGCCTAGGTAGCCCATCCTACCGGTCCGCCCCCTAGTCCGGCCAGTTTTTGTTCTTCTGCCTTGCCAGCAAGATGGACCCAGCTCTGCTCTCACACTTTTGTTTGTTTATTTCTTTGTTTTATATTTTTTCAGCGATGCCAAAATACTATGCTAAAAAGTGCCCATATTGTGGCAACAAATCTCATACCTCATCGCATGGCTGCACTCACTGTGGGGCAACGAAGAAAGGATATCATGGGACGTGCCCAGCTTCCGATCCGGGCCCTCCACACGCTGACCCTCCGCCGGCTCAGGATGTGCCTGAACGGGCCTCCATCCCCAGCCGAGCCTCCGTTGATGCTGACAATACCTCCACCCAGCAGGACGTGCCCGATTGGGCCTCCGTACCCAGCCCAGTGCACCGGACAGATCCTCATGCTGCTCCAGGACAAAGTGCAGTCGCCCGCAGCGGCGCGGAGGTAAGCCCTGCTCCTCCGAAAGCAGTCACGCCAAAAACGAATGCAGCACCATTGGACTCTTCGGGGCTCGCTCCGGCAGAATCTTCTTCCAGGCACAGGTTCCCTGCATTGCACATCCATGCTGCCCAAGATGGCGGCGAGCTGCAGTCCTCCCAGGCTCGGCTTCGGTCCTCCAGCTCTGCCCACCTTGGGGGCAGGGCCACCATGCCTGAGAGCTTGGAGCAGCGCCGATTCAGGGAAGCCAACTCTCGGTGCCTCCCCTCAAGCTCTACGTGGACTCTGCACCCTCAACTTACCAGCCCGGCAAGCCCGATCGGCGCAGGAGACTCCATCGGCGCCGGAGAAATGCCTTGATGCAGCGCTGACAGGCACAGCAGCGCCTCAGAACGGTGCAGAGCACATCCGTGCCCTCAGATCAACACTCCCGGGAACTCCACCATCACCGTTAACCCCTCAGGTGCCAGCGCACTGATGCACAGCACTAGCAGCCGCAGCAGGAGTGCCTCGGGCCATAGAACTTATCACTACAGGAAACGGACCAGAGACAGCGGACACAGCAGCGATTCCAGACACAGAACCCATCACTCTAAATGCCGCAGACACTCCAAGCACCACCGCCACCGCTCTCAATGCCGCAGAGATCACTTTGATCATCTCCATAGTGGGGGAAATAGAAACCGAAGTCCTTCAAGCCACAGCAGATCCAGCCACAGCAGTTCCTCAGCTATCCTCAGTTTGTTAACTCAACTTGTGAGGCAGTCTGCCTCAGCAAAACCCATGGCGCACATTTCGCCCCCACCCAAAATAGATCCAACGCAGAAAGCTCCAGGAGCAAACCATACCTCCACCCCAGAGGAGAAGGCCAGAGACCCCCCCCCCCCATGGACCCTCGCCTGATCCGGATCTGGAAAATCAGTCCCCAGACAGCACCGCCGACGATCACGACATCGAAGCAGCAGTGGTGGGGTCTGCTTCCCTGGAGCATACGAACTCAGAGAAGACACAATCCACAGAGATGGAGGACCCACCTCCTGCGGAGGATCTCACTTACCCTAAGTTCTTAGCCAAACTTGCCTCTGCCCTCGCTTTGAATAAAATCGCTGACGAGTCAGGAGAGCCAGTTCCAGAGGTTCTAAAATACCTCGCAACACCAAAACCCGCTTTTGCACTACCGGTTCACCAGAGGCTACTGGACAATCACTCGAAGCTGTGGCAGACACCAGCGTCTGGCCGACCGTTTCCCAGGCAGCTTGACTATAAGTATCAAGTGAAGCCTGTACCTGGATTTTCTCAGCCTCAGCTGACACACAACTCCATTGTCGTGTCTTCAGCGCTCAAGCGCATTAAGTCCTCACGCACTCACGCCAATAGCCCCCCGGGCCGAGACCACAAACTCCTTGATGACATCGGGAAGAAGGTGTTCCAAGCTGCTATGCTTAGCGCAAAAAAAATCGCAGCACACCAATTCCAGCAAGTTTTCTTCCTGGACACCTGCCGCATCCCTTCCCAAGGAATCTCAAGCACTGTTTTCCAGTGCCCTCTCAGATATGTCAGAGTGCAGCAAACACCTGGCCAGCGCAACCTTTGACTCTTTCGACACGGCCTCGCGTACTGCCAGTACGGCTATCTCTGCGAGGCGATGGGCGTGGCTGAGGGCCTCTGGCCTGCGTGATGACACCCATGACAGTATTGCTAATGCGCCCTGCACGGGTGAATCGCTCCCCGGGGACACCGCCAACGATATGAAAGAGCACTGCACCACTCTGCAAACCCTTGCAGAGGACGGGTTCAAGCGCCATAGTGGAGCCCATAAAAGCAGCTTCCAGAGGAAATCTTACTACTCCAACAAGAAGTACCCCTCTAATAGGAAATGGCAATATAACAAATAAGAACTTCTCCTACAGCAGCCCCTCTCACCAGCGCAACTCCCAGTGGGACCACAAACAGAAGAACAACAACAACCCACCCCCTGCAAAAAGGTGGACCATCCTTTTGACGCCTATCCACCGGCAGCCACCCGAATCGGGGCTCGCCTAACTTACTTCCTAGCCGAGTGGCAAAACATCTCCTCCGACTCCTGGGTTCTCAAGATCATTCGAGAGGGCTACCGAATGCATTTCAGCACAACACCTCACCAAAGCACTCATCCTATCAGCGACACCCCCCCACACCTGCGCCTAGCCATGGCCGCGGAACTGATGCACCTGCTGTCCTCCAATGCTATAGAGCAGGTACCAGCGGCCGAGATAAACTCTGGCTTCTACTCCAGATACTTCCTCATTCCCAAAAGGACAGGCGGTTTCCGCCCCATCCTCGACCTCCGCAAACTAAACAAGTTCATCAAAGAGAAGTTCAGGATGTACTCTCTCAACTCCATCCTGCCCCTGATTCAACCCGGCAATTGGATGGCATCCCTGGACCTACAGGATGCCTACACCCACAAGTCACACAGGCAGTACCTTCGCTTCAATGTACTGGGCCAGCATTACCAGTACAAAGTCCTTCCTTTCGGCCTATCGCCAGCTCCACGGACGCATCCAACTTAGGCTGGGGTGCTCACATTCTGCAATTCAGCATGCAAGGGGCCTGGTCGCTGCAGGAGAGACTCCTGCACATCAACCTCCTAGAGCTAAGGGCCATCAAATACGCTTTCAAAGCGTTCCTAACACACATACAAAGGAAATCCGTCCTCATCCAGATGGACAATCAAGTGGCCATGTTCTACATCAACAAGTAAGGGGGCACCGCATCTCGCTCCCTCTGCAAGGAAGCGCTGCAGATATGGTCCCTGGCCCTGAAAAACGGGTGCAATCTCCATGCCTCCTAGCTGCCGGGTGACCAGAACACCTTAGCCGACAAGCTCAGCAGGCAACTACAACCACATGAGTGGACACTCCTTCCGGAGGTCACCGACAGTCTCTTCCATCATTGGGGGCACCCGAGCATCGACCTATTCGCCATGGAGCAGAACACAAAATGCCCCCTGTTTTGCTCCAGGCACCCGTCCAACAGGAGATTGGCAGCGGATGCATTTGATGTGTGCTGGGGGAGTGGTCTCTGATGTATGCCTTCCCCCGACCCCTCTCATCCCTGCGACACTCCAGCGGTTAGTTCGCGACAAAGCTCGCGCCATCCTAGTGGTTCCCTACTGGCCCCGCTAGATGTGGTTTGCACTTCTCCAGCGCCTAACGCAAGGGGAACCGAAACGCCTGCCACTCAGGCCGGAACTACTCATGCAGGACGGAGTCAAGACAAGGCACCCCGACCTCAAAGCCCTAGCTCTCACTGCCTGGAGGTTGAGCGGATGAGCCTTTCTACACTCGGGCTGCCGTCAGAGGTGCAGGACGTGGTCCTAGCAGCCAGAAGGCCCTCTACCAGAAAATCCTACGGCCTCAAGTGGAAGAGAATCAGCATCTGGTGCACAGCGCAAGGGTTGGAGCCCACCACTTGTCCGCTTCCCGATGTCCTACAGTACCTTACTTCTCTATCTAACCTTGGCCTTAAGACTCAATCCGTCAGGGTGCACCTCTCTGAGATTGCAGCGTTTCACGCTCAGCCTAAGGGAGAAACCTCTATTGCAGCACTGCCCTTGACAAACCGCTTCATGAAGGGCCTGGCAAATCTGAACCCCCCGATCAGACACCCCGTTCCAACCTGGGACCTCAACACTGTCCTCCTTCGCCTGACCAAGGAACCCTTCGAGCCACTGCAGTCGGCCGAAATGAAGTACGTCTCCTGGAAAACTCTGTTTCTAGTAGCCGTAACATCTGCCAGGAGAATCAGCGAATTGCAGGCATTAGTGTCCCACCCCCCTTACACGCAGTTGCACCAGGACCGAGCATCCTTGAGAACCAACCCAAAGTTCGTACCCAAAGTGGCATCTGTCCTCCACATCAATCAATCCATTGAGCTTCCATCCTTTCTTCCCAGAACCTCATGCCTCAGAGGAAGAAAGTCGCCTGCACATGCTAGACTGTCTCTGGGCCCTCTGAATCTACCTGCTCCAAACTCAGCCCATTCGCAGACGCGAGCAACTGTTCGTATCCTTCGACCCAAGCTGGCCGGGCAGGCCTGTCAACAAGAGAACCCTTTCCCACTGGGTCGCCTCCTGCATCTCCTATTGTCTCGACCCTACAGGCACACAGAACCTGCCAAAAGTGGGCCCTCACAAACTAAGAGCGCTGGCCACAATTGCCAACCTTCGTTCTGTCCCTCTGATGGACGTCTGCAGAGCAGCCACCTGGACCTCCCCGCAAACGTTCCAGAAACACTACTGCCTCGATCTCAGGGCCCAGGAAGACTGCGCCTTCGGAACAGCTGTCCTCTCCACCGCGACGGATGGGAGAGAGGCTGCTTAAGCCCTGTAGTTCTGGACTCCTGGACTTGCATCCTTCTGTATCATGTCCATGTTGATTGCACTGTTTGCACAACCACTGTGTTGCACTAGTTATTTGCACTGTTGCACAGCCACCTTTGTTTTGTTGCACTACTTGCACAACCTGTTACTGCATTCGCACCTTATGCTCCTGTTTGCACCACCTGTTACTTCACGCATATTGCTGCAATAAAGATGTGTTGCATTAATGTGTTACGCCTATCTGATCCTTAATTAGCTACTAAGCTTCCTCCTCCACCTCAGCATGCTCTGCAGCTAGGGAGGCACCAAGTGTGGCTGACGCAATCCTGCTGGTCCATGGAGAAAACGAGGTTACTTACCTGTAACGGGAGTTCTCTGTGGACAGCAGGATAAGTCAGCCACACAATCCCGCCTGCCTCCCCTGGAGGAGGTCAGCCTGCCGTATCCACTCCCTGCCCGGGAACTAGCTAGCTAGGAACACACTGGCCGGACTAGGTGGCGGACTGGTAGGATGGGCTACCTAGGCATGCTCAGAAAGGCTCACCTTTCTGAGCTCTGGAGAGCACTTCCGTATGCATGGCGCCACCCGGAGGATGTCACCAAGTGTGGCTGACTTATCCTGCTGTCCACGGAGAACTCCCGTTACAGGTAAGTAACCTCGTTTTTTCCTTGATGTGCTGTTTATGATGTTTACCTAGATTGGTCTCCCAACAGTGGTGGGATGGAGTGGTTAGGGTGGTATATATATCCTGGTTTCGGTGTATTCCCTTTTGTTGTTATTTCCTATGTATTATTTGTCTAAGTCCTCCTCAATTTCTGTACAAGATTTGTTCTTGGCCTTATTTGTATAAATTGCATAAAGATAATTTTTTTTAAAAAAAATTTTAAAAGAGAAAAAAAACACAAATCTTAAAACAAAGTGCTAAGTTCTGACAAGAATCTTAGGAATAAAAATGAATTCATTCATTTAGAATTTGTATATTTGAGGGTATTTATTATCTCATTGAAAAGCTACCCAATAGGAAACAACTTATCCTTAACTGTGATCCCACTGTATTGTTTCAAAAGGTTTGAACAGCAAATTTTCCAGACCTATGGAGTCCAAATCAGGTTCTTGAGGACAAGAATGGACACATCAACTCTGCTTCAACTGCAAAATAGAGCTGGAGAACAGAGTTGGAAAAGCAAAGTGAAAATCAATGGTCTGATTTAGAATTACACTCACACATTAATTGACACACTGCTCCGGCCTCCAGGGTACCATTTTGTCATATGGCAGTGGTAGTATCAAGAACAAACCCATCTATCTTCTGTCAAGAGTCTTGTTAGCTTCAGTGTTGCCGAGAACACTTGTTTTTTTGTGTTTTTTTTTTTAAACAAAGAAACTTTGTTTCACAAAGACAGTACTCCATCTAGAGCTCAGCTCTTCAAAAGAAAAAATTGCTAAAATGTATTTATCCAAACACAGTATGTGTCCGTATTAGAAGTTTGAACAGAAACAGAGCATGGACTGTCACACATCTAGGGTTCATAGGAGCTGGAATTCCCCTCCACTCGTTTCCCCTCATCACACCATATATAGTATGTTTGCCTGTAGATGATATCATGCCATTAGTTCACCATAATGTGATATAAAACAAGGGTAAAAGTACAAAGAATGAGCCCAATTGGACAACCCCCTTCCAACCCATATTCCTGCTTTTGGTATGTGCAACATATCAGCACCTGACTTTTTATTATTAGGCAGAGAGAAGATTAATAGGAGGCTTCCGGTCTTCTTCCAAAAAAAACAGTTAAATATCAGGATTCTGTTGCCCAAACCAAGTATTTTTACCACCTTAACGTTCTATTTATTTTATATTCATTTGGTTTTAATTCATGCTTTTTTTTTTTTATTGGTAGCTCAAGGGGAGTTACACACTGCACTTGAATGTATGATAACATGTGCTACTCACTGTATGCAATAAGACCTATTTACTAATAGCATGCATTAATGGCAATAGTGGGTGGATAAGGAAAGGAAGGTCAAAGTGTGGTCTAAAAGAGCTATAGAGATCTTCAGCTAAGACTGGGAGAATGTTGACTGCTCAAGAACTGAAAGATTCCATCTTCCCAAACAGGCCATGTTTCTGGAGTAAACTACTGCTGAAAGAAAGCCACAGGATATGTCACAAGGCATCTACAAAGAAACATATAGAGGACACTGCACACGTGTCAGAGAAGGCTATGTCCTCAGATGAGACCAAAGTGGAACATTTTCAGTCTCCATGTTAAGCAACACAAGTGGCATAAAAAACAAATACAGCACATCAGCCTACTTTAATAAACTTCCCACTATGTTTGTGCCCAAAGACAATGGAGAATGAAGTGACTTCTCCAAGGTCACAAGGAGCATCAGAGGGATTTGAACCCTGGCTCTCAGCCTGCTCATACTATTAAGCTACTTTTCCACCCCACGGTATAGAGTTGTGCATGGAAGAGCGTACTGGGAAAAATGGTAGAAACCATCATAAAGAATAAAATTACTCAGCATGTAGATAGTCATGGCCTAATGGGAGACAGCCAACATGGCTTTAGACAAGGAAGATCTTGTCTTACTAATCCGTTATGTTTTTTTTGAAGGTGCGAATAAACAGGTGGACAAAAAGGTGAGTCGGCTGATATAGTATATCTGGACTTTCAGAAAGCCTTTGACAAGGTCCCTCATCAGAGACTTTTGGCAAAACTAAAGAGTCATGGGATAGGAGGCAGTGTACTATTGTGTATCAGGAACTGGTTAAAAAAAGATAGAAAGTAGAGGGTAGGGCTAAATAGCCAATTTTCCCAATTGAGAAAGGTGTATAGTGGTGTACCCCAGGGATCTGTGCTGGGTCCACTGCTTTTTGACATATTCATAAATGACCTGGAAAAGGGAATAACGAGTGAGGTTATCAAATTTGCAGATGACACAAAACTATTTAAAGTTGTTAAAACCCAAGTAGGATTGTGGAAAATTGCAAGAGGATCTTGATAAATTGGAAGACTGGGCATCAAAATGGCAGATGAAATTTAATGTGGACAAGTGCAAAGTTATGCACCTAGGGAAGAACAACCCAAACTATGGTTACACGATGCAAGGTTCCACATTAGGAAACACCACCCAGGAAAACGATTTAGGCGTCATTGTTGATAACATGTTAAAACCCCCGGCCCAGTGTGCAGCGGCAGCCAAGAGAGCAAATAGAATGCTAGGTATCATAAGGAAAGGAATGGAAAACAAAACAAAAGATATTAATGCCTCTATATTGTTCCATGATGAGACTGCACCTTGAATATTGTGTGCAATTCTGGTCACCGTATCTTAAGGATATAGAGTTATTAGAAAACGTTCAGAGAAGAGCCATCAAAATGGTAAAGGGGATGGAAAGATACTCCTATGAAGAAAGGCTAAAAAGGTTAGGGCTCTTTAACCTGGAAAAGAGACGGCTGAGGGGAGATGATAGAAGTCTATAAATTAATGAACGGAGTGTAATGGGTAAACGTAGATCCATTGTTTATGTTATCAGAATATAGAAAGACTAGGGGACATACAATGAAGCTACAGGGTAAACTATTTAAGACTAATAAAAGAAAATATTTTTTCACTCAACGTGTAATCAAACTCTGGAATTTGTTACCCGAGGATGTAGTAAAGGCTGTTAGTGCAGCTGGATTTAAAAAAGGTTTGGACAAGTTCCTGGAGGAAAGGTCCATAAACTATTATTAAGAAGAGACCCAGGATATCAATGCTTGACCCAATACAAGCATTGTGGAACCTGTGTCTTTTGGGGAAACTGCTAGGTACGTATGACCTAGATTGGCCACTGTTGGAAACAGGATAGTGGGCTTGATGGACCTTGGTCTGACCCAGTATGGCATATCTTATGTTATGTTGACATTAATCATCCACAATCTCACCTCTACACCAATGAAGAGTTCTCTTGGTTGGGAAAATACTTTGCTTCAGACAAATTTTACCATGATTTGAAAAAAAGTCAATCCAGAATCCTG
This sequence comes from Ichthyophis bannanicus, assembly GCA_033557465.1. Lineage (NCBI taxonomy): Eukaryota > Metazoa > Chordata > Amphibia > Gymnophiona > Ichthyophiidae > Ichthyophis > Ichthyophis bannanicus. Next base: position 111,989,664 of record CM066049.1, on the reverse strand, counting down.
CACTTGTTGTTAAAAACTGGGTTTTGGACCATAGCTATTTTCATTTGGGACAGGGAACTGGTAAAGAATTTGTTACATATGTATTAATAGACAGCAATCATTATAGAAACAACTCCTTATTTTATCCTAGAAGGAGAACAGTTCTAGAATATAACATCCTCGCATTAGCTTTTCAATTAAGCCAATTCTTTAGATGAGAAATACAAATATATTTCTCCTTTTCCCAACATAATTCTTCTTTAGCGGCAGCACTGAAAGAACTCCCGATTGAATTACTGATGAATAATATGGCAGACAATATATTTGCAGAACAAATTACTCCCTAAAAATATCTATGTATGTTTAATGTCTATGTAAATTGCTTCATTACATTTGGTAGCTAACTTGCTATTACCACCAGTGTAGTATCCAAAAAGTCTTTTTAATTGTTTTACCCATTCTTGCTAGTTTGAAATTAAAAATTAATATGGATTAACAAAAAAAAATGCTAAAGGAAAAAGAATGAAACCATGAATTTTAGAGTTCCATTCAACCAATAACCCTTGCACATTCTGCCTGATAAAAATCTTCAAGAAACTCTTGTGTTTCATTGCTTAAGGTTGCCATCCAGATAAAGATTTTTGAGACGCTCATTAACATTGTCCCTGGGATTGTGCTAATTACATTACATCTGCGCCAAACTGCAGGAGAGGCTGATGAGATTCCAAGCAAATAAAGGCTGCTCTAATACAGTACTTTTTTTTTTTTTTATCCAAGAGGTGCGTTTGTCATGTTAGTCCATTGGGATAGATAGAAATAAAGGTCAGCATATAAATTACATGGTGTACCTTTTTACTGAACTAACTAAATATATCTATGATTAGTTTTTAAGGGCTGTTGAAGGGGTCATATCAGTATATTGTTACATTGTAGGTGATGCTTTAATGGAACTGCTGAGGGGTGCTGTTCTTCCGGAATTTCAAACCCTACAATCATACTTGAAAATGCTGTTTTGCAAGTCAGTGAATTTTTGTTCAGCACATGGATTACCTATTGCCAAGATCTTAGATGGCCAGTGTAGGATCAAGAGAGAAAGCGAAGTTACTTACCTGTAACAGGAGTTCTCCGTGGACAGCAGATAAGTTGGCCATACCTGGCGACGTCCTCTGACAGCACCATACGGAAGTGCTCTCTAGAGTTCAGAAATGTAAGCCTTTTGAGCATGTGTATGTAGTCCAACCCACCGGCCCACCCCTAGTCAGCCCAGTAAGTCCCCAGCCGAGTCTCATGGCTAGGCAGACAGGCTATTGGCAAGACCAACCTTGTCCAGGTGAGGTGGGTGGGTTCATGTGGCCAACTTATCCTGCTGTCCATGGAGAACTCCTGTTACAGTTAAGTAACTTTGCTTTCTCCATGGACAAGCAGGAATTGCCAGCCACACCAGGTGCCTTCCTAGCTGTGCGACTGTGCATTGAGGTGGAAAAGGGAGGCCAAGACAAGGCTTTAGCATTATTTATTGCATAATTCCACATTTAAAAAAAATAATCTGTCACCGGTCAACCAGGACCATGGTGGACAATCGTACAGAAACATAGGAGCATTACATGGACCATAGCCTGTGGCAGCAGCATGAAGGCAACAAAGGACAAGGAACAAGTGGCCAACAAGGCCCATGAATAAGTCACACAGGTGGGAATGACAAAAAGAATCATTTTATAACGTCAACAGTTTGATCTAGGGAAGAGTCAAGGCCATAAGGAAGACAGTGATAAAAGCTTACGGAAAAGTGAGGTGAAGGTAAAACAGGAAAGTATGGGGACTATTAAAAGAGAAGGTAAAATGCAGAGGCATCATTCAATGACAAGCAAAACACAAAAATAAACATACTTCAGTTGAAGTCAAACTTTCTATATCTCTTTGCAAGCATCAAGGCAGTTTGCAATAATTACTACGTTTTTGCTGAAAAAATTATGACAGGTAACCTCTTTAGTTTCTTACTCATTCTGATCATTTCCATAATGAGGCAGTGTGACTTTTTAAAAAAATTATTATTTATAAATTATATATAAATTGCTACATCCAGGCAAAATAACATAAATGAAAGGAAAAACAATGGATTATATCATGACCAGCAAAACAAACAACCCCCCCCCCCCCAAATATCCTTAAACAAAAATCAAGATTCATGTCATCCATATCATTTAGTCCCCAATACAATAGGAAATAATAGGGGCGTATTAGGTAACATAACACTTGGTGCAAAATCAGCACCACAGTAATTATAAAGTAGGCAAAACAGGTAAAGACTTAAGTGTCAGCCGTATGGGATGTCTTAGAAACTTCTACCACAATTTCCTCCCTAGCCATTAAGAACTCATTGAGCTGCCTAGATTCAAAGAAAACATAACCTTTTTGCTAATAAACCACATAACATTTGGCAGGAAATTTCAGAAGAAAAGTTGCACCCAGAGCCAAAACTCTGGGGTGAAAAGCCAAAAGACTTTTCCTTCTCATCTGCGTAACTCGTGAAAGATCAGGAAAAAACTCACACTTTAGAACCTAGAAATTCTACATTGATATTCTTAAAAGTACAATCGAAGTATAAAAAATTTATCTGATTCCAACGCCAGGGTAACTAGCAGAGTTGACTTATCAGTGATGACCTCCAGGGAAGACTCTAAAAACCCCGTCAGGTCACCCTTCTCAGCATGAGCTGTAAGGGTATTAGTCACCACCCCTCAACCCAGCAGACAAGTACTGTGCCCGAACCAGAGGTGGAAACTGATCCTGGGGAAGCTTAAGCACCTCCCCAAAATACCTCCTCACCACCTCCAATGGAGAGAGAGTAGGGGTGACCGTGGAAAATTTAGAAAACGAAGGTTACAACGTCTAACCTGGTTTTCTAAATATTCTGTTTTTCTGGCGGACACATTCTTATCCACAACCTGGGCATTCACTACTTCATGCAAATGCCGAACTTCTTGCTCAAGCTTAGACAGTCTCTCCGCCTGACTAGACTGGTCATTAGACAGAGTTCCGCACATAGACTTAACCCCAAGCAAATCATTATTTACCACACCAAACATCATCTTACAAGAGGAACTGAGTGAAGTCAGGCCATCCCACAGTGTCTCTAAAGTTATAACCGTAGGTTTCACCAGTAAAGGCCTCCCCGAAAGGTCCTCTCCCTGTGCGGCGTCCACTTCAATTTCCTCCATCACCACACCAGCTTCAGTTGTTTTCTGCCGATACTCCAATATCACAGGGGAAGATCCATTGACCAACACTCCTCCCAAGGACCCCTCCTTCGGCGTGCTCGACAGCAGGCCTGTAAAGGAACCAGCATCTGGCACTACAAAACTTCCGGGTCTCGGTAGGGGGGGGGGGGGGGGGATTTTGCATCTCCGGCGAAAGCCAAACCCCCGACACACTCAGCACCGATGTCTCAGCAACCGGCACTGCCGAAGACACAGCTTCTGCTCCGCGTTGAAAACCACACTCCCCTAAGGTTCGTTGAGCCGTAAGACATGGCATGACCATCCCGGGAGGATCCACAGCCTGCTTTCGCTTCCTCCGCCCCATTCCAACAGGCGGGGAGCGACTCAGCACAAACTCAACCAAGAGAGAACTGCTTCACAATTCGGAGCGTCCCGTCGCCATCTTGTCACGCCCCCAAAATCAATCAAACCTTCCCGGCAGTGTGACATTTTGAAAGAAGTCGTTAACAAGTTAAGTCCATTTAGATACTCCAACAACAATGGTCGACAATTGAGCTATAAGGGATATTTTTATACATGACTAGATGTCGCTCCCTTTATCTTTTTCACAGCACTGACCCAATAATGGGAGCAGGACCAGTCCAAGGGTATCTACTGCCCTAAGTGACCCCTCCGCCCTGCCCCTTATGGGGAAGCCCAGGTTCTACCCTCCATCCCCAGGCATCCATCATCCCCCCCCCCCCTTTCCCTTCTCCCTCACCTGGGGGAGGCAAAACCATGACCGCACCACCATACATCAAAGCAGTACAGAGAAAAATGCTTCAGCACCTCAGCGGGCCTTGAAACACTCATGCCACACATGCACTCATGGCCTACAGCTCCTGCCCTCTCGGACAAGCTTTCTGTTGGATGGGGCAGAAGCAGCAGGGCATGTGTGTGCTATGGCTGCATCAAGGCCAACTGCAGTGCCAAAGGCCTACCCCTGCTGCTCCTTTAAAGCATGGTGGAAGAGCCATGATGCCACTCCCCAGAGTCTGCCTAGTGGATGGCCTGACCCCAGATGGGAGCATAGTTCTTGAAACCTAGTTACAAGTGTGTCCACTACAAGTTATTTGCAGAGTTCCATCTCTACCTAAAAAGGCAAATTTTAGATAGTATGCAGAAATCATAATTGAGATGTTGAGTTTGGGACATAGACAATCCCAGCAATGCTTTAGAAAAAAATTCTGCACAACATAAATCCTTTTCCAAAACATGTGCAAGGACAAGTAGACATGCACATATAGAACTGCAGTAGACGATTCACAATATCACACATGGGAAAACTCAGCAGAGACAGCAAAGTATCTTATACATGTAAGGGCCAGCACTTACGCATAGAAGTTGATAGTTTGTAACTTGCATGTGGAATTTACATGTGTAAGCTGCAAACCTGTATGTATAAATGCTGCCAAATAACTACAGAGGCCACTATTTTTAATTCATTTCAATTTGAAGGGGAAAACAAAGATTAAAATAACCCTTTTAACCCCTTTTGTAAAGGGCTGGTTGAAACAAGATCTTTTTATAAACCTATATGCACCAAGCAGCAGCCATAAATCTCGACATGGACAAGTATGGTCATAAACATGGCCGGGCCACGTTCTAGCCATGTACCAGATATGCTCCCTTGCAATTTATACATATTATGGACATAGTTGTTTCCACATGGAAATAGCAAGTAAAGTTTTTAGAGTCACAAAAATGTGAATTTGCATGGCTAAGAAATTTAGCTTGTTTCTGAGAACAAAGTTCCTGGTAATCTTTTATGAGATTGGACTCTGCAACTTTTCCCTCACTTGGGTACCTGAGATTTCTCGGTCCTATAGGCAATTCTGCAACATTGGCATAATCAGCCCAGTTATCTTTCACCTATTGTCTCAAACCACTGAGCCAAAACTACTGACAAATTGCTATCCTCATGACTCTTTGACTCCAATGTTTTAGTGTGATGTTCACATACATTAGAACAAGCTACAATAATGTTGCTGTGGTCAGCCTAGCTAGGGTTTCCAACTGGCTCCAGATGCGCCCGACAGGCTTGATCCAGTCCTGCGTTTACCCCACTGCATGCAGGAACATGTAGTTCTGATTTTTCCATTGCACTCCATAAGAAAAAGCAAGACTACATGTCCCTGCATGCAATGGGGTAAACCCAGGACTGGATCAAGCCTGTCGGGCGCATCTGGAGCCAGTTGGCAACACTAAGCCTAGCTAAAAGATGATGGGGGGGGGGGGGGAGGAAGATGAGGAGGCCGAGAATGGACTCCTGTGACGTGGCACAAAAGTCACTTTACTGTAAGTCAGAAATATAATTTCTACTATATGGAAATGCTTGCCAACTGAAAGGCCTTATCAGGTGATATTGTTTTAAAGTTCCTCATAACCATAGAGCACCATATAATGTTTCAGATAAAATATCCTAACATCAAGTATCCAGCACTGAAAAATGTGTTTGTCAGTTACTAGAATTGATATCTTAAATCAGCAGCTCTGGAACTCTGAGCGCACCTTGGGAGTCTCTTAAAAACCTCATTTGTATTTTGAATGTCAAAAGTAAATGAAAAATGATCCTACTAACTAACTAATGAAAACTTTGGTAGTGACACTGGAAAAGTAAAACATGCTGTGCCATATTTTTCTGCTCCATATTGGAGAAAAGGATACACCCTATTAGAATTAGGAGACCTTTTACTAAATGCTGCTAACAGTTAATGTGCATTTTAGTAAGTGAATCCTAATGTGCAGGCATGCCAGCTAGCAACTGCAGAAATGCACATTAAATGGCTAATGGGTTAGGGGTGGAACATGGGCATGGCAAAGACATTAGCATGCTAGCAAAGTTAACTTGGCACTTGCACAGTGTGGCAGATGTGGCCAGCGTGAGGCACAACCCAATATTCCACAGCCAATAGAGATTTTTAAAAAATATATTTAAATTTTGGGACAAGCATCCAGACAACTGCCCTAGCCCTCTTTGGGTTTTAGGCCCACAGAAGGTTAAACTCTTTGTAACCCTAGACTTTTCCACCAGCTGTAACAACTCTTTGATTGCTCTTAGCAGGGCTACTCTGCTGAATCCAGCACTTCCATAACAAACCAAACTGCTACTCAAAGTTTCTTCACTTCGGGCAGCCAAGCCCAGCAAACAGCCTCTCCAACCAAGTAGAACTCCAGTAGCAAGCCCGCAGAGACAGTAATAAATTCAAATACTTCCTACCTCCATAGCAGACTCTCTTTTACAGGTAAGCAGTCTTCAGGTATACTCCAGACCCTGAGGGTTCTTCACTCTCTCTCTCTCTCTCCTAGGTCTCCTGCTTTCTGGTTTAACCCCCAGGACCTGACCACACCCTCCCCAGCCATTTTCCAGCCTAGTTTCTTAAAGGGGCAGGCGTTTGGGCTCTTACAGGGAAAATGCCTCACCGGTTCTGAGATTGGCTGCGTATTTCCTATACACTCCATCACACACAGACTCATCTGATGGCATCTCTATGGGTGCTGTTAGCTGCACCCACATTACTTTGCTGCTTGTTACATGCATTAGCTGCCAGAGAGCATGCCGGTCACACCTCCAGCAGCTAACTCAAAGGCTTCTTAAGTGCAAAACCTTAATGACATTTAGTAATAAGGCCTCAGTCTCCATGCACCATATTATCGTGTAAAAGATTTTCTCAGTTAAATGCCATAGTATTTGACCCCCATTCAGAGCTACAGTACACTACATGGTTAGTGCAAAAGGAATTTCAGGATGTCACACCATTGTGCAATGTACTTGCAATGATGGGTGTGAAAACATGGAGGGCAAAGTTATTGCCAACACAACTGCTATGGTTCATGGTATTATGAGTGCATCAGACCAATGTTATTTCGTGCTCAGAAGGTCTCAGACTTGTCGGCACTATAGCATAGATGTAAAGATATCCATCATGGTGCCTAATAGCATCAATCACCTTTTTGGCACATTTTTACACTAATGTAACTAAAATCCCACAAGTGATGTCTTCAAATTATTTATAAACTAAATGCTACTTAACTTTAAGTGCTCCCCAATGACATCCCTTGGCGCCTTCTCTTGCGTTTCACTCTTTATGAGCTTCTTCAGGGGGATTCGCAACTGTGCTGCAGACGCTACCCTCACCGAGGTTTTGTAGATCAGTACATGTTCAGAAAAACGCGGCGCTGTAAGGTGAAGAGGGAAATACCCCCCTGACTGGCCTAATAATTTTCACTCCTTCCAAAAAAATGCGGCAACAAAGCAATTCTTTTCGCTCTCATGCTATTTCACATCCCTATTTGCAAATGGCAAGACAGGACATGTAAAAGGGGAGATGGGCACATTCTGAAATTGTGCCACAGACTCTTCTAGGTGCCCAAAGTGCCAGATCCCCATATTAATAAAGCTATTACTACACTATAAACCCCTAGTGTAACTTTCACACAAATAGTCCAAACAAAAAGAAAAAGCTTTCCTTGTACTTAAAAGGATCTATCCCTTGGGAGCTAAATCAGCAATGTCTCCATCTTATGAAACACTGTTGATAAATACCAACTTGACTTGAATACTGTAATGTGGTTTAAAGAGCTTCAGTTCAGGGATAAACAGGTGGCTTGTCCACAGAGCTCTCAATCCTGGTACACTTAGGCACACCTATCACTCCCACATATCATTCATTGGCTCACACCAATTGTTTCACAATTTTTCTAAATACATTTACAAACAAACTGAAAACACTGAGTTTTAGGTGAATAAACCACATCAAGAGCATTCAACTGTTAAGGCTGGGAGGCACTAATGTCAACTCAAGTTTCGCCCGTTTCTCTTTTTCAGACTGCATCAGGACTTTGTCTAATACACTCCCACCATAAAGGTCTCTCGCCAACTTACTAACTGTTATTAAAAGGATACAGCATGGTATCCAAAAAAACCTTAGCCAATCACTTTACAATGCTAACATCCAATCAATGGAGTCGTTCATACCTATTGGATGAATCACATTCAAACTAAGAATCCATCTCTGCTCAGAATGCGCCAAAAATTGCATTAGGTCTCCTCCCCTTTGAACATCAATTTGGTCTATAATGAACCACCGCAAGTCAGGACCGTACTGAGGTTGAATCGCACCCTGTGCGACTTGCACATCGGGCATGCACCCCCCCCCCCCCCCCCAAATCCACTTTCTGGACAGCAGCAGGAGAGAAGAGATGCACACGAAGTGCAAGTCGCCGGCGTACGAAGCAGATCTGTCCCTCCCTTCTCTGACATCATGTCAGAGAAGGGAGAGACCAGACCTGCTTAGCGTGCCATGAGAAGGCTTAAGAGGCACATTTCAGCTGTCTGGCGTTGCCTGCTGCCACTGAGCAAAGAAAAAGTGGTGGCGGTAGGCAACGGCAGACAGTTGAAATGCGCCTCTTAAGCTTTTGCGTCCTGTGCAGCCACACCGCTCGCACAGGGCTAGGTACGGTCCTACCGCAAGTCTCCCCAACTATGACGATGATCTAAACCCGGGGTCTCAAACACGCGGCCCGCGAAAGAACTTTGTGCGGCCCGAGACGGAGTGAAACAAAAAAACCCTGGCTTCTGCTGCTGCCGTTGCCGCCATGGCAGCGGCAGAATCAACTGTCAAATTTTAAAAAAAACTGGCTTCTGCTGCTCAAGCAGCAAAATCAGCTGTCCTGCGGCCCCTTCCCCTCTGCCCGGAGATCCCTGAGTCTGCTCCATCAGCAGCGTGCTTTTCAAGCCGCGAAGAGAGTATTTCCCTCTCTCGCGGCTTGAAAAGTGAATAAGCTTAATCCACGCGAGAGGGAAATACTCTCTTTGCGGCTTAAAAAGCCCGCCGCTGATGAAGAAGACTCAGGGCTCTCCGGGCAGAGGGGAAGGGGCCGCGGGACAGCTGATTTTCTGCTGCAGCAGCAGAAGCCAGTTTTTTTTTAAATTTGACAGTTGATTCTGCCGCTGCCACGGCAAAAACGGCAGCAGCAGAAGCCAGGGTATTTTGGGTTTTTTTGTTTCCCTCCAACGCGGGCCACGTGTTTGAGACCCCGGTTCTATATGATGTGGCTCGGAAGCACTTCACTTCACTTGTCAGCAGCAGAAGCCAGGTTGTTTTTTTTTAATTTACCTGGGCTGATGGGAGGGAGGGAGGGAGGGGGGGTGTAGGACTGGAAATGGGTTGATGGGGGTTTGGAGGTGGAGGTGGGCTGATGGGGGGAGTTAGGACTGGTAATGAGCTATGGAGGGGCTGACTGAAATGGGGTAATGGGGGTTAGGACTGGAAGTGGGCTAATGGCAGGGGGGGGGTTTATGACTGGTAATGGGCTATGGTGGGGGATAGGAATAGAAATGGGCAGATGGGGGTTAGGACTGGAGGTGGGCTGATTGGGGGGTTAGGACTGGAGGTGGGCTGATTGGGGGTTAGGACTGGTAATGGCCTATGAGGGGAGGTACGACTGAAAATGGGGTGATGGGGGATAAGACTGCAAGTGGGCTATGGTGGGGACTAGGACTGGTAATGGGCTATGGGGGGGGTAACACTGAAAATGGGGTGATGGGGGGTAAGACTGGAAGTGCGCTATGGGGAGGTTAGGACTGGTAATGGGCTGGGGGGTTGCTAGGACTGGAAATGGGCTGAGTGGAAGGGGGGCTTGAACTGCAAATGGCTGATGGGGAGGGGGGCTTGGAATGAAAATGGGCTGTGAGGGGAGGGAGCTAGCACTGGAAATGGGCTGAGTGGGGGGGGCTAGGATTGGAAATGGGCTGATGGGGGGCTAGGATTGGAAATGGGCTGATGGTGAGGCTAGGATAGGACTGGAAATGGACTGATGCAGGGAATAGAAAGGAGCAGATGCTGGGTGGGGCTGGAACTAGAAGGGAACGGATGCTGGGTGAGGCTGGAACTAGAAGGGAGCTGATGTTGGGGGAGGATTAGAATGGGATGGAGCTGGGAAAGTGAAATGGAGAGGGGAAAAATATTTTGTCTGGGAGAGAAGACAAATCTACAATTGGCCAGGTATTGGGAGAGTAAGTGGGGATTGAGGATGGAGGGGTAAAATTTGAGTGGATGAAATAGGAATGAGGAAAGAGCAAAAGGAGAAAGATTAGTATGTTAAAGCAGATGTAGAGAGAGAATGGAAAAAAAACTAGAAGAGAGAAGAAAGGACAAATGGACAGCAGACGATGGAGAGTTAGCAGAAGACATGAAGAAACCAGAAGAAAGTGGCTGGAACAATTGCAACTGAAAAAAAAATGCACAAAAGGTAGAAAAATCTCTCTTTATTTTGAATTTATTTACTGGAATATGTCAGCTCTGGGAAATGTGCATCATTAATGTTTGCGCTTTGTTTAGTACAAGAGGAAATTAATTTATAGTTTTATTTCTACAGTGTTGTTGTACATTCCAAGTTTGGCTTTTGGGGTTCCCAGTTTAATTATCATCTTCCTGTTTCTAAATCTTTTAGTCTTTCTTTATCCATACTCATTAAGAGGCATGTTTACTAAAAGTTAGTGTATGGTAACATTATGCAAATGAGGCCCCACATCTTAAGCAGCCCCTGGGTTACTTTACAAGCACTGTTCCCTCTAAGCTGTGCGCATGCACACACCTTGCCGAGCGAGCGCACATACTTTACAACAGAGCGCACAAAAATTACAGCTCTGATTCTGATAGAAAACAACACAGACGTCTTAAAATTTAAAAGTTATGATTGTAATTACTAGAAATTTCCTGCTTCATTTAGTAATTGTCTATTTTCATTTAATTTGATTAAAATCAATGTGGTGTACATACTGTATTCTGACGTGCAGTCAAATTTTAAAGTATATAACTCCGAGTGTCGTTATGTGGCGCACAAAAATTTAACCTTCCTTCAAAAGCTGCACACAGCTGATATTTTATGCGCACACAGCCTGCAGAAAATTAGAGGGAACATTGTTTACAAGTCCTCATTTGGCCCTCAAAGCAATTTGAGTTTGAGACCCCTGATCTAAACAGTAAGATACCAAGGCAGCTGTTAATGTTAGGTTGGTATTCAGCAACTGTGTTTCAGAAGATGGATACATTGTTACTTTGAATCCCAGGGGATAGATCTTTTTAAGCACATGGTATCTTTTTTTCTTTTAGTTTTAAACCCCCATCTTTGACATGTGCAAGTTTCTGAAATCAGGGGAAAACCTGCATTTGTTCAGTCCATTACTCCCCAATGCCCCATTTTACCTTTCAGGGTGAAGACAGGCTGATTTTACAAGGCACTTACACCTGCCCCTTTCTCCGCTACCCTCCACAAAATTTCTGACATTCTAACTTAGATGTCCCAAATTTCACCTACATGGCCACTTCTAAAATGTGCCTTCACATCTTTACCTATCAAAAGGACTCTTCTTTGACAAATTATATGCCCGTTGCCTTCTCAGCAAAGGTTGCATAAATCTGATTTTGCCATGGAACACACATCTGATTCCATTTTTTTCCTTTTTCTTGCATCCAAACGAGGTGATAATGTGATAGCCAGTCTTCTAAGCAAATTCACCAGCACTGTAAGAGTGTAATTACCAGTTCACTCACAAACAATTATGCAGCTAATGTCCTAAGGATGAAAGTGTAATTAAAGAATTTCACTCTTGGGCATATAAACTAATATCTTTTTCTGTCTATTCATTGATGTTCATTAAAACTTTACAGACCATTAACTAATTAATAATTGTATAATGCAAATAGGATGAGGTGGGGTGGATATAATATATTGTTCCCTGGCTATAAACAGCATTTCAATAGCACAGGAACAAAACACTTTCTCATTTTTATCAGAGATGGGTCCATCAGAAACATAAATCTCAGACGAGGAAAACCACTTTGAAAACTATTAAAGAAATTGAGACTCGTTAGGTTAAAACATGAATAGTGGCCAGTCAGATCAATGGTACCCACAGATGGGGGCACACACTACACATTGAAGGAAAGGCCCTCTCTTCTATCAGATACTGCTCCGATATAATTGATGGGATTCTCTGTAGGGATGTACATTCATTAACATAGTTTCAATACTGAGGGGGTTATTTTAGAAATAATATTAGTGATTTCCATATGTAAAATCTGACATATACACAGAGAAAGACATCCATGTGTAAATGCGATTTTAGAAAGGGCTGAATTTACACATGGATGCTCTTACTATGTAGAAGTTGTAAGGGGGCATGTCGGGAGTGTGGTTAGGGAGTGACCTGGGTGGATCAACAATCTATACATGTATTCCCCATTTCAGATAGAGAAAGGCACATGTATGGCCAAAACGCATACACATGATCATTCAATCCTTTGGCATTCGTTACCACATCGATGCCGATGACGTGCTGCTCTACACCCCTTTCTCAATGGATAACCCTAACTTCACTGGAATCACAGACTGCTTTAATGCCCGGTTCTCCCCAGTTCAAACCCTGTTCTCTGTAAACTCAATGTGACTTACGCATTGTAGTATGTTTCTGTTCATTGTGAACCGCACTGATTTTAATAGCGTGGTATATAAGAAATGTAAATAAATAAATAAATGCCATCTCTGACTGATTAGGAGCTCACAATCTGAAAGTGAACTAAGATAGAAGTTCTGTTCATCATGAAGGTTCCAACATTCATACCTCCTACTTTCCTACATGTTAAGAATGCCAAACTGAAAACTAATCAGGAGGTGAGATATCTAAGTGTCACCTTGGACCAACACCTGAATATAGAATCCCATATAAGCAATATCACAAAGATCATCTATCTCAAAATGTGTTCCCTCCGTCAGATTTGAACCTTATTGGAACCTACCGACTTAGTTTTCCGCGGAGCCGGCAGGACGTCCTCCTGTCACCGCAGAAAATTCTTGTTTTATTTCTTTAGTTTTCTTGTGGTCACGGCTGTCTTCCCGACGCCACCGGTACCGCTGGTGTTTTCTTTTCTTTTCTTGTAAAATCTCCTTTTTCACGGGATATTTTTTCTTCATAGTGTCCCGCGGTTTCTTAGGCCTTTCAGGCCTCTTCTTTTCCTTCATGGAACCGCCAGCCACTTTCTCCAAGAAATGTTCAGACTGTGGCGGTACAACTTTATTTTTAGACCCTCGAAGTCGGTGTCTAACCTGCTTGGGTCCTGACAACAGTTTGGTGAGAAGAGGTCTTCAACATCAAGGTTCCCTCGATACACGGTTTCCCTCCAACTTCGGGGCACCGTCCCCTTCTTCTTCTACACAGGATCAGGTAATCCACACACAGTCTGTTAAGACTAGCCAGCCCTCGAGTGGTAGGTCTCATGCACAGCATGTAGACGGCTCCGGCCTTGCCCTCGAGGGCCCACTGGCTTCAAAACCCCAGTGGGAGTCTTCGGTCTCCAAAGCCTTTCAGGGGTTTCAGGTTGTTCCTGGGGTTCACCCCTCACAGAACATACCTGAGCCGTATCCGGTGGCGGCAGCCACTTCGAGCGGTACCGATACCCCGGCATCGGCACTGGTGTTGGATGAGATACTCCTCACCATGGATGGTCATCTGGCATCCTCGGTGCCTTCGGGACCAATGGATACTCTCCAGACTGACTTTCCATTATCGGTATCAGCACCGATACTACCACCGATGTCGGTACCCTCCAGACGTGCATCGATAACCTTGCTTCTTTCGCTGCCGAGTCTCGAATCGATCTACAGTCTGGAGGACTGCGTACTGACTCGCCTTGGTACCGGCTCTCGGCGGTACCGAAGGCTCGGTTCCGATGATTCGGATCCGCAACTCTCGGCTCCCTCGAGGCCGATTGAGCTGCCCTCGATGCAGAGTTTGGAATCGATCTCTAGTCTGGAAGACTGGGTACCAATACGCTTTGGTACCGACACCAATCGATACCGGTGGCTTGGTACCGAGGATAGCACCCGGAGGTTTTTGGTTACCTCGGTACCGATTGAACGGTCACTGATGACTGCTCCGATGTCTCTGTCGGGCTCGACTCCGACATCGGTACCGGTATTGGCATCGGTACCGGTATCCACAGTAGCATCGTGACCAACTCCTGCCATGCTTTTTTCAACAGGATCGCTCCCTTCTATACCAAGCTTGGAGTCGATACCTGGCATGGACAATGTGGTAATGACGGTCGCTGCTCCTGACAGCCAGTACCGGCGACCATCCCTTAAGCATTCCACACTGCACTCTGCAGGATCTTCTATTCCTATATATTTGGATAGCTCTGTCGGTGCTCAGGCTAGTTCTTCAGATCTAACCTGTCCAAGGGAGAGTCCTGTTGGGGATCCCTCTTTTCAGAGTTTCCTACTGGATATAGCAAGATCTCTTGCCATTCCTATCCCAGGACATGATCCTGCACAAGGCTCTGTTTCTACCAAAGCAAAGGAGAACATAATGCTTCCTTTGCATCATTCCTTGCAGGATCTCCTTCTAGGAATGTGGGAAACACCTTTAAGGGTACCCCCACCTTCCAGAGCAACTGATCTCTTATATCAGGTGCCCCCCTCTCCAGGGTTTCAAAAGACTCAACTTCCTCATCATTCCATAGTAGTGGAATCAGCAATGCGGCGGGTAAAGAGTAAGAAAAAGCACTCTTCTTATCCGCCAGGTCGTGAGTCTAAGACACTAGATGCCTTTGGAAGTTAAACCTTCCAGACATCTATGCTTTCTGCAAGAATTCTCTCATATATTTTTTATATGAGTCTATCTCTTGAGGAGGTCACAAAGCAATTACATCTTTTGACTCCTTCCCTTCCAAAGTCCAAGAGTGCAGGCTATTCTTCACTGCTCAAGCATCTCCAGAATATCTCTTGGTTTCTTACTCGTGCTTCCCTAGACTCTTGAGTCTGTTAGCAGGACTTCTGCTATAACTATAGGGGCACGACGTAGAGCCTGGCTCCAAGCTTCAGACTTGGACAAATGAGCACAGCAAAGATTGGGACATACTCCTTGCACTGGAGACAATCTTTTCAACAAGGAGTCTTTACGTCAGGTTACTCAGTTGTCCACTGACTTACCTGTTCCTAGGGGCTGTTCTGCACCTTCTTCTGTCCCAGTAGGTAGGAAATGTCCTACCAAACTTTCTTCCCATAGAAGAAGAAGGTTTTATGCATCATCTGCCCATCATACAGATGTTCCCAAACAGGGGAAGCATCCTCCTGGTCTGCAGAGTTCAACCTCTCACCAGGCTCAGCAAACCCAGCAACCACAGGGTTTCTGATCAATCCATCAAATGCTTGTCACTCTTGGGATTAGAATCTGCAGTTGATTCTTCTCAATAGAGGCAATCCACTACTGTCATTCTAAATCCTAAACATGGATCTCTTCCCGAAAGACATCCATTCTTTCTTTGTTTTATGAGCTGTCAGGATGTTCATGCTTCTAGGTCACAGGGTTCTCCTCTTCTTCCTGCTAGGGAAAGAGGTCTATCCACTATCAAATGATAGTTCCTGTGCCAGCATGTCTTTTTTCCTTTCTATAAACTTACTACTTTGTAAGTTTTCTTCAGCTCCATTCTCTTTACCCTCTTACCAGGTTTTTCCTCTGTAAGAGTGGTATTGCTTCACTGGAGGGCTTTTTCTTCAGCCTCTCTAGTTTTGTTACTTTTCCAGTGCGGAGTTCTCTTCTCTGAGCTGACTCCTCTTTTTCAATCTTGCTTTGAAGCAGTTCATCAGACACGTCCAGAGTTTTCTACTCTTGTTCTGTTCTTTCTGTTTTTAAACAGTAACATTCTTTCTGCTGTCTGCAAAGCAACTGCTAATGCAGGAGCCTTAATGTTTGGATCACTGGTTCTTGTCCACCAGCAACCAGATTTGTCCTCCACTAACATTCTGTCTGGTCTTAGTAGTGGCTCCAAGTCAGTGCTGTCATCTGTCTTGGAAATTTTTTCACTACAAGCTTGTTGGATTGTCTTCTCTTTCTGCCATCTCATTCCCCTGGGTTTGGCAGCATAGTTGACATAGGTACTGGCTCTTCTGCAGCCAGTTCTATCTCCTCATTCTCCTGCATCATGCTCTCTGCAATTCTACAGAGAAGCTCTCCACTATGGGCCCTTGCTAGAGAGCATGGGGGGCTTTTTCTCCAACAGCTATCCTAGATGGTTGAAAAAGGCTTTTTCAGTTATGTCTCCCATGACTAGAAAAGTTCTCCTTTTTAATATAAAGGACATAGGCCTTCTCTTACATGAAAGCTTAAGGAGTTGCTAATTCCCTGCTTTAGTCCATAGTATTTCCAATCGGGAATATGCTTTCTCCTTCCAGCTCGTCCTCATGGTAAGAACGCATGATACCTTTTTTGCCCTTAAGCAGGTCAGCATGGTATCTCATTCGTATGCGTCTTCTGTTCACTTACCATGTTAGAGTTCTAGAATACTCGGGACTTGCTGGCTGCAGACTGATATCATCCTCTGCTTTTCACGTAACCATCCTGGTTATTCCACTACCTAGCATCCCTGTAGCTCATAACCAGTAGGAATTGATTCTCTATATATCTTCTCAAGTAGGTTCCACCTTCTTGTTATTAGATGAATCTTTCCTCTCCACATTTTCCTATGTGAATACCTTTTTGTAGGCATATCTCTGTCTGCTTCATTGCAGACTCCCATATAGAGGCCTATTCATACCTATAGCATACATCTTACAGATGTCTATGTCTATCATTTGTGTGTATTTTATGCCCTTCATATCTCACTATAGATATATTCTCATATATCTATGTTACATATATATATATATATATCTGTCGAGATGTTTTATTATCGGTAGATATGTATTCTGCTTTATCTACCTGTCGAGGCTCATATAGCTATATGATTCTGACAGATGGGCTTTACCCATACTTATGCTACCAGCATGTTTTGGGGTCCTACACTCACAACCACTTCGGTGGTAGTTAACACCTACCATAACCTTAAGGTTTAGGTACCTCTGAAGCTCTCCATGTTCCAATATCTCTCCTAGCTGACTTCAGTTAGGAGAGACATTGCGGATCTTCAGCTAATCACAGGCTCTAACGCCTCCGGCATTTGTCCTTTCTTTTGGGATACAAGGGGTTCCCATACCCTTTCTCCCCACAAGGACTGGGCCTGTTTGTCCAGATCGTTTAGCCTTTCTCTTTTTGTTCCTAAGAGTGAGCCACTCTGCCGCCAAAAGAGTTTGGCTTTTATCATAAAGCCTTCCGCTGAAGGCCCACCGTTTTTGTACTACCCCAGTTTTTCCTACTAGGGTTACCTGTTACCTTTCAGGATTCTGACCTCCATTGTTTTTCCTACAGGTTTACTACCTCCACTTCACAGTGAGGTCCTTCTCGAGGTTCCTCTACTGGGTTCCCCAGTAGATCCCATGAACCTCCATACTTCTCTGAAGTCCTGTTAGGGGAGGTCCATATTGCAATATGTTTTCTTTGCAATATCATTCATGACAATTATCATCCACACATGGACTCGTCTGCAATCCTATGCTAGGTTAGCTGTTCCACAGCACCTTTCTTTCTTCAACTCCTACCCTCCATCCTCAGGATGCCTGGTGTTGTGGGGGATAGCATGTTCCAACCTATGACATGCTGGGACTCCAGGCATCATCCCCATATGTGAAGACTCATTCCTGCTTGTTCCTGGAGATAGCACAGTTACTTACCTGTAACAGGTGATCTCTGGGAACAGCAGGAATAAGTCTTCACAACCCACCCACCTCCCCAGGAGTTGTATCTCTATCTATCTTTCCTTTCCTCTCTCTCTCTCTTTGTCTCAGCTTTAAACTTAACTAAGGAGAGGCAGTTGGGAAAGGCGGGAAGGCAGCATGCAGGCGTGGTGGGATGCTTCCAAAAGCTCTTTGATTGGACGCTGGGAAGCGTTCCCATGCAGAGTCCGTCGGTACCGACGTACCCATATGTGAAGACTTATTCCTGCTGTTCCCAGAGATCACCTGTTACAGGTAAGTAACTGTGCTGAACCATGGCATGCTAGCTGCATTAACTGGCATGGAAAGCATGTTCCCTTCAGTTCTAGTTACTGTGTATAGATTGACATCAGTCCTATTGGGATTGAATACAAAATTCAATTCTGAAATTTGTTACCAGAGGATGTAGTAAAAGCTGTTAGTGTAGCTGGGTTTAATAAAGGTTTGGACAAGTTCCTGTAGGAAAGGTCCATAAACCATTATTAAAAGGGACCCAGGATATCACTGCTTGACCCAATACAATCATTAAGAAACCTGTGTCTTTTGGGGAGACTGCTAGGTACTTATGACCTAGATTGGCCACTGTTGGTAACAGGATACTGGGCTTGATGGACCTTGATCTGACCCAATATGACATATCTTATGTTCTTAAAATTAGAATGGCATACATTGATATGAAGGTATATACACCTTTAAAATTTTCAGGGTATGTCTTCACTGGGAGTGGGGTTTACTAGCAATTTATATGAATACCGAGGCCATTTTGAAGTTGAGCTAGTATGAACTGAATTGTCACTGGACGAAGAGGATTTGATCTGCATAATTGTGAATGTGATTTCAACTGAAGAGACATTTCCCCTGCAGATAAGTAATTGATGACTTACCCTAATGCAGAACTGCTTTAGTACGATATGGTTCAAAAAACAGTGATTTCTCAGGAGAGTGTTTGAATATGTTGCTGCTTAATAAAGAAATATATTATTTTTGAATGGACTGTGTATGGTTTCAAAAGAATGGGTAGAATTAGACTGAAGCAGATGACACTAGCTGTATCTGGGCTAGTTTCAGTGGTGAAGGTCCAAAAAAAATATATATTTTTTTTTAATTTTCTAGTGGCAGAATTGCTGTTATCAAGATTTGGCAATATATAATCTTGAGCATGGCAATTTTGTTAAAAGAGACATCAAAAGCAATTCAGAGGCTGGTGACACCTCACAGACATTCAAGTGTGTGCTGCTAGGAATTTGATGCACTATTTTTCTACACATGCAGTGGCTCAACAAGAAGAGTGAAACCTAGACCTTAATCCAATAGAAACTCGATGGCAAAAATTGAAGACTAACCCCCAGCCAGATTTAAAGAGCTTGAGTTATTCTGCCATGAATAGACAAAAACTGCACCATCCTACTATGCAGAGTTGCTAGACACTTAGGGATACTGTATGCTTACTAAGTTTCTCAAGCCATTTAGACCATGGTGCCTGCATCAGCAGGCAGCACGGGACTTCCTGCATTACCTCCCGGTGCAAGCAACACGCACCTGTGCATTAATGCTGTGCTCCATGCGATATTTGCAGGGCTGATACTGGCCACTCTCTATGCAGATACCACAGTTTTTGTACCTACCGTACATATTTACATCTGGCACGGGGTAGGTGAAAAATCTGTTACTACTACTTATACAAATGATAAGCAGGAGTAGTAGCAGATGATAGTTTGGGGAGGGAATAGGGATGCCCAGAAGCCCCCCCCCCCCTCCTCCCTGGACAGCATCACATAGGGGTTGGGTGCTGGTCTGGGGACATTGGCATTCCCTGGTGCTGGCGTCCCCAGATCAGAGGCACCAGCACACTTTTGAAAACAGGATGAGGCCTGAGGGGGGCTGTGGGAGGAGGCCAGGATGTGCTTCTGCCAATTGGCAGCAGCCGCAGACAAGCGCCAAAAGCTTGGATGCAGTTAACGCCACCTCTTCACGTGCTGTTATCTGCAGCCACGATTGCAGCAATTTGAGCGACCAACAAGTGACAACTTGTTCATGTGCTGACTGCTTCTCATCACCATGCCTCTTCCCCAATCTGATCCCACCTACCCCTTCCTCTACTGTGGAAAATTGCCTGTGATAGTTGCATTTCGACTGAATTAGCTGTTACCATGGCTCGATCTTTCCCACATTAGTGCCACAATGACACTAATGCCCTTTAGTAAACAGCTGTTACTGCTGCTAAAGAGATTTCAGCAACTATTGAGCCAAGCAGTGTGAAGGCTTGCACAATTAAGGCTTTGGGGATTTTATTCTTTCATGTTGAACATGTGGAGGATGTAGAGATCAGTGAAAAAAATTTCTACTTTAATGCTTTTTGTATTGCTTTTTTTTTTTTTTAGAAAGCAGAATGTAAAAAGTGTAGAACGATGTGAAGACTTTTATAAGGCCTTGTCTATAGCCAGAACTTGGACTGGACCTAATCTTATTTGTGGTGAGTGAGAAAGTGGAGGGAAGGAGGGATTGTACTGGTCCCCCATAAAGCTTCTACAAGAGTAGAGCCTTGCAATGAGTCTTTACCCACCCCTAGGACCCTGTATCTAAGGAGTGCATTCTACCCCTTTGCAGTGTATTCTTGGGTATCTTCTCCAAAAGACAGTTACCCAAGGAGTCTGCTACATTTCTTTGTGCCATAAGAATATTAAATTCCTAAAGGAGGCGTTACATATTCTACTTGTATATTCTGCAGCCACATTCTTTTTTAAACCTGATCAACTGAATTCACAGAATCATGGATAATAAAATAGGTTAAGATTTGCTAGCCAGAATGCAACTAAATGTCTTTCAGATATTAATAACTACGTAAAGATATATGAATTTGTACAGGAATACATTAACCTTCAAGGTAAATTAGATTAATCAAGCAAGTGACTCATAGAAATTAGTTTGTAATTTTTCTGTTACAAATCTTGAGCGCAGTAAAGAATCAATTAAGAAAACACCAGAAAACTGTCAAATGAGGTGTACTTTCTCCATTTATTTTGAAAGGTTACTAGTGTGAGCATATGTGTTTTTCAATTTGGTAGCAGAGATGACTGCAGAAAACATGCCAAACTGTAGGTGTTTTGTGACTTATACTGCTTGGAAAATCATACCTTCCTTTTGGCTAGTTCATATCAAATCAAATACTTTGGCCAAATGAACTGGCCCCCTGCCTCAGTATCTCTAGCACTATCAGGTCCCCAGCTCAATTCCCTAGTGTGGCTTCTCAGAGCAGCTGGGACTGAGGAACCTTTAGTGACGGCTTTCACAGCCCTCGAGAGCTGGTGAGTGCCATATCCATCACCATAGGAGCTGAAGTCAGGTTCTTGGGGGGGGGGGGTGTAATCACTATGATCAGATTTAGTGGTATGTTCACCAAAGTGTGCTACCTGTTAACATGGTTACTATTACACATTATCTGCCTGCATTAACAGATAGCGCAGAAAATGCACTATCTGCAGGAGTGGGCAGAGTGTGTGTGTCTGCAACACAAGCTTACCATGGGCGTCAACAGTGCACAGTAGCCACCAGCGTTTCCAACAGCACAGGTGCAAACTGTACAATTACTACTATCTCAGTGGGTGGGGTTAGCTGCATTCAGGATGCTGCCAGGCTAGTGTTTGCATTTTCAGTGCAACATTAGGGCTTTGCTGCCCTGAATGGATCTTAGCTGATCTCGGATACTATGCAGAGAGGGGCCTGGCTAGTACTCGGATGGGTGACCACCTTGGAATAGCAGGTGCTGTAGACTTACTGTGCAGAAGAAAGGCTTGACCATGTACTTCCGGTCACACCTTGCCAAGAAATCCCAGAGGCTGGGCCACCAGGAGTCACATTCACATCTGCTGGGTAACTGCTGTGCACTTGCAATAAGATACCACATTCATATTCATATTCATTTATTTGCTTGACCGCCCTTCATTAATAGGCAGAGCGGTTCACAATAAAAAGTAGAAACAGAGTGGCACAAGGCCGGAAACGGAAAGGAAGTTACAATTAAAGCAGAGAAAGAGATAGAGACAAGAGTAGGTAGGACAGAGGAAGGGAGAGAGGGTCAGGGCTAGGGAGGGGGAAGGTCAAAAGCAAGGGAGAACAGATGAGTTTTGAGGGAGCATTTGAAGGTAGGGTAGTGGGGCTCGAGACGGAGGGGGGGGGGAGGGAGTTCCATAGTGCAGGGCCAGCAAAGAAGGCTGAGGAGCGTGTGGACTGAAGGTGAGCTTGTGAGGGGGATGGCAGAGCGAGTCGGTTAAGGTGGAAGGAGCGTGGAGTGTGCCGAGGAGTGTGGAAATGGAGTAGATCAGCCAGATATTGAGAGGTAAAAGTATGCAGCGCTTTGTGAGCTAATGTGAGGAGTTTGAATTGAATACGGAAGGAAACAGGGAGCCAGTGAAGTTGGAGAAGAAGGGGGGTGACGTGGTATCTAGCGGAAGAGTGGGTAATAAGACGGGCGGCGGTGTTTTGGATGCGTTGTAACCGTGAGAGCTGCAATTTGGAGATACCTGAGAGGATAGAATTGGAGAAGTCAACACGAGAAATAACAAGGGTGAGTAGCAGAGTAGTTAAGGCAGAGGGAGAGAGGAAGGGGCGAATAGCACGGATCTGACGAAGGTGAAAGAAAGAAAGTCTAGAGACGTGGGAAACATGTGCAGAGAAGGAGATATCTGAGTCAAAAAGAACCCCGAGGTAACGAAAAGTAGTAACCAGTGAGACAGGTGCATTAGAAAAAGATGGGGCTAAAGAGGGGGCTGGTGACCAGGAGAGAACCATATGGCTATGGTTTTCGAATGGTTAACACAAAACTGTTTGCATCTTAACCTATCAGAGACAGCAGCTAAGCAGGCGTTCAGTGGAGCTAAGTCACTGCAAAAGCCGAACAAGGCTTAGTAAACAGGCCCCCTGAGGGGGGAGGACAGAGAGAATCCCCTTGTAGTTGTGAATAAAGGCATATGACATCAGGATCCCAGCTCTAGTTCCAAATGAGCTGGAGACCCAATGGGGCAGAAAACTCCCAGATTAAAAAATAAAAAGCATTTTGATCAACTAAAAACCTTTCATCAAATTACATTCTAATATAGACAAGTGTAAGGAACAAGATACATGACTGACTTCTCGCAGAATGCGACAACATCCTTCAGGATTTTTTCATCAGAAATGAGTTTTCACCGAGGCTGCTTTTCGGGAAATCTACATGGAATCGTGGCCCTGCAAAGCACAAATGTTTTCCAAGCAGTCCATGGTTAGGCAACGCACATGCAGCCTAATAAGCGAATGTCACACATTATCCAAGGTGAAAAGACCAGACACAGAGAGAAAAGCAAATGAAGAAAGATATCTGCAATTCCACTACGTTCTCAATCAGAGCATGCTTCAGTTCATAAATTATTTGAGCCTTCCTATGAATTATCGTCACTTCAACAGGGGCGATCGCTTATCCTGCCATTTCCGTGGCAGGCAAAATTATGAGCTTAATCCCTTATCCATTTTCATGTGCTTAACAGAGCTCAATACGAATAATCAGGAAAGCGGTGCAAAGTCCGGAGCTTGCATTTCGTTTCACTGTGTTCTGTAAAAACAACAGCATGTAGTTTTTCCCATTTTATAATCCCCAAAGCTTATACAGTTATATCATTAATTATTCCTTTTCTAAACTCAAAGGAAAATATTAAAGTTAATGAAATAGGCTCATAAAAATGAATCTATTGGGACAAGCAAAAAATCAACACAATGAAAAATGAAATGAAATTCATACATGAATGTCAATCATCTTTCAGTTTACCTTCTACTATTTTATTCTCCAACAGGTTTTTTAACAGATCAATATTTCTTGCTGAGGCAAAGTCTATATTTTATTTTTTTACTGACTGGAAGTGATGTGATGAGTTAGCAATGGACAGTTTGAGTTGTATTCTTATTAGGATATCTTTTGAGACTCTGAAAACGAGGTAGTCTCCTTTTTAATGTCCATAAAATTCTACTTTTTTATGTCTTAGAGGCCGTCAGATATTCATCTGTCAAGCAGTAACACTCACCCAGATATCAACTGAAAATGTAAGCTTGAGCCTTATTCTTGAAATGTTTAGGCAGCATATCCTACAATTTGCCTCTATAGAGGGATAAAATTACCATGTTTGCTAGATCTAATGGGTTCATATTGGCAATGTTATGACAAGCAACATTGTGATATAGTTTCAAATGTGGCTGCTCCCAAGACAGAGGGGGCTCAATATTCAAAGGGGTTAATGCAATTTGCAGGACCTACAAAACACATCAACCTGCTTATTCCGATTTGTGCCACTGGATGTCTGCATAGATCACCCTGGAAACATGTGGTTACTTTTGGGGCAGTCTGTACACAGAGCTGGGGTGGTCGCAGTGCCTATCCAGTTAATGCCAATATTCAGCCACTAACCAGGATTGACAAACTGCATCTTAAGAGAAGTCAATGGTGATCTTAAATTTAAGTAGATCTGGTTAGCAACGGAATATTACCGCTAACAGACATTCAGCATCAGACAAGCTAAGGTGCTGAATATCCGCTTTCAGTTTTGGCCACAACAGTCAAATGCTTTAGCAGCACTGACCACTGGGGTCTGAATATCTACCCCAAGGGGATTTGTGAGAGAGGAACTTAAAGAATTTCAAAACTAATGATTTAGGGACTAATGTATTAAGCTGCAATGGGTTAAAAGAAGATGATGGGATTTAGCTCATGCCTTTTTCAGGAGCAACTCAAGACAAGTTATATTCGGGAGTAACAGGTAGTTCCTATCCATGGAGAAGCTTGCGCCTAGGTAAAGGAGTTAAGTAACTTGCCCAAGATCACGAGAAGTAGCAGTGGGGTTTGAGCCAGGCTTCCCCAGTTCTCAGCCTGCTGCTCTAACCATTAAGCTGCTCCTCTTAGTTATGTTGAGCTTTTATTGAAAAGTAAATGGTGCAAATCTTTTGAAAAATATTTAAAATGTGTCAATATCACAAAACAAGATGTTGTGTGGTATCCAAGAGTAGACTCTCAAGCTATTACATTTTCTTCTGAGTAGCAAAATTGTAAACAGATAGAGGAAAGAAACAAAAAGCTCAAATAGACATATGCTTTCATGGAAAAAAAAATATTTTTTTTATTGAATTTTATAATTTTTCTATCATTTTACCTTTTCATGAGTCCTTTGGAGGTCATTTATAACTGGTGATAGCATCGGCTAGTCAATAATAAACAGCCCCTATATATTTAATTAAATGTATTATACTGTCGAGCTTTGCAGGACAGTACCACTTCAAACTTTTAAAGGCCTCTGGAAAACTACAAATTAACTAACACATGATTTTTTAAATGATATCTAGTCCCAAAATAAATTCTCTACCACCATTTTATTACATCGGCCTAAGAGAGTAGAGGTAGGAATAAGAAAAAAACAGCAGTTTATAAGCTGATCTACCCAAAGTGATGTAGAACCACAGAAGACACCTGGCCCCAGTGAATGGACCAAACTGTAAAAATGTGGGTTCTTTTGCTGCAACAGAATCAGCTATCCAGAGAACAGCCTGAGCTGGAATTGATGTCAAGGCCATAGTTAACATGAATGAGAAAAAAAGAACCATGTTGCAACTTACAAATGCAGATCAATGATTCGCGATAGGAATCTAGTATAAATTATTCACTTCTAAGTCAAAAAAGAAGCACTAAGTAGTAACACACTACCGAAACAGTGCAGGACTACATGGGGGAAGAAGAAAACCAACTTCTCTAGTCAGAATTAATTGCTCTGGAAAAAAAAAGTTTTAATGAAATCTCAGCATCCACAATTATAGAGCCCACGTATGAATTTCATATCATTTCAACATGTGAATGTTTCAAAGTCCTTACAACTTATAGAAAAAAAAAAAACCTTTAAGCTTTTTATTTTTTTACTAGTTTTTATTACTAGTTTTCAAACAAAATTTTAGAGAAAATTCTTGAGCAGACTGTACCAGTTCATAGAGCAATGATATTTCTGTAATAAGTTAACTGTAAGTTGAAAAGAAAAAAAAAACATTTCCCTTAAATAGGTACAGCACAGGACTGAGAACTCTTGACATGAGTAAAACAGTGCACTTGTGTCCAACATTATTGTGTGATAAAGAGCTCTATTATAATGCTGTATGTCAAGTATATTTAGCAAATAAAGATTTTAAAAAAGTTTTCAAAATATTTAGCTATCATCTGCTTCAAGATTAATGTTATTCCCAAACTTTGCATACAGCTGAACTTTGAGGTCTGATAACACTTGGTTAATAGATCCCACTCTGGACTCTAACGCGTCAATCTCTTCTTGCAAATGTTTCTAGAAGGAAGCAGAAAAAAAAAAAGAGGATTCCATCAAATTAGAGGAATGAAGGTTACAGCGCAGTGCACTGAGCCAGCTTTCTGCTCACTGGAACAAGGCTGCATACCTTTGCAGTATCCAGCATGTCCTGAGTCTCCTCATGAGAGTGGCAAATAAAAACGTCGCCGATCTGATAGGGTATTTTGGGAGTGTCGTCATCCAGCATCATGATGTCCTGACAAGCATCTTCTAGGTTCTGGAGCTGTTTCTGTAAATTACAAAACAGCTACACGTGGATTAGTGCTAGCCAGAGAGCCCAGGAACAGCGTGACCCACATTCTTTCTGCATAACGTTGTGCTTTAGAGAAGAAATCTTACAGGGATTTTTAGCTTATGTAACACTTAACGGTACAATTTAAGTGTCTCTGCATATACTAGAAAACCTAAGCAATGATTTATTTTTATCTTATGTAGGTCAACCATGTGTTAATGGTTCTAGAGAATGCTGATGCAAGAAATGGAAATAAGAGTATGTAATGTAAGCCTGATTCAGGACTGGGAAACCATACATGCAAAGAAGTGTCCGTTTTCTAAAATGCTTTCAAGACGAACATAACTAATAATTTCAGTGCAGCTTTCATTGTCCTTTGAATGTTTTCAGTATTTTGCAATACTGATGCCCAAAAAAGGTTTCCACCCCATACTGGCATTTAACAAATAGAGGGGGCTGGTAGGCCCTGCTGTGCACATTGAAGTATGAAACACCACTGGGTAATGTCAGATACACTGGATGTGAAATTAGTAAGTCACAAGAAGCGCAACTGCTGCCGGCCCAGGAAATGCATTTTCTACTGTGCTGTGGGTAAAGGGTTAAGATTGGAGGCGAGTTGCTTAACTGCAGTAAGGAGAAATTAGAGTATGGGTGCTTGACCAGAAGAAGGTTTCCCCCAGATCAACCATACCCTGAAACAGGGCAACCCCCCGGATAGATACAGTGTGCACGCTCCAAGGACTATGTCTACTTCTCCATAAACCTTATAAAAGTCTTTCATTCTTTTTGGAAACCATCTGCAGTCTGCTAAAGGTTTTAATTATCTTCTTTTTAAATTATTTATTTAACTGATTTTGCTATACCTTTTTTCTACCAGTCAAAACAGTTTACATAGAACAAGGTGAAAACATAGAACTATAAGGCACACTTAGGTAACATAACTGATTCCTATGCTTTACAATTACAACATTAGTTAAAGGCATAAGACTGCTGGATAGGACACATAAGGTATAGGAGATTATGAAACTATCTTACAATGTACAAAACTGTTGGGGGCACTTAGATTACATAAGACATAGCTGCGCACAGCAGATTACGTCGTAATCTTACATAGTTGGTAGCTGCTAAAAGTAGGGGTAAGGTGGTCGTTAGCAGGAGAGATGAATGAGGCGCCTGAAGTGGGAGCTTCAGGGAGGTGGGGTGGGAGAAATCCTGTGGGCTTGCGATTTTTGATGATGTGATGCATTATACTGTGGGTCAGGGTCATAGTGTTCCTTGAAGAGGTAGGTTTTTAAACTCTTTCAGAAGACCTGGATTGACCTGATGTTCCTTAGTTCAGGGGGGAAGCGAATTCCAGAGAATGGGGTGTAGGGTGAGAAGACTCTGAGGCATGGGTATTGGTTGCTCTTGCTGATCTGGGGTGGTAAGCTGAGGAGATTGTATACTGTGTCTTCTTGGTCTGTTGGAATTGGGGAAGTTGATTAATGTTTGTAGGTGTTCAGAGGTGAGGTTATTTAGTGCCATGTGGATAGTGGTGAGGACCTTGTGTTTGATTTTTGAGATGATAGGAAGCCAGTGGAGGGATTTTAGTATGGGTGTGATATGAGTGTCTGGAGGCTTGGTAGATGGTTCGTGGTGTGGTATTTTGGGCGAGCTGTAGTGGGAGAAGACTGTTTGGGCAGGCCCTGGTATACTGAGGTGCAGTAGTCAAATAGGGGGGCAGTGGTGGATTGGCACATTGATCTCAAGTTTAGAGAGAAGGGGACGTCGGATTCGCAGAGCTTATATAAGCTATTTTAGCTATTTTTGAATTTAGGAATGATAGAGCTTAAGGCCGGTTCTCAGATCCTTTGTGCATAATGACTATTGCTCTGGAGTCTGTTGCTTTATTATATTTGTGTTATTCCTGTTTTGTGTATGGTTATTGTGCACCTTGTGAGTAAAAAAAAAAGATATATAAATTTAATTTTATTTATTTTTACCTGTTTTTATACTGCTTTATCATTTCAGTCAGTGGTTTACATTAGAACTTAAACTTTGAAATGTATATTAAACAGGGACATTGATAACTTGGATTTTTCTGAGACAATGGAGGGTTAAGTGACTTCCCCAAAGTGTGCTAGTAGAAATCAAACCCAGGTAGCTTGGCTCCCAAGCCAGTGCTCTAACCATTAAGCTATTCCTCCATTTTCTGTTATTGTAAGAGCAAAATAATGGAAAATGAAAAAAGAAAAAAAAAAAAAAAAAAAAAAGATTCAGAGGATAAATGTCTACTTTCTGAAATTCAAAATGACTTGCCCCCATGGGGGTCTCTAAATGTTGAAAGGCAAGGGCGAGACAAAGGGAAAGTTTGAAAACGTTAACCAATTCTGAAACTGGGGGCATGGCTATTATGCTGTAGATTTTCACTGTACTTTTATATGACTGCTCACTAAAAATGTTCTCATGTGGTATCATCGACAATGTTTAACAAAAACAAAATTACCAAAAAAAAAAGTGCCTGCTTGGAGATCTTTGCGAAGGTCAAATTGAAGCTGGCTAATCATAAGGACAGCTGAAAGTACCACCAGACTGAGCCAACCTGTACTAGCCGTGGCAAACTAGTGAGATAAGGACTACCCAGCACCACCCTGACACAAAAGGATATAATAGGAGTTTTTCATATTCTTTATTTGTTTCATTTCATTTTCTCAATTCATACTATTTTCCACTAGTGTGCACTAAACGTTAACCTCCAGACCCATCCCACCCCACTGCTAATTAAATCCACATTTTAAGGGGATCATTTTAGAATCTCTATTCGTGATTTTCACGTCTGAGAACACCCCTTCAGAATTGTAAGTCACATGGATGTCCCTAGAACTATTTCAGAAATTTACATATGCCCGTTGCGATCACGTCCCTGGGTCACATGGGGATATTGTTGAGGTGTGCCCAGGGCATTTCTACAAATATGAACACGTGCATCTGATTTTAGAATGATGCCACGTCAAAAATAACCACTGGACACATGTGGAGCTAGATTTGCTCCTAGGCACAAACAGGCACCAAAAAATAAAAGTGTTTGTTTCAGCAATTTTAATACCTGTCAAAAGAAGAGAGAAAGACCTCCATTCCCCAATACTTTTCGCTATTGGAAAAACAAACTGCAGGTAAATAAAGAGACCTTTTTGACTGACTGCCACACCGCTTTCTTAAATTCAGATACAGTCATAGTATCTACTACTTCCATTGGGAGACTGTTCCATGCATCTACCACTCTTTCTGTAAAGAAATATTTCTGCAAATTACTCCTGAGTCTATCCCTTTTCACCTTCATCCTATGCAGAGCTTTCTTTCAATTGAAAGAGGCTCTCCTCCTGTCTACCACAGAGCATCATCAATATATGCAGGTTCACATATCATGGGATCTTATTTTTTTCTGGATAAAGAAATCACGTCAACACTGTTCTGAAAATCAATCTGTTTGATATAAATTCTGCCATTACCTTTTTATCTTCTATTTCTTCTTTCAGCTCTGTTATTCTGCTTGTGTTTCTAGCAAACTTATTAATCTTCTGTTGATCTTCAAAAGTAACATTGACATCTTCTGCAGCCTGGATGATAAAAAAACAAAACAAAACAAAACACAGAAACATCAATGGTGATTACTGTATATCATCCAGAGAGAGTAGATGGCAACCATCCAGTTTAGAGGTTCAAGAAGAATTTTTCCAGACAAGCCACAATATATGCAGATACACAGAGTTCACTAGTTCTACCTCAGCCTCCTCGTCACCCATCCTCACGCTGAGAAATCAAAGAAAGAACTGCTAAAATAGAACTCACAGTCCCTCATAATGGATCAGGTTGTTGAACAGCTGATGACATCACAATTTGCTTTTCTACACTGATTTTCAAGGATTCAAACAGTGTCATGTGCTAAGCAGCAGGCGCTCCTTCTATAAGGAATACAGTAGTGCAGCTTTATTATTAAATATTGAAATGCAAGAATGAAAATTGCTCTAGTAGGGCACCGCATGATGACGCTACTTTATTAGCGATACAAGCGCTGGCTCAGACAACATTCCTTATACGTCTCGTTACTGCTCTATTTATACTACTTTTACAGTAACAAAATCACAACGGAACCTGGTGCTTCCCTGAGGAAAGGTTGTCTAGTCTATTTGGTTTTTCAGATGTGGAGGGGAAGAAGGAGATACAGAAAGAACTGAGCCATGGAGAGTCAAGGAAACCATTCCGATTTTAAAGTACTGCTGTGGTAGGCTATGGCCTAGAATAGCCTATAAATGTATGTAAAAGTATGAGAGGCCTGTAAGCTAGGCCTGAGTCCCAGTCCCCACCTAAGAATGCTGAGAAAGACCAAAGTCAATATAAGTTAGAGAAACTGCTTTAAACTGCTTTTTGATAAGGTTGTGTAGATCCTTTGTTGAATATTCTATGCTGATGACAGACATGTACCAGTGCTCTGTATTCACACATTTTCTAAGCTAAGCAATGACCTTGTAAGAGAAAAAGTATCAAAGTTTAGAACTGTGCCTTTGTTAGAGAGTTCTGAACAGGGGGAACAGAGTACTGGGCCCACAGAGAGATCCTAATTGGTTGTGTGCAAGGGTCAGCAGGACCAATAGAAAGTTTGCCTGTATTAAACGGAAGAAGAAACGTATAAAAGGTGTTGTTTACTGGACTCCATTGCTCAGACCATTTTGATTGTGACATTTGCCTGAGACTGTGCACAATAAATTGGCTTGGATCTTCGAACTGACTCCTGGTTTTATTCATTGCGTGCACTTCGCTGCAACATCTTCTTGGTGCGTTGGCCGGGAATGTGCAGTATGTGAATGGTGCGCAAGTGAATATACCACGTATTACCGCCTCCAGGTTTGGTCCGGTCAGGACCGCGGCCGACCGACAGCGGAGAGGACCCCTAGGCGCTGCCGGTCCCCTTGTATCGGAGAGGGTTCTGCCCTGCCTCGGCAGCCTGCCGGGTCTGATCAACCAACACCTCGAACCCGAGAGGAGTCCAGGATTCAACCCAAGGAGAGGGACTGGTTGCGCAGCGCATTAGTGGCCGGATCCGGTGAGTAGCAATTTGTCTGGCTCTTAGTCAGCTAGCTATGGGAACGTCTCGCATGCACGAGACTATTACGGTTTAAGGTAACGGTACAAGGTAACGAGAGCCTGATCACCTCTCAGGGTGTGGCCGAGTACTCCTTGTGTGAGTGTGCGCGAGGACGAAACCCCACCCCTCATGAATAAGTAAGTAAGGTAGGCCTTTATGGAATTTTGGGAACTCGGTGGCATGCCTGTTTGTTTGAATGAATGAGAGGTCTTGCAATACAGACCAAGCGAAAGCGGACTCCTAAGTAGCGCCGGGTGACCGTGCCCAGGTCGCGAAAAGGAGGAAGCGTTTGGTGTTTGTCTCCCTTGCTGTTCCGTGGGCTGTACGGACCCCTTACCTGCAGCCACTGTTCCCTCTAAGCTGTGCGCGTGTGCGCGCGCACACACCTCGTGGAGCGAGCGCACATACTTTAAAACAGAGCGCACAAAAATTACGGCTCTGATTCTGATAGAAAACAACACAGACATCTTAAAATGTAAAAGTTATGATTGTAATTACTAGAAATTTCCTGCTTCATTTAGTAATCGTCTATTTTCATTTAATTGATTAAAATCAATGTGGTGTACATACTGTATTCTGACGTGTAGTCAAATTTTAAAGTATATAACTCCGAGTGTCGTTATGTGGCGCACAAAAATTTAACCTTCCTTCAAAAGCTGCACACAGCTGATATATTATGCGCACACAGCCTACAGAAAATTAGAGGGAACATTGCCTGCAGCCATACTACCCGCCCTCTTTGTCTGTTGTTTTGTACGTCATAATGGGAGGGGCGGGGTCTGTGCAAACTCCGTTGAACTGTATGATCACGAATTTTAAGAAGGGATTTAGTGGTGATTATGGGACAAAAATGTCGCCGTCCCGGTTAGGAAAATTATGTGGTAGGGAGTGGCCGGTGCTGGACACTGCGTGGCCACCAGAGGGTACTTTTGATGTTAGAATTGTATCCCGAGTGCATGGGATAGTGCGTAGGAATTACCCTGACCAGTTTCCCTATATAGACTCTTGGTTAGAAATCTGTGAAAGGCAACCCTCTTGGATGAAGCATTGCTGTGAGGAACAGTGTAGGATCATGTTAGCAACTAAAAAGGGAGTCCCGGGGGCCAAGGGAGAAAAGCCCCCCCATTTACTCAGCCCCAGAACCTGCAGAAATTCTGAGTTATCCACCCCAATTCCTGTATAAGCCAGTCCCGTCAGCTCCACCATTATCCCGAGCAGAGTCTGAGGAAGAGAGAGCCCCTCCAGCTGACATAACTCCACCCCGTCAGTCACCTCCATTGCTCGAAAGAGAGCAACCCCCCCCCTTCCCGAAGCAGGAGTCCCAGTCCCGAACAAAGTTCTCAAAGTACCCCGGCAGGGCTGCCATCACCTGATGGAACAGCCAGCGGAGGATCATCAATTGCCAGTCCAGGGTCACCTGCTAGCCCAGGCTCCAGTGGCGCAAATTTGCGCTATGCCCTCCGAAGTAGAGAAACGGGCCCGAAAGAAGTTCGCCAGATGCCATTGCGCCAAGTCCCAGGATTGCCTATTCTAGATGATGGAGGTCAGGTTGTGGTCGGGCCAACTAGTCTCGTTTATGTGCCCTTTTCTACCACAGATTTATTAAACTGGAAAATGCACTATGCCTCTTATACTGAAAAACCCCAAGATTTGACAGAGTTAATGTCTAGTATCATGCAAACCCACCAACCTACCTGGTCTGATTGCCGCCAGCTCTTGGCTACCCTCTTTACTACTGAAGAGCGGGCATGAATAGTGCAATCAACTACCAGATGGCTGGAAGAGAACCCTGTAGCAGACAGAAGAGACCTAGATCCCCGACGGGCAGCAGCTGTAGATTTCCCGAATGAGGACCTGAGATGGGATCCGAATAGTGCTGATGGAGAGAAAGCCCTCACCCGTTTCCGCCAGGTTCTACTGCAGGGCCTGAGGAGGGGAGGCCAAAAAGCCATGAATGTTGGGAAGGTAGCAGATGTTCTTCAGCACCCAGATGAAAGTCCAGCTGCCTTCTATGAACTATTAACTGAAGCTTAGACTTTATACCCCATATGATCCCACAGCCCAGGAGAATTTGCGTATGGTAAATACTGCTTTTGTGAGTCAGTCCCAGGGAGACATAAAACGAAAATTGCAGAAACTAGATGGATTTGCGGACATGAATACAGCACAGTTAATGGAAGATGCCCAGAAGGTGTTTGTGAATCGTGATCAAGAATGTAAAAGGGAAAGTGAAAGAAAGATGAAGAAGAAAGCCGATCTGCTTGCTGCAGCTCTAGTTGAAGGACGTGGAGGATATCCAAACAGAAGGACCCGAGGATGGGGAAGGGGCCGAGAAAGCGCTCGGTCCCCCTTAGGTGCAAACCAGTGCGCCTATTGTAAGGAAGAAGGACATTGGAAGAATGAATGCCCGAACATTGGCTCCACCCCCTGGAGAGGGAGGGGGAGCACCAGGAGAGGAGGGGGCCGGTTCCAGCAATGGGGAGGAATGCAGCGCGCACAGTTTCAGCAGGAAGAAGCCGCCATAGAGGGAGTGGCGACTACTGAGGACTACTACGTGGATGAGGACTAGGCCAGACCGGGCTCCAAGTTTTCCCTGGGTCCCCAGGAGCCTATGGTCAACTTAAAGATTGGGGACCAGTACATGGACTTTATGGTGGATACGGGAGCCGAACATTCAGTAGTGGCTAAGCCAGTGGCTCCTCTGTCCTCCCGATCTGTCACCATTGTTGGCACCACTGGAACTAGAACCACAAGACCCTTCCTGCAGAACCGTGCCTGTGAATTGGGGGGACGGAAGATAACACATCAATTTCTTTACATACCCGAATGCCCAGTTCCCCTTTTGGGCTGAGACATGCTTGCTAAGCTCCAGGCGCAGATATCCTTTGTTGGAGGAGGAAAAATGGAGATGACTGTGAATTCGGAATCTGCTGGCCTGATGGTGCTGACTGTCCCCCGAGAAGAAGAATGGCGGTTCTATCTACCTGCATCCAAAGCAGCTAACCCCCGTATCCCCACTAACATCTTAGCTTCGCCCGGAGTGTGGGCGGAGGATAATCCACCTGGCCTAGCAAAGAATATAGCTCCTGTGCTCGTCACCCTTAAACCAGGAGCAGAACCAGTGCATGTGCGACAATATCCTCTCCCACGACCAGCAATTGAAGGCATTCATTGTCACCTCAAGAAATTACTACAGTATGGACTCCTGAGAGAATGCCAATCACTCTGGAACACCCCCCTCCTCCCAGTCAAGAAGCCTGGGACAGGTGACTACCACCCAGTGCAGGATTTGCGACGAGTGAACAGTGCAGTTGAAACCATACATCCAGTAGTACCAAATCCTTACACCCTCCTGGGACTGATTCCATCAGAAGCCACTCACTTCACCGTTCTGGATTTAAAATATGCCTCCTTCTGTATTCGCCTGGCACCTGCTAGACAACTCTTGTTTGCATTTGAATGGGAGAACCCCACTACAGGAAAACGAGGCCAACTCACTTGGACTCACTTGCCTCAAGGATTCAAGAATTCACCCACCATCTTCAGTGCAGCTCTCAACCAAGATCTTTCAAACTGTAACTCCAGGAAGAAGAATCTTACTTCAGTATGTAGATGATTTGCTTATAGCCACCAACACCAACTCCATGATGATGCTGAGGACCAAGTGTAAATGTGTGATTTGATTCTCACCCTTTCTCACTTGCGGGTGAGAATAATCAAAGGGGGGAATGTGGTAGGCTAAGGCCTAGAATAGCCTATAAATGTATGTAAACGTATGAGAGGCCTGTAAGTTAGG
This sequence comes from Ichthyophis bannanicus, assembly GCA_033557465.1. Taxonomy (NCBI): domain Eukaryota; kingdom Metazoa; phylum Chordata; class Amphibia; order Gymnophiona; family Ichthyophiidae; genus Ichthyophis; species Ichthyophis bannanicus. Next base: position 111,954,266 of record CM066049.1, on the reverse strand, counting down.
CCTGAGTCCCAGCCCCCACCTAAGAATAAGAATGCTGAGAAAGACCAAAGTCAGTATAAGTTAGAGAAACTGCTTTAAACTGCTTTTTGATAAGGTTGTGTAGATCCTTTGTTGAATATTCTATGCTGATGACAGACATGTACCAGTGCTCTGTATTCACACATTTTCTAAGCTAAGCAATGACCTTGTAAGAGAAAAGTATCAAAGTTTAGAACTGTGCCTTTGTTAGAGAGTTCTGAGCAGGGGGAACAGAGTACTGGGCCCAGAGAGATCCTAACTGGTTGTGTGCAAGGGTCAGCAGGACCAATAGAAAGTTTGCCTGTATTAAACTGAAGAAGAAAGGTATAAAAGGTGTTGTTTACTGGACTCCATTGCTCAGACCATTTTGATTGTGACATTTGCCTGAGACTGTGCACAATAAATTGGCTTGGATCTTCGAACTGACTCCTGGTTTTATTCATTGCGTGCACTTCGCTGCAACAGTTCGAGCCACTTACGGGCATGTTGATTCAAATGTGTGCGTTGATGCCCAAGAATTAGCACAGGGGCATGTCCTCCTACCATTAGCACATTGGAACCACACCTCACCATGCTAAATAGCACACAGGTGCACTTATTTGCCATTCCTAGAGCAGGCAGTAAGTGTACTCACGCTAACTGAAGTATTCATGGTTAGCATGCACCAACGACAGCCCGTGCAATATGCCATCAATGCCCACGTTCCACCTCAGCCCACCGAGTCCTCGCCCCATCACGTACTAACTGGTTAGTGCAGGATTTTAGCACGGGGCGCTTAACACATCGCAGAGTTTAGTAAACGAAGGAATTGTAAGTGATTTAATCCAAAGGAATTGTGTATAATAGGAGCGAGAGGTTGGTGTGAATGCACAAGGGGGGGGACCTTGAAGTGCTAGTGTCTGAGGATCTCAAGGTGGAGAAACAGTGTGACAAGGCAGTAGTCAAAGCCAGAAGGATGCTGGGTTGCATACAGAGAGGAATACACTGTGAATTAGGTCAATTTACAGAGAGGAATAACCAGCAGAAAGGAAGAGGTACTAATGACACTGTAAAGTTATTGGTGAGGCCAATGGAGGAGTATTGTGTTTAGTTTTGGGGACCATATCTCAAAGGATATAAAAAGATTTGAAATGGTTCAGAGGAAAGTGATCAAAATGATTTGATAGAAAAATGACAACAGATAGAGACCACATGGCCTATCTAGTCTGTCCTTCCAAATCAACAACTACAACAGTCCCCCTTTTTTCCCTTTAGAGATCCTCTGTGTTGGTCCCATGCTTTTTTGAATTCAGATACTGTCCTCATCTCTACCACCTCCACTGGGAGACTATTCCACGGATCCACCACTCTTTCCGCAAATAAATATTTCTGCATATCACTCCTGAATCTATCCCCTTTCACCCTCATCCCAAGTCCCCTCATGATTCTCATAATTTGAGGCTTCTGGGAGTCCATAACAAGGTTGTTTATTTTTAATAACAAAATTGAAGAGGAGGGGGAACAGGTCACTATGAACAGCGGCACAATGGGGGATGTGTACTTTCTAGTTTCGGATAGGCTGGGTGTGATTTCTCTGGGTGGGAAGAGCTGGGATTCAGTGATTGTAGAAATTCAGCAAGGGGACTGAAATTGATATTTATTATTGTATGGACAAGTCTCCATCAAAAACTTCATCTCTATTGAGTAATGTTTTAAGTTACATCTCTGTATTAGAGCTTAAGATACCTGATTGAGTTTCTGTGGTGACCGATTGTATATTGATTATTGTAACATTAGGATAATTTTAACTTGTTCCAATAAAGAATGAAAGTTAAAAAAAAAGGAAATGTTCAAGCTGCCTCATTTTCAGTCACTTAATCATGACTGAGCCAAAATCTTTTGGTGCCATCACATGGCACTGACAAAGCACAGTATTTGATTTCTCTCAAGCATTTTATAATCTATGCTAAAATAGAGAAGAACGTATGAGAAGAAACTTGAAGACCTAAATATATATACCTGGAGGAGAGGAAGGACAGGGGAGATAGATACTGACCTTTAAATATTTAAAGGGTATTAATGAGCAAACCTTTTTCAAAGAAGGGGAAGCTGTAAAACTAGAGGGCATAAGATGAAGCTGCAAGGAGGTAAAACTTAAAAGTAACATCAAGAAATACTTTTACACTGAAAGGGTGGTGGATGCCCTCCCGATGGAGGTGATAGGGGCAAATACAGTGACGGAATTCAAAAAGGCATGGGACAGACACAGTGGATCCCTTTACAGCAAGAGGATGAAATCAAAGCAAACTTAAATATCAATTATACTTGAAAAGAGGGAGGTGACCTGCACGGAGCGGCAATTACAACCATTCTAGCCACCTTATTGAGAATACTAGATAGACCATACTGGTCTTTATCTACCGTTATATACTATGTTATATGCCCCTTAATGAGGTAAGCGTACAGTGATTGCTATCCCAAATGCAATGTGGTAGTAATCCATTTCCTTGTAAAGTATGTTAAGAAGAGCGTCCTTTGGCTACTCAGATGACTTGCTACTATTGTGGATGGATTCTTAGAGTTGGGTCATTTACCATGTAGTTTAAAGAGGGAAATTATTCATCCCACATTACAGGGAAATGATGTGATGTGAGTAATTTCCCATCCAATGTTGCCATTTTTTAGGGAAGTTTATTGAGCGAGCGTTGTTTAATCAGTTGGGAGAATATGTGAAAAAGAAGGGAATTTTGTATCCTTTACAATCTGGATATCATACACATCACATCACAGAAACGGTGCTGTTGGCCATATTGGATTCTGCCAGATTAAACTGGATAAAGTGTTAGCTAGACTATACAATCATTGCCTTGGATCTATTAGCAATGTACGACACTGTGCTTCATGATTTGTTAACTAGATTTGAAGTGCTGGATATTCACGATACAGCGTTGTCTTGGCTAAATTAATTTTTTGAGGGACCATACACAAAGTGGATTATTTAGAAGACCTATTCGCAAATTTAACCTCTGAAAACAGGCATTCAGACGTACAAATCCTAGAGACAGCCATCCAGCCATTTTAGAAAGTCGGGGACATAGTGGCAGCGTGTCCTGGGCGGAACAAGACAGATGCTTGTCACGGTGCGATTTCAGAATAGCAGAAGCATGCCTGGCCCTAGTTCCTGAGGCTTTTGTCATTTTACTCTGGAGCTGTTGAATAATCTTTCAAAGGAGGTGCAGATTAAAGCAAATTATATACAGTTTCACAAGGGGGTTAAAACATGGCTGTGAGCAGTCAGAGCACTAAGGGAAGGGTGGGAAAGATTAATATACTGAATTTTATGATTTCTGTGTATTCTGTTTAAAAACTTAAGCCGCTTAGGGTCTTAAGAACATAAGAAATGCCATACTGGGTATGACCAAACATTTTTGTTGATCATAAGCAAGGTATCAAATACTTGTAATAAATAAATGAATAAATCATCCATCATCTAATTTACATTTTAAAGTAAAAGCCTGTCTCTTCCTCCAAATACATGGTACTGTTCAGTTAGACAAAATTGCCCTTGGACAGTCAATATCCCCTCCAGAAATTATCAGGATAATATTCAACCCAACAACGATGATGCATTGCTCTTGGCAGAACGGCTATGAAGGACCTGGATGAGATTCTCAAGAGTAGAGATGTCTCTCTCCATACAAGGATTTGACTTGTTTAAGCCATGGTATTTTCAATAATGTCATATGGATGTTAAAGTTGGAAAGTGAAAAAGACAGACAGGAAGAAAATTGATGCCTTTGAATTATGGTGCTGGCGACAAATACTGTATATACCATGGACTGCCCGAAGAACAAACCAGTTAGTACTAGAGGAGATCAAACCTAAGCTTTCCTTAGAGGCTCGGATGACAAGACTTTGACTTTCATACTGTGGACACATCATGCGAAGAGAGAGAGATCATTAGAGAAAGACATCATGCCTGGCAAGGTAGAAGGTCAATGTGAAAGAGAAGGCCAGCAATGAGATGGATCGAGACAATAACAGCAGCTATGGGTACCAGTCTGTCAACAATGAGTACTACTACTACTGAGCATTTGTATAACGCTAAAAGACGTAGGCAGCGCTGCCTGACTGAAGACAAAATAGTATAGGACAGCTATCCAGAGGATCGTTATGAGCTGACACCAACTCTATGGCACTCAACGACAACAACCACCACCACCACCATGTTCAGCCCATGGCAGTTAGCAGACTTAAGTGACCCAAGGTCCATCAAGCCCAGTATCCTGTTTCCAACAGTGGCCATTCTAGGTCATAAGTACCTAGCAGTCTCCCCAAAAATTTGATTTGATTACACGTTGAGTGAAAAAATATTCTCTCTTATTAGTCTTAAATAGGTCACCCTATATCTTCATTGCATGTCCCCTAGTCTTTCTATATTCTGATGATGTAAACAATTGATCTACGTTTACCCGTTCCACTCCGTTCATTAATTTATAGACTTCTATGATATCTCCCCTCAGCCATCTCTTTTCTAGGTTGAAGAGCCCTAACCTTTTTAGCCTCTCTTCATAGGAGTATACTTCCATCCCCTTTACCATTTTGGTGGCTCTTCTCTGTACCTTTTCTAATTTTATCTATTTATTTTATTTATTTAGCTGCATTTATATCCCGCTTCTAATAACGCTATATCCTTTTTAAGATACAGCAACCAGATTGCACACAATATTCAAGGTGCGGTTGCACCATGGAACGATACAGAGGCATTATAATATCCTTTGTTTTATTTTTCATTCCTTTCCTTATGATGCCTAGCATTCTATTTGCTCTCTTGGCCGCCGCTGCACTCTGGCACTATCTGTAGTGTTGCTGAAACAGGGATAGATGCTTTTGAATACTGGCCCCTAACAGAGTCTTAACAGGTTACAATATATTTGACATCACCAACAAAAAGATGCTTTGCATAGCTACAAAAGTACATGATATAAACCATTTCTTCAAGAGTGTAATTGCAAAAAGGGACCAACCTGCAAGGAATCGTGAAAGCTCACAGAATATAACATTTGTATTTTGATGGTCATTTCTATGGTCAATATCTATATAAAACCGGTCTGTAACATCTTTAAAAAATTTGGAGTACAATATCACCTTTACGCGGATGATATCATGATGAACATACCTTTTTCGATTCCTAACCTACCGATCCAACTTCTATCAGACTGCTACAATGAAATCACACACTGGCTAAAAACCCAAAACCTCCATATAAACCATGCTAAAACTGAAGTCTTAATTGTAACAAAAAACCATTCATTCACTCCTCCAACCCACATAACACTACAAAACCAAGAAATTAAAATAAAAAACGAAATAAGATATCTAGGTGTTATCTTAGATACACACCTTACTATGGAAACCCACATTAGAAATACATTAAAGAAAATCTACTTCAAACTTAAAATCCTCAAACAATTACGCCCCCTTGTATTTATACAAGATTTTATCAATATAATACAGGCTACCATAACTCCCCACTTCGATTTCGCCAACTTAATACTTATAGGCATTTCTAAACAAAACATCAAAAGGATCCAACTTGCGCAAAATGCAACAGCTAGAATTATATTAAAGATAAACTCACTCCAACACATCACACCGATACTAGCATCCCTTCACTGGTTACCAATACAAAGCAGGATAACATACAAAACAATAATAACTACATTCAAAGCTCTAAATGACATGGCCCCGAAGACACTCTGTAACCTAATAAGCAAAGAACCACCTAAGCCCACTCATAGAAAAGGACAATCAAATAAACTTAAAATGCCGAAAGAATATATAAGAACTCACAAATTAACAAATAATAGAGCCTTTTCCCACATAGCCCCAACAACCTGGAACTCATTACCAGAGGACCTACGATCAATAACAGAGATAACGGAATTTAGAAAAAAATTGAAAACATACTTATTCACTAAACACTATAATACCATAGAAAATCTTCCACCCAACTTAGATAAAGGCTAAACATAAACCTACCCAAAAGCAAGCTTATACTCCCTACTACAAACAATACATACAAAACTTGAATGTATAATTCACCCCATTCTTATGCATTGAAACCCTACTTGTATATAGTTACAACTGTCATAATCTGCCATGTTATAGGGACAGTACTTTTGTTTTAACTGTTATACAATCTGTTAGTTGAATTACTGAAGTATTCTGCTTAGTTTTTAAACCCTTTGTTGTACAAGTTAAGATGTTCTATGTAAAAAGTTATTATTGTTCTATGTAAAACAAGCTCTGCATTGTTGACTGTTGTTGATTGTACACCGCAACTGATCGCTGGAAGATGCGGTATATAAATAAGTGTTAAATAAAATAAATAAAATTTCAGATGTAGCACAATTACAACTTTAAATTTTCCTAGGAATTATAAACCTAACAGAACTTCATACTCTGAAAGTGATCAAGGCCTGAAGTAAAATCAATGACTTTCACCTGAGCTGCTGCACCAGCCTGGACCCTAGAGTGGTCCCCTCACCCAGGTCAACCCGCACAAGGCTGATCCACGCCTGGCTTTGCCACATTGCATGTAGGGAAATGTAGTTCTGCAAGCAAGCTTGGCAAAAACTATCACTGCAAGATCACGCAAACCCACCCGAGTTACCCCGCTTCAGTAAAACCGGAGACCAGTCCTGGGTTTCTGACCACCTTTTCACGGAGCATTATGGCACCTGCGTCACTGAGCGGTAAATCTCACTCTGCGGACTGGATTACTGAACAGCATCAGCAACATACAAGAGGAGCCGCCATGTGTGCATCTCCCCCAGACGGCACACAGCGTCTCCCTTAGGGAAACAAAAGCATATTTTAGTAGCTTGTTGGCGTCACGCTGCCCCCGAGGGGGCAGAACCCCAGCTCCCGTCTCGCCCCCGCTCCCTCTCCTCCCCGGCGTACCCGAACTCGCCGCCCCCGCTCACCGCTTTCTTCATGGTGGCCGCCATGATGGGACTGTTCCACCGCCCTTCTCTGCGCGGGGGTGCACGGCCGGATGACCCAAACCCCGGTTGTGTGGTGGGGGTAAAGCGCCGTCCTCGCTACCAGACGAGTTCACAGAGGGAGGGTGGCTGTTCGCACCGTTAATGTATACGAGGTGAGGGGAGCGTTCTGTCTGAACGAACCCCCGCACTAAAAAAGAATAAAAGTGGACCGTTCCGTTAAAGGGTATGTGCAGACTACGTCCCCTCCGACTGTAAAGAGCCTTTAAGGCTGGGCAGGATGTGCTGGTGGGTGCCTAGCAAATAGATCAGGCCGGAGCCAGGGGGAGACGCCTGCCCCGATGAAAAAGGTTAAAAAAGAGAGATGCAATATAAGGTGGTCAACAAAAGCGACTTCCTGTCTTCCTTTTAAAGTAACAAGACTTTTCTTGGAATAGAACAGTAGACTAATGTTTAGAGCAGTGGGCTAAAAGCAGAAATCCCACTGCTGCTCCTTGTGATCTTGGGCAACTTACTTAACTCTCCGTTGCCACTGAGGTAGTGTTAAGTGCATCCATCCTAATAGCACCAACCATAGTTAGCCTATGCTGACCACACGATGCCGTCAGAGCCCACATCCTGTTCCTGTCCTGCCTAATTACATGCTAAGCAATTAGCATCAGATTTGTATCATGGGGCCCCATGCCCACTTTTAGCACAACACAGTGAGCAGTAAACCCCACGCTAACCATTATCTGACTTTAGTATATGCTCCTTAGATTGGAAGCCCTCTTGTACAGAAAAATTCCTACCTGAATCTAACTCGCCCTGAACTTCAGAGAAAAGGCATGAACCAAATCCAACTGTTATAATACTACTGATAATTGGGATCTGAACCCTAGCTTCTGTCATTAGCCAAATGCTATAGCCACTAGGTGACTCCTCTACTCATGGCTATGGGCTACTGGTAGGGCAGCTTTTAAAATGCTTTATGACCTCTCAGTCCAAGCAATGTGCTAAAGTTCCCCAAACTTCATGGAAGTTCATGCACTATTGTGCTATTGGGGATGATATGCAAATAAGACCAGTGGCAAATAGCACAGATAGTTTTTCTATAAGTTTTATTGAAAACATTTAACTGCATCCTCTGAGGTAGAGTTACAGTTTTTTGCACTATCGCATTTGTGAAACGCTTTGCATGCATGGTTTAATTATTGTACCTGCGAGTAACTCCCCTTGAGCTCGGTTTTGGAAAGGCAAGTAATCAAATTTGAAATCCAAATCTTAATGAGTTGCTTTGCATCACTTTGCATTGCAATCAGTAATTAGCATTGAATTTGCAGAAAGAGTTAATGCCAATGAAAACTTTACCAGCTAAAACAGCTATTTGCAAAAAAAAAAAATTAAACTTTATATAGCATACATTATCCCATCGTTTAGGCAAATGTTTAGTTTATTTTTAAGGGTTGTAGCTCACCTTGAGCTAAAATAGGGAAGGCACTGATAATAAATATGGCAAAATAAATACATAATATGTGTTAACAGTAAAGTTAGGACCCTTTTATTAAAGCTGGTGACCGGTTAATGTGAGTTTTATGCATAGCAACTAGCAGCCAGGAACACTAACATGAGGGCATGCCAACCATTGCACGTATCACACATGGTAATCTGTGATCGCAGGATAGAGAAGAAAGGGGCGGAATGTAGGTGTGGAGAGCACATGATCATTGGTGCCAGAGCAATGGCCACACACTCAGTGGCAAGGTGGCTGTTAACACGAGTTCCCCTAACGCCCTCTATGGGAATTGTTAAGTGAACACAGTTTACTGGAGTGCACATCAGTGTTCACGTCCCATCGTTAATTGCTAGGGACATGCAGCTCACACCCCTGACACGGAAGCTTTGCACTTAATGTGCAAAACAAATGCACATTAAGTGCAAAATCTTAGCAGGCTTTAGTAAAGAGAGCCTTTAGTGTGTAGCATTGCCTCTGTGAATCTAAAAGCACCTTGGCCTGAAAGTGTTCTCACTAGCCTCAGATTTCATCCGTATGGGACTGTTTCCTTTTGAGATGTGCATGGAAAAATTTGTATCTCATTTCAATGTGTTACCTCGTTTCATGCGCAAGGTTTCATTTTAGCCTACGCCGCCATATTTTCATAATGTGTACTTCTTGACAACGTGTATTTTACTAATAGTGTGTGCTGAATGACAATGACAGGAAATTAACTTTTGGCAGGTTTGTTGTATCATTTCAAGTAGGACACAGAACAATAGAACTATCAACATCATTAATGTTTTCTGGTATTGTAGACAATGATCCATGTTTCCTTGTCTAACGTGGTTGATTGCAGATAGGAGGTTGGCTTATGTTCAGAGAAAAGTTATAATAAAGATGATACTGTATCGTGCTTCAGTGTGCATTAATAAAAAGCATTTAAAAAAATGACAGCACAACTTTATTTCCCTATAGGAACTGAGATCATATGTCACATACCCTGACTTAGGAGTGCAGTTCATTACTAGCACAGTATGTGCGCAACTAAAACCAAATCCAAACCACAAGGTGAAAAATTCCTTCGACTCTATTACAACACAGAAGGAAGATCTCCTTAGGCCTACCGAGTAAATACTTTTGGGTTTTGGAGTTAAAGGTGTTTGAACCACATTGTTTTGGCATTTAGTATGTGCAATAGTAGCCCATTTGGAGACATTGCCCTTGAGAGAAAAAGAAACAGCAATTCTATGTGTGCCAGAAGTCATGGTGTGCTCTGCTCTATGCAAGGGAAACCTGAATTAAATTGGATGAGTGGTTCAAGAGTTATCAAGGTGAGGGATTGACAGACAAACACACAGACATGAAGATTTTATAAAAGCAGTTTCTCATAGGAGATTAGCCTTAAGAAAGCAAAAGCAAACGATTAATCTAGAACAGTGCTTTTCAAACCTTTCCCGGAAGCACACCTGGCCAGTCGAGTTTTCAGGATTGCAACCATGAATATTGCAATGGGTCTGCAATATATGTAAATATATCTCATGAACATTCATGGTGGTCATTCTGAGCTCCCAGCTGGTAAAGTGTGCCTCCAGGAGAGGTTTAAGAAACACTAACCCAAAAAAAGAAACAGGTTATATGCAAGTCATTATCTAGTTAACACCACTCTTGAAATCTCTGAGCTCAATGATTGGTTTCACTGAGATCACCTTCAGCATTCCTGGTCCTTCATCTGCTGCTACTCTGGCCATCTTGAGGTCTGATCCACAGAGGGCCAGCAGATCGTACAAGACTATGAGAACCTGCATGTACTGTGACTCGCCTCAAGCAGCGAGGGAAGGTGGGCATATCAAATATTGGAAAATAAACTAAAACAGCCAGAGCTGTTTCAGAAGGGTTAGTCACCAGTCAGAGGCCCTTCATGTACCTTAAAGGAACTTGATCACCTACCCTCTGTGATGATAGGGTTGCCGAAGGCTTATGGTATAGAAAAGGCATTGTCGCTTTCCCTAAGTAAAGCAAAATTCAAACTCTATGTAAGCAATGGGGTAAAATCAGAACTGGATCAAACTGTCCTGAAAATCTGGAGCCAGTTAACGATTCCCAAAGTCAGCCACAGCTCAAGAGGCTGTGACTCCCCAAACCAACTTTTATGCCCCATCTCATTAGCATGGGATCAATCTCACGGTAGGAGCCATAGAGATCTCAGAGCTCATACCATGCAATTAGCCCCAAACTGTGCCAAAAGGAAGCCAGTATTGTATTGAGAATGGGAGAGACAGTGCTTAATTTTTGGCACCCTGAGCCAATGTCATGCTGGCTCATCCTCTAGGCCAGCCCTGCCAGAGGTTAAGTTAAGTTGGGCCAATGAGGCTTATCCTTCAAGTAAATGCCAGCCCTGGTCCTAGAATTTATCCCACTGGAAATCCCCAGATCCTGGCATTGGCTGGTAAGTGTTGCAGAATCTATCCATGTATATGTTTCAGACCACTTTGTCTGATCCAGACGCTGGCATCTGAATAACTGGCCTTTCTCATCTGTAAAGGAATAACATACACTAAACAGCATTTTACCATAAGAGAGGTTAATTTACCATAACACAATAACGAAAATAAGAGGATGCAAATGTATGTAAAACATCTTATTATTGTGTAAATTAAATAATACAGTTTGTGTTGAACGTAGCTTTGAGCTGGTGTTATTTTTCCTGCCTGGGAGATTTGGACTCCCAACATGTAGTCCGATGCTGCCCCACAGCACCCTAAAGGAGCTGCGTGCTGACAAAGTCTCACAGACCCCTTCCCCCCACCCCACACAGTTAAAGTCAACACCTCCCCAAGATGCCCCTCAAACCCCAGTCAAGAAGACCCTCCCCTAAGTCACTCCCAGACCCTTTCCTCACTCTCAGAAGTTCCCTCTGACTCCCCCCTCCCAAAGAATCCCTACCCTAAAGAAACCCCCACCCACCTAGGTCCCCCGTCCCCCCCGGCGTATCTTTCCATTCCCTTGTATTCTAGCTGGTAGGTCCTTTTGCTGCTAGCCCATCTGGCTCTGGGTTTCAAAATGGCACCTCGTGACCCCTAGGGATCAAGCTGCCATTTAAAAATGAAAACCCCTTATATGGCAGCTTGACTCTTGGTGCTAATGCCACGATTTCGATAGGCTCTAAGAGGCATGAGTTCACTGAATGCTTCATTCCAACTATTTACTCATAATTCACATCTAGGTCTACAGAAGTGTCATGATAATACAGTAATTGGGTTTCTGTGCATCACTTGGTCTCATCCTGCTTTAGTGTTTAATTCACTAGCATTTCCAGAACCTAAGAAGAGGCTGTGTTCTGTAGGAGTGCCTCTAGCTATATGTGTCACCGCTGAGTTCATGTGAATGAGCATGTGTTCTCATTTACATGACTCACTGAACTATTACAAATCCGTCTCTACTAGGAGTGGCACTGAAGCAATTCAAAGTCTAAAGAAGCATAACTAACGACCTGCAGGAAAGTGGGGTTCAAGCCCCAGGACAGTTGGGATCCTGGTGATTACGTAACGATGACATCTAATGGCTGGACATAGGAGGCATGAGTGCCGGGAGCTGGAGGGAGCCTTGCTCTGTAGTAAAGCACAGTTACCTGTAACAGGTGATCTCTGGGAACAGCAGGAATAAGTCTTCACATATGGGTATCGTCGGTACCGACGGAGCCTGCGCGGGAACGCTCCCCAGCGTCCAGAAAGAAAGCTTTTGGGAGCATCCCACAGTGCCTGCGCGCTGCCTTCCTGCCTTTCCTAACCGCCTCTCTCCAGTTTGAGTTTTAAGCTGAGACAAAGAGAGAGAGAGGAAAGGAAAGATAGATAGAGAGATACAACTCCTAGGGGAGGTGGGTGGGTTGTGAAGACTTATTCCTGCTGTTCCCAGAGATCACCTGTTACAGGTAAGTAACTGTGCTATCTCCAGGAACAAGCAGGAATGAGTCTTCACATATGGGGACTCCCCAGCTAGAGATGCCAGGGAGATCTCCAAGGTTGTGAGTCCCTGAGAAGGGCTCTACCTCCCCCCATGGATCTCGGGCATCCAACCAGGGATGGGGGTAGGAGTTGATTAGGTATGGAACAGGTGTTTGAGAACAGCCTGACCAAACAAGGCATCCCGGCGGGAGTCCTTGTCCAAGCAGTAAAGGGCTGTAAAGGTATGAACCGAGGCCCAGGTGGCCGCTCGACAGATTTGGTCGATGGACACAGAGTTTAGATGAGCCATAGAGGCTGCCATGGCCCTCACATTGTGAGCTGTGACATGGCCCTCCAGAGAAAGGTTCTTACTCTGGTAGGCGAAGGAAATACACTGAGCAATCAAAAGGAACAGAGTTCTCTTAGAGACTGGAAGTCCTAAATGAGAGGGATCAAAAGCAACAAATAGTTGAGAGGACTTTCTATGTTGCTGTGTCCTTTGTAAGTAAAAAGCCAGTACTCTCTTACAATCCAGGGTATGAAGATTCCTCTCTGCACTTGATGCATGAGGTCCTGGAAAAAAGACAGGTAAATACACCTCCTGGTTCAGATGAAAATGTGAGACCACTTTAGGCATAAAGTGTGGATTAGTCCTGAGGACTACCTTGTCTGATGGAACCTTGTATAAGGAGGATTAGCCACCAAGGCTTGCAGCTCACTGATACGGCGAGCTGAGGTGACTGCAATGAGAAAAATAACCTTCCAGGAAAGCAATTTCAAAGAGGTAGTGGCTAAGGGTTCAAAGGGTGGCTTTCTAAGCTGGCCAAAAACCAAATTCAAATCCCATGCCACTGGAGGTGGTCTAATGGGAGGTTTAGTTAAAAGAAGGCCTCTCATGAATCTTGCAATAAGAGGATGAGAGGAAATAGGATGTCCATTGAGAGGCTTAAGGGATGCTGCAATAGCACTCAAATGGACTCTTACTGAATTCGTTTTAAGGCCTGCATGGGATAAATGCAGCAAATACTCTAGTAAAGAATTCAGAGGTATTGCAAGAGGGTTAAGACCCTTCTCTGCACACCAAATGGTAAACCTTTTCCATTTAAAAGCATAGGAACGTCTAGTGGAAGGCTTTCTGGAAGCATGAAGGATATCCTTCACCTGCTGAGAAAGATGCAAATCTTGAAGGTCTAGGCCTTCAGCAACCAGGCTCTGAGATGAAGAGACTGGGGATTTGGGTGCCACAACGTTCCCTCCTCCTGGGACAGGAGGTCTGGAGCAGATCCCAGGTCCAGGGAGGGAGCTTGAGAGAGATGAAGAAGTAGAGGGTACCACACTTGGCGTGGCCAACGTGGAGCTATGAGGATCATAGACTCCTTGTCTCTCTGAAGCTTGAACAGTGTCTTGGAAATTAGGGGAGTGGGTGGAAAGGCATAGAGGAAGTCTTGCCCCCAGTGGAGGAGGAAGGCATCCCTGGCCTGAACTCCCTGACACGGAATCCTGGAACAGAACCGGGGAAGTTTGGCATTCCATGGACTTGCAAAGAGGTCTATGTCCGGGGTTCCCCAAATTCGAAAGATCCTGGCTATCTGGTCCCCATGGAGGGACCATTCGTGTGGAAGCAGAACTCGACTGAGTCTGTCTGCCCAAGAGTTTTGAACCCCTGGAAGATACACTACCATGAGATGAATTTGATGCTCTCTGGCGATGGCCCACAATCTCAAAGCTTCGTTGCAAAGCGACAGAAAGCCAGTCCCGCCCTGCTTGTTCACGTAGAACATGGCTACTTGGTTGTCCGTATGGATGAGGACTGTCTTGTAGCTGAGCAGGTTGTGGAAGACTCTGAGAGCTAGAAGAATTGCTCTGAGCTCTAAGAGGTTGATATGTAGAGATGTCTCCTGTGGAGACCAGATGCCCTGGGTGGAGAGATCTTGTAGATGAGCTCCCCAACCCTTTGGGGAGGCATCTGTTGTAAGGGTTGCTTGGGATAGTAACTGTTGAAAGGGGGACCCCAGCAACAGATTTTGAGTGGACTTCCACCACTGGAGGGACCAAAAGAGGCGACTGGAGGTTGCTATTTTGTCTGACAGGCAACCTGATGCCTGGGTCCATTGGGTGGACAGAGTCCACTGAGCTGCCCTCATGTGAAGGCGAGCGTAAGGAACCACATGCACAGTGGATGCCATGTGGCCTAACAGTTGTAACATCTCTCGAGCAGTTAAATGGGACTTTAACTGAATTTGAGAGGCTAACTGCACCAAGCGTAGGCAACGGGCCTGGGGAAGATAGGCCCTTGCAGTTGTGGTATCCAGCAAGGCCCCTATGAACTCCAATGACTGAGTAGGGGTGTGATTTTGGGATGTTTATTACAAGTCCCAGATACTGAAGAACACGCCTTGTGCAGGCTAGGGAAGCCTGGGCCTCTGACTGGGATGGAGCTCGGATGAGCCAGTCGTCCAGATATGGGAATACAAATATTCCTAGAGTGCGTAGAAATGCAGCTACTACTGCCATGCATTTTGTGAACACTCTTGGAGCAGAGGCCAGACCGAAAGGAAGCACTCTGTATTGGTAGTGCTTTCCCTGATAAAGGAACTGAAGGAACCTTCTGTGTGTTGGATGGATGAGGACATGGGTGTACGCATCCTTGAGATCTAGAGAACAAAGCCAATCCTGACTCTGAAGGTATGGAAGGAGAGCACCGAGAGAAATCATCTTGAATTTCTCCTTGCATAGAAACTTGTTCAATTCTCTGAGATCTAATATGGGTCTGTAGCCCCCTGTTTTCTTTGGGATAAGAAAATAGGGGGAGTAGAACCCTGAACCCTGTTGAAGAAGGGGTACTTCTTCTATTGCTCTTTGGGCAAGAAGGGTAACAATCTCCTGACCCAGAAGGTCGAGGAGAGATGTTGGAGAATTGAACTGTCTCACCATGGTGTGAGTAGGAAGGTTTAAGAAATAAAGCTTGTACCCCTCCCTTATGATGGAGAGGGTCCATTGCTCTGCTGTGATATGTTCCTATCTGGGAGCAAAATGAGCTAACCTTCCTGGAATGGTGAGAGGCTCTGGTTCTTCTAGAGCCAGAAAGGCTATGTTCTCTAGTTGTAAGTCAAAGGCCCTGAGGAGGCTGAGGCTGTTGTGCCGTAGCAGTCCTTGCAGTCTTAGGCTTGGCTTGTTTAGGTTGTTGCTGACGCTTTGCAGCAAAACGACCTGCAGAAGATGCCTGGTGACCATAACCAGGATAATATTTCCCTTTTTTGGGAAAGAAAGCCTTTTTTGAATAACCTTTTTCTAGCAGGAGCAGAAGTAGACTTTGGAAGTCTATCTAAGGCAGAATTTTCAGCATCCATCTGAGTGGCCTTTGCTTGCCAATCCTTGCCAAAAAGGTTTTCACCTGTACAAGGAAGATTTCCTAATCCATCCTGGACCCAGGGTTCCAAATCAGAAGCTTGTAACCAAGCAAGTCTGCGTGCACCTATGGCAATAGCCGAGGCTCTGCTGGCACACTCAAAAGAGTCAAAGGCTGCACGGTTAGAAAATTTGGAAATATCCTGGGCATGTTTAAGCCAGGTGAGAAACTCCTCCCTTTTATCTTCTGAGATAAAAGGAGATAAAGTTAGCAGATGTTCTGTAACTTCCTTTAGAAACATCCCCATATAGAGACTATAGGAGTTGATTCTGGCAGTAAGCATATTGGCCTGGAAAATTCTCCTGCCAAAAGCATCCAAGGTTCTGCATTCTCTTCCTGGAGGATTAGATGAGTGTCTTTTTGCACTCTTTATCTTTTTCATAGCAGACTCCACCACAATAGAGTGGTGAGGAAGCTGAGTCTTATGAAAGCTAGAACAAGGAGGAACACGGTACATGGTGTCCAACCTGCGAGAATGAGGGGAAGTAGTAAGAGGTATCTCCCATATGCCCAACATGTGATCATAAAGGATCTCATGAATTGGTAAAGTAGCTGCCTCTTTAGGAGCCTTAGGATATTGTAAAATATCTAATTTCTTGGCTCTAGGCTCTGGTTCAGGGGCCACTGAAATAGAGAGGCCCTTGGCTACTTCCCTAATGAAGTCTTGAAAAGACAAGTCTTCTGGAGGAGACATTCTTCTTTTTGGAGAAGAGGGCTCCTGAGGAAGGAGTACCGATGCTTCGACAGAAGCCTCTGATTCATCAGAGTCTTCGGAGGAATCGAAGTATCGCCTGTCTGGATGCTCTTGCAGAGCCAAATACGCGTACCGAGTGGTATCGACATCGGGAGTGATCGGTACCGATTCGGTACCGATGGGCATCACAGGACAGGGTACCGCTGCAGTTGACACCGAAGCAGATGTCGATGCAATCGGTACCGGCACCGGAACCGATATCAGTGCTGGCACCGGTACCGACAACGGAGTTTGTGGCGGTACCGGAGGCGTCGCAGCTTGTATGAATGCCGTGATGGCACGCTGCATGGTCAGAATATTCTGATCCATCGACGCAACCAATGTCTGGATGTCGGTACCAATGGAAACCACCGGTACCCCAGAACATGGCAACAGGTGATCAGTCGAGGCCACGCCATCGATGTCAACCTGTGACCCCATAGATGAAGCTTTGGAAGCCGGAGCTTCTCGTCGGGGTAATTTTGCCGGTGCAGGATTCTCGAGAGCAAGCCCGGAGGCATCTCGATACTTAGAGGGAGATCTACCCTTCGAGGACCGGCTGGACTTATGTTTGGTTACCTGAGATCCATGGGAGGAAGAAGAAGCCCTGGAAGATGTCGATGCCACCGAAGCTGCATCAGAGGGAAACAGGGTACTGAGCTTTGCCGCTCGATTCTGTCGACCTCTTTTAGACATCATGGAACAGGACTCACAATCGGTGATGGAGTGGTCAGGACCCAAACATTTTAGACACCAGTCATGGGTGTCGGTGATAGAAAGAGTACCGCTGCACTTCGTGCACTTTTTAAACCCAGAAGCGGACTTTTCCATGAGGAAAATTCTTCTAGGCCTAAGGCCCAAAAGGAAAAAATTGCACAGAAGTGGGAAACGGTAGTTTTTGGGGTTTTTTTTAAAGAAGAAAAGACCGGCGGTACAGGTCCGACGTTGAAGAAGGCAGACACGCGACCAAAGAAATAAAGAAAAATAAAGAACTTCTTCAGCGGTGACAGGAACATGACCTGCTGGCTCCGCGGAAAAGAAGAACTGGAGAGAGGCGGTTAGGAAAGGCGGGAAGGCAGCGCGCAGGCGCTGTGGTATGCTCCCAAAAGCTTTCTTTCTGGACGCTGGGGAGCATTCCCGCGCAGGCTCCGCCGGTACCGACGATACCCACATGTGAAGACTCATTCCTGCTTGTTCCTGGAGGAAAGGTCCATAAACCACTATTAAAAGGGACCCAGGATATCACTGCTTTACCCAATACAAGCATTGAGGAACCTTTTGTCTTTTGGGGAAACTGCTAGGTACTTGTGACCTAGATTGGCCACTGTTGGAAACAGGATACTGGGCTTGATGGACCTTGGTCTGACCCAGTATGGCATATCTTATGTTCTTATATTCCCGCGCAGGCTCCGTAGGTACCGACGATACCCATATGTGAAGACTCATTCCTGCTTGTTCCTGGAGATAGATGTGACACAATGCCTAACACGCCAATATCCATCATTTTTCCAATCTTCCCAAAAGAAAAAGACGCAGTATGCTGGAGTATAATTAAGATTTACAGAAAGCATATAAACTGTTATGCAGTACTAAAACTAATAGGCACCCAAATAAACTGATAGGTAGCACATTTAAAACAAATCAAAGTATTTTTTCACTTATGCCATTAAGCTATGGAATTTGTTGCTGGAAGAGGTGGTCAAGATAGCTAGCATGCCAGGCTTTAAAAAAGGGTTTAGACAAGTTCCTGGAGGAAATGCTCCTAAGAGCCATGTAGATACAGGAAACCACCATTCATCTCCAAGTGTGAACAGCATGGGACTGATTCTACTCCTTGTGACCTGGATTAGCCACTGTTGGAAATAGGAGGCTGAGCATGATGGACCTTTGGTCTGACCCAGTATAGCACATCTTGGGGCCCTTTTACTCAAGTGCGTTAACTTGCATTAAGTGCAAAGCCTTTGCCTTAACTGTTGGATGTGTAGCTAGCAGGTTCCCTACAGTTAACACACTGATGTGTACCCTAATGCACAACACTATTACCACAGGTAAACTTACCTCCACCTACTGAGGTGGCATTAGGTGAATCTGTGCTAAAATGGCAACATTGACAGTGCGCAATGTGCTCACCACACCCACTCTCTACCTCTAAACCTGCCCATTTGGCACCCCAATGCACAATCAGCAGCTAATGTGAAAATTGTGTGTTAACTGTTATGCCCCCGTGATAACTATTACCGCAGGCCTGACCATTCATGCCAAATGCGTAGTGTATGTAAGTAAAAGGCCCCTTTATGTTTTTATGCATTTTGGGGGTCATTTAAAATAGCCCACTTAGCTGCAAGGTTTGCACTCACTTTTTACCCCATACAGGTCCCTTTGAAAATGGCAAGATTGTTTTTCCCCTGATAATTGTGCAAGTGGCCTATTGGGAACGAAACCACACATACAGTTGAAAAATGGCCACATGCATGTCCTGCTGCCTTCCTTAATCTAAACATACCCAGGAAATGCCTCTTTTAAATGTAGCTAAAAGTATATGCTCTGGACAGGGCCAGCCCAACCACTAGGCAAACTAGGCAGTCATCTAGGGTGGCAGCTTCGGGGGGTGATGGCAAAGAGTAGGACATTCAAAGCTAAACAATAGATTCTGACACCCAGGGAGGGGCATAAGACTTAAGGCTTGCCTAAGACACTAACACCTTGAACCAACTCTGTGGCCAGGCCTGGCTCTATGGAAGCCTGTAGTAGAGATCTGCATGGCCAAAAGACAATAAATTAGTCTTCATTTTAAATGAGATTTTTGTGAGGTTTTCACACATTTGTGTTATCGTGCACCTTGTATACATGCAAGAACTTTTTTGCACATGCAAATCAATTGTAGACTTGTTAATCCATATGCATGCACACATTTTTTTTTTTGGCACTCGAACAAACCAAATTTGTCATGATGAATGCACATCACTACTGACTCGATGTGCAGCCACTGAAGAGGACAGTTTCCATCAGGACCAGGATAAATGACTTGGAAACTTCTCCTCTATCTTTGTATTCAGTGGTTTTCTTAGAAGGGAAAAGCAAATCTATCACATCTTTGAATGCTTGGAGCATTTCTTTTGATTGGAAACATGGCCTATAAATTAACAAATGAAATGTCTTGCCTTGCAGGTCAATTTTGCAGCATAATTTCAAAGTGCATGCTAGTAAGAGTTACCATTATGGCAGCTTTAAACAGAACTATGATTTTTTAGGTAGTACATAATTGTTCTGTTTTTCATTTCATTCAGTAAGAAAGCTTTTACAATCTCCTATTTCACAGTTTCTCTAACAATAAAGAAGCTTAGTAAATCGGGAAGAGCTTGCAAGCACTATTGTGAGATGCACATGAAGGATGATTGTCCTGGCAGGGGGGGGACCACACACTACTCTTTTGAGTCAGTCTATGAATTTACAAGCATAAGAGCCAGAAAGGGAATGAGACCCTGGGAGTAATCTCTGCTCAGAGTGTCACTTTGTCCAGTGACTACCCTACTCATGAGAACTTTGGGCAGATTACTTTCAGACACACAGAAAACATCAACCGCTGGAAATCAGTTTAAGGGAGGACAGGGACTATAGGAGGAGAACAGAGATCGGAAAACAGAAATTAAAGGAAGTTCAAAAAAGTGACATGCTACTAGCAACTATTGAAAGATAAACCCCATCATGGAAAGGCCTAACGATAGACCAATGGGCAAAAAAACGGGAAGCCAGGGTTTAATATCCGCTTCTGACCCACTGACACTCTTTGAGGGTAATTTTATAAGGATTGCCTAGGTCATTGCACAGTTTTACATGTGCCCATCAGGCCTGTTTTGTAAGTCAGTACGTGAATTCTTTATTTGACTTTATGTAATGGTGGGAAACACATGTTAAACCTAGGCATGATCACCTGGCTGCAGTAAATGACCGCACGTATCTAATATGCATATGCCTGTATTGTATAAAGTATGTGCATAAGTGCACATTCCATCTATTTGAATGCACACAGTGAAAGTACATGCCATGGGCCTAATATGTGTACTTATAGAATAGTGACTGACTGAAGTATCCACTCCTAAATCACTGACGTTCATAACGAGCAAAGATGGTGTGCAACTTTCTGAGGCTCATTACAAAATGACTCCTTTGTGACCATGGGCAAGTCACTTTATCTCCCTCAGATCTCACCTCGATTACTTTACACCACTGTATGTCCTGCCCAAGGGAAGAGAAGGGACATGACATAAAACACAGAAATCAGAGAAACGGAAAATGAATTAGTCATGTGGATCCAGGAGTCAAGTGATGCCTCTTGACAGCCTTCCCTACTCTCACTCTCTCCTATGGGAATCCATATTGCTCATGGTCATATTCAAATTTGCTACTGCTTTAGGTTCAAGTGGCACTTCTTCAAAATCAGCCAGTCTTGATTGCAATTCAAGCTGATGCCTTGCTACGTTTCAGCCCATCAGTTCCAGCGAGAGAGCAGAACCAGGGTGTGTCTTCTCCAATTATTTATTTATTATATGCATTTAATACCCCGCTTATGATTAACAAATACCCTATAGCGGTTTACAGATAAGGCTGTTGAGGATTAAGTAGAGGTGACTCAGGTCATCCCTGGTTCCTTTTTTAAAGTCCTCTTGTTCCTATGAATAAGATTTTTTGAGAAGAAGGAAGCTGCTATTTCTCCATATACGTTTGTAATGAAAGACTGGGAAATAAAATATATTAGGAGAAAAAAACAAAGGCAACTTAGGAATAAGATTCAAAGAGGAAGAGGTCAGCAAGTCAATAGTTGGAGGAATCAAGCTGGTATTGCTTTTTAATGTTCTTGTTTCAATGTTTTAATTCTTAAGTTAGATTTGAAATCTCCTTAGGCTAGACTCTAGAGGCAGGGTTGGTGTTACCTATTAGGTGAACCAGGTGGTCCCCTACAGCACCAACTTTCCAAGGGCAGTCCATTGCTCCTGCTGCAACTCCTTTCTGGGACCTGCAGCAGCAACACAGCACCCTTACTGTAAGCCTCGATGGCTGTGTATCTGTTACTGCCATTTTTACCTCCTCCGACACAGACTTCCTGGTTGCATGGGGATGCTTCTATCCCCATGCAAACAGGAAATCTGTGTCAGAGGGAGTCGAAGTGGTTGGTCAAAGGAGCAGTAACAGCAACGCAGCATCGGAGGCTTTCAGTAAGCATGCTACATTGCTGCTTTACTGCTGCTGCTGCTGGAGGTCCCCGAGAGGAGCAGCAACTATGTCAGCAAGTGGGGGGGGGGAATTGAGGACTGGCCTAGGGCACTTCATATCCTTCCTCTGGCCCTGGCTGGAGGTGTTTCAGGAAAAGAGGAATTTTTGAAAGGAGTCCAGATGAGAGAGAGGCTGGAGGAGTCTGGAAGGTCAGCTGATTTCAGTAACTATTTTGCAGTAAGAAGTCTGGAGGACTCAGTCTGGTTCCCTGAAGACTTCAAAAGGCATCTTTGGTCTTCCTGAGGAGTTTGCAGGACCCGGAAGGTGCATCCTACTGAACTACCTTGGGAGTTCTACAGTGTGTGGGATCAAAACCCTGTGTATTCCCAAGAAATAGGAAGTGCATTTTCAGGATTTTTGTATTTTTCATGTGCCTCTTTTCCCAAGGTATACGATTGCAGTTTTTGAACTTTGAGAAAAGATTCATCTTCCAGAGAGATGAAAGCACTTAGCACAAGTACTGTCAGGGATTCGATGAATATCGCTGTGGAGTATTTATTTATTTATTTTTATTCATTTATAACGTTTTCCAAGAAAACAAGTACAAATATATAAACCTTACACGAAAAGTAGCATAAAAGAGATACTCCAACCACAAAAAGAGTACATAGGAAATTAAAAAGCTACACAGACCACCAGTAGGGGGAAGTGTGCTAGCACAATTACAAGCATATAGGTATCAGGAAAAGGACACAGTGAGAATAAAAAAGGACTAGCCCTACATTATAATGCAATCACCCATGATTAACCCTTGACTCAAGTAAGCTATAGAAGATGATAACATTACAGGGGGTTTGTGTGAAACCAAAACAGCTGTTAGCTGCTGAGGATCCACAAAATTATATCTTACATCCTTATACTTGAGGACACATTTACAAGGAAAGTTTAATCAAAATTGGGCACCTTGCTGGAGAACTTTAGGCCTCATCAGGAGGAATTGGTCTTTGCCATTTCTGCATTTCCCTAGAAATATCAGGAAATATGTTCATTTTACTACCCATAAACAGTTCTGATCTCCGGCGAAAAATAAGATCCAGTCACGATCTATTTCTAGTACAAAATCAACTATTAGAATAGCTCACTGAATCTCCAAATCTCTGAAAGTTTCCAAAACATCCAATGAGTCAACTGAATCTAAAGAATTTTGATGAATGTCTCCACCTAAAGTAGTTGAGACAATCTTTTTAGCAGAAGGTAAGTAATAAGTTCTAGAAATAGGTTGACACCTAGTCTCGGGAATTTTCAGTATCCCCACAAAATATCTTTCAACTGCATCCAAAGGAGGAATCAGTGGCAGTTTGGGAAAATTAATAAACTGCAAAGTATGTTTTTGTTGAATATTCTCTATGGCTTCCACCTTGTTATTTAGAAAAAGACTATCTTTCATTTTAGCAAAGTTTTCCTCATGCAATTTATCTACTTCTCCATCCGCGCAGACCAACTAGCAAGCAACTGAAACAGTTGTCCATTTTAAGTATACAAAACTTTTTCTAAAGAGGTCACAGCCTCCCAGACACCATCCAACTATGTCTCTGTCCTGGACTGACCACGTCGTTATTCCATTTCAACAATTTCAGTTTGTCTCCTATAATCCTCTCCCTTGCCTACCGATGGACCCACCTGAGCTCGTACTCTGCAATGTTTCATCTCTGACTCCACTTTTCACTCCTTTCCACCCTGACTCCATATTGCCATCCAACTTCAACTCCCTGCCCACTGACTCGCAGGTGCTCACTTGAGACACTGCCCTCCACGCAGCATTAGATACTCTTGTTCCCCTCTCCCATGTTGCACATCCCCACAACCTCTGCCATAATCCCTGGTATCATGCCAGACTCTCCCTCCTCTGACGCCAGCTTCGGAGAACCGAGCGGGTCTGATGTCAGTCCCCTTCTTCATACCTGCTGTCATGCTATCTATCCGCCATCATATCGGCTAAACATCAGTACTTCACTAATCTCATTTCCAGTCTGATAATCATCCCAAAAAACTATTTAGGGAGACATGCAGAGTGGCGACTACAGGGGTTGGAAATCCAAACACCTGTAGCTGCCAGGACCCGATTCCATGTCCAGAACTCACCGCACGTTCAGGCCCACTGTGTGGTGAGCTCTGGATGGGGTTGGTGTGGGGGCGGCCCTATGACCCCGGACATACAGGGCTGATTCTGGTGACAGCCCTGTATGTCTGGGGTCATGGAGATAGACGGGAGACCTATTCCACCTCAGAGGTGGAATAAGTCCCCCCCAAGTGCAGCAATCCGTGGCTATGGACCACCCCAAAAGGTAGGAAGGGCACAGGAAATTCCCCACAGCCCGACCCCGGCCTTAGCAAGTCCGTTCAGGTGTCGGGCGGTGGGGAAAGAAGGCTAATCTGTGTCTTGGGGTGACCACAGCTGCTGCATGGTGTCCCAGTGCCATGGCGACAGGACGCCATGGCATCGGGCTCCATGCAGGAGCCATGGCTGGGTTGGATGGGGAGGGTATCCAAGGGCCCAGAATTGAGGCAGGTCCTGCCCATCCAGGCTGGTTGCACCCAATTCTGGTCCTGTACCCAATTCTGGTCCTGCAGGATCAGAATTGGGTGCAAATCCGATCCATCCAGATTCTGGGCGTCCGGATGTGCCCCTTTCTGAATGGGGCTCTTACTGCATAGCAGCTTGCTGAATTCTTCCAGAGTAAGGTTACCCAACTGCAACATTCTTTTTCCCAGGTAGAACTCTTCCAACTCCCTATACCCGATTCTGCTACTCTTTTGGAAAGTGACGCCTTTTCCACTCTTATGCACTCTCAGACACACTCCTGGTCAAGATTCAATCCAATTACCCTGAATTCTCTTGCCAAGACTGCTTCCAACTGGAGACTTCCGGTTTAGCCACAGAGGAGAGGAGACGTGCGTGAGAGAGCTCTCCACCCGCCCGGAAAAAATCGGGTAGATATAGCTCCCAAGAGGCCTGGAGAAGATGCCGAAATTGGTGAAGTCCAAACCCCCTAATCCGATTAAGGATTTGTATGCGGCGAAAGCCGGGGCTGTGAAGGCGGCAGCGACCGGGCCGACGGCGTCGCCTGCGCCGCTGTCTCCAAGTGAGTCTGAAGGCCCAGAGGTGCGTGAGGGGGAGGAAGCGACGGGGACTACACTGGAGGCCGTGTTGCGAGAAATCCGAGACTCGAAAGATGAGATAGTGGAACGAGTCTCGCAGAAGCTGGAGGAGAAATTTGCAGATCTGGGGCAGCGGCTCGAGGAGGTGGAGGCCAGGGTGAGTCAGACGGAAGACTCTCAGGCCACGCTGCAGCGTACGGTGAGCTCGTTGCAACAACAGCTCAGCTAGTTGCATGCTAAGTCGGAAGATATGGAAAATCGGGACCGGCGATCCAACTTACGCATTTTCGGGGTGCCGGAAGGAGTTGAAGGCACGGACACTATGGAATTCGTGGCAGATCTGTTGAAGACTTGTTTCCCCGGGGCCCCATCAGTTCCCGCTTTTGAGATAGAACGGGTGCACAGAGAGCTGCGGCCTAAGCCAGGGGCGTCCGGCCCACCACGTGCACTCATTGTCAAGCTCCTGCGGTTCCAGGACAGGGAACATGTGATTAGAGCGGCCCGAAAATCTAAGTTTGTGAATTACAGAGACTGGAAAGTTTATGTGTTCCCGGACCTTGCCTCTGAGACAGTTAAACGCCGGAAGGATTTGATTAAACTGAAAGAAAGTTTGGCCCGGAGAGGCATTCAAGTGGCGATTTGGTACCCGGCTAAGATTACCATGTTGGTGAATGGTACGCGGCGCTTCTTTGCTTCAAAAGAGGCCTTGGAGAAATTCTTGAAGTCTCAGTCGGGGAGATCGGAGTGTGAGCAAGAAGACCTACCGAGGGAAGGCCCGGTGGCGGCAGCGGCGGAGGCGGCAACGGCGGGGCTGGCCTGAGCAGGATAACAGACTTATTTTTGAGTTTTCTTGTTGGCCTGTGGCGTAAGCTAACCCAGGGACATATCTGTGGGACTTCTGACTTTTGAGAGATGAGGGGGAGGCTGGTGGAATAAGTTCAGTTTTATCTGTTGGTCTAAGGGAGGATGGTGGTGGGAAGGGGAGGGGCAGGACATTGGCCTGTATTTTGGGAGCTTTGCAAGTGGGTAGTGCCCCCTGCACGGGCACCCTAGCAGAGGGTATGGAAGGAGGAGTGAGTGATGGGGGTCGGGGTAGTGGGTGAGTGCGGGGGGTGGCAGGGCGGGTTTGTGGAGGGTGGATGGCTGGTGGGCTATTGGGGGTCGAAATGTTTAAAAATTGTGGCGAGTGGGGGATGGTGATACAAGTGTTGGGGGTTGGTTGTATGTTATTTGTTGCTTGTGTGATTGGTGTGTGTTGGATGTTGCGGCTTTGTCCGGGGTCCCAGGGGGAGAGTGAGGTGGGTTGATGGCTGCGTCCAATGCCAGGGGCTTGCGAGTAGCCTCCTATAATGTACGGGGGTTTAATAGTCCCATTAAAAGGAAACGGGTACTGGCCCAGTTAAACAAGCAGCGAGTGGATGTGGCTCTGATTCAGGAGACACATTTGACCGCGGCGGAGCAAGAGAAACTCAAGGCCCAGGGTTTTGAGCAGTTATATGGCTCACCCTATAATTCTAAACAACGTGGGGTTGTGGTATTAGTCCATAAGCGGGTACGGTTTGTTCCATATGAGAGTGGGGGTGATGCGGAGGGACGAGTGGTATGGGTGGTGGGGAGAGTGGACTTGCGAGAGGTCTCTTTTCTTAATGTATATGCTCCTAATGGGCAGAAGGGTTCCTTCTTTTCTGACACGCTACGAGAGTTCCAGAGTAAAGCTAAGGGGGATTGGATTGTGGGGGGGGATATGAATTGTGTGGTGGGGGCTCAGGATCACTCTAATTTTTGTCAGAAAAGGCATGGGAATGAGGGTAGGGAGCTCGAGAAGTGCCTAAGCGACTTTGAGCTGGTGGATATTTGGCGGTGGGAAAACCCCGGAGGGCGGGAATATACATGCTACTCGGCGACACAGGAGACCTACTCAAGATTGGATGTACTTTTGGGGAAGCGAAACCAACTAGGGGTTTTAGTAAATGTTAGGATTCTTCCGATTACTCTCTCTGATCATGGGATGGTGGTGGGGGAATGGTGTGGACGTGGTGGAGGGAGGGGAGGAGGGTGGTGGGGCAATGTGTCGCTGTACCAGTCCACAGAAGGGCAGGCTATGCTTAGGAAGGCGTGGAAGGACTATCTGGAATGGAATGATAATGGGGAGGTAGCGGACGCCACGCTCTGGGATGGGGGGAAGGCCTATATGAGAGGTAGGTTGATTCAATTTGGGAGTCAGAAAAAGTGGGAACGTGAGGCGCTGCGCCAGCAGTTGATGCAGGAATTGACACAGTTGCAGAAAGTTCATAGCGGGGGAGGATCCAGAGCAACAAGACAGAAGTTGTTGGGGTTAAGGGCGCGGATTAATGCCATGGATTTGGAGGAGGTAGAGCGGATGATGAGAGCCACCAAGAGGAACTTCATGGAGGGTGGGAATAGAGCTGGGAAGTTGCTCGCGCGTCAACTCCAAAAGAAGCGGGAGAGTAGGACTGTCCGCGAGATAGTGGACGAAAAGGGAGAGCGGGCCGTGGCCAGTCGAGCTATCTGTGATGCCTTCCGGAGGTACTATGAAGAGCTATATAGGCGGCAAGAGGGGTCCAGTACGGAAGGGATAGCGGAATATTTGGGGGGTCTGGAATTCCCCAGGGTGGACGCCGATACGGCGAGTTGGTTGGGGCGGCCGATTTCGGTGTCAGAAGTGCTTGGAGGGATTAAGAAACTGCCCAAGGGAAAGGCGGCTGGGGAGGATGGCTTTCAAGCGGAATATTATCAGGTGCTGCGGGAAGAGGTGGCCCCGTTTCTGGCGCGGTTGTTCTCTGGTCTACTACGGGGGGAACGCCTACCGGAGTCAATGGCACAGGCCAATATAGTGGTCCTTCCAAAAGAGGGGCGACCTCCAGAGAGCTGTGGGAATTACCGACCCATCGCTTTAATTAACAGTGACGCGAAATTATATGCGAAGATCCTAGCAAGTAGACTGGAGAACATCTTGCCTAATTTGGTCCACCCGGATCAAACGGGGTTTATAAAGGGTAGGCGGCTGGCAGATAATGTCCGGAGGGCGGTGGGGTTGCTCCATCACATTAAGGACCGGGGCTCCCCGGCACTCTGTGTGGCGTTGGACGCCGAGAAAGCCTTTGACCGGGTGGAGTGGGAGTTTTTGTTTCGGGTTATGGGGCGGATGGGACTGGGTGCGGGTTTTATTCAGGGTGTGAAGGCGCTGTATCAACGCCCGGCGGCTCGCATCTGGGTGAATGACCAGATCTCGGATCGGTTTTATCTGCAAAGAGGGACTAGACAGGGATGTCCCATGTCACCCCTCCTGTTTGCTATAGTAATCGAAGCCCTCGCGATTAGGATTCGTGGGCAGGACCGGATTCGGCCAGTGGTGGTGGGGGAAGCCGCGCACAAGATCCTGCTATACGCGGATGATACGCTGCTTTTTATGTCCCGCCCGGAAGAGTCTTTGCCCGCTCTATTATGGGAACTGGAGCGGTTTGGGGCAGTATCGGGATTTAAGGTCAACCTGTCTAAGACAGAGGCTTTGGCCTTGGGGGGGTTGCGGGAAGTTGATCTTCCGTCCTTCCCTTTTAAGTGGTCCCAGGGTACACTTAAATATTTAGGGGTGTGTATTTCAGCGGATCCCTCAGAGCTGTTTGCATTGAATTTCCGACCACTGATGGGGCAGATAACTCAACTGCTGGAAGGTTGGGCGTCTCTGCAACTGAGTTGGCGGGGACGAGTGGAAGTACTTAAAATGACCGTGCTGCCGAAGTTCTTGTTTCTATTCTCGCAACTGCCTATTAGGCTTCCGGGGCAGCTGCTGAAGCAATGGGATAGCCGGTTGGTGCGCTTTGTGTGGGGGGGAAGGAAGGCACGGATTGGTCGGGGTGGCTTACTTCCACCTAAGGGGCAGGGAGGGGTACGGCTGCCTTCGCTGCAGTGGTACCATCAGGCGTGTATCTTGCGGGCCTGGCGTGACCACTCTGGAAGGGGGGGGCAGGGGCCCTGGGTGGAGTTGGAGAGGTCGGCGATGGGGGAGCCTTCCTTGGCTAAGTGGTTAGCGGACGGCGAAGGGGGTAGAGGGCGCGTACGGCGACATGGACACCCCTTCTTGGAGGCTATGGCTGGGATCCATGTCCTAGGAATGAGAAGGGGGTGGTTTCCTAGTCCCTTCTCTCCATGGTCTACTATTGGAGAGTTCCTCCCACTCCGACAGGCAGCATGGGTGAAGAAAGGGAGGCAGTTGGTAGACGGACGGTTGGAAATGCTCCAGGAGTTTGTGGTGGATGGGGTTGTCCGGTCTCACAGTGATCTGGAAGGAAAGGTTCAGGAGAAAATACCATTCTATCAATATTTCCAAGTCCGACATCTTTTAGAATCAGGGGATGTCAAGGCCCAGGTTTGTCGGGAAGGGACACAGATGGAAACGGTATTGTATCACGGGAAGGGGGACAGGGGGATTATAGCTAAGATTTATAATGCTCTCTTGCAAGAAGGAGTTGACTCAGGCCCGGCCTTGCACCAAGTACAGTGGCATAGGTGGTTGGGGGAAGACCTGAGTGAAGAGGTATGGGGTAAGATCTATACGCAAATCAACAGGTGCACCTGGGTGTCCTCCTGGCGTCAGACGCAATTACAAATTGTTCATGGGGCTTATTGCACTCCCCGACAGTTGTATCTGGCCGGAGGGCTCCCTACGGACAAATGTTGGAGGGGCTGTGGGGGACGGGGAGGGTTTCTCCACATGTGGTGGGAGTGTCCCGTGATCCGGATCTTTTGGGGAAGGGTGCGGGGGAGAATTGGGGGAATCATGGGGAGCGGACCAGGCCTTGGGTCGCTCCGTGAGTGCCCGGAGTGGCTTTTGGGCTTGCAGGCCGAGGCTGGTAAGGGGAAATGGCGGGAGTTGTTGGACGCGAAGTTGCGATTGGCTGCGAGGCTGGCGATTGCTGGGAAATGGAAGAGTGTGACTGGGCCCACAGAGGGGGATTGGGAGGCCAAAGTGGAAGCTGCGGTACGGTTTGACCTGTTGACCTACCGGTTACGGGGTAAAGAATGGATGTTTCATAAGATCTGGGATGCGTACCTGGAGGGGAGGACAGGACACTGATACGGTGATTACGGGGGGGCCGGGGGGCTGGACATCTAACACACGCACACACACAGAGTTTAAGAGTTTAAGAGTTTGCGGTTTGTTCTTACTGTTTGGGGAATGCTTGGAGTTAGGCATGGTATATTTAGGATATGGTAAATGGTGTTCACTGTTACAGGATGTGATGGGAAGGTTTTATGGGTGTGGCCTCTCAAGGCGGGGGGATTATTATGGGATAAGAGGGTGTTGCACACTCAGCGGGGGAATGTAGGTTCCATCTGAGATGTTTTTTATAGCTATTGGGTTTTTTGCAACACCCCGAGTTGGGTGGGTAGGTCGGGGAGAGGCGGGAGGGTTTGGTTTTTCTGTACTTGTTTTGGATATGCCTTCTTTTATCCTGTATGTCACGATGCTTAATAAAATATGTTTTAAAAAAAAAAAAAGACTGCTTCCAACTCATCTAAGACAACCTGCTCTTCTGATCCCATCCCCTCTTCATGGGTACTCAAGCCCTCTCTGGCCATTCTTCCCTGTGCACTCTCACTTTTCAGTAATGGTTTGGACACTGGAGTTTTTCCAAGCTGTTGGAAAACAGCAGTGGTGCATCTTCTCCTAAAAAAATACCCAGGCCTTGATCCATCCATTCCCAACCATTTCCGCTCGGTCTCTAACCTCCTTTTTCTTTCTAAACTCGTAGAAAACTAGTATTCACTCAGGAGTCCGAACATCTCGAGAAGAAGAATTTCCTGCACCCTAGGCAATCAGGCTTTTGGGTTGGACACAGAACAGAGACCATCCTCCTTTCTCTTCTCAATGAGGTTAGGCATTCTTTTGATAAAGGTAATATATCACTAGCTATTTCACTTGATCTATCTTGCGCTTTTGATCTTGTGAATCACTCTCTTCTTCTTTCCTGTCTCCACTCTGCTGCTCCTTTCGCACTGATCGTTCATATTCTGTCTCTTTCCAGGCCTCCCTATCTACTTCTCTTCCCCTTTCTTGTGGTGTCCCTCAGGGATTTGTTCTGGCTCCCCTTCTTTTTAACATTTTCCTAGCCCTGCTGGCCACCGCCATCCAGCAGCAGGGTTTCACACACATCCCATTTCACTTGACTTGACAGTCATCAATAGTTGCCTTTCTCTTGTTGCAGCTTAGCTGCATGTAAACTATCTGAAATTAAACCCCTCTAAAACCTCTGCTCTATGATTAACTGACTCCTCTACTGCTCCATCCCTTCACTCAATGATCTTCCTATTCCTGTTGTCTCTTCCCTACAATATCGTGGGTCATTTGTCTCTATCCTTTCATGAGCATATTAGCATGTTGGTGAAGCATTCTTTTTATACCCTCTGTCAAATATGTTCCATCTGGTCATTCTTACAGATTATGCTCACCTTGCTTCTTACTCTGGTTATTTCATGAATAGATTATTGCAATGTCATTTATGCTGGTTTGCCACAACACCAACTAAAGGAACTCCAATCCGTTCAAAATACAACTGTCTATTTTCTCCATCCATGCTTCCCCGCTATTCATTAAATCACATTGGTTGCCCATCGCATATCAGACACATTTCAAGACCCTCACACTCACGCACAAGATTCTCCACTCTGGTATTCCCACATATCTGTCCTCTCTCCTCATCTTGCATGCTCTTCCTCAAGTTCTACCATCAATCCATGGAAACCGTTTACATCTTCCTACCCCTTCAGAGGCTTGACTGCAAACCACACGACATGTGGTTTTCTATTTCTTGGGACCCCATCTCTGGAACTCTCTCCCTGGAGACATCATACCCTAAGTTCAAATCCACTTTAAAAACACACCTTTTTAAGATTGCTTTTGATCTACCCCCATAGGCATCCATGGATTCTGCACCCACCCTTCCTCTCTCCTACCTTTTTATCATTTTAATTGAAGTTCTTTTCCTTCCTATAGTATTTTAATTGTAAATCCTGCAAACCTCTCTGCTGTTATGAAGGATGGTATATCAAGGTGTTAGGATTTTTTTGTGTGTTCTCAAGTCAGTGCTGACTCCTGGTGACCCAGCTGCCTCTGGGATTTCTTGGCAATGTATCACCAGAAGTAGATTACCAGGCCTTTTCTTCCAAGGCAATGGAGGGTAAAGTGACTTGCCCAAAGTCACAAGGAGTGCCAGTGGGAATCAAACCTTGATCTTCTGGGTACTAGGCAGTTGCGCTAACCACTAGGCTACTCCTCCATGATAGTTTTTAATAAACCATGAACCATGCTCAAGGCTGCTTTCTCATTTTGCCCCTAGCGAGCTTTCCTCTTCTTCCTCTCTCTGAGCTTCAAACCAATCATGCCTGCCATGCAGCAAAGGGGGTGAAGCGATGAAATTAGGGAAAGTGAGAAACCGACGTCAGTTCTACTCCAATAGCTCATGCATAATGAGGTTGCTTACATCAATCACCTTATGAAAAAATCCTCCCTCTATTTATAATGTGCGAAGAGTTGGTATGAAAAAAGACATGCTTCCAACTACCATTAGTTGGAAGAATCAAACTAGGGGAAGAAGTCATTTAGAAGTAGAAAACCCAGGGGTTGAAAGCAAGTGTGGCAACTGTCCTATATGTCATATTTTAGAAGACAGAGAAGGAAATGGTAGAGAGAAGAGAGGATAACCTGCCTGTGCTATGCTCAGACATTCAGTCTTTACTGAGGAAGATGTAGGGATGTTACCCATGACTGAAATGGTATTTAAAGGTGATACTGCAGAAGAATTGAAAGAAATATTGATACACCGGGAAGATGTATGAAAACTATTTGATAGACTGAAGAGTAGCAAATTACCTCGACTGGATGGTATACATCCAAGGGTGTTGAAAGAACTGAAATATGAGATTTCAGACCTGCTATTAGTAATCTGTGAATATAATTAAAATCATCTGTAATATCTGAAAATTGGAGGATGGCCAATGTAACGCTAATTTTTAAAAACGGTTCCAGGGGTGATCCGGGAAACTAGAGACCGGTGAGCCTGGCGTAAGTACCGGAAAAATGGTAGAAACCATCATAAAGAACAAAATTACTGAACATGTAGATAGTCATGGCTTAATGGGAGACAGCCAACATGGCTTTAGACAAGGAAGATCTTGTCTTACTAATCTGTTATGTTTTTTTTAAGGTGTGAATAAACAGGTAGACAGAGGTGAGTCGGTTGATACAGCATATCTGGACTTTCAGAAAGTCTTTGACAAGGACCCTCATCAAAGACTTTTGGCAAAACTAGAAAGTCATGGGATAGGAGACTGTATACTATTGTGGACCAGGAACTGGCTAATAGATAGAAAGTAGATGGTAAGGCTAAATGGCCAATTTTCCCAATGGAGAAAGGTGAATAGTGGAGTACCTCAGGGATCTGTGCTGGGTTTGCTGCTTTTTTACATATTCATAAATGACCTGGAAAAGGGAATAACAAGTGAGGTTATCAAATTTGCAAATGACACAAAACTATTTAAAGTTGTTAAAACCCATGAGGATTGTGGAAAATTGCAAGAGGAGCTTGATAAATTGGAAGACTGGGCATCCAAATGGCAGATGAAATTTAATGTGGACAAGTGCAAAGTTATGCACCTAGGAAAGAACAACCCAAACTATAGTTACACGATGCAAGGTTCCACATTAGGAACCACTACCCAAGAAAAAGATTTAGGAATCATTGTGGATAACATGTTAAAACCCTCCACCCAGTATGCAGCAGTGGCCAAGAGAGCAAATAGAATGCTAGGTATCATAAGGAAAGGAATGGAAAATAAAACAAAGGATATTATAATGCCTCTGTATCGTTCCATGGTGCAACCGCACCCTGAATATTGTGTGCAATTCTGGTCGCCAAATCTTAAAAAGGATATAGCAGTATTAGAATAGGTACAGAGAAGAGCCACCAAAATGATAAAGGGAGTGGAAGAATACCCCTATGAAAAGAGGCTATAAAGTTTAGGGCTCTTCAACCTGGAAAAGAGACGGCTGAGGGGCGATATGATAGAAGTCTATAAATGAATGAATGGAGTGGAACGTGTAAAAGTAGATTGATTGTTTATGTCATCAGAATATAGAAAGACTAGGGGACATGCAATGAAGCTACAGGGTAACCTATTTAAGACTAATAAGAGAAAATATTTTTTCACTCAACGTGTAATCAAACTCTGGAATTTGTTACTGGAGGATGTAGTAAAAGCTGTTAGTGTAGCTGGGTTTAAAAAAGTTTTGGACAAGTTCCTGGAGGAAAGGTCCATAAACCATTATTAAAAGGAACCCAGAATATCACTGCTTGACCCAATACAAGCATTGTGGAACCTGTGTCCCTTGGGGAAACGGCTAGGTACTTATGACCTAGATTGGCCACTGTTGGAAACAAGATATTGGGCTTGATGGACCTTGGTCTGACCCAGTATGGAATATCTTATGTTCACTGCTACACTGGAATTTTAAAACAGCTCCTTCACTTGTGCTGCTTAATAGGGGTGTGCACAGCCAAAAAAAGAGTTTGGTTCATTCTCATTTGAAACAAATTTTGCTTGATTTTCAGGCATTTGTTTCACCTATTCATTCTTCGTATGTACTTTGTCTGTGTGCTAAAGCTTTTTTAAGCATACAATTCAATTGCAGTGTATGCACATTTATTCATAGGCATATTGATGTACAAGTGATTTGTGTGCAATTTAAATTTCTAGGAGCCCAAAAATGAATACACGCTCACAAATGCATACCCACTGCTTACTCCAGGTGCCAACATATCGTCTTCCAGCCCTGAAAAAAATACATGAAGTGACATTTTAAAAGGGACATCCAGGAAGAATGTGGGATATCCAGAGCACAATGCCCAAAATCTAGGGAGTGGCAGCAGTGAAGGGAGGCACATATAAGTGTCTTCTAATCGCTCCATCAACCAGTTTTGCTGATGGGCCTTTGCAGATGGCAAGGCTGGGTATATGCACGGATGTAAAGCCATTTCATAAATGTGGACATGCATTGCATGCCCGCAGAACCAGGTATTGGATATACCAGTCAGGGTGTTTCAGAAGGGAGGGCAACTATGATATGAGACTAGCTCATCCTGACTGGCCATTTCAGATAATAAGATGTGTGGTGGTGGGCTTGGCCAGGGAATATTAACTCGGTGATGAAAGCACATTTAGCTCTTCCCCCTGGAAGAATTGTAGTCATGAGCCAAGCACGTTTTTGCCCTTCATTCATCTCCACCACACCCCAGGTTACATGGATATTCTCACATCGGGGAGGTCTATATACCCAGCATTCTAAAATAGCATCTGTAGGATTTGAAAATCCAAATGTCCATTTTCAGACATCCAACTCACAAATAGGGCTTCTAAAATGGCCCCTTTAACATATCAGGCACCAGGAAGAAATTGTAATTAAACAAGACTAGAACTGCTTGTAACTTAATAAAGCATAATCTGGGCTTGAGTTTATAACAGGACACTTAGGTCAGTCCAAAAAGCTATCTATTTGAAGCCTATCTTATAGAGGCAATATAAGCACCTATGTACTTTTTTAAAATAGACTCCCAGATCTAGTCCCAATAGCACACAAAGATATAAATATGTCTGTGTGTACTTTGTGAAGGCAATTTTCTAAAGATGTGCCTCTTCAAAGTGCATTTTCACCCATGCCTTGTATATCTATTTGATAAAGTCAGGAACGTGCGCACATAGCTTTAGCCTACGTGACAGAATGTGTGCAAATTACACACCTACATTTTGCAAGTGCAACGAGTAAGCTATATCGCCACAATCACAATATTATTATTACTGAATTATAAGTAGGTCTGAGATCCGGTTGCTTTCTAAGACTGATTTGGCTTAGGAGCATGGGCAGGAAGGGACGTGTTTTTTTAAGTCCCACAATTCATATTTGGTTTGTCAAATTAAAATTCACTTAACCCCTCTTCAAAATAAAGTCAAACTTTGGATAATATGTAGAGAATGGAATTGAGATATCGAGGTCAGGGCGTGCACAAGTCCAGCAGTATTTTAGAAAAGGCTCTGGCAAGCATGAAGCCTTTTCCAAAATACATAAAGGCGTGCCATGAGCGTGCACATATTTGCTGACACAGAGCCAGAGGAACCATTTTACATATCTACATGTGCCGAGAAGCAACTTGGCAACTTACATATGTAAACTGGTATTTCGCAATGCCCCATTTTGCCAACCTTTGCATATAAATGTTGCCAGGTAACTATAGATGCCACAATCTTTATTTAATTTCAGTTTGGACAGGGAAATAACAATGGGGCATGTTTATTAAACCACACTATCCATTAGCATGGGGTTTGCCTCATGCTAAGCACGGTGCATTAAATATTAGCACGGGGCCCTGGGGTAAAAATCCCGCACTAACCAGTTAGCATGCAATTGGGCAGGCAAGGGACAGAATGTAGGTGGTAACAGCCCACTGCAATTAGCACAGTCATTATGGGTGCACGCTAACCATGAATGCTGCCGTTAGCATGGATGCACTTAAAGCCATCTAAGTGAGTGATGTTAAGTGCACCTGTGTAGCGGATTGCATAGTGCTGCATGTTAGCAATATGCCAACAGCAGACGGATGGATGCACTGAAGTCCTCAGCACTAGTTTCATGGCCCCACTGCACGCTACCAGTGTGCTTCTTAGTTAACATGCCTCTCTGCCTCTCCTTTAAAGGGCTGGCTGAAACAAGTACTTTTTAAAAACATACATACCAGCAGCTGTAAATCCCAATGTACACAATATTGGTCATATACCTGCATTCCCTGTATGAAATGGGGAATACATGTGTAGATTTTTGACCCACCCAAGCCATATCCTAACCATACCCTCAATATGCCCCCTTGCAATTTCAATCTATTATGGACATCCACTTATAAATTTAGGGCCTGATATTTGAAATGTGTAAATGCTGTAGATGGGCATATTCAATGGTACATATATGGGTAGTGCCATTGAACATCCCCATCTATGTCCTCTAAGCATCTCAGTGCTATCCGGCTAGCATTGGAGCGTATCTGGGGCATTCCGGGGTGGAGCAGAGGCGGGGGCATGAGATAACCGGGCAGCAATGATATTGCATGCTGCCCGGTTAGTGCCCTGCACCAAAAAGATAGGATTGGAAAATAGCCAGGTTTAAGAGTCAGCAGGCAGGGCTATCCCAACACGATCTTGATATCCTAATGATAATCGAAACTTGGCTATCAGATTGCGACAATGCTCTCATCCACCAGATGTCACCACCAGGCTTCACCATCCACACCTATCACAAGTCCAACCAAAAGGGAGGAGGTACACTCATCCTTACCAGATCTAATCTCCAGTTCAAAACAAGCAACGCATCCAGCACCACTCACCTCGACATGATTACTATAACAAACGAACTCTGCTCAATCAACCTTTTGTACCGAGCTCCGACATCCTCACTAGACGAGTTACCAACAATAATCAACCTTGCTTGCAACTCCAATAACCCAAGCTGGATAATGGGAGACTTTAATCTGCCTTCCCTACAAACTGCACATGCAGCAGCCTTCATTGAAGCTATGAAAGATCTGGGATACAAACAAATTGTTGAGTCACCCACCCACATCAAGGGAAGCATACTCGACCTGATCTTCGCCCCACAGATGGCAACAAACATATCCCACCACCTTGCCACATCAATAACCCCAGTACCCTGGTCTGACCATGATCTTATCACGTTTCAGATACCCGCCATCCATCAGACCAGCAGCGCTAACAAGGCACAAGTCCCTCTGAGCTCCCTGTCTACATGTTTTAGGCCTCTTGTTAAGGATAAAGCCCTTGAGGAAATCCTACCTCGCCTCATCACCACACCATCTGACCCAGATGAACTAGTTTCCAACTGGGACCACGCCCTCAAATCTGCTGCCTCCCTTCCAACCACAAGAAAAAACCTCAAGAAGCGAGAACATGCATCATGGTACAACGACGACCTTAGAGCATTGCTCCTTCACCTACGCAAGCTCGAGAGACACTGGCGTCATGCCCGGTCCCCTGAATCCCTATGTACATACACCTTGTATCTACAAATACATCGAGCGATGACGATGGAAAAAAGAAAACAATACCATGCAGATATACTAAAGTGATCGCTGAACAAACCCCACGACCTGTTCAGCATAGTGAAGTCCCTAACAGGTGACCCAGCTCCCGCTCAAACATCTATGCCTCACCCACAAGATTACGCCATCTACCTACAATCAAAGATGATCCAAGCCAACAAGACGACAACCTGCACAATCCCCTCTACCCCATGTAAAACCCCTCTACTCAAATTCTGCGAGGTATCCAACAAAGAGATACAAGATATTATCACATCCATTAATCTTACCACCGCCCCTAGTGACCCATGTCCAGCCAGCTGGGTCAAAGAATTGCGCCAAGAGCTCAGTCCTGCTATAAGCAGAATGAAGAACCAATCCCTCTCCACAGGATCTTTCCCACAGAGCCTGAAATTTACCTCAATCCGCCCACTGTTAAAGAACAACAAACTCGATCCCTCCAAAGTGGAATCCTTTCGTCCAATATCAAGCATCCCCCTGCTCGCCAAAATCATCAAAAAGGTAGTCCAACGACAGATCCAACAACATATTGACAATGCAGCTCCACTGGATCCATCTCAACATGGCTTCAGAGAAGCATATGGTGTCGACACCATCCTCACAACCCTCTTCAATGATCTGGTTACAGGACTAGATAACACCCGCCAGGGATTTGTCCTCATCTTCATGGATATTGCTGCAGCCTTTGATTCAGTCAACCACGAAATGCTGATACTCCGCCTCGTAGAGAAAGGAATACAAGGCTCAGCTATAACATGGTGCAAGTCCTACCTGACTAACAGGTGGCAACAAGTCAGAACAGGCCTTACAACCTCTGATCCATTCCCGCTCAATCAAGGTGTACCTCAGGGTTCGTCTCTATCTGCATTAATGTTCAACATCTATAGGCAACCAATTTGTGCCTTAATCCGCTCCTTCAACATCCAGTGCCTAGTCTATGCAGATGACGTCCTAATCTACTCACCATTCCTGATCGATCAACCAGACTTTTCACCAATATCGAGTTGTTTTGAAGCTGTAGCAGAATGGCTTACAGCACAGAACCTAAGGATCAACCATAGCAAAACGGATGTCTTATTCCTTACCAAGAACCAGAAGTTCACCCCACCCTCCACACTACAAGTAAACAATGTT
Source organism: Ichthyophis bannanicus (assembly GCA_033557465.1). Classification (NCBI taxonomy): domain Eukaryota; kingdom Metazoa; phylum Chordata; class Amphibia; order Gymnophiona; family Ichthyophiidae; genus Ichthyophis; species Ichthyophis bannanicus. Next base: position 111,915,020 of record CM066049.1, on the reverse strand, counting down.
GAGTTGATAGCAAAATCAACAATCCGCTATCTAGGCATCACGCTCGACCAACGGCTCGACATGTCTACACACGTGAAGAACACCACGAAAGCAATTTACCACAAGGTCCGGATACTACGTCACCTGCGCCCCCTACTGGACTTTAACGACTACCGAACAATCTTCCAAGCCTTGGTGCTCCCACATCTGGACTTCGCAAATATCGTTCTCCATGGCCTCCCTCAGTCAACGCTAGGACCTCTCCGCCTTGCAATGAATGCTGCAGCAAGGGTACTTGCAGGTACATCGAGAGCTGAACATATAACTCCAGTCATGATGGACCTCCACTGGCTTCCGCTTCAGGCTAGAATCCAGTACAAGTCCCTAGTGCTGACATTCAAAGCCCTAAGGAACCAGACCCATACGCCCATCAGCAAACTCATTCAAAGCCGGCCGATCAACAGGATCAGGAGATCTAACCAAGCAAACACTCTTGAGGTCCCCAAGATACTAAGAAAGTGCACAAAGGCTACCGCCAACAGGGCCTTCTCCATATTTGCACCCATGGCTTGGAATGCCCTCCCTACTGAGCTCCGTGCCATCCCAGACCTATCGTCATTTAGAAAAGCCCTCAAACACCACCTCTTCCTAATCCATTACCCAGAACCCAACCCCAGAAAACAACCACCCATCTTCACACCCAAACCCACCCCACCCACAATCCAACACCATAAAGAGAACGATTAGCTCTACCACTATGTCCCCTCTCCTGTTTAACGTTGGTATTGACCCCACATTTTACTGATTAAGCCTCTTATAAAATTGTTGAAAATCGACCTATATTATGTAAATAAGCAGTTAGTATAACTCCATGTACAAATTTATACTATACTCTGTGAATAGTTACTCTGTAAATAGTTACCCCAGTTACCTCCAAGTTATCTTGTCCTTGTTCAATGTAAACTCAACTGTCATGTGACATTGCAGTATGTTTTGTTCAATTGTAAACCGCACTGATTTTAATAGCGCGGTTTATAAGAAAAGTAAATAAATAAAAATAAATAAATATGTTCCAACGTGGCCATAGCCTACTCAGAAGAATATTGGGCCCTTAGCCCTTTCTAAATCGCCATTTCCCTCTGGATGCCATTTCCATATATAAATGCTGGATTTTCCAAGTGAAAATTGTGAATATGGAATCTAAATATCCCCCAATGCATATGGAAAGAACAATCTTCTTAAAATAAACTCTTGGTTTCCCCAAAATTGCATGTATCATTAGGGCATGTGTATACTAAAGGGTGCATCGGTAATGCACCTTTGAGCCAAGAAAGTAGAGCAGAGGCCTATATTGGCTTTTGGAGCATAGGGCCTCTGACCCCTGTTGTAAGCATGTTGCTAACATGCCATACCACGCTAAGCAGCATGCACCCATAACGTCTGTAGTAACCATAATGCACCATCAATGCCCACATTCTGCCCCAAACCCGTCCCCACCCAATCGCATACTACACAGGACAGGATTTTTAGCATGGGTCCCCATGCTGCTAGTGTGGCATGCTTACCGTGCAGCAAGCCCCGTGTTAACGATAAGCACAAACCAGCAAACATGCCCCAATGGTATAGTGCTCTAGGGAATAGAAATTGCACAATTTTAAAAGGACAGAATTACTCCAACCATGGGAGAATCCCTGGATTAAAACTGGAATTTAGAAGAGCCAAAATTCTAAATTGTGACCTTTTGTCACACCTCCATATCCAGTTTTAAAAAGCAAAGAACTGATCTGTACAAATGAGAGATTTCCTTAGTTCATGTAACCTTGCCAGAGATTCTTTGCATAACACAGGAGCTGGAAATCATTAACTCTCCAATGAGGAAGTCATTTCATCAGTCTCACTGAGTAATTTCCATAACCCAGTAAACTTGCCAACCTTAAAGAGGTCAGAAAGTTTCTTTGAGCAGCTGAGGGTTTCTTTTATCTTTACTAGCATTAATCATACCAGAAATACTTTTTTCCTAGATGCAAAAGCTTAAAAAAAATAATAACCAAAAATAGCTCACAAGAAAATTCAGCTTCCTACTGCTACAACTAAGACCACCAAGGGGAAAGAGAATACAGTAAGGGTGTCTATGGGGAAAACTATTCTTTAATAATTGGAGTTATTTTTCATTACCTTTCATTTCTGTGTTTTAGCGCACACTATCAGGAAAATTTTATAAGGAGCCGCGTAGACTTACATGTGAACAGTGTGTATAAATGCTGACTTAATCATGTAAATGACCTCATAAAATACTGACTAATGTGAAAATAGGCCTGCAACACATGTACTTTCACTGTTGGATTGTATTTGGGCGGAGTTTGGGTGGCACATGGGACGAGTGCACAATTATACACATATGGGCCGATATTCAAAAGGGTTTAACCGCTCGATAGGTGCCACAATTTACACATGTATTTTATAAAACACTCCCATTGCACTCATGAAGGACGTGCTAAGATTTAGAACTGCTTTTGAGCCTTGAGTGTAGGTGTGATTTCTGTTGGATTTGCGCTAGTATTTTATAAAGTCACATAGACACTTACATGTCTTTACGAAATAGCACCAAAACATGCGCCTTCCTGCTTGCTTAATCTATGTGCTCTGTTATAAAATTACCCCCAAAGCATTTTAGCTTTTACAGATTTAGGCATTGCTTCTTGCTATTCCAATTGAGACCTTAAGGCCTTGGAAATAGTTTGCATAATTTTCTCTGCGGCTTGAGCATGTAAACAGACCACCTCCACCAGGACATTTTCCATAGCAGCGCCAACAATATGGAACACACTACCAGAGGACCCAAGGTCAAATGCAGGCACAAAGGACTTCCTCAGGAAACTCAAAACCTTCCTATTCACTGACTACTATGGAAATATCACTTAACCCAGAAGGTTCATGGACTATATCCAATGTTCCTCAGATCTTGCTAAACCTCGAGTTTCATACCTTTGTTAAAGTTCTCCAAGTTTGATATCCTTGTTGTAATGTAACAGTTGAGTTGAGTTTTAATGTAAACCACTTTGACTTAATGATAAGGTGGTATAATCCTGTTAAATAAATAAATAAATGAATGTAAAACAGCATTTTATGGGCTCAAGCAGGTGTTTATAAAATTGGCAACAAAAAAGGGAGGAACTACCCACACACAACCTAAGAACAAAAAGAACGCAGCGGGACTGAGATTGAATTCCACAGAATCTTCTTTATTAGCTCTTGCTCGACATGGCCATATTTCGGCACTAATTGTGTGCATCAAGTGCAATCAATTTAATCCCAGGAGGCATTGGTAATTAGCGAGCTAACACCACCGTAACAGCAATGGCCTAGCACTCTGGAGACTCTAAGCTGTTGCCGTTAAAGTAGCTCATTCAATTCCAGTGCCTTCTGGGATAAAATCGATTGCCCCTGATGCAGGCAATTGTTGTCGAAACATGGCTGTGTCAGGAAAGATCTAATAAAGAAGGTTCTGTGGAATTCAGTCTCATCCCCACTGTGTTCTTTTTATTTATCGAATTGCCCCAACATATACAAGTATATATATATATAGGCACTCAGAAAACATGGCCACTACACTTATACCATAGGCACAGGCTCAGATTTTGGCAATGTAGGCAACTGCCTCAAGCACCCAGTTTTGATAGGCACCATCATAGCAACACCGATAATGAAATTGACCAGGCCTTGCAGCATCTGGTTACCATGGAAACCTTGCAAGAGGACAGGAGAGGCAGGATGCTGCAGAGCCCGGGCAGACCCACTCTGAATTTCATCACTGGTGTTGCTGTTGTGCTGGGCAAGCCACATTGCTGAATGGACAGTGCTGAGAGATGGACATTGGGGCATAGGACATCAAGGGTGGGGAGTGGAGGACCTCCCCACTTCCACCTCAATTGTCAATGGGCATCCACAGTGGAAATCTGATCCTGGCTATACACATAGACCTTCTTGTGGACAGATGATGGGCACAGCAAGGGTAGGACTGGTACTTTTGAAACAATCTTGCCCATAAAAACAATCCACCACCTAGAGCAGTAGCCAGTATTATATTAAAACCTACATTTAATAGTTAACACATCCGGTCCTTTGTTTCTCTTTTTTTCCTCTAAATAAATTATACACATTTCTGGTGATTCTGGATGAATATTTTAATAACAAAATAAAGGTTACTTTGAATTTCAAGGAGATGAGTCCATTGAGAGATTTTGGAACCACTGTATGCTACCACTAGACAAACAGATTCTGATTAATGAGAGCGATGGAAATGAGGGAGGGGCTTCGGTTGAGGTTTGATTCTTCAAACTGTAGTCGACCGGAACCCAGTATAACTCAGAGTGAATTGGACCCCCTGTGGGTTGTATTGATCCAGAGTCCCAGATTCAACTCTGTCAAGGGTTGCTCCAGTATGGCTACTGTCTTGCTATTCAAGTGCTGCAAGGCTGATACCAGAAATCACAGCTTAGTTGGGTGTATTGCTTTGTCCACAGGAAATTTATGGATCAATATTAAGCCATGACAGCCAGCAATTGTTTAAAAATACTGACCACCCCATTTAATAATAATCTGGATATTGGGTACTGGTATCCACCTTTTGCTGTCCTAAGTTATGAGAACAGTTTTATATTTATGTTTATTGAACTTGATAAAACCGCCCTTCAATAATAACAAGGTGGTGTACAAAATGTTTCAAAAAACAAAGATAGCCAGAGACCTAGAAATGGAAAGAAAGTTACATAGTCAATAGGACAGTGAAGAGAGACATAAAGAGACAAAGAGAACACAAAAGGAATGGAATATGTAGTCAGACTGAGGAGGGGGAGAGATCAAAAGCAGATGAGAAAAGATGAGTTTTTAGTTGGGTTTTGAAGGTGCGAAAGTCTGGTTCAAGTCTAAGAGAGGTAGGTACGGAGTTCCAAAGTGCAGGTCCTATGAAAAAGAAGGCAGAGGAATGTGTAGATTGTAAGTGAGCCCTGGAGGGAGATGGGCGGTGAAGGCGGTTGAGGTGAAGAGAGCGTAGGGAGCAAGTGGAAGTGTGGACATGAATGAGGTCTGCCAGATATAAAGGGGTACGGGTGTAGATAGCGTGGTGTACAAGGGTGAGAAGCTTGTAGCGAATACGGTACTCAAGTGGACGCCAGTGGAGTTGTAGTAGAAGAGGGGTGACGTGATCGGGAGGAGTGGGTGATGATGTGTGCCACCGTGTTTTGGATTCGCTGCAATCCACTAAGCTGTGATTGAGGGAGACCTACAAGGGCAGAATTACAAAAAATCCAAACGTGCAGTAACAAAGGATAGGACAAGAGTAGTAAGGGCCTGGGGGGTAAGAAAGGGGCGAATGGCACGAATACGACGTAAGTGGAAGAAGGAAGACTTAGTGACACCAGAAACGTGAGATTGGAAGGAGAGGCTGGAGTCAGTATGAACACCAAGATACCTAAAACAAGAGACAACAGGGATAGGGGAGCCAGCTAGAGATGGGGCAAGAGTAGGAGAAGGGCTGCTGTGGGGGAACCAATTGGCGAGGGTTTTGGAAAGGTTCAAGTGCAGACAGTTGGAAGTAAGCCAAGATGAAATGGTGAGAAGACAAGAATTGAGGAGAGAGATATCCGGGCATAGAGGGGAAGTGTGGTGCAATAAGACAAGATCGTCAGCATAGAAAAATGCAGTAATCCCGGATTGCTGTATCAAAAGGGCTAAGGGAACGAGAAAAATGTTGAATAGAAGGGGAGCCAATACAGAACCCTGAGGGACACAGTGGAGAGGAAAAGAGTCAGAGGGGGAAGTAGAAGGGGGACATGGAAGGACAGAGTAGGACCGGGAGAAAAGATAGGAATGAAACCACCTGCGCTGAATTTCACCACTATTCAGATAATTTGTGCTCTGCCTCAGTCTGCCCAAGGACCTCCCCAATACTATCCAGCTAGCACCAAAATAGTCCATAGGGCTATTCAGTGGCATTGTTCATTTGAAGGCACATTTTAGATGCCCCCTTGTACGTACAACTGGGGAGGGCAATAGAGAAGGTGGACACGCGTAAATGTATTCTAAAATTGACATATCCAAGCCCTGAAAGATAAAGGTCTCTGTCAACATCCCAGAAAATGGGACCATGCGAATAAAGATCCAGACAGGAGCAGGGAGAGGGGCGATTTCAGAAGCATGCACATGCAAAACATAGACATAGCAGGAACCAGCAACATAGATGTGTCAGCACCAGTATTTCAGAACCTGTACATGGACTGGTCGCCACATATGTGTGCGAGCTGGTCATTTTGCAAACAGAAACGTGCAACGGTACAGCAGTGCACAAAGAACTCTCAATATTTATCTGCTGTACGTTTTTGAGGGAGAGAAACATATTGGGAAATTGAGAGAGTATTACCATGTCATCTGCCGAGGGGTGGGCAAAATGAGCACTTTTACATTGCCTATTCATGCCAAAGAGCAAGTCTAAATATAGATGTATCCGCTGGTGGGTTTACACATACAACACCATTGTGAAATCGGGGATGCACGTGGATCTTTTATGGACCACCATGCCTCATGTGACTTGGATGCAATCAGGACAGACACATACACATTTTGGCCTTTCTAATGGCTTTTGGGAAGTGGATCTGATCTGAATGGTCATTTTCACATGTGCAAATAGCAAAGAGGGCTTCTAAGTATCTCATTCAGGGGCACTTATCTGAATAGCAGGTGCTGCTTCTGAATATAAACCGACAACTGTTTGCTGCTCTCACCTGGTGAGTCAAGGAAATCTGAGCACTTCTACATTTGTGTAAAACACAAACTTCAACAGATGACAAAAAGACCAAGCTGTGGAACAAATCTCTGTAATTTGCACTAAATCATGGCTAATTTGAAATCCAGGTAATAATTTGGAATGTGCTCTTCTGAGCAGGGATCAGTACCAGTTAACGGCTGACTCACCTGCCCCTATAAACCATACAAGCAAAGCACAAACACTTTCTCTTTTAGTGTTAGGAGTCCACAATAAAAGTATCCATTTCCTTTTCCTGGATATAACTTACAGTAAGTATACTTTTTTTACATGTTTAATCCACATGCACTTCAGTCGAACTGCAGGTGATTTTTCATCTTTCTTATATCAGCTTCTCTCAATGTTTTAAAGCAAACTTAAAATAAATTAGTTCACTTAAAAGAAAGTGAGATGTTGTCCATTGAAACAGGTTTCTTCAAGTTTGTGGCTTCTGAAAAAAAAGAATCTTTGGAAACCAGGGCTCAAAAAGTGTTTACCTCAGGTGCTGAACTCGCTGACCTCTCTCCTCAGGGCTTTCAACAAATGACTCAGTCTACCCTCTTTGCCTGAATGTACTCATGCACCCCTACACATACACACACCCATACGCTGTCATCTGGCCAAAAACCAAACCACATCCTGCTTCCATACACTCCGTCTCCAGGTCTGCTATCAGAAAGTGACCCTTTTTCACCTTAAAAGCTCAGTAATTTTTTTACTTTCTTGGGGATGCTCTTCTGATTAGCAGGGGCTGTTGCAAGGGTACTGGGTGCTTGACACAGGGTCGGTGTTATCATGAGGTGAACTAGGCAGTCACCTACACCACCAATGTTTTGAGGGTGACCCATTTCTGCCCTCTCCAGGAACTGCAGTGATGCCAAAGACTTTAAATCAGCAAAGCAGCACTTACCAAATGCCTCTGGCGCTATGTGCTGTTGCTTCTGTTGGTACCCCTGCTCCCTGCAACGCAGACTTCTTGTTTGCATGGGAGCGAACTGGCCGAGATCTCACCAATTAAAATGCCTCCAGAAATGCTTTAAATCATGGTGAATTATTCTCGAGTATGATGGTGAAGTGTGTTCCTATTTCTTGTTCATAAGTAGATTTATCCGATATCCCACAAAGAGGCAAATGATTCTGTTTGCAGAACTGAGTTGAAACTGCAAAATATAAAGACAGAACATGTGAATTCTAAAGACAAATCGCTAAATTGAAAATAAAATTACTTTTTCTACCTTTGTTGTCTGGTCATTTTATTCTCAAATCATGTTGATTCTAGTGTCTGGTCTCTAATTCCATGCTCTTCTAACATTGATCTTTTTCTTTTGGCTTTCTTCCATTGATTTTCTAATGTGGGGAGGATATTCAGCTGTTTGCAGAACTGAGTTGAAACTGCAAGAATTCTTCTTGGCCGTACACCTCACATATCTGGTGATGAATGTCCGCTGATGACACGGTCCTTGCTGTCAAAAACTGAATCACAGACCGTATTTCACAGTCGGAGGGCTGCTCCATTATCTTAAACATTTTAATGTCTCAGTATAAACCGTACAAAGTGACGCTACGCCTGCAAATGGCATCTGCTTTTGCACAAGGCATGCCGGGAGCCGGCACGCATGCTTGTTTCTACAGGGGGAAAAAATTTTACAAAGCTATAGCAAATCGGAGCTTACTTTAAAAATAACCCTCGTATTTAAATGCACAGGAATTGCCAAGAAGAATTCTTGCAGTTTCAACTCAGTTCTGCAAACAGCTGAATATCCTCCCCACATTAGAAAATCAATGGAAGAAAGCCAAAAGAAAAAGATCAATGTTAGAAGAGCATGGAGTTAGAGACCAGACACTAGAATCAACATGATTTGAGAATAAAATGACCAGACAACAAAGGTAGAAAAAGTAATTTTATTTTCAATTTAGTGATTCGTCTTTAGAATTCACATGTTCTGTCTTTATATTTTGCACAGTACCGGAGCATCTACCTCTCTCTAGTACATGAAGAGTCTAGCTTCTTGGAGTTTCAGTTACATTTTTGTCTACAAATTTCTAATTTAGTTTGTGGTCACTTACTCTGGGGTCTGACTGTGTTCTGCATTTGTGACCAAAGCCAGGTGTTCTGTCAGGATGGAGTTTCTATTTTGGGATCTGTACTGTAGCGATCCGACTCATCAGTTTTCTGAATGGGTGTATGGATGTGCTGAGGCCCACTGCAAAAAGTCAGAATCATAGTGCAGTTTACAACATCAATATAAAACAAAATTATAATAGTTTACTTTTGGTGTTATAAACTGCACCGTGGTTCACACTTTCTCTTTTTGTTCTTTGGTGTGTGAGCACTTTGCATTCCCCTTGTTTTTTGCAGAACATAAATTTATATTTAATACCATGTCAGTCTTTGTGGGTAATGTCAGGCGGCGTCATGTTTAATATTAGATTCTCAGGCTACATAATTAAATTGCTACAATTTTTTACTGTATGTAAACAGCACTGCAAAGATTTATTTTTTATTTTTTTAAATTATGTAGCCTGGGAATATGTTGGTTTCTTTTATCTTGAGGCAGCCTCCTGACCTGAGTGTGGGACCTAGGATGCCCTCTGCATTTCCTGCAGAGGTTTTGCAATTAACACACCTTAACTTTGACTGTTAATGTGTGTTAAGTGTAAAACACACATGCTTGTAAATGTGGGCCTTAATTTTGCTATGTGAAAATCACTAATGAGTTGTTGCCCATAATTCTTCAGCTCATTAGCAATTTTGCATTTCTGTGAATGCCTGTGTAATTACAAAATTATGCATTCAAAAATGGCACGATCACATACTAAAGTTTGCAAACATGGAGCAATACAAGGAAACAGAAGCCAGTGTTCTCCTAGGGCAAGCAGGATGAGTCAGCTACACTTGGTCACATCATCCGACAGCGCTGAGACGGAAGTACTCTCCATAGCTCAGAAAGGCTTTTCGCCCTTCTGAGCATGGGCCAACTGGCCCCACCCCTCTGCCCGCCCCTAGCTAGCCAGTTTTCAGTTCTTCCGCCTTGCCGCAAGATGGAATTTTCTACTCTCCAAATGAAACTTACTTACTTTGCTTATATGGAGAAGAATTTTTTCTAACTCTGTGTTTCTGATGTCTCTCTTTTCAGATCCCTGTGCCACCCGAATGGAGAGCGAGGCTGGGAGCACATCTACCTGCGGGCCATGTGCTCAGCGTCCTTCTGCCTTCGGCCATGTGGCCGACACTGCTGGGATCATCGGGCCCCTCCCGGAGGACCGCTGTTGCCGCAGAGCTTCCTCCACTAACTACTAGGGCTATCGGAAGCCATGAAGAGTTAACCACGCTCCTGGATGATAAGCTGCATGGGCACTGGATGTGACGATTCAGGCCTCCATCCCCTCTCTGTGTGATGCAATGCCTGTGGGCACTCCAGGCCATCCTCCAGTGATCTGAGGCTCCCCGGGACACGCCGAGGCCGGGCCTGTCCCCTGCGGGCCTCTCCACACTCTTCCGTCCATCGGAGCATGCCCGCACGCGTGGGGCTCGGCAGGAGACAGCCATCTTGCCCCAGCAGCACCCTGGCTCCTCCCTGGCCTGCTCTGGTGGCCGTGCCTGATTCAGTCCTCCTGGGGCAGCCTCGGCAGTTGCCGAGAGCACATCTGCCCACCCCGCAAGGAGATGGTGGTTGCTGCCATCTGCTTCTTCAGCACTGAGGGGGAGTCTGCTCTTCAGCGCCTAAGAGGAGTGCCTCTGATGCCCTTCCCCCTTCCGATGAACCCGTTGAGCCCTTGCCTCGGCGCCGAGGCACCTTTCGGATGGCGCCGAGTGGGGAGATGCACGCCGACAGGTTTGGCTCCAGCCCCTGGTAATGCTATTGGCTGGCGCCATGGCAACGGTGGCGGCGCCATGCCGGCACAGAGGTAAATCAGGGAGCTCCGCCCGTCGTCCTCCCCTTGGCATGCAAAGTGGCCTGAATGCAGCTTCGGCTCTTCTCCAGCTGCTAGGCAAGGGATGCATGCATGGCAAGACACAATGGAGTTACTTATCTGTAAAAGGAGTTCTCCATGGACAGCGGGATAAGTCAGCCACACTTGGTGATGTCATCCGACGGCGCCAAGACGGAAGTACTCTCCATAGCTCAGAAGGGATTTTCGCCCTTCTGAGCATGGGCCAACTGGCCCCACCCCTCTGCCTGCCCCTAGCTAGACAGTACGTCACTAGCTGAGCCTTTTGCTGCTAGGAGGCAGGCCCCAGGACGGAGGCCGACCCCTTCCCAGGGGAGGTGGGCGGGTATGTGTGGCTGACTTATCCTGCTGTCCACGGAGAACTCCTGTTACAGGTAAGTAACTCCATTTTCTCCTAGGACAAGCAGGATGAGTCAGCCACACTTGGTGCCTCCCAAGCTGATATGCACTCTGGTGGAAGGGGGGAGACCGAGACGCTGTGCCAGGGCTGGCCTGCGCCCTTGTGGTACAGCATGTTGTAACAACAACATGTAGGCCTGTGGTGGCGATGCACGCATATGCAGTAGCAGCATTGCACACATGTGGAGTAGCAGCATTGTGAGAGGGTGCAGTACAGAGTACTGAATGACGGCTTAAAGTCACGGTGCACGCATGTGCAGAGGGTGTAGTTACAAGGCACACCTGTGCGGTGACAGCACTAATAAGAGAGACTTCCCTCTTTTCTTTTCTTTTTTGCAGTCTGTTGTAGAACCGTTAGCATAGCAGGATTACAGGACTGGGAAATAGCTGCTTGGCCCAATACTTGGGGAGACATGACCTGGATTGGCCACTGTTGGAACAGTGTGTGAGGTTAGCTGGCAGTGCTGCATGTGTGACACAGCAGTGGGGCTGTCATGAGCGATGTCCTCATGTTCTTGAGTGGGAAGCGCACTGGTACCGGACCATGAGCCTGATGGGAAGCCCACTGTTACCGGCCCGTGAGCATGATGAATGACCTTATCCATTTGCCAGTTGCACCTCCTGTTCTCCACGTGGTAGCAGATGTATTCTGTGGTCAGCCCCATCCATTTTCCATCAGCCCCACTGAGGCTGATGCAGCAGAGCCTGGCTTCCAGCACTCCCTGATACTGAGGGGAAGGACTGCCTGGAGCATCTGTTCCCTCATTGTCCAGGCCCTGGAGTACATGTCCACCGGCATTGGGTGGCAGTCCAGATTGTTGGGGCTGGCTGGCTAGAATAACTCACGACCTTATCCTTCTTGAAATGATTACTGTGTGAGGAGCGCAAATTACCACTGGTGTTCTTGGATGGTGTGTACCAGTGTGCGACTAGGTGGGAGCCCTGCAGATGACTAGGTGGCAGCCCTGCAGATGTGGGCCGCCAGTCCACCGCGCCAGTTGGCGATGGTGGTGTCTGAGGTCAGAGCTGAAGTAGTGCACACCCGATGGCTGTGCTCTGACAGATCCAGGCAGGTGATGCGGGTGGAGATCCCTACGGTAGGGTCCACTAGTAACCAGATGTTTATTGCCGCCAGGTTTCATGAAACGAAGGGTTGTGCCCTTTGTTGTTGGTGTGCTATACCCTGTATGTCCTGTATATGTAAAGTCATAAGGCCCTGATGCCGTCCAGAGTATGGATCTCTGCTCCCCCGGGGGGGGGGGGGTGCGGAATCCTGATGGAGCCCGGTAGATCTGTGACTTGGCTCGAAGCTCATCCACTCGCTGGTTGAGGGTCATGGGTAGTGTGACAGTAGGGTTGCCCTCAGAGCAGTTATGTAGGGCCGCACTTGCGGAGGAGTGCATTCGTGTGCGGAGGAGAGCAGATGAGTGGGCTTTCAAGTCTGTAGGCAAGTCTGTAGGCCAGGGTTGGCTCGGGAGCAGGGTTGGGCTGCCGTGACATTAATGCCCTCACTTCAAGCTGTAAGACTGCTGTGATGTTAGTGCCTTCACTTCAAGCTAAAGGACTTGTGTGCTTGAATGGGTCTTGCCAGCAGTTTCTCTCTTTGTGCACTGTTAGGTAGACAGCTGACAAGGTTGAGCTCTAGGCCCTTCCACACTGTCCAGCAGTGACTGCTGGTAGGGCGGGGAATTCCCCCCCCCCTCCCTCCTGAGTGACGGCTCCAGAGTCCGGCAGTTATGTCGGGATAATGATGGAGCCCGGTTAGAGAGAAGACCACACCTGTCTCGGCCAGTGGGCATGACGAGGATAGCCTGGGCTTCGTTTGTTTCAAACGTGGAGCACCACATGTTCTTCATGTGAAGACCAGGTCATCTTGTGATCACCCCATTAATGGAAGAGGGAGCTGATGCTCTGACGCTCCCTCCCTGCAGTTTTGGTTGAACCTGGCACCGCTCGGGTGGGTTTGAGCCATTCCCCTTGGCTGCTGATGTGATACAGCCATCTTGCTGACTGTTTGGAAAGTAGCCATTCATGTTGGTGTCATGGTTCTGAAATGCTGGTCATCTGACTGCTAGATGTGGAAGCGTTGTACTCTGACTGACCAGGCCCCTTTGCGGGCAGCACGGCCCTCATCCCACTGTTGCAGCAACTGTGGTGATGACTGATGGTGGTTTTATCGGAGGGAGGCCTGCCCTGAGCGTGATTCTCCCAATGGCATAGCCGTGGTGAGAGTCCGGCCCCATGTCCAGCAGAAATGAGCATGCTGCAGGTATCAGTTCTGCTAGTGGCATCTGTTTAGCTTCGTCAGTGGTGGGGCAGGTGTGGATACTGCCGTGGCCCACAGAGCATGGCCCCACCAGTGGGACTGGTGATGGCAGTGAGCATGGAGGCCACACAGGGTAGTTCCTCACGGTAGTGGTAGGGATTAAGGGATGATCTGTTGGATCAGGAAGACGCTCTATGTCAAGCTGATTGTCATGTCTCTGGGCGTGGCGTCGATGACCGCTCCAATAAAGTCCAATTGTTGTGAGGAGGTAAGACTTCTGGTGGTTCCTGAGTGAGCCCAAGGAGTACAGGAGGGTATGGTTTGTTGAAACTGCTGCTTGGGCCACCAACGGTGGCGAGGCAGATATTGCTCTTCATCAGGGTGTGTGGACATCACAGAGTTTGCAGAGGTACCACTACACAGCATGGATCCTATATGTCCTTCCCTGTCTGATGCTGCATGTACCTATATTAATTAATTAATTAATTTTATTTTTATTTTTTTTGTTTAAGTTAATTGAGTGTTGGAATGCTGGGTATATTGTAGTGGACACTCAGCATTGAGTAGGGATAAGTAGGAAATGCCATACTGGGTCTGGACAAAGTCCATGAAGCCCCAGTATCATGTTTCCAACAGTGACTCATAGGTACCTAGCAAGGCACAGGTTCCACAATGCTTGTATTGGGTGAAGCAGTGATATTCCTCAGAGATTTGACAAGCAAGACAATAATCCTCTGCTGGTTTCCAAGTCAACCTTTGCTGAGAAGGCATTCTCAGTAGAGGAGTGTGTGTGCACATGGCTCCAGTCAGCATGGGAGAGCAGCTATCCCTTGGGGGCCAAGGCAGCACTGCTGAGGGCTTGATGAAAAGATGGAGGCTCTGCTTGCCTCCTTTGTTGAGCCCTGGCTGCAGAAGATTGGGTTGCTGTATTTCTTTTGTCCACCACCATAATTGTGGAGACTGGTCACTGTAAGGGGTGTGGTGGGGTGCACAGGTGTCTACGCCTTCTGGTAAGGCAATGTAAGGAGCCTTCCTGCTGCGCAGTGAATATTCCAAGGGCCTTCTGATGTTGGATGTTGACGAGGAATAGGACTGGGATTGACCCCTGTTCCCCAGCCTATGCACTGACCCGTCAGCTATGCGGTTCTTCCTCAGTATGCCTCTTCACCAAGGTAGGCTATGAGGTTCTCCCTTTCTGTGCCCCTAGGAGGGAGGTTCTCCCTTTCTGTGCCCCTAGGAGTTGTGAATGGTAAGCTGGCTATTCCATCCAGGGCCCACAATGGTTGTGGCGGTCGAGAATAATCAGAGCAGCACCTTAGTTTCTAAACTGTGGGGCCAAAGGTGGATTGCCTAGCCTTCCCTGGAGGCCGCAAGAAGCGCTGGGGTAGAGAACCCTAGCCTCCTAGTTAAATGGGGCCCCCTCTCTAGCCCATGGTTCTCCTTTTACTTTCTAGGGTAGGCCCTTGTGTTGCGTGCCTCAGAATAACCAGGTGACTTCCTTCGGACAGAGGTGCAACCTCTTCTTCAGTTGGGTGTCTCCTCTTTCTAGCTAACAGGGTTAGGTGTGAATCTGTTCGTGCCTAACATTCCAAGCAGATCATGTGATGTTATATGGCAAGATGTTTCCATTCATGGATTGATCTTGGTATCCTGATGCCGCATTTGCAGAGGGAGACTGACGAGTGGCCTGTACAGGGAGGGTTGATGGTTGCAGACATCTGAGTAGGTTCAGTGTTGGTGTGATTCCTTGAAGCTGTGTGGAGAGTCTTTAAACGAGAGGCTTTTTTTTTTTTTGGAGGGTCGACTAATCGGAAGGGAATTAAGGAGAAGTTTCCTCTAACCAGACCCTGTGCTTGGGGCTCTAGCAAGCAGTGGGTTGCTTCTCTGCAGCCTTCTGCAGTGGACTCTGTCCTGGTGCCCACCTCCTAGCAGCAAAAGGCTCAGCTAGTGACGTACTGGCTAGCTAGGGCCGGGCAGAGGTGTGGGGCCAGTTGGCCCATGCTCAGAAGGGCGAAAAGCCCTTCTGAGCTATGGAGAGTACTTCCGTCTCGGCGCCGTCAGATGATGTCACCAAGTGTGGCTGACTTATCCTGCTGTCCACGGAGAGCTCCTGTTACAGGTAAGTAACTTTGTTTTATCTGGAAGACTCTGTGAGAATAATAGGGCATGGGGATCCGAGGCATTGCTCTAGGCACAATCATTTAATGACACCGACTTCTGGTCTCAGGAGCAGGGTGAGAAGTGGTACCATCACAAGTTGTGAAGCATTGCCATAGGTGGCAGAAGACCTAGTTCTAGCATTGGTGAAGTGCCAGTGATAGGGCAGAGAGCCACCCAATATCTAAGTTTCTGAATGAGGATTTTTGACCATCTCTAGGTTTGAAATTTGCCTCCAAGTTCATTGTGGTACCTGTCACACTGTTTCTTCCATTTGTAATCAGCATCACAGATACTGTACCTGTATCTAACACAACTTTAGATCAGATTTGGAAAGGTAAGTATTTTCATTGAGTGCCATCAAGTCAATTTTGACTCCTGGTGACCCAGCCCCTGGGTTTTCTTGGCAAGGTGTGGTCGGAATTAGACTGCCAGGCATTTCCTCCATGCAGTAAATATACAGCACCTGGTATTCCAAGGTGGTCTCCCAACTGAGTACTAACCATGCCCAACCTTGCTTAACTTCCGAGATTGGACTCATTCTCCATGGACTAGCAGGATTGCGTCAGCCACACTTGGTGACGTCCTCCGGGCGGCGCCATAGGTAAGGAAGTGCTCTCCAGAGCTCAGAAATTGAGACTTCTGAGCATGCCCAGGTAGCCCACCTTACCGATCCGCCCCCTAGCCCGGCCAGTATTCATCCTTCCGCCTTGCCAGCAAGACGGACCCTGCTCTCCTATCCATCAACTATCTTCAATCAAGAAAGAAAATCCAGCTTAAACCTAACTGAGACAATGCCAAAACCCGGTTTTAAAAAATGCCACCATTGCAAGAGAAAGATGAGCGTTGCAGACACACACGATATCTGCCTGCACTGTCTCGGCTTGGACCACAAGGTGGAGGACTGTGAACATTGTGGGAGGATGTCCCCCAGAGCCCGGAAATTCAGAGGCCACGCTTTAAGAGAATTTCTCACTGAAAACGCAAGTACTGCCTCTGCTCTTATGACTGTACCTGATCCGGCTCCTGCTGTCTCCCCGCGGCTTGCCCCGGCTCTGGATGTGCCCGTTGTGGCCTCCATCCCCTGCCGCGGTGCTGAGGCTCTCCCTGCGGGCCTTCCGCCGCTGTGTCTGCTGTCCCCCGCTTCGGTGCAATCCTCGGGCCTGGATGTGTTGATCGCCGGCTCCTGGCCTGCGAGAGAGACAACGGGAAACCACGCGGACCCTAAAGATGGCGTCGGGCCTCGGTCCTCCACCTCCAGCCATCAGTCCTCCAGCTCCGCCCACTCTAGGGGCGGAGCGATTGCATCACAGCCCTCAGAGCCACGCAGTAGCAGGGAGCGCTGCCGTCGGTGCCGGTCCTCCAACTCCGCCCACCATCCTCCCTCTGGATCTGAGGCCCCAGTGAGCCAGGTCGGTGCCATGTATCTGATCGGCATTGGATCGCCCGCGTGCCTCGCGCGTGACCGCAGCAACAGTGGCTCAAGCGGGAGGATCCACGAGAGAAGCAGGAGGACCCAGCACAAAAGAAGTAAGGGCAAGAGGCACAGCAGCTCCAGCAGAAGCGTTTCCAGCCACCGGAAGCAAAGATCAAAGCGCCCAAAACGCTGCCATCACTCCCGGCGCCACGGAGATCACGAGGGCCAACGAAAGAAACTCAGGAGCAGCCATGTTAGCTCATCAAGCTCCTCCAGCCCTTGCTACAGCCGCCGGAGCAAGTCCAGAAGATCCAGCTCCGCAGGCATTGTAAGCCTTCTATCTCAACTTTTAAGGCAGTCCTCCTCCACTGCTTCTCTGACTGGATGATGAAATGTTCAAAGAAATCAAGGAAGCTAACAAACGTTACAGCACAGTAATAATAATGGGTGATTTCAACTACCCCGGTATCGACTGGGTCAGTGTCACGTCAGGACATGCTAGGGAGATAAAGTTCCTAGATGAAATAAATGACTGCTTCTTGGAGCATCTGGTTCATGAACGACCAGAGGGGAAGCCATATTAGACCTAGTCCTTAGTGGAACACCAGATCTAGTGCAAGAGATAAGGTTGTTGGGGCCACTTGGCAATAGTGATCATAGCATGATTGCCTTTGATTTAATTAGTGGAGGAGGGATAGTAAGGAAATCCACAGTACTACCTTTTAACTTTCGAAAGGGAGACTATAATAAAATGAGGAAAACAGTTAAGAAAAAACTAAAAGGAGCAGTTGTAAAGATTAAAGACGTACATCAGGCTTGGCTGTTGTTGAAAAATACTATCTTGGAAGCCCAGACCAGCTGTATTCCACGCTTTAAGAAAAGTGGAAGGAAGTACAAAAAACTGCCAGCATGGTTTAAAGGTGAGGTCAGAGAGGCTGTTGTTGCCAAAAAAGCATCTTTCAGGAAATGGAAAAAAGAGTCAAATGACGAAACCTGGAAACAGCACAAGCACTGGCAAGTCAAATGCAAGGCATTGAAAGGCAGGCAAAGGTAGAATTTGAGAAGAAGCTTGCTGCGGAAGCAAAAACGCGAAGTAAAGACCTTTTCAAGTACATTCGTAGTAAAAAACCTGTGAGAGAGTCAGTTGGTCCATTAGATGATAAAGGGGTTAAAGGAGCACTAAGAGGCAACAAGGCGATAGCGGAGAGACTGAATGAATTCTTTGCTTCGGTCTTCCAAGGAGCTATGCTCAACACAAAGATCGCGGCGCATCAGTTTCAGCAGGTGCTTTTCCAAGACGCCTGCGTAGCTAACCTCAAAACCGCCATTGCAGCCCTTCCAAAGGAATCTCAAGCGTTGGCATCCAGTGCACTAATGGATATGTCCGAGTGCAGCAAACACCTGGCCAGCACAACCTTCGACTCTTTCGACACAGCGTTGATAACCGCTGGCACAGCCATCTCAGCAAGACAGTAGGCATGGCTAAGGGCATCTGGCCTGCGTGATGACACCCACGACGGCATCGCAGATGCACCCTGTACGGGCGAGTCACTCTTCGGCAACAAAGTCAAGGATACTGTCAATGTTATGAAGGAACATTGTACTACTCTACAGACCTTGGCGGAGGACAGGTTCGAGCGCCACGGGGGCACTCAGAGAAACAGTTTTCAAAGGAAATCATATTACCCCTCCAACAAAAGGTACTCCTCCAACCGGAAATGGAAAAACAGCAGGTACAAGAGCAACTCTTATCACGGCTCCTCACACCAACGAAACTCCCAGAGGGACCGCAAGCAAAAGAAGAGCAACGCACCCACAAGCAAGAGCGGGCCTTCCTTTTGACGCCAAATTACAGGCAACCTTCCGGATTGGGGGTTGCCTGACATACTTCCTGACAGAATGGCTACAAATCTCCTGAGACTCCTGGGTCCTGCAGATCATCCGAGAGGGCTACCGCATGCTCTTTGTAACTCCACCACACCAAAGCTCTCATCCCATCAGCGACACACCCCCACACCTGCACCTAGCCATGGCTGCAGAACTGCTGCACCTACTAAACTCTCGAGCTATAGAAGAGGTACCCCCAGCCGAAAGGAACTCTGGTTTTTACTCCAGATACTTCCTCATTCCCAAAAGGACAGGCAGCTTCCACCCCATCTTGGACCTCCGATGACTCAACAAGTTTATCACCAAGGCGAAGTTCAGGATGTACTAACTCAACGCCATCCTCCCCCTGATTCAGACCGGAGACTGGATGGCGTCCCTGGATTTACAGGATGCCTACACTCATATCCGCATCCACAAGTTGCACAGGAGGTACCTCCGCTTCCAGGTACTGGGACAACATTATCAATACAGAGTCCTTCCCTTCGGTCTATCCCCTGCTCCACGGGTCTTCACAAAGTGTGTGGCCGTAGCTGCAGTACACCTCCGCAAGCAGAACATCTCCGTCTTTCCATACCAAACTATGGTTACACGATGCAAGGTTCCACATTAGGAACTACCACCCAGGAAAAAGATTTAGGCGTCATTGTGGATACCATGCTAAAACCCTCGGCCCAGTGTGCAGCAGCGGCCAAGAGAGCAAATAGAATGCTAGGTATGATAAGGAAAGGAATGGAAAATAAAACAAAAGATATTATAATGCCTCTATATCGTTCCATGGTGAGACCGCACCTTGAATATTGTGTGCAATTCTGGTCGCTGTATCTTAAAAAGGATATAGCGATTTTAGAAAAGGTTCAGAGAAGAGCCACCAAAATGGTAAAGGGGATGGAAGGATACTCCTATGAAGAAAGGCTAAAAAGGTTAGGGCTCTTTAACCTGGAAAAGAGACGGCTGAGGGGAGATATGATAGAAGTCTATAAATTAATGAACGGAGTGGAACGGGTAAACATAGATCGATTGTTTACCTTATCAGAATATAGAAAGACTAGGGGACATGCAATGAAGCTACAGGGTAAACTATTTAAGACTAATAAAAGAAAATATTTTTTCACTCAGCATCTGACGCAAGAGCCCTTCGAGCCACTCCAATCAGCCGACATGAAGTTCGTCTCCTGGAAGACGCTGTTTCTCATAAACATCACATCCGCCAGGAGGATCAGTGAACTGCAAGCACTAGTATCACACCCTCCTTACACGCAACTACATCAGAGCCACGCATCCCTACGGACCAACCCGAAGTTCGTGCCAAAAGTGCCATCTGCTTTCCATGTCAATCAGCCCATTGAGCTACCCACATTCTTCCCGGATCCTCACGTTTCAGATGAAGAGCGACGGTTGCACACCCTGGACTGTCTCTGGGCCCTCCGGACCTATTTACACAGAACGCAAACTGTCTGGAAGGGCGAGCAACTGTTTGTATCTTTCGACCCGAACAGACTGGGCAGACCTGTCAACAAGAGGACCCTCTCCCATTGGGTGACTGCCTGCGTCGCCTACTGCCTTGATCCTACAGGGACCAAGGAGCAGCCAAGAGTGGGCCCTCACCACCTCAGAGCGATGGCCACCTCAATTGCCAACCTTCGCTCGGTTCCGCTGATTGATGTCTGCAGAGCGGCCACTTGGTCCTCCCCGCACACATTCCAGAGACACTACTGCCTCGATCTCAGGAGGACTGCGCCCTGGGCACAGCCGTCCTCTCCACCGCTACGGGATGCAAGGGAACCCCAGCACTGCCCAGGACTTCCAGGAGCATTTAGGGCACACGCCCTCACGATATACCCGCTACCCCATGGTCACTGCAGCCTTTGAAGTATCACTGCGGCTGGTGGCGGGTACTGTTTGCCTGTAGTGCATTTGCACAACCTGTTATTGCACTGTTGCACTATTACTCTTGTTGCACATTACCGTATCTGTATTGCACATGTCTGTATTGCACCTTCAAAAAAAAAAAGGGAAAGTGAACAGTTTATATCTGTTGTTGAACTACGTTGCAATGTTTGAGTAAAGAGATTGCACCAGCTCCAGGACTCCGTGCTCTTGTTACTACTCTGGCCTCCTCCACCTCAGCATACGACTCCAGCTAGGGAGGCATCAAGTGTGGCTGACGCAATCAAGCTAGTCCATGGAGAAAACTGCGTTACTTACCTGTAACAGGAGTTCTCCATGGACAGCAGGAAAAGTCAGCCACACAATCCCGCCCGCCTCCCCTGGAGGAGGTCATATCCACGGGACCGCTCCCTAGCCGGTAAGACAAGCTAGGAACACACTGGCCAGGCTAGGGGGCGGACCGGTAAGGTGGGCTACCTGGGCATGCTCAGAAGTCTCAATTTCTGAGCTCTGGAGAGCACTTCCGTACCTATGGCGCCGCCCGGAGGACGTCACCAAGTGTGGCTGACTTATCCTGCTGTCCACGGAGAACTCCTGTTACAGGTAAGTAACCCCATTTTCAGGGTGGTGTGGAAAATAATTAAATGCTAAATACTTAGCACGTACTATCTGTTGCTTGACCCATTTTACTCCTATGGCAGATAGTAAAAGGAGTCCTAAGTCTAAAATCTATCCAGGACTGGCCTAAAGTCTCCCTCCTGAAATTACAGTGCTTGACAGCTAGGAGGACAGAAGAGGCTAAGAAAATTCATTTTAAGCAACATTAGAGAGAGAGAGAGAGAGAGAGAGAGTCTTCGGGGTGGGGGCAGGGGAGCAGAGATAGCTAACATGTCAGGACAACCTTTGGAGTCTGAAGATGGCATTTTTTGGGAAGAGCTGAGCAGCAAGACAAATCATATGACATCTCAAAATATATAATCCTTAAAATGTGTTTGAACTCATTCTTACAACTGGCTTTCTGCCCTAAAAACATTTCTTGTTAAGTAAAAGTTATGTTCTGATGCATCCAGATTCTCACCTGAAAAGAAATTGGGCGCATTTATTTAATGACACCTGTTCACCGTTTATCTGGCTAATCCATTTAAATAGATATCTTAGAAATAAAGACAGCAGATGAGACTTCACAATGCAAGACCCTAATCTAATTGTGACTTGACTAGCTTTCCAGGGCTATAATCCCTTTCCCGGGTCAGTGTTAAAGGAGAAGCACCGAACAATAAGTCAAAAACGTAGAATGGAATTAAAATAAACATTTTATAACTTTCTAAAACTCGTTTGCTGACCTCTACGAGCCAGTCACAAATGTATCAAGTCAGTCCAATAAAATGGTATTGTCTGCAAAGTGGTTTGTTGACATGTTTCTTTCTAGTTGTTACACAGTAACCATCTGCAGTTGTGAAACTTAGCACCGGCCCCAGCGCTGCAGCAAAGCACAGCAGAGTCTATGCCCTGCAAGGAATGTGCACCAAAAGAGAAAGGTGAAGTCGATTGGGACAGAGAATAAAGCAAAACCAATTGGGAGAGGCTCCTGCACTGCCAATCAACGGCTCACGACCAATCCCAAGCTGCCTTTCTTCTTCAGATAACTCACGCCCATTGTCCGCACTTCTACCTGGAAGTCAGCTGTATAGTAAACATGTGGTACAAAGCCTTCTCGCCCCGGCTGACACGAGCCCCACACCAACCCATCAAGCTCCCTGATTGGCCACAGATTAAAGTCCAGCAAACATTTCTAAGATCCTGGTCTATATATATCATCACAAAATGCAACCTCTTTTTCTTTTTGGCAACATCAGTCTACTTTTATCCTTTCATTTCTTTAGGAGTGAGTGGTGCTGCCCCAGTCACTCTCATCATGAGCTGTCAGATCAAGAAAGACTTGATCTGGAAGTTTATGGGCAAGAGAAGTGTAAGCATGCAACCCTCGTCTGTATGTCCCCTTCACCCTAAGGAGACGCCAAGCCAGCAGACCTGTGTGCATGCTCTCTCTTCCATCCCCGGACCCACCAACTGGCCAATCCTAGGCAGTCTGCTGGATATTCTCAGGAAAGGAGGACTAAAGAGGCAACACAAAACCCTGGTAAAGAAAGCACTAAATTAGCTGCAGTTCGATATTATTTTTTTCATTATGCTTTCTTTTTTTTTTCTACTCAATTAATCTCAAATATCTGCATGCCAAGACAATAAGACTGAAGGGAATGGCACTGTGCCTGCAGCTGTTGAAAGCTGTCAAGCTTGGCCGTTAAAATTCCACTGCAAGGGAGGGAGTGAAAGTGCCAGAAAGTCACATGGGTTTATTCCTTCGCTCGTTCTCATTACTGATGATGCTTGTTTCTGAAGCTGCAGCTGTCATGGGAGTAAGAATTTCGTTGTTGTTGTTATTGTTGTTAAATTCTGCATCTTACTTGCTCTAGGCTGATTACCACAAACAGTTTGGAAAGATTTTCCGAATGAAGCTGGGCTCTTTTGATTCCGTCCACATTGGAGCTCCTTGCCTGCTGGAAGCTCTTTATAGAGAGGAGAGCAACTACCCGCGGAGGCTGGAGATCAAGCCGTGGAAGGCGTACAGGGACTACAGGAATGAGGCGTATGGGCTGCTGATTCTGTAGGTAAAGCCTGCCTGGTCGGCACTCTGGCAGGGCAGAAATCTCACCTCTGCTGATTTAGAAACGCTTCACACTGCTGAAATCAAACAGAATATCATAAAAAAAGCTGCTAGACCTTGCTTTAATCTTCAGAGTTCTCTAGACTCTGCTTGCAATCACAGTTCTTGAGTGTATTTTTATGGATCGTTTTGTTATGTAACAACTTGAGTTTATGATAAGGCATGGAAAAATGATTTGAATTATCATTATTTCTTCTGGTTGTCATATTCCAAGTGAGAACAATCTGCTGTTTGAAGTTGGAAACATATTTCTGTAGTCATTTTCAAGTAATAGGGAGCTGTACTAGGAACCGTGCACAGTAGTGTGATGCTGATGGTTTCCTACCACGGGAATGTCTGATAAATAATGTTATGTGCCAGAAACAGGCTTGTGTCCCGACGGACTTTCAAACTGGTTCAATGCAAAATCGTAGCCTGAAAATAAGTCCTTAGGATTCCTTTTCCCTCTGGCTGCAGCTTTCACGTCAATACAACCCTATGAATCGAATGTACTCTGCATTTCTGGTTTGCATTTTAGGGGCTTGTTTACAAAGCCGCGGTAGTGGTTCGCGATCGCGATCGCAGCCGCGGCCCCATTGAAATCAATGGGGCCGCGGCTCCGATTACGATCGCAAACCGCTACCGCGGCTTTGTAAACAAGCCCCTTAGTGTTCCTCGTTCATACATGGGGAATCCTTTCTGCTTCATAATGCGGAGCAGCCTGATAGTGGGATTCGAAAAGTGACGCGCCATGTACTATTTAATGAGTGTAACTAGCGCACATTTGGTTTGTTAGCATTCCTTAAAATATTAAGTGCACACTAAATCAATTTAACGTGCATTTAACGTGCATTATCCTACTGATGAACAAGCTTAACGTTAATTAACATGTCAGAAAGGTTTAACATGCATTATTTTTTTTTTTACTAAAACAAATATGTGAAACAAACAAGAAAATGTTCTAAAATTGGAGGAAAAGAAATCTGAAAATGATCTGGAGCATTTTCCATGCACATTCCCTATTGCATATAAGGCCATCAGTATATCCCCGTTTGGAAAATTGTCTTAAGGAGTTCAGTGGGGAAAACCCTTTGCAGATGCTGAACCGTCAGCTAGTTTCACTTATGTGTAGTAATACGCATACTCCCAGGACAAGCAGGATGTCAGCCACTAGTGGTGACGTCATCCGACGGTGCCATAGACGTAAGTACTCTCATCTGGGCATGGCTAGTAGCCCCACCTCTAGGACCGCCCCTAGCTAGTCAGTCTTTGTCTTCCACCTTGCCAGCAAGACGTTTTTCTCTATCTCTCTCACCTCACAAGGTACAACTATCAAGAAAAGAACTACAATGAAGAAAGTACCTGCAAAGCCGGGGTTTAAGAAATGTCCCAAGTGCTCCAGGAAGATGAGCAACTCCGACGCCCATCAGTTTTGCCTCCGCTGCCTCGGTAAGGAGCATCCCATAGAAGATGGTCCTCTCTGCGCCCGCATGTCTCCCCGGGTTAGGAAGTCTCGTCAACATGCTCTCTTGGAGTATCTGACCCCCGCTGCGGATCCAAGATCACCCAGGCCTGCCGCTCCCCCTCCTATCTCCGGTTGTTGCTGCCTCCACTGCCACCTCCGATCTCCCCGCAGCTGCCGGGCTTCTCATCTCTGCAGACGTGCCTCCGGCCGGGGACACACCTCTTCAGGCCTCCGTTCCCCGCCGTGCTGACAAGGCCACGCCATCCACGTGTGCTCCCTGCCATGCGAACTCCATGGCCACCATTGCCTCAAGGACCGCCTCCTCCTTGCAGTCACTTCCTGTAGATGAACTTCCAGCATCAGACCAGCTGACAGGAGCGTCAGCCCAGCACAGAGGGCTCAGCCCCACATGCCGGCACAGAGACTCGAAGGGAAGACGCCGGAGCTGTGACAAGCATCAGAGCCGGAGCCGGAGCTGTGACAAGCATCAGAGCCGGAGCCGGAGCTGTGACAAGCATCAGAGCCGGAGCCAGAGCCATGACAAGCATTGGAGCTGGAGACATTACCGAAGCTGACACTGCAATGAGCGGGATCAGCACAGCTACTCTCCCCATCGGCAGTCAACACGCAGCACCGATTCACGTCAGCACCGCAGCAGGGGCAGGAGACACAATGATCGCGAGCACCTGCGAAGGAGCAACTCGGGGCGCAGCAGTATTTCCTCCCCACGGCACTGCCATAGACACCGATCTGAGGAGGCAGCCCACAGCTGTCATAAATGGTCACGGCGATCCAGCACCACACACAGCAGCAGCAGACTCGGCCTCTCTACCATGGAGGATGTCTTACCTGCCTCCCCCTCCTCCTCTTCTGAAATAGAGGGCGAGCAGCAGAAGGGCACAGATGGACCTACCATTCTGCACCAGCAACCATCACTACCCCCTCAGCCTGCCAACCCACCAGAAACCCTCAAGCTCTTCTTCAGCATGCTGCAGCAGTGGGTCTCCACCCTCTCTTCACATCAACTATTGGAGCCCTCAACCACAAAGTTTGCAACCACTCCACAATTCCCAATTTCCACGCAACCGACAGAGGACGGACCCGGGGAACAGTCGCATACGGAGGATTCATCCCACACAGGGGACCCCCTCACCCCGCCTGCCGTGGAAAACTCCACAGCCTCACCAAACTGTAGGAGGACCTAACCTACCGTAAGGTTTTGTGCAAGGTCACTTCAGCACTATCCATCGCTTCTGCTGACGCTATGGACCAATGCAGCGAGGTTCAGAGTGCCCTTAAATTTATGGACGCCCCCAAGACCATTATCTCCCTGCCGATTCACCAGCTCATCAGGGACAACTTCACCAAAGTGTGGCAAACCCCAGCCTCCAACCAAACCTGCCCAGGCAGATTAGATGCAAAGTACGTGATCCAACCCTTGCCAGGGTTCGACAAACAACAGCTCCCCCATCAATCCATAGTGGTGGAGTCAGCTCTCAAGTGGTCGAAATCCTCTTGAAATACCACCAATGCCCCTCTGGGGAAGGATAATAAGCTTCTCGACGAAATAGGGAAGCGGGTTTACCAGGGCACCATGCTGAATGCCAGGGTGACAGCACATCAGTTTCAGCATGCCCTATACCAAGACCTGCTTATAACTAACCTCAAGACGGCCATCTCCCAACTTGCTGAGCCCCCGCCGGCCATCTCATCAGTTCTGGCAGAGCTGGATGACTGCACCAAGCACCAGGGATGGGCAGCCTATGACGCCTTTGAGGCAGCCACCAGAACCGCGGGAACAGCCATCTCAGCACACTGTCTGGGCTGGCTATGGGCCTCAGGCCTGTGCTTTGATATGCATGACAAGATCGCAAACACCCCCTGCACGGGAGACTCCCTCTTCGGGGAGAAGGTCAAGGACACAGTCAATGATATGCGCGATCACTGCACCACCCTCCAAACCCTCGCCGAAGAAGGGTTGTAGCGTCCTCACCCGTACTGCAAGGGGAATACCCAGAAGCCATCTTCAAAACGCTACAACACGTATCACAAATGGCAACAACCACGGTACAAACAACAATCCTACCAGACTCCCTACAGGCAGAAAACGCGTCAACGGGAGCACACACAGAAGAAAAACCCGTCTGTCCAAGCGAAAAACAATCCTAGTTTTTGACTCTCCGCTCAGCCCGCACCTACCCATGGGGGGGCCGCTTATCGGTGTTCCTGTGTGCCTGGGAGAACATCACAACAGACCAGTGGGTACTCAACATCATCAAACAAGGCTATCACATCAAATTCTTTTCAGCTCCACTTCAACATTCACCAATGGTGAGCAATATCCCACCGCAGCATCTCATCATCATGGCTTCAGAAATAACATCCCTCCTGACATCCCGAGCCATCGAACCCGTTCCGCCAGACAAAGTCAATACAGGGTTCTACTCCAGGTACTTCCTTGTCCCCATCTTCGACCTGAGGAAGCTCAACAAATTCATAGTCAAAGAGAACTTCAGGATGCACTCAGTGAGCTCCATTCTCCCCCTCATCCAGCCCGGGGAGTGGTTGGCCTCGCTGGATCTTCAGGATGCCTACACTCATGTGCCCATCCACATACAGCACAGGAGATTCCTGCGCTTTCTGATCCTGGGAAGCATTACCAATACAGAGTCCTCCCCTTCAGACTTTCTCCTGCCCCACGGGTTTTCACCAAATGTGTTGCGGTGGCAGCTGCGCATCTCCACAAGCACGGTGTATGTGTCTTCCTGTTTGCTGCACCCTCCCCAAAAGAGCTCCGTGTAGCAGTCAAGGAAGTCATCTCCCTGCTCTCGGCCCTGGGCTTTCTAGTGAACTACCCGAAGTCCCACCTCGATCTGGTCCAGAAATTGGAGTTCATAGGAGCTTGCATAGACACAGCCCTAGCCAATGCCTTTCTTCCTTGAAACAGGATGACAGTCATCACCACTCTTGCTCTCAATGTCCTCAACTCCACGCATGTGACGGCAAGAACCCTACTCCGCCTCCTAGGCCACATGGCGGCAGCAACCCATGTGCTTCCCCTCACGAGGCTGCACATGTAGTTCTTGCAGTGGCACCTTCGCTCCCACTGGTGCCAGCACTCCCAACCCCTGTCTATACCAATCCCCATCGACTCGCCAGTGACCAAAGCTATTCGCTGGTGGACCCACTCGGCGAACCTCTCACAGGGCAGGCACCTGCAAATGCCAGCCCCCCAAGTCACCATCACCATGGATGCATCCACACTGGGATGGGGAGCCCACTGCCTCAGGGTGCGCACACAGGGCCCCTGGTTGGCCGCAGAGAAGGCCCTCCACATCAACGTCCTCGAGCTCAGAGCTGTCCGTTATGCACTTCTAGCCTTCCAAGATCACATAACGGCCAAGACCATCAGAATCCAAACTGACAACCAAGTTGCCATGTTCTACATAAACAAACAAGGGGGAACAGGCTCACGTCCCCTGTGCAGAGAGGCGCTTCGAACTTGGCACCTGGCACTCTCCCACCAGTGCAGCCTCCAAGTCTGCTACCTGACAGGAGTAGAGAACATACTCGCGGATCGCCTCAGCCAACAGCTGAATCCCCACGAGTGGGTGCTCCACGAGGAAGTGTCATCATTCCTCTTCACCAGATGGGGCCGACCACTGATCGACCTCTTTGCGACCGAGGAGAATACCAAGTGCCCCCTGTTTTGTTCCAAAAGACCCACACTCAAGAGAATAGCAGCAGATGCCTTCGATGTGACCTGGGGGCAGTGGCCACTGATCTACACCTTCCCCCCCACTCCGCTCATATCGCGGACCATACAGCACCTGATCAGGGATGGGGCTCTGGCCATCCTGATAGGGGAACCAGACCTGCCTTGGTCAGTGTGGGACTAACTGCAGCGCCTGGCCCTGGAACCCTCTGTACGCCTGCCCCTGAGGCTAGACCTGCTCTCCCAGGACAACGGCACAACTCTTCATCCCAACCTGAAGATGCTAGCACCAATGGCTTGGAGGTTTGAAAGGATGACTCTCACATCCCTTGACTTGTCTGCTGAAGTCCAGAAGGTCATATTGGTGGCTTGTCGCCCATCTACTAGAAAGTCATACTATCTGAAATGGCGCCGCTTCAGCATTTGGTGCCAATCACGTCACCTGGATCCATTCTCCTGTCCTATACCTGAGCTCCTCCAATACCTCACCTCGCTCTCTGCGCTTGGAATGAAAACCCAGACCATCAGGGTCCACCTGTCTGCCATAGCGGCCTTCCACCACCGTCCCGGAGACGCCTCAGTAGCAGCGCTGCCACTGGTGGTTCGCTTCATGAAAGGCCTGGCCAACCTCCATCCCCCTATCCAAAAACCTGTTCTGGCATGGGACCTGAACGTCATGCTCAACCAGCTCACAGGGGAGCCTTTTGAACCACTGCAGTCAGCAGAGCTCGTTCGTCTCCTGGAAAACTCTATTCCTCATAGCCGTCACATCCGCCAGGCGTATTAGCGAGCTACACGCCCTGGTGGCCTACCCTCCTTACACCATACTCCACAATGACTGCGCCTGCCTGAGGACATACCCCAAGTTTGTTCCCAAGGTGGCGACGGCCTTCCACATTAACCAGACTATCGAATTACCCTGCTTTGAACCAGAGCCACATTCCAACCAGGAGCAAGAGAGGCTCCACACCCTGGACTGTGTCAGTGCCCTACGATGCTATTTACACCGGACCGCCTCCCTGCGGAAAGGATCACAACTCTTTGTCTCCTATGACCCCAACACCCAGGGCAACTGGTGTCCAAACGAACATTCTCCATCTGGATCTCCTCTTGTATCTCCTTTTGCTTACCACGAGCAGGGGCCCAGCCCACTCCGGGAGTCAAGGCGCATCATTTGCGAGCATTGGCCGCCGCTATTGCCAACCTACGCTCCATCCCGGTGCCCGACATCTGCAGGGCCACCGCGTGGGCCTCCGTCCAAACCTTCCAAAGACACTACTGCTTGGATCAAGCGGATCAGGGTGGCTCTGCCTTCGAACAGGCGGTGTTGTCCACAGCCGCCCCCCCCCCCCCCCCGGAACCTAATGGCTCATGACACTATGTTCATGATAATGTGTCCTGTGTGCTCTGGTCATACTCTAATGACTTGTGATGCCCGTTCATGAGAATGCTGTGTTGTTGTAATGGGTGCTCATGAGAATGCTGTGATGTTGTAATGACCTCCCAGCCACATGTTTCTTTCGCACGACTATTACTTGTTGTTGCTTGTTGCACGTATTACCTGTTTGCACCGTTCGCACTGTATGGATTAATTGCTCCATGCTCTGTTGCACAGTCCATGCCGTATATGCCATATAT
Organism: Ichthyophis bannanicus; assembly: GCA_033557465.1. Classification (NCBI taxonomy): domain Eukaryota; kingdom Metazoa; phylum Chordata; class Amphibia; order Gymnophiona; family Ichthyophiidae; genus Ichthyophis; species Ichthyophis bannanicus. The sequence continues at coordinate 111,884,753 of CM066049.1, read as the reverse complement.
TTTATTTATTTATTTCAATTTTTTATATACCGCACTATTTATAATCAGCGCGGTTTACAGAGAAACACAAAGACCAGAACAACAGGTTGTTCGGTGTTACATATAACAGTAGTATAAACTTGGATAACATGGGAGAACTATATACATAGAATATCTAATTAATTAATTATGCCTCACTATTCGCACCAGAGGTTGGGATGCACTTATGTCTTAATAAACCTGTTTCCTTGCACCTCAATGGATCTTCTCCTTCCTTATTTGACAGCCTCTAGCCCGTCCCTGCCACTGCACGTGTAGCTTGGGAGGCACCACTAGTGGCTGACTCATCCTGCTTGTCCTGGGAGAAAGCTGAGTTACTTACCTGTAACGTGAGTTCTCCAGGGACAGCAGGATAAGTTAGCCACACTTTCCCACCCTCCTCCCCGGCAGGGAGGGGGGGCTGTTCTGCATCATGCCCGCCTCCTAGCTCGTGGCAGTGTGGTGCTTCAGCTGGGAAGATCTGGCTAGATAGGGGCGGTCCTAGAGGTGGGGCTTCTGGGCTACTGAGAATACTTCCATCTATGGCGCTGTCAGATGATGTCACCACTAGTGGCTGACTTATCCTGCTGTCCCTGGAGAACTCACGTTACAGGTATGTAACTCAGCTGACACTCCTAACAGTAGCTGTTCCTATCCCCGCCCTCTTTCCCCTTCGTGCTATCATTGGAATGCGCCTTATGATTCACTTATAGTTTCCGGTAATAAGCTTAGGTTTTCCTCATTCTATTCTGCTCTGCGAAAGGGAGTAGTCGTGTGCATTTGTGAGCATGTGCCTACAAATTGCTTGCTGTACCCATTAATCAGCGTACAACGGATTTGTATACTTCAAAACATTCTAGCATGCATGAATAGGTAAATCAAACACGAAAAAGTGTCCCAGTATTGGGACAAATTCATTTAAAATGAGCACAAGTCAAGCTCATGGGGGAGGGGGAGGGGGGCTAAAGGAAGTGTTAGCTCCCAAAAGCTAGTCAGGGAATGTATCAAGTTGGAGTCTAGCCATGAAAGATCTCATCTTATGCACCTGTGTTTTTTCCTGTATTTTTTTTATTGGCTAACCTTTATTTCTGCAATTCTCTCTTTATCTGTCAAACATCTCAAGGGAAGGGAAGGAATGGCAGAGAGTGAGAAGCGCGTTCCAGAAAAAGCTAATGAAGCCAACAGAAGTCATCAAGCTGGATACAAAAATCAATGAGGTAGGGAAAAGGTGTCATTGAGCAAGTCAACAGCGCAGGCAATCACAAGAAATGGTCCCAGCTGAAGAGTGTTTGGAATCTGAATTAAAAGATGATCATTACCCAATGAGTGTACGGTTATAATCATCACAGAGATTAATTCATCGTACTGTGGGGAAGAGAAAGCATTAATGAATCAGGCCCTAAATAGATAGCAGGCAAGATGGCCGGATATAGCGAGAAGTGTAAAGCTCACCATGTGACCTTCAGCTAGTCCCTGCTCTCAAATGTAGATGATACTGGACCCTCATGACATTTCATGGACAGCATTGCATACACTGACAGGGCATTAAAGGAAATATTATACAAGAATGGGCATGGAAAATTTGTTTATTTTGGGGCACCTTTATTAAACTGGGCTAAGGGTTAGATCGGGCTATTTGTAACTAAGCCCTTTTGAAGGCAGTGCTTGCAAATCTCTCTCATGCATATTCCTCGTGGCTATCCTGATAGGCTAGGTGTGTTCCGAGGACGGGGTTCAGAATCCCTGCTTTACAGCTCTCTTGAATTTTTGTAGGAAAAATTCTGTTCTTACGTACAGAGGCAAAGAGCCAAGAAAACAATAAGCAGATTGTCATGTTGATTCATGAACTGCTTCTAGGTTATTAGAGGAGTGACCAGGTCATCTTGTCCCTGGGAGTGAAGAGTTCTTGAAGGAGCATAAGGAATGAGAGAATCTGAAGAAGGAAGAGAGAGCTTTATGTGCCAGCAGTAGAATATTGAATTTTATTTGATAAGGGACAGGAACTAATCAAGCTCTTTCAACAGGGGGATAATGTGATCAAATTTTTTTGAGTATGTGATTAATTTGACGGCAGTATTTTGGATTAGTTGTAAACATTTAATAGCAGACAGAGGCAAACCATTATATAGAGAATTGCAATAGTGAAATCTGCTAAATAACCAAGGAAATAATTTAAATGATTGTTTGATATAGTGTATCTGGACTTTCAGAAAGCCTTTGATAAAGTCCCTCCTCAGAGACTTTTGGGAAAATTAAAGAGTCATGGGATAGGAGGCAGTATACTATTGTGGATCAGGAACTGGTTACAAGATAGAAAGCAGAGGGTAGGGCTAAATGGCCAATTTTTCCCAATGGAGAAAGGTGAATAGTGTACCCCAGGGATCTGTGCTGGGTCCGCTGCTTTTTGACATATTCATAAATGACCTGGAAAAGGGACTAATGAGTGAGGTGATCAAATTTGCAGATGACACAAAACTATTTAAAGTTGTTAAACGCCATGAGGATTGTGGAAAATTGCAAGAGGATCTTGATAAATTGGAAGACTGGGCATCAAAATGGCAGTTGAAATTTAATGTGGACAAGTGTAAAGTTATGCACCTAGGAAAGAACAACCCAAACTATGGTTACACGATGCAAGGTTCCACATTAGGAACCACTACCCAGGAAAAAGATTTAGGCATCATCGTGGATAACATGTTAAAACCGTCTACCCAGTGTGCAGCAGCGGCCAAGAGAGCAAATAGAATGCTAGGTATCGTAAGGAAAGGAATGGAAAATAAAACAAAGGATATTATAATGCCTCTATTTCGTTCCATGGTGAGACCACACCTTGAATATTGTGTGCAATTCTGGTTGCCGTATCTTAAAAAGGATATAGCATTATTACAAAAGGTTCAGAAAGGAGCCACCAAAATGGTAAAGGGGATGGAAGGATACCCCTATGAAGAAAGGCTAAAAAGGTTAGGGCTCTTTTGCCTGGAACAGAGACGGTGGAGGGGAGATATGATAGAAGTCTAAAAATTAATAAACGAAGTGGAACAGGGAAACGTAGATCGATTGTTTATGTTATCAGAATATAGGAAGACTAGGGGACATGCAATGAAGCTACAGAGTAAACTATTTAAGACAAATAAGAGAAAACATTTTTTCACTCAACGTGTAATCAAACTCTGGAATTTGTTACCAGAGCATGTAATAAAAGCTGTTAGTGTAGCTGGGTTTAAAAAAGGTTTGGACAAGTTCCTGGAGGAAAGGTCCATAAACCATTATTAAAAAGGGACCCAGGATATCAATGCTTGACCCAATACAAGCATTGTGGAACCTGTGTCTTTTGGGGAAACTGCTAGGTACGTATGACCTAGATTGGCCACTGTTGGAAAAAGGATACTGGGCTCGATGAACCTTGGTCTGACCCAGTATGGCATATCTTATGTTCTTAGAGTAGATTTGTCCAAAAAGGATCTGATAGCCCGGAGAACAGAGAAGCATGATTTAACAACTGAAGAAATGTGACTGTCAAATGACAGATGAGAGTCCAGGTGACACCTTAAAGTTTTCATGGAAGATACTAGAGGAAGAGTGTGGCCCGAAAGAGTAGCAGCAGCTGATACATCTATCACTCATGTTGATTTATTTATTTAGTATGCACCTTTCTAGTAGTTGTTTAAGGTAAGTTACAGTCAGGTGCAGTAGGAATTCCCTGAGGGCTTACAGCTTGTACGTGAGGCAACGGAGGGTTAAGTGACTTGCCCAAGGCCACAAGGAGTGTCAATGGGATTAAATCCCTGGTCTACTTGGTCATTGCTCTAACCACCAGGCTACTCCTCCACTCCTTGATAGGGTTAAGTCTTAAGCAATTATTACTGAGCCAGCTTGAAACTAAACTTTATATTACCGTTGTCAAAAGGTTGAAGAGTGTGGGTCCAACTATGCTGTTAATGGAACGTCAAAAAAGCGGCCTGAGAATTCTAAAGACTGGGGACTAGGAAAGATACTGAACAGACTAGGAAAGAAGATGGAGCCTTGTAGAACTCTGTGATGTAACCGATGTGGTAGAGAGCAGTGACAAGGGAACATGTGCGGAGACAGAGAAGTGAACCATGTCAGAATTTTCCTGGAGAAACCAATTGCAGCCAGATGGTTTATGAGATGATAGTCAACTAGACTGAACGCTGCTGATAACTCTAGAGAGACGATAAGAGTGTCTCTCCCGGAATCCAGAAATCAACATATTTCACTAACCATAAATTTTAAAAAGGCTTCATTGCTATGAAGTGCTCTGAATCCATACAGACGACGATGGTGTAAGATATTCATTTTGTCAACAAATTCTCTCATCCTTAGAAAAGAATACTGCCTTGTCAATGATTTTGGCTAGGAAAGGCAGAAAGGAGACTGGTCTATAATTTTCAGGTAGGGCAGGATCTTTTGAATCCTTTTTCAAAACAGGCCTGACAGCGGCTAGCCTCCACCCAAGTGGCAGCTAGTATATCATTTTAGCACAGGTTAAGCATTTTTTAACCACTCTATTTCTGATTCTTGTCCACAAGGGAGAAAATTACTTCCCCCATCGGTTTTAATGCAGCTATTTATTAAATGTTGTGCTTAGCACATGTTGAAACTTTTCAGTATATGCTAAAATTCTTTTATGTGCGCTAAATGACTAAGCATCATAAGTGACATTTTGTTCATTTCTCAATGTTGTTTTAGATGGGATGCAATATAAAATTATGCAAATATTTTTGATATTTTCAAATCATTTAAAAATTACATCATATCCCTGGAATTCTAAAATTGTCTTCATGGACAAAAGGGCTTTTCGTTGTGCTAATGGGACTTATATATCATACGGATTCACTTTCTTTTTAAAATGTAAGCAGAAATAGTGCACCTTATTGTGTAAAATATACGCTTTTCTGTCAGAGTGTGCACTATTTAGCTATAGGAAGCACTGTTCAAACATGCCTGAATAGTGCGCAGAATTTGCAAATGCATAAACAGTGCATACTCTTGCAGAACAGTGTGCACTACTGTGCCCTATTATGCAGTAGGGTGCACTATTTTAAAAAACGATATGAAGAAAAACAAAGAAAGAATAAAAACAAATGAAACAAAAGACAAGAAAATGTTTTGGCCTGCACATTCCTATTATATCATGCATTTGGCAAAACAGTTGATTGGTAGAAATTTTGCCTATTCTCACGATTGCTCTTTACAGAGTTGCTGCATTTCTGGAATTCATTTTGGTGTGAAACACAAGCATGCGGAAATGTTGCACCTTGGATTTTGGAAATAATGGGAAGAGTGAAGTTCCCCACCGAGAAATTCAAATTACAGCCCCCAAGCAACAATTTCAGAAAGAGCCCTCAGAGTGGGGGGAAGCGGATCTACTTCAAATTTGTCAAGAGCATCTACAAGTGGGCCCCATTCTTGCTGGGCCCCATTTATGCTACCAGGGAGCTGATCCATTTCTTAGAGACAGATTTGGTCCTGGCCAGCGCACATCTGCTTTTTACCTACGGTGGAAATTAACATTGGGAATTTTCATCCTACAAAGCATCACCAAGTTTGACAGCAAGGGGCTATTTTTTTTGGGAAAACTTTGGTATCCCTAGGTAGAAGTTCAAAAATAAAACATACAACTGCCAAAAATCACCCAGGCTTTCTAAAACTGTCACCAATCACATAACAGATTAAGTTGCAAAGGCTTGGGCCCGACCTAGACAGTAGCCAAAGGAAATTGCGTTCACCCAGCCAAACCAGCTCTCTCCCACATCCCACCACAATCCACTGTCCTATCCTTGACACAAGTGCAGCATATTGTAAGGAAGAAAACTGTTTAGTCATAACAAGTGGTACAGTTATTTCCACTTATTTTTATAGAGAGATTACCAAACCTTTCAGTTGTAGCTTATTTTGGATTCTTAACAGTCCCCTGTTTGTACTGCAGCCTGATGATGTCACTAAGGAAGTGGGTTTTTCCTCATTTTAGCTTTTTGTTTTGTTTCATGGTCTTAGGTTTTGCTAGATTTCATGCAAAGAATGGACAGCCTCTGTGATAAGAATGGACGCATTGAAGATTTGTCCTATGAACTCAATAAATGGTCCTTTGAAAGTAAGCCTAGTTCTTCTCATGAACGATTTTTAAGAGTCTCCCTAAAGAACATCAGCCCCATAGCACAACAGCAAATGCTGGATTTCCCAGGCTAATTTAACTCCCTGATGCAAGAAAGAATAGGAAACTCACGTAAAGCCACTAAACTAAGGTATAGCGCAGTGGACATGCAGAACACATACAAATCCCATGTAAGATATAGCAGGTTTTTTTACTCTTTTTGTAGGGCTGCATCTTTACATTAAAAATTGTCTTATTGAGCAGACAGACCCCACTGGGTGCATCCCAAGATACATTGCTTGGGGTCAGGCACTGCCATTTACAAAGATGGAGGTGTGGAGGCAGGAACATGCAGGCTAAGCGCCTGTCTCCCAATGTTGTAGATACCAAGGGTTGGGGTGGGGGGAGACTTTCTGTGCACAGTTCGTTTGCCTGCTGTTTGCTTACAGCATTGCTGAGCAAAACATCTACATTAAACTTGTTTTAGACACCCTGCATTAGAGCTTTAGTACTGGGCTGTAGTGCAGGGTTTCTGCATCGAGTAGAACATGTCCCATACAGTACCAGGCACTTGACGCAATGAGCATCACAGACATAAGGGATCGATCCCGGCTGCTGCTGCTGCTGACCCACTGCAATAAGCGTGGTTAGATGCTGCAGTCTGTCCTTTGGCTGGGGGTAGCTGTCCTTTTTAAGTAAATAGTGCAAAACCCTCTTTGCAAAATGTATTTTTATTTTATTTATTTATTTACCAAATCTATATTCCACCTTATCACACTGGTCAAAGTGGATCACAAACAAACTTATAAATCTATGAAAAACAGATTTAACCCCCCCCCCCCCCAAAACAAACCTAATGCCCTGGAAGCAAAGGACAGTGCCTATAATAGTGGTATACTCATGTTTAGTTTGTTATGGTTTATTTATTCTTAATATACTGCCTCTCGGAGCACCAGTGAGGTGGTTTAAAATACAAGCAAAATACAGGAACCATAGGAGAAAGGAAACACAATTCTGATAGGAAAGAGAAAGAAAAAGAGACAATTCCCCCCACTGAGCTCAGGCTTCACAACAAATCTCATCACCTACTGCCAAAGGCCAGCGTGACTAGGTAGGTTTTTCAGGGCTGCTTAGAACATAAGAAATGCTATACTGGGTCAGACCAAGGTCCATCAAGCCCAGTATCCTGTTTCCAACAGTGGTCAATCCAGGTCACAAGTACCTGGCAGATTCCCCAAGAGTTACACAGGTTCCACAATACCTGTCCCGGGGTAAGCAGTGGATTACCTGGGTCCTCTTTAATAATGGTTTATGAACTTTTCCTCCAGGAACTTGTCCAAACTTTTTTTTAACTCAGCTACACTAACAGCTTTTGCTACATCCTCTGGTAACAAATTCCAGAGTTTGATTACAGGGCATGTTTATTAAAGAACACGCCAATAGTGTATATTTGGGCACAAAACCTGTGTAGAGGCCCACACCAACTTCAGGGGGCATGTGCACTTGTCCCCCTGCTGTTGGCAAGTTATGAACATGCGAACATGTGGGTGCACCTAATGTCACCTACTGTATATTATGTTAAGTGCCGTCGAATCAGTGCTGATTCATGGCGACCCTCTGGATAGTTGTCCTAAACTGTGTTCAGTCTTCAGTCAGGTGGCTCATTGTTGACAGAGTGGCCTCCATAGCTGCTGTTATTGTATCGATCCATCACATTGCTGGCCTTCCACATTTGCGTTGACCTTCTACCTTGCCATTGAGGTGGCGTTTACCCATGCTAATAGCAAGTATCAAACTTAGCATGCATCCATTTGGCCCACGCTAACCGCTATGCACCATCAACACCCAAGTTCCACCCTTAAATCTCTCTGTCTCCATCCGTGTGCTAACCTTCTAGTTTGGGATTTTCAGCGCGGGGCTCTGTGCTAATCTTTAGTGCAGCACGCTTTCTACATGCTGAGCCCTGCATTAGTGGTTAGATGGGTTTAGCAAACATGCCCCTATGTAATTAATAGTGGATCTTTAAGACCCATACCTCTCAGGTGTACTTTGCACATGACATATTATATGTATTTATTTATATGTTTTTAATACCGCTTAATCAATGAATCAAAGCGGTTTACAAAGAACAGTAACAATTTACATGGAACATGGTTAACATACATTGGGTAGTCATTATATGAAACAAGGGTAATGCAATGCATCATATAAGTAATCATTACAGTAACAAGTTCAAAATGTAATAACTGGATGTGGAAGTTAAATTAAACTAACATTAATTAGGATTAACAGAATAAATTGGAGCATTACCTTCTAACATGAGGTATGAACATAAAACTGGGAGTGTCATAGCTTTGGATATGGTTGCAAGGTAGATTGTAGTTTATGTTGGGCTTGTATTTGAGCAGACTAGATTTTTCCCATAGTGCTCAGTAAATAGGTGTGTTTTGAGCTGTTTCCGAAATATTGAGAGGTCTGGTATGCTTCTTAATGTGTCTGGTAGAGAGTTACAAAGTGTTGGTGAGTACAGCGAGAATGCTCTCCTGCATGTAAATTACTTTTTCTGAATTCCTCAATAGCAATATTAATCTATTTATCTACTTTCCTATACTTCATGCCATACCCCTTCCCAGGTCTCTTTTATCTGTAGCTAGTAGCAATAATATAATATATATTCCTGAAAAAATAATATGCAATTGATCTTATTCGGAAAATATTCTGTGCTCTGAGCAAGATTTTGTTCTTTGAAAAAGCAGAATATAAGCATGTTAAATAAATGAATGGGGTCTTAGCCTGTGCATTCTTGTAGCAATGACAGCTAATCATTTATTTCTTGTATACTGAAATAACAGGCATTTGTCTGGTGCTTTATGAGAAGAGGTTTGGACTTCTGCAGCAGAACGTGGGTGAAGAAGCCTTGGAATTCATCAAGGCTACAAAGACAGTAAGTATATTCTAGAAGGTATTTGTGAAAAATACACTGAATAGAAAGCATTTTGGGGCTGCTGACTACAGAAACATATACATATATGTTACCCATGCCTCTTTATGCTGAAATTCAGAGGTAATATCTGTATACGTAAGATGGCTGAATATTCAGCCTAATTTTAGACTTATCTGTATAAACTTAGGCTAGGGATTTCTGCAGGCCCTCCTCTCAATATTTGGATACATTTTGGATGTCTATCAGCTCATACAGCCACATTTTACATGTCTAGGGTGGCAGCAAATTTAAACAAAAGCACTCATGAGACCAGTACCCAATGCTGGCTGCATGTGAGTTGAATTTTGACCCCCTGTTTTTTTCCCCCATTTTTTATGAGACAGTACCAAAACCCTGCAGCCCCTCGACCTCTAGGGAACTTGATGCAGCTGTAAGCATCTGTACGAGTTGGTTTTGCCGTTACCTCTTTTTGACCCTCTGCATTTCCAGACAGATGAACATATAAATAGCTTGACCTCATTCACTACCCACTGCCATTAAGACTTTAAGCAGAGGCACTAGATACAGAAACATCTGGAAAATATGCTTCCTTCCTTCAGATGATGAGTACCTTCGGCATGATGATGGTGACGCCTGTTGAACTCCACAAAAGTCTAAACACAAAAATCTGGAAAGATCACACACAGGCCTGGGACAGTATCTTTGAAACAGGTAAACAAAAACATAGGAGGCTACTGCTGGAATATTCATGCTCTTTCAGATTAATTTCTACTTTATCACCTACATTTTTAATAAAACTGTCTCTTCCCCCTTTTGTTTACCTTAAAAGTCTTTGTCACTGCTCCCATCCCAGACAGCCGCCTTTGGCGACTTGATGGACCCTCCTCTTCCTCTCCATGCTGACCTATTTATTGCCTTGGTAGCAGAGAGTTCTGGTAGTTGCATTGAAGCTGGACAAAGCCAAAATCTTTCCTTAGATTCAAAAGACAGGACTACCTAGGCTAGTGCTCCTCGGATTAATTTCAGTTTAAACCAGTGATGTCTTGTTAGTGTTTTTTATCTAGCATTCGCTCAGCATCACAAAGTAACTTCATCTTCCAGTCATATGGTAGCTTTCATCTGCCTCTAAGACAGTTTCCCAAACCTGCTCTGGAGATCCCACAGCCAACTGGATTCTTGGGATTCTCATAATGAACATGCATGAGGTAAATTTGTATACATTGGGTCTTCAATGTATGCAAATGGATATCAAGCATAGACATTGTGGATACTCTAGAAAGCTAGCTGGTTTTACATTAAAATCGTATTGTAAAACATAGACGATATAAATTCAGAAGTCATAGTCCAGGGATTCTTCCCACCTTATCCTTGCCATTTATCATCATCATTATTATTGGGCTCGAAATTTATCCCATGCTGGTCAGCTCTTGTAAAGCATCTGGTAGCCCTGGGCAAAAGCAAAACCAGATATTCAACAACAGACATTGGCTATCCGGTTTCATCACTGACCTCCATTGCTATTCATTCAGCGGTGATATTCAGCCACTAACCAGACAGCAAAACCGCATAATGTTAGGAGAGCCATTGACCCGTCCTAACACTATCTGGTTACCTATCTGGTTAGTAGGCTGAAAATCGCCAATAATGAAATAAGTGCTGGGACCAGCCCACGGACCGCGCCAACACTATCCAGAATGTGCCAAGGCAGTCTGTAGGGCTATTCAGTGCCATTGACTGGTTAGTGCCACTGAATTTTGGTATCAGCAGGGTTTATGCGGTTTGCAGGTCCTGCTAATCGCATAAACTCTTTTGAATGTCAGACCCATTATTATTTGACTCAACATTCTTCTCCTGCTTTTAGTGGGCTTCCAGCTCAGTTACCAGAACAGGCCTTTATTGTGCTTTGGTGCCATGATCACTTCTAGTCATTCCTGCATCATCCATTTTTAAAAATTCCTTGTCCTTGTCTTGCCCGGCCTTTGCAGTAAAGGTTTCTGAGCAGAGACCACAGACCATGGTTTCCTCTCCAGAGGCCACTACACATATACTGAGTCTGGCCACTAGGTGTCACCATTAAGCGATAGTGGTAAATTTCAGCCGGTTGTGAGACTGCAAGTGTTAGGAAAATGCAGATTTCACTAATTCACAGTAAAAATGCAATGTGTGCCTTTGAGTCAGTCCTGACCCCTGGCGACCCAGAAGATCCTGGGTTTTCTTTGCAGTGTCACTGGAAGTAGGTTGCCAGGCCTTTCTTCTGAGGCAATGGAGGGTTAAGTGACTTGCCCAAGGCCACAAGGAGTGCTAGTGGGAATTGAACCCTGGTTGCTTGGTTACCAAGCCAGTGCTCTAACCACTAGGCTTCTCCTCCACTCCTGCAAGGTTAATGAAAATTGATCTCTGAAAGAGCAGATCTTGCCTTCAGGAACGTTCTTTATACTGACCAGCTCAAGCAGATATGAATGCAGTACACTGTCATTGTACACTATTCTCATGACTTTTATTCTAAGCTATGCTATTGGCTGTGTAACCTTTCCCAGGAGGTCAGAAAAGTTGCGATTGCAAAATGATGCTGAAAGCTAAATAACAAGCTTAATAAAATATCTCTCCCCTGGGGGGAGGGGACACAATATTTAAATGCAATTGCATTTAGGGTCATCCATTTTGTTTGGACTGACATTACTGAAACTACTTCTGAAGACAATTGATTTATCACAGCAGAGGAAACTTAATTGATGAAAACATATTATTTTTTTTACCCCTTTTATTGTTAATGCAATATAACTGTACCTTCCCTGGCAGCCAAGTGTCACATAGACCGAAGGTTGATGAAACATCCTGCTAATGCTACGGAGGATTTCCTGTGTGATATTTACACTGATAGCCAGCTTTCCAAGAAAGAGATGTATGCAGCCATCACCGAGATGCAGATTGGAGCAGTGGAGACAGTAAGAATCAACCATCCTTTATTTTAATTGACTTTATTGCCAGAGTGTAGTAAAAGTTCTTAGTGTAGCTGGGTTTAGAAAAGGTTTGGACAAGATCTTGGAGGAAAAGTCCATAAATCCTTATCAAAGTTAAATTGTTCGATGTAAACTCCCTTGACAATTTGAAAGGTGGTACATAAAGCCAGCTAAATAAATAAAGTGGACTGGGGGAATGACTCTGTCTACTTTTGGGATCCTGCCAAGTACTTGTGACCTGGATTGGCCACTGCTGGAAAGAGGATACTGTGTTCAATGGACCACACAGGTACACTAAAAAATTTTTTTTTTAAACTGCCTCTAATGTTTCGATTGATTTTTACGTTTTGGTGCGCTGAATCCAAATCTGGTAACCAATTTGCTCCATCACGTACAGATTTTTTGCTACATTGGGTTAGCAGTTTGAGGTGAACGTTTCAGATTGAGTGCGATCGAGATAAAAGTTTCTTGGATGAATTCTTTATACTAATTGTTTAGTAGTTATTCAAATAAGAATAAGAAAATTGTAACAAGCAGCACATAAGAATAGAGTAATGTCAACAAAACACACTGTGATGGTAGCAAAATTGTCTGCACTTAAAACAGCCACATACATGTGCACAACATTGAGCATATAAGAGCGAGGTTAGACACAAAGCAAAGCAAAGAAATGTGCAAAAAATGTTGTACAGGTATGTATGTAAGAATAGAAAACGCAAACCGCACCATTGCAATACATGAAGACAAACACCCGATGGTGTGAAAATAAAATTCTAATAAATGAGATCCGACACTGTGGTAATAACTAGCAAATTTTTATTTCAAAGTTTAGTAAAAACACGATATTTGTCAACACAGTTTAGATTTTAAAGTCATTCTTGGGTCAATCAATCTCCTGGTAAGCCCGTTTCTTCTTCCCCCGAATGCTTCTCTTGGTGCGCTGCTTGGCGTATTTTTCATCTGGGGTTTCCCGCAGCAGCAACCAGCAGAAATCAGCCATCATAGTGGTGTTCCATCTCCTTGGTACCTTCTCTCTGCGTCCTTGATGTCCTGGTGAAACCTTTCACCTTGTTCTTCACTGTACGCCCCAAGTTTCGGGAAAGTAGTTCACATGGGAGTGCAAGAAATGGACTTTCAGGCTCATGTTACAGCCTTGTTCTTTGAAGGCATTGAGCATCCTGGCAACAATATCCTTATAGTTCTCATCCCGCCTGTTCCCCAAGAATTTGAGAACAACATCCTTGAAGGAATCCCAGGCTTCTTTTTCCTTCTCAGACATCGTTTCAGCGAATGCTCCATCTGAAATGAGTTTCCTTATATCAGGGCCAACAAACACTCCTTCCTTTAGCTTTGCTTCAGAAAGTCGGGGGAACTTTGAGCAAAGGGACCGAAAGCACTCACCATCTTTTGGAAGGGACTTGATGAATTGCTTAATGAGACCCAACTTAATGTGGAGAGGTGGTAATAGAATTTTATCACGAGGTACCAAGCTCTAATGAAGAACATTTTTCTCACCGGGTCTCAAATACTCCCGAATTGGCCAGTCTTTTTTCCCCCAGTGTAGGTCGCGGGCCCGGCTATCCCACAAGCAAAGGAAGCAGGGATATTTGGTGAAACTGGATTGCTGCCCTAATAGCATGGATAGAATTTTAAAGTCTCCACAAATCATCCACTTATGCTCATCATAACGAATCTTCTGAAGAATCAGGGCCAAATTCTCATATTTTTCTTGGAGAATAACAGAGTGAGCAATAGGAACTGAAGCGAATGTGTTGCCATTATGAAGAAGAACACCTTTTATGCTGTCTTTTGACGAATCAATGAACAGCCGCCATTCAGCAGGATCATACTTGAGTTTAAACTTTTCCATCACTCCGTATATATCGTTGCAAAATACAAAATCTTCCTCTTTGCTGAAATACTTCAAAAATTGTGTCTCGCGGTTGCGGTACCAATAAAAAGTTGTTCCTGGTGACAATAGATTTTTCTGTTTAAGCCGAGAACCTAGCAGTTGGGCAGCATCTTTGGGAGTCCTAAATCCCGGACTAAATCATTCAATTCAGCTTGAGAGAAAAGTTCAGGTTTCGGATCTGGTTCAGTTTCAAACTCGGAAGTATTGGACTCATCGGGAAAAGCCATCTGATGAGTCTCATCATGATCAGAACCGTCCACACAAATATGATCCAAAGATTTTGGTGGTTCAGGCACAGGTACTTCGTTGCTATGAGGCATAGGCCTAATTGCTGAGGGAAGGTTGGGGTAACTTATTACGTTCTTATTTTTTAAGTTGTATCCCTTCACAAAGCAAGAGCAAAAATAGCAGTCACTGCTGTGGTCTCTTTGTTCACGCCACATCATAGGTATTCCGAAACGAAATGCTTGTTTTTTACCTTTCATCCATAAGCGTAGATCTTCCTCACATGTCTTGCACACTTTGTGAGGAGCCCACGGTTTGTCTTGATCGCCTAACTTCAAACCGAAATAGGCGAAATATACTTTTTTAATAAATGCAGAAATGTTCCTCTGCCGCTTTTTCACGGTATATTCCCCACAAATAAACAAAAATTGTCCGGAGAGTTGATGCAACCTCTGGCTCTGTGAGCCATCACAAATACACAGCACTGCAAACTACAACTGTAGTGAACCACTTCGGAATAAAGCTGGATTACGACTGAGCAAACAAAAGGTAATAATGAACTTGCAAGAAACTGAAATTTGACAGGAACGTTCATGTCGCAACCACCATGTTTGAGCGAGCGAACGAGGCGAGGCGAACAGGAAAGAACATGCGCCAGCGCGAGTACTGGATTTAGCCCCCCGCCTCCCAATTGTCCTGTTAATGTATAAAATGAATACAAAACACTCTAAAATATCATGAGGGAGTGTTTCTAGTTAGTTAACAATTACAACATCTATTTTGGGCCAAGAAAATAAACTGCAGTCGGCTAAAAAGAAATTATGTGAACATTCCTTATATGGGTAAGAAATCTAATTTTGCAAGAAAACGTGACGTGATGGAACATTTTGGCTATTTTTGCTGGATTCAGCACCACAAAATCTATAGGAATCAGTTGCAAAACTGGAGGCAGTTTTTTGGTAGTGTACCTGTGCCATTAGTCGGACCCAATAAGGCAAATCTTCTGTTCTTCATAAATTGATTGCAGTGAGTGGGATTCTAGTGGTGCCATACTGTATGTTGTCTCCCAGTGTCAGTGGGGCAGACCAGGACACCCAGATGAAAACGTTTCTTTTGCTTCATCTTGCAGACAGCCAACAGCTTACTCTGGGCAATATTTAACATTTCTCGCAGCCCACGTGTCCAGGAAAAGCTCCTGGAGGAAATTCAAAGAGTTCTGGCACCGGATCAGATTCCAAGCGCCAAAGCCCTCAAGAGAATGCCTTACATTAAAGCATGCCTGAAAGAATCTATGAGGTAATTACTGACATGTCTTTTTATTGAAATGAATGTACCAAATTATCCTTTGATGTTTAATGGAGCAAAAGATTGCGTTCATCTCTGAAGATCTACTCTCTGGGTCTGGTTTGCAGGATTACACCATCTGTACCCTTCACAACTCGTACACTTGATAAAGAAACACTGATTGGAACATATTTGCTGCCAAAAGGAGTGAGTGATATTTTTTGCAGTCTTTTGAAGAATGATTCAAACAAATAAAATACCTATGCAAACAACAGAAATAAAATTAATTGAATGATGTGAAGAAAAGCTGTACAATAAGCCCTAAAAAATTATTCTTCTTGAAGGTGCAACTGTAGACCCAACTGAGGGCGATACTGAAAAGTACTTAAGTAGTTGGTGGTAGTGCTGACTCTATAAGTGGTTTGTTTTTAATCCAGGCCAGACATATGTATTACATGGGCCCTATTAATCACAAAATGGCCAAAGTCGTGCTTATAAAGAAGGGTATGGTTTGAGGCGTGCAAAAAAGTTATACCTTGAATGACAAAATTCAGTCACTTGGAGGGTAATTCTGTAAGGAGTGTCTAGATTTCTGTACACGTTTATACATGGAAAGCAAGGTAGTCTTGTAATATATGCATGTCAGTGACCATTTAAGCATGGAACTTAGTCGGTCGCTATTCTGAAAGTAAACACCATAGACAGATGGTGCGTACTTTCGGTATGGGCATGCAAAAGACTCGAGTTGGGCAAAGTACAGGCAGAGTGCATATTTACGTGTCTGCTTTTATAGTTGTTGTTAAGTGCTGTTGAGTTGCTGCCAACCCATGGAGGCCCTCTGGATAATTTTCGTAAACTGTGTTCAGTCTTCAGTCAGATGGCTAACTCTTGATAGAGTGCCATCCATAGTTGCGGTCATCGTATTGATCCATCGCATTGCTGGCCTCTCTCTTTTTCATGGACCTTCAACTTCGCCAAGCATGATGTCTTTCTCTAATGATATTTCTGTTCGCAAGATGTGTCTAAAGTATGAAAGTCAAAGTCTTTGTCATCTGAGCTTCTAAAGAAAGCTTAGATTTGATCTAATCTAGTACCGACTGGTTTGTTCTTCAAGCAGTCCATAGTATAACATTATTCTTCGCCAGCAACATAATTCAAAGGCAATTTTCTTCCTGTCCAACTTTTTCACTGTCCAACTTTTACATCCATATGATGTTATTGAAAATACCATGGCTTGAACAAGTCAAATCTTTGTATGGAGAGAGACATCTCTGCTCTTGAGAATCTTGTTTAGGTCCATAGGTTCCAATGTGCAGAGGATGCACACATATATTCACACCTGGTCTAGAAGAGCTGTAAGTAGCCACAATGTGTGTCCATGGCCACTTGCACTAGTATTCTATGAAGTAAAATCCACACAAATTTAGAATAGGCTCCATTAACACGTGTACATAGGCAGGTAAATCTAGACACTACTTACAGAATTACTTCCTAAACATGTGGAGCGTGATTCATGTCTGGCCCGTGGACACATCTAAAAGAAAAAACAGGCCCCTTTTGAACCTCATTCCATATCCGTGGGTTTGGATGTGTCTACTCATCCGTAATCAGGGAGACAGACATGTTCAGTGGGCAAGAAGAATTTTAACTGTTAATTCCAAGTTGATTTCCCTGTTTAATGTATAATGTTCTGTTACAAGGTAAACCATTTTGACCATAAGATAAAGCAGTATAGAAAAACTGTTAAATAAATAAAATTAATTAAATAAATATTCAGCTGGCCCCATGCCTCAGACGCAGGGAAACGTTTTGGACGTTCCCATGCCCACGGTATCATGCTCATCCCTGTGATATAACCACGGAGACCACGCACCTTGGGGAAAACGTGCATCTTCTAAGCTGCTCATCACAGACAGTAGTTTGCTGATGCACACTAGACATAAATACCAATGAGAAATGATAGTTGCTGCAACCTAGACCATATACCAGCCCCTTCATGCCCTGAAAGTACTAGTTAAGCCCAGTGCACCCTAATCACTGGGGCTGGTTCCACATGCTACGTACCATTTGTTGCAAGATATGTCCTGACACACATGTTCACATTTGCATTCTGGAATATGGTATACCAGAATGCAAATGTGAACATGTGTGTCAGGACATATCTTGCAACAAATGGTACGTAGCATGTGGAACCAGCCCCAGTGATTCCTGCCCTGGTAATCTACAAACATGCCTTAAACTGCTAGGGACAGACCCTCACCAAGTGCACAAACCCCCAAACTAATATTACAGGTCCACAAAGGATGCGTATTGCTGAGCAACAAATGTATGTCTGTTTTGTGCCTATGGCCTATAAGTGCACTTGTTCTGTTGCTCCATATTACCATTCCCCTCTTATCTCTCCCTATATCCCTCCCCGTGAACACCGCTCTTCTGTCAGATTGCTTCTATCTGTGCCCTTCCCTTCTACTGCCAAATCCAGATGTCGCTCTTTTCACCTTGCTGCTCCTTATACCTGGAACAAACTACCTGAGTCTGTATGTAAGGCTTCGTCCTTGGCCCCTCTCAAATCTAGGCTGAGCACTCACCTCATCTTTGTCAATGCTGGATCTGATCTGCCTAAGGTCCTTTGTGTGTTTCCTAACCATTATGCTTGGATGTATCTTGTCCACAGCTGCTGTATTGTCTGTCTCAAGTAGATTGTAAGCTCCGCTGAGCAGGGACCGTCTGTTACATGTGTCTGCACAGTGCTGCATATACCGTGTAGTGCTATACAAATGATCGGTAGTAATTGTACTAGGGCCTCTGGCTATGCCATCTGAGGCCCACCTATCTGGGTACTGGCATTTCTCACAGCTGCTAATACGTAGATATGCCTTTTCTGAATACACTTTCTACGTCTCTGCAATGGACCACGCCCTCTTTCTGCTTTCTCCTGCCCAATTTCTGAGATCCCCATGCTAGCGCCATGGAATGCATATCAGCAGCATTTCAGAATATAGTCTGGGACATTTTTGGCACATAAACGTCTCGCCGCGTCTACAAACCGCTTATTTGTTTTCTGGAATCACCCCCATAACTCATATATATAAATAGTGATGTATAAATAGCAGGTATGACTTTAAATGTATATGTTTTCCACTGCTGAAAATCTGCATAACCTTAAATGGGTTTCATATCTACTTAGAACATAAGATATGCCGTAGTGGGTCAGACCAAGTCCATCAAGCCCAGTATACTGTTTCCAACAGTGGCCAATCTAGGTCATTAAGTACCTAGCAATTTCCCCAAAAGACACAGGTTCCACAGTGCTTGTATTGGGTCAAACAGTGATATCTTGGGTCCCCTTAATAATGGTTTATAGACCTTTCCTCCAGGAACTTGTCCAAACCTTTTTTAAACCCAGCTACACTAACAGCTTTACTACATCCTCTGGTAACAAATTCCAGAGTTTGATTACATGTTGAGTGAAAAAATATTCTCTCTTATTAATCTTAAATAGGTTACCCAATAGCTTCATTGCATGTTCCCTAGTCTTTCTATATTCTGATGATGTAAACAATCGATCTATGTTTACCCGTTCCACACCATTCATTAATTTATAGACCCCTGTCATATCTCCCCTCAGCCATCTCTTTTCCAGGTTGAAGAACCCTAACCTTTTTAGCCTCTCTTCATAGGGGTATCCTTCCATCCCCTTTACCATTTTGGTGGTTCTTTTCTGTACCTTTTCTAATAACGCTATATCCTTTTTAAGATACGGCAACCAGAATTGTACACAATATTCAAGGTACGGTCACACAATGGAACGATACAGAGGCATTATAATATCCTTTGTTTTATTTTCAAATTCCTTTCCTTATGATACCTAGCATTCTAGATGATAGAGGGGTTAAAGGGGCACTAAGAGGCGACAAGGCGATAGCGGAGAGACTGAATGAATTCTTTGCTTTGGTCTTTACTGAGGAAGATGTAGGGATGTTACCCATGACTGAAGTGGTATTTAAAGGTGCAGAAGATTTGAAAGAAATATCGATACATTGGGAAAATGTATTACAACTATTAGATAAACTGAAGAGTAGCAAATCACCTGGACCGGATGGTATACATCCAAGGGTGTTGAAAGAACTGAAATATGAGATTGCAGACCTGCTATTAGTAATCTGTGAATTTTCATTAAAATCATCTGTAATACCTGAAGATTGGAGGATCACCAATGTAACGCCAATTTTTTAAAAAGGGTTCCAGGGGTCATCCGGGAAACTACAGACCGGTGAGCCTGACGTCAGTACTGGGAAAAATGGTAGAAACCATCATAAAGAATAAAATTACTGAGCATGTAGATAGTCATGGCTTAATGGGAGACAGCAAACATAGCTTTACTAATCTGTTATGTTTTTTTGAAGGTGTGAATAAACAGGTGGACAAAGGTGAGTTGATATAGTGTATATAGTTGATACAGTGTATAGGTTGATATACTGTATCTGGACTTTCGAAAAGCCTTTGACAAGGTCCCTCATCAGAGACTTTTGGCAAAACTAAATAGTCATGGGATAGGAGGCAGTGCACTGTTGATCAGGAACTGGTTAAAAGCCAGAAAGCAGAGGGTAGGGCTAAATGGCCAATTTTCCCAATGGAGAAAGGTGAATAGTGCTGTACCCCAGGGATCTGTGCTGGGTCCGCTGCTTTTTGACATATTCATAAATGACCTGGAAAGGGGAATAACGAGTGAGGTTATCAAATTTGTAGATGACACAAAACTATTTAAAGTTCTTAAAACCCAAGAGGATTGTGGAAAATTGCAAGAGGATCTTGATAAATTGGAAGAATGGGCATCAAAATGGCAGATGAAATTTAATGTGGACAAGTGCAAAGTTAGGCACCTAGGGATGAACAACCCAAACTATGGTTACACGATGCAAGGTTCCACATTAGAAATCATCACCCAGGAAAAAGATTTAGGTGTCATTGTGGATAACATGTTAAAACCCTCGGCCCAGTGTGCAGAGGCAGCCAAGAGAGCAAATAGAATGCTAGGTATCATAAGGAAAGGAATGGAAAATAAAACAAAAGATATTATAATGCCTCTATATCGTTCCATGGTGAGACCGCACCTTGAATATTGTGTGCAATTCTGGTCGCCGTATCTTAAAAAGGATATAGCGTTATTAGAAAAGGTTCAGAGAAGAGCCACCAAAACCGGTAAAGGGGATGGAAGGATACTCCTATGAAGAAAGGCTAAAAAGGTTAGGGCTCTTTAACCTGGAAAAGAGATGGCTGAGGGGAGATATGAAGTCTATAAATTAATGAACGGAGTGGAATGGGTAAACGTAGATCGATTGTTTACGTTATCAGAATATGGAAAGACTAGGGGACATGCAATAAAGCTACAGGGTAAACTATTTAAGACTAATAGAAGAAAATATTTTTTCACTCAACGTGTAATCAAACTCTGGAATTTGTTACCGGAGGATGTAGTAAAGGCTGTTAGTGTAGTTGGGTTTAAAAAATGTTTGGAAAAGTTCGTGGAGGAAAGGTCCATAAACCATTATTAAGAAGGGTCCCAGGATATCAATGCTTGACCCAATACAAGCATTGTAGAACCTGTGTCTTTTGGGGAAACTGCTAGGTATGTATGATCTAGATTGGCCACTGTTGGAAACAGGATACTGGGCTTGATGTACCGTGGTCTGACCCAGCATGGCATATCTTATGTTCTTATGTTCTCTCTTGGCTGCCACTGCACACTGGTTGGAGGGTTTTAACATGTTATCCGCGATGACGCCTAAATCTTTTTCCTGGATGGTGGTTCCTAATGTGGAACCTTGCATCATGTAACCATAGTTTGGGTTGTTCTTTCATAGGTGCACAACTTTGCACTTGTCCACATTAAATTTCATCTGCCATTTGGATTCACAGTCTTCCAATTTATCAAGATCCTCTTGCAATTTTCCACAATCCTCATGGGTTTTAACAACTTTAAATAGTTTTGTGTCATCTGCAAATTTGATAAACTCACTCGTTATTCCTATTTCCAGGTCATTTGCTGCTTTCTATCTATTAACCAGTTCCTGATCCACAATAGTACACTGCCTCCTATCCCATGACTTTTTAGTTTTGCCAAAAGTCTCTGAGGGACCTTGTCAAAGGCTTTCTGAAAGTCCAGATAAACTACATCAACCGACTCACCTTTGTCTATCTGTTTATTCACACCTTCAGAAAAACAAAACAGATAAGTAAGACAAGATCTTCTTTGTCTAGAGCCATGTTGGCTGTCTCCCATTAAGCCATGACTATCTACATGTTGAGTAATTTTTGTTCTTTATGATGGTTTCTACCATTTTTCCAGGTACTGACGTCAGGCTCACCAGTCTGTAACTTCCCGGATCACCCCTGGGACCCTTTTTAAAAATTGGTGTTACATTGGCGATCCTCCAATCTTCAGGTATTACAGAAGATTTTAATGATAGTTCACAGATTACTAACAGCAGGTCTGCAATCTCATATTTCAGTTCTTTCAACACCCTGGGATGTATACCATCCAGTCCAAGTGATTTGCTACTCTTCGGTTTATCAAATAGTTGTAATACATCTTCCTGGTGTATCAATATTTCTTTCAATTCTTCCGCAGTATCACCTTTAAATACCACTTCAGTCATGGGTAACATCCCTACATCTTCCTCAGTAAAGACCAAAGCATAGAATTCATTCAGTCTCTCCACTATGGCTTTGTCCCCTCTTAGTGCACCTTTTACCTCTCTATCATCTAATGGTCCAACCTACTCTCTCACAGGTTTTTTGCTACGAATGTACTTGAAAAGTCTTTATTAAACGTTTTTCCTTCCACAGCAAGCTTCTTCTCAAATTCTCTCTTTGCTTGCCTTATCAATGCCTTGCGTTTAACTTGCCAGTGCTTGTGCTGTTTCCAGTTTTTATCATTTGGCTCTTTTTTCCATTTCCTGGAAGATGCTTTTTTCGCAACAGCAGCCTCTCTGACCTCACCTTTAAACCATGCTAACAGTTTTTTGAACTTCCTTCCACTTTTCTTAAAGCATGGAATACAGCTGGTTTGGGCTTCCAAAATAGTATTTTTAAACACCCCAGGTTGATGTAAATCTTTAACCTTTGCAATTGTTCCTTTTAGTTTTTTCTTAACTATTTTCCTCATTTTATCATAGTCTCCCTTTCGAAAGTTAAAAGGCAGTACTGTGGATTTTCTTACCATCCCTCCTCCATTAATTAAATTAAATGTGATGCTATGATCACTATTGCCAAGTGGCCCCAACACCCTTATCTCTTGCACCAGATCTGGTGTTCCACTAAGGACTAGGTCCAAAATGGCTTCCCCTCTGGTCAGTTCATGAACCAGCTGCTCTAAGAAGCAGTAATTTATTTCATCTAGAAACTTTATCTCCTTAGCATATCCTGCCGTGACATTTTCCTAGAGTAATAGAAATCACCCATTATTATTACTGTGCTGTAAGAAGTATGGGTATACCAGAACACCTGATCATTCTCTTGCACAATTTGTACATTGCTCAAGAAGCAACAGTTCGAACGGAACAAGGAGAAACAGAATGGTTTAAAATAAGCAAAGGTGTAAGACAAGGCTGCATACTTTCCCCCTACCTGTTTAATTTATATGCAGAACAAATCATCAGAGAAGCAGGATTGTATGAAGACAACAGAGGTGTGAAGATTGGTGGAAGACTCATCAATAGCCTTCGCTATGCTGATGATACTACATTACTGGCTGAAAGTGAAGATGATCTGAAACATTTGCTTCTAACAGTCAAAGAACATAGTCTCAAAATGGGCCTACACCTTAATGTAAAGAAGACAAAGATCATGACAACTGGCATAATCAACAGGTTCATCGTTGAAGGAAAAGAAATTGAAATTGTGAAGAACTTTAACTTACTTGGATCAACTATCAATAAAGAAGCAACAAGCAGTCAAGAAATCAAACGACGCATTGCTCTTGGCAGAATGGCTATGAAAGACCTAGATAAGATTCTCAAGAGCAGAGATGTCTCTCTCCATACAAAGATTCGACTTGTTCAAGCCATGGTATTTTCAATAACATCCTATGGATGTGAAAGCTGGATAGTGAAAAAGACAGACAGGAAGAAAATTGATGCCTTTGAATTATGGTGCTGGCAGCGAATACTGTGTATACCATGGACTGCCCGAAGAACAAACCAGTCGGTACTAGAGGAGATCAAACCTAAGCTTTCTTTGGAAGCTCAGATGACAAGACTTCGACTTTCATACTTTGGACACATCATGCGAAGAGAGAGATCATTAGAGAAAGACATCATGCTTGGCAAGATAGAAGGTCAATGCAAAAGAGGAAGGCCAGCAATGAGATGGATCGATACAATAACAGCAGCTACGGGTACCAGTCTGTCAACAATGAGCCGCCTGACTGAAGACTGAACACGATTTAGGATAGCTATCCAGAGGGTCGCCATGAGTCGACTCCGACTCGACGGCACTTAACAACAACAACAACATGATTTCTTTGAGCATTTCATCATCCATTTGTTCATTCTGGCCAGGCGGTCAATAGTATACCCCCACTGCCATCACCTTCCCCTTTTTACATGGAATTTCAATCCATAGAGATTCTACAGCAAATTTTGTTTCCTGCAAAACTTTAATCCTTTGTGACTCAATGCCCTCCACCAATTTGATCAGCTCTATAATTACAATATAGTTTGTACCCAGGTATCACACTGGTTGTCCTCCTTCTACCATGTCTCTGAGATACCATCCATATCTAACCTCTCATTTAGTGCTATATATTCTAACTCTCCCATCTTATTTTTTAGACTTCTAGCATTTGCATACAAGCATTTTAGAAACTGTATTTTATTCATATTAATCTGGCTATCGGTAGGCAGAGGTAATTTGGAATCTTTAAGCTCTGTACTCAAGGGCATTTGGGCTACTTCTGTCTTTACTGAAACCTCTCTGCTGATATGCCCTAATTTCATTTTTTTGGTAGTATCCTTCAAGGATACATTTCTCCGAACCAAACACTCTTGGGCAACTGTCGGCTCTCCCTTATTATCTAGTTTAAAAGCTGCTCCATCTCTTTTTTAAAGGTTAATGCCAGCAGCCTGGTTCTATCCTGGTTAAGGTGAAGTCCATCCCTTCAGAAGAGCCCCTCCTTTCCCCAGAATGTTCCCCAGTTTCTAACGAATCCAAATCCCTCATCTTTGCACCACTGTTTCTTCCACTCATTGAGACTCCGGAGCTCTGCCTGCCTTTTGGGTCCTGCGAATGGAATGGGAAGCATTTCGGAGAATGCTATCCTAGAAGTTCTGGATTTCAACTTCCTACCTAAAAGCCTAAATTTAGCCTCCAGAACATCCCTACAACATTTTCCGACGTCATTGGTACCGACATGTACCAAGACAGCAGACTCCTCCCCAGCACTATCTAAGACCTTGTCTAGGTGGTGCGTGGGGTCTGCTACCTTCACACCAGGCAGGCATGTTACCAGGCGATCCTCACGTCCACCAGCCACCCAGCTATCTACATGCCTAATGATCGAATCACCATCTATAATGGCTTAACATTCAGCAATGGCCCACTGCTGAGCACTGCATTCAACTATGTGTCATGTTATTAATTGGTTGATCAAGGTGTTATTTTGCTGCATTTGTCTTTCCTTTGTTTTAGATGATTTTTAATAGTCTCAGTTTCCTAATTGAATCTCCTATGTTGTTGTTCAACCCCACAGACCGTGCTGACGATAAACACTCATGCACTGGGTTCAAATGAGGAATACTTTGATGACTGGAGTCAATTCAGACCTGAGCGCTGGCTTCAGGAAAAGAACAGCATTAATCCTTTTGCACATATTCCATTTGGCATTGGGAAGAGGATGTGTATTGGGCGTCGACTGGCAGAGCTACAGCTGCAGTTAGCTCTATGTTGGGTGAGCACAAGCTTATTTCTATCTTGGTGGAATAATACATTGGTTGTGTCAGTCCCATTGGTTATTGCTCTGCTGGAATTTTATTCTCAGTTTTATGATACCTTCTTCATTTTGAGAAAACATAAAAGAAAAGAGGGATGATATAGACCAGTCCTTGGGACACAACTATCCAGCCAGGTTTTCAGGATAACCACAATAGCTGGGTGTGTCCTGAAGACCAAGTTGAGAACCTCTGGTATAGACTCTAATGATTAGAGAACCAAATTGCAAGTCCAAGAAAGACCTTGGAAGCATTCTGAAACTCTAATCTGTTATTTTGGCATTCTCTGTGATCTTATATAAGTCTCTGTGCTTTACTTAACCACAATATATTTTCATATTTGTTTAAATATTTTGATTGGAGATTATATTAAATAGATATCCTTTGAAAATTTTTGGGAGGTTAATTTCCTTGATTATTTGAGTGTGTAATTTTCAGCATGTGTTATATATTTTACTATTTCATATTGTTTATTTTTTGTTTTGTATAGGATTTTTAATATTGTTATTACTACTCAGATTCCTATTATTGGGTATAAATATGAATTTAAATTAAATTAAATTATTACATCGGTGTTAAAATACTGGTTAAAAGTATCGGTTACATATTATATTACTTATACCAAGACAACTGGGTAAACCAAGCAGGATAAACAGATCAGAAGAGACAAGGGGGGGGGGGGTCATTTTAGAAGCCCTCTTCATGCTTTGGATGTCCAAAAACAGGCTTAGAGACATGCAAAGCACAGATACGTCTCCAGGGTCATTTTACAAGCCGGCTCTGGGGATGTCTATGTAGACGCTGCAGTAGACGTCCATGTTTCTGAAATCATGTCTGCACCTGGACATGCTTGTTTTTCTTTTTTAAATGTTCTGGCTTAAACACCCCATATTGCACTTGGATGGCATATCTAAAATTCCCTCTAGATTTCTTGTTTAAAAATTTTTGAAGTGTAAATGGGAAGATATAATGGGGACACGATATTGTGTGCAACTGTTTAACAGTATATTTTGTTTTCCAGCTTCTTAAAAAGTACAAAATTGTAGCAACAGACAGTGATGCAGTAGAAACCATCCATTCTGGAATACTGGTCCCCAACCGAGAACTCCCAGTAGCTTTCTTGAGGCGATAAGGTAAACGAGGTTGCCTGTCTGTCTGTCTACATACATGTGAGGGTGACAATACCGAGCAACTGAGATGACGGGAAAAGTTTGTAACACGGGAATCGTTCAGATTTATTTCTGTACCTTGTTTTCCCAGATGCTTTTGCTTAGAGCAGAAACTATCTGCTTACAAGCTATGCCCTTGATTTATAGTATTTTTCCTCTACTTTATAGCGAAGGGATTTTTTTTTTTTTTTTTTTTTTGCAAACACAGTGTTCTTTTAATTTTGGCATCACAGTCTGCCTTTTTGAGAGTAATAATAATGATGTCAGAAACAGAGAATTGTATCTTAAGATAAGGTATGGAGGTGGAGAAATGTTGAGAATCCTAGTTTGGGCTAAAGGCGCTCCACTAGCTTTAGGACCTCTTTTAGCAGGTTAATGGGTATTTTAGTGCGTGGCTACAGGCAGTCAGGAACACTAAGGTGCAATATTATCTGCCTTCGCATGCTAAAATATAAGTTAATCAGTGATCGCAGGACTGGAGGGGGGATGGGCAGAGAGTGGACATGGAGAGCCACGTATCGCTAGTACCAGGGAAAGTGCCACGAGAGCAGCGGCAACGTGGTTCTTAACATGGGTTCACCTAATGGTTTCACTATAGGAGTTGTTAAGTGAACCCGACATAGTGGCGTGCATGTTAGGAAAATCCTTCGAGTGTTAGCTGCTGGGCATATACTGAACACGCCCCTGACACCTAACTTGTGGCTTTTGGCTTTAACACGCATGAGACCGGCATGCTAATGGCAAATCCTTAGTGGACTTTAGTTAAAGGGATCCTTAATTTTTGAACCCCAGCTCCAGCACTGAGAAGGTATTGCCCTTCAGAAGATTATTATGTGAGACTAACATTTATGTTTTTAGAAGACTGGGTCTGTAATGCAATCGGTGAGGGTCTCCTATGTGTATCTGTACAGTGCTACATATGTTTAATAGCTCTATACAAATAATGAATCACACTAATAGTATTACATATTTTTCTAGTGCTATTGGACATAACTATCACTGTACAATAAAGCACAGTTACTTACCTGTAACAGGTGATCTCTGGGAACAGCAGGAATTAGTCTTCACATATGGGTACGTCGGTACCGACGGAGCCTGCATGGGAATGCTCCCCAGCATCCAATCAGAAAGCTTTTGGGAGCATCCCTCGCGCCTGCGCGCTG
Source organism: Ichthyophis bannanicus (assembly GCA_033557465.1). NCBI lineage: Eukaryota > Metazoa > Chordata > Amphibia > Gymnophiona > Ichthyophiidae > Ichthyophis > Ichthyophis bannanicus. The sequence goes on along the minus strand of CM066049.1, from coordinate 111,856,974 downwards.
ACTTCCCGCCTTTCCCACTGCCTCTCCTCAGTTGAGTTTCATAGCTGAGACAGAAGGAGAGAAAGAGGAAAGGAGATAGAGAGATACAACTCCTAGGGGAGGTGGGTGGGTTGTGAAGACTAATTCCTGCTGTTCCCAGAGATCACCTGTTACAGGTAAGTAACTGTGCTATCTCCAGGAACAAGCAGGAATGAGTCTTCACATATGGGGACTCCCTAGCTGTGGGTGCCAGGGGAGATCCCATAAAATGCGTATCCCTGGAACAGGATGGCATTTTCCAAACCTGGATCCCCGGCATCCCCTGAGGGATGGGGGGTAGGAGTTGAATAGAGAAGAGCTGTAGAAGAACAGCAAATCTTAAAGACTACAGAAAAAATGAGTCTTTAGAATGTATGTCAAGTATCATTAAAATATGTAATGAACTAGTACAATATAGAGCTTACCTACTGGATTGTAGGAAGTAGAACTGTGATGGAGTGTACTGTAGATGCAGTAGCGGAATCTTCAAGGTAACTTCACAGCAGTGAGGATGAAGTTCCAAGCCTGGAATGGGCAGGTGACCCAGGTGTCAACTGGGGTAGGAGAAGAACGGCAGGTCTTCAATGGAAAGCTTTATGGAAAAAAGCTGAAAACTCTTTTAGGTACAGAGTTATTAACATTGAGGACTAAAAGAAGACGACTGACCGATCTGAAGAATTAGCCCAGTCTGGAAAGGAAGACAGGGTCTGGAAAAAAGCCCCTATTCCCAAAGAGAACAGAAGTGTACTCAGAAATACTGAAGATGTACACTGTCTTTCCTAGCTGGTAAGAGATAGGAAGACATTGAAGTTTGAAACTTCATAGACAGGGAGATGTATAACAAAAATAGAAGCTGTTGACGTCACAGCAGTAATTGTATGTATAACCGCTCCCACTTACTGAGCCGTATGAAAATAGGCAAGTTGACTGTCTGGACCCCTTAAGAAGGTAAAAACTTTATAGCACAGACAGTTAGGGAGATAGTAGGTAATACTTAGCGTCCTATGGACATCTCCCAATGGGCATATATATATATATATATGGAGAGACATACATATCTATATACATGTGCATATATGTCTAGATATGTGTTATATATATATAGATATAGATAGATAGATATAGAGAGAGAGAGATAGATAGAGAGAGATGGGCAGGACTTATGCCCACACAGACTACAGAAATATGTATGTATAGGACATATACATACATGAATATAAGTCTGAGGATACATGCCTGCAACTGAGCCCCACAAAAACATTCACATGGGGAATGTGATGGGAAAAGATTCATCTAATAATGAGGGGGTAAAAACCACCTGAAGATATATAGAGAATCTATTTCAGCGGTGCAGGAATGTAGTTCAGTGGAATAACCAGTATGGTTGCGTGAAAAAACAGAGGGTAATAGTAGTCTGGCAAGAGCACGTCAGGAGTACTTTAGGACTCTGACATGTCCAAAGGACAAAAAAACGCATAGAGTAAGACACCAGGATGACCCAGCCAAGGGACACAGGGGTATCATGTACACTAAAAGAGTATGCGTTGTCCAAGTGGAGCAGAAAAGCATAATGCCAAGCTGTAAGGAAAAAAGGGGTAGATTCCTGCAAGATTGGGAACTCCTTGGACATTCACGCAGAAAAAGCTTGTCTTCTGAATCACAACAGGAGACAAGAGGGTATAAAGAACCCATATAGTCATGGAATGATTATATAAGTTTTTTCTACTATATGGAAAAAAACCCTCAGAGATAAAGTCCAATGCTCTGTAGCAAGGGCCCATAGTAGTAAGCTTCTCTGAAGATTGCAGAGAGCATTGTGCAGGAGAATTATGAGATAAAACTGACTGAAGTCAGGTGTGTTGCCACATCCTAGGAAAGGATATGGCTAGAAGAAGATAACCTGCAGTGAGTAGTATTACGCAAGATAGTTGAAAGTAGCTTGCAATGAATACTAGAGTAATCACTGGAACTCCTGCATGCACAGCAACTGAACAAAACAGCAGAGGGGATTTTCCAGTATAAAAACAGAGAGAAAACAGACAAAGGGAGCGGAGATATTCCCGTCCCTGTCTGATGAGTTGCATTGAAGGATAACAAAAAAGTCTACACTGGAAAGAAAGAGAAGTGTTTCAGTATGGTACCAACTCAAGCAGGGGAAACCCTGGAAGAGAGGGGGTTGGAAGGTGACTTACCATATGGTAAGTCAGCTGAAGGAAAAGATGTCCATGTGGGGACAGAAAACTATCATGGGATAGTTGTAACCTCCCTTCGTAGTAGTAAGAAGGGGAGAATTCTGTAACCCATGGACAAAAGTATCCTAGCAGTTTAGCATACGGAAACCCAGTGTAGAGTTTGAAGAATAAACCTCTGCTAAGAAGAAGTTAACTGTAGATTGCAACATATAGGAACCTATGGTTGCTGTTGATGAGTAGACTGGTTAGAGTCTGGAGACCTCAGACTAGGATGAGATGTCCCTTGCTTGGGTACATCTGGAGGATGGGCAGGAGAAGGGTGAAACCTTCTTTTCTTAGGGAAAGGAGGTTTGGTAGGACATTTCCTACGTCCTGGGGAAAAAGAAGGCTTAGGATGGTTTCCAGAACCAGGGAAGTCAGTGGAGCAATGAGCAACCTGACGTAAAGCCTCTCTATTGAAGAGATTTTCTCCAGTACAAGGAGAATTACCCAGTGTATGTTGTGCCCATCTGCTCAAGTCTGAAGCTTGCAGCCAGGCTTTATGACGTGCTCCAATGGCAATAGCAGAGGATCTGCTAACAGACTCAAAAGAGTCTAGAGAAGCACGAGAAAGAAACCAAGAGATATTCCTGCCATGATTAAGAAGCAAGGAATAGTCAGTGGCCTTAGGCTCTGACAAAAAAGGGGACAAAAGAGATAATTTCTCTGTGACCTCCTGAAGTGTCAGACTCATATAAAAAATATATGAGATAATTCTTGAAGCCAGCAAAGAAGTTTGGAAGGTTTGACGTCCAAAGGTAACAAGTGCTTTAGATGCACGACCTGGCGGATAAGAAGAATGCTTCTTCTTGCTTCTTACCTTCCTCATTGCTGATTCCACTACAATGGAATGATGTGGAAGTTGATTTTTTGGAAACCCTGGAGAGGGAGGCACCTGATACAGAACATTAGTGGCTGTAGAAGGCGAAGGAACCTTTGAAGGTGATTCCCACATCCTCAGAAGAAGATCCTGCAAAGAATGATGTAAAGCAGCGATGGCGAACCTATGGCACGCGTGCCAGCTGTGGCACGCGAAGGCCTTGCAGCTGGCACGCGTGAAGGTCCGCAAAAAAAGAAAAAGCGGGCTCTGGCTGCTGCCGCGGACGCGGCAGCATGCAGTGTCCCGCGGAGCCCCCTCCGCCCGCTAAGCCCCTCTGCAAGGGCTTTCAGATTCGCGAGGGAGACAGCGTCTCCCTCGCGTCTCTGTTAAGCCCGCAGGGGTTAATGGGAAATTTCCCATCAGCCCCTTTAGACGCGAGGGACTGATGGGAAATTTCCCATTAGCCCCTGCGGGCTTAACAGAGACGCGAGGGAGACGCTGTCTCCCTCGCGAATCTGAAAGCCCTTGCAGAGGGGCTTAACGGGCGGAGGGGCCCCGCGGGACACTGCATGCTGCCGCGTTCGCGGCAGCAGCCAGAGCCCGCTTTTTCTGTTTTTAAATTTGCCGGGGGGGGGTTAGGACTGCTAATGGGCTAGGCGGGGGGGGGTAGGACTGCTCATGGGCTAGGGGGGGTTAGGACTGCTAATGGGCTAGGAGGGGGGGGGTTAGGACTGCTACTGGGCATGGGGGGGTTAGGCCTGCTAATGGGCGGTGGGCTGGTGGGGGCTGTCTGGAAATGGGGTGATGGGGGGTTTAGGACTGCTAATGGGCTGGGGGGGGTTTGGACTGCTAATGGGCTGGGGGGGGTTTAGGAATGCTAAGGGGCTAGGAGGGGGGGGTTAGGACTGCTAATGGGATAGGGGGGTTAGGACTGCTAATGGGCTGTGGGCTGCTGGGGGCTGTTTGGAAATGGGGTGATGGGGGGTTAGGACTGGTAATGGGCTATGGGGGGGGTTAGGACTGCTAATGGGCTAGAGGGGGGGGGGTTAGGACTGCTAATGGGCTAGGGGGGGGTTAGGACTGCTAATGGGCTGGGGGGGTTAGGACTGCTAATGGGCTAGGGGGGGGGGTTAGGACTGCTAATGGGCTAGGAGGGGGGGGGTTAGGACTGCTAATGGGCTAGGAGGGGGGGTTAGGACTGCTCATGGGCTGGGGGGGGTTAGGACTGCTAATGGGCTAGGAGGTGGGGTGTTACGACTGCTAATGGGCTAGGGGGGGTTAGGACTGCTAATGGGCTAGGAGGGGGGGTTAGGACTGCTAATGGGCTAGGGGGGGGTTAGGACTGCTAATGGGCTGGGGGGTTAAGGACTGATAATGGGATAGGAGGGGGGGGTTAGGACTGCTAATGGGCTAGGGGGGGTTAGGACTGCTAATGGGCTGTGGGCTGTTGGGGGCTGTCTGGAAATGGGGTGATGGGGGGATAGGACACCTAATGGTCAGGGGGGGGGGGGTAAGTACTGCAAATGGGCTGGGGGGTTTGGACTGCTAATGGGCTGGGGGGGTTAGGACTGCTAATGGGCTAGGAGGGGGGGGTTAGGACTGCTAATGGGCTAGGGGGGTTAGGACTGCTAATGGGCTGTGGGCTGATGGGGGCTGTCTGGAAATGGGGTGATGGGGGGTTAGGACTGGCAATGGGCTATGGGGGGTTAAGACTGGCAGTGGGCTGTGGGCTGATGAGGGCTAGAGAGGGGGGGTTAGGACTGCTAATGGGCTAGGGGGGGGGGTTAGGACTGCTAATGGGGTGGGGGGGGTTAGGACTGCTAATGGGCTAGGAGGGGGGGTTAGGACTGCTAATGGGCTAGGAGGGGGGGTTAGGACTGCTAATGGGCTAGGGTGGGGTTAGGACTGCTAATGGGCTGGGGGGTTAGGACTGCTAATGGGCTAGGAGGGGGGGGTTAGGACTGCTAATGGGCTAGGGGGGGGTTAGGACTGCTAATGGCTAGGAGGGGGGTTAGGACTGCTAATGGGCTAGGGGGGGTTAGGACTGCTAATGGGCTGTGGGCTGATGGGGGCTGTCTGGAAATGGGGTGATGGGGGTTAGGACTGGTAATGGGCTATGGGGGGGGGGTTAGGACTGCTAATGGGCTAGAGAGGGGGGTTAGGACTGCTAATGGGCTGGGGGGGGGGTTAGGACTGCTAATGGGCTGATGGGGAGGGGTTAGGACTTGAGGTGGGCTGTTGGGTGGGGTTAGTACTGGAAATGGGCTGATGGGGGGTTAACACTGGAGGTGGTCTGATGGGGTTAGGACTGGTAATGGGCTATGGGGGGGTTTAGGACTGATAATGGGCTATGGGGGGGCTGGGACAAGAAATGGGCTGATGGGGAGGGGTTAGGACTTGAGGTGGGCTGATGGGGTTAGGACTGGTAATGGACTGTGGGCTGATGGGGGGGTTAGGACTGGCAATGGGCTATGGGGGGCTGACTGGAAGTGGGGGGTTAGGACTGGTAATGGGTTATAGGGGGGGGGCTTAAACTGAAAATGGGGTGATGGGGGGTTAGGACTGGAAGTGGGTTGATGAGGGGGGGATAGGACTGGTATTGGGTTGGGGGGCTGCTAGGACTGGAAATGGGCTGATGCAGGGACTAGAAGGGAATGGATGCTGGGTGAGGCTGGAACTAGAAGGGAGCTGGTGTTGGGGGAGGATTAGAATGGGATGGGGCTGGGAGAGTAAAATGGAGAGGGGAAAAATATTTTGTGTGGGAGGGATAAAAAATCTACAATTGGCCGGGTATTGGGAGAGTAAGTTGGGATTGAGGATGGAGGGGTAAATTTTGAGTAGATGAAATAGGAATGAGGAAAGAGCCAAAGGAGAAAGATTAGTATGTTAAAGCAGATGTAGAGAGAGAATGGAAAAAAAAAACAAGAAGACAGAAGAAAGGACAAATGGACAGCAGATGGAGAGTTAGCAGAAGACACGAAGAAACCAGAAGAAAGTGGCTGGAACAATTGCAACTGAAAAAAATGCACAAAAGGTAGAAAAATATCTCTTTATTTTGAATTTATTAACTGGAATATGTCAGCTCTGGGAAATGTGCATCATTAATTTTTGCGCTTTGTTTAGTACAAGAGGAAATTAATATATAGTTTTATTTCTACAGTGTTGTTGTATATTCCAAGTTTGGCTTTTGGGGTTCCCAGTTTAATTATTGTCTTCCTGTTTCTAAATTGTGATTCCTTGTTTGGTGATGGTCTGTTCTGCATGTGTAACTGAGCTGAGGTATTCTGTTTATATAATTCCTATTTGACATTGCCACTTGTTCTTTCCCCAGTAGGTCATGTATTGTTGTTCTCTGAGATGTATTGGTTTAATATTTGCAGTGTTGCCTTTTGATAGGTAGAGTATGGTGCTTTGTGAGTCCTGGTAGTGCTGTTAGGATACGGCGGGTTTGCTATGGGTTCTAAATGGGCAGCGTTTGTAGTAGTTCCTAATGTGCCTGGCGGTTGGTACTGGATTATAGTAATGTAGAAACCTTTTAGTCTTTCTTTATCCATATACTCATTAAGAGGCATGTTTACTAAAAGTTAGTGTATGGTAACATTATGCAAATATTTATGCAAATGAAGCACCTTATGCAAATGGGGCTTTAATTGACGTGCTGGCACTTTGAGGAAATTCTTTGGTTTTGTGCGGCAGTTTGGGCACTCGGGCTCAAAAAGGTTAGCCATCACTGATGTAAAGGAAGCATTATATTTTCCTTTTCTGCAGGATCTTGGTTAAGAGTAGAGCCAGGAATAGGAATGGCAAGAAAGGTTGCCATGTCAAGGAGAAATTTCTGAAAAGAAGGATCTCCAATGGGAACTATTCCTGGGTAAGCTGAGGTGGAAGAAGCAGCTTGAGCACCAGAAGATATACTGGACTGGTGCAGAAAAAGAATCCTGCTAGATGGACAGTGATACTGACAGTTCTGATTCGAGGCAGTTAGTACTGCATCGTCAGTGCCCGGTATCGATTCCAAGCTAGGCATAGAAAGGACCGATGGCACCGATGGAACTGCAGGAGTTGACATCGATACCGATACCGGTACCGGTATCGGAGACGGTAATGTCATCGAAGCAGTAATCGAGGGCTGCTGAAGTGGTACCGAGGTATCCAGAGAGCCTTGGTGAATATCCTCGGTACTGCGTAGTCAGAAACGATATGGATCGGTTCCGAAACACGTCGGTACCAAGTCATCTAGACTGGACATCGATTCTAGACTCGGCATCGAAGGGAACGAGTCTATCGATGCATGTCTAGAAGGTACCGACGTTGGTGGTGGTATTGGCGATGCCGATACAAGAAAGTCAATCGGAGTCGTATCGATCGGTTCCGAAGGTACCGAGGATGTCCGAAGACGATGCTTGGTGAAGAGTGGAACACTTGACACTGGCGCCGATGTCGGGGTATCGGTACCGCTCGAAGCCGGTACCAACCCCGAGCATGGCTGGGCTACAGGAAAGCCAATCTGGGTCATATCGATTGGCCCCGAAGGTACCGAGGACACCAGATGACGATCCCAGGTGAAGAGTGGAACACTCGACACCGGTGCCGGGGGATCGGTACCGCTCGAAGCGGATACCACCCCCGAGCATGGCTCAGGTATGTTCTGTGAGGGGTGAGCCCCAGGAACAACCTGAAACCCCGTAAATGCTTTGGAGCCCGAAGACTCCCGCCGGGGTTTTATTGCCAATGGGGTCTTGAGGGCAAGACCGGAGCCGTCATCATGCTGGGCATGAGACCTACCCTTCAAGAATTGGCTAGTCTTAACAGACTGTTTGTGGGTTACCTGATCCTGGAGAGAAGAATAAACCGGTGTTCTCACCTCAGGAGGAAAAACGGCATCGAGGGAAACTCGAAAAAGGGAAGGTCTTCTCCCAATAATATAGCCTGAGGTATCAGGGGAAAAAGGGTCAGGACCCAAACAGGTTAAACACCAAGCATTGGAGTTTTCATTTTTTCATGGATTTTCAGAGAGAGTGGTTCAGTTAGAAGCCTTTTACTAAAGGGTGCTATGGTGTTGTACCTAATGCTCCAATAGCACTCAAACCCATTGTATGATAGTCACAACATCACTGCATTAACGGTTGAGGGCATGAAAAGCATGTTCCTGGCAGTTAACCCTGCCCTAACGTGGCCTAAAATTAGCATGGGTGCACTTACGGCCACCTATGGAGGGAGTGGTTAGTGCACCGGCACCAATCACATGTCTTGCAGTTATCGCGGGGCATGCTGACTGCAAGGCTCTCACCCCACCCACTCTCCAACCCACCCACTTACTGTTCCAATGCACGAAGCACAGTTGGTGCAGAAATCAGGCCACACTAACTGTGCTACCCCTGCACTAACAGTAACCGTGCATCACAGCACATGCTTAGCACCCTTTAATAATAAGGCCCTGTAGTGTCACAGTCTTCTTAAAAGAGAATTTTTACTGTGTACTAAATTGATTTAAGTTGATCTAACAGATGAATTAAGGCATGCTAAGTCAATTAGTGCTCGTTAAATCAAGTCAGCTTGCACTAGATTTTTTAAGGCAGACTAACGAACTGAATGCACACTAACAAATTCACACCCCTAAATTCTCTTAGTTCCCATTATGAAAAAAAGGACTGTCTTTGGTTAGTGGGACTTGTGGGGTCATTTTCATCTTGAAAAAGACTGAATCTCCTTTATCATGCTGCATAGATGCCCTCTGCTTCAGATATAAATCTAGCCAGTGCAGATCTGAATCGGGTATTAGGCAAATAAAAATATAGAAATGCTAAAAAGCAATTCTTGCTGTTCAGAAACTTCCTTTCCCTCATTTTCATCTTTCTGCTTCAGGTATTGGATGGTGTAGGAGGACGGGGCAGGAATGGCTCACTTCTCGAGGACAGCATGCATGCCTTTGAAATCCTTGCCCCAGGAGATTACGATCAAGAAGTCTTGTGCAATACATTGCTAGTAAAAGAGAAAAGTAAACACCTCATGAAGATTTGCAATAATTGGTGACGTGGGCTGTAGGTGTGTGAGCAGCCATCCAATCAGGGCCAGACTTTCTAATGTCATTCTAAACACTGAACTACTGTTGAGTGTCTAGGTTGGAATGCACCATAATATTTATTTTTCCTAAAGGTAGGTCAAGGATGGTGGGATGTCTCTCAAAACATCACTGTTTTCTCAGAGCAGAGAGAAGTGTAAGAGTGAAGTGAACAAAGCTGACAATACTATTATTTAAAAAAGGAAAACAATAGAAAGACAGCTGTGCTTCTACCTTAGCAGCTGTTTTGGGTAAGCCACTATGCTCCTTGGCTTTCAGGGATATTTCCTTAGGAATATGAACACAAATTACGGACGAGACAGGGGCGGGGGGTTTGCCATCATGTGCCTTTCATCCCATTTGTGCATCTTTGGCTTGACCAGCTTGAGGTGGTCAGTTTCACCCCTACCAATCCCATTGTTACACAGCATAATTCATGTTGCTTTTACATCAAATTTAGGGGATGGATTTCAGAATAAGGATGTGGTTTCTTTTGCTCTATTTCATTTGGCATGCAGTAATGGGGTAGTTTTATAAAAAGGTGCCAATGTGTCAAAAAAACCATGATATTGCTGAGCAACAAATGTCTGCCTGTTTCGTGCCTCTGGCCTATAAGTGCACTCATTCTGCTGCTCCGCACAACCACTCCCCTCTTATCTCCCCCTACACCCCTCCCTGTGAACTCCGCTCTTCTGTCAGATTGCTTCTATCTGTGCCCTTCCCTTCTACTGCCAAATCCATACGCCGCTCCCTTCACCTTGCTGCCCCATATGCCTGGAACAAACTACCTGAGTCTGTACATCAGGCTTCGTCCTTGGCCCCTCTCAAATCCAGGCTGGGCGCCCACCTCATCAGTGCTGCTCTTGAATCAGATCCGTCTAAGCTCCCTTGTGTGTCGACCATTCCCCCTGGATGTATCCTGTTCACAGCTGCTGTGCTGTCTGCCATGACTAGATTATAAGTTCCGCTAAGCAGGGACCATCTGTTATGTGTGTCTGTGCAATGCTGCAAATGCCTTGTAGTGCTACACAAATGATAGTAGGGCCTTCTGGCTATGGCATCTGAGGACCTCCTATCTGGGTACTGCCATTTCGCACAGCCGCTATAACTGTCCCACTGGCGTATGTCTGTCTGTATACATCCGCTATGAGTAGGGCAACCCTGTCTGCCTTACCACAGCCAGCTTTGTGGCACTGCTCCCCTGCTCAGGGCTGTGTGGGCATGGGAGGGGAAATCCCTGTGCCATCACACCAAGTAGCCAGACTCCAGCTATATCACCACTCTCACAGCTCTCATTGATCCTGGCCTGGATAGGGATGTAGGCCACATGGGACAATCCGGAGAATGTTGGCATATATCAGTTGGATTTATGGCTGCCCTATCACACTGCCAACAATATCTGATCTAATTAGAGAACCCTGTGTAAAATAATCCAGAAGGAAATCAGCATAGGTTCTATATGGCTAAAGGTCAATAATAGGGACCCTCAGAATAAGGGCATTCAGCAGTGCAAACAGCACTAATACATGCTCAACTGCAACACCATTGGTCCCACAAAATGTGCATTATGGGCATCCATTAGTGCTGTTTGCAGTGTTGAGTGCCCTTATTCTGAGGGCCCCTTAATACTGACAGGGATATGTTTTGACATGTAACTATAGTGAATCCTCCTAGAGTTTGACTGTCCAGTCACACTGGCTCCTGGTGGCACTGTGGTCACCCATACAGTCCAGGTAATGGCCAGACTTTCATGTCCCCCCCTGAATTGCAGATGAGCCCATCAGATCCCTCCATGCACCCCTCAAACCACACACACACATGCTGTCACTTTCTGTCACAAAAACATGATTCTGCCAAAGAGATGTCCTGAACCTATACATAACAGCTATGACATAACATAATCACATAGAGTACCAGGACTACAAATATAATCTCCGTTTCTCGCCCAAAAAGGAATCCTTTCCCTGCTCACATCCTTACTATCCCTGCATCAGCAGTCCCGTTTTTCAGAATAAGGTTAATTGTTAGGGCCCCATAGATTAGCTTCTTTAGCACAAACAGCACATAAGTGCATAGCCTGAATAAACACTTTTGCTTTTCCGAGACCTTACAACATTCCCTCACCTCTGCTCCCTGTACCTTAAGACTGCATCTTGTATTTTTCCAGGCTGCAATCACACCAGTTCATGACATACTTGTCACAACCATTCCTCAATATGGACCACACTGCAGAGAAGAGCAGAATTATTTTTAAAACCTGGCCTTATTCCACGTTTCAGCAGGAATAACATGGATGTTTCCGAAAAACACACTTAATACAGACATGGGCCTTTCCTGAATATGCTTTCTACGTCTCCGCAGCTCAGCATGCCCCCGTTCCTCCCTCTCCCACCCATGTTCTGAGATCCCCACCATGGATGCGCATGTCAGCAGTGTTTCAGAATATGGGCTGGGGCTTTTTCAGCATATAAACATTTCTGCCACACGTACAAACCCCTTATTCTGGAATGACCCCCTATGTGTTTTAAAAATCCTACTGGCAAACTAACTTGCATTAGTTTATCTTCCATTTAATTCTTAAATCTTCTCAGTTCCTATTGCCAGTGTAACTTTCACTTTCCCAATGAGTTTTGAGCTCTGTCAGTTTAACCAGAACATTCCCAAAAATGACTATAAGGCTAATATTTAATTTAAAAAAACCCAATTGTGCTCCTCAATTTAGACACAAGTTAGATGTCTATTTTCAAAGAGGATAATTTCACTACTGCGTTTCTGGGTAAAAAGTACACTCATACTTTATGCTCAGTGGACATTGCTGGATTTTTAAATGGCACAAACGCCCATACTTCCATTTCGACAATAATCCAGCAAAATGCTGCACTTCCCTTTACACCTGCTATTTGGGGAGCAGAACTTTTCTTGGTTAAAATACATGTGCATATTTAAATTTTCAAAGGATGCACGTAAGTACAAATCCCTCCCCAAACCTGACTCAAGAACATCTCTTCAAATAGCATTTAAACTATAGACCAGTGGTTCTCAACCCAGTACTCTGGGACCCGTAGTCCATTTGGGTTTTGAGGGTATCCACAATGAATATGCATGAGATAGATCTGCATAGAATGGAAGCAGTGCATGCAGATCTATCTCATGCATATTCATTGTGGATATCCTGAAAACCTGACTGGCCTGGGGGTCCCAACGGGCTGGGGTGAAAATCACTGCTATAGACAAACATATCTGGGATGATTTTATAACAAGTTATTTCTGCTAGTAAAAGAATGTTTTACTGGTGGAAATGCCTTTGAAAATTTCCCTCCCTGTTTCAGCTGGATTTAAGATTATGAAACTTAGCCGCCTAAATTTAAGGCTGATATTCATTTTCCTAGACTAGAAGCCTAAATTAGGTGCCTACTGCTGAAAAATGGAGCTAAATAGCTACATTTATATCCTCTTCCTAAATCTACCCCTATAGCCGCCCACTTGTTAGGGATTTGAATTTAGGAGCTGAACTCTAATACATTTTAAAAGGAGATGGGTTAAGAGACTATCCCTCAAGGACACCTAACCTTTTTCAAACTAAACTAGAGACATTTTGAAAACACATCTTGGTTTTCATTTTAATGCCTGGCCTTATTTACCTAATTTATTTCATATATCTGAAACTGGTTAAAGTATCAAGGAGAAATTCCTACTGACACATCTGATCCATGTATATAGGTGTGTCTATACATATATAAATGTGTGTGCAAATATATGTATTAGAAGAGCCATTTTCACATCTTTTAACATGGGTAAACATATTTTTACCTGTGACAGAGGGTTTCTGAAAATTGCTGCCCCCCACTGGGAGTGAAAGCACCCATTCTGTTCAGATCATGGGTACTTTTGCATACAGCATAGAGTCAAACAGGATAAAAGTCCTGCGGGAGAGAAAATGCAAAGTATTTTGAATCTTTGTGGGTAGAAAGTCTATGTGTGATGAGGAACAGTATAGTGGCGAGGGTATACTAATATCCACCTTGACAGGTTGAAGGTAGGGAAGTGCTAGGTTGTGAGAGCATGCACAGTGCTTTTCATTTTCAAAGCCATGTGGATAATTTAGAAACTTAGGGTTTGATTTACTATAGTGTGCTGCCCTATCAGCATGCACTAATGTGCATCAATACTTTTTTTTTTTAGTGCCATCAAGTCAGTGTTGACTCATAGCAACCCAGCTATCTCTGTGTTTTCTTGGCAATGTATCACCGAAAGTAGATTGCCAGCCTTTTTTTCTGAGGCAATGGAGGGTAAAGTGACTTGCCCAAGGTCACAAGGAGTGCCAGTGGGAATTGAACAGTGGGTACTAGGCAGTTGCTCTAACCACTAGGCTACTCCTCCACTCTGTCAATGCATAGGACCTTTTTAATAATAATGTCTATTAATGGCATCAGCATGCACTAGTATGGCAGCATACAGTATAACCCTCAGACTGTAAGCCCTATGGGCAGGAAATTATCTACTGAATCTGAAATGTAAGTTGTCTAGAGTTCAAGTCAGGAAAGGCAAGTAATCAAATCTAAAATTCAAATCAAAGTCAATTCACAAAGTGGCTTCTCTTTGGAAACTAGCTTGCAACCCACAAATTCAGCCTACGAGTACATGTGGCAGGCCCACAGGTCCCAAAATTGCCCTGATAACCCATAGGGTGGCACTGTTTTGTTATAGCTACTTGTTCAGCCTAACAAGGCACTCCAGAGATCATGCCTGCTCGGCTCTAGATTTCCCACTTGGCAGAGTCAGCTGCTGCCTGGGGGTACAGAGTTTAAAGGAGCACCTCCTCTTCTGTTCTGGTAACAGTTTCTGAGTGGTAGTGACACTGAACTCACCCCTTTAAAGGGTCAGATACATGGGTGTTGTGAGATGGCACCATTGGGACTGTAAATTTCAGCCGACCTGCTCCTGCACTGTTGAGGAGATAGGTACGGCAGGACACCATGCTCAGAATATGCATATCTAGGCCTGTGTTTCCTGTTCTCTTGTGTTGTATGTCATGAAACATGTAAATACATACTGTGGATTGCTTTTGTATACTTGTTGAAAGTCTTCTATGCTTTCTAAATGCTGTATATACTTTCTGAGGGAAAAAAGTTAGGACATCGCTCTCTTTATACAATTTTAATTACTTAAACAGTTCTGGTATTCCAGTCCAGCGTTTTCCATGATTTCTGTATTTTTAAGGATTGTATATATGCATTATAAATAATTGTGCCATTTTCCATGTGCTGCTATGCATGGGACACATTGTAAGTAATGTTCTTTGTGGATTAAACATTTGCATTAAAGAAGTGATTATTTTCCTGATCTAAAAGAATCTTGATTTTATTTCTCCCTGCAGAGTTTCATGCTCTCAGCATAGGCAGACCGCAATATTAGGTAGGCAAAAACTTTATTAAAGGGGAACCATAATGCTAGCGGCATAGAGCAAACAGGCATATAGATTAATAAACAGGAATTGCATTGTTTAAGAGGGTTTTATAAGTTATCAAATTTAAGGATTAACCCCTGTAAAACTGCACTCCATGTACACCAGAGGGTACTGTGTAAGTCTCACAATGACTTACACAGAGGTTAGACTAATGCATGTCCTCCTAGGCCAGTGATGGCTAACCTTTTTGAGCCCGAGTGCCCAAACTGCCGCACAAAACCAAAGAATTTCCTCAAAGTGCCAGCACGTCAATTTGCATAAATATTTGCATAATGCTAACATACACTAACTTTTAGTAAACATGTCTCTTAATGAGTGTATGGATAAAGACAGACTAAAAGATTTCTACATTACTATAATCCAGTGCCAACCGCCAGGCACATTAGGAACTACTACAAACACTGCCCATTTAGAACCAATAGCAAACCCGCCGTATCCTAACAGCACTACCAGGACTCACAAAGCACCACACCATACCTATCAAAAGGCAACACTGCAAATATTAAACCAATACATTTCAGACAATAACAATACATGACCTACTGGGGAAAGAGAACAAGTGGCAATGTCAAAAAGGAATTACATAAACAGAATACCTCAGCTCAGTTACACAGTTGTAATTGCTCCAGCCACTTTCTTCTGGTTTCTTCATGTTTTCTGCTAACTCTCCATCATCTGCTGTCCATTTGTCCTTTCTTCTCTCTTCTAGTTTTTTTTTCCATTCTCTCTCTCTACATCCGCTTTAACATACTAATCTTTCTCCTTTTGCTGTTTCCTCATTCCTATTTCATCCACTCAAATTTTACCCCTCCATCCTCAATCCCCACTTACTCTCCCAATACCCGGCCAATTGTAGATTTTTTATCCCTCCCACACAAAATATTTTTCCCCTCTCCATTTTACTCTCCCAGCCCCATCCCATTCTAATCCTCCCCCAACATCAGCTCCCTTCTAGTTCCAGCCTCACCCAGCATCCATTCCCTTCTAGTCCCTGCATCAGCCCATTTCCAGTCCTAGCCCCCCATCAGCCCATTTCCAGTCCTAGCAACCCCCCAACCCAATACCAGTCCTAGCCCCCCCCCATCAACCCACTTCCAGTCCTAAACCCCCATCACCCCATTTTCAGTTTAAGCCCCCCCTATAACCCATTACCAGTCCTAACCCCCATCACCCCATTTCCAGACAGCCCCATCAGCCCACAGCCCATTAGCAGTCCTACCCCCCCGCCTGCCCCCCGCCCGCCCGCCCATTAGCAGTCCTAACCCCCCCAGCCCATTAGCAGTCCTACCCCCCCCCCCCCCCCCCCGCCCGCGTCCGCCCCCCCTGCCCATTAGCAGTCCTAACCCCCCCTCCCTCCCTGCCCATTAGCAGTCCTAACCCCCCTCCCCTCCCTCCCTCCCTGCCCATTAGCAGTCCTAACCCCCCCCTGCCCATTAGCAGTCCTAACCCCCCCTCCCTCCCTCCCTCCCTGCCCATTAGCAGTCCTAACCCCCCCCCTCCCTCCCTCCCTCCCTCCCTCCCTGCCCATTAGCAGTCCTAACCCCCCCTCCCTCCCTCCCTGCCCATTCTCAGTCCTAACCCCCCCCTCCTCCCTCCCTCCCTGCCCATTAGCAGTCCTAACCCCCCCCTCCCTCCCTCCCTCCCTGCCCATTAGCAGTCCTAACCCCCCTCCCTCCCTCCCTGCCCATTAGCAGTCATAACCCCCCCTCCGCCTCCCTGCCCATTAGCAGTCCTAACCCCCCCTCCTCCCTCCCTCCCCATTAGCAGTCCTAACCCCCCTCCCTCCCTCCCTCCCTGCCCATTAGCAGTCCTAACCCCCCCCCTCCTCCCTCCCTCCCTGCCCATTAGCAGTCCTAACCCCCCTCCCTCCCTCCCTGCCCATTAGCAGTCCTAACCCCCCCTCCCTCCCTCCCTGCCCATTAGCAGTCCTAACCCCCCTCCCTCCCTCCCTCCCTCCCTGCCCATTAGCAGTCCTAACCCCCCTCCCTCCCTCCCTGCCCATTAGCAGTCCTAACCCCCCCTCCCTCCCTGCCCATTAGCAGTCCTAACCCCCCCTCCCTCCCTCCCTCCCTGCCTGCCTGCCCATTAGCAGTCCTAACCCCCCTCCCTCCCTGCCCATTAGCAGTCCTAACCCCCCCTCCTCCTCCCTGCCCATTAGCAGTCCTAACCCCCCCCTCCCTGCCCATTAGCAGTCCTAACCCCCCCTCCTCCTCCCTGCCCATTAGCAGTCCTAACCCCCCCTCCTCCCTGCCCATTAGCAGTCCTAACCCCCCTCCTCCTCCCTGCCCATTAGCAGTCCTAACCCCCCTCCTCCCTGCCCATTAGCAGTCCTAACCCCCCCCCCCGGCAAATTTTTTTAAAAAAAAAGCAGGCTCTAGCTGCTGCCGCGGCAGATTGCAATGTCCCGCGGGGCCCCCTCCGCCCGCTAAGCCCCTCTGCAAGGGCTTTCAGATTCGCGAGGGAGAGCATCTCCCTCGCGTCTCTGTTAAGCCCGCAGGGGCTAATGGGAAATTTCCCATCAGTCCCTCGCGTCTAAAGGGGCTGATGGGAAATTTCCCATTAGCCCCTGCGGGCTTAACAGAGACGCGAGGGAGACGCTCTCCCTCGCGAATCTGAAAGCTCTTGCAGAGGGGCTTAGCGGGCGGAGGGGGCCCCGCGGGATGCTGCATTCTGCCCTTGCTGCGTCCGCGGCAGCAGTCAGAGCCAGCTTTTTCTTTTTTGCGGACCTTCCCGCGTGCCAGCTGCAAGGCCTTCGCGTGCCACAGCTGGCACGCGTGCCATAGGTTCGCCATCGCTGTCCTAGGCTGATCAGACTGTAATTTAGTCATTAGCACTGCAAGGAATCCCTGAGCCATAGAGTCTTGCAGAGTCAATGACCTTTTTCTTTGTTTATGGGCTGAAATGTAACCATTGAATGGGATCAGGTCTGCGAGGTATTTATTATAGCCTGAAAACATGCTGACACATCACAAAAGTGCTATTAGTTTGTTAATCTGTTTCAATTCTTTTACTGTTTACACTCAGTGAAGTTGGCTTTTCACAATTTAATAATCCACTGAAACACCTCATATTGACATTACTAGAGATAGTACTTTAATTTGATGTAAAACATTTAGACCACACAACCCTCGTTAAGACCATCCTATGTGTGGAAAGCATAGTTACTCACCTGTAACAGATGATCTCCGGGAACAGCAGGAATTTAGTCTTCACATATGGGTATCGTCGGTACCGACAGAGCCTGCGCGGGAACGCTCCCCAGCGTCCAATTAGAAAGCTTTTGGGAGCATCCCACAGTGCCTGCGTGCTGCCTTCCCGCCTTTCCCAACTGCCTCTCTCCAGTTGAGTTTAAAGCTGAGACAAAGAGAGAGAGAGGGAAAGAGAAAGAGATAGATAGAGAGATACAACTCCTAGGGGAGGTGGGTGGGTTGTGAAGACTACATTCCTGCTGTTCCCGGAGATCACGTGTTATAGGTGAGTAACTATGCTATCTCCAGGAACAAGCAGGAATGTAGTCTTCACATATGGGGACTCCCTGGCTTTAGATGCCAGGGAGAGACCCCAGAGGTTGTGTGTCCCTGTGAAAGGGCTCCACTTCCCCCCATGGATCTCTGGCATAGAAACCAGGGATGGCGGGTAGGAGTTGATTAGGTATGGAACAGGTGTTGGAGAACAGCCTGACCAAACAAGGCATCCCGGCGGAAGTCCTTGTCCAAGCAGTAATGGACTGTGAAGGTATGAACCGAGGCCCAAGTGGCTGCTCGACAGATGTCGTCGACAGACACAGAGTGCAGATGAGCCATTGAAGCTGCCATGGCTCTCACACTGTGAGCTGTGACATGGCCCTCCAGAGGAAGGTTCTTACTCTGATAGGCAAAGGAAATACACTGTGCAATCCAGTTGGACAGTGTTCTCTTGGAGACTGGAAGTCCCAAATGAGAAGGATCAAAAGCAACAAAGAGTTGAGAGGACTTTCTATGTTGCTGTGTTCTTTGTAAGTAAAAAGCTAAAGCTCTTTTACAGTCCAAAGTATGAAGATTCCTTTCTGCATTTGATGCATGAGGCCTTGGAAAAAACACAGGCAGGTAGACCGCTTGGTTAAGATGAAAAGGCGAGACCGCCTTTGGCATAAAGTGTGGATGAGTCCTAAGGACTACCTTGTCATGATGGAACCTTGTATAAGGTGGATCAGCCACTAGTGCCTGCAACTCACTGATGCGACATGCTGATGTGATTGCAATGAGAAAGATAACTTTCCAAGAAAGGAATTTCAATGAGGTAGTAGCTAAGGGTTCGAAAGGTGGCTTCATGAGCTGGCCAAGAACCAGATTTAAGTCCCATGCCACCGGTGGTGGCTTAATGGGAGGCTTAGTTAGAAGAAGGCCTCTCATAAATCTTGCTATGAGAGGATGGGAGGAAATAGGTTGTCCATTTAAAGGCTTGAAAGAAGCCACAATAGCACTTAAATGGACTCTTACTGAGTTAGTTTTAAGTCCTGCATTGGATAAATGAAGGAGATACTCTAGTAATGATTCCAGAGGTATCGCAAGGGGGTTAAGACCCTTCTGCGAGCCCCATATGGTAAACCTTTTCCACTTGAAAGCATAAAATCATCTTGTGGAAGGTTTTCTAGAAGCATAAAGGATATCCTTTACTTGCTGAGGAAGGTTAAGATCCTGAAGATCTAGGCCTTCAGCAACCAAGCCCTGAGATGCAGAGACTGGGGATTGGGATGCCATAACATTCCGTCCTCCTGAGACAGGAGATCTGGAGCAGAGCCTAACTCCAGAGAGGGAGCTTGAGAGAGATGTAGAAGCAGAGGGTACCACACTTGCCTTGGCCAATGTGGAGCTATGAGAATCATACGGCCTCTGTCTCTCTGAAGCTTGAACAGGGTTTTGGGAATCAGGAGAATGGGTGGAAAGGCATACAGGAAGTCTTGACCCCAATGAAGGAGGAAAGCATCCTTGGCCTGAGAGCCCTCAGCCGGAATTCTGGAACAGAACCGGGGAAGTTTGGCATTCAACGGACTTGCAAAGAGGTCTATGTCCGGGGTTCCCCAAATTTGAAAAATCTTGGCCACCTGGTCTGCATGTAGAGGCCATTCGTGTAGAAGCAGAACTCGAATGAGTCTGTCTGTCCAAGAGTTTTGGATACCTGGAAGATACACTGCCAGGAGATGAATCTGATGCTCTCTGGCGAGGGCCCATAGTCGCAAAGCTTCGTTGCAAAGCAACAGACAGCCTGTTCCTCTCTGCTTGTTCACGTAGAACATGGCTACTTGATTGTCTGTATGGATGAGGACTGTCTTGTAGCTGAGCAGGGTGTGGAACACTCGCAGAACAAGAAAGATTGCTCTGAGCTCCAAGAGATTGATGTGTAGATGAGTCTCCTGTGGAGTCCAAGTGCCTTGGGTGGAGAGGTCTTGCAGATGAGCTCCCAACCCACTGGAGAAGCATCTGTTGTGAGAGTTGCCTGGGGTAAAGGATGTTGAAATGGGGGCCCCAGCAACAGGTTTTGAGTGGACTGCCACCATTGGAGGGACAAAATAAGGCGATTTGTGTTTGCTATTTTGTCTGACAGGCACCCTGATGCCTGGGTCCATTGAGTGGACAAAGTCCACTGGGCTGCTCTCATATGGAGGCGAGCATAAGGAACCACATGCATGGTAGATGCCACGTGGCCTAGTAGTTGTAACATTTCTCGAGCAGTGAGATGAGGCTTTAGCACTGCTTGAGAAGCTAACTGCACCATGCGAAGGCAACGGGCCTGGGGAAGATAGGCCCTTGCTTTTCTGGTATCCAGCAAAGCTCCTATGAACTCTAGAGACTGAGTGGGAGTTAGACTGGATTTTGGAATGTTCATGACCAGACCCAAATACTGAAGGATACGCATTGTGCAAGGTACAGTAGTCCTGGCCTCTGACTCTGATGGGGCTTGAATAAGCCAGTCGTCTAAGTAGGAGAAGACAAATATTCCTAGAGTGCGAAGAAATGCTGCTACCACAGCCATGCATTTCGTGAACACCCTTGGTGCTGAGGCCAGGCCAAAAGGAAGCACCCTGTATTGGTAGTGCTTTCCTTGGACAAGGAACCAAAGGAATTTTCTGTGAGTTGGATGGATGAGAACATGAGTGTACGTATCCTTGAGATCTAGAGAACAAAGCCAATCCTGACTCTGAAGGTATGGCAGCAGTGTTCCCAGAGAAGTCATCTTGAATTTCTCTTTGAACAGGAATTTGTTCAATTCTCTGAGGTCTAAAATAGGTCTGTCTCCAACTGTTTTCTTTGGGATAAGGAAATAGGGGGAGTAAAACCCTGTACCCTGTTGAGGAATGGGTACCTCTTCTATTGCCCCTTGGGCAAGAAGCATAGTGACCTCTTCATCTAACAGGTTGATGAGAGAGGTCTGAGAATTGAACTGTCTTACCATTGTGGGAGGGGGAATGCAGATAAAATGAAGCTTGTACCCCTCTTTTATAATGGAGAGAGTCCAATGTTCTGCTGTTATCTGCCCTCTTCTGGGGGCAAAATGACACAACCTTCCTGGAATGGTGGAAGGCTCTGGTCCATTGAAAGCCAGGAAGGCTAAGTTCTCTAGATGAAAGTCAAAGGCCTTGTGGAGGCTGAGACAGCTGAGACCGTGGAGGCTTAGCAGTCTTTGCTTTCCTTTGTTTAGATGGTTGCTGACTCTTCCGGGCAGGTTGACCTGCGGAACGTCCCTGCTGGGAATAAGAGGGGTAGAACCTCTTCTTTTTTGAGAAGAATGGTTTCTTGAAAGATTTCTTCCTTGCAGGATCAGCTGTGGCTTTGGATAACCTATCCAAAGTGGAGTTGTCAGCATCCAACTCATTGGCTTTCTCTTGCCAATTTTTGCCGAATAGATTCTCACCTGTACAAGGGATATTACCCAGTTTGTCCTGCACCCAGAGCTCCAAATCGGATGCCTGGAGCCAGGAAATTCTACGTGCACCTATGGCAATAGCAGAGGTTCTGCTTATGCACTCAAAACAGTCAAAAGCTGCACGATTGACAAATTTAGAAACATCCTGGGCATGTTTAACCAGAGTGAGAAAATCCTGCCTCTTATCTTCAGGAAGAAGAGGGCTCCGAACCTTTAAATCTTCTGTGACTTCTTTAAGGAACATTCCCATAAATAAAATATAGGAACTGATCCTGGCAGAAAGCATGGAAGCCTGGAAAGTATGACGTCCAAAGGCATCCAAGGTTCTACACTCACGTCCTGGAGGATTAGAGGCATGCCTCTTTGCACTCCTGATCCTTCTCATAGCTGATTCCACTACAATAGAGTGGTGAGGAAGCTGAGTCTTCTGGAAACCAGGACAAGAAGGGACTCGATAAATGGTATCCAGTCTACGAGAGTGAGGAGAGGTGGTAAGAGGTGTTTCCTACATTCCTAGCATGAGATAATGTAAGAGCTCATGGATAGGCAAAGTAGCTGCCTCCTTAGGAGCTTTGGGATATTGTAGAATCTCCACCTCCTTTGCACTGGGCTCTGTTTCGGGAGCCACAGTAATGGAAAGACCTCGAGCCACCTCCCTGATAAAATCCTGAAAGGAGATATCTTCTGGAGGAGACATCCTACGTTTAGGAGAGGAAGGCTCCTCCGGGAGAAGTATTCCGGTACCGACAGAATCCTCAGACTCCTCCGAGGATTCAAAGTACCTTCTCTCCGGATGCTCTTGTACAGCACGACACCTGTACCGACCGAAGTCGGTACCGGGGGGAATCAGTACCAGAAGGCATAGCATGACTGGGTGCCGGCAAAGCAGACACCGATGTTGATGCCGATGCTGTCGGCACCGGTGCCGGAGTTGATGCCGGTACCGGTTGAACTGTCTGACGTGGTTCAGAGGGTGTCAATGCCGCAAGGAGAGCCGCCAGACTGCGTTCAATAGCCAGGAACCTCTGGTCTATCGATGCTGCCGATGCCTGGATGTCGGTACCGGAGACAGCAGCTGGTACCCCAGAGCATGGCACCAGTAGAGAACTGGAGAGAGGCAGTTGGGAAAGGCAGGAAGGCAGCACGCAGGTGCTGTGGGATGCTCCCAAAAGCTTTCTAATTGGACGCTGGGGAGCGTTCCCGCGCAGGCTCCGTCGGTACCGATGATACCCATATGTGAAGACTACATTCCTGCTTGTTCCTGGAGATCAAAGTTACACACATAATTGAATAAAGAATACAACACACAGCAACAGACATAAGAACTGTTGTGTCTCTTACTGGATAGTGACACCACATTTTTATTTTTTAGTTAATGGGGTCAATTTGCAAAACTTTCAATATTGAAATGTCATAGTGGTCAGCCATGGCACTTAAATATTGCAGGCTATTCAGTGATAGTGTCCGAATAGGAGCTGCTGCTGCTGGATATCCAGTCTGAGTGGCACTCATTGAGTAAGTGCCAGCACTTCCCTGGTTAGCGTGATTTTCAGAATGTCCCAAAAAGAATCTAATCAATGATATAAACGGAACTAGTAAGGTTAAATTATAAGAGGAAAAAGACCTCAGTAGAACTCCCTGAGTCCAAAGATCAAAAGGATCTCAATGGGAGAACGCCAACCACTTCTATAGAATAAACTGACAGAGGCGGTGAAACATCAGCGGTCATAAAACACCTTTAATATGCAAAATACTTGGAATAATGAGAGCAATCATGCATATATGAGCAGTAGAACAATAAAACATTGTGAACGGGTATGCAAAAGTTCCAACAAAGCTTGAAAAGGTGAAGCCAAAGCGAGGCAGGCTTAAATCAAAAGGCAGGACTCCAACACCAGGTGTTCCACATGTACGCTCCATTGGGGAGTGAGATTGCTAAGTCACATCAAACTGGTTAAGAACTTCAAAGAAACCCAGTGGGGGAAGATAATCAACATTGCCTGCACCTCACAGAGCCCATTCAGAATTCAGAAATGGGTTCTGTGAGGTGCAGGCAATGCTGTTATCAGCCTCCTCTGTGTTTCTTTGACGTTCATAACCAGTTTGACCAGGAGACAGCAAATCATCCTGGGAACAATGCAGTGCCCAGGTCTTATTCGACCATCAGGGTGTAATAAGCCGGGCATGAAACTCAGCAGTGGGGTACATATAGAGGCCTGACCTGGATGGCCACTGTACATCCTGGTGCCTTGTCCTGCCCCTGCTCCGCCCCTCCCGAACATGTCCAGTGCTCTCTGCAGAAATGCTCTTTATGTGCAAAGAGTGATGAGAATAGAAATTGTGTTCCAGGGCTGAGCGCAGGATGGACGTCCAACCCCATTATTCGCAGGATGGAATGCCGGTCTTAGTGTTCAGAATTAGGGTACACATCAGTTTATTTATTTAACATTTCTTATATACCACCTTTCATTATAGCAAGGCGGTTTGCATTGAACAAACTGAAATTACATTGAACAGGGCATGATAACTGGGAGATAACTATTTAACAGGGAACATGGGCAATGGAGGGTTAAGTTGGCTTCCAGAAGCAGCTGTGGCTAGGAATGTTACAGCTTAGGACTGGGCTGCACTGAGCTGGGAGGGGAGATATTACAAGAAGGGGAAATACCACACATGACTGCAAATGAAAACTTGTGGTACACAGTCTAGTTCTGACTGAGCTCACAGGAGGAGCTGGAAAATTGCTGACAAAAACAAAAAAAGCAACAAAAGTGGATGGTCTCAGGGAGGTGGAGAAAGAGGCTTGAAAGATGCTTTCATACCTCATTTGGAGTACCTGTGTGCAAGTCTGGAGATCACACTGTCTAAAGGATAGAAACAGGATGGAGTTGGTGCAGAGGGTGGCTACTAAAATGGTCAGTGATCTTCATCATAAGGCATATGCAAACAGACTTAAAGATCTCAATATGTATACTTTGGAATAAAGGCAGGAGAGGGGAGATATGATAGAGACATTTAAATGCCTCTATGGTATAAATGCACAGGCTTCTGCAGTTGAAAGGAAGCTTTAGCCCAATCGGCGTCCAGCAACAAAGAGCTGGCCTGAAGCTCCTCCTGCTCCCTGCACTAAAGTCCAATCAGGCCCACCAGCTGGCAGAAGTTTAAATTCAGTGCCGGAAGGCGCAAAGAGTCCTTCTTCAGCCCAACTGGCGTCCGGCAACAGGGAGCGGTCCTGAAGCTTCTCCCGCTCCTTGCACCGAAGTCCAATCCAGTCCACCAACCGGCAGAAGTTTAAATTCAGCACTGGAAGGCATACCCACACCTGAGGCCTTGCCAGAGCACCCTTAGGCATGGCCCTTTAGCGGGGCACTTAGAGAAAGCATTCATCAGTACCATCACTATCATGTTGGCTACCATCTAGCCCAAGCTAAAACCAACTGTTACTGTCCCTCACTGAACGGCATACCTGTCAATGCAAGCACCGCTCCATACCGATGAAAAAGCCAGAGCTTCTGCACTATCCCTACTCTGCAAGACAAGGTAGGCCTCCTACACCAAGCAGCTTCTCTCCATTGGTTCCCTATCTGTTTCCTCATCCATTTCAAACTTCTCCTGCTGACCTATAAGAGCATTCACTCTGCAGCTCCTCACTACCTTTCCTCTCTTATCTCTCCCTACATCCCTCCTCGGGAACTCCGCTCTTCTAGCAAATCACTTCTATCTGTGACCTTCTGTTCTTCTGCTAACTCCAGACTTCGCTCCTTTCACCTTGCTGCACTTTACACCTGGAACAAACTACCTGAGTCTGTACGTCAGGCGCCTTCCCTGACCCTTTTCAAATCCAGGCTGAAAACTCACCTCTTCGCTGCTGATTTCGGATCTTGATTCACCTGATCTCCTTGGGTTTCCCTTGTGTTGTCTGTCTTGACTAGACTGTAAGCTCTGATGAGCAGGGACTCTCTCTTACATGTCTGTGCAGCGTTGCGTACGTCTTATAGCGCTATACAAATGCTCCGTAGTAGTAGTCTTTTTCCTCCAGCATTTTTGCATTTTCTATCCAGAGGCTGTTATATGTGAAGTATTTAGTGTATGCAATCCAGTTTTTTTGTGATGTCACTATACACGTCATATCAGGCAAATCCACACTTCTGAAATCGTGCCTGAACTTGCATGTACCTGCTTTTTTTTTTCAGACATTCTGGCTTTGATGTCCCAGATTGCACTTAGATGTCCCATTGTAAAATATGCCTTCAAACCTCTAACCTCTCATGCAACTAGTGCAATTCCATCAGCACTCCCTGAGATCCATCTGCAATATAATTTCCAGTGGAGAGAAGGAACTGGTGATGGCACAACCTTGTGCAGAAAAAGAATGAGAGAAAAAAGGCCAACTCTGTAACCTCATCTGCAATCTTCATCTCCAGTATTTGCAGTCTCAATTGTGAATCAAACATTGGTCTTATAACCACACCAACAGCCACATAAATAAACTTAGTCAAAGAGAGTTAGTGCAACCTGATCGATTGTAGACTTCATCATCGTGATGTTACTAAGTATAACACCGCAGAGTACTTATGGAAATTGTTGCCTTTAATATTCTTGATTCAAACTTATACTCCCCTCCATTGCCACCCAGTCAGGCAAAGCATGGATAGGGTTGACCTTATTCCCCAGACACCCCTAGCCATTATCATGCATCTACAATCCATTGCCTACTCTCCTTTAGTACTCCGCTCCATCAGTTCACAGTTACATAGTAAATGACGGCAGATAAAGACCAGCATGGTCCATCCAGTCTGCCCAGCAATACGGCAAGAGTAGGTGCACCTGTCCAGGGCCAGCCCGTCCATTGAGCGAGAATGTTTTTTGCACAGGGCCCCGCACTTCAGGGGGCCCCGCGCAAAAAACATTCCGCTTTAAAAGTAAATTTTTTAAAAAAGCTGTCTGCTGCCGCCACCGCAGCAGTGGCAGAATCGAGTGTCCCGTGGGGCCCCCCTGCCCGGCAGAGCACTCCCTCCCTCTCTCCCTGCCTGCCTGCTTACCTCAGTCCCTCTCCGCTTCGGCTTTCAGAGCCGTGAAGGGAGAGCTTCTCCCTCGCGAATCTGTTAAGCCCGCCGGGACAGATGGGAAATTTCCCATAAGCCCCAGCAGGCTTAACAGAGCCATGAGGGAGAAACTCTCCCTTCGCGGCTCTAAGCCGAAGCGGAGAGGGACTGAGGCAAGCAGACAGGGAGGGAGGGAGGGAGTGCTCTGCCAGGCAGGGGGGGGGGCCCGCGGGACACTCGATTCTGCCATTGCCGCAATGGCGACAGCAGCCAGCTTTTTTTTTAAAGTTTTAATTTTCCCTGGGCTGATGGGAGGGAGGGGGGTTAGGTCTGGTAATGGACTGGAGGGGGGTTTAGGACTTGAGGTGGGCTGATGGGGTTAGGACTGGTAATGTGCTGTGGGCTGATGGGAGGGGGTTAGGATTGGTAATGTGCTGTGGGCTGATGGGGGGGTTAGGACTGGTAATGGGCTATGGGGGGGCTAGGACTGGAAATGGGCTGATGGGGGGGTTAGGACTTGAGGTGGGCTGATGGGGTTAGGACTGCTAATGTGCTGTGGGCTGATGGGGGGTAGGACTGGTAATGGGTTGGGGGGTTGCTACGACTGGAAATGGGCTGAGTGGAAGGGGAGGCTTGAACTGCAAATAGCTGATGGGGGGGGGCTTGGAATGGAAATGGGCTAGTGGAAGGAGGCTTTAACTGCAAATAGCTGATGGGGAGGGTGGCTGCCTTGGAATGGAAATGGGCTGAGTGGAAGGGGGGCTTGAACTGCAAATAGATGAATGGGATGGGGGCTTGGAATGGAAATGGGCTCAGTGGAAGGGAGGCTTGAACTGCAAATAGCTGATGGGAGGGGGGCTTGGAATGGAAATGGGCTGTGAGGGGAGGGAGCTAGGACTGGAAATGGGCTGAGTTGGAGAAGCTAGGACAGGAAATGAGCTGATGGAGGGGCTAGGATAGGACTGAAAATGGGCTGTTGGGGGAGCTAAGATTGGAAATGAGCTGTTGTGGGGGCTTGGATTGAAATGGGCTGAGTGGAGGGAAGCTAGGATTTGACATGGGCTGATGATGGGGCTAGAAAAGGACTAGAAATGGGCTAATGGGGGGTTGGGATTGGAAATGAGCTGATGGAGGGACTCGGATAGGACTGGAAATGGACAGGGGAGCTAGGACTGGAAATGGGCTGATGGGGGGGCTAGGACTGGAAATGGGCTGATGCGGGGACTAGAAGGGAGCGGATGCTGGATGGAGCTGGAACTAGAAGGGAGCTGATTTTGGGGGAGGATTAGAATGGGATGGGGCTGGGAGAGTGAAATGGAGAGGGGAAAAATATTTTGTGTGGGAGGGAAGACAAATCTACAATTGGCCGGGTATTGGAAGAGTATGTGGGGCTTGAGGATGAGGGGTAAAATTTGAGTGGATGAAATAGGAACGAGGAAAGAGCAAATGGAGAAAGATTAGTATGTTAAAGCAGATGTAGAGAGAGAATGGGAAAAAAACTAGAAGAGAGAAGAAAGGACTAATGGACAGCAGATGATGGAGAGTTAGCAGAAGACACGAAGAAACCAGAAGAAAGTGGCTGGAGCAATTGCAACTGAAAAAAAATGCACAAAAGGTAGAAAAATATCTTTTTATTTTGAATTTATTAACTGGAATATGTCAGCTCTGGGAAATGTGCATCATTAACGTCTGCGCTTTGTTTAGTAGAAGAGGAAATTAATTTATAGTTTTATTTCTACAGTGTTGTTGTACATTCCAAGTTTGGCTTTTGGGGTTCCCAGTTTAATTATTGTCTTCCTGTTTCTAAATTGTGATTCCTTGTTTGGTGATGGTCTATGTTCTGCATGTGTATCTGAGCTGATGTGTATTCTGTTTATGTAGTTGCTATTTGACATTGCCCTTGTTCTCTTTCCCCAGTAGATCATGTATTGTTATTCTCTGAAATGTATTGGTTTAATATTTGCAGTGTTGCCTTTTGATATGTAGGGTCTGGTGCTTTGTGAGTCCTGGTAGTGCTGTTACGATACGGTGGGTTTGCTATGGGTTCTAAATGACTGCTCAAAAAACCCAAGTCAGTGATAGCAAATATTAAATCATCAAAAAAAAAATCACCAAACTAACCCCTGTGAAACATTAAAAAAATTTTTTTTTTGTCGGATGTTACAGGAAAGGAACATATATTAGAAACTATGTCCAGTACTCAGTTACATCCTTTTAATCAATATTCATAAAACCTAAAAAACTCCACTACTTAGCTGAATCGCAAACGACGAAGTTCAGGATACCAGGCACGACGTGCACGTTTTGGGTCAGTAGCCCTGTTTCAAGTGCTGCCTTCACCATGTAATTCAATTCAACCGTCTGCAAACGCTGAAAAACAGCTGCTTCTTCAAAGGGTCAAAAGCTTATATGAATGGCTATTCTTTGCTGTCAATCAAACCAGACAACCAATAGAACAAAGGAATTCCCCACTGATTCAGGGGAAACCCTGTGCTCATCGGATGACATCAGATGATGCTGAGCCAATCAATTTCTTTGTTAAGACCACTAGGATGCACAGTCTGTAAATGGAAAATCCAACGCTGTTCACATCTCTGAGGTTTGTTGACACGATTCCCTCCTCGGGGATGTACAAGTATATGATCAATGACTGACCAATATAAATCCTGAAAAGTATGATTAAAGGTGAGGCAATGTTCAACCATCGGAGCTGTTTCAATTTTTTGCCGAAGACAGGAAGCATGCTCGCTTAACCGAGTTTTAATCATCTGAGTAGTTCTGGGTCACGTTTGAGAGTTCTTCGGACGATACTGATGATAGTGGAGGAATATCGGACACATCCAAATCTAATAGATCATCTCAGGTTTTTCGGCAGGGCCAAGGCAGAGGAGGTCGGATGCGTCGAAATTATTATGTCGAGGGTTGGGAACCCCCAGTAATGAGACAGCGGTCTCTTCAATAAATGAATCCATAGTTGTGAACCTTATGACTACTCCCCTTACTCCTGATCAGGAACGCTTGTTAAATCTTGGGCTTTCTTATGTGCCAACAGTTGGTCATGATCTTTTAAATTGCATGTTGTGCATTATTTTTCAGATAAACCGGCTATGCCTGATGGCTCAGTTTTACGTCCTACATCTACATGGATGCCACCAGATGTAATGGACCCTTCTATTGTCACTTATCAAAGATTAGTTCTCCATGATCTGGATCATTTGGAGCAGCATATGGGCTCTAAATGGATAAATTCGGATAAAAAGGGTTGGGAGTCTTTACAACAGCTTCGACGTGATCCCACACTTACCATCCGTAAGGCTGACAAAAGTAGAGCCATTGTTGTTCAATCTATAGTTGATTACCTGAAGCTTTTAGAAACTCATTTGTTGGACACTTTGATTTATCAGGTACTTATCGGGTGATCCCACTTTGGAGTTACAGAAGGAGGTAAAATTGTTAGTTGATGGAGCACTCATGAATGGATGGGTTACGAAGAAAAAACATCAGTTTCTAACGCCTATATATCCTAAAGTTCCGATCCTTTATCTAGTTCCTAAAATACACAAATCTCTTACATCTCCGCCGAGCAGACCGATTGTCTCTTGCAGAGGATCGGTATTGGAACCATTATCCCAATATTGTGATGTCTTCTTGCGAAAAGAAGCCATAGTGGTAAAATCGTATGTACGAGATACAGCTCATTTTCTCCAACAATTGATGGCATTAACTGTTCCTGCATGTGATTTTCAAATGGTTACTCTTGATGTCGCCACGCTTTATACAAATATTAATCAGACTGAGGCTTTGGAATTGCTACAAAATAAGTTTACATTTGCACCTTCTCGACTTCCTCGTCAATTTTTGATGGAATTAATTACATTGGTTTTAACGTGTAATTATTTTCTATCTCAGGGGCTTTTTTACCAACAGGTTTTTGGGATTGCAATGGGGGGCGTCTGCGGCACCATCCATTGCAACCCTATACATGGCGGAATTTGAAGAGAAATATCTTTATGACACTTTGTATTTTCAATACGTTCCATTTTGGAAACGTTTTTTAGATGATATTTTCTTCTTATGGACTGGAACGTTAATGCATTTACGAGAATTTTTTACATAGTTAAATGGCATCAAACCCAATTTGACCTTTACAGCACATATAGTGGATCAACATATTGATTTTTTAGATGTTACAATAATTAAGGAGAAGGGCCAGTTTAGAACCTCACTATATCGAAAATCAATACAACGTAACAGTTTGCTTAAATTTCAAAGTTTCCACCCTAGTCCCTTGAAGAGGGGTCTTCCATATGGTCAGTTTTTGAGATTGCGGCGCATTTGTTCATCTTTGGTTGATTTTAAATCTCATGCCACTGATTTGAGCAGGAGATTCCTGGATAGGGGTTATCTATCAAAAGTGGTTAAAATAGCATATCGTCGGGCTTTATATACACATCGTGAATGGTTATTGACTGATCAAACATCCAATAACTCCAACGTCCTCATCTTTGGTAGGAATTTTACCTTATATGACGTCAAGTAAAGCTGTAGTTAGTATTCTTAGGAAACATTGGCCGATCTTAGAGTTGCACCCTGCTTTCAAAAACCTTTCATGGTGGCTTTTGCATGGGGAGCAAATTTGGGGGATATGGTGGCCCGTTCTGCAGTTTTGGCGGATAGACCTCCCCTTCTGTCTGTCCAACATAATGGCCATATGACCTGCGACAATTGTATTTACTGTTCGTCTGCTTTAACGGGAGTTATCATACCAAAAGCCATCCAGAAAACTAAGAAAACCACTAGCTCCAGAGCATTCACATTCACTGCTCCTACACTCTGGAACGACCTCCCTATAGACCTCCGCACCATAAAAGACCTCATCCAATTCAGGAAAGAACTAAAGACCTACCTGTTCACTGAACATTTTGAAATCCCCTACTCCCCCAAAGCCAGCTCCACAACAAACGTGGTTACACATGCACAAACTCCCTTAATCCCAACAATCTAACTACATGTCTGTCCCCCTCCCCAGACACACCCCAATTACGACAGAAAAGGAATTAAATTCCAGCACCTACACCAGTATCTGCCCTATACACCACACACCACTGTAAATTTACATTTGTAAAAAGTTTGATGTTTGTTTTGCTTTAATACTTACAAAGTTAAATTTATTGTTCAATGTAAATAGTTGCCTTCTATTGTTCAATGTAAAATGTATACAAATGTGTACAAGACTGTTAAACTGTTATTTGTAAACCGCCCTTGATCTCTGGAAGGGGCGGTATAAAAGAAAATAGTTAAATAAATAAATAAATTAAATAAATAAAATTATATGGATTCATCCTGTGACTGGCCAGTCCTTTAAAAGGCAGTGGGAAACAGATTGCACCTCATCTTTTGTGGTTTATGTGATTCATTGTCCGTGCCCCCTGGTGTATGTGGGCAGAACTACTCAGATGATTAAAACTCGGTTAAGCGAGCATGCTTCCTGTCTTTGGCAAAAAATTGAAACAGCTCCGATGGTTGAACATTGCCTCACCTTTAATCATACTTTTCAGGATTTATATTGGTCAGTCATTGATCATATACCTGTACATCCCCGAGGAGGGGATCGTGTCAACAAACCTCAGAGATGTGAACAGTGTTGGATTTTCCATTTACAGACTGTGCATCCTAGTGGTCTTAACAAAGAAATTGATTGGCTCAGCATCATCTGATGTCATCCGATGAGCACAGGGTTTCCCCTGAATCAGTGGGGAATTCCTTTGTTCTATTGGTTGTCTGGTTTGATTGACAGCAAAGAATAGCCATTCATATAAGCTTTTGACCCTTTGAAGAAGCAGCTGTTTTTCAGCGTTTGCAGACGGTTGAATTGAATTACATGGTGAAGGCAGCACTTGAAACAGGGCTACCGACCCGAAACGTGCACGTTGTGCCTGGTATCCTGAACTTCGTTGTTTGCGATTCAGCTAAGTAGTGGAGTTTTTTAGGTTTTATGAATATTGATTAAAAGGATGTAACTGAGTGGTGGACATAGTTTCTAATATATGTTCCTTTCCTGTAACATCCGACAAAAAAAATTTTTTTTGAATGTTTCACAGGGGTTAGTTTGGTGATTTTTTTTTTGATGGGTTCTAAATGGGCAATGTTTGTAGTAGTTCCTTATGTGCCTGGCGGTTGGCACTGGATTATAGTAATGTAGAAATCTTTTAGTCTTTCTTTATCCATACACTCATTAAGAGGCATGTTTACTAAAAGTTAGTGTATGGTAACATTATGCAATGTTTATGCAAATTAGGCCACTTATGCAAATGAGGCCCCACACCGAGTCTCCACACATGGCCCCGCACCCCCCCTTGGGCCGCCCCTGCACCTGTCGCTCTGTGCAGACCACCCCTCCCCATGTCTTTGTTTAGAGGTGGACCCACCACTCCATGTAGGACACCCCTATTTGTTGAGAAGTGAGATGTTAGAAGTTATTTTGTTTTTATCCTGTTGCTGTAAAGGAATCCGCTGTGCTTGTCCCATGCTGTTTTGAATTCTGTCACCGTGTTTGCCCCCACCACTTCCATCGGGAGAGCATTCCAAGCATCCACCACCCTTTCAGTGAAAAAGTATTTCCTGACATTGCCTTTCAATTTACCACCTTGCAGCTTCATGTTATGCCCTCTAGTTTTGCAGCTTCCCCGTCTTTGGAAGAGGTTTGTTTGTTCATCGTTCCTCTTTAAGTATTTAAAGGTCTGAATCATATCTCCCCTATCCCTCCTCTCCTCCAAAGTGTACATATTTAGGTCTTCAAGTCTCTTCTCATAAGGTTTCTTATGCAGGCTCCAAATCATTTTGGTCGCCTTCCTCTGAACAGGTTCCAGTCTTTTTACATCTTTTGCAAGATATGGTCTCCAAAACTGAACACAGTATTCCAAGTGAGGCCTCACCAGCGACCTGTACAGTGGCATAAGTACCTCTTCCTTTCTGCTGGTAATCCCTCTTTGTATGCAGCCCAACATCCTCCTGGCTTTTGCCATCACCTTGTCGCACTGTTTTGCCACCTTGAGATCATCAGAAATAATCACACCAAGGTCTTTCTCCTGAACCATGTACACCAACCTCTAACCCCCTATTGCATACATTTCCCTTGGATTTCTGCTACCCAAGTGCATGACACTGCACTTTTTCGGATTAAATCGTAATTGCCAAGCATTAGACCATTCTTCCAGCTTTTGTAGATCTTTCCTCATGTTATCCACTCCCTCAGGGGAGTCCACTCTTGCAAATTTTTGTGTCATTCAGTCCTTCAGCAATATCACTCACAAATACATTGAACAGTGCCGGGCCCAGGACCGAACCCTGGGGCACCCCGCTAATCACCTTCCTTTCATCCGAGTGAGCTCCATGTACCATCACCTTCTGTCGTCTGTCAGTCAACCAATTTCTAATCCAGTTTACCATCTTGGGACCCATCCCCAAGCTACTGAGTTTATTGACAAGCCTCCTATGAGGAACAGTATCAAAGGCTTTGCTGAAATCCAGGTAGATGACATCCATCACATGCCCCTGATCTAGTTCTTTGGTCACCCAGTCAAAGAACTCAATCAGATTTGTTTGGCAAGATAGTCCTTCAGTAAAACCATGTTGCCTCAGATCCTGCAACCCGTTGGTTTTGAGAAAGTTCACTATTTGCTCTTTCAGCAGCGCCTCCATCACTTTTCCTGCCACCGAGGTAAGGCTCACGGGTCTGTAGTTTGACACTTCTTTTTTTTTTTTTAAAACGTTTATTTAAGCTTTTTTAGAAAAACCACACTACAAACATAAGAAATCCAAATTATCAAATAATGCACCTAAAACCACAACATAAACCCTCCCTCCACCCCCCCCCCTCCGATTCTCTGAGGAAGTTCCTAACACTCTACAATACAACAAAGAACCGCCGGATCTGACATAAAGTAAAAACTAACCCACTGCCATCTAAAAGTCAGAGTCCCCCCTCAACTAACGGACGAGCGGGCACAATATTGGTCGAGAAGTGCCCATCTCTGTACATTGAGGATCACCTGGTGCGGAGAATGGAGCTTACTATACAGTTTTTCCAAATTAGCATAATAACATACTAAATTCCACCAGCGATCAAAATGTACCATACTAAACTGTTTCCAATGAGTAAGGATAAGTTTCAGTGCAATGGCGATCATGAAGTTTAATAAAAATGCCTGCTCTTTAGAACAGACCAAGGAGGGTGCAACAGAGCGAAGCAGGATCAATATCCTTGAAGAAACAAAAGGAATACCTAACACACTCCGTATCCGAGCACCGACCTTCTGCCAAAAAACTTGAAGCAGAGGACAATCAAAAAACATGTGCCGAAAAGTGCCCAACTCCTGCTGACAGGACCAACAGCTGCCAGATGACAACTTATCCCATTTAGAAATCTTGACAGGGGTAAGGTAAGCCCTATGTAAAAAGAAATACATAGATTGAGTAAGTGCTGCTGAGCGTGAAGCCCTCGTGATGGGGCCCCACAAGACCTTCCAGGAAGTATAGGGGATCTCATCCATCATGTCCCCCTCCCAGGTTTTACTTAATCCCCTTAAGGACATGGGAGTCAGATCCCTAATAGATCTGTAAATGAAGGACATAGCGCCCCGTTGATCAAGAGCCCCCTGAAGAAGATTGAGGGGAACCGCAACAGCAGCCAGATTCCCTCCCCGCACACCGTTAGCGGCCAAGCAATGTTTAAGTTGCAGCCATTGAAAATAACAGGACCGGGGAAGAGCAAACTCCTTTTGCAAGGCTGAGAAATCTCGCCAACCAGTCCCATCGGCCACCTGTCCAACCACCCAAATACCGCAGTTCATCCACGTGCGCCAGGCGAACACTTGATTCCGAATCTTAAACAGAGGATTACACCACAAAGGAGTATGCCAAGAGAGAGTAACCCTGTCACCCACAAGTCTTACCAGTTGCAAAAAAGCCTCTTGCGTAGCCCGAATGACCCCCCCGGCCGCAGAATCCCTGGGAAATTGCATGCCCAGCAAGTACTGCAAGGGATAAGGAGCCGCCAATTGCTCTTCAACCGTGAGCCAGATTGGCCTGTGCCCCAAGTCCGCAGCATCCTTCCACAAGGCCCCCTGCCTTAATAAGAGAGCCAGATGATAACGCCGGAAATCGGGGAATTGGACGCCCCCGTCCTCCTTGTAAGCCTTGAGCTTTTTGGCAGCAATCCTTGGGCATTTCCCATTCCACAAAAAGCTTAACAACGCACGCTCGAGTTCCCCGTATGCACCCGTCGGGAGTTCGAAAGGTAGCATTCCCAACAGGTAATTTATTTTGGGAGTAAGAGACATTTTTATGGTCTCCAATCTGCCCCACCAAGAGAGGTGAAGAGGGGACCAGTTTAAGGTCCGCTTACGAATCCAGAATAGAAGGCCCGCCAGATTAGAAGTGATGGTATCATCTCGAGAAGCACAATACTGGGTACCTAAGTATGTGATGCTATCCGATACCCACCGAAAGGGAAACTCCGCCATTAATCTCGAATTGGAGACCTTGTTCATTGGGAATGCTACCGACTTGGACCAGTTAATTTTATACCCTGAGATTGAAGAATAGCTCTCAATTAAAGTCAGGATTAACGGGACCTCTTCCGGCTGGGTGAAGAGCAGGAGATCGTCCGCATAAGCAGAAAGTTTCACCTGTAGGTCACCCAGTCCGAAGCCAGAGATCCCCTCATGCTGCCTAATGGCTATAGCCAACGGTTCCAACGCAAGATTAAACAAAAGAGGAGAAAGGGGGCATCCCTGTCTAGTACCCCTATGCAGGGGAAAAGAGCTAGACAGAATTCCGTTGGCGAAGATGCGGGCACTGGGATTCGCATAGAGCACTTTAACCATACTGATGAACTCGTCTCCTAAACCAAACCAGTGGAGTACCTGTAAAAGAAAGGACCACTCTAGCCTATCAAGCGCTTTCTCCGCATCGAGCGAGAGGCCAATATAAGGTAAAGAACTAATAGAGGCACTTTCCAGTAAGTTACAAAGCAACCGCGCGTTATCTGAGGTAGCTCTCCCAGGGACAAAGCCACATTGGTCTGGGTGGATAAGGTCCCCAATGACCTTAGTAAGCCTTTGGGCTAAGATACTCGCATAAATTTTATAATCGGAATTTAGTAACGAAATCGGGCGATAATTTGTCACAAGCTCTGGGTCCTTCCCAGGCTTCTCCAGAACCACAATTGTGGCTTCAGAGAAGTTACCAGTGGGTTCTTGTCCCTTTACCAACTCGGTGTAATAAATCAGGAGATAGGGGAGCAGGTCCTCACAAAAAAACAAATAAAATTCCGCTGGAATGCCATCTGGTCCAGTGGCCTTGCCCCTAGGCATATCCCTAACAACTGCGCGGATTTCCTTGCTGGTAAAAGGAGCCCCAAGGTTGCCCATTTGTCGAGGCGACGCTGAAGGGTGTGAGAGGTTTCCCAGAAAGGTTGAATACGCATTCAGATCAGGTGTAATATCCGAGGAATATAACTTTCCATAATATTTTGAGAATTCTGCCAGTATTAGTTCGCTCTTTGTTTGCCGCTTGAAATTGTCATCTAGAAGGGCAACTATTCTTTTCCTTTCCTGTTGTCCCCGGAGAGAGCTAGCCAGAGTTTTACTCGCCCTGTTCTGCTCAATATGAAATCTGGCTGATTGTTTAAGGAGAGTTTGTTCCACCTCTGCGGAAGCTATCTCATTATACTGAAACCTTAACCTTTGGAGGCGGAGCAAAATACTGGGATCAGGGCATTTCACCCACAACCGTTCCCCCGCTTTAATCTGCTTTTCAAGCGCCGTGAGACGGGCCCTTTGCTTTTTGCGTTCCCGAATCGCATAACTGGTAATAGCGGCCCGTAGGGTGGCTTTAAAAGCCTCCCACCAGGCCCATATCGTAGTTTCGCCCACCTTATTAGACGCGAAGTAAGAGCTAATGACTCCCCGAATTTCTGTGTGAAATACGGGGTCTGCTAGCCAAGATCTGTTAAAGGACCAAGATGATGCGGGCCGCTCTAACCCAGAGAGATCAAGCTCCAAAATTACTGCAGCATGATCAGAGATACACATACTTTCAATGCCCGCCGCACAGCCCGAGGAGATCAAAGATTTGGACACCAGAAAATAATCAATGCGCGAGGAGGATTTATGCGAGGGGGAGAAGTAAGTGAAATCTTTCCCCTTAGGGTAGAGCATTCTCCACACATCTGCCAACCCGTTAGACTCAGACAGGGCTTGAATAGCTAACATGGCTTTAGAAGGTTTCTCAACTTTCCCGGGGTTACGATCCACCAACGGGTCACTTACCACATTAAAGTCACCCCCCATAATAATGGGGGCCGGGATCTCCAGCTGCAGCCGACCCGAGAGAGAACGAAAAAACAAGGGATCATCACAGTTAGGGCCATAGACATTCGAAATAAGGAGAGAGATATTCCCAACCTGGATCAAGGAGTTTGCCCATCTGCCCACCTCATCGTGAGAGGAACTTACAACTGTAGCCCCCAGGGCAGTCCGGATTAGCGTGGCAACCCCATTTTTCTTGCGGCATGCCGGGGAGGAGCCTATCACACTAAAGAATTTGTTACCCAATTTACATGTTTCCCCAGGCGTGAGGTGTGTTTCTTGCAGCAAAATGATATCGGCCTTTTGCCTCCTACAATAGGCCAAGTTTTTCTGACGTTTGACCGGGGATTTGATGCCTTTAACATTAAGGGACAAGAGCTTCAATCTGGCAGCCATGATACCTGAAGGGCAAAAATACATGCAGCATCCAGCACATAAAAGATTCCATTGCACACACTTTTACAGCCAAACTTCCCCATTTTCCTCAGAGAACCCACATATAGAACCCAATCCCACAACCCCTCATATGGGTGAGACAGCTTAACCAAAAACATGGCTGACCCAGGACCCCACAGCCCATCATACATGAATTAATAACATTATAACAACACTCCAACATCTCACATTCAAACAAATACAGACCGTCCACCGCCCCAACCGACTCTCATGAAGGCTAAAGAAGCCTCCCGGTCGCTCATCATTTACATGGGCAGGCCTCACCCCACTTTCCGCCAAGACAGACCGGGGCCTCCAGCTGGGAGACAAAGCCGGTGGTCGGGCAGGAAGCCACCCCCTTACCAATGGCCCACCCCGCTCCACCAAGAATCTGTGAACAAGACCGAGGCCACGGTCAGCTAGTTCTGGTGCATCATGAGGGCCTCCTGCTCTTCAATGAAACTCTTGAGAGCCGTCGGATCCTCAAAGGTCCTGGTCGCGTTGTTCAGA
Organism: Ichthyophis bannanicus; assembly: GCA_033557465.1. Classification (NCBI taxonomy): domain Eukaryota; kingdom Metazoa; phylum Chordata; class Amphibia; order Gymnophiona; family Ichthyophiidae; genus Ichthyophis; species Ichthyophis bannanicus. Next base: position 111,818,112 of record CM066049.1, on the reverse strand, counting down.
GTTACTTTAAACCTTGCAGGATTAAAAAGGCCAAATCTGGCTTGCAAGTGATGCAGACGCGGTCTGAGCGCGAGAAAAAGCTTTCGTTTCTCCACCGTAGCCTTACTGTAGTCCGGAAAGAAGAGAATTTTTTGCCCAGCAGGCAACAAAAGTTGCTTTCCCTTGACCGCAGCCAGGATCTGGATAGCATGTTGATGGCGTAGCACGCAGAAGATCAGCGGCCGCGGCCTGCTACTTTGTGAGCTGGGAAAAGATGGAATCCGGTGCGCCCTTTCTATCTCCAGGGGCCGGGCAAAATCAAGATGTAGAAACTCCGGTAACCAAGATTCCAAGTACCGGATCGGGTCGCCCCCCTCCAGGCCCTCCGGTAAGCCTACAATTCGAAGATTGTTACGTCTGGCCCTATTGTTCATGTCCTCTAAGGACTTCTCCAAATGATCCACTCTCCGAGCCGTCTGTACAAAATTGAGGGCACCCGTCTCACATTTGGCTATTGCCGCCTCAGCTGTTTCCAATCGGAGGGATAGGGTTTGCATTTGCGACCGCATCTCCTTCATATCAGACTGCAGGTCAGCCAAAGTATCCCCATTTAGCTCAACACGCGTTCGAATGGCCCGCACCTCTTGCAGAAGCTCGGATATGCCTTCCGACTTGTCTTGTGAAGAGGCCTGCTTCTGCGGGGACAGCGGATCCGTCTTGGACCGTTTTGAGCCTGCTGCCGGTGGATTGCCGAACTCCAAGCGAGTTTGTTTGCTCCCGGCCATTGTTAGAAACCCCCAAGCAAGATGCACCAATATTGGCAACGAATGTCAGCAAGGATGTAGGAGAATAGCAGGTGGGGTCCGTGGGAGAAAAATCTCAAGCAGCCATGTTGGAGTCTTGCTGGCTCCGCCTCCGTAGTTTGACACTTCTTCCCTGTCACCACTTTTGTGTAGAGGTACGACATCAGCCATTCTCCAGTCCTGAGGAACCTCTCCTGTTTCCAAGGATCTGTTGAATACATCCTTTAACGGCCCTACAAGAACCTCTCTGAGCTCTTTCAGTGTACTGGGATGTATCCCATCCGGTCCCATGGCTTTATCCACTTTCAGTTTAGCAAGTTGTTCCAACACCTCGTCTTCTGTGAATGGTGTGGTATCTACTTCATTCCCATTTTTATATTTGGGAGTCACAGCTGGTCCATCTCCAGGATTTTCTTTAGTAAAAACAGAGCAGAAGTATTTGTTTAGCAATTTCGCTTTTTCTATGTCACTTTCCACAAGACCCTTTCCAGCACTTCTGAGTCCTGCAATTCCAACTCTGATCTTCTTCCTTTCCCAAATAAACCTGAAGAAAGTTTTGTTGCCACCCTTAACATCTTTAGCCATCTTTGCCTTTGATTTTGCTATCCTTATTTCTCTTTTTGACTCTTTGAGTTTGATCCTGTATTCATTTCTGTGTTCTTCGGTTTGCAAGCTATTGAATTTTGCGAAAGCTGTGTTTTTTGCCTTTATTTGAGCAGCCACTTCTTTGGAAAACCAAATAGGTTTCCTTCTCCTCTTGTTTTTATTTACTTTCTTTGCATACTTATCTGTTGCCCCTTTTATTGCCACTTTTAGTTTAGCCCATTGCAATTCCACTTCCCTTATCTCCTTCCACCCTGTCATCTCCTCCTTTAGGTACTCGGCCATTTTATTGAAGTCAGTGTTTTTGAAGTTTAGGACTTTGAGCTTGCTATGTTTGGCCTGTACCTTGGCTTTTATCTCAAACCACACCGTGTGATGATCACTGTTGCTCACAGGGGCACTCACACAGACATTCGACATGCTATCATCGTTGGTGAGTACTAAATCCAGCGTTGAGCTTTTCCTGGTTGGTTGGTTCCATGACCATTGTCTAAGTGATGCATCTTGGAGAGCATCTACAATTTTTTTGCTTCTTTCCAGATGTGCAGAAGGAGTAATCCAATCCACATCAGGTAGATTAAAGTCACCCAAAATGATTGCTTCCCCCTTTGTGGCTATCTTGGCAATATTTATAATCAATTCATTACACAGGTACACTACCAAAAAACTGCCTCCAGTTTTGCAACTGATTCCTATAGATTTTGGGGTGCTGAATCCAGGAAAAATAGCCAAAATGTTCCATCACGTCACGTTTTCTTGCAAAATTAGATTTCTTACCCATATAAGGAATGTTCACATAATTTCTTTTTAGCCGACTGCAGTTTATTTTCTTGGCCCAAAATAGAGGTTGTAATGGTTAACTAACTAGAAACACTCCCTCATGATATTTTAGAGTGTTTTGTATTCATTTTATACATTAACAGGACAATTGGGAGGCGGGGGGCTAAATCCAGTACTCGCGCTGGCGCATGTTCTTTCCTGTTCGCCTCGTTCGCTCGCTCAAACACGGTGGTTGCGACATGAACATTCCTGTCAAATTTCAGTTTCTTGCAAGTTCATTATTACCTTTTATTTGCTCAGTCGTAATCCAGCTTTATTCCGAAGTGGTTCACTACAGTTGTAGTTTGCAGTGCTGTGTATTTGTGATGGCTCACAGAGCCAGAGGTTGCGTCAACTCTCCGGACAGTTTTTGTTTTATTTGTGGGGAATATACCGTGAAAAAGCGGCAGAGGAACATTTCTGCATTTATTAAAAAAGTATATTTCGCCTATTTCGGTTTGAAGTTAGGCGATCAAGACAAAGTGTGCAAGACATGTGAGGAAGATCTACGCTTATGGATGAAAGGTAAAAAACAAGCATTTCGTTTCGGAATACCTATGATGTGGCGTGAACAAAGAGACCACAGCAGTGACTGCTATTTTTGCTCTTGCATTGTGAAGGGATACAACTTAAAAAATAAGAACGTAATAAGTTACCCCAACCTTCCCTCAGCAATTAGGCCTATGCCTCATAGCAACAAAGTACCTGTGCCTGAACCACCAAAATCTTTGAATCATATTTGTGTGGACGGTTCTGATCATGATGAGACTCATCAGATGGCTTTTTCTGATGAGTCCAGTACTTCCGAGTTTGAAACTGAACCAGATCCGAAACCTGAACTTTTCTCTCAAGCTGAATTGAATGATTTAGTCCGGGATTTAGGACTCCCAAACGATGCTGCCCAACTGCTAGGTTCTCGGCTTAAACAGAAAAATCTATTGTCACCAGGAACAACTTTTTATTGGTACCGCAACCGCGAGACACAATTTTTGAAGTATTTCAGCAAAGAGGAAGATTTGGTATTTTGCAACGATATATAGGGAGTGATGGAAAAGTTTAAACTCAAGTATGATCCTGCTGAATGGTGGCTGTTCATTGATTCGTCAAAAGACAGCATAAAAGGTGTTCTTCTTCATAATGGCAACACATTCGCTTCAGTTCCTATTGCTCACTCTGTTATTCTCCAAAAAAAATACGAGAATTTGGCCCTGATTCTTCAGAAGATTCGTTATGATGAGCATAAGTGGATGATTTGTGGAGACTTTAAAATTCTATCCATGCTATTAGGGCAGCAATCCGGTTTCACCAAATATCCCTGCTTCCTTTGCTTGTGGGATAGCCGGGCCCACGACCTACACTGGGGGAAAAAAGACTGGCCAATTCAGGAGTATTTGAGACCCGGTGAGAAAAATGTTCTTCATGAGAGCTTGGTACCTCGTGATAAAATTCTATTACCACCTCTCCACATTAAGTTGGGTCTCATTAAGCAATTCATCAAGTCCCTTCCAAAAGATGGTGAGTGCTTTCGGTACCTTTGCTCAAAGTTCCCCCGACTTTCTGAAGCAAAGCTAAAGGAAGGAGTGTTTGTTGGCCCTGATATAAGGAAACTCATTTCAGATGGAGCATTCGCTGAAACGATGTCTGAGAAGGAAAAAGAAGCCTGGGATTCCTTCAAGGATGTTGTTCTCAATTTCTTGGGGAACATGCGGGATGAGAACTATAAGGATATTGTTGCCAGGATGCTCAATGCCTTCAAAGAACAAGGCTGTAACATGAGCCTGAAAGTCCATTTCTTGCACTCCCATGTGAACTACTTTCCCGAAAACTTGGGGGCCTACAGTGAAGAACAAGGTGAAAGGTTTCACCAGGACATCAAGGACGCAGAGAGAAGGTACCAAGGAAGATGGAACACCACTATGATGGCTGATTTCTGCTGGTTGCTGCTGCGGGAAACCCCAGATGAAAAATACGTCAAGCAGCTCACCAAGAGAAGCATTCGGGGGAAGAAGAAACGGGCCCACCAGGAGATTGATTGACCCAAGAATGACTTTAAAATCTAAACTGTGTTGACAAATATCGTGTTTTTACTAAACTTTGAAATAAAAATTTGCTAGTTATTACCACAGTGTCGGATCTCATTTATTAGAATTTTATTTTCACACCATCGGGTGTTTGTCTTCATGTATTGCAATGGTGCGGTTTGCGTTTTCTATTCTTACATACATACCTGTACAACATTTTTTGCACATTTCTTTGCTTTGCTTTGTGTCTAACCTCGCTCTTATATGCTCAATGTTTGTGCACATGTATGTGGCTGTTTTAAGTGCAGACAATTTTGCTACCATCACAGTGTGTTTTGTTGACATTACTCTATTCTTATGTGCTGCCTTGTTACAATTTTCTTTATTCTTATTTGAATAACTACTAAACAATTAGTATAAAGAATTCATCCAAGAAACTTTTATCTCGATCGCACTCAATTTGAAATGTTCACCTCAAACTGCTAACCCAATGTAGCAAAAAATCTGTACGTGATGGAGCAAATTGGTTACCAGATTTGGATTCAGCGCACCAAAAAACGTAAAAATCAATCGAAACATTAGAGGCAGTTTAAAAAAAATTTTTTTTTAGTGTACCTGTGTTATCTATCTCTTCAATTTGATTCGGAGGTCTGTAGACTACAGCAGTATGGATGACAGTGCCATCTCCTCTTTCCAACGCAATCCAGAGCGCTTCTTCTTTTCCCCATGTCCCCTGCATTTCAGTAGCTTTAATACTGCTTTTGACATGCAAGGCTACTCCTCCTCCTTTTCCATTTTCTCTGTCTCTTCTGAGTAGATTATAGCCAGCTATGGCTATATCCCAATCATGTGATTCATTAAACCATGTTTCTGTAATGGCCACAATGTCCAAATCCATTTCCACCATTAGGGCTTCCAGATCCGGAACTTTGTTGGCTAAGCTTCGAGCATTTGTGCTCATTGCTTTCCAGCATTTACCTGGCTTGTGTGTATTTTGCATTGATTTTGTTCTGCCCACATCTTCCCACTTATTTTTGATGTGTGGTTTAAAAGTGTGGCTGTTTCTGATGTTATTCTGCTTTTGCAGGGGGTGGCGTGCAGGTCTTGACCTTCCACATCCATCACCCCCTTTTCCTAGTTTAAATGCATATCCACATATTGCCTGAATTTTTCACTTAAGATTCTTTTCCCTGCGACAGAGAGATGTAGTCCATCAGCACAGTATAGTCTCTTGTTGGTCAATCTGTTTCCCCAGTCGCCAATAAATCTGAATCTTCTTGTTTGCACCAGGTCTGGAGCCATGTATTAAAGCTGTTAATGCGATGCAGCCTTTTTGTCCCCTTACCAAGAACAGGCAGAACCTCAATGCCGCACATTCGAGTTCCCTTAGCAGGGACCGCTCTATCCATTTTGTATGGGAGAAATGACCAATGGTACCAACTCTAACCAGCTGGTGCATTTGCTCTTGCTGTACTAATGTGGCATGGGCCAGAGGGAATTACCTGTGTCCCATGAAGATAGATGGGATGATAGGATCGGGGGGGGGGGGGGGGGAGGTAGAGGAGATTGGGATTTGGCTCAGGAGAGTTTGGGTATTTTCTTGTAGCAAGAATCGGTCTGCATTTTAAAACACAACAAACAAGAATGAATGCAATTTTGTTAATTTTTCATTTTGAAAACAAAATGAAATGAATTGGGAAATTTCATTAAAATTTCATGTGTGATTTCCACTGAAAGCACATCCTTACTCTCCCTAGCCCTGAATTTCTACCTCCCATCCCAGTGACCTTTACAGGACAGCTAACACCGAATGATTGTGATGTGATATTTTATTTATTATATTTTACATTCTTCTATATTGCCATATGCAACACATTCAAGGTGGTGTACAAGCATCAAAATGAGGGACCATTGTCTTCATATCACAATACAATCATATGGAGTACAAGGAATGGATTTGTCTTCTAAAGACATGGAGTGAATTGATGGTGCTTTTGCAATCATGGCGAGTAAAAGGTCTTCTTTTGCTTCCCTAGAAAAACTTGCCACTAGGCAATTTGAAATGGTTTGTTTTTGTTCAAAGTTAGGTTTTCATTGGATTTTTAAACAGAAACCGATGAGTGGAAATTAAAGTGATCAGAAGCATCACTACCCTGAAATCTCTGCGACATCTGTTAACTATTAACCCTGACACTTCATTTGAAGAATTTCTTGAATCTGCAAGTCCTGGTGGAGAGCTAAATGACTGATCACTTAACAATGCAACCCTAGGATCAGGCTGCAGATTGCTTTTCCAAAGTGACCGGGTGAATGTGTACCTGATAAAATAAAAATGGGGCTCAGGGTCAGGGCTGGTGCAGGGGTATTGGTCGCTTTATGTGAACCATCGATCTTATGCCCCTCCCTTGATTTTGATAGTTAAACTCAAAATCATGATCATCCCAATACAATTCCTTCCAGAACAATCCTGTAAAAATGCATAATTGAGCATCATAAACAACCTTGCTTTGTGTGCATGTGTGAGCCTGCTCTCCCCACAGGTGAAATATGCACCGATGATTCCTTGCGTTTGTGTGATTATTGGGATCTAGTGTTTTGTTTTACTGCTGCTGCTCTTTGTTGTCCCAGGCCACTGCCTAGTCTTTCCTATCGGTTAAGCCAACCTCAGTTAGAGCTAATCATTTCCTGCTGGTCTCTTCTGGGCCCTTATTTTCCACAGCAAAGACACGAGTTCAGGCTTTGTCAGCACTCTTATACCTCAGAGGTCGATTGCAGTCACCCTGTAACAATACACTGTATATGGGTTCTGAGGTGAGGTCTCTGGGGACACAGGGTCACTTAGCCCACTGCTCTTTCCATTCTCTCCACTGCCTACTCAGAGTGTCACCTTTATGCAGAGATTGAAAAATGCATAAAATTCTTCAGGAGGATATATTCTGACCAGGTCAATCTTTTTGTCCTTTCCCAGCCCTTTGGAGAACACCACTGGGCAGGTTCAATTCACACAAAATCTGCAGTTACCTTCCAGAACTGGGGAATATAAATGACAGTACTACTACTTGAGCTTCCCACTTTCCAGCAACCTCATCTAAAGGAGCCCTAGAAGAAAAATCCCAACCAGGTAAACTTCAAAAGAATTACTTTCTCATGGGAGTGCGCAAGAAGGAAGGATCCTACTGGGTACATGACCTGGCTTGGCTATGATGGATGGGTTTGATGAACTTTTAATCTGACTCAGCATGTCGCATCTTATGATATCATCTGACAGCCTTTTCCCCATGGCATTAGCTGGTCTGGTGGTTAAGACCACATATTTCAAACCCCCATTAAGATCTTGCCCTAGGTGCTGATATAGGTCATGTGTTCCATACTCAACCCAAGTCATGCAACTTTCCGTAACGATGTGTCATGCAGCAATTTATAAAACAGCCTTTGTCCATTTGGGCCATAGCAGAGTTGCTGACAATGACAATGGAACGTGGCAGCAGCAGACAAACTGCTGGCTAAGCTATTTTGGTGTGGGACATATCCTAAGTACTAAGGTTAGGATAAAAATAGACTATTTGACGCATGCCATTTTATTCATTAACTTAACCTGAATGCTAAAGAATTGGAAGGAATTTAAATAAAGCTGATTAATGGGAATGTTTTTGCCCCATGAAGACTTATATAGTATATTTGTTTTCCAAGTTCATTAAAGATTTACCTGGGCTGAATTTTTATGAATGTTTTAGACTCTGTTAAAAACAAAGCTGCAGTGAATGAACAAGGGTGACTGCCAACCTAATGTTACCTTACTGACCAGTACACCCGAGAGCTGAACGGGGTCACACTGGTGAAGGAATAAACAGTTCTCTTGTTTTTTTCTTATTGACTTTATGCAGATTTTCCGACCAAGAATGGGAACATAATGGCTATATTAAAAGGCAGCAAAACAATCAATTTAATTTAAGGGGTAATTTAAGACTGCTGAGATAGGCAAAATAAATATGGGTAGAGTCTGTCACACGACTGTTTTAGTGAGATGCAATAGGAATGTTCATAGCAAAAAAAATTTCTTTTTCAGAAAATTTGGCATTTTCACTAATTTTCATAAATGTTTGATTCATTTCACACATTTATTTTAACAAAAATCTTTTAACGTGTTAAAACTTTTTAATATGAGCAAATCAATTGTATGTAAGAAAATTCATAGGTTTATGTGCGTTATATCAGTTTTTGTGTGCTCACATATTTTTAAGGCACACTAACAAACCCAATGTGTGTTAACAAATGTGCAACCATTATTCATTCACAGTGGTAGCGGCCACTGCTTCTTTAAGTAAAACTGGATATTCGATGCTGGAGTTTATCAGGCATCTGGCGCTGAATGTTTGTTTTTTTCCGGACCGAGTGATTCCTATCCAGTCAGCAGTGATATTCAGCTTCTAAGTAAACAGCAAAGGAACCTGCATAGAGTTAGGATAGCCATTGATCTGTCTTAACCTTATGTGGATCATTATCTGGTTAGCAGCTGAATATCAACGCTTACTGGACAGCTGCTGGGACCGCCCCCTCTCTTTCCGCAGACCGCGTCAGTTTCAACCGGGCATCTTTTCTGTGGTTTGTGGGAATATCCTGAATATGTAGGAGGGTCACCAAACCCTTTTGAATATCTCCTCCATGTGCATAAATCATGAGTCTGCCCACCATCCCTCAAAATCCACTCTGAATATGTATAATTTTAGATGGGGGTAATTTTACAAGTGGCCTTTTACACATTGCATACACGTGAAAAATTCTTTCTAACATTTCCCCCTAAATGAAGAATCACAAGATGAACTGAGCAGTACAATGACACAACTTAATACATGGAGTATGCTTTGGCTAGATGAGGTGCAACACTGCCCCACCCCCCACCCCCTTCCCAGGGGCGGCACCATGGAACTGGCGGAAACGACTCTGAATGCAAACAGGGCCCTTCCTGTGAATCCCCCCAATTGCAGCAGGCATCTCTCCCCCTCCGCTCTCTCCTGGGGCATGCAGGCTACTGGCAATTCCTCCTCAACCGGCACAACAGCTGATTTAAGTAGTTATTTATTTAGCTGTTTTTATAGACTGCTTTATCTCAGAGTCAAAGCTGTTTACAGAGTAACTAGAAACATAAAATTGCATAGAACACACAAAAATGATAACGTCTAATGTTGTATAAACTTAAATCCTACTACTACTACTATTACATAGAACTGGTGTGTATACTAGGGGAATCCGACTGTTTAATTAAAATGAAGCATCCCAAAGGCCCGCAGCAGCTGTTGATGAGATGTGATTTATGTGCAGTGCTCTGAATGTCAAAACAAATCTCTTATGCAATCCCCCTTAGTTCTTACTATCCCATTAGGTAATAGCATGTGTGCTGAATTTCAGCAAATAGATCTTACAAATGAAGCCCGTTTTCTGACATCGTGGACATTCTTGATGGTAGTTGTTGTTATTCGTCACCTTGAAGCAAGCAATCTGGTTGGCTGATACCATGAGGAAAAGTTGCAATTGCAAAATAAGTTGGAAATTGCACAATGGTGCACATTCAGGCAAGTCCATGAAGGGGACTTGGTGGAAAGAGGCATAGCAAAGTCTGTGTTAATAGGCCAGAAGTGTGTGTGTGTTTGTGGTGCAGTGTCTGTTTCTCTCTATGGAACGGCTGGATGTCTGTGTTTGTGGGTAGACGGAGGGGGAGGTCTGTCTTGGGGTGTAGTATCTGAAGGAATGTTGCATCTGGGGCAGGGGGGGGGGGATATGGATTAAGAGGGTGTGGAGATGAACTGACCCTGAACAACAAGTGCTCACACTTTGGTGTGAAATACTCCTAAAACTTCTTCAGATAAGCCATTGAGAAAGATATATGGCTCATTTCTGACTGTTGAACTGTACAGTAAGTCGTAAGCAGTTTGCATGAATCAGCTGTCAGGACATCAGGGTGAATTACACTGACATAGCATTTTGAAGCCCATCCACTTATTCATCCCAACATGCACCCTCTGACCTAACAGCTAAAACAACTGCTAAAGTTTAACAGCATGTTCTAAAGCTTGCATTAACATTGCCTTAACTAAACATTGTGAAACTTGTTTACCTCAGCAGATATAATCAGAGTCCTCTTTATCTAGTATTTAACTTTGCATTCTGTCCCTCTTGAAAAACAAGGCAAGGGAACTGTCCTGACATTTCATTTGTGGATAGCACTAAGCACTGCTATGCAGAAAGTTTAAGATGAGCCCTCAGCATCGGTGGTGCACACTAATTTCTCCAGGGAGCACCATGCAGAAAGGAGGTAATATGTAAAAGAGAGAAGCATGGCTTGGCCAACTAGAGCTCTCCAGACTCACAGCCTCTTGCCTGGTAATGCTTGTGACCCACTGAAAAGGCGGTAATAGAGAACTCCTAGAGGGATCCTCAGGCACTTTGCTGTCTTACTTGAGCTGAGCTCAGGGGGAACTGTGATAACACTGTAGAAAAGTCCATTCAAGGTATGTATGAAAGTCAACTGAAGGTCAAAGAAGGGAGAAATCTTTCCAAGTCTACAATATATAGGCAACTAGTCTGCTCACCTCTCTGTTAAACGCACGTTCATGTGTTTTAATAGCTATGCGCATTCACTAGTGCACATTCAGTTCATTAGCATGCCTTAAAAAATTTAGGAAGGGGGGATATTCAACATGATTAATGTGATCAGCAGACCTGCTAACTGTATTAATTGCGGTCACTGTGATATTCAGCAGCACTAATATGGTTGTTGCTAAGCAGCGAAAGTTAGGCACCTTAAAGACTAGCTTAACTTTCACTGCCAGAGCTAACTGGGCAGTGACTATCACCAATGCCCAGTTAGCTTCTTTGCTATGCAGCCAATCTGGATATTCAATGCTGGTGGCCAAATATGGCTAGCAACTTTAGCAGGACTAGCCACTACCGTTGAATATCGGGCTCTTAGTTCACACTAAATCCATTTAACGTGTTAACTTACAAATTAGTACATGTTAAGCTATTTAGCACGTTATGTTCAATGCACATATAGAGGGTAATTCTATAAGGATCACCTAGTTTAACACGCATTGTCATGTGCATATTTGATATGTATTCTGTAAAGTATGCTCATGCTTTATAGAGTCGGGACATATTGACGTGCCTTACCCAGGCATGGTAGTTACAGCTACTGCAGAGCATGTGTAACGCCTGCACCTTGATTTGGAGAAAATGCGCGGAGGTTATACTATTCTATAACTTATGCATGTAAATTTAGTCCCTGCCTAGGTTCTGCCCAAGCCCCACCCCTATGCACACTCTGAATGAAAGTACATGGGATGAGATTTATGTGCGTGCTTACAGAACAGTGATACCTAAAGCACACATGCAAGTGCCCATTCACACGCTCAAGTCCTTTAAAAAATGTACTTAACATGGATTAATAACATGTATCTTTCTATGGGCCCTTTAAAGAATGATCTCCTAAAAGGTTTTATTTAAAGAATGCATAAAACAAACAAAAAGACTTCTAAAAATTGAGAAAAAAAGCCAAAGGTTTTTGCCCTGTGCACATCCCTGCATATTAAGGAGGATGTTAATGCGTGCATATATGAAGAGCATTAATCGTGCAAGTTAGCACCGGTTCTTCAACAGTAATGGAAGGGACATGTGCAAAAAAATGTGCAAAAAAGCAAATGTTATTATAATGGGTTTATTAGGTATCAACCATGGATTAACATGGACAATTTACGGTAGGAAATTTAACTATAACTTACCAGACTCCCCTACCCCCTAAAACACAAATCTGGGTCTCTGATCCCACCCAATCTCCGATCTTCCCTCCACCAACACAGATCCTGGCCCCTGCAATATATAACCACCTACCCCAAACAAAAAACAGACCTATAAAATGTACAACCCCCTTCCCAATATCATCATAGGCCTACAGTGCCCCTAACCAGCTTCTTAATTGCAACAAAGTCTTCGCCAGCAAGAGGAGTGACATCATAGAAGAACATTGTCCTCCTCTGTGCACTTGTGGGGCTGCCACAACTTTCTGAGCAAGGCACACACCTTTCAAAGATTCCTAAAGGATGTTTGATCTAAGCACATCCAATGATCTTTTTCAAGTCTCTTCCAAAATATTTTTTTTCTTTTGTACCTCAAGGCGAGTTACAATAAGACAGAGTAGGTATTTCCCTGCCCTAAGTTTTGTATCCGAGGTAACAGAGGGCTAAGTAATTTGCCCAAGGTCACAAGAAGCACTGGTGGGATTAGAACCCAGGGCCTGCTGCTCTAACAACTAGGCTGCTCCTTCACTAGAAAAGGCAATAGGATCATGCTAGGATAGCTTTATACAGTAGCATGATAGGCTGACATTGATTTTACTGCATTCAGGAATCATACACTTGTGCTAAAATATAAAAACTGCCTAGAGAAGCTTCCCAGATGAACTGCTTTAATTTTTTTTTTATATTTATGCAATTTTAATGAATATGCACAAGTATCCACTTTCTTGAGTAACAAGAGTGTAAAGGAAAATACAAATAACCCAAAAGGTACAATATAAAAAGTAAATCAATTCACTCTAGCCTTAGACCACAAATTATAAGCAAGGGGTGGAGACAAAATATATGAGGGGATCAAGAAAAGAAGAAACCAAACTATAATAGGAACAAAGGCTTAGACAGTAACCTTACATCTTCCACTCTGAACCCCCTGATATCTTCTTCAAATCTAGAAAGGAGCAAAGCTGACCCTGTGAGAAAAATATATACTTAAAGTTCAAACAGGAAACAAAGCATTTGCAAGGGTATCTCAGACGAAAGCTCGCCCCCAATGTCAAAGTCTCTTGTTTCACAGACAGAAACAATCTTCTCCTTTCTTGAGTAGGACGTCTCACATCGGAATATATCCAGATTGTCAGATCTAGAAAAGGTACCACCATCTTTTTAAAGACGAGGGACAGGACTCTAGATAGATCTGATTCAAAGACAAAGTTCACTAGCAACATCACTCTATCTTTAATCTTCATTTCAGAAATTTCCAGAAAGTTACTTAAGTCCTGAAGGTTACCACAATCTTCTGGTGAATCTTGCATATTCTTCCCATAAGGTAGATAATAAATTTTATTAACTGGAGGAAGAACACTATCTGGTACTTGTAATACTTCTGGTAGATACTTCTTGAAAAGTTCCATCGATGACAAGTTAGATACAATGGGAAAATTTAACAAATGAAGGTTTAAACCTTGTAGCTTGTTTTCAAACTGTTCTAACTTCTGATGTATCAGGACTTTATTTTTAACCAATTGACCAACATTTCTCTGGATTCCTTAACATCTTTTCCTAGCGTAGGAAACTTCTCTTGAGCTTCCTTGCATATAGTATCTTGCTGTAGGGATAGCTGACCAACAGATTGGACTAATGTATTAATGTCCAAAGAACATTTAGAAACAGTTACCTAGAATTTAGTGAGCATAGCCAAAATAGAGTTCAACAATACCTCTAGATGATCTTTGCTTGCCTTAGTTATAGGGATAGATTCCGAATGATCTTTCCTCTCCAGAACCAGGGTGCAAATTCTAACCCTTATTTCAGAGCTGCTCCCCATCACATCCGAGTTGACATCGGGCACTTGTTCTGCGTAGAGGGCTAAGGGGGTTGAACACGAGGTGGGGTCTAAGGAGCTCAAGCCTGTACTCTCAGATCTCACGGCGTTCATTTTTCTTCCTTCGATGCATCCGCGCAATTCGGCCCTTCCTTTCCTCACAGGCTTTACTCACTCTTCTTCTCTCATTGGTCATTTCCAGACTAGACTTTGGCAACTCCATTCTAATTGGCATTCCTCAATACCAACGTCGTAGGTTGCAATCACTACAAAACACTGCAGCCAGGATGGCATCTCATGCCTCCTCCAGAGACCACGTTTCACCAATCCTTCAACATCTTCATTGGTTACCATTGGATTTCCGGATACAATTTAAGATCCTTACCTTGGTGCATCATGCCATCTATTCCCGCAGACCCCAATACCTGGCTGATCTATTGACATTTCACACGCCTCCTCGTAGTCTCCGTTCCATCCACATGAATCGCTTATATCTCCCATCCCCCTCACAAGCACACCTTCAGTCAACTAAACATTCAGCCTTTTTCTAGATCGGTTCCTCCCTGTGGAACTCTCTACCCACCGCCCTTCGACTGGAGGAGTCCTACCCCAAATTTCGTGCCCTACTGAAAACCCACCTTTTCTCCTCTGCCTTTAATCTCCCCTCCTGAGTCCTTCCTACCCACCATATGTTGAGCCTAAATGTTTTAAGTTTTTCATCTCTCCCCTTTCTGGACGAAGATTGTAATTTCTTTTCCTTTTCTGTATATTGTTGTTTTTTTGTATTGTAAACCGCCCCGGTGTAATGGGGGCAGTATATCAAATGATATATAAACATAAACATACTCTCCAAACCAGAGGCAGATGAGTGGTTGTCAAGAAGGGAGCTCGGAACGCCCTGCTCCATGTTCTCCAAAGAACCCAAAAGGCCCGGGTCAGCTGGTAAGTCCTGCTCGAAGACGTGTGCCTCCCCCTCGAGGGCCTATTCAGCCAAGCCCTTCACGACCTTTTTTGTAGCAAGGGCTTTCAGGAGCAAAGCTTCATTCTTTTGCTGGTCCGCTTGAGAAGCAGCCTCCTTACCCGATTTACCTGGGCCCTTTCCTTTCCGCTTAGGAGCCATAGGGAAATTTCAGAAGGTAAAATGCAGAGCAGCTCAAGTGAGGAAGTCCTGCAGTGCCACCACCTTAGGCTTCAACCTCCCCACATCGCTACTTTAAATTAAGACTGGATATTCAATACCAGGATCATATTCAGCCGTTGCCTGGTTAGCTAAATTGGCTAAATTTAGGCCAGCCTTCTAAGTGCCTAAATTTAGCCAGTTTAAGGTAACAGACACTGGGCTTGGCTGTGATTTTGTGGAAATGGAAGCAAGTGGCAGAGTGAGTGATCCCAGGGGGCCGAGAGCCTCCCAGCCTTTGCTAGACCCATCCCAGAACCCTATAAATCCCAAGATCACAGAGCAGTTCTGTCCCCCTTGGAATATGTGCCCCTGATCTCCCTGCAGCTTGATCCGTACCCATGGAAAGGCGCTTATACCATAAACCCATTTATCCATCTGTCCTCTGTCCAGAGGCACGATGGTGTTCCTCTGAGTGGAATAATCAGGGTAAAATTTGACATCCAGCCATGGGCTTGAAATTTGTCTTATTGAAAAATTTCTCAGCCTCGTGAAAATTACCTCAAACTTATAAGGTTGAAATAAATTGCTATGGAATCATGCCAAAAAGCACCGGGGAATTCATGCATATGCGCGAGTTTCATTCCCTTTCTTGGTTCTCCGTCTCAAGCTAGAAGTTAGCACATTTTCATGAAATTTTCACTAGGTTCTCTCTAGGTCAGGTTAAATCACAGACGTTCTCAGAGATCATGTTGGGAAGGTTACAACCATAATAGAAGCAACAGAGCTTGAACCCTAATTATACTATAAGGCCCCCTGTTTATCTCAGAAAATTATCTTTCAAAAGTTCATTATGAAATCTCTCAGGGATAAGACTTTGCTACAGAACATCTAGTGTGATCTGGTTCAAAGAGTTTATTTTCAATTACAGTAATCCGCCCCTTGTTTATGTTGCTATGAGTCTCCATGAAACATAGATAAAGGAAAAGTGAATCTTTATATTTCAGTGATGATTATCCAGGCAAACATTCTGCAGGGCATTTGTACTGTACGCTTGCCAAAAAAAGATCATTACGGTTGCATTGTTAATGACAAGCATATACTGTATTTCATAAACCGTAACTAACTTGTCATCCAGTTACAAGCACTAGCAGGCCAGAAGTGAATGGGTGCACTAGCCTGGGAGCACTTGGTATGAGTAATACCCGGTGCAAACCAAAAAAAGCTAACAGTCACTTTCTAACTATTGCTGCAATTAAATTGCTTGCAGTATAATATCAAAGTGTTATTGTGAAAGATGATAAAAAGGATTGTGGTATGCATAATAGTTTGGTGTGATATTCAGCACACAGCTATGCAAGCAGGTCATTTCTTGCTATGACTCACAACTTTAAACTCTACAATTATTTTCCTGCAATTAATTTAATCTTTTCTATGTACCCTTTCACCCGATTCTTCTTCCAGGGTTGGAGCCTTGAAGATTTTTAAACTTGAACGCATTCAGCCCCGGTATGCATGGCTGGACCTACCATTGAGCAACTGTGTATTTTGCATTGTCTCACTTTTCGTCCCTGCTTTTCAGCTCCTACCGACTTATGCAAAGGAGGCCCCACGATGAGTTTCTGCAGATGGTCCCAAATCCCTTTGCATTCCCTATGGATCACCTTCGTTTATATGTCCAATACGCACGCCATGCATTTCTACGTTAGTACAACTGGGAATAATCTGCACATGCTCCTTTTAGAGACCCAAGGAAAGTTGTGTCTTTTCTCAAGCTAGCTGAGACAATGCCTGGAAATCCATTTTTAGCTAAACTGGAAAATCTAAAAACCTGAACGGAATCAGCCAAGTTCAAACATGAGGGTGGGGATCATGACCAGTATCTGGGGCAACATCAGGCTTCCTATGTTTTTGTGAATTTAGCATCACCTCTCAAGTCTGCTTCAAGTTGCCTAAACCATGATACCATTACATTTGTGTCCAAATTTCCTTTCCACATTCATTTCAGATTTCCTAATGGCCATCCCTTCTTATCAATTATAACATGAATTGTTGGATTACTTTTGTATTTTGTAGAGCTAATTGAATTTTTAAAGCTTATGATGCATGACGGACAATAGCCAAGACTGAAATATTGAGGGATTGGTGCTACTGTCCACAAGTTTCCAGTTTACGCAACTTAATCCCTTTTAGTATATACCACCTACTTCTGAAATTTCTCCAGAGTACATTTTGCATCCCCATTACACCATTCTTATACAACCTTCTCAAAAGAGATATTTACATTCCCCAAATATTTGTATCAGAGGCTAGAGATGAACTAATCACTAACAAGGCAGGTACAGAACCTGAAAAATCCAAAGCTTGCAAGATTAAGCCTGAAGTACCTAACAAGTTTGAGATAAAGAACAAGGAGAGGAGAATTCCTTCATCTATGGTGGTGATGCCCAAAGGGAAGAAGTCCTTGTTTTTGGGATGTGTCTTATAGACTGTATTGTGGAATTCCTGACTGTGAAAGGAGAGAGCATTTGGGTGTAGTATCTTACAGGTCAGAAGAGGCATGAGCTGCCTGTGAAATAGTGGAGAGGAAGTTTCCTTATAGAGGAACCTAAAGGTCCTGCATTGAAAGTATGGAGAAGTTCTAAAATGGAAGACAAAGAAGTTTCAAGGGTCTACCTATTTTCATCTTTGGTCTGCTTTATCTGTGAAGATAAAAGTGTTTTATTATACCTTTTTAATTACCCAGCAAAAACTATTGCATTGATACTCAGCAGCACTTAACTGGGTAGCAACATCTGCTCTTTGGATAAATACCTCTGGTTGGATATTCCGAAACACTATGAAAACAGTGCTGTTGAATATTCTTATAGACTACCTAGGCATTATCCCAATGGTATTTCTAGTCCTATAGGCACTCCTTGTGGCCTTGGGCAAGCCACTTAACCCTCCGTTGCCTCAGGTACACATAGATTGTGAGCCCTTTGGGGACGAGGGAATATATCCAGTACCTGTTTGTAGTGATTACATAATGTAAAGTGCTTTGATTGAAGGATAAGGCGGTATAGAAAACTGGTTAAATAAATAAAATAAATAGTATTGGGACAGTGCATGGTTACTTAACCAGGCTGGGGTGTCTGCCAGGAATGTGATTGCCGTGTGCCAGAGCTTGGCCTTGCTGCCATTGAGGTGGGACTGGCCAGGCTTTTGAGTGTGCTTGAATGTAATGCTCTATGGCAGCTTCATATATCCCTTTGATGCCAACATTCAGAAATAGCAGAAAGAAGGAAGCGGAAGCCAATAGAGGGTGCCGTCCTACGTGACTGCCTAACTTGCCTATTAGAAGGGCTGACCCTGACTGGTGATGTGGGGTTTGGGTCAAAAGCAGAGGGATAGGCTACTGGTTAGAGCAATGGGTTAACCATCAGGGCGGCTAGGGTTCAAATCTCACCAGTGTTCCTTTTGGCTGTGGGCAAGTCACATCACCCTCTATTGCTTCAGGTACAAATTTAGCTCATAAGCCTTCCAGGGACAAGGAAATACCTCTGGTACCTGCATGTAAGTTGCCTTGAACTTCTACTGAAAAGGCCTGAGCTAAATCTGAATCTAAGAAGGCCCTGGGGTTGCAGATCTATGATGTTTCTCAAGCCCAGCAGTTGCTATAAGTGGGAGTAACAGTGGCAGCTCCGGGCCTCACTTGGTCTCTGCTAGGGAGGATGAGGTGAGGGAGACTACTTTAGAGCCAAAGGCCAGCTGTTTTTTAATCTTTGGTTCTCTGTCATTCTAGGTACATGTCCATACAGGTTGCCAGACTTAATTCAACACTTGCCCCCTTCCTTATCACCAAGTTTTGCAATCTAAAGTCATCAGAACTAATGACACTGTTGCAATAGGGCTCTTAAAAAGCAGTCTGACAATACTTCCTGAGCAGTTTCCTAAGAAATAATAATATTTATTTTTGTAGCCATGCTGAATATATGCAGTATGCAATTCTGATATGTCCTTGCTCCAAAGTGCATATCTGAAGTAAATAAAGATTAATTGCTCAAAATATTCAAGGAATAACAGTAGAAGAAATGGGATCTGAGCTCTGCTTTTGTATTTGACAGCTCTAACCACTAGACAACTCTTCCTGCATGGAAATGTAGGCTGAATTTTATGTTCCTGCTCTCCTGTTAGTTAAACCCATCAGAGATAGTCTGTACACTATCTGACAGCTCCTGAGATATACCAGTTGGATTGTGTCACAATCTTAAACCCCGTGTCATGCGTGGGGAGCGTTCCTTGCAAAAGCAAACAGGCACAGAAGGTGAACGGGCAGCACACACCCTGCTCAGAGTTTATCAAGGTTGGTCAAATGAACCGTATGCAACAAAGGTGACCGGGTACATTTTATACAATTTTGCAATTCTAGTGCATTCAGTGGGGTCAGAGGAATGGTTATGGACATTTGTAATAATCATATGTTATCTAGCTGGCAAATGGAGCGACCTGTGAGTTCACAATGTTATCTACTGCAAAGGCACAACAGAAGATAACAGCCAAAGCAATTGTTCTATTAAATGGTTTAAGCAGAGGCTAAATTCACCAATTATCTTAAATCCAAGTTTGAACTCTTGGCATTTGATGCCACTGCTCACAAGTTTCAAACGTTTTGCTAATTCAGTTTCTTTCTGTGTGTTACCACATGTCCAATATATGCACCCAAATATTTCTAAAACCGCCTCATTTCTTTCTGACTGCTATTTGTGTCTTGTTTTAGCACTTAACATTCAGCGCATAGCCTAATGGTTAAAGTAGTGGGACTACCAAGAAGGAAAGCCAGATTTAAATCCCACCGCTACTCCTTATGATCTTGGGCAAATCACTTAACTCTCCATTACCTCAGGTACAATCTTTCTGTAAGCCCTCCACAGAGGGGGAAATACAGGACCTCAATGCAACTTGCCATGAACGTCTAAGAAAGGTGCGAGATAAATCCAGTTCTCCTTACTTCCCTCTACCCCGGAGAATTACTCCATCCATGTCAGCAGCACTGCATGGAACAGCGCGAACAGGTGAAGAACAACTTCAGAGATGACACATTGCTTCTAAATCAGACATTTGAGCTCAGCTAGCCCATAAATATTTTCTTTTTATTACAAAAATATAAAATATAGAGTGCCCTTTTTACTAAAGTGTGTTAAAGTTTTGCAGTTACCATATAGTAATTACTAAAATGAATGCAGAGTAACTGCAAAACCTCGGAATTAACTATCAGAGGTGTTCCCAGCATTTTTGGGAGGACTTATGTGGCAGATAACGTGTAATGTACTTAGCGACACCTGTTGAGGAGACATTTACTGCTCTGTGTTATCGGCCCTGTTAACGGCTGTGCATTATCTGTCCCAAAATGGCATTTTCCACATTATCTGTCTGATATAGGAATTATGGAATTTAGAAACATAGAAACATGACGACAGAAAAAGACCACATGGCCTATCTAGTCTGTCCTTCCATATCAACAACTACAACAGTCCACTTTTTACCTTTAGAGATCCTCTGTGTTGGTCCCATGCTTTTTTGAATTCAGTTACTGTCCTCATCTCTACCACCTCCACTGAGAGACTATTCCACAGATCCACTACTCTTTCCGTAAATAAAAATTTCCGCATATCACTCCTGAATCTATCTCCCTTCACCCTCATCCCATGTCCCCTTGTAGCAGAACTTGCTTTCAATTGAAAGAGGCTCTCTCCCTGAACATTTATGCCACTGAGGTATTTAAACATCTCAATCATATCACCTCTATCCCGCCTTTCCTCTAAGGTGTACATATTAAGATCCTTAAGTCTGTCCTCATATGCTTTATAATGAAGCCCATTAATCATTTTAGTAGCAACCCTCTGCACCGACTCCATCCTGTTCACATCCTTTTGAAGGTGCGTTCTCCAGAATTGCACACCATACTCCAAATGAGGTCGCACCAAAGACTTATACAGAGGCATTATCACTTCCTTTTTTCTGCTAGCCATTCCTCTCCGTATGCACCCAAGCATCCTTCTAGCTTTTGCCGTCGCCTTTTCTACCTGTTTAGCTACTTTAAGATCATCAGACACAACCATGCCTAGGTCCCGCTCTTCTTTAGTGGACAAAAGTACTTCACCTCCTATACTGTATTGCTCCCTTGGATTGCTGCAGCCCAAATGCATGACCTTACATTTTTTAACATTAAATCCCAGCTGCCAAATTCTAGACCATTCTTCAAGCTTAGCTAGATCCCCCCTCATGTTATCTACCCCTTCCTGGGTGTCTACTCTATTGCAGATTTTGGTATCATCCGCAAAGAGGCAAACCTTACCCGACAGCCCTTCCGCTATATCACTAACAAAGATGTTAAAAAGAATCGGACCAAGGACCGATCCCTGGGGCACACCACTGGTAACATCCTTCTCCTCAGAGTGAGCTCCATTTACTTGTACTCTTTGTCGCCTCCCACCCAACCAATTTCTAACCCAAGCAGTAACTTTAGGGTCCATCCCTAGGGTGCTCAGTTTGTTTATAAGTCGCCTGTGAGGAACAGTGTCAAAGGCTTTACGGAAATCTAAATACACCACATCTAGAGCTCTCCCTCGGTCCAACTCCCTGGTCACCCAGTCAAAGAAATCAATCAGATTTGTCTGACAAGACCTGCCTCTGGTGAATCCATGCTGCCTCGGATCCTGTAATCCGCTGGACTCCAGAAACCTCACTATTTGCTCTTTCAGCAACGTTTCCAATAATTTACTCACCACCGAAGTTAAACTAACCGGCCTGTAGTTTTCAACCACATCCTTACTTCCGCTTTTGTGTAAAGGCACCACATGAGCCTCTCTCCAGTCCTTTGGCACCACTCCCGACTCCAACGAGGCATTGAAAAGGTTAGTCAGTGGAGTTGCTAGAACGTCCCCAAGTTCCCTCAGTATTCTAGGGTGTATCCCATCCGGTCCCATCGCTTTGTCTACTTTAAGTTAAGCTAGTTTCTCATGAACACAGTCTTCTGAAAATAGTTCAAGATGTCCCTCGCTTCTGTTCTTATTTGTGGGTGTTTTCTGAGGTCCTGCTCCTGGTTCTTCATCTGTGAACACAGAACAAAAATATTTGTTAAGCAATTCCGCTTTATCCTTATCAGCTTCTATATTTTCCCCCCCTGCACCCTTGAGTCTGACAATACCACTTTTGCCCTTCCTCTTCTCACTAATATATCTGAAAAATGTCTTATCCCCCCATTTTATTGCATTGGCTATTTCCTCCTCCTTTTGAATCTTTGCCTTCTTGATTACTTTGCTAGCTTCTCTAAATTTTTCCAAATACAGATGCCTGTCTATTATATAAATTTATTTTATTTAGCTGCGTTTATGTACAGCTTTTCACCGGGTCAAAATGGTTTACATTGAAGCAGGTTATTAACGATTTTTTACAGTGAAACAGGAAACTGTATACAGCATGCAGTAGAAATATAGTGTTATTCAGCTGTGTACGGGGATTACATTTCAGGGGGTTTAGTTACATTCGGGAGGCTACTTATATACAGTATACTTTAGTGTGGGTCTGCACTAGTTCTCAGCGCAGTTATTGCCACTTAGTAAATAGGGCTACCAAAGCAATGACATATCTATGGGGGGAAAAGCAAAAGGGAAATCAAGACATATGAAGAGAAGAAAAGGTAAACAAATGATGAAAAAGTAGGTGTTGTTCCATTATGAAGGCCTGAGGACATACTGGTGCCTTATGCTTAGTGTGTGGAGTTGAATCGGGCGACCGTGTTTGATGTGGTTAGATTTCAGTAACACCTTGAAAAGGTTCCACATAGGTAGCTTATAAATAAACTGAGCGCCCTTGGGATGGGCCCTAAAGTGGTTGAATGGGTTAGAAACTCGTTGAGTGTGAGGTGACAAAGGGTAGTGGTAAATGGAGTTCACTCTAAGGATAAGGATGTTACCAATGCCATTTTGTAGGGATGAGTCCTTGGTCCTGTTCCTTTTAACATTTTTATAAGTGATATTATGAAAGGGCTGTGAAATAAGGCGGCGTACAACACAATTGTTACCTTTCCTAAGTGGAGCCATTTCAGGAACAGGAAGTGTATTATGCCTAGTTCTGCTAAACCACAGACATTGCTCTAAAGTTATTAGTCATTGGGGGATTAAATAAAATTTCACACTCCTACACATGCTCCTTTGATTTCTTTAGCCCCTACTCAAATGAGGAATTTATTGCATCTACTGGGGTAGGATGATGCTAAGTTCAATAAATACCTACTATCTCCTTTCTATGCAAATCTCTCATGTATATAGTTTGAATAGTGTTATTCTAGTTAATGTTCAAAACATGTTCAATGTAACTAAACGTGTACATAGTTAACACAAGTTCCATGTAAAATATACAGAAGTATATTGATTTTTGTTCGATGTGAACCGCCCCTGATCTCTGGAAGGGGCGGTATATAAGAAACTGTTAAATAAATAAATAAATAAATGTATATTCATTAGGGATATTGTGAAAATCTGTCCTGTCTGTGGCCCTTCAGGACTGAATTTGTGTAACCCTGTTCTAGACAGATAAGGGGTCTTTTATTAAAGGGTGTTAGCTGTCAGCATGGGACTGATGCGTCATAGCTAAGTTGACAGCTAATGAAGGGCAATGACAGCGCTGCTGGATTATGTCAGTATGGGCCCGATATTCGAAAGGCATTTACATGATTTACAGCCCAGTAAACTATTTTAATGCCTTAAAAGGGACTATTAATCGGCACCTACATGGTTAGTGCCGTTGAAGGAGGAGGAAGAGTGAAATGTCACACACACGCCCCTCCATCACACAAGCACACAAAGCTTCTGTCTCACACAAAGAACCACCCCCAGTTTTGCTTCTCTTTCACACACACATACATGCACATAGCCACACATTTTGGAAATTCGCACTCATTATCAATATCAGCTTTGGAAATGTCGGGCCCTCCATGGAGGACGTCTTTCAACTTTTGGACGTTTAGAACTTTAGGCTTAAGTTTCATTCAGTTTCCTTTATTATATATCACTGATATTTATCTTACGTTTTCCTTTCAGTTATGTGCTGATAGTTCAAGGAAGTTCTATATTCATCAGTGGCCAGTGAATATATAACTTCCTTTTAAGGGGACTTTTGGCCATTATAGTTTTTATAGATATTATTGGGACAAAAATCCATTTAAATAGTCTGATATTATCCATATACAGGTGGCATGGAGCAGGAGCGCAGTGTCACAAAATTATCTAGATAATGGCAATATACAGTATCTCCACTGTCTGGATGAGCCAAATGTGCAGGACACCTAAACACGTAGTGACAGTGGCACTGTGCGTATTTTCAACACCACTGACTAAGCGTAGTTACTCACCTGTAACAGGTGATCTCCGGGAACAGCAGGAAAGCATAGTTACTCACCTGTAACAAGTGATCTCCGGGAACAGCAGGAATTGAGTCTTCACATATGGGTATCATCGGTACCGATGGAGCCCGTGTGGGAACGCTCCCCAGTGTCCAATAGGAAAGCTTTTGGGAGCATCCCACTGCACCTGCACTGCTGCCTTCCCGCCTTTCCAACTCTCCCTCTTATTTTATTTATTTATTTTATTTATTTACATTTCTTATATACCGCACTATTTGCGATCAGCGCGGTTTACATAGAACAAACAAAATCCGACAATAAACAAATGTCTGGTCATTATATTGAACAGGAAATGTAACTTGGAGAACAGGGTAAACTATATACATATGCAGATGAGTTTATAGCTGAGGCAAAGGAGAGAAGGAAAGAAAAAGAGAGAGAGAGAGAAAGACAACTCCTAGGGGAGGTGGGTGGGTTGTGAAGACTCAATTCCTGCTGTTCCCGGAGATCAGCTGTTACAGGTGAGTAACTACACTATCTCCAGGAACAAGCAGGAATGTAGTCTTCACATATGGAGACTCCCCAGCTGAAAGATGCCAGGGAGATGACCCCAGAAAGCTGCGAAACCCAGGTTGAGATGGGTCAGGCTTTCTCCCATGGATCTCTGGCATCGAACCCCAAGACAGCAGGTAGGAGTTGTTCTAAGTCTGAAAGAGATGCTGGAGAACAGCCTGGCCAAACGAGGCATCCCGACGGGAGTCCTTGTCTAAGCAGTAGTGGGTAGCAAAGGTGTGTATCAAAGCCCAAGTGGCTGCTCTACAGATGTCGTCAATGGACGCTGAGCGAAGGTTAGCCATAGAGCCTGCCATTGCTCTCACATTGTCAGCTGTGAAATGACCTTCGAGAGAGAGTCCCTTGCTCTCATAGGCAAAGGATATGTAATCTGCAATCCATTTAGATAAAGTTTGCTTGGAAACTGGTAATCCAAGATGAGTGAAGTCAAAGGCAACAAAAAGCTGGGAAGCCTTTCTATGTTGCTTAGTTCTCTGAAGGTAAAAAGCCAAGGCTCTTTTACAATCCAGAGTATGAAAATTCCTTTCTGCATTGGAGGTGTGAGGCTTAGGGAAGAATACAGGAAGGTAAACCGATTGGTTTAAATAAAAAGGCGAAACCACCTTTGGCATAAAGTGAGGGTGAGTCCTAAGAACTACTTTATCATGGTGGAACCTTGTATAAGGACGATCAGCCACTAAAGCTTGAAGCTCACTGATGCGTCTTGCAGAAGTGAGAGCAATTAGGAAGATTACCTTCCAAGAAAAACTTCAGAGATGTAGTGGCTAAGGGTTCGAAGGGCGGTTTCATGAGTTGCCCAAGGACAAGATTCAAATCCCATGCCACGGGTGGTGGCTTAATGAGGGGTTTTGTTAAGAGTAGACCTCTCATAAACCTCGCTACAAGTGGTTAAGAGGAAACAGGTTGTCTATCCAAGGGCTTGTGGAAAGCCGCAATGACACTAAGGTAGACCCTTACTGAATTGGTCTTAAGACCAGAGGATGATAAATGGAGGAGATACTGCAGTAACGCCTCCACTGGCACTGAAAAGGGATCAAGTTCCTTTTTTGAACACCAGATAGAGAACCTTTTCCACTTAAAGGCATAGACCCTCCTTGTAGAAGGTTTTCTTGAAGCCAAAAGGATATCTTTAATCTGTTGAGAAAGGTTGATATCCTGGAATTCTAGGCTCTCAGTAGCCAAGCTCTGAGGTATAGGGACTAAGGGTTCGGGTG
The DNA here is from genome assembly GCA_033557465.1 of Ichthyophis bannanicus. Classification (NCBI taxonomy): domain Eukaryota; kingdom Metazoa; phylum Chordata; class Amphibia; order Gymnophiona; family Ichthyophiidae; genus Ichthyophis; species Ichthyophis bannanicus. Next base: position 111,791,989 of record CM066049.1, on the reverse strand, counting down.
CAATAGCATCCCGTTCTCCTGAGAAAGTAGATCTGGAGCACATCCCAACTCCAGAGGCTTGGCTTGAGAGAGACGTAGAAGCAGTGGATGCCACGTCTGTCATGGCCAGCATGGGGCTATGAGGATCATATGGCTCCTGTCTCTCTGAAGCTTGAATAGAGTTTTGGGAATGAGGGGAATGGGTGGGAAGGCACAGAGGAAGTCCTGACCCCAGAGGAGGTGGAAGGCATCCCTTGCCTGACAGTTCTGAGCCAGGATCCTAGAACAGAACCGGGGAAGTTTGGCATTCTGAGGACTTGCAAAGAGGTCTATATCTGGAGTTCCCCAGATTTGAAAGATTCAAGCAATTTGCTCTGGATGAAGAGACCGCTCGTGTGGCAGCAGTACTCGACTGAGTTTGCCAAGAGATTGTGTGTGCCTGGAAGAAACACCGCTAGTAGGTGGATTTGAAGATCTCTGGCGAAGGCCCAGAGACGTAGAACTCCGTTGCACAGTGCCTGAGAACCCGTCCCACCCTGCTTGTTCACAGAGAATATGGCTACTTGATTATCGGTCTGGACAAGAACCGTCTTGTAGCTCAGGTGGTCCTGAAATACTTGAAGAGCATAGAGATGGCTCTGAGTTCCAGGAGGTTTATGTGAAAACAAGCCTCCTGCTCGGTCCAGAGACCTTGAGTGGAGAGATTGTCCAAGTGAGCCCCCCAACCTAACTTGGATGCATTTGTCGTCAAGGTGGCTTGGTGTAGTGACTGCTGAAAAGGAGACCCTACAAGGAGGTTTTTCAGTGATTGCCACCACTGTGGGGACAAAATGAGGCATGTAGAGGTTCTGATTTTGTCCCCCAGATGACCCGATGCCTGTGTCCACTGATAGGCTAGGGTCCACTGGGCTGCTTGTATGTGTAGGCGAGCATAGGGAACCACATGGACAGTGGATGCCATATGCCCCAGCAGCTGAAGTATTTCTCAAGCAGTTAGAAAAGTTTTCATAGCTCCTTGCAAGACCAGCTGGAGTATTCGAAGACAACGTGGTTGTGGCAGGAAAACCTTTGACTGCCTTGTGTCTAGAAGAGCTCCTATGAACTCTAAAGAATGAGAAGGGGTGAGATGAGATTTTGGGAGGTTTATGACCAGTTCCAGATACTGCAGGATTTGCATTGTACAGGAGAGAGTGGAGCTGGCTTCTGGAGCTCGGTCATCTAAGTAGGGGAAGACGAATATCCCCAGACTTCTCAGGAATGCTGCTACTACTGCCATGCATTTTGTGAAGACTCTTGGGGTGGAATCCAGTCCAAAGGGTAGAATCCTGTATTGGTAATGTCTTCCTTGAAAGAGGAATCGAAGAAACCTCCTGTGATCTGTATGGATGAGAATATGTGTATATGCATCCTTTAGATCTAGAGAACATAGCCAATCCTGACTCTGAATGTAAGGAAGAAGTGTTCCGAGGGAGATCATCTTGAATTTTTCTCGGAACAGATACTTGTTCAACTCTCTGAGGTCCACTATGGGTCTGTATCCCCCTGTCTTCTTTGGAATGAGGAAGTAGGGGGAGTAGAGACCCATGCCCTGTTGGGATATTGGTACCTCTTCTATTGCCCCTTGAGCAAGTAGTGAGGTGACCTCTTGACACAAGAGAGTGGTGAAGGGGCCCCGAGAATTGAACTGTCTTATGATGGTGGGAGGGGGCATACTGTGAAAATGAAGTTTGTACCCCTCCATTAGAATACAGAGAGTCCAGTGTTCTGATGTTATCTGTTGCCATCTTTCGGCAAAATGACAGAGTCTGCCTGGGATGGTGAGAGGCTCTGGACCCTTCATGGGCAGGATGGCTAAGTTCTCTAGGAAGGAGTCAAAGCCCCTGAGGAGGCTGTGTCTGCTGAGCTGGTTGAGCTCTAGGGACTTGGGCCTTCCTCTGCTGTCTGGGTTATTGCTGCCATTTTTGGGAAGCATGAACTGGGCAGTGGACAGTCTGGGTGTAAGATAGATAGAGTTTCTTTTTCTTGTTGAAAAATGATTTCTTAACTGTCTTTTTCTTAGCTGGGTTGGCTGTGGCCCTTGATAATTATAGTTGGCTGTGGCCCTTGATTATAATCTTTTCAAGGTGGTGTTTCTGGACTCAAGCTGATTAGCTTTGTCCTGCCAATCCTTGCCAAAGAGGTTTTCTCCTGTGCAAGGAATGTTCCCCAGCTTGTCTTGCACCCATTCTTCTAAATCAGATACTTGTAACCAGGCAATGCGACGTGCACCGAAGGAGATAGCAGAGGTTCTGCTAATACACTGAAAGCAAGCAAAGGTTGCATGGTTCATGAACTTAGAAACATTCTGGGCATGTCTGACCAGAGTGAGAAAGTCAGCCCTCTTGTCATCGGGAAGAAGTGGAGCCATGAGTTCCAAATCTCTTGTAACCTCCCGAAGAAAATACCCATATAAAGTATGTAAGAGCTTATTCTAGATGATAGCATCGAGGACTGAAAGCAACGAAACCCAAAGGCATCGAGCGTTCTCGATTCATGACCTGGAGGATTGGATGAATGCATCTTAGCACTCTTGATCCTACACATTGCCGATTCCACTACCATGGAATGGTGTGGTAATTGTGTTTTTTGGAAACCGGGACATTGCAGTACTCGGTACATTGTATCGAGTCTCTGAGAATGTGGAGACACCATTAAAGGTGTTTCCCACATCCTAAGCATGAGATCATGCAAAATTCGGTGAATGGGAAGGGTAGCAGCCTCCTAAGGAGCTGCCAGATACTGAAGAATTTCCAACTCCTTAGCTCTCGGTTCCTTCTCAGGGGTCACGGTGATCGAGAGTCCCCTTGCTACATCATGTATAAAGTCCTGAAAGGACATGTCCACCAGGGGAGACATCCGATGCTGTGGCAAAGGAGAGGGATCCTCCGGAAAAACCACCCTGGTACCGACAGAATCATCGGAATCGGAGGATTCAAAGTATTGTCGGGCCGGAGGCTCTTGTATTGCTTGTCGACGGTATCGATCAAAGTCGGCATCGGACTGCCTCAATACTGGACCCTCGATGCCAGAGACCGATTCCAGGGCCGGTATGGAAGGAAGCATGGAGAGAGGCGCATTGGTCAATGCAGGTACATTCGGTACTGATATCGGTACGGACAACTGCATCGATTGAAGCGGCTTTAGCGGTACCGAGGCTGCTAATAAAGCTGCAAGACTGCGCTCGATGGCCAGGATACATAAATCAATGGAGCCTGCCGATGCCTGAATGTCGGTACCGGCGGAGCAGGCCATGACACCAGAACATGGTACCAAGAGTTCACCGGAGGTGGAAGCTTCGGGAACATCCTGGAACCCCATTAATGCTTTGGAGGCTGGGGCCTCCCGCCGGGGTTGTTTTGCTGGTGTGTTTTCCCCAAGGGCAATGCTAGTAGCATCTCAATGCTTAGAAGGAGATCTACCCTTTGAGGACCAACCGGTCTTGGGAGACCTGGGTTTGGTTACCTGAGATCCATGGGATGAAGATGAAGCCCTGGACGATGTCAATGCAACAGACATTGCATCTGAGGCAAAGAGGGTGCCGAGTTTTGCAGCTCTGTTCTGCAGGCCTCTCTTAGTCATCTTTCTACAAAGAAGACACTCCGATGGTAAATGGTCAGGACCTAAACATTTGAGACACCAAATCATGGGTGTCGGTAGCAGAAATGGTACCGCTACACTTTGAACATTTTTTGAAACCACTAGATGGTTTCTCCATTTTGGAAGAAAAGAGGGCCTAGTGCCCAAAATGGCACCTGGCACCAAGAGGGGACAGACCCTCCAAAAAAGAAGTTATTCTTTCTTTTTTTTTTTTAAGGAAAAGAAATAAGAAAATAAAGAAAAGACCGGTGGTACTGGTATAGATGTTGACGGTGAAGGCAGATGCGACCACAAAAAGATTTTCTGTGGTGACAGGGTTTGCTGGCTGTCAGCTCCGCGGAAAATGAAAAACTGAAGAGGAAGAGTTGGGAAGGCGGGAAGGCAATGGCGCAGGCACAGTGGGATGCTCCCAAAAGCTTTCCTATTAGACGCTGTGGAGCGTTCCCGCACAGGCTCCGTCGGTACTGATACCCATATGTGAAGACTACATTCCTGCTTGTTCCTGGAGATTGCATGCAGCAGTGTTGAATTCACATATTAATTTAAATGCCGCAACAGCCACAGCCAACACAAAAAATGTTTTACTTACAGTTTAAAAAGAACCTCTTGTAGGATATTCAGCAGTGTTGCTGCTTTAAATCTGCCCCAGATATTCAATGCAGGGGCCATTTCCGGGCACCAGTACGCAATATCTGCGTTGCCTGGATTGCGATTTTGCAGTCCAGTCAGCAATGATATTCAGCTTCTGCCCAGTTAACCCACGGTGCTGTCTCCAATCCAGCCCTGGAATTCCCCAGGGCTAAGCGTCAGGACCTTTAGCAGCAGTCAGCAGCAGTAACTGGGCTGTACCACTGAATATCCAGTGAGTGATATTTATGCAGGTCTGCAGATCGTGTAAATGCCTTTGAATAAACCCCCCTCTGTTTCTTACTAAAACTTTAAGAGAAGTCCATAGTTTGTGATTTATATAAACTTGATAGACCTCTACAGTTCTCATGGTCTACACAGATTATAACTTTAAAAACCAGTACTATGTACCAGCATTACTAAATAGACCTGTACTGCCACCTACTGATTCACTTTCTTATAACACCTTTCAGAAAAGAAAACAGACCATGAAAGCATGGTTATTTACTGTATTTATTGTGAGTGACTGCCTCTAGTTGGAGTGGAGGAATTAACCTAGTGGTTAGAGTACTGGCTTGGTAACCAAGAGGCCAGGGTTCAATTCCTACTAGCACGCCTTGGGCAAATCACTTAACTCTCCATTGCTTCGGAAGAAAGGCCTGGCAATCTACTTCCGGTCACACTGCCAAGAAAACACAGGAGCTGCTGGTTCACCAGGAGTCATAACTGACTCGAAAGCACACAATACTTGCTTGCTTGCTTTGCCTCTAGTTGCGGAAAAGTGGGCCTGCCATGGATATTTTGGATCAAAAACCAAAATAACAGAACTCTATAAATATAAATCCAAAAACAAAAAATAGAGCAAAAAAATCTAAGCAATTTGATGAATATTTATATGTTGGAAGATAGGTCTTGAGGGACAATCCCCTCTCGTGGCCTCTCTTCTGTTTTAATCAGTAATAGATTCTACTTTTCAAAATCTTTGTTATAATCATGTGAAAAAAGCACATATTTAGGTGCCCCTACATAATTAAAACAGTCCAAACTTTTGTGATTTCAAAACCTTCGTGAATTATGTGTATGTCCCCTCTCAAAAATCATATCATACACCGTAATGATTCACTTGAATGAACAGTAATAGTTCTCCTCAATCAAAATTGTAAAAGCGCAGCTATTTTTATGCACTTATCTGAGAAAATATCCTCCACAAACACTCTTCTTATATAGAGGTTTTTCTTCGCAATATCAGCAGCGAAAGAGGCTTTTCTTCACAGTATCAGCAATGAACACAACACTGCATTTAGGACGCTGTCAGCAATACACACCCTGCTTCAACGTTCCAAAGACCGCAGTAACAAATAGCATCCAATCATTTGTAGATGCCATGAAAACTCAGCTCAGACTTATACCACATGAGCAAAAGAGCCAATGAATACACAATGGTGTCTTCGCTGCTGATACCGCAAAGAAAAGCCTCTTTTGCAACCTTCACCGTTGCCAAGCATGATGTCTTTATCTAATGATTTCTCTCTTCACATGATGTGTTCAACATGTGACTGCTGAAGTCTTGGCATCAGAGCTTCTAAAGAAAGATTTGGTTTGATCTCCTTTAGTACTGAATGGTTTGTTATTTGGGCAGTCCATGGTATACGCCATATTTGTCGCCAGCACCATAATTCAAAGGCATCAGTTTTCTTCCTGTCTATCTTTTTCACCGTCCAACTTTTGCATCCATAAGATGTTATTAAAAATACCATGGCTACATTGATCAAGAAGTGACAGTTTAAATAAAACAAGGAGAAACAGAATGGTTTAAAATCAGCAAAGGTGTATGACAAAGCTGCATACTTTCCCCCTACCTGTTTAATTTATATGCTGAACAAATCATCAGAGAAGCAAGACAACAGAGGTGTGAAGATTGGTGCGAGACTCATCAACAACCTTCATTGTTATTATTATTATTATTATTATTAAACATTTATGAAACACTACTAAGTATACACAGCACTGTACAAAGATAAAGCACAGTTACTTACCTGTAACAGGTGATCTCCGGGAACAGCAGGAATAAGTCTTCCCAGCGTCCAATCAAAGAGCTTTTGGAAGCATCCCACCACGCCTGCGTGCTGCCTTCCCACCTTTCCCAACTGCCTCTCCTCAGTTAAGTTTTAAAGCTGAGACAAAGAGAGAGAGAGAGGAAAGGAAAGATAAAGAGATACAACTCCTGGGGAGGTGGGTGGGTTGTGAAGACTTATTCCTGCTGTTCCCAGAGATCACCTGTTACAGGTAAGTAACTGTGCTATCTCCAGGAACAAGCAGGAATGAGTCTTCACATATGGGGACTCCCAAGCTAAGATGCCTGGAGTCCCAGCATGTCATAGATTGGAACATGCTATCTCCCACAACACCAGGCATCCCTAGGGACAGGTACGTCAGTGGACAACTGAGTAACCTGACGTAAAGACTCCTTGTTGAAAAGATTGTCTCCAGTGCAAGGAGTATGCCCCAGTCTTTGCTGTGCCCATTTGTCTAAGTCTGAAGCTTGGAGCCAGGCTCTACGTCGTGCCCCTATGGTTATAGCAGAAGTCCTGCTAACAGACTCAAAAGAGTCTAGGGAAGCACAAGAAAGAAACCAAGAGATATTCTGAAGATGCTTAAGCAGTGAAGAATAACCTGCACTCTTGGACTCTGGAAGGGAAGGAGTCAGAAGATGTAATTGCTTTGTGACCTCCTCAAGAGATAGACTCATATAAAAAATATATGAGAGAATTCTTGCAGAAAGCATAGATGTCTGGAAGGTTTGACGTCCAAAGGCATCTAGTGTCTTAGACTCACGACCTGGCAGTTAAGAAGAGTGCTTTTTCTTACTCTTTACCCGCCTCATTGCTGATTCCACTACTATGGAATGATGAGGAAGTTGAGTCTTTTGAAACCCTGGAGAGGGGGGCACCTGATATAAGAGATCAGTTGCTCTGGAAGGTGGGGGTACCTTTAAAGGTGCTTCCCACATTCCTAGAAGGAGATCCTGCAAGGAATGATGCAAAGGAAGCATTATGTTCTCCTTTGCTTTGGTAGAAACAGAGCCTTGTGCAGGATCATGTCCAGGGATAGGAATGGCAAGAGATCTTGCTATATCCCGGAGGAAACTCTGAAAAGAGGGATCTCCAATGGGAATTTCCTTTGGACAGGTTAGATCTGAAGAACTAGCCTGAGCACTGAAAGAGGTATCCAAATATACAGGAACAGAAGATCCTGCACGGTGCAGTGTGGAATCCTTGAGGGATGGTCACCGGTACTGGCTGTCAGGAGCAGCGACCGTCAGTACCACATCGTCCATGCCAGGTATCGACTCCAAGCTTGGTATAGAAGGGAGCGATCCTGTTGGAAGAAGCATGGCAGGAGTTGGCCACGATGCTACTGTGGATACTGGTACCGATGCCAATACCGGTACCGATGTCAGAGCCGAGCCTGACACAGACATCGGAACAGCCATCGGCGACAGTTGCATCGGTACCGAGGTAACCGGAAAACTCCGGCCGCTATCCTCGGTACCGAGTCTCCGGTATCGATCAGTGTCGGTACCAAAACGTGTTGGTACCGAGTCTTCCAGACTAGAGATCAATTCCAAACTAGGCATCGAGGGCAAAGAGCCTGATGAGCGAAGCATGGAAGGCACCGACCGCAAGGATAATGTGGACATCGGTACCGGCTTCAGTACCGTGTCTGATACCGGTGGATGAAGGCCAACCAGTGGCAACTCAAATGGCTTCGAAGGAACCGAGAGTTGCGGATCCGAATCATCAGAACCAAGTCTTCGGTACCGCCGGGAGCCGGTACCAAGGCGAGTTGGTACCCAGTCCTCCAGACTGGAGATCGATTCCAGACTCGGCATCGAGGGAAGCGAGGCTATCGATGTACGTCTGGAGGGTACCGACGTCGGTGGCGGTATCGGTGCTGGTACCGATAATGGAAAGTCAGTCTGGCGAGTATCCAACGGTCCCGAAGGCACCGAGGATGCCAGATGACCATCCCTGGTGAGGAGTGTTTCATCCAACACCAGTGCCGATGCCGGGGTATCGGTACCGCTCGAAGCAGATGCCACCCCCAGGAACAACCTGAAACCCCTCAAACGCTTTGGAGACCGAAGACTCCCGCTGGGGTTTTGAAGCCAGTGGGCCCTCGAGGGCAAGGCTGGAGCCGTCTACATGCTGTGCATGAGACCTACCACTCGAGGACTGGCTAGTTTTAACAGACTGTTTGTGGGTTACCTGATCCTGTGTAGAAGAAGAAAGGGATGGCGCCCTGAAGTCGGAGGGAAGCCATGTATCGAGGGAACCTCGATGTTGAAAACCTCTTCTCACCAAACTGTTGCCTAAAGGCTCAGTAGGAAAAAGGTCAGGACCCAAGCAGGTTAGACACCGATTTTGAGAGTCTAAAAATAAAGTTGTACCGCCACAGTCTGAACATTTCTTGGAGAAAGTGGCTGGCGGTTCCATGAAGGAAAAAGAGGAGGCCTGAAAGGCCTGAGAAACCATGAGACACTATGAAGAAAAAATATCCCTTGAAAAAGGAAGATTTCACTAGAAAAGAAAAGAAAACACCGGCGGTACCGGTGGCGTCGGGGAGACAGCCGCAACCACAAGAAAACTAAAGAAATAAAACAAGAATTTTCTGCGGTGACAGGAGGACGTCCTGCCGGCTCCGCGGAAAACGAAAACTGAGGAGAGGCAGTTGGGAAAGGCGGGAAGGCAGCACGCAGGCATGGTGGGATGCTTCCAAAAGCTCTTTGATTGGACGCTGGGAAGCGTTCCTGTGCAGACTCCGTCGGTACCGTCGTACCCATATGTGAAGACTCATTCCTGCTTGTTCCTGGAGATAGGCAGTCCCTACCCATCAGAGCTTACAATCTAATCAGACAAAACCAGAGAAAAGTGAGAAAGAGGATAGATTAGGGAAGGGTAAGGAGACAAAAGGAACAAGGGATCAGGATCCAAAGGCAGGCTTAAGTGAGCCTTTAGCTTAGATTTGAAAAGTTTCAGGGATGAAGCCTGACACACAGACTCAGCAATTTTATTTCAAGCATAAGGAGCAGCAAAGTGAGAGGATGAAAGTCTGGAGTTAGAGGTAGAAAAGGGCAAAGAAAGGAGAAAGCCAGTAGAAGAACGACATTCACAAGAAAGGGTGTAGAGGACGAGGAGAGATAGGGAGAAGCAGCAGAGTGAATGCACTTAAAGGTCAGAAGGAGGAGTTTGAATTGGATGCGGAAGTGGAAGGGAAGCCAATGAAGTGTTTTCAGAAGAGAGGTCATATGAGCAAAACAAGACTGGCGAAAAATTAGTCACACAGCAGAGTTTTGAACAGATTGAAGGGAAGAGATGATACCACAATATTGGCTGAAAGTGAAGACAATCTGAAACATTTGCTTCTGAAAATCAAGGAACAAAGTCCTAAAATGGGCCTGCACCTTAACGTAAAGAAGACAAAGTTCCTGACATCTGGCAAAATCAATAAGTTCATCGTTGATGGAGAAGACATTAAAATAGTAGAGAACTTTAACCCGCTTTGGTTTAATTACTTGTCTTTTTAAACCCAAGCTCAAGGGGAGTCACTGTGCAATAATGCATAAAAATGCATTAATGCTTGTTAATAAATCTAGTCTAAGTAGTGCACCTAATGCAAAGGTGGGTGAAGAGACTTGTCCAAAGCCACAATGAGTATCAGTGGGAGAAATGGGCTTTCCTGGTTTGAAGACCACTGCTCTAAAAACACAGGTACACTAAAAAAAATCTTTTTTAAACTGCCTCTAATGTTTCGATTGATTTTTACGTTTTTTGGTGCACTGAATCCAAATCTGGTAACCAATTTGCTCCATCACGTACAGAGTTTTTGCTACATTGGGTTAGCAGTTTGAGGTGAACGTTTCAGATTGAGTGCGATCGAGATAAAAGTTTCTTGGATGAATTCTTTATACTAATTGTTTAGTAGTTATTCAAATAAGAATAAAGAAAATTGTAACAAGGCAGCACATAAGAATAGAGTAATGTCAACAAAACACACTGTGATGGTAGCAAAATTGTCTGCACTTAAAACAGCCACATACATGTGCACAAACATTGAGCATATAAGAGCGAGGTTAGACACAAAGCAAAGCAAAGAAATGTGCAAAAAATGTTGTACAGGTATGTATGTAAGAATAGAAAACGCAAACCGCACCATTGCAATACATGAAGACAAACACCCGATGGTGTGAAAATAAAATTCTAATAAATGAGATCCGACACTGTGGTAATAACTAGCAAATTTTTATTTCAAAGTTTAGTAAAAACACGATATTTGTCAACACAGTTTAGATTTTAAAGTCATTCTTGGGTCAATCAATCTCCTGGTGGGCCCGTTTCTTCTTCCCCCGAATGCTTCTCTTGGTGCGCTGCTTGGCGTATTTTTCATCTGGGGTTTCCCGCAGCAGCAACCAGCAGAAATCAGCCATCATAGTGGTGTTCCATCTTCCTTGGTACCTTCTCTCTGCGTCCTTGATGTCCTGGTGAAACCTTTCACCTTGTTCTTCACTGTACGCCCCCAAGTTTTCGGGAAAGTAGTTCACATGGGAGTGCAAGAAATGGACTTTCAGGCTCATGTTACAGCCTTGTTCTTTGAAGGCATTGAGCATCCTGGCAACAATATCCTTATAGTTCTCATCCCGCCTGTTCCCCAAGAATTTGAGAACAACATCCTTGAAGGAATCCCAGGCTTCTTTTTCCTTCTCAGACATCGTTTCAGCGAATGCTCCATCTGAAATGAGTTCCCTTATATCAGGGCCAACAAACACTCCTTCCTTTAGCTTTGCTTCAGAAAGGCGGGGGAACTTTGAGCAAAGGTACCGAAAGCACTCACCATCTTTTGGAAGGGACTTGATGAATTGCTTAATGAGACCCAACTTAATGTGGAGAGGTGGTAATAGAATTTTATCACGAGGTACCAAGCTCTCATGAAGAACATTTTTCTCACCGGGTCTCAAATACTCCCGAATTGGCCAGTCTTTTTCCCCCCAGTGTAGGTCGCGGGCCCGGCTATCCCACAAGCAAAGGAAGCAGGGATATTTGGTGAAACCGGATTGCTGCCCTAATAGCATGGATAGAATTTTAAAGTCTCCACAAATCATCCACTTATGCTCATCATAACGAATCTTCTGAAGAATCAGGGCCAAATTCTCATATTTTTCTTGGAGAATAACAGAGTGAGCAATAGGAACTGAAGCGAATGTGTTGCCATTATGAAGAAGAACACCTTTTATGCTGTCTTTTGACGAATCAATGAACAGCCGCCATTCAGCAGGATCATACTTGAGTTTAAACTTTTCCATCACTCCATATATATTGTTGCAAAATACCAAATCTTCCTCTTTGCTGAAATACTTCAAAAATTGTGTCTCGCGGTTGCGGTACCAATAAAAAGTTGTTCCTGGTGACAATAGATTTTTCTGTTTAAGCCGAGAACCTAGCAGTTGGGCAGCATCTTTTGGGAGTCCTAAATCCCGGACTAAATCATTCAATTCAGCTTGAGAGAAAAGTTCAGGATTCGGATCTGGTTCAGTTTCAAACTCGGAAGTACTGGACTCATCGGGAAAAGCCATCTGATGAGTCTCATCATGATCAGAACCGTCCACACAAATATGATCCAAAGATTTTGGTGGTTCAGGCACAGGTACTTCGTTGCTATGAGGCATAGGCCTAATTGCTGAGGGAAGGTTGGGGTAACTTATTACGTTCTTATTTTTTAAGTTGTATCCCTTCACAATGCAAGAGCAAAAATAGCAGTCACTGCTGTGGTCTCTTTGTTCACGCCACATCATAGGTATTCCGAAACGAAATGCTTGTTTTTTACCTTTCATCCATAAGCGTAGATCTTCCTCACATGTCTTGCACACTTTGTGAGGAGCCCACGGTTTGTCTTGATCGCCTAACTTCAAACCGAAATAGGCGAAATATACTTTTTAATAAATGCAGAAATGTTCCTCTGCCGCTTTTTCACGGTATATTCCCCACAAATAAAATAAAAACTGTCCGGAGAGTTGACGCAACCTCTGGCTCTGTGAGCCATCACAAATACACAGCACTGCAAACTACAACTGTAGTGAACCACTTCGGAATAAAGCTGGATTATGACTGAGCAAACAAAAGGTAATAATGAACTTGCAAGAAACTGAAATTTGACAGGAACGTTCATGTCGCAACCACTGTGTTTGAGCGAGCGAACGAGGCGAGGCGAACAGGAAAGAACATGCGCCAGCGCGAGTACTGGATTTAGCCCCCCGCCTCCCAATTGTCCTGTTAATGTATAAAATGAATACAAAACACTCTAAAATATCATGAGGGAGTGTTTCTAGTTAGTTAACCATTACAACCTCTATTTTGGGCCAAGAAAATAAACTGCAGTCGGCTAAAAAGAAATTATGTGAACATTCCTTATATGGGTAAGAAATCTAATTTTGCAAGAAAACGTGACGTGATGGAACATTTTGGCTATTTTTCCTGGATTCAGCACCCCAAAATCTATAGGAATCAGTTGCAAAACTGGAGGCAGTTTTTTGGTAGTGTACCTGTGAAATTAGACGTGTCCTTCATGGATTAGGAACCAAATCACTTGCCTTCCCTGGGTCCACCTAAACAGAGAAAATATCTGTACTGACAGAAAATGTGTTTTGCCAATAGAGTTCTCAGTGACCAAATGCCGATAAACTCTTTTTGACAGGTTCATCATAGCCGTGTGAATTTTAGGGGTGTGCGTTTGTTGAAGCTTATTTGGTTCATTCGAACACCTAAAATACGTTTCTGCATGCAAATCACTTGACTGCACACAATCAGTTTGCACATGCAATGAAGTTATAGAATGCTTAGAAAGCAGAAAATGAAAATGAATATACACCTGGCAGAAGGAGGACAACCAATGGGATACCGTGATACCTGGATAAAACTACTGCTAATCATTTGCGTAGTGCTACAAGGCGGACACAGTGTTGTACAGTACATATACCTTAGCACCCTTTTTATCCCTCTATCTACCTGGGAACTCCACTGCTTACTCTGGGACAAGCATTGTGGAATCTATGTATCTTTTTAGGAACTTGTCAAGTACTTGTGACCCGGTGTGGCCACTGTTAGAAACAGGATACTGGGCTTGATGGACCTTGGTCTGACTCAATATAGCATTTCTTATGTTCTTATGTCAAACAGGAAAAAAAACACAAAAATTCCAAAAGCTTCCTTTAAAACAACGACTAACCAAACCATTTTTTGACCATGCACATCCCTAGTGAATTCTTCTGTTCAGCATGGCTAGGAACCATGAATAGCAACTCCTAAGTGGCAGTGCAGAATTTGGGCAAGTTCTGTGGAATATTGTGTTTGCAAGTACCTTTGTAAATTTTTGTGGGTGCAACATCTGCAGAAAATTAGATAGCCAGCCAATTAAGCAAACTCATTAGACTGTTATTAGTACAGACATCTCACAGACCCCGTAGCGCCTCGCTGAATACCGAGTCTGTGAAAGTTTAATGGAGGCCAACAGTAGCAAAACATTTCTACAGACTTTAGGTTCATAAGGCTTCCAAAGACCCTTATGTCAGAAGGCAAATAACAGCCCAAAGCCTTCCTGAGTAATAAATTAACAGATGACAGAATCTAAGGTAAAGAGCACATTTCATTCTACTTTATTCTTCCATTTTCTTCCTATTTGAAATAAACAACAGTGGATAAATTGATTATGGGCTGTCTTTAGAATTGGTGCAAGGTTTGCAACACTGCAAGGTTATGAGGCATTCTAAGTGAACTCTCAGCCTCACACCCTTTCCTCAATTAACTTTCAGGCCCCTAGACTTCCCCTCTGAGATTCTGATAATTAAACTCATCAATCAGTATCGTCTCAACACCATTGCTTCCAGAAAAATGCATAATTGGACATCATACTATTAAATCTGTATGTATATTGCTAGGGTAGATAGGTTCTGAAGGCACTTAAGTGAATGTGCTGTGCTTATTTTATAAAGGCAAAAAAGAAAAAATAGGGTGCAAAAGATTTCCTACAAAAAACAATATTTAACATTACCTCAAGCAGACATCATCAGGATACCTTATGGTCACACTCGATGACCATCAACTCTTTAAATATCATCACTTGTTTCCTGGGCTAGGAAATACCATTTTATATAGTTTTTAATCTTTTACATTTCCACAAGGAGACTAATCACCCCAATAATTCACAAATAGAATACCACTGACAATTTGTGGTCTTTTTATTAATGATGTGCACGTACCCCATTATTAGAGGCAAAACTAACACCCTGTGAGTGCAACTGTCAAGAGCTAACCTTTGGGGGGGGGGGGTGCCCAGGAAGTTCCCGGCAGTAGTGAACGATCATATACCCAAACTCATGGCACGATTAACACAGGTGAACTCAGACTAAACACCAGATTGCACTGATCGTGCAGAAATTGTCCTTCAGCTAGCAGCAATGTATTCTCCATTCTCACACTCCACCCCTATCCCACCCTCTTTCTGCCCTAGAGCGCCATGGCCATGTAACATGCATTTTAGCAGCTGGTAGCTTGCATACATGCGTATTAGTATTCTCACCTGCCAGTTACCGCAGATTAAAATGTGCATTAAGCAGTTAGCGGCCTTTAGAAAAACACCCCGTAGCTTGAAATAAATCACTCATGACCAGTAGTACTGCATTAAACAGCATGGGAGTGTCACAACCTTTTTCTAATCTGGAGACTCTCACAAATGCTAGATTGGCCAGTCCTCATGGTGCTAATATCTTTAACAGTATACAGCAGTGTCCATGAAAGCAATATCAGGTTGGCCAAAACCATGGGTACTTCAATATCCCTCTGACTTCTTACTGATTTTGCTGCAGATGCAAAGTTATCTGGAAAATGATGCAGTTTGTCTGCTGGCTCCATCCATTTACCCACTCTCAGCTCTGCCACTTTGCAACACGGAACATAGCACAGATTGTTTTTATCTGCAGAGAGGGAGTACAATGTTCAATCAGGGATGTCATTCAGGTAAGTGATCAGTTAACTAAGCAAAATCATTTTTAACCTGCCCTTCTCATTTCTTAGTTATATTTGTGCCTTTGAAAATAAAGTCAAGACTGAGTTTCCAAGAATTCTACATGGTGCGTTTGTTTCATAAGACAGGTATCATAAAATATTTTGGGATCAGGAGACCCAAACTCAAAGATTCTGCAACTGGTGTGTTGTTGTTGGTAAGTGCTCTTGAGTCAATGCCGACTCATGGCGATGCTTTGGATAGCTGTTCTAAACTATGTTCGGTCTTCAGTCAGGTGGCTAATTGTTGATAGAGTGGTCTCTATAGCTGCTGTTATTATATCAATCCATTGCTTTTCTGACTTCATTTCTGGCTTCATTTACGCTGACCTTCAACCTGCCAAGCATGAGGTCTTTCTTAAATGATCTCTTTCTTTGGATATTGTATCCAAAGTATGAAAGTCACAGTTCTGTCATCTGAGTTTCTAAAGAAAGATTAAGTTTGATCTCTTCTAATATTGACTGATTTGTTCTTTGGGCGGTCCATGGTATACACAGTATTCTTTGCCAGCACCATAATTCAAAGGCATCATTTTTCTTCTTTACTGTCCAACTTTTGCATCCATATGATATTACTGGAAATACCATGGCTTGGATAAGTCAAATCTTTGTATGCAGAGATATATCTCTGCTCTTGAGAATCTTGTCTAGGTCTTTCCTAGCTGTTCTGCCAACAGCAAGTAGTCGTTGGATTTCTTGAATGCTTGTCATTTCTTTATTAATTATTGATCCATGCAGATTAGTATTGTCTACTATTTCTATTTCTTCTCTATCAAGGATGAAATGATTGATTTGCAAGTTATCAGAATCTTTGTCATCTTCATATTAGAGCACATACTCATTTTGAGACTATGTTCCTTGATCTTGATAAGTAAATGTTTCGGATCATCTTGACTTACAACCAGTAACATGATATTGTCAGCATAGTGAAGTTGTTGATGAATCTTCCATCTACCTTTACACCTCGGTTGATTTCATACAGTTCTATTCCTCTGAAGATTTGTTCTGCATATGAATTAAACAGGTAGGGGAAAGTATACAATCTTGTCATACACCTTGCTGATTTTAAACCATTCCGTTTCTCCTTGTTCTGTTCAAACTGTTGCTTCTTGATCAATGTAGCCATGGTATTTCGAATAACATCTTATGGATGCAAAAGTTGGACGGTGAAAAAGATAGACAGGAAGAAAACTGATGCCTTTGAATTATGGTGCTGGCGACAAATACTGCGTATACCATGGACTGCCCAAATAACAAACCAGTCAGTACTAAAGGAGATCAAACCAAATCTTTCTTTAGAAGCTCTGATGCCAAGACTTCAACAGTCATATGTTGAACACATCATGTGAAGAGAGAAATCATTAGATAAAGACATCATGCTTGGCAACGGTGGCAACAATTAATGTAGAAGCTGTGAATGAGAACCATAAGGTGTTCTGGCATATCCATGTTTTTTTAATGTGGCCCAGATATGCTCTGGGTTTCTTTTATCTTTTTGAGGATCCATCTCACATCTGTGATTATGTCTCTCATTCCTTTCTCTTTCCTGAAACCTTCTTGCACTTCACTCAGTTCTCATTCCAGGTATGGTCACAGTCTCTACTGAATGATCTTGAGCAGAATCTTGCTGGTGTGTGGGATCAGAGCATATGTGCAATAATTTCCACAGTCTGTTGGATCACCTTTCTTCAGTATCAGTATGAACACAGATCTTTGTCAGTCAGTTGGCCATGATGTTGTTTTCCAAATTTCCTGGCAGAGCCTTGTAAGTATTGTTACAGTTGCATCTGATTGCTGTAATACTTCAATTGGAATGCCATCAATGCCCATCAGTACTTTGTTCTTTGATAAGGCTTTCAATGCTGCTTCAACGTTTTTCATCACAAATGGTTCCTGATCATAAGGTCAGGTTGAAATGGCTGTTGATCCACTTTAATGTTTATGGTGTGATGACTCTCTTAATCTTTACTTGATCTTCTCAGCATCATTCAACATGGATCTTTGAGCATCTTTTAGCATTCTTATTCAAAGCTGGCATTTTCTCTTTAACTCTCGTAGCTTTAGGAAAGCTGATCGAGTTCATCCTCTAATGGTTTCTGATTCTATTTCCTTGTATGTGTCATTAAGAACATAAGATATGCCATACTGGGTCAGACCAAGGTCCATCAAGCCCAGTATCCTGTTTCCAATGGTAGCCAATCTAAATCGCAAGGAACTGGCAGGTTCCCAAAAAGGCACAGAGGTTCCACAATGCTCATCCTGGGGTAAGCAGTGGATTTCCCAAGTCCTTCTTAATAATGTTTTATGGACCTTTCCTTCAGGAACTTGTCCAAAACCTTTGTAAACCCAGCTACAGTAACAGCTTTTACTACACTCTCCAGTATCAATTTCCAGAGTTTGATTACGCATTGAGTAAAAATATATATTCTCTTATTAGTCTTAAATGGGTTACATTGTAGTTTCATTACATGTCTTCTAGGTTTTTTTTTAATTTTTTTGATGGCATAAACAACCAATCTATATTTATCCATTCCACTCAATTCATTAATTTATAGACCTTTATCATGCCCCCCCCCTCAGCTGTCTCTTTTCGAAGTTGAAGAGCCCTAACCTTTTAAGCCTCTCCTCATAGGAATATCCTTCCATCTGCTTCTACATACCTTTTCTAATTCTGCTATATTCTTTTAAACATACGGTGACCAGAATTGCACACAATATTCAAGGTGCAGTCATACCAAGGAATGATACAGAGGCATTATAATATCCTTTTCTTTATTCTCCATTCCTTTCCTTATGATTCCTAGCATTCTATTTGCTTTCTTGACTGTCACTGCATACTGGGCAGAGGGTTTCAACATATTATCCACAATGATGCCTAAATCTTTTTTTTCTGAGTGGTGGTTTCTAAGGTGGTACCTTGCATCGTGTAACTGTAGTTTGGGTTGTCCTTTCCTAGGTGCATAACTTTGCACTTGTCCACATAAAATTTCATCTGCCATTTGGTGCCCAGTCTTCCAATTTATCAAGGTCCTCTTGCAATTTTTCACAATCCTCTTGTGCTTCAACAACTTTGAATAATTTTGTGTCATCTGCAAATTTGATCACCTCACTCATTATTCCCATTTCCAGGTCATTTATGAATATGTTAAAAAGCAGCGGACCCACCACCGATCCCTAGGGTACTCCACTATTTACCTTCCTCCATTGAGAAAATTGGCCATTTAGCTCTACTTTTGCTATTCTTCAATTTATCAAATAGTTGTAATACATTTTCACAGTTCTTCGCTATTTCTTTCAATTCTTCTGATACATGACCTTTATATACCATTTCAGGTATGGGTAACTTCCCTACACCTTCTTCAGTAAAGACCGAAGCAAAAAATTCATTCAGTTTCTTCACTATGGCCTTGTCCTCATTTAGCGCCCCTTTTACCCCTCTATCATCCAGTGGTCCAACTTACTCACCATTTTTTTTGCTATGAATGTACTTGAAAATGTTTTTATTATGTGTTTTTGCTTCCACTGCAAGCTTCTTTTCAAAATTTGTCTTTGTCTGCCTTTTCAATGTCTTGCATCTAACCTACCAATGTTTATGTTGTTTCCTGTTTTCATCATTTGCTCCTTTTTCCATTTCCTGAGAGATGTTTTCTGGCAGTATCAGCCTCTCTGACTTTGCCTTTAAGCCATGCTACTAGTTTTTTGGCCTTCCTTCCACTTTTCATAAAGCATGGAATACAACTGTTCTGGGCTTCCAATATAGTACTTTTCAACAATGCCCATGCTTGATGTAAACTTTGCAGCTGCTCCTTTTAGTTTTTATCACTATTTTCCTCATTTTATCATAGTCTCCCTTTTGAAAGTTAAATGGCTAGTACTGTGGATTTCCTTGCCAACCTTCCATTCATTAAATCAAATGTGATCATGCTATGATCACTAGTGCTAAGTAGCCCCAACACCCTTATTTCTTGCACCAGATTCTGTGTTCCACTAAGGACCAGGTCCGAAATAGCTTCCCCTCTTGTCAGTTCATGAACTAGCTGCTCCAGGAAGCAGTCATTTATTTCATCTAGAAACTTTATCTTCCTAGCATGTCCTGCTGTGACATTGACCCAGTTGATACCAGGATAATTGATATAACCCATTATTACTGTGTTTTGTTAACTTCCCTGATTTCTTTCAGCATTTCATCATCCATCTGTTCTTATTGGACAGGAGGTCGGTAGTACACCCTCACTGCTATTTCCTTCCCCTTTTTAAATGGAATTTCTATCCATAGAGATTCTACAGTGTATTTTGTTTCCTGCAAAACTTTAGTCCTATATGACTCAATGCCCTCTCTAACATAGAGCGCTATCCCTCCACCAATTTTATCTACTCTGTCACTGCAATATAGTTTGTACCTAGGTATCACAGTGTCCCACTGGTTGTCCTCCCTCCATCAGGTCTCTGAGATGCCAATCATATCTAACCTTTCATTTAGTCCTATATATTCTAGCTCTTCCATCTTATTTTTTAGACTTCTAGCATTTTGCATCCAGGCATTTTAGAGGTTATTTTTTTCATGTTAATCTGGTTATCAGTTGATGGGGTAATTTGGAATCTTTCAGGTCTGTACTTAAAGGGCATTTTGGTTACCTTTATCTTTAATGGAACCTCTCTGTTGAGATTCCCTAATTTGCCTCTTTTGCTAGTATCCTTCAAGTATACATTCTTCCGAACTATGCACTCCTGGGTGACAGTAGGTTTTCCCCTATTAACTAGTTAAAAAGCTACTCTATCCCCTTTTTAAAGGTTAATGCCAGCAGCCTGGTTCCATTCCAGTTGGGGTGGAGCCCATCCCTTTGGAAAAGCCCCTCCTTTCTCCAGAATGTTGCCCAGTTCCCAGCAAATCCGAAACCTTCTTCTTTGCACCATCATCTCATCCATGCCTTGAGACTCCAGAGCTCTGCCTGCCTTTTGGATCCTGCAAGTGGAATGGGAAGCATTTCAGAGAATGCTATCCTGGACGTTCTGGATTTGAACTTCCTACCTAAAAGCCTAAATTTGGCTTCCAGAACTTCCCTCACACATTTTCCTATGTCATTGGTACCAACATGTACCAAGATAGCAGACTGTTCTCCAGCACTATCTAAAACCTTCTCTAGGTGGCACATGAGTTTGGCTACCTTCGCACCAGGCAAGCATGTTACCAGGTGATTCTCATGTCTGCCAGACACCCAGCTATATACATGCCTAGTGATCGAATCGCCAACTATAATGGCCATCCTAACCCCTCCCTCATGGGCACATGATCCTGGAGACTCCTTCTTGGGTGTGAGAGGGTTTTACATCTCTTGGTGGAGCGGTCCTAGCTACAGGATCACATCCTGCCTCACGAAGATGATGCTCTCCTTTCATGTGACCTTTCTTCTCCATGGCAACTGAGTGGCTGCTAGACTGGAGATGGGACTTAAGTACTTTGTCCCTGTAGGTCTCTTCTATGTACCTCTCTGACTTCTTTATGTCCTCCAAGTCTTCTACTCTATCCTCCAAAGATCACCCTTGTTCTCTGAGGGCAAAGAGCTCCTAGCATCTAGTGCACACATATGACCACTCACTAAATGGGAGAAAATCGTACATGTGAAAATGCAAAAGACTGGATAGCCTTCATCTCTCTGCTGGACTGCTGTCTGCATCTTAGTTTTAAGGCTTTTAACTACTTCTCCTTGCCTCATGTTGCTGCAAGTTGGAAATATCTGATTTCAGTGATTACCTCTCTTTCACTTCTGGCTTTAGCTTCTCTGCATTTCTGAGCAATTTTCAGAGTTTCTTCAGTCATCCATTTTTGCTTTTTCATCTTTTATAGAGACTTTTCACTTTTTTTCAAGCACAGCTTTCTAGATGTTGTTCCATATCTCCTCTGCAACTGGTATACTACCTACAAAAACTGTCTATGGGCCCATTGGCAAATCACTTTGCAAGTCATTTTAGTAGCTCTATTCATTTTATGGATGTCTAAAAATGGGCATTCAGATGTGCAAATCACAAAAACATCCCTGGAGCCATTTTAGAAAGCCAGGTGTATAGATACAACCACATCCAAGTTGCAAGGGGGCATGGCCTAGGCATTGCTACAGAGGTACATGTCGCCATGCAATTTAAGAACAGCCCAAGGACTTCTAGCCCTGGCTATTGACATATCCATGGCTATACCTGCTCCTCACCACAAATAAGTTGCAAAAAAGTGCTTGCTTCATGGTAGCAACACTTCCAGGGGTGTAAATTTCACAGGGTTAAGAAAAAAACAACTTGCATGCTATTTGCCAGTCCATTCATTGTTCTGTCCTACCATCTGCAGAAGTGAAATGGCCATCTGAGATGTTCATGTATCTTAGCTTGGACACACCCATTCTGAACAGCCTCAGCTGGCACATTTATGTACCCCTTTTTGCAGCTGTACATTTGGAAGACATCCACATTTCTGAAATGGGCTACAAACATGCACCACCTAGTCTTGCTATATTCACAGGCCCGTCTCCAGAACTGTTGCAGGGACATACAACTTTTGGGATGGAGACGGTGTGATTTCAGAAGGCACTTATACGTGCCTCCCCTCACTGCCACCACTTCCCCAGTATTTTGGATGTGAAGACCTTGGCATCCCAGAGTCTTCCTAGACTCCCTTCTAAAATTCAACTTTTTCTCTCTTGTGTGACAAATTTCTTAATGTAATTCAGTAATAATAATATTGATAGTGATGATACATTATTGCTCTTCAGCTCTTTCTCTGTTTTGTAAGTTACTGTGTGGTATTTAACCACACAAATCAAAAGTCACCTGACCCAAACGGAATTCTTGCAGCACTAATTGTGTTCTAAAGGAAAAAGAGGAGGAAACAATAGTAGAATTTAAGAAATTAAGATATTTTAGTCACTAAGAAGTAAATGAAACCTAAGACATTGATAGACATTCTTTTATTTTGTAAACCATTAAAACATACCTGTTCTAGCAGGCTTTTGGGGCAGTATCATAATATAGTCATAGCAGTTGTGATATTGATTTTGTTTTGTATTTGATAATATTGATGGATAATTTATATTATTATGATTGATGGTTGGTGGCTTGTGCTGTGAATAGTTTTATTATGTATGTATGTTGTGTTAATTTTGGGAGGATTTATATTTTATTTTATCGAGTATGTATTTTGTAATCCGCCTAGACATTTTGACAGTGCGGAGAAGAAATGTTTTTAAATAAGATCAACCGGAATCAATGGCACTGCACCAGGAAATTCTTTGGGCAACAGCCAGATGGATGCTATGGTCCTGATGTGCCATTAGATCCTGGGTTTCTCTGACAGAGTTTTATTGAGTGATGTTACTTATAAAATGAGATTTTTATGCTGTCTCAATTTAAAAATGTGCTATCCCAAGATGCTAAGCCATCCACAACTCGCTTCAATATTCGGCTAATGAACAATTAACAGTATTTTACCATGACATTTTAAATTCTAGCAGAGTAAGGCTATATAAGAAGACTTACCATTTCAATATATTAATAAAATATTTTTGCCAAATAAATCAGCATTTGATGGCCATGGACAAACCCTATCATCTTTGCTAGGAAAAACGTCCAGCCTTATACAACTTTTCCAAACCTATGAAAGTGATGGCAGGGATCAGTGAAGTAATCAAGAGACTGAACTCGTGATTTGGAAATTAGCTTTCTTCTTTAGAGCCTGGATTGATGAGTGTGAACAAGGACACATCTGCTGAGATTCATGAGCTTTGGAATCCAGTGGGTGGAAGGGATTCAAGTATTGATTATATCCTCTGGGTTCCATCAAGGAGAAACATATTTACAATCCTCCCATAGCCAGAAGCTACGTAGACAGGGAAAGTGAAGTTTTGCTGTCTTCAGTTCTTTGAATTGATGAGTGATCTCGACAATAAATTTGACGTGTAGTTGAAAGAAAGATGGGATGGTATCTCTTGAGCTCATGATGGCTGATATCATTCTTTCTAGAATGAACACTCTTTGCTGAGACCTATAGGCAAGCTGCTTCTATTATTTTTAGCAGGTGCTGCTAAGAGATAAGTGATGCTTTGTTTAGAGTTTCCAATGAGGACTTCTTGTTTTGGTTTACTGGACGATCTCTTCACTGCAAACAATATTTGAACAGACAGTGCTTTGAAGATAGGAAGGGTGATTTTCAAAGCCATTTCCACAGGATTAACAAGGTTTTATCCACAAAAATGGGATTTTAAAAAATTCTCACTTTATAGATAGGTAAAAGCAGGTGTGCAGGGCTATTTTGCGTATATATTTACCCACTGTAGAGGGAGGCACTCCTGGGCACAGATTTTGAAACCACACAAATAGGTTTGAATGTTTGCAGGATATTTTTCTAGGGTAGTTTCCAAAGTGATAGTGTGCACCCATATTAAGCTTTCTTGCAGGTAGTCGTATGCTTGCTGGTGTAAAAATGCAGTCTTTGAATGTTTCGTTCCCTTATCGGTGGTTCAAATGTGCATGTTCTTTCACAATGTGCATACTTTGGCAGGGTTAGGTAAGAGAAGGGTATGCATATGTAATTATTTCACTTTTAAATCACTGCACAGGTACAAAAGTTCCATGGTGTGCATGTCACCCACATTTTGTAAAGGAAACTCTGGCTGTTTTCCTTAGAAACTGTGCTTGTAGATTCATGTCCCTGAAGAGGGACTGTATGACCTACTGCATCATCAGAGGCCCCCACCCTGAAGGAAATCCTCTCTCCAGACCACCTCCAGTGCCATAGTAGCTCAGCAATATTCCTGTTTGCAGGTAGTTACCTTTCATTGGGCTAACAATACATTTGTGCCACTTGTGAAAAGTTAGCCCAGTAAAACAGTCTCTCTTGCAACTTATTCAGCCCTTATTTATATTGAGACAGTCTCAATATACAGTCTGTCAACCAGCTAGTTTCAGACTTATTTAATCACCATAAAGCTACGAAGTCCTGCATTTTCTGGCATGTGACATAGATACACTGAATCAAAACTGGACCTGTCTAATCACTAGAAATTGAGCCGATAAGAGAGAGGCATAGGAGTAGTTCCTTACCCTTTGCCCCCATAAAGTAAAAAGGCAAACTACAATGATGGCCAGAGGAGGAGAACTGAGCCTTGCTTGCCTGGGAAAGAGTGTGGCCAGAAATGCAAGACTGGACGCACTGGGCACTGCACTCACATTTTGCAGATGTCATCAGAATAACCCCAAAGTCCAATATAACACCGAGAGGCCCTGTAGCATGTGTCCATGTACCCAAATGGTCATGCTATGTCCCTTTGAAGCCTCCAAGGAGGGAAAATACTTGTCTGGTAAGCCTGGAATACTTTTCCTTTTAACTGTTTGTTATAAATAAGAGGAATATTAAGAACAAAAAGAAGCCAATAACCTCATCTACTCCTGTTGAAAAAGACCCAATGAACAGACATTTGATTTTACAACCCAGCTCTGTAGGGGAACAACAGGCTTCTTCTTCTGAGTGAGTGTCCCTCAGTTCAGGTGGTAGAACTACCCTCAAGCCTCCATTAAAGCCTTTGGAAACCTTGGCTTTGGCTGAGTCCTACAGAGCTATCACATCAGGCAGTGAATTCATCGAGATCTGATCCTGTGAGGCCCTTGTCTGGTCACAAATTTTCTACTATGCCACAAGTTGTTTTATTTCCATCAGATGGAGAGAGTTCTTTGAAGATATCTCCATATCAACAGATATCTCTTTTAGACATGTGGACAGTGATGTCCAGAACTGAGGATCTTTGAGGAGGATAGTATCTCAGTTCACAGACCAAATAGTGGCCAAAATACAGGACTTAGACTCCTAGATAGATTCACTTGAGGACTAGACATCTTCACTTGATTTTCAGGTGCAGCCCTTGCAGACAGTCGGAGGCCCATCTATTAAAGAATCCCTAAACCTGCATTATAAACTAGAGTCAATAGAGAATATTATCAGGAAAATTAATCGCAGAATATTACATTTTCTAAGAATATATTTGTTATCTCTTGAGATATTGCTTCAAAAATATTTTGGGGAAATGTTGAAATTTCCTAAAGTTGAAAATTTGTCCATTGTGAAATGTTATGTTCTTCTGTCCCATCTGCCATGAATTTTGATTTGATCGCTTTTCTGGAGGATTTCCAGGACATTATTACCTTACATAATACCTTGGTTGTGATTTTCTCTTCTGAGCAGAATAAACTGCTTGTGTTGAAAGCATAGTTACTCACCTGTTACAGGTGATTTCCGGGAACAGCAGGAATTTAGACTTCACATAAGGGTGACATCGGTACCGACGGAGCTAACGGGGGAACGCTCACCAGCATCCAATAGGAAAGCCTTTGGAAGCATCCCACTGTGCCTGCATAGCTGCCTTCCCACCTTTCCAGATCTTCCGCCTCAGTTGAGTTTGTAGCTGAGATAAAAGGAGAGAAAAAAAGAATACCTAGGGGAAGAGGGTGGGTTGTGAAGACTAAATTCCTGCTGTTCTCAGAGATCACCTGTTACAGATGTGTAACTACGCTATCTCCAGGAACAAGCAGGAATGTAGTCTTCACATCTGGGACTCCCTAGCTAGAAGATGCCAGAGAAATGACCTCAGAATTGGCGGTGGTTTGCCTCGGAGTAGGCCTAAAGAGGTCATGGATCCTCCATGGATGTCTGGTATCAAATTCCGGGATGGAGGGTAGGAGATGCACTAAATCTGAAAGAGATGCTGGAGAACATCCTGGCCAAACATGACATCCCAGCAGGAGTCCTTGTCCAGACAGTAGTGAGCAGCAAAGGTATGAACTGAAGACCAAGTTGCTGCTTTGCAAATTTCATCAATAGCTACAGAGCGTAGACTTGCCATCGAGGTGGCCATAGCTCGAACATTATAGGCAGTAACATGACCCGTGAGGGAGAGTCCTGTTGCATCACAAGCAAAAGTGATGTGATCTGCTATACTTTTGAAGAGAGTACGTTTGGAGAATGGTAACCCCAGGTGACTAGGGTCAAAGGAGATGAACAATTGAGAAGCCTTTTGGTGCTCTCGAGTCCTCTGAAGATAATATGCTAATGCACGTTTACAGTCAAGGGTGTGGAGGGTTGCCTCTGCCCTAGACGAATGTGGTCTAGAGAAAAACACAGGAAGGTAAACTGGTTCAGATAGAAAGGCGAGACCACCTTCAGCATGAAGTGAGAAGATCACCTTCCATGTCAGAAACTTAACCCTTCAAGGAAACGTGGCAGGAGGTCCAAAGGTTGCCTTTATTAATCCACGGATACGGTGTGCCAACCCGACACAAGCCGTGTTTCGTACACAACTTCCTCAGGGGTTGAGGACTCACACTGTAACCAGCCAAATTGAAAAACGCTTTGATTGGCGGGACCGTGGAGAACACCTGCCTCACATACGCGATGTGAAATACATTCTGAAACGTGTTGAAAGACCGTCGTCAGTCAGTGAATACCGAACAACTTTATTCACTGACTGACGACGGTCTTTCAACACGTTTCAGAATGTATTTCACATCGCGTATGTGAGGCAGGTGTTCTCCACGGTCCCGCCAATCAAAGCGTTTTTCAATTTGGCTGGTTACAGTGTGAGTCCTCAACCCCTGAGGAAGTTGTGTACGAAACACGGCCTGTGTCGGGTTGGCACACCGTATCCGTGGATTAATAAAGGCAACCTTTGGACCTCCTGCCACGTTTCCTTGACTGGTTCCTAGTAGCCCACGTGGCGGCTTGCTGTTTTTTGGTGGAGAAACTTAACCCTTTCCAGGCCGGTCCCGAAATACTCGGGACCCAAAATTCTGATCAAATGGCCGAGCCCGAAATATTCGGGATCGGCGCAATGACGCAGATACTAAATATTAATGAGCAAAATACCGGAAGCTAATGACAACACACATTTTGATTAATGAAAAGACAGTTGTGCTAGCGTTTCTACTTATACACCAGGCCAAAACAGCCAGAAAACAACCTGCAAATAGGTCATTAGCAATAGGTCATTTAGAATTAAAAGCAAAGTAAACAAGATGGAGTCAACTGGTAAAAGAATGCGAAAAGAACGATATAAAGCTGCTGAATGATTAGGTTTCTCACAGAAAGTGATGGTAACAGTAATAACAGTGGCGAAGATGTCATTGATAATGAAACTGAAGACGTTTTCACAAAAAATGTAGACTTTGAAGGCTCGGATGACAGTGACCCAGATTCAGTAGCAGCCGCAGCTGAACCTCCAGGTTAGTAATTATTTGCAGACATTATTTATGTCACCTATATATCAGCTATGTCTTTAGGTATAACAAAACACTAAATGTCACATTTATATTGATAAATTGTTCAGTTTGAAAAATGTCAACTATAATAAAACATTTTCATTTACAGTTGTGGCCGCGGCTGAACCATCTGTAAATACAAATCCTCTTGGCAGAGGGAAGCTTTGCCGTCATACTGCAGACCGTGGTGATAGTGCAACTACATCACAAGTACAGACAAGAAGAAGCAGTCTTCCATGGAAAACAACTCCAAAAGATGTCCATCAGTTTCCTTTCATTGCACAACCAGGCATAGCCAAACGTATGGGTGTCAATGCAACTAATCTGGACTTCTACAAGCTCTTTGTTACAGATGAACTAATTTCAATGATTGTTCTTGAGACAAATCGCTATGCAGCAGAACTGTGTGCTAAAATACCAGCTGACAAGCCTCATGCCCGAATGAGAAAATGGCAAGACATTGACCATAATGCTATATGGAGAATGTTGGCGTTGACGATGGCTATGGGAATAATCAAGAAGCCTATGATCGACTTGTACTGGTCAGGTCAACTACTGTTAGAAACTCCATTCTTTCCATCAGTAATGAGCCAAAATACATATAAGCGAATATTACAGGCTGTTCACTTTCAAAACAATGCAACACAGAAACCCAAGGGTTAGCGCAATTGGAAGCTTCGTCCATTCTATGACATTATCACAAAGCGATTCCAAATAGTTTATATCCCGGAACAAGACATTTCAATTGATGAATCTCTACTGCTTTTCAAAGGAAGGTTATATTTCAAACAATACATACCTACAAAACGCTCAAGATTTGGCATCAAATCATATGAGCTGTGTGAGACACGTAGTGGATACACCTGGAAGTATATGCTATACTCAGGTCAAGATGCAGTTCTAAGTGATGGTTTACATGGCAGTAGCTACTGTATTGTGCTGAATCTGATGGATGGACTGCTTGATCAAGGCTATCGATTGGCTGTGGATAACTACTACAACAGCCCAGAACTCTGTATGGATCTGTATGACCGAGCAACATCCTGCTTTGGAACGGTATGATCCAGTCGAGTTGGTATGCCTACTGACCTGCGTCTAAATGTAGATGGAAGCAAATTGAAATGAGGAGATGTCACATATCGTACAACAGATAAACTGCTAGCACTTTGCTGGTATGATAAGAATTAGGTAACAATGTTGTCCAACTGTCATGATGGCTCTGTAGTTCACACTGGAAAAAGAGATCGTAATGATCAGCCAATTCGAAAGGCACAAGTTATCGTTGACTACAACAACATAATGGGCGGTGTAGACAGAACAGATCAGTTACTAGAGTATTATGCTTTTCTGCGCAAAACTGTAAAGTTGTACAAGAAAGTTGCCTTTCATCTGTTGGACATAGCAGTACTCAATGCTCAGATACTCTGGAGCAAGTCCCACCCAGAGGAGAAAGTGACAGGACTTGACTTCCGTATGAAGCTTATGTTGGCTATCATTGAAGCAGTTGGTCCTGATGCTAGTGCATGTGATGCTGGTGGCCGACCAAGTACTGGTGTTTCCCCATTTCGTTTGATTGCTAGACATTTCCCTAGTCTCATTCCACCAACTGAGAAGAGAACTACCGTATTTCGACAGTGTCGTGTGTGCAATGAGAGTCTCGGACATCGTCAAGCTGCTGGTGACAATCGTAAATGTGTTGAAACTAAATATCACTGTGCTGACTGTGGAAATGTACCACTCTGTGCTGCACCATGTTTTGCATATTTTCATAATAATGAAGATCTTAAATAACTTGTAATTTTTATGATCAATTAAAATTAAATTGAATGTATGAAACTAATATCGATTGCTTTTATAAATAAAGTGCACCTATTTTCATGTTTTTGAGCCTTCAGTTATACATATTTGTGTTGCTGTCTCATTTTTCTATCAAATGGTATATAATACATGACCATAGCAGAAAGAAAATCACTGTTATAACATATTGAATAAGACCGGCACAATTTTCCTGAGAGATGGAAAAATTAACCCGGCTGCAGAATGTGGATTAGAAATTTAAAGGGAGCCTTGATAGGGTTAAGTGACGTACTGGCTAAAGGTTCAAAGGGCGGCTTGAGAAGTTGCCCTAGAACAACATTCAGGTCCCATGCCACTGGTGATGGTTTAATGGGAGGCTTGGTTAGTAGAAGATATTTATTTATTGCTTTTATATACCGCGCTCTTTAAAATCAGTGCGGTTTACATTTAACATTTTTACGCATAACAGACATACTGCTGTGCACTTACAATGAACGGGTACATACAACTTGGTTCAACTGGGGTAACTATCTACATCTTTTTACAGTTATATACAAACTTGACATGGCAAGGTGTATGGTTGGTGATGTTAAATTACTGGGTTGAATTACTGGGTTGAGAGTAGTGTAGGAGAAAGAGGTGATGCTTTAGTGCTTTTCTGAATTGGGCGAGATCTGTGATTGCATGAAGCATGCTACAAGTGGCTGAGAGGAAATGGGCTGTCCATCTAAGGGTATGTGAGAGGTCGTAACTGCACTTACTGTAGGTGTACTCTTACCAAATTGGTTTTGAGTCCAGATGAAGAAAGATGGAGGAGATACTGGAGCAGCGCCTCCACCAGAGCTGAGAAGGGATTAAGATTCTTCTGAGAACACCAGATAGAAAACCTATGTCACTTAAAGGCGTAGGATGTCAGGTGGATGGCTTTCTAGAAGTTAAGAGGATGCCCTTAACCTCCTGAGGAAGGTTAATATTTTGAAGGCTATGCCTTCAGAAGCCATGCTATGAGATGGAGAGACTGTGAATTGGGATGGAGCAGCATCCCCTCCTCTTAACAGAGTCGATCTGGAGCAGATCCCAAATCTAGTGGTTGAGTATGAGACAGATGTAGCAGAAGAGTGTACCATTGTTGACATGTCCAGTGTGGGGCTATGAGAATCATGAAGCCCTTGTCCGCCTGGAGTTTGAAAAGAGTCTTGGGAATTAGGGGAATGGGAGGGAACACATAAAGGAAGACATGTCCCCAGTGGAGGTGAAAAGCATCCACTTGCTGGCTGTCCAATGCAGGAGTCCTGGCACAGAAGTGAGGGAGCTTGGCATTCTGAGGAGTGGTGAAGAGGTCTATCTCTGGAGCCCCCCAGACCTGAAAGATGTAGGACACTGTGTCTACATGAAGGGAACATTCGTGAGGAAGGAGGATACGACTTAATCTGTCCACTAAGACATTGTGTTTGCCCGGATGACACACTGCTTGGAGGTGAATGTGATGATGCATGGCAAAGGACCAGAGATGTAGAGTTTCCTTGCAGAGGGACCAAGAACCTGTTCCACCTTGCTTGTGTTCATGTAGAACATGGCCATTTGATTGTCAGTTTGGACTAGGACTCTGTGGTAACGTAGGTGGTCCTGGAACATCTTGAGAGCATTGAAAATAGCTCAGAGCTCCAGTATATTTATCTGGAATTGTGACTCCTGCTATGACCAGAGGCCCTGAGTGAAGAGAGATCTCACATGTGCTCCCCAGCACAGTTTGGATACATCCGTCATCAGGGTACATTAATGTGCAGGCATCTGAAATGGTGACCCTACAAGGAGATATTCTGGGGAACACCACCACTGGAGAGATGCGATCAGTGGGGTAGAGACTTTTATCTTGTCGCTGAGGCGACCTGAGACTTGAGTCCACTGGTAGGCCAGAGTCCATTGGGCTGTGTGCATGTGCAGACAGGCATAGGGAACTACATGCATCAGTGATTGCATATGATCCAGAAGTTGTAGCATTTCTTGGGCAGTGAAATAGTCCTTGAGACATACCTGAGATGCTAGCTGATTGAGACAAGTGCAGCGGAGTTGGGACAGAAATGTCCTTGACTGTTGAGTGTTTAAGAGGGCCCCTATGAACTCCAGAGTTTTAGAGGGAACGAGTTGGGACTTTGGAAGATTTATAACAAATCCCAAATGTTGCATGGTGCATGAGAGAGATAGGCTGGCCTCCTGAGAGGTGCCTGCTCTTATGAGCTAGTCATCTAAGTAAGGGAAGACAAATATCCCGAGTCCTTAGAAATGTGGCTACTACTGCAATGCACTTTGTGAAGATTCTTGGGGCAGAGGCGAGGCTGAAAGGTAGGACTCTGTATTGATAGTGTCTTCCTTGAAACATGAAGCACAGGAACTTTCTGTGCTCCGGGTGAATAAGCATATGAGTGTATGCAGTCCTGACTCTGGAGATAGGGGGAAAGGGTCCCTAGAGAAACCATCTTGAACTTCTCACATCTGAACACTTGTCTAGGTCCCTGAGGTCCAGAATGGGCCTGTATCCCCCTGTTTTCTTTGGAATATGAAAGTAGGGAGAATAGAAGCCCATTCCCTGCTGGGATGTTAGAACCTCTTCTATGGCACCCTGCAGTAGTAGACAGGTGACTTCTTGCAGTAGCAGAGCAGTGAGAGGGGGCTGAGAATGGAACTCTCTTAGTGAGGTTGAGGGGGGGGGGTAGGCTTTTCAGATGGTCTGTAGCCCTCTCGAGAATTACTTTTAATGTCCACTGCTCCGAGGTGATGAGATGTCATCTGTGGACATAATGACAGAGTCTGCCAGGAATGTGGATAGGGTCGGGATTCTTCAGAGGCAGGACAGCTATGTTCTCTAGAAAGGAGTCAAAGACCCGGAGCAGCCTGAGCCTGTTGAGGTGACTGAGTCTTGGGAGTCTGAGCCTTCTTTTGATGTTTTGGAGGCTGTTGTCCCTTTTGAGGAGCATGATGCTGACAATGAGCAGCAGGAGTCTAAGAAGAATACTACTACTTATTTTATAAAGAAGGCCTTCTTTGCTACTGCCTTATTTTTAGCTTGGTTGGCAGTAGATCTAGAGAGCCTGTTCAGGGTAGTGTTCTCAGATTCTGAGAGGCCTTGTCCTGCCAGTCTCTGCCAAAAAGGTTTTCACTGGTGCAAGGGATATTACCCAGCTTATCTTGAACCCATTGTTCAAGATTCGAGCCATGCAATCTTGCGTGTACTGATGCAGATTGATGTAGCTTTGCTGGTGCACTCAAAGCAATCAAAAGTTGCCTGTTGACAAACTTTGAGATATTCTGAGTATGCTTTACAAGGCTAAGATAATCTGCCCTCTTGTCATCCAGGAGAAGAGGAGCCATTAATTCCAGATCCTTAGTTACCTCCTTGAGGAACATACCCATGTAGAATATGTAAGAATTTATTCTCACTGAAAGCATGGAAGCAACGTCGACCAAAAGCATCAAGGGTTCTCGATTCCCTACCCAGAGGGAAAGAGGAATGAGTCTTTGCGCTTTTGATTCGATGCATTGCCGATTCTACTACCATGGAATGGTGCAACAATTGTGTCTTTTGAAAACCAGGACATTCCGGTACTTGGTACATGGTATTGAGCCGGTGGGTATGGGGAGAAATAGTAAGAAGTGTCTCCCACATACGAAGCATGAGGTTGTGGAGTTTACAGTGAATAGGAAGTGTAGCCGCTTCTTTTGGAGCTGTTGGGTATTGAAGAATTTCCAGTTCTTCATCCCTATGTTCTTTCTCCAATGTTACTGTTATGGACAGGCCCCTGGCAACATTGTGAATAAAGTCTTGAAAAGACATGCCCTCTGGTGGAGACATGCGATGTTGTGGAGCCGGGGATGGTCCTCCAGTAGAGTCTGTAAGTCTCGAGTACTGGCCGATTCATCATCAGATGAATCGAAATCCAAAGACCTGAAGTATCGATGGGCAGTGTGCTCCCACTCCGTGCGAACTCGGTACCCGTCGAAGCTGACTGGAAGTAGATTGCCAAGCAATGGAGGGTAAAGTGGCTAGCCCAAATTCATAAGGAGTGTCAGTGAGAATCAAACCTGGATTTCCTGGGTACTAGGCTACTTCTCCACTCAATAGAATAGACTTGTGGTATTTGTGACTAGAGAGTTCAGAGCTTTCTTAAGGTGGCATAAGCCACTCAGGTTAGGAGGAGGGATTTTCTGGCCTTGAAGGCACAAATGCTTCAATTAGGATTACTTTTTTGCTAAGATATCCTCGCCATTGTGCTGCAACCCATCAGGGAAGAGATTCATCTTCTATAATTCTGACCAGCTCACAAACTTTATTGCAGATTGGAATGTTTAATAATTAGTTATTACAGATTCTATTTTTTGTGGTTGGACAACGGAGTTGTGGTTTAACTATCTGAGACTATTGTAGGCAAGATATGCCTGATTTCCTTAATGTTTTTCTGAGATTTTTTTTCTCTTTCTTTCAGAAATGAGGATTTTAGGTTTGCTTCCTGGATGAAGTGCTGGATTTGTTTATTGTACCTTTTCTTTATTATTTGTTTGTAACCTTAAAATATTTGTAATAAATAAATAAATAAGAACTTGAGCGAGTTGGCCTCCATAGTCTTCTGATTAGCTGCTTCTTGTAAACTTGAATCAGTAAGCGTGAACACACAGGCAAAGCTCCTGCTCATTTGCTTCCAGTGAATTTTCAGACATTCAGTGTAAGAGGAATCATTTAGGTTGTTTCCCCTGCACAGCAAGAACCACAGCCGGTAAACACATTCACCCTTTAGCTTCACAGCTTATTTAGTATGTGAAGTTGATTACTTTCAAAACCTCAAAGAGTTACCAATTTATCATCTAAGAAATACATTGAAAGTCAACAGCCATGTGACTGAAATTAATCAAAATGTAATCAAATAAAGAGGAAAAGCTTGTACTGCTGCAATTTGATGTTCTTCATCTACTGAAGTATGACCTGAAGGAGAACCACACATTCTAATTGCTAATATCACCGCCTCACCGAGAGCACAGTCTAATGAACTTTCAGGTTGGTCTTCTAGGCTTACTGGATTGCTTTAATAATTCTTCTCCTTCACTAACAGGGGGAAAAAAGTACTAATTCCTGAAGTTAGGGCTTTTTGGTACAGGACTTTCCAGTTTGCCAGGAAACTCACAAATGTAGCATACAAGTATGAGAGGTGTTGATGGATACTTACCATTTAGCTTTGTTTTGTGGCTTCATAATCACACGTCATAACAGAGCCTAACTCAGTTTGCTGACACACCTGATAAGCAGGACGTCTCTCTTAATTTCGACCAACATCACTGCTTTGACGTCTTGTAGCCAAGCAGAAGAATGCTGTTGACAGACATCTTCAACTGTCCTTGCCTGCCCGGTGCCTTTCTCATTATCGGCTTATCAGCATCCAGTCAGCCTTGTGGAGCTTTGAGGACCTTTTATTAAAGCCCGATAACATACAGCAGATTTTTATTATGGCACACCTGATGCATGGACCCTGCATACAGGTCTAATTTATGTTATACAATTGTTCAAACTAACAAAGATTCACAGATTTAATTTTCTACCTCTGCTCTGTAATTTACAATAGGTATTCATCTCCTTCTCTAACTTTCAAACCTGCCGTATGAACGACTCAAAGCAAACATAGGAGATAAACACAGTATGATGTCATCAAACCAGATGAATTCCTCCTAAGAGTTAGAATAGCTCCCTTCAAAGGCACACCATTAATATCTGCCAGTTTAGAAATGTAAGATGTTAGACAATCAATGGCAATTTTTGCTTATTGTGATAGTACGGGATGAAATTACATCTAGCAATAGATTCATTTCTTATCAGAAGATTCCGGAACAAAATGACTCAGCCACTGTGCAATTCATTACTGTTCTACCTTTCCTAACAATGGGCATTATGAGCAAATAACACAGAACTGCTGCCTGCTGTAAACTAAGACCATTAGTTTGTTGGAAGGAGACTCTGGTTTAGAATTAGAAATGTTTTATATTTTAGACATAGCACAAATACAGATAACTTTTGAAATGATCTTAGGATACGTCATGAACAGAAACAAACTATTTCTGAAGGAACATAATCCTGGCTATTTGAATATTATGGCATGGGAAGGAGAATATGGACTGTTTTAAGCTGTTCAGGCACCAGAGGGCGCTCCTTCTCATTTTTAGAGAAGAACTGCATCAGGTCTGAAAGAAGAGCCATTTTCTTACAGGTTTTCTTCAGGCTTGCAGGCCTCCTCTTAAACAAGTCATTTTAGGGGAAATTTTCAGTAACCCAATTCAGTTATATATGTACTTTTGTACCCATATAAAGCGTAGTTACTCACCTGTAACAGGTGATCTCTGGGAACAGCAGGAATTTAGTCTTCACATATGGGTATCGTCGGTACCGACGGAGCCTGTGCGGGAACGCTCCCCAGCATCCAATAGGAATGCCTTTGGGAGCATACCTCAGCACATGCGCGCTGCCTTCCCACCTTTCCAACTGTCCCGCTTCAGTTAAGTTTGTAGCTGAGTGAAAGGATAGAGGGAGAGAGGAAAGAGACAAAGAGATAGAGAGACAACTCCTAGGGGAGGTGGGTGGGTTGTGAAGACTAAATTCCTGCTGTTCCCGGAGATCATCTGTTACAGGTGAGTAACTACGCTATCTCCAGGAATAAGCAGGAATGTAGTCTTCACATATGGGGACTCCCTAGCTGAAGATCCCAGGGAGATAGCCCCAGGAAGGTGCCACCCTAGAAGGTGGGAATCCTCCCTCCCATGGATCTCTGGCATTCCACCAGGGTTGGTGGGTAGGAGTTGATTTAGGTCTGAAAGAGATTTTGAAGAACAGCTTGGCCAAAGAAGGCATCCCGATGGGAGGCTTTATCCAGGCAGTAGTGGGCTGTGAAGGCGTGTACCGAAGCCCAGGTGGCTGCTCGACAAATGTCATCGATAGACACAGAGTGGAGATTAGCCATAGAAGCTGCCATGGCTCTCACGTTATGAGCTGTGACATGGTCCTGAAGAGGAAGACCCTTACTCTCATAAGCAAAAGGATATGCATTGGGCAATCCATTTAGATAAAGTTCTTTTGGAGACTGGAAGTCCCAAATGACTAGGGTCAAAAGCTATAAAACGTTGTGAGGACTTTCTATGTTGCTGTGTTCTTTGTATGTAAAAGGCTAAGGCCCTTTTACAATCCAAAGTATGAAGGTTTCTTTCTGCATTGGAGGCGTGAGGCCTCGGAAAAAATACAGGAAGATAAATTGATTGATTTAAATGAAAAGGCGAAACCACCTTTGGCATAAAGTTTGGATGAGTTCTAAGAACAACCTTATCATGATGAAACCTAGTATAAGGAGGATCAGCCACTAAAGCTTGCAATTCACTAATGTGACGTGCAGAGGTGATTGCAATTAGGAAGATGACCATCCAGGTCAAAAATGTAAGGGCTGTAGTGGCTAAAGGTTCAAAAGGCAGCTTCATGAGCTGCCCGAGAACTAGATTTAGATCCCATGCCACCGTTGATGGGAGGTTTGGTTAATAGAAGGCCTCTCATAAATCTTGATATGAGTGGATGAGAGGAAATTGGTTGTCCATTCAGAGGCTTATAAGAAGCTGCAACTGCACTAAGATGGACTCTTACTGAATTGGTCTTTAGACCAGAATTCGATAAGTGAAGGAGATACTCTAGTATCAATTCTAAGGGTATGACAAGGGGGTTTAATCCCTTCTTGGAGCACCATATAGTAAACCTTTCCACTTGAAGGCATAAGATCTTCTTGTGGAAAGTTTCCTAGAAGCCTGAAGGATATCTTTTCCCTGTTGGGACAGGTTGAGATCCTGGAGGTCTAAGCCTTCAGCAACCAGGCCATGAGGTGCAGGGACTGGGGATTTGGGTGCCATAGCATCCTGTTCTCCTGGGAAAGGAGTTCTGGAGCATGCCCTAACTCCAGAGGTGCTGCTTGAGAGAGATGTAGAAGCAGGGGATACCACGTTTGGCGTGGCCATCGTGGTGCTATGCGGATCATGCGACCCCTGTCTCTCTGAAGCTTGAAGAGTATTTTGGGGATGAGGGGAATGGGTGGGAAGGCATAAAGGAAGTCCTGACCCCAGTGAAGGAGGAAGGCATCCCTTGCCTGACAATTGTGAGCCGGAATCCTGGAACAGAACCGGGGAAGTTTGGCATTCAATGGACTTGCAAAGAGGTCTATGTCTGGAGTGCCCCAGAGATGAAATATCTTTGCCACCTGATGTAGGTGGAGGGACCACTCGTGAGGCAGCAGTACTCAACTGAGTTTGTCTGCCCAAAGGTTTTGAATGCCTGGAAGATATACCACTAGAAGGTGAATTTGATACACTTTGGCGAGGGCCCACAGTCACAAAGCTTCGTTGCATAATGACAGAGAGCCTGTTCTGCCCTGCTTGTTCACATAGAACATGGCTACTTGATTGTCCGTCTGGACTAGGACTGTCTTGTAGCTGAGCTGGGCATGGAATACTCGAAGAGCTAAATAGATTGCTCTTAATTCCAGGAGGTTTATGTGTAAACCAGCCTCCTGTGGAGTCCAGGTTCCCTGGGTAGAGAGATGATTCAGGTGTGCTCCCCAACCCATCTGTTGTTAGGGTGGCCTGAAAAGTGGGTTGATGAAAAGGAGATCCCACTGTCATGTTTTCTAGTGACTGCCACCATTGGAGGGACAAAATTAGTCATTGAGAGTTTATTATTTTGTCCGACAAATGACCTGTGGCCTGTGTCCACTGTGTGGATAGGGTCCACTGAGCTGCTCTCATGTGGAGGCGAGCATATGGGACTACATGAACTGTGGATGCCATATGTCCTAGTAACTGTAGTAGCTCTCGAGCAGTGAGGGAGGATTTGCCTGCTGCTTGAGAAGCTAGTTGCATTATGCGAAGACACCGGGCCTGTGGAAGGAAAGCCTTTGCCTGTCTGGTATCTAGACAGGCTCCTATGAATTCCAGGCATTGGGAAGGAACAAGTTGGGATTTTGGGAAGTTTAATACCAATCCCAAGTATTGGAGAATTCGCATTGTACGGGATAGTGCAGTGCTGGCCTCTGCAACTGTAGGGGCTCGAATGAGCCAGTCGTCTAAGTAAGGGAAGACAAATATCCCCAGGGTTCGTAGAAATGCGGCTACTACTGCCATGCATTTCGTGAATACCCTTGGTGCTGAAGCCAGACCAAAGAGAAGAACCCTGTACTGGAAATGTCTTCCCCTGAAAAGGAATTGTAAGAATTTCCTGTGATCTGGATGGATGAGAATGTGAGTGTATGCATCCTTTAAGTCTAGAGAGCAAAGCCAGTCCTGGCTTTGAAGGTATGGCAGAAGAGTTCCTAGAGAAATCATTTTGAACTTCTCTCGAAACAGGTATTTGTTCAATTCTCTGAGGTCCAAAATGGGTCTGTGTCCCCCTGTTTTCTTTGGAATAAGAAAATAGGGGGAGTAGAACACTGCACCCTGTTGAAGAATGGGCACTTCCTCTATTGCCCCTTGGCAAGAAGTGTCGAGACCTCATAATCTAACAGATTGTCTGCGGAGGTTTGAGAATTGAATTGCTTTAGAATTGTAGGAGGGGGCATGCTGTAAAAATGAAGCTTGTACCCTTCTCCTACAATGGACAAAGTCCAATCTTCTTCTGTTATCTGATGCCATCTGTTGGCAAAGTGGCATAACCTGCCCGGGATATTGGGGGGTTGGGGACGCCTCAGAGGCAGGAAGGCAAAGCTCTCTAGGAAGGAGTCAAAGCCCTTGAGGGGGCTGAACCTGGAGAGCTGGTTGGGCTCTCGGGCCTTTTGGCTTCTTTTGCTGTCTAGTTTGCCCCTTTTGGGCAACCTGACCCTGAGTCTGACTCTTCTGGGTATAGGAAGAATACAATTTCCTCTTTTTGCTGAAAGAGGGTTTTTTATAAGGCTTCTTTTTGGCTGGAGTGGCTGTAGATTTTGACAATCTATCTAGAGAAGTATTTTCAGCATCTAACTCATTAGCCTTTTCCTGCCAGTTCTTGCCGAAGAGATTCTCCCCCGTGCAAGGAATGTTGCCTAATTTGTCCTGTACCCAAGTCTCCAAGTCTGATGCCTGCAGCCAGGCAATCCGTTGTGTACCAATGGCAATAGCAGATGTTCTGCTGATGCATTCGAAGCAGTCAAAGGCTGCACGATTTATAAACTTGGAGACATCTTGAGCATGCTTAACTAGAGCAAGAAAATCTTGTCTCTTGTCATCTGGGAGAAATGGGCTCATAAGTTCCAAGTCTCCTGTGACTTCCTTGAGGAACATTTCCATATATAGAATATATGAACTGATCCTAGCTGAAAGCATGGAAACTTGAAAAGTGCGGTGCCCAAAAGCATCCAGAGTCCTACATTCACGACCTGAAGGATTAGATGCATGCCTCTTTGCACTTTTCATCCTACGCATGGCTGACTCTTCTACCATTGAATGGTGTGGCAGCTGAGTTTTCTGAAATCCAGGACATGGCGGAACGTGATACATAGTATCAAGTCTCCTAGAGTGAGGAGAAGTAGTCAGAGGTGTCTCCCACATTCTGAGCGTCAAATTATGCAGAATTTCATGGATAGGCAGAGTGGCTTCCTCCTTAGGAGCTTTAGGATATTGGAGAATTTCCAATTCCTTTGCTCTGGGTTCCTCTTCAGGAGCTACTGTGATGGAAAGACCTTTGGCCATATCCTCTGGAGGTGACATTCTGCGCTGGGGAGAAGAGGGATCTTCTGGGAGAAACCCTCTGGTACCAGCAGAATTGTCAGAGTCTTCGGAATTGGAGGATTCAAAGTATTCCTGACCCCGATGCTCTTGCAAAGCCCGGTCCCGGTATCGATCGAAGTCGGTACTGAGTTGATCCGATACAGATCAGTCGATTCCAGCCAGAGATGGCGTGGGAAGAATTCCCACCGGGGCCTGTACCGTCGGTACTGGTATCGTCGGTACCGGTGTCTGTACCGGTGTCGGTACCGGTGCCCATTGGACCAACGGTACCGCAGCTGAGAGAAGAACTGCGATGCTGCATTCGATAGCGAGGAACCTCTGGTCTATCGACACTGCCGATGCCTGGGTGTCGGTACCGGTAAAAACGTCCGGAACCCCTGAGCATGGCACAGGTAGTTCTTGCGAGGTTGGGGCCTCGAGAACATCCTGAAGCCCCATCTATGCTTTGGAAGCCGAAGCCTCCCGCCGGGGCTGTTTTGCCAGTGTGGTTCCCTCAAGGGCAATGCTAATGGCCTCTCGATGCTTAGCAGGAGAGCTACCCTTTGAGGACCGACTTTTATGTTTAGTTACCTGAGATCCATGGGAGGAAGAAGAGGCCCTTGACGATGTCGATGCAATGGATCTGGCATCCGAAGAAAAGAGGGTACCGAGCTTTGCAGCCCAATTCTGTCTTCCTCTTTTAGTCATCCTCATACAGGAGAGACATTCAGTTGAAGAATGTTCAGGCCCTAGCATTTCAGACACCAATCATGGGTGTCAGTGACGGAAATGGTACCACCACCACACTTAGTACATTTTTTAAAACCACTAGTTGGTTTTTCCATGTTTTAGGAATATGGGGCCTAGTGCCCAAAATGGTGCCTAGCACCAAAAGAGAAATGTTTCTGACGAGAAACAGTTTAAAGTATAAAATATATATTTTTTTTTTTTTGAAAAATAAAAGAAAGGAAATGGCGGTACCGGTAATCGTCGTGCGACAGGCAAAGCAACCACAAGAAAACAAATTTAAAGACGGAATTTTCTGCGGTGACAGGGATTAGATCTTGTCGGCTCCACGGAAAACGAAGAACTGAAGAGGGACAGTTGGAAAGGCAGCACACATGTGCTGAGGGATGCTCCTAAAAGTGTTCCTATTGGACGCTGAGGAGCATTCCCGCACAGGCTCCGTCGGTACTGATGATACCCATATGTGAAGACTACATTCCTGCTTGTTCCTGGAGATCACATTTAAATTTCAAATAAAAAATATTGGGGTAACTTCTCTCTGAAGATTAGATATATGATTCTTGACTATAAAAGTACTCGTGGGCCTGCTCTATCTGAAGGTGAGATATTCAGGGTAAACTACACACATACAACTGAAAATTCAATTACACACACATTTTCTCCTCTGCCTTAACCAAGTCATAGAAATACTCCTTCCTTGCTACAGGTGAAAGGTATGTACATTGGGTCATGTTTACTAAAGGGTGGCATGGGATTAGTGCGGGGTTAGCCTGCAGTTTTGGTGTGATGCTGAAAGGTAGCCCCACGCCAGTAACCTCATGCTACCCTTGCAGCACCCGTTAGGGTGGTGACTGGGTGACATGGGGTATTCCTGGCATGATGCTGCTGGCATGGGCGTCTATAGCCCACACTACCTATGCTCAGCTGGTAGCATGGGTACAACTAATGCCACTCGATGGATCGTGTCAGTTGCATCCATGGCCATTCTGTGGCTCTGATGTATGGTTATTGCAGGGAGAAGGCTGTAGTTGGCAGCAGTTACCTCACAGTTCCACATTGGTAACATGGCCTAGACACACATTACCACTGTGGGGCTTAGTTAACACGCTCCACTGTGACACTTATTATTTACTCACTAGGCAGAGGACAAGTTTGAAATGGCCAGATGTACCCCTTAATGCTCTAAATGATGCAGAGAGATCGTTTGAAAACAGGAAAACAAAGCACTGGCATACTATGGAACTTATTGAGAGTGAAGGTTAGGGTCCACGTTGCTTACCGGCAGAGAGAGCAAACAAAACCATAGTCAGTATTTTGAAGTAGTACATATTCTCCACAGAAAGGGATTGGACGCAAAGTTATCTTTGTCCTGATGGCTATCCAAGCCACTCATCATCACTCCAATGGCTTGCATCTTTCAAAATGATGGCAGGTTCTGACCCTTAATCTCCATTACAGGTCCAATGATATGAACCTGGCCTGTGCTACAACGGCACAGGAATATGTGGCCCCCCTGAGACAACATCTGCAAAGCGCCTTTGCCTTTGTCCAAAAGAATTTCAAAGCCACTGCTAGAGGTAGAAAAGTCTACTAGGATTTGAGTTTTACCTCCAAAGAATGACAGATTGGTGGTAAGGCATTCTACTACAATTTTGGTAAGAATAACGTCAAAGAAAGCAAATTCTTGCCCAACTGGAACGGTCCATATCTTTTTGTAGATAAAGCTTCACCTGCTGCTTGTGAAATCAAAATAAAGAGAACTGTTGACAGTGGAAATGTCTTCAGATAGGTCCACGTTAACCAGCTTCAGCTGTACTATTCCTAGTTTTTGATGATCTTACTGAGAAACAAATGATACTAATCTTGAAAGAGAGAAGTTTGTTCTATTGTGCAGATGGAAAAGCATATCATGAGGGTCTTGTTCCTGATCCTGCTGCTACTAAGAGCAGAAGCTGACAGTGAACAGACCTGGCCCACTATCTGGGATGTTCAATGGGATATGCTTGGATTCCCGATTACCCAAACGCAGAGTCTTTGTGTCACTTGACCCACAACATGTTCTACAGAAACACTTTAACTCTTCTAGCACATACTCACAGGACACACAATAATGGTTAAAAGCATACATGGACTATGCCACTGCCAATCTACAGAATATTTGGGGTCAGTTAGAGATGGCCCTGAACCAACCCAGGAATCTAGTAGATTTAACACTTTTCTTGGATTTGCCACAGGTGCATTCTAGGCTGCATAGGGCTTAGTAAAACTTTCCCTCTTGTAAGCAATGCAAAATGCAAGTGTAATGTGTGGCTTTGAGTCAGTGCTGACTCCTGGCGACCCAGAAGCTCCTGGGATATCAAGGAATAAATCATAAATCATTGGCTATACTGGTCTTTATCTGCCGTCATTAATTATGTTACTATATATGGACATATTAGAATCTGTATACATACATGAGAGCTTACCATTTACTATGGTCTTATTTAATAGAATAGCAGGCTTGTTTCTATGCTTTGCCTGCCCCCTCCACGGCATAATTTTCTCTGAAAAATGAGAACTTCACATTGACATATCTGTGGAGGCCATCTTTGCAAAGTGGAATGAAATTCATTCTTCAGGACAGGGTGGGGGGGGGGAGAAGGGGGGAATTACTGATGCTCTACAAGCTTTGGAAATTCCAAAAAATCCATTTCCCTCATAATTTGATAGGGAATCACAGAGCACATTCCCTTTTTTCTAGCATTTGGGATGTTATACA
This sequence comes from Ichthyophis bannanicus, assembly GCA_033557465.1. Lineage (NCBI taxonomy): Eukaryota > Metazoa > Chordata > Amphibia > Gymnophiona > Ichthyophiidae > Ichthyophis > Ichthyophis bannanicus. Next base: position 111,748,303 of record CM066049.1, on the reverse strand, counting down.
ACAAGAATGATAGAAAACGAAGGGTAAGCACAGCTGCTAGAGAAGAGGTTAAACCAAAATGCTATTTTTGGCAATTCCTATTCCATAAAATATACCATTCCATGGGGAAAATGAGCAACTATGATTTCCTTTATCATATTTTCCATTGCCTGCCTGTTATTGACTTTTCACCCCTGCTGTGTTCCCCGCATGGTTTTGCTCTTTGAGTTTGGTCTGTGGGTTTAGCCTCACCATGAGCAGTGAAGTTGAAATGATAGGCTGGTGCATTGATACAGCAGTCTTTTTTTTCTTCTTCTTAAGGAAATGCAATTATATTATTATCCATTAAGGGTACCCAATATTTGGAGGCTTCCTACTTTGGTAGCATAATTTCTTTAAAATAAAAATTCACTTTTGCAAATTTTATTGGCAAACAGCTAAATGGAAATGTTTTGATGACTGTTGTTATTAAGTGCCATTGAGTTAGTGTCAACTCCTGGTGACCCTCTGGCTAGTTGACCTAAACTGTGTTCGGTCTTCAGCCAAGCAGCTCATTGTTGATAGAGTGGTATCCATAGCTGCTGTTATTGTATCAATCTATCTCATTGCCGGCCTTCCTCTTTTACAGTGGGTGACCTTCTACCTTGCCAAGCATATTGACCATTGACAAGCAGTAAAACTCATTCACATAACTAGTCACCAATCCTCCTTTCTTTTTTTTCTAAATCCACTAAAATATGGCAGAACTGTGCATTTTGTCTTTTCCATCCTCCACTAAAATTCAAGGGATGTACATGGCGAACAAGAAATTCAGTTTGTGCTATTCATTTTGTGATTGGCTTTTCCTTCACTTCGCTTTTGGGACTGTGCTTAGCTGTGCGAGGGATTGTGCTTTTTCCCCGTTGGACTATATAAGGAAGTGGCCTAAGCAATAAATTGAGAACTAGGGAAGCCAGGATTTAGTCATTATATTTATAATAATAATTAGTAGTAATATCCTACTTCTCTCACTGACTCTCTGTGATTTTGGGCACATCATTACCTCCTGTTGTGTTAGTTACCCACTTTGAGACCCTTTTACTAAAGGTTTTAATGTGTCTTAATGAAGTTAATGGATGTTACGTACCCACAGTCTTTTTATTTCTATGGGCACAATGGCACTTAATGTGTGTTGATTTCATTAAGATGCGTTAAACTTTAGTAAAAGTGCCACTTAGCATGTAAGCTCTTTGGGGAAGGGACATATATACCTGAATAGCTATTACCACTGTACAGTGCTGTGTACATCCAGTAGTGGTATAAAACATCTGTTTACCTTTTAAAGCAAGAACAGGATTTATATATAATGCAAATATTTGCCAGCATTATTGTTTTAAATGGTTTATCTTTACTTTGTTTAACATATTAATGAACTTAAATATTTTGAATAGTATGGTTATTATCAAGGCATATTTTGTGGGCACATACAATGGTATACAGAAGGATTATTGTTCTTATAAATGTCTGTTACACCCACAAAGTCATTGTGCACACAGTATTTCCCTGTACTAACTGTGACTCAGTGGCCTCTCAGCTGGTCTTGCCTCTCCTACAGAAAAATAGAAAGAACTTCTCACTTGTTAACATCTAATAACCAAGACCACCCTTCTCATCCTTGCCAAATTTCAACTAGTTTCAAGAGTTGTGCTTTCAAACTTTCTGAAATCGCGCATCTGACAGCTGAGACCTAAAAGATCATTAAGAACTCCTTGTTTACTAAGACATTTTTTACATAGCTTGGGAGATATAAATTATGAAGCTTCAGAAAGCTCCACCTATGGCACAGTGCCATAGTTTTATTTAGACCAAAGTGAATCTGGCTGCTGTTTTATAGAGCCCAACCTCTTGCAGGTGCCACACATACATGTAAGGTGAGGATACAGCAAAAACAGCTGAGCAGAATTAAGGAATGGAGACTTTTAAAAATGAGAGAGTCGGTGAAATAATGTTTAGATGTACAAATATGAGAGAGGGGTTTCCCAACTTCATTTTTCTACTCCTTTTGGGTTTCAGGTTCAATTGAAACCTGACCCAGATAGCATAATGCAAACATGAACCTTAAGCATGTTTTTTTTTTACCATACTTCTCTTCCCTTGCCTTCTTCTGTTGTAGTGATATTCCCCCGCCAAGGGGTCTGGACTGCAGTTCTCTCAGAACTTAGTGCTAGTACAGAGGGTTCCCTTTCTTCCATCCCCAGGGGCTATGAACACTGTTTTGCAGCATCCTTTGTGGCTGTCAGTCTAAAGACCTGAAAGTCAGGTCTGAGAATCAAACCCAGGTGTCCCACACAGCCAGGGCCGGCCCCAGAGTTGGTTCAAGGTGTTGGTACCTTAGGCAAACCTTAAGCCTACAGCTGTCAGAATCTAGTTTTGAATGCCCTGCTCTTTGCTGCCCCCTCCCTCTCTCCCCCCCCCCCCCCGAAGCTGCTGCCCTAGGCAACCACCTAGTTTGCCTAGTGATTGGTAGTGACTGGACTGGTCCTGCACACAGCTGCACCACTGGACTATTTAGTAAGCCGATATTTTGAACAATGTAGGGAGCACATCAGCGTTCTAAATCCAGGAAGAGCAAAGGTCTTGCTAAGGACAACACTCAATGGTGCCAAAGGAAAAGAGAAACAGATTGACTAACACAAATGGTGCCCATCTGGGGGCATGGTGCTGAAGGTGCTGAAAAACCCAGAAAGATCTCAATCAATGAAATGAAATCTAAGTTATTATGACTGGTCTGGTCCCTTTTTCTTTTTATACCAGCACTAAAAAAAAACCTCACCAAGGAAACAATCAATACCAATATTATACCGCGATGCAAATCAATTCAATTTAATTCTATTCAATAGAAGATCTCTGAAGGAATCAACTTTAGCTATGAAGATTCCATTCCAATTCTAGCATTCAAAGTGGAGGAGAAAAGGCCTCAGTACACTGTCCCTCTGTACGGCATTTATCATCTGCCTGAAGAGGAACTGCTTCAAACCACCATCATGGGTTTTAATTAATTAATTAATTTATTTACCGTTTTTTAAATTTATTTACCAATTTAAAAAACTCCTCCCTCCTGCCTCTTTTAATAAATATTTGTATTCAAATTCACAATATTCAACTTTTTTTCATCGATTACCTCAGAATGAGCTGTTTTCTGAAGATAAAATTACAGGTGTGTTCCCATACCTCGGTGGAATACCTAGGGTTGTAAAGATATTACACCATTTCTAGCCAATCTTAAGTCTACATCCTTGTTTTTCCAATAAACATCTCATGATTGCCTATTCCAGAGGACCCAATGTGCGGGATATGGTGGTTAAGACCACATCTCCTCTTGACCGGCCTCCCATAGTCCATCCAGACCCAGGTCACTACACATGTGGCTCATGCCGTTATTGCCAAATGGCTCTTTTGGGCCCCTCTTGGACAGATGTTCATACTTTGGTTATTTATAGATCTAAATGGCATACTGATTACGATTCCACCTTTGTGATTTATTTAATTCAATGCCCGTGTTTCCTGTATTACGTTGGACATACTGTGAGAAGTATTAAGGTCCATTTAGGAGAACATGCCTCCCACCTTCGTACGAAGAATCTAACAGCGCCTTTAGTGGAACACTGTTTACAACAAACACATGCTTTTGACCATCTGAAGTGGCGTGTTCTTGACAGTGTTCCACCGGATCCCATGGGCGGTAACTGTATTTCCAAATTACAAAAATTAGAACAACGATGGATTTACACACTCGGAACGGTCTCCCCTAGGGTCTAAATGTATCCTTGGAATGGTACAGCATGCTGTAATTTGGCAGGTCAATTTTTGCTATACAACTGGTCAACCTCCTTCCATTCAACCAATAGGTACAGGGGATTCCCTGGTTTATAGGGTTTCCCCACGTTCCATTGGTTGTAGTAAGCTCCCTATTTTTGAATGACTGGTTCAGATTGTTCTTCAATGAGGATCATGGTTCATCAAGCGTTTATGTCACACACCGATTCTTTAAAGGTTTGAATCCCCTGCTCTGTGGACATTGAAGCTTTTACTACTATAGGATCCATTCAACCTGATGCAGGGTCAGAAATGTTTCTGACCCAAAACGTGCCACGTCATTCAAATTTCTGTGGTTTCTTTAAGCTCGTGGAAAGCCTATAAGTGTTTCAATTATTACACTGTTTTTCAAATGATTAAAAGGAGTGGTCACGGCGAGGGGAGGGTTTTGATTCCTCCCTCTTAAGAATGATCGCTCCAACAAAAAGTTAGTGTTGTAGAGGTTCTTTTCTATTACGCCAGGGTTTTGTTTGATTCCCCATGTCAAACTGACATAACCATGCTAAATGATGTCCTCTCTCTCCTGTGCTCTGTAAATAAGTGTGTTTTTTCTCACATTGTTTCCATCTGATATCACCTAATGCTCATAGTATCGCACAATGCACATGCAGTACAAGCCATTTGGACACATTTTAGATATTCTTTGTTTTAACTCCTTCCCTTCTGGCTCTCACACTACTGATGGAGCAAGAGCAATGACAGGTGAGGTTAACGGTTTCATAGCCCTCTGTAGACAGCATGATGACTTCCCAGATTTCCTTTCTTACCACTGCATCATTCACCAGCAAGTTTTGGCAAGCAAGAGACTCAATACAAAGACTGTCAAGGACATCACTTTCAAAATTGTAAATTCAGTTTGTGGAAGATCACTTCAAAGACGGCTTTTCAATCTTACTCTTGATGAAGGGGCAGCGAAAATCATTTTGCATACAGATGTAAGGTGGCTAAGTAGGCACAAATTTCTGCAAAGATTTCATGATTTGCTGAATGAAATAAGAAGTTTTTTGAAGGAGAGGGGAGATGACCAAGCAGAATTAGAAGATGAGGAGTGGTTATGTGATCCGGCATTTCTCACTGACTTTACAGGCAAACTAAGTGATATGAACCTTGAACTACAAGGTAAAAACAAATGCATTGGCGAGATGATGAGTACAGTTTCATCCTACGAGAGCAAATTTGAGCTAATGGTGACTGATCTTGCAAACAACACTTTTCAGCATTTTCCTAATACACAGGATCATCTGGGACAATATCCAAATTTTGTTTTTCAGAACGAGAAGTATGTGACAGAAATCTGTTCTGTTATCCAGGAATTCGAAAATAGATTCTGTGACTTCCAAAATATTGGAACAGTTATGGAGTACTTGTCATACCCATTCAAAGTAGATGTGGACATTAAATAAACTGCAGCTGCTATCAGTAAAAATTACTCATTGAACAAGCCATCTCTTGAAAATGAAATATTAACCCTTAAAAATGACATTTTTCTCAAGACCCATGCTGAGCAAGAATCATTTTGGAAGCTAGTGCCTAGAGACAAATTTCCCAACTTGAGAAGATGCAGTGAAGCTGTACACTCCTGTTTCGGTTCAACTTATTTGTGTGAATCTGCTTTTTCCCATCTGAAAATGACAAAGAGTACACAACTTGCCAACATGACAGATGAGCATCTCCAGGATTCCCTGAGACTGCCCCTCACATAATATTCACCCAACTTCAAAAAGCTGGTGGATGAAATGCAGACTCAGATGTCTCACTAAAGAGCAAGAATGAAATATTAAAGATTGTGCAACATCAGCCTTGATCAATACTCAAACTAAATTTAACACAAATTACTCAATAAAAGTTAAAGAAAGTTATTACTCAATAAAACTTTAAGAAAAAATGTACTTTCCATTTCCCCTTGCAGTTCTTACTGGATCTTTGTCTCTCTGTTTTGTTTTTGCTTAATTTGCTTAACAGCTGATCACATCCAAGTAAACGACAGAAGGTTCATTAAAAATGGGGGGGGGATCCTCCAACTTTATTGGGTTAAAATTTAATTTGAAACTTAATTTTCATGGTCGTAGTAGATCACCGGCACTTTTGGCCGGAAAAAGTAGATCACGACCTGTTCGAAGTTGGACATGCCTGATATAGTGTATCTGGATTTTCAGAAAACCTTTGACAAGGTCCCTCAATAGAGACTCTTGGCGAAATTAAAATGAAATGGGATTTGAAGCAGAGTACTACTGTGGATCAGGCATTGCTTAAAAGATAGAAAGCAGAGAGTAGGGCTAAATGGCCAATTTTCTTAATGGAGAAAAGTGAATAGTGGAATACTCCAGGGATCTGTGTTGGGCTTGCTGCTTTTTAACATATGACCTGGAAATGGGAATAATGAGTGAGGTGATCATATTTGCAGATGAAACAAAATTATTAAAAGTTATTAAAACACAAGAGGATTGTGAAAAATTGCAAGAGGACCTTGATAAACAGAAAGACTGGATGTCCAAATGGCAGGTGAAATTTAATACGGACAAGTGCAAAGTTATGCACCTAGGAAAGAACAACCCATACTATGGTTACACCATGCAAGGTTCCACATTAGGAACCACCACCCAGGAAAAAGATTTAGTCATCATCATAGATAATAAATTGAAACCCTCCGCCCAATGTGCAACAGCGGTCAAGAAAGCAAATAGAATGCTAGGAATCATAATGAAAGGAATAGAGAATAAAACCAAAGATATTACAATGCCTCTGTATCATTCCATGATGTGACCGCACCTTGAATATTGTGTGCATTTCTAGTCGTCATATCTTAAAAAGGATATAGCGGAATTAGAAAAGGTACAGAGAAGAGCCACCAAAATGGTAAAGGTTATGGAAGGATACCCCGATGAGGAAAGGCTTAAAAGGTTGGGGCTCTGCAACTTGGAAAAGAGATGGCTGAGGGGAGATATGATAGAGCTCTATAAATTAATGAATGGAGTGGAACGGGTAAACGTATATCGGTTGTTTACTCCATCAAAAAGTAAAGAAACTAGGGAACACACAATGAAGCTACAATGAAGAGTAATAAGAAAAAAATATTTTTTTCACTCAACGCATAATCAAACTCTGGAATTCACTACCGGAGGATGTAGTAAAAGCTGTTACTGTAGCTGGGTTTAAAACAGTTTTGGACAACTTCCTGGAGGAAAGGTCCATAAACCATTATTAAAGAGGACCCAAGAAATCCACTGCTTGCCCCGGGACAAACATTGTGGAACCTGAATCCCTTTTTGGGAACCTGCCAAGTACTTGTGACCTGGATTGGCCTCTATTGGAAATAGGACACTGGGCTTGATGGACCTTGGTCTGGCCCAGTATGGCACATCTTATGTTCTTATGGAGACTACATTTTAATAAAGTTCAATATAGGGTCTGTAGAAAAAGCTAAAGAATGAGGGACTTTAAAAATCAATGATCTAAATTCCACTGATATGCAATTATACTGCTGAAACATATCAAAGAACAGTTACAGTGCATCCAGGTTTCATTAATGTAATCTTAATAATGCTTATTGCAACAAGGAGAAACTGGAACTGCTGATGGAATACAGAGTGGAAAATATTGCCCCCTGGAGGGAAAGAAGTGGCTTGTATGAGTCACCAATCCTCCCTCAGGGGCAACATTTTCTGGTATATAAAAGTGGTTGTCTATATTTTCTTTAGGGATCACAACACTGCTGTGTGAACATTTGCCCCCACCTCTCCCATTACCGGCTTCGGTGGGCTTCGAAGAGGCATGTCCAAAGGGATTTCCCTGTCGGTGTCGGCAGCCATGTATAAGAATTGCCCTGGCTCTTATCAGGCTTTCTGGACACCCAGTGATGATGTTTGTGCCACCTCCATATCTGTGTCCTAGGCGGCTGCACCGCTCACACAGCCCTCAGTTTGGCGCTGTATCGGGACTTTGGTTAGAGATTCTGAGGTTGATGTTCAAAATCAGGCATGTTATCAGCATCAGATGTAAACTGCATAGGTGTCTTGCTTTAAATTTCCTGGGCCACTCATTTTGTTCACATAAATTGATAAATGGTCAAAATGTTTCTATTTAGTTTCAGGAGTCAGTAGCATTTTGGGAGTGAGGCCAACATTTTTCCAGAGGGAAAAGGAATTGGATTTAGCTCACCCCTTTTCTCAGAGGTTTAAGGCAAGTACATTCAGGTATAATAGGTATTTTCCTAGTTTCTGGAGGGCTTACAATTTAAATTTGTACCTGAGACAATGGAGAGTTAAGTGATTTGTTCATGATCATAAGGAGCAATGGTGGGATTTGAATCCAACCTTTGCTGGCTCTAGCCTACTGCGTTGACCATTAATCTGCTCCTGAAAGCAAAGATACTACTCAGGCCTCACTTCCAAGTATCTTTATTATTTTCATTACCATTACAAAAAAGAAACAGACAAAACTCGAGGCATGGAGATAGCACAGCATAAAATGATCATGTATGATTACAGTAAGGGCACCACATGTGTGTTAAGTATCTTTCAATTGTTTCAGTTTTATATGGATAACTTATCCATGTAGGTTTAGGACCACATATTCAACGGAGCAACTTATATCAATAATCTGGCTAAAAATACACATAAAAATATCTTCATAACTATATATCTGTATGCAGTGGCTACGCCTCTGAATACTTCCCTCACTGTTTTCAGCCTTTCATTTAAGCTGTGTGGTTGCCACATAAAGTAGATAGAGATAAAGGTCAACTAACAAGCTGTGGGCGGTCTTGTTACTGGATGAACTTCATATATTCTTGACCAGGTGGATGAAGGGAGCAGAGCATGTGAAATCTAGACAAAAGTACATCAAGTTAGTCGGATAGAAAAATGTCACCACAACTTGCTTGTTGCCCTTTCATCCAAGTCTTGATTTAGAAGTCAAGTACAAACATTACGTTAAATAATGCAAATGCTAACAGAGTACCGTTATAGAAAGTCGCCTATACCGAGAGGCAGGCGCATGACTATTTGCAACCTATTTGATAAAGGCACATGGGGCCCTTTTAATAAAGCGCCAGCAAGGGAACAAAAAGTAATGCACAGTAAGCACAACAGTCATGCATTAACTGTTGTGGTGAACCCAGCATGTTCCCAGCAGTGACTGCACAGAACTGGTCCCTAATGCACAGCAGCAGCATTTGCAATTAACGCAGGTGCCCCAGCACTGCCCACAGAGGCATCGTTAAGTGAACAGCACCAAATGAGCATGCATTATGTACCCCCCACACAAACTGCTCGTTCTGAGCACACTACCAAGACCTTTATCCACTTTCTAGTCACTTAGACTATTACAATCTGCTCCTCAGTGGTATCCTCTGAATAATTATCTCGCCTTCAGTCCATTAAAACTAATCTTCTGCCAGTGTTGCTATGCTCACATAGCAACCCCTCTTCTGCAGGACTGGTGCAAGGATTAGAGGCACCCTGGGCGGGCCCTCAATCCTGCCGCCCTCCCCCCACCCTCATTGCTATTACGGCTGTTCCTCTCAGGGACCTGCAGTGACAGCAATGATATTGAAATTATTTATCATTTGAATAGCGCTACAAGGTGTTCACAGCATTGTAGATGTCCAAGTAATTCTCCAGTTCTGCGTTGCGGTTCCTGTAACCTATGATCTGCCACTTCTGCTCCTCTCCAATGACGAGGCGCAAAGGCGTGAGCTGAATAATAATAAAATAAACTGCTCTAGGTCACATTTTGTGAATCAGGTAATCTAGAAATGAACTATGGTACATCTGTTTTGTTTTGCTTTGTTTTGAAAGAGGGTCTTAGTGGCTTATTTTTCTTCAATATTTTTTTTGTTTTTAGCACATACTATTTCCAAAAGTAAAATGAAATGAAGCAAACCTGAATTTTGTTGGGTTTTCTTTGTTTTGAGATGAGATGAAATGAACCAGCCTGTTCTGTGGTGTTTTGTTTTAGAACGATCACATCTATGCATTAGTCAGGATTTTCACTGCCCGATGACTGATGTGATATGCCCAATCTCGTACCTGTGGGCGTGGGGTTTTTTTTGCCACTTACTGCGAGTTATTAATGCATGCTATTGCATTTGCATTATGCAATGGGAACCAGTTACTAAGAATGGAGCTTAACATCATTAATGCATGCTAAAATGGTAATGCATATTAGTAATGATAGATGTTAAATTTAATTTCTAATAACCATATCATTTTCTTTATTTATGAAGTCCTATTTAAGAACATTGCATTGTATCTGTACCCAAAACAAATCAGTGTCTCATGATATAAAATTCTTTGGGCCCAATTCCGTCCTGCACAAAGATCCCCTCTGTGCATCAGGTCTGAACCGGACGTACCAAGGAGATCGCGATTCTGATCCCGTGGGGCACATCTAGCCCCACAGGATCAGAATCGCTAAAAGTCCTGCACATGCAAGCTTGCACGTGTAGGACTTCTCCCAGCTAACTCCATTGAAGAGCCGCGATGCCAGCCACCTGTAAGAGGGGTTTATTCCCCGCAGCTCGACCCTCAATCTGGCTTCCTAAGGCCAGCGTTGGGCTGCGGGGAATCTCCCCTGGCCCCCCCCCCTGCCCTGGCATTGAAATTAAGACACGTCCACGGAAGTTATTCTACCTCGGAGGTGGAATAACTTCCCCGCACATGTCGCTGGCCCTGGACGTACAGGGACGACATTAGAATCGGCTCTGGACGTCCAGAGCCAATGACCACCTACTGCCGCCCAGACTGTGCCCCCAGTCCGCCCCCATCTAAATTCCCTGCACAACCGGCAGGAAAGTTAGTTGGGGGCAGGAGCAAGCACAAATAGCATTGATGGAAGTCCCGTCTCGAGCCATCCATCCCTGATATTCGTAGCACAGAATAACCCCCTTTGTGTTTATTGCACTCCATCACCATTATGATAAGTTGCTATAATGGCGGACATTGAATAAGAGAGTCACGATTAATTGTCTTTGCTTTGCATGCAGAAGAGACTAAAGCAAATGTGCAGAAAGATCTAATTAGGACAATAGGGAGGAACAATTTCCAAAAAATATTTCTGCAGGTAAAGCAGTGCTTGCTTGGGATTAAGGGTATGCATTCAGTTCATTAGGGTGCCTAAAAATTTACAGTGCACACAGATTGCTTGTACACAGTTATATCTATGAATTAATGCACACACAGTATAATTGAGTCAAGTCCAATGCATGATTATTGGGCTCCCTAAACAAACCTTCAGTCTTACACCCCTCCCCCCAAGATTTTGATACTTTAACTCAACAATTATGATTATCCAAACACCACCCCTCCTATGACAATCCTGTAAAAATGCATACTTTTAAATTTAAGCTTTGCTTTGTATGTGCGGCTCTGCTCTTCCTGCAGATAAAAGAATGTGCTGTGGGCTCTTTCAGTTTCTGCTGCTCTTTGCTGCCCCCTAGCGGATTGCCTAGTCATGCCTGATTGTTGGGCTGGCCTTGAATTGAGTGCTTCGTTAAGTTCCTGTGTGCATAAGATTCATGCATAAAGAAATAAATATGTCATACAACCATGAAATATTCCTAAAAATTGGGAAAAATGTGTTTTAAATGAGTACAAACCGAGCTGCTTTTTTGACTGTGCGCCCTACTAATGTGGATAATTTTATAAAGGACTTGACTATGTAGAACAGCATTTTGAGGTCGATTCTATAAAATGTGTGCAAGTCCCTTTTCTAAAAGACTTACGCACATGTTTTATGCAGTCGATATTCTGTATGCATGCACATGTCCCAATCTGCATACTTATAGTTGGGTGGGCAAAGGGGCTGAGCTTTGGTGGTATAGCTGGGGCCTCAATTTATGAAAGTTATAACGTACTGTAACATACTCGTGTTCTTTACATATCTGGTTGTGGGCATTTACACCAAATCTAGAGTTGATGTAATTGGCCATGCCTAGATTTGGCATGCATATCTTGGCACTTCACTGCAATTCAGTAAAGTACACTCGTACTTTATAGAATAAGCCCCATGTATGAGCATTAACTGTGCAGGAGGTTATAGAATGACTTTCTTCATGTATTCAAGTAGGCTCTTTTAAAGCTGTCTGTAGGTATATGCATAGAAGCTTGACCCTCATTAGAGCTGCCAAATTAACACCTGGGCTTCCACAGTGCGTGTACATCAAGCTCTGGAAAACCATAGTGTCCCTGTACATGTGTTTGGGTCAGATAAGGAAATCAGAATGCCCACATTTGGTACTGAGACATATGCATGCTATTTCTCACACTATTCATGATCTTCAATAACTATGCAGTTAATCTTCTGCCAGTCTCGCGATGCTCATATAACCTCTCTTCTCAAGTCACTTCATTGGCTCCCTATCCATTACCGTATCCAGTTCAAATTCTACTGACCTATAAGTACATGCACTCTGCTGCTCCTCACTTATTTCTCCCTACACACTTCTCAGGAACTCCACTTTTCTGGCAGATCACTTCTATCCATGACCTTCTCTTCCACTGCCGACTCTCAGCTTTGATCTTTCCACCTTGCTGCTCCTTATGCCTGGAACAAACTACCTGAGTCCATACATCAGGCTTCACCTCTGGCCTTTCTCAAATCCAGGCTAAAAACTCACGTCTTCAAGGCTGCTTTTGGATCCTGATCCGCATAGTCTCCTGTTCTCCAACTATGTGTTTCCTTCCCATTCCCCTAGACATATCCTAGTCCCCAGATGTTGTGTTGTCTGTCTTGACTAGACTGTAAGCTCTGATGAGCAGGGGCTGTCTCTTACATGTCTCTGTACATCTCTGCGTACACTTTGTAGCACTATGCAAATGATCAGTAGTAGTGGTAATAGAAGCGTGCACGGATGCTTTTAATGTGCATACTTCCCACTTGCTAACTTTCAAAAAGAAATAACCTGAGTTCTTTCTCTAGGAAAACGTACATAAAGGACTATACATGCCTTAAAAGCAGCCATGTCTTTTATAACTATCTCCCTTCTACCCCCCCCCCCCCCAAGACAGACCACCTTTTTAACTGAAAGTTTGGAAGTTGTTTTTACATCTACAAGGTGCAATGAAAAGGTATTAAGACTTGTACAATAACACAAAAAGTATAACACTGACAGCTATTGCACTCGTTCTCCTTCAAAGTCCTCTTCCGATAAAACACACTTCCTCCAGCATTCCTGCCGCTGCTGGAAACAATTTTGGAAATGCCTCTTTCGTTATGCTGTGAAGCTGCTGTGTCGAACTTTGCTTAATGTTCTCAAAGTTGTCAAATCTCTTTCCTTTCAGTGGTAATTTCAGTTTTGCAAACAAGAAAAAGTCACAGGGTGCAAGGTCAGGTGAGCAGAGAGGCTGATGGACTTGCTCAATTTGGTGTTTTGCCAAGAACTGCTCGACAAGATGTGATGCGTGAGCTGGGGTGTTATCGAGATGGAGCAACCACTCACATTCCTGTGCAAATCTGGCTTCTTATGACGAAGTGCATCTCTCAAACAAGTCAGAACTTGGGTGTAATACTCCTTATTGATGATCTTGCCTTTTGGAACATACTCATGATGAACAATACTCTGGTAATCGAGGGAAACTGTGAGCATGACCTTGACATTGCTCTTCACCTGACAGGCTTTCTTGGATTTGGGAAAATTTGGAGTCTTCCATTGTGAGGACTGAGCCTTAGTTTCTGAGTCATAACCATAAACCCATGATTCATCACCAGTAAATAATCTTTGTGATGAAATCTGTGTCATTTTCAACGCATTCCAACTACTCCCTGGTGGCAGATCTTTTTGGTCAGGGGACAGGAGTTTTGGCACAAATTTTGCAGACATGTCTCATCCCCAAATCAACAGTAAGAATGAATTGAAATTGATGCCCATGTCCTCAGAAAGCTCACTGATAGTCAATCAATGATTTGAGCATATTGCAACATGTACTGCTTCAACTTGATCTTCATTTCTGCTTGTGGATGACCTTCCAGACAGTTCATCACTGTCAACACTTTGACGACCCTCTTGGACATGTTTGTACCAGTCATAAACTTGAGCATGATTCATGCATTCATTGCCATACACTTGCTATAAATTGTCATAAGTCTCTTTGCAGGAATCTCCAAATTTCTGGCAGGATTTAATGCAAATTCGCTGTTCAATTTTTTCATTCATCTGTGCGGCGGTAATGGGCAGGCAACCAAGCCCCCGGGCATGCGTGACCTCATGAACCAGGTCAGGGCCATGGCTGCGGTCCACAGATCCCGCAGGACATGTTCAGGCTCTCCTGAGTTCACTTGGAGGAGCACCAGCCCTGGGTGGGATGACCCCAGCAGAGGCAGGTGTGAGCTATGCAGCTACATCCAGAGAGCCGTGACTGAGGGGTGAGTATGAGCAATCTATTTCATTATCTAATGATACTGTGGGTTGGAGGGAGGTGGGGCTTGCGGGGGGGGGGCATCAGTGGGCAGAAGGTCCTGAGGGGATGGGGTGGGGGGAGGGAATGGGCAGGGTTTGATGCAGGGAGTGGAGGGAACCTGAGGAGGGGGAAGGTGAGGCATGGGCAGTGGCAGCTCAAGTGTGAGGGTTGAAGGGATGGCCAAGAGTGACCAGCAGGGCATTGAGGGGCTACTGCAATGGCTGGTACCAGCATGGTAACGGGCGAGACCCAGGCGGCACAAGGCTCAGTGGGGACCCTCTATCCCCGCCCCTTCTTTCCGTGTTGTATCTGAGCTTAGGCTGGCGGAATACATGTGGCACTACCAGCACCTTGGACAGTCATGTGCCTGCCGCCCAGGAGAAAATCTGGAAAGGCGAGTACTTGGACATTTTCTCACTGTTCCTCCAGAGGAGCGACGAGAATTGTGAATGTTTGAGCTGCCGCAATTGGTGCAAGCTGGTCACCAAAAAGGCCAACACCATCCCAAAGACGATTGCAAACTGATGCAAAAAACACCCGGAGCAGTGTTGTGGGCTCTTCAAATACCAGGACAGTATTTGCGAGGCCTACCGGGTGTACAGGGGTAAGGCTTAGCTGGAGTACGACAAGCAGTTTTGTTGGATCATGGCAGGCAACAAGGCACTTAGCTGGGACAGGAAGGACATTGACCTGTTGATACAGTTGATGAGCAGTAGAACTAGTGGTGTCACAACGGAGTGTTAGCCTGTTAAGTTTCCAGGGACTCTGCAGAAGTTTCAGGGGGGGGGCACAGCATTAGGGATGACAGCACCCACCCCCTTGCCACCCAGCTACCCCATGCACTGGGGTGTATGTAGGCTGTTCAATGGTGGAACCTGCAAATTTAATAATACCTGAAAATACAGGCACGCATACGCCACATGAGGTGAGGGGCTCCCTCAGGCCCAATGCAGGAAGAAGCAGGGAGGAGACCTCCATCACCTGCGTTGAGGCTGCCTGGCTGCGATGGGCCTCTATGCCCATCAAGGTCAGGGTGCTGGGGATGAATTTGCAGGGTTACGATCATATAAAAGTGCAATGGTTGACTGATGGTTTTACATGGGGTTTTACTATTCCTTACAATGGCCCTCTAGACCCATGGGTGGCTGGGAACTTGCAATCCACCCTGGAGCAGAAGGTGGTTATCTGAATGAAGCTCCACAAAGAACGAAATCTGGGTAGGATTGCAGGTCCCTTTGAGAGCAAGCCCCTGCCCAACCTGATCATTTCCCCGTGGGGAGTCTGGATCCAAAGAAGATGCCTAGGGAGTTCCAGCTCATACACTATCTGTCTTATCCCGATGGCGCCTTGGTAAATGACCACCTGCACCCGGTGGCTTGCTCGGTGAAGTATGCCTCAGTAGACCAGGCTCTGGAGTTGTTCCGGAGCCTTGTGGCAGGGGGCATGGCTAGTGAAGACGGATGTGCAATCCGCCTTTAGGATGCTCCCAATTCATCCTGATAGCTTCCACCTGCTGGGGATGCATTTTGGGGGGGCAGTACTATGTGGACAAATGTCTCCCGATGGGGTGATCCATATCTTGCACCTATTTCTAGGAGTTCAGCTCCGCCCTCCAATGGATGGTCAAGAGGGAGATGCGCCAAGGCAGAATCATACATTACTTGGATGATTTTCTGCTCATGATGGGGAACAAGCAGGATTGCCAGTGCAATCTGAGGACATTTCAAAGGAAGGCCACTGAGCTAGGGGTACCATTGGCAGCGAATAAAATGGAGGGTCCGGCACAGTGCCTTTCATTTCTGGGGATAGAAATGGACACCACAGAAATGGCGATGTGGGAAATTGTCGGCCTTGAAGACCGCAGTGCAAGAAGTGGTGGTCGCAAAGAAAATCACACTGAGGCAGATGAAGTCTCTGATAGGACATCTGAACTTTGCCTCTCAGGAAATGCCCATGGGTCGGGCTTTCATCGAGTGGCTGACGGATGCCACAAAGGGGGTCTGCAGGAGGCACCACTTCATTAGAGTAAACGCACCCATGTGGGAGGACCTGGCAGTGTGGCAGCAGTTCCTGTTATGATACAATGGCAGGAACATATTTGTAACAGGGACCTGGAACTATTTACAGATGCTGCAGGGGGGGGGGGGCGGGCTTTGGTATTTATTTCAAGGGACAATGGTGTCAGGAGCATTGGCTGGAAGAGTGCCACCAAACTGTCATAATGAAGGATATTACTTTCCTTGAGATGTTCCCGATTGTGGTAGCCAAGGTCCTCTGGAAACACCAGTTCGCTGACAGGAGAATAGTCTTCTGCTCGGATAAGATAGCAGTGGTTTTGCCATCATTAAACAAACAGCGAAGGTGGGGAGGATGATGAGATTGGTCAGGAGGCTGGTGTTGCTGAGCCTGGAACCGAATGTATTTATTATGGTCAGACATGTCCCAGGGGATAGCAGTGAAAGAGCTCACATTCTTTCTCATTTCCAGCCCCAGTGCTTCTGGCAGTTCACCCCAAACGCTGCACACAAGGCGGCTCGCATGCCCTTCGGAGATGTGGACCTTTGGATGCAGATCATGGGCAGACTGCTGATGGCATCGTTGTCATCCAGTACCTGGAAAGCCTACATGAGATCCTGGGGTCAGCTGCAGAGCTTGGTCATATCGTGTGGAGCCAATTCCGGGCAGAATGTGACAATGGACCTCCTGCTCGAGTTTCTGATGCACTTACAGGCGGAGGCAGCTTCAATTAGACAAGGCAAGCTGATCCTGGCGAGGGTTGGGAGAGTATAGAGATGTGATGAGGGAATTTGTGGTGAGGAAGGTGATGGATAGCTGTGTCAGGGAGGCTGCTCCACAGCCAGATGGTTGCTGGCCGGTCACCCTGCATATGCTGTATGGGGTCATGTGACAGGCGGCAACTATCTTCAAGGATGGGTTCAGAAACTATCTGTTTAGGCTAGCCACTCTGCTGAAGTTCTTTGGGGCCTTCCGCATGAGCAAAATCCTGCCACGGTCCACTGTGGACACTGCCAGCACCACCATGTGTGTAGGGGACGCCTCAGTCGTGGGGGACAGGGTGTGCTTGTTTCTGACCCAGTCAAAGACAGACCGGCTCGGGAAACGGAGGATGGTATGGCTGAATGCTACAGCAATCGGGAAGTTTTGTATTTCTGGGTGCGCTTTCTATTGGGGGGGGGGACTCTTCTGCATCACGCAGACAGATCTTGCCTCTCCCAGTATCAGTTTAGGACCCTGTGACTGCGGGCAGTAAGGGAGGTGGCATTCGAAACCAGCAGGCTCACACTGCATTCCTTTAGGATGCAGAAATCACAGCGCATGGGTTGCACCTGGGGCTGGGTCAGATTCAGGCTATCGGGAGATGGGCTTCAAACCAATACAAGCCCTATATTAGGCAGTAATGCTGTTCACTGATGCTGCTTTTCTCTTGCCCACTAGGTCCTGGAGTGATTTTAATCTGGATTATAGGGCATTCCTATGTCTACTGGGTGGGACGAAGGGCAGCAGGATGACACTTCAGCATGCAGCTAGGCTTCTACACTGACAGCATCCGAATACACTGGATGGGTAAAAGGGGAATGCGGTGAGACCAGTTGAGGCCCACTCTTGCCGGCAGGTGACAGGCTAGCCATCTGCTGGACTTGGTAGTCCTGCACCTTGAGGGTAACGATCTGGTGTCTATGAAGGGCATAGATCTCATCATCAAGATCAAGGAAGACGTGACCTGAATTCACGCCGAGCTGGGGACAGGGGTCGACTGGTCCCACATCATCCCGTGGCAGAAGTGGAGGGTTGCAGAATGACCAAAGGATATTGAAAAAATAGGAGGAAGCTGAACAAGGAAGTTGGATCCTTCGTGAGCAACTTAGGCGGGATCATAGTGGAACACAGGGCATCCTTGCGGAGAAGGGGGGTGGGGAGATGGTGTACTCAGGAGTTGGGGTCCACTTGAATGACATCAGCTTGGAACTGTTCATCGAGGACTTGTGGTGGGCCATCGGTTCAGTACTCGCTATGGGGTGAGTCAGACTGCAGGTCCTCCTGGTGGAAGGACCTCGCCAAAGAACAGGGAGGGGAGGGGTGCCACAGAAAAAAGGGGGACACGGGTACCGAACTGGGGGTTCTGGGGCCCGGTAACAGGGGGGCCAGGGGTGCCTGGCCTTTTTTACCAGGAGCATAGAACAGAATGGGAGACCCAGGCACCAACATGGAGTGGTTGGTGACGGGGAAAAAAGTATGAGGACCCTGGTCATGGTACGGGCCAGGACCACCAACCAGGCAACAGGAAAATGATACCCCTCCACGTTAACCCCAGCCTAGGGTCATTGTTTACTGAATGCTTACATCATCCCGTTAAAGGACAGCTACCTTGGGCCGCAAGGGGTTTCTAGTCCCACAGATGCTCCTTGTGGCCTTGGGCAAGCCACTTAACCCTCCGTTGCCTCAGGTACAAAAAAAAAAACAGATTGTGAGCCCTTAGGGGACAAGGGAAAAAATTTATATATAGTACCTGAATGTACACTTCTTTGACTGGTAGAAAAGCGGTATATAAGCTTAGATAAAGAAATAAATGTTTGTAGAGAAGTTACAATTGTTATAGTTATGATTGTTAACAGTGCAATATCTTTGTATCCACAAGCTGTGACCTTTAAGATCCATTAATAAAAGCAGGTTGCAAAGCAATGGATCAGGCCATTTTTGCTGCATGCGGGTTTGGGGGAAAAGGTGGGGGGGGGGGAGGTAAGTTGGAAACAGAGGGGGCCTGAAGCCAATCTGGAATGCCCCAGGTTATGAATCATCTCGACATGTCATAAGTCATTGCAGGTTCACCAAGTGAAAGAAAAAGTGTGATGGGAACTAGTTTTTCTGGAAATAGTGTTCTTAATAATAGAAACCTGGGTAACAACAATGTCGAGATGTAAAACTGTTTCCACTCAGAGCTGTGGGTGTTGTGCAGAGGGCTCCACCCAGTGTGTGCTTCAGCAGCGGGCACTGAGCAGTTCAGACAACTCCCTCACCTGCAGAGTCCAGACCTGGCAAAGAGGCGACTCTGCCATAAGCCACCTGCACCTCATCTCTAGTGAACTTGGTGCTTCAAGGGATCACTGCCCAGAACCTGTTCCGACGGTAAGGCAAAGCTGAATTTAACCATTTAAGTGTCACTCCCCTTCCCTTCCGAATTCTGAGGCTCAGTTGCATTACCTGCTAGCACTCATATTATAGACAGCTCCCTGCAGTGGTGTCCAGCTGGAAAGAAAATGCAGTAGTGTCTAATTTTCATTAGAAAATCCCAGAGCAGGGCGGTCTCTTCTCTTGATGGGCCACCGGTCAAAATTAGAACTAGAAAGGCTTCTGCACGGAGAACTGGGGTGAAATTTCTGTGGCTGCAAAAGATGCTGAACATCAAGAGGATCGTATTCAGCATGTTGTAAGCACGGCTGGGCTTCCCGAGTTTATGTTTTTTTCAGTCTCTAATAGTGCTGCTTTGTCTAAGCTTTGAGTTGGACTAGTGTGGTGTTTGCTTTCACTAAGTATATTCTATTTATTACCTTCTTAATGCTCTGTGGATGTACCCTCTTCAGAAAGTCAGAACTTTTGAGCAATGGGCACTCACCCTTCCTAGACCAGAACAATAATAACCCAGTTGGACAATCTAGTTGGGCCCTTCTCAGCTGAGAAAAGTAAGAGAATTTTCCTTATTCCAAAGGAATTGCTGTATCTTAGCTGCTGTTTTAATACATCTGCTATGTCCAGTGTGTCATCACATGTATGACTGTGTATTAAGAGGTTTCCTAATACTGACAATCTGCTAATTACACTAAACCGAAACAACTGCCTACAGTAACAGGATCTTCAGAATTTGACTGCCTGGGATGCATGTCTGGAGTAGCCATGGGATGTTTACAGTGCCTCTGTTCCGCATTTTTATGCTCGCTCACAGTTCCATGGTACAGAAAGGTGTGGCTGCAGCGCGAGCTGCACTTTCAAAGTGGACACATTGTGATACAGAAATGTGGGGAGTGTTGCCTTTAACAACTGGAGCACCTGGAAAGCGTTTCCTTGTCACACTTTCCTAGGACACTTGATTCCTATTCTGCATACTGATGCACATTACTCTTGCAAATTAGCTTGATTCAATATAGGACAGATGTCCCTGACCCCGTTTTCTCTATGTGGCCACCGGTGCAACTGTCCATTTCAGGGACATCCCTATTTCCAAAATTGCACCAACCATTAAATGTCCCTTATGTTTTTACGGACGTTTTGCCCTGGATGACCCAGATTTCATCTGAACGTCTTTTCTAAAATGCCATTTTACATCTACGCGTGTAATTGTGTACTCTTCACACAGACATTTATAGGTACCTGCTCTCAAGCAGATGTAATGTCTCTGCTGTCAATGTAGGTGCTATTGTACTTATATTTTATAAAGACTCATGGACACCCATTTTATTCATAAAATAGGCATCTTTCTGCTGTATTACCAGAGACCCCTCTTATAAAGTTAACCTCTGCAAGTGTTATAATTTGCCACAAACGCAGCAGCTATGTCTTCAGGCTATGGAACTAAATAATCTTAGTGAAGCTGTTTGGAACATGGAAATCTATGTTCTGGATTCAATTACATACCATGTATAGACAAAAGGATTTGAGGCTCCTTTTTAAACATTAGATGGTCTGATACTCATGGTGTGTTGCTATGTGATAGTACCCGTGAAGGTCAAATGTGCCGTCACCCCTCTATGGGAACAGGTTGATCTAAAAGTTCTGATTCAAATCAGAAATATCGCTTCAGCAAACATGAGGATCGTGGTGTATGCATCACAGGGCCAGTCCTGCTGTTCATTTCCCAGACCCGACTACTTACCTTGGGCTGGAACAAGCAGCCTGGAATACCGCTGAGACTAGAATAACCTATTCCAGAATGGCGTCCTATGCGCTAAATGCAGTATATCAAGCAAAATAAAACATTGCACCGTAGCAACCCCTAAAGACTGGATTCAGCATATGAGTTTCTAGGGAAGCCGTGATGTGTGGCTCTGGTCAAAAAATAGCCAGTGGATTTACTGGGCTATAACAGGAGAAAGATTATTAAAAAAGAAAAATATCTATTTCATTTTGTGCCTTTTCCTATCCAAAAAGACACACCAAACCAGTTAAATAATGTTTTAGTCATTTATGTCATTTTAACATGTGCTAAAACCATATAGCTTGCGTAAAGACCATTTTGCACTAACTGAAACCATATAGAGGAAGCTGTCACACTTTAGCACATTAACAAATAGGGGTGTGCAGGCCAAACATTTTTGTTTTGTTTTGTTTTGTTTCGTTTCCTGTGTTTACATGATTTTTGGTTTTCTTTTCTTTCATTTCAGCAGTGAGCACTAAAGTTCAATAGTGTGCAGTATTTGCCCATAGCAAGCACTATTGCTCAATTGCACGTTCCTCTTAACAAATCGTGCCTATGTACAACACAGGAGGGGAAAACAAAATGAATTACATGAAATAAATGGGAAAAAATATTTTCCCAGGCACATTCCTAGTGATTTATGGCCCACAATAGATTTGGAATATTCCTGTGCTGAACACATCTCTGCCTTCCTTTGCTGTAAGAAGTACTTGCTTCGGGACCAAAGCAACCTGCACTTCACTTTTTTTTTTTTTTTAATTTTATATTTATTATTTTTTTTTCATTACATCCAAGTTTACACTTGTTTAAGAAAAAGGAACATAACACAGCAAAAATAAATAATCAAAAAAAAAAGTGCTACGAAAGGAAACCAATAGTATTAGATCCCACTAGCCCATTATAGGGGAGTGAGGAATCATCATTATTCATGGTACAGAGAAAACCTCTAAACTGGGGACAAAGGCAAAAAAGGCAGCCTGAAAGTAGCAAAGGCACAATACCTAGAGCAAAGCACCTAACACTTTGTGAACGGCAAAGAAACCACCTGTTTAGAAAGCATGAAAGCTGACAATGCAAACAGCTGATAGAAAACATACTTAACAATTAACATTTGCATGGGTATTTTAAAAAGAAAAGAGGTCCCCAATTGTAGGACACCCATCTTTAATAAAATGAATTCTCTTCGCTGTTTCTCAGTATCCAGGGCCAAATCTGGGAAAACTAACATTAGAAAATAGGAAAGGGACTGTCCATTTCTTGAAGAAAAGTCTGAGAAGCCAGACCCTATCGGGCTTCAATGCACAAGTAACCAAAAGAGTCACTAGGGAAATAACCTTTGCTTGTGACTCTTCCAAGCAGATACATTCAAGGTGTCCAAGGACGTAAATTGAGTAGCAGGAACAATCTTCCCCATTGAAAGATAATAGATACAAGCTAAAGGAGGTATCTGGCCCTTGGGCACTTCCAGGACTTCAAAGACATATCTTCTAAACATCTCCTTTGCCGAGATGATAGATGATTTGGGAAAATTAATAAATCTCAAGCTAGAAGCTCTTGATAAATTCTCCAAGGCTTCCAACTTGGCCTGAAAAGATGAGAAATCTTTCATCATAGCAACTTGAGAATCCCACACTGAAGCAATTCTAACAGCATGGTCAGCAATGGAGGTTTTAATTTCCTCCGAAGCTTTCAGTTGTACAGCAATCTTGTTATCTTGGTCTTGAACCTGGAGATTCAAAGTCTGAGTCTGGCTAGACATCATTGTCGTCAGATTACCAATAGTGTCCCAAATAGATTCTAGAGTGAATTTTCTCAGGTCTTACCACAGTCGGAGCCGGGGATAAGGAAATCAGCTAACAACAGAAGAGGCCCCCGTCACTGAGCAGTCCACAGTGTTAGACTTCCCCCCACTCACAACACCTTCTGGAGTAGCCATCAGAGAAACCGGCGACATAAGATCTTCAGTGAACAACGTTGCCACACTCCCTTGAAGGGAGGAATCTAACATGCCAACTTGCGACAGAGTACCTCTGTGGCTAGTCAGCCGCAATGCCACCAAGGCAAAAGGGAAAGGGGTGAACGCTCCTCTGGGGAAAAAGTGATGGCAGAGTTCACAGAGGACACAGGGTCCACTGACAACAGCATCAACATAGCCAGAGACGCACCAGAGCTCTCCGTTGCTGGCTGGCCCTGCATAAACTGCTCCATTGGACCTTTTCAATAGCTGGGTCAGGGTGTTCGAGGGTTGCCTCCCTGACTTGGGTTTAGCCTTCCTTTTTCCCATGGGTGAGCAGGAAATCAGCATTCCACTCAAATGGCCATCTTGACACGACCCCCTGGACGTCACATTTTAACAGAAATTCTGCTAATTAATAAGATACTTTAGACTTTAGAGCAAAGCTGCCAAGTCACCCAGTTCCAGGAGGGAGATTTGGGCAAGTTCCGGGTCTTTGGCAATCTCATTCTGGTGCATTATGGGATATGTACCAATGAATTCAAAGGGTAGAATCGGGCAGGGCTTGCACAAGGAAATGAGGCACCCTAGGCGATCCTCATCCCTTGCGCTCCCTTCTGGTGCCCACTGACGCCCCTCTCCAGGATGTGCAGCAATGACAATAGACACAAACAGCCCCATGGCGCTTACCTTTAAACATTGGTGCTGTGGGACTGTTTTCTTCTGCCCTTTCTCTGAAGCCCAATGCCGACTTCCTGTTTGCAGCAGGAAATTGGTATCAGGCATTTGAGGGGCAGAAGCAAACAGCCCTGTGCTGCCAAAGTTTAAAGGTATGTGTCACGGGGCTGTTTGTACCCGCTGCCACCACTGCCTGTCCAGAGAGGGGTGACAGAGGCAGCAATGGGCAGTCTCAGAAGGTCAGAGCTCTAAGCGACCATCTAGTTCACCTAATGAAGAACAGGAGTGGCCTAGTGATTAGGGCAGTAACCTAGAGTCAAAAAGACCAGGGTTCAAATCCTACCAGCACGCTTTGTGGCCTTGGGCAAGCCACTTATCCTTCCATTGCCTCAGGTACAAATTTAGATTGTGAGCCCTTTGGGGGCAAGGAAATGCATACTATACCTGAATATAACTCACCTTGATCTCCTTCTGGAAACATATGAGCTAAATTCTAAAAATAAATAAATAAGAATAGTAGGGCCTACATATACCACATTTCTTTGGGATGTAAGTTCAAAACCAGACCTGGCCAAATAGTCTCCCTCCTGGAACTGGGTAACTTGGCAGCTCTGTACAGGGACCCTCATAAGGCCTCACTCCTTGCAATGAGCTTCACTGTTTTAACTTAAAAGCCTTATGTGTTGTTGGTGTGTCTTGTCCATCTATCTATCGTATCAGATTATAAGCTGCAAGAAGCAGAGACTGTCTCTTATGGGAGCAAAACGCAGGGTCTGTCTCTTATGGGGGTTATTTTAGAAGCCTTGTTTGCAATTTACACATGTATAATAAGGCATAGGGGCCAACTGCCCTGTTGGAGGATTGAAATAATCTTTGTTTTGTCACGAGAGACACAGAAAAATAAATAGAAAACTCAAGTGTGACAGGTTAATAAATCATTTCCCCAAGTCTGTCTGCTGTTATTATGGCATTGTCAAAGCAAGCTATCCGCTGTGGAAACAATGAATTCCTGAAGCTAAGGAGGGGTGAGAAGTTTGTATGGGCCTCAAAACATGAATTCATGTCGGATTGGACAATCACATCCTATTCAGATAAGCTTTAAGGATTTATAATGAACAGATTGGGACCTGACGATGTGAAATAAAGGTCAATGAATAGTAATGGACCGATCCCAAATATTGATGGTTCCCATTTATTAATATTTTTTACGTATTTTTGATGACAGTGGATAGACGTTTAGAAACGATGTATTAGCCTTTCACACTTGAGTTTTTTCTTTATTTTTCTATGGTGGGGGGAGGGATTAGGCATGCCCTGGTGGACCATTGAGATACACAGTCTATTTAGATCAGTTAAGACAGGGACCTGCAACATTAGCAGTTCAGGCTTTTCAGCAGCAAACTTAGGTGGGGAAAATGAGGGGGAGAGAGACTGAAGGCAGGAGGGGGAGAGAATTATCAAGACCTGGCCGATATTTCTTCACAATCTGCCCCTGATCAGTCATGCACATGTATAAATTGCATCCACGTGCAAACGGCCATTTTAGAAAGATTCCGGTTTATACACTGATGTCCTTAGGACATGAAGGTTTTGAGGGGGCGGGTTGGGGATGAGGTCTAGGTGTAGCTTGGGTGGGACAAAAATCTGCACGTGTATACCCCATTTCATGTAGGGTAGTGTTCTGTTGTACTCCCTGGCCAATCTGGTTTTCAGGATACCAACAATGACTATGTATGAGATCGATCTGCAGGCATTGAGCTTCCTCTGTTGATTTTTCGCTCATGTAAATTTGTAAAATGGCACCTCCCACTGCACATGGACATTCTTGCACTTCCTTCTATGTATTTTAGAAAACATTGCCGTTTCATCAAAGCCATTTCTAAAATACCATCGGAACCGAGTATGGCACGAACTTGACAACTCAATTCCGATCTCCACGTACTATCTAAAATGCACCTTCACAAGAATCCATAAAGTGCTACGTGGGCTATAGAAATGCTTATTATTTATTTATTTGGACAGTTTTCTAAACCGCCCCTTCCAGAGATCGGGGCAGTTTACATAGAACACAACAAGTTACATAGAACTAATAATAATAACTAATGATACTATGGCATTTCTACTTATATATCAGTTCCCCCGTGGTTTATTCAGTGACACCACTTCTACCTGATATTAGTTTTGTTTTACTGCCCTTTCTGAGAATACTTTCCTCTTGTTTTGAGCTGCTGGTAACAATCTTTGCTGAGTCAGCCATTAATAGGTACAATGGGATTTGGCTTGTTCAGGGCTGAAAAAAATGCCACCTATGTTATTCGCAAACCTGAATCTGAGTGTACCCCAAGTGCATTCTGATTCTGATCCACCGCTAATTTGAGGAAAAGGAATTTTTGTGAAGCTGAAACATTAAGGATCCTGTTTACTAAGGGACCTCTTTGCTAAAGAGCAGTACGTTTTTGCACTTACCACATGCTAGCTGCAGAAAACAAAGTGTGGTAGGTGCGAAGGCTGCCGCTGTTGGGGGCGGGACCAGCATGCCCCCTACGGTTACCACACAACACTAAGGCTCCTTACTATGCATTAGGTTCATTCGCAGTTAAGGTGGAATTAAGGTGATGGTGCATTATAAGTACCGTGCGCTGACTGCAATGCGCAGTCTATGCCCACACTCCACCCATAAAACCCACCGCAGTTAAAGCAGACTTTTTCCTCACTGACCGTTTTTAGTACATAGTAACTGCTACCGTAGGCCGATGGTAAAGATGACCAAGAATTAAGATTCACGCTAACTGCTTATTGCACTCTACTAAAAGAGTCCCTAAGTATTAGCATGTACTAACGGATATTAGTGTGTGTTATCTGCCACTGCACCCATAGCAACAACACGTGTACGCTAATGCTTAGTAAACAGGTCCCTAAGGATTTTATCGTTGCTCTGGAAGTGCCATCAAACCACCCTACACAAGATTCTGCAAGCCTTGATGATGGCTAAGTGGCTGAAGGTCAACATTTTACACCGAACCCCAGCAAATGTCAGAACTGGGCTATAGTCTAGCTAAATCCATGACAGTGCATTCACAAAAGCTTCGCAGACTAAGTCATAGATGGGCCAGTATCCAAAACCCTTAGCCATCCGGCCAAACAGAAACCACCTGGGTAAGGGGGCAGACTGCGATATTCAGCCATACTGTCCGAGTAGTGCCACTCGGCCCAGATATTCAGGGTCAGCTCCGATCCGGATCTGCCACAGACTAGCCAGTTGTGGTATTTCAATATCAGCAGGTTTAAAAATTGAGCCCATTAATTTTGAAACAAAATGAAATATGCAACTAGAGTATTATTTTGTTTCATTTTAAAATGCTTACAAAAGCAAAATTGGATTCATTTGGTTTCATTTTATTTCAGAAAATGCATGCGTTATTTGGCAGAAATCACACACTAGTTCCAAAAAAACATGAAAAAACAAAACAAAACAGTCCTCGGAACAAAATGAAACACAGCCTAGCACACCCCTACTTCATTAGCCATAACAACTTCAAGAGCAAAACTGAGTCGCCAGTTCTTCCAGGAAATCCCAGTGATGAACAGACCCCTTTTTCCCGATTCTTTTTGAACTAGTCTGTGCTGAATGACCCATAGAACAAGGAGGTGTGGTTGGAATTTGGCAACTTCAGTGTATTTTTGCACAGTCTGAAAAAAACATGACAATGCAGCAGACAGTACATTCATCACAGCAATAACCTTTTACTAAATGTTTCTGTATACATTAGAACCTCACTATTTAAGAAAAAACTCACAGCATGGCTCCTTTCAATGCTAACAGTTGTAACAGCTGCAGTTTTCATGTCTTCACCTGCTCCCCAGTGGCTATCCCATTTCATATTCATTACTAATAATCTGCAATGGTGCTTTTCTTTCAAATTTATAGCACAGTGACGATGGGCAACAACATAAGCGTTCAAGAAGGTACAGAAGACCAAGAAAATGAGTTTTCATCTGATGATTCTGAGGTAACCTAGACGCTGATTACATTACACATTTCTAGAGTTACCAGATTTAGAGGGAAGGAGTTTGTGTGTTACCATATTAGAAAAATGTGAAAACAAATGCAAAAGATGCTTATGAAAAATGTATTAGGCAAAAAATCCTGAAGTCGTGGTGAAAAATCATGGAGAAATCAGGCAACATTTTATTAGAGAAATCCCATGGAAAATATATGGTAATGGGGCCGGACTTTTGGTTAGTCTTGTTTTCAAACTGGAAAATTTGGATTTGAATCTGTTGCACAAATGCTGAGCTAACAATGCAATTCCCTTATTCAGCAGATCCCTACCTATTTCAGCTGTCTATCTGATCAACTATAACAGACCAAATATATAAATATGGTCACACAATCTTCCTTCTAATGTAGTGCAAGACCATACCAAGCTAGAAAGGCACCCTGTGCAACTAATGAATCTGGGGCCCATCTCTGCCCGATCCACATGCAATTACGTATTCTTTTTGAGCTTTGTGGAAGCCCAGTGAGGATATTGACGCCATTTCTGTACTTGCGCTCTGTGCGGCTGAACCACTAGCGCAGCCCTTGGTATGGCCCTGCATGACGGCAATGCTTTGGGGCTACCTCACAGTTGAAAATGTGATGTCGACTGCCTTTATTTATTGAATTATATTGTTTTATTGATGTATCAGTTTTATTCTGTTATAAACTGCCCTGAATATTGTAGTATATAATATTGTATAAATAAGTAAATAAATCCATTCTTTTGCTGACAATGATGCTAGGGACCATGCTTCTAGGAAGTACTAATTTATAAAGCAATCAGAGCTTGAGTGAGCAATTCACCCTTCCTAAGGTAAATAAAAGAGGACTCCCCTCATTTTGAGGATGAAGGAAGACACAGTACAGTAGAGAACTGCCTGAACATAAGAACATAAGAAACGCCATACTGGATCAGACCAAGATCCATTCAAGCCCAGTATCTTGTTTCCAGCAGTGGCCAATCCAGGTCATGTACCTAAAAGTTTCCCAAAAGGACACACAGGTTGCACAATGTTTGTATTGGGGCAAGCAGTGGATTTCCCAGCTCCTCTTTGATAATGGTTTATGGACCTTTCCTCCAGGAACTTGTCCAAACCTTTTTTAAATCCAGCTACACTAATCACTTTTACTACGTCCTACTGTAACAAATTCCAGAGTCTGATTATGCATTGAGTGAAAAAATATATTCTCTTATTAGTCTTAAATGGGTTACACTGTAGCTTCATTGTGTGTTCCCTAGTCTTTCTACTTTTTGATGGCATAAACAATCTATCTGCGTTTACCTGTTCCACTCCATTCATTAATTTATATACCTCTACCATATCTCCTCTCAGCAGTCTCTTTTCCAGGATGAAGAACCCTAAGGGATAGATTCTGACCCACGTTTAATGGGGATATACCTCCTGGTTGGACGTACATCCCCACTAAATACCAAAGTGCTGATTCTAACCACAGAGCTCCACACACGTACAGCAGAGATGTGAGAGGAGTTCTGTATGGGGCAGGAGGCGGCGGCCAAGGGAGGAGTGAGGGTGGGCCAGTGGCATGACCCCTACCCCGGACATACAGGGCAGATTATGTTGTTGGCTCTGTATGTCCAGGGTCAACCATTTGGAAGGGGGATTATTCTGCCTCGGAGGAGGAATAAGTCTCCATAGACAGCAGTGAATCAAGAATCTGGGGCCAGTAAGAGAGGCATGAGGGTGCAGGGGGTTCCCCACAGACCAACCCTGGCCACGGCAGGCCCGA
The DNA here is from genome assembly GCA_033557465.1 of Ichthyophis bannanicus. Classification (NCBI taxonomy): domain Eukaryota; kingdom Metazoa; phylum Chordata; class Amphibia; order Gymnophiona; family Ichthyophiidae; genus Ichthyophis; species Ichthyophis bannanicus. The sequence goes on along the minus strand of CM066049.1, from coordinate 111,718,721 downwards.
TTGGGGGTTGGGTGGCGGGGAAAGGAACATTTTGGGATCTGCCGGGGATCGTGGCTCCCGGACATACAGGGCAGATTATGTTGTTGGCTCTGTATGTCCAGGGTCAACCATTTGGAAGGGGGATTATTCTGCCTCGGAGGAGGAATAAGTCTCCATAGACAGCAGTGAATCAAGAATCTGGGGCCAGTAAGAGAGGCATGAGGGTGCAGGGGGTTCCCCACAGACCGACCCTGGCCACGGCAGGCCCGATTGGGGGTTGGGTGGCGGGGAAAGGAACATTTTGGGATCTGCCGGGGATCGTGGCTCCTGCATAGAGCCACGGCATCATGGCAACAGGATTCCCTGGCACCACCACTCCATGCAAGAGCCTGGCAGAGCTAGCCGGGTAGCTGCCTGTATGTCCAGAGGCCCAGAATAGGGGCAGGGCCGGCCTGTCCAGGCTGGCTGCACCCAATTCTGATCCTGCAGGGACATCTAGCCCCTGAGGGATGAGGATCAGGTGCAACTCCAGCCTGTCCAGATTCTGCATGTCCAGAGGTACCCAGACCTGAATTGGCTTCCACCTTTCTAAGCCTCTTCTCATAGGGGTATCCTTCCATCCCCTTTACCATTTTGGAGGCTCTTCTCTGTACCTTTTCTAATTCTGCTATATCCTTTTTAAGATATGGTGACCAAAATTGCACACAATATTCAAGGTGCGGTCACACCATGGAACATACAGAGGCATTATAATATCCTTTGCTTTATTCTCCATTCCATTCCTTATGATTCCTAGCATTCTATTTGGTTTCTTGGCTGCTGATGCACACTGGGCCGAGGGTTTCAACATGTTATCCACGATAATGACTAAATCTTTTTCCTGAGTGATGGTTCCTAATGTGGAACCTTGCATCGCATAACCATAGTATGGGTTGTTCTTACCTAGGTACATAACTTTGCACTTGTCCACATTAAATTTCATCTGCCATTTGAACATCCAGTCTTCCAATTTATCAAGGTCCTCTTGCAATTTTTCAAAATCCTCTTGGGTTTTAACAACCTCAAATAATTTTGTCTCATCTGCAAAATTGATTACCTCACTCATTATTCCCATTTCCAGATAGTTTATGAATATGTTAAAAAGCAGCGGACGCAACATAGATCCCTGGGGTATTCCACTATTCACCTTTCTCCATTGGGAAAACTGGCAATTTAGCCCTACCCTCTGCTTTCTATCTTTTAACCAGTTCCTGATCCACAATAGTACACTGCCTCCTATCCCATGACTTGTCAAAGGCTTTCTGAAAATCTAGATACACTATATTGACGCTCACCTTTGTCCACCTGTTTATTCACACCTTCAAATAAAACATGAGCTTAGAAACAGAAACATGACGACAGAAAAAGACCACATGGCCTATCTAATCTGTTCTTCCATATCAACCACTACAACAGTTCCCTTTTTTTCTTTAGATATCCTCTGTGTTTGTCCCATGCTTCTTTGAATTCGGATAATGTCCTCATCTCTACCACCTCCACTGGGAGACTATTCCACGGATCCACCACTCTTTCTGTAAAGAAATATTTCCGCATATCACTCCTGAATCTATCCCCTTTCAACCATCCCATGTCCCCTCATAGCAGAATTTGCTTTCAATTGAAAGAGGTTCTCCTCCTGTGCATTTATGCCATGGAGGTATTTAAACGTCTCATTCATATCACCTCTATCCTGCCTTTCCTCTAAGATGTACATATTAAGATCCTTAAGTCTGTCCTCATATGCTTGATAATGAAGACCACTAACCATTTTAGTAGCCATCCTCTGTACTGATTCTAGCCTGTTAATATCCTTTTGAAGATGTGTTCTCCAGAATTGCACACAATACTCCAAATGAGGTCGCAACAAAGACTTATACAGAGTCAATATCACCTTCTTTCTTCTGCTGGCCATTCCTCTCCCTATGTACCCAAGCATCCTTCTAGCTTTTGCTGTCACCTTTTCTATCTATCTGTTTAGCTACTTTATGATCATCAGATACAATCATGCCTAGGTCCCACACTTCTTTAATGGACAAAAGTACTTCACCCCCTAGACTATATTGTTCCCTTGAATTGCTGCAGCCCAAATGCACGACCTTGCATTTTTTTAACATTAAATCTCAGCTTCCAAATTCTAGACCATTCTTCAAGCTTATCTAGATCCCTGCTCATGTTATCTACACCTTCCTGGGTGTCTACTCTATTGCAGATTTTGGTATCATCCGCAAAAGAGGCAAACCTTACCCGACAGCCCTTCTGCTATATCACTAACAAAGATGTTAAAAAGAATCGGACCAAGGACAGATCCTTCTCCTCAGAGTGAGCTGTACCCTTTGTCGCCTCCCACTCAACCAATTTCTAACCCAAGCAGTAACTTTAGGGTCCATCCCTAGGGTGATCAGTTTGTTTATAAGTCGCCTGTGAGGAACGGTGTCAAAGGCTTTACTGAAATGTAAATCCATTACATCTAGGGCTCTCCCTCGGTCCAACTCCCTGGTTACCCATTCAAAGAAATCAGTCAGATTTGTCTGACAAGGCCTGCCTCTGGTGAATCCATGTTGCCTCGGATCCTGTAATCCGCTGGACTCCAGAAACCTCACTATTTTCTCTTTCAGCAACACTTCCAATAATTTACTCACCTCCAAAGTTAAACTAACCATCCTGTAGTTTTCAACCACATCCTTATTTCCGCTTTTCTGTAAAGGGACCACATGTGCCTCTTTCCAATCTTTTGGCTCCACTTCCGACTCCAATGAGGCATTGAAAAGGTCAATCAGTGGAGCTGCTAGTACGTCCCCAAGTTCCATCAGTATTCTAGTGTGTATCCCATCTGGTCCCATTGCTTTGTCTACTTTAAGTTTAGCTAGTTTCTCATGAACAAAGATTTCTGAAAATTGTTCAAGATGTCCCTGCTTCTATTCCTGTTTGTGGGTGTTTTCTGAGGTCCTGCTCCTGGTTCTTCATCTGTGAACACAGAAAAGAAATGTTTGTTAAGCAATTCCACTTTATCCTCATCAACTTCTACATATTCTTCCCCTTCACCCTTGAGTCTGACAATACCACTTTTGCCCTTCCTCTTCTCACTAACATATCTGAAAAATGTCTTATCCCCCCATTTTATTGCATTGGCTATTTCCTCCTCTTTTTGAATCTTTGCTTTCCTGACTACTTTTGCTACGTCCTCTAGGTTTTTCCAAATATAGATGCCTGTCTTCCTCTCTCTGTGATCTCTTGTATTTCATGAAGGCCTCTCTCTTTTTCTTCACCTTTTCAGCTACGTCTTTCGAAAACCATAGCGGTCTCCTTTTCCTTTATTTACCATTTTAACAAAAGGGTTAGTTGCCTTTAAAATATCCCCTTTCAGTTTTTCCCACTGTTTTTCTACGTCCCCCAGCTGTTCCCATGCCGCTAATGACTCCCTGAGATATTGGCCCATCTTGGCAAAGTTAGTTTTCCTAAAGTCTAGGACCCTCGCTTTTGAATGGATTTTAACAGCCCTAGTCCTAATACTGAACCACACCATCTGGTGATCACTGGATGCAAAATGATCTCCACTATAACAACAGGAACAATTTCACCATTGGTAAGCACCAAGTCCAGTATGGCCCCTTCACCTGTGGGTTCTGTTACCAGTTGCCTGAATAGTTCTCCCTGTAGAGAATCCAGGATCTCCTTACTTCTAGATGATGCTGCAGCAGGAATGTGCCAATCAACATCTGGCATATTGAAATCTCCTATCAGTAGCACTTCCCCTTTTCTAGCAATGCTGCGAATGTCTTCAATTAACTTTCCGTCCACCCTCCTGTGAGGGAGGTCTGTATATCACGCCAATGCAATTAGATTTCTCTTTCCCTCTTTCTAGTTTAACCCACAGTGCCTCCTCTTTCCCTTTTAAGCTCTGTAGTTCCAAATCTTTAAATTTTTTTTTACATATAGTGCCATTCCTCCTCCACTTCTTCCTACCCTGTCCTTTCTGAATAAAGTATAGCCTGATATATATATATATATATATATATATATATTCCAGTCATGGTTTTCTGTGAACCATGTTTCTTTAACTGCCACTAAATCCAAGTCAGCCTCTCCCATTAAAGTTTCAACATCTGGGATCTTATTTCCCATGCTATGGGCATTTATACACACCACTTTCCATATATTGCCCCTTTTACCCATTTAGGTATTTAATGTTTCACTTACCTGGGGGCTTTCTTCACCCATTCCCAATGAATCTAGTTTAAAGCCCTCTTCAGTAGATTAGCCAGTCTGCTACTGAAGACACGTCGACCTTTCTTGGACAGATGGATGCCATCTCTGCTCTGCAACCCTTGGAACAGCATCCCATGGTTCAGGAAACCAAAACGCTCTCGATGACATCATCCATGCAGCCATGCATTCATCTCCAGGATGCAAGCTTCTCTGCCTTGGCCTTTACCCTCAACAGGGAGGATTGAAGAGAACACCACCTGCGTCCCTATCTACTTCACCCTCTGTCCCAGAGCCATGAAGTCACTTTTGATACACTCAGAGGGATACCTGGCAGTATTATTTGTGCCAACATGGATTAGCAACATTGGGTAATAGTCAGTGGGCTTGATGAGTCTTGGCAAACTCTCCATAACATCTCAGATTTTGGCACCTGGCAGACAGCATACCTCTCTGGACATCAAGTTTGGTCAGCAGATGGATGCCTCAGTACTTCTCAGAAAAGAGTCACTAACCACCGCTACCCTTCACTTCCTTTTGGTCACTGATTCTGCAACTTTGGGGTGCTCGGGCTCTGGTTCTTCCCTTTCCAGGGATGCTTCACCTCCTCCACTTCCAGGGCTGCATAGTGGTTCTTCAGTTCAAGGGCTGGAGAAGTTGGATTGGTGATTTTGCAGGCCCTGGTGACTTGTGTCCAACCTTCATCATTCTGTAGGCTCCCATCTTCACCTCTGCTGGAGAGCTTGCAAGAAGCATGTCATCAATGTACTGTCTTGAATGCTCCTCAGCCTCGCCACCTCCTCTCTGAGTTCCTCCACTTGTTTCCTGAGAGCTTCAGCATGCAGGCATCCTGCACATGGAACCTGTCCTTCAACTGGCATTGGGACCTCCTTCTAGACAGAGGCAGAAGATGTAACAGGGGCAACAGCTTTGGCGATATGATTTTCCCAGCCATTGTTCAGTTAATGGAGCTTAGGTATCTATTAAAGCAAAAGTGAGAGAGACCTACCAAAGTACCAGCAGGTTTCCCTGCTGTCCTTTTAGAGAAAAAGCAGTTAAATCTCTATTAAGTATGTTCAAAATGTGCTGTTCCAAGTCCCTGTGTATTGGCTTTCTCCAATTAAACCATGACTATCCACATGTTCAGTACTTTTGTTTTTTTTTTTAAATGGTTTCTACCATTTTGCCTGCTATTGATGTCAGGCTCACCAGGCTGTAGTTTCCTGGATTATCCCTGGCACCCTTTTTAACAATTCTCGTTACATTGGCCATTTGCCAGTCTTCAGGTATTACAAATATAAGATCTTAAGAATAGATATTAAGATCTTGAAGTATGTTCCCATATGCCTTATGACGACATACACTAACCATTTTGGTAGCCACCTTCTGCACCCGGTTTATATCCATTTCAAGGTGCCATACCTGAAAACTATATTAACCTCAATGCATCAAGGCTAATATGAAGGTTCTCTTAAAGTATGGTGTTTAAAAACTTATTTGATTTGAAACAGAAAAAACAAATATTCGATTGTTGTTACAAGTGAGTAAAAATTATTGGTAGTCATTTTCAGTAGTGGTGGGCAGCCTGAGTAAAGTGGTTGGCCATCACCGCTTTAATTCGGACCAAGGTATTCAATGCCGGGGTCATATCCAGTGTGCCCGGATAGCATGCTAGCTCAGCAGTGGTAATATTCAGCTACTGACTGCTTAGTTAACTCAGCTAAAGTTAGGCCAGCCTTTAAGTGCCTAACTTTAGCTGGTTTAAGATAACCAACTAGCAGCTGACTAACACTGCTGACCAGTTATTACGAGCAGCACTCCCAGAACACCCCAGTGCTATGTGGTTAGTATCGGGGTATACAGTGGCCTCAGGGGGGTATTCAGAGCCATCGAATGTCCCACTCACCATGATTAATGTGGTTAGCAGCTCTGCTAACTGCATTAATCGCTTTGAATATTACCTGCCCACCCTCCCCCCCCCCAACATTTTCTCTGGATAATATTATTGCGACATATCTTTCTAAAAAAAAAATTCAATCGAATAAAAAAAGCGATACATCTTTTCCATTTCAGTACACATCTGAACCTGGAACTCTTCAGAATGGACCAGTTGCCATCCAGAATGTCCAAACCGTTTCTCTGCAAAGGAATGATGTGGGTGTGTATTAAATCAAAGGTTGCTTTTATTCTGAAAGGTCAGTTTAATTCTGCCTGAGTGGCAAAGGAAAGCCCACAGAGCCAACAGTGAAAAATGGAATTTACAGACGTTCAGTTCTCAACTCTAAGCGGGCAACTCAGGTGGTTTCAGGTTCATTTAGAATTTCAGAATAACCCCAGGGAGTTTTGCTTATCAGCAAGGTGAGTGATTGCAAACTGCACACACATGAAGGCAGCCTAGCAGTTTGATAAGAATATTTGCTTAATGGGATGAGATATTTATGATCGCACACTCTCTTATATGTTTGAGTTGCAAATAATTTAATTAGAATTAATGAGTTGAATGAGGGAATTTGTTTTCTGACCCTGAAATGTCGATTAGGGGGGGTGTTCAACGTGTTTTAAGTTTTCATTTAACAATTTATTCTGACAATCTAAACCATCTTCCCATGATGACTTACAATCACAAATAATATAAAATACAAACTAATCAAAACAGCCGAAAACATACTCACATCAATAATATAAACTATTACAACAATTATGACACACCAACAGTATGAACACAATTACAACACATACTCAGTACAGTTACTGTAGCTCTTTCAAAGCTGTATATTTTAAATCCGCACTAATGATCATTCCAACTATCTTATTTGTTTATCTAAAGCAAATAAAAAAATCAGGAAATGTCTGGTAAATATTCATGTGATAAGTGTTCATTTCCATACATACAGGGTGACCACATAGCTCCATATTCACAACTATTGCTGCTACTGATCATGTCTACATCACTGCCACACAAACAGTGGGAAACACATCAGAGATGTGCATTTTTCTTTTCGTAACTGTTGTTCCTCTTTAGCATATACTGTTTTGTTTTAGAACCCACAAATATGAAGTAGCGTATACTAAAATTAAGTAGGACATGCTAAAACAACATGAAAATCACTGAAACAATTACCTGCACTGATACAAAATGATGAAATAAACATTTTCTTTTAAATTCTGAAAAATATTCCTCCCAGAACATATAAGACACAGTCTTTGCCTCCATGGCACTTACACTCTAATCTAGGCTTCAAAAAATGCATTTATGATTAAAAGCATGCTTAAAAATCAACATCTTCATCCAATGTCCCCTGGTTGCTGAGTTCTGTTTCAACTGAAAGAGACTTTTATGCTACATAGGTATTTAAATGTGTCTAGAATATCTCCCATGTCCCTCCTTTCTTCCAAAGTATAGATATTAAAATCATCAAGTGTGTTCCCATATGCCTTACGACGACATCCACTAACCACTTTGGAAGCCATCCTCTGCACCAATGCCACCCTATTTATATCTTTTTGAAGGTGTGGTCTCCAGAGTTGCAAACAATACTCCAAATGAGGGGGACATGCTCAACAGTTAGCACAGATCTTCGCCACCTCCTGCACTAATTTTGGGAGCTTTGCTTGATGAAGGATTTTGCACTTAGCAAGTATTTTACGCTAAACTTAACACATGGTAAGTGCAAAGGGGCGTGGCCAGCATGATCCTCGTAGTTACTGCACAGACATTTCACCTAACGCGTAGCAGCAGCTTTTGCAATAAACATGGGTGCACTTAACACCACTCCCTGAGGTGTCATGTACTCCACGTTAACTGCAAGATTGGCAGCGCGTGATATGTTCCCCTCACTAACTGCAATGTGCTCTTCATGGCATCCCTAACCTATCTATTCCCTGCCTCATAGTATGATTGACATTTACATTACATAATTAACCTTTTAGCACACTTTAGTAAAGGGCCCCTTAGTTATACTTCAGTATTCTCACAACACGTCCTCTGCAGTCTGCTGTTCATATGATGTCCACAGCAGAAACCCCTTCACAATGGAAAGAATGACATAACTGGAAGTCAGAGTGGACAATTTTAGAACACTGAATTCTTTTGGGCCTTACAATAAAGGTACTTTGCACAGACAAGGAACTGGGAAATGCTCTTTTAGATTAGGAACGTGCGTTCTCATCAGTGTGAAGGCAACCAGTATGAAAAAAAAATGTGTAACAGAGAGCCAATTAAAGAAAAGGGCAAATTCTAGAGCAAAAGTTTACAAAATATGGAAAACCAGCCTGCTCTAGTTTCATATTTTCATTTCTTTCTTTATTTTGCTATTTATTTACTTAAGCAAATTTACACATTCTCCACAAACGCAGAAAAATAAGGAAAATAAATTCTGCCCAGAAAGGTTGGGAGCAAGATACAGGAAAATTTGAATACCCATAAGCAGAAAACTAAATTATCATTTCTTTTGGTTAGACATGGGAAGGGAGGGTGCTAGATGAACTATGTTGAGAATCGTGCATGCTTATCTATTCCAAATGGTAAAAGTACAATTGAGAAACAAAAAACAACTTTCCGGATTAGAAAAAGAGAGATTGCAGGTGGTTACACTCTGCGATTGGCTGCTGGGGTATATCTTTAGCCATGTGGACAGAAATAACAATGTAGATCAGATGGATCAGTTGGTCTTTTTCTACCATCCTCCAGAATTTAACTTGACCAATAATAATATTTAAACATGGTGGCTAGACAGAAGTTAGCGTCGTCAGTATAAGAATATAGAACACAGGAAATACCAAATCCCTTTCTTTTCGTTCATCCCACAGGCAGGATATCTGCCTTTCAAATATTTATTAATGACCATGTCCTCTCGGTCTACCCTTCTCCAAGCCGAAGAACCTTAAAATGTTTATCCTTTCTTCAAAAGCGAGCTGTTCCATCACCTTTATTGCCCTTCTCTGTACCTTTCCTCATTCTGCAATATCTGTTTTGAGACAGAGCCATCAGAAGTGCACATAGTACTCAAGGTACAATCGCAGCTTGGATCTATAAAGAGCGGCTACTATAGTCTCATTTTAGTCTATATTCCTTTCGAAAAGCTTTCTTTGATGGTGCCCATGCTGAAATGCAGATTTCAACATAAAGTCCAGCATGAGCCCGAGAATATTTTTCCTCTGTAGTAATTCTTACGACCAGTGAACATTTGTATAGTGCTACAAGATCTACGCAGCGCTGTACAGACACATGTAAAAGGCGATCCCTGCTCATCAGAGCTTACAATCTAGTCAAGACACACAACACAACTGCCGAGGACAAGGCTCTATCTAGGGGAATGGTAAGGAAACACATAGGAGACTAAGCAGATCAGGATCCAAAAGAGGCCGTGAAGAGGTGAGTTTTCAGTCTGGATTTGAAAAGGGTCAGAGAAGGGCCTGACATACAGACTCAGGTAGTTTGTTCCAGGCTTAAGGGGCAGCAAGGTAAAAGGAGCGAAGTTTGGAGTTTGCAGTAGAAGAGAAGGGCGCAGATAGAAGGGATCTGCCAGAAGAGTGGAGTTCCCGAGGAGGGTTGTAGGGAGAGATAAGAGAGGAAAGGTAGTGAGGAACTGCAGAGTGAATGCTCTTATAGGTCAGCAGGAGAAGTTTGAACTGGATATGGAAATGAATAGGGAGCCAGTGAAGTGGCTTCAGAAGAGGGGTTATGTGAGCATATCGAGGCTGGCGGAAGATTAGCCTAATCTAGAACCCAGCACTCTATACATATAGGTAGAATGATCTTCCCTATACTCCCCATAGGTATCTAAATGCAACAGTAATAAATTATTAGGGATGAGTAGTTTTGTTTTTTTTTAATGAAAGCAGCAATAGTGCACATTATTGCACAATAGCATGCACTATTCACACGCTATGAAGACGAAAAAAATGAAAACTCCCAATGAAACAAAATTAAAAATTTTCCCTGCACTTTTCTATATGAAGCCACCTCAAGATAGATGTAGCCACATGTACCTGAAAGAACAGAATACATTTTAAAATGCCCTAATAAAACTAGACCTTCTACAATTCTGTTAATTTGCTTCATCGAAGGATAGTTGCAAGAAAGCAAAATATAGGTCCACAAAATTAGTTACTAATCACAAAGAATATTCCCAGCTGCCATTAAGGTTTAATATATGTTTTGTCAGCTATGAAAAACAGCCAAAAAGCAGAAGAAATTAGTAAGGTGAAAAAGGAAGTCAAGGCTTGAATAGCTCTTTGGGTAGTGTGTGACAGGCCAGGGTGTGACCACAGGTCTGGAGTGACTGGAGACATTCCTGTGGGTTGTACTTGAGTCATCAGGTGTAACACCAGGCACACCTACAACCTGCAAAGCTGAAGATGTATTGATGGAATGTTTCAGGCCCGATTTACCAAAGGTTTTCTTGTATTCTGTGCCTCTAGGGAGAGGGCATAGGAGTGAGAACTGCACTCAATCAATGCCATTAGTGTTTATTTTGCAGAAAGCATACAATGTTGCAAAATGGACATGATTTTACAGAGGTTACTTTTTATAGATTTCCAATAAGTTCAGCATTGATGGAGAAGAAATTGAAATAGTTGATAACTTTAACCTACTTGGATCAACAATCAATAAAAAAGGACAAGCAGTCAAGAAATCAGACTACACATTGTTCTTGGTAGAATAGCTATGAAGGACCTAGATAAGATTCTCAAGAGCAGAGATGTGTCTCTCCACACAAAGATTCAACTTGTCCAAGCTGTGATATTTTCAGTATCATCATATGGATGCGAAAGTTGGACAGTGAAAAAAATAGATAAGAAGAAAATTGAGGCCTTTGAATTATGGTGCTGACGACGAATACTGTGTATATCATGGACGGCCCGAAGAACAAACCAGTCAGTACTAGAGGAGATCAAGTCAAAGCTTTCCTTAGAAGCTCAGATGACAAGACTTTGACTTTCATACTTTGAACACATCATGCAAAGAGAGAGATTGTTAGAGAAGAACATAATGCTTGGCAAGGTAGAAGGTCAATGCAAAAGGGGAAGACCAGCAAGGAGATGGATCGATTCAACAGCAGCAGCTATGGGTGGCGCTCTATCAACAATTAGGCACCTGAATGATGTCCGAACACAGGTTAGGTCAGCTATCCAGAGGAACACCATGACACCGACTCGACGGCACTTAACAACAACATGCTTGAGAAAATAACAGTCAATTTATAAGAGAATGAAGAGCTGAAGGTAGGAACAGATAAAACATAGACTGCTGCAGTACAACGAAATAACAGCAACATTTTAAAACAGTTTCAGAGTTATTGTTGAAAGGTGGTTTGGTATTTGCATGCCAACAAGCAAAATTAGTTTTGTATTTTTAGCTATTTGGCTTTCAACATAAAACTGAAATGTAAGTACCAGGACATTAATAAGGTAATTTTAAAAGGAGCTATCCAGCTTTGTTTGTGAACAATTTGCATAAATTCCAGTATTTTAATCTTTTATGCGCATATGGTAAGTAATACCAACTAATGTGAAAGTATGTGCGTAGTTGCATTGTGCATATTTTCACGGTGAGCATTGCACATGGGCAGAGTTTGGGCACAGCGTAGGTATTTGAGCAATTATACACATAAGGGGGCAGTTTAGCCTGAATGTTGTCACAGACTGGGATGGTCTATAAAGAGCTGCTAACTTTAACCTTTTAGTGGCTGAATATCACCAGAAACCAGACAGTGACTGTGCTTTCTACTGAAACCAGATATTCAACATGGGAATTTATGTGGCATCAGGTGCTGAATATCTGGTTTAGTTAAATTGGTGGTGGCCAGTGCTTTAAATGTGCTTGGACCCTACTGCTGAATATCCATCCCTTAGGTTATAAAATTCTCTAATTTATGCATGTAATTTGAAAAAGTCGGCATGGTCATTTACACCAGCTCAAGAACTGGTATAAGTGATTGTGCCCTAACATAAGCGCATACTCGACTTTAATAAAGAGAATGTAATACACTTGCACTTGACTTTTTTAAATAAGTGTAAAGTGTGCATGTGAAAACGCACATTAACTAAGCACCAGTTTATATAATTACCCTCCACAGGGGTAACTGTGTACCAGAGCACCTAGGTTAATAGGGGAAAAAGATGCATATTTTTAACCTTCTTTATAAAGATGTGTGAAGTCACATTTTACAATCTGGGATGACCAAGCCAGAACATCTGAGAAAAAAAACAAAAAACAGGCTTGTCCAAGTCCAGGCACAGTTTCACAAACATGGAGGTGCCCAGCATGGTGTATATAGACGTCCCCAGAATAACATTCCAGAATGGGGACATCTAATAGCCTAGTGGTTAGAGTAGTGGGTTAGGACCAAGATGGCCAGAGTTCAAATCCCAGCGCTGCTCCTTGTTATTTTAGACTAGCCACATAATTTCCAGTCTTCTCTACCCCCTCTGGATATTTTATGGCCAAAACAAATACTTTCTTGATGCCTATCTGTGCCTGAAAATCAGGTCTAAATGTGGATGGCATCATAGGTGCCCCTGTCATTTTTGAAATCAAGGGAGAAATCTAAGTGCATTGCACCTCCCCAGACACGTCTCTGCCATACCCTGTCCCTACACCAGAGCAGCTTTAAAAGCCATTGGTAAAATGACTCCAGGAGTGTGTCCCCATGACTAAGACTTTTAGAATGACCCCCACAGGCACCCGTGTGTCTTTAGAAAATGCTAGCCAAAATCCTTATCAATCAAACCTACATTGAAGGCACATACCCCTGTTCAAGAGCAAATATAAATGTTAGTGCATACTTTATGTGCATACATAGTCATATATTTATTAAAAAAAAAACCCGCATTAATCACATCTTTGCCTAAACTCCTCCCCTAAGCATGTCTACTCTACCAGGATGCACCAGCTTGCATCATGTGTACTTTCAGGCATGACCTAGTTTCATATGAAGCCTTTTACACACATGCACACATGTGCAAAAAAGGTTTATAAAATTACTCTCCACAGGCATCATTTGACACAGAACACCTTGTTAATGAAATAAAAGCATGCTGTGTTATCGTGCCATGTGTATATCACCTCTTCATCCACCTCCTCCACCGTCCTCTCCCCGAGCCCTCATCACAAATGAATGACAGTAGAAATCACAGTCATACTCATTTAAATGAAGTAAAGAATCCCGTCCAAATCATAGCTTCTGTTTTTCCAGGGCAATCTCTCTGCCTCTGGCACTTTGGAAGCCAATTTCTGTGTGAATCCTGTTTTCAGAAGGGCTTTGCAAGGTTTGCACATAATGCGACAAGCCATCGAGGAAGCACAGGACTATAAGGGATGTTGCTACTGTATTCCAACTCTGCAGTTATGTTGTTAACATCCGCACGCCCCAAAAATCCTCTTCGGACTCTGATTGGCTTCCAGTGAGCAGACACCAGTTCCTTTCCGCTCTTTGCCTGACCCCTTCTTCTCCAAGTCCTGTTACTAGACACCTATGCATTCTGTTCTTTGCACAAGTTGGCATGGCAAAGTGTGAGTCACGGGCAAATGCACATGACCTACAAGAGAGACAGAATCAGATGTTTGTTCTCCGGGCAGTGCTGAACGCGATATATATTAATTGTCAGGTGCCAGGACAGGGGACTGATCAGGCATTTAAAAAGATAAAGGCATCAGTCATGAACAGTATAAAATACTAGGGAAACATTAGAGGAAACAACCTTTGTTTCATTTTATTGTATTTTCCATCTGAAATGATGCAAAAAGCAATGAGATGTCATTTAGCCTCTGTCTGATTAAGCAAGTTTATATTAGGTTCTGACTACACATATGATCACCGAATTATATGTAGAATAGTGCCATTTGGTTGATACCTTTACAGTTCAGCATTTTAATGCTAAACAGCCTTTTTACTAGCCTTAATTAAACCTCTCAGCTTTACGGATAATGGCTGAATAATACTGGCTGAACATATGTTTGAGCAGAATACTCACATGCCTGCTTTGCTCCACTCCAGCACCTTGGAGGTAATTCTTTAAAGGGCGTGCTAAAAGTAACATGCTAGTAACGTGCGTATGACTTACATGCATGAATGGGCACTTGTGCACACGATTTAGTAAGTCACAATTTTGTAAGCATGCATGTAAGTCCTATCGTATGTACTTTTGGTTTGGGTGTGCATGGGAGGAGCTTAGAGTGTAGGCGGGGCCTAAATTTACATGTATAAGTTATAAAATATTATGACTTATGTGTGTTACTGACCAGTCTAGGTGTGGATATTTATGTCTGCTGCGACAAGGTGAAGGTGTGTCTGTATGCCTCTATTCCAAGTCACGCATACTTTATAGTATAGGCCCTACATACGCACACATGGCAATGAGCTTTAGCCACGCAGGAGTTTATAGAATTGCTGTCCATCTGCATAGCTCCAAGATGGTCTGTAGGAATGTTCAGAGACACTATACACATGAAGGCACAGTTCAGAAAAGCCCTGGGAGCTATAAAACAAAACATCTGAAATTCCATAGGAGCGACACTAAAGGAAGTGGAAACGCATAAATACTTTCTGAAACTGGCCTATCTCTGCCCCATAAGATAAACATCTCCAGCACAGTCCCAGAAAAATGGAGACACGAGGAGCTAGGGTCCAGACACATGCAAAGGAATGATCAATTTTAGAAACATGCACATATGTATTATGGGTGCTGGCAACATAGACATGCATGCATCAGGATTTCAGAATGTGCACATGGATTTTCACAACATACACATCTGGAGATATGCAGCGCCATAACAGTAAATAAATCGCTCTGCCTAAACTCCTCCCCTAAGCGTGTCTACTCTACCAGGATGCACCAGCTTGCATCACGTGTACTTTCAGGCATATGAAGCCTTTTACACACATCCACACGTGCAAAAAAGGTTTATAAAATTACTCTCCACAGGCATAATTTCACACAGAACACCTTGTTAATGAAATAAAAGCATGTTGTGTTATCATGCCATGTGTATATCACCTCTTCATCCACCTCCTCCACCGTCCTCTCCCCGAGCCCTCATCACAAATGAATGACAGTAGAAATCACAGTCATACTCATTTAAATGAAGTAAAGAATCCCGTCCAAATCATAGCTTCTGTTTTTCCAGGGCAATCTCTCTGCCTCTGGCACTTTCGAAGCCAATTTCTGCAAAGAAAGAGGCCTTGATAGTTTATTTTATTTATTTATTACAATTTCTTATATACCGCACTATTCGGTATCAGCGCGGTTTACAGTATAACAAAATGACCAGAACAAGCAGCTGTTCGGTTTTACAGTTACCTGCTATCTTTCTTTGAAGGGGAAAATGCCCCTCTCGTGCCTACTGATGAGCGCTGGCTGAAATGAGCACTTTTCAGATGCCTATTCAAGCCAAAGAGCAGGTCTAGCTATGGATGTGTCTGCGAGTGGATGTAAATATGCTGGTGCCATTGTGAAATCAGAGATGCATATGGATCTTTTCGATGCTGGTCCGGACAAGCCCCCACCACACCCAAGCGCAATATAGATGCGGTAGCGCCAGGCACATCTAAATATGGGCCTTTTTTAAATGACTCCCAGGACTTGCATGTGTGAATAGACATTTTCAGATGTGCAAATCACAGAGAGCTTCTAAAATGACTCCAATAAGGCAGAATTTTATAACAGGACATATAGTTTCATAGGGTAGGAAGGTCCCTATTTTTAGTCCATTTTATAAAGACGCACAGCACAAATTCTTCAGAAACTGTGCCTAGATTAAAGGCACAGACATTACACCTGCTCAAGAGCAGACCTAAATCTTAGTATGTACTTTATGCACATGTAAGCATATTTTATGAAATTGCATAAATCACAACTTTGCACAAACATCACCCCTTAGCACACCTACTGTACAACCGCATGCTGGTTTGCACCCCTTGCACTTTTAGACATGAACTACGTTATATAAGAACCCATTTATGTGCATAAATCAGCATTATTTTGATGCAGTCCCCATATTATTCAATGGGACCTAGGGGCTCTTTTACTAAAGTGCAGTATTTTTTTGCTCCTAACACATGTTTGAGTCTAAAAATCAACACGCATTAGGTGCCATTGCACTACAATAATTGTCAGGATGTGGCCAGCATGTGCCCAACAGTTACCACATAGGCACATCCCTTTGCATGTGTTTTGGCCCTGAGGAGCCCGTAGGTGCATCCATGCTAACTGCAGCATTGGCGATTAGCACATTCTACGGATGTCTATGCTAACTGCCCACTCTCCGCATCAACCCTACCCAGACCCCACCCAATTGCATGATCCATGGTTAATGAACATTTCAGCTCCTGTGCGGTAATTTCCACAGATTCACAGAAGGGGTTAACATGCTGAAACGTGTGGTAACCACATAACATGTATTATCAATAGCTAGTGCATTAACAGTGAATTCACACGCATTAACATTAGCACACCTTAGTAACCAGACCCCTTAGTGTTCCTGAGAATTCATAGATAAGGCACTTAAACTTTAGCAGCCACAGCTAAACATAGAAGCACTTTCAAATATCATTCAAACGTTTTTTAGTTTCTTTTCCTTGCTCAGCACAGTGGTTCAAAAAACATACAACTCCCAGCTGTAAATGACAAATAAGAAGTGATCTTGTATAAATACAAGAATATTTATACAATCCTGCAAACATCTGTTTTCCTCTAAAGCCACTTCTCTTGACTTAATGAATTTCCCGATAATCAAGTGCATTTTTTGTGGCGAAGACTTTTACTGTGATACGATCAGACATTCATCCTCTATTCAGAGAGAGGATGTAAGCTCATTATCTGAGAGCCCAGAGTACAGTGCAGAAGAAACATTGGTAATAACCTCAGGGATGAAAGGGTTTAGATACGTATTCTAAATAGAATATATGCTTGCTATGTAAATATACTGGGGACATATTCAGCAGTGGCGGCAGATAGGCTAAATGAAGCACCTATCCATTCTCTAATTGAGACCGGATATTCAGCAGCGAAACATGTCTAGTTTCCACTGCTGAATATCTGGGCTTGTCAGGCACTGGACACCCTGTCCAGTTAGTGGCTATATTCAGCCTCTAGCCAGTTAGCGCTAAGCAGTTAAAGTTAGAACAATCATTCACCTATTCTATTTGCCTAAACTATCTGGTTAGCAGCTGAATATTCCCAGGTCTGCTGACCACCTCAAATGCTTTGAAATGGCCCCCACTGTATTTAGTAATAGGTGTGCAGCCATTCAAAAATAGCATGAAAGCTTGCGAGGCTGCTTTCAAACAGGCTCTTTCAGAAAAGCGCACAGACGTATATGTAGCCTTATAACTAGGTGCACTCTATGGGGTGACTCTATAAAGGACACAAGGAAAGTTACAAGCTATTTACACGCACAGGTGGTCCCTAGTCTGTAAAGGTGCACGTAAGTCCCATCGCATATGCTTTCAGTTTGGGTGTTCACAGGGACAGGGCTTGGGCGGAGCACAGGCAAGGCCTAAATTTACACACCTAAGTTATAGATTAGTATAGATGATGCGTTTTGCTGCTGTAGGCTTTTATACCGGCTCCAGAGGAGGCGTAACTGCCGTGAGTAGGTTCAGGAGCATTAGTATGCCCAAATATGCTTGCACTTCACTTTATAAAATAGGCCCCAAATAGAGGTGTGGCAATGAGCGCTAACAGCATGGGAGTCTAGAGAATTACCCTCTATGTGCCAGACATATGCACATGCAAGAAACATCTGCTTAGTTTTTGTTTTTTCTTGACTTTTTCCTGATATGCGGTGTTTTTTCACAGTTTCATACATTCATTTTTATAGAGGGTTTTTATTGTATGTTGAATAGATTTAACACATAATTAGGGGTTTATTTTAGAAGCGTTATTCACAATTTCCATGTGGAAAATCAGGCATTTACCTGTGGAAAAGGTGATTTCACAAAGGGATACATTTCAGTGTGGATGTCCTGACAATGTAGAAATTGTAAGGGCATGGATTAGAGAATGTTCTAAGTGGGTCTGAAATCTACACCTGCACTCCCAGGTTGCTGTTTCTTAACTTACACTTCATATGGATTATATCTACAATTGTAAATGGCATAAAATAAATCTACAGACTAAAATAAGGACATACACATATGTATGACTGCAACTGTCCCCATCAGGGTTTACAGCTACTTCCTGGCATGTTTAGGTTTTTAAAAAGTGCTAATTTATAGGAAGGATTAAGAGAGCTATGTCCCCATCCAAACTGAAATTTAATAAAGACAGGGGCATCTGTGGTTAATTGGCAGCTTTTCTACATGTAGGTTTGCAAAACGGTTAACACACAGTAATTATAAAATGATATTAATTGTATTTGTTTTATGAGATATGCAATGAGATTATCTCAAACTTTGTCCTTATTTTAGTCTGTAGATTTATTTTATGCCATTTACAATTGTAGATATAATCCATATGAAGTGTAAGTTAAGAAATACCAACTTCAAAATGTGGTTGGTATCCATCTGCGGAAGTTGCCGAGTTCCCTGTTGATTTTTCCTACATGTGGATTTGCATAATGGCTGCCCCAGCTCCATCTGTCGGCAAATACATATGCGCTCCTGAACTGTTTTAGAAAAGGCTCTGCATTTAACAGGTCCTTTTCTAAAATACTGCTGGAACTGTGTGCCTCATGACCTCGAGACCTCAATTCCGATCTCCATGTACTATATAAAATGGGTCTTTAACCATCTAAGTAAGGCATGCTGAGTAGATTAGTGCCCATTAAATCAATTTAGCAGGTACTAAATTTTTGAAAGCATACTAACGAGCTGAATAAGCAGGAAGGAGTTGAAGCTACTCACCTTGCCTTCCATGTCAATCATGCATTTAGAAATCACATGGCATGCAGACGTTATGAATCAAAGTCCTAAAATATGGGACATATTACCACCCGCATTATATGTGCAAGTGAATTACATGAATCTTTGGAAGAAACGGAAATCCTGGTTATGCAGCAGATCTTTGCAAATTATGGACACTTGGCTTGTTTATCTGTGGGTTAGGGTTTAATGGTCAATAAGGCAAGGTGGGTATGGGGTTTTATATTCTATTGTACATTTTAATCAATGTTTTGTGTTGCACTTCACTGCGAGATTTAATTTAAAATATGTAAGCAAATAATGATATAGGGGAAGGGCTGTCAGGTAAGGTTTGCCTCTTTGCGGATGATACCTAAACCTGCAAGAGACACACCTAGTAAGGTGTAGATAACATGAGGAGGGATCTAGCTAAGCTTGAAGAATGGTCTAGAATTTGGCAGCTGATATTTAATGTTAAAAACTGCAAGTTCATGCATTTGGGCTGCAGCAAACCAAGGGAGCAATATATTACCGGGTACGGCGGACCCGTCGCTATCTGCCCTCACTCCCCCCCCCCCCCACCCATTGAACCCGTCATCTGATCCTTCCCATAAAGACACAAACACCTCTTTGGGACTCAAACTGGTCGCAGCTTTATTAACTTCCAAACAATGACCAACTACAATCCAACACATTAACTTGCCCCCCACCCCCACCCCCAATGGTGCAAGCTGTCACCAGCCATGTTATTAGCAAGGTGACGCCGCTTCCGCTTTCGCCGGGTCCAGACCCCGACTAAATCACCTCACCCTCCCTCATCCGGCTTCGCCATACTATTAGCAAAAACCTGAGGGATTCTCCGGGTCGGGAGTACCCCACCCCCGCCCTAATGCTTATATCCGGCTCTGGACCTCAGAAACCTCCGGGATCCTGCCACCCCCTCCAGCTGCAACACCCCCCCCCCACGACCCCACCCTACCCCCAGCAAGGGTGGGCGGGCGGGCATCCGGCACCTCCAACGGTTCCACGGCAGAGGCTGGAGCCACGCCGCGTCCCCGCTTAAAATTTGTTCCCCCACGCCTCCTCGCATCTCATTGGCTGCCCAGCTGCCACACCGCTCGGCAGCCAATGATCTTGCTGGCAACCAACGACCCGCCCACTCCAATTCCGGAGCTGCAATACCACCGCCCGGGCCGCGCACGATGCCGCCCCCCCGGTTAGCGCCGGCGGCGAGCACAAGGCACCGCGGCCTCGCCATAACCGGGTACGGCGGACCCGTCGCTATCTGCCCTCACTCCCCTCCCCCACCCATTGAACCCGTCATCTGATCCTTCCCATAAAGACACAAACACCTCTTTGGGACTCAAATTGGTCGCAGCTTTATTAACTTCCAAACAATGACCAACTACAATCCAACACATTAACTTGCCCCCCCCACCACCCCCAACGGTGCAAGCCGTCACCAGCCATGTTATTAGCAAGGTGACGCCGCTTCCGCTTTCGCCGGGTCCAGACCCCAACTAAATTACCTCGCCCTCCCTCATTCAGCTTCGCCATATTTTTAGCAAAACCCTGAGGGATTGTCCAGGTCGGGGGTACCCCATCCCCGTCCTAATGCTTATATCCGGCTCCGGACCCTGGAAACCTCCGGGATCCCGCCACCGGCTCAGGCCTCGGACGACCTGAGCCTCCCCCCCCCCAAGCAAGCTGCGACCAGCCCTCTTCTCCATCATGATATCTTCCAAGGCCTCCTGCCAGTCATTAAGGAGCAAATCCATCCCAACCGGGGAGAGATGCACTCCATCCGACCTGAACAGGCCCGTGCATTCGACATCCACCCAGGTGTGCAAAATTTGCCCCCCCCCCCCCCCATGTTCCAGAACCCATCTGCCAATTTGCCGATTAATTTTTGTCAACCCTCTGGACCACCGCCGCTGGCCCTTGCAAGCAGGCCTTGGAATAATATCGGACCATATCAATATGATACCAGGAAACATCGCCAACACCACCCCCAAGTCCTTTTGTGCCACTCAAATTAACTGCCTGGTAGTCCAACCCATCAAGTCGTTGCGCGTCAGAGGGACGCCGGAGATCTTGTTGATGCACCTGAGAGGCAAGTGGTGCCGAAGCAAAGGCAAGAGCTGAATCCACCGCAGACCGCGTTCGCCCAGCCATGAGACAGCCACCTCTGATGCATCCAGTCCAATATTCTGGCCAACGGGCCGAGTTGCTGCCCGCCGACCAGCCCAGTAAACAAACGAGTGGCCAATCAACCAACAGCGACAAACTCCTTGCACTGCTGCTGCAAAATAAAATTGAGACAGTTAGGCACCCCCACCACCCCTACAATCGCACGTAGCTTTGGAACGCCTGTGACCTCCATCTCCCGATCCGCCGAATATCACGCGCCGACAGACCTTCCGCTGCAGCACTGGTAGCTGCCCCAATCCTGAATGAATGCGGAGCAAACCGTCCAGGATCCTCCTCCAAGTGTCGCAGAGACATCCGCAAAACCGCCATAAACTGAAAACGCGTCAGCACTCGCGCATCCCTATGCAAAAAGAGATTGCCCGCACCTGCTGGCCGCAGACACATGTACTCGCTTAGCAACTTTACGGGGAGAACACTGCATCTTCCGGTGATGCGGTGAGCCCGAGCGGACGCACGCCGCTCGAGCTCTGGGCCCCCTTGCTCCTCCGGCACCGCCAAATGACCGTATGGGGCTAATCTCGGGGTTCCCACACCCCCCCCCGAGCTCCCCTACACAAGCAACTTTACGGGGCATGCAGGATTAGATCGCACCTCACGCAAGACTACCCACGCTCCTTTTCCCGCCTGATCCGTCTTGGACCGCGCTAGGTGGATACGAAGGCCGCCCTCACCAAATTGAACTTGGTGCACCTGCAACGCACCCGAAATGCACCAAAAAAGGCCACCGAAAATACCGCCCGAAAAAGCGTGCCCTCATATGGGGACGATACCACGTGCGACACCGCGAGACACAATCGCGCTAGCAGGCCATGCGTTATTGGCAGTCGGCCATCCCCAGGCAATGGAACGGCCTGCTCCCATCCCTGCAGCAGCCTACGTGTCAACCCCCCCCCCAGCAACCCCCCAGCCTACCGCCTTCATAAAAAAGGCGAATCCTGCCAAATTCCTCCGCACCGTTGACCGCGACACTCCCGCGACTTTCACTGCCGAAACATACTGACCAAGAAGCAAGTCCGATGCTGGCCCCTGCCGCCATCCCTGCTCCACCAGGAAAGTCACCACGCTGCTGCAGCCCCTCTGGTACACTTCCCACGTCGCCGCTGACACTGAAGTCCTCAACAAATCCCTCATGTCCCGAGGCCAATCTGCCATAAGTGCTGAGGGACCGAAGCCCCTTCCTCGTCCGCTTCCAGGGCCAAGGTCCGAAACCACTCCCACTTAAAACGGGAAAGAGCATCAGCAATCACGTTAGTAACCCCCGGAATATGGCGAGCCTTAAGCACCATATTCAAACGCAAACAGGCTAAAACCACCTGCCGCATTAAATCCGCCACCCGTTTGCACCTTGGGGCGTAATTATTGACTACACTGACAACCGCCTCATTGTCGCAGCACCAAGCCACCTTGCGATTCCGCAGTCTGTCCGGCCACACCGCCAGCACCACTAGTATCGGGAAAAGCTCCAAGAAAGTGATATTACTGGTAAGGCCAACCTCCCGCCAAGACTGCGGCCACTGCGCCGCACACCAGGAGCCCCCGAAATATACACTGAGGCCCCCCCCCCCGGGCTGCATCGGTATATAATTGCAAATTTTCACTGGATATCTCTTTATCCCTCAAGACCATGATACCATTAAAATCACGTAGAAACTCATCCCATACCCCCAAGTCAGCTCGCATACTCCGCAAAACCCTGATGCGATGCTGAGGTTTTACGACCCCAGCAGTCGCCGACACCAGCCGCCGCAAAAGCACTCTGCCCATAGGAGTCACCTGACATGCAAAATTAAGGGAACCCATAAGAGACTGCATCTCGCGCAGCGTCAGTTTCGCGGAGCCCAAAGTGTTTGCCACCAAGACTCGCAAACTCGTCACTTTGCCAGCTGGCAACCGGGCTATCATTAACTCAGAGTCTAGCTCCACTCCCAAAAAAGTAAGACAAGTCGCAGGACCTTCTGTCTTCCCGACCGCCAATGGGACCCCCCATTCCTGTGCCAACTGCATAAAGTCCCCCAACAAATCCCGGCACAGCACAGACTGCGCTTCTCCGACAAACAGGAAATTGTCTAAGTAGTGCACTACATTTCCACTGCCTTTTTTCTCCACCAGAGCCCAATGCAGGAAAGAACTAAACCGTTCAAAATATGCACAAGATATCGCACAGCCCATTGGCATGCACTTGTCAAAATACCAATGCCCTTCAAAGCGGAATCCCAACAAATGAAAAGCCGACGGATGCACGGGCAACAAACAGAAGGCCGACGCTATATCAGCTTTTGCCATCAAGCACCCCGAGCCGCATTCCCGCACCAAATCCACAGTCTCGTCAAAAGATGCATACCGTACCGCACACAAAGCTCTGGGGATGTGGTCATTAACCGAAGCACCCACAGGGAAGGACAAATTATGAATTAAATGATACTTCCCTGGCTCCTTCTTCGGTATGATACCCAAAGGGGACACAACGAAATCCTCAAATGGCTGCTCCACGAACGGGCCCGCCACCCGCCCCAATTCTATCTCCCCAGCCAACTTATCCCTTACAATATGGGCAAACTGCTTAACCGATGACGAATTCCTTGCCACACTTGCGGCTACCCGTCCCACAACCGGGATCGGGAACCCCCCCTGTCCAATATTAAACTATCCTTCCTCCTAGGATACCTCTGCAACCAAGGACGTAGAACTTGTATCCGAATAGGTGTCAGAGCCAAGCTCTGTAAGTTCCTAGTGCTTGGAGGGGGGGAGCAATAACTCCAACCGCATCTTTAACACATTTGAGGGCTGAATGTCCTCCGCTACAAACAGAGCAAGCGTGCCGGAATTTACAGTCCGGGAAGGGACAAGACGACTTGTTGAATTGCCAACAAATATCTCCAACGCCCCCCCCCCCCCGCAGGCCTTTGCACCGCCGGGGGCACGCTCGACCGAAAGAGCCGCCCAGCACCCGATGCACTGACCAATCCACCATTTTGCCCGCTCACCCCCCCTCCAGGTCTGACCACCATCTGCGTCAACCATAAATTTATATCTTGCGTCCCCCAAGAAAGCAGCTGGTTTTCCTCCATTTTATCACGGAACTTCTCATCATAGTTGAGCCAAGCCCAAACAATCGTGCGTCTGCGAGGCCTCTAAAATAGAGTCCGCGTATGCTAAAAGCATACCGTACTGCTCTGGGTGCACGTGCCCCCATACACTAGCGAGCCGTAGAAACGCCCGCGTCCAATTCACAACGTTCCGGGCCACTCTCCACACTCTACCGGCCTTCTCGTCCTCTTTCCTCTTCCTTCGGCTGTCCCCTGACCGTTTTCGGCCGTCAAGTAAACGGAAAATATCGATATAGCGCTGCTTTTGTACTTTCCGACGCAATTTCTTAGGCACACTCTCCCATAACTCAGAGAAAGCCGCTAACGTATGAGTTGCCCCCTTTGCTTCCCATCTCCCCCTCGCCCCCACATCGTCTTTTCCCCGGCTTCCCTCCTCAGAAGTCGAATCGGACGACGAATCCGAGGTCGAAGTGGAAGTGGAAGAGGAGTCCAATCTCCGACGCCTATGACTAGAATGTTTCCGCTTCCGACTCTTTTTCTTACGGGCCGTACCACCCGTCGTTGCCCCATCCCTTCCCGCTGCCACTTGGTCAACTGCCAACTCACCTGCAGCATCCGCAGCCAATTCTGGGGCAGGACAGGCTTCTTGCCACAAAGGAACTGACTGGACCGCTGCCACCGTCTCCCCCATCGGACTTCCCGCCATGTCATGCCCAGCCATGTTTGACACCGTGCCGTCTCGTGGTCACGACGCGCTCCACCAAGGACTCCCTGGATACTGCCAAGCCGGTGGTACCTGCGGAGTAAATACAGGAAACGGCGAAGAGACATCCGCCATAGCCCAAGGCGGCTGCCACACCCCTAACCACTCTGCCCGTGAGGAGCCTTGACCTCCACCCTGCCAATGCTCCCAGGCTGGAGAGGAAACACCTCCCATGTTTCCTTGCCAACCTACCTTACCTGCTGGCCCCCCCCAATCTCACAGCCCCCATCCCTCCTCCATCCGTCACAGCTAAACCCCCTTCTGGAGGAAGGGGCCCCCCAATCGGGCCTCTAATAGACCCACGCACCACCCCTTGCACCGTAGCATCCCTTATGAGACCACCACCCCTGCTGCCCCGCCCCCCATGAGGCCCTTGTCTATCTCCAACACACTCACACCCCTGTACAGCGCCATCCACCCCGCTCTGCTCATGCGCTGGCCCACTGACCGGCCTAACACCCCCCCGCCCACCTTTTTTCTTGCTAGCTGCTCTGCCCCTGCCCCCCCCCCCACGCTGTGCACGCGCTGCTGATGTCCTAGCTCCCCTCCTTGTGATCCCCCTAGCATCAGGTCCAGACAAAACTTCTCCACCTTTACCCACGTCAACCCTTCTCCCCCGGCGTGGACCTTTTCCCCTTACCGGGTCCCCCCGTTTTCCCCTGGTTGGCTGCATCACAAATATAATTCAATCTTGTACCCCCCCCTTTCCTTTTTGCGCTATCCTTATACTTAATTTTATAGGTTCCTTTTTCTTTTCCTATTTATTTTTGTAAGCAGTCAGCCATGAAATTAATTAATGGGAGAACCCCCACTTGCCCTGCTCTCCTGAGCCCTCGTCTTCCAATCAACTCCCCCAAAACTCGTCCTCCGCTCCCCCGACAATCACCCTCTAATCTGCCTTTGGCCTGGCCGCTGCAATAGAAAACCTCATCCTCCGCTCCAGCCGCAGCGCCGACCGCGCTCCTCACACCTGTCCGGCACCTCCAACGGTTCCACGGCAGAGGCTGGAGCCATGCCGCGTCCCCGCTTAAAATTTGTTCCCCCCCGCCTCCTCGCATCTCATTGGCTGCCCAGCTGCCACACCGCTCGGCAGCCAATGATCTTGCTGGCAACCAACGACCCGCCCACTCCAATTCTGGAGCCGCGATGCCTCCGCCCGGGCCGCGCACGATGCCGCCCCCCCCCCCCGGTTAGTGCCGGCCACGAGCACAAGGCACCGCGGTCTCACCAGTATGGGGGTGAAGTACTTTTGTCCACTAAAGAAGAGTGGGACCTAGGCGTGATTGTGTCTGATGATCTTAAAGTAGCTAAACGGGTAGAAAAGGTGGCAGCAAAAGCTAGAAGGATGCTTGGGTGTATAGGGAGAGGAATGGCCCGCAGAAGAAAGGAGGTGATAGTGCCTCTGTATAAGTCTCTGGTGCGACCTCATTTGGAGTATTGTGTGCAATTCTGGAGACTGCACCTTCAAAAGGATATAAACAGGTTGGAGTCTGTGCAAAGGGTAGCTACTAAAATGGTTAGTGGTCTTCATTATAAAGCATATGAGGACAGACTTAAGGATCTTAATATGTACACCTTAGAGGAAAGGCGGGATAAAGGTGATATGATTGAGATGTTTAAATACCTCCATGGCATAAATATACAGGGGGAGAGCCTCTTTCGATTGAAAGCAAGCTCTGCTACGAGGGGACATGGGATGAGGGTGAAAGGGGATAGATTCAGGAGTGATATGTGGAAATATTTCTTTACAGAAAGAGTGGTAGATACGTGAAATAGTCTCCCTGTGGAGCTGGTAGAGATGAGGACAATATCTGAATTCAAAGAAGCATGGGACAAACACAGAGGATCTCCAAATGAAAAAAGGAGACTGTTTTAGTGGTTGATATGGAAGGGCAGACTAGATGATCTTTTTCTGTTGTCATGTTTCTATGTTTAATCAATTACACTAATGGTTCTCAACCCTGTCCTCGTGCTCCACTTAGCCAGTCTGGTTTTCAGGATATCCACAATGAATATGCATGAGACAGATTTGCATTTGCTGTTTCCACTGCATGTAAATCTCTCTCATGCATATTCATTATGGGTATCCTGAAAACCAGACTGATTAAGTGGCGCACCAGAACAGGGTTGAGAAGCAATGAATTATACTAAAGTTATGGGAAAGAAAAAGTAGTAAAAATTATAGCAGTTGATGAATAAAATGTATTAAATAGACCCCATAAACTGTCTGTATACATATAAGGTTTTATAGGTTGAATGGTAATTTAGGAAAGTAGCATAGACACCTACAGGCCTTTATAAATTAGGATCTCAGCACACAAATGTACACCTGAATAAGGTGTAAATTTTCACATATACCTCATGGAGCATGTCTACTAAACCATGCTACTTGGTAGTGTGGTATTTAGTGTGTGCGATCTGGGTACCATGCTAAAAAGTAATGTGGGCACTCCTGCCAAAAATCCCACACTACCCTAGTAGCACATGTTCGAGCAAGGACTGGGAAGGATGGAGCGGAATGCAGATGTTGCAGGTGTGTCACGGATAGTGTGGGCATTAGAGGCCCACATCTGCCACCTGTAGCTGTACTTAATCCATCTCAATGGATGACTTAAGGGTGCCCCATGCCAGCTTTCTTGGGCCCGTGATAAATGCAAGGGGATGTAAACAAACACCCCATAAAGTTAGTGCTGACCCTCTGTGCTAGTAACATGGCCCACACACAAGTTACGACTGCATGCCTTAGTAAGCAATGCCCCTGTGTTATAAACTATGCATGTACACTGAAACCAAACTCTGCGATACACATGGTACGTACACATCATCTGGTGGGCATGTATTTAGCCATGATATTTTTTAAGATCTATTTTCTGTGCATCAAACATGCTTTACTCATAGAAATGCTTTTATAAAATTACCCCTTAATCTGTGTTAAATAGTTTTAGTGTTCAAAAACATTTTAGCACAGGCTAAAATCAATAAGTGACACAAAATGAAAGCTTTTGCTATGCATGTACCTCACAGTTAATCAGCCAGAATAAATATTGCTTGCAGTCTTGTGGGACCGAAGAAATAAAGTCAGACATGGGTTTCTTCAGGGAAAAGCTACTTCATTAAATGTATTTATTTACATTTAATTCGGTTTCATTGTAAACACTGAAGACAAGTTACACAAGTTAAAACTTTTAAAGACAATAAAACAATTTCCCCTATACCTCGCACCTCAGTGTTCCTTGACGCCTTTGTGCAAAGTACAAGACATCACTGACCAGTCAGGGTAGCAGAACTGGGGGTTTTCAAGCCTTCAGAAGATATTAAGGATCCACAAATGTCTTCAAAATATGTTTCTCAAGCAAATCAATGAACCTGGGAAAACCTTTGAAAGTTTCATGAAAATAAGTTGATGTACCTTCATCGAATATCGCTGGTTCAAAATATTGCACACAAGATTTAGAAAACCACACTTATAAAATCTTTTATTCCAACATTATAGAGTGTGATTCAAATGGAAGGAAAAGACCTTAGTGGAAAAAGTCTGAGGAGTCTCAGATTCCTCGACTAACAAACATCACTGCTCATAATCCCCCCTCCTCTCCAAGGTAATTTGTGAAGTATTTATGAACAGTAATGTCTGAAGATTTTCCATAAGGATATCACCATCTTCGAAGACATCAAAGTGACTTGTCTGAACATTCTTTGGGATTCTGGGATAATTCTGGAGTGGATTGTGTAGGAATTGCAGTTCCACTCTACATATTTAAAAAAATTGAAGGGGAATGGTTTTGAAGATCTTTCAAATGCTCCCTAGATCTGTGAGTACAAAGCTGTTCAGTTTCCCTTTCAGACCTGTGGAAACAAGGATCAAGAAACATGTTGCAGGCAATTCCTTTTTACTGGACTAACTTCGTATATCTGTGCCTAACTTTCAAGAGTTACCCTGACTTGATGTGAGGATAAACATGACAGGAAGGGTCTCTCTCCCTTTTACGCCCTCACAATGCAAGTCCGTATGTCAATAATTTTGTATAATCTGTGGGTGTTAGCCAGATATTTGAATGACTAAAGTTATTTGGTTTGGCTTATCTTAAAGCTATTTTCACATTGCAACTCTTCCAAAGTAAACAGAGCAGAACAGAGAATGAAATGGCAGATATGTATAATTTTTTTGTTGCATTTGCAGTTATTTTGAAAGGAGGCTTTTATAGGAGATGCTGTCAAAGATTCATAGCAAGCAAAGATTGACATGGTGCAATATTGCCTTCGATGTAGGGATTCATTATTTCAAAATACTTTTCTGCATGTGATAGGGCAATACAGGGTACACTGATAATGGTACACATAGGAGTCTCTAACACACCCAGTAACCAAGGGTTTATGGACGATAAGCTCTATTAAAGTCTAGTCAAACATAACTGCTTAGATATTTTAGGTGGTGTCCCTGTGGCAAACTTGCAGATATGAGTCACCGGGAGATTTCGAGTGTGGAATCTTAATGACATGGAATCAGAATCCAGTGTCATGGGTTAATATGAATCTCCCTCTGTGAGCTGGGCAGTGAGTATATTAATGTAACTGAAAAGGTCATATCATCTAGTCTCTCTAGCAAATTTGGCCTTTGATGACATGCATAAGCACTCCAGTGAAAAAGGTATATGACAGACATGGAGGTTTCAGTTAGGTCCTTTTGTTAACAAATCTTGAATGTGTAAGAATTGTATAGTCAAAAAAAGAAAGCTTTCTTCCCTAGAAAAAAACAGCTACTATATATTTCAAGCTTTAGCTCTCTTTCTTCCAAATTTTTATGTAGGCCTCACCGTTGTTATTCTTTTGGCCACTTTCAGCCCGATTCAAATTTTTGCCACCATGTGACAATTACCAAAAAAGATCAAATTAGCAAATCATGCATAAAAGATTTGCAGGGGTCCAAGAAACCTACAGACTATTTAATAAGAGTTTGTGTCCATGAATGCACCATGGTGAAGTCTCATTACTGGAGGGACACCCCAAAACACAAACCCATGAGTTGTGAGAATTTTAAAGAAGCAGCATTATTTTAAGGCCCCTGGGCATCCTTTCCTTTTCCTGCACTCTTAAGATCAAAGTTGATGGTATATCCCTGCAAGGATCTAAAGATATACGTAAGCTGCAATAGCAGCTTGATATTTTTGCCAAATATGTGAAAACACAAATCTCAGCCATGTCGCAAAACTAGACGGGCAGCCACTCTTAATCACCTCCAGAGGACTATTTTTACCTGATTCCATTTTAGAGGAGATAATAAATATTGGGGGATTAAGGGAAATATCTCCCTTAATCTCTTCTGTCAAAGGCTGGCTGAAACAAGCACTTGTTTATTTATTTATACTTTTCTTCTATACCGCCCCTTCCAGAGATCAAGGGTGGTTTACAGAAAACAAATGAACAACTTTTACATGGAACAGCAGTTATAACTATTTACAAACAACTTTTGCATGAAACTGTGGTATTAGCTATTTACAATGAACATATTGTACAAACAACCTTGTGTCAAACTTTGTAATTACATAGTTAAAAACAGCAGTCAGTCTCTTCTTAAGTTATCTTCTTCATTTGGTTAGGGTGGGGCGAGGCTTTGGGGTTGTTTAGGTAGGTGGGGGGGGGTTTAGTAGGCTGTGGGTTCTGGAGGTTAGTAGGTTGTTTCTGCATTTGTAGGGAGGTAGCTCGTGGGAGGTGAGGGATTCCACTTGGGTTTTTGAAGTGTTCAGTGAAAAGGTGTGTTTTAAGTCCTTTTCTGAATAGTTGGAGGTCTTTTGTCATGCGGAGAGTCAGTGGAAGTTCATTCCAGAGGGTAGGGGCAGCAAATGAAAAGGCTCTGAAGCTTGTAGTTTTCTTTGTCTTGCAGATGGTTTTGTGTATGTCAAGTGAGTGGGTTGCATTTTGTCTGCATGTTCTGGATTCTGGTGGGGAGTGTAGGAGGGTGGTTAGGTGTGAGGGGGAGATGTCATTGAGGAGTTTGAATGTTGTTAAGATTATTTTATATTTTATCCGGCTATTTATAGGGAGCCAGTGTAGTTCAAGTAGAATGGGGGTTATGTGGTTGGTTAGACGTGCTTTTGCTATTACCCTGGCGCAGATGTTCTGGGCTCTTTGGAGTATATTTGTATTTTTAAGTGGTAGACCATTTAGTAGACTATTACAATAGTTGAAGTGGGGGGTAATTAGTGAGTTGACTACAGATCTAAAATCATGGGTGTCGAGGAGAGGTTTTAGGTGCTGTATGGTCTTTAGTTTATAGAATATAGTTTTTACAGCTTGTTTTATGTGGGGGAGCATACTGAGTGTGTGATCTAATATTATCCCCAGATATTTTACCTCTTGTTTGACAGGGATAGTGGTGTTGTTGATTATGATAGTTTCTGGGTAGGTAGCATCGGGTTTTCTTGATACAAACATAGCTTCTGTTTTTTTAAGGTTAATGCTGAGGTAGTTGGTGTCTAGCCAGGATTCAGCCTCTCTGATACATTCAGATAGACTATGGTATGAAGGGCTGTTAATGTTTATGGGGATAACGAGCATGATGTCATCGGCATAAATGTAATGGTTAATTTTGTATTTTTTAAATATGTTCGTGATGGGCTGTAGGTATAGATTAAAAGGAGGGCCGAACCTTGTGGAATTCCCTGTCATTGTGAGAACGTTTCTGAGGTGTTTTGGCCTAATTGGACACGTATCAATCGGTGAGATATGTATGACATGAACCATTTGAGGACCGTGCCTCCTATTCCCAGGTTTTCCAGCCTAGCAATTAGTGTGTTATGGTTGATGTTGTCAAATGCGGCAGCTATATCTATGAAAAGGAGGATGAAACCTTGTTTGTTATCGTCTGTTCCTCTAATGACGTTGTCCATCAGTGTTATTAGTAAGGTTTCAATGCCATGGAAGGGGCAGAATCCGAATTGGTGAGAGTCAAGGGGTGCGTGTATGTCAATGTAGTCTTGTAGTTGTAGTTGTATGATTTTTTCTACCACTTTAGCAATGAACGGTATACTGGCAATGGGTCTGTATGAGCTTGGGTCTTTTGGATCTAATTTATTATTTTTTAGGATGGGACGTATGGCGGTGAGCTTAAGAGCATCTGGCATGATGCCTTGTGAGAGTGATTGATTAATTATGTTTTGGATGCTTGTAGCGAGTTCAGCTTTGGTGGACTTGATCCATGATACTGGGCATGGGTCAAGGGGGGAGGTTGTGGTATTAATCATTGTTATGACCTTGAGGAGGTGTTTTTGATCAACTATGTGAAAGGTTACCCATTTATTTGAGGTTTTTGGATCTATATGCATTGCTGTGATAGTGTTAGAGGATTTACTTTTTAGTTTCTCAGCAAAATGTGTAGCTAATTCAAAAAAGCATGGGACAAACACAGAGGATCTCTAAAGGTAAAAAGGGGACTGTTGTAGTTGTTGATATGGAAGGACAGACTAGATAGGCCATGTGGTCTTTTTCTGTCATCATATTTCTATGTTTCTAATGTTTGTACTCTTATTGTGGAGTGTTCTGGTTCTGGCTTTTGGGGTTTTGTTAGTGCTTTTACAATTGCAAATAATTCTCTTGGACGATTGATGGCCATGTTTATTACTTTAGAATGGTAGTCTCATTTTGATTTGGTGATTGCGTCTTTATATGTGCTGAGTAGGTTTATGTATTGGGATTTGTTTTCGTTCGATTTTGTTATTCTCCATCTTTTTTCTTGTTTTCTCAGTTGTTTTTTTAGCTTGGTGAGTTCTTGGATAGACCATTTTTCTCTTTTTAGTGATTGTTTTTGTGTAACTTGTGTAGGGGCGGCTGCCTTTTGGATTGCTAAGTTCCATTTGTTTATGGCTATATTGATGTTAGATGTGTTTGTTGCGAGATTGGGTAGTACATTGTCTAGGAAGGTATCTTTATCGAAATGGGTAAAGCGTGAGTTATGTGGCGTAGTGCTTGGTGTGTTATTACTGGGTGTTTGTGTGGAGATAGAAGGTTATTAAGTGATGGTCAGACCAGGGTACCTCTGTTATGGTTGGGGGGGGGGTGCAGAGTTGGTGGTTATTGAAAGGGGCGGGAAGGAAGACGAGATCGAGGGTGTTTCCCTTTATGTATGTGGGGGTATGTATGATCTGTTCGTATCCCATTTCTGTCATTGTGTCCATGAAGTTTGTTGTGTGAGAGAGGTTGAGTGATTTTCCTAATCGTGACAGGGAGCAGATGTTAGTCCAGTGACCAGTTTCAGGCTTGCACGTGCATTCCTTATATGAAATGGGAAACGTGTAGATTTTGCTTCCGTCATATCACACCCCTGACATTCATTAAGACACGTCATCTGCTTTGGATGTAGTGTGGGCATCCACTGTAAAAGGATGCTTTTATACACTTCCCATTTACAAGTGAACATGGTCGCACTGGTATATGTGAATTGTAAGTAAGTCTTTTAAAATAACGCTCATTACACACATTTGGACAAAAAGCATGTTGGTCACTGACACTAAGGGCTCAATTCCAGTGTGGATGTAGAAGCCCTCTGTACGTCTGGTCTGAACTGGATGTACAGAGAGTGTTGCGATTCAGATCCCGCGGGTCACGTCTAGTGCCTGTATGTGCAGGTCGGGACTGTGATTCAACCTGGCCTGCATGTACACGCACTGCCCGACTAACTCAGTCAGGGTTTTTAAATGGAGCCATGGCACCACGGCTCCATTTAAAAGCCGCGATCCCGGCCGCTGGCTTTAAAAGTGAATTCCCTGCAGCCTGACCCCTGATCTGGCCTCCCAGGGCCAGGGTCGGGCTGCTGAGAATGCTCTCTGCCCCCTGCCGCCCTTTCCCGGCCCCGGGCCCGCTGATCTCTGATATCCAGGGAAGTTATTCCACCTTAGAGGTGGAATAACCTCCCCATTCAAGTTGCTGGCCCTGGATGTACAGGGCCAACATTAGAATCGGCCCTGTGCATCCGGGGCAAATGACCTTCCAATGCCTGCTCTAACACCACCCCTGATCCTCCCCTTTCCCACCCCCGTCTAGCTTCCCCATACAACCGGCGGGGAAGCTAGACGCTGGCGGGAGGGGGCACAAATAGCGGAGATGGACATCCCCTTGAGATGTCCATCCCTGCTATTCGTGGTTCGGCATGAGCCTGTAAGGGGGTAATTTCAGTGTAGGGCACCTATATGAAATTTCCAAAAAGAAGCTTATTTTCTGCCTGTTTTACAAAGGCAACATAGGAGCCTCTATCCCTTTAAAAACTGGGCTATAATAGTGCACAAATTGTATTTAGGCATTTGCACTTAGCTCACACTTTTTCAGTAGTAGTTCCAGGAGAGTTCCATTCGACTTCAGAAGGTATTTCTCTTGCGCAAAATTATATCTGCTCCACAGAAGGGTGTAAGGGTGTGCATGGCTTCTCTACTTATGCAGAGCAACTATGCAGTACTATGTTTCGGGTGGCATCACTTATTTTGCCACTCCTGCATCAGGATAATGTCTCCATCTCCAGACTTCTTCCAATGCTAGCAGCCATTAAAGCTCAGGTACAGTAAATACAATCCGAGCACTTAAAGTGGCCCCTAGAGGGCTCATGTTCCACAGTCTCTTTATTCACTGAAGTAACCCCCCAATCTGCAATATTTCTTCCCAGAGTATACACAAACATAGGAGGAACACCTTTAAAAGCAAGCGCGGGATCTGCAGATAAGACTGAAAAATTGTGGTTACTCTACTCGATCATAAAACAGCATTGTTTGCCCAGCAACTTTTGTTGCTTTCATATCATCAGTGGAAAGAAGAGGTAGATTTAACATTTTCGAATAAGAGTGCTGTGATAAGGGATATTATTTGGAAACAGTGGGATAGTCTAACCCTGCCTATACTCAGGGAAGAAATATTGCAGATTGGAGGGTTCCTTCAGTGAATAAGGTGGTGGTGGTGGAACATAAGCCCTCTAAAGGCCATTTTAAGTGTTCTAATTGTATTTATTGTGCCCAAATAATTGAAAGGGTTTCTTGGATTGATCTTGTCACTAGGGCCGATGCAAGGATTTCTGCTTTCCTAGGCAGAAGCCCAAGCCATACTGCCCCCCCCCAAGCCATGCCACCTCCCTCGTACCAAGCTGTGCACCCCCATACTGACCCAGGATACCGCCCTCCATTGCTGCTGATTCCTATGGCAGAGTCGAGGATGGGTGCTGCTCGACTCAGCGGCAGGCCATGTGTGCTGAAGCACATGGCCTGCCACAGAGCCTAGCCGCCCCCTTCCCCTGCAGCCGGAATCTGCAGCAGTGGGTTACAGCATTGCGGCGTGGCTCAGCACGTGGGGGGGGAGATGATGGCATGGTTCAGCATGTGGAGGGGGCGGCAGGCCATTTTTGCCGAAGCACATGGCCTGCCGCCCAGAGATCTGCTGCCGTAGGCGGCCACCTAGTGTACAGGCCGGCCCTGCCTGTCACCCAGATGATGTGTGAATCAAGAGGCTATACAAACTGCCTATCAAAATCAGTGTGCATGCTGTTTGCGTATGCCCTAAACTGTATATTGAAAGGACCAGTTAGCCAATAAAGCTCCCATAGTATAGCAATTAAAATTAATATTCCATTGATCCACTGAAAATTACTGTGGTAGTGAAAGCGTATTTCTCTCTTCCTCCTGCAAGTGTTGCTGCCAAAGAACAAGCACTTCTTTGCTACTTATTTGTGCTCAGAAGTAGGTATAGGCATGGATTTGCCTGCAGCCAGGGCCGGAAGTGCAGAGGCTCTTCTGAAATCATTGGCGACATGCATCTTCTTAGGACTACCCAGGCCACACCTCCACCATGCCCCCATGCAGGATGCCAGGGTGTCTATATACCCAGCTTTCTAAAATGGCTCTGGGGACGGCTTTGTGATTTGCACGTTTGAATTGTTGTTTTCAGACATACAAGAGCTTCTAAAATGACTGCCTTAGTGGACATACATTTTTTAAGGCATGCTAATAAACCAAATGCACATTAACCACTGCACATTCCCCAAACATGCAAAAAAGAAGATCTCATTTTCCCCCAGCTAAAGGTCCATGCTCTAGTTGTTAGAGCAGTGGCCCAGAGACAGTGTTTGATGCCCACTGGTAGTACCGTATCTAGCCCTGTGCAAGCGGTGTGGCCGCACAGGGCGCAAAGGTTTAGGGGATGCATTTCGGCTGCTCGCTGTTGCCCTAGCACCACCACTTTTTGTTCTCTCAGCAGCGGCTGAGGAACAGCAGATAGCCAAAATGTGCCCCCTAAGACATTTTGGGTCTTTCTGCAGGTCTGGGCCCTCCCTCCTCTAATGCGATGTCAGAGCAGGGAAGGATCAGATCTGCTGCTGGCGACTTGCACATCGGGTGCGCTCCCTCCGCATACCTCCATCCAGCCTCTGCCTGCTCTTGCCCTGCTGCCACCACTGTGGAGGAAACAGAGGGAAGCAGGAGCAGGCAGCGGCTAGACAGAGGCATGGGGAGGGAGGGGGTGTGCACCCAATGTGCAAGTTGCACAGGACGCAATTCTGGCTCGGTACGGCCCTGTCCACTGGCACTCTGTGTGGCCTTGCACAAGTCACCTTTATCCTCCACTGTCTTGGAAGAAAGGCCCGGACAATCAATGGCATACACAAAAGAATAAATGGGTCCATGTGCTATGGAAGCTGTTACTAGTTTTAGCCAACTTTCATTTAGACCATTTTACCCAGCTAGATACTGTACCTCCTTTCCTTTTGAAAACTGCCTTCAATTCAGTTAACCCACTACACAGAGAAGGAATAGCAGAAGGAGTTAACTTATACCAGGCATCAGAAAAGCAGGGCAATTTGCTTCTAGCAGCACAAGAGCAAAGAATTGAAATCATTTCCAAAATAATAGAAAGACAACAGTTCTGGCAAAGAGAACGGCCTAGCAGAGCAGTACAGAAAAAAGGCGGTGCAGCTGCAGAACGTCTTAGAGAATGCAGTCGGGCCGGTTTTGCTAGAAACATGCAGTTCCTAATCTGTGCATGGAGAGCAAGTGGCTAGCTCTGTAAGCATACTCTGGGCTTGGAGCAGTAGTTCTATTTCCATCAATGGCTGACCAGTCTGAGGCCGATGTAATGACGTGCCCACCGTTTTCTGCACTGTTAAGGCCACCCTAGGCACAGAGGAGTTTAGCACTCAAGAGCATGGTGTGCAAGGAACGGCAAGGACTTAGAGCACTGCTCATTTAAATCCAATGGTAATAAAGGGATTAGTTATTAAACCTGGATGCAAAGACGTGTGCACACAACCCGAAGATATAACATCTTCTTTTCTAATGCTGAGGATATAGTCTGTATTGAAGGGGGACGGAAGCAGCAAGTAGGAGGAGATGGAAACGGCAATGCAGCGCTGAAGCACCTTTAGGTAAGCGCTGCGTCATGGTTTTTGAGCCATAGCCACCGCTGCTGACCCCAGAGGGCCGACGCTTACACAATCGCCTAGTTCGCCTAATGATGGCACCAGCCTGCCTCTCACTGAGCAGCTATATCGTGTCTGGGAAATTCATTGAATACAAGGAGGCAGTGCAGATCAATGTTCCCTCTAATTTTCTGTAGGCTGTGTGCGCATAAAATATCAGCTGTGCAGCTTTTGAAGGAAGGTTAAATTTTTGTGCGCCACATAATGACACTTATATACGTTAAAATTTGAGTACACGTCAGAATAAAGTAGGTATACCACATTGATTTTAATCATATTAAATGAAAATAGATGATTACTAAATGAAGTGGAAAATTTCTAGTAATTACAATCACAACTTTTAAATTTTAAGACGTCTGTGTTGTTTTCTATCAGAATCAGAACCGTAATTTTTGTGCGCTCTGTTGTAAAGTATGTGCGCTCACTCGGCGAGGTGTGTGCGCGCGCGCACACATGCACAGCTTAGAGGGAACAGTGGTGCAGATGTTCCCAAAAAACAGCTAAACTTTTGTCTGGGCACTGGTGATAGTCAGTGCTGACTGGATAAAGCTAGGCAGGTAAGTCTGGTAAGGGGAAGGCTCTCCTTAAATTATCCAGATAACGTCAGCAGTTTATACTGAATGTTGACCCAACCGGATTCCTGCAGTCCAGCAAGCATTTGAATTTGAAAAGGGGGGAGTGTGATAGTGGTGGAAGGACTTCTATAATATATTAATCGAAGGAAATTGTTCAGTCATTAGATCTTGAAAAAGCTAACACACACATTTTTGTTGCCCCACAATGATATTTGATGTTAACGTTTTCGCCATTAACATTCTACTCATTTAGAACTAGTTTATTAGACATGATAATTGTAAGATCTTTATTTTGTCAATAAATCAACATTTCTTTTGTGCCATTTTTTTTTATCACAGTTGATTCAAGAGCAAATATTAAGCAGAATAACGTGGCCCCTTCTTCTGAGAAGACAATGGAGATCAGCTCCATTTCTAAGGAAAATGGAATGAGCCCTGGGAGTGAAGCCAAGTCATCCATGCCAGTAGCTAAGTCTCGTTTCAGCATGACACTCTCTCGGCCCGTATCAGGCCGTACCAGAGAGTCGGCCGGAGATTCAGCAGCTGGGCCAGTGAAGATTGATGCAAACATAGCAAAGCTGCCGGTGAACAATACTCCAAGTGAGAGCCCAAAGTCTCCTGAGACAGCTGTAGTGAAAGAGGGCTCAGATAAAGGCCCAAACTCTGCACTACTAAATGCAAGTCAGGCAAATGTAGGAGAGGCGCCGGAACCAGAGGACACTGCATCAAAACCTAGAGAGATTAGCCTATTTGATAAACTGTTCAAGCCAGAAAGGGCAAGAGAAAACGCAAAGGCACAGCCCAACCTTTCACAAGAAACTAACACTGCTCAGAAACAGGCCGCAAGCATCACAGTGAAGGATGTTTCAGGACTGCAGCAGGACAGCACCACACAGGAACAGGCAAGTATTCTAAGAGAAATATTAGCTTTGTACTTGATGCTTTCTGGAATATTAATAGCAGCAGAAGACTTTCATTTACTTTATTGCATTAAACAGGCAAGCAGTATTTTGACATGACTCGAAGACTTGCATCTTACACCACATTGAGTCCTTGTATAGTTGTGTGTCTCATTGATGATTTAGTGAAACAGGCTCACAAAGAAGCAACCAGTTATGACATCAGAAGGCAAGCTTTATGATCTAGACAACTTCACTGCAGTGTTTTCAGTAAGGTTTAGGCAATCATGCGTGGCTAGCCTTTGTAATCGATAGAAAAAGCAACCCATATTGCAAGTGGGCAAAATGCAACAAGAGATAGATGAAAATGCTTTCTGGGAGGTGGGTTTAGGTTGCTGGAAGAAAAGAGCAAGCACGCTCTGCCTTTAAGAAAATATGCACATGTCTTGCAATGTACTGACCACACAAAATGGCAGCTGAAAAAAAGGCAGATAACTTTAGAAGGTAATTTTATAATAGGAGACCTATGTGAGAAAAAACTTTTTAAACATATTTTATAGAAGCAATATAAGTACCTATGTTGCCCCTATAAGTACACAAACGCCAACACATACATTTGTATTCCAAAGAAAGTGTAAACTTGTGTTTTCATTCTCTGCATGTAAATACGTATTTTATAAACTCAAGCATATTTATTTATTTAGCCAGATTTGTATACCACTTTATCCTTCAATCAAGGTGGTAGGGGGGGACGAGGTAGTACATTTAACATCGGGGACAAACATACATATAATCTGGAGGGGTGATGGTGCTAGATGCGTCTTACTTGCAGGGTGGGAGTTGGGGTTCTTGTTCAAAAGAGGCTCTGAACAGATAGGTTTTGAGGGATTTTCGGAAGTCCTTAAGGTCCCCTTGTGCTCTTAGTTCTTCAGGGAGGGTGTTCCAAAGGTCCGGTGCTGAAAATGAGATGGCTCTTCTGGATGTTGATTGCTTAGTTTTGTGGTATCCAGCTGGGGTGAGGAGTCTGTTGCTGCCTTGGGTCCTTCTGGGTCTGCTGTTAGTGTCTCTGGTTACTGTGGTTTGTAGAATTTCTGCTGAGCATTGGTGTATGATCTTGAATATGGTTAGTGTTGCTTTGAATTTTGCCCGTGCTGCTATGGGTAACCAGTGCAGTTGACGGAGAACTGGTGTTATGTGATCAAATTTGGGCATGTCTGTGATTATGCGGGCCACGGTGTTTTGCACTATTTGAAGTGGTGTACAGCATTTTTGGAGAGTCCTTGATATAATGAGTTTCCATAGTCCAGTATGGAAGTGATAACTGCTTGGCACACTGTACGGAAATGTTCTTGGCTGAGGATTGGCTTGAGTCGACTGATGATCTTTAAACGGTGGTATGCTTTCGCTGCAGTTTTGTTTATGTGAGATTGTAGGTTTAGGTTCATGTCTATGGTGACGCCGAGATACTTTACTTCTTCCTTTGTTGCAATTGTCCTGTGTAGTATGTTGATCTCTTGGGGTGGGTTGAAAGTGGTGCTCCTGGTAACGAACATTGCTTCGGTTTTATCAAAGTTTACTCTGAGGTTGTTGTTGGTGAGCCAATTGTTCATATGTTCGAGGCAGTTGGTCATTGCTGTTACATCGGGGGTGCTCAGGTCAATTGGGGTGTACACCATTATATCATCTGCGTATAGGCGATATTGCATGCTGTGTTGTTTGATGATGTTGAATATGGGTTGGATATAGATGTTGAAACGTATGGATGACAGGGCAGATCCCTGTGGTATTCCTTGTGTGATGGGAAACTGTGTTGATTTCTTCTGCACGCATTTTACTTGCTGTGTGTGGTTGCTTAGGTAGGAGGTGAACCATTTCATGGTGTTGTTGCATAGTCCAATTTCTTGAAGGCATCGTAGGAGTATGGGGTGTGATACCGTGTCAAAGGCAGCAGAGATGTTGAGGAAGATTAGTAAGAATCCTTTCTTTATGTTGTCTATCCCCTTCAGTAGGTTGTCGAAGAGGGATGTGAGCAGAGTCTCCACGTTGTGCTGTGGTTTAAAGCCAAGTTGATGCAAGTCTAGTGGGGCATGGAGGTCCACGTGGTCCTGTAGTTGTCTTTGCACTGCTTTCTCGATGATTTTGGAGATGAATGGCAGGCTGGAGATTGGACGGTAAGACTTCGGATCTGAGGTGTCTAGCGAGTTGTTTTTAAGGATTGGTCATATGGTAGCTTGCTTTAGCATATGTGGGAGGTGCCCTTGTTGGAGTGACTGTTGTACTATTTTGTGTAGGTGGTGGCTTAGTTGGCTCTTGGATGCTTTGATCCACTCAACAGGGCATGGGACTGCTGGAGCGGTTGTTGTATTGAGGGAGCCCACAATGTTTTCTATTTGCTGAATTGTTGGTATAGAGAAGTTGTTCCATGTTTGGTGGGTTTCTTCAAAGGGTTGGGTGTGAGCTGTCAATGTTGGGGTGTAGTCTGTGGTGGGCATGTTGTTTGTTGGGTTTGCATTCTTGGTTATCAGGTAGTTTGTAAATTCTTGGGAGTATAACTGGTGTCCAGTATGTGGTGGGGTTTCTTTTGTGAGTTGTTGTACTATGCTGAATAATTTTCTTGGTTTGTTGGCTGACTTCAGTATGAGGTTGGTGTGATATTGCTGTTTGTGGTTGTTGATCAGGTTGTTGTAGGCATGTTGTTCGGACCTGTAGTTGAGTGCTGCTTCTTGTGACTTGGTATGTCTCCATTTTCTCTCCAGGCTTCTGAGCGTCCGTTTTGTCTCTCAGATCTCACCTGAGTACCAGGGTGCATTGTTTTTTCTTTGGGTGTGTGTCTTTTCTTTGCTTGTCACTGATGCTGCTTTGGATAGGTTTGAGTTCCATTTGGTTATGGCTTCATCTATGTCGTTGATGTCTAGTTCTAGTTGTGGCATTATTTCTTTAATGAAGGTCTCGTTGTTGTGGGCTTTGAACCTTCTTGGCTTGGCTTCATCTCTGGCTTGCTGGGTGGTGGCTCCACCCAGCCTACACCCCTGGGAATGCCTAGACACAGATCGTGTAGAAGTAGGTGTCTCCTTTTCATGTGTGAGCTATTTATGAAATTTTATACAAGCCCATTTCTGCATGCAGCAAAGGCTTTACATGGAGAGAAAGCTTTTTAAAATTATCCCCTTGGTGTTGGTATTTTACAACCACGTGGGCTGGACTATTC
The DNA here is from genome assembly GCA_033557465.1 of Ichthyophis bannanicus. Classification (NCBI taxonomy): domain Eukaryota; kingdom Metazoa; phylum Chordata; class Amphibia; order Gymnophiona; family Ichthyophiidae; genus Ichthyophis; species Ichthyophis bannanicus. Next base: position 111,676,509 of record CM066049.1, on the reverse strand, counting down.
GAAAAATGATCTCACTGTGTCGAAGTGTGTTGTAGTGAGGAGCTGCAGAGTGAATGCACTTATAGGTCAGCAGATATTTGAAGTGGCTACAGAAACAGATATGGAGCCAATGAAGTGACTTGAGAAGAGGGGTAATATGAGCATGACGAGGCTGGAGGAAAATTAGCCGTGCAGCAGAGCATTGAACAGATTGAAGTGGGAACTGGTTAAAAGATAGAAAACAGAGAGTAGGGCTAAATGGCCAATTTTCCAAATGGAGAAAGGTGAATAGTGGAGTACCCCAGGGATCTGTGCTGGGTCCGCTGCTTTTTAACATATTCGTAAATGACCTGGAAATGGAAATAATGAGTGACGTAATCAAATTTGCAGATGACACAAAACTATTCAAAGTTGTTAAAACCCATGAGGATTGTGGAAAATTGCAAGAAGACCTTGATATATTGGAAAACTGGGTATCCAAATGGCAGATGTAATTTAATGTGGACAAGTGTAAAGTTATGCACCTAGGAAAGAACAACTCAAACTATGGTTACACGATGCAAGGTTCCATACTAGGAACCACCACCCAGGAAAAAGATTTAGGTGTCATCGTGGATAACATGTTGAAACCCTCAGCCCAGTGTGAGGGGTGGCCAAGAGAACAAATAGAATGCTAGGTATCATAAGGAAAAGGAATGGAGAATAAAACAAAGGATATTATAATGCCTCTGTATCGTTCCATGGTGCACCTTGACTATTGTGTACATTTCTGGTTTCTGTATCTTAAAAAGGATATAGCATTATTAGAGAAGGTACAGAGAAGAGCCACCAAAATGGTAAAGTGGATAGAAGGATATCCCTATGAAGAGAGGCTAAAAAGGTTAGGGCTCTTCAACCTGGATAGGAGATGGTTGAGGGGAGATATGATAGAGGTCTATAAATGAATGAATGGAGTAGAACGGGAAAACGTAGATTGATTGTTTACGCCATCAAAATATAGAAAAGACTAGGGGACATGCAATGAAGCTACAGGGTAACCTATTTAAGACTAATAAGAGAAAATAAGGTTTTCACTCAAAGAGACGGCTGAGGGGAGATATGATAGAAGTCTATAAATTAATGAACGGAGTGGAACGGGTAAACGTAGATCGATTGTTTACGTTATCAGAATATAGAAAGACTAGGGGACATGCAATGAAGCTACAGGGTAAACTATTTAAGACTAATAAAAGAAAATATTTTTTCACTCAACGTGTAATCAAACTCTGGAATTTGTTACTGGAGGATGTAGTAAAAGCTGTTAGTGTAGCCGGATTTAAAAAAGGTTTGGACAAGTTCCTGGAGGAATGGTCCATAAATCATTACTAAAGGGGACCCGGGATATCCACTGCTTAACCCAATACAAGCATTGTGGAACCTGTGTCTAATGGAGAAAAGGCTAGGTACTTGTGACCTGAATTGGCCACTGTTGGAAAAAGGATACTGGGCTTGATGGACCTTGGTCCGACCCAGTATTGCATATCTTATGTTCTTAGATGATTCAGAGGGATATCAGCAAGGAGTAGGATACAATATATACTAGATGGAAGGTGACTCATGAGTGGATAAGTGTCTTAGTAGTGAGTGGTGGGTGATGAAGAGTGAAGCTTAGCAAGCAATGGTCTTATAAAGGAAGAATCGAGGTAAAGTTTGAGAGTAAGCAATTAGAGATGAAGACAAGGTCGAGGCAGTGGCCATGGGGGCAGTAGAGCAAAGCTAGAGATCAAATGAGGAGGTAAGGGAAAGGAGCTTTAAAGCATAAGGGTCAGAGGGGTTATCGACATGAATGTTAAACTCCCTGAGAATAAGGGAGGGGAAAGATGAATCCAGAAAGAAGGAAAGCTACAAGTCAAAGCCAGTGAGAAAGATAGAGGTAGATAAATAACAGCTAACCAGAAAGGTAGTGGAATAAAATGGTGGATGGACTGGACTTCAGAGGAGGGAAAGAAGTGAGTGAGGTAACAGGAGGTGTTGAAATTGGCAGAAAGGAGAGAGTAGAAGCCCAACACCACCACAATGGCTAGTGAGACGAGGCATGTGGGAGAACTGATAGCTGCCATGACAGATTGATGCAGAATCTTCTGGGAGGAGTCAGGTCTCGGTTAGAGCAAGAAGATAGAAAGTATTAGAGATAAAGAGATCATGAGTAAAAGCACGTTTATTTGAGATGAAGTGTGCATTCCAGAAGGCACATGAGAAAGGGAGAGAAGAAGGGGAAAGGAGAGGAATATGGGTAAGATTTGAGCTGTTGCTGAAGATCTGTTCTGGGAATGTGACAAAAGTCTAGAGGGGCCAGGGTTGGGGTTGATATCTCTGGAAGTGAGGAGAAGGAGTAGAAGAGTGTGCAGTAGAGAGGAGATAGCACAGCGGTAATGAGGGTGAGGTTGTTTTAGAGAGAGAAGAGATGGCTGAATGAGAGGGAGAAAGTGGTGAAGCTCAAGAGCTGATTACAGGGTAGTGGACAAGAGTGGGGAGGGGAAGTGAGGATGGTAAAAAGGGAGATTGGGAGGGGGCTTGAAGGTGTTGGTAGGAGGGGAGACTATCCATTGAGTCTGCTTGTCAGGCTTCATCTCTGAACCTTTTCAAATCCAGTCTGAAAACTAACCTCCTCAAGGCTGCTTTTGGATCCTAATCCACTTAAACCTCCAATGTGTTTCCTTACCTTTCTCCCAGATGTACCCTTGTCCTCAGCTGTTAGCTGTTGTACTGTTCTGATTAGATGATACGTTCTGATGAGCAGGGACCGTCTCTTCCATGTGTCTGTACAGCACAGCACACACCTTGTAGCGCTACACAAATGATGAGCAGTAGTAGTTGTAGGAGACGATTAGGGAGTATGAGGAGTAGGAAGAGAAAGTGATGAATGAGAGAGAGATGGAGAGGAAAACAGAAGTCAGAAGAAATAAGGATAGGTGAGAGAGAGATCACATGGGATTAGGTGCACCTATGAATAATCATGGCAATGAGCACAAGATGGCTATAAGAGACAACGCCACAAGGAGGGTGGGTGGGTAGAGGGGTGGGAGGGAGGGATAAAAGTTATAAGAATATGCAGAGACAAGTACAAATGGAGAAAACTGAACAGATAAATAAATAGCACACTAACAATACTAAAATAAATATATCAATAGACACATGGGGCTCACAAGCTGGCAGGTATATGTGACCAAGCTGGCAGCAAAGCAGGTAAGCAGCTTCTCGGTGCTGAGGTAAAGAAATCAGCAATGTGGGAAACAAGACAGGAAGAGGGGGTTAAGCAAAGCCTCAGAAGGAGAGGGGGAGGGGTTAGCCAATCAGGGAGATTAAAGCAAGGGACAGGAAAATGGAAAATGCTGGATAAATCACCAGGACAGAGAAGAAATATAATCACTGGGCTTCCAGGAAGCCTGATGAGATAGGTGGGGAGGGGCAACACCAGGTTTGCAAATTGCACAGGGTGCATTTCTTGCTTGGTATGATCCTGACTGTCATCAGTATTATCTCACTCCTTATAGCAAATATCCTTCTAGTACTTCACATTAAATCACAAATAAGGCTTCTAAAATTACCCTCCCCCCTCCTAGAAAATGTGTATGTAAGTGTATGTGCATGTCAAGGAGATATTCTGAGGAGGCTGGGGGTTGAGTTGGAATGGATATTTCCAACGGCACAGAAAAATTACCTATAGAAATAGTAGATAACGATTGGTGCGGACACTTCTTAAGTGAATTTTCATGTTTGGGAGTTGCCCTCCACCTTGTAAGAGTGCTTTTCAAATGTACTGCTGTGCATACAACAGGGATTTAAGTACAGACATGGAGCTTCATGAAAATTGGGATTTGTTTTATTTTACTTGATATTCATATAATCGCAATTACATATCATAATGGATTACAAGAAATTCATTTAAAATTGATCAAAATTTATTTTATTTTATTTATTTATTTACATTCTCTTATATACCGCGCTATTCTGCATCAGTGCGGTTTACATTGAACAAACTGAAATTACATTGAACAGGGCATTATAACTTGGAGATAACTATTTTACAGGGAACATGGGCTATGGAGGGTTAAGTGGCTTGCCCAAGACCACAAGGAGCACCTGTGGGACTAGAAACCCCAGTCCTTCCGGCCCAAGGTTGCTGTCCTCTAGTGGGATTTGAACCCCCGACCTTCCGGCCTGAAATACCTTGCCCCAACCACTAGGCCACTCCTCCACTCCACAAATGAAATAAAGTGTTCTCAGGATGGATTAGCAGCAAATAGTGCAATTATATACAAAGTTTGAGTTTCCAAAAGTATGCATATACGTTTTCATGGAAAAAGAACCCACACCAAGAGCAGGGGCAAATTTTCCTGAGGGGATTTTCAATGGAAAATCTTTTCCCTTTGAAAACTGATGTACCTCTGAGGGTAAAAAGTTCACACAGGTGTTACACATCAATTTATGCACATAAAGGTAAATGTGTGTGCATGCAGGTGCATTTCCTGCCCCAGCCCCTCCCCAAGAATGTCTTCTCTATGCACACATGGATGCGTCAGGCAGTTTTCAAGAACTCCATTTCTGACTGGAAATGCCTTTGAACAGCACCCTCAGAACGACTGCGGCGGCACAAGCTTAGCAAGATGGCCGAATTAGCGCAACACAAGCGTCAAAGCTGTGGAAGATGCACTGAGAAAGACGGAGACTGCTTTAAGGCAGAGAATCAATGACAGGAGGAGATCCAGCTGGGATGTTATATCTTTCTAATCTTGTCCCAAAAACAGGGCCAGTGTTAGGGGGTGGCAAACAGGGTAATTGCCCTGGACCGCAATGCTACAGGGGGCCTGCCTCAATGCTACAGGGCAATTACCCTGTAGCATTGTGTTCCAGGGTATTTGCCCTAGACCGCAATGCTACAGGGGGCCTGCCTCATTCTGAAGGGGGAAAATATTGAAGGTGGGCTTTAGAGTCCCCTCCCTAGTTTCTGCCCTGAGTCCCTGAAAGTCCAAATGTAAGGACAGTCAAGCACTGGAACATGTCTATCAAAGGTTTTCAAGAGCAGGGTAGACACATATCTCTCTGGCATGATCCAGCTTGATTCTTGCCTGGAGGTAAGGGGTGGATTAAGGACCCTCTTGACGTTCTTTTCAGCTATATATTTCTGTCATTTTAGTGCCAGGCCCCTGTTGCCGCAAGTTCTCAGGACTGCTGGTTTAAGCTCTACGATGGCCTCCATAACTGAAAGGCAAATATTGATTTTGATACAAATTAATGCGAGGGACTCTCCTCACGCCAATTTCATATGAAGAGCATAAAACCTCAGTGTTAGCTGATGCCTATCTAATTCTCCAGTATAAAACTACATTTTCACCCTCACACAGCTCCACACAAAGACAGAATTCATGAATTAATAAAGCGTCTACTATTGAAGCTAAAGAAAAGATAAATGATATGCCTGAAATCTTTCACTAGAGCATGATTTATAATAAACCATTCTGGCAGAAGTGCAATGCATTCTTTCCCCCTGCTTCTGTAATGACCTGACCCACACAGAAGGATAAGCATTTATAAAGAGTTTGAAATATTTCTTGGAAAAAGCAAGACCTTTCACACACAGATATTCAATATTCCAAGAAAACAATAGCCACAAAATGCACTAGGCTGTGTCAGTCTATAGTCAGTCATCTTTCACTTGCTTTCTCATGGGAGGTACATGTGCAAGAAAAATTTATTTTGTTTTCCTATTTGTTCCTTTTTGTTGTTTTTAGTTGGGCTTTTTCTAAAATTATGATTTCATGAATTTCTCTTTGTCTGTTATTGTTACCGGGGCATGTTTACTAATGTTGGCAAGTGTTTGCACTGCCACAATTAGGGTGCAGTAAGTGCAGGCCCGACCCAAGGGTTTCTGCCATCCTAGGCAGAAACCATGACCTTGCCGCCCCACCCCCCAAGCTGCCGCTGATTCTGTCGGGAGAAGGAAGCAGGCAGCGGCAGCATTTCCAAAAGCGGTGGCTTTTTGCCATCGCTTTGGAAATACTGCCATTGGCCGCCTCCCCCCAACCCCAAATGGAATCGGTGGCAGCTAGGGGGGTGGTGCGGCCGCCCATGTGTGCTGCTGCTGCCGCTGCCGCCCACTTACTGCATCCCACACAGGGAATGTGGGCTTGGCAGACAGGAGCTAATATGCAAAATAAAGATGAGTCATGCTGCAGTGCATGAGAAACCCTCCTACGGCATCACCCCCCCCCCCGCATTAGTTTCCCCCCCCCTCCCCCCGGGGCATCTCCTCCTGCATCTGAAACCCCTTCCACAGTTTCATCTCCCCCCATATCTCATCCTGACCTCCAGAAGGCCCATTGACATTCGATCCTGATCAAAACCCCTCCAAATCGACAGACCTCAACTCTGAAGAAGGTCCCCCCTCCCCGATAGCTCTCCTTACCTCAACCCCCTGGGTACTGACAAAGTAGCTGTCCCTGGGGTCTAGTGGTCAGGACAGGAGTGATCTCCCTTTGCTCCTGTTCTGTTGCCACCTAGTGTTAATCTTGGGGTAGTGCTGCTAAGGGTCAATTTGACTAAAATACTGTGATTTACTCGCGTTCTTGCCACCTAACTCTAGGCAGCTCCTCATAAAATTACTCCATGGAGGGTAATTTTATAATAGGGCGCCCAGGTTAAGGCTGCCAAACTGTGCCTAATTCCAGCCTATTTTATATAGACAAGTAGGTGCCAACTAGCCATTAGAGAATAGTGGCATAAGAGACAGGCACAGACATTTGCTCTATAGCAGGCGTAAATAAATGTGTAAGTTCACAAGTACACACGTAGATTAAGATGTTTTATAATCAACCTATGTATTGTTGAACTCCACCCATGTTCTGCTCAGACCATGGCCTGGCTACACATACCAGCAAAGTAAGTGTGCTCATGCCAATGGGTGCATTTTTGGGGCAGTTTGTATGTTGTTAAAGTCCAAAAACCAGGAGAAGGAGGCCTTCCGCAAAATGTTTGGTGAAAGGTAGCAGAGGACAAAAACCACGGCCAACACAAGGGATATCCGAAGAACATTTATTGGAGACCCAACTAAACTAGTTTCGGCCCTAGGCCTTCATCAGGGGTCAAAAGTACAAAGGACTGAGCATAGAAACTGTACAAAAGGGCGGAACAGTAACAATCTTTCCCAATCCCATGTGGAGCCTTGTAGAACTATACAAATGTGAAAGGAGCAGGACAACAAATCGTGGTCTGTATATAATCCTCCAATGGACAACAAATCGTGGTCTTTATATAATCCTCCAATGAATCCATTGGAGGATTATATAAAGACCACGATTTGTTGTCCTGCTCCACATAGGATTGGAAAAGATTGTTACTGTTTGTTCCGCCCTTTCAGACGATTTCTATGCTCAGTCCTTTGTACTTTTGACCCCTAATGAAGGCCTAGGGCCGAAACTAGTTTTGTTGGGTCTCCAATAAAGGTTTCTTTGGATATCCCTTGTGTTGGCCGTGGTTTTTGTCCTCCGCTACCTTTCACCATGTTATTAAAGTCCATCAATGTGCGTCTATGGCCACATACATGCACTAATGACTTTATAAAATTACCTCCTTAATATTAGCAAATTGATTGTATGTGATTAAATGGCTTGGGAATGTGAGCAGCAGCAACATCTTTATCTTTATCTTTATTGAATTGCTTGATTGACCACCCAGGCCGAAGCATCAGGGCGGTGTACAATAACAAAATGACAACTGCAGAAAATAAAAGTTAGAAAAGAACGCCAAAGCTGATAGGACAGAGAGAGAATAGCAGGCTAAGACAGAAGGCATAGGGAAGAGCCAAATTTAGGCTCTGAGGAAGGAAGCTGAAATCCAGAACCCCTAGTGTAGCATTCTCCAAAATGTTCCCCATTCCACATGTGGAACCAAAAGGCAGGCGGAGCTCAGGAATCTCAACGCACAGATAAGTCGATGGTGCAGAGAGGAGGGACTTAGGTTTGTTAAAGACTGGGCAACATTCTGGGGAAGGGGGAGCCTATTCTGAAAAGATGGGCTCTACCTTAACGGGGATGGAACCAGGCTGCTGGCACTAAAATTTAAAAAGGAGATAGAAGTAAGATCTATGAGGATACTATCAAACAGGGAAGTTAGGACCTTCTGATAAAGAGGTTTCAAACTTGCAATGAAGGCAGAGATAAGCCCAGGCACTTTTAAGTAAATAGCAGACAGACTTAAAGGATTGCAAATTATCCCTGTGAGCTGTCTGCATAAAAATACTGCAAATTCAATGTGTGCCTTTGAGTCAGTCCTGACTCCTGGCGACCCAGAAGCTGCTGGGTTTTCTTGGCAGAAGCCTAAAAAATATGACTGAAGAGTTATATAACACTGAATAAAGAGGTACCCAGTGGAAGGAGGATAACCAATGAGACACTGTGATGCCAATGTACAAATCATATCGCAATGATAGAGTGAATCAAATTGATGGAGAGATAGCGCTAGATGTTAAAAAGGACATTGAGTCAAACAGAATAGAAGTTCTACAGAAACAAACACTGTGGAATCTTCATGGATAGACTTTCCCTGTGTGAGGGGAAATGGAATAGCAGTGGGGGTATACCACCATCCACCTGGTCAGAATGAACAGACAGATGATGAAATGTTAGCACAAATTAGGGAAGCTAGCAAACTGGGAAATACAATAATACTGGATGATTTCAATGGACAACTGTCATGTCAAGACATGTTCTGGAGGTAAAGTTCCTAGATAAAATAAATGACGACTTCATGAAGTAGCTGACTGGATTTCAGATCTAGTTCTTAGTGGTATACAGGATTTGGTGCAAGATATGATGATGTTGGAGCCACTTGGCAATAGTGATTGTAACATGATCAAATTTTACATAATAACTGGAGTGAAGACACTAAAGAAATCTACTCTGGCATTTAACTTTCAAAAGGGCAACCATATAGAAAAAAAAAGATTTAAAAAAAGCTAAAAGGAGCAGCTGCAAAGTTTTAGAGTTTATATTATCTTTTTTTTTAGAAACTTTATTTAATAATCACCAACAAGAAACAGAGAACATAAAACAACCAACCTCCAGAGGACTCTCATCCCCAACTGGAGTAGACACGAACAAGTGATGATTACAATTTTAAAAATTTTCTGTCCCTACCCCCCCCATCCCCGCCCCCCCGACTCCCCCTCTCCCCCCCAGATCGCACCCCATACACCCTAACCTCACCAGCCCATACCTCTCACATACAGCCCCTCCTCCGCAATCACACACAGCCACAGTCAACTACCAATATGCAATATCTCGTTGCGACATCGAGCCCCCAGGGTGTAGATATAAGGGCCCCATATCAGAAGAAAGGATGTCCAGCGTTTGACACTGCCCCGCGCTCTCCACCGTTCCATCAACATTAGCTGATGAAAACAATTGCGCCATTCTCCAAACGTAGGGGGACTCTGCTCCCGCCAAAGACGCAAAATTGGGCCTTTACCCACCAGACAGGCCTTACGCATTAACAACCGGTCCGTTTTCCGTGTAGGGCAAGGGGGGTCAATCCGATCCAAAACCACGAAAGCTCCCGTCCACCTCAACCTCTGCTGCACCAAGCCACTAACATAGGCACAAATCTTGGCCCAATATGGTTGAATATGCGGACAGGTCCACCACATATGCAACAGGTGTGCCAAGGGTGCCAGTCAACGCGGGCAGCAACCATCGTCAGTCAAATGGCTACGCAGGGCTCTTCGGGGCGAAAAATGGGCCCTAGTTAGGCATTTGAATTGCACCTCCCGCCACCGCGCCCCTTCCACAATGTCAACAATCCATCGCAAAGCTGTACGAATAGTATCAGGGTATACCTCCCATCCTAATTCTACTCCCCACACCGCTTCTACGCCCCTGTAATCAGCGAGAGGTTGGACACTGTCCAGGCGAGATTTCAGACCCGCAATAGTCGGAGGCGCTTCCTCCCCCAAGGCAAAAAATCCCAAAAGCTGCGTCGATCGCTCTAGCGCCAACGCCTCTCTGGGCAAGGAGGATATATAATGGGAAACCTGCATAAACACAAAAGCATGCTTGGAGGGCAGCTCATATTCCAGACAGAGAGATTGAAATGACTTACACTTCCCTGCGGGGTCGAGGTGTCCTACATTCCGAATATCCGTCCTCCACCAGTCCCAAAAATCACGGGATCCTGAGCCCGGAATAAAGTGTACATTGCCCTGTAATGGCAGCCAGCTAGATACAGTCCAGGGCATCTTCCAGAGGCCATTTAAATAGCGCCATGTCCGCTGGGCCGAACTGAACAGAACACTACGTACAAGGCGGGTCGGTAAGTCTTTAGACTCCGTATGCAAAGCCCCTAGCAAGGACAAAGGGGCTACAAATTCCTCCTCTAAGAGCGTAGGGGTATATACAGCGGTCCCTCCTAGCCAGTCTCCGAGATGACGGGCCTGACATGCCAAGGCATAAGCTCCCACATCCGGAAATCCCATCCCATCCTCCCTCCATTTCCCCATTAACCGTAGAAAGGGGATGTGTGCCCGCGCCCCGTGCCACAGAAAGGTCCGGAGTATAGCCTCCAACCGTCGCAAATCGCCACGGAGCAACCACACCGGCAGTGTCTGCAACCAACAGTCACGGCAAGACTACCATCTTAACTGCCGCCACGCGCCCCAAAAGGGAGAGCGGCAGGGGCCCCCACGCCTGCAACTGAGTCCGCAATCGGTTCAGCATCCAATCCAAATTACACTTATAAAGTTCACGCGGTTGACTAGTCAATCGAATGCCCAGGTAAGTAAAATGAGTAGTTGCCCATTTAAGGGGAAAGCCTCCCACCCAGCACTGTTGCAACCTCCCAGAGACATCAAGAGCCTCCGATTTATCCCCATTAATACGCAAGCCAGCAAACAGACCAAATTTCGTAAATTCTTGTAGTAGGCTAGACAAAGATTCTGCCGGAGATAAAAGGTGAACTAAGAGATCGTCGGCAAAGGCCGACACTTTAAAAGTTTGAGAGCCAATCGTCACCCCCTGGATCATAGGCGAATTCTCCACTGCACGAATCAACGGATCAAGAGACAAAACAAATAAAAGAGGAGAAAGAGGGCAACCCTGCCTCGTACCCCGCTCCAGCGAGAAGGCCTCCGACACTACCCCATTACAGAGTATTCTAGCCGTTGGGTCCGCGTACAAGCTGTCTACCATGGCACAAAAAGGGGCACCTAAGCCATACCAAGGCAACAAAGTTTTTAGATAGCACCAATCCACTCTATCGAAGGCTTTTTCAGCATCAAAGCTAACAAGCAAAGATGGCAATTGCTGGTCATGCACCCATTCCAAAGATGTTAGAATTTTGAGAAGGTTCCGCACTATATACCGACCCTTCACGATGCCAACTTGTGATTCATGAACCAGGTGGCCGAGATGTCCCGCGAGACGATCAGCCAGGATCTTGGCAAAGAGCTTGATATCAAAATTCAATAACGAAATAGGGCGATATGAAGTGGGCAACGAAAGCCCCCCTGTTTGACACGCCGCACAACACCGCCACCAAGGCAGGACTAATATAACCATTAAGCAGTTTATAAAACTCGGCCCCCAGGCCATCCGGCCCCAGGGATTTAAAACAGCTAGCTGCGGTAACAGCCGACCTCACCTCCTCCAATGTTACCGGTTGCCCCAGCTGAATGCTCTGCTCCTCTGTGAGCTTAGGCAAATTCAGCCTCTGGAGGTACTCTTGTATCTCCGAGGGGGAACCACTCTCTGCCGAGTAGAGTCTTTGAAAAAATGCCCGAAACACCCGGACAATATCCTTACTGTCCCTATGTAACATCCCGTGGTCATCTCGCAAGGCTGCCACAGTATTCGAACCGCGCTGACCTCTCAGACAGCGGGCCAGCAACCGCCCCGGTTTATCCCCATAGCACTGCAGCCGATACCGATAATATAAGATGGACTTCTTAGCCCTCTGATGTAACAGCTCATTAAGATCCACACGAGCTTCCCACAACTCCTTCTTAATCCCCTCAGACGGGGCCCGAGCAAGCCACCTCCACAGTAGGGACACTCGCTTCTCCAATCTAATTATCCGTTCCGCGAGCATTCGGCGTTTACGTGCCGCAAACCCAATAATATCTCCTCGTAAGACTACTTTAGCAGTCTCCCACACCAATTCTGGATCCCCCTGATGGCACCGGTGATCCTCTTCAAACTCCCTCCAGCGTTGTTCTAAAAACTTATGAAAGTGAGCATCTTTATAAAGGTCCGGTGGGAACCGCCAGATCCGCGGCCTATCCGCCCCCCCACCCCATCGCAGTTCCAGCCACACCAAAGCATGGTCTGAAATTTCCAAAGGCCCAATCTGCACTTCCCCCACACTAGCAAATACCCCACTGGAAAGCAAGAGATAGTCAATACGTGAACTGGACCCATGTGATCTGGACTGATGAGTAAAGTCTTTCTCTAAGGGGTGCAACACCCTCCACGGGTCTACCAGCCCCAAACGGGTCTTAAAACGCTGCAACACCCGTGTTACTGGCCCGCGTTCCCGCACCTCCCCCCCCAGAGGTATCAAGGTCAATATCCAAGACGCCATTAAAGTCACCCCCCAAAAGTAGGGGGATCTCCGGTAGTTGCTCCTCTTTGGAAGCCAGATGCGCATAAAAGTGTGAGTCTAACGTATTCGGGCCATACACCGTCCCCAAAATTACCGGCCATCCCTCAATAGTGCCTTGTAACAGCAGAAAGCGCCCAGTCGCATCCCGGACTTCAGAGTCGACAATACAGCGCACCCATTTATGAATCAATATGGCCACCCCCCCTTTTTTCCCCAGGGCAGGGGAGCCCCACACCTGCCCCACCCAATCTCGATGCAACTTGTTATGCACCTCAGCCGTCTGGTGGGTCTCCTGCAGGACAGCAATGTCACATTTTTGTCTAGCTAGGGCCTGTAAAACTTTATAGCGCTTGATGGGGTTTCCTAAGCCGCACACATTCCACGTAACTATTTTCAAAGCGGCGGGGCAGTGTCAAGGCCCAATCGCACAGCATCCCAGAATGTTAGGGACAGGGCTCTCCCAGCCTGGAACCCTCTCCCCTCCCTCAGCAACTCTCTACTTGGCAACCGATGAGGGCTGATTAGAGTGCGACCCACCCCCCGTTCACCCCCCCACTCCCTCCCCCCCCATCCCCATCCCCCCAGCTGCTCTAGTTGTTCTCCCTCCAACATGCCTTCTCAAACCCACTCCTATGAAAATCCCTAGTTATACACCCCACCGCCCCCCCATCCCGTCTACGCCTAGCAAGACCCATTTTCCCCCCACTACCACCCATTATCTGCTAAAACCATGTACTAGCACCCCTGTCTAAAGTACGAAAAGGGGGTGTCTCCACCTTCAGCCCCTCTGCTCTAGGCAAGAGCAGCAACCCCGCCATACAGGTAGGTAAAGAGGCCAGCCAGTTAACCATCAGCAAAGGCATTTAAAGCCTTCAGATACAGTTCTAACACCCCAAAACAGAGAGATAGGTAAACAAAGATCCAGTAACCCTGTCTCTGCTCCACACACAAAAGAACAGGTAGTCAGTCCATATCAGATGGAAGTCACACGCTGACAGCCAGAGAGCGCTCAGCCCGCTCCTTCTCCTTGGAGGATACTATCCACATAAGTCGTAGCTGCGTCCGCAGACTCAAATATTTTGTGCGAGCCTGCGTGGAACACATGCAGGCGCGCCGGGTACTGGACCGAAAATTTGATCTTGCGGTCTATCAGTTTTTGACATAGAGGCGCATAGGCACGGCGTCGTTGACTCAACACTATAGAATAGTCCTGTGCAATCCGTAGCCGTACATTGTCCACTACCACAGTGCCTTTCAGACGAGCAGCGCGTAGAATTGCCTCCTTCTGTGGGAACTGGAGAAATTTAACTAGGACCACCCGTGGCCTCTGGTCTCTCACGGTCTTACTTCCCACTCTGTGCGCCCGCCCAATCAGGATGGTTCCGCCAGCTTCGGTCTCCTCGAGCAACGGTGAGAATAGCGTCACCAAATAATTTTTAAGGTCCTTGTCCAGCACAGCTTCAGGGATGCCCATCACCCGTAAGTTATTTAGACGGGAGCGGTTCTCCAAGTCATCAATCTTTGCCTCTTGTAAATTCAGCCAGGTCTTTAGGCCTTCCACCTCGTGGTTCAGCGCTGTTATATTATCCTCAGCACGCCCCACTCGCTCCTCTGCCTCCTGCAGCTGACTACCAAAAGTCTCAACGGAGCTCTGCACGGCATCAAGCTTCTCACGAAGCGCTGTAAATTGTGCCGCCAAGGCCTCTGCCACCGAGATCTCCTCCACCCGGGCCGGGGAGGCCGGGGAGCTGGGTGCCACCACGCCGTCCGCCATTTTACTTGCTGCAGGCCCATGGTCCCGCTCTTTCTTCCCCGTTTGAAGCGCGGCAGCCATCACCGTCCGTTTCACAGCTCACCTCAGTAACTGCAGGCAGATGTCCAGAGTCTGGGGGAATCACTTTCGGCAGATTTCTGGCTGAGAAAACGGCTCTAAAATGCCGGTTTAGGCGGGGGGCGGTCGGAGTGCGAGCAGAACACGACCACTCGCTCTCACCGCATCACCGGAAGTCTATATTATCTTTTATAAATATCATTTTAGAAGCCCAGAACAAATATATTCCATGTATTAAAAAATTTCAAAAGGAAGACCAAATGACAGCCAGCATGGTTAAAGGGCGGGGTCAAAGAGGCATGGAAGAATGGCCTGATAAATTAAAACAGCAGGTAGAGGACCAGGAAAGCCAAGTTTGAACCCTGCTGCTGCTCTCTGTAATCTTACCCCTCCACTGCCTCAGGTACCTATATTAAAGGTCCTCTGGGACAGGAACATATCTATTGTACTTGAATGTAACTCATCTCAAACTTCTGAGAAAAGGCCTGAGCTAAATCCCATTCCTTTCCCTTTCCCCTTATTGTAGCCAAAAGAACAACAACAACAACAAAATAAAAGAAAATATGGAAAAAGGATCCAAATGAAGAAAACAAGAAAGAGCATAAGCAATGGCAAGTTAGATGCAAAGTATTGATAGGGCAGACAAATAAAAAAATTTGAAAAGAAGCTTGTCGTAGAAGCAAATGCTAATAATAAAACCCTTTTTCAGGTACATTTGAAGCAGGAAGTTTCTGAGAGAATGGTAGGGGTGGAGAGTGGGAGTGGTATGGGCAGACTCCACCATGTAGTTATGGATTCCTGATCTTTTAAAGGGAATCCATGCCTGGAAAAAAAAAAACAGATGCCAGCGTTTATATCTGCCCTCAGGAACAAATAAGTGCCTGCTGTCAGGGGAAGATGTTAGTGATGATATTGGTGGAGGAGGGCCTAACCTGCATTTCCTACCTCAAGCTCCCCCCACCAGCTGTCCCAAACCTGGAAGGTACACTCCCCTACCAGCAACCATCTGATCTTTCCTCTCTGTCCCCCACTGGCAAGCATCCAATCCCCCTCTCTTCCACTCGAGGCACATAGCAGATCCCCTCCCCTCCCTCCTATCAAGGCAGTCAGAAGCCTCCCATGAAGGTCCCCCAAGTAAAACACAAGAAGGTGACCTCCTCTTCCCTCAAAGACGCCCTTCGCTAGCAGATCTGGAGCCCTAGCAAACTACCATGAGATTATCACTAGGGGTCGGCAGTGCTATTTTGCAGATCTACCTTGTGCTGTGAGTGGGTCTTGCTCTTGCTCCCATCATACCCCAAAAAAATCCTGTCAGGGGCTAGGAGTTTAGTAGGGTTCCTGATCTGCTGGCAAGGGGAGCTCTTAAAGTGGGGGAGGGGGTTTCTGAATGCCTTGAGGGAGAGAAGAAGAGGGCTCTGCTATGTGCCTCAGTTTGGAGGGAAGGAGTGGAGGAGTGGCCTAGTGGTTGGGGCAAGGTACTTCAGGCCAGAAGGTCGGGGGTTCAAATCCCACTAGAGGACAGCAACCTTGGGCCGGAAGGACTGGGGTTTCTAGTCCCACAGGTGCTCCTTGTGGTCTTGGGCAAGCCACTTAACCCTCCATAGCCCATGTTCCCTGTAAAATAGTTATCTCCAAGTTATAATGCCCTGTTCAATGTAATTTCAGTTTGTTCAATGTAAACCGCACTGATGCAGAATAGCGCGGTATATAAGAGAATGTAAATAAATAAATAAATAAAAATAAAAGGAGGTGGAATTGGATGTTTTCCAGTTGAAGGGTGAGAGGAAGGATGGATGTTTGCTGGGGGGGGGGGGATTCTACATACCAGATTGGGGCCAGCCAGGGGAGCATCCTGGGGGTCAGGAATGCAGGTGGGGGGGGGGGGGGCTAAGACCTGTGGTGCTGTACCAGCATGCCATCTGTGCCAGTGCAGCAATTTTAGGAGGCTGCTCCTACAACTAGGTGGGGCGTTTTCCACATTTTTTCTCACACATTCAGCTTCCTAAAATTGCTGCTCCTGCCAGAAATGCAGGGGAATACCCATGCAGTCCTTCAGCTGTCTTACAAGGGGCTCTACGTTCAGAGAACCTTTTGTAAAATACTGTCCTAATTCTCCATGTCCTGGGATTGATGTGGGAATTTCCCTCTCCATATCATTATTAAAATCCCTATTCACATGAATTCTTTGCTTCGGTCTTTACAGAGGAAGATGCCAGAAATGATATTTAATTGTGATGATTCAGAGGAACTGAAACAAATCTCAGTGAAGCTGGAAGATATAGTAGGCCAAATAGATAAACTAAAGAGTACAAATAACCTGGACTGGATGGTATACACCGCAGAATATGAAAAAAACCTCAAAACTGCAGATCTACCATTAGCAATCTGTATACAATATATGAAGATTGGAGAAGGGCCAATTTTTTAAAAAGGGTTCCAGCGGTGATGCAGGAAACTATAACCCTATAAGAAATATTACATTAACAATGAAACTTTTTTCAGTGAGTAGGACAAATAGGGCTCTTGTCCACTAAGAGATAGAAAAACAAGTGGGGACCATAAGACATTCAGTGGAAGGGCACTTGTGGAGAAGTTCTCTTTTTGTGCCACGTTTGCATGGAAATGACTAAGCTGCAGTAAAACATCGCATTTTACCACAGCTTAATTTACCATGGGAGTCGCTAGCCACAGGTTAGTAACTTCCTCGGAAAACAAATAATACAACTTTGATTGTAATCCCTCCAGGGACAGGGACATGCCTACTGTACCAGAATGTAACTTGCTTTGAAAGGCATGAGCTAAATACTATTAATAATAACCTCACACACTGTGTCATTCTTCTCCCAGGAACAAGTGGACCACTTCTTCCTGGGACCCAAATGCTCTTAAACACAGAGCAGACAGAGCATAAAGATTTCAAATTACTCCTGCCTACCAATAACCAGACTAATATGAATAAAATACAACCTCTAAAATGCTTCTATGCAAATGCTAGAAGTCTATAAAACAGGATGGGAGAGTTTGAATATATAGCACTAAATGAGAGGTTAGATATGATTGGAATCTCAGAGACCTGGTAGGAGGAGGACACCCTGTGCGACACTGTGATACCTGGGTACAAATTATATCACAATGATAGAGTAGATCAATTTGGTGGAGGGGTTAGAGAGAGAATTGAGTCACACAAGATTAAAGTTTTGCAGGAAACAAAATACACTGCAGAATCTCTATGGATCGAAATTCCATGTAAAAAGGGGAAGGCGATGGCAGCAGGGGTGTACTACCTGGCCAGAATGAACAAATGGATGATGAAATGCTCAAAGAAATCAGGGAAGCTAACAAACGTTACAACACAGTAATAATAATGGGTGACTTCAATTATCCCGGTATCGAATGGGTCAGTGTCATGTCAGGATATTCTAGGGAGATAGTTTCTAGATGAAATAAATGACTACTTCTTGGAGCAGCTGGTTCATGAACCAACAAGAGGGGAAGCCATTTTGGATCTACTCCTTAGTGGAACACAAGATCTGATGGAAGAGATAAGGGTGTTGGGGCCACTTGGCAATAGTGATCATAGTATGATCACATTTGATTTAATAAATGGAGGAAGGATGGCAAGGAAATCCACAGTCCTACATTTTAACTTTCAAAAGGGAGACTATGACAAAATGAGGAAAATAGTTAAGATAAAACTAAAAGGAGCAGCTGCAAAGGTTACAGATTTTCATCAAGCATGGGTGTTGTTTAAAAATACTATCTTGGAAGTCCAGACCAGCTGTATTCCATGCTTTAAGAAAAGTGGAAGGAAGTAAAAAAAAAAAATGCCAGCATGGTTTAAAGGTGAGCTCAGAGAGACTTTTGTAGAAATAAAGCATCATTCAGGAAATGGGAAAAGGAGCTAAATGATGAAAATTGGAAACAATATAAGCTCTGGCAAGTTAGATGCAAGGCATTGATAAGGCAAGCAAAGAGAGAATTTGAAAAAAAGCTTGCTATGGAAGCAAAAACACATAATAAAATTTTTTTCAAGTACATTCATAGCAAAAAACCTGTGAGAGTGTCAGTTGGACCATTAGATGACAGAGGGGTAAAAGGGGCACTAAGAGGGGACAAGGCCATAGTGGAGAGACCAAATGAATTTTCTGCTTCAGTCTTTATTGAAGAAGATGTAGGGAAGTTACATTTAAAGGTGATGTATTGGAAGAACTGAAAGAAATATTGATAAACCGGGAAGTTGTATTACAACTATTTGATAAAATAAAGCATAGCAAATCACCTGGATTGGATGGTATACATCTGAGGGTGTTGAAAGAACTGAAATATGAAATTGCAGACCTATTATTAGTAATCTGTGAATTATCATTAAAATCATCTGTAATACCTGAAGATTAGTGAATGGCCAATGTAACGCCAATTTTTAAAAAGGATTCTAGGGATGATCTGGGAAACTACAGACCAGTGAGTTTGACATCAGTACTGGGCAAAATGGTATAAACCACTATAAAGAATAAAATTACTGAACATATAGGCAGTCATAGTTTAATGGGAGAAAGCCAACATGGCTTTAGCCAAGGAAGGTCTTGTCTTACTAATCTGTAACATTTTTTGAAGGTGTGAATAAACAGGTAGACAAAGGTGAGCCGGTCGATGTATCTGGATTTTCAGAAAGTCTTTGACAAGGTCCCTCATGAGAGACTCTTGGCAAAATTAAAAAGCCATGAAATAGGAGACAGTGTACTATTGTGGATCAGGGTAGGGCTAAATGGCCAATTTTCTCAAAGGAGAAAGGTTGATAGGGGAGTACCCCAGGGATCTGTGCTGGGTCTGCTGCTTTTTAACATATTCGTAAATGACCTGGAAATGGGAATAATAAGTGAGGTAATCAAATTTGCAGATGACACAAAATTATTCAAAGTTGTTAAAACCCAAGAGGATTGTGAAAAATTGCAAGAAGACCTTGATAAATTGAAAGACTGGACATTCAAATGGCAGAAGAAATTTAATGTGGACAAGTGCAGAGTTATGCATCTAGGAAAGAACAGCCCGAATAATGATTACATGATGCAAGGTTCCACATTAGGAACCTCCATGCAGAAAAATGATTTAGGTGTCATCGTGGATAACTCATTGAAACCCTCCACTCAGTGTGTAGCAGCAGCCAAGAATGCAAATAGAATTTTCGGAATCATAAGGAAAGGAATGGAGAATAAAACAAAGGATATTACAATTCCTCTTTATCGTTCCATGGTGTGACTGCACCTTGATCCTTACGTACAATTCTGGTCACCATATCTTAAAAAGGATATAGCAGAATTAGAAAAGGTAGAAAAGAGCCAACAAAATGGTAAAGGGGATAGAAGGATACCTCTGTGAGGAGAAGCTTAAAAGGTTAGGGCTCTTCAACCTGAAAAAGAGTCGGCTGAGGGGAGATATGATAGAGGTCTATAAATAAATGAATGGAGTGGAACGGGTAAATGTAGATCAATTCTTTACACCATCAAAAAGTAGAAAGACTAGGGGACACACAATATAGCTAAAGTGTAAACCGTTTAAGACTAATAAGAGAAAATATTTTTTCACTCAACACATGATCAAACTCTGGAATTGGTTGGTGTAGCTGGGTTTAAAAAAGGTTTAGAAAGGTTCCTGGAGGAAAGGTCCATAAACCATTATTAAAGAGGATCTAGGAAATCCATGGCTTGCCCCAATACAAGCATTGTGGAACCTGTGTGTCTTTTTGAGAAACTGCTAGGTACTTGTGACCTGGATTGGCTATTGTTGGAAACAGGATACTGGGCTGGATGGATCTTGGTCTGATCCAGTATGGCATTTCTTATGTTGCTTCATGGAGCCCTCTTAAAGGGACCAGAGCTAAAATGCATGCAGATCCTTCCAGCAAGACGCCCCAAATGTATCCCTCTGACCCACCAGCAGGGCCGGCCCAAGAGTTTCTGCTGCCCTAAGCAGAAACCCTGGCCTCGCTGCTACCCCCCCCCCCCCCCGTGCTGACACGACCCCTCCCCAGCTGCCGCCGAATCCCTCTAGGGAGGGGGAGGAAGACAGCAGCAGCGGCAGTATTTCCAAAAGCAGTGCTGCTGCTGCCCGCCACCCCCCAAATGGAATCAGCAGCAGCTGGGGAGTGGGGCAGCAGCTGCCACCCATGTGTACCACCACTCCAGCCACCCACCTATGCCAGCCGCCCTAGGTGACTGCTTAGCTTGGCTAGAGGACGGGCCGGGCCGGCCCTGCTCACCAGCCAGAACCCCCAGCTACCTCAAAGCACACTCAGATCTCCCCACTCCTCAAAGATCCCCTCATGATGTCTACTGGGAGATTTCCTGCGTGGGGCAGGAGCGGCTCCTAGTCATTCCTGCCCTGTAAGGTGGTTCCCACTGACCCCTAGCGGCAGTCTTGCAATACTATGGCTAGGGGTCAAGCTTCCAAATAAATGCCATATGGCAACACATGTGGGCACTTTGTATCTGCTTTACTTAGGAAACTTTTCAAACAGAAATCCACCTCTACTATGTGGATAGAAAATATCCAATGTAATCCATAACCCCTGTCATAACACAGCAAGTTATCCAGTGAAAATGATCAGTGTATACTAGAAAATCAAATGCATGTGTGTACTTTCCTCCGATGACCACAAGACCATTGCCAGGCTAAACAGTGTGTTGGCAGGCAGTGGGGGTGGAGGTCCTGTCTCTGTCACAGCTGGGAGTGGTCATCTCCTGAAATTACTGCTGTGCAGGGTCAGCCTTTCAGGAACTTGCTTCCACCATCACTGCGGTCTGCCCAGAGAGATAAAGCAGATAGAAAGCTCCAAATACATGATATGATAATCTTCAGGTCTCGCCTACAAACTTGTGTCTGTGTAAATATTAGACACATCCATTGAGCACAAAGGTCTTTGTCATATTTTGCAAAGCTGTCAATATGCACAGTGTCGTTCCGAGGGTGACAGCAAACACTCATTCTCTTGCCGTTTTGTTTTCTGCTTTGGGAAGTTCATGCAACACAATTATTGTGCATATGCATGAAACATTGACCCTAGTGGATTAGTGAATACAACTAAGCTGAACTTGGGCTACCATGGTGAGTTGTTCTGGATCTCTCAAATTACCGTAAAGATGTAAGTATGGTAATATATACAGATTGCTATTTTGCCCAGGCTATTGAGGCATTTTGATACCAAAAAGGCTAAACCGTAGTCATAGAGAAACAGGTCTTAATAATCTAGGTTTCCATGTTGCTATTTTAAATTGTGATTGTCTGAGGCGAGGATGATTGGGGATATTTCTGAGAGGTCACATCTTTAAAAGTGTCTTAGGAATATATTCTACTCAACAAATTTAATGATCTCACAGGGTTGGGTTTTTTTTTGGGGGGGGGGGTGTTAACTTAAGATGATAAATAAGGCAACTGTAAATATCTTATAACAGATTATCATTACAGTTGAACATTTATGACATGACTATTCCAGAAATAAAGCATCTAACTTAAAAAAAAAAGAGAGACCTATCAAATTATAAGGGAAGAGATTGCATGGATCAACTAATAATGAACATAGATACTAACTAACACAGCTCTCTCTCTTTTCAAGGGATTATAGTAAGTCTCACAGTCAACACCATTAACAAAGCTGTTTTTCTAAATATTTTCTTATCATTAAGGTAAAATCTTTATTGATTTGATTTGATCTATTCAACAAAATATTATATACTGAAGATATGAACACGGATTCAATACTGTTTATAGTAAAGATATGTAAAACTAAGACGACATCATAAAACAAAGCACCCAGATATTAAGAACCGAATCCCTCACCAAACCAGATAGTTGCCACCTACCTCCCCCTTCCCCCTCATTCCCCCCCCCCCTCCCCACTCCAGCTCTTAACCTTGGAGCAAAAAGTTCTTCAACTGCCTATGAAAACTCAGCAAATTCAAATCGGATCTTAAGACTAGAGAAAGCTTAGCCCCTAATGCTGGAGCTAGGAACGAAAAAGCCCAAGTTTGCCACCATTGCAACCGCACCTGCCCAACTGAGGAAATAATCAACAACTAGACCACAACGCCTGAGGGAGTTCATACCACATACTGAATCTAGTTTATTAGATTCCCATTTCAGTTTTTTACTCTGTCAAATATATACATCCACCTGGTGTGTTTGCTGTTGTATTTCAGTTTCAAATACTAGAGAAGGCGTTGGCACTGAGTTCACTAACATTTCTGCATATTCCTGAAGGCTCTTTATTAACCAATGCATTTAACAGCAATTTCACTGTATAGCTTCTCCTTATTGCAAGTAATCTGATTTAGAAATGTACTTGCTTTCCATATCTGTCTTCTAGTCAAAGATTGTACTAAAAAACAATAATTTTTAGTACTTTTCAATAAACCTGACTAGCACTAGAATAAATTGATCTCTATTACTGCAGTTCCCCACCCCCCAATGTTAATGCTATGTCTCACTGTAGTAGAAGGCATCTAGCTACTGTGTAATCTGTCATCCTATAAGAAGCAGATTTCTTGGCAGACTGTGATATAGTGTACATTCAGCTGGTTTAGGTGCCTCATAAAAAAGTACACACAACATCAATGTGATGCACATTAAGCTACGAATTAAGGTGCATAAGCCCAATTTTCTCGCGTTAGAAAGTTTTCATTAACGAAAAGGACTGAAACAAATTGAAAAGGTTTTCGAAAGGTGGAGAAATGTCCAAACTCGAGCCCTTTACTGGACGACCATAAAGAAAATACCAAGATATTGGATATAACCTTTTGAGACCATATAATTCTCATTCTTAGAGTGTGCTCGTTGAGGTCCACAGTGTAGCTGCATAAAATCACAGGCAAAATTGTCAAACGTATATAAGTGCAAACCTTTCCCTATCTTCGCCCTCAGGAATGCGTCTACAAACAGCGGGTAAGCTTACATGGATACAGGCTGAATGCACGCAAGTTCACCTCCATACGAGGCAGGCAATTCAGTAACGGGCCGTGTCTGCATGTAAAGCACTGCTTTATGCATTGAGATATGCTTTTGAAAATTAATTTCTATGAGAGTCCAAGATTATTTGCAGCATTCGTATCCAATGATCTCTCTTTAATGAGCTGCACTGTATTGTCATCCCCAGGTCTATGGGCTAATTTAACCCTACCACTAGCCTGAATATTGCTTCTCTTTCAAAATGAAGCCCTTTATCAGACTTGTGGCCAAAATATTCTCTCCTCCTTCTTGATGGATTTTGGAAGGTAGAGCTGATATTTTAACCATCACTGCACTTGCTGAGAGAAATGACTTTAGCAAACTATGAATTGTTTAAAGCTCAAAGGCTTTCTTTGTATGTATGTAATTAAGATTTGAAGCTAATACTATCCAAGTGTTATTTTCAAGGGCTGTTTTGCAGTGCTAAAGAGAAAGGGGGATTGTTTTCTAGGCAATAATGCAAGTTTAACAGTTGCCCCATGTTCTGCAGCTGAGCACAAAATGTTACTCCAAGCAAAAGCAAGCAGTGATTACATTAGCACCGAGAGTGAAAAGGAAAACAGTGGTTCATAAATGCTTGATTGTTCCCCTTATGTAGGCTGAAGTATGGTTGGAATCGGGGTTATGAGACCCAGAGAAATGCAAATTCGCAAGCCCAGTTTACATCTGCATTCCATCAAATGAAAGAGACAAATCTGTGATTGCAACTCTGCTTCTTTTTCAGAATATAGATGCTGGCAGCCAAAGTGCTGTGCAACTTCAGAGCTCGAACACTTTCAGCTCACCATCCGAAGAGGATCTTAACGAGCCCAGGGGAAAAGAAGAAAACAGCAAGGCTGTTACCTCTTCGGAGAATAATCCTGTCATGAGTTTCTTTAAAACCCTGGTAAGACTTAATCTGCAGCTTTATTTACTCCTAGAATGCGACAGGAAGAGAACATTCTAATTGTTTTTCCCGATGAATATTCCAAGCCTGATCTGCACTCAGTGAATGTGCGAATGTTTTTCTCCAGGACAAAAAAAGAAAGATTCTACTTAGCGCATCTCTTTGTATGTATTTTGAAGGCCCAGATGCTTTCCTTTCTATGTTTTTATCCTCAGTGATTTAAAATTGTTCTACTTACAAAAATGTTTTCATATGGAATTGAATATTTTCTTAAGAGAAATCGATTGTTATATCTGTAATAGTTTCTCAGATGAAGTTGTATGTGCACATGTGTATCCCAATTAATAACTTTCGGGCAAACATTGAAAGGGACTTAAACATTTAAAGGCACCCTTTGGAAAGTCTGTTCATGCAGCTGAAGTGACGTCCAAGTGAAAATGTCTGCAATTCTATGACAATTTAAAAGGTGAAGGTGGGCACATGTAAAACTGATCTAAAATCAACATATGCATACCCCTCACTATGGATGTGTGTATTATAGCAAACCATGAAATGCAGGAATGCACGGGGATGGACATCCATGTGCAGCAGATGGAGCTATTTTTACAAACATACATGTGGGAAATACAGGGTGGCCCAAAAAAAGTGAGAACATCTCATAAATTAAAAGCTTAAATAGTTTACTTATTTACCTTTTTTAGCTATATAACATCTTTATTTCGACAATTTCCGGTCGCCATCTTTTTCTTTTTATTTGTCAATCGTTTTCATCTGTCTTTTTGAATTTTTAAATAATTTATATGCTACGAGATGTTCCCACTTTTTTTGGGCCATTCTGCATGTATGAGGGACCCTCAGGAACTGGCATACGTTTCAGTATTTCGGAACACACATGTGCAAATGTCAACATGTACACGTGTATTGTGGCCATTTTGAAAATGTAGATGCCCCTCTGCCCATCATCGAATCTAGATGGGTCAACGTCTGCTGAAGTAACATATGGAAGGGGAAATGAGCACTGGGGGATTAAGGAAGATGGCCCCTTGATCACGCCTGTAAAGGGGTCAATGAAACAAGCAATTTTGAAAAATCTAAGTGCAGCTGGGGGCAGGTATAAATATAGACATGGAGAATATTCATCAGCTACAGGTGGCCCCATATGAAATTATAGATACATATGTATCTTTCTTCTCTGTCCAAACCACACCTCCGACATGCCCCTGTGCCCCTTGTATGATTGCAAGAGACAGGTAAATTCCAGCCTTTCTAAAATGGCGATATGGATGTACTTTACATGTGCGAATGGCCATTTTCACACGTGCAGATTACAAATAACCCGCTTAGCAGTTGCTGCTAAATATAACATCCCCCGTATGAATTTTCAATGGCACTATGTGGGTAGTGCTTGCAACAATTCTCTCTAGACACTTCAGCATTCTTCGAATAGAGCCAGAGCCAAGTGAGTTTGGAGTGAGGGCATCCCACCCAACTGTATGAATAGCAGCGATATTGAGCTGCTATCAGTATAGCTGTGTGGTTAACATAGGCTTGGAGAAAGGACTGCCCTACATGAAGCTGCTGTAGCCCAGTGGTTAGAGCACTGGCTGGGTAACAAGAGACTGTGGGTTTGATTCCCACTGGCACTCATTGTAGCCTTGGGAAGTCACTTAATCCTCCTTGGAAGAAAGGCCTCACAATCTACTTCTGGTCACACCGTCAAGAAAGCCCCGGAGCTGCTGGGTCACCAGGAGTCAGCATTGACTCAAAGGCACAGACTAAATAGGGCCACTATCGGTGTGAGTGCTCCCACATACATTCAGTGTCACTACCTGTCCTACAGCAGCACTGAATAAATGTTTGTTATTTTTTAACATCATGGCTGTATTTTTTTCAAAAAAACAGTCACTGCCAGGTTTGAATATTGACTTATTTGTACTTGGTATCAGGGGATGTGCAGATTCTAGGAAGGTATCTTGTTATTCTGATGCACAAGCCTGTGACATTCTGAGCTTCGTGTAGGTTAGTGCGGAGGGGAAAGAAAGTGGCTTGGAACGTTCCCTTTTATTCCCATCAGCAAGTTGTCCTTGATCCTCCTTGTTCTGGTTTTAAGCATCTTCTCCCTCTTTCCACCCTGTGCAGTCTCTTCCATCCACCCTCATTCCTCCTCTTTCGTCTTACTCTTCCCCTCTCTCTCTACTGCACCTTCTTCCCTCCCCTCCCTTCTCTTCCATCTCTCTCTTACATTCCCTCTTGCTTTTCCCACTCCTTCTCTTACTTCTCTCTTCCCCACCCACTCGCTTGCTCTCCCTTCCCTCTGAAAAGATATGCACATAACTTCACAGACTCTGAAACAGACCCATTAATTCTACACAGAACGACTTCTTGCATTTTCTGAAAGTTTTTGTTAGGGGCGTGTATTCAGTTCATCTGGGCACTAAAAATGTATTGTGCACGCAAATCACTTGTACGCATGTATATCTACAAAGTAACATGTATACAATCAATCTGCACACTGAAAGTTGTAACACAGAATGTCTGCCAAAAAAATGAATATGCAAAATAATAACAAAAAATGCCCCCAAATTGGGAAGTTTTTATTTTAAATTAGCATAAACCAAATATGTTTTGCCCATGCAGACTCTTTTGTATATATCAAAAACCTTTGTACACCAGTAATGCATGATGAGAAACCAAAGGTCAACTGGGTCAGTGGCATTGTGCCAAGTAGTAAATTGGGAATACTAGATGGGCCTTAAGGTCTGTCTCAGTCTATGTAGTTGGTTGCAGTGGGCCCATCAATACTCATACAGACAAATATAGGTAGTAAGGCAAAGCTGAAATATTTTGGTGTCATAGTTCACGTCGACCAGCCATCTTTGTATAAATTTGCTCTGAAATGTTTTACGCATTGTTAGATTTCTGATGATAGTGTTTGGCTGTGAAATAGTCTTGGGGACCTGGAGGGTACAATCTATAAAGTTTGCCTTTATGCAGCCACTATGGTAAAATGTTTTTTTAAGAATACAGTCCTCAAAGATCTTGTTTCTTCTATTATTTAAGGTAACACCCAAATCAGCCTCAAAATCTGAGGATGAGCCAAAGAGTGAGTCAGAGGATAAGGTAAAAAAGCCTTTGGATTTCAATTGCTTATTTTCCATCACTGCAGTTGTGTTAAATCCCCAGTCCTGAACTTACGGCTCTTTCCAAGGTTTCTTAGTTCTTCCTGTTCAGTAATGAAAGAGTTAGAAGGATAATTATGAACAGGACGAAACATATCAACCAGTTTGCTAGTGAATGCACTTTCTCTGGCCAGAAAGCATGTGATCACCTGGAAAGTTCTGAATGACTGGTCCCATTTCTGCTTTTGGCTTTGCCTTGGCATGCCTTCAACAATGTGTGCTGCCGTCCTGCTGAGTGTGGCTTGCTGCTGAAAAACAGGTGTCTCTCTGCCAGCAATTCATGCTTCCTACAGTTCTACTTCCGGGAGGATTTGCATATCCTTCTCCAGTCGCATTGTTTGCTTTCCCACCAAAGTGCACAAGCAAGCCAAGCCTAATAGGTATATTTGTTTTCAAGCTATTGTGCCTGTCTTTAAGAATTCAGAAACTAGGTTGCTTCTCTACAGCTATGAACTGTGTAATTTGCATACATAATAATACATTTTCATTGAGAATAATTTGGCTTTGTTCTCCCCAGAATTTCAAATCTAGTTATCTTCATGTGCTTGTAAAAATGCAATCAGAGAAAAATATTTGGGATAGTTAATATGTGGCCCAGTTTCCAGGGCACAGGGGCTCACGCCACTCATTAGGAAAATTAGGCAGTTGCACAGAGTACCAACCTTTCAAGGGTGGCCCATGGCCTCCAGGACCTTCACCGGTGGCATTAAGATAGCAGTGCAACACTTTGACCAGCCACTTCCACCCCCATGCAAACAGGAAGCCTGCATCCGAGGGAGCAGAAGTGGCTGGTCAAAGCATGGCACTAGCAGGGTCGGAGGGTTTAGACAAGTGCTTGTGTTTTTAATGTCATTGCTGCCGCTGAAGGTCCCGGGGGGAGGGGGGGGCAGTAGCAGCAGCGGAAGTGGGAGCAGACAGGGTAGTTCCTCATGATCCACCCAGATGTCACCCTGACTTTTGGCATTTGTTGGGAAGGACTGAAGAAGAAACGAGACTGAATAACTTTCTCTAGAAAAGGTCTTGAGCCGCCACTGTCCAAGCCGAGTACAGCGTTACCATGTTCATCCGTTGTTTCAGGACAGACTGCAATGGTCAGGCCAGCCCTTGTGGGCATCTAAGGGCTATGTTTATAAAAGGGTCACTAAAAAATGCCAAAGCACCTGTTTTATGCTTAATTTATAAAGGCTTTCAACAGAAATATACATTTTTAAATCCTCTACACTACAGGTACTGTTATATGAAAATTACTTTTGAGTTTAGGAACGTTTTTTAATAAGTGCTTTATAAAGGTGACATGGACATCGGGCACTCATGTGCCTTAGAAAATAGATTCCTAGAACGACAAATTCTCTCACCCAAATTTACACCTGCGCCAAAGAGGGGGCCTGAACTCTCTGCATGTATGCACATATTTTATTAACTATGTGCACACATTTCAATTCTGCCCCCGCTTGACCCCAAGGAATGGCTATGTGCAAATCTCATAAAAGTAAGTGCAGGTTTTTGGTTTGCCTGGTTTATCTGCAGGGTATTCGGTGCACTAGGCAAACCGTTAGCCTTATGCCTCCCCCTCCCTTCAGAGAGTTTGATACTTAAACTCATCAATCATGATCATGCCAACCATACCCCTCCCACAACAATTCTCTAAAGATGTGTAATGGAGCATATCGTACCTTTAAATATTTAACTGTGTTTTGTAAATATGTACATAATGAGGGAAAACTTCCAAAAGCACTTACAAACTGCCCATTCTTCTTGCAGGTAAAAAGCATTGATGAGTGAGTTTGTGGGGGCTAACGGGATCTATTGTTTAGCTTTGACTGCTGCTGCTCTTTGCTATCCCCCAGAAGCTGTTGCCCTAGTTTGCCTAGAAGTAGGGTGTGGCCATACAACGACCCTCTTATAGTATTACAAAACTTTATGGTTAAATCTGGGATGGGAGGGGTGCTGGGTGTGACCTAGATGGTTGATCTCGTTTGCTTATCTACCCAAGATGGCAGCTTACTAAGCACCTGGAAGAGGAGCGCTAGCTTGCCAGTAGCCATGCTCTTTGCCAGAGAGCTGGAATAGATCCCTGGCAGTGCAGACGGGAATAAATGATTAGATTGGATGGATTGTTTGTCTTTTTCAGTCATCATCTATGATGTCACTAGGACGGATCCATGTGCTTAAAGTTCTGCTTCTATTATATGGATCAAAAGGAAAAGCAGAATCCTAAGTCTATTTTCCTCCACTGCATAGCAGGACTGGATCAGCTTGTCTTGAAATGATGGATTCAGTAAAAACTTGCGGTGGGTAAATGGACCACTGTCAATTAGGCATCTTTCATTTACAATGCACTTCCCTAGAATAAATGAATAAATGTATGAGAAATGAAGGTTAATAAACAAAAACCATATGGAGGACAATTTTATAACCGGGCACCTAGTTTATTCAGCACCCAGAATGCACCTATCTGAGCATACATCAGCAAGAATTAGTTAATGGAGTGGAACGGGTAAACGTAGATTGATTGTTTGCACCATCAAAAAGTAGAAAGACTAGAGGACGTACAATAAAGCTACAGGGTAACCTATTTAAGACTAATAAGAGAAAATATTTTTTCACTCAACGCATAATCAACTCTGGAATTCATTACCAGAGGATGCAGTAAAAGCCATTAGTGTAGCTGGGTTTATTTATTTATTTAGACAGATTTGTATACCACCTTATCCTACAATCAAAGTGGTTACATCACATCACAATTGGGGTTACATTTAACATGTGGGTGCTTTACCAACATTTAACATGAGGGTATTTAACAACATTAGGACAGCACAATTAGAGGGTTACATTTAGCATGAGGGTGCTTTCGTGAGTCTAGTTGGGTTGATTGGGTATTGAGTTTGCGTGGGTAGTTACGTTGCAATACCGCTCAGGTGGGGATTGTTGTATATCTTCTCTTGAGTTGGTGGGGGCAGTTGCAATACCGCTCGGGTGGGGACTGTTGTCTATCTGCTCATAGGTTTCTGTAAAGAGCAGGGTTTTAAGGGCCTTGCGGAAGTCTGTGATGTCTTCTAATGCCCTTAGGCTCGTTGGGAGGGAGTTCCATAGTGTGGATGCCAGTAGTGATGGCGCTCTTCTTGACATATTTTGTTTAGTCCTGTGGTATCCTGCAGGTGTGCTGATCATGTTGTCATTATTGTTCCTTCTTGGTCTATTACTGATGTTCCTTGTTATGATTTCTTGTAGTGCATCTGCGGAGAGATGGTGGATGATTTTGAAGATGATCAAGATTATTTTAAATTTTGCTCTGGCCACCATTGGGAGCCAGTATAGTTGCTGTAAGATGGGGGTGATGTGTTCAGATCTTGGAGTGTCAGTTATGATGCGTGCCGTAGTGTTTTGCACCATTTGGAGTGGGTGTAGTGTCTGCTGGGGGAGGCCTCGATATAACGAATTTCCATAATCAAGCAGAGGTGTGATGAGTGCTTGGCACACTCTGCGGAAGTGGTCCTGGCGGAGTAGTGGTTTGATCTTTCTTATGGTCCTCAAACGTTGATAGGCCTTGTTTGCGGTTTTGGCAATGTGAGATTTCAGGTTCAGGGCTCTGCCATTGTGATGCCCAGGTACTTAACTTCATCTTTGACTACTATGAGTTTGTTTAGAATGCTGATAGTCTGTGGTGGAATGAAGGTAGGGTTTCTGGTGACGTTTAAAAAAGGTTTGGACAAGTTCTTGGAGGAAAGGTCCATAAACCATTATTAAAAAGGACCCAGAATGTCACTGCTTGACAAACACTGAGGAACCTGTGTGTCTTTTGGGGAAACTGCCAGGCACTTGTGACCTGGATTGGCCGCTGTTGGAAAAGGTCCAGGGCTTAGAAAGGAGGGAAAAAACCCCTCATTCTTGTTGTCCACTCATCATCTGTGTCTGCCCCATGCCATTTTGAATTCCGTCACTGTATTTGCCCCACCACCTCTATCGGGAGGACATTCCATGCGCCACCACCCTTTCAGTGAAAAAGCATTTCCTGAAGGCAGTAAACTTAAAAGCAACATCAGGAAATACTTTTTCACTGAAAGGCTAGTAGATGCTTGGAATGCCCCCCGATGGAGATGGTGGGGGCAAACAGAGTGACAGAATTCAAAATGCATGGAGCAGACACAGA
Source organism: Ichthyophis bannanicus (assembly GCA_033557465.1). NCBI lineage: Eukaryota > Metazoa > Chordata > Amphibia > Gymnophiona > Ichthyophiidae > Ichthyophis > Ichthyophis bannanicus. Next base: position 111,644,857 of record CM066049.1, on the reverse strand, counting down.
GGACGAGTGGACAACAAGAATGAGGGGGGTTTTCCCTCCTTTATCTTTATCTTTATTAAAACATTTGATCAACCGCTACTGCCGAAGCATAGAGCGGTGTACAATAAAAAGGTTTATACTGCAAATCATAGAAAAGAACGCCATAAAATGAAAGGAAAGTAAAAGCCAAGCACATAAAGATAAAATACATAGTCAATTAGATAAATCTAATATAACCTGCTAAAACTAAAACGGGCAACAACACCAACGAACATACAACAGACACACAGACACACAACAACAACGGGGGGACGACTTTAATCAGGGAGGGGGACCGGGAGGAAGGTCGAAAGCCTGAGTGAACAGATGTGTTTTGAGTAGTGACTTGAAATGAGGGTAGGAGGATTCTAATCTGAGGGAAGGTGGTAAAGAATTCCAGAGGAAAGGACCAAGAAAGAAAAAAGTGGAATGACGAGTCTGCTCTAACCGGGCTTGTGACGGAGAGGGGAGTGATAAACGGTTGGCGTGAAGTGACCGAAGTTGACGGTAAGGAGTGTGAAGAAAGACCAGATCCGCAAGATATAAAGGTTGGCCAGTATAAAGAGCACGGTGAAGCAGAATCAGAAACTTATATTGATAGCGAAAACGAAGTGGGAGCCAGTGCAAACGGAAAAGGAGGGGAGTGACATGGTCAGACGACCGGGAAAAGGTGATAAGGCGAGCTGCGGTGTTTTGAAGAAATTGTAATCGTTTAAGCTGATATTTAGGAAGGTTAGCTAGAAAAACATTGCAATAATCAAGCCTACTAACCACCAGAGCCAGAACCAAAGTGACCAGGGAATCAGGGGAAAAAAGGGAACGAGTAGCCCGAATCTGCCGAAGGGTCACAAAAGATCGCCGAGTAAGAGAAGCAATGTGCTCATGAAAGGAGAGTGTAGAATCGAGAGTAACCCCCAGGTAACGGAAAGAAGAGACGAGCGGAATAGGAACTGAATCAATCATAGGAGAGACCGTGGGACAGGAACCGCTAAGAGATACCCACATGGCCGTAGATTTAAAAGGGTTTAAGTGAAGAAAGTTCTGCGAAAGCCAAGAAGCAACGTGAGACAGACAGGCATTAAGTGGGGTAATATCTAGAGTAAGGGGAGAAACATGACATAGTAGAATAATGTCGTCTGCGTAGATATATGGAGACACCGAAAATTGTTGAATAGCCAGGGGCAATGGAGCAAGAAAAATATTGAATAATAGGGGTGATAGAACCGAACCTTGCGGAACACCACAGTATTTATACTTTATTAAATTTTAACATTATACTCCAGAAACACTCTGAATAAAAATCAGAATACAAATAATACACTATCTTGTCACCCCAAAGAGTAGACAAGTAAATGTACATAACTAAATATAATAATGATGGAATAGACCACAAAACATAGGATACACCACAATATGATCCAAGAAAAAAGAAATAACAATATTAATACTAGGTATCATATACCTTCATACAGAAATAAAGAAAATCATAGGAGCATAGTTCTCATTATATGGCAGCCGATATGGGACTAACCCCCACCCCTCCAAGTTCTCTACTTTGTAGAAATAGCAATAGTTGTTCTGACTCAAAAAAACATAAATTGTTTAGATTGAAAATTAACCACATATTTACAAGGATATCTTAACTTAAATTACGCCCCCAAGGCTATCGTTCTCTGGCATAATGCCAGGAACGCCCTCCACCTTCTTTGGGTGTCTCTAGCCAAGTCAGGAAAAATAAGAATTTTTGAGCCCATAAACTGAGATACTGACATTTTACGAAAATATAGCGTAGTTACTCACCTGTAACAGGTGTTCTCCAGGAGCAGCAGGAATCAGTCCTCACTTATGGGTGACGTCGGCGCCGACGGAGCCCTCGCGGAGCAATTTTCCCCAGCTTTCAAAGAAAGCCTTTGGGAATTGCAGCGCGCATGCGCGGTAGTCTTCCCGCCCGAAGGTGCCATCTTAGCCAGTCAGATGACATAGCTAAAAAGACAGCATAAAAATTTGCAAAAAGAACATAAGCAGACGATTGCAACTCCAAGGGGAGGAGGGAGGGTAGTGAGGACTGATTCCTGCTGCTCCTGGAGAACACCTGTTACAGGTGAGTAACTACGCTTTCTCCAGGACCAAGCAGGAAGTCAGTCCTCACTTATGGGACTCCCAAGCTCAAGGCTACCGGAGACCCTAAGCACAAAAATGAGCTCCCTCTAGCTCAGCAGCACAGAAGGAAAGAATCTTCGCTGAATTATCACCCACCGGTAGCCCACATCCGGGATGGAGGGTAGGAGTTGCTCAGACCTCAAAGAGATTACGGAGGACTGCCTGTCCGAAAGCACTGTCCCTACGGGACTCCCTCTCGAGACAGTAATGGACCGCAAAAGTCTGGCTCGAAGACCAAGTAGCGGCCCGGCAGATGTCTGCCAGCGGAACAGAGCGGAGGTAAGCCACTGACGTGGCCTTTGCCCGAACGCAATGAGCCGTGACTCGACTTTCTAAGGCGAGTCCGGCTGCCCCATAAGCCCAAGAGATACAGTCCGCAACCCAGATGGACAGAGTACGCTTGGAGACCGGGAGCCCCAATTTATTGGGGTCAAAGGACACAAAAAGCTGCGCAGCTTTACGGTGCTCCCGCGTACGGTCAAGGTAGAAGTTCAACGCCCTTCTACAGTCCAGGGTATGGAGGACCGTCTCAGCTCGGCTGGAGTGTGGTCTGGGAAAGAAGGTTGGAAGTACCACCTCCTGATTCAAGTGAAAAGGGGAGACCACTTTGGGCAGAAACTTTGGGTGAGTCCGTAGGACTACCCTATTCTTGTAGAACCGAGTGTAGGGGGGATCAGACACGAGGGCCTGTAATTCACTTACGCGCCTAGCGGAAGTGAGGGCTATCAAGAACAGCGTTTTCCAAGACAGAAAACGGAGAGAGCAGGTAGCCATAGGTTCAAAAGGCGGACAGGTGATCCGCTGTAAAACCACATTCAGGTCCCAGTCCGGCGCTGGCGGGCGCAGAGGTGGTTTAAGTAGTAGGAGACCTCGGAGAAACCTCGCTACGAGAGGGTCGTTGGAGAGAGGTCTGCCGTCCACCGGCACATGATGTGCGGAAAGAGCACTGAGGTGAACTTTGACGGAGTTGGACTTAAGTCCCAGAGTAGAGAGGTGTAGCAAGTACTGTAAGATCACCGACACCGGGCAGGAGAAGGGATCCTGAGACTGTTGGGTACACCAGACTGCAAAGCGACGCCATTTAAGGGCGTAGCATTTGCGGGTAGAAGGCCGTCGCGAAGCCAAGACGACCTCCTCCACCTCTGCCGGCAAGAGGAGAGGAGCAAGGACTACCCTCTCAGCAGCCAGGCCATGAGGTTGAGAGACCTGAGGTTGGGGTGCAGTAGGGACCCCTGATCCTGGGTGAGGAGATCCGGTTGCACCCCCAGAGGGATTGGATCCTCCACCGCCAGTTGCAGCAAGAGCGGAAACCACGGCTGCCTGGGCCAGCGAGGGGCCACCAGGATCACGAAAGCTTTGTCTCGGAGAACCTTGAAAAGGGTCCGGGAGACTAACGGGATGGGAGGGAAAGCGTACAGAAGGCTCCCCGACCATGAGATCAGAAAGGCGTCCGCCGCCACCCGAAGGGGGTGAGGCTGACGAGAGCAGAAGCGAGGAAGCTGCCGGTTGTGAGGACTGGCAAAGAGATCCACTGTGGGGAGGCCCCACCTGAGGAAGAGCTTCTGAACGATCAAGGGGTCCAGACGCCACTCGTGCGGCTGGAGGACCCTGCTGAGTTTGTCCGCCAGGCAATTTTCTTGGCCCGGGAGATAAACTGCCTTGAGGAGAATGCCGTGACCGACGGCCCAAGAGCAGAGCTTCTGTGCCTCCCGGCAGAGGAGGAAGGAGCCCGTGCCCCCCTGCTTGTTCACGTAGAACATGGCAACTTGATTGTCCGTCTGGACAAGGACGGACTGTTGGGAGGTCAGGTGGGAGAAGGCCTTGAGAGCTAGGCGGATCGCCCTGAGCTCCAGGAAGTTGATCTGCTGAGCAGACTCCCACTTGGTCCAGAGGCCCTGAGTACGTGCCTCTTGGCAATGGGCTCCCCAGCCCAGGAGGGATGCATCGGTGGTCAGCACCCGGGTCGGCTGAGGTGACTGGAAAGGCATTCCCAATACCAGGTTCGGCTGCCGGAGCCACCACCGGATAGACGAGACCAGCGGCTCGGAGACGCGCACCAGGTCTGCTAGGCCGCCCGTGGCCTGTCGCCACTGCTGGCGGAGACACCACTGAGCAGGCCGCATATTCAGGCGGGCATTGGGGGTCACATGGACGGTGGAAGCCATATGGCCGAGCAGTCTCAGGAAGCGCCTGGCGGAGACCAGGGGCTGGCTGCGAAAGCGGTCGGCTAGGTCCATGAGCCGCTGAGCCCTGTCGAGCGGTAGGAACGCTCGCGCCTGAGGGGTGTGCAGCCTTGCGCCGATGAACTCGAGATCCTGTGAGGGGAGCAAAGTGGACTTTGCGAAGTTGATGACAAAGCCCAAGTGCTGCAGCAGAGTCACCGTGCGGCACGTGGCGGTGGTGACCTCCTGAGCGGATGCTGCTCTGATGAGCCAGTCGTCGAGGTACGGAAAAACATAGAGGCCGTGAAGCCGGAGATGGGCCGCCACGACCGCGAGACATTTTGTGAAGACTCGCGGTGCGGAGGACAGGCCGAAGGGCAGTACTCTGTACTGGTAATGATTTCCTGCCACCACAAACCTTAGGTATGGGCGGTGGCTTGGGTGGATGAGGATGTGCGTGTAAGCATCCTTTAGATCCAAGGAGCATAGCCAATCTCCCTGCTGGAGGTAGGGCAGAAGGATTCCAAGGGTAAGCATTTTGAACTTCTCCCGCACAAGGAACTTGTTGAGGTTGCGCAAGTCCAGGATGGGTCGGAGGCCCCCTGTTCTCTTTGGTATCAGAAAATACCTTGAATAGAAGCCCTGACCTCTCAGGTGGTGTGGCACCGGTTCCACCGCCTGATCCTGCAGAAGACCTGCTAACTCCTGAAGGAGCAACTCCCTGTGCAGAGGGGGGCGCGGAGGCTCTCCCGGAAAATAGGAGGGAGGGACCTGATGGAAGTGGAGAAGGTAGCCCTCTCGCACGACCTGAAGCACCCAGGCATCTGCGGTGATGCTGGACCACCTGTCGGCGAAGTGAACCAGCCGGCCTCCGGTGCTGGGGGGAACCAGCGGGGGGGGAGAGGCTATGCTGAGCGAGTCAAAAACCCCCACCCTGCTGAGCAGGGGCTGGTGGCGCAGGCTTGGGGGCTTGCTGCCTACGGGACCCGTTACCCCGTCCCTTGGCCTGCTGGCCCTGTTGGGGAGCTGCAGGGGCCTGATAATGGGGGTATTGTTTGTAGGCAGCCGCCTTCCTCGGGTAAAAGGTCTTTTTTCCCGAGCCCTTCTTTTTCTGGGAAGGGGCGGAGGTCTTCCTAGAAAGCCTGGTCCTGGTGAGAGTCTCAGTCTCAATTTGTGCAGCCTTTTCCGCCATGGGCTTGCCAAAGAGGTTTTCGCCTCGGCAGGGGACATCGACCAACTTGTCCTGTACCCAGGGCTCAAGGTCGGACGACTGAAGCCAAGCCTGTCGGCGGGCACCGATGCCGGCTGCGGCCACTCGAGCCGAGGCTTCAAAGCCATCATAGGCTGCTCGGGACATGAACTTTGAGCATTCCCGAATACCTGTGGACAAGGCTAGGAACCTCCGCAAGGGTTCCTCGGACAAACCAGCGGAGAAGCCGGCTAGCTCTTTAGCCAGATCCCTGAGATACATGCCCATGTAGAGCTGGTAAGTCTGGACACGACAGGCGAGCATAGAGCCCTGGAAGCACTTTTTGCCAAGGCCATCCAGGTTACGGGCCTCCCTTCCAGGAGGCACCGAGGAGTGCATCTTCTGGCTCTTAAGACGATGCATGGCCGATTCCACTACCATGGAATGGTGTGGCAACTGCGCCTTTTGAAAGCCAGGGCTCTTGCGGACTCGATAGATAGAATCGACCCGCTTGCTCAGGACCGGCGAGGAGGCCGGACTCTCCCACATGCGGAAGAGTAGTCGTTCCAGCATAGGAGGAACCGGCACAGTAAAGTGCTCCCTCGCGGGAGAGTCATACTGGAGGGCGTCGAGCTCTTCGGCTCGAGGCTCCTCCTCGGGGTCCGCAGGGAAGGCCAAAGCCTTGGCCATATCCCTAACGAAATCCGAGAACCGGGCATCCTCCGGGGGGGACTGCTTCCGAGGCTCGGACTCCGGAGAGTCCGATGGGACACACCGAGTCCGGAAAGAATCAGGTGACTCTTCCTCCTCAGACTCCCAGACCGACTCCGACGAGGACTCGGTGGGGTCGGCTCGGGCAGGGTGCGGCGCCAGCCGCCCCGACGCCGAGGGAGTCGGCGTCGGCGACCTCGGTCCCGAACGGGAGGCCGAGGGCGACCTCGACCGAGGATCGACTCGAGTTCTCATCGACTCGAGGATCGGCTCGGTCTCCGGGGTCGACTTGGACGTCGACGTCCCGGCGGTCGGGGCAGCGACGCCAGCGAAGCCAGCGAGCAGTGCCCGCTGCTGGTCCATGAAGGCAGACAATCTGCTCTCCAAGGCCGTCAACCTGAGTCCGAGCTCAGGCGACCCAGCAGCCCCCGACTCGGGCCCCGACGGCGTCGGGCCCGACGTCGGCTGACGCGGAGGCGAGTCCAGAAGGACAACAGGACTTACCCGGGCAGGCATCTCCGACTCCAGGCGAGGTCGCTTCGGGAGGTGTTCCTTCTCCAAGGACCCGGGGCGGCTGTCGGGGCTATGCGACCTGGCCCTCGCGGAGCCAGGAGCGTCCACCGACGCCGCCCTCGCGGGTTTTTCCTTCCGTCGATGGTCCCCGGAGGGAGAACCCCGGTCGGAGGAGCTCCGTCGACGGTCCGAACTGGAGCCTTTCGACAGTGAGGCCTCCGACGAGGTCCGGGTACGGCTGGGGTCAGCGAAGATTCTTTCGCGCTGATGCCGCCGACTTCTCAACGCCTTCGAGGACAGTTTGCTGCAGGGCCCACAGATCAGTTCCTCGTGATCTGGGCCCAGGCAGCGGAGGCAAAGGTCGTGTGAGTCGGTGAGTGACATATTTCGGTCACACCGACCACACCGCTTAAAGCCACTGGCAGCCATCGGGGTAAAAAGGGCCCCTGCGAGGTCAAAGGACCGGGCTGCCAGGGAAAAAACGAAAACGAAAGCTGACTAAGTCAGAAAAACCGAAAAACCGTTAGAGGACTCGAGACCGGCGTCGCGAGTCCGGGCGGGAAAACGACCGGCGTCGAACCGAAAGAAAAAAGGAAAAATACAGAGGAAAATCAACTTTTACGCGGGGACAAGACGGGGACGTCTGTAGGGCTCCGCGGAAAAAAGAAGACTGGCTAAGATGGCACCTTCGGGCGGGAAGACTACCGCGCATGCGCGCTGCAATTCCCAAAGGCTTTCTTTGAAAGCTGGGGAAAATTGCTCCGCGAGGGCTCCGTCGGCGCCGACGTCACCCATAAGTGAGGACTGACTTCCTGCTTGGTCCTGGAGAAAGTTTAAGTACAGTGTTCCTGTCTGATTCAAAGGCAAAATGAACAATGTAGCTCTGCTGGTCACCACCTCTAAAGAGCTCTCCAAAAACCCCTAAAGGTCCATTAGCGGGGGGACAGGCTCTGCACCAGAACCTTGCTGCTCACCAACCTCCAACGACAAGATAGTCACATATTGAGCCCTTACGACCGGAGGCAGAGATTCAGCAGGCATCTGAAGAACTTCAATAAAGTACTTACGGACTAAGTCCAAAGGAGCCATCAATGGTGACCGGGGAAAATTCAGGAATCTCAAGTTATTCTTTCGCAATTGGTTATCCAAAAATTCTATTCTCCTCGCCTGTATTGACCGGCCTTTTGTATTAACAGCCCCTAAGGACTGCAGCTCCTCCACCTTTAATTCAAGTTGCGAGACTCTAGCGGCCTGAGCCACCACCTCTGAAGACGTTGAAGAGCACTGCACTCTAATCTCCAACAACTCTTGAGAAACTGCCTCCACAAAAGGCAGAAGGGACTGCTGAAGGGTGGAGATAGCATCCCACAAGCTATCTAACATTACAAGCGCAGGTTTCACCACACTCCCAGGAAGTTGAGCCACCGGGACGCTGAGGGAGCTGCTTGCAACCTGCTCCACACCAGTGCCACCACCGGAGGGAGGAGATCCCACTCGACCACCGGCTGCAGAAACAACCACCAAGTGAGGCTTCGCGGGAGCACCCTCCACATCCGCATTAACCTCTCGACCCGGAGACACAATGCTCTGCTGTCCCTCCCCGAAGCGGCATCCAGGCTGTACTGGGGGCGCTTGAACGGGGCTAAGAGAAACCCCTTCAACGTTCAGATTCGCAGATGCATTCTGTGAATCCCCCAAAGCCATATATGCCGAGGGGGTACAAAAGCCGGCAATTGAAGACTGCAGCAGCTGGTCCACCGGAGACGAGGTACTGGAGGGTTTCTGGGCATTCTCTTTCCTCTTTTTCCCCATTAGCGGCGAGTGCAGGAGCCAGCTCAGACCCAACCACCTTAGCATTCTACTCCGCCGCCATCTTGGATCCCTTCCGCTTCCCTCCTTTCTAATAACTGATTGGATTCTACATTATAACCCTAGGCTCCATCCACTGGAACATCAGAACCATCAGCAAGGAATCAGGCTGATTGCTTGCAAGAACCAATAGTGATTGTGTTTATTTTGGATTTTGCCACCTCTGGCCTGCCTCTGTCTCCCCACTGCTTTTTGAATGCTTGAGCAAAAAAAAAAATGCGGTGGAAAGACAGTGGCAGACCAGAGGTGGCAAAATCCAAAATATACACAGAGCTGGAGTGCCGCCGCCCCCTCGAAACTGCCGCCTGAGGAGACCGCCTCAGATGGCCTAATGGTAGAGCCGCCCCTAGGAGTATGCATCAAAAAATGTGCATTAAAACTAGGTGTGGGCACATGCATGAGCCCTAAGGCTGGTGTAAATACCTACCATCTAGATTTTCTAAGAACATGTGCAAGTTCTTTATAACTTGTGCACATTGATTTGCATGCCACCCAAGCTCTACCCATGTGCATGGCCACAGTGAAAGTGTGCAGAAATAGCTTTATAGACATACTTACAGAACAGTGACCAGCAAGTGTCCATTGCCATGCCCAAGTCCTTGAAAACAGGCTATTTACATGCATGAATGGCATGTATCTATACATGGTTCCTTATAGCATTACTCCCAAGATGTCTGCCATCCTCTCTCTTACACTAAACACTCACTCATATGCACAAATACAGAAGAACCGGAGCACCCACAGGGTAGTCTCACTGCTAAATTTAAAAAACAAAACAAAAACCCCCCACCTAATTCTCTTCTGTAATTTTAAGATTGCATTATCTCTTTTGCTGGGGTGGAGGGACATTTTATAGTAACATAGTAAATGACGGCAGATAAAGACCAGTATGGTCCATCTAGTCTGCCCAGTAAGATGGCAGGAGTAAGTGCACCTACCAGTCTGTGCAGGCCACCCCTCCCCATGTCTTTGTTTAGGAGTGAACCCGCCGCTTCGTGTAGGACACCCCTATTTGTTGAGAAATTGGATGGTTCAGTTTATTTTGATTTTATCCTGTTGCTGTAAAGGGATCCACTGTGTCTGTCCCATGCCACTTTCTGTTGCTGTAAAGGGATCCACTGTGTTTGTCCCATGCCACTTTGAACTCTGTCACTGTGTTTGCCCCCACCACTTCCATCAGGAGGGCATTCCAAGCATCCACCACCCTTTCCGTGAAAAAGTATTCAAGTCTCTTCTCATAAGGCTTCTGACGCAGGCTCCAAATCATTTTGGTTGCCTTCCTCTGAACAATTTCCATTCTTTTTACATCTTTTGCAAGATACGGTCTCCAAAACAGAACACAGTATTCCAAGTGAGGCCTCACCAGCGAGTTATACAGTGGCATTAGTACCTCTTCCTTTCTGCTGGTAATTCCTGTTTGTATGCACTCCAACATCCTCCTGATTAGGCTGATTAGGTTAAGAGGGTAAGAAAGCTTTTGATTTTTATAAAGACACAAATTTATGCTCCTTTCCAGAGTTTTAGCACATGCTAAAGAGTTTAAAAACCACTAAGTATGTGCTAAAACATATAAAGTCTGGAAGAATAAAATTAAAGCAAAGATATCCCTATGGTACAATATAACTGGTCAAAATTACTTTTTGGCACTTATATTTCCTGGGTCTTCCCGGCTTATTTCTATAGTTTTAAGGCACCTTGTGCCATTTGATATAAAAATGCCTAGAGGTATATTTAGAGGGGTAGTTAGTAAAATTAATTGAATAAAAGGTAGTTACTCACTTGTAGCAGGTGTTCTCCATGGACCGCAGGAATAAGTCTTCACGTATGGGTGACATCTCCAACGGAGTCCCACATGGGAACGCTCCCCAGCTTCTATTGGAAGCTTTTGGGAGGCTCCACTGCCCCTGCATGTCTGCCTTCTCACCTGCCACCATGGTGCCATCTTCTCCAGTTTGATAACAAAGCTGTAGCAGAATGCAGCTCCTCAGGGAGATGGGAGGGTTCTGAGGACTCATTCCTGCTGTCCACAGAGAACATCTGCTACAGGTGAGTAACTATCTTTTCTCCGTTGGCAAGAAGGAAGGAAGCCATCACATATGGGGCTCCCAATCTACAGGTTACCAAAAACGTAGGTGGGTAAGAACCCCAAAAGTACATAGTTGCCACCTGTACATAGTTATGTAAATAGTTACAAGTTGTACCACTAAGTACCACTCTATGTAAATACTTAGAGGTCTTACCTCATCTACTCTGTTCTTTGTATAAAGTTCACAAATACTGTTCTATGTATAAGTTTAGCTTGTTATGATGTACACCGCCCCTGGTCTCTGGAAGGAGCGGTGTAAAAATATGTTCAAATAAATAAATAAAAACAGGGGCAAAACTGAACTGAGAACTGGAGAGTCAACTACGTACAGAAGTGGTAGTTCACAAAAGGGAACTCATACAATTCAGCTTCGCCAATTTTTTTTTTTTTTAGTAGCGTGGAAGGACAGTAGGGCCTTGGGGGGAATAGGGTTGGATTCTAATGCCAAAACAGATGCCGAAGTACCAATTGGCTGAAGTTGCTGTCATGTTGGGAATCCCATCTAGATAGTAGTGAGATGTGAATGTGTGAACAGAAGACCATATTTCAGCCTTGCAGATCCTCTTCCATGGATCTGAATGCAAATTGGCCACCGACGCAGCCATGGCTTGGACGTTGTGAGCTGCAACATGACCATCAAGGCTCAGGCCCAGCCTGGGCATAAGCGAAAGAGATGCAGTCTGCTAGTCGAATTGAAAGAGTGAGTTTGGAAACGGCAGCCCCTAGGGTTAAAACAAACAAACATCTGGATGGCTTTTTGGTGGACCTTCGTCCGCTCCAAGTAGAAAGCTGAGGCTCGTTTACAGTCTAGCATGTGCAGTGCTACTTCCCCTATGTGGGCGTGAGGCCTCAAGAAGAAAGTTGGCAGAATGACTGATTGTGTTTCCTTACGATTCCCCCTAGATGTATCCCGTGTCTAAGCTACTGTGTTGTTTGTCTTGACTAGATTGTAAGCTCTGATGAGCAGGGACCGTCTTTTACATGTGTCTGTGCAGCGCTGCACACGTCTTGTAGCGCTAAACAAATGTTCAGTAGTAGTATTAGTAGTAGTTTGTGAGGCTGATTGTGGTCTTTATATACTGTGGGATTCATTTACATGTGGTACTGAACAGTCACAGATCAGTAACTCCAGCAGTATATTAAGCTGCAGTAAAATACGCAATTTTACTGCAGCTTAACAGCTAGCCCCCTTAGTGGAATTATTATTTTACTGAATATTCAGTAAACATAAATAGCAATGCCCGAAAAGCTATACTACAAATATAAAATGTTGTATGTTGAAGAAAGACTACATTAAACGTCATACTTTTCAAAGGTTATAGATAGATCTGTCCCGTATTATCATGCTAATATTTGAACTCAGTATGAGACTCTCAAATTACATGTGATCATCATAACATAATATCAGATACAGACCTGTGGGCAAGGGGCTCTATTTTCAAGAGAAACCCTGATCAGAATCAATGCATGGCATTCACTTTTGACAGTGAAGTGCCAGGGTGAAATTAAATATTCAGTGGTAAGGGGCAAATCCAGTAATCAATGCGTGTCTTAATATGCACCTTCCAAGACAAAGAGAAATGGCACATGCAAGAAAACTAAACTGCCTGGGATTGGAATAAAGGCCTCTAAACGGCAGAAGGCCAAAGGTGGACAACCTGCTTTGCAACAGAAGACAGAGACGGCAACCAAGATAAAGAAACCAGAGAGCCCCAAGTCAAGCAAAAGCACATTTAAGAGACTGTTTGGGTCGAAGGTTTGTAGTATCTTGTCCCAGAGTGAGATGGAACCCTGACTGGCAACAGATGGTTGTAACTTCACTAAATTACAAATGTACCATTAGGAAAACAAAAACGTTAGAGAACATTAAGAGATGAAGGGCCCGTTCCTCATCTGGACAGGATATGCGCTGCAGCGGCACATAGGCCCGCCTGCTGACCCCTAACCCCGGATATTCAATGCCGCAGCAACGGCACTGTATATACTGATTTGGTGCACAGAGGAAACTGCCGCAAAGCCTAACCGGGTTGCGGCGATATTGCACCGCTACCCGATTAGCATTCGTGGCTAAAACTAGGCGAGCCAAAAGCTGGCCTAGTTTTAGCCATGGATCGTTACCCGGGCAGCGGTGAAATATCGACATTGAATACCCCATTGAAGGCATTTACATAGTTTACCAGGCTGTAAACGATGTAAATGCCTTTCGAAAATCGGGCCCGAGGAGTTTTTGATTTTAATGACTACATCCAGACTCGAGCATATAAATTGCAACAAACAGGATCTGCACAAAGTCTACGTGAACTACACCATCTGTGAAATCAGGGCTTTGCAAATAACCCCTTTAACAATAACAACAGTTCCATGCTCTACTAAATATTCTATGCGACTAATATAATCCCAGAGATAAGGATTTCATTTTAGGCTTGCACAGTATTGTGTAAACGACCTATGCGTGATGTTAGAAAAGCCATTACTCTACTCACATGTGCACATCTGTAGCTTGCAGTTTTACAGGATTTGGGCAGACCTGAGAAGTGTGCAGATCTTTCTGATTTTGCAATGGAAACACAGACACACTTCAAAAACTGGTATTTATGCCCTCTCTAATGCATGCATGCCAGTTCACTGCTCATTTGGACCCGAGGCTTCCAGGAGAGATTGAGGAGGAATTGTACTTACCTCTCTGTTGTATAAAACCACCTCTAAAACACAAAATGTAAAGTATTCTCACTTGGGGGGGAGGGGGTCTTTTATTAAAGGGAGCTAGCTGTCAGCATGAGTTTGGCATGTACTAAAGGTGTGTGTTGGACCCGTGTTGACAGCTAGCATTGGGCAATGACAGCGCCACCTGATTTTGGTGCTAACTATCCTTGTAAATCTCTCATATACATGTTCCTTCTGGTTACCCTGAAAACCTGACTGGCTAGGTGTGTCCTGAGGACTGGGTTAAGAACCCCTGCTATATAGTGAAATGCTATTTACAAGCCCATTCTTTTTCTCTCTTTAAATCTTTTGGTCAATTTGCTCCTTTTTAATCATTATAAAAAATGTTGCCTGTCGGATTTTGAAGATTAATACTGAATACCTGTCTTTGGTTTCCTTGTTGGAGGTTGATAGAAATTTCATCAAGTCTACGCTACTCTTCATTGCTTGGACTTGGCTGAGTAATTCATTTTGATCTGATTAGACTTTTGTAGGCCATTTAGCTTATCGGCTGGAATATCTCCATAGAGTGACATAGTCATGCACCATTTTATGGTTACTCTTGTAGGTCACATGCTCTTAGGAATATAATGCAAGCCAGTGCTGACTCCTGGGTTTTCTTGGCAGTATGACCAGAAGTAGATTGCCAGGCCTTTCTTCCAAGGCATTGGCTAAGTGACTTGTCCAAGACCACAAGGAGTGCTAGCGGGAAATTAATGCTGGTCTCTTGGTTACCAAGCCAGTGCTCTAACCACTAGGCTACTCCTTCACTGCTCTTAGGAATAAATGTACATATTTCCAGAGCTGACTCTTACGAAGTGCGCTGATATGTGTGCATGTTGAGAGCTGGAAACTTTCGTATATGCAGAATTTCTTTCCATTAGCTTAAAAAATTCCTCCACCACCCCAACAAGGAACCTGTTTTTCAAGGAACTGCACAAAAATCAATTGTGCAGAAGAAATACAGAAGGTTTCTTAGAAAAGAAACAACCAGTAGAATCCGGGAAGAATGAAATTTAACTTCATAGAATCCAAAGATAATGTCATAGAGATTCTATAATAATGATGGAGCATTTGATAGTGATTCTAAAACTAAATTTAAAACAATCACATCTTCTATTATTAGGAATAATGAGCTTTTAATGCTGCATCTTAGAAGTGTAGAACACTAGAAGTCTATTTAGAAGAAGTACAATATACTTCATTTAATTGGAATATGCACAGACATTTTTTCATTTTGTTGTTATTTTTTTCAACTTTAGGCTTTCTTTCTTTATTTGAAATGGAAAAAGAAACAAATTTTAAAAAGTTACAAAAAATAAAATTAAAAAAAGTTGTTGGTTGCAGGTGCCGGTCACATATCCTAAGCAAAACTAACAGAAAAAGTGTCCCTCTTGGGCCCTTTCGCCAAACCTCACCCTCCCAGCATCTTTTCTCATCCTCACAGAACAGGAACAATCCCCGGGTGCTCCCTTAAAAAATCACCCTAGTCCCTAGTTTGTTCTGTCCGTCTGTAAGCTCTTTAGGACAGCGCTACTTATGCCTCATAGCACTATAGTAGTGGTGGTGGTACAATGCCTGCTCTAGAGGAAATGGTGCATAGTCCGAAGGCTGATATCATTATGGACAATTGCAGTAGAGCTGGAGTGAATCCCAGGCCTATATTTTACACTTATGCATGTAAACTGTCATAACGAAGGTGTGCTATATCAAGTGACTGAATAAACAAAAGCATATTTTATAATCTATGCACGTACTTGTATGCTCTGCCCACGCTTCATCCAAACTCTGCTCATGTGCGTGCTCACTGATTAGCCATGTGCCTTTGAATCACCACTTCCTACTTTTACATTCAGCCCCAGATACGTAAAGTCCACCCAAGCTGCCCCTGTGCTACAGGGGAACACAAAGAAAGAGGGGGCCCATTTATAGCCGCTCACATATCTTTTGAGGTAGATTCCCCCTACTCTTGGGGCCCTATCCACTACTTTGCTTGAGGACCCTCATTTTGAATTTCTGCCTCTGCTGGCTGCAATTTTATAAGAAGCTGCTCATGCATGTGCGTTCCCATTCAGGCGCTTCTTTATCAAGTTCCTCCCTAACTGCATAGAGCCATCTATGACTGCAGGTCTAGCAGGCCGGGGTACAGGCAGTATTATTAAAGAAGGGTTTCAGCTGATTTGCAGAGGGTGGGCAAGAAAAGAAAAGTGTCAAACATCTTTCCAGTGAAACTGTAGACGTTTGAGGAGAAAATACACCATGGAATGGGCCTATTCGCTAAACAGCCTGAACGTTAAGGCAGGCAGTAAACACGCTTTAAACATCCATGTAACCGTTTCATGGCTGTTGACACGCTTATGTTCATGTTTACATTCATCTTTCACTGTTGATGCATATGAATGCATTACGGGGCATGTTTACTAAAGAACACGCCGAGAGTGTGCATTTGGGCCATGAATCTAGAATGGAGGATCGTGCCAACTTCAGGGGGTGTGTGCATCCATAGCCCTGATGTTGGCACATTTCTAACATGTGATACTGTTTGATCCGGCATGCAGGTGCACTCAGCACCACCCACTGAGGCGGCGTGCAGTGCACCTAGGCTAACTGCAACATTTGTTGTTACTAGGTGCCCATAACAGCCACACTAACTGCACCACACCACCAGTTACTGTGATTTAGTAAACATGCCCCTAAAACGTTACATTTCCTGCTAATATGCAAAATTATGCAAGGAAACTCACTTCATTGTAGTCCCAGTAAACGTAATACATTCACTAATATCTGTTTTGATGTTTTTGGCTGCAATTAGCCTATAGCACATTATTAATTGGGTGAAACAAATTTAATTAAATAAAATTGCTACTCAATAAAATAATTATGTGTTACTGCAGCATACTAAATATGTTATTCACCAAAGGCTTAACACCATTCAATGAAAAGCACCATAAAAGCACAGCCATCTGAAAATTAAAATGCATTTTACCAGAAACACTTAATGCGTGTTTGCAACTAAACCCCAATGTTCCATTTTCCTTGCCACGCCAAATGGTTCCAGTAGTTCAAGTGGTCAAAATCAAAACAATAGGACCCGCACATGGCTTGTGGATTAATATTTCTCAGGGCAACATTACCTAATTTCAAATGTTTAATATTTGATAACAAGAAGGGGGTAATTTTATTAAGAGCTGCGTAAAGTTACTTGTCATCTGGTATTTTAGTGATTTGCTTGCATACTGTTCTATAAATACATGCAGAGATCCAATGGCAGGTGTTTTCACCGTGACCTTGCACATGAGCGGAGTTTGGGCAGATCATAGGCAGAGTGCACAAGCATTTGCATAAATTATAAAATATTATGCACATTTTTGAGAGATGTAGGCAGAGGCATTAACACCAACCGTAGGGCTGCTTTAAGTGATCACGCCTAGGTTTAAAGCATGTTTTTGACTATTTACACTTATTTGCTAAAATAAAGCATGTATGCATTTTACTTTATAAAACAGGCGTGAAATACATACAGAGAAACATGCATGACTTTGTAAATTTATCCTCTAAATGACTAATCCTTTCCATGCTGAAATCCCTACGTGCATGAGTGTTAACTAATGGGTCTCTGAGTTTTACTTCTTGAACCAGGGGTAAAGTACAGAGGATGATCTTTGCTAATATTCAATGCCTTTTTTTGCAAACAACCTGCGGGATTTGTTCAGTCTTCTTTTCTATAAATATTAAATTCATATATAAACAAGTCCAGATTTTAAAAAAATACAGGCCCAGCATTAAACGAGATGAATGCGGTGAGCAGACCTGCTCTAATCCCCCTGGCTGGTATATCCAGTGGCATTAACACAGTTAGTGGCCCTAAATATCCACAGGGTGCTAGCCAGTTAGCATCAGTGTGTTCTAGGGATGGAGTGGCGATGGCAGCCAGTGGCGATAGTGAACTGCTGCCTGGTTATTGGAATGTGGCAAAACTCAGGCACAGTAAACGTTGGCCTAATTTTCGCCATGAATATCACCACTGCGCAGTTAGCGTCATTACAATCCGGGTAACGTGGCTATTCAGTGCTGGGGTCTGGATATTTATTTATTTAGCAATGCTTTTGGCCCAGCATTGACTATCTGGGTGTAACATTGAGCGGCAGTGACTAGCCGCCACTGCCGCTGAATATCTTTCAGTATAAGAAAGTGACTAAAGAGCACCTTTAGGATAAAGAAAAGAAGTGCGCACATTGGGGCATGTTTAGTAAAATACGCTAATGGTTAGTGTGTGACTTGCCACGCGCAAAGCATTTAACGGTAAGCATTACCATGTGCTAAAAATTGATAGCATGGTAAAACTGCTGCACTAACTACAAAACGCGTGATACAGCAGAGGATGGTACTGACGCGCATTGTGGTTAGTGCAGAGATAATTAACGCATGCTAAGCATCAATGCTGCATTTAGCACGGATGTACTCAAAGGCGTTAACTGCCAGGAAAAATGCCGGGCATGCCCTCGACAGCATGGGCCCATCCTGTGCTAAATCTTTCACCCCTAATCCACGCTACCTTTAGTAAACATGCTCCCAGTGGCATTCCTACCCCCACCCGTCACCCAGGGCGGTTATCCCCTCCCCCGGCATGCTCCCCCCAACCACATCCAGCTTCTCTGAGGCAGTGTGGCAAACTTACTGTTAAGCTGGTTTGCCGTGTTGTCTTGTGTTGCAGGGGCCGTTCTCTCCCAGCCAAAGTCTCCTGAATTGCAAAACTTTGGCCCGAAGAGCAGAGCGACCAACCCCTGCAGCATGAGACACCGTGGCAAACTAGATTATTGGTAAGTTTGCCACCCTGCCTCCATGGAGACTGCCTTGCCACTGCTCATCAAGTTCCCAGTCTAAGACAATCTGATGAGACACAGGACCCTGGCAGAGCCTGTGACATATACTCTATCCCGAAAATTCTATGCAACAACTGCGAGTTCTTCTGAATAAAAGGAACAATCAATTCAAATTAAATCTAGTATTGATGTTCATGCAGGAACTGTCACAGACAGATGAAAAATCTAAACCTATCTCAAAGCTCAAATTAGGCATTTTTTTTGTTTGCAAACTGGAATGAGCTGCCTAATTCTCGGCATAAAACTAATTTTTGTTCAAATGCAAAATTGTGAAATAAATGGAATATTTTCTCTAAATATTTATGTCATAACATTATATACCATCTGCTTCATCTTTCTACAGTCTGCAAAAGAGAAGCAAGAGACAACTGAAACCAGAGTGAGTATAAGAACGCAGCAATAAGCAGAATCAACAGCTTCCATTCCTCCGCAATGTCAGTAAATCCTTCACAGCACAGTGCCGCAGCTTGCCTGTGATCTCATAGCTACAGGGATTTGCACAGATTCTATTACCACTATTATCATCATAATTTGTACAGTACAGACAGATAAATGCAGAGATGTGCAATAGACAGTCCATATTCTTTGCAGCTTGCATTCCAGTAAAGAAAGACAAACACCAAAGGCACACAATGAAAACAGAGAAGGGCGCTTTGAGATATGAATTATAGGAGGGAATAGCTGGAACAAAGGATCAATTCAAGAAAGCGGCCATTTCGGTGAGTGGGCCCAGTAGAGTCGGGTTGGAGGCCAAAGGCAGAGATTAGGGCAAGGAATCTAGGCATGGGGTCAGAATGTCCTCCTATGGAAATTAAAGTCTGCTTGAATGGTGTTGAGTTTGGAGGGGGGGGGGGGGCGTGTGGAACATAGGAGGAGGAGAGCCAGAAGTCAAAGTCAGTGAGGATGGGGAAGACTATTCCAAGACTAAAAGGTCGGCATTTCTCCTGGACTCTGGTTTCTACTCAGTGATCCGACAGACAGAACAGTTGAATATTTGACCTGAAAAGAGATGTAAATAACCCTTAACTGACCAATTACCCAGATTTATTTCTAGTAGCCAAGAAATATAACAGTAATGGGCTCCCCCAAAAGGAATTTAGAACAAGTGGGTGTGATGATAGGGAAAGAATGAGGGGTGAAAGGGAGGCAGAGAAAAGCAAGCTTTCTGTCATGAGAAACGAAGATCCTCACCCCCAGCAACCAATTGGTCTATTTACTAAACCGCATTAAAACAGGGAGCAAAGCCTTTAGTAAAACTGTTGTTAAAATATGTTTTGTGACTTTTGTAACCCACATATGTTATCACTGCCCATAACAGATCAGTGTTACTGAGGATGGTAACACATGGCTTAATGTGGGTCACTCGTAATGGTCCATTGAAGGTCCCAATGCATTTCAACCTCCCACCCACCCCCACCCCTTCATACTTTCAGTTCTCTAAGCCCTCTTCCTCCTCACCCTATGTCCTGATCAAGGGGCTCTGGGATCTTGATCCAAATCCACCCCCCAGGGTCCCCTACCTACCTTTTTGGGGGTAGTAAAGATAGCTTTACCCTGCTGGTGTTGAGATCTGACATGGCATTAAATGAATTCCTCAAACTTGTGCTCCTTTATGCTCCCAACTTTTATTTTGAAAATTTCTAAAGGGGTAGGTAGAGTTTTGGTCTGGGAGAAGCCCAAGGCCCCTTGATCAGGACATTGGTGAGTTGGGGAACAAGCCCAGGGAACACTTTTAAGTGTCTAGAATAGAGGCAGGTCCAGGGGTTTCTTTTTGTTATCTAGCGGAGTTGAGGGATTGGCTTGGGCACCTGTCTTGTTTCTCAAGGAACAAGGGTAAGGGAGATTAGCACAAGGGAACGAAGTGAGTGAGGAATTTTGGTCCAAGAGGTCTTTAACCTTCAGTCAGATGGGTGGAAGAACAGAATATCAGAGCCCCCTATCAAGGCTCATCTTCCTGAAGTATAGTTAAGGTTCCTTAGATGAGTTAGCATAAATGATATTCCTTAATGCAATTTGTGATATCCATTTTAATATTAATGAACTGCTTTGCATGAATTTGCATTGATGTTATTTCTCAAAGATTAATAGGCTGCACAGCACTGTCAGGTCTATTCATTTATTTATTTATTTTTAAAGACCAAGTCCCCCTCTGTATAATGCCTTTTAATTGCTAATTCTTTTATCATGGCTGATGTGTGCACCTCTAGAGTGTTGAAAAGCCAGTTGTCAGTGTAACTGTGAAATCAGAAAAAGGAGCACCTTCCCAAGCAATAAAGCAAGAAATAAAAATTACAGAAAGAGCCGTCAAGGAGCAGGTCCCAGCGCCATCAGAAGCCCAAACCGATGGACCCCAAAAGCCCAGCAAGGATTCAACTCCACGGGCCAAACTCTTCTGGAAAAAGGTCTGAATTTACTTATTGCACTACCTAAAGACCCAATTATTTGGGATGTGCATAGAGAAAAGATATATTTTGTGTTATTTGTTTTTCTTCCCTTTGTCTTTATGTTCTTTTGTTTGTGTTATGTTGGGATTTCTGTCATTTGAGTTTTGTTTCATGGTAAAAAAATTTCATTTGGTTGGATCCATGTGCGGCATACTCCCTTATCCAATTTCTATATCAGAAAGTGACTCCAAGCCTCCAGTCACTTCCTTGTCCCCCAATGTCACTTTCAAGTCCCCAGGATCCCCCAAAACACCCCATGCTGTGCTGCGTCTGGCTTGGTATTCAGCACTGGGCATTGGTAACAAACTGCTGCAGCCTTTAACAAGACTGCTCAATGGAAATGGGGAGGGACTAGAGTTCTCACACAATAAAGCTAAATTTTCCATAACACAAACTTCCTGCCCTGGACTTAATCAGTCAGAGCAAAGGATACATTCCTTTTAAAGCATGAACAAGTAAGCCATCAAATGCAGTTTCATAATAAATCCAGCAGGTGGCAGCATAAGCATAAAAGTCTGCACATAGACCAGAAGGTAGCTAGTTATCCTGAAACATTCACACATCTTGCTGTACTTATGTCTCTTTAAAGCCCTGCAAGGAGCTTCTTGCAGATGAAACATCCTGGCAGAAAATGCTGAACATATAATTATATATAGTCATTTTTATGTCTTGTTTTCCTACTCCTAGGCAGTACTCACGTAAGTAGCACAGACACAGTCCAAGACGTGAGATGTGTGGAAGACAATTTATTGAAACTCACAGAACCTATGGCAACCCGACACAGGCCGTGTTTCGTAACCTTCGTCAGGGGTTGATTAGGCCAAATACTATAAACATAAAAAAATAAATATTAAATAACAACATATTAAAAATGTAAAAGAACAGATAAGAACCAATAAAACAATCTAAATTACATATTAAAATTAAATGATAAAACTTAAAAAATACATATACGTGATGGAACGCCAATTAAATAATAAACATGTTATAATTCAATTATCGCAGACTTTACAAACTTAAGTTCTCAATTAACATCAATACAAACATCATATAGGTGTGACAAGCAAAGAAACTAACATATATAGATCATGATAAATAGTGGCTGTTGATGGGCAAATCCCAATTGAACCATGACTAAAAACTACAAAATGGTTATACGCACACATAAAACATATTATAAATGAAACACATAAAAATCAAGGCAACTACTATCCTGAACCAAGAGAAAGAGAGAGCAGCAGGAGCGACCAGGGTATTCTTTCCAATTAGAAAAAACTTATTTGTGTAACTCAAGGACCAAAAATCCAAGAAAAAAGTGATAGTATCCCTAAAATGCATATATAAATAAATAAATAACTCTAAAAACTCTGACTACACTTGCGTGTGTGGACAATCATAAATACTATCTTAAAAATGTGATAGTTAAATAAATAAAATCACCTACGTCAGGGAAACTTATACTAAAAAAAGTAAGAAAATCGGTCTGTCAATAATATAATATATATACACAAAGTAAAAATTAGATAGTCATTAGTGTAATAGTGAAGCATTGGACTAATGGTAGGTATAAATGAGATATACAATGCATATAATGATAAAATACGAAACTAGCATCCAATAAAATTGAGATATCAGTTACAAAACCAACCTTATGAGAATATATTAAAAGGGACATATCATTTGTAATCAAATATATAAATAAATAAATAAATAGATAAAATCACCTAAGGGAGGGGAACTTATACTTAAAAAGAGCAAGCAATCGATCTGTTGTGTAATAATATTTGTATACAAAAGTTAAAAATCGTAGATAATACTGTAGCATTGAACTAGTGATCAGGTATAAGTGGGATGTCGAATGCATTCAACACCATATAATTATAGAACATGAAACTGGCATTCAATAAAGGTGGAAAGGCAGTCGCTAAACCGACCTTGTTAAAAAGATGTTGCCATATCATTTTAGTCACTTTTATTTCTGGGATTGCAGGGAGAGGAAAATATATGTGTTGTAAATTAAACTAATATCTAAGATACATAGTAATTAACATCCTTCAGATCAAATACCCGTGGAGGGGTGGGCCAACCGTGAAAAGATCTCAACGGGTCTATATCTGAGTTCTTAATTCAACATTATTTGGCGATACCTGCACTGACATCCGATAACCCGGCGAATCTCTTATGCACAAATTTTATGCCGCATCATAAAAAAGATATAGAATTAAATCAGAGGATAACATCTTAGCAGAGAAAGGCTAATACCGATCTAACTTACTCTGTAGCGTTTAGATTACCTGCATACACATTACAGAACCATGGAGATGAGAAAAGAAAAGGGGGGAGAGATATAAGAATGTTAGAAAAACACAGATAGTATCAAAATAAAATAGTAATACCATTTAAGGAGTTTCTCTCTCTCCTCCGATGTAACTCCTTAGCAGGAAATCCTTCAATATTAAAAGCGGGAAGCCGCTCGCATTGACAGTCAGTAGGGCTTTACAACGCTGACACATGCGCACCTAAAAACTCTCAAGAGCGGGAAACAAAGGTGGCGTGTCTAAACAGAAACGGACCGTCTAACAATGATTGACATTAGAGAGACCATTTTTTTAAAAAACGCAGTGGCAGGACTAGCGCTGTCATAGCTAAGATAATTCCACTAAAACTGGAACAGAAACTCCTCAAATGATATTACTATTTTATTTTGATTCTGTGTTTTTCTAACATTCTTATATCTCTCCCCCCTTTTCTTTTCTCATCTCCATGGTTCTGTAATGTGTATGCAGGTAATAAATCTAAACATTAGAGTAAGTTAGATCGGTATCAGCCTTTCTCTGCTAAGATGTTATCCTCTGATTTAATTCTATAGTCCACTTCATTTTTTATCTTTTTTATGATGCGGCATAAAATTTGTGCATAAGAGATTCGCCGGGTTATCGGATGTCAGTGCAGGTATCGCCAAATAATGTTGAATTAAGAACTCAGATATAGACCCGTTGAGATCTTTTCACGGTTGGCCCACCCCTCCACGGGTATTTGATCTGAAGGATGTTAATTACTATGTATCTTAGATATTAGTTTAATTTACAACACATATATTTTCCTCTCCCTGCAATCCCAGAAATAAAAATGACTAAAATGATATGGCAACATCTTTTTAACAAGGTCGGTTTAGCGACTGCCTTTCCACCTTTATTGAATGCCAGTTTCATGTTCTATAATTATATGGTGTTGAATGCATTCGACATCCCACTTATACCTGATCACTAGTTCAATGCTACAGTATTATCTACGATTTTTAACTTTTGTATACAAATATTATTACACAACAGATCGATTGCTTGCTCTTTTTAAGTATAAGTTCCCCTCCCTTAGGTGATTTTATCTATTTATTTATTTATATATTTGATTACAAATGATATGTCCCTTTTAATATATTCTCATAAGGTTGGTTTTGTAACTGATATCCCAATTTTATCGGATGCTAGTTTCATATTTTATCATTATATGCATTGTATATCTCATTTATACCTGACCATTAGTCCAATGCTTCACTATTACACTAATGACTATCTAATTTTTACTTTGTGTATATATATTATGTTATTGACAGACCAATTTTCTTACTTTTTTTAGTATAAGTTTCCCTGCCGTAGGTGATTTTATTTATTTAACTATCACATTTTTTAAGATAGTATTTATGATTGTCCACACACGCAAGTGTAGTCAGAGTTTTTAGAGTTATTTATTTATATATGCATTTTAGGGATACTATCACTTTTTTCTTGGATTTTTGGTCCTTGAGTTACACAAATAAGTTTTTTCTAATTGGAAAGAATACCCTGGTCGCTCCTGCTGCTCTCTCTTTCTCTTGGTTCAGGATAGTAGTTGCCTTGATTTTTATGTGTTTCATTTATAATATGTTTTATGTGTGCGTATAACCATTTTGTAGTTTTTAGTCATGGTTCAATTGGGATTTGCCCATCAACAGCCACTATTTATCATGATCTATATATGTTAGTTTCTTTGCTTGTCACACCTATATGATGTTTGTATTGATGTTAATTGAGAACTTAAGTTTGTAAGGTCTGCGATAATTGAATTAGAACATGTTTATTATTTAATTGGCGTTCCATCACGTATATGTATTTTTTAAGTTTTATCATTTAATTTTAATATGTAATTTAGATTGTTTTATTGGTTCTTATCTGTTCTTTTACATTTTTAATATGTTGTTATTTAATATTTATGTTTTTATGTTTATAGTATTTGGCCTAATCAACCCCTGACGAAGGTTACGAAACACGGCCTGTGTCGGGTTGCCATAGGTTCTGTGAGTTTCAATAAATTGTCTTCCACACATCTCACGTCTTGGACTGTGTCTTTGTTTTCCTACTCCTACTCCTACTAATGATTTACATAGTGCTACAATGTGTACACGGTGCTGTTTTGCAGCTAAATAAAACCACTAAGTACAAAATTGTTTACTTTGAAAGCTTGTCCCAAATTTTATTAGTTCAAGGGATAAAACTGGGTATACTTCCTTAGACTTATCAAAAGACTTCAGGTCACAAAGATCTTTCTGAGCTAAATGAGTAATATTTTTTTTTGTTCATTGCATTGCATTAGAAGACCCAGTCCTCTCTGAAGAAAAAAAAAAAAAAAACAACTAAAAATGAGAAAATTCTGAATCTTTAGCTTCTGCCTTGAATAAAAATGGACCAGGAAGTTCTGTCATTCCATGAAAGGAGTCAGTGAGCGCAACAGAGAAGAGGTCCTAGCCTGCTAATTCCGAAGGGGTGCACTCACATACTTTTAATGTATTTAGGAGACTGCAGGAAGGTGCAGTAAGTTTTTGTATCTGCCATGTGTTATGTGCAAAAATTAATGCTCGGTAAGTGCAAACCCTGTGTGGTGAATGCAGAAGGCATGCCCAGCATCTGCCTTGCAGCACTTACCACAGGGGGGCCATGTTCCGTAGGGAACATCATGCTACTTGATGAGGCAGGGAACATGATCCCAGGCCCCAAAAAAAAGAGATACATGAAGCTGCCACCAAAGATCCCACCCGACTTCAATCCCCCCCAATGACGATCGCAGTAAAAAAAAAATATATATATATATATATGGCACACTGATCCCCTCAGCAAAGCCACCCCAACTCCAATCCCCCTGCATGAAGCCCCCCACAATACCACAGATTCAGTACCTGAGGCAATGTACAGTCAAAGATCTCAGAAGAGTGGCACCTCCCCTCACCCTCTCCCATGGGTACTTACCAGGAGGCTCCCCAGTTGTCCTGGTGAATGGGGCAGGAGCAGTCCCCTCCACTCCTGCCCCAGTTGTGGAGGATTACAAAATAGTAGCAACGACCTCTAGTCTTAGTTTTGCGATATTACCACTAGGCATTGGCCATTAGCAGTAATACCACAAGACTAGCATAAGCAGAACAGGAGAGGAGAGGAGGGGAACAGCTGGGGAACCCCCTGGTAAGGATCTGGGAGGTAGGAGCAGGGTGGAGATAGTGTCTTTGATTTGGGGTGTGAGGGGGTACTACTGAGAGGGGTAGAATAGCAAGACTATCGCTAGGAGATCATGGGTGCCATTTTGAAACTGGCACCAACCTGGACAGGAATAAGTAGGGATTGCTCCTGTTCAGGCCCCACTAAACCACCAGACCTCCTATGAGTTAGACCCAGGGATGCCTTGGAGGGGTGGGAATCTTCCATCTGGGCTGCTGGGGGTGGGAGGTTTAAGGGGGGGGATCTTCCACCCTGGCTTTCGTGGAGGTGGAGAATCAGACCATTATGTGGAGGAGGGGTGATTTGCCACAAGCTGTGGTATTTGTTTGAATACTAATGAGGTGTTTTGCATATATTTGCATGCTTTGCATCTCATTTTTATTCAATGTGCACCGAGGTGGGAATTAGTGCATTGTGGTGTAATAGCACACTTTAATATTTCCTCTACTTAGTAAGTTGTGAAACCTTCTAAAGAGCCAAGAAAAAGGATCAAAATGTCTGCAGGTACTTTGTAACCATGACAGTTTCCAAAGTAAAAGCATGCATATGCAATACCCCAGGTAAAAAGTCCCCAAGAAATTTGCAGCAATGCAGGCAGGTTGAAAATTTTCCCAATACTTTCAGAATTTAAACCATGAAATCAGATCAGAGTTTGCCTGCTTCCTAGATGTTTATGGCATCATCAATACCTTGGAAAAAAGGAACTTTCCTTCATGCAACAGTCTCTTAAACACAAGATCATAGAAGCTAGAGATATGCACGCCCAAACAAAATTCAGTTTGTTTGGAGGTTTTCTGAACTTTTCCCAACTTCTGGATATGTTTTTTGGCTCATTTCATACATTCATTTTTAACGCATGCATTGTATGCTCCAAAGAACTTTGTACGATGTGCAAATCGATTGTACTGTACATGTGTTAATCGGTTTACATGTATACAATCAAGTTTGAAATGTTTAAGGCATCTAAATGAAACAAATATATATCCCTAATAGAAGCATAAAAATGTCACCTGACTTCATGGAGCTACCCCCAGGCAGTCTGTAGGGCTGGTTGCTTGCTCAGTGTTTATTATATATACCAGCTTTATGAATTGTTTATCCAACTCCAAGCATGTCTTTCCCAACAGGATTTGCCGTTCTGATTGGATTTCTTACTTCCTCTTCTCAGAACATGCTTTATATTCCGAGGTCTCTCTTCTAGCTCCATCACTCTCTCTCTTGGAAGCAAACATTCCTTCCTCTCACAATCCTCGATGCCTGTGTGTTCCCTTTACCTTGCTGGGAAGACTTCGGACAGCAGCTCACTTTGCACTTCTGGGATTTTCTTTTCAGTGCATGCTATGGGAGTGATTTTGAGATTGCATCTTTTGCTTTGATTCTTGCTTTAAACAGATGGGAGACTGAGTACAACTCTTGCTTATTGCCCAACCTGTTGCTTCTTTTCACCACTCCCGGTGCGTTTCGTTATGATTTGCAGTGACCTACAAGCACATCGGACTCTGTATTTCATTCTTCTTCTCCCTCCTTCTTTCTTCAGGGACTTATTTCTCTGTACTGTAATGAGGGATGAGACAACTTTTTCATCTCATCTTTCTCTTCTGCTTAGCAGACTCCATGGTTCCTTTGGTTTTGTGGGATTTTAGGGGATTTTGGTCTCTGCTCACCAATATCATGGAAGAACCTGAGTTTTTATTCTTTCTGGATCTAATTTCACCACAGTCAAGGATAGGCTCTTGAGCATAAGGAGTGCAGCCATATTTTTATAAGTCAGTGCTACTAGTGTGTTTCTCTCCTTCGTGCATAGAGTCAAAAGTACTAAACTAAGGCACAATTCCTTATGCTGGTTTATTTGTAAATTTGGAATATTTGAATGCATCGAAAATAGATGCAGTTAAATTGCAAAAGTGAAAGGTTCCACCAACTCTAGGGTCCTGATACAGTTATAGACTATCTCATACCTTCTTCATTCTTCCTGCAGCCTATCAAAGAAGTTCCACCACCCAGTACACCAGAAGAGAATGTAAGTTACTGTGAAGTCAGCTGCAGACTACTTAATAGCAATATTTCTGCAAGAGCTTCAGAAGTGTATCAACCTCGAGGTTGCTAACAGGTCAAAACTGATTTAAAGATGGTACTGGGAGAAAATCGGCTGATGTTGATAAAAGCTGTTGATCGGTGATCCTGTAAAAAGAGATGCTTCACCCCAATCTTCCATCACCTCTCTGTCTTTCTCTCTCCTCCACATATACACACCTGCATGCATAGGGAAAGTCACATTAGCATCACCCCTGACCATGAGTAGGCAGAAGTTCATAACCACAGTCCTTGTTCACATTCTCATATTTACGAGACTGGTTTCAAACCAGTTTTAAATGCATTCCTTTGACTTGAACTTCCAATTTCATTAGTTATTTGAGTAAAACTAAGATTGCACAGCATGTCCACTCATTATTCATAGTGAATTCTGAGGTTTCCAGAGACTAAATGTAAAATCTAAACTCTTTTCTGATAATCTAATAACATATATAGCTCCCCTGTTCAAGTCCAAGTTTCATTCCCCTGTTTCATTGTAAGTGTCGACTGGCACAATATTCGTTTTAAGTAAACCGCGCTGATTTTTAAGAGTGCAGTATATAACAACAATAAAATAAATAAATAAATAAATCAAAGACTCAAAATTCAAAGGGGTTTATCCGGTTAGCAGAACCTGGATGGCCCATAGGCAGGACAAGCACTTATTCAGTTAACAGTAATTTTCAGTCCTATAACCGGATAAGTGCCTGCATAAAATTAAATCCTCTCAATAACCGCCCTAACTTTTTATGCGGTTCAGCTGAATATTACAGATGTCGAGATAGCCACTCCGGTTAGCACTGAAAACTGATATTCCACACTGGAGGATATCCGGATTCCTCACTGAATGTTCAGTTTCACTTTTGCCCACGGCAGCCACGTGCTTTAAAAATGCTGCAGGTTGAATATTGGGCCCAAAGTTTCTTAGAACATAAATTATGTGTTTGTTTGTTTTTTAATTTTATACATAAGCACAAATAAGTGGACTAGAAAACAGATGATGCACTTTGAGTGTAATTCTGGAAGGGGCTGCTAGATTTCTGCATGAGTTTACACAAGGAAATCAAGATATCCTTGTAATTTATGCACTTAAATGATCATTTGCATGCATTTAGTCAATGACTATTCTGAAGGGATGTGTCACGGACCAATTGCACGCACTTCCAGTGTGAGAGTGCATGGGGCAATGTTTGGGAGGAGCACATACTTTGCGGAAGAGGCCTCATTGTGCATAAGATATGTGCGGTAACTTACACCTGCTTTAGTACTGATATACATGACTGCGACAATACTTATTCGCGTCCAAGGTCACTTATGCTAATATTTTATAAAGTAAACCCTGTGAGATTTAACTTCATTGAATAAGCGCCATTAATGAGCATACATATGCACATAAATCTTGGTGCTACTTACAGAATGACCTCCTTTATAAATATCCACATGGGAGTAACTATAAAGTTAAATGATACCCATGACCCAAAGGAAGTTGGGGAACGTAACCTTATGAATATACAAAGGAGACCTTTAGAGGGCACTAATGAAACAAGACTAACACACACTTACAACATTAAGTATCATCAAGTTGATGCTGACTCATGGTGTCTCTGTGGATAGTTGCCCTAAACTGTGCTCAGTCTTCAGTCAAGTGGTTAATAGCAAACCTAAAATTCATGAGCTGCCACTTGCCTTCCACTATAGCATGTTAAAATTAATTTAATTACTTTCCTTTAGGAGTGTGTAAAATTTTTTATATTTCAAACTTCAGTTCAGAGTTAATCATATACCTAGAAGTCATTACTATTGATATGAAAATTTAATAATTTGTTAGCATCTTTGCAGTTTTCCAGTCATGCTGCATCTTAGTACCATGTACAAGGGAGTTGAATATCAAATCTACTGTAAGTTAAATGTACAATTTTCAAAACGTTGTAGGAAGAAGTAAAATCTGCTGGTACTTTTGCCCAACAACTTCAGAACAAAGGATTTTTAACTGATCAGAAGATAACGCCATAGTTTTAGTGTGCAGTTATTACTAATCAAGGGGAGGTTCTGCTAATAAGAAACAATTCTGTTTTCTGACTCTGGAAATGTTTTAGGAAAAAAATAGAACATTTATGAAATGCAGAACTCTGTAAACTTTCTGCAGCACTGAGTCCCTTGACCTTATTCCTGCTTGATAGAAACAAAATTACAACATGTGCTGTTAATACAGTATTTGACTTTGTGTAAGCTTTCACTTCATTGTATCTTTGTCACATCGTCAAGTTCTTGCTTTTTGATTTTTGGCAAACTTACTAGACTGCACCAGAACCGGAAACTCAGGATGTGGTCGTGCAAATCCCTGTACAAGCAACTACTAAGGATGTGACAAAAACCCAAGAAGGGCAAAAAGCAAAGAAACCAAACCTGATGACGTTTTTCAAACAGCTGGTAAGTAGAGCATCAGAGATGGAAAGAAGAGCTGGTTACAGAAGGAGCTGCAACTATTTCCACCTGATGACCAATGACTCAAATTTTTAAACTAAAAGAAACAATGGACTCTATTCTAAGCAACAGGGAATACTATGGTTTGGTCTGTCTGATTTGCACTTGACACTTGCAGGATTCAGAATGACCAGTACGTTCCCGGCAGTTGACGCAGGATGGGGTACCTTAATGTGTGGGGCACTTAGCACGGGTGCACCTAATGACACCCACAGAGCGCCAACGAGTTCTCTATGCCCACACTCTGTCCCTGCCCCCACTGCAATGTATGATGACCAATTACCATGCATGTTACGTGCCGTAGAATGCCTGCCCCCTGGTTAACATTCTTGGCTGCCAGTTGCTAGGATTCACTTCTAGCCATGTTAAAAAAGGGGCGTATATCTCTGTAGAGGGAGCAAAGAATTCAAGCAGAATGACAT
Organism: Ichthyophis bannanicus; assembly: GCA_033557465.1. NCBI lineage: Eukaryota > Metazoa > Chordata > Amphibia > Gymnophiona > Ichthyophiidae > Ichthyophis > Ichthyophis bannanicus. The sequence continues at coordinate 111,613,618 of CM066049.1, read as the reverse complement.
TTTCAGACCTTTGCCCCCTTTCTACTGCCCACAGAAAAAGACATTGCGTTTGTCACCAGATATCTCTTGAATAAAATTTTGGCAGATAAACCACAAAGAGTAATTTTATAAGGGTTGCCTAGATTTATGCACGTTTATGCACCAAAAGCACGGTATTTAATGGCCTCCGTGAGTAAATGATCACTGATGAATTGTGATGTAGCTGGTCACTGTTCTGTAAGTACATGCATGAGACCAATGGCATGTACAGCGAAGGAGTTTGGGTGGAGCACAAATTCACATGAGTAAGATATAAAATACTAGAATTTATGTACGTGCTTGAAAAATCTAGCAGTGGACATAGGGCAGGTGGAAGTGCTTGCACCTAGTTAAACCCACGGTTTTGACCCTTTGTATAAAGTATGCACGAGCTTTACTTATAAACTAACTTGAAATATGCGCATGAAAATGCATGCAAACCTAGCGACTCTTATAAAATTACCCTCCATTTCTCTTTGAAAATTGCCAACAGATCTTCTCACAGACTTTGCACCTAGGTAGGCTACTTAAATTTCCTTCCAAAATGGCTAAAGCCCATTAGTCTACCTGGTCAATAATGTATGACTGGAATACCCATGTCTCCCTAGAGATGGGCATGTTCGAACTTTTTAATGCATGCTAATCAACTTAGCAGCCCATTTACTAACCAGTTAACGTGCATTTTGATGCGTGACAACTGGCAGCCAGGAACGCTAAGAAGGAGGCGTGCCAGCGACTGCACAGTAACATGCATGGTAACTGGCCATCACACGATGTGGTGGGGAATGGAAAGAGTGTGGGCGTGCAGAAAGCACAGTTACTTACCTGTAACAGGTGATCTCTGGGAACAGCAGGAATAAGTCTTCACATATGGGTACGTCGGTACCGACGGAGCCTGCGCGGGAACGCTCCCCAGCTTCCCAAAAAGGAAAGCTTTTGGGAGCATCCCACAGCGCATGCGCGCTGCCTTCCCGCCTTTCCTAATCATCTCTCCTCAGTTCGAGTTTAAAGCTGAGACAATAGAGAGAGAGAGAGAGAGAGAGAGGAAAGGAAAGATAGAAAAAGAGATACAACTCCTAGGGGAGGTGGGAGGGTTGTGAAGACTTGTTCCCAGAGATCACCTGTTACAGGTAAGTAACTGTGCTATCTCCAGGAACAAGCAGGAATGAGTCTTCACATATGGGGACTCCCTAGCTAAGATGCCTGGGAGATCCCCCAGGATATGAAACCCTGGAAGGAGTCTACTTCCCCCTATGGATCACAGGCATCCATCCAAGGGAGGAGGGTAGGAGTTGTTTAAGAATGGAACAGGTGTTTGAGAACAGCCTGACCAAACAAGGCATCCCGGCGGGAGTCCTTGTCCAAGCAGTAATGGGCTGTGAAGGTATGAACTGAGGCCCAGGTGGCTGCTCGACAGATCTGGTCGATGGACACAGAATTTAGATGAGCCATAGAGGTGGCCATGGCCCTCACATTATGAGCTGTGACATGACTCTCCAGAGAAAGGTTCTTACTCTGGTAGGCGAAAGAAATACACTGAGCAATCCAATTGGACAGTGTTCTCTTAGAGACTGGAAGTCCCAAATGAGAAGGATCAAAAGCAACAAAAAGCTGGGAAGACTTTCTATGTTGCTGTGTCCTTTGTAAGTAAAAAGCGAGAGCTCTTTTACAATCCAGAGTATGAAGGTTCCTCTCTGCACTGGATGCATGAGGAGCTGGAAAAAAGACAGGTAAATACACCTCTTGATTAAGACGAAAAGGTGAGACCACTTTAGGCATAAAGTGTGGATTTGTCCTAAGGACTACCTTATCATGATGGAACCTTGTATAAGGTGGATTAGCCACTAATGCCTGCAGTTCACTGATGCGGCGAGCTGAAGTGACTGCAATGAGGAAAATAACCTTCCAGGAAAGAAACTTCAAGGAGGTAGTGGCTAAGGGTTCAAAAGGTGGCTTCATAAGCTGACCAAGAACCAAATTTAAGTCCCATGCTACCGGAGGAGGCCTAATGGGAGGTTTAGTTAAAGTTAGGCCTCTCATGAATCTTGCAATGAGAGGATGAGAGGAAATAGGTTGTCCATTGAAGGGCTTAAGGGATGCTGCAATAGCACTCAAATGGACTCTTACTGAATTCGTTTTAAGGCCTGCATTGGAGAGATGCAGGAGATAGTCTAACAGAGAATTTAAAGGTAGTGCTAGAGGGTCAAGACCCTTTTTAGCACACTAAATGGAAAACCTCTTCCATTTAAAAGCATAAGAACGCCTGGTGGAAGGTTTTCTGGAAGCATGGAGAATATCCTTCACTTGCTGAGAAAGATTCCAGTCCTGAAGGTCTAGGCCTTCAGCAACCAAGCTCTGAGGTGTAGGGACTTGGGGTTTGGGTGCCACAAAGTCCCTTCCTCCTGGGACAGAAGGTCTGGAGTAGCTCCCAAGTCCAGGGAGGGGGCTTGGGAGAGATGTAGAAGTAGAGGGTACCACACTTGGCGTGGCCAGTGTGGAGCTATGCGGATAAGAACATAAGAACATAAGAACATAAGAAATGCCATACTGGGTCAGACCGAGGTCCATCAAGCCCAGTATCCTGTTTCCAACAGTGGCCAATCTAGGTCATACGTACCTAGCAGTTTCCCCAAAAGACACAGGTTCTGCAGTGCTTGTACTAGGTCAAGCATTGATATCCTGGGTCCCTTTTTAATAGCGGTTTATGGACCTTTCCTCCAGGAACTTGTCCAAACCTTTTTTAAACCCAGCTATACTAACAGCCCTTACTACATCCTCCGGTAACAGATTCCAGAGTTTGATTACACGTTGAGTGAAGAAATATTTTTTCTTATTTGTCTTAAATAGTTTACCCCGTAGCTTCATTACATGTCCCCTAGTCCTTCTATATTCTGATAGCGTAAACAATTGATCCACGTTTATCCGTTCCACTCCATTCATTAATTTATAGACCTCTATCATATCTCCCCTCAGCCGTCTCTTTTCCAGGTTAAAGAGCCCTAACCTTGATCCCTCTGGAGTTTGAATAGAGTCTTGGGAATCAAGGGAATGGGTGGAAAGGCATACAGGAAGCCCTGACCCCAATGAAGGAGGAAGGCATCCTTGGACTGAACTCCCTGACACGGAATTCTGGAACAGAACCGGGGAGGTTTGGCATTCCACGGACTTGCAAAGAGGTCTATGTCCGGGGTTCCCCATTCTTGGAAGATTCTGAGTACCTGATACATATGCAGGGACCATTCGTGTGGAAGCAGAACTCGGCTGAGTCTGTCTGCCCAAGAGTTTTGGACTCCTGGGAGGTATACTGCCAGGAGATGGATTTGATGCTCTCTGGCGAAGGCCCATAATCTTAAAGCTTCATTGCAAAGCGACAGAGAGCCAGTTCCTCCTTGTTTGTTTATGTAAAACATGGCTACTTGATTGTCTGTATGAATGAGGACTGTCTTGTAGCTGAAGAGGGTATGAAAGACCTTGAGAGCTAGAAAAACTGCTCGAAGCTCCAAGTGGTTGATATGAAGAGAGGTCTCCTGTGGGGACCAAGTGCCTTGAGTGGAGAGGTCCTGTAGATGGGCTCCCCAACCTGTTTGGGAGGCATCTGTTGTGAGGGTTGCTTGGGGCAACAACTGTTGGAAGGGGGACCCCAGCAACAGATTTTGAGTGGACATCCACCATTGGACAGACCAAAAGAGACATTTGGTGGTTGCTATTTGGTCTGAGAGAGCTCCTGAAGTTTGAGTCCACTGGGTGGACAAAGTCCATTGAGCTGCTCTCATGTGTAGGCGAGCATAGGGTACCACATGTACTGTGGAAGCCATGTGGCCTAGCAGTTGTAGCATCTCCTGGGCAGTTAAGTGGCTCTTTGACTGAATCTGGGAGGCTAACTGCACTAGACGTTGGCAACGGGCCTGAGGAAGGTAGGCCCTTGCAGTAGTGGTATCCAACCAGGCCCCTATGAATTCTAGGGACTGAGTAGGGGTGAGCTGAGACTTTGGGAGGTTTACCACAAGTCCCAGGTACTGCAGAATGTGCCTTGTGCGTTCCAGGGAAATCTGGGCCTCTGAGTGAGAAGGAGCTCGGATGAGCCAGTCGTCCAGGTATGGGAAGACAAATATTCCCAGAGTGCGTAGAAATGCAGCAACTATTGCCATGCATTTGGTGAACACTCTTGGAGCAGAGGCCAGACCAAAAGGAAGGACTCTGTATTGGTAATGTTTTCCCTGGAAAAGAAACCGTAGGAATCTTCTGTGAGAGGGATGGATGAGGACATGTGTGTACGCATCCTTGAGATCTAGAGAACAAAGCCAATCCTGACTTTGAAGGTATGGAAGGAGAGTGCCCAGAGAAAGCATCTTGAACTTCTCCTTGCAGAAAAATTTGTTCAATTCTCTGAGATCTAAGATGGGTCTGTATCCCCCTGTCTTCTTTGGAATGAGAAAATAGGGGAAGTAGAACCCTGACCCTTGATGAAGAAGAGGAACTTCTTCTATTGTCCCTTGGGTAAGAAGGGTAGCTATCTCCTGACCTAGAAGGTCGAGAAGAGATGTGGGAGAATTGAAGTGTCTCACCATGGTGTGGGGAGGAAGGTCTGAGAAATTAAGTTTGTAGCCCTCTCTTATGATGGAGAGGGTCCACTGCTCTGATGTGATTTGCTCCCATCTGGGAGCAAAATGAGCTAACCTTCCTGGAATGGTGAGAAGTTCTGGCTGTTGTAGAGCCAGAAAGGCTAAGTTCTCTAGCATCAAGTCAAAAACCCTGAGGGGGTTGGGACTGCTGAGTTGCAGCAGCCCCTGTAGGCTTAGGCCTGGCCTGCTTAGGTTGCTGACGCTTAGTGGCAAAACGACCTGTAGAAGGTTGTTGGCCAGAAGTAGAAGGAAATCTGCCCTTTTTGAAAAAAGACTTTTTGAAAGTCTTTTTCTTGGAAGGAATGGAGGTTGACTTTGAAAGTCTATCCAGAGCAGAGTTTTCTGCATCCATTTGAGTGGCTTTTATTTGCCACTCTTTGCCAAATAGGTTTTCACCTGTACAGGGCAGATTTCCTAAGCCATCTTGAACCCAGGGTTCTAAATCAGAAGCCTGGAGCCAAGCAATTCTGCGAGCAGCTATGGCAATGCCTGAGGCTCTGCTGGCACCTTCAAAGGAGTCAAAAGCTGCCCTGTTGGAAAACTTTGAAATGTCTTGAGTATGCTTAAGCCAAATGAGGAATTCGTCCCTTTTATCTTCTGGAAGAAAAGGGAGGAAGTTATGCAGTTTTTGTGCAACTTCTTTTAGAAACATACCCATGTAAAGGCTATATGAGTTGATTCTGGCAATAAGCATACTGGTTTGGAAGATTTTTCTATCAAAAGCATCCAAGGTCCTGCATTCTCTTCCTGGAGGAGCAGAAGAGTGTCTCTTTGTACTCTTTATCCTCTTCATGGCTGACTGCACCACAATGAAATGGTGAGGAAGCTGAGTTTTCTGAAATCCAGGACAAGGAGGGACACGATACATAGTGTCCAATCTGCGAGAATGAGGAGAGAGAGTGAGAGGAGTCTCCCATAGATCAATCATGTGTTCATAAAGAATCTCATGAATTGGTAAGGTGACTGCCTCTTTAGGAGCCTTAGAATAGCCTAAAATATCCAATTTTTTTGCTCTAGGCTCTGATTCAGAGGTTACTGCAATAGAAAGTCCTTTAGCTACTTCTCTTATGAAGTCTTGAAAGGACAAGTCCTCTGGAGGAGACATTCTTCTTTTTGGAGAAGAAGGCTCTTCAGGAAGGGCTATACACACTTCAGGAGACTCGTCTGATGTATCAGAATCATCAGAGGAATCAAAGTATCGCCTGTCAGGGTGCTCTTCCAATGCTCGATACGCATATCGAGCAGTATCGACTCGGGCGTTCTCGGTACCGGATCAGTACCGATAAGCAGCCCTGGACCAGGAACCGCAGTAGCCGGTATCCTGGTCGATGTCGATGTAGTCGGTACCGGTATCGGCGCTGGTGCCGGTACTGGAGCCGATACCGACAACGGAGTTTGTCTCGGTACCAGCGGCGTCGCAGCTTGAATGAAGGCCGTAATAGCCTGCTGCATGGACAGAACATTCTGATCCATCGACGCCATGAATGCCTGGAAATCGGTACCGGGAGATTGTGCCGGTACCCCAGAGCATTCTAACAGGTGATCGATCGAGGCCGTGCCATCGATGTCAACCTGTAACCCCATAGGAGGAGCTTTGGAAGCCGGAGCTTCCCGCCGGGGTTGTTTTGCCGGTGCGGAATCCTCGAGGGCAAGCCCGGAGGCATCTCGATGCTTGGAAGGAGATCTACCCTTCGAGGACCGGCTGGATGTAGGTACAAGCATCCTTGAGGTCTAAGGAGCATAGCCAATCTCCCTGCTGGAGGTATGGCAGCAATGTTCCAAGGGAGAGCACCTTGAACTTCTCCCTCGCCAGGAATTTGTTGAGGTTGTGCAGGTCGAGGATGGACCTTAGGCCCCCTGTCCTTTTTGGCATGGAGGAAGTACCTGGAGTAGAACCCCTTGCCCTTGAGATGGTGGGGCACCTGTTCCACTACTCTGTCCTCGAGAAGACCTGCAAACTCTTTCAGAAGGAGGCTCCGGTGGAGGGGAGACCTGAGGGGCTCTCCTGAGAAATAAGGGGGAGGTGTAAGTGTCTGAGTTAGGTGGAGGAGGTAACCTTCCCCGACTACTCTTAGTGTCCAGGAGTTTGTGGTGATAGGCACCCACCTCTGGGCATAGAGGGCCAGACATCCCCCTGTGGGCTGCTGATCTCCTTGGAGTAGAGAGGCTGTGCTCAAGGAGTCAAAAGCTCCCCCCTGGCTGGGCCGGGGCTGGTGCATGGGGTTTTGGAGCCTTCTGCTTACGCAGGCCACGCCCATGTCCCTTGGTCTGCTGACCCTGTTGGGGAGCTGGGAAGGCCTGATAAGGTGGGTAGTTTCAGTAAGCAGCTCCCTTCCTCGGGTAAAAGGACTTTTTACCCAAGCCCTTCTGTTGGGGAGGGGCAGTGGTCTTCTTAGAGAGCCTGGTCCTCGTCATGAACTCGGTCTCCAGCTCGGCAGCCTTGTCGCTCATGGGTTTGCCAAAGAAGTTCTCTCCTTGGCAGGGGATATTGACCAATTTGTCCTGAACCCACTGCTCGAGGTCAGGCGACTGTAGCCAAGCTTGACAGTGTGTGCCAATGCCAGCTGCTGCTACTGGTGCCGCTGACTCAAATCCATCATAGGTCACTTGAGACATGAATTTGGAGCATTCAGGGACAGTTTTGACCAGGTTCTTGAACCACTGCAAGGGTTCCTCGGAGAGACCAGCTGAGAACCTGGTGAGTTCCTTTGTCAGGTCTTTCAAGTACATGCCCATGTACAGCTGGATGCAGCTGATGAGCATTGAGCCCTGGTAGCAATTTCTGCCGAGGGCATCCAGGGTGCAGGCCTCCCTGCCAGGAGGCACCGAGGAGTGAGTTTTCTAGCTTTTCAGCCAATGCATGGCTGACTCTGCCACCATGAAGTTATGCAGCAGCTGTGAATTTTGGAAGCCCAGGCTCCAGTGGACTCGATACATCGAGTCGAGCCATTTGCTCACCACCAGCACTGAGTCTGGTGTCTCCCACATTCGGAGCATCAGCCATTCCAGGATGAGAAGGATGGGCACCGTGAGTGATTCCCGAGGAGGGGCCTCGTACTGGAGGATCTACAGCTTGTCCGCCCAAGGGTCCTCCTTTGACTCGATCGGGAATGCAAGGGTCTTAGACATGTCCTTGACAAAATCAAGGAAGCCCATGTCCTCAGGCGGGGGATGCCGTCAAGACTCCGAGATGGGAGAGTCTGATGGGACATCACGGTGGCGCCGGGTATCAGGGGACTCCTCGTCCTCTGTCTCTCTCACGGAGTAGTCCATTGAGGACTCGTAAGAGGGCTGCTCCGCGGGCCTCAGGGCCCCTGATGCCCTGTGCCTGGGAAACTTGCCAGGATGACAGCGGTCCCGTCGAGTGGGACTCGGATCACGACCTCAGCTAAGGATTGAATCGAGCCCGAAGGACCTTGAGGACCAGCTCGTCCTCCGGGGATGTCTTGTCTTGGATGTCGAGGGCCTGGTGGTCGGGGCTGTTGAACTAATCATGCCAGACAACAGAACCCGCTGCTGGTCCATGAAGGCAAACTGTGCTCCAAGGCCACCATTCTGGACTCCAGACCAGAAGGCTCTGCAGCCTTTGGCGTGGGCACCGGGGGACTAGTTTCTGTGGACCGAGACGGGTCTATGGTCGGATCTTTCCGGGGGAACCTTCGCAGGCCGCTCCTTCTCTGACACCTCTGACGAATGCCTTGGACTGCGGGATTGGGACCCGGGAGGCACCCGGCCAGTCGGAACCACCCAAGGATGCCGCCTTAATGGTTCCTCCTTCTTCTTTGGTTCCCTCGAAGGGGACCCCTTTCTGAGGACCCATGACGTGGCTTAGGCTCAGAAGGTTCCGCCCGAGATGTGAGGACCTCAGACGAGGCCCTGGCCTTCAGAGGCACCAGGGAATCAGGGAAAAACTTATCGTACTGCTTCTGGTGGCTTTTTATGGCATTACTGGATATCCTCTTGCAGAGACCGCAGGCTGCAGGGTCGTGGTCTAGCACAAGGCAGTGGAGACAGCAGTCATGTGTGTCAGTCAAAGACATAATTTTAAAGGACTGATCGCACTTCTTAAAGCCACTGGTAGCTATGGGGGAAAAAAGTACCTCTGTGAGGTCAAAGACTCTCTGGGCTGCCAGTGGGGAGAAAACATGCAAAGATGCCAGGAAAGAAAATAAAAGAACTACAAAAAGGGACTGAACTCTAAGCCGAGGCAATGAGGTCGGCAGGTGGGAAGAGTACCGGTGTAATACCGGAGGCGACTATGAAACTCGGAGAGAAAAAAAATCAACTTTTTCTGGGAATAAGTCAGATGAATGTCTGAAGGGCTCTGCTGAAAAAAGGAAACTGAGCAAGATGGCACCCTTGGGCAGGAAGGGGACCACACATGCATGGTGGCACCTCCCAAAGGCTTTCTTTGAAAGCTGCCAGGGCTCTGTCGGTGCCGATGTCACCCATATGTGAGTACTGACTTCCTGCTTGTTCCCGGAGAACTGGTATTGTCTATAATGTTATAAGTCAGAAAATAAAAACTGACTAGCTAGAATGGACATTAAGAAAAGCATATGGGTTTTGATGTATGATGGAGCAGATGAATTAATAATACTAAGTAAATAATGCAAACCATGATTGTAATTCACGTGAGCATTCTATCAGCTCTTTCAGTGTATCTAGACGGTAAGCTGAAAACACAATCATTTATTATTATAGTCAGGCAGTGGTGACGGAGGGTATACCAATACTGAGGAGGTAGACGGCAAAGACCCTGATCAACCAGTAAGTGCATCATTTCTTCATCTACAGGACTGGTGACGGGTTCTATACTACTATCAATGACACTTTCTATTCACATTCATTTTCGTTTTAGAAGATATGTAAGCATATTACCTTTGCCAGAGTACACAGCCACGTCTAGGCGGTGTCCCAGGACTTAAACATTGGATTAATCAACCCCATTGCAAGAACACTGCCAAGCCTGCTGTATATCAATAGGGCACTGGGATGTCCTTATGTATCTAGCATTCTTTATCCCTAAGGTTTCACAGTCTCCTTCTTCACACTGCTTTCAGGCAATTCTAAAGGTCGATATTGTTGGCTTTCTAGAGAAGTGTGGAAAACACTCAGCGATTATCTGGAATCATCTTTCTAGGTGTTTGAAAGTTGACATTTCTTTTGTGTTATGTTTTTTATCTAAAGGAATGTAAACCAAAATTGTTGTTAAGACTGCCCACTGACTAAAAGCCCCTTGTTTCTATACTACCGATAGTGTAGAGTTCCAGCTGCCATACTGGACCTGGATAAAGAGGAAATCTTTGCGAGCTGTGAATAATCACACTCTATATTGTAAACAGGGCTACTTTTAGCTATGGGCAAAGGGGGCAGCTGCCCCTGGCCCCTGCACTATGGGGACTCAGCTACCCGGCTGCCTATAGGTAACAGCAGCCCTGCTCCCGCCTCCGTGCCCATTTCCGTAGCTGCCACCCCTCTCTGCAATGTGCAGCAATGGCAATATATTTAAAAAGGCACCACAGCATCACATTTACCTTCTCCTTCAGTGCCATTCATGCTTCCACCCCCTCCAATTCCACTAATAGGAAGGGGGGGGGGGACCAGACGCATAAATTTCACCAGGTGACAGAAGAGAAGGTGAACCTGGTGACAGCACCAGATGCAAATAGCTACTGACAATCACTACCATCCAAACATTCTTATTTCTTTCAAGTTTATGGCTTCTTCCCTTTCTTTAGACATTAGATCCCACAGAGGGATCAGCAACAAAAATGCCGGAAAAGCCTGTGGCTCCTTCCGCAGCTGCGAGCCAACCTGCAATCCAGAAAGGCAAAGAGAGCACAAAGGAAAAAAAGGCGACAGACGAGCCGAGCAAGCAGAAAGCCAAACAGGAAACCAAAGACAGTCGAGAAATACCTTCCGGTGCACAGGAGCCACTGTCCGAGCCACAGGCCACTGAGAATGGAGGGGACGCTACGAGAGAACCCGCACTGAGGAGAACAGAGAAAAAACAGCCGTTTGGAAGCTTTTTCAAGGGCATCGTACGTAATGCTAATAGCATTTTCTTTATCTCAGTAGCATCATCAATACATGTAGAAGAGGACTAGATAAGTCAAATGGTAGGTAGCAAATTCCTTCCTAAAAGAAGTGGCATTCATACTCTGAGGACCGAGAGCTTGAGTTTTCTCAGACTGCTAGACGAGGAAAGAATTCCAGATCTTAAGGTTTCATAGGTTTTTGTGCACTAACCGTTATTTCACGCTGCCAGTCACCCTTACAGACATTTTGAAGGAAACTTTGTAATGGCCTATCTAGCTTGTGCATCAAGTATGTGTGTAAGTTACCCCAATTTTCAAAGGAAACATGCATGTATCCTTTGAAAATGATCCCACCAAAGACACTCACACAGATTTATGCCTGCCACTCTCTATGCACATAATGTGCAGGACTTGCGTAATAGAACATTTTCCACACTCACGTATCCGCTTATAGAATTGCCTAAGGTATTGTGCGCATACACACATACATGTAAGCATTACTATATGAGCACAGACTAAACACAGCAGGGGCAGGAATGGTGCACGGGTGTGTACTGTATCAATCTGTGCACATGCAGCAGTTCTTGCTGGTACACAGATGCACGCCTGCCTCAGAAAAGGTGCAAATGTGTGCACCTGCTTTTCCCAGGTGTTTTCTAAAGGTACAGAGATGCATAAAATAGATGCAAGACATGCAGCTAAGTACTTTGGCAGTCTAGGACCCTGTTATAAAATTACCCTCACAGGCTTTTTGAAATTCCCAACCTTCCTGTGGGTTGACAAATGTGCTGATGGATCTCCGAGGTTGCCAGGCTGTCAATACTTACTGTTTTGCTCTAACTTCAGCTGTTCTTAGTCACCCTCAGAAGCTAACTCCCTAGGCAACCACTTAGGACCCCTTTTACTAAAGGCCACTATGGATTAGCCATTAACACACCGATCTCATGTGCATTAATGGCAAAGGCCGCAAGTTAGTTGTTAAGGGTGTTTTCAGTATGGGCTTTCTCCAACAGACACTCCACTAGGTCGGGTTCACTTAACAACTCCTATAAGTGAACCCATGCGAGCAGCCACGATGTCAATGAGCCGCAACAACTGCCTTAGCGCTAGAAGCAATGCGCTCGCCACACCAACTCTCCAGCTCATCCCGCGTTCACCGATTAACATGCGGTTCAGTGAGTGAAGACAGATACTATCAGGCGTCAGGGGTTCCCCACTGCCTGTAGCCATACTTTAAAATGCCGTTAACCAGCTAATGGGCCTTAGTCTCCCTAGTGGTTAAACCTGCCCTCGCTGTCTGTACTGTACTCACACAGTACATGGAGGAGTGGGATAGAGATCAACACATCCTAATTAAGTTAGATTCAGAGAGACAGAAGGTACTTTTAGAACCTTATGAAATGAAAATTCCTGGAATAGAATAATCAAAAGAAAGAAACAGACGCCTCAGTGTATTTATTTACTGTAGTTAAGAGTGAAGTATCCGCATTCTACCTGGTTTCTGTTTCATTCCCACTGCTAAGCAAGAGCATGAATAATGCTTCCTATTGCCTGGAGGAAAAGCTCTTTGGCGTTCCAACAATTTTCTCACTTGACATACAACAGTGTCAGCTTATATAGGTATTTTTTTCCTTTTAAGAACTGGAAAAAAATGCTGAAATGTGCCTGTACCTGGAAGGCATAAAGGTGGCACTGATTATATCTAATATTTCTGTACCTTTCTCTGCAGGGACCAAAAAGGACGAGTGATGCTGAAGTGCAGACAGACCCTGTGTCCATTCTACCTGCTGAAAAATTAAAATAAATATCTCGCCGCGGCAGTACAGTGAATTGGAGACAGTCTGAAGCTTCTCTGCCGTCAAAGCAGGTCATGTGTCTGCGATAGCTGGTGTATATTTCAGGTGTATAACGTTTATCGATAGATGTGTCCAGCGATAATGGACAGTATAAGATTTAAAACAGGAAATGAGGAAGCAACCAATATTGAAATTGCAAAGAAGGCAAAAAATAGTGGGATCACAGGAAAATTAAAAGTACTTGAAAAAAAAAGGAATTCAAATTTTATAGTGAATAAACCTACCATAGTTTACATCAAGGAGTAACTATGTGGGCAAGCTGACATTGAAGGAACTAATTTTTGAATATAAGGTGAGTTGCAAAAAAACAGTCCTTCTAGATTTAACAGAGAAACTATTGGTGACTGCTATGGAGGGTTAAATTCACAGTGTCACTGAGCCATGCAGGGTAGTTAATGGTGCCGAAATTTATCAGACCTTTCAGCAACTTTCAGGAAAATGTTCCACTGAAAAACTTCATTTGAAATGCAAACTACTTTGTTTTTGGTAGGTTCTTCAGTTTGCTGAGGTTCCCTGTCCAGTCTTAGAAACTTCAGTGACAGCTATAGTATGTTTAGCATGTTGCAGTGAAATTTACCGTTCCGACCCTGCCGTTCACAAACATTTTAGCACTCGAGTGGATGAAAGCATGAAATACTTCTTGAAATAGACTTAGCCAAAAAGATTTTATAGACTGATGTTAACAATTAAATTTTGAAAAAGTTTATATTTGAAAACTTTCGCATGCAAGATCGTCAAAATCTGGTTAAACTTTTAATGGAAAATAAAATCCATTATTAGTAGGTATCTAGATGAAAGTAATGTGCTTTTCATGTTAGTTTACTTCAGTGTGTGAAAATAAAAGTCAATTGGTATAGTAAATTATAAATATTATACGGTGATACTGTTTTATAGGGCTAACAATGTATTTCTGAACTAGCTTTCGAGAATTACACTTGCTTCCTCAGGTCAAAAAATGGGCAGATTAGGGCACAAAGGATGTTAGCTGAACACACAAAACCATCAGAGATTACATGAAAGTGATGGTGTGAAGGGGAAGGTAGGTTAGGGTTAGAATAATGAGAGCGGAGATAGAATTAAGCATGAGAACTGAAAAAACTCAGAGCTTTAGCCATGTATATGGAAAATCAACTATGAAGGGATTCTATGAATATACATCAACAATTAGTTCTTAAAGTGGTATTTTCACAAATAAATTGCAATTTTGTTTGCTTTTAATGTGAATATTTACTACCTTTGTCCAGTCATAGGGATTTGGTCTCTAAGATCATTGAAGTAGTGATTAAAGGTTAGACATACTGGTACCCAAAAGTTAACAGCATAACTTAAGAGCCTGTATGCAAAGGGTTTTAATGATTTTTGAAATACGATTTTGCTTTTTTACTCATCCAGCACCATGTCTTGAGGAAACTACAGAAAATGTTGTCAAGTTACAGTATGGCACCAGAGGGCGCCCAATCTCCTCTATGGTGTTGGGATACTGCTTCATTTCCAGTAGTAACAATACACACACACTATTCAAGTAGCTTTTATAAACTTTTAAAATTAAAGAGAGAAACATTTAGTTGGTTTATTTGATATTTGTCTAGTTTTCCATTTATAATTTCATAAAGAAAATTTCAGAGGGTTGTGATCCTGCCTTTTTCAACTGTAGTCCAAAGGTTTATGGAAACATCGCATTTCTAGACTTCTGTACAGGCTGGAAAAGTTAACCTTAATGTTTACTACATTCTGTAATTCCTAATAACATTTGCATTAATGACAGATAGATTTGTCTCCAGCAGATTTAATAAAGTCCATTTTCCCTGTCCCTAACATTCTGCATTTTTATTTCATGCCCATCCGGTGCTTTTTGCTTTTTTTCACTTATAGTCAACAAAAAGGTTAAACATCAATTGTACAGCATCCACACATGTATACTGTCATTTCTCAGACCTCTGCATTGGGTGACTTTTCTCTCGGACCCAGGATTCCACTCGTTAGAGACAGAATGTGACACTATGTGAGCTATTACCTAACCCTACTGCTGGGAATGCTGCCAAATTGGGATTACTGCTACCCCACTGCTTAGCTGTGAAGCACAATGAGGCCTATGCAGTGTTGCACACATTCATGCGAGAGACAGTTCCTAATCAACAGAGCTTACAATCTATGTGCATGTGAATGAGCTGTTATAAACTACCAAATGGCATAAAAGAACACGCATTAACTTGATGGCACACACGTTCACTGTGGGTGTGCATGTGGGCGCTTAGGGCGGCATGGGTTGTTTGGAGGGCGAGCAAGTATGTACTGTAAAGTACATTGATTATAAAATATGCTAATTTACATACATTCTTGCAAAATGTAGGCGTGATCACTTACAGCAGCTCTAGGATTTAATTTACAGTGCTTTTGCTGCCACATACATTAAGGGGCCCTTTTACGAAATGCTGCTAAGAATTCATTAACATGCAGTGCCAGTGCACTCTAAGGGCAAAACCTCCCCATTAGCTGTTGGGGGCATGACCTGTATGCTCCTGGCAGCTAAGGCACATTGGAGCACCCTAACAAGCAGTAAAGTAACACGGGGGCACCTAATGCCACCTATAGAGGTGAATCTGCACTATGTGCCACGGTAACTGTTCACCATGCCCACTCTCTGCCTTTATCCGTCCACTGTCCACAATAGCGTGTGAGTGCTAGTTAACATGCGTTTCAGGAATCGGTAGCTAGCCTGCCCATGTGGCAGGGTTCACTGCTTGCTAAAATGTGCATTGACTATTAGCAGTGTTTAATAAAAGGGTCCTTAGTACTTTATAAAGACAAATGGGCACATACTTGATTTTAGAAAATAGACTTAACTTAGGTGCACTAAAATGCACTTTAACTACACACCCCTTATAAAATTACCCTCTTTTTAGTTGATTTCACATATTTGCTTTAATAGAAAATGAATTCAGAAGTTACTCCATATTAATCAAATTTAGACTGCACTAAATGTTTTAAAGTGCACTAATGACCCCAGGGGTCCTTCTACTAAAGCCTGCTAACCGGTTAATGGGCATTTTAGCATGAAGCAGCAGGGCCACAGAGGACACTAACACACGTGAATGCCAGCTACCAGTTGCTAAAAATGCATGATAATTGACTCGCACGATATGGCGAGACGTGGGCAGGTTAGGGGTGGAATGGAGGCATGGGGAACACATTGCTGATAGCACTTGCCATTCACTCAGACAGTGCCTCTATGGGTATCGTTAAGTGCACGCGTGTCGATCATGCCACATGCTAGTGTTCACAATTGTGCGCTAGCTGCTGGGAACTTGCTTGGCGAGTACCCGACAGTGCACAATGCTCCAAGTGTCTGTTTGTATGATAGGGCAGTGGTAAGAGGTACCGGCTTCTGCATTTGCCCAAGAACAAGATGTGCAGCTTTCATGAGTGACTACAACTAGGAAGAAGACAGCAAACGGAACTTGCCTGGGTACACGTGTTATTCTGCTACCTGCTAGAAATGCAATGCACATGAAAGGAAAACAACCCAAAGGAGTGGGGGAGTAGCCTGGAGGTTAGAGCAGAGAACCAGAGAAGCAATGGCTCAAATCCTATTGCCGTTCCTTGTGATCTTGGGCAAGTCACTTACCCCTTTTACTAAAATGCACTAAGCAGTTAATGCGTGGTAACTGTTACTGTGGGGGGCGTGAGAGCTACCGCACACTGCCAGTCACAGATTGGGGTGGTGAATGGGACAAGAAGTGGGTGTGGGGAGCAAATTACAGTTAGCAGGGGAGATATACTGTATGCTGTCAATGTTGCAGTTAGCATGGATGCAATTAACGCTATCTTGATAGGTGGAGTTAGTGCTTTTGCAGTAATTACACTATGTGTTAAGGTATGCATCCACAGGATAACTACTAGAATGCTGGCCACGTCCTGACAGTTACCGTGAAGGCTTTCCTCTGGCTTTAGAGCTAAACATGTGTTACTTAAAACACTTTAGTAAAAGGGGCCTTTAGACTATATGCCCTCCAGGGACAGGTAAGCCAAGTCCAGATCTCTTTCCCCCTAGATCCTGTGCATAAGGAGGCCATCTCACCTATTGCAAGCTTACCAAGCTGGTTTTTGCCCCTTGCTGTATGTTTGAAAATTAAGGGTGTACACAGAAAAGATTTTTGGGTAATTTTCAAATCATTTTTGGATTTTTTTGATCACTTTTTTTTTATATTGAATTTTCAAAGTAGCATTACAAGTTAAATCACTTGCAACAGAAAAGGGGGACGCTTCAAACAACATAATACAGAAATGTAATAAACGGATATAATTCAAAAAGCAAACCCCTCCACTAGCCCACAATATAGGGATCCAAGAGAGGAAAATAAACCAAACTATGCAAAGGAAAAATACAGACAAACAGCCAGAAATACCAATACACAGCCTAGGAGACTCGCTCATCGCCCCAAAGGGCTCTTAGAGGTCAAAAAGGAAATCAATTGAGAAGGATAAAGAAATACAAAGGAATTACCTCACAATGTCACCAGGCATTTACATGGGTACTTGAGAAAATATAACCCCCCAGCTGAAGAACCCATGGGCGCAGTACCAGAAACTCTTTCCTGCAACGGCGGGTTTCCTTAGCCAGGTCTGGAAAAATCCGAACAAGGCACCCCTTAAACATCAAATTTATTTTCCTAAAAAACAACCTTAAAAGCCATTCTCGGTCAGAAACCAAAGCAAAAGTTACTAAACAGGTTTCAGGCCTGACACTGGAGGTATCCGATGTTTCTAACAATTCTGAGACATTTAACACATCAAATTGCCCAAGCCCAGTCACCTCAGCATTAGCCGAGGACTTCTGGCCCCTTGGAAGGTAATACATTTTTACTATAGGAGGGCATGAGTCAGCAGGGACTCCCAAAGTTTCCACCAAATATTGTTTAAACATTTCCCTAGCTGAAATAACAGGGGAGCAAGGAAAATTAACCAAACAAAGATTGGCAAGCTTAGTATAATGATCTAATTGCTCCAACTTAGTTTTCAAATGATTAGAGTCTTTAATAAACATATCAGACAAAGTCTCTAATGCTGGGTCCTTACAGTTACATCTTCCACCCTATTCTTTATCAAACCCAGTTCCTGCAGCAATTGTGCCAACCCTTCAGTGTTGGAAGCAACCTGTCCTTGAATCCCACCTATCCAATTCGTAAAAGCCTCTCCAAGCTGATTAACGGCTAACCAGATAGATTCCAGGGTGAATTGGTCAGGACGCTGTAAGGGAAGAGATACTCCAACTCCATGCTGCATGACTGGATTCACTGCAGTGGTCTGCAGGTCCAAGGGGGACTTCCAGATACCACAGCAGAACCTCTGTTCTTGGGAGCTGACCCAGATTGTTGACCCTGCAGGCAAACACCACCGTCTGCCATGCTTTGTGAAGGCGACCCCAGCAAGGACACAGCAATGCCCAACTCCAGAGAGTCCAGCGTCTCCGCACCTCCGCGAGCCAATCCCGGGCACAACTGCTTCAGAGAACTGTGCTTCCAGGGACTTGAGATCACTGCTCGAGAGAGAAGCTGGGCCACCCAACCCCAAGCATCCTGGCATCGAAAATAGGCATCCAAAGGGCTAGAAACTGGAGTTGAGGTTAGCACAGTGGCCTGAGGTAGCACACTGAGCTTCCCCTTTCTCTTCCGTCCCATCAAGAGCAATGCACTGGAGCCTCGACACTGCCTGCCACCATCTTGGATCCCCTTGATCACTTTTCAAACATTTTTCTCAGTTCATGTCATAAATGAATGCATACAAACTGTGATTAATGCAAATAAAAATATTTTAAAACATATTAATCAATTTTGCATGGATTAACTCTGGGGTTTTGTGTGTGTAAAGTTGATTTAATATGTATTCTTTTTATGCATACATTTTTCAAACCGAGACCAAATGCCCTCTCCTTTTGAAAAAGTAGTCCCCGCTCTTCTTAGAGAAATCAGTGCATGCATGCAATGGGGCATGTGCAGGATGCAGGTGAGGTAGCCACCCTACTCCTGCATTTCTGACTACTCCAGGCTCCTGCACCTTTATATCTTGGATTAGTGTCTGCTTCCCCTTCCTCCCTTGCTTTTGCAGTCTTATTACTCACACCCACAGAGCACTTAAAAGCAACAGCCTGGGAGAGTCATTCAGCAGATCTGGGCACATGCAGTGTGTGTTGTGCAGGTTACTGGCTTATCATCACTTCTTGATTGCTTGCCAAGATTAACCAAGCGCTAGAAATGTCAGAGGTGGTGTTGGAGCCTCCAAGAACAAAGTATAACCAGAGTAACAGACAGCAGGTGGGACAATGTGACAGAACGCACAGCCAGGCTGAACTTATTCACATTTACTTAAAGGAAAAAAAAGTACTTTTCACACAAAGAACTTATATTTACAGATGTGATGGGTTAGGAAGCTCAGATTTCACCAATTTCCACCTTAATTACCTCCTCCTGGTCCTCCCCCATGGACTCCCCTTCTCTGGAGGTTAAATAAAAAGAGAAGTAAAAGGGAAAATAAGGTGATACCTTTTTATTGGACTAACTTCATGCATCTGTAGACTTTTTTTCCTCAGGTCAGGACAGGAAGAAGGTTTTACCTTTGAAAGCTAGTCTACAAATACATTAAGTTAGTACAATAGAAAGGTATCACCTTATTTTCCTTTTTGTTTCTCTTTTTATTTAACTTCTATTGTAGTGGACTAACACTGTCTTCCGTCCTTTGGATGCAATGTATTCATTTCTCATTTGGAATAAGTAAAATACGGGATAAATTAACACTATAATCCGTCCATGCTATTGGATGTCTCGGTGCGGGCTCTATAAACACGTGTGGACATGGACAGTACATGTGCCACACATTTTTACTTACTCAGAGATCTCTGGTGCCAGCATTGAAATGCAATCATTTCAAATGTTAGTTATTTTTTTTTCTGTATCCTTTACCACCTCTATTGCTTCTGGTGTCCTGATTCCAGTCCATCAGAAGAACTTTCCCTCTCTGACTAGCTCTGTGCGGGGCTTGACTGGACAAGTTTTTCCTTCATAATCATCAAATGACCTCATCTAGGTCTTTGCCAAGAGGCAGATGGATGGACTCTCTTAACTTCAGAGATGTTTTCTTCTAGTCCTATTGCTCTGTGATTTAATAGCGTTAAAGCATATTTATCTCGCTAGAAGAAAATTTGACTTTATTGTAAAATATGCTTCCCTCTGTGTTTGGAGAAGAACAGCTGCTGGTATCTGCCTGGGAACTATTTATCCCCCTTTCCAGTCCTATCATGGCGAGGACTTGCTCAGAAAGATGATTCCTTCATACAGCCTGCTGGGGTCAAAGGGTAGTTGAGGGAGCTGCACACAGAGGAAGTTGGCAATTATGAAGGATAATTTTAGAAACACAGTTGGCAACTTTCGAAAGGGTGTTTCGCTATCTATTAGCAGGGCGATTCTTTTTTTAAATCCCAGAAAAATGTCTACAGTACATCTGGACACAACCCCATAATGAAATCTTTCTGTACTCTAGCCCTGCTTGGGAAGATTTATTTATTTATTTATTTTTGCTATTGAAATAAGCATAAAAGCCTCCTCAGAGTTCCAAGTTACCCAGGTCCACGAGTGAGGTTTTTTTTGCCAGTTCCAGTTTTACTTTTGCAAAGCAATGCAGTATGGAATTTGTAGTTCTTGTTTTTACCGATTGGAATCAATGCTGCAGGTCCCACAATGCATCAGGATAAGTGTCAAAAATCCAGGACTGGCTTAAAATCTCGCTTCTGGAACTGGGTAATTGGCAACTCTGACTCTAGGCTGTGCAGAGATGGAGGGGCTGAGCTGGATTACTGGTAAGGTTACCAGATGCCCCTGATTTTCAGGAATTGTTCCCAATTTTGTAATAGTGTGACGGACTCTATGGATTATAACCACCTCCAGTCCACTGAGGATAGAGGCAAAGGACTTTGTTCTCTGATACAGTCTTCTCAATCCTGGTAGGAGACAATGTAAGCTAAATTTTTTTCCTGAAAAAGAGAGGTCATTTAAAAAATATATAGAATATCCATATATATAAAGTTTATGAACTGAGTACAGAGTATGAACTGCATACCGAGAGCTCTTTTTTCAGTGTGTTGAATCAAGACTTTTCTATGAAGTTTTTTAAATTTTAGATTATTGTGCACATAAAATATAGCTATGGTAAAAAAAAACAAAAAACAAAATGAAACTGATAATTAAATTTGGATGCACCGGTTATCTTATACAGTCTCGGGCTGTACTGTATGGCCAACACCTATTCATTTTGATGGTCCTTTATAAAATATATATTTCTTAAAAATTGGTTGAGTAGTGGGAGGTTTTGTTATGGTATATTTGTACACCCCCTTTGGTTACACAGAGATTTGGTTTTTTTGTTTTTGCAAAATAAATTTTAAGCATATATGTATGTATGCATGCTTATAACTCCAGAAGGGTCGCTACTGTCTTTTTTAAACGTTTGAAATTACCAAATGCTACCTAGACTGGTCAATTCTAAATATATGGGGAAAGAATGCCCGAGGAGGGAGTATGCCTGCCCCTCTAGGCGTCCCAGATTTGTTCTCTAAAAATTTGGCAACGGCTTTCAGTGTTCCCTACTTTAGTTGCAGGTAGCCATCCCTGATGATATAGTGGAACACTCAATTATATGTGCCCTTTGTTAATTGGTGCTTAGACACAGGGTCAAAGTTCAGATGCATCTCTACTTTGGATAGGTGCACATTCCTGGCCTGGGCAGGCCGGCAGTATCAGCTCTGAAGTTCCTTCCTCCAATGATACCTGCACAGTCTCTGCAGCCACAGTGGAGAAAATGATCATCGACATTTCGTACTATAGTCAACGACGAGACGTGTTATTATTCAAATGAATAGCTTGGTGCATCAGTCACCTTCAGTCTCTCAAATATATAGCGTCACTCCCTTGCCACAGATCTGCCTTCCCTGCCCACATAAAGGGTGTACAGAAAGCTCCAATTGCTATTGAATGGGACTAACGTTAGTTCATGCAGAGAAAGCCTTTGCACCAAAATCAGTAACTAAAATGATTTCAGAAATAATGAGAGCTGGAAACTCCACCACTGAATCAGGTGTAATTAATATGGTAACTTCAGACCCTGAACAGATTCTACTGTCTCCAGTCCTATGCATGCAGACACACATGCAGGTCTTTTCCCCATCAGGCCAATAGAGGGCAGCTGTAGTCATGTCTTTCTGATTTCCTCTTTGAAAAATATCTCCAGTGAGTGTTCAGTGCTTTTCCTGTTGATGTTTTTATCTGCTGGAATCAGGCATTCTCTCGACTTAGCAAAGAAAGACATTCAGAAGAGCAGAGGGTTTGGGGCTAGTGTTGAAGCAAAAACTGGTCTTTGGCACTGAACCAGGAATGAAACTGAGAAGACTAGATGACTTTACAGTCCACGTCCGCTGTGAGATTCTGTTTCTGTAAATTAGTTAAACACCCACTAGCTGAAGATATTCAGGAAAGAATAACAGAGTACAACCACACACAAAAAAGGCTAAATTTTAGGGGGTCAATATTCAGCCCACGGCAGTCAGTGCTGGTAAAGCACCTGTCCGCCATGGGCAAAGGTGAAACCAGATATTCAAGCTCTGCAGCTTATCCAGGGTCCAGCACTGAATATTCAGTTTTGTCACTGACCTGTTTTGCTGTCCAATTAGCAGAGATTTTTAGATGCTAACTGGATAGCAAAACCGCATAAAGTTAGGACAGCTGCTGACCTTCCCTAACTTTACACAGTTCTCTCTCCACTAATCAGATAGGCGCCAGGACCACCTCAGCCCAGCCCACCCCACCCCAGCACTATCCACTTAGTGCCACAGCAATCTGGAGGGCTATTCAGTGGTGCTGGCTGAATATTAGCAACGGAGACATTTATACGGTTTGCAGGACATCAGTTCACCTGGTTTTCCTCTTCCTCATGTTGTCTGCTTCAAATTTTGGTCCAAAACTCAGGCACGGACCCACGTCAAGGGGAACAAACCAGTACAACAAACGTGGAAACCTCAGAAGGATAAAGCAAACTTTATTGTGAAACAACTGCCACTGGCCCAACACAGGCCGTGTTTCGCTGCCTTCTTCAGGGGCACTAAAGTGGACTTAAAAGCTACAAATACATAAATAAAACTATTAGTAACAATGAAACATTCAAAACATAAAATAATAAATTAAGCCTTAGAATAATATGCAAATAACATACAAATTAATCAATAAATTACACACTTAAAAATAATAAGTAGATAATAAAATCAAAAGTACAAGCTTAAAAATGAGTTGTATATACAAAAATTAGAAAACATTAATAACAGTCATAAAAAATGGTCATAAAAATCATAAAATTACAGAAAGATTAAGAAACATAAAAGCTAAAAGATACATACCTGCTTTTATCCTTGTACTTATGTTTAATACTACACCTTTTTGGGAGAGGAAGAAAACATGTATAGATTAAAGATATATATAGTGTAATAAACCATTGAGCATGACAGAAGAGCGCACGATACAGGACCCAACACTTAAAAAAGGGGGGGAAGAAGTGTGTCAGAGGAGTCTGCACTAGAAAAATTAATGGTCATTGGTGTAACAAAAATAAAAATAAAAAGAATAAAAATCAAATCCTTATTCTTTACCCTGCAAGGTTTACTTTCCAACGCGTGTGAAAAAGGAAAAAATCCTTAACACTATACAGCAAACCTTCTGAGGTTTCCACGTTTGTTGTACTGGTTTGCTTCAAATTTTGTGCAGGCTATGAGTTGGGGAGAGGGAGGGGGATTCCAAAGAGCAAGATTTTTTTTTTTAGTTATTAACTCCAACAGTTGCCAGACAAAACATTTGAATGTTTACCCCAAAGGTCCTCATTATATTCAGAATCTCTGTACCTACCAATGCTGCAGACTCAGTTTCTGAACAAGGGAGCCCACACAGAGGGGCAAAGGGGACCATCTTTCCCCCTCCCCTTATTTTAATGACTAATTGTCTTTATAACTATTTCTATGATTTTGTTTTTTGGCGTCCTTGTGTTTTTTTGTGATGCACCTTCCTCCCCCACCCCCCAAATGTTCAGGCACTCATGGGCAGGGACTGTCTGCTTGCAAGACCCCTTCTGTTAAGAGCTAGCAATTCTGGGCTCAGCACAGAGAAATTACCTAACTGGTGACAAACATAGCAATTAGTGAAGACCAGCAAACAGGATGAAGAAAATCTTTTTAAAAAGAGCGACGTGAATAAAGCAGTTTAACAGAAGCAAAGTGATGAGTGTGGGGGATGAGAACTTTTCATTGGCTTTCATTTCATTTAGAGTTTTCTTGTTTTCTTTGGCAGAGTTTCATTCTGTTTCAGCATGCGGTACCCCAAAATTAGACTGGTTGCTTCATTTTAGCTTTAAGTGAAACAAAATTTGACAAAATGAAAATAACAGCCCTAAAGCAGAGTGGAAGCTGTCAAAGTAAAACAAAAAAAAGCCACTAATCAGCTAGGTGCCAGGACCAGGACCGCCCCCGCCCCGCCCATGGAGCACCGTGTGCTTGCTGTGAATGCAGTGCAATTGACACGGAGACTGAGAACACAGATTATACTGACAAAATCAGTTGACTGTTTTCTTAATGGGTCCATGGACTGGTTGCAAAAAAGATTCACACAGCACCTGGTACAGTTGGATGGGCTTCCTTAGTGTACAGCGGGAGACCCTCGATTGGGCCCCTGGACAGGTTACAGAAAGAACAGCAGGCACTGCAGGCCTCACAGCAGGCTGGGGATTTAATCAAGTGCAATTGTTTGAGGGTTGTTGAAAACGCAAGGCACAGAGAAGGTAACCTCCACTGCACCGCTGGTTTTGTCCAAGCAAGCCTACTGGGCACACTGGATGCACGATGTCAGTCTTCATTTGCCATCATTTGCTATGTTACTATATGTTAGTATGCAAATATTTACATTCAAAAACCAAAAGTGTGCCCCTTATTAACATGCATCAGTTTCACTTGTATTCAGTGTATGTATTACCCCAGCTGGCAAATGCCTACTTAATACACCATGTCTCAGGACCTTATCAGGGGCTGAGAGAGCAGTGCGGCCCACAGGGCACAAGAATGGAAGGGGCGCTGATAAATTTCATTTTAGTTTTGTCTCAACAAGGCCCACTCACAGGGCAGAAACAAAAACAACAAAATAGCCCTCCCTCCAGCATCTTAGCACATCTACAGGGCAGGAATGATCCCCAGTCCTTTGGAAATGACACCAGACGCTGATGCAATTATAGAATGAGATGCTGAGTGGAGAAAATGGGGGAAAAGGCCCAGGAGAGCTCTTATTAGAGATGTGCATCTGTTTGTTAGAGTACCTTAAAAATTCAGTGCATGCTAAAGTGATTTAATGTGCACTAAACTAAGAATTCACATGAGTTAAGTCAATTAGTGCATGTTAGAACATTTTAACATGTATTAAAGCCTTCTTATTACAACGAAGATGTGAAATGAAGCAAAAAAACATCCAAATATCAGGAAAAAGGGCAAATGAATTTTTTTTTTTTAATTGTGTCTCCTGCTTTATTTTCATCCCAGGGAAAGGGGGCGGGGGTTCAGACCCAGAATTTTTCATGTTTCATTTTGTTTCTTTCCCCCCCCTCCCCATTTCAAACAAAACCAAATCAACAAAATGAAAAGAAAAAAAACAACAAACAAACAAACAAAAAACCCAAAAAAGGAAGAAAATGTCTGTGCATATGCCAAAATCATCACATGAACCCTAAAGCGCATAACAAGGGCTAATACAAAATAGTATAAACACAGGGGGGTATTAAAATATTTAAAATTTTCATAGTCAGCAGTCAGCATTTTTCTTCAAAAGATAATTGGGGGAGAGAGGACAGATTTATTTATTTAGACAGACTTGTATTCCACCTTATCCTACAATCAAAGTGGTTACATCACATCACAATTGGGGTTATATTTAACATGTGGGTGCTTTACAACATTTAACATGAGGGTATTTAACAGCATTAAGACACACAATTTGAGGGTTACATTTATCATGAGCAATGATGGCCAGTGCAATTAAAGCGACTGGCCATCACAGCTTTAAATAATATCCACATCTGGCCAGCAACACTGAATATGTGGTTGGCTCCTATAGCAATTTAGCTATATGGTCAGTAGCAAAATGTAGCCACTGGACAGTGGCTAAACAGGCAAAAGTTAGGACAGCTTTTTTCTGCCCAACTTTAGCCATTTTAGGTTAGCCAATTAGCATCTAGATATTTCTTCTGACCGGATAACCATGGGTACTGTCCCAAAAACATCCTGACACTAAGCAGTTAGAATCAGGGCATTCAGCTGGCTTTGGAGGGGATATTCAGAGGTACAAACCAGATATGTGCAGCTGAATATCCCACTCAGCGGGATTAAGATGATTTGCAAACCGTGTTGATCCCATTGAGTACTTCCCCTGTGATGATTAAAAATATATGTGTATTCAGCACTATGGAATATAGATATCTGTCACTGACCACCAGGGTCTTGTGATCTTTTCAAATACCACATTAAGATGACATAATTAGATACAGACACTAACGTACTTATATCATGGCGGGGGCCCAATATATTTACCTGCCTAGGAACTACCAAAGGATTAATCATGATCGTGTTACACCTGCTCCAAGGCAGAAGTAACATTGTGCATTTATGTGCCAATCAAATTCAGTACATATGTGTGTGCCTATGGGAAAACAATTATTGTATACGATCCCATGTAGTTTACTGTTGGTTTAAACCAATTGGGCTCTGTTTTCATAAGTCTTTTTTTGTTTTCATGATTAAGAAGCTAGAGTCAGCAGGATCCGACCAGCTTGCTAAAAGGCAGCCCCTAGGTCTGTGATAAAGGGATCATGAGTTACTTTGTTTACCCGAGGCAATTGATCAGATAGACAGGTGGGTCAGAGGTGGTACAGTCAAATCTCAAGGGAGCAATGAAAAGTTAGCAGAGGGCAGATGTGATAAGCGGAAAGGAATGATCTCAGAGGAGGACCTGTGAGTTTGTGATAGTTCATTGCTCCAGCTGGATTTTGGAGAGGTCTTGGAGAAGGTTCTGAAAGTCTATAACAACCCATGATGCCAGCTGGGCTTCAGAAAAGCCTCAGGGAACTTCTGCAATCCTATAACCACCCATGATTCTCGCTGGATTATGGCATGCTCTGTAGGAAGAGTGGGATCCCTTAGGCATGGTTAATATGGGATACCACAAGAAATCAATATTCTCCCTGCTCCAGATTAAAGAAGCAGTAAATTCCGCATTTGGTGAAACCTTCCATCCCTGTTGAAGTTGGCAGACGTCAAACAAAACTGACAGAAGTACAGTCTAGCTACTAAACTATTTCTGGGAACTGCCTGGATCCTGCAATGGTTCGCTGCTGTTATTGTGAGATTTTGGCCCGGCTGCAGGGTCTGAAAGCATCAAAGCAGAAAGAAGAGGAGCAGGGGATGCGATACAGCAAACATTTCCAAGTAAAGTTTGCCAAAGGGGCACCCTTGCCTTCCCCTGTGCCCTCTGCTCCCCCAACATGCCCTCCACCCCTAACAATGAGGGGGGCCCTTGGCAAAATTATGCCACTGGCGTTGAAGCTTAGTGCAGCTTTTTAGTGCAAGACTTCCTGCATCCAAGGACTCTGTGTTTATAACACAGTATACGAGTAAGAAGGAGACGGAAAGGAACTACAGCTTATTCTGCCACATTCAGAGCGTTGTAGGTGGCTTCAGTTGTAACTAGTGGGACACAATCAAACCACATCAATGCCCTTATTTGGCAGCTGACTTCTAGCAGTACCACCATAACCCCGGCCCCTGCCCCTCACTAATCATCAGGAAAACTCCCTGTAAGAACAGAGGGGTTTGGGATAGCAGGTTTCATGGGAGATTTCAGAGGGGTGTTGGGAGGTTTTAACTGATCTACGTTAACCATTCCACTCCATTCATTAATTGATAGAGGTCTATAAATTAATGAATGGAATGGAACAGGTTAACATACATCGGTTGTTTACGCCATCAAAAAGTAGAAAGACTAGGGGACATGCAATGAAGCTACAATGGAACCCATTTAAGATTAATAAGAGAAAATATTTTTTCACTCCACCCATAATCAAACTCTGGAATTTGTTCCCAGAAGATGTAGTAAAACCTGTTAGTCTAGCTGGGTTGAAAAAGGGTTTGGACAAGTTCCTGGAGGAAAGGTCCATAAACCATTATTAAATAGGACCCGGGAAATCCACTGCTTACCCCAGGATGAGCACTGTGGAAGCTGAGGACTTTGGGTACCTGCCAGGTACTTGTGACTTGGATTGGCCACTGTTGGAAACAGGATATTGGGCTTGAAGGACCTTGGTCTGACCCAGTATGACATATCTTATGTTACCGTGCAATAACTGCAAGGTGCTGTCCACATCCATATCTTAGCCATTTCCCACCCCCTTAGTGTGGGAATCCATGCACTACACATGCGCTTACATACGTAACCCCTGCAATAACTTTATAACACACATAAAATGGTCTTAGGTAAGCAAAATCCTATATAAACTGACCCTTCCAAAGACCAGGCCCCAGGATAGGACAGTGGGCTTGATGGATTTTATAAATATTTGAAAACAATCCAAGAGGGTTTTTTTTTTGTTTTTTTTTTTAGCATATCTAATAACATATTTTTATTAGCACAAGAAGTGACGGGCTCGATATTCAGTGTTGCTGGTGGTTCTGCGTTTTCAATGTGCCGGGCTGCCACCATTCAAAGTAAACCCGGATTTTCAGCACCAGAGCCTATGCGGTGTTGGGTACTGAATATCCGGTTTCACCACCAAGAGTAACTGCTATCGGATCAGCAGTGACATTCAGCCTCTAACTGCATAACAGAATTGTATAAATCTAGGACAACCATTAACCTGTCCTAACTTTATGCAGTTTAGATATCCGGTTAACAGCTGAATATTACCGAGACCAAACCACAGACTGCCATGAAAATCACCAGATGTCTCAGGACAGTCCGTGGGTTACTCCATGGCACCACCTGGTTAGTCCACTGAATATTGGGATTGCCGGAGAGTATGCAGTTTCCAGGTCCAGCAAACTGCTTAAACCCTTTTGAATATCAACCCCAAAAGTTTTTGTTGCAATTTTAACCCTTTTTGCAAGAATTTTGTCTACTTATATTTTTCATCTCGGTCTTTTTGATCTGAATTTAGGAAGATCCCCCTTAAGATTTAATTAAACTATCAAGCTAAGAACATTAGAGCCTTATTTCTACAAACACCCCCACTCTATTCAGTGTCGATGACCTGTAGCCCCCTGTATCCCTTTGCACCAAACAGCACTAGCCTGGCTTCCAGACCAGGATGAAATGAATATTAACATAGTGCCACTGCATGAGTCACTGGTTAAACAAGGAACTGCTTTCCTGTAAGTCACAGTAAAGAGAGCTAATACTCGCTCTAGCAGACGAAACCTTTAGGTAAAAGAGGAAGGAAGATTACAGAGAAAATCAACCGAGACCTGATGTTCTCTTTCTGTGGAAAAAAAAATCAAAAGGCACCACTAGTTAACCTACCAAAAGCATGTATTTCTGAAGTAGTTCACACATAGCAGGAAATACAGGCTTTTGGGGAAAGCTGTAGCATCACTTCGGTCTCCTAGAAGCTGGAGGCAAATTATATCTGTGCGACTCTACAATGCATATATGTCATGAAAATTACCTTTTTGCCTTTCAAATTTAGTTCAGCCTTGGGAATCACTCATTCTGCTAGAAGGCAGGGCAGCAGAGCCTTTGCAAATATAGCTCGTGTTCAAATAGGATACATCCCACCTAGCATTTTGAAGTCATGGGGAGAACAGAATGTGCCAAGACTCACCAGGAATAACTGGATATTTCATAGTAATTTTGGACTTTGCTCTTTCATGACTCAATTCCTTAAAGCATCTAAGGACATAAATATGCCATACTGGGTCAGACCAAGGTCCATCAAGCCCAGTATCCTGTTTCCAACAGTAGCCAATCTAGGTCACAAGTACCTCACAGATTCCCAAAAAGACACAAAGGTGCCACAATGCTTGTATTGGGTCAAGCAGTGATTTCCTGGGTCCTATTTAATAATGGTTTATGGACTTTTCCTCCAGGAACTTGTCCAAATCTTTTTTAAACCCAGCAACACTAACAGCTTTTACTACATCCTCCGGTAATGAATTCCAGAGTTTCATTATGCATTAAGTGAAAAAATATTTTCTTTTATTAGTCTTAAATGGGTTATACTGTAGCCGCATTGCGTGTCCCCTAGTCTTTCTACTTTTTGATGGCATAAACAATCGATCTACGTTTACCCATTCCACTCCATTCAATAATTTATAGACTTCTATCATATCTCCCCTCAGCTGTCTCTTTTCCAGATTGAAGAGCACTAACCTTTTTAACCTCTCCTCATAAGGGTATCCTTCCATCCCCTTTACCATTTTGGTGGTCTTCTCTGTATCTTTTCTAATTTTGCTATATCCTTTTTAAGATAAGGGTTCCGAGAAGGGCTAGCACTGGATGTCTCAGTGTCCAAGGAATACAGAAAAAGATTGTTTCACCTCCTGAAATAAGTCAGACCAAGAAAGTATGAATCAGAAATGAAACTGGCTTTGCTCAGTTACTGTCACTGAGACTTGTCCAAAGCAACAAATAGGTCTGTAGAAACTGAACAGATAGAGGCATGTTTACTAATCTGCACTAGCTGTTAAGTGAGGCTAATGGCCTGCAATAACAGCGTCTGCACTAAACAGACAGGATGGGATTAATTCTACACTATCTGTTTGGCACATGATAGAGGGGGAAATGGGTGTTATAAGTAGGAGCATGGGGCATGTCGGCACATCGTTGTTTCTCCCAGGACAAGCAGGATGAGTCAGCCACAAGTAGATGACGTCATCCGAAGGTGCCATAGACGGAAGTACTCTCAGTAGCCCAGAAGGCTTTAGCCCTCTGGGCATGACCAGTAGCCCTGCCTATGGATCCGCCCCTAGCTGGTCAGTTTTTGTCTTCCGCCTTGCCAGCAAGCCGTTTTTTTATTTTACTCTCTAACCTCACCAATTCGCTGCTAGCTCTGATTTGCACAGTTATTTTGCACAGTTCGTTTGTCCCATGCTATGTTGCTTGGTCATTACTGTTATGTTGCACATTAATTGTCCCACGCTATATTGCTTGGTCATTATTATTGTTGCACATTAAACCTTCCTTGTTACACCTTACTACCCTGCCTCCATCATCTTTGCCTGTCCTGCCCCCCCCCTCCGCCGCTATAGGTGTAGCTGGGGAGGCACCACTTGTGGCTGACTCATCCTGCTTGTCCTGGGAGAAAACTGAGTTACTTACCTGTAACGAGAGTTCTCCAGGGACAGCAGGATAAGTCAGCCACACTTTCCCACCCTCCTCCCCAGCGGGGGGGCATACCTCTATGATCTGCCTCCTAGCTCTTGGCGTGCCTCAGCTGGAGAAGTTCTGACCAGCTAGGGGCGTATCCGGAGGCAGGGCTACTGGTCATGCCCAGAGGGCTAAAGCCTTCTGGGCTACTGAGAGTACTTCCATCTATGGCGCCGTCGGATGACGTCACCCACTTGTGGCTGACTTATCCTGCTGTCCCTGGAGAACTCACGTTACAGGTAAGTAACTTGGTTTGCAGGTAGAATGGGTACAGAACTAGCACACATTAGGGTCCAAATTAGTGCAACAAATCCCTAGTGCACTATAGTAGACACACCTATAGTGGGGAGGGTGTTTTAGAAGGATTGCGTACCATTTTCTCATATAAATGCCATAAAAAATTGACTTGCTCAAAATCAATATCCCCGCTTACACTGAACAACCACAAATTCCTCAGATAAATTTTGTCGAACAATAACCACAGGTGGGGATTAGCCACTACTGCAAGTCGGGTCCTTTTTACTCATTTGCAGTAAAATTCAAGCAATCATTTTAAACATGCCCTTATCTTGAATACATGATAGAGCCAGGAGCTAAGCAATCAGGGTGAGTCCACGACACAGTATTATCTTTCGGGTTTCTACACTTGTAAACCCTGCATCAGGTCAGCATTCACCACCGCAAGACTCCATCGAAAATCATGAATAAAACTCAGGGAGTTATTTACATAGTTATTCTCTGCCCCCGTTGGCTCAGCGGTAAACAGAAATTCTGGTTGTGACATCAGATGCTATGGGGCTATTCGTGTCTTCTCCCGGCTACAACTAACTTCTCCACCGGTTGTGCAGGGAAGTTAGATGGGGCAGCTCGGGGCGGAATCTGGGCGGTCGCCAGCCCTGGATGTACAGGGCCGATTCTAATGTCAGCCCTGTATGTTCAGGGCTGACGACTTATACAGGGAAGTTATTCCACCTGCGAGGTGGAATAACTTCCCCGTATGTCATTTTGCGGTGGGCCCCGGGATTGCAATGGGCATGATCACGGGTCAGACTGTGGGGAATGAGGTCCTGCAGTCCGGCGACCAGCATTGCGGTTCTTTAATGGAGCCACGGCGCCATGGCAACATGACATCATGGCCCTGTAGCTCCATTGAAGAGCCTTGACTGAGTTAGCCAGAGAGTGTCCTGCACATGCAGGATTGTTTGCGATTCTGTTCCCATGGGGCTAGATGTGCCGCATGGGATCAGAATTGCGATTCCCTCTATATGTCCAGTTCAGACTTTCGATGGGTCTTCAATGTCTCAAACTCACCCAGGATGGATCCCTAATGAAGCACAAATAGTACTTTGTCCCACATTAGAGGCACTCCATCAGAAAAAGTGGTGGCCCATGTGACTACCACCTATGCAGCCCTCAACCACAGACAAGGCCAGTGCAAAAATATCAGGCGCTCTAGGCAAAGTTTTCCAGTGCCACCCATCCTCCTGTACACCTCCCTAATGGCCACAGTGCTTCTTTACCTTGCAGCTCAGCCCTCTGTTCCATGGGCAGCAGGAGAAAAGGTACTTAAGAGCGCACTTAAGAGCGCATCAGTTTAGCATGGGGAGTCAGGGGCAATCACGCTAACATCCCAGCAATTCAACTTCAGCCTCCTGCCCTCAGCCAGCATGCATGAGAACAGTTGCTTAGAAGCGCGTCAGATTCCTCTATGGTACGGAGTCAGACTCACAAGATGATCTGTAAGATTAACCCCATTCCACAGATGAAACTGACACGCTCTTAAGCGCCCTCTCTCATGCTAGTGTTGCAGAGCATGAGATTGAAGTTGAATTGCCAGGATTTACGTTAGTGCGGTGTGACTGTCCGGACCTCCCCATGCTGCAGAGGATATTGATTCGCTCTTTTTAAGCATCTTTCCTGCTGTTGACCATGGAGCCAGGGGCTGAGCTACTGGCTTGCCGCTGTCCATCTGCCATCCCTACAATACTGCACTCTAGGCAGCTGCCTAGTAAACCTAACATAAGCGCCATCCCTGACTCCTACGCTGCCAATAGGCTCTCATCTATAAAACGTAAACTACAATTTCAGGGGTACAAACTTAATTTACCCAGCAGATGTACATCTTATCTAGACAGTGTTTGAAAATCACCACTACTCAGATAATTTTGAGGTATCTCACTCTGACCTTTCGCTATGGAGGTCACTTTAGAAATCCTATACATGTCTTGGATGTCTGAAAATGTGCTTAGAGATGTCCAAAGCACAGAAACATCTGCAGAGCCATTTTAGAAGCCGGCTCTGAGGACGTCCCTGGCGTGAGGACCTCTAAGTCTGAATGGGGGCATGGAGGAGATCAGGGCATTTCCAGGATCCCAGACATCCCCGCCTGGTCTCCGAAATGTCATGGACATCTGGCATCATGTCTAACGTTAGACCTGCTCCAGGCATGAAAAGGCATCATTTTAGCTGAAAAACATCCAGAGGGTGTAGACAAGAAAACAATCCATCATCTCCACTACTCAGCTCAATGTCATTGGCTGGCTGTTCCTAACTCACTGCTCTAACTATCAGGCTGCCCTAGACATCCAGGTTCTGAAATACAGTTCTGGGGATGTCTAGGTAGATGCAGAGATCTCTGGATGTCTACAGCAGCCTAATGGTTAGAGTAGTGCATTAGGAACAGGCAGCCAGGGTTCTGGGGGTCTATGTAAATGCCCCTGCAGATGTCCATATTGGGCACATCCACATTTGTGAAATCCCATCTGCACCTGAATGTGTCTGCTTTTTTCAGATATTCTGGCTTAGACATCCCAGACTGCGCTTGGACATCTCTACTAAAATTCCCCCCTATATGGATAGTGTTGGGTCATTCAGAGGTATTTTTGGCCCAGTACTATCAGTGTAGTGGCTACAGGTAAGCAGAGTGGTGTTAAATTGCTACGTCGTTTTCTCTTGCTTTCCCTTTTCTGGCTAGGTGAATTACAGTGTATTAGTTCTTCTCTTTTTTTTCTCAGTATGTATACTGTTTTATTTTTTAGGTTATTGATCTTTCCTTTTAAATGTGTTTTATTTAGTAATATTTGTAAACAGACTTCACGTTTGTGAAGGGCGGTATTGAAGGTTTGAAATAAACGTAAACATAAACATGTTAGATGGCTACCGGTGAATGTCAAACTCCATTTGAATATATTGGCAGTGCAGATTTTTATTTATAGCTTGGCTTCTTAATTGGCTCTGCCTGAAACTCCAGTTTTCTAAAACCCAGGCACTTATGGATGCAGATGTCGGCATTTGCATGCATAGGTCATGAGTTGGCACTTACACGTGAATGTACTGGCACTTGTATGGTCAAAACCCTCGGTGATGGCCTTCTTTCTATGACTGTTATGCTTTGTAAAATGCTACAGATCATGTGTGTATTTCCCCACAGTCTTATATGTATTTTACAAAAGGCTCCATGTTCAGTGAGCCTTTTGTAAAATACTTGGGAAATTGTGCACGTCCCAACTTGTCCATCCCTTTTCCTTCGTAGATGACCTATGCAAAATCTGTACCCTTCCATAACAGGAATCTTCATCGAGAGTCTATTAAACTGTGAACTTTATTTTGCTTCAACTTTTCTTTCCACTGATCACCATTCAAAGCCAAGATCTGGTCATTCTTAAAGTACACCAAGCAACATTTGTGTACATATTTTACAAGGAAGGCCAGACAATACAGGTAGGTATCATTTGAAGATAAATAAATGGATTCAGACATTTTTCAAATGTGTTCATTATACTACCCAATACAACATCCTCCCAGCTGCTACTTCAAACCACTAGACCTGACTAGACAATGCCAGTTTCATACCAGTAATGAGTTCACAAGCCCTAAGCCAGTTGCAGACATAATGAAAGAATTGTTAATGTAGTCTTAAATCAATGAAAAAAGATCTGAAAACCTGTCTGGTAACCTGAGAAATACCATATATACCTCACATCCTCTGTTCATAACAGTGCCATTGGCAAAAAGTCCTAGAACACCAGTGAGTTACACCCATTATCCACATTCTCAGTGTATAAAAGTTTATTTTAATATTGTAAACCACTTTGTACTTACAAAAGCAGTCTATCAAGTTTTTGTAGTAACATCAACGAGCTAATACACAATTGGAATACCACGATATCCGCAGCATCCGAAGCATCAGCGAACAAAGCCCCCACCAGACCCCCTTCCACAAAAGCCAGATGGTTCACCCCCAGTCTTCAGAAACTAAAAACAAAACTCAGAGGAACTGAAAGAAAATGGAGAAAAACCAAAGACGAAAACGACAAAACAAAATATTTAAATGAACTCAATATGTATCACCATGAGACCGACAAAGCAAAGAAAATTTACCACATGAAAATCATAAACACCTCCATAAACAAACCACGTGAACTTTTTCGGATTGTCAAACAACTGACAAAAACACCCCAGAACTCAGACCAACTACCGAAGATCCCACCAGAACTACTGGCCCGACAATACAAACAACTACAACCTCCACTGAACTCTCAACAGAACTCACAGCTGAACAGTGAGACAACCACAAAAGACCTCCATCCTAACCTACACAATGACTGGAACACATTCAAAGAAATCTCACCAGATGAAATATCAATCACCATTGCATGCCTCAACACCACCACCTCTCCGCTAGACCCGTGCCCCACCGACTGGAAAAAGAAAACTCGAAACGAACTGAGCATACCACTAGCCCATATCGTCAAAGAATCCTTCTCCCAAGGATGCATGCCAGATGCCCTCAAAACCACAATCATCCGACCATCATTAAAAAAACAAAACCTGGACCCACTAGACCCAGCATCTTACAGACCCATAGCAAGCCTACCCTTCACTGCCAAGATAATCGAGAAGATCGTCCAGCAGCAACTACAGGAACACCTTGATCTCAACAACATACTCGATCCACAACAACACGGATTCCACCCTCTACATGGAGTTGAGACCCTCATGACCACACTGATGAACACTCTCCTCATAGGAACGCAAGAAAAACACTCTGGATATGCCATGATCTTCCTTGACATATCTGCAGCTTTCGACACCATCTCCCACAACATCCTTATACGCAGACTACAGACAAT
This sequence comes from Ichthyophis bannanicus, assembly GCA_033557465.1. Lineage (NCBI taxonomy): Eukaryota > Metazoa > Chordata > Amphibia > Gymnophiona > Ichthyophiidae > Ichthyophis > Ichthyophis bannanicus. The sequence continues at coordinate 111,577,470 of CM066049.1, read as the reverse complement.
TGGGATCAAAGACACTGTATTACAATGGTTCCAATCATATCTAACTAACAGAAAGCAACTAATCTGCACCAGCAACACGACATCCCCCCCATTCCAACAACACCAAGGAGTCCCCCAAGGATCCACACTATCAGCCATGCTTTTCAACATTTACCTCCAACAACTCTGCTCAGTCATACACACTCACAACATTAGCTTTCACATTTATGCAGACGATATCATGCTCTATGCCCCCATTACAACCACGGACCCAACAAACACCCACCTATCAACATGCTTCACAGAGGTGTCCAACTGGTTACAAGCAAACAACCTCTCCATCAACATAAAGAAGACAGAAGCCCTCATAGTCACAAAAGACCCAGACTTTACACCACCTACACACCTCAACATAGGCACCACAAACATTCAAATACAACCACAAATAAGGTACCTGGGCATTATCATCGACCAAGCACTCACCTTAAAGCAACAAATCGCCAAAACCTCCGGAACTATATTCCACAAAGCAAGGACAGTCCAACGTCTCAGACCCCTTCTTGAACATCAAGACTTCCGAACTGTAATGCAAGCCATGACGCTCCCACATCTGGACTACTGTAATATATTATACCATGGACTTCCAGCCACACAGACGAACCCCCTCCGAACAGCATTGAACACCACGGCGAGAATCATTCAGGGAGCAAAGAAGACCGACCACATCACCCCGATTTTGAAAGACCTACACATACTCCCCCTCAAAGCAAGGACTAAATACAAAGCCATCCTACTCACCCACAAAGCCATACATCAAACGCGAAACTCCCAACTTCACACCCTACTGTCTCGACCAGCTCACGGCAGAACCACCAGACAAGCCTCCAGCAACTCCCTCACCATCCCTCACAAAAGAACCAAATGCTCGCAACGGACCTGCAATCGAGCCTTTGAACTGTATGCTCCATCCTTATGGAACTCTCTACCGAACTGTCTCCGAAATAACACCGATTTACTATCTTTTAGAAAGCAGCTGAAAACCATCCTGTTTCAAGAATACCTCGACATGACTCCCACCAAAAAGCGAAATAACCTCTGATCTCTCCCACCATGACCACCCAACTCAAACTATACTAACACAACCATGTCCAAAAATCTGTCCGTCCAAAGTCTGTCCTATGTCTTTTGTTGAAATCATCAATGTAGCCTCCCCGGTGATGGCCCCACCCTACACGTAAATCCCCCCCCCCCTTTTTATGTAACGCCGCTTTGACCCGGTGAAAAGCGGGATATACATACAGCTAAATAAATAAATAAATATACCACCTATTGTCTACACTTCTGCCTATAAGAGTTTCACAGAAGTGTCTCTTAGCAGTTACATCATTGGGCTATGAGGTCAGAAAGAAGAGACTGTGTTGCATCTCAGACACTCTCAAAGCATCCCAAGCGAGTCAAGGTACAAGACATCCTAAGCGAGCCTTCAGCCTTTGTCCTCTTCCACCCTATTGATTTTCTGGCTCATGGACAACCCACCCTTAGAAGCTGAATTAAGGAGAGATTTTCTAACTGTACACACTTAGAAACAGTATACACATGCCTTTGCTGCATGGGTACCAGAAACATTTTAAAGTGAAAGACTGCATGTATTTCCATTTTGAAAATGACTGCAAAGAATTTATACAGATGTAGATATACCTGCTCTTGAACACACACACTCAAAGTTCTCCGCGTAAAGTACATGCATATTTTATAAAGTATGTCGGTGCTTCCCTCTCTCCATTCTCACCCCATGGAATACCCCTCCCCCCCATCTCAGTCTGAGTAAGCTTACGCACATGGAGGTTGTGTGGTTCTAAGTTTATATGCATGTAGGAAGAGCGGGTTTACTAAAGCCTATTTCTACAGTAGGGATGTGCACAGGGTAAAACTTAATGTGTGAAATGAATTGAAAAAGGTTCCAAAATTGTGAATAAAGGTCAAAGAAGCTAAAAAAGAACTTAACTTTTAATGAAAAAAAGTCAAGGACTGTAAGAACTTTTTAAGGTTTACAGATCAACATGTTAATTTGTAGATTAATACATGTTAAATCAATTTTGTGCATACTACAAGGGTAATGTAAAGGATTTTTCATGCCTAAAACCTTATTTAATGTGTACAAAATACTTCTTAAAAAATTACCCTACGGGCAGGGCCGACATGACCATTAGGCAAACCAGGCAACTGCCTTGAGCACCCATAGTCGAGAGGGCAGCCCGTTGCTGCTGCTGCTGCCACCCCCACCCCTCTCTGGGACCCACAGCAACAGTAATGGTCACTAAGAGCCCCTCAGTGCTTATTTTCAACCCCTGATGCTGCAAGACTATTTCTGATCTGCCCCCTCCTAAGGCAGGCTCCTAAATTTGTGCCCAATTTTCAGACAAATTTAGGATCCTAAGAGCCTGATATTCAAAGGATATATGCTCCTAAATTATCCTCTTTGAAAATTTACTAGGGTTGAGTCCCTAAATTTAGAATCAAAATTTCACTAAACTCCTGAATTTAGGAACATAAGAAGGGTGTGACAACAGGAGCGGATTTAGGGTGGGGAAAAATATTAGGTGCTTAGCACTGACGTCCAGCACCAGACTCAAATTAGGTTCATACATCTAGGGAAAAGAATGGCAGTCCTAAACTTATAAGCAGAGGGGGAAATATTCAAAACCATTTAGATGGTTGGAATGAATATCCTAGTTTTGTCCCCTAAGCGCCCCAAAACTAACCGGAGGTCTGTGGTGGATGGGAGCGGAAATATCATGGTTCCCTTACCGATGCCACCTCTGCTGTCCCCAGAGAGGGGCAGCAGCTGCAGGAATGGGGAGTGGGGAAGGTGGTAGGATGGAGGGTCCACCTAGAGTGCCTCTGATCCTTGCATCGGCCCTGATGTTAACTGCTTAGCACACTTTAGTAAAAAGGGACCTTAAGGCTCCTATTAAGCTCTTAAATTTGTGCCCTATATTCAGCCCTGGGAATGGAATAGCAGCCTAATGCTTAGAGCAACTGCCTATTACCCAGAAGATCAAGAGTTTGATTCCCACTGGCACTCCTTGGGCAAGTCACTTAACTCTCCATTGCCTCAAAAGAAAAGGCCTGACAATCTAGTTCTGGTTACCCATCGCCAAGAAAACCCAGGGGCTGCTGGTCACCAGGAGTCAGAACCAACTTGACAGCCCTTATCATTCCATGGTGTGACTGCACCTTGAGTATTGTGTGTGCAATTCTGGTCACCATATCTTAGAAAGGATATAATGTTATTAGAAAAGGTACAGAGAACAGCCATCAAAATGGTAAAGGGGATGGAAGGATACCCCTATGAAGAAAGGCTAAAAAGGTTAGGGCTCTTCAACCTGGAAAGGAGACAGCTGAGGGGAGACAGCTGAGAGGAGTGGAGGAGTGGCCTAGTGGTTGGGGCAAGGTACTTCAGGCCAGAAGGTCAGGGGTTCAAATCCCACTAGAGGACAGCAACCTTGGGCTGGAAGGACTGGGGTTTCTAGTCCCACAGGTGCTCCTTGTGGTCTTGGGCAAGCCACTTAACCCTCTATAGCCCATGTTCCCTGTAAAATAGTTATCTCCAAGTTATAATGCCCTGTTCAATGTAATTTCAGTTTGCTCAATGTAAACCACACTGATGCAGAATAGCACAGTATATAAGAGAATGTAAATAAATATGATAGAGGTTTATAAATTAATGAACAGAGTGGAACAGGTAAACGTAAATCAATTGTTTATGTTATCAGAATATAGAAAGACTAGGGGACATGCAATGAAGCTACAGGGTAAACTATTTAAGACTAATAAAAGAAAATATTTTTCACTCAACGTGTAATCAAACTCTAGAATTTGTTACCAGAGGATGTAGTAAAGGCTGTTAGTGTAGCTGAGTTTAAAAAAAAGCTTTGACAAGTTCCTGGAGGAAAGATCCATTAACCATTCTTAAAAGGGACCCAGGATATCACTGCTTGACCCAATACAAGCATTGTGGAACCTGTGTCTTGGGGAAACTTCTAGGTACTTGTGACCTAGATTGGCCAATGTTGGATACAGGATACTGGGCTTGATGGACCTTGGTCTGACCCAGTATGGCATATCTTATGTTCTTATGTTACTAAATTTTCAGAGGGACCAGTTTGGAAGCATAACTCTCAAAGTTAGGAAAATTATTCCTTTTAATATCAAGCCCGTAGTTTATAAAATGCACATCTGTGTGTGTAATTCACTGCCTATATTTAAACCTACTCAGTGCCAAAAGAATCCTTCATGTGGATTACACAAAGAAAAATCACCTTCCCCCCACTCTCCAACCTGACATTTAGCAAAAAGACCCAACTATTTGTTTTGTTGCAAGAGAATTGTCCATGCACACAGCTCTTGGATATGTAGAACAGAGGGCAACATTCCTTCTCCAAAGGGGTTCACAGTGTAACCCCGATCCATGAGGGATATGGTTAATCAGTAGAAGGTCAAAGAGTGAGAGGTGGATAAGTCTGTTCTGTACTCCCATCGCTGTCTGTTCTGCCACCTCCCTGCTATAGCTCTATATTGCTAAATGTACTGCAGTAAAGATGGTCAGTATTGACTGCCCTTCAGTCACTTAGAGGCTATAAGGTAAGCTAATGTTAATGAAACTAGCTATGCTAACATTAATGCACCCTAGTAATCAGCCTTCCGTAATCAGCAATTCTCAAACTGTGTGTTGCAAAACTCTCGTTTGAGATCATGACTACAGTGGCAAAACCCCCCCCAAAAAAACAGGAGTGTGGTGTTATTGGCACGTTCAGGCCAACGGGGTACTATAATTCTGTCTGAATGAACTCAGTGGAAGGTCAGGCCTGCAGCAAACTGTTGACTGATGCTAGAAGTTGGCGTGGAGGCAGGGCTGTGGTCGGAAGAATTTTTATGCTGTAAAATGGGGTGGTGAAGAAAAAAAGGTTTGGGAAGCAGTTTAGAGTTTGTTTTAAAACAATTTCCTAAATACAATAATGGATTCCAGTTTGGACAAACTATTCCAGCCCTCCCATATGACTTATTGCAACTGCATCCTGGATTCCAGTTTCTTTTTAATCTTTCTTTTAAACGACTTGAATGTTGAGCATGGAAATGTTCTAAGATAATTAACTCTGCTTCTCTGCTGTTTTTTTTTTTTCACTGCGTGCCCTGTACCCTGTTGGTAATAATAGGTTTTATTGCTGTAACTTCAATAGATACTAGGTTTTGAAATACGGCTACAGAACACGGAGCCATTACACAAGGTTCAAAGTAATCTGAAAAGAATTCAGCCTGTTCAGTGTGAAAAGGAAGTGGTCATCAACTATAAAACCACTGCAGTAAAAAATTAGACCGAATCAATTCACAGAGGGGTGGCACAGGCCGTTTTAAACCATTTGGACAGGATATGCCTGGATCTTGCTCTTGTGACGAGCCCAATGCAGGACACAGTCATTTGCATAGCTAAGAGCTCATCTGGCATTGACTGCACCAGCTGGTTCATCGCAGAGAAACCAACATAATCTCACCAGGTCTGTCAAGCTCCTAGAGTTTTTGCTGCTGGAGGTGGTGCACTTCCTCTGACCTGGTTCAAACCCATGAAGATTTCTCTCAGATTTTACCTAGATAAAATCAGAGAAAGCATCATACCCAAATCTGAATTTCTAGAAAACAAAGAAAAAGATTGGACAGCATTTCAGTATAGCTTCATACTGTTAGTGAGAAAAGTCAGATGAACACAAAGAGGTAGCTATTTCAGGGGATAGGCGTCACATAAGTTTAAATGGATATAAGGTTTGTTTACTTTTTTATACAATCAAGAGACTTACAAATAGTGGCCTATATTTCTATTGTACTTAACTTTCTATTCCACCTTCAGCTTGACACAAACATATAATTTTGCTGTTTGGCAACTTAAAAACAGCTGGATAGAATATGACGGCAGATAAAGACCAGTATGGTCCATCTAGTCTGCCCAGCAAGGCAGCAAGAGTAGGTGCACCTGCCGCTTCGTGCAGGTCACCCCTCCCCATGACCTTGTTTAGGGGTGTACCCACCACTCCATGCAGGTCACCCCTATTTGATGAGATAAGAGATAGTTATGCTTATTTTGATTTTATCCTGTTGCTATAAAGGGATCCACTGTGTCTGTCCCATGCCATTTTGAATTCTGTCACTGTATTTGCCCTCACCACTTCCATCGGGAGGACATTCCAAGCAACCACCACCCTTTCAGTGAAAAAGTATTTCCTGACATTGCCTTTCAGTTTACCCCCTTGCAGCTTCATGTTATGCCCTCTAGTTTTACATTTTAGAATATCGACCTGCAAGGGCCTAATTTACTAATGTTTATCTCCCATTCTCATGTCCAAGAGGGTGAAGGAGGCCCAAAAGCCTTGCGTTTGCCTCATCACATATGCACTGTCATTGACAGAGATGGAGTTTGTTACCTGGCCTGAATCAGACAAGATAGGCAGACCCATTCCTGGCCTTGTAGCGCTTTATAAACATTTAGTAGTAATAGTAGTAGTAATAGTAGTAGTAGTAGTTTTACTCCTTTGTATCTATTGGCTTACATTTTTAATTTTCTCTTGAATAGACTGGACTGTGCCCACCGGGTCAGATATAAGATTTTGGCACCCAAGATAGGACATGAAAGAGGGGATGAAAGGGTATCAGAATAGTTCTCCTTTGAAATTCATACACCTAAAACAGGGGTTTTCAACCTAGGGTTGGCCCCATCTCGAGGCAGATGTCTGCCTAAGGCAGCAGAATTTTGGGGGCAGCACTTTAATTGTCCAGCATCACCCACCTCTTCCCCCTGCCACCACCATCACATCCCTACCTCCATCCTTCTGCTGGGGCCTGAAGCCACAAAAAATGAAAATCAGCATGGTGGTAGGCCTTTCATCAGCCACCTATGGTCTAAACCTGCAGAGTACCACCCCTTACAATCCAAATTTCCTATTGGAGAGGGGTCTCCACAGGCCCAGCATGCAAGTGGGTGCTGAAAGAACCACTGCTGCGCTGACTTTCATTTTTTGCAGCCTCAAGCTCCAGCAGGAGGATAAAGATTAGGGAGTGGTGGTCAGGACCAGCCCCAGAGTTGGTTCAAGGTGTTGGCACCATCGGCAAACCTGAAGCCTTACACCCCCCCACCAACTGTCAGAATCTATTGTTTAGCTTTGAATGTCCTGATCTTTGTCCCTCCCTCCCCCCTCGAAACTGCCACCCTAGATGAATGCCAAAGCTGTCTGATGATTGGGCTGACCCTGGCGGTGGTGAGGGAACAGGTGGGTGATGCTGGACATGATACGGGGGAGGTAAGGAAAGAGAGATGCTGGACACCTGGTGGGTGGAGAAGAAGCGAAGGGGAGATGCTGTATTATGGGGGAGAAGCAAGGGAAGGGGAGATGCTGGACTGGGGGCAGGGAAGCGGAGATGCTGGACTATTGGAGGGACACATGGTTGAAGTTTCATCTAGGGCATCAGATACCCTTGGGCCTACCTTGTCTCAGCCCAATCCTTGACATACCTATGCAGTCTAATTTTTAGGATATTGATATTGAATATGAATGAGATAGGTTTCTCTCTCACATGATTATTCATTGTAGATATGCTGGAGACTTGACTGGCTGGGCGAGTCATGAATTCTCCTTGGACAAGCAGGATTCATCAGCTACACCTGGTGACGTCCTCTGACGGCGCCGCACAATGCTCAGAAAGGTTTCTGAGCTCTAGGGAGCACTTCCATGTATAGCGCCATTGGAGGACGTCACCAGGTGCGGCTGACTTATCCTGCTGTCCACGGAGAACTACCATTACAGGTAAGTAACCCCACTTACTGGGATGAGAACTAACTGGGTATTTGGTGCCTGAAGAATTCAATGCCCTAAGGCAGTTACTTATGTTGCAGATACCTGTATCTAGGCCGGTATGTCCATAGATACCTGATTCAGGTAAGAAGCCTAACAAAAGCAAATCTTGAATTCATGTCTCTAGAATGCTCTGAAATTGTAATCTAGATCCCCACTACTAAACCATGCCTCCTCCCTTTATATAAATGGGCTCGACAAAAGAAAAATATGAACTAGATGAACAGAGAGATTTGAGGGAGTTATGAATGGCCTAGATCTAACAGAACTGATTTGCAGCATGTTCCAGAGTGCTTCACCCCCATCTTTCCAGTTTACTTTGGGTATACATTTACTCCAGACCAGTTCTCTAGTCTCTCTCTGCTAGTGAATTTATCATTGCATTGAGAATATTGATCTGATTATTGAAAACTGTCAGATAAAAATTATATAGAAACATAGAAATATGACGACAGAAAAAGACCACATGGCCTATCTAGTCTGTCCTTCCATATCATATATATATATATATATATAAAATATATATGTGCCTCTATTCTGAGAAATTCAAATAATTATGCAAAGATACATAAATCTCAGCTTGGAGTGGAGTATTTGCTCAGCCATGGCAAAAATATTCTCTTTAGCACACGAGAAACTGCCAAGGGCCAAATGTCTCCAGCTATTCATTCAGTCAAGTCAGGAATTTTACACAAGTGGATAATCACCTGCCAAAGATGACATCTGTTTTCCTGCTTCCTATCGTAGAATTAGTCAAAAAATAAAACCTATTTCTTCTCGACATTCAAAGCAGACCAGGAGCTAACACAGGCATAGCTTGAAGATTCTCAACAGCCTCTCTGCTTAAGCAGAAACCCTTCTCTCATCTCTCAATGCAGGAAGTGGGCTGACAGTGGCTGAGATTCCTTGCGCTTATACTGATAAACAAATGGCACAGGAAGTGACTGTGGGCCACTCTATACTTCGCTCTCATCTCAGGCTTTCTGTGAACAAATGCTTGATTCTACTATTACATCCCTCCTTGTGAAACTTACTGGATAATGCTTAGGTTTGTTTTTAGACTGAACATGTTTTCAGCCAAAGCAGTTGCTACCATCCCTCCTCCTGCCCCCACTCTCTTTCTCTATGTGAGATTCCTGGGGGTTGGGGGAGGTGTTAAGCTTTCACTTGTAGCTTGAGAATGATTGGATTTCTGCAGTTATTGTAATTCTCTCAAGCAGCTGTTAAAACTTAAGTGGCAAAGATGTGTCTCAGACACTGCCAGCTAAGCAAATCTTCTTAAACAGATGTGTGCTTAATACTGTAATTACAGAATTGCTGTTTGGAACATTACTGCAAATACACACCAGCAAAACTGAGAGAAGTCTTTAATTAAAGGTGTTCTGGCAGCCAGGATACTATACCACTGACAGACAGGATGGAGACACCCTTATCTGTCCTACCCTGCTCATAACAGAGACACAGTATTTAATTGCTCATTGGTGAGGCTGGGGTAGGATCACTCAGACCTCAGGAAACTGCTGAGAATAGAAGGTCTGAGTTTTGCTACTGGGGCCACAATGGTATGTGATCCAGTGTTACTTCAGATAGGGTAGGCAGCTGGTTCTACCTTATAAGAAGCATTTGTGACTAAATAGGAAAACACCCTTGGAGTGTGGGGTTACGTCTGGGGCAATGGTTTGCTTCTGTCTCCAAGAAGAATATTAGACCACGATGTTTGTCTACTGGCTTATTCAATGCCTTCACCTAAAAGTGTATATAAAAAATAGGTGTCATTAAAGGAAATTCAATACAAATCTACACTTGGAGACCTTTAAACCTTAAATAGACACGCAGTGTCCTGATTCAACCAGATGTTAAGTTCTCTCATATGCTTCTGTGCTTGATATGATTTTTTTTTATCCAGTGGATCTCAAAATCATTCATATACAGGCTAGCAAGAGGAGAGGCACGTTTTGAGTATTTTGAGTGAAATCACCATGACTCTGGAAATACACGGGCCGATTCAGAAAACCAGCACAGCCTTTTAAGCACAGATAACACTACTTTTAAGCATACTTACCGCTAGCGCCAAATGCAGAAAAGAGATGGAGCGCGCATAAACAGCAAAGGAAAACTAGCGCACAATTAATGCCAAGAGTATTTAAATCCATCATATATGCCCACTCCTCAACCCTTCAGATTTTCGCTCAGTCTTCCAAGCCCTCATCCTCCCACACTTTTGACTACGCAAATATTATTCTTCATGACGTCCCGAAACATATCCTGCAACCTCTCCAACTGGCCATGAATACACCTGCCCGGTCACTACAAGGTGTCTCCAGGTACGAGCATATCTCACCTATCTTAATGCAACTACACTGGCTCCCCTTATCTAGCCGTCTGACCTATAAAGCTCTTCTCACGTTTAAGATTATTCACAACTCATCTGCACCCTCCCTGTCAACAATCGTCCAACATACCACAGAGAACAGAATGAGAAGATCCAACATGGTAAACACCCTGGTCGCTCCCTCAGCAATAAGGACTTGCACTAAGGCCGTCAGAAACCGCACCTTCTCTTTCTACGCATCTACTTTCTGGAATGCCCTTCCTGCTTCAGTCCGAGTCATTATGGACCAATCTACATTCAGAAAGGCATTAAAGACTCACCTCTTCCAGCTGGTTTATGACCACATAACTTGAGAATGGCTCTAATATGCTGGCCTCTACACTTACACAAACTATTTGAGTCCCGGCTGCACAATATGTAATTAGCTCTCCCTTTCCCTCCCCATTTACCTTGCCTCTATCCACCCCTTCCCCTTTCCTCCCTCTCACCTTATCCTCATGTTGACTCTTTCATTTGTCACTATGTACATACATCTTGTTATTTGATTCATTGTTCATGCCTGTTCTATACAAAGTTGCTTGACTGTTCGTTTCTTGTAAACAGCTCTGATACTAAATAGAGCGGTATATAAAAGCTATTAAATAAATAAAATAAATAAATTATAGGCAAATGAGCTGTACATAATAAAATAGTATGCTGATATTGGCTGTGCTCAATGCAGAGAAATCTGTAGAGGATTTCACAAACAGCTTTAGTGCCAATATCTTTACGCCTGGTCTTGAGGTGGCTTTTAAACATTAGCGCAAGCCCCCAATAGTATTTTGATGGCATCAGGTGCTTTCCCCCAATGTCATCAAAATACTATTGAGGGCTGGTGCCCCTGACAGAAAGCAAATCCATGGTTGCCCTGTGGCCCCAATCCCTCTACCCCATCCCAAATTAAAATAAACTTGGTGGCCCAGCAGTCCCAAACCCCCACCCACCTCCCCATACCTTTACAAATGAGAAGGAGCGCTGCACACATACTTATGCTCTTGACCCACCATCTGGAAAAATGGCGGTGCCTGATTCTCTGTGGTGCATCCTGGGATGTACCAAGTGAGGTCAGACTGTCATATAAGGTAAAATATGCCTTATATGACAATCTGATTCCACCTGGTGCATCCCAGGATGCACTGCGTGGGGACCAGGTGCTGCCATTTTTCAAGATGGTGAGGCAAGTGCAGGAGCATGTGGAGAACGCGCCTGCTCGGTTATAAAGGTACCAAGAAGGTGTGGGGAGTTCAGGTCCACTGAGCCACCAGGGTTATTTTTAGTTGGGTGGGGGTGCGGGGGGGTTCAGGGCTGCTGGGCTACCAGCTACATTTTTAGTTGGGTGGGTGAGCGGTTCGGGGGCCACTGGAGTACTAGGTTTATTTTTAGTTGGGTGGCGAGTTCAGGGCTGCTGGGCCACCAGGTTTATTTTTAGTTGGGAGAGGGGATGTGGGGGGAGAAAAATCAGGGTCACTGGGCCACCAGGGATTTGCTTTCTGATTTTGATGGCATTGATGGCTTTTCCCAATGCCTGGATCATCTGAGGGGAGTTTGACATTTCCCTTAGATGATCCAGACATCAGAGAAAGCCCCCAATGCCATCAAAATACTGTCAGGGCTTATTTGCAAATTAGCCACACAGTTCCCCTGTTTCTCTGGGATAGCATGCCAAACTTACAATTTACACCAGCTTCTTGTGTGCATGTTTGGCTCGCTCTCCCAGTTTAACGCTGCCATTTCCGCACAGTTCAATGATTAGCTAATGTGTGGCTTATTTACATATGAGCCCCTTTCTGCATGCTGGTGTTAAAGTCGTGTGCTATCGGTGTGCTGCAAATAGGCGTAAAAAGTTGATAGAGCACAACTTCAGAGCTGTTTTTCTGCATCGGCCTAACAGTTTTTAGTGACCTTGAATGTATGGTCGTTATGTATGTCAGCTCCACAGGATTAAGCACTACAAGTATTAGGGGAAGTCTGGGACAATGGTCCCAGACCTCGACTAGTTCCTACCCAGTTTTTGGTGTTGTTGGCCACTGTAGCTTTGACGAGGCATTTCTTTTTATATCAAGATCAATTTTATTTAGACATCAGTTGAATTAATAACACACCTGGATTCAGTTTGATATGAAATATGATTGTGCTGCATTTTGTATTTGGATGTGCTGGTGAAGAAAATGGGAGAGAGAGATCTTACGACTGTTTTTTTCCAAATCTACTGATTGTAACACTTTGGGGTACGTTTACTAAACGGTCTTAACGTTGTAGCGGTGGTATTATCGCGCGATAATGTAACATCGCGATAACGCAGCGGCGGTGTTAAGGCACACCAACACTGTGAAATCCGGGCCTGAAGGGTGGAGTAAGGCTTCCCAGAGGGCGGAGAGAAGGGGTCAATGGGCAGAGAGTGGGCGGGGAGAGGGTCCATGCACACTAATGCCGTGAAATCAGGGTCTGAAAATTAGCGCCAGTGTAAACCTCGCGCTAGAGGCACATTTGCAGGAGAGAGAAACCATTTCAGTCAGCAATGTGCAGCAAAGGCAGGGAAACCCAGTAAAGTGATAGCTGTGATACATGTGCAGGGAACAAAAAGGCAAATAAACATAAAAGGACCAGAACCACATCTAAAATCCCAATAACCAAGCTGACCAATAGTGATATTAATGATAAACAAAGCAACACTACTGACAAAGCGTATAAATTAAGATATCATGTTTGGAAGGGTCTATGCTCTGTCCCCCTACAAAGTGAATTATCCCACATTGAAATAGCGCTGATCAGGGTTTCTGTTGTTTAGATTGGGCAGGTTTGTTATGGCGTGCACATGTGCAGCAACAGCAGAGTGGGCATGTAGGAAACAGCAACTGTACTGATGCTGTAAATGGGATACACGGGGCTGCAGGCGGCACATGCTGTGGTCCACCTGGGGCACAGTGCGGGCTAGGCAGATGCCTAGGTGGCACATAGGAATGCCAAAACTATAAAGCAGCAAGACAGCAACTGACGAGGGTCCAACATGGGCACGAGTGTGTGTCCCACAGTGTCACAGGGGAGATTACCCAGCAGGTACCCCCAAGGGCACATAACATTGGCAGGCGGTGTGGGGGGGGGGGGGAAGAGCGCGCACATGTCCATGTAGACACCTCTACCCGAGAACCCACACCATAGGCAGCTGCCTACCGGCATACTGAATGGCCTGGGACTGCGCACCACCGGCATAATGGCATGGCAGCATGGTGGCCGAGGGGTGCTGGTGGCAGAAGGGGCAGTGGCATCTACCCACAGCAGACCATGGCCTAGCCCCGTTTAGGTGGGTGGCGTGCAATGCAACAGACAGGGTCTGTGACGAACAGTCATGGTATCCCCAGGGAATGAACTGTCCCTGTGACAACAGTGTGGTGCAATACACACAGCCAGTGTGTTCAGGAGCAGAAGGTCACAAGTTCAAGTCCCAGCTGTGGCTCCTGCCAATCCTCTCCCCATATTTTACCCAGTACTAAACCGTGGTAATAAAGACGGAACCTTTATTGCAGATAAAATAAACATGCCTGAAACGCCTATATTTTACCCTACAGAGCACAGACACCATAAACATGTGCAATCCCTAGAGCAGAGTTTCCCAACTGCAGTCCTGGAGGGCCAAACACCATTCAGGTTTCATGTTGTCCCTAATAAATATGCCTGTGCTGCATTAGTATGCACCGCCCCATTGTATGCAAATGTATCTCATGCATATTCATTAGGGACAGCATGAAAACCTGAACAGTGTTGGCCCACCAGGACCGGAGTTGGGAACCTCTGCCCTAGAGCAGTGGCCAACAGGGGCATAAACACCACACCCACAGGCTCCACTATCCAAAGCCTCATGGAGAGTCAGGCTGTTGGGCCCTGCACGCAGCAGCATCTCCCAAAACTAGCACTTGCATACCTTAGCAATGCCTCCCTAAACTTGGGAATACATTACACATATATCAAAAGGTTGCTATGATTAATGGCAGATAACAATTCCTAAGTTAAGCACAATTTGCTGATAGAGCTTCATCATAGCAACCTTTCTGATATCTGTGGAATGTGTTTCAGTTTTGGTTTCTGACAGTGTTTACCACCCCGGGGAGTGACCCCAACAGTATTGCGTAACATAGCCATGCCTGCACTGTGCCCAGGACTGGTGTGGTGGCCAGGTCTGCCAAAAGCCTCTATATTTGCACAAAGCTGGCATAGGTGTGGGAGTGTGTGTCTGTCTATCCAGTGTGTTGTGGCTGCCTACACCTTACTCAGCCCACACTGCTTGCACTGTTTCCAGTGTTAGCCTGCCAATGTGCATAATGAGAGCAAGGTATTGTGGGTATGGCCCGGACAGGGTGGCCTGGGCAGGATGCATCTGCAAAGGGTATAGGGCAATGGCTGGGACATTGTAGTGCCTGGCCACCACCTGCACAGACAGGGTGGTCACAGCATGTCCTGCTGGGAGGTCACGCTCACCCTGACTGAGCAGTGACCACGGCATGGCTAGGTTCCCCCACAGTGCTATATAGTATTCCTCTCAAGCGATATTTATGAGTTCTCTTTTCTGGGGCCCAATCACTGACTTATCTGCTTGGTGTGTGTGCTCACATCCTCCAGGAGCATGCACTATGGACTAGCTAGCAGATTGTCTGCAGTTAGTATGTGTATGGCTGGAACACCTTGCAGGGTGCAGTGGCTGGAGAATGTCAGATGGGGGGGGGGGGCGGGGGCAGCTGAGCATTTCCAGGCCTACTGTCTGTCTGCCATTTCCTTATGGATGCATACAGATCTGCATTGCCTGCCCTGTAGGGTGCCTGTTCCCCAGCAGGACTGGGGTTGATGGTCCCCTCTACTGCCACCATTGCAGGGATGCAGAATGTGGATCTGTTGGTGGGAGATCCTGTCCCCCAGAAGGCGGGTGGGGTGGTGTTAAATAATCCGCCTATGGGTCCAAACACCCCCCTTCACTTAAATCATGTGACCATGGCACCCACACAGGATATGCACTATTCTGGGTGCATCATAGTCCACAAGGGCTAGACGTGACTGGGAAATACGGATGGACACAGGTGTATCCTAGGTGTGTCTGCAAGGACTACCTATCGCACAATGGCACTGATGGCAACCTGCAGCATAGCCTATCTCAGCTAAGCCAGGTGCTGCGGACCTGGTGCTGGGCGCCCCACCTCGCCCTCAGGGTGAGCACAGGACCTGCACAATGTGACAGTCTGTAGCTACTCTGTGCCAGTAACACACACGGTCAGTTCCCCCTACCAGGCCGAGGTGCTGTGGGGGTGCATACCCCATCTTGTGATCATCTGTAGACTGCTGATCTGCATGTGCAGTCCATCATGGGTACGGGTGGGTTTACACTATCCTGGTAACCACAGCAGACAGTTTGTGTGGTGACCTGCAGTCCTTCTGTAGCCAGCCAGGGGTTTGTTAGTAGCTGTAGAGATGTAGCCCACTGGTTACTTCACTGACTTTGGAGGCAGAGGTCATGGGTTTGATCCCACAATGGTGTTATTTGATAGGGCTTTCTGAGGCATTTCCTTTCTTAATTTAAATTTGTGCTGACAGCAAAAACACCCTCACAGTGCTGTAACCTTAAGGCGCCCTATAAAGTGCCTTATAAGGCGTCCTATAGGGAACATTATAAGGTGCCTTGGCGGACAGTGCACTTTATAATGTGCCCTCTGGAGTGCCTTATAGGGCGCCTTATGCGGCACCTTAGGTTATGGCACTGTGAGGGTGTGTTTGCTGGCAGCACTAATTTAAATTAAAAAAGAAAATGCCTCGGACAGCACTGATTTAAAGTAAAGGGTAATGCCTCAGGACAGCCTTACTCATTAAGACCACTGGGGGATTGAACTCATAACCTCTGTTTCAGTAGTCATTGTATTAACCAGTGTGCTACACCTCTATTGCTGTGATTACAGGTCAGCACGCGAAGTTAAGGTTAACACGCGGTAATGTGCACGGCTCCCTCTATCGCATGATAATGGACACGGCGCACTTTATTGCAAGATAACCCGCAATTGCTACCTTAAGACCGGAACGCCCACTCCTTATATGGCATCCTTCACATTATCTCTGCAACTAGCGCCGGGAAGATTAAGACGGTTTAGTAAACATACCCCTTTGAGATACAACAGTTTTCTTCCCCAACAATTGAAGGGCAGCCTCCCCTTCTCACCATTTTTAAGCTATAGGTGCATTTGTTCTTCAAATGATGAATTTAAATATCATTCGATAGTTTTGAGGCAGATGCTACTGGATAGGGGATACCCCAGTTCTGTAATTCAGAAACGCTATAAATGCACACTGTATAATAATCGAGATTTCATATTGAGTGCACAAACAAAAGTTCTGGTGAAGATAGCGAACATCACAATACACAAGTCATTCTCTCTCAACAAGAATTACATCCATTCTGGAGGTGTTCGGTTCTTCATTTTTTCCTCTACAACGTTCCTGACTGGTTGCTGGCGAGGTGCTGCACTGATTGGCTGCAGGTGCTGCGGGCTATAACATTCACAGCCCCACCGCGGTACGCGGTTTCGGGCGTCCCTCGGGTGCGTGCTCAAAGGGGCATGACCAAAGGGCAGGTCATGCCCCTTTGGCGCCCCTTCGATGCACGTTGGTGTGAGAAGGCTATCCCTGTTAAGGGGAAAAGGAAAAAGAAATAACTGCCAATTGTTCAACCGAAAGCGGTTAAGACTGTTGGTCCAATGGATGCTCATGTGAAAGTGAGTGAAACTTCGGCTTTGGTTTTGTTATTGAAGGACGCTAGTGTGGACATTTCGGCAGTGAGTATCTCCTCTGCTATGTCTTCTCTGAGCGAACAGGGTGTAACTCCGCCCATCCTTGAGCTTGAATTATTGCTTGTGGCGGCCTCTCCGTTAGATATTGCGGAGAAGGCTGAACTCGGCTCAGCTTTACTGCCTTCTTTTTTAAGACCCGATTTAAATTTGTCGTTAACACCATCTTTGCCATCTGTGATTAACTTTTCCTCTGCTATTGAATCTCAAGTTCCGCCTTCTGATGTTTCCTTGAGAGACATATGGGCAATTTTGTGTCTCGTATGGAATCAACTCTGGTTGTTTCTTTGAAAAAGGTTTCTGACTTTTCCAAAGAGACAGTTTTGAAGTTAGCAGATCATGAAGATAGAATTCTTTCGTTGGAAAAGCGACTTGATATACAGGAATCTAAGTCCTCATCGCAGAGACTTTTGTGAAGAATTCTCCTTCGATTCTTCTGTTTTACATTGTCAGGATGAGTTTTTGGAAAATTTCTTAAGGTCTCGGAATCTTCGGTTTCTGAATTTTCCAAAAACTCATTATTTGTCTCCCATGATTCTTTTACGGAAGTATCTGGGGGAGGTATTATTAATTAATGATGTTGACTCAGTTAATGTTTCAAAGCTTTATTATATTCCTCAAGGGAAATTAGGTAAGGGAGGGGATGGAGTGGAGCCGAGCATCTCTTGTGAGCGCTTGGCTTCACCATCCTTGGATATCTCGGATTTTATTGGGTCAGATAGTGATGATATATCCTCTAGAGCTACACTTTTGGTTACCTTTTTAATGGAGCTGGATAAGGATACAGTTTTGCGTGCATATTTCTTAAAGAAAAATGAAAAATTTTGTGGTCAACCAATTCAGGTGTTTCCTGATATCTCGAAGGTAACTCAAAAGCGGCATAAGTCTTTTTTGGAGATTCGCCCACGGGTTTTGGCTTTTGGGGTGTCTTTCTATTTAAAATTTCCATGTAAATGTCATATTGTATATCGGGGCAAAGATATATATTTTTAGAGGTAGAACAACTGATAGTCTTTTTAGACAGTAAAACTTAATTGGATGGATAATTGTTTTCTTATTCTCTGCTCATTGATTAGTCTAATGGAGTTTAGTAATTCTAGTGACCATTTGGGCGTTTGATTATGATTTGTTGATCACCTCCTTGATGTGGACAAATTTATGTTTGATGTTTTGAAGCTATATGATGTATGGCTATTTTGTTTTGTTTCATTTTCTTCTTTGTATTTTGGAAAATATTTTATAAATAAAAAATTAAAAAAAAATTACATCCATTCTGAAGAAACATTGGAAAATGTTGATTCATTCCTGTTTCAAAGATAAAAGATTAATTGTAGCCTATAGTCGGGAATGAAATTTGAAAGAATTTTGAAGTCCAGTAGTATTGAGAACTAGTGACTATGCTGATCAGCATGAACGAGGACATTTCAAAAGTGGTAAATGTTCCATTTATGAAATTACAGTTGAAGATAAAGTATTTATGAATTCAAGTGATAATATCCTCTTAGATTTAAAACTACCTGTGATTCAACCTAGATTGTATATGCAATGAGGAATAACCTAGCGGTTAGGGCAACAATCTACTACCCAGTAGATCTTGGTTTGATTCCCATTAGCACTCCTTCTGGCCTGGCAATCTACTTCTGGTCACACCTTGTCAAGAAAACCCAGGGGCTGCTGGGTCCCCAGGAGTCAGCACTGACTTGAACACACTTTAAAAATCAAAATTGAAGTGTTCAAGTGAAAAGATAAACATCTTGTAGTTTTCTTAATATACACAGTAAGACAAAGATTGATTGAGCACAAGTCTTGTTTGGAAAACTGAGAACTAGAAAGTCCAATGGTGGCCCACTGCTTAGAGCAGCAACATATTTTTTCACCACTATGATAGATCATGTTCCATTTGACATCAGGGAAGGAGATCAAAACTGACTCAAAGGAACAAAAATTGATTTTTATTTTTGCTTTGGTGGAACCAGGAGGTTTGAATGTTCATATTGATTATGATGTATTTTTGTAATAAATAGGAGACAGTATTGGTAACGAGTTATAAGATAGGTTTGGATTGATAGGACCTGTGACCGACTGTGCGAATGGTAGACTTGAATGCCGACTTATGTATTGTAGGAAGAAGTTGATGGATGCTGACAACTTACACCTGTGAATGGCGTGGCCAGTGGCAAAATGAAGGCCTCTGTCAGGCTTACTGTAGAGCCTGAATGTAGAAAACAGTGTGCAGCAGAACTATGTCAAAGAGAGAGAATATATATTAAGTGATGTTTTATTGCAAGAGAAAAGATAAAAAGAGAAAAGAGAGTTTTCAACTGATGACTGAATGTATACGCATGAAATAGTGAGATGAACAATTATTTCTGAGGCGCTTTTTCCATGAAAGAAAAATATTGAATAAGTATCAGTTCCATGGATGTATTTAATATTTAAAGGTCTGTTAGTGTAGATTTCACCAAACAGTGGCACTGAAGGGTTTGCTCTATTTGGCCCTTCTTCTCTTGGACTATGCTTTACAGTTCAATATTTAATTTTCCTCATGCACGAGATTTTATTTTTGATTTGCAGGCATGCTATCACCAGATTTCCTTTGAATTTCACTTTCAACTTCTAGAAAGTTAGCTGTGTTAGTCCAAAGCAACAAAAATAACAGAGGTTGCTAGCTCCAGAGTTCATTCTTCAATAAACTGCTTAGTCTATAAGATGCTGCCAGTTTCTTTGTAATTTCATTGTAAACTCTTCTCCTTTTTTAGGTCCCCTTTAAAAGGAACTAAGTTTGCATTTATGATTGCTCCCTCTACTAAGTGGAATAGTTTGATACAGTCTAAAACATATCTGATTTCCCATAGGTTTCCTTCTCCCAAAGAAATAAAGTCAGTTGACAACCCTAGCCCAGGAGCCCCTTCTAGTTTTCAGATCTCAGTCCTGTAGTTTGAAGCATGTAATCCCAGAATTCATCTGGGAAAAATAATAAAGAAATTTATATTCTCCAATATAAGGCCAATTAGCTTCCTTGTGGATTTCTTTTTTTCTTTTTTTTTTTTTAAGAGTGTTTCTCTTTTAAGCTTTTCATAGCTAAAATTCCAACTGTGGACACTGATCCAAAAGACAAGGAACTCTAGAATATAGTCAAGTTACATCCTTCTGCCTTGAATCATCATGATTCTCAATATCCAAAAATCAATCTCTAGTGTCAGATTCATTTGAGAAGGAAAGATAAACATTTAAGTCATAATTTGTTAATTAATAGGTAGGATGTCAGGGTTGCTTAAGGGCAATTACTCCAGATAGGTTAGTTTTACGCATACCATGACATGTATGGCTAATCTATCAAGGTGTGTTTGGAAATAATTCGTAATCAAGCCTGTGGCATCCAATACAATGAGAAATAATTATATCTTTCTGCCACATTTTCATGGTCTCTCACTACATTTCTTGGTACTTGAGGATCTTCTCTTTCTCAACATGGTTCACAGAATAGTCACTTGGGACTGATACCTCTATAATCAAGGCTTCCCTTACATGTCTTCTCAGTAACCTTCAGAAAAAAAACTATATTAGAGTAATATAATATGACATAATGGAGTTGTTATCCAATTTTTGAAGCAGTCTTTCCTTCACATTCATCTCTGACATATATGAATGCTTTCTTCGCCTCCGCTGAGTGGTAGAGATCAATATAAAGGAAAAACAGCGAGTGATACAGGCTGAATCCAGATAAGTACTATTTCTCCAGTGTACATAATAGTGGCATGAGTATACAAACTGCAAGATTGCAAGACGGTTTAATTGAGATGAAGTGTCAAAGTTTAGCAAATGAGACGATAAAACATATGCAATATCAAGTTATTTATATAGAATGCTGAATGAGTGAACCGTTTTGAATTTTTAAGTGATGTCGCACAAGTGAAGGCACTTGAAACAAAAACATGCAAAAAATTGAAAAACATGATTGGGACCGATGATTGAGAAAGAGAGCCTAGTGATGTAAGGAACATCACTGATGTTTGAGAGTCTTTTATCCAATCATCCCCAAATACAGATTTTTTTTTTCGGTTCTTGTTTTACTACATTCACATATGTTATATAGAGATTTTGCACTTCATCGTGGAAATTTTTTTTACATGGAATTATTGTTGGTTTCGAGCAAATGAAGACCAGCATGGACCATCTAGTTTGCTCAATAAGGCAGCTAGGGTTATAGATGTCCTACTACTATTACTACTACTACTAAGCATTTGTATAGCGCTATAAGGCATGCACAGCGCTGTACATATATATGTAAGGCACAGTCCCCACTCATCAGAGTTTACAATCTAATTAAGACAAAACACGTGAAACTAGGGACTACAGTATGGTAAGATACACATAAGTAGTGAACAAGAGAGTGAGGTGTAAAGAGATTCAAGGCATAAAGAGATCATGGATGCCCATTTGAAAAGCATGTAAGGCTTAATGCTAATGGCGGAAGATGACTAGGAGAAAGCATATCAATGGAATGAAATCTCAAGTAATTATCAATGTAGGACACTCACACTTAGTTTTCTTTGGTCCCACTTTCTACAGTATGCATTTATTTCACTCTGCTTCCACAAGGAACATATTTCCTACCACTGTCAGTTGCTCCTTTGTTTATCATTAGAAATATTTCCTCTTCCATATTTGCTGGACTACCCATTATCAAAGGGGTAAACACCTACTTTCCAAAGTTTGCTACAATTTACCCTTTGTTTTCCTTACTCTTTTGGCTTTCTGCTATTACTGAGCTTCAGTGCTGTCCTTTAAATAATGCATAAGCATGTTATTAAAAAAAACACACACACACACAACAATGCATTGGAAGGCTTTGCTTTGTTTAACTTTTTTTTTTCTCTGTTTACTTCCCTGATGTGAAAAACAAAAATCCCAAAATACGGGTATCATCTATTCAGAATATCACTATACAAATCAAACCCCACCAGGGACGGCTCAAGGCAATCTGCTGCCTGAGGCGAGGGATGAGATGGTGCCCCCCCCTAGCGTTCCCCCTCCCCCCCTGGTGGGGATCTTTCTCAAAACGCCAGTCAGGGACTGAACCAAATCAAAAATGCAAGATGTTCACACACCAAGGAACTAAAAGAAAGAGCGAGAACCACAGCAGTTTATAACTCCACATTATAATTCATTTGTATTTTGTTATAAACTGCGTTATGGTGCTTGCTTTTTCTTTTTGAACATACATTTTGCATTCACAGAACTCCCTCCTCAACAATGGGTGCAGAGCAGAGGTAGGACATTCACCCATAGAACCCAATATATATTAAAAAAAAAAAAATCTGATTCTGGTCATCTGACCAACAACAAACATTCTCCAGTACCAGGCATACTGGGAACTAATATAAAACCCTACTAAACTCACTAAGATCTGCAAGACCAAATCTACCATACCATACCAGCATACACTTCCAAAACTCATACAATAAGGGGCCTACCAAGAAAAAAGCAGCACTATAAACACTGCAATGGGCCCCAAAACATCCATACACCTATTTGAAAAGCTGAACAAGTCAAATTACTAAAGTACAGATCCCTACGTACAAACTCCATGTTAACAGAACACCTGGCCTTGGTCGCACACTCAGAACACAGACCCTCACCAAGTACAGAATAAGTGACCACAACCTAAAGCAAAAATAAAAATGCAATGTGTGCCTTCGAGTCAGTCCTGACTCCTGGCGACCCAGAAGCTCCTGGGTTTTCTTGGCAGTGTCACCGGAAGTAGATTGCCAGGCCTTTCTTCCGAGGCAATGGAGGGTTAAGTGACTTGCCCAAGGCCACAAGGAGTGCTAGCGGGAATTGAACCCTGGTTGCTTGAATACCAAGCCAGTGCTCTAATCACTAGGCTACTCCTTGGTGCCACACCAGATAAGAGATGCAGCTCCCCATACTGTGTGAAATATAGATAGCACAAAGTCCAATCTCTAAATTGAAAATAAAATTACTTTTTCTACCTTTGTTGTCTGATGATTTTTGATCATGCTGGTCCCGATCTGAGGTTTCCGTTTTCCTCTGTCTTCTCTTAGCTCTTTTTCTATGGTCTATAGTCCATCTGTTATTTCTTGCCTCTCCTTTTGCTTTCTTCATTTCCTTCCATTAGCCTTTTTTCAGTCCCAGTTACTCTCCCTAGTATCAGCCCCCTTTACAGCCTCCCCTCCCAGTACCAACCCCCTTGCCTTCCCAGTACCGCCACTGGTGTCTATTCTCTTCCAGTCCCCCTCCTTCCCCATCGTCCAGCCCCTTCTAGTTAAAATACCATCCCAGGTATCAGTGAAATTCCAGTCCCAATACCCCCTCCCATGTCAGCTCCCTTCCAGCTCCCCCTCTTCCCTGTCCATCTGCCTTCCAGTGCCATTTCCGGGTCACTTCCAGCTCCTCCCCCCCATGTCTGCTCCGCTCCGCTCCCCTCCAAGCCCTCCATCTGCTCCCCTCCAAGCCCTCCTCCGTCTGCTCCCTTCCAGCTCCCCCCCCCCCGTCTGCTCCCTTCCAGCTCTCCCCCCCGTCTGCTCCCTTCCAGGCCCCTCCCTTGTCTGCTCCCTTCCAAGCCCCCCTTGTCTGCTCCCTTCCCGGCCCCCCTTGTCTGCTCCCTTCCCGGCCCCCCTTGTCTGCTCCCTTCCCTCCTCCCTCCTCCCCCCTCACCTCACTGATTCATCCATTAAAATTAAAGGAAAGCAGCCGTGGGAACATTTCTCCGTTCCCGCGGCTCTGCTTTCAAACTGCTGGGTTGCGTGGAGCCGGTGGGGTGGAGGGGGCCCAAAGAAGGAAGAAGGGCGGTGGAAGCGATGACCTCAGGCCCTCCCGCCACCCCACCGGCTCCACGCGACCCAGCAGTTTGAAAGCAGAGCCGCGGGAACGGAGAAATGTTCCCACGACTGCTTTCCTTTGATTTTAATGCAAATCCAGCTGGACGGCTCGGCGGTTCTATCAGGCAGTTTCTAGGGAGCGGCAAATCAGTGCCGCCCCCTAGAAACCTCTGCCTGAGGCCACCACCTCAGTTGGCCTAATGATAGAACCACCCCTGAACCCCACTATCTACTAAGAAAAAGGTTTTCATATATAGCAGCATAACATTCACCATGTACTAAATTCAAAAAGTCACAATCCCCAAAAGGTCCACCTTAATGAAAATGCAAATTAACAAAATTATTTATAATTTCACTATAAATAATTGTTAATTTGCATTATCATTAAGATGGTAGTTCTCTGATGTGTCATTCCTTCATGAATTCCTTTTATTTATTTATTTCCACAAATGTATTTACTACGTCTATTCAGCAAACACAAAGTAGTTCAAAACATCAATAATAAATCAGAAGAAGAAAAATAACTCCCAATCATAAACTCATAGTCCACAACCCATCAGTAATAAATAACTACATTCAGCAACAACCAATTGCCAAACTATATCTGCTATATACTCATCATCCCATTGCCTCATCCCCTTGAGTAAGCCTGCCAAAATAGGCACAACTTCACCAGACAATTTCACCATGCAGTCGCTAAATAATCTAATGTCATCTGGTAAGGAATTCCCAGAGTCAAAATTGTGAGGCCCTCCCTCTAGTCCTCATAAGCCAACCATCTGATCTTTTCTGCTAAAACCAAGTGATCTTTGTTGACTGATCTAACATAAGAACATAAGATATGCCATACTGGGTCAGACCAAGGTCCATCAAGCCCAGTATCCTATTTCCAACAGTGGCCAATCTAGGTCATACGTACCTAGCAGTTTCCCCAAAAGACACAGATCTCTTCTGCTAAAACCAAGTGACCTTTGCTGACTGATCTCAAGGATGCCCAGGAACATAAAGCTCTACTCAAATAGCTAAATAATATGGCACAAGACCATCCAATGAGTTAAATATCAACATAACAATTTTAAATGAAATTTGATAACTCACTGTAAGTCAATGGAACGTTACAGGCCGTTTTTAGAAAGCGAGATGTATATAATAAAACTTAAGAGTTTTAACTTGCAGTTCGTAAAAATTTAATGTGCACAGTACATATCACTTAAGGCTTCTAGAAGTTTTTTTCTATGCTAGTAGGCCCATGGTAGCGTCATGTCCCATAACCAAAAACAAACATATCGCATATGCTAGCTTCTGGGCAAAATCCCTTTGCTAATCAGTCCAGCCTGCACTGAGCCCTCTAAAAATGCAATTCCTGTTCTGAGCCAGCTGTTAAATGTTTGAGATTTGCCAAGCTCGGGGGAAACAGTGAGCACTGAGAGCATACATACGTGAGCTGGTATAAAGTCACTTGTGTATAATGCCCCTCACCTGTATTTGGGCAGGCATTAATTGTAACACCTACATGTTAATATGATGGGGGTCTGTCTTACTATGGATGTTAAGATTTTATTACATAGCTTGCTATTTTAAGCCTGCAGAAAAGGCCCTTAACTAGTGCTTTATAGCAGAGGCCTCTTGATCAGGTAAAAAGAGTGAAATTTGTTTGAAATCAGCCCTTGAAAGGAAATTATTTATGTACATAAAGAAGAAAGTAGGATAACCAGAACATTTCAAAAGGAGGGAAATTTACCGGGCACTACTGCTTGAGTCTATCAATCGTGCCCAGTAAAGCCATTTAGTAAATTCTGCCTGGAATACTTTTTATTGTTGTTGTTTTTTAAGTTGAGGAGAGCAGCGGAAGTAATAACCACGGCCTACCAGGTGATAGATAAAATTCTTTATTAAGGACCCAACTTAACAAGTTTCGGCCGAAAGAGCAATCACTCTTCCCAATCTGCACACACGTTTTCCCGCCTCTCACAGTGTGTGCAGATTGGGAAGAGTGATTGCTCCACCGCATAGACGTGTTTCTCACATCACCTATGTGGTTCCCTGACCCCTGACGAAGGCTTCGGCCGAAACTTGTTAAGTTGGGTCCTTAATAAAGAATTTTATCTATCACCTGGTAGGCCGTGGTTATTACTTCCGCTGCTCTCCTCTGGTTGTCCATCTGCGGAAGATTATCTTCTTTTCTTCCCCCCCCCGTTGTTTTTTAAGTTTACATGTGAGGTTGACCCAGCACCTCTGTCACACAGTAAACCCGGGATCAATTTGTGGATCTGGCTTTCATTCCCTGGGTCAGCCAGGAATAGGGATTCTGTGTAGAGGTCACATGTTCACAGTTCCTGGAGAAGGGAAGTTCTGGTTGTTGCTCAACGGTACCACCTATTGACCGAAAATAGGGAGCACATGTTCCAGAAGGAGTTGCAGTCTGTGGTCCTAACAAAGGACTGACATTGCAATGACTGGGCTAAAAGTTTTAAAAACAAGGAAAATCCCCGGTTAGTTGCAAATGCAGGGTCATTGCACCATAACCCAATAAAGGTCATTCAGGGAGGCCAAGACGGCAGACGCAGGCTAGCCATGCTCTGAGCGGCTCCCCAGTGGATGTAGGAACTGCAGTGGCTGGACCTTCACTTTCTTTGGGCTTAGAAAAGGTGCTTTCCTTGGCTCCTCAGCTGATTCACACCAGTGTCTTGGAATCCAGGTCCTTGCTGATGAGAACTACAACTTTTAACTTTAAGACTCTTTGGGGTGGTTTGCAGGCTTTGGAAGCTTCTTTCTCTTCCCAATTTGCCATGCTTCAAAATGTTCTTTCTGGGGTAGTGCAAGCTGTCGACCAGCAGAAACAACAGGTAACCCAATTTACATTACGGGTGACCCAGCTGGAGGCTAAATCGGAAGATTCAACGACATTTGCAGGTACTGTTAAAAATATATCCAGTATCCATTTAAAGATTGAAACTTTAGAGAACTCTGATTGGAAGAGAAACCTGTGCTTATCAGACTTTCCTCAGGTTCCTTCTGTTTCGCTGAAGGAGTTGTTCAAAACATATGCTACCTCGTTGTTGAAGATTCCTTCAGAATCTGTTCCTTCTTTGGCTAGGGTATTTTATCTCCCCACAGCCAAGCTCAAGGAGCCTGGATCTTCTTCACCTGCTCAACTACCTTCATTTGACTCTCATGACCTAACTGGGTTTCTAGAGACTTCGGACCCTGAAGCAATCCCGCATGCTACTCTCTTTCTTACACTGACCCTCAAGCCTGATCATGACTGGTTATTAAAATATTTTAAAGCTAGGAATGAATTATTTATGGGAGCTTCTATTTGTATGTTTCCCGATGTCTCCAAAGTGACCTAGAAGCATAGACGGCATTTGTTTTTACTGTTGTGACCTAAGGTCATGCAGTTGGGGGCCTGTTCTTCCTATGATAACCATGCAAGTGTCTGATAAAACTTCAGGGGGTTAATTATACCTTTTTTGATCCCAGTCATTTAACTCAATTGGTTGCTGGAAAAGGTGTGGATCTATCTCCGCAGCCCTTGGATTCACCAGGGCCCGCCTCTTAGGAGGGGGATAGTAGACCATTAAAGTGGATATCTGCACCAGTATGTGTCTTATTACCTACATATTTTCCTTTGATGATAGTTTTGGCCTCTCACTTTAGTGGTGGGCTAATGAACAATGGATTGTACTTTTTTCGTGTCTCAGTGTCATGAGGCTTGAATCATTTTATTGCCTCTTATGTGACATGGTTCTTTACTGTAACAAGTGAATTATCTTGTGCCAATGTTAAAATTTCCGTAAATAAAAAATTAAAAAAAAAAAAAAGTTATTGAGCTGGAAGCCAAAAGGAGCAAGAGAAAGCTACTGTCTACTTAAGACCATAAGAATTGCTATACTGGGTCAGACCAGGGTTCATTAAGCCCGGTATCCCATTTCCAACAGCGGCCAATCCAGGTCACAAGTACCTGGCAGGTTTCCAAAAAGGCACATAGGTTCCACAATGCTTGTCACGTGGTAAGCAGTGGATTTTCCAGGTCGTTTTTAATAATGGTTTACGGACCTTTCCTCCAGGAACTTGTCCAAACCTTTTTTAAACCCAGCTATACTAACAGCTTTTACTACAGCCTCTGGTAACAAATTCCAGAGCTTGATTATGTGTTGAATGAAAAAATATTTTCTCCTATGAATCTTAAATGGATTACATTGCAGCTTCATTGTGTGTCCTCTAGTCTTTATACTTTTTGAAGGAGTAAACAACCAATCTATCTTTACCTGTTCTACTCCCTTCATTAATTTATAGACCTCTATCATATCTCCCCTCAGCCATCTCTTTTCCAAGTTGAAGAGCCCTAACCTTTTAAGTCTTTCCTCGTAGGGGTATCCTTCCATCCCCTTTACCATTTGGTGGCTTTTCTCTAATTCTGCTATGTCCTTTTTAAGATATGGCGACAACAATTGCCTTGTCAAAGGCTTTCTGAAAATCCAGATACGCTATCAACCGGCTCACCTTTATCTACCTGTTTATAGAAGAAACAGATTGGTTTTGTTCTTTTTTCATGTCTCTAGAGGATACAGTATATGAGAGATTTGGATATCTGCTTGTTATATGTACTAGAGAATATCACGCATCAGCTCAAAGGGTTAGCACTCAGTTTATCTTATTACATCACTGTCACTGAGCTGTATCCTCCTATTTGTGATGCTACTATCATGCCCTAGCTTAGTATTTCGTACACACTATCACAGAGATAAAATGGGCCCTGTGGCAGATTTGGCAAAATTACCACTAACGGAATGCGCCAACGGTCAGTAAATGAATTCTTAAGTGTATTTCCCATAGAATGGGAGAAACATCTTAGTAATCAGTCATTCTTCACCTTTCTTGATATGAATAACTGCATCTGCACTAAAGGATGTTTCTTCATCAGGGTACACTTCACTTTGGTCCAGTTAATGGCAAATATGCAGAAAAACAGTTAACAATGTGCTGTAATAAGCAGCAAAGCAGAATTTTGGAAGGCAACACAAAGCTTCTGTCTGCTAGACATTTTCACAGAAGGAAATGGATTGACAGAGAGACCTGAACTTGCTAGAACGTGTTAACTTTGTAATAAGGTCACACCTAAGAATGATTTAATTAAAGGTCAATGAAGACTTCCATTGTATATCTTTCACACCATCTTAAATTGTAGGCAAAAAATAATCCGGTGCCAGGTCAACAGCAGTGGTACGTAACAAAATAACTCCATTGTTCTGTGCATGTTTGCAAATACTGTGAGTGGAATTTGTGTCTTTCAAATCAGCCTTCTCTCTCAGCTCTTCAGGTTCATTCAGGACTGCAAAATCAAATTTTAAATAACATGGGGAATGATGCCACAGGACTGTTTGCCTTCCCTAAATCTTTTCCATACCCCCCCGCCCCCCCCCCCTTGGTCCCTGCCTACAGTTTCCCTGCTACCCCATGCCCCCTCCCTTTTCCTCCTACCTCTTTACCAACTCCCCAGTAGAAATACAGGCAGACCAGCTATGTAGCGGTGAGTGAGAACTAACACCCACAGCTTTTATTAACCAGCTCCACCGTGGAGTACACCATGCACATGCCAAATTGAGTGCATTATTACCACTATATTGCGTATCTACAGCGTTTATCCATATCGTCTATCAGATACAGTACTTAACAGATATTATAACTGATCATTAACACACATAACTGTATTTACCTCAAATGCCTATAGCATCTAGCTATAGTATTCTCTGCATAGTATCTATCTACACTACCCTTCAGGGAATCAGTTTACACAGGATGTTCACAGTTTCCAGCCTAGTTTACAAAAGAGCCAAGGAATACATATAGAGCCACAGGAAATACATGCATATTTCCCTAAACATGCGGCAGGAGCAAGCGTTTTCTAAAAATACACATTTACCAAAAGAGTGACTTAACTCAGCACCTTTTACATGCATGCACTCGCATTCACACATGTGAGTGCTGATTCTCTCAGCTTACATGTGTGAATATCAGCACTTACATGCAATGTTCCCGCAGAGTTGTGCCAGAGTCCTCCAGCTATGTTGCTGCTAGTAGATCTTTACTGAGGAAGATGTAGGGATATTACC
The DNA here is from genome assembly GCA_033557465.1 of Ichthyophis bannanicus. Classification (NCBI taxonomy): domain Eukaryota; kingdom Metazoa; phylum Chordata; class Amphibia; order Gymnophiona; family Ichthyophiidae; genus Ichthyophis; species Ichthyophis bannanicus. The sequence continues at coordinate 111,547,443 of CM066049.1, read as the reverse complement.
CATGACTGAAGTGGTATTTAAAGGTGCAGAAGAATTGAAGGAAATATCGATACATTGGGAAGATGTATTACAACTATTAGATAAACTAAAGAGTAGCAAATCACCTGGGCCGGATGGTATACATCCAAGGGTGTTGAAAGAACTGAAATATGAGATTGTAGACCTGCTATTAGTAATCTGTGAACTATCATTAAAATCACCTCTAATACCTGAAGATTGGAGAATCACCAATTTAACACCAATTTTTAAAAAGGGTTCCAGGGGTGATCCGGGAAACTACAGACCGGTGAGCTTGATGTCAGTACTGGGAAAAATGGTAGAAACCATCATAAAGAATAAAATTACTCAGCATGTAGATAGTCATGGCCTAATGGGAGACAGCCAACATGGCTTTAGACAAGGAAGATATTGTCTTACTAATCTGTTATGTTTTTTTGAAGGTGTGAATAAACAGGTGGACAAAGGTGAATCGGTTGATATAGTGTATCTGGACTTTCAGAAAGCCTTTGACAAAGTCCCTCATCAGAGACTTTTGGCAAAACTAAAGAGTCATGGGATAGGAGGCAGTGTACTATTGTGGATCAGGAACTGGTTAAAAGATAGAAAGCAGAGGGTAGGGCTAAACGGCCAATTTTCCCAATGGAGAAAGGTGAATAGTGCTGTACTCCAGGGATCTGTACTGGGTCCACTGCTTTTTGACATATTCATAAATGACCTGTAAAGTGGAATAACGAGTGGTGTTATCAAATTTGCAGATGACACAAAACTATTTAAAGTTGTTAAGACGCAAGAGGATTGTGGAAAATTGCAAGAGGATCTTGATAAATTAGAAGACTGGGCATCAAAATGGCAGATGAAATTTAATGTGAACACATGCAAAGTTATGCACCTAGGGAAGAACAACCCAAACTATGGTTACACGATGCAAGGTTCCACATTAGGAACCACCACTCAGGAAAAAGATTTAGGCGTCATTGTGGATAACATGTTAAAATCCTCGGCCCAGTGTGCAGCGGCGGCCAAGAGAGCAAATAGAATGCTAGGTATCATAAGGAAAGGAATGGAAAATAAAACAAAAGATATTATAATGCCTCTATATCGTTCCATGGTGAGACCGCACCTTGAATATTGTGTGCAATTCTGGTTGCCATATCTTAAAAAGGATATAGCGTTATTAGAAAAGGTTCAGAGAAGAGCCACCAAAATGGTAAAGGAGATGGAAGGATACTCCTATGATGAAAGGCTAAAAGGTTTAGGGTTCTTTAACCTGGAAAAGAGACGGCTGAAGGGAGATATGATAGAAGTCTATAAATTAATGAACAGAGTGGAATGGATAAACGTAGATCGATTGTTTACGTTATCAGAATATAGAAAGACTAGAGGACATGCAAATGAAGCTACAGGGTAAACTATTTAAGACTAATAAAAGAAAATATTTTTTCATTCAACGTGTAATCAAACTCTGGAATTTGTTACCGGAGGATGTAGTAAAGGCTGTTAGTGTAGCTGGGTTTAAAAAAGGTTTGGACAAGTTCCTGGAGGAAAGGTCTATAAACCATTATTAAGAAGGGACCCAGGATATCAATGCTTGACCCAGTACAAACATTGTGGAACCTGTGTCTTTTGGGGAAACTGCTAGGTACGTATGACCTAGATTGGCCACTGTTGGAAACAGGATACTGGGCTTGATGGACCTTGGTCTGACCCAGTATGGCATATCTTATGTTAGGGGGAATTGCTGTGAAATCACAGGGCTGAGCACTTTTACCCCTCAATCACTCTTCTAAAGTCCTGGCCGAATCTCACACATCTATTACAGTATCTATGTAAATCTAATGTAGATTATTTATCTAACTTATCAATGCCATTTGTCTTACTAATAAAGGGGGGAATTGTAGTGATCCCTCAGACCAAGGTACTAAAGTGTGGTAATGCTTAGGCCAGTGTTAATGTGTTGAAAACACGTCAATGGGCACAATCAGAAGAATAAAATATCTCTTTCTGTAATACTGTCAAATAACACAGGTACACTACCAAAAAACTGCCTCCAGTTTTGCAACTGATTCCTATAGATTTTGGGGTGCTGAATCCAGGAAAAATAGCCAAAATGTTCCATCACGTCACGTTTTCTTGCAAAATTAGATTTCTTACCCATATAAGGAATGTTCACATAATTTCTTTTTAGCCGACTGCAGTTTATTTTCTTGGCCCAAAATAGAGGTTGTAATGGTTAACTAACTAGAAACACTCCCTCATGATATTTTAGAGTGTTTTGTATTCATTTTATCCATTAACAGGACAATTGGGAGGCGGGGGGCTAAATCCAGTACTCGCGCTGGCGCATGTTCTTTCCTGTTCGCCTCGCCTCGTTCGCTCGCTCGCTCGCTCAAACACGGTGGTTGCGACATGAACGTTCCTGTCAAATTTCCGTTTCTTGCAAGTTCATTATTACCTTTTGTTTGCTCAGTCGTAATCCAGCTTTATTCCGAAGTGGTTCACTACAGTTGTAGTTTGCAGTGCTGTGTATTTGTGATGGCTCACAGAGCCAGAGGTTGCGTCAACTCTCCGGACAGTCTTTGCTTTATTTGTGGGGAATATACTGTGAAAAAGCGGCAGAGGAACATTTCTGCATTTATTAAAAAAGTATATTTCGCCTATTTCGGTTTGAAGTTAGGCGATCAAGACAAACCGTGGGCTCCTCACAAAGTGTGCAAGACATGTGAGGAAGATCTACGCTTATAGATGAAAGGTAAAAAACAAGCATTTCGTTTCGGAATACCTATGATGTGGCGTGAACAAAGAGACCACAGCAGTGACTGCTATTTTTGCTCTTGCATTGTGAAGGGATACAACTTAAAAAATAAGAACGTAATAAGTTACCCCAACCTTCCCTCAGCAATTAGGCCTATGCCTCATAGCAACGAAGTACCTGTGCCTGAACCACCAAAATCTTTGGATCATATTTGTGTGGGCGGTTCTGATCATGATGAGACTCATCAGATGGCTTTTCCCGATGAGTCCAGTACTTCCGAGTTTGAAACTGAACCAGATCCGAAACCTGAACTTTTCTCTCAAGCTGAATTGAAAGATTTAGTCCGGGATTTAGGACTCCCAAAAGATGCTGCCCAACTGCTAGGTTCTCGGCTTAAACAGAAAAATCTATTGTCACCAGGAACAACTTTTTATTGGTACCGCAACCGCGAGACACAATTTTTGAAGTATTTCAGCAAAGAGGAAGATTTGGTATTTTGCAACGATATATACGGAGTGATGGAAAAGTTTAAACTCAAGTATGATCCTGCTGAATGGCGGCTGTTCATTGATTCGTCAAAAGACAGCATAAAAGGTGTTCTTCTTCATAATGGCAACACATTCGCTTCAGTTCCTATTGCTCACTCTGTTATTCTCCAAGAAAAATACGAGAATTTGGCCCTGATTCTTCAGAAGATTCGTTATGATGAGCATAAGTGGATGATTTGTGGAGACTTTAAAATTCTATCCATGCTATTAGGGCAGCAATCCGGTTTCACCAAATATCCCTGCTTCCTTTGCTTGTGGGATAGCTGGGCCCGCGACCTACACTGGGGGAAAAAAGACTGGCCAATTCGGGAGTATTTGAGACCCGGTGAGAAAAATGTTCTTCATGAGAGCTTGGTACCTCGTGATAAAATTCTATTACCACCTCTCCACATTAAGTTGGGTCTCATTAAGCAATTCATCAAGTCCCTTCCAAAAGATGGTGAGTGCTTTCGGTACCTTTGCTCAAAGTTCCCCCGACTTTCTGAAGCAAAGCTAAAGGAAGGAGTGTTTGTTGGCCCTGATATAAGGAAACTCATTTCAGATGGAGCATTCGCTGAAACGATGTCTGAGAAGGAGAAAGAAGCCTGGGATTCCTTCAAGGATGATGTTCTCAAATTCTTGGGGAACAGGCGGGATGAGAACTATAAGGATATTGTTGCCAGGATGCTCAATGCCTTCAAAGAACAAGGCTGTAACATGAGCCTGAAAGTCCATTTCTTGCACTCCCATGTGAACTACTTTCCCGAAAACTTGGGGGCGTACAGTGAAGAACAAGGTGAAAGGTTTCACCAGGACATCAAGGACGCAGAGAGAAGGTACCAAGGAAGATGGAACACCACTATGATGGCTGATTTCTGCTGGTTGCTGCTGCGGGAAACCCCAGATGAAAAATACGCCAAGCAGCGCACCAAGAGAAGCATTCGGGGGAAGAAGAAACGGGCCCACCAGGAGATTGATTGACCCAAGAATGACTTTAAAATCTAAACTGTGTTGACAAATATCGTGTTTTTACTAAACTTTGAAATAAAAATTTGCTAGTTATTACCACAGTGTCGGATCTCATTTATTAGAATTTTATTTTCACACCATCGGGTGTTTGTCTTCATGTATTGCAATGGTGCGGTTTGCGTTTTCTATTCTTACATACATACCTGTACAACATTTTTTGCACATTGCTTTGCTTTGTGTCTAACCTCGCTCTTATATGCTCAATGTTTGTGCACATGTATGTGGCTTTTTTTAATGCAGACAATTTTGCTACCATCACAGTGTGTTTTGTTGACATTACTCTATTCTTATGTGCTGCCTTGTTACAATTTTCTTTATTCTTATTTGAATAACTACTAAACAATTAGTATAAAGAATTCATCCAAGAAACTTTTATCTCGATCGCACTCAATCTGAAACGTTCACCTCAAACTGCTAACCCAATGTAGCAAAAAATCTGTACGTGATGGAGCAAATTGGTTACCAGATTTGGATTCAGCGCACCAAAAAACGTAAAAATCAATCGAAACATTAGAGGCAGTTTAAAAAAAAATTTTTTTAGTGTACCTGTGTAATCTTTCTGAAGGAACAGTGCTGGACGCATTCAGTCTCCATGCATTAAAAGTGCTTTTCGCAAGAATTTTAACAAAACACCTATGCTGTTGAGGTAATGAGATGCAAAAGTACACAAAATACCTCATTACCTATTTACACATAGAAAATAACATATATTAAATCTGGCAAACAGACCCTTTAATGCAAACTTTTTAACAACATCCTTGGAAGGTTTTATAATAATACCAGAGTTAATGTGTTAATTGTAATAGACGTAAATTACTGCAAAACTAATTTATATGTCATTACAATGGATTGTTAACACGAGTTAATTAACAGATGTGAAAGACCAATGTTTGCACAGCATAATACACTATCCTTGAACAAGTCTTCAACAAGGTCTCCTTATAGTTTTCTGAATGACTTCTAAAACATTTGGTGCATCTTATTATCCAATTAACAGAGTGCAAAAATGAGGTAAATGCTGCAAAAGAGTTGCCAAACAGAAAGGACCATTGTGGATTGGAAAATTCATGTGTGCCAACATTTTTGGATAGTCTTTAACCTGGTCAATTCAAGCTATCGCAGCTTGAAAAGAAGGGTTTTTTAAAAAATTTAAACATCTAACTAGAATCCTCAGTTGGCACATGGAGAATCTAGTGCATTATCCATGGACTCTATGAGCCTGATTTTCAAAAGGGCTGATATTTAAATGCCACAGCGGTCAACCACAGTGCTTAAACAGTGGCAGGATATTCAACGGCAGAGTCTAGAGAGATGCTGCTGAATATCTGGACTGAATGGAGGTATAAGGATAAGCGCTGACACTTATCTGGTTAACGGGATTTTCAGCCGGCATTTATCTGAATTTCTTTATTTTTATTGTTTTTATTTATGAATTTCAAAATTAACAATCAAGATACATCTCATACAGAAAAAGGAGAGACTTATACATCAGTTATACAAGAAAAATAAGCAAAGGAAAATCAGTATAGGAATCTCCTACAAGCCCCATATAATGGAGGAGGAGAGGGGGAAAAAACAAACAAACAATGGCAATCCAAAGCATCAAGAGAATAATAGACAACAGAAGCCTAGTGGTGAAGTAAAGGCGTGAGGTCAAACAACTAAATGCATATAAACTAAGTTGTCTCCAAAGAGGGTAACAGATGAAACAGGTAACTTGGAGCTTATAAAGGCAGCCAATTCGCTGAAACATAGTTAACTAACTTATATGAAATTAAGCATTTAAAACAGAAATTTCAAGTAAAATAAAGCGCCAAGTTGCAATATACCAAGTTTTAGTAATAGAAATTGACAACACCTCCTCTGAGTTTCCTTCGCCAAATCGGGGAAAATAGTAACCAGGTAAGGCAGATGTGGTGCTCCCGCCCCTTAAACGACACCTTCCGCCACCCCCCCCCCCTTGAAATAACCACACAGTACACTTATTGGCATTCAACTGGTCGCAGCTTTATTAACCATAAACATTATCCAAACAACTACATCAACCGGAACTGCGTCCTTCAGGTTCCGGCTGCGGGACGAACCCTCACCAGCCATGTGAGTAGCAAAGTGAGTTCCTTCCTGCCTCCGCCGTGAACCGTCCCCCGGAAATTCCATCCCCCCTCTTCCGGCTTCGCCATATTATTAGCAAAAGCCCCGAGGGATTCTCCGGGACGGGGGTACCCCACCCCCGCCCTGTGTATTGCCAAGACTCCGGACCACGGACACCTCCGGGATCCCGCCCCCCCCCTCCAGCTGCAACAACCCTCTGTCCCGACACCGCCCACCACAGGGATGGGAGGGTGGGAAACGCCCGTCCTCCACCAACTGCTAGGATGGACTGGCGCCTTGCCAGCCCGCCCCCCTTTGGCCAGTCCTCCCGCCTGCCTGCCCTCATCCATTGGCTCCTGCGTTCCTCCAACATCCGCAGGAGCCAATGGATTTAAATGACGCTCGCCGCCGCATCAGCCCCCTCTTCCCCCACCTCTCCCAAGGCTGGGGCCACGAACCATGCCACCCACCCGGTTAGATGCGGCCTGCTGGTATGTGGCCCTGCGGCCTTTGCGATACTGAAAACCACAAAGCATTACAGCTTTCTTTTTAAAGTACATCTTCAAAATCCAATCCCAGTCAGAAACTAAGGCACAAGTAACTAATAATGTTCCTGGAATATAAGAATCAGACTCAAATGATTCCAAAACATCCAAAACATCAGTGAGATTCAAGACATCTGTGTTCATCTCCACAGGCTGGTCAGACTGACTCTTCTTGGCAGAAGTTTTAGTTATTTGCGGAATCAGTTCCTTAGGAAGAAGAATAATTTCTGCCAAGTATCTTTTCAACATATCCAGCACAGACACTCCTGAGGTTCTAGGAAAATTCAACACTCGAAGATTAGCCACTCTAGTAATATTTTCCAGAGTTTCCAACAAATTTTAAAGCCACATTATCCTTAACTAGAGCGGCATTAGTATCGGATAGTGAAGAAATCTTAGTCATTTGATCTTCAGAAGTTACTTTCAACATATCAATAGCATTTACATTCGCGAGAATGGCGTCGGAATTTAACTGTACCTTAGAAGCCAACTCTACCATCTGTTTGGAAACATTATTTGCTAGATGCACAATAGTGTCCCATATGGTATCAAGTGTGAACTCCCTAAGCTGAGGCAAAAGAGCCAGAGGAGAAGAAATTGTCAAATCTGGCGGGTGAATCTGAGCCACACCCTTACGCTCTCCAACACTGCTTGAGGCAACTTCTACCACCTTCGAGGATTCTGGGCCATCTCGCAAAGCAGCTTACCCAGAGACCACCGCCGCAGCACCTTCAGGCAGCTCTCCTTGAACAAGGGCCACAGACATGCTGATTTCCGACATGTGGTCCTCAGAACTGCGGAGAGCCAGGGTGGTATCCCACGGGTGTGGAGGCGGCATCTGCACTTCTGCAGAGAGCGCTTTCCAGTTCTGAGGGTGACAGACCCTCCGACCTAAACGCCGCCGCAAACAGACTCAACCCAGTTCCAGAAGCTTCATGCGCTCCAAGAAAATGATCCATAGGACCTACCATCGTTGAAGACATAGGAGTCAAGGTCTTATTCCTGGCCTTCCCCTTTTGCTTAGGCATGAGGAAAAGCAGAGCAACAGCACTACACCACCATCTTGACCATGTCCCCTCCCTGCTATATCCGGATTTCAACTTAAGACAGCTTTTCATGCGGCTTAAATTGCCCAGATAAGTGCCGCCTGAAAATCTTGTTCTGCCCATGGACCATCCTGCACTAACCAGATAGTTCCAGGGCAGTCTGTGAAGATATTCAGTGGAACTATCTGGATAGTGCCACTGACTACTGCAGTCAGCACCCTAAACCAAACAGTCTCCTGCTGGCCGACTGACTAAGGGTTCTTAATATCAGCTCCTATAATATGAAACACTGTTGAGTTTTTTTACATCCAAATTTTGCACCTACGTGATTCTATTCTGTGTGACTCATTACAACACTGAGGGATTTTTTTCCCTAAACTTTGCTCTGTAGTTTTTACAAAGGACTCATTGAAATGGAAACATTTTCTTGACTTCAGACTGTGCCCAATGCCAGTAGTTCAAGTTATTTTTAGAGGTCAGGAACCCCGCACTCTACTGAACTAACAACAATGCTCTGGTCTGACATGTTTTCCTTGAACATGTGATTTTTATTTTCCTTCAGCTAAAAACACATTCTGAGTCAAAACCTTAATTTTTGTTTCCAAATTCCTGTTCCAGTTCCTGTGGCCGATTTATACCCTATTATCTGGCACTTGCTCTTCTAGTCAATAATTATTCACCATGAGGCAAAAGCGTCTGAATCTAGAAGCTAACTCTATATGGCCAGTTAAGAGGTTTAAGGATTTCCTGGGTTAAATCTCAGATGATTATTTAACACGCTTTTCTTACTTTAAATCTTTGTAGGGACTTCCGGTAGCATGGTGAGCTGAGTGGGTCGCAGCCCTCTTAGCTCCGAGGTCTGATCTCTCCCCTCAACCATCTATCTTATCAGGTTTCTCCTTATATCTGCCATAGAGGGAGAGTAACTTCAGCACTGTCCGGGGCAGCGTTGGGATACTAGTGTGCCCTGTGGAAACTTTGGTATGGCGATGAAAACCCCTAGCCGGACGAAAACACGTGGAGGGGAAGTTAAGATGGCGGAGGGAGCACCAGATGGTTCACAGCCTGTCCCCGCGGCGGCGATGGTGGCGGAGGTGTCCAAGGCGGTTGTGGATGCGTTGGAGGATCGCCTGGGTGGGCTGGCAACGCAGATCGCAGCAGTGGGACAGGCGGTTTCCGAATTTAACAGCCGAGTCGAGCGGGCTGAAAACCGCATCGGTGCTCTCGAAGACCTGCAGGTGCGAGATGAGACTCGGCTCCGGCGATTAGAGGAGGCTGTGGCTAAACAACAAGACAAGTTGGAAGACCTCGAAAACCGGAGTCGTCGGAACAACTTACGCTTTATCGGCATTGCCGAGACCGTGCAAGAGCGTGAGCTGAAGCGGTACCTGGAGAGCTGGATCCCTGAACATCTGCCCCTACATACGGAGGTGGGGACCATCGTCTTGGAGCGAGCGCACAGGCTGGGGCCTTACAGAGCCGGCGATCCCAGGCCGCGGGCTGTTCTTGCCCGATTCCTGAACTCGGCACAGAAAGATGGAGTTTTGCGAGCCTCGTGTCAGGCGCGTCGGTCAGGGTCTACTGCCAACAACGTGCTTATCTTCCAGGACTATTCTGCTGGTGTAGCGCTGCGCCGCAAGGCTTTCAAGGAGGTGTGCAGCCGGCTGGTGGAGAGAGGAATCCGCTTCACCTTGGCCTACCCAGCCACGCTGCGAGTGGATGGTGACACTGGCCGCCGGGTGTTCTCCTCTCCGCAGGAGGCCCAGGAGTATTGCAACGGCCTTGGCTGAACACCTCGGGATCAACAGACTGTGTTTAAGCGTCTTTGGGAGGTGTTGCGGCTCAGCAAGGATGCCGACCGTTAACCACGCTTTGCGGCCTGGACATGCCGCGTCTTTTCGTTGGACTGCGGGGGTAATTTAGCTCCTAGCATGGGCCCGTATCTGCGGGGTCGCGGACTCCCTTAGCCCTCGGGAAAGGGGGATGTTGCTGTTTTTGCTGGGTTTGTGGGGTTTCTTTTTTGTGGGGTGGGACTCTTTAACATTGTTAGATTAATGTGTCAGCCTATAGCTGCATGTTGGCCTCCGGTTATTAGTTGCGGGAGTTGGGGCACTGATCTTTTTTTTTTTTTTTTCTGGTAGGGGATGTTATATGTACCCTAACGCTCTCTGTACTTTGCTGTGTTTTCCCTGCTCTCCTTCTGTGTCGGGGAGTATTCTTTATCTATCCAGGTTTATTCTCTCTTCTCCTTCTATTCTTCCTGTCAGCTCTCCCTTGGGTGTTGGTACATCTGGCCCTTGGCTGTATTGGTTGTGGGTACTCAATGGCATAGGTAGATAATTAATGCTTAATCATAACCAACGCCCTGTCTCCCTGGGTTGGTCCCTCCTAAATTGACATGTTGTGTTCTTTTCTGTTTCATGCATAAATTGTACTATGAAGTGTACGCTGGGTAAATGGAGGCTGGAGGGCGTGTGCTGGGAGGGGTCTTTCTGGGGTTGGGGATTGGGGGGTGGTGGGCGCAGGGCCCCGGAGTGCTCCTCTGGCTTCGGGTAGTTCGGCAGCACGGCCTCCGGGGCGGGGCCCTGTGGGGTTGGGCCCTGGTTTTGGGTCCCGGGGGTGTAGCCTTGGAGGGGGGGGGATGCTTCCTTTCAGCCACCCTCCCCTAGGGTTTGGGGTCTTGGTGGCTCCGGCCATATGTCCGTCTACAGGGACTGGGTGGAAGGTTTTAGCTGGGCCAACCCGGGAGGGGTTGGTTGGTAGTAGGGGAAGGGGAGGCCCGATACCATGGGTGGGGGGTGGGGAGACTTGGTTCCCAAGGCCAGGGGAACGTTAGGAATGGGATAACACATGGTTCGTTGGGTTAGGTTGGATTGATTGGATGGGGGGGGAGGGGGGAGGGCCTTGCATGCTCAGGAAGTCATGGTGAGGCCGGAGTGGTTACTCTGGCGAGGAAAGGAGGGTCAGGTAGTTGGGGGCAGGGGGGGCGAGGGAAGGGGAGGGGGTTCGGGAGGGGGCTTGGGGGGGGGATGGCTGGGATGGGGGCGGGTCTTTTTCAAGGGGAGGTAGGGATTAATTGTTCTTGGATGGGTTTGTCTGGGTGGTTGTATGTGTGTGTGCGTGTCTGGTTGGAGCTGTGGCTATATTGGGCTGGAGGGCTGTTGGACGGGCCGGGGATCCCAGGCTGGGGGGGTCTCCGCGCGGTGGAATGGGGGATCATCGTCTATTGGGAGAGACTTTGGAACATTGATCCTGGGTAGTGATATTCGGTTTGCAACTTGGAACATTTGTGGGCTGGGCTCCCCGGTTAAACGCTACAAAGTTTTTCAGCATTTGAAGCGACAGCGACTTAGTGCTATCATGCTACAGGAAACACACCAGTCGGAAACTGAACATACCAAGTTATGTAAGGGTCCCATCTCGCATGTGTATGGAGCCCCGGCTTTGGGGAAGAAGAGGGGTGTGGCTATTTTAATTACTAAGGTTGCCGATTGGGTGGAAGAACGAGTGCTTATTGATCCGGACGGCCGGTATGTGTGGGTGTGGGGCCTGTTAAATGGCTTGAAGGTGGCCATGGGTTCACTGTATGGACCAAATGAATACGATGCTGGCTTTTATAAAACACTTGTTCAAATCCTGGCAGATACGAAAGGGTATCAGGTCATCCTAGGTGGTGACTTTAATGAGGTCCTGGACGCTACCATCGACTGTTCCGGCAGCGGCAGGGGCGGGGGACAAAGAGCTCGTAAACGACTGCGGGGGGTCTGCGAGGCATATAAGTTGTTGGATATTTGGAGAACCCTCCACCCGGGGGAGAGGGATTATACCCATTTGTCGAGGGCGCATGGGACGTGGTCCCGTATTGATTATTTTCTGGTTTCGGAGTCCCTGTTTGGTCGGGTTTCGCGCTCTGAGATTGGCCCTTCCGTCATATCGGATCATGCGATGGTTAGTTTGGAGTTTTGTCACCGTCATTCTAGCCGACCTCGACTTTGGAGGTATCCTTTAGATCTTGGGGAGGATGCACAGTTCGCTGCGCATTTGCGGAAATGTTGGGGGGATTATGTACTGCTTAACGATACGCCTGGGATTGCTCCTGCTCTCTTCTGGGAGGCGGGCAAGGCGGTCATTAGGGGGGAAATTATTAGTTATCACAGTCAGCGACGTAGGCGGTTGAATCAACAGGTTCTTTTGTTGGAGAGGGGCTTGGGGAAAGCCAGGAGGCTGTTTGCGGGACATAACTCCCAGGCGAATTACCGTCGGATGCGGGAGCTTCAGTCGGAACTGGAAACGCTCCTCCATAGGAGGGCGCAAAAGTCCATGTTATATTATCGATATAAACTGTATCAGCTTGGGAACCGGGCAGGTAAGTTACTGTCCGCCCTGGTGCGGCCTGTGGGAGGAGCCAAGCATATTGGTGCCATTCGACATTCCGATGGGACGGTTCAGAGAGAAGCAGGTGCCATCGAGGCTGTCTTCACTACCTTTTATCGGCAACTCTATGCCAATGAGGGCAGCCGGGGGGCTGAGGGCCAGCCCTTCCTAGAGCGCTGCGATTTGCCTCGGCTAGATGCGGAGCAGTTGCGGGTTCTTAACCAGCCTATTTCGGGGCGGGAGGTTCAAGAGGGTATTAAACATCTGAAAAATGGGAAGGCCCCAGGGGTAGACGGTTTTCGCAGTGAATTTTACAAACTCTTAGGGGATGCTTTAGTGGTCCCCCTGGTGGGATATTATGACGACCTGATGCAGCAGGGGAGATTCCCCTATGAAGCGAACAAGGCCTTAGTCACGGTTCTACCTAAACCAGGGAGAGACCCCCTTCTTCCGGGGTCTTATCGCCCGATCTCGCTACTTAACGTAGATATCAAACTTTTAGCTAAGATTATGGCGGACCGATTGGCTCCTTTTTTGCCGACTTTGATTCATCAGGACCAGGTGGGCTTTGTGAGAGGCCGGCATATCGCCTATAATATCCAACGAATCTTGTTATCCTGTTGTGCCGAGCAGGTGGTTAGTCATGGATCCCTACTCATCAGTTTTGACGCTGAGAAAGCGTTCGATAGGGTTCAGTGGGACTTTCTTTATCAGGTCCTTGAAGTCATGGGGTTCACTGGTCTTTTTGTACAAGTGATTCGGTTATTATATTCAGATCCGATTGGGGCACTCTTGATAAATGGGGAGATGACGGCGGACTTTGTTATTCAGAAGGGGACGCGTCAGGGTTGTCCTCTCTCCCCGCTTCTCTTTGTTCTTACCTTGGAACCTTTGCTGCACCGGATCCGTATGGCTTCACAATTTAGGGGGGTCCGGGTGGGAGGGGAGGAGTTTCGCATTGCGGCTTTTGCGGACGATTTGCTAGTGCACCTGGGGGACCCGCAAGAAGGGCTACCGCAGCTCTTACAATTAATACAGGATTACGGGGAGGCTTCGGGGTTTAAACTTAACCTGGAAAAGTCGGAAGCGATGTTATTAGGGGCGGCGGCGGTGCAGGGTTGGCCTGGTGCTTTCCCGTTGCGATGGGCAGCTGGACATTTTAAATACCTGGGCATTTACCTGCCAGCAGATCTTGGAGATTTGTACCGTTTGAATGTTACCACTGTTTTTAATGCCGTGTCGCTTGCGGTGGATAAATGGCGTGATTTGCCGTTGTCCCTGGGGGGTCGGGTGGCATTGTGCAAGATGACCCTTTTTCCCAAGATATTGTACATGCTCCAAACGCTCCCGTTGTATTTACAGCGCGCTGATCTTCGCCGGATAGAGCGGGTGTTCAATCGGTTTCTCTGGCAGGGTCGCCGGCCACGAGTCCGTTTGGGTACTCTTAGTCAACCTAGAGAACTGGGGGGTATGGGTTTTCCGGATGTACGAAAGTATAATGTTGCCTGTTTGTTGCGATTTGCCCGTGATTGGTTATGGGACTTAGAGGACTACTCCCCGGTGGGGCTGCTCAACGCAGTAGTCTACCCTTTGCGTCTGCGATATCTTCTGCACGCTCGTGGGGTTCGGGGGGTGGCGGGTGAGCTACGGCGTGCTCTCTTGGACCCAGTGCGGGCAGCCTGGCGGTGTTTTTGTATGAGCCACCGAATTTCTGCTTTGCATTCACCCTATCTCCCCATTCGGGGCAATGCTGACTTCAGGCCGGGCCTGGGCGGCTCGCATTTTGCACAGTGGGACCGACTGGGGATTGTTAATTTGGACCAGGTGGTGACCCCCGAGGGGGAGATTTTTGGGTTTTCAGAGCTCTGTCGACAATACTCTTTGGGTCGGCATGAGGTCCTTTGGTATGCTCAAATTAGTCATTATGTCCGTACAGTTCCCCCGGTGGATCTGAGGGGGGTGGTCAGTTCTGCCATAGAGGAGGCGCTTTTGGGAGGTGGGCAGGGGACGCGGGTCTCCTGGTTATATAAAATGCTGTGGGAAGGGGTCTTGCCTTTCAAGGTAGCTCCATTGGCGGAGGTGTGGACGGCGGAGCTCGGGGAGGAGGTTGGTACCGATGCACTGCTGGGTGCGCTGGCGGCTATTCCGTCTCTGAGTGTGCTGGTGCTCCACAGGGACTTGCAATTCAAAATTTTGCGTCGTCTATATTTTGCTCCCCTTCGCGCGTGGCGGGCCGGAGTCAGTGTTTCACATTGCTGCCCCAGATGTGCGGAACCTAGGGCCACGTTGGATCATATGCTATGGAGTTGTTTGCAAGCCCAGAGCTTCTGGGAGAAGGTTCGGTCCTATCTAGCAGTTTGTCTTCAATGGCCAGTGCCTTTACACGCTCCGAATATGGTGCTGGATGTGTGGGACGACACGTGGTTGCCTGCGTTGGGAAAAGTGGCCTGGCGTTGGCTGCGGTTGGTGTTGGTGACGGCACGTGCGACTGTGATGCAACAGTGGTTGGAGGCTCGGGGCCCCACATATGGAATCTGGCGAATCCATTTGCACAAGCTTATGCTTATGGAGCAGGTGTATGCTCGGGGGAACGAGTCGCGTTGGCAGCGGTTTTGGGAAGGCTGGGGTCCCCATCTGCGCACCCTACCCTGGAAGGACCGCAGCCGGATTCTGGGTAGCCCCTGAGGGCCCCGGTGCGGGGGAGTTCGGTATGCTATGGGAGGCCTGTCAGCCCAGCTCGGGTGTTGGATGGTATGCGAGATGTCTGTTTGTCTGTTGTTGTTCTATGTTCCCTGTCTGTGTATCTCTGGACAAGGGGGGGGTTGGGTCGGAGTTGGGGGTGGGGAAGGGAAAGGGGGGGGCCTTGGGGCAGGTTAGGGATTAGCCGGGATAGTGGGGATGGCGAGTGAAGGGATTCCTAGCTTCTGGCGGGCCCGGGCGCAGAGTCAACCCTGGGCCTGTTCGTCTTGGGTTGGTTCCGTGCCTCTCTTGCCACCACTTTTGGGATGGGTTGGGGGTAGGGTCGGAGGGGGGGGGAGGGGGGGGGAGGGGAGGGGGTAGGGGGGGTCCATCCGGAGGGAGGATTGGGTGGGAAGGGGAGGGGGTAGAGGGTACTTAATGGGCACAAGGTGCATATGCATGGGTTAGTCTGACTTTGACGCTGTTGCTGTGGATTTATTCACTTTTTTGTAAGCTGTTTGTATGCTGATATTCTTGTACGGTGTTTCAATAAAAACAGATCAAACATAAATCTTTGTAAATTATAAACACCTGTGTTCATTCATTCTTTTATCTAATGTGCCCGCCTTATATGCTGCACCATATGCTCCTTAAATAAAGTAAAGTAATTAATGATAAAATAATAACGTTATCACACTATCAGATACACTGGTTGCATGAGTGATCTGCAGCTTCCACAAGGTTACAAAGTCCTTCGCTGGTGCCGAGTACTGTACTGAGTATATAAAAACCACCTCGTTGAAGGAAGTTATGAAGGCAACATGTAATACTTGTTGTGTCCACATTTGGCGCAGTTTGTGTCTTCCTGCTGTTAGATATTGACGGAGTCTATTCAAAATTGTCAATTCCCGCTTTAATTCAGCTATTCAATCCTACATACTTGGTATTTATTTATACCGCACTATTTAGAATCAGTGTGGTTTACATGTATACTAACAGGTACTTTTTATTCCCTTGTCCCCGAAGGGCTCACAATCTAAGTGTACCTGAGGCAATGGAGGGTTACGTGGCTTTCCCAAGGCCACAAGGAGTGGCCATGGGACTAGAGACCCCAGTCCCTCTGGCCTGAAGTTGCTTGTCCCCATGTGGGAATTGAACCCCTGGCCTTCCGGCCTGAGGTAACCAGGCGCACTGTATATATGTTAAGCTATCTAATCTCTTCCAATTGCCTCCACCATCATGGTACCCTTTTACTTATGTTAATCTCTGTTTTACTGTTTATTATTGCTCTGTGTAATTCACATATTCTTGCACTTCTGGTTATGCACGCACCAAGTTCATTGTAAACCATTCTGACAGGTAGAAAACCAGTATATAAAAGATGTTAAATAAAATAAGTAAATAAATACCAATTATCCCAGTGCTAAGATCACATCCTCAATTCCCTAACCTGGGATAGGACTGGAAAATTCATCTGATCCTAGCTCTATTACAAACTCTTCCTGGGCAGAGGATGTCGGCGTTAAATACTCGTATGTCTACCTGGCATATTTTGCAGGGCTTTCATACCTATTCAAGAAGGTGGGTGGTGTTACCCACTTCGCATATTGCTTTTGGGTAAAGGGAGGAACACGATTATGATAAATTTATATTTTTGATGTCTTTGCAGTGTCTGCTACTTAAAAACACAAAATGAGGTTTGTTGTAAGCAAAGTCCACAGTCTTAGAGCCTACTGAACTGTCCAGTCCCGTTATTTATTAACATGTCACCAAAGCACTCAGCTAGATTTCCAAACTTGCCACTAATCTAACTTGTTTAATCAGACTGCCTTCTTTAATAGAGACATTAGAAGTACTTCTGGGCCCCAGGTATCCTCCCATTTGCTTCATGATGCCTTAATTCAAAGTACAGGTAGTACTGCAAAAGGACTTCCTAATGGGGATGTGCATTCATGAGCATGTAGAAGTGAGCTCAAATCACTTCTACACGCTTGTATGTACAAATGAATATAATGTACAATTAATTTGCACACTTAAAGTTCTTGTGCACATAGGGGCAGCGGAACATCTTTTGGGTTGGAGTGGCCAAAGAAACCAATTTGCAGCCTCAACCCCAAGCTTTTGTTGCTAATGCTATGTTAGGAAAAATATTGGGGGCCCTTTGTCCCTATGGCTAACCCCTTTCCATTGCCTATGAGTACATATACAATGCATGCTTAAAGAAGGATTACATGGAACCATCACGAAAAAATGCCAGAAAGTCTGAAGAAAGGTCTTGCAACCTACTTCTGGTCATACCTTGCAAAGAAAACCCAGGGGGGCTGCTAGGCTGCCAAGAATTAGCAATGACTTTGTGGCACTTGAAATAAAAAAAATGCTCCTTCCTTGCCCGTTTCTCCCCTCCCACCCTCCTCCATGACAACACTTCTCACTGAGTTTCTCCAGGTTTCCTATTTGTCCTCTGATGCAAAGTTTCCTACTGGGCATGGTCCATTTGCCTAAATTCACAGCTGCAGTTAAGAGAGGGGCAAAGGGGAGCCCACCTGAGGTGCTTTTCAGAGGGGAAAGAACATGGAAGCAGATATCTTTTGAAATCTCATAAATGTATTTTTCAGACTGTGTATTGTTATCATTATTTAGTGAATATCAATTATAAATTTTATATTTTTTCGACTATTTTGTGCAAACTTAGGGAAGGCAGGCCTAATCTTGGCACAGTCTTCTATATATCTGTTGTGCAAATGGAACGGAAGGTGCTCAGGTCAATATTTAACCACAGTGGTCAGCATTCTTTTCAACAGTAGCCACATTAAATAAAAATCAGCTATTCAGTAACCAGGGCTAGTGCAACCATTAGCAGAATTAGGCAGCTGCCTATAGTGCCAATGGTCCAGGAGCAGTCCATTACCACCACTGCCGCCCCTCCCAGGGACCTGCAGTGACAGCAATAGCTGCAAGCTGCTCTGCAGTGCTTACTTTACAACTTTGGTGCCGCGGGGCTGTTGCCAATGTCTCTTCTGATGCCCGATGGGGGGAAACAAATAGCCCTGCAGTGCAAAGTTGCTAGGCAAGCGCTGCGCGGCCAGAGAGGGGTGGCGATGGAGGCAATGGGCACTGGAGAGGGGGAAGCAAGTGATGAGGTTTGCCTACAGCGCCTCATCGCCATGCGCTGGCCCGGGCAGTAGCAGTACTTGGATAGTGCTCAGTGCTGAATAGCTGGTCTTTGTCGTTAGTTGTAGACACTATCCATATAGTGGCAATTTTTAATGCTGCTCCACAGATAGTTATTTTGATAGACATCTAGGAAAGGGTTTTTTTGCTGAAAATCACCACTATATGGATAAATCAAGGGTCCACCTCATCAATATCCAAATTATGGGTTCTCAATCCAGTCCCCGGGACACACTTAGCCAGTCAGGTTTTCAGGATAACCACAATGAATATGCATGAGAGAGAGATTTGCATACAATGGAGACAGTGCATGTAAATCTATTCATGCATATTCATTGTGGTTATCCTGAAAACCTGATTGGCTAGGTGTGTCCTGAGGACTGGGTTGAGAACCACTGCTCTAAGGTGTGCGAGAGTCCTTTGCTCACATTCCTACCATGGGGAGGGGGGTACAATAATATTGTAATTTCAATCACAAGGAGTAGGCAAGTTCTATGGACCTGCCAGGGATCCTGCCTACCCCTTCTATGCAAATGAAACCGCAATATTGATGCACCACCCTCAAAGGTAGGAACAATGACAGAGGAATTGGGTGCACCTTAGAGGAACGATGGCTTAAATGTGAACCACAAACCATGAACAGTAGGATCTCTAGGGCCAAAAGCCCAACCACATACCCCATGTGACAAGATTACTAAGATGGGACTAGATGAGGGTAAAGACCATTTAAGGATAAATGAAGCCCTCTGACAGTGCAGATCCTAACAGAGTTAGTTTTTCACCAACTCGATAAGCCTAATTTTCTTCCTATATATTTCAACAGAGCAAAGAATTGCATGATAAAATTATTGAATAGTACAAGACATTTTAATGGATACATCACTTTAGTGCTTTTTGGTCTGTTTAGCGACTAGATTTTAAATGAATGAATTGCATCATTCAAATCAATTATGACATTACAAAAATAGGTGAAAGATATAGATAGATAGATGGATAACGCTCCTACTCAGATTGGTTGTGTGAGACAATTTCCATCGCTGATCGGACTCTAAGGGTGGCAGCATTAGCATAGTAACCCCCCCCCCCCCAAGTCTTGCACACCCTTGCAACAGGTGACAGGCCTGCTAAGAAGCCTTTGCAAGATAAAGGGATTTGTTTCCGAAACAGCTTTAAGCTCCTATCCATGACCTAGGTTCAGAATTAATGAATACCAAGGGGGTGATATATATTCAAAGGCAGTTATCCAGTTAACAGCATCTGCTAATCAGATAAGTGCCAGTGAGAACAATATTCCGTGCCACTATCCATAGTTACAGTTTATTGATTTGATATACCGCCAATCAAGTCATATCTCAGCGGTTTACTATATAAAAACAAACAATACAAAGAACACAAAACAGACAAACCAGGACAGAAAAGGGACTGGGGCCCTAGGTTACAATACCAAAAACCAGCTAGACACCCAGCCAACCCACATGCCAGGGAATACGTATGCAAATAGAATGTACAAGTAGATGTGCATTTTCCATGCATGAACTTTCTGTGTGCCTCTGTGGTTACATGATTATATAAAGCACGTTTTCTACTGTAAAACAGGCTTTACATGCAAAATAATCTTAATGAAATAATCCCCTTGTAAAACATGTAGAGACAGATTTTAGAAGGGCAATTTAGGTGAAATGTGGGACATCCATGTCAAAGCATCTGAAGTCCTGTAGGAGAGGCAACAATGAAGGTGGGCACCTGTAAAAGCCATCTAAAATTGCCCTCACCTCCCCCAGAAGATAGACAGGAAGAAAATTGATGCCTTTGAATTATGGTGCTGGCAGCAAATACTGTGTATACCATGGACTGCCCGAAGAACAAACCAGTCAGTACTAGAGGAAATCAAACCTAAGCTTTCTTTAGAAGCTCAGATGACAAGACTTCGACTTTCATACTTTGTACACATCATGCGAAGAGAGAGATCATTAGAGAAAGACATCATGCTTGGCAAGATAGAAGGTCAACGCAAAAGAGGAAGGCCAGCAATGAGATGGACTGATACAATAACAGCAGCTACGGGTACCAGTCTGTCAACAATGAGCCGCCTGACTCAAGACCGCACACAATTTAAGACAGCTATCCAGAGGGTTGCCATGAGTCGACTACGACTCGACGGCACTTAACAACAAACAACAACCCCCAAAAGATAAACCTGTCCACCACAATATAGAGCAGGACAGGGACATACAGAAAACTGGCCAATTTCAGAAACGTGCCAGATATAGATGTTTGCAGTATCGACCACCTAGACATCCCTGCGCCAGTATTTCAGGACGCACATTTGTATGTTACCACATACACATCCCAACCCACCTTTTTAGAAACAGGGACGCACACAATAAGGCGTCAGTATGTACCTACAAGGTTTCTTTGAGTTGGTGAAAAATATCTTTTCTTCATTGCACTGGAAATATCTGGCAGAAATTAGCACTTTTTAAATGTCTATTTGTACCCAACAGCAGGTATAGCTACCCTCTCCCCCACCCCACCCCCCCCCCCGAATCAGATGCACATATCATCTAAAATTAAAGAATACCACTCTGATCTGCTGAACCGATCACTGAACAAGCCTCATGACTTGTTCAACATAATTAAGTCCCTAACGAAGGAACCATCAGCCTCACAACCAATGCTGATACTCCCTCAAGACTATGCCGACCACCTGATAGCCAAAACCAATAACGTCAGTAAAGCCACACTATCCTGCCCCACCATGAACCCACCCAAGCAGCTCTCCACCTTCTTGACACCGTCACAAAAAAGCATTGAAAGCATCATTTCAAGCATCAACGCCACCACAGCCCCTAACGACCCTTGTCCAGCTCTCTGGATAAAGGTACTACACCACGAAATCAGTCTGATAATAGCCAAAATCATCGACCTCTCTTCCTCCTCTGGACAGTTCCCATCAAGCCTTAAGCAGAGATCCATCAGGCCCCTCTTAAAGAACACGAAACTTGATGCCCTGAAGGTCGACCCATATCCAGCATCCCATTACTAGCAAAGATAATCGAGAAGGTGGTACAACAACAGCTACAGGATCATATCGACACAAATGCCCCCCTCGACACAAGCCAATACGGTTTCAGAGAATCTCACGATGTCGAGACACTCCTCACCACCCTCAACAATACACTCATTAATGGGATCGACTCCATCAAACAAGGATACACACTAATTTTCCTAGACATCGCCGCAGCATTTGACTCTATAAACCACGAACAACTTCTGATTCGGCTACATGATAAAAGGATAAGCGACTTAGCATGGTACTGGTGCAAATCTTATTTAACCGACAGATGGCAGCAGATAAGAACAGGATCTACGACCTCCATGCCATTCAAACAACACTATGGAGCACCCCAGGGCACATCCCTCTCCGCACTCCTATTCAATATCTACATGCAACCGATATGCGAAATAATTTGATCATTTAACATCTCTTGTCTGCTATATGCAGATGATGTATTACTCTTTACTCCATTCACAACTGAAACCCCAGATTTCACCCAATTGATAAACTGCTTCAATGTCATAACTGATTGGCTCCTCTCCCAAAGTCTCAAAATCAACTTTAAGAAGACAGAAGTTCTATTTGTGACAAGGAACCAGTCCTTCATACCTCCGACAACCATAAAGACAAGAGATGCAGAACTTACAAGCAGACCCTACATCCGCTATCTAGGTGTGACTATGGACCAACAGCTCAATTTCAAAACACACATCAACAACATAATCAAACAAATATATCACAAGATACGAACCCTATGACATCTTCGACCTTTGCTACATCCATTGGAAGGAGGAGTGGCCTAGTGGTTGGGGCAAGGTACTACAGGCCGGTAGTTCAAATCCCACTAGAGGACAGCAACCTTGGGCCGGAAGGACTGGGGTTTCTAGTCCCACAGGTGCTCCTTGTGGTCTTGGGCAAGCCACTTAACCCTCCATTGCCCATGTTCCCTGTAAGTATTAGTGTATGTGTCTCATATCCCCTCGTGTTAAATGTATCCCCCAACCGCTTTGACCCGGTGAAAAGCAGGATATAAATGCAGATAAATAAATAAATAAAATAAATATTTCAGAACAGTCTTCCAAGCACTGGTGATCCCCCACTTTGATTACGCTAATGTAATCCTACATGGCCTTCCCCAAAACACCCTTAACCCCCTACAATTAGCGATGAATACGGCCGCAAGATTCCTGAGCAGAGCCTCCAGAGCTGACCACATCACCCCGGTCCTCAAAAACCTACATTGGCTACCAATTTACTGTCGACTATCATATAAAGTAACCATCATCACTTTCAAAATTATTAACAAGATGGCCCCCTCAGCTTTACTGGACCTCAGCCAGCAAACAGAGAAAGAACACGCACTGCCAACACACTATCAATTCCCAGCGAAATAACAAAATGTATCAAAACAACCAGGAACAGAGCATTTATGTTTTATGCCCCTAGCTGCTGGAACGCACTCCCTGCACCCATTAGAGCCATCAAAGATCTAGCTCAATTCAGAAGAGCGCTTAATCACCACCTCTTTCTTTTACACTATTCACAGTCCTCCAACACGGCACCCCCTAACACACTACCATCCATGAACACGTAAACCTTTACCAATGTTGTACATACTATAAATACAGACTGTAGACAGATGTAAATTGATGTATATAGTTACCACCAGTTTAATCCAAGTTAATCCTCCCTGTTCATTGTAAGTGCTCTTATTGCACAACACCGTTTTATGTAAACCGCGCTGATTTTTAAGAGTGCGGTATATAAGAACAATAAATAAATAAATATGTATTTTTTTCTCAAGCGCCCCAAACATGCCTCTGCCACACCCCCATGCAATATGGATGTGATTGTGCCAGATACATGTATGTTCAGCAGATTCTAAAATAGCTCTTAGAAGGTGGATGCGATTGGGAAATCTGAATGTTCATTCTCAGATATCCTAATCATGAATAGAGCTTCTAAAATGACTCCCATGGGGGCATCTGCAGGGGTGGGCATTTGACAGTAAATGATTCTTTAAATATTTTTATGTCATCTTATTATAAAGGCACCATGGATTAAAATAAATGTAGCCCAGATTTAAAAGTAATTTCCTTATACAATGACAGAATGAAATTACATTTGCCATTCAGCCCATCCTTTCCAAAGGTCAGTTTTGTATCTGACCTTTAAGTGCTTCTGAGGTTTATGCTTTCAAAGGTTGGTTCATTTGATTGGATGACAATTCTTTATTGTGGTTTGATTTGGTTCCTAGGTCTATTTATAGAGCATTCTCTTAAGTTCTACACCATGTGATCCCCTTGCAAACCATTCTCAAAGAAGTTTGGCCCATGATGAAACAGTTTTAAAATAGATGATCAGGACACAATCAATACCCTTCAAACACTATTAAAAAATATAGACTGCTTGGTGTCTAAGTAAGCTAAAAAAATATGAGCTAACCATGTGAAAGCTTAGCTACTGAACTCGCTAAAAGATCTTTTTGCATTACACAGTAACACAGTTGCAAAACCGAGGCAACACAAAAAGAATGACTGAACCATTCAGTCTGTAAGGATACATTCCAATGATGGAGAGTTGCTGAACCAAATGGTACCATAGCTCCCCGTCAACTGACATATCTCCGGAGGCTCCCACTCTTCCTCCTGAGCTTACAGACAGTGGCTTTAAAGGATGCCTTGTTTCCGCAGCATTCACACATCTTGCCTACCCCTCATGGTGGCCCTGTTCCAGCTGCCAGCCGTATAGCATGATTGCTTGTAAAATTTCCTATAATTCTGGATGTCTCAGAATTATAGGAAATTTTACAAGCAATCATGTCTTGGGCATCAAGAATCCCTTTCAGGTATTTGCATATCTTTATTATAATTAGTTCCTTCCTCACCCATTCTTCACCTACCTGTCCCATGTTGTGTTTTACTGATACTTGCTGTCCCTAGAGAACACCTGTTACAGGTAAGCAACTACGCTTTCTCCAAGAAGAAGCAGGAAGTCAGTCCTCATATATCTGAGACGCGATGCTGAGGCAAGCAAGCTTGGGGATGGGAAAGAGAAGCAGCACTCGATTGGAGAAAAGAAAAATTCAAGAGAAAAGGTAACACTTTTTCCAGGGAAAACAGACACTTCTGGTGTGCTCTGTGGAAAAGAAAATGACTGAGGCAAGAATTCACCCTTGGGCAGGAAGGGGACCCTGCATGCGTAGTACATCTCCCTTAGGGCTTTCTTTGAAAGCTGGAGAGAAGCTACCGCCCCGGGCTCAGTCGGCGCTGACATCACCTATATGTGAGGACTGACTTTCTGCTTGTTCCCAGAGAACATTTAGAAACAAATCCTGTCCTGATTATGGAATTATGGACCATGACACAGTCTTTCCTGAGGTGATTTCAGCAGACAATAGTTATTGTCTCTGATATCAGTTCATTGTTTGCCATCAGTGTTGGTAAGAACACAGCTTGAAAATTCTATTCTATTGTTAGACTACGGGAAATGATTTTGATTAGGAAGCTGGCAAATAACAGAGGCCATCATAGAACAACAGAACATACAGTATTAAACATGGACATTTCTTCTGCTCCCCCCCCCCTCCAAGTGACTTTAGGTGATAAAAAAATACACCATCCTCTTTCATATAAACGTGCTGGAGAGAAACAAAAGGGTGTGGTGTCAGTTTTGCTCACTTATGACTCACTGAAAACAGGAGGCTCTCAGAGTTGTCGGTCCCATGTGATTATTCTTGAGAGGCAGAAGATCCTGAGTACCAAGAAATACTACGCCGAACATTAGCAGTAAATTTGAGAGACTAAGATCATACTCCACATAACCTGGGGCTTAGAAGTGAGGTTCATGACTGTCAACATATGCACAAAACTAACCCATTTGGAGAAACTACCCCGAGACTCTGTGTCAAATAAAACTACACTGGAAATATATTCAGCCAAATGAGTTATCCGCTATGTCCAGAATGTAAGCAACTAAGGAAGTGTCTGCCACTGAGGTGATGGGGTCATTGTCTCTACAGGACTCTTTCCCACTATAATGACACAACTGGGCTGTGAAAACAAATTGCTGGGCATGTTGAATTAAAATGCCCTGCATTTCTCAGTGAAGCAACTCTTCCCTTAAAATTTAGGCATAAATGGCTCAATGAGGATGGGCACATTCAAAGAATGATTACAGTTTCCACACTCTCATACTCTACCTCTAAGCATGACAGTTAGTGTGGAGAACACATCATTTCTGAAGAGGATGAAACCTACACAAGTATTTCCAATCACAGGTTCCCGCAGAACAAGCATAAGGGTGCAATTATACAGTAATTTGAACTCTAATAACTGTCCGCTAGTATTTTTCTTATTTTTTAAATATGTAAGTTCCCTAATGTCTTAGATATTTGGATTGGTATGTATAAAATGAAGCCGTGGCTTAGTGGCCAAAACATAACTAAATTACAATTTCATCTACCCAATACTATGTCTCATGGTCTGAGATCCACAATGCTGAATACCAATCAATTTTCATTACAACTTATAAAACCCTAAGACTGTTACTTTTTCAAAGAAATTAAAAAAAAGAATGAAAAGAGACTGATGTAATAAGCTGTGCAAAGTCCATGGTATGTGCAACAATGTGCACTATTTCCTCTTTTAGTGAAAAAATATATATTATTTGCTTTGCAAATTGCTGAATTTCAAGCAGAATTTGATGAATGTGAAGTATTATTTAAACTAAGAGATGATGAGTCACTGCTATGCTAAACTATGGTAAGTAACTTTAATTCTGAGGATAGTAACCTACAAAGTAAAATTAGCTTCACAAATGCAATTCTAAAAAAGCTTTACATTCACCTTCGTTAAGGTGTTGTGAAATTTCTTGTGGAAAAGGAGATCACAGCTAAACTATGTGGTCTGTTTTTCTACCAGGCTCATTTTCCCAGAAGTCTTCGTAGAAAGGCAGCAGGTTCCTGAAGTCTAGCACTCTTCAGCACATCAGTCTGAAACTTCAATCCTCTCCTTCAACAAATATCCTTTTTTCCCTGGTATCTGCCGACATTGTGATGTTAAATCTATCATGAATCTAGTAGCCCTAAAGACTATGAATCCCAGAAAATGGTTGCTTTGACATCTGCAATTTTGTTTGATTCAGACTTTCAGTAACTGAGTTTTTTAAAATGGTTATTAGCCAGAAGTACAAGTGTTCATAACCCAAAAATGTGCCGGCAGCACTTTAATGGCTTGGGAGGAGAGATCCTAAAGCAATGCTGGTGTTTAGGCGGTGTAGGATACTGCTCATGACTAAATGGGAACTCGTTTGTTTTGCCTACAGTGCTCAAGAATGTGCCATGAGTGGTATTTATTTCCCATCTAATTAAGATATATTTACACAAAAAAAAAAAAAAAAAAAAAAGAGAGAAATGTCTTCCAAGGACAAAAATGGCAAGAGCAAAGCATTCCTATTATTATATTTTGTTTACTGTCCTATGGTTTTGGTTGTAGATCTCCTTAATAAAGGCTAACAGCCTTCTAACCTGCTTGTTCTCACTTCCTCCTACAATATTCTGGACCATGGTTCCTTACAGTAAGGTTCCTATTTGCTTATCCTAGGTTTTTTTGAATCCTGTTACTGTTTTGGGCCCCACTGTACACCCCAACTGGGGGTTGGTTCCTGTATCCACTATCCTTTCTGTGAAGACAAATTGTCTAATGTTACTCATCAGTTTACCTGCTTTGAGCCTTATATCATAACCTTTTTAACTAGATGTTTCTTTCCACCAAAAAGAGGGCACTACTTATTATTTATATTATTTTATTTATTTGCATTTGTATATCGTTTATAAATACGTATAGATGAATGGATAGACAGATGGACTGACCCTCAACATTAGGTATCATCTAATGTGAAACACCCCTAAAAATTAAATACATTATGGGACCTGCAGCACCAATACCAATGGGTACAGGGACTACGAATACCATACTACATTGCAATGCAAATTTAAAAATTACAAATGGCAGACTTCCGGCGGCGCATGAGTGAGTGAGGACGTGCTCGCTGCTCGCTCCGGGGCCGCCTCAGCTTTCACCCTTATACTTTGCTAGTAATACCCGAGCGCGGTGGGGGACACGGTCCTGCATTGCAGTCCTAATATAGTAGTCCACCGTGGCAGCGAAAACACAGCGCAAAATGCCTCCACCGCCGAAGAAGGAACGGGAGAAATCTTCCCGCGCTGGGGCCGCGATGCCTGGTGGTGGTAGCCCGGCCTCCCCGGGGGCGGAAAGCATGGATTCTGCCGCTGACGGCCTGGCGAGGGAGGTAGTGAAACTCTTAGAACCAAAGTTTGATCGTATACTTACCAAACTGGATTCGGTGAGCTCGGTGCTGGAGGAAATGGGACGAAGAATGGAGGAGGTGGAACGCCGCGTTTCCACGCTGGAAGATGAGGGGAACTGCAGGTCCAGAGAGCACGAGGCGCAGCGTGTACAGCTTGCAGCCTTAGCGGAGAAGATTGAGGACCTTGAAAACCGCTCCCGGAGGAACAATATACGGATCGTAGTGATCCCGGAAACAACTACCGATGCTCAGCTGCTGCCCCTGATCGAATCCTGGCTGCCCAAGTCCTTGGGCTTAGATGAATTAGTAGGCCAGCTGAAAGTGGAGCGCGCGCACAGATTGGGGCCGCGCCTTGATTCGCGCCCGCGGCCGCGGGTGGTGATTGCCAAAATTTTGCATTTCCAGCATAAGATGCAACTCCTCCAGGCTTTTCGGCAAAAGCGAGAGATACACTTTGAAAATCACCACCTTCTGCTCTTCCAAGATTACTCTGCAGCGGTAGCGGCTAAGCGGAAGGAGTTCGCGCCGGTTTGCTCTGCTATGTTCCGGAGAAAGATGAGGTTTACATTAGCCTTCCCTGCTACCCTGCGAGTATCCCACTCTGGCACCAGTCATGCCTTCACTGTGGCTCGGGAGGCGCAATCGTTCTTGGACACTTTGAGTGCTGGATCAGCAGGGTCTCCAGTTCGGGAGGAAAGCGGCTGAGGACTGGACCTAAAGAGCAACTCCCCGCGGCGATCCGGGTATCCCTTGCCTAGATGGGCTGCTGGGCATGACTGGTGCAGGTTCGTTGCTCTGGACCGTGCTCTGGGCTAAATACTGACACTTTGGGACTCTGGAGGGGGGGGGGGTTGCTTCATATTGTTCTGTCTTTTTCTCTTTTCTTTTATTCTTTTTATTTATTATTATTGTCAGTGGGAAATAGCGCGGCCGTATATGCCCCTATATTTCTGTGCTGCCTGGTGGGGATGTAAATTGATGGTTGGAAGGCTGTTCAAATGTTTGTTTGCTGTGTGGGGTGTCATATACAGTTACCAGTTCTTAGGAGGGTTGGGGCTGGGGCGGCCTTGGTGCGCCTAGCACGAAGACCGACCTCGACTGTAGAGGTTGGGGGGATTGTTTGTTTATTGGGGTTGGGAGTTGTTCGGTAGGTGAGTGGTAGGCCAGGGACTGGGGCCCGGGGGGGGGATTATGGGGGATGGGGGAAGGGTGGAGGGGGTGAGGCTGAGGAGGGGGGAGGTGGGAGAGGGAGGGGGGAGGGGGCAGGGGTAGAGGGGGGGAGAGGAGGGGGAGAGAGGGGAAGAGGGGGGGAGAAGGGGGAAGAGGGGGGGAGGAGAGGGGGGGGAGGGCGAGGGGGAAGGGGGGTAGGGGTAAGGAATACTCCACTGCTTGGTAACGGATGGCAGTATTGTGTACCACGGATTTGGGAGGGGCGCCAGGCTGGGGGTGTCCCTCTGGAAAGATTGGGCATGACACTGTGGTGGCAACTTGGCACTGCCCCGGCGCGTTGAAGATAATTTCTTGGAACGTATGCGGTCTGGGAAACCCCATCAAACGATATAAGGTACTGCAGGCACTGGCTCGCCACAAATGTGACATAGCATTTCTCCAGGAAACCCACCAGACGACGGTTGAGCATGACAAGCTCTGTCGGAGTTGGGTGGGCCAGGTTTGGGGATCCCCTGCACAGGGGCACAAGGGGGGCGTAGTGATCCTAATTCATAAAAGACTCCGATTTATAAAGGGGACCGTTCTTGCAGATAATATTGGTAGATCTCTGTTGGTATATGGTCACCTAGACGGTCAACCGGTAATCTTGGGAGGCCTCTACGGTCCCAACGTGACCGCTCCGGGTTTTTACAATGACCTGGCATCTCGGGTGGAGCAACTCCCGGAATGCCCTGTGATCTTAGGAGGGGACTTTAATGGCGTCCTGGATGTTGACCTGGACACCTCTAAGAGAGGAGGTGGACGAGAGAGGGTAGTATCTTCTCAATTGTTGGCGCGGTTCTGTCGAAGATTGGGTATAATCGACCCCTGGCGGGTAATACACCCCTCAGATAGGGACTACACTCACCAGTCTAGGGCCCATGGCACCAGCGCCCGTATAGACTACATAATGATCTCGGGGACTTTGTTTACGCATACGGAGGATGCTCAGATAGGCCCCTCGGAGATTTCAGACCACGCGATGGTATGGATTGACCTGCACTGGGGGCGAGACACGGCTCGCTCACGTCTATGGAAGTTTCCTCTGGAGCTCTACTCAGATGAGCAATTTCGCCAGTTTCTACGTCAGCGATGGGCGGACTTTCTCACTGATCACCATGCGCACGCTGACGATCCCGAATTAGTATGGGAAACGGCGAAAGTGGTACTCCGAGGGGAAATCATAGGTTATGCCGCCAGAAGGCGCCGATTGCTGGCCGAGCGCATTTTAATACTTGAACGCCAAACCACGAAGCTTCGCCGGCGGTGTGCCCATGCGCCTACGACACCAAATAAGAAGTTGTTGTGGGAAACCCAAACTGAATTAAACGAGCTCTTACACCAGCGTGCAAAGAAATCGGTTCTGTTTTATCGATTTCGCCTGCACTGCTACGGGGATAAACCCGGTAAGCTATTAGCGCGATGTTTGAGGGCCCGACGGGGTTCTGCCCATGTAGCGGCATTAAAAGGTGATCAGGGACGTATCCATAGGGAGACTGTAGAAATTGCAGAGATTTTTCGGAACTTTTTTCAAAACCTGTACAAAGCGGCAGCTGGCCCCCCGGAGGAGCTGCAGGACTACCTCGCAGCTATGCCGCTGCCCCAACTCACGGCAGAACAAAGGGAGGCCCTTGATCTACCCCCTACCACACTGGAGATACAATCCGCCATAGCCGCAGCCCAGTGCTACAAAACGCCGGGACCTGACGGACTCGGTGCTGAATTCTATAAAATCCTCGCAGAAGGCGTGGGCCCAGTGCTGCGGGAGGTTTTTACCACCAGAACGGAGAGGGGGGCGTTTCGTTGGGGGCGCAATCATGCCTATATCACCTTGATCCCGAAACCTGGAAATACCCGACACAGGCGGCAGCTTACCGGCCTATATCCCTATTAAACTTTGATCTCAAGCTTTTTGCGAAAATTCTGGCAGATCGATTGGCGGGGGTATTAGGCCATCTCACTCACGAAGCGCAAGTGGGCTTTGTAAGGGGCCGCCATGCTGTCCGAAACCTTCGGAAGATTCTGGCCTCATTGGAGTGGGTACAAGCACACAATATCCCATCGTTATTGATTAGCTTTGACGCGGAAAAAGCATTTGATAGGGTGGATTGGGGTTACCTTTGGGGACTGTTACC
This sequence comes from Ichthyophis bannanicus, assembly GCA_033557465.1. Taxonomy (NCBI): domain Eukaryota; kingdom Metazoa; phylum Chordata; class Amphibia; order Gymnophiona; family Ichthyophiidae; genus Ichthyophis; species Ichthyophis bannanicus. The sequence goes on along the minus strand of CM066049.1, from coordinate 111,516,497 downwards.
AAAATATGGCATTGGGGCAGAGTTTTGTAAAATGGTGAAAAGCTTATACAGTACCCCGACTGCAGGTATACTGTGCAACGGCCTCGTGTCACACGACATTCTGTTGGAAAGAGGTACGAGACAGGGCTGCCCTTTATCGCCCCTACTGTTTGTCCTCTCCTTAGATCCGCTGATTCGCACCATCGCAATGTCGGGGGGGATACAGGGGGTGCGACTACGGTCGCAGACCTTCACAATCTCGGCCTTCGCCGACGATTTGCTAGTTCATTTGACTTCTCCGGCCGCCTCCCTGCAAAAGCTTTTGGATGAGTTTCAGAGGTTTGGAGCCTTTGCTGGTTTGCGCATTAACAGAGACAAATCGGCAGCAGTGGATGTCCTAGGACACCTCGGCGGTACTTGGAGTGGCCCATTCCCACTACGGTGGGCGGAGAAGGAATTTACTTACTTGGGAATCACACTGACCGGGAACCCCCAAGACCTATATCGGCGCAACCTAGATCGGATTCTGCGGAATCTGACAATACAATTAAAAGCATGGGAACCCCTCCCGCTATCGCTAACGGGGAGGATAGCGGCAATACAGATGATCATACTACCTCGAATTTTGTATTGGCTGCAAACCCTGCCAGTCTGGCTGCTACGTCGTGACCTGCGTAAAATGGAAGCTTTGCTAAAGAGATTTCTCTGGCGGGGAAAACGGGCGCGCGTCCCGTGGACTCGACTACTTGGTAGATGGAGGGACGGGGGTATGGGCTTGCCGGATTTGCAAACTTACGCACTGGCCTGTCAAGCCAGACACCTTGGGGATTGGTTAGGGGAGACGGAAATATATACTCCAAGGGCGTTGGAGGAGTGTTTAGTAGCTCCTGCCTCCCTCCTAGGGATCCTCCATGGCTCGCACAAAGATTTCCTAGCTTCTCCTCGGCAGAGTCCCTTAGTGGTATCGACTCGACGTACTTGGCAACAACTTAACAATTGTTGGCATGCTGAATGGAAGGTGTCTAGCTGGTTGCCGCTGCAGGGGAATGCTCAGTTTACTCCCGGTTCTGAGACTGCGGTGTTTCGGGATTGGTGGCTACGAGGCATCCGGACAGTGGGGCACCTGGTCGATCACGAGGGATCTCCTAAATCGTTCCGGACGCTCAGTCGGGAATATGGTCTCCCTGACTCGCACTGTTTCGCATACATGCAGGCCTCCCACTATGTGGCGTCCCTCCCACGTGACTCGCTACGGGCGTCGCGCTCTGCTCGCATTTTGGAATTTTTCCAGATAGGGGAAGAGCACCCACCCTCGATTTCTAATCTCCGACGCTCTTTGGAGCCATACCGCCCTTTCCCTGATTATAGTAGTGTTGAACAAGCATGGGCAATCGAACTGGGAGGAGATGTGCCGCCAGGGTTGGTGCTGCTGGCCTTGAAGCGGATTGGACGCCTGGTGCAGGGGGCGCGCTGGCGTGAGATACAATTTAAATGTGTGACTAGGGCTCATTTCTCGCCGAGGCGGGCGTACCGCAGCCGTGTGGAGACGGACGGATCCTGCCCGCGCTGCGCGGAGCCTCTGGCCACTTTATTGCACATGTGGTGGGGCTGCCGAGGAGTGCGGGCCTATTGGGTAAGGATATGCAAATTTCTCCGCACAGTGCTTCAATGTCAGCTTCGCTGGACAGCCTTATTGGTAGTGCTTGACCAGCTGCCGACCCCTTGCCCCGCAACATCTGGCGAGTGTTTGCTTGTGCGGAAGGCCTGTCTGGTGGGTAAGGGACCGATCCTTCGTTTGTGGAGGGAACGCCAACTGCCTACCTTTAGTGAATGGCGGAATAGCTTCCACCAACTCATGCTGACCGAGCGTTGGATGGCGCGGGGCAGTGCCAAGCGATGGACAGTGTTTCTGTCGGTCTGGGAGCCATATATTCAACAACTAGGGGCCCGTGCCCGAAATGCAGTCCTTCAGGGGGGGAGTTAAACGGGACTGGTCCAATGACGGATCGCTAGCTGCCATGAAGTTCTTAGCGATTATTTGATTTTACTAACGAGAAGTGGAGTGGGGGGGGGTGAGTGGGTGGGTAGGGGGGGGGGTGGGAGGGCTGGAAAGGGGATATACTGAAAAAAATGTCCATCCATAGTGTCTTCTTACTGATGCCCACGGGGGGGAGAAGAGTGCACACTCCCCGTGGTGCCATATGTTGTAATGTTGTTGTATGAGATGGTGGACCTAAATAAAGTTTCTAAAAAAAAAAAAAAAAAAATTACAAATGGCAAAAAATCTCACTCATGGAACTGGGTAACTTGGCAACTCTGCTTGCAGTCCCTGATTCTGGATTGTAATGCCCATCTGGTGCCCCATTTGGACTCTACCGGTAGTGGTGGTAGGGTGGCGGCCGGACCTGGGAAAGCCTTGCAGAACCTTCTGACGGAGCTGGGCTTGCGCGATGTGTGGAGGGATACCCACAAGGGGGAGCAAAGCTACACATATTATTCTCCCGTCCATCAGGTGCATACCCGCATTGATTATTTTTTGTTGGACCAGCGACTGATGGATGGGAGGGTGAAGGCTGGTCACGGGGCGTTGACCTGGTCGGATCATGCCCCGTGCTGGCTCACCCTTCCAGTGGAAGTCTATAGTGACCGCCAGTGGCAATGGAGACTTAATGTGCGATTTCTTCGACGGCAGTGTGTGGTGCAGGAGCATGGCCGTTTCATAACTGATTTTTTTGAATTAAACGATACTGGGGAAGTTTTGCTTCCTATGGTTTGGGACGCTTTCAAGGCCGCAGCTCGGGGCCAGCTTATGGCAGAAGCAGCTCGTACAAGGAGGGCCTGGAGACGGGAATATAATCAATTAGTGGGAGACTCTTCCAGGCTGCACTTAGAACATGCCCAGACTGGATCAAAACAGGTCTTGCGTCAATGGTGGGCTGTCCGGGCTAACCTAGATGCCTGTTTACAAAGAGAATTAGATAATAAACGTCGGAAACTGTGCCAAACATTTTATGAGCAGGGGAATAAGACTGGTCGTTGCCTCGCTCTGCGGCTCCGGCAACAGCAATCCGGGCGGGTGGTCCGCGAGCTTCATGATTCTGGGGGGCAGAAGAAGGTGGTCTCGAGAGAGATCCGCGATGTCTTTGCTACTTTTCTGGAGCGGTTATATAAAGCCAAACCTTTTGACTCGGCCCGTGTGCAGGGTTTCTTGCGGAAGATCACCTTGCCCCAGTAGACTGATTCTGATCGGGAGCACTTAGACTCTGAACTCACTGTGGAGGAGGTCGAACTCGCAATCCGACGGCTGAAAACCGGGGGGGCGCCGGGTAATGATGGCTTTCCCGCGGAGTACTATAAAAAGTTTCGTGTGCAACTAGCGCCGACGCTGGTAGTACTCTTTAATGAGGTCCTGAGGGGGGCGCCTTTGCCTCCATCTCAGTGAGAGGCTTTGATAGTTATGATTCCTAAGCCCGGTAAGCCCCTGCAGGATGTGGCCTCCTATCGCCCCATTTCCCTATTAAACACGGATGTCAAAATACTTGCCTCTTTGCTGGCTGCGCGATTGAACCGGGTTCTCCCATCTTTGGTACACCCTGACTAGGTTGGGTTTGTGCCGGGCTGCCAGGCTGCAGATAACATTCGGCGAATGCTGCAGGTTATGTATGTAGCGCAACAAGAGTCGCAACCGACGCTAGTGGTGGGGGTGGATGCTGAAAAGGCCTTTGACCGTGTTAGCTGGGGTTATCTCTGGTGTGTGCTGGATAAGTTGGGCTTTGGTCCTAATTTCATACGCTGGGTTCATAGCTTATATCAAGACCCTAAGGCCAGTGTTCAGGCTAATGGAGGTCAATCTCGAACTTTTTCACTGGAACAGGGCACTCGCCAAGGTTGCCCTCTGTCGCCGCTGTTGTTCGCGCTGGTGATGGAACCCTTGGCACAGAGCTTCCGTGAACATTCGGGCATATGGGGCGTCCGTGTGGGCTCTGCGGATTACCGGATTGCACTCTTTGCAGATGATATCATTTTATCTCTGGTGAAACCTATTGCGTCTCTCTCTGTCGCTATGCAGCTTTTTGATACCTTCTCCCAAGTGTCGGGATTCAAAATCAATTATACTAAGTCTGAGATTCTAAATGTGGGGGTTTCGGATGCGGTCTGCGCGGAGCTTCGTGCTGCCTACCTCTTCCGGTGGGTATCGGGTGCTTTGCGATATTTAGGGGTGACTGACAGCGGATCGAGCAGCCCTGTTTAAGGCTAATTATGAGCCCTTACTTCGGCAGGTTCGGCGCGATTTGGAGGCCCGGAATAGGTTAATATTATCATGGTTTGGGCGTATTGCGGTGGTTAAGATGGTTGTCGTTCCCCGTTTTCTGTACCTCTTTCAGGTTGTCCCTATCTCGTTAACCCGGGGAATATTGGCCGCCTGGCAAACCATGCTTATGAAATTTATCTGGCAGTACCGTCGGCCGCGTCTGGTGCGACAACTTCTTTATGCCCGTTCGCGCACTGGGGGTATGGGGTGCCCAATCTTCGCTGGTATTACGCGGCGGCTCAGTGCCACGCCGGGGTGGAGTGGATGATCGCGGATAGCTCCAAGCGATGGGTGCAACTGGAAATGACTATTGCGGGGGGGGGGGGGCGGGACTGGGGGACCGGCTGTGGCTTGGTTCTAAACTGCGAAGTGGTAGGCGTTTGTGTAACCCATATATCCTGCATACCCTCCGCTGTTGGGACCAATTCTTTCGGCCCCGTGGGATGGACCTGACCCCCTTTGGCGCCTATAGTGGCTAATGCCTCCTTCCCTCCGGGCTGACTGATCCGGCGTTTCGGATGTGGGGCCATCGGGGCCTTAGCCGAGCAGGTCAACAGTTTGATGAGGGTAAGTTACAAACGTTCCGAATGCTCCAGGAGGAATTTGCTCTTCCCGATACCCACCTCTTCCAATATACGCAGGTGGCTCACTGGGTTCAATCTAGAACCGTTCGGCCCCATGTGGCCCGAGAGTTGACAGATTTGGAGCGTTTCTGTGAGGGGTGCACTACCACAAAAGGTCTTATAGCCGCTCTGTATGCCCACCTGCAAGGGCAGCAGCCACACTATGTCAAGCACAGAGAAACTTGGAATACTGATCTGAATCTTCTTTATTCTGAGCAACAGTGGGAACAGGTGGAGGGTAGGTTGTGGAAGAGCTCGGTGGCAGTTAATGTCCGCGAAACTAATTACAAATTATTATACAGGTGGTACATGACTCCTGTGCGGATTGCTCGCGCTTATCCGGGGGTTTCGGAGCTGTGTTGGCGGCGATGTGGGCACAGGGGGGTGTTGGAGCACATCTGGTGGTCTTGCCCCCGCGTTCAAACCTTTTGGAGGGGGATTCAAGCTCGCTTACAGCAGCTTATTGGGTTGAACATACCCTGGGACCCGGGCATCTTTCTCTTTGGGGTTGCTGTTCCTGGGGCACGCAGCCTCCAACTGGCATTGCTTCGCCATGGATTGAATGTGGCTCACTTGTTGATAGCTTCTGTTTGGAAACAAACCCTTCTGCCGCCCTTTTCTGCCTGGCTGGACCGGATGTGGGACACGTATACAGTGGAGCGTGGGGTGGCTGCTGGGAGGATGCGTTTGCCGTGCTTTGAGCAGGGAGCCCTTTGTCCTTCGTTATGGCTCCTGATTGCTTACGGCTGCGGGCTCTCCTAGAGGGTGGTGGGTTTTGTGCTGTGCAGTGAGATGCTTGTTGGCGGGGCCACCTTTAGCTCTCTGTGCGTTGATTGGTTGGCGTCCTTTCCCTTTGCTGGGTTGGTGTTGAGATTCGTGGGGGGGGGATGTGGGAGATAGGCTAGGGGGGCTTAGGGGTGGGTGGGGACTTGGGAGGCTGGGGGGTGGATGTTTTCTTTTGGAGGGTGTTATTCGTGGTCTGATGCAGAGTGGGGGGGGGGTTGCGGGGTACAGGGAGGGGGAAGAATTCATAGGGGGACAAAAAAAAGTTTCTTATAAAAACAAAGAAGGCGTACTGTTAGCTAGCCTTGTGTTTCTTGTTAGTGTCTTTGGCTCTGTTCTCTTTTGATATTGTATTATGCTTACGAATTCTGTTCCTTTGTATTTAATGCCTGCCTTTCAATAAAAAAAAAAAAAAATTCAGCAGCTATGTGCCGCTGCTTGGTGCCTGCAGAAGACCATATGCACATTCTATGTGCACCAAAAGCTGTGCTGATTGCATAGCGCTCTTTAGTAAATGGCCCCAAAGAGTATTCAACCATTAAAAAAGTATTCACAACTGTAGGTGCAAAGTGCTGGGTTCTGAGCTAAGAGTCACTGACCAAGAAAAAGATGATACATTGATATTTTTAGCCCAAAGTGCTAAGGAAGGAAACAGAATGATAAGGATTCTTCGGAAAGGGATGGAGAAAAAAGTGTAAATATCGTTATGGGGTATGTTTATTAAATTATATTAGCTGTTAACATGGCAATAATGCAGGAAAGGTGCACTGCAGTAACAGCTAACCGGGGCCAAATTCCTTGCGCTATCTGTATAATGGAGAGTGGCATGTCTGCAAAGGTCTGCAATGAGTGGTCACCATGAGCATTGGCAGCACATGGCAACCACGGGTTTTGCAGACGTCGCGAGTGCAATTAATGACGCCTCAATGGGTGGTGTTAGCTGCATCCACTCTGCTACCATGCCACGGTCTCTGCATTTTCACCGCATCTACTGCAGAAATGGTGTGCACACCCTGAACAAATAATGCACAGCTTTTGCAGCTAACATGGCGCTATTTGCACTAATGTGCCACATGAGCTGGTAAAGCCTATCGCGCTTTAGTAAACATGCCCTTATGCCTTTCTATAAGTCCCTGGTGCAACTACATCATAGTTATTGTGTGCAATTCTGGTTGCCCCATCTCAAAAAGAAGAAAGTGGAACTAGGAGAGGTTCAGAGAAGGGCAACGAAAATGATAAAGGGGATGCAACACCTCCCCTATGAAGAAATTTTATGCAGGTTAGAGCTCTTCAACTTTGAGAAAAGACAACAGAGAGAATATGACGACATTTGAAAAATCGTGCCCCACTTTTAAACAGTTCTCATGATAGAAGTCTCTCACCACAAGATTCCAGGGGCATAGTTTATACACCCACTTCCACAGGGCTTCATGCACTTTTGGAGTTCTACAGTGGCTTGACCCCATAAAGACGGTGACAAGCTGACAGCAACAAGAAATACACAGTAAATTAAAACCCAGGGAATACTAAATTGCTCTGCATAGCAGTATTTGATGGTACGTCTCTTCTCATAGAAACCAAGCCAGAAGCCCAACTTCCAAAAATGTCTTTCATCTCCCCTTTTAATTTTATTTTTAAAGTCAGACCAGCAGTACAGAAATAACATCTGCAAAACAGTCTGAAGATTGGCATTAATATCATTTTCTTCTTAAAGCTTTGTTCATAATAGTGTTTAACTTGTCTAAAGTAGCATAAATTCCATTCATAATAAGAAACTGCTAATGGAAAGAAATAATGCCTAACAAAAAAATAAAATCCTTATTGTCTCCCAAAGAGCGTTCTTATAAAAGGGATCCATTTCCTGAAACACGTAAACATACAGTTTTCATTACTGTTATTCTTTAACCCAAAAATGGAATACAGAGAATATCATATTTAGGGCATTTTGAAACTGTAAGGGAAAAGTGAGCTTGCATATAGAAGGTTAAAGCAGACACACCTTCCTTCCAGCAGCGAATTTTCTTGGCTTCTAAGACTAACGTTTATATTGCTATGTGCAATGACAATTTGCAATAGCAGATCTCATCTATGCCTTTGAAAGAGATGCAAATTACAGCTGAAATTTCTGGGCTGCTGAAGAGATAGCCCCATTAATATGTTAATGTCTTTTTGTTTGGTTTCCATGAGGTGGAAGCTTTGCATTCATAGCTATTTTTGAATGTAGAACAAACAGGTGAAGGGTGGGGGGGGGAGGCGTTTTTCAAACACCACTATTAAGTAAATTCTGACATTTTATAAATTATTCTAGGTTAAAAATGTTTTCTTTAGAAACTCTGTTTTGTGATAAATAATGGACTCCTAGAAGAAAGAAAGGATAGAGATAATGTAATAGAAATATTTAAATATTTGACAGGGTTCATGAGGTATGGGAAGGTGACATTTGTGGAATCTACCATTAAGAATCAGGTGTCACATTTTTCAAGAGGACAGTGCTAGATCATCCTACCTATATTGGATGTGGTAGCATTGGGGTAAGCCTGGAAGCATGGCAAAAGATAAAGGAGGAATCCAAGCCAAGCATCTTTATTTTTTCAGCAGGGGTGGTGATTCCATTGGGGAGAGAGGGGCTTAGTGAGGAACCATACTTTTTTTGAATTGAGTCCTATAGTGGGGCTAGGGAGGCCAGGGCTTTGGGGGCCCTCTGACACATGGTCAGCAGCAAAGTCAAGCTGCAAAGACAGCTCGGGGGCAAGCAAAAAGGAACGACTAATTCTCATTGAGCTCTGGTTAAAGTTTTTATGAAAACAGGCCCATGAAACCGTTCAATCCCACTTTCATAGAATTCTGCATTAGAGTTTTGCTTGCTTATGAATCAGCCACAATATGAAAAAATTCACTCAAAAAATCTCTCAAATAACCATAATTAAATTACAAACCTCTTGCCACTGGTCTCAGATAAACGATTTTTTTGACACATTAATAGGGGTATGTTTGCTTGCCCACTTTTGTGTCCGTTCACATCAATGACCTGTCGTGCAAGTGGTTTTTTTAATTATGTAAATATTGCCTTTAAACTTTCAATTTTTATAAACTTTTTCAACAGCTTTATATAAAAAGATAGCCAGTCTACTTATCTTAAACTTCGTAGAGTGGCAACCGTTGATACGTCCTCCTGATATTGCTCATGAATACTAACAAAGGAAAATACCCCAACGCCTCAGTCTTGTAAGCGCTTCAGAGCGTTTCTCCAGATGGGTTTCTCAAGGGGAGATTGAACTTGTTTTGTATCATAAACCAGACGGTATTCACTTGTGTTCAAAATACAGGAACCAGGTACTAAAATAATAACGGCAATAATATGGTTAGAATAAACTGTGCACAATGTTGTTCTCAAAAATACACAACACTTCTCAAACAATCTACCTCTTCAGGCTTCGCCGAATTTCTCAGACATTTCGATCAGCAGTTAACAGCACTAGTGATCCTGTAGGATTGTGAAAGCCAACGCATGCGCTCCAGGTCGGGGTTTAAATATCTTTCAAAACCCTCCTTTAATTGGAGCAGCTTAAACACATGCTTGCCAATCTACACAAATATTCAGACCCTCAGGCTGTACTGTATGAAGTTGGTGAATCCACCACTGCTCTTGATATAGAAGCCGTTGTTCTTGCGATCTTGACAACAGAACATTGGAGACTTGACAACAGAACATTGCTCATTTTTGCATAAAGTTGCAGCTTTTACCCTGTTCAAAAATTTTTTTGTTTTTGATAAACAAATTTATCATCAGATTGCAGGGGTGGCTATGGGGGCCACTTGTGCCCCCTCTATAGCTAATTTTTATATGCATATTTTTGAGAAACAACATTTATCACAGTCTCCGTTTGCGGTCCATATAAAATCATGGCACCGCTATATCGACGACATTTTCATGCTATGACAGGGATCCAATATAGAATTAAATAGTTTCGTCGAATGGCTAAATGCCTGTGACAATCACTTGAAGTTTACCTCGGAGAGTGATGCAGTGTGCATCACGTATTTGGATGTACAAATAATTAAACAGCAGGAGGGTTGGCGAACTACGGTGTTCCGGAAGACCACCCATAAGAACACTTTCTTACATTACTCTAGTGCCCACCCACAGCGCTTAAAAGATGGTCTTCCAGTATCACAGTTTTTACGATACCGGAGAAACTGCTCATCAGTACAAGATTACAAAAGTTCATCTAAGTATCTAAAAAGTCGTTTTTCTGACAGAGGGTATCCTGACAAGATTGTCCATCAAGCTTATCGTCGAGCCCTCTATAATAATAGAGATCTGCTGCTAACTAATACAGGACAATCTGGGAGACAATTTGAGGAACATCAGGTGAATTTAATTACAGCTTTTTCGCCGTTGAGTTCTAAGATTCAAAAAATAATTAAGAAACATAAAGTGGTTCTTGCAGTGGTGCCCGAATTGCATGAAACATCAATACGCTGTGTATGGAAGCGCAATAAAAACCTTAAAGAGTTCTTGTCTCCTACGGTATTATGGCCCTTAGATTGGGGTTCTGCTGCTCCAACTTGGGGAAAACATACCAAGTGTGGCCATTGTAACATCTGCGAAGTGACATGTGAACTTTAGCGTAGTTACTCACCTGTAACAGGTGTTCTCCAGGAGCAGCAGGAATCAGTCCTCACTTATGGGTGACGTCGGCGCCGACGGAGCCCTCGCGGAGCAATTTTCCCCAGCTTTCAAAGAAAGCCTTTGGGAATTGCAGCGCGCATGCGCGGTCGTCTTCCCGCCTGAGGGTGCCATCTTAGCCAGTCAGATGACATAGCTAAAAAAGACAGCATAAAAATTTGCAAAAAGAACATAAGCAGACGATTGCAACTCCAAGGGGAGGAGGGAGGGTAGTGAGGACTGATTCCTGCTGCTCCTGGAGAACACCTGTTACAGGTGAGTAACTACGCTTTCTCCAGGACCAAGCAGGAAGTCAGTCCTCACTTATGGGACTCCCAAGCTCAAGGCTACCGGAGACCCTAAGCACAAAAATGAGCTCCCTCTAGCTCAGCAGCACAGAAGGAAAGAATCTTTGCTGAATTATCACCCACCGGTAGCCCACATCCGGGATGGAGGGTAGGAGTTGCTCAGACCTCAAAGAGATTACGGAGGACTGCCTGTCCGAAAGCACTGTCCCTACGGGACTCCCTCTCGAGACAGTAATGGACCGCAAAAGTCTGGCTCGAAGACCAAGTAGCGGCCCGGCAGATGTCTGCCAGCGGAACAGAGCGGAGGTAAGCCACTGACGTAGCCTTTGCCCGAACGCAATGAGCCGTGACTCGACTTTCTAAGGAGAGTCCGGCTGCCCCATAAGCCCAAGAGATACAGTCCGCAACCCAGATGGACAGAGTACGCTTGGAGACCGGGAGCCCCAATTTATTGGGGTCAAAAGACACAAAAAGCTGAGCAGCTTTACGGTGCTCCCGCGTACGGTCAAGGTAGAAGTTCAATGCCCTTCTACAGTCCAGGGTATGGAGGACCGTTTCAGCTCGGCTGGAGTGTGGTCTGGGAAAGAAGGTTGGAAGTACCACCTCCTGATTGATGTGAAAAGGGGAGACCACTTTAGGCAGAAATTTTGGGTGAGTCCGTAGGACTACCCTATTCTTGTAGAACCTAGTGTAAGGGGGATCAGACACGAGGGCCTGCAATTCACTTACGCGCCTAGCGGAAGTGAGGGCTATCAAGAACAGTGTTTTCCAAGACAGAAAACGTAGAGAACAGGTAGCCATAGGTTCAAAAGGCGGACAGGTGATCCGCTGCAAAACCACATTCAGGTCCCAGTCAGGCGCTGGCGGGCGCAGAGGTGGTTTAAGTAGAAGGAGACCTCGGAGAAACCTCGCTACGAGAGGGTCATTGGAGAGAGGTCTGCCGTCCACTGGCACATGATGTGCTGAAAGAGCACTGAGGTGAACTTTGACGGAGTTGGACTTAAGTCCCAGATTAGAGAGGTGCAGCAAGTACTGCAAGATCACCGACACCGGGCAGGAGAAGGGATCCTGAGACTGTTGGGTACACCAGACTGCAAAGCGACGCCATTTAAGGGCGTAGCATTTGCGGGTAGAAGGCCGTCGCGAAGCTAAGACGACCTCCTCCACCTCCGCCGGCAGGAGAAGGGGAGCAAGGACTACCCTCTCAGCAGCCAGGCCATAAGGTTGAGAGACCTGAGGTTGGGGTGCAGAAGGGACCCCTGATCCTGAGTGAGGAGATCCGGTTGTATCCCCAGAGGGATTGGGCCCTCCACCGCCAGTTGCAGCAGGAGTGGAAACCACGGCTGCCTGGGCCAGCGAGGGGCCACCAGGATCATGAAGGCTTTGTCTCGGAGAACCTTGAAAAGAGTCCGAGAGACCAGCGGGATGGGAGGGAAAGCGTACAGAAGGCTCCCCGACCACGAGATCAGAAAGGCGTCCGCCGCAACCCGAAGGGGGTGTGGCTGACGAGAGCAGAAGCGAGGAAGTTGCCGGTTGTGAGGACTGGCAAAGAGATCCACCGTGGGGAGACCCCACTTGAGGAAGAGCTTCTGAACTACCAAGGGATCCAGACGCCACTCGTGCGGCTGGAGGACCCTGCTGAGTTTGTCTGCAAGGCAATTTTCTTGGCCCGGGAGATAAACTGCCTTGAGGAGAATGCCGTGACTGACGGCCCAAGAGCAGAGCTTCTGTGCCTCCCGGCAGAGGAGGAAGGAGCCCGTGCCCCCCTGCTTGTTCACGTAGAACATGGCAACCTGATTGTCCGTCTGGACAAGGACGGACTGTTGGGAAGTCAGGTGGGAGAAGGCCTTGAGAGCGAGGCGGATCGCCCTGAGCTCCAGGAAGTTGATCTGCTGAGCAGACTCCCACGTGGTCCAGAGGCCCTGAGTACGTGCCTCTTGGCAATGTGCTCCCCAGCCCAGGAGGGATGCATCGGTGGTCAGCACCCGGGTCGGCTGAGGTGACTGGAAAGGCATTCCGAATATCAGGTTCGGCTGCCGGAGCCACCACCGGAGAGACGAGAGCAGCGGCTCGGAGACGCGCACTAGGTCTGCTAGGCCGCCCGTGGCTTGTCGCCACTGCTGGCGGAGACACCATTGAGCAGACCACATGTTCAGGCGGGCATTGGGGGTCACATGGACAGTGGAAGCCATATGGCCGAGCAGTCTCAGGAAGCGCCTGGCGGAGACCAGGGGCTGGCTGCGAAAGCGGTCGGCTAGGTCCATGAGCCGTTGAGCCCTGTCGAGCGGTAGGTACGCTCGTGCCCGAGGAGTGTGCAGCCTTGCGCCGATGAACTCGAGATCCTGTGAGGGGAGCAAAGTGGACTTTGCGAAGTTTATGACAAAGCCCAAGTGCTGCAGCAGAGTCACCGTGCGGCACGTGGCATTGGTGACCTCCTGAGCGGACGCTGCTCTGATGAGCCAGTCGTCGAGGTACGGAAAGACATAGAGGCCGTGAAGCCGGAGATGGGCCGCCACGACCGCGAGACATTTTGTGAAGACTCGCGGTGCGGAGGATAGGCCAAAGGGCAGTACTCTGTACTGGTAATGATTTCCTGCCACCACAAACCTTAGGTATTGGCGGTGGCTGGGGTGGATGAGGATGTGCGTGTAGGCATCCTTTAGATCCAAGGAGCATAGCCAATCTCCCTGCTGGAGGTAGGGCAGAAGGATTCCAAGGGTAAGCATTTTGAACTTCTCCCGCACAAGGAACTTGTTGAGGTTGCGCAAGTCCAGGATGGGTCTGAGGCCCCCTGTTCTCTTTGGTATCAGAAAATACCTTGAATAAAAGCCTTGACCTCTCAGGTGGTGGGGCACCGGTTCCACCGCCTGTTCCTGCAGCAGACCTGCTAACTCCTGAAGGAGCAACTCCCTGTGCAGAGGGGGGCGCGAAGGTTCTCCCGGAAAATAGGAGGGAGGGACCTGATGGAAGTGGAGAAGGTAGCCCTCTCGCACGACCTGAAGCACCCAGGCATCTGCGGTGATGCTGGACCACCTGTGGGCGAAGTGAACCAGCCGGCCTCCGGTGCTGGGAGGGACCAGCGGGGGGGGAGAGGCTATGCTGAGCGAGTCAAAAACCCCCTCCCTGCTGAGCAGGGGCTGGTGGTGCAGGCTTGGGGGCTTGCTGCCTACGGGACCCGTTACCCCGTCCCTTGGCCTGCTGGCCCTGTTGGGGAGCTGCAGGGGCCTGATAATGGGGGTACTGTTTGTAGGCAGCCGCCTTCCTCGGGTAAAAGGACTTTTTTCCCGAGCCCTTCTTTTTCTGGGAAGGGGTGGAGGTCTTCCTAGAAAGCCTGGTCCTGGTGAGAGTCTCAGTCTCAATTTGTGCAGCCTTTTCCGCCATGGGCTTGCCAAAGAGGTTTTCGCCTCGGCAGGGGACATCGACCAACTTGTCCTGTACCCAGGGCTCAAGGTCCGACGACTGAAGCCAAGCCTGTCGGCGGGCACCGATGCCGGCTGCGGCCACTCTAGCCGAGGCCTCAAAGCCATCATAGGCTGCTCGGGACATGAACTTTGAGCATTCCCGAATGCCCGTGGACAAGGCTAGGAACCTCCGCAAGGGCTCCTCGGAGAGACCAGCGGAGAATCCGGCTAGCTCTTTAGCCAGATCCCGGAGATACATGCCCATGTAGAGCTGGTAAGTCTGGACACGACATGCGAGCATAGAGCCCTGGAAGCACTTCTTGCCAAGGCCATCCAGGTTACGGGCCTCCCTTCCAGGAGGCACCGAGGAGTGCATCTTCTGGCTCTTAAGACGATGCATGGCCGATTCCACTACCATGGAATGGTGTGGCAGCTGTGCCTTCTGAAAGCCAGGGCTCTTGCGGACCCGATAGATAGAATCGACCCGCTTGCTCAGGACCGGCGCGGAGGCCGGACTCTCCCACATGCGGAAGAGTAGTCGTTCCAGCATAGGAGGAACCGGCACAGTAAAGTGCTCCCTCGCGGGAGAGTCATACTGGAGGGCGTCGAGCTCTTCGGCTCGAGGCTCCTCCTCGGGATCCGCAGGGAAGGCCAAAGCCTTGGCCATATCCCTAACGAAGTCCGAGAACCGGGCATCCTCCGGGGGGACTGCTTCCGAGGTTCGGACCCCGGTGAGTCCGATGGGACACACCGAGTCCGGAAAGAATCAGGTGACTCTTCCTCCTCAGACTCCCAGACCGACTCCGACGAGGACTCGGTGGGGTCGGCCCGGGCAGGGTGCGGCGCCAGCCGCCCCGACGTCGAGGGAGTCGGCGTCGGCGACCTCGGTCCCGAACGGGAGGCCGAGGGTGACCTCGACCGAGGATCGACTCGAGTTCTCATTGACTCGAGGATCGGCTCGGTCTCCGGGGTCGACTTGGACGTCGACGTCCCGGCGGTCGGGGCAGCAGCGCCAGCGAGGCCAGCGAGCAGTGCCCGCTGCTGGTCCATGAAGGCAGACAGTCTGCTCTCCAAGGCCGTCAACCTGAGTCCGAGCTCAGGTGACCCAGCAGCCCCCGACTCGGGCCCCGACGGCGTCGGGCCCGACGTCGGCTGTCGCGGAGGCGAGTCCAGAAGGACTACAGGACTTACCCGGGCAGGCATCTCCGACTCCAGGCGAGGTCGCTTCGGGAGATGTTCCTTCTCCAAGGACCCGGGGCGGCTGTCGGGGCTATGCGACCTGGCCCTCGCGGAGCCAGGAGCGTCCACCGACGCCGCCCTCGCGGGTTTTTCCTTCCGACGATGGTCCCCGGAGGGAGAACCCCGGTCGGAGGAGCTCCGGCGACGGTCCGAGCTGGAGCCCTTTGACACGGAGGCCTCCGACGAGGTCCGGGTACGGCTGGGGTCAGCGAAGATTCTCTCGCGCTGATGCCGCCGACTTCTCAACGCCTTCGAGGACAGTTTGCTGCAGGGCCCACAGATCAGTTCCTCATGATCCGGGCCCAAGCAGCGGAGGCAAAAGTCGTGTGTGTCGGTTAGTGACATATTTCGGTCACACCGACCACACCGCTTAAAGCCACTGGCAGCCATCGGGGGAAAAAGGGCCCCTGCGAGGTCAAAGGACCGGGCTGCCAGGGAAAACGAAAATGAAAGCTGACTAAGTCAGAAAAAACGAAAAACGCTAGAGGACTCGAGACCGGCGTCGCGAGTCCGGGCGGGAAAACGATTGGCGTCGAACCGAAAGAAAAAAGTATAAAATAAAGAGGAAAATCAACTTTTTCGCGGGGACAAGACGGGGACGTCTGCAGGGCTCCGCGGAAAAAAGAAGACTGGCTAAGATGGCACCCTCGGGCGGGAAGACGACCGCGCATGCGCGCTGCAATTCCCAAAGGCTTTCTTTGAAAGCTGGGGAAAATTGCTCCGCGAGGGCTCCGTCGGCGCCGACGTCACCCATAAGTGAGGACTGACTTCCTGCTTGGTCCTGGAGAACTGACTTTATGCATAAGGGGAAGCGTTATCGGCTGAAACATATGACTAATTGTGAATCCAGATCAGTTATATATGTTGTTCAATGCCCCTGCTCGCTACTTTATGTCGGGAAAACTATCCGGTCCCTGAGGGTCCGTATACAGGAACATCGTAGCAGATTACGAAACAAGCTGCTGACTGCGCCGATGGTTCAACACTGTGTGGAATTAGCTCATGATTTTGAAATGTTGCGTTGCTGGTGTATAGAACAAGTTCTGCACGGGTCACAGGGTAGATCGCAAGAACAACGGCTTCTATATCAAGAGCAGTGGTGGATTCACCAACTTCATACAGTACAGCCTGAGGGTCTGAATATTTGTGTAGATTGGCAAGCATGTGTTTAAGCTGCTCCAATTAAAGGAGGGTTTTGAAAGATATTTAAACCCCGACCTGGAGCGCATGCGTTGGCTTTCACAATCCTACAGGATCACTAGTGCTGTTAACTGCTGATCGAAATGTCTGAGAAATTCGGCGAAGCCTGAAGAGGTAGATTGTTTGAGAAGTGTTGTGTATTTTTGAAAACAACATTGTGCACAGTTTATTCTAACCATATTATTGCCGTTATTATTTTAGTACCTGGTTCCTGTATTTTGAACACAAGTGAATACCATCTGGTTTATGATACAAAACAAGTTCAATCTCCCCTTGAGAAACCCATCTGGAGAAACGCTCTGAAGCGCTTACAAGACTGAGGCGTTGGGGTATTTTCCTTTGTTAGTATTCATGAGCAATATCAGGAGGACGTATCAACGGTTGCCACTCTACGAAGTTTAAGATAAGTAGACTGGCTATCTTTTTATATAAAGCTGTTGAAAAAGTTTATAAAAATTGGAAGTTTAAAGGCAATATTTACATAATTAAAAAAACCACTTGCACGACAGGTCATTGATGTGAACGGACACAAAAGTGGGCAAGCAAACATACCCCTATTAATGTGTCAAAAAAACCGTTTATCTGAGACCAGTGGCAAGAGGTTTGTAATTTAATTATGGTTATTTGAGAGATTTTTTGAGTGAATTTTTTCATATTGTGGCTATTTGGCATTCACTCGGATAAGGCCTTAAACTGAGTTGCTTATGAATCAGAGCAGCTCATTAATGTGAAATCTGCATAAATATTCATGCGTAGTGGACCATATGCAAAATTTATTACTGTGAAATTTGCTTTTGCAGAGTGATTTTCAAAAGTAAGCTTCTGATAAAAATAGTGCAAGACATTGAAAATGTAGTACTTTCGTATAGTTTTCTGTATAAAGCCCATTTTTGCATTTTGCAAAGTCACTTTGCACTTTAGTACATCAGTCTCATAGGAAGGAGCATGTGTTTGATTTAAGTATGGAACTTTATATTCTCATCTAGCCAGAGGCAAACCTGGCTTTAGGCCCAGGCTCAGGCAACACAGGTAACTGCCCAATCCCCAGGCTAAAAAGAAGTTTGAATATAATTTGCTTAAGGGCTATGAAGCAGTGCTGCTTCAAAGGGGTTCCACTATCACACACTGGCTGGTCCTTTTCTACTTCTCTCCAGTCTCGGGAGGAGGGGGGGTAGGGATGCTCAACATTCCGTTAGTAGTGTCCTATGAGCACCAGAATCTTAAATCTGGCCCTGAACAGAGGGAAGCAATGGAGCATATTGGAGAAGCCAGTTAGCTGATATCTGCTATAATCTACTATGTTAGTGGAAAGCCGATACTGAAAAACCCGTGTGAGATTTCTCTTTGAAAATCCAGCCAGCTGTAGATGTGCGGATCCAACGTACCTGTTTTGAAACAGGTGCAAATACGCCTGCGACTTTCAAGATGAAAAACCTGCAAGTAATTTCCCTCCCCTGACTTCTCTCTACCCCCTCCCTTGCCTTTTTTTACGCAGATAAAAGTATTTGCTTTGAAAACAGCACACATAGTTTTAGCTGTAATAAAGGGTAGAGGCTATTTTCAGCAGGGTTTTTTTTAAATGAGCAAGCAGTTCTTTACTTGCATAAAAAGCTTTGAAAATTACCCTCTTCCTCTCTCAAAAGCAAAACAAACGTGTTTTTTAAAGCAAGATGGAGTTCGATTCCCACTAGCACTCCTTGTGGCCTTGGGCAAGTCACTTAACCCTCCATTGCCTCGGAAGAAAGGCCTGGCAATCTACTTCCAGTGACACTGCTAAGAAAATCCAGGAGCTTCTGGGTCACCAGGAGTCAGGACTGACTCAAAGGCACACATTGCATTTTTGGAGTGACTAACACAGAGCTTCTTCTACTTCTACCACCAGTATTCATTTAAGCACTTGGTTTCGGTTTGATACATGGGAAGTTTGTTCAGTTAGAGTATCTCAACACTGACTCTGCAAGTTTGCACTTGTTTAAGTCATTAGTACAAGCAGGTTTTACTGAATTCCTTCCTCCCTTAATTTGATGCATGATAAATGCAGACTTTTAAAGGCTTACTACCTTAACAGATGCACATGTAAAGGATACTAGCATGCTATTTACTTATCCTAGCCTATATTTTAGGAGTGTCACTTTCTGCTTAACTTGCTTTACTTATATCAAATAATTACATCAGATTAAGAACGTTTCCTTTGTATACTAAAAATGTGGGCAGCCACCTCATTAACTCTTTATTTCTCATGGCCTCTCTCCCTTCACTTATTCACCTACCTCTCAATTGTACACAGACCTGCAAGTTGGATCACCTAATCCAAATTAAAATATTAGCTCAACTAGACTGGTTGCTTTATATGACAAAAAACCATTTATGGCCCAATCAGATTGGTCTATTCAGTGTTTCAGACAGCCTATGAGGCTAGTATTTCAAATACAAATGCTGGCCCAGCATTTATGGGCACCCAAAGGTGAAGCCTTCCACTAAAATGAATGGTATTTCCAGACGTTTGTTGGAGCATTAAAACCAGGATGCTTGTATTGCAGGAAAAGATGCATTATCCACCCAATAGTCTGAACCACACTTCTAGTGCATGACTGAATGGCATTAAAGCAAGAATTTTACAAATGTTACTTAATGTGAAGACTGGCAGCACTGATCTGTTTCTTTTCCAAGGGTTTTAGGAACACTAAAAATAATTTGAATTCAGCAAATAGAGACAAGTCTGTGCATAATTTTACCTGGGCATGCATTTATAAATTGACCCCCTATATAACTAAGGGGCCTTTTTACTAAAGGGTGCTATGCAGTTAATGTGTGATTTAGCGTGTATTAATGTGTGCTCGGGCCCGTGGTAACAGTTACCATGCAGCCATGACAGCATATGCCAAATTTCACACTAATGGGCAATAGTGCGTTTGAATGCTGAATGAGCAGATTAAGGGCAGAGAGTGGGTGCGGTGATCACATTGTAGTTAGCACAAGGGTACATAGCGAGCACCGTCAATGTTGCAATTAGCACAATAGGTAGAGTTAAATGCATCCACTTTAATTGTGAATGCCACTGCTGTGCATTAGGGTACAGTTTAGTGAGATAAGTGCCAGGAATATGCTGAACACACCCACAGTAGTTAGTACACAGGTGTTGCAATTGCCACACGTTCGTTTTTGTGCTAAAAGCGTGTTAGTTACAAAAACCTAAGGCACTTTAGCAAAGGGGGTCCCTCATTTTATCTGATTTACCTGTCTTCTCTTTGGTTAAGTACAACTTCAGAGTGGAAGTTGGGTCCTTTAATAAATTGGTTGGTTGAAGAAATTTTTGGTGTGGCTGGTGATTTGTCTCTGCTCTGAAGTTGGACTGTGTCTTTTGGCAGAGAATACTTTCTCTCTTTTTGCTTGGTTCTCTTTGGTTAAGACAACTGAACACATTCAGTGCTAATGGCCATGCCATTTAGCATTTTGGTTATCAATACTATCAATTAAGTCCTTCATAAAATACCACAAAAATATTTCCAAAACTCTGCTTTAGTCTTTCCCTGTGATGAATCATGTTGCCCATATATAGACTGTCAAATATGTTTATGAGTACGACATTCATAGTGGCTCATTTATTAAACCTTCAATCAACCACACCTATAAATATGGATGTGTAACCAGTTGGAGCAGAAGAAAACTTTGCATTACACAATTTGAAGAATGTATTTAATAAACTGGCGTGGGATGTTATACAGAGATCTTGGCATCATGTAGGATTGGAGCAGCACCTTAGTTTTTCATGAAACTCCCAGGCTCCAGGAGAAAACATGAACAAAATATCAGGGAGTGTCAACAAAATAACTATGCCCTTCTCTTCAACGAGTTAGCCATGACAAAATATAAACCCTCTTCCTTTACCAATAGTGAGCTGAGCACACTTCACAGACAAAAAACTTTTAACAGGTTTTATTGACTTATCAGCCCCACTCCATCTCACTGCTCATATGCCTGGAACAAACTTTTCTTGGGCTCCTTCTCTAGCCCTATTCAAATCCAGGCTAAAAAACCACCTCTTTGAAGCTGCTTTTGGATCCCAATGCTCCTTACTCTCTTGTCCACTGCTTATGTGTATCTTGCCATACTCTAGCCCCCAATTTACCTATGTGTTTTGTCTTGATTAGATTGTAAGCTCCGATGAGCAGAGACTGTGTCTTGCATCTATATTTACAGCACTGTTTATGCCCTGTAGCACTATAGAAATGATTAGTAGTAATAGTACTCGTACTCAGGTGGAGAAGGTGATGGCGAAGGCCAGAAGGATGCTTAGGTGCATTGGAAGAGGAAGGAGGTGGCGATAGTTCCTCTGTATAAATCTCTGGCGAGACCCCATTTGGAGTAATGCGTGCAATTCTGGAGACCACATCTTCAAAAGGCTATAAACAGAATGGAGTCAGTGCAGAGTGTGGCTACCAAAATGGGGACAGACTTAAAAATCTCAATATATAGCACTTCTGGTGACGTCAGACACCGCATGGACGCCTGAGGATCGCGCTCTGACGCGGACGAAGAATAAAAATGCCCTAAAAAGCTGAGAGGAGTCCCGATTACAACCCCAACAGTGACAGAACCAGAGGAACACTGCTGTGAGAGCAGATGGCTGGGAGAAAGCCTGGAATAGATCTCAAAGCCTATTCTTTTAAGGCTACGGCGGGACCGCAGACACCCACGGCCAAGATGGCGATGGGTCACAGAGAGTCCAACGGAGCAGGAGAGCCGGGAGACAGCCACAGCGGGCCGAGTGAAATACAGGCACTCAGAGAGGACCTCAAGGGGTGGTTTGAGTCCACTAAACAGGACTTTGAGAGCCTGAAGAAGGATGTGCACTCCTGGCTCCATGAGGTTAAAGGAGACCTAGCTGTGCTGGGGACCCGCTTGGAAGAGGTGGAGACTCATTTGGAGGAACACGTGGGCCAGTGCATGCTGTCGGAACAGCGGGTGGACACTGAGTGCCAGGCAAGAGGAGTTATGGCAAAAACTCAAGGACTTGGAGAACTAGTCCCGCCGAGCTAACTTGCGGATTCGGGGCCTGCCAGAGCAAGAAGGGTCAGTGAATTATTTACTGCTGGCTGAGGAGTTCTGTGGAGCAGTGCTGAGGACTGCCGAAGTGGAGATGGAGGGGGTTTGTCTCAGAGTGGACCGGGCACACAGGGCGTTAGGCTCTAGAAGGGATAACAAGCCTAGAGACATTGTCCTCTGCTTGCATGAGTATAGGACCAAAGAGCTGGCTGCTTCAGCGGTCAGGCGGCTGGGGAAGATCAAATGGAGAGAGGCCGAAGTGGAAGTTTTTGTGGATATTTCTAGCATGACTATGAGAAAGCAGAGGGAGTACCACGTGGTGACGAAGAAGCTGAGAGAGGAGAATGTCCGTTACCGCTGGCTATTCCCAGTCGGCCTGCAATATTCCATTGGTGGCAAAGCCTTTCTGGTGCACTCCATGGAGGCAGCGATCCCGAGTATGAAGCAGATGGGGTGATCGGACATCCCAGCGGTCCCGAGGAGTGAAGATGGGGGAGCAGTAAAAGCGGGCCCGCAAAGGAACGCCTACACTCAGTGGAGTCGAGCAGCAGGGGGGAGTGAGGGGGGATGATAAATGGCTGCGGTGCCAGAGAGGGTCGAAGGACCGCACCCAGATGGACACTTGAGTTGGTGATAAAGTGTGAAATGTGGTGATATTTGTCTTAGGCCATAAGTAGCGCTGTATGGCTAGTATATGGGGGCAAAGGCTGTAGTTGCATATTTTACAAATGTTTGCCTCAATATTGCAGTGGGGAGATGTTGGTTATGGGGGAGTTATATTGTTGTGGAGTTGTATGAGGGGGGTTAACAGAGGCAGGGGCCTATAGGAGATTTTAGGAGATACAATAGTGGGTGGTCCGGGTCTGATGCCACTAGGAATTAGATCTACTCAGTGGATCTGCTGGTACATGGGGGGAGGGGGTGGGGAGTGGGGTGGTAGGGGGTCAGGGGAGGAGGAGGGGAAGGGAAGAAGGGAGGGGTAGGGAGGAGGAGGGGAAGGGGAGAAGGGGGTAGGGAGGAGGGAGGTAAGGGAGGGAGGAGGGGGTGGGGGGTGTGGTGGTTTGCAGTCAGAGATGACCTTAATATGTTGTTAGGGGAAGGTAAATGGCTTTATTTAATTTGATGACAATGAATGTCAGAGGTCTTAACTCCTTTCAGAAGCATCAACTCCTTATAAAGGAGTACACAAGACTGAGGGGAGACATTATTTTTGTGCAGGAAACACACCTTCGGGTGAAGGATGAGGGGCACATGAGGCATCAGCGCTACCCGCAACAGTTTTTTGCTTCTAATAAACTGGAGAAGAAGGGGGGAGTTGGGTTTCTACTCTCTAACAGAATGGCAGGGTAAGTGGTGGAATGTGTAAAAGATAAAGGGGGGAGATACGGGATCATTAAACTTAAAGTGGGAACTGATCTATTTACCCTGGTTAGCGTGTATGCCCCGAACACTAATCAAGTAGAGTTCTTTCTTGAGCTTCAAAAGGCGGTGTTTGGGAGGGTGGAAGGCAAATTGATTATGGGGGGCGATTTTAATGTCTCCCTTAACACACTTCTTGATACCTCGAGGGGGGCGGCATCCACGCCCAGAGTGCATAGGCTCCGGCTGAAACAGCTGATGGGTAGGTTAGATTTGGTAGATGTGTGGCGTGAAGTGAATTATGGGCAGAGAGACTACTCATTTTACTCTCCGGTCCATGAGACCTACTCTAGGATTGATCTCATCCTTTTAGATAAGGCCCTAGTAGCGGGGGTAGGGGACTGTACAATACGGGAGTGAACTTGGTCAGATCATGCCCCAGTAACTTGTAATATCCAGCTGGGCACGCAGGGTCCATGTAGGGCATGGTGGAAACTGAATGAATCCCTCTTAGAGGACCCAGAGGTGGTGAGTCAGGTTAAAGAGACAATTGTTGAATATCTGTCATTGAATGCGACGGGAGAGGTCTCACCGGGGACGGCCTGGGACTGCTTGAAAGCGGTGGTCCGGGGGAAATTAATAGCGGTGGGATCCCACCGTAAATGTACCTGGCTGCTTCATCAAACGCAATTGCTGGGCTCCATAAAGGATATTGAGAATAAGTTAAAAAGAAACCCTCAGTGTGTGGAGTTGCGGGGTACATTGAATAGATTGAAGAGAGATCTTAGCAAATTGAAATTACATGACATCCAGCATAAGTTGAATGTCTTGAGGCAAAAGAATTTAGAGTTTGGAAACAAGGCGGGGAGATTGCTCGCATGTAAGGTTAGGAAAATGGCAGAGCGAAACACTATAATTAGAATTAAGGATGAGAAAGGTAGGTCATTGTGGGTAGGAAAAAAAATTGAGGATCGGTTTATCCAATTCTGTCAAACCCTGTATACACTGGAGCAACAGGTACTGGAAGAGAATATGTTGGAATATTTAGATAGTGTTTGTATCCCGAAACTCTCAGCTGAAGAGATGGAGGGGCTCTCTAGCAGAATACGGGAACAGGAAGTTTTAACAATGATTAAGGGCTTGAAACCACATAAAGCCCCGGGGATGGACGGGTTCTCTAATCAGTTTTATAAGGTATTTGCTGGACAGCTGGTGGGGCCGCTTACTGAAATGTACAACTCATTTGGACAGGAAGAAGTGATGCCGGTGTCCCTGAGGTTAGCGGGCATTAGTATTTTACACAAAGAAGGGAAGGACCCAGATGAATGTGGTTCTTATAGATCAATTTCTCTTCTGGGAAGTGATTTAAAAATCTTTACTAGGTTGTTGGAGAATAGGTTGATGCCGAGCTTAGGACGCTTAACACACCCGAACCAGTCGGGGTTTGTTCCGGGTAGATACACATCTTACAATATACGTCGAGCATTAAATTTCATTTGTTATGGTAAACGCCGGGGGAAGCCGATGGCGCTCCTAGCGGTTGATGCGGAAAAAGCCTTCGACCGGGTAAGTTGGCCCTTTTTGTTTAAGACACTGGAGAAGGTGGGAATACAGGGCTCCTTTTTGGCTTGGGTGCGAATTCTGTATAGTAAGCTGTTGGCATGTTTAAAAATAAATGTTGCAGTCACAAAGGCCTTTGAATTGTATAGGGGAACCCGGCAGGGATGCCCTCTATCCCCGTTGCTTTTTATTTTGGCTATGGAACCAATGGCGCAGCAGATCCGGGACAGGGTGGAGATCACGGGGATTCAAATGGGGAGGCAGCATCACAAAATATCTTTATTCGCTGATGATGTGCTTTTTTATATAACAGAACCGGAGCGATCCTTGGCGGCAGTGCAGGAGGAACTAAATAGGTATGGAGAGGTGTCCGGGTTTCGGATGAATGCAACCAAATCTGAATTGTTAAATATTTTGGTGCCTCGGGAGGAGGTAGATAGATTAAAACAGACCTTTCCATTCACGTGGGCGAAAAGTAGCATTCGGTATCTGGGCGTACAGATAGCAGGCCAGCTGGAGCAGCTTTAGTTAGCAAATTATGGGCCAGCTAGCACAAAGATGTTTAGGGAATTGGAGAGATGGGAAAGCTCCGAGGTTTCGTGGCTGGGAAGGATGGAGCTGTTGAAAATGATTGCCCTACCCCGTTTCTTCTATCTGTTCATGAATCTGCCGGTTGAAGTCCCGATTTCCTACTTGCAGAAGATACAGGATAGAGTCCTGAAATTTATTTGGAAGGGGAAGAGACCGAGGATAGTGGGGAACATTCTCTGTGCGAGTAAGCTGGTGGGGGGTATGGGGCTACCGTTATTATCCCGATACTACGAGGCGGCTTGTGTGAGGGCGGTCTTTGAATGGGAGTTTAGAGGGCAAGCCGAGTGGGTGGAATTAGAGGAAGGCGAGTTCGGGCCGCAAGAAAACTTAGCTACTTTACTATGGAGCAAAGGAGTATTGGGGGGGAAAGAAATGGGAGAACCTCTTTCTACGCTTTACTCTACAGCACTGGCGAAAGTGGCAAACAAGGCGGTATGGTGGCCAGGGGTTCTCTAAATTTATGCCCTTGGTGGGTAATCCTGAGTTCCTGCCAGGGCTACAGGATCCTACCTTTGTTAGGTGGGCGGAGCAAGGGTTGCGGTATGTCGGGCAATTTAAGGAAGGGGGAGAGTGGGTGGACTTTGAGGATGGAATTTGGGCTGCCCCATGAAGATCGATATTGCTATGTGCAAGCTATCCACTACTGTCAAACGATGGAGAAGAAAGGGAGGGGAGTACGAGGGGAAGCAGTGGATGAACTATTTGCCGGTAGGAGTGTTAAAGGGCTAATCTCTAAACTGTATAAGTTGATGGAGACAGTGAAGTGCGGGGAGTGGGCTCATAGGATGGCCTGGGGGAAAGATTTGAACAGATGCTGGGATGAGGACCAGTGGAGGAGAGTCTGTAAAGGGTTATTTAAGGGAGTTGTGACCAGTAATATTTTGGAGCACAACTACAAGATGCTGTATAGGTGGTACCTGACCCCGCTGCGATTACAGAAATGGACAGGAGGGCAGACATTATGTAGGAGGGAATGCGGGGAGGTGGGCTCCTTTCTTACATTTGGTGGGGATGTCCAAAAATCAGGGTACTTTGGAATAAAGTGGAAGGGCGGGTGCAAGAGATAGTGGGGAAGGATTTCTCTCTTGGTCCCTGTCTGGCCCTTTTAAATGTAGGGAGTATGTCGGGTGCAGGGGAGGCATCGGGATGGTGTGGAATAGTTTGTGTGGTGACGCGGCAGGGGATTGCTAGGCATTGGAGGAAGGCGGAGCCGCCCCCGTTGAAGAGTATTCAAATGAAGGTGGAACAGTTATATTTTATGCAATGCCTTACGGCCATGAGATTAAAGAGACCCCTGGGATTTTTCAAAATATGGGATAAGTATCATGAGTGGTGGAAGGAGAGTAATGGTTAAGGACGTGGGAGGAAGGAGGTGGGGGGGATGTGGGGAGCTATTGCCTCTGGCAAGGTTTTTTTGAAGTTTTTTTTAATGCATTCTGATTATATTTCTTTTTTGATATGCCCCCCCCCTTTTGCTAATGTGGATTAAAGTATGTATACCATGGGGGAGGCAGCTAGTATCCGACTGTTATGGGCTATTGGGTGGAAATTGAAAAAGGGGGGGATTGCAGGGTGGCGGGGGGATACTGAGTTGTGGTTTGTGTAACTGTATGTTATTGTGTTTCTTTTTGATAAACAATAAAGGGGAAAAAATCTCAATATATATACTTTGGAGGAAAGGCTGGAAGGGGCAATATGGTAGAGATGTTTAAATACCTCCATGGCATTAATGCACAGGGGAGAGCCTTTTTCAATTGCAAGAGAGCTCTGCAACGAGGGGACATAAGATGAAGGTTAAAAGGGATAGACTCAGGAGTAACAGTCAGAAAATATTTATTTAAGGAAAGAGTGGTAGATGCATGGAATAGTCTCTCAGTGGAGGTAGTAGAGACAAGGACAGTATCTTAATCCAAGAAAGCATGGAACAAACATAGAAGATCTCTAAAGGAAAAAAAGGGACTGTAGTAGTTTGTATGGAAGGGCAGACTGGATAGACTGTATGGTCTTTATGTGTCATTATGTTTCTATGTTTACTTTGCCAATGGGTATGCATATGGGAGGAGTTTGTTCAGAGCAGGGATGGAGTACACAGGTATGCACATGGATAATAAAATAATAAATCTTAATGAATAAATAAATTATAGTAACAGCCTTTTTGAAGAGATTCACCCAAGGTGGTGTATAACAGACAACTTACAATAGCACAGTGACCACCATGTCAGCATAATTGACGGTGAGATAAACCTGGAGGTAGGCAACAATAAAGCATAGTTACTCACCTGTAACAGGTGATCTCCGGGAACAGCAGGAATTTAGTCCTCACATATGGTATCGTCGGTACAGACGGAGCCTGCGCGGGAACGCTCCCCAGCGTCCAATTAGAATGCTTTTGGGAGCATCCCACAGCGCCTGCATGCTGCCTTCCTGCCTTTCCCAACTGCCCCTCTCCAGTTGAGTTTTAGAGCTGAGACAAAGAGAGAGAGCGAGGGAAAGGAAAAGAGAGAGATAGAGAGATACAACTCCTAGGGGAGGTGAGTGGGTTGTGAGGACTAAATTCCTGCTGTTCCCGGAGATCACCTGTTACAGGTGAGTAACTATGCTATCTCCAGGAACAAGCAGGAATGTAGTCATCACATATGGGGACTCCCTAGCTTTAGGTGCCAGGGAGAGACCCCAGAAGTTGTGTGTCCCTGAGAAGGGCTCCACTTCCCCCCATGGATCTCTGGCATCCTACCAGGGATGGTGGGTAGGAGTTGATTAGGTATGGAACAGGTGTTTGAGAACAACCTGACCAAACAAGGCATCCCGGCGGGAGTCTTTGTCCAAGCTGTAATGGGCTGTGAAGGCATGAACCAAGGCCCAAGTGGCTGCTCGACAGATGTCGTCAATAGAGACAGAGTTCAGATGAGTCATTGAGGCTGCCATGGCTCTCACATTGTGAGCTGTAACATGGCCCTCCAGAGAAAGGTTCTTACTCTGATAGGCGAAAGAAATACACTGAGCAATCCAGTTAGATAGTGTTCTCTTGCAGACTGGAAGTCCCAAATGAGAAGGATCAAAAGCAACAAAGAGTTGAGAGGAGTTTCTATGTTGCTGTGTTCTTTGTAAGTAAAAAGCTAGAGCTCTTTTACAGTCTAAGGTATGAAGATTCCTCTCTGCATTTGATGCATGAGGTCCTGGAAAAAAGACAGGTAGGTAGACCTCTTGGTTGAGATGAAAAGGCGAGACCACCTTAGGCATAAAGTGTGGATGAGTTCTAAGGACTACCTTGTCATGATGGAACCTTGTATAAGGTGGATTAGCTACTAGTGCTTGCAATTCACTAATGCGGTGTGCTGTAGTGATTGCAATGAGAAAAATAACCTTCCAAGAAAGGAATTTCAAGGAGGTGGTAGCTAAGGGTTCAAAAGGTGGCTTCATGAGCTGCCCAAGAATCAGGTTCAAGTCCCATGCCACCGGAGGTGGTCTAATGGGAGGCTTAGTTAGAAGGAGGCCTCTCATGAATCATGCTATAAGAGGATGAGAGGAAATAGGTTGTCCATTTAGAGGTTTAAGAGAAGCTGCAACAGCACTCAAATGGACTCTTACTGAATTTGTTTTAAGGCCTGCATTAGACAAATGGAGGAGATACTCCAGTAAAGATTCCAGAGGTATCACAAGGGGGTTAAGACCCTTTTCTGAAGACCAAATGGTAAACCTTTTCCACTTGAAAGCATAAGAACGTGTAGTGGAAGGTTTTCTGGAAGCATAAAGAACATCTTTCACTTGCTGCGAAAGATGAAGATCTTAGAGATCTAGGCCTTCAGCAACCAAGCCCCGAGATGCAGGGAATGGGGATTGGGATGCCATAACATCCCGTTCTCCTGAGATGGGAGATCTGGAGCAGACCCTAACTCCAGGGAGGGAACTTGAGAGAGATGTAGAAGCAGAGGGTACCACACTTGCCGTGGCCAATGTGGTGCTATGAGGATCATGTGGCCTCTGTCTCTCTGAAGCTTGAAGAGGGTTTTCGGAATTAGGGGAATGGGTGGAAAGGCATACAGGAAGTCTTGACCCCAGTAAAGGAGGAAAGCATCCCTGGCCTGAGCTCCCTGAGCCGGAATTCTGGAACAGAACCGGGGAGGTTTGGCATTCCATGGACTTGCAAAGAGGTCTATGTCCGGGGTTCCCCAAAGTTGAAATATCCTGGTCACCTGGTCTGCATGCAGAGACCACTCGTGTGGAAGGAGAACTCGACTGAGTCTGTCCGCCCAAGAGTTTTGAATGCCTGGAAGATATACTGCCAGCAGATGAATCTGATGCTCTCTGGCGAGGGCCCATAGTCGCAAAGCTTCGTTGCAAAGCGACAGAGAGCCTGTTCCCCCCTGCTTGTTCACATAGAACATGGCTATCTGATTGTCCATGTGAATGAGGACTGTCTTGTAGCTGAGCAGGGAGTGGAACACTCGCAGAGCCAGGAAAATTGCTCTGAGTTCCAAGAGATTGATATGTAGACAATTCTCTTGTGGAGACCAGGTGCCCTGGGTGGAGAAGTCTTGCAGATGAGCTCCCCAACCCTTTGGAGAAGCATCTGTTGTGAGAGTTGCTTGGGGTAAGGGTTGTTGGAAGGGGCACCCCAGCAACAGATTTTGAGTGGACCTCCACCATTGGAGGGACAAAATGAGGCGACTTGTGTTTGCTATTTTGTCTGACAGGCACCCTGATGCCTGGGTCCATTGGGTGGATAAAGTCCACTGAGCTGCCCTCATGTGGAGGCGAGCATATGGAACCACATGTACGGTGGATGCCATGTGGCCCAGCAATTGCAACATTTCTCGAGCAATTAGATGAGGCTTTAGCACTGCTTGAGAAGCTAACTGCACCAAGCGAAGGCAACGGGCCTGGGGGAGATAGGCCCTTGCTCTTGTGGTATCCAGAAGAGCTCCTATGAACTCTAAAGATTGAGTGGGAGTCAGACTAGATTTTGAGATGTTTATTACCAGCCCTAAATACTGGAGGATACACATTGTGCAGGATAGAGAAGTCTTGGCCTTTGACTGTGTTGGAGCTCGATTGAGCCAGTCGTCAAAGTAAGGGAAGACGAATATTCCCAGAGTACGGAGAAATGCTGCTACCACAGCCATGCATTTCGTGCACACCCTTGGAGCAGAGGCCAGACCAAAAGGAAGCACCCTGTATTGGTAGTGCTTTCCTTGAAAAAGGAACTGAAGGAACCTTATGTGGGTTGGATGGATGAGTACATGGGTGTACGCATCCTTGAGATCTACAGAACAAAGCCAATCCTGACTCTGAAGGTATGGAAGCAGAGCACCGAGAGAAATCATCTTGAATTTCTCCTTGACAAGGAATTTGTTCAATTCTCTGAGATCTAATATAGGTCTGTATCCCCCTGTTTTCTTTGGGATAAGAAAATAAGGGGAATAGAACCCTGTGCCCTGTTGATATAGAGGCACGTCTTCTATCGCCCCTTGGCAAGAAGAATGGCAACCTCCTGACCTAAGAGGTTGATGAGAGGTGTCGGAGAATTGAATTGCTTCACTATTGTGTGAGGGGGCATGCTTGAAAAATGAAGTTTGTACCCCTCCTTTATGCTGTTATTTGCCCCCATCTGGGGGCAAAATGACATAACCTTCCTGGAATGGTGGACGGTTCTGGTCCTTCCAGAACCAGAAAGGCTAAGTTCTCTAACTGAAAGTCAAAGGCCCTGAGGAGGCTGAGGCTGCTGGGCCGGTGGAGGCCTAGCAGCCTTTGCTTTCTTCTGTTTGGGTGGTTGCTGACGTTTGGTTGAAAACTGACCTGCAGAAGATGCCTGCTGAGTATAAGCAGGATAAAATCTTTTCTTTTTAGAAAAAGATGTTTTCTTGAACAACTTCTTTCTAACAGGATCAGCAGTGGACTTGCATAGTCTATCCAAGGTGGAATTTTCAGCATCCATTTCATTGGCTTTTTCCTGCCAATCTTTACCAAACAGGTTCTCACCAGTACAAGGGATATTTCCCAATTTATCTTGTACCCAGAGCTCTAAATCAGATGCCTGGCGCCAAGCAATTCTACGTGCACCTATGGCAATAGCCGAGGTTCTGCTTATACACTCAAAGCAGTCAAAGGCTGCACGGTTGGAGAATTTAGAGACATCATGGGCATGTTTGACCCAAGTGAGAAAATCCTGTCTTTTATCCTCAGAAATGAAAGGACTTAAAGTCTGTAAATTATCTGTGACCTCCTTTAGGAACATTCCCATGTAGAGACTATAGGAACTGATTGTTGCAGCAAGCATGGAAGCTTGAAAGACTCTACGTCCAAAATCATCCAGGGTTCTGCATTCACGTCCTGGAGGATTAGAGGCATGTCTTTTTGCACTTCTAATCCTTCTCATAGCTGACTCCACCACAATAGAGTGGTGAGGAAACTGAGTCTTATGGAACCCAGGACAAGGAGGGACACAATACATAGTATCTAACCTACGAGAATGAGGAGAGGTGGTAAGAGATGTTTCCCACATCCTCAACATGAGATCATATAGAATCTCATGAATGGGTAAGGTAGCTGCCTCCTTAGGAGTTTTGGGATATTGTAAAATTTCCAACTCCTTGGCCCTTGGCTCTGTTTCAGGGACCACAGTGATGGACAGGCCCCGAGCCACCTCTCTGATAAAGTCTTGGAAAGACATGTCCTCTGGAGGAGACATCCTGTGCTTAGGGAAGGAGGACGACTCCTCTGGAAGAAGTATTGCTGCATCGACAGAACTTTCAGAATCCTCAGATTCTTCTGAGGACTCGAAGTATCGTCTGTCCGGATGCTCCTGCAGAGCCCGATACCCATACCGACCAAGGTCGGTACCAGGAATAACCGGTACCGGAGAATCAGTACCAGAGGGCATCGTAGGACAGAGTACCAGCATAGCAGACACCAATGCCGATGCTAATCGGTACCGATACCGATACCGATGCTAGTGCCGGTACCGGTGGAGTTGTCTGTCGCGGTACCAAGGGCGTCGATGCCGCAAGGAAAGCCGCCAGACTGCATTCCATGGTCAGAATTCTCTGGTCCATGGACGCCGCCAATGCCTGGAGGTCGGTACCGGTGGAAGCCACCGGTACCCCAGAGCATGGTACCAGGAGATCTGTTGAGGCTGAGCCATCTAGAACATCCTGGAACCCCGATAATGCTTTGGAAGCCGAAGCCTCCCGCCGGGGTAATTTTGCCGGTGCAGAATCCTCGAGGGCAACGCCAGAGGCATCTCGATGCTTAGAAGGAGACCTACCCTTCGAGGACCGGCTGGATTTATGTTTAGTTACCTGAGATTCACGGGAGGAAGAAGCAGCCCTGAAGACGTCGATGCCACCGAAGCTGCATCAGAGGGAAACAGGGTACTGAGCTTGGCAGCTCGGTTCTGCCGACCTCTTTTAGACATCATGGCACAGGACACACAATCCGTGATGGAGTGGTCAGGACCTAAACATTTTAAACACCATTCATTGGTGTTGGTGACGGAAATGGTACCACCACACTTGGTGCACTTTTCAAAAACCTGAGGCAGGTTTTTCCATGTTAAGGAAGTGTTTGGGCCTAAGGCCCAAAAAAGGCAGGTGCACCTGAAGAAAATAGAAAAAGAGATTTTTTTTTTTTTTTTTTTTAGAAATAGGAAAAGAAAGACTGGCGGTACCGGTAGAGCATCGAAGAAGGCAGACGCGACCACAAAAAGAAATAAAGAAATAAAGAAATTCTTCTGTGGTGACAGGAACACGACCTGCTGGCTCCGCGGAAAAAGAAGAACTGGAGAGAGGCAGTTGGGAAAGGCGGGAAGGCAGCACACAGGCGCTGTGGGATGCTCCCAAAAGCGTTCTAATTGGACGCTGGGGAGCGTTACCGTGCAGGCTCCGTCGGTACCGACGATACCATATGTGATGACTACATTCCTGCTTGTTCCTGGAGATATACCAATATGATACAGTGTCAGTAAAATACACCTTAAAAGAGCACAGTAGAACATTCAAACAGAAATATGATACAATGTCAGCAGAAAACAAAACAAATGATATACCTTAATAGGCAGCCGCATAGAACACTCCAACAACATAGATAAGAT
This sequence comes from Ichthyophis bannanicus, assembly GCA_033557465.1. Taxonomy (NCBI): domain Eukaryota; kingdom Metazoa; phylum Chordata; class Amphibia; order Gymnophiona; family Ichthyophiidae; genus Ichthyophis; species Ichthyophis bannanicus. Next base: position 111,483,338 of record CM066049.1, on the reverse strand, counting down.
ATGTCAGCACAGTACAAATGATGCATCATAAAAGACAATAGGGAAGAAGAGTCATACGGCATAAATAGGATACTCACAATGATGGCATCACACAGTTTTAGGCATGAGTATATACTTCAACTCTAACGCTGATGTAAATGTCCACACCTTAATTTAAAGTGTGATCTCTGCCACTTATGCTAGTATTTTATAAAGCCAAGTGTGTGTTTACCCATGGTGCCCTGTTATAAAATTACCCTCATAAACAGGAATGTGTTGCCTGCTGAATTGACAATGGAAAAGTTAAGTTCCGAAGTGGGAAAAAATTAAGATCTGGTTATTCTCACATGCTTTTTCTTAGGGTTTTGCTTATGATTTTGTTTGCTGTTAATTTACAAGATGCTTGAGTTTTTATTTTTGATCAGAGATTGTTTTATTTTTATCCATTGTTTTATTGTGTTTTATTTATTTTATGTATACTGTATTCTATATTTTTATTGCATCTGCCTTGGGATGTTAATGTAAGGCAGAATCTCAAATTTGACTAATAAGTAAAATACATTTGTGCTTGGAGATTAAATAAGTCTTGTTCTGTAACTCCTGTAACCTCCACTCCCCCACCTCAGTCACATATTCTCTCTAGTCCATTAGTGATCCTATATTTCTTTTCAGTGATTGTTGGTGGGGGGAGGTCATTTTCAAAGCAGCAAGTTATTCAACTAGTTTTTGTAAGGATATGCATTCATTTGAAACAAATGGGAAACATTTCATATCATTTTTAATCCAAAAAGGATGTTGAAAAATCCAAGCTTCATTTTCTCCTCCAATTTTGTCTGGCCTCATACTGGTCTCCGGGGCGGGGGGGGGGGGGGGAGATGGTTCTAGTCAGCATGTTCTCAACTCTGCTAATGATCTTCTTTCCTGTTTCCTGATTGGTCCAAAGTTTGCTTGGTCTGGAGCTCTATGAAAAATGCTAACTGGATTTTTGTCTTGTGAATCTATTGATTCATGCTCTAGAGATTTATTCCAAAGATTTTTCTTTTTTTGTGCCAGAAATTCTGTGAAATCATATCTAAGTATACTATCAGAGACATTTATCAAGCCTAATCCAGATCCTGGTTGATCATTGCTGACGGGACATCAAGAAAGTGCCATGGATTACCCAAACGAAGGCCTTCATTTTCACCTCTCAGCTTCATCGGGAGTAGACGTATTAAAATGCAAAGCAGAAAAATCCATTAATGCAAACAATTCAACTGCAATCATCATTCTTCTTTTCACTACTCTGGGTAATCACTTAAAAAATTCATACTTCAAAAAAAACAAGTCTCATAAAAGTCTTACTTATATAAATCTGTAGTACCCGATTGTAACTCGCCTTGAACTACTACTGGAAAGGCGTGAGCTAGATACAAAATAAATAAGTATAAGTCTCAATTGCATCCATCTCAGTTCTTACATTTTAACTCCCTTGATTCCATTTAGCACTTCACACCAAGTTCATTCTGTTCTCAGCCATTTAAGTCGATGCAGATGCTGGAGTCCCCCCCCAGTCACAACTGCGACCGGCTTAGTTAATCGCTTTACACGTTTAATTTATCTTATGTTTAAATCTTATTGACAACAACGATCTTACTTCAAAAACACATTCCATTCAACACATGCATTGAGTCCACCTGGTTCCACACGCTTCAAAGTGTAAATCCATTTCTGTTCCTGCTGTAGGAGAACTCCCTATCACCTCCTTTTTTAAATACTGGAATGTGATCAATCACAAAAAAACTTGAAAGAATCAAAAGTACATTCATCATCCAAGCTATGCTTGACAAATGGAGCCTCCTTTCTTTGCCTTTTCAAACTAGAACAATGTTCTGTTACTCTCTGATAAAAGGTCTTTCAGCACCACATAAATAACTTAATCCGATACACAATGGTGAAATATCTCAATTTGTAAATACAATCATGCACTGGATTTTTTTAAATTCGTTCAAGTGTAACCACCTTATAGGAGGTACAGTGTCTGCATTTAAAGTGCCCCACCACTGGAGCATTGCCCTTTCATACTGTACTGTACTTTCCGATTCCTACCTTCATTCAGTAGGACATAAAATCCCCTTCAAATTCTGATTCCATGGATAGGTAAGTCTCCCATTCGTAGACTCAAAACAAGAATTTACTTTTAAAATTTCCCCAAAGTCTACTTAATATCTTTCTAATTTGATTCATCTCCTCCAAATATCTGTTCGACCATTTTGTTGTAACAGCAACTCTTGATCCGAATATAAACCTCTCCTATAACACTTGGAGATTACTAACTGTGGATAGCCTCTCTACTGAAATGTTCTTTATAAAATCTCTGATTGGGTTTTAAACTTCCCAGTAGTAGAACAAATTCTTTTGAATTGCAAAAATTGAGAAAATGGAAGATTATCCTTCAGTTTAACAGGGCACATGCTGTCATAAAAAAGAAATGTATTACACAAACAGTTGGTTTAGTGATTTGAAAACAAATCAACGTACCATATCATCTGGACATCTAAAAACAATGAATAGAATGAATATCAAAACTCCCAAAAACATATATTAAGCAACTGAAGAAAGTTTAACAATTCTTCATCTTCACTGAGTTTATGTTTATTTGTATTTGATTCACAGCTCTTCACAGTAGCAACTTTTGAAAGGGAGACTATGATAAAATGAGGAAAATAGTTAAGAAAAAACTAAGAGGAGCAGTTGCAAAGGTTAAAGACTTACATCAAGTATGGGTGTTTAAAAATACTATGTTGGAAGCCCAGACCAGCTGTATTCCACGCTTTAAGAAAAGTGGAAGTCCAAAAAACTGCCAGCATGCTTTAAAGGTGAGGTCAGAGAGGCTGTTGTTGCCAAAAAAGCATCTTTTAGGAAATGGAATAAAGAGCCAAATGATGAAAACTGGAAATAGCACAAGCACTGGCAAGTTAGATGCAAGGCATTGTTAAGGCAGGCAAAGAGAAAATCTGAGAAGAAGCTTGCTGTGGAAGCCAAAACACATAATAAAGACTTTTTCCAACTACATTCGTAGCAAAAACCCTGCGAGTGTCAGTTGGACCATTAGATGATAGAGGGGTAAAAGGGGCACTAAGAGGGGGCAAGGCCATAGCAGAGAGACTGAATGAATTCTTTGCTTCGGTTTTTAATGAGAAAAATGTAGGGATGCTATCCATGACTGAAGTGGTATTTAAAGGCGATGCCACAGAAGAATTGAAAGAAATATTGATTCACTGGGAAGATGTAGAGGGAGAAGTGGCCTAGTGGTTGGGGCACGTTACCTCAGGCCAGAAGGTCAGGGGTTCAAATCCCACTAGAGAACAGCAAACTTGAGCCAGAAGGACTGGGATTTCTAGTCCCACAGGTGGCCTTAGGCAAGCCACTTAACCCTTCACTGCCCATGTTCCCTGTAAAATAGTTATCTCCAAGTTATAATGCCCTGTTCAATGTAATTTCAGTTTGTTCAATATAAACTGCCTTGATATCATGAAAAGCAGTATATAAGAAATGTTAAATAAACTATTTGATAAACTGAAGAGTAGCAAATCACCTGGACCGGATGGTATGCATCCAAGGGTGTTGAAAGAATTGAAATATGAGATTGCAGACCTGCTATTAGTAATCTGTGAACTATCACTAAAATCATATGTAATACCTGAAGATTAGAGGATGGTCAATGTAACACCAATTTTTAAAAAGGGGTTCCAGGGGTGATCGGGAAACTATAGACCGGTGAGTCTGATATCAGTACCGGGAAAAATGGTAGAAACCATCATAAAGAACAAAATTACTGAACATGTAGACAGTCATGGCTTAAAGGGAGACAGCCAACATGGCTTTAGACAAGGAAGATCTTGTCTTACTAATCTGTTATGTCTTTTTGAAGGTGTGAATAAGCAGGTAGACAAAGGTGAGTCGGTTGATATAGTGTATCTGGAGTTTCAGAAAGCCTTTGACAAGGTCCCTCATCAGAGACTTTTGGCAAAACTAAAAAGTCACGGGATAGGAGACAGTGTACTATTGTGGATCAGAAACTGGTTAAAAGATAGAAAGCAAAGGGTAGGGCTAAATGGCCAATTTTCCCCAATGGAGAAAGGTGAATAGTGGAGCACCCCAGAGATCTGTGCTGGGTCCGCTGCTTTTTAACATATTAATAAATGACCTGGAAATGGGAATAACAAGTGAGGTTATCAAATTTGCAGATGACATAAAACTATTAAAACCCATGAGGATTGTGAAAAATTGCAAGAGAATCTTGATAAATTGGAAGACTGAGCATCCAAATGGCAGATTAAAATTAATGTGGACAAGTGCAAAGTTATGCACCTTGGAAAGAACAATCCAAACTATGGTTACACGATGCAAGGTTCCACATTAGGAACCACCACTCAGGAAAAAGATTTAGACGTCATTGTGGATAACATGTTAAAACCCTCCGCCCAGTGTGCAGCGGCAGCCAAGAGTGCAAATAGAATGCTAGGTATCATAAGGAAAGGAATGGAAAATAAAACAAAAGATATTATAATGCCTCTATATCGTTCCATGGTGAGACTTCACCTTGAATATTGTGTGCAATTCTGGTCGCCATTATCTTAGAAAGGATATAGCATTATTAGAAAAGGTACAAAGAGCCACCAAAATGGTAAAGGAGATGGAAGGATACCCCTATGAAGAAAGGCTAAAAAGGTTAGGGCTCTTCAACCTGGAAAAGATACGGCTGAGGGGAGATATGATAGAGGTCTATAAATTAATTAATGCGGAGGAACAGGTAAACGTAGAGTGACTATTTATTTAATTATTTAACTGTATTTATAACCCGCTTTTCACCGGGTCAAAGCAGTGTAACAAAAGGGAGGGGTTAATCGGTCATAGGGATAGGGCCATCACCAGGAGGGCAACATTGATGATTTTGACAGAGGATAGACATAGACATGGACAAGGTAACAGTTTTTGTTCATGGGTTCTTGAGGGTGGCCTAGAGGGGTTGGTGTAGTTATTTGTGGGAGGGTGTTTCTGTTTTGAGATGTTCTTGGAATAGGATTGTTTTTAGCTGTTTTTTGAATGACAGGAGATGGTTATTGTTCCTGAGGTGGCTCGGTAGAGAATTCCAGAGGGATGGGGCATAAAGTTCAAAGGCTCTGTTGCAGATCCCTTGTGTGCATTTGGTTCTTTTGTGAGGGATGGTGAGGGAGTTGCTGGAGGTCTGTCTGGTCATTTTGCTATGGGCTGGATGGGTCAGTAGGGTGTGGAGCTGGGTGCTCTGTGTTTGCTGGATGGTTTTGTGGGTGAGTAGAATAGCTTTGTATTTAATTCTTGCTTCGAGGGGAAGTATGTGTAGGTCCCTTAGAATTGGGGTGATGTGGTCTCGTTTCTTCGCATTCTGAACAATTCTCGCTGTGGTGTTCAAGGCAGTTCGGAGGGGGTTGGTTTGTGTGGCGGGTAGTCCATGGTAGATTATATTGCAGTAGTCCAGATGTGGGAGTGTCATAGCTTGCATTACTGTCCTGAAGTCTTGAGGTTCGAGGAGAGGTCAGAGACGTTGTACTGTTTTAGCCTTGTGGAATATAGTTCTGGTGGTCTTAGTGATTTGTTGCTTGAGGGTTAGAGCCTGGTCAATGATAATGCCCAGATATCTTATTTGTGGCTGTATTTGAATTTGTGTAGCTCCCATGTTGAGGTGTGTAGGTGGTTTGAAGTCTGGGTCTTTGGTCACTATAAGAGCTTCAGTTTTCTTTATGTTAATGGTGAGGTTGTTCTCTTGCAGCCATTTAGATACATCAGCGAAGCAGCTGATAGTTGCTCATTCGTTGGGTTTGTGGTTGTAATTGGGGCATAGAGCATTATGTCGTCCGCATATATGTGGAAGTTGATGTGGGTACGTATGACTGAGCAGAGTGGTCGGAGGTAAATGTTGAAGAGCATGGCTGATAATTGGTTGTAATTGGGGCATAGAGCATTATGTCGTCCGCATATATGTGGAAGTTGATGTTGTGGGTACGTATGACTGAGCAGAGTGGTCGGAGGTAAATGTTGAAGAGCATGGATGATATTTATGTCATCAGAATATAGAAAGACTAGGGGACATGCAACAAAGCTACAGGATAACCTATTTAAGACTAATAAGAGAAAATATTTTTTTCACTCAACGTGTAATCAAACTCTGGAATTTGTTACCAGAGGATGTAGTAAAAGCTGTTAGTGTAGCTGGGTTTAAAAAAAGGTTTGGACAAGTTCCTGGAGGAAAGGTCTATAAACCATTATTAAAAGGGACCCGGGATTTCACTGCTTGACCTAATACAAGCATTGTGGAACCTGTATCTTTTGTGGAAACTGCTAGGTACTTCTGACCTAGATTGGCCACTGTTGGAAACAGAATATTGGGTTTGATAGACCTTGGTCTGACCCCGTATGGCATATCTCATGTTCTTATACACCTAATCTAGCCATCTTACTGGGCAGATTAGATGGACCATACTGGTTTTCATCTGCTGTCATATATTATGTTATGTTACCCCATAGAAGAAATATGTCATCAATATATCTGCAACACGGTCTCCCTTTCTCAAAAAAAGGTGATCTTCTAATCCTTTACTCAAACGTTGCCATAAAGAGACTGAGTATAGAACAAACAGAAGTTGCTCCTGTGGCTGTCCCAAATATTTATAAGCAAGGGTGGTCTCTGAACAGAAAAAAATGTCCTTTTAAAGCAAGACAAAAATTGTCAACAAAAATTCTGAAAATACTGTGTGAAGCCTAGGTCTAGTTTTCAGAGCAGCAATCACATCCAAAGCCTTCTCTTGAGGAATCGAGGTATAAAGCAAAGCAACAGCCAATGGATGCCACGATCCACATACCATTCCCAAATCATTCCATGTCCTTTAATTTGTTTAAAAAAAATGCATGGTATCACAAATAAGTGAAAGAATCAAAACAATAGTCTTAAAAAAATAAAAAAGATGGATAAAGCTTCTAATAATGAATCTAATGAGGAAACAATCAAATGCCCTAGAGGGTTCACAAGAGTCTTATGAATCTAAGGTAAAATATAAAACTTTGGGGGTCTTCAGAAATCTCTTATTAAGAAATAAAAATTATTGTGAGACAAAAAATAGATTCTTTGCCACTTGTTTTTCTTTTTAAAACAATTGTAATCATGTTGTTGAATTTGATTTTGATTTTAAATGACTGGAGAATCAGACAAGTATCTCTGTATTGCTTTAACATTGTTATAAAAATTTAGAATGACAATGGATCCACTTTCCTGTTATCTTTCCTGTTTGAAAAGGCAAAGAAAGGAGACTCTCCTTGTCAAGCAAAGCTTGGATGATGGACATTCTTTTGATTCTTTCAAGTTCTTTGCAATTGATCACATTCCGGTATTTAAAAGGGGAAGTGACAAAAGGAGATTTCTCTTACAGTGGAAGTAGAAATGGATTTACACTTTGAAGAGCGTAGATCCAGGGGACTCAATGCATACGCTGAATAGAATGTGTTTTTGAAGTAAAATCATTGTCAACCATAGGATTTAAACTTAAGATGAATGAAAGTGTACAGTGATGGACAAAGACAGTCAGGGTTGTGAATGGCGATAATTCAGGATTAGTATCTTTTTAAATGGGCACTATTTTTAAATGACTGAGAACAGAATGAACTGGTATGAAATGAAATGGAATCAAGGGCCTTCTTAAAACATAAGAACTGAGATAAATGTAACTAAGGATTATATAAGTAAGACGTTTACGAGACCATTGTTTTTTTTTTTTTAAGGAGGTTTTTTTTTTACATGATTATCCAGACCAGTGACGGGAAGAATGATAATTCTTTTTTCAATAATGGGTTTTTCTGTCCTGCATTTAACAAGTTCATCCCCACCGAAGCTGAGAGGCGAAAATGAAGGTTTTCATTTAGATAATCCATGGGCACCTTGTTGATATGTCGTTTTGAAGAGTCGTGTTAAGATAATTTTTATTTTAAAGAAAAATTAACTTTTAAGAAAAGTTTAGATGTTGAAGGAATAAAGGAAATGAAAAAAATGAGGAGGTTGTTTATGACTGATGACTGAACTGATCCAACCTTTTGCTAACAGCACCCACACATTCACACATGGATTCAGAGTTCTTTTTCCCCCCAGTATTCAACTGCTTTATTGGTGTACTAAGCACTGCAAGATTAGACTTTTTTCCCATAATCCAGTTTGTCTGTTTTTTAGTTGTTATTTTCCTGGCTTTCTCCTTTTTGCATATTGGTATTTATCTTCTTATAAAATTGTGCAGGATTAAACACATGTACAGTGCATGCAGTTTTACTATAGGTGTTGCGGGGACTGTAGTCTGGGTGGAGCATGGCCAGAGCCTGAAATACATGAAAAAATCATAAAATACAATAGGTAACATGTGTAGTTCATTAATCTACATGCATACATTAACAACTGCTCTTGCAATGTAGGCATGATCTCTACATGATTTAAACTAGTATTTTATAACGTGTGACAACGAGAGCTGTGCTGAGCCGATGGAAACAGAGGAAAACAGTGAATATGCCTTTAAGACAAGAGACAGGCAAGGTTTTCACAAGGCTAAAACTACAGCCAAGCAAAAGCAGCACGTACTTGCTGAGGCTATGCCACGCCCAAGCCCTAACGTAGGTGCAGGCTTAGACTCTAATGACAACCACCTGTGCAGAGATAGGGTGTGGTAGCTAGGAAGCAGCTTTTTAAGCCTGCTTCAGTACAGAGAGAAGAGAGAGCGGAAGGAGGAAGGAACGAAAGAAGGAACAGGAGAGAAGGGAGACGTGGGAAGCTTAACTCCATGTGGGAGAACAGTTCCAGCAACAGAGGAAACAGTTCTTGTGTGAGAGGTACGCTTGAACCAGAGACCAGCAGATGGGTAGCTGGGAAGGTTGCTGACGACGTGGAACTAAGTGCAGTGCAGAGTGTTCAAGAGCCGGTTCAGAGAACCCAAGCTGCCAGAAGGTGGGGGAACGCAGTTACAAACAGAGGTGACCAGAACCCAGCCAAAGGCAGAGAAGCAGAGCTGAACACAGGTGAAGCATTAAGGCAGTTGTTCCAGGTTAAGAAGCCTCACTCTCAAGATACAACCTTTTCTTACCAGGGAGAGCAGCCCTGGAAAGAACTCCTGAAGTTTCTACAAAATAGTAAGTTGGAAGGAATTACTGAGAACCCAGAAAGAGAAACAATTTGTAAGGCAGGAGGGCATGCAAATTGATTCTTTTGATCCAGATTCTGTTTGTGATGAATCTCCAATGGATTATTCTTTATGCAAGAGGGAAGCTTGAAAGTTGCTAGAAAAGGACTGTGAAAAGAAGTTTTTAAGAGCAATCTTTCACCTAGCCAGGAGAATGCTAAGAGCTTCCATTAAGGTAAAGAACTTTGCTAAAACCAGAGCTTGATAAGCAAAGCAGCATTTTGATAAATGACAAGAATTTACCTGTGCTGAATGAATGGAAAAGAAGCTGTAATACATGTGCTGAAATGTTTGCTGAAAACAGCTGCTGTGTTTAAAAGTGTTTTCAGTTCTTCAACTCCAGTTGTACCTTTTGTTTCCTGTAAGCTTTTCATTTGGAGAATGATCCTTTTTGCCTGCGTTTGAATTTAATGCGCGGAAGGAAACCCAAAATAAAATTCTTGTTTTGCCTTAACAAACCCCAGTGGTCACATACTACTTTGTCCTTGAGTAAACAAAGAACTACAAGTCCCATGATTCCCTGATGGAAACAAAGTTGAAAATCTTTATTTAAGGATAAATATGGCAGCCCTTTGCCTGTAAGCCTCTGGCCCAGGCAGGGGGTGACGACAAACGACAAATAGGCACCCTTTTTAATTTTTTTAAATAAAATAGGTGCATAAATAGGCACCTTTTAGCCCACTTAACCTAGGCCATCCCAATCCTGGCCATTTGCCTTGCTTGAACTGCAGGTTTTGTGATTCTACTATTGCAGGCTTACATACAGTGGACTTATCAAAACACCGACAGACAATATCTGGCTCGATGGCACACAACATGTACTTTGAAATTTGTTATATATATATGCTGATATTCCCTGTGGATTAAAATATATTGGTTGCACCATTAGACCACTCAAAATCCGTTTGAGTGAACACTCTTCAAGTTTAACCACTAAACCTATTTTGGATCCTATTGTACCCCACTGTCTTCAACATAACCACAATGTTTGCAACTTCAGATGGCGGGCCAATATGTTCCGTCTGACCCCCAAAGGGGCAACCAGCAGGCTCTCCTGCAGTCACTTGAGAAACACTGGAATTGTAGATTGAGGACAGTGGCACCAATAGAATTGAATTGCGAGCTTGACTGGTGGAGTCTTTTATGATTGACATTCTCAGCACCCACACATTCATTGTGTATTGCTGACTGAGGCATAGTTGTTGTTGTTGTTGTTAAGTGCCGTCGAGTCGGAGTCGACTCATGGCGACCATCTGGATAGCTATCCTAAATTGTGTTCGGTCTTCAGTCAGGCGGCTCATTGTTGACAGACTAGTACCTGTAGCTGCTGTTATTGTATTGATCCATCTCATTGCTGGCCTTCCTCTTTTGCGTTGACCTTCTATCTTGCCAAGCATAATGTCTTTCTCTAATGATCTCTCTCTTCGCATGATGTGTCCAAAGTATGAAAGTCGAAGTCTTGTCATCTGAGCTTCTAAAGAAAGCTTAGGTTTGATCTCCTCTAGTACCGACTGGTTTGTTCTTCGGGCAGTCCATGGTATACACAGTATTCGCCGCCAGCACCATAATTCAAAGGCATCAACTTTCTTCCTATCTGTCTTTTTCACTGTCCAGCTTTCACATCCATATGATGTTACTGAAAATACCATGGCCTGAACAAGTCAAATCTTTGTATGGAGAGAGACATCTCTGCTCTTGAGAATCTTATCTAGGTCTTTCATAGCCATTCTGCCAAGAGCAATGCGTCGTCTGATTTCTTGACTGCTTGTTGCTTCTTTATTGATAGTTGATCCAAGTAGGTTAAAGTTGTTCACAATTTCAATTTCTTCTCCTTCAATGATGAAACTGTTGATTATGCCAGTTGTCATGATCTTTGTCTTCTTTACATTAAGGTGCAGGCCCATTTTGAGACTATGTTCTTTGATTGTGAGAAGCAAATGTTTCAGATCATCTTCACTTTCAGCCAGTATTTTGGTATCATCAGATTAGCGAAGGTTGTTGATGAGTCTTCCACCAATCTTCACACCTCTGTTGTCTTCATACAATCCTGCTTCTCTGATGATTTGTTCTGCATATAAATTAAACAGGTAGGGGGAAAGTATGCAGCCTTGTCTTACACCTTTGCTTATTTTAAACCATTCTGTTTCTCCTTGTTCCGTTCGAACTGTTGCTTCTTGATCAATGTACTGATTGCGCAAGAGAAAGATCAGGTGTTCTGGTATACCCATGCTTCTTAATGTGGCCCAGAGTTTCTCATGGTTTACACAGTCAAAAGCCTTGCTATAGTCGATAAAGCACAAATAGATATCCTTTTGGTATTCTTTAGTCTTTTCAAGGATCCATCTCACATCTGCAATGATGTCTTTCGTTCCTCGCCCTTTCCTGAATCCTGCTTGCACTTCAGGTAGTTCTTGTTCCAGGTATGGTTGTAGTCTCTTTTGAATAATCTTCAGTAGAATCTTGCTGGCATGTGGGATCAGAGCGATTGTGCGATAATTTCCAGTCAGTTGAATCACCTTTCTTTAGTATTGGTATAAACACAGATCTTTTCCAGTCAGTTGGCCATGATGTTGTCTTCCATATTTCTTGGCAGAGCCTTGTGAGTACAGTAATAGCTGCATCAGATTGCTGCCATACTTCTATGGGAATGCTATCAATGCCTGGTGCTTTGTTCTTTGATAAGGCTTTCAATGCTGCTTCAACTTCTTCTTTCATCACCAATGGTTCCCGATCATAAGGTACAGGTTGAAACGGCTGTTGGTCCACTTGATCTTTATCATATAAAAACTCTGTATATTCCTTCCACCTTTTCTTGATCTTCTCAGCATCATTCGACATAGAACCTTGCGCATCTTGTAACATTCCAATTCGAGGCTGGAACTTTTTCTTTAACTCTCGTAGCTTTAGGAAAGCCGATCTTGTTCTTCCTCTAATAGTTTCTGCTTCTATTTCCTTGCAAGTGTCATTGTAGTACTTTTCCTTGTCCTGTCTTGCTGCACATTGGAAATCTCTGTTGAGTTCTGCGACTGTCTTTCTTTCTCCTCTGGCTTTAGCTTCTCTGCGTTTCTGGGCAATTTTCAGAGTTTCTTCCGTCATCCATTTTGGCCGTTTTTGCTTTTTCACCTTTTGTAGAGACTTCTCGCTTTCTTCCAACACAACCTTCTTGATGTCATTCCATAACTCTTCCGGAGCTCTGTCATTTGTATCTAAAGCAGCAAATCGATTTTGCAGGCAGTCTTTAAATTCCAGTGGTATATTCTCAAGGTCATATTTTGCTGCATTCATGAGTGGTTTGCTCTTTTTCAACTTTAGCTTGAGTTTACATACTAGTAGTTGATGATCTGTACCACAGTCAGCTCCAGGTTTTGTCTTTGTTGATGTTACAGAGCTTTTCCATTGTTGACTTCCACAGATGTAGTCAATTTGATTTTTATACAATCCATTGGGTGAAGTCCATGTGTACAGTCGCCGCTTGTGTTGCTGGAAGAAGGTGTTTGAGATGAATAGATCATTGGTCTTGCAGAATTCTATAAGTCTTTCTCCAGCTTCATTTCTGTTGCCAAGTCCATATTTTCCAACTACTTTGCCTTCTTCTTTGTTGCCAACTTTTGCATTCCAGTCACCCATGACTATCAGGATATCCTGTTTGCATGTTCTGTCAATTTCAGCTTGTACTTGTTCATAGAACTCTTCAATTTCATTCTCTTCTGCAGCTGTTGTTGGGGCATATACTTGAATTATAGTTGTGTTGATAGGCAATTCTCGTAGACGAATAGAGATTAAGCGTTCGCTGACTGCATTGTATTTCATTACAGTTCTTGCAAGTTTCTTCTTTATTATAAATGCAACACCATTTCTTCTTTGTCTTTCATTTCCAGCATAGTAGACCATGTGATCATCTGATGCAAAGTGACCCATGCCAGTCCATTTCAGTTCGCTGACACCCAACAGATCAAGTTGTACACGTTCCATTTCATTCTTGACCACCTCCAACTTCCCTTGGTTCATGCTTCGTACGTTCCATGTTCCAATGTGTAAGACATCTTTACAGCTTCTGACTCTCATTTCATGTGCAGCTACATCAGCAGTCAGACTTCCCGAGGGCTTTGATCCAACCACATCATAAATGCTGGCTTTACTCTGAAAAGTCTTCAGCTCTTCCCCAGTAGCTAGTTGAGTGCCTTCCGACCTGGGGGTCTCATCTTCCAGCACCATAGCACAATTTGTTTTGTTGTAACTATCCATTGGGTTTTCATGGCAAGATACAGAAGTAGATTGCCGGGCCTTTCTTCCACGCAGTTTAAGTTTGGTGTTGTTGCCGTTGTCACAAAAATGTGATCCTCTGCCGTCAACACTATCCCATTCTGCTGCTGCCCAGATGGGTGGTTTGTCTTGGTCTGGCACCTCAGCTGAGACCTGTCCATCTTGGGAGACCCTGCCAGTAGTTAAACTACCGATAGTTTAGCTCTCAGCATCACTGATGCACACAAGCCCTCACAGCACGACAAGCTTCAAACCAAGTGAGAGGAGGCATAGTAGACGGGTACTAACTCCAGCTGATGCTGACATCAGATGCCAATTGTTGGTATAATCAAGAGCCGAGGACAGCTAAATCTATGAACTGCTTTCTTTATTGGCTTAGGTGAGTGAGAAGCCCTTCAAAATGCCTGAAGAGTTTAAAATGAAGTGCTGTGTCAGACGGCTGGACATTTCACTAGCTCACTTCATTAACAGCCACACACAAGTTAAGTGCTGCTTCTTTATGAATTTTACACTTTTGAAATTGCCTATTCATATTTAAATAAAAAAGGAAGGTTTGCATTTAGGTATAGGGAACAGTGTAGGGTGCCAAATTTTAAAGGTACTAAATACCCAGGCCAATGAGTTCTCTGCTCTGGCCAGGAACAGCTCTAATTAGTTCAAGGTGTTGGTGCCCTAGGCAAACTTTCAGCCTTAGGTCCCTCCCTCCTGTTGTTTCAGAATCAATTGTTTCACTTTTTATGCCCTGCTCTTTGCCACCCCACTGAAGCTGCTGCTCTAGGCAATCACCTAGTTTGCCTAATGGTTGGCTCAGCTTTGGCTTGCTTTCGGATCATGTGCACGTAGCACTATAGCCTTTATCTACTCCTCTTCTGGCTTCCCAATCTTTGGGATCTGTGTCACTCTCACCCCTCCCTTCCAGCTCTCTGGAATCTGCTCTTCAGTTTTGCCTATGGGCTCCAAATCATAAATCCTGTCCTAGCTTAATCAGAACCACGTCATTAAAAAGGAGCATGTGCTACCTGAGGGTTTTTTTCCTATTTTAAATCTTCTCTTCCTTCCCTCCCACATATATACATTAATTGGTCCACTGTAGTGACAATCCTGGACTGGAGAACATATGATCTGACTCCAGAACGCAACACCACCAAGCTCAAAGTCTAATCATCATGTGGACATTGCTCCAACTGAAGGCCACAACTCCTTCCACACTGGGCCATCAGCAGCACAATGGAAATCCCGACCTGGGAACTGAATCAGGAACCTTCTGCATGGAAATGTACAGCAATTACTAATCTGAGCCATCAGACTAGCCCTAGTATTCCTGTTGTAAAGAATTTTAGATTCCTAGTCTGTCAAGCTATTTATCATTCATTAGCTTATTCATTTTTATACAGTAAAATCCAAAAGCGATAGATGTAGTTAATTGAGGCACCTTTGTGTCAGCCCTACTTCCTTTCCCAATCTCCAGTCAGTCTGCTGTAAAACTGAAGTAGGCAGAAATTAGTGGCAAGAGCAGCAGATTGACAACCAGGGAAAACAGAGTTCAAATCCCACTAGTGCTTCTTGTGACCTTTGGCAACTGACTTAGCCCTTCTTTGTCCTTTTACTAAAGTCTGCTAAGCAATAAGGGTTTATCCATACAATCGAGCTCACGCTGTTAGTTCGGGAGCAAGACAGTTAGCCACAGTGCCTAAAGCACTAATTGCAATTACTGCGTCAGGATAGTGAATGGGCAGGTTAGGGGCAAAGAGTAGGCATGATAAGAGCTTGCAGTAAGCACAGGGATAAACACAGCGTGCTTTCACTGTGGCAGTTAGCATGGGTTCAATTACTTCAACCTCAATAAGTGGCGTGAAGTGCACCCATAATGAAAACACCATGCATTAAATGCCTGGAACATGCTGTTCATGCATCTAATACAATGCGTTGGCTTTGCACTTAACACGTGTGAATTGTCGTGCACTGAAGTTTTGCATTAGGTGCAAAACCTCAGTGCACTTTAGTAAAAGGGCCTTTTAGATTGTAAGCTACCCAAAGACAGAGAAATACCTATCATACCTGATTGTAATTCACATTGAGCTGTTACTGAAAAAGTGTAAGTTATAGTCAAATAATTAAATTATAGCAGTGCTGACCAATAACTGCCCTAAACATCAAACATGAATCTCAGTCTCCACAACATATAGCCAACCACCTCAAAGACAAAATGAGCAATAAGAGAAGCATACCAGCCACTACCATACCACTACCACTAGTCAACCCCAACCCCCATGTATGGCACACCTTCCATCATATCACCCTAGACCACCTAGAAAACATCACCACTAACAAATACCACAACCTCCCCTTTGGATCCCTGCCCAGTGAGCTGGATCAAAATAGCTTGCACCAAACTCGCATCTACTCTGCTGAAGACCACTCAACTTTCACTCATCCAAAGATACATGCCATAAATTCTCAAGCAAGCCTCCATACGCCCAATACTTAGAAACAACAGTCTGGACCCAATCATACCAAGCTCCTACCACCCCATCTCCAGCCTGCCATTCCTTGCAAAAATCATCGAAAAGGTGAGACAACTACAGCTCCAGGAATTCATCAACACTCATGCACCTCTTCACATACAAGAACATGGCTTCAGACCTAACCATGGGGTTGAAACACTGCTGACAGAACTCATGGACAGACTAACCAGAGGCATCCAACCACCCCACCAAGGCTTTATACTTGTCTTCCTTGACATTACTGTAGCATTTGACTATACCCCATGAGACATTAATACACCACTTACAAAAAATAGGCCTCCATGGCACAACCATGAAATGGTTTAATTCCTACCTAACCAAGCCACAACAACAGGTCTGATCAGCAGGGAGTACTTTTGCTCCATTCAAACTGAAATTAGGCCTACCCCAAGGATCTGCACGATCATCTCTTCTGTTCAACCTGTACATATAACCCTTCTGTGCCATCATACAGTCACACAAAGTTATATACCATCTTTATGCTGATATAATGATTTATATGCCAGTCAACATACTAAGCCCTGACTATTCACCACTGACCAACTGCTTCACGGCACTCAAACTATGGCTAACAAACCACAGCTTAGCTGTAAACCTCCAGAAGATCGAGGTCTTACATTTTACCAAAGAAAAGAACTTCACACTGTCTACGCACCTAAATACAGCTAAAGCATGGCTCCAAGTAAAACCGCTAGTATGCTACCTAGAAATCATGCTAGACCAAGGCTTAGCATTGGAGCCACATGTCAGTACCATGCTCAAACAACTCTACCACAAAATAAAGACAGCCTGTGGCCTCCGACCAATTCTTACACACAGTTTTCAGGCATTGGTACTCCCACACCTGGATTACTGCAACATAATTCTTCAAGGCCTACAAGCAACCATAAACCACTCCTTGCAGGTGGCCTAGAACACCGCTGCCAGAGGCCTACATAGTGCCTCCAATCAAGAACACAACACCCATACTTTAGTCTCTTTGCTGGCTTCCTATTACTTCACGGACCAAATACAAAGCCATTAGCACAATCTTCAAAGCATATCACAACCTCTCCTCAGAATATCTGCACTCACTAATCCAAAAGACCCCAGATGAGGCCAAGAAAGCACAGTTACTTACCTGTAACAGGTGATCTCTGGGAACAGCAGGAATAAGTCTTCACATATGGGTACGTCAGTACCGACGGAGCCTGCATGGGAACGCTCCCCAGCATCCAATCAGAAAGCTTTTGGGAGCATCCCACAGAGCCTGCGTGCTGCCTTCCCGCCTTTCCAACTGTCTCTCCTCAGTTGAGTTTTATAGCTGAGACAAAGAGGGAGAGAGAGGGAAAGGAAGAGAGATAGAAAGAGAGAGACAACTCCTAGGGGAGGTGGGTGGGTTGTGAAGACTTATTCCTGCTGTTCCCAGAGATCACCTGTTACAGGTAAGTAACTGTGCTATCTCCAGGAACAAGCAGGAATGAGTCTTCACATATGGGGACTCCCTAGCTGCAGATGCCAGGGAGAGAGCCCAGAAGTTGTGTGTCCCTGGGACAGGGCTGCACTTCACCACCTGGATCTCTGGCATCCCATGAGGGATGGTGGGTAGGAGTTGATTAAGCATGAAACAGGTGTTTGAGAACAGCCTGACCAAATAAGGCATCCCGGCGGGAGTCCTTGTCTAAGCAGTAATGGGCTGTGAAGGTATGAACCGAGGCCCAAGTGGCTGCTCGACAGATGTCGTTGATAGACACAGAGTTCAGATGAGCCATTAAGGCTGCCATGGCTCTCACATTGTGAGCTGTGACATGGCCCTCCAGAGAAATGTTCTTGCTCTGATAGGCGAAAGAAATACAATGGGCAATCCAATTGGAAAGAGTTCTCTTGGAGACTGGTTGTCCCAAATGAGAAGGATCAAAAGCAACAAAGAGTTGGGAAGACTTTCTATGTTGCTGTGTCCTTTGTAAGTAAAAAGCCAGAGCTCTTTTACAGTCCAGGGTATGAAGATTCCTCTCTGCACTTGATGCATGAGGCCCTGGAAAAAACACAGGTAGGTAGACCTCTTGGTTGAGGTGAAAAGGCGAGACCACCTTAGGCATAAAATGTGGATTAGTCCTAAGGACCACCTTGTCATGATGGAATCTTGTATAAGGTGGATTAGCTATTAGTGCTTGCAATTCACTGATGCGGCGTGCTGATGTGATTGCAATGAGAAAGATAACCTTCCAAGAAAGGTATTTCAAGGAGGTAGTAGCTAAAGGTTCAAAAGGCGGCTTCATAAGCTGACCAAGAACCAAATTTAAGTCCCATGCCACCAGTGGTGGTCTAATGGGAGGCTTTGTTAAAAGGAGGCCTCTCATGAACCTTGCTACAAGGGGATGAGAGGAAACAGGTTGTCCATTTAGAGGCTTGAGTGAAGCTGCAATAGCACTCAGATGGACTCTTACTGAATTTGTCTTAAGGCCTGCATTAGACAGATGCAGGAGATACTCCAGCAATGATTCCAGAGGTATGGCACGGGGGTTAAGACCCTTTTCAGAACACCAGATGGTAAACCTTTTCCACTTGAAGGCGTAAGAACGTCTAGTGGAAGGTTTTCTGGAAGCTTGAAGAACATCTTTCACTTGCTGAGAAAGAGGATGATCCTGGAGATCTAGGCCTTCAGCAACCAAGCCCTGAGATGCAGAGACTGGGGATTGGGATGCCACAACTTTCCATCCTCCTGAGAGAGGAGGTCTGGAGCAGACCCTAACTCTAGGGAGGGAGCTTGAGAGAGATGTAGAAGCAGAGGGTACCACACTTGCCGTGGCCAATGTGGAGCTATGAGAATCATATGGCCTCTGTCTCTCTGAAGCTTGAACAGGGCTTTGGAAATTAGGGGAATGGGTGGAAAGGCATACAGGAAGTCTTGACCCCAGTGAAGGAGGAAAGCATCCCTTGCCTGAGCCCCCTGAGCCGGAGTTCTGGAACAGAACCGGGGAAGTTTGGCATTCCACGGACTTGCAAAGAGGTCTATTTCCGGGGTTCCCCAAATCTGAAAAATTTTGGACATCTGGTCCATATGTAGGGACCACTCGTGTGGAAGCAGAACTCGACTGAGTCTGTCTGCCCAAGAGTTTTGAACCCCTGGAAGATAGACTGCCAGAAGATGAATGTGATGCTCTCTGGCGAGGGCCCACAGTCGCAGAGCTTCGTTGCAAAGCGACAGAGAGCCAGTTCCTCCCTGCTTGTTTATGTAGAACATGGCTACCTGATTGTCCGTGTGGACAAGGACTGTCTTGTGACTGAGCAGGGTGTGGAAAACTCGTAGAGCAAGGAAGATTGCTCTGAGTTCCAAGAGATTGATGTGGAGACAAGTCTCCTGTGGGGACCAGATGCCTTGGGTGGAGAGGTCCTGAAGATGAGCTCCCCAGCCCATTGGAGAAGCATCTGTTGTAAGAGTTGCCTGGGGTAGAGGCTGTTGAAAAGGACACCCCAGCAAGAGGTTCAGAGGGGACTTCCACCACTGGAGGGACAAAATGAGGCGACTTGCGTTTGCTATTTTGTCCGACAGGCAGCCTAATGCCTGGGTCCGTTGGGTGGATAAAGTCCACTGAGCTGCTCTCATGTGAAGGCGAGCATATGGCACCACATGAACGGTGGAAGCCATGTGGCCTAGCAACTGTAACATCTCTCGAGCAGTGAGTAGGGGTTTCAACTCTGCTTGAGAAGCTAACTGCATCAAGCGAAGACAACGAGCCTGCGGAAGAAAGGCCCTTGCCTTTGTGGTATCCAGCAATGCCCCTATAAACTCCAGGGACTGAATAGGGATCAAATTGGATTTTGGGATGTTTATTACGAGCCCTAAGTATTGAAGGATACGCATTGTGCAGGTTAGAGCAGTCTGGGCCTCTGATTGAGTGGGAGCTCGAATGAGCCAGTCGTCCAGATAGGGGAAGACAAATATTCCCAGGGTGCGCAGGAAAGCAGCAACAACTGCCATGCATTTCGTGAACACCCTTGTAGCAGAGGCCAGGCCAAAGGGGAGCACTCTGTATTGATAGTGCTTCTCTTGGAAAAGGAACCTTCTGTGAGTTGGATGGATGAGAACATGAGTGTACGCATCCTTGAGATCTAGAGAACAAAGCCAATCCTGACTCTGAAGGTATGGCAGCAGAGTTCCTAGAGAAGCCATCTTGAATTTTTCTTTGACTAAGAATCTGTTCAATTCTCTGAGATCTAAAATGGGTCTGAAGCCCCCTGTTTTCTTTGGGATAAGAAAATAGGGGGAGTAGAACCCTGTGCCCTGTTGTTGAGAAGGCACTTCCTCTACTGCCCCCTGGGCTAGAAGAGTGGCAACCTCCTGCTCTAATAGGCTGAGGAGGGAGGTTGGAGAATTGAACTGGTGCACTCTTGTGAGAGGGGGCAAGCTGCAAAAATGAAGTTTGTACCCCTCTCTTATGATGGAGTGTGTCCACTGCTCTGCTGTGATTTGCCCCCATCTGGGAGCAAAGTGACATAGCCTTCCTGGAATGGTGGAGGGCTCTGGTCCTTCTAGAGCCAGGAAGGCTAAGTTCTCTAGCAGAAAGTCAAAGGCCCTGAGGGGGCTGAGATTGCTGGGCTGGAGGAGGCCTCGCAGCCTTTGCCTTGGTCTGTTTGGAGGATTGCTGACGTTTGGAAGGGAACTGAGCTGCAGAAGATGCTCTCTGACTATAAGCAGGATAGGATCTTCCCTTTTTTGAAAAAGGTGTTTTCTTGAACAACCTTTTCTTAGCAGGAGCAGCTGAAGATTTTGATAGTCTATCCAAAGCAGAA
Source organism: Ichthyophis bannanicus (assembly GCA_033557465.1). Taxonomy (NCBI): domain Eukaryota; kingdom Metazoa; phylum Chordata; class Amphibia; order Gymnophiona; family Ichthyophiidae; genus Ichthyophis; species Ichthyophis bannanicus. The sequence continues at coordinate 111,462,568 of CM066049.1, read as the reverse complement.
TTTTCAGCATCCATCTGATTGGCTTTTGCTTGCCAATCCTTACCAAACAGATTTTCACCTGTACAAGGGATATTTCCCAATTCATCCTGGACCCAGGTCTCCAAATCAGATGCTTGAAGCCAAGCAATCCTACGTGCTCCTATAGCTATAGCTGAGGCTCTGCTTACGCATTCAAAGGAATCGAAAGCTGCACGGTTGGAGAATTTGGAGATATCCTGGGCATGCTTGAGCCCAGAGAGAAATTCTTGCCTTTTATTGTCAAACATAAAAGGACTTAAAGTCTGCAAATGGTCAGTGACTTCTTTTAAGAGCATGCCCATGTAGATACTATAAGAATTAATTCTCGCAGCAAGCATGGAAGCTTGGAAGACTCTTCTACCAAAAGCATCCAGGGTTCTACATTCACGCCCCGGAGGATTAGAGGCATGTCTCTTGGCACTTCTAATCTTTTTCATTGCAGACTCAACCACAATAGAGTGGTGAGGAAGCTGAGTTTTATGGAAACCAGGACGAGGGACATGATACATGGTGTCCAACCTGTGAGAATGAGGAGAGGTGGTTAGAGGTGCTTCCCACATCCTTAACATGAGATCATACAGAATCTCATGAATAGGCAAGTTAGCTGCCTCTTTAGGAGTTTTAGGATATTGTAGAATATCTAACTCCTTAGCTCTAGGCTCTGACTCTGGGGCTACTGTAATAGAGAGACCCCGAGCCACCTCTCTGATAAAGTCCTTAAAAGACAAGTATTCTGGAGGAGACATCCTTCGTTTAGGAGAGGACTCCTCCTGTGGAAGAAGCATCGCTTCATCGACAGACTCTTCAGAATCCTCAGAGTCATCAGAGGAATCAAAGTATCGTCTGTCGGGATGCTCTTGCAAAGCCCGATACCCGTACCGACCGAGGTCGGTATCGGAAATCATCGGTACCGGGGTATCAGTACTGGAAGGCTGCAGAAGGCAGGGTACCGGCATGGCTGACACTGATGCCGATGCCACCAGTACCGGGATTGGTACCGATGGCGATACCGGAGCCGGTACCTGAGGAGTAGTCTGTTGCGGTACCACAGGCGTCGATGCCACAAGGAAAGCCGCCAGACTGCGTTCCATGGACAGAATCCTCTGATCCATCGACGCTGCCAATGCCTGGAAGTCTGTACCAGTGGAGGCCACCGGTACCCCAGAGCATGGCACCAGGAGATCTGTTGAGGCAACGCCATCTAGATCGTCCTGGAACCCCGATGATGATGCTTTAGAAGCCGAAGCCTCCCGCCGGGGTAAATTTGCCCTTCGAGGACCGGCTGGATTTATGTTTAGTTACCTGAGATCCATGTGAGGAAGAAGCAGCCCTGGAAGACGTTGATGCCACCGAAGCCGCATCAGAGGGAAACAGGGTACTGAGCTTGGCAGCTCGGTTCTGTCGACCTGTCTTAGACATCATGGAACAGGACACACAATCTTTAATGGAATGGTCAGGGCCTAAACATTTGAGACACCAGTCATGGGTGTCGGTGACAGATATAGTACCGCCACATTTTGTGCACTTCTTAAAACCTGAGGCAGGTTTTTCCATATTTAAGGAAAAAGGTTTTGGGCCTAAGGCCCAAAACTGAAGTACACCTGAAGAAAAAATAGAAGGTCTTTTTTTTTTTTTTTTAAAGAAAAGAATAAGAACCGGCGGTACTGGTATAGCGTCGAGGAAGGCAGATGCGTACAGAAAAGAAACAAAGAAAAAATAAGGAAATTCTTCTGCGGTAACAGGAACACGACCTGCTGGCTCCACGGAAAAAGAACAACTGAGGAGAGACAGTTGGAAAGGCAGGAAGGCGGCAGGAAGGCAGCACGCAGGCGCTGTGGGATGCTCCCAAAAGCTTTCTGATTGGACGCTGGGGAGCGTTCCCGCGCAGGCTCCGTCGGTACCGACATACCCATATGTGAAGACTCATTCCTGCTTGTTCCTGGAGATGAACCAAGATGCAATTCACCACCCCATAGCATGCAGAAAAAGCAGCCAGCAACTTCAAACAGAGCACTGACGCTTTCCACTCCACACTTATGGAATACTCTACCACCTGACATCCGCACCACAAAAGACCTGCAAGGCTTTAGAAAGAAACTGAAGACAAATTTATTTAAGGAACACTTCAGCAAAGCCCTTAGGTAACCTGAACCCATTCTTCCCCTATCACCCTTGCTGCCTCCCCTCTTTACCCTCCCCCCCATTTCACCCACCTTCCCAACAGATCAACAGACCTAGTACTCATACCCTACCAATGCTGTCATTTGCTCATTACTACCTAAACAATATACTACTAAGTTCCTCAAGTAATCCGTATTCTTCTAACACTACTCTGTTCCATGTATACTAGACCAGACTAGTTTTAGTTAATTATGTTAAAATTAATCTTACAAGGAACATTTTGGAATTATGTTATGTTACATTAAGTTGTACCTTATGATCGGGAACCATTGGTGATGAAAGAAGAAGTTAAAGCAGCATTGAAAGCCTTATCAAAGAACAAAGCACCAGGCATTGATAGCATTCCCATAGAAGTATTACAGCAATCTGATGCAGCTGTTACCATACTTACAAGGCTCTGCCAAGAAATATGGAAGACAACATCATGGCCAACTGACTGGAAAAGATCTGTGTTTATACCAATACTAAAGAAAGGTGATCCAACTGACTGGAAATTATCACACAATCGCTCTGATCCCACATGCCAGCAAGATTCTACTGAAGATTATTCAAAAGAGACTACAACCATACCTGGAACAAGAACTACCTGAAGTGCAAGCAGGGTTCAGGAAAGGGCGAGGAATGAGAGACGTCATTGCGGATGTGAGATGGATCCTTGAAAAGACTAAAGAATACCAAAAGTATATCTATTTGTGCTTTATCACTATAGCAAGGCTTTTGACTGTGTAAACCATGAGAAACTCTGGGCCACATTAAGAAGCATGGGTATACCAGAACACCTGATCGTAGTCTTGCACAATCTGTACATTGATCAACAAGCAACAGTTCGAACGGATCACGGAGAAACAGAATGGTTTAAAATAAGCAAAGGTGTAAGACAAGGCTGCATACTTTCCCCCTACCTGTTTAATTTATATGCAGAACAAATCATCAGAGAAGCAGCATTGTATGAAGACAACAGAGGTGTGAAGATTGGTGGAAGACTCATCAACAACCTTCGCTATGCTGATGATACCACATTACTGGCTGAAAGTGAAGATGATCTGAAACATTTGCTTCTCACAATCAAAGAACATAGTCTCAAAATGGGCCTGCACCTTAATGTAAAGAAGACAAAGATCATGACAACTGGCATAATCAACAGGCTCATCGATGAAGGAGAAGAAATTGAAATTGTGAACAACTTTAACCTACTTGGATCAACTATCAATAAAGAAGCACTAAGCAGTCAAGAAATCAGACGACGCATTGCTCTTGGCAGAATGGCTATGAAAGACCTAGATAAGATTCTCAAGAGCAGAGATGTCTCTCTCCATACAAAGATTCGACTTGCTCAAGCCATGGTATTTTCAATTACATCATATGGATGTGAAAGCTGGACAGTGAAAAAGATAGACAGGAAGAAAATTGATGCCTTTGAATTATGGTGCTGGTGGCGAATACTGTGTATACCATGGACTGCCCGAAGAACAAACCAGTCGGTACTAGAGGAGATCAAACCTAAGCTTTCTTTAGAAGCTCAGATGACAAAACTTCGACTTTCATACTTTGGACACATCATGCGAAGAGAGAGATCATTGGAGAAAGATATCATGCTTGGCAAGATAGAAGGTAAACGCAAAAGAGGAAGGCCAGCAATGAGATGGATTGATACAATAACAGCAGCTACGTGTACCAGTCTGTCAACAATGAGTCGCCTGACTCAAGACTGAACACAATTTAGGATAGCTATCCAGAGGGTCGCCATGAGTCGACTGACTCAACGGCACTTAACAACACCACCACATTAAGTTATAACTGCTCCATGTAAACGGCTTTGACATTATGATAAGGCAGTATATAAGACCAGTCAAATAAACAGAATACCTAGGCTGAAAGGCTCATAGGCACTATTGGATAACACAAGTAGGCGCTCAGATGTCTTTATAACTTGCATTGCAAAAGCAGCTAAAAATCAACCATGCACATTTAATTCTGCTCAGGAGATGAAATAAAGGTATGTGGAAGGTGGTCACGCACAGGCATGCTTTTTATAACCTACATGCACAATTCACAACTCTACCGATATTCCTCAACATGCCTATACCCATGTGACATAAAGCACACACTGTCTCATCACCGCACGGGATAATTTTATAAGAGGCTTTTTACAAACATATTCCAAGGTTTGTGCGTGAAAAATCCTTTGTAAAATTACTCCTTTATTGCAGAAAAGATTGCCTGTAGCACATTTTACATAGCTGTGCAAGAGCACCTTTCCAAAAATAAATCTATTTTCCAACTTAAAGAAAAAGAAGAAACTAGTGGAAGGGCCTATATCTTTTGTTTAGCCTTAGCAGCTTCTGACTATGGGAGGAACATCTCCATGGGAACAGATTAATGTATGGTCTTCGTGTGGTGCAGTGCTCAAACTGGCCAAGTAAATTCACAAACGTAATGTTATTCTCCATTCTGGGCTGCAACCGGATTACCTTTTATGTTTTGCCAAATGATTAGACACAGCCAACTTTTAAAGTTCATGAAATGGGGTAGGGCATTTATTAAGAAATTATCCATTTATTTTACAGAACTTTCAGTGGGGGTGGGAAGGAAATAGAGATTTCTTTGAAGCTGTTATGCCTTCTGGGTGCTTTTTTTGTTATTTTTGTGTTTCACAGTAGCAAACAGCTCTTCTATTGTGCTTACACCTTATGCATTTTTTTTTAACTGGAATCATCAGCATGTATGCCACACATATATGTTCTCTCTGACATAAAACACTTAAATCACTGTTTCGGTGTCAACAGTACCGTCAAGTACTGGTACAGTCATTATACCTCATCTGATAGAAAATTCTAAGTTAACTATACAATTTCACCCTCACACTATGTGAACAATTTATGAGTTGTATTTTTATTTCCCAGGAGTGATTCCTCCATACTGAAACTGTGATTTTCCCCATCTAGAGCAGCTGCTTATGAGGGCTGTGAGGAATGTGGAACATCAAGTGTGCTAACAGTGCAGCTATTGTGTCCAAACAAACTGATTGATCCCTAGATAATTGGCACATAACCTTCCCTATTAACAGTGCAGAGAGATATGTGAATTAGCTGAATTCCTCTGACATATGCCATATATTAACTCAAAGGGCTTATAATTCTCATAGCAACATGCAAGGTATTACAGCAGCGAACTGCTCTTTTTAACTTGATAACTTCAGAGACAAATCAATATGGGTTGCTACCATATGGTACAATTTGTAATTAGTGTGACAGGCTGCTTAATAAACATATACTTTTGAACTATGAAATGTGTGCAGAGCCAGCTCAACCATCATACAAACTAGACAATTGCCTAGGGTGGCAGCTTCTTTAGGGGGGGAAGGGGGACAAAGAGCAAGACATTCAAAGTTAAACAAAAGATTCTGACAACCGGTGGGCATAAGGCTTGCCTAAGCAACCTACACCTTGAACCAATACTGGAGATGGCCCTGAATATGTCGCTCCAGAGTGAAAAGAAACAAGGGGACTGCAAAGTACTAACCTGCATTAAGAGTTTCACAAAAGTTCATGCAAATTATGGAGTCCTTTTATAGCAAGGTGCTTAGGAACGTGCCTGCTTTTAGTCCATTTTACATAGGTTGTGGAGAATGGAGGCGTCCGCAATCTAGTTTACGCATACGAACGGCACTTGTAGTGGCTGATAGTGCACGCAGATCTAGATGCTTGAAACATGCACAAGTCCCTATTCCAAAGGACTTATGTATGCAAACAGGCAACTTACGCACACACTTTGGGCCAACTTTGGGTTTGTTTAGTTGGGGAATGCACAGGTGCAGAGCCTGGGCGCAACATAGGTGGGGCCTATATCTACACATGTAATTTACAGAATACTATGACTAATGATCATCATTGCACTGATCTAGGCAAAGGCAGTATGCCCCTATTCTATAAAGCAAACCTCAAACATGTTTTACTTTATAGAATGGACCCAAATACGTACCTGGCAACACGATTTGCCTGCATGCGAGATTATAGAATTACCCTCCACATGCAAATGAATTAGTTCCCAAGAGTTTTAACACAAAAGCCTAGGATAATGAGGGAATGAGATGCTAAACGAGGGAAGGCAGCTCATCTTGATGGTATTTGGACTAGAAGGGGCTGGACGATGGAGGGGGGGGGGACTAATAAATAAACACCAGTGGCAGTGTTGGGAATGCAAGGGGGTTGACACTGGAAGGTACTGGGAGGGGAGGCTGTAAAGGAGGCTGTTACTGGGAAGGGTTACTGGGACTGGAAAAAAAAAGCTGAAGGAAGAAAATGAAGAAAGCAAAAGGAGAGACAAGAAATGACAGATGGAATGTAGACCATAGAAAAAGAGCTAAGAGAAGACAGAGGAAAACGGAAACCTCAGATCGGGACCAGCATGATCAAAATTCATCAGACAACAAAGGTAGAACAAATAATTTTATTTTCAATTTAGTGATTGGACTTTGCACTCTTTATATTTCAAACAGAATGGGGAGCTGCATCTCTTATCTGGTGTGGTACCGCATGCGGAGTCTGACTTCTTGGGGTTTCATTTTAATTTTTGTCTACATATTTTTATTTTTACTTTAGGCTGTGGTCACTTATTCTGTACTTGGTGAGGGTCTGTGTTCTGAGTGTGTGACCAAGGCCAGGTGTTCTATTAACATGGAGTTTGTACATAGGGATCTGTACTATAGTAATTTGACTTGTACAGCTTTTCAAATAGGTGTATGGAGGTTTTGGGGCCTATTGCAATATTTGTAGTGCTGCTTTTTTCTGGGTAGGCCCCTTATTGTATGAGTTTTGGAAGTGTATGCTGGTATGGTATGGTAGATTTGACTTTGTAGATTTTCAGTGACTTTTGCAGTGTTTTATATTCGTTCACAATATGCCTGGCACTGGAGAATGTTTATGTTGTTATTGAGATGATCATAACCAGATTTTATTTTATTTTTTCTATCATAGCCTGTTTGTATGATGCTAAGTATTTACTGCTAAGTATTTTTATTTTTATTTTTTTAATTTTTTATTTATAAAGATTTTTCAAATTTACAATGAAAACAATCATGTACATAACATAATTTGTAATAGGAAACAACTAAAAAAATAAGTCAAATTATAAACCACTTCAAGGAGGGGTGCTGCTTGAATTAAACAAAAGTGAAATGGTTCCAAGAGGAATCTAAAACAAAATACTCCAAAGGAGAGACCCTACTCAACTTTATCCTTAAGAAATTCGATCAAATGTTTAGGATCAAAAAACAAATATCGATTACCCTGATGAATGATAAGACATTTGCATGGAAAGCGAAGATGAAAAACTGCACCAGCGGCCAGCACACGCGGACGCAGCTCTTGGGGCATCCCTCAGCACATGCGCGCTGCCTTCCTGCCTTTCCAACTGTCCCTCTTCAGTTAAGTTTGTAGCTGAGTGAAAGGATAGAGGGAGAGAGGAAAAAGACAGAGAGATAGAAAGACAACTCCTAGGGGAGGTGGGTGGGTTGTGAAGTCTAAATTCCTGCTGTTCCTGGAGATCACCTGTTACAGGTGAGTAACTACGCTATCTCTAGGAACAAGCAGGAATGTAGTCTTCACATATGGGGACTCCCTAGCTGAAGATGCCAGGGAGATGACCCCAGGAAGCTGACGCCTATAGTGAGGTAGGCCATGCTTCCTCCCATGGATCTCTGGCATCCTACCAGGGTTGGTGGGTAGGAGTTGTATTAAGTTTGAAAGAGATTTTGAAGAACAGCTTGGCCAAAGAAGGCATCCCAACGGGAGGCTTTATCTAGGCAGTAGTGGGCTGTAAAGGTATGTACCGAAGCCCAGGTGGCTGCTCGACAAATGTCATCAACAGACACAGAGTGAAGGTTAGCCATAGAGGCTGACATGGTTCTCACATTATGAGCTGTGACATGGTCTTGAAGAGGAAGACTCTTACTCTCATAAGCAAAGGATATGCATTGTGCAATCCATGTGGATAAAGTCCTCTTGGAGACTGGAAGTCCCAAATGACTAGCATCAAAAGTAATAAAAAGTTGAGAAGACTTTCTATGTTGCTGTGTTCTTTGTAGATAAAAAGCTAAGGCTCTTTTACAGTCCAAAGTGTAAAGGTTCTTCTCTACATTAGAGGCATGAGGCCTCGGAAAGAATACAGGAAGATAAATCGACTGATTTAAATGAAAAGGCAAAACCACCTTTGGCATAAAGTGTGGATGAGTTCTGAGGACAACCTTATCATGGTGAAACCTAGTGTAAGGAGGATCAGTCACTAACGCTTGCAATTCACTAATGCGATGTGCAGAAGTGATTTCAATCAGGAAGATGACCTTCCAGGACAAAAACGTCAGGGTAGTAGTGGCTAAAGGTTCAAAGGGCGGTTTCATGAGCTGTCCAAGAACTATATTTAAATCCCATGCCACTGGTGGTGGTTTGATGGGAGGTTTTGTTAACAGAAGACCTCTCATAAATCTGGATATGAGAGGATGAGAGGAAATTGGTTGTCCATTTAGAGGCTTATAGGAAGCTGTAATTAAGATGGGCTCTTACTGAATTGGTCTTTTGACCAGAATTTGATAAATGAAGTAGATACTCTAGTATCGTTTCCAAAGGTATCACCAGGGGGTTTAACCCCTTCTGGGAACACCATATAGTGAAACATTTCCACTTGAAGGCATAAGATTGTCTTGTGGAAGGTTTTCTAGAAGCCTGAAGGATATCCTTTACCTGTTGGGAAAGATTGAGATCCTGAAGATTTAAGCTTTCAGCAACCAGGCTGTGAGATGCAGGGACTGGGGATTTGGGTGCCATAGGGTCCCGTTCTCTTGGGAAAGGAGGTCTGGAACACACCCTAACTCCAGAGGCGCAGCTTGAGAGAGATGTAGAAGCAGAAGATACCACGTTTGGTGTGGCCACCGTGGCGCTATGAGGATCATACGACCTCTGTCTCTCTGAAGCTTGAAGAGTGTTTTGGGGATGAGCGGAATAGGTGGGAAGGCATAGAGGAAGTCCTGACCCCAGTGAAGGAGGAAGGCATCCCTTGCCTGGCAATTGTGAGCCAGAATCCTGGAACAGAACCGGGAAAGTTTGGCATTCAGTGGACTTGCAAAGAGGTCTGTGTCTGGAGTCCCCAAGATGTGAAATATCTTTGTCACCTGGTCTAGGTGGAGAGACCATTCGTGAGGCAGCAGTACTCGACTGAGTTTGTCTGCCCAAAGGTTTTGAATGCCTGGAAGATATACCACGAGAAGGTGGATTTGATGCTCTCTGGCGAGTGCCCAAAGTCATAAAGCTTCGTTACATAATGACAGAGAGCCTGTTCCGCCCTGCTTGTTCACATAGAACATGGCTACTTGATTGTCTATTTGGACTAGGACTGTCTTGTAGCTGAGCTGGGCATGGAATACTCGAAGAGCTAAATAGATTGCTCTTAATTCTAGGAGGTTTATGTGAAGACAAGCCTCCTGTGGAGTCCAGGTGCCCTGGGTAGAGAGATGATGCAGGTGTGCTCCCCAACCCACCTGTGATGCATCTGTTAGGGTGGCCTGGAATAGGGGTTGTTGGAAAGGAGACCCCACTAAAAGATTCTCCAGTGATTGCCACCATTGAAGGGACAAGATCAGTCGATGAGAGTTTGATATCTTGTCTGACAGACGTCCTGTGGCCTGTGTCCACTGTGTGGATAGGGTCCACTGGGCTGCTCGCATGTGGAGGTGAGCATAGGGAACTACATGAACTGTGGATGCTATGTGTTCCAGTAACTGTAGCAGTTCTCGAGCAGTTAGGGAGGATTTTCCTGCTGCTTGAGAAGCTAGTTGCACTATGCGAAGACACCGGGTCTGTGGAAGGAAAGCCCTTGACTGGTATCTAAACAGGCTCCTATGAACTCCAGAGTTGGGATTTTGGGAAGTTTATTACCAATCCCAAGTATTGGAGGATTCGCATTGTGCGAGACAGTGCTGGCTTCTGCACTCGTGGGGGCTCGAATGAGCCAGTCGTCCAAGTAAGGGAACACAAATATCCCTAGGGTTCGCAGGAATGCAGCTACTACTGCCATACATTTCATGAAAACTCTTCGTGCGGAAGCCAGACCAAAGGGAAGAACCCTGTACTGGAAGTGCTTTCCCTTGAAAAGGAATCGTAAGAATTTCCTGTGATCTGGATGGATCAGAATGTGAGTGTATGCATCCTTTAAGTCTAGAGATCAAAGCCAATCCTGACTTTGAGGGTATGGCAGAAGAGTTCCTAGAGAAATCATTTTGAACTTCTCTCAGAACAGGTATTTGTTCAATTTTCTGAGGTCTAGAATGGGTCTGTGTCCCCGTGTTTTCTTTGGAATAAGAAAATAGGGGGAGTAGAACCCTGTGCCCTGCTGGAGGATGGGTACTTCCTCTATTGCCCCTTGGGCAAGAAGTGTTGAGACCTCGTGATTCAGCAGATTGTCTACAGAGGTCTGGGAATTGAACTGCCTTAGGACTGTAGGAGGGGGCATGCTGTGAAAATGAAGCTTGTACCCCTCTCCTACAATGGACAGAGTCCAATTTTCTGCTGTTATTTGGTGTCATCTGTTGGCAAAATGACACAGCCTGCCTGGAATATTTAGGGGTTCTGAACCCCTCAGAGGCAGGAAGGCTAAGCTCTCTAGGAAGGAACCAAAGCCCTTGAGGGGGCTGAACCTGTGCAGCTGGTTGAGCTCTCGGGCCTTTTGGCTTCTTCTGCTGTTTAAATTGCTGTTGTTGTCCCCTTTGGGCAACTTGACCGCGAGCTTGGCTTTGCTGGGTATAGGATGGATAAAACTTCCTCTTTTTGCTGAAAGAGGGTTTTTTATAGGGTTTCTTTTTGGCTGGAGTGGCTGTAGATTTTGACAATCTAAGGTGATATTGTCAGCATCTATCTCATTAGTCTTTTCCTGCCAATTCTTGCCAAAGAGGTTTTCTCCTGTGCAAGGGATGTTGCCTAATTTATCCTGTACCCAAATCTCCAAGTCTGATGCCTGAAGCCAGGCAATCCGCCGTGCACCAATGGCAATAGCAGAGGTTCTGCTGATGTATTCAAAGCAGTCAAAGGCTGCACGATTTACAAACTTGGAGACATCTTGAGCATGTCTGACAAGCATAAGCATCATCCCCTTTCCCTCAAGAACAAGGTGTACCCCAAGGCTCAGCTCTGTCTGCTTTATTATTTAACATATACCTCCAACCAATATGCTCCATATTCAAAAAATACAAAATTAATTATTCTATATATGCAAATGACATTATGTTATTCTCTGAGTTTAATGTAATTAACCCAAACCACAACAATATAATAAACTGTCTAACAGAAACTGAAAAATGGCTCCTTTCAAACAATCTAACTATTAACATAAAAAAAACTGAAGTCCTGATTGCAACAAAAAACACAAAATATACTCCCCCAGCTAACATTAATATCCTCAACGCCACTCTTCCAATCAAGGAAGAAATAAAATATTTAGGAGTTATCATTGATAAAACGCTCAGTTTTACAACACACATCAAGAAACTAACAAAAACAATCTATTACAAATTGCGTTCTATCCAACAACTAAGACCGCTATTACAAGACGATGACTTTAGAACTGTTACTCAAGCCTTGATCATACCACATTTTGATTTTTGTAATAGCATACTACATGGAATAACCAAGAAGAACATCAAAATCTTACAAATGGCCCAAAATGTAACAGCTAGAGTTATACTTAAAACCAAACTATCAGACCATATCACCCCTATTCTATTTACCCTACACTGGTTACCTATATCCAGTAGAATTCAATATAAAATACTGTTAACAACATTCAAATTAATTAATAATATTGCCCCATCATACTTAACCACCCTCCTTCACAGCCCACCTGAAATTAGGATAAGACGGAGAAAAAACCTCAACACCTTAGCAGTCCCAGATATAATAAGAAAATCTAAACACTCAACAAGTAACAGTGCCTTTTCGCTAGTTGCTCCAATACTGTGGAACAATCTACCAGATCAGCTAAGAGAAACAAAAGATCTTCTAACATTCAGGAAAACACTAAAAACCCATCTATTCACACAATACTATACCAATGGAGAAACAGGTATAGCTTCCCAACCTCCATAAACTGAATCAATACATTAATAAACTATTACTTGTAATATAGCTCAATAATGTTATTTTATACTGTAATACATTTATACTAGTATTGCATTATACAATACCTGTAATAATGTAATATTTGTAATAATGTAAACTAACTTATAAAGTTCTGAATCAATTGTATTGATATTTGATTTGTTATAATGTAAAATCAATTTGTTATAATGTAAAATGTTCCTAGTTCTTAAAGTTCAATGTACCTGTTCCATTTGTTATAATGTAAACCGCTGCTGATCCTTGGAAGCAGCGGTATATAAAAGTTGTCCAAATAAATAAATAAATAAATAAGGAAGTCTTGTCGTCTGTCATCTGGGAGAAGTGGGCTCATGAGCTCCAAATCTCCTGTGACCTCTTTGAGGAACATTCCCATATATAAAATATATGAGCTGATCCTAGCTGAAAGCATGGAAGCCTGAAAGGTTCAACATCCAAAAAAATCAAGAGTCCTGCATTCACAACCTGGAGAATTGGATGCATGTCTCTTTGCACTTTTCATCCTATGCATGGCTGACTCCACTACCATTGAATGGTGTGGCAGCTGAGTCTTTTGAATTCCAGGACATGGTGGAACTCGATACATGGTATCAAGCCTCCTAGAATGAGGAGATGTGGTCAAAGGTGTCTCCCACATTCTGAACATCAGATCATGAAGAATTTCATGAATGGGCAGAGTGGCTGCCTCCTTTGGAGCCTTAGGATATTGGAGAATTTCTAATTCCTTTTCTCTAGATTCCTTTTTAGGAGCTACCATGATTGAAAGGCCTTTGGCAACATCACAAATAAAATCCTGAAAAGACATGTCCTCCAGAGGCGACTTTCTGCGTTGGGGAGAAGAGTCATCTTCCGGGAGAAAAACTCTGGTCCTGGCAGAATTATCAGTCATCGGAATCGGAGGATTCGAAGTATCTCTGATCACGATGTTCATGTAAGGCACGGTCCTGGTATCGATCAAAGTCGATACCAAGTTCATCCAGTACCGATCTTTCGATGCCCGGCAAAGACAGCATGGGAAAAATTCCCACCGGGGCCGGTACCGTCAGTGCTGGCAATGCCTGGGTGTCGGTACCAGAGAAGGCGGCCGGGACCCCTGAGAATGGCACTAGTAGTTCTGTCGAGGCCGAGGCCTCGAGAACATCCTGGAACCCCATTGATGCTTTGGAGGTCGAAGCCTCCTGCCAGGGCTGTTTTGCCGGTGTGGTTCCCTCAAGAGCAATGCCAATGACCTCTCGATGCTTAGCAGGAGAGCTACCCTTTGAGGACCGGCTTTTATGTTTAGTTACCTGAGATCCATTGGAGGAAGATGAGGCTCTTGAAGACGTCAATGCAATGGACCTGGCATCCGAAGAAAAGAGGGTACCGAGCTTTGCAGCCCGGTTCTGTCTTCCTCTCTTAGTCATTCCCATACAAGAGAGACACTCAGATGGAAAATGTCAGGGCCTAAACATTTAAGACACCAGTCATGGGTGTCGGTGACGAAATGGTACCGCCACACTTAGTGCATTTTTTAAAACCACTAGCTGGTTTTTCCATCTTTAAGGAAAAATGTGGCCTAGTGCCCAAAATGGCGCCTAGCACCGAAAAAGAAAAGTTTCTGAAGAGAAATAATTCAGAATTATTTTTTTTTTAGAAGAAAAGAACCGGCGGTACCGGTAGGTGTCGTGCGGAGGCAAACGTGACCACAAGAAAACAAGATTAAAGACGACATTTTCTGCGGTGACAGGGTATGTGTCCTGTCGGCTCCGTGGAAAATGAAGAACTGAAGAGGGACAGTCGGAAAGGTGGGAAGGCGTGCATGTGCTGAGGGATGCTCCCAAAAACGTTCCTATTGGACGCTGGGGAGAGTTCCCATGCAGGCTCTGTCGGTACCGATGACACCTATATGTGAAGACTACATTCCTGCTTGTTCCTGGAGATACAGGTTTTTAATATTCAAATGATAGCAGTCTCTGAAGGTGATGCAAAGTGAAGTGCAGCTATGAATGCTTGTGGGTAGATGTGATATCACAACCCTTTTTTTTTTAGTATTTTATATCTTTTACTGGAACTTCCAATAATCTGTAAACTGTGGAGGGAGACTAAGATTGTACACAACAGAAAAAAATAAAAATAAAAACATGTTTAAGCCAAGGGATCCCAAATTATCCTTGAAGGCTGTAAGCCAGATTGGTTTTCAAAATCTCCATAATGAGCACACATGAGATCTGCTTGCAGCATTACTTCCATTGTATGCAGATGTACCTATCATATATTCGTTTAGGAAATAGTTTGCATTGTATATGGTGCAATCTGGATTTTTACCATAGGCACAAAATGAGAGACAATGCTTGCTGGATAGACCCAATGGTGATTTTCTGCCGGAACACGTCTTGGCACCGAACCTAAATCTTTTTAAAGTTCAGCAAATTCATTTTTCATGAATTTGTCAAAGTACAAAGCTAAGTAGCCTGGAGAACAGTATCTCGTTTTCAAAGCTCAGAGGCCATTTTTGAAGTTTCATGGTTGCTGACGTCACAAGGGTTTTCTTTGAAGAAAACAAGTCTCTGTCTGCCTAATCTATGCTGTGGGGCAGGGCCAGTGCAAGGCTATCAGGCACCCTATGCAAAACGTCCATCTTCCATGCCTCCCCCCCAGCCATTGCTGCATTCTATTTAATGGCCACAGCATAGCATCATTTTCTTATGGCCAGCAGGCATGAGAAAATATTCCTCTGCATTGCAAGGTCAGTCTTGCAAGATAATCTGTGATACTGACCCCATGTCACAGAGGAAACTGACACACTCTTAAGCACCCTCTCTCATGCAAGCCATTGCCCATTTGCCACCCCTAGAACACTGGTGCTCTAGGCAACTTCCTAGTTCCTCTGATGGGAAATACCAGCCCTGCAGTGGTGGCAGGTGGAAGTCATCCTACAAGCACCAAAGAAGGCAGTCGCTGCCCACCCGACCCATGCCGTAGCAGTTACCCTGGTGGGAAGACAAAGAAAGGTGAGGGGGAGAAGGAGAGAGGAGTTCGAGAGGGCTGGCAGAGAGGAAGTCAGTACAGCCCTCACTCCCCATTGACTAGGCATTTTTTTCTAATTGCAAAATCACCCTTGGATATAATCCTAAGGAGGACCATGTTTAAAAAATACACCCACTTTCTGTTGTTAAGCTCAACCAACACACACACAGATAAAAGAGAGACATAGATTGGGCCAGCATATGAAAGCAATTATCCAAGTAACCATTATCTGCCATTATCTGAAAATTTCCGTAGGTGGTATGACCTGTTAACTGCCTAAAGCACTATATGGATAGTGCCGCAATCAGTACAGTGCAGGACGGAGCATGGGTGTTCCACTTCGTTATCCAGAGAGCAGAGATCCAGCATCCGGTTAACTAACGGCACAAATTTAGAACAGCCTGCACCTTGAATCTATGCATTTTTTTTTAATGCTACAGCTGGCAATTAAATATCAAGCCAGATATATTTTATATACACTAGTGCAGAAAATTGGATAAACTCACTAGGATGCCCTGAGATGAATAAGACCAGATGAAGAGTAATAGCATAATATGACATTTCCTATAGCCCTGTTGAAAAAAAAAAAACATGGGGCTATCCAGTTTGCAGACTTTCATTTAGCTCTGCAAAATGCCACAGAGCTGTCAAAGTTGGGCATAATATCATAAGATCTGGAGGCCAACGTATTGTATAGTAGAGTCTATTATCAGATCGCTAAGGCCTGGAGTTTAGATTCTTCTTCTTTGCAAATCACAATATGTCTGCATTATTCCATGCACCAGGTCAAACCATTCTCCCCCTTTCATTCCTCTTTCTTGTGTTGTTGCGCCTTTGTCTCCACGAGAATCTGAAGAACTGCACAGTATGACACACTGCAGAACAATTTAGGAACACAAGAGTACTGTGACACAGAGTTCTCTGGCATTCTTTGGAGAAGGGAAAAAAACAACAGGGGTGGGCTTTGCCTTCTAAATTTAATCCAGGGCGGAATAGTGTTTTGAGTCCATGAATCCAAGAAGTTTTCTCTTTTTAAGAAAAGTACATGTGCAGGAAGATGAAGCACCGACATTTGGTGCTCCTGCTTTTTAACCTGCAAACTCTGCTGCTAATTCAATCCCCCTTCCTAGGTTATCTCTTTAATCAAGAGCTCCAAGTTCTATTTGTCTTTTCTACAGCACAAATCAGTAAAGCTTTTGATCTGGGAACTGAAGTGCTTAGCAACAGGTTAACTACAATTTAACAGAAGTGATTCCCGAAGGTGTGTGGTGTTTTTGTGCAGTTTCTTGCAATTCAGATACAGTCAGATATTGCATACAAGCGAAATATTTGGGATTCATGGACTCAAAAATTAACCTTCTATGGATGAAACTGTAAAGGTGATGCAGCTTCACCATCATTCCTTGTCCATGGAGCACCTGCAAAGAAATGGGGAGTAACATTTCAGACTTAAAGGCCTAAATGCAGTAAATATTTGCATTTACCATGTGTTACATGCAAACATTGAATTGAGGTAACTGCAAAGTCTTTGCAGTAAGTAACGAGGGCAAAGTCAGCATCTACCCATGCAGTTGCTACACAGGGCAGACATGAACTGCACAGCCGACAGCCCGGCTGCAGCTGCACTATGTGCAATGCACTAAGGGCAAGTGAAGCGGCAGCAGCAACCTCCACTCTCCCCTCCCCCGCCCCCCTTTGGGATCCCCACAATGTTTGAAACAATCCCCGCATCCGATAGAATCCTCAATATGCATTGAGAAGTTCCCCGACTCCCCCAATGTCCTTTAGAAAGGTCCCTCCCCAACATTCTTCAACAAGTTCCGCAACCCCTCCATCTGAACCCTTGTACCCCTGAACCTCCTGCACCTATCTGTATAGTTCTGCAGCGTGATGGAAGGCAAGGACAAAATAAGATGCATGCGCCAACCTTCTAGGTGAAACTTAAACTTTAGCCATGTAGATGGGACAGAAATGGGTAGAGAAGGTTAAATTGAGTCAAGGAGTCAGCAAGAGTAATAAACTTGCAACGGGTTGAAGTGAGAACAAAGTGAATAAACTAGTGATTCAAGATATCCAAATCATAGTGGGACAGTAACAGAGTAATTTTATAAGAATCCTTTAGATTTACATGTGTGTATTTCAAACTTATTTTATAAATAAAGGCACACCTGTACTTCACTTTATAAAATAGGGATGTAAGTTTCTAAAACATGCATTAAACTAGGTGCGAGCACTACAGCAGAAGTAGGAATAGCCATTTTCCAAAAACAGAGTAGCATCGCTTGCCATTCGGGACATGTCAATGCTAGCACCTACAAATGCAGGTATCAAATCTTTACAAACTGTACTTTAAAGGGGAGCCAAGTACAGATCTGAGCTCCAAATTCTTGCTGTTTGAGATGGTTTTCAACACCAGAGTAATAAAACATAATTCTTCCTCAGTCAGGTCTCCAAAACTGGGTGCAAACGAACAGTGATCTGAAAGCTATTTATTTCTGGAAGGAGGAGTAAATGCGGATAGAGAGATTTTTTTGCCATGTACGTGTATTGCCAATACAGAAGATGAAACACTCATATACTCAGAGGGTAATTTTATAAGCGGGCATCCAATTTTTCAGCACTCAGAACGAGACTGAGATTATATCTTAAGGCTATTTCATACAGAAATGCAGGTGCCTATTTTTCTTTATAAAATAGAGGCATATGTGGCCAAAAACGCACGTTAAATCTAGGCGCAAGTAGGTGCACCATCTCTATGGCTGGCATAAAGGCCTACGTCTAGATTTCTAAAGAACACACATGGGTAATAGTATTTTATAACTTGTGTGTATAAATTTTGTGCCATGTTAACAGTCAACATGCAATAACTCCCTCTATATTAATTCTAAGGCACAGTTCCCAACTATTCTCTTTTAGCTGTTATACTGGCAGATAACATTCATTAACTACTAATCATTAACACAGCAGCCGCTTAACGGCATTCATTGCCATGTCAGTAGCTAATGCTGCTTAGTAAATAGGCCTTTAGCAGACATACTAAAAATAAACGACATCAGCTCACTGATTTATCTGAAAAATATAAAAGGTGCCCTGAGAAAAAATATTTATAGTGTGACTCTGAAAGATAGAATGCAACAGATGGACGCTAGAAAATGAGATCCCCAAATTAAGTAATCTAATTTTGTGCATTGTGGTAACCTGCATCTAAAGTTACACCTCCCTGTTTGGCTATTATATTTCATCAGGCCATTTTCACCAGATTAGTGATTTAGGCATGACCTCCTGCTTTCCCACAGGGAGAAAGCAAAAGAAAACATTTACTTTACACCAGGAGATTTGAAAAATATCGGCATTTAAGGATTTAGGTAAAATTGCAATTAATTTTTAAATTTCCTAACTTCTAGAGCACAGTAAACACTTTTTGATGAGTATACTTTAACATGAAGAGCTCTGTCTAAAAAAAAAATAGAAAAGGTGAAGTCCTTCAACATAAGGACTTTTCAATTTCTTTCTCGGCTGCAATTCCATAGTAACCTTTTGATCTTCTGATATAAGGAATTGGTTTGGTTGATGTGTCTGTGGCGAATCTGAGAAAACAGATCTTATTCATGAGCACACCATCTGGTAGCCAAAATTGAAAGAAATCCAATCCATATGCACCATGAGCAAATGTATTTACCTACTCAACACAAAACAAAAATAGTTTTGAGTTTAAAATATTTTTATGCAAGTTTATATGTAATATTAGCTATTTGCAAATGAGTTTCTATGGAATTATCTGGGTGGGTATAAGATGAAGGCTCAGGCCATTTATGTTGTTCTGGGACTTGAACCATCTAGCCATACTATTTTAGAAAGAGACATTTTGAAATATTAGATTTTTAATGACTTTTTTTGGATCTTAATATTTGGGGTTTAAATGTCGTGCTTACATCATTTATGCATACCTTCTTTATTAAGTGGGCACTCTCTGATTAGACTTGCCATTTTTTCCTTTATCTAATTAAAAGATGTTTGTATTATCATTTTGATACTCTGTCTATCTTTGCACAATATTTTCTTTGAATTATACCAAAGCAGAACAAAAATTAAAAAAACTGATGGGTCAATGCATAAACGCCATGGCCAGCATTTATTTTTAAACTCTAGTTACAGTGTTTCATTTTTCATATATTCAGAACAGTGCTGAATATACACAGAGCGGTGACTTCTGCCACTCTACGGACAGCGGTGATATTAAACCGCTATATGTTAATAAAGCTGCGACCAAAGTGTGTTCCAAATATTTGGTGTGAGTTGTGTTTTTGTGAAAGGGGGTTTAAAAATTTTTAAGTTTGGATGTTGGTGGGGGTTTTGGGTGTGCAGAGCCAGGCATCCGGGATACCCCGGTTAATGATTCAGGCCGCGTGGCCAGGTCCCCGGGGCTGGCAGTAACCTGGTACCCAGTGCCACAGTCTGCGGACCTTGCTGCCTGAGCGGGAGGAGGGGAGGGGGAGATGCGTCAGGCTGGAGACAGCAGATGGCGTCTTTTGAAGTCACCCATCAGCCGCGTGGGACGATCTCATTGGTCTGCGGGGTGAGGGGACATGGTTAGCTGGGCAGGAAGGAGACCAGTGCTACCGCGCAGCCGTCCTTCCATGTCTGCTTGGTGGCTTGTCCCCGCCCATCCACCCTTCATAGGGCATATTTTGGGGCGGTTGTTGCAGCTGGGGGAAGGGGGGGCCTGGGGTATCGAGCTAGCGCTCGCCGCGACCGCGGGGGTGGATTGAGGGGAGCGAAGTGCTGCCCGGGTGGGGGGCGAGAGATCTCTGTTGGGTCTCCGCCTGGTGCAAGGCAAGGGGAGCCGGCCTTTGCTACTAATATGGCAAGGTGGGTGGTGGCAGGGGGTGGGGAAGGTGATGCACTACTTTGCTAATAATACGGCTGGTGGGGGCATTATCCGGAAGGGGGTGGTGGAGGGAGGGGGGGGTCATCTGCTGGCATCATGCAGGTTATGTTGGCCCGGGTTTTCAGGCCGGTGTTATAATCTTGTTAATAAAGCTGCAACCAAAGTGTGTTCCAAATATTTGGTGTGAGTTGTGTTTTTGTGAAAGGGGGAGTTAAAAAAATGTAAGTTTGTATGTTGGTGGGGGTTTTGGGAGTGCAGAGCCAGGCATCCTGGATATCCCGGTTAATTTAATAGATTTGATACAGTCTACTTTATCGCAGCTCTATTTTAAAGTTGTTGGACAATATGCCGGCTGTTATCACTTTAATGAAAGCTTAGGAGACAATGCCTGGGTTCCTCCATAGACATAGTGATGGAAAAACAGCAAATCTGTTGCGGAGTATCTTCACAGAGATAAAAATCAATGCAGAAGGCAAAACTGGCAACATCTCATCTTTTTCCTCAGGGAAAATGGAAGATCTGAAGCTTACAGAAATTTCCATATAGTGCTTACATGAGCGCTGCATTGATGTCAGATTTAATAAAAAGCTGCGCCTACTAGAAATATGGCCTACATCTACTACTACTGACCATCTGTATAGTGCTACAAGGCATACACAGCACTGTACAGGGTAATAATAAACAGAATGAAAATGACACATTGGAATGGTCTCCTCCATTTTTGGGAGCCTTGGTAGGAACCATAAAATGTGGACAAGGGCCACTTATGGAGCCCTGGAAAAACATTTGTGGATCGGCCTCTTACTATTTTTGACCATTTGTGGGCATCAGTTGTTGACAGAACTTGGCAACTATCACATTCACGCTTGTCTTTCTCTTGAAAGATATTGCATTAAGGGCCTTGTGTTATAGGAGAGGGCCCACAGGAAAAAGATGACATGAATGTGATTATTTGTTTCACTAAGTAGATTCAGAACAAAACATGGGAATTCCCATTCATATAGAGGGTAAGTTTCAAAAGCATTTCTGGAGATAAAGCCATTCTGGACACGCAGAAATAAGTTTTTGCAAAATTGTACAGTGCACATGTGTATGAAGCTACATAAACCCAAAATGCACGTATGGAAGCTTATCCAGTCTGAGTGGAGGTATTTCCAGGGACGGCATGGGAAAAGGTTTGCATTTATGTGCATACATTTAAAGGTTTGTCATGTGCACATAAACGAAGAAAATGTGTGTAAATGTAAACCCAAAGGAGGTCATTCCCGGCAGGACATGCAGCCCCGCAAGGCGTCCAGAGTTGATATCCCCACCAGCTTTCCCCATATGTTCTGTGCATCAGGGTGGGGAGAGCCAGCGGTGGGCAGGAGGGGGCGAAGTAGTGGTGGGACCAACTGGCAGCACATACAGGGCAAATTCAGGTCTCAGCCCAATACATGCTGCCGGGCCCGTGGGGACATGGTGCTTATACCACCTCAAAAGTGGGCCAGCCATGGGTCAGGCGGTGGGGAACCAGGGGGCCAAAGTCGCAAATGTCGGGGGCACCCTGGGAACAAAACGCCAAACGGGCCCGTCTTGCCTAGGGCCATCCAGATGGCCCAGACATGCCCCTCCTGGAACTGGGCTCATAGTTTCTCAGAGTTAATTTTCAAAGCAGAAAACATACAAGTTTTAACTTTGAAAATTCATTGATGCCTGCACAGAGAAAAGTATGAGCACAGTACATAGTTAACCCCCCCCCCCCCCATTTTGTGCCCATCCCACTAAAAAGCTAACAAGTACTTACTCCTGGCCATAGTCTGTGAAAGGCATGGTCTCTACAGATTTATGAGTAAATGATTTGCCCATCCATGCTATTCCTCTAAGGTAATTTATAGCACAGGGAATGACCCTTTCAAAAGTACAAAACTTACATGCTCAGATTTCCTTGGGTTCTGCCACTATCCTCCATCCAGCTGGACTTAAGCAGGTGACCTGAACTAGAGATAAATCACAGACTTCTCAGATAACATACCACAGCAAAGCAGCCTTACTACGAAAACGGAGAAGAGGCAGAGGGCAGATTTGCTTTTTGTCATAAGAATTACACTGCATTTTATTGTCAGCATTTGAACAATGCAGATGGTATATTCCAGGAATTTATATTATCGATATGCACTTTAAATGATCTATGATGTTTAGGAAAATTAATTTGGCCAGAAAAATTACTTTTAGCTGTCCGCTAACTTCATAACATGGTGACCTCTTTATGTAATAGGGACCACACTAGGCAAATAAGAGTCAAAGTGCATTTTCTCATCTGTACTAGATGAAATGGGGATACGTTTATAAAAATAGACTTGAGCACCAAAAATGGTGCCTATGTCACTTTTTGTACAAAAGCAGGAAAATATTTTTAAAAATGCTTAGTGAACGTGGCCAAAGATACATGTTTACAGTAAGCAGCAATATGCATAAGAGACAAGCCCATTATATAAATGTGCACACATTAGTAACGAGCAGTTTAACATGGTGGTTATATGCACCTATGCACATGTGCATGCTCTGAGTGAAACTACAGGGACATAGGCAGACACAGCATCAGCTGCATACAACCTTAAAGGTGGAGAGGGGAGTAGCCTGCCCACAACAGCAGATGCAACTCTACTGGGCAGACTAGATGGACCACGCTGGGTTTTATCTGTCGTCGTTTACTATGTTAGGCATGTATGAGGCACATTCTGTAAGTGCGTATGCAAAATAGCAGGGAAGATGTGACTTTTGCAGATTGGTTCTTGGATGAGCAGTTTTGTAAAATGCACAACTGAGTTGCAAAATCTGCGAATAGAGCAAGTAACGCCACTCTTGTTTTCAACTTATTTATTTTTGGGTAAGATGCCTGTTCCCGATGTACAACCTATACAAAATTGGACTTCTAATCAAAGTTCCCAACTGTCCGACCCATAAACCAATCCTCAGAAACCCAACCCTAAGGTCATATAAAAACAATGTTTTATCCCAGACATCGGTCATCTTACTATGAAAATTACAGTACTATCTATCTATTGTATGAATATGTAGACTTTCTGCAACCATAGGAATCCGGGGTTAAAATGCCCCAACAAAGAATTTACATATGTATATAGAATCCAGTCATAAGAAGGGCGCTGTCTGAGGTCTTTTCTCCCCTTATACCAGTGCATCTGGCGAATTCAGTGTTTTTTTTGTATGCCAATCTACACGTGTAAATGCTGCTTTTTAGACGATGAGATGCTTTTAAAATATCTCCTAATGTTTACAAAGTATTGTGCTCATATCTCTTAATTCCAAAAGCTAACAGATATACAATAATATAGAAAGGGACTTACGGTGTATACATCAGTTATACTGCATGCCATGAATTTATGGGCATCACCCAAGGTGGTAAAGCCAGTCACACTTCATACCAAAATTCTCTTAAGAGAGGCAAAGTTAGTGAATTTAGGAGGTCACATTGAGAATGCATAGGTGAATAAAAAAAATTTTCAAAGGATCCCGCTGACTGATTTACTATGCTTTTGTATTTGTTGGTGTGGAGATTATGAAAACGGGAGCTATTATGCTTGATGTGTGACTTATTCATATTCCTGAGCACCGAGCAGCAGCTGGCCACAGTTAGGAATCTAGTCCAGAATCCTGCAAGGGAGGGTAGGGGGGAGTTGCTAGTCATTACACCTTAAAAAGTCAAGATCAACAATTTGGAAAGACCTGTCATCAATAAAAGTTTACAATGTAAAACTGTTCTTGGAAATATAAGGCTATTTTTGTACTATTTCCTTTTTTAATTGATCTTGTTTTATTTGATTATTTTGTGTGTCAAATGTGTATATATAGTCCAAAGCCATTTCACTGCCCCCCCCTTTTGTTTTTTTAAGAAGATATTGGACATTAAGAGGTTGAGCCACAAGGGTGCCAATAATGTTGACCACAACTGTACAATATGTATTTATTTATTTATTTTATTTATTGCTTTTCTATACCGCGCTCTTTTTCATCAGCACGGTTTACAATGAACAAGAATACTCACAGCAAGCAACAGGTTTACATGAAACAGGAAAATTCAACTGGGATTCAACTTAGGGAAACTATGTACATATATGTTATGAAATTATATACAATGAACAGAGATTTTATTAACATTCTCTTATATACCGCGCTATTCTGCATCAGTGCGGTTTACATTGAACAAACTGAAATTACATTGAACAGGGCATTATAACTTGGAGATAACTATTTTACAGGGAACATGGGCTATGGAGGGTTAAGTGGCTTGCCCAAGACCACAAGGAGCACCTGTGGGACTAGAAACCCCAGTCCTTCCGGCCCAAGGTTGCTGTCCTCTAGTGGGATTTGAACCCCCGACCTTCCGGTCTGAAGTACCTTGCCCCAACCACTAGGCCACTCCTCCACTCCTGTCTGTTTTGTCTGTCTGTTTTGCCAATTTTTTCAATGCTGGCTTTAATCCGCTGTTCTGGGCTGCATGTGTGGAAGTGCACACCGGCAGACTTCTTTTTATCACGGTCATGGGAGAGAAGGCAAACGCCACTATTTACTCCTTCTGCTTTTCAGAGGTCAGCCAGGGCTTCAGGCCTCCCTGGCTCCCTCTGCAGCCAGTCAGGCATGGGGCCCCTACTTTTGTATGACGGGGGAGGGGGCCTGAGAGCTAGAATTGGAACGAGGGGCTAGAATGGAACAGGGTAGGGACTAGGGACTAGAATGGGAATGGGTGGGGGGCTAGGATTGGAAATGGGCTGATGCCGGGGTATGGGGGACAGGGACTGGAAAGGAGTAGATGCTGGGAGGGGCTGGAACCAGAAGGGAGCTGATGCTGGGAGAGGACCAGAAGGGGGTGGGGCTGGCAATGACAGGAGAAAAAAAAGAAGCTGGAGGAGTGAGGATGAAGAGGGGAACAGATATTTTGTGTGGAAGGGAAGAAAGATCTATGATTGAATGAGTATTGGGAGTATAAGTGAGGATACAGGGATGAAATCTGAGTGGATGAAAAAGGAAGAAAGAAAGAAATGGAAGAAAGAGCAAAAAGGGAAGATTGTTAGAGGCAGATAGAGAGAATGGAAAAAACTAGGAGAGAAAAAAGGACAAATAGACAGCAGACAATGGAGAGTTAGCAGAAGACAAAAAGAAAGCAGAAGAAAGCCAGTGGAGCAATTGCAGCTGAAAAATAAAATGGCCAAACAAAAAGTTGAAAACACCTATTTTATTTTGAATTTATTAACTGGAATATGTCCACTCTGGGAAATCTGTGTCACTAACATTTTGTGTTTTGTTTAGTACAAGAGGAAATTCATTTATAGTTTTATTTCTCCAGTGTTGTTGTACATGTCAAGTTTGGCTTTTGGGGTTCTCAGTTAAATTATTGTCTTCTTATTTCTTAATTGTGCAGCAAAGTGGAACAAACAGAGTTTGGAGTTGACATTAGAAGAGAAGGGCAGGGCTAAAAGTGATTTGTTTGACGAGCTGAGCTGCTGAGGAGAGATAAAAGAAGTAATGTGCAGTTGAACTATCAATGCACTTGTAGGCAAATAGGAGAAATTTGAACTGTAATCCGAAATGGACAGGGAGCCAATTAAGTGACTTGAGAACAGGGGTTACCTGAACATAGCAGAAGATTAACTGTGCAGCTAAGTTTTGAATAGACTGAAGGGGAGAGAGATGATTTAATGGAACTTGAAGATCTTGGTTTGCTATTACATTACAAACCACACATTTTTTACTGTTTTGACACCTTCTGACAACCCAACCATATCTCCCACTGTTTCCACTTCTCTCTACCTTTACCCCTAAGACTGTTCACTGGAATGCTTTTACGATTCACTTGTATAGTCTGGTATTGTCATCTTTTGTTAATACTACCTTGACCTGAAGAAGGATTTAGCCTTCGAAAGCTAGTCAGAAGTATTTAGTTCAATAAAAACGTTGGGGTTTTTTTTTGCTGATTGGCCATTAAGATACATTAGCATGGCAACCACACTACTTTTCAGAGGTAACCAGTTAGAGGCCAGCCCATTACTGGTATGTTATTCCAACCCTTTTCCATGAATTGAAACCATCCAGAATGGCCCTCAGATTCTTTGTTCCTGTCCACTCATTGCATGGGAACAGAGAGATCAGAATACAACCAAAACACAGAAACTCCCCCACCGTCTGTGTTAAAGCAGGGTAGCAGTGCAAGGAATAAAGGGGAGGATGTTTAGACACAGAAGAAAGAAAGGAATGTTAAATAAAGGCGAGGTTGAGTTCTGCTCTTTTCTTGAAGTATTTAGCTCCTTAATACAGAACGGTTTGATTTTAAGACTCCGACTATGAGCTCCTTTCAGCCCACATGCAATTCTATAAAATCCATGCCAGCATGTCTTTGTGGACACTTTTATGTGCACACTATAGATCATATACATGCTTTCATGCCATAAGAAAGAATATTTTCAGATATTTTCAAAATCTTTAATGTTTAATTAATGTGATTAATCACCCTTCAAGGATGTGTACAATAAGGTGGCATTTTATTTATCAGTTAATATCCTTTCCTTGAATCCTGCTAGATCAGTCCTGACAAGTGGGTTCTGTTGCTCTACCAGTAGATTGGTGAAGACAAAGAACTAATGAAAAGCCCAGATTTCAATGAGATCACTCCTATGCCTTTATTTGCCTCAGTCACCAGAGTTCTCATCAATATTTGTCCCAAGGCATATGGAAGAAACATGGCAAGCCTTACATAATCATCACTGTTGCCAACGGTTGAGGTTAACAGTAGAGATCTATGTTCAGGAAAGCATAACCATAAGGATGTCAATAAACAATAAACCTGCAAAGTCTAACAGGGTCTCTATTGCAGGCAAGGTAATATTGTGTGGCTTTTAAATAGAAGCTCTCTGCCTGAGAGCTCTTAAAGGGGTTTTGGACTTCAATTATAAAAGCTAATTCTTTTTCTCTATTGCAAAATGGGAATTTTTTGTGGTGTTGGGTAAAGTTCTGCCTGTTAAAGAGTTCATTGATTCTTTTTCCGGCTTTCCATTCAGAACAAGCTCTTTGAAGCCAAAGACTTCATCAGGTGTTAGATCCCCAGCTCCCACCCACCCCAGGTGAGAATTCTTGTTTTATAGGGAAACTCCCCAATTAGCTACACAAAGGGACATAGAACAGTACTATTACAGCACACATAAAATAATTTAACTGGGCTTAAAAAGGAGAAAGGAGTCACTGTGGGTTAAAAAAGAAAGAGAGAAAGGGAAATCCATTTGCATTGGTGCGATATACAGATCTCCCTCACAAGGAGACGTGAACAGGAATTTAATAGAAAACATACACAGTATTACCATGAAAAGAGAAGTGCTACTGATAGGTGATTTCAATATGCTGGATGTTGATTAGCACATCTCTGCTGCGGTGCCATCTAGAGGTAAATGATCCTAGATTTTCTACAGAGAGAACAATTACGGCAACCGGTAACAGAACCCACATTTGAAGGAGCCATACTGGACTTGGTGCTTACCAATGGGGAAAGTGTTTCTGATGGCACAGTGGGAGATCATCTCGCATCCAGTGATCACCAGATGCTGTAGTTCAGTATTAGGACTAGGGCTGATGAAATCCGTTCAAAAGCAAGGGTCTTAGACTTTAGGAAAACTAACTTTGCTAAGATAAGACAATACCTCAGGAGTTGTTAGTGGGATGGGAACAGCTGGAAGATGTAGAAAAGCAATGAGCAAAACTGAAAGGGGATATTTTAAGGGTAACAAACCTTTTTATTAGAAAGGTAACTAAAAGGAAAAGGAAGTCACTATGGTTCTCAAAAGATATAGCTGAAAAAAGTGAAGAAAAAAAAGAGTGGCCTTCACAAAATACAAGAGATCACAGAGAGAAGAAGACAAGCATTTATATTTTGAAAAGCTTAGAGAAACTAGCAAAGTAGTCAGGAAAGCAAAGACACAAAAAGAAGAAATAGCCTATGCAATAAAATGGGGGGGGGGGGGGAATAAGACATTTTTCAGGTATGTTAGTAACAGGAGGAAGGGCAAAAGTGGTATTGTCATACTCAAGGGTGCAAGGGAGGAATATGCAGAAGCTATGAGGATAAAGCAGAATTGCTTAAGAAATATTTATGTTCTGTGTTCACCGATGAAGGGCCAGGAGCAAGACCTCAGAATACACCCACAAATAAGAACAGAAGCGAAGGGGATCTTGAACGATTTTCAGAAGACTCTGTTCATGAAGAACTAGCTAAACTAAAAGTAGACAAAGCGATGGGACCACATGGCATACATCCAAGAGTACTGAAGGAACTTTGGGACATTCTAGTGGCTCCACTGACTGACCTTTTCAATGCTTCTTTGGAGTCAGGTGTAGTCCCAGAGGGCTGGAGAAAGAAAGTAAGGATAAAGATGAAAACTGCAGGCCAGTTAGTCTAACCTCTGGTGAGTAAATTATTGGAAATGCTGGTAAAGGAGAGAATAGTGAGGTTTCTGGAGTCCAATGTATTGCAGGATCTGAGGCAGCATGTGTAACAGAGGCAGGTCTTGTCAGAGAAATCTGATGGATTTCTTTGACTGGGTGACCAGGGAGTTGGACAGAGGGAGAGCCCTAGATGTGTATTTAGATTTCAGAAAAGCCTTTGACACTGTTCTGCACCGGCGACTTATAAACAAACTGAGCACCCTAGGGATGGACCCTAAAGTGACTGACTAGAAATTGGTTGAGTGAGCGGCAACAAAGGGTACAGGTAAATGGAGTTCACTCAGAGGAGAAGGATATTACCAGTGGTATGCTGCAGGGATCTGTCCTTGGTCCGATTATTTTTAACATCTTTGTTAGCGATATTGCGGAAGGGCTATCGGGTAAGCTTTGCCTCTTTGCGGATGATACCAAAATCTGCAATAGAGTAGACACACAGGAAGGAGTAGATAACCTGAGGAGGGATCTAGCTAAGCTTGAAGAATGGACAAGAAGTTGGCAAGCTGAAACTTAATGCTAAAAAAATGTAGGGTCATGCATTTGGGCTGCAAAAATCCAAGGGAGCGGTACAGTGTAGGTGTTGAAGTACTTCTGTCCACAAAAGAAGAGCGGGACCTGGGCGTAATTGTTTCTGATGATCTTAAAGTAGCTAAACAGGTAGAAAAGACGGCGAAAGCTGGAAGGATACTTGGGTGCATAGGGAAAGGAACGGCTAGCAGAAAAAAAGGAGGCAATAGTGCCTCTGTATAAGTCTGTGGTGCGACCTTGTTTGGAGTATTGTGTGCAATTCTGGAGACCACACCTTCAAAAGGATATAAACCGAATGGATTTGGTGCAGAGCATGGCTACTAAAATGGTTAGTGACCTTTGTAATAAAGCATATGAGGACAGACTTTGTATATGTTAGAGGAAAGGTTTAAATACCTCTGAAGCATAAATGCACAAAAGAGTCTTTTTCGATGAAAGCAAGCTCTGCTACGGGAGGGAGACACAGAATGAGGGTGAAAGGGGATAGACTCAGGAGTAATATGTGGAAATATTTCTTTACGGAAAGAGTGGTAGATGCGTGGAATAGTCTCTCAGTGAATATAGTAGAGATGAGTCCTTATCTGAATTCAAAACAAGCATGGGACAAACACAGAAGATCTCTAAAGGAAAAAAGGGGACTACTTAGTAGATATGAAAGGGCAGACTAGATGGGCCATATGGTCTTTTTCTGCCATCATGTTTCCATATTTCTAGAGCCAAGTATAAAAATCAGAGCAGACTCAAGGGTACCACAGCATTCAGAGCAATACAGTTCCATGGGCAGGCCCAGGACTGGTCTAACAGGACTCAAGTAAAGGACATTAACTGGTAAGTAAAATGTCACCTTCCATATCATCCTGCTAGACCAGTTCAGACAAGTAGGATGAACCAAAGCTACAATTCCATTGGGAGGGAAGAAGACACAGCAACTCGCAAAACCCTTGGTTTTGTACCTCATGTGGACATCAAAGTGATAATGCTTGACCAAGTGGAAAGTGATGCCCACTCTGCTCCTCGACAACTGTCTGCAGGGGCTACCGAGCTCCGCTCTGCCCAAGAGAATACCTTGCTCAGGTAGAATGGGCATGCAAATCCTCCAGAACTGGCCAGTTCCGTAACAGGTATGCCAAGGCAAAAGTCTCCTTAATCCAGCACCCCAAAGTCGACTTGCACTCTTGTGCAGGCCAGCAAACACCACAAAAGGATGGTTGAACTTACAAAAGGAAGTACCATCCAAACAACCACAAGGTGAATATCTTTATCCTTTCCCCAACACTCCTCCCTAGAGGAGGGGGGGGGGGGGCAGGCATACACCTGGTTCACATGAAAGGGAGAAAGCACCATAGGCAAGGAGGAAGGTAGAGGCCAAATGGAAATGGTCTCCTTTGAAAAAGACATATAAGGATCCCAGCAAGACAAAGCCTGTAAGCTTGGAAATCCACTGTGAACAAATCGTGACCAAGACAACTGTCTTGAGAATCAAATTCTTTAAAGCATGCTACAACAGCTCACAGACCACTGCCATCAGGGCCCTGAGCACCAGACACAGATCACAGGAAGTGATCACAGACCAGAGGGGGAGGACACAGATGCTGAACACCCTGGAGAAAGCAAGAGACATCCAGGTGCAAGGCTAGAGACTTACCAGTCAGCAGACCTTAGAAACAAACCAAAGCTGCTACCTGACCTTTAAGGGAGCTAAGGGGAAGGCCCTTCTCCAGACCATCCTGCAAAAAGACCAACAGAGATAGCAGCGGCCATCTCAGGAGCCAATTACCAAGTGCAAGGGCCAGCCTGTCCACCAGGCAGCTGCCTAGAGAAGCAGGCCATGTGCTTTGGCACACATGGCCTGCTGCTCCCCCGCATGCCAAGCCATCCTTGCCCCCCCCCATTCTGAATCACACCATGCTTCCGCTGTTTCCGGTGGCAGGAGTGGGGGGACAGCTAAGTTCAGCAGCCGGCCATGTGCTTCGGAACACATGGCCTGCCACTTCTGAACCCCTGAAGTTATGTCAAAGGGGTTTCACAAGCAGCAGGCCATGTGTGCCAAAGCACATGGCCTGTTGCTGAGCCAAGCCCCACCCCTGACCCCGTCACTGGAATGAGTGGTAGTGCAGCTCAGCACCGGGGGGCCGGACGGACGTGGCAGAATCCTGCTGAGGGCTGCACCATCACTCAGAGGTACCAGATCTGCACATATGCTAGCTTGGTAGACCTCCTCCAGGCTCCGAGCAGAGTGGAGAACACCACTGGAGAGTAACCTTTACGTGATAGCCATCTCTGCTCAAGAGCCAAGCTATAAGCGTGAAGTAACCGGGTCCTCCAGGATGATCGGTCCCTGCCACAATAGGCCCTGAGACGGAGACAACTGAAGAAGCGGCACCTGCAGGAGCCACATCAGGTCTCCAAACCACGCTCTCCTCAGCCAATCCAGTGCCACCAGAACAATTCTGCGCAGGTGGTGTTGTATACACCGAATCACACACCCCCACCAGGGGCCATGGAGGAAACACTGCAGGTGCTGCCTTGGCCAAGGCTGGCTCAGGGTGTTGACACCCTCAGACCCCATCTCCGTGTGATGACTGAAGCAGCGGCAGACTCTGGCATTGGAGCAGGTCACCATCAGAT
This sequence comes from Ichthyophis bannanicus, assembly GCA_033557465.1. Lineage (NCBI taxonomy): Eukaryota > Metazoa > Chordata > Amphibia > Gymnophiona > Ichthyophiidae > Ichthyophis > Ichthyophis bannanicus. The sequence continues at coordinate 111,430,675 of CM066049.1, read as the reverse complement.
CCATTTCGGGGTGATCTCAGTGGCACAGAATCAACTGAAATGTTTCCTGACAGAACTCCACTCTACAGGATCCAGAAAGTCCACTTCCACATTGTCCAGTCCAGCAATGTGCTGAGTCAAAAAGGCTAGGAAGTTCTTCTCCACCCAGGCAAACAGGGTAGTCATCTCCTCATGCTGCCTTGCCAACTGACATAAGCCGCTGCCATAGCACTGTCTGAAAACACTCTAAGCTCCCAGCCCTCAACCAGGGGCTGTAAACGCATAAAATTCAACTTAATGGCCCTTGCCTCAAGGCGGTTGATGGACCACATCACTTCCCTGCAGTTCCAATGGCACTGTGCTGTATGGTCCTGGCATCTGTTGTCAGGAGGGCCCAGGAGAAACTGTCCAGAGGCATGCCCTTCCTTAGATGACTGGGCTGCTGCCGCCACCGCAAGCTGGACCTCACCATCAACAGGAACAGGAGCCAGAATTTGAATACCTGAGGACTTGGGGACCACTGAATCAGCAAGGACTGCTGGAGCAGTCGCATCTGAGCACGTGCCCATGACACCATCTTTATGGTCACCACTATCAATTCAAGCATCTGAAGATAACCCCAGACTCTGGGGACCTACTATGCACAGAACAGTGCCAGGCAATCCAACAGTCTTTTCACTTTCCCCTCTAGCAGGAAACTCTGCCCACTTGAGTGTTGAAACATGTCCCAGAAACTCCAGGAAGTGGAAAGGAAACAGCTGGCTCTTTCCCCGATTGATCACCCAACCAAGGCCTTCCATAAAGGACACCACTTAGGACATCACCTGAGATGCCTCTGAAAGGCAATGAACCCAGATGAGCCAGTCATTCACATATGGATGGACAAACATTTGTTGGCGCTGCAGCTGCCACCTCCATGAGCTTGGAGAACGTCCTCGAGGCAGTGGATAACCCAAAGGAGAGGGCGGTGAACTGATAGTGAGAGCCCAGCACAGCAAAACATAGATGCTTTTGCAGATCTGCCTGATCAGGAAATGAAAGTACACCTTGGCCAGACCCAGAGAAGCCCAGAACTCCCCTCAGTATAATGCTTGAATTACAGAGGGCAAGGTTTCCATCCAAAAGCACAGGACAAGTGGTCACTGCCCCCCCCCCCCACCCTGAAGTCTAGAAGGGGCCAGAAATAACAGTCCTTATTTGGCAGGAAGGAGGTGTTGGAGACCTGGGGTAAAGGGAAGGAAGGAAGAGGGAGATACAGCATGCCTGTGATCAGTGGGTTAAAAGTCCAAAATGGCACTGGTTAATGTTTAAGCTTGGTAAGAAAGTAATGTCTTGTTTCAAGTACATGTTGAATGAATTAATAGATCATCTTATAGCGAAGGGTAGGCAGGGCTGGTGCAAAGATATTGGGCATCTTAGACAAACCTGCAGCCTTATGCCCCCCCCCCCCTGGTTTTACATAATTAAACTCAATCAAGATCATCCCAAGGACAGACTAGATAGGCCATGTGGTCTTTTTCTGTCGTCATATTTCTGTGTGTCTATGTAACACCATCCTTTCAACAGCAATCCTGTAAATGCACAACTGGACAACATACTTTCAAATGTTAAACTTTGCTTTGTATTTGCGTGCCCGCTTTCCCATGAGGTAAAAAAAACATGCTGATGGCTCCAAGTTTGGCTTTAAGGATCTATCATTTTACTTTGACTGTCGCTGCTGTTTGCGACGACTTTGACTGTCGCTGCTGTTTGCCCTAGGCGATGGTCTGGTCATGCCTAATGGCTGAACCAGCCCTGATGGCAGGAATCACAATTAAGCACCATTTGAGGCTGATAATTTCTCTGGGTTCAGTCCACTTTCACTGCACAAAGAAATCAATTCAGGTCTGCCTGAAAGTTGATTTAATAAAAGTTCTAGTAAAGAAATTATTCCTTCTGATTTTCATAAAATTGTGTGCTTGATTTGATTTCTGACATGATTATTAAGAAAAGAAGAACATAAGAAATATCATACTGGGTCAGACCAAGGTCCATCAAGCCCAGTATCCTGCTTCCAACAGTGGCCAATCCAGGTCACAAGTACCTGGCAGATTCCAAAAAGGCACACAGGTTCTACAATGCGTGTCTCGGGGTAAGCAGTGGATTTCCCGGGTCCTCTTTAATAATGGTTTATGGACCTTTCATCCAGGACATCCAAACCTTTTTTAAACCCAGCTATATTAACAGCCTTCAATATATCCTCTGGTAACAAATTCAAGAGCTTCATTATACATCGAGTGAAAAAATAATTTCTCTTATTAGTCTTAAATGGGTTACATTATAGCTTCATTGCATGCCCCCCTAGTCTTTCTACTTTTTGATGGAATAAAACAATTGATCTAAGTTTCCCCATTCCATTCATTAATTTATAGACCTCTTTCATATCTTCCCTGAGCCATCTCTTTTCCAAGTTGAAAAGCCCTAACCTTTTAAGTCTTTCATAGGAGTATCCTTCCATCCCCTTTACCGTTTTGGTGGCTCTTCTCTGTATTTTTTCTAATTCCGCTATATCCTTTTTAAGATATAAAATATGGCGATCAGAACTTCACGCAATATTCAAGGTGCGGTCGCACCATGGAACAATACAGAGACATTATAATATCCTTGGTTTTATTCTCCATTCTTTTCCTTATGATTCCTAGCATTCTATTTGCTTTCTTGGCCACTGATGCACACTGGGCGGAGGGTTTCAACGTATTATTCATGGTGACATCTAAATCTTTTTCCTGGGTTGGTGGTTCTTAATATGGAGCCTTGCATTGTGTAATCATAGTTTGGGTTGTTCTTTCCTAGGCACATAACTTTGCACTGGTTTAAATTAAATTTAATCTGCCATTTGGACATCCAGTCTTCCAATTTATCAAGGTCCTCTTGTAATTTTTCAAAATCGGCTTGCATTTTAACAACTTTGAGTAATTTTGTGTCATCTGCAGATTTGATCACCTCACTCATTCCCATTTTCAGATCACTTATGAATATGATAAAAAGCAGCAGATTCAGCACAGATCCCTGGGGTATTCCACTATTCACCTTTATTCATTGAGAAAATTGGCCATTTAACCTTACTCTCTGCTTTTTATCTTTTAACCAGTTCCAGTTAAGGGAATACAAAGTACATATTAAGAGGAACTGAAAGCAAATGATTGAAAGCTTTCTGTTTGCAGCATATATTTTTTCTGGAGGACAGAGTGCAGTGGATCAAGATAGAAAATAGTTTTTACATTGTTATTATCTAGTAGGAAACATCTTCCACAATGGACTACTCCTATCAGCTAAATAATAATAATATACTGATGCATTCCAACACAAGCTAATCTACACTGTGTCTTGTTTTCCTTACTTCAGATAATAATGATAAAGTAGTAATGGTAACTCTTGAAATCACCCTGTCACAGGTTCCTGAAGTAAACATGCAGAGCTTATCTGGGCAGTATCAGTTTGCTGCATTATTTTATGAAAGGTTTGAAGCAAGGCAGGGAAAAGTTGCTAGTCTGTTTAAAGGTCACAGGAACTGTATCTGTTAGCCAAATGTTCTTCCTTTCAGAAATACAAGCCTAGAACTCTGGAGTATGTATCAGTTTTACTTTTCATAGTAAGCAGCCAACTTTCAAAAAATGCTTAAGGCCCGATTCTGTCCCGGACGTAGATCCCCTCTGTACATCCGGTCTGAACCAGACATACAGATGGGGATCGCGATTCTGATCCTGAGAGGCACATCTAGTCCCACGGGATCAGAATCACAAACAGGCATGTACATGCACAGCCCGGCTAACTCAGTCAGGGCTTTTAAATGGAGCCACAGTGCCATGGTGTCCTGTTGCCATTGCATTGTGGCTCCATTTAAAAGCCGCGATTCCAGCCGCCTGCAAAAAAGTGTTTATTCCCCACAGCTCGACCCCCGATCTGGCCTCCTACGGCCAGGGTCAGGCTGCGGGGAATGTCACCTGGCCCCCCCCCCCCCCGCCCCTGCCCTATCTGTGCCCCGGCATGTTAAAAAAGAAAAAAAAAAAAAAAGGTCCAGGGAAGTTATTCCACCCAACATGACATTAGAATCAGCCCTGTACATCCAGGGCTGGCGACCACCCACTGCCTGCCCAGACTCTGCCCCCAAGCCACTCGCCCCCATATAAGTTCCCCACACAACCAGCAGGGAAGTTATTCACGGGTAGGGGAAGGCAAAAATAGCAGGGATGGTTGGGACATCCATCCCCACTATTCATGGCTCAGAATAACCTCCTTAGTGTGAAAATTTTAGGCACTGACATTTAGGAAGATTATCAGCTGAGAGCAAGAGTCTATTGCAAATGTCCACCTAAATTTAGGGACATTTTTACTAAAGGTTAATACACGTTAATGAATGCTAATGTGTATCAGGCACTGCCAGGCCAACTTATTTCTATGGACACATTTTACAAATGACGTTCCTGTGCAATCTGGGATGTCCAAGCCAGAACATCTGGAAAAAAAAAAGTAGGTATGTCCAAGTTCAGGCATGATTCACAAACATGGAGGTACTCAATGTGGACCTCGTCGGGGTGTCTACATAGACAACCTCAGAATAGTAATCGTGGGCATTAGGAGTAGCCTTAAGGTTGGTTACAGTCATAGGCTAGAACAAGGGAAGCCAGGGGTCAAATCTCACTGCTATCATTGTGATTGTGGAGAGTACTGGAGATGGTGGAGTGCCTTCTCTATACACACTGGATATTTTATAACCAAAACGACCACATACCTGTTTGGGGACATCTAATTCCACTGCACCTCTCCAATCATGCCTCTGCCACAGCTCCTGCCTACTTGGATGTCCCCACGCTGGAGATGTTTTTAAAAGCCATTTGTAAAATAACTCTGGGAAAATCTTCGTCATTTGAACATCCACATACACATTTTCAGATATCCAGATCATGACTGAAGCTTTTAGAATGTGCCCCTTAGCATACGTTAATGTTGGTTAAGGCATGATAAACTTTAGCAAACATCCTCTTTAAATTTCCAAAAGTTAGAACCTAAATTTAATCTGCAATTTTCTCACCTAGATCTGAAGCCTAATTTTTTATAAGTCATCAGGACCGGCCCAAGAGTATCTAATATCCTAGGAGAACCATCAGCCCTGTGCCCCTACTACACGAAACCCATAGTCCTGCATCTTCCCTTTCCTTCCTTCCCCTCACCCAGGTCTCCAGCATCTCCTTCCTTCTCTATCCCCCAAAGGTGTCCAGCATTACCTTCCTTCCCTTCCCTTCCCCCTGCTACTGCTGCTGCCACTTCAACTACCCTACTTCTATGGGAGGCCAAAATAAATCTCAGCCCTAGCAAAGACAGCAACTGTAGAACACTTTAAAGTCACTGTCAGCGATGGATCTTTGAGTATCTGCACACACTTGGGTTAGCCGCATCTCGTCCACGCTGACATGGGGGGCTGAACACAGCTGGCCTTGAGTACTGTGATAAGGAAGCTTATCATAGCTCAGGAAGGAGCTATAGTAAAGGTGAAGTGACTCTGAACAAGCAACCTGTCAGTTCTGGTAGAAATAAGAAAATGGGATTTTTCCATAAAAGACTACCAGTCCCAGAATGCACCAGGTTTCCAACAGCCATTAGAGGAGCTGAAGTGGGGAAATGTGTGTTCAATCAGGAGGGCTATGAGGTAATCCCTAAGCACTCATCTCAAAGGGCAGGGCCTGATTCAGCACAGCTGCGCTGTGCTAGGGTGGAACACTCATCTAAGCTGAATAAAGGTAGAGTTTATTCTACAGAGAATTATCCTCAGAATCAGCTTGGATATCCTCAGCTTGGACGTCTTCATCATCTGGAGGATCATCAGAAGCAGAAGCCAGAGCAGACGGACAGAGAGGGCAAGAAACCCTTTGGAAGAAAGAAGAGAAAAGCATTTGGTAGGTCTAAAGGAGTCCAGAGCAGTACGTATACTGGGAGACATTCAAAAGGCCAGCATACACCATTGGACTGGGGAAAACCAGAGGAGTGGTGCTGCAGAGCTAGGAATCTCCGGACGGTACCGGTGAGGGAGACGGCTGCACGTGGAAGGGACCCTAAGACCCGTGCCAGAAGGTATGTGAAGAGAGATCCAGTGTCCAGGGATCTGGATTGGAAGGCTGGACATAAGAACTGGACTACATACTGGCCAGGCTATTTAGAGAGGAACTCTAACAGCAATGGAAGCTCAGGTATGAACACTGATCTATGCCCTAGCTATAACCTTGAAAGACAGCAGGGAAACAAGTATTCTCCTGAAAGTGCTCCATTGAGAAATTCCTCTGTGCCAATCCATGATATTGAACCGATGATTGTTGAGGAAGGGAGAGAAGTCTTAGATACAGGCTGTGAATATATGGATTGCTCTCTGTCTAAACTCCTTTGGTAATTTACTGTTACAAAGTACAGCAACCATCACAAAGAAATACAAACTTGTTCTTTAATCTACTCAGAAAAGCTCCTGAGTAGGATTTTGGGCCACGCAGTAGAAAGCAAGCCAGCTAAGGGGTTTCAGCTGGATAACTGCTAGCAATTGAGCCTTACCTAATTGCTTGTGAGCTCTGAGGGAATCACTTCTGAATCTATGTGTGAAGATATAAGAAGTTAACCTGAAAAGAACAGTTTTTCCCTTCTTTATGGATTTTGTTTGTTGTTTGATACACTGCTAAGAAAATATTAGCTAAAGCCTACAGAAAAGACCAGTTTGTTACCAACCAGGTCTTTATTCTTTTGCTTTGATTGCCTGACAAGTTCAAATGTTGTTTTCCTGATTTTGTTTTTCCAAGTTTAACACTGAAAGCAAGTATCCTGTTTTATGTGCTACCAAGCATATCTGTGTTGGGAGAAATAACCCCATCAATAAATATCTTATTGGCTTTACACTCAAGCACAACTAATTATTGTGAGCAGCTGTGTCTGGTGTGAATGGACTGCATTTCCCACAATCCCTTGCAAATCATATTGATATATGCACTTGCCAAGACTGTGAACATTCTCACCCAGGCAGCCGTCTGACAGTACATAGTAGCATAACAAAGTAAATGACGGCAGATAAAGACCAGTATGGTCCATCTAGTCTACCCAGCAAGGTGGCAAGAGTAGGTGCACCTGCTGCTCCGGGCAGGTCAACCCTTCCCATGTCTTTGAAATACTGCTCTGTGTAGGGCACCCCTGTTTGTTGAGAAATTAGATAGTTAAGTTTATTTTGATTTTATCCTGTTGCTATAAAAGGGATCCATTGTGTCTGTCCCATGCCATTTTGAATTATGTCACTGTATTTGCACCCACCACTTCCATTGGGAGGGCATTCAAAGCATTCACCACCCTTTTGGTGAAAAAGTATTTCCTGACATTGCCTTTCAATTTACCCCACTTGCAGCTTCATGTTATGCCCTCTAGTTTTACAGCTTCCCCATCTTTGGAAGAGGTTTGTTTGTTCATTAATACTCTAAGTATTTAGAGGTCTGAATCATATCTCCCCTATCCCTCCTCTCCTCCAGAGTGTACATATTTAGGTCTTCAAGTCTCTTCTCATAAGGCTTCTGACACAGGCTCAAAATCATTTTGGTTGCCTTCCGCTGAACCATTTCCAGTCTTTTTACATCCTTTGCGAGATATGGTCTCCAAAACTGAACACTGCATTCCAAGTGAGGCCTCACCAGTGACTTATACAGTGGCATTAGTACCTCTTCCTTTCTGCTGGCAATTCCTCTTTGTATGCAACCCAACATCCTCCTGGCTTTTGCCATTGCCTTGTTGCACTGTTTTGCCACCTTGAGATCCTCAGAAATAATCACACCAAGATCCTTCTCCTGGTCCGTGCACACCAACCTCTTGCCCCCTATCGTGTACATTTCCCTTGGATTTCTGCTTCCCAAGTGCATGACACTGCACTTCTTCACATTAAACGTCAACTGCCAAGCATTAGACCATTCTTCCAGCTTTTGTAGATCTTTCCTCATGTTATCCACTCCCTCAGGGAAGTCCACTCTATTGCAAATGTGTGTGTCATCTGCAAAAAGACAGACTTTCCAATTCAGTCCTTCAGCAATATCTGTCACAAATACATTGAACAGTGCCGGTTCCAGGACTGAACCCTGGGGCACCCTGCTAATCACCCTCCTTTCATCTGAGTGAGCTCCATTTACCATCACCTTCTGACATCTGTGAGTCAACCAATTTCTGATCCAGTTCACCACCTTGGGACGCATCCCCAAACTATTGAGTTTATTGATAAGCCTCCTATGAGGAACAGTATCAAAGGCTTTGCTGAAATTCAGGTAGATAACATCCATCGCATGTCCCTGATCTAGTTCTCTGGTCACCCAGTCAAAGAACTCAATCAGATTTGTTTGGCAAGATCGTCCTTTGGTAAAACCATGTTGCCTCGGATCATGCAACCTGTTGGTTTTGAGAAAGTCCACTATTCTCTCTTTCAGGAGTGCCTCCATTACTTTTCCCGCCACAAAGGTAAGGCTCACGGGCCTGTAGTTTGTCACTTCTTCCCTGTCACCACTTTTGTGAAGAGGTACCACACATCAGCCCTTCTCCAGTCCTGAGGAACTTCTCCTGTTTCCAAGGATCTGTTGAAAACATCCTTTAACGGCCGTGCAAGAACCTCTGAGCTCTTTCTGTATCCTGGGATGTATCCCATCTGGTCCCATGGCCTTGTCCACTTTCAGTTTTGCAAGTTGTTCTAACACATCATCTTCTGTGAATGGTGTGGTATCTACTTCATTCCCATTTTTATATTTGGGAGTCAAAGGTGGCCCTTCTCCAGGATTTTCTTTAGCAAAAACATAGCAGAAGTATTTGTTTAGCAATTTCACTTTTTCAATGTCACTTTCCACAAGGCCGTTCCCAGCACTTCTGAGTCCTGTAATTCCACTTCTGATTTTCCTCCTCTCCTGAATATACCTCAAGAAAGTTGTTGCCACACGTCACATCTTTAGTCATCTTTTCCTCTGCCTTTGATTTTGCTTTCCTTATTTCTCTTTTTGTCTCTTTTAGTATGATCCTGTATTCCTTTCTGTGTTCTTCTGTTTATATAGATGCTCGAAAGCCCACTAATGACAATGGCTTTAATGTGCTTCACCACTGCCACCCCCCAAAGCCGACCGCCCTAGGTGGACACACCTAGTTCACTTAATGGTAGAGCCAGCCTTACAAATCATCTAGGTCCATAATGGGACACTGAAGCCAGGATGTTCTAAACTTACGCTATTTTAAACAAGGATAACTGAATGCAGAGTGCTCTATAAAATACATACATATATGGGTATGGTAAAAAAAATGTGTTTTGTTTGGGAGCATATATGGAAGGAAGAACCATTTTACAAATAATCATCTTCCTATAATGGAGTGGCATTACTCAGGGCTCTGTATGGGTAAATAACAGCACTTATACATTTAAACTTTAATTTAATTCAGCTTAGTTTGTTTTCTTGATTTACAACAAAACAGTTCAGAAAAAAGGACAAGAAAGAAGAAAATAAAAAACGGAGATCAAGAAATTAAGTGAAGATGTGTTAGGTCAGTCTCAGCCCAGTTTCATTCGTCCTCCCCAAATATAGATGGCAGATTTTCTAAAATTGCACTCAAAATGATGAGGACAGAGCTGAGAAAGGCAGAGGGTAAATGGCGCCGCTCGAAAGACTCCAAACAAGCTATATAAACACCCTTAACAAATACAGAACTGCCTTGGATAATGCAAAGAAAGACCACTACTCCAGTATTCTAAACAAATCCCTAAACCAACCCAGGGAACTATTTTGCATATTTAAAAACTTAACAAATAGAAACTATAACTCAAATGTAACCGATGATGAGATAACTCCTCAAACACTAGAACACCACTACATGAACAAAGTAAAATTGCAAGCTACAAACTCCAAAGCACAGGAAATAACTTCAGTGAACATACCTGACACGTGGTCCCACTTCCACCACATCTCTAAAGATAACCTTAAGAATTTAATCACCAATCTTAATACCACAACCTCATACCTAGACCCATGCCCAGTCCAATGGCTAAAAACATCACTACCTGAGCTCTCAAACCTCATCCTCCCAATAATTAACCTATCACTCAATAAAGGGTACATACAACCTGCACTTAAACATGCCCAGATACGCCCTATCTTGAAAAATGCCAACCTAGACAAAAAATCTCCAAACTCGTACAGGCCAATATCAAGTATACCATTTTTAGCTAAACTAATAAAAAAATCCGTAGAAATGCAACTCCAGGAACACATAGATGCATCAACCCCCCCCCCCCCCCCGGACGAGCAGCAATATGGCTTCCGCCCATATCACGGCATGGAATCTCTCCTCACAGTACTAATAGACAGGCTATCAAGAGGCATTGACAACACTAAACAAGCATTCATTCTCCTATTCCTGGACATAGCTGCAGCATTTGACAGTGTGAACCACCTTCTGAGGATAAAAAGACTACAACAAATTGGCCTGAAAGATACTGTCCTCAACTGGTTTACTTCATACCTCCAAGATAGATCACAGTCAGAATCAACCTAGAATCATCCCTAAATTTCAAGCAGGAACAAGGCCTCCCACAAGGTTTGGCTCTATCTGCCATACTTTAACATATACTTACAGCCCATGTGCCATATATTCAAAAAATTCCACATATATTACCACATATATGCAGATGACATAATGTTATACCTCCCATTCACAATACCAAACTCCCCAATTCAACGTCTATCTGAATGTCTCAGTGAAGCCATACAGTGGCTCAAAAAACATAACTAACACATCAACTTCGCCAAAACTGAAACTCTATATGTCACAAGAAACAACAATTTTGCCCCACCTAACACAATACCGCTCCTGAACACCAACATCGCTGTAAAAATGGAAATAAAATATTTAGGAGTCATTCACAACCGGACCCTAAGCATGGAACCCCACATCAAAAACATTGTGACTAAAATACACTACAAACTATTAAAACAACTATGCCCCCTGATCCACCAACAAGATTATAAATCAGTTATAAAATCAATTATCACTGCACATTTTGACTTCACGAACACCATTTTACTCGGACTTCCAAAACAAACCATTAGACAGTTACAGTTCGCACAAAATGTAGCAGCTCGCTCAATCTTAAACATCCGATCTACAGAAAACATAACACCTATCTTATCCGACCTCCACTGGCTACCACTTTATTGTCGCATTACACACAAAATACATGCCACTACATTCAAAATAATACATAACTTAGTACCATCCTTCCTCAACACCCTAATCTTGAATTAAATCACCTGGACCGGATGGTATACATTCAAGGGTGTTGAAAGAACTGAAATATGAGATTGCAGACCTGCTATTAGTAATCTGTGAACTATCATTAAAATCATCTCTAATACCTGAAGACTGGAGGATCGCCAATGTAACACCAATTTTTAAAAAGGGTTCCAGGGGTGATCCGGGAAAACTACAGACCGGTGAGCCTCACGTCAGTACCGGGAAAAATGGTAGAAACCATCATAAAGAATAAAATTACTCAGCATGTAGATAGTCATGGCCTAATGGGAGACAGCCAACATGGCTTTAGACAAGGAAGATCTTGTCTTACTAATCTGTTATATTTTTTTGAAAGTGTGAATAAACATGTGGACAAAGGTGAGTCGATTGATATAGTGTATCTGGACTTTCAGAAAGCCTTTGACAAGGTCCCTCATCAGAGACTTTGGCAAAACTAGAGTCATGGGATAGGAGGCAGTGTACTACTGTGGATCAGGAACTGGTTAAAAGATAGAAAGCAGAGGGTTGGGCTGAATGGCCAATTTTCCCAATGGAGAAAGGTGAATAGTGGTGTACCCCAGGGATCTGTGCTGGGTCCGCTGCTTTTTGACATATTCATAAATGACCTGGACAGTGGAATAACGAGTGAGGTTATCAAATTTGCAGATGACACAAAACTATTTAAAGTTGTTAAAACCCAAGAGGATTGTGGAAAATTGCAAGAGGATCTTGATAAATTGTAAGACTGGGCATCAAAATGGCAGATGAAATTTAATGTAGACAAGTGCAAAGTTATGCACCTAGGGAAGAACAACCCAAAACTATGGTTACACGATGCAAGGTTCCACATTAGGAACCACCACCCAGGAAAACGATTTAGGCGTCATTGTGGATAACATGTTAAAACCCTCGGCCCAGTGTGCAGCGGCAACAAAGAGAGCAAATAGAATGCTAGGTATCATAAGGAAAGGAATGGAAAATAAAACAAAAAGGATATTATAATGCTTCTATACCGTTCCATGGTGAGACCACACCTTGAATATTGTGTGCAATTCTGGTCACCGTATCTTAAAAAGGATATAGCGTTATTAGAAAAGATTCAGAGAAGAGCCACCAAAATGGTAAAGGGGATGGAAGGATACTCCTATGAGGAAAGGCTAAAAAGGTTAGGGCTCTTTAACCTGGAAAAGAGACGGCTGAGGGGAGATATGATAGAAGTCTATAAATTAATGAACGGAGTGGAACGGGTAAACATAGATCGATTGTTTACGTTATCAGAATATAGAAAGACTAGGGGGACATGCAATGAAGCTACAGGGTAAACTATTTAAGACTAATAAAAGAAAATATTTTTTCACTCAACGTGTAATCAAACTCTGGAATTTTTACCGGAGGATGTAGTAAAGGCTGTTAGTGTAGCTGGGTTTAAAAAAGGTTTGGACAAGTTCCTGGAGGAAAGATCCATAAACCATTATTAAGAAGGGACCCAGGATATCAATGCTTGACCCAGTACAAGCATTGCGGAACCTGTGTCTTTTGTGGAAACTGCTAGGTACATATGACCCAGATTGGCCATTATTGGAAACAGGATACTGGGCTTGATGGACCTTGGTCTGACCCAGTATGGCATATCTTATGTTCTTATGTTCTTATGAATGACTCCCCAAACAGAAGCCAAAGGACGCAACACAAAAACAAAATAGAACTCCCAAAAGATTTCAGACATGTCATAAAACTAACAAACAAAAAGGCATTTTCTCAAGCAGCCCCAACACTCTGGAACGAACTCCCGGAGGAAATTAGAGCACAAAATGATATTAAATCTTTTAGAAAAATGCTGAACACTTTCCTATTTTTATCCCACTATGGCACTCAACCTACACAACAGACCCATGATGCACAACTTAGCCAAATAGTAACATATACACTGAACAGTACGAACACCGACACAAATACAAATCCAACAGTCAACAGTGAAGCATGAACAGATGTCTATTATCACTAGAACATCTTAAATACTGTATATCGTTCTTTGTATTGCGATAAGTTGAAAGCTCAATGTATAACTTGCAATGTAAATAGTTAATATAGTTCTATGTAATTGAATAACAATACGTTCATTGTTTTATTCAGTATTTCTGTTTCATGTAAACCGCGCTTGATCATGTGGAAAGCGCGGTATAGAAATGTTTGTTAAATAAATAAATAAAATAAATATAAGGGGGGCAATAAAGGAGCAAGGCTCTGAAATTAAAATCTTTGGCATTTTGAGGTAGTTTTCAACATCTGATGGATAAGCAAAATTCCACCCTCAAAACTCTCCTCCCAAACCCAGGTGCAAAAGAGGCGGCAGTCCACAGTTATGCATGACCTGAAGCTGGTGTAAATACAGACAAATTTGTTGACATATACATTTATTGCAAAATATGGAATACATATGTACTTTTCAAGATCCGTCCAAACCATACTCAGAACATACCCCCTTTAAATTTGTACCAGCTACAGCCTACTTGTAAGTCATGCCTGTTGCTACATTTGAGCTAATTGTTTAACGAGTCTTATGAAGCTACAGTAGATGCCATTAACACATGAAAGTCACCTGTTTTCAAGGACTTCCTTAGGCGGGCATTATTCTGTAAGCATATGCATCAGGGGGATGGTGTGTACTTTTGGAGTGGGACAGTACAGGGCAGAGTTTGGGCAGAACATAGGTGCAGCCGAAATTTACACACATGAATTCTAAAATTATAACTTGTGTGCATTTTCTACAAACCTAGGTGCGGACATTTACACCAGGTCTAGGGTTTGTGTAAGAGGTCTTGCCTAGATCTGGTGCATGTACCTTACCAATTATTCCCCTATATTATAAAATAAAATAGACACATGCTTTACTTTACAAAAGTGGTGCAAAATGTGTGTTAAACTATGCAACCCTTATAAAATTATGTCCTTTATGTACATGCCTATTTACACATGTATATTATTTTTAGCATGCAAACCTGAAATTGCCTCCTTCAACATCTAAGTTAGGTGAAATTTTTAAAAGTCCATGCATGCATGCTGTTTTCCACCACCAGCCAAATATATGCACACACTAGATGCCCTTGTGTACTTGCAGCTGGACAAATTTTCAGATGGGTCACACCTTTCACTCAGAGACAAGCAGCACACATTTATGTGAAAATGACAGCCCATCTCTGACCTTTTGCTAAAATGTTACAGTATCTTTACAGCTAGCAGTGTCATAAATGAAACCTATTCCTCTTCCCATACTCTAGAGCAGGCATATCCAACTTCGAACAGGTCGTGATCTACTTTTTCCGGCCAAAAGTGCCGGTGATCTACCACCATGAAAATTAAGTTTCAAATTAATTTCAAATTAAATTTTAACCCAATAAAGTTGGAGGATTCCCCCCCCCCCATTTTTAATGAACCCTCTGTTATTTACTTGGATGTGATCAGCTGTTAAGCAAATTAAGCAAAAACAAAACAGAGAGACCAAGATCCAGTAAGAACTGCAAGGAGAAATGGAAAGTACATTTTTTCTTAAAGTTTTATTGAGTAATAACTTTCTTTAACTGTCTTAATAACTTTCTTTAACTTTTATTGAATAATTTGTGTTAAATTTAGGTCGAGTATTGATCCAAGTTGATCTTGCACAATCTTTAATATTTCGCTCTTGCTCATTAGTGAGACGTCTGAGCCTGCATTTCATCCACCAGCTTTTTGAAGCTGGGTGAATATTGCGTGAGGGCCAGTCTCAGGGAATCCTGGAGATGTTCATCTGTCATGTTGGAACGTTGTGTACTCTGTAATTTTCAGATGGGAAAAAGCAGATTCACACAAATAAGTTGAACCGAAACAGGAGTGTACAGCTTCACTGCATCTTCTCAAGTTGGGAAATTTGCCTCTAGGCACTAGCTTCCAAAATGATTCTTGCTCAGCACGGGTCTTGAGAAAAATGTCATTTTTAAGGGTTAATATTTCGTTTTCAAGAGATGGCTTGTTCAATGAATGATTTTTACTGATAGCAGATGCAGTTTCTTTAATTTCCACATCTACTTTGAATGGGTATGACAAGTACTCCACAACTGTTCCAATTTTTTGGAAGGCACAGAATCTATTTTCGAATTCCTGGATAACAGAAAAGATTTCTGTCACATACTTCTCTTTCTGAAAAACAAAATTTGGATATTGTCCCAGATGGTCCTGCGTATTAGGAAAATGATCAAAAGTGTTGTTTGCAAGGTCAGTCATCATTAGCTCAAATTTGCTCTTGTAGGATGAAACTGTACTCATCATCTCGCCAATGCATTTTTACATTGTAGTTCCAGGTTCATATCACTTAGTTCGCCCTTAAAGTCAGCGAGAAATGTCAAATCATATAACCACTCCTCATCTTCCAACTCTGCTTGGTCGTCATCTCTCTCCTTCAAAAATCTTATTTCATTCAGCAAATCACGAAATCTTTGCAGAAATTTGTGCCTACTTAGCCACCTTACATCCGTGTGCAAATTGATTTCTGCTGCCCCTTCATCAAGAGTAAGATTGAAAAGCCATCTTTGAAGTGATTTCCACAAACTGAATTTACAATTTTGAAAGTGATGTCCATGACCGTCTTTGTATTGAGTCTCTTGCTTGCCAAAACTTGCTGGTGAATGATGCAGTGGTAAGAAAGGAAATCTGGGAAGTCATCATGCTGTCTACAGAGGGCTATGAAACCATTAACCTCACTTGTCATTGCTCTTGCTCCATCAGTAGTGATGGAAACAAGTCTATGCAATGGAAGATTACACTTTGTCACAAAAGAATGGAAAGAACGGAATATTTCCTGACTGGTAGTTCTTTTAAAGAAATCATTCCAAGTAGTTCTTCTTTAACACTGAAGTCTTCAAAAACCATCCGGATAAAGACTAGTAACTGGGCTATGTCTCTTATGTCTGTAGATTCATCCAGTTGGAGTGAGAAAGCAACACAATTTGAAACATCCTCCAACAATTGTTCAGTTGTGTCTCCACAGATCTTTTCTATTCGCCACATGATGGTGTTTCTTGACAATTGTACATCTTGAATAGCAGCTATGATCTCTTTCTTATTTTTAAATCTTTCAAAAAGATTGTCAGCTGCTTCAAGAAAACAATCTTTTACAAATTCCCCTTCAGTAAAAGGTTTGCATTTCTTTGCGATCAGGTTGCTGACCTTGAAGGATGCTATGGTTGCATTGACCGAATGTGACCTTGCATTCGCCATCAACTACTGCTGAGTAGCCAATTTCGATTTAAGTTCTTTGAGCTTCAGTTTATGAATTTCACTTTTGGGTGGAAAATCAGCATCAAACTTATTGCTATGCAGAGCCTTATAATGACATTCCAGATTACCCTTTTTGGGCAAGGATACTGGGGTGTTACAAATTAGACACCACCACTTGTCTTTCACCATGATGAAGTAGTAGTCCATTTCCCATTCAACATGAAAGTGGTATGTTTTGCTCTTATTTGGAACACTCATCTTCATTATACTGGGGTGGCTGGATGTAAGAAGGCCAAATCTGCTAAGTTAGTATAAACACTGGCTGAATCTGGTCCAAAACTGTCACTGTCCCAAAGTATTAAAGATCAACAGGAACTGAAGACCTCTGGATGATGTGCAATACAAGGACTGGAGATGCCAAAACCACACATGCAGTTCTAAAAGTAAAAATAAGAATTCATCATACTGGCACCAATAATCAAATACCACCAAACAATAATCAAAAAACTCAAACACCTGTCCAGCAGACCAGATAAAATCAAATACCGCCAAAGAAGTTCAAATACCACCACACGCGATTTAATAAATTCTGCACACAGTGTATAATCAACGAAAAGGCAAGGTGAAATAAAACTGCAGTGTATAATCAACGCAAAGGCTAGGCAAAATAAAATTGCAGAGGCAAGCAAATGTCACAGTGGTTTGAACCAATTCGAAGGCAAGGCATAGGCAAGCTAGAACAAAATTGGAAAAGCCCGCCAAAATCACCAAATTCTTGACACTTTGTTGTGTCTGCCCGAAAACGTTTAATGAAAGCGAACTATAAAGCGACCAACGATCAGCATACGACACAACTAATACGGTAAGTGTATTCAGGTAAAGTCCGGGCGAATGGATATCACCCGGTATATAACACACTTCTAAGGGGTGTTGGGGCGGGGGCATGAATGGGTGATTCTGAGAGGCAGGAGACCGGGTATGACGCCGGGCCTGTGGCGTCTTGTCACGGGGCACAGGCAGCGGCCCCCTGGGGTACCCACAAACTATTGGCACGAAAACAACAAGCACCCCCAATACACCCGCAGGCAAGATTCCCGCAGGCAGGGAAAAAAGACAGGCAAAGGATCATCAGCGATGGCAAGCCCTTGGCAGACGACCTGCCGGCACGAGCTCTCTCCTAGCGATGGGGTGAGCTGCTGGAGAGATGGAGCCAAGTGGAGCTGGTGATCTACCTCTGACCCCGCCATGATCTACAGGTAGCCAGCGATCTACCTGTTGGAATGCCTGCTCTAGAGCTTCCCAAACCTGTCCTAGTGATCCCAAGGCCAGATGGTTTTTCAGGAAATACTCTAAATATATATGAGATAAATGCATATATATACACAGGAGAAAGAGGGCATATCCAATAGTGGTTATCATAGACAGTTTCAAGGTGAAAAATATAATTTCAGATTGACTGCATCATGTAGGAATTTGGAAAACCATGAAATTAAATTTTGATTGAATTTAGCATGTTTAATCACACAATGATGCTGACGTATTGCACTAGTTCACCTGAGCTAAAAATGTTTTGCTCCTGATTTTCATTTGTACTCAGCATCTGCTGCTTCTTGTCTGTGTCCAACAATAGTCGGCCAGCATTGATGGGTTCCAGTTGCCCCGATATTGCTTTTCCATCCTTACAATGTTCTGGTGAAGCCTTTCACCATGTTCATCACTGACTGCACCAAGACTGGCTGGGAAGAAGTCCAAATGTGAATGCAGAAAATGAATCTTCAGCAACATGTTGCATTTTATGATTTTGTACGCTTGAAGCATTTGTCAACCAACTGAACATAGTTTGGTGCCCTGTAATTGCCAAGAAAACTCAACACCCCTAATGCCTTCCATGTGATTTCTCAGGCCCTACTAGCAGATCTTCAAATCACATATATCAATGATGATGATCTGACTTGAGTTTTGGTAAATATTTATTTATAATCTTCAAATCATACAATTTCAAAGTGGAGTACGAACATATGAAATAATATACAGTACAAACAGTTCAGCAAAAAACAAAAACAAACTAACCAATCTGCTGCCCCAGGCTACCCAAACTGACCACTTCACTGCTGCCACACTACACAGAGCAGCCCCTTTCCTGCTTTAGAGCACTTTGCTCGTGAACCACCATTTTCTTTTCATAAATGTGCACCACAATTAATCCATGAGGTCCCACCAAGACCAAAGATTGCTCCTCATTGCCAAGAGCACGCAAAACTAACCTATTTTGAGAAAATGCCCCCAAGAGTGGATCTGAGCGTCTTTTCTGGGCAGACTAGGACAGAAGAATGAATCTTGGGATAAGAGACAGACAAACTGCCTTTTCCAACATAGCTACTGCTCTTATATACTTGCCTACTTCCTTTCTTCTCCATTCCCAGCAGTGGTTTATACTTCCACCTAGCTAGCCCTATCCCTCCCCCTCCTCCCAACTGCAGCACCATGTTGTTTTAGTCAAGCAGTGCATGATTAAGCTGTGGAATCTGTCACTGGAAGATGTGGTTAAATGTGACCAACACAGCAGGATTCAAAAGAGAAAAATTCCATTAAAAAAAAGAATATACGAGACTTGAGAAACCTAGTGCTCATCCCTGGGAAAGAGCAATGACAAAGAAATCTATATTTTGGGATCTTCCAGGTATCTGTGACCTGGAATGGCCACTCTTGGAGACAGGACGTGGAGCTTCATGACACAGCAATGGGTTCTCTTATGTTCTTAGCTGCCCACAGGCACTTGCTTACTCTATTGGTAAATCCATCCTCCTCTGTTCTCTACTCCCTTTACCTTCTTTTGCTTTGCACTTTACCCTTCCTCAGTGCCACGCCCAAGCTCTTTCTTCTCACCCAGTCTAAGATGTTATAGCCAAAATTGTTTTTACTTGCTTCACAGCTCAGATATTCAGGGGCTTCCTTCTGTTGATTAGCCGCCTAAACCCAACTAGTAAACGTTGGAAATCACCTAAAAAAAAGCCAAATTCTTTCACCATGAGCAGAAAAGATACAATACAGAAGGTGCTGCACTGCTGCTTTTAGTATTGCATCAGGCTGTAGGGTCATACCAGGTTTTCCCTTAAAGGTCAGTGGGAAAGGAGAGGATCCTTCCCGCAATGTAACTCACCTTGAGCTCATATTTGGAAAGGGGAGTAATTAAATCCAGACTTATATTTCTCCCAGAGCCCTAGATCATCTAAGCATTCAGCAATGTCTGTCTTCAATCGTTTGCTGTATATATACCACCAAATGAAAAATAAGACTTTTCAATAAAAGCTTACTTTACAGTTCAGAGCTTGGCAAACAGTAGATAAGTTCTTGTTCCATTCTCTTTGGTGTGCCATGAGTCAGCGGAGGGCAGTCTAGTGGATGGGGCAGTAGCCTCAGTCCAGAGGAACCTGGGTACAAGTCCCACTGTGGGACAGCAGTCTTGGGCTGGAGGGACTGAGATTTCAATCCCACTGGTGCTCCTTGTGGCCTTGGGCAAGCCACTTAACCCTCCATTGCCTCAGGTATGACCTTAGATTGTGAATCTTTTGGGGACAAGGAAATACATACAGTACCTACCTTACTTCTTTAACCACCTAGCTGCTACCAGCTATAGGCAGTATATCAAGAAAGAAGTAATTAGACCTTACCTGCTAATTAGTATTCCTGAAGAATCTCCAGTCCAGTCCCTTCATTCTGGGTTGTGCTCCTATTCCTGCAGCTTGGAGACTGAGTAAGTCATTTTCTTGATGACGTCAGGATATATATAGCACTGGCACCACCCACCAGTCTCAGTATCCTGTTGACAAAGCAAAACTAATGGAGAGACAACTAACCAACGATAAAACCACTATACTACTCAAAACTATTATACCACCCCTTCCGAACACTGAGGACAACCCTAACGCCCCCCCAAGGGAAGGTGAGGAGGCTTACCTGACACATCACCCTGTAAATTACCTAACAAGATGTGCAGCACAACTGATAACAGGGCTCTGCTTCGGTCCAATCCGCCCCGGCACTGGAACTTCCAGAGAAACCTGGCACCTTGGTGAAAGTGCGAGGAGCCGTCGCCAGGCCAAACGGCAACGCTCGAAACTGAAAGTGACCCTGCGGCACTGCGAAGTGCAGGAACTTCTCTGATGGGAATGTGAAGATATGCCTTGGTAAGGTCGAGAGAAGTTAGAAATTCTCCCTGCCTCACCGCTACTATCACTGACTTCAGAGTTTCCATCTGAAAGTGTGGAACCCGAAGACATCGATTGACATGCTTGAGATCTAGAATGGGTTGCCAAGACCCTTCTTTCTTTGGGACTACAAAATAGATTGAGTACCGACCGCAGTCGTATTGATCCCTTGGCACCGGGACCACTGCCCCCAACACTAGCAGCTTTGCCAGGGTTTCTGCTACTGCTGCGCACTTGGCCACCATCCTGCAAGGCGACTGGACAAATGAGGGAAGGACTGGTCATGCAAACTCTAGGGCATATCCAAATTTTACCACCTCCAGGACCCACTGGTCGGAAGTTACCCGGACCCAGGTGGGAAGGAACTGCCTTAAACGACTCCATACCGGCAGCACCCCCTCTCGAGCCCCCGTTGTCTCATTGCAGTTTTCTCTGGCCAGAGGATGCAGAAGAGGCTCCAAAACCTCTCCCCGCTCCTCGAAACCTGCAGAAACCTTGACCTCTGGCGGGAAACCTGCCCCTCTGAAAGGAGTTCTGCTGAGCTAGCCTAGACCTCCGAAACGCCCTTTGTTGAGAGCGCCCCTGTGATGAAGGGCGCCCCTGCTTGGGCCTATCCTATGGAAGCCTGCCCCCTTTAGACTCCCTTAAGTCTTTCACCAACTTGTCCAAGTCCTCTCCGAAGAGCAGCTTCCCCCTAAAGGGAAGTCTGCTGAGGCGGGACTTAGAGGAAGCGTCTGCTGCCCAGTTTCGGAGCCAAAGATATCGGCGAGCAGCCACCAGGGAAGCCATGTTCTTTGACAAGCTTCTGATGAGGTCATACTGGCTATCAGCTAGATAGGCCGCTCCGAACTCAATCCGCGCCGCATCCCCTTGCGGCTCTACCTGTGACCCCTCAGCCGACTGCAGCTGCTGAGACCACCTCAAGCACGCCCGGGCCACCCAAGCCCCGCATACCAAAGCTTGAAGGGCCATGGCACTAATGTTGAAGGCCTGTTTCAGCAAGGTGTCCATTTTCCTGTCCTGACCATCTTTCAGAGCTGCACTGCCCTCCACCGGGATGGTAGTCTTCTTGGTTACGTCCGATACCGCCACATCCACTCTGGGCGACTTTAGTAACTCCTTTTCTGCCTCAGGCCATGGGTACAAACGCGCCATAGAGCGCACTCCCCTTAATCCGGATCCGGCTGATCCCACTCATCAGAGCGAACATGTTACACCTATCCTCAAGCAGCTCCATTGGCTCCCTATACACGGAAGGGTTATGTTCAAGACCTTGATTCTCACTTTCAAAGCCATCAATGGTCTAACAGCCAACTCACTCACAGAGCTCATACAAACTGTACCACCAAACAGAAATAGAAGACAAGTAGCATTAAACTCCCTAATAATACCAAAGGCCATAACAACTTACAGCCTATCAACAGCAAACAGAGCTTTCATATTTTGCGCACCAAAATCCTGGAACTCTCTACCACCTGATGTCCGTGCCATAACCGACTTAGCCCAGTTCAGAAAAGCCCTCAAATTCAACCTTTTCATCAAATACTACCCGACATAAAGTGAAACTTACATTCCCACCGCAAACGTAACCACAGCTTTCCCATTGTTACTAACTTTTTGCTAATTTCTGTAAATAGTTTGAGTATGTTATCTAGTTAACAGACCATATACTCCATGTAGATAGTTCTCCCATGTTTGTCCAAGTTTATGCTCCTGTTATATGTAACACCAAACAGCTTGTTGTTCTGGTCTTTGTTTTGTTCTCTGTGAACCGCGCTGATCACGAATAGCGCGGTATATAAGAAATATAAATAAATAAATAAATAATCCTGTATCATCTGCCGGACTGTCCTGTGCACTGGGAAGACTTTCTGCGACTTTCGGACTGCCTGAATCAATGGATCCTCTAGAGCAGTGATGGCTAACCTTTTTGAGCCCGAGTGCCCAAACTGCCGCACAAAACCAAAGAATTTCCTCAAAGTGCCAGCACGTCAATTAAAGCTCCATTTGCATAAGGTGCTTCATTTGCATAAATATTTGCATAATGTTACCATACACTAACTTTTAGTAAACATGCCTCTTAATGAGTATATGGATAAAGAAAGACTAAAAGGTTTCTACATTACTATAATCCAGTACCAACCGCCAGGCACATTAGGAACTACTACAAACGCTGCCCATTTAGAACCCATAGCAAACCCGCCGTATCCTAACAGCACTACCAGGACTCACAAAGCACCATACTCTACCTATCAAAAGGCAACACTGCAAATATTAAACCAATACATCTCAGAGAACAACAATACATGACCTACTGGGGAAAGAACAAGTGGCAATGTCAAATAGGAATTATATAAACAGAATACCTCAGCTCAGTTACACATGCAGAACAGACCATTACCAAACAAGGAATCACAATTTAGAAACAGGAAGACAATAATTAAACTGGGAACCCCAAAAGCCAAACTTGGAATATACAACAACACTGTAGAAATAAAACTATATATTAATTTCCTCTTGTACTAAACAAAGCGCAAAAATTAATGATGCACATTTCCCAGAGCTGACATATTCCAATTAATAAATTCAAAATAAAGAGATATTTTTCTACCTTTTGTGCATTTTTTTTCAGTTGCAATTGTTCCAGCCACTTTCTTCTGGTTTCTTCGTGTCTTCTGCTAACTCTCCATCTGCTGTCCATTTGTCCTTTCTTCTGTCTTCTTGGGTTTTTTTTCCATTCTCTCTCTACATCTGCTTTAACATACTAATCTTTCTCCTTTTGCTCTTTCCTCATTCCTATTTCATCTACTCAAAATTTACCCCTCCATCCTCAATCCCCACTTACTCTCCCAATACCCGGCCAATTGTAGATTTTTTATCCCTCCCACACAAAATATTTTTCCCCTCTCCATTTTACTCTCCCAGCCCCATCCCATTCTAATCCTCCCCCAACACCAGCTCCCTTCTAGTTCCAGCCTCACCCAGCATCCATTCCCTTCTAGTCCCTGCATCAGCCCATTTCCAGTCCTAGCAGCCCCCCAACCCATTTCCAGTCCTAGCAACCCCCAACCCAATACCAGTCCTATCCCCCCCTCATCAACCCACTTCCAGTCCTAACCCCCCATCACCCCATTTTCAGTTTAAGCCCCCCCTATAACCCATTACCAGTCCTAACCCCCCATCAGCCCACTTCCAGTCCTAACCCCCCATCAGCCCACTTCCAGTCAGCCCCCCATAGCCCATTGCCAGTCCTAACCCCCCCCCCATCAGCCCACAGTCCATTACCAGTCCTAACCCCATCAGCCCACCTCAGGTCCTAACCCCTCCCCATCAGCCCATTTCTTGTCCCAGCCCCCCATAGCCCATTATCAGTCCTAAACCCCCCCCCTAGCCCATTACCAGTCCTAACCCCATCAGACCACCTCCAGTGTTAACCCCCCATCAGCCCATTTCCAGTCCTAACCCCACCCAACAGCCCCCCTCAAGTCCTAACCCCGCCCCATCAGCAGGCCTAACCCCCCCTAGCCCATTAGCAGTCCTAACCCCCCTCTCTAGCCCATTAGCAGTCCTAACCCCCCCCCATAGCCCATTACCAGTCCTAACCCCCCATCACCCCATTTCCAGACAGCCCCCATCAGCCCACAGCCCATTAGCAGTCCTAGCCGCCCAGCCCATTAGCAGTCCTAACCCCCCCCATCCCATTAGCAGTCCTAACCCCCCCCCTAGCCCATTAGCAGTCCTAACCCCCCCCTAGCCCATTAGCAGTCCTAACCCACCCCCCATGGCAAATTTAAAAAAAAAAAAAAGCAGCTGGCTCTGGCTTCTGCCGCGGCAGCGGCAGAATGCAATGTCCCGTGGGGCCCCCTCCGCCCGCTAAGCCCCTCTGCAAGGGCTTTCAGATTCGCGAGGGAGAGCGTCTCCCTCGCGTCTCTGTTAAGCCCGCAGGGGCTAATGGGAAATTTCCCATCAGTCCCTCGCGTCTAAAGGGGCTGATGGGAAATTTCCCATTAGCCCCTGCGGGCTTAACAGAGACGCGAGGGAGACGCTGTCTCCCTCGCGAATCTGAAAGCCCTTGCAGAGGGGCTTAGCGGGCGGAGGGGGCCCCGCGGGACACTGCATGCTGCCGCGTCCGCGGCAGCAGCCAGAGCCCGCTTTTTCTTTTTCTGCGGACCTTCACGCGTGCCAGCTGCAAGGCCTTCGCGTGCCACAGCTGGCACGCGTGCCATAGGTTCGCCATCGCTGCTCTAGAGCATCCTCGCTCCCTTGCACTCCAGTGGACATATTAAGTACCTTCAAGGACTCTCCAATGAATGCCGGTAACTCCTCATGGCGAAAAACTCTCACAATGCTCGCCTGCTCCTCAGGAATCTCACCTTCCTCGAGCTCTTCCTCTTCCCCCAAATCTCTGTCCGATTCAAGAATCTCTGAATCTGGGGAAGTAGGCTCTTTCTCCTCTGCTCTCGCCCTCTTGGCAGGAATGTCTGGCACAAGAAGCTTGTTCTCCGCCTCCCACTTATGAGTACCTTGACCCTCCTGTTGATGCATACAGAAAGCTTTGTGCAACAAAAGCACAAATTCCGGGGAAAAACCACAGAGGCCTCCCTCCACTGAGGAGGTGCCCGGTAGTGGCTGAGAGGATACCTGCTGCCCTGTTGACAAGGGGGGCAGCGAGCCCTCCCCAAGGACCCCCTCCAATGCTTCCCCTATTTCCACTGATCCGGAAGCTGATGGGGTCTGCTTTACACTGTCCTGGAGCTCCTGCTCCATAGAGGCTGCCTCCAGAGCACAGCCCCTGCACACTCCAGTTTCAGACACCGCACCCCTGCGGGCCCCACAGAGAAGGCACTGAGGATGCACAGGCATTGCAGCACACTTTTTTTTTTTTTTTTTTTAAACGTAAACTCTATAAAAAAAAAAAAAGGAAAGTAAAACTACCTTACCAAATACAAAATTTAGAACTATATCTAATAGCTAACCATACAGTATCTATAATCTTAGACTCTATGTTCTTTTTATTTTTAACTATCGAAAATAATAAAACCAAATAAAACTAAATTTGCCTCAAGGGCCCCTACTGAAACCTGTAGAATCCCCTCTAATCGTCAAGGACCATTCCTTCACCTCCCCCAGTAAAGCACGGCACAGCTTAAAAGCGCGCGAAGACCAGAGCAGGAACTTTCACTCTACGCAGCCACCATCCTGCTGCACGAGGAAACCGCCATGGGCCCAGCGGCCCGAATAAAAACCCCTCTGCTGACCTCCTACCTGCTTCCCCTTGCCGCTCCTCTGCTCTTCAATGCGGGATGAGGAGAGTCGATGCCACGGTCTTCCCGCCCTCGTGCTCAGCCGCCTCTGGGGCTTCAGCAATGAGGCAGGAGACCGAAGAAGAGGCCCTCCTCAGCTGGAGACTCGGCCGCACTGAAATAAGCCGGACTCCGCTGCAATGAAGAAAAACGCTGCTTTTTCCTTTCTTTAAGAAACGAGCCGAGCCGCTGCAAGCCTCCTCCACCGGTGGGGGGGGGGGGGGGGGGGGGGGGGGGGGGGGGAGAGGAACTAGGGAACCACAGGAAGAAACTAACTAAATGGAAGGGAATTAAACCAAAGTAAATGATAAGTAAAGGAAAAACAAAGACCCCTCCTATACTATGTCTCTCCAGCAAGCCTATTTATTTTATTTATTTATTTATTTTTATTTTTTATATACCGCGCTATTGAAATCAGCGCGGTTTACAGTAAAACTGAACAGAGCAACAATGCATTAAATATTACAATGTGCTTACATAGAACAAGGCATAATCAAACTGGGATAACAGGGAAAACTATTCACATGGTATATATATGGAACTATTCACATGGTATATACAATTATTTACATAGAGTTAAGTATTCCAGTAAACCGTGGGCAATTATAGGTCAGGTGGGGGAGTGTGTAGATCTAGGAGAGAGGAGTACCTAGCCATTTTCATGTTGTGTGATAGGGCAGTAAATGTGCGGTGTGAGTGTACAAGACTTATGTTTTTCGGGCCTGGTTTCAGGATAGTGCATTAGAAACAGGTGGTGTTTTATTGCCTTTCTGAAGGCGGTGAGGCTGGTTATGGAACGAATACTAGCTGGAAGTTCATTCCAGGTTGTCGGGGCATAAATTGAAAAAGCTCTATTGGTAGTTGTCTTTGTACATCTTGTAGTGAGCTTAGGTACAGTTAGCATGTTCAGTAGTGTAGTTCTTCTGTCTCTGAAGTTGGGTGTGTTATTGAGCAGTCTACTGATTGGTGTGGGAGATTGATTCTTCAGTGCCTTGAAGGTCATGACCAGTACTTTGTATTGAATTCGGGCTTGTAATGGCAGCCAGTGTAGGTTTTTCATTACTGGGGTTATATGTTCCAGTCTTGATGTCCCTGTAAGAACCCTAGCAGCAGAGTTCATGGCCATCCGGAGTGGGTTGAGGGTTGCTTGTGGAAGACCATGGAGGATGGTGTTTGCAAAATCTAGATGTGGGATCACTAGGGCTTGAAATATGGTTCGATAGTCTGGAAATTCCAGTAGTGGACGGAGGTGGCGGAGGGTTCGTATTTTGTGGTATATTGCTTTGGTGACGGTCTTTACGTGGGTTATCATATCCAATCGCTGATCTAGGGTGATGCCTAGGTAGCGAATTGTGTCTCTTGTCTTGAGTTCCGCGTTTTTAACTTGCAGGTTGGGTGGTGGGTTGAATTTCTGATTCCTTGTGACAAATAGGACATCAGTCTTGCTGTGATTAATCCTCAGGTTTTGTGTGAGAAGCCATTCAGCCACTGCATCAAAGCATCTGATGATAGGGGAAAAATCAGGTTGTTCTATGGTAAATGGAATGTATAGTAGTATGTCATCAGCATATACGAGACATTCTACATTTAGTGAGCGTATCAGGGAGCAGATAGGCTGCATATAAATGTTAAATAGTAGGGCTGACAGGGATGATCCCTGTGGCACTCCCTGCTTCTGTAAGAATGGTTCAGAGGACGTGTTACCTGTCTTTACTTGCTGCCATCTGTTGGTTAGGTATGATTCGCACCATTGTAATGCGGTTCCCAGTAATCCTTTTTCTTGGAGGCGTTGTAAGAGTATCTTATGATTTACAGAATCAAATGCGGCGGCAATATCGAGAAAGATGAGGACGAAACCTTGGTGTATGTTGTCTGTTCCCGTGGTTAGCTTGTCGAATAGGGTAGTTAGGATGGTATCTACTCCATGCGATTCCCTGAAGCCATGTTGGGCTGGATCGAGGGGTGCCTCGTCATCGATGTGCTGATGGATCTGACGCTGGACTATTTTCTCAATGATCTTAGCAAGCAGTGGAATGCTTGATATAGGTCTATATGATTCAACTTTGGATGTATCAAGGTGATTATTCTTTAGCAGGGGTCTGATAGATGTATGTTTTAAACTCTGAGGGAAGATGCCCCTTGATAGTGATTGGTTGGTTATTTTACATAATACATGGCTTAGTTCATGTCGAAGTTCCTTTATCCAACTTGCTGGGCAGGGGTCATTGGGAGCTGTGGTGAGATTGATGGAGGCAATGGTATCTTCAATTTCTCTAGTAGATACTGCAGTGAAGTTGAGTAGTGTTGTAGGTTTTGGTGTACTAAGTACGTTGGACGAGCTGCAGTTAGATGAGGTCATGTTGGATTGGATCATTTTGGATTGCAAGTAGTCCGAATAATCCTGTGGTTGAGGCAAATGTGTGCTTGCTGGTGATGGGTCACCTGTTAGTGATTTTACTATATTAAATAGGTCATGTGTTTTATTCAATGATCTGTTTAGAATCATTGAGTGATATTGTTTCCTTTTTTCACTTATTTTCTCTCTGTGTAATGCTAGATATGATTTGTAGTTTTGGTGGGCTATGGTAGTTTGCTTTTTTCTCCATCGTCTTTCTAGTTTACGTAGTTGTAAGAGGGAAGATCGAAGATCAGATGAGTACCAGGGTGCATGTTTGCGTTTTGTGGGTAGCTTGTTGGCGGATGGGATACAAGCTAAGGTTCTGATGCTATTATTCCAATTTGCTACAAGTTCGTCAGGGTCAAGGGTTGATACATCCAGATGTGGAAGAAGCTTGACAAGTACATCCTCTTTGTTGAGTGTGCAGAATCGTGTCGTTGGTGTTTCGTGGTCTGGGATATTGGTCCTGGCCTTGCTGTTGGGTAAGCAGGTGCTAGGTATTTGGAACTTTAGGAGTTTGTGATCAGACCACGGTACTGGAGATATGGAGGTCAGCAGTAGAGGAGAGGTGTTGACTATGGACTGGGGCGCAAAAATAAGGTCGAGGGTACCGCCTTTTTCATGTGTTGGGGAGTTCACTAGTTGCTTATAGTCGAGGTCATACAGCGCTTCGAGGAAGGTTCGTGCTTGTGCTTCAGGCAGTGCGGGGAGATTGAAGTCACCCATTAGCCAATTTGTTGATCGTGTGTTCTTTGCGCTGCATGCGAGATTGATGATTGTTGGTAGGTCATCAGAGGAAGGTGTTGGGGCTCTATATAGTGCATTGATTGTACATTGGTTGTTTGATACTGTAATAATGTCAAGATGGTCTGAGGTGGATGCATCAACTAATTTAAAGTGGAGGTCTGTTTTTGCAAGGATGAGGACCCCTCCTCCTTTTTGTTTAGCTCTGTGGCAAGAGTATGGCGAAAATCCTGTTGGGGTCATTTGATTGATGATCACATTATCACATTCTGATAGCCAAGTCTCAGTGATGATTAACACATCGAGGTTGTAGGATGTTATAAGGTCGGTGATTGCTGGCCATTTTTGACGTGTAGATCTAGTATTTATGAGTGCACATTTCAATAACTGTTGTTGCTGATTCTTGCACAGATGGGTTTTTTTAATATTTTGTAGAGGAATGTATAATAGGTGTTGGTAAATTGTCCTGGGGGTGTTATGATCAGTTTGGTAGTGGTTCTCTGACCATCTCCTACTATTACTAGTGAGTATTGGGATATGTGTGGCACATGTATTGAGTGCATGACTGGGGAATCCAGAAGTGAGAAATAGAATGGTCAGTGGTATGAGTATGGCCATCCTGGTGGGTATTGATGAGTGAGTGCGTGTGGATGTGAGCTGTAGAAGCTGTTGGGAGAGACTTAGAGGTATGATATGCTGCTATGTGGGTGAGCTGGTTTTTTTAGAATGGTAGTGTATGCCACAGGGAGGATAGCAGCACTTTTTATTGACATTCAATGCTACTCGATTCAAACTCATTAGCGTTGCTGAGGAGGATATGTGTAAGGTACAAGAACGCTTTAGCTATGCATTTTAACTCCTACAGTATTATTACATTGCCTACATAGGTGAAGACAGTACTGTTTCGCTATATCATGAGATTCAACAACAATGGTTACACTGTTAAATAATGTGGCCTTAGGGCCTATGTCTCACTGCACTAAGGTATGTCACATCAAGGTTACTTTGTTACAAGCATAGTCTACAGTCTAGCTATAAGGTGCATGTATCCATTCCTACTCACAGCGTTTCTGTAGCGGTGAGATGTTACCCGGTTGTCAGGTCTGTATTACCTATAGGCCTCCACCAGGGCCTCCGCCTAAGGGCCACGTCAAAGGGCCCTCTGGCGAGGCCCTCAGGCGCGGGCCCGCCAGGCGCGGGCGCGCCCAATGGCGCGAACCTTTTAAGTCCGTGCAGGCAGCCCGATTGGCTGGAAGATGCAGGAACTGTTCCCTGCTGCCGGAGGCTCTATCCCCCGACTGGGGAGAGCTGCAGATGGTGGCAGGGGTTCGCTGGACCACGCGCCCAATGGCGCGAACCTTTTTAGTCCGTGCAGGCAGCCCGATTGGCTGGAAGATGCAGGAGCTGTTCCCTGCTGCCGGAGGCTCTATCCCCCAACTGGGGAAAGCTGCAGATGGTGGCAGGGGTTTCGCTGGACCACACGCCCGATGGCGCGAACCTTTTTAGTCCGTGCAGGCAGCCCGATTGGCTGGAAGATGCAGGAGCTGTTCCCTGCTGCCGGAGGCTCTATCCCCCGACTGGGGAGAGCTGCAGATGGTGGCAGGGGATCGCTGGACCACGCGCCCGATGGCGCGAACCTTTTAAGTCCGTGCAGGCAGCCCGATTGGCTGGAAGATGCAGGAGCTGTTCCCTGCTGCCGGAGGCTCTATCCCCCGACTGGGGAGAGCTGCAGATGGTGGCAGGGGTTCGCTGGACCACGCGCCCGATGGCGCGAACCTTTTAGGTCCGTGCAGGCAGCCCGATTGGCTGGAAGATGCAGGAGTTGTTCCCTGCTGCCGGAGGCTCTATCCCCCGACTGGGGAGAGCTGCAGATGGTGGCAGGGGTTCGCTGGACCACGCGCCCGATGGCGCGAACCTTTTAAGTCCGTGCAGGCAGCCCGATTGGCTGGAAGATGCAGGAACTGTTCCCTGCTGCCGGAGGCTCTATCCCCCGACTGGGGAGAGCTGCAGATGGTGGCAGGGTTCCACTAGCTTGCTGCTCACTCCAGCTGCTTGGAGACTTGAGTAAAAACTGAGGCTGGTGGGTGGTGCCAGTGCTATATATATCTTGACGTCATCAAGAAAATGACTTACTCAGTCTCCAAGCTGCAGGAATAGGAGCACAACCCAGAATGAAGGGACTGGACTGGAGAGACGATTAGGAATATAAGATTATAAACTATAATAGATATATTTTTTCAAGAAGGTGCTGGACTGGCTAATACGAACATCAAATCCATACTTTTAAAAAGATTTCCTTGCCAGTTTTAAGCCTTAAGGTTGTATAATCTTTTTGTAACCATTACACGGGTATAGTAAATTAGGGGCCCTTTTAATGAAGTGTGCTAACACACATTTTTGCACGCAGTAACTTCACACTAGGGCCCACAGTAACTGCTACTGCGGGGACATGACAATTACTGAGCACTGATTTGCATGCTTCCAATCACACATTGGGGTGGGCTAGGGGTGGTGAGTGGGCTTGGTTAGCATGCAGTTAGTGGGCAGGGGGCCAATATTATAGGAGGAGTTAAGAGCACTGGTGGTCATACTGTCATGCATTAGAATACTCATCCGTGTGTTAACGGCTAGAACACGCTGGCTATGCCCTTCACAGTTACCGAGGAGGCTTTGCACGTAACACTAAACCTCACACACTTTAATAAAAGGGTCCCTTAGTTTCCAGTAATAAGGATGCGCTTTTCATGTAAAAGAAAACAGAAAATGTCAAAAAACCTCTTTCATTTTAGTTTCAGTTGGTAAAGAAAATGAAAGACGACAGACGTGATGTTTAGTTTCTTCTTCTGTTCCCTTTACTGCCTTATCCTCTCTCCCTCTCAATATTTTCTTAAACCCCCCTCCCCCATGGTACGTCCTCATCTCTCACATCCTCTTAACCTTACCTGATCCCCAGGGTCGAAATGGCACTAGCAGGACAGGTGCAACTGGGGATTATTATAAACCATTTGAACCCCGGTGACTGGGTAGGTTAAGTAGGGGACCAAGTGGTGGGAATGATGGAGGCCTGCTAAATATGTTGCAGTCCTGTTTAATGATGGGGGGGGGGGGAGAAACAGGGCAGGTGCCAACTTTTAATGTTCAATCCCAATAGTGTGAATTAAATGCTTTAATGTATGCAAATGGAAAATAGATGAAAAAGTAAAAACGACCTCCAAAATGAAAAAGGTTTTGCCTGCACATCCCTAGTAGTCTCTTTCTTCCTCCACCATTTGTCAGTTTATTTGCAGAGAAACATTTATACTCGCACAAAGCAAATTCACATATCATTTGTACTGTATTTCCAGATCAAATCTTGGCTCCACTAGTGATGACCTGATAAACAGAATCTCTCTTCTTAAAGCCAGTCTGAAGAAAAAATAGGTTTTCACACCGTGTAATAAAAAAGATGTCACCTGCAACTTTGTAAATAGTGTGATGAAAGGGGCAGTAACTTATACAAAGCACGAAGGCAGCAGCGGCAGCTACTGTAGAAGCAGTCAGCACAGGATCCTGTGTTCACAGGCACCATGAATCTGCACTGGTTTCCAGCTTAACAGGAAGTTCACACAGAACAAAGGAGCTCACTAACTCACTGGGCATGGGTCACAGCAAGTCCAGGGGGAGGGGGAGCAACCCAATTTCTCTGACTCCCATCCACAAATAGGGTTGCCAACTGGCTCCAGATGCACCCGACAGACTTGATCCAGTACTGGGTTTTCTCCACTGCATACATGGAAATTTAGTTCCGATTTCTCCATTGCACTCTATAGAAAATGAAAAACTACAAGTCCCTGCATGCAGTGGGGTAAACACAGGACTGTATCAAGCCCGTCAGGCCCATCTGCAGCCAGTTGGCAACCCTATCCACAAATGATGTGACTCCTTTTAAGATCCTGACCCATAATTTGGGAACCACTGTTATGTAGTGTTAAACAAGACTCAGAGGTAAAAAATACTTTAAAATAAATATTTACTTTCTGTCTCTTGAGTAACAATAGAGTGGAGTTGTAGCCAAGTAGTTAGTATAGCAGGCAGCAGGCTGAGAACTTGTGTTAGTAAATGTAACCCTTAGACAAAGAACTTCCCTGCTGCACCTGAAACCTAACTTGCCTTGAGCTCAAATTTGGAAAGATGAGTAATCAAATCTAAATCCAAACACAAAGAGACAGCACGTGAACTCTGCTTTGCTATCCCTACTACTGCAGAGTTCTCTGCTCTATTCGGCAGGAGGGTCTGAGCTCCTGATCCAGCCTAATTCCAATGTTAACCTTCTGAATTTGTGGAACATTATTAAATAATATTGTACAATTCTGAAGGAGCACTTTCAAAAGGCCAAGGTCCTAGAGTTTCCTACAGAATGTTAAGTTTTGCTCTAGCTCCAAGGATTCCAAGTGGCCCACTGGCATTAATCACCAAGAGAAGTCAATCATTGAAGCCATTTATCTGGACATTCAGAGTCACTTGTAATAACAAAGCAAACAAGATCTGATCATGGTAGTCTTTCAACACTATAATGCTGGAGGTATTGATGTAAGTGGGGAAAAAGTATGACACTTAAGGGCCGATGCAGGAAACCCCATGCTAGAGCCAAATGCTCAAAGTTCTAGAGCAAGGTTTCATATCGCAAGTTTAATGCTGACATTTTGTGCAGTGATGATGCTATATGCAAACAGCATGCACATTAACAATGTGCAAAAAGTCAGCATTAAACTGTGAAAGCAAGCCAAACACATGCACAGAAGACTCTACGTTAGCAGTCTTTGTATGCTGCACAAGTTTGGCATGCTATCCCGAGAAAGGGTCATCCAAGGTGAAGTTTGACACTTCATCTCAGATGATCCCGGCATCGGGGAAGGCACTGAATGCCATCGGAACAACGTTAGGGAGCCGGTGCGCCCACTGAATATTGACTCCCCAACAGAACTAAAACCATTGGTGGCCCATTGGGCCCGGTCCCCCCTCTTATCTCATAAAAATAATTTCTGGCCCATTGGACCCTGTTCCCAATCTCCCTCTCCTTCCAGCAAAAGATCATTGGTAGCCCCTGGGCCCCAAAGCAAACCCACCACACTTTGCTAAAATCAATGGTGGCCTGGGGGGGCCTCCATTAATCCACCCCCCCAGCAGTATCTTTCCATAGAATGGAGGGGGGGGAGAGGGTGTAAGAGCTATGCCTACATGCCCAGAGGTTTTAATTATTTACATAATTAAAGGCTTTGCTGTAGTAAATAAGACAAAAAAATATCCTTTTGGTATTCCTTTGTCTTTCCGAGGATCCATCTCGCATCTGTGATGTCGTTTCTGTTCCTCCTGCTTCAATGCAGAATAATATTGATGTTTATGAACACCAATTGTAAGCAAACCTTCTAGGCCAAATAACTGCTGTTTATGTGCCAGGTAGCATTCCAACACATAGGCACAAGTGGCAAACTATTTTTTTTTTAGTTCAGGATATAGCTGCTGCTAATATATATTTCAAAGCATGTTTACTAACTATGCTAGCTGTTAATGCATGCTTGTGCATGCACTAAAACTATGCTAGCAACACCATGCTAAACAAACAGCGTATGGTCAATTCCAAGTTATTTGCTTAGCACACAATGGGGAGAGAAATAAGCAGGGTGGAGCAGAGCACAAATGTTTCTGCGCAGCACAGCCAGCATGAGGGTTGACATTACACTTTTGCCATCAATGTTATAGTTAGCATGGGTACACGTAGCACCACCTCGATGGGTATCATTCAATGCATCCGCATTAAGCACGATTGGGATCCTAATGCATGCCAGCAGCAATCAGTGCAGTATTTGCAGGGGCCATGCTGCTCCAGCCCCCAACAGGTAACATGCTACTGTTGCCCGTACCACATGTTGACTTCTGTCTACAACATGCAATACCTGCAAAACCTTAGCACTACTTAACATGCCTCTTAGTATTCACTCTCAGATAAAGGAGCAGAAAAAACAGGAATGCAAAACTAAAAATTTAAAAAAAAAACATAACAGGTAAATCAGCTCCATGGCATCCTTGTTTGCTGTTTGCAATCAGCTGTTAGAAACATTTCAGTTACAGTACTGCGGTGACTCATTTCCGTTGACAGCTTCTGGTGATCAATCATGTGGGGCTCTCGTTTATATTTTCACACTAGTATTGAGACAAAGGAAATGCTCTTCTCTCCGGCAATGCTCACCCAATCCTCACATAAGCAGACAAGTTGTAATACACACTCCGACCAACCCCATGCAAAAGGGCTGAACAAAAACAAAAAAACAAAACACACTACTATCCCTGTTTGGAAGTCTTAGATAGTACAACTGAGCAAAGGGTTATCAGGCCACAAGAAGATATTGATAGAAGAAGAAATGTTACTGGAGCTGAACAATATAAAAACAAATGTAAAGAGGCCAATTTGCAAAGCAATCCAGGTCTGCTAGAAAGAATGAAGGCGCCTAGATGGCCTGTCTGAAAACTGCCTTCCTTTGCTTGGCTAAAAGTACTTGGCAGGTTTCCATGGTGCGCCTATTTTTATCTGGATTGTGAAGAAGCATTCCTGAAGAAATGGGGGTGGGAAGATGGTAGGAAGCAGGTTTGTGTAGATAAAGAGAGGATAACAGCATATGTACACAACATTTTTAAACGTATACATGCTATTTTGCCCTCCTCACCACCCACATAAAACAGCAGGTGCAAAGTATGTGCGCACTTTTAGCAAACATTCCTTGAAGATAAAATTAATCAAGACTTTTCTATGTGAAAAACCATTTACACACATATGTATGTTGCATGTACGTGCTTATTTTATAAAACATGCAGGTGCATGCATAGAGTACACGCACACATTTAAACCAACTTTGTGGCTGATGCAAATGTGAGTATCGGCATTACACACTGCTAGAGCTGGTTCTGAAAGCCTATTTTACAAAGCAATACAGGTACCTATGTGGTCTTTACAAAATAGATTTATAGTAGGCCCCTTTTTGCTAATTGGGCATTGACATAGACATCCTATTATAAAAATGCTCCCCTCATTCAAATTTTCAAAGAAAAATTACCCTGGGTTGTTTTCTACTTGAAAATTTCTATATAGTGTTTATGCTAAAAACACTCATGCACTTTGCAATTAAGCAGGCTATTTTAACCCTCCTCCCCCTCAAACACTGCACCATACTGACTAATCACTATCTGTTATCATAACAAAATGCATGTCAGGCTAACAAAAATGACAGATCTTAAATCTAGATTTAGGAATGAGGCTCCTCCCTGTGTGGATGGAGGATGGGTATATTTGCATTTGCTGCGACATACAGGAAAATACTGGCACTTTTAACATATACTCTTCTATAGTACTTTTGGTAGCCAGATTAATACAGCACTGAATGTCCTTGAAAATCCAGTAGGTCGATATAAAAAGAAGATGCATCTACAGTATGTACTAGAGAACATCCATGTTACTCAGACATTTATCACCGAAACTCTGGCCAGATATTTGCTGCATATTATGTGTTTAGGTTTAAGAAGTTAAGAAAATGAAAAAGAGGGGCAAGAAAAGGCGCATCAGCAAAATGTTGAAATTAGGTCCCCAAGAT
Source organism: Ichthyophis bannanicus (assembly GCA_033557465.1). NCBI lineage: Eukaryota > Metazoa > Chordata > Amphibia > Gymnophiona > Ichthyophiidae > Ichthyophis > Ichthyophis bannanicus. The sequence goes on along the minus strand of CM066049.1, from coordinate 111,393,861 downwards.
TTACTATACTTTCTAATTTACTGAAATCACCTGGCAAAACTGGTAAATGAAAAAAACAGGCTTATTCAAAAAATCATTTTAATTATTTCATTTATCAGCCTTTCCAGCTAAACTCAATAACAGATGAAAATTCAAAATATATATATATATTATGTAATCGCAATAGAGCTTATCTAGATCAAAGGTTGTCCCCCCCCCCCATAAGTTCATATCCACAGCATATATATATTGACAGATTACTTTAAAAAGGCACTATAAAGCGTTGATGTTAATGTAGGAAAATTCAGTTTACATTCAGACAGGGGAGACAGAGTGTATACTATTAATGAGATATGAAAGTCAGTCCCAGAGGTTCTAGCCCAAACTGTGTTAAAAAATAGCCATACCCCACAACTGTAACTTACCCTTGTCCCCCCCCCCTTTCCCCTTATGGCTGGTCTTACACTCAGGTGTGGCCATGCCTATTCTGGCACACGGCCACGGACTCCACTTCCTTGATTGGCTGGAATTCAGCAGTCAGTCATTCATATCCTGCCACATCTCACTGGTCAGCTCTAAATTGCTGTTGAGTCCTGACCTACAAGATGCAGCTAAGGGATGTAACCTGACGCCCGCGTTTTCTTTCTTTCTTTCTTTTTGCTTTATTTTCCGTGTTTCTCTTACTCAAAGCAGCAGGGCAAACCGCCCAAAACACTGCAACCCATGACCTGTGGATTTTTCCCTACGGGCCAGGTAGAATGTCACCCAATTGGACAGGAAAACTGTGGAAAGGGCAACACTGATCAACATGGTGCTTTGATAAACATACAAGCCACTGCAAGAAAAAGAAAAGTTGACCCTTTAAGAAGCAACTTCTGCAGAAGACATTTTAACCACTGTTTAAAATAAAGGGAGGAACATAAAAATCTTTAGGGGGTGTTATGTGATGGAGTTAAAAAAATGGAAATTACACTTACCTGGTAATTGAAGTTCCTGGAGGGTCCAGTTTAGTCCTCCACATCCGGGTAGTGCACCTCCTCCTGCAGCAAGGAGACTGGACCAATGAACTCTTCAGAACTGTAGCCTGCTTACTGCTGGAACTCCCATGAGCCCTCCAGTGAACTAGTAACAAAGCAGACTGAAGAAACAACAGATTAAGGAAAGTACAGAAAACAGAAAGGTACCCATAAAGGAGATGCAGAACCCCCTCCCCAAATGAGAGGGCTGAAACGCTGCACCTTGCTTCCGTTCCCGGTTCCGAATACCGACCGTCAGCACCGGAAGCTGAGTAAACAAAAGAAAAAAGAAAAAGAGAAGACCGAGGAACAAACCCGAAGGAACGAAAACCCAAGGGACGCTAACCCAAGGGTGATGGTCCCCTGTTTCGATTCTTTGTGCTTCTCTTTTTTTCCTTTTTTTTTTTTTTTTTTCGCGTAGGAATCTGCAAATTAACTGACCGCAGGATAGGATGGACACAGCGCGTCGCAAAAAGAGAATTCCGGGTGGGAAGGAGGACTAAACTGGACCCTCCAGGAACTTCAATTACCAGGTAAGTGTAATTTCCATTTCCTGAGCGGGTGTCCAGTTTAGTCCTCCACATCCGGGATGTAGCAGAGCAGTTAACAACGGGGGGGATCCTGGCACGCGGCGCGCAAGACCGCAGACCCAAAACTGGTATCCCGAGCCGCTACCACATCCAAACGGTAATGTTTACTGAAGGCATGGAGAGATGACCACGTCGCCGCTCGACAAATTTCCAGCGGCGAAACGAGACTATGCTCCGCCCAAGACGTGGCCTGCACCCTAGTGGAATGAGCTCGCAACCCCAAGGGAACCGTTTTGCCCTGCACAAGATAAGCCGACGCGATTGCCTCTTTAATCCACCGAGAAATGGAGGCCTTAGCCGCTGCTTCCCCTTTCCGCGGACCTCCAAACAGCACGAATAAACGATCCGACTTTCGAAAAGGCTCGGACACCTTGAGATACTGACGAAGGACCCGACGCACATCAAGCTTATGAAGAACAGAGCCGGAAGCCGTAGACGACTCTGGAACCAAAACCGGTAGAACCACCGGCTGATTCACGTGAAAGGGAGATACCACTTTAGGCAAGAAGGAAGGAACCGTCCGCAAAATTACCCTATCGCTAAGAAAGGATAAAAAGGGAGCTCTACAAGAAAGCGCCTGGAGTTCAGATATGCGACGCGCCGAGCAGATGGCAATGAGAAAGACTGTCTTCAACGTCAAGTCCTTTACGGAGGCACGGCGGAGAGGCTCAAAAGGCTCCCGAGACAAAGCCTGCAGCACCAGGTTCAAATCCCAGGGAGGCACGGTCACCCTGCGAGCAGGACGTAACCAAAACACCGCTTTGAGAAAACGCCGAACGTCCACATGCGAAGAAAGAGGAACGTCATGAACCTTGCCGCGATAGCACGCCAGAGCGGCAATCTGGACCTTTAACGAGCTGGCGGCTAGACCTTTGTCAAAACCGTCTTGCAAAAAACTAAGAATGACCGCAATTGAAGAAGTCGCGGCCCGGACGGCATGCCGGGAACACCAATCCTCAAAGATTCGCCAAACCCGAACATAAGTGAGGGAGGTAGAAGGCTTCCGCACACGCAGTAGGGTGGAGATAACCGCCGGGGAATACCCTTTCTTCCTCAACCGAGCCCTTTCAATGGCCATACCGTAAGCGAGAACCGAGCCACCTGAGGCATGTGCAGAGGCCCCTGCACCAGGAGATCCACCAGGGAAGGAAGCCGCCAAGGTACGCCGTCGAGCAAGCGTACCAAATCCGCGTACCACGGACGACGGGGCCAATCCGGCGCCACCAACAGGACCGGTCCGCGGTGGGCTTCTATGCGCTGAATCACTCTGCCGATCAGAGCCCACGGCGGAAAGACATATAGAAGTTCGAACTCGGGCCACGGTTGCAGAAGTGCGTCGATACCCTCGGACATTCGTTCCCTGCACCTGCTGAAGAAACGACTCGTCTTGGCCGACTCGAACGTCGCCATGAGATCCATGATGAACGGACCCCACCGACGAACTATCTGAGCAAAAATCTGAGGGTGCAACTCCCACTCTCCGGCGTCTATTCGCACACGACTCAGAAAATCTGCCATGACATTGTCCTTTCCAGCGATGTGCGCTGCCGAAATGGCTCGGAGACGCTTTTCCACCCAAAGAAAAAGAGCGTCCGCCTCGACTTCCAGGGACACGCTGCCTGTGCAGCCCTGCCGATTGACGTATGCCACTGCCGTCGCGTTGTCCGACAGAACACGAACCGCTCGGCCGCGGACTGACTCCTCGAAAGCTTGAAGCGCTAGCCGTATTGCTCGAAGCTCGAGCTGGTTGATCGACCACCGAGCCTCCAGCGGAGACCATGTCCCCTGCGCAAACCGGCCCTGACAGTGGGCTCCCCAGCCGGAGAGACTCGCATCCGTGATGACCGGCAACCAGAGGGGCTGTTCCAAGGGAGCTCCCGTCCGAAGAGAGAGCGGGGACAGCCACCATTGCAACGCCAGGCGAACCCGGAGAGGGCACAACAACCGGCGGGTCAGAGAATCCGACTGATGGGATCAACGACGTAACAGAGCACGCTGAAGAGGCCGCATATGAAATCGGGCCCACGGAACCACCTCCAGAGTCGATGCCATGGTGCCCAATAACCAGAGATACCACCAGGCCGACGGAGCGGGGTCCGCTAGGAACAGCCGCAGGAGCTGACGCAAACCCTGGGCCCGGCGATCTGGGAGAGACACTATCCCCGTGGAAGTATCGAAACAAACACCCAGATATTCGAGATGTTGAGTCAGCACCAGCTGACTCTTGGACACATTGATCACCCAGCCGAAATCCTGCAGAAGACGAACGACTTTGTTCGTGGCCAGCAAACTCTCCTCCGCGGACTTCGCCCTTATCAGCCAATCGTCGAGGTAGGGGTGCACCAGAACTCCCTCCTTGCGCAAGGCCGCCGCGACCACAACCATCACCTTGGTGAAAACGCGAGGCGCGGTTGCCAGGCCGAAAGGGAGTGCTTGGAACTGGAAGTGACCCCAAGGAAGCGCGAAGCGGAGAAACCGCTGATGTGCGGCCCGAATGGGAATATGCAGATAAGCCTCGGTGAGATCCAGAGAAGTCAAATACTCTCCCTGTTGGACAGCGACCATGACGGAACGGAGAGTCTCCATCCTGAAATGAGGTACCCGTAGACAGCGATTTACGCCCTTGAGATCGAGAATAGGACGTACGGAGCCGTCCTTCTTTGGCACCACGAAATAAATGGAGTAACGACCGAGTCCGCACTCGTTCGGAGGAACAGGGACGACGGCCCCCAGCGCCAACAAGCGCTCCAGGGTTAACCGAATGTCTAGTTCCTTTTGCGACCCTTTGCAGGGAGAGAGGACAAAGGAATCTCTTGGAGGGAAGGCAAAGTCCAACGCATAACCGTCGCTGACTATCTTGAGGACCCAACGGTCCGAAGTAATGTGGGCCCAAGAGGGAAGAAAGTTCCGAAGACGTCCGCCGATGACTTGTATCCCCTCCGGAGCCCGCCTCATTTCATTGCGGTTTGTGACTAAAGGAGGAGGCGGCACTGGAGGAAGCAATGGAGAAGCCCCTGCCAGCCCCCCAGAAACCACGAAAGGACTGAGTCCGAGACCCAAACCGGCCTCGTTGGGAATTCCAAGGGCGGGTCGACCGAAATCTCCAAAAATCCCGAAAGGAACCACGAGTCGCTTGAAAAGCTCTAACCGACTTGGGCTTGTCCTCCGGAAGCCTACCCCCTTTGGTCTCACCCAAGTCCTTCCCCAACTTGTCTAAATCCTCCCCGAATAGCAACTTACCCTTAAAGGGAAGTCTGCTAAGACGAGACTTGGAGGAAGGATCGGCGGCCCAGTTACGCAACCAAAGGGATCTGCGCGCGACCACCAACGAGGCCATACTATTCGCCATGGTACGTATCAAATCATAATGGACATCTGCGAGATAAGCGGAACCCGACTCTAGGCAAGTAACCTCGAGCAACGCTTGCTGGTCTAGGGAAGAATTCTGACGCAAGCGCTGAGCCCATCGCAAAGATGCTCTAGCTATCCAGGCCGCACAAATCGAAGCCTGCAGCGATAAGGCATTGGTCTCGAATGCCTGCTTTAATAAACCATCCACTTTCTTGTCCTGAATGTCCTTCAAGGCAGCACTGCCTTCCACCGGAATAGTAGTCTTTTTGGTCACCGCAGAAACCGCTGCATCAATTCGAGGGGACTTGAATTTCTCTTTATCCTCATCCTTCAATGGATAAAGCCGATGCATCATTCGGATGCCCTTCAAGCCAGCGTCCGGATGGTCCCACTCGGTCTGTATCATCTGAGCTACCACCCGGTGAACAGGGAAGACTACCTGCGAGTCCCGAACCGCCTGAATAAGGGGATCCTCTAACACATCGGCCTCCCCCGGAGTCGGCGCTGAGAGATTGAGTGTCTGAAGAGCTTCCATGATAAGAGGAACCAACTCCTCCCTACGAAACACCCGAACAATCCTAGCCTGATCCTCAGGATCTGGAATCTCACCTTCTTCAAGGTCATCGACACTGCCCTCAAGGTCAGCATCCAGCTTGAGGTCCTGAATCTCAAAATCTTCTGGCGCCAAGCCAACTGGGTGCGACTTCCTAGCCGCTTTGGCGGGCGGCTCCGGTGGACCCGAGACAGATGGCAGAGGAACGAGAGCAGAGGGGGAAGACTCAGGCCATTTGCCCAACTGCCCCAACTTGAACGCCTGATGCATAATTAGTACGAAATCAGGCGAAAAATGCATCAGAGCAGAAGAAGTATCCCCCTGCTCCACAGCGACTGCGGACCCCGGAGTCTGAGAACCCGCAGCCACAGGTGGCAACAGAGGCCCCGGAGGAAGAGCGCCCTCCGTCAACAGCGGAGCCACCAAGAGCTCTGCTGGAGAAGGGGAGTCCCCCTGATGTCCTATGCCAGAAGAGCCCGCAGCACAGCTGGAACAGAAACCAGTGGCAGAGACGGACCGCCTACACAGACCGCAGACCAAGCATTGCGGTTTGGAGGACATGTCTACAGGCAATCAGGGTGCCAGCTGAGGAAAGAAAAGAAACCGCGTACCCTGAGGCAGGTAAAGTTCAAGTGAGGGAGCTCTATACAGCTAAGCCCCACACTGAGCCCGCGTACTTAAACCCCTTTTGTTTTGTTTTTTTTGTTGTTGTTTTTTTAAGGAAACAAAAAGAAACAGAGAGCAAGCGCCCCAACTGAAATGGAATGCAAAAACGCTGGTAAAATAAAAGAATTAAGGGTCAGCAAAGGCAATTACCGCCAAAAAAAAAAAAGAAACTCAAAATGGCCGCCGGGATCGAGGCGCGCTGAAGAAAAAAAAGAGCGCCAAAACCGACGAAAAAAGAAAATGAAAGAAAATTTCCTGAGCAGACAAAAACCCCTATGGAAGAACACTTACCCCGAAAACATGTCACAGCAAGCGTTCGGACAGCCGCCGAGCAGCCCCGGAGCAGAGCAGAGAGCCGGTCAGCTGAAAGGCAGGCAAGCACCGGATCGCAGCCGGAGTGCCTGGCAGCGTGCTCATGTAAATTGGAAGGCAAGAATGAGCACCGCGGGTAAAGTGATCCTGCCCCCGAACAGTCCTGGGGGAGCGATCAGCGCAGCCGGTATAGACTGCAGGCAGGGAAGCAGGGACGAAGGTCAGTGCCGGTCAGCCTCTCTCCCGCGGGAATCCCCGTGTGTCACTGACACGCGTTGCAAAGGTCTTTTATTTTTATTTTATTTTTTTATATCCAATTAAAGGGACAGTAGACAGAAAAAGAAAACTAAAGTAAAGTAAAGAAAAAGCATCAACTAGAAATAAGAAGTGAGCCTAGCTCCAGGCTCACACCACCTCCTGCTGCAAGGAGACTGGACACACTGGAGGGCTCATGGGAGTTCCAGCAGTAAGCAGGCTACAGTTCTGAAGAGTTCATTGGTCCAGTCTCCTTGCTGCAGGAGGAGGTGCACTACCCGGATGTGGAGGACTAAACTGGACACCCGCTCAGGAAATATATATATTCTTCCTTGTTTTCATATTGTGTCCGCATTTAAAATTTCAACATATCAACATTCTTCTTCACAGTAATCTGCTCTGTGGCAAATACTGACCCCAGCCTTAAGCAAGGGCAAATATATTCAGATCTGAGTGCTGCAGAATGGGAGTTTGAGTGAATGGGTGTTTGTGGGAAGATATATAAAGATGTTAATGGAGCACCTATGGAGCTGCTTCTAGTGTTCACTCCGAATGTTTCTCTACCGTATAACAAATGGGGAGTGGGTGCTCAAAGTATATTAAATTTATTTATTTCTATTTAGCTATGTTTATATACCGCCATATCTGAAAGTCAATGCGGTTTTCAGGTTAAACAAAATTAAATATGACATAGCTTTACATTGAAACACAAATGCAAAAGCTAACGCAACTATTTTTTAAAGAAATATTTATTTTTTCCAAATATATCCCAAAACGTTGCTTTTGTGACAGCTGCTATTGAGTGTTTTCCATTATTCATTCTAGATTTTGAATGAATCTGACCTGAAAAATATAACTCAAAACCTTGTCATAGATATACTGAAGTTAGTGGCTGCGAGTACATAGGGTATGTGGAGTTCGGCTAAGAGTGTAAGAAGCAGGGTTGGGGGGGGGGAAGAAGCAGCCCCTGCCTTCCTTCCACATCAGTTCCCCTTCCATTCCCTTCTCTCCCACCCTGTTCCGCTCCCACTCCCACTCCCCTTTCCCTTCAACTCTTTTCTCTTACATCTCTTCTTACCCCTCTCAGCCTGGGCCAATCTTTGCCAGCAGGGGCTGGGGACTCCCACCAGAACTTCAAGCTGTGCTGTCACTGTTAGGGCCCACTTCCACCAACAGGGGCCGAGAGCTCCCGGATGTGCTTCAAGATTAACTGTGCTCCCCAAATGTCTTGACATGGTTGAACACATGCAGGAAACGTGTTTGGATAGATGGACCAAAGGACAAGTGACCTAAACCTCTACAATAAGTTCTATAGCAGCTTTTGAGTGAAATGTCTCAAAAACATGAATCACAAATAAAGTCTATTGTAAGTTCATTATTTTCCAAAATAAAATATCAAACCAAGAAATTTTTCATTATAAAAAACTTCAGCCCAATCTATATAGCTTGTTAATTTTTTATCTGCCCATCTTGCTAGTCTAAGGGGACTGCAACACTAAAACACAATAATAAAATAAGAACACACCACAAATTTAACATAACATAATATACATGCACATGCAAGAAGCGAATATAAAAAGCACAGTCAATACATTTTCCCAAAAGAAATAGGATAATTACTACCTTATGCAAGCATTTATCATTCAGAAATGACAGATCATCAGTTAATACATTAAGGCCTGAACATCCTCAAATGAAACAAAAATATATTTGATTTTTTATTTAGCACTATATATCTCACATGTGATTTTTTCATGTAGGCCGACTGGACTATCATAACAAACAAGTTAAAACAGTTTGTTTCTACCGTTTAAAAAAATATTGTAAGAAATTACTGGTGTTATCTGCCTTGGACAACGACTGAGAAGAGTGGTCTGAAAAAGTAAAACTAAATGGTTTTGCCCGATTCAAACAAGCCATGAGACTATAGTCTCAAATGTCATTGAAACAAGCTTGAATACATTTTAGTTGTGGTTTAATCATCTCTCAGGTATTCAGTTGTGCAGTTAACTCAGGAATTTTGCAAAGGCCATAATAGTAATGACTGATATTAAAGGTCTGGCAGGCATGCCAATAAAGAAATATAATTTACCTTGACAAATATCTTGATTAATGCCTTCGGTAGGAAACAGAAAGACAATACAATCCATCAGGATCATAGTCTCGATTCCATTTTCACTAATCATCAGAACAAACACTGGAAGACATATAAAAATAAAATAAATGCAGATAAAACTTGTGTGTGTGTTAGAAACTAATGTTTAAAGATTCCTTGGGGGTCCTTTTACTAAAGTATGCTATTAGTGCAGGATTCAGCAAGTGGTGACTTGCCGTAACTGTAAGCACGGGTCGATTTCTGAACCGACACTCAAGTGTTGGATTGGAAAGTGGGTGGGTTAGGACAGAGGGTGGGCATAATGAGCGCCTCAGAGTCAGTGTGGAGGGTAAACACCACTCTTGCAATTAGCAAGGATGCAAGTACCTCCACCTCAACAGGTGGGGTTACTGTAAGTGCGCCCGTGGTAATAGAGCCCCACATTAGGGTATGACACTGCACATGAACTTCAGGGAACATGCCTTCCACACACCTACCAGTTAACACTGTGACTTTGCTCTTAATGTGTATAAATTTTTGCATTATTCACGTGCTATGTGCAAAGTCCACAGCGCACGTTAATAAAAGGGCCCCTTTAACTTAATCATGTGGAATGGATTTCATTCTTTTTCATTTGTTGTTAAACATGATTTAAGTAGGATTTTTCTGTTAAGTTAATAGATTCCATCACTTTACAGGCTTTATTATATGGTTCCATTAGTTGCCAATGCTTTGTCGCTCAATGAATCCTTTGCCTTCCTTACTGACGAATGATAAAATGCAAAACAGTCTAATGCAGAGGGTTCTGTAACTTAACTCACAAGCACTAATGCAACTCGCCTGATCTCTCCCTTCTACACTCATGTCTCTACTGAATTACTGAAAAAGAGGTAGCTAATAATCCCCTACTAAGAACATGTAGAGTTTCTTCTAGAGTACTCTTCCTCTCTCTCTCCGATTTTACAAAAAGAGAACAAACCTGTTCTTTTATAACAACAAACTAGCCTTTGTCAAAAGTTAAGAGTAAAACTTGTATTTAATTCAGTAGAACTTGGGCAAGAACGGTAGATACACTTTTGCAACAATGCCATTTGTTAAGTTTCCAATTATGATTGGCAGATAAAAATGAATTTAATGAGAAAACCTGCAAAGTAAATCATAATCAGCTATTCATTAAGGCACATCACAAAGGAAGTTTCATAGTAGGATACAATGCAGTTTAGTGGAAATCTGGCAGCTGCGTTAAGGTCAATGGAGTAAATACCATGTTTATGGAAATTAAATGAAAAACAATAACATTAGCTCTTTTTTTGTTTCAAACCAAAATGAAAAAAGGAGTTTTTTTGGTTCTTTTTAACCATATGCGATTTGCAAACAATCCTGGTTATAAATGAAAAAAAAGTGAATGAAATAAACCTCTAAAAAACAAATTCCCCTCAAGTAAACAAAACAAAACCAAAGACAGCCAGCATGCACACCTCTCATGAACACATAGGGGTATGTTTACTAAACTGCGTTAGTGTGATTCGCGTTAGGAGCCGCGTTAGTGGAAGAAATGCCAAAAAAGGACATGGGCGGTACATCGTTAGTGATAACGCGCGTTATAACGTGCAGCAACCATTGTTACAGGGAGCGTTACTGCGCGTTAAGCGTAAGAAGGCGCGCAGACACCCAAATACAGAAACAGAGCTGTAGCACAATGGTTACTACACAGACCGATGGTACAAGGGTCATGGGTTCGATTCCCCAGGGTGCCTAATGAATAAGGCTGGCTGAGGCATCATGTGTAACCCTTTGAAAGCCTACTATAATATTTTAATCCACAGTCTGCAGCCGGGTTAATGTTTGCATATGTCAGGAAAATTGTACCCGTCTTATTCAATATGTCCCAATAGTGACGTTCCCTCTGCCATGATCATGTATTATATACCATTTGATAGGAATATTTAGGCAGAAGTTTGGATCCCGAAAGTTTTGGGCTTGGCCTGGAAAGGGTTAAGTATTGGGCTGTGAGGAAGTTTAGTTGTACTGTAATAGTGCTGCTAGCAAACACACCCTCACAGTGGCATAACCTAAGGTGCCACATAAGGCACCCTAGAAGGCACTCCATAGAGCACATTATAAAGTGCGCTGTCTGCCAAGGCACCCTATAATGTCCCCTATAGGACAGCATATAAGGCACCTTATAAGACACTTTATAGGGCGCCGTATAAGGCGCCCTATAGGGCACCTTATGAGCCACCCTAAGGTGACAGTACCCTGAGGGTGGTTCTTCTGGCAGCACTAATATATAATAAAAATAGACAATGCCTAAGACAGCCCTATCGATGAACCCCACTGTGGGTTGTGAACCCATGACCTCTGGCTCCATGGGTAGTGAAGTAACCAGTGGGCTAGATCTGCCAATAAACACCTGGCTGGCTACAGGAGGTCTGCACGGCACCACACCCACATTCTGCTGTGGTTACCAGGGAGATTACATACCACCACCCAAACCACCCTCTGGGGCTCAGGGTGGGGGACAGGATCTCCTGCCCACAGATCCACTTTCTACCCCCCTGCAATGGTGGCAGTAGAGGGGACCATCACCCCAGTCCTGCTAGGGATCAAACACCCTACAGGGCAGGCAATGCAGAGCAGTACACATCCATAACGCAATAACAGACAGACAGCAGGTCTGGAAATGCTCAGCTGCCCCCCACCATTATCTGACATTCTCCAGCAGCAAGCCTCCAGCTTCTGCACCCTGCACGGTGTTCCAGCAAGACACATACTAGCTGCAGACAGTCCGCCAGCTAGTCCATAGTGCATGGTCCTGGAGGAGATGCATGTACCCAGAATGGGGATATCAGCATACACACCAAGCAGATAAGTCAGTGATTGGGCCCCAAAAGGAAACCCATAAATATCACATAAGAGAAATACTATATAGCACTATGGGGGAACCTAGCCATGCCATGGTCACTGCTCAGTCAGGGTGAGAGTGACCTCCCAGCAGGACATGCTATGGCCACCCTGTGCATGCAGGTGGTACCGGGCACTACAATGTCCGGCCATTGACCTATGCCCTGTGCAGATGCGGCCAGGCCAGGCCACCCTATCCAGGCTATTCCCACAGTACCTTGCTCCTCATTATGCACATTGGCATGCCAATACTGGCAACAGTGCTAGCAATGGGGGCTGTGGAGGGTGTTGGCAGCCACCACACACTGGATAGACAGACACACACTCCCACACCTATGCCAGCATTGTGCAACTATAGAGGTGTTGGGCAGCCCAGGCCACCACACCAGTCCTGGGCACAGTGCAGGCATGGCTATGGTACGCAATACTGTAGGAGTCACCCCCCAGATTGGTAAACACTGTCAGACACAAGACCTGTAGCACACTCCACAGACATCAGAAAGGTTGCTATGATGCAGCTCACTCCGAAAATTGTACTTAACCTAGGAATTGCTATCTGCCAGTAATCATAGCAACCTTTTGATAGCTGTGTACCATATTCCCAGGTTTAGGGTGGCATTACTAAGGTATGCAAGTGCTAGTATTGGGAGATGCACGCAGAGCCCAAAGTCCTGCCTCTCCAGGAGGATTTGGATAATGGGGCCTGTGGGTACGGGTGTGTCTGCCCCTGTTGGCTGCTGCTTTACGGCAGAGGTTCCCAACTCCAGTCCTGCGGTGCAAAACACTGTTCGGGTTTTCAAGCTGTCCCTCATGAATATGCATGAGATACATCTGCATACTATGGGGGTGGCGCATGGAAATGCAGCACAGGCATCTTTATCAGAGGCAGCATGGAACCTGAATGGTGTTTGGCCCTCCAGGACTGCAGTTGGGAGGCTCTGCTTTAGGTAATGTGCATGTTTGTTGTGCCTGTGCTCTGTAGGGTAAAATGTAGGTGTCTTGGGCATGTTTACGTCATCTGCAAGAAAGGTTTTGTCTGTATTAGCACGTTATAGTAGTGGGTAAAATATGAGGACTGGGTTGGCGGAAATCACAGCTGGGACTTGAACCTGTGACCTTCTGCTTCTGAATACACTGGTTTTGTGCACTGCACCACCATGTTATCACAGAGATGGCGCATTCCCTGGTGATACCATGACTGTTGGTCAGACAGGGCCTGTCTGTTGCAGTGCATGGCACCCACCTACACAGGGCTAGGCCACGGTCTGCTCTGGGCAGCTGCCACTGCCCCCTCCACCACCAGTATCCCTCTGCCACCATGCTGACATGCCCTTCTGCTGGTGGAGCTGGTGGTGTGCAGTCTCAGGCCATCCAGTGTGCGGGTAGGTGGCTGCCAATGGTGTGGGTTCTGGGGTAGGGGTGCCTGCATAGACGTCCATGCTCCCCCCCAGCCCCGCCTGCCAATGTTCCGTGCCCTTGGGGGTAGCTGTTGGGTACTATCCCCTGTGACACTTTGGGAAACCCACTCGTGCCCATGTTGGACCTTCAGCAGTTGCTGTCTGGCTACTCCGCTGTTTCAGCATTCGTATGGGCCACCTAGGCATCACCCTAGTCCACACTGTGGCCCAGCTCCACCACAGCATGTGCCGCCTGCGACCCTCTGTATCCCCTTCTCCGGCATCTGTCCAGTTGCCGTTCCGACATGCCCGCCCTGATGTTGCGGGACATGTGCACCTGTCCGATGGTGGGGAAAACCCTGAGCAGCGCTATGTCACTGTGGGCTCATTCACCTTGTATGGGGACGGCTTATAGACCCTTCCACGATTTATATCTGTTCTATGGAGCTTACTCGGGGGGGGGGGAGGGGTTGATGTTTCTCATTGATACCACTATTGGCCAGCTTGGTTATTGTTTTTTTCCAGTCTGTTGGGGTCATTTTCAGTGTTTCTGTGCCCTTTTGTTCTGTGCACATGTATCACACTTATCACTGTTTTTTGGTTTCCCTGCCTGGGCTGTACATTGCTGACACTGAAATGGTTTCTCTCCCCTGTAATGTGCCTTTAACGGCAGGTTTTCAATCGCGTTGGAATTCAGCCCTGAAATTCAGCACGTTAGAGTGAGGGGAGCCTCTCCCCGCCCACTCTCCGCCCATTGACCCCTTCTCTCCGCCCTCTCTCCACCTTCTGCGGTGTTTTACCGCGCCGCGGAGCATTACGATCGTTAGTGCATCATGACGCACTAACGATCGTTAACGTTACATAACGCGCATTATGTATGTTTACCGCAGTTTAGTAAACATACCCCATAGAAACCCTTTTACTAAAGCCTGCTAAGCTGTTAGCATTCATTTTAACATGTGGTAACTGAGCACAGGCTTGCAGTAACTTGCATGAGAGTGACCATGCACTAATTCCTGTGGTAACTGCATATCAAGCGATGGGTTGGGGAATGGTTGGGTTAGGGGAGAAGGTATGAAGGATACATTGCAATTAGTACACACACACACATACATATATATACATATACACATACACACATACATACATGCCAATGTGGCAATTAGTGCAGGTGCATCTAAACATCATCTCAACTGATTGCATTAGATGTGCTCGTATTAATTACGACTGCTGCTGCCACCGCATTAGGGTATATTCCACAATACAAGAGAAACATACATGCAAAAATATATATTTTTTGTTGGAATTTTCACCGTGAAGGAAAAACCTTCTCGTGGTGCAATATTCCTTTTTATTCTTTTATCCTTTCCTTATGAGACGTAGGTGTAAATTGCAAGTCCATCGACAACAAATTTATCCATATAAAAAAACTCCTGTAATTTCTCCTCGGTATCAACCCAGAAGAAAAAAAATGTCAAGGAATCTAGTCCACATACGAATGTGACAAAACCACTCCGAGGGGTAAATAAATCTAGACTCAAAATCCACCATGAAGAATGTAGCTATCGAAGGCGCTACTGTGGCTCCCATTGCAATGCCATGTACTTGTTGAAAATTTACACCTACGTTTCATAAGGAAAGGATTGATTTTTTGGACATTAGATTATATAAGGCACACTCTGAAATAGGCTCCACTCTATACCGTAAGGAAGTGCAACGCAACACTCTGTTGCATTATCATAGTTATCACCCGGGTCCTTTATGGCGGGGATTACCAGTGGGTCAGTTTATTTGATTACGTCGGTTGTGTTCCACGGTAGAGGATTTTAAGATTCAAGCCTCACAAATGAGGAACCGACTATTGGAATGGGGATATCCTCTGGAGCTCATAAATTAGGCATATAAGAGAGCCTGATATAATTATGGGGAATGGTGGGATAGATCCGATTCTAGCTCAGCCAGGGAGGTGGGTTCTTATGTGGGAGTTCTACCATATATGTCTGGAGCGCCGAAAGTGATGTGGATTTTAAAGACCCACTGGCCGATTTTATCACTACACCCCAGCTTTGCAAAGCCATTAATGATAGCCTTTCAAAGAGGTAAAAATATTGCAGATTGGGTGGTACATGATGATAATCGATGTCAAGAAATGGGGATTTGTGGACATTTTCAATGTTCTACTTGTGATTTTTGTGAATCAACCTTGGAAGGAAATATTTGGGAGCATCCGGTGAACCATCAAAAGTTCTATAGTAAATTTCACACTAATTGTTTGACACCATTTGTCATATACGTTTTAATCTGCCCATGTGACTTGCTATACATTGGAAGGACGAGTAGATCTATGAAAAAACGGCTTCAAGAGTATCGCTCTTGGATAAATGGGGGGTTTTGACAGCTCTGATGGCATTACATTGTCAGGAAAAACATATTTTCGCTGATTTGCGATGGAGAGTGGAGGATCATGTTCCACTAAATGATAGAGGGGGTGATAGAAAGTTCCGTTTAGCTTATCGGGAACAATTTTGGGTGTATAAGTTGGACTCTGTCACACCTCATGGTTTAAATGCTACTCTGGATTGGTGGAGCATTGTGTAGGAGGTTGTGTGAGTTTTTAATATGATCGGTGGTTATTGGTCATCAACCGGTCATGTGACCACACCAGGAAGTTTAAAATGGATAGCTTCCAGGGTGGATATTGGAGCAACAGTTTGAAAAAGAGCCAGGAGAATCGTTGGCTTGAAACATATACAATGTTGGGTTACTGGATCGAGGAAGGGGTCTCGTATGGCTGCCACTTGAAAGAAATCTTTCAAAGTCACTATGGATGTCTCTTTCTTTACGTTGGGCTGCATCATTTGAGTAGGTCCCACGCTCTGGTTTTGCTTGGGATAAGCCAAGTACCTGAACATTGAGTTAACGGCTGCGGAAAGGCGATAAGAAGGGGAGTCGGCTGACTTTTCGAGCCAAGGAATGATTACATCTAGATAAGTGACTTTTTAAATTGATTTTATACCTACTGAGTTGGATGATAACCGGTTGGTGTTGAGGGGGCTTATAATCCCCTTAATACTTTTGATAGGGTTGCGTCCCTGATTAAAAGAATAAAAAGGAATATTGCACCACGAGAAGGTTTTTCCTTCACGGTGAAAATTCCAACAAAAAATATATATGTTTGCATGTATGTTTCTCTTGTATTGTGGAATATATCAGTGGGAGACATAGTAGGTTAATATTCTAGAATAACTGCATTAGGGTATGCATCCACATAGTAACTGCCATGAATATGCTGGGCACACCCCCAATAATGCACAACTGTTACAGTTACTGTGCTAAATGTGCATTAAGGGGCATCATTACCAAGATTTTAGCCAGCATGATCAGCTCAGAAAATGAGTGTGGGGTGATTCTCTACCCATGTTACGAAAAGGGGACCTACCGGTTATGGCTATATATTACTAACTTGAGTTATCACACTGCCCCTGCATTGGCTATGTTTGGCACGATCAGCACAGGCGCACTTAATCACACCCACTGAGGTGGCAGTACGTGTACCCGCACTAAGTGCTAAATTGCTAGGGAGCGTGTGCCAAAAACATCCACGTTACCCATGATGTTGATGCTCTGCCCCAGAACTGTCCAGTATCCAGTCCCAACCCATGCTACATGGGTAGTGTGGGATTTTCAGCACACTGTACATATGTAATGTAATTGAATTGTATATAGTTTCCCAAGTTTAGGTATATGAACTTGGAATGTATATAATTTCCTTAAGTTTACTTCCATGTTAAATCCCTGTTCTATGTAAACGACGGCCAAATGTATCTGACCAAGTGTTATAATGTTTTAATGTAAACCGCACTGATGACAAATAGCACGGTATATAAGAAATGTTAAATAAATAAATAAATAAAATAAATAAATATTAACGTGGTCCACTTAGTGTGCACTGAGTCCCATGCTAGCCAGTAGCATGCTACAGTAAACATGCCCCTAGGTGCACAATCCTAACGGACTTTAGTAAAAGGGATCCTTCAGTTTTCAAGGAATTGTTCTCATCAATTACTGTATATCACGAAGGGGGATGTTTACTAAACTGCGGTAACGTTACATAACGCGCGTTAACCTAAATTAATGATCGTAAAGTTCCGCGGCGCGGTAAAACACCGCAGAAGGTGGAGAGAGGGCAGAGAGAAGGGGTCAGTGGGCGGAGAGTGGGCGGGGAGAGGCTCCCTTCATACTAACGCGCATATCTGAAGAGCTGAATCCTAACGCGATTGAAAACCTGCCGTTAGATGCACATTTGCAGAGGAGAGAAACCATTTCAGTGTCAGCAATGTACAGCATAGGCAGGGAAACCTAAAAAAAGTGATAAGTGTGATACATGTGCCCAGAACAAAAGGGCACAGAAACATTGAAAATGACCCCAACAAACTGGAAAAAAAAAAAACATAACCAAGCTGGCCAATAGTGATATTAATGAGAAACATCAACCCCCCCCCCCCCAAGAAAGCTCCACAAAAAAGATATTACTCGTGGAAGGGTCTATGCTCCGTCCCCATACAAGGTGACTGAGCCCACAATGAAATAGCGCTGTTCAGGGTTCTCCCCTCCATCGGACAGGGTTCCTATGGTGTGCACATGTCCCGCAACATCAAGGCGGGCATGTCAGAATGGCAACTGGACAGATGCCGGAAAAGGGGACGCAGAGGGCCGCAGGCGGCACATGCTGTGGTGCAGCTGGGCCACAGTGCGGACTAGGGTGATGCCTAGATGGCCCATACGAATGCTGAAACAGCAGAGCAGCCAGACAGCAACTGCTGAAGGCCCAACATGGGCACGAGTGTGTTTCCCACAGTGTCACAGGGGATAGTACCCAACAGCTACCCCCAAGGGCACGGAACATTGGCAGGCGGGGCTGGGGGGGAGCGTGGACGTCTCTACAGGCACCCCTACCCCAGAACCCGCACCATAGGCAGCCGCCTACCTGCACACTGGATGGCCTGAGACTGCGCACCACCAGCAGACGGGCATGTCAGCATGGTGGCAGAGGGATACTGGTGGTGGAGGGGGCAGTGGCAGCTGCTCAGAGCAGACTGTGGCCTAGCCCTGTGTAGGTAGGTGCCGTGTACTGCAACAGACGGGCCCTGTCTGACGAACAGTCATGGTATCACCAGGGAATGTACTGACTCTGTGACAACAAGGTGGTGCAGTGCACAAAACCAGTGTATTCAGAAGCAGAAGGTCACAGGTTCAAGTCCCAGCTGTGGTTCCTGCCAACCCAGTCCCCATATTTTACCCACTACTACAACGTGCTAATACAGACAGCACCTTTATTGCAGATGACGTAAACATGTCCAAGACACCTACATTTTACCCTACAGAGCACAGGCACAACAAACATGTGCATTACCTAGAGCAGAGTCTCCCAAATGCAGTCCTGGAGGGCCAAACACAATTCCGGTTCCATGCTGCCTCTAATAAAGATGCCTGTGCTGTATTTCTATGCGCCACCCCCATGGTATGCAGATGTATCTCATGCATATTCATGAGGGACAGCATGAAAACCCAAACAGTGTTTGGCACCGCAGGACTGGAGTTGGGAACCTCTGCCATAAAGCAGCTGCCAACAGGGGCAGACACACCCGCACCCACAGGCTCCATTATCCAATGCCTCCTGGAGAGGCAGGATGTTGGGCCCTGCGTGCATCTCCCAATACTAGCACTTGCATACCTTAGCAATGCCACCCTAAACCTGGGAATACGGTACACAGCTATCAAAAGGTTGCTATGATCACTGGCAGATAGCAATTCCTAAGTTAAGCTCAATTTTCTGATTGAGCTGCATCATAGCAACATTCCTGATGTCTGTGGAGTGTACCTCAGGTCTTGAGTCTGACAGAGTGACCCCAACCGTGTTGCGTACCATAGCCATGCCTGCACTGTGCCCAGGACTGGTGTGGTGGCCTGGGCTGCCAAACACCTCTATAGGTGCACAATGCTGGCATAGGTGTGGGGAGTGTGTGTTTGTCTATCCAGTGTGAGGTGGCTGCCAACACCATCCACAGCCCACACTGCTAACACTGTTGCCAGTATTGGCCTGCCAATGTGCATAATGAGGAGCATGGTACCGTGAGAATAGCCTGGATAGGGTGGCCTGGCCTGGATGCATCTGCATAGGGCAATGGTTCGGACATTGTAGTGCCCAGTCACCACCTGCACGGACAGGGTGGCCACAGCATGTCCTGCTGGGAGGTCACTCTCACCCTGACTGAGCAGTGACCATGGCATGGCTAAGTTCCCCCATAGTGCTATATAGTATTTCTCTCATGTGATATTTATGGGTTTTCTTTTGGGGCCCAATCACTAACTTATCTGCTTGATGTGTATGCTGACATCCCCATTCTGGGTACATGCATCTCCTCCAGGACCATGCACTATGGATTAGCTGGCAGACTGTCTGCAGCTAGTATGTGTCTTGCTGGACCACCTTGCAGGGTGCAGCAGCTGGAGGCTTGCTGCTGGAGAATGTCAGATAATGGTGGGGGGCAGCTGAGCATTTCCAGGCCTACTGTCTGTCTGCTATTGTGTTATGGATGTGTACCGCTCTGTCTGTTCCCCAGCAGGACTGGGGTTGATGGTCCCCTCTACTGCTACCATTGCAGGGAGGTAGAATGTGAATCTATTGGTGGGTGATCCTGTTTCCCACCCTGAGCCCCAGAGGGTGGGTTGTGTGGTGGTACATAATCTGCCTATGGGTCCAAACTCCCCCCCTCACCCCCCTCATCTTCACCTTCACCTTTAGCAGGTAACCATGGCACCAACACAGGATATGCACTATTCTGGGTGCATCATCGCCCATAAGGGCTAGACATGACTGAGAAATACAGAAGGACACAGATGTATCCTAGGTGTGTCTAAAGGAACTACCTATCACACACTGATGGGGACCTGCAGCATGGCATATTTCAGCCATGAAAGGTGCTGTGAACCTGGTGCTGGGCGCTCCACCTCAACCTCAGGGTGAGCACAGTACCCGCACCATGTGACTGTCTGTGGCTACTCTGTGCCAGTACCACACACGGTCTGTTCCCCCTACCAGGCCGAGGTGCTGTGGGGGTGCATACCCCATCTTGTGCCCATCTGTCAACTGCTGATTTGCATGTGCAGTGCATCATGGGTATGGGTGGGTTAACCCTATCCTGGTAACCACAGCAGACAGTTTGTGTGGTGACATGCAGTCCTTCTGCAGCCAGCCAAGGCTTTGTTCAGCCTTATAAGGTGTCCTATAGGGGACATTATAGGGTGCCTTGGCGGACAGTACACTTTATAATGTGCCCTATGGAGTGCATTATGGGGTGCCTTATGTGGCACCTTAGGTTATGCCATCATGAGGGTGTGTTTGCTGGCAGCACTAATTAAAATACAAGTCAAATGCCTCAACAATCACTACTTAAATGTAAAGGGTGATGCCTCAGCCAGCCTTATACATTAGGCCCACTGGGGAATCGAACCCATGACCCCTGTACCATCAGTCAGTGTAGTAACCATTGTGCTACAGCTCTGCTGCTGATTGCATGCCTGCGCACCTTCTTAAGATTAACGCTTGTTAATTTATGGAGCCTTGTAACGCGCGTTATCGGTAACGATGTACCACCCATGTCCTTATTTGGGATTTCTGCTTCTACCGCAGATCCTAACGCGAATCACACTAACGCAGTTTAGTAAACATGCCCCTAAATGTTCTCAGCTGTTTATATATTGCCATCATATTTACCTTGTTTCTATGCCTGTAACAATGCGCAGTTCATGATACTGTTTAAGAACTAGTGGTAAGTCAGGAAATCTGAAGTAAAGGAGTAGTGCTATGAAATCTGTCTAAAGCAGTGGATTAATCTGTCCTCCTTTTACAATTTCAGGGAGGGTGGAATAAGAAAATATTAATAAATCATTAAACAAGTCAGTATTTAGATTCATAACTGCTAATCCTAAATACTTGTTATTGGCAGTTAAATAATATGGAACATACAGAGTTGTATAAACTGAATAAGTGACATACAATTAAGATATTGCAAAATATAAGCTAAGGCTATCGTGGAGCTTCAGTGATTGCTTAATTCTCAAGTACAGGGTGTTCTATAGGAACAACTTCCATGTGGTCTTCTGAAGTCTTGTTTCATCTCTGCTGAAGCACGATAAAACAGTAGGCAGTTTGTTTAGCACTGCTGAATTGTGACATTACCAATGAGGTTAATTTATTTTTATTTATTTTTTATTTAACTATTTCTTTTATACCGCCCCTTCCAGAGATCAAGGGCGGTTTACATATAACAGGTTAA
Organism: Ichthyophis bannanicus; assembly: GCA_033557465.1. Taxonomy (NCBI): domain Eukaryota; kingdom Metazoa; phylum Chordata; class Amphibia; order Gymnophiona; family Ichthyophiidae; genus Ichthyophis; species Ichthyophis bannanicus. Next base: position 111,372,404 of record CM066049.1, on the reverse strand, counting down.
CAGTCTTGTACACAGTTTGTATACATTTTACATAGAACAATAGAAATCAATTATTTACATTGAACATTGTACACAGTTTGTATACATTTTACATAGAACAATAGAAATCAACTATTTACATTGAACAGTAAATATAAACTTTGTAAGTATTAAAGAAAAACAATAAGCAGAGACATCTTTTAAGTATTAAAGCAAGAACTTTGTAGGTATTAAAGCAAACCCATCAAACTTTTTACAAATGTATATTTACAGTGTGTGGTGGGTGTGTGATGTGTGGGGAAGATATTGGTGTAGGTGTTTGAATTTAGTTCCTTTTTTTTTTTGTCGTCTTTGGGGCGTGTGAGTGGGGGGGGGCATGCTTGTGTTTACATTGTTTGGGTTAAGGGAGTTTGTGCATGTGTGAACAGGTTTGTTGTGGAGCTAGCTTTGGGGTAGTAGGGGACTTCGAAGTGTTCTGTGAACAGGTAGGTCTTTAATTCTTTTCTGAATTGGAAGAGGTCTCTTATGGTGCGAAGTTCAATAGGGAGGTCGTTCCAGAGTGTAGGAGCAGTGAATGAGAATGCTCTGGAGCTAGTGGTGTTCTTAGTTTTGCGGATGGTTTTTGGTATGATGAGCGAGTGGGCTGCGTTTTGTCTGAGGGTCCTTGTCGAAGTTGGAGATTGCAGTAATGTGGATAAGTGTGAGGGGGTTATGTCGTTTATGAGTTTATAGGTTGTTAGGATTATTTTATATTTAATTCGACTGTTTATAGGGAGCCAGTGGAGGTCTAGCAGTCTAGGGGTTACGTGGTCTGTTAGGCGAGCTTTAGCAATCACTTTTGCACAGATGTTTTGTGCTCTTTGAAGAAGGTATGTGCTTTTTTGTGGGAGGCCTATTAGGAGACTATTGCAATAGTCAAAGTGAGGGGTGATCAGTGTACCTACTACGGATCTAAAGTCTGGTGTTTCTAGGAGTGGCCTTAGGTGTTGAATTGTTTTGAGTTTATAGAAAATGGTTTTTACTGTTTGTTTTATGTGTGGTAACATGGTGAGAGTGTGGTCTATTATTACTCCTAAGTATTTTACCTGTTTTCTGACAGGTATGGAGGTTTTGTTGATAGTGATTATTTCCGGGTAGGTGTAGTTAATTCAAACGGAGATTGGTCAATATAATAACGTACAAACTTTATCTAGACAGGTTTCACTTTTCTGGCTATAATGTTACTCTACCAATAAGACACTTGGGAATAAGCCTACTGGTTAGCAGCACATATACCATCTTCCAAGATCCACGGCTCAGTCTCAGGACTATCCCCGCTGCCTCAGGGGAATCTGCCAGCTACACTTAAGCAACGCTGTGTAAAGTGTAGCTGACAGATTCCCCTGAGGCAGCAGGTTGGTCCCGCGAAACGTTTGAGGGCTCTTCTGTGGTAACATCAGGGAAGGTGGCTGGCATCTGTTGCATTCCCATGCTCCTTTTTTCAAAGCTAAGTGTTTGCTATTTTTCCATTCAAATGCAGGGTGTGGGCATTGCTAGCTGCTATTTACCAGGTCACTGATGTTAATGGGCTTTCTGTTGGTGTATGTGGCACAGATTGATCTCTGGCCACGCTTTCACCGTATGCCAGTGTTTGCCGAGACCCTGGTGTAAATGTTGTTCTTTAAACATCAAGTATATGTTTATGAGAAGCACATATGGTTTTGATTGAGTTTTTCTTTTTCATATCAATATCCACTCTGAGAAGGTGACCAATTGCGTTTGGGCTACCATATGTTCAGTGTAGCAACCCGCACCCTGATAATATGCCTGTGTCCAGCACTGCAGAAGTAGAGCAAGAATTTCCAGTAGGAGAGAAGAGATGAGTTCATGGGTAACACCACAAAAAGGCAGCTCTTTTTTTTTTTTAATCTAATTTTCATACATGTGGAGGTTCTTTGTAAATGTAACCAGCACTAAATACAGTTTTCTTTCTTAACTAATAACAGGTCTGACAGGAGGCACCTCACTGCTTTCCAAGCTTGTGTAACAATCTCTCATTCTAAACAAGTACACCACATAACCTTTCACCACTGCAATCTAGTCACATTGGCCCTGCAGCGTCCCAACATACATATTGGAAAACAGAATATTGTTATGGGCATACTGTATGTATCCTCAGCGTATTAAATGATGTTACAGAGGTGCTGTCCTGGAGAAACATGTTAGAAAAAGGAAAAAAGTATTATATACTGAAAAAGAACTGGATAAACAAATCCAGTGTTACAGTGTAACATCCTCTCTCAAAGGAGGAAAGAGGCGATCATAATGCTTACTTACAAAGGATCTACTCCCTCTATTCATCTTTCTGTATAATTCCCTATCATCCAACTAGATTCTTAAGATCCTCCCAAGGTAATTTTCTTGTGGTTCCCTCTTTTCAGAGACTCCATTTGGAGCATTGCCCCATCACTATGGAATACGCTATCCCTTGATCTATGATTGGAATCCTCCTACAAGAAGTTCAAAAAAGATCTTTTTCTTTAGTGCTAGTCATAACTTATGATGGATTTATCCGGCAGCCAGATTTCAAGTTTTTGTTTTGTTCATGTCTGGTAACTATTGTGCTAGTCCAACAGCTATATGTATGTCTTCCCCCTCTGTCAATTTTTGTTATATTATCAGTTTTTATTTGTTAAATTGTTCCTGTCCAGTTGTGCACCTGGATCATACATCGCCTTGTCTTGATGAAGGGCGGTATAGCAAACACAAATAAACAGTCCACTGAATGATGGCTAAGCCTGCGGTTCTGAGGCCCCTTCGTGTAAATGGGTTTCTCCGGAACATGAGAAACATGTCAAGACTGACACTGCAGATGATCCTCAGATAACAAAATGCCAGAAGTGCAAAAAGGTTCATTTTTAATATCTTGTAGCCAAGTTATCACAGTGTGACAAGAAATTGTGACTCTGGGTGTGGGACATAGACTGGAAGACATGGAGCAGCATACGGATGAATGTGCAGAGGTTCTGGCATCCATGACTAAGCAATGGGAAGATGTGCACTGTGTGCCAGCTGCATTATCTGAAAAAGTTGAGGATCTGGCGAATAGGAGAAGGTGTAACCTGCAGTTCCATGGGGTGCCCAAGAGTCCTGAATAAATGGAATGTAATAGTGCAATTCAACACATTAGTGCAACCCTCCTGACAGAGGTTGACCCAGAATGAGTTCCAGAGCCGGATCAGATAAAGGCATAGGATGTTCATAGTACATTTGGAAGCCCATGGTCTTAAGATGGCTAAAGATATCGCTATGTGATGCCATGTCTTTCAGACATGTGAAAGAACAGCGAGGACTGTCTGAGCCAATGGAGCTTTTAAGTGGGATACATATTCTACCCTGATTACATTACAGCATCGGATGTTCAAACTACTTATCCTTAAGTTAAGGGAAGAAAAAGTCTGTTGCCTTACAGTTTACTAGGAATGGCAAAATATATCAATTCCAGAACTTGGAGGAAGCAAGAGATCTAGTTCAAGAGCTGGGCCTCACCACCCCAGCTAAAAACTTAGCAGGACTTAAAGAATCCACCTTTCCAATGCCCAAAATAGCAGCAGGTGGTTAGTGATAAAAGACAAAGAGCACCAGCCTGCTGAAAAGGAACTACTGAGACATTCTGATTATTTTCACTGCATCTCTTTTCAAGTCCTGTCCTCTTTGTGAGACTTGCTTTGCAGGCATTTCTGGTATATCTCAGTTAGAATGATATACCTGGATGCTTGATAGGAATGAGAGTGGATTAATTAATTGTGTGGGTGTGTAGGGGAGTCAATTATGAGTATGCAGATCTGTTTTAGAAGATGAGCGATTGAGGGTTGTTATGTGCCATCAAGTCAGTACCGACTCATGGAGACCCTCTGGAAAGTTGTTCTAAACTGTGTTCAGTCTTCAGTCAAGTGGCTCACTGTTGACAGAGTGGCACCCATAGCTGCTGTTATTGTATCAATCCATCTTATTGCTGACCTTCCTCTTTTGCGTTGATCTTCTACCTTGCCAAGCATGATGTCTTTCTTTAATGATCTCTCTTGTCACATGATGTGTCCAAAGTATGAAAGTCGAAGTATTGTCATCTGAGCTTCTAAAGAAAGTTTAGGTTTGATCTCTTCTAGTACTGACTGCTTTCTTCTTCTGGCAGTCCATGGAATACACAGTATTCATCGCCAGCACCATAACTCAAAGGCATCAATTTTCTTCCTAACTTTTTCACAGTCCAACTTTTGCATCCATATGACATTAGTGGAAATACCATGGCTCAAACAAATCAAATCTGCATGGAGAGACACATTTCTACTCTTCAGAATCTTGTCTAGGTCCTTCATAGCCATTCTGCCCAGAGCAATGCATCATCTGATTTCTTGGCTGCTTGTTGTTTCTTTACTGATACTTGATCCAAGTAGGTTAAGTTGTCTATTATTTCAATTTCTTCTCCATCAACAATGAACTTAAAAATCCTGGCAACTGGCAAAATCAATGCTTCTTTACATTGAAGTAGAGGCCCATTTTAAGACTATGTTCCGTGAAATTGAGAAGCAGATGTTTAAGATAGTCTTCACTTACAGCCAGTAATGTAGTACCAAAAGAAAAATTCAAAAAGCCCAAAACTAGGCTCAAAAAGAAAAAGAAAAAAATTACTATCCAATACCATGTGAGGTGAAAAACCAAACAAACAACCAGTTCAGAATTATCACCAAAAAAATATGTATATTGCCTAAACATACATAACAGAGGAAAAAAGACCTCAGCCACCTCCACCAGCATCGGCAAGAAGGAAAAGCCAGTCGATGGGACAGATGCCACTATAATGGAAACAGACTCATAAGAACATCAGCGGTAAAAAAAAACCTCTAAATAGTCTGAATTGGTTGTAAAGACACAGCAGAAAATGTAAACATGGTAAGAACAGCAGTTACCATGAGAGAAACAGCGTAATGTGGCAACACTTACCTGAAAATCAGCAGGATGTGAAGGTATCTGAAGGTGCAGAAGCTAAAAGCAGCAGTCCTTTAATGTGGGAACAGCAATCCAATGACAGGCAGCAATCCAATGTTGAGAACGAACACAGCAAACAAAATAACAGCTGGAGCCCCGACAACAGGTGTTTCGCCCGACAGCTTCTTCAGGGAGCTCAAGAAAATCCACAACACTGTTCTTGAAGCTAGAAATATATAATGCTGCTGGTCCTAAAACGCAACATTATCAAAAAGAAAAATACTCACATGGATTAACAGAAGCAATGTGGAAAACCAAAAGTGTTGAAGGAATCCACTAAACTTACATGATACAAAAATCCTCAAAAGAAAGAAGCACCGGAGTAACACTGCACACAACACCAGCTTGGAAATGCAAAAAGACACCAAGAAAGGACCCATTGAGCATGCGCACCTATAACGGCTTGACCAGTGATGTCAGAGGGAAACCCCCGAAAAATATGGTGTATATTTAAAAATAAATCAGAAGCATTATCAAAGCTCCATTGTTAGACAAAACTCTAAGGCTCTACAAATCATGCCTAAAAAATGCATTCAAGCCAGCTGGCAGTGAAAAAATGTATAGTTTATATCTGTGCTACAAAGGAAAACATCAAAGTATGAAAAAAACCACCTAACCCACCCAGACAGCAGAAATGGTAAAACTGAAAATTTTGAAGAATTAGAAACAGATCTTCCATTCAATAGAGTCATTAAGACCTTTAGGTGCTACAGTGTCTAAACGAAAAATCCAACATTGTTCCAGACGGGTTAAAGTCTTATTCCAATCATCCCCATAAACAGAAGGTAGACATTGTGCAATCACCAAGCAATGCAAATCTTCAAATTGATGCTGCAAAGACTGGCAATGTTGAACCAAAGGTGAACCTTCAACCATACGACGAAGACGACTCCTATGTTCAATGAGATGTGTCCGCAAAGTCCATATAGTCTTTCCAACATAGCCCAAGTTACAAGGACATCAAATTAGATATACCACCCCTACTCTATCACAGGTGGTGGAATGATGCAGTGCATATGTTTGATGATTATGTTGAAACGAATGACAAGTGCCCATTATCAGACAAACTGAACAACTTCCACAAGGACGATGACCTGATGTAAGATGAAATGTAGACTCCTTGCAAAAAAAATGCTGAAGGACATAAAAGATCTCTCAAATTAGAAGTCTTGGCATAGACAGATCTTATCTGCTGCTGAGAGAGACCTGGAGTCAAACGAATTATATGAGAATGACGATGAACAATCTTGGATAATTTGTAGCTCAAGGGATTAAACCGAGAAACAGAATGAACATATCCTGCATCCAAAGATATTGAACGATCACGAGGGGTAAGTAACCAAGCCCGATCATTGTAATGGGCATGAGTCCAGGCTTGACGGACCAGTTGAATTGGATAACCTTGGGCCAAAAAAGATTCTTTCAAACATTGTGAATGCACTTTATAATCAGACACTGTGGAACAGTTTTGATGAAAACAAAGGAACTGAGCCAAAGGCAAACTATTCTTGAGACGCTGTGGATGTGCACTGGTGAAATGAAGGAAGGCCATCCGATGGGTGGGTTTTGAATACACTGTGGAAACTAAATTATTCCCTTGACACATCAACAAAACATCCAAAAAAAGATATGGAAGTTGCAGTGTATTCCAACGAGAAAGCCGAGGAGTGGTCTTAGTGGTTAGGACAAGGTACTTCAGGCCGGATGGCCGGGGGTTCAAGTCCCACCTGGGGACAGCAATCTCAGGCCAGAGGGACTGGGATTTCTAGTCCTATAGGAACGCCTTGTGGTCTTGGGCAAGCCACTTAACCCTCCATTGCCCATGTTCCCTGTAAGTATTAGTGTATGTCTCTCATATCCCCTCGTGTTAAATGTATCCCCCAATTGACTGCTTTGACCCGGTGAAAAGCGGGATATAAATACAGCTAAATAAATAAAATATAAATAAAGCAAGATTTACATCACAGTGATTAAGCCACTGATGAAATGACATCAATCGTTCTTCCGTGCCTGTCCATAGAAGGAATACATCATTTATGTATCGGACCCATAGACGAATGTCAGATTGAAAAGGACCATCCACCAGCCAACAACTCTCAAATTGCACCATATAAAGATTAGCAATAGATGGGGCCAGTGGCCCCCATGGCCACTCCCTTGATTTGCTGATAAAAAATCCCATCAAAACAAAAAAAAGGTTTCTGGTCATGGCCAACGTCATAAGTCGAACTATAAACTCCACTTTAGATGCACTCAGATCTTGACGAGCAACCAGAATGGCTCGACCAACCACCGAAGCTTCATGTTGTGGAATGTTGGTGTATAGAGAGGAAACATCCATGGTAACCATTAATAAATCAGTCAGTAAATCTGTATCTTGACCAGTGGCCAATAGCTAAAGGAAATGCATGGTGTCCCGTAAATAGGAGGGTATACGAAACACCATCAGATACAAAAAAAGAATCAACATATGTCGAAAGTGGTTTCATTGAAACTGTTCCACAGTGTCTGATTATAAAGTGCATTCATAGCATTTGGAAGAATCTTTTTTGGCCAAAGGTTATCCAATTCAACTGGTCCGTCAAGCCCGGACTCATGCCCGTTACAATGATCGGGCTTGGTTACTTACCCCTCATGATCATTCAATATCTTTGGATGCAGGATATGTTCATTTTGTTTCTCGGTTTAATCCCTTGAGCTACAAATTATCCAAGATTGTTCGTCAGTCTCATAATTCGTTTGACTCCAGGTCTCTCTCGGCAGCAGATAAGATCTGTCTATACCAAGACTTCTAATTTGAGAGATCTTTTATGTCCTTCAGCATTTTTTTGCAAGGAGTCTACATTTCATCTTACATCAGGTCATCGTCCCTGTGGAAGTTGTTTGGTCTGTCTGATAATAGACACTTGTCATTCGTTTCAGTACAATCATCAAACTTATGCACTGCATCATTCCACCACCTGTGATAGAGTAGGGGTGGTATATCTAATTCAATGTCCTTGTAACTTGGGCTATGTTGGAAAGACTATACAGACTTTGGGGACACGTCTCATTGAACATAGGAGGAGTCTTCGTCGTATGGTTGAAGGTGCACCTTTGGTTCAACATTGCCAGTCTTTGCAACATCAATTTGAAGATTTGCATTGTTTGGTGATTCCACAATGTCTACCTTCTGTTTATGAGGGTGATTGGAATAAGACTGACCCATCTGGAACAATGTTGGATTTTTCGTTTAGACACTGTAGCACCTAAAGGTCTTAATGACTCTACTGAATGGAAGATCTGTTTCTAATTCTTCAAATTTTTCAGCTTTACCATTTCTGCTGTCTGGGTGGGTTAGGTGGTTTTTTTCATACTTTGATGTTTTTCTTTGGAGCACAGATATTAACTATACATTTTTTCACTGCCAGCCGGCTAGAGTGCATTTTTCAGGCATGATTTGTAGAGCCTTAGAGTTTTGTCTAACAACGGAGCTTTGATAATGCTTCTGATTTATTTTTAAATATACGTCGTTTTTTGGGGGGGGTTTCCCTCTGTCAACACTGGGCAAGCCGTTATAGGTGCACATGCTCAATGGGTCCTTTCTTTGCGTCTTTTTGCATTTCCAAGCCGGCGTTGTGTGAAGTGTTACTCCGATGCTTCTTTCTTTTGAGGATTTTTGTATCATGTAAGTTTAGTGGATTCCTTCAACACTTTTGGTTTTCCATGTCGTTTCTGTTAATCCATGTGAGTATTTTTCTTTTTCTTTTTGATAATGTTGCTTTTTAGGACCAGCAGCATTATATATTTCTAGCTTCAAGAACAGCATTGTGGATTTTCTTGAGCTCCCTGAAGAAGCTGTCAGGTGAAACACCTGTTGTCGGGGCTCCAGCTGTTATTTTATTTGCTGTGTTCGTTCTCCACATTGGATTGCTGTCTGTCATTGCATTGCTGTTCCCACATTAAAGGGCTGCTGCTTTTAGCTTCTGCACCTTCTAATACTTTCACAGCCTGCTGATTTTCAGATAAGTGTTGCCACATTACGCTGTTTTTCATAGTAGCTGCTGTTCTTACCTTGTTTACATTTTCTGCTGTGTCTTTACAACCAATTCAGACTATTGTTCAGAGGTTTTTTTGACCGCTGATGTTCTTATGAGTGAGTGTTTCGATTATAGTGGCATCTGTACCATTGACTGGCTCTTCCTTCTTGACGATGCTGGCGGAGGTGGCTGGGGTCTTTTTTCCTCTATGTTATGTCTGTTTAGGCAACAAATATTTTCTGATAATAATTCTGAACTGGTTTTTTGTTTGGTTTTTCACCTCATGTGGTATTGATAGTAATAATTTTTTCTTTTTCTTTTTCAGCCTAGTTTGGGTTTTTTTGAATTTTTCTTTTGATGTTTTTGGCTCCTTGGGGATTTTTTTATTATATAGTAATGTAGTATCAGCATAATGAAGGTTTTTGATGAGTCTCCCACCAATCTTCACACTTCTGTTGTCTTCATACAGTCCTGTTTCTCTGATGATTTGTTCTGTATATAAATTAAATAGGTAGGGGGAAAGCATGCAGCCTTGTTGTATACCTTTTCTGATTTTAAACCATTCTGTTTTTCCTTGTTCCATTCGAAGGTTGTGCAAGAGAACTATCAGGTGTTCTGGTATACCCATGCTTCTTAATGTGGCCCAGAGTTTCTCATGGTTTACATAGTCAAAAGCCTTGCTGTAGTCAATAAAACACATATAGATATCCTTTTGGATTTCTTTAGTCTTTTCAACATTCCATCTCACATCCACAATTGTGTGTCTAGTTCCTCACCCTTTCCTGAACCTTGTTTGCACTTCAGGCAGTTCTCGTTACAGGTATGGTTGTAGTCTTTGCTGAATAATCTTCAGTAGAATCTTGTCAGCATGTGGGATCAGAGCGATTGTGCAATAATTTCTAGAGTCAGTTGATCACCTTTTTTTCAGAATTGGTATAAACACAGCTCTTTTCCAGTCAGTTGGCCATGATGTGGTCTTCCAAATTTCCTGTCAGAGCTTTCTAAGTATGGTAACAGCTGCATCAGAACAGATTGCTGTAATACTTGAACGGAAATGCCATCAATGCCTGGTGCTTTGTTCTTTGAAAAGGCTTTCAATGCTGCTTTGACTTCTTCTTTCATTATCAATGGTTCCGGATTATAAGGTACAGGTTGAAACAGCTGATGGCCCACTTGATATGTATCATATAACTCTGTATATTCTTGCCACCTTTGCTTTATCTTATCATCATTCAGCATGGATCCTTGAGCATCTTGTAACATTCCAATTTGAAGATGGAATTTTTTCTTTAACTCTCGAAGCTTTAGGAAAGCCGATGCTATTCTTCTAATAGTTTCTGTTTCTATTTCCTTGCATGTATCACTGTAGTACTTCTCCTTGTCTTGTCTTGTTGCACATTGGAAATCTGTTGGACTTCTGTGATTGCCTCGCTTTCTCATTTTAGCTTCTCTGCATGTCTGGGCAATTTTCAGAGTTTCTTCAGTCATCCATTTTGGCCGTTTTTGCTTTTTCAACTTCTGCAGAGATTCCTCACTTTTTTCATGTCATTCCATAACTCTTCTGGAGCTCTGTCATTTGTATCTAAAGCAGCAAATTGATTTTGCATGCAGTCTTAAAATTCTGGTGGTATATTCTCACGGTCATATTTTGCTACATTCATGATTGGCTTGCTCATTTTCACCTTTTGCTTGAGTTTGCATACCAGTAGTAGGTGATCTATACCACAGTCAGCTCCAGGTCTTGCCTTTGTTGACGTTATAGAGCTTTTCCATAGTTGACAGATGTAGTCAATTTGATTTTTTTTTACAATCCATTGGGTGAAGTCCATATGTACAGTCACCACTTGTGCTGCTGGAAGAAGATGTTTGAGATGAATAGATCATTGATCGTGCAGAATTCTATCAATCAGTCTTTCTCCAGCTTCATTTCTGTTAACAAGTCCATAGTTTCCAACCACTTTGCCGCCTTCTTTGTTGCCAACTTTTGCATCCAGTCACCCATGACTATCAGGATATCCTGTTTGCATGTTCTGTCAATTTCAGAAAATAAAGGCAGAAACTTTGAATAGGGTGAAGTAGGTTTAGAAGTTACTTGTTTTTATCTGTGGGGCTTCTCCTGAAGGGAGAGATGCCTCATGGGCAGGGACCAACCAAATTCATGGGAAAAAATGTGCAATTTCACGGGAGGTCTTTGAAAATTCAATATATTTCACGGAAAATTCACAGGCCTTTATTTCAACATTTTATGCGAACCTTAACTAGCAGTTATAGTGTCTATTTCAAGTAATTGCTGTCAACTGTCAGAATGGAGGACAAAAACCATGGCCAACACAAGGAATATCCAAAAAGAACTTTATTGAAGACACAATTAAACAACAAATACTCAGGCATTCACAGTTTTGAGTTCTTTGCAATAATCACTTGATTTGTCAAAATGCTCGTCAACAGTCTCTGGCGCTGCAGTGCACTGACAGTCGTGTATTGGCTCACACTCCTTTCAGCATCAACACTGTTTGTGGGCACAGATAAGTATCGTAGCGCCAACCAGCTCAATAGCGGGAATCTGCCAGTGCTTGCAAACCACAATGTGACAGATGTTTCTGCGGGAACATCTACAGCCACTGCTTTGTAAGCTGCAAATTCAGCCAAGAGATGATGGTCATCCATTCCAGGTATGTTCTGTATCAACTCATCACATTGACTTTATGCAGGTCTTGCTTTTGCAAACACTCTGACCGACTTCAAGAAGTTCAGCCCTGGCTGGGAGAATCGTTGACAACCTGTAGGTTTGTAGTATTGACTAAGCTTGTCAGCGGTATCTTCAAAGGCCTTTTTGTACTTGGCGACAATGGCAATACTTGCTTCGTATTCTGCCCAAGCCAGAATGTCTATCACTTTGTTGTACGCCAGATGTATGCAAACAAACATCGGTGGACTCAAACCATGTGAGCAAGTCTACAAGCTTCACTGCATTAGCAGTGATGAAGTTCACATCTTCTGCGACGACAGCAGGATCATCAAGAAGCTCGTACAATTCAGTCAGTGCATTTGTTGTATCTCTCAGTTGCAATCCTTCAGCCTTCAGCAATGGAATCTTTGTAGAACTGGATGAATTTGGCATGGTGCATAACAGTTTTAAACCAGCTGTTCCACCTGGTAACTACTACTGGGATAGGAGGCAGCGGCACTTCTGTTTCAGTTTTCACAGCCAAGAATGCCTTGTATCTGCCCTTCCTAGCAGAGCAGTAACTAAAAATGGACTTGAACAATGCCACCAGACAATCGATGTGTTTGAGGTTTTTCGCCAGGTCTCACCAACCAGGCTAACAATGTGCACGTTGCATGTACAGTGAACAGCGTTCGGTAGCACTGCTGCTATTTTCTCAAACGCTTTGGACATGTATGATGCATTATCAGTTACGAAAGCACTAACGTTATTGTAAGAAATTCCCATGTTAGCCACACAGGCAAGTACATCTTGGCTAACAGTAACTGCATTTACCTTTTCAAGATAAATGACATCAGCTAAATAGGCAGTCGGACGAGCTGCAGATGCTTTAACTTCAGTAACAAACAAAATATGCAAACAAAACCTGTCCTGAGAATCGCTGGCTTCATCAGTAACAATTGCAACGGATGGCGCAGCTGACAAAAGTTCCTTCAATTGTTGTTTGTGGTTGGAAAAAACTCTGTTGGAAGTCTGTTCGCAAGTGTTGTGAAGCAGGCAACAGCCCAAGGTTCGGGATGTGGTTTTGTAGGTAGGAGCGCAAGGTGGGATGATCTAGTTTTTCCAAAGGAATGTTAGCTTCAGTAAATGCTTCAACCAATTCAAATACAGCCATATTGCATGTGTCCCTCGCTTCCGTGCTACGTGAAAACATTCCCGTAACCGTCATCTGCTTTTTTGCCTTTCTATCCAGTGCTTCTTCTGCTGCTTTTTGGAAGCATGAACTGACAATTCCAAGTGCCTGTCAATACTTCCTTTCCTGGTGTGATCAACAGTAACGTTACAGTACGAACAAAATAATTTTCCAGAATTGGCATGTAAAGTTCCCTTTTGATACTGCTTAGCTCGTTCTGCAGAAGAGACATGTTCAGCTTTCTTCATTATCGACATCATTGATGCACTTTGACATAATTCAATTTTTAATTCAGACTAAACGCTCCCAAATTGAAGCACCCTGCCTTCAAATTATGGTGGTGGCAAAGAATACCGTGTATACTGTGGACTACCTGAATCAGGCTGTAAGTAAACGCTCCCAATTGAAGCACCCTGCACAGTTCTTTTATCGGGGCCCAGAGATGACGTTGGAAGGGCTGCCATACACAGGTCAGCAGCTCAGTTGGTGGTAGAAGAGATTGAAGCACCCTGCGCAGTTCTTTTCATCAGGGCCAAGAGATGACATCAGAAGGGCTGCTCCTGAACCGGCTCTCACACCCCTCCGCGGGCATTAGGCTGTAAGCAAACGCTCCCAAATTGAAGCACCATGCACAGTTCTTTTTATCGGGGCCCAGAGATGACAACAGAAGGGCTGCTTCCGAACTGGCTCTCTCGCCCCTCCACGGGAATCAGGCTGTAAGTAAACACTCCCAAATTGAAGCACCATGTGCAGTTCTTTTATCGGGGTCCAGAGATGACATCAGAAGGGCTGTCACATACAGGTCAGCAGCTCCCAAACCGGCTCTCTCACCCCTTCGCGGGAATTTCACATTTTTCATGGAAGATGGCCAAATTCACGGAAAATGCCACGGCCGTGAAATCGTGAATTAGGTTGGTCCCTACTCATGGGTGCCAAGCTGCCACATCTCTGCCTGTTCATTTATCTTTGCTTTTGATGATCTTTATATTAGATGGCTGGACAAATAAAAGTTGCCTCTAAAATTCTAAAGGAATGAATGTCTGTTCTTCAAGGAGGCTAGGCACTCATCTGCATGTCTGCTTTGTATGGGAGATGCATCTCTTGATAAAGGATGAGCTTCTGCTGCATTCTCTAGAATTCCCTATGGAATCATTTTGTTTCCAATGTGCAGAAACATAAAATTAGGGGAGAGGGGAAGGTTGGGATATTGTTTCCCCCAAGATCTTCCTGTACAAGTTATAGAATCTTTTTCTGACCCTAATAGTAGTTACTTGCAACCACAACCAATAATTTTATCCGTGTTTATGCACGTAATGGGAGCCAGGTTCAGTTTTACAAGCACCTGAAAGACACATTGTTGAGAGTGGGAGAGGGGACTTGGGTGATGGGGGTGATTTTAATCTAGCCCTACACCACCAACTGGATTCCTCAAGTGGGGACACTCACAGGGTAGCTATTAAGAAAGCTTTCACTTTGAAGGTTTTTGATACTTGGTGAACACTGAACCCACAAAGGAAGATATACACCTTATTTTCAACCATCCATCACACCTATACCCATATGATGTGTTTCCAGATCCATCCTAAGCCAGAATGGAGGAGATAGTTTTTAAGAAAATAATATGGTTAGACCATTTGCCCCGTATTTGTGGAAACAGGCTCAGACAAATTTGGGGAGAAGGTTCTAGTGACTTAAGGAGCCCCTCCTAAATAATAAAGAAACAGTTTGGTGGCGTGGTCTATATAAGATTATTTTATGTAAAATGAGATCAAAAATATATACTTATCCAAACACATGGTGGGACACCTTCAAGGTCGTCATAGGCACAGTGGTGGTGTGTGCTAGCAGGCACAAAAAGCTGCAGGGTGTTTATCCCAGGATATCGAAAAGGTAGAGGCAAAAGGACAAGAGTTGTCCCCCTGTGTCACATAAATTGATAGAGCACCAGGGTGCGTTGTAGGCACTCTGGACAGAGCAACAGCTGTGTTTTACAGAAAAGCAGGTGTATAAACCTTGAGCTTCCCAACTTAAGCACAGATGGCTGAGGAAGCATAGCGTAGTTCTACAGAGAGATAAAAGTGAGCTTATGGTAGATGAGGAGTAATGATTCAATATGGTACTTATTACTATAAACTGTACACATCCAAGGCTGTGACAAGGAGACAACAAGGTAGTTATATTTAAGATTTACTTGCCTGTTCTATCATTAGAACAAGTAGGAGTAATGGAAGCAGAAATGACTGTTGGCCCTTACGCCCAGCAAAGCACCTGGGCTGGATGGTCTATAAGAAGTCTGTGGACTTGCTGACCATGCGTTTGACAGCTCTCACTCTAATAGAGAGAGTGGGGAATTGCTTGGTTCTATCAATTAAGTGGGAATTACTCTTATCCATAAACTGGGTAAAGATCTGGAGCTTTGCTTCTCTTATAAGCCAATTTCTCTTTGAAACTTAGATGTGAAACTGCAAATATTCTTGCAGTTCAGTTGAGCACATTTATTGGGCGAATTTTACATGAGGACTAATCCGATTTAATCCCCAACAGATTGATGAGGTTCAAAGTCCATAGGGTGGTAAATCATGCTGTATCCCACTGATCCTATTTGCAATAGATGCTGTAAAAGCATTTGATTGGAAGGAGTGGGCTTTTTTACATGCTGTTCTTCAGAGATATGGGTTTGAACCCATCATTTGATATTGAATCGGGGTCCCTATGCTAAACCTGTGTGAATGGGTCACGGTGGGGGTTGAAACAGATATTTCACATATCACCTTGTGTCCCACCCACAGGCACTCGTCAGGCTCTGTTGGCCATTCACCAGGAGATCCACCAGTTGCATGCCACAGCAGACACAATGGCAGGGGCGCTCCTCCATATTGCGGATGCCCAAGAGGCCATAGCTGCCCATATACAGCAGCCAGCTCTGTGTGATGATGCAGAGGCTTTAAACAGAGAGAAAATGGGTTTAAAACTGCAGCTTTCCTCTAATGCACACATTAAGGCAGGCAAGGAAGGGGTTAAAGCACAAGCCCAGAGAAACTCTCTGCACAGAAAGGCAGTGAGAGCGCCACACCCCAGCTCCAGGACAAACAGAGGAGCTGACGTAAGAGGCAAGGGGGCGGAGTCAAACCGGATAGGACAGCCCAATGCTCTTAACCAGGAAGTAACAGAGAGAGTTAGTCTGGTGGAGAGATCGAGTAGGAGTCTTGGTCTGGGAAGGAGATCGTGTGAGAGATTGAGTGAGAGACCAAGGAGAGTTCGTGGAGGAGCAGGAGAACAGGAAGTGTTCAGGCAGGAGACTCAGGACCTGACTCTGACCAAGAGGCAGAGAGAAGCAAAGGGTGAAGCAGCCATTGCCAGGATAGCACATGGTGCTGGGAGAGTTGCCATCCAGACTGCTGTGAGACACGGAGGTCTCAGAGAAAGCAGTGGAGCAAGCTTCCTCTCAGAGAGAGAGAGAGAGGTCAACGCGAACCAGACAGCCAGGAGAAGCAGGTGGGAACATACTTTTATTCTCATGGGGAGAGGCTGGAACCCTTAACCAGAAGAGATAGTATATCTTCCCTAGAGGCTGTGAACAGAGGTGAGAGTTTAAACAAGTATAAAACTCTGTATGATAAGCTGCCTAAGCGTTCCAAGTGCAGGAAGCCAGATACTAGCAAAAGCTTTGGAAGCACCTCAGCTGTCCTTAATTCATCAGCTGATGGTAGCCTTCGACGAGAGAAGCAAAAGCTAGCTCACGCTGTGCCAGTGAAACAGGAGCAGTGCAAGAACAGAGACTTGTCTTTTTACCCAACTTTGCAACCCAGACGTACTAGAAGAGGAGCCAGCCAGCTGAGTTCCTTTAACACCACTTTAAAGGAGGCTGCTGATTCTAGTTATAATCATATTCCACGGAGGGAAAGGAATAGGGAGTGGAAACAGCTTAGACACTATTTGGAACCATGGAAGCCTGTTGATCTGCAGTACCCTGATTTGAATCAAGAGACGTCTGACTCAGATGTTGAATCCATGCAGTTAGGTTCAACCAAATCAGATAGGTCTTATTCTGACATGGAAGCAGACTGTGCTGTGTGTTACCAAGAGTGAAGCTGTTAATAGTATTGTATAAGAGAAGTGCTGATAAGTAATTCATGCTACTGAGTTTGCACGGGGAGAAGCAGAGTTCTGCTGGAGTGAAACTCAATGTCTGTAAGCAGCTGAGTATGGTTAAAGCTATGGAAGTGATTAGCTGCTACTGAAGCTGTTCGTGTATGAGAAGAAGTTGAATTAACCTTGTACATAATCTGACAACCCTGAGAAGGATCAGGTTGGACTGTATTTCATTTGGACTTTATCTTGGCTTATAAAGTATCCACCGTTTTGTTTCTGATTAGAGGAGGTAGATGACAGAATCCTGTGCAACAAATAAAGTTTTTGTTATCACACACAAAACTTTGGCTGTCTTTCGTTTGGGCCACAACTACAGGGATACCAAGCATCAGCACTTACAAGGATAATCTGGCACATTTCCCACTCTTCCAGGCAACCGCCTATACGCTGAGAAAGGGGGTGTGACATCTGGCACCAGAAGCTGCACCAGCAGTACCGCAACAGAGGGGTGAACATAAGAACATAGGATCATAAGATATGCCATACTGGGTCAGACAAAGGTCCATCAAGCCCAATATTCTGTTTCCAACAGTGGCCAATCTATGTCATATGTACCTAGCAGTTTCCCCAAGGGACACAGGTTCCACAATGCTAGTATTGGTTCAAGCATTGATATCCGGGGTCCCTTCTTAATAATGGTTTATGGACCTTTCCTCCAGGAACTTGTCCAAACCTTTTTTAAACCCAGCTACACTAACAGCCTTTACTACATCCTCTGGTAACAAATTCCAGAGTTTGATTACACATTGAGTGAAAAAATATTTTCTTTTATTAGTGTTAAATAGTTTACCCTGTATCTTCATTGCATGTCCCCTAGTCTTCCTATATTCTGATAAGGTAAACAATCGATCTACGTTTACCCGTTCCACTCCGTTCATTAATTTATAGACTTCTATCATATCTCCCCTCAGCTGTCTCTTTTCCAGGTTAAAGAGCCCTAACCTTTTTAGCCTTTCTTCATAGGAGTATCCTTCCATCCCCTTTACCATTTTGGTGGCCCTTCTCTGAACCTTTTCTAAAATCACTATATCCTTTTTAAGATACGGCAACCAGAATTGCACACAATATTCAAGGTGCGGTCTCACCATGGAACGATATAGAGGCATTATAATATCTTTTGTTATATTTTCCATTCCTTTCCTTATCATAACTAGCATTCTATTTGCTCTCTTGGCCGCTGCTGCACACTGGGCCGAGGGTTTTAACACGGTATCCACAATGACGCCTAAATCTTTTTCCTGGGTGGTGGTTCCTAATGTGGAACCTTGCATCGTGTAACCATAGTTTGGGTTGTTCTTTCCTAGGTGCATAACTTTGCACTTGTCCACATTAAATTTCATCTGCCATTTGGATGCCCAGTCTTCCAAATTATCCAGATCCTCCTGCAGTTTTCCACAATCCTCTTGGGTTTTAACAACTTTAAACAGTTTTGTGTCATCTGCAAATTTGATAACGTCACTAGTTATTCCCTTTTCCAGGTCATTTATGAATATGTCAAAAAGTAGCGGACCCAGTACAGATCCCTGGGGTACTCCACTATTCACCTTTTTCCATTGGGAATATTGGCCATTTAGCCCTACCCTCTGCTTTCTATCTTTTAACCAGTTCCCGATCCACAATAGTACACTGCCTCCTATCCCATGACTTTTTAGCTTTGCCAAAAGTCTCTGATAGGGGACCTTGTCAAAAGCTTTCTGAAAGTCCAGATACACTATATCAACCGACTCACCTTTGTCTACCTGTTTATGCACACCTTCAAAAAAACAGATCAGATTAGTAAGACAAGATCTTCCTTGTCTAAAGCCATGTTGGCTGTCTCCCATTAGGCCATGACTATCTACATGCTGTGTAATTTTGTTCTTTATGATGGTTTCTACCATTTTCCCTGGTACTGACGTCAGGCTCACCGGTCTGTAATTTCCCGGGTCACCCCTGGAACCCTTTTTAAAAATTGGTGTTATGTTGGCGACCCTCCAATCTTCAGGTATTACAGATGATTTTAATGAAAGTTCACAGATTACCAATAGCAGGTCTGCAATCTCATATTTCAGTTCTTTCAACACTCTGGGATGTATACCATCCGGTCCAGGTGATTTGCTACTATTCAGTTTATCAAATAGTTGTAATATATCTTCCTGGTGTAGCGATATTTCTCTCAATTCCTCTGCAGTATCACCTTTAAATACCACTTCAGTCTTGGGTAACATCCCTACATCTTCCTCAGTAAAGACCGAAGCAAAGAATTCATTCAGTCTCTCTGCTATAGCCTTGTCTCCTCTTACTGCCCCTTTTACCCCTCTATCATCTAATGGTCCAATTGACTCTCTCACAGGCCTTTTGCTACGAATGTACTTGAAAAAGTCTTTATTTCGTGTTTTTGCTTCCGTAGCAAGTTTCTTCTCAAATTCCCGCTTTGCCTGCCTTATCAATGCTTTGCATTTAACTTGCCAGTGCTTGTGCTGTTTCCAGTTTTCATCATTTGGCTCTTTTTTCCATTTCCTGAAGGTTGCTCTTTTGGCAGCAACAGCCTCTCTGACCTCACCTTTAAACCATGCTGGCAGTTTTTTGGACTTTCTTCCACTTTTCTTAATGCGTGGAATACAGCTGGTCTGGGCTTCGAGGATAGTATTTTTAAATAACACCCAAGCTTGCTGTAAGTCTTTAACCTTTGGAACCGCTCCTTTTAGTTTTTTCCGAACTATATTCCTCATTCTATCATAGTCTCCCTTTTGAAAGTTAAAAGGTAGTACTGTGGATTCCTTTACTATCTGTCTTCCACTGATTAAATCAAACATGATCATACTATGATCACTATTGCCAAGTGGTCCCAACACCCTTATTTCTTGCACCAGATCTGGCATTCCACTAAGGACTAGGTCCAGTATGGCTTCCCCTCTGGTTGGTTCATGAATCAGCTGCTCCAAGAAGCAGTCATTTATTTCATCTAGAAACTTTATCTCTTTAGCTTGTCCTGCTGTGACACTGTCCCAGTCGATACCGGGGTAATTGAAATCACCCATTATTACTACTCTGTTGTGGCTTTTGTTAGATTCCTTGATTTCTTTGAGCATTTCATCATCCATTTGTTCATTCTGGCCAGGCGGTCGATAGTATACTCCCACTGCCATCACCTTCCCCTTCATAAATGGAATTTCAATCCATAGAGATTCTACAGCAAATTTTGTTCCCTGCAAAACTTTAATCCTTTCTGACTCAATGCCCTCTCTAACATAGAGCGCAACCCCTCCACCAATTTGTTCAGCTCTATCATTACGATATAGTTTGTATCCAGGTATCACAGTGTCCCACTGGTTATCCTCCTTCCACCATGTCTCTGAGAGTGCAATCATAACTAACCTCTCATTTAGTGCTATATATTCTAATTCTCCCATCTTATTGTTTAGACTTCTAGCATTGGCATACAAGCATTTTAGAGACTGTATTTTATTAATATTAATCTGGCTATTGGTAGGCATGGGTAATTGGGAATCTTTATGCTCTGTCTGCTCCTTACTCAAGGGCATTTGGGCTACTATACTCCCTTTTGGAACCTCACTGCTTTTGGTAGTATCCTTCAAGGATACCTTTGTCCGAACAATGCGCTCTTGGGTGACTGTCGGCTTTCCCCTATTTTCTAGTTTAAAAGCTTCTCTATCTCTTTTTTAAAGGTTAATGCCAGCAGTCTGGTCCCATCCTGATTAAGGTGAAGCCCATCCCTTCGGAAGAGCCCCCCCTTTCCCCAGAATGTTCCCCAGTTCCTAACAAATCCAAAACCCTCATCCTTGCACCATTGTCTCATCCACGCATTGAGACTCCGGAACTCTGCCTGTCTTTTGGGTCCTGCACGTGGAACAGGAAGCATTTCGGAGAACGCTATCCTGGAAGTTCTGGATTTCAACTTCCTACCTAAAAGCTTAAATTTAGCCTCCAGAACTTCCCTACCACATTTTCCTATGTCATTGGTACCAACATGTACCAAGACAGCAGACTCCCCCCCAGCACTATCTATGATCCTATCTAGGCGGTGCGTGAGATCTGCTACCTTCGCACCAGGCAGGCATGTTACCAGGCGATCATCACGTCCACCAGCCACCCAGCTATCTACATTCCTAATGATTGAATCACCAACTATAACAGCTGTCCTGACCCTCCCCTCATGGGGACATGGCCCTGGAGAAACATCCTCGGTGCGAGAGGGTTTTACATCACCTGGAGGACAGGTCCTAGTTACAGGATCACTTCCTGCCACACCAGGGTGATGCTCTCCTGTCACGTGACCTCTCCCCTCCATGGCAACAGGGATGCTGCCAGATTGGAGGTGGGACTTCAGGACTATATCCCTGTAGGTCTCGTCTATGCACCTCTCTGTCTTATGCTTTCCAAGTCTGCTACTTTAGCCTCTAGAGAACGGACTCGTTCCCTGAGAGCAAAGAGCTCCTTGCATCTAGTGCACACGTAAGACTTCTCACCAACTGGGAGAAAATCATACATGTGACACTCAATGCAAAAGACTGGAAAGCCCCCATCCCGCTGCTGGACTGCTGTCTGCATCTTAGTTTTAAGTTTGTGTTTAGATCTAAGTTCTTTACTTACTAAGCGTTGCTATGGCTATTTATACTAATAAATCTGTACCTAATATGTGTAATATACCTTGTTCACCTGAAGCTTAACTCATCTCAGGTCCTTAGTGTATGACTGATTTGGGTAATGAGCTTCACCTGAGAGCCCCTCCTGCCTTTTAAGATGTGTAAGTACCTATAAAGCTACAATTATCCCAGGGGTGGGTGGGCGTGGGGAGGGAGGGAGGGAAATAACACTTATTAAAAGAGGGCTGCTACACAGTACCCTGTCTTGTGCTGCTGAGGTAAGCTATATTCTGATTTGATTTAAATTATAGCTCTTAGCTGCTGCTAGGCTCTAACTTCTTATGAAATTTAAACTACAAGCTCTCTGCTGGGTTCTAAATTTAACCAGAAAGCTCTCTTCTGTGTTTTAAATTTAAGCTAAAAGTACTTTGCTGATGCTAGGCGCTGAGTGACTATTAAATGTAAACTACAAGCTCTCTGCTGGGTTCCAAATGTAACCAGAAAGTTCTCCTCTGTGTTTTAAATTTAAACTGCTGCTACTAGGCCCTGACTGATTTAACAAAAAATAGTGGGTTCACAGATTAATTAGCTTTAATACAAAGAATTCCTTTTAGAAAATTACCAGAAGTATATACTCACAGTTGCATATCTCTCTCCAGAAGTAACAGTCCCTTTTTCTAGTCCTTCAAGACAGAGGATCACAGAGCTCTGGTTGAGCTATTTATGCCTGTGCTGCTGAAGTAAGCTGTGACCAACTTCCTGGGTAATTAACAGTCCTTCCTTGGATAGGAGTCTTTCAAAATGGCCTTTTGATCTGCCACCTAGTGTTAACACCTATTGAAAAGGTTTCACAGGTCTGTTGCCCCCTAGGTAGAAGGACTCTTTGTAAAGGTCTCTAGAAGACTATTTGTTGCTCAAAGAGTAGGTGGGTTGGGCCGTGGTCGCCGTGGCCGGCCACGGAGGATGTGAACATTACAAATAAAAACATCACAACCTATGTGTTTGTTTCCAATGTGTGGCACTGTGGTCCCCTACGTACTCTGCACCCCATGTTGTCTCCCTGCCCACATGTGCCTACCCATGCCCCTCAGGGGTGAGGTTTCTGTACTGCCACCTAACTTTGCACATAGGTCATACCATGCCCTGGGTGCCATGGACTGTGGCAGGTGGTCACCCTCCTACCTATGCGTGGGGGTATACCCAACCTCTCCCGTTGCCCAGCAAGATGTTCACGGTGGTACGTGTCTGTTGTAAGATCTGTCACCCTCTCTCACCCCATACACTCTCCATCATTGGACACACATGTGTGACCATTCTCCCTGCCCACACCAGGGCCTATGTGGCTGTCTTCCCACATAGGCTTGCATGCGGCACAGGCAGACAAAGGTAGCTTGCTTCGGTCAGCTGATCACTGTTCACTAGCGCTTGTTGTCCCCCACTGCTCATCTTCGGGACATGCATCGACCTGTGTCGCCCTCACCAGCTATTCCCCTCTGTGCAGCTCCTGGGTACAGCATTCCCTCTTACCCTCCATGCCACATACCTGCTGCTAGCCTTTTCCCCTATTTCCCCACAAGCATGGTGCATCAGATATAGTGCCCACACATCACACACAGCACACATCTGACCATAGCTTTTGGGACACACTCCACATTGGCAAATCACAGGGACACCATGGGACACAGACACCTACGCACACAGGCAGCCCCCACACCTGTGTGTGGAGACGGTCCATGTATGTTCTCTATGTCTACCACGCATACACATAGGGATCTACACATATGTCCCATACTCACGTACACACTCAGTCTGTGGGGGAGACACGTGACCATTGTGCTGTACATACAAACTTTTTTATTTACATATATACATTTGTACATATTTAGAGATGTACCACCGAGACTGAGGGCGTTAGATGACCTCACATACATCCTAAAAGACCTCAAGACATTGTTATTTGTAGAAACATATGAGCATTCAGGCAACATCCTCTCCCCCAACATTAACACTACTACCTCCGCCAACGAAACACACCCCCATCCCCACACACATATCATACGACGTTCTGAAATACCTCCATTGTAGTGTCTACACAATGGTAACTGTACTAAATGTTTACACGTACTCTAACGTTAAATGAAATCCTCCAATTGTAATGTGACGTGACCTCCTTGATTGGAGGAAAAGGTGCCATACACATATGTCAACATATAAAACCAAAAATTAAAACAACCCTTGTCCTGTGCCGGTAGACAGGACAGCACAGGGCACATGTGTGGGCGCCCCTATGCCCCTTAAATGCTCCAGAGACACCCATCTGGGGATGGCTGTCAAGATGCACCACCCATAGCAGCTGCATGTGCATCTCAGTAGGCAACCACTGAATGGCGCCTGCCAGCCACCGAATGGTGAGGTCCTGGGTCTGCTGTTGTTGCAGCATGCCACCCACTGCCACATACAGGTTCCACACACACCTGCCACCATGTGGCCAGTGTTTGTGTGGTGGCATGAGCGTGGATCCTGTCTGTGGCAATGGGTGGGGACACAACACCCAGGCAGACTCCATCGCCGGAAACATGTGGGACCTGGCAGGGACCCACAGTGCCCTGTGCTGGCCTGTGTCCCCTGCCACCCACAGAGACACCCTCACCCCCTCCACCACCCAACCCCTCCCCCCACCCTATCGCCCCCTCCCCGCTCTCCTCCTCAACCTCCCCCTCACCCACTGCCACATAAAGCTCCCCCTGCCCTCCCCTCCCTCCCGCACCACCCCACTCTGCCCCCTCCATGTTGTCCTCCTCTTCTTTGCCCCTCCTCCTCCTGGAATGGCGCTGTGGGGCGTGTTCTAGGGTGCCCCGATGTGGAAGGGCCCTTGCCAGCAGCAGCATCCTCTGTGGGGGAAGACAGTCATTAGCACACTATCATGTGAGTCACATACCACATGTACATAGTGTGGCCTCCCGCAGGCTGGTGGGCCACTGTGACGTTCTGTACTGCGCTGCAGAGGCTGCAACACTCACCTCCACTTTGCTCCATTGCCCCCCCTTTGGAGGCGGGCAAGGACCTCCGGG
Organism: Ichthyophis bannanicus; assembly: GCA_033557465.1. Taxonomy (NCBI): domain Eukaryota; kingdom Metazoa; phylum Chordata; class Amphibia; order Gymnophiona; family Ichthyophiidae; genus Ichthyophis; species Ichthyophis bannanicus. The sequence goes on along the minus strand of CM066049.1, from coordinate 111,347,712 downwards.
CAGTGCAGCCGCAACTCCTGACCCTTTTTCCGTAGATCCTCTACCTGGGGGAGGGAAAGCTATGGGTGGGAGCATTAAGGGCCATATATCTCTGGTGGGTGCCCAACACATATCACACATCTCTGTGAGCAGCATTGTGCTGCTCCTGCTCCTCTGGCCAGTGTGTCCTCTACTAACTGTTGCCAGTGCCACCTGCATGTGTGGCTGTGGTCTGGCCATGTGTGAGGTGCCACCTATGTGTACTGTGTGTAACCCCCCCGGACACCCATACCCTGTTCCTACACTCTCCTTGCATGACATGGCAGCACCATGCCAAGTGTGGTTTGGCCATGCTGGTGTCCAGGGGAGCTCTTCCCTAACTCCCTGTGTGGTCCAGCAAACACATGTGTGTTTGCCTGACCTACACACATCATCCAACACATCCACCATGGCACCATGATATCCTACAACGCATGGGTGATGTGTTCTGAGATAGAGCAGAAGGTGGGTGACCCTGTACACATTGCCAGGTGCCAATACCATGACACTTGGCTTTCTACTATACCTCTATGGTCATGACTAAAGCCTCCTGTGAATAGGGCAGTTGTGGCGGACTACAACAGGAGCATGGCCCACCACACCTAGCTGGCCTATCAACATCTGTGATCTGGTCTGGGGTTAGGGTAGAGCTGTGAAACCCCAACAGGTACAAGTACTCTTACACCAGCATCTATGATGTTCCTCTGCAATCAGGTATGGAATTCCTGGGGAGTGGGCAGATGTGTGACCTGAAACTGCCTACACTTCCATATCTTCTGGATTTGTTACAGACCTTTGTAATCAGGTCTCAGGGCTCCTGGGGGTGGGGTGGATTGGGGTACATCCACAGCTGCACCTACCATACCATCAGGATCCATAACAGATGTGTGTAATGAGGTCTGGGCCTCCTGAGAATAGGGAAAATGTGTGACCTGACCCTGCATAACCTACCACAATCTCTGGATGTCATACCAACCTTTGCAATCATGTCTCAGGACTCCTGGGAGTAGGGTGTCTTAGCACACTTCATCAGCAACATAAACCATATCACCAGGGTGACCGACAGACCACTTTGATCATGTCTCAGGACTCCTGGGGGTAGGGTGGATTATAACACATCAACAGCAACATAAACCATACCACCAAGGTAGCTGACTGATCACTTTGATCAGGTCTCAGGCCTCCTGGGGGTAGGACAGATATTTTAACCTGCAAATGCATACACAACCATATCACCAGGATGATTAACAGACCATTATGAACAGGTCTCAGGACCCCTAGGGGTAGGGCACATGTGTGACCCTGCAACTGCAGAATCTACTATATCAAAGTGAACACCTAAATACTTCGAGACCGGGTCAAAACACATTCAAATATCCATAAAAAACCCAGCTAAATGTCAAACCACAATTAACTTTTTTTGTTGGATTGGCCAGCACAGTAAACAGGATCAATGCCTGTTACCACAGTGGCCCGTCCTTTTTAATCAATTTGTAGAGTAAATTTAAAACAGCTCCCATTCAATGATGGCTAGTACTTAGCTTTATAAACAGACGAACAGGCTGTGTAGACGTTGTAAGCAGCGAAAATTCGATGCCAGTTCAGTAGGTCATGTCGCTACGACGTGCCACGTTTCGGGGGTACACACATCCACCCCCTGCTTCAGGTCAGACCTCTGACGTTCTCTTAATTCAGAGGTCTGACCTGAAGCAGGGGGTGGATGTGTGTACCCCCGAAACGTGGCACGTCGTAGCGACATGACCTACTGAACTGGCATCGAATTTTCACTGCTTACAACGTCTACACAGCCTGTTCGTCTGTTTATAAAGCTAAGTACCAGCCATCATTGAATGGTAGCTGTTTTAAATTTACTCTACAAATTGATTAAAAAGGACGGGCCACTGTGGTAACAGGCATTGATCCTGTTTACTGTGCTGGCCAATCCAACAAAAAAAGTTAATTGTGGTTTGACATTTAGCTGGGTTTTTTATGGATTTTTGAATCTACCATATCAACATGTTGTTTATTAGACCTCTTTAGGCATATCTAGGGGCTCCTTGGGTTAGGGTGGATTTTGACACATCAACAGCAGCAGCTACCATAACACCAGGCTGACAACTGGACCTCTGATCAGGTCCTTAACCTCCTGGGGATAGGGCAAACCGCTTTGATGTGATAAATAGGCAGTATATCACGTGAGTTTAAATATAAAACATAAATGAGATAAAATGGCTACACACAGCAGCATACACAGCAGCATACACAGCTACAATCAACACTGGATATACCACAGACTGGTGTCTATACCATGTTGTACATGTATGATGTGTGTTTATTGCTGGGTAATGTGTTGAACACCTTGCATTGTGTGACCTGTTCCCATACACTTACCTCACATGGGTAGTCAGCAAGATGATTGTACCGCTTCTTGACGCGGTCCCATGCCCTCCTAATGTGCCCGAGGTTCTGACATTTGGAGGAGCCAGGGAATAATTTATGCTGCCTAGTGCAGATCAGTCCAGCAAGGTGTCGCAGCTCCCTACGGGTGAAGGCAGGCTTCATGGATTGCGTCGCCATTTTCACTGATGTCTTGCTGACGCATGCATGCACGTCGCATATGCGCCACTGCGCGTCATTAAGCCACACTAGCTATGTGCCCGTGCCACGGCCGGTACACAGCGAACAGTGGCGCCGTCAATATATATAAAGATTTATGCTGCAGACACACATTGCAGCGATGTGTCTGACGTTTCTTACCACAATTTGCTTATTAGGCATTTATCTTGGTGTTGGCAAACTGGGGTCTCAAACCCATCACCACTGGCCGTGAGGGCATTCTATTAACTGGTGTGCTATGCCTTTTCACATAGCAATGGCTGGCTACACAGCTACACCAGGTCATCTACATACACTTTCTACTCTGTTTACCAGGCTAATGTAAGGACACAGCTAGGGCACTTTACAGGGCACCTTAGTTTGGCCAACTGAGCTGAGGGTGTTTTGGGATGTGCACACAGATTTCAGATCTATGTCAGACTGCTAAATGCATAGACTGCCATATCCTTCGACAGTTATAATGACGGACGCACTTTGTATACAGCTCACCAGCTAATCTAGCAACCTGCAGCCCACGCCACTCTTCCAACATACCCACTGTATGCGACTGGCCACACTTTTGAAAATATTCTCATGTGGTAACACGCTCTGATGTGATAATACACTATATCCTATCCATCCAGATACATCAATATACAGGCCCACTGGGGTATTGAACCATGACCTTTCTCACTGAGGTCAGTATATACACCATTGTCCTGCAACAATATTGGTTGTAATTAAAGTATGGCTAGCTACTCGACCAGTGCAGGTCACCAGACACACTGTCTGGTGTGGCTACCAGGATAGGTTAGCACCAAGAGTACCCGTGATGCAATTCATATGCAGATCAGCAGTCTACATCTGCTCATCAGATGGGGTTTGCAACTCTGCAGCACGTCAACTGAGTAGGGGGACCAAGCATGTGTGTTACTGTTACAGTGTGCCTACTGACCATGCCATTGTGCGTGTTCTGTGATCACCCTGAGAGTAAAGTCGTGGGGACAGCACCAGGTCCACAGTACCTGGGTTGTTTGCAGTAGGTTTTGCTGCAGTTCACCATCACTGCCAGTGTGTGGGGTATTCCTTGCAGACAGCCTTGGAAGTTTTCTATGTCCATTTCTATATGTCATTGATGCGTAGCCCGTATGGACCATGATGCTCGCAACATAATGCATAGTGAGTGAGGTTGCCATGGACACCTGTTTTTGAAGCAGGGGTGTGTCTGGACTCACATGACGAAGATATACGGAGCAAGTCCACCCTCTGTGGGTCAGAGTAGGGAACATGATCTGGAAAACAGACACACACTATCATTGTTTTCAATAGGGCCAGTTGAGCTAAATGATGACAGACTGTGGGACCAGCAACCCCTGGCCAACTAAGGAACAGAGAGCTGATGCAGATCTGAACATGGAACTGGACCACTGGCAGTGCAGCTGGTCAGCTAAGCTGCCCCCCACTACATTCTGACATTCACCAGCAGAGGGAAGTCAGTGTGCACCTGCTGCATCCTACAGGGTGTTGCAGCCATACACATGCTAGCTGCAGACAGTCTGCTGGCACATACATAGTGCATGTTCCAAAAGGAACACTGTGCTAGCGTGGGATCTGGCACACACACCAAGGAGGTATGTCAATGATTGGGCCCCAAAAAAGGAAACCCATAAATATCACTTGAAGAGAAATGCTATATAGCACTATGGGGGAACCTAGCCAAGCATGGTCACTGCTCAGTCAGGGTGAGAGTGACCTTCCAGCATGACATGCTGTGGCCACCCTGTCCATGCAGGGGGTGGTCAGGCACTACAATGTCCCAGCCATTGCCCTATGCCCTGTAAAGATGCATCCTGCCCAGGCCGCCCTGTCCAGCCCATGCCCACAGTACCTTGCTCCTCATTATGCACATTGGCAGGCTTACACTGGAGACAGTGCAAGCAGTGTGGGCTCAGTAAGGTGTAGGCAGCCACAACACACTCCCACACCTATGCCAGCATTGTGGAAATATAGAGGTTTGGCAGCCTTGGTCACCACACCAGTCCTAGGCACAGTGCAGGCATGGTTCTGGTACACAATACTGTTGGGGGTCACTCCCCAGGGTGGTAAACATTGTCAGAAACCAAAACTGAAACACACTCCACAGATATCAGAAAGGTTGCTATGATGCAGCTTTGTCAACAAATTGTGTTTAACTTATGATTTGCTATCAGACATTAATCATAGCAACCTTTTGATTTATGTGTAACGCGTTCCCAAGTTTAGGGCAGCATTGCTAAGGTATGCAAGTGGGAATGTATTGGGAGATGCTGCTCTGCGCGGGGCCCAACAGCCTGACTCTCCATGAGGCTTTGGATAGTGGAGCCCGTGGGTGTTTATGCCCCTGTTGGCTGCTGCTCTAGGGCTGAGTTTCCCAACTCCGGTCCTGGTGGACCAAACACAGTTAAGTTTTTCATGCTGTCCCTAAAGCGGAGTTACTTACCTGTAACAGAGTTCTCCGTGGACAGCAGGATAAGTCAGCCACACCTGGTGTCGTCCCCCGACGGCGCCATGACGGAAGTGCTCTATAGCTCAGAAGCTTCTGAGCATGTGAGGTGGTCCCACCTCCCCAGCCCGCCCCTAGCCGGTCAATTAGTGACTAGCTATGCCCTCGCGGCTAGGTGCGGAGCGTGCACAGGCCGTCCTCATGCAGGGGAGGCGGGTGGGATGGTGTGGCTGACTTATCCTGCTGTCCACGGAGAACTCTGTTACAGGTAAGTAACTCCGCTTTCTCCTAGGACAAGCAGGATTGTCAGCCACACCTGGTGTCTCCCAAGCTAGATCAACGCTGAGGAGAATGAGGGAGGCATGCGTAACTTGCAATTTTTATTATGGAGACAACAGGTATAAGATTAACTGTGCAACTGTGCAATCCAGTGAATAGTGCGATACAGAGAACAGTGCAATATAACAACTGTGCAATCCAGTGAACAGTGCAAAAAACAGTGAACAGTGCAAATATGACAACTGTGTAGCCAGAGAGTAGTGCAACAACAAGTGCATCAATGATGTAATTGTTGATCAATATTCAGCATTAGTCTCATTGCATTTGGGTCCTTTGGTTAGTCTTACACGGTGCTCGCATCCACTGAAGCCGTGGCAGCAGATAGGACTGCTCGGCCAAATGATCCATCATTCGCCGCGTGGGTGTCGAGGCAGTAGTGTTTCTGAAAGGTGAGGTGAGAGGACCAGGTAGCGGCTTTGCATATATCGCTCACCGGAATTTCCTGTGCGCAGGCCAGAGAAGTGGCCAATGCGCGTAGCTGGTGTGCACTCGCCTTGTTTGCTGGGAGGGCACCCGCCCGCTGTAGACAAAATGCAATGCATGCCGAGATCCAAAGGGATAGTGTGCGCTTGGCAACAGGTCTCCCAGGTTTGTTCGGGTCGAAGGAGACGAACAGCTGGGTCCCTTGGCGAATGGCGGATGTCCTTTCAATGTAGGTGTGTAGGGCACGTACGCAATCTAAGGAGTGAAGCCGTTGCTCTTCGGGGGATGAGTGCGGAGCTGGAAAGAAGGATGGCAGTTCCACTGCTTGGTTGACATGAAAAGCGGAGGCAACCTTAAGGCACAAACTTGGGGTGAGTCCGCAAGGATGCCCGGTCATGGTAGAGTTTCGTGTATGGCGGATGTGCCACGAGAGCCTGCAACTCGCTAATCCTCCGGGCGGAGGTGATTGCGACGAGGAAAAGGGTCTTCCATGAGAGATATTTTCCTGCTGCTGTTGCCAATGGTTCAAATGGTTCCTGCGTGAGCTGCTGTAAGACGACATTAAGGTCCCAGGAGTGTACTGGTTTCTGTACCGGGGGTTGCAGATTCCTGAGTCCTCTCATGAAACGTGTCACAATAGGAAGGGCTGCAATAAAGCCTGACGTCGTACCTTTTGAGCGCTCGTGGAGAGAGGCCACGGCCGCAAGGTGTACCTTGATGGATTGAGGCTTTAAACCTGAGCTGAAGAGAAAAGCCAGATACTGTAGGATCATGGGAATCGGGCAAGAGGCTGGGACGACTCCTTGATCCCGGCACCAGAAGCTGAAGCGTTTCCATTTGAAGCCGTACGCTTTTCTAGTAGATGGTCTCCAGGAGGCCAGGACAATCTGTTGTACCTCCCGGGAGAGGCGCGAGCCATTAAAGGTTATCCTTTCAGCCTCCAAGCTGTCAAAGCTAGCGTCTGGAGATTGGGGTGCCAGGTTAGGCCCCCGTTCTGTGTCAAAAGGTCTGGTCTCAGGGGTAGCCGGATTGGAGGTTCCTGAGAGAGTTGCAGTAGCAGGGAGAACCACATCTGTCGTGGCCAATAGGGGGCGATCAGAATCACCTGCGCTTTTTCCTTGATGATACGCTGGATCGTGGTAGTCAAGAGAGGTGTTGGAGGGAAGGCGTATAACAGCTCCCAGGTTCTCCACGGAATGGCGAATGCGTCCGCGGCTACCCTCTGCTGTGATGGGTGCTTGGAGCAGAACAGGGGACATCTGGTGTTCTCTTCGGTTGCAAAGAGGTCGATCTGTGGGGTTCCCCAGCGCTGGAAGAGATGGTGTATCACTTCCATGTGCAGCACCCACTCGTGAGGTTGAAGCTGTCTGCCAAGGCGTTCTGATCCCCGGGGAGGTAGGTGGCCTGAAGTGTGCAGTTGTTTTTCAGGGCCAAGGTCCATGTGTCGAGGGCTTCCTTGCATAGTGATCGGGAGCCCGTGCCCCCTTGCTTGTTTATATAGAACATGGTTACCTGGTTGTCCGTCTGCACCAAGACTGTCTTCCCCACCAGGTGGGGCATGAAAGTCTGTAGGGCATATTTGACAGCCCGGAGCTCTAGAAGATTGATGTGGAGGGATTGTTCCGCTCTGGTCCATGCTCCTTGTGTACTGAGGTGCAGAAGGTGGGCACCCCATCCCGTGGTGGAAGCATCCGTGGTGAGGATGAGATGATGAATGTGTGGTCGCAGACACTTGCCAACTGAGAGGTTGGCTGGTTGCATCCACCAGCGTAGGCCTTGGACAACTCGAGGAGATATCGGTATGCAGGTGCTGAGTGGTTGGGAGAGTTGCTTCCAGTGCGTCCGTAGGTGCCACTGCAGGGCGCGCATATACAGCCTTGCCAGTGGAAGGACTGATGTTGTCGCGGCCATGTGACCGAGTAGGCGCAGGATCTCGCGGGCTGAGGTCTGTTTCACTGCCGCCATTCTTCTGGCAAGGCAGATGATGGTGTTGATCCGGAGTTGGGGTAGAAAAGCCTTGCAGGCCTTGGTATCGATTACCGCCCCGATGAACTCCGTACGTTGCACCGGTTCCAATCTGGACTTTTCTTTGTTGAGCAGGAATCCCAATGTGGCCAGTAAGCGCGTAGTCTGGAGGGCTGCCCTGCGGAGGTCGGGGGGAGACTTCGCTGCCAGGAGCCAGTCGTCCAGGTAGGGAAAGATGGCGATTCCTTGTTTTTGGAGATGTGCTGCGGCCACTGCCACACACTTTGTGAAAACTCTGGGAGCCGGGGATAGGCCGAAAGGAAGGACCCGGTACTGGTAATGATTTCCCAGCGCTGTGAATCTCAGGAATTTCCTGTGTGAAGCGTGGACAGAGATGTGGGAGTACGCATCCTGGAGATCCAGTGTTGCCAGCCAGTCCCCCGCTCTGATGAGGGGAAGGATGGAGTTGAGCGAATACATTCTGAACTTCTCCTTTTTGATGAAGTTGTTCAGCTTCCTGAGGTCGAGGATGGGACGAAGGCCCCCCGACTTCTTGGTGATAAGGAAGTAGCGGGAGTAGAAGCCAGTGTTGACCTCGTCCGGAGGCACCCGCTCTATCGCCCGTGTCTGGAGAAGCAGCTGTATGAGTTCCATGAGAGGCTGTTCCAAGTGTCGAGGAGGCTGGCTGGTTGGTCGCTTGTGTTGGATAGGGGGGGAGGAGAAGGGCAAGCGGTAGCCCGATTGGACAATCTGAAGGACCCACTTGTCGGTGGTAATCTCCTGCCAAGCAGAGAGGAATAGAGACAGGCGACCCCCCCACCGGGGGATAGTCAGAAGGAGGTGTCGTCTTTCCCCGAATGGGCAGGGTTGGACTGCTTCTGTTTATGTTGTCGCGGTTGCTGTCGCTGAAAAGGCGACTTGTGATAGGTCTGCTTGAATTTGGGGGCCTGCCTTGTCGGTTGGATCCGTTGTATTGTTTTGAGGCTGGAAAGGGCTTGCGGAAATAGCTCCCTTTTTGTGACCAAGAGGGGCGTTCGAGTCCGTCTGCTGCCAGCGTCTTTAGAGTGTTGCAGTTCTCTTTTAGGTCCTTGACGGTGTCGGCAACTTTTTCCCCGAAGAGTGAGTCGCCCGAGCAGGGTGCATCCGCAATTCGGTCATGGGTGTTGTCTGAGAGCCCAGAGGCGCGAAGCCATGCCCAGCGCCGGGCAGATATGGCCGTGCCCGCTGTCCGGACAGCTGTATCAAAGGCGTCGAATGCTGTACTCATCAGGTGCTTGCTGCATTCGGCTAGTTCTTGTATGGAGCTTGTCGCAGATATACGTGAGTCCTTGGGAAGGTCCTGTAGCAGTTTTTTTAAAGGTCAGCCAGGAGAGCATCCTGGAATAGGACGTGCTGGAATTGATGGGCCGCTATCTTGGCATTGAGCATGGCCCCTTGAAACACCTTCCTCCCCACGTCGTCTAGGCGCTTGGGGTCCCGCCCTGGTGGGTGTTGGGTACGCGTGGATTTTGATCTCTTGAGCGCTGAGGCCACAACGATAGACTGGTGTGGTAACTGCGTCTTAGCGAAACCCGGGCCCGAGTGGACGATGTATTTACTGTCCAAGCGTCTGGAGAAAGCATGCACAGACGCTGGGGATTGCCAGAGCGTCAACTGCTTGTCCTTCAACCTGCGGTGGAGGGGAAGAGCCATGGCTGGCTTGGGACTGTTGAGGTATTTCATGACCTCTGGTTCCTTCTCGTCCGGTGCCTCCTCCGTGACTAGCCCCAGTTTGGAGACTACTTTGCGGAGAAATTTTGGGTATGTGAGGTCCTCAGGCACTGTTGCCGGAGGATCGTCTGTCTCTTCCGTTGGGCTCTTGAAGGAGTCAGAGCCTGGAGCCGAATCCTCCACCTCCGAGGCTTGTCCCATCTTCTCTGCATCGCTTTCACCTGAGTCCATCTGCGCTGGGGAAGGAGATGGCACTCTGGAAGCTGCAGGGGAAGGGGTAAGCGATCTAGGTGAGATCCTGGGGGATCTGGGGGAGTGAGCCCGATCCGAAGTGGTCCTTTGCGGGGTGTGATCCCGGTCCGACCGCAGAGGGGCAGTCTGCTCCACAAGGCGGGACAGCAGGCTTAGGATTGCGGAAGACGTAGACTCTGAAGATCTGCTGCTTCTGTGTCTTTTACTGTGGGAACTCTTGCTCCTCTTGTGCCTGCTGGAGGACTCCTCTTGCAAATCCCTTCCCTCTGAGGGAGAGCAGTGTCTGCGATGCTTAGATGCTTTCTTCCCTCCGGTCTCGGCATCACCGCGCTGACTGTGGGATTCCCTGCTGTCAGCGCGGTGATTGTGGCTTTGCCTCTGGCGTTGTGCCACAGAACCCTCCTCTCCTGTTTGGCGCCGAGTCTGTGGGAAGCCTGGAGATTCTGCGCGGTGCAGGCTGTCACTGCGCTGATGGGAAGCTGCCCGATGATGAGGAGAGGCTGCCAGGCATAGCCGCGTTGAAGCTGAAGGAGCCGAGGCTGGATCGGCGCGGTCTCCCTTCTTACATCCGCTCCGTGGTTCCCCATCAGCACGGAGGGACGTGCTGGGCCGGGGGGAGGGCTGTCTGCGGAGGTCGCTGGAGGAGGCGGGGCAGGAGCCGCTGCGTCCAATCCGGCAAGAGGAGGAGTGTCCGGAGGCGGGCCCAGGCGAGGCCACGAGGGCAGCGCCATCTTGGCGAGGGCCGCATGGCAGGGAAGCGTGCTCCAAAGTGCTGCGAACCGGAGAGGAGCCTACCGAGACGGCAGAGGCCTCTCCGGGAGCAGAAGAGACAGCGGGAGAGTCCTGGAGATTAGAGCTGGGCTTTTTTTGCGGCGCTTTCCCCGAGGCGGCATGGGAACGCTTAAGATGTTTTTCAACAGACCTGTGGAGTTCTTTTTGCTGCGGGACCTTGGACGTGGGCGGAGCAGGAGAGAGCAAGTCTTGCAGGGAGAGCTCACGGTGTTTCCTTGCCCTGGGAGACATCCGGCCGCAGCAAGCACAATTTTCCACTTGGTGAGACGTGCCCAGGCATCTGATGCAGAGTTGGTGAGTGTCTGAAGTGTTCATCTTTCTGCTGCAGCCTGGGCACTTTTTGAATCCTGGTTTAGGCATTGTAGATTGTAGAATTGTAGGAGAGCTAAGAAGTCCGTATTGAGGCAAGGCGGAAGGAAGTAAAACTGACCGGCTAGGGGCGGGCTGGGGAGGTGGGACCACCTCACATGCTCAGAAGCTTCTGAGCTATAGAGCACTTCTGTCATGGCGCCGTCGGGGGACGACACCAGGTGTGGCTGACACATCCTGCTTGTCCTAGGAGAATGACTATGCATGAGACACATTTGCAGCACAGGCATATTTATTACAGACAGCATGACACCTGAATGGTGTTTGCCCCCCCACCCCCCCCAAGACTGCATTAGGGAAACTCTGCTCTAGGGATTGCACATGTTTATGGTGTCTGTGCCCTGTAGAGTAAAATATAGGCATTTATGGATTGTTTATTTAATCAGCAATAACAGCTCAGTCTTTATTACCACGGATTAGTACTGGGTAAAATATAGAGACATTTTTTTCAGGAGCCACAGCTGGGGCTTGAACCTGTGACCTTGTGACCCTTAACACACTGGCTGTGTGTACTGCACCAAAATGTTGTCACAGAGGCAGATCATTCCCTGGGGCTACCATTAGTGTTCATTAGACAGACCTTGTTTGTTGCACCGCACGGCACCCACCTAAACAGGGCTTGGCCTGGGTCTGCTGTAGGCAGATGCCACTGCCCCCTCCACCAACATGCTGAGATGCCCTTATACCAGTGGTGCTGGTGGTGCGCAGTCCCAGGCCATCCAGTGTGCCGGTAGGCAGCTGCCTATGGTGTGGGTTCTCAGGTGGGGGTGCCTACATGGACATGCACGCTTCCCCCCGGCACAGCCTGCCAATGTTATGCGCCCTTGGGAGTACCAGCTGGGTAATATCCCCTGTGACACTGTGGAACACACACTCGTGCCCATGTTGGACCCTCGTCAGTTGCTGTCTTGCTGCTTTAGTTTCGGCATTCCTATGTGCCACCTAGGCATCTGCCTAGTCTGCACTGTGCCCCAGCTGGATCACAGCATAACAGACATGCCCAATATAAAGGAGAAAACCCTGCTCACCGCTACTTCACTGTGGGATCATTTACTTTGTGGGGGACAGAGCATAGCCCCTTCCAAACATTATATCTTCCTTTTTACACTTTGTCAGTAGTATTGCTTTATGTTTATCATTAGTAGCTCTATTGGCCAGCTTGGTTATGGGGATTTCAAATGTGGTCCTGGTCATTTAATATGTTTATTTGCCTTTGTTTCCTGCACATGTATCACTACTATCACTTTTCTGGGTTTCCCTGGCTTTGCTGTACATTGCTGACTGAAATGGTTTCTCTCTCCTGCAAATGTGCCTCTAGCGCGAGGTTTTCACTGGCGCTAATTTTCAGAGCTTCATTTCACAGCGTTAGTGTGCATGGGGCCTCTCCCCACCCATTGACCCCTCATCTCCACCCCTGAGGAGCCTTCCTCCACCTTCTGGGCACCTTAACGCCACCACAGACATTCTTGCATGATACGTGACATTCTTGCATGGTAAAGCACCATTATCACACAATAACGTCAATGCTGCTACGTTAAGACAGTTTAGTAAACATACCCCTTTGCAACACAAAGAGCCCAAATAACTAAGGACTAGGATTCTGTTTATTGTGTTCCATGCAATTACTATGTATAGGGATGAGCTCTAGTTTGGCTATATTTGGTAACTGTGGAAGAGATTGGTGATAAGGATGAGGTGTTGGCATGAGGGGGAGGGGAAATGGGAGAGAGGAATGGGGAGATCATTAGGTGGGGCTATTTAGGTAGAATTAATGATGGATAGTTAATGTGTTGTAATCTGGAGTAAAAAGAGTGTAATTCTATGTATTTTTATGTACTTGTAATTTTGTAAAAGTTATAAAAAAAAATTAAAAATTTAAAAATGCATAAAAAAGGGACACAACACAGAGTGTCTTAATAAAGATATCCCCCCTCCTCTCAGACAAACAGGAAGATTTTTTGGGAATTAGGATTTAAGCTTTAAAGGGGGCTAATGGAGTATCTACAGTAGCTATTTGCATACTCAAAAACGAACATGCCATCCTGACAACAGTTGTTAAGTAGGCTCCTTTCAGAGGAAGCAAAGACTGATAATAAGTTCACATTTCAGTTTCACAGTAGGTTTTGGCTTCTTGACAGTCAAGAATGAAGAAACAAAAAAAAAAAAACCAAGAGAGCTCTTGGCGAAAATTCAGGTTATATCCGGTCTTTAACATGCTTCCTTTCAGCTTCTGGTTTTCTCTTACTTTATGTTATGTTATGTTATGATCTTCCTTATATTATTCGTGTGCTGCCCTTCCCCACATGTGTGCTGATATTTTTCCTGAGTGTTTTGGTGGGGGGGGGGGGGGTTTTGAGTGCACAGGCATACTTTAACTCAAAAAATCCTGCAGAGCTGACAGTGTATGTACTTTTCTCTTACAGTCACACTTATAAGTATCATACCAAACGAATCTTATTTCTTTGACTGGGTGACTAGAGAACTGCATCACAGACATTCAGTGGATGTGATCTACTTGGATTTCAGCAAAGCCTTTGATACTGTTCCTCATAGAAGACTTACGGGACCTAGTTATAAGTATCACTTATTTTTCTTGATTTCTTGAATGGAAGTTGGGAACCAAAAAGAAAACCCCCAAAGTTATTTCAAAATGAATGTTTGCTTTACAAGGATAAAAAGATTCAGCTGCACTATGATGTAGGCATGGTAAAATGAGTGATTAACTAACCACACTCACAATAGAACCAAAAAAAAAAAATCTCCACATGAATTAGCAAGGCCAAGAAATGCTGGTTATGTCAAACTTAAGTGAAAATTTATTTTTGAATATAAAGCAACATTATTCCAAAGTCTGCACACCTAACCAAAACCAAAAAGAAACAAACCCCCCCCACCCCCCCCCCCCCAAAATCGCATGGCAATATCATCAGTGCCACTATAACAATGTGGATTTATGTGCTTTAGTCTGGATCGGTTCCCAATGTGCTTTCGAAATGAACAGTTCAGAAACAAAACACACAGCCAGATCTCAGGTGGATATTCCTGGCACCAAGGCTGCAATGAAAGCTTCCACGGAAGAGTGTATTATTGTAATTAACACAGCACTACCAGGTGTATGCAATGCTTTACAAGCACATATAAGCTCTTGCTTCTTGAAGCTAACAATCTACGACAAATGGATGAGAAAAACAAACAAAACGTAGGGCCAACTGCAAAGTGAGGCCTTATGTGAGTTCTTCTAGGGGAGCAATTCATGTTTTATTTATTTATATTTAGCTCACCACTTTCTAATATTAGCTTAAGGCGAGAGAGATTCAAAGTCCTCTGGGGGCAGGGAAATACTTGGTGAGCCTGAATTTATGTTTGTATCTGAGACAATGAAGGGTTAAGGCCTAAGGCCACAAGTATCAGCAGGATTTGCACCCTAGCGTCCCTGTTTCCCAGCCTGCTGCTCTAACCACTACGTTATTCCTCAATGGGCAGGGAAAGGAGACCATATGCAGAACAAATAGGTATAAGTTTTAAAAGCAGCCATAAAGAAGTGTGTTTCAGGACTAGATTTGAAACCTGGAAGGGAAGGGGCATGCTGTATGCCTTCAGGGAGGCTATTCTAGGCCTTTGGGGGGTAATTCTGTAAGGGGCGGCTAGATTTCTGCACAGGTTTATGAACAGAAAGCAAGATGGTCATGTGATTTACATTCAGAGTTTAGTCGGTTACTATTCTGAAAGTGTACACCATGGACCAATGGCACGGGAATGTGCAATGGTAGAGTTTAGGCAGGGAAAAGGCCCCAACACGGGTAAGATATCCATGGTCATTCACACCTGCTCTAGAAATTGTGTAAGTGACTGCGACAATATTTACTCACATCTGTGGCCACTTATAGAAAACTAGTGTAATGTAAAATCCATGCAGATTTGATTTTTAGAATAGGTGCCATTAATGCACATACATCTAGGCGTTACTTATAGAACTACCTCCTGGAGCAGGAAGTCAGAGGGCACAGAGTCTAGCTTTAGCACTGAACAGATGCTGGCATGAGCAGAGGGTAAACAGTAATCAATTTATGCTACCTTAAGTAAAAAAAAAACAATGGGGAAAAAACAGACTAGCATAGTATCACATAGATTCAGTCGTACATGGTTGGTTGAAGCTTCTGACTTGTTAACATCCACATTCTGGCCACTGCCTACTATGGGGGATAGTTACCAAAGTATACTAATATTATCATGTGTTAATTCATGGTTAACATGCATTATTAGTAACTAGGTCCCATAAGCCTTCTATGAGGAACAGTATTAAAGGCTTTGCTGAAATCCAAGTAGATCACATCCACTGAATGTCTGTGATGCAGTTCTCTAGTCACCCAGTCAAAGAAATAAGATTCATTTGGTATGATCTTCCTTTGGTAAGACCACATTGCCCTGAATCCTGCAATCCATTGGACTCCAGAAAGATCCTCTCTTTCAGCAGCATCTCCATTACTTTTTCCACAGAGGTAAGGTTACCAGCCTGCAATTTCCTACCTCTTCTCTGCTACCATTTTTGTGACGAGGGACATCATCAGCTTTTTTCCAATCCAGTGGAACCTCCCCCATTGGCAAGGATCTATTAAATATATCCTTTAAAAGGTCCCACCAGAACCCCTGAGCACTCTCAGTATCCTAGGGTGTCTCTCATGTGGTCCACTTTCAGTTTTGAAAGTTATTTATAAACACCTTCTTCCGTAAATGGTATGATATTTATTTCATTCCCGTTAACACCTTTGCCAATCACTTGTGGCCCTTCTCCAGGATTCTCTTTCATGAACACAAGTAGTTACCACGTCTGCTGTTTCCTTGTTGCTTTCCATAAACTGGTCCCCATCTTTGGAATCCTGCAATTCCACCTCTGGCTTTCCCCTCCTCTCAAAAATATCTGAAAAAAGTAATCATACATTTAGCCCTTTTTCATTTGGCATGTGCTTTTCCTCTTTCAGCTTTATCTGATATTCTTTTCTTTGTTCCTCTTTGTAATTTTCTCAATTTGGCGAGTGCTGTCTTTTTTGCCTTTGTTTGCAGCCACTTCTTTGTAGAATCATATTGGGTTCCTTTACCTCATTTTATTTACTTTCCTTACATATACATCATTTTTTATAGTCTGTTTTTTCAGTTTAGCCCTTTGCCATTCTGCTTTCTTTATCTCCTCCCACTCTGCTGGCTCTTTCTTCAGGTAATTTCCTATTTTACTGAAGTCAGCATTTTTGAAATCTAGGATTTTGAGTTTGCTGTTATTGGATTCTTCCTTTACCTTTACTTCAAACCACACTGTGCAGTGATCACTGCAGCTCAAATGACCATACACGCAGATAAGACACACACAATCCCCAATGGTGAGTATTAGATCCAGCGCTGACCCTCTTCTGGTGGTTTTCATCACCAATTGTCTGAGCAAAGCCTCTTGTAAGGCAGCCATAATCTTTCTACTTTTCTTCAGATTTGCAAATGGCATATTCCAATACCATCTGGTCAGGGCCAGACCATCCACTAAATGGCTGCCTAGGGCAGCAGACCTCAGTGAGCAGCATGGCAGGCCATGTGCATCGGCACACATGCCTGCCACTTCTGACCCCCTGAAGCTGTGTCAGAGGGGGGTCACAAACAGCAGGCTGTGTGCCAAAGCACAGTCTGCCACAGAACCAACCCTGCCGCCAGAATCAGCAAAAGCAAAGGGTCGGAGGACAGTGTCACGGCTCAGCTCGGGTGTAGGAAGCAAGGAGGGCATGGCCGGGGCTTCTGTCTGGGGCAGTAGAAAGCCTTGGGCCGGCTCTGGTAGATTAAAAGTCACCCAGTATCACCACTTCTCTTAATTGCCACTTTATCAATCATATTGCAAAAGTCTCTGTTCATTTCTTCTATTTGAGCTGAAAGTCTGTAGGCTACACTAGTGTGGATAACATCATAAAATATGCCATACTGGGTCAGACCAACATCCATAAAGCCCAGTATCCTGTTTCCAACAGCAGCAAATCCATGTCACAAGTACGCATCAGATTCCCAAAAATCTATACAGATTCCATGGTGTTTATCCTGGGATATGCAATGGATATCCCTAGTTCTCGTTAAACAATGGTCTATGGACACTTCCTCCAGGAAGTTGTACAAACCTTTTTCACAATCCTCTTATGTTTTAACAACTTTGAATAATTGTGTCTTCTGCAAATTTTCTCAGCTCACTTGTTATTTCAATTTCCAAGTCATTTATGAATATGTTAAAATGCAGCAGACCCAGCAGAGATTCCTACAGTACTCCACTATTCACCTTTCTCCATTGAGAAAATTGGCCATTTATCCCTACTCTGTTTTCTATTTATCTGTTAACCACTTCCTGATCCACAACAGTACACTGCCTCCTATCCCATGATTTTTTACATTTTGCCAAGAGTCTTTCATGAGAGATTTTGTCAAAGGCTTCTGAAAAGCCAGTGATTGTAGTGCCATCTCCTTTTTTCCCCAAAACAATCCAGAGTGTTTCTTTTCCCCAGATCTCCTACATTTCAGCTGTTTTAATGTTGTTCTTGACATAGAATGCTACTCCTCCTCCTCTTCTGCTATTATTCTGAACTTTGCACCCACCTGCGTGCATGGTTTGGAATAATGCATCTCTGAAGGATACTACCAAAGTGGTTATATGGCATCCTAACACAGAGGCTGATATGGCAGTAAACATAGTCTAGGTGCCTTTAAATAAAAGCCAGAGCTGAAAGATTCCAAAATTACTCCTGCCAACTGTTATGCAGGTTGTCAAGATGAACACATACTTTGAAATGGCTGTATACAAATGCTAGATGTGTAAAAAATAAATTGGGAGAGTTGGAATATATTGCACTGAATGAAGACGTAGATATTATTGTCATCTGGCCACAGTTGCCAGTTGGCTAGAGAACAATCATCTCAAAGGTAATCCAACTAATATAACTACCACTTAGCTTACAGGAAGATCCAGTTCGCCCACTTCTGTCCAATATATTGCTAGCTCCCCCATTACACTAACAATATGTGCAGCTAAAATCAAGAGGGAATATAGTTCTCAATATATGGCCCCATTACCTGGAACTCACTACCAAGCAACTTCAAGGCCATAGACGATCTCACAAAATTCTGTAAGTAGTTAAAAATGCACCTCTTCCATGAAGCCTACGGAATGGACACTTAATCCTCACTTAACAATATTTCACTCTCCTACCCTACCAGAGCCCCCACTCCACCCCACCCACCTCACTGACCTAAGCAAGATTTTGTAAATAAGTTACCGAAAATGTTTCAGTTATAATGTAGTCCCTATCCCCGCCTCTATGTTCTCTGTAGCAAGTTTACATTCTCTGTATACCATTTTGATAACTTGAAAGGCAGCATGTAAGAAAGTTTAAATAAATAAAATGTGATGCAATTTGCTACAACTATTCAGTCAACATGACAGATAACGTAGTAAAGTTAACACATTGTAACTACTGTATTAGCAGTAAGATGCAGACCCCACCCATTCTCAGTCCCTTCCACATTAACTGTTAACACAATGGCTGTACTAACTGCCAAGTTAACAACTAACCCAATTTAGCAAAACAGGTCTCTGAACAGTTTTGGAAGTATGTTCAGAAAGAAAGGGGACAGATTTTGATAATGATATAAACTGCATTTTTGCACTCTTGGGTATGTGCAGGGAGGGAGTGAACAGTCTGAAATGATTTCAAGGTTGCAAAATGAGGAAACAAACTAGAGGTACAAAAACAAGGGGAAAAGTGTATATGCTTATAGTGCTCCATAAATGGCTTGATGAAAATAGCGTGCTTATCAAAATTTATTGAGAAAGTGTAAAGGATCAGCAGTTTTAAGTGAAAAGAACCTTGAAGTCCATGATGACACTAAAAAACAGCAATCATTGTAAATCATTTATACCGTAGCATAGCAGTAACAGTGTGATTTAGTATTTTAAAACAGTCGAGGTAGTAGTAGAAATAAAAGCAGCATTTGACAACCCCCCTTAAGCTTTATATCTGCTGGCATACAGAACAGTTTGCATCATTCATTTTTCCTAAATAATGAGCAATTTAAATTTTAAATCACTTATCCAATTCTGAAGCCCTATGCTACCACAAATGTATTTAAATACAAAACGTTTTCCATTTAAAATCTACATTGAGAAACTGGTAGTTGTGAACCAAATGCACTGATTTAATTGTACTATGGAGACTACTGTTAAGGATCAGTCACCATTTTGAAACCAAACCAGTGATGGGGCAGGATAGTCTGGGAATCACTCCTGCCCTCCACACTAACCCACCAGGGACACACCCGGTAAGTCCTGGGGGAGATGTTGGCGTAAAGATACCGATCAAGGGGGTAAGGGAGCTAAGGATGATCATCTGGGAATTAGGAGTGGTGAGCGAGTCTGCTGGTTGAGGAAGGGTAAAGCTGTTAATGGGAGTAGCGGGGGAGAGTAACTGCTCATCGGTGGGGGCGGGGAATAGGGTTTTTCTGATAACGCATATATCTGCAGTAAATGCTTGCACACAGTGGGGATCACTTACCACACTACCTGCCAATATATTTAGCATAAGATAAATGTCTGTTGTGTGTGGTAACTGCAAAGCAGATGTTGGCCACACCCAACACTTACTGCACCGGCTTTAAGTAACACATGGCAACTACTAAAGTGAAGTAAAGTTTTGCAAACAGGCCTCTTAATTATCTTTGAGGAATATTGATTACTGAAAATGAATATTCAAAATCATTAATGAGACAAAGAAAACTGATGATACTCACTCTTCAGAAGAAACTTTCTAAACGATAGTACCACTGCAGTATCATGTAAAAAAGCACTCACCAAAGCCATTATTTACTAAAATGCAATGCCCTGAGGGTAACATGCAATATTTCTAAAGCACACACAATTTATTTTATTTAACAGGTTTTTTCATACCGCTTTATCATTTCAGTCAAAGCAGTTTACATTGTAACTTCAACTTGCTAATGTACATTAAACAGGGACATTGATAACTTGGAATTTTCTGAGGCAAAGGAGGATAGATATAATATAGAAAGACGAGGGGACATGCAATGAAGCTACAGGGTAAACTATTTAAAACTAATAAAAGAAAATATTTTTTCACTCAACGTGTAATCACTCTGGAATTTATTACCAGAGGATGTAGTAAAGGCTGTTAGTGTAGCTGGGTTTAAAAAAGGTTTGGACAAGTTCCTGGAGGAAAGGTCCATAAACCATTATTAAGAAGGGACCCAGGATATCAATGCTTGACCCAATACAAGCATTGTGGAACCTGTGTCTTTTGGGGAAACTGTTATGTACATATGACCTAGATTGGTCACTGTTGGAAACAGGATACTGGGCTTGATGGACCTTGGTATGACCCAGTATGGCATATCTTATGATCTTATGTTCTTAAGTGGCTTGCCCAAGGACAAGAGCAGTGCTAGTGGGAATCAAACCCTGGTCTCTTGGTTCCCAAGCCAGGCTACTCCTCTGCTCCAATGAATATTGATACAGTCATTGACATGTTGTTATCTGACCCCCTTGAAACCAGGGTTAGGCTGAATTGGCAAAGGTGTTGGCTATCTGGTTCTCTGAAGGATGCAGGCTGACTTGCTATACTGCTGTGCTGACTGGTGTAAGAGAGGTGTGAATGGGAGAAGCTGGTGAAAATATACACATTGGTGCAAGTACTTTCTTATGCAGTTACCAAAAAAAACAAAGAAAATGTATGCAGATTCTTCTTCAGTGAAACTTCAAGAGTAAGATAACCCACAAGGTTTGCAGAAATGGGGGTAGTTTGTCTACACCAAAGGCTGAAGCATAAAAAAAAAATAAAACCCAAACACGCATCTGCCTTCCCACATATTCCAGAAAATGAATTTCATAAAACGAAACTCCAGATCAGCCTGTCATTATGGACATTATCACTTGTTGGTAGCTTGAAACGCCGAGGCTATCATAAGAAAAGTCAGGTGTGCGCTAAAAGTGAGGCACTATCAGGGTGTGCTTGGAATGCCTTACTAACCCCTGACAGGGCATAAATGTGCGTAATTTTAAAGCTTCTAAAGATACCTTCCTGGGGGGAGGGGGGCAGGGGTCTGAAAATTTCCTTAGGCTATATACTTCACCTTTAAGGGGGATACATTTATAACTGCCGACATTAATGAAAAAAAATATGCATGCTTTTCACTCCACATCCTTTTATTTTGAGAATTATCCCAGGGAAGTACCTGTCCACATTTACACCTGATAACATTTTGCAAATGTTTATGAAAACTGCATGTACTGCCTTTCACATTGGCAGCAGGGCAGTTTACAATTTTAATAAAAAAACAAGTCAAAAAGAAAATTGGCAGAAAAGGTATCCACATTCAAAACTAAAATATAAGTTGGAGATAGATAATGGGGCGACAGGGGCAGGGAAGAAGCAAGTAAAACTAGGGGAAGGATAATGATATCAGATGGAAGGGAGGTCAAAGGCTTTTGAAATAAAAATGTTTTAACCTGGGACTTAAAATTTAATGTATGATAACTGCAGCCAGAGGTCAGGGGACAGATTTGAGTCTGACCTGTGAAGCAAAATGCAGGTGAAGACGGTTAGCGTGAATGGACTGCATGGTGTGGAATATGTAAAATGATAAGGGAGGACAGATAATGAGGTATACCTGTACAGGGCTGGTGTGCCTCATCCTATGCACCCCCCCCCAGGGGAAAATAGCTCCACATTGCCTACCTTTAAACATCAGCACCATGGGGCTGCTTGCTTCTTCTGCCCCCACTGATGCAGACTTCCTTATGTATAGGGGCAGAAGCAGCTCCAACTCCATGCAACTAGTAAGTTGGCATCAGTGGGAGCGGAAGCAAACAGCCCCACGGCGCCAAAGTTTGAAGGTAAGTGCCACAGGGCCGTTTCAAGCCATTGCCGCCACTGTAGGTCCTGGTGAGGGGCAACAGCAGCGGGAATGAGTGCCCCCAGAGAGATGTCTCTCTAGGCACCGGCCTTGTACTATAGAGTTTTGTGAACTAGGGTAAGGAAATTTTATGATATGCATACATACTTTTGAGAATTCAAAAGTAGATCTGCCTCAGCCCCACCCTCAGGACTGCCTTCTCCTATAGCCCATAAAAGCAAGCACATATTTACCTGCTTAAAGGGCAGGCAATTTTAGAAAACATTTCCACATATAGAAGATAATTTTATAACAGGGCACTTAAGTTTGGAGGAGTAGAAGGAATCTATTTTCAGCCTCTTTTATAAAGGCGCATAGGTGCCTAGGTATCTTTATAGCATACTAGGACAAATTCTACAGAAAGAGTGCTGAAATTGTAGGCAGTGACCTTTACGCCAATGTAAAACTCAACACGTACAGTGCACACATTTTATATAGTGTGCATGCAAATCACGACTTTCTCCATACTCCACCCAAACTCCTCTCTCCTGAGCAAGCCTGCACTAGAAATGCACACTTTCTTGTACTTAAGCACAAAAAAGGTTTATTAATCTACCTTCCTAAAGCACAGTTTTATCTAATAAATAGCTTTGAAAAATTACTCTTCTTAATCCCAAAAGGATCACTTTCAGGTTTTATTTTATCTTTTAATTAAAGCTTTTCTTAAAATCTGCCATTTGTTTGAACTTTTTTTGTTTACTTCCTGTTCTGCTGGTTTTAGTTTGTTCCATTCTCTACAGTCACCTCAAGGAGTTTCTGACAGCAGAGTATCAAAATATGGGCATGCCGAGAAGTGGCACCATCCAGGATTTCAAAAATATAGTGTCTGGATGGAAATAGGATATGGCATTTGACAAAACTATGAGAAAGCCAGGGTACAGTACCTCATGTGATTTTTAAATTAAAGTCAGTCATCCTGGGCACTGTGCTCAATAAGAGGCAGATCATCTTGATTTCTTGATATTCTGTATAAAACTTTATTGCAATAACTCATGTAGCTATCCCTAGGCTGAGAAGGTCACACGTATATGCAGGATGTTTACGAGCCAGGATAAAAAAAGATCTATCCACTGCTCCAATCCACAAATATGTAAGCATAGCTCAGTCCCAAAATTATGCGAGGGATCAAAATGGCCAAATTTCACAGTAGGCAGAGGAGACACTTCAAGGGGCCTCTTCTATCTGCAGGGAGCAATTAGCCTTCGAGAAGGCAGGTCCAAGGTCAAACCTAGAGAAAGGAGGAGGAGCTTCCCCTTGCCAACTCTCTTGGCTTGCTCATTTGTCTTTTGGTGGTGATTACATATCATGAAACTTACAGTACTACATCTCACTACTGTCTAACTTCCTTATTAAAGGAACAGTTTTTAAGATGTTTCGTTGCAATATAAGCATATTTACTGAATACATTAGTAATCGACACATTAGCACAGATTTGAAACCTTTGACACTAGCTGCTGACCATTTTTGCATTTATGCAAAACAAAAAAGAAAGGGTGGCAATCTTGACAACAAGTGCTATGCCTCACGGGGTTCAAAGTCTTACTATTTTGACTTCTCTTTAAAGGAAGTCATATGGACATTTCCAGTTTAAATGCTGTGTATATCATACATGTAAAATAGCTAGAGCTACTGTGAGTAAACTATAAAGTCTGGAAGAGACCGATTTCATACTTCTGCAGCGTACAGAAAGAAAATTGTGTCGATATTGAGATTAAAGGTTCAAACTAGCCTAAGTATACTTGGTAAATGTCCCACTGTTGGACTGAATCAGCAAGTCATTTATTTGTTTATTTAGCAGAGCTTGTATCCCGCTTTTCACAGGGTCAAAGTGGTTTACATTGAACAGGAGAGATTCAAATTACATATAACAGCCAACTTGTGTACAAGGAACACTAACTATATACAAGTATAGAGTAGGTCTATATTATCAACATGAATCTAAATCTTTACAACTAAAACACAAATCTTGGATGTAATATTAACTACTGCTATAGCAATTTTGCTTCATGGGTCACTGTTGGCAAACCACTTTACGAACAAATCAGTTCATACGACAGAAGTAAAATAGGTGTAGTACCCTCAGAAAAGGCACAATGATAGAAACCTTTTGTAAAGCTTGGTTCTACGCACTAACCACATACCAAAAACATTAAGAAATGAAAGACAGCAATAACAGCGTTCCTCATCTCCTTGCCCCCCCCCCCCCCCCTCCTCCATCTGGTAGCTCTCTACATATTCTAGTAACGCCATCAGAAGTTGCTTTCATGTATTCCTGGTTAGAGAAACATACCTGCTGCTTGGTCCAATTACCATATGCATTTTTCCTAGCGATACAAGCTATATGGCAAGGACGCATATGATAAAAATACCACACAATATATTTTCTCATTAGTTTAGAATAGTGTTTGTCAACCCACTCTTAAAGGTACATCCAGCCTGTCTGATTTTCAGGATATTCATAAATATATATGGATCTCTCTCATGCATACTGGAGGCAATGTATACAAATCTCTCTCATGCATATTCATTGTGAGAATTATGGAAATCCAACTAGTTGAGGAGTGCCCCAAAAGACTAGGCTTAGTACACAGCAAGATACTGGAATTCTTTTTAATTGCATTATAATTGCGATAAATTCGCCAAGGTAACCTAACAAAATTATTGAAAAGAACTTCGGCCTCTATTATCTCCTATTACCGCAGTTGCCCAGCTACTAGAAGTAGATGGAGCAAGACTTGATACCTGTATGCAATTTGCTGAAAAGCAAAATAAATAAAAATTTGCAAATTACATTGGGTAACTAAATTCCAGTCTGAAATCATTTCCAGAACACCAGATCAAATGTTTAGGCCTAATTGGTAGGGCCCTGCTTAACGTCTACTTGAGTTTCAGCAAAAACTATCGAGCTCAGTTGTCTCTGATTCTATGTTTATGGCCAAACTCCTGCGAAAATAGAGCCACCTGGTTTAGCTGAATTAACAAGCACTATTTCAGAACAGTCTGTCCTTTACCTCTAAGTACTAACAAAATGCATCCTCTCTCTGTGCCTCTCCCTCCCATATTCTTCAAGCACATTTGTAAAATATGGTATTCGTTTCATAAGACATTACCCATATTTCTGCAGCTATTTTTCCAAACAAAAGACAATTGGGAAAAATAACCTGTAGCATACACTTCTTCTAGAACACTGTCAGCAGGTCTGGTGCAATGGTATTAGGCTCAGTCTTGTGTCCCCTCACAATTAACTTTTAGAACCCTAGTACCCACCTCTCCCAAATGTGATAATTAAACTCAATCATAATCATCTCAACATCATCCCATGACAACTCTATAAAAACATATATTTGGACATCATACTTTTGTAAATATATATATAATGAGGGATATTTCCAAACACACTTTTAAGGGTAAATGGACTATTTACACTTTGCACATTCTTCCTGTGGACACAATTATGCACTGATGCATCAGAGTTTGTGTAGCCGTTAGGACATGTTTTGCTTTGACGTTAGTGGCCCTTTGCTGATCAGACAAAATGAACCTTGTCATACTCTACACTCAAACCAATTAGAGCTTTTAAATGTTCCATCTGTTACCTTAGCACCCAAGCAAGAGCATTTTCCATAACTGGTTCCATTAGCTCAAATTTGGTTTCACTCTCTATAAAGGAACAGTCTTGACTGCTTGGCATTTCATAAATCATTAAAAGCCTATTTGTGTGAAGGCACATTTGAGATAGGACAGGGAGACCATAAGTGAGATAGCCAGGTCACCATGTTTACAGTTAGATGGTATTTTAGAAATGACTCCACTAAATGTGGACTTCTTTCTGAAATCACCCCTCCCATGGATGTGTAAGCGCAGCATTTCACAAAGAACAGGTGCAAATGTTGGCACTTACAGCCGTATATGGGCCATTTTCCAGAGACACGGATGTTCTTAACTACAGAGGCCACTCTCCAGTCCCCATTTCAATTCAGAGGGCGAAATAAACATTGGGGGATTAAGGGGAACATCCCTCCTATAAAAAGGGGCACTTGTTAAACTCCTCTTTGTGTAGGGGAGCAGGTGCAGATCTGAAATTACTTGTGTATACCCTATATGAAATGGAGTGTACAGCTATAGACGTTTGCCCCACCAAGGGCACACCGCCATCTGCTTTGAACACTGTGCAGACATCCTTTTTAAAATGGCTATTTACATGTGACACTGATTTACAAGTGAATATGGCTGCTTATACACATTTAAATCTCAACTAGGGCTTCTGAAATAACCTCCACATGTACTTTTCTTACTTTGACATGTTTATTATATTTTTATTTTGTAACATCTATGCCTGTATTTATGTATAGACACTGTGGGGCATGTTTACTAAAGAACGTGCCGATAGCATGGGCACCCACACCAATGTTAGGAGGAGTGTGTGACTGTACCTCTGCTGTTAGCCCAGTGTCATGGGTCAAAGCCACCAAAGCAAGCCTCATACCAAACATTCATAAAATGGTACACAACTCACTCACTCAAGGACTCATGCCACAGCAATTAAAGCTTGCCTCAGTAAGACCAATCACAAAGAAAACTTCTCTTGACAAAAAGGACCCAGCAGCATACCGACCAATCTCCAGCATACCCTTCCTCGCAAAAATAATCGAAAAGACAGTTCAACTACAACTTCAGGAACACATTGACGAACACGGAACTCTCGACGACAACCAACACGGATTTCGTCCCAACCATGGAGTCGAAACTCTCCTGATCTACCTCTTCGACAGCATCATAAGAATAATTGACGACATCAGGAATGGAATTATAATGATCTTCATCGACATCTCCTCAGCGTTCGACACAGTTGATCACAATATACTCCTGGAGAGACTGAAGAACACTGGTATACACGGTACCACTCTAAAATGGTTCCACTCGTACCTAACAGAAAGACAGCTACAGGTCAAGGTGGGACAGGACACCTCCCGGCCCATAAACGTCCAACAAGGAGTACCACAAGGATCCGCACTCTCAGCACTCCTTTTTAACATCTACATCCAACCAATATGCAACATTATGAAAGAGAACAACATCCAATACACAATATACGCAGACGATATAATGGTATACTCCCCGATATCAATCGAAAACCCGGACTTCTCTAAGATAGCAGACTGCCTTACCCAAATGGCGAAGTGGTGCCAAAACAACAATCTAGCTATAAACTACAACAAGACTGAAGCTTTAATCATCACTAGAAACCAAAGCTTCACACACCCACCAAACATAAAGATACAAAGCACCACGATACCGATAAGATCGGAGGTGAGATACCTTGGGGTTACTCTGGACAGTAAACTCAACCTCAAACCACACATAGACAAAACAATCCAAAAAGCATATTACAGGATGCGAATCATCAGGAGACTGAAACCACTCCTCGCTCCAGAACACTTCCGTACAGTCTGTCAAGCACTGATAACCCCAATACTGGACTTCTGCAATCCGATATATCTCGGACTACCAAAACAAGCTCTCAAACCACTACAGCTGGCACAAAACACTGCAGCTCGAATCATATCCGGAGCCGCAAGGCAGGAGCACATCACACCTACACTAAAGGACTTACACTGGCTCCCAATCATTGCTCGCATCAGATACAAGACTATCATAAACCTATTTAAGATAAAAGAACACACATCAGCCAACAGCCTCCACCTGCTCATACAACCGGAAACCAGCGCACGTCCCAGAAGAAGTCAAACACGCAACCGAGTCAGCACCCCAAATGAGTACAAGCACACACGCAAGGACACAACAGACAGAGCTCTCTCCATGGCTGCTCCAACAATATGGAACAATCTACCGGACGATCTAAGGGCAACTCCAGACCTCAAAGACTTCAGAAAACAACTGAAAACCATGCTGTTCATAGAGCACTATGGTCACATCACATAACCTAAGAGAATGGATAACAGCACTCCAATCCTCCCAAACAACTGAATATATATAAAATATGATTCTAGCACCACTGTAAATAGCCCACCCTGTATATAGCTCAAACAAATCAAGCACCCAACACATCCCTCACACAACTAAGTTTTATCCTCACTGCATGTACAACACACACACTTTACCTGATTGCTTGCTGTGATACCACCTTGATTATTAAGATAAGGCGGTTTAGAAATACTGTTAAATAAATAAATAAATAAATTAACGAGCGACATTGTGCTAACTGGTATATGGGTATATTTAATGCCACACATTGAGATGGCATGATGTGCACTCATACCAACAGCTTTATTCATGGGTAGCATGTGCCCAAAATGCCTGTGCTAACCGTGAAGAGTCTTCTATGACTACAACTCACCCGATCACGCGCTACCCGGTTAACATGGATGCCCATGCTGAGTGTGGAGGGCTTACCAGACGCTAATGATTAGTGCATTTTAGTAAACATGCCCTTATGTCTGTTTTGCAACCCACCTAGTAGTTACATGATAGGTGGGAGATAAAATGCAGTAAATGAAATACACATGGTAATTTTGCCTACTTTCCATGCAGGGTGCACATACAAATTCATGCAATGCACACGTAAACAGCAGCAGAACTTTATAAGAGGCTCTTTCCATATGTAAAACTGATATTACACATGGAAGAGCCTTTATAAAAGTAATCTCTGGAGGGAGTAATTTTAGAGGAGGACACCAACATGAGAAGTCTATAAAAGGTGCTCCCACAGCTTGCAAATGTCCCTGCAAAAATGTATACCTGCAGTACACTGCCACTCCGCCATCACATGCGAAATATTCTCTGAAGGAACGCCAAGCCCCTATGGTGGCTGAGACATTGTAGAAAATAAAGGAAACTTTAAAAGTTTGAAAACCCTAAATCAAGATGAATATGGAAAGAGAAACATGACAGCAGGCGGGAAAAATAGCGGGGGGGAAAAAAAAGTTGCTGAAAAATCATGCTACAAAGAATGCGCTGCTCACAAGAGAGAAGCAACACGCATCCATGGGGCTCCGAGGAAAGAAATAGACCGAGGGATAAAATGGCACCACAGTGGCAGAGAGGAAGGCACGTACAGGCACAACTGAGCTTCCAAAAGCTTCTAGGAGCTGGGAATGCTCCCGGGCAGGGCTCTGTCAGATGACATCACCCATATCTGGACACTTTTCCTGCCTATCCATGAAGAAAAGTAGTTTATAGGATTTTTTTAAATTTTTTATCTATCAAATTATTAATATTGTTACATCCAAAACAAAATTGAATGAAAAAAACAAAATACATAGGTATCCAGCAATAACAAGAAAAAAAATAAATACTTCCCCATTTACATTATTAGACCACACATAGAAGAAATAGGAAAGTACTAGGAAAACTTTTAGGACCTACATTACAAGAAATATACTATAACTAAAGCAGGTAGAGACTCATGTGTCAGCCGAATGAGGGGGCCAGGATACTTCCACTTCTACCTCCTCCCTAACCTCCAGAAACTCCTGAGGTTGCTTAGGTTCAAACAACAAATATAATTTCTGCTTAAACAAAACACATTTAGCTGGGAACTTTAGTTGAAAAGCAGCCCCTAAGGTCAAAACCCTGGGGCACAGAGCCAAAAAGTCCTTCCTTCTCAGCCAAAGTCATAGTATTTTATAGTTTAGTGCATTTTTGATATGTTGCCTTTCAGGATACAGCAAGGCAGTTTACAAATAAAACAAAGTAAAATAAAAACACTGGAAAAGACTAAAAAGCTACAATTTCTGGTCACTGATAGGAGAGCAAAACAAAGTGGAAATAAGGAAGAAAGGCAAGAGCGGGGAGGCAGAGGTCTGTAAGTGCCACAGTTCCCAAAGAGAGACTCTCGCCATGCACTTAGGTTGCAGGATTTTATAAAAAGCCCCTCTTTACATGCAAGCTTTATAAAATTATCCCCATTACACAAAGCAATGTTTAATGTTTAAAAGTGTGATATCTTATGCGATTTTAGGGAATGCTCTCAAAAAGCTAAATGTTGGAGTAATCACGATTGTTGAATTTAATTATGAAAATCTCAGGGAGCAAGGCCTAAGGGACTGCAGAATTGGAAAGGAGAACATGGCAAACAAGTTTGCCTTAGGCATCTAATACTGGTGCACTGGTCCTGCTTCTTAGAAAACAAAAATATATTTTAGTCATTTCTTTAGGGGATTTAGCTCATGCCTTGTCAGTAGCTGTTCAAGATGTGCTAAATTATTCTGTTCATATATGTGCTTCCTTAAAGAGGTATTTTTGAAATATTCCTCTCACCTGTAGTTAAGTAATAGAAATGATCTACCCGGACAATAGGCTTGGCAGTGTGAATTATTATCCAAACACAGAAAGTCAAATAGACACATCTAAAACAACTCTTTCTTTTCAGTCTCACTACTAGTAACCTAGTTACAACAAAAGAAGCCAAACCATGCCAATCTATGAAGCTGGAATGCTTTGCAACTTTAATGCTATTAAAAAGAACTTTACCCTTACCAGATAGAGGTTATTTTCAGCAGGATAGATCCCAGTTCATGGTCCACCAAATGCACCTCCCTCCTTGAAAACTACAGAACATTCAGTCCACCAGCTAGCAAATCATGATGCATCCAGTTGGATAAACGAATTTAAGCAGCCTGGTAGTTATTTCCAAAAACATTATTTATATCAAGTCTTCCAAGAACGCAAATTCCATGTTAGCTGTGCCAGAAAAAAAATATTCTTAACTATATTTTAAATTACAAGGGATGTTATCTGGTGTATTAGCACACCTAAGTTAAGCCGGTTATTTTCTACACTATCTGCAGAAAGCACATCTCTGCATGAGTGGGTGGGATTAGGGCAGGAGGGGGGCATAACATGGGTGCAACTAATACCATCTCAATGGGTGGCATTTACTGCATCCAGGCTGCTGTCAGATCACGCTCTTTGCATTTCAGTGCAGCATCTGCTGGGAAAATGCTGGACATGCCCCCAACAGATACCACACGGCTTGGGAGGCTAACGCCACACTATTTACACAAAAACACATGTTAGCAACAAATGTCTAATGAGGCTTAGAAAACATACATTTGTGTGCAGAAACTTTACATTTTAGTATAATTTGACATGCAAATAGTATTACTGGAATCTACCTACTTTGGGATATAGCAGAACATTTCAAAAAAAGCACTGCGTTTTTTCAAATAAATAAATAAAAAGTTTTTAAAACAATCACTCTGCTTTTTGTAACTAAAAGCTTTACAAGAAAACGTTAGGGGTATGTTTACCAATTGGCAATATCACATGGAAGCCGCTACCGCCGATTAGTAAACATACCCCTAACTTTTTCTTGTAAAGCTTTTACTTACAAAGTGATTGTTTTAAAAACTTCCATATTTATTTTAAATAATGCAGTGCTTCTTTTGAAATGTTTTGCTATATCCCAAAGTAGCTAGATTCCAGTAATAACCTTTGCATGACAAATTATACTACAATGTAGCAAAGTAATAGTTTCTGCACACATAAATGTATGTTTACAGCCGATTAGTAAATATACCCCTTAGTTTAGAGGGGTAATCCTTCTAAAGAAAACTCCTCTTATAAATAAAACTTTTATAATAATAATAAAAAAGTCAAGCACAAATTAAGGAAAGCAGAGTGACTGTTTTATAAACTCTATTTGAAATAGAGCAATGCTTTTTTTTATGTTCTTACTTTACTCTTTGTGTATTACTGTAAAATATATATATTATATATAGCGCTGGGTTCCTGCAAGGTACTGTAACCTGGATTGGGCCCCGTTTCAGCAGGATACTAGGCTTGATGGACCTTTGATCTGACCCACTATGACAGTTCTTATGTAAATAAAGTTTAAAATTTGTTATGGTGAATATTACAGACACTACAGTGATGCAGCACTCAGTATGCCACCCTCACGTGATAAAAATAGGCTTTTTTTCTGAAATGTAATAATGAGTACCAAAGTAACTAAAGTATATGATTTCATGGAGAAATGTCTAAATATTAATTCTAAGTTTCTTTTTTTTTTTAATTGGTTTTCTCTTGTAGTGGACTATAGAACTTGCAGTGAGAGGTTTTATGCTCTGTTTCTACTTTGATAATTTTAGCAGTATGTCTTTTTTCTTGATTTTTGAGAGTTGTAAAATTTGAAATTACAATAAAAAATTAATATAAATTCTTTCAAGTGCTATATTGTTTGGGCAAATATGCTTTTATTGTAACTCGCTCTAATACAGTGCAAAGGGCAGGAGAAATTCAATTCAATAAATCAAATGCTACATATTTATTTCCAAGTAAATTTGAAAAACTATCTGTACAGGAAAAGACATGGATGGCTAGGTGCCTGTCGGAGTTTCTTGCAGGAGAGGGTCTGTGAAGTCAAAGCCTGGCTCACCAATCAGCAGATGCAGTGAGCATTCACATATGCTGACTGGTCAGAGAAACACCAGCAAGGTGCTAACAGCACAGACCAAAACTAGTCCACACTCCATACACAAAATATGCTCTCTGTCTACCAGCAGACACACCAATAAACATACAAAAACACAGCACAAATTCACACATATATACACATACAAATCCACAAACCCATACACACAAAATACTCAAATACAACTGCAGTATAGAGAGGCACACATTTTTATTTATTTAACCAGTTTTCTATATTGCCTTATCCTTCAATCAAAGCAGTTTACATTATGTAATCACTACAAACAGGTACTGGATACATTCCCTTATCCCCAAAGGGCTCACAATCTATGTGTACCTGAGTCAGCGTAGGGATAAGTGGCTTGCCCAAGGCCACAAGGAGTGCCTATAGTACTAGAAACCCCAGTCCCCCCGGCCTGAGATTGCTGTCCCCAGGTGGGACACAGTGCTCAAAATTCACTGATCCATGTTCAGAACTGCAATATGACTTCCACAACATATCTGTTCAGCAAGAAAAGTCTTATAGTGTGAGTGGATTGTGAAGATCAAACTGTTCTTCCACTCACAAAACTGTACTTGTTTGATTCCCTGAACTTAAGAGAATAAATCCTGACTTAGACATACATAGAATCTTCCACCAAGCAATAACCAAAAAGGATAAAGGTAACAAGATCTGTGCACTAATTCAAGTAAAACATGATATCCATGTAATCCGGAACTCAACACGCAGGACTAGACCAGCATCACTACAGCCCATCCAAGCACTGGAAATGAATAAGCTGCTGCTCATGCAAAGTATTGGGATTTCCACCACACAGCTTGTAAGAGGGTAGGGGGGTGCAGTATGATATTGCAGGGAACTATAAAAAAATGTCTCAGGCCAAAGGAGAAGAGATAGGAGGGGGTAGGCATGCAATACTGTAACATTAATTCAAAAGAAGCTTTAGGAGATTTTAGTCAACTGTTCCTAACTATTTATTTATTTATTTACATTCTCTTATATACCGCGCTATTCTGCATCAGTGTGATTTACATTGAACAAACTGAAATTACATTGAACAGGGCATTATAACTTGGAGATAACTATTTTACAGGGAACATGGGCTATGGAGGGTTAAGTGGCTTGCCCAAGACCACAAGGAGCACCTGTGGGACTAGAAACCCCAGTCCTTCCGGCCCAAGGTTGCTGTCCTCTAGTGGGATTTGAACCCACGACCTTCTGGCCTGAATTACCTTGCCCCAACCACTAGGCCACTCCTCCACTACTAACTGTGTGTGAACTTCAGCAAATCATCATTTCCCCATGTGCCACTGGGATACCACTGGAAAACAAAGTGCAACACTTGATTGGACATTCATAGATAACAAATTAAATAACAAAAGCTTATCCAAAACCTAGAGATTTTATGAATTGATGTTTGGCACTACAATTTGGACAGCCCCTGTGACAGATGCAAACTTGCCTTTAAAATTAGGAGCATTTTTCAAATTGTGAACATAAGAACATAAGCAATGTCATACTGGGTCAGACCAAGGTCCATCAAGCCCAGTATCCCGTTTCCAACAGTGGCCAATCCAGGTCACAAGTACCTAGCAGTTTCCCCAAAAAGACACACTCAGGTTCCATAATGCTTGTACTGAGGCAAGCAGTGGATTACCTGGGTCCTCTTTAATAATGGTTTATGGCCCTTTCCTCCAGGAACTTGTCCTAACCTTTTTTAAACTCAGCTACACTAACAGTCTACACATGCAAATACACAGGCGCACATACAGACAAAACATATACTAATGTACAAGCACAGACA
This sequence comes from Ichthyophis bannanicus, assembly GCA_033557465.1. Lineage (NCBI taxonomy): Eukaryota > Metazoa > Chordata > Amphibia > Gymnophiona > Ichthyophiidae > Ichthyophis > Ichthyophis bannanicus. The sequence goes on along the minus strand of CM066049.1, from coordinate 111,313,548 downwards.
TTTAAACACAGATGCAAAACACACAATAAAAAACACGCACACAAAAGACAAGTATCACCCACAAATTTATATTTGCATACAAATACACACACAGACTACCCAGCCATGTACAAACATCATCATCCTATACAGCACACATGTACACATATACAAACAAAAAACAATGTGCAAATTTCCAAATGTCCAGATATAGTCTTCATACTCTCACCAAGCTAATTTGGCATATAAAAGGGGCTTTATAACTAAGGGACATGTTCATTAAGCCCCACACTAGTAATGCAGGTTTTGGCCGCATTAACTAGCACAGAGCACTGCGCAAGAAGCAACAGCCAGAGACAGACATCCCCTGAATTTAGCACAGTTTGCCGTAATACCACCACTGCGGGAAGCAACTACCGTCACCCACTGTGCTGGAGATAGTTGCTCCCCACCATACGCCAGCAGTACCGGCTTTCAAGGTCCATGTTAGCAGCGCTGCAGCAGGAATGCTCACGTCTCATCCAGACGCGTACTGCCCAAGTGGCACAGTGGTTTTTTTAGCACAAGGCCCCATGCTACTTTTTAGCATGACACCAAAATTGTGCACTATCCCCATGCAACCTGGGTAGCATGCTTTAGTAAACATGCTCTTAAGTTTAAAAAACAAATACCGAACGTATATTTAATACAGTTTTTTTCCCGAATAAAAACTTTCATCTATGTGGTTAATTTTGCTAAGGTTTAGATAAGAGACAAAGGTGCACAGCTCTCTCTTCTGTCCTCTCATGCAACAAATCTTTGCTGTTCTCAGTTATCAAAATGTCTGTTTACTGCAAAGAAAGGTGCAAGATCTCAAGGGTTATCATTTTACATACAGAGTGCACCTACACAGACATTCTTACTATCTGCTGAGTACACTAATCTCTGCTCTTTCCACAAAATGGTGATCTCTGGATTCTGACCAATACCTGTATTTTCTGAAACTGGGTCCTATTTTTGGATTTCTTTCCCAAACTGTCCCTTCTAAACATAAACACTAAGAAAGGACATGGATCACCAATAATACCTCTAGGAGCGGTTTTCATTTAAAGCACAGCTGACAAAACCTGGGGCCCATCTGTTATTAGACCAAAGCCACATTCTTCAATAAGGAAGATGCTAGCTATTTAAACATGAGCCACTGTGATCTACTAATAAGAGGAAGTATAAGTCAGCGACACATGCCTTAGGGAGGAAATGTTCTAAGATTACAGGGAACTTAAGGTGATATTTGGGTTAGGTTTTAACTTAAGAAAGTTAAGTAGTAATCTAATTCTAAAATACTTAGTGTGTAGGAAGAATACTGTACCATGAACAGTTGCGTCATCACTTAATACACTGTGCATTTAAGAATTGCCATATTGGGTCAGGCCAAAGGTACTGTACATCAAGCCCAGTCCTGTTTCCAGCAGTAGCCAATCCAGGAGACAGATTTTTGGGATTCTGCCAATACTTATTTCTCTTTAAGTTTGCTACTTTGTACCTTCGTGACCTATCTCCTAGTCTGCAATTTTTGAAGGAGTAAACAATTTATTAGCATTTACTTGTTCTGCTCAGGATTTTACAGACCTTTAACATATCTCCCCTCAGTGGTCTCACTCTTGGCAAGTATAAATGACAATCTTCTCGTCTGGACATGGACTTCAAAGGAGTGACTTCTGAGGGAAATTCTACTTACCTCTCTGGTGTTTACCACCTCAAACCACAAAAACGTTCTGGACCTCAGAGCTTCAACTGGCTCTCTTTGGATGTGAAGTTTTGAAGAAATCTGCCGCTTATATATTTAGTCCAGGACTGGCGCGTGCACACACACACACACACACACATTAGGCAAGACTAGGCAAATGCCTGAGACAGCAAAGAGCAGCAGCAAAGCAAAAACACTAGATCCTGAGAGCAGCAAAAACTAAAAAAAAAAAAAAAAAACCCCACACATCTGCACATTCTTTTACCTACAGGGAGAGTAGCCACACAAATATTAAACACGGCTTTGTATGTATATAAGTATGATGTCTAATTATGCATTTTTACCTGTGGCAATTTCTTCAAATGGGTGCGTGTGGGAAGAGTAGGAATGCAATGATGGGGAAGGGGAGAAAGGGACACACCCAATATCTTTGCATGGGCCCTGCATTTAAATGCTGGTACTTGCATATATGTAGAAACTAACAAAACCCACTGCATACAAACTACCACTATTAAACAGTACAAAACTCAAAATGATTCAAATCTTTAATTAAATGGTTTGTTTGGGGTTTTTTGTAAAAGGCTATTTCCACTATACATGTCACAAGATGTGCATATTTTTCTTGATGACATTTTGTACAAAGGCTTCACATTTAGGGAATCCTTTGTAAAATACACTGTGCGCATCCTGCCTTTGACATCTTTTCTAATGTGATGGCCTATACAAAATTGAACTTGAAAGTCCTAATTTACCAGATGTAAGGGTTTTTCCTCCCAGTCTATGTGAAAGGTCTCTGAAGAATCTGGTCCCCTGTATTTCAATTCAATCTCAAAGACTTTTAAAGATTAATAGCCCTTAGGGGCAGTAAAACACATCTGGTTAAAAGGACCAAACAAACCAATCTGTGGCCCCCACTCCCAAACTCTATAATTGCTGATGCTGTGCTGGGCAAAATATTGGTAGAGCAGTAGCCTAGCCCATTCTACTGCCTTTGGCAAACATTTGACTATTAAAGGTTACAGATGCTTACAAACAAGGACCACTTTGTGTAGACAAAAGCCCTTTCAGAAAATAACTTCCAGTTTGGTATAATCACCATAGGTAAATTTTACTTTTATATTGTCCCGTTAACGTTACCACTACAACAGAACAGCATAGTTTAAAAAAGCTGACTTCTCCCATCCTATTTTACGAACTATTATTCATTAATTCTGGCTTTTATTCACCAAACGTTGGGGGTAACGTAACGTAACATAATAAATAAGGAAAACAGAACAACAAAGTAGCCCACCCGGTCTATCCAGTCTTTATGTGTCGTTTAAGTGGCAAAGGGTAAACAACAGTTCTGACTTTAAACATATAAATAAATTATCTTAATTTCAAGTTTATGGCATACGTTCATGAGTTAAACGCGCCAAATCTTTTTCCTTTGTGAAGAATGAGGAAACATGTTGGCGGGAAGGGAAGAACCGAACAGCTTATTGAAAATAAAAAAAGTTCGATTGGCTTGAAAAAGCACGAAAAGTAACAAGGCCAAAGACGTTATAAGCTCCCCGCACCCGAAAAATACCTCAATTGTATATGCACCCTGTTAATTTCACGTTCATGATGAACTGGCCTTCAGCAAATAGATAAAGTCTCATTCCATATCCCGCTCGAAGTAGATAGATAACGCAAGAAATCGTGAACTAAACATTTGTGGGTTCAGAAGCACGTGCAGAGAGGCCCCGCCTCCTCCCATAGGAATGCTACCTGCGGGCCTCGCGCCCGGAAGCACGTTACGCCGAGTGGCGTGGACTAGCGCGGCACACGCGCACCCCTCCTCCTGCCCCGAGACGCCCTAACCTAGGCGACTTCACTTCAACCTGCCGCCTGGGCGACGCCGGAGGAGCTCGGCACTCGCGCGCCGGCCCCGCCCCCTCCGCAGAGAGCGGCTTGGGGGAGGAGCGAGACATGCGCAATCTCCGCTCTTTCCCTCTAATTTCTTCTCTCCCCTATCGCTCTTAAATAAATTAACATAAATAAATCATCGCTCGATCCTGCCGCGCGCTATAGCTCGCGGAGAGCGGCGCATCCTCCGACTGCCCCCCCTTCGGTGGGCGCTATAATATACCCACGCTGAGGGGGGAAGAGCGAGGTGAGCGTTTCTTTATTCTTTTAAACTTTCTGTGAAGGATCCGGCTCGGAGCCTCCCTCTCCGGAAGCGTCTTTTCGTTATCTGTGTGAACTTTGGAGGCAGGGTGCTGAAAGGTGAGCTGCGCCCCGCTGCGGGAGCGGGAAGATGCCCCAGTGGCCGTTTTCCTCCGCCACCCCCTTAGCAGCACGGCTTTTAATGATTGGCCGCTCTTCGATGGCTCTCGACCGGAGGAGCTGGGAAAGTTGAAGAAGGAGGGGGCGGATTTCTTATCTCGAGGACAAGGACGAGACTAATCACGCTGTCGAGCCCCCGGCCCGGGGAAGGAGAGGGGGCAGCAGCCAGGTAAATTCTTCTACCTTCAGCTCTTCACAGGTTCTCGTACGTTTTTCGGTTAAATCCATCTGTTGGTGACTTAAAGTATCGTAACCTGGGAGAAACGAGCGAAATAATAATCTGATCCTCAGTTAAATTTTGGGATGAACCAACCCCCCGCCCCCTCCATGTGTGACGTCATATCGCAGACAGTTAAACTGACTTTGATCTTCATGAGCTCTTCCAAGCCTCCCGAAGAGTTCTGTAGAGCCGAAGTGACGTTTCTTGGGACGAGCTCGGGGCTGCTTGAGGGGGGAGGAAGCGCCCGGGAAAAGTTTTACTGGTCCCCGCATGCTGCAGGAGGTGACAGGGGACGCGAGAGAGCGGCGATGTCTGACTGCCTCCGGAAAGTGATTGATGAAGACGGTGGCTTGTGGGAGGGGCGGGCTGGAGTCTCGACGGACAGCGGCGGATTGCAACGCGAATCGCGATAGGAGGCCGTGTCTCGGACTGGCGAGATCGCTCTCCGCGCGTAGTTTTCGTGATTCGAACTAACGCAGCCGAATTCTTCTGCCTGGAACATGTTTGCGTTTGAATGAACTCCCTCGGCTTTCTGAAAGTTGTTTTCGCGGAACGGCGACTAGCGTTATTGATTTTTGGGAGGGTTTTTTTGAAGGTGGGCTGGCTAGATGGGGCGATCGGCGATGTCCCAATGATACTGGGAGCTAAACTGTACAGTTTCTAATCCAGCTCGAGAATACGTTCTATGGCGAGTTGGAAATGGGAACTAATCTAAATGTACTGGATTGAAATTCTGCGATGGGAAGAGGAAGTTTCAGTGGGGGGAAGGGGAGGAGATGAGGTTTAATAACGTATTTCTAATGCATTTATAGGAAGGGGTATCATAAACGTAGGCTTGACCAGATCTGGGAGATTCCAAAATACAAAGCAGAGCTACAAGTGGAACAGCAGACATTGACTTGCTGACTAATGAATTACATGTTGGGGGATGGTTTTCTCTCTGGCTGCAAAGGTATCAAAGCACTGTGACATGACAATAGCTTGCAAATGCTTTCTCGCCATGTTTTTATTATTCTTTCGAGCTTTTCCTGTTTAGGCATCCTTGTAAGTAATATTTTTAATATCTTGGTGTATGCATTTACTATAGTATGTGTCCAATAAGTTAAACGTGTTTTCCATTATCTGGAGATAAAAATCGCATCATGCTTGTTAAAACTACTTTCCTTTGTTTGGGAGGGAAGGGTTGGAGATGGAAGGTGAGTAAATGAGCTAAACTTAATCTCTTAGAGTTTCTCATGTTTAGAATGATTTGTCATTTTAGCATTTAAATTATTTTTTTGTCTTCATAAATCAAAATCTTGCCAAGCACCAGCAAATAAAACCTGCTTTTTTTAATTTAGTTTTAATTTTATGGATGAAAGTTTTTTTTGATAAACCTGTTTTAAAATCCAACTTTAATGATTTACAAATTTCATTTTTAATCTACAAAATGAAAGTAATTTAAGCTTTCATGCTCAACTCTTTATGAAAATGCATAAAGCCTCAGCCTTTTGAAACAAGCATTGTTGTTCCAGTGGCTAGTTTTTGGAGTATCAAACTATTTACATATACTTTCCTTCTGATTTGGGTTTCATAGATGAATATTTTAAAATCTTTGAATCTGCAGTATTAAATAGCAGAACATCTGATTTAGTTCAGGTTGATTCAGTTGTCTTCAGGTTTTCTGAGTCGAGTGAATGAGTGGACATGAGATTAAGCACAACAAAAGAAGGCAGGATAGCAACAGCTGCCTTCTCTTGCTGAAACAGTAGTATAGCAAGGCCATGTTTACAGAACATTAAGTACGTTTAAATGTTCCTGTTTCACTTAGTAACGTTTTCATGCTGTGTAATGTACTGCTTAAGGATCTGCATTTGCTTACATTTTATTTGAAATACAAAGGCATTATTTATTTAATATTTAGCTAGTGGCAAAGTATTTCCCCGTCTCCTGAGAATTTATAATCCAAATTTGTACCAGAGGCAATGGAGGGTTAAGTAGCTTGCCCAAGGCCACATGGAGTACCAGTGGGGTTACCAGGCCACTTTAACAGTAATGTTCCTGCTCAATAAAAGGTTCCATTTGTACCTGTAGGAAAAGCCTTTATTTGATAGGGCCTCAAGGTTTTCTCCACATTCTACAAAGACTTTCTGAGGGAAGAAACAAATGGGTTAGTGGATTTGCACTTTTATTTATTTATTTAACATTTCTTATATACCGCCTTTCATGATATCAAGGCGGTTTACATTGAACAAACTGAAATTACATTGAACAGGGCATTATAACTTGGAGATAACCCTCCATAGCCCATGTTCCCTGTAAAATAGTTAAGTGGCTTGCCCAAGACCACAAGGAGCACCTGTGGGACTAGAAACCTCAGTCCTTCCGGCCCAAGGTTACTGTTCTCTAGTGGGATTTGAACCCCTGACCCTCTGGCCTGAAGTACCTTGCCCCAACCACTAGGCCACTCAGGATGATGGTTTTGAATATTACCTAGTTTATTAGTAATAGAAAATGTCTAATAGTCTATATAAACTGGAGATTTTCTATTAATTTTCAAAGGCCAAGTAAAGCCAGTTCTATGTTAGCATTTGCCCATGGTCCTAAACACTGGTTCTTTATCATCTTTGAAACAGTGTGTTAAATATTTCTCAATGTTACCCACATTGATATATCTTGTACAGTCTTGAAGCAACGATGAAAGGTGGCATAATAAAGAGCAAGTGCAACTTGCATTCCTCAGGAAAATAATTATTGTATTTTTCAGTTCCTCTGGAAAAGTTATTGATATGTGTGTGAGTGGAGTGGAGTGGAGGAGTGGCCTAGTGGTTGGGGCAAGGTACTTCAGGCCGGAAGGTCGGGGGTTCAAATCCCACTAGAGGACAGCAACCTTGGGCCGGAAGGACTGGGGTTTCTAGTCCCACAGGTGCTCCTTGTGGTCTTGGGCAAGCCACTTAACCCTCCATAGCCCATGTTCCCTGTAAAATAGTTATCTCCAAGTTATAATGCCCTGTTCAATGTAATTTCAGTTTGTTCAATGTAAACCGCCTTGATATCATGAAAGGCGGTATATAAAAAATGTTAAATAAATAAATAAAAATAAATATGTCCCTTTTTTTTTCTTTCATTCAAAATGATTAGTGTATTTATAGTGGATACATTCTAGCAAATGTACAAAGGGCATGACTTCACTTTTAACCAGTTCAATCCCTGTTTTGTGTCTTATCCAAACATGTTTGTAGCTATTTAGGCATATTTTATCGTCTTAAGTTAGCTTTTTATATTTATGTCCATGATTCCTTGTTGGAGTTGCTCTTGTTTTATTCTTGATATAATTTTGGGTACATCTGGGGGCATTTGCAACTAGCAGAAGTTTTTTGCAATGGCCAATTTCAAACTTTCTATCCTTCAGGTTCCCTCTTGACACCTACCTTTCTGCTTTCTGGTCCACTCAGTGGAAAATAGGTGGTGGCTAAGGAGGTGGATCAAACAAAGTTCCTGCCTGACTGCCTTCTCTATTATTTTTGTCCTGATTGACCTCTCCCTAGTTTTTCATTCTTCTGACATTTCACTCTTCTCCAAATGTTTTATGTCTTGATAGTTATGACCTCCCTTAACAGGAAGATAGTATTTTTTTTTCTGTTTTATTGCTGTTGTTTTTGGTGTAATCGTGTTTTCATTTTTGAATATTCTCAATAAAGGGATTGGCTACCTTCCTTTTAAATTCAGTTTAACCAACTGGTCTATTTAGTTCTTGTAACTATTTCTCCCTTTTTACTTTTTAAGGGTTGCTGCCTATAGGACCCTCTTTTGTTATTTCAGCCCTTACTTCCTGTTCCTCAAGGATGCTGTACAAAAGATCAGTGTACGGTGACTTACATTTTCTCACTCTCTCTTCCCTCTTTCTTTTGGCTGAATTAACTGTTTACTATACTGAATGTGTCCAAAAGGGAGTCTCTTTTGTGCTGACCTTCATCTTTTCTGTCCTTGCTCCACAATTTAGTTTGATTGTACTCATTCTGCAAAGAACCTTGGTGAAAAAGTGAGTGTAGAATTATGATGCCACCTATCTTGAAACTTTGTTCTTCCCCTAACTACAAATTTGTAATTTTATTTTTTAATATGAGTCATACTTCCCTTATGTTTACTTTCCTTCTCCTTATACATTTTTCAGTGACCACTGCAGAAGCTCAGTTAACTAAACTATCTTTTGTGACCCACTTGTTAAGGTTTTCCAAAACTGAGCTACCTTTTTATATGTTGTCCTAGTGTTCCCCATCCTTACTGCTTCAGCACTCACTGCTCTCAAAATTGCTGATATCCCAATCAAATGTTCACTCCCGGGGATCCAGCAGCCCCTGGATTTTCTTGGCAAGGGGTGGCCTGGAAGTAGATTTCCATGCCCTCCTGACAAGGCAATGAAGGGTAAAGTGACTTGCTCAAGGCCACAAGGAGTGCCAGTGGGAACTAAACCTGGTGTCATGGTCACTATGCTATGCCTCCATTCCTTAAAATCTTTGTAGAACCTATAAAGCAGGGCTGCACAAGTTCAGCCCACAAGGGTTATAAATTGGCCAAGTTTTTAGGATATCCCTAATATGTATAAGAGAAATTTTACAAATGATGGGGGATAGTATGCATGCAACTCTTTCCTTCATATTTATTAGGGATATCCTGAACATGTGTCCAGTTTGTAACTCTCAAACAGCTTGTGCACCCTTGTTCTGCCCCCTCCCCCCCCCCACACATCTGTTTTCTGTACATTTGTCCTGTTTCTCCTGTGATTCTAGCATGTTGTTTTCTCAGTCTGTTCATTGGTTGAATCCTGGATAACCGGAATTCTGGAACCTGCTAACTGTAAAACTAAATTGAAGAAGTGGACTTCAAATCTTGTCTTGATGACTGTCTTTGCCCACCTTTTGTTCCCATTGTTATGTCTGCTAAATATTTTATTTATTTTATTTAACAGGTTTTATATACCGCTTTATCATTTCAATCAAAGTGGTTTACATTGAAATTTAAACTTGGTAATGTACATTAAATAGGGACATTGAGAACTTGGATTTTTCTGAGGCAATGGAGGGTTAAGTGAATTGCCCAAGGCCACAAGGAGTGCTATATTACAAAAATGCAACATTGTAGTATAGTAGCTATTTTATATCTTGTATTTAGTTCATGCTATTTTAGTAGTAGTTAAAGCTGCGTTACATTCAGGTAGCCATGTTCAAGGACTCATTGAGAGGTTCTTTCATACTTTTTGAGAAGAGGAAGCTTTTGTAAGATTAATGCTATAAAAAAAATTGGATAAAAATTGTATGTCTTGTTTCTCATCCGTCTTTCATTTTGACACTTAGCAGTGACTGACCTCTCTGCTAGTATTTGACAGAAAGTGAGTTGTTTGAGCAGTGAATATCTGGAATGTGTATAAAGCCTGATTTTTAAAACTTTTTTTTTATATAATTGTCTGATTTGACTTATCTAGTAAATAAAGGTGAATGTATGTTGATCATATAAGAGATTTCAGTTTTGGGTGTGTAGCATATATTAATATATGTACTCTTGACAGTACTTCTAGTTACAATTTAATAGTGCAGCAAAGTTATCTGTTAGGTGGAAAAATCACATGAGTAACTATTCTGTTTTTTAGATATTTAATTATTGAGCTCAGCACAGCTAACCAAAAAATTTGACATGAATGTCTGTTCTATAGCACTGTTTATACCATACATATATATGTGCATGGGCACATGCGCATACTCTTAAAAGTGAACATTTCAAACTATCCAGTTCCTGGTCCGTTATGGCATCTGCATTACCATTATGCAGTGAGTCCCAATTGATAATAGTGGATTTACGGGCCTACTATGTTAATCACACTTTGTCTCATGGCTATGTAGATAAGTGCACAATTACATTTCATGACTTTCAATGTTAAAGCTTTTTTGGTACACTTTTTTATAATATTTTTTGAAATGAGCTGACACTTTAAAAAGTGTCAGCCACTGGAATGTTTTGTATAATTTCATTGCTAGTTGCAATAAAATTGGATGCTGCTGGGGTTACATTTATTCTTCTCTCCATTAAAGCTGATCTTAAAAAAATATTCATTTGAGCGATTCATGGGCTGATGCAGTAAAGAATGCTAGGCTTTGCACACAGGTTAGTTTAGCTCTTACGCACAATTCTGTGCATTACCGATGCAGAAAGGAGTATTGTGTGCTAGCTAACTGCACAAAGCCTTCAGCAGATAGCTCACAACATATTTAAATCCATGCTAATGAAGCTTGGTGAGTCGCGCCTTCTTACACTGAATCTCAGAGGCTGTGAGGTTGAAATCTGGTGTTGCGATTGTGGATGATGGTTCTTTATAACTTGATCAGGCTCGCCTTCAAGTCCATGGCAGCAGTAGTAGTTGCTTGATGGTGGCTTTGGCTTCACAGTTGGTTGACTGATGGATGCCTCCAAGTTAAACCTAAGCAAACTCCTTATTTTTCTGTTACCACCCAGTGATCACCAGACAATGTGGTCCATTATTAATATAAGGGCTGAGAGTTCATTTAAAAGTGAAGGTCTTAGACTTTATGAAAACTAATTTTATCAAGATAGAACAATACCTCAAGAAGTCGTTAGCTGTATGGGAAAAGCAATGGGCAATACTGTAAAAGGGTAATTTTAAGGGAAAGAAATAACTGAAAATGTGAGGAAAAAGAGGGTGGTTTTTCATAAAATACAAGAGATCACAGAAATAGGAAGACAAGCAATCAATATTTGGAAAAGCTAAGAGAAGCTAGGAAAGTAGTCGGGTAAGCAAAGATGAAAATGGAATAACAAATAGCCAGTGCAGTAAAATGGGAGGACAAAACAGTTTTCTGATTGTTATTGATGGGAGGAAGTGCAGATCCGATTAATTTCTTTCACTGGGTCACCAGAGAGTAGAACCAAGGTAGATTGCTAGATGTGGTGTACTTATTTCAGTAAAACCTTTTGACACCGTTATGCACAGGCAACTTTTAAAAATAAATTGAGTGCCCTAGGGATGGACCCTAAAGTGACTGACTGGGTTAGAAACTGGTTGAATGAGAGGATATAGATAAATAGAGCTCACTCTGAGGAGAAGGATCTTACTTTCTTTTCCCAAATCTTTATCATAAGTAAGTACAAACAAGATTCTGCAATCTTGGGGCATTTCAAAAGCCCAAACTGAGTCCCTGAATTAACCGGCTCACAAAAGAATGTTAGAGGCACATTTGTGGTAGAGTTTTTATGGTAAAGTCTAAATAAGAAATGCAGTATAGTCCAAGCTCTATTTTATTTTGGGGGGGGGGGGGGGAACCTCCTTTTAATTGTGATGCAACAAAATATTTTGTATGTTTGCATCTTTTAATGAATCTGACACGTTCAGGCAAGTTTAGATACCAGCAAGTTTGTTTGTGTGGGGGTTTTTTTGTTTGTTTGTTTGAGGATTCTATGTCTATAACACACACTACTTTAGGTAATACTCTTAATATTCCGAGTAATTCAGGGTCACCATGAGTCGACACTGACTTGACGGCACTTAACAACAAAGAGCTTCTCTTTATTTTTTAAAGATTAGGTTTGGTGGGGGTTTTTAGGGGGGGAGGTTCTACTTTAATCATTTTAGAATCATATGCAAGATGGATTTTTATGTCCGTGCTTTCCTTGTGATGATGGTGGGAAAGTGTTCCTAGTTAACCATGCAGTAGTTCACGTCTAAAAAGTGCTGATGTTGGAAAGGAGGGATGAAAATAGTACATCTGGCCTGCAGTGAATATAACTTCCTAAGCATTTTTGCAGACACAGAAGGGGAAACACCTATAGTAATTATGGCCTTATCTATTTATGCATGCTTAAAACCTTTTAGGAGATTCCAGTGAAGGATGCCTGACAGTTAAATGGGAAACAACCTAAAATAATTTTCATTTAGTTATGTATAATGTGTAAACTGTTATGCGTTCTTGTTAATTGACCACAGTTTAGGACTCAACTGCAATCTTCAGTCAGGCTGCTAATTATTGATAGTGTTATCCCATAGCTGTTAAGCCTGATATAACTGGAAGCCAAGTGGTTGGTTAATTCTACAGTGAAAGGGAATATTTTTTTTTCTTCTAAGATGCATATCTGTTCTCTGCAGCTTCCTGGTTTTCTGTGGTATTGTACGTAGATTCTGTGGTGGTTGTTGTTAAGTGCTGTCGAGTCGGAGTCGACTCATGGCGACCCTCTGGATAGCTATCCTAAATTGTGTTCGGTCTTGAGTCAGGCGGCTCATTGTTGACAGACTGGTACCCATAGCTGCTGTTATTGTATCGATCCATCTCATTGCTGGCCTTCTATCTTGCCAAGCATGATGTCTTTCTCTAATGATCTCTCTCTTCACATGATGTGTCCAAAGTATGAAAGTCGAAGTCTTGTCATCTGAGCTTCTAAAGAAAGCTTAGGTTTGATCTCCTCTAGTACCGACTGGTTTGTTCTTCGGGCAGTCCATGGTATACACAGTATTCGCCGCCAGCACCATAATTCAAAGGCATCAATTTTCTTCCTATCTGTCTTTTTCACTGTCCAGCTTTCACATCCATATGATGTTATTGAAAATACCATGGCTTGAACTAGTCGAATCTTTATATGGAGAGAGACATCTCTGCTCTTGAGAATCTTATCTAGGTCTTTCATAGCCATTCTGCCAAGAGCAATTCTGTGGTAAAATATTGGAAAATTCCTTTTTCTTTTAAACAATGCACCACTGGCTATTCCTGTGTGCTCCTGTTTGGGTAGTTAAATCTAATTGCACATGGAATATTACAAATAAAAGTTAATGTTTAATGATTTTTTGTTGTTTTTATTGTATTCAGTGTTTAAATGTCTTAGCCTAAAATGTGGTGTTTGTATGGGGGCTTTTTTGGTAAAAAAAACAATTATTGGTCAAAATAACAACAGCATTTAAAACAAATCAAATAAAGATTTTATAACTTGCTCACAATTTTTCAATCTTTAAACAACATGAAAGGCACTTTTCTTTTTCTTCACTGCAGAGAGGCAGCTTGTGTTTTGCTGCCACTATCCTGCATGGGCTCTGACAGCTGGTACTGCTGAAGGAGTTGAAAAAGGAACTACTTCCTTTATCACATGAAAGCAGAGAACTACTTCCCGTTTCTTGCATTGGTGCTGGTGGCCAGAGCAGAGGTAGTGAGCAAGTTCTGCTGCTCTGCAGGGAATATAGAGGTTCTGGGCAGATTGGAGAATAGAGCTGAGAGGAGATGCTAAGGGGTGGGTATGGAAGAAGATCTGATGCTGGGGACAGGGAGAAGGGTGCTGGGAATGTCAGAAGGAGATTTATACTGGCAGATGGTGAACATGGGAGAAGGGAACAGGAGATTGACGTAGAGGCTGGAGATCGACAAGAGGGCAGGTGGGAAAAAGGGTTAGTGGGTGATGGTCTGAAGCTGCTGAGGCAAAGGTTGAGTCTAAGGCAACTGGAGCACAAGGGCAGTTGAGAAGATTCCTTTAACTTGTTCACACTCCCATCATTGCTCCAGCCCAGTCAAGATGTGCGGGTTTACGCTCTCCTACAAACAAATGAAGACTGAGAATCAGTGATTTATGACACCACTCTGTAAGGATCCTTAAGGCTGTGTAAGCCTGTGCTGGCTGAACTGGCCTAAGGGGATCTTGGATTCCAGCTTAGGCCCCAATTTGGAATTGGGAATCACAGAGAGGGCTCTGGCAGTGTGGGCTTCTCAAACCCTAGAGGTGCAGAACGCAGTGGACTTGGGTTCATCCCTCTAACCCCATGAATGGATTTTTTTTTGGGGGGGAGCTGAGATGTCTGTCCTCCCCAACCTTTTTTGGGGTGGGGGGGAGTGGCGTGGAGGGCTGGTGTTCTTGTTCAACCAATTACCATTAAAATTAAAAAAAAAAGAAAGAGGAGAGGTCTCTTGCAGCCTTGGTAAGCGGAGTGATTGAGACCCAAGATCTGGGAGTTGTCATGCCTAGTCTCTGAATGGCTGTGCTGTCAGCTGGGTTAGGCTGAGCGTGGAAGACAGTGCACATTTTGCAGCAGCAAGTTCCAGTGTGAGCATGTGAGGAAAGATGCTCAGAGAGCAACAGGTTGAGTTGGTGGGGCGGTCATGCAGGACAATGATGTGTGGTGTTACGTAGTGTGCAGAGGCAGCATTTTTGGTGGCAGAAGCATCCGTTTTGCCCATGGGAGAATTGCACCTTAACATATAGATGACGAGGACTGAACCCAGTGTGTCCTGATGACAATTGCAGCACTTTTACCCACCTCTAAAAGTTTAGAGGCAGGGGGAGTTTGCTGCACAAAAGAGAGCAGATTTAAAGGAGCAGGGCAGGGGGAAGTAGAGAGAATCTGGGAAGGGAAGCAGAGTTGTGTGGGATGGGAGAGGGGCAGTCAGGAAGAATGGAGGGTAAAGAGATGAATGAATAGGTAGTATAGGGCACAATTATGTATGTTCAAAAAGGCATCTCTCTCGCACCACACAAACACACAGATACCCCACCGTTACAATTTTCTGCTATCTGTGTTGTATTTATGTTATGATGTATGTATTTTTTTAAAATTATGTTTTATTGTATCCTTCCTTGGGCATTTGTAAAGGCAGGTGAAATAGCTAAATTAAATGACAGTGTCTCTCTCATGTTCTTAAGGATAGATTCAAGGACCATTCCCTAACTAAGCTCAGCGCAGCCTTTTCTAGTCTTAACCTACAGGTTGAGTCCTTGCTGGACTTGTGCTGTGGCAGTTCAGCCCCATGGGGACTCTGCCTGTGGAGGGGGAATTCTCTTGTTTCTCTCTAGATTTCTTCCCCCTCTTCTCTCATCTTCTCTTAGTCTTTCTAGTAGGACTGAAAGGGTTTAATTTTTAGTTGCCAGGCAGACCCAAATCTCTGCAGTGCAGTTCTTTCCATGCTTTTAGATTTTCAGCTGTAGAAGTGAGGTGCTGGATTCAGCAAGCTGTTGGAGAGCTTCAGGATTTTTATTTATATATTCACATTTACACATTGTATTAGGGCTTGCTCAGTGGCTTCCTCTATCAGTGCTTGTATATGGCTTTAGCTGTATAACTGGGCAGCTGTTTTGACCTCTAAAGCCCATTTCAGTAAGCTCCCCTTTTCAAGTTGACTTTGCTTTTGGAGAAGATTTATAAAAGTTGGTGGAGGATATGAGGGAGTCGCAACCACAGAGAGTGCCAGAAGACCATGGCTGGTCTTTGGCTTGAGGAGTGGGGAGTAAATTCTGTTAAAGGAATTGGGCCCTCTTTCATTCAGGCTGTACTGCATCTTCTTCCTTGACTATAAGGAGGACTAATGGGTCCCCTCCAAGATGCTACCAGCCGGTGGATTAAAGTGGTGGTTCTGGTATAACCTTATACCAGTGGGTCCCCTGAGTATTAAAGAACAGTTGCATGCTTGAGTTTGTAGAACACTTTTCCGATGCCTTTTTATAGTGTCCCCTTGTTGGAAGGGAAACCAAGCAAGGCAAGTTTTTTTTTAGATTCACTGGACCTCTTAGAACCCTGTTTATATTCCATTTGAGAGAGTTGTTGGGGGGGGGGGGGTTACGTTTTTCATGTGCTACCTTTTTGGCTTGGCCATAATTCCCAGACCTTTTCCAAGTTCAATTATGGTGATCTTTCTGTGTAAGGAAAGCATATGTGTTCATTCCTACCTAAATGACTGGTTTATTCAAGCTAACTCTGAGGAGGCACAAAAATTGCAAGCAAAGTAGTACAGGTGTTTGAGAGTCTGGGGGTGGGTGATCAGCTATGCTCATCACTTCTCAGACCCTGGAATGCTTGAGGCATCAATGCCCTGCTTCAGGTTTGGCCTCTGGAGAGTCTTTCTTTCTGTATTTTTCCAATGGCTGCTTGTAGGATGAGCCCTTCAGTGGATTGACTGTCATCCAAGTTTGGTGATTTCTGGTGGCACCAGATTGTCAAAGGAGGCCATGATATGCTGACCTGATCAAGGTGCTGGCCAGGGGAGTCTTCCTCAGGATCCAGGCCTCCTTCAGAGGCCTGTGGTAATGGAGGACCAGTTAATACAGGAGGGTTATTGGGCTCCAGTAGTAATTACATTGTTAAAAGCTCATAGAGTGCCCACTTCTCTAGCTTTTACACCAAAGTATGGTGCCTCTTTGAAAGTTGATGCACCGACAAGAGCTTCAATTCTTGTCAGGCATCTATTATGGAGTTCTGTAGCATCATCTTGACTGTGGTTTGTCTCCCAATGCACTGAAGGCCCAGGTGGAAGTGCACTCATATATAGAGGGCAAGTTCAACATCTTTTCCTGGTGGTTCATCAGGATTTTTCTTGTTTTTCTTAAAGGGGGAGAGCAGATTTGGCCTCCTCATAAGTTCACTTCCTTCTTGAGTCCTCCAATGCCCCTGCAAGACAGCCTCTTTGAGCTATAGTGTCGTGCCATGTCATGGTTGAAGATTTGACCCCTGAAAACTGTTCATTTTCCTGGTGGCTCTTTATTCTGCCAGGTAGGTTTCATAATTGCAGGCCTCATCTTATCATCCATTTTTCTTTCTCAGTATGTGTTTCCTTCAGAGTTCATCTTTTCTTCCCAAAGTGCTTTTTCCTTTTCGCATCAACCAGGAGACGTCTTCCGACCTTTTTCAACAGCTAAGAAGGATGCGCTTCAGATGACAGCTACTACTACTTATTATTTTTCTTGCTACAGAGAGCTGCTTATCTAAGACAAACGGAACAGTAGGAAACTAGGGAATTGATAAGGGAAATAATATTAATATATGTAAGAATGTGGATGGGAGAATAAGGGAGTCAGGATCCAACAGCAGCCTTGAAGAGGTTGTTTGTTGTGGGGGTTTTTTTAGCCTGGATTTGAATAGGTCCAGAGATGGAGCCTGATGTACTAACTCAGGTAGTTTATTCAAAGCATATGGTGCAGCAAGGTCTGGAGTTAGCAGTAGAAGAAAAGGGCATAGATAAGTGATTTTGCTTGATGAGCAGAGTTGCTGGGGAGGGGCACAGGGAGAGAGGATAGGTAGTGAGGAGCTGTATAATGAATGTGTTTGTAGCTCTGAAGGAGACATTAGATGTTCATAGATTCTTGCTGCATTACTTTAAGGTCATCAATCCCTTTCATTGGTCTTTTTGTTCTCATTGCTGGACCCCACAATGGGGAACCAATGTCTACTCTATAACCTTCTTCATTATCCTGCTAAAGTTCAGATGAGTGGGTTATGCTCCCTTGCCAGCAGGTGGAGACAGACTTGAACAACTTTCAGTGTTCATCACTTGGTATATCTTCGGATGCGGCACTGAGAGAAATGAAGGCTTTATTTAGAGGTGCTTTATTGAAAACAGCAGAAAACCCATCTACTACTCACTGAAACCAATATGAAAGGAAGGAAGGAAAATCAGAAAAAAAATAATGTATAACATGAATAAAGGGAGACCTATGGTAAACTTACCAAACCCCCTCAGGTGCTCCGTGGGGTGGTCCTGCTCTTCAGGCCTACCAAGCACAAGGAACTCATGGGTAACTGTGTTGGACACAGGGCAGCTGTCAGCTCCAGGAGACAAAGGTGTAGCCTGCTCCAAGCCTTACTCGACTCAATAGCAGTGACCACAACATTTTAGCGCGGTCCAGGAGAGTCAGGCCTATCTGCACTGCTGGAGTCAGAAAATACTGGTTTAGCAGCTAGCCCTCAAGGCCTGCATGGGCATCTGTGGCTTCCCTACTCTGATTTCCCCAGTTGGCCCAACAGGTGCTGGGATACTGTTCTCAGGAATCCTTTTTTTGCCATGTCGCTTTTTTTAAACTTTGGTGCTGCAGTGTTCAACCACACAGCCCGATACAGCCTCTACTTCTTAAGGGATGCTCCCATTGTGGCTGTGAAGCATGGGGCTCCTTTCTTTTTAAGCATTTTTGGACCACTCACTCCCACCCATAGGCACTGAAGCCATTTCAGGTGGTGGCTTGGGCCCTTGAGATGGAGCCTGGTGGGCTGGTCTTAGATGCAAGCCTGTTGGCTCCTGGGGGCCTTCTGGGACCCAGGACCAACCTTTTCAATTGACGTTGCTGCAGCTCCTGAAATGGCTCTTGGGTTGTTTTTCAGTATTGACTAGCTGTTGGCAGTAGCCCCCTTTTGTTGAGGTCCAAGGCCCTGGCCTTCCTTTTGGGTGACCTGTTATTCACAAGCACCTCTATTTTGGATAGTTAGAGGATTCACGGATTCTTCTTTGCCTTTGTGCTCATCAATTGCTCAGAAAGCCCAGCCTTGATAACCTATGGGGATTGCTTGAAGGACCTGAGAGAAGAGACTCTCCTTTTCATGAGAAAGTAAATCTGAGGAAGACTGGATGGTTTCTCTGGGGGATGGCTAGTATCTCCATGATCTGCATTTTTTTACAGAATGGCCTTATTTATGCTTTCAAGACACTATGGGGGCTCTGCAGATTGCAAAGCTTGCTTTCAGGCAAAACTAGCAGGCAGTTCATTCAATGTAAACCATCTTGATATCATGAAAGGCGAGGTATAATAAATAAATAAAATTCCCCTCTGGGGTTTTGTTTTGTTTTTTCTTTTGTTTCTTGCAAGGACATTGAAATAGTGTACTTGCTGATAGCCCAATGTTACAGCGTTCTTGCTTTCAAGATTGTAAGTTGCTGCTGATTTAGAAGGATTGGAACTGTTGATTCTTTAGGTTAACCTTATAGTATAAGTCAAGGTGACATTTTATTTACTGATGATGAATTAGTGCATATCGTAGTTTTCTGATTTTGTTTGTTCTTTTCATATTAGGCAAAGAGAATAGTAAAGGAGAGTTGTTAGCATATACTGTATAGTGTGACTAGCCATCAAAAATCTGCATATATTCTTTATTTTAAGATTGACAAAAGGCATATTTCAGCTAATCCCCATAGTCGAGGAAACATGACTTAGAATGCTTAGGTAAAGTATGACAATGGAAACTTGAATAGTGTGTGGTGTATTTTGTTAGAAAGGCCTAGTGAGACCTTTTTGAGGTCAAAGTAACCTGAGACAATACATGCAAAAATCAGTTTTACATTTTCTTTAAAAGAAAAATCTTATGCCATTAAAGAAGTTAGGTCTCATTAAAGCACAAGTTTAAAAACACCTGTTTTCTTGTACTGTGATTTCTTTATCCCTTTTATCTTAAAAAAAAATCAATGACAATAAATTTAAACTTTAATGTAAACATTTTACATTAAATTGTATCCATCTAAAAATCCAATATTTGTCTAGTACTGCTGAAAGTAACACATTTTGTGCCTTATTCACTGTGACTTTTTTATCGTCTGCCTCTGAGGGGAGGGAGAGCTTATCTGTGCCCCTAAGGCTGTCTCCGATTTTATTTTCGCTGAATAGTTAAGGTTGTCCAAACTATTTTTTAAACAACTTTTAAACAAAAAAATGTTTTTCTTCTACTGGCATATAGTAAGTGACTTGGATCAACAAAAAACTGGAGAGAAGTTTAAGATTACTAACCAAATCTCATTCAAAAGATAAGTACGACTTGACCTGATTTATTTCTTTGATTTCCTTGATGCACAGTTGCACAGCTATTAAGAGCCTCTTGGGTTGCAGTGAGAATTTGCTAGCTTTGTAGAATGTATGTCCCAGAAATAGGAATTTTTGAAAACTTCAGATTTAAGTATACATTCATGCATATGTTCCATGGTAGCTCATGCTCTACTTGGAAATAGGCAAGACTAGCAAGCATTTTAAGGTGACTCCTTCTCATTAAACATATACCTTGATGACTAGTTTCCGAACACTAGCATGGTAGCTAAAGCATCTTAATGGAAGTCAGGGGCCTGCTGAAAGCCATTTCTTTTTAGGAGAATTGATTAAGATTTTAGATTTCGAAGAAGTATGGTGCTACACAATGAACTTTTATTTGTTTGTGGTTGTCAATCCTATTTTACTTAGCCAATAAGCCTATTTTGATATTCACAACCCTTTTTAACATTCTACCAGTTTTGGCTTAGATGTAATACAGTGTGCCAACCGTGGTGTGGATTTCTGAGTGCTAAATAAAGTGCTTCAAGTTCATGCACTTTTAATATGAATTTGTGGAAACAATTTGCATATGGTGTTTACTTCCAATACAGGAAAGTGCAATAAATTTAAAGCACATTTGTTTACATTGCGTTGTGTTTAGTCCTAATTTTTAACTACAGCCTTTGGAAAATATTAATTAAACATACCTGAGATCTGTGCTTCTCAAGTGGGCCGGGGAGGGGGCATAGGTTCCAGAAACCCCAAATCTGGGACCCCAGGCAGGTTTGAGATTAACTAGTGGTCCAATATGCCCCCCAGCCCATCCTGCTTTCAAACCTTGTCTCCCTCTCCTAAAAACAATGATGCTGATTGGGGTGGTCCTAACTAACCCCAATCTAGAGAATTCCCAAGAAGGGGTAGGATTAATCAGGCAACATTTTAGTTGTATTTCCTCCCCTTTCGCTACCAGTAGTTTCTGCTCCATAGCCACTACTTTCCTGAATGACCTCTCTTGATATCTAACAGTACGTCACAAACCTACTACTACTAGGGCTAAGAAGAAGACATGCTGCAAAATCACTGCCATAGGGTAGAAACAAGTAGAATTTTCCTGTTTTGAGGAGAATCATAATTTCAGCACTCTGATTTAATTCCTCCCTGTGGTGCCTACCCCCTAAGGCTGCATGCCTCTGCTGTTGTTGTCGTTAAGTGCCGTCGAGTCTGAGTCGACTCATGGTGACCCTCTGGATAGCTATCCTAAATTGTGTTCGGTCTTGGGTCAGGCGGCTCATTGTTGACAGACTGGTACCCGTAGCTACTGTTATTGTATCGATCCATCTCATTGCAGGCCTTCCTCTTTTGTGCTGACCTTCTATCTTGCCAAGCATGATGTCTTTCTCTAATGATCTCTCTTTGCATGATGTGTCCAAAGTATGAAAGTCGAAGTCTTGTCATCTGAGCTTCTAAAGAAAGCCTCTGCTAACTCTTGTGAAAGAGCTATGGAAGGAAGATGTATTGGCTCTCTGCTCGCTTGTACCTATAAAGATCCAGCGGCACTAGTGGATTCCTATACTTTTGCAACTTTTTACTTTTTTAGCTTTAATGTTTGCTGTTCTATTAACAATGAGATGGAATAAATACAGTGCAACAATATTTCCATATCCATTTACTGTATCTTATACTGCTGTAGAATACATTTTTATACAGTAACATCTGCATTTAGTGATGTGTCAAACTGCAAAGGCACTGCCCTTTGAAGAACCTAGTATGGCAGACTCTGCCTAGCCAAATGAAAGCAAAAGCCATTGACTGGGTGGTGGGGAGGGAGTGGAGGAAGCTAGAATCTCTCTTCTTTCTGTCTTGCTCCATAGACACAAGTCAAGCTTTGAATTACCTTGTGTGTTCTTGGCTTTTAGTCCTCCTTTGCCCCAGATGCAGCCCTATGGCAATAGTGTCAGTGCATCTAAGAAAACCTGTATGGCGTGGTTCTTGTTTTCTTTGCAGTCCTACCCCGCCACATTCAAACTCCTGTCTCTCCCTTAGAATTCTAAAACACACACCAACCTTATGAAAATTGGAGTCAAAATTGGTTGTCTGTCCTCGTGTTCACTCTGTCTTGTAGCCCTGCTTGATGACATCAACCTTGGGATTTGCAGAAGTCAGATGGATGGGTTTCTCTGGCAGCCTGTCAACCATTCACTTAAATAAAGAACCCTGGCATTAACCTCTGTACATTCAGGCTAAATTAAACATGCATATGAAAAACCTTAACTTTTTCTATTTTCCTTTTTGTTGGAGTGACCATACAAAAGGGGAAGGAACTCCAGCCTGCCCCTCGCCGTGGTCACTCCGGTTTAATCATTTAAATGCTTGGAAAAATCAATCAAAACCTTAACTCAAGTCAGCCATTGCAGAATTCATGAAACAAGCACAACGTGCCACGTTTCGGGCCAGCAAAAATCCTATGGCCCTGCATCAGGTGGAGAAGACGAATTCCCAAAGTAATGGCTTCTGTATGTGAAGAAAACCCAAACGGTCAGGTTTAAAAGCACAGCGTGTGACGTAAAATGCAGAATCTGGAGAACATCAGCCAATAAGCAATCAAAAGGTTGCAAGCATTAGTTGTTGAGGAAACCCCACAGACAAGGGAGCCCCCTGCAGCAATGAGCAGTCCATAAAAGGAGATCCAGCGTCACAGCAGAGTATGCCACTCAACTGAAGCATTTAAACCCCGAGGGGAGACAGTCTTCAAGTCTTTATGGACTTTATGATTGCTTGAGAATGTGTCTTTATGGACAGTCTTCAGTTCGGCATAGACGTGGGAAGACTTTTATGCTCTCTCTCTCCCTGAGCTGTGCCTTCCTGGTACCTCTTCTGGCGGCTTCTCCTTGGAGCTCTCCACCTTGGAACTGCTGGCCTCTTTGGAACTTTCTCTTATCCTGCAACAACATCCCCTCTGGCTGCCTTCTTGGTGTTGCTTTGTCGCCTTCTCCCTCTTCTTTTTCCCCCTCTCTCCTTCTAAGCAAGGCTTATAAAACTGCTTCTCTGTCAGGGTCTCTCTCACTCCCCACAGGTGTGTGTGATCATCCTCTAAGTTTGTAACTACCTCAGGATAGCTTGGGTGTGGCAACCTAACTTCAGACTCTCTGTGCTTACTCCCTCTAGCTGCACTCTGCAGTGTGTGTATTGCAGACCTGTCACGTTCTTTAAAGGTACATTCACTAGTTTTTCCTATCTCCATAGGCTCACTAGCATCTTCTTCATCACAATCTATGAGCTGATTTTCAAAGGGAGTTGTGCTTTGGCTATTGGATGGCCAGTGTTTTTAGTTCCCCCTATCCATAGAATCTCTGAAATTCTGTGGAAAGCATCACCAGGTGTGTAATTTTAAATAGTTCAATACAATCCATGTAGTTGTGGACTGGAATAGATGAGGAGCAAAGGCAGTACTGCATATTAGCCATTTAGTATCAATTTTCAGCCACTAAATGGATAACCCTCCATTGCCTCAGAAGAAAGGCCTGAAATCTGTTTCCGGTCACACTGTCAAGACCATGCAGGAGCTGCTGGGTCACCAGGAGTCAATCAGCATTGACTTGAAGGCACACACTACATTGCAAATGGATAATTCATTCATTTAGTTAGGTTCAAGCCTGCTATTCAGCCAGCCTAACTGTGTTGGCATGGTCACAGGTCAACCTACATGTTCAGTTCTGCTACCTAGGCTTATTAAGTAAAGCGTTAGTGCTTAAGTTAATTCAATTGACTTGGCTGGCTGAAAATACAGTCCCTAGATGACAGAATATGCCTAAGAGTTGATACTCAAAAACACTTATCGTCCCTCCAGTCCAGACATATACGAAACATAGAAACATGATGACAGAAGAAGACCACATGGCCTATCTAGTCTGTCCTTCCATAACAACAACTACAACAGTCCACTTTTTACCTTTTAGAGATCCTCTGTGTTGGTCCCATGCTTTTTTTAAATTCAGTTACTGTCCTCATCTCTACCACCTCCACTGGGAGACTATTCCATGGATCCACTACTCTTTCTGTAAAGAAATATTTCCGCATATCACTCCTGAATCTATCTCCCTTCACCCTCATCCTATGTCCCCTCGTAGCAGAACTTGCTTTCAATTGAAAGAGGCTCTCTCCCTGAACATTCATGCCACGGAGGTATTTAAACATCTCAATCATATCACCTCTATCCCGCCTTTCCTCTAAGGTGTACATATTAAGATCCTTAAGTCTGTCCTGATATGCTTTATAATGAAGCCCACTAATCATTTTAGTAGCCACCCTCTGCACCAACTCCATCCTGTTCACATCCTTTTGAAGGTGCGGTCTCCAGAATTGCACACCATACTCCAAATGAGGTCGCACCAAAGACTTTTATACAGAGGCATTATCACCTCCTTTTTTTCTGCTAGCCATTCCTCTCCGTATGCACCCAAGCATCCTTCTAGCTTTTGCCGTCGCCTTTTCTACCTGTTTAGCTACTTTAAGATCATCAGACACAACCACGCCTAGGTCCCGCTCTTCTTTAGTGGACAAAAGTACTTCACCTCCTATACTGTATTGCTCCCTTGGATTGCTGCAGCCCAAATGCATGACCTTACATTTTTTAACATTAAATCTCAGCTGCCAAATTCTAGACCATTCTTCAAGCTTAGCTAGATCCCTCCTCATGTTATCTACACCTTCCTGGGTGTCTACTCTATTGCAGATTTTGGTGGTATCTGCAAAGAGGCAAACCTTACCCGACAGCCCTTCTGCTATATCACTAACAAAGATGTTAAAAAGAATTGGACCAAGGACAGATCCCTGGGGCACACCACTGGTAACATCCTTCTCCTCAGAGTGAGCTCCATTTACTTGTACTCTTTGTCGCCTCCCACCCAACCAATTTCTAACCCAAGCAGTAACTTTAGGGCCCATCCCTAGGGTGCTCAGTTTGTTTATAAGTCGCCTGTGAGGAACAGTGTCAAAGGCTTTACTGAAATCTAAATACACCACATCTAGGACTCTCCCTCGGTCCAACTCCCTGGTCACCCAGTCAAAGAAATCAATCAGATTTGTCTGACAAGACCTGCCTCTGGTGAATCCATGCTGCCTCGGATCCTGTAATCCGCTGGACTCCAGAAACCTCACTATTTTCTCTTTCAGCAGCGTTTCCAATAATTTACTCACCACCGAAGTTAAACTAACCGGCCTGTAGTTTTCAACCACATCCTTACTTCCGCTTTTGTGTAAACGCACCACATGAACCTCTCTCCAGTCCTTTGGCACCACT
Source organism: Ichthyophis bannanicus (assembly GCA_033557465.1). NCBI lineage: Eukaryota > Metazoa > Chordata > Amphibia > Gymnophiona > Ichthyophiidae > Ichthyophis > Ichthyophis bannanicus. The sequence goes on along the minus strand of CM066049.1, from coordinate 111,288,501 downwards.
CCCGACTCCAACGAGGTATTGAAAAGGTCATCAGTGGAGTTGCTAGAACGTCCCCAAGTTCCCTCTGTATTCTAGAGTGTATCCCATCCGGTCCCATCACTTTGTCTACTTTAAGTTGAGCTAGTTTCTCACGAACACAGTCTTCTGAACATTGTTCAAGATGTCCCTCGCGTCTGTTCTTATTTGTGGGTGTTTTCTGAGGTCCTGCTCCTGGTTCTTCATCTGTGAACACAGAACAAAAATATTTGTTAAGCAATTCTGCTTTATCCTTATCAGCTTCTACATATTCCCCCCCTGCACCCTTGAGTCTGACAATACCACTTTTGCCCTTCCTCTTCTCACTAATATCTCTGAAAAATGTCTTATCCCCCCATTTTATTGCACTTTTAATTTGTAGAGTGCTTGTGCACTGCAGTCAAAGATCCTTTCCGTGTATGCAAAATGAAAGTAAAAAACGCCGGCGTCTGCGCATTGTATCTATTTGTTACCCACGGTATGTAAATGAGTGACATCACCTCAGATAATGTAAAGGGATTTCACAGGCCTTCAAAATCAAAATAACCATACCATCGTTCTTACTGTATGTTCTAAAGAACCAGCAGAGGATGAGTGTTGTAAGCAAACCGTTGGACTCTCTAATTGAAAAAGAAGGAAAAGCAGAATTCACAGGCCTCCAAAATCAAAATAACCTTTCCATCGTTCTTACTGTTTATACTAAATAAACCGCAGAGGATGCGTGTTGTAAGCAAAACATTGGACTCTCCAAAAAGAGGAGGAAAAACAACTATGCCACACGGAATTGCCTTCCTTAAAAAGGGGACAAAATACACATACATTCATATGAAGCACACACATTACATACATGGCTATTGAACCAAAATTTTTTTTACCAGTCTAAAGACTAAAGGTAGACCTACAAAAACACTGATAAATCTTTATCCATATTCAAACCATTAGGTGATAGACTATTAAGATTAAAGATATAACGTTCCTCCAAACTGTGGTGTAGTTCCATGTAAACCGCCCCTGATTGCTGGAAGGGGCGGTATAAAAAAAAAAGTTCAAATAAATATAAGTGCTATCATGTAACCAAGCAAGTACAATCATGCGGAAATGTTTAGGCACCCCAGTCAGGTTTTGTTTCATGAGTCTCATGTGAATAGAAGAGGACACAAACTCTCCACAGTATAAAGTTAATCGTGAAATCTTTCTGCAAGTTTTAATACATAATTACTATTTATTTTATTGTTTATTTAATTTACAGATTCAGAATCATGAAAGTGAATATGGCAGGTGCAAAAGTGTGTTTGGTTTTTTTTTTTATTCCCTTCCCCTGCCCCCCAGTTTTTTCATTTCTACCTTTTTATTTCAACTAAGGTCCAAAATGGTTGACTGATTCGGTTAAGGCTTTCAGTTAGTCAAGTGAAGACAATTCCCCAGTTGAATAAATACTCTGACCCTTCTAAACCCCACAGGCCATCATTGTTCTGGCCACTTTTCAGTAGCCAGAGTTTAAATTTCCCCCAGTTGAAAAAGCTAGTACACGGGAAGGTTGCTTTAAGCTTTTAAGTTCAATTTGGCAAGTTTATGTTTAGAACATCTCTTCTGCAAATGCATTCCTACCCTATAGGTGTGTTTGGGAAATGTTAGTGTTCCTAGAGATTATGAAACTTTCCACGTTGAAAAGTGCTAATATCTTGAACAGATGTTTTACTTATGTTAATTAGTTGCTTCCTTACTTTTGCACTTCGCCGCCTTGGAGTTTTGTCTCCCTAGTGAAAGCTCTTATCAAGAGCAAGGCCATAGGAATGTAGGACAAGCTTTTAGGTCTTTGCCAGAAAGAACTTTGCAGTTGTGTGGTCATGTGATTCACTTGTGATATTAATGAGCTTTCTTCAAAAAAACCTGTTAAAAAGTAAACAATTTTTGCTTTATACTAACTTTATCTTTTTTTTCTAGATGCCAAAGTTATCTGCTGGCCCTCTGCTGAGATATACATGTTACCCATAAGAAATGTCTTAACCACCTTTGCGTTAGCTGTGAAGTTCTGATTTCTTCAGCCTTTTATTTTTTCTCAAACAAACCTGAAATATCAACAACAAAAATCATACGCCTTGCATTATTGGGAGGGCAAACACATACTCGAGTAGTGTTACTGTCTGTGGAGAAGTAATAAGGGAACATATTTGAAAAAATCTAAATGCAAAAATCTATGTCCTGAATATAATTTTTGTAGCACAACGCTTTTTCTGACAAGCGTCGAAACCTAGCATATCCGCATGCATAAGGGTGAAAAATTTTACAATTGCCCTTACTGTGAGCATAAAGTTCTCCAGAAAGGAAAATTACAACTTCACATTAAAACCCACAAAAACCAAGAAAAGTGTGTTTCAGGAAAAATGCCAACTCAGCCTCTTCTAGCGTACATGGACGGATTTGATGGTATAGCAAGTACAGTTGGTGCTCAGATGGAGAATACAGATTCATCTATACTCATTAAAGGTACAAATACAGTTTCTCACTCAAATATTCCAGAAAAAAATTTAATGCAAACAGAGGGATGCATGCTTTTGGACTGTATGTTTTGTGATCAAGTCTTCAAGCACCATGAAGAGCTTGGGAAACATGTCTTAACCCAACATAGACCCACCCTTTGTGAACCTGCTGTTCTTCGTGTCGAAGCAGAGTATCTTAGTCCTCTTGATAAGAGTCAAACTGTGGCTATTCCTTCACAGGAAGTCAATAGAAAAGAGAGTATAGAAGAGTTCAGTTGCGAAGTTTGTGGGCAGACATTCATAGAGACTCTAGATCTTGAGGCCCATATGAAGAAACACAAACACTCTTTCACTTACTGGTGCAGCATATGTGGGAGGAGATTTAAAGAACCTTGGTTCCTCAAAAATCACATGAGAACACATACTGGTAAGACTGGGTCCAAAAACAAACTTCAGCCAGGTTTTGAAAGTCCAGTAACCATAAATGAGGTAGTGCAGGAACATATACCTGGAAACGTGGTCTCTCCTTACAAAATGTGCATGGTTTGTGGCTTTCTTTTTCCAAATAAATCAAGCTTAATGGAGCACAGTAAAATACACACCAAAGAATCAGTTTGCACTGTGAATGATCTAGAAGTTATTAATGGAGCCAAAGAGGAAAAGTTGTCTCAAAGAGAAGAATTTTTACAGTTTCTAAAGTTAAGGCCTGTGACACCAGAGAATGTAAAAAATTCAAAAACATGTGGAAAGTGGATTACAGAACTGGATCCATTCAGTACATACCAAGCATGGCAGCTTTCTACTAAAGGCAAAGTTGCCATTAGTCGTGGACAGATTAAAGAACCAGGACAAGAAGGAAGTACAGACAATGATGATTCTTGCTCTGATAAGGAAGAATTAAATGAAATTTGGAGTACAGAGAAATGTGTTCAGCTTTGCTACACAGATAATTCTATAAAACCCAAACTAAACAAAAATAGTACAGAAATCACAACCATTCTGCAGGAGAAAGAGAAGCCCAAACACGTTAGTGGTGACATGCCCTCTGTAGAGGGAGATAACAACAAATTACTACAAAATAAAGATAAGCCAACACATTGTTCTGAGTGTGGAAAAGCCTTCAGAACATATCACCAATTGGTTCTTCACTCAAGAGTTCATAAGAGAGACAGGAGGAGTGATCCTGAGTTTCCCAACACTACAGTTGAGGGAAAAGTACATAGAAGAAGTTTATCTGACTTAACTATTCCTCTGGAAGACAGTGGAGTAACGGACAAAGTAGAGGAATGCTCTGAAGATGGGTCAGAAGACGGACTCCAAGGAGAGACCCTTAATTCAGGTAGGAAACTCTGCTTTAAGCAAGTCCTTTCTCCTTGACAGGGCTTCCCAAACCTGTCGATCTGCAGCCATAATGAATATGCATGCAAGAAAGTCAGTCCTTAATGTGTACATATTCATTGTAGATCACCTGAAAAACTGGCTAGCTGCGGGGGTCACCAGGTTTGTGAAGCCCTGTTTGGCTTCTGTGTGTAATGAATAAAATTGACTCTCAATAGTGTTGTGATGTAGGAGCTACTTAAAATTCTTACTCCAGAGAGAATTTATGGGGCTAACTTTTTCTTTTAGAAAATTAACTGGGGGTGTGTGCATGCAAAAAGCAAAAGGCTGAAGTGTTTAAAATAGCACTTGGGCAATTTTTCCAAATGGTTAGTTTAACTAAGAGTGTGTTGGTGTGATGTGCAAATCAATATTTACATACAAAGGTCTCTCACAAAACTTCACAGCACTTTATCTAACAGTATATATTAAAGGGTAAATGAGATCTCAGGATGGCTATATGCCCTACATTTGGCAAAAAATTCCACCATAGGGACTAGCAGACGCTCACATCACTGATCTCAAACATCCCTCAATTTTTTAATTTTGCACATACCATGCCAGTCTTTAATTCACTCCTAATCCAGGTTGCGCTTCTGCTGCTACTTTCAATGTATTGCTGGAACATATAAATTTCAGGTCTTCTGATAATGCAGGATGTTTCAACTTGATGTCTTGGATCTTCCTCGATATCTTCAATCTTAATCCTTTTAGATATCTGTCTCTCTGGAATACCTACACACAATGATTTTTATTTTTCCTTCAATGTGCTTTTTCCAAGGAGGAGCTGTTCGTTTTTCTTCTGGCCCTGAAGTTTAGTTGGTAGTGTTCTTGCAGTAATCATTTTAGCTTTGCAATATTATATTCGATTTATTTCGGTGATTTCATTAAATAGTCCCTTTATACAGGATATCTCCTTATTCATCTTAATTATACTTTTTAATCTTGGGTGTTAAATTTAACTTGAATTACCTTTACCTTTCCTGGAACCCAGCATATTCATCTTTTTCCACGTAGACTGAGTTTGATCTTGATTTTCTCCACTTCTGGGTCTTCCCCCCACTCTCCCCGCCTTTCTTCTTCTTCCTAGTTAGTTGTTTTCTTGACCTGTCGTTTGTTCATCTCACTCTCCTGCACTTCCAGATCTCTAAACTCCAACTCCACTTCAACTGCTCTTTCTTTCTTTTTCTTTGTATACCTTTTCTTCTGGTACTCTCACCTAGGTCTCCTCCTCCTCCTCCTCTATTTATTTTTCCACGGAAGCCCTTAGTTGATATAAGATGTTATCATTCACATACTACTTGACGTTGATCTGTGAAATTAAAGATTTTAAATTTGCATCTGTTGCTTTTTGCAGTTTTTCTTGTGGCAATATTCCTTTTTCTTCAAGTTTTTGGTAGATTTTCTTTGTGTACCCTCTTGATTTAAATACATTATCTTCTCTTTATCTGCAAAAGTCTAGTTAACTGTAGTTAATCCTCTTAACGTCTTCACAATGGTTCCATGAACACACTCGCCATGGCCTTTATCCATGGCAGGGATGTTATCTGTATCTGCGGTGCCTTTCGCCCTAGTACGGGTGGACACCTTTTTATCCTGAGCAACTTATGCGGCCCGTAATGTAGTTTTCTTTTCTTTCCTACCATACTTTGATTGTAGATTCGGACTATAATAAACCATACATGTCTCTCTTTATTTCCCCCAGCTAAAATATAAAATACAAAATCTTACTGTAAGAGAATCAAATAAAAAGTTTAAACTTTGAGGAATCTAACTGCTGCTTTTAAAATCATGTTCTTTCTAACCCACTTCATAAATTGAGATTAAGTATTGCGTTGCATGTAGTATTTTTTAGTTTTACGGTAAAGCTATCATAGTATCATTCTTTTACAGAAAGGCTAGTTCTTGAATATAGGAATGCATGGTCCAAGCAGAGGATCTCTGAAGGAATTTTAAAGCTGAGCAGCTAGTTTGGATGAACAGACTTAGGCCCTGTGGACTTTTTCGGTGTCATGTATGTTTGTTTAGATGTTATGCCTGTTAGCTGTACCTATCATCCTGCTAGACCAGTCCATACAAGTGTGTTGGGCTTCTCTGCCTGCCTCCACCTGTTGACTTGAGCATCTTTCAGTGGTTGTCATCACTTGGCATATCTGAGAGAAGCCAGTGTTTGCCTTCCGCATGTGGCAAGATGCTTGGACTGTTGCAGCCTGTCTTCCTTGGTCCAGACCATTGTCCTGAGACCTGTAGGCCCAATGTGTGCTCTGAGCGTAGTTACGCCCTTGTTTTCTCAAGCTGGCAGCAGCTGCCCTCTTGCTAACATTCTTAACAATGGGTTCCAACACTAGTGGGCCAGAAAACCAGCAGGAGGGCCTCTGAGAGGGTAATAGGTTTTTGCTCCAGGATCCCCTTCTGCTTCTTGCTGCCCTCGCTCTGTTTGCTGATCTTGTGCTTAATGTCTCTGAATCTTTTAAAATTCTCCATTTACTTTAATTAGCTGCATTTGTCTCTTTTTGCTGCTTGCAATAAAGCAGCTCTAAATTAAAATAAAAGCTGCCTGTTTTCTAGGCAGCAGGCCCTTCCCAGGGCAGCCCTTACTACTAACCATTTCTATAGCATCACTAGGCAAACAGTGCTATTTGCATATGCAGGAGTCTCTCCCCACAGAGCTTATACATTGGACTAGGGTGGTAGCTAAGGGATATTATTAAAATGCACATGGGTGTAGACAGGAGAATGAGGCAGCTTTTGGATTCTGAGCTCCTTAAAGAGATCAGTTTTTAGCCTGGATTTGAGATGGACTAGAAATGGAGCTTGACGTAGCGATTTGGGTAGCCTTTCTTGGGTTTCCCCTCTCAGCCTGTCAGATATTGGGATTCCCTTTTTCAAATCCCTTTTCGCCATGGCATTGGTTTGATTTTGTTTTTTCTGGAGGTTTTGTAGTTTTTACCATTGCCAAGTTCAACCGCATAGCCCAGTGCAGCGTGTGGCTCCCAGCCTTTTAAACCTATTGCTGTAGGCACATTTTTTAGCATTTTCAGGACCCCATGGGAGGACCCGAACCTGATGCCATGTTTGCCACCTCTACCATACCTCTCCTGTTTCCCACCAGCAGATGCTGTGGCCGTTTTTGGATGGCTGCTTGGTCACTGCAGAAGGGGCAGCATGGTGCAGTGTCCACAGCCTCAAACCACAGGCCCTTGGAGGTCCTCTAGGGGGGCCCCTTTTTCAGCCAACTTGGGAAGAAGCTCCTGAAACAGTTCACAGGCAGTCTTCGGTCATCTTAGCAGCTGCATTACAGCCTCTTTGTTGTGGTTTGTCTCAGGCCTCCCCTACCTGCGACCCTTGAGCACCTTCATCAATTGCAGCAAGGGGATTAAGTGTCCCTTGCTTTGCTCTTTCTGTTCCTTTCGTAGCACAGTTTCATCCCCTGTGGGGGTTGGTTAGGAGGCAGAAGAGGACCCTTTTTCTCCAGAGCACAAGTTTGAGGAGGAAGGGGAAGCATTCTCTGATGGAAGGCAAGGATTTGTGGTCTTCCCTTCTTTTTTTTATGGAGAGGACCTTCCTATTTTATCCAAACACTGTCTGTCTGGATTTGTATATTGTAGAGCCTTCTTTTGTAGAGCTTTCTCCTGTACAAGCATCACAAATGGACCCTATTCTGAAGGGTATCCATCATTAGTCTAGATTCTTTTCTCTCCCTGTGGCAACTATAGTCTTCCATTGGGAGACCCTGCACTGGGCCTCGGGGGGCCTCTCGGCTTTTCTCTCTGCTCCAAGGAAAGTTGGATCAGCCTTTTGGGCTCCCTTGGACAAATGCAAAGTTATACACCTCGGAAAGATATGATAGAGGTCTCTAAATTAATGAATGGAGTGGAATGGGTAAATGTAGATCGGCTGTTTTTGCGCCATCAAAAAGCAGAGAGACTACAGTAGATGACACATAATGAAGCTACAATATAACCCATTAAAGACTAATAATTTTTTTCACTCAACGCATAGTCAAACTCTTGAATTTGTTACCAGAGGATGTAGTAAAAGCTGTTAGTGTAGCTGGGATTAAAAAAGGTTTGGAGTCTTGTGGTGGAGAACCTCTTTAGTAATGCCTTTGTGGCTTCTGCCTTGGGCCCTCTAGTGGCACTGTGTGCAGGCTTGATGGTCTGAGCCATCTTGTGCTAGCTCCAGCTGCTGCTGAACAGCCTGGAGGCTGCGATATTGAAGTCTGAAGCTGTGTATGTGGCTAATGCCTTGTTTTGCTTGATCAGGATCTTCTCCACGTCTATGGCGGTGGTGGTGGCTTTGGCTCAGCAATTGGTCAGCCGATGATGCTTCCAAGTTATGACTGAGCATATTCACCTTTTAGGGCAGTTTGCTTTTTTTGGGAGAACCTGGAGAGATTGATGAAAGGCATTTTGGTGAGGCTCACCCTCAGAGGCTCTTGGAAGACAGGCCCAGAGCTGCTAAGAGTGTCTCTCTCAGGGCCTTGCATGGATCATGGGGACAGCTAGGAGTCCCTCTTAATCCTTTTCATCTTATTGGTCTAAGACCAGAAAAGGTCAGCCTTTTCAGAGCTCTGTGTTCTCAGTCAACAGACCCGAGCAGTGAGATACAGTGGGTCTCCTTCAAAGTGCAGCCAATTGAAGGGTGGTGTTAGCTTTTTTTCTTTTTTTTTTTTTTGGTCTGAGTAGACCCATATCACATCTGACCAGTGGATCCTTGAGGTCTTCAGTCGGGGTTAGTCACTGGAGTTCACAATGTGTCTAAAGGGCTCCTTTTATGGAGTCTCCCTGACTCCCCAAGCAAGCAGGTGGTGGTCAAGGAAGCCTTCTACCTCACCTCCCTGCTGTTGCAGGCTGTTATAGTCATGTCTTCTGCAGAGCAGGACCAGGGGCCATTATTCCATCAACTTTGTGGTGCCCAAAAAGGGGGAGGTACCTGCCAACGTATTCTAGACCTGAATGGGATCAGTGCCAAACTCAGATGTCCTCATTTCTGCTTGGAGACCATCAGATCAGTCATTGCATCGGCCCATCAAGGGGAATTCCTCGCCTCCCTAGATCTCACCTTGCTGTTCTTTTCATATTCCCATCTGGGAGCAATACTAGCAGCTTCTCTTCTTCTGTGCCGAGGCTGCAAATTCAAGTTCTAGGCTTTACCCTTTTGCCCTAGTCATGACTCCTTGACCCTTCTCGAAGGTCATGGTGGCGGTGTTCCTGTGCAAACAAACAACCCAGGTTTTTCTATACCTGGACAGTTGGATGATTCAGATTCCCCTGGAGAAATCTAGGGACAATGCAGCCCTGGTGATTAGCTGTTTAGAAGTGCTGGGGTTGGTGATGAACTCTGCAAAGAGCAGCCTAGTTCCTTCCCGGGAGTACATCTGAGGCTCTATTCAACACTCTCCTGTGTTGGGTTTTCTTCGGTCCAGAGAGGGCCCTCAAGTTGCCTAGCCAACTAAGTGTGTTGTGCTCAATCAGTTTCTGTGTCTAAGATTACCTCCAACTTCTAGATCCATGGCATTGACCCTAGAGCTGATCCCTTGGGCCAAGGCATGCATAGCAGATGTGTCTAAAGGAAGTGCCATCTTTCTAGTCTCCCTTTTTTTCTCAGCTGCTTTTCTAGACTCTTCCTCTCCCCTAGGAGATCACGAGATACTTAGTGTGGTGATACAGTCTTGCCATCAGGGCCAGCTGAACCACTAGACAAATCAGGCAATTGCCTAGGGTGGCAAATTCTAGGGGGTGGCAACAAGCAATGCATTCAAAGCTAAGCAATAGATTTTGACAGTCAAGAAGGGTGTAAGGCTTAAGGTCTGCCTAGGATGCCAACAGTTAGAACCACTCTATAATCGGCCTTGTTTGCCATCTGATGGACTGGATGCTTCTGTAAGTGCCATTTTAAGTGATAATCACCACAGTTGCCAGTCTTAAGAGCTGGGGTTCATAGTTTGCCTGCTTTTCCAGGGACTGAAGACCTCTTGGTCATTGGTTGGAGGCCAGAGCAATCTGCCGAGCTCTAAAGAAGTTTCAGCATCTCCTGATAAAGCAGTCTGCTTTTGCTTGAACGATGCTACAGTTGTGGTATATGTCAACAAGCTAGGCAGAATTTTCCATGCTGGAGTGGCTCTCGAGATGGCAAAGCACTGTTGTATGGAGGAGCATCTAATTGCCCTGTCCACAGCTTGCATAGCCTGAGTAGACAGCATGCAGGCTGACTTCCTGAATCAGAACACTGTGGATCCCCCCGACCAGGATTTGAGACCTAATGCATTCAAATTCATAGTGCAGAGATGGGACCTTCCAGCATTCAACGTGATGGCCACTCATGAGCGTGCCAGAATAGCGCTTTTTTTTTTTTTTTCCAGCCACAGGAAGGCTTCACGGAGGGTAGATTTGGATGCCCTGCTTCTAGAATAGCCCCAGGGGGGACTTCTGTATGTCTTCCCACCCATGGCTCTTAGTGAGCTGCCTTTTTTATGCAGAATTCAGTCTTGCTGGGCTTGCTGATTCTAATGGCCCCAAATTGGCCATGCAGGTCATGGTATACAGATCTCTTGAACCTGTTGGCTGGATTTCCTCTTTTTGCCTCAAAAGGACTTTGTGGCAAGGGTCCCTGGTGATGGAGAATCCTGTTCCCTTTTTGCTTGTAGGCTGCCTAAAAAAGGGCTACTTCAGAGTTGCAATGGAAAGCCTTTTCAAGGCCCAGAAGGCCTCTATTTACTTAGCATCAGCATCTAGATAGCTTGGGGGCAGGACTGGTATGTTTTGGCCCTCCATTCAAAAAGATGTTCCACTGCCCCTGGCATCTGGTGGTTCCACAGTGGAGTCTCTGGTGTTGAAGGCACTGAAAAAGCTCCTTTTTTGAGTCTCTCTCAAAGATTTGACCTATTAAGGTGGTTGCTTGATGGCTTGTATCTAGGATATGGGTGTCTGAGCTGCAAGACATGTCATTCAGGGAGCCTTTTTTGGTCTTGATGGCTTCTGTCTCCTTGGGCTGTGCTGTCTGCCTTTCTCCTTTTCCAGACCATCATCCTGCCCTCCTTGTCGGAGAAAGACCTTTGGGCAGACCCTTCTGAGTCTAGACATGTGGAAGATTGATAGTCTGATACCTGGAAATTACTAGTCCCTTCTGACAGTCAGATCATCTCTTGTCCTCTTCAGCAGTCTGTGGAGAGAACAGGCAGTGGCCAAGTCTCTCCATTGTCATGCTGAAATAATAGCCTCCTTAGCCCAGCAATCTTTTTGCTGGAAAATGCCTGCCAGAGGGAGTCTGAGCTCTCTTCACTAGAACACAGGCCCCCTCTTGGGTGGTGTTAAGTCTTGGTATCTGGAGGACATTTGTAAAATGGCTACCTGGTCATCTCTAAGCATCCTTGTGAAGCATTATAGGTTGCATGTGGGAGTTGGAGCAGATGGCACCTTTGGCAGTGTCATCTTCCCACCATGGGTCATGATTGCTTGGGTACATCCCACTTGTTTGGACTGGTCTAGCAGGATGTTGAATTAAAATACATACCTGAATTTTCTCTCCTTGAATTCGGCTAGACCAGTTCGTGACCCACCCCAGAAGATGTTTCCTACAGGTTTGGGAGCCCTGCTGCCATTTGGTGGCATTGTCAGGTTTTAGTCCCTGACTTGGAATTATTTGTGGTAAGAGCCAAATACTCATTCCAAATGACTGCCAAGTTATGGTGGTTGAACGTTCCTAGTTTCTGAAATGTTCAGTCTTACTGCTTGGGAAGTATCATACTGCCTTCCTTCAGTGCTGCACCAGTGGATATACCAAGTGATGGCCACTGAAAATGACTGAAGTCTGCCCCCATATGCTGGCTAGGGAGCATAACACATTCGTCTAGACTAATCTAGCAGGATTCAAGGAAAAAATGTAACAAGTATATGAAAGCTCTCCATTTTTAAGCAAATCAAAGTCCCAGAATGTTAGGTTTGATTGGATGGATGACTGCTACTATCTTGGTTATTTGATTCTTTAAGTAAAGAAATAAGGACTGAGTAGGAGAAACATCTTGCTCACAGTTATGATGGAGCCTTGTAAATATTTTAATTTGTGCATTGTTTTGTAAGTATTCTAGATCCTCTGAAAGCTTTACTTATTTATGATTAGCTGTTATCTCCCTCATTGATGATGTTGTAACTGCTACCATCTAGTGGTATATGTTTGTTTATGTTGGTGCCTATATATAGGTAATAAAATAATATATACTAATCACCTTTGCCCTCCTGGTCACACTTTTTTCTTTCTATTTAGCTGCATGTAAGTAAATGAAATGTTTAAAGCTACTTCACCTACATTGTTGACATGTTCACATAGCACCATGGGCTAGTTGAAATGGAAATCATTTTCCTTTTGTTTGTATATTTTTCTGAACTGGATACTTATGGCATAATTGTCTAGTAATGCAGTCTTTGCAGTAAAATCTAGTATTCTAGTAAAACCTTTACAGTCAAGATTTCAGAATAGTTAAAAATGGAAGTCTCATACTTGTTATGTTTTTGGTTTTATATCTGTGGCGCTCTTTATTCAACCATAACAATTGTCTAGTAAGTGGTCAAATTTTTACGTGCATTGTCTGCAGCTTCTATTTTCTATACTCTGCTTGTGCCAAAAGACATTGTCCTATGTCGTCTTATTTCTTTGTCTTGGTTACTGCAGCAGACTTTCTTAGCTTCCCGAATTCCTGATCTCTCATTGCTTTTCCATAAGGCTGCAGTTTGCTACTTCATTTCAGAAACTGGCATCATATTCCATGTCTAAACGTGACCATAATTCACCCTAAACAAGAGGTGAATTATGTAAATAGAATACAAAACAACAAGTAGTCTTAAATACTGCCATGTTTCCTTTCCTGATGAATTAAGGAAACTCGAGTACCCATAGGAGACAAAAAAAGACCTCTATATTGGCTGAGCCATTCACTTTTGACTTCTGCAATAAACAGTCATCATAAGTCATAAACCTTCTCAAAGAAACTATAAAAACAAAGAACATCGCTCAGAAACTAGAGAGAAGACCCGATTAAAAGTGGGCTACTGAGTCTTGAAGACCATTTTGATATGAACTTGTACTCCCTGATGCAACTATAGACAAAATGGGGCCATTGGAGTGGAGTGAAGCAAATGTGACCACAAGCATAAGACAAGAATTAGTAGCAAATAACTATACACAATGGACATGTTTCAGTAATTTTTTTTAATAGTTTCTTTTTGAGAAGGTCTTTTTATGACCTATGATGGATGGGTGGGTGTTTGTCAATGGCTCATCCCATACTGAGGGCCTTTTTATTTCCTTCTCCTATGGATACCCAAGTTTTCTTTTACTTATCAGGGTGATTTGTATTTGTGTATCTTATTTCATTCTGCCATTACAAACTCATCTCGCATTCTTGCATAGAACTCTATTGGATCTCAATCTTTAAAAGTCCTATTCAAAGTTGTCATCTTGTTGGTTACTAATATTTATTAAGGGGCAAAAATCATGCATAAATATTCCCTTAACATGTGTGAAAAGACAAAATGGTGTTTTTATCCCAACATGAATTGCTTAAAGATGCAAACGATGCAAAACACCTAGTTGTTATGCAAATTGAGCGCTACAAGCTGCATTTTTAATTCATGGAAAAATAAGGCCAGCTGAAAATTGGGGGTGTGTTTGTCCCAGGAGCATTGGGCCACTTATAAGCAGGTGGATGCTGTTGGCAAAGAAAGGTGGTCTGGCCCGTAATCTTTGGCCTACCTTAGTCTTGCTAGTGGCCTGGGGGATATCTGAACAGGAGCAATCCCTAGGCACTCCTGTTTGGGCTGGTGGTGGTTCATAATGCTGCCCACCACCCCTAGTGGTACTTTTGTGATGATACTGCTAGAGGTCAAGCTTCCATATAAAGGCCTTAGCCCTAATATGGCGACTGGACTCCTAGCAGTAGTTCAAGTCTGGCATTAGTGGTTACAGGCACCATTTTGAACCCAGCGCAGGCTCAAACAGAAGTGAGTTGGGATTGTTCTTGTCCAAAACCTAGACTACCAGAGAGACTTTTTAAGGTTAACCTGGTTTGTCCTGTGGGCATGCTCTTTGGGGAAGGGAGCGTGGGGGGGGGGCAGAGTGCGGACTCTGCTGGTTCTGATGGAGGGGATTCACCAGACTTCTCCTCTTTGACAGTGCTGGCCCCTTTAAGGATGTGTTTGAGAGCATCAGACCACATGTTAGCAGCTTGATACTCCTACTAGGAAATATGACAGCTTTGTGCTGGTGGTGCGCTTTTTCCCCCTGGAATAATGCAGCTTATGACGTTTTTAAAGCAATCTGTGTTCCTTATCGTTCCTCCAGTTCAGTCCTCTACCTCTGGGTTGTCAATCTCCTCCTGCAGCTAGGAGACTGGTATGTCAGAATGATGACATCACTGGAGATATAGCCTGCTGCACTCCTACTTCCATCCAAGTGTGACCAGTCTCCTTGCAGCAGGAGGACTTGATGAGCCTTGTGATAGAGGCTCTCTGGAGGAATGGATAAAGAGCCAGGAGAAGATTAGGTTTGCTAAGTGGGTTAGAGCCTTTGTGGCAGTGTCTCTTTAAAAAAAAAATAAAATAAATAAGAGGGTACTTCACTGCTTTCTTGTTTCCTGCCTGTGCTACTTCTTATTGTGGGGGGTTCTGGCTCATGACTTCGAGTTTCCCCTCCCCGGTGGCCCAGAGGTCTCTCCTCCCTGACTCTATGAGGGAGAGCCCTTCTTATGCGGGGTGCATATTTGAGGCTGCAGTGCTGTCCTTCGGTGGCTGAACGGCCGGCAGTAAATTGAAGCAGCAGAGCTTCGGGTCTGGGTTTGGAGGCACAAAGCACGGCGGTTTTGGCAGGAGCGGGCAGGCCGGGTCGGTAAGTGCTCACCGGAGTCCGGCTGCCTGGGTTAACAAGGGGAAGCGTTTTCCAGGAGTGCGGAGGCCCTGGAGCTGTGTTTGGCGCCCTTTTCCCCCTTGTCGGCATTCGTGGCGGCCATTTTCTGAGCCGCGAGCAGCCGCGTGTCAGCAAGTGCTCTTCGTCTCCGTGACAGTGCAAAGCTGGGGTTTGATTTCATTGCCCTCTGTTTCCCTTCTTCACTTTGTTTTTGAGGGGTTTACTTTTCTTTTGTTTGTTTCTTTTGTAGTTCTTTTTTTTGGGGGAGCCTCTTCAGCCATCCCTTCAGAGTCGGGGGGGGGGGGGCTGAGGGGGGATCGTTTCTCTGCAAAGGCTTAGCAAGTACATAAGTAGGTTTTCGGATCTGCAGAGCAGTTGCTTGGTATACATATTAAAAAAAAAAAACAATAAACCTGCCTTCAGCGGGGCTAGCGGATCAAGCCTTGTTATGGCTGCCAGACCTCAGTGCCTCGTGTGGGGCACTAGGAGGGGGACCGTTGCGGACACAGGGCAGCACAGCCACGGCACACCCCGATCATCCGCAGTAGAGCTTCAGATGGAAGTCCAGGAGTCCCCAGAGGCACAGGGCGCGCCGGCGGGGGTGGAAGCTGCCTCCCCGCGACTGTCGGCGCGAGGACCTGCGTCGGAGGAGCCGGCAGAACCCTCCGGCGAGCCTTTGGTAGAACAGGCATCGGGTCTCGGAGGGTTTAGCCCTGAATTTGTTCTGCTGATGCATCAAGCTTTTTGCCTACGGGCAAGAGGGCAGGCTCCGGGTCGCTGGCATCCCCACCTCCACAGCTAGTGGCGGCTGGGGAGGGGGGCGAGGAGCCGCCAGCGCCGAAGTGAGTGAGACCTGGCGACCCGGCGGAGGGCGAGTGGCCTGAAGCTCAAGATCCGGAATGGGATCCTGAAGAGGGTTCGCAGGATCTGGAAGAAGGGGAGATCCCTGAACCCGAGGATCAAGCAAAAATCATTAGGGTCTTCCGCAGGGAGAAATTGGCAGCCCTGATTTCAGAGCCGTTGCAGATGTTGAACCTTACTGTGCCGACGACGGTGGAGGATGAGGTAGAGGATCCCGTCATCCAGGCGGTGCATCAGACACAGGTGGTGGTTCCAGTGCACAGGGTCGTTGAGAAGATGATTCAGGACGAATGGGATAAGCTGGAGGCAGGACTTCGGGGCATTCGGACCATGACTAGGTTATATCCTTTGGCCGATAAGGATAAAGACAGGTTCCGGGCACCGCGGATTGACGCGGTGGTGTCGGCTGTTACAAAGAAGACCACTATTCCGGTTGAAGGGAGTGCGGCCTTAAAGGATACTCAGGACCGTAAAGTTGACGGTCTCCTAAAGCAGGCCTTTGAAGCGGATTCTATTTCGCTGCAGGCCTCCATCTGCGGAGCTTGGGTAGCCAGAGCGTGTCTGCGCTGGGCCCAGCGTCTGCGCCAGTCTTTGCGTATGGATCTCAAGGAGGTAAAGGAGCTGGATCGCCTGGAGTCGGGTGCTGCCTATCTCGCAGATGTGCATTACGACTTGATTCGGGCGCTGGCCAACAGCACGGGGTCTGTGGTGGCTGCCCATAGATCTTTGTGGTTACGCAATTAGGCGGCGGACAGCCCTTCTAAATCCCGCCTTAGCAAGCTTCCCTTTAAGGGGGGGTTGCTTTTTGGGAAAGATTTTGATAAGTTGGTGAAGGACCTGGGTGAGTCCAAGGCGGGCCGGCTGCCCAAGGATAAACCGAAGCAGGCCAGGTCAGGCCAAAGCGTTCGGGGTCAGTTTCGAGATTTCAGAAGATTTCGGTCACTGCGCTTCGGTAGTTTCCTGAGAGGGCGGTTTCCGTCGCGAGCCCAGGGCTTTCGTGGGTTTCGGGGAGCGAGTAGAGGGTTCTCCTCCAACCCTGCGTCCACATCACGTAAGACTCAATGAAGCGAGGCGGGTCCCGGCGGAGGGGCCTCCCATAGGCGGACGGCTTCGGGAGTTTCTTTCCGCTTGGACCTGCATCACGTCAGACCAATGGATGTTAGAGAGAGTTCAACACGGCTGGAGCTGACTCGACCTGTGCAGGATTCGTTCGTTTTGTCCCCTTGCAGGGGTCCCAAGAAATCGCCGGCGGTTAGCGCGACCTTGGAAAGACTCATTCAGTTGGGCGCCGTGGTGGAAGTTCCCAAAACAGATTACGACCTGGGTCGGTTTTATTTCGTGGTGCCCAAAAAGGGCGGTACGTTGCGGCCCATATTAGACCTGAAGGCGGTAAACCGGTGCTTACAGGTTCCGCACTTCCGAATGGAGATGTTGCGGTCAGTCATAGTGGCGGTTCGGCGCAGAGAATTCTTGACGTCTCTGGATCTGATGGAGGCGTATTTGCACATTCCCATTCGGGAAGCTCATCAGACGTTTCTGCGGTTCGCTCTTCCTTGGGGCCACTATCAGTTCCAAGCCTTGCCGTTCGGTTTGGCAACGGCACCGCGAACCTTCACCAAAATTGTGGTGGTGGCGGTGGCGTTGCGCAAAGAAGGGATTCTCGTCCACCCGTATCTCGACGATTGGTTGATTCGAGCCAAGTCAGAGGAGGAGAGTCTCCGGGTGACAGATCGGGTGGTGAAGTTTTTACAAGAGCTGGGTTGGGTAGTCAACTCAGCCAAAAGTCATTTACAGCCCACCCAGGACCTCGAATACTAGGGGGTCCGGTTCGACGCACAGAGCGGGCAGGTGTTTCTGCTGCACAAGAGGGCCGAGGGCTTGCAGTCCCTGGTGCAGCAGTTTCTGTCGGTACCAGCGCCATCGGCGTGGGATTATCTCCGGGTGCTGGGAACCATGGCGGCAACGTTGGAAGCGGTGCCCTGGGCCAAGATTCATATGCGACCTCTCCAAAGAGTGCTGCTCCGCTGCTGGTCGCATCAGACCGATTCCCTGAGCAAGCGTCTTCCTTGCCCGAGCAAAGTCAGGCAGTCTCTTCGTTGGTGGCTTCTCCGCTCGTCGTTGATGGCCGGTATACCGCTGGAACAGCTGGAGTGGCTTCCGTTGTTGACGGATCCAAGTCTAGTCGGGTGGGGAGCCCACTGCGGGAGCCAGTTTGCACAGGGGCTTTGGTCCCCCCTGGAGGCCTCTTGGTCGATAAACCGGCTGGAGCTTCGGGCGGTTTTCTGGGCCCTTCAGACGTTCGAGGACATGGTATGCGGGCAACCCATAAGGGTGCTTTCCGACAACTCGGCGACGGTGGCGTACATCAACCGCCAGGGCGGCACGGGGAGTGCCACGATGGAGGAAGAGGCCAACGGGTTGTTCGCGTGGGTAGAGATTCGCTTGTCCGCAATTTTGGCAGCACACATTGCAGGAAAAGACAATGTCACAGCGGACTTCCTCAGCAGGGTGCAGGTGGATGCAGGAGCGTGGGAGTTGCATCCCGAGTTTTTCGAATAGATAGTCGTTGGGGAACTCCGGTCATGGATCTCATGGCGACCTTCCAGTCTGCAAAGGTCGAGCGTTTCTTCAGCCGAAGGCACGAACGAATGTCGGAGGGCATAGATGCGTTGCTTCGTCAGTGGCCGACGTTCGGCCTCCTGTATGTCTTCCCGCCATGGGTGTTGATAGGCCGAGTGATTCAGAAGATTGGAGCGCATGCAGGGAAAGTTGTTTTGGTCGCGCCCGATTGGCCGCGGCGTCCTTGGTACGCGGACCTAGTACATCTCTTGGACGGCGAACCCTGGAGGCTGCCGGTGAGGTCTGATCTGTTGTTACAAGGGCCTCTGTTCATGCCTCAGGTGGATCGGTTCTCGCTTACGGTATGGCCATTGAGAGGGCTAAGCTGATGAAGAAAGGTTATTCTTCGGCGGTCGTGGCAACTTTGCTTAGAGCTCGTAAACATTCGACATCTTTGGCATATGTGCGAGTCTGGCATATTTTTGAAGATTGGTGTTCGAGGCGTCGGGTACGGGCGGCATCGGTTTCGATTCTGTTGGTCTTGGAATTTCTACAGGGCGGATTTGACAAAGGTCTTGTGGCAAGTTCCTTGCGCGTCCAGTTGGCAGCCCTTTCCTGTTATCGGGGCAAGGTCAATGGAGTGCCTTTAGGGGCTCACCCTGATATAGGTCGTTTCCTGAAGGCGGTAGCTAGATTGCTCCCGGCGCATAGGGTGTGCGTTCTGCCGTGGGACCTCAATCTCGTTCTCACAGCATTAGCCAAGTCACCCTTTGAGCCGTTGCGTCGGCTGTCTGTGAAGGATTTGACGTTAAAGACGGTATTTCTGGTGGCGATTTGTTCGACGCGGAGAGTTTCGGAACTGCAAGCGTTGTCATGCCGCGAGCCATTCTTGTCTTTTTCTAGGGAGAAGATGGTTTTACATCTGATCCCGTCCTTTTTGCCTAAGGTGGTATCTCCCTTTCATTTGAACCAGGCGGTGTATGTGCCCGTTCTGGGGTCGCTGGGGGGCGACGAGTCGGATCGCAGTCTTCGTCGTCTCGACATGAAGAGAGCATTGCGTCAGTATTTGGCGGTTACGGAGTCCTTCCGCCGGTCTGAGCGGTTGTTTGTTTTTTTCGGAGGAGTGCGCAAAGGTGAGGCAGCGGCTAAGGTGTCCATCGCCCGCTGGCTTAGAGAAGCGATTGCTTCCACTTATTTGCTTCATGGTCGGGTCATGCCTGTGGGGCTGCGGGCGCATTCCACCAGAGCGCAGGCGTCTTCTTGGGTGGAGCACAGTTTTGTTCCGCCTGGGGACATTTGTAGGGCGGCGACTTGGTCGTCTCTACATACATTCAGCAAGCATTACCGGCTGGATGTTGCAGCGGCTTCGGATGCTCGTTTCGGGTCGGCGGTCTTATCTGCCGGCTGGAAGGGTCCCTCCCATTGATTACTGCTCTGGTACATCCCAGAGGTAGTGGACTGAACTGGAGGAACGATAAGGAAATGATAATTACACTTACCTGGTAATTGTAGTTCCTTGAGTGGCAGTTCAGTCCTCCTTCCCACCCGGATGATTCGAGGGGGATTCCTATTTGGTAGACAGCGGCAGATGGTTACAGGTAAGTCTGCATTAGTTCAATTTCTTTCCTTGTTCACTTCTCGGTGACAAGGCAGGGTGTAAAAGTCTTGTCGTATGGGGTGGATAGTTTACGGTTTGTAGATGTTATATTATGTTTAGCTACTTATTTATTGCTCCTTTGAGTCTGCTTTGTTATAGTTCACACTGGGATGGAAGTAGGAGTGCAGCAGGCTATATCTCCAGTGATGTCATCATTCTGACATACCAGTCTCCTAGCTGCAGGAGGAGATTGACAACCCAGAGGTAGAGGACTGAACTGTCGTCACTCAAGGAACTACAACTACCAGGTAAATGTAATTATCATTTATTCCTTTACCATCCCAGTCAATAACCTGCAGTACTCTGTTACTACAGGTTAGTGACACCTGTGGTTAAAATATGAGATTGTACAGCAGCTTATGATTGGTCATGCAATTTTTTTCCTGGCTTAAGACACTATTCTAATTTACTATGGTTTTTTTTCTTCAAATTTGATTATAGATACACACAAAAAATACACGTTACAGGGAAGTATATTTGGAGAGAATCTGTAATATGCTCACTCAAAATGAATAACGGATTATCCATAATGAGAAAGGTGTGTGTGTGTGGCAGTATTTAATAGTCAAAAGCTATATTTATGTATGTATTTTTTATTTAAAGATAAAAGTGAAGATGGTTCAGAAAGGGGGAAAATTAAAAACCTTGGATCCTCTAGAGAGTGCAGTTATTGTGGAAAATCTTTCCGCTCTAATTATTACCTCAATATCCATCTCAGGACTCATACAGGTAAATTCTTAAACATTCTATTCTGTAAAAGAAATGTGATTTTAATTCTAAATTGGGAGAATGGTTAAAAAGTAGCTAAAAATACACTGAACATCTCACTAGACTTGGTCACAGGGAGGAGAATCTTTCAGACTGATGAACTTGTGTGGCTAGGTGGGACACTTGTTGTTTACCTATCAATGCTGGTAAAAGTAAATGAAAGAGCAGAAGTGAGAAAAAATGCATGTATTTCGTTTTCAAAGTCAAAGTAAATGAGTGCAAAGCTGCCTGTAGGGTTTGAAAGGCATGCATCATGAAACACCAATATGGAGTTTCTCTAATGATCTGATGTGTACATGTTGCTATTCCCAGCACAAGAAATATATAGATGCTGATATAATGCTGCTTCCAGTAATTTACATTTTCTGTATTACTTTACTCAATACAAAGTACATCACAGCCAATTTCAATACCCCTGTTTGTTTAATGTATACTTCCATTTCGTCCATCCAGTCCAGACAAGTGGGTTATGCTCATGTACCAGCAGGTGGAGACAGAGAACACAACTTAGTGTGCTATAAATTAGCCTGTGCCCACTGACAGTAGTGACTATTTCACAGTCTCCAGCTGGAGGTGAGCATAGCCTGAGTCTGTACTAGACTTGGAGCCCACAACTGTCAGGCTTGGGGTGCAGAACACGGTGGTGCTATCCCTCCCCATTCTCCCCCAGCTGTTCCTTTTGCCCTCCTCCCCAACCTTTGGGAGGGGGCCAGGGGTTGAGCGAGTTTGTGTGCCTTTGTAAAAACAAAAAAAAAAGAATCAAAGCAGCAATAACAGAGGCAGACAATGTCAGGGACCAGTTACAGAGGCAGCGATGGTCTTCCAGGGGTGTGGCCTTTGGGAAAGTCCAGGGTCTGACCCAGGTGGGGGGGGGGGGGTATTAGACTATGCATGGTAGAGATGTTTTTGGCCACGGCTCCATGGATCACGGTCGGTGCATTGCATGCGGCAACTGCAGGGCTCAATGTTTTGACGTTGGGCTCTGCCGCGGCTGCCTCGAAGAGAATGCGGCAGTCGTGGATCAGCTCAGAGGGACAGGAGCATGGTACGGTAAGGGTTGGGAGGCTGGATGATGCTCCCAAGGACAGTAGTCGTCCGGCAGATTTGTCAGGAACTGCTGCCATTTTGGATACTGCAGGTTCCTCAGTTCTGGAGGGGAACTTGAGCCTCCAACACCTCAGCCCATGCTGGATTTTTCTCCAGAACCATCTTCTGGGAGGTCAGGGGACCCCCTCTTTCCCTGGGGCAATTTCTCCAAATGGGTTCATTTTGCACATACCTTGACAGTTGTGAGTCTCACTTATAAGCCAGGGTATGGGGAGTATGATCTCAGTCTCAAATTTTACTGCTAAGGCTTGGCATACTATTTGCCAAAGTGAGCTTCCTGCTGGAGTTCGTAAGATGTAACAAGTATGGGTAGTTTGTCAAGATGTGCTTGGAAATTCTTCTTTATCAAGCCTGTGGCCAGGGCTGGCCCATTGGCTGGGCAGCTGCCTAGGGCAGCAGACCTCCATGGGTGGCATGACATGGTGCCCTGTGGCAAGCCATATGCTTTGGCACATATGGCCTGCCATTCTTGGCTGCCTCTTCAGACAGGAAGTTGTATAGGAGAGGGTCGGAAGCGGCAGGCCATGTGTGCCAAATCACATGGCTTGCCACAGGCTGCTGACACTTCTGCCCCCTCCCTCTACCCCTCTGACAGAAGCTGCAGCAGCTTGGGGGGCAGTGGCATGGCTTGGCAAGGCAGGTGGCATGGCTGGGGCAGCAATAACCCTTGGGCCAGCCCTGCCTGTGGCACCCAACATGATGGGAAATATTTCTGTATCTTTCTGCCATTTTCTTAGTCTCTGACTGCATTTCCTGGTATTTCAGAATCTTCTGCCTCTCCATGTGATTCAGAGCAGTCGCTTGGAACTGACACCTCTGTTATCGATGCCGTTCTGGTGTTTTTCTCCTTAACCACTAAATCCAGCTTCCTCGCATCCAGCTTTTTATTGGTCGGAATGGGAGTATCCCAGGTGATCATAACCTCCTCATTCTCTGTAATTCTCTTAGGGTCATGATCTCAGTGCTTTTCGGGCACAGTGATGTTGTAGTGCTTACAGAGTTTCCAAGGGATGAGGTGCACTACTTTGTCTTTCTATATAGAAATTTTATGCCATCAGAACTTCACAGCCAGCTATGAGGTGAGTTACTTTTTCCAGGTCTTTCTTACAGAATAGACATATGTCTGTGTTGCCAATATTTTCAGTGTAAACCATCTTGTTCGTAAGCCGTTGTCCTGGGCTGCAACTATTAACCTCTCATCCTTCGGTTTCAGTTCACCCCTCCTTAACCATTCATATGTGTGTTCTTGATCGATAAAGGGTTCCTGGGGTAACACTCTGTGTTTCCCACTGTGTTTGTGCATCTGCCAGTTGTTTTTCCTTGTTGTGTTTTTTTTTCCTCTTGCTTTGCAAATTCTGTTACTGTCTTCCCTGTGCATGCTTGTGGATTTTCATTCATTCCTTCTTGTCATCGAAATGCTTGTCTAAGTTTGATGGAGACAGATTCTAGATGTTTACTCTCTTATTTCAGCAGTTTTTGTGTATTTGGATCAAAGGATGCAGTTAAGTAGGCCAGGAGGCCTATGATAGTAGTTCTGTATGTGTAATCCATCTCAAGAGTCCTAGCCCTCCTTCAACTCTAGGGATATATAGTCTTGGCATACACTGATTCTTGTAAATAACCTCATGAGCATGGCGGAGTTTCTGTGTTTGTACATGCAGTTTTTCAAGATCTTTAAGAGGCTAGTCCACAACCCCAAAGCTGTATGAAAGTACAGGAATTATCAGCTGATTGATGGCTTGTATCTTATTCCATGATGTTAATATCCTGTAATATTATTTACTGATCTTTTCTCTCAGTAATTTCTGCTTGAGTGTTGTTCCTTCCTTCCACTCCGAGACACTTATATATGCCTTCCTGTTAAAGGTCCTTGATGTCAGTCTTCAGCCGGAGAGATGTTTTTGTTTTGCTCAATTTTCCTCAAAAAAAAAAAAAGTTACTTTAGCACATTTGTCAAGGCCAAAGGTCATCCTGATAACATCAGAAAAGCTTTTCACCACACATTTGCTCTGCTAATTGTTGGTCCATTGGAACTATACAGTTTCAGATTGTCTACAAATAATAGAGATGTTGTTTCTGGGTTGTTACTACGTTAGGATTCATGCTAAATTCATATCCCAAAGAGTTGATGAGAATACTCATTGGATTAAGTGCCACACAAAACAGAAGGGGTGACGGGGAATCCCCCTGAAATATTCCTTGCTGGATCCTGATGTTAGGAATAATATGCTAACCATCTTCATATTTCAGAAAGAGAATGGTTTACCACATTGTCATGGTGAACTTAATCTCTATCAAACCATGATTTATTTTATTCATTTCAAGGCAATTTATTATCCATGAGTGTAGGACTGTCAAAAGTTTTCTTATAATCAATCCATGCTATACTGAGATTTCTGCTTGTTTTTAGCACTGGCGACCATGATGTTATTGGACTCTATGATCATATATTCTTTCTGCATCTAATGCAGTGAACAGCTTATAGTTTGTAGGTAGACAAGTTATTGGTCTATAATTATTGGGAGTGTACTTGGCTCTTCATTTGGAAGGAGAAATGTTCTTCCTGTAGTAAGCCATTGTGGTCTTAAATATGACTGCTTAAACAGTTGATTTTTTTACAGTTTACAAGATCTGGGTGGAGTGATAACTGTTTGAGCCAAAATTTGGTTACTCCATCTGGGCCAGGGCTCTTGCAGTTTGGGCTTGCTTTTCTTACTGCAGGCCATTCCATAGGTTTGTTTGCTTTTTCTAAATGCTCCTGTCTATAGGGTAACCATTTTGCTTCTTGATTGTGCTTTATAGGGTCCTCGTATAGTTTTCTCCAGAAGCTTTCTGTTTCAGCTTTGGTTGGTGGGGCTTTTAGTATCTTTGCCCTTTCTCAGTTCCCTGTAGAATTGTTTTGAGTTCTCTCTAAATAACCTAAAAGAAAGATATCAAAATAAGCTTTCTTCATATCTTCAGTTTTTGGGCATGCTTCAGCTTGATGCCTTGTATCTTCCTTAATATCTTTGAGGATCTTAATCTTTTTACATACCCATCTATCAGGGAACCTCAGTATTCAATGACTATAGTTTTCCCTCAATGTGCTTTTTCCATGGAGGAACTGTTTTCTTTTCATTTTCTTCTGGCCCTGCACTTTAGCTGGTGGTATTCTTGCAGTAATAATTTTAGCTGCACAATACTGTGTTCGATTTATTTTAGTGATGCCAGTAAATGGTCCCTTTTATACTGGATTTGACCTTGTTCATCTTTAGATTTAAACTTTTAACCTTAGGTGTTAAATTTAACTTGGGTAATTTTTCCCTTGCCTGAAACCCAGCATGTTCATCTTTTCTTCCATGTGGACTAGGAGTTAGATCTTGAATTCCTCCACCTCTGGGTCTTTCTCCTCCCTTTCTTCTTCCTCTTCAGTCGATTGGTTGACCTATCCTGTAATTATCTCACTCTCCTGCAGTTCCAGATCTCCAAGCTCCATCTTTCTGTTTCTGTGTATTCCTTTCTTCTGGTACTCAGACCCAGGTCGCTGCCTCCTCCCCATATTTCTTTTTACACAGACGCCCTTAGTTGATTTAGGATGCTATCATTCACACATTTCTTTGCTTTGATCTGTGATATTAAAGATCTTAAATTTGCATCAGTTGCTTTTTGCAGTTTTTCTTGTGGCAATTTTCCTCTTCCAATTTTTGGTGGATTCTCCTCGTACACCCTCTTAATTTAAATATAGGGCTTGTAGCATAAAAGTAGCAGTACATTATCTCCTCCTTATCTGCAGAAGTCCACTTTAACCGTAGTTAATCCTCTTAAACCATGGAAATTAATGCCACAGTGGATCCATGAACATGCTTGCCATGGCCTTTATCTGTGGCAGGGTTCTTTATCTACATTTGCAGTGCTTGTACTATCGCAACCACCACTGTTAGCCCTAGTGCGTAAGCTACGGGCTAGCACTTTTATTCTGGGTGATGTGCAGCCAATATGTATCTTTCTTTCTTTTTCGTTCCTACCATGCTTCAAGCGTAGTTTTACCTTGCTAGGACTCTGTATAGATTTTGTATAACGGGGTTACCACGTGAAGGTACCTAACAAGATTTGGGGAGAGAACGATCATCTCAAACACTTAGAAAAGCATAGCATTTCACCAACCACAGCTAGTGAAGTTTATGCTGAACTTCACCTTGACCCTCTGCTGCATCAAGCCTTTGTAATGAAACAAGGCTTGGGTAAAGGGTCCCCAGTTCCCGCCAGGTCTCTTGGGGTAGGGACCGGAGTCTGTTGCAGTGGCCAAACACCCCATAGTGTGAATGGCCCCTGGAAGGTGGGAAGCTAGGCTCTGTGGGGTCTTTTGGTGTCCATGGACCCCCCCCCCCCCCTGGAAGGGATAGCAGATCTCCTGGATAAACAATCCCAGGAAGAGCTAGAGGAGTGAATGCTCCTGATGGGGAAGGATCAGAGTGGTAGATGCGTAGAATAGTCTCCCAGTGGAGGTGGTAGATATGAGGACAGTATCCAAATTCAAAAAAGCATGGGACAAACAAAGGATCTCTAAAGGAAAAAATGGGGACTGTTGTAGTGGTTGATATCGAAGGGCAGACTAGATAGGCCATGTGGTCTTTTTCTGCTGTCATGTTTGTTTCTATCTTTCATCTGGATGAGCTGCCCTCTCTCTTATTAGAATCCCTGGCAATCTTAAGAACTGTCTAGGTCCAAGCCCTTGGAGCCCTCAGATGATCTTCTCATGGATGGGATCTGTAAGCCTCTGTGGTTCTTTCCAGTCCATAGGGCCCCAAAGGCGATGGTTGCAGAGAAGTGGAATACTCCTGATATGGGTTTGCACGTTGGCCGGAGTATGGCATGGCTGTACTCGATCCCTGCCCGGAGGAGAGAGAAAAGTTGTACTTGACACACTTGGATGCACTCATTACTGCAGTTATATGTAATATCACCATTCCAGTGGAGGGCGGTGCAGTCCTGAAAGATCCACAGGACAGGTGCACAGAAGCCTTGCTCAAGCAGGCTTTTGAGGTGTCAGGTCTGGGCCATGTAGGCCCCACAAATGATCCCCTGCCCCTGCAGGCATAACACAGTTTCCGGTGGTTGCAATGGCTGCCTGAGGAGGTGAGGGTGAATCATTCTGGCAGAGTAGAGGTGGCCCGACTGGAGTCTGGGTCAGCCTTTCTGGAGGATCTACTCTATGATTTGCTTCAGGCCTCGGCCAAGGTCTGAGCACCAATGACTCTTGTGGCTATGTAATTGGTCAGCAGATGTAGACTCCAAGGCAAGACTTAGCAAGCTTCCCTTTACGGGGAAGCTGCTGTTTGAGGAGGACTTGGGAAAAATTAGCCAAGAATTTGGGAGAATCTAAAGTGCCTAAACTGCTGGAAGATAAGAGAAAAGGGGCCAACAGAGGGGCTCCTATACAGGGTCGTGGTCTGGATTCTCGCAGGTTTCATCCTGCTTGGACAGCAAATCTGCAAAGGTGCCATTTCCTGCTGCAGGGACCCTCCTTTTGAGGCGGTGCCCGTAGGGGCCGGGGAGGTGCCTTTGGCACCCCTAGGGCCACAAAGCCCTCCCAATGAAGGTGTGGGGGTCCTAGCGGGAATCCAGCCAGTGGGCAGGTGCCTGCGATGGTTCATTCATGCTTGGGCCAAGATTACATTGGACGCCTGGGTGCTAGAAGTCATCGGGGCTGGTTAAAGCCTAGTGTTCACCAGGCCCCTTTTGGATGCTTTCTGATGCTTCCGGCAAGGCTTGGGCGGTGGAAGAGATGTTCGAGTGCTTGTTGCAGCTGGAAGCAGTTGTCCCAGTTCCGCGTGACACCTGGTGCTCGGGCCGCTATTCCATCTATTTTGTGGTCCCCAAGAAGGGTGGTATCTTGGTGTCCCATTCTTGATTCAAAGGCATCAAAAGAGCCTTAAGGATCCCATGCTTCTGTATGGAGACCTTACACTCTGTGATGGTTGTGGTGCAGCAGGGCAAGTTCCCAACCATGCTGGATTTGACAGAGGTGTATTTGCTGTGCCGAGGAGGCATTTCCATTTTCAGGATTTGCCTTTCGGCCTGACCACGGCACCTTGAGTGTTCTCAGAGGTCATGGTGGTAGTGGCAACAGACTTGCGCAGACAAAGGATCCTTGTCCATCTGTATCTTGATTTGGCTGATTCTAGCCAAATCCATTCCAGAAGAGTCTCTAAGCAATGGTCATGGTGATCCGGCGCCTGCAGGAGTTAGGCTGGGTGATCAACTTGACCAAAAGCAAGCTGGAACCCTCTTCTTGGAGTATTGTAGGGCTCTTTTCGACATTGTCCAGGACATAGTTTTCTTCCTGGCGGGCAGGATAGCCAAGTTAAAGGCCCAGTTGCGGGAGCTGAGGAGGGTTCCTGCCCATGGGTATGAGATTACCTTCAGGTACAGGGCTCCATGGCAGTCAGTTTGGAGCTAGTGTCCTGGGCAAGATTAGACTTGTATTCCCTTCAGATGGACCTCCTATCAAGGTGGTCTCCTCAGTTGCAGTCCATGGAAGTTCACCTCACCTTTTTGGGCAGAGGCCTGAGCAAGCTTGCAGTGGAGCTAGATTCAGAAAGCTTCACAGCAGGGATGCCTTTTGAGCCCCCGGACTGGGTGGTCATGACAGTGGATGCCAGCCTCTTGGGCTGTGGTGGTCATTGATCAGCCACTAACACTCCTCCTGGTACCATCTACCCTAGGCCTACTACTACTACTAAGCATTTATAACGCGCTACCAGCCGCACGCAGCACTGTACAAAGAAAACACAAAAAGATAGCACCTGAGCCAGACAATCAGTGGAGAGACAAGTGGTGTCTCTAGCCTTGGAGACCTTTCTCCTGCTGCTGCAGTGCAGGGCAGTGTGAGTGCTTCACACAGTGCCACAACCGTGGTGTATATCAACCAACAGGAGGACACTCAGAGTTCATCGTGTTGGTGGAAGCCATCCCATTGCTGCAGTAGGTGATGGTTCACTTGAGAGCGCTCTTGGCAGCCCATGTCGCCAGGAAGGTGAATGTCCAGGTGGATTATGAGTTGTTATGCTCTGGTTACCAGGGAGTGGGTGCCATTTGAATCAATATTATAGTGGAGTGTGCCCCACTGGGGGCAGCCAATGATGAACTTGATGGTGTCTCTGAACCCAGGGTCAACCGCTTCTTCAGCCACTGCAGGAATAATCAGTCAGAGGGACTGGTGCCCTAGTTCAACCTTGGCCAAGGGTGGATCTGCTTTGTGTTCCCCCCCTCCCCCTCCCGTGGCCTCTGATTGGTCAGGTCCTGCAGTGCATTAGAGCTCCATTGGGGGTGAGTGGTGCTGATAGTACCAGACCGGCCTTGGTTTGCTGTCCATGGTATTTGGATCTCAAGTGGCTACTGATAGAAGAGAAGTTCTGGTTGTCGGTGGAGCTGGATCTGCTCACTCCAGGGCTGGTGCGAATGCCAAATGTGGGTCTGTTCTCTTACAACTTGGCAATTGAGAGGGCTTTGCTGAGGCACAGAGGCTACTTGTCTCAAGTCATTGATACTTTGCTGCAGGCTCACAGGCGCTCAACCTCTTTGGTATGCATGCAGGTCTGGCGTATCTTTGAGGCTTGGTGTGGAGAACATGATGTGCATTCCCGTAGAGCTTCACGCCCTGATATTCTTGCCTTTTTGCAAGCTGGGCTGGATAAGTATTTAGCCTTGAGCTCCTTAAGGGTGGTCCTGGCGTGTTTCAGAGGTCCAGTTCAGGGACGGGCACTGGCATCCCATGGGAATGTGGTCCTTTTGCATAGTGAAACACCTTCATTTCTTCCCCCTTCCCCCCGGTCAATCTGTGGTTCCCTTGTGGGACCTTATTTTGGTGCTCTCAGTCTTGGGAGTGGCTCCCTTTTGAGACGCTGCAGGGGACAACAGTGAAGGACTTGACTTTGAAGGTGGATTTTCTGGTGCTGATTTGTTCAGCCTGTCGAATTTCGGAGCTTCAGGCTTTGTCCTGTAAAGAGCCCTATTTGGTCATTTCTAAGGAGAAGGTGGTGTTGCAGCTAGTTCCTTCCTTTCTTCTGAATGTGGTATTCAGTTTTCATCACAACCAGGTGATTTCACTGCTGGCCTTCCCTGTGTCGCAAGACTCTGAGGAGGACTGTCTTTTCTATGTAAACTGGATGTCCGCAGGTGTCAAACGATACTTGAAGTTGACTCAACCCTTTCGGCACTCCAAGAATTTCTTTATTCTCTTTGGCCCTCGGAGAGGCATGGTGGCTTCTAAGGTGTCCATTTCTTGGTGGATCTGTGAGGCTATTTTGTTGGCGTATCTCTTGAAGAAGCATCTGGTACCCTCAAGGTTACAGGCTCATTCTCTGGGAGCAAGCATGAAGTCAGTCTCACATGTGGGGTGATGGCAGTGCAGATGAAGCCTGCACAGAAGTATCTCCCCAGCTTTCAAAGAAAGCCTTTGGGAGATGCACCACACATGCGTGATCTCCTTCCTGCCCAAGGGTGCCATCTTGCCTCTGTCTCCTTTTTTCCATGGAGCCCTTTGGACATTGTCCAGTTTCCCCAGAAAAAGTGAGATTTTTGTTACGTCTTGTCCAGTTTGCTTACTAGTTCCTTCCCACCGCCGAGCCAGCTCGCCTCTGCATCACTCCTCAGGTGCATTCATTTGTGTTCTTTCTTCATCAAGGTGTCCCTCAACCAGCGTTCGCACCCTTTTTCAGCCAAAGGCCTCCGACTTCTGCTGGGCAGCAGGGATCCCCTTTTTCCGATGGCCTCCAATGCCTTCAAGAAGTGTGACCAATGTGGCGAAATGTCTCACAGACCCACACAACTCTGAACTCTGCAGAACTATGACCTCCAAGGCCTTAAAGAGCCATCATCGGCAGCAAGAGAAATTTTTCCAGTTCTAACTCTGCGCCAGTGTCTCTGGTGACACCAAGCTCCGTGATAACTCGGAGGATCACGAAGCCTGAGCCTCTTCAGAGTCTGAGCGGAAATCCCCGGAGGTGAAGTGCACAAAGAAGAAACCCTTAAAGACCACCTCAGAAGATGAGTCGGGGAAGAAGGGGAAATCCCCACAGTCTCAGGTGTGAGTCTGAGGAGTCTGTGGGAGCAGCCTTCCAAGCTGCCCCATAAGGAGTTGTTGACGCCCACCAACCGGCCTCAGACTCCTGAAGTCATTCTCATCAAGGACACCCCCTTCACAGTACCAATGCCGGGCCTGAAGCCCTCTGTGCCCATGTTGAAGGCTGCAGAGTCAACTGGTATGAAGACCAGGATGGGGGCTTTAGAGAGCAGTTTATCTGCCCTCGTGGCCATGCAGTGAGCATTTATGTCTGGCTCATCCAGTTCATCCGCCCAGATGATGGGACCCTCAATATCGAGGGCTTCTACTGGCCTCAAGAGAGGTCCCAGCATTGGATGAGGGTCCTGATCCTGTTCTTCAGGGCACCAGTCCTCCCTGGTGAGCACCTGTGGCTCGGACAGCAGATCCTCCAGAGGTCACAGACTGCCTGTAGCGGACCTCGACTGAGGTGATCATGCAGCATCAGACTCATACTCTGACTTTGAGTCCAAATGGGAGACAGAGGACACGAGGTGACACAGAGACATGCCCTCCGACCCATTTCCCTTAATGCCCTGATGCCTTTCTCCACCCGAGTGTCACTTTCCTTGTTTTTAGTGCAGGACATCACCAAGACTCCCACTACCAAGATCAAGAAGGACCCGCGCACCAAGAAACTGGAGATACTCCAATACAAGGCACCCCCCTAAGGCAGGAGTGGGCAATTCCGGTCCTGGAGGGCCGCAGACCAGTCAGGTTTTCATGATGTCCCCTAATATTCATGGACCTATTTCCATACAATGGAAGGCAGCAGATACAAATCGATCTCATGAATATTCATTAGGGGCATCATGAAAACCTGACTGGTCTGCAGCCCTCCAGGACCGGAATTGCCCACCCCTGCCCTAAGGAAACCCTTATGGTACCAGTGCCTCTGATCCTCGACCGCTGCCTCCCCTAGATGTGAGAACCACTGGCATCGGTACCAGTTGTCTGTAGGTGCCTTGACACCATGTACCGGGTATGCCAAAGCCCTGGATTTCAAAAGACCTAGCTTCCCCACAACTCAGTGGTCATGGTGTATGCTATGCACCTGCTCAAAGGTCAAAAAACGCATTAGTTGGTGCCACCAGGCAGGGAGGCCCGAACCTTTGATGCCCTCAGCCAGAAGACCTTTCGGAGCTCGATGCTAACTTGCCAGATCCAGTCCTATCAGCTCTATCGGCATGTACCCAAAGGAACTGTTGGAGGAAGCTCGGTGGATTCTCGGCAAACCTCTATGGGAAATCCCTATGGAGGTTGAAGTCTCTAATCTCGGCAGTAAAAGAGTGCTCATAGTTTTTTTCTCGAGCAGCCTATGATGGCTTTGAGTCCTTGGGCAGGGTGGCTGCCGCAGACATCAGGGCACGACACCAAGCATGGCTGCAGTTGTCTGACCTAGAGCAATGGGTGACAAACTGATGTTCCCTGCATAGAAGAGAACCTATTCAGGCAAACCCATGGCAGACAAGGCTGCAGAAATAGAAACAGCATTCCTGACGAGAACCAGGCTCTCAAAGAAGATCTCAGTGCAACCCCAGAATAAAGCCCAGGAGAAGAAGCCCTTCTTCCCAAGGGAAGAAAGGAGGCTTTGGCAGTACCCCCCCCCCCCCCCATTTCCAGGCCTTCTCTGCCCCTTAATAGGGCCAGCATCAAAAAGGCCAGGTCCCTGAAAGCAAAAGACCCTGAAAGTCCCAGGCCCCTGGCCCATCCTGGAGGAGCTTTTGACTGCCTGGGTGTGACCTCCCCTCCCCCAGGGGGTCCTCTGCAGCCCACAGAGGGGGTGCCTAGCCCTGTTTGCCCACAGGTAAACAGCCATCACCACCGACACTTGGGTGCTACAAGTGGTCAAGGAAGACCATTTTCCTCCACCTACAGCAGGCGCCACCCTCATACTTCCCAGGAGAGCCACCAGACCTCTCCTTCACCAGACCCTACTTTATTTATTTATTTTATTTATTTATTTATCTATTTCTTCTATACCGCCGAGCGGTTTACATGGAACAAGTAAACAAATTTGTATACTACTGTATACATTACATGGAACAGAGATTTCTAACTTTATACAGATAATAGTTAATATATTACATGGAACAGAGATTTATAACTTTATACAGATA
Source organism: Ichthyophis bannanicus (assembly GCA_033557465.1). Taxonomy (NCBI): domain Eukaryota; kingdom Metazoa; phylum Chordata; class Amphibia; order Gymnophiona; family Ichthyophiidae; genus Ichthyophis; species Ichthyophis bannanicus. The sequence goes on along the minus strand of CM066049.1, from coordinate 111,255,576 downwards.
ACAGTGCATTAAACTGTCGGAACTATTTACATTTTGTATACTTTTATAAATTTCTGTATCAAAATATTGATCAGAATTTTCTAACTTTTTACAGGTAGTGAGGCGAGGAACTGCCGAACTATTTACAATGGTTATTTACCAAAAGGTTATATACAATGAATTACAGGGTGAAACATTCGTTAGTCATGTGTGTGTGGTGGAATTTATTTCCATTTTTTTTTTCGTGAGCTTTTTGGGGTGTCTGTGGTGGGTGTCTGTGTGTGGTTAGTTGAGTGTGATTTTAGGGCTTTGTGTTTGTGTGTCTGGGGATGCTGTGTGGTTGGACTTGGGGGTATGGGATTTCAAAGTGTTCGGAGAAAAGGTATGTTTTGAGTTCCTTCCTAAATTGGGTGAGGTCTTTTATGATCCGAAGGTTTATTGGGAGGTCTTTCCAGAGCATGGGGGCAGTGAATGTGAAGGCCCTGGTGCTGGTGGATTTTTTAGTTTTCTTGAATGATTTTGGTATTTCAAGTGAGTGTGCTGCGTTTAGTCTGCGAGCTCTTGATTCAGATGGGGCGTGTAATAGTGTGGATAGATATGAAGGGGCGATGTCGTTCAGGAGCTTGAATGTGGTTAGGAGAATTTTGTATCTGATTCTGCTGTTTATAGGGAGCCAATGCAGTTCTAGCATTATAGGGGTAACATGGTCTACTAGGCGGGCTTTAGTGACTACTTTTGCACAAAAGTACTTCTCACCAAGCTAGCAGGCCTAGTCCAGGACCAGGCAGTGAAGCCAGTGCCGGGAAACATCTCTGGGGCACAGGTATTTTCTTGTCCCCAAGAAGGTCCAGGATGGGCCTCGGGCCCATCCTGGAGCTGCGAGAGCTCAACAGGTTTCTGGTCAGGGAAAAGTTCAAGATGTTCTCCCTTGGAACACTGCTGCCATTCCTCCAGCAGGGAGATTAGGTATGCTCCTTGGACCTAAAGGATGCCTACACATGCATCCTCATTCATCCCAGCCACAGAAAATACCTCCGGTTTGTGGTGTGGGAACAGCACTACCAATGCAGGGTGCTGCCCTTTGGTCTGGCCTCATCACCTAGGGCCTTCACAAAGTGCCTCACAGTAGGTTGCTGCCCACCTCTGGTTTCAAGGGGCCTTCGTCTTCACTTATCTGGACGACTGACTTATAAAGGGGGACACAGTTGCAGAGGCTCAGTGCACCACCAGGCACACCATAAATGCCCTGGAGCATCTGGGGTTTGTCATAAACTACCCCAAGTCCCACCTCTCCCCGGCGTAGTGCCTAGAGTTTATAGGGGCACAGCTAGATACCTTCCAGGCCAAAGACTTCCTCCGTCAGAGGTCAGAATGCCTCAGGGAGTTAGCTGCAGAGGTGCACAGACACTGGATGCTACCTGCCTGGCTTCTACTCCACCTGTTAGGACACATGACCTCCACGGTTCATGTGACCCCATATGCCCGCCTGCACATGAGAGCAGCCCAGTGGTGCCTCCACTCTTAGTGGATACAAGCCACAGGCAGGCTCAGGGACAGGGTGAAAGTGATCTGTCAACTGGCAGACTCCCTCAGATGGTGGCAGATTGTACACCACCTTCAGGCCGGGATGCCCTTCCAGGTACCCACCCCAGAAGGTCCTTACCACAGACACCTCTCTACTCAGCTGGGGGGCACATTGGAGGGTCTCCAGACGCAAGGTGGCTGGCTGGTCTCAGAAGGAATACCGGATGTAAATCAACCTGCTAAACTCCAGGCAATATTCCTGGCTCTCAGAGCCTTTTTAGCACCACTCTTTACTGATCCAGACCGACAACCAGATTGCAATGTTCTGCATGAACAAACAAGGGGGAACAGAGCTGTACCCCCCTCTGTCAGGAGGCGGTAGCCCTCTGCTCCTATGCGGCATGCAGAGGGATGCTCTTAAGGGTGGTTTACCTCCAAGATAATGCCCTGGTGGACAAACTGAGCAGAGTCCTACAGCCGCATGAGTGACACCTGGACCCAGTAGTAGCCTTATAGCTGTTTTATCCCTAGGGCGTTCCCTAGATGGACCTGTTCACCAGTCCAGATAACACACAGTTGCCCCGATTTTTCTTCTCTTGCCAGTGGCACCTGTCCCGGGTGGCAGTGGATGTGTTCTTCATCCCATGGATGGAAGGCCTTCTGTATGCCTTCCCACTGACACCACTGGTTGCCAAGACCCTATTCAAGGTCCACTGTGTCAGAGCATCACTAATGCTGATAGCTCCTCATTGGCCCAGGCAGCCCTGGTTCCCACTGCTCCTCTCCCTATCAGCAGCGTCGCCAATTCCACTGGGCCGAGCCCCAGGGTACTTTTACAGGAGCAGGACTCTCCTACAACCCAACCTGGGGTCCCTGTTACTCACAGCTTGACTGCTGAAAGGGTAGTGTTAGCTCACTTCAACCTCCCATGGGACATGGTAGAGGTTCTTCTGGCCTCTTTTAGGATCCCCACAAGAAGAGTGTATGCCTTCAAGTGGTGCCACTTTTTCTCTGTGGTGCACAGAAAGATAGGTGAACCCACTCTCCTTCTGCTCACTACAAGTGGTATACCAGTATCTGCTCCATGTGTCCAATTTGGTCAGAGTACACATGAGCGCCATCGCAGCGCATCGCCATCCTGTTGAGCGAAAGACCCTCTCGGCCGAGCCCCTTGTGTCTCAATTCTGTGAGGCCTCATGTTATCCAAACCCCCCATCTGCCTTCCAGCGGCAGAGTGGGATCTCAATATGGTGCTTTTGCAGCTCACAAAACCTCCATTTGAGCCTCTGGCTACCTGCCACCTATAGTACCTCTCCTGGAAAGTCGTCTTCCTTGTAGCACTTACATCAGCAAGCTCCAGGCTCTGATGGCAGAGTCCCCCTACACAAAGTTCTACAAAAACAGGATGGTGCTCTGCACACAGTCCAAGTTTCTGCCAAAGGTGGTGTTCCCTTTCCTTCTCAGTCAGGAGGTGCTACTCCCCATCTTCTTTCCGAGGCCTCACGCCAGTAGGGTGGAGACTGTGCTCCATACTCTGGATTGTAAAAGGGCCTTGTCCTGCTGTCTAAAACAGACTCGGGGCCACTGCAAAGCACCTCAGCTTTTCGTATCCTATGACCCCAGCTGTCTGGGGCTCCCAGTGACAAAGCAAACTCTATCCGTTTGGGTGTCAGACTGCATTACCCTTGCCTACGAGCAGGTGGGGATTTCAATGGACCAGAAGGTCACGGCGCACTGCTTCAGGTCCATGGCTTCTTCCATGACAAATCTGCGTTCCGAACCCATGACAGATCTGACAGGCTGCCACCTGGTCTTTAGTCCATACCTTCACAGCTCACTACTGCCTGGAGAGGGAATCCTGATTGGACAATGCCTTTGGCCAGGCCGTACTCTGTAATCACTTTGGAGTGTAGGAAACTCCTGCTCTCTGACCCTTCTGTGCTCAGGCAACCAGTGTATTGGTTCTCTGCTGGACACTTGGATCTTGCCATGGCTTTTTTACAGGTTCTGGGTAGCCTGTAGCTGAGGAGTCCCCTATGTGAAGACTGACTTCCTGCTTGTTCCTGGAGAAAGCGTAGTTACTCACCTGTAACAGGTGTTCTCTGGGGACAGCAGGAATCTGTCCTCACAACCCTCCCTCCTCCCCTTGGTGGTGTTTTCTTATATTTTTCTTTTTTTTTTTTTACCTTGGCCATCTTATCTATGTCATTTGATTGAGGCAAGTTGGCACTTTTGGGTGGGGAGGGGGTCATGCATGCATGATGCATCTCCCAAAGGCTTTCTTTGGAAGCTGGGGAGATGCGCCTGCTCAGGATCCGTCGGCATCACCCATATGTGGGCTCAGGCATTGTCATGGGAGAAGTTTGGTCTGGTTCCTTCTCAGGATATCTGTAGGACAGTGATGTGGTCGTCCTTGCATTCCTTTGTGCACCATTACCATATGGCAGGACGTGGAATTTGGAGCCAATGTTGAGGTCCAGGATTGTGGCTCTCTCCCATCATTGATACTGCTTTGCTACGTCCCGTTGGTCTGAACTGGACCGGAGGGATGGACTGGAAGGTGAAATTAGACCCAGGGCTGCCCATCTGCTAGGCGGCTGACTAGAGCGGCTGGCCCAGGTGGGTGGCGGTGGTGGCAGCAGCAGCAGCACACATGATTGGCTGTCCCCCCCCCCCCCCTCCAGCTGCCGCAGATTCCATTGGGGGGGGAGTGGGCAGGGGCTGCTTTTACTGGGTTTTTTTTTGTTTGTTTGTTTGTTTTTAATTCCTTATCGTTCCTCCAGCTTAGTCCTCTACGTATGGGTAGTGCACCTCCTCCTGCAGCATGAAGACTGGACCAATCAAATTTCAGCATCACTGGAACCAGCATCCTGACTATCCCTTGTACTCCAGTGTGTCCAGTCTTCATGCAGCAGGAAGATGTGTGTGAGCCTGGCTGGGCTCACAAGTCTATTAGTTTAGGGATTAGTTTAGCTAACCTTTCATTTTTTGTTACCTTTCTCCCTATTGGGGATTCTTTTTCTTTATTAAGAGAGAAGTACCTGTCTCTTAAAAAAAGTTTTCTCTGTGCTAAACGGCACTCTGGAGGAGGGGGGGCTCAGCCGAGGTCTCTCTCCTGTTCAGCCACAAGCCGCTTGCTGTTTTCATTGTGTTCTGGTTTCCTTTGGGCTTGGATCTCTGTTCCCTTGACTGTTCGGGACAGAGCTCCTTCGCGGCTGGTCAGCGCTTCAGTTCCGATCAGGTAGGACTCTGGGCGCTTGGCAGTACTGACGGACTTCGCGGAGGCAGACACCGTTTGTGCCACTGTCTCTGTCTTGGTCCCTTTCGCGTATTTTTTGCCTTGGATTTCTTTATTTCTTTATTTCCTTAATTTTTTCCGTGACGGGGCCTCATGGTTCGGCGCTACCGGAACTTTTGGTGCCAAATTCTGAAGCGCGCCTGAACTGAGGGGAAGCCGCGGCCATTTTGACCGTCGCGGTTATTCTCTCCGGGCAGGTCACGTTCCGGGTTCGTTTTCCCCGGACTCCTAGGCATCCGCTGTGGCGGGCCCTTTATCTGCTCTTCCGTTGGGGTTTATTTTCTTTGGCTTTCTTTTGGTTTCTTTTATTTCTTTGATTGTTTATTTTGCCAATCTCGCGGCTCTCTGCTTGTGGGAGTGTTTGAGCTGCTGGGGATTGAGGCTTCACGGGCTATAGCTTTTTTGATTTAAAAAAAAAAAAAAAAGCCCAACAAAGCATACAGTTTTCCATAAAGCACATAGAAGGCAGAGTCTGTGCCTTTGTCCTTCTGGGCGGGCCCCAGCTTTGGGTTGGTGGTCCGCTGCCCCTGGGACTCCGGGTTGTCTCCCGTCCTATCTGCGGTCCGGTACTCTATTTTTTTTCATCCGTGGGGGACCGTGTGTTTTTTGACTTCATGCCATCGGGGTCCCTCTGTGTCATCTGTGGCTCTCGGAGGGGCGCTTCCTTAGAGACGGGAGTCTGTCAGCGCTGCGCCTCTGTATCTCTCAGTATGGAACAGCGGCTGGAGACTTCCTTGGCAGGTGCTTCTGAGTCCTCTCCCGTGGCTATGGCGACGGACTCTCCCTTGGAAGGCCCTTCGGGAGCGACCCCCTCTCTTCCTGTCGGGGGGACGCAAGCGGATTTCCGGGGTGATTCCTTCTTGGAGGATTTTTCTCCTGACTTTGTTTTATTAATGCATCAAGCTTTTTGTTGCAGGCGACAGGCCTTGGCCGTCCCTTCCCTTCCTGGTCAGGGGACGACCGCGCAGCCTACTGCTCCGGGCAGTGTTTTATCTGGTGTGCGAGCGGCCAAGCGGCAGCGCCTGCAGGAGCCCTTGGTGTCCGATTCGGATTGGATAGAGGGTGAGGAACCGGAGTTAGACGTTGAGGAGGAGGCCTTAGAGGAAGGCGAGCTCCCTGAGCCCGAAGATCAGGCGAAGATCATTCGCGTCTTTCGCAGGGAAGAGTTGCCCGCGCTTCTTTCTGAGGCGCTTCAAACTCTTGGCCTGGCTCCACCACCGCCGGTGACGGAAGAAGATGGCGTGGATCCTATCATTCAGGCGGTCCGTCAGACACAGGTGGTCTTTCCCTTGCACAGTGTCATTGATCAAATGATTCAAGCAGAGTGGGATGCCCCTGAATCGGGGCTCAGGGGGATGACAGTCATGCATAAGCTTTATCCGTTAGCAGACAAAGATCTCGACCAGTTCCGTTTACCTAAGGTGGATGCGGCGGTCTCGGCTGTAACTAAGAAGACCACGATCCCTGTCGAAGGTAGTGCGGCCTTGAAAGAGCCTCAGGACCGCAAAATGGACGGGTTGTTGAAACAATCGTTTGAGGTGGACGCAGTAGCGTTACGGGCTTCCATTTGTGGGGCGTGGATTGCTCGAGCCTGTCTTCGCTGGGTACAGCGTCTTCGTCATGCGGAGGCCGCGGAGGCCGAGGACTTGAACGAACTTCAGCGCTTGGAGTCGGGGTCGGCGTATTTGGCGGATGTCCATTACGACCTTATCCGGGCGCTTTCGAATAGCATGGGTTCCTTGGTGGCGGCCCGCAGAGCCCTTTGGTTGAAGAGTTGGGCGGCGGATGCTTCTTCTAAATCTCGCCTGGGAAAGTTGCCCTTTTAAAGGCAAGCTCCTCTTTGGTGAAGATCTTGATAAGTTGATCAAAGAGCTGGGGGAATCTAAGGGAGGTCGGCTTCCCGAAGATCGCCCGAGGCGAGGTAGATCCCTTCCTTCCCCTCGGGGGCAGTTTCGGGACTTTCGTAGATTCCGGTCTCCCCGCTTTGTGGGAACGCAGCACGGTAGGTACCTCTCGAGGTCTCCGAGCTTTCGAGGTTTCCGAGGAGCCTCTAGAGGATTCGCGGCCGCGGCCTCTTCTGCCGCTCGCAAGCCCCAATGAAGGGCTGCGGGTCCAGGCAGAGGTTACTGCAATTGGGGGTCGTCTTCAGCAGTTTCAATCGGCTTGGGCCCGTATCACGTCAGATCGCTGGGTTTTGGAGATTATTCGAGACGGGTATGCGTTGGATCTTGCCCGTCCCGTTCTCGATTCTTTTGTAGCATCCCCCTGCCTGGGCCCCATCAAGACCGCTCAGATCCGGCATACTCTCGATCGATTACTCTGGTTAGGAGCAGTGGTTCCGGTTCCGCCGGAGGAGTACGGTCTCGGCAGATACTCTATTTATTTCGTGGTGCCAAAGAAGGGTGGTACTCTTCGTCCTATTTTAGATCTCAAGGGCGTGAATCGTCGTCTTCGAGTTCCACATTTTCGGATGGAAACCCTGCGGTCCGTAATTGTCGCCGTCCGCAAAGGCGAATTTCTTACCTCTCTCGACCTGACCGAGGCCTATCTCCATATTCCTATACGGCAGTCCCATCAACAGTATCTCCGATTCGCTCTTCCGTGGGGTCACTTCCAGTTCCAGGCCTTGCCTTTCGGTCTGGCCACCGCTCCTCGGGTGTTCACCAAAATCATGGTAGTGGTAGCAGCGGCTTTGCGTCAGGAGGGTGTGTTGGTTCATCCTTATCTGGACGATTGGTTGATACGCAGAACGACTCATTCGGAGTGCGAGGCCTCCACGGCGAGGGTCGTCGGGCTTCTGGAGTCCCTCGGCTGGATTGTCAACCCCGGCAAGAGTCGCTTGGATTCGACTCAGTTACTCGAGTACCTGGGGGTACTATTCGATACTTGCAGAGGAATGGTGTTTCTTCCGGAACGACGGGTGTTCTCTCTCCAGGCTCTAGTGCGCCGCTTTCGGAAGATCTCAGCCCCATCGGCTTGGCACTATCTCCAGCTGTTAGGAACAATGGCGGCCTCACTGGAGGTGGTGCCCTGGGCTCGCTTCCACATGCGCTCTCTCCAGAGAGCATTGCTCCGCCGCTGGTCCAATCAGGTCGATTCATTGAACAAGCGACTTCCCTGTCCACGGATGGTTCGCAACGATCTGAAATGGTGGCTGCGCCCATCCTCGCTTCGTGCGGGGATGCCCTTGGAACAGCCCGACTGGGTTCCGCTGTTGACGGATGCCTGTCTAACGGGCTGGGGCGCGCACTGCGGGGAGCAGGTGACGCAGGGTCTCTGGACCCAGCAGGAGAGCGGCTGGTCGATCAATCGTTTGGAACTGTGAGCCGTGCGGTTCGCGCTACAAAGTTTCGAGGTCCTGGTGACGCGCCGGGCGGTGCGGGTCCTCTCAGACAATGCCGCGACCGTGGCTTACATAAATCGGCAAGGCGGTACCGGCAGTGTGGCCTTGGAAGCGGAGGCCCAGTTGCTCTTTGCGTGGATAGAGCCTCGGTTGCTGACGATCTCGGCAGCACACATTGCCGGGAAAGACAATGTCTCAGCGGATTTTCTCAGTCGCGTTCAAATGGATGCCGGCGAATGGGAGTTGAGTCCCACCATATTCCAACAGTTGGTTCATCGTTGGGGTCAGCCTGTCATGGATCTGATGGCCACCTTTCGGTCGGCAAAAGCTTCTCGCTTCTACAGTCGCCGGCGAGAACCCATGTCCGAGGGCATCGATGCTCTGTTGCAGACCTGGCCTTCCGCAGGCCTTCTTTATGTGTTTCCCCCGTGGCCTCTTCTGGGTCGTGTGATTCAGCGCATCGAGTCTCACAGGGGACCAGTATTGTTGATAGCACCGGATTGGCCCCGTCGTCCCTGGTATGCCGATCTGGTTCGCCTACTGATCGATTCTCCGTGGCGACTCCCTCTTACTCCGGATCTGTTGTGCCAGGGTCCTCTTCGCATGCCGCAGGTGGCGAGGTTCTCGCTTACGGCCTGGCTATTGAACGGGCGAAGTTGAGGAAGAAAGGTTATTCGAAGTCCGTGGTGGCAACGTTACTTCAGGCGCGTAGGAAATCCACTTCGCTTGCTTATGTCCGGGTTTGGCGTATCTTTGAAGATTGGTGTTCCAGGCATCAAGTTTGGGCAGCTACGGCCTCTCTCCCGGTGGTGTTGGAATTTTTACAAGACGGTTTTGATAAAGGTTTGGCTGCCAATTCCTTGCGGGTGCAGTTAGCGGCTCTTTCTTGTTACAGGGGTAAGGTACAAGGGGTCGCGCTGGGCTCCCATGTCGATGTGATTCGTTTCCTGAAGGCGGTTTCTAAACTGCGCCCTCCACGGCGTGTTTCCGTCCCGCCGTGGGACCTCAACTTGGTCTTGCGGGCACTTACGGTCGCCCCGTTTGAGCCTCTTTCTCGCATTTCGGTGAAGGATTTGACCCTTAAGACGGTATTCCTTGTCGCGATTTGTTCGGCGCGCCGCATTTCTGAGCTTCACGCTCTTTCTTGCAGGGAGCCTTTCCTATCTTTCTCGGAGCAGAAGGTGGTGCTGAGACCGGTACCATCGTTTTTGCCTAAAGTGTCTTCTCCTTTTCACTTGAATCAGGTGATCTCGCTCCCGGTGTTGCACGCGTCAGGCGGGCAGGCCTCTGATCGCGGTCTTAGTCGTTTAGATCTTAAAAGAGTGTTGCGTCGGTATTTAACGGTTACTGAAGCTTTCCGCAAGTCTGATCGTTTATTTGTCCTGTTCAGCGGTTCCAGGAAAGGTGAAGCGGCGGCGAAAGCTTCCATTTCTCGGTGGATTAAGGAGGCCATTGCCTCTGCCTATTTGTTACAGGGGCGTGTTGCGCCGATGGGCTTGAGGGCTCATTCTACCAGAGCTCAAGCGGCGTCCTGGGCAGAATATAGCCGGGTTTCGCCGGAGGAAATTTGTAAAGCGGCGACGTGGTCGTCCCTACACACTTTCAGTAAGCACTATCGTCTTGATGTCTTGGTGGCACGGGATGCCTGTTTCGGTTCCGCTGTCTTGCGTGCCGGTTGGCAGAATCCCTCCCGTTAAGGCTGCTCTGTTACATCCCATACGTAGAGGACTAAGCTGGAGGAACGATAAGGAAATAGTAATTACACTTACCTGGTAATTGTAGTTCCTTGAGTGACGACAGCTTAGTCCTCCTTCCCTCCCTTGGAATGCTATCTTTTTAACCTCGGCACGCTTTTGCTGCAGAACTTAGTCTTGCAAGTAAGTCTTTCGAGGTTTTCTTCTTGGTCTTCTTTGCTCTCGCTGACTGCTTTTGGTGCGGCAGGCGAGGGACTCTTGGTTGGCTGTTTTTTGTTTTTTCCTGGCCCTCTTATAGGGCTGGATGCAGTTCCATGTGATTACGGTAATTTTCCTTACACCAAAAAAAAAAAAAAATGCGGGTATTCCGCATCTTGCGTAGCAAATTACACTGTTACCTTTTTTGTCTTAAAAGTTAGCTATCTGTTTTGAGTTTGCTTTGACAGTCATTCACTGGAGTACAAGGGATAGTCAGGATGCTGGTTCCAGTGATGCTGAAATTTGATTGGTCCAGTCTTCATGCTGCAGGAGGAGGTGCACTACCTATACGTAGAGGACTAAGCTGTCGTCACTCAAGGAACTACAATTACCAGGTAAGTGTAATTACTATATACTGCCGCTGCTCACCTCCCCTTCCTGAGACACAGAATCAATTGGGTAATTGGGGGGGGGGGCTTTGAGGCCCAGCCCTGATTAGACCTTACCTGCTAATTCTCTTTTGTGGGGTCCACTGTCCTGCATTGTCTCTTGCAAAACTGGATTCGAGTGAGCGCATTTTGGACAGTGTGTATTCTATTTTTGAGGGGTTTGGCTTGTTGTCCCCTGTGTTTTGGTCTTCGTGTTTTTTCTGTTCTGCTTCTTTTTTGAAAGCCAGCAAAAAACAGAAGTATGATATGCCATCATTTTCAAAAAGAAAGTCAACTGTATGATGCCTGCTCAGGTTTGGTTGTCATATATGGGCTGTCGGAGAATTGGGGTTTGGTGCTCCACTTTTTTCTCTGTTTGTTGAAGTTTATGCTGCAATTGTCAGTGGATGCAGGCTACTTATAGCACACTTTTAAGTTGTGTTCTCCTCCACCTGCTGGTAGACTAGCATAACCCACTGGACAGGACTGGACTAGAGGGACTCCAGGAAAGAAAATTTAGCAGGTAAGGTCTAATTTCACCTTTCTGAATGTTACAGATAAGTGAAAAAAAACTGTGATACCCCAGTAGTCTGACAAGCCTCAAGGCATAGCATATAGCTCTTGCTTCGTCATAGCCTGAAAACTATGCATTTTGAATGTTAGAGCTGCATGAAGTGTTGCCATTCTGCCAGTTTCTAACATGCGTGTCATACATTTCAGTTGATGGATTGTACAGCTCAAAGTGTGTTAACGTTTTGTGTGGGGAATGTGAAAATAAATTGTTACACAGCAGTTTTTTATTGGACTGGCATTTTTAGCTTGGTAAACTTATCTGTTTTGGTTTTCTAGGTGCATTTAACCTTCTCCCCTTAGGACCACACTATGACACAAGAACAGACAAGCACTTGATTATTTTCTTTCTAAAAAATGTACAAAAGAATCATTTGTTGGCGAAATATCTAATCCTACCAGTAGATGTCACTGTTGGATATATCAGACTATCAATGGGTCAAATTCATTAAATAAAGTTGTTTTATACACTGGAGGCTAGATGACATCTTTTTATTTGCCATTGAGTGTAATATGCATTAACAATAACTGCTGTGTTTTTTCAGGTGAAAAACCATATAAATGTGATTTTTGTGAATATGCAGCAGCTCAGAAGACATCTTTGAGATATCATTTGGAAAGGCATCACAAGGACAAACATAATGAGACAACAACAGAAGTGAAAACCGATAGTAAAAGTTCTTTATTGGTTGAAGAGACTGCAGCCATGTCCCCGGCAGTGGCTAATCACACTCAAGAAACCAAGAATCCAAAGAGACTTAGGGATGCCATCAAAGATGTCAAAGAATGTCCTCCTATCAAGCAGCAAAAAGAAATGTGTTCTTTTCATGATATATTGGGAGATACAGTCCTTTCAAAAATGAAAAAAGAGATCAAGGATTCTGGTGCAGGGAATATTTTTAATACATCAATTTTTGAAAATCGAGGTCTTCCTTTTTCAGAAGAAGCTAGAATGGAAAACAATGTTCCAAATATGCCTGTTTGTAAGACTGAACAGGATGATTTTTCAGAGTATGGAAGGGATGAAAATAATATGGACTTAAGTCATTTCAAGGATGGAAATGATGCCAGTGATACAAAAGTCAGTATAGTAAACTGCAGACAAAAGACACATGTAGACTTCCAAGACAGACCCTTGAATTTATCGCTTAGGACTGCTCAAGAGTGTTCTATAATCTCAGTTTCCCGAGGTGCATTGTCAATAAGCACCTGTCCATTTTGTACTTACAAAACATTTTATCCTGAAGTTCTAACCATGCATCAGAAGTTGATGCATAAATACAATCCAGATAAAGCTCAAAAAACATACCGAAATAGATGTGCCTTTGGTGGTCCTAGACTCAGACGTACTGGATGCCCACCAGCTCTTCTTGGCAGGGATGTGCCTCCCTTGTTTTCTCTGACTGTTAAAAATAAAGTTTCTTTGTCGGCACCATTAAAATCGCTGCACACTGAAAAGTCCAAGCAATCCCATTCTTATCAAAGCAAAGTACTTTTTCCTTCAGAAATAGAATCTAGGTGCTCAACACCAGGTAATCTGCCATCTCACAGTCCACAGAAAATCGGCGCTCAGATTAGCATCGTTCAGCATCGCCATCAAGAAATGCATCTGAAACCTAGCATGTCTCAGGTATTGGATAGGATAAAGCCACCTGAATCTAAAATAAAATTTCAGCATGTCCAGTCTTCCAAAAGTGGCATTGGTAGTAACAGTGCTAATGGGTACACTGAATATCCCTTTAAAAATGGGCCTGCCTGGTATAATGATCATGGAAGAGAATATATTTATGACAGAAGTATAGGTAATATAAATGTAGAATTTGGTGAGACCTCTTCTAAGAGAGCTAAGCCTCATTTGTTGGGCCTTGAACAGCTTTGTTCCGAAATATCTGAGTACAGAGGAATTGAGATGGGAAGAACGCATGTGTCAAACAGGACTGCAGATCATTTATCACAAGAATTTTCAGCAACAAATGCAGAGTTATCTATTTTGCCAACCAAACAAGGCCTTATGAATCCAAATGAAGAATCACATTGGAATTCCCTGATAAGCTCATATGAGCCACACAACCCTATCCCTCCATACAAGACTTTTGAGCCCAACAGTCAAGGAAGTAACACCACTTTGGAAGGTAACCCTCTTGTGAAATTCTTATAATACTTGTTTTAACACAGTGTTAAGTAGGGACTTGATTTTTAGTAGCATTCTCCAGCTGAGAAATTTTTATTCGAGCCATAGACTTGTTCACATGCTTTTTCTGTCCTCCTCTCTCGATCTTTTGCTGCTGTCCTTATTCCTCTTCCCCTCCACCTCCACAGCTCACTCCTTGGGCCTTCCCTGTTGGGTAGAAAGTACATAGTGATTATCTGCAACTATTTCTTGTAGTTGTAAACCATGATGCCCATGAGACTGCTAGGCCCCACACAGTTCACACCACAAGACTGAGGCCAGCTGACAGAGGAGAGAGCCAAAGGAAAGTTCTGGTTGATGCGCTTCCCTAGAGAGGTGACTCCAGGGATAAAGCTTGGAATGAGGAGAAAGGAGGAAGATGGAAACAGTATGCAAACAATGTCTCTTCCCCCACCCAGTTTTAGAGCAGGGGCCCACAGTAAAATCTGCTTCCTGATTAAAAGCAAGATAAATGACTGTTCAGATAGCAGCAATAAGACCTAATGTTTATGGTTAAAACCTTATTTTGAAAAGTTGATTACCTAGGTGAGGTTTAGTACATGTATTTTGCAACAGGTTTCTTAAAATCTTTTAACTTTTCTTTGAAGATATTGATGATGCATCTCCTTGATCTTGCAACTTCACAAAGGTTCTTAGGATCTCATCTTAAATGATTAACTGTATAATTTGGCTAAAAGTAGATTCACCTTCCTTGTGAGCTCAGTGAAGTTTAATTTTGTGTATATAGGTCAGAAACTGATTTTAATTGTGTGTGGTTTTTGTTTGGGCGACATTAAAAGAAAAAAGTTTAGAAAAATTTAGATGCAGATGCCTACTAATGTTTAGTCTGCTGACCCATCATGTGTTTTTGCTGTCTAATTTACAGGCTAACTATATTCAGTTTTCTAGTTGGATTCACTTTGCTGCCTTTTTGGCTCTTGCTTACTGAGAATGACTTTGAAGCTTAAGATGTGTTACTGAGCTGAAAAATCCATTTTCACTCAGCATTAATTAAAAGCTAGTGAAATGTTTCCAGCCTGAGTACAGAGTAGGCCTGCTCTGGAAGTCACAAAGCAGGAATATAAATGAAACAAAGATCTTATTTTCACAAAGGTGACATTAAACAGTGGAGAAACCTTTGAAACATAAGAGAAGAAATGTCTTATAGAATCGAACTAAAGAAGTTAGATGCCATACTGCTTATCCCAAGGCTATAATGGTTTGACCTTTTTCCTCTAGGAATTTTGTCTTTTTGTAAAGCCTTGCTACATTAGCTGCTTTTACCACTTCTGGCAATAAAATTCAGAACTTAATTGGATGTTGAATGAAAATATATTTTTTCATATTTGTTTTAAATTCACTGCTTAAACTTCCTGACATATCCCTTAGTCTTTATACTTTTTGAAAAGTAAATCTTATATCCATTTACTTCTTCCACTCCACTCAGAATTGTATGTACTTCCTATCATATCTCCCCTCAGCCATCTTCTCCATGCCGATGAGCCATAACTTTAGCCTTCCCTCATAGGCGAGTTGGTCCATTCCTCTGTCATTTTGGTTGCCCTTCTCTGTACCTTTTTTCAAATTCGGTTATCTTTTCTGAGATGAGGCAAACAGTTCCACACAGTACTCAGTGCAGTCACATTGAACAATACAGAAATATTGATCTGTTTTTATTCAGTTTCTTTCCTAATTTCTAATATTCTGTTACCCTTTTTCTGACCAATATGCCGGCCCAGCCATAAAAGCTATCTCTACAATATCAGTGAAGACAACAGAGAGGAGACTGGCCATAGATCACACACATGCATAGAGTAAAATTGTCAGATTGCTTTATTTATCAACCTAGCATATTTCCAGGATGATACCTAGGTAGTCTTCCTGGGTGGTGACTGCTAATGTGGAACCCAGTATCATATAGCTATAATTCTGAGTTGTTATTTTCTATGTGCAGCACTTTGCACTTGTCCACATTAAATTTTGTCTGCCATTTGGATGCTTAGTCTCTCTTTCAAGGTTCTGCAGTTTCTCACAATCTACTTGTTGTATAACAGCTTTGAGTAATTTTGCCTCATCTGTAAATGTGGTCACCTCGCTTTCAGATCATTTATGAATTATTGTAAAGCAACAGTCCTGGTACTGATCCTTGAACTGGCCTAAGGATCGGTTTGCTACAATTCAACCTTTTGTTATCTGAGCCTAAGTCATGTTTGAACTGTAGTGCAATTAACTCTCAGACTTTTGCTTTGCATATTGAAAGTAAAATCAAACTTTTGTCTGCTGCTGTCTGTGACTAACCTGATCCCGAGGACTGTTGTAGTGGTTGATATGGAAGGACAGACTAGATAGGCCATGTGGTCTTTCTGTTGTCATGTTTCTATGTTTCTATCTTGAAACCTGTTTTAATAGATTTCCAGTTTATCGGGGTTCTTGATGTGAGTGCTGTAATTCATGGTTTGAATGCTGCTATATTTTGAAGATTAGAAATTTCATCTCCTAGACCTATAGCAAAAATTGCTATTCCTTCTCATCCTGCTAGACTAGTTCAGATGAATGGGTTATGCTCCCCAGTCAACACATGAAGGAAGAGGATTTCTAGCTTCAGTGATATCTTTACTGGCAAAAGCAGTGGTGTAGCTCTAGAACTTGCCAGAAGATGTTCTGTGTGGTCCTGATGCTGCTTGAGGGATGCAAGCCCATTGTTTTCCCTGACTTGTTCAGGAGGCTATCCACTTAGGGCACATGCTTGTTTTGCAAGCTGTGTTTAAAGTGGTATGTTAAGAGTTTAATAATCGAGATACCAAAGTGGTTGACAAAATAAAAATTAAGGAAAGAAAGCATACAGAAAAATGGTCCGTGCACTGCATGGTTTGTTCTGAAGGTGGTATGCTCAGTGCGTTTCTTATATTGGCTTGCTGCTTGTGAGCTTAGGTGTCTTTAGGCCTTGTTTTTTTATGGTGGCACTCTCATGGGGGTGAAATGCTTGTCTTGTACCTCAACCATTGGGTTGGAGATGAGATGTTTGTGTGTGCTCCAGGTGTTGCTCTGAAGGTTATGCGCTTTAGTTTAGCTGGGCATTCTTTGTTATGGAGGACCCGGGCTCTCTCCCTTAGGTTGGTCTGGAAGTGGGATGTACTGTGTGCCCTAGGCTTGTGCTTCACCACCTCATGCTGGTAGCTGTTCACTCTTTTGTGGACTGAATGCTTTGTGTGTCCCACATCTTGGTGCGTACTCCATGCTTTGCTCCAAAGGCTGTATATTTTGTGAGTTCCATGTCTTGTCTTGGCAGCTATAGCATGATGCTCTCAATGTCCTACTCTACATGCTCTGGGTGTTTGCATGTTGCTTAGAAAACTGCTGCCTTTGATTGCTCCAGTTTTTGACTTTGGAAGGCTGCACACTCTGTGTGTGTCATGTCTTGTTTTGGGCAGCCACATGCTCTGTGTGCTCTAGATCTTCTTTCAGCTCTCTAGATCTTTCTCTAGGAAGCTACGTTCTTCAGGCATTCTGGATTCAGAATGATTGGTGCCTCCAGGTCTGGCTTGGAGATTGCATACTTTGGGTATGCCATGTTTTTCTCTTGAGGCTGACCTATGTTTCCTATCTGCCTCTGGAAGTGGTGGGCCCTGGGTTGTGTTGATGGGATGCTGGGGACACTCCGTCTTTCTCTGGGAGCTGTTTTCTCTTGCATGTCCTGGCTTGCATGGGAGGCAGTATATTCCAAATGTCCCATAGCCTATTAAGAAGGCAGTACACTGTGTATTGAGCATCTCATCTGGGGGACTATACTCTCATTTACGCTTCATGGTTTGTCCTAGAGGCTTCTCCTAATGTGCATTAGTTTATCCCAGTAGTGCCAGGCTTGTTTCTGGTCCAGGTAGACAGAGCTGTTTTCAGGAGCTACTGTATAGTGTCAGTAGTCAGTGGTGCTGATCTCTGTCTTCTGGTCAATAGCCCTTTAGTGGAGATTTATTAGACCTACTTTGAATTTTTACACCATTTAGGATCAGTATCTCAGGAAACATACCCTGGGGAATTGGTTCTTGTTTTTTCATTTTAATTTCCTGAACTTAGCATTGATTCCTGGCATTCTCCTTGTAGTGGGAGCTCTGAGGCCTTTTGACTTCTGGTTGTATCTGGACTCTTGCTCAACTTGTTATAGCAGCTCAACCATGCCTTACAGCCCTAGGTTTAAGTGCTATGGAGCAGGATCCCTTCAACCCTTTGTACACCTAAGGCTTAGACAGGCCATAAGGGCACTTGGGTAGCTCTCTCTTTAGCTGGGGGATCTTGGTGGTGGTCTATGAGCTGTTTTAAGGCATCTATTTTTTTTTCTCTTGAGGATGACAAAGGAATTGCTTGCATAAAATGGCAGCTTCCTGATCATCACTCCAGTCCAGTCCCTTTACTTCTGGGTTGTGCAACCCTTCCAGCAGCTTGGCTGAGCCCATCCTTTTTGAGGATGGTGCGGTATAAATACCACTGGCACCACCCACAGAT
Source organism: Ichthyophis bannanicus (assembly GCA_033557465.1). NCBI lineage: Eukaryota > Metazoa > Chordata > Amphibia > Gymnophiona > Ichthyophiidae > Ichthyophis > Ichthyophis bannanicus. The sequence goes on along the minus strand of CM066049.1, from coordinate 111,237,872 downwards.
CCCAGTATTCTCAGCCTCCAAGCAGCTGGAGGGTTCCGTAAGCCAAGAGCTTACTGGAGTCTTCTGTTTTAATTTCCCTGTTAATTCAATTTAATTTTTAATTTATTTATTTAGCTTTATTTAGCTTTACTTTCTTGCGTTTGCTTTGGGTATCCACATTAGTCTTTCTGCACCTTTAAATTTTCTTATCCTCACTCCTACCCCCCCCCCCCCTATCCGTTGCCAAGCTCCCCAGAGGAGGAGGTTTACCGGCAGCAACGAGGAGGATCGCGAAGGCTCCTCTCTCCTTCCAGGTCGACCGGCTCCCCACAGACCTGCTCATAGGCCTGCCCTGCCTCACGCCGAAGCCCTCCGGTGGCTGAGCGCTTGAGGCAGCAACGCGTGGCTCCCCCACATCCTCCGACTTCGTGGATCAGCACCGGGAGCCTCGGGTTTTAAAGCCTGCTCCGGAGCCCGATTCCTCTGCCGTAGTAGGTGCACTTTTCTCTGGGGATCCTTGTTTTCCTTGCCTCCCTCCCCCTCTTGGGATTGTGAGGCTTTGGTACATCTTATTCATTTGGACAGGTCTAACAGGATGATTAGCAGGTAAGAACAAATCTCGCCTTCCTTATTTCTTTTCCTTGAGTCCTGCTAGACCTGTCCAGGATATGCCCAGGAAGACTAAAGGTCCCCCCCCCCCAGTTGTTTGAATAGCTGCTAAGAGTTCTTTGGGTCCTTCCAGATATGGCTGTAATCATTCCAATAAGCTGATTGCCACTCTGTGTCATTGGGGATTCTAAGAGTCTATTTGTAGTGATGTTTTAGTGTCTTACAGATCTGCTTTGGCAATAGTGTACTGGCGAGATAGAGTTGCACCACTACTTATGCTGGTGATAACATCACTGAAACTTGAAGTTCCCCGTCTCCATCTCCTGGTAGGGGAGCATAACCTATTCATCTGGAATGACCTAGCAGGACTTGTGGAAAGGAATCTAGCAGACAAGGAAAAAAATTACCATGTCTCTTGACAATAAGGTGTTGTGCCTTAGCTTGTTATGTTATATTGGCCCATGCTGAAAAGTTAGTCTGACTTAGCATTATTTATTTATTTAATTCTCTTATATACCGCGCTATTCTGCATCAGTGCGGTTTACATTGAACAAACTGAAATTACATTGAACAGGGCATTATAACTTGGAGATAACTATTTTACAGGGAACATGGGCTATGGAGGGTTAAGTGGCTTGCCCAAGACCACAAGGAGCACCTGTGGGACTAGAAACCCCAGTCCTTCCGGCCCAAGGTTGCTGTCCTCTAGTGGGATTTGAACCCCCGACCTTCCGGCCTGAAGTACCTTGCCCCAACCACTAGGCCACTCCTCCACTCCATTATTATTGCTTTTTGGCCAAAGTGTTAAAATCTCACGTGTTGAAGCAATCACAATGTCATTGATCAGCATGTTTGACTCGATCAGTTACGGTATGGCTTCAGAATTGGTCATGTTAGTAAATCATTATTCTTGAACATCTTCCATGTCATTCTTACTGTTACGGACCATTCATATAATTCAGTCTTTATTACCTGTTTAAAGATGTATCAGCGGTGTTTTGACAAGTTGCAAAATTTTTTAAATGACTGGCTACATCAGTTTAGTATTCGTGGCCAGATATTAGTGTTTTACATCTCATCTTTGATGGTGAATCTCAGCTAATTTATATTGGTCAGAAGATTTCAATGTCTGTCATTGCAGAACTCTGAAGAACTATGAATTTATCCGCTGTGCTTCTTGGTCTTTGTGTCTTTTGTTATGTCTTTTACCAACTTCATGTATCATACAGAATTTATGCAGATAAGTTTTTTCCCCTTTGATAAATTGAGAACAATAAACTAGTCGCTATATTCTAATCAATTGAAGGTAGTTTTACTTAAATCTAACAACTTATTGTGGGACATTTGCACCTGAAGTTGCCAGTTCATTCCGACTTGAGCTCTGATGCAGCATTGAGAGAAGCCAGTATCGTCTGCCTCCAGCAAGTGGCAAGGTGGTGGACTGGTGCAGCAGTGCAGATAGGTCTGTCACCCCAAACCTAGACTACAATCCTGTGGTCTGTGTGCAGAGACCAGTAGGGCCAACGTTGTTCAGTGCTTGGACATGCCCTTGTCTCCTTGAACTGATAGCTTGCGCCTAGTCCTTGGTGGGCTGGGGAGCAGTTAGAGGGGACCCTGTGGGGCCCCTGAGGAGGACTTGGTAAGTTGGGACCAGGCCCCCATTCCCTCTTGCTGTCCTTTCTGTTGCTTGGTTTTTCTTCTCCTCCCCCCCCCCCCCTCATCGTTTTCAATTGGACTGTATTTGGCTATAGCTACTTGCTATTGCAAGCAGCTCTAGATTATAAAAAAAAAGGCAACTAGGCCTCTGGGTTTGGGAAAGTCTTACTTGGGTTTCCCTGGCCAGCCTGACAGGTGGTGGGATTCCCCCTTCAGGTTTTCCTTTTCACCATGGTCGTTTTCAGCAAGTCTTTCTTTTTTTTTTCCTTCCTGCATTTTTTTTCTTTAACCTCATACAATCCCAATACAACCTTGCTGTTTCAGATGGTTCCTCTTTTTTTCTGTGCTATTTAGAGCAATGCTGAGACCTAGACTGCCTTTTCTCTGTTTGTTTGTTTTTTACATTGCATTTTTATTTTTGCTGTGTTGAGCCTTGCCACAATGGCAGGGTTTCAGTACTGTGCCTTTTTGCTTTTTTTGCCCCATGTGTGAAAACATGGTTGGCACCCTTTTTTGCGATTTTGGGAATCCATGCCATTTCTAATTCCTCTTTTGGGTCTTCCAGTTTTACCACCCATAGGGCAGGCTGCCATCTTTGACAGCATAGTCTCAGGAGAAGGGAAGTGTGGTGAAGAGGCTTCTAGCCAATAGTCCCCCTAAGGCCCCCTAGAGTCCCAAGGTCTCTCTTTGGCAGGACTTGAACAGCAACTACAGAATCAGCTGATGGGCTGTTTTCAATTCATACTGGCTGCTTGGCAGCCCCCTCTGTGGAGCTCTGAGGCTCGGGATCCCCCCCACTGGGGACTTGGGACTCTTGAGTGCCTCTTACATCAGGGGATTAAGCACCCCCACTTGACCATTTCACCTGTCCATTCCTCCGGAAGACTAGCCTTATTCCTTAGAGTAGTTTTGGAAACAGAAGAGGGTGCCTTTTTTTTCCCTCCAGAATTGAGTTTGTGGAGGAAGGAGAGCGTCCCCTGCTGGAAAGCAAGGATCCCTCTGTGGTCTGCCTTTTTCATAGGAAGGGCCTTCCTCTTCCGATTCAGAATGCTATGGAAGTTCTGGGTCTTGAAGAGCCTGCTCCGATATTGGCTTTGCAAGTGGACCCTATTCTGGAGGGTATCTGATGTCCTGGTTCTTTCTTTTACCAGAATCTGTGGCAGCTAGTGGTCCTCTCTCAGCTGTACCTTCTTACTCAGACAGTTGGATAAGTTCTTTGGGCACCTTGAGTGGATGCCCTCGTTACAGCAGTGACAAAGCATATGACCATCTCAGTAGAAGGGGGGCATTGTGTTCAAGGAATCTCATGATAGGAGGGTGGAAGCCATCCTTAAGATTCTCTGTCTGTCTGTCTGGCATCTGCTTTAGGTTCTCAGATGGTGCTATGTTGGGTTTATTGGCCCAGATGTCCTCTCGCAGCACTCTATATGGAGACTCTTGGATAGCTAGGAGTCCTGGGAAGGCCTACTGTTATGGGCCTGCTGAAGAAGGTTCAGCTCTTTAAGAGCTTGCAGCGCTCTTCAGGCTCTATTGTGGCAGCACCCTCCAGAGCCAGTGAACCCCTGCAATGAGATCCAGCATGTCTTTTCCAAGGTGCAGCTGATTGGAGGATGGCTGTGACAGTTTCTCTTGGAAAGGACCCATATCACATTAGACCACCGAGTACTCCAAATCCTTTGAGTTACCTGGTGGAGTTTGCAGAACCTCTAAGGTCCCCAGCTTAAGAGCAATGATCAAGAAAATCTTTAGCGCCTCCTGCAGTTGCAGGCTATTCTAGGCATGCTCTCTACAGAGGAGGGACAGGAACATTCTTCCATTTATTTCATTGTAACCAAGAAGTTGTTCCTGCTGGCCTTTTCTGGACCTGAAGGTAGTCCGTGCCGAACATGGAGTTCCTTGTATTCACATGAAGGCAATCAGGGTAGTTATTGCAGCAGTTCAGCAAGGAGAGATCCCTGGATCTCGCTGAGGCCTACTTTCCCATTCCTATCTGGGAACAACGCCAGTAGTTTTTTTTTTTTTATTTTGGTTTGTTTCTGCATCCTGGACCACCATTTCAATTTTGAACCCTATCTTATAGCCTGGCCACAGCCCCTCACATCTTCTCAAAGGTCATGGTGGTGACAGTGTTCCTACACAGACAGGTGGTCCGGGTTCTCCCATATCTGGATGATTGGATGATTTGGATACTCCAGGCAGCACTTTATGCAGACTTAGTTGCCCAAGCAATTGCCAGACAACCCAGAGGTCACAAGATTGGAGTCTGAAGCATCATTTGTGGCAGATGCTATGTACAACTTCATTAGAACCCCCTTTTAAAGTCATGACTGCAGCTTTGATACCCCAAAAGGTGATTCTGGCTCTGGAATTCTTTTGCTGACACCACATCCAACTTACTGCTGAGTAGGTTTCCCTTAAGGACAGGTTGCTTTCTGAAGAAGACCTTGGATAACTGGTGAATGACCTGGGAGAAGCTCTCATAGAGACTGCTGAAAGTTGAGCCCAAAGGATTCAAGGGTTCCTCTTGTAGGATTCTGCAGAAAGCATGGGGGCATTTCAAGGCCAAAAGGAGCTCTGATCTGGTCTATTTTTCCTAAGTGTCTAAACCCAAACAGAGCTAGTCTTTTTGTGGATCCAAGTGCTTGTGGGACTCTGCAAGAGTCATCTTGGGAGATGGTAAGTGCATTCTGTGAAATCCAGCAGGTCCCTTCTGAGAGACAGGCAGTTGGGGTGGGGGGGGGGTGTCTCTGGCTGTTTTGTTAAGAAGCAATCCACATCATGCCATACCAGTGGGTCCTCAATGTAGCTGAAAAGATGTACACACTAGAATTTGTGAAATCTCTTTGGGTCCTGCCCTTTGGCCTTGCCATGGCCCCTTGCACTTTTTTGAAGGTCGTGGTGATCATGGCACTTTCCTGTGCAAGCAGGGGATCCAGGTTCACCTGTACCTGGACAACTGGCTGGTTTGGTCCAACTTCTTGGAAAAGTCCATGATGGACATATCCCAAGTGATTGGAAAGGCTGGGTTGGGTTATCAACTACTCCAAAAGAAGTTTAACTTCCCCTCTGCCCACTTCCACACCCGTGTGAGCAGAATGTTATTGTTTTTCACCCCGGAGAGATTGTTGTTCAAACTGCAAGCACAGCACAGGGGGTTTTGTTTTCAGGCAGCCCCAACTGTGTGGGTCCTACCTAGGGTTGATGGCTTCAGCTTTGGAACTGGTGCCTTGGGCCAGAGCACTCATGCAGGTGCAAATTCTGATTTGCAGGTTTCCAAGTCCATAGAGTTAGGCCTGACATTATTTATGGGATATGCATGCAGACAATTGTATCTGTTTTTTGCTGAATGTAATGCTAAATAGGATACACCTAGTGACAATAGAGATGTTTCAGAAAGAGTACTAACTCATTAATGACAGTTATTGGCTTTCTGCGGTGTGATTTAGATTATAAAGACAATCTTATTTCAGTCGAGGAAAGGAGTAACTGATGTGCATTGCATAGTAGGATATGAAAGAAGAAATCCTTGTTATCTCCTTAGAGTTTGCCGTATATGCAGGGTTGTAAAGTAAAATGTTTCTTAGGAACATGAAACACTTGAGAGTGCATTAGGATTATTTAGGAAAGGGCATCATCTACAGACAATGGTCTTTTTAAGATTTTCCCATTTATAGCATTACAGCAAATATCTTTTACAAACAGAAGAATGTGCATTGTTTAACTTTATTCCCTATACAAGCCTGGGAAATCATGGGATAAATAGAATTATAAGGGTGCACCATAAATTAATTTTCCCAAGAAGCTGTATGTGCAATGGGATGTAGAGGCAAATCGTTTCTGGATCTTTTGTCTCTGAACCTAGCACTAAAGCATTTAATGTTCCCCCAAACTCTTCTCCTCCTGCCCTTTCCCTTTTTGTGTAAGGTTTAACATACAAATGACTTGAAATAAGCCATGTACTCTGATCTTCTTCTTCTCTTCTTGATCAGGAAAAAGGCCTGTTTCTTACCGGCATCTATCGCATTTTCTGCAGAAAAGTTACGGAAACATTATTGGTAATACTCATTATGGACCAAATGAGAAGAGAACCTGATTATCACAGTTGCTATGAGACATGGTAAAATTGTGAGTTTTGTGTAAAATGAGCCATCAATTTGCCTTTCAACAGCTATAATCATTTCTGTAGGCTTGGAGGATCCTTTTTACTACAGCTAAAGAAAAGAACCCCACGTTTTGTAGAAGGTTTCAAGTTTTTGATGCCTAATTACTCCAATTTTGTGTATCTCCTACATATGCTTTCCCATTACTGCTTCATTCATTTTGATACTGGTTATACACCTGCCTGCATATTGCAGATTAGTGGTGATATGACTGCATTGGATTAATGTGCCAGCTCACACCGTATTGATTTGTTTTGCCCAACTAACAATACCTCATTTATGTGTAATGAAGTAGTGGCAATGGAAGTACCATGGTCTGATCACACTGTAGTATCTGTAAATTATTGTTAAAGTAGTTTTCTTCCAACATATGACTACTATATGCCTTTGTCACCATCACCACTTCCAAAAGCTCATTGATTGCACACTGTTTCATGTAAGTTACTTTTCAGTTCCATGTAAACCGCCTTGACCTGGTATGGAAGGCGTTATATAAATACAGCTAAATAAATAAATATATACCATAATGAAATTCTTCATACGTGAGTCTTGTCCCTTCACAGTTACGAGAAAATATTTCAGATCATGAACTACATGCATTCCCATCACTTAAAAGATGAAAGAGGAAACCTCTTTCCAAAATTTCCCCACTAGCATACAACTCCACTAAATGTACTTGATTTACTCTTCACTTGACAGCCTACTGATTGCTCTTATAACTTCAGGACTCTGCATGTGTAGCTGGTACAGAAGGTGCAAGGCCTGAATTTATAAGAACCTGTAAGCTAGAAAAGGAAGATAAACTTCAGGCACCACAAAAGAAGTCGTGAAGGGAGCAATGTTTACAACGGCTCTTTTTTACGCAGGTGAATCGGCTCTTTGAAAATGGCCCTGAATTGTAGTATGCTTGGAGATTTACACTATTCATGCTTTCACCTACATTTGGAATTTAAGTCAGAGCAGGGAAAGATGTGCAGGTTATGTTTTCAATTTTTATGCTATTTATTTGTTGTTTTACTCTGCCTTCAGATAGTTTGGGAAGTCTAGATGGTAAAATGAGAAGAGTCAGTGCTTAAATCCTGATTTTTATTTTCAAGGGAAAATAACTGCAGGTACTTGTTCCCAGGCCAGTGTTCAGAGGGAAAATATAAACAAAACAAAAAGCTTATGGACTCTGGATGTGTACAGATAAATTTTACTCTAAGATTTAGTAGCATTAAGAACCTAGCTAATATTGTCGCTTCAGTTTGCTGTCATTTGACATATTATATCAAGGTAGCAAGGCATGTCCGGTCTCAAGTGACAACAGCATTACATATCGAATAATATATTGAAATCTAAGTTCCTTCTATTGTGACATTCTAGTTATGATCCTGTATGAATTTGTGATGATTAGTTTAACTTTTTTGTTTTGTTTAGGTCTGAATGCAGAAGTACATTCTTGTGGAACATTCACTGAACATAACCCCCACATAAATTAATGGTGAAAGCTACTGAAAAGCTTGGATTATGCTTTGCATATAAAAGAACACTATGGCTTTATAATATGGGTTCGGTTATAAATGCCTAACAAATAGCAATCAAACTGTAGTTTTAAACAGTTGACATCAGAGAGAGAGAAAGTACACTCTGTTTTGATGTTGGATAATTTTTTATTTTTTTTTAGTTTTGACCAAATATTTGGGGCAAGAGAATTTTTTTTCGGGGGGGGGGGTATATTTTGTATACTTGAGTGCTGCTACAGAGATGTTTAGCTTGGAGGAATCTATTGCTCGCACCTCAGGTAATCTGTAAATATTTAAGTTGGAGACCTGTAAAGTCGTATTGTTACCACTGTAGGTAAACATCTCAGATATTTTGAGTCATTTCTGATATTCTACTTTTTGTTGTTGTGTCCCTATCTTGTCTTGTTGGAGCAATTTTTAGAAATGAATAGTGCTATATGTTTTATGTCACCACTTGATCAGTTTGGGAGCAGTGATATGCAAACCTGTTGCTGTACAATCCAACAAGAGTGCACATAGCTACTAGAAAGAAAATCAAACCCCACAAACATTAAAGGAAACGTGCAGGCATTTTTCAACAAATCTGTGTTTGCGATGACCAAGAAACCTCCCTGATGCAGCTTTTGTGAAAAGCTAGCCACATCAAATTATTTACTCTTCCTCTATCAAAGTTGTTTTTGGTCTTGACACTGTTAATGTTTTCACCATCACCAGCTAGATTCCTGCTGACAAGTACTATATGTTTTGTTTTGAGAAATCATTTCTTCTGATACTATTGGATACAATTCATGCAATAAAAGGTGGACTTATCTATTTGTCCTTTTTATAGCCATTCAAACAGATTCTCAGTTTGGCCTCTTATTTCACAGTGAATTTGGTGCGCATGCACAACATTGGACTGACTAAACAAATATAAAGGGTTTTGGTATCTTAGTATACCTATATCTTTCAGGTCCTTTTATTCCTTCAGTTTCCTTTCATGCGTTCATTTTATAAATTTATTTATTTATTTAACATTTCTTATATACCACCTTTCATGATATCAAAGCGGTTTACATTGAACAGGGTATGATAACTATTTTACAGGGAAGATGGGCAATGGAAGGTTAAGTGGCTTGCCCAAGACCACAAGGAGCACCTGTGGGACTAGAAACCCCAGTCCTTCCGGCCCAAGGTTGCTGTCCTCTAGTGGGATTTGAACCCCCAACCTTCCGGTCTGAAGTAACTTGCCCTAACCACTAAGCCACTCCTCCCACAAATTACTTTACTAAATGAGGGTGTCATTCTATAGGCTTGTGCATCACGTGCACCCGTGTTGCTTTTTTTGGTTGTTTTGATGTTCGCCTTTTTGATAGGTACCTCATCTATAGTACCAAGATCAATTACTCTGTAGTCTATGATTAGATTTTCATCCTTTCGGAATGAAATGTGTATAACTGAGGAAAAAAAACCCGTGAAGCTGCTGTGTCTTCACTGTTTTTAAATTGGCCTTCCGACTTTTATTCTTTTGACCTCCGTTAATAAGATTCATTACAAGCAATAACTGTTTCAGAGAGTGACTTTGGTACAGTCTCAAACTATATTTTACAAAGTGTTGATATTCTTCAGATTCTGCTGCACTTCAAAATGAGAGATACAGTATGGATATGCCACCGGAGTGGCTATATATTTGCTTTATCTCCAGGAACAAGCAGGACTGCACTCTTCACATATGGTGAACGTCACCAATGGAGCCGTGTGGGAACACTCCCCAGCATCCATTAGGAAAGCATTTGGGAGCACTCCAATATGCCTGCCTTCCCAACTCCTCTCCTCAGTTCATTTTCTGCAGAGTCAGCAGGATGCATCATTCTGTCACCGCCAAAAATCTTCTCTTTTTTTATATGGCATTGTGCTTCTGCCTTCCCATTGATGCCGGTCCCGCTAAATCTCTCTATAGTTTCAAATGTTATTTTTTTCCTTTACTTTGATTTTCAGCATGGGTTTTCACCACCAGACTAAGCGTCCATAACCTTCTCTTCAACCTCAAAGACAACTTTAAGGCATGGAAAAGCCAATTAGTGGTTTAAAAAAAAAAAGTACCAAGTGTGCCGGTATTATATCCTTCACTGATAAACATGACTGGGCCCTGAACATCAACCCAATTCATGTTCTTTGTGCCAGCAAATGACAGAGAGGCTTCAAGAACTGAGCCAGACAATATGGATTATTGTTCGCCTGGGACTCTGTTTCAGTGGCTTCAACGTCGAGGGCATAGACATTCTCTCATGGATCTCGGGTTTCTTCAAAGTCTCTGGCTGCTCCTAAATCCTTGACATTGGCATTGAAGACCATTACCAAGTCCCAGCATAAGCATTAAAATTCCCTTAGAGGTGCTTCTGATGCAGGCCGGACAGCCAAACAGCCTAGTGGGAGAATCTGTTCTCCAAAGCAAAGGTGGAGCTCTGGGACGCTCCCAACACATTGACCTCCGGAGAGCTACCGGTTCCATGTTCTGGGACGGTGGCTCAGAGCCCATAGTTGACTCCACTCAGGCATCGGCCATCTCTCTAGACGAGAGGATTTTGGCAGCACTCCTGTCAGCCTCGGTACCGATAACATCGAGACTTTCAGGAATGCAGACTTCAGCACTGAGCCTACAGCTAGGCGTATTGGGCCTCATGTCTGCCCTCAAACCAGTATTGTTGGAATTCCTGAGATTGATACCTTCGTTAGAACTGATCGATACCTCTGGTATTCAACAGACTCAAACTGCCATGGCTTTTGGTTCTGATACCTCTGAGTATGAGTATGAGCATCGACCTTCGCCATCCATGAAGCATCGAGGTCAAACCCCCAAGATTTCTGCTAGTTTGATTTCTTACCAGACTCTTATTAAAGTTCTTCAGAATCTGATTGGGGAGGGCGGGGTCACTCGATTCCCGAGAACTTCCAGATATCCCTTCAGACCCTTCCAGGAATGGTGTCTGTCCCCACCAGAGGATATGTTCTTTCAGGACTTCATCTGTGACATGGCAGTGGGACTCTCCATCACAGTAGCCATGGAAAAGGAACGGAGGGCAGAGGCATTGGAGATACTCTAATACCCTCCCATGCCCAAGGAGGTGGCTACATTACTTGTGCATCGTATCCTGCAGGCTCTTATGTTCTGCATGTGGGAGGTCCTGCTAACAGCTCTGCCTGTCAGCAAGAGACTCTGTACCATGTACTGAGTACCAAAGTGCCCAGGCTTCCAAAAACCTCAGCTCCTCCACCACTCAATGGTAGTGGAATTGGCAATACTCAAAGAGCTCTAAGAAACATTCATCCATGCCACCTGGCAGACACTCTAAGACACACTATGCCTTTGAACGTCTCTGCTTTCAAGCATGCATGTTGGCCTCCAGAATCAACTCTTACATGCTGTACATGGGCTTGTTTTTGAAAGATATTACCAGGGATCTGGAAACTTTCAACCCCATGCTTCCTGAAGATAGGAGTGCATTCCAGACACTCATCAAGTAAGACCAAAATACTTCTAAATTTCTTACCAGGGCCTCTTTTGATGCCTTCAAATCAACACACAGAGCTTCAGCAGTCTGCACTGGGGCTCGCAAAATGGCCTGGTTACAGGCATCAGATCTCAAACAATGGGTGTAGGATAAACTGGCCAATACCCCATGTACTGGAGAAAATGTTTTTGGCAAAGGTTGGAGAGAAACAACAAGACAGAATGAGAAGGATGATCTTACCCTAAAATGCCCTTCCAGGAAAACAGCTGAGCCACCCAGTAGAGGCATTTCCCAAGAAATCATTCTATTCTAAAAAGAAGAGATACTATCCTTCTTACCTGCCCTCTGCTGCCTATCGGCTTCAACATCCTCAGAGACAGCAGGGCCCTCGCCAACCCAAGGCTCCTTAGCCTCAACCAGCTGCACAGGCACAACCTGTGCTTGGTTTTTTACTCTTTCCTAGAGAGCATTGCCAAACTGCTCCTAGAGGTTCCCCAGCCCCTCCACATAGCAGGTAGACTTTGCCACTATTCCCCCACAGGTGTCACCTCATAACATCAGCGCAGTGAGCATGCCAGATTGTTGAAAGTGGTTTTCAGCTTCACTTCAAAAAAAGTGGTTACCCACCCCCTCTCCCATCAGCTTCATAGCATTGTCTTAAAAGAAGAGGTGACCACCCTGTTGTCCCAGGGTGCCATGGAAAGAGTTCCTCTTCCTCCTCCTCGTTAAAGGATGGGCTTCTAGTCTCCATATTTTCTCATTCCAAAGAAAACAGGAGGCTTTAGGCCCATCTTGGATCTCTGAGACCTAAACAAATTCCTGGTCTGAGAAAAATTCAACATGATTTTTCTAGGAACTCTTCTACCATCCCTCCAGAGACACGATTGTTCTCTCCTGATCCGACTCTTGCACAGACAGTTTCTGCACTTCATGTTTCAAGGAAACCATTATCAATAACCGTGTTCTCCTCTTCGGTCTAGCCTCTACCCCAAGAGCCTTCATAAAATGCATGGCAGTAGTCGCCGCCTACCTATGCACCTTGGGGGTATTTGTCTTCTCTTAGGTGATTGGCTGATAAGGGGAGACTCCTCTCAAGAGATAACTCTCCCTTCATCATGCCATCATGGTGCTTCAACACCTGGGAATTATTATAAACTTCCCAAAGTCTCATCTCGCTCCAACCCAATGACTGGAGTTTATCAGAGCACTCTTAAATGCTCAACAGGCCCAAGCTTTTCTCCCACACAATTGCTGTGCCCGCCTCTATCGAGCTAGCAACAGAGGTACAAAAGCAAAGCAGAGTAACAGCTCGAGAGATGCTACGACTATTAGGAAACATGGCCTCCATGGTCCATGTCATCCCCTTCACTAGATTACACATGCGACAAGAACAATGGACTCTGTCTTTTCAATGGACACAAGCAAAGAGGCATCTCAGAGATGAGATTCACATCACCCCTCAATTGATCAAGTCCCTTCAGTGATGGTGTTCCCCACAAAACCTACTCGTCTGGTTACCTTTTCAGATGCCTCCACCTCGATGCATCCTGACAATGGATGCTTTCAAACTGGGTTGGGGGGGCACACATCTGAACAACCTGACCACACAGGAGTTGTGGACACCACAGGAATCTGCCCTGCAGATCAACTTGCTTAGAACTACAGGCACTGAGACATGCTCTTAAGGTTTTTCAATCCCAACTTTCAGGGCAACCTGTTCTAGTCAGAACAGACAACCAAGTTGCTGTGTTCTATGTGAACAAACAGGAGAACGAGATTCCGTCCCCTCTGCGAGGAAACGATTAGTCTATGGTCCTTTGCCATCTCTCACCGCATTCACCTCAGCAGTGTACCTCTTGGGTGAACTCAATGGCCTTGCGGACAACTAAGCCATATCCTTCATTCACACGAATGGACCTTGCTTCGGGAGACAGCTGCTTGGATCTTCCAAACGTGGGGAACCCTACTGATAGATCTTTTTTGCCACTTTGCAAAACACACAGCTTCCACTCTTCTGCTCCAGGGTTCCATCACTGCACTGACAGTCCCCGGACGCCTTCCTTCTCCATTGGGGACAGGGATTGCTCTATGCATTCCCTCCCATCCCCTTGATACCGAAAATGCTGTTCAAGCTGCAGGCTGACAGGGGCTAAATGATTCTCAAAGCCCCCTTCTGGCCCTGTCAACTGGTTTCCTCTTTCTTTGCCTTGCATAGACTCAGCCACTCAACCTAGAATGTGCTCCAGACCTCCTCTCAGGACCACGGGACACTCCTCCATCACAGTATTCACTCCCTATACCTGACAGCTTGGCTGCTGAGGGGCTAGTGCTTGCCGACCTCTACCTACCACAGGCGGTCAAGGATGTCCTTGAATCTTGTAAGGATTCCACCAGGTGATTTTATGCTTTCAAATGGCATAGGTTTGCCTTCTGGTGCTCCTTAAAGGACATTAATCTCTTTTCTTGCCCGGTGGAGTCATTTCTACAATATCTCCTTCATTTATCCTTGACAGGTCTTAAAACTGACTGTGAGAGTTCACCTTAGTGCCATTGCAGCCTCTCACAGACCAGTGGATGGATAGCCTATCTCCTCACACCCCTTACTAGCATGCTTCATGTAGGGTTTCCTGCTGTCCAAGCTACCCATTAAGACACCTCTGGTGGCCTGGAATCTGAATGTGGTTCTAGCGCAGCTTTTAAAGGTACCTTTTTGAACCTTTTAGTCACCACTTCACTGAAGTTTTTATCTTGGAAGGTCATATTTCTTATTGCCCTCACTTCAGCTTGCCACATCAGTGAGCTGCAAGCTCTAGTGGTAGATCCCCCACCACGACAAGGTGGTTCTCCATACCCATTCCACACTTCCTCCCAAAGGGGCTTTCTCCTTTCCATCTAAATCAGTCGGTAATACTCCTGATTTTCTTCCCTAGACCACATGTATCTTGGGCTGAAGCAGTGCTACACACTTTAGACTGCAAGCAAGCACTGGTCTATTGCTTGGTTAGAACTAAAGATCACAGAAGATCCTTTTCATTATTCATTTCCTTTGATACTAGTCACCTGGATCTACTGGTGACAAAATGTACATTATCTAGATAGCGGATTGCATTTCTTTTGCTTATGCACAAGCAGGACTCTCCTTGAAGGATCATGTCACGGCTCATAATGTGTGAGCTATGGCAACCTGTGTAGCCATTAGCCATTGAGGACATCTGCCAAGCAGCTACCTGGTCCTCCATTCATACTTCTGGGTGCACACTACTGTCTGGACAGAGACTCCTGTCGAGATACTGCCTTTGGTCAAGCTGTACTACAGCACTTCTTTGGGACTTGAACTCAACTCTCACCCTCCATCCTGACTTCTACAAGATACCATACTATCATTGGGGGAGTATCATTTACTGAAATAGAATCCAATGGCCCACAACTATTCCAGACTCTTCAGCTACAGGATTTTCCCTCAGGGATCACGCTACTCTTTCCCCCCCCCCCCCCATACCAGTCTGGTACCTGGGAGCTAGAGAGTCCCATATGTGAAGACTGCATTCATGCTTGTTCCTGGAGATAGTATAGTTACTCACCTATAACGGGTGATGTCCGGGAACAGCAGGAATCAGTCTTCACAACCTGCCCTCCTCCCCTAGGAGTTGTAGGATTCTTTTATTTTTCTTCTTAGCTACAAACTCAACTGAGGAGAGGAGTTGGGAAGGCAGGTGCAGTGGAGTGCTCCCAAAGGCTTTCCTATTGGACCCTGGGGAGCATTCCTTCGCAAGCTCAGTTGGTGACATTCACCATATGTGAAGACTGATTCCTGCTGTGCCCAGAGATCACCTGTTACAGGTGAGTAACTACAGTGTGTTGGTAATAAATGAGAGCCCTAGATAAGCATTGATACTTCTACTGCTGTTCTTGATGAATAAGCCTTTGCAGCCTAGTTCTTTGTTGCAAGCGAACCACAATCATCTTCTGCCTGCTCAATGCTTCCTATCTCCAGGAACAAGCAGGAATGAGTCTTCACATATGGGTATGTCGGTACCGACGGAGTCTGCGTGGGAACGCTTCCCAGTGTCCAATCAGAAAGCCTTTGGAAGCATCCCACCACGCCTGCGTGCTGCCTTCCCGCCTTCCCAACTGTCTCTCCTCAGTTTTCATTTTTCCGCGGAGCCGACAGGACATCCTCCTGTCACCGCAGAAAATTATTCTTTTATTTTTTAGGTTTCTTGTGGTCGCGGCTGCCTTCCCCGACGCCGCCGGTGTTTTTTTCTTTTCTTGTAAAATTTTTCCTTTTTAAGGAATATTTTTCCTCCTTAGTGTCTCACGGTTTCTCAGGCCTGTTAGGCCTCTCCATTTTCCTTCATGGAACCGCCAGCCACTCTCCCCAAGAAATGTACAAACAGTGGCGGTACAACCTTATTTTTAGACACTCACAATTGGTGTCTAACCTGCTTGGGTCCTGACCATTTTCCTCCAGAGCCCTCTGGCAATAGTATTGTGAGAAGAAGTTTTCAACATCGAGTTCCCCTCGACACGCGGTCCCCATCCAACTTCAGGGCACCGACCATATCTTCTTCTACACAGGATCAGGTAACCCAAAAACAGTTTGTTAAGACTAGCCAGTCCTCGAGCGGCAGTTCTCATGCACAGCATAGAGATGCCTATGGCCTTGCCCTCGAGAATCCACTGGCTTCAAAACCCCAGTGGGAGTCTTCGGCCTCCAAAGCCTGTGTGGGGTTTCAGGTTGTTCCTGAGGTTCACCCCTCACAGAACATACCTGAGCCATGCCCGGTGGTGGCATCCGCTTCGAGCGGTACCGATACCCCGGCATCGGCAATGGTGTTGGATGAAACATTCCTCACCAGGGATCGTTGCCTGGCATCCTCGGTACCTACGGGGCCGGTGGATACGCTCCAGACCGACCTTCCAGTATCAGTGCCGGCACCGATACTACTACCACCGTCAGTACCCCCCCCCAGACGTGCATCGATAGACTCGCTTCCTTCGATGCCGAGTCTGGAATCGATCTCCATTCTGGAGGACTGGGTACCGACTCGCCTTGGTACCGACACCAGTCGGTACCGAAAGCTCGGTTCCGATAATTTGGATCCGCAACTCTCGGTTCCTTCGATACCGTTAGAGTTGCCACCGGCTGGCCTTCATCCACCAGTATCGGATACGGTACCGAAGTCGGTACCAATATCCACATTACCATTGCTGTCGGTGCCTTCCATGCTTCTCTCGTCAGGCTCGCTTCCCTCGATACCGAGTTTGGAATCGATCCCTAGCATGGTCGATGTGCTACCGACTGGCGCTGGTCCCGTCATCACACAGTACCAGCGACCATCCTATAAGGATTCCATACTGCACCATCTAGGATCTTCTATTCCTAAAAGCTTGGATAGATCCCTCGGTGCCAATGCTAGTTCTTCATCAGATCTAAAATTATTCAAAAAAGCCCCATGAATAGCGATCACCTAATAAAGCCCAAAAATACCAAATCACTATATCCCCTTTGTGAAACTCAACTAATAATTGTCGGATGTTGCCGGAAAGGGACAAGCATTATAATTCATGTCCTCCACTCGGTTTCATCCTTTTAATCAAAAATGTGTAAATCCTTTAATCAACACCAAAAAATAAATAAAGTCCCAGCTACTTAGCTGTTTCCAAAATCCCAAATCCTGAAGAATCTAGCCTATCCAAGGGAAGTTCCCTCTTTGGATCCTTCTTTTCAGGTTTTCATCCTAGATATGGCAAAATCCCTTGCCATTTCTATTCCTGGACAAGGTCCTACACAAGGCAATACAGGATCCCTCTATGTTCCTGAGAGAGCAAAGGAAAACATGCTACCTTTGCATCATTCCTTGCAGGACCTCCTTCTACGAATGTGGGAAGCTCCTTTAAAGATACCCCCAATTTCCAGAGCAACTGATCTTCTATATCAGGTGCCCCCTTCTCCAGGATTTCAAGAGACTCAACTTCCTCATCATTCCATTGTTGTAGAATCCGCAATGAGGCGGGTGAAGAGTACTAAAAAGCACTCTTCTTATCCGCCAGGTTGTGAATCTGACTTTAGATGCCTTTGGACGTCAAACTTTCCAGGCATCCATGCTTTCAGCAAGAATTCTCTCATATATTTTTTATATGGGTTTATCTCTTGAGGAGATCACACAGAAATTACATCTTTTGACTCCTTTTCTTCAAGAGCCCAAGACTGCAGACTATTCCTCACTGGTTAGTCATGCTCAGAATATCTCTAGGTTTCTTACTCGTGCTTCCCTAGACTCCTTTGAGTCTGTTAGCAGGATTTCTGCTATAGCTATAGGAGCACGACGTAAAGCCTGGCTCCAAGTTTCAGACTTAGACAAATGGGCACAAGTTAGACTGGGAAATACTCCTTGCACTGGAGAAAATCTCTTTAACAAGGAGTCTTTATTCCAGGTTGCTCAGTTAACAACTGACTGTCCTGTTTCCAGAGGCTGTTCTACGCCTTCTCTTTTCCCAGTTAGTAGGAAAGGTCCTGCCAAAATTTCTTCCCCTAGGGGAAGAAGATTTTATCCATCTTCTGCCCATCGTACAGATGTTCCCAAACAGGGGAAACATCACCCTGGTCTGAAGAATCCACAACCTCAGCAGGGTCAACAAACCCAGCAGTCACAGGGTTTCAAATAGATCATCATTGCACCTCTTGGTTGGTGGTTAGAGTAGCAGTCTGCTTCTTTTCATTTGCAGTATCTGCACTAAATTTATTCTAACCTTCATAGATATCTCTTCATGAGACATCTTTTCTTCAACTTTAAGAGTCTTTATGATGATCATGCCCTTACTTAACAGGGTTTTCCTCTTCCTCTTGGAGGAAAGAGAACTAACAACTATTAATAGACAGTTGTTTTCCCTGTACTGGCAGGTATCATCTCACCAGTTAGAGACTTCCTCCATAGTCTCTTTCAACGCTGTCTTACCTCCCTCTTACTATAACATTTGGTTTATAAAAGGGACCCTTTTACACTGGTAAGCTCCTATGGTCCTCTACCTGTTCTACCGGGGGATTCTCCCTTCTGGAGTTGTCTCCCCCCCCCCACCCTTGTTACCTTAGGGCAGCCCATCAGACAATAGGAAATCCTACCAGGTCTGTTTCTTTTTCCCAATCTAAAAGAGGGACAGGAAAGAGAAATGTTCTCCGCTGCCCTGGTGCGTTGCTGCAGATACAGCAATTCCTAGTGGTTAAGCCACTGGTTCTGTTTACCACACAACCAGGGATTCTCCTCCACTAGCAATCCTTCTAGCCTCGGTGCTAGGTCCCAAACAGGTTATCAACCTCGTTTGGGGAAACCCTCTTATCACAGCCTGGTTGGTTCATTTCTATTCTTCGCCCCCTTGTCCTTGGCAGAATAGTTGGTTACCTGCTGGCTTCCCACAGCCACTTTTCTTCTAACCAACCTGCAGCATGCTTTCTGCAATTCTACAGAGTAGCTTTGCACTATGGGCCCTTGCTAGAGAGCATTAGTATCTTGCCTAGCAGATAACCCCAGATGATTAACAGGGTTCCCCCAGTCATGTTTCCATGACTGGTAGGTATTTCCTACCCTTACCATCTCATCTTAAATCTCTTTTGAGACATCAGTCTCAGGCCTTTCATTATGTGAAAACCTAAAGAAGGGCCAATTCCCGGGCTTGGCCCATATCTCCTTTGGTCTTCTCGTCAGAGATCATTTTCTTCACTGGCAGTTAGAGAACGCCCAATACCCCTCTTGCCCTCATAGGCAAGTCACTAGGGTATCTTCCTCCAGTGGCGTCCTCCTATCCATTCTCCATATGGCAATTCTGGAGAAATCTAGTCTTCCTGCCTACAGACTGAAGTTATCCTCTGCCTTTTTCACGTAGGCCATCCTGGTTATTCAAAAGCTCACATTCTAAAAAGAATCCAGACTACTTCTTGTCAGGGAGACCTCTCCTCTGACTCTGCTAATCATAACCAGGAAAAGAGAATTCTCTGTATATCTATTCAAGCAGGTATTAACCTTCTTGCTGTTAGATGAATCTTCCTCCTAGGGGGAATCAGCTTCTATAGACCTCTCTCCTTCCACATACCTGGAGATGTGCGTTGTCAGACGGCTGCCTGGGTGAGAATCTTCACAGTCTTGGCAAGTGCATATATCTATATGATTTGCAAGGGATTGTGGGCAATGCAGTCCATTCACACCAGACACAGCTGCTGACAATAATTTAGTTGTGCTCAAGTGTAAAGCCAATAAGATATTTATTTATGGGGTTATTTCTCCCAACACAGATATGCTTGGTAGCACATAAATCAGGTTACTTGCTTCCAGTGTTTAACTTGGAAAAACAAAATCAAAATCAGGAAAACAACATTCAACTTATCAGGCATTAGCTAATGGTCTCTTAGCATATATCAAACAACAAACGAAAAGCCACAAAGAAAGAAAAAAACTGTTCTTTTCAGGTTAACTTCTGATAACTTCCCACATAGATTCAGAAGTGATTCTCTCCTAGCTCACAAGCAATTAGGTAAGGCTCAATTGCTAGCAGTTATCCAGCTGAAACCCCTTAGCTGGCTTGCTTTCTACTGTGTGGGTCAAATCCTGCTTCAGGAGCTTTTCTGAGTAGATTAAAGAACAAGTTTGTATTTCTTTTTGATGGTTGCTGTACTTTGTAACAGAAAGTTACCAAAGGAGTTTAGACAGAGAGCAGTCCATGTAAACAGAATCTTCGTCTGCTATTATTCCCCCTTCTTCAACAAGCATGGGTTCAATATCATGGATTGGCACAGATGAATCTCTCAATGGAGCACTTTCAGGAGAATACTTGTTTCCCTGCTGTCTTTCAAGGTTATAGCTAGGGCATAGATCAGTGTTCATACCTGAGCTTCCATTGCTGTTAGAGTTCCTCTCTATATAGCCTGGCCAGTATGTAGTCCAGTTCTTATGTCCAGCCTTCCAATCCAGATCCCTGGACACTGGATCTCTCTTCACATACCTTCTGGCACGGGTCTTAGGGTCCCTTCCACGTGTAGCCGTCTCTCTCACAGGTACCGTCTGGAGATTCCTAGCTCTGCAGTACCATTCCTCTGGCTTTCCCCAGTCCAATGGTGTATGCTGGCCCTTGGAATGCCTCCCAGTATACGTACTGTTCTGGACTCTTCTAGACCTCTTAAAGGCTTTTCTCCTCTTTCTTCCAAAGGGTTTCTTTCCCTCTCTGTCTGTCCGGTTTGGCTTCTGATGATCCTTCAGATGAAACTGATAATCAAGCTCAAGCTGATTCTCAGGATAAGGAGGATAATTCTCTGTAGAATAAACTCCACCTTTATTTTGCCCAGATGAGTGCTCCCCCCTAAAACAGCGCAGCTGTGCTGAATCAGGCCCTGCCCTTTGAGATAAGTGCTTAGGGATTACCTCATAGCCCTCCTGATTGAACACACGTTTCCCCACTTCAGCTCCTCTAATGGCTGTTGGAAACCTGGTGCATTCTGGGACTGGTAGTCTTTTATGGCAAAATTCTGTTTTCTTATTTCTACCAGAACTGACAGGTTACTGGTTCAGAGTCACTTCACCTTTTCTATAGCTCCTTCCTGAGCTATGATAAGCTTCCTTATCAGAGCGTCTATAGGTCTGCATATTCATATATATATATCGGTGTGTCTTCTGCCCATACATATCTCCTGTAGATCTATAAATATATCTTTTAGATAGATATGTATCCATATACTTATCTATCTGTTCTGTTAGGTTCGGATGTCCTTAAATTCCTTTATGATCCTGACAGATGGGCACTACCCCTATCAATGCTATGCCAGCATACTTAGGGGGCTACACTTATAACCACTTCCTGTGGTAATTAACAAAATATTTCCTACCATATAGGTTAGGTACTCCTGAAGCTCTCCATCTACCTTTCTTCTTTCCTAATTGACCCCACTTAGGAAAGACATTGTGGAGCTTCAGTCAATCTAGAGCTTAGCGCTCCTGAGTCTGTCCTTACTTCCTTATCAGATGCAAGGGTCTCCATACCCTTTCCTCCCTACATGGACTGATTCCATTCCCAGTCCAGTTAGGTCAGACTCATTTTTTCTTTTGGTCCTAAATTTATACTGTTTTTGGACCTGATCAGCTTAAACTTTCTTTAATGCTACCTTCTGCGTCTCTTATACTACCCAGTCTTTCCCCTGGGACTATTTCTCACCCTGAAGGGTTCTGACCTCCACTGTTTTTTTTCTCTATTTTTACTACCTCTACTTCTCGGTGAGGTACCCCTTCAGCACATTCACTGACTCTTCTAACAGATCCATATGTACCTCAGTGGACTTGTGCAAGATCAACAAGGGAGGCCCAGATTACAATATTTTACTACAAAATACCCTCCATACAGGGTCTTTCTCTTTAGAAACCCTGTTCTAACCAGCTGTTCCACAGCTCCTCTTCTGTTTTCAACTCCTACCCTCCATCCCTAGGATGTCTGAGGTCTTAAGCAATAGCATGGCTCGTTGTAGACTTGCAACATGCTAGGACTCCCTCTGGGCATCTGAGCTTGGGAGTCCCCATATGTGAAGACTCATTCCTGCTTGTTCCTGGAGATAGCACAGTTACCTGTAACAGGTGATCTCTGGGAACAGCAGGAATAAGTCTTCACAACCCACCCACCTCCCCTAGGAGTTGCATTTTTCTCTATCTTTCCCTTCCTTGCTCTCTCTCTCTTTGTCTCAGCTTTCAAACTTAACTGAGGAGAGACAGTTGGGAAGGCAGGAAGGCAGCACACAGGCATGGTGGGATGCTTACAAAGGCTTTCTGATTGGACGCTGGGAAGCGTTCCCGCGCAGAATCTGTCGGTACCGACGTACCCATATGTGAAGACTTATTCCTGCTGTTCCCAGAGATCACCTGTTACAGGTAAGTAACTGTGCTTTCTTGTACTGTATGAATAAAAAGGCTGCTTCTGTGGCATGAAACACTCCATACTGCATACAAATATTTAGAAAAAGTATTATGTAGTTTGTTTAAATTTTGAAAACAAGCAAAAATTGATCACAGCTCAGCTGTTGACCAAATCAACAAGTCTCTAAAGCACATCCCTTGCCTCCAGCTCTTCTACATTATTACTTTCAGTTCAACAGCAAGTAAAAATACTCATCCCCCTGCCACTCAGCTTGAGAAGTTTAAGAAGTTGCTTTATATAACACGTAGACATGGAAAATGTGTAAAGTCCTTATACTGAAGCGGTTTCTGCTTACTGCACTTTAATTGCAAAAATGAATATGAAGTAAGCACATAGGCTGTGTGCTAATAAAACATTAGGGGCATGCCCAGAAATCTTCTTCACCGCACATGAAGTATACCTGTGCTAACTGCAATTACACTTGCCACTTCCTCAAGAAAAGGTGGTAAGTGTACCCAGACTAACTATACAAGTGACAGTCCCTGCCCATTCTCCACTCATAACATGCCCACTTCCTGCCCCATAACACAACATGCATTTAGTTTGCACTTCATTAAAAGTGCCTCCTAGTTGGCCTTTATAAGAAATTAAGCAATAGATCCTATATTCCTTCTCATACAAAGTTAGTAGAACTCGAGTGGCTGTTAGGCTATCTGCACAGCATACAGCCTTCCAGTATGTTTTAATTCACGGTGTATTACGTCCCTCCAGATTCAAGGGGTAAAGATGTGCAGGTGTTAAAAACTGGGACAGCTTTAGTGATTGGTACATCCAAATTGTATGGAATTAAAAGGGGCAGGCTTGCTTTTTTTCCTTAAGCAATCAGGCTGGCAGTGTACTTTAAGATTTTCCTTTGAGTTGCCTAATCCTATTGAACTACTAAATTCTAAAACTATAAACAAAGCTCAACAAAGTTCACAAGCGTAACATTATAAAGTATCATTTTAAATTAATGTTAAAAGTACCAAGATCAGACATTTAAAGTTGTATCATAAGATATAGCAGGCTTTACCTATTTCCTGTGTGCCAAATGCAAATGGTCTGAAAGGAACAAAACCTTGTAAACCTTTTTATGCAACATAGACAAACTATTCTGATGTTCTGTATTTAAAGTGGCCATGTAATGAATTGCTGTGTATCAGGGAATTGTACATGATTTACACTTTCTTGTTTGTAAGTTGAACCATATGTACATAATTGAGATTGTTTTCAGAGTTTTGCACTTTTATAAAACTATTTTTGAAGATAAATACATTTGTAAGATGAATAACCAGATGTTGTGTGCGTGTGATCTTTAAGTCTTATTCCATACATGCTGTAACTATCCTTTTGTAAATGTAAGAGGGCTTGTGATTTTAAAAAAAGGCAAACGGAAAGCCTTGAGACTCATTTTCTTTAATGAAATTACAAGTGCTCACTTAGTTCAAGTGCAATTTTAATTACTTTTTTTCAGCTTCTAGGTTTTCAAAAATATTCTTCCAAGAATATTGAATAATGCTGTTAATGATTTTATCCATTTTATAGTCCTGTGTGTTAAATTTCCACCCATCTGTTATAAAGGATACTACTGGCTTTTTAAAACTTTCTTTGGTTAACCAGTGTATATTAAAAGGTTTTTTTGTCTTATTTATTTCATTTTAATTGTCATGTTTCAAATGAGTACATTTTTAATTTATGAACTACTTCATTTTAATTTAGTATGTTATTACATCATGGGTATAAATATAGAAGTGGTGTTTTGCAAGTCTGGTGTGTGGTCATTTGTTTTCCATTGGTCAAGTTTTGGTTTTTGTGCATTAAATGGTGCTAGTAATTCAGAATGAGACAATAGTGTGTGTGGTGTGTGTGTGTGAGATGCTGGTAGGGTAATGTATTTCTCCTTTTTTTCAAATGCATGTTAAGTCTGCAGGTCTGACTTGAACTTGCTATCCGACGGTCAACTAACATTCCTTTTGTATACAGTACACTACTTGCTGTCAGAAAGAAAATTACATGTTGTCTCCCCCCTGGATCCCATCAAGAAGTCTCTTCCTCTTGCTGAGATCTTCTGTCCACACTCATTTTTACTAATGCTTAGCATGCCTAATGGATGTTAGCATGCGCTAAGTGCACACTCACACACTTAGCAGATATTTGGGACTAACCATTAATATGGAGTTTGCTATGTGCTGAGTGCACCAGTTCTTGAGGGGTAAGGATAGGACTGGTTGGGGCATAACTTGGTGTTGATGGCACATGCTTACTGTGATTGTTCTGTTAGCTTGGGGGAATGTAACGCCTCTTCAATGGTTAGCACAACAGTGTGCCATTAGCAGTACACTAATGGCAAGGGGATGTACCCAAACCCCCCCCCCCCCAAAAAAAAAAAAAACATTTTTAATGCGGGCGTTCTCACTAATTTCATGCTGTAAATGCACACTGATGGCACAGACTTTAGGAAACATTCCCCACTAAGCTTCTCTGTGACTTCTTTCTCAGCGTCTGTAGCACTGTGAGTCTGCACATTTGAAGGCAAATCATCTCTCTTTGATTTCCTTACTTAAACTTCTGAATATAGCATGAAAGTTTATAATTTGCTGTTTCTTCCATACAGGAGTGTACATCATTTTTTGCAGATAACTTACCTGTACAAATTTTCTAATTGCCTATTCCATAGCGTCCCTCCGGTACAGTCCAGCAGATTGGTGATTGAAAATTCCAAGTTCCTAAGTGTCTCTCCAGTCCAGTCCCTTTCATCTGGATTGTGCTCCTCTTCTAGCAGCTTGGAGACTGAGTACGTCATTCTTTGATCACCTCAGGATATATACCGCTGGCACCACCCACCAGCTTCAGTATACTCAGTCTCCAAGCAGCTAGAAAGAGCATTAAGCCTAAGGGAAGGCTTACTGGAGAGACCTTAGTATAGAGGGTGGTTTTTGGATTGGGTTGTCCTTTTTTCTTTCTTGGAATTTATTCCTTTTTATTTTCTTATTCCTTGTTTTTCTATTTAATTGAATTAGTGGTATCTGCCAGGAGCGTCTGCCCCCCCCCTCCCCCCTCCTACCTTCCAGCCGAAGGAAAGGAATTGTACCGGGAGGAGGCTTGCCTTAGTCCAAGGCTTGTTTAAAAAAATAAATAAATAAAATAAACTATGACTGGCGAGGTTTTTTTCCGCTGTGTCTCACAGCGCTGCAGGGCCTTTGAGCTGCCTCACTGCCGAAGCCTGGGAGATGGCTGAGCCTGAGGGTGGGAAGGTGGAAGGCCCCGAAACTGCCTGGACGCCTCGCAACGGTGAAACCGAACAGCAGAGGGAATCGAGGTAAGGGGGGGTGGAGCAGAGGATTAGGCAGACAAGCCTCATGGAAGCAGCCCGCAGCTGTGAGGTTCTTCGGGCAGCATGGCTGCAAGGATTCCCCTCACTTAACTTTTCGTGTGCTTTGCATACCGAGGGGTTGGGCCGGTGCTGGACAGCTCTCGGACGAGTGCAGGCAACGGCTGCGGTCAGCTTTTCCGTCAGAATTTGAAGTAGATTTATACAGTTTGATATAGATATATATTACATATAGTGATGAAGTCAGTTTACAAATAAATAGAATAAAGAGGGAAAAGCTGTGTCTTGAACTGGGACAAGATGCCAGCTAGGCCTCAGTGCCTGCTCTGTGGAGCCTGCAAAGGGTCGGAAACAGGTGTCTGCAGGGGCTGCGCCATGGAGGCAGCCTCAGTTGAGCAGGGGCTTCAGGCTAGCGGATCTCAAGAGCCTGTAGCCTCTGTACTACAGGAGTCGGTGGAACCCCTGGAAGGGTTCCTTGGGGAAGGTTCTCCTCTCTCTGTAAGTTTAGAGCAGCAGGTACCTTCTCAGCCACAACCAGGGACCTCCTCAGGAGAGAGAGAGGCCTAGGTGGGGATTTCTCCCCGGAGTTTTTGTTGTTTCATAAGGCTTTCTGTTTGCATCAACAGGGGAGTCGGGGACATGCACGAAAGCTTGAGGCACAGACCAAGCCTCTGGTGGAGACAGTGATTCCATCCAAGCGGGCTAGAACCCTGGAGGAGGAGGATCCTCTTTCCCCTGGTTTGGAAACACTGGAAAGGGAGGCATCCGAACAAGAGTTGGGAGAGGATGAAGAAGAGCTCAAGGAGGGTGAGATCCCGGAAGAGCAGGCAAGAATTGTAAGGGTTTTCCGCCAAGAAGAGCTGCTGGCCTTAATTGGAGAGTCCCTGAAGGTGGGGCTTAACATGTCAGGGGTGCCGGTGCAAGAGGATGACTTGGAAGATCCGTTTAATATAGGCAGTTAGGAAATCCCAGAGAGTATTTCCTGTCCACAAGGTGGTACGGCAAATGATTCAGGAAGAGTGGGATCAGCCGGAGGCTGGATTGAGAGGCGTGCGATCAATGTCGTGCTTGTACCCTCTGCCCGAAATGGAGAAGGAGTTGTTGAAATCACCGAGAGTGGATGCAGCAGTATCAGCGGTGACCAAAAAGACTACCATCCCAGTGGAGGGCGGTACAGCCTTAAAGGATGCTCAAGACAAGAAGCTGGACACTTTGTTGAAACAAGCCTTTGACATTAGTGCTCTGGTGCTTCAGGCATCAGTATGCAGGGCTTGGGTGGCCCGGGCTTGCCTGAGGTGGTCACAGCAACTACGGATGGCAGACGATGCTCCGGCTGGGACACAGGGAGAAGCTGCTAAAATTGAGTCTGGCACGGCCTATCTGGCGGATAGCCGGTATGATCTATTAGGAGTCTGTCAAAGAATATGTCCTCGGTGGTGGCGGCTCGGTGGTATCTTTGGCTCCGCAATTGGGTGGCGTACAGTTCATATAAAGCCTGACTTGGTAGACTCCCCTTTTAGGGGTAAGCTCCTGTTTGGGAAAGATTTGGACAAGTTTGGTGAAGGAACTAGGAGAGTCAAAAGGAGGAAGACTGCCAGAGGATAGACCTAAGCAGGGTCGCTTCTCAATTCCAGGACGTTCTCAGCAGAGGGAATCCCGGAAGTTGCATCCAGCTTGGCAAACCTCCTTTCAGAGAGGCCGTTTTCCCTTGAGGGGGACAAGGCTTTCGGGGGTTTCAGGGAGCGGGAAGAGGTTTTGGGGTCTCTTCGATTGCTTCCGCCCAGAGAAAGCCACAATGAAGCTGCGGGGGCTCAGGTGGAAGTGCTGCCGGTAGGAGGTCAGCTGCGGCAGATCTTTCCCGCCTGAGCCCAGGTTACATCCGACCAGTGGGTCTTGGAGATAGTGAGGGAAGGTTATGCCCTCGAGTTTGCGAGACCAGTACTTCCTTATTTTGTCCAGTCACCATGCAAGTCACAGGCCAAACGAGCAGCAGTACAGGAAACCTTAGCAAGGCTGTTGGCCTTAAGAGCGGTAGTCCCGGTCCCAAAAGATCAATGCGGCTGTGGTCGATACTCCATCTATTTTGTAGTCCCAAAGAAGGAGGACTCCCTAAGATCAGTTCTGGACCTAAAGAGGGTCAATCGGTGTCCTGCGGGTCCCCCATTTCCAGATGGAAACTCTGAAGTCGGTGATAGTGGTGATCTGGCAGGGAGAATTCTTAACTTCTCTCGACCTCACCAAGGCATATTCCCATCAGGGAGTCTTATCAACAGTTCCTGCGCTTCGCGGTTCCGATGGGACATTTTCAGTTCCAAGCGTTACCATTCAGTCTGGCTACAGCACTGCATACCTTCACTAAGGTAAATGGTGGTGGTCACGGTGGCGCTATGCAAAGAAGGGATTCTGGTTCATCCTTACCTGGATGATTGGTTGATCAGGGCCAAGTCCAGGGACGAAAGTTTGAAGGCGACCGCCAGAGTGGTCGCTTTCCTCTGGAGCTTGGGGTGGGTAATCAATCTGTCAAAGAGCAGGCTGGTTCCCACTCAGGTAATAGAGTACTTGGGAGCGAGATTCGACATGGTCGCAGGCAAGGTGTTCTTGCCAGTTCAGAAAGCAAGAGACCTGTGTTGGTTGGTAAGCGAGTTTTTGACTCGGGAGGCGCCTTCGGCATGGCATTACCTGCAGGTGCAGGGAACTATGGCGGCAACGTTAGACCTGGTTCCCTGGGCCAGAGCCCATATGCATCGGCTACAGAGGTCAATTTTGCGGTGATAGTCGCATCAGCAACATCCCTTGACAATGACGCTCCCATGTCCACTAGCATCCAAAGAGGTGCTTCAGTGGTGGCTCACCCCGGGGACTTCAGAGAGTGGAATTCCCCTCAAACCTTTGCAGTGGGTGCAGGTGACACCAGACGCGAGTCTCTCTGGCTGGGGAGCCCACTGCGAGGAACGCTTTGCCCAGGGTCTCTGGAGTGTTCAGGAATCCCAGTGGCCCATCAACAGGTTGGAATTGAGGGTGGTGACCTTAGCTCTGAAAGCATTCCAGTTTTGGGTTCGCAGGAGAGCAGTCAAAGTTCTCTGACAGTGTAACAGCGGTGGCCTACATCAACAGACATGGAGGCACGAGCAGTCCTCTGTTGGAAGAGGAGGTGGAAAGCCTCTTAGAATGGGCAGAGATTCATCTGGTGGCTCTTTTGGCTCAACACATAGCCGGAGTGGAAAATGGTATGGCCGACTACCTCAGCCGGCACAAGGTGGATCACAGCGAGTGGGTACTCTGCCAGGAGGTCTTCCAACAGGTGGAACGCAGGTGGGGTCAGCCTGTCATGGACCTAATGGCACGCTGGGAGTCGGCCTAAGCAAGCCGGTTCATCAGGCGGAAAGAGAATGTCAGAGGGTCTGGACGCCCTAGTTACTGTATGTCTCTCCTCTGTGGGTGCTCATAGGCAGAGTTCTACAAAGGATAGAGGCACATCAGGGTTTAGTGGTACTGATAGCTCCGGACTGGCCAAGGAGACCGTGGTATGCCGATTTAATGCGGCTATTGGTGGACAGGCCTTGCCGCCTTCTGGTAAGGGAGGATCTCATCAGTCAGGGTCCCGTGAGGATGCCACAGGAGGATAGGTTCTCGCTTATGGTCTGGCTATTGAAAGGGCAAGGCTGCGCAAGAGGATATTCTGGGGCAGTGATCTCGACCTTGCTGAAGGTGCGGAAGCGGTCAACCTGTCTAGCGTAAGAGTTTGGCACATTTTTGAGAATTGGTGTGAGGGGCGGCAGAACAGACCCTTAAGAATTTCCGTCCCTGAGGTATTAGAGTTTTTGCAGGATGGATTTCAGAAAGGCCTGGCAACCAGTTACTTGCGAGTTCAGCTCGCAGCTATTTCTTGTTACAGAGGCAAGGTTTTGGGTAAGTCATTAGGCGAGCATTGGATGTGGTCCGTTTCCTTAAGGCAGTGTGGCATTTGAGGCCACAGCTAAGGGTGACACTGCCTCCATGGGATCTTAATCTGGTCTTAGATACCCTGGCGGGCGAGCCTTATGAACCCGTGCATCTTGCTTCATTGAAGGATTTGACTCTTAAGATTGTTTTCCTGGTGGTCATCTGTTCAACCAGACGGGTGTCTGAGTTGCAAGCGTTGTCTTGTTCCCTGCCTTTTCTCGTTTTCTTCAAGGATAAGGTGGTATTGAGGACGGTTCCGTCATTCTTGCCCAAGGTGGTTTCCCCATTCCATGTGAATCAGTTGGTTTATCTTCCTTCCTTTGCCAGTCGGGGACAAGAAGAGAGCGACGCACGTTTGCGTCGGTTAGATGTGCGTAGAATCTCAAGGCGTTACCTGAAGTGTACTGAGGTGTTCCGCAAGTCGCAGCGGTTTATTCTGTTTGGAGGGCTGCGCAGGGGGGAGGCGGCGGCCAAAGCTTCAATTTCACAGTGGATTAGGGAGGCCATCACTTCAGCATATCTCTTGAGAGGACGGCAAGTTCGGTTGGGGTTCCATGCTCATTCCACACGGGCCTCAAGCTATCTCATGGGCGGAATGTAGTTTTGGTTCTGTCTTTGGAAATCTGTAGGGCGGCGACTTGATCTTCCCTGCATACCTTTGCCAAGCACTACCGGTTGAATGTCCAGGCAGCAGCGGATGCTGGTTTTGGGAGAGTGGTGCTTTGGTCCTATTTGGCAGGCCCCCTGCCATGCTTAAACTGCTCTGTTACAACCCAGAAGAAAGGTACTGGACTGGAGATTCTTCGGGAACACTAATTAGCAGGTAAGGTCTAATTACTTTGGTGAATGTCATCTCATAAAGGGAATGTGATCCTATCACCTGGCCAGTATTTTCAGTGTCTAAGCAGGATTTGAGAATTCCATGCTAAAATGTAAAAGAAAGATTAGTTTTAAAGTGGGCAGGGCTTTACCTGCAGCTGTATTTTTGTCAACCTGATCCCGTTAAGAATACCAGACATCTTTGAGTTTTCTATATTCTGGTGGTAGAAGTTTACTTGCAGCGCTGCTTAATGACTGTTCATCAGGCCTGGTGGTTGAATAGCCGTTCTCAGCATTTGTAAGGAGGCAGCTACAGAGGCAGCTTAGTTGGCAAATCATTTGTGTTTACTGAAACTTGCCTTTCTAAGCAGTGGCAATGGCAGCGGTGACAGTTCCGGTGAGTTAAGGGCATTTTTAATTACCACGTGTCGAGGTCGGTGTATGCTGCATGTAGGCTTCAGTGGGGCCGTTTATCAGATTTAGGTCTTTGCCAGCTGTTTGAGCAAGCTGATTTAGAGGCAAGGGACAGATTGCTCAAAATGGCCAAGGAAGATGGTATCTCAGGCTCAGTTAAGAGGAAGAGGAATTAATTAAATAATTTAACTGATGCTAATAGTGGGCTGGGTGCAAAGGAGAGGTATTCTAAAAAGGCACCTGCAATACAGGAACTGTTGGCAGCTTCACAGGTGAGATTATAATTATTATTTGATAAGGAAACACTAGAAGAATTAAGGGAGTAACAGCTCTCTTTTCACCAGATTTTGTGCTGTTACCGCAGAAAGCATATTTACTTTAAAAAAACAAAAAGGTGCAAACGGCAGCAAGGTTCCTCTTTGGCCACTAAGGTTAATCAGGATTCTGTTCACTTAAGGTCACTTAGAACCACCAGTCTTATCTTTAGAAGAAGCCTCCGATCTTTCAGGAGATTTGGAGGATCCACTGGAAGGAACATCAGGAGCTAATGAACAGAGTCATCGGTTAGAATAGGAAGACTTTGAAAGTCAGGTAGGAGAAGACCCAATATTTATTTATTTAAACTTGTTTTTATACCGCCTTTCTACCATTCAAGATGGCTTACATTTAACAAGAACATAGCAGGGCTTTGGGGCCTCTGCTGTATATAGAACTAGACATTGTAACTTTTGAACAGGATATCAGTATACATTGTTCTCAATTGTATACATTGTTCTCAACTATTTACAAGATATTAGAATTTGGGTAGCAATATTTTTAGTTCTTAATTATTTACTTTGTAGTCAGACATATAGAGCTGAGTTGCTGTAGTGAAGTTGGTTTAGTTTGTATTTATGATGGATGGGTTTGTCTTATACTCTTCTTGGACTATGAATGTCTTCAACTTTTATTGGAATTTGGTTATGTCTGGACATGCTCGTGTTGGGGGTAGGGAGTTCCAGAGTGTGGGTGCAAATAGTGAGAGGGCATGGTTGCAAATAGATTGTTTACTCTTTAGCTTTTAGGTGAGGAGGTTGATGGAAGCATTTCTCCGTGACCTTTCATTGAGAGGTTTTGAGAGTAGGATCTGGAGGCTGTTGGTTGATTCATTGTGTAGTATTTTGAATATTGTGGTAAGTGCTTTGTATTTGATTCTGGCTGTAATGGGAAGCCAGTGTAGCTGGATCAGTATGGGGGTGATATGAGATCGGCAGGAAGGTCCATAGATGATGCATGCCGTTGTGTCCTGTGCCATCTGTAAAGTGTGGAGGGTGGTTTTCAGGAGAACATGGTAGATGTTACAGTAGTCTAATATTGGGGTAATCGTGGCTTGGCAGACAGTCCGAAATACAAAATAGTTCTGTGGTGAGGAGAGGGTGGAGATGTTCTAGAATTCTTAGTTTGTAGTAGACAGCAGAGATGTGTGTTTCTTTTTTTTTTTTAAATATCTCTACCAGATCAGATTAGCCAGGAAAGTTTTATTCACTGAACTTTCATGAAGTATCTATATGCAACAGTGTATTTTGCTATAACTCACACCTAAGAAGGGAAACTTCCAATTTGTTACCTGGCATGACATAAAGAGACGGCTTCCCGATTGCAAAATATCTTAGCCAGGAGCCACAACAACTTACTCCCCCAACACTAGCCCCGTTTTCACCGAGTTGGCACAGAAGAGTTCAAAATGGAACACACGATCATCACAGCAATGAGCCTCTACCTGCTCCTCATAATTTGGACATCCAACTCACTAGTCTTAAACACATCACACAATCATATCCCTATCGTAGCAACTAGCGGGAGAAAATGGTCAGGTGATTTCTACTACAACTCACATGGGGTAAACTATCAGCACCACCACCACTTATTACACATCCCACTACTACACACTACGAGAGCCAAACAAGGTAAAAGCCTCTACCCCAATAGACTAAAGTGTGCACGCACAAATGCTCGCTCACTTCGCAAAAAGTGGCCAGTAATCACAGACTTAATAACATCCCATAACCTTAATATCATCATGGTCACTGAAACGTGGCTTTCCTCAGAAGACAATACAATCCTCAACCAGTTACTACCACCTAATTTTGTTGCTTTCGCCAGCCACAGACAGAACAAAAGAGGTGGAGGAGTGGTCATCATCACCAGAATGGACCTCCAATTCAAAATGATTGAATCCAACAGTATCAACAACCTGGAAATTGTATCAATCTCCAACAACATATGCTCCATAAACCTTAATTTATAGAGCTCCATCAGCGAATCCAGATGACCTGTCAACCATCATAAACCTAGCATCCAACATCCAGGGTCCAAATAAACCTAACTGGATCTTAGGGGACATCAATCTGCCATCTTTACAGGACAATCAAGTAACTGCATTCATAGAAGCCCTAGAGATCCTGGGATACACGCAACTGGTGCAGGAACCTACTCACGCAAAAGGTAACATTCTAGACCTCATTTTCGCTCCACAGGCAGTTCTTGATCAACCACAAAACATCATGCTATCAGTTACAGCAGTCCCATGGTCTGATCATAAACTCATCACTTTTCAGATGCCTACCCTCAACAAGCCACCAAGGCCCAAAATGGACACAAGCAAGGCTGCTAACCCATCTGCCAGAAGTTTCCACCCGTTCAATGGAGAATGCATCCTTGCCGAAACCTGCACGCTCATTGATGAGACTTCCCTAAACTTAGACGAGCTGATCACTGCCTGGAACAGCAAACTCGGCGCAATCGCAATCCGTTCTCTTACAAACAAGGCCCCGAAGAAAAGATAATCTGCCCCATGGTTCACAGCCGACCTAAGGGCATCACTAACCCTTCTTCGGAGGCCGGAAAAGCGCTGGAGGAAGTCACGCACCAGCAGTGACCAAGCAGCATACAGCCAACATCTAACTGCACATCGCAAAGCCATCACAGACAAGATGAGACAATACCATACAGACACCCTGAGACGGTCATTGAACAAGCCCCATGACCTGTTTAACTTAGTCAAAACTCTTGCCAAAGAACCAACCCCCGAGCACCTTGGTGATATACACCTACAGGACTATGCGGTATTCATGCAATCCAAAATGTGCAAGACTGACAAAATAGTAATACCTGACCCCCCTGATGGGGAAGAGTACCCAGCATCGCTAACATCCTTCTCCACACCGTCAAAAAAATTATCGAAGATACCATCTCAGCCCTAAACACTACCACCGCACACACAGATCCTTGTCCAGCATTCTGGATAAAAGATCTGCGATGTGACCTCGCTCCAATTATAGCCAACATCATAAACCAATCCTTTAACACTGGGTCCTTCCCCTCTACTCTCAAACAGACCTCCGTCAGACCTCTTTTAAAAAACTCCAAGCTAGACCCCAAAAGGTGGAGTTGTACAGGCTCATATCTAGTATACCTATGCTCGCAAAAATCATTGAAAAGATAGTGTACAGACAATTACAGGATCATATCGACACGACTGCCCCACTAGATCCATCCCAACATGGATTCAGAGAGTCACATGGAGTGGAAACACTACTCACAGCTCTTTTCGACAATATAATTTCAGGCGTCGACAACATACGACATGGCTTCGCACTCATCTTTTTAGATATAGCAGCAGCTTTCGACTCTGTATGCCATGAGATTCTTCTATGCTGGCTACGAGAAAAAGGTATCAGCGGAACAGCGCTCGAATGGTGCAGATCCTACCTGTCTGGAAGATGGCAGCATGTTCGAGCAGACGGGGCTACATCGGAACCATTTCAACAAAGTCAAGGAGTGCCTCAAGGATCTTCCCTATCATCCTTGATGTTTAATATATACATTCAACCCATCTGTAACATCATTAGATCCTTCAATGTTAGTTGCATGATATATGTGGACGACGTGCTGTTATACATGCCAGTATCATTAGATCGACTAGACCTTGCCCCTCTGACTAATTGCTTCAACACCATATGAATAATGTACATTATAGACAAATTGTAAATCTCCCCACCCACCAACGAGGTAACCTACTTGATCTCATTTTTGTCCCAGCCATAGATACCTATACGACAAGTCAACTTGATCTTACAATAACTCCTGTTCCCTGGTCAGACCACAACCTTATAACATTTTCAATTCCATCTACAGATAATTCAAAAAAATTGCACAATTATCTCCTCGCCCATTAAAAAAACCTCACGTTTTAAACCATTTGATAAAGATGAGATCATTTCCCAAGTTATCCCAAACCTTTCTAAACCAGCTGGAACTATCAATGAAATGGTATTAAACTGGAATGACACCTTCAGTCTTTATGCCTATAAATCCACCACATCCAATCAATCTTCATTCAACAAGAAGACATCAAGAAAGCAGAATGCACCATGGTACACCCCTGATTTATGAGCCTCTTTGCTTCAACTGAGGAAACTAGAGAGGAAATAGAGACGTGCTATAAATCCCTCCAATCAAGACGCTTACCTAGTTCAATTAAAATCCTACCGTGAACTAACCTTTGCAAAGAGAAAAGAATTCCATTCGTCACTACTTAATTGTTCTCTTAACAAGCCACGTGAACTCTTCCAACTAGTAAAATCCTTATCCAGAGAACCTTTCATACCTCAACAAGAACAAATACAGCCTCAATTATATGCAAATTATATTCAATCAAAGGCAATCAAAGTTACATTATTGTCAAAAGAAATCTCTCATCCTCCTAGCATTCAGTTTCCACTAAACAAATTTACATCTCCTTCTCCAAGTACCATTGAAGACATTTTAGCCACTATTAATACCACCACAGCTCCAAATGATCCATGTCCAGCTCATTGGACCAGAGCTTTGAAAGTGGAGCTTAGCTCATACATAGCATCTATAGCAGACAAATCATTCACCACCGGTGTTTTCCCATCAATCCTCAAGCAGACATCAATTCGACCATTGCTGAAAAATAACAAACTTGACCCAAAGAAGGAGGACTCTTATCGTCCAATTTCTAGTATTCCCCTATTAGCTAAAATTCTAGAAAAGGTGAATTAACTGTTTCAATTCAATAACCGATTGGCTGCTCACTCAGAACCTTCGAATAAATTTTAAAAAAAACTGAAGTCCTTATCGTTACAAGAAACAATGACTTCTCTTCACCACCTTCATTAAGAGTATGAGACGCTGATTTACCTATTAAATCCACCATTCGATACTTAGGTGTCATTCTCGACCAGCGACTTGAATTTAATGAGCATATAAAGTCCACAGTAAAATCCGTTTATCACAAGATTAATACTCTTCGACACCTAAAACCCATGTTAGACCCCGATGATTTCCGCACAATATTCCAAGCACTAGTCACTCCACATTTTGACTATGCGAATATTAACCTGCAAGGCCTACCTAAATCTACGCTTAATCCATTACAGCTTGCTATGAATGCAGCAGCTAGATCACTATGTGGAATTACAAGGAGACAACACATAACCCCCATCCTAATGGAGCTTCACTGGCTCCCAATAATTTGTAGATTATCTTATAAAACACTTCTTATGTCCTTCAAAGCGTTCCATAATATTTCACCACCTTCAATCTCTGATCTACTCATTCATACCCAAAACAACAGATCAAGAAGATCTACAACTGAAAATACTCTAGTGATTGCAAATGAATTAGTAAAATGTACTCAAACTACCATTAACAGATCATTTTCATCCTTTGCTCCAAGGTGCTGGAATAAGCTTCTATTAAACATCAGATTGATAAAAGATATAGCGCAATTTAGAAAAGCTTTAAAAACCCACCTTTTTTTTACAACACTTCTCTTACATCAATATTTCCCCTCCTCTCACCCCATTATCTCAACTCAGCAATAATAGTTAAATGATGATGTTAGACCGTTCCACCTTATGATATTTCACTGTATATACCTGCTCTGTTAATTGTTATTTATGACATGTCTCTATACCCACTCAAGATCTCTAGTCTGATGTAATTGCTTTTATTTAATTATTCATATGCTATTCCCCAGTTAATCCTTGTTTTATTCCCATGTTACCTGTAACTTGGACAAGTTCTCTAAATCTGAGTGTATTTTGTTTAATGTAAACAGCACTGATGTCAAATAGCGCGGTATATAAGAGCTGTTAAATAAATAAATAAATAAATATCTGAGTGGCTCCTATCACAAAATCTGCGAATCCAACACAAGAAGACGGAGGTCCTTTTCATCTCGAGAAATCCAAGTTTCATACCACCCAGCTGTGTGAAGGTAAATGACGCCGAACTACAAGTGAAACCTGCTATACATTACCTTGGGGTTACGTTGGACCAAAATCTTGACATGAAGAAACACATAGCCAATACTGTAAGAGCGATCTACTTTAAAATCAGATCCCTCAGACACCTACGCCCGTTACTCGAACCAGATGATTTCTGCACCATTTACCAAGCCCTGATCATTCCATATTTCGATTATTCAAACTCCATACTACAAGGACTCCCCCAATCCACCCTAAACCCCCTGCAACTTGCTATGAACAGCACAGCATGGGTACTCTTTGGAGCATCCAGAAGAGACCATGTGACACCCCTCCTGAAACAGTTACACTGGCTCCCCATTCAAGCCAGGATCAGTTTTAAGACCTTGCTGATGACATTCAAAGCTGACAAGGGGCTCTCCTCCTCCTCTCTATCTGACCTCATCCAACCACTTGCACCTAATAGACCAAGAAGAACCGCAGAGTCCAACATGCTTGCAATGCCTAAAGAAATGACAAGCTGCACCCAATCAACAGCTAACAGAGCCTTCCGACTCTGCGCTCCAAGTCTATGGAATACATTACCATCTCATATCAGAGCAATCCCCAACTTCAGCCAGTTCAGGAAGGCCCTTAAACATTTCCTCTTCATCAAATATCTCTGACAACTCCGAACCCCAGTCACACTCAAATAGTGAGCAACTCAATATTAATAGTAGTCAACTAGACAAGTCCTCACAACAGGCGTTCCCAACAATGTAAAACACCAAACAGTATCCACTCTCATTACACCTCCTATGTACATAGTTTACCCTGTTCTCCAAGTTCCATTTCCTGTTAAATGTAATGACCAGACATATGTAAAATGTCGGATGTTTCTGTTCTATGTAAACCGCGCTGATGGCAAATAGTGTGGTATATAAGAAATGTTAATAAATAAATAAATAAAATAAATATATATGTGATTGGAAGTTCATTTGTTGGTCAATTAATTACTCCCAAGTATTTTGTTTGTTTTGACTCCGATTGTTATGTTGTCAAGTTTCAGTGTTGCTGGGGGATGAAAGCTGAGTCAGTAGTTAGATATAAAGCTTCTGTTTTCTCTTTGTTGATGGTCAGGTTGTGTGCCGTGAGCCATTTGTGTGCTTGGAGAGGTCTGGGGATAAGAGATCTGTGGAGGTGAAGAACATTACATCATTAGTATAGATCCTGTATTGTATCTTATGGACTTTGAATATCTGACATAGAGGTTGGGTATATAGATAGATATAAATAGATAGATATATAGATAGAGAGAGATAATTAAAGAGGAGGAATGAGAGGCTTGAGCCTTGAAGTACTCCAATTTGTTAGGTGAAGGGATTTGATAACTTAGTCCTGCTTCTCACTTGCTGTTTTTGGGAGTTCAAGTAGGATTGGAACCAGCTGAACATGATATCCTGGATCCTAATCTCTGAGAGTCTCGGCAGCAGTTGGTGGTGTGGGATAGAATCAAATGCAGATGAAAGGTCAAGGAAGATAAGGATAAAGTTGTTGCTGGAGTCTTTTGAGGAGGTGAGGATTGTGTTTAGTAGAGAGGTTAGGAGGGTTTCAACCCCATGATGTTGTCTGAATCCATGTTGATGGGTATCTAGGGTGCATGTTCTGTAAGGTGGTCTTGGAGTTGTGTGAGAACAATCTTTTCAACTAATTTCATTATGGGATGATTGATATAGGTCTGTATGAATTTGGGGATATAGGGTCTAGGCCTGATTTCTTTAGGATGGGTCAGATCAAAGTCCTCTTTAGTAGGTTGGGCATTGTGCCTGAGGTACTGTATATTTGAGATAAGAGCTGAGGTGGTGTTTGGAGTGTTTCACCCATGACACAGGGCATTAGGGTTTTTAGGAGAGAAGAGTTCAAGGTGCTGACTGAGCACACCTTAGAAGCACTTCATATTCCCTTGGATTTGCAGATTCAGAATACAGTTCTGGAAGATCATTTACTGCAAGGAATCTGTACAGTATAAACAGATTTTCCTATTCATAAGGCAATTATGCAGATAATAGAAGCTGAATAGAAATCACCAGAGGCTGGTTTGCGAGGGGGACGAACAATGGCTCATTTATATGCTGTCCCATCAGTAGAGGAAAAAGCTCCTATGTCTTCCTAAGGTAGATGCTTTAGTCTCAGCAGTGACTAAAAAGACCACTATTCCAGTGGAAGGTGGAGCTGCTCTAAAAGATCCACAGGATAAGAGGCTTGAGACCACTGAGACAGGTGTTTTGAGGTAAATGCACGCTATTGCAGACTTCAGTATGTGGAGCATATGTAGCTAAGGCATGCCTTCGTTGGATGCAAGCCCTTTCAGAATCTGTTACAACAGATATGCCGTATGTGTCTCCATTCTGATAATCTCTGGCATCTGTGACACATCTAGCAGATGCACATTATGATCTCATTAGAGAATTAGCAAATAGTATGGCTTCGGCAGTGGCAGTTCATAGTTTACTATGGCTGCACAACTGGTCTTCAGATGTCTTCTCAAAGGCCAGACTTAGTAGACTTCCTTTTCAGGGAAAATGTCTGTTTGGGGAGGTTGGTTAAGGACTTAGGGGAATCAAAGCCAGCTAGACTTCCTGAGGATAAACTAAAGACGCCGAAATTCATTTGTCAATTCAAAGCCACCTTTTAGAGATTTGTCAGTACAGAGCTACTAGATTTGCACTCTTATCAGAGATCAAGAAATTCTCCAAGAGGATAGCCCTTTCGCAGAGGAAGAGGTGGTTGAGGGGCCTTTTTCCAATTGAGGATCCATCAAAAAAAAAAAAAACACAATGAGATACAGCAGGCCCAGGTGGAGGAGATTCAAATAGGTGGTCAACTTCAACAGTTCTACTCTGCTTTGGTCCAAATTACATTGGATCAATGGGTTCTCAAAATAATTCACAAAGGCTATGCATTGGAATTTGCAGAGCATCTCAAGGATGCCTTTGTTCTTTCTCCATTCAAGGTTGCAGAGAAAAGTGCAGTGGTCTAAGAAACCTTACAATGTCTGCTGCATGTTCAAGCTGTAGTTCTAGTACCTTTACATCGGGCTCAGGGTGATACTCCATTTACTTTGTAGTGCCAAGAAAGAAGGAACTTTTCTTCCAATTTTAGATCTAAAATATGTGAATCGGACTTTAGATTTCACATTTTTGTATGGTGATATTGCGTTCAGTAATTGCAGCAATACAAAAGAGTGAGTTTCTAACTGCCTTAGATCTAACAGAGGCTTATCACCTTATTCCAATTCGTGCAGGACATCATCTTTGATTTGCAGTGCCAATGGGCCATTAACAGTTCTAGCTCTTCCATTTGGTCTGGCGACAGCACTAAGAACCTTTTACAAACGTAATGGCAGCTGTTGCAGCAGCAGCTTTGTATCAAGAAAGGTTGTTAGTGCACCCTTATCTGGATGATTGGCTAATCAAAGCAAAAACAATAGAGAGCAAGTTGGCGACCACGAGAGTAATGGAACTCTTGCAGGGTCTTGGTTGGGTTATCAACAAAGCCAAGAGTCATATCACTTGTGATAAGGAAGCTTATCATAGCTCAGGAAGGAGCTATAGTAAAGGTGAAGTGACTCTGAACAAGCAACCTGTCAGTTCTGGTAGAAATAAGAAAACAGAATTTTTCTATAAAAGACTACCAGTTCCAGAATGCACCAGGTTTCCAACAGCCATTAGAGGAGCTGAAGTGGGGAAACGTGTGTTCAATCAGGAGGGCTATGAGGTAATCCCCAAGCATTCATCTCAAAGGGCAGGGCCTGATTCAGCACAGCTGCGCTGTGCTAGGGTGGAGCACTCATCAAAGCAGAATAAAGGTAGAGTTTATTCTACAGAGAATTATCCTCATCTTGATCCTCATCCTCAGTTTCATCTGGGAGATCCTTATCCTCAGAATCAGCTTGGATATCCTCAGCTTGGATGTCTTCATCATCTGAAGGATCATCAGAAGCAGAAGCCAGAGCGGACGGACAGAGAGGGCAAGAAACCCTTTGGAAGAAAGAAGAGAAAAGCATTTGGGAGGTCTAAAGGAGTCCAGAGCAGTAAGTATACTGGGAGACATTCAAAAGGCCAGCATACACCATTGGACTGGAGAAAACCAGAGGAGTGGTGCTGCAGAGCTAGGAATCTCCAGACGGTACATGTGAGGGAGACAGCTGCACTTGGAAGGGACCCTAGGACCGTGCCAGAAGGTATGTGAAGAGAGACCCAGTGTCCAGGGATCTGGATTGGAAGGCTGGACATAAGAACTGGATTACATACTGGCCAGGCTATTTAGAGAGGAACTCTAACAGCAATGGAAGCTCAGGTATGAACACTGATCTATGCCCTAGCTATATCCTTGAAAGACAACAGGGAAACAAGTATTCACCTGAGAGTGCTCCATTGAAAAATTCCTCTGTGCCAATCCATGATATTGAACCGATGATTGTTGAGGAAGGGGGAGACGTCTTAGATACAGGCTGTGAATACATGGATTGCTCTTTGTCTAAACTCCTTTGGTAATTTACTGTTACAAAGTACAACGACCATCACAAAGAAATACAAACTTGTTCTTTAATCTACTCAGAAAAGCTCCTGCATAGGATTTTGAGCCATGCAGTAGAAATTAAGCCAGCTAAGGGGTTTCAGCTGGATAACTGCTAGCAATTGAGCCTTACCTAATTGCTTGTGAGCTCTGAGGGAATCACTTCTGAATCTATGTGTGAAGATATAAGAAGTTAACCTGAAAAGAAGAGTTTTTCCCTTCTTTGTGGGTTTTGCTTGTTGTTTGAAACACTGCTAAGAAAATATTAGCTAAAGCCTACAGAAAAGACCAGTTTGTTACCAACCAAGTCTTTATTCTTTTGCTTTGATTGCCTGACAAGTTCATCTGTTGTTTTCCTGATTTTGTTTTTCTAAGTTTAACACTGAAAGCAAGTATCCTGTTTTATGTGCTACCAAGCATATCTGTGTTGGGAGAAATAACCCCATAAATAAATATCTTATTGGCTTTACACTCAAGCACAACTAATTATTGTGAGCAGCTGTGTCTGGTGTGAATGGACTGCATTTCCCACAATCCCTTGCAAATCATATTGATATATGCACTTGCCAAGACTGTGAACATTCTCACCCAGGCAGCCGTCTGACACACTCCATCTCGATCGTTGATTCATCTAGGAGCAAAGCTCAACACCAGTCGAGGAATAATGTTTTTACTTCACAAGAGAGTGGTCAGGATACAATTAGATTCATCTATTTTAACAAAACAGAGCTCCAACTGCATGATCTTATCTGCAGATACTGGGTTTTATGGTGGCAACCTTGGATCTAGTACCATGGGCTCAAGCACATAAGTGTCCACTGCAAAGGACATTACAGTCTCGATAAGAGTCCACAAAGTTTTCCACTTTGTCATAGACTTGTTTGTCCAGCAGAGGCATAAAACAGTCTGAAATGGTGGTTTTGCACAGAGAAACTGATAGTGGGAATACCATTGGATCCTCCAAAATAGATAATTTGTTACATCTCACAATTTGGGGAGTTCATTGTTAGGGGCAGATAGCTCAAGGAGAATGGAAGAATGACCACGATTTCTGTTCTATCAACTAATTGGAAATGAGATTTTTTTTTCTAGCTTTACAGACTTTTCAAAACGCGTCTCAAAGGAAAAGCTGTGAGTGTTCTCAGACAATGTAACCACAGTAGCATGCATCAATTGACAAGGAGGCTCAGGCAGTCTAATATTATCCAAAGAAGAAGATCCACTACTAATTTGGGCAGAATATCATCTTTTGGCTATATCACCAGCTCATGTAGCAGGAATAGACAATGTTGAGGCAGACCTTTCTTAATCAGTCATCTAGATCCAGGAGAATGGTCTCTGGAGGAGACAGTCTTTCAAAGCATCACATGCAGATGGGGAAATCCGTGTTAGACTTGCTGACTATGGCCAAAAATGTGAAATGTCCATGGTTCTTCAGTTGAAGAAAAGAAAGCATGTCAGAGGGAATAGATGTTCTGACACAGCATGGCCAAAGAATGTTCTGCTGTATGCATTCCCACCGTGGCCACTAATGGGTCAGATGTTGCAACAGATAGAGAAACAGAGGTACAGTTATTCTTGTAGCTCCAGATTTGCCTCAGAGATCATGGTATGCAGATCTCATTTGACTAACACAAACAGAACCATGGAAACGTCCATTAAGAAGGAATCTTCTATCAGAAGGACCAGTGAGTATGAATCAATTCTTTCTTATGGCTTGGCTCTTGAAAGGGCTCACCTAGTAAAATGTGGTTATTCAACAGCAGTGATTGCTTACGTGCTTTTAAGGGTGTAGCATTCAACATCCTTAGCTTATGTAAGGGTTTGGCATTTTTTTTGAGCAGTGGAGCAAAGAGCACAGAATAAAGCACTTCAAGGCTACTATTCTAGATATACACTTTCTTACAAGAGTAGATAAAGGTCTTGCACTAAATTCCATAAAGGTGCAAGTGGCAGCCTTGCATTATAGA
Organism: Ichthyophis bannanicus; assembly: GCA_033557465.1. NCBI lineage: Eukaryota > Metazoa > Chordata > Amphibia > Gymnophiona > Ichthyophiidae > Ichthyophis > Ichthyophis bannanicus. The sequence continues at coordinate 111,194,238 of CM066049.1, read as the reverse complement.
GGTCAAGTTCAAGGTCCTCCTTTAGCTTCACATCCTGATGTTATATGTTTCCTCAAGGCGGTAAGACGGATATGACCTCCAATCCGTTTATGAGTACCATCTTGGGATCTAAATTTAGTGCTCTCAGTGCTGTCAGAATCACCATTTGAACCTTGGAAAGAAGAAACTTTGAAAGATTTGACTTTAAAGGTTTTTTAGTGGCAATAGGTTTGGCATGTCATATTTCAGAATTACAAGCAGCATGTCGTGAACCATCTTGATATTGAAAGAGAAGGTTGTTTTGCATCTGGTACCTTCTTTTTTGCCTAAAGTTATTTCACAGTTTCATCTTAATTAGTTTTGCCAAGTTTTCCAGATGCAGAAAATCCTCAATTGCTTACTTTGGATATGCATTTAGTTCTTTGTCATTATTTGAAACGTTCAGACATTTCGGAAATTGGGATGTCTCTTTGTACTTTAAAGTGGACCACTTAAAGGAGAAGCAGCTTCAAAAGCAACTATTGCATGTTGGTTGAAAAAAACTATAGCGTCTGCTTATTTGTTGTGCAAAAAGGCTGTTCTGAAGGTTTAAAAAGTACATTCTACCAGGGCTCAGGCAGCTTCATGGGCAGAATCTAGCTTGGTGCTATCAGCAGACATTTGTGAGGTGACAACATGGTCTACCTTACATTTGTTTACAGAACATTGCCGTTTGAGCGTCTGCTCCTGCCTGTATATTCAATTTGGAGCACGTGTTTGAGGCTGGACATGCAGGACCCACCCATGAGTAAGTACTACTGTGGTACATCCCATTAGTCTGGACTGTACTGGAAGGATGCTATGGAAGGTGAAATTAGACCTTACCTGCTAACTTTGCTTTCTTTTAGTCCATCCAGTACAGTCCAGAACTTTCCCAATTTGCAAGATTATTATGTTTACTTAAGAATTCTTTATTTGTTATTGGCTATTTTAAATGTTGAAAAAAAATTAAATAGAGTTAACTTTTTAGCTGAACAACTAGCATCTAACGTATTAATACCAAAGACAAGAATACTGCTTTGACAGTGGGATACTAACTAGTTGATAGGAGTGTGTCCCTTTTATGGGATGACATCACCAAAGCTTGGAATTCAGTCTTCAATCTGCTGGAATAGGGTGAAAACCCATTAGTCTGGACTATACTGGAGGTACTAAAGGAAAGCTAATTAGCAGGTAAGGTCTAATTTCACCTTGAACAGAACCTCTACATCTTTATACCTGCTAAGTAAAAGTCTGCACATACTTTTATTTCTGAAAATTAGTGCAGAGAACATGGATACAAAGTACCTGAGGACTTTCAAGGCACATAGCCACCTCTTGTAGGCTAACTGTGCAGCGCTGCGTGTGTGGCACTATATAAGTGCTAAGTAGTAGATACACTCAATCATATTTCCTTTTACTGTATAGAATATCCTCTTTGCTCAACCACCACTACTTTTGCTCTTGCCTCACCCACCACCCCTTGAAAAAATATTTTAAAAGCAGGGGTACAAAATAGGTCAGCTTTTAATGATATTCTTAATATAAGAGGTATGAATACAATAAAGATTTTGTGCATGCAGATATCTTGTACATATTCATTAGGGACAGAATTCCTCTTTGAAGAGGTATGTGGTACAGAGTATCAGCACCATTTTTTCATTGCCTGCTAAAATTGACTCATGTTCCTCATGTGTTAATGAAAGCACCTTGCATATAAGTACGAATGCCTTTTTTGCTGTGAAAAATCCACTGATTTAGGGATATCCTAAAATATAACATGTTTACAATGCAAGGACTGAACCTGAGCTGCCTTGAGCCTTTTAGGATGGTTATAAACTGAAGGAAGGAAGGAATAAATGAATGAAAAAACTTGTGTGCCCTATTTTAACGCTTAATTGATAACAAGTCAACCGAACTATAAGAAAATACCTTCAGCAAACCCTGAGATCTCTTGTCTGAAGCTAACCTCCTTGGATATTTTTGGAGCACTATCCAAATGTTGGTGAGGCTTCTGAAAAGAGCCAATCTCAACAGAGAAGGGAGCAGGATCTCCCATATTAGTATTGTCTCTTCCCCCGCCCCTTCCGAAACTCATTCATTTTAAGAAAAAAATTAACGCGTGAAAATGTTTCATTTCCCATTCACACTCTTCTCGGCCTCCTACACACTACAGTAGTTGGGGCTTTCTGCTCCTTTCACATTTTCCATACATATGGGAGTGTAGGAATGTGCAGTAAATTGGAAAATTGAAACCATTTAATGGCTTTGTCTGTTTAAAAAGAAATCCGCGTACTCTAAGTACAATCTGTGCTTTTTATTTAGTCCTGAAGGTATTCAACCATGTTAGTGAATGAAATATATCGACATGCAAACATCAAATCAGGCCACACTTTTGTCTGTAATGCCAAACAAGTAATGTATATTAAAGTCTGCAGTCATTTGGGAAATAGTTACAGGACTTTCGAAATTGAGTTCTTATTCAAAAAATGTTAGTTTGGAAGACTAGAAGCAGAAATGCAGTTCATTTATCAATAAGAGAGAAACTGTAACAGCAACAACATACCATATTTTGGTATGAGTGACTAGCACCATTGCATGCTACACTGTGCTTTATAGGAAGAGGGAATATTAACTTTTCCAACACAGCACAAGTAACATCTGCATACCTCGGTTCTACAGAAGTAAATCTGATGCCTTGTATATTTGGGCTTCCTACTGTCTAAAACATACAAATCAAAATACAGTAGGTTCAACTGATCAGTTAACATAGAATTATAGAAATTTTCAATAATATTATAAATATTTAAAAGTAATTAAGAAACCAAAATGCCTTGCGTGCATAAGTAATCATGCTGTTTGTCACATCAAACCAAAATTAGCAGGCCGATGCAGAAAGACTAACGCACCCTTTGCATGCAGATAACGCAACTTATGCACACAAGTTGCGCCATGCCAAATGCAGAAAAGAGATTGACGTGTGCGTAAACAGCAAAAGAAAATTATGTGCATATAGCAACGCCAAGCGTATTTAAGTAATACGCAAATGAGCTGCATGTATTAAAATAGGATGCTAATGAGGTCTGCTCCTGATGTAGAGAGACATGTAGAGGATTACATTACCAGCAGGAGCGCCAATATCTCTATGCCTGGTCTGAAGTGACTTAAACATCTTGCACATGTAGGGAAAGACTTTTTCAGAGTATATACTGGAGAATAGTTACCTTCGATGTGAAAATTTTCTACTTCTATTTTTCAGCATACACGCAAAAGTTTGGTGTTCAAGAACAAATGTTTTTTGCTTCTTATCCTTGTGTATTTTTTAGACTCTTATAATTTTATTTTATTTAGAACTCTGTTGTGATTTCATAAAAAGTTTTTTGAGCGAAATAGTGTTGGTTATTATAGAGTGAGCACCAAAAGAAACCTGCATGTTCTATGCATATAACATGAGCATTTGACATTTACATGCATGTGTACACAGCCACTTGTAGCACATCCATTGTTTGTGCATGCGTTGGCTCCCCTCATTTGCATACATGCCCTTTGCTGCATGCTGGCACTGAAGTCGCATGCTGTTGGCGTGCTACGAAAATGCATACATAGTCAATAGCATGCAACTTCAGTGCCAGCTTTCTGCATTGGCCTGTAGTTCTGTTTCCAAGAAGTGCCTCTACAAGGTCTATAATTTATCTAGATTCTATGTACCCAGTACACACAGCAGCTTGCACGTTCCTTCAACTTTCACTTAGAAATAACAAGATGTTCTCCAGGACCAAGCAGGAAGTCAGTCCTCACATATGGGTGACGTCGGTGCCGACGGAGCCCTCGCGGAGCAATTTTCCCCAGCTTTCAAAGAAAGCCTTTGGGAATTGCAGCGCGCATGCGCGGTCCCCTTCCCGCCCAAGGGTGCCATCTTAGCCAGTCTTCTTTTTTCCGCGGAGCCCTACAGACGTGGTGGTCTTGTCCCCGCTGAAAAAGTTGATTTTTTGTGATTTATTTCTCTTTTTTCTTTGGTTCGACGCCGGTCTCTTTCCTGCCCGGACTCGCGACGCCGTTGCAAGTCCTTCTCTTATTTTTCGGTTTTTCTGATTTTCTGTCAGTTTCGTTTTCGGTTTTTCACTGGCAGCCCGGTCCTTTGACCTTGCAGGGGCCCTTTTTCCCCTGATGGCTGCCAGTGGTTTCAAGAGGTGTGTTCAGTGTGACAGAAATATGTCACTCACTGACACACACGATAATTGCCTCCGCTGCCTTGGCCCGGATCACGAGGAACTGATCTGTGGGGCCTGCAGCAAAATGTCCTCCAAAGCGTTACGGAGTCGGCGGCATCAGCGGGAACGAATCTTCGCTGATCCCACCCATACCCGGACCTCGTCGGAGGCCTCGGCGTCCAGAGGCTCCAGCTCTGACCGTCGCCGGAGTTCCTCCGACAGGGGTTCTCCCTCCGGGGACCATCATCGGAAGGTGAAACCCGCGAGGGCGGCGTCGGTGGACGCTCCTGGTTCCGTGAGGGCCAGGTCGCATAGCCCCGATAGCCGTCCCGGGTCTTTGGAGAAGGAACATCTCCCGAAGCGACCTCGTTTGGAATCGGAGACGCCTGCTCGGGTAAGTCCTGTAGTCCTCCTGGACTCGCCTCCGAGGGGTCCGACGTCGGGCCCGACGCCGTCGGGGCCCGAGTCGGGGGCTGCTGGGTCACCTGAGGTCGGACTCAGGTTGACGGCCTTGGAGAGCAGACTATCTGCCTTCATGGACCAGCAGCGGGCACTGATCGCTAGCCTCGCTGGCGCCGCTGCCCCGACCGCTGGGACGTCGACGTCTAAGTCGACCCCGGAGACCGAGCCGATCCTCGAGTCCATGCGGGCTCAAGTCGATCCTCGGTCGAGGTCACCCTCGGCCTCCCGTTCGGGACCGAGGTCGTCGACGCCGACCCCCTCGGCGTCGGGGCGGCCGATGCCTCCGCCCGCCCGAACTGACCCCACCGATTCCTCTTCGGAGTCGGCCTGGGAGTCTGAAGTGGAAGAGTCACCTGATTCTTTCCGGACTCGGTGTGTCCCCTCGGACTCCCCTGAGTCCGAACCTCGGAAACAATCCCCCCCGGAGGATGCCCGGTTCTCGGACTTCGTCAGGGATATGGCCAAAGCTTTGGCCTTCCCGGCGGATCCCGAGGAGGAGCCTCGAGCCGAAGAGCTCGACGCCCTCCAGTACGACTCTCCCGCCAGGGAGCACTTTACTGTGCCGGTTCCTCCCATGCTGGAACGACTCCTCTTCCGCATGTGGGAGACTCCAGCATCGTCGCCGGTATTAAGCAAGCGGGTCGATTCCATCTATCGAGTCCGCAAGAGCCCTGGCTTCCAAAAAGCACAGCTACCGCACCATTCCATGGTGGTGGAATCGACCATGCATAGGCTTAAGAGTCAGAAGATGCACTCCTCGGTGCCTCCTGGCAGGGAGGCCCGCAACCTGGATGGCCTTGGTAAGAAGTGTTTCCAGGGCTCTATGCTTGCTTGTCGGGTCCAGACCTACCAGCTCTACATGGGCATGTACCTTAGAGACCTGGCTAAAGAGATAGCCGGATTCTCTGCTGGACTGTCCGAGGAACCTTTGCGGAGGTTCCTAGCCTTGTCCACTGGTATTCTGGAATGCTCCAAATTCATTTCTCGAGCAGCCTATGATGGCTTTGAAGCATCGGCTCGAGTAGCCGCAGCCGGCATCGGTGCCCGCCGACAGGCTTGGCTTCAGTCATCTGACCTTGAACCCTGGGTGCAGGACAAGTTGGTCGATGTCCCCTGCCGAGGTGAGAACCTCTTTGGCAAGCCCATGGCTGAAAAGGCTGCACAACTCGAGACGGAGACTCTCACCAGAACGAGGCTTTCTAGGAAGACCTCTGCCCCTTCCCAGAAGAAGAAGGGCTCGGGGAAGAAGTCCTTTTACCCGAGAAAGGCGGCTGCCTATAAACACTACCCCCATTATCAGGCCTCCTCAGCTCCCCAACAGGGTCAGCAGGCCAAGGGACGGGGTAACGGATCCCGTAGGCAGCAAACCCCCAAGCCTGCACCACCAGCCCCTGCTCAGCAGGGTGGGGGTTTTTGACTTCATCAGCATAGCCTCTTCCCCTCAGCTGGTTCCTCCCAGCACAGGAGGCCGGCTGGTCCACTTTGCCCACAGGTGGTCCAACATCACTTCAGATGCCTGGGTGCTTCATGTGGTGAGAGAAGGCTATCTTCTCCACTTCCACCAGATCCCTCCCTCCTATTTCCCGGGAGAGCCCCCACGGCTCCCTCTGCACAGGGACTTACTCCTTCAGGAGTTAGCAAGTCTTCTTCAGGATCAGGCTGTGGAACCGGTGCCCCACCACCTGAGAGGTCAAGGCTTTTATTCCAGGTATTTTCTAATACCAAAAAGAACAGGAGGCCTCTGACCCATCCTGGACTTGCGCAACCTCAACAAGTTCCTCGTGAGGGAGAAGTTCAAGATGCTTACCCTTGGAATCCTTCTGCCCTACCTCCAGCAGGGAGATTGGCTATGCTCCTTGGATCTAAAGGATGCCTACACGCACATCCTCATCCACCCAAGCCACCGCCAATACCTAAGGTTTGTGGTGGCCGGAAATCATTACCAGTACAGAGTACTGCCCTTTGGCCTATCCTACGCTCCACGAGTCTTCACAAAATGTCTCGCGGTGGTGGCGGCTTATCTCCGGCTTCAGGGCCTCTACGTCTTTCCGTACCTAGACGATTGGCTCATCAGAGCGTCGTCCGCACCAGAAGTCCTAAAAGCCACCCAACGCACTGTGACTCTTCTCCAGTACTTGGGCTTTGTCATAAACGTCGCAAAGTTCACTTTGCTCCCCTCGCAGGATCTCGAGTTCATCGGCGCAAGGTTGCACACTCTATCAGCGCGAGCTTTCCTGCCTCTCGACAGGGCTCAACGGCTCATGGACCTAGCCGGCCGTTTTCGCAGCCAGTCCCTGGTCTCCGCCAGGCGCTTCCTGAGACTACTCGGCCATATGGCTTCCACCGTCCATGTGACCCCCAATGCCCGCCTGAATATGCGGCCTGCTCAGTGGTGCCTTCGCAAGCAGTGGCAACAGGCCACGGGCGGCCTAGCCGACTTAGTGCGGATCTCCGACCCGCTGGCCTCTTCTCTACAGTGGTGGCTTCATCGGCCAAACCTGGTGCTCGGAATGCCTTTTCAGTCTCCTCCGCCGGCTCAAGTGCTGACGACCGATGCTTCTCTCCTAGGTTGGGGAGCGCATTGCCAAGGGGCATGTACTCAAGGTCTCTGGACCACGTGGGAGTCTGCACAGCAGATCAACTTCCTGGAGCTCAGAGCGATCCGTCTGGCTCTCAAGGCTTTCTCCCACCTCACTTCTCACCGGTCCGTCCTTGTCCAGACGGACAATCAAGTTGCCATGTTCTATGTGAGCAAACAGGGGGGCACGGGCTCCTTCCTTCTCTGTCGAGAAGCACAGAGGCTCTGCTCTTGGGCCGTCAGCCACGGCATTCTTCTCAAGGCAGTTTATCTCCCAGGCCAAGAAAATTGCCTGGCGGACAAACTCAGCAGAATCCTCCAGCCGCACGAGTGGCGCCTGGATCCCTTAGTAGTTCAGAAACTTTTTCTGAAGTGGGGCCTCCCCACGATGGATCTCTTCGCCAGTCCTCTCAACCGGCAACTTCCTCGCTTCTGCTCTCGGCAGCCGCATCCCCTTCGAGTAGCGGCGGATGCTTTTCTGCTCTCATGGTCGCAAAGCCTTCTGTATGCATTTCCTCCTATACCGCTAGTCTCTCGAACTCTTTTCAAGGTTCTCCGAGACAAGGCTTCCATGATCCTGATAGCTCCTCGGTGGCCCAGACAGCCGTGGTTTCCACTCCTGCTGCAACTAGCGGTGGAGGCTCCAGTCCCTCTGGGGTTTCAACCAGATCTCCTCACACAGGATCAGGGGTCCCTGCTACACCCCAACCTCAGATCTCTACATCTGATGGCCTGGCTGCTGAAAGGGTAGTCCTTGCTCCCCTTCTACTGCCGGCAGAGGTGGAAGAGGTCGTCCTAGCTTCCCGGCGCCCTTCTACCCGCAAATGCTACGCCCTGAAATGGCGTCGCTTTTCCGCTTGATGTGCCCCGCAGTCTCAGGATCCCTTCTCCTGCTCGGTGTCGGTGATCTTGCAGTACTTGCTCTACCTCTCTAATCTGGGACTTAAGTCCAACTCCGTCAAAGTTCACCTCAGTGCTCTTTCAGCACATCATGTGCCGGTGGACGGCAGACCTCTTTCCAGCGACCCTCTCGTGGCGAGGTTTCTCCGAGGTCTCCTTCTACTTAAACCACCTCTGCGCCCGCCAGCACCTGACTGGGATCTGAATGTGGTTTTACAGCGGATCACCTGTCCGCCTTTTGAACCCATGGCTACCTGTTCTCTCCGTTTTTTCTTTCTTGGAAAACCTTATTCCTGATAGCCCTCACTTCCGCTAGACGCGTAAGTGAATTGCAGGCCCTCGTGTCTGATCCCCCTTACACTCGGTTCTACAAAAATAGGGTAGTCCTACGGACTCACCCTAAATTTCTTCCAAAAGTGGTCTCCCCTTTTCACGTCAATCAGGAGGTGGTACTTCCGACCTTCTTTCCCAGGCCACACTCCAGCCGGGCTGAAATGGTCCTGCATACCCTGGACTGTAGAAGAGCATTGAACTTCTACCTTGACCGTACGCAGGAGCACCGTAAAGCTGCTCAGCTTTTTGTGTCTTATGACCCCAATAAATTGGGGCTCCCTGTTTCCAAGCGTACTCTGTCCATCTGGGTTGCTGACTGTATCGCTTGGGCTTATGGGGCAGCCGGACTCTCCTTAGAAAGTCGGGTCACGGCTCATTGTGTTCGGGCGAAGGCTACGTCAGTGGCTTACCTCCGCTCTGTTCCATTGGCAGACATCTGCCGGGCCGCTACTTGGTCTTCGAGCCAAACTTTTGCGGTCCATTACTGCCTCGAGAGGGAGTCCCGCAGGGACAGTGCTTTCGGACAGGCAGTCCTCCGAAATCTCTTCGAGGTTTGAGCAACTCCTACCCTCCATCCCGGATGGGGGCTACCGGTGGGCACTAATTCAGTGAAGATTCCTTCCTTCTGTACTGCTGAGCTAGAGGGAGCTCATTTTTGTGCTTAGGGTCTCCGGTAGCCTTAAGCTTGGGAGTCCCATATGTGAGGACTGACTTCCTGCTTGGTCCTGGAGAAAGCGTAGTTACTCACCTGTAACAGGTGTTCTCCAGGAGCAGCAGGAATCAGTCCTCACAACCCTCCCTCCTCCCCTTGGAGTTGCGATTATCTGCTTTAGTTTTTTTTTTGCATATTTTTATGCTGTCTTTTAGCTATGTCATCTGACTGGCTAAGATGGCACCCTTGGGCGGGAAGGGGACCGCGCATGCGCGCTGCAATTCCCAAAGGCTTTCTTTGAAAGCTGGGGAAAATTGCTCCGCGAGGGCTCCGTCGGCGCCGATGTCACCCATATGTGAGGACTGATTCCTGCTGCTCCTGGAGAACACCTGTTACAGGTGAGTAACTACGCTATCTGTTTTCTCTGTGATCAAGCAAGAATGAAGTCCTCATGTATGGGTGATGTCGTCGAAGGAGCCCCATATGGGAATGTTCTATTGGAAGCTTTTGTGAGGCTCTACCGTGCCTCCATACCTGTCTTCCTGCCTGTTGCAACACAGTCTTCTCCAGTCTTTGTTTTCTGCAGAGCCCCACATATGCGAGTCATCCATCAGCCCGTAAACATTTTGTGTGTAGGGGGGGGGTTCCCTTTTCGAGGCCTTTTTTATGCAGATTTCACTTGTCTGCCTGCCGTCTGGTCCTTCTATCACTGTTCCACCTTTGGCAATTTTTTTCATAATTTTTTCTCATTGTCTCTGCAGCCCCACTGGGTCTCTGGGCATCATCAAGCCATTTGATTTGGCCATGGCCATATTCCCAGGCATATCCCAGCATCCGGCCAGCGGGTTCAAGAAATGCACCAAATGTGCAAGGACCATCTTGGTGACTGACAAGCCCAATTGGTGCCTCCAGTGTCTAGGTCCCAATCACCAGCACTCTTCTTGCAATTTGTACTTGCAGATGATGAGTGGCCTGAAGGGTCGAGAGAAGCAGAGAGAAATCCCTCTTTGGTCAGAGGTCTGATTCAACGTCTTCAGCATCGGCCTCGATGACTTCCCTAAGATTCGTTGAAGGTGCATCAACATGAAGAGTTTTTCGGGCTCAATTAGAGCAGAGGGCCCTTAGTGCTCTGGAGCATCAGCCATTGGTCGGTCTCCACCTGGAATCGAAGGGGGACCCTTCCGAGCACCGGGCTAAGTCCCATGTGCATCAGAGCCCTTCCTGATGTGATGTTGCAAGAGATGGTTGCAAACAGTCCGCCATGATGCCTTGGAGAGAGGAATCGCCTCCAGAGTTTGAGGGTCACCGACTGTCTCCCAGCAACTGAGGCCATGCCGATACCCCTGCAGGGATGCTGGAGACATTGACCAAAGTTGCCCAGGCCCCAAGGCCTTTGGACTCTGCAGCCATGGAGGTTCACCTTCGAGAGTTCAAAGCCCGTATTGAATTGATGCTGGAGAAACAGTTGGCTGGTGCTTTGGTGCCAAGGGCATTGTCATAGAGCATTGTGCAGCTGATCCTTGAGATGCATGTCCTGCCTACGGAGGCATTGATATTGGGCATCGAAGAGATCCAATGCTAGTTCCATTTCTCTCTCAAGTGTATCTGGTTTTGATGTCCTGACAAAACCCCGAAAGCCGTTGATGCACTGTCAATGCTCCCACTCCCCCTGACACTGGAGTGAATTCTGGGCAGTTGTCTCAGAGGTACTTCAACTTCCTTTCAGAGTCCAATTCTGGGTGACCGATGTGGAATTGGAGAACTTGTTGGAGGGCAGGTCTCCTGAGATTCCATCAGACCCCTTCCCTCCACACGGACCTTCATTTTCCCTGGAGTTGGAGGATGAGCCTAGGTTGGAGGAGTTGGAGATCCTCCAGTGCTCATTTGTTCAGTGCCAGTGCTGGTGCACTGCATCTTACAGAGGCTACAGTTGCAAATGTGGAAGAACCCCTTCCCTATGCCTTCATTCAGTAGGAGGCTAGACTCAATGTACAGGATCCAAAAGGCCCCTGAATTTGAGAAACCTCTGCTTCAGCACCTCTCTTAGGGTGGAGTCCACGCTGAAAAGGATTAAGAACACCAAGACTCATTCCTTGACGCCCCTTGGTAGGGAAGCTGAGACATTAACTCCTTCAGAAGGAGGTGCTTCCAGAGCTCTGTGCTCACAGCTGTAGTATACTCTTACCATCTCTACATGAGCATTTTCCTGAAGGACATGCTTGATCTTGCCGACCTGTGCCTGCTCCTCCCTCCAAAGAAACTGGAGCATTATTGTGTCCTGGTGGGCCATGGCAAGGACTGCTTGAAGTTCCTGGTCAGGGTGTAGTACAATGCCTTTGAGACAAGCTGCAGGATGGCAGCAGTGGACATGGGAGCCCACAGGCCCACTTGGCTTCTGCCTTCCAACCTGGAACAGTTGGCGCAAAATAAACTTGCGGATGTGCCATGCCAGGGCGAGAACCTCTTCAGAGAGCAGGTGGAGGAGAAAGCTGGCATCATGAAGAAGCAGCACATTGCCCTCACCAGGCTCTCCAGATGCATGTCCGATCCCGCTGCCTATAATAGGAGGTATCAAGTGGTGGTGGTCAGAAGGTGGCCTACTATCCATGTAAGCACAGATACGTTCTAGGTCTTCAACCCTCCCAAAAGAGCAGGCTACTCACCTGCAGCACTGGGAGAAGACTCTTTCCCCGCAACCCAAGCCAGATGTGGGGTTTTTGACTGGTTGCTCTGGAGCGTAACTAATCTGCCAGTGACCACAGAGGGGAACCCTCCAGTGGGGGAACAGCTCACTCTCTTTTGCCCACAGCTGGCCTTTATAACGTCAGACTTGTGGGTGCTACAATATGTAACTGCATTGGATTATTTGTATCTTGCAGAGCTGCCACCTCATTGCTCCCTGAAGGTGTATCCCCTCGACTCTGCATCTAGACCACCATTGGAAGGAAATCCCCACCATTCTGGCCATTCTCGCCATCAAGCCCATGCCCCAGGAGCAGATCAGGTGTGGGTTTTACTCCAGGTAATTTCTGGTCCCCAAAAAGACAAGAGGGTTTCAGTCCATCCTGGACCTCAGAAACCTCAGCATCTTTCTGGTATGAGAAAGGTTTAAGTACCCTTCTCCCTTATCTTTAGAAAGACGATTGGCTATGCTCCCTGAAGCTAAAGGATGCGTATACCCACATACTGTGATAAGGAAGCTTATCATAGCTCAGGAAGGAGCTATAGAAAAGGTGAAGTGACTCTGAACAAGCAACAGAATCTTCTTATAAAAGACTACCAGTCCCAGAATGCACCAGGTTTCCAACAGCCCTTAGAGGAGCTGAAGTGGGGAAACGTGTGTTCAATCAGGAGGGCTATGAGGTAATCCCTAAGCACTCATCTCAAAGGGCAGGGCCTGATTCAGCACAGCTGCGCTGTGTTAGGGAGGAGCACTCATCTAAGCAGAATAAAGGTAGAGTTTATTCTACAGAGAATCAGCTTGAGCTTGATCATCTTCATCCTCAGGAGGATCATCAGAAGCAGAAGCCCAACCGGACGGACAGAGAGGGAAAGAGAAACCCTTTGGAAGAAAGAGGAGAAAAGCCTTTGAGAGGTCTAGGAGTCCAGAACAGTACGTATACTGGGAGGCATTCCAAGGGCCAGTATACACCATTGGACTGGGGAAAGCCAGAGGAATGGTGCTGCAGAACTAGGAATCTCCAGACGGTACCTGTGAGGGAGACGGCTGCACGTGGAAGGGACCCTAAGACCCCTGCCAGAAGGTATGTGAAGAGAGATCCAGTGTCCAGGGATCTGGATTGGAAGGCTGGACATAAGAACTGAACTACATACTGGCCAGGCTATATAGAGAGGACCTCTAACAGCAATGGAAGCTCAGGTATGAACACTGATCTATGCCCTAGCTATAACCTTGAAAGACAGCAGGGAAACAAGTATTCTCCTGAAAGTGCTCCATTGGGAGATTCATCTGTGCCAATCCATGATATTGAACCCATGCTTGTTGAAGAAGAGAGGGTGATAGCAGATAAAGAATCTGTTTACATGGACTGCTCTCTGTCTAAACTCCTTTGGTGATTTTCTGTTATAAAGTACAGCAACCATCACAAAGAAATACAAACTTGTTCTTTAATCTACTCAGAAAAGCTCCTGAGTAAGATTTTTAGCCACGCAGTAGAAAGCAAGCCAGCTAAAGGGTTTCAGCTGGATAACTGCTAGCAATTGAGCCTTACCTAATTGCTTGTGAGCGCTGAGAGAATCACTTCTGAATCTATTCTGATCTATGGAAGTTGCGGTATATAAAAACCTGCTAATTAAATTAAATTAAATTAAATTATGTGGGAAGATATAAGAAGTTTACCTGAAAAGAACAGTTTTTTTTCTTTCTTTGTGGCTTTTGGTTTGTTGTTTGATACATTGCTAAGAGAATATTAGCTAAAGCCTACAGAAAAGACCAGTTTGTTGCCAACCAGGTCTTATTTCTTTTGCTTTGATTGCCTGACAAGTTCAAATGTTTCCTGATTTTTGTTTTCCAAGTTTAACACTGAAAGCAAGTAACCTGATTTATGTGCTACCAAGCATATCTGTGTTGGGAGAAATAACCCCATAAATACATATCTTATTGGCTTTACCCAAAAGCACAACTACTTATTGTGAGCAGCTGTGTCTGGTGTGAATGAACTGCATTGCCCACAATCCCTTGCAAATCATATAGATATATGCACTTGCCAAGACTGTGAAGATTCTCCCCCAGGCAGCCGTCTGACAATACCGATCACCTCTCCTACAGGAAATATCTCAGATTTGTCCTGGGAGGACAGTACTTTTGGTACAATGTGTTACCCTTCAGACTGGCCTCGGTGCCCCAAGTCTTCACAAAACGCCTTGCAGAGGTAGCTATCTATCTCAGAACACTAGGGACTTTCATCATCCCTTATCTGAATGACTGGTTCATAAAAGGCACCACTCCAGATGGCGTCCAGCAGTGAACACAGTTGACCATCCAGATACTAGAGCTGTTGGGATTTGTAGTAAGTTACCCAAAGTCCCACTTTCAGCCCACCTAACAACTGGAGTTTTTGGGGGCTCTCCTTGACATGACTCGGGCAAAGGCTTTTTCCTGCTGGACCACCTCCAGCCTTGGTCCGCGATACCCAGTGACTTCACCAGAGAACTGCTCATGGGATGCTGACTGTGCTGGGCCATATGGCCACCATGGTGCATGTCACTCCCATGGCTCATCTGTCAATGAGACAAGCTCAATGGACTCTTACTCAGTAGAAACAGGCCTTCAGGGCAGAGTGGTGGTCACCGTACCTCTTCAGTCCCTGCACTGCTGACTGGATCATCAGAACCTGCTCAGGGGACTTACTTTTCAGAGAGCACCATCCCAGAAGACACTGACAACAGATGCATCCAAGTTGGGTTGGGGCATGCATCTGGATTGCCTCTTCACCCAGGGTGTCTAGTCTGAATGGGAGAACCTACACCAGATCAATTTCTTGAAATTATGAGCCATAGCAAATAACCTCCAAGGCTTTCAGATCACCTAGCCAATCAGATTATACTGATCCAGACCAACAATTGGGTTGCAATATACTACATAAACAAGCGGGGGGCATGGGTTTTGTATCTCCTGTGCTGGGAGGCAGTCCAGTTATGGAAGCTTGCCATCGCTCACAGTATGGAGCTACGGGCCACATACCTTCCAGGGGAGCAAAATACCCTGGCAGACCAGGGATGTGGCAATCCAGATCTTTCAGAAGTGGGGTACCACCTCGATAGATTTGTTTGGCACTCAGCACTATGCCCAAGTGGATCAGTTCTATTTTAGGTTGCCTCAGAGCAGGCTGGCTATGGATGCTTTCTTCTTGCACTTGGGGAAAGGCCTGCTATGTGCGTATCCTCCCATACCTCTCATAGTGAAGACTCTACTGAAACTCCAGACAGGCATGGTCATGATGATCCTCATCATGCTGTATTGGCCCAGGCAACCGTGGTTTTCTCTTCTGCTTCAACTCTCCCAGTGGGAACCTCTGTGGTAGGGCTCTGGCCCAGATTGTATATCACAGGAGAATAGGAGGGTGCTGCTTCCCAATGTCAGATCCTTGGCCCTCCCTGTGTGGATGTTGAGAGGCTAGTTTTATCGGAACTTTACCTGCCTGATGGCATAACAGATGTACTATTGGCCTCTAGAAGGGCCTTGACGAGGTCTTATGCTTCCAAATGGAAGAGATTTGCTTCTTGGTACGCAGACGGGTGCTAGATCCCTTTACTTGCTCAATCAACAGACTTCTCAAGTACCTCCTATGTCTCTCTGAGTCTGGGCTCAAGTCCAACTCTGTCAGGGTTCACCTCAGCATGACTGTGGCTTACCAGCGTGGTTTGGAGGGAAAGTATATTGACTCAACCTTTAGTAGTTCACTTCATGTGAGACTTGCTCCTCTTGAAACCTCCCTTAAGACTCTGGCAGTGGCTTGGGACCTCAATGTGGTTCTGGCATAGCTCATGTTAGTTCCCTTTGAGCCATCCGATTTCTAGCCTTTGAACTTCTTGACCTGAAAGGTCTTGTTCCTAGTGGCAATTACCTCAGCACATTGAGTGAGTGAGCTGCAGGCCCTGGTGGCTCAACCACAGTATGCCAGGTTTCACCAAAATAGTAGTCCTCTGCACCCATACTCAATTCCTTCCAAAGGTGGTATTGGCATTCCATCTTAACCAGTTCTGCCAACTTTCTTCCTAAGGCCTCATGCCCATACAGGGGAAGTGGCGCTGCACATGCTGGACAAGCTTTGGCCTTCTACCTAGAGTGGATGAAGGCTCAGCGAAAGTATATCCAACTGTTTCTCTTCTGACTCCAGTAAGCTAGGGGCTGCCATTTCCAAATGCAGTCTGCCAGCTAAATTGAAAAAGCACATTTCTTTTGCTTATGCCCATGCTGACCTGTGCCTTAATGGTCATATCATGGCTTACAACAGAGCTGTGACTTTGTCAGTGACCAACTTGTGCTCTGTCTCCATGGAACAGATCTGTAGGGCTGCAACATGGTGGTCTCTGCACACATTCACATCTCACTACTGTCTGGATGGGGATTCCTGCTGTGAAAGCAACTTCATTCAATCTGACCTCTGGCATGTTTGGGGATTAGAATCCACCTTATCCCCCCAAGGCCCTACTGTCTGTCCAGACTACAACTCCCCCTCCCCCCCCCTGCCGCAAAGATCATGAATGATGATTAATGAAACTAGGGTGAAGAAGCTGAATCAGATGAGTTCCCCTTTGAGGACTATCCATGCTGTACATAGTTGATTTCCAGTTCATAGTTCAATTTATTTATTATTATTATTTGCATTCTCTTATATACCGTGCTATTCTGCATCAGTGCGGTTTACATTGAACAAACTGAAATTACATTGAGCAGGGCATTATAACTTGGAGATAACTATCTTACAGGGAACATGGGCTATGGAGGGTTAAGTGGCTTGCCCAAGACCACAAGGAGCACCTGTGGGACTAGAAACCCCAGTCCTTCCGGCCCAAGGTTGCTATCCTCTAGTGGGATTTGAACCCCCGACCTTCTGGCCTGAAGTACCTTGCCCCAACCACTAGGCCACTCTTGGGCTTCTCAGCTTTCTCTGTTTTCAGTAGCCTGGAACTTGGGAGTCCCATATGTGAGGACTTCATTCTTGCTTGTCCATGGAGAAAAGGTGTATCTGTAGCAGGTGTTCTCCGTAGACAGCAGGAATAAGTCCTCACAACCCTCTCATCTCCCCAAGGGTTGCATTCTGCTACAACTTTATCAAACTGGAGAAGATGGCGCTGTGGTAGGCAGGACGACAGGCACGCAGGCCTGGTGGAGCCTCCCAAAAGCTTCCAATAGAAGCTGGGGTGCATTCCTGCACAGGGTTCAATCTGTGACATCACCCATACATGAGGACTTATTCCTGCTGTCCCCGGAGAACACCTGCTACAGGTGAGTGACTACCTTTTCTCTTATTTTGGACTTGGCTTAAGGAATGCATTACCACCAGATGGAGGAGAAGCCACAACTCAAACATGCCTCAAAAAGAACCTTAAACCCCTTTTTTTGCAGCATTCACAGAATCTCCTTGAAAATATTGTATAGATTTCCCTTTCTTCCCATCTTCTACTCTTCTCTTACTACACTACTAGTTACTGTACTTGACTGATAATTTCAGCTGCTTTTTAGGATTTGAACTTTTACTATTTGGAATTATTGTAAATGCATTTTTATTCTATGTTTTAAAGATTTATTATTTGAATCCTTATAATTGTTGTATTCTGTGTGGTGGTTTTTATTTTTTTAAATACATAATACAACTTTTGCTAATGCAAACTGCCTTGCCAAGCCCTAAAGCCTGAAAGAGTAGTACTATATATTTAGAAATATACTGAACTAAACCTATGTCTAATCACAGTTGCTGAGTTGATTCATATACTTCTGGATTAAAGAATTGAACTGTTTCTCTTGCATGAAGTGAATTTGCAGACATTATTTAAATGGGCCAAGCACAGAGCTTCTGAAAGAACTTCAGGATCAAGTTAGTCAAAGGCCCAGATCAAAATGTTCTTGTAGTCTTCTCCTATTGTGTTTAATGACTTTTCATTGTAAAGACACCACCTCAACCAGCCTGTTTTCAAGGACGGTTACTCTCAAGCCTCAGGTTGCTTTGAAAGAACTGAGGAAAGTGTTGATATTATGTCAAGATTCTTCCACAAACAGCCTATATGGGATGGTGGCAAGGAATCTACTGCTGAAAAAAGACAGACTATTCCTTGCTAAGAAACATATAAGGATACTGTGTGCATGTGGAGAAACTTTTTTGTGGTCTGCTAAGACCAAACTGGCACATCTCTAGTCTTGAGGCTAGGTTATGTGTTGTGTAAAACACACACTAGCACTATCCCTACGCTTAATTCTTGGGCAGGTAGCATCATATTTTGGGGATACTTTGCAACAGCAAAGATAATGAGGCTTGTAAAAATCAATAGTAAGGGAGATCATAGAGGACAAGTCATTTTAGTCTCCCATAAGCCACTAGTGAAAAGATCCACCGGTTGTCAAAACTACAGGACAGTAAAAATTTAAAACACAGGTATAAGCTATAGCAATAGCAAAATGACCTTGCTAGAACAGTTGAATGTTCTGAGAACCATTTTTTAAAAATTAATAAATATAGAAAAATATTTGTTTACAAATGTTCTAAATGTACCTAATTCCCATCAGCATACTATTAAAAGTTCTGATCATCACCCACTCTTTTCTTCAGGTTTATGTGTTAACTACTGATATTTGCATTTTTGGTGGCTTCAAATAATCTCAATTTGATACTTATTGGCTGGTGGCTTGAGCACTACCATTATCAATAAGTGATGAAAAGCCTCCAATATAATGTTTGCGCTGGAAAGGGAGCTTCAAGGAGGCTTTGTCAAGTAGAAAATGCCACTCTACATACTGCACCTAGTTTTAAACATGAGCCTATAATTTTGAAGTTGTATAATATCGCCTGAGAGCGTGCATAAAACAAAACAACATAAAATAAGGACATGGCAGAAGAACGTTAATAATAGGTGTAATGGGGTATATAGAATGTTACCCCTCCCTCTCCAAAGGTATTATCAACAATTCCCTTTAAGAGAGTCTGCAGCCCAGAGATCAGGGCTGGGAGGGCATGGCTCAGAGGGAGAGGTTAAGAACCTAGCAGGCTGCAGGAGGGAGAGAGGCCTGTGGAGCCAGAAGTCCTTCCAAGGCAAGTTGTGCAAAGGAATTCTGAAGTAGGAACTTTAACTGGAGCCGGAGGAAGGGCCGGGCGAACCAGCTTGTGGAGGTTTAACAAGCTGGAACAGAATAAAAACCTGCTTTTGTTTTCCCTGAACTGCTATCTGGCCTGTATTTTAAAGAAACATCTTCCCAAAGAATGCCATGCTACCACAGTTTTGGCCAACTGAGATTCCTTAATCTCAAGACTGGTGCAAAGGGTATGGGGTACCCTAGGTGGGCCTTCAGTTATACTACACTTCTGTGAGTTTTATAATTAAATTTAACAATTGTGATTATTCGAACAGCCCTCCTACAACAATTCTGTAAAAATGCATAATTGACATTATATACATCCAAAGTTCAGTATTTGAAAGTATATGTCGCCACTCTGCAGTTAAGAGTGCACTTCAGGCTGTGAGTTAGTGGGGCTGTCAGTATCTGTTGTTCTCCATGAACAAGAAGGAATGAAGTCCTCAGGAATGGGCAATGTCACTGATGGAGCCCCATGTGGGAACATTTCCCAGCTTCCATTGTAAGCTTTTGGAAGGCTGGACTGCACATGTGCACCTGCCTTCCCTGCCTGCTGTGATGCCATCTTCTCCAGTCTGCTTTTATCTATGGAGCCCTAGGATGTGCCCTGTACCAGAAGAAAAATATTTTATCTTGTTTTACCCCCTTCTAATTTTACTGCTTGTTGTTGGTTAAGTCGGCTCCCAGCTGACTTTCAGGGGGATTTTTGTTGTTTTGCCTTTTTCTATGCTTTTCCCTACTGGGTCTTTTTTCTTGCCATTGGCATAATCGAGGCCTTCAACCTTGCCAATGCAGTCATCTTGGACATTGTCTAAGTCAGTGAGTGGCTTTAATAAGTGCACAAAATATGGCTGTTGAAGTTCTGCCAAGGCACCAACCATGAGGAACATCTGGGCACACTTAGAACTGAGGGACCGCAGCATTGAGCGGAGACTCTCCATCGATATCCGACCAGAATCTAGGAAGGACCTGATACTGATCCCATCAATGTTGAAGGGGTGCACTCGAGCACCAGCACAAGCCCCATGTGCATCGGCACCAAAGCCCTTCCCGACACAATGCTGAGAGCAGCCCGCTAAGCTTCCCCAGTGGGAGGAATCAACTCTGATGGAAGAAATTGACCCTCATAGCCCCAGAAGGCAGCTGAAAGTCTCCCAATGAGCCCATCATGATATCCCCGCTGGAGGTATCTGTACCGGTGGCCGAAGTTGCAGTTCCGGCCCTGGTCCCTTCCGAGGTAGTGATACTAGAGGAATGCTTTGGGGTCCTTGAGGCACACATGGCAGTGGTCCTGGCATTGTGGCATGCTGGCCCTTTGATGCCTTTGGCATCATCACCATACTCCATCCAGCCCATCCTGGGGACCCATGTGGTGCCCATTGAGGCAAGTGCATCGGGCGGGAGATCGGAATTGATGCCTGTTCCCATGTTTATCTCACTGTGTAGTGTTCTGGGGTCTAATGTATTGGGGCACTGGTGTTCCCACTTGGGGTGCCATGAGTCCCACCAACACCTGCCCTCTTGTATGACCAGAGAAGGTGGCAGGAGGAGACTCGATGCTACTATGATTTCCTCTCTGAGTCCAAATCCAAGGGCTGGGAAACACAGGAAGACTGCCATATCGGACAGGAAGTCCCCAGACCTTCCTTCTGACCTGTCCTCTCTGTATGAGTGATGCAGATTGCCACCAGAGGAGATGTCCTTCCAGGACCTCATGCTGGACATGGCCAAGGCCATACCCTTCTCCTTGGAATCAGAGAATGAGCTGATGAGCTTGAGCGCTTCCAGTACCCCTTGGGTCCCCAAGGAGGCGGTGACGGTGCTTGTGCACAATGGCTGTACTTGATGTACTGGGTCAAGAAGCCCACAGGTTTTGAGAAGCCCCAGTTGCTCCACAACTCTATCATAGTGTAATCAGTCTTCAAGTAGGTGAAGAGATCCAAGACCCAAGACCCATTCCTCTGTGCCCCCAGGCAGGGAGGCTAGAACCTTGGACTCCTTTGGTAGGAGATGCTACCAAGGTTCCCTGCTGGTAACCAGGATTCTTTCCTACCAGCTGTATATGAGTATGTTCCTGAAAGATAACTTGATGGACCTGGCAGACGTTGCTTCTCCTTTCCCCACTGATTGCCTTGACTCCTTCTGAGCTCTGATAGGCCACAGCATGGATTGCTTTAAGTACCTGGTGCGAGCCATCTATGATGCCTTCGAGTTTGGAAGCAGAGTGGTGGCGGCGGCGGGTATTGGCAGCTGGCCTGGCCAATGTCCCCTGCTGAGGGGAGAATCCCTTAGGGCAGGGGTCAGCAACCCGCGGCTCCGGAGCCGCATGCGGCTCTTTCTCACCTTTGCCGCGGCTCCGGAGCACACTGCCGGCTTTAAACGTCGCGTTATGGGCTCCCTGTCAGCTCCCTCCCTTCTTCTGCAGCCGCGGTTCCCTGTCTCTTAGGGAACCGCGGCTGTGCTTTTAAAATCATCTCGGAGCCCTTCCTGTCTTGACGGGCTCCGTGCAGCATTGTCCCGCCTCTAAAGGAAGTTTTGGAGGCGGGACAATGCTGCACGGAGCCCGTCAAGACAGGAAGGGCTCCGAGATGATTTTAAAAGCACAGCCGCGGTTCCGTAAGAGGCAGAGAGAGCCGCGGCTGCAGAAGAAGGGAGGGAGCTGACATGGAGGGAGGGAGCAGATATGAATGGATGGATGGAGGGGAGGGGGGGGGCTGACATGGAGGGAGGGAGCAGATATGAATGGATGGAGGGAGGGAGGGGGGCTGACATGGAGGGATGGAGGGGCTGACATGGAGGGAGGGAGGGGGGCTGATATGAATGGATGGAGGGAGGGGGGCTGACATGGAGGGATGGAGGGGGCTGACATGGAGGGAGGGAGCAGCTATGAATGGATGGAGGGAGGGGGGCTGACATGGAGGGATGGAGGGGGCTGACATGGAGGGAGGGGGGCTGACATGGAGGGATGGAGGGGGCTGACATGGAGGGAGGGAGCAGATATGAATGAATGGAGGGAGGGGGGCTGACATGGAGGGATGGAGGGGGCTGACATGGAGGGATGGATCGAGGGGGGCTGACATGGAGGGATGGAGGGGGCTGACATGGAGGGAGGGAGCAGATATGGATGGAGGGAGGGGGCTGACATGGAGGGAGGGGGGCTGACATGGAGGGAGGGAGCAGATATGAATGGATGGAGGGAGGGGGGCTGACATGGAGGGAGGGGGGCTGACATGGAGGGATGGATCGAGGGGGGCTGACATGGAGGGAGGGAGCTGATATGGATGGAGGGAGGGGGGCTGACATGGAGGGATGGAGGGGGCTGACATGGAGGGAGGGGGGCTGACATGGAGGGATGGATCGAGGGGGGCTGACATGGAGGGATGGAGGGGGCTGACATGGAGGGAGGGAGCAGATATGAATGGATGGAGGGAGGGGGCTGACATGGAGGGAGGGAGCTGAAATGAATGAATGGAGGGAGGGAGGGAGGGGGGCTGACATGGAGGGAGGGGGGCTGACATGGAGGGAGGGAGCAGATATGAATGGATGGAGGGAGGGGGGCTGACATGGAGGGATGGATCGAGGGGGGCTGACATGGAGGGATGGAGGGGGCTGACATGGAGGGAGGGAGCAGATATGAATGAATGGAGGGAGGGGGGCTGACATGGAGGGATGGAGGGGGCTGACATGGAGGGATGGATCGAGGGGGGCTGACATGGAGGGATGGAGGGGGCTGACATGGAGGGAGGGAGCAGATATGAATGGATGGAGGGAGGGGGGCTGACATGGAGGGAGGGAGCTGATATGAATGGATGGAGGGAGGGAGGGGGGCTTACATGGAGGGAGGGGGCAGACATGGAGGGAGGGAGCTGAGATGGATGGAGGAGGGAGGGGGGCTGACATGGAGGGAGGGAGCTGATATGGATGGAGGGAGGGGGGCTGACATGGAGGGATGGAGGGGGCTGACATGGAGGGAGGGGGGCTGACATGGAGGGATTGGGGAGGCGGGCTGACATGGAGGGAGGGAGCTGATATGGATGGAGGGAGGGAGGGAGGGGGCTGACATGGAGGGATGGAGCACTGGTAATGGGGTTGAGGGGACGAGCACTGGAAATGAGCTGATTAGGGGAGGCTAGGACTGGTAATGAGCTGATGGGGGGTAGGACTGGTATTGGGCTGATTAGGGGAGGCTAGCACTGGTAATGGGGTTGAGGGGGATTAGCACTGGAAGCGAGCTGATTGGGGGGCTTTGACTGGGCATGGGCTGATTGTGGGGAGGGGAGGATAGAGCTGCTGGCCCTGGAAGATAACTGGGGGCTAAGGCTACAAATGGGCTGATATGAGGGGATGGGAGAATGGAACTGGATCTGAGAGGGGCTGCCATGGTATTTGTACTAGAAGGGACTGGTCAGTGGGGAAGGAGGGGGACTGAAAGGAAATGGACACCAGTGGCAATCATGGGAATGCAAGTTGACATTGGAAGGTACTGGGAGTGAGGACTGGAAAGGGGCTGATATTGGGGAGGGTTACTGGGACTGGAAATAGGCTGATGGAAAGAAGTGAAGAAAACGAAAGAAGAGATAAGAACTGGCAGATGGACCATAGACCACAGAAAGAGAGCTAAGAGAAGACAGGAAAGCAGAAGCCTCAGATCGGGACCAGCATGATCAAAGAATAAATTGGTCAGACAACAAAGGTAGAAAAAATAATTTTATTTCATATTAGTGATTTGACTACAAAATCATCATAATTTTGAAATCAAATATTGTTACTTCTTGTTGTTATATTTTCTGGCGTATTTTTTTTGGTGTGCGAAGGAAGAGGGGTAGTCTTATACGGCGAGTATAGGCCAAACACCTATATTTTAACAGGAAAAGTAGGGGGTCGTATATAGCATTAAGGTAAGAAACAATATATGCAGTGTTAGATTTGTTTTAAATGTCGCAATGGTTTTGCGGCTCCCAGTTTTTTTTTTCCCTTCGGAAACGGGTCCAAGTGGCTCTTTATGTCTTAAAGGTTGCAGACCCCTGCCTTAGGGAAACCAGTTGAGGAAAAGGTGGGAGAACTTGAAGGAGCACATGATGCTCTCAAGGAAGACCAGGGACCTCTCATGCAAAAAGTGCCCCCAGAGTGCCCATCCAAAGGTGCAGGTTCCTTGCTAGCTTGGAGAGAGAAGCCTCTGAAGGCACAACCAGCCCCACAACCCAAATTGGAGGTGGGTTTTTGACTGGTTCCTCAAGAGCACAGCCAACCAATCATTGCCCGTTGAGGTTCCCGTTCAGGTAGGGGGGCAACTTGTCGACTTTGCTCACTGGTGGGCCCTTATCTCAGACTCCTGGGTGCTGCAGCTAGTCCACAGATACCAGCTGCACTTTGCCCAGTTACCGCCTCCTTTTGCCTAGGAGGAGTACCCCATGGACCCACTGCACTGAAGCCTGTTGCAGGTGGAGGTTTCTGCTCTTCTGGCTGACCTCATCACCGAGCCAGTCCCACCAGCTCAAGTTGGAAGGGGCTTCTACTCCAGGTACTTCCTGGTCTTCAAAAAAAAACGGGAGGGTTCAGGCCCATTCTGGACCTCTTGAACCTCAACCAATTCATGGTGCATGAAAGATTGAAGATGGTCTTGCTGGGGATGCTGCTTACTTACCTTCTAAAGGACAACTGATGCTCTTCGGATCTCAAGGGTGTGTAAACACACATTCCGATCCATTCATGTCACAGAAAACACCTCAGGTTTGTGCTGGGAAGCTAGCACTATCGGTACCAGGTGCTCCCCTTTGGGCTGGTCTTCACAAAGTGTGTCGTGGTAGTAGAGCAGCCTGCCTCTGAACCAGGGGTGTCTTTGTCTTTCCCTATCTGGATGAGTGGCTCATCAAGGGTCATACTCTGGATACTGTCCGGCAGTCTGCCCATCTCACTATACAGGTTGAGTGGTTGGGGTTTGTCATCAATTACCTTAAGTCCCACCTCCAGCCCATACAGTGGCTGGAGTTCATCAGGGCTCTCCTCTATGGGCATTCCTGCTGATGGATCACCTGCAGTGACTAATCGAATTGGTCATTTGCGTTGGCCCAGGGTATGCTGAAAGCTCTCTGCCACCTGGCTTCCATGATGCATGTTACCCCCCCCCCCCTGGTCTATTTCTTCATGTAGCAGGTTCAATCTACCTTTCACACGCAATGGAAGCAGGCCATGGGCCATCTCTGGGACAAGATGGCAGGCATCAGGGTCAGCCCAAGGGTTTCTGCTGCCCTAGGCAGAAGCCCCAGCCGTGCTGCCTCTCCTCCTCCTCCCCCCCCCCCCAAAGCCATGCTAAGCTGTGCTACCACCAATTCTCCAGTCAAGGGGAGGGTGAGGCTCGACTCAGCAGCAGGCCATGTGTGCCAAAGCATATGGCCTGCCACCGAGCCTAGTCATGTCCCCCTCCCCCTGCTGCCAGAATCAGCAGCAGTGGGGGTGGCAGCATGGCACGGCTCAGCACAGGGGGGTGGGCGGTGCAGCTTGGTGTGTGTGGGGGCAGCAGGCCATGTGTACCGAAGCACATGGCTTGCTGCCCACAGAGATCTGCTGCCCTAGGTGGCCGCCTAGCCTGCCTAGTGGAAGTGCCAGCCCTGGCAGTCACTGTTCCCTTAGTGAAACACCATGGTTGGTGGTTGGAGCCATTAAACCTGCTCAAAGGCTCCCATTCCAAGCGGAGTCACCCCACAGGACGCTGATGACCAATATGTCCAAGCTTGGGTGGGGGGCTCATCTGGATGGCCTGTGCACACAGGGCCTGTAGACCAAGCAGGAGATCCTGCACCAGATCAACTTCCTTGAGTTGCGGGCCATAGCGAATGCCTTCTGGGCACACCTGGTGAATTAGGTGATCTTGATCCAGACAGACAACCAGGGGGTGATGTTTTATGTGAACAAACAGGGAAGCACAGCCTCATTCCTTCTCTGTTGGAAAGCAGTCAGGTTGTGGAAGTTCGCCCTGGCCCATGGGTGGAGCTAAAAGAGACCTCTGTCCATGAGCTCAACATTCTGCTGGATCAGCTGAGCCGCATCCTCCAGCTGCATGAGTGAGCTCTCCACAGGCACGTGGTGGAACAAATCTTTTGAGAGTGGGGTTACCCCCCCCCCCCCCCGATCTCTTTGCCATGCCGCAAAACACCCAGATGGGCCATTTATGCTCCAGGACACTGTCCAGCGACTGATTGGCCTCTGATGCATTTCTCCTCCACTGGGGGGTTGGTCTGCTTTACGCTTATCCTCTGATCCCACGCGTGGCAAAATCTGATGAAGCTTCAAGCCGACAAGGGCACCATGATCCTCATGCCACATACTGGCCTCGGCAGCTCTGGTTTCTCCTGCTGTTCTAACTCTCTTGGAGGGAGTCTCTTTGCCTGGGCTCTGCCCCAGACCTCATCTTCCAGGACAACAGAACTTTGTTACATCCTAATGTCTGCTCCTTGGTCCTCATGACCTGGATGCTGAGGGGGGTAATCCTCTGAGAGCTCAGTTTACCCAAGAATGTCACGAACATCCTTCTAGCTTTGTGCAAGGATTCAACACGCCTAGCTTATGCGCTCAAATGGCAGAGGATCCCTTCTGCACAGTGGATCGGTTGCTGGAGTACCTCCTGCATGTGTCGGGCTTGGGCCTTAACTTGAACTCTGAGTTCACCTCAGCGCAATTGGGACCTACCATTGCGGTTCAGGTGTCAGACCCATCTCAGTTCACCTGACTCACTTCATATGGTGCTTGCTCCTCTTGCAGCCTCTTAAAGTGGCTTGGGATCTCAACATGGTCCTTGCTCAGCTCATGTGGGCTCCCTTTGAGCCATTTGACTCTTGCCCTCTGATGTTCTTGACCTGGAAGTTCCTGTTTCTGGTAGTGGTCACGTCTGCATGCCTCATCAGTAAACTTCAAGTCTTGGTAGTTCACCCACCGTTCACCATATTCCAGCAGAATAGGGTGGTCTTGCGACCATACCTACATTTTCTGCTGAAGGTGGTCTCTGCATGCCACCTCACTAGTTGATTGTTTTACTAACATTCTTCCCGAGGCTGCACACCAACTGGGGTGGGATGGCATTGCACATGCTGGACTGCAGGCGTACCTTGGCATTCTACCTTGATTGTACAAAGGCACATCAGTGATCAACCCAGCTGTTTGTCTCCTTTGACCCCAGTAAGCTTTGTGCTGCCATCTCAAAATGCATGCTGTCCCTATGGCTAGCTGACTGCATTTCTCTGGTGTATTCCCAGGCAAGCCTCAGCCTTGATGGTCATGTCACAGCTCACACTGTCCAAGCCATGGCCACATCTGTCACTAACCTGCTCTTGGTCTTCATGGAAGAGATCCGTAAGGCTGCTGCATGGTCTTCAGTCCACACTTTTATAGCTCATTACTATGTGGATGGGGATTCCCGACAGAAAGCAACTTTGGCTAGGCCGTGCTCCGGCACCTCTTTAGGTCCTAGGTCCAACTTTTGCCCACCAGCTCTTCTGTCAATCCAGGCTACCTACAAATATGAGAGAGCCCTTAATGCTGCTGTACACGGAGGATGCTGAATCTGTGGGGTCCCTAAAGTGGACTACCTGCACGGTTCTTCAATTTTGTCGCCCCTGTTGGGCTTTTCCTCCTCTGTTTTCGGTAGCCTGTAGCTGAGGAGTTCCATACGTGAAGACTTCTTTATTCCTGCTTGTCCATGGAGAAAGCATAGTTACTCACCTGTAGCATGTGTTCTCTGTGGACAGCAGGAATAAGTCCTCACAACCCTCCCACCTCACTGAGGAGTTGTTTTGGCTATTGCTTTGATATTTGATTGGAGAAGATGGCACCAGGGAAGGCAGGTGTGCATGTGTGTTGCAGCCTCCCAAAAGCTTCCAATGGAAGCTGGGAAGCAATCCTGCACGGGGCTCCACCGGTGATGTCACCCATAGGAGAAGACTTATTCCTGCTGTCCATGGAGAACACTGGCTACCTTGTCTAATGGTTGAGCCAACCTTATTAAAGCTGAGACCACTAACTTGAAAAAACAGACAGGAGTTAAATAAGTGACAGAAATAACATTACTTCTCAGTTTGAATAGACCAATCAATGTTGTTTGGGGAAATCTCAAAATGAAGACATTTAAAAAAAAAAAAAAACAGCAGAGACCGAATTATGTCATCAAAGTACTGACCATTAAGCCTCACAAAGATAATGAAGAAAGATTATGGTGGTGCTATAAAAAGAAAAATGTAAATCCATAATCTTGTAGTTGTGTAATATTTCCAAAAATGTGCATAAAACTTAGAAATCTGAACTGAACAACATAAATGAAGACTTGACCAAACAAAAGCTGAAAACTAGGAGAGTTAAACAAGCATTGTCAAAAATCCAGTAGTGGCTCTAAACATTAGTTGTCAATTCAAGTAGGAAAATTGATACACTCCTTCCTGAGAATTTCCGATAAAAGGTATTAAAAATGATAGAGTTCCTTTGTTATGATATCAACCATACAAACTCACAAGGTTGGCAGGAGCATATAAGAACATAAGAACGCCATACTTGATCAGAACAAAGGTCCATCAAGCCCAGTATCCTGTTTTAAAACAGTGGCCTGTCCAGTTCACAAATACCTATCAAATTCTTAAAGAGTACACAGATTCCATGCTGCTTGTCCCAGGTGTAAGCAACGATTCCTTGTCCATGTTAATAATGGTTTATGGGCTTTTTCTCCAGGAACTTGTCCAAACCTCTCTTAAACCAAACTGCACTAACAGCTTTTACTATATCCTTTGGTAGCAAATTCCAGTGTTTGATTACACAGGTACGCTAAAAAAATTTTTTTTTAAACTGCCTCTAATGTTTCGATTGATTTTTACGTTTTTTGGTGCGCTGAATCCAAATCTGGTAACCAATTTGCTCCATCACGTACAGATTTTTTGCTACATTGGGTTAGCAGTTTGAGGTGAACGTTTCAGATTGAGTGCGATCGAGATAAAAGTTTCTTGGATGAATTCTTTATACTAATTGTTTAGTAGTTATTCAAATAAGAATAAAGAAAATTGTAACAAGGCAGCACATAAGAATAGAGTAATGTCAACAAAACACACTGTGATGGTAGCAAAATTGTCTGCACTTAAAACAGCCACATACATGTGCACAAACATTGAGCATATAAGAGCGAGGTTAGACACAAAGCAAAGCAAAGAAATGTGCAAAAAATGTTGTACAGGTATGTATGTAAGAATAGAAAACGCAAACCGCACCATTGCAATACATGAAGACAAACACCCGATGGTGTGAAAATAAAATTCTAATAAATGAGATCCGACACTGTGGTAATAACTAGCAAATTTTTATTTCAAAGTTTAGTAAAAACACGATATTTGTCAACACAGTTTAGATTTTAAAGTCATTCTTGGGTCAATCAATCTCCTGGTGGGCCCGTTTCTTCTTCCCCCGAATGCTTCTCTTGGTGCGCTGCTTGGCGTATTTTTCATCTGGGGTTTCCCGCAGCAGCAACCAGCAGAAATCAGCCATCATAGTGGTGTTCCATCTTCCTTGGTACCTTCTCTCTGCGTCCTTGATGTCCTGGTGAAACCTTTCACCTTGTTCTTCACTGTATGCCCCAAGTTTTCGGGAAAGTAGTTCACATGGGAGTGCAAGAAATGGACTTTCAGGCTCATGTTACAGCCTTGTTCTTTGAAGGCATTGAGCATCCTGGCAACAATATCCTTATAGTTCTCATCCCGCCTGTTCCCCAAGAATTTGAGAACAACATCCTTGAAGGAATCTCAGGCTTCTTTTTCCTTCTCAGACATCGTTTCAGCGAATGCTCCATCTGAAATGAGTTTCCTTATATCAGGGCCAACAAACACTCCTTCCTTTAGCTTTGCTTCAGAAAGTCGGGGGAACTTTGAGCAAAGGTACCAAAAGCACTTACCATCTTTTGGAAGGGACTTGATGAATTGCTTAATGAGACCCAACTTAATGTGGAGAGGTGGTAATAGAATTTTATCACGAGGTACCAAGCTCTCATGAAGAACATTTTTCTCACCGGGTCTCAAATACTCCCAAATTGGCCAGTCTTTTTTCCCCCAGTGTAAGTCGCGGGCCCAGCTATCCAACAAGCAAAGGAAGCAGGGATATTTGGTGAAACCGGATTGCTGCCCTAATAGCATGGATAGAATTTTAAAGTCTCCACAAATCATCCACTTATGCTCATCATAACGAATCTTCTGAAGAATCAGGGCCAAATTCTCATATTTTTCTTGGAGAATAACAGAGTGAGCAATAGGAACTGAAGTGAATGTGTTGCCATTATGAAGAACACCTTTTATGCTGTCTTTTGACGAATCAATGAACAGCCACCATTCAGCAGGATCATACTTGAGTTTAAACTTTTCCATCACTCCGTATATATCGTTGCAAAATACCAAATCTTCCTCTTTGCTGAAATACTTCAAAAATTGTGTCTCGCGGTTGCGGTACCAATAAAAAGTTGTTCCTGGTGACAATAGATTTTTCTGTTTAAGCCGAGAACCTAGCAGTTGGGCAGCATCTTTTGGGAGTCCTAAATCCCGGACTAAATCATTCAATTCAGCTTGAGAGAAAAGTTCAGGTTTCGGATCTGGTTCAGTTTCAAACTCGGAAGTACTGGACTCATCAGGAAAAGCCATCTGATGAGTCTCATCATGATCAGAACCGTCCACACAAATATGATCCAAAGATTTTGGTGGTTCAGGCACAGGTACTTCGTTGCTATGAGGCATAGGCCTAATTGCTGAGGGAAGGTTGGGGTAACTTATTACGTTCTTATTTTTTTAGTTGTATCCCTTCACAATGCAAGAGCAAAAATAGCAGTCACTGCTGTGGTCTCTTTGTTCACGCCACATCATAGGTATTCCGAAACAAAATGCTTGTTTTACCTTTCATCCATAAGCGTAGATCTTCCTCACATGTCTTGCACACTTTGTGAGGAGCCCACGGTTTGTCTTGATCGCCTAACTTCAAACCGAAATAGGCGAAATATACTTTTTTAATAAATGCAGAAATGTTCCTCTGCCGCTTTTTCACGGTATATTCCCCACAAATAAAACAAAAACTGTCCGGAGAGTTGACGCAACCTCTGGCTCTGTGAGCCATCACAAATATACAGCACTGCAAACTACAACTGTAGTGAACCACTTCGGAATAAAGCTGGATTACGACTGAGCAAACAAAAGGTAATAATGAACTTGCAAGAAACTGAAATTTGACAGGAACGTTCATGTCGCAACCACCGTGTTTGAGCGAGCGAAGGAGGCGAGGCGAACAGGAAAGAACATGCGCCAGCGTGAGTACTGGATTTAGCCCCCCGCCTCCCAATTGTCCTGTTAATGTATAAAATGAATACAAAACACTCTAAAATATCATGAGGGAGTGTTTCTAGTTAGTTAACCATTACAACCTCTATTTTGGGCCAAGAAAATAAACTGCAGTCGGCTAAAAAGAAATTATGTGAACATTCCTTATATGGGTAAGAAATCTAATTTTGCAAGAAAACGTGACGTGATGGAACATTTTGGCTATTTTTCCTGGATTCAGCACCCCAAAATCTATAGGAATCAGTTGCAAAACTGGAGGCAGTTTTTTGGTAGTGTACCTGTGTTATCTTTTTTCTTTGGATCATCATTATTTTACTTATTTTTTTAAATATATTTCAATTATTTTTTTAATTTTTAATGTTTTATTTCACGTTTCTTTTAAAACCTATTTTAGCCCCCTGCATATATCGTGCAATTAGTTTGGTAATCATGCCTTCTCGTAGTCCTTTACCGAACATGATACCTCTATTTTACGTTTCCCCTTTTTTGCACTTGTGCCTTTTTATGCTTCACATTTTTAATTTGTGTTTATCCCCATTGGCCTTTTAGTTTTTTAATTATAGCAGTTTATGTGCTGCAGGTCTTGCCGGCTTATTTTCACACTGTTCCTCATTTTATGTGACATCACTGGATTGCGTATATTCATGAATATGTATCGCTTTGTCTCTCTGACCTTTTATAAGGCGTGAAATTTCCGGCGTTCTTTCAGGTTTCCAGTGCTTTTATACAACAGGTAAAGTTGTTCTTTATACGCTTGCTTTTATCCTAGCAAATTCATTGCTACACACATGGCGCCCATCTGTGGCACGCACGTCTCATGCCCTATGAGGTTCGTATTTAACATTCTTCATTTTAATTAGTTACTTTCCCTATGTTTTACATTTTCCCCTGATGATTTGCACTAATTTGCTTAACCCACTAGTTTCAGTATTCTCGTATTCCTTGGCTCTTTCATGGTTTTCACTTTTGTCATGTTTAAGCGATACTAACGTTTTTATGTCATCCACAGATACCTAAACACGATGTTTCTTACACTTTGGTTTTTCCTTAGTTTTTGGTGCCTGATTTTATTTTGTATTCACATTTTAGGCTCAACTTGTATCTATGACATCCGCTTGTACTGAGGGTCCCTATATTTTCTGAAAGCAATTTTTTTTTTTTTTTTTTTTTTATTCCTGGTGTCTTCACATGTGTGCATGACTCTCGCCCGTTTCACAAATTATGTCCATTACTCCTGCTACACTACTAGAATACACACAATCATTACTTTTAAATTTAATTCTTTATTAGTGGTGCTGTCTTCAGTCCTTGTTTAGACAAGTTTTTATTGTTATTTTGTACTTCTTGGCCACTGTACCTTGTTTTATGAGATCCACATGTTTCTATACTATAGTTCCTGTTTATCTATAACTAATCGCGAGATCGGCTCTCCATCTATTTCCATATAATGATCTTATTGCTTTTTATGCTTGCTGTACCATATGGGCTTCCCGTTATCACTCCACATCATATTTATCTTTATTCCTTTTTATACATATTTTGTGTGTTTATTTCTATTTTTATTCTCCTTTTATTTTAACTCACAAAACTGTGTTTTTACAAATTTAGCTTTTTTACAGAGGTGATATATAGTTTAAAATATCACACACGTTGAGTACATCTAGGTGACATTAAGTTTGGAATATTACACACGGTGTGTACAGTTATAAGTACTATAATGCTTATCCCTGTGCCAGTTACTTTGTCTTGTGTTCCTCCTCATCCACTCCTCCTCTGCTCTCACTCTGGGCTTGCCAATATTGGCTTTTTATGTGTTTCCATTTCTTGGTGTTCCCTCCTTGTGTTTTTTCTATGTCTATATGCATGTTCTTGGAATAGTGTGTTCAGTTTTGGAGACCATATCTTGCAAAGGATATAAAAAGACTGGAAACTGTTCAGAGGAAGGCGACCAAAATGATTTGGAGCCTGCATCAGAAGCCTAATGAGAAGAGACTTGAAGACCTAAATATGTACACTTTGGAGGAGAGGAGGGACAGGGGAGATATGATTCCGACCTTTAAATACTTAAAGAGAAATAATGAACAAACAAACCTCTTCCAAAGACAGGGAAGCTTTAAAACTAGAGGGCATAACATGAAGCTGCAAGGGGGTAAACTGAAAGGAAATGTCAGGAAATACTTTTTCACTGAAAGGGTGGTGGATTCTTAGAATGCCCTCGCGATGGAAGTGTTGAGGGCAAATACAGTGACAGAATTCAAAATGGCATGGGACAGACACAGTGGATCCCTTTATAGCAACAGGATAAAATCAAAATAAACTTAACTAATTTCTCAACATACAGGGGTGTCCTACACAGAGCGGTGGGTTCACCCCTAAAACAAAGACATGGGGAGGAGTGGCCTGCATGGAGCAGTGGGTGCACCTACTCTTGCCATCTTGCTGGGCAGACTGGATGGACCATACTGGTCTTTATCTGCTGTCATTTACTATGTTACTATGTTCTCATTGAATCACTATATTTGTGTTTTAATGACATTTATTTATATTTTAATTATCTTATGTTTTATTCTATTAATGTTTTAATTATTATTTTATAATATGTTTGCAGTCCCCAGCTCCCTGAAGAAGGCTTCAGCTGAAACGCGTCGGGGTTTTGTTCGAATTAATAAAGCACTGTGACCACCACACACCACTTGCTGTTTGTGTCGTTTCTGTTCTATTGTTAGGGGTTTTCTCCTCTTGCGTTTTCTAGTTTAGAGCCGGTCACTGCCTTTCTTGCAGATGCCTTTTATGATCTTCTGTGCTTATTTGCTCGGTCTGTGACTGCTGCTACAGTGGCTCGGTGTTGGCTGTGTTGGCATTGGAATGCGGATGCTGCTTCCAAGTCCCGTCTTGCCAAGCTTCCTTTCAAGGGCTGCCGCCTTTTTGGTAAGGATTTGGTGAATGATTTGGGGGAAGTCAAGCCTCAACATTTGCCAGAGGATAAGTCCAAATCCAATTTTCATTGTCCTGCCACGTCTTTGTCTGCATCCTCATTTTAAGAGTTTGCTTCAGAGATTTTTGTTGCTACCAGCCTGGCAAATCCATTTTTCTTTGAATAGGGCTTTGTTTAAGCCTCAGTCCTTTCAGGGAATCCATCACAACTGAGACAATTTCTCCTCATCCAACAAGTTTTGACTCTTTTTCAGGATCCATTCCAGGGTGCCTTCTATGAGCAGACGCCTACTGTATTTTTCCCGCAAATGGACCCAGATAACATCGGACCAGTGAGTACTCGAGGTAGTAACACAGGGTTATGCTCTCAGCTTCACTGAGCCCATGCCAAATGTCTTCCTCATCTCTCCATACGGTTCTGTGCTCAAGGCAGCAGCTGTATGCCTGACTCTCCACCGCCGCCTTCAGCTCAATGCGGTATGCCCTTTTCCTTCCTCAGAACATAAGAACATAAGATATGCCATACTGGGTCAGACCAAGGTCCATCAAGCCCAGCATTCTGTTTCCAACAGTGGCCAATCTAGGTCATACGTACCTAGCAGTTTCCCCAAGGGAAAGAGGTTCTGGTCACTATTCCATTTACTTTATCATTCCCAAGAAGGACAGCTCCTTCAATCCTATCCTGGACCTCAAGGGGGTCAATCGCTGTCTTCAGGTGCCCCGGTTCTGGTGGAAACCCTCAGGACAGTCATTCAAGCTATTCGACCAGGCAGAATTCTCACATCCCTGGACCAGGCGGAAGCATATTTTCGCATTCCAATCCACCAAGATCATCAGCAGTATTTACGTTTTGCAGTCTTTGGTCAACATTATCAGTTTCGTGCCCTGCCCTTTTGTCTTGCCATAGCTCCTCGCTCTTTTTCCAAGGTGATGGTGTTATTAGCAGCAGCTTCCCTGAGATGACAAGGTATTCAGGTTCATCCTTATCTAGTTGACCAGAGCAATGAGTTTAGAGGAGGCTACTTCTGCAGTCTCTCAGGTCCTCTCCTTTCTGGACTGTCTCGGCTGGGTGGTCAGTTATGCCAAAAGAAATCTGTGCTCAGTTCAGTCTCTGAAATTCCTCGGTGTCCACTTTGACACATCTTTTTCTCTTACAACAGATGCAAGAAGCTCTGTGTTTAGGTCCATGCCTTCCGGTGCCTGGCAGCTCCCACTGCCTGGGATTACCTACAATTCCTTGGCACCATGGCCTCTGCTCTTGATGTAGTCCCCTGGGCCTGTGCACACATATGTGTCTGCTTCAGTACTCATTCCTGTTGCGCTGGTCCCCATTCACCCAGGACTATCAGATTTGTCTACCCCTTTCTTCAGTGGTTCACTGCAGTCTTTGCTGGTGGCTTTGTCCTTATCACTTGTTGAAGGGCTTTCTCTTGGAAATTCCACGTTGGGTGGTGGCCACCACGGACACCACCCTTGCAGGTTGGGGAGCACACTGCCAGGGACAGGCAACGCAAGGATCTTGATCTATTCAAGAAGCCTATTGGACCATCAATCACAATCGAAGCCTAGACTGTTCATCTGGCTCTACTCTTCTTTCAATCCTACCTCCAGGGTTGAGCAGTCCGAGTACTTTCCAACAATTCCACCACAGTGACTTATCTCAACAGAAAGGGTGGTACCAAATGTCCTGGAGTGGCCCTGGAAATGAGTCTGTTATTTCCCTGGGCAGAATCCAACTTCCTGGCTCTTTCTGTGCAGCACTTTGCGGGAATGGAGAACGTTCAAAGCAGATTTCCTGAGTCGTCATATCCTGGACCCCGGCGAATGGGTTCTAGCTCCATGGGCGTATGCAAACATTGTCTGTTGGTGGGATCATCTGACTCTAGACCTAATGGCCACCTCTTCCAATGCTAAGACCTCAATCTTTCAGACATTGAACGGAACCATACTCACTGCCTAGATGCTATGGTTCAGATCTGGCCCTTGAACTAGCTTCTCTACATCTTTCCTCCTTGGCTGCTAATTGATTGTGTACACTGTTGGATAGAATCACAGTCCAGATAGATAGTGCTGGTGGCCCCAGATTGGCCTTGGCATCCATGGTATGCCGATCTCCTCCAAATCCTGCAGGAGGCATCCCTACCCTTCTGTGTCCTAAAAGGTCTCCTCTTTTAGGGGCCGGTTCTTATCGATGACCCTGCTCCTTACTCACTTACTAACCTTACTAAACTCAACATATCCCACATATATAATGATCCCAATTCTAAAGAGAGATGTGAACTAAACCAAAAATATATTTGTCGGAACTAATGCCTTGAAGACAACCAATCTTCTCGCAGCATGAACGTTCCTTTTTTCTATATTATAAAATAGGGACGCAACCCTTACAAATACCCATAAGATATCCAAATCCTAGGGCATCATCGATTTAGTGTAAGAAACAAATCCAGCCAAACTGTTAGGCGATTTAGTATAGAAAATAAATCCTAGCCAGATTTTTAGGCGCTTAGTCATATTACAGTGATCTTATCTAGGCTCAGCCAACATTCAACAGTTATGTCTGCTGCTTGTCCAAACAATGGAAATTTATTTAGCTTTCCAACAAACTCCCCATTCGAAGTCCTGGAAGCCAAACATCCCAAGTCAGCTTGAGTCCAAGTCGCTCTTTCAATTTGCAACTTTATATGATGTCATAAATGTTGACCCAACGTTGTGTTTCGGGCTCCTGATGCTCCCAGCCCTTCTTCAAAACTCCGTTGCAGATGTGAACCGGCTAAATGCAGCCTTCTGCCTTTTATATGCTTCAATATAATGACGTAACTAATCGAAAACCAATAGGACAATGACCGGTTACCTAGATACAGCCCCCCTCTTTATTGAAATCTGGAGCATTCATACAATGCTCCACCAATCTACGGATGAGTTTAAACCCTCAACGAGTCTAAATGATAAATCCAGAACTGTTCCCGGTACAAAAGATGAGACCCTCTATCTCCACCTCTCATCTTTTTTCTGGGATGTGATCTAAAATTCACCACTGTAAATCCTGAAATGAGTGTTGAAAATCATGACAATGCTGGACCACGGGGGCAGACAAAACATTTGTAGTGATACGAGACCGATGTTCTTGCAATCTTTTTTTCATGCTTCATGCAGGTAACCGGTCATTGTCCTATTGGTTTTCGATTAGTTACGTCATTATATTGAGGCATATAAAAGATTTAGTTCACCTTACTCACTTACGGCTTGGCCATTGAGGTGTTGCATCGCAAAGGTTACTCGCCACATGTAGTGGCCACTCTACTACGGGCTCAACTGTCTTCTACCTCATGTGCCTATTCTCAGATCTGGCATCTTTTTTTTTTCTTCTTGGTGTTCTAAGAGATCCCTCTCTCCTTGGTGAGTTAACATTCCAGCATTCTTTCCTTCCTTAAGGACGGATTTGATAAGGGTCTCGCCCTTAATTCTTTAAAGGTGCATATTGCGGCCTTGACATGCTTTCAGGGGCCCCTTCATGGGTGGTCTCTTGCTTCTCATGTAGACGCTTCTTGTTTTCTGTGGGGCATTCTCTCCCTGAAGGCTCCCCCCATTCATCCAATCATCCCTCCTTGGGATCTGTCCTTAGAGCTTTATGAACTCACTCATGCCCCATTTGAGCCTCTCTGTAGTGCATCGCTCAAAGATTTGACTCTTAAAACTGTTTTTTTCTTATAGCAGTCACTTTGGCACGGTGTCTTTTGGAGTTCCAGGCACTTTCTTGCTGGGATCCTTTTCTGTCTTTTTCCCCGGATTCAAACAGTGCCCTCTTCTGCCTAAGGTCCTTTTGACTTTTCATGTCAACCAATCGGTTGTGCTTCCTTCCTTTTTTAAGGAGCAGTCTTTGGATAACAGAATCCTTACACCATTACCTCACACTCGCTAATAAGTTTCATCTCTCCAATGCTCCTTTTCATGGATCAGAAACCAGGACAAAAAGGTGAACTGCTTCCAGAGTGACCATTGCGTGCTGAATCAAGCAGACCATTGAGTCAGCTTTATATTTTATTGAACAAACCTGTGTCCATAGGTCTTCAAGCACATTCTACCCTTGCCGAGGCTACCTTCTGGGCAGAATGCTCACGGATAGCTCCACTAGATATTTTTAGGATGGCCACCTGGACCTCCCTCTCTACTTTTGCACGTCACTATTGCTTGGATGTCCAAGCTCGAGAAGCAGTTGCTTTGGAGCCTCTGTCTTGGCTGCAGCTGGTCTAGCAGGATGTATTTGGAAGAAGACATTTTACTTACATAATTTCCTTTCCTGGAATTCTGCTAGATCAGTCCAGCATCCACCCCTCTAGACTGTTTAGTCAGTCGCCTAGCTAAGACTCTTTACGTATCGGTGACATTACTGTACCTCACCATCTACATACTTCTTTGGCCTGCAGGTCCTGTTCACATTGTTCAATTTAGCTTGTTTAAGAGTTATTCGTTATGAACTCATTTTTGGTCTGGTTTTGTGCTTCCTTGGCTGTTTGAACTCCTGCAGCTTATGGTTTTACTGAAGCTGCCCTTAGGAGATGGGTTTTTATACCAAGGGTGATGTCACAAAGCTTTGAGCATTTTTCTTTGACTCACCATTTGCTACCAGGGGGCACAACCCACTAGTCTGGACTGGTCTAGCAGGATTCAAGGAAAGAAAATTATCAGTAAGTAAAATTTCTTTTTCAGCAGTGTCCAATACTGTCCCCATCACTGAAGTAAGACTTGCTAGCCTGTAGTTTGCCACCTTTGTTACCACTTTTTGTGAAGAGGGACTATGAGCCCTTCTCCAATCATATAAGACCTCCCTCCATCTCCAAAATATAGCCTTTAAAGGTCCCATGAGAACCTCTGAGCATTCTCAGTATTCTGGAATATATCCCATCTGGTCCCATGGCCTTACCCACTTTCAGTTTTGCAAACTGTCCGTAAACTCCTTCTGTGACTAGTGTGGTATCTACTCCATTCCCATTAGTTTCTCTGTCAATTATGCATGGTCCTTCCCCAGGATTTTCTTTCGTGAACATGAAACAGAAGTATTTGATTACTTAGCACTTCTGCTTTTTTCCTAGTCATTTTTCACAAATCGGTCCTCTGTACATTTTTGAGTCTTGCAATTCTACATATGACTTTCCTTTTCTTCCCAATATATCTAGAAGTATCTTGTCACCTTGTGTCACATCTTTAGCCATTTTTTCTTTGCATGTGCTTTTGCCATCCTGATTTCTCTATTTGCCTCTTCCAGATTTGTCTGGTATTCTTTTCTGTGTTCCTCTCTTTATGCTCTTCTGAATTTTGTGAATGCTGATTTTTTTTTTTTGCCTTTATTTGGAGAACCATATCTATTTCTTTTTCCTCTTGCTTTTATTTACTTTCCTTACATATAGATCTGTTGCTCTTTTCATAACCTCTTTCAGTTTAGCCCAGTACCTTTCCACTTATCTCCTCCCACCCTGACAGCTTCTCCTTCAGATACTTTCCTATTTTACTGAAGTATCTTTGAAATTTAGGACAGGTTTGCTGTGATTAGAACCTACCTTGGCTTTTACCTGAAACCACACTCCATGATAATCACTGCTGCTCAGGACATTAGACACACTAACATGTTAATAGATAAACACACAAATGTAGTTTTATTACATTTTAACAGGGCTTTTTTTGAAGGAGGGTATTCTGTGGTACTAAGTACAGGCACCTTTTTCATTGTCTGCTAATTCTGAGCCATAGTCCTGTATAATGAAAGAGTCCTGCACATGAGCACTTCCCCCTTTTTTGCTGGGAAAAATGCTACATTTTAATGTACTTGAGCCCAATAGAGAAGAGGCCATACCAAGGGGGTGGGGCGTGGTTACTTTCAAGATGGCGGCGTGAGTTTTCCTGGGACTATGCCTAAACACAAGGGCAAGCACAAGGCCTTGCCCGCGGAGCCTGTTCCTGCTGTTTCTTCCAGTCCAATGGACCGTTTTGTCTATCTGAGCAGAAGAAAGGGGAGATTCGAGCGGGCGCTGTGACGCCGGTGGAGGTAGACCCGGCGTTACTAGCCCTGGAGGTGTGTCTCTCCCCGGACGATCGACCGCCTCCTCAGCGTCTGACCCCCCCCCCTGGAGTCTCTTCTCACGAGTAGCGAGTCAGTTCACTCGGAAGGTGTTGGAGCTGTCTTGCCGGAGCGGGCCTCACTAGATCAGAGTGCCGGAGAGGCCCCTTTGATGATGGGGGCTGTGGATATGACCGGACGGCAGTCCTCGGACATGGAGGTGCGTTTGTCAACAAGAGGTTTCAGCAGTTGGGAGTTCCTTGGCTTTTGCTGATTTACCTCGAGATATCCCTCTGCAACGCCTGAAGGTATTCTCATTGGAATCCATCTGGGAGGCGATTTCACAGCTTTCGACTGTAGTGTATCAACAGATGTTAATGTCTTCCCAGCGTCTGGAGAAGTTGGAAGGTATAACAGATGGGATTAAGGGAGATTTGATGGTGCTTGGTGAGAAGATGAGTGCTGGTGATCAAAAAGTTTCTCAACTTTCGGTATTGACTGATTCAATTGTGAAAGAGAATGTAGCAATCCGAGGGATATTAGAAAATTTGGAAAATGCTGTTCGGGTGTCAAATATATGAGCCTTAAATTTTCCCATGGTTAGGGGGTTTTCCCCTGTGGACTTATTTAAAAAATATTTGCATGAATCTTTATCTGTACCTGAGGATTTAGTTCTACCAGTTAAAGCATATTTTCTTCCTTTGGGTAAACGTGGAGTTCAGGTTGATTTGGGGTCTTTTAAAGCCGACACACTTGATGTGTCTGCTTTGTTACAGTCCCCCAATGAAGCTGATATCAAGGTTTCTACTCTGTTAGTTACTTTCACAATTTCTTCTGACCGGGATTGGCTGTTAAAGTTATATTTTAAGAAGCATTCTGCATTATTTATGGGTAAGAGAACTATGATTTTTCCCGATGTATCCAGAGAAACCCAGAAGAGGCGGAAAGCCTTTTTGCTTTTGAGATCTGGTGTTCTTTCCATTGGTGCTACAATGTTACTTTGATTTCCTTGTAAGTGTATAGTTTACTTTAGGGATAATAAGTATTTTTTTCTTCAGCCGGAGGACTTGTCTAGGTTTGTTTCATCTCATTTGCTGACCTCTTCACCCATGGGATAACTGATCGTTATAAGTAATATGCTCTGATCCGCGCCTCCCTCTTGATGTTAGTACTTTATTTTTTTTTCCTCGATATGGTGTGAGGCTTTACCTGGCCTCATTTAACTGTTTTCCTTACATTCCCCCTTTGGGTTTGTGGGCTACATAACCCTGAGTATAAGAAAAAAATTCTTCTTTGTTTATTAGTGGTGGTGTATTTTTTCTTTGTGTCCAGTGTTGTATTTCTGTACAAGCATTTGCTTGATTGTTATTGTAAAATTGCATAAATATTAAAAAAAAAAAAGGCCATACCGAGACTTTGGTGTTAGGAAAAAAAAAGTTGATCAAATATAGGTCTCATGTGAACAGAATTAATGTGGAGGGCACAAGACAACCTCTTTAAGTAGATGGTGGAAAGTTGAAACTTGTATGGTTCTCAGACTCAGTTAAAGCTGGCCATTGATAGTTTCAAACTTTTTTAAATGCTGTCCCTTTACAGGACATAGGGTAAATTTCAAAACACATTTCTGTAGGTAAAATGATGCTTTACCTGTTGAAATGAGTTCTTATAAAATTGCCTGCCTGATGTGTGTCGATGTATGCACATACAGCCTGTATGTGCACTGTTTTACCAACAGTACATAAGAACATAAAAAATGACATTTTGGGTCAGCCCAAGGTCCATCAAGTCCAGTATTGTTTTTCTAACAGTGGCCAGTCCAAGTCACAAGTACCTGGCAGGTTCCCAAAAAGGTACACTGGTTCCACAATGCTTGTCTAGGAGTAAGCAGTGGATTTTCCGGGTCCTCTTAAATAATGGTTTATGAACCTTTCCTCCAGGAACTTGTCCAAACCATTTTTTTAAATCCAGCTCTACTAACATCTTTTACTACAGCTTCAGTAACGAATTCCAGAGTTTGATTACATGTTGAATGAAAAAATAAATTCTCTGATTAGTCTTAAATGGGTTACATTGTAGCTTCATTGCATGTCCCCTAGTCTTTCTACTTTTTGATGGAGTAAATGACCAATCTACATTTACCTGTCCCACGCCATTCATTAATTTATAGACCTCTATCATATCTTCCCTCGGCCATCTTTTTTCCAAGTTGAAGAGCCCTAACCTTTTAAGCCTTTCCTGATAGGGGTAGTCTTCCATCCCCATTACCATTTTGGTGGCTCTTCTCTGTACCTTTTCCAATTCTGATATATCCTTCTTAAGATATGCTGACCAGAATTGCACACAATAATCAAGATGTCGCACCATGAAACAATACCACAGGCATTATAATATCCTTGGCTTTATTCAGTCCTTTCCTTATGATTCCTGGCATTCTATTTGCCTTCTTCGCTGCCACTACATACTGGACAGAGGTTTTCAATGTATTAGCCGCAATGACGCCTAAATCCTTTTCCTGGGTGGTGGTTCCTAATGTGGAGCCTTGCATTGTGTAACTGTAGTTTGGATTGTTCTTTCCTAGAAGCATAACTTTGCACTGGTCTACATTAAATTTTATCTGCTATTTGGATGTCTAGTCTTCCAGTTTATCAAGGTCCTCTTGCAATTTTTCACAATCCTCTTGGGTTTTTAACAACTTTGATTAATTTTGTGTCCTGCAAATTTGACTACCTTGCTCATTATTCCCATTTCTAGGTCATTTATGAATATGTTAAAAAGCAGTGGGTGCAGCACAGATCCCTGGGGTACTCCACTATTCACCTTTCTCTATTGAGAAAATTGACAATTTAGCCCTACTCTGTTTTCGATCTCTTAACCAGTTCCTGATCCACAATAGTACACTGCCTCCTATCTCATGACATTTTTATTTCCTCAAGAGCCTCTCATGAGGCACCTTATCAAAGGTTTTCTGAAAGTCCAGATAAACTGTCTACCTGTCTCACTTTTATCTACCTGTTTGTTCACATCTTCAAAACATATAACAGATTTAATAAAACAAGTTCTCCTTTGGCTAAATCCATGTTGGCTTTCTCCCATTAAACCATGACTATTGTCAGACGGCTGCCTGGGTGAAAATCTTCACAGTCTTGGCAAGTGCATATCTCTATATGATTTGCAAGGTATTGTGGACAATGTAGTTCATTCACACCAGACACAGTTACTGACAATAATTTAGTTGTGCTCTTGGGTAAAGCCAATAAGATATTTATTTATGGGGTTATTTCTCCCAAC
The DNA here is from genome assembly GCA_033557465.1 of Ichthyophis bannanicus. Classification (NCBI taxonomy): domain Eukaryota; kingdom Metazoa; phylum Chordata; class Amphibia; order Gymnophiona; family Ichthyophiidae; genus Ichthyophis; species Ichthyophis bannanicus. The sequence goes on along the minus strand of CM066049.1, from coordinate 111,150,676 downwards.
ACAGATATGCTTGGTAGCACATAAATTAGGTTACTTGCTTTCAGTGTTAACTTGGAAAAACAAAGTTAAAATCAGGAAAACAACAAATGAAAAGCCACAAAGCAAGAAACAAACTGTTCTTTTCAGGTTAACTTCTGATTACTTCCCACATAGATACAGAAGTGATTCTCTCCTAGCTCACAAGCAATTAGGTAAGGCTTAATTGCTAGCAGTTACCAGCTGAAACCCCTTAGCTGGCTTGCCTTCCACTGTGTGGGTCAAATCCTGCTTCAGGAGCTTTTATGAGTAGATTAAAGAACAAATTTGTATTTCTTTGTGATGGTTGCTGTACTTTATAACAGAAAGTTACCAACGGAGTTTAGATAGAGAGCAGTCCATATAAACAGGATCCTCATCTGCTATTATTCCCCCTTGTTCAACAAGCATGGGTTCAATATCATGGATTGGCACAGATGAATCTCTCAATGGAGCATTTTCAGGAGAATACTTGTTTCCCTGCTGTCTTTCAAGGTTATAGCTAGGGCATAGATCAGTGTTCATACCTGAGCTTCCATTGCTGCTAGAGTTCCTCTCTATATAGCCTGGCCAGTATGTAGTCCAGTTCTTATGTCCAGCCTTCCAATCCAGATCCCTGGACACTGGATCTCTCTTCACATACCTTCTGGCACAGGTCTTAGGGTCCCTTCCACGTGCAGCCGTCTCCCTCACAGGTAGCCTCTGGTGATTCCTAGCTCTGCAGCACCATTCCTCTGGCTTTCCCCAGTCCAATGGTGTATGCTGGCCCTTGGAATACCTCCCAGTATACGTACTGCTTTGGACTCTTCTAGACCTCTCAAAGGCTTTTCTCTTCCTTCTTCCAAAGGGTCTCTTTCCCTCTCTGTCCGTCCGGTTTGGCTTCTGCTTCTGATGATCCTTCAGATGAAACTGATGATCAAACTCAAGCTGATTCTCAGGATACTGAGGACAATTCTCTGGATATCCAAGGTGATCATGAAGATGGTCATCTGTAGAATAAACTCTACTCTTATTCTGCTTAGATGAGTGCTCCTCCCTAACACAGCGCAGCTGTGCTGAATCAGGCCCTGCCCTTTGAGATGAGTGCTTAGGGATTACCTCATAGCCCTCCTGATTGAACACACGTTTCCCCACTTCAGCTCCTCTAATGGCTGTTGGAAATCTGGTGCATTCTGGGACTGGTAGTCTTTTATGGGAAAATTCTGTTTTCTTATTTCTACCAGAACTGACAGGTTGCTTGTTCAGAGTCACTTCACCTTTTCTATAGCTCCTTCCTGAGCTATGATAAGCTTCCTTATCACACTATCTACATGTTCTGTAATTTTAATCTTTATAATGGTTTCTGCCATTTTGCCCAATACTGATGTCAGGCTCACCTGTCTGTAGTTTTGCAGATCACCCCTGGAACTCTTTTTAAAAATTGGCATTACATTGGCACCAATCTCCATTCCTCATGTACTAAAGATGATTTTAATGATTACTAATAGTAGGTCTGCAGTCTCCTAGTTCAGTAATCTGAGGCATTTTGGGGGTTGGTTACAGTAGGCTTTGCATTCATGTGCATACCTTTTGAAAATTCAGTCATATGCATGTGATTTAACCATGAAAATCTGCATGCACCAAAGAGCAGCTAGAGCGATGCATCTTTTTCCTGTTGTAATTTTCCAAGCAGATTTGCCCATGTGCTTTCACTTTGAAAATGTGATAACCCATGCAGAGAGCAGTAGGGGTGGGCATACCGTTCATTAGTGCATCTTAAATTTTGTGCACATGAAATTGATTTTAAGGTGTACTAGTCTATGAATTAATCTGCATTGTGATTAGTGTGCTTTTAAACACTTATAGTGCACTTTTAAACTGTCTAGTGAAATAAACTAAGAATTGCACAAATAGAGGGAAGAATTCAGAAGACAAACCCCTGAATGTTTTCTATTTCCTGAGCATATTTGCTGAGGAGTTTGCATGTCTTTTACCTGTACAAGCAGTTGTAAAATTACCCCTAAGTCAGTATTTCCTTTCCATGGGTGGTCTTTTGCTAGTTATTGTTGATATAAATTACTGAACACTCTGTTTTTCACTGCTTTAAAGGTGTTTGATTTAGTAAGCTTTTTTTCCCCTCTTAGATCAAATGAGATCATAGGCTTGACGATATATTTACTACAGCACATTAGGCTTTTGCAGTTAACAAGGTGTTTTTGTGCAAATAAAACTGTTAGCTGCAAAAGCCATGCATTATCTTTAGGGGCGTGCACAGCATTTCCCCAGTAGATAACGCACTGAAATTGCAGAGAGCACAGCCCGGCGGCACTGTTACACATAACGCCACCTACTGAGATGATGTTCTCTGCACCCGCTCTTGTTTGCGACTTTGCTGGTTACCGTGTGCTGTTGACACAGCTGCTCTCCACCCACTCTAATAGTTAATGATGTTTATGCAGATAGCAAAGACAATTGCTGCGCTATTAATGCAGCCAGAGAGCGCAACTTAATCAACTTGCCCCTAAGTAATTTGGGATATAGCAATCCAGTCCCTGTTTTACCCATTGCATCCGTAGATTTGTAGACCTGCTTGTAATGGGGGTTGGAAGAGTGTGTAAAACTAGGGCTGGGGCAACATGTCCTGAAAAACACAGTCAGCTGGCAACTCCATACTGCAGTGAAAGAATTTTGTCTTGGGATCAAATTTATAATTCTCCATAGGCTATTTTTTTAAAATGGGGACCAGATAACTTTTAATCCCCCCCCCCTTTTTTAAATGTTGTTAAGGAGGATGGATTTTTGTTGTAGATATAAAGGGAGACTATTTCAAAGCAAGGGAGCTGGGAATGCAGTGATAGGCGGCATGTACAGTGCGTTCCACCAGATATGAAATGTAGAAGGGACTGTAAACAGAGGGGTGTAGGGTTCATGGAGAATGCATGGATTAGCGGAACAGGACACATAGCTACATATTGAGGTTGATCAGAGTGAAGAGCATCATGAGTAAGAATCAAAATTGTGTATTTTATATGGTAGAGAACAAGGAGCCAATGCTGTCAGGCCAAAGGAACAGACACATCATCAAACCTATGAATGCACAAGAGTTCCACAGCAGGTATTCTCTTTAAGTTGTAATCGGTGAAGAAGAGTTCCAGGAAGACCATTATAAAAATGCATTGCTGTAGTCAATCTTTGAAGTAACCAAGGAACAAATGAGAATATTTTAAATCCAGGGAAGATAAGAGAAGCTTACTAAGGAACAAATGTGATTTAAAGGATAAGTCAGAGTCTAAATGAACCAACCGGGTATGAGCTGCTTATATGAAAGGTGGGTGAATACACAAAATGAGGAGGAAGAGGAAGAGTGAGTGGTCTAGAGTTGGCTTTCCACTTACAAACATTGAGTGAGAACTTGTTTTGTTTAGCCAGTCTACTACTGAACTTAGACTAGAGTGAAGTATTGCCCAAATGTGTATATGATCAGCATAGCTCTAAGGATCACTGCCAAGAAACTGAATCAAGGTTGTGAGTGGGTCAATAAAAATATTATAATTGAAGCAAGAAGGGGAATCTTGAGGGACCTAGAAAGGAGACTGGAAAGACTCCCATCTTCTGACTGCTTACTCTTTCAAAAAGACATAATCATGCTTCTTGTAGCATGGTTATCCCAAAATATTAACCATGATAGACTAATCAACTTTAAATTAACAACTAATACTTTCACGGAACCTAAAAAACTCACCCCCCATCAAAGAAATCGTAACTGCTACCTCTCTAATGCAAGATCAATTCGAAATAAAATACCAATTTTCTATGATATTATCACTGAACAACAACCCGACATGCTTTGCGTGACAGAAACCTGGCTATCAGACTCAGACACCATACTCATTAATCAACTAAAGCCACCGGGCTATGAAATATTTCATACACACAGAACTCTAAAAAGAGGCGGAGGTGTCCTCATTATGATAAAAGATACACTTCAAGCAAAACTTACCTCATCAACAAATCTGGACAACACTGATGCTCTCACAATATAAGTAAACCATCTCTGCATATGCCTAGCGTACCGCCCACTGGACCAAAGAGTTGAAAACTTGGATAGACTTACTGAACTTCTAGGCTCCTCCACAGAAAAGAATCCTGTGATTCTACTGGGTGACCTTAACCTGCCCTCGCTGTCATCACCGCACCTAACTTAATTCCTGAACACCATCGAGGACTTGGAATTCCACCAAATTAGTAGCCACACCCATAAGAAGGGTAATCTCCTTGATAGTTTTTCTCCCAAAAAATCTCCATGAAGCATTCAACCCAGCTTCAATGAACATTACACAGGTTCCCTGGTCCGACCACCATCTGATTAATTTCAACATTCAATACGAAGATAACCAACAACACAGGAAAGCGATGCAATCACCCCTTCACCGTTTCAAGAAATTTAATAAAGATGAATTTCTGGATAAAGTCATCCCCAACCTATCCACCGACCCAAGTGATCTTGAAGAAGCGATAGGCAACTGGAACAAAATCATATATAATGCTGCCAGACAAGATAACATACTCTCCAATCCAACCAGAAAATATCAAAATGCTCCATGGTTCCAAACCTCTATCAAAACATTAAAAACAGAATTAAGAAAAGCTGAACGAAGATGGCGTAGAACTAAATCGCTAGACCATCTCGCCGAATACCAGGCCCTACTCACAAAATACAAGAAGTCAATTGACAAATCCAAGAAAAACTATTACTCAGGTATTCTATCAAAATCTCTAAACTGGCCTAGAGAGCTATTTAACATTGTCCAGAATCTAACCAGCAAAAACTACAATTCTTCCACCACTGAATGTGACATATCTCCTCAAACACTAGGTATCCATTAATTACATGAATAAAGTCAAACCTATTACACAAACCTTCCCTACAACCATATTAGCAAAACCTGACCCACTTAACTCCTGGTCTAATTTTCACACAATATCAAAAGAAAACCTGAAGAATACAATCACCAAACTAAACACGACAACATCATCTCTCGATCCTTGCCCAGTTAACTGGTTGAAAAATACCTTACCTGAACTATCATCATTTATTCTCCTGATAATCAACCTCTCACTCAAGCAGGGTTTCTTGCCACCATCCCTCAAACATGCACAAATCCGCCCAATACTAAAAAATAACTGTCCAGACAAAACCTTCCCTAAATCTTAGACCTATCTCCAGTATCCCATTCCTGGCAAAACTCACAGAAAAAGTGGTCCAATTGCAACTCCAGGACCACATCGAAACCTCAGCCCCTCTCTCCCCCCCCCCCCCCCGGATGACCAGCAATACGGTTTCCGACCATACCACGGTGTGGAGAGGCTGCTCATGGTACTAATGGACACTTTGATACAAGGCATTGATGACCCCAAACAGGCATTCATCCTCCTATTTCTAGACATCACGGCAGCCTTTGATAGTGTTAACCATGCTTTTAATGTTATCAAGGCTCCAACAGATAGGATTAACAACTACTGTTTTTAAGTGGTTCACATCATACCTAAGTGATAGAACTTAAGCGGTAAGAATCAACCAGAACACTTCATATACCTTCAGGCAGATGCACGGGCTCCCTCAGGGTTCGGCACTCTCCGCCCTCCTCTTTAACCTATATCCTCAGCCTATATGCTCAATTTTCACCAAATACCACATAAATTACCACATTTACGGGAATGACATTATGCTTTACATTCCATTCAAAATACCAAACCTGCCTACTCAATGCCTCTCAGACTGTTTTAATGAAATATCACTATGGCTAACATCACACCATCTACTTATCAACCATTCAAAAACTAAAATCTTATTCGTTACCAGAAATCAAAACTTCATACCTCCATCAACAATCCGCCTACAGGACTCCGACATCTTGGTAAAGAAGGAGGTGAAATACCTAGGAGTCATAATTGACCAGACTCTAAGCATGCAAACGCACATCAAGAACACAGTATCCAAAATTTATTATAAACTCAAACTTTTAAGGCAGCTCCGACCACTAATTCACTTGCAGGACTTCATATCTGTAATACAGGTGCTTATCATGCCACACTTTGACTTTGCCAATTAAATTCTCCAAGGAACACTTAAACACTCAATCGTGAGGCTCCAAATAGCCCAAAACATTGCTGCCAGAATTATTAAGAACATCAGCACCATTGAACACACCACACCCACACTCTACGATCTTCACTGGCTACCTATCCAAAGCCGGATAAATTATAAAATACTGGTAACTACATTTAAACTAATCTACAATCTAGCACCTTCATTCTTACACACAATCATCAATATGGAAAAACCCACCAGAAGCCAAAGAAGTAAAAATTATAACAAACTAACTGTACCCAAGGACTTCAGAAAAAGCAAGAAAATGACAAACTGCAAAGCATTCTCACACATTGCACCGACACGCTGGAATGAGTTACCCGCTGAACTCAGAGAAATTCATGATCTACAAACGTTCTGTAAAACCTTAAAACGTATCTTTTCATGCTACATTGTAGCCCCCTAACAATCCCTCACAAGCGTACCGAATTCAACACCTTTCACTCCCACAACAGTCGGCCTGAGCAGCTAACCCACCATTCAGGCTGACCCCCTTACAATCCCATGTGATGAACTCCACGTAAAAACTACCCTCACTGCTGTCCGAATAGCATATTGTAAATAGTTCAACTGATGCCATGTAATTGGATTGTATACCCAACAGCTCAATGTAAATAGTTTTATACAATGGAATCAAGTATTTGTTCGTACGTTTATTGTAAACCCAACAGTTTAATGTAAATAGTTCCAACTGTAATAATGTAAGTGAATCGAGTACCTGTTGTACAATTCATATCATTGTTCCATGGAAACCATGTTTGATACTTGGGAAAACACGGTATATAAATGTATATTAAATAATTTAGTTTTATTTATTTAACATTTCATATATACCGCCTTTCATGATATCAAGGTGGTTTACATTGAACAAACTGAAATTACATTGAACAGGGCATTATAACTTGGAATTAACTATTTTACAGGGAACATGGGCTATGGAGGGTTAAGTGGCTTGCCCAAGACCACAAGGAGCACCTGTGGGACTAGAAACCCCAGTCCTTCCAGCCCAAGGTTGCTGTCCTCTAGTGGGATTTGAACCCCCGACCTTCTGGCCTGAGGTACCTTGCCCCAACCACTAGGCCACTCCTCCCTTATGTTGGCCTTCTAGTTTTTTCCTTATCTCTGTATAACCTCTCCTCCCTTTATCTAATTTCCTCTCCCGAATCTGCCTTTTTTTTTTTAATTTTGTTTTTCATTTCTCTTTATTTGTTAAATGTTTCTTTTATACTGCCTTTCAGATTAGTGGTTTACATAGAACAGTAAACTTGTTATACATGGAACAGTGAATATTGAATGTAGTGCAAGCAATAGCGGTAGGGTCGGCCTGTCCACTAGGCGGCTGCCTAGAGTGGCTGGCGGCAGCGGCACACATGGGTGACCATGCCACCCCCCCCCCCCCCAGTTGCCACTGATTCTGTTTGGTGGGAGAGGTGTGCCACGTCACAAAAAAACTGCCGCTTTTGGAAAGACTGCAGTTGCCTGGCTCCCCCTCCCGAGATGGGAGTCTGCAGCAGTGAAGGGGGGAGGGGGGTGGCGAGTCTGTGGTTTCTGCCTAGGGCGGCAGAAACCCTTGGGCCAGCCCTGGTGAGAGGTGAACATTTTAGAGGAGTGGCAGAGTAGATCTGTGTACAGGGGGAACAATATTTAAATAGGGCTAAATACATAGAACGATCCAGATATGTGATAGCATATTGGTAGTTGGAGGGAGAGGGAGCCGTTTACATTGTGTCTGTGCTGAAGTATTCTTGGAATAGGAAGGTCTTTAGTTTTTTACGGAAATCACTGCAGTCTTTGGCGTCTCTTATGTCTCCCTATTTGTGTTTCTCTTTCTCCTACTGCAGTGCTTTTTTTCCCCTCCTTTTCATCTCTATTGTGTTTTTCTTTGATCAGAGTGGCTTAAAGCCACTGTTTGCATTCACGACATGTATGTAGGTTCTCCTTAAACATTCCATAGCTTCACAGAACACTACAAGGACATCACATGAACTGTTCAAACAAACTCCCTCGCTGCTAATAAAATGTAAAAATGTAAATAGCTCCCGTACATAGCTCATACTGTATATAGCCTACAGCTGTAGATAGCCTACAGCAAGAAAATGTAAAAATGTATATTCCTGTACAGAGCTCCTACTGTATATAGTACACTACGGAATCAACCCCACACCACTCAAGCACACATACCTCAATGTATCACTGCATGCCCACACCCACACCCACACACCCTGCCTCTTGATTTGTTTGCAGTATAATCGGCTTTGATTTTAGGATAAAGCGGTATATAAATCTGTTTAAATAAATAAATAGCTGGATCCTAGGGAGGGGCTGAAGTATCCCATACTGCAGAGGGAATGTCAGAGAGTAGACACTTCTATAGATGTTTGGTGTGGGTGGTGAATTTTAGGATAAAAGGTAGCCTTCACCCATTTTTTGATCCAAAGACCTTGCTATAGAAAATCTAGCCCTAACTTTCACAGTAAAAAGAATGCATTTTGTACTGTGCTAATATGACCATTAGGTGGCGGTGTTGCATTTTCTAAGAACAAAAACCAATAGATATCTATATACACACAAGCTATGTGTATGTATAGAGGCCTGCAATTGTGTTGCCTGTATATATCTTTAAGCCAAGTTTACTTCAGACTGTAACCCTAAGTTAAGTAGCAGCTTCAGCGTTGTTGGTAAACAAATATAAAAAAGCTGGTGCATGCGAATGTAGAAATGCATAGTGATTGTACGAGGTTGTGAACCTACTTACTACTACTACTATTAAACACTTGTAAAGCGCTACGTATGCAGTGCTGTACCACCAAAAGTATCAGAGAGAGTCCCTGCACGTCCGAGCTTACAATCTAGTCAAGAAAATACATAACATTAGTCAATTCGATACAAAACATTAGTCAATTCGATGGGTTTTACCGTTCGGTCATGAAAATGGTGGGGGTTAGATTAAGATGAAGGATAGAAGTCAGGATCTGAACGTGAGAGGGAAGAGGTGGGTTTTTAACCTGGATTTGAAGAGGGCTAGGGAAGGTGCCTGGCGTATAGACTCGGGTAAGCTGTTCCAGGCATAGAGAAATGGGGAGGGGGGAGGTAGATGAGGGTGTGGGGAATTGGAGGGTAATCTTTTGGATTTTGTCATGGAAGTAGTTGGCAAGGGTTTGGGCAGAAAGTGAGGGCGGAACTGGGGGAGGGGGACCTTGAGGAGAGAACTGAGGGTGTTAGATGCGGCGAGGATCAGAGGCAAGGTAGTTGGTCAGATGGGTGAAGTAGTTTTGTTTCGCAAGTGCTAAGGCTGACTGGAAGCAGCCAAGCATGAATATGAAATGCAGAAGGTCTTCAGGGAGCGGGATTTGGTCCAGGCACGTTCAGCAGAATGGGCACAGATGCGTAAGTAGCGAGTTGTAGATGAGAGCCAGGGCTGAGGAGTAGAATGTCTAATGGGAAAAGGGGTGGGTGGGGCAAGAGTGTCGAGGGCCGAGGATAGTACAGCATTATAAGAGGCTACTGCCTCGTCGACGGATTTGGAGGACAAAATGGAGGAAAGAGATGGGGAGATGGTGGAGGAGAGAGTTAAGGGATCAATATTATGAATGTTTCTGAATAGGTCGGAGGAGACAGGCCGGGCTTGAGACAGTGGAAGCTGAAGATTGAAGGTTAAAAGGTGGTGGTCAGATGGGGGAAGAATTGAGTTGTGGAAGTTTAAGGGTGAAGAGTTAGAGAAGAATATCAGGTCAAGGCAATGGCTTTGCGTGTGGGTGGGGGCTGTGGAGCAAAGTTGGAGGTTAAATGGGGAGGTGAGGGCAAGGAGCTTTAAAGCATGGAGATCGGAAGGATTGTCAACGTGAATATTAAAGTCGCCAAGAATAAGAGTGGGGGAGGAGGGATCTAGAAAGTTGGAAAGCCAGGAGTCAAAGTCAGTGAAGAAGGTTGATTTGGATTTGTTGGGTGGGCGATAGATAACAGCTACACGGAGGGGAAGTGGTGTGAGGAGACAAATGGAGTGGACTTCAAAGGAGAGGGCAGAGTGAGATTGAGGCAGCAGGAGGGGTTGAAATTGGCAAGAGGGAGAAAGTAGGAGCCCAACACCACCACCGCGGCCAGTGGAACGCGGTGTATAGGAGAACTGGTAGCCCCCATGGCAGAGAGCAGCTGCGGATGTAGTATTGTCTGGGTGGAGCCAGGTCTCAGTTAGGGCAAGAAGGTGTAGTGCATTAGAGATGAAGAGATTGTGAGTAAAAGGAAGTTTGTTAGAGACTGAGCATGCGTTCCATAGGGCGCATGAGAATGGGAGAGTGGAGGGGGAAAGGAGAGGGATGTGGATAAGGTTGGTTAAGTTATGTGAGGACATCTTTCGACAATGAGGCAGTGGTCTAAGGGGACTGTTACGTGAGGATCTATTGCCAGGGCAATACAGAGGTCTGGATGAACCAGGGTATGGGTGTGTGTGTCTGGATGAATGTGCCCTCCAAGAGGGACATGAGGGAGGGGGAGTGAAGGGGGGGCATTGATGATATCAGATAAGGGGTGTGAGGATTTCTTTTTAGGGTGGGACAAGGCTCTAAGGGGAATAGGTTTGAGGTTGGGGTAGATTCCTCTGGTTGAGAGACTGGGGTATGAGTGAAGGAGTGCAGAAGGGGAGAGTAGAGGGATATGGATGAGATTAGATAAGGTGCGTGAGGAGCTCTTCTTGGAATGAGAAAAAGATCGAGGGGGCCCAGGGTTGGAGTTGATATTACCTGATGAGAGAAGGAGGAGTAGTAGAGAGCTGGGTAAGGTTGAGACAGTACGGTGGAAGCGAGGGTGGGGTTGTCTTAACGAGAGAGGGGTTGGTTGAATGAGGGGGAGGGGGAGATGTAGCTCAAGGGCTGATGCTAGGTTGGAAGATAGAATGGAGAAAGTAGTGAGGAAGCTAGAGGGAGAGTAGGGGGGAGAGGAGTGAGGGTTTTGGTAGGAGGGAAGACAATTGTGGAGTATGAGGAAGAGAAGGACAATGTGATGTGGGGCCATAGTAGGGGAGTAAAGGGAGCAAAGCAGCGTGAGTTATCTTGCAGGTGATGAGATGACTTTGGATTTTAAGCAATGTGCAGTATAGGTTGGGTTACAAATGGGGACTACACGCTAAGCACTATGGGTTGGGGTTAAGGGTAAGGTAACATAAGGTAAGGGTAGTGGCCAGTGCAGCAAGGTTTAAGTACATATAAAACCATACATAAATAACACTTATACCCACCATTATCAGCACAGTTTTAATATAGTTTTATTTAATGGTTCTTTGCTGATAATGGTGGGTATAAGTGTTATTTATGCATGGTTTTATATGTATTTATAATTATTTATATTCACTATGGTTTTAATATTTAAGTTATATTGTCCATTATTTATTCATTCTTAGGTGTTTTAAGTATTTGTTTATTCATTGATATAATTGTTTTTATTGTATGTTGTATAGCCTGCCCCTGAAGAAGGCAACGAAACATGGCCTGTGTCAGGCTTTAGGCTTATATTTACGAATAAAGAACATCCTTCCTTTGCTGTCCGCGACTTAGACTGGGTGGTTACATAGCATGTGGACGTGTGCTTTCTGTTGGTACCCCTGGTGTCAATCATTATTACAACTACTTTGTATGCATTGAAAACTATTAATATAGTTATTAATATAACAAGTTGAAAATTGCATACTTACATCGTGATATAATGGCCCATTTCCCTTTCCTCATATGTCGGGGGGGGGGGGGGCTGTGAAGACACATGTTAACTATGTACTATTAACATAGCAGTGGATCTGGGCCTGTATGAAGCATCTTGTGCATATATTTGTGAATTTCTTGGGAGAGTGTGTCTGTGTAGTGGTACAGCATCATATATGGTTGGCGTGCGTATGTGTATAATGAAGAAAATATAGTAGGGTGTGGGTATGTGCCTATGTTCATGTCTGTGGGCAGGGGCGGCCCAAGGGGGGTGCGGGGCCATGTGCGGAGACTCGGTGCGGGGCCTCATTTGCATAAGGGTCCTCATTTGCATAAATATTTGCATAATGTTACCATACACGAACTTTTAGTAAACATGCCTCTTAATGAGTGTATGAATAAAGAAAGACTAAAAGACTTCTACATTACTATAATCCAGTGCCAACCGCCAGACACATTAGGAACTACTACAAACACTGCCCATTTAGAACCCATAGCAAACCCGCCGTATCCTAACAGCACTACCAGGACTCATAAAGCACCATACCCTAACTATCAAAAGGAAACGCTGCAAATATTAAACCAATACATTTCAGAGAACAACAATACATGACCTACTGGGGAAAGAGAACAAGTGGCAATGTCAAATAGGAATTACATAAACAGAATACCTCAGCTCAGTTACACATGAACAGAACATAAACCATCACCAAACAAGGAATCACAATTTAGAAACAGGAAGACAATAATTAAACTGGGAATCCCAAAAGCCAAACTTGGAATGTACAACACTGTAGAAATAAAACTATACATTAATTTGCTCTTGTACTAAACAAAGCGCAGACGTTAATGATGCACATTTCCCAGAGCTGACATATTCCAATTAATAAATTCAAAATAAAGAGATATTTTTCTACCTTTTGTGCATTTTTTTTCAGCTGCAATTGCTCCAGCCACTTTCTTCTGGTTTCTTCGTGTCTTCCGCTAATTCTTCATCGTCTGCTGTCCATTTGTCTTTTCTTCTCTCTTCTAGTTTTTTTCCATTCTCTCTCTACATCTGCTTTAACATACTAATCTTTCTCCTTTTCCTCTTTCCTCATTCCTATTTCATCCACTCAAATTTTACCCCTCCATCCTCAATCCCCACTTACTCTCCCAATATCCGGACAATTGTAGATTTGTCTTCCCTCCCACACAAAATATTTTTTCCCTCTCCATTTCACTCTCCCAGCTCCATCCCATTCTAATCCTCCCCCAACATCAGCTCCATTCTAGTTCCAGTCCCACCCAGCATCCGCTCCCTTCTAGTCCCCGCATCAGCCCATTTCCAGTCCTAGCCCCCCATAAGCCCATTTCCAGTCCTAGCTCCCCCATCTATTTGCAGTCCCATCCAAGTCCCTCCATCAGCTCATTTCCAATCCCAGCCCCCCATGAGCCCATTTCTAGTCCTTTCCTAGCCCCACCATCAGCCCATGTCAAATCCTAGCTCCCCTCCACTCAGCCCATTTCCAATCCAAGCCCCCCCTGAGCCTACTTCCGGTTCTAGCCCCTTCATGAGTCCCTGTCATTCCTAACCCCCCCCACAGCCCAGTTCCAATCTTAGCACCCCCCAACCGCCCATTTCCCGTCCTCTTCTAGCCCCCCCATCAGCGCAGTTCCTGTCCTAGCCCCCCCTCACCCATTTCCAGTCCTAGCTCCCTCCCCCTCACAACCCATTTCCATTCCAAGCCCCCGTCCCCATCAGCTATTTGCAGTTCAAGCCCTCCTTCCACTCAGCCCATTTCCAGTCCTAGCCTCCTCATAGCCCATTACTAGTCCTAACCCCCCATCAGCCCATTACGTCCTAACCCCCCATCACCCTATTTCCAGTCCTAGCCCCCCATCAGCCTATTTCCAGTCTTAGCCCCCATCCCATAGCAAATTACCAGTCCTACCCCCCATCATCCAATTTCCATTCTTAGCCCCCCATAGCCAATTACCAGTCCTAACCCCCCCATCACCCTATTTCCAGTCCTAGCCCCCCATCAGCCTATTTCCAGTCTTAGCCCCCCCCATAGCCAATTACCAGTCCTACCCCCCCCATCAGCCCACTTCCAGTCTTAGCCTCCCCCCCCATGGCCCATTACCAGTCTTAACCCTCCCCCCCATCAGCCCATTACCAGTCCTAACCCCCCCCCCCGGCCCATTACCAGTCCTAACCCCCCCCATGGCCCATTACCAGTCCTAACCACCCCCCCCCCATCAGCCCAATTCCAGTCTTAGCCCCCCCATAGCCCATTACCAGTCCTAACCCCCCCCCCATCAAGCCCATTTCCAGTCCTACCCCCCCCCAATGCCCATTTACATGTCTTAACACCCCCCCCCATCAGCCCACTTCCAGTCTTAGCCCCCCCATAGCCCATTACCAGTCCTAACCCCCCCATCAGCCCATTTCCAGTCCTACCCCCCCACTTCCAGCCTTAGCCCCCTCCCCATAGTCAATTACCAGTACTACCCCCCATCAGCCCATTTCCAGTCTTAGCCCCCCCATCAGCCCATTTCCAGTCCTACCCCCCCACTTCCAGCCATAGCCCCCCCCCCCTAGCCCAATACCAGTCCTACCCCCCCCCCACAGCCCACTTAGCCCCCCCATAGCCAATTACCAGTCCTAACCCCCCCCCATCAGCCCATTACCAGTCCTAGCCTCCCCCCCCCATGGCCCATTACCAGTCCTAACCCCCCCCCAGCCCACTTAGCCCCCCCCAGCCCACTTAGCCCCCCCCCATGGCCCATTACCAGTCCTAGCCTCCACCCCCCATGGCCCATTACCAGTCCTAACCCCCCCCATCAGCCCACTTAGCCCCCCCCTTAGCCCATTTCCTTTCCTAACCCCCCCCCCATCAGCCCACTTCCAGTCTTAGCCTCCCCCCCATGGCCCATTACCAGTCCTAACCACCCCCCCCCCGGCCCATTACCAGTCCTAACCAGCCCCCCCCCCGGCCCATTACCAGTCCTCACCACCCCCCCCCCATCAGCCCACTTCCAGTTTAGCCTCCCCTCCCATAGCCCATTACCAGTCCTAACCACCCCCCCCCCCCTATCATTCCAAATTAAAATAAAAAAAAAACCAAACTGGCTGCTTCTGCCGCGGCAGCATCAAGAGCTCTGCCGCGGCAGCATCAAGAGCTCTGCCGCGGGGCCCCCCCCTGCCCGGCAGAGCCTCCGTGCATCCTCAGCAGCTTTCTTCATGTCCAAAACGCGGGCTTCTTTCAGAGCCGCGAGAGTTTCTTTTCTCGCGGCTCTCTTAATCCCGCGGGGCTGATGGGAAATCCCATCACCCTCGGCGGGAGTAAGAGAGCCGCGAGAAAGGAAACTCTCGCGGCTCTGAAAGAAGCCCGCGTTTTGGACATGAAGAAAGCTGCTGAGGATGCACGGAGGCTCTGCCGGGCAGGGGGGGGCCCCGCGGCAGAGCTCTTGATGCTGCCGCGGCAGAGCTCTTGCTGCTGCCGCGGCAGAGCTCTTGCTGCTGCCGCGGCAGAGCTCTTGCTGCTGCCGCGGCAGAAGCAGCCGGTTTGGTTTTTTTTTTTTAAAACTTGGGATGCTGAAGAATGTTTTTTGCGCGGGGCCCCCTGAAACGCGGGGCCCTGTGCAAAAAACATTCTTGCTCAATGGACGGGCCGGCCCTGTCTGTGGGAGAGGAATGGGGGTATAGCCTGTGTGTGTGCTAAAGGTTTGGGCTGTGCATGTGTACACTCCGGGGTTATGTAGTGGGGCAGGTGGCTGGGATGGGGTATGCTTTTTGACATATAGATATGCTGGTCCCTTCTCCCAATGTACTTTTCCCTGTTCTTCCCCTTTTGAGATTCTCTTCCACTTCACCTTTGTTCCCCTTCCCGTATTCTCCATTTTGTCTTTTTCCCCTTGCACTCTAACCCCCTGCCCTTTATTCCTCTTCCCCTTTTATGCTCACCTCCTTGCCATCTCTCGGTCCCTCTACCCATACCTGCTCCCCCCTCTTGCACTCATCAGCTCTCTTGCCCCTCTAACCTTCTGAGCTCCAGAGGCCTCTCTTCCTCTTCTGCTGACCAGAGATGACCTCCCCATCATTCCTAGGCTGTGGTCATGGCCTGCTCCTCTCCTCCCTCTGGTGGGGGATGGGGTACCTTCTGGCGGCAATGGTTTTCCTCATCCCCATGATCATGACTTACACAGCTTCCACCAAAAGGGGACAGGGCCCAGATGGCAGTGGCTGTCACAGTGCTGTTGTAAAGAGGGGGGGGGGAGGGGGGAGGAGGAGGAGGAGGAGAGGGCATAGGCTGTAAGGATGTGCAAACAAATGCATACAGACAGACAAACCCAAAAACAATACAAAGGAAAGAAGCCTCTGCAACAGGCGGTATTGCTTATGCAAAATGCCCCAAAAAACTGGTAAACAGCAGAGACTGATATGAGTACCAAATCAATTGCTCATAGATATGGAGACTTGAGTTGGCTGTTCACTCCTTTTGAATCTGGTGCTGGACTAGTTATTCAGTTTATGGACTGGGGAAATGGGTACCTTACAATCTATTGTTACTGATCATTCTTTAAAGGATAAATAATTGTATTAATATTTAACAAAACAAGCAACATAACGAGGACAGTTTTCTAACAGGTCACCCAGGTTCGGAGTCCAAGTTGATGCCTATTGTGAGACTTTTTTATAGAGATACCTAGAGGCCTCTGTGTCTTTATAAAAGAGCCTCAGAAGACCTGCAAAATTGCAGCTAAAATGCACCTGCATATGTTTACACCTGCTTGGGGCACTCTACAAAATCGATAAGGTGTAACTTTCTGTGGGGACTTTCAGCTAGGTGCCTCTGTTGCCTTTACGAAACTGGTAAACCCTACACATCAGAGTGCCTTCTCTCTTTAGGTTCCTAGCTCTAAAAGTGGGACAGGAATAAAAGATGTGTAACTTCCCTGTCCTGCTTCACAGAATATGTGAACCGCTCTGTTTTCAGCCCTAGGAGTAGTACCCAAGAGATGTTTTGAGCATAGGCTAGAGCAGTGGTTCTCATCCCAGTCCTCGGGACACACCAAGCCAGTCAGGTTTTCAGGATAACCACAACGAATATGCCCGAGAGAGATTTATGTACACTGTGTCCATTATATGCAGATCTCTCTCTAATGCATATTCATTGTCGTTATTCTGAAAACCTGACTTGCTAGGTGTCTCCTGAGGACTGGGTTGAGAACCCCTGGGCTAGAGGGAAAGACTTCTCTAAAATGGAACCTTGCATCTGGTCCATTTGCTTCAGGATAGTAAAACATATAATAAAACAAGCATGCAATAACATATCAGACTCCTGTATATTATACTTGGTGATTCTTATTTTAGATTTGAACCATTTAAACCCCAATAAAACACCCTGGTTCAAAAAAAAATTGAAATAGGCCTGTGTTGGATAAACACCAGAAAAATGCAACTTCCCTCATACCTTCTCATCTTGCACCTGACTTGTCCTGGATTCCTGCACACAGTTTTTGTGCCTTTTCTGTGCTGACGATTCCTAGGTCTCACAAATGTCCATGCTTGATTCAGCTAGAAAAGGTACGACTCAATAGTACCTGTGGTTTCTAGTAAAGTGCTTTGTTGTGTTTGTTGAACAGCAGTGTGTGAAGATAGCTGGACCGAATAAGTCCTGCTGAGAGATTCAGTGACACTATTCCAATTTGGCTGCTGAATATTTCCTCTGACCACATTGACACTGTCCAGATAGTACGAGAGAGTTGTGTTGGTGGAGCTGGTACTTATCCGGATAGCGGAGAGTTTCAGCAGCACTATGCATTACCACCTCTTTCAATCTCCAACTTTGCTGTTCTGTACTTACTCATCAGCATGGTCACTGCCTTGATCTGGTTTTCTTTTCTAATTGTCTACTACCCAGTTTCTGTACCTCAGTTCTTCCATTATCTGATCACTATCTCCTACATTTCTCCCTTCATCACTCTGCACCTCAATCACGTTCTGTCTCCTCACACCTTTTTAGAAATCTTCATGCTATTGATCCTTTGACTTTTTCCACTATGGCCTCATCACCTCTCTCCTCCACCTTGTCTTCAAATTCTGTTGATGAAGTTATCATTTCCTATAATTCTGCGCTCTCCTCTGCTCTTGATACTCTTGCTCCACCTATCCCTTGTTCTGCCAGACGCACTTCACCCCAGCCCTGGTTGTCCTCAACTTGCTGTTTTCTCTGCTCCTGGGCCCGCTCTGCTGTGCGCATGTGGCTTATATTTCACCTCCTTTCTGACTTCCTTCACTTCAGATTCATGCGTACTTCCTTCCAGTCTTCATTAGCTCTTGCTAAACAAAACTACTATATCCACCTGACAAATTCTCTTGCTACTAATCCCCACCGACTTTTCTCCACTTTAATTCTCTCCTCAAGGCGCCTCCCCCTCCTATCCCCCTTCCTCTGTCTGCCCAAATCCTGGCTGAGTTTTTCTTTAACAAAATACATGAGATTTCTCTTCAACCGTATTCCCTCTTCTCCCTCAATACCAACTTTCCCCATCAAACTCTATTATCTTTTCTTCCTTTCCAAAGATATCTGATGATGAAACGTCTCATCTTCTTTCCTCCTCCAAACCCCCAACCTGCTCTTCTGATCCCATCCCCACCCATCTCCTCCTCTCGCATATTCCCAACCTCTTTCGACTGCTACTGTCATCCCTTCCATCTCGCATATTCCCAACCTCTTTCGACTGCTACTGTCCCTGCAGTCTTCAAGCATGTTGTGGTCACACCCCTGCTCAAGAAACCTCTGGATCCTAATTCTCCTTCTAATATCAACCTTTCTCCCTTCTTCCTTTTGTTTCTAAACTTCTTGAGTGCACAGTCCTCCACAGCTGTTGTGATTTTCTTTCCTCAAGCTCTTCTAGAACTTTTTCAGTCTGGCTTTTGTCCCTTACATTCCACTGAAACAGCACTAGCCAAGGTCTCTAGTGATTTGTTACCAGACAAATCTAAGGGCCTCTTTTCCATCCTTATCCTTCTTGACCTTTTGGCTGCTTTTGATACTGTTGACAACCTCCTCCTCCTCGAGATCTTGTCATTGCTTGGTTTTAGAGACTGTGCTGTCCTGGTTTTCATCTTATATTTCCCATCGCATTTTCAGTGTTTGATCTAATGACTCCTCCTCTTCCCCATTCCAGTCTCAGTTGATGTTCTTCAAGTGTCTGTTCTGGGCCCTCTACTTTTCGCTCTCTATACCCAGTCCCTTGGTTCTCTCATTTCCTCCCATGGATTTCAGTACCATTTTTATGCTGATGATTCTCAAATTTACCTTTCTATTCCTGATATTTCTCAGGCACTGCAGGCCCGTATCTCTTCCTGCGTCTCTGGCATTGCCACCTGGGTGTCTCACTGCTGGTTGAAATTTAATATAAGCAAAACTGAATTACTTATTTTTCCCCCTAAACCCTCCTCTCCCCTTCCTCCTTTTTTGATCTCTGTTGATGATACTCTTCTTTTCACTGGTTTCATCATCCTTGGTGTCATTGTTGATTCCTCCCTTCCTCCTTTTTTTGATCTCTGTTGATGATACTCTTCTTTTCACTGGTTTCATCATCCTTGGTGTCATTTTTGATTCTTCCATTTCCTTTTCCTCACATGTACAACAAATTGCAAAGACCTGTCACTTCTTTCTCTATAATGCTCACAAGATTTGCCCCTTCCTTGCTGATGACGCTGCTAGAACACTTGCCCACTCTTTTTAATAACTTCCTACTTGCTGGTCTCCCTCTGAGTCATCTCTCTCCCTTTCAATCCGTTCAAAATTCTGCTGTGCGACTAATTTTTCATCAGCCTTGTTTTGCTCATATGACCCCTCTTCTGAAAACACGTTATTGGCTTTCCTTCCACTTCCGCATCCAATTCAAACTCCTTTTGACTTTTAAATGCATTCACTCTGCTCCTACCTATCTCTCCACTCCTTCTACTCCCCTTCTCATGAATGTCATTCTTCTACTGGCTTGATCATGTCTTTGCCCTTTTCTGCCTCTGCTAACTCCAGACTTCGGTCCTTTCACCTCGCTGCTCCTTATGCTTGGAATAAACTTCCTGAGTCTGTGTCGGGCTTCATTCCTGCCCCTTTTCAACTCTAAGCTAAAGGCTCACCTCTTTCAGCCTGCCTTTGGATCCTGATCCCTTGTTCCTTATGTCTCCTTACCGTTCCCTATTCTAGCCTCTTTCTCGCGTTTGCCTTGTTTGTCTCATTAGACTGTAAGCTCTGTTGAGTAGGGACTGTCTTTTATCTTTGTTTGTACAGTGCTGAGTATGCCTAGTAGTGCTTCATAAATGTTTAATAATAACCACCCATGGCAACCAGCACTCTCAAAATAGCAGCCTGCCGTGGGCTGAATATCAGCCCCTAAATTTACAATTTATAAATTCCTAGGTTTTTACGTTGATTTGATTATAATTTGGGATTCTAATAAAATGCTACACTAACCTCCACTCCAGATATTTCCTACCCATGAGCCCTTTTCATCCAAAGGAGCTGTTCTGTTTAATAGAACCCTTTAATATGCCATAGCTCCCAGCATTTCCAAGTGATCCAGTTGGCACCTGATGGGCATTTTGACAAATATGCCCAATACATTGCATGTACCAGTCTCCTCTTCCAGCAAGTAAGGCAAGTTTTACCTGAAACATTCTCCAGCAGTAATTCAGCTACAAATGATACACCAAAATTGGATTGCATAAACAATTATGCATATCTGATATGAAGGTACTTAGTTGTGATCAACATTATTGGCTCCCTTGCAGTTCAATCCCTTAATATCCAATAGCTATCTTTAAAAAAGTGGCCAGTGAAATGGCTTTGGACTATGTATGCACACATGTTTGACACACAAAAGAATCAAATAAAACAAGACCAATTAAAATAGGAAATAGTATGAACACTGGGATATTGTCAGGACATGATTGGCACCCTGTTAAACAATTCAAATCAGTTTGAACAGAAGAACCACATCCTCATTGCAGTAAAATTAGACACACCTGTGATCAATTGTCAGTACTCACATGACTTGAATCAGCCAATGAATGATGGCTCTAATGTTTAAAATGGCCACATTCACTCCTTGTTCCATTTTCAAAATGATGGAGAGAAGAGAGCTGCAAGAGACTATCAGAAAAGCCATTATCACCAAACTTCAAAGGGGTACAAGGCCATCTCCAAAGACCTTGGGATTGCTGTGTCCTGTTAAGAAGTTTTCTGTTAATGATTAACATCTTTGTTAGTGATATAGCGGAAGGGCTGATGGGTAAGGTTTGCCTCTTTGTGGATGATACCAAAATCTGCAATAGAGTAGACACCCAGCAAGGTGTAGATAACATGAGGAGGGATCTAGCTAAGCTTGAAAAATGGGCTAGAATTTGGCAGCTGGGATTTAATGTTAAAAAATGTAAGGTCATGCATTTGGGCTGCAGCAATCCAAGGGAGCAATATAGTATAGGGGGTGAAGTACTTTTGTCCACTAAAGAAGAGAGGGACCTAGGCGAGGCTGTGTCTGATGATCTTAAAGTAGCTAAACAGGTAGAAAAGGCAACGGCAAAAGCTAGAAGGATGCTTGGGTGCATACACAGAGGAATGGCTAGCAGAAAAAAGGAGGCAATGGTGCCTCTGTATAAGTCTTTGGTGCGACCTCATTTGGCGTATGGTGTGCAATTCTGGAGACCACACCTTCAAAAGGATATAAACAGGATGGAGTCGGTATAGAGGGTCGCTACTAAAATGGTTAGTGGTCTTCATTATAAAGCATATGAGGACAGACTGAAGGATCTTAATATGTACACCTTAGAGGAAAGGCGGGATAGAGGTGATATAATTGAGATGTTTAAATACCTCCATGGCATAAATGTACAGAGGGAGCGCCTCTTTCAATTGAAAGCAAGTTCTGCTATGAGGGGACATTGGATGAGGGTGAAGGGGGGGATAGATTCAGGAGTGATATGCAGAAATATTTCTTTACGGAAAGAGTGGTGGATCCATGGAATAGTCTCCCAGTGGAAGTGGTAGAGATGAGGACAGTATCTGAATTCAAAAAAGCATGGGACAAACACAGAGGATCTCTAAAGGAAAAAAGGGGACTGTTGTTGATATGGAAGGACTGACTAGATAGGCCATGTGGTCTATTTCTGTCATCCTATTTCTATGTTTCTATGGAACTGTCAAGAACTTCTCAGGATGTGGTGTGAAGAGGAAAATTAATCCAAGAGGTCTTTGAAGGTTGGTATGAACTGTTGGAAAAACACCACGTACAACATCCAAAGAGCTTAAGGCTGACCTGAAGCAATCTGGAGTGCTGGTTTCAACTGCACCATATGCCGGACATTAAACAAAGAAGGACTTCATGGGCAAAGGCCAAGGAGGACTCCACTGCTCAAAGACGTATATAAAAAGGCAAGCCTGATATTTGCCCAAACCCAACTTGTGAAATCGCAGTCCTTCTGTGAAAATGTTCTGTGGACAGATGAAACCAAACTTGAACTCTTTGGCAATGCAGACCAACAATACATTTACAGATGAAGAAATGAAGCTTATAAGAACCCCCCCCCCCCCTAACCTTCTTACAGCTAAATATACTGGAGGTTCCATAATGTTGTGGGGCTGTTTTGCTGCTTCAGGAACTGGAGGCCTGGAATGTATTAAAGTAATCATGGCGTCGGTGGACTACCAAGGTATTTTGGAGCAAAATGTGCTACCTAGTGTTAGAAAGCTAGGTCTAGATCGAAGGTCATGTGTCCTTCAGCAGGACAATGACCTAAAACATGCATTCAAAAGTACAAAAGAATGGTTAATAAGGAACAAATGGATTGTTTTAAACTGGCCAGCAATGAGTCCTGATCTCAATCCAATCGAGAACCTTTGGAAAGAGCTGAAATCTGCCACTGGTAAAAGAAATCCTGGAAACATTCATGACCTGGAAGAAATCACAATTGAAGAGTGGGAGAAACTACCAGCAGACAGATGTATGAAACTTACAGATGGCTACAGGAAACGTTTGGAGGCTGTCATTGCTGCCAAGGGTTGTGCAACCAAATATTAGTGAAGGGTGCCTTTAATCCTGTCCAGGTCATATTTTTTTTTCTCAGACATCTAAGGTTTTTTTTCTACATCTAAGTTACAACACAGACATCTCTTTCTTTGTTGTGTACATGTGAAATACTAGTAATATATTATGATAACATACAGTTGGAATATTTCCAATTATTTCTGAAGATATTGTACACAGCATACCTAAAATGCAAGTGTGCCAATAATGTTGATCACAACTGTACATAGTAATCTGATAGCTCCTGTTGAATCCTATTTCAACAATGGAAAGAGAAACAAAGCCTTCTAGTATTCTTCAGGGAATAGCATTTTATTTCCTAAGCATTTCTGTTCACCATATTACCATCTCTTTTCAATAAATAGCTTGTTTCTGTGACAGTGAGAGACTCGTCTTTCAAGGACACATGCTGTTTACAGGGCGTGCTTAGCTGTGAAATGCTGCAATAATAAACTATGAAACTTTATTTTCTCAGGTTCTTTGTAAGTACTCTTGTTAAAGTACGAATACAGAGAAGGCTACATTAGTTATGCTTAGTAATAATTTGACCTTATCTGTGTTGCAGGATTTATTCTGGAAAATTCTGGAATTTTCTTAAAAGGAGTACCCTCTTAATCCTTGAATTGTTCACCTTTAAACAGGAAGCTTCTATAGCATTCTCTACGGTTTTATGAATAGAATTATTTCATTATTCTAAGAAAAAGAACTAGCTATCATTCTAGTGATAAATCCATTACAAAGCTAGGATGAAATTTTATTATCTTGGTTTGTGAGATATTTGAGAGAATTCTAAACTTCAAATATACTGTTGCCTATTATCATTCAATTTATATTGTCAATATCATTTCTAATAGAAGATGCTTTTCTACATAGTAACATAGTTTATGATGGCAGCTCCGTGCAGGTCAGTCCCCTCTATTTATTGAAGTATAAAAGATATTTAAGTTTGCTTTGATTTTATCCTCTTGCTATAAAGGGATCCACTGTGTCTGTCCCACGCCATTTTGAATTCAGTTACTGTATTTGCTTCCACCACCTCCATTGGTAGGACATTCCAAGCATCTTCCTCCTCCTCCTCCTCATCATTTATATAGTGCTAGAGGGCATACACAGCGCTGTACAGATACATGAAAAAGACTGTCCCTGCTCGTCAGAGTTTACAGTCTAGTCAAGACTGACAATACAACATCTGAGGACAAAGATACAATTAGGGAAAGTTAAGAAGAACATAAGAACATAAGATTTGCCATACTGGGTCAGACCAAGGTCCATCAAGCCCAGTATCCTGTTTCCAATAGTGGCCAATCTAGGTCACAAGTACCTAGCAGTTTTCCCAAAAGACACAGGTTCCACAATACTTGCATTGGGTCAAGGAGACACATAGGAGACTAAGCACATCAGGATCCAAAAAGCAGCCTGAGCTTTAAACATGGATTTCAAAATGGACAGAGAAGGAGCCTGGCATACAGACTCAAGAGACTAAGAGGCAGCAAGGTGAAAGATTGAAGTCTGGAGTTGACAGTGGAAGAAAAGAGCACAGATGGAAGCAATCCACCAGAAGAACTGAGTTTATGAGGAGGGGTGTAGGGAGAGATGAGAGAAGAAAGGTAGTGAGGAGTAAAAGAATGAGTGCATTTATAGGTCAGAAGGAGAAGTTTGAACTGGATACGGAAAGAAATGGGAAGCCAATGACATGACTTGAGAAGAGAGGTTATATGAGCATATCTGGACTGGTGGAAGATTAACCATGCTGCTGAGTTTTGAACAGATTGAAGGGGAGAGAGAGAATTTAGAGGGAGACCAGCAAGGAGGAGATTGCAATAGTCTAGACGGAAGTTGACTAAAAGTGGATAAATGTCCTAGTAATGTGTTTGGAAAGGAAGGGGCAAATTTTGCTGATGTTATAGAGGAAAAAATGACAAGTTTTAGCTATTGGTTGGATGTGTGTGCAGAAGGAGGAGGAGGAGGAGTTGGACAACTCTAAGGGTGCAGGCTGAGGAAATGGATTCGAAGAGCATTATCCACAGAGACTGAGAAAGTAGGAAGGGGGAAGGCAGGTTTAGGGGAAAAAATAAGAAGCTTGGTTTTGGCCATGTTTAATTTCAAATGGCGGTGAGACATCCAGGCAGCGATGTCAGATAAGCAGACAGAGATCCGGGTCTGGATTTCCAGAGAGATTTCAGGTGCAGAGAGGTAGATCTGAGAGTCATCAGCGTAAATGTTACTGAAAACCATGGGAGGTTATGAGTGCACCAAGTGAATGGGTATATAGAGAGAAAAGGAGTGGACCCAAGATAGTCCCTTGGGGTATACCAACTGAGAGTGAGAGAGCAGTAGAGGAGGATCCACCAGAACAAACATTGAAAGAGTGACGGGAGAGATAAGAGAACCAGGATAACGCAGAGCTCTTAAAACCAAGCAAGGATAAGGTGTCGAGGAGAAGGTAGGGCCAACAGTTTCAAAGGCAGCAGAGAGGTCAAGAAGGATGGGGATTGAGTAAAGGCCCTTGGATTTTGCCAGGAACAGGTCGTTGCAGACTTTGGCAAGAGCCATTTCGGTAGAACGTAAAGGACAAAAGCTAGATTGCAGTGGATCCAGAAGGACTCGAGAGGAGAGGCAGTCAAGGCAATGGCAGTGAACAGCACATTCAAGTAATTTAGGAATGAAGGGGAGGAGGGAGATGGGTCAATAATTAGAAGGACAGGTAGGGTTTAATGAAAAAGTATTTCCTGATGATGCTTTTAAGTTTACCACCTTGCAGCTTCATCATATGCTCTCTAAAGGTATGTATCTCATCTACTCTGTCCATCCTCTCCTTCAGGGTATACATATTTAGGTTTCAAGTCAATTAAACGTCTTCTGGCGCAGGCTCCAAATCATTTTGGTCACCTTCCTCTGTATCATTTCAAGTCTTTTTAAATCCTTTGTGAGATATGGTCTCCAAAACTGAACACAACGCTCCAAGTGAGGCCTTACAAATGACTTGTAATGCAATGTGTGCCTTTGAGTCAGTCCTGACTCCTGGCGACCCAGAAGCTCCTGGGTTTTCTTGGCAGTGTCACCGGAAGTAGATTGCCAGGCCTTTCTTCCGAGGCAATGGAGGGTTAAGTGACTTGCCCAAGGCCACAAGGAGTACTAGTGGGAATTGAACCCTGGTTGTTTGGTTACCAAGCCAGTGCTCTAACCACTAGGCTACTCCTCTACTCCTACAGGGGCATTAATACTTCCTCTCTGCTGGTTATTCCTCTCTATATGCATCTCCACATCCTTCTGGCTTTGGCTACTGCCTTGTCGCATTGTTTTGCCACCTTGAGATCCTCAGATGCTATCACTGAGGGTCCTCTCTCCCCCAATGCATACAATTCCTTTAGATTTCTGCATCTCAAGTGTATGGCTTTGCACTTCTTTGCATTAAATCTTAACTGCCAAGCCTTAGATCATTCTTCCATTCTTTCCTCATGTTGTCCATCCCTCAGATGTGTCCACTCTGTTGCAAATTTTGTGTTATCTGCAAAAAGGCAGACTCTTCCATTTAGTCCTTCCACAATAACACTCACAAATAAATAGAACAGTTTTACAAACCATTTCAGTTTGTAAAACTGTTCTACGTAACTGGTTTGTTTAAATGTACCCCTCCCCCCCATCTCTGGAAGGGATGGTATAGAAAAATTGCTTAAATAAAATAAATAAATTGAACAGTATCAGTCTTAGGACCAATCTCTGAGGCACGCCACTATGCATCTTCCTTTCTTCTGAGTGGGGTCCATTTACCACCACCTTCTGTCGTCTGTCAGTAAACCAATTTCTGATCCAGTCCACCACTCTGGGACCTATCCCCAGGCTGCTCAGTTTGATAAACCTACTATGAGGAACAGTATCAAAGGCTTTGCTGAAATCTATGTATATCACATCCAATGCATGCCCTTGATCTAGTTCTCTGGTCACCCAGTCTAAGAACTCAATCAAATTTGGCATGATCTTCCTCTGGTACAACCATGTTGCATCGGATCATGCAGTCCATTGGTTTCCAGAAAGAATAGTGGATTTTCTTTCAAGAGTGCCTCCGTTACTTTTCCTGCCACAGAGGAAAGGCTTACCGGCCTATAGTTTGTCACCTCTTTCCTATTGCCACTTTTGTGAAGAAGTACCACATCAGCCCTTCTCCAGTCCTGCAGAACCTCTCCCATCTCCAAGGATCTATTAAAAACATCCTTTAATTAAAGGCCCTGACAGAACCTCTCTGAGCTTTTTCAGTATCTTGGGATGTATCCCATCTGGTCCCCATGACCTTGTCCACTTTCAGTTTTGCAAGCTGTTCAAAAACATCTTCTGTGAATGGTGTGGTATTTAATCATTTTAGATATGCTTGATATTGCAAACTTTATTTTCACTTGAACCATTGTGCTACCTTGAGAAGAATATGATCAGACCTTTAAAGTCAAAAAGTGAATCCCATTCTCCATAACCTGAATGAATGAAGGATCTAAAGAGATTACTGTGAAGAAACATTGTTCATTGAAAAGGAGAAGCCAGCTTATGGTTGAATGATTAGCACTAAATACCACCCATGGAGAACTGAAATGCATACAACCCCAGAGGCAGACTTCAGTTTTGAGGCTTCCTTGGGCTTCTTGCTCCATAAGCCTTTACAGTTCAGATGTGTCAAATCAAGTTATGTTGGGGCATCGGATGGTAGCAACTGTGCTTGTTTCATTCATGGATATCACCTGTTAACTATTCCTAAGAAGTGACATTTTCTTGTTCAGACTCCTCTTGGTGGGTAATTTACATAGTAACATAGTAGTTGACGGCAGATAAAGACCAGCATGGTCCATCCAGTCTGCCCAGCAAGATGGCAAGAGTAGGTGCACCTGTCGCTCCGCGCAGGCCACCCCTCCCCATATCCTTGTTCAGGGGTAAACCCACCACTCCATGTAGGACACCCCTATTTGTTGAGACGTTATATGGTTCAGAAGTTAGATGGTACCATTTATTTTGTTTTTATCCTATTTCTGTAAAGGGATCCTCTGTGTTTGTCCCATGCCTTTTTGAATTCCATCACCGTGTTCGCCCCTACCACTTCCATCGGGAGGGCATTCCAAGCATCCACCACCCTTTCAGTGAAAAAATATTTCCTGACATTGCCTTTCAATTTACCCCCTTGCAGTTTCATGTTATGCCCTCTAGTTTTACAGGTTCCCCGTCTTTGGAAGAGGTTTGTTTGTTCATTATTTCTCTTTAAGTATTTAAAGGTCTGAATCATATCTCCCCTGTCCCTCCTTTCCTCCAAAGTGTACATATTTAGGTCTTCAAGTATCTTCTCATAAGGCTTCTGATGCAGGCTCCAAATCATTTTGGTCGCCTTCCTCTGAACAGTCTCCAGTCTTTTTACATCCTTTGCAAGATATGGTCTCCAAAACTGAACACAGTATTCCAAGTGAGGCCTCACCAGTGACCTATACAGTGGCATAAGTACCTCTTCTTTTCTGCTGGTAATCCCTCTTTGTTTGCAACCCAACATCCTCCTGGCTTTTGCCACCGCCTTGTCGCACTGTTTTGCCACCTTGAGATCAGCAGAGATAATCACACCAAGGTCTTTTTCCTGAACTGTGCATACCAACCTTTCTCCCCCTATCGCGTACATTTCTCTTGGATTTCTGCTACCCAAGTGCATGACACTGCACTTTTTTGCATTAAATAGTAGTTGCCAAGCTTTAGACCAGTCTTCCAGCTTTTGTAGATCTTTCTTCATGTTAACCACTCCCTCGGGGGAGTCCACTCTGTTGCAGATTTTTGTGTCGTCTGCAAAAAGACAGACTTTTCCATTCAGTCCTTCAGCAATATCACTCACAAATACATTGAACAGTGCCGGGCCCAGGACCGAACCCTGGGGCACCCCGCTAATCACCTTCCTCTCATCCGAGTGAGCTCCATGTACAATCACCTTCTGTCGTCTGTTAGTCAACCAATTTCTAATCCAGTTTACCATCTTGGGGCCCATCCCCAAGCTACTGAGTTTGTTGACAAGCCTCCTATGAGGAACAGTAACAAAGGCTTTGCTGAAATCCAGGTAGATGACATCCATCGCATGCCCCTGATCTAGTTCCCTGGTCACGCAGTCAAAGAACTCGATCAGATTTGTTTGGCAAGATCGTCCTTCAGTAAAACCATGTTGCCTCGGGTCTTGCAAGCTGTTGGTTTTCAGAAAGTTCACTATTCGCTCTTTCAGGAGTGCCTCCATTACTTTTTCCGCTACCGAGGTAAGGCTCACGGGCCTGTAGTTTGACACTTCTTCCCTGTCACCACTTTTGTGTAGAGGTACGATATCAGCCATTCTCCAGTCCTGAGGAACCTCTCCTGTTTCCAAGGATCTGTTGAAGACATCCTTTAACGGTCCTGCAAGAACCTCTCTGAGCTCTTTCAGTATCCTGGGATGTATCCCATCTGGTCCCATGGCTTTGTCCACTTTCAGTTTAGCAAGTTGTTCTAACACCTCTTCTTCTGTGAATGGTGTGGTATCTACTTCATTCCCATTTTTATATTTGGGAGTCACAGCTGGTCCATCTCCAGGATCTTCTTTAGTAAACACAGAGCAGAAGTAATTGTTTAGCAATTTCGCTTTTTCAGTGTCACTTTCCACGAGTCCTTTCCCAGCACTTCTGAGTCCTGCAATTCCAACTCTGATCTTTTTCCTTTTCCGAATATACCTGAAGAAATTTTTGTTGCCACTCTTAACATCTTTAGCCATCTTTTCCTCTGCCTTTGATTTTGCTATCCTTATTACTTTTTTAGACTCTTTGAGTTGGATCTTATATTCATTTCTGTGTTCTTCTGTCTGCAAGCTTTTGAATTTTGCAAAAGTTGTGTTTTTTGCCTTTATATGAGCAGCCACCTCTTTGGAAAACCAAATAGGTTTCCTTCTCCTCTTGCTTTTATTTACTTTTCTTACATATTTATCTGTTGCTCCTTTTATTGCCTCCTTTAGTTTAGCCCATTGCAATTCCACTTCCTTTTCCCACCCCGTCATCTCCTCCTTTACGTACTCTGCCATTTTATTGAAGTCAGTGTATTTGAAGTTTAGGACTCTGAGCTTGCTATGATTGGCCTGTACCATGGCTTTTATTTCAAACCACACCGTGTGATGGTCGCTGTTGCTCACAGGGGCACTCACGCAGACATTCGACACACTATCACCGTTGGTGAGCACTACTACATCCAGCGTTGAGCTTTCCCTGGTTGGTTCCATCACCATTTGTCTAAATAATGCATCTTGGAGAGCATCCACAATTTTTTTGCTTCTTTCCAGATGTGCAGAAGGAGTAATCCAATCCACATCAGGTAGATTAAAGTCACCCAATATGATTGCTTCCCCCTTTGATGCTATCTTGGCAATATCTATAATCAATTCATTGTCTCTCTCTTCAATTTGAGTCGGAGGTCTATAGACTACAGCAATATGGATGACGGTGCCATCTCCTCTCTCCAACGCAATCCAGAGCGCTTCTTCTTTTCCCCGTGTCCCCTGCATTTCAGTAGCTTTAATATTGCTTTTGACATACAAGGCTACTCCTCCTCCTTTTCCATTTTCTCGGTCCCTTCTGAATAGATTATAGCCAGCTATGGCTATATCCCAATCATGTGATTCATTAAACCATGTTTCTGTAATGGCCACAATGTCCAAGTCCGTTTCCACCATTAGGGCTTCCAGGTCTGGAATTTTGTTGGCTAAGCTTCGAGCATTTGTGCTCATTGCTTTCCAGCACTTTCCTGGCTTGTGTGTATTTTGCATTGATTTTGTTCTGCCCACTTCCTCCCACATGTTTTTGATGTGTGGTTTAAAAGTGTGGCTGTTTCTGATGTTGTTCTGCTTTTGTTGGGGGTGGCAGGCAGATGTTGACCTTCCACATCCGTCACCCCCTTTTCCTAGTTTAAATGCATGTCCATATACTGCCTGAATTTTTCACTTAGGATTCTTTTCCCTGCGGAAGAGAGATGTAGTCCATCAGCACAGTATAGTCTCTTGTTGGTCCATCTGTTGTTCCAGTTGCCAATAAATCCGAATCCTCCTTCTCTGCACCAGGTCTGGAGCCATGTATTAAAGCTGTTAATGCGATGCAGTCTTTTTGTCCCCTTACCAAGAACAGGTAGAACCTCTGAGAATGCAACAGTGTTAACAACGTGCTTGAGTTTCTCCCCCAGAGATTGGAAGTCCTTTTGGGCTGTAGAGGCACTGTTCCTAGCCAGGTCGTTTGTGCCTAGGTGGATAATAACATCAAGTTTGGAATGTTCACTTTTTGCACTAAGTAATTCAACAACTTGGTTTGTATTCCTGCTGGCTGAAGAGCCTGGTAGGCACACGACTATCTTCTCTCCTTTGAACTGTATTCCCAAGTTGGTGCCTCTGATGATGGAATCTCCAAGTAGTAGTAGTTTTCTGTTTGGTGAGGTTTTCTTCATATTTAGTGCTTTAGCAGGGGATTGGGCATTGACTCATTTAAAGGCCCTTCAGTTTCTTTGAATTGGGCCTCCTCATTAGCCAAGGCAGAGAAGGCATTGTGCAGGGATATCTCTTGATGTATAGGATGTCTTTGTGTTACAGGTCGCAATCTACCAGAACCCACTGTGATCCATTTGTTCCTGGGGCGTTTGATTCTTTGTGGGAGCGGTGGTGGACTTTGTTCAGTTTGTATCCTAGAAGAGGTGCGCTTCATTGCAGCCAGTTCCTCCCTCAGTAGAGATACTTCTATATGCATGGCAGCTAGGTCTTTCCTTAGTAGAGTCAGTTCTTCATGCATGGCAGCTGACTTTAGACATATAGGACAAGCTCTTAGTCTCCAAATGATTCGTCTTTGAATGAAAGTACCGCAGTTATTGCACTGAATACACGACATGTTTATGCAGTCCCAGAAGAGGAAGAAGAAGAAGAAAAGATGAATACGATGTGGCTTTTAACCCAAGTTTGGAATGATAGATGGCACGTCTGTGACCACTATATAGGCAATGTAGCCCCTGGGGTGGGTGGGGCGAGGGGTAGGGTGGGCGGGACCCTAAGTGTCACTGGCTAGTAGGCTGTTCCTGAACTGTTGGCACACACAGTGGAGTAGGTAAGGGAACCCACCACTAAGGACAATTAGAAAGAAAGAAAAATATGTGGAGACAGACTCAGTTATTTGGAGACAAAGACTCAGTTATGCAGGAAACACAGCAAAAATCACCTTTTGGGAGAGCTCTAAAAAGCACTCCTCCTCTTAAGGAACAGAAGGCAATGTAAGCAAACCCATGTGCAGCTCAGGAAATGGAGGTCCACAACAGTAACTCAGCAGGGGGGGGGGGAGGGGTAGCCCCTGCAGGTAGGTTAAGAGAAAGTTTAAAACCTTAAAACTTTACAGCAATGGAGTAGTTAAGGGAACCCACCACTAAGGACAATTAGAAAGAAGGAAAAATATGTGGAGACAGACTCAGTTATTTGGAGACAAAGACTCAGTTATGCAGCAAACACAGCAAAAATCACCTTTTGGGAGAGCTCTAAAAAGCACTCCTCCTCTTAAGGAACATTTGTAGGTAAATGCTCTCATTATGTGAAAGCAAAAAACATGCTTACACCTAATTGTTCTTTAGGTACATAGGGTATGTATGCTAGAACTTTTTAAGTATTCAAATTGATTGCACTTGTGTTAATTTGTAGGTGTATGTGAGTTGCTCACACATTACATGTTTAGGCGCTCAAACTAACTGAATATGCACTTGTACGTTTAATCTCTATTCGTCTACGAGGAATGCCTATCAACACAACTATAATTCAAGTATATGCCCCAACAACAGCTGCAGAGGAGAATGAAATTGAAGAGTTCTATGAACAAGTACAAGCTGAAATTGACAGAACATGCAAACAGGATATCCTGATAGTCATGGGTGACTGGAATGCAAAAGTTGGCAACAAAGAAGAAGGCAAAGTAGTTGGAAAATATGGACTTGGCAACAGAAATGAAGCTGGAGAAAGACTGATAGAATTCTGCAAGACCAACGATCTATTCATCTCAAACACCTTCTTCCATCAACACAAGCGGCGACTGTACACATGGACTTCACCCAATGGATTGTATAAAAATCAAATTGACTACATCTGTGGAAGTCAACAATGGAAAAGTTCTATAACATCAACAAAGACAAAACCTGGAGCTGACTGTGGTACAGATCATCAACTACTAGTATGCAAACTCAAGCTAAAGTTGAAAAAGAGCAAACCACTCATGAATGCAGCAAAATATGACCTTAAGAATATACCACTGGAATTTAAAGACTGCTTGCAAAATCGATTTGCTGCTTTAGATACAAATGACAGAGCTCCAGAAGAGTTATGGAATGATATCAAGAACGTTGTGATGGAAGAAAGCGAGAAGTCTTTACAAAAGGTGAAAAACCAAAAACGACCAAAATGGATGACGGAAGAAACTCTGAAAATTGCCCAGAAATGCAGAAAAGCTAAAGCCAAAGGAGAAAAAGACAATAACAGAACTCAACAGAGATTTCCAACATGCAGCAAGACAAGACAAGGAAAAGTACTACAATGACGCATGCAAGGAAATAGAAGCAGAAACTATTAGAGGAAGAACAAGATCGGCTTTTCTAAAGCTACGAGAGTTAAAGAAAAAGTTCCAGCCTCAAATTGGAATGTTACAAGATGCTCAAGGTTCTATATTGAATGATGCTGAGAAGATCAATGAAAGGTAGAAGGAATATACAGAGTTTTTATATGAAAAAGATCAAGTGGACCAACAGCCGTTTCAACCTGTACCTTATGATCGGGAACCATTGGTGATGAAAGAAGAAGTTGAAGCAGCATTGAAAGCCTTATCAAAGAACAAAGCACCAGGCATTGATAGCATTCCCATAGAAGTATTACAGCAATCTGATGCACCTTTTACCATACTTACAAGGCTCTGCCAAGAAATATGGAAGACAACATCATGGCCAACTGACTGGAAAAGATCTGTGTTTATACCAATACTAAAGAAAGGTGATCCAACTGACTGTGGAAATTATCGCACAATCGCTCTCATCCCACAAGCCAGCAAGATTCTACTGAAGATTATTCAAAAGAGACTACAACCATACCTGGAACAAGAACTACCTGAAGTGCAAGCAGGGTTCAGGAAAGGGCGAGGAATGAGAGACGATTGCGGATGTGAGATGGATCCTTGAAAAGACTAAAGAATACCAAAAGGATATCTATTTGTGCTTTATCGACTATAGCAAGGCTTTTGACTGTGTAAACCATGAGAAACTCTGGGCCACATTAAGAAGCATGGGTATACCAGAACACCTGATCGTACTCTTGCACAATCTGTACATTGATCAAGAAGCAACAGTTCGAATGGAACAAGGAGAAACAGAATGGTTTAAAATAAGCAAAGTTGTAAGACAAGGCTGCATACATTCCCCCTACCTGTTTAATGTATATGCAGAACAAATCATCAGAGAAGCAGGATTGTATGAAGACAACAGAGGTGTGAAGATTGGTGGAAGACTCAACAACTTTCGCTATGCTGATGATACCACATTACTGGCTGAAAGTGAAGATGATCTGAAACATTTGCTTCTCACAATCAAAGAACATAATCTCAAAATGGGCCTGCACCTTAATGTAAAGAAGACAAAGATCATGACAACTGGCATAATCAACAGGTTCATCGTTGCAGGAGAAGAAATTGAAATCGTGAACAACTTTAACCTACTTGGATCAACTATCAATAAAGAAGCAACAAGTAGTCAAGAAATCAGACGACGCATTGCTCTTGGCAGAATGGCTATGAAAGACCTAGATAAGATTCTCAAGAGCAGAGATGTCTCTCTCCATACAAAGATTCGACTTGTTCAAGCCATGGTATTTTCAATAATATCATATGGATGTGAAAGCTGGACAGTGAAAAAGATAGACAGGAAGAAAATTGATGCCTTTGAATTATGGTGCTGGCGGCGAATACTGTGTATACCATGGACTGCCTGAAGAACAAACCAGTCGGTACTAGAGGAGATCAAACCTAAGCTTTCTTTAGAAGCTCAGATGACAAGACTTCGACTTTCATACTTTGGACACATCATGTGAAGAGAGAGATCATTAGAGAAAGACATCATGCTTGGCAAGATAGGTCAACGCAAAAGAGGAAGGCCAGCAATGAGATGGATCAAGACTAACAGCAGCTACGGGTACCAGTCTGTCAACAATGAGCTGCTTGACTGAAGACCGAACACAATTTAGGATAGCTATCCAGAGGGTCGCCATGAGTCGACTCCGACTCGACGGCACTTAACAACAACAACTAATCATTTTAGTAGTCACCCTCTGCACCAACTCCAACCTGTTTATATCCTTTTGAAGGTGTGGTCTCCAGTATTGCACACAGTACTCCAACTTAAGTCGCACTAAAGACTTATACAGAAGCACTATCACCTCCTTTTTTCTGATGGCCATTCCTCTCCCTATGCACCCATGCATCCTTCTAGCTTTCGCCGTTGCCTTTTCTCCCTGTTTAGCTACTTTAAGATAGTCAGACATAACGCCCAGGTCCTGCTCTTTTATAGACAGAAGTACTTCACCCCCTACACTGTACCGCTCCCTTGGATTTTTGCAGTCCAATTGCATGACCCTGCATTTTTTAGCATGAAATCTCAGCTGCTAAATTCTAGACCATTCTTCAAGTTTAGCGAGATCCCTCCTCATGTTATCTACTCCTTCCTGGGTGTCTACTCTTGCGGATTTTAGTATCATCTGCAAAGAGGCAAACCTTACCTGACAGCCCTTCCACAATATCACAAACAAAGATGTTAAAAAGAACCATACCAAGGACAGATCCATGGGGCACACCACTGGTAACCTCCTCCTCAGAGTGGGCTCCATTTACCTGTTCCCTTTGTTGCCTCCCACTCAACCAATTTCTAACCCACTCAGTAATTTTAGGGTCTGCCTCTAAGGTGCTCAGTTTGTTTATATGTTGCCTGTGTGTAATGGTGTCAAAGACTTTACTGAAATCCAAGTACACCACATCTAGGGCTCTCCCTTGGTCCAACTCCCTAGTCACCCAGATTTGTCTGGCAAGACTTGCCTTTGGTGAATTCATACTGCCTCTGTTCCTGTAATCCATTGGATGCCAGAAACCTCACTATTTTCTCTTTCAGCAGCATTTCCAATAATTTACTAACCACAGAGGTTAGACTAACCGGCCTGTAGTTTTCAATTACATCCTTACTTCCGCTTTTGTGTAAAGGGATCATATGTGCCTCTCTCCAGTCCTCTGGGACCACTCCTGACTCCAAAGAGCCATTGAAAAGGTCAGTCAGTGGAGCTGCAAGAATGTCCCCAAGTTCCTTCAGTATTCTCAGATGTGTCCCATTGTTTTGTCTACTTTTAGTTTAGCTAGTTACTCATGAACAGTCTTCTGAAAATTGTTCAAGATCCCTGTTGCTTCTGTTCCTATTTGTGGGTGTTTTCTGAGCTGCTTAATCTGTGAACACAGAATTTGTTAAGCAATTCTGCTTTATTCTCATCCAGTTCTACATATTACTCCCCTTTATCCTTGAGTCTGACAATACCACTTTTGCCCTTCCTCCTCTAACATATCTAAAAAATGTCTTATTCCACCTCCCCCCCCCACAACCCCCATTTTATTGTATTGGCTATTTATTCTTCTTTTTGTATCTTTGCTTTTCTATTTTGCTAGTTTCTCTAAGTTTTTTTCCAAATATAGATTCCTGTCTTCCACGCTCTATGATCTCTTGTATTTTATGAAGACCTCCCCTTTTTTTCTTCTCAGCTACTTTTGAGAACCATAGTGGCCTCCTTTCCTTTTACCTTTATTTACCTTTTTAACAAAAATGTGGTTGCCCTTTTCAAATATCCCCTTTCAGTTTTGCCCATTCTTTTTCTACATCCCCTAGCTGTTCCCATTTCGCTGATGACTCCTTGAGGTATTGGCCTATCTTGGCAAAGTTTGTTTTCCTAAAGTCTAAGACCTTCACTTTTGAATGGATTTTATTAGCCCTAGTCCTTATACTGAACCACACTATCTGGTCATCACTGGATGCGAGATGTCGTCCCAATGTAACATCAGAAACACTTTCCACATTGATAAGCACTAAGTCCAGTATGGCTCCATCATGTTTGGGTTCTCTTACCAGTTGCCTGAATAGTTCTCCCTGTAGAGAATCCAGGGGTTTTGTGGGTTTATGCTTCTGTCCCCATGCCAATAGCATGTTGCAATTGTGTGGCAATGCACTAACTGACATGTGAGTGCACTTAATACCACCCATTGAGGTAGTGTTAGGTGTACCCATGCTAGTGACAACAGGTGCAGTTAGCGTGCACCCTTAAGGTCTATGCTAGTCATGACACCATCAATGTCCACATTACACCCTTATCTTATCCTGTGTCCGTGCACTAATGCATAATGTTTTAGCATGGGATCACTAGCACAATGCATTGTCCTAAATGTCAGCACATTTAATATGCTCTGAACCCATTGCTACATGGTAGTGTACTTCAGTAAGCATACCCTCCTCAATGTAGCAAAACAATGTTCATTACCGACACCCACAAATTGTGCCTGTAGCCCAACCATGAGCACAAGTCTTTTGTGCTTACTGATGACAAAGAGGGCTTTAGGGTCGAGAGAAGCAGCACAAATGCATGTTTAACCCTGAGAAGTCCATAATCTGCATTGGTAGCACCAGTCTTAATGCCCTCAGGAGCTACATTGGCAGAGCATTGGTATGGAGGGGCTCTTGAGCTCAGTCAGAGCAGAGCTCCCATAGGTCACCCCAGCATTGATTGCCTACCGATTACTGTCCTGAAAAGAAGGAAGGATTAGTCCATGTTGTCTTTTTGGCATAGAAGACCAAAGATGTCAAGCATCAGGAAACAGCTATGCTGCATCAATATCACGGCTCATCAGTGTGCAATGCTAAGAGTCCTGAGGGTTCATAGTCTCACTTAAAGAAAAAGTAGAACGTAGTTTTCTTTATCACAGCCTAGTTCATTCAGATGTTCTTCATGTCACCTGCTAGTTGCAGCAGTTTTCTTCCTTTTTTTGGCAAAACAGCCGGTAGCTAGGGAAACCTATATATGAGCACTTATCCTGCTTATTCTCAGAGAAAACAGTTACTCACCTGTAACGGGTGTTCTTTGCGGACAGCAGGATAATTCCTCACAACCTTCCCTCCCTAGTTACCAACTGAGTAAAATGGCATAGAGACAACAGGCAAGACGACCCATTTGTGCATGGTAGAACTCTTCTAAAAGCTTCTGGAAGGAGCAAAGAGAGGTTCCTATGCAAGAGCTCTGTTGGGTATGTCGCCCATATGTGTGGACTTACCCTGCTGTACACAAAGAACACCTGCTACAGCTTGCGTAACTTTGTTTTTGCTTGTGTTTCTCATGAGTCTTCTCTTCCCTCTTTCAGTCTCATGCTATCACCACCTTGTTCTAGAATGATCTTTTCACTGATACATGTTTCACTCTTTGCTGCTACTACCACTGCTGCTATTACTAATACTGCTGATCATTTGTATAGCACCACAAGACATACACAGCGCTGTTCACATACATGTAAGAGACAGACAAATGCAACAAAAGGGGACTGGGGTAGAACTAAGGAGAAATTGTTATAGTACACATAGGTGCTAAACAGGAAAAAAAATGGGGTCAGGATCCAAAAAGAGCCTTAAAGAGGGTGGTTTTTTTTGCTTGGATTGGAATAGGAATATTTAGCCTGATGTTCCATCTCTAGGTCTCTAGGCCTGCATTAGTTATATCTTTGAGGTATTTCAATGTCTCTTCTCTTCATATACATATTTCTGTCTTAAGCCTTGCCTTCTAAGGCTATGGTAAAGGTGCCGTATCATTTGGGTACCCTCCTCTGGACTGCCCCTATAAAAGTTTAGAAATTAAGTTTCCAGAACTTGAGAAAATACTCCAGATGAGATCTCACCAAGAGTTTTTATAGAACAGTGTTTGTTTCTTAAGCCGATTCTAGTGTACCCCCTAACCAGTCTGGGTTTCAGGATGCCCACATTGAAGATGCATATGAGAGATTTGCATGCACTGCATCCATTGCATGCATTGTTTCATTGTGAATATCTTAAAAAGCAGACTGGGTAGGGGGTGCACCAGGACTGGCTTGAGAAACTGGTACGGAGGTATACTAATCATCCTCTTTTCTAGGGATATCGCCTTTTATTTATTTATTTATTTATGCTAGCACAATAGTTTTCCATGCATCCTCGGCAAACCCCCCCAGCCAGTCTGATTTTCAGGATACCTCCAATAGGTTTGCAGAGATTTACATGTACATCATACATATTTATCTCATGCATATTCAGTGGGCATCCTGAAAATCAGACTGCTTGGGAGTATCATAAGAACTAGGCTACAAAGCATTGCTCTAGCGTAAAAACATTGAAAATTATTCCAGATGAGGACTAGAAGGCACATTTAGGCCTGATGTAGTAAATTGCAGTGTTAAATGGAGCAAAAATGCCAAAAAGGGGAGTACCACTAGGGATCAGGCATCTTCAGACGTCAAGATAGCCACCACAGGGCAGGAACAAGTGGGGATCATTCCCTTTTTACTACTGCAACAACACCTTAGAGTTAGTCAGGGTTTTTGTATGGGGGTTATTTTTTATTTGACATCATTTATATACCGCCTTTCATGTTTATCAAGGTGGTTGCAGAAGAGTCCCCAAGGCAGTCGGCTTATCTGTTTCAGAAGGGATGGGGAAGGGTGTACAATACCCGCCATTCAATTTCTTTGCATTTTGAGCCCCAGCTTAGAGTTGTGGGGCCACTAAGGTCAGGTCACCAGGGAACTGAGGTCCACCCATATGGGAGATCTTCAGGTATTGAGCCCAGTGGCCCCTTTAATCATTATTACTGCCCCAGGGTTAATTTTGTAAAAGTTTTCTTATATTTTTATACCTGGGAATGCATAAAAATGTCTTGATAAATTTGTAAATAACCATTAACCCATGAATTCCTTTGTGCCTTAATACTTAAGCCAATTAGTTTGCCCTTTTATGATGTTATATCATAAAGTTTACTCAGCCTTGGGTTTTATAAATACATCCATGTATCTAGGGATCTTGACTGTTTCCCCCATAC
Source organism: Ichthyophis bannanicus (assembly GCA_033557465.1). Classification (NCBI taxonomy): domain Eukaryota; kingdom Metazoa; phylum Chordata; class Amphibia; order Gymnophiona; family Ichthyophiidae; genus Ichthyophis; species Ichthyophis bannanicus. Next base: position 111,110,604 of record CM066049.1, on the reverse strand, counting down.
TTCTTAATGTTGTTATGGTTTTGGCTCTCTCCAGCTCCCTGAGAGGCTGTTCAATGTACCCACAACTTATAAAGAAATATTTTCTGATGTTACTCTTTAACCCCATGGCACGATCCCTTGTTCTAGAACTTGCTGTCCTCTGAAGGGTGCTTGCTTCTTGTGCATTATTAAAACCTTTGAAGTATTGGAATTTTTCTCTTATATCCCCCTTCTCTCTCCTCCTTTTCTAGGGTTATGTTTCTTTCCATTATCCTTGCCCAATTGATGCAGAAAGACTTCTAACACTACCATCTTCATGAAGCATAAAAAACCTCTTCTGTTTAGACCTGCACTTAGAAAATAAAAAGATGCTTTTAGCATATAAATTATTATTTTTGTGATTTTAGGTGTCTGTTTTTCCATTTTTGGTCTTTTTTTTATGTACAGATGGTCAAAGCCAACAATTCATATGGACCAGCAGTGTCACCATTATAAAGCAGGTACATGATAGCTGTTGGCTGCCTCTTGGAATAGTAACTCAATGAGCATTGTCATAAAACAGGGAGGAAGAGCATCCCCAACAAATAAATACTTGCTAGGTTACTTGATGTGAGTGAGCAACCTTTTCCAGTGATTGCAATAAAACTTTTCTTTTGTGTCTGCTTTTAAAGAAAGAAAAGAAAAAAAATTAATGCATCACAAAATAGAAGTCAATTATTTATTTGGATGTTGCTGGATCTGGAAGACTACTGCATATATATTATATGTATAAAATAAGCCTGTATGTAATATATAAACATACAATATGAAGCAATTAGGGGCATTTATAAGTAACCGTGGTAGATCGGACCTGGTACCCTACCCTTCCTGCCCAACACACCCTTTATTGCCACCCTTTCCCCTCCCCCCCACCCCCCAACACCAACCCTCCTCTGCTTCTATACAAATTACACATAGACTTCTTAATGGGAAGAGCTTTATTATATTTATCAACAATTGAACATTCCAAACCATAACAATCCTCTTAACAATCTCTTAAGAGCAGAGCAATGCCTCACCAGCCATATAACTAGCAAAGTGACCTCGCCTCCGCTTCGGCCGTGTCCTGCCACCAGCCAACTTCCTACCGCCCTTTCCCCGACCTCGCCATATGACTAGCAAAGGCCAGCAGGGCTTATCCGGGTCGGGGCACCCCGCCCCCGCCCAAGTATGTCCTATAGGCTCCGGACCCTGGAGACCTCCGGGATCCCGCTTCTGCCCCCCCAGCTGCGACACCCCCACAAAAAACCATATCCCTGTACAGAGATAAAAAGGGGAGGGAGGGAGGGAGGGAAGCCGGCCCGCTGCACGCCGGTCACTGAAAAGGAAGGAAACCGCCAATCTCCTTCCTTTTTAAGACCTCGGGCGCGCCGGCTCCTCTTCATTGGCTCCGCTCCTCGCGCTCTGGGGAGCCAATGTTTTTAAATGATGCTGCCACCGTCACTGCGTCACCCACGCTTCGCTCCCCCTTCTTCTTTCCCCCAGCCCCGAAGCAGGATGCCGGGCCCGGCCGATCACCAGGTTACCGGCGTCCACTGGGACCCTGCCCGTGTACTTTTCTGAAGTGCTACATTTTCACTTTTTGTTCTTTTTATATTTGAGGCCCTATTTACTGAAGTGTGGTAACTGCCAAATCTCTGCATTAATTATTTGGTACATTCCCAGAATGTTCTCTTTGGCTTCTGCAACTAGTATGATTTTTTACAGTTTTCTGGGCTATGTTGCTTCTTATTAAGTGGAACTTACTTTGGGGTAAATTGGTTATGCAGCGGATGTCTGTTAGTATATACAGTGGCTCTCAAACCAGCTTGGTGGGATTGAAGTGGCAATCAAATTGGAGAAAAAGTTTGTGTCAGCTCATGGTGACCCTCTGGATAGTTGTCCTAAATTGTGTTCGGTCTTAAATAAAATACTTTCACTAAGGGCATGCATAGGGGTGATGTTTGGGTAGAACACAAATTATAAAACACTATAATTTACATACATTCTTGATATTAATTAGGTTGAACTTGGGGGTCGCTCCCCCCCCCTCCAAAGTTCAATCTAATATCTCTCAGCACAATTTTGCAACCAAGCCTATACTTACTGCAACATTGTACATACCGGTAGTTATTGATAGGATTATATCTGCTGATATAATGTATATAGTTATCGTTAACACAGTTCTTTGAAACTTCAATAACTTTTGTACATTCAACTTAAATGTAAAGTTCCTTTAATGTTCATTGTAAACTGCCCCTGGTCTCGGGAAGGAGCAGTATATAAAAAGCATGTTAAATAAAATATAAAATAAATAAATCTAGGCATGGGCATTTATACCACTCCTAAGGCTGGCAGATGTGCTCATACCTAGTTTAATGTGCATTTTTGACCTCTTATGCCACTATTTTATAAAGTAAAATACATGCATGAAAAATGTGCATTAAAACACACACAAATCTAGCCAACCCTAATAAAATGACTCTCTTAACTGCACTGCCTTTCAGATATCATGATGCAGTTAATACCATCTCAATAAGTAAACCGCTCTGTATCATCTACTGCATTAACAGCATACGGTAACTTATGTTCACTAACTAGAAGACACATTCCCTGCCCTTATTTCATCCTTTCCCTGTTCTGTTCCACATTAGGAAGTGAAAGCAGGAAAAAGCATGTGCTATCGGGTCACCCCTCTTGTTAGTGCAGATCCATGCAGTTTAGCATGTGCTAATTTGCCATGTGAACCAGTTATCACACTGTAGTACATATTTCTATTCTTGAAGCTCATTTCTAGGGATGAGCAAAGGTTCTCCCAAATCCACCTAACTAATAATTTTTTATGGACTTTTTTTTCTTTCAGGAACTTGACCAGACCTCTTTAGAAATCCTGTTACGTTAGTTAGCTTGACAATATCCTCTGTCAACAGATTCTACAACAGCATAATTATGCAATGTATGAAAAAAGCCCAATTGTCTACAACTTGTTTTTAATCTGCTGGTTAAGAGTTTCATGAAGGATCCTCTTGTTTTTATGCTTAACTTTAAAAAAAAAAATAAACAACCGTCCCTATTTAACTGTTGCACCCTACTCATGGTTTTATAAAGTTCTATCATATCCCCTCTCAGTTGTCTTTTCTCCAAGCTGTTTAGTCTTTCTTTGTAAAAAAGATGTTCTATCCACCTTATCATTTTTCACTCTTCTCTAAACCTTTTCTAGTTCTTCTATATTTTTTAGATGGAGTGACCAGTAAATAGGGCCCTTTTATAGTTGTTTTTCTGTAGATTTTGACACTTCCTTATGTTTTCATAACATACTTGTGATGTAGCTAGCTAGCTGAACCATGGCTCTATTAGGTATTTTTAATGTATGTTGTCTTTACCTTTTGTTGTTTTTTGTGAAAGTGATTAATATATTTACCCCATGAGGGTTATTTTGTTATGGTTTTGACTATAAGAGCAATGCAATTAGTTTATAAAAACTTATTGGTAGTCTCTCTAATTCCACCATCACTTCCCAGTTCAGTTGTCAAAATGTTTTCCTTTTCCTCTGTCTCGATTTCTACAGCAGAGTCCTCTTGGTTTTGCTGGTCTGTATTATTTTACCATAAGATCGGTGGTTCTTGTGTGCACGTCAAACGTTTGTGTGGCTGCTTAATGCACAGATTTTTGAAATTCAATTTCTTTATTATCATCCAATCCATTTCTCATTTTGAAGATACACATTTTTGGTTGTGTTCACAGAATCTGTTGAGCAGCAATCTACCATACATTGTCTGAATTAACATGACGAACAGCTGCTACATTCCATAATTGCTTGATATCCTTGTGTAGTTTTAATTCAATTAATTCAGTGAATTAATTGAAACCAGTTTGCTGCTCCAAAGCTCTTCCCTACTACAACGTACATTATGGTCAAGCAAAAAAATGAAATCAATTACTCACAAAATACTGTTTCAAAAGCAGGCATTAAACATATATCAAATCTAAGCTGGATTTGTTCCAGAACATACATTTTCCTAAGGTCCTGAGGGGATGACAGGCAAGGAAAGTCCACTGTAATTATACAACTTCCAATGATAAGCGACTTGCTGTATTTCTTTTCCTCTGTAATTAATTAAAAAAATTGCAGACCTGCAATAATCATAAATAAATATTAATAAATAATATTATTGCAGGTCTGCAATTTTTTTTTCCAGTTTCGATGTCGTCCTCACTTCCTGAGAGCCACCATCTCAGTTTTTGCAGCTGAGTACAATGTTTTGCACTCAATTTACTAAAATGGCTTCATGCTTTAATGTGTTGTGTTAAACAGTGCTAGGTGCAATACTATAGTGCCCATCAGTACAAGGGCCCCTAACGTGCCAAAGTCACAGTGCGTTAGGTGCAACATCACCCGGGTTAACTGCCTCCACTGATATGAGATGGCGATAAATGCACCTGCTAGAATTGACAACTGACTGCAAGGCTCTCACCCCATTCACTTTCTGTTCCTAACCTGTCCACTTGCTCCCCTAATGTGCTATGGACAGCGCCCAAATCTAGTGGCACTAATTGTCATTGCCCCACGCTGTCAACATATGTCCTAGCACACCTGTAATGTGCACCAGATCCCATGCTAACAGTTAATGTCTTTTAGTAAAAGGGCCCTTTAGGATGAAAATATTAATGGTTATGGTTATATTTTATTTGATATACCGCAACATTGCATAGCAGTCTATGTGGTGTATAATAATTAAAAAAGAAAAGAAGTGAAAGGAATTCCATAGTGTAGACAGGGCAGTATAGGAGGGATAGAAACAGCATAGAAAAGATAGGCAAACAGAATAAGACAAAGATAAATACACACAATTCCCTTAGACTATAGGGCTGTCCTCACCATGCCCAAAGGGTATCGCCCTACCTGAATAGCTCTCAGGCAAGTTAAGAAATTCTGTGCAGAGGTGGCCGGGCAAGCCATTAAGGAACTACATTCCAAGGAAATGTATTTATTTGGTTTTATATACCGCGCTATTTTAAATCAGTGCGGTTTACATTGTAACAACTTGGTACATAAAACAGTATACATAGAGCATTTGAACTTGGTACATAAAGCATGCAGACATGGAATATTTTAACTTGATACATAAAACAAGATATTAAACATCATGCATTACAGAATAACAACTATTTACAATGTATCGGTATTGGGTAAGTTTGGGTGAGATCATCATAGTGAGCTACGTTACATGTTTGAAATATAGCTGGAAGAGGTGTGTCTTTATTGCTTTTCTAAAGGTGGAGAGGTCGGTGATTAGTCTGATTGGAGCAGGTAGGGAGTTCCAGAGCGGAGGGGCAAATAGTGAGAAGGCTCTGTGTCTGGTAAATTGGGAGCATTTACTGGCCATTGTGGGAATAGCTAGAGTGTTAGTCAAGTTTATTCTTCTGATTCTGCTGTTGGGTGTCCATTTTACTAGATTACTGAGGGAGGTAGCAGAAAGATGGTGAAGGATTTTAAATGTAACAAGGAGGGCCTTGAACTTAAGGCGACTGGTGATCGGAAGCCAATGTAGCTGCATTAGGAGCAGTGTAACATGCTCATGTTTGGAGACGCCATAGAAGGTTCGTGCATCATCATTCAACGTAGCTAATTATATCAAGTTTGTCACAAATATGTTAAGCAGTAATCCAGCAGTTGGTACCAAAACTTAGCTGTACCTTTTGGCCACTGTAGTAAAAGCCTTGAGCAGCTATTTTGCATCCTGGTGGTGGTGTCACCGCTGATCTCCCCCCTCCCCCCACCTTCCTTCCAGTGGAACAGAAAGGCTCTCCTGCTGCTACCCCACTGCCCTCACAATAGCCCCCTCCTTCTGTCTAGATCAAATTGATGTCCAAAGATTCACTTGCTCCAGTAAATATCTAGATTGCAGGATGTGGGATAGGGGCCCAGAAGAAGGGTGGATTTGGATTATGCAAGAGGCTCAGGTCTTGATATTAGGAGAGTAGAAAGGGGGCTCGGGATTTCCCTTTTCTCTCTTGGGGCAAACAGCAGGAAAGGGAATTTTATTAGGATGCTAAAGTGGAGAAATGGAAAGGGAGTTCACCTGAGCACCTGTTCAGTAGAGTTGTGCCTTTTGTTTGAGTGTTTACAAGTTTTACATGTTTGTAAATTGCTTGTGCATGCATACATATACATATTAATGCTCGAACAACTGTTTTGTGCACACTAAAGTCCTAACAGGTATAGAAGATATAAAGATGTTGTTTTTGAAGCCCTATTCGTGATTTGGGCATCCAAATACGGCCATTTATATATCCTAATCATGTCCCCATCCATGTCTCAAGAGCCATTTTAGAACGGCCTGAGTTTACATGTGTATAGTACAATCATGCCTGTCACATGGGGCCATGCGGCATTCCCAAAATGATGCACCTGTGTGGTTGAGTCTAGATTACCATTGCATGTTTAAATCTGCTAGCAAGCATGGTCATGTCTATATCTGGGTGTGGGATAATTGTTATATCTGGGCATGAATTTGGAAAGGGCTTGTTTTGGCCAGCTAGCAGTACAGAGAAGGGGAAAATGCGCTCTTATTCCTGCAATATTTTTCACCAACTCAAAAAAACCTAGCAGATAAATACTGAGGCCTTATTATCTACTGCAATGCTAAACATCTCCATTTCCAAAATGGCGGGCCGGGATGCGTATATGGCGACATAGACATGTGCAGCGTTCCAGAATACTGGCGCCGGTATATCTGTGGCAGCTATTGCGCACATCCAAATCTCTCATGACCACATTTCTAAAATTGGCCAATGGTCTGCGTGTGCCTGGGCCCTTATTTTGTACATCTCCACTCTATATTGCAACGGACATGTTTTATCTTTTTGGGGAGGAGACGTGCCTATTTTACAAAGCACTTATACATGTCCACCTCCGCTGCTGCTCCTCTCACAGAATTTCGGACATTTTGACATGGATGTCTCGGATTTTACCTGAACCGCCTTTCTAAAATCTGCCTTAAATTTAAAAAAAACTACGTATATTTCATAAATTAATGAATATTTTGAAGCCCTGTGGTGGTGGGAAGACGATAGCAGTACTCATTGGACTTCTGCACACAGAAGCGTTAAATAGCTGCCAAATTGATTCTAATGCTGGATTTACTAAGGGCTTTGGGCCCTATCATATGTGTTGAATGCTAAATTTGTGGACAATGCATGTATTAAGAGTAGCCAGTTTTAACGCAGTTTAATCAATAGGCCTCTGAGTGTTAAACAATATAGAAGAACCTAAATGAAAGCTTCAGAGGCCTTAAGTGATAATGAGAGCGAACCTAAAAACAGAGCCCACAACAAGTTTAATTTAGGTTAATCAAAGTCTGATTTACCTGCTTTTCAAACAAGGGAACAACAAAGCACATTGCAAATCTAGCCAAAAGAAGAACTTGACCTCGATCCCCTGGTAGATCATAATACTAACTTGTCAACTGTCTCACCAAGGCCTTTTCCTCTGCTTTGAAGGGGCCATCTTTGATTGCTGGCCTGTACTGTAGTTTGGGTTGCATGCCAGCCTATTCAATTCTTTATACAGGAAGACTGCTAATAATCAAATGTGAAAGTGGATCCACAGATGGCAATGTCTCTCGATATGCAAATGGCTGAGATCCCCCCCCCCCCCATACCTTTTCTCTTCTTAAAGCATAAATTCTTCAGCTTGCATCTATAGTCAGAACAGCTGGAAAGCAGGTGGCAGTGGAATGATAGATAAGAGAGGAGATGCATGCTAACTACCCATTTCTTAGTTTGGTTTGTGATTGAACATAAATCTTCATTCTCTGCCCAAAAGAAAGTTAAAATGCAAAGAGTGCCTACCATTCTCTGTTGTGATTTATTACTGGGACTTAAACAAATGATTGTTTGAGCAAATGAAACTGAATAGGAATAAAAGCAGAAAACTCTGTCTTCCCAAGCATTCCCCTTCTCATACTGATTCCCCTTGGGGGCATGAAGAGGACCGTGCTTGTGATGTTACATTGTTGCTGTTTCAGGGACTCCTACTGCTGGGACAATACATTACATATTTGTTCTGTAATTCCGGAATGAAATGTAAAATCTGACTGCTTTAGCCTGAGATGCTGCATGCTAATACCTCAGATTTAGAATAACCGAATTGTGCTGTCAGTGGGCAGTGCTCGGCATGGCCTACCCTTCAATCGTAGCCCATCTCACGCCTCCTTATTTCCAGTTGAGCTGTGTTTCCAGTTGAATAGGTTAAGCAAAAACGGACTTTGCTGTTCTCAATTCACTCTTGCGATCCTCCCATCATAAAAAAATAATAGCAGCTGGATGCTTTTCATGTCAGGACTATCTATGAGCTGCTTCCCTATGCCCATGAGTAAATCCCATAAAAGCTGCCCCGTTGTACTGTTGTTGCTTTTCCCGCCTGTGCATGATTGATTGATGGATGAGTGCTGACACCTCAATGAAACTATTTCGACTGCCATCTCAATCCGATGATGTGAGGGGGGTATATTTTCTGTCCATGCCTCATTACTTCAAAATGACATTCCTGGAACTTCATTTAGTTTTTTACCTTCTTCCCTCGAGCGCCATATTTTTTTCCCATCTAGCTAATACATTCCATAAAAAACGAAAAGCAATTTGCTATTCTAGGTGACATAAGGGTAATGCTTTTCCTGGGAAGTAAATGAGAGCCTCTTTAGTCATATGGGGGTTTAGGGATCATGTCAACATTTCCAACACCGTGCATCTACCTAAATTCATCAAATTTCTTTTTGTTACCACTGACCTCTTTCTTTTATATGCATTAATAAAATGTTTCATTTGTTTTAAAGAGATCCTCGGTTGCTTTGGCTCCCAACTGTGTACTAGACCCACTTTAGGTATTCCATCTGTAAACCGAGTAGCAGTTTATAACTTGATCTAGACTTTTATGTCCTGGGAGGATAAGAAAATGTATTCCTTTAAAAGCAGTGATGGATTTGTATATTACAGGCTGTTTCGGTAGTACTCAGAGTGCTCTGCTAGAGTAAACAGGCAACTCTTGATATCTCCGAAAATATACTTGGCAACGCCAGATCAGTAATAATATACTCTAAGCATCTGTTGGTTGACTTAGGAGCAGAACACAATTTATGCAATCCAGTATTCCTGTTAATAGTAACGTATAATTAAGACATCCGTTAAAAATCCATAACGTTAATTTAATGGGAAAAATCTAATATAGCTCTATTGGAATTTTTACGTTAAATTAACTTTAACTAGCTTTTAATGGATGTCTTAATTAGATCTCATTATTAACATGAATATTACACAAATTAAAATAGGGGGTCTCAAAGTTTTAATGAAAAAGTTGCAGCAAGGAATTAAAATAGATTTCCCTTTCTCCAGCTCTCAGCAGAATCCATCTAAGATGTATCTTATAACCTAAACATACAATGTAACAGAGCAAAATTCTTCAATTAGCCTGACAGGCTAAATCTCCACAACATTTGTATTGGTCTAATAATTCAACGTTAGGGCATTGGTTTAAAGGTTAGTAAGGTGCAGGTCCCAAGGTATACTGTACTTTAAAAGAAAAAAAAATATTAAACAAAGAAAGAAAGTAAAGTTAATCAGACTGAAGAAATCTTCAGCAGTAATATAGTTAAACATTGCTGGTTGAACAACTTATATGGAAGATTAACATTGCTCAGTTTTCTTGGCTTAGAATATGTTCCAACTTAATAATTCCTCTCCTTACCGTGATATATTGATCCCCAGTGCAATGGCTGGATTGGGCTACCCAGGTGCAACCGTAATAGCTGCACTGAGTAGAAACATTTCCTTTAGACAAACTATCCCAGAGGGGTTATAAATAGGAAATGGACATTACAATGAGAAATAAGCTTCCAATCTTACTGGATTTCATGCTGCACGCTTGGACATTAAACTATGAAGAATTATACTTTTTTCCCCTCCTGTCAAGTGTTACAAATTGATGAAATAAGTGCATCAATGTTCCCAGACATGATCTCGCATCAGGGGCACTTTGTTTTAGTGACAGCAAAAAGGGACAGTGGAGACTAGGGCGGCCCACTGCACTTTATCAATGAAAATCTAATATCGGCCCTAAGAAGCAAAGTGGAAATCAATACTTCATTACCAAATTGTTAGTGGGGATGAAGAAGAATAGCTGGAATATTTCAACAATCTTCCTCTTCAGGTTGTCAAGCGTTCAATGTCAAAGGAGTAGCATGTGGTAAGCGGCCCTGGATGGAGACTGAAGATGAAGACATTTCCCTCTAAACATAAAAACACTAATCACGGAAAGACAACTCTTATTTTGCTCGTTTTGGGGCAATAGTTTCTTCAAGCAAGTGATCTGATATACTAAAATTTGAGAATCCTGCCCCACACGTTTGGAATTTGGGTGGATTACAAATAAAAATTGATACATTGTATTTACAATAAAGTAATAGCATTACATAGTAACAAAATATATCATAAACAAAATAAACACGAAATCTATATTGTCGTGCCAGTCCACATAAATATTCATAAAAACATGACGGCAGAAAAGGACCACATAGCCTATCTAGTCTGCCCTTTCATATCAACTACAATAGTCCCCTTTTTACTTTTTAGAGATCCTGTGTTTGTCCCATGCTTTTTTGAATTCAGATACTGTCCTCATCTCTGTCACCTCCACTGGGACACTATTCCATGCATCTACCACTCTCTTTCCATAAAGAAATATTTCCGCATATTACTCCTGAGTCTATTCCCTTTCACCATCATCCTATGTCCCCTCGTAGCAGAGCTTGCTTTCAATCGAAAGAGGCTCTTCTCTTGTGCATTTATGCAACTGAGGTATTTAGACATCGCAATCGTATCGCCTCTGTTCTGCTTTTCTTTTAAAGCCATACCTATTAAGATCCTTAAGTCTGTCCTCCTAAGCTGTCTGACGACCACTAACCACTTTAGTAGCCACCCTCTACACCAACTCCAACCTGTTTATATCCTTTTGAAGGTGCAGTCTCCAGAATTGCACACAATACTCCAAAAGAGGTCACACCAGAGACACTTACAGAGGCACTATTGCCTCCTTTTTGTCTACTGGCCATTCTTCTCTCTAAGCTCCCAAACATCCTTCTGGTTTTCGCCATCGCCTTTTCTACCTGTTTAGCAACTTTGAGATCATCAGACACCATCACGCCCAGGTTCCACTTTTCTTTTGTGGACAGAAGTACTTCACACCCTTGGATTTTTGCAGCCCAAATGCATGACCTTGCATTTTTTAGCATTAAATCTCAGTTGCTAAATTCTAGACCATTCTTCAAACTTAGCTAGATCCCTCCTCATGTTATCTACTCCTTCCTGGGTGACTACTCCATTGCAGATTTTGGCATCATCCACAAACAAGCAAACCTTACCCGACAGCTCTTCTGCAGTATCACTAACAAAGATAATAAAAATAATCTGACCGATGCCTTTGGCACACCACTGGTAACTTCCTCATCAGAGTGAGCTCCACTTACCTGTATCCTTTGTCACCTCCCACTCAACCAAATTCTAACCCAGTCAGTTACATTAGGGTACATCCCTAGGGTGCTCAATTTGTGATTAAGTTGCCTGTGCGGAATGATATCAAAGACTTTACTGAAATCCAAGTACACCACATCTAGGGCTGTCCTGTCCAACCCCCTGGTAACCCAGTCAAAGAAATCGATCAGATTTGTCTGACAAGACCTGCCTCAGGTAAACCCATGCTGCCTTGGATCCTGTAATCCACTGGACTCCAGAAGCCCTCACTATTTTCTCTTTTAGCAGTGTTTCCAATAATTTACTCACCACAGAGGTTAGTCTAACCGGCCTGTAGCTTTCAACCTCATCCTTCCACTTTTGTGTAAAGGGACCACTCCCAACTCTAAAGAAGCATTGAAAAGGTCAGTCAGTGGAGCTGCTAGAATGTCCCCTTAAGTATTCTCGGATATATCCCATCCGGTCCCATCGCTTTATCTACTTTTAGTTTAGCTAGTTCCTCATGAACACAGCCTTCTGAAAATCGTTTGAGATCCCAGTTGCTGCTTTTCCTGTTGGGTGTTTTCTGAGGTCCTGCTCCTGGCCTTTCATCTGTGAACACAGAACAGAAATTTGTTAAGCAATTCCGCTTTATCCTCATCCGCTTCTACATATTCCTCCCTTTCACCCTTGAGTCTGACAATACCACTTTTGCCCTTCCTCCTCTCACTAACATATCTGAAAAATGTCTTATCCCCCCATTTTATTGCATTGGCTATTTCTTCTTTTTGTATCTTTGCTTTCCTGACTACTTTGCTAGTGTCATGTAGAAGACCCTTCTGAGTCTATGGAGCTAAGTGAAGCAGAGGAATTTGCTTCAGAAACTGACAGGCAGGCAGAGCACATGGCTCAGGGTTTCCAAGGGAAACGTAAACAAAGTGAGTCACCAGAGGGACAAACTCGCCCATGCTGCAACGTATCCCCAAGCTCAGGAGTTAAGGGAAAACACCTGGTTGGGGGAGGGGCAGAGCTGAGCCCTAAGAAGCAGGGATATAAAAAGTGCTCACTAGATTTGACCAGTGGAGCAACAGAGGAGACAAGGGAGGAGGTGAAGAGAGCAACAGGAGAGGCAACAGCAGAGGAAGAGAAAGAGAAGAACAAGGTGGAAGCCAAAGTAAGGAGGCCTCAGAGAGCCTGTGCCCAAAAGCCAGGTGGGAGCAGCCCAGGACCGGTGCCATACCTTGAAGGCAAGCCGGAGGGAGAGACTGCCTGAGAGGCTAGTTTTGGGAGCACTCAAACTCCAGAGAGAGAGAGGTGTTGGCCAGAGGATATTTGTATGTCTGAGGAAAAGGCTGAGAAGCTAAAAGGCAGGAAAACACATCCAGTGTTTGGAACCCTTGCTGACCCAGCAGTGCTGAGAAGTTCTTCCTTTCAAAAGCCAAAAGGTAGGCTGCACAAATTACACAGGTACACTAAAAAAAAATTTTTTTAAACTGCCTCTAATGTTTCGATTGATTTTTACGTTTTTTGGTGCGCTGAATCCAAATCTGGTAACCAATTTGCTCCATCACGTACAGATTTTTTGCTACATTGGGTTAGCAGTTTGAGGTGAACGTTTCAGATTGAGTGCGATCGAGATAAAAGTTTCTTGGATGAATTCTTTATACTAATTGTTTAGTAGTTATTCAAATAAGAATAAAGAAAATTGTAACAAGGCAGCACATAAGAATAGAGTAATGTCAACAAAACACACTGTGATGGTAGCAAAATTGTCTGCACTTAAAACAGCCACATACATGTGCACAAACATTGAGCATATAAGAGCGAGGTTAGACACAAAGCAAAGCAAAGAAATGTGCAAAAAATGTTGTACAGGTATGTATGTAAGAATAGAAAACGCAAACCGCACCATTGCAATACATGAAGACAAACACCCGATGGTGTGAAAATAAAATTCTAATACAGTCAAACCTCGGTTTTCGTTGGCCCCGGTTTTCGTCGGTTTCGGTTTTCGACGTCTTTTCAGACTGAAATCTTGTCTCGGTTTTCGTCTATCGCCTCGGTTTTCGTACTGCAATACACGCTGGTCTGCATACACTGCCTGCCCAGTCCCGGCAGCACTACCCCCCCCCCCCCCCCGGACTCACCGATCGCGTGTGCCAGATCTGAAAACCAAAAGTACTGCAATAGTGTACATACACCTTCGCGCTGGTCTGCATACACTGCCTGCCCAGTCCCGGCAGCACTACCCCCCCGGACTCACCGATCGCGTGTTGAGATGCGAAAGTCAGGTGAGCAACATCCTCGAGCCAGAGATGCAAGGATTGCACAGAGAGGAAGGCAGTTTAAACAATTTGTCTGCCAAAAATACCTCTGGAGCACCATCTTGTGGCCAGAAGTGGGATTGACTCTCTATAAAATGTATTTTTGTGAATAGTTTTGGGTGTCTGGAACGGATTAATTGAATTTACATTATTTCCTATGGGAAATATTGCTTCGGTTTTCGTACGTTTCGGTTTTAGTCAGACTTCTTAGAACGGATTAATCATGAAAACCGAGGTTTGACTGTAAATGAGATCCGACACTGTGGTAGTAACTAGCAAATTTTTATTTCAAAGTTTAGTAAAAACACGATATTTGTCAACACAGTTTAGATTTTAAAGTTATTCTTGGGTCAATCAATCTCCTGGTGGGCCCGTTTCTTCTTCCCCCGAATGCTTCTCTTGGTGCGCTGCTTGGCGTATTTTTCATCTGGGGTTTCCCGCAGCAGCAACCAGCAGAAATCAGCCATCATAGTGGTGTTCCATCTTCCTTGGTACCTTGATGTCCTGGTGAAACCTTTCACCTTGTTCTTCACTGTACGCCCCCAAGTTTTCGGGAAAGTAGTTCACATGGAAGTGCAAGAAATGGACTTTCAGGCTCATGTTACAGCCTTGTTCTTTGAAGGCATTGAGCATCCTGGCAACAATATCCTTATAGTTCTCATCCCGCCTGTTCCCCAAGAATTTGAGAACAACATCCTTGAAGGAATCTCAGGCTTCTTTTTCCTTCTCAGACATCGTTTCAGCGAATGCTCCATCTGAAATGAGTTTCCTTATATCAGGGCCAACAAACACTCCTTCCTTTAGCTTTGCTTCAGAAAGTCGGGGGAACTTTGAGCAAAGGTAACGAAAGCACTCACCATCTTTTGGAAGGGACTTGATGAATTGCTTAATGAGACCCAACTTAATGTGGAGAGGTGGTAATAGAATTTTATCACGAGGTACCAAGCTCTCATGAAGAACATTTTTCTCACCGGGTCTCAAATACTCCCGAATTGGCCAGTCTTTTTTCCCCCAGTGTAGGTCGCGGGCCCGGCTATCCCACAAGCAAAGGAAGCAGGGATATTTGGTGAAACCGGATTGCTGCCCTAATAGCATGGATAGAATTTTAAAGTCTCCACAAATCATCCACTTATGCTCATCATAACGAATCTTCTGAAGAATCAGGGCCAAATTCTCGTATTTTTCTTGGAGAATAACAGAGTGAGCAATAGGAACTGAAGCGAATGTGTTGCCATTATGAAGAAGAACACCTTTTATGCTGTCTTTTGACGAATCAATGAACAGCCGCCATTCAGCAGGATCATACTTGAGTTTAAACTTTTCCATCACTCCGTATATATCGTTGCAAAATACCAAATCTTCCTCTTTGCTGAAATACTTCAAAAATTGTGTCTCGCGGTTGCGGTACCAATAAAAAGTTGTTCCTGGTGACAATAGATTTTTCTGTTTAAGCCGAGAACCTAGCAGTTGGGCAGCATCTTTTGGGAGTCCTAAATCCCGGACTAAATCATTCAATTCAGCTTGAGAGAAAAGTTCAGGTTTCGGATCTGGTTCAGTTTCAAACTCGGAAGTACTGGACTCATCGGGAAAAGCCATCTGATGAGTCTCATCATGATCAGAACCGTCCACACAAATATGATCCAAAGATTTTGGTGGTTCAGGCACAGGTACTTCGTTGCTATGAGGCATAGGCCTAATTGCTGAGGGAAGGTTGGGGTAACTTATTACGTTCTTATTTTTTAAGTTGTATCCCTTCACAATGCAAGAGCAAAAATAGCAGTCACTGCTGTGGTCTCTTTGTTCACGCCACACCATAGGTATTCCGAAACGAAATGCTTGTTTTTTACCTTTCATCCATAAGCGTAGATCTTCCTCACATGTCTTGCACACTTTGTGAGGAGCCCACGGTTTGTCTTGATCGCCTAACTTCAAACCGAAATAGGCGAAATATACTTTTTTAATAAATGCAGAAATGTTCCTCTGCCGCTTTTTCACGGTATATTCCCCACAAATAAAACAAAAACTGTCTGGAGAGTTGACGCAACCTCTGGCTCTGTGAGCCATCACAAATACACAGCACTGCAAACTACAACTGTAGTGAACCACTTCAGAATAAAGCTGGATTACGACTGAGCAAACAAAAGGTAATAATGAACTTGCAAGAAACTGAAATTTGACAGGAACGTTCATGTCGCAACCACCGTGTTTGAGCGAGCGAACAAGGCGAGGCGAACAGGAAAGAACATGCGCCAGCGCGAGTACTGGATTTAGCCCCCCGCCTCCCAATTGTCCTGTTAATGTATAAAATGAATACAAAACACTCTAAAATATCATGACGGAGTGTTTCTAGTTAGTTAACCATTACAACCTCTATTTTGGGCCAAGAAAATAAACTGCAGTCGGCTAAAAAGAAATTATGTGAACATTCCTTATATGGGTAAGAAATCTAATTTTGCAAGAAAACGTGACGTGATGGAACATTTTGGCTATTTTTCCTGGATTCAGCACCCCAAAATCTATAGGAATCAGTTGCAAAACTGGAGGCAGTTTTTTGGTAGTGTACCTGTGTTATACAGAGGTGAAACTAGCTATAAAAGTTTTCCTTGTACTTGCCAAGAAGTATTGGACTCTCCTTATACTAACTCCCATATATACAGTATTTCACAACCCTGCTCATTAGAGTGCTATGAAGAGAAGCCTTGGGAAGACAGAGGGGGAGTGTGCTTTGAAACGTCGTATAGCAGTGTGCAAACTTACCCAGCTGATAGTGATTCAGAAGAAATGCAGATAGGGCCTGTTATTGAGGATATAACAGATGAGCAAATGGACTGCACGTTATCACTAGCTGATCATATTATATCACTTTGCTGACCAGGCTGTTAAGAAGGCTGTCTAAACAGCAGAAGAAAAGCAAACTGTTTCTTTTTGTATAAAAAGTGACTGTTACTTTTGTGTTTGGGTTGAGCACTGCATATTTTGAAGCTTGAAGCTAAAGAAGCTGTTTTGTCCTAAGTTCCTGAAATGTTTTCTTTATGCCAGTTGCATATGGCTATTTTGTCCTAAGTTTTCACATGCATTTAATCCGCCCAGAAGGGGAAATAAAAACCTTGTCATTTTGCCTGAAACCACTCGACTACAATTATTTCTTTCTTGGAGAGAAAGAGGAACTACAACTCCCACAAGGCAGTGCAGGAACAAATACTCTGCCAT
Organism: Ichthyophis bannanicus; assembly: GCA_033557465.1. Lineage (NCBI taxonomy): Eukaryota > Metazoa > Chordata > Amphibia > Gymnophiona > Ichthyophiidae > Ichthyophis > Ichthyophis bannanicus. The sequence goes on along the minus strand of CM066049.1, from coordinate 111,093,568 downwards.
ACTTTCTAAGTTAGGATACCCAGGCTGACCAACCCTACGTGCCCCAGGCTCTGGGGTGATTACTGGTGACAATAGCTTCTCTAAGTTTTTTTCCAAATATAGATTCCTGTCTTCCTCTCTCTGTGATCTCTTGTATTTCATAGTAACATAGTATATGACGGAAGATAAAGACCAGTATGGTTCCTCTAGTCTGCCCAGCAAGGCGGCAAGAGTAGGTGCACTTGCCGCTCCTTGCAGGTCAGCTCTCCCCAAGCCATTGTTTAGCGGTGTACCCACTGCTCTGTGTAGGTCACCCCTATTAGTTCAGCTTATTTTGATTTTATCCTGTTGCTATAAAGGAATCCACTCTCTGCCCCATGTCATTTTAAATTTTGTCACTGTGCTTGCCCCCACCTCTTTCATCGGGAGGGCATTCCAAGCATCCACCACCATTTCAGCGAAAAAGTATTTCCTGACATTGCCTTTCAGTTTATCCCCTTGTAGCTTCATGTTATGCCCGTCCATTAATACTCTTTAAGTATTTAAAGGTCTGAATCATATCTCCCCTATCCTTCCTCTCCTACAGAGTGTGCATATTTAGGTCTTCAAGTCTCTTCTCATAAGTCTTCTGACGCAGGCTCCAAATCATTTTGGTCGCCTTCCTCTGAACCGCTTCCAGCTTTTTTATATCCTGCGAGATATGGTCTCCAAAACTGAACACAATATTCAAAGTGAGGCCTCACCAGTGACTTGTACAGTGGCATTAGTACCTCTTCCTTTTTGCTGGTAATCCCTCTCTGTACACAATCCAGCATCCTGGCTTTTGCCACCACCCTGACACACTGTTTCACCACCTTGAGATCATCAGAAACAATCACACCGAGGTCTTTCTCCTGGTCTATACACATCAATCTCTCGGCCCCTATCGCATACAATTCCCTTGGATTTCTGCTTCCCAAGTGCATTACACTGTACTTCTTCACATTGGTCTAATGCTTGGCAGTTAACGATTTATTCTTCCAGCTTTTGTAGATCTTTCCTCATGTTCCCCACTCCCTGAAGGGAGTCCACTCTATTGCAAATTTTGGTGTCATCTGCAAAAAGACAGACTTTTCCATTCAGCCCTTTGGCAATATTACTCATGAATATATTGAACAGTACCAGTCCCAAGATTGAACCCTGGGGCACACCACTAATCACCTTTCTTTCATCCGAGTGAGTTCCGTTTACCATCACCCTCTGTTGTCTGTCAGTCAGCCAATTTCTGATCCAGTTCACGATCTTGGGACCCATCTTCAAACTTTTGAGTTTATTGATAAGCCTCCTATGAGGAACAGTATCAAAGGCTTTGCTGAAATCAAGGTAGATCACATTCATCGCATGCCCTTGATCTAGTTCTCTGGTCACCCAGTCAAAGAACTCAATCAGATTTGTTTGGCAAGATCGTCCTTTAGTAAAACTGTTGCCTCGGATCATGCAACCTGTTGGTTTCGAGGAAGTCCACTATTTGCTCTTTCAGGAACGTCTCCATTACTTTTCCTGCCACAGAGGTAAGGCTTACTGGCCTGTAGTTTTGTCACTTCTTCCCTATTAACACTTTTGTGAAGTACCACATCAGCCCTTCTCCAGTCCTGTGGAAATTCTCCTGTCTCCAAGGATCTATTAAAAACATCCTTTAATGGCCCTGCTAGAACTTCTTCTCTGAGCTCTATCAGTAGCCTGGGGTGTATCGCATCTGGTCCCATATATGTGTCCACTTTTGCAAGCTGTTCAACACATCCATCTTTTGTAAGGTTCCACATTAGGAGCCACCACCCAGGAAAAGATTTAGGCGTCACCGTGGATAACATGTTAAAACCCTCCGCCCAGTTTGCAGTGGCGGCCAAGAGAGCAAATAGAATGCTAGGTATCATAAGGAAAGTAATGGAAAATAAAACAAAGGATATTAAAATGCCTTTGTATTATTCCATTGTGCGACCGCACCTTGAATATTGTGTGCAGTTCTGGTCACCGTATCTTAAAAAGGATATAGCGTTATTAGAAAAAGTACAGAGAAGAACCACCAAAATGGTAAAGGGGATGGAAGGATACCCCTATGAAGAGAGGCTAAAAATGTTAGGGCTCTTCAACCTGGAAAAGAGACGGCTGAGGGGAGATATGATAGAGATCTATAAATTAATGAATGGAGTGGAACGGGTAAACATAGGTCATTTGTTTACTTCATCAGAATATAGAAAGGCTAGGGGACATGCAATGAAGCTACAGGGTAACCTATTTAAGACTAATAAGAGAAAATATTTTTTCATTCAACATGTAATCAAATTCTGGAATTTGTTACCGGAGGATGTAGTAAAAGCTGTTAGTGTACCTGGGTTTAAAAAAGGTTTGGACATTTTCCTGAACCTTTATTAAAAGGGACCCGGGGTTTCGCTGCTTGACCCAATACAAGTATTGTGGAACTTGTGTCTTTTGGGGAAACTGCTAGGTACTTGTGACCTAGATTGGCCACTACTGGAGGCAGAATATTGGGCTTGATGGACCTTGGTCTGACCCAGTATGGCATATCTTATGTTCTTATGTTTGCTATTCCTACTGATCATGCTGGTCACACCCTTGATCTGGTTATTACCTCACCTATTCCCTGGCTACATTTTGACCACTTCCACACTGTGCCCTTACCTTGGAGTGATCATTATTGTCTACTTTTGCAGAGTTCTGCTATCTCATCTTCCTCTTCTTTCCCGGCCCCTTCGGCCAACCCGTCCTCAGCCCCTGTGAATTACACCCGTCGACTTACCCTGCTCACCCTCAGTCGCTTTCCACCAGCCAGTGATGTCCGGCCCACAAATTTCCCCTTGCTGTCTCCTGACTCGCAGGTCTCGCAATGGTCTTCTCACCTTTCGGGTACAGTAGACCATCTGTCACCCCTAGAGCCTCGTACTTCCTGTCATAATACGTCACAACCTTGGTTCCACCCTGGTCTCCGTCTTCTCCGTGCCCAACTTCGTAGGGCAGAGCGGTTCTGGAGGAAGACACGTTCTCCCTCCTCTCTTTCATCTTTCGAGACTCGCCACTCCCACTATTACTCTCAGGTGCATTTAGCTAAGCAAACCTATTTCTCTGTCTCTATCTCCTCTGCCCCAAACCAAACCCGCCATCTCTACCGAGTACTCACGTCCATCACTGCACTTCAGCCAGATTCTTTCACCACTTTGACTCAGCAGACAATAGCCCCCTCTGCCTCACAACTAGCATCCTTCTTTTCAACCAAAGTCCTTGATCTGAGAGCATCACTTCCTCACTGTCCCCCCTCTATTCCACCCCCCTTCCTCCTCCTTCCCCTCCGCATACCCCCCTCTCACATGTTCTGGACCTCTTTCCATTCCATTATCAGTTCGGAGCTTATTAAGCTGATCTCTACTGCCCACAAGACTACTTGCTCTTTTGACCCCATCCCCTGTTCATGGCTTCTCACACCATCACTGGCTCTTGTTCTCCCTAGCCTGACCATTATCAACACCAGTCTCTCTGTTTGTACCTTCCCCCATCTTTGGAAACATGCACTCCTCCACCCTCTCCTTAAGAAGCCTTCCCTGGACCCTCTTGTTCCCACCAATTACCATCCTGTTTCTAACCTCCCGTTCCTGGCTAAGATCCTGGAAAAGGTAGCTTTTGCTCAGTTATCTCACAACCTTGGCACTAATCACTTCTTCCACCCCCATAAATCTGGATTTCAGCAAGGTCATAGTGTTGAGACGGTTCTTCTAGCTTTCCTCAATGAGATTCACATAGTGCACGACCGTGGTGGTATCTCTGGCTCTTTCTGCCGCCTTTGATCTCGTTGATCACTTCCTTCTTCTGTCTCATCTGCAGGAAGCCAGCGTTCATGGAACAGTTTTGCTTGATCTTATAGTGTCCTCCCCTCCTCTTCCCTGGATATACCCTCTCTGATCCTCTCCCCCTACACTGTGGTGTTCCCCAGGACTCTGTCTTAGCTCCACTTTTGTTCAATATCTTTATGGCACAACTTGCACTATTGATTCAACAGTTTGGTATTTCTGCCTTTTATTACGCTGACGATATCATTCTTATACACCACACTTCCTCACTCTGTCCGGATCTCTCTCCCCTTGATTCTTGTCTTTCCGCTGTAGCTGACTGGCTCGTCAGTAACTGTCTCCACTTGAATGTTTCCAAGACACTCGCTATCTGGTTTACACATGGAAATCCCTCTCCTCTGGTGTCCCCTTCTTTCTCGGGTTCCTTCATCCCACTGGTGTCTTCCTTTCGTTATTTAGGTGTACTCTTGGATTCTAATCTCTCTTTTCAGGACCACGTCTCTCATGTTGTTAAGACTTCCTTCTTTCTCTGACAGATCCACGCCATTTGTCCTTTCTTAACCCCTCAGTCCCTCACCACCCTTATGATGTCTTTGGTAATTTCACATCTCGACTTCTGCAACTCTGTTCTCACCGGTGTCCCCCAATTTCACTTGTGAAGGTTGCAATGCGTACAGAACATGGCGGCACGCATTATCTCCCACTCTGCACATTGGGATCATGTCACCCCTCTCCTTATAAACCTTCACTGGCTTCCTCTGGTCTACCACATTCAGTATAAGCTTCTCACGTTGCATCATCAGATCATTTATACTCATACTCCCCAGTACCTATTTGATCTCATTCAGTCTCACACTCCCAGTCGATCTCTTCAGTCTTTGCACATCAATCGTCTACATCTTCCTTCCCCTGCATGTGCCCACCTCCAAGTCACCTGTAATTCTGCTTTCTTCTTTGCTGGTTCTGCGTACTGGAATTCTTTATTCCTCAACCTTAGATTGGAACAGAACCACAAGACATTCAAAGCCCGTCTGAAAACCTATCTCTTTTTTCCATTGCTTTTGACCTCCCCCCTCCCACCGCATAACTCTTTGCATACCTGCCTCAGCATCGCTCCCACATGTGTTGTCTATTATGCATCATTGTCCTTTGTCTGTTATGTATCATTGTCCTTTATCTGTCCCATTAGGACTTGTAACCTCTCCTGTTAACGTCTATCCTGGTATCCCACTCTGTCCCTCTGTTGTGTTTTTGTTCATCTTGTCTGGTTATGCCTGGTTATTATTCTTTGCTGTTCTGTCTTGAGATTGTAATTTCCTTTCCTTTTTCATGGCCAGTGGCCATCTTTTTTTAATTACTAATTGTAAACTGCCTTGATTGCTTGTTTGAAAGGCAGTATATCAAATGTAATAAACATAAACAATATCAACAATCAATTTACTATCCATTTTCTTTGGTTTGAGTTGGAGGCCTGTAGACCACACTAGTATGGATGACAGTACCATCTCTTTTTTCCAACACAATCCAGATCGCTTCTTCTTTTCCCCATGTCCCCTGCATTTCAGCAGCTTTAGTATTGCTTTTGACATTCAGGGCTACTCCTCCTTTTCTACCCTCTCTATCTCTTCTAAATAGATTATAGCCAGCTATGGCCATATCCCATTCATGTGACTCGTTAAACCATGTTTCTGTAATGGCCACAATGTCCAAGTCCATTTCCACCATTAGGGCTTCCAGATTAGGAATTTTGTTGGCTAAGCTTCGAGCATTTGTACTCGTTGCTTTCCAGCATTTGTTGAATGGCTTGCCTGCCTTTTGCAAGGGTTTTGTTCTACACATCCCTTTCCGCTTGCCATTGATGTGTTCAAGTGTGTGGCCATTTCCAATGTGTTTTTCTTTTGCTGGGAGTGATGTACTGAACTTGTCCTTCTCCTTCCGTCACCCCCTTTCCCTTGTTTAAATGCCAGTCCACATAATGCCTGAATTTTAAGTGTCCCTGGCCAGTAGGCCTTCTATGAACTGAGTGCACAGTCAGACATCTGATTTAAAGGCTATGCAAGGAACATAGGCAGACTGAAGATCGCTAAAACCCTAGATGCAACAGGTAAAGTTTATCAAAAGACAGGCAATGATAAAGTTTGAAAGCCTTAGCTTAGTGTGTAGTCCCTTCAAGGCCTCCCTCTTTTTCTTCATCTTTTCAGCTACTTCTTTGAGAACCATAGTGGTCTCCTTTTCCTTTTGCATTTAATTACCTTTCTAACAAAAAGGTTTGCTGCCCTTAAAATATCCTCTTTCAGTTTTGCCCACTGTTTTTCTACATTCCCCAGCTGTTCCTATCCTACTAACGACTCCTTGAGGTATTGGCCCATCTTGACAAAGTTAGTTTTCCTAAAGTCTAAGACCCTCACTTTGAATTGGTTTTATCAGCCCTAATCCTAATACTGAACCATACTATCTGGTGGTCACTGTATGTGAGATGATCTACCACTGTAGCATCAGAAACACTTTCCCATTGGTAAGCACCAAGTCCAGTATGGCTCCTTCACATGTGGCTTCTTTTACCAGTTGCCTGAATGGTTCTCCCTGTAGAGAATCCAGGATTTCCTTAATTCTAGATGACACCACAGTTGGGATATGCCAATCAGCATCCGGCATATTGAACTCACCTATCTAGTAGCACTTCTCCTTTCATGGCAATGCTGCATATGTCTTCTACTAAATCTCCATCCACTTCTTCTCCCTGTGAGGGGGACCTGTGTATCACTTGAATGCAAATGGATTTCCCTTTCCTTCTATCTAGTTTAACCCACAGTCCCTCTTTGCTCATTTTAAGACCTTAGTTCTATAGTTTTAATATTTTTTACATATAGTGCCACTCCTCCTCCCCTTCTTCCTACCTTGTCCTTTCTGAATAAAATATACCCTTGTATAATTACATCCCAGTCATGGTTGTCCATGAACCATATCTCCATAAGTGCCACTAAATCCAAGTCAGCCTCTGCCATTAAAGCCTCAACATCTGTGATCTTATTTCCCATGCTATGAGTATTTATACACACCGCTTTCCAGATGTTGCCCCTTTTATCCATTTCTACAGAGGAATTTAATGTTTCTCTTAAATAAATAAATAAATAAATAAATAAATAAATAAATAAATACAGCTAAATAAAAACCAGGGGACTTTCTTCACCCATCCCCAATGAATCTACTTTAAAGCCCTCCAGTAGGTTAGCCAGTCTGCTGCTGAAGACACTTCGACCCTTCTTGGACAGATGGATGTCATCTCTGTGCTGTAGCCCTTGGAACATCATCCCATGGTCCAGGAAACCAAAACGCTCTCGATGGCACCGTTTTACGCAGACATGCATTCATTTCCAGGATGTGATCTTCTCTGCCTCAGTCTTTACCTTAAATAGGAAGGATTGAAGAGCACACCACTTGCACACCTATTTGCTTCACCCTCTGTCCCAGAGCCATGAAGTCACTTTTGATGTGCTCAGAGGGATACCTAGCAGTATCATTTGTGTCGACATGGATGAGCAACATCAGATAATAGTCAATAAGCTTGATGGGTCTCTGCAAACTCTCCATAACATTGCAAATTTTGGCACCTGGCAGACAGCACACCTCTCTGGACATCAAGTCTGTTCAGCAGATGGATGCCTCAGTACCCTTCAGAAGAGTCACCAACCACCACTACCCTTTGTTTCCTTTGTGGTCACTGATTCTGCAACTTTTGGGTGCCTAAACTCTAGTTCTTCTGTTTCCTGGGATGCTTTCACCTCCTCCTCTTCCAGGGCTGCACACTGGTTCTTCAGTTTAAGGGCTGCAGGAGTTGGCATGTTGATTCTGCAGGTTTTGGTGACTCATGTCCAACTTTCTTCATTCTGTAGCCTCCCATCTTCACCTCTGTCGGAGAGCTTTGATGTTTCAAGAAGCATCTCATCAATGAACTTCTCACTGTCTTGAATACTTCTCAACTTTGCCATCTCTTCTTTTAGCTCCTCCACTTGTTTTCTGAGAGTCTCAGCAAGCAGGCATCCTGCACATGGAACTGATCCTGCAACACTACTCTTATTCCCAACTAATCATTGGCAGAGGTGCATATATAAATGAGATAGAGAGCTCCAATTCTGGAAAACCAACAGTGGTCATTTTATAAAGAAAGGATACCTCATCAGATCCAGGAGGGAAAAAAGCAAATTCAAAGAGCTTCCGGTTTGGCGCTAAAAGATTCCAGGTTGATGGCCTTTTGTGACCTGTCAGCAAGTCATCACTAGCAGAAAGGGAAGCTCCTGAGTTATAGAGAGCTGGATAACGCAGGCTGAGCTCTCTTCCAGCCGATTTGTATGGGTTTGGGAATTGGCTGGCAGTTTCTGGCCAAACATTTGGGTGGCTACCAGGGTGGGAAGACGCCTTACCACAGCTGCTTGGTGGTGCTTGTCTGCTTTCTTGCCCTGTGTGTGTTGGGAGTTGTGGCATGGGTGGGGAGGTTCATTTATCATAGTTTTGGAGGTAGGCAATATGTGAGCCTTTGTAAGTTCAGCCTTGGGGGTGGAAGTTGTCAATGAAATTTATACTGTGGGGCCTGATAACTTTCTATTTTTACTGCTGGGGGAGCAGATGGCCTAGGAAAACTGGACGTGGACAAAGTCATGGGGTCAGCTGAGATAATCCTAGGATATTGAAGGAGCTCAGGTACGTTCTCGTGATTCAGCTAAAGAAGATGTTGGGAATAGGAATAGTGATGCAGGATGGGAGAAGGGCAGATATTCTCCCCCTTTTATAAAAGCAATAGCAGAGAAGAGGTTGGAAACCATAGGCCAATTAGTTTGATCTCAATGATTTGAAAAATAATGGAGAGTCTACTGAATGAAAGGATTGTGAAGTATCTAGAAACTAGGAGCCCAGTATTTAAAAGGGTTTATCTGGTTAGCAGACCAAACCCTGCTAAGGCCAATGTTAAGCGGCACTGGCTAGATAGTGCCACTGAATGCTCCCTCTAATCCCCGTGACGCTATCGGGCTAGTGCTAGGGTGGTCCATGAGCAGAGTTAGAGAGGAGCCAGCACTTTCCTGACCATAAATACCAGATAATCAGCAGCAGCCAATATCCAGATAGTGTTGCTAAATATCTGCTATATTTTGCCTGCACTGCTGTTGCATTTAAAGAAATCACTGAACACAGTGGAATGAATATCAGCAAGCAGGAGTTTGGTCCGCTGGTAATACCAATGTCAAACAAATCTAGTTGATTACTTTGGGTAAGCAAGGTCACCTGTTAAATGTGGCTGGATATTGTGAAAGCTTTTTCTCCATGGACAAGCAGGATGTGTCAGCCACACCTGGTGACATCCTCCGGGTGGTGCCATAGACGGAAGTGCTCTCCAGAGCTCAGAAAGGTAACCCTTTCTGAGCATATGCAGGTAGTCCCACCTCCCCGCCTGCCCCTAGCCAGGCCAGTCTCTTTTTCTTCCACCTTGCCTCAAGACGGATCTTAAGTTCTCCAAACATCCTTATCAATTTAGCAGAAAAGAAGATTGCAGAAGTATGCCCAAACTTGGGTTTAAAAAATGCCCATGATGTGGAAGGAAGATGAACAGCATGAATAACCATGACCGGTGCCTAGGAGCCAGCCATTAGGTGGAGGACTGCTCCCACTGCTCTAAGATGTCACCCAGAGCAAGGAAATCAAGAAGCCATGCTCTACAGGACTTCCTGGCCTGCTCGAGTGAACCCGCCTACAGAACCTGACCTGCCGCCTCCTGGACCATCACCTACCCCAGGGTCAGACTTCCAAGCATGTGCGACCTTCACTGGCCTGGGATGCACCCAACAGGGCCTCCATCCCTGGCCGTTCATTGGGAGAAACACGCTTGACTTCTAAGAGAGCTCCTTCATCCTCCCAGGTTTCCGCTGCAGCTCCGACATTTTCTATGGCAGTTACAGCATCCTCCAAGAACCCAGCAGAGTCTTCTGAGCCCTCCCCTGGCTCCCCCACTCAGCGGCATGGCCCCCATCTTGATGCCTGCAAGAGCAGAGGAACTCCCACTGTTGTGGCAGCTCACATCACCGTGCCGACACAGGAACACCCCCCCTCCCTTGGCACTGAGGAACTAAATCCAAGGCATCTAGCCCTCGCTGACATCACCGCACTGATGGAGGGACTCCCCATCAGCGTAGAAAAGAGTGCAGCAGCAGCAGCAGAGGCTGCAGGCCCCCATGCCGAGTACAACAGAACAGGAGCAGCAGCAGCCAAAACAGAAGGGACAGCAGCAGCAGAAGCTGCAGCAGGAGCAGAGACTGGGGCAGAAGCATTAAGACCAGCAGTGGCAACCGGGGGGACAAAGGGCACAACAGAAGCCATAAAGGCAGCCACAGAGACAGAGTGCGGCAGCACAAGTGGGAGCAGTAGCAACAGAGATAGCAGAGGCAGGAGACAGCACAAAAGGAGGAGGCACAGGGCTACTGCCTGCTCCAACTCCTCCAGCTTATCCAGCAGGTGAGAGAGACACAGACACCGGGACCCAATAGGCACGGCAATTCCGACGCCATCCTGCAGCTCCTCACGCGCCTAGTGTGGAACAGACTGCACCTTCACTGCCCATGACAGACCCAAGCCATCCATTCTGTACTGCCTCGTGCCTGTCTCCTCTAGCCTGCAACCCCTCATGTCCTGTAAGGACACCCTCCTGGACACCCTCCCCCTCTCCGGACCTCCAGACTGAGGAGAGCGGAGAGGATGAGATGGAATCAGCTACCCTGGGCTCCATGGCCACAAAGGACTCACCCTCCGACAAAAAACCCACAGCCATGGGCATGGAAGGGCAACTGAGTCAACTCCCCACCCCCCTGGAGGACCATATCTACCCAAAGTTTCTAAGGAAGTAACGGCAGCCCTGAATCTGACTCTAGCTGACAGATCAGATGAGCAAGAGCTAGAGGTCCTTAAGTACCTCCAACGTGCCTAAACTCGCTCTTGCCTTGCCAATCCACCAGATGCTCTGGGATGATTAAGTGAAGCTGTGGCAGATGCCTGCCTCAGGCCACGCCTGCTCCAGGAAATTGGATACAAAATACCAAGTCCAACCCAAGCCGGGCTTCACCAAACCACAAATTCCCCATCAGTCCATCGTTGTGTCATCAGCCCTAAAAAGAGTGAAATCCTCTCGCACTCATGCCAACAATCCACCAAGTCAAGACACAGAACTCCTGGATGACGTTGGAAGAAAAGTCTTTCAAGGAGCCATGCTCAGTGCCAGGATTGCGGCACATCAATTCTAGCACATCTTCTTCCAGGATGTGCTGATGGCAAACCTCAGGCTACATCTCAGCCCTGCCAAAACAGTTGCAGGCTGTGGCCTCGGCCACTCTTGCAGATCTTGCAGAATGTAGCAGACATCTGGTGAACACAGCCTTCGACTCCTTTGACTCTGCCATCAGGACCGCTGGCACAGCTATCTCCGCCAGGCGATGGGCATAGCTAAGGGCCTCTAGGCTACAGGATGACACACATGATAGAATTGCAGATGTCCCCTGCGCAGGTGAATCCCTCTTCGACAACAAGGTCACTGACACAGTGAATGACCTCAAGGAACATCACACCACCTTAGAAACATTAGCAGCAAATGGGCTTGAACGCCACTCCAGCTTGCAAAAAGTAGGATACTATCGCAAACCTTACTACTCCAAGAAATACACCACCACCAGCAAATGGCAGGCCCCCATAATACAAACAGTCCTATTAAGACCCTGCCCACCAGAGGCAGCACCAGAGGGAGCGCAAGCAAAAGAAGCAAGCAACATCATAGGCAGGGAAGAATGCTGCCTCCTTTTGACAGGCGGTGTCAGGCTGCCCTCCTGGCTGGGTGTCAGACAGCCCTTCTGGTTGGGGGATGCCTGTCAGCCTTCCTGCAGGCTTGGGAGGTCATCACTACTGAGAAGTGGGTACTGCAGATCATCCAGGAGGGCTTCTCTTCTCCACCCTTTCAATGCTCCTGGCCTGCCAGCGAGACACCACCTCACCTTGTGCCTCAGATGACAGTGCAACTCTTGCATCTGTTAGTATCCCAAGTGGTAGAAAGGGTGCCTACCGACGAAATCAACACTGGATTCTATTCCAGGTACTTCCTCATACCCAAAAATCAAGGAGGGGAAGGTCCATCCTGGACCTCCACAAACTGAACAGATTCATAACAAGTAAAAGTTCAGGATGTACTCCTTCAATTCCATCCTACCACGCATACAGATTGGGGACTGGCTAGCCTCCCTAGAGCTGTAGGAGGCCTACACCCATGTCCCCATTCACAAGGCGCACAGGAAATACCTACACTTCCAGGTGCTGGGGCATCACTATCAATACTGGGTCCTTCCCTTTGGCTTGTCCCCCGGCACCGCATGTCTTCACAAAATGCGTAGTCATAGCAGCAGCACACCTCTGCAAGCAGGGCATCACCATCTTTCCATATCTGGATGACTGGCTACTCTCTGCACCCTCAGCTCACGAGTCACGGACCGCAGTGCAAAGGACAATGGCCCTACTGTCCATGCTGGGATTCCTGATAAACCACGCCAAGTCGCTGTTGCAGCCATCCCAGAGCCTAGAATTCATTGGTGCAGTCATCAACACCTGCACTCAAAGGCCTTCCTCCTAGTGCAATGAATATACATGATCGCATCCCTGGTTCGAGAGACTTCTGCGGTCAAACAGACCACCGCACACATGGCGGCAGCAGCGTCAGTCCTCCCTCTAGCGAGGCTGCATACGCACAACCTCCAGTGGCACCTGCGCGCACACTGGAGACAGCACTCCCAGCCTCTGACGATGTACAATCCAATAGACATGAGTCGTGAGGGGCCTCTGCTGGTGCACCAATACAGCCAACCTCACGGTGGGCAAAGACCTCCATCAGCACCAACATCACATTGTGGTGATCACGGATGCATTCTTCACAGGGTGGGGAGTCCACCTGCTATACCTCAGCACCCAGGGTTCATGGTCCGCAAAGGAGACAACCCTTCACATCAACCTGCTCGTACTCGGGGCCATCAGATGTGTACTTAAAGGCCTTCCAGGTGCAACTAATAGGGAAATCAATCTTGGTCCAGATGGACAATCAAGTGGCCATGTTCTACATCAACAAGCAGGGAGGAACAGGATCCCACTCCCTTTTGCAGGGAAGCATTCGCGACCTGGTTCCTTGCACTGGCTAGCGGTTGCCTGCTATGGGCCTCCTACCTCCTGGGCGAGCAGAATACCCTAGCCGACAGATTAAGCCGGTAGCTGGAGCCTCATGAGTGGTCCCTGCACCCAGAGGTCACTGACTCCATCTTCCGATGGTGGGGGATACTCCGGCTCAATCTGTTTACCACAGAGCAGATCACAAAGTGCCCCCTCTTCTGTTCGAAGCACCTATCATCTAGGCGCCTGGCCACGGATGCATTCGACGTGTGCTGGAGGGAGTGGTCACTAACGCATGCCTTCCCCTCCACTCCCCTGATCTCAGCAACACTGCAACGAATCATCACAGACTAAGTGCATATCATATTGATCGCACCCCATTGGCCATGCCAGATTTGGTTCATCCTGCTACTCCGCCTCACTCAAAAAACATTGATGCGACTCCCCCTGAGACTGGACCTCCTCACTCAGAACAGCGGGATCATGCTACATCCCAACCTCCAAGCCCTCATATTGATGGTCTGGAGATTGAGCGGATGACCCTTTCAGCCCTCAATCTACCCACAGAGGTACAGCAGGTGGTCCTGGCAGCCAGACGGCCATCCACATGGAAATCCTACAGACTCAAGTGGAAGCACTTCAGTATCTGGTGCGCAGCCTGTGGACTAAACCCAGTCTCTTGCCAATGCCAATGGTCCTTCAATACCTCACCTCTCTTTGAGCTTGACCTGAAGACACAATCAATCAGGGTCCATCTATCAGTGATAGTGTCCCTCCATGATCACGTGGATGGAGCCAGCAATGACTCCATTGCAACACTACCAATCATTGCACGATTCATGAAGGGCCTGGTGAAACTGAGACCACTGGTCAGGCCACTGGTGCCAGCTTGGGACCTCAACATAGTCTTGCACCAGCTAACACAGGAACCCTTCGAGCCGCTCCAGTCGATGGACATGAAGTTTGCATCATGGAAAACTCTCGTTTCCTGGTCGCAATCACATCCGCTAGGAGAATCAGTGAGCTGCAGGCCCTAGTGGCCCACCTGCCATGCACGCAGCTCCATCAGAACCGCGCCTCCCTCCGCACTGACCCAAAGTTCGTCCCAAAGGTGGCATCAGTATTCCACGTCAACAGGTCTATTGACCTGCCCACATTTTTCCTGGAACCTTATTCATCCACGGAAGAGCAGAGGCTGCATACCCTCAACTGCGTTAGGGCCCTGCACACATATATCAACAGGACAGTGGCCTTAAAGCAAGGGTTACAGCTTTGTGTCCTTCGATCCCAACAGGTCAGGAAAGCCAGTCATGAGAAGAACACTCTCACAATGGATATCAGACTGTCGCCTACTGCCACAACAAAGCAGGCGCGCAACCAGGGAATAGAGTAGGGGCACATCAGTTCTAGGTGCTGGCCACCAATTTCGCCAACCTGCACTCTATGCCGGTGAACAACATCTGCAAGGCTGCCACCTGGTCCTCGGCGCTCACCTTCCAGAAACACTACTGCTTGGACCTTGCACAAATGGACAGCTGCTTCGGTCGAGCAGTCCTCTCCATGGCCACTGAGGCAGGGGCAAGCACATAGCCTCAGGACCCACTGCCGGGCAGCACCTGACTTCCCGGTGGCAGCTGATGGCCAGACGTCTATACCCTGCCCATACTGTACCATTCTTACTGTTCATACAATTAACACTTTTTACAGTCATCTAGTTTGTCCTTGAATCCTGTTATCTATAATGAAGTCAGTAATAGCCTCCACCTAATACCATATATTCCCGCCAGCAACTCAAACCCATTTTAGTCATTGTACCACTGTACTGTACCACTTATACTGTAAGATAGCCTTTACTAACTTTACTGTAACTTGTAATTTGCCTCCCAAGACTCTGAGACTCCCATACACATCCCATACCAAGAAACCAAAATGTCTCTCCATCTCATCACCTTTCTCAGTTTTTACCTTCTCACAGACTGGCTTGGGACCTCCCTTGCCTACTCTCCCTCCACCAATCATATACCGATCCTCAAGAACCACGGAAAACAATGGTCAGGCAACCCTTACCATCATCCAGATAGGGAAGCCCGTATACGACACTCCCACCTCATCCACATTGCAATACACCAAACCAGCAACCCTAAGCAACACAAATACCAACCCCCACAAAGCTTAAAATGTGCCCTCATAAATGCACGCTCAATTCAAAAAAAATGGCCTGTAATCCTTGATATAATCACCCTTCATGATCTTGATGCACTCATGATCACCGAAACCTGGTTATCCAAAGAGGACAATGTCCTCATCAACCAACTTATTCCACCTAACTTCTCCATACACACAACGCATAGAGAAAACAAGAAGGGAGGAGGAGCACTCATACTCACCAAGACTGAACACCTTTTCAACATGACCAACTCACATAGCACAAGCAACCTAGATATAATCACCATAGTGAACAAACAATGCTCCATCAACCTGGTCTACAGAGCCCCCTCGAGCTCACCGGATGAATTTCCCACCATATTGGACCTGGCCGCCAATACCAGCAACCCCAACACTCCTAACTGGATATTGGGAGACCTCAATCTCCCATCATTACAGCAAAACCAATCATCTTCACTCCTCAATGCCATTGAAGATCTTGGATATCAACAACTGATCACGGAGCCCACTCACACACCAAAGGAAACATTCTTGATATGGTCTTTGCTCCACACTCTGTATCCGAACAGAGCTGCAACATTGTAAAATTGATCACCAATGTACCATGGTCAGACCATAAACTTATAAACTTACAAATTCCTCTGAGCAACAATCATCTTCTCAACAACAGAAAACTGGACAACACATCTAGAGCTACAAGAGGCTTTCGACCTTTCAACAGGGAACTTATACTATCAAGCACCCAACCACTCCTTGACAACACAGTACTCAACCTTGATGAGTCTATCACCGCCTGGAACAGCAACCTCAACACCATTGCTCAACTACCACACAAAAAGAACATGTCCAGGAAAAGATCCTCTGCTCCATGGTTTTCCCCCGAGTTACGGTCCTCCCTTACCCACCTACGAAGACTCGAAAAACGCTGGCGCCACTCACTTTCCATCGATGATCACGCAGCCTACAATCTCCACCTTGCATCTCACCGTGAAGCAATCACAACCTTAAAGAAGCAATACCACACTGATTTGCTCAAAAGATCTTTGAACAAACCTCGCGACCTCTTCAATCTTGTCAAATCACTATCAAAGGAACCATCCTCTGAACAAAATGAAGATATCCACCCACAGGAATTTGCTGATTACTTACAATCAAAACTTCTTCAAACAGATGAGCTCTCAAACACCACTGTACAAGAAACAACCTGTCTAACATCCCTGTCTGTACTTACCACACCCTCTGCTAAACACATTGAAGACACAATCGCCTCACTCGACACCACAACTGCACAAACCGACCCGTGCCCAGCCTTTTGGATAAAGGATCTTCGAAGTGCATTTAGCCCCTTCATTGCAAGAATCATTAACCTCTCCTTTACATCTGGCTCCTTCCCATCTGCATTAAAGTTCACATCCATTAGACCTCTGCTAAAGAACGCGAAACTAGACCCTAAACGGCCCGACTCCTACAGGCCTATAGCCAGTATCCCCCTTCTAGCAAAGATTTTTGAGAAAGAGGCACAACGGCAAATCCAAGACCACATAGATTCCGCAGCCCCCCTGGACCATTCCCAACACGGCTTCAGAGAATTCCACGGGGTTGAGACACTGCTCACCACCCTATTCAATGATGTTCTCACCACTATAGACAACTTACAGCAAGGCGTTGTGCTAATCTTCCTGGATATAGCAGCAGCGTTTGATTCGGTAAACCATGAGATTCTCCTCTTTCGACTGAAAGAAAAAGGCATCCATAACTCAGCATTTGAATGGTGCAAATCATACCTTGATACCAGAATGCAATATGTAAAAACTGCAACAGGAGAATCCGAACTCTTCCATCAAAAACAAGGGGTTCCGCAAGGGTCCTCTCTCTCATCCCTCATGTTCAACATCTATATGCAGCCGATCTGCAATATCATCAGATCATTCAATGTGAAATGTATGGTATACGCAGACGATATCCTACTCTACATGCCGTTTTCCACAAAGCAAATGGATTTACTACCTATAACAAACTGCTTCGATGCAGTCTCAGAATGGCTCCTGTCACAGAACCTCCGCATTCAGCACAAGAAAACCGAGGTTCTCTTTATCACCAGAGACACCAACTTCACCCCACCTTCACATATAAAAGTCAAGGGAGCTGAACTATGCACTAAGGAAGCAATAAAATACCTTGGAGTCACACTGGACCATCGGCTCGACATGAAACCACACATAAATAATATCGTAAAAGCTGTGTACTTCAAGATACGCACGCTCAAGCACCTACGCTCCCTACTTGACCCAGAAGACTTCAGAACCATTTACCAAGCTCTAATCTTACCACATTTTGATTTCGCCAACTCAATTCTTCAAGGACTCCCACCATCCACCTTGAGCCCATTACAGCTCGCTATGAATACTGCCGCAAGGGTTCTTCAAGGAGCGTCCAAGAGTGAACATATTACACCTATCCTCAAACAGCTCCACTGGCTCCCCATACACGGAAGGCTGATGTTCAAAATCCTGATTCTCACATTCAAGGCCATAAAGGGCCTATCTTCCAACTCACTTTCTGAGCTCATCCAAACTGTACCACGAAACAGAAGACAGGCAGCATTAAACTCCTTATCAATACCAAAGGCCATAACAACATACAATCTATCAACAGCTAACAGAGCTTTCTTGTGTTGCGCACCAAAATGCTGGAACTCGCTCCCTGCCGACATCCGTACCATAACCGACTTAACCCAGTTCAGAAAGGCCCTTAAATTCAACCTATTCACCAGATACTACCCCATATGAAGATAACATTTAGTCCCACTACATATCCAACTACAGTTTTTTCCCTTGCTCCCAACATTCGTGCTAATTCATGTACATAGTTCGAGCATGTGATCTAGTTAACAGATTACATATTCCATGTAAATAGTTCTCCCTTGTTTTCCAAGTTGATAATCCTGTTATATGTAACTCCGAACAGCCTGTTCTGGTTTTGTTGTGTTCTCTGTAAACCGCGCTGATGTCAAAGAGTGTGGTATAAAAGAAATTAAAATAAATAAATAAAAATAAAAAATAACACAGCTGCGTTTGCACAGATCAGAGAGCGATTTGGTTGCCAATCCTCCTATGCAATATGTTTGCACTATGTGTTGAAGTCGCACCTGAGTTTGAACACTGTTGAGTTGCACGTTCAGACTTTACTGCCTTTACTGCCTTCAGTTGGTCCCGGCTGGGTGATCATTGACGCAGTAAATGGACTAGTACCAAGTTTTCAGTGCAGTTGACTTTGTTGTAGCCATCTCTGCCTCCCTCATCCACCTCAGCATGCACAAGTTGCAGCTAGGGAGGCACCAGGTGTGGCTGACGCATCCTGCTTGTCCATGGAGAAAGTGAGGTACTTACCTATAATGGGGGTTCTCCATGGACAGCAGGATAAGTCAGCCACATGAACCTACCCACCTCCTCTGGATGAGGTTGGACCAAACTGGCACGCTGCCTAGCCAAAAGGGCACAGCTAGAGACACACTGGCGGGCCAGGGAGGCAGGACTATCTGCACATGCTCAGAAAGGGTTACCTTTCTGAACTCTGGAGAGCACTTCCCTCTATGGCACCACCTGGAGGATGTCACCAGCTGTGGATGACTTATCCTGCTGTCCATGGAGAATCCCTGTTACAGGTAAGTAACCTTGCTTTCATACTGCCTGAGACAGGAAGCTCATAAATACATTGAGACATCAAGAGATGGGTTACAAAGTAATGTACTGGATTAGGAAGTAGTTGAGGAATAGACAATAGAGACTAATGCTAATTGGAATTAACTCTAAGGAAAGAAAGGTGATTAGTGGAATGCCCTCAGGAATTAGTCCTGTGGCCAGTTCCGTGCAACATGTGTGATATTGCAGAGAGATTACGTAGAAGGATATGTTTGCTGTTTTATGAATGACAGTAAAATCTGCAATAGCATCTGCGCCCCTGAGGAAATCGAATGAAAACTGATCTAAGAGTTAGAGAAACGGTTCAATTCCTAGTATTTAAGATTCAGTGAAAAAAGTACATTTATATATTTTGAAGAGCAGAAATCTAAGTGAATATGGAATGGGAGAAGGGTAAAAAGCTAATGTGCACTGCTCATGAAAGATACCTCATAGGAATGCATACTCAGCAAAAATGTTTGGTTTGATCCTAGTTCATTCAGACTTTTTTCTCGATTTTTTTCATGTGGCTTTTTTTTGGTTTGCTTCACACATTTTAATAAACATTTGTTAATGCATGTTATAACTTTTTAATGCTCATAAATTGACTTAATGCATATCAATTTGTGGGTTCACATGTGTTAAATCAATTTTGCAAGCTACACAGACGAATTGTGCCAGTGCTAGGGTGCATGGGGAAAGGCATAACCAGCAGATGAAAGGAGGTGATATTGACTCTATACAACTGTGATGCGCCTTCTATGTTCATTTCCCACACCATAGCATGGGATGCAGTTAATTATGTGACTTGAAGGCACTTTTTATAAAGGACATCCAAGTGCAATCTGGGATGCCAAAGCCAGAATGTCTGGGGGTAGAAAAGCAGGGATGTGCAAGTTCAGGCACAATTTCACAAACATGAACGTGTCCAGTATGGACGTTCATGGAGACGTCTACACAGACATCTCCAGAAGAGCATTTCAGAATGGGGACGTCGAATAGCATAATGGTTAGAGTAGTGGGTTAGGAGCGGATAGGCAGGGTTCAAATACCAGTATGGGCCTTTGATCTTAGGCTAGTCACTTAACTCTCCATCTTTACTACACTTTCTGAATGCTTTAAGGCCAAACAAGCACTTTCCTGATGCCTCTTTATGCCTAGAGCAGATCTAAACATGGACGTACCTGCAGACGTCCCTGACATTTCTGAATCGAATTGTGACGTGCACATCCATTGCACCTCTCCATTTGTAAAATGGCTCTGGAGACATATCTGTTTTACACATGTGCATCTTCAGACGTTCATATCATGACTAGAGGGTATGTTTACTAAGCAGCAGTAGTGGTTTCTGTGCGATATCAGTGCTGAGGCCCTATTGAAATCAAGACTACTCGACAACTTAATCAAAGGGATGGACAAGAGAAAGCAAGGCTTCTTACTAATATTTATCGACATATCAGCTGCCTTCGACAGTTTCCCATCACATCCTTTTGAAGTGACTAATGGAGATTGGTCTACAAGATATCACCATCAAATGGTTCCAATCAAACCTCGAAGATAGACAACAGAAAGTAAAATCTGGGAACCTCACCTCAGCACCCTTCAGTACCACTCAAGGAGTTCCCCAAGGCTCATCACTATCAGCTCTTCTCTTCAACATCTATATTCGGCCTATATGCAAAATATTCAACAAATACAATATGCTATATATGCCGATGATATCATGGCATATACCCCTATTCAACTGGACTCCCCAGACTACATCACTATATCAACCTGCATCCATGAAATAACAACCTGGCTTACTAAAACAACTTAAACATTAACATAAAAAAATCGGAAGCAATCGTCATTACAAGAGACTCCACATTCATTCCTCCTACTTCTATCAACATACCCAATACACCGATTACAATAAAAGATGAAGTTGGATATCTTGGAGTGATTCTAGACAAGCAGCTTACCCTCCAACCACATATCAACAAGATATCCAAAACAGCATTCTTCAAACTTGCAACGCTCTGGAGACTAAAACCCCCTCCTCAATATAAGGAACATTTCCGCACAGTATGCCAGGCCATCATTACACTTGTGTTGGACTACTGTAACATCCTATTCCAAGGCCTACCTAAACAAACCATCCGTCCACTACAAATAGTCCAGAACACCGCTGCCCGCATTATTGCTAGCGCTTCAATACAAGAACACATAACTCCAATACTACATGATCTGCACTGGCTACCAATCTCCTCATGGGCAAAATATAAATCAGCACTCACCATCTTCAAAATTAAAAACACTGTAAGCAGGAATACTACAGGAACTCATCGGAACCAAAGAAAGCAAAAGACCAGACAGAAACAGCATAAAAAACAACATACCAACACCCACTCTATTCACCAGAATCAACAAATCCACCTCCATGCGAGCCTTCTCTCTTGCTGCACCCGCTATTTGGAATGCCCTACCAGATATTCTAAGATCAACAACTGATATAAAGGATTTCAGAAAGCTGCTCAAGACCACCCTATTCATTGAACAATTCAACGAAGACCACCAAGCACCAATCACACCAACCGCCCCACAAGCCGATGTACACAAGTCATGAACACTATAAGGACTTCACATGAACCAGCTACCTGTATATAGCCCCTGTCCATAGTTCACAATGTATATAGCCCCTGTTCATAATTCACAATGTATATAGCTCACCAGTTAATCACACTACTCACCCACACCTCACAAGTCAATGTATCCACTGCATGTGTTCACCCTCACTCTTGATTGTTTGATGTGCTAACCGCTTTGATTTAAAGATAAAGCAGTATATTAAATCCTTTTAAATAAATAAAAATAAATAAAATGACCCCCTTAGTGTGTGCTCTGTCATTTTAGGGATATAACAGTTATTGCAGCCATGTGCTAAGTTACTGCACACTAATTCACATGCTGCTTAGTGCATGTTAGAAAAGGGCCTCTTAATGTATTTAGGAAAAAATGATGTCTGATTGAACATTTACTAAACACAACAAGGAGCACCGCTCTTGCAACTAAGGACAGGATACACAAAGAGCAAGAGTCAAGGGACGTCAGGATAGATTCAAAGTTCCTTTATTGAAGTTGACCCCATTTTTAGACCACAAGGAGGCACCTGTGGGACTAGAAACCCCAGTCCTTCCGACCCAAGGTTGCTGTCCTCTAGTGGGATTTGAACGTTTCAAAAATATGCAAGCAAAATAATCTTACACACTCTGGAAGCAAGGCCATGTGAAGACACGTTTTGCACATGAAATAACTTTGTGAATCACTGATATCTTTTGCCTAGTTAGGAAACTTGGCCATAAGATGTAAAGCCACTGCTTTCATGCCAGCATGCAAAATCCCTGTCTAAGCTGCACAACAGATGATATTTTGGATGCTAAAACACGACAGGTGTGGTCTGACCAAAGAGCATAAACACCAATAAGAAAGTAGTGAGTTTATCAAATTTGCAGATGATACAAAACTATTTAAAGTTGTTAAAACCCAAGAGGATTGTGGAAAATTGCAAGAGGATCTTGATAAATTGGAAGACTGGGCATCAAAATGGCAGATGAAATTTAATGTGGACAAGTGCAAAGTTATGCACCTAGGGAAGAACAACCCAAACTATGGTTACACGATGCAAGGTTCCACATTAGGAACCACCACCCAGGAAAAAGATTTAGGCGTCATTATGGATAGCATATTAAAACCCTCAGCCCAGTGTGCAGCGGCAGCCAAGAGAGCAAATAGAATACTAGGTATCATAAGGAAAGGAATGGAAAATAAAACAAAAGATGATATAATGCCTCTATATCGTTCCATGGTGAGACCGCACCTTGAATATTGTTTGCAATTCTGGTCACCGTATCTTAAAAAGGATATAGCGTTATTAGAAAAGGTTCAGAGAAGAGCCACCAAAATGGTAAAGGGGGATGGAAGGATACTCCTAGGAAGAAAGGCTAAAAAGGTTAGGGCCCTTTAACCTGGAAAAGAGACGGCTGAGGGGAGATATGATAGAAGTCTATAAACTAATGAATGGAGTGGAACGGGTAAACGTAGATCGATTGTTTACATTATCAGAATATAGAAAGACTAGGGAACATGCAATGAAGCTACAGGGTAAACTATTTAAAACTAATAAAAGAAAATATTTCTTCACTCAACGTGTAATCAAACTCTGGAATTTGTTACCGGAGTATGTAGTAAAGG
Source organism: Ichthyophis bannanicus (assembly GCA_033557465.1). NCBI lineage: Eukaryota > Metazoa > Chordata > Amphibia > Gymnophiona > Ichthyophiidae > Ichthyophis > Ichthyophis bannanicus. The sequence continues at coordinate 111,070,491 of CM066049.1, read as the reverse complement.
CTGTTAGTGTATTATTGACTACAGCAAGGCTTTTGATTTTAGTAAAAGCTGTTAGTGTAGCTGGGTTTAAAAAAGTTTTGGACAAGTTCCTGGAGGAAAGGTCCATAAACCATTATTAAGAAGGGACCCAGGATATCAATGCTTGACCCAGTACAAGCATTGCGGAACCTGTGTCTTTTGGGGAAACTGCTAGATACATATGACCTAGATTGGCCACTGTTGGAAACAGGATACTGGGCTTGATGGACCTTTGGTCTGACCCAGTATGGCATATCTTATGTTCTTAGCAAAGCACACCTACTACATAGATACAGCAGAAGGAAAGTGATTTAGGGAATATCTGAATTTGCTTAACCCTGAAAGAAGGAAATGAAGAGACCAAGGAAACTGTGCCAACACAGACTTCCGTGGATGTTTCCTTTCAGAACTGGTGCAATCCGTCGTAGGTTCTTTAATGCTACACAATATAATTACCCAGTGTCCGAATTGAAGAATATATCATTTTTTTCTAAATAGTTTTATGGTGTAATTGAATATTAGGAGGGGTGTGTAGGCCAAACGTTTTTGTTTTGCATAGTTTCCAATGTTATTTGTGGGATTTTGTTTTGTTTCTCTAAATTTTCATTTCAGGGGACAGTGTCATTAAGACCATGCACTATTGCTCAACAGTGCGTGCCAGGGGGGAATAGTGCATACTATTGCATTATAGTATGCACGTATCTGCAAATATATGGACTATTCATATATGCACGTACTTCTGTTCAGCAGTATTCATTCATAGCTCATACTACTGAGCACTAACACATACTATCTGCCAATAGTGAGGCATGCTTACTAATGCACGTTAACAGCTAGATCTCCCATGCTAACTGCTCAGCGTATGAGCAGGCAGAATCTGGGTGGGTAGTGGGCGTATTGTGGGCAGTGACAGCACTTCATGCTTAACATGGGCATTTTGGGCACATGCTGTTAGCAGATGCATTTAACACCACCTCAATGGATGGTGGCTAGTGTGGTGTGGCATGTTATCACCATGCTAATGGCAAGGGGGACAGATGCACATACCCCCAAAATTCAGCATGGGTGTTTGCACTTTCAGCTTCCAATACACACTATTGGCATGTTCTTTAGTAAATATGCCCCAGTGTACACTAATTATATGAGATGAAAAGTAGTGAAATTTTGCTTGACTTCCATTTCAGATGGGAAAAGCAATATGAAATGATATAGGAAATATTATTTCAAACAAATGTTCATTCCTATTGAATATCCAGTTGCACTAAGACCCTTTATCACTATGTCAGATTCTATATTATTTACAAATAGAACTTGAAAACTAGCAATTAGTATTTCTTTCACATTCCTGTTCCACCTGATGTATTTCTACATAGCAAGCACCAACTGACAATTAACAATCATTTATATATCATGGATGGGTAACGATGATTTTAGATTTACTGTCTGTAAATGGGACATTATCATTTGCTTAACCTGGCATCTCGTTCATTTTTTGTAGAGTCTAATTGTTGTTGTTAAGTGCTGTTGAGTCGGTGTCGACTCATGGTGACCCTCTCGATAGTTGACCTAAACTGTTTTTGGTCATCAGTCAGGCGACTCATTGTTGATAGAGGGGCACCCATAGCTGCTGTTATTATATTGATCCATCTCATTGCCGGCCTTCCTCTTTTGCATTGACTTTCTACCTTGCTAAGCATTGTCTTTCTCTAATGATCTTTCTCTTTGCATGACGGAAGTTGAAGTCTTGTCATCTGAGCTTCTAAGGAAAGCTTAGGTTTGATCTCCTCTAGTACTGACTGGTTGGTTCTTTGGGCAAGCCATGATATACACAGTATTCGTTGCCAGCACCATAATTCAAAGGCATCAATTTTCTTCCTATCTTTTTCACTGTCCAACTGTCACATCCATATGCTATTGAAAATACCATGGCTTGGACAAGTCTAATTTTTGTATGGAGAGAGACATCTCTGCTGTTGAGAATCTTGTCTAGGTCCTTCATAGCCATTCTGCCATGAGCAAGACGGCGTCTGATTTCTTGACTGCTTGTCCTTTCTTTACTGATTGTTGATCCATCAATGATGAACTTATTGATTTTTGCCAGTTGTCAGGATACTTATCTTAACTTTAAGGTGCAGGCCCATTTTAAGACTATGCTCCTTGATCTTGAGAAGCAAATGTTTCAGATCTTCTTCACTTTCAGCCAGTAATGTGGCATCACCAGTATAGTGAAGATTGTTGTGTCTTCCACCAATCTTCACAGCTAAGTTGCCTTCATACAGTCCTGCTTTTCTGATGATTTGTTCTGCATATAAATTAAAGAGATGGGGGAAAGAATGCAGCCTTGTCATACACCTTTGCTGATTTTAAACCATTCTGTTTCTCCTAGTTCTGTTCAAACTTTGACTTCTTGATCAATGTAAAGGTTGTGCAAGAGAACTATCAGGTGTTCTGGTATACCCATGCTTCTTAATATGGCCCAGAATTTCTCTTGGTTTACACAGTCAAAAACCTTGCTGTAGTCAAAACACATATGGATATCCTTTTGGTATTCTTTTGTCTTATCAAAGATCCATCTCACATCCACAATGATGTCTCTTATTCCTCGTCCTTTCCTGAAACTTGATTGCACTTCAGGCAGTTCTCATCACACGTATGGTTGTAGTATCTGCTGAATGATCTTGAGTAGAATCTTGCTAGCATTTGGGATCAGAGTGATTGTGTGATAATTTCCACAATCAGTTGTATCATCTTTCTTCAGTATTGGTATAAACAGATTTTTTCCAGTCAGTTGGCCATGAGTTTCTCTTCCAAATTTCCTGAGAGAGCCTTGTAAGTATGATAGCAGCTTAATCCGATTGCTCTAATACTTCAGTGGGAATGCCATCAGTGCCCAGTGCTTTGTTCTTTGATAAGCTTTCAATGCTGCTTCAACTTCTTCTTTCATCACCAATGGTTCCTGATCAAAAGGTACAGGTTGAAACGGCTATTGGTCCACTTGATCTTTATGGTATAATGACTCGGTATATTCTTTCCACCTTTTCTTGTTCATTTCCAGCCTCAAATTGGAATGCTATAAGATGCTTAAGGATCCATGCTGAATGATGCTGAGGTGGTCAAGAAAAGGTGGAAAGAATATACAGAGTAATTATACCATAAATATCAAGTGGACCAACAGCAGTTTCAACCTGTACCTTGTGATCAAGAATCATTGGTGATGAAAGAAGCCAAAGCAGATTCTAATTCTAGCTCCTTTTAGAAATGTTTAGAGTGCTACATGGCTCTTTTTATTCCTATACACATGTGGTGCTGTAGCTTTTTCACTTTTAAACAGCAATTTTTAATGTGATTTACAGAAATAAAAATTAATCCGAAAATTTGTATTCCCTAAAAGCAATGGAAAATATTTGTGTTGGTCCACAGCATGTGCAGTTGAAGCTACACCCAGGAATGTGCTTAGATCAGAGGAGGGAAATGCAAGCTAGGAAAATTGCATATGAAGACTGCATTTTCAACTCTATGGGGCTTGTTTACAAAGCCGCGGTAGTGGTTCGCGATCGCGATCGCAGCCGCGGCCCCATTGAAATCAATGGGGCCGCGGCTGCGATTACGATCGCAAACCGCTACCGCGGCTTTGTAAACAAGCCCCTATATATATTTTCTTTGGAAAAAACATTCCTGTGACGATTACCCCATTATTTGCAATTTAAAAAATGTGGACAAAATGGTCAAAGTACCTGAAGAAATTGCTGGTTCATGGTTTAGCCTTTCCTTTTGACAATTTGGGGCTGTCTGACACTGCGAATACTTGTGCAGGGATTTACACCCTCTAGGGGCTCCACTCTCTGAGCATAGATAACATCTATGATAACATCTCAAGTGTGTTTGTATTTTTAACTTTCAATTCATAGTTTACCACAAGCTGCACTACTTATTTTACATAATAATTAGATATTTTGCGCTTTTCAAGTCGTCATTATTTTACAGAATCTTGCGTTAAACTGTCTTATTGCTGATTAGCAGGTAATATTATAAGTGGGTACATAGCTCAAGCAGCAAATACATGCCTAGCTGGGGGCTCCTTTAGTCATTTATGTACATTTGTGGCCAGACATGCATGTAAATGACTTCTTATAAACAGAGTTGGTGCACGGAGATGAGGCATCCTCGGCAAACCTCGTTGCTGCTGCTTACTGGAACCTACAGTGGTGGCAATGGATTGAAATAGTCCCATGCTGCTTACCTGCAAACCTTGGCATCATGGGGCCATCTGCTTCTGTCCCCTCTGGTGGCCAACTTCATGTTTGCATGGAACCTGCTCCTACGCAAACAGGAAGTCTGCCATCAAAGGAAGTGGAAGCAGATGGCCCCTCAGTGCTGAAGTCTGCAGGTAAGTGCCGCAAAGCTGTTGCAATACATTGATGCTGCTGTAGGTCCCAGTAAGGGACAACAGTGGCGGCAATAGTTGCCTCTGGATGGCTGGAGCTCTAGGCGGCCACCTAGTTCACCTAATGGTAGTGCTGGCTCTGCTTATAAAATACTAACCAGTGCATGGGAGAGTTTAGTTGAACCATGGGCAGAATGCCAAGTACATGCCTAGGTTATGAACTAGTCTAATTTGTGCACATTTTTGCAAAGCATAGGCGTGGGCCCTCAGGATGCTATGAATATCCTTGCTGAATGTAGGATTTCTGCCACTAAGGCTAGTATTTTATAAAGACAAATAGACACCCATTTGTTTTTATAAAATAGATGCCTTAAATGTTTTAACTGAGGGTCCTGTTAGAAAATTACCCTCCATCTGTGCATTGTTGACATAATCGAGCTCAATAAGTAGAGCCTTTTTGATGGTAAGTCCTTTGAGAACAGGGAAATCCTGACTGTAATTCACCTTGAGCTACCAGGGACAGATGGATGCTAAATCTATAGAAAGAGACCCAAAATGTGACTCCTTTCAGAAGCACTCAAAATTCATTGCAGTCATTTACGTTTATTCACTTATTTGTTTGCCCTTATTAGACATCTAATTTTGTGAGAGCTCTAGGCAATAAACAAAGTTCAAGCTTAATACATATTAAACAGAAAACAAACTTTAAAAATAAACGAGTGCATGTAATAAAAGCTAGAACATTACATTAAAAACGAGTTTTATATCTCTTTCTAAAAGTTGCAGAGTCTATCCTGATCCCCCATCTCTTTAGTGAGGGCAACAGAAAAGAAGCTTCCTTCCAAGTGCAGAAAGTAACTTGGCAGAAAACGAGATGCCTTTTTTTTTTTTTTTAACATAAGACTGGTTTGCATTGTATCTGAGAAATGAAAGTGACGGTGTGAGTGAACTGAGTCAAAAGAAAATTATGGTAGAGCATATAGACCTGGGAAATATGAAAAGCGATATCACATGCAGTCTGAACAAGGCACCACAATAAATCAAGTTCAGGATATTACCGGAGGCTTCCACACAGCTCTCAGTAGCCCTAGATATTTGGAGCTAATGGTATCTGTGTATTTCTCTCCTACAGGTTAAGCATATTTTGTTTTCCCCAGTTATATTCCTAACTATATAGGCTTCTGACGTGCACTAGTAAACATTTGAAACCCCAATAAGTATCAAATGTTACTACCAAAACCCAGTTCCTAAAAACTGAAAGTCACATGCTAATACTGTGCTCTATTGCATGTTTTGCAAGTGCAGAAGAGCCATTATGGAACAAGTATTCCATTAGGAGGGCATTTCAAGTTGGTGCTACTATTATTTAAGTGGCATTTCCTCATGAACCCAGTGGTTAGATTACTCTCCTTGTAATCACATGGTAGGCAGAATTTACGTAGTTTAGCTATCAATCTGTTCACCTCTTTTCATTCTTGCTACACCACAGGTGAGATTTCCCATTGGGCAACAAAAGAGTGGGTTTGAGCTGAAAAGAGATCACCCATACTGTAAGAAGGGGCACTGCTTGCTCACAGTGCATCTTTGGAAAAGACTCCCCCCTCCCCACTATCACAGCTTCTGAGGGGACTCCATCATACTCCAGAACCTAGAGGCATCTCAGTAGTAGTTTATTTTATTTATTTAACAGTTTTTTTAGACCACTTTATTATTTCAATCAAAGTGGTTTACATTGTAACTTAAACTTGGTAAACGTAAGTTAAACAGGGACATTGATAACTTGGATTTTTCTGAGCAATGCAGGGTTAAGTGACTTGCCCAAGGCCACAAGGAGTGCTAGTGGGAATCAAACCCTGGTCTCTTGGTTCCCAAGCCAGTGCTCTAACCACTAGGCTACACCTCCACTCCATTCTAGCTCTAGCTCTAGCTCTGATATGCTTTATGAAGAACTGTCTGGTCTTTCATAGAAACATAGAAATATGACGACAGAAAAAGACTACATGGCCTATCTAGTCTGTCCTTCCATATAAACAACAACAGTCCCCTTTTTACCTTTAGAGATCCTCTGTGTTTGTCCCATGCTTTTTTGAATTCAGTTACTGTCCTCATCTCTACCACCTCCACTGGGAGACTATTGCATGGATCCACTACTCTTTCTGTAAAGAAATATTTCCGCATATCACTCCTGAATCTCCCTTCACCCTCATCCCATGTCCCCTCGTAGCAGAACTTGCTTTCAATTGAAAGAGGCTCTCTCCCTGAACATTTATGCCACGGAGGTATTTAAACATCTCAATCATATCACCTCTATCCCGCCTTTCCTCTAAGGTTGTACATATTAAGATCCTTCAGTCTGTCCTCATGCTTTATAATGAAGACCATTAATCATTTTAGTAGCCACCCTCTGCACCGACTCCATCCTGTTCACATCCTTTTGAAGGTGCGGTCTCCAGAATTGCACACCATACTCCAAATGAGGTCGCACCAAAGACTTATAGAGAGGCATTATCACCTCCTTTTTTCTGCTAGCCATTCCTCTCCATATGCACCCAAGCATCCTTTTAGCTTTTGCCATCACCTTTTCTACCTGTTTAGCTACTTTAAGATCATCAGAGACAACCACGCCTAGGTCCCGCTCTTCTTTAGTGGACAAAAGTACTTCACCCCTTATACTATATTGCTCCCTTGGACTGCTGCAGTCCAAATGCATGACCTTACATTTTTTAACATTAAATCCCAGCTGCCAAATTCTAGACCATTCTTCAAGCTTAGCTAGATCCCTCCTCGTGTTATCTACACCTTCCTGGGTGTCTACTCTATTGCAGATTTTGGTATCATCCACAAAGAGGCAAACCTTACTCGACAGCCCTTCCGCTATATCACTAACAAAGATGTTAAAAAGAATCGGACCAAGGACAGATCCCTGGGGCACACCACTGGTAACATCCTTCTCCTCAGAGTGAGCTCCATTTACTTGTACTCTTTGTCGCCTCCCACCCAACCAATTTCTAACCCAAGCAGTAACTTTAGGGTCCATCCCTAGGGTGCTCAGTTTGTTTATAAGTCGCCTGTGAGGAACAGTGTCAAAGGCTTTACTGAAATCTAAATACACCACATCTAGAGCTCTCCCATGGTCCAACTCCCTGGTCACCCAGTTAAAGAAATCAATCAGATTTGTCTGACAAGACCTGCCTCTGGTGAACCCATGCTGCCTCAGATCCTGTAATCCGCTGGACTCCAGAAACCTCACTATTTTCTCTTTCAGCAGCATTTCCAATAATTTACTCACCACCGAAGTTAAACTAACCGTCCTGGAGTTTTCAACCACATCCTTACTTCCGCTTTTGTGTAAAGGCACCACATGAGCCTCTCTCCAGTCCTTCGGCAGCACTCCCAACTCCAATGAGGCATTGAAAAGGTCAGTCAGTGGAGTTGCTAGAACTTCCCCAAGTTCCCTCAGTATTCTAGGGTGTATCCCATCTGGTCCCATCACTTTGTCTACTTTAAGTTGAGCTAGTTTCTCACGAACACAGTCTTCTGAAAATTGTTCAAGATGTCCCTCGCTTCTGTTCATATTTGTGGGTGTTTTCTGAGGTCCTGCTCCTGGTTCTTCATCTGTGAACACAGAACAAAAATATTTGTTAAGCAATTCTGCTTTATCCTTATCAGCTTCTACATATCCCTCCCCTGCACCCTTGAGTCTGACAATGCCACTCTTGCCCTTCCTCTTCTCACTAATATATCTGAAAAATATCTTATCCCCCCATTTTATTGCATTGGCTATTTCCTCCTCCTTTTGAATCTTTGCCACCTTGACTACACCATAAGCAGCTGGAGATGAGAGAATTTTATGTATATCTTATTAAGAGGTGGTAAAGCAAAAAAAAAAAAGTTTTTTTATTTATTAAAATAGGAGTGGAGGAGTAGCCTAGTGGTTAGAACACTAGCTTGGTAACCAAGCAACCAGGGTTCAATTCCTACTAGCACTCCTTGTGGCCTTGGGCAAGTCACTTAACCCTCCATTGCCTCGGAAGAAAGGCCTGGCAATCTACTTCCGGTGACACTGCCAAGAAAACCCAGGAGCTTCTGGGTCGCCAGGAGTCAGGACTGACTCAAAGGCACACATTGCATTTTGCATTCATTAAAATAAAAACTAATTTTTGCCTTGCCACCTGTTTTGGTATGATATTCTAGACTCTAGAATACTGGCATCTTGCCATGATGATATGCATCAATGTGGCAAAGTCTTGCTCTTCAACGTGCCCGTGATAACCACTTCATTTATGGTTCCTGTTGGTTTTGAAAACTGGCAGCCATCTTTAATTCCTTCTGAAGTTTTGTGTTTGTCAATATGTTACTTAAGAAAAAAGTGATTTTCTAGAAGTGTTTTACTACCTGGGGTTAATTGTTCCCTGCATGACATAGCAGCTGCTCTGAATTAAAGATATGAAGCTGTCAGTGGCTGTGGTCAGCTCCTGGAAGACTAGGGTTAATCATTTACATTTGCAGCTGTGATTATAAGGCTCCCCATCACTTCCTCCTTTCCTGTGTAGTTTAGGATAAATGCTTTCATGTTTTCTGGTTTTCAAGAATGCAGTTTCTGTAAATATCCTGGGTTAGACATAATCAAATAAACAGCAATAGGGGAGAAAAATCCATAGCTAACAAACATAAGTGCCTTGACGAACCAGCTAAGTTAGACCTGGGACGAGGATATTGCATCTTTGAGTAATGAGGCTGGGAAATGGGGAACACATTCTCCACTAGCTCACGTCTCGCTGTACGGCATTCCGATTTCATGACACTTCATAATAAATCATTGCTTATCACTCACATGGGAACAGAACATGGCTTGAGTTAAGATTCGCTGGCGATTGTAAAGAAGAAACATGAATGGCTATATATCAAGGATTTCTGATCATCTTTCTGTCTGCTGCAGGCATTTTTTATCGTTATATTTACTGTGACTTTTTCCCCCAAGCATAAATAAGGAAAGGAAAAAAGAGCAAGAAATATGAATAATAAAAATAAATTTGTCAGATTTATGTGTTGGGATGAACATTTTTGTAACTTCTTTGCACAGATGTTGGACAGAGGTCTGGGCCAACGTCAATTTCTCTTGCCGAAGTTTGTATTTTTTCACATCTGTAATGCCAGGACATTCATTTCCTAGGATAAATAGTACCAGCAAACAGATAAAACACTCCCTGGAGGCTACTTTTCCCATCTACCATGGAAGATACTCAGGCCAAAGCTTGCTCTGGATGCATGACGGAGAGCACTTTTACAGGTTTCTAAGGAAACGAGCAACTTTTGTGAACCGGACTTTAAAGTCTAATCAGTGGACAGATGCCAGATGTATTTTCTAGATACAATATAAACAAAATAACTTCTGAAACTTAGAAGCAGTGTCTGCAACTACAAAGTAGCTGTAAAAATTGCAGGTCCAGTGCAGTCTTCCTATTTTCCTTCATGGGTTGCACCTTTGAGATTTATTTTGTATTAAAGCTCACAATGGAAACATTAATCAATCAGATGCTGCCATCACCTTCTGGATCATGTTGTCTTCGTTCACTAGGCTATTATTAATGGATGAACAGGTAATGTTGCAACCCATTAAAGATGACTGAAGTCTGCCAAAAATACTAGGCTTTGCTAGTTTTTGCCATGAGCAACTGCTAATGTATGGGGAGAAGGAACAAAGCACAATGAGGCTATGTGTAATTTCTTATATTGTTTCAAATTCTTCTGAAATACTGAATGTTCAGAATGACACTAATTCAAATTACCACAGGATGCAGCACCTATGGTAACCTTGTCTGTGACCGCAACTTGCGCGAAAGAGTTAGGAGAATCTCTGATGATCTACATATGGTTCCGCTTGTTAATAGCTCTGTTGTTCAACCACTTGACAATGTATATAATTTTATTAATGTCCCATCTGTTCAGGGCAAGACAGTACTACTCTGATTTTAGTGGTAGGCAAGTCCCAGGATGGCGTGGAGGAGTAGCCTAGTGGTTAGAGCAACAGCCTAGTACCCAGAGATCAGGGTTCAGTTTCCACTGCCACTTCTTGTGACCTTGGGTATGTCACTTTTGCCTTGGAAGAAAAGGCTTGGCAGTCTATTTCCAATCATACCTTGCCAAGGAAATCCAGAGGCTTCTGGGTTGCCAGGAGTCAGCATTGGCTTGATGGCACTTAAAATTCACAGGATATTTTGGGGGGGGGGGGGGTGACTGCATCCTTGCTTGCTCCATATGACAGTGCTTTTGCACAATCTTTCTCTGAGTGGGTGTGAGCAGTGGTGTAAATTCTGCCCAAGCAGCCCTCTTCAATGTAGGGGGGGGGGGAGGGGGGATGCCCAGGCAGGAAGGCAACTCACACAGCAATGGCTGCAGGAGCACAACAAACTTACTTTATCATGTTTGTTGCACTGCTCTGCTCTTGTAAGTCTGCCGTAGGCCTGGCAGCTGTTCCTCACCAGGTTAAAGTCTTGTGATAACAGTCATACCACAAGACTTCAGCCCGCAAACTCAGAAGAGCGGAACAGCACGGCAAGCACAATGAAGTAAGTTTGGGGGGGCCACATGATAGAGGGGCCCTCAGCAAAATTTTGCTTGGGGGCCCCTCATTTTCACTTGGGATACTGGGTATGAGTGTTTTCATATATCTTGAGTGAGTGGTAGAAGACGGGAGTTTTGTGGCTTGTGTGTGCCTGGATAATAGTGAAAAATTATTTTTGGTTTAACACAGTCATTGGAAGCTTTTGCTCCACACTTTATACAGTATGTGTGCGGTATCCTTATCCCACATCAGGCACTGGATGATGTCTATTTGTTAATTAAGTGGATCTTACATTAATTTAGCAAGGGAATTTTATTATTCAACAAGTTCTGAATAATAAGATTTATATAGTGACTCAGGTTTTCAATACAATAGCAGCATTGAACTTCAAATGGTGGATTAGGGTTCCTAAATCATGTATGAAAGGGGACAAAGCATTGATTTATTATTGTTTCCGAATGTGAATGTCTCTTCAATTAAGAGCAGTAAAGTTTCTGTTTTGGATATCCCATAGACCGGTCATAGTTTAATTTATTTTGAGTTAAGGAAGTCCCACCTATGGACTTTAGATTGCCTTTTCCTTTACTTGAAAGAATTTCCTTTAATACTGACATCTTTAAAAGATCTTGGTCTTATACCCGTAGTGAGGATGCCTTGCATATTGATTATTATGCCCATTGTTGGAACACAAAATTGGTATTGCATGCCACAGTTGTTTCAGGGAAGGGCAGGTTTATCAGTTCAGCATAAGAAGAATGCCCCATGGTTTAACCCTGATTTCAAAAGCTTGGAATGGGAGCTAAGATGGAAAGAGAGGGGTTGCATATATCTAAATCATTTACAGCAAAAAGTGGAGTGCATTGAGAAATTTAAGTTTTATAGGTGAAGTATGAGTAATATAAAAAAATGTTTAGTATTCTAATATGATACATAGAACTATTTCAAAGCCTACAATGCTCTTTAAGATGGTGAATAATTTACTTTCTGTCTTTGTTAGTACCAAGATGATTTTGTATTATATTATGAGTCCAAAACTTTATCTAGTGCATGTTATATGTACGTCTATTTCAAGTATATTAATTTCTGCTAATGATATGAGTATGACAGGCCTTTCAAGTGCTGGATGTCCTAATTTCATTCCCCAACTGTTGAAACTATTATTAGGATTATTGATAGAATGTGTTCAATTACTTGTTCATTATATGTTGTTTCTGTATCAATGGTTACATTGCTGAAGGATTTCGTGCAATCATCATTGAACCCTAGCTCAGAACGAGTCTCATTAAAAAGAGCTATAGTTTATTTTAAAAAGTTTTAAATTGCTCTACCGAGCGTGCCGAGTATAGGCCCAGCTCTGGTATTCCATTTTTGGGGAAAATGCTCAAATATGTACACTCATATCTTGATACACTATTGAGGATAAAGTCACTGTTGGATTCATGGAAACATGGACTTCAAACAGGATATAGTCCTGAAATATTGCTGATTTCATTTCTGGATGAATTGAGGAAAGGTTTTTAGAATGTAAGAACACTGCTTTCCTCTGTGTTTTTATTGACATATCAGCTGCATTTGACTCTAGTCCCTTTAGTATTGATACATCGCTTGCACATGGCAGGGGTTTCTTGATCAGTACTAAATTGGTTGAAAATGAACAAAAAGCATAGTAACATAGTAAAAGACTGCAGTATGGTTGGTCCATGTAGTCTGCCCAGAGAGATGGCGAGGGCTTTACCAGGGCCAGCCATCCACTAGGTGAACTAGGCAGTCACCTAAGGCAGTAGGCCCTAATGGGCGGCATCAACTCCCCTCCCCTACTCAGTGAAGCGGCAGTGAAGCGGCAGTGAAGCGGCAGTTCATCACCCCCCCCCCCCTACTCAGCATCCATCTTCTCACTTAGGGGTGAGGGTGTGGACCGCATCAGGCTTAGGATGGTCTTCCAATGCTATGCTTTGATTACAAAGAACCAAAATAAGGATACCCAAGGTTCTATTGGAGCAATTTCTCCAAATGGGTATGTTTTGAGCATACCATGACACTATTAACCCTTTGGGTTTCAATAAAGAGATTAACTAGGACAGGTTTTAAACTTTGATTTGTTTTTTAGTTTTAGGGTTTTTTTATGCTTTTGCTGTTTTGATTCATCTTTTCAGTTTGTAGTACCATAAGGTTACCAGATTTTTATGCAGGCAAATCTGGACATTGAGCGGAAGGGGGGGGAGGGGGAGGGAGAGGAGTAGGAAGGGACATTTGAATTCCATGTTTCAGCAACAAGGCCTGGAGGAGGGAAGAGGCGTCATTACCTTGTCCCTCCACATCCATCCCATGACGGCAACAATTTCACTCCCAAGCAGACAAATCAAGAGAAATAGAAACTGTGAATTTCCTCCGTACTGTGGAAAATATAAAGATAATGGATGTCAATGCTAAAAATGGATATATTCAAATCACTAAATGGAAAATAAATGTTTTTCCTACCTCCTCAGTACACATTGCTAGAATCGGGGACAGGAGGCTGTCAAACAGATGGGAATGAGGGGCCATAACTCTAAAATCGTGGACAATCCCTGAAAATTGAGCATATCTGGTAACGTTTTAGTACTACTATAATTTCAAGAGTGCCATGCTAACAGTGGGTTGACGTCATTTAAATGCTCTGTTTCACTTTTAGCCTTTGACAAGACGCTGGAAACAAGCTCGAGAGTGGCGATTTGATAAGAAATCCTTAGAACTGTAAGTCTTAACATATTTCCTGTATGTTTTCTTAATTTTGCGGCTCACTACGATGTTTTCCTGTGTTCACGGTAATGACCTCTGATGCAGACACTCGTTGCTGAAACACCTTGGTACTGGATTATGGGTGTTAGGTGAAGTCAGTTGATCTCGTGAGCTCCATGTGTAATACTGCACTGACACAATATGAACTTGGCTTACTGAGAAGATGATGATTTTGAAATGACTGTGATGTCTTAAGATAAGTGAAATATTCTACTAAGAGTTTTTGGTTTGTGAACAATGGACATTTTTAATTAATAGTGGACCTTTGTTAAGGATCACTATGTTGATGCACACTGGTATTACATGTTGGTATTGCATATTGTGGGGTAAATGATGAAGCAACATGACAAGATATGTTGGGACACATAGGTGTTCTGTTCACCCAGGGAGTCCTTGACTGGTGCATATAATATATAGCGTTCATATCCCATTTATGAATTTGTTGTTGTTGTTAAGTGCCGTCGAGTCTGTGACAACTCATGGTGACCTTCTGTATAGTTGTCCTAAAATGGGTTCGGCCTTCAATCAGGCGACTCATTGTTGACAGAGTGGCACCTATAGCTGCTGTTATTATATCAATCCATCTCATTGCTGGCCTTCCTCTCTTGCGTTGACCACCTACCTTGCCAAGCATGATATGTTTCTCTAATGATCTCTCTTTTCGTATGATGCGTTGTCAGACGGCTGCCTGGGTGAGAATGTTCACAGTCTTGGCAAGTGCATATATCAATATGATTTGCAAGGGATTGTGGGAAATGCAGTCCATTCACACCAGACACAGCTGCTCACAATAATTAGTTGTGCTTGAGTGTAAAGCCAATAAGATATTTATTTATGGGGTTATTTCTCCCAACACAGATATGCTTGGTAGCACATAAAACAGGATACTTGCTTTCAGTGTTAAACTTAGAAAAACAAAATCAGGAAAACAACAGCTGAACTTGTCAGGCAATCAAATCAAAAGAATAAAGACCTGGTTGGTAACAAACTGGTCTTTTCTGTAGGCTTTAGCTAATATTTTCTTAGCAGTGTTTCAAACAACAAGCAAAACCCACAAAGAAGGGAAAAACTGTTCTTTTCAGGTTAACTTCTTATATCTTCACACATAGATTCAGAAGTGATTCCCTCAGAGCTCACAAGCAATTAGGTAAGGCTCAATTGCTAGCAGTTATCCAGCTGAAACCCCTTAGCTGGCTTGCTTTCTACTGCGTGGCTCAAAATCCTATTCAGGAGCTTTTCTGAGTAGATTAAGGAACAAGTTTGTAATTCTTTGTGTTGGTTGTTGTACTTTGTAACAGAAAATTACCAAAGGAGTTTAGACAGAGAGCAATCCATGTATTCACAGCCTGTATCTAAGACTTCTCCCCCTTCCTCAACAATCATCGGTTCAATATCATGGATTGGCACAGAGGAATTTCTCAATGGAGCACTTTCAGGAGAATACTTGTTTCCCTGCTGTCTTTCAAGGTTATAGCTAGGGCATAGATCAGTGTTCATACCTGAGCTTCCATTGCTGTTAGAGTTCCTCTCTAAATAGCCTGGCCAGTATGCAGTCCAGTTTTTATGTCCAGCCTTCCAATCCAGATCCCTGGACACTGGATCTCTCTTCACATACCTTCTGGCACGGGTCCTAGGGTCCCTTCCACGTGCAGCCGTCTCCCTCACAGGTACCCTCTGGAGATTCCTAGCTCTGCAGCACCATTCCTCTGGCTTTCCCCAGTCCAATGGTGTATGCTGGCCTTTTGAATGTCTCCCAGTATACGTACTGCTCTGGACTCCTTTAGACCTCCCAAATGCTTTTCTCTTCTTTCTTCCAAAGGGTTTCTTGCCCTTTCTGTCTGTCCGCTCTGGCTTCTGCTTCTGATGATCCTCCAGATGATGAAGACCTCCAAGCTGAGGATATCCAAGCTGATTCTGAGGATGAGGAGGATAATTCTCTGTAGAATAAACTCTACCTTTATTCTGCCTAGATGAGTGCTCCACCCTAGCACAGCGCAGCTGTGCTGAATCAGGCCCTGCCCTTTGAGATGAGTGCTTGGGGATTACCTCATAGCCCTCTTGATTGAACACACGTTTCCCCACTTCAGCTCCTCTAATGGCTGTTGGAAACCTGGTGCATTCTGGGACTGGTAGTCTTTTATGGACAAATTCTGTTTTCTTATTTCTACCAGAACTGACAGGTTGCTTGTTCAGAGTCACTTCACCTTTTCTATAGCTCCTTCCTGAGCTATGATAAGCTTCCTTATCACAGCGTCCAAAGTATGAAAGTCAAAGTCTTGTCATCTGAACTTCTAAGGAGAGCTTAGGTTTGATTTCCACTAGTACTGACCGGTTTGTTCTTTGAGCAGTCCATGCTATACACAGTATTCATTCTAGTAATGGAAATGGTGATCATGTACATCAAGAAGTATTGAAATGAATGCTATTGGGCATTGGTGTTTATGGATGCACAGAACTAATAAAGTGAATTCCATTGTGTCTTCCAGTGGATACATACAGTGATTGTTATAAACTAAAGGTGTCATTCTGTCCCACGAATATGACGACAGAAAAAGACCACATGGCCTATCTAGTCTGTCCTTCCTTAACAACTACAACAGTCCCCTTTTTTTCCTTTAGAGATCCTCTGTTTATCCCATGCTTTTTTGAATTCAGATACTGTCCTCATCTCTACCACCTCCACTGGGAGACTACTCCATGGATCCACCACTCTTTCCGTAAAGAAATATTTCCACATATCACTCCTGAATCTATCCCCCTTCACCCTCATCCCATGTCCCCTTGTAGCAGAACTTGCTTTCAATTCAAAGAGGCTCTCCCCTTGTACATTTATGCCACGGAGGTATTTAAACATCTCAATCATATCACCTCTATCCCGCCTTTCCTCTAAGGTGTACATATTAAGATCCTTCAGTCTGTCCTCATATGCTTTATAATGAAGACCACTAACCATTTTAGTAGCCACCCTCTGCACCGACTCCATCCTGTTCACATCCTTTTGAAGGTGCGGTCTCCAGAATTGCACACTATACTCCAAATGAGGTCGCACCAAAGACTTGTACAGAGGCACTATCACCTCCTTTTTTCTGCTAGCCATTCCTCTCTGTATGCACCCAAGCATCCTTCTAGCTTTTGCCGTCGCCTTTTCTACTTGTGGGATGAAGGAGTTAAGAAAGAAATGGAGGAAAGAACAAAAAGGGAAAGATCAATATGTCAGAGGCAGATGTAGAGAGAGGATGGAAAAAAATAAGACGAGAGAAGAAAGGACAAATGGACGGCAGACGACGGAGACAGCAGAAGATACGAAGAAGGCAGAAGAGAGAAACTGGGGCAATTGTAACTGAAAAATAAGATGCCCAAACAACAAAAGGTAGAGAGAAATTATTTTATTTTGAATTAACTGGAATATGTCAGCTCTGGGAAATGTGCATCACTGCTGTGTTTGTTTACTACAAGAGGATATTAATTTACAGTTTTTATTTCTCCAGTGTTGTGGTTCATTCCAGGTTTGTTTTTTGGGGTTCCCGTTTCAATTATTGCCTTCATATTTCTAAATTGTGATCCCTTGTTCTGTATTTGGTGCTGGTCTGTCCATGTTTTGCGTATATAACTGAGTTGCAGTCATATACAGGCAGGCTGTTTGTGTAATTTCTATGTAGCAGTCCTACGTCTTCTCTTTTCCCAGTAGGAGATGTATTGGTTTGGTGCTGCCTTTTAATAAGTACGGTTTGGTGCTGTTATGGTATGGGGGTTTGCTGTTGTGGGCTGTACATGAGCAGGGTATTGTAGTACTTATGTACCTTATGTATGGTAGTTGACACGTGAGGATAGTAATGCAGAAATATGGTAGCCTTTCTTTATCCTTACTGTCCTTGCAAATGGTATTAAGACACTCATTAAGAGGCTTGTTTACTAAAGGTTAATGCATATTCACAAATGTTAAGATGCACTAAGGGCAGCAGCACCCACTTATTTCTATCTGTGTAGTGGCACTTAACACACATTAAATGTTTATTAAACATGTCCCTAATTCATTACTGGGTCAAAAAAGTGGTCTGTGAAGAGCTCCTTTGGAAGCCTCCCATAATCTCAGATGGGCAGCGTATAAATTTTAAAATTAAATGTATGCAAATGAGGCCCCACAATGAGTCTCCACACATGGCCCCGTATCACTCTTGGGCCGCCCGGTTTGCATCTGCTCTGAAGCAGGTGTAATTCTGTGCATGTGTGTGCCAGTCTTATTCCCGCTCCGCCCATTCTCCACCTTTGGAAATGCCTATGCATGTAGCACATAAAAGTAAGCTCTGTATTTCTGTTTCTGACAATTTTATGACACCACGTGAGAGCACACAGCATTGTTGTAAACCTTCAAGTCTCTTAGGGTCCCTTTTATTAAAATGCTGTAAGCTTTCGCAAAACCTAATGCTCATTAAGTGCAAAAACTGTGTGGTAACTGTCAGGGATATGGCCACCATATTCCCTACAGATACTGCATTGAAAAGTCCTTTACTGTTTAGTACGCATACCCCTAAGTGTACCCATGCTAAACGTAAATGAACCTAATGCCATGTCTTGAGGTGGCTTTAAGTGCATCCACACGCTAAATAGAGTTGTGCGCTTGTTTGGCACAAATTTCATATTCTTTTTAATCTGAACATAACATTAAAAAAATCCAAAATTCTATTGCTTCCCATGTCATCACAGGCAGGCTGGCCTCAAACTGGTAACCACTGAGTTAGAATGCAGCCATTTTTCAGGAAAAGCTAGTAGGTGTCCATGGGGTTTAGCTCTAGCCTGCCTGCTCTTAACTGTGTCTTGTATTGCTAGTGATTTTCAGTCCTGTTTCCTGATTAGCTCAAAGTTTGTCTGGTCTGAAGTTTTCTGTGAAACCATTCCTGGATTTTTTTGCCTTGTGAATCTATTGACTCCTGTGCTAGAGACTTAGTCCCAAAACTTCCTTTGCCATGTTTTTGTGCCATAAATTCTGTGAAACCATGTCTAAGTATTCTATGAGAGATTTACCAAGCCTAGTTTAGATCCTGGTTGTCCAATTAGATTCCCAAGGCAAAAAAATCTAGAAAGGTTTTGCATAGAGCTCCAGACTAGACAAACAGGGCTAATCAGAAAACGGGAATAAAGATCATCCCAATACAAGATACAGTTAAGAGCAGACTAGATAGAACCAGCTCCCATGGATATGCCTACCTTCTAACTCACAGGTCACTGTTTCAAGGCCAGCCTCTAACTGTGAGAAAAAAGGTCAGTTGTGTCTTTTATTGCTTGAAACTTCTAGCATCCTTTCAGCTATGCTTTTTGGTTGGGCAGCAGGCACAGCTATCTCTTTAATTAACCAAATTTGTCTTGAAATGAACATTTACAAAAACAAAAGACAAACAAAATGAAAATGTATTAAAACAAAGCAAGCCTGAAAATGGCACAGAAAACTAAACAAAATAATTTTTTTAATTGCACATCCCTAGTGTTAACTGTACTGAGCAGTCCATGCCTATTCTCTACCCATAGTATGCCCAGTCCCTGCCCATCCAGTATGAGCTGTTACTGTGGGAGACTGAGCATCCAATTGGCAGATGAAATTTAATGTGGACATCTGCAGAATATTGCATATAGGGAAGAATGACACAAACTATAGATGCACAATGCTAGGTTCTTCTTTTTTTTTTTTTAATTTTTATTTATAAAGTTTCCAAAAATTACAACAAATCGGAAAACATAAAGGAAAATCAAGAAATATCACAAATAATCTCCTTTGAAAGAAAAAAAAAAGACAGGATGAAGTCCACATTACGGGAACTGACTGTGATCATATAATAGGAACAATAAATCAAATGCATCTACATACATTTAACAGAAATCAGAGCAATATCTTGTCCATCTACGAAGGCGTATAACTAATCACTCACCCTGAATTGCCCCAGATACCGCCTGGCGATCAGAAATAAAACGTCCTAAAAGAGAGGTTCTACATTAGGAGTCACCACCCAAGAAAAGGACTTGGATGTGATCGTAAACAATACATTGAAATCTTTGGTTTAGTGTGTGGCGGTGTCAGTGTACAAGAAAGCAAACAATGTTAGGAATCATTAGGAAATAAATAGAAAATTAAAAAAAAGGATATCATAATGCCTCTGTATAACCCCATGGTGCGACTGCACCTTGAGTATTATCTGCATCTCAAAATATAACAGCATTAGTAAAGGTACAGAAAAGAGTGACCAAAATGATAAAATGGATGGCATGACTCCTGTATGAGGAAAGGCAAAAGATGTTAGAGCTCTTTAGCCTGGAGAAGAGGTGACCAAGGGGAGATATGATAGAGGTCTATAAAATCCTCAGTGGAGTGGAATAGGTAGACATGGATTGATTTTCAAAAACTACGAGGACTAGGGGATATCCCATGAAGCAAAAAAAAAGAATATATTTATACTACATAAATAAGAGAAAATATTTTTTCTCTCAATGTATAATTAGTCTGTGGAACTCCTCACCAGCAGATGTGCTAAAAGCAAGTAATATAGGCTGGGTTTAAATAAGATGTGGACAAATTCTTGCAGGAAAAGTCCACAAATGGTTATTAAAATAGTCGAAGAGAAACGCTGCTTATCCATGGTGCATGGAACTGGCTACTTTGGAGATATATGTCAGGTTCTTGTGACCAGGATTGGCCACTGTTGGAAACAGGACACTGGGCTTGATGGACCTTTGATCTAACCCAGTTTGGAAATTCTTATATTCTTATACTCTTAATTAGCATACACGAACAGTCTTGCCAGTGTAGTAAGAGTTACCAGGACCTGTGCTAACCATTAGAGAGCACTAACTCTCTGGTTATCTGCTTACCACACTTTAGTAAAAAGATCTCTTATAAAATCCCTTATGCGCCTCTGTATAATGTTCGTATTTCTAGTATACAGTATGTGATGACCAAGAAAGAGATCAAATACCTAGGCATAACTCTGGATCAACACCCCACTTTGAAATCACACATACAAAATATAACAAAGACCATCTACCACTAAATTCGTACTCTACAGCACCTACACCCTCTGCTGGATCCTCCCGACTTCCACACAGCATTCCAAGCCATTGTCTCACCACATATTGACTATTGTCTTTCATGGACTGCCAAAATGCACTTTACTCCCATTGCATACTGCCCTACACAAGACTGCTCGAGTCATACAGGGAGCCTCAAAATCCGAGCACATAACCCCTATCCTGAAACATC
Source organism: Ichthyophis bannanicus (assembly GCA_033557465.1). Classification (NCBI taxonomy): domain Eukaryota; kingdom Metazoa; phylum Chordata; class Amphibia; order Gymnophiona; family Ichthyophiidae; genus Ichthyophis; species Ichthyophis bannanicus. The sequence goes on along the minus strand of CM066049.1, from coordinate 111,049,500 downwards.
TCCACTCGCTCCCACTCCTGAGCCACATCAAATACAAGATACTCATACTTACCTTCAAAATCATCCACGACCCAAGCCTCATCCTACCCACCAGCACTGCTAGTCACAACAGAACCCACCAGGACAAGAAGACAAAGCACAAAAAATACACTGACCATCCCACATGAGAAAACCAGAAGCAGCCAATAAGAATTCAAACACTATGCGCCCAGCCTCCGGAACTCACTACCTGTCAAAATCGGGAATATATTACTGAATTGCTGACGTTCCAAAAACACCTCAAGACCCACATATTCATGGAACATTTTGGACAGACTACATAACCCCCCTCCTCCCTACCTTCCCCCTCCCCCAACTTGTCCTCCCCCCTCCTCACTGCACCCACTCTGCCCTAATAAAGCACTCACCAACCCTGTACATAAGTTCTCACACTGTTCATTTAAAAACTTGATATACGGCCCTTCTACAGCATGTCAGAGCGGTTTACAATAAAAACAGCAAGAATAAGAAAACGAACACAAAATAAATGAATAAAGGTGTTAGATACATACAGGGGAAAACAATAGGCTGGGGAAGGTATAGAAATCTCATTGTGATCCAGGTCAGAAGTAAGTGAGATATCAGGGTTGGTGTGTTCTAGGCAATCTCGGGAGAAAGATTGAAAAAGATGAGTTTTGAGTGCTGCTTTAAATAAAAAATAAAGACTATTCAAGCCATAGAGTCGAGGGGAGTGAGTTCCATAAAGATGGTCCAAAAATAGAAAGAATTCCAAATACTATCAAGATGGGCCTGTGATGGAGATGGTAGGTGGGAGGAGGTTCAAATGCAGAGAACAAAGGGACAAATTGGCACCTATGGTATAATGTAAGAGGAGAGAGAGGCAGGTATTCCGGAATAGAGAATCTTATAAATAATAATTAGAAGCTTGTATTGGGGGTGGTATGATATAGGAAGTCAATGAGATTGGATGAATAATGGGGTAACATGATCCAACCTCGAAGAGTGGTGGAGAAGACGGGTTGCAGTGTTTTGAACTGACTAAGTATTTCAATTGGTACTTTGGTAATCAGGAAAAAAATAGTATTACAATCGAATTTTGAGATAACTAAGGAAAGCAAAAGGGTAACAATGGCAGAAGATGGTAAATAGGAACGAATGGCACGTATTTGACAGAGAGAAAAGCATCGATGGATTGTATTACTAATGCGAGAATGGAAGGAGAATGTACAGTCAAGTGTAACTCCTAAGTATTTGAGCGATGAAACTGTAGGAATGGTGATATCTTTGAGAGATGAGGATATAGAGGGAGGTGGGAATGAACCGGATAACCATAATGCATATGTCTTCATGGGATTGAACTTTAAATTGTTGGTTTTCAATCAGGAGGATACTCGGGTGAGACAGGCATTAATGGGAGTGAGGAGCAGAGAAGTGGGATGCATGTGGAAAACCAACAGAATGTCATTTGCATAAAAATATACAGAACTGCATGTTGCTGAATAAGCATGGCAACTAGGGTCAGAAAAACATTAAATAATAAAGGAGCCAACACTGATCCTTGTAGGACTCCTCAGGGTAGAGAGAGGTTGGAGGAAGAGGTAGATTGAAAGTCAACATAGTATGTATGAGAGGAAAGAATAGAACCAGTGAAGGACTATGGACCAAAGACCAGAGGAAGAGAGATGTGACAGGAATAGTGAGTAGTGAACTAGATCGAAGGCACTGAAAAGATCTAATGAGATTGCAAGAGTAATATTCCCTTCTCCAAAGATGTATGATTTTCATTAAGAACTGAAAATAAGATAGTTTCCGTGCTGTGGCCTGGCCTAAAACCAGATTGGCGAGGGTATTGAAGGACTAGAAAAAGGAACTGTTACTTCTAGAGAGAGAGTTCTGCAATTGTGAGTATATACTTCTGGGAATTTTCTGAAAGGAATTCTTTCTATTAAAGCTATTTAATCTGTGAACCCACTATTTTTTGTTAAATCAGTCAGGGCCTAGTAACAGCAGTTTAAGTTTAAATTTAAAACACAGAAGATAACTTTCTGGTTAGATTTCATACCCAGCAGAGAGCTTATAGTTTTAATTTAATAGTCACTCAGGGCCTAGCATCAGCAAAGTATTTTTAGTTTAAATTTAAAACACAGAAGAGAGCTTTCTAGTTTAAATTTCATAATAAGTTAGAGCCTAGCAGCAGCAAAGAGCTATAATTTAAATCAAATAAGAATATAGCTTACCTCAGCAGCACAGGACAGGGTACTGTGTAGCAGCCCTCTTTTAATAAGTGTTATTTCTCTCCCTCCCTCCCCACACCCACCCACCCACCCCTGGGATAATCGTAGCTTTATAGGTACTTACACATCTTAAACGACAGGAGGTGTTCTCAGGTGAAGCTTGTTACCCAAATCAGACATACACTAAGGATCTGAGATTAATTAAGCTTCAGGGGAACAAGGTATATTAAATGTATTACGTACAGTTTTATTGGTATAAATATCCATAGCAACCCTTAGTAAGTAAAGAACTTAAAGATCTAAACAAAAACTTAAAACTAAGATGCAGACAGCAGTCCAGCAGCGGGATGGGGGCTTTCCAGTCTTTTGCATTGAGTGTCACATGTATGATTTTCTCCCAGTTGATGAGAGGTCTTACGTGTGCACTAGGTGCAAGGAGCTCTTTGCTCTCAGGGAACGAGTCCATTCTCTAGAGGCTAGAGTAGCAGACTTGGAAAACATAAGACAGACAGAGAGGTACATAGATGAAACCTACAGGGGTATAGTCCTGAAGTCCCACCTCCAGTCTGGCAGCATCCCTGTTGCCTTGGAGGAGAGAGGTCAAGTGACAGGAGAGCATCACCCTGGTGTGGCAGGAAGTGATCCTGTAACTAGGACCTGTCCTTCAGGTGATGTAAAACCCTCTCACACCAAGGAAGTTTCTCCAGGGTCATGTGCCCATGAGGGAAGGGTTAGGACAGCCGTTATAGTTGGTGATTCGATCATTAGACATGTAGATAGCTGGGTGGCTGGTGGACATGAGGATCGCCTGGCAACATGCCTGCCTGGTGCGAAGGTAGCGGACCTCACGCGCCACCTAGATAAGGTCTTAGATAGTGCTGGGGAGGAGTCTGCTGTCTTGGTACATGTCGGTACCAATGACATAGGAAAATGTGGTAGGGAGGTTCTGGAGGCTAAATTTAGGCTTTTAGGTAGGAAGTTGAAATCCAGAACTTCCAGGGTAGCATTCTCCGAAATGCTTCCCGTTCCACGTGCAGGACCCAAAAGGCAGGCAAAGCTCCGGAGTCTCAATGCGTGGATGAGACAATGGTGCAGAGATGAGGAGTTTGGATTTGTTAGGAACTGGGGTACATTCTGGGGAAAGGAGGGGCTCTTCCGAAGGGATGGGCTTCACCTTAACCGGGATGGAACCAGGCTGCTGGCATTAACCTTTAAAAAGGAGATAGAGCAGCTTTTAAACTAGATAATAGGGGAAAGCCGACAGTCACACAAGAGCAGATGGTTCAGAAGAATGTATCCTTGAAGGATACTACCAAAAGCAGAGAGGTTCCAAAAAAGAGTACAGTAGCCCAAATGCCCTCGAGTATGGAGCAGACAGAGCTTAAAGATCCCAAATTACCCATGTCTACCAATAGCCAATTAATATGAATAAAATACAGTCTCTAAAATGCTTGTATGCAAATGCTAGAAGTCTAAAAAATTAGATGAGAGAGTTACAATATATAGCACTAAATGAGAGGTTAGATGTGATTGGAATATCAGAGACATGGTGGAAGGAGGATAACCAGTGGGACACTGTGATACCTGGGTACAAACTGTATCGTAATGATAGAGCTGATCAAATTGGTGGAGGGGTTGCACTCTATGTTAGAGAGGGCATTGAGTCAGAAAGGATTAAAGTTTTGCAGGAAACAAAATTTGCTGTAGAATCTCTATGGATTGAAATTCCATGTAAAAAGGGTAAGGCGATGGCGGTGTGGGTGTACTATCGACCGCCTGGCCAGAATGAACAAATGGATGATGACATGCTCCAAGAAATCAAGGAAGCTAACAAAAGTTACAGCGCGGTAATAATAATGGGCGATTTCAATTACCCCGGTATCGACTGGGTCAATGTCACAGCAGTACATGCTAGGGAGATAAAGTTCCTAGATGAAATAAATGACTACTTCTTGGAGCAGCTGGTTCATGAACCGACCAGAGGGGAAGCCATATTAGACCTAGTCCTTAGTGGAACACTAGATCTAGTGCAAAAGATAAGGGTGTTGGGGTCACTACTTGGCAATAGTGATCAAGCATGATTGCCTTCGATTTAATTAGTGGAGGAGGAAATCCACAGTACTACCTTTTAATTTTCGAAAGGGAGACTATGATAAAAAGGAAAATAGTTAAGAAAAAACTAAAAGGAGCAGTTGCAAAGGTTAAAGACTTACATCAAGCTTAGGTGGTGTTGAAAAATACTATCTTAGAAGCCCAGACCAGCTGTATTCCACGCTTTAAGAAAAGTGGAAGGAAGTCCAAAAAACTGCCAGCATGGTTTAAAGGTGAGGTCAGAGAGGCTGCTGTTGCCAAGAAAGCATCTTTCAGGAAATAGAAAAAAGAGCCAAACGATGAAACCTGGAAACAGCACAAGCACTGGCAGGTCAAATGCAAGGCATTGATAAAGAAGGCAAAGAGAGAATATGAGAAGAAGCTTGCTGTGGAAGCAAAAACGCGAAATAAAGATTTTTTTCAAGTACATTCGTAGCAAAAAACCTGTGAGAGTCAGTTGGACCATTAGATGATAGAGGAGTTAAAGGGGCACTAACAGTCAACAAGGCGATAGCAGAGAGACTGAATGAATTCTTTGCTTCGGTCTTTACTGAGGAAGATGTAGGGATGTTACCCATGACTGAAGTGGTATTTAAAGGTGCGGAAGAATGGAAGGAAATATCGATATATCAGGAAGATGTATTACAACTATTAGATAAACTGAAGAGTAGCAAATCACCTGTGCCGGATGGTATACATCCAAGGGTGTTGAAAGAACTGAAATATGAGATTGCAGACCTGCTATTAGTAATCTGTGTACTATCATTAAAATCATCTCTAATACCTGAAGATTGGCGGATCGCCAATGTAACACCAATTTTTAAAAAGGGTTCGAGGGGTGATCCAGGAAACTACAGACCGGTGAGCCTCACGTCAGTACCGGGAAAAATGGTAGAAACCATCATAAAGAATAAAATTACTCAGCATGTAGATAGTCATGGCCTAATGGGAGACAGCCAACATGGTTTTAGACAAGGAAGATCTTGTCTTACTAATCTGTTATGTTTTTTTGAAGGAGTGAATAAACAGGTGGACAAAGGTGAGTCGGTTGATATAGTGTATCTGGACTTTCAGAAAGCCTTTGACAAGGTCCCTCATCAGAGACTTTTGGCAAAACTAAAGAGTCATGGGACAGGAGGCAGTGTACTACTGTGGATCAGGAACTGGTTAAAAGATAGAAAGCACAGGGTTGGGCTAAATGGCCAATTTTCCCAATGGAGAAAGGTGAATAGTGGTGTACCCCAGGGATCTGCGCTGGGTCTGCTGCTTTTAGACATATTCATAAATGACCTGGAAAGTGGAATAACGAGTGAGGTTATCAAATTTGCAGATGACACAAAACTATATAAAGTTGTTAAAACCCAAGAGGATTGTGGAAAATTGCAAGAGGATCTTGATAAATTGGAAGACTGGGCATCAAAATGGCAGATGAATTTTAATGTGGACAAGTGCAAAGTTATGTACCTAGGGAAGAACAACCCAAACTATGGTTACACAATGCAAGGTTCCACATTAGGAACCACCACCCAGGAAAAAGATTTAGGCGTCATTGTGGATACCATGTTAAAACCCTCGGCCCAGTGTGCAGCGGCAGCCAAGAGAGCAAATAGAATGCTAGGTATCATAAGGAAAGGAATGGAAAATAAAACAAAAGATATTATAATGCCTCTATACCGTTCCCTGGTGAGACTGCACCTTGAATATTGTGTGCAATTCTGGTCGCCGTATCTTAAAAAGGATATAGCGTTATTAGAAAAGGTTCAGAGAAGAGCCACCAAAATGGTAAAGGGGATGGAAGGATACTCCTATGAAGAAAGGCTAAAAAGGTTAGGGCTCTTTAACCTGGAAAAGAGACGGCTGAGGGGAGATATGATAGAAGTCTATAAATTAATGAACAGAGTGGAACGGGTAAACGTAGATCGACTGTTTACGTTATCAGAATATAGGAAGACTAGGGGACATGCAATGAAGCTACAGGGTAAACTTTTTAAGACTAATAAAAGAAAATATTTTTTCACTCAACGTGTAATCAAACTCTGGAATTTGTTACCGGAGGATGTAGTAAAGGCTGTTAGTGTAGCTGGGTTTAAAAAAGGTTTGGACAAGTTCTTGGAGGAAAGGTCCATAAACCATTATTAAGAAGGGACCCAGGATATCAATGCTTGACCTAGTACAAGCATTGCAGAACCTGTGTCTTTTGGGGAAACTGCTAGGTACGTATGACCTAGATTGGCCACTGTTGGAAAGAGGATACTGGGCTTGATGGACCTTGGTCTGACCCAGTATGGCATATCTTATGTTCTTATGTATAGGAAATTAATATGCTCGAGATGTGAGAGTTGTGGAAAAACAAGTTTTTTTCTAAGAGTTTAGATAAGAATGGGAGGTTGGAGACCAGTCAAACATTAGCTGGATTTGCTGGATCTAAAGTGGGATTTTTCAGGACAGGCTGGACCATCCAGTTTTCTAAGATAGAGGAAAAATACCTGATCAGAGACTGTTATTGAAGAGTCATGGTATAAGATAGAAGTGCCAGAGAAGTTTCAGAGATGCATGTGGAGGGAATAGGATCTAAGGCACAAGTTGTTCGGCAGGAGAATGAAATTACTTTTTTCAAGGCTGGCATGGTGATAGGATTAAATCGGGGCCAGGTATGAGGATGAACAGAATGTGAGACGGGCCCTGTGATTTGGAGGTGAAAGAGGGGGATTGATAGAAGGAAAATGTTGATAAAGAGAGGAGACTTTGTCGGAGAAAAATTGAGCCAATGACTGAGCTGACGGGGCAGCTGGTAATGAAAGGGAAGGAGATAGTTGGAGGGTCTATAAACTATGGAGAGTATAATTGTTTAGGCTTGTTATCAGTTTTGTTGCTAAGTTGGCTGTAATACTGTTTCTTTGCTGCTTTAATGGCCTGATGATAGGTAGCATGACTGCTCCTGAATAAGGTCAGAATAAGGAGGTACAATGGCAATGCCACATGTGTTCTGCTCTACACAAGCAGGAACAGATGGTACAAAGCCCTACCTGATACCAAGTGTGGTGACGAGAAGTTTGCAACTGGGGGAGGGGGGACATCTGAAGGAGCCAGGTTGTCCAGAACATTCTTGAGGATCCAGTTCCAAGTAAGAGCTTGGTCATCTGATGAAAGACAATGAAAATCTTGCGGAAAATTGGTATCTGCAGAAGGAAAGGTTTGGTGTATAGATATGAAAACATGACTGGCTGATCGGTGTGAGGGGCCTGATGAACCTGGAGAAGAGGAGGATGCGGGAAACGTTAAACAAAAGAAGATGCAGTAGTGGTCTGTCCATGGAAGGGCAAGACTGTGTGTATCAGAGAGGGTTAGTTTAGCGTCCACAGAGGTAATGAGGAAATCCAATGTATGTCCTGAGGCACAGGTAGGGAAGGGGAGACATTGGGTAAGGGTCAGATCTGACAGGAGAGAAAGAAATTGTTTATCCCATGACCTGACTTGATGATCAAAATAAAAAATTGAAATATCCTAGGATGAGCACATCTGGATATGTTGTAACCATTTCCAGAAGAGTAGTAGAGAGAGAATCCCACAATGATGACAGAGAGGGAGGAACATAAACCAGAAGAATGTGACTTGTGTGTGTGTGGTGGGGGGGGGGTATCCAGAGGAGAAGTGCCTCTGGGTAATATAGAGTAGCAGAGTTAACCTCAGTAATGGCCAAGGAATCGCTAAACATGACTGCTCCCCACCTCCCATTCTGGAGGAGCCGGACATCAATAGTGCAGTAAACCTGGGTGGGAGGCCACGATGCAGGATAGACTCTTTCCCATCTTTGAGCTATGTCTCTGTAAGGAAGAGAAGCTGCAAATTATACTGTAGCAGAGGATCATTGATAAGGGCCGTTTTGGCACGTATGGACCTGCAGTTTAGTAGTGCACAGGAAATATGTAGAAATGATGAGATGGAAGAGATCTGTAGTGTAGCAGCTGGTAGGGGCAAAATAGTAGGCAAGGAGGGGAGTAGATTACCTTGCAAGCAGGTCTGCCATGTCCGCATCGGAGGAATAGGGCAATTATCCCAAAACATGGGGATCGATAATGCCATTAAAACTGGCAGGCGTATTAAGAAGAATATAGCCAAGGTATAGCAATGCAAACCAGAGTTTACGCAGAATAGACACCTGCTGTGTCCAGATATACACAGACCACCCTTGGAGCAAGTCCAATTGAACTCATGGGAGTCACATGATCAGATGGAGTGCCGTCAGCACAGTCAGAGACCATTGTTGAGCTTCTGCAGGGTGAACCACAAGGTACGATGAGGGAGGTACAGAACATCAAGTGCCCCAATATTTCAGATAGTAAAATAGATACCATGCTCTATGTAACCTCAGCAAATGTGTATGTTTCCACAATTGTAAATAAGTTTTTTGCTTCAATATAGAATATGCAACTGTTCTTTCTATACCACTTTGACCCATTGAAAAGCGGTATAAAAAAATTGAATAAATTACTACTACTACTAATATTGGGAACAGCGCTGTGTGTTAAGATCAGGAGAAAATGACTTCATGTTCTACGAAGAGGCAGATTATGGATATTTTTCTTAGCAAGTCACTGAACACATTTACTAGGAGTCCTGCTTTCATTATATCCAAAAGTGAAATTGTCTCAAGAAGATCTTAAACACCCGTTGAGTCCTATTTATCAAACTGTAGTAAGATTTTGCAGCTATCATTTGTTAATTGCCAACACTAACCCATGATAACTGACAAGCCTCTTGTGTTAACTGGAAGGTACTTTATATGCTCAGCCTCTTCCCATACAGCTAACAGAGGCAATATGCAGGTAACGTGGACTCACTGAATGCTACCTATTAAGTGTATTCTGCATTATCTGCTACGTTAACAGTTAAAGCAAGGTAACAACTCCTGCCCATTGCCCACGCCTCCATGCTAACAAGACATGATAATTCTAGCATCAACATCTTTGTACCTTTAGTAAATAGGGCCTTTAATTCCTTCCCATATACTGCAAATGTAGCATGAAAAGAGCCGTACATATTATTCTGAAATTCCAAATCGTATCTTTAAAAAAACTGTAAACGGGTTGCAACGGTCGCTTTTCAGCTGTGACCCAGACAGCATACTGCTTGAATTTTAATTCCATCACAAGCCACAGCTAGGGTTAAAACAGATATCAAAAGAGGGGAATTAATATTTGGCAATGCTGTGAAGGCAACTTGCTAACAATTTCTGAACAACCTCCGACTGAGGTGTAACCATCAGCAACATCCATAAACAACTCTACACTGTCCAATTAAGGAGACTGAGACACAGAGGCTTGTCAGGAAGATTAGCATGGCTAAGTGTCTGAGATCAGATGGACGACAAGGGATTGCTCTGAGTGATGGGGGATGCACAGAACGGATGACTATCATTACGATATTACAGGGACGTACACCTTCCCAATTACTGGCAGGGTTCATTAATTACAGCTGCATTTTCCTAATAGAATCATCTCTCTTTGGCTTATCAGTACCTTCCCTCTGTCTACCTAAACCACAACTCAGCAGTCGATCACCTAAGAAAAATTAGAGAAAGCAGCTTCTAATGGCCTACTTAAAAGAGAAACTGAAAAAGAGCTTCTATAATACGATGTCTGTAAAGCTGCAGAAACAGCATTGCATGGCGACTGAACTTTCTTCTTACTGAGCTACAGTACATTGGTGGAGCTTCAAAAAGATGCTTAAGGGCCATGGGGGCATTTAAAAGTGCCATGAAATCTAGTTAGTATTAAAATAGAAGCCGGTTGCAAAGGGAGGCTATTACTTAAGGCCTGCCATTAGGCTGGAGTCTGGAAACAACAGGCAGGGAGGACGCGAGGCCTTCGCTTGATTAGAAGAGATATTGATGGGACAAAGCAGCTCCTGGCGCCAACTGAGTGTTATCAACCTACTTAAGCAACATCAGAGGTGTACGTAACCTAAGGCAGTAACCCCGGCAAAACTCTGTAATTTAAATATATTCAGTTGAAAGAGAATTTCAATCTGTCATCTGTTCCAAAAAAAAATAATTCCAAACCATCACACGTAGCATTATTTTTGTCTAAGGATGGCCAGCTGCTCTCTGCGATTTCTATTACTTTTCTTATCTATTATTTCATGTAATGGCATTCCTTAAATTTTAAATTAGCTCTGAAGAATAAAAATAATTGAATTCCTGCTGTTTTGTGTATATAGAGGGTGACAGGAGCTAATGTGATAATTTAAACTGTAAATGAGTCTTCACTTTGTGTTCATTAATTACAGCTAATTACTGCGTTGCAAACCTTCTTGGTTAGGCACTCTTATGTATTCATGTAGCATGTTGGATTTCCAGCTGGTGGAAAACTGTTTTATAGACTTACAAGCTGACGCACCAAGCTAAGAGAGTTTGGAAACAATTCCATCTGAAAGGAAAGGGGGAGGGGAGGGGGCATGAATATAGTACTTGAGTTTACAAAAATTTCATTATTGGTCACCTACTTGAGGGGGAACTGAGTAGCGATGTCCCCTTCATCTATACTTCCACAGCATAGCTTGCATAAGAAAGGCTTTTCTTAAAGTGCCAGGCCTTGCCAGAGTGAAGTCACGTCTGTCATTCTCTTGCCCTAATCAATTTAATGTCAGAAGTAGGCATAGTAGTCGTAGTAGTAGAGATACTAGGGACACAATTTACATTCTGGGCGCCCATTCCAAAGGCAGCCACTCATCGATCACATGTCGTTTATACACTGAGGGATCTAGAGAGAACTGCGTGCATATAGTTTACAGGTTATATACTCCTTTCAATTTCATACTACTGATTTTAGGAGATTGTGATTATGTATTATATATGATATAAAAATATAGAAACTGATGGCAGGTTCCATTTTTACTGTATACCCTGTTGGCATTTTAACTTTAACCACTCTTTTATGAAAATAAATTTTCTTTCTTCCCAAGTTTATCCACTTCCAACCTCATAGCATGACCCTTTCTTCTATAGCTTCTTTTCCTCTGAAACATGGCACATGAACGCCTCTATCACATCCTCCTTCCTCTCAGAATTATGCAGAACTGGGTCCTCCATTCCATCTTTCTGTCTATTCACTGATCAGCTAAGCAAAGTGGAAGGGAGTTTTCTATTGAAAAATCTAAATTGATTAAACAGATCAATTGGACTCCCCAATTCTTGCAATGGTGTCTCATAAATATCCACTGCAAAATGATATATGGCTAGATACACTGTCAGAATTGAGTCCTATATTTTTTCTTGGATAATTAACTTTCAATGCATACTGTATTTTTTTAAATAAATACTACTAAAGCAAACCATGTTTAGTGTGCATACCTTCTTTTGGCATATATATATTCTATGTCTGTATGGCCTATATAGTGTTATAATTACTATAACTACTTTGTATAGTGCTACAAGGCATGTGCCTCACTGTACACATACGAGACGCTCAATAGAACTCACAATCTATACAAAATGGACAAATGCAACAAACAGGGGACTAGGATAGAACCAAGGAGAACTGCTCGAGTGGTAAACCAAGACTACGAGGGTCAGGATCCAAAAGACACAGGTTCCACAATGCTTGTACTGGGTCCCTTCTTAATAATGGTTTATGGACCGTTCCTCCAGGAACTTTTCCAAACCTTTTTTAAACCCAGCTACACTAACAGCCTTTACTACATCCTCCGGTAACAAATTCCAGAGTTTGATTACACGTTGAGTGAAAAAATATTTTCTTTTATTAGTCTTAAATAGTTTACCCTGTAGCTTCATTGCATGTCCCCTAGTCTTTCTATATTCTAATAACATAAACAATCGATCTATGTTTACCCGTTCCACTCCGTTCATTAAATTATAGACCTCTATCATATCTCCCCTCAGCCGTCTCTTTTCCAGGTTAAAGAGCCCTAACCTTTTTAGCCTTTCTTCATAGGAGTATCCTTCCATCCCCTTTACTATTTTGGTGGCTCTTCTCTGAACCTTTTCTAATAACGCTATATCCTTTTTAAGATACGGCGACCAGAATTGCACACAATATTCAAGGTGCGGTCTCACCATGGAACGATATAGAGGCATTATAATATCTTTTGTTTTATTTTCCATTCCTTTCCTTATATCTAGCGTTCTATTTGCTCTCTTGGCCACCGCTGCACACTGGGCCGAGGGTTTTAACATGTTATCCACAATGACACATAAATCTTTTTCTTGGGTGGTGGTTCCTAATGTGGAACCTTGCATCGTGTAGCCATAGTTTGGGTTGTCCTTCCCTAGTTGCATAACTTGGCACTTGTCCACATTAAATTTCATCTGCCATTTTGATGCCTAGTCTTCCAATTTATCAAGATCCTCTTGCAATTTTCCACAATCCTCTTGGGTTTTAACAACTTTAAATAGTTTTGTGTCATCTGCAAATTTGATAACCTCACTCGTTTATTCCCTTTTCCAGGTCATTTATGAATATGTCAAAAAGCAGCGGACCCAGCACAGATCCCTGGGGTACACCACTATTCACCTTTCTCCATTGGGGAAAATTGGCCATTTAGCCCTACCCTCTGCTTTCTTTCTTTTAACCAGTTCCTGTCCACAATAGTACACTGCCTCGTATCCCATGACTCTTTAGTTTTGCCAAAAGTCTCTGATGAGGGACCTTGTCAAAGGCTTTCTGAAAGTCCAGATACACTATAACACTATATCAACTGACTCACATTTGTCTAGCTGTTTATCCACACCTTCAAAAAAACATAACAGATTAGTAAAACAAGATCTTCCTTGTCTAAAGCCATGTTGGCTGTCTCCCATTAGGCCATGACTATCTACATGCTGAGTAATTTTGTTCTTTATGATGGTTTCTACCATTTTTCCCAGTACTTACATCAGGCTCACCGGTCTGTAGTTTCCCAGATCACCCCTGGAACCCTTTTTAAAAATTGGTGTGTTATTGGCGATCCTCCAATCTTCAGGTATTACAGATGATTTTAATGAAAATTCACAGATTACTAATAGCAGGTCTGCAATCTCATATTTCAGTTCTTTCAATACCCTTGGATGTATACCATTTGGCCCAGGTGATTTGCTACTCTTCAGCTTATCTAATAGTTGTAATACATCTTCCCGATGTATTGATATTTCCTTCAATTCTTCCGCACCTTTAAATACCACTTCAGTCATGGGTAACATTCCTACATCTCCCGCAGTAAAGACCGAAGCAAAGAATTCATTCAGTCTCTCCGCTATCACCTCAAAGAGATGCTTTTTGTTAGCCTGGATTTGAATAGGTCCAGAGACTGACCCTGATATACTGACTCGGGTCGTCTGTTCCAGATATATGGTGCAGCAAGGCAAAACGAATGAAGTCTGAAGTTGACAGTGTAAGAGAATGGCACAGATAAGTGATTTGCAGATGAGTGGAGTTCCTGAGGAGGGTTGTAGGAACAGATAAGAGGAGAGGTAATGACAAGCCGCAGAGTGAATGCAATTGTAGGTCAGTAGGAGAAGAGTGAACTAAATGTAGAAGCAAATCTGGAGCCAGTGAAGTGATTTGAGAAGGTTACATGAGCATAACACTGACAGAAGATTACACAGTGTTGTACAGTCACATAGAAGTGATAATCTCTGCGCCACAAAGTTTACAGTCTAGTTAAGGCACATAGAGAAGATAAATATGAGGTTCTTGGAGGTTTGCTAACGTGGAACATTAAAATCAAAAAGGTTCTGGGTGGTCGTACTCCACCCTTGTCACCAAATCAGTCCTTGGAATTTGTGACTCTCGTTAAACCTGGTTCAAGGTTAAGTGCAAGAGAACAGACGAACAGGAGGTTTGACTGTGATATCTTTAGCTGTGTCTTTTCCTGGTGATATTGAAGCTTCTGATCAAAGTTCTAATATTAAAGATACTGTCATGAGGGCATCCCCTGGTGACCATTCGAAGTATGGGCATGCTCCATGATAGAAATTATTTTAGGGAGCGTGATGAAATGTAAGGTCCACGAATGGCGAATGGTCTTACTTATTTCCAGCTTCCTATGAGAGCTCAATAATCAAACCAAGTGTAGGGAAAACAAGGCTTTATTCCCCATCTGTGCAAGGGTTCAAATAAGACATTGAGAAATCAAAAGAATGTCCTTTGTTTCAAAAGGTACCAGTATTAACAAGCTGACTAATTGTTAAACTCCACAATTAGTGCAAGGGTTAATCAGAGGAATTCACTTCATTCCAACACAATAAAAATTAAACAAACTTCTTCTCAGTTATACAGTGGCTACGGATTCTAGGCTCGTGGCCATGCACAAACCACAATCCATCTCTTCTGGTTGAGGAATGGGAACAGCGTTTATATATTCAATTTCCATGGATTCTGCTCCACTACATTCATCATCAGAATAGTCACTGTCCCTGTCTGCTACAGGTCTACGTGAAGTGTCCCTAGGCTCTTGCCTCCAATAAGACTGTTTTAAGTTCTCTGGGAATTTTCTGAAACCACCCTGGTTTCTTCTTCCTTACAAACTGAGTATTTGTTTTAGCAGTGCCTCTAGGAGTTAAGCATTCAGTATCATGAATAAAGCTTTCATACCTGGAGCCTCTGTTGTTTGAATCCGTGGAGCTTTCTCTCCCAGAAACATTTCTCCTGTAGCAGGTTCTCTGCCGATAAGCTCTAGGCAGGGCTGTGCTTTCTGGCAGCTTGGTAAAACCTGGTGTGGATTCAACTTTATGCTTCAGTAAGAACTTAGCTTTGTCAGAAACTGCTTTTCCTTTGGTGCCTGGTAAAACTTGACTAGTATTTCCCAGAGACTGCAGGCTTTCCTTCAAACCTGTGTCTCTGGTTCTCTGAATACGTCTCTCTGCTTTTGAATCAGGAACGTTGTGGGAACAGGGAGTGGCACACTCTCTAGCCTTAGTGCTTTCTCCAGCAGACTCCCTCTGAACAGCTGCTCGCTTAGCCTGGCCCTTCTGAACTCCACCTTTGTGAACTCTGTTCTTTTGGGCTTGCTCAGGTAGGATTCTTTCTCCAAGTCCTTCTCCTTCTCTTAGAGCTGCTCCTTCCCTCAGAGCTGTTCCTTCTCTCTGTCCTCTCCTTTGAGGTGTTCCTCCTCTCAGTAGATATGTTCCTCTTTTCTGGATCCAGTTCCCGTTCTGCCCTTCCTCTGGAGCTGTTCCTCTCAATAGAGGTGTTCCTCCCCATAGAGGTGTTCCTTCTTGGCTAGCATTCTGCTTCTGCTTATAAAGGAATCTTTCCTTTGAAACTCCCGGGCTCATTCCCAGGTGCAAGTCATTATTTATTTATTTATTACAGTTTCTTATATACCGCGCTATTTAGAATCAGCGCGGTTTACATCATAACAAAACGACCATTACGACAAACTGTCAGGTTTTACATTGAACAGGAGTACAAACTTGGATAACTGGGTTAACTATATACATAATCTATCTACACTGCAGTGTGCGGGCATTTCTAGATTGGCTCTCTTAGGCTCATTAGCTCCTGTATGATCACTCCTGCCCCTTCTAGCTGTGCTTTGAGGTAACTGCACATCTAGATTTCTCTGAGAAACAGGGTTTCTTTTCAGGTTTGCATCTTTATTGATACCCACTTCATGACAATACATCATTATTGGATGTATGGAAAGTAGTGACAAGAACGGAAGATGTCTTCAAAAGGACAGTAGTTCAGTTGTGCTCCTTTTTGGAACAAGCTATGCTATGAACTTGAGGGTTAAATCACTTGGAGACCATTGCACTTTATTAGAATCTCAGAGGCAGAGATTGCAGGCTGTTGGGGGTCTTCTATTAAGGACTCCTGACATGCATCAGAAGGTAGAGTCTCTAGAGAATATCATTAGGAGGAATAATCCTAAATTTATTTATTTCCTTTGATATACTGCTTCAAAAATATTTCAAGGAGGTGCTGAAGCTTCCTGCCTCAGAAACCATACAAAAAGGAAATATTTTCAATGTCCCCAGGGCCCCTTCTCATGAGGGGAACTCTGAGAAAGAAGGTGTCGATCCCACCAGGGAATTTGATCTTATGGCTTTTTTTTTTAAAGATTCTAAGGATATAATTACCACACGAGATACCCTGGTGGTGACTTTCTCCATGGAGAGAGAGAATTATTTTAAAATAAGACTTTTTTTGTGGCCAGAAGATTCAAGTTTTCCTTCATTTATCATGATATGCAAGCATGGAAGAAAGAATTTCTAGTCTGATTTGGTGTTACCTTTTCCCTGAGAGATCCATATAGATGCACTGTGACTTATCAAGATCAGAAGTATAGACTTTTTATTTTTTTACTGACCTAGATCATTTGAATAGTTTTCTTGCTGGCAGAAAAGGAAAAAGTGACTGAAGTCACTTAATTTAATTTAATTTCTTATAACACATTCAATCTCTAATTAGGTACAGAGCAGCTAACAAAAGACTAAAGAATTACAGTAAAGAATTCTAGCAAGTACAATTATTCCAAATGAAGTAGGAGACTTTCATACAAAGAAATAAGTCTTAAGACAGTGATGGAACCGCAAATAGTTATTCAAAGACCTCATTTCAGTTGATAGTTGATTCCATTCCTTAGCTACTCTGTAACTGAGAATCTTATCAAATAACTTATTTGATATTATCCCTTTCCCAGCGAAGTAAGTTCTAACAGCCATGAGACTAGACAACATAGAGACTCATGGTTTTGAGGCTATAAAAGAGTAGGGGCGAGCAGAGCAGGAACAGCTGAAAATTAAAGCTGGATTTGTAGTTAAACTACAGTCAGATGCTTGAGTAAATGACCAGTTTGAGGCCTTTTCAGAAGGAATGGCCGGGGAAACCAGATCTTAGGGGCAAGGACATGTAGAGTGCATGTTGATTCCAGGTATATCCAATGTCAGAGGTAGGACAGCTAATAGATTTAGCTGAGAGAATCAAACTACAAATTGAGGAATAAGATAGAAACATAGAAATATGATGACAGAAAAAGACCACATGGCCTATCTAGTCTGTCCTTCCATATCAACAACTACAACAGTCCCCTTTTTACCTTTAGAGATCCTCTGTGTTGGTCCCATGCTTTTTTGAATTCAGTTACTGTCCTCATCTCTACCACCTCCACTGGGAGATTATTCCATGGATCCACTACTCTTTCCGTAAAGAAATATTTCCGCATATCACTCCTGAATCTATCTCCCTTCACCCTCATCCCATGTCCCCTCGTAGCAGAACTTGCTTTCAATTGAAAGAGGCTCTCTTCCTGAAGATTTATGCCACTGAGGTATTTAAACATCTAATCATATCACCTCTATCCCGCCTTTCCTTTAAGGTGTACATATTAAGATCCTTCAGTCTGTCCTCATATGCTTTATAATGAAGACCAATAGAAAAATGTAAGACCAATAGAAGATGTAAGAAGATAAGCTAACTGGTTTGAATGTCCTGCAGAGTGGACCATAAAATAAGACTTCAAATTTTGAATTTTGTCTGGAATATGAAAGGAAGCCAGTAATGGGCCTTATGGAGATGGGTAGCATGTCAGAGCATTGAGAAAGGCAGAAGCTTGATGCTGGATGAGCTCAAAATGTTTTAAGGAGGTCATTGAGAGCCCAACAAATAGGGCATTGCCATATTTTATTTATTTATTTAACAGCTTTTATATACCGCGCTCTTTATTATCAGTGCGGTTTACAATTAACAATTCTTGCTCAATTCAGTCACAACTGTCTTGTGCTTACATTTTAACAGGATAGGTAACTTGGAGCATTAACTGGGTAAACTATTTACATATTAGACATAAAACATGATATTCCATCATTGATCTAATATATACACCTCTGATTGGTATTGTTGCGCATACCAATTGATAGTTCTGTATTGAGTCTGTCCTAATTTGTGTGGTGTCAAGCGCTGCTTGAAAGGATTAGACATGACTTAAGATAAAAGCCTGCAGAAGCAGCTAAAGAACATTGTTTTTTTCCAGGAAGGGGTGAAATAAAGCGAGATTTATTCACAAGTATAGAGAGACGAGGTTTAAAGACAATAGACTGTGACCTAAAATGATATTGTACAGGGTCCGATATTGTACAGAGTCCTTAAGAAAAGATGGGATACCCACGGTTAAAGAGGTCATGAATAAATAATATCTTCCTTCTACCAAACCAGAAAGCTTTTGACCTTCTTAGGGTTAAGTTGTAACTTTTTCTCTTGAGCCACTGAGCCAAGCATCAATGCAGGAGTTGAAGCTGGTAAGGTTCAGGAAAAAAACCCATCAACAAGAGCAACTAGTTATTTATTTATTTATTTTTATATAACTGCATTTATATCCCGCTTTTCACCGGGTCAAAGCGGTTTAACATAAAATGGGAAGGGACAATAATCAAGTTGACAGAAAGAGGAAGGGGGCCCATCTTCAGAGGGATAACATTGTTGATCTTCACAGAAAGTAACAGTACTAGACAGTAGATGTTTTTCGGTAGTCTCTTAGATGGTTGCGGGGGGGGGAGGGGTGGTAGGTCAGGGGGTTCTGGTGAGCAGTTATTGAGAGGTGTCTGTTTCAGGTCCAAGATATTTATGAAACAGGATTGTCTATCATCTGCATACAAATAACTGCTGAAACAGATTCTGAATTTAAAATCATCAGGGATGTCATAAAAACAGATTAAAGTGTTGAGTAAAGTTGGAGCCATACAGGACTCCACAGGATAGTGGATGGAGTTTAGACAGTAAAGATGTCCATTAGACACAAAAGGAACGGTCCTCTATTGAAGACTTGAACCAGCTTAAGGCTTTCCCTTTTAGGCACAGTTCTAATCAAGTGAACAAGAGGCAATAATCAACCTGATCAAAGGCCAAGCTCATGTTCGGAAGGACTAAAATGCTTCTTTATCCTGATTCAGGTTAGCAGAAATTTCATTGACCAGGACCAACAATGCTTTTTCTGCACTAAAAGCAAGATGAACGTCTGACTGCCTCATACAAAGAGCATTGAAACTGCTTTTTATGCCACATTGCCTATAAAAGAGAGATTTGAAACTGGTTTGTAGTTTGTTTTAATATTGGAGTTAAGGGATGGCTTTTTGTTTGAAGGGGAGATGTATGCCTTAACACACAACTTCAAAATTATTGTAATGTACAGAGCAAGAATCACCTCATTACCAGATAGATGTATGTCTTCATGAACAGGCCAATTCCATTTGTGAAGGCAAGAAAATAGTGGTAAGGGTTTACTACTATTTGCATGGACAGAATGAGCAGACAAATAGTGAAATGTTATCAGAAGTTAGGGAAGCTACAGTACAGTAGCAAAGTTTACAACATAGTAATAATGGGTGATTTCAATTACCCCAATATTGATTAGCTAAATGTCAATCAAGCCCTGCTAAGGAGGTAGTGTCTAGATGACATAAAGGACTGCTTCACAATGCAGGCTAGAGAAGGATCTATTTTACTGTAGATGTAGTCCTTTGTGGAATATAGGATTTTGTATTAGAGCTAACTTTTGACCACTTGGCACTGGTGATCGTAATATGGTCAAATTTGACTTAAAAGCTAGAGTTAGTATGTAAAGGAAATCTACTGTGTCAGCATTTAATTTTCAAAAGGGAGACTGATAAAATGAAGAATATGGTTAGAGAAAAACTGAGTTGCTACAAAGGACAAGAGCTTTTATATTAAGATGTTAAAAAAAAAAAAGCAAAAAAAAAAGCAATCTTCAAAACCCAGACCAGATGCATCCCACATATTAAGAAAGAGGGAAGGAAGGTCAAACAACCAGCATGGTTAAAGGGACTATTAGAACAAAAAAAAATCTTTGAAACAAGGAAAAAGGAACCAAATGAAGAAATTATGAAAGAGCATAAGCACCGACAAGTTAAAATAAGGCATTGATAAGGAAAGCAAAAAGAGAATTTGAAAATAAAATAAACTGGCCATGGAGATAAGAACTTACAATAAAACTTTTTCAGGTATATTTTATGTGAGAAGCAGGGGCAGGAGTCAGTTGGGCCATCAGACGATCAAGGGATAAAAGGGGCACTCAGGGAGGAAAGGCCATAGCTGAGAGACTAAATACATTATTTTCTTTAGTCTTTACTGAGGAAAATATGAGGCTATCTATGTCAGAAAAGGTATTTACTAATGAGTCAGGAGAGCTGAATCAAATCTCAGTGAACCTGGAAGATGTAATAGAACAAATTGATATACTAAAGAGCAGCAAATCACCTGGACCAAATGGTATAGACCCAAGAGTTCCAAGAGAACTAAAAGATGAAACTGCAGAGCTATTATTAGTAATTTTAACCTATCATTAAAATAGTCGATGGTGCCAGAAGATTGGATGGTGGCCAACGTAGCCCTATTTTTAAAAAGGGTTCAGGAAAACTATAAACCAGTAAGCCTAACATCTGTGCCAGGCAAAATTTGTGAAACCATTAAGAGCAAAATTATTGTACACATGGACAGCCATAGTTTAATGGGACAAAATCAGCATGAATTTAGCCAAGGGAAACTTTGCCTCCGTCTGCTCTATTTCGTTGAAGGTGTGAATAAACATGTGGATAAAGAGGAGTCAGTTGATGTAGTGTATTTAGAATTTTAGAAAGCATTTGACAAGGTCCCACTTGAGAGATTGCTGAGGAAATGAAAAAGTCATGGCATGGGAGGCAATGTCTTATTGTGGTTTGGGAACTGGTTGAGAGAGAGAGAACAAAACAAAGAATAAGGATAAATGGTCAAATTTCTCAGTAGAGGAAGGTAAATAATGGAATACCTTAGATCTGTACTCTGACTGATGCTTCTTAATAGATTTATAAATGACCTAGAATTGGGAATAACAAGCAATGTGATTAAATTTACAGATGACACCAAATTATTCAAAGTTGTTAAATCACATGTGGACTGCGAAAAATTGCAGAAGGACCTTGTGAGACTGGGAAATTAGGCATACACATGGCAGATGAAATTTAATGTGGACATATGCACATAGGGAAGAATAACCTGAATTATAAATACACAATGCTAAGTTTCACATTAGGAGTCACAACCCAGGAAAGGGATCTGGGTGTGGGCAAAGACAATACATTGATGGCGACCAAAAGAGGAAATTGAATATTAAGAATAATTATGAAAGGAACAGAGAATAAAACAAAGAATATTGTAATGCCCCCATATTGCTCCTTGAGTATGTGTACAATTCTGGTCTCTGCATCTCAAAAAAAAAAAAGCAGCTTTAAAAAAAGTACAGAGATGGGCAACCGAAATAATAAAGGACCAGTATGGCAGTTGTGGTGTGGAGGAGTAGCCGAGTGGTTAGAGCACTGGCTTGATAACCAAGAGACGAGGGTTCAGTTTACACTGACATTCCTTGTGGTCTTGGGCAACTCACTTATCTCTCCATTGCCTCAGAAGAAAGGCCCGGCAATCAACTTCTGGTCACATTGCCAAGAAAACCCAGGAGCTGCTGGGTCACCAGGATTCAGCATTGACTCAAAGGTACACAGTTGTTATATTCTTATCTAGAATGGAGATTCTCAGTCCTGTCCTTAGGATCACCCTAACAGGTCTGGTTTTCAAGTTATCCATAATGAATATCATGAGAGATATTTGCATGCATTGGAGACTCGGCTTATGAAAATCATTTATCATCACTGTGGATATTCTAAAAACTAAACCAGGTGCTTCTAAAGACTGAGTTGAGAACCTCTGGCCTAGAACATGAGAAAACACAGCAATCTATAAAATGCAGGTAATTACTAGCGCTCATTATTACAGTTTTTATATGTCCACTTTCTTTGTTTCTTAAGGCATTCTTTGACAGGATTTTTATTTTATTTATCTTTTTTTTTATACTGCTTTATCATTTTAGTCAAAGTGATGTCTTCCACTTACATTGAGAAACAAGGAGTCCCGCAGGGTTCTGCCTTGTCTCTACTATTCAATCAGTTCCTCCAACCAATATGCTCAATCATATCAATGCATAATGTACTATATCACTTATATACTGATGATGCCATGTACTCCCCTATTGACACCAATGATCCAACCATTTCATCACTAATAAAGTATTTTACTGATGTCACACATTGGCTCACAGAACAGAATTTTGCTATCAACTGTAAAAAATCTCATGTCCTCTTATCTTCAAAAATAATAACTTTACCCCACCACCTTTCACTACTACAGGAGATACACAACTACAAGTAAAATCTGAAATATGTTACCTCTGCATAATATTACACCAACATTTCTCCTTTGCTCCTCATGTGAATCTCACTGCAAGAACCATCTACTATAAACTCATGAACATCCAACACCTATGTCCACTTCTAGGTCAGTAACCGAGGTATCCGGATGCCCAACCTGTCTCCAACCCCCGCTCCCCCCACCCCTCTCTCCTCCCACAACCCCTTGACCCTTCTGACAGACACACAAGCCGACATCAGGTAGTGGTGCAAATTGCTTGGTCGCAGCTTTTATTTAAAGGTATTAAAACACCGGCCCAACATGGGCCCAAATCAGCATTTATAACAATAACAAAACACCCCCCCCCCCACCCGTCCTCCGGATGATGCTCCCACCAGCCGTTTCTAGCAAAGTGGTGCATCATCCACCCCCCCCCCCTATTTTTCCCCCTACCGCCCGCCTCACCATGTTATTAGCAAAGGCCGGCTCAAGGGTTGCCAATTTCTGGGCAGAGACCCCAGCCGGGACGTCTCCCCCAACGTAAAGAGTAGTGCTGCTCCCGTGGAAAGCGGCCTCAAGCTTAAATGCCCCGCCGGGTCAGCGAGCACCTGCTCGCCAACCTGCCACCGGCGCAAAGGTAGACTACTATCCTTGCGCCGCCCCCACCACCGAAAGCTGCGACCAGCACCAAGACTCCAATGCCTCCTGCCAATCATTTAAAAGCAAGTCCTGCCCCACCGGGGCAAGATGAACCCCATCGAGCCGATATAGACCGGCACAAGAAACATCTGCCCAAGGGTGCAGGACCTGAAGCCCCCCCCGTCTGCTGGACCCAGAGTCCGATCTGCCGGTTGATCTTAACCAGGCCCCTCGACCAACGCCGCTGGGTCCAGCAAGCAGGACGGGGAACTATGTCAGACTAAATAATGGCCACCCCCGGGAGAACCTCCCGCAAATGAGCAATGTCTCTCTGCACAGTCCTGATGAGTTGCCGGCAAGACCAAGCTGCCAGGTCATTGCCGCCCAGGTGGAGCAGCAGCCCAACCGGCCGCCACCGCCGCAGTCCGATCTCTGCCTGCACCCGAGCCAAGAGCTGCCCCCAATGCATGCCACGTTGACCCATCCAGCACAGCCGCACTCCAGATGTGGCGAGACCAAGGTGGGCACCCAACGGCCGGACCGCCGCCCGACACTCCGCCCAGTAGACGAAGGAGTGCCCAATGATCCACCAGTCGCCGGAGCACACACCATCTGAAAGCAGAAAAAAGCGGCTGCCACCAGCAGGCAATTCTGAAATAGGAAAGAAGACATTAGTATCCCAAGCCCCCCCCCCACCCCCGCAAGGGGACCAAAGCCAGAACACCCGCCAGCTCTAGACAGCGCCACCGGGAGCCGACGGGCAAACATACCCAGCATAAGCCCCTGAACGCCACCTGCCAATGCGCTGAATAATCTGCCCGTCCAGGCCCGCGGCCGCCGCACTAGTAGCCGCCCCAATGCGGAACGAGTGCGAAGCATACCGCCGATCGGCGCAACCCAATGCACACAGCACCAGACGCAGCACAGCCGTAAACTGGAACTGAGTCACCGGCTTGCCATCAGCGTGAATGAAAAAATAGCCACGTGCCGCCGACCGCCGCTGCACATAGGTGCACAGTGCGCGAACCGGGCAGGATGACAAGGGAGAGATGGGGCTTAAGAGGACCCAGCTCCCTTTTCCCGACTGATCCGTCTTTGACCGCGGTAGAAAAATCCGCGCCTGTACCGAATCCACCCGAACGTGCGCGACATCGAGCCCACCAAAAGCCCCCCGTCTGGCGGAGCGGGGAACAAGCTCGGATACCCGGAATGCACCAAAGAAAGCCGTAGTGAACAGTGCATGAAACAGGACGGCCTCAAAACCAGAGGCCACCAGGCGCAGTAGAACCTCGCTGATTCGCAGCAAAAGCTTGTGCGAAACCGGGAGCCTCCAATCCCGCGACCCTGGATGGAACCGAGCCCAGCCAGCAAGCAACCGCCAGACCAAGAAGGACACGCGAGGGTTACCCCATCCAGCGGCCTTACAAAAGAAGGAAAACCCCGCCAACGCTGCGATGACCGCCGACCGAGCCCAGCCCAGCCCTCCTTCTTAGCCAACAACACAAACCGGCCGACCAGTCCGTCGGGGACCACCCCCCCAGACCAGCCCAGCGCAGCGCACTAAGAAATGCACTCACCTGTGAGTAGCCCCGCCGGTAAGTCGCCCAGGTACTGCGTGCCACTGACGCGGCCAGCAAGGACATCACTTCAGGGTCCCAACCGTCCAGAGATGCTCCGGGACCCATGAGGCCAGCTCGTCCGCCCCCGGAGCCAGTCGCCGGAACAGTGCCCAGTGAAAACGGGATAAAGCGTCAGCAATGGAATTCTGGGCGCCCGGCACATGCCGTGCTCGAGTGGTGACATTCAGGCGCAAGCAGACCAACACGAACACCCACATCAGCGCAGCGCGTGCCGATTAATGACCTCGACCACTGTGGCATTATCACACCAGAACACCACCCGCCGGCCAGGCAGCCGGTCAGGCCATATCCAAAAAACCGCCACTATCGGGAAGAGCTCCAAGAAGGTGATGTTCCGAGTCAAACCGGAACGAACCCAATCCGCCGGCCAAGGCTCCGCGCACCAGGCGCCGTGACAGAAGGCACCGAAGCTGGAACTGCCAGCCGCATCAGTAAACAACTGCAGATTGACATTCGAGAGCTCAGGCAACTGAAGCACGGAGCAACCTTCGAAACCAACTAGGAACGCATCCCAAATCCGCAAATCCTCCCACATCCCCACAGAGACCCGGATCCGATGATGAGGGAGACGGAGGCCTGCCATCGCCAAAGATAAGCGCCGCGCAAAGGGGCGCCCCATGGGAAGAACACGGCAAGCGAAATTGAGATGCCCAACCAACGACTGAAGGACCCGGAGGGAAACCTTAGCGGCGGAGCCAACCGAAGCCACCAACTCATGAAGCCACTGGACCTTCGGCGCCGGCAAGCATACAACCATCGCAACCGTATCGATCTCGATGCTCAAGAAGGTGAGGCAAGTGACCGGCCCCACCATTTTATTGGCCGCAATAGGAATGCCAAAGTCAACGGCCAAGCCCAGGAAAGTCCGTAAGAGAGTGGAACACGTAGAAGTCTGCTCCGGCTTGACAAACAGGAAATCGTCGAGGTAGTGCACCATGCTAGAGACCCTCGACTGCCGCTCCACAACCCAATGCAAGAAGGTGCTGAAAGCCTCGAAATAGGCGCAGGAGATCGAACAGCCCATAGGCATGCACTTATCGAAGTAGAAGTGCGCCTCAAAGCGAAAGCCAAGCAAAGGGAATGCCGAAGGATGGACCGGCAATAAACGAAAAGCCGATTCGATGTCCACCTTGGCGAGCAGCGCACCAGGCCCACACTGGCGCACCAAGGAAACGGCCGCATCGAAAGAAGCATAGCGTACCGTACAGAGCTCGCGGGGTATGCGGTCGTTGACAGAATCGCCCGGAGGGCAAGAGAGGTTGTGGATCAACCTGAACTTACTCATCTCCTTCTTAGGGACCACTCCCAATGGCGAAACCGTGAATGGGGAAAAGGGGGGCGCCGAAAAGGGGCCCGCCACCCTACCCAGTGCACACTCCTCCAAAATCTTCCTACGCACGAACTCCCCGTGTTCCTGCACAGAAGCAGCGTTACGGAGCCCACCCCGTGCGGACGCACCCTGAACAGGGATGCGAAAACCCCCCGAGAACCCCTCTAAGAGCAAACCTGCCACTTGCCCGTGACGGGACCGCCCGTACTCCACCAACCACGGATGCATCGCCTCGACCCGCACGGGAGTAGGAGCCAGCACCCCACCCCCGGCCTCACTTACCTCCGGAGGGGGCTCCCGCGACCCCCTTTCTGCTACACTTAGTGGCAGCGTGCGCGCCCCCACACACGGAGCAGGCATGCTTAAATTTGCAGTCGGGGAACGGGCAGGACGCCTTATTGAAGCGCCAGCAGACGTCCCCCCCAACGGTTCCCCCTCTGGATTGAGGCGGGGCCGAGCCTGGGACTCGAAAGCAACGCACCCCCGACGGGACCAGAGCTGACCCCCACTGCCGACCACAGCACCCGAACCCCCGACCCACCCCTTCACGGACATCTGGGTCAACCAAAGATTGATGTCCTTCGTCCCCCACAAGTGACAATTTTCCTCCATCTGATCCCGAAACTTCTCGTCATAATTCAACCAGGCCCACCCTTTGTGCGCCTGGGACGCCGCCAAAATGTTGTCAGCATAAGCCAACAGAGCCCCGTACTTATCCGGGAAATAGTGACTCCAAACATTCGCTAAACGCAAGAAGGCGCGGGTCCAATTAAGGGTATTACGAGAGGCCTTACGGACCCTACCCGCCTTTTCATCCTCCCTGCGCTTCTTCCTGCTCTCGCCAGAACGTTTCCGGCCCTCGAGCAGGTGGAAGATATCTATGTACTTGCGACACTTGATCCGCCGGCGCAACTTATGCGGTACGCCCTCCCACAACTCCGCGCAGCGAACGACGGAGGTCCCAACACCTGACCCGGCGTCAGCCGTCGCAGGTGCCGAGCCATGCGAGGAAGCCGAGGACGACGTCGAGGAAGATGAAGACGCCCGCCAACAATGGTGCCCCCGCCTATGCTTTGCTTTTTTCACCACAGGCAACCGGAAACGGAATCAGGGGCCCCTCCCGCAGCCCCACCGGAGACCCCTATATACTCACCAGGCCCACCGGAAGAGTCCACCGGGGCACTCCCAGGAGACAGCCCCGGCGCCTCAGCTGTCAGCACATTCCCGGAACACGAAGGACCCGGACCGGCCCGCCCGCCTGGCAGAAGCAGCCATGGACGTCGAAGGAGTTGAAATCCACGGGACCTGCGAAGAGAAGGAAGAAAACCCAGCAGCCAGAGCCGCAGGAGTACTAGGCACTGCACTCGGCCCGGCTCCCCAGCCTTGCGCCGAAGACCCCAGACCACCGGCATCCCATGCAGCCGGACCCCCAGCTGCCCCATGGCCATCGCCAAACCAGCTGCCCCAGCCCCCCCCCAGTACCCCAGACCCCCCCCATGGGACAGCCCCAAAAGCCCACGGGCCCGGGGGAGCAAGGAAGCCGGGCGGGGGAGGGGAACCCAGAGGGACAGGGGAACGGCACCCAGCAACCGAGGACGGCAACAGGCCAGAAGGCCCGCCATCCGCATCGTCCGGGGATGAGCCAGTGGCCAAGATCCCCGGGGAGTCCACCCCGCCAACAACCATGCGGCCAGGATCCCCCAGACCCCCTAGTGCTGCCGAGGCACCGACACCACCCACCACCCCCCACCCCCGAGTGAGGGGACGGCGCACCGAGAGCGCCCTCGGCCTCGTGCAGGGCAACAGTAGGCACCCGAACAGCCCCCCGATCCCGTGCCCCTCGGGCCGCGCTGCGCCCGCGCCCCTGCCTGGCCCCCCGCAGGATACTGGGAACCGGGGAGGCGATGCGCCCCGCCCTACCGTGGCCTGGGGGCGTGGCCCCATGCCGCGCGGTTCCGTGCCCCCGAGCAGACCCCCACGGCCCTTTGGCCGCACCTCGCCCAGGAATACGCCGGGCCATGCTCCTCAGAACCTGGCATTGCAAGGGCTAAGGGAAGTTTCATTTTTTTTTTTATTTAAATTGAGGACTATGAGGTCCGTTGCCCAAACTTCTGTTTTATTTATTTATTTATTTATTTTTGATAATGGTGTGATGTAGGGCGAAGCACAGAGCCCTCCCAGCCCAAAGTTTGCCCCCCCTCTAGCAACCCCCCCCCAGCAAAACCCCCGTCCCAGCCAAAAGCACACGGGCCACAGGGGAAAACAGAATCGCCGTTGGGCTACCGCTGTGTGTATTTTCCCCTTTTTTTTCTTTTGAAACGGTATGCACAGCTCCGAAAGCCCCGAAACCAGCAGAAGGGAACCCCCCATTGCCCGGAGGGCAAGGCCTAAATACCCCGCGCCCAACGACGGAGCCCCGACAGACAAACCTGCGGGCAGCGCGAGCAAACAGGAAGAGGGAGAACGCCAGCCGGCGCTCCCTCCTTGCTCGCGCTGCCCCCGCCCACTGACCGCCCGCGCGGTCCAATCGCCGGGCTCCACCTTCAAGCGTGGAGCCCGAGCGCGGAAGCCCCACCTGCTGCCGAGCCTGAGCCGACCCCCCCCCAGGAGCAAGGCCTGCCACGAGGTCGGGCCCCGGGAACCCGGTTACTGGGCCGGCCGTGGGACCGGGGCCCGGCGGCACAGCCCGTACTATGAGCGTATCACACCTCTTAAGGATCTGCATTGGCTGCCTGTATCGCAAAGTATTAGTCTCTACTCATGATTTTTAAGGCCTATCATAGTATTTCTGTTAATTATCTTCATTCCCTTATTCAAAATGTGCCTGACAATAGGAGTAGAAGGTCTAATACACTGAATTCTTTATATGTGCCTGCAGCTTACACTAAAGCAAGTTTTGCAACATCAAGAAGCGCCTTCTCCTTCTTTGCACCTAATATGCTCTGGAATCAACTTCCAGATCATCTTCGAGCAACAAATGATCTTCTGTACTTAACAAAAAAAAGTTTAAGACATACCTTTTTATTCAATATTTTCAAATAGTATAATTTAATTCTGTGTTATATACCTTGTATGTAATATTTAACTGTTACTTATCACTTGTTTTTATATAAGACCTTTATGGCCATGTTGTGAACTGCTTATAATTCCTAGATTTGCAGTATATAAACTTAGCTAAATAAATAAATAAATAAATAAAATAATAAATAAGGTGGTTTACATTGTAATTTAAACTTGGTAATATACATTAAATAGGGACATTGATAACTTAGATTCTTCCGACTGTTAACTGACTTGCCCAAAGCTCCAAGGAGTGCTAGTGGGAATCAAACCCTGGTCTCTTGGTTATCAAGTCAGTGCCCTAACCATTAGGTGGCTACTCCACTCCACTCATGAGTCCACGAATCTGTGCAGTGATAAAGATAGCTTACTGCGTAAGTGGATGTAAGGGCCCCATAAGGGCACCCAAGTCTGCCCATTTAACAAGCCATCAACATTTTCATCTAGCTTTTTATTGTTTTATCTCATACTTGATGCAGTGAGATATTGTTTAGCTTCTTAATACACATCTTCCAAAACAGTGCTGAATATTATGACATTTTTTAAAGTATGTTCTAGTAACAAAGTCACAACTGAAATTAAATCTTCAAATAAATAAAACAAGAACATTTTTGTGTCTTGCTCATATGGAGTGCAAGGGTTTCTCCGTGCCACACTACAGCCATCTGGTAAGCCATGTGATTTACCTCACACATTCCTCTCTCACGGTGGCTCCCTTCTAGAGCTAAGGGTCAGTAAAGGCTGGCGCACACATTCATCCACCATTCCTCAGATGCTGGTGGTCTTATTTAGAGCTCAGCCATTCTATGCTGCGCCTTGGAAGCTGGGAGGGTTGAAGAAACATGAGAATCTGGACTTGGATCTCAATGACTAGAATTGCATTTGGAAATGAACAAAGTGCATCAGTCTAAAGGCAAGATGTATTAACAGGTGCTGCTGCTAACATGCACATTATTTACCACGGGTCCCATTTTATGCAATGAGATCTATTTCTTAATAACACATTATAATGGCATTAGGGTGCACTAATGTAATAGGACACTTTAGGAAATCTTGTCCTGTCCGTCTCTGAAGATTTCAACTGACTATTCTGGATCCAAAGTTAACATGGGATAAAAGCAGTCAGAGAGATAGTGATTGAGTTTGTAGTCGACCAAGGTTGGAGAATGGGAAAAGTTGCGTATCTGCACTTATTTAAAAGAAATCACGCAGAAAAAATATTGAGGAAAAACCACAATTATATTAAAACTCTTCATGCGCAGCGATTATAAATGGAAGGAAAAAGACCTCAGTGGTGGTCTCCCCATAAACAGGATTAGTTTGTACACCCCATCATTGGTCAGCAAAAACTTTCCAGTATTACTTTTACTTAGTTTTCTTCTTCTTACAATTTTTACTTTTATTGCTTCATTTTTGCATTTATTAAAAAACTCCTTTCCTTCCTTATTTATTATGCACAACAGTTATTGGCAGCTAATATTATTCTTGGATATTCAACGGTGAACCATTTAGCTTTTCCCCACGGTCTTCACAATTTTATGCGAGCTGCACTCCGTTGATTTCATAAGTGGCCATCTCCACTGCCAGCAGCGTTTCACATTCGGCTGCTTCAGGGAGGGCACACACTCAAGGAGCTCATTGCAGTACCTGACAACCACGCCAGCATTTCACCTCTAATCCCTCTCTTGAACCCATCCCGCAGCTCCATCTTTCCTGTTTTTTTTTTTTAACAGGAGTATCTCGACTTACTGTATCAGGAGAGAGCAGCAGTCCAGATGCAGAATCAGACTCCAGGCGTCAGCAGTTCAATAGAGTGGCAGAAGAAGGTGGTACAGGCATGAAGCGGCAGTGCAGAAAGGCAGTGGTAGACCAGAACCAAACCCTAGATGGCAACAAGAAAGACCAATGCAAGAGATGCAATGTCAGGCCTGAGGCAACAGTAGTGGTGAACAAAGGAGTAGCAGACCTAAGTTAGACAAAGACCTTGTAGCGGATAATGAGAGGAGAGACTGCAGCAGGTCTGAGGCAGTTAACAGCCAGATAAAGAAGTGTGAGAAGCAGTGACTGTCTGACGCAGACAGTGGCACTGATAGACCCAAGATGTGGACTGGGGTAAATTGGTGTGCTGGCAAGAAAATGCATGAGAAATAGGGTAGGGGTGAGGGAGATGCTGAGGACTATTACAAGATCCAAACAATACAGCCAACTCTGGTCACCTAGCTGGATTTCTTTGATCATCCACTGAGATGGCTAAGTGTGTCAGTTGCATAGTAGGTGCTCAGATAGTGAGTTATTTAATTTTCAGTGCGGACTATAGAATCTTAGGTCATATGGTCTTTATATGCCATAATTTCCCATGCTTCTATGTTTCTATCTCTTCTGCCCATCCATACCATCTACTGAGCTCTGACATACCTTCTTCTCTCTTATAAAACCCTCTGTGCTAGTCCCATGTCCTTGTCTCCACCACCTCCACTGGGAGGCCGTTCCATGAATCCATCATCTGTATTTAATGCAGTCATGCCCTGCTATCTAGAATCACTGGACTTGCTTCATGTAGTGGAGTGGAGGAGTGGCCTAGTGGTTGGGGCAAGGTACTTCAGGCCGGAAGGTCAGGGGTTCAAATCCCACTAGAGGACAGCAACCTTGGGCCGGAAGGACTGGGGTTTCTAGTCCACAGGTGCTCCTTGTGGTCTTGGGCAAGCCACTTAACCCTCCATAGCCCATGTTCCCTGTAAAATAGTTATCTCCAAGTTATAATACCCTGTTCAATGTAATTTCAGTTTGTTCAATGTAAACCACACTGATGCAGAATAGCACGGTATATAAGAGAATGTAAATAAATAAATAAATGTACTTTCAGGAAATAGTTACTCAATCTGGATGCCCTTTCACTTTTATTGAAGTAGGAAATATTTGTTTAGCTATTTTTATATACCGCTTTATCTAAAAGTCAAAATGGTTTACAGATAAATGAACTTCAATTTTGCATAGAACAAGAGTATTAAACTTGGAGGGTTGAACTTAACTGGATATACATTAGATCTAGAAGTACTGGTAAGGCAGGAGAAGGATTACATAGGGGTATGTTTACTAAAACCCCGGTAAAGTGCGGGCCCCGGTAGTGTGCGGGTGCCATATAAGGAGTGGGCGTTCCGTCCTGAAAAAGGAAAGGCGGAATTTACATATGCGCTAAGGTGCGCGGCGCCCATGTGCGCCCCGCACCTTAGCACATGAGATAGCTGAGTGGGAGGCATAAGTGGCGCGCTGAAGTACAAGAAAAAGAGCAGAGCCACAGCACAATGGTTAAGACACTGACCAACAGTGCAGGGATCAGGGTTTCGATCCCCCACTGTGCCCATGGAGACAGCTGGCTGAGGGGTTAATTTATGAGGCGCAGAAATACTGGGCGGCATAAGGCGGCGCGCTAATGTTTTTGGTGGCATATTAATACTGGGCGGCATAAGGCGGTGCGCTGATGTTTATGGAGGCATTATAATACTGGGCGGTATAAGTGGTGCGCTGATGTGCAGGAAGAAGAGCAGAGCCACAGCACAATGGTTAAGGCACTGACCAATGGTGCAGGGATCAGGGGTTCAATCCCCCAAAGTGTCCAATGAACAAGGCTGGCTGAGGCAGAACATATTAAGGGGAAGATTGCTTTAGGAGGCATTTTATTCATATTTTAATTATCACTACTAGCAAACGCACTCCCAAAGCGTGTTAACATAAGGTGCCCATAAGGCACATATTAAAGTGCACTGTCAGCCAAGGCACCCTAGAATGTTGCTTATAGGGTGCTTTAGAGGGTGCCGTATGAGGTACCGCAACGTCAGTGTACTGTTTTTTATGGCAGCACTGTGCAGTTTAAGGAATGAAAAGCATAAGTAGGTGCGCTGACAGGCAAGGAGGAGCAGCTGTGGAGCACAATGGTTAAGGCACTGACTGCTGATACAGGGGTCATGCGTTTGCTCCCCAGTGTGCCTAATATGTAAGGCTGGCTGTGGCATCAGCTTTGCATTCTACATATTTTGTCCTGCAGCACTTTAATTTTATGTTATTAATTGCTGCCAGCAAACACGCCCTCACGTGCCGTAATTGAGGGTGCCGTATAAGGCACCCTATAAGGCACTCCATAGGGCACATTAGAAATTGCACTGTCCGCCACAGCACCCTAAAATGTCCCCTACAGGGCACCCTATAGGTTGCGTCACAGGATATTGTATAGTGCACCTTATATGGACGGGAACCATAAGGTGCCCTATAGGGCGCCCTGTAAAGCACCCTCAGAGGCACCTTATGGGTACAGTACGCTGAGGGTGTTTTTGCTGGCATCAAAATATGTACATTAAATAAAATGTGTTGGACAACCCTATCAAATAATCCCACTGTGGGATTGAACCCATGACCTCTGGCTTCAGAGGCAGTGAAGTAACCATTGGGCTACAGCTCTATAGCTGCTAGCAAGCCCCTGGCTGGCTGCAGAGAGCATGCACGTCACCACACAGACAGTCTGCTGTGGTCACCAGGATAGGGTAGCCCACCCATACCCATGATGCACTGCACATGCAAATCAGCTGTCCACAGATGAACACAAGATGGGCAATGCACCCCCACAGCACCTCGGCCTGGTAGAGGGAAGTGACCATGTGCACCCACACACCACCTCGGCCTGGTGGGGGTACTGACCGTGTCTTTTACTGACACAGAGTAGCTACACACCGTCACATTGTGCGGGTACTGTGCTCACCCTGAGGGTGCAATGAGGCATCCAGGACCAGGTCCACAACACCTTCCATGGCTGAAAGAGGCCATGCTGGAGGTCCAAAGCAGTGTTAATGTGTGAGATAGGTAGTTTCTTCACAAACACCTTGGATATCTCTGTCTGTTTCAGTCAGGTGTAGCCCCTATGGACCCCTAGGTGGGCTATGTACCACCCCCCCCCCCTCCAGGGCTGAGGGTGGCAAACAGGGTCTCCTATCAAGAGATCCACATTCTACCTCCCTGCAAAGGTGGCGGCAGAGGGGTCCATCAACCCCGGTCCTGCTGAGGAGCAGACACCCCACAGGGCAGTCAATGCAGCTCTATACACATCCATAACACAATAGCAGACAGATATTATGCCTGGATATGGTGAGCTGCACCCCACCACTATCTGATATTCTCCTGCAGCAAGTCATCACCCGCTGCACCCTGCAAGCTGCTCCATCACGACACATACCAGCTGCAAACAGTGTGCTAGTTAGTCCACAGTGCATGTTCCCAGTAGAGATGCGTGCACCCAGAACTGGGATGTCAGCATACACAGCAAGCAGATAAATCAGTGACTGGGCCCCAAAAGGAAACCCATATCTCTCACATGAGAGAAATACTATATAGCACTATGGGGGTGCCTAGCCATGCTGTGGTCACTGCACAGTCAGGGTGAGAGGGATCTCTCAGCAGGACATACTGAGGTCACCCTGTCTGTGTAGGTGATGGCCGGGCACTAAAATGTCCCAGTCAGTGCCCTATGCCCTGTGCAGATGCACCCTGGCCAGGCCACCCTGTCCGGCCTATACCCATGGTACCTTGCTCCTCATTATGCACATTGGCAGCCCAATACTGGCAACATTGCTGGCAGTGTGGGCTGTGGAAGGTGTTTGCAGCCACCACACACTGGATAGGCAGACAGCCACCCCCACACCTATGCCAGCATTGTGCTACTATAGAGGAGTCCAGCAGCCATACCCACCACACCAGTCCTGGGCACAGTACAGGCATGGATATGGTACGCACTACTGTTGAGGGTCACTCCCCAGGGTGGTAAACACTGTCAGAGACCAGACCTGCAGCGCACACCGCAGACATCACAATTATTGTTATGGTGGAGATCAATGAGCAAAATGTGCTTAACGTAGGAATTGATATCTGCCAGTTATCATGGGCAACGTTTGAAAGCTGTGTACCATATACCCAGGTGTAGGGTGGCAGTTCTAAGGTATGCAACTGCTGGTATTGGGGGATACAGGCAGGGCCCAATGTCCTGCCTCTCCAGGAGGCATTGGCCAATGGGGCCTGGGGGGGGGGGGGTTGTCTGGCCCGGCCCTGTTGGCTGCTGCTTTACGGCAGAGTGTCCCAACTCCAGTCCTGGTGTTCCAACCACTTTTCGGGTTTTCATGCTGTCCCTCATAGATATGCATGAGCTACATCAGCATACCATGGGGGTGGTGCATAGATATGCAGCACAGGCATCCTTATTAGAGGCAGCATGGATCCTGAATGTTGTGGGGCCCTCCAGGACTGCATTTGGGAGACTCTGCTCTAGGTAATGCGGCTGTTCATGGTGTCTGTGTTTGGTGTGGTAAAATATAGGCGTATGAACCATACGTATGTTCTCAGCAATAAAGGTTTGTCCGTACTATCACGGTTTAGTTGTAGGAAAAATATGTGGACTGGATTTGCAGTAGCCCCAGCTGGGCTTTGAACCTGTGACCTTCTGTTTCTGCACACACTGTCTGTGTGCACGGCACCACTGTGTTGCCGCAGATATGCTGTGTTCCCTGGGGAGTCCATGACTGTACATCTGACAGAGCCTGTCTGTTGCGGTGGACGGTGCCAGCCTGCACAGGCCTAGGCCACTGTCTGCTGTGGTTTGCAGCCACTGCCCCCTCCACCACCTGTACCCTTCCGCCAACATGCAGACATGTCCCTATCTGGGAAAAAGCATATGACCTGATTGAGTTGTGGCACTCCAGGACTGAATTTGGGGGACTCGGCTGTAGGTAATGCCCATTGTTATGGTTTGTGTGCGGTGTAGGGTAAAATATAGGTGTTGGAACCATGCTTATGTTCTCTGCCATAAAGGAGTGTCTGTACTATCACTGTTTAGTGGTGGGTAAAACTATGGGGACTGGGTTTGCAGGAGCCCCAGCTGGGATTTGAACCTGTGACCCTCTGGTCCTACAGGCACTGGCTGTGTCTGCTGCACCACACTGTGGCCACAGAGACAGTGCAGTCTCTGGAGATAGGTAACCTAGCCGCACGAGTCAGACACCCTGCTCTGCACAATTTTACTGTGGGCTCGTTTACCTTGTATGGGGACAAAGGTGCAATTAAACCTCACAAATGACCTCTGAAAAAGGGGAAAAAAAACACAACCAAGCTGGGCAACAGTGATATCAATGGGCAACATGACAAACACTCCCAGGAAAGCTCCATTAAAATGCAGTGCTTTTTGAACGTGTCTACGGAGCGTAGACCCTTCCAAAAATCATTTCCTTTTTTTGGAGTTTTCCTGGGAGTGTTTTTTATGGTTGCCCATTAATAGCACTGTTGTCCAGCTGGATTATAATTTATTAGGAATTTGTTGTGGTCATTTTCAATTTATATTTGCTATTTTGTTCTGTGCATGTGTATCACACTGCTCACGTTTTGCAGGTTTCCCCTGTTTTGCTGTACATTGCTGACGGAAATGGTTTCTCTTCCCTTTAAATTGGCTCTAACGCGAGGGTTTCACTCGCGGTATTTTTCTTGCCGAAATTCAGCCCCGCTCCTGTGCGGGGAGCCTCTCCCCTCCCACTCTCCACCCATTGACCCCGTCCCTCCGCCCCTCGGGGGCCTTCCTCAGCCCTCCGTAAGCCTTTCCCCGCCTCTATCGCACATCAGCACCCTGCACACTTGCGCCGGCCCGTTAATGTGACGCGCACGCGTGTGCGGCACTTAAGAGCACTTAAATGCATCATTAGCATACGCTATTGTGCGCCGCGCACATGTGCGCGGTTTAGTAAACATACCCCATAGTCTTGAAGGACTAGAAAAGGGGACTGCTACTTCTGAAGAGAGATCTGCAATTGTGAGTATATACTTCTGGGAATTTTTCTGAATGGACTTCTTTGGATTAAAGCTGATTAATCTGTGAACCCAGTGTATTTGTTAAATCAGCCAGGGCCTAGTAGCAGCAGTTTAAGTTTAAATTTGAAACACAGAAGAGAGCTTTCTGGTTAGATTTCATACCCAGCAGAGAGCTTGTAGTTTAATACTCACTCAGGGCCTAGTATCAGCATGGTACTTTTAGTTTAAATTTAAATCACAGAAGAGAGCTTTCTGGTTAAATTTAGAGCCCAGCAGTGAGCTTGTAGTTTAAATTTAATACTCACTCAGGGCCTAGTATCAGCAAGGTACTTTTAGTTTAAATTTAAAACACAGAACAGAGCTTCTGGTTAAATTTAGAACCTAGTAGAGAGCTTCTAGTTTAAATTTCATAATAAGTCAGAGACTAGCAGCAGCAAAGAGCTTTAATTGAAATCAAATCAGAATATAACTTAGCATAAAAGGCAAAACAGAGTCAGTATTCTTTGAGCAACAAATAAAGTCTTCTAGAGACCTTTACAAAGAGGCTTTCTAGGGGGCAAGAGACCTGTGAAACTTTTTCAATAGGTGTTAACGCCAGGTGGCAGGTCAAAAGGCCATTTTGAAAGACTCCTTTCCAAGCAAGGACTGTTAATCACCCAGGAAGTTGCTCACAGCTTACCTCAGAAGCACAGGGCAGGGTACTGTGTAGCAGCCCTCTTTTAATAAGTGTTATTTCCCTGCCTCCCTCCCCAACACCCACCCCTGGGATAATCGTAGCTTTATAGGTACTTACACATCTTAAAGGAAAGGAGGTGCTCTCAGGTGCATCTCGTTATCCAAATCAGTCATACACTAAGGACCTGAGATTAATTAAGCTTCAGGTGAACAAGGTATATTAAACGTATTAGGTACAATTTTATTAGTATAAGTATCCATAGCAACCCTTAGTAAGTAAAGAACTTAAAGATCTAAACACAAGCTTAAAACTAGGATGCAGACAGCAGTCCGGCAGCAAGATGGGGGCTTTCCAGTCTATTGCATTGAGTGTCATATGTATGATTTTCTCCCAGTTGGTGAGAGGTCTTATGTGTGCACTAGGTGAAAGGAGCTCTTTGCTCTCAGGGAACGAGTCTGTTTTCTAGAGGCTAGAGTAGCAGTCTTGGAAGACATAAGAAAGATAGAGAGGTACATAGACAAGACCTACAGGGATATAGTCCTGAAGTCCCACCTCCAGTCTGGCAGCACCCCTGTTGCCATGGAGGAGAGAGGTCACGTGACAGGAGATCATCACCCTGGTGTGGCAGGAAGTGATCCTGTAACTAGGACCTGTCCTCCAGGTGATGTAAAACCCTCTCGCGCCGAGGAAGTTTCTCCAGAGCCATGTGCCCATGAGGGAAGGGTTAGGACAGCCGTTATAGTTGGTGATTTGATCATTAGGCATGTAGATAGCTGGGTGGCTGGTCGACGTGAGGATCGCCTGGTAACATGCCTGCCTGGTGTGAAGGTAGCGGACCTCACGCGCCACCTAGATAAGGTCTTAGATCAGTGATTCTCAACCTTTTTTGTACCGTGACCCCTTTTACCATTGGTCAACTTGTGGTGACCCCCAATGATAAAATCAAATGCGTCTCTCTTCCTTTACCGTTAACGCATTGTCACTGTAATCATTTGTTGAATTATTAATATATTATAGGCCTTTGCAATATGTTTTTATTTATAACATTTACTTATCTAAACCACAATAATTAATCACAATAACAAGTAACAATATTTGATTTCAAAATTATGATGATTTTGTAGTCAAATCACTAATATGAAATAAAATTATTTTTTCTACCTTTGTTGTCTGACCAAGTTATTCTCTGATCATGCTGGTCCTGATCTGAGGCTTCTGCTTTCCTGTCTTCTCTTAGCTCTCCTTCTGTGGTCTATGATCCATCTGCCATTTCTTCTCTTCTTTTGTTTTCTTCACTTCTTTCTATCAGCCTATTTCCAGTCCCAGTAACCCTCCCCTGTATCAGCCCCTTTCCAGTCCTCACTCTCAGTACCTTCCAATGTCAACTTGCATTCCCATGACTGCCACTGGTGTCCATTCCCTTCCAGTCCCCCTCCTTCCCCACTGACCAGTCCCTTCTAGTACAAATACCATGGCAGCACCTCTCAGATCCACTCCCTTCCAGTTCCATTCTCCCATCCCTTCGTATCAGCCCATTTGTAGCTTTAGCCCCCAGTTTTCTTCCAGGGCCAGCAGCTCTATCCTCCCCTCCCCACAATCAGCCCATTCCCAGTCGAAGCCTCCCAATCAGCTCACTTCCAGTGCTAGTCCCCCCTCAACCCTTTTACCAGTGCTAGCCTCCCCTAATCAGCCCAATACCAGTCCTACCCCACATCAGCTCATTACCAGTCCTACCCCCCATCAGCTCATTACCAGTCTTAGCCTCCCCTAATCAGCTCATTTCCAGTGCTAGTGCCTCCTAAACACCATTACCAGTGCTAGCCTCCCCTAATCAGCCCATTACCAGTCCTAGCCCCCCATCAGCCCATTACCAGTCCTAGCCTCCTCTCAGCAGCCCATTTCCAATGCTAGCCCCCATCAGTCCATTACCAGTCCCACCCCCCCTTGATCAGTCCATTCCCAGTCCTAGCCTTCCCTAATCAACCCATTACCAGTCCTAGCCCCCCCATCTGCCCTTTATAATCCTAACCTGCACTGTCTCTCCCCTCTGTCCATCCATCAAAAATAGAGTGTAGTATGAAACAGCATGAAGCTAGCTACCAAAGTAATGTCGGAAGAATCGCCATGAGGTTTAAACTGCCTCTTGAAGCTTAACTTCCATTTTGCTCAAATTATTTTTTATTGAGCCCACTATGGAGCTGTATAACAGGTGAAACACCACAAAAAGTGCTCCCTATATAAAACCAATGTCCCCTCTGTCCAGCATTTATCCCCCGTCTGTCCAGTACGTCCCCCTGTCTCTTCCCTTTGTCCATGTCAGCCCCCCTCCCTCCCATGTCAGCCCCCTCCCTCTCTCCATGTCAGCCCCTCTTGTCCATGTTAGCCCCCTTCCCTCCATCCATCCATCCATCTATCCATATCAGCCCCCCCTCCCTCCCTTCCTCCATCCATCCATCCATATTAGCCCCTCTCCCTCCATGTGTGCCCCGTTGCAGGTTCCCTGCTCCCCTCTCCCCATGTCTGCCTCCTTCTGCAGCCGCGGCTCCCTGTCTCTTAGGGAACCACGGCTATGCCTGTAAAACCGTTGCAGAGCCTTTTGTCTCTAAACGGGCTCCGTGCAGCATTGTCCCGCCTCCAAAGGAAGTGGTAAACAAAGGAAGGCTCCGCAACGTTTTTTTTTTTTACAGGCATAGCCGCGGTTCCCTAAGAGGCAGGGAGCCGCGGCTACAGAAGATTGGAGTCTGTGAGTTTCCGGCTGCCAAGAAGCGGACTTGGCAGCGGCAGCAACTTGTGCGCTTTTTTTTTTTTTTTTAACGGCGGAATGAGGCGACCCCCGCAAAATCATAGGAGGCAGTGTACTATTGTGGATCAGGAACTGGTTAAAAGATAGAAAGCAGAGGGTAGGGCTAAATGGCCAATTTTCCCAATGGAGAAAGGTAAATAGTGGTGCACCCCAGGGATCTGTGCTGGGTCCGCTGCTTTTTGACATTTTCATAAATGACCTGGAAAAGGGAATAACGAGTGAGGTTATCAAATTTGCAGATGACACAAAACTATTTAAAGCTGTTAAAACCCAAGAGGATTGTGGAAAATTGCAAGAGGATCTTGATAAATTGGAAGACTGGGCATCAAAATGGCAGATGAAATTTAATGTGGACAAGTGCAAAGTTATGCACCTAGGGAAGAAAAACCCAAACTATGGTTACACGATGCAAGGTTCCACATTAGGAACCACCACCCAGGAAAAAGATTTAGGCATCATTGTGTTAAAACCCTCAGCCCAGTGTGCAGCAGCAGCCAAGAGAGCTAATAGAATGCTAGGTATCATAAGGAAAGGAATGGAAAATAAAACAAAGGATATTATAATACCTCTATATCGTTCCATGGTGAGACCGCACCTTGAATATTGTGTGCAATTCTGGTCGCCGTATCTTAAAAAGGATATAGCGTTATTAGAAAAGGTTCAGAGAAGAGCCACCAAAATGGTAAAGGAGATGGACAGATACCCCTGTGAAGAAAGGCTAAAACGGTTAGGGCTCTTTAACCTGGAAAAGAGACGGCTGAGGGGAGATATATGATAAAAGTCTATAAATTAATGAACAGAGTGGAACGGGTAAACATAGATCGATTGTTTACGTTATCAGAATATAGAAAGTCTAGGGGACATGCAATGAAGCTACAGGGTAAATTATTTAAGACTAATAAAAGAAAATATTTTTTCACAACATGTAATCAAACTCTGGAATTTGTTACCTGAGGATGTAGTAAAGGCTGTTAGTTTGCTGGGTTTAAAAAAGGTTTGGACAAGTTCTTGTAGGAAAGGTCCATAAACCATTATTAAGAAGGGACCCAGGATATCCATGCTTGACCCAATACAAACATTGTGGAACCTGTGTCTTTTGGGGAAATTGCTAGGGTAAGTATGACCTAGATTGGCCACTGTTGGAAACAGGATACTGGGCTTTATGGAGCTTGGTCTGACCCAGTATGGCATATCTTATGTTCTTATGAGTGGGGGGTTGGGGGTGGAGGGGGAGGAGTTTCAGGTAGCAGTATCAGTATCAGTGTGTTCCCTGAAGAGGTAGGTTTTGAGGCTCTTATTGAAGTCCTTTAGGTTGGAGATTGAACGTAAATTGTCGGGGAGGTTGTCCCAAATAGTTGGTGCAAATGACTAGAAGATTTGTTTGGAGATGGATTGGTTACTTTTAGTTCTTAGTGAGGGAATATTGAAGGTATTTTGCATATTTGTCCTTTTGTTTCTGTTGCTTGACACCGTATGTATGGGAGATTATAGGGATTCTGAGGATAAGCTATGGGAGATCTTGAAGATGGTCAGCAGGACTTTGTAATATCACTGGCATGTCCAATTTCATTTCATTTGGTGCCAATTTCCGATCTGACACCAAGCTAAAAACTAACAGAATATCTTATATGTTGTTTTAGCACATAATAAAGTGTTTTGGGGCATACTAAAAGGTTTCAGCATGCGCTATGTACAAAATTAAATAGGCGTGCTGTAAAAAATCTACTTGTGTTATAAAACTATAACGTTTCAGGCCCAGATTTATGTGTCAGAAACAGAGGGTATCAAATTTCAAAGGCTGAAAATATCCAAGCCAAAGAGGAACCTTCTCCTGCTTATTTTAGGATCATGTGTATATTTTGCTTCAAAGGGACACCACTGTAGCGCTATGGTTTTCTTCCCTTCTGATCTTTGGGGTCTCTGACTCCTCCCTCCCTCGCTTTCCGGGATCTGCTGTCTGGTCATGCCTATGGGTGCCCAAACCTTGAAATCCAACTTTGTAACTCATGCCACAATAGGACAAGTGATATACACGAGAAAATGAAATAACAACATAAAACAACAAAAAAGACGTAACACAACACATTTTCCCATGCACATCCCCATGCTGTTTCGTTGCTACCTCTTAACATTTTAGCTTTTTTTTTTTTTTTCCCACTATGGCATCACCAATCTGTATGAACAAGTTCGAGCACATGTATTGCAGGAAGACCATGGAGGATGCTGATTAGATCCAACCCCCGGCTACATAGGGCCAGGTTCTTTCATGTCAAGACAAATCCCCTCAAACAGGGGGGCAGGGAAAGTAATCTGTGTTTAATCAGCGCCATTGCAGTATATCATCATTCACCTCTGTTTCTTGTGCTCTGTCGCTGATCTATGTGACTCTATCCGCAGGAGTGTACATGGGAGCAATGATATGTGGCTTGTCTGTCACCGTCAGATCAAGTCAGCAGTGCATAGGTTATTCATGTTTCTTTTTAATATCCTAGTACCAAGTTATGTTTTATAGCTTGTCAGGGCAGCTTGAGGATAGCACAACCTCAATGACAAAGTCATAGCTGTATTTGCTCCCCAAATACCAGTCATCCTCAGGACTTAAGAGTGCAGACTTAACGTCTGAAAGATTTTTATTCAGTCAGTAGAGCTTTCTAGCAAGGCAACAAAGAAAAAAGACAGGAGAATGTACAACTCAATTTAAGGAGATGAACTGGATCCAGATCCACACTGACTAATTCTGGATTTCTTTTTGAGGGGGGGAGGGGTGAATGTTAATAATTGATCTAGATTCCAAAATAGGAACTTTAGGGGGTTGTTTTAGAAGTATCCCCATGTCTAAAAAGCAGCATTTACGTGTGTAGATCTGTATATATGTGTTATATGTATGTGTGTTACGTGTGTTATATGTACATATATTTTACGTCTGTAGATCTGCATATATCGGTTAGAGGCATGCTTACTAAAGTGTTAGGTTTCGGCAGCTAATGAGGCATTTTAGTGCAGATAGCACTGTGTTAGCTGCATATTTCCCAGAGCTGACATTTTCCAGTTAATAAATTCAAAATAAAGAGAGATTTTTCTACCTTTTGTGCTTTTTTTTTTTTCCAGTTGCAATTGCTCCAGCCACTTTCTTCTGGTTTCTTTGTGTCTTTTGCTAACTCTCCATCGTCTGCTGTCCATTTGTCCTTTCTTCTCTCTTCTAGGTTTTTTTTTCCATTCTCTCTCTCTACATCTGCTTTAACATACTAATCTTTCTCCTTTTGCTCTTTCCTCATTCCTATTTCATCCACTCAAATTTTACCCCTCCATCCTCAATCCCCACTTTCTCTCCGAATACCCGGCCAATTGTAGATTTTTCATCCCTCCCATACAAAATATTTTTCACTCTCCCAGCCCCATCCCATTCTAATCCTCCCCCAACATCAGCTTCCTTCTAGTTCGAGCCTCACCCAGCATCCGCTCCCTTCTAGTCCTTGCATCAGCCCATTTCCAGTCCTAGCCCCCCATCAGCCCATTTCCAGTCCTAGCCCCCGTCAGCCCATTTCCAGTCCTATCCGAGTCCCTCCATCAGCTCATTTCCAATCCCAGCCCCCATCAGCCCATTTATAGTCCTTTCCTAGCCCCACCATCAGCCCATGTCAAATCCTAGCTCCCCTCCACTCAGCCCAATTCCAATCCAAGCCCTCCATGAGCCTACTTCCAGTTCTAGCCCCTACATGTCCATTTCAATCCAAGCCCCCACCACAGCCCATTTCCAATCTT
Source organism: Ichthyophis bannanicus (assembly GCA_033557465.1). Lineage (NCBI taxonomy): Eukaryota > Metazoa > Chordata > Amphibia > Gymnophiona > Ichthyophiidae > Ichthyophis > Ichthyophis bannanicus. The sequence continues at coordinate 111,005,262 of CM066049.1, read as the reverse complement.
AGCTCCCCCAACAGCCCATTTCCAGCCCTATCCTAGCTGCTCCATCAGCCCATTTCCTGTCCTTGCTCCCTCCCCTCACAGGGCATTTCCATTCCAAGCCCCCTCCCCATCAGCTATTTGCAGTTCAAGCCTCCCCTTCCACTCAGCCCATTTCCAGTCCTAGCAACCCCCCAACCCATTACCAGTCCTAGCCCCCATCACCCCATTTTCAGTTTAAGCCCCCCATAGCCCATTACCAGTCCTAACCCCCCATCAGCCCACTTCCAGTCCTAACCCCATCAGCCCATTTCTAGTCTTAGCCCCCCCATAGCCCATTACCAGTCCTAACCCCCCATCAGCGCACAGCCCATTACCAGTCCTAACCCCATCAGCCCACCTCCAGTCCTAACCACCCCCATCAGTCTGTTTCCAGTCCTAGCCCCCCATAGTCCATTTCCAGTCCTTACCCCCCCCCCATCAGCCCACAGCCCATTACCAGTCTTAACCCCCCTCCCCCCATTGGCCCAGGGAAAATTAAAAAAAAAAAAAAGCTGGCTGCTGCTGCCACCGTGGTGGCAGCAGCAAAATCGACTGTCCCGCGGGGCCTCCACTGCCCGGCTGAGCTCTCCACGACTGCTTTCAGATCCGCGAAGGGAGAGTGTCTCATGGTCTCCCTCGTGGCTCTGTTAAGCCCCTGCAGGCTTAACAGAGCCACGAGGAGACACTCTCCCTTCACAGATCTGAAAGCTGTTGCGGAGAGGCTCAGCCGGGCAGGGGGGGGGGGGCCCTGCGGGACAGTTGATTCTGCCACTGCTGTGGCGGCAGCGGCAGCAGCCAGCTTTTTTTTTTTTTTTTAAATTTAATTTATTTTTAAAGCAGAATGTTCTTTGTGTGGGGCCCCCTGAAACACGGGGCCCTGTGCAAAAAACATTCTTGCTCAATGTACGGGCCGGCCCTGCCTCCCAGTACCACCCCCAGACCACCTCCTCCATCCCTGACCCTCCATCACATCTGATCTCTTCTTTAAACCCACCATCACATCTGATTCCCCCCACCCCCTCAAAATATCCAATCCCTTCCACAAGTAAACCCCTGGTAACACTAAACCCCTCCTCAAGGTTGCCTCCAATAGCCCCCTTCACTACCCCATTACCATCTCTTACCTTTCTGGGAATCCTGGAATCTAGTGAGAGTAGAAGTGATGACTACTCACCCTTGCTCTTACTGCATCAGTTTCCAAAATTACTCAGATGACCCCTAGAGGTAATCTCATGGTACTGCTACAATAGCACATGATTACTGCTAGGGGTCACTGGAGCCATTTTGGAATTCAGTTCATTAAGGACAGGAGTGGGTGGCATCACTCCTGTCCCCATTAGATACTAGGGACTCTTAGGAAAAGGGATCAAGAGAGTGGAATGTGAGGGACTTTGAAGGAATTCAGGTGGGAGTGCTTATACTGGGGGAGGGGTTGAATGGTTTTTGCAGGGTAGGAGGGATCAGATGTGGCAATAGATTTCAGGAAGGGAATGGATGTGGTGGAGAGTTGAAGGAAGGCACCAGGAGGGGGATTGATGTCTGAGGAGGAACCAGTGGCACATATACAGCACTAGCAGTGATTTATAGAAACTGCTCCCATGCATATTTGGGGAGTATTTTTACATTTTTTCCCTGCATTTGGAGGAGTCTGAGTGAAATGTCAATTTTTGCATGCAAATGATGATAAAATACGATAATTTATGTGTATTCTTGCAAAATCTAGGTAGGGCATATATACCAGCCTGTCATAAGTGCTCACGTCTATTTAATGTGCTTTTGACCACTTATTCCCCTATTTTATAAAGTATACATGTGTATTTTGTGCTGTCGAGTCAATACTGACTCCTGGCACCCAAGCTCCTTGGTTGAAATGTGCGTAAATCTAGCCAACTCTTTTATAAAATTACCCTCTGAAAAAAAAATCCCTTTGAATATTGGGCCCTCAATTATTGCCTTCCATACAGACCCCAAGGTTATTTTTCTGGGAATGCAGATATTGGAATATATACATTTTACTCTTGCTCCATTTTAGCCCAAGGATTTCAGAGAGATCAATTCATCCTTTCAATCAAGGGAGAGTAATTAACCCCCAAGGGTCATGGCGTCTGAAGAAGAGGAACATGCAGATTTCAACACCTGTGCTGGAAGAAGTACACTTGGGTTGTTGTTGTTAAGTGCCTTCGAGTTGGTGTCAGTGACTGTTTTAACGTAAATGCCATGATCCCAGCCCTGACTGTGGAAGCTGCATCCTCTAGCTCTTGTTGCTGTATCATGAATCCACCCAACTTCAGCTTCATGGGATAAGCTCTCAACCACCTTTTGCATTTTGTCATTCAAAGGAAATACCTGGAAATGATTCTGCAACATCTGCAGAGAAACAGGGGTAAAGAAAATGGTCTTCCCTTAGACAGAAGCAACTCTAGCAGGGTGCTCTCACAAGCACACCTAGCTGCAGGATACTTCACATTTCTCAATATGTTCATGCAATAGGGTAGAACCAGGATAGAATTTGCTTGTTTCTTATGACCAGTTAGCAAACCTAACCTCAAGGCCTCTTTCTCTTAAAGCGGAAGAACTAAAATTCCCCATGTCTACAGATGGAAAAAATACGAGACATCAAATACCACACTGGTAAAGTGCAGCTGATATATCAATATGACCCTCTCTGCATGTACAAACGTACTAACTCACTCTAGGCCCCCTTGGAAACATTCAACTAATCCATCCTGTGTGTTCTGGGATCTTAAATCTTGCTTTTCAGTAATAAAAACAATACTCTCCTAGCTATGAATTCCAGAACTTTTGGCGCTAGGAATAACTTGTCAGGCATGTATAGAGGATTAATCATAGAACAGTTTATTTACACTAAATCCAAGGTATAAAATCCTCTGTAGGATAGATAACTCACATCTGTGTTCATACCACAGGATTATCAGATATGCACTATATTGTGTGGGCACAAATAGCCTTTATTGTAACTGTCCCTTCATTAAGTGGCTCCAAACCCTTCTTAATTTTTAGCAACTCTTGTCTTTAATTATTCGTCTTTACAAACCTGAGCTCAAGATCGGTTACAATTTAGCTTTGTAGGGCTTACAATCTAAGGCCCTCATTTATTAATATTAAGGGTTTAATATACTGTATATTTATACACATTAATTTGAAATGCACACATAGCAGTAGATTCTGAGGCTTGAATAGTGGGGTTGTATGTCCAGGTTGGATGTACAACCCTTGAACAGGCCCAGGACGATATTTTAGTCCCGGTGCTCCCCGCATGCATAGAGAGTTTGCGTGGGGAATGCTGGATGGGGTGAGATGGAGGTGGAGTGTGGTGGGTCATAGCGACTGGACGTACAGAGGCCATTCAGATCGGGCCTCTCTACGTCTGCTGGCAGCCACTTGGATGCTCGGCTTATTCCACCTCGAAGTTGGAATAAGTGCCGGATGTCCCACCGATTGCAGCCTGCAGCCACCCTCCTCCCCAGCCCCATTGTGCCACTGCGGGAGAGTGTCAGCAGCCTGATCCTGGCCATGGAGTCCCGCGGTGGGGTGACGGGGCAGCTGGGGGTCCAGCGATTCATTTCCTCCGGCTGGATGTGCGGCTGCCATGATGACGGTAAGCCATGGCACCGGTACACCAGACAGAGTTTTGGGTGGGCTGGCTGGGTACATCCCTGGGTGTCTCCCTTCTCTGAATAGGCTGCACGCTGGGCTAAGTGCTCTGATTCTGCAACCGCGGGAACGAATAGCACTTTCTGGACATCTGGACAGATCAGACATGCAATGCTTTGAATCGGCCTGTAGCTAATAAATACTAAGAACTACCAAAATGTGTCTGATCAAAGGTCCATCAAGCCCAGTGTCCTGTTTCCAACAGTGGTCACTCTAAGTCACAAGTTCCTGACATGCCCCAGAAGTAGCCAGTTCCATGCTACTTATCCTCAGGGATAAGCAATTGTTTTCTCTCAGTCTACCTTAATATCAGTTTTTGGACTTTTCCTCCAACCCTTTTATAAACCCAGCTACACTACCTGCTTTTACCATATCCTCCAGCAATGAACTGCAAAGTTTAATTATACGTGGCGTGAAAACGAGAATTCTTTCTCCTATTTGCTTTAAATATATGACTTTGTAGCTTCATGGCATGTCCCTTACTACTTGTATGTTTTGAAAGTGTAAACAATTGATTTGCGTTTACCGGTTCCCTTCACTCCGCTCAGGATTTTATAGACCTTTATTGTACTGTAGCTCCCCTCAGCTGTCTCCTCTTCAAGCTGAAGAGCTCTACCTCTTTAGCCTTTCCTCATATGGTCATTTCATATCCCTTAGTTTGGTTGCACTTCTCTAACTTTTCTAATGCCATTATATCTTTTTTGAGATGCGGAGACCAGAATTGCACACAATGCTTAAAAGTGCAGTTGCACTATGGAACGATATAGAGGAACTATGATATTCTTTGTGTTGCTTTTTATTCCTTTCCTAATTTATTTTTTATTTTTTTATTTATTTTTATTTATTTACATTCTCTTTTATACCACACTATTCTGCATCAGTGCGGTTTACATTGAACAAACTGAAATTACATTGAACAGGGCATTATAACTTGGAGATAACTATTTTACAGGGAACATGGGCTATGGAGGGTTAAGTGGCTTGCCCAAGACCACAAGGAGCACCTGTGGGACTAGAAACCCCAGTCCTTCCGACCCAAGGTTGCTGTCCTCTAGTGGGATTTGAACCCCCGACCTTCCGGCCTGAAGTACCTTGCCCCAACCACTAGGCCACTCCTCCACTCCTAATGATTCCTAACGTTCTATTTGCTTTTTATCTGCTGCCGCACACTGAAGAGATTTCAATGTATTGTCCACGATGACACCTAGATCCTTTTCCTAGCTGGTGATTCCTAATGTGGAACCCAGCATTATGTATCTATAGTTTGGGCTATTCTTCCCTACGTGCACCATTTTACACTTATCCACATTAAATTCCATCTGCCATTTGGATGCCTAGTCTCCCAGTCTCTCAAGATCCTCCAATTCCTCACATTCCACGTGTGATTTAACAGCTTTGAATAATTTGGCATCCCCTGCAATTTTAATCACCTCTTTTGTTGTCCTCGATTCCAGATCACTTATAAATATGTTAAAAAGCACTAGCCTCAATACAAATTTTTAGGGTACTCCACTCCTTCACTTCATCCTTTGTGAAAATTGATCATTTATCCCTACCCTGTTTTCTCTCTGTTTCCAATCCACAATAAGACACTATCTCCTATGTCCTGAATTTGAATTTCCCCAGAAGTCTATTATATGTTACTTTTATTAAATATACTAGATATACTATGGGCCCGATTCCAAAATGAGGGTTGTGGGGCTGCATGTCCTGGCGGGACGTGCAGCCCCGCAAGCCTTCTGGGTCTGATTCCCCCTCCGGCTCTCACTGTACGTTCTGTGCATCAGGATGGAGAGAGCCGGCAGGGGGCGGGAGGGGGCAGGGGTGGGGGCGGACCAGCCTGGCAGGGACGTACAGGGCCGATTCAGTCATGGCCCTGTATATTCTGCCAGGTCCATGGGGATGTGCTGCTTATTCTACCTCAAAGGTGGAATAGGCAGTGAAAACCTGGCGATCGAGCCTGGGGATCCCCCCTGGGGCCGGGGCTGGGTGTGGGGGGGTCTCTGCTGCCCAATCCAGGCCACAGCAGGAAAGTCTTGGGTCGGCAGCAGGGAACATAAGAACATAAGATATGCCATACTGGGTCAGACCAAGGTCCATCAAGCCCAGTATCCTGTTTCCGACAGTGGCCAATCTAGGTCATACGTACCTAGCAGTTTCCCCAAAAGACACAGGTTCCGCAGTGCTTGTATTGGGTCAAGCATTGATATCCTGGGTCCCTTTTTAATAATGGTTTATGGACCTTTCCTCCAGGAACTTGTCCAAACCTTTTTTAAACCCAGCTACACTAACAGACTTTACTACATTCTCCGGTAACAAATCCCAGAGTTTGATTACACATTGAGTGAAAAAATATTTTCTCGTATTAGTCTTAAATAGGTTACCCTGTAGCTTCATTGCGTGTCCCCTAGTCTTTCTATATTCTGATAACGTAAACAATCGATCTACGTTTACCTGTTGCACTACATTCATTAATTTATAGACTTAAAATGGGGCCGAGGATGCTAGAGTCGGGGGCACCTGCGGGGAGGTTGTTCACGCAGGTAGCAGGTGTGCGCTGGACCGTCCTATATCAACTGGCTCACCTTTATCCATATGTTTATTCATAGCTTCAAAGAAATGGATCACACTGGTATAGAAAAACTTCCCTTGGTTAAATGCATGTTGACTATGCCCATGTATTCAGTCATTTTTTTCTTTATAATAGTTTTCACTATTTTGCCCAGCATTAATGTTAGGCTTACTGGTCTGTAGTTTCCTGGATCACTCCTGGAACCCATTTTCAAAATATGCATTATGTTGTCCACTCTCCAGTCTTCTGCTAGCATGATAATTTTAATGATAGCTTAAAATTTTTAATAGCTCTGCAAATTCATCTTTGAGTTCTTTCATCACTCTTGCGTGTATACTGTCCAGTCTAAGTGATTTGTGGCTCTTTAGTTTATCAATTTGTTCTTTTAAAGAAAAGTTTTGAGTTTGTGTCTGTTTGACAAGTTTCCTTTTGTCTTCCTTATCAATGCCTTGCGTTTAACTTGCCAGTGATTATGCTGCTCCCCATTTTCTTCATTTGTTTTTTTCCTTTTTTTGAAAAATGTTTTTTATACTTGATGGTTTAGGCACTTGACATACCACCCTTTACTATGTGCATCAGAGCGGTTTACACACACACATATATATATATATACGAACAGATAGTTTTTAAAATTCCCTTGTCCCCGAAGGGCTCACAATCTAAGTGTACCTCTTTCACCTTGCCTTTTAACCATACTCGCTGGCTGGTGTTTGACCTTCCTTTTGCCTTTCTTTAATGCATGGGTAACATCTGGTCTGAGCATCCACATTTTTTAAAAATATACTCCATACCTTTTAGTTATTTTCTAACCATTTTCCTCATTCTGTCGTAGTCTCCCTTTTGAAAATTAAATGTTAACACAGTAGATTTCTTTGTGTTATAAATTCAAATTTAGTCATATAATCACTGGTGCTAAGTGATCCTAATATGGTTAGCTCCTTTACTAAATCCTGTGTTCCACAGAAGACTAAATCTAAAATAAATCCTTTTCTAGTCTGTTTCCAAATGAGCTGCTCCATGAAGCAGTAATTTATTTCATCTAGGAGCTTTATGTTCTGATGTGATGTTTATTCAATCAATACCTGGGTAATTGCCAATGTAATAATAATGGGTGATTTCAAATTTGTTAACTTCCTTAATTTCTGATAACATTTCATAATCCCTCTGCTCATTCTGTACAAACAGATAGAAGAATACCCCTACCAGTATTTTCTTCCCCTTTACAAATGGAATTTCTTATCCATAAAGAATCATTGGTGCATGTTGTTTCCTGAAGACTTCATGCTCTCATTAACATATAGCACCACCCAGTGGCATAAGTTCCAATGAGGGGGCCCCAAGCAAAACTTTGCTGAGGGCGCCTCATTGTTGCAGGGGGGGACCCTTCCCCATGCGGACCATTCCCCATGTGGGTCCCACTCCTGTGCAGCGGCAGCAAACTTACTTTTACCATTGTTGCACCATTGTTGCAGGAGCTCTTCCGAAGGGATGGGCTTCACCTTAACCGGGATGGAACCCGGCTGCTGGCATTAACCTTTAAAGAGGAGATAGAGCAGCTTTTAAACTAGATACTAGGGGAAAGCCGACAGTCGCCCAAGAGCAGATGGTTCGGAAGAATGTATCTTTGATGGATACTACCAAAAGCAGAGAGGTTCCACAAAAGAGTAAAGTAGCCCAAATGCCCTCAAATATGGAGCAGACAGAGCTTAAAGATCCCAAATTACCCATGTCTAACAATAGCCAAATTAATATGAATAAAATACATTCTCTAAAATGCTTGTATGCAAATGCTAGAAGTCTAAAAAATAAGATGGGAGAGTTAGAATATATAGCACTAAAGGAAAGGTTAGATATGATTGGAATATCAGAGACATGGTGGAAGGAGGACAACCAGTGGGACACTGTGATACCTGGGTACAAATTATATCGTAATGATAGAGCTGATCAAATTGGTGGAGGGGTTGCTCTCTATGTTAGAGAGGGCATTGAGTCAGAAAGGATTAAAGTTTTGCAGGAAACAAAATCTGCTGTAGAATCTATATGGATTGATATTCCATGTAAAAGGGGGAAGGCGATGGCAGTGGGGGTGTACTATCGACCGCCTGGCCAGAATGACCAAATGGATGATGAAATGTTCAAAGAAATCAAGGAAGCTAACAAATGTTACAGTGCAGTAATAATAATGGGTGATTTCAACTACCCTGGTATCGACTGGGTCAGTGTCACTTCAGGACATGTTAGGGAGATAAAGTTCCTAGATGAAATAAATGACTGCTTCTTGGAGCAGCTGGTTCATGAACCGACCAGAGGGGAAGCCATATTAGACCTAGTCCTTAGTGGAACACCAGATCTAGTACAAGAGATAAGGTTGTTGGGGCCACTTGGCAATAGTGATCTTAGCATGATTGCCTTTGAGTTAATAAGTGGAGGAGGGATAGTAAGGAAATCCACAGTACTACCTTTTAACTTTCGAAAGGGAGACTATGATAAAATGAGGAAAACAGTTAAGAAAAAACTAAAAGGAGCAGTTGCAAAGGTTAAAGACGTACATCAGGCTTGGCTGTTGTTGAAAAATACTATCTTGGAAGCCCAGACCAGCTGTATTCCACGCTTTAAGAAAAGTGGAAGGAAGTAAAAAAAAACCTGCCAGCATGGTTTAAAGGTGAGGTCAGACAGGCTGTTGTTGCCAAAAAAGCATCTTTCAGGAAATGGAAAAAAGAGCCAAACGATGAAACCTGGAAACAGCACAAGCACTTGCAAGTCAAATGCAAGGCATTGATAAGGCAGGCAAAGGGAGAATTTGAGAAGAAGCTTGCTGTGGAAGCAAAAACGCGAAGTAAAGACCTTTTCAAGTACATTCATAGCAAAAAACCTGTGAGAGAATCAGTTGGTCCATTAGATGATAAAGGGGTTAAAGGGAGCACTAAGAGGCGACAAGGCGATAGCGGAGAGACTGAATGAATTCTTTGCTTTGGTCTTTACTGAGGAAGATGTAGGGATGTTACCCATGACTGAAGTGGTATTTAAAGGTGCGGAAGAATTGAAAGAAATACCGATACATCGGGAAGATGTATTATAACTATTAGATAAACTGAAGAGTAGCAAATCACCTGGGCCGGATGGTATACATCCAAGGGTGTTGAAAGAACTGAAATATGAAATTGCAGACCTCCTATTAGTAATCTGTGAACTATCATTAAACTCATCTCTAATACCTGAAGATTGTAGGATCGCCAATGTAACACAAATTTTTAAAAAGGGTTCCAGGGGTGATCCGGGAAACTACAGACCAGTGAGCCTGACGTCAGTACCGGGAAAAATGGTAGAAACCATCATAATGAATAAAATTACTCAGCATGTAGATAGTCATGACCTAATGGGAGACAGCCAACATGGCTTTAGACAAGGAAGATCTTGTCTTACTAATCTGTTATGTTTTTTGAAGGAGTGAATAATCAGGTGGACAAAGGTGAGTCGGTTGATATTGTGTATCTGGACTTTCAGAAAGCCTTTGACAAGGTCCCTCATGAGAGACTTTTGGCAAAACTAAAGAGTCATGGGATAGGAGGTAGTGTACTATTGTGGATCAGGAACTGATTAAAAGATAGAAAGCAGAGGGTAGGGCTAAATGGCCAATTTTCCCAATGGAGAAAGGTGAATAGTGGTGTACCCCAGGGATCTGTGCTGGGTCCGCTGCTTTTTGACATATTCATGAATGACCTGGAAAGTGGAATAACGAGTGAGGTTATCAAATTTGCAAATGACACAAAACTATTTAAAGTTGTTAAAACCCAAGAGGATTGTGGAAAATTGCAAGAGGATATTGATAAATTGGAAGACTGGGCATCAAAATGGCAGATGAAATTTAATGTGGACAAGTGCAAGGTTATGCACTTAGCGAAGAACAACCCAAACTATGGTTACACGATGCAAGGTTCCACATTAGGAACCACCACCCAGGAAAAAGATTTAGGTGTCATTGTGGATACCATGTTAAAACCCTTGGCCCAGTGTGCAGCAGCGGCCAAGAGAGCAAATAGAATGCTAGGTATGGTAAGGAAAGGAATGGAAAATAAAACAAAAGATATTATAATGCCTCTATATCGTTCCATGGTGAGACCGCACCTTGAATATTGTGTGCAATTCTGGTCGCCGTATCTTAAAAAGGATATAGCGATTTTAGAAAAGGTTCAGAGAAGAGCCACCAGAATGGTAAAGGGGATGGAAGGATACTCCTATGAAGAAAGGCTAAAAAGGTTAGGGCTCTTTAACCTGGAAAAGAGACGGCTGAGGGGAGATATGATAGAAGTCTATAAATTAATGAACGGAGTGGAACGGGTAAACGTAGATCGATTGTTTACCTTATCAGAATATAGAAAGACTAGGGGACATGCAATGAAGCTACAGGGTAAACTATTTAAGACTAATAAAAGAAAATATTTTTTCACTCAACGTGTAATCAAACTCTGGAATTTGTTACCGGAGGATGTAGTAAAGGCTGTTAGTGTAGCTGGGTTTAAAAAAGGTTTGGACAAGTTCCTGGAGGAAAGGTCCATAAACCATTATTAAGAAGTGACCCAGGATATCAATGCTTGAACCAATACAAGCACTGTGGAACCTGTGTCCCTTGGGGAAACTGCTAGGTACATATGACCTAGATTGGCCACTGTTGGAAACAGAATACTGGGCTTGATGGACCTTGGTCTGACCCAGTATGGCATATCTTATGTTCTTATGTACCTCCGTTCTTTGTAAGTTTTCTTCATCTTCGGTGGCTGTTCCCTGCTGGACCAAAGTCTCGCAATGCGGCTGTTATTGCAAGACTTTGGCACAGTCACCGGTCATGAGGAGGCAATATGGCAATGATAAAATTTGCCGTTGCTGCCGCTGTATGAATCCCTTTTCTGCCCGGTCCCCCTATATTGTGGGGGTTGCTTGGGCAAAATTTATACCACTAGCACCGCCACTCCATCAATTTCATCCATACTATCATTGCAATATAATTTGTACCCTGGTATCAAAGTGTCCCATTGGTTATTCTATGAAATAACTATTATAATTATCTCTTCATTAAGTGCTAAACATTCTAACTCTGCCATCTTATTTTTTTAAGACTTCTAGCATAGAATTTACAACCTTCTTAGCAACTGACAGAGATAATTTGTAGTCTTTCAACTTTTTTCTGCTGTCTATTTAAAGGCACCTGGGTTATTTTAGCCTTTCTATCAGGATGCCCTATCTTCCCTGTTTTGCAAGACTCCTTCAAAGATCCTTTTACTCTGAAATGTGCACTCCTGAGCACTGTCGGTCTCCCAGGTTCTAATTTAAAAGCTGCTGTATCTCCTTTTTAAATGCTAGCGCTAGCAGCATGATGCCACCTAAATCAAGGTGAAACCTGCTTTTTGTGGAATAGGCTCCCCCTTCCCCAGAATGTAGCCCAATTTCTAACAAATCTGCATCCTCCTTCCCTTCACCATCATCTCAACCATGCACTGAGATTTGAGAGCTCTGCCTATCTCTTGGGTCCTCTGTGTGGAAGAGGAAGCATTTCTGAGAATGCTGTCCTGGATTTCAAGTTTCAACCTAACAACCGAAATTTGGCTTCCAGAATTTCCCTCTTACATTTTCCTATATCATTGGTACTATCATTTACCAGGATAGCTAGCTGCTCCCTAGCACTATCTAAAATCCTATCTAGTTTATGCATGAGATCCGCCACCATTTCACCAGACAAGTAAGTCGCCAAGTGATCCTCGCATCCATCAGCCACCAAGCTATCTACGTGCCTAATGATTGAATCACCAACTAGAATGACTGTCCTAACCTATCTTTCCTGGCTGAAGCTCCTCGGTGCGAAAGGATATTGTATCTCCTGGATGGCAAGTCCTGGCTACAGGATCACTTCCTGCCACACCAAGGTTATGCTGCTCTTTCAGGTGACCTCTCTCCTCCAAGGCCGCACAGAGGCTGCAAGACTGGAGGTGGGACTTCGCTACTATGTCAGTGCAGGTCTCCTCTGTATACCTATGTCTACCTTAGTTCCTCTAGCCTCCAGAGATTGGAAGCATTCTCTGAAAGACAGGAGCTCTTTACACTGAATGCACACATACAACCTCTCACCAACTGGGAGATGATACATATGGCACTCAGGGGCGGCCGAAGGGGGATGCAGGGCCATGTGTGGAGATTAATTACGGGGCCTCATTTGCATAATATTAACATGCACTTTTAGTAAACGTGCCTCTTAATGAGTGTCTGGATAAAGAAAGACTAACAGATTTCTACATTACTATATTGCAGTGACAATCACCAGGCCCATTAGGAAGTACTATAAATACTGACCATTTAGAATCCATAGCAAATCCATCCTATCATAACAGCACTACCAGGACTCACAAAGTACTAAACTCTACCTATCAAAAGGCAACACTGCAGATATTAAACCAATACATCTTAGAGAATACCAATACATCTCACTGGGGGAACGAGAACAAGTGGGACTGTCAAATAGAAACTACATGAAAAGAATACCTCAGCTCAGTTACATATGCAGAACATAGACCATCACCACACAAAGAACAAGGGTTCACAATTTAGAAATAGGAAGATAATAATTAAACTGGGAACCCCAAAAGCCAAACATGAAATGTACAACACTGGAGAAATAAAACTATAAAGTAATTTCCTCTTGCACTAAACAAAAACGCAAAGATGTTAGCAATACACACTTCCCAGACCAAACATATTCCAGTTAATAAATTCAAAATAAAAAGTATTTTTCTACCTTCTGTTTGGGCATTTTATTTTTCAGTTGCAATTGCTCCAGTCGCTTCCTTCTGGTTTCTTCGTGTCTTCTGCGAGCTATCCATTTGTCCTTTCTTCTCTTTTAGATGTTTTCCATTCTCTCTCTGTATCTGTTTTAACGTACTGATAGTTACCCTTTTGCTCTTTTCCCCATTTTTTTCCTTATTCCTTTATCATCCACTCAAATTTCACTCTTCCATTCTTAATCCCCACTTACTCTCTCAATACCCAGCCCATTGTAGACTTTTCTTTCCTCCCACACAAAATATCTTTTCCCATCTCCATTCTCATTCCCCATCCCCTTCTAGTCCTCCCCCAAAATCAGCTCCCTTATAGATCTAGACCCACCCAGCATCCTCTCCCTTCTAGTCCCATTCTCCCATGCCCCCACATCAGCCCACTTCCAGTCCTATCCCCCATATGCTCTTTTCCAGTTCCATTCTAGCCCCCCATCAGCCCATTTCCACTCCAAGCTCTCCCATCAGCCAATTTCCAATCCTAGTCCCCCATCAGCCCATTTCCATCCCTATTCCAACTCCCATCAGCCCGCTTCCAGTCCTGTTCCAGCCCATCACCCATTTGCAGTCCAAGCTCTCCCCATCAGCCCATTTCTAGTCCTATTCCAGCTCCCCATCAGCCCATTTCCAGTCCTAGCCCCCCCATATGCTCTTTTCCAGTTCCCCCATCAGTCAATTTCCACTCCAAGCTACTCCATCAGCCAATTTCCAATCCTAGCCCACTTCCAGTCCTATTCCAGCTCTTCATCAGCCCATTTCCAGTCTTAGCCCCCCCAATCACAGCCCATTTCCAGTCCAGGTCCCGCCCCATCACAACCTATGTCCAGTCCACGTTTCACCCCATCAAAGCCCATTTGCAGTCCTAGCCCCCGCTCACCATCACAGCCCATTTGCAGTCCATGTTTCCCCCCCACCATCACAGACCATTTTCAGTTAAGTTTCCCCCCCCCTATCACAGCCCATCCAGTCCTACCCCCCCCCTCCTCTGAACAGCCCCGCAGCTGTCTAAGGGGCTTCAGAGGGAGCCGGGGAAGTGTGCGCGAGGCTCCGGCTCCCTCTGCACAGCTGCCAGTGTGAAGAGCCTTTTCCCTCACACTGGCGGCTTTTTCTGTGAAGCCGCTAATGCTGGGAAAGGTTAAAGGTCATTGCGCAGGCTTCCCCGGCTCCCTCTGAAGCCGTCCGTTGTGCGATAATGAAGTTTGCGCGGGGACCCCTGCAGCACGGGGCCCTGTGCGAACAACAACATTGCTCAATGGACGGGCCGGCCCTGATGGCTCTCAATGTAAAAGATTGAATAGCCCTCATCTTGCTAGTGGTCTGCTAAGGAGAGTAGAGATACCTTGATTAAAATGAAGGCCTTAGGGATTTTTTGGTATAGTATCTGCTAATATTTTTTTTTGCTTCCCACCGAACTGCTAATAATCTGTTAAGGGTTAAACACTTGCTGATAAAAATATTCTGTGAGGACTAATTTCACTCTTAATTTGCAGTCAGTTTTCCCAATTAAGGGATGTGCCTGGGATGAATGGGAGAGAAATGTTTAACTACCTGTCCATTTTGTATGAAAGCTGTAAATAATAAGGCCTGAATTATTTAGTACATGAGAAACTAGTGAGATCTCATTTGGAGTACAGTGTACAGTTCTGGAGAAGGATATAAACAGGATGGACTCGGTCCAGAGTGGCTACTAAAATGGTCAGTGGTCTTCAACATGAGGCATATGGGAGTAGACTTAAAGATCTAAATTTATATAGTTTTGAAAAATGTCAGGAGAAAGGAGCTGTTATAGAGACGTTTAGATACCTCTGTGGTATAAATGCATAGAAGGCAGCCCTCTTCCATTTGAAAGGAAGCTCTGGAATGAGGCGTCATAAGATGAACACTACTACTGATCATTTGTATAGTGCTACAAGGTGTATGCAGCGCTGTACAGACACGTGTAAAAGACGGTCCCTGCTCATCAGAGTTTACAGTCCAGTCAAGACAGAGAACACAACAGCTGAGGACAAGAATATATCTTGGGGAACTGTAAGGAAACACATAGGAGACTAAGTGGATCTGACGACACTATTTCTTTACAGAAATGGTGGTGGAAGTGTGGAATAGCCTCCCAGTGGAGGTGGTGGAGATGAGAACTGTATCTGAATTCAAGAAAACATGGGACAGATGCAGAGGATCTCTGATGGGAAGGAAGGGAGTGTAAAACATAATAGGCCATATGAGTGGGGGGGACTAGATAGATGGTATAGTCTTTATCTTTTATCATTTTCTATGTTTCTGTGTTAGCAGGATGAAAATCAATGCCTTTGATTTATGGTGCTGGTGAAGTATACTGTGTATACCATGGACTGTCCAAAGGGCAAACCAGAGGAGACCAAACCTAAGCTTCCTTTAGAAGCTCAGATGACAAGACTTTGACTTTCATACTTTGGACACATCATGAGAAGAGAGAGATCATTAGAGAAAACATCATGTTTGGCAAGGTTGAAGATAAACGCAAAAGAGGAAGGCCAGCAATTAGATGGATCAATGCAATAACAGCAGCTATGTATGTCACTCGATCAACAATGAGCCACCTGACTGAAGACCGAATATATTTTAGAACAACTATCCAGAGGGTCACCATGAGTTGACACCAACTCAACAGCACTTAACAACAACAAAAACAATGTAACCTAAGATTGTACTTGAGGCAAAAGAGCCTTGGTGTTCACTCCCAGACGCTGAGGGCCGTCAACAGGTCAGGTTTTCAAAATATCCCTAATAGTTATAGATGAGAGAGATTTGAATACAATGGAGGTAGGTAGTAGGCATGCAAATCTCTCACATGCATATTGTGATCAGTTTGTGGCCCTCGAAGACTAGGTGTGGTGATCAAGGCAATAGAAGGTGAAGTGGCTTAACTAAAATTGTGAGGCACATCAATGAGGGAAGTTAGATTTGAACCTTGGCTTTCCAGGTTCTCAGCCTACTGCTGCTCTTGATAGTCCTTGGACATAGCTGTCTTATAGAATCTCTTCTGACTTTCATTTGTGCACCTAGCATCGATGAGCTATATCTGAACTTGAAAGATCTAATTCCAACCTTGTGTGGGGAGGGGGGCGATTGTAGGAGAAGGATGAGTGAGTAGAGCGGAAGGAAGGAAGGAAATGCATCTCTCCAATTCCCAAAGGTTTGATTCCCTTAAAGAGCAGGTTCCGCCTCTCCGTGATCAAGGGTTAATTTCACAGCTCACTGCTTCATCTAGCATAATATCCATTCAGACTAATTAAATCTGTCTAATAATGTGAGTGTCTTTGTCTTTGTTCGTTCCATTCTTTGTTTTACACCCTTCACATCTCATCTCTAGAACTACACGCCATCACACTCTGCTTGACAAGCAGAATCCATCCCTAAAATTAAAACATTCCTGACCTATCTGTGGTGACAAGGCAGGCAAGCTTCACAGCGCTCGGGCCCATGAAGGAGCTGACACGTTTGTTTTTAATTTCAAAAGAGTAGAAAGTGAAGATCTGACCCCGTCAATCAGCCCTCATGACAAGTTTAATCACGACTGCCCCGCAAAAATCACGGCTAAATGGGAATGCAAATAATGTATCAGAGGGCTCTTATAAATGCTAATCAAGGAGAAGTAATCAACTGACAATTCCACTGATCTTTTTTCTGGAAGAGTCAGTCAACGTACAGTCTCTGGACACAAAGAGAAAAGGCAAAGCCAACTATTCACCAAAATACCTTTTTACAGTTGTTGTTTTTTTCTTCTTTTCATCTCGCTCTCTTTCTGAGCCTTTGTTGAACTTTAAAATAGAGCCGTTTCTGAAAGCTTTGTACATTTACATGTCAAGAGTACTTTATTGATGTTCTCTTGCCAAAGCACATGCATACTGGAAGGACTGCTAGAATAAAAATAATCATTTTTCTTTGTCATTAATCCATCCTTAAATTCTCTTAAGTATAAATGTCTCTTGACTGTCTTCTCTATAAACTGGTAACAAAAATGACTCCTAAATCACTTCTAATATAGCCTTAGGAAATCTGGTCCTGTACCAGGAGGTATTTAAAAGCAATGTAACTTATAGGGGACATTCCATTGATTCTTGGACATATTAGTACCCTCAGGCCTCAATGCAGAAGCCTAGTGCTGATGATCTAGCAGAGTTTCCTAATGCGAGTTTAATGCAGAAATTCTCCTCACCTTCCCCTCCCCCACCAGCAATGCTGCAAGCAAACAGCATGCAAATTCATTGCGAGCAAAATGTCTACGCTAAACAAGGAGAGCAAGCCAGACACAGGCACGTGGGAATCTGCAGTCGCAGCACTGATCTTGCCCAGAAAAAACCCCAGTTTGACACTTGTGTGCATGTGCTGGAATGCTATCTGGTGCATACAGCAGTATTATTCTGTGCAAACATGCTGCTCGGAATAACATCAGTGTTTCTAAACAGCGATCATATTCTGCACAGAATATTGATGTTTGCGCCCCATAGCATTGCAGCACATGCGTCCGACATTGTTCCTGCCGTTTTTTTTTACTATGCCCTTCAGCAAAGCCAGAAATGTTGCAGGTGCTGTACGCTCAAGAAACGGGCATAAATTCCTCAACAGACCTATGAGCTATCGCTTGGCATCTTCTCAGCATTGAACGACGTGTTCGGGTCTTCTGCGCACTGTTCTGTATTTGTGCTGCATGGTTAATGCTTCTTTGCTTTTCCTTAAAATGTGCCGTATGCTGCCATTATCGTAACCATTTATGTATTGATTATGCTCACGTTAAATCCCTTCCTGCAGTCTGTGCCCACAGTAGGGCAGGAAATTGTGTGCAAACACGGAACTACATCGCCTGCGCTCCTGGCAGCACGCTTGTCTGCATTGAAGCCTTAGCACCAGGTTTCTTCCATCATCGATCAAAAAAACTCCAGTAAGATGAGAGGAATAGTTGGCTACCAAGTACATTGCCAATCTAAAAAGAGAGAAAAGCAGGAACGAATGTTTGTTATATTGTTTTGTGGTGTTTCTCATCGTAAGCATCACAAACAAAATACCATTTGTTGTCTCGCACATTGTATTCACACAGTTTAGCAGAACCAAGGGAAACACTCTTCTCCTTTCTAAGCAGGTGATAGAGTGGCCAAAAATAGGCATATTGTAAAAACATAGCACACACTAAAATGAAACAAATGATACGCATAGGGAAACAAAACTGTATAAACCCCATACATCTGAAATAGCCAACATGAAACCAAATAGTTTTCCAGTCATAGTCCTAGACGGTAACTCAAGGAACTTGGATGGTTGATGGGGGTCAGAATGAGGAGCATAGGTTGAGAAAAACCAACTCTGCATCGACACTGCTGAATATATTGGCAGCACATTTGATGCATGCTGCATTTATGCCCTGTGGCTCAAAAGGAGGGATAAAGGGGCAGGAAAGTCCCTGTAGTTTTAAACCAACTGCTGCAGAATTTCATTTCTCCCAACTGTGTTCAGAGATTGACTTTTTAAAGTACAGTAGGTACAAAAAAAACATTTATTATACTACCATCTACTGTACACCACAAGGACATATTGTTCTCAAACTGTTTTACAAAGCCATTTGATCAGTGATAGTGAAAATTTTATATTTATATATATATATATATAAAATTTTCACTATCACTATATATATATATATTTTTTTTTTAACTATTTAAAATGCATTCCTTTCTTTTGACAAACTCGTTTTTTGGATTTTGAATTATAATGATAGTTTAACAATCTTTGTTTCTCGTGATGCAGCCAACAATGGCTACAGATTTAAAGAGCAAGTTTCAAATGGCTAATGAGTGCTTTCGGCTTGAAAATGAGCATAAAGCATGCTTTCTTGAATGGGCAAACATGAGAATTAAATTAGGACTGCTATGTAAATGATAAGTAGTACTCGCAGTAGTACTGGTGAAAATGCCAAGTGCTATTGTCTTCCTCCCACCTAAATGTGCTGCTAGGAACCCATCCTTACAGACTGACATGCATTATGGAAGAAAGGATTCATTTTTAGCAGGGTATCGGTCATGTGCGAACAGTTGAATGATCTACAAGCCGACCAGCGACTGTCCTCCATCTGTCTTTCAAAACTTAAGTCTCTGTTACCACCAAGACTGCTTTTCATGCCCTATGGTAATTCCATTCGTTGCAATATTATCTGGATGGTTCAGCCCAGTGCACTCTGATTTATGCAATAGTCTTATCGTGTCTTGATTACTGTAACTGCGTTTTCTCCAGGATCAGATCAATTGATGTTAAGCGATTCCAAACAGTCCAGAACATAGTCATAATAATTTTATGTCATGTATATGTTTTTTCAGATTAGGTTCTAAGTTCGTCTTTTGACCCACAGAGTCTTATACACTGGAGTTCCTCCGTATCTTGCCTCTATGATGACCCACATTGCAGTTGATGCATGAAGATTACTTATCTATTGCACCCAGTCACTTGAGCAAAGCTCCAGTCAACCAGGCAGGCAACTGTATTTTTCCTGGCCCCTACCTTTTGGAACTCC
The DNA here is from genome assembly GCA_033557465.1 of Ichthyophis bannanicus. Classification (NCBI taxonomy): domain Eukaryota; kingdom Metazoa; phylum Chordata; class Amphibia; order Gymnophiona; family Ichthyophiidae; genus Ichthyophis; species Ichthyophis bannanicus. The sequence goes on along the minus strand of CM066049.1, from coordinate 110,985,641 downwards.
TTCTCTTGGAGTATCGCTCCAAGAAATTCAAGGCTGGTCTCAAGACATTTTTCTTCTTACTAGCATTTAGTGATCTGGGTACATGACATTTACGGGTTGGGGGCTGGATGGGACAGATTTTCTTAGCTACTCTATGCTTTGATTTTATACTCTTATGCAGTAGATATTCAGACTGCAGTGGTCAGTGCTGTTAAAGCAGCAATATTCAGATGCTAACCTGATAGCAAGATCTGATTCAAGTTAGATCAGCCATTGGCCTGTCCTAACTTTATGTGGTTTGCCAATCTGGTTAGCGACTGACTATCTGTGTTAAATGGATACTGTAAGCGCCGGGACCCCCCTTCCCCAAACTAAGTGCATGTTTCTAGGTGGTCTGTAGGGATGTTCAGCAGCATTAACCAGCTAGTGCTGCTGAACATGTGGCAGGAAGGGGCTCTGATGCACCTTATGACCTTGGGCAAGTCACTTAACCCTCCATTGCTTCAGGTAAAAACTTAGATTATAAACCACCTGGACAGGAAAATACCTACAGTATAAACCTGACTGTGACTCACCCTGAGCTTCTGAGAAAAGGTCTGAGTTAACTCCAATGCAATTCTGGTTTGCAGGTCCTGCAAGCCACATAAACCCTTTTGAATACTGACCCCTATGATTTTAGTTTGTACTTTGGTTTTTATTCTTTGCTTTCTAGTTTCTATGAACTGTCCTAATTTATTATGTGGGGTTCTCTGTTTATTTTACTTTTTACTTTTAAAATTTGTAAAGTCCCTTGCTGTTTGTTTGTTTTTTTAAAGTGCTATCGAGTCAGTGCTGACTCCTGGTGACCCAGCTGCCTCTGGGTTTTCTTGGCAATGTATCACCGGAAGTAGATTGCCTCCGAAGAAAAGGCTGGCAATGGGGAGGGTAAAGTGACTTGCCCAAGGTCACAAGGAGCGCCAGTGGGAATTGAACCCTTGATATCCTGGTTTCATGGTAAAGGGCAAAGTGGCTCACTGGTTGGGACAGGTTACCTCAGGCCAAAGGGCCAGGGGTTTAATTCCCGCATAGGGACAACTCACCTTGGGCCAGAGAGACTGGGGTTTCTAGTCCCATGGCCACTCCTTGTGGCCTTGGGCAAGCCACATAACCCTCCATTGCCTCAGGTACACTTAGATTGTGAGCCCTTTGGGGATAAGGGAATAAAAAAAAGTACCTGTATATATATATCTGAACTTGAAAGATCTAATTCCAACCTGGAATCTTCATGGTTTTGGCACTTGATATTCCACCCTTTACTATGCGCCTCAGAGTGATTTTTGAATTTTTATTTATACAGGGTGGCCCAAAAAAAGTGAGAACATCTCGTAGCATATAAGTTATTTAAAAATTCAAAAAGACAGATGTAAACGATTGACAAATTAAAAAAAAAAAAGCGGTGACCGGAAATTGTCGAAATAAAGACGTTATATAGCTAAAAAAAGGTAAATAAGTAAACTATGTAAGCTTTTAATTTACAAGATGTTTTCACTTTTTATGGGCCACCCTGTATATGTAAACCGCTCTGATGCGCATAGTAAAGGGCGGTATATCACGTGCCTAAACCATAAATATTCCCATGTTTTGGAATCAAAAGGCTGCAGGTTCTAAGATTCATAGCTAAAAGGAAACTATAAAGGAATGGAGTGTCAGGGTTTCGAATCAGATTTCCATATCTCAGGTCAATGTTTCTGATTAGTCAATGGCGTTATATTCTCACTGGCAGCTGGTGTACATATAATACAGTTATCAGTGGGTTTTCAGGTGCTGTATTGATGGGGCCAAAAATCCATCAGACTAGCCCAATATTAGCCATATAGTCAATGGGCAGAAACTGGATGGAGTGAGGTTTGGCTCTGAAAATGATCCGGATAGTAGCAAAATTCAGTCGCTATCCTCTCTTGTTCTTTCCTGTTTTAAACTGGAGTTCCTCTCTGCTCTTTTACTCACATCGAAAGGTGACCTACTTTGATCTATTGTTTGAAAGGGAAATGGATTTAGCAAATGCTTTTTCTCAGACGTCAGCTAAATCCAAAGGCGGGATAATAAACTAAACATATAGCAGTGGCAGAGATGACTGTATTCTACATATATTGAGCACCACTGACTACACTTATTGTGATGATAAAATACGTGTTAATTTAAATAATGGCATTGCTGAAAATGGGACCCTCAGCGGACTCTTTCCTAAACTGTACTAGCTATTTAATGTAGGAATTATTGCATGCTGTTAGCATATGGAACTTCTACATTAAACAGCTGTGGGGAGGGGGTGACTTTATAAGGGGGAGCATACGTTTGGATGCTAAGTACGCACCTAACTTGGGACTATTTTAGTCATTAATATGTGGAAATGGCCACATACACAAACTAATCACCTCTTATCGAATTCCGACTAGCGTAAAAGTCTGTGCCTTGATTGATGGCTCAGACTTTGCAGGCAGTTTAGCACATAGGTGATGCTTGGGCATTGCATTTTTGCATGTTCTTTCTTGCTAATATCTAAGTGTGGATATTTGCGCCAGCTCTAGTGCTGGTATAAGTGTTTGTGTCTTAAGTCACAATTTCTGCCACTTAGGTGCCTACTTGACTATAAAATAGACTTAAAATTGGCATCTTAAAAAGCACTTTGACTTAGGACTCCATTATAAAATTACCCTACATATTGGAAGGGGACATGGATTACGCAGATACTATGCATCGTAGCTTCTTCCCCCTCCCCACACCCTGCCATAATAGCTCTTAACTTCTCCATATTGTCTGCCACATTAACATCATGTCAAGAGGTGGTTAAATGCCGTTGAGTCAGTGTTGACTTATGGTGACTCTCTGGATAGTTGATCTAAACTGTGTTCTGTCTTCAGTCAGGTGGCTCATTGTTGATAGAGTAGCATCCATAGCCAGGGCCGGATTTACCTATACGCCATGTACGCCATGGCGTAGGGCCCACAGCTGGCAAGGGCCCACAAAAAGCTGCCGCGGCAGCATGGACATTCCTGCGGGGCCCCCTCTGCCCTGCCGAATCCCCGGCTGAGCCCCTCCGTGCCGGCTTTGAGAGGCGCGAAGGGAGAGTGTCTCCCTCGCATCTCTGTTAAGCCCGCAGGGGCTGTTGGGGGGGGGGGGGGTTAGAACTGGTAATGGGCTATGAGGGGGGGTTAAGACTGATAATGGGCTGTGGGCTGATGGGGGCTGTCTGGTAATGGGCTATGGGGGGGGCTAGGACTGGAAATGGGCTGGGGGGTTAAGACTGGAGGTGGGCTAACGGGGTTAGGACTGGAAGTGGGCTGATGGGGGCTTAGGACTGGTAATGGGTTATAGGGGGGGCTTAAACTGAAAATGGGGTGATGGGGGGTTAGGACTGGAAGTGGGTTGATGGGGGGGGCTAGGACTGGTATTGGGTTGGGGGGTTGCTAGGACTGGAAATGGGCTGATGGGTGGCTAGGACTGGAAATGGGCTGATGCAGGGACTAGAAGGGAATGGATGCTGGGTGAGGCTGGAACTAGAAGGGAGCTGATGTTGGGGGAGGATTAGAATGGGATGGGGCTGGAAGAGTAAAATGGAGAAGGGAAAAATATTTTGTGTGGGAGGGATAAAAAATCTACAATTGGCCGGGTATTGGGAAAGTAAGTGGGGATTGAGGATGGAGGGGTAAAATTTGAGTGGATGAAATAGGAATGAGGAAAGAGCAAAAGGAGAAAGATTAGTATGTTAAAGCAGATGTAGAGAGAGAATGGAAAAAAACTAGAAGAGAGAAGAAAGGACAAATGGACAGCAGACGATGGAGAGTTAGCAGAAGACACGAAGAAACCAGAAGAAAGTGGCTGGAGCAATTGCAGCTGAAAAAAAATGCACAAAAGGTAGAAAAATATCTCTTTATTTTGAATTTATTAATTGGAATATGTCAGCTCTGGTAAATGTGCATCATTAACGTCTGCGCTTTGTTTAGTACAAGAGCAAATTAATGTATAGTTCTATTTCTACAGTGTTGTACATTCCAAGTTTGGCTTTTGGGATTCCCAGTTTAATTATTGTCTTCCTGTTTCTAAATTGTGATTACTTGTTTGGTGATGGTCTATGTTCTGCATGTGTAACTGAGCTGAGGTGTTCTGTTTATATAATTCCTATTTGACATTGCCACTTGTTCTCTTTCCCCAGTAGGTCATGTATTGTTGTTCTCTGAAATGTATTGGTTTAATATTTGCAGTGTTGCCTTTTGATTGGTAGAGTACGGTGCTTTGTGAGTCCTGGTAGTGCTGTTAGGATACGGCGGGTTTGCTATGGGTTCTAAATGGGCAATGTGTGTAGTAGTTCCTAATGTGTCTGGCAGTTGGCACTGGATTATAGTAATGTAGAAATCTTTTAGTCTTTCTTTATCCATACACTCATTAAGAGGCACGTTTACTAAAAGTTAGTATATGGTAACATTATGCAAATATTTATGCAAATGAGGCCCCGCACCCCCCTTGGGCCGCCCCTGCTGGGGGCCCACAATTTTTGTTGGCGTAGGGCCTCACTCGAGGTAAATCCGGCCCTGTCCATAGCTGCTGCTGTTGTATCGCTCCATCTCTTTCTAGCTCCATCTCTGCTCTTTCTGTACAGTTGTAAATAGTTACCCCCTTGTCTATCCAAGTTCTGTTGCCGTTAATTGTAAACACAAATCAAATGTTTTGAGATGTGTATTTAACTGGTTCTATGTAAACCGCACTGATGGAAAATAGCACGGTATATAAGTGCATGTAATAAATAAATAATCTCATTGCTGGCCTTCTTCTTTTGTGTTGGTCTTCTACCTTGCCAGGCATAATGCATTTCTCTAACAATCTTTCTCTTTGCATGATGTGTCCAAAATATGAAAGTCAAAGTTTTGTCATCTGAACTTCTAAGGAAAGCTTAGGTTCGATCTTCTCTAGTATTGACTGGTTTGTTCTTCGGGCAATCCATAATATGAGTGTGATCAAAAAGTATCAAGACTTGTTGTGTACCTATATAACAATACATAGATCGATTGTTTACGTTATCAGAATATAGAAAGACTAGGGGACATGTAATGAAGCTACAGGGTAAACTATTTAAGACTAATAAAAGAAAATATTTTTTTCACTCAATGTGTAATCGAACTCTGGAATTTGTTACCGGAGGATGTAGTAAAGGCTGTTAGTGTAGCTGGGATTAAAAAAGGTTTGGACAAGTTCCTGGAGGAAAGGTCCATAAACCATTACACAGGTACACTAAAAAAAATTTTTTTTTAACTGCCTCTAATGTTTCGATTGATTTTTACGTTTTTTGGTGCGCTGAATCCAAATCTGGTAACCAATTTGCTCCATCACGTACAGATTTTTTGCTACATTGGGTTAGCAGTTTGAGGTGAACGTTTCAGATTGAGTGCGATCGAGATAAAAGTTTCCTGGATGAATTCTTTATACTAACTGTTTAGTAGTTATTCAAATAAGAATAAAGAAAATTGTAACAAGGCAGCACATAAGAATAGAGTAATGTCAACAAAACACACTGTGATGGTAGCAAAATTGTCTGCACTTAAAACAGCCACATACATGTGCACAAACATTGAGCAAATAAGAGCGAGGTTAGACACCAAGCAAAGCAAAGAAATGTGCAAAAAATGTTGTACAGGTATGTATGTAAGAATAGAAAACACAAACCGCACCATTGCAATACATGGAGACAAACACCCGATGGTGTGAAAATAAAATTCTAATAAATGAGATCCGACACTGTGGTAATAACTAGCAAATTTTTATTTCAAAGTTTAGTAAAAACACGATATTTGTCAACACAGTTTAGATTTTAAAGTCATTCTTGGGTCAATCAATCTCCTGGTGGGCCCGTTTCTTCTTCCCCCGAATGCTTCTCTTGGTGCGCTGCTTGGCGTATTTTTCATCTGGGGTTTCCCGCAGCAGCAACCAGCAGAAATCAGCCATCATCGTGGTGTTCCATCTTCCTTGGTACCTTCTCTCTGCGTCCTTGATGTCCTGGTGAAACCTTTCACCTTGTTCTTCACTGTACGCCCCCAAGTTTTCGGGAAAGTAGTTCACATGGGAGTGCAAGAAATGGACTTTCAGGCTCATGTTACAGCCTTGTTCTTTGAAGGCATTGAGCATCCTGGCAACAATATCCTTATAGTTCTCATCCCGCCTGTTCCCCAAGAATTTGAGAACAACATCCTTGAAGGAATCCCAGGCTTCTTTTTCCTTCTCAGACATCGTTTCAGCGAATGCTCCATCTGAAATGAGTTTCCTTATATCAGGGCCAACAAACACTCCTTCCTTTAGCTTTGCTTCAGAAAGTCGGGGGAACTTTGAGCAAAGGTACCGAAAGCACTCACCATCTTTTGGAAGGGACTTGATGAATTGCTTAATGAGACCCAACTTAATGTGGAGAGGTGGTAATAGAATTTTATCACGAGGTACCAAGCTCTCATGAAGAACATTTTTCTCACCGGGTCTCAAATACTCCCGAATTGGCCAGTCTTTTTCCCCCAGTGTAGGTCGTGGGCCCGGCTATCCCACAAGCAAAGGAAGCAGGGATATTTGGTGAAACCGGATTGCTGCCCTAATAGCATGGATAGAATTTTAAAGTCTCCACAAATCATCCACTTATGCTCATCATAACGAATCTTCTGAAGAATCAGGGCCAAATTCTCGTATTTTTCTTGGAGAATAACAGAGTGAGCAATAGGAACTGAAGCGAATGTGTTGCCATTATGAAGAACACCTTTTATGCTGTCTTTTGACGAATCAACGAACAGCCGCCATTCAGCAGGATCATACTTGAGTTTAAACTTTTCCATCACTCCGTATATATCGTTGCAAAATACCAAATCTTCCTCTTTGCTGAAATACTTCAAAAATTTTGTCTCGTGGTTGCGGTACCAATAAAAAGTTGTTCCTGGTGACAATAGATTTTTCTGTTTAAGCCGAGAACCTAGCAGTTGGGCAACATCTTTTGGGAGTCCTAAATCCAGGACTAAATCATTCAATTCAGCTTGAGAGAAAAGTTCAGGTTTCGGATCTGGTTCAGTTTCAAACTCGGAAGTACTGGACTCATCGGGAAAAGCCATCTGATGAGTCTCATCATGATCAGAACCGTCCACACAAATATGATCCAAAGATTTTGGTGGTTCAGGCACAGGTACTTCGTTGCTATGAGGCATAGGCCTAATTGCTGAGGGAAGGTTGGGGTAACTTATTACGTTCTTATTTTTTAAGTTGTATCTCTTCACAATGCAAGAGCAAAAATAGCAGTCACTGCTGTGATCTCTTTGTTCACGCCACATCATAGGTATTCCGAAACGAAATGCTTGTTTTTTACCTTTCATCCATAAGTGTAGATCTTCCTCACATGTCTTGCACACTTTGTGAGGAGCCCACGGTTTGTCTTGATCGCCTAACTTCAAACCGAAATAGGCGAAATATACTTTTTTAATAAATGCAGAAATGTTCCTCTGCCGCTTTTTCACGGTATATTCCCCACAAATAAAACAAAAACTGTCCGGAGAGTTGACGCAACCTCTGGATCTGTGAGCCATCACAAATACACAGCACTGCAAATTACAACTGTAGTGAACCACTTCGGAATAAAGCTGGATTACGACTGAGCAAACAAAAGGTAATAATGAACTTGCAAGAAACTGAAATTTGACAGGAACGTTCATGTCGCAACCACCGTGTTTGAACGAGTGAACGAGGCGAGGCGAACAGGAAAGAACATGCGCCAGCGCGAGTACTGGATTTAGCCCCCCGCCTCCCAATTGTCCTGTTAATGTATAAAATGAATACAAAACACTCTAAAATATCATGAGGGAGTGTTTCTAGTTAGTTAACCATTACAACCTCTATTTTGGGCCAAGAAAATAAACTGCAGTCGGCTAAAAAGAAATTATGTGAACATTCCTTATATGGGTAAGAAATCTAATTTTGCAAGAAAACGTGACATGATGGAACATTTTGGCTATTTTTCCTGGATTCAGCACCCCAAAATCTATAGGAATCAGTTGCAAAACTGGAGGCAGTTTTTTGGTAGTGTACCTGTGTTATTAAGAAGGGACACAGGATATCAATGCTTGACCAAATACAAGCATTGTGGAACCTGTGTCTTTTAAGGAAACTGCTAGGTACGTATGACCTAGATTGGCCACTGTTGGAAACAGGATACGAGGCTTGATGGACCTTGGTCTGACCTAGTGTGGCATATCTTATGTTCTTATGTGCGTTGCACCACGATGCTATTAAGCATGTAGTAACCTAGTTATGTGTTTTGTATGTGCAGAGTGTAGTGTGGCTGCAGGACTCCTGCACTTTTTAAAATCACGTTTGGTATCGTGTAAAAGCAGTTCGTCAGATTTACGATGCGTGAAAAAACTGAACAGCGAATTTGCATTAAATTCGGCCAGAAACTTGGAGATTCATGCAAAGAGACTTATGATAAGTGTATGGTGATGAATGCATGAGTGCTCAAGTTTATGACTGGTACAAATGTTTCCAAGAGGGCTGCCAAAGTGTTGACAGTGACAAACATTCTGGAAGGCTATCTACGAGCAGGAATGAAGACAAAATTGAAGCAGTGCATGCCGCAATACGCTCAAATCATCGATTGACTATCAGAGAGCTTGCTGAGGACATGGACATCAGTTTCAGGTTGATACAGTCCATTCTTACTGTTGATTTGGGGATGCAAAATTTGTGCTGAAACTCCTGTCCCCTGACCAAAAAAAACAACTGTCTTCAGCCAGGGAGTTGTTGGAATGCGTTGAAAATTACTCAGCTTTCATCAAAAAGAGAGATGAATCATGGGTTTATAGTTATGACCTGGAAATTAAGGCTCAGTCCTCACAATGGAAGAAGACTCCAGACTCTCCCAAACCCAAGAAAGCCCGTCAGGTGAGGAGCAATGTCAAGGTCATGCTTGCAGTTTTCTTTGATTACCAGGTTATTGCTCATCATGAGTATGCTCCAAAAGGACAAACCATCAATATGGAGTACTACATCCAAGTTTTGACTTGCTTGAGAGATGCAGTTTGTCGTAAGAGGCCAGAGTTGCACAGGAATGGTGAATGGTTGCTTCATCACAATAACGCCCAGTTCATGCATCACATCTTGTCCAGCAGTTCTTGGCCAAACACCAAATCGAGCAAGTCTGTCAGCCTCATAAGAACATAAGATATGCCATACTGGGTCAGACCAAGGTCCATCAAGCCCAGTATTCTGTTTCGAACAGTGGCCAATCTAGGTCATACGTACTTAGCAGTTTTCCCAAAAGACACAGGTTCCACAATGCTTGTACTGGGTCAAGCATTGATATCCTGGGTTCCTTCTTAATAATGGTTTATGGACCTTTCCTCCAGGAACTTGTCCAAACCTTTTTTTAAACCCAGCTACACTAACAGCCTTTACTACATCTTCCAGTAACAAATTTCAGAGTTTGATTACACGTTGAGTGAAAAAATATTTTCTTTTATTAGTCTTAAATAGTTTACCCTGTAGCTTCATTGCATGTCCCCTAGTCTTTCTATATTCTGATAACGTAAACAATCGATCTACATTTACCCGTTCCACTCCGTTCATTAATTTATAGACTTCTATCATATTTCCCCTCAGCCGTCTCTTTTCCAGGTTAAAGAGCCCTAACCTTTTTAGCCTTTCTTCATAGGAGTATCCTTCCATCCCCTTTACCATTTTGATGGCTCTTCTCTGAACCTTTTTTAAAAACGCTATATCCTTTTTAATATACGGTGACCAGAATTGCACACAATATTCAAGGTGCGGTCTCACCATGGAACGATATAGAGGCATTATAATATCTTTTGTTTTATTTTCCATTCCTTTCCTTATGATACCTAGCATTCTATTTGCTCTCTTGGCCGCCGCTGCACACCGGGCCGAGGTTTTTAACATGGTATCCACAATGACGCCTAAATCTTTTTCGTGGGTGGTGGTTAATAATGTGGAACCTTGCATCGTGTAACCATAGTTTGGGTTGTTCCCTAGGTGCATAACTTTGCACTTGTCCACATTAAATTTCATCTGCCATTTTGATGCCCAGTCTTCCAATTTATCAAGATCCTCTTGCAATTTTCCACAATCCTCTTGGGAAATCCTTTAAATAGTTTTGTGTCATCTGCAAATTTGATAACCTCACTCATTATTCCACTTTCCAGGTCATTTATGAATATGTCAAAAAGCAGTGGACCCAGCACAGATCCCTGGGGTACACCACTATTCACCTTTCTCCATTGGGAAAATTGGCCATTTAGCCCTACCCTCTGCTTTCTATCTTTTAACCAGTTCCTGATCCACAATAATACACTGCCTCCTATCCCATGACTCTTTAGTTTTGCCAAAAGTCTCCGATGAGGGACCTTGTCAAAGGCTTTCTGAAAATCCAGATACACTATATCAACCGACTCACCTTTGTCCACCTGTTTATTCACTCCTTCAAAAAAACATAACAGATTAGTAAGACAAGATCTTCCTTGTCTAAAGCCATGTTGGCTGTTTCCCACTAGGCCATGACTATCTACATGCTGAGTAATTTTATTCTTTATGATGGTTTCTACCATTTTTCCTGGTACTGACGTCTGTAGTTTCCCAGATCACCCCTGGAACTCTTTTTAAAAATTGGTGTTACATTGGCGATCCTCCAATCTTCAGGTATTAGAGATGATTTTAATGATAGTTCACAGATTACTAATAGCAGGTCTGTAATCTCATATTTCAGTTCTTTCAACACCCTTGGATGTATACCATCTGGCCCAGGTGATTTGCTACTCTTCAGTTTATCTAATAGTTATAATACATCTTCCCGATGTATCGATATTTCCTTCAATTCTTCCGCACCTTTAAATACCACTTCAGTCATGGGTAACATCCCTACATCTTCCTCAGTAAAGATCGAAGCAAAGAATTCATTCAGTCTCTCTGCTATTGCTTTGTCGCCTCTTAGTGCCCCTTTAACCCCGCTATCATCTAATGGACCAACTGACTCTCTCACAGGTTTTTTGTTACGAATGTACTTGAAAAAGTCTTTATTTCGCGTTTTTGCTTCTGCAGCAAGCTTCTTCTCAAATTCTCCCTTTGCCTGCCTTATCAATGCCTTGCATTTGACTTGCCAGTGCTTGTGCTGTTTCCAGGTTTTGTCGTTTGGCTCTTTTTTTTCTATTTCCTGAAAGATGCTTTTTTGGCAACAACAGTCTCTCTGAACTCACCTTTAAACCATGCTGGCAGTTTTTTGGACTTCCTTCCCCTTTTCTTAAAGCGTGGAGTACAGCTGGTCTGGTCTTCCAAGATAGTATTTTTCAACAACACCCAAGCTTGATGTAAGTCTTTAACCTTTGAAACTGCTCCTTTTAGTTTTTTCTTAATAATTTTCCTTATTTTATCATAGTCTCCCTTTCAAAAGTTAAAAGGTAGTACTGTGGATTTCCTTACTATCCCTCCTCCACTAATTAAATCAAAGGCGGTCATGCTATGATCACTATTGCCAAGTGGCCCCAACAATCTTATCTCTTGCACTAGATCTGGTGTTCCACTAAGGACTAGGTCTAATATGGCTTCCCCTCTGGTTGGTTCATGAACCAGCTGCTCAAAGAAGCAGTCATTTATTTCATCTAGGAACTTTATCTCCCTAGCATGTCCTGCCGTGACACTGACCCAGTCGATACCGGGGTAATTGAAATCACCATAATTATTATTACTGCGCTGTACCGTTTGTTAGCTTCCTTGATTTCTTTGAGCATTTCATCATCCATTTGTTCATTCTGGTCAGGCGGTCGATAGTACATCCCCACTGCCATCGCCTTCCCCTTTTTACATGGAATTTCAATCCATAGAGATTCTACAGCAAATTTTGTTTCCTGCACAACTTTAATCCTTTCTGACTCAATGCCCTCTCTAACATAGAGTGCAACCCCTCCCCCAATTTGATCAGCTCTATCATTACGATAGTTTGTACCCAGGTATCACAGTGTCCCACTGGTTGTCCTCCTTCCACCATGTCTTTGATATTCCAATCATATCTAACCTTTTATTTAGTGCTATATATTCTAACTCTCCCATCTTATTTTTTTAGACTTCTAGCATTTGCATACAAGCATTTTAGAGACTGTATTTTATTCATATTAATTTGGCTATTGGTAGACATGGGTAATTTGGGATCTTTAAGCTCTGTCTGCTCCATACTCGAGGGCATTTGGGCTACTTTACTCTTTTTTGGAACCTCTCTGCTTTTGGTAGTATCCTTCAAGTATACATTCTTCCGAACCATCCGCTCTTGGGCGACTGTCGGCTTTCCCCTATTATCTAGTTTAAAAGCTGCTCTATCTCCTTTTTAAAGGTTAATGCCAGCAGCCTGGTTCAATCCTGGTTAAGGTGAAGAAGAGCCCCTCTTTTCCCCAGAATGTTCCCCAGTTCCTAACAAATCCAAAACCCTCATCTCTGCACCACTGTCTCATCCACGCATTGAGAGACTGGAGCTCTGCCTGCCTTTTGGGTCCTGCACGTGGAACGGGGGAAGCATTTCGGAGAACGCTACCCTAGAAGTTCTGGATTTCAACTTCCTACCTAAAAGCCTGAATTTAGCCTCCAGAACCTCCCTACCACATTTTCCTATGTCATTGGTACCGACATGTACCAAGACAGCAGACTCCTCCCCAGCACTATCTAAGACCTTATCTAGCCTCCATACTCACCTGGCTTCGCACCCTATGACTTTTTCTTGTTTCCAAAACTGAAATTAGCACTGAAAGGAAGGAGATTTGACAACTTGGAAGCCATTAAGCCAAATTCGGCACAGCGGTTTCACAACAAAACAAAAGGGACATTTCAAAATTGTTACCAGCAGCGGCAGGAACGCTGGAAGAAGTATGTTTTATCGGAATGGGACTACTTTGAAGGAGAACGAGTGCAATAACTGTCAGTGTTATACTTCTTGTGTTACTGTACAAGTCTTGATACATTTTGATCGCACATCATATACATAGTATTCGTTGCCAGCACCATAATTCAAAGGTATCTATTTTCTTCCTATCGTTTTCACTGTCCAACTTTTGCATCCATATGAATGTTATGTTTATGTTTGTTTTATTTCACTTGATAAAAACCGCCTTTCATGGGCAAGCAAAGCGGTGTACAATAAAACCAATAAAAACTTTGTTTTTTAAAAAGGCCGAGGCCAGTGAAAAGGAAAAGAAATACACTTTCTGGACAGAAAAGCAATAGAAGCAGAAGAGACAAAGCTAAACCATAACAAAGACAAGTCACAAGGAGAGCAGAGGATAATACAAATGGGAATTACACAAAAGGAGAGGGGATATCAAACGCAAGGGAAAAAAGGTGGGTTTTGAGGTTTTGTTTAAATGTGGGGAGGTGAGGGTCCAGTCGGAGTGAGGAGGGGAGGGAGTTCCAGAGGGCGGGGCCAGCAAAAAAGAAGGCAGAGGAACGGGTAGACTGTAAATGGGCATGGGAAGGGGAGGGAAGAGTGAGGCGGTTAAGGTGAAAGGAGCGAGGGGTGTACCTAGGGGAGTGGAAGGAAAGGAGGTCCGTTAGATATTGGGGGGTACCTGTGTGGAGAGCTTTATGAACCAAAATGAGCAACTTGAAGTGAACGCGGTAGGGGAAGGGCAACCAGTGAAGACGGAACAGTAAGGGTGTGATGTGATCACGGGGGGAGGAATGGGTGACCAAACGAGCGGCAGTATTCTGAATACGTTGTAACCGGGACTGTTGTTTCTTGGAAAGGCCGACAAAAAGTGAGTTTGCAAAATCCACCCGAGACATGACCAGGGAAAGTAACAGAGTAGTAAGAGCAGAAGGGGATAGAAAAGGACGAACTGCACGGATTTGTCGGAGAAAGAAGAAGGACAACTTGGTGACATGAGAAACATGAGCATGAAAGGAAAGATCAGACTCGAAGTGAACCCCTAGATAACGAAAGGAAGAAACCAGGGGAACCAGGGAACCAGAGAAAGAGGGGGCCAATGTGGGTGGTGGGTTGTTGTGAGAGAACCAGATAGCAACAGTCTTGGTGAGATTAAGGTGAAGGCAATTACGAGTCAACCAATCAGCCACAGTGGAAAGACACGAATTAAGCGGAGAGAGATCGGGACAGGATGGAGAGGTGTGGTGAAGTAATAGAATGTCATCAGCGTAAAGAAAAGCAGATATACCAGACTGTTGGATTAAGAGGGATAAGGGGGCGAGGAAAAGATTGAAGAGGAGGGGAGCCAGCACAGAACCCTGAGGAACCCCACAGGAAAGAGGGAAGGAATCTGAGGGGGGGGGCAGAGGAAGAGGGGGGTGACAAAACCGCGCAAGAACGGGAGGAGAGAAAGGAGTGAAACCAACGATGAACAGTACTGCAAAGACCCGCTTCCCGGAGACGAAGAAGAAGAAGGGAGTGATCAACTAAATCAAAAGCGGCGGAAAGATCAAGTGCAACCGCCACCGAAATATCACCACGGTCATGAGCTACATGCAGTGCGTTAGTAAAGGCGAGAAGGATAGTTTCAACACTGTGACCCTGACGGAAACCTGATTGACGAGGGTGGAGGAAGTTAGTGGAATCAAGGTGATGCGATAATTGAGCAAAGACGAATTTCTCTAAAAGCTTTGAAAGGAAAGGAAGGTTGGAGACGGGACGGTAGTGGGTGGGAACTAAGGGATCAAGTGAGGGGTTTTTAAGAAGGGGACGAATTAAAGCATGTTTCCAGGAGTGAGGGAAGGACCATGAAGAAAGACTGGAGTTGAATATAGTGAGGATGTAAGGAAGGAGACCCAGGGAAGATTCGAGGAACCAAGAAGAGGGGATAGGATCAAGCAGGCAAGAAGTCTTTTTTGAGGAGGAGATAAGACGGTGCAGTTCGGGAGGGGAGATCAGTGAGAAAGACGCCCAGCAATGGGAAGTTTGAGAAATGGGTGGGGGGGAGGCAGTAGGGGGAGGAGAGAGAATTGGAGCAGGACAAAAAGGTAAAGAGGCTCGCAGGGAAGAGATCTTATTACTAAAGCAAGTAGCTAGCATGGAAGGCGGTGGGGAAGGAAGGACCGGGGGAGCTGAGGCTGAGGAGTTATTGAAAAATACCATGGCTTGGAAAAGTTGAATCTTTGTTTGGAGAGAGACATCTTTGCTACTGAGAATATTGTCTAGGCCCTTGATAGCCATTGAGTATTGCGTTGTCTGATTTCTTGACTGCTTTTTCTTTCTTTTTAAAGGTTAAAGTTGTCAGCTATTTCAATTTCCTCTCCATCATTAGCAGGATGGGAAGAGCTGGGGGATGTAGAAAAACAGTGGACAAAACTGAAAGGGGATATTTTAAGGGCAACAAACCTTTTTGTTAGAAAGGTAAATAAAGGTAAAAGTAAAAGAATGCTGCTATGGTTCTCAAAAGAAGTAGCTGTAAAGGTGAAGAAAAAGAGGGAAGCCTTCAGGAAATATAAGAGATCGCAGAGAGAGGAAGACAGGCATCTATATTTGGAAGCTAGCAAAGTAGGAAAGCAAAGATACAAAAAGAAGAAATAGCCAATGCAATAAAATGGGGGGATAAGACATTTTTCTGATACGTTAGAGAGAGGAGGAAGGGCAAAAGTGGTATTGTCAGACTCAAAGGTGAAGGGAAGCAATATGTAGAAACTGATGAGGATAAAGCGGAATTGCTTAACAAATATTTCTGTTCTGTGTTCACAGATGAAGGGCCAGGAGCAGGACCTCAGAAAACACCCAGAAATAGGAACAGAAGTAACAGGGAGTTCAAACGATTTTCAGAAGACTGTGTTCATGAGGAACTAGCTAAACTAAAAGTAGATAAAGTGATGAGACTGGATGGGATACATCCAAAAAAATACTGAAGGAACTTGGGGACTTTCTAGTGGCTCCACTGACTGACCTTTTCAATGCTTCTTTGGAGTCTGGAGTGGTCCCAGAGGACTGGCGAAAAGCACATGTGGTCCCTTTACACAAAAGCAGAAATAAGGATGAACTTGAAAACCTACAGGCTGGCTAATCTAAACTCTGTGGTGAATAAATTATTGGAAATGTTACTAAAAGAGAGAATAGTGAGGTTTCTGAAGTCCAATGGATTGCAGGATCCGAGGTAGCATGGGTTTACCAGAAGCAGGTCTTGTCAGGCAAATCTGATTTCTTTGACAGGGTTATCAGGGAGTTGGACCAAAGGAGGGCCCTAGATGTGGTGTACTTAGATTTCAGTAAAGCCTTTGACACCATTCCGCAAAGACAACTTATAAACAAACTGAGCACCCTAAGGATGGACTCTAAAGTTATTGATTGGGTTAGAAACTGGTTGAGGGGGAGGTGGCAAAGAACTCACAAATGATCAAATAATAGAGCCTTTTCCCACATAGCCCCAACAACCTGGAACTCATTACCAGAGGACCTACGATCAATAACAGAGATAACGGAATTTAGAAAAAAATTGAAAACATACTTATTCACTAAACACTATAATACCATAGAAAATCTTCCACCCAACTTAGATAAAGGCTAAACATAAACCTACCCAAAAGCAAGCTTATACTCCCTACTACAAACAATACATACAAAACTTAAATGTATAATTCACCCCATTCTTATGCATTGAAACCCTACTTGTATATAGTTACAACTGTCATAATCTGCCGTGTTATAGGGACAGTACTTTTGTTTTAACTGTTATACAATCTGTGTTAGTTGAATTACTGAAGTATTCTGCTTAGTTTTTAAACCCTTTGTTGTACAAGTTAAGATGTTCTATGTAAAAAGTTATTATTGTTCTATGTAAAACAAGCTCTGCATTGTTGACTGTTGTTGATTGTACACCGCAACTGATCGCTGGAAGATGCGGTATATAAATAAGTGTTAAATAAATAAAAAAAGGATACAGGTAAATGGAGCTCACTCAGAGAAGGTGGTTACTAGTGGTGTGCTGCAGTGATTTGTCCTTGGTCAGATTCTTTTTTAACATCTTTCTTAGTGATATTGCAGAAGGGCCATTGGGTAAGATTTGCCTGTTTTGCGGATGATACCAAAATCTGCATTACAGTTGACACCCAGGAAGGAATAGATAACATGAGGAGGGATCTAGCTAAGCTTGAAGAATGGTTTAGAATTTGGCATCTAAGATTTCATACTAAAAAATGCAGGGTCATGCATTTGGGCTGCAAAAATCTAGAGGAGCGGTACTGTGTAGGAGATGAAGTACTTCTGACCACTAAAGAAGGGTGGGACCTGGGTGTGATTTTGTCTGAAGATCTTAAAGTAGCTAAAGAGGTAAGAACATAAGATATGTCATACTGGGTCAGACTAAGGTCCATCAAGCCCAGTATCCTGTTTCTAACAGTGACCAATATAGGTCACAAGTAATTAACAGCTTCCCTAAAACACACAGGTTCCACAATGCTTGTATTGGGGCAAGCAGTGGATATCCCGGGTCCCCTTTAATATGGTTTATAGACCTTTCCTTCAGGAACTTGTCAAAACCTTTTTTAAACCCAGCTACATGAACAGCTCTTACTACATCCTCTGGTAATGAATTCCAGAGTTTGATTACATGTTGAGTGAAAAAAATATTTTCTCTTATTAGTCTTAAATAGTTTACCCTGTAGCTTTCATTGCATGTCCCCTAGTCTTTGTATATTCTGATAAACAATCGATCTAGGTTTACCTGTTCCACTCCGTTCATTAATTTATAGACTTCTATCATATCTCCCCTCAGCCATCTCTTTTCCAGGTTAAAGAGCCCTAACCTTTTTAGCCTTTCTTCATAGGGGTATCCTTCCATCCCCTTTACCATTTTGGTGGCTCTTCTCTGAACCTTTTCTAATAATGCTATATCCTTTTTAAGATACGGCGACCAGAATTGCACATAATATTCAAGGTGCGGTCGCACCATGGACGATATAGAGGCATTATAATATCCTTTGTTTTATTTTACATTCCTTTCCTTATGATACGCAGCATTCTATTTGCTCTCTTGGTCACCGCTGCACACTGGGTCGAGGGTTTTAACATGTTATCCACAATGATGCCTAAATCTTTTTCCTGGGTGGTGGTTCCCAATGTGCAACCTTGCATCGTGTAACCATAGTTTGGGTTGTTCTTCCCTAGGTGCATAACTTTGCACTTGTCCACATTAAATTTCATCTGCCATTTGGATGCCCAGTCTTCCAATTTATCAAGGTCCTCTTGCAATTTTTCATAATTCTCATGGGTCTTAACAACTTTGAATAATTTTGTGTCTTCTACGCCAAAAGCCAGAAGTATGCTTTGGTACACAGGGAGAGGAATGGCCTGCAGAAAAAGGAGGTGATAGTGGCTTTGTATAAGTTTCTGGCATGACCTCATTTGGAATATTGTGTGCAATTCTGGTATCCCCCGCTGTTTTATCTAAAGGACCTCCTGAAGCTTTTGTGTCACATGCAGCACAACTGACTGTAGGAGTGGTGTTGAGCCCGGCTGAGGGGATGCCGGAGCGGGAGGGATCAGCGTCCTCTTTTGGTATAGATCTTACTCCTCTAGAAGTGCAGCGACCGTGTCAGACGCAGCTGAGTTTCCATGGAGCTTGTGTCTTGCAGGCACTTCCATTGGTGCATCTGCAGACGTTTGGTAGGAGTTTCCAGGAAGTGATATGGGGAGCATAGAGACCCCGATGGATCAGCCTGCCAGCTGTGTTTCCTCAGAAGTGGGAGAGCTCCACGGGTCCAAGGATTCGGGTGTGCAGCAAAGCAGAATGACAAAGCAGCAGAGCATGACAGGGGTTACAGTTGACTCTATTCTTCCAAGACCAGGCCAGATTACCCTCGAATCCATCTAGACTGCTATCAGGCAACTTGGTGAAGCGATCCTTCCTCAAGTCCAGTTTTTGAATATTTGACTTCAAGCAACTCAGGCAGACTTTACCAGGAATATGACTGAAATATCTAAACTGTAAGTATTGGGTAATGAAGTTACTGTTCGGGTAGCGCAGATGGAGAACTGTGTTCAAGATGTGATGAAACATTCGACTCATCTTAAGGCATGATTGGAACACCTGGAGAATGTTTCTAGGCTGGCAAATTTGCGGTTGATTACTTTTCATAAATCTCAATATACCTCTCCTAGAGACATGTTGGGGGAATAAAGTTTCTCTCTGGGTTGAGGGGACGGATATGCAATTTGATGTATTGAATGTTTCTGCTATTTTAAAGGGCTCATTCTCTGAAAATGTTCCTGCTACATGTTTAGTGCAATCTGCTTTGTCATTTGATAGAAGTTGGTTTTTGAAAATATTTTTAGGAAAGGAAATGTGAGTATTCAAGGGTTTTTGGTTAGGGCTTTTCCAGATCTGGCTCATGAAACCAGGCAGCAGAAAGGAACTTCTCCTTCTCCAGAGTAACTCAGCTAGGGGTGTTAATTTTTCTTAAATTTCCCTATAAGTGCTTGATTAAATATCTTTCTCGCTCGTATGTTTTTAATATCCTTCGCAGCTTCTGTCTTTCCTAAATGCTCACACCCAGTTCTTGGCTCCCCTGGAGGAGGACCTACGCTGCCTTAATGTGTTTGTTGGTTGTATAAATGCTGTTTTATTCCTGCATGCTTGATAGTATGACTGTTTCCTTTGGAAACACCCTTTCTAAATTGTGGGCTAGGACTGGAGGTTGAAGGATATAGCGTTATTAGAAAAGGTTCAGAGAAGAGACACCAAAATGGTAAAGGGGATGGAAGGATACTCCTATGAAGAGAGGCTAAAAAGGTTAGGGCTCTTTAACCTGGAAAAGAGACGGCTGAGGGGGAGATATGATAGAAGTCTATAAATTAATGAATGGAGTGGAACGGGTAAACATAGATCGATTGTTTACCTTATCAGAATATAGAAAGACTAGGGGGCATGCAATGAAGCTACAGGGTAAACTATTTAAGACTAATAAAAGAAAATATTTTTTCACTCAACGTGTAATCAAACTCTGGAATTTGTTACTGGAGGATGTAGTAAAGGCTGTTAGTGTAGCTGGGTTTAAAAAAGGTTTGGACAAGTTCCTGGAGGAAAGATCCATAAACCATTATTAAGGAGGGACCCAGGATATCAATGCTTGACCCAGTACAAGCATTGTGGAGCCTGTATCTTTTGGGGAAACTGCTAGGTACGTATGACCTAGATTGGCCACTGTTGGAAACAGGATACTGGGCTTGATGGACCTTGGTCTGACCCAGTATGGCATATCTTATGTTCTTATGATTTTCCTTTAAATTTTTTTCTTGTCATTTCCACCCAGTACTCCTTGTTTTCTTACAAGTGATTTTATTACACTTGATCTTTATTATAAAATGCATAAATAAAAAAATTAACAGGTTGGAGTCGGTGCAGAGGATGGCTACCAAAATGGTTAGTGATCTTCGTTATAAAGCATATAACTTAAAGTTCTTAATATGTATACTTTAGAGGAAAGGCGGTATACAGGAGATATGATAGAGATGTTTAAATACCTCCATGGCATAAATGCACTGCAGGAGAGTCTTTCGATTGAAAGCAAACTCTGCTACTAGGGGACATAGGCTGAGTGAAAGGGGATAGACTTAGGAGTAATATGCGGAAATATTTCTTTACAGAAAGAGTGGTAAATGCATGGGATTGTCTCCTAATGGAGATGGTAGAGATAAGGACAGTATCAGAATTCAAAAAAGCATGGGACAAACACAGAGGATCTATATCGTTCCATGGTGAGACCGCACCTTGAATATTGTGTGCAATTCTGGTCGCCGTATTTTAAAAGGATATAGCGATTTTAGGAAAGGTACAGAGAAAAGCCACCAAAATGGTAAAGGGGATGGAAGGATACTCCTATGAAGAGAGGCTAAAAAGGTTAGGGCTCTTTAACCTGGAAAAGAGACGGCTGAGGGGAGATATGATAGAAGTCTATAAATTAATGAATGGAGTGAAACGGGTAAACGTAGATCAATTGTTTACCTTATCTGAATATAGAAAGACTAGGGGACATGCAATGAAGCTACAGGGTAAACTATTTAAGACTAATAAAAGAAAATATTTTTTCACTCAACGTGTAATCAAACTCTGGAATTTGTTACCGGATGATGTAGTAAAGGCTGTTAGTGTAGCTGGGTTTAAAAAAGGTTTGGACAAGTTCCTGGAGGAAAGGTCCATAAACCATTATTAAGAAGTGATCGAAGATATCAATGCTTGACCCAGTACAAGCATTGTGGAACTTGTGTCTCTTGGGGAAACCGCTAGGTACAGATGACCTAGATTGGCCACTGTTGGAAACAGAATACTGGGCTTGATGGACCTTGGTCTGACCCAGTATGGCATATCTTATGTTCTTATGTTCTTATGGATCTCTAAAGATAAAAAGGGACTATTATAGTTGACATGGAATGGCAGACTAGTTAGGTTATGTGGTCGTCATGTTTCTATGTAATGATTAGCTTATTGATTTTGCCAGTTGTCAGGATCTTTGTCTTCTTAACACTAAGGTGCAGGACCGTTTTAAGACTATGTTCCTTGATCTTGAGAAGTAACTGTTTCAGATAGTCTTCTTTCAGCCAGTAATGTGGTATCATCTGCATTGCGAAGGTTGTTGATGAATCTTCCACCAATCTTCACACCTCGGTTGTGTTCATATAGTCCTGCTTCTCTGATGATTTGTCTCAACATTTACTGGAAAGGAAAAACAAAAAGAAGAGAGCCTTCCGCAGGAAATCACAACGAAGAAAACAGCGGAGGGCATAAACCACAGCCTACCAGGAGTGTGGGTAAAAACAACTTTATTGAAGACCCAACTTTACAAGTTTCGGCCTGAGGCCTTCATCAGGGGTCTAAAAAACAGACATATAAATGAACATAACTATAGTACATGAATGATTAAAAATATAACAAAATATACAAATAAATAATAAAAGCAAAAACATGGAAAAAACATTACCAGATTACCACGTAGAAGGTGTATAAACCTATGCGGTGGGGTAACCACTTTTCCCAATCTAAAACAAAGTAAAAAATAGACATATATGAATAAAAACATAACGATTTACACAGGCCATGATTAAAACCATACATCAGATAAATATAACAATAATTGATAGTAAAAGGAAAAGGAATAAGAAATAACATTTTTGCAAAACGTGCACCAAATATATGTAACAATGAGCAGTAAGAAGGAAAACAGTCACCATCGAATGAAAAAACATTGTATATATGTACATTGATTGCACACTAGGAATGATGTTTGAATACCTATAACACTAACGTCCAAACGGGAAATATAATTATATGTGTTAAAAATATATATTAAAAATATTGTCGGACTATATTAAAGCAAATTTATTATTATTTATTTATTATTATTATTATTACATTTGCTTATATACCGCACTATTCGGCATCAGCGCGGTTTACAATATAACAAAACGACCAAGACAACATTCTGTTTGGTTTTACAAGGAACAGGAGTAACAACTTGGCTAACAGGGTTGAACTATATACAGAGACAATAATTACAACAACAGGGTTGAACTATATACATGAGATAATAAATTGCAACAACAGGGTTGAGGTGAATATATGAAATGATAATTACAAGAATCTAATGAAGTCCAGTAATCACTTTAAGACGGTATGCGCCTGATCTGCAGGAAGGAGGCTGGGAATATAGGAACACTAGGGAGGGGTGTTTTAAGGTGGGTTACTTAGACTCGGTTGCTGGCTGGGTAGTATTGGAGGAAGAGGTGAAATGTGATTGCCTTCCTGAATTGAGATAGGTCTACAATAGCTTGGATGTCTGGTGGTAGTGCATTCCAGCATTTGGGGGCGTAAAGACTGAAAGCTCTATTTGCCGTTGTGTTGTTGCATTTAGTTAAGGACTTCGGGGTTATTTAGTAGATTTAGGGTTGTTGACCTTCTGGATCTGTTGGGGGGCACTGTGTGGATAAGATCCGTAAGCGCCATAGAGGAGAGGGAATTGATGGCCTTGAATGAGAGAAGTAAGGTCTTGAATATGATCCTTCCGTGTATAGGTAGCCAATGCAGCTGCTTTAGAATGGGGGTCACATGGTCACTTCTGGAGGCTCCATGGAGGACCCTTGCTGCAGCATTCATGGCCAGTTGTAATGGGTTCAGTGTAGATTGAGGTAGACCTTGTAAAATGGAATTGGCAAAATCAAAATGAGGCAGGATCAGTGCTTGGAATATTGTCCGGAAATCATCTGGGTCCAGTAGGGCACGCAGATGTCTGAGTGAACGGATTTTGAAATAAACAGCTTTGACTATGTTGCTTATGTGAGATTTCATGTCCAGATGCTGGTCTAGGGTGACCCCAAGGTATTTTATTGTTTCTTTGGTTTGTAATTCCGCTTCCTTGACTCTTACATGAGATGGTGGAATAAAGTCAGGGTCTCTTGAGATGAACAGTACCTCCGTTTTTTTGTGCTGGACGCGGAGGTTTTGTGATTGTAGCCAATCGGATATAGCATTGAAGTGGTGTGAGGTCCATTTGAACTGTCGAGAAAGGCATGTATAAGAGAATGTCATCTGCATATAACAGACAGCTCACGTTAAATGATCTGATGATATTGCAGATAGGTTGCATGTAAATATTGAACAGTAAAGATGACAGAGAGGAACCTTGAGGCATGCCTTGTATTTGATGGAATTGTTTTGATTCTCCCAATCCAGATTTTACATATTGCCATCGACCATCTAGGTAGGACTTGCACCATTCTAGCGCAGTATTACGGATTCCCTTCTCTTTCAGTCGACTGAGGAGGAGCTCATGATGTACCGAGTCAAAGGCCGCAGCAATATCTAAAAAGATGAGAACAAAACCTTGTCGGATGTTGTCGGTGCCTGTAATTATATTGTTGAAAAGGAAGGTAAGAAGGGTCTCGACTCCATGATACTCTCTGAACCCGTGTTGGCAGTGGTCTAGGGGAGCTGTGGAGTCTATATGATCCTGAATTTGCCTTTGAACCTCTTTCTCCATTATTTTTGCTAGGAGCGGAATACTGGCTATTGGTCTGTAAGAATCTACCCTTTGGGGGTCAAGTTTGGGGTTCTTCAATAAGGGCCTAATAGAGGTTTGTTTGAGTGCTGTGGGGAAGAAACCAGTAGTGAAGGAAAGGTTTATCAGTTTTGTGATGAATGGACTGAACTCCCTGCATAGTTCTTTTACCCAAAAGGCTGGGTAAGGGTCTCAAGCCCCCGCCACCACCAGCAGCTCTCCCCTTCCCGGGGATCGAGCCACCAGCAGCGGGAGGGGCCTATGGACCACCGCGGCCCAATCGGGGCACTGCAGCAAGCTTTTAAACTTCGCGCCAGCAGGCGCCGACCCTCTCAAGCCCCCGCCACCACCAGCAGCTCTCCCCTTCCCGGGGATCGAGCACCAGCAGCGGGAGGGGCCTACGGACCACCGTGGCCCAATCGGGGCACTGCAGCAAGCTTTTAAACTTCGCGCCAGCAGGCGCCGACCCTCTCAAGCCCCCGCCACCACCAGCAGCTCTCCCCTTCCCGGGGATCGAGCCACCAGCAGCGGGAGGGGCCTACGGACCACCGCGGCCCAATCGGGGCACTGCAGCAAGCTTTTAAACTTTGCGCCAGCAGGCGCCGACCCTCTCAAGCCCCCGCCACCACCAGCAGCTCTCCCCTCCCCGGGGATCGAGCCACCAGCAGTGGGAGGGGCCTACAGACCACCGCGGCTCAATCGGGGCACTGCAGCAAGCTTTTAAACTTCGCGCCAGCAGGCGCGCCCGCGACTGGCGGGCCCGCGCCTGAGTGCCTCGCCTGAGGGCCCTTTGGCGTGGACTAAGGCGAAAGTCTACACTACTCCGATCTACACCTAGCGCCAGAAGTCGTCCCCCAAACGAAGAAAGTGTGAACCAACGACAAATGACCCCAGCTGCATACGATGACAGAGCACTGCAAACGTGGGCCACAGCACCACCTAGGAGAAATGTTCTACCCAGGGTCATGTCCTTAACCTTCTGAGGTACTGCTCATAATAACCTTCACTTCTCTACTAGCCTGTTCCTTCATGATAGCATTCACTTTTGCATTTATCTTGTGGAAGTACTATCTCCTTAGCAAACCATCTTTTGTCTGTATCATTGCGACATTGCTCTAATGTTTAATTCTATTAGAACACCCGCTACTGCTGTTATATGCTTACATATTGTGTATTGTATGACTCAACCACCCCTTTACTGCATGTCTGCAAGTGCAATCATATGACTTCACTACCCCCTTACTAAATGTCTCATATTGCATAAGACCTCTCTGTAGTGCATTACTTCTCATCCCACTGTTGATGTGTACTTCTCATCCCACTGTTGATGTGTATGCTGCTGTTACAGTTGCATCAGCACTATTTCGCAATCACACATTCTCATACACCCAATATGGCTTCTCACTTCCTGGCCCTTATTAGCCTATATCTCCTTATGCATTGGCTGGGAACCGCTAATGCTCTCCTTCAATCTCAGAGCTATATTCCCATCCTGAGCAGCTATGGAAAAAGATGGTCTGGACCCCAGTTCCCCCACCCAGGAAGCGACACTTACACGCGCCGCTCCCACCTTATACACATACCACTCCAACTATCCAGGTCACCCAACCAGGAGAAACTCAAGACCTGCCATAACCTAAAATGTGCCATGATAAATTCGCGTGACATTGCAGGGCATTTAACTTTAAAAAGAGGACAAGGGATGATGATAACATAAGAGGATCATGTCATTTAATGTGGTATCTATGTGGCAATCTGGTATTGTTTTTTTCCATGTTTTTGATTTTATTATTTATTTTATATTTTGGTATATTTTTAATCATTCATATACTATAGTTATGTTCATTTATATGTCTGTTTTTTAGACCCCTGATGAAGGCCTCAGGCTGAAACTTGTAAAGTTGGGTCTTCAATAAAGTTGTTTTTACCCACACTCCTGGTAGGCCGTGGTTTATGCCCTCCAACATTTACTGCACAATAATCACAAAACCTTAGCACAGCTTAATAAATTAGGCCCTTTGAAATCAATTATCAATGTCAATACAGATTGGCCTAGATATATTGGCCTGTCTGAAAACTATCCCCTCTATCTGGATAGAAGTAAAGTAGGTGCAGGCTTCCACATACTTTTTGCAAATTGCAAAAGAAACATTCCTGAGGATGCATTTAAGTCAGCAAAATAAAATTGTACATGTACATAGGATTTTAAAAGTTATGTGCCCTCTTTCCCCCATTCCCCAGTGCAAATAGGTGTAAATAAGGCCGACTCAAGGGTTTCGGCCGTCCCAAGGGTTTCTGCCGCCCTTGGCAGCAACCCCGGCCATGCCGCCCTCTCCCCCCTGCCAAGCCACACTGCGCCCCAAGTTGAGCTGTACCATGCCACCACCCCCCGCTGCTGCCAATTCAGTCTTAAGGGGGAGTCGGTGGCGGCGGCAGTCTTTCAAAAGTGGCGACTTTGTTGCCGCAGCAGGCCATGTGCTTCTGCACATATTGCCTGAAACTTCTGACCCGCCCCCCCCAACAGTAACTTGCATAAGAGGGAGATCAGAAGAGGCCGGTCATGTGTTTTGAAGCACATGGTCTGCCACAAGCAACAAAATGATGGCATAAAGCTGCCCACCCAGGCCAGCTGTCTTAGGCAGCCGCCTAGCTTGCCTAGCGGATGGGCTGGCCCTGGGTGTAAAATATTTTCAAAGCAAGATTGTACATAGTAAGAAATAAAACGAGTTGCATCTTTCTTTTAAATCCCCTCCTCCCTCCCACGCTTAAGCACTCTAGGCAACCACTGAGAATCGCTATAAATTTACTACCCCTCTGTGTAGAGTGTGTATCAAGACGAACCCAAGCACTGTGTACATGCACTTAAAAAGAACACGTTTCCACCTACTGGCTTCAAGAGCGATTGGCCAATTCTGTGCCCATGCTCTGACATCTTACGTACTTGGAGGACAAGATGCCATAGCCGCCATACTTCAGTATCCAATGATGTGCAGAAACCGATGCCTCATTCTCCTCTACTTAAGCGTATTAGAAAGTTACTTCTGTAGTTGATTAAGTTTTGCAGAAAATGTGTTCAAGATGAATCATTAAACAGACATTTTCTTTTGTACAGCAATAAAGCCTCAAATGATTAATTAAGGGCACCATGCCAAAACAAGTGTCTTTGTTTAAAAGGCGGTGGACAAGACAGCCTTGGGAAAGTTGATGTCTTAAGTGGAGGCCACAACATGTTTTTAATTACAAACAGGAAGAAGAACAAGAATGGGGATTGCCAACTGTTTAAAAAGATTTGTTTTCTTCAAGGAAATATTTGAATAATATAAAAAAACCCAGGGCATAATTGATTTAACACAAATGCCATTTGTTGGGCCTTTAGTGATTTTCTTATTAATGGTATCATTCTGGAGTTTGTCTGCTCCCTTCTGTTCGAACATTTGGACCTGGTTCAGCTCCCAGTAACATGATACGAATAGCATGCAGGGACTGAAAGCTCACATAAAAATGTTTTATTTGTTTTTACTGAACCAGTAAGGAAGCAGTGTAAGTGCTAAATTACTCTTATTTCATGAGCTCATTTGGAAGGAGTCAAACAGTGACCAGTTTTGTTAGAGAAGAATTGAGAGACTGAGATCATACTCCACATTCCCTGACCTAGGAGTGAGGCTCACGACTGTCATGGTATGGGCAAAACTAATCCATTTGGAGAAATTGCCCTGAGAGAAACAATTGTGCCTTAGAGTGCCAAGCAAGTTTGCCAATCAGAATCAAACAATTCTAAAGCTGACCTAGTGTTACTTCTCAGGGCCACGTCTACTGTTCATGCGGAGCAGGTGGTTCACTCGCCTTGGCAGTGGTTTGAATTATCTGTACCAAAGTGGATTCTTTAGTTGTGAACATCTGTTCAGAGCACACTTCTCTTAGGAGAGCCTTTGTTTCCTCTTAAGAATTTAATTACGGACATAATTACTGCTACCCCAGCCCACCCACAACAGAACGACCCAACAAACCACCAACACCACCCTCACCATCCCCTATCAGCGAACAAAATATAACCAACGGACCTGCAACAGAGCCTTCGAACTATATGCACCCTCCCTCTGGAACTCACTACCAAGCCAAATCAGAAACACCGCTGATCCAACTGCGTTCCGAAGACAACTAAAAAACATCCTCTTCCTGGAATATCTTGGACCAGAACCAAGCAACCTCCACTGACATCTCACAACCCCGCAACCGAAATCCCAATCTACCCTCTAAGAGACCCATGTCTATTCCCTAAGACTTCTCCACCTGTTTGAATCATCAATGTTGGCCCCCTGGTGAAGGCCCCCCCCCTACACTGATTCCTGTCCCCCCCCCTTTTATGTTACACCGCTTTGACCCAGTGAAAAGCGGTATATAAATGCAGTTAAATAAATAAATAAATAAATTACTGCTGCACTCAGTCAGGCCAAGTGTCCATCAAGTCCATTATCCATTTATTTATTTATTTTATTTACATTCTCTTATATACCGCACTATTCTGCATCAGTGCGGTTTACATTGAACAAGCTGAAATTACATTGAACAGGGCATTATAACTTGGAGATAACTATTTTACAAGGAACATGGGCTATGGAGGGTTAAGTGGCTTGCCCAAGACCACAAGGAGCACCTGTGGGACTAGAATCCCTAGTCCTTCCGGCCCAAGGTTGCTGTCCTCTAGTGGGATTTGAACCACCGACCTTCCGGCCTGAAGTACCTTGCCCCAACCACTAGGCTACTCCTCCATTTCTAGCAGTGACCAATCCAGTTCACAAGCACATAGCAGGAGCGCAAAGAGAAGGCAGATTCCATTCTGTTACCACCAGGGATAAGGAGTAGCTTTCTCCACTATCTAATAATAGTTAATGGATTTTGCCCAGTCTCGTCCAACCTCTTTAGAAATCTTCATGTTATCAACACATTGGCTCTCTTCACTACTTTCTCATCACCTCTTTCCTTCACTATGTTGCATTGCTCTCTCCTCTGCTCTGGGTGCTCTTGCTCCTCCCCTGCCATGTCCTGTGAGGCGTACTGTACCTTAGCCCTTGTTGTCTTTGCCTACCCACTACCTACATTACAGTGTCCACTCAGCTGAGCGCATTTGGCTCAAATCCTGCACCTTTGCAGACTTTCTACACTTCAATCATGCTAGCCTCTTTGCAGTCAGCCATAGCACTCACCAAACAAGACTATTCTGTCCACCTAACTCTCTTGCCTCTGACCCTTACTGTCTCTCTACATCTTTAAACTCTCCTCATGGTGCCTCCATCTCTGACCCCACCTTCCCTTTCTGCCCAAACATTGGCCAAATATTTCCACGACAAAGTCCACAAGATTACATTTGAATTCCCCTCTCCTCAAGAACCCCTCATTAGAGCCTACCTGTCCTTCTAATTATCAACCCATCTCCCTCCTCCCTTTCATTTCGAAACTACTTGAACATGTGGTTCACTGCCGTTGCTTGGACTGACTTTTCTCTCAAGCCCTTCTGGATCTATTGCAATCTGACTTTTGTTTTTTGTTCTACTAAAATGGCTCTTGCCAAAATCTCCAGTGACTTGTTCCTGGCAAAATCCAAAGGCCTTTACTTGATCCACATCCTTCTTAACCTTTTTGCAGCTTTTGATGCTCTTGACCACCACCTTCACCTTCTCCTCGAGACCTTGGCCTCACTTGGTTTTAAGGGTTCTGTGCTATCCTGGTTCTCTTCTTATTTCTCCCATTGCACTTTCAATGTTTGTCCAGGTGGATTCCCCTCTACTGCTATCCTGTCAGTTGGTATACCCAAAGTGTTTGTCTTGGGTCCACCTCTTTATTTCTCTATGCCTAGTTTATTTATTTATTTAGACAGTTTTGTATATCACCTTATCCTTCAATCAAAGCGGTCACAACACAATTTAACACGAGGGGATATGAGACACATACACTAATACTTAAAGGGAACATGGGCAATGGAGGGTTAAGTGGCTAGTTCCTTGGTGCACTCATCTCCACCCATGGTTTTCAGTACCATCTTTATGTTGATAACTCTCAGATGTACTGCTCTACACCAGAAATTGCTCTGGCAATCCAGGCTTGAATCTCTGTCTGCCTATCAGATTTTGCTGCCAGGATGTCTCACTGCCATTTGAAATTGAATATGGCCAAAACCGAGCTTCTTATCTCCCCCCCCCTCCAAACCCACCTCTCCTCTTCCTCTTTCAATCTCTACTCCTTCCTCTTTCCTTGGCTCACAACCTTGGGGTTGTCTTTGACGCCTCCCTCTCCTTCTCCACACACATCCAACTGATAGCTAAAATCTGTCGTTTCTTTCTGTATAACATTAGCAAAATTCTCCCCTTCTTTTCTGAACATACTACTAAGACACTTATCCACTCTTTAGTCACCTCTGGTCTAGACTATTGCAACCTCCTCCTTGCTAGTCTCCCTCTGAATCATCTCTCCCCTTAAATCCATTCAAATCTCAGCTGTGCGGTTAATCTTCCACCAGCCTCAATATGCTCATATAACCTCTCTTCTCAAATCATTTCATTGGCTCCTTATCTGTTTCCATCTCCATTTCAAACTTGACCTATATGTGCACTCATTCTTCTGCTCCTCATTACCTGTCCTCTTTTATCTCTCCCTATGCCCATCCATGGGAACTGCCAGATTGCTTTTATCTGTGCCCTTCTCTTCTACTACCAATTCCAGACTTCAGTCCTTCCACCTTGCTGCTCCTTATGCCTGGAACAAACTACCTTCATCTGTACGTCAGGCTGCATCTCTGGCCCTTTACAAATCCAGGCTGAAAACTCATCTCTTCGGTTACTCTCCAACCAGGGCCGGCCCGTCCATTGAGCACGAATGTTGTTTGCATAGGGCCCCATGTTTCAGGGGGCCCCGCGGAAACAACATTCTGTACCAGCCCAGGTAGATTTTTTAAAAAAACTGGCTGCTGCTGCTGCCGCCGTGGCAGCAGCAGAATCAAGCGTCCCGCGGGCCCCCCCCCCCTGCCTGGCAGAGCCCCCCCTGCAGCATCAGCTCCCTCAGCATCGGCTTTCTCTCACGGCTCTATTAAGCCTGCCGGGGCTGATTGGAAACAGGCATTTCCTGTTTCCCATCAGCCCCGGTGGGCTTAACAGAGCCGTGATAAAAGGAAACGCTCCATTCATGGCTCTGAAAAACCCACGCTTTGGGAGCTGATGCTGCAGGGAGGGCTCTGCCGGGAAGGGGGGGACCCTGTGGGACTCTTGATTCTGCCATCTGCAGCAGCATCCAGTTTGTTTGTTTGTTTTTAATCTGCCTGGGCTGAGAGGGGGGAGGGGGGTTAGGACTGGTAATGGGCTATGGGGGGGCTAAGACTGGAAGTGGACTGATGAGGGGAGGGTTAGGACTAGTAATGGGCTATGGGGGGTTAGGACTCGAAATGGGCTATGGGGGGCTAGGACTGGAGGTGGGCTGATGGGGGGTTAGGACTGGTAATGGGCTATAGGGGGGCTAAGACTGAAAATGGGGTGATGGGGGTGTTAGGACTGGAAGTGGGCTGCTAGGGGCTTAGGACTGGTAATGGGCTGGGGGGGTTGCTAGGACTGGAAATGGGCTGAGTGGAAGGGGGCTTGAACTGCAAATAGCTGATGGGGAGGGGGGTTTTGAATGGAAATGGACTGTGAGGGGAGGGAGCTAGGACTGAAAATGGGCTGAGTGGGGGGGGGAGCTAGGGCAGGAAATGGGCTGATGGAGGGGCTAAGTTAGAACTGGAAATGGGCTGTTGTGGGGGCTTGGATTGAAATGGACTCATGGAGGGGCTAGAACTGAAAGTAAGCTCATGTGGGGCTTGGATTGGAAATGGGCTGAGTGGAGGGGAGCTAGGATTTGACATGGGATGATGGTGGGGTTAGGAAAGGACTAGAAATGGGCTGATGGGGGGCTGGGATTGGAAATGAGCTGATGGAGGGACATGGATAGGACTGGAAATGGATGGGGGAGCTAGGACTGGAAATGGGCTGATGGAGTGGCTAGGATAGGACTGGAAATGGGCTGATGCATGGACTAAAAGGCAGTGGATGCTGGGTGGGGCTGGAGCTAGAAGGGAGTTGATGTTGGGGGAGGATTAGAATGGGATGGAGCTGGGAGAGTGAAATGGAGAGGGGAAAAATATTTTGTGTGGGAGGGAAGACAAATCTACAATTGGCCAGGTATTGGGAGAGTAAGTGGGGATTGAGGGGTAAAATTTGAGTGGATGAAATAGGAATGAGGAAAGACCAAAGGAGAAAGATTAGTATGTTAAAGCAAATGTAGAGAGAGAATGGAAAAAAAACTATGAGAGAAGAAAGGACAAATGGACAGCAGACAATGGAGAGTTAGCAGAAGATATGAAGAAACCAGAAGAAAGTGGCTGGAGCAATTGCAACTGAAAAAAAAAATGCACAAAAGGTAGAAAAATATCTCTTTATTTTGAATTTATTAACTGGAATATGTCAACTCTGGGAAATGTGTATCATTAACGTCTGCGCTTTGTTTAGTACAAGAGGAAATTAATTTATAGTTTTATTTCTACAGTGTTCTACAATCCAAGTTTGGCTTTTGGGGTTCCCAGTTTAATTGTCTTCATATTTTTAAATTGTGATTCCTTGTTTGGTGATAGTCTATGTTCTACATGTGTAACTGAGCTGAGGTATTCTGTTTATGTAATTCCTATTTGACATTGCCACTTGTTCTCTTTCCCCAGTAGGTCATGTATTGTTGTTCTCTGAAATGTATTGGTTTAATATTTGCAGTGTTGCCTTTTGATAGGTAGGGTATGGTGCTTTGTGAGTCCTGGTAGTGCTGTTATGATACGGCGGGTTTGCTATGGGTTCTAAATGGGCAGTGTTTGTAGTAGTTCCTAATGTGCCTGGCGGTTGGCACTGGGTTATAGTAATGTAGAAATCTTTTAGTCTTTCTTTATCCTTACACTCATTAAGAGGCATGTTTCTTAAAAGCTAGTGTATGGGAACATTATGCAAATATTTATGCAAATGAGGCCCCGCACCGAGTCTCCGCACATGGCCCCACACCCCCCTTGGGCTGCCCCTGTCTCCAACTATGTGTTTCCTTACCATTCCTCTAGACGTATCCTTGTCTCCAGCTGTTGTGTTGTCTGTCTTGACTAGATTGCAAGCTCTGAGCAGGGACCATCTCTTACATGTGTCTGTACGGCACTGCATTACCTTGTAGCGCTATACAAATGATTAGTAGTAGTAGGGAACCTAGCCAAACCTTTTTTAAACCTGGTTATGATAAGGGTAAACAACTGTTTTACATTTACCAGACACTCCATATCTTCTCTCAGCCGTCTCTTCTCCAAATTGAAGATCTCTAACCTCTTTAGCCTTTCCTCATAAGGGAGTGGTTTCATCTCCCTTGTCACGTTGGTTGCCCTTCTCTGTACTACTTCTAGTTTTTCTATATCTTTCTTGAAATGTAATGACCAGAATTGCATACCCTATTCAGTGTGGTCACACCATGGAGTAATTCAGAGATGTTAAGATGTTGTCCGTTTTATTCTTCATTCATTTTTCTAATAATTCCTGATGTTTGTTTGTTTTTTGGCTGCCACTCCACTTTGGGGTGAAGATTTCAAAAGAGGGATATGCCTAGGTCAACTATTTTTAGGTCATTTTGAGGTTTTTTACAATATTTAATTTTATGTATTAAAATTGTTCCACACACTCATTTTAATATTTTTTGGCATGTGTTAGAACTTTCTAAACATGCTAATTAACTTAATGGATGTTGATTTTTAGGTTAATGTGCATTAAAAATGTCATATATGCTGAATCAATTTAAGCCACACTAACAAACCAAATATGCACTAACAAATACTTAAGAACATAAGATATGCCATACTGGGCCAGACCAAGGTCCATCAAGCCCAGTATCCTGTTTCCAATAGTAGCCAGTCTAGGTCATAAGTACCTAGCTGTTTCCCCAAAAGACACAGGTTCCACAGTGCTTGTCCCGGGGCAAACAGTGGATTTCTGGGGTCCTCTTTAATAACGGTTTATGGACTTTTCCTCCAGGAACTTGTCCAAACCTTTTTTTAAACCCAGCTGCACTAAAAGCTTTTACTACATCTTCTGGTAATAAATTCCAGAGTTTCATTACACGTTGAGTGAAAAAAATATTTTCTCTTATTAGTCTTAAATGGGTTACATTGTAGCTGTATTGCATGTCCTCTAGTCTTTCTACATTTTGATGGCATGAACAATCTATCTACATTTACCCGTTCTACTCCATTCATTAATTTATAGACCTCTATCATTTCTCTTCTCAGCCATCTCTTTTCCAAGTTAAAGAGCTCTAACATTTTGCGCCTTTCTTCATAGGGGTATCCTTCCATCCTCTTTACTGTTTTGGTGACTCTTCTCTGAACCTTTTTGAATTGTTCACAATGTCGGCCAGATCCTTTTCCTGTGTGGTGGAAGCCACCGTTGCATAACTACAGCTCGGACTATTTTTCTGTGTGTCATTTTGTACCTGTTCACATTAAGAAAGTCATTTTAGATAGGAAGTGGAGAGGGGAATTAAGGCTTCCAGTCAGGACATGGAAAATACTCACTCTTATAAAATATGTTTTAGAACATACAGGACTATACATTGTTCCTTCATCATGTCCAGCGGAAACAGATGTTGTTTTCAAAAAGTGCACATGAGGATAAAAGCGCGGAGCTTTACACCAAGCGTATGTCTGAGCATCTTTAAAAAAAACTACTGCTCCCGACAGCATCCATCCCCCTGATGGCTCCTCAAGCTCTTCTCCACTTGATCTCCCTAAGCATCAAGCCCTTCCTCTGATGGCCCCCCATCAGACCACCCCATCCCCAGTACCATTCTTGGCTCTTACCAGAGTCCCTGTTGTCTAGTGGGAGCAGGCGCTATCCACAGTTGGCTCCTGGATCAAGCTACCAAAAGTAAAAAAAAAAAAAAAAAAAATTAAAAATTCCAAAATGAAAGTATGTGCTTCCATTTTGAAAATTATCTCAGGGAATTTGTGCTTACCTTTATAAGTACTTTAGACCATACACACAATTTTCAATTTACACACATACATTGTAAAGCATGAACATAAATGTAATCCCCCTCCTCAATTCCCCTGGGTAAACATCTGCTGTAGGTGGGAAACTTAATGTGAATATCAAATGCAGGATTCTATTAAATGCTTATTTCCACACAGAAAGGAAACCTACAGTTTACCAGATTCAAAAGCAAAAATCATTCCTCTCTCATGCCACTGACATTTTGGGACAGCCCCTCATATTTTGAAATTAAATTAGACATTTCCATTTACCTAAGGATAGCCTATTAATTGTTGTTGAATGCCTGGGAAACCTATAATGCAGTTCAACTAAAAACCATGTTACATCGGCAAAGGAACTGTAGAGAGGGCAATATTTTTTTTGGCTTTGGGCGCATTGAATATCCGGGTCAGCCGGATAACACTGCAGCTAACCAGGCAGCTCCGATACGCAGTTGCTGCCTGGTTAGATATAGCTAAAGTGCCTAAATTTTACTGCCATTGGAAAACTAGATAGTGGCTGAATATTGCCACTAGCCAGTTATCCTCAGGGTGCTGCCTCCACTCTGCCCCTAGGACGCCCTGATGCTGGCCGCTTAGCATCGTGGCATTTAGCAACAGCATCAAGTCACTGTGGTTAACGCAGTTAGCAAGTCTGCTAACTGTGTTAATCACTTTGAGTATCATCCCCTTAGTATTCAATGCACATTCAACAAGAATGTGTGTGTTGTGGTGAAATAACACACATTACTGCCCTTTATCATACATTAAGGGCCAAAAAATGTCTGTTATTGCCATAATGCACTTTAATAAATACTCCCTAAAATATTTTAAGGTACACTAGCAAACCAAATGCATCATAATGAATGTACATCCCATTGTATTCTTTTCCAGGCAGGCAAAGAGAAAATTTGAGAAAACGTTTGCTGTGGAAGCAAAAACATGTAATAAAGACTTTTTCAAGTACATTTGTAGCAAAAAAAAAAAACAGTGAGTCAGTTGGTCCATTAGATGAAAGAGGGGTTAAAGGGGCACTAAGAGGCGACAAGGTGATAGCGGAGAGACTGAATGAATTCTTTGCTTTGGTCTTAACTGAGGAAGATGTAGGGATGTTACCCATGACTGAAGTGGTATTTAAAGGTGCAGAAGAATTGAAAGAAATATCGATACATCGGGAAGATGTATTACAACTATTAGATAAACTGAAGAGTAGCAAATCACCTGGACCGGATGGTATACATCCAAGGGTGTTGAAAGAACTGAAATATGAGATTGCAGATGTGCTATTAGTAATCTGTGAACTATCATTAAAATCATCTGTAATACCTGAAAATTGGAGGATGGTCAATGTAATGCCAATTTTTAAAAAGAGATCCAGGGGTGATACGGGAAACTACAGACCGGTGAGCTTGACGCCAGTACCGGGAAAAATGGTAGAAACCATCATAAAGAACAAAATTATTGTATGTGTAGATAGTCATGGTTTACTGGGAGAGAGCCAACATGGCTTTAGACAAGGAAGATCTTGTCTTACTAATCTGTTATGTTTTTTTGAAGGTGTGAATAATCAGGTGGACAAAGGTGAGTCAGTTGATATAATGTATCTGGACTTTCAGAAAGCCTTTGACAAGGTCCCTCATCACAGACCTTTGGCAAAACTAAAGAGTCATGGGATAGGAGGCAGTGTACTACTGTGGATCAGTAACTGGTTAAAAGATAGAAAGCAGAGAAAGGTGAATAGTGGAGTACCCCAGGGATCTGTGCTGGGTTTGCTGCTTTTTAACATATTTATAAATGACCTGGAAAGTGGAATAACGAGTGAGGTTATCAAATTTGCAGATGACACAAAACTATTTAAAGTTGTTAAAACCCATGAAGATTGTGGAAAATTGCAAGAGAATCTTGATAAACTGGAAGATTGAGCATCCAAATGGCAGATGAAATTTAATGTGGACAAGTGCAAAGTTATGCACCTAGGAAAGAACAACCCAAACTATGGTTACACAATGCAAGGTTCCACATTAGGAACCACTACCCAGGAAAAGGATTTAGGCATCATCGTGGATAACATGTTAAAACCTTCCACCCAGTGTGCAGCAGTGGCCAAGAGAGCAAATAGAATGCTAGGTATCATAAGGAAAGGAATGGAAAATAAAACAAAAGATATTATAATGCCTCTATATCGTTCCATGGTGAGACCGCACTTTGAATATTATGTGCAATTCTGGTCACCGTATCTTAAAAAGGATATAGCGTTATTAGAGAAGGTACAGAGAAGAGCCACCAAAATGGTAAAGGGGATGGAAGGATACCCCTATGAAGAGAGGCTAAAAAGGTTAGGGCTCTTCAATCTGGAAAAGAGATGGCTGAGGGGGAGATATGATAGAAGTCTATAAATTAACGAGCAGAGTGGAACAGGTAAACGTAGATCAGTTGTTTGCATGTCCCCTAGTCTTTCTATATTCTGATGACATAATGAAGCTACAGGGTAAACTATTTAAGACTAATAAGAGAAAATATTTTTTTCACTCAACGTGTAATCAAACTCTGGAATTTGTTACCGGAAGATGTAGTAAAAGCTGTTAGTGTAGCTGGGTTTAAAAAAGGTTTGGACAAGTTCCTGGAGGAAAGGTCCATAAACCATTATTAAAAGGGACCTGGGATATCACTGCTTGACCCAATACAAGCATTGTGGAACCTGAGTCTTTTGTGCAAACTGCTAGGTACTATTGCGCATTGAACAAAAGAGAGAAAGTCCCCATGTTACATACTTGTATACTCATTGTCAATAAGTTTACAAGACAGAACCTTCTCCTGCATATAACTCAATACAGACATGTCTCACTAATGCACCTGCTGCTTCACTCTATACCCATGATCATAACCTACAGTTCACCACCTTTGCCATCACGTTAACCTGCAATCACAATCTCCCAATCATTTCTTAAATAATAGCAAATTCAATGCTCCCTGCTGTCCTAAGAGAAAACTGCAATAAAAAGAAACTCAATTGATATACAATCAGTCTTTTAAAACCCTGGCTTACCATGTTTCTATGGGGCTTGCTTATTTTGGCATCCAAACATGGCTTCTTTCACCACCAGATGCCACCCCTGCATGCTTAATGCTTTTACACAGCTCAGCACTCCCCCGTATGTTAGCCAATCAACAAACAGCTAGCACATGACAGAGGGAGGCAAAGAAACTCCACAAACGCCCAGGTACTGTTACAGCATTTCACAATGAGCCGCTGCTCAGTTACCCTATTGAGACGAAGCATGAAGTCATAATCCAGTAGAATACTACCATATGACTGTCGACTTACTGTCTCTCTACATCAAGAGCTGGCTGCCGAACTGGTAAAAAACCTCTGATCTCCTCTTGGTCAGGGACCCGAGCACGAATAATGTTCTCAAAATCATTATCTATGCATCGGGCATAAAAAAAGACAAAATTAAACCAAACGAACGCTGCCAACTGCTGCCCGAGAAAGGCTTACCCAACACAAGTCACCTAACTCAAACACTCAACTTTATGCATTGAGAGAAACTTAGGAAGAAATTGAGGCCCTTTGATAATGGAAGGTTTTTTTATGACTCATGATAGGATTGAACTAGCACGGAGGTCTTTTTCCTCCCTACAATAAGGTTTTGGGACTGATATCCCCCATTGTTATAATTAGGTAAATTATATGGGTGTGAGATAGTACAATCAGATATTGATTTTGCTGGCTATTATTCTCTGATAGGAGGTTTAGTAGTAGAGGTTTACAATTGGCAAGACAGCATGTTCCAGATCATTCTTTTGGTAAATTTTCTTGTGTAAGGAGGCAATTTTCAAACTGTCCGCACTGGGACAAAGATGGCATGTACTTTTGGCCTGTGGGCATTGAAATCAATTTCCTAAGCTGAAATAGGCACATACATTTGCTCTGAGACTTTCCTGTTGGTATGAAGTTGCTCGCACCTGCTTTTCCCATGGTTAGATAATTGCTAAAAGACTAAGGCACATGTTTGCAAAAGTAATCTATACATGTCCTTTTCTATATCAGGAACACCTTCCTTCAATGTGCCGTAAGCAGACACAGTAACATGCATGGACTTTTAACTCTTTTTCAGACAGCTGGTTAACATAGGTCAAATGCTTTTTTTACTTACATAAATTATCCTTCAAATAACCAGCGATTGAAGGAGACAACACCATGAAGAATAATATTTTTTGTACACTAGGGTGGCAATATTGCCTGTGTAGTTATTTTAAAAACATTAAAATCCTGTATTAGTGATGTTCCAGAGCAGGTCCTAAATATAGAAGTACTATGTAAAGCTATCAATGAACAACAAAATAAATGAATAAGAAGTCTCTTTCCTGCACACCCACACGCGCACATATATCTCATCAGAAAAGGAAAGGAAGAACTAACATTTCCATTATCTTCCATTTCTGAGAAAGCAAATCTTCTTTTCCCTGTCATTTCAGAAGGTGGAAAAATCCTTTCATCCATTTATTAGCTGTAAACATTCTGTCCCCTTTTGGGACCAGGCCTGTGCTTCCCATTCAAGAGTGAAGCCATTTTCAAATCCTAATGTTTTATACACACATCTTGGATACAATGTGAACTCCCCCAACCCCAAAGGCAATAGGGCATTCATTTATACTAAATCAGAAGTGTCACCCTTGGCAACCTGCAGCACTGAAACATTTATTCAGCTTCACAGTCCTGGCACTTAGAATTATTTTTCTCATGCCTGATAGCCAAATTGCAATATGGCAGGTTTCCCTGGAGCCAAAGAATCATTAGTGCCAGCTCACAACATACTTTCAACTGATCTGGCATTTCATATGCGGCTGCCAGTCAGAAATAGGAATGCAAAGCAGGGTGGGCCCATCAGCGTTCAATTACTGTACAGTGAGCTCCTTAATGACTGGCAGTCATTTCACTGAGTAAAAGAAGTGAAAAAAAAAACCATCAAGAAGAGATCCCCGGAGGAAGTCGGTGGCAAGAAGTTTCTACATTCGATTTCCGTATTTATTCATTTTTCCTCTGTGTGTTTCTAAACAGTAGGCCTTAAAAATAATTTAGCAAGGCCCACTGACTTCTGTCAGCTCAGCTATTACCAAAGTCATTGAAACCGAGCAAAATGATATTCAGAAGAAGGTGGCATGTGTAACAGAGAGAGAGGATGTATTTGGAGAAGAGGAAGGTGCCTGGTTGGACAGCAATAACAGGCTAAGACGTATATAGAATAGAGAGAGCCTAAGGAAAGACAAGAGGTAATGAAGACAGGTCGGGGGTGAAAGGGGTGAGAGATGGACGGCACAACCAGATCAGATGAAGCATCATGGAGGTACATGATAGGAGTTTAAGGAACAATGCAGAGCTGCACTATAAACTGAACTGATCTGGATACTGTCAGCGTAAACCTCATCCCTAATTCTATAAGAAAAGCTGGGCATGCTCGTGGAATGCATTTCAACCTCATTTGAGGAGGTGAATGAGGACCAGACGAAGTTCATGGGACAGGCTGAACAAGTTCTTAAATAAAGGATGCAACTGGTGGCCTGCTTCATAAACAAAGCAACCCAGAGAACTGAGAACTGTCCAATTGAAGACCTTCAGTGACATCCAAAGGTAGGCCTAGGGGTCTTCCAGAATTGGGGAGGGGCTTCAGGGGCAGGGGAGACTTCGTTTTGGATTCCAGAAGGTTGGGGTCTTGGTAGGATGCTTGACGGGGGCTTAGGGGGGGGGGTTCTGGTGTCTATGTAGGGAAGGGGATTGCTTGGGAGGCTGATCTGGATAGTAGCTGAATATTGCTGTTATATGGATAATTTATTGGCCCAGCCTCACCCTCATCCAAGCCCAGCCCCTTCTTAAACAGACAGTATTTAGCCATTTAATGCTTTAAACAGCCTGATACAAAAGTATAAGCTTTGAAAATCTACAGATAGGCAAGTTATACATTCACCACTGGTGAACATATAGCCTGTCTTTAACATCAGCCTGAAAATAACTGATTAATAAAGTTTTGTTTATTAACATTGTCTACAGGCATAGAAAATCTGGAGATAGGAGGATGCTGGAACCAGGATTTCAAGACATAGGACTGTGATGAAGTGGGTAACTCATATTTAGAAACAGTCCAAAGAAAGGGAGAAGATAGGCAGCCAGAGACGAAAAAGTAGCTGCAAGGAAAACAGCAAAGGAAAAAGCAAAACAGAGACAAGAAAGACTGTTGCTTTAAGAAAGAGTGGAAGAGCACAGGAGACTACTGGGAGTTGTAGTCAAGAAGAGCTATGACAGAGCTAAGCAGGAGGGAGAAATTGATGCAGAGGAACGTGACATTAATTGGAGCATCCAGTTGAGGTTAATTTACTTAGAGAGAGAGAACCGAGACTCCCAAGGGGGAGAAGAATGCCAGGAAGGCAAAGGACTGCCAGAGAAGCAGAGACCAATTAGTAATGACCATGATAGATCAAGAGCTGCTACTTCAAGTGGAGAACATCATGGTAAGAGCAATCTGTTTCTATGAAGCAGAGACCAGTCAGAGGATACAGTAGCAGGCCAAGGGCAACCACTCCAGGAGAGGAATATCGAAATAAGATGACTAAAGACTTTGCTGATGAGGATAACTGCCTAAGAAGAGAAGACGATGTCTGCAAGTTTGTGTTTAAACACTTAGGGGTCATTTTTTGAGGCTCTGTTTGTGATTTGCATGTCTGAAAACATCCATACAAACATACAAATCACATCCATACCCCAAACACCATTTATAAAGGACCAAATTTACATGTGTCCTGTGCGATCATGTCTGCTGCATGGAGGTATGTCCAAGGCGGCGATAAAAAGATCCATAGGCATCTCTGATTCTAGAATGGTGCTATAAGTTTAAAAGCACCAGTAAACAGGTCCATAGCTATATCTGCTCCTTGGCACAAATAGGAATTTGAAAAGTGCTCCTTTTGACCTGCTTTTAACACTAAGAATAACTAGGGCAGGGCCGTACTGAGGGAAGATCGCGCCCTGTTCGACTTGCACATCGGGCATGTGCCCCCCCCACCCCCCGCGGTGGGAGAGAAGAAGCGCGCCCGATATGCAAGTCGCCGGCATGCTAAGCAGATCTTTCCCTCTCTGCTCTTGCAGGGAGGGAAAGATCTGCTTAGCATGCCGCCGCTGAGAGAAGAAAAAGTGGCGGCAGCGGGCAACAGAAGACAGCTATAATGCGCCCCTTAAACCTTTGCGCCCTGTGCGGCCGCCCCGCACGCACAGGGCTAGGTACGGGCCTGAACTAGGGTGTTCTCTTTTATCGCCACAGAGAAGGATAGCAGATGAAAATCAACGCCTCTTTGCAAACTGCACACTTCCGTTTCTAGAATGGCAGGCCATGAAGCGTATGCGGTAACGTACATGTGTCATTCTGATATGCTTTCATGGATGCGTCTTTGTTGCTGCTCCAGAGATGTCCATGTTTCTCATGTGCACATTCCCAAAATCATACATCTCTCTGCATGTCTCTGAACTCTTATTCTGCACGTCCTCATTTCCTTTATACGTTTGTGGAAAGTTAATCATTTGAGGCAGAGAGGATGCGTTTGGAACGCATTTACACGTGGTCACCTTCTCTGCTGCCCCTTCCATGGAATTTTGGACGTTTTGACATGTACGTCCCAGAGGGCACTGAAATGGTCTTTCTAAAACGTGTCTTCACCTGTACATGTCCAGAATACCCCCTAGGGCAGGATTAATCCTTTGGTAGGCCCTAGGCAAGCAAACACATTGTATCCACCATCATAATATAAATAAATTTACGCCTATTTTATAAAAGCAAGTAGCTACCTATGTGTCTTTATAAAGTAAGCTCCTAGATCCATCCTCAATAGTGCATGAGTGCTGAGACACAAATTTACACCTGCTCCAAAGATTTTTTAAAATCGGGCATGGACTCTACATGTGTATGTGTGTGTTATAAAATATGTAGCAGATACATCGCAATTCCACCTTCCCTGTGCTCAAACTATGCCCCCAGGAATGGTTCTACTCCGATCACGTAAAAGTAGGCATTCAAACTTCCCCCGCATGCACTTTGTACTCATCTATGTGTCTGAGTTTTCTGAAAGCCCTTTTCTACAGGTAAGAGACGTTAATGGGCTGATATATGGGAGCTGTAGAATGACCCTTGGCTCTTGTTGCATACAAGTCCACATTTTCCCAGATTTGGGCACTTGCATGTGCGTTTTGTCTGGATGGGATTCTATAAGAATGTGCAAAAGTGTCCTATATGCCAATCCCAGGTTGGGGGCATGGTGTGGGCAGAGCATAGGCACAGCCTCTAGGGATGCACATAGCATCAGCTATGCCCACTCTACGGCAGGCACAACTAATGCACCTAGAAAAGGGCACATCAGTACACACCGGTTTTATAAAATGGAGCACACGCATACCTCACTTTATAAATAGGTTGGCAACACAGGAGGTTACACAATTACCCTCCACATGTGGAGAAAGCTTTCTAGCATTGCCCTGTAAGGTTAGTAAATAGACCCTTTGATGATAATGTGGCTTGCGTTGCCTACCGTGCATTGTCACATTAACACACATTACCCTAGGAATTAGTTACTAAATCTAGCCCTTTATCCCCCAGTGATACTGGTTTGAATTTTAGTCCTCTTTATAAAGAAGGCATTGCTTAAACAAAATTAGTGCATGATTTTTAAGAATGGTTAAGTGGGGTGCTCTTTGACACTGCAGGAGTAACTTGGAGAAGTCACCCGGCAATGCCTATCCCTTTCCAGCTGAGTTGTTCTACGCTGGCTGGTCTTTTTTTTTTTCCTTGGGCTGCTAAATGTAATTCTTGCAGGAAAAGAGACAGGTTGTTGTTCTCTATTCAAGGATAGCAGTCAATGGCTAAAGCATAATGAGGAGATACCACAGTCACTTTTTTTGTACTTCAACAAAAAACATGACACTTCCAAAGTAAAGAGAGCAAGTACCAGGTTTAACTACAGATACAGATGCTGCCGAATGTCTTTGCAGCCGGCCCTGTCACATCAGCCATAGGAATCTAGTTGCCCAATTAGAATGCACTGCTCTCCTGCATGTTAAGATGAGGGGAATCCCTGGTTGCCTGTCTCAGACTGCGGCTTGCATTCCTCGGATCATGCCTTTTATGAAAGTGAGATTTAAATTGAGCAAATGGAAGTCTGCCATGAGAAATAGATCTATGTTTTGGGATCTGCTGGGTACTCGTGACCCAGACTGGCCACTGTCAGAGACAGGATGCTGTGCTCTAGCCCAGTATGGGTTTCC
The DNA here is from genome assembly GCA_033557465.1 of Ichthyophis bannanicus. NCBI lineage: Eukaryota > Metazoa > Chordata > Amphibia > Gymnophiona > Ichthyophiidae > Ichthyophis > Ichthyophis bannanicus. Next base: position 110,941,269 of record CM066049.1, on the reverse strand, counting down.
TTATGTTCTTATGATGTGTCATCTGGTTCTGATGTTTGCTAGAGAGAAACATCAGATTTTCAGGAACTTTGAAAAAGGGAGGTTTTGGTTAGATCTTTAGCAGAAATGAAAAAGGAGTGTATTCCACCCCCTGCCTTCCTATTTCTGAGGGGGAGGAAGAGAAAGAGGAGAGACCACAAAACTTGTGATGAAAGTTAGAAAGGAAATACACAAAACGTATCAGATTTTACTTCTCATTCTCATAATCCTTTGCTTGACGTTCAATAGATTTATTGTAAAAAATAATAATTCTTAGGGAAGAATGGATGCGAGCTTGGCTTCCACCACTGCTGACCTAGCTCAATCAGAACTTGACGTAAAGCATTAACGTTCCTCCCCCCACTCTACTCTCCTCTTTAGGATGGAGGAGGGAAACCCAAACTGATATATCAGGTCCCTGCATTAAACACCCATAAGGGAGTTCTCCTCCTCTAATCTCATCATACCCATCCATTTAGGATTGGGGACGGAGGCCCTAAGGAAGTGCTGCGGCCAAACAGCATTTCCCCCCTCCTCTCAAGTGGCACGTCCATCAGAGCCATTCCCTGGAAACCACAGGATAGGTGAATATCAGTTCTACTGTGCTCCAAATACTTTCTGGCCCTCTCCTGCACCTTCAAAGGGCGAGCAGCATCCCTAGGCAAGTGCCTGCAGTGCCTAGTAGGAAGCCTAGGCAAAAATGGGTTTGAGTTCTTCTAATAGTTTGTCATTCACTTTCAAAGCTGTCACACATTATATGCATCAATGCTTCAGGCTCTGAATTCAACAGATGCAAGCGAGGTTACTGGAAGGGAAGTAACCCAAATCCAGAGTTAGCAGCAAGCCTACCATGGGGGCCATATTTAGAAGCCTTGTTCATGCTTTGGATGTCCAAAAACTGGGCTTAGAGACGTCCAAAGCACAGAAACGTCTCCAGAGCCATTTTAGAAGCTGTCTCTGGGATTGTCCAAATCTGAATGAGGGCATGGCCAGAGCAGTCCCGGGCACCTGGAGACATAGTTGGGGCATTCTGTCATTGCGTCTAACCCTAGACCTACTCCAAGACACAAATAGCAGTGACCATTTCAGCTAAAAAGAAAAACCTTCCAGAGGGTGTAGAGGAGAATACATTCCCTCTTCCCCCGTACCCAGTGTAATGTCAACGACAGCAACATTGGGATTTGAACCCTGGCTGCCATGTTCCTAGCCAATTACTCTAACCATTAGGCCATCCAAGACATCTAGGAAAATGCTCCCACAGGCATCCGCATCGGGCATGTTCAGGTTTGTGAAGTCGGGTCCGCACCTGGATGTGCCTGCATTTTTTTTCAGGCGTTCTGGCATAGACGTCCCAGATTGTACTTGGACAGATCTTCTAAACATCCCCTCTAAAGTTTAATGAACATTTCTTGTACTTCCATGTGTTTAAAGCAGAACCCATGGGAATGGTAGACGGAGATACAGTCAAACGATGGAACTATAGAAATGTGATAATAGAAGGAAATATTAAAGTGTACAGTTGATAAGACAGCTCCGTTTTCCGCACTACTGAAAGATTTATCTTAGTATTTTCTGAAAGATAGGTGTGTGCTATATTGCCTTAACCCTGTTAAGCATTCTCTATTTTTATTGGCTGAGGATCATTCTACCTTCACCTCTCAGTCACTGCTAAGGTCGTATATGAGAAGAAAATGCCAATAACTTGAAACCTCAAATAAAGAACTGTAAAGAAACCAAAGCAGTAAAGTATAATAAGCATACTAATGTCAGATTCCTAAAAACAATTTCAAGAAGAGAAAAGAGTTATTACTGAGACCGTGAGAATAGCAGGTAATGACTGTAAGGTCTATGTAGTCTGCTCAATTTACATTTTATTGCAATATCATAAACTCCAGCTGAACTCTAGGGATGTGCTTTCATTTGAAAGAAAAAATGAAATGTCAATGACAATTCCTATTTCATTTAGCATCAGAAAGACAATCAAAATGTTTGCTTTCCCTTTAATTTCATTTTGGCTGCCATGTTTTTTTTTAATATAGAGCTGCTCACTGTCTGGGCCCCTCCTTCCCAACCATTACTGTCTTTATTTAACAATTCTTTGGATCTTCACATATCATAAGAAACTACACCATCCCCTCTCCCCCCCCCCCCCACTCTGTGTACAGTATTCTTTGTTTTATTTTATTTTTACTTGGATTTTAACAACACACTCAGAAATATACTTGAATGAAAATGAAACGTGGAAAAAAACAAAAACTTTGTCATTGGGAAAATAAACCAAGAAACTGATATTAACCAAAATTAGACCACAATCAAGGAATTGAGAGAGGCATCAGAAATTACACAAAGAAATAATATGCATAAGGGTCATGCCGAGGCACAGATAGCCGGGATGGATGTCCCATTGGGACGTCCATCCCCACTATTCGGGCCTCCTCCCGACACCCACTAACTTCCCCGCTTGTTGTATGGGGAAGTTAGATGGGGCAGGAAAGGGGCGGCATTAGGGCAGGCAGTGGGCAGGTGTCGGCCCCAGATGTACAGGGCCGATTCCAATGTCTACACTGTATGTCCGAGGCCAGCAGCTTGAACGGGGAACTTATTCCTAGTCGGTGGGGGACAGCAGGCCCAGGGCTCAGAACGGGCAGGAGGGGGCAGAGGACATTCCCCATGGCCCGACCCTGGCCTTGGAAGGCCAGATCGGAGGTCGAGCTGCGGGAAAAGCACTTTTGGAGAGGGCGGCCAGGGATCTTGACTTTTGAATGGAGCCGCAGTGCTATGGCAACCAGACACCATGGCTTCATTGAAAAGCCCTGACTGAGCTATCTGGGCAAGGCCTGAATGTGCAGGCCAGACTGAATTGGGGTCCTGACCTGCACGTACAGGCCTGGACATGATTCTTATCCCGTGGGGCTGGTTGTGCCCCGCGGGATCAGAATCCCGGCTAACTCTGTGCCTCCGGTTCTGACCGGACGCAAAGAGGGCCGGGACATTGATGTCAGAATCGGACCCATAGCATATAATCAATCATGATGGAGTATGACTTATGTGTCAGCCAGAATGAGATGCAACCACATCAGCCATAGGTTCCCCTAGCCAACAGAAATTCCAATAATTGTTTGGGCTCAAAAAAGAGTATTAAAGGAAATGTGACACTTTGCTGGAAATTTTAATACAAATGACCCCCCTAGGGCGAGAATCCTGGGCTTTAACCCCAAGAACTCTCTTCTCCATAGTTGGGTAACCCTTGCCAAATCGGGGAAAATATGAACATGAGAGCCAAAAAACAGACCACTGATATTCCTGAAATAAGCTCTAAGAATTAGTGTTTTGTCTGATTCTAGGGCTGAAGTAACCAGGAGTGTGGAGTGAGCTGTAACCACCTCCTGAGAATTCTCAAGGAACCCTGTCAAATCTGACATCTCGAGAGAGTCTCCAGTCCCAACCAACAGATACTGCACCCTAATCGGGGGGGGGGGGGGGGAGAGGGGGTGCTCCAGGGGAATCAATAAGAATTCCCTGAAGTACTGGTGCACCATCTCCCGAGGTGACACCATAGGGGATCTAGGGAAATTAAGCAATCACAGATTATTTTTGCTAATCTGGCTCTCCAGATACTCAATTTTCCTAGCAGTCACATTACTGTTAACCTGGGTTTCCTGGAGGCCCCGACGATGTCCCAGATCCTCCTCAAAACAGGAAATCTTCACCTCCTGGTCTTTAAACACCCTACAAAGTGCACACAAGTCATTTTTTACGGTAGAAACTTCCTTGCTTACAACTCCAGCAAAAGTCAATAAAAACTATTAATTTGTACTATTGCATCCCATAGCGCATCCAATGACACAATAGCGGGCTTAGCCAAACCCCAAGGAACCCAGGACAGTACCTGCTCCAAATCCACTCCAGGAGCCGCCACAGATGCCAAGGCACCCCTTCCAATGCCTCAACTCCAGGTAGAAGACAGGCGACTGCTGAACCTGTGGCTGGTGAGCCCTCCTCAATCTACTTCAATGGCATACCTTCCATCACACCAGAGGGATGCACTACACTAGACAACTCAGCTGTTCCGGGTCACAGCAGGGGAACCTACTGATCAGGGGAAAGAACCCCACAAAGCACCCAGGTCCGTTGAAGCCTCACACGGACCCACTGAAGGCACTGCATCCGAACCAGGGAGGAGAAATCCACATGCCGCCAAGGTTCTCTACCCCGACGTGGACTCCTCAGCTTCACCCGAGTGTAGGTATAGCTGTTTCCATTTCTTATGCCCCATCGGAATGGTAGTCAGGAGCAACGCAACACACAGCACTCAGCGGGACACCTTCACCGGCTCAACACCCCACCGCCATCTTGCCTCTCTTCAAATACCAGGATCGTACAGTATTCTTAGAGCAGGAGAAATCCCCTTTCGTTCCTGCAGCTATTCAAGATGATGCCAGCTGGAGCAGCAGTGGTGGCAAGAGTGGGGCAGGATCAACAGGACATATGTACAGGTTAAAAGGGGTGTGTGTGGGGGGGGGGTAGACTTGGGCCTGAGGGAACTTGAGGAAGGAGGGTTGGTTTAATAACTTCTGTGGCAGTAGTAGCTTGAGGGAGGTGGTGCAGGTTTTTTTTTTTTTGGGGGGGGGGGGTTGTTCTAAATAAACGAAAATAAAGGATGCTTCAGGGGTTTTTCTTTCCCCCTCCGTTGCGACCCATAGTGCTTCCCTCTGGTGTGATGGCAAGTACGCCATTGAAGGGGAATGAAGAGGGCTCGCCAGCCACAGGTTCAGTAGTCTGTAAAGAGTGAAGTTAAATATCTTGGCTTAATAATCAACTAAAACCTTACATTCCAGGAGCAGGGAAGAAGAACAACGACTACAATGTATACAAAAATAAGAACCCTAAGAAACCTTCGCCCTTTACTGAACACAGGCTCTTTCTGAACCGTTTGCCAAGCCTTAACCCCCCCCCCCGACCCTTGACTATTGTAACCTAATATACCATGGTCTCCCAAAACATGGCTCAAAATAGAATAGCACACCTAATAACCAACACTTCCAGAAGAGCCCATATCACCCCTGTCCTCCATGACTTACACTGGCTCCCTATACTGGCCAGAATAAAATTTAAAACCATCACACTAATACACAAAGTATATTATAATATATTATATATATATATATATATATACACAAAGTATATTATAATAAATACATAATGAATCTGCCCCCTGCCTCTTCATCCTTCTCTCTAAACCAAACAGTACCAGATCACGTAGACCAAACACTGCAAACATACTAAACATACCTTCACAGAAGAAAACATACAAACAATCCACATGTAACCGAGCCTTCTCCCTCTATGCCCTTTCCATATGGAATGCCCTCCCACCTGACCGATGAGGATGCTCCGACCACCCTGAATTCCACAAAAGGCTCAAAACCTTCCTCTTTTGAGAGTACTTTGCCTTGCCCTCCTAAACCTCAGCCTTCCTAATCACATTTAAACCAATACCCAGCATTCCTCCCACCTTGCCCCCTAAACGTCTGCCTTCCTAATCGAATTTAAACCAATCCCCAGCTCTTACCGCACTTGACCCTCTACCTCCCCCCACTTCCCCCCTCCCACCCACCTTCCCTATAAAAGATGTAACCATTGAAGCTTTATGTTCAACTAGTTTTATGTTCACCTAGTTATTCTCTGTAAAACAGCTGTGTCAACACTGTTACCTTATGTTCTATGTAAACTGTCTTGAATCGTGGAAAGATGGTATATAAAAACGTTAAATAAATAAAATAAATTAAAGGAAGTTAAAAAAAAAAAAAGGAAAATATTTGGTGCACACATATTGATCACTGGCTTTCTCTTTTGCATGTAGGGATTAGGGTTGTGTGCAGGACAAACATTTTGGCTAATTTTTGGTTTGCTTGGGAATTTTCCTGATAACAGAGCTTTATTTCTAAAACACCTAAATCGACCTAATGTATATTAATTGGTAGCTTAATGTGTGTTAAAGCAACTTAGCGCACACACATGTTTTCAAGGCATGCCAATGAATGCGCATCCTTAGTAGGGATTCGCTCAACCTATTTTATGCTTTCATGAACTTGGTCATTGCTTGCCCTCCTTCCACTGGTAACTCACTGAGAGGCAGTTTGACGTAGCCATCACCATTGAACTTACTCTTGGGTCTACTCACTTTAAGGCAGAGGTTCTCAACCTGGTCCTCAGGACACACCTAGCCTGTCAGGTTTTCAGGATACGCATGAGACATTTGTATGTACTGCTTCCATTGTACACAGATTTTTCTCATGCATATTCATTGTGGTTGTCCTGAAAACCTGGCTGGCTAGGTGTGTCCTGAGGACTGGATTGAGAACTCCTGCTTTTATGACTTAATAAAAATGACTGTGGTGGTATCATACAAACAGTTAACTTTTTAAAGGAAAACTGAAGAAATTCAACAAAGCCTTGGCTAGAATCTGCAAGAAGCAACATTTTCTTAATGCCAGTCGGTTCTAGCTTAGGATTTTAAACTAGCTTTAGTTTTTCAGTCCTGATTTTGTTCTGGCATGCATGGACTAGTAGTTCTGATTTTCCTAAGTAGTATTTTGGTACATGGATCATCCCACACTGAAAAGACAAAAAATATAGCTAGTTGCTGACACTCTGTCAAGTAATACTCTCTTGGAATATAGGGTTCAGTCTTCATAAAGTCATTAGTCAAAAGAAAAGACAAGATCACAATTACACCCATGCAGATGGCTTTTTTACACGTACAAGTGTATATTACTATATTTGATTTCAAGATCCTGTCACTCAGACCTGAACAAATTTGGCATGCCCTCCAGACGTTTATTTAAATCTTAAGTTCTGAAGGTAAAAATGATCCCAAGCTTCCAAGTCATGGTGCTAGAAATAATAAAGATCCCAAAGCCAAATACCGTCAGTTCATGATATTTGAAGAACTCTGCCTATTTTGGGAGGGACATTATTTACAAATTAAATTTAGCTGAAGCACCGATACCATCTCTTACTGAAAATAAAAAAAAATGCTTAACAAATGGAAGCATTGTTCTGTTGAAAATTATTTATTGTCACAAGGGAAACCTTTTCACTCTGTGAACAATAAGGGGACCTTTGGGATTACACTAAGCTCCTTGTATTTTGAAAAACAACTCTCCTTTTTCAGAATTTTCTTTATAATCCCTAGTTTACAACCCACTTTCAGAACTATGATTAAAGAAATGAATTTACTGTCATGCACTGTAGGAACATATTTGGGGATTCAACGATCTGTGATTTTCTTGTTAGAAAAGGTGATTCCTCTGTGGCAAAAATTTATTGGCATCAATATTACAGGGTGTATGTATCTCTAGAATTGATTTCTTTCTTTTGATTTTTAATGACAGGTGGAGGTAATTGAGGAATAGGTACCAGTGGCTAACGGTAATGGAACCCCTTATGGCCAACAAATTCTCAAAAAGCAGCAAGGAAACAGCTGGAATAGAAGAGGTTTGTCCTAATTTTACCTTACACATGTTCTGTAGTCATAAGTACTGTCAGAGATTTAATAAATACCACTTACAGACATCTTACAAATGCCAGATAGATTTCACTGAGCACCAATCACGATATACCTTTCTCATGGTTTACCGAAGGCTTAGCTGCTCCTACAGTCCTAATGTGCAGGTGTCTTTCTTAATTTCATCATTTAAATTAGTGATTGCATCATCTGTGGCAGCTTTGAAGCACTGCTCAGTTTTGAAAAGTATCCAGAGACTACACTTTGATCTGTATGCAGACTCTTTCCTAAGGAAGCTCATTAAAAATGGGCAACAGTTTAGAAATAATATACGTAGTTAGCTGTGTAGATTTGTTTTCATCAGTACAGTTGTTAGTGATTCGTATTAGCAAAATACACAGTGTTAAGACACAACAAGTGGAGGGGTAAGTTCATAACATGACATGTCCATGAAAGTCACCTGTTTTGTAACAGCAATATAAACGTCTATGTATCTTTATAAAAAGACTGTCTGATCCAAGGTGTAAATGTGCACCTGTACTCTAGTCATGTACACATATACAGTCATTATAAAATAACACAGAGAATCTACATACACTTCATGCAAAAGCAAGAGCACTCTTGCAGGGTGCCTATTTTTTATGCATATGTGCTACTTTACAACAGTCATTTTCAGCATCTTTATAAAATTACTCCTAAAGTAGATTCTTTGCAGGGCTGGATTTTAGATTTTGGTGTCCAAAGGCAATACCAGACAGCAGAACCCAGAGAACAGAGGAGGGGAGGGAAGTTGTCAGAAATCTCCAAGATTGCAGATCCAGAAAACAGGCAATGGAAGGCCACAGTTCCACATGGTGCCTCACCCTAAAGTAAAATGATGCAAACCTTCTTTGGCATGATAATGTGGTGCCTGCAAAATTTGCCACTCTGGGCAGTTGCCTATACCACCTGTGCCTACATCTGGGCCCGAGTCATTGCACTAACCTGCTCTTAGGAATATGGTAGGACACATGGACAAAGGCTTGAGTGTCTTTAAGAACATAAGAAATGCCATACTGGGTCAGACCAGGGTCTATCAAGCCCACTATCCTGTTTCCAACAGTGGCTAATCGGGGTTACAAGTACCTAACAGTTTCCCAAAAAGACACACATTTTCCATAATGCTTGTTCCAAGGTAAGCAGTGGATTTCCCGGTTCCTCTTTAATAATGGTTTATGGACCTTTCCTCCAGGTACTTGTCCAAACTTTTTTAAAACTCAGCTACACTAACAGCTTTTACTACATCCTCCGGTAACAAGTTCCAGACTTCTATTGTGCATTGAGTTAAAAAAATATTCTCTCTTATTAGTCTTAAATGGGTTACACTGTAGCTTCATTGCATGTCCCGTAGTCTTTCTACTTTTTGATGGCATAAACAACCGATCTACGTTTACCTGTTCCAACTTCATTAACTTATAGACTTCTATCATATCTCCCCTCAGCCGTCTCTTTTCCAGGTTGAACAGCCCTAACCTTTTAAGCCTCTGCTCGTAGGGGTAGCCTTCCATAAGAACATAAGATATGCCATACTCGGTCAGACCAAGGTCCATCAAGCCCAGTATCCTGTTTCCAACAGTGGCCAATCTAGGTCATACGTACCTAGCAGTTTCCCCAAAAGACACAGGTTCTGCAATGCTTGTACTAGGTCAAGCATTGATATCCTAAGTCCCTTCTTAATAATAGTTTATGGACCTTTCCTCCAGGAACTTGTCCAAACCTTTTTTAAACCCAGCTACACTAACAGCCTTTACTACATCCTCCGGTAACAAATTCCAGAGTTTGATTACACGTTGAGTGAAAAAATATTTTCTTTTATTAGTCTTAAATAGTTTACCTTGTAGCTTCATTGCATGTCCCCCAGTCTTTCTATATTCTGATAACGTAAACAGTCAGTCTACGTTTACCTGTTCCACTCCGTTCATTAATTTATAGACTTCTATCATATCTCCCCTCAGCCGTCTCTTTTCCAGGTTAAAGAGCCCTAACCTTTTTAGCCTTTCTTCATAGGAGTATCTGTCCATCCCCTTTACCATTTTGGTGGCTCTTCTCTGAACCTTTTCTAATAACGCTATATCCTTTTTAAGATATGGCGACCAGAATTGCACACAATATTCAAGGTGCAGTCTCACCATGGAACGATATAGAGGCATTATAATATCTTTTGTTTTATTTTCCATTCCTTTCCTTATCATACCTAGCATTCTATTTGCCGCCTTGGGTGCCGCTGCACACTGGGCCGAGGGTTTTAACATGTTATCCAGAATGACGCCTAAATCTTTTTCCTGGGTGGTGGTTCCTAATGTGGAACCTTGCATCGTGTAAACATACTTTCGGTTGTTCTTTCTTAGGTGCATAACTTTGCACTTGTCCACATTAAATTTCATCTGACATTTGAATGTCCAGTCTTCCAATTTATCAAGATCCTCTTGCAATTTTTCAAAATCCTCTGGGGTTTTAGCAACTTTGAATAATTTTGTGTCACCTGTAAATTTGATTACCTCACTCGTCATTCCCATTTCCAAGTTATTTATGAATATGTTAAAAAGCAGCGGACCCAGCACAGATCCCTGGGATACTCCGCTATTCACCTTTCTCCATTGGGAAAATTGGCCATTTAGCCCTACCCTCTGCTTTCTATCTTATAACCAGTTCCTGATCCACAATAGTACACTGCCTCCTATCCCATGACATTTTAGTTTTGCCAAAAGTCTGAGGGACCTTGTCAAAGGCTTTCTGAAAATCCAGATACACTATATCAACCGACTCACCTTTGTCTGTTTATTCACACCTTCAAAAAAACATAACAGATTAGAAAGACAAGATCTTCCTTGTTTAAATCCATGTAGGCTGTCTCCCATTAAGCCATGACTATCTACATGTTCAGTAATTTTCTTCTTTATATTGGTTTCTATCATTACAGATGATTTTAATGATAGTTCACAGATTACTATTAGTAGGTCTACAATCTCATATTTGAGTTCTTTCAACACCCGAGGGTGTATTCCATCCAGTCCAGGTGATTTGCTAGTCTTTAGTTTATCAAATATTTGTAATACATCTTCCAGGTTTATTATTGTTTCTTTCAGTTCTTCCAATGCATCACCTTTAAATACCATTTCAGTCATGGGTAACTTCCCCACATCATCTTCAGTAAAGATGGAAGCAAAAAATTCCACTATGGCCTTGTCCCCTCTTAGTGCCCCTTTTACCCTTCTATCATCTAATGGTCCAATACACTCTCACAGGTTTTTTGCTACGAATGTACTTGAAAAAGTTGTTATTATGCATTTTTGCTTCCACAGTAGGCTTTTTTTCAAATTCACTTTTTGCCTGCCTTATCAATGCCTTGCATCTAACTTGCCAGTGCTTATGCTGTTTGCAGTTTTCATCATTTTGCTCCTTTTTCCATTTCCTGAAAGATGGTTTTCTGGCTACAACAGGCTCTCTGACCTCATCTTTAAACTATGCTGGCAAGTTTTTGGACTTCCTTGCACTTTTCTTAAAGCGTGGAATACAGCTGGTCTGGTCTGGGCTATCATAAAGGGATTACTTGTAATCTTGATTTTAAAGACTGAGGTCACACCAGCTCCTTCCCTAACCATCACAACACTGGTGTGACTTATAAAAATACTATCTGCCTATGAAATGTAACTTGCCTTGAGCTCATATTTGTAAAAGGTGTGTAATTAAGAGGGTCTTTGAATAAAGGGTGCTAGCTGTTCGTGTATGTTCTGGGACACACAATGACAGCTAGCGTGGGGCCATGACAGTGTGGTCGATTTCTGTGCTAACTGTAATTCACGCATTGGCATGGTAAGGGGGCAGGCTGGGGCAGAGAGCGGGCGTTGTGAGCATGATACAGTGCAGGGGTAAGCATAGCGCACTGAAACCTTTGTAATTAACATAACTCCACGTTTTGAGGTAGCATTAGATGAAGCTAAGTGCACCTGCGCCATTTGTATGACATGTTAGGGCGCAGAACTCCATGTTAACTGCCAGGAAAATTATGTCCACACCCAGGACAGTTAATGTGATGGTGTTACACCTAAAGCACCATGGTTTTGGAGCTTATTGGCATGTTAGGAGCAATGTCTAAATCTAAAATCCTAATCCTAACCTAAAGCACACACCCATCAAACATATCTTTTATCCATCAGCATGAAGGCCATATTATAATGAAATATGTTGCAAACCAAGAGTGGAGTAGCCTAGTGGTTAGAGCAACAGCCTAATACTCAAGAGATCTGGGTTTGATTCCCACTGGCACTCCTTGTGACCTTGGGGCAAGTCACTTTACCCTGCATTGCCTCAGAAGAAAAGGACTGACAATCTACTTCCGGTCATACCTTGCCAAGAAAACCCAGAGGCAGCTGGGTCATCAGGAATCAGCACTGACTTGATGGCACTTAAAGAAAACAAAGTTGCAAAACACAAAATATTAAATACAACCAATAGTGCACATAGGACTGTGTCATTAATAGTGGAATTTAATATTAAAAATATCAACACTATATACAAATATACTAATGTAATGACACAGTCCTATGTGTCTGAACTATAAATCTAGATTGTGCTCATATTGGTTTGAAATGAAGCCGCTCTTCCAGCATTTCCAGATCTTAAGTATGTATGCCTAGAATAGGAGAAAATCACACGGTATGTTCTTATGTACAAAAGCTGGGCATCAAAATGGCAGATGAAATTTAATGTGGACAAGTGCAAAGTTATGCACCTAGGGAAGAACAACCCAAACTATGGTTACCCAATGCAAGGTTCCACATTAGGAACCACCACCCAGGAAAAAGATTTAGGCGTCATTGTGGATACCATGTTAAAACCCTCGGCCCAGTGTGCAGCGGCGGCCAAGAGAGCAAATAGAATGCTAGGTATCATAAGGAAAGGAATGGAGAATAAAACAAAAGATATTATAATGCCTCTATATCGTTCCATGGTGAGACCGCACCTTGAATATTGTGTGCAATTCTGGTCGCCATATCTTAAAAAGGATATAGCGTTATTAGAAAAGGTTCAGAGAAGAGCCACCAAAATGGTAAAGGGGATGGAAGGATACTCCTATGAAGAAAGGCTAAAAAGGTTAGGGCTCTTTAACCTGGAAAAGAGACGGCTGAGGGGAGATATGATAGAAGTCTATAAATTAATGAACGGAGTGGAACGGGTAAACGTAGATCGACTGTTTACCTTATCAGAATATAGAAAGACTAGGGGACATGCAATGAAGCTACAGGGTAAACTATTTAAGACTAATAAAAGAAAATATTTTTTTCACTCAACGTGTAATCAAACTCTGGAATTTGTTACCGGAGGATGTAGTAAAGGCTGTTAGTGTAGCTGTGTTTAAAAAAAGGTTTGGACAAGTTCCTGGAGGAAAGGTCCATAAACCATTATTAAGAAGGGACCCAGGATATCAATGCTTGACCCAGTACAAGCATTGTGGAATGTGTGTCTTTTGGGGAAACTGCTAGGTACATATGACCTAGATTGGCCACTGTTGGAAACAGGATACTGGGCTTGATGGACCTTGGTCTGACCCAGTATGGCATATCTTATGTTCTTATGTTCTTAAAGCTAAGAAATCTTCTGACCTTTCCTTATTGATTGGACTGAAACTCAATGAATCTTCTTACTATAAAGAAAGCATTTCTTAAGTAAAGCAGGTTGCAAACATTTTAGGTTCATAATGAATGCAGATTTATGAAAGCAGATTTCTTTTAAGTGGGACCGCTCTGGCAAAAACCACTCAGAGTGCTACCTATAATAATAAAACCCTAGCTTGTAAAATATTTGAAAATCCCTCTCTTCAGGCCACATGCAAAAATGTTCAGATCTGTGCAATGCTAGTTGTTGCCTTCTTGAATGGTCTCTAAGTTTTTGGGAGGCATTTGACAGCTCTAGACGGTTGTGCATGGCACCTCTTTTCCTACACAAACTTACCTTTTTATACAGTGCAGGACATTGAATAGAGATTATTTTGTTCAAATCACAGACGGTTATGAGATCCTGCATCTTGGTTAACATAACATGCGCAGAAGGGTGAGAGTATACATAGAAAGAATTGAATGGCATTAAACCCATTAACTGTTGTAAAGTTCCAGACCAAGGAGTGTCTAGTAATAGAGCCAATATTTGCTCAGCAGAGTATCCAAACTGTTTTGCATGTAATGCATATAGAAAGGTTTTAGTTTGGTTAGATCACTCTCCTTCACACTGAGAAAAATGGCGTCTATTTTTCCCTTTGCATACATGCACAAAATTACTTCTGCACAGAACAGGTGTGGCTTTATAAAAGTAACATGTGCCTATGTATATTTATAAAGTCTACCTCCCATTGCCTCAGGTACGAACGATTGCAAGCACTCCAGGGACGGGAAAATACCTACAATACCTGATTGTGACTCACCTTGATCTGCTACTGGAAAAGCGTGACCAAAATAACAAATACTAAATAAACTGTGTGCCTTTCCTGTCTAAGCATCCTGTTACAAAATGCTGAAATATAAAATAGACTTTAAAATATTTAAAAGTGATCTTGTTTTTGCGTTATTTGGAGGTATCGTAATTAGCAGTAGTATGTGAGGAAGCAGAGTTTTATTTGTTAGTTTGAAATAGGAACAGTCTACTTCCTCCTCGGCATAGACTTTTGGCCCTATTCACTACCCCACAGTAACTCAATTTAAAGAGGGTTAAAGTGCATTATTTAGAAAAATAGAAAATTAACGCAAATATAGCCTATCTAGATTGCCCATCTATATCAGATACTAAGCTCTACAATCCCTTCTCCTATCCCTTATAGAAAGATGGAAAAAATGATGGCAGGTAAAGACTATAAAGCAAGGGGAATTGCATGTGCTGTCCTTTCTATCGAACCCCCTGGTCTTCTGCATGACAGGGAGAGATAGTCACCACTATATCAATGCATGAATAGGCCCCACTCAAGTGAATGTGGTCTTCAGTACGCATGTTAATGGGTTACCAAATAAGGCCCTACTTGAATATTAAGCTGTCTTAATGAAGACTACAAACAATATAAAAGTCAGTTTTGACCGCCTCTTGATAAAAGACCTAAAAGAATCTCTTTTATAATGGGCTAATGGAAAAAATATAAAGAGTAATTTTCTAACAGGACTTCTAGATTAAGGCAGCCAAAATGCACCTGTTTTATAAAGATAGATAGGCTCCTACTAGTCTTTATAATATACTAGCATTAAGTGGCAGAGATCACACCTTAAATTCAAGCAAGGACGTTTTACTCCTGCTGGCATTCTGCACACACTTGTTCAAAATGTTGCACTTTTTGTGATTTGTTTTTCTGCATTCTACTCAAGAACAATATGCTTTGTTATTTTCACAAATGAAAATGCAGAATTTTGCATAATTCAGATCTTCTGTCAAAGTAGTTTGAATTTTGTTTGCAGAATTCCAGCAGGAATAACATTTACACTTGCTCTGTAGTAGATATAAATGAACACTTGTCAAGATTAAAGTAATCTGGACACTTTCTTACAAATCCATGTGTGATCCTCTGACTGTGCCCCTGTTGGCAAAGTATGTGCCAGCCTGTTACCCTGCATACTTGTACACTAGCCAGCATTTTACAAGAGGCCATTAATGCATTTAGGGGCATGTTTACTAAAGTGCGTTACCTGGGTAGCGCAGGGTTAGTGTGGGTTTTTGGCACCGTGCTAAAAGGTAGTACAGTGCTTTTGTGCTAAAAAAAAAAAAATCCACACTGCCCGAGCAATGCGCATGTGAGTGGCGCCTGGATAGGACATGGGTATTTCCACCTCGGTGCCGAGGCTTAGCGGAGAGCAGCTACTGCCAGCAAATTGGGTGCTGGTAGTTGCTCTCCATTGAGACCTTAACATGATGGCGAGCTGCGCTAAATTCCAGGGGCTGGCTGTCCCCACCTCCCTTCATCCAGCCTGGAGCCCCATGCTAGTAATGCGCCCAAACCCATAGGGCTTATGGACATGACCTTAAACTTGCACATAATCCTATTCATGACTTTATACCATTATTTCCAAACTGCATTCGCTTGCTTCTCGAAAAATAATATAATATGCAGCTTCCTATAACATCATCCGTTGAATAAGCTCCATTAAAATGAAGGAATTTCTCAACTGTGGAAACATGAAATCTGACAGCACATCTAATCTGCTCGTTTTCCCTTCCTGTAATAATCTAGCTCACCGTGGGTATGGGTGTACATGTGTGAGGGAGTCTAAGTGCCTTCTGTGTAGTTGCCCATGTATTGAGACATGGGTTACCAAGCAAAATCAGATACAACACCCACCATCTATGCTTTAGGTAGCTTGAAAAGATACTCTTGCATCCTTTGCTTTTGATGCATGCCAATGTGATGACTTCTGTAACTTCTGCATTGCTCTGTTTGAATTTTAATTTTACACCACTTTGCATAGCTTTTAGCTGAGATTGCAGCCTATAAATCTGAAAATAGATATTGCATACATATCTTGAGAGCAATCATAAAAATGTAAAACACTGAAAAAATACAAATCTGTATATGTGGAGATTCCTCTGTTATTTCTTCTTTACATATAGAACAATACATTTCAGAACAGAATGTAGTACGGTTCTGTACTGAACAGTGAAGTGGAGGAGTAGCCTAAGGTTTGAGTACTGGCTTAGGAACCAAGACACCAGGGTTTGATTCCCACTAGCACTCCTTGTGGCCTTGGGCGAGTCACTTAACCCTCCATTTCTTCAGAAAAATCCAAGTTAGTCTAACCTCTGTAGTGAGTAGATTATTGAAAACACTGCTCAAAGAGAAAATAATGAGGTTTCTGGAGTCCAATCAGAGGCAGCATGGATTCACCAGAAGTAAGTCATATCAGACAAATCTAATTAATGTCTTTGACCGGGTGATCAGGGAATTGGACTAAGGGAGAGCTCTAGATGTGCTGTACTTGGATTTCAGTAATGCCTTTGACATCATTCCAAACAGGCAACTTATTAAAAAACTGAGCACCCTAGGGATGGACCCTAAAATTACTGTTTGGGTTCGAAATTTGTTGAGTAGGAGAAGACAAAGGGTACAGGTAAATGGAGCTCACTCTGAGGAGAAGGAGGTTACCAGTGGTGTGCTGCAGGGATCTGTCCTTGGTCAGATTCTTTTTAACATCTTTGTTAGTGATATTATGGAAGGGCTGTCGGGTAAGGTTTGCCTCTTTGCAGATTATACCAAAATTTGCAATAGAATAGACACACACACAGGAAGCAGTAGATAACATAGTAATATAGTAACATAGTAAATGACGGCAGATAAAGACCAGTATGGTCCATCTAGTCTGCCCAGCAAGGTGGCAAGAGTAGGGGCACCTGCCGCTCCATGCAGGTCACCTCTCCCCATGTCTTTGTTTAGGGGTGACCCCACCGCTCTGTGTAGGGCACCCCTGTTTTTTGAGAAATTAGATAGTTAAGTTTATTTTGATTTTATCCTGTTGCTTTAAAAGGATCCACAGTGTCTGTCCCATGCCATTTTGAATTCTGTCACCGTATTTGCTCCCACCACTTCCATCGGGAGGGCATTCCAAGCATCCACCACCCTTTCAGTGAAAAAGTATTTCCTGACATTGCTTTTCAATTTACCCCCTTGCAGATTCATGTTGTGCCCTCTAGTTTTACAGCTTCCCCATCTTTGGAAGAGGGTTTGTTTGTTCATTATTTCTCTTTAAGTATTTAAAGGTCTGAATCATATCTCCCCTATCCCTCCTCTCCTCCAGAGTGTACATATTTAGGTCTTCAAGTCTCTTCTCATAAAGCTTCCGTCGCAGGCTCCAAATCATTTTGGTCGCCTTCCTCTGAACCGTTTCCAGGAGGGATCTAGCTAAGCTTGAAGAATGGTCTAGAATTTGGCAGCTGAAATTTAATGCTAAAAACTGCAGGGTCATGCCTATGGGCTTCAAAAATTTAAAGGAGTGGTACAGTGTAGGGGGTGACGTACTTCTGTCCACAAAAGAAGAGTGGGATCTGGGCATGATTATGTCTGACGATCTTAAAGTAGCTAAACAGGTAGAAAAGGTGACGGCAAAAGCTAGAAGGATGCTTGGGTGCATAGGGGGAGGAATGGCCAGCAGAAAAAAGGAGGTGATAGTGCCTCTGTATAAGTCTTTGGTGTGACCTCATTTGGAGTACTGTGTGCAATTCTGGAGACCGCACCTTCAAAAGGATATAAACAGATTGGAGTTGGTGCAGAGGGTGGCTACTAAAATGGTTGGTGTTTTTCATTATAAAGCATATGAGGACAGACATAAGGATCTTAATATGTATACTTTAGAGCAGAGGTTCCCAACTCCAGTCCTGGAGGGCTAAACACCATTCAGGTTTTCAGGCTGTCCCTAATAAATATGCATGAGATGCATTTGCATGCACTGCCCCCATTGTATTCAAATGTATCTCATGCATATTCATTAGGGACAGCTTGAAAACCTGGTGTTTGGTCCTCCAGGACTGGAGTTGGGAACCTCTGCTTTAGAGGAAAGGCAGGATAGAGGAGATATGATAGAGATGTTTACATATCTCAGTGGCATAAATGCCCCGGAGGAGAGCCTCTTTTGACTGAAAGCAAGTTCTATTAGGATTATATAGGATGAGGGTGAAAGGGGATAGACTCAGGAGTAATATATGTAAATATTTCTTTATGGAAAGAGTGGTGGATCCGTGGAATAGTCTCTCAGTGGAGGTGGTAAAGATGAGGACAGTATCTGAATTCAAAAAAGCATAGGACAAACACAGAGGATCTCTAAAGGAAAAGAGTGGACTGTTGTAGTGGTTGATATGGAAGGACAGACTAGATAGGCCATGTGGTCTTTTTCTGCTGTCATGTTTCTAAGTTATCAATGTCCCTGTTTAATGTACATTACCAAGTTTAATTTACAATGTAAACTGCTTTGACTAAAATGATAACAGTATAAAAAACATGTTCAATAACCTCTTTTAGCTAATTTTATACATTGGTAATCAAATAGCCACAAAGAATTTTTCCTGTCTTATTTAAGTGGATCATTTAAGATTAGAGAGAACAACGTCTGGGTGTCAACTACAGTATAACTCAGAGTTTAGAGCAGGTCCTACCCACCCTACCCCACACCCTCATGCCCCAATCTGGTTAATTTTCTCATACAGAGGGGGCATATTCAGTGGCAGTGGTTAGACAAAATGATACACCTAGCTCCCATTGCTTTAATTAAAACCAGATATTCAGCGGCAGAAGATATCTGGGTTCTGCTGCTGAATATCTGGGTTGCCCATCCACTTCATCTGCAAACCAGATAGCAGAAAGCAGTTAGAGTTAGGACAGCCATGCGGTTAGCGGTTGAATATCACTGCTAAATGGATAGTGGAATCATCGCGCCCTCTTCCCCCCACAAACTATTCCGGTTTTAACTTGGCATTTTTTCAGCAGACTGTCGGGATTTTCAGTAGTGCTAACTGGTTAGTACTACTGAACATTGCGATGACCACGTTTTAGTTCAGCACAGGAGTGGAGAGTGACCACAGCTACACCAGTAAATTCTTCGCAAAAATGAATTTTATTGGAAGGACCCGAATTTGTATTTGTGGAGAGTTTACTGGTGTAGCTGTGGTCATTCTCCACTCCTGTGCTGTTTCCTATGGAGGGTTTCCTCTCTTACGTGAGACCACGCATTTCTGCTGTCTAAAGTGTTTTGAATATGCCCCCAAGAGCTCTTTGCAGCTTTTTTTCAATCAACGTTGCATCTCCTTCATTTCATGCCATCTATGCCCCCATCTCTTTAGCTCTACTTCTTCATGGCCTTACCGTTTCTCTCTTGACTAGACTGAAAGCTCCGAGAATTATGTAGTTCTGTATCTGATATGGGCTATAGAAATTATACTATATGCAAAGGTTTCTTAGTCTGACTTACTCCCAAAGTTAGCAGATCTTTGATGTTTAACTTCACTCATTCCTGCTTCTAGTCGAGACAAACACAGTAGGTGTAGACATGGGACACATCTAGGGGGAATGATAAGGAAACACAAAGGAGACCAGGTGAGTCAAGATCTGAAAGCGGCAGCGAAGAGGTGAGTTCTCAGCCTCGATTTGAAAAGGGTCGCAGAAGGCTTGGAGTATAAGTGCTTTCCTCACTTATCTCTCCCTATACCCCTCCTTGGGAGCTCCACTCCGCTGGCAAATCGCTTCTATCTGTGCCTTTCTCTTCTATTGCTAACTCCAGACATCGCTCCTTTCACCTTGCTGCTCCTTATGCCTGGAACAAACTACCTGAGCCTGTACGTCAGGCGCCTTTTCTGACCCTTTTCAAATCCAGGCTGAAAACTCACCTCTTCACTGTTGCTTTTGGATCTTGACTCACCTGATCTCCTTCGTGTTTCCTTACCATTCCCCCTAGATGTATATCCCATGTCTACAGCTACCGTGTTGTCTGTCTTGACTAGATTGTAAGCTCTGATGAGCAGGGACCGTCTTTTACATGTGTCTATGCAGCACTGCATACGTCTTGTAGCACTTTACAATTGTTCAGTAGTAGTATTTCTGATCATAGAAGGTAAATTTTATCTAGGAAAATTGTCTGCACAAACTTATCCATATAAAAAGAAGCAGGCTGGAAATGTATCTGGGCCATAGTAAAAATTCAGCTGGAAGATACTAATACTTGGTGCCGCCTGGCAAAAATTATAGGAAAATTATATGAATAACTTTATCCAGATATATTAGGCTGCACTTTTATATGGATATGTCCTGCTGTAGATTTGCATAAATTATCCAGAAAAAAAACTATCTGGATAACTTATCTGCTCTTTGAATATGGAGTTTAGAAAGAAACGAGACTTTCAGTGGTCAATAGTTTTGACCATAGGTTTGCAAGTCAGGAGTCTCAACCCTTCGAAATCTGAGCACTTCTTAAAATTCCATCACATCCTTTTGGCTGTCTATTATGGATTTATCCGTTGTTAGGTATCAAAGGGTTAAGCTTCTGAGTGAATAAATACCAAATTCTGTCCAAGTTTTCCTTTCTACGGGCACAATAAGATATTTATAGCAGTCAATATGGAGGATCAAGTTACACACACACACACTTCAGGATCCTTGAATTCTCTCAGTGGATCAGCAAACCATCTCTAGAAAGACTAGGACATTATAGAGAGGAAGTTCAGAGCCGACCAGCTTCAAGGGCCATTGCTGTCCCATTTTCTGTCACGCACCCTGAGTCTTTGTTGTCTCTGCAATGCTGATAAATCAATCCATCAAAAAATTTCCTCAGTGAAACTCAATCAAGAAAGGTCATGTCGGCGGGAGAGGAACAGATTAAATTAGCATCAAATTAGACATGGAAAGTGAGTTCTGTCAAAATCATCACAGCGCTCAGCACAATTAGAATATGTTAATTATGCATTTCATTAAGGTAGTGCTCTCTGAATGTGAGATGAAATGTCACTGGGGTAGGCATCCGAAAAAAGGAAGATTGCCAGGCACAACTTTCTCTAGACAATGTGTGACACCTTCATTAACATCAAGAATCGCAAATCTGTCTTGACTTTTTTTTGTAAAGTATTAAATCGTTAACCATTTGCTGGCTCCCATGAATTCTACTGTGGCTTCCAACTTGGAGCACAGGCCCTTTCTGCGTGATCAAATCTGCTCACTTGAAATAGCCTCAGGGGATTACCTGGCAATCACTGGAGGAAGCGGTTTAATGAAGTCTTGCGCAAGGTGTGCTGTGGATAATTCTGTTACCGGGAGGAGGAGGGGGACTTAGAAAAGGACATGGAGACAGTGGAATTCATGGTGGAGCTGATGGGAGGGATTGCAAAAAGGAAACGTAATATGTATTTTTCTTCTATCTCTAGATCACAGAATGTTTTCTACACGATCTTTTCTCCCTCCCCTTACTTCCAGATGTGGAGTTTACGGAGCTAAATTTGATAACCAATAATTTTGATAATTATTTGGCTGGTTTAAACACATTCCCTTGACTTCTAATAAGCAGCTTTGAAAAAGGGCAGTCCCAGGGAGCAAAGTGTTATAATGTTAGATATATGCTCAAGTGAAGATTACACTGCTTTAGTTCTGTTATAATTTTTCTCATTACCATATTTTATTTATTACTTTACTAACAAGATCAAACTTTGAATAATTAAAAAAAAAAATCAGAATGGCAAAATCTAGTGGGACAGTCATTGCATAAAGTTATGTTTGCTTTTATATGATATTACCTCAGTATCTGCACGCAAGCAATGTGGTTTATGGATGTCCATATTCACAATTTTAACTTATTTAGCCATATACGAGTCCTTAACTTAAATGGATGTTATCTGATTTTCAAGTAGTCCACTTTTAGGGGAGTATTCAAATATCACAGTTGTCCAGATAAATGTAGGCTGCATCTCCAGAGTTTCCTGGCTACTTCTCAAGTTATATATTTGGCCCATTCCAATGAGGGCCAAATTCAAATACCTCATAATTACCTTCAAATTGTATAATAAAATTGCCCCATCATTCCTCAACTCCCTCCTTAGCCCACTCAACAACTCAAAAACCAGGAGGACCTGCTCCCAAAATACACTAATAATCCCCACTCATATCCGCAATGCCAACAAAACTGTCAGCGACAGAGCCTTCTCTCATGTAGCCCCTTCCATTTGGAATGCATTACCAGACAACCTCAGAGCTATCAAAGAGCTCCAAACTTTCCGGAAAGAGCTCAAAACCCATCTATTTGTTGAGTACTATTGCCCCTCCACCAATAACAATCTCCCCCAAACCTCCCAGCCCCCTTGATAGACCTTGCTTTCCCATCCCCTCCCTTTCATGCGCCTTCACATATGCTATACAGCATCTCCATATTGTACATAGTTATGCAAATTGTTAAGCTGTACTATCTCGCTTTGTTCTGTAAATAAGGTTTTCAAAGTTATAATGTAAATTTCCAGTTTTGTTCTCTGTAAACCGTCACTGATCTTTGGAAGTGGTGATATATAAGTTCTAATAAATAAATATACATACATTTTGTACATATAAATCCATACATATTCATTTGGAGACCTGGGAAATTTTTAGAGAAAGCACTTAGGCAATCAGCACCCGATGCCCACTGCATATATGCTTTCAATACCAACTGCCAGCTTTATTAACAGCAAACCAACTTAGCAACATACTGAATTTACTTATTATCTTTCATCATTTCCATTCACTACGTGGAGGAAGTTACGAAGACTAACTTCTAAAATCAATTCTTGGACTCTTAGGAAAGATTCCAAGATAAGTCTCGTTTTAGCCATACTTAAGGCCAGAAAGCCATGGAGCGAGGCAGGTTGACTCAGAATAAAGGAAAGTGAGCTGGATGTGACTTAGTTTGTATCATTCAAGCTAGGTCAGCAATTGGGGCTGCTTGGGTTGGATTTGATTCTGGGCTAAACACAGAAGAGTTCATTACATTCAGAACACATGGATCAGTCTTGGGGCTAAGTGGCAGATGCCATGAGGAAGACAAGTTTGAGTCTGCAGCCCGACATTTCTCCCCAGGCAGCACTCCCAGTTCTGGGACAGAGTCCCAACCATCCTTCAATGGTGATGCCTACTAGCTGGAAAAAACGTACAGAGTTCTGCAAGAAAAACACAGACTGCTGTTCTTGCTGAGGAACATCCGGGCAATGGCGCAAATGGGGGGGAAATACCCCAAAGAGGTTCCAATGAAGACCTAGAATGCCAGTTCCACTAAAAAACATTTCTGATTTTGTTGGAAGATCAAAAGAGGACGAGAAGGAAACTGCTAGGCCAAAAATAAAATTAAAAATCAACCAGAATGCATACTTCCATTTAAATCACATTATTTATAAAGTATCATCAGTGTCCACAGCTCAGTCTATGAGAGAGATTATAAAAACAACATACTCTGTGCATTCTTGGTCCTTTGAAACTATGGGCAGTCATAATCCAGGGCATGCCCTGCTGGCCTCTGGCAAATGTACTGCCCCCTCCCCCTTCCCTCCCCCCCACCTCTTCCAATTTTCCCCCTTTCTTCCCGCTTGCCATGAAACACCATTCCGTTCTTTGCTTATACTGCTTTATTGGTGGGTTACAAAAGGCCACAGCTTTCAGGCCATGCTTGCATTACATCGAGTATAATGGTGACGACAATAATGCAGTCAAGATAACCATAACAATAATGCAAACACCATCATAACCACCATATTAATAATAATAATAGTAATAATAAAAATAACAAAAACAATAGCAACCCAGGACCACCACAGAGGGGTACCACACACCGTTGTTGCCCAGTTTGAGCCCCTGACCCTCCCTGTAGCCCAGATTCCCATCATTTGTCCCTCCATCAACTGCTCTATGTTGGTGCCTGGCTGCAACTCTTGTGTTTTGCATTTGTGGAAACCAAGGCCAGGCATTCTTGACTCTGATATATGACCCCTGTGTTACCAGGCCCAGGCATTCCCAACTGGTGCCTTTGGACCCCCATTTTCAATGTGGTACTCCTCTTTTTTTTGTGTTGTCCTGCCACCAGGAGAGGCTGTGGCCCAACTCCCCATAGTGAGCACTGAAACGACAACTCTCTGAAGATCCTCTGTTGAATAATTCTAAGCCTGTCCCATTCAAGAGTACCTTGTCCTCCATGTACACTGATGTTCCCCCTGCTTCGATGCCCTTGTATTTTACCAATGCCGGTACAAAGTTTCTCATTTCGGTGTTCAGCTTCCTTCTGCTATTCTCTCTACCCTCTGGTCTACGTGCCCCTACTTATTTCAGCCATTGGATAACCTGGGACCAGATGATGCATGCCCTTAGCTCAGCATGTATCTAGGCCAGGTCCCTTTTGATCTGGATGATCAAATCAGTGCCCTTGGAGGACACCAGATCGTTGCCGCCCAAATGCAGGACAATAAAATCTGGTGGGTGGTTTACCTGGAGCTGGCTAATGAGCGTAGGCTGCAGCTGATCCCACCGCATCCTCCTTTTGGCCATCCATTGTATGTAAACAGTGTCCAACTGGGTGGAAGTCGAGTTGCTTTCTGAAACGCTCATCGACCACTTTCCTTCTCACCCAGATGATGTAGGAATGACCCACTATCCATATTGAGATCGCTCCATGACCTAGTGGGTAAGAGGAAAGAAAGTGGGGGGAATTAACTCCAGAACATTACTGCCTGATGTATAGTTTATACCTATCAGAAACCCATCTACCGATGGCTTGGACCTGTCCCGCCCCAAAGCTCAATTTATGTGTAGTAGTTGCTGCAACTATCAGTCCCCCCTACCCCCCACTCAAATCCTGCCTCCCCTACCACCTTACGTCACATGGCCTTGAACTGGTACTGGAATAAGCAAGACCCATTGCCATGCCAGAAGAGGGTGCTCCTCAATGGCGGGTGGACCCACAAATATTCCTCCATGGCAGCCACGGGGCAGAGGTCCCAAATCCTGGTGGCATTTAGCCACACCATTCTTCGCTTCCAGAGCTGGTCAGTCTTCAACCTATCCAGGAAGAGCCTCACCCTATCTCCCCCCCATCGTGACATCCTCTACCCTGAGGCCAGAGTCTGTCGTGTCTGACTTGGACTGAGGAATTGCCTCACTCATTCTGAAGGTGCCAAAAAACATCAACAATTGTGCCAGCTTGAAGCACTTCTCTTCAAAGCTGTCCTTGGTCACTTTCACTGCATTCAGGAGGACTCCCCTAAGCATGAGCAGGATAACTGGCCTATGCCCATCTGGACATTGTGTGGCCTCCCTGGCCTAGCCTTCCATCACTTTCTTACCATGAATTCCTTCATTACGTCCTGCTTCACCCCATTTTCAGGAAAAAAAACATGCCAGATAGCAACAGCTTAGCATGCCAAAATGAGGTACCATTCTCCCACAGCCATGTCATAAAATCCAGCAGTTGCCCAAGGGTCAAACCTTGCTCCAGGTTGTACCCTCACTGCCTGAAAAACTTTGCAGCCAGACCCAGGCTCTCCAGTATGTCTTCCATATACTGACTGAGAGTGTTCCACATTTCCACTGGCTTGGGCATTGTCCTGCATGCTGCAGTCGGGTTGAGCCACCAGAAGCGCTGGGGCAGGCACACATGCCCATGAATGTGGTACAGTGCATCCCCCCTGCCAGGCTCACATGACAGTCAGCACAGCAAACTTACCTTAAAGCTGTGGGTGGCTTGCTGTGCTGCCTCCACTCCAGGCTCAGCAGCTCTTCGTTCCTGTGCTGAAGTCTTGAGATTCATAAGACTTTGGCTGGGAGAGAAGAGCCGCCGGGTCTGGAGTGGAGGCAGTGCAGCAAACCACCCTCGGCTTTAAGTTAAGTTTGCTATGCTTCCTCCATGTGTGGGCCCAGCGGGGATGCAGGCCCCGCCCTTAGTACGCCCCTGGCATCAGCTATCACCATGCATTGCCCTGCCCTCCTCATGTCTATAGACTTCTGTTGACTTGCTGCAATCTTCAGTCTCTGAAGCAAACTCACAGCATCTAATGGTGCAGGAAACAATGAGCAGCCAAACGGGAGACGGGAGCTTTAAACACAAGTTTCGCAGGGCGAAGAGCATTTGTTGCAGTCTGGGGGAAGAATTCTTGCAAGGATCTGGAAGACAAGGAGCAGGAGTGCCTGCTGGAGCGGGAGGTATTTTGGTCCCCTACATTTAAGTGACATATTTAGATCTAGATACTAATATACTGGTGCTCATGTTTTTCTTTTCTTTTTTTTTGGCGGGGGGAGATGAGAATTAAAAACATATTTATATTATGGTGGGCGGTTAAGGCTTCCAGATTTTTTTGCAGGCAAATCTGGGACATTATCTGAAGTGTGTCCAGGGGCAGGGGAAGAAGGAACACCTTAGTTTCAGGTTTAAAAAACAAAGGGTGGAGGAGGGAAGAGGAGTCATTACCCCGTCTTCCCCCAACCAATATACATCCATCCCGTGACAGCAATAATATCACTTCCAAGCAGATAAAGAGACAAAAAATAGAAACAGTGATGCGATTTCCCTGTATTTTGCAAATATAAAGAGAACGGATGGAAATTCTAAAAACTGACACATTCAAATCACTACATTAAAACTAGGTTTTTTTCTACCCCTCCCTTCCCCACTGTTGGAGTTGGGGACAAAAGGCTGCCAAACAGCTGGGAATTGGGGATATAGCTCTAAAATCAGAGACTATCACCAAAAATTGGGGACATCTGGTAACCTTATGAGAGGTGCAATGCACTAGTTTGCCTGTGGCTACCAAAAGGTTAACCCTGCCCTTGTGAAATGCAAGTAATGGGGAACCAGAACACAAAGCAGGGATGACGGCTACCCTGGGGGAGCATAAAGAAGCCCTTTGCTTTAGACAAGGCTTGAGAAAGAAGGTGTTTGGTGAACAGCAAAGAGAATGAAGAAATTTCTTACTCTGACACTTTTAGAAGATACTGGATGGGATGGTATACATACATCCAAGGGTGTAGAAAGAACGGAAATATGAGATCACAGATTCATGACAGATTGCAGGCCTACTATTAGCAAAATCATCTGTAGTTCCTGAAGATTGGAGAATGCCCATTGCAATGCAAATTTTTAAAAAGGGTTCTTGGGGTGATCCGGGAAACTACAAATTGGTGTGCCTGACATCAGTATCCATTGCACAGAATACAATTATTGAACATGTAGACAGTCCTAGTGTAATGGGAGACAGCCAACATGGATTTAGCCAAGGAAAATCTTGTCTTACTAATCTGTTATATTTTTTGAAGGTGTGAATAAATAGGTAGACAAAAGTAAGCTGGTTGATATAGTGTATCTGCATTTTCAGACAGCCTTTGACAAGGCCCTCATGAGAGACTCTTGGCAAAACTAAAACGTCAGAGTGTACTATTGTGGATCAGCAATTGGTTAAAAGATAGAAAGCAGAGGGTAGGGCTAAATGGCCAATTTTCCCAATGGAGAAAGGTGAATAGTGGTGTACCCCAGGGATCTGTGCTGGGTCCGCTGCTTTTTAACATATTCGTAAATGACCTGGACATGGGAATAACGAGTGAGGTAATCAGATTTGCAGATGACACAAAATTATTCAAAGTTGTTAAAACCCAAGAGAATTGTGAAAAATTGCAAGAGGACCTTTATAAATTGGAAGACTTCCATGGTGAGACCGGACTTTGAATATTGTGTGCAGTTCTGATCATTGTATCTTAAAAAGGATATAGCAGAATTAGAAAAGATATAGAGAAGAACCATCAAAGTGTAATTTTGGTAAGGGGGATGGAAGGATACCCCTGTGAGGAAAGGCTCTTCAACTTGGAAAAAAGATGGCTGAGGGTAGATATGATAGAGGTTGCATAATCAATCTCTGGAATCTGTTACTGGAGGATGTAGTAAAAGCTGTTAGTGTTTAAAAAAAGTTTTGGACACGTTTCTGGAAGAAAGGTCCATTAACCATTATTAAAGAGGACCTGGGAAATCCACTGCTTACCCCAGGACAAGCATTGTGGAATCTGTGTACCTTTTTTTGGACCTGCTAAGTACTTGTGACCTCGATTGGCCACTGTTGGAAACAGGATACTGGGCTTGATGGACCTTAGTCTCACCCAGTATGGCATTTCTTTTGTTCTTAAATAAACAATGGACATGTAGAACGTAAGGCCCACAGGAACTAATAGGATTTTAGCTGATAGTAATTCTAATTGGATTACTCCAATTATAAACGAAAATATACTTGCATTTGGGAATTTTTTAAAGATATTTTAATGATTTTAAAAGTGGATCATCTGAACACTGAAGCCAGTATTCATTTGCAGTATATTTAGCTAAAGTTAACCACATAAGTTGTCTATTACTGAATTTACTCTTAGAAATTTAACCAAATAACATTAACCAGACAGCACTATCCAGATAAAAGTTAACTATTTTCTGGGGTGGGAAATTCAAAATATACAGGCCGATATATTCAGCCTTCAGCAGTCAGGATTTTTAAAATGCCAGCGAAAATGAAACTGTAGAGTTAGAAGAAGTGCCCATGTAGACGTTTCTGTTGCATATCCGGATAGTGGTGATATTCCACCACTATCCGGCGATATTCCTCCACTATCCAAATAGCCACATTGCATAAAGTTAGGCATGCTTTTCTTTTGGATTAAGTTTCTGTTGTCACTTATCTGGTTGGCAGACTGAAAATTTTACTAATCAGATACTGTACGTGTTTGCACTATCCTCGTCCTGCCCACGGATCGCCCAAATAGTGTTGTGGTGGTTGGAAGGAATATTCAGTGACTCATCCAGGTAGTGCCATTGAATATTGGGCTTACTGGAGATTATTGGGCCTTGTGATAAGGAAGCTTATCATAGCTCAGGAAGGAGCTATAGAAAAGGTGAAGTGACTCTGAACAAGCAACCTGTCAGTTCTGGTAGAAATATGAAAACAGAATTTTGCCATAAAAGACTACCAGTCCCAGAATGCACCAGGTTTCCAACAGCCATTAGAGGAGCTGAAGTGAGGAAACGTGTGTTCAATCAGGAGGGCTATGAGGTAATCCCTAAGCACTCATCTCAAAGGGCAGGGCCTGATTCAGTACAGCTGCGCTGTGTTAGGGAGGATCACTCATCTAAGCAGAATAAGAGTAGAGTTTATTCTACAGATGACCATCTTCATGATCACCTTGGATATCCAGAGAATTGTCCTCAGTATCCGGAGAATCAGCTTGAGTTTGATCATCAGTTTCATCTGAAGGATCATCAGAAGCAAAAGCCAAACCGGACGGACAGAGAGGGAAAGAGACCCTTTGGAAGAAGGAAGAGAAAAGCCTTTGAGAGGTCTAGAAGAGTCCAAAGCAGTACGTATACTGGGAGGTATTCCAAGGGCCAGCATACACCATTGGACTGGAGAAAGCCAGAGGAATGGTGCTGCAGAGCTAGGAATCTCCAGAGGGTACCTGTGAGGGAGACGGCTGCACGTGGAAGGGACCCTAAGACCTGTGCCAGAAGGTATGTGAAGAGAGATCCAGTGTCCAGGGATCTGGATTGGAAGGCTGGACATAAGAACTGGACTACATACTGGCCAGGCTATATAGAGAGGAACTCTAGCAGCAATGGAAGCTCAGGTATGAACACTGATCTATGCCCTAGCTATAACCTTGAAAGACAGCAGGGAAACAAGTATTCTCCTGAAAATGCTCCATTGAGAGATTCATCTGTGCCAATCCATGATATTGAACCCATGCTTGTTGAACAAGGGGGAATAATAGCAGATGAGGATCCTGTTTATATGGACTGCTCTCTATCTAAACTCCGTTGGTAACTTTCTGTTACAAAGTACAGCAACCATCACAAAGATATACAAATTTGTTCTTTAATCTACTCAGAAAAGCTCCTGAAGCAGGATTTGACCCACACAGTGGAAGGCAAGCCAGCTAAGGGGTTTCAGTTGGTAACTGCTAGCAATTAAGCCTTACCTAATTGCTTGTGAGCTAGGAGAGAATCACTTCTGTATCTATGTGGGAAGTAATCAGAAGTTAACCTGAAAAGAACAGTTTGTTTCTTGCTTTGTGGCTTTTCATTTGTTGTTTTCCTGATTTTGACTTTGTTTTTCCAAGTTAACACTGAAAGCAAGTAACCTAATTTATGTGCTACCAAGCATATCTGTGTTGGGAGAAATAACCCCATAAATAAATATCTTATTGGCTTTACCCAAGAGCACAACTAAATTATTGTCAGCAGCTGTGTCTGGTGTGAATGAACTACATTGCCCACAATACCTTGCAAATCATATAGAAATATGCACTTGCCAAGAGTGTGAAGATTCTCACCCAGGCAGCCGTCTGACAGCCTGTAAGATTGATCCACGAAACACCCAAATTCACTCGGATAAATCTTTTGAATTTTGGTCTTGTCATAAAGAAGTGAATCAGTAAAACATTGGCAATTCCAATGAAATGTGTGAGTTCCTGCATGATTATTGGGGAGTGGTGCTGGAACACGTCCAGAGTGTGATTGGTGCCTGGATGGAATGGACCTATGCTGCCCTGCTGCTGTGAGAGGAAAAGCCTCTGAGGAAGCGGGAGGTGGGACCAATGGAAAGAAGATTTGCACAGGTTGCTCGAAAAACAATCTTGTCCCATTGGATAGAGACACAGGCACCAATGGGCATGCAGTGGGTGAACAGCATGCGTAAGATGGCTGAGTGGATGCTGAATGAGTGAGTGCTGACACACTCTATTGTCCAACAGCATTACTGAGAGCTGTGGGGCAACTTTGTTGCTGGTCTGTAATGCACAAGGGATAACATGGGGGTGGAGGCATGCTTCAGGGGTGGAGAGTAGGGGTAGGGGAAGGGAGGACTAGGACAGGAGGAAAAAAAGGAAAAAGACCATAGCACTTGGCAGTTGATGTCTGTTCTTGTTAAAAGCTGGTTTCTATATTTGATGACTGCAAGCAGTATTCATGGAAGTGTAATTTTGGTGAGAATCATGTAACAACGGAATGCCATCTGTGCGCTCTCAATAAAGAGGTTATAAAAAAAAGAATGCAGGGAATCATAAGGGAGGGAATGGGGGCAGGGATGTTGTGATGCCTCTATCGTTCCATAGTGTGAACGCACCTTGGGTGGTTGTGTGCAGTTCTGGTCACCATATCTTGGGAGGGATGTGGCTAAGTTGGAGGGGGCACGGAAAGGAGCCACTGGGGTGATGGAGGGATGCCCCTATCAGGAGGCGCTTGAGGAGTTGGGGTTCTTCAACTTGGAGGGGAGATGGCTGAAGGGAGTTGTGGTGGAGGTCTAAGGATTGATGAATGGAGTAGGTCAGGTAAACATAGATCATAAGAACATAAGAGATGCCATATTGGGTCAATCCAAGGTCCATCAAGCTCAATATCCTGTTTCCAACAGTGGCCAAACCAGGTCGCAAGTACTTGGCAGGTTCCCAAAAAAGTACAAAGGTTTCATGATGCTTATCCTGGGGTAAGCAGTGGATTTCCCTGGTTCTCCTTAGTAATAGTTTATGGACTTCATCCAGAAGCTTGTCCAAACCTTTTTTAAACCCAGCTATACTAACAGCTATTACCACATCCTCCAGTAATGAATTCCAGAGTTTGTGTTGAATAGAAAAATATTTTCTCTTATTAGTCATAAATGGGATAAATTGTAGCTTCATGGCATGTCCCCAAGGTCTTCCTCCTTTTTTATGGAATAAACAGCCGATCTATGTTTACCAGTTCCACTCCCTTCATTGATTTGTGGACCTCTTATCGTATCTCCCCCCAGCCATCTTTTTTCTGGGTTGGGGAGCCCTGGCTCTTTGGACTTTTCCTTGTGGGGGTATCATTCCATCCCTTTTGCCATTTTGGTGATTCTTCTCTATATTTTTTCTGTAACATTGGGATGTGGTGACCAGAATTGCACATGGTGTTTGGGGTGTGGCCACGCCATGGAGTGAAGCAGGGGCATTGTGGTATCCTTGGTTTTATTCTACGTTCCTTTCTTATGATTCCTAGCATTCTATTTGCTTTCTTAGCTGCCACTGCACACTGGGCCGAGGGTTTCAATGTATTATCCATGATGATGCCTAGATCCTTTTCCTGGTCGGTGGTTCCTAATGTGGAACCTGTCATTGTGTAACTGTAGTTTGAGTTGTAATTCCCTAAGATCAGCAGTCTGTCCTGTGACTAGTGCGGTTGGACATGCTGGCCCTATTTCTGCTGCCAGTGTTCCACGCATGTACAGGGCATCTGTGTGGGCAGCGCTCTCTGTGGACAGGAGGGGGCCAAGCGAAAGCAGATCAGAGGAGTGGCCAGCTGCTAGGACATGCAGGGCCTATTCAGGACAGGCCCCTGTACATCCACTGGCACACAGATACACGCTCGTCTTATTCCATCCCAAAGGTGGAATAAGTCTCAGGTGCCCCCCCCCCCTCCCCACATTGTGCACCACATACCCGGTACCAGTCCTATGGCCATGCTGTGCCCCAGCAGCCATGATTGGCTCATAGCAGCTGCTAGTGATGGCTTGACAGTGGACTGCAGGGACAGATGTATGCCTAGTGATGGCTTGTTACCATGATGCCAGAGTGCCGCTACTCCCTTGCATCAGCAGTGGTATTCTGGCGTCGATCTGCTCAGCATACATGGAGGGCCTGGACGTCCATGTTCCTGATTCTGCCATCATAGGTATGTCCGGACCCCGTGACGGCAGAATCAGGTATATCTCCAGCATGTCTTATGCATTGGGTGGGCAGGGCAGCCAGATGTGTGGGGATCGGAATCAGCGTCCATGAGCATAACTTTGCACTTGTCCACATTAAATTTCATCTGCCATTTGGCAGATTGGTTGTTTACTCCATCAAAAGGTAGAAAGGAATATGCAATGAAGCTACAATGTAACCCATTTAAGACTAAGAGAAAATATTTTTTCACTCGACGCATAATCAAACTCTGGAATTTGTTACCGGAGGATATAGTAAAAGCTGTTAATTGTAGCTGGGTTTAAGAAAGGTTTGGACAAGTTCCTGGAGGAGATGTCCATAAACTATTACTAAAGAGGACCCAGGAAATCCACTGCTTTCCCTTTGTGGGAACCTGCCTATGATTTTAAATAATTCTGTGCAAACATTTCAAAAAAGTTATAGCTGTAGAAAGCATGCTTTGGTCGTAAGAAATTGTAGAGAAATTATAAATCAGTCTCTTTAAATCATGGCATCCTTTTGTTATAACATTCAACAAATTTACTTCTAAAATTCACTGAAAAAGACGAGTGAATTTTAGCAATATTCATGCCAGCTTATGCTATTGCCATCAAGATGTCCTCTGCCTCTTGGCTATATGGCTTGGGATGATCTCTATTTTAAACCCTCTTTCAGTAGATTTCTGTGCCAGTGCTGCAGTGTGTGTGTGTGCTATCGAGCAGAAAGCCCTGGGCTGGCAACGCAGCTATCCTGCTATTCTCTGTCCTAAGGCTGGCACCAGTGCAGATGGGAATAACCTCAAGGGAGAAAGAGAGGGGTGAACCTTGTACTCGGATGCACAACTTAAGATAGCATCTTAAGATGTATTAATTAAGGACACTTTAAAAATAATTAGAGAGAGACTGTGATTCATAATCAGAAAACTGTGATTTGGCAGCAAAATGAATTGTCAGTGTGGATCCAGTTCAATGATTAAAATGAGACAGACTAGAGAGAGAGAGAGAAGTCGGGAATGCAGAATTGTATAATAAAGAAATACATACTGCACATCAGAAAATACATCATGAATTAAAGAATGAAAGGTAAATGCATCCGAAATAAAATAAGGCAACTAATTACGAGTCTCCTTTCCTTCCACGGGTCCAATAAATTGTGATTCACTGAAATTCCCAGTTTGTATATCGCACATTCTTTGGCTCTTTCAAATACTGATCCAATAACGACCATGCCATTATGCAAAGAATCCACTTCTCCAAGACCAGATATCTCGTTTTCTAGATAGTGGTGGTGTTCAAAGAATTCTAAATATTGCAATGCCAATGCATAGGTAAAGTGAAGGGAGTTTTCAGATAAAGATTGGTCCCATTTACAGTGAACTCATTACTTTGGAATAGATATTTAAGGAAGATTCTTTGATTAAACACCTGCATTCTTCTCTATGCCCGAAAAACCTAAATAACCTAATACTGCAGTGCAACCCATCTTGGCCTGAGAAAGAGCATCTTGGTTTTAGTTTCATTTAAAATCCTTACAGTCTGACAATAAGGCCAAAACCATTCAGTCTTTCGTGATTTCAAGCCAGTGGAAGAGTAGCAGAAGCAGGAGTTCTCAACCCGGTCCTTGGGACATACCTAGCCAGTCGGGTTTTCAGGATAGCCACAATGAATGTGCATGAGAGAGATGTGAATTCAATGGAAGCAGATGGACTCCATTGCAAGCAAAGTAATACTCTACCTGAAAGCTCTCAAAGGGGTTTAAGTGTTCATTTTCAAAAGTTAAATCTTTTTTTCTATACTGCAAAGGGGGAGTTTTTTTTGTTTTGTTTTTCTTTTGCTTGTGGTGTTGGGCAAAGCTCTGTCAGAGTTCATTGTCTTTGTTGCAACTACCCATTCACAGCTTACTCTTTGAAGGCATTGATCTCATCAGGTGTTAGATCCCTCCCTACCCACTCTGGCATCCACCCACCTCATGTGAGCATCCTTGCTTTATAGGACAACTCCCCAATTACCTACACAAAGGGACATAGAACAGCACTGTTAGAATACACTTAAAAGAGGTTAACTGCTTTTTTTCTTAAAGGACAGCTGAGGAACAGGTAGGGACTTTGATAGGTCTCTCTCTTTTACTTCGACAGGTACCAAAGTTCCATTAACTAAACAATGGCTGGGAAAATATTGCTAACACTTTTTCCCCCATTACAGCTTCTGCCTCTGTCCAGACAGAGGTCCCAATACCAGTTGCAGGACCAGTTCCATGCATAAGATGCTGCATGCTGAGGCTCACAGGAAACAAGGGGAGGAGCTCAGAGAAAAGGTGGTGAGGCTGAGAAGCATTTGAGACAGTGAGAAGTACGTTGATGAGATGCTTCTTGAAACATCCAAGCTCTCCGACAGACATGAAGCTGGGAGACTACAGAATGAAGAAGGTTGGACACAAGTCATCAGAGTCTGCAGTATCAACACTCCAACTCCAGCCCTTGAATTGAAGAACCAGTATGCAGCCTTGGTCATGGAAGCATCCCAGGAAAGGGAAGAATCACAACTTGAGCACCCCAATGTTGCAGAATCAGTCACCACAAGGAAGTGAAGGCTAGTGGTGGTTGGTGACTCTCTTCTGAGGGGTACTGAGGCGTCCATCTGCTGATCAGACTTGATGTCCAGAGAGTTGTGCTGTATGCCAGGTGCCAAAATCCAAGATGTTACAGAGAGTTTGAGTTTGCTGAGACTCATCAAGCTTACTGATTTGTTGCTCATCCATGTCGGCACAAATGATACTGCTATGTATCCCTCCAAGAATATCAAAAGTGACTTTATAGCTCTGGGACAGAGGGTGAAACAGATAGGTGCACAGGTGGTGTTCTCTTCAATCCTCCCTGTTGAGGGTAAAGGCAGAGGCAGAGAAGCTTGTATCCTGGAGATGAAAGTATGGCTGCATGGATGGTGTCATTGAGAGCGTTTTGGTTTCCTGGACCATGGGATGATGATCCAAGGGTTGCAGACCAGATATGGTGTCCATCAAAGTGTCTTCAGCAGCAGACTGGCTAGCCTACTGAGGAGGACTTTAAAGTAAATTCATTGGGGATGTGTGAAGAAAGTCCCCAGGAAAATGAAACATAAAATACCTCTGTAGAAATGGGTAAAAGTGGCAACTTATGGAAAGTAGTGTGTATAAATGCCTGTGGCATGGGAAATAAGATCCTAGATGTTGAGGCTTTAAAGGAAGAGGCTGAATTGGATTTAGTAAACAAAGAAATTACCCAGCTCAAGGCAGAGAAATACCAAATCAAAAAATATAACCCAAGCTTCAAACCTCCGTGTGTATCATTAAAACCCAAAAGTGCAATTCTTTTTCTTTTTTGTCGGAGTAGCCGATTAGAGGATACAGGAACTATCACCCGTCCCCCACCACGGTCACTCCATTTTAATCATTAAATGCTTGAAAAAACTTTACAGCTTTACTTATCTTGCTTGACTTCAGCCACTGAGGAATTCAAAAGACACAACGTGCCACGTTTCGAGCCCTCCAACAGTCACCGGCTCTGCATCAGGTGAAAAGCTAGAATCCCTTAAAAAATGGCTTTTACTTCGATGAACACAACGGTCCGGTTTTAAGAGATGGCGTGTGACGTCAGACGCACGTAAAAGAATCTAATAGCCAATCAAAAATGCCTGCTGTTCAAGCATTAAAACTTGGGAACACCCACTGACAGGGAATCCCAATGACGGTGTGGATGCTTTCTGCTCACAATAGTGTATGCCATTCGACAGAGCCATTCAGACCCCGGGGGGAA
Source organism: Ichthyophis bannanicus (assembly GCA_033557465.1). NCBI lineage: Eukaryota > Metazoa > Chordata > Amphibia > Gymnophiona > Ichthyophiidae > Ichthyophis > Ichthyophis bannanicus. The sequence goes on along the minus strand of CM066049.1, from coordinate 110,904,741 downwards.
ACAGTATCCAAACGAAATATCCATTGTTGCTCAGTCCGTTGCAATTTAGCAATGCGGTCCCCTCCTCGGGGATCCAGTGGAATGAAATCAAGCACCCTCCAACGTAATTGTTGAAACAAATGATCCTCCTGTAAACAGTGGCTGACCATGGGCGCCGACATTGTTTTAGTTCTCAAATGGGACGCATGTTCCCCCAAGCGAAGTTTGACAGCCCGGGTGGTCCGGCCAACATAGTGCAATCCACATGGACAAATAATCAAGTACACAACATAAGATGAATTGCAAGTAGTGTGCCAATTTGAACTGTAGACAATTGATGTAGACATATCCCTCCAGCTGGAACCAGTCAATGCCATATCACAGTAAGTACATGTGCCACAGGTAAAATGACCAGGGTTAGCATGAGATAAGGAGGGACGATCCGAAGGCCAGGTAGATATCACAATACGATCTCGGAGATTAGGCGCTCGTGAATAAGCCACCCGAAGCCGCTTGTTTGCAAAACAGGGGTGGACAGACAAAACCGGCCAATAGCGGCGCACAATAGCCACCACTTTTGGAACGCCCACCAAATATGGGAAAATGCCGGTAAAGTTATCATTCTCGGAGGTAACAGGTGGAGAGCGGGGAAAAAACAACCACTCTCGGTGAACGAACCGAGCCCGTTTAAAGGCTTTCTTAATAACTGAAACAGGGTATCCCCTAGATAATAGCCGCTTCTGTAAATCAGACGCATGATGATAAAAGTCTTCCAACGATGAACAATTGCGTCGAAGGCGCAAAAACTGGCCAAATGGAAGACCACGTTTCAACGGTGCAGGATGGAAACTTGAAAATTGCAGCAGAGTGTTCCGTTGGTTCCAGCTGGAGGGATATGTCTACATCAATTGTCTACAGTTCAAATTGGCACACTACTTGCAATTCATCTTATGTTGTGTACTTGATTATTTGTCCATGTGGATTGCACTATGTTGGCCGGACCACCCGGGCTGTCAAACTTCGCTTGGGGGAACATGCGTCCCGTTTGAGAACTAAAACAATGTCGGCGCCCATGGTCAGCCACTGTTTACAGGAGGATCATTTGTTTCAACAATTACGTTGGAGGGTGCTTGATTTCATTCCACTGGATCCCCGAGGAGGGGACCGCATTGCTAAATTGCAACGGACTGAGCAACAATGGATATTTCGTTTGGATACTGTTTCCCCCCGGGGTCTGAATGGCTCTGTCGAATGGCATACACTATTGTGAGCAGAAAGCATCCACACCGTCATTGGGATTCCCTGTCAGTGGGTGTTCCCAAGTTTTAATGCTTGAACAGCAGGCATTTTTGATTGGCTATTAGATTCTTTTACGTGCGTCTGACGTCACACGCCATCTCTTAAAACCGGACCGTTGTGTTCATCGAAGTAAAAGCCATTTTTTAAGGGATTCTAGCTTTTCACCTGATGCAGAGCCGGTGACTGTTGGAGGGCTCGAAACGTGGGACGTTGTGTCTTTTGAATTCCTCAGTGGCTGAAGTCAAGCAAGATAAGTAAAGCTGTAAAGTTTTTTCAAGCATTTAATGATTAAAATGGAGTGACCGTGGCGGGGGACGGGTGATAGTTCCTGTATCCTCTAATCGGCTACTCCGACAAAAAAGAAAAAGAATTGCACTTTTGGGTTTTAATGATACACACGGAGGTTTGAAGCTTGGGTTATATTTTTTGAATTGGATTTAGTGGCAGTTACAGAGACATGGTTCATGGAAAGCCATGACTGGGATGTAATTATACTAGGCTATACGTTATTCAGGAAAGACAGGGTAGGAAGAAGAGGAGGTGGAGTGGTACTATATGTAAAAAATAATATAAAAGCTATAGAATTGCAGGGCTTAAAAGAAAGAGAGGAGGCACTGTGGGTTAAACTAGAAAGAGGGAAAAGGAAATCCATTTGCATTGGAGTGATATACAGGTCACCCTCACAGGTAGTAGAAGTGGACAAAGATTTAATAGAAGACATATGCAGAATTGCCATGAAAGGAGAAGTGCTACTAATAGGTGATTTTCAATATTCTGGATGTGGCTTGGTACATCCCTGCTGCGGTGTCATCTAGAAGCAAGGAGATCCTGGATTCTCTATAGGAAGATCTATTCAGGCAACTGGTAACAGAACCCACACATGATGGGGCCATACTGCACTTAGTACTTACCAATGGGGAAAGTGTTTCTGATGTTACAGTGGGAGATCATCTCGCATCCAGTGATCACCAGATGGTGTGGTTCAGTATTAAGACTAAGGCTGATAAAATCCATTCACAGCGAGGGTCTTAGATGTTAGTAAACTAATTTTGCCAAGATGGGACAATACCTCAAAGAGTTGTTAGCGGGATGGAACAGCTGGGGGATGTAGAAAAACAGTGGGCAAAACTGAAAGGGGATATTTTAAGGGCAACCAACCTTTTTGTTAAAGTGGTAAATAAAGGTAAAAGGAAAATGAATCCGCTCTGGTTTTCGAAAGGAGTAGCTGAAAAAGTGAAGAAAAAGAGGGAGGCCTTCATGAAATACAAGAGATCACAGAGAGAGGAAGACGGGCATCTATATTTGGAAACACTTAGAGAAGCTAGCAGTCAGGAAAGCAAAGATTCAGAAAGAGGAGAAAATAGCCAATGCAACAAAATAGGGGGACATTTTTCAGATATGTTAGTGAGAGGAGGAAAGACAAAAGTGGTATTGTCAGACTCAAGGGTGAAGGGGAGGAATATGTAGAAACCGATGAGGAAAAAGCGGAATTGCTTAACAAATATTTCTGTTCACAGATGAAGGGCCATAAGAACATAAGATAAGTACATAAGATATGCCATACTGGGTCAGACCAAGGTCCATCAAGCCCAGTATTCTGTTTCCAACAGTGGTCAATCTAGGTCATATGTACTGTCACGGGGGGTGTTCCCGGACAATAAAGATTACGCCATTATGTCATGACGTTATTGATTAAAGAGACCAGGTGGAGGGAAATAAAGGCTTTTATTCCCTGGTTAATGCAAAGGTCCAACATAAGAGATAATTCAAGAAAACAGAAAGTCCTTTGTGTCAAAAGGTACCAATATTTATAATGAGTGCTTAACTGTTGCTTCACAGTTAAGGCAGGTTTTCTTTTAGTAGAATTCAGTGCAAGAAACATTAATTACATTTCATTCATTCTTCTGTGTTACATGGAACATACAGAGTCTGGAGCTGAGGCAGTGCACCAATCACATTCCATGAGTTCTGGCATAGGTGAGGGAACAGTGTTTGGATAATCAATTTCCATGGATTCTCCTTCACTGTACTCAGTTGAGGAGTATTCACTGTCCCTGTCTATCTCAGCCTTGTAATTTAAAACTCTGGAGTCTGGCTTCCCATAGCCAGGGATTCTCAAGGCTGCTGGTATTTTACTAAACCAATCTGGTTTCTTTTTTCTCACAGAAGGAACACTTGTTTTAGCAGAGCCTTTAGGAGCACAGTAATTACAGTCAATGGTTAATGTCTCATACCTTGGTTTAGCTGAGTTGAAATCCACAATGTTTTCTCTTCCAGCCCCTCTCCCTTGGTAGCTGAACTTCTGCCTGCCAGCGTGGGACACAGCTGTGCTTCTAGGCAGTGGAGTAAAACTTATCCTGGATTCTCCTCTCACTCTAGGTAAAAACTCCTGTTGATTATAAAAATGCTTTTCTCTCTGACCTGGTAAAACTTGGAAATAATCCTCCAGAGATAGTAAGCTCTTCTCAGAACCCTTCTCCCTGGTTCTTGGCTTCCATCTCTCTGTTCTATATCCAGGCAGAGTATAAGAACTAGGCGTGGCAGACACTCTCACCTTAGGGCAAGCTCTACCAAACTCCCCTTGTGCAACAGGGTCAGTTTGGGCCTTCTGGCTCCCCACCTTGTGAAGTCTGTTTCTCCTCAAGTTCTTCTCAGTCCTTTCTTGATGGCTCCCAGCCTTGCTTCCTTCACAGCCCTCAGGCTTGTCTCCTCGGTAGCTCCCAGGCTTTCCTCCTCGGTAGCTCCCACGCTTGTCCTCTTGGCTCTCAGCCTTCTCTGTTTGGCTCTCAGTCTTCCCTCTTTGGCTCTCAGCCTTCCCTCGGTACCTCTCAGCCTTTCCTGTTTTAGAAGCATTCTGCTCTGACTTATAAAGCAAACTGTTTTGGATGACTTCCTGATTCCCTTCCAGCTGCAAGTCATCAGAGTTCCTAGGCTCATTAACTCCCGAATGTTTGTTCCTGCTCCCTCTAGCTGTGCCTGGGGGTAATTGCACACCTAGTTCCTCAAAAGAAACTGGATTTCTTTTTTTTAAACCAACTTTATCAGTGCCCACATCATGACACATCCCCCCTCTTAAAATATTACGGACTGAATGACCCTCATTACAGCACGTAATTCTGGAGCTCTTCTGTGTTGATGCAAATAAGGCGTGTCTCGCATGCCATCTTCTAAGAACATTTATATGATAGATCTGTTCATGTCCCTTTTCATCCCTTATTAAATAGGATGCTGTACCTCGTGGTTGGGCCACAACATAAGGTCCTTTCCATCTAGCTTCGAATTTTGGAGTGGTGCCCGATACCAAGACGATTACTTTTTCGCCCACAGTTAGGTGTCGAGGCTTGGTATTCCTATCGTAATATTGTTTTTGTCTTTGCTGACTGCTCTTCAGTTGTCCCTCAGCAAACCGTGAAGTTCTTCTTAATCGGGTTCTTAATTTCTGCAAAAATTGTGGTATCCCAATTTCCTTCTCTTCGGGTTCCACCCATTGCTCTTTTAGAATATCGAGCATCCCCCTGGGTGATCTTCCATACATTAACTCATAAGGCGACGTGCCCAATGAAGCTTGTGTCCTTTCTCTACAGGCATACAATATAAACGGCAGCATTGTGTCCCACTCTTCCATCTCTCCGTCCAGCGCTCGTCGCAACATGTGCTTAATGGTCTGGTTTGTCCTCTCTACCAAACCATTGCATTGGGGGTGATATGCGGCGGTTTTGAGATGCCTGATGCCAAAGGTGTCCCACACTTGGGCTAGGTATTTGGACAAGAAGTTCGTACCTCGGTCCGTCAACTTCTTGAGGGAAGCCCACCTCACAGAATAGCTTTATAAGTTCCCCGGCAATGGATCTTGCTGATATATTCCTCAAGGGTATGGCCCAAGGGAACGGGGTTGCCTGGTCAACGATAACCAATATAAATTGGAAACCCCTAGGAGTTCTTAAAAGGGGACCAACTATATCCATGGCTATCCTTTTAATAGGCTCCGTTATCACTGGCATTGGTAATAATGGCACTCCCGCTGGTTTTATGGAGGTCACCCTTTGGCAGGAGGCGCAGGACTCACAAAAACGTGAGACCTCCCTAAAAATTCCTGGCCAATAAAATCTGGCCAGTGTCTGGTCAAGGGTCCCCTGTACCCCTTTGTGACCGCTCGTTGGGTGATCATGGGCTATCCTTAGTACTGCCGCTTTAAAGATGTTTGGGACTACCAATTGTTTTCGGACATTTTTAGTCCGCGGGTCTATACTTTCTCGGTATAGAAGTCCTTCTTCCTTTATGAAGCATGGAAAAACATCTCTTTTCGTTAGAGCATGTTCAAATGCGCGTGCCAGCGCAGGGTCATCTTTGTTCAGCAGCGAATGAAGGGAACTTCTCTACCAATTCCGCTGGGATCCAAGGTAGTTCTTCACCTGCTTTCAAACCCGCTCGGCCTTGAGAGCGTCCCTTTCTCTCTTTGCATTTTTGAGCCCTAGTCTTTCTATCCCTATCCGGAGGAATGTTGACTAAGTCATCATGGGATGGGAGATCAACTATGCTCTCTTCCCTAGAACATGAGGGTTTTTCTGCAGCACTCGTCTGGCCACGAGTGGAGACAAAAACCTCTCTGGGGTTTAAACCCTTTTCTAGGCCCTTCTCAAATTGTGGCCAGTCCCTACCTAGGACCAGCTCCTTGGGCAATCTAGGGACTACCGCTATCAGCATAATTTTCTCTATTCCCAAACCTTTGACCAGCAATTTGTACACGGGATACAAGGTAGCAGTGCCATGTACACACTTAATCTTGACTTGACCTTCTGGTCGATCTGGGGCGGACGCAGCTTGCTCTTGAATGATAGACCAGAGCTTGCGCGAAATCATTGTCTGGTCCGCGTCAGAGTCAAGTAAGGCTTTGGCAGCTACTCCTTGCACCGTGACATCCAGTACAAAACCTTCTGACAATAATTGCTTATGTTCTCCTATAAGAGCAGTACGTACTCTGCATTCATTTATAACATGACCCAACTTTCCGCAGTTAAAACATCTCTTAGCAAGACTTTTCTCTATCTTTTTATCCAATTTTACATTAGGTGTTTTAGACTGGTAGAGACTTCCTGATACTGGATTGAATGTCGCTATGGCTGTCTTAGCTACCCCCTCCATAGGCTGGGTAACTAATTCAGCCTCCAAATATCTCTCTGTCAAGGCAATCGCCTCCATAGTAGAGCGACAATTCTGGAGAATAAGGAAGCTCTTTATTTTACCAGGTACTGCAGTCATAAATTGCTCGAGAACTATCATATCCATTAATGATTCCACAGATCTTTCAATGGGCCTTAGCCACTTTTCAGCTAAGCGCTTTAGTCGGTGACCCAATGACTTAGGCGTTTCGCCTACTTCAAGACGTGCCGCACGTAGCCTGCGGTTATAAACAAGTGGGGTCAAGCCCAGGCGTTCCCTGATGGCCTTTGTCACTTCACTATAATCAGCAGCTAACGCAGCGGGCATTGCCCTGTAGGCTGACAGTGCCTCCCCCGGAAGGGACACTGCCAGTCTGATGGACCATTGGTCCTCTGGCCAACCCACAGAAAGGGCAATTCTTTCAAAAGCATCCAGGAATTCATCTGGATCGTCCTTTTCCCCCAACTTCCCTAAAGTTAGAGTCTCGTAGGACCCTAGTCCTACCGGACCATGGCTCAGTCCTGAGCTCTGCTTTATGAGTCCAGCGGCTGCTTCCTGAGTCTTCTGCTGATGGCTCATCCAACTTTCCAGCATCTGCAGGACCGGCTTTTGTTGTTCCTGCATAGCCATAATTGCCTGCTGCTGGGACTGCGTAGCCAGTTCCGCCTGCTTGCTGAATTGGGATGCCATCCAGTTAAACATCTCGCGCTGCTCCATCGCGATGATCCCTGAGGAAAAAAAAAACAAAGAAAAACCAAGTGTGGCTGTACACAAATCAGCCCTACACTTCCTTCTCTTTTTCTTTTTTTTTTTTCAAATTCTCCCTTTTAGACTGCCACTTGTATCCAGACAAGTTATGCGTTTCTACCCGTTACCTGGTAGAAGTGTAGACTCGGGCTCTCAGCAACGGTGGTGCGGCTCTGCGTCGTATCACCCTCCAGGAACCTCGCCTTCCGTTCCGGATTTTGCTGCTGTCCAGTCCACGTTTTTCACTCCGATCCAGTTCTTTCCAAAGTCCAGTCAGGATTTTCTTGCACTCCGGTCCAAGTTTTCTTTTAACTCCGGTCCGGTTTTTCTGGCACTCCGGTCCGGGTTTTCTTTTAACTCCGGTCCGGTTTTTCTGGCACTCCGGTTCGGGTTTTTTTTTTTTTTTTCTTCAAAATGAATACTGGCAATTTTTCTTACTTTCCTTGATGTATCTCTTAGGATTATATCCAAATCCGAACAACTACGCCATTTATGTCACGGGGGGTGTTCCCGGACAATAAAGATTACGCCATTATGTCACGACCAGGTGGAGGGAAATAAAGGCTTTTATTCCCTGGTTAATGCAAAGGTCCAACATAAGAGATAATTCAAGAAAACAAAGTCCTTTGTGTCAAAAGGTACCAATATTTATAATGAGTGCTTAACTGTTGCTTCACAGTTAAGGCAGGTTTTCTTTTAGTAGAATTCAGTGCAAGAAACATTAATTACATTTCATTCATTCTTCTGTGTTACATGGAACATACAGAGTCTGGAGCTGAGGCAGTGCACCAATCACATTCCATGAGTTCTGGCATAGGTGAGGGAACAGTGTTTGGATAATCAATTTCCATGGATTCTCCTTCACTGTACTCAGTTGAGGAGTATTCACTGTCCCTGTCTATCTCAGCCTTGTAATTTAAAACTCTGGAGTCTGGCTTCCCATAGCCAGGGATTCTCAAGGCTGCTGGAATTTTCCTAAACCAATCTGATTTCTTTTTTCTCACAGAAGGAACACTTGTTTTAGCAGAGCCTTTAGGAGCACAATAATTACAGTCAATGGTTAATGTCTCATACCTTGGTTTAGCTGAGTTGAAATCCACAATGTTTTCTCTTCCAGCCCCTCTCCCTTGGTAGCTGAACTTCTGCCTGCCAGCGTGGGACACAGCTGTGCTTCTAGGCAGTGGAGTAAAACTTATCCTGGATTCTCCTCTCACTCTAGGTAATAACTCCTGTTGATTATAAAAGTGCTTTTCTCTCTGACCTGGTAAAACTTGGCAATAATCCTCCAGAGATAGTAAGCTCTTCTCAGAACCCTTCTCCCTGGTTCTTGGCTTCCGTCTCTCTGTTCTATATCCAGGCAGAGTATAAGAACTAGGCGTGGCAGACACTCTCACCTTAGGGCAAGCTCTACCAAACTCCCCTTGTGCAACAGGGTCAGTTTGGGCCTTCTGGCTCCCCACCTTTGTGAAGTCTGTTTCTCCTCAAGTTCTTCTCAGTCCTTTCTTGATGGCTCCCAGCCTTGCTTCCTTCACAGCCCTCAGGCTTGTCTCCTCGGTAGCTCCCAGGCTTTCCTCCTCGGTAGCTCCCAGGCTTGTCCTCTTGGCTCTCAGCCTTCCCTCTTTGGCTCTCAGCCTTCCCTCTTTGGCTCTCAGCCTTTCCTCGGTAGCTCTCAGCCTTTCCTGTTTTAGAAGCATTCTGCTCTGACTTATAAAGCAAACTGTTTTGGATGACTTCCTGATTCCCTTCCAGCTGCAAGTCATCAGAGTTCCTAGGCTCATTAACTACCGAATGTTTGTTTCTGCTCCCTCTAGCTGTGCCTGGGGGTAATTGCACACCTAGTTCCTCAAAAGAAACTGGATTTCTTTTCTTTAAACCAACTTTATCAGTGCCTACATCATGACAGTACCTAGCAGTTTCCCCAAGGGACACAGGTTCCATAATGCTTGTATTGGTTCAAGCATTGATATCCTGTGTCCCTTCTTAATAATGGTTTATGGATCTTTCCTCCAGGAACTTGTCCAACCCTTTTTTAAACCCAGCTGCACTAACAGCCTTTACTGCATCCTCCGGTAACAAATTCCAGAGTTTGATTACACGTTGAGTGAAAAAATATTTTCTTTTATTAGTCTTAAATAGTTTATTATTTATTTTATTTATTTATTTGCTTTTCTTATATACCGCGCTATTAAGATCAGTGCGGTTTACATTACAACTGAACAATGCAACAATGTTTTTTACATAACACAATGTGCTTCATTGCATGTCCCCTGTCTTTCTATATTCTGATAAGGTAAACAATCGATCTACGTTTACCCGTTCCACTCTGTTCATTAATTTATAGACTTCTATCATATCTCCCCTCAGCCGTCTCTTTTCCAGGTTAAAGAGCCCTAACCTTTTTAGCCTTTCTTCATAGGAGTATCCTTCCATCCCCTTTACCATTTTGGTGGCTCTTCTCTGAATCTTTTCTAAAATCGCTATATCCTTTTTAAGATACGGCGACCAGAATTGCACACAATATTCAAGGTGCGGTCTCACCATGGAACGATATAGAGGCATTATAATATCTTTTGTTTTATTTCCCATTCCTTTCCTTATCATACCTAGCATTCTATTTGCTCTCCTGGCCGCCGCTGCACACTGGGCCGAGGGTTTTAACATGGTATCCACAATGACGCCTAAATCTTTTTCCTGGGTGGTAGTTCCTAATGTGCAACCTTGCATCGTGTAACCATAGTTTGGGTTGTTCTTCCCTAGGTGCATAACCTTGCACTTGTCCACATTAAATTTCATCTGCCATTTTGATGCCCAATCTTCCAATTTATCAAGATCCTCTTGGGTTTTAACAACTTTAAATAGTTTTGTCTCATCTGCAAATTTGATAACCTCACTCGTTATTCCACGTTCCAGGTCATTTATGAATATGTCAAAAAGCAGCGGACCCAGCACAGATCCCTGGGGTACACCACTATTCACCTTTCTCCATTGGGAAAATTGGCCATTTAGTCCTACCCTCTGCTTTCTATCTTTTAACCAGTTCCTGATCCACAATAGTACACTGCCTCCTATCACATGACTCTTTAGGTTTGCCAAAAGTCTCTCATGAGGGACCTTGTCAAAGGCTTTCTGAAAGTCCAGATACACAATATCAACCGACTCACCTTTGTCCACCTGATTATTCACTCCTTCAAAAAAACATAACAGATTAGTAAGACAAGATCTTCCTTGTCTAAAGCCATGTTGGCTGTCTCCCATTAGGTCATGACTATCTACATGCTGAGTAATTTTATTCTTTATGATGGTTTCTACCATTTTTCCCGGTACTGATGTCAGGCTCACCGGTCTGTAGTTTCCCGGATCACCCCTGGAACCCTTTTTAAAAATTGGTGTTACATTGGTGATCCTCCAATCTCCAGGTATTAGAGATGATTTTAATGATAGTTCACAAATTACTAATAGCAGTCTGCAATCTCATATTTCAGTTCTTTCAACACCCTTGGATGTATACCATCCGGCCCAGGTGATTTGCTACTCTTCAGTTTATCTAATAGTTGTAATACATCTTCCCGATGTATCAATATTTCCTTCAATTCTTCCGCACCTTTAAATACCACTTCAGTCATGGGTAACATCCCTACTTCTTCCTCAGTAAAGACTGAAGCAAATAATTCATTCAGTCTCTCCGCTATCGCCTTGTCGCCTCTTAATGCTCCTTTAACCCCTTTATCATCTAATGGACCAACTGACTCTCTCACAGGTTTTTTGCTACGAATGTACTTGAAAAGGTCTTTACTTTGCGTTTTTGCTTCCGCAGCAAGCTGCTTCTCAAATTCTCCCTTTGCCTGCCTTATCAATGCCTTGCATTTGACTTGCCAGTGCTTGTGCTGTTTCCAGGTTTCGTCGTTTGGCTCTTTTTTCCATTTCCTGAAAGATACTTTTTTGGCAACAACAGCCTCTCTGACCTCATCTTTAAACCATGCTGGCAGTTTTTTGGACTTCCTTCCACTTTTCTTAAAGCGTGGAATACAGCTGGTCTGGGCTTCCAAGATAGTATTTTTCAACAACAGCCAAGCCTGTTGTACGTCTTTAACCTTTGCAACTGCTCCTTTTAGTTTTTTCTTAACTGTTTTCCTCATTTTATCATAGTCTCCCTTTCGAAAGTTAAAAGGTAGTACTGTGGATTTCCTTACTATCCCTCATCCACTAATTAAATCAAAGGCGATCATGCTATGTTTATGTTTATTACATTTGATATACCGCTCAGGCCAAAGCATCAGAACGGTTTACAATATTACATAAATGATACTGAAAATATGAAAGGAACGCCATTGATAACACTTATTAAAATAGGGCTGCTACACAGTACCCTGTCTTGTGCTGCTGAGGTAAGCTAAATTCTGATTTGATTTAAATTATAGCTCTTAGCTGCTGCTAGGCTCTAACTTCTTATGAAATTTAAACTACAAGCTCTCTGCTGTGTTCTAAATTTAACCAGAAAGCTCTCTTCTGTGTTTTAAATTTAAGCTAAAAGTACTTTGCTGATGCTAGGCCCTGAGTGACTATTAAATGTAAATGTAAACTACAAGCTCTCTACTGGGTTCCAAATGTAACCAGAAAGCTCTCTTCTGTGTTTTAAATTTAAACTAAAAGTACTTTGCTGTTACTAGGCCCTGATTGACTATTAAATTTAAACTACAAGCTCTCTGCTGGGTATGAAATGTAACCAGAAAGTTCTCCTCTGTGTTTTAAATTTAAAGTTAAACTGCTGCTACTAGGCCCTGACTGATTTAACAAAAATTGTGGGTTCACAGATTAATTAGCTTTAATACAAAGAATTCCTTTTAGAAAATTACCAGAAGTATATACTCACAGTTGCAGATCTCTCTCCAGAAGGAACAGTCCCTTTTTCTAGTCCTTCAAGACCAGGAGCAGGACCTCAGAAAAGACCCACAAATTTGAACAGAAGCGACAGGGATCTTGAACAATTTTCAGAAGACTGTGTTTGTGAGGAACTAGCTAAACTAAAAGTACATAAAGCGATGGGACCGGATGGGATACAGCTGAGAAAACGAAGGAACTTGGGGATATTATAGCAGCTCCACTGACTGACCTTTTCAATGCTTCTTTGGAGTCAGTAGTGGTACCAGAGGACAGGAGAAAGGCACTTGTGGCCTCTTTACACAAAAGCGGAGGTAAGGATGACACTGAGAACTATAGGCCAGTTAGTTTAATTTCTGTGATTAGTAAATTACCCGAAAGGCTACTAAAAAAGAGAATAGTGAGGTTTCTGAGAGACCAGGGAGTTGAACAGAGGGAGAGCCCTAGATGTCGTGTACTTAGATTTCAGTAAAGCCTTTGACACCCTCCCAATCAGGCAACTTATAAACAAACTGACCACCCTAAAGATGGACCCTAAAGTTACTTATTGGGTTAGAAATTGGTTGAGTGGGAGGTGACAAAGGCTGCAGGTAAATGGAGCTCACTCTGAGGATGATACCAAAATTGGCAATAGAGTAGACACCCAGAACGTTGTAGATAACATGAGGAGGGATTAAGCTAAGAATGGTCTAGAATTTGGCAAGTGAAATGCAATGTTAAAAAATGCAGGATCATGCATTTGGGCTGCAAAAACGACAAAGGAGCGGTACAGTGTATATGGGGTGAAGTACTTCTGTCCACTAAAGAAGAGCGGGACCTGGGCGTAATTGTGTCTAACGATCTTAAAGTAGCTAAACAGGTAAAAAGGTGACTGCAAAAGCCAGAAGGATGCTTGGATGTATAGGGAGAGGAATGGTCATCAGAAAAAAGGAGGTGATAATGTCTCTGTATAAGTCTCTGGTGTGACCTCATTTGGAGTATTCGTCATTTGGAGTATTGTGTGCAATTCTGGAGACCGCATCTTCAAAAGGATATTAGCAGGTTGGAGTCGGTGCAGAGGGTGGCTACTAAAATGATTGGTGATCTTTGTTATGAAGCATATGAGGACATATTTAAAGATCTTAATATGTATACTTTAGAGGAAAGGTGGTGATAGGAGAGATATGATTGAGACATTTAAATACTTCCATAGCATACAGTAAATGCACAGGAGAGTCTCTTTTAATTGAAGGCAAGCTCTGCTATGAGAGGACATAGGATGAGGATGAAAGGGGATAGACTCAGGGGTAATATGCAGAAATATTTCTTTACAGAAAGAGTGGTAGATGCATGAAATAGCCTCCCAGTGGAGGTGGTAGAGACGAGGACAGTATCTGAATTTAAGAAAGCATGGGACAAACACAGAGAATCTCTAAAGGAAAAAAGGGGACTCTTGTAGTTGATATGGAAGGGCAGACTAGATAGGCCATGTGGTCTTTTTCTGCCATCATGTTTCTATGTTTCCATCTCTCACATGCATACTCATTATGGTAATTCTGAAAACCTGACTGGCTAGGTGTGTCCCAAGGACTGGGTTGAGAACCCCTAGGTTAAAGGAAAAGTTGATCTAGTCCCTAGGGAAAACTCGGTTTAAAAAAAACCCCGAAGTTGAAAAGTATACACTTACAGTGTGACACAATGGTGCATTTCCCCTATTTGCTGAATCAGGCATTCAGGGGATTCATCTAAGTGTTTTGGGGGAGCATGCATGTGTGTGTATCAGTGGGTGCATATGTTATATATTTGTGTATGTCATAGGGACTGTTGGGGGCTACATACATACATGCGCACGTGTGTATGTATGTGCATTTGTGTGTCAGAGTCTTGAGGACTGCAAGCGTGTGTGTGTCATAGGGAGTGTGGGGGCTGCATGTATGTGTGCATGTGAGATGGTGAGTGTCGGCAGCTGTTTGTGTGCATGTGTATCATGGGGGTGTTGGGGGCTGCATGTGTGTGTGCTTCATGAGAAGTGTTGGTGATTCATGCATATGTGTAGCATGGGGATTGTTGAGGGTCCGTGTGTGCATATGGGCCATGGAAAGCATCAGGGGCTGCGTGTGTGTGTGTGTGTGTTATGGGGAGTGCCGGGGCTGCATGTGTGTGTGTGTATCAAGGGGAGCATTGGGGCTGCATGCTTTGTACATGTTTGTGTCATGGGGAGTGTCGGGATTATGTGTGTTTGTGTGTCATAGGGAGCATCAGGAGATGCTTGCATGTGTCATAAGGAGCATGTGTGTGTCATGGGAGACATTGGGGGCTGCATGCATGTGTGTGTCATGGGAGGTGTTGGGGCTGCATGCATGTGTGTGTCATGGGGAGTGTTGGGGCTGCATGCATGTGTGTGTGTCATAGGAAGCGCTGGGGCTGCATGCATGTGTGTGTGTCATAGGAAGCGCTGGGGCTGCATGCATATTGTGTGTCATTGAGAGCACTGGGGCTACATGCATGTATGTCATGGGAAGCGCTGGGGCTGCATGTGTGCGTGTGTCATGGGAAGTGCTGGGGCTGCATGCGTGCGTGTGTCATGGGAAGCGCTGGGGCTGCATGCATGCATGTGTGTCATGGGAAACGCTGGGGCTGCATGCATGCATGTGTGTCATGGGACGTGCTGGGGCTGCATGCATATTGTGTGTCATTGAGAGCACTGGGGCTGCATGCATATTGTGTGTCATTGAGAGCATCGGGGCTGCATGCATATGTGCATGTCATGGGAGGCATTGGTGGCTGCATGCATGTGTGTGTGTGTCATGGAGAGCATTGAGGGTTGCATGTATGTGTGTGTGATGGGACATCTGGGGTTGCATGTGTGTGTTCTGGCTGCATATATGCATATCTACAGAGTGGCAGGTACACCTACTCTTGCCCATTTGCTGGGTGGACTAGATGGACCATGCTGGTCTGTATCTGACGTCATATACTATTTTATTTTTATTGGAGGACTGTGTGTGCATGTGAAAAGAACACACTTATAGTGCGACAAAATGTTACATCTCTCCTTCCTGCCTTTGCCATATTATCATCACTCTTTGAGATCCACCCCCCAATATTTATAAAGTGTGCCTCCAATGACACACATGCATGCAGCCCCCAACACCTCCCATGCATGGTAGCAGGGGCTGTATCAGGAATCTTTATAACTGGTGTTATCTATGTATTTGTGCCTATCTTCAGATAGTGGATTTGTGGTATGGGAATGGGGTGCCTGAGCGTGGGAGGGGTGGATGCCTGTGTGAATGTTGGTGAGGGATTGGGGTGCTTGGGGGTGGGGGTATATGAGATTGTGCATTTTGCATATATACATTGTGGCCCCTTCTCCCCATGCACTCAACTAGTCAACTTCAACCCCTTGCACCCTTCCCTCTCTCTCTCTCAATGCCCCTCACTCTGTTTGCTTTCCCAGACTCTCTCCCTTTCTCTTCCTTGCAATCTCACTCCCTGCCCTCCATTCACCCCCCCCCCATCTTTCTTTCCCAAACCCATTGTATCTATAAATTTCTTCTGCCTTGCCCAGCTTCAGCTCCTCCTCCCTGCAGCGCTCTTTGTTGCGATCACAGTCCATGATGCTCTCTCCTCTTCTGCCCATTGCACAGACGGGTTCCTAAACTTTTACACAACCTGGTGAACCCTTGACAATAGGCGCTACATTAAGCAAAATGCATGTATTGCATGTAACTTTCTCTTGCATATTCACTGTGAATATCCTGAAAACAAGATTAGTTGGGTATGTCCCAAGGACTGGGTTGAGAACCAGCATTCAAATCTTGCATCTCTAACTGCATTTGGATTTAGCACCTGATTTTCCAAAGCTGAGCTTATTTGGTTTGCATCCTGCTTCTTTATCCACTAAGCTACTTTTCTGCTTACTTCTTCTGACCCTGGGTAAATCAGGTCACCCTATTTCCTCAGGTACAAACTTAGACTGCCATTACTAATCTGCATTAAGGTATTAATGTACGTTAATTTGAGTTAAGTGCATCATTAGTTAATAATGTCCCATTTAGAATAATGGGTCTTGTGTTCTAACATGCATTAAGTCGCATTAACACAAATTAGTAAACAAGGGCCTTAATTGTAAGCCCTGTGGGGCAGGGTACTACCCAGTGTACCTGAAATATAACTTGCCTTGAGCTTGGACGTATAAGAAAGAGCAATTAAATCTAAATCCAGTCTAACATGGATTATTAGCCTTTGCAAGCCCTATCCACCACTTCTGACTTGCCAAGAAGTTCTCTGCTGCTTAATATCTGCTGCTGTCTTCCGGATTCTGTTTTAATCGAATAGCTTCCAGTACAGTCAGAAAAATGCCAACAAGCTACTAAGAAAATGCATCTGCCTGAACACACGCTTGGCTGGACCTGCAGCTTTCTTACATTTTGTTTTCGCTGGAGCTAGAGCGAGGGATCTTTTGTGTTTTAAAAAAAAAAAAATCTTAAATCCAAGAGCAAACAAGCATTAAGACTGTGCTGGTTCAGCTTGGTAGCTCTTCGCCAAGAGAGAAGGGAAAATGTCAAGATTTGTAGTTCTTTAAAACCCAATAATAGATGAACTAAAATAAAAAGAAGCCATTTTAGGAAAAGGACAGATGCTGCCAAAGGACATTTTCAGGCATTTCCCTCCAACAAGCCATATGGAAGCCACATGTTTATTTCTTTAAGAATTGAGGGCTTTCCTACTCCACAATGCAGCATGTCAGGATAGCAGCATCAATGAATTAGAAACGTGAAACAAATATGTGTCTGATAATTCTTCATGAAAAGTAGATACCTTTAATTTTTCTTTAATAATTGTAAGATGGAATTAAAACATTTCTTACTCCTTTTTCCATTTAAAAAGCTGATTGCATACATATGCATTAACTATGTTGTGATAGTTTTAAAAATAACATCTGGTCATTGAAGCCATTATGGGCCTAACTTTAAGACAGGAGGGTTATCTGAGGAGTCTGTTTGATAAAGGCAACAAAGGTGCTTGTGAAAGTTATTTTAGAAGCTCATTAGCATTTTCCACATGTAAATGGCGTCCTTTACATGACGAGATTGCAAGATATGTGCAAATGCAATTTAAAAAAGCTCCCATCTGTACACTCTGCTGAAATTCCAAGCAGGCACGGCGGGGGTGTGGTTTGGGCATGGCCCAGTTGGGCAAAAAGTCAATATCTATATTCCACATCAGATTCTACGCCTGCTCAGAGGCATACAGACATTTTTAAAAAGTGTTCTTTTTGGCCAGGGATTTACACAAGGGATTAAGGGAGTAAATATCCTTCATTCCTTCTTTTTAATTAATTCCTCCAAAATTTAAAGTTACCAAATCCAGCCTCGGTGTTTAATGGGCGGCACTTGTATGTATAGGTTTCTAAAATGGCCCAGATCCACATGTAAGTGCAGAAGCATGAGGAAGTTGCAAAAAATTGGCACTTCCATGTGGAATGTGCTGGGCTGGTGGTGATCCCTTTTCCCATGTGCAGATTTCTAAAGCATTCAAGTGCTTTACTCCTATAAAACAGGGCCTAAATGCATGCATTGTGGCATGCAAAATCTGCATGAGTGCTTATAAAATCATCCTGTGTCTTTAGAAACAGACTCCCAGAGCCAAATGTCAAAACACATATCACAATGCTGCCTCCTCCCCATCCAAACTCTGCGCCTTTCAGAACGCATACAATTATGCAGTTTCCGATCACATACACATAAAAAGTAATTCTAAAAAAGCCCTTTCATCTTGTAAAACAGGCTTTACCCAAGGGAAAAACTAAAAATTACCTCCATGCGGCTAAGTTCTGCATTTGAAGTGAGGTAGGATGTGGGACAGGCCAGACGTTAAATAGAGAGCAGTGATAGTCAGCTGTCTGGTATTATGCCGACATTTTGAGGGTTTAGACTTAGTACCATAGGCCCGATATTGAACTGGGCAGGCTATGCACCACTACAGCACAGAGTCCTGCTCGCCAACCCTTAACCCTGGATAGTCAATGCTGCGGCGACGACACATAATATCTGGAGTCGGCGTACATGCCCCGGAGCTGCCAGAGCTAACTAGGTAGCGGCGATATGGCACCACTCTACCTAGTTAGCCTAGTTTTACCCGCGCAAGCTATCTTTTGCTACACCTAGTTTTATAGCGATGCAATATTGCTGCTATCCAGCTAGTGACAGTCTCTGCCTCCGCTCCGCCCCACCCCGCCCCAGAATGCCGCAACACACCCTGATGCTAATCGCACAGCATAGGGGCATGTAGCAGGATTAGAAAGGAATATTCAATGGCACTAACCATGTAAGTGCTAATGAATATCCCAGTTTAAGGCCTTTACACAGTTTACTGGGCTGTAAACCATGTAAATGCCTTTTGAATATCGGGCCCATAGCAAATGATGGCAGATAAAGACCAGTAAGGTCCATCTAGTCTGCTCAGTAAGGTGCCTAGAATACAAAAAAGCATAAGATATGCCATACTGGGTCAGACCAAGGTCCATCAAGCCCAGTATCCTGTTTCCAACAGTGGCCAGTCTAGGTCATACGTACCTAACAGTTTCCCCAAAAGACACAGGTTCCACAATGCTTGTACTGGGTCAAGCATTGATATCCTGGGTCCCCCCTTAATAATGGTTTATGGACCTTTCCTCCAGGAACTTGTCCAAACCTTTTTTAAACCCGGTTACACTAACAGCTTTTACTATATCCTCCGGTAACAAATTCTAGAGTTTGATTACACGTTGCATGAAAAAAATATATTTTTTTTATTAGTCTTAAATAGGTTACCTGTAGCTTTATTGCATGTCCCCTAGTCTTTCTATATTCTGATAACATAAACAATCAATCTATGTTTACTCGTTCCACTCCATTCATTAATTTATAGACTTCTATCATATCTCCCCTCAGCCATCTCTTTTCCATGTTAAAGAGCCCTAACCTTTTTAGCCTCTCTTCATCGGGGTATCCATCCATCCCCCTTACCATTTTGGTGGCTCTTCTCTGTACCTTTTCTAATAACGCTATATCCTTTTTAAGATGTACACCTTAGAGGAAAGGCGGGATAGAGGTGATATGATTGAGATGTTTAAATACCTCCGTGGCATAAATGTTCAGGGAGAGAGCCTCTTTCAATTGAAAGCAAGTTCTGCTACGAGGGGACATGGGATGAGGGTGAAGGGAGAGAGATTCAGGAGTGATATGCAGAAATATTTCTTTACGGAAAGAGTAGTGGATCCGTGGAATAGTCTCCCAGTGGAGGTGGTAGAGATGAGGACAATAACTGAATTCAAAAAAGCATGGGACCAACACAGGATCTCTAAAGGTAAAAAGTGGACTGTTGTAGTTGTTGATATGGAAGGACAGACTAGATAGGCCATGTGGTCTTTTTCTGTCATCATGTTTCTATGTAAGATACGGTGACCAGAATTGCACACAATATTCAAGGTGCGATCGCACCATGGAACGATACAGAGGCATCATAATATCCTTTGTTTTATTTTTCATTCCTTTGCTTATGATACCTAGCATTCTATTTACTGTCTTGGCTGCGGCTGCACACTGGGTGGAAGGTTTTAACATGTTAAGTAACAGTCAGGAGACGTGGCAGTTATTCAGGCCTTTATTATTCCACAGATCAAGCGTGCCAAACCCGACACTGGCCGTGTTTCGTATTACACTTCCTCAGGGGTTTACGGCTCTCACGCTATGACATCCCATGCAACACGGGCGTACTCCTGATCTTGCCGGGACAACAGAAATATGTTCCGGTGCACATACAATACAATTGGAATTGTCTGTGAAATATACAGAGGGAACACCGCTCGCGAGCGGATTAACAGCTTCTACTCATTGGAACGCCCTACCCTCTGCTTTCTATCTTTTAACCAGTTCCTGATCCATCTGCCTCCTATCCCATGACCCTTTTAGTTTTGCCAAAAGTCTCTGATGTGGGACCTTGTCAAAGGCTTTCTGAAAGTCCAGATACACTATATCACCTCCCTCTATACCTTTATTTAGGATTGTACCCGCTGCTCCGTTCAGATCACCCTCTTCTTTGAAAAAGGTTTGTCTGTCTATTAATATCCTTTAAGTATTTAAATGTCTAGGGTATACATATTTAGGTCTTCAAGTCTCTTCTCATACATCTTCTGGCGCAGGCTTCAAATCATTTTGGTTGCCTTCCTCTGAACCGTTTCAAGTCTTTTTATATCCTTTTGAGAAGTGGTCTCCAAAACTGTACACAATACTCCAAGTGAGGCCCATTAATGACTTGTACAATGGCATTAATACCTCTTCTTTTCTGCTGGTTATTCTCTCTGTATGCAACCCAGTATCCTTCTGGCTTTGGTCACTGCCTTGTCGCATTGTTTTGCTACCTTGAGATCCTCAGAAACAATCATTCCGAGGTCCTTCTCCTGGTGCATGCACACCAACCTCTCACTTCCTAATTCCCTTGGATTTCTACATCCCCAGCGCATGACTACACTTCTTCACATTAAATCTTAACTGTCAAGTATTAGACCATTCTTCCAGTTTTTATAGATCTTTCCCTTCAATCCTTCAGCAATATCACTCACGAATACATTGAACAAGACCAGTCCCAGGACCAATCTCTGGGGCACACCACTACTCACCTTCCTTTCTTCCAAGTGAGTTCCGTTTACCACCACCTTCTGTCTGTCAGACAAGCAATTTCTGATCCACCTCACCACCTTTGGACCCAACCCCAGGCTGCTCAGTTTATTGATAGGCCTCCTATGAGGAACGGTAACAAAGGCTTTGCTAAAATCCAAGTAGATCACATCCATCACGTGCCCTTGATCTAGTTCTCAGGTCACCCAGTCAAAGAACTCAATCAAATTTGTTTGGCATGTTCGCCCTTTAGTAAAACAGCGTTGCCTCAGATCATGCAACCTATTGGTTTCTAGAAAGTCCACTATTATCTCTTTCAAGAGCATCTGCATTACATTTCCTGCCGCCGAGGTAAGGATTACTAGCCTAGGGTGTGTCACCTCTTCCCTATTACCACTTTTGTGAAGAGGTGCCACATCTCCTGTCTCCAAGGATCTATTAAAAACATCCTTTAAAGGCCCTGCCAGAACCTCTGTCAGTATCCTGGGATGTAGCCCATCTGGTCCCATGGCCTTGTCCGCTTTAAGGTTTTCAAGCTGTTCAAACATATCCTCTTCTGTGAATGGTGTGGTATCTACTCCATTCCCATTTGTATATATGTCAGTCCTACAGGTCCTTCTCCTGAATTTTCTTTAAGGCCCAAGTCCGTCCCGGACGTACATGCCCTCTGTACGCCTGGTCTGAAACGGACATACAAAGGATGTAGCAATTCTGATCCCACGGGGCATGTCTAGCCCCACAGGATCAGAATTGCGATCAGGCCTGTACGTGCAGGCTGGGACTGTGATTCAGCCCGGCTTGCATGTACAGGCCTTCCCCGACTAACTCAGTCAGGACTTTTAAATGGAGCCACGGCGCCATAGTATCCAGTTGCCATGGCACTGTGGCTGCATTTAAAAGCCACGATCCCTGGCCACCCACTCTTGAAGCTAATTCCCTGCAGCCCAACCCCCAATCTGGCCTCCCAGGGCCAGTGTCAGGCTGCGGGAAATGCCCTCTGCCACCCCTTCCCAGCCCTAGGCTCATTGATCCTGCTGAATTGGGGAAGTTACTACACCTTTGAGGTGGAATAACTTCCCCGTTCAAGTCGCTGGCCCTGGACGTACAGGGCCGACATTAGAATTGACCCTGTACGTCTGGGGCCGGCAATCGCCCACTGCCCATTCTAACGCCACGCCTGATCCTTCCCTTTCCCATCCCCATCTAACTTCCCTGTACAACTGGCGGGGAAGTTAGACGCCGGCGGAAAGGGGAACGAATAGCGGGGATGGACGTCACATATTTACGGCTTGGAATGAGCCTGTTAGTGAATACAGAACAGAAATATTTCTTTAGCATTTTTGCTTTTTCAATGTCACGTTCCATGGATCTGTCCCTGGCACTTTTGAATCTTGCAATTTCACCTCTGATCTTTCTTTTTTCCCCAAATATACCTAAAAAACCTTTTGTCTCCACGCTTCACACCTTTAATCATCATTTCTCTGTCTTTGCTTTAGTTGTCCTTATTTCTCTCTTTGTCTCTTTTAGCTTTATCCTGTATTCTTTTTTTGTGTTCCTCTGTTTGCGATCTGAATTTTGTAAAAGCTGTGGTTTTTTACCTTTATTTGTGCAGCCACTTCTTTGGAAAACCATATAGGGTTCCTTTTCCTCTTGTTTTTGTTTGTTCTTTACCAATATATATCTGTTGCCCCTTTTCTTGCCTCTAGTTTAGCC
Organism: Ichthyophis bannanicus; assembly: GCA_033557465.1. Lineage (NCBI taxonomy): Eukaryota > Metazoa > Chordata > Amphibia > Gymnophiona > Ichthyophiidae > Ichthyophis > Ichthyophis bannanicus. Next base: position 110,882,323 of record CM066049.1, on the reverse strand, counting down.
CACTGCAGTTCCACTTCCCTTATGGATAATAATGCCATCTCCTCTTTCCAACACAATCCAATGCGCTTCTTCTTTTCCCCATGTCCCTTGCATTTCAGCAGCTTTAATATTTAACATTGATTTTGACATACAGGGCTGCTATTCCTCCTTTTTTGCCTTCTCTATCTCTTCTAAATAAATTATAGCAGGTATGGCTATATCCCATTCATGTGACTTATTAAACCATGTTTCTGTAATAGCCACAATGTCCAAGTCCATTTCCACCCTCAGGGCTTCCAGGTGAGGAACTTTGTTGGCTAGGCTTTGAGCATTTGTGCTCATTGCCATCCAGCAATTGTTGATTGGCTTGCTTGTGTTTTGCATGGATTTTATTCTACACTCCTCTTCCCACTTGCTATTGATGTATGGGTTAATATGTTGACTGTTTTCAATGTTATGTTTTTGCTGGGAGTGACATCCTGAACTTCTACTTTTCCATCCATCACCCCCCTTTCCTAGTTTAAATGTGTGTCCATATATTGACTGAATTTTTTCTTAGAATCCTTTTCCCTGTCACAGAGAGATGCAGTCCATCAACACAGTAGAGCCTCTTGTTCCATCTATTTCCCCAGTTGCCTATATAGTTGAATCCTTCTTGTTTGCATAGCTTGTCTGAAAAGAGAAAATATGCATAAAATATACAGATAAATCCATATTGTTTTATGTTTGCTGTGCCACTGAATATTTCCCATACAAAAATGATGAGACTGCCCTAGTGCAGAAAATATTTATTTTTATGTATTTATTTAGCTGGATTTATATACCGCCTTTCACCGGGTCAAGGCAGGTTACATAGAACTGAGTGGTAGCTTACATTGAACATTTGTATAAACTATTTACAGCATGCAATCTAAGAGTGCTTTTCTCTTAACTATATACATAATTTTTATGTACATCAGTTATTGATAGTCTGGTGCGTATTTTTGTTGTGTTAGGTGGTTATTCATTGCAGTAGAAGTGTTCCATGAAGAGATGCGTCTAATTTTTTCCGGAAGTTTTTGAGGTCTGTTATGTTTCTGAGCTTGTCTGGAAGACTGTACCATATGGAGGGTGCATAGAGTTTGAAGGTTCTTTTGCTTTGATGTGAGATATGCTGAGAGTGTTCCTTGTTGAGTTCCTTCTGGCTCTGTGTGGTTGTGAGAACTGTATGAGTGTTTGTAGGTGTGTGGGGGGGGGGCAGGGGGGTCTGAGTGAATTGCTTTGTGTTAGCATGATGGTCTTGTATGTTATGAGGCTTTGAAGGGGGAACCAGTGAAGCTGTTTGAGTATCGGGGTGATGTGTTCTTTTCTTGTTGCAGCCAATAAGATTCTTGCTGTTGAGTGGAAGACTATCTGAAGAGGTAGTAGTGTGGAGTGCGGAAGTCTTTGTAGGATGGCATTGCAGCAGTCCAGGTGGGGCATTATTGAGGCTAGGAATACTGTAAAGAGGTCAGCTGATTCGAGGAGTGGCGGGAGGCATTGGAGAGTGTTCGCTTTGAAGTAGATTATTTATGTGGTCTTATACCAAAAGTACAACTGCTCCCATGTAAAAGGCAGAGAAACAGAAAAGACCAAACCCTCCGCAGAAAAATCACCAAAAAGGGATACAATTTTGAGGGGTTGCCTGGCTTTCCCAGGTATAGAATTTACCGAAATACAAAAAATAAATAAGAATAAGTGATAACGAATATTGGAAATATCTGAAGAATGAAACTATGAAAATGACAAATGAATGCAAGTCAACCATGAATGATTTAACATCACTAATCCGGAGCAAACTGAGTCTGGATAAAACTCTCATAAACTTCAAAGTACAGCTAAAAAGGTGATCTTATTGAGCTGTGAAATTGTTTCGCAAAAGGGGCTTCACACCTTATAACCCATAAAAAATCATTTACGTTTTGTACTTTTGCCTATTTGCTGGTGTTTTTGTGTTCAACTTATGAAGCCTCTTTTGCGAAACAATTTCACTGAAATGGCTGCTTTAGTAGTTAACGTTTGCTCATAGTCCACTTTGCAGGAAAGTTTATTCAACTCCATTAATAATGGCTGTGATGGAAAATCATGTAAAGCAGCTTATTATAATGCTAAGGGTGAACACACATGCACAAAGATGGCTTTGCAGGCTCACTTGTTCCCGTCTTTGTCAGGAAATAGACATTTGAGGTAATATTTGGGGCATGAGAGTCATTTTTGGCGGGTAGTTAGGGAGACAAAAAATTGGCATGTTACGGTTAATGAATTCAAATGGCAGATAGTTCGATGAGGTGCACCCAGGGCTGTCACAAGGGCATCTGTTGCTCTAGACGAACCTTCAGTCATGGACCCCCCCCCCCCCCGGGTGATTCAAGGCCCTTCCTCCCCCTGTGGTCCCACTTTTATATTACTATGTTTATGTAATTTGTGTTATTTTTTTGCATATGGCTTTGATTATGATTTATATTTTTACTGATTATGCCATGCATGCTGCGTGCAGTAACTGTTTTGGGTAAAACACCACGTTAGACTTCTCTTTAGCGGGCAGTACAGCAAATACTCATAAATAAATAAATAAATATTGGGAAAACTCAAGCAGAGGGATACCATTGGAAGACTTGCAATCAATAACCAACTAAAAAATATGTTAAAAATTGTTCTAATATGCATAAAATATCACTATGAAATAATGCTTTTTACAGATTACAAAATGACATTAGAAGTCTAACATGACTATGTTTCAGTGAGACACCTACAGATGGAGTAGATAGTACAATGCAAATAGATGGACTGAAATGATATCAATACAAGTTCATGTCGAGTTATTGGACATAGAGTTTTAGTTAGCCTAATGGTATGTAGATGAGATCTCGGGGATGTCCAACAAAACATGGAAACAATCCCATTCTGAAAGCAGGCCTCTTCAATTGGAAGGCGATTCTATTCTGTGCGCCAAGATGCTGGAACGCCCTACCACCCACCATCCGTGCAATTCCTAACTTAACCCAGTTTAGGAAATCACTGAAGCACCATCTCTTCCTCAAGTACTACCCTGAAACCAATGCACGTACAACCCCCTCCCCATCCTATAACGGCAAACCATCATTCAGGCTTTCCAACCTTAACTCAGCCTATCTCCGATTCGAATTAAACATGACACCTATATGTATATATATATATATATGTATTGTCCCCCGCAGCCCCCCCTGGTGGCGGCGTAGTTTTCCACGGAAGGGCTGGGGAGCGCACAAGATTATGGTGATTGGGGTTGGACAGGTGCGAGGGTCAAGGGTAGCAGTCCCTTGTGCCGGCCTCGTTACCAACTTCCCAAAAAGAACAAGTTCACACGAAAATGGAGGGAAAAATGAAAAAGGCTTTATTTCCCCTTTGCACAAAAATGGTTCAAAAACAGGATAAACGGCTTTGGAAAGTAACACAACTGAACAAGTCCTTGCATCAGGTTTAAAGCACAAATAAAACGGTCAAAGTAATGGCTGTTAACTTCACAGTAATTTGAGGTAAGACAAAACACTGCATTCACTTATGCATTCATGGAGCTAGAAATAAACGACAGCTTCAATGCTGTACAATATGTACATTCCATCGGCTCATCAGACTCTTCGCCTGCAGATTCCACTTGCATAAATTCTATGTCTGATAGCTCTGAGTCTGAGGCTTCTGCATAACTGAACCCTGGCTTTTTAAAAGCGTGCCGTACAGTTTCCCAGTGTCTGGTAGTTAGGTTAGGGCGTCGGCTTCTGCCCACTGGGTAAAACCAAGGCTCCTCTTCAGCTATAGTTTTAGAAGCTCTCTCAGCACAATGCTTAGTATTTACAGTTCTCCTCTTAGAGAAACTGTCTGTTAGCTTTTGCTTATAAATGTCATTGCTACAAGGAGAAACTTCCTTCCCCTGTCTTTCTCTTATGTTAGGCTTGAGCAAACAATTGCAAGAAATAGAAGCTTTACCTTTAGGCTTTCTTCTTTCTTTCTCAGGGAAGGCTTGAGGCCTAGTCCGGTTGTCCTCTAACTCAGGATGGCCCAAGTTCTCCCACGATATCTCTCTTGCCTTAGTATATGGACGAACCTCTCTGTGCCAAGGCTGCAGCTGTTGCCATCTGCCCTTGCTTTCACTCCTGAGGCTGTCGTTGCCTGGTGGCCTTGCTCCTTCAGCTCCTCTCTGCTCACCAGTCCTCTGTGTTCTCCACTTTTCTCCCAGGCCAGCACTCTCATTGCTTCTCAGGCCTGCTTTCTCTCTCTCATTCAAGACTGCCCTTTCTTTGGCTCTTGAATCTCTGTCCTCCTCTTTCCGGATACTTCTCTGGATATCTCCCTGGATATCTTTCTCTCCTTCCTCCTGGATATATCTCCGGATACCTTTCTGGACATCTCCCTGGATCTCTTCTTGGATCTCTCCTTGGATCTCTCTACTTGATTCAGACCTGCCTCTGCTTAAATCCAAACTGACTGGGCCCAAGTCCTGCCCATAGAGGCGTGGTTCTTCAGACTCTGTACTGACTCTCATGCTCCCTCTATGTGGATCTTCAGGATATTGCAGCTTATACCTGTTTTTTTCTGGATTTAAAACTTTTCTTCTATCTGCAAGAGGGTCTGCTGTATCACACATCCCCCTTCTTAAAATATTACGGGCTGGGGGAAACTCTTCTCCGCAGCACGTAATACAGGACCTGATATCAGCTTTACAATGCTGCTTGTGACCATGTGTTGTTTGACTGTTGTTTGCCAGCCTCCTGTTGAGGTGATACCCATGCTCAGTATGAGCCCACAGCACGTCCCGTTCATGCCAAGGTCGAAGAAGATTGGCGTGATAGACCTGTTCCCGTCCTTTTGTGTCTCGAACGACATAGGAAGTGGTGCCCACCGGGTTAACGACCGTATGAGGACCCTTCCACTGGTACTCAAACTTAGGAGCAGCTCCGGGTACTAGAACCACTACCTTCTCTCCCACCTTTAAGTGTCTTGGTTTCGGCCGCCTGTCGTAATATTGTTTCTGTTTCCTTTGACTCTCTTTGAGTTTTTCCGTGGCAAACCGGGAAGTTCGCTCTAGGCGTGTTCTTAAATCCCTCAGGAATAGGGGTATACCTACTTCCTCTTCTACTGGCTCGGTCCATTGTTCTCTCAACACGTCTAGTACACCTCTAGGCATCCGTCCGTACATGAGCTCATACGGCGATGTACCTAACGAGTTCTGTTTCCTTTCCCTGCAGGCGTATAGTATGAAGGGTAACATGGTGTCCCATTCTTTCATTTGTCCGTTTAAGGCCCGTCTAAGCATCTGCTTTATACTTTGGTTTAAGCGCTCTACCAACCCATTGCATTGGGGATGGTAGGCTGACCTGTCGGATCCCGAATGCATCCCAGACTTGGGCGAGGTATTTTGATAGGAAATTACTCCCCCTGTCGGTCAAGACTTCTTGCGGGAATCCGACCTCGCAAAATAATTTGACCATCTCGGCGGCGATGGACTTAGTGGAAATATTCCTCAAGGGAACTGCCCAGGGGAATCGAGTGGCCTGGTCAATAATTACCAGAATATACTGGAAGCCCCGCGGAGTCTTGATAAGCAGTCCCACGATGTCCATGGCCAGTCTCCTAATGGGTTCCGCTATTACCGGCATCGGGACTAGCGGCACTCCCGCTGGTCTGTGCGGTGTAACCCTTTGGCAGGACGCGCAGGATTCGCAGAAGCGTGTTGTCTCTCGGAAAACCCACGGCCAGTAAAACCTGGCTAAAATCTGGTCCAGGGTGCCTTGTGAGCCCTTATGGCCTCCAATTGGATGGTCGTGTGCTAGTCGCAAGACGGACAATTTAAATTTGCTCGGGACCACTAACTGTTTACGAATAAGTCCAGTTCGCAAATCTTTGCTTTCTCGATACAAGATATCTTCATCCATGATGAATCTGGGGTATGTCTCACAGTCTTCCTGGGCCTGCTCGATCGCCCGGACCAATGCAGGGTCCGTCCTTTGCTCCATTTTAAAGGAGGGGAACTTTTCTATCACATCCGCCGGTATCCAAGGCATGCCTCTTCCTGCCTCCAACTCAGCTCTCCCTTGGGATCGACATTTCCTCTCTCTCCTTCGGTCGGCTTTAGGTTTTCGTCCTTTCCTTGATGGGTCCCCTATTAGCTCTCATCATGCGAAGGGAGATCTCCTATGGAAGCGTCTGTTGAACAAGAGGGCTTCTCACCATCTTGGGAGTGTGCCCTTGTGGAGACTAGAGCCTTGATCTCCCCTGTATCCTTCTCCATACTACTCAGTTGGGGTATGGGAGCTTCCGACAGATCAGGTTGCATGCAAGTGGAATCTGGCCTTTTCTGAGGCGACAAACCTTCCTTTAAAGTTTTCCTAAATTGTGGCCAATCACAGCCCAGGACCAATTCCTGTGGTAACTTAGGCACTACTGCGATCAGCATTTCCTTTACAATGCCCATACCTTTTACCCACAATTTATAAACCGGATAGCGTGTGGCTGCTCCATGCACGCACTTTATCTTTACATATCCCTGTAGAGATTCTGGAACCGAGAGCCCATGAGCCTGGATCGTTGACCATAATTTTTTAGAAACCATGGTCTGGTCGGCTCCAGAATCCAATAACGCTTGCACACTTATACCTTGTACTTTTACATCAAGCAGAAAACCATTACGTATTGGTCTTGGTGATTCTCCCACCAAGGCAGTTCGTGAATAACACTCATACTGTAAATGTCCCCTTTTCCCACATGTGAAACATTTCCTTGCACTCTCCTTTACTAGAGGCTTATCATTTTTCCACCGCCCAACTGAAGGACGTGAGGGACTCTCCCTTTTTTGTGCCTCCAACCCCATGGCTATTTTTGGGCCTGCCCTAGGCTGGGTCGCTTTTTCGGCCTCTAAATACCTCTCTGTAAGGGCTATTGTCTCTGTGGTAGTGCAACAGTTCTGTAACATTAAGAAATTTTGCACTCTACTGGGTAGGGCAATCATGTACTGCTCAAGAATTATAGCATCCATTAGGGTGCCTGTGCTCTTCTTCTCGGGCTGTAACCACTTATGGGCTAGGCTATGTAATCTATGGCCTAGTGCCTTGGGTGTTTCATTAGCCTTAAGAAAGGTAGCCTTAAACATTTTGTTGTAAGCTAATGGCGTAAGGCCCTTACGATCCCTAATCGCTAGTACTACATCTTTATAAGAATTTGCTAAAGTCGGGGGCATCGACCTATAGGCAGCCAGCGCCTCACCCGTGAGTGATGCTGCTAGCCGTATTGCCCACTGCTCCTCTGGCCACTTAGCTGAGTGCGCAATTCGAGCAAATGTATCTAAAAAGTCATCTATATCATCGTTCGGACTTAGCTTGCCAATCACTAAATCAGAACAGGACCATTGTCCGTGGTCAGGGTTTACCAGTCCGGCGACCGATAGCTTCTCCGCCTTGCTTTTGGCCAGTTCCTCCCGCTGCTGCGTGAGCCACCTGTCCATAGTTTCTAGGACTGGGAGTTGCTGTGCCTGTATCGCCTTCAGCGCTTGCTCTTGGCTCTGTTGTGCCACCTCCGCCTGCTTGCTGAACTGGTGTGCCATCCAGGCACATAATTCTCTAGGCTCCATGGTACCTGGTGAAAGAACAAACAGAGAAAAAAAACCCAAGTGTGGCTCTTTACAAAAACTTCTCCACACCCTTTTTTTTTTTTTTTTTTAACTTCCCCAGATATCCAACACTAGGTAGGCTTAAGTACGTATTACCTGGTTCTAGTGTTGAATCAGCTTTGGGGAATATATGCTGTTATCCCAAGGTCGCTCCACTGCTTCTAGACTCGCCGCAGGATTTCCAACCTTCAGGATTTTCTTTTAAATCCGGTCCGGATTTCAGGTACTCCACTTCACGTTTTCCAACTCCAATCCGGTTTTGGTGTCTGCTCTATTCCTGACTTTTCCTCCGGTCCAGTTTTGTAGCAAGACGGTTCGGGTTTTACTTTGAGGTTTTGTTTTTTTTTTCTCAAAAAAAAAAAAAAAAGAAAGATTGTACTTTCCTTGGTACAGTTGCAGGTACAGTCCGGGAGGCTTATGAGTGCCGTCAAGTATCCTGCCAACTACGCCACTTATGTCCCCCGCTGCCCCCCCTGGTGGCGGCGTAGTTTTCCACGGAAGGGCTGGGGAGCGCACAAGATTATGGTGATTGGGGTTGGACAGGTGCGAGGGTCAAGGGTAGCAGTCCCTTATGCCGGCCTCGTTACCAACTTCCCAAAAAGAACAAGTTCACACGAAAATGGAGGGAAAAATGAAAAAGGCTTTATTTCCCCTTTGCACAAAAATGGTTCAAAAACAGGATAAACGGCTTTGGAAAGTAACACAACTGAACAAGTTCTTGCATCAGGTTTAAAGCACAAATAAAACGGTCAAAGTAATGGCTGTTAACTTCACAGTAATTTGAGGTAAGACAAAACACTGCATTCACTTATGCATTCATGGAGCTAGAAATAAACGACAGCTTCAATGCTGTACAATATGTACATTCCATCGGCTCATCAGACTCTTCGCCTGCAGATTCCACTTGCATAAATTCTATGTCTGATAGCTCTGAGTCTGAGGCTTCTGCATAACTGAACCCTGGCTTTTTAAAAGCGTGCCGTACAGTTTCCCAGTGTCTGGTAGTTAGTTAGGTTAGGGCGTCGGCTTCTGCCCACTGGGTAAAACCAAGGCTCCTCTTCAGCTATAGTTTTAGAAGCTCTCTCAGCACAATGCTTAGTATTTACAGTTCTCCTCTTAGAGAAACTGTCTGTTAGCTTTTGCTTATAAATGTCATTGCTACAAGGAGAAACTTCCTTCCCCTGTCTTTCTCTTATGTTAGGCTTGAGCAAACAATTGCAAGAAATAGAAGCTTTACCTTTAGGCTTTCTTCTTTCTTTCTCAGGGAAGGCTTGAGGCCTAGTCCGGTTGTCCTCTAACTCAGGATGGCCCAAGTTCTCCCACGATATCTCTCTTGCCTTAGTATATGGATGAACCTCTCTGTGCCAAGGCTGCAGCTGTTGCCATCTGCCCTTGCTTTCACTCATGAGGCTGTCGTTGCCTGGTGGCCTTGCTCCTTCAGCTCCTCTCTGCTCACCAGTCCTCTGTGTTCTCCACTTTTCTCCCAGGCCAGCACTCTCGTTGCTTCTCAGGCCTGCTTTCTCTCTCTCATTCAAGACTGCCCTTTCTTTGGCTCTTGAATCTCTGTCCTCCTCTCTCCGGATACTTCTCTGGATATCTCCCTGGATATCTTTCTCTCCTTTCTCCTGGATATATCTCCGGATACCTTTCTGGACCTCTCCTTGGATCTCTCTACTTGATTCAGACCTGCCTCTGCTTAAATCCAAACTGACTGGGCCCAAGTCCTGCCCATAGAGGCGTGGTTCTTCAGACTCTGTACTGACTCTCATGCTCTCTCTATGTGGATCTTCAGGATATTGCAGCTTATACCTGTTTTCTTCTGGATTTAAAACTTTTCTTCTATCTGCAAGAGGGTCTGCTGTATCACAGTATATAGTTCCACTGTTAGCCAAGTTTTAGTACCCATTCTCTATAAACACAGAGCGGCTCGCCGCCTTGCTGTAAGTTTTGTGTTCTATGTAAACCGCGCTGATGCCGAATAGCGTGGTATATAAGAAACTGAAAATAAATAAATAAATATAAGGGTGGGTTCATTCACCACACATTGTCATACACATTTGAAACCTTTTCTATGAAGTAAAATATGTGCCATACCTCACTCTATAGAATAGGGGCATAAATGGTGTGATGCCCGCCATATCTAAGCATGATCGCTTATTCCAATCCTAGGCGTAAATGCCCATGACTAGATTTGTAGTCAATGTCTGTAAGTTATAGTGTAACTTATGCACATATTTACTCTGCACCTGTGCTCACATGCCGTCACCCTAACACACATACTTCTAGAATAGTACCCGCCTCAACTCTGTGCGTAAGTGCCCATCTTCACACGTAAGTCATTTAAAATAGGTGACTTACGTTCATTGAAGGCATGTGAATGTCCGTGGCTCATTATAGAATTACCTCCTTAAGGTCCAAATATATTGGGGATATGCAGGAAAACATTTTCTGTATGTTTTTAAGGCATTGCCAGACATTTTCTACAATCTCCAAACATTTTTTTATTTGTTTTAATAAAAAAAAGTTTTTCCTTTTTTTGTTTCATTTGTAAAATGAAATGCTTAATAATAAAATTAATGTGTTTATTGACTCTGTGCACAATAATTCTTAGGTTATGTGCATTAGGGGGGTTGTTTTAGAAGCCATATTCGCATTTTGCATGGGGATCTAGTCACAGACGTTTATAAGGAACAAGCATAACAAAGAACGTGAATGTTACATGAAACAGTTTGTTGGAAGGATTAATAGACTAAGCAAACGATAACTCTGGAAAATTATGAACCAAAGAACAACTTAACATTGTAGCTGGATTGTTTAATGATTTATATGTGTCCACAGAATATTGAGGTGGTTGTGTCTCAATGTTTATTTCCCCCTGCAAATTGGAAAGAGCTATACATAGACTCCTCTATCATTGGTAAAGAGCAGCTGTATGTCTGAGTTTACAAAATGACTCATTTCTATGTGTAAATGGCGACACATACGTGTGCGTGTTGTGAAATGCAGACACTTCCATATGTAAGTTGCCAGATTTCCCCTGTCGATTTTCCCATGTGTGTGTTTCTGAAAGGCTACTCCTGCTGCACGTGAATTGCTTGTCCTACTGTCCAGGCCTTTTTTTTTAGCAGTGATCTTCATCTTCAGGGGCACAGATGTGCCGAGTTTAGATCGTACTTACATGTACACATTCGGTCTTCTAAGCTTGGTATAGCTTTTCAGACTTTTTACTTCTATGTTGCAGGCCTTTCTAAGCATCTTTTCTAAAATGTGCCTTTATATCAATTTAACGTACACTAAAGAGCATGTTTACTAAAAGTTAATGCATGTTAATGAGCATTAACGTGTATTGTGTCACTATGCTTATAGGCATAGAAAGTATCATGGTGGTGCTTACTGTGTGTTAACATTTGTTAATACTCAATAACCTTTAGTAAAGAAGAGAGAGAGACAGCGAGCTTGTAGATCACCTGCCATATCTGCAGGCGATCCACATGCTTGCTGTCTCTATCTGCATTGTCGGCAAGAGAGTTTGTTATACACAAGACTGTCACCCTCAGTTGAGTTATTCCCTTAGAGCTTTCTCTATTTGTTACCCCCTGACAAAGGCACATACCAAAACATGGCAGTGTAAGGTTGAACACACAAAGAGCTTTCATCCTAGTATTGTTTTTGCTTTCTCTATGAGGGTGTGTGCTCTCTCTTGGGCACCAACCTGAATTTAAGACACACCAAGGAACCAAATAGCACTAGCAAATTTACATCCCTAAAATATATCTTTATGAATCTAGAGCCACTGCTTCTGTTAATAATCAACACATGTTTCATGTTTGGCGAGCTGCTGAATATTTACCCCATTGTATTGTATATTTGTTTGGTTATTTATTGACATTTAATCACCATCTTTTTGAGAAGATTCATCCAAGGTAATGTATAGCATGTGTAAGCAGGCACCTTCATAGTAATGTTAGGACCATAATGAAATGTTGAAATTGAAATATCAGTGTAATTCTCAATTAGAACAGCAAGATAAACTTGGAAATAAACATCTGAGAAAGTTGGACAGTAAAAAAGACAGGAAGAAAATCAATGCTTTGAATTATGGTGCTGGCAATGAATGCTGTGTATACTGTGGACTGCCTGAAGGTGTGGGATGGGCAGTACTCAGACCAGGACCATAGGTTGAAGGACTTTCAGCACCTCTGCAACCTGCACATTCCAACTATGTCAAATCTAAAACAACCAGGCTGATTATTTATACTAATATCAAATATGAAGAAAAGAAAAAAAATTGGGATGCCCTAAGAGTAACACTGACCATGCTGAGGATATGCAATTCTTAGGTTTGAAGAGGTTTTTTTGAAAATGGCATTTTTAAAGGAAATTATATTATGTGCAACCACACAAATGGTCACTAACCTTGCATTACTACAAACTAGTACAATTCATATTTGCTGCTTTGAGATAAAATTGCATTGCCTATGTGGGTGCTTCCTAATCTCATTTCTCCATTTTATGAAACAAGTGTAGAATAACTTGACTCAGATCTGCAGAACATTGAGAAGACCTGAATAGGGAACCCATGTGAACTTCAATTTTATCCCTACTAGAACAGGTAAATGTTCCACAAGGGGCTCACAGACAAGGCTGAGGCAAGGATATGAGGCATCCTAGGTGGGCCTCCTTCCTGCTGCCCCTGAGGAGGAGATGGTGTGAGTATGAACATTCTCTGTGGAGGTTGTAGGAAGAGAGAGAATCTTCCTACAATCCAGAGCCACCAACTTTATCCCCTCTCCTCTTCCCACTGCTCTGGATCACCCGACATCTACTGTATAGGAGGGATCTTTATTTCAATTATCTGTATTGCAGAGAAATCTGGAAACTGTGTAGACTTTGGTTCCTTTGAGTAGACTAACAAAATATGACTGAGGAAGAAATGTTTGAGACCACATTGGCCCCTTCTTTATATGTGACTGCATGGCTGAAGGAGGGAACGTTATGCCACCCTTTGTTACTTAAAATTTCTTTCCTTTTTTGGACCAGAGAACAACTACAATATCTGAGCTTCTTTGGCACAGAGTTGCATGAAAGAAAAAGAGCAAATGTTAGTTTATGCCCAGGTTTACTCTGGCAACGGCCACACCACCAGAGAAAGAACCTAGTTAATTGGTAGGCATATGCAGGGCCAACGAAGCTTCCTTTTAACTGAAAATGAACTGAAGGTTTTTGTTTCCAATGTAATTGTGTGCCTACTATGCATGAATTTTTGTGTGTAAATTGATTGTGCATGCAATAATTCATAGGTATATGTGCGCTCAAGCAATTTGCACACTTAATTATTAAGCACCCAAGCGAGCCCAAAATGCACATGCCTACCTGTCCGCCCATGATGAAAAAAAGAAAACCTCTGACCTTTAGTTCATCCATATAGTCCTTATTAAAATTATGTAGCGCTTTTCATAAGGTAGTGTGTTAACAACTGGGTTAATGCAACTTAGATGTAGGGTACTCTAAGCCTGTTTAAGCATAGGAATTGCTATACGCTAAGAAGATCAATAAGGTTTTTGTAAGCCTGCTGCTCAGATGCAAGGACTTTTCTTCCAAAGAAGGAATTCTTATCAGTTGCTTTGCTTATTTCTTTTGTATCCTTGCACTCTTCTCACACTCTATCCTACAATAGATTAGTGTTCATTCCCCTCCTTTCCTTGCACCTCTTCAGATCGTTACACATGACAAAACAACCATCCTAATTACAGCAAGTGTTCCCAGTTCTGTCACCGTGACAATTACTGCAATGAGGGCTCAATATCTGTAGCAGACAGAAGAATATCACTGCGGCTCTCTGTGATAGTGCTCAATTGTCCCCTTGAGAATTTCTGAGACTTGTTTTGTGGGGGCTGTTTTTACTGACAGGGTTCAGAAGTTTAAGGCCACAGCGATGATAGAGGAAGAGCTGCTGGAATTTGCAGTTAATTTTAAAGGAGCAACAGTCTGCCGGCATGAGCCTCAGGAAAATACCAGGTACAGAAGGCTGATTCCCATTTATCTTCCTCTCTACAGCTCAAGATGGATGTTGTTGAGTACAGTGCGCCCATCTCTTTTCATGTTGAACGAAAATGTGCTCTTTCATGGGGCCTATTGCAGTCCTCTCCTCGAGTACTCTCTATCTAGTAGCGTTTTCAGGATATCCACAATAACTATGAATAAAATAGATTTACATACAATTGAAGCAAGACGTGCAAATCTATCTAATGTATATTCATTGTAGATATCCTGACTCTCTTTACAAGAGGGTGGAGAACTACTGGTCTGGGGAGACACAGCTTAATGGGAATGAGTCAACATGGCTTTAGCAAAGGGAAGCCTTTCCTTACTAATTTATTAGATTAATTTGAAGGTGGAAACAACATGTGGATAAAGGTGAGCCTATTGATAAAAGTGTATTTGGATTGTCAGAAGGCACTTAACAAAGCATCTCAAAACAGATTCCTAAGGAATATTCAAAAGCCATGGGATAGGAAGTGTTCCCTTATTATGGGTTGGTATCAGGAAACAGATGGACTAAATGGTGAGTTTTCCATATGGATATAGGTCAATAGAGTGCCCTAAGGATCTATACTGGGAATGGTGCTGTTTAACTTCTTCTTAAATGGTCTGGAAAAAGGAGATGACTTAAAATTATTAAATGTTATTAAAATGCTAGAGGACTGGGAGGAACTCCAGAAGGATTTTGAGAGACTAAGAGACTTACCATGTAAATGTCAGATATAATTTAAGGAAAATCATTTTTATTGGCATTATTCAACACAGAACACATTAACATAACACCGAGTGGGCAATAGACCCTCTTAAAACATCCTATATCACATTCTCTAACATTTACATATCACTACCCAGTACTCCTGGTTTCTACCTCTATTAACTGCCCAACCCCGCACAGAAAACTCCCCTTCCCCCCCCCAGGACCCAGCCAGACAGGACCTCAGGCAAGCTGCATCAGGCTCCACTTGCCCCTCAAACAACCTCTTCTAAACCCCAACACAGATATCATATATCAATATATATCTCAGAGCACAAAGTCCCAAAATAGCAAAGTATCATAATAACAAAAGAGGACATATACAGCAAAAGATTTAACAATAGTAAACATATCAGGACGGCCAACACCATCAAAAATTTGCAAAATGGGCCCTTCCCATAATACGCTGTGGAAGGCCCTATTCCACCCTTTCCCTACCCCATACCAACACCATTTCTACCCTTCCCCCTGAACCTCTCTGCCCCCCGTCCCGCCCACCCCGCTCCCCACTCCCCTCCTTACTTCCCCCCTCCTTTCCCTCTCCACTAAATGCCCTGACTATTGTGATTGCCCAATATTACCGCCATCTTTGGTACAGAGAATCAACTACGTACACATTAACAGTAACATGAAAGCGGAATGCTCATACCTCTGCCCTTTCCAGTCCCTCCTGGCAGAGCCCACCCTGCCCACCAAGGTGCAACCTAGTGCTGCACGCCCTACAGGTAGCTATGGGCTGAACTCCATATCCGGGCGCTCCGCTCTCCCGCTTCCCCCCCTATATTCCTCGCTGTGCGCATCTCCATATCTCTCAAGTCCTGCATTGCTTGCTCCCATTCACCCACCCCCCGGTGCTTTGTCTACCAACCAATGTCGTAAGATACATTTCTTGGCCACTAAGAAGCCTTTCTCACAAAGCTTAGCTCCCCGCTCGCTAAGGGCATCCCCCCCCCTCCTAGGACCCCAAAAGTGCCCATTCTGGGGATATCCTCAATGTCCGGCCCAGCCAACTACCTAGTTTAGTGTGAACCTCCAGCCAAAAACTTTGGATAGATGTACAGTTCCAAAACCGATGAACTAGAGAACCGACATCTATCCCACACAGTGTACACATATCTGTTTCTACTAGATCCACCCTCGCCGCCCAGACATTATGACCATAAGCTCTCCACAGAAACTTGTATTGCACTTCCTGCATCTGTGCCGACTGAGAGCTCCCTAAGCGCCCCAAAAGCTACTGCTAGCCTCTCTGCGGTTACTGTTGGCATACTATCCCTCTGCCACCGCCAGACGCTCCAATCCTCTATACTCTTCACCAGATCTACCTCCGGGAACTAATTCACTCTGCAGTATTTTTGCTGTGATTTTCCCCTCTAGGGCTCGAAAGAGATCTAACATACCTCTTCCCTCCAGCACCAGACCCTTATGTTTTTGCAAACCACGGACGTAATGCCGCGCTTGCAGATAAAAGTAAAAATCCTGTTGCGCTAGCTGGAATCTCTCTCTTAGCGAGGTAAAAGAATCTAACTCCTCTGCTCCTACAATTTTCAGATGCCCAATGTAATGTATGCCTTTCTGAGCCCACTCTCTCGCCACCTGTCCTCCAGCCCCTGGACTGAAGTCCATGTTGCCCATCAAGGGGATACAATCCGTCTGTTTCCAATCTACCCCTTTATGCTGGCACAGGGTCCTCCAAGCCTGCCGTATCCCACTCAAGCACCTAGATCCCCTCCACTCTGCTGGCAATGCGCTTGGCGGACAATGCAACATCATAACTTTATGTTGTTTCCCAGACATATCATCAAGCAAGTCCAGTGGAAGAGTCTCCCCATCACCCTCTATCAAATCCCTTAAGGCCCTTGTCAGATACAGTAGGTTGTAAGCCCGCAAAGAGACCAGTCCCGCTCCCCCTACCTCTGCAGATCCCATCAGTGTTGCCATGGCAATACGGGGCTTGTGCCTTCTCCACAAAAATCGAGATAGGTGCCCCTGTAGTGTCTGCAGGTCTTTTCTTGAGATCCACACTGGGATATGCCTCTAGACATATAACCATTTGGGGACTTCTATCATATTGAAAAGTGCTATACGACCCTTCAGCGAGAGAGGCAACTCCTGCCATCGTTTTAACCGGGCTAAGGTACTTTCCAACGGGAGCGGGATGTTAGCATGATACAGCTGCGTTATTGAGGCCGGAATCTGTATTCCCAAATATCCGGAGCTGACCTTCCGCCCAGACTAAGGGGAAATCACCTCTCCACTTATTTCTCACGTTGCCGCTGACTTCTAGCGCCAAAGACTTGGCCTTATTTATCTTTAATCCCGAGAAGGTCCCAAATCTCTCAATCAGCTGTAGGGCACTCTCCAACGAGGACTGGGGATTAGTTAGACACAACATCATATCATCCGCAAATGCACTGACTTTTAGCCCACCATTCCTCCACTGCATCCCCTGTACTGTCTCAGACTGCAGCAATGTTAGCAGCAGCGGTTCGAGCTGAAGCACGAACAACAAGGGCGAGAACGGGCAGCCCTGTCTGGTTCCCCGTTTTAACATGAATGTGTCTGACCTATCCCCCCCAACTGTAATATACGCTAGGGGGTCTGTATATAAGGCTCTCACCCACCCAACAAAAGCCCCCTCCATACCAAATCTGCGCAATGTTTCAAACATATACTCCCAGGAGACCCTATCAAAAGCCTTTTCGGCGTCTAGACTAACAGCGGTTTCCCCTCCTGCGTATAGCGCTCCATTCCCAATAATATGCTGCTTATGTTCTTCGCCGCTTCCCAGCCTCTCACAAATCCTGCTTGGTGTCTACCTACCAAATCCGGTAATAGGACCTGCAGTCTCTCCGCTAACACAGAGGCCAAAATTTTCATATCGTAATTTATCAAAGAGATCGGCCTGTAAGCAGCCAGGTCTTCTGGATTTTTGCCCTCCTTATATATAAGAGAAATGGATGCCGTTCGCATATCTCTGGGAAACCTCCCACTCTCCAGCACTTCGGGGTGTAGGGCTGCTAGGGTCGACGTTACCTGACCTTCTAACATTTTGTAAAATTCAGACCCGTATCCGTCAGGCCCCGGCGCCTTATGTGGCTTTCCTCTCCTAATAACTTTCTGAATTTCGCCCCCTGCTATAGGTTTATTCAAGTCCAGTACAGCTTGTTGGGAAAGCTGAGGCAATTTAACGTTATCCAGAAACGTCCTCTCCTCCCTGTGGTCCTCCGCGTCCGGTGTATACAGAGTCTCATAAAATTGCTGAAAGACTTCTGCTATCTTCTTTGAGTCACTATGCTTCCTACCTTCTTTATCGCGAACCATGGTTATGGCTCTAGCACCTCCCCCCTCCTTCACTAAACGCGCGAGAAGTTTGCCGGATCTATTCCCGAATCTGAATAACTGATGCCGATAATACTGCTTGCTCTTGAAGCAGGCCATTCAATTGCTTTTGGGCCTCCAAGTACGCCTGCAAGCTCCTCCCCTTCAGGCCCCCCCACTGCTCTCCTCTTCAAGTCCTCTAGCTCATGAGTTAAATATGTTATGGTGCTATTGAGTGTTTTCTTCTCTCTGGACATGTAAGCGATAACATGCCCCCTCATTATTGCCTTGCCTGCTTCCCAGAGTGTGGCCACGGAATTGCTACTCCCTTCATTAAATTTGATGTACTCATCCCATTTTTGCTGCAAAAATTTCTGAAACCCTTATGCCTGCCACTTTTGCCTAGGGAAAGACCATCTATAGCACCCTGAGCCTATGCCTTTCCAATCAATCAACACCATGGCATGATCTGATATCACTATGGGCCTTAATTCCGCCTTCAACACATTCCCAAAGTCTCGCTCTGAAACCAGTATGTAATCTATTCTCGACCAGGTTCCGTGCACTCGAGACAGATGGGTATAATCACGTTCCCCCTCGTGTAGTACTCTCCAAACATCTAACAAACTGCCCATCTGACATAGATAACTTACCCCTCTTCTGACCCATCCCCCTCCCTGTTTTGGATTAGACTTATCTAGGTCTGGGTCATGCGGATAGTTAGTCTCCTGCCAAGATTATTGAGGCCTTTGGGGCTGCTGCTATTTTCCGCAACAAGTTCCTGAAAAACTCATGTTCATAAACATTCGAGACATAGACATTGCCTATAAACAGTTCTGTTCCATTCAAACGTACATGCAGGAACAGGAACCTACCTTGGGGGTCTCCCTCCTCTGCTAATACTTCTACTTGGGTCCCTTTTCGTACTAAAATCGCCACTCCTTTTTTCTCCCCCCCCCCCTCCTGAGGCGGAGTACACATGTCCTACCCAGTCCCTCTGTAGTTTAAGATGCTCCGCAGCACTTAAATATGTTTCTTGCAACAGAGCTACGTGGACCACTTCTTTTTTCAGGGCCTGTAGGACCTTCGTCCTCTTAACAGGTGTTTTTATGCCTCCCACATTCCAGGAGACTATGCGTAAATCAGGTCCCATCTACATCTTGCATTTTGGTGTGCTCCACAACAGTGTTGATTGTTCTATGCCCAGTTGCGAAGGGCCGCCCAGCCTCGGCCCCCGCTGTGCTCCTCCCCCAGACCCATTCTTGTACATAGTCAGTCTTTTTAAGGCAGCCCGTGTGATACTCAACCCCCCCTGTCCCCCCTCCCCCCGCCTGTCAACTGATCCCCCCTGCAAATCCCTTCCTCTCCCCCCTCCCCCACCCCTTCCCCTTCCCCAAACCCTCTAAAACCTGTACAATGTTATACCTCAGCTCTACACCACTGAGGTCTAGTCCCAGCCGATGCTGCAGGGGTGCCTCGAGCTCACAAGACCCCCTCCCCCCAACCTCGTACCCCATTTACAGTACAGAACCATAATACCCCCCCAAATACCTTCTAGTACCCTCATTGCCTACATAGCATAACAGTCCAAACAGTCTATTGTGCTGTTGCATGCTCCATCTCAGGAATGTAGGCATACTTGACATGATCTTTCTCCCCGAAGTATTACACAAGCTTTTCAACTCTGATTCACTTGAAAACATCCCAATCCCGTGGTCAGACCACTATCTAATCAAATTCCAGCTCATCATCAATGATACAAAAGAAAACAGTGGCCCATCAAAACATTTAAGCCATAGATTTAAAAAATACAATGAAGAGAAATTCCTAGATCTAATAATTCCCCACTTATCACCATCACCTTCAGATTTAGATGAAGCGATCACAAACTGGCATAGGTCAATCAAAAATGCTGCAACTAACAAACATGTGAATAAAAAGAACAGTCACCCTAGAACTGGAAATGAGCCTTGGTTTAACAACACACTAAAACAAATGAAAAAAGAATTAAGGAAAACAGAATGCAAGTGACGCAAAAATAAAGATACTACATATTATGAGTCCTATCACAACCAACTCAAAAAGTATAAAGAAGCAATAGATAGCTCTAAAAAGAACTACCATGCAACAATACTTGATAATTCACTAAACAGACCTAGAGAATTATTCGCTATTGTACAAAAACTCACGAATAACAATCATAGCTCTTGCATGGAAATCACAGAAATTTCCCCTCAGACTCTGGCAAATCACTACATAAATAAAACTAAACACCTCCTGAACCTGCCAAAAACAATGAACACATCTCAACATATTTACCCAGATAACTGGTCTAACTTCTATCCCATAACTAAAGATACACTCAAGAACATAATACTAAACCTAAACACCACTACCTCTTATCTTGACCCATGTCCAGTAACCTGGATAAAAAAATCTCTACCAATCCTATCACCATTCATTCTCCCAATAATCAACCTATCCTTAACCAAAGGGTACCTATCACCAGCTCTAAAGCATGCACAGATTCGCCCACTGCTTAAAAACAACACCCTTGACAAATCTTCACCAAATTCATACAGACCTATTTCAAGCATACCATTCATGGCAAAACGAATTGAAAAGACGGTTCAAATTCAAACGCAGGAATATATAGACAACTCAGCACCCCTGGATGATCAACAATATGGTTTCCGCCCTCGCCATGGAGTAGAGACACTTCTAACTGTCCTAATTGACACACTCGTAAGAGGGATAGATAACCCAAAGCAAGCGTTCTTACTCCTATTCATAGACATATCTGCGGCTTTTGATAGTGTTCACCATACCATAATGCTCAATAATCTTAAACAAATAGGGATAAAATCAACAGTGCTAAACTGGTTTACCTCATATCTAGGCAATAGAACTCAAACTGTCAGAATAGGAAACAACACATCTAACACATACAATCAGGAAATTGGCTTACCCCAAGGTTCTGCTCTATCAGCCCTCCTATTTAATATTTATATAAAACAGGTCTGTAACATTTTCAAAAAATTCAAGGTATACTATCATTTGTACGCAGACGACATAATGATGTATATCCCATTCACAATCTCCAATCTACCACTTAAATTACTCACTGAATGTTTTAACAAAATTACCACCTGGCTAAATAACAATAACCTCGCCATCAATCACTCCAAAACCGAAGCACTAATTGTAACCAAAAACCAATCATACTCTCCCCCACCACATATTATACTTCAGGACCACGAAATCAAAATAAAGAATGAAGTGCGATATTTAGGCGTCATACTGGATACACATCTCAATATGAATATGCACATAAGAAACACAACAAAGAAAATTTACTTCAAGCTCAGAATCCTAAAACAACTACGTCCTCTAATACATTTACAAGATTTCACGAAAATAATACATGCAATAATAACCCCTCACTTCGACTTCGCCAACCTAACTCTATTAGGGGTAACGAATCAAAACATCAAAAGACTCCAACTTGCTCAAAACGCAGCGGCCAGAACCATCATGAATGTCCCACCATTTCACCACATAACACCTATACTGGCAAATCTTCATTGGCTACCAATACAAAGCAGAATCCTATACAAAACACTAACAACAACCTTCAAGGCTCTAAACAATATGGTCCCACCGACCCTAAAAAATCTCATATCTAAAGAATCAACCAATAATCTACATAGAAGAGACCAAACAAACAAATTAAGGAACCCAAAAGAATACATAAAAGCTAAAAAGACAACTAACAAAAAAGCATTTTCCCATGCGGCCCCCATTATCTGGAATGACCTCCCAGAGGAAATCAGATCAATAAATGAGATCAAAGAGATCCGTAAGAGTCTAAAAACACATCTGTTTAAGGCACATTACGGGCTATCAACAAACTCCCTCTCCCAACAAGAAAACGGACAATAACACTGTTCGACTGAGTGACACAAAATTGACATGATCCAACACCTTCCACTCCTAAGATTTTACACTAGTTTAGAAATTTATAATATATTTTTACGTCTTATGTAATGCACTCATACCCCAATTGTATATAGTTACCAAAATGTTATTTGTTTTTGCACAATTTTCCTTTGTTTTAAGATGTTCCTTGTAAATGATTACTGACTGTTTTGTTGTATAATAGTTACACTGTTTCAGACGTTCATTGTAAAACAGACATCAGCCTGTTATATTGTTAAATGTAAACCGCACCTGATCTCTGGAAGGTGCAGTATATAAGCGACTGTTAATTAAATTAAATTAAATTAAATCTCCAACGAAACTTCAGTTATATCAGTCATGCATGTCCACAAGATCCATCCATACACCCTGCACGTTCTCCGCCCTGCTATGGCGGTCTCGACCACTCATCAAGACACATCTGCCACTGGTTCCCCAGTCCGTGTCCGCTCCAGCCGCTCCACAAACTGTTTTGCCGCCGCCACCATCTCAAATGTGTGATTCTTCCCTTGAAATAAAACCCTCAGGGTTGCAGGGAAGGCCAGCGTAAAGCACAGTTTATGTTTAAATATCTCCGAACAGACCGTAGAGAACTCCCTCCGCTTTGAGGCAACAGATGCCGAGTAGTCCTGAAAAAGCAAAAGTTTCTGATTTTCCAATCGCAGCTCACCTTTTTTCCGATAGGCCTGCAACACCGCATTTTGTGTTGGAAGTTGAGAACTCACAATATATCCACTCTCGGCCTACTCCCCTCATCCCGCCGAGCTCCAATACGATGCGCCCTTTTAATTCTGAATTGGCCCACCAGAGTGTCCAGGCCTAGCTACTCCGGCAGCCATTTTTCCAGCATGGGGAGTAGCATGCGTTCCGTAGTAGACTCCGGGATCCCCACGATGCGCAAGTTATTCCTGCGTGATCTATTTTCAAGATCATCGATTTTGAGTTGCAAAGCGTCAATTTGCTTTTTGTGCTCCAGAGTCGCCTTCTCCTGTTTGCCTTCCCCATCTTCGAGACATGCCACGTGGTTCTCTAACTCCTCCACTCTCCTACCAAACTCCGACAGCACTTCTACTCCTTCGAGTTTTTCATAATAAGATCAGATTTGGGGTCCAGTAGCTTAACTACTTCTTTGGCCAGCTCTTCCGGTGCTGAGTCGGTGCTCTCACTTCCAGGCGAGGACGGCTGCCGCGGCACAGCAGGTGTCGGCACAGGCCCCGATTTGCCAGCTTTCTCTCTGTCTTTTTTTGCAGGCAAAGGCATCCTTCTCTGCCGCTGTAAGCCACCAAGAATAGTTCGTCAGCTCTTCATTTCCGGACTATTCCACTGATCAAATTAGTGCATATGGGGGTGATAAAATCAGATTAATGTTCGAGGCATCCCCGGAGCGCGTAAGGAAGCATCCTCGCTCACTCATGCATCACGTGGACTCCGGCAGATATAATTTAATGTAGATAAATTGCAAAGAGATGCACCCAGGGGATTATAATCCCAACTACAGGTGCCCAAGGAGAAGGGCAGCACAGGGCACTCTGAGATGCCTGTTGATATATGGGTTCCCAGGTCTACAGGCCTTATTCATAGTAACATAGTAACACAGTAAATGACGGCAGATAAAGACCAGTATGGTCCATCTAGTCTGCCCAGCAATATGACAGGAGTAGGTGCACCCCTTCCCATGTCTTTTAGGGAGTAGGTGCACCCCTACCCATGTCTTTGCTTAGTGGTGCACCCACCAGGAGCAGGTGCACCCCTCCCCATGTCTTCACCCCCTCCCCATATCTTTGTTTCTTGGTTTGTTTAGAGGTGAACACACCGCTCCTCCCCCCATCGCTCAATGTAGGACACCCCTATTTGTTGAGAAATTAGATGGTTCCGTTTATTTTGAATTAATCTTGTTGCTGTAAAGTGATCCATAGGCCACTTTGAATTCCGTCACTGTGTTAGTCCCCACTACCTCCATTGGGAGGGCATTCCAAGCATCCACCACCCTTTCAGTAAAAAAGTATTTCCTGACATTGCCTTTCAATTTACCACCTTGCAGCTTCATGTTATGCCCTCTAGTTTTACAGCTTCCCCATCTCTGGAAGAGGTTTGTTTGTTCATTATTTCTCTTTAAGTATTTAAAGGTCTGAATCATATCTCCCCTATCCCTCCTCTCTTCCAAAGTGTACATATTCAGGTCTTCAAGTCTCTCTTCATAAGGCTTCTGCCGCAGGCTCCAAATCATTTTGGTCACCTTCCTCTGAACAGCTTCCATTCTTTTTACATCCTTTGCAAGATACGGTCGCCAAAACTGAACACAGTATTCCAAATGAGGCCTCACCAGAGACTTATACAGTGGTACTAGTACCCAGGGGCGGCCCAAGGGGGGTGCGAGGCCATGTGCGGAGACTCGGTGCAGGGCCTCATTTGCATAAGTGGCCTTATTTGCATAAATATTTGCATAATGTTATCATACACTAACCTTTGGTAAACATGTCTCTTAATGAGTGTATGGATAAAGAAAGACTAAAAGATTTCTACATTACTATAATCCAGTGCCAACCACCAGGCACATTAGGAACTACTACAAACGCTGCCCATTTAGAACCCATCCTACCCTATACACCCCTGGAAATCAACCCAATGTAGACTAGAAGAACATGATTCCCCTATAATATATCACCAACCCAAAAAACTAAAAATCCGCCCTTGGACTCCAAAACTAACTATAACCCCTTAACTTATATATCAATTTTTTTGTCGGATCATTCACCGTGAGAAGAATCTTTTCCTCTCCTGAAGTGAACCCTCCTTTTTACTCAAGATTGAAATGGCTGTTCCTCAGCCTAGCCGACAAAATCAGCACTTGCTGCTGTCAGCAAAAGAATAATTTTTCTAAAACTGCAATAGAGTCAGTTGGATCTCCATCGATCCTCGGGCTACAAAAGCCAATGTCGCAGCTCCATAAGTCCCCCCTTGAAACGAAAGAACATTTTAGAGCACTTAGCTGATAAGGAACGGAACCGCTTCACTCTGTCCACGATAGCCTCAGAAACTCCCTCCACTCTTCTTTAAGGACTCAGGGACTCTTGAGTTAACTGACAGGTGAACTACTCCGCTCCAGAAAACGAGGTTCAGGCGATACCGAAGGTGTTTCAAGCCGTCTGTTCTTCCACAGCTCTTCCTCAGGCAATAAAACAAGGATTAACTGGGGAATAGCATATGAATAATTAAATAAAAGCAATTACATCAGACTAGAGATCTTGAGTGGGTATAGAGACATGTCATAAATAACATTTAACAGAGCAGGTATATACAGTGAAATATCGTAAGGTGGAACGGTCTAACATCATCATTTAACTATTATTGCTGAGTTGAGATAATGGGGTGAGAGGAGGGGAAATATTGATTAAGAGAAGTGTTGTAAAAAAGGTGGGTTTTTAAAGCTTTTCTAAATTGCGATATATCTTTTATCAATCTGATGTTTAATGGAAGCTTATTCCAGCACCTTGGAGCAAAGGATGAAAATGATCTGTTAATGGTAGTTTGAGTACATTTTACTAATTCATTTGGCATCACTAGAGTATTTTCAGTTGTAGATCTTCTTGATCTGTTGTTTTGGGTATGAATGAGTAGATCAGAGATTGAAGGAGGTGAAATATTATGGAACGCTTTGAAGGTCATAAGAAGTGTTTTATAAGATAATCTACAAATTATTGGGAGCCAGTGAAGCTCCATTAGGATGGGGGTTATGTGTTGTCTCCTTGTAATTCCGCATAGTGATCTAGCTGCTGCATTCATAGCAAGCTGTAATGGATTAAGCGGAGATTTAGGTAGGCCTTGCAGGATAATATTCGCATAGTCAAAATGTGGAGTGACTAGCGCTTGGAATATTGTGCGGAAATCATCGGGGTCTAACATGGGTTTTAGATGTCGAAGAGTATTAATCTTGTGATAAATGGATTTTACTGTGGACTTTATATGCTCATTAAATTCAAGTCGCTGGTCGAGAATGACACCTAAGTATCGAATGGTGGATTTAATAGGTAAATCAGCGTCTCGTACTCTTAATGAAGGTGGTGAAGAGAAGTCATTGTTTCTTGTAACGATAAGGACTTCAGTTTTATTCGGAGGTTCTGAGTGAGCAGCCAATCGGTTATTGAATTGAAACAGTTAATTAAAACTGTGTAATCAGGGCTAATCACATTAATAGGTGTGAACAACAGCACATCATCAGCATAAATAAGACAAGATATACCAAAGGTACGGGCAATATTACAGATTGGTTGCATATAGATGTTAAAAAGCAATGCTGATAGTGAGGAACCCTGTGGAACACCTTGTTTCTGTTGGAATGGATAAGATGTATTTTTATCAATTCGAACTTGTTGCCATCGGTCTTCTAGATAAGACTTGCACCAGTCCCATGCAATTCCTTGTATTCCCTTCTCATGGAGGCGGACTAGAAGTTGTTTATGATTAACTGAATCAAATGCTGCTGCAATATCTAGGAAGATCAATGCAACTCCGGTCTTGATATTATCTATAGCAATGATAAGGGAATTCATTAAAGAGGCAAGAAGAGTCTCAACTCCATGTGCTTCCCTAAAACCATGTTGGCTTGATTCTAAAGGGGCTTCAGTATCGATATGTTGTTGGATCTGT
Organism: Ichthyophis bannanicus; assembly: GCA_033557465.1. Classification (NCBI taxonomy): domain Eukaryota; kingdom Metazoa; phylum Chordata; class Amphibia; order Gymnophiona; family Ichthyophiidae; genus Ichthyophis; species Ichthyophis bannanicus. The sequence goes on along the minus strand of CM066049.1, from coordinate 110,855,945 downwards.
CTCAAGGTCACCTTTTCTAGAATTTTAGCTAATAGGGGAATACTAGAAATTGGACGATAAGAGTCCTCCTTCTTTGGGTTAAGTTTGTTATTTTTCAGCAATTTTCGAATTGATGTCTGCTTGAGGATTGATGGGAAAACACCGGTGGTGAATGATTTGTCTGCTATAGATGCTATGTATGAGCTAAGCTCCACTTTCAAAGCTCTGATCCAATGAGCTGGACATGGATCATTTGGAGCTGTGGTGGTATTAATAGTGGCTAAAATGTCTTCAATGGTACTTGGAGAAGGAGATGTAAATTTGTTTAGTGGAAACTGAATGCTAGGAGGATGAGAGATTTCTTTGACAATAATGTAATTTTGATTGCCTTTGATTGAATATAATTAGCATATAATTGAGGCTGTATTTGTTCTTGTTGAGGTATGAAAGGTTCTCTGGATAAGGATTTTACTAGTTGGAAGAGTTTTGTTTATATCCCAATAAAAAGTATTAAAAAAAGGTTCAAAGAAGGGCAACAAAAATTATAAAGTGGATGAAAGACTAAGAAAGTTAGGGCTCTTTAGGTTGTGAAGGAGATGACTGAGAGAGGATATGAGAGACGTTTACAATATATAATCATGGATGAGGAGGAAGAGTTTAATAGGGGGCAAAGGTTTAACCTCTCAAGCAATACTAAAGTAAGAGGATACCCCATAAAACTAAGAACCAGCAGTTTGAAAACAAATTATAGAAATATTTTTTTTCACATAATGCATAATTAAGCTGTGGAATCTAATGCTGAAGGACATGATTGAAGCAACTAAAATAACCAAGTTCAAAAGACATTTGGACAACTTCCTGGAAGAAAAGTCCATAGAAACTCATTAGCCAGGTAGGCTTGGGAAAGCCATCACTTTACCTCTGGAAATGAGCTATGAGAAAGGAATCCACATTCTGGAATCTACTGGGAACTTGTGACTCATAGTGGTCACTGTTTGAGAAAGGACACTGGGCTCCATGGACCTTTGTCTGATTCAGCCCGGCTTATCGCGTGTTCCGGTGATCAGAATAATACAAAATCTGCTCTGCATTTGTTTGAAATAAAAAGGTAAATTTAAATGAACTTTCCAAATTCATTTTAAAATAAAACACAAGAAAAGAAAATGAAACAGAAGAAAAATGAACATTTTGTTTTCATTTGTTTCACTTTTTAGAAAATATAATGCTGCCACTCATAGAAAAAGACATTCCTGGGGCCCCCTGCCTGTTGATGCCCCCAGCTCTTCTTACCCTAATAGGAATATTTGAGGGGCAGAAGAAATCCTGCTCGCTCTGCCCTGTTGCTGCTTAGGGGCATGCAGCACCCTGCCAAGTTTTCATTTTGTTTTGCTTTTTTTTTAAAAATGTCGTCATTTTTTTCTCTTTATTATTTATTTATTTAAAGTTTCTTTTATACCGCGCTATTCGACATCAGCGCGGTTTACAGAGAACAGAAATTACACTTCACAAAATTGATCAGTGCTTACAATGAACAGGGCAATACATTAAACAGGTTTACATTAAACAGGTTTCTTAAACAGAGAACATAATAAACTATGTACAAAAGGCAACTATATACAAAGCCGCTAAGTGCAGCTATATGATTCCTGATGAGAGCGGAAGCAAGGTGAGATTGCCGCTCTTCATGTTAAGACTATAGAGCGCATGGGTTTAACGTGTTGACCTGGGATGTAGAGGTGGGTTGGTGTGAGACGGTGTCGGAAACATTGTAGTGAAGCAAGAACAGGTGGTGCTTCAGTGCCTTCCTGAACTGAGAAAGGTCACTGATGGTTCTGATGTCTGTTGGTAGGGCATTCCAACATAATGGTGCGAAGTAAGAGAAGGCTCTGGATCTAGTGGCTTGAGAGCACTTCGTGATTGCCTTAGGTAATACAAGGGAGTTAGAGGCAGTTGATCTCCTTGCACGATTAGGGGGTGTAATTGATATCAGGTCGGTGATAGAAGATGCGGAGTTGTTATTAATCGCTTTGTGAGTCAAGGTTAGTATCTTGAAAGAGATCCTGGACTGCATCGGAAGCCAATGTAGCTGTTTCAGTATTGGAGTGATGTGGGTTCTCTTGGAGGCTCCATAAAGGATTCTTGCAGCCGAGTTCATGGCCAATTGTAAGGGGTTAATCATGCTCTTTGGTAGGCCATGGAGGATAGCATTGGCGTAGTCCAAGTGGGGCATTATTAAGGCTTGAAAGACTGAACAAAAGTCATCAGGTTCAAGCAACTGACGCAAATGACGGAGGGTCCGGATTTTATGATAGATAGATTTCGTTACGTTGCTTATTTTACATAAGATATGCCAATCTAGGTCATAAGTACCTAGCAGTTTCCCAAAAGACACAGGTTCCACAATGCTTGTATTGGGTCAAGCAGTGATATCCTGGGTCCCTTTTAATAATAGTTTATGGACCTTTCCTCCAGGAATCATCTTCAGGTATTAGAGATGATTTTAATGATAGTTCACAGATTACTAATAGCAGGTCTGCAATCTCATATTTCAGTTCTTTCAACACCCTTGGATGTATATCATCTGGTCCAGGTGATTTGCTACTCTTCAGTTTATCAAATAGTTGTAATACATCTTCCCGGTGTATCAATATTTATTTCAATTCTTCCACAGTATCACCTTTAAATACCATTTCAGTCATGGGTAACATCCCTATATCTTCCTAATTAATGACCAAAGCAAAGAATTTATTCAGTTTCTCTGATATGGCCTTGTCCCCTCTTAGTGCCCCTTTTTCCCTCTATCATCTAATGGTCCAACTGACTCTCTCACAGGTTTTTTGCTACAAATGTATTTGAAAAAGTTTTTATTACACATTTTTGCTTCCACAGCAAGCTTTTTCTCAAATTCTCTTTGCTTGCCTTATCAATCCCTTGCATTTAACTTGCCAGTGCTTGTGCTGTTTCCAGTTTTCGTCATTTGGTTCTTTTTTCCATTTCCTGAAAGATGCTTTTTTGGCAACAACAGCCTCTCTGACCTCACCTTTAAACCATGCTGTTAGTTTTTTGGACTTCCTTCCACTTTTCTTAAAGCGTGGAATGCAGCTGCTCTGGGCTTCCAAGATAGTATTTTAAATACACAAGCTTGATATGTATTTAACTTTTGCAACTGCTCCTTTTATTTTTTTCTTAACTGTTTTCCTTGTTTTATCATAGTCTCCCTTTTGAAATTTCAAAGGTAGTACTGTGGATATCTCCAGGAACAAGCAGGAATAAGTCCTCACATATGGGTACGTCAGTACCGACGGAGCCTGCGCGGGAAAGCTCCCCAGCCTTTCAGATGAAAGGCTTTTGGGGCCTCCCACTGCACATGCGCGCTGCCTTCCCGCCTTCCTGACCAGCTCTCTTCAGTTTCTCTTTTTCCGCGGAGCCAGCAGGTCGTGTTCCTGTCACCGCTGAAGAAATTGTGAAATTTGTTGTTTTTCTTTAGACCGCGTACCTGCCTTCCCCATACCGAAACCGGTATCGCTGGTCTCTTTCTTTCTTTCTTTTAAAAAAAAAAAAAAAAAAGACTTTTTTTATTTTCTTCAGCACAGCTTGGTACCTGTTGTTAGGCCTTAAGGCCTACACAAATTCTCCTCATGGAGAAGCCAGTCCCTGGTTTTAAAAAATGTACCAAATGCAGTGCTGTCATTTCTGTCACAGACACCCATGAATGGTGTCTCAAATGTTTGGGACCTGACCACTCCATACCGGACTGCCCATCCTGCACGTGGTTTGCAGAACCGGGCCAACAAGCTCCATGTGCTGTTTCCTTCAGAAGCATCACAGTCATCCAGGTCTTCCTCTCCGGATGGATCTCAGGTAACCAAAACTTCTGTGGGCAAATCCTCTAAAAGCAAATCTTTCTAAAGATCGAGAGGCTCTCAATTTTGAGTTCGAGGATTCTGCCCAGGCCAAAAAACCCCGGCGGGAGGTTCCGGCCTCCAAAGCAATCATGGGGTCACAGGTTGACATCGATGGCACGGCCTCGACCGATCACCTGTTGGACTGCTCTGGGGTACCGGCCCATACCGGTACCGACATCCAGGCAGTAGTGGCGTCTATGGGCAGTACTGTCCAGACCATGCAGCAGGCCATTCTGGCATTCATTAAGGCTGCGACGCCCTCGGTACCGATTTCATCGGTACCGACCCCGGTTCCGGTATCCACACCGGAACCGAGACCATCGACTTCCAAACGTCGATCGGTTCCGCATGCCGGATTCAGGCTTTCGCCCGGTACCGATCCCATGCCCGATACGCCCGATGTCGATACCGATCGGTATGCGTATCGTACATTGGCAGTACAGAGGGAAGACTCAGATTCTTCTGATGAATTCAATTCCTCTGATGACTCTGCTGAGCTTACTCTTCCTGAGGAGCCCTCTTCTCCAAAGAGGAGGATGTCTCCTCCAGAGGATTTATCCTTTCAGGATTTCATTGTTGATGTAGCTAAAGCACTTTCTATTGCTACATCTTCTGAAAAAGAACCCAGATCAAAAAAATTGGACATTTTAGGATACTCTAAAGCTCCTAAAGAGGCAGTCACTCTGCCTGTCCATGAAATCCTTCAAGAACACTTGATGGATTTGTGGGAGACTCCTTTAACACTGTCTCCCCATTCCCGTAGGTTGGACACCATGTATCGGGTCCCTCCTTCGCCTGGGTTCCAGAAAACTCAGCTGCCTCACCACTCTATTGTGGTGAAGTCTGCCATGAAGAAAATAAAGAGTCCTAAAAGGCATTCTTCTACCCCTCCAGGGCGAGAATGTAAGACCCTAGACTCTTTTGGAAGAAAGATGTTCCAAGCTAGTATGCTTATAGCCAGGATCAATTCTTATAGCCTTTATATGGGCATGTTTCTTGGACAACTTGCCCTAAAAATACAGAATTTTGCCCCCTTTATCCCTGATGATCAAAGGGCGGACTTCTTTTCTATGGTGACACAACTTTCAGAGGTCTCCAAGTTCTCCAACAGGGCAGCCTTTGATTCCTTTGAGGTTGCAGGCAGAGCTTCGGGAATTGCTATTGCAGCCCGACGTCTCGCTTGGCTCCAGGCTTCTGACCTAGAACCCTGGGTTGTAGATGGCCTCAGGAATCTGCCCTGTACCGGTGAGAACTTATTTGGGGAAGATTGGCAGATTAAAGCTGCTCAAATGGATGCAGAAAATGCCACTCTAGATAGACTTTCCAAGTCTACTTCTACCCCTGCCAAAAAGAAGTCTTTTAAAAGGCCTTACTATAAGAAGGCCAGATTTCCCACAAATACTGGCCAGCAATCTGCTCAGCCTCGCTTTGCGGCTAAGCGTCAACAATCTAAGCAGGTAAAGTCAAAGCCTGCAGTGTCTGCTACACCCCAGCAGGCTCAACCCCCTCAGGGGTTTTGACTTGCCTCTAGAGAACTTGCCGTTTCTGGCTCTAGAACAACCAGAGCCCCTCACCATTCCTGGAAGGCTAGCTCATTTTGCTCCCAGATGGGAACAAATCACATCAGAGCAATGGACCCTCTCTATTATCCGGGAGGGCTACAAACTTCATTTCTCCAGCCTTCCTCCCCATACCATGGTGAGGCAATTCAGTTCTCCCCCATCTCTTCTGACCCTATTGGGTCAGGAAGTCTCTTCTCTCCTTGCCCAAGGGGCAATAGAGGAGGTTCCTCCTCCACAACAGGGGTTAGGTTTCTACTCCCCTTACTTTCTCATAACAAAGAAGACAGGGGGCTTCAGACCTATCCTAGATCTGAGAGAATTGAACAGGTTTCTATTCAAGGAGAAATTCAAAATGCTCTCTCTGGGCCTTCTCCTTCCATACCTTCAGAGTCAGGATTGGCTTTGTTCTCTAGATCTCAAGGATGCATACACTCATATACTCATCCATCCATCCCACAGAAAATATCTAAGATTTCTGTTCCAGGGAAAACATTTCCAGTACAGAGTACTACCCTTCGGTCTGGCCTCTGCTCCAAGAGTCTTCACAAAATGCATGGCAGTCGTAGCCGCATTTCTCAGAGGCATGGGAATCTTTGTCTTCCCATATCTGGACGACTGGCTCATCCGAGCTCCATCTCAGTCAGAAGCCCAGATGTCTCTGGACCGCACAAGGTGTATTCTTCAATATCTGGGACTGGTGGTAAACATTCCCAAATCCCAACTCATCCCTACTCAGTCTCTGGAATTCATAGGGGCCCAATTGGACTCCACCACTGCAAGGGCCTACCTTCCTCTGATCGGAGGCCAAAGACTAATAAGCTTGGCCTCCCAGGCTCAGTCCAGAAGTCACTTGTCAGCCAGAGAAATGCTGCAGCTTCTGGGCCACATGGCCTCCACGGTACACGTGGTGCCCTACGCTCGTCTTCATATGAGAGCAGCTCAATGGACCTTGGCCACCCAGTGGTCTCAAGCATCAGGACTGCTCTCAGACCAAATACTCACCTCAAAACGACTGTTTTGGTCTCTCCAGTGGTGGACATCCTCCAAAAATCTGTTGTTGGGGATCCCCTTCCAACCTTCGTTGCCCCAAGCAACCCTCACAACAGATGCCTCCCAAACAGGGTGGGGAGCTCATCTCCAGCACCTCTCCACTCAGGGCACCTGGTCTCCTCAGGAGACCACCCTTCACATCAACCTTCTGGAACTGCGAGCAATCTTCCTTGCCCTCACAGTCTTCCACACCCTCCTTGTCAACCTGACTGTCCTAGTCCAAACAGACAATCAGGTAGCCATGTTCTATGTCAACAAACAAGGAGGGACGGGCTCTCTGTCGCTTTGCAACGAAGCTCTCAGATTATGGGCCTTTGCCAGAGAGCACCAAATTCATCTTCTGGCAGTATATCTTCCAGGAGTTCAAAACTCTCGGGCAGACAGACTCAGCCGAGTTCTGCTCCCACACGAATGGTCCCTACATATGGACCAGATACGCAGAATCTTTCAGGAATGGGGGACCCCGGACATAGACCTCTTTGCAAGTCCGTGGAATGCCAAACTTCCCCGGTTCTGTTCCAGGACTCCGTGTCAGGGAGTTCAGGCCAACGATGCCTTTCTCCTACATTGGGGTCAGGAATTCCTGTACGCTTTTCCACCCATTCCTTTGATTCCCAAGACTCTGTTCAAACTTCAGAGGGATCACGGATCCATGATCCTCATTGCTCCACGCTGGCCAAGCCAAGTGTGGTTCCCTCTCCTTCTACAGCTCTCCCAGGGCTCCTCCCTGGACCTGGGAGCTGCACCAGACCTTCTGTCTCAGGAGCAGGGGACTTTGTGGCATCCAAACCCCAAGTCCCTACATCTCCGAGCTTGGTTACTGAAGGCTTAAGCCTTCATGAGTTTAATCTTTCCCAACCAGTGAAAGATATCCTTCATGCCTCTAGGAAACCCTCTACTAGGCGTTCCTATGCTTTCAAATGGAAACGTTTTTCCATTTGGTGTGCGCAACAGGGTCTTGACCCTCTTGCGCTTCCTTTGAATTCTCTACTAGACTATCTCCTGCATCTTTCCAATGCAGGCCTCAAGACGAATTCAGTACGAGTCCATTTAAGTGCTATTGCAGCATCCTTAAAACCTATAAATTGACAACCTGTCTCCTCTCATCCTCTTATTGCAAGATTCATGAGAGGCTTGACCCTCACTAAGCCTCCCATCTGACCTCCTCCGGTAGCATGGGACTTGAATCTAGTTCTGGGTCAACTTATGAAGCCACCTTTTGAACCGTTGGTATCTACCTCCCTGAAATTTCTTTCCTGGAAGGTTCTTTTCCTTATTGCAGTCACTTCGGCTCGCCGCATCAGTGAACTGCAGGCTTTGGTGGCTAATCCACCTTATACCAGATTTCATCATGATAAGGTGGTCCTTAGGACGAATCCCCACTTTATGCCCAAAGTGGTCTCGCCTTTTCATCTTAATCAAGAGGTATATCTACCTGTTTTTTTCCCGGCTCCTCATGCATCCATTGCAGAGAGGAACCTTCATACTCTTGACTGTAAAAGAGCTCTCGCCTTTTACCTCAACAGGACTCAGCCACATCGAAAGTCTTCCCAACTTTTTGTGGCTTTTGATCCTTCTCATTTGGGACTTCCAGTCACCAAACGTACACTTTCCAATTGGATTGCTCAGTGTATTTCTTTTGCTTACCAGAGTAAGAACATTTCTCTGGAAGGCCATGTCACAGCTCACAATGTGAGAGCCATGGCTACTTCTATGGCTCATCTTCACTCTGTGTCCATAGATCAGATCTGTCGAGCAGCCACTTGGGCCTCGGTTCATACCTTCACAGCCCATTACTGCTTGGACAAGGACTCCCGCCAGGATGCCTTGTTTGGTCAGGCTGTCCTCAAACACCTGTTCCATACTTAAACAACTCCTGCCCACCTTCCCTGAATGGATGCCTGAGATCCATACGAAGATGGTTTACCCTTGGAGGGGGATCTCCCAGGCATCTTAGCTAGGGAGTCCCCATATGTGAGGACTTATTCCTGCTTGTTCCTGGAGATAGCACAGTTACTTACCCGTAACAGGTGATCTCTGGGAACAGCAGGAATTAGTCCTCACAACCCACCCACCTCCCCTAGGAGTTGTATCTCTATCTATCTATCTTCCTTTCCTCTCTCTATTGTCTCAGCTTTAAACTCGAACTGAAGAGAGCTGGTCAGGAAGGCGGGAAGGTAGCGCGCATGTGCAGTGGGAGGCCCCAAAAGCCTTTCATCTGAAAGGCTGGGGAGCTTTCCCGCGCAGGCTCCGTCGGTACCAACGTACCCATATGTGAGGACTAATTCCTGCTGTTCCCAGAGATCACCTGTTACAGGTAAGTAACTGTGCTTTCCTTACCATCCCTCCTCCATTAATTAAATCAAACATGATCATGTTATGATCTCTATTGCCAAGTGGCCCCAACACCTTTTATGTCTTGCACCAGATCTGGTGTTCCAATAAGGACTAGGTCCAAAATGGCTTCCTCTCTGATTGGTTCATGAACCAGCTGCTCCAAGAAGTAGTCATTTATTTCATCTAGAAACTTTATCTCCTTAGCATGTCCTGCCGTGACACTGACCCAGTCAATACTGGGGTAATTGAAATTACCCATTATTTTTACTGTGCTGTAACTTTTGTTAGCTTCCCTGATTTCTTTGAGCATTTCATTATCCATTTGTTCATTCTGGCCAGGTGGTCGATAGTACACCCCCATTGCCATCACCTTCCCCTTTTTACATGGAACTTCAATCCATAGAGATTCTACAGCAAATTTTGTTTCCTGCAAAACTTTAATCCTTTGTGACTCAATGCCCTCTCTAACATAGAGTGCAAACCCTCCACCACTTTGATCAACTCTATCATTACGATATAGTTTGTACCCAGGTATCAAAGTGTCCCACGTGTCTCTGAGATACCAATCATATCTAACCATTTAGTGCTATATATTCTAACTCTCCCATCTTAGGTTTTTTTACTTCTAGCATTTGCATACAAGCATTTTAGACACTGTATTTTATTCATATTAATATGACTATCGATAGGCAGGGGTAATTTGGAATCTTTAATCTCTGTCTGCTCCGTACTCAAGGGCATTTGGATTACTTTTGTCTTTATTGGAACCTCTCTGATGATATGCCCTAACTTCATTCTTTTGGTACTATCCATTGTTCCGAACCATGTGCTCTTGGACGACTGTCAGTTCTCCCCTATTATCTAGTTTAAAAGCTGCTCTGTCTCCTTTTTAAAGGTTAATGCCAGCAGCCTGCTTCCATCCCGGTTAAGGTGAAGCCTCTCCTTTCCCCAGAATGTTCCCCAGTTCCTAACAAATCCAAAACCCTCATCTTTGCACCATCGTCTCATCCACGCATTGAGACTCCAGAGCTCTGCCTGCCTTTTGTGTCCTGCACGTGAAACAGGAAGCATTTTGGGGAATGCTACCCTGGAAGTTCTGGATTTCAACTTCCTACCTAAAAGCCTAAATTTAGCCTCCAGAACCTCCCTACCACATTTTCCTATGTCATTGGTACCGACATGTACCAAGATAGCAGACTCCTCCCCAGCACTATCTAAGACCTTGTCTAGGTGGCGCGTGAGGTCCACTACCTTCGCACCAGGCAGGCATGTTACCAGGTGATCCTCACATTCACCAGCTACCCACCTACCTATATGTCTAATGATCAAATCACCAACTATAATGGCTATACTAACCCTTCCCTCATGGGCACATGGCCCTGGAGAAACTTCCTCAGTGCGAGAGGGTTTTACATCACCTGGAGGACTGGTCATAGCTACAGGATAACTTCCTGCCACACCAGGGTGATGCTATCCTGTCATGTGGCGGAGGAGTCTTTATCCTAGCCAAAACAGACCTTAAATTTCAACTATGCTCCTCCAGGAGCAATACACATGCCGACATTGTCTCCATAGAAAATAAATTCATCACCATAAACCTCATATAGAGCCCCCTCCTCCCTTCCAGATGACCTCTCCACCTTCATTGACATAGCCTGCAACCCAGCCAATCCACGCAATCCCAACTGGCTACTCGGTGATTTTAACCTACCATTCCTGCAACCCAACCAAGCAACGGCCTTCCTGGATGCAATGCAAGATTTGCAATTCAAACAATTAGTGACAGCCCCAACTCACCAAAAGGGAAACCTATTAGACCTAATTTTTGCCCCTATCACTTCAGTTAGCCACATAGCAGACTTCAACATTTCAATTAGTCCTGTCCCTTGGTCCGACCATAACCTGATTACTTTCCATATTCCATCACACCATGTTCCAGCACCACAGTGTGAAGCAACTAGATCCTCAGCCACACCACGCTCCAGACCTCTTGTTATAGAAGAATTCTCCAAGAAAGTCCTCCCAACCCTACAACAGAAATCTACCAACTTAGAAGAAGCAATCTCCATCTGGAACAACGCGTTGAATGAATTCGCCCACCCAACTTCCTCCATTAACTCAGAAACCCACAGCAGATGTAAAAAGAGAAGACAGCATGCTCCATGGTTCTCAGCAGAACTCCGTGCCTCCCTCATCGAACTCGGGAAGCACGAGAGGAAGTGGAGACCAATGTTCCCTCTAATTTTCGGTAGGCTGTGTGCGCATAAAATATCAGCTGTGCAGATTTTGAAGGAAGGTTAAATTTTTGTGCGCCACATAACACTTGGAGTTATATACTTTAAAATTTGACTACACGTCAGAATACAGTATGTACACCACATTGATTGCACTAGAAAATATTGTAGAACTTGTGAAAACCGTAAATACACAACAACTTTTAAATTTTAAGACGTCTGTGTTTTCTATCAGAATCAGAAACCATAATTTTTGTGCGCTCTGTTGTAAAGTATGTGCGCTCACTCAGCAAGGTGTGTGCGCGCGCACACGCGCACAGCTTAGAGGGAACAGTGGTGGAGACGCTCCCAATCCCAGTCCCACAAATCAACCTACCTCGGACTCCTGAAGTCTCACCGCGAGAAGATCTATCTCAGAATGAAGGAATACCATACCCAGCTCCTTCAATGCTCAATCAACAAACCAAGAGACCTATTCAACCTAGCAAAATCCCTAATCAAGGAACCCTCCCCCATCCAACTGGCCCCGATTCCCCCCCAGTTATATGCCGACTTCCTCCATTCCAAATCACTAACAGCAAGTAATCAGCCAACAGCAATGGCGCCCCCCCTTTACCAAACTCCCACCTCACAAAATTCACTCACACATTTTACCCCTCCTGACGAGAGGAGTCTCCAAGACCTCATTGTCAGCATCAACACCTCAACAGCTCTAAACGACCCCTGTCCAGCACATTGGATCCGGGCCCTCAGAGTTGAACTCAGCCCAATTCTACTAAACATCATCCGTCTCTCATTTGCTACTGGCTCATTCTCCTCTTTACTCAAACGAACCTCAATAAGACCCCTCCTAAAGAACAGCACACTTGACCCATCAAAAACAGAATCCTACCGGCCTATCGCGAGCATTCCTCTACTCGCTAAAATAATCGAGAAGGTTGTCTACAGACAAAACCAACAACATATAGACATAGCAGCCCCCCTCGACCCCTGCCAACATGGCTTTAGGGAATCGCATGGAATAGAAACACTGCTCACCTCCCTCTCCAACACTCTCAATAGAGGAATTGACAACGCCGAAAATGGTTTCGCACTCATCTTCTTGGATATTTCTGCTGCCTTCGACTCCGTCAACCACAACCAGCTACTTACCCATCTCCTGGAAAAAGGCATCCACGGCCTTGCCTGGGAGTGGTGTAAATCCTACCTGTCGGATCGCTGGCAACAAGTCCGTGTTGGTTCTGAAACTTCAACACCATTCCACCAGCAACAAGGTGTCCCGCAAGGTTCCTCCTTATCGGCGCTGATGTTCAACATCTATATGCACCCGATATGCAACATCATCCGATCCTTCAACATTTCTGCCCTAATCTACGTGGATGATGTTCTACTATTCACCCCGTTCAAAGTCAAACAACCTGAATTCTCCAACCTTGTCAACTGCTTCAACGCAATTACAGATTGGTTAACCACCCAAAACCTCCACATTAACTTCAAGAAAACGGAGGTACTTTTCATGTCAAGGAACAAAAACTTCTCTCCCCCCTCCAGCCTAAGAGTAAGAGATGCGGAGCTTCCAAGCCGTAATGCCATACGCTACCTCGGCATTACTCTTGACCAGCACCTGGATTTCAAGGAGCATATAAAAAACATCACCAGATCCATCTACAACAAAATCAGAACACTGAGACTTCTCAAACCTATGCTACCTGCTGACGACTTCCGAACCATCTTCCAGGCCCTCATACTACCACATCTAGATTATGCAAACCTAATCTTGTATGGCCTACCAAAGAACACCCTCAACCCTCTCCAACAAGCCATGAATGCCGCTGCACGTGTCCTATGTGGTCTAGCCAGATCAGATCACATCACACCAATACTCAAGGATCTCCATTGGTTACCAATATACTCCAGGCTAACATATAAGATTCTGCTAACAACATTCAAGATTATCAACAACATCGCCCCCAAGTCTCTCAATGAACTTATCACACCTACTCCTAAAACTAGAATCAGAAAGACAACAACAGACAACACTCTGACGATTCCCAAAGACACAATAAAATGCTCCCAAACAACCAGGAGAAGATCCTTTGCCTACTATGCACCAAAATGTTGGAACGACCTTCCCCCAGAAATCAGAGCGATCCGGGATCTTTTACAATTCCGGAAAGCTATAAAACACCACCTCTTTCTGCTCCACTTTGCCCAAGCTGCCACTCCGACTCTAAGAAACCAACCCCTTTCCCCTACTAAAGACTCCCACACAACATAACGCTCAAATCCCACGCACTCACTTGTCACTTGTCAGTCCTAAAGCAACCTACTTACTTTCAGATCAAGTAACAACGATTATGCCATATCTTTATGTATATAGTTCCTTGTACTCCTCAACCATTCTGTTACATGTCAATAAGTAAATAGTTTCCCATGTTCTCCAAGTTTTATTCCTTGTTATAATGTAATTTCAATCAGTCTTCTCTGATCTGAAAACTCTTTGTTAAATGTAAACCGCACTGATAACAAATAGTGCGGTATATAAGAATTGTTAAATAAATAAAATAAATAAATAAATGTGACCTCTCTCCTCCATGGCAATAGGGATGCTGCCAGACTGGAGGTGGGACTTCAGGACTATATCCCTGTAGGTCTTGTCTCTGTACCTCTCTGTCTTCCTTATGTCCTCCAAGTCTGCTACTCTAGCTTCCAGATATTGGACTTGTTCCCTGAGAGCAAAGAGCTCCTTGCACCTAGTGCACACGTAAGACCCTTCAACTGGGAGAAAATCATACATGTGACACTCAATGCAAAAGACTGGAAAGCCACCATTTCACTGCTGGACTACTGTCTGCATCTTAGTTTTAAGGTTATGTTTTGATATTTAAGTTCTTCACTTACTAAAGGTTGCTGGGGATACTTATACTAATAAAACTCTACCTAATATGTTTAATGTACCTTGTTCACCTGAAGCTTAATTAATCTCAGGTCCTCAATGTATGCCTGATGAGGATAAATAGCTGCACCTGAGAGTGAATATGGCACCTCTTTCCTTTAAGAGGTATAAGCACCTATAAAGCTACGATTATCCCAGGGGTGGGTGGGTGTCAGGGAGGGGAAGACCTATTACAAGCTGGCTGCTATAGAGTACCCTGTCCTTTGCTTCTAAGGTAATCTGTGACCAATTACCAGGGGGAATCCCACAGCCCTTGCTTGGATTACATGCATAAATGCAACAAAATGAATACATGTTCTTAATGGTCATAAATTTAATAATTATCATAAAATGATTCCTTACACATATATATATAATCAAAGTAATATTTAATACCTGTAATATAGTTTAAATGTATTATAGTTCAAACATTTGATTAATATTGTTGTTGTTCCTGTTATATTGTAACATATTATTGATGTACAGTTTTACTGTAACTTAATCAAATATTGTTCTTGTTTGGTCTTTGTAATACCCTAATCACATCAATCAATATTGTTCTATTCAACTCATGTTATAATGTAATATTGTTCAAATTGTTCATAATGTTCAAATTGTTCATAATGTTCTATGTAACCGTTTAACCGTTAAACTGTTTAACTGTATAACTATGTTGTTGTAATGTAAACCGCTGTTGATCCTTGGAAATGGCGGTATATAAAAACTGTTCAAATAAACAAATAAATAAATAAAATAATGGTGCCAAAAGTACAAATGGTGCTGGTAAACTTAGGATAACACCATTGTTAATTTCTACTGTACAAGAAAGTGGAAGAAATAAAATAAAATGGCATCAGATTTGGTCTGCCAAAACTCTTTGCAATAACTGCACCAGCGTGGCAAGAATAACCAGGGATTTATTTTGCCCCAGAAGATATGCATTAAAGGGATATAGAGGATGAGGGGTGGGCTCAATAGGACTTTTATTTTTTTTTGGGGGGGGGGGGAGAGAGAAGGCTTGAGGTGCTAGTGATACCAGTGATGGTTGCAGAGACCTCGCATTTGGTTTGGCTTTTTTCATTTTGTTCTTTGCATTTTCTTTTACATTTTAAACAAACAAAAATCAACAAAAAAAATCAATCCAAACAATGAAATAAATAATGGAACAAAATGCAAAATATGTGATTATGGGGGCTGGTTTACTAAACCACATCAGCCACTAATGTGGCAGAGAACACACACTATCTTGGCGCGGTAGCAGTTAACACAAAGCTACTGCGGATAACGCAGTGATTTTCTGAGCTATTTACAGAAAGTGCATTATCTGCAGGAGGGGGTGGGATTAGGGAGGAGAATGGGCGTGTTTGCAACACATGACTACATGGGCCTCAGTGGATGGCATTAGCTGCATCCACGATGCTGCTCGACCACATTCTCAGTGCTAGGTAATTGCTGTGTACATCCCCAACAGATAGTGCCACATTAGATGCAAAAGCCATGAATTATATGCACTGTTTTGGCACCTTAGCTGCCAAAGCCTAATGCGGTTTAGTCAACATGCCCCCTGGTGTTGAGGCTTTTTCCACCATTTACCCCCAAAGGGCAAAGATCATGTAGGTCAATTGAGTCGCCTACATTGCAGCTCTTCATTGTATTGAATGTAATTTCTTGAATGGTGTCTTGGTTTAGGGAGTGATGTAAATGCCAACAAACATATGTCAAAAGGCTTACACATAGTGATTCTTTACTGCACAAGATACTGTGACTTCCGTTTTATTGGCAGTAGCAATTTCAAGTTTACAAGTTGATGAATGCCATAAAACAGTGTATTGCTCATCAACACAAGGACCAGTTGAGCTGTATGAAATAATGGGTATTTTGATTTGGACAAGAAAATGTTAACTGAAATTGAAAGAGTGTACTACCCTAGTAGAATAAAACCGTTGCTAAGCTGGTAACATCATGATTTGTTTTCCCAAAAGCAAACTATGCCTTCATCCGCTATGTGACAGCTTGTTGGTGTGTTAGTTTATACTTATTTTCACAATTAACGCACACATTTTTGTAACCATATATGCAGCAGTCAAAAATGCAGCAAGAGGAAACAATGTGGCTTTGGATCTATCCCATAAGTAATGGCCCAGGCTGCCCTATTTTAACTGGAAGAGTTACATGTCCTCCATCTGTGCTCATAGTCAGAAAGACAAATGTTTTTGTGCCTTGGCTCTATGAATAAGATAAATCTTTAATGACTCAGTAACATAGGGATGGATTCCAACAATATGGCGAAAAACAGGCTGGAAAGAGCTGGTATAGTTGAGTCATAGGTCTTCATTGATCTTTTCAAATAGGAAGTAGGTGTGAAATTTGTGTTTTGTATGTGCTATAAATATTCTCTCGCATTCTTGAGGGTTCAATCCCCATTTTTTCATGATTTGCAGCTTACTTGAATTATTGTGTGTGAATATATTAGCATGAGAATGAATAGGTATAATTTAAAATATTTGGGGGGGGGGGGCGGTGTTGTACATTTTGTACTATATATGGCAAAAGGTTTGTGGCATTTCACTCGCCACCATTGCCAGAATGCCAAAATAACATGCCATTTTAGGGGTCATTTTAAAAGCATTTCCACACATAAATAGCAGCATTTACACACAGACTGAAATACATATTTCAGCCAGGGCTTTACATAAAGGATTAAAGGACTTTTTCTCCTTAATTCCGTTTATTTGCGCCTTTGAAAACAAAATTAACTGTAATTGCAGACTCAGTACTTAACTGGTGTATAAGTTTGCAAAATGGCCTGACTACACATGGAAGTGCGGATATTTGCAGATGGAAGTTGTGAAAGCAGCACATTCACAGGGTAGCAGTCGTGTTGCCTGTAGTCAATTTCCCCACATGCATAGTTGTGGCACCCTTACATTTTCGGTATGTTGTGTGCAATATCTTGAGAAATAATTGGAAATATTCCAACTGTATGTCGTCATTATATTTTAACAGTTTGTTCAAAGGTATGCAACAACAACAGTAAAAGATGTCCGTTCAACGTAGACATAGTAATTTCTGAAAAAAACAAAATATGACCTAGACAGGATTAATGACACCCTTCACTAGTATTTGGTTGCACAACCCTTAATGATGACAACCTCCAAATATTTCTTGTAGCCATCTATAAGTTTTGTACATCTGTCTGCTGGTAGTTTCTCTCACTTTTCAACTGTGATTTATTCCAGCTCATGAATGTTTCCAGGATTCCTTTTACCAATGGCAGATTTCAGCTCCTTCCAAAGGTTCTCGATTGGACTGAGATCAGGACTCATTGCTGGCAAGTTTAAAACAGTCCATTTTTTTCCTTTTTAACCATTCTTTTGTACTTTCGGATATATGTTTTGGGTTATCTTCCTGCTGGAGGACCCATGACCTTCAATCCAGACCTAGCTTTCTAACATTAGGTAGCACATTTCACTCCAAAATACCTTGGTAGTCCTCTGACTTCATGATTCCTTTAATACGTTCCAGGCCCTCCAGTTCATGAGGCAGCAAAACAGCCCCACAACCATATTTATCTGTAGTAAGGGTGTTTTTTTTCTTTATAACCTTCTTTTCTTCGCCTATAAATATATCACTGGTCTGCATTGCCAAAGAGCTCAAGTTTGATTTCATCTGTCAACGGAACATTTTCCCAGAAGGACTGTGGTTTCTCAAGGTGGGCTTGGGTAAACATCAGATGTGCCTTTTTATTTCCATTTTTGAGCAGTGGGGTCCTCCTTAGCCTTCACCCATGAAGACCTTCTTTGTTTAGTGTGTGGCAGATGGTGCATGTTGAAACTACCACTCCAGATTGTTCCAGGTCAGCCTTAAGCTCTTTGGATCTTGTATGCGATGTTTTTCCAACAGTTTGTACTAACAAACACTCAAAGACGTCTTGGATTAATTTTCCTCTTTCCACCATATCTTTGGAGGTTCTTGACATTCCATGAGCAGAACGCTTCTTAACATTGTGAACTGTAGAGAGAGGAATCCCAAGGTGTTTGGAGGTGGCCTTGTACCCGTTTCATGTTTGATGATAATGGCTTTTCTGACAGTCTCAGGCAGTTTTCTTGTCTTCACCATTGTGAAAATGGAACAGGGAATGAATGTGGCCATTTTAAATCTTACCTCACCAACAGGCAACAACAAATACAAATCGGACACAACATATTCACACCATATCGACAGACACAGGGTGTACCACAAGGATCCACCATATCCCCACTGCTCTTCAACATCTACCTCCAACCACTCTGCCAAATCATCAGAGCCCACATCAACTTACACATCTATGCAAATGACATCATGTTTTATGGACCATTCAACTAGTCATCCCACCAACCCAAACCTCACACACTATCTTGAAGATGTTCTGCAATGGTTCAAGAACAACAACCTAACCATCAACATCAAAAAACTAAAGCACTTTTCATCACAAAAACATCAATTTTACCCCGCCAGACTTCATCACCCTAAACAACATCAAAATAAAGGTACAACCCAAAATCAAATATCTAGGGATCATCCTATATCAACACCTCTCCCTCAAAGCACAAATACAAAACACCACAAAAAGAATCTATTATAAAATCAGAACACTCTAATGACTGCGCCCCCTCCTCAAACCACTGGACTTCCGCTCAGCATGCCAAGCCCTAATCCTCCCGCATGTGGACTACTGCAACTCCATTTACCAAGGCCTTCCACTCTCAACCCTTTTCCCCCTCCAAACAGCCCTGCATACTGCAATATGCACCCTTATGGGAACTTCAAGATAGGACCACATTACACCCACACTGAAACTACTTCACTGGCTCCCACTGATCATATGGATTAGGTTCAAGACATTCTTACTAACTCACAAAGCCATCAACAGCAATCATGCATCACATCTACAGACACTGCTCCACACCCTCAACCACACAAGAAGACAATCCATCAAGAATACCTTGATCATCCACCACGCAAGAACAAAATCATCCCAACAAGCATGTGCATGATCATTTTAACTATATGCACAGTTAGCTTGGAACATACTCCCAGATTTATTACAGACCATTACGGACCTACCAACATTCCATAAACACCTGAAAACTCATTTGTTTATAGAACACTTTGGCCCACTTACCTAACCTCCCATAGATTTTTTGCCCTTCCTTGTACATAAGCTCACACTCATGTAAATAAAGAGCAATGCTAAGCAACATTATTAAGAACCACTTACCTAATTGTACATAAACTGAATTGCTACCTATACATAAGATTAATTGTTCAATGTAATCTCTCATGAGTTGTTCAATGTAAACCGCCTTGACCATGGTAAAAGGTGGTATATAAACCCTGCTAAGTAAGTAAATAAAAAAATAAACATTAGAGCCATCTTTCAATGGTTGAGTCAAATAATGGGAGTATTGACAATTGAGCACAGGTGTGTCTAATTTTACTTCAATGGGAATGTGGTTCTTCTGTTTAAACTGATTTGAATTGTATATAAGAGTGCCAATAATCATGTCCTGGCAATATCCCAGTTTTTATACTATTTCCTAGAGTTTCATTTTTAATTGGTCTCATTTTTTTGGATTCTTTTGTGTGTCAAATATGTGTGCATATATAGTCCAAAGCCATTTCACTGGCTACATTTTTTTAAAGATATTGGACATTAAGGGGTTAAACTGCAAGGGTGCCAATAATGTTGACCACAAATGTAGATTTGTAAATTAGCTCTTCCAACTATATGTAGTGGCAAATCCATGTGCAATCCTGCATGCATGTCCTTTTATGTATTTTTCAAAAGGCTCCTCATTTGGCAGAGGCTTTTGTAAAATATTGCCAGAACTGATTAGGTATCTCTTAATCTCCATATCTCAATTCTGATGTTGATGTGCTATATAACTTGGGCCATTTTGTCTCCTCACATCCTTGTGAAGGAGATCTTAGCAGTTTCCCAAAAAGACACACAGGTTCCATAATGCTTGTATTGGGGCAAGCAGTGGATTACTTTTATTTTATTTATTTAACATTTCTTATATACCGCCTTTCATGATATCAAGGTGGTTTACATTGAACAAACTGAAATTACTGAACAGAGCATTATAACTTGGAGATAACTATTTTACAGGGAACATGGGCAATGGAGGGTTAAGTGGCTTGCCCAAGACCACAAGGAGCACCTGTGGGACTAGAAACCCCAGTCCTTCTGGCCCAAGGTTGCTGTCCTCTAGTGGGATTTGAACCCCTGACCTTCTGGCCTTAGGTAACTTGCCCCAACCACTAGACCACTCCTCCCTACCCCTACTTGGGTTCTCTGTTGTTGTTAAGTGCCGTCGAGTCGGAGTCGACTCATGGCGACCCTCTGGATAGCTATCCTAAATTGTGTTCGGTCTTGAGTCAGGCGGCTCATTGTTGACAGACTGGTACCCGTAGCTGCTGTTATTGTATCGATCCATCTCATTGCTGGCCTTCCTCTTTTGTGTTGACCTTCTATCTTGCCAAGCATAATGTCTTTCTCTAATGATTTCTCTCTTCGCATGATGTGTCCAAAGTATGAAAGTCGAAGTCTTGTCATCTGAGCTTCTAAAGAAAGCTTAGGTTTGATCTCCTCTAGTACCGACTGGTTTGTTCTTCGGGCAGTCCATGGTATACACAGTATTCGCCGCCAACACTATAATTCAAAGGCATAAATTTTCTTCCTATCTGTCTTTTTCACTGTCCAGCTTTCACATCCATATGATGTTATTGAAAATACCATGGCTTGAACAAGTCAAATCTTTGTATGGAGAGAGACATCTCTGCTCTTGAGAATCTTATCTAGGTCTTTCATAGCCATTCTGCCAAGAGCAATGCGTTGTCTGATTTCTTGACTGCTTGTTGCTTCTTTATTGATAGTTGATCCAAGTAGGTTAAAGTTGTTCACAATTTCAATTTCTTCTCCTTCAACGATGAACCTGTTGATTATGCCAGTTGTCATGATCTTTGTTTTCTTTACATTAAGGTGCAGGCCCATTTTGAGACTATGTTCTTTGATTGTGAGAAGCAAATGTTTCAGATCATCTTCACTTTCAGCCAGTAATGTGGTATCATCAGCATAGCGAAGGTTGTTGATGAGTCTTCCACCAGTCTTCACACCTCTGTTGTCTTCATACAATCCTGCTTCTCTGATGATTTGTTCTGCATATAAATTAAACAGGTAGGGTGAAAGTATGCAGCCTTGTCTTACACCTTTGCTTATTTTAAACCATTCTGTTTCTCCTTGTTCCGTTCGAACTGTTGCTTCTTGATCAATGTACAGATTGCGCAAGAGAACGATCAGGTGTTCTGGTATACCCATGCTTCTTAATGTGGTCCAGAGTTTCTCATGGTTTACACAGTCAAAAGCCTTGCTATAGTCGATAAAGCACAAATAGATATCCTTTTGGTATTCTTTAGTCTTTTCAAGGATCCATCTCACATCTGCAATGATGTCTCTCATTCCTCGCCCTTTCCTGAACCCTGCTTGCACTTCAGGTAGTTCTTGTTCCAGGTATGGTTGTAGTCTCTTTTGAATAATCTTCAGTAGAATCTTGCTGGCATGTGGGTCCTCTATAATATTTTATTGATCTTTCATCCAGGAACTTGTACAAACCTTTTCTAAAACCAGCGACACTAACAGCTTTTACTACATCCTCTGATGAATTCCAGAGTTTGATTACGCATTGAGTGAAAAAATACTTTCTCTTATTAATCTTAAAGTTCAGATTTGGCCATGTTCAATTTAAAATGGCGGAAAAGATATCCAAACAGCGATGTCAGATAGGCAGGCAGCAATATGGGCTTAGAGTGTCAGAGAAATATCAAGGGTAGGTAGATCTGAGAGTTGTCAGCATAAAAACCACCACCCCCCTAATGATCTTAGTCTGCTCACAGCCACCACCCACCTCCCAACTCAAACTCTCCTCTCCCTCTGCCCCTCCCTCCCTTCCCCTCCCCTCAATCCCCTTCTAACCTCTCACCTATCCCCCACTCTCTCCCCCCCCCACCCCATCACAGCCCACCAATAAAGTTCCAAATTATACCATCAGGGATACCCCCCCATGCTAAATGCTGTTTCAAGTTCTAGTTTTCTATTTTAGTTTTATATGTTTAAAGTTGCCTACAAATGTTTTCAATTGTTCCATGTAAACCATTTTGCCTAGTAGAAAAACAGTATATAACCAGTTAAATAAATAAATGAGAGAAGAATGAAAGCATCAAAGGACTAGGTATATAGAGAGAAAAGAACGGGGCCCAGAACAGACCCTTGGGTACACCATCTGAGACTAGGATGGCAGTAGAGGAAGAATCACCAGAACAAACACTGAAAGAGTAATGGGAGAGAGAGGGAGAGAACCAAAACAGCACAAAGCCCCTAAAACTAAGTGAGGACAAAGTGTCAAGGAGAAGGTGGTGGTTAGCAGTGTCAAAAGCAGCAGAAAGGTCAAGAAGGATGAGGACTGAGAAGGCTTTTGGATTTAGCCAGGAAGAAATCACTGGAGACTTTGGCAAGAGCTGTAAGAGACAAAAGCCAGATCAAAGTGGATCTAGCAGGGTTTGAGAGGAGAGAAAATCAAGGCAACAGCGAAGAACTGCACATTCAAGAAGTTTAGAGAAGGGAAATGGGATGATAATTAGAAGGATAGGTAAGGTCAAGTGAAGGTTTCTTGAGGAGATGTGTGACCACAGCAGGCTTGAAGACTGCAGGGACAGTTGCAGTGGAAAGTAATAGGTTGAGAATATCAGAGATGGAAAGGATGATACAGCAGGAAATGGAGTTAAGGAGATGGGTGGGGATAGGATCAGAGGAACATGTAGTAAGTGTAGAGGATGAAAGAAGATGATTGGTTTCCTCTTCGGAGATCTTAGAAGAGGAAACCAAAGGGTAGCAGAGATTCAGGGGAAGAGTTGATATTGAAGAGGAGGAAGGTGGGATAAAGCCAATCTTGTGGGGAATTGGAGTGTAATCTTGTGAAATTTGTCAGGTAGTGTTTGGGCAGAAAAGGAAGGAGGGGTTGGAGGTGGAGGTGCTTTGAGGAAAGAGTTGAGAGTTGAAAAGAGATGGTGAGGGTCATTGGCAACAGGCAGGTGCTATGGCTGATTGGAAGAAGGCAAGCATGAATTTGAAGTGAAGAAAGTTAGCAAGGGCGCAAGATTTGAGCCAAATGCACTCAGCTCAGGAACATAAATAATGGGTAGTCAAAGCAAGAGCATCCAAAGCAGAGGGGAGGGCAGTATTATAGGAAACTACAGCCTCATCAACAGACTTAGAAGACAAGGTGGAGGAAAGAGGTAATGAGACAACAGTGGAGAGAGCCGATGGATCGATAACATGAAGATTTCTAAAAAGGTAGGAGGAGACTGGGTGAAATTGAGGCTGGAAGTGAAGAAGAATGAAGCTTAGCAGGTGATGATCAGATAAAGGAAGAACTGAGTTAGAGGGTAAATAATTAGAAAAGAAAACTAAGTCAAGATAGGGACCATGCTGATGAGTGGGGGCAGCAGAGCAAAGCTGGAGGTTGAATGAGGAGGTAAGGAAAAGGAGCTTAGAAGCATAGGGATCAGAAGGGTTGTCAACATGAATATTAGTCACCAAGAATAAGGGAGAGGGAAATGAATTCAGGAAGAAGGAAAGCCATAATTCAAAGTCAGAGAGAAAGATAGAGGTGGATACAAAATCAATTCAAACCTCCTGGGCTTCTTATACCAGCAGTGCTCTACATAAATCCTTTATCCCTCCGTCTGTATTGGCTTTGGGAATTGACTTTTTAAAATTTCTCTATGGCATCACCTTTATGGTCACATATAGGAGTCTTATGTCACATCTGTTACATGAATTTCTCTCATTATCTGACTGGCCTGTTATGCTGTACTGTAAAATTCATAGGCCACAATATACTGGGAGTGCTGGAGTTGAGAATGATTCTTCCTTTTTGTACACAAATCGGATGCCTTTTTTCTGAAGAGAATGGTCATCCTTGATGTCCAGAGTGACAGTTATGCAAAATGGTCAATGGAGACAATGCATGGTGCACAAAACAATACAAAGCCCAAGTAACGATAGGCAAGCACTTGGAGACGCAGTTAATCAGCAAAGGAAGAATCCTATTTTAGCGGCGAAGAAATAATCCATGTCATAAAGTCATGATAAACAGAAGCAGAGCATTAAAACGTACAGAACTTAATGCCAACATTTTACAAATGCCAAGAAAGGTCGCTGAAGAAGTGGAATCTTAGGGCAATTTGTTACTGCCTTCATTATTCTATTTAGATTATGAGGCGCTCACTAGGTTGTTTTCTCAAACTGGAGTTTTATCTTTGATGGAGAAGAAATTGAAACAGACCACAATCTTAACCTGCTTGGATCAATAATAAAACAACAAGCAGTCAGGGAATCAGATGATCTATTGTTCTTGGCAGAATGGCTCTGAAGGACCTAGATAAGATTACTGTGCGCAGAGAGGTTATGCTACCGACTGCCCAAAGAACAAATCGATCGGTACTAGAGGAGATCAAAACCTAAGTTTTCTTTAGAAGCTCAAATGACACGATTTTGATTTCATGTGTTTGACACATCATGCAACCAGAAGGATCATTTGAGAAAGACATCATGCTTGATAAGGTTGAAGGTCAGCGCAAAAAAGGAAGACTATCAATGTGATGGATTGATACAATAACAGCAGTTATGGATGCCATTCTATCAACAATTATCTGCCTAACTGAAGATGAAACCCAGTTTAGGAAAGCTAGCCACAAGGTTGCCATGAATCAACATTGACTTGATGGCACCTAACAACAGAATGTTCTGAATTCAAGGTTCTAAATATAGACCACGACCTCCCACTGTGGTAATTCATAACCTCTTCCTCATGTTCTAACTGAACAGTCTAAACTTCTAGATATCCACAGTGAGATGAATTGCTTTACCACAATGCATTTTTTTAATTTAATTGCTATAGCTTTTAAACTTTTTTTCTTTTTTTTCCCTCCTGCAATTGTAGATTTAATTTTTAATTCAGAGTCCATATTTGGTGTAAGTGTTTGGATTTTCTTTTTGAATTTGATGGTCACTGATTTATTAGGGGGGGGGGAGGGGATTGGATTTAACTCACATCTTTCTCAGAGTTCAAGATGAGGTATAATAATTTATGATTAATGTTCTGTTTATGTTTCAATATGCATACACATTGCATAGAAAAATAATTTTTTCTCACTGGAGTAATAACGCAATTCTTGCATTCTGTACTTTCTCTATAACATAAAAACAAACATCTTAGTCTTCAATCTCTCGCTTATCCTT
This sequence comes from Ichthyophis bannanicus, assembly GCA_033557465.1. Taxonomy (NCBI): domain Eukaryota; kingdom Metazoa; phylum Chordata; class Amphibia; order Gymnophiona; family Ichthyophiidae; genus Ichthyophis; species Ichthyophis bannanicus. Next base: position 110,830,599 of record CM066049.1, on the reverse strand, counting down.
TCCAGCCCACATGCTTTTTTTCTGCTCTTAGCACAAATCAATGAAGTCAATACCACTCACTACAAAGTGTTATATGAGCTACATAGATTTAAAAGGACGAACTCCAATCAACAGCCCTTAGCCTGAACTAAACAATTCTAATCCTCATCTTTAATCCACTGGACCCAGCAAGCAGTTGAAGACTATATTATGGATTTTTTTTTAAAATTTTTACTTTCATTGTTTAAGTGCCTTTGAGACACTGCATGTTTCACTGAAAGATTATGACGTGTTTCCTTTAGCAACAGTTCAGTACTTGGACCTGACCAAGATTCAAAGTTAGGATGACTGGTATGTGAATTAGAACATAAGAATATAATTAAGCTCTGGAATTTGCTGCCGGAGGATGTGGTAAAAGCTCTTCGTGTAGCTGGGTTTAAAAATGGTTTTGACAAGTTCCTGGAAGAAAAGTCCATTAATCATTATTCACGGGGGACTGAGGGAAATCCACTGCTTATTCCTGGGATAAGTAACATGGAATCTGGCTTCCTTTTGGGATCTTTCCAAGTACTCGTGACCTGGATTGGCCACTGTTGAAAACAGGATATTGGGCTGGATGGACCTTTGGTCTGAGCCAGTGTGGCAGATCTTATGTTCTTCTCAATTTCACCAGTGCAGGAGAAAGCCAAACTAGGCCACTCCTGGAAGTTCCATAGGTTTCATTGCTTTATACTTTATCCTGCAAATCCCATACACCTCCTACATGGCTTTGCTTCAACCAAAACAGCCGGTAAACCTCTGTTTGCTGTTATTTCAAGAGACCACATCCTGTACTCTCATTGCACAACTTTTAATTTGAGTGAGAGAATTAATTCTTAGTGACAAGATCACAGAGGCCATGCCAAATTTTTGTTTGCTATGTGTGATCCCTTGCCTTTGCCAAGTTTGCCTTCATAATTAAAAGTCATGCAAGCAAACCAGCAATCTTCAAATGACATTTTTTTGTACAGTTTACCTAAAAGTAAGATGCTATTTTTTTAACATTATATAAATATAGTCTATCATAATTTTTATACCTATTTTTTTCCTTTTTTCTCTTTGTTTGAGATGTGGGTTGGGCTCCACTTTCTCTGCTTCCAGTGGTTCTAGGCATGAGGAAGTCTGTAGTCCCTATACCCGTACATCCTGTAGCACTTTGGTAAGCAGATCCATTCTATCCAGTGGCTTCTCCCAGTTAGGGCAGCAGTCATGGAGTTTAGAATCTGTGAGCTGATATTCTCAGAGATCCAGCAGTGACCCTCCACTCACCTCATTTAAATGTAAACCCCACAGCCATTAAAATGAATGAAAGCCCAGAAGCATTATCTCCCCCCTTATCCATGGGGGGTCTTCGCAGGGCAGGGACTATTTCTCCTAATGCAATAATGCAAATGATACCAGCTAACCTGAGGCTGGTGTCTTTGGGAATTGCCCCAGCCCTGTGAAGACACTAGTGGGAGAAGAGGCTGGGAGTGATGCATTTGCAGGAGAAAGTCTGGGAGGTATGGCAGCCAAGAGGGCAGCAGACCCCAGACCTAATTTTATTTCTGAGACATCTATGTTTTTGGTCCTTTTTGAAAATTGTCTTCATTGTGTGTGTTTTTTTTATCATTTTGCATAAATGAAACAAACATGCATATGAGTGGACGGATAGACAGACAGACCTACCCTCTCAGCAATAGCTGCTTGCTTTTTGCAAATCGTGCTCAAAGACGACGTAAAGGACTGCATAGAATAGATACTCATTAACTATCACAACCCTATAAAAGTAACTAATACAATATATTAACAATAAAACTCTGTAAAATTAAATTTCACAGGCATCCTTTGGTCCTCCTCCAAGGAACACTAAGTCCTAACAATCCTTCTTTCCAGACAAGTTCCTAGCATCAGAGATTTTTTAAAGCTTTCTCCTTGATTTCTCTTTGAAAAAGTGTAGAAAATTATTTCCGGGCAAAGCTTTATTCAAACAGTGGCGGAAGATAAGATGATTTAATTGCTCCAAAATTCTAGCAGACTGAGTTTGAGCTGAGGCAGTGCGGTTGTGTTGTAAAAACACCAGCTTTTATTGGTTTCTATAAGTAAGTAATTAAGACTTCAAAATGTAGACATTAACACAGCATAAAGAGTGTTTGGAATGAGGGAAGAATGTAAAACTGCTCGTGGGTTTTATAACTTATCCTCTCTCTGCTGGAAACCACAATTTTGAAATGAGTTTGAAATTACCAAAGGACAGTGTTTAAGTCAAAAACTTCTTCTAAGACTTTTCAAGCTGGGACACCAAACTTTAAAAAGGAAGCTTTTTTGTACATGATGGGTCGCAAAGAGATTCGGAAAAGTGATGTAATACTGACAGCTTCATTCTCTTACAGTGCCTAAATAGTGCAATTTCAGTACCACAAGCTAGGAGTGTGCATTTGTTAATGCACATTCATAGGGTGCCTCAAAGAATTTAGTGCCCACGAATATGCGCTAACCTACAAATTAATACTTGCAACATTAAGATATTTTAATGTACATTAAATCAATGTGCACTAAAAGTTCTTGTGAACAAGGGTCTTGAAAGCTGGGGGAAAAAAATCCAAAGACACTATTCATTTCCATGCACATATCTGCCAGATGCCCATATTGTGCAACACCACAATTAACAAGGAAGGTATAACACTGAAAGGTAAAAATTTAGGATTGAACTTATTCTACATAATAATGATTAAGGGAGGTAGTATATGGACAGGTAACATGTTTGTTTAATGACAGGCCTGAGGTCCTGTTAAGCTACATGGAGATTGCACAGCACTATTGTATGTGTAAGAAGGTTGGGAAAGCTTATAAGCTGTTGTAATACTGCAACGTTAATCATGTTACGATGAGGGCATTCAAATATCTCAAAGCATAACGCACAGGAATTAAACCTTTTCTTTCAGTAGAAAGGAAAGACTAAAACAATGAATCACTGAACAAGACATAAGGAAATGCTTCAAGAAAGGTGGAAAAGATACATGGAACAAACTCTCAGTTTAAAAATGTCACAAGCTGATTAGATTTTTAAGATATCCACACGGCATATGCATGAAATGTATTTGTATATATTGTCTCTATTATATTCAAATATATCACATGCATGCCCATTGAGGGTAGCCTGAAAACAAGGCTAAGTCCATGGTTCCCAAATCAGTCCCAGAGACTCCCAGCCTATTGCGTTTTCAGCATATCCTGAAGTAATATGTGTGAAGTAGATATGCAGGCAGTGCATGCAGATCTGTTGTTCTTAAGTGCCGTCGAGTTGGTGTCGACTCATGTCGATCCTTTGGATAGTTGTCCTAAACTGTGTTCAGTCAGGCAGCTACTTGTTAGCAGCTATGGGGGCCATTCTTTTGTTATTGTATTGATCTATCTCATTGCTGGCCTTCCTGTTTTGCATTGACCTTCTACCTTGCCAAGCATGATGTCTTTCTCTAATGATCTCTCTCTTTGCAAGATGTGTCCAAAATATGAAAGTCAAAGTCTTGTCATCTGAGCTTCTAAAGAAAGCTTAGGTTTGATCTCCTGTAGCACTGACTGATTTGTTCCTTGGGCAGTCCATGGTATATTCTTCGCCAGCACCATCATTCAAAGGCATCAATTTTCTTCCTATCTTTTTCACTGTCCAACTTTCTCAGCCATATGATGTTATTGAAAATACAATGGTTTGAACAAATCAAATCTTTGTATGGAAAGAGACATCTCTGCTCTTGAGAATCTTGTCTAGGTCCTTCATAGCTATTCTGCCAAGAACAATGCGTCGTTGGATTTCTTGACTAGTTGTCGTTTCTTTATTGATAATTGATCCAAGTAGGTTAAAGTTGTCAACTATTTCAATTTCTTCTCTAACAAAGATGAACTTATTGATTTTGCCAGTTGTCAGGATCTTTGTCTTATTTACATTAAAGTGCAGGCCTACTTTAAGACTATGTTCTTTGATCTTGAAAAGCAAATGTTTCAGACCATCTTCACTTTCAGCCAGTAATGTTGTATCATCAGCACAGCAAATGTTGTTGATGAGGTTTTCACCAATCTTCACACCTCTGTTGTCTTCATACAGTCTTGTTTTTCTGACGATTTGTTCTGTATATAAATTAAAGAGGTAGGGGGAAGTATGCAGCCTTTTTATACGCCTTTGCTGATTTTAAACCATTCTGTTTCTCCTTGTTCGATTCGAACTGTTCGCTTCCTGATCAATGTAAAAGTTGTACAAGAGAACCACAGGTGTTCTGGTATACCCATATTTCTTAATGTAGTCCAAAGTTTCTCATGGTTTACACAGTCAAAAGCCTTGCTGTAGTCAATAAAGAATATATATATATATATATATATATATATATATATCCTTTTGGTATTCTTTTGTCATTTCAAGAATCCATTTCACATCCGCGATGATGTTCCTCACCCTTTCCTGAGCCCTGCTTGCACTTCAGGCAGTTCTCATTCCAGGTATGGTTGTAGTCACTGCTGAACAGTCTTGAGTAGAATCATGCTGGCATGTGGGATCAGAGTGATTGTATGATAATGTCCACAGTCAGTTGGATCCCTTTCTTTAGTATTGGCATAAACACAGATCTTTTCCAGTCAGTTGGCCATGATGTTGTCTTCCAGATTTCCTGATAGAGCCTTGTAAGTATGGTAACAGCTGCATCTGATTGCTGTAATATTTCAATGGGAATGCCATCAATGCCCGGTACTTTGTTCTTTGATAAGGCTTTCAATTCTACTTTGACTTCTTCTTTCATCACCAATGGTACCTGATCATAAGGTACAGGTTGAAACTGCTGTTGGTCCACTCGATCTTTATGGTATAATGACTCTGTATAATCTTTCCACCTTTTCTTGATCTTCTCAGCATCATTCAACATGGATCCTTGAGCATCATCTAGCATTCCATTTCGACGCTGGAATTTTTTAACTCTTGTAGCTTTAGGAAAGCTGATCTTGTTCTACCTCTAATAGTTACTGATTCTATTTTCCTTGCATGCATCATTGTAGTACTTCTCCTTGTCTTGTCTTGCTGCATGTTGGAAATCTCTGTTGAGTTCTGTGATTGCATCTCTTTCTCCTCTGGCTTTAGCTTCTCTGCGTTTCAGGGCAATTTTCAGGGTTTCTTCTGTCATCTATTTTGGCCATTTTTACTATTTCATCTCACTTTTTTCCAATACAACCTTCTTGATGTCATCCCATAACTCTTTTGGAGCTCTGTCATTTGTATCTAAAGCAGCAAATCGATTTTGCAGGCAGTTTTTAAATTCCGGTGGTATGTTCTCAAGGTCATATTTTGCTACATTCATGCATGACTTACTCTTTTTCAACTTTAGCTTGTGTTTGTAGACTAGTAGTTGGTGATCTGTATCACAGTCAGCTCTAGGTTTTGTCTTCATTGATGTTATAGAGCTTTTCCATTGTTTACCTCCACAGATGTAGTCAATTTGACTTTTCTACAATCCATTGGGTGAAGTCACCACTTGTGTTGCTGGAAGAAGATGTTTGAGATGAATAGATAGTTGGTCTTGCAGAATTCTATCAGTCTTTCTCCAGCTTCATTTCTGTTGCCAAATCCATATTTTCTAACTATTTTGCCGCCGCCTTTTTTGCGTTCCATTCGCCCATGACTATCAGGATATCCTGTTTGCATATTCTGTCAATTTCAGCTTGTACTTCTTCATAGAACTTAGCAACTTCATCCTCTTCTGCAGCTGTTGTTGGGGCATATACCTGAATTATAGCTGTATTGGTAGGCATTCCTCGTAGACAAACAGAAATTAAGCGTTCACTTATTGCATTGTATTTCATTACAGTTCTTGCAAGTTTGTTCTTGATTATAAATACAACACCATTTCTTCTTTGTCTTTCATTTACAGCATAGTAGACCATTAGATCATCAGATGCAAAGTGACCAATGCCAGTCCATTTGTTTGCTGATGCCCAAGAGATTGAGTTGTGCACATTCCATTTCATTCTTGACCACCTCCAACTTCCCTTGGTTCATGCTTCATAGTTCAAAGTCCCAATATGTAAGACATCTTTGCAGCTTCTAACTCTCATTTCATGCGCAGCTATATCAGCAGTCAGACGTCCCAAGGGCTTTGATACAACCACATCAAATACTGTCTTTACTCTGAAAAGCCTTCAGCTCCTCCCCAGTAGCAAGTTGAGTGCCTTCTGACCTACGGGTCTCATCTTCCAGCACTATAGTGCAATTTGTTTTGTTGTGACTATCCATTGGGTTTTCATGGCAAGATACAGAAGTAGATTGCTAGGCCTTTCTTCCACAGAGGTAATTTTAGTGTTGTTGCCAACGTCTCAGAAATGTGAGCCTCCGCCACCAATATCGTCACATTCTGATGCTGCCCAGATGGGTGGCTTGTCTTGGTCTGGCACGTCAGCTGAGACCTGTCCATCTTGGGAGACCCTGCCAGTAATTAAAGCTACTGATAGATTAGCTCTCAGCATCACTGATGCACACAAGCCCTCACAGTATGACAAGCTGCAACCAGAATTATTTCATGGTTATTTCTTGTGAATAGACTGAAAATCTGACTGCCTACAGTGCTCAAGGACCAGAGTTGCCTACCCCTATAGCAGAGACATTAAAAAAGCTGCATGCAGAAAAGTATTTTTAGCCATGTGGAAGTGAGGGTAATCCCAAAGAGCCAGTATTACAATGGAAAGGAATAACAGGCAGACAAGGTGAGCTGGGTAGGCTTTGTCTGGCATCATATTCTGTGGTTCAGTGACGATGGCTATCCCATTCAATCATCTGATCATCTACACTGAGCAAACCACGATGCATCCACAACACAGGAAGCAAGAATGGAACATTTTCCAAAGAGGCAAAGCTACAGGGCACAAAGCTAATGCAGAAAGAATTAGGATCAGTAACCTTTATTAATCATGATTCAAACTAAGCACGAGTCTCATTCCATCCCAAGAAATCAAGTTAGCTCTATGTAAATTCCAAATTATATTGTGCTATACAGTGTTACACTATGTACCATGACATGTCAGCACTGATGTAACGACCTCCTCAACCACATGGACTCTAGCGTTAACCATTGATGCGTGTTTGGGCAGAGGCTGGCGCCAGCGCTCAGTTGTATAAAATGACTAATTACTGTTTCATACACAATCACATTTATCACATTGTTATGAGAGTTAGACATGAAAGTGACCATAAAAGATAATGATGATAATAAGAAGAAAATAATTGGGAGGCAGCAGATTGTTGACTGCAGGAAGGAACTTGCATGGAGAGCTCATGACATTGATCTGTACTTATTCAAAAATTAAAACAGCAAAACTCATGTTGCAAGGAAACACAAGGAGCAGAAGATAAGTTATCATGAATGGATTGCATCGCCTGCACAGAAGGAATTTACAATCCAGAAGAAGTGGAACCCACCAATCAGAACAAATGACTCAACTGTTCAAGAAGCAGATGTTTTACCTGAGCTTTGAATGAGGACCTTGACTACCCACAATTAATAACAACAGTAAGGACAATATTTCATTTACAAATGTTTTACACTATTTTAGATTTCTCAGTACTTTCCCAGGACCTTGCAATGCAAAGCCTACGTTGATCTAGTCTTTGCTTTCAATTTTTGAAGGTACACCGTGGGGCTATCCATTGGATGTTCAGCCATTAATCAAATAAATTCAACATTCAGGAGGTTGTTTTGGAAGCCTTATCCATGATTTCCATATGCAAATATGACCATTTACATGTGCAAATCACATCCACAAGCAAACAGTTATTTTAGAACGGGGCCAATGTACAAGTGGATATCCATAACACATCCAAAGTGCATGGGAGTATGTTGAAGGTGTGGCCTGCTGGGGAGAAAGCTGCATATGTATCCTCTATTTCACATAGGAGATGAATATGCACTTCTAGTTACACCTGCTCCCTGACATGAATAGCCATGTAAAAAAATGTTTGTTTTGACCAACCTTTTATAAGGAGAATAAGCCCCCTTAATCCTCAATGATTGTTTCCCCTTAAAAATTGAAAAGGGGTGAAATTAGATGCCTCTGTAAGTGACTGAGAGCTCCTGCATGTCTCTGTTTGCACAATGGCTGAGATACAAGTAGAAGCGCTGGCATTTACATGTGTGTGTTGTGAAATGCTGACACTTACATGGGTACATCGTTGGCTTCCCCTGTCAATTCTTCCCACATGTATTTTTCTGAAATGCCCCTCCCACTGCATGTGGATAGCATTTTCTCCTGTCTGGGCCCTTTTTAAGCAGCAGCATCCATCTTCAAGGGTAAAGATATGTCAGTTTTAGATCGCAATTAACACGTGTGCAACCTTTCTTCCAAATTTAGCAGTTTTTCTGATGTTTTCACTTCAACATCAGCAAAGCCACCTAAACAACCTTCTAAAATGTGTTTTCAAAAACATGAAGCATGAATCTTCCTATCATTGAATCTTGTCAAACTTCACAAGTAAAAAGTAGCTGAAATCAAGTGAAGTGTAGACATCACTTGCTTACTACACATCCACAGGCAGGTAAATGGGAAAAATCTGAGCTGGAACCAAAATGCTTCCACCCTGCATCAATTACAAATTAAAAAATAATTAATAGACTAAACAGTTACTGAGCAACAACTGCCTCTAATCTTCCACACTGACATTTATCGTGCCCCCATCCTCTCTCCATGCCACTAACAGTTTGCTTTATTTTACTTATGCGCAAGGATTCTCCAAGCTTTTGTTCTGCAGAGAAAATATGGCTAGATTTATATTTTGGGTTCAAAATATAGGTTTCCTGATATCAGTGCAAACTAATGTGAAGAAGAATGTGATGTTGCTTCCACCTTTCAAGGACAACGTTTCAATTATCTGGATTTAGCTCACACCATTTCCTTGGTAACTCAAGGTGAGTTACACTCATAGAAAGATGATGGCAGATAAAGACCATCCAGTTCATCCAGTCTGTCCTTCCATACCAATTACTAAGCTCGAGAGTCCCTTTTTTTAAACTTTGGAGATCTTCTGTGTTTGTTCCATTACTTCTTGAATTTAGATACTCTTTGTCTCTACTACCTCCACTGGGAGACTATTCTATGCATCTACCATGCTTTCCGTAAAAAAATATTTTCATCATATTAGTCCTGAGTCTTTGTCCTTTCACCTTCATCCTATGCCCCCTCATTGCAGAGTTTTCTTTTAATTGAAAGAAGCTCTTCTCCTGTGCATTTATGCCATGGAGGTATTTAAACATCTCTATTGTATGTTCCCTCTCTCGCCTTTCTTCCAAAGTATACATATTGAGATCTTTGTCCCCATATGCCTTATGAGGAAGTCCGTTGATCATTTTGGTAGCCACCCTCTGCACTGACTGCATCCTATTTATATCTTTTTTGAAAGTGCAGTCTCCAGAATTGTACATAATACTCCAAATGAGGTTTTACCAAAGGCTTACTTATACAGAGGTACTATCACCTCCTCCTTCCCTTTGGCCATTCCTCTCCCTAGGCACCCAAGCAACCTTCTAGCTTTTGCCGTCGCCTTTTCTACCTGTTTAGCTACCTTAAGATCATCAGAAACAAATCACCCCTAGGTCCGACTCTTCTTTCATGAACTGAAGCTCTTCACCCCCTACACCGTACTGCTCCCTTCAGATGTAGTAAGTCTTTCCCTGTCCTCAGGGGGCTTATAATCTAAGTTTGTACCTGAGGCAACAGTGAAGAGTGAAGTGACTTGCCGAAGGTCATAAGGGTCATCAGTAGGATTTGAACCCTAGCTTCAGTTGTTTTCAGTTCACTCCTCGTGAAAGCAGTATTTTAACACAGACAAGCTACTCTGACCTGTCCAGGGGGGGTGGACCAAAATTATGCATAATACTCCTTGGTTTCTTTCAGAGGCAATATCTCCAAGTGGGTCAGTTTTTGTGCATACCATGACTGCAGTGGATGTCACTCCTCAGCCACGGTATTTTGCAGTATGATCTCAGACCCTCAGATTTTTGATTAATGCTCACCACAGTATCTTGCATCGTCTCAGAGCACCTCCTTCTAGAGTCCATAAGATGCAACATGTATAGGTAATTGACCAAAGTGTGCAGAAATATAAACATTTGTACTAACTCTGTCTAGCAATCAGCAGGCTAAATCTATGTAGATATTATCCAATAAGCATAATAACAGGAAGGGAGGGATTTTGGATTTAGCTCACACCTTTTTCACGAGTAGCTTAGGTACAATCAGTATTTTCCTATTCCCAGAGAGCTTACAATCTAAGTTTGTTACTCAAGGGCACAAGGACCACGTGTGGGATTTGAACCCTGGCATCTCAGATTCTCAGTCTCCTGCCCTAATCCCTAGGCTACTCCTCTAGTGGCGCATTTCAAGCTACTCTCTGAAGCCTAAAGACCAGATAGGCCTTGGAATGCAGAAGCATTTGGATGTTGTAAAAGATAATGGTCAAAGCTGGGAACTGCCCCATAAATTATACAATTCAGAACAGGGTCATTAATTAAACCTTTTGCAGTTCCACTGCAATTACACAATGGAGCTCAAGCTTTTGAGAAAGAACATTTTGTGCTCTGGAAAAGCCTTGATTACCTTGTCATTAATTGTACCAAGAAATAAAACATGTCAATAGAGAATATTCAGTGGCTAATATAGGCAGATCAAGCCAAAGCATGCAGTGTTATCCCATGTGCCATCTCTTCCGTACTATTAACCAAGAACTTAGCCCCTAGTTTGCCAAAGGTTTTACTTAAACCTCTCAAATAATGATGAATCTAAGCAAAGTCAGGGTGATGTGGCGCAGAGTGTAATCGGAACCTCAATGTGGAAATCAAACTGACCATCTGCAGGGAAAACTGAGGCATGACTTCTGGGAAGGGAGTTTGTCTTCTTTAACCCAGGGACTCAGGAGTCACCATCATGGAAGTCAAGGTTCAAATCTCACTTCTTCCACTGCTGTTTCTTGTGGCCTTTACCCTCTTCTTCACCCCAGGCAGACTGTAAGAGTTCTCTAGGATAGGAACCTAGCTACTATACCTTTTTATTTATTTATTTATTTAATGGTATTTATATACCGCCTTATCCTTCAATCAAAGCGGTCACAACACAAGTGGGGGATACATTTAACACATGGGGATTTTGAGACACATACACTAATACTTACAGGGAACATGGGCAATGGAGGGTTAAGTGGCTTGCCCAAGACCACAAGGAGCATCTGTGGGACTAGAAACCCCAGTCCTTCCGGCCCAAGGTTGCTGTCCTCTAGTGGGATTTGAACCGCCGACCTTCCGGCCTGAAGTACCTTGTCCCAACCACTAGGCTACTCCTCCCTTAACTGTAGTTCACCTTGAGGTGGATTTTGATAGGCGATACGTCAACCCAAATCCTACCATTAAAGTTCATACCTAAATCCCAGCAGAGTATAACCATGAGAGATCTGGCCTGATAACTAAGGGCTAAATTTTCAAAACGTTATCCACCTAACTTTGGAAGTTAGCCAGTTTAAAACTGGCTCCCTCTGATCATCCAATTTTAACCGTTCACATTTCACCAGTTAAAAAATGGAGAGTCCTTGGGTGCGGGTTTAGGTTCGGGAGAGAACACAGGGAGGATAATTTTATAATTGGCCACATAAATAGATTTGGTTGGTATATGTAGAAAAAGTGGACATTTTATAAACGGAAAGTGCACATATGTATTTACTCTTAAATAACTGCCATTTTTCTGAGTGACTTTGGAAGCCCTATTCATGCTTTGGACATCTGAAAACGGGCACGCAGACATCACAATCACAGAGACATTCCAGGAAACATTTTAGAAGCCGGGTCTGTAGATGTCCCTAGTGTGAGGACATCCAAGGCAGAACAGGGACATCTGGATGTCCTCACCCAATTCCAGTAATGCCCTGGACGTCCTGAGCCGTGTCACAGCTTATATCTGCTCCAGGCACAAACAGGCATGGGAAAAAGTGTCCATTTTCCAGTCATACACGCGGAAGGCATGGCAAAGGGAGGACATTCATGCCCCCACCCCCCATCCATGTTGACAATGAACACTGCAGGGGAACGTGGACTCATGTGTCCATTTTGTCATGATGATGGACCGTTCCCAAATGCAAACTTGCCTTGCAATAGGCATCCTGCCCCATGGTTTCACAGGGGAACATCTATGAGGATGTTGGTGCGGGCAACCAGTTGGAGGCATCTATGTTTCTAAAATCGGGTGGAAACAGAAATCTCCAGCATCTTTCTGCATATTCTGCCCTTGAATGTCCTTCCTAAAATGCCGCGTCATATGTGCAGCTAACAGCAAAAGCTTAACACATATATTTGCGCCTGCTCCAGAGCAGATATGAATAGACACATGTATGGCTGCTGGTTGCATATGTGTACTAGGATACATGTACAAATAAATTCTGCCCAGTCTCATCTCTCAGAGAATGCTGACTTTGCACACATATAAAAACATGCATAGGATTGCTCCCTGCAGATAGCAGCAAATCTTGTAAAATGCTCTAACACAGTTCTACACATAGAACGTGCTTATCAAATTACCTCATAAGCAAATTCTTACGACTACAAATCACATCCATAAAGTTTTATTGGGAACTACAAGAATAGTGTGGGTTATAAGATTTTTGGTATCTGGCGTACTGGGGTGGAGGAGGATCAGACCGGTATGTGCTTAGAAATCCTGAGTTTAGGGGGCGAGTTGATGATTAAAATGTATGCTTATTTAATATGCTTTGTTTTATGCTGTAATCTGCTTAGGACTGGTTGTATAAACAGAATATAAATGTTTTAAATTAAATTAAAATACACTGCAATAGCAGAGCTGAATTTGTTCAGCTGGGGCTTAGGGACCCTCTCTGACAGAGTATCAGTGGAGGTAATCCTACGTCCTCCTCAAAGCCTGGCTTAGGGAAGACATTAGGATGCTGTGAGGGCTGGGGCCAGGACTTGGAAGGGGGGGATATTTTGTATGTTGGGAGACAGGAAAGGGGGCTTAGGAAACTTAGCACCTTGTTTTATTTTTATGTCGGGAGGGAGATTAGAGTGCCTGGTGTTTGGAGGTGGCGGATGGAGTGGGGTATGTCAGGAGAAAGGCTATCAGATAGATTTGTGCTTTTTTTGTTTAAAGAGAACTTAAATAGTTCCACTGATTGTGAACAGTAGCTGGCTGAGGCTAATACATTAACTCATGGAATTTCCCATGCCTTACTGGCCTCCTTCAGCAGCAGCTTTACTCTACATGCAAATGAGATAGAGCAAAAACGTATGTACAATTTTGCTCCCAGCACGGATGGAAAAAACATAATTACACCTCAATGATGTATAGTTATCTTTTTTGTGAAAATGGGCCCACAAATCCTTTTTTGTAATATCCAGAATTAATGAGATCCTTTAGCAAGGTTCTGCGACACAGCAGCTTATTCATTTTAGAGTCAAATAAACTTTTGAAAGTAGCAGATTATGGGAGTTATTTTTGGAAGCATCCCCTTGTGTAAATAACAGCATTTGCATGCAAACAGCGATTTTTGAAAGCCTAGAGAACTGCACCATCAAGCTTATGATTAGGACATGGAGAAGCAATGGCTTTGGGCAGGCCTCCAATGCTCTCATGCATTTCCCAGATTACAATGGGAAGGTAGATCGATTTAAAATAATCTAGAAGTTGGCATTCACGGCTGCCCCAAGGCATGAATAGGTACTTACATGGACAGGTGTAAAGGCCAAGGTCAGGCCCCCACAATCACCCCACCAACATCTACTCTCATTTAATCACACCTACAGCATCTAATTACCCACACCCAAGCCCTCTTGGCCTCAAGAAATCCCCCTATGGCCTCATCCCTTATCACATCCCTGGCTCTTACCAGGATCCTAGGGATTTAATGGGAAAAGGAGCCATCTCTACTACTGCTACTACTACTGAGCATTTCTATAGTGCTACAAGATGTACACAGTTCTGTATGGACACATGTAAAAGACGGTCCCTGCTCATCAGAGCTTATAATCTAGTCGAGACAGACAATACAGTAGCTGTAGACACAGGATACATCTAGGGGGAATGGTAAGGAAACACAAAGGAGGCCACTCAAGTGAAGATCTGAAAGCGGCAGCGAAGAGATGAGTTTTCAGCCTGGATTTGAAAAGGGCCAGAGAAGGCGCCTGATGTACAGACTCGGGTAGTTTGTTCCAGGCCTAAGGAGCAGCAAGGTGAAAGGAACAAAGTCTGGAGTTAGCAATAGAAGAGAAGGGCACAGATAGACGCAATTTGCCAGAAGAGCAGTTCCCGAGGAGGGGTGTAGGGAGAGATAAGAGAGGAAAGGTAGTGAGGAGCTGCAGAGAGGTTTGAACTGGATGTGGAAACAGATAGGGAGCCAATGAAGTGACTTGAGGATAATATGAGCATTATGAGGTCGGCAGAAGATTAGCCATGCAGCACAGTGTTGAACAGATTGAAGGGGAGATAGATGATTCAGAGGGAGAATAGTCAAGACGGGAGGTGACTAAAGAGTGGATAAGTGTCTTACTAGCATGTTCAGAAATGAATGGGCAGATTTTGTTGATATTATAGAGAAAGAAACAACAGGTTTTAGCTATCAGATGGATGTGTGTGAAGGAGAGAGAGGAGTCAAGGATGACCCCAAGGTTGTGAGTCAAGGAAACAGGGAGGACTAGAGCTATCAAGAGAGGCTGAGGAAGGTGAGAGGAGGGTTTAGGGGAAAAATAAGAAGCACAATTTTGGCCATGTTCAATTTCAGGCAGCGATGAGACATCCAAGCAGCAATGTCAGAAAGGCAGCAGACATCCTGGACTGGATTGCCAGAGAGATCTCAGGTGTAGAGAGGTAGGTCTGGGAGTCATCAACGTAAAGATGGTACTGAAAGCCATGGGAAGAGAGGAGTGCACAAAGGGACTAGGTACAGAGAGAGAAAAGGAGTGAACCTAAGACAGATCCTTGGGGTACACCATCTTAGAGTGGAATAGCAGCAGAAGAGGATCCACTAGAACAAACACTGAACGAGCGATGGGAAAGGAGGAGTAGCCTAATGGTTAGAGCACTAGCCTGGAGACCAGGGTTCAATTCCCACTTATCTTATTCTTATCTTTTGGCATACTAAGTTGGTGGTTCTTTTGATATGTGGTAGCATGGAGAGTTGTTGACTGAGGGCGATTTCAAAGTACTGGACCTCTGGGTTTACTTCCAAGTCTGCACTTTTTGCTCTTATATTTCTCTGTGAATGCTGGAGATGGGCAGGGCTTAGGCTTAGACAGCATAACCCCATAATAATCATTGAGATTAATTTTATAACAGGACACCTGGCAGGAAAGACACATAGGACCATATGCTGCACCTATTTGATAAAACCAACATATGTGCTTCTATAGATTAAACCAATGAAAAATAGGAACACACATTTTCTCCTACTTTGAAGTAAGTTTAATTGTGTGCATTTTTATGTTGGTAAGAATAATGTACATATTTTATAAAATATATGAACATAAGTGCCAATACCACCTCAGACCATTACAGGAGGTCCATAGGACACAGAACAGAGAAAAAAGAGAGAGGCTGGGAGATTGGCTGGGGGAAGACAGACTGAAGGGAACAGACTGAGGTGGAGGGAGAGAGAAAAGGTCTGAGATTGGTGGAGACTGGTTGGAAGGGGAGTGAGAAACTGGTGGAGACAGGAAGGGGAAGGGAGATAGAGGGCTAGTAGGGACATGCTTGGTGATGAGGCGAAGGGATCTGGGAAGAATTGTGCGGATGAACTGGTGATCCTTGAATTTTATGGAGGTTAATACAGAGTCATACAAGAAAAGTAACCATTATGATTTTGTGCACCAAGATTTAGGCACAGGCAGTATTATACAGTAGGTGCCTGCTTGAGTCTGCAAAATGCTGTTCTGCACACTCAAGTCACTTGTAAAATTACCCTGTATAATACAGAACTGTAATGAAATACAGTGCAGTCAGTGAACGCTTAATTTCTAGTTGTCTATGAGGAATGCCCATCAACGCAACTATAATTCAGGTATATGCACCAACAACTGCTGCAGAAGAGAAAAAAGTTGATGAGTTCTATGAACAAGTACAAGCTGAAATTGACAGAACATGCAAACGGGATACCCTGATAGTCATGGGTGACTGGAATACAAAAGTTGGCAACAAAGAAGACGGCAAAGTGGTTGGAAAATATGTACTTGGCAATAAAAATAACTGGAGAAAGACTGATAGAATTCTGCAAGACCAATGATCTATTCACCTCAAACACCTTCTTCCAGCAACACGACTGTACATGTGGACTTCACCCAATGGATTGTACAAAAATAAAATTGACTACATCTGTGGAAGACCATGGAAAAATTTGATAACATCAACAAAGACAAAATCTGGAACTGACTGTGGTACAGATCACCAACTACTAGTATGCAAACTCAAGCTAAAGTTGAAAAAGAGCAAGCTGCTCATTAATGTAGCAAAATATGATCTTGAGAATATACCACTGGAATTTAAAGACTACTTGCAAAATAGATTTGCTGCTTTAGATATAAATGACACAGTTCCAAAAGAGTTATGGGATGACTCTGTGATCCATCTTGATGATCCATCTTGATGATCACAGAGACATGGCTATCCGACTGTGACAACGTACTACTAAATCAGATGCTACCACCAGGATTTGTGATATACACATCCCACAGACCCAGTCAGAAAGGAGGCGGAACCCTCATCCTAGCCAAAGCTGATCTACACTTCAAGATGTCCAACTCCTCTAGCTCAACTCATCTCGACTCCCTCACTATAGCTAACGAGCTCTGCACAATCAACCTTTTCTATCGGGCACCCTCCACCTCACCAGATTATCTTCCAACTATAATTGAGCAGGCATGTACTACATCCACCTCACGCTCACCAAGTTGGCTAATCGGTGATTTCAATCTCCCATCTCTTCAAGACAGCCACTCAGCAGCATTCCTTGACGCCCTGGAGGATCTAGGTTACAAACAGCTTGTCGATTCCCCCACCCACACTAAAGGTGGCAAACTAGATCTCATTTTCGCACCTCTCTCCAACGCCATAACACCCCTAACTCTTGCACTATCTGTAATACCAGTACCCTGGTCGGACCACAGTCTTCTCAGTTTCAATATACCCATTAATACATCCCACAAAACCAGAAAGTCTTCTAACACATCTGGATCCCACACAACCCGCTTTAGACCACTCAACCAGAGCGTAGTCCTAGAGAATCTCAGACCTCTCATGGCCAACACAACCATGGACTTAGATGATCTCGTATCCAAATGGGATGAAAACCTGAGAGCTGCCTCCTGCCCATCACTCACCGAAAAGAGAATTCGAAAACGTGAACATACTCCATGGTTCTCCACAGACCTTCGCACATCCCTCCACCATCTACGCAAACTTGAGCGAAAGTGGCGACGAACTCATTCTCCTGAGGCGCTGGTAGCATATAGCTCATACCTAACTACCCACCGAGCAAAGATAGCACAGAGCAGGAAAACTTACCACACAGGCTTAATAAAACGCTCCTTCAACAAACCACATGCATTGTTCAGCATAGTAAAGTCCATAACAGGTGAACCGGTCTCAGCACAACCCCCTATGCCTCAGCCGCAGGACTACGCAAACTACCTGCAATCAAAGATGATTAAAACCAACACAGACACAAATGTCAATAACGCCACCACTTCACCCAAGGCATCCCAGGCAATGCCACTACACAACTTCTCCACTGTATCAAATAGAGAGGTTGTGAACATTATTGCCTCAATCAATCCCAGTACAGCTCCTAACGACCCGTGTCCAGCCAGCTGGATCAAGGACATGCGACATGACCTCAGTCAAATATTGAGCAAAATACTGAACCAGTCCTTCTCAACAGGTTCCTTCCCGCAGAATCTAAAACGCACTTCCATCAAGCCCCTACTGAAAAATAATAGACTGGACCCATCCAAAGTTGATTCCTTCAGGCCTATTTCGAGCATCCCACAGCTTGCAAAAATCATTGAGAAGGCTGCCCAACAACAAATCCAACATCATATTGACACTGAAGCACCACTAGATCCATCTCAGCATGGCTTCAGGGAAGCGCATGGAGTCGACACAGTCCTTACAACCCTGTTCAATGTTCTGGTATCAGGAATAAATAACATACAACAGGGTTTCGTCCTCATTTTCCTGGACATCTCCGCCGCTTTCGACTCTGTGAGTCATGACATACTCCTACAACGCTTGAAAGATAAGGGGATTCAAAGCACAGCACTCGAGTGGTGTAAATCCTACTTATCTAACAGGTGGCAACAAGTAAAAACAGGCCACGAATCCTCAGAACCATTCCTGCAATCACAGGGAGTACCCCAAGGATCGTCCCTATCGGCACTAATGTTTAATATCTACATGCAGCCGATATGTGACTTGATCAGATCCTTTAATGTACAATGTCTCGCATACGCAGACGACATCCTCCTATATATGCCGTTCACAATTGAACACCCAGTATTCTCCCCAATAATCAACTGTTTTGAAGCTGCAGCCGAATGGTTACTATCTCAAAACCTTCGGATTAACCACAACAAAACTGACGTTCTTTTTGTCACAAGGAACCGTAAGTTCATACCTCCTCCATCTCTACTCGTCAACAACATAGAGTTGAAATCAAAAGCCACCATCCGTTACCTCGGCATCACATTGGATCAGCACTTGGATATGACAACGCATGTCAAGAACATCACAAAAACTATATATTATAAGATCAAATCGCTACGTCACCTCCGCTCCCTACTTGATCCCACAGACTTCCGAACGACCTTCCAGGCATTAATCCTCCCACACCTGGATTTTGCCAACATCATCCTTCATGGCCTTCCTCAATCAACTTTGAATCCGCTCCGCCTAGCCATGAATACAGCTGCCAGAGTCCTTTCTGGCTCATCAAGATCTGACCATATAACACCCATCATGAAAGAACTGCATTGGTTGCCATTACATGCCAGAATCCAGTATAAGTCTTTAGTCCTTACTTTCAAGGCACTAAATAACTGCCCCCCTACGCCAATCAGCAAGCTCATCCATGTCACCCTGGAAAACAGAAAAAGGAGAACCACATCAATGAACACCTTAATAGTCCCAAAAATAATAACGAAGTGCACTAAGGCCACCTCCAACAGGGCCTTCTCCTTATTTGCACCTCTAAACTGGAATGCGCTACCTCACGAAATCCGTGCTATCAAAAACCTAATTCTATTTAGAAAGGCATTGAAATACCACTTGTTTACAAAATGCTACCCAGAAGTCAACCTAGACATTATCAAAACTAGCTCCGCAATACAACCTGAAAAGGGCTAGCTGGTCAACCTTCTCTCTAGTCCTATTAGTGAACCACATTACAACATCCAAACGAGTTTCATATTACTGTATATAACATTAAGTTAATCTGTACATAGTACATTAAGTTAATCTGTACATAGTTCCCCTGGTTGTCCTATTGTTGAAGTTCCCTGTTTAATGTAAAACTCAATGTTACTTGTATGCATTGTAGTATGTTCTTGTTCATTGTACACCGCACTGATTGTAATAGCGCGGTATAAAAGAATTGTTAAATAAATAAATAAAATAAACATCAAGAAGGTTGTGTTGGAAGAAAGTGAAAAGCCTCCACAAAAGTTGAAAAAGCAAAAACGGCCAAAATGTATGACTGAAGAATGAAAATTGCCCAGAAACACAGAGAAGCTAAAGTCAGAGAAGAAAGAGGCAATCGCAGACCTCATCAGAGATTTCCAACATGCAGCAAGACAAGACAAGAAGTAATACAACGACACAAGCAAGGAAACAGAATTAGAAACTATTAGAGGAAGAACAATATCGGCTTTCTTAAAGCTACAAGAGTTAAAGAAAAAATTCCAGCCTTGAATTGGAATGCTACAAGATGCTCAAGGATCCATGTTGAATGATGCTAAAAAGATCAAGAAAAGGTGAAAAAAATATACAGTGTCATTATATGATAAAGATCAAGTGAGCCCTCCTTTTTAATCAATTTTAAATTGACCATGGAAAAGTTAAATTGACCAAGGAAAAGTTTCTTCTCATGGTGAGCGATCCAACAAAAAAACAAAAAAATAATATTGTGTTTCGAACTTATGCCCGTAACAGGGCAGGTTTGGGATATTAGGTCAGTTCCTATAGTAAGATAAGTGTGGGAAATCGAGAGTTCATTTAGAACCCATAGCAAACCCACCGTATCATAATAGCATTTCCAGGACTCACAAAAGGCAACACTGCAATTATTAAACCAATACATCTCCTACTGGTGAAAAAGAACAAGTGGGACTGTCACATAGAAACTACATGAACAGAATACCTCAGCTCGGTTACACATGCAGAACATAGACCGTCACCAAACAAAGAACAAGGGATCACAATTTAGAAATAGGAAGACAATAATTAAACTGAGAACCCCCAAGCCAACCTTGGAATGTACAACACTGGAGAAATAAAACTATAAAATTAACTTCCTCTTGTACTAAACAAAACGCAAAGACGTTAACGATGCACATTTCCCCAGAGGTGACACATTCCAGTTAATAAATTCAAAATGAAACAGTATTTTTCTACCTTTTGTTGTTTGAGCATTTTATTTTTCAGTCACAAATGCCCCAGTTGCTTTCTTTGTATCTTCTGCTAACTCTCCATCGTCTGCTGTCCATTTGTCCTTTCTTCTCTTCTAGTTCTTTCTATTCTCTCTCAACATCTGCTTCAACATACTGATCTTTCCCCTTTTGCTCTTTCTTCCATTTCTTTTCTAGTCATTTTTCATCCAAATTTCACCACTCAATCCCCACTTACTCTCCCAATATCCAGCCAATCGTAGATTTTTCTTCCCTCTCACACAAACTATCTGTCCCTCTCTCCATCTTCACTCCCCCAGCTTCTTTATTTTCTCCTGCCAGCGCCAGCCCCACCATTCTAGTCCTCCCCCAGAATCAGCTCCCTTTTAGTTCCAGATCCTCCCCAGCACCCACTTCCTTCCAGTCTCATTGTCCCATCCCCCTGCATCAGCCCATTTCCAGTCCTAGCCCCCAGTCTTCTTCCAGGGCCTGCAGCTCTCTCCTCCCCCTCCCTCCCCTATATGACCCCACACAAGAAGAGCCCCATATCTGCCTGACCAGCTTCAAAATGTTGCAAGATGCCATCATGAAGCTCAATCAGGGCCGGCCTGACCATTGTGTGTGAATGTTGCCTGCACAAGAACCGCACCTTGGGAGGCCCCAGGCCTGCCTAACCTGCTTCAGAGGCAGCCAGAGAGGCCCAAAGCCCGGTGCCCTGGCTCACCTCTGCACAACTGCAGGAGTGAAGAGCGGCATTTTCCTTCACTCCCGTGGCTGTTAACTTACAGTCTGCTGGTGTGCTGAGTGCCAGGAGGTCAAACAGGGGCATTTCCTGTCTTGTGCAAGTTAACAACCACAGGAGTGAAGGAAAACTCCACTGTTCACTCCTGCAGTTCTGCAGAGATGAGTCAGGGTGCCAGGTTTCGGGTCTTCCCGGCTCCCTCTGAAGTGGGTTAGGCAGGCCTGGGGCCTCCCAAGGCGCGGGTTCTTGCGCAGGCAACATTCACACACAATGGTCAGGCCGGCCCTGATTGAGCTTCATGATGGCATCTTGCAACATTTTGAGCACCAACCTCAAAAGACCCAATTTAACAGAGAGCTGCAACAAATACAATCCTATCTAACAAAGCATCCACTCACAAAGTGAACTGAGGGAAAATCGTTTTTTCCAAACATACTTATTGCCTTTTTATTCCATAGCTTTAAAATCATTTACTTAATACAAAATATTTTTACTATATTTTGTATTTTATAATTATCAATAAAAAACAAATATCTTTAAAATTCTCAATACAAACAAAAGGTGATGTAACAAAATATAAGATCTTCAACAGATAACCCCATTAACTATCATTATGAGAAATGTAATAGATCCCAAATGATCTTCCTATTTAATTATTAGCATTAACAAGTAACAATTTTCAAAACGGGTTACAAAAAGGGTAAGGTTCTTGGTGGTTGAATCATAAAAGTTAGTACTACTATGGGGTGGCAGGTTCCCTACATGTGCATTCCGTGGGGATTTTTTAAAATCGGGTTTTGGATTATTTAACAGCATGCATGGTAATGGAGATATTTATGTTGCTGTTACTCAGATAACATGAAAATCAAAATATTTAATGTGATTAACACGGTTAGCAGAGGTGCTGACTCATTAATTGTAGTGACGGGATATTTGGTGGCACTAATGCGGCTTCTGCCACCACTGAATGCTTCAGTCCATGCAAGGATAATTGGCTAGCAGCGATATTCAGCTGTTAGCTGGTTATCCCATGATGGCAAAAATCGGGCACCTGAAAGTCTCACCTAACTGAGCAGCGGCTAAATAATGCCATTGCCTGCTTAGCTGCCCTGCTATCCAGCCAGCCTGGCTATTCAATGCTGGTGGCCGGTTATGACCCCTAACACTGAGAATCCAGTTTAAAAGTTCATCGGCAAGGGCTAGCTACCAGCGCTGAATATGTCCTCCTAGGTATCCCCAGATCTAACAGCCTTGGTTTCATTACTAGACCCGGTGATTGTGTAGCTCACTGTACAGACGAATCTTTGACTACAAATGGTGCTGGGAATACAGCTTCTATCCAAGAGGCTTTCCGTAATGGGCTGGAAATACCAGAGATAATTTTCTACCTCCCTTTTTTATCTCACTGAGCTGAAACCATCACTACTGTCAAAAAAGCAAGGACTTCAGATGAAAGGCCAGTGCATTAAGACAGCACATAATTGTCAGCCTCCACGTTTCTGACATTAATCAACGTTTTACTTTAGTACGACGGCTGGGCTCTTTTCTGTTTCAATGCCAACATGCAGGAGTTATTCCGAGGATAAAAAAAAAAAGCAAGGTTTGCTAATTAAAAGTAATGTGTTTTCCCATTTTGTGGCAATTTGATAACACAAAACACTTACTTGGGGGCCACAAGGGGAAACAGACTGAGGCAGATATAAAATGTTTTGTGTTCATCCAAGCAAGACTGTGTTAATGTACATTATCCCATTAATGCACATCAGCATCGGGAATAAGCGCACCAATGCAAGCAAGAAGCATACACTTATCATCATTTGATAACATGTTTAATGACAGATTGACGGCAGATTTGCAAATGTGAACTGGCATCAATGTTGCTAACTTCAGCTTCTGCCGCCTCCTTTGCTATGCCAGCATATTTATGTGCATAAATTTGATTTCAGAGCCGCACCGTTAGTACATTTTTAATATTAACTATGCAAGAACAGACAGCCGAACTTAAGCTGCACTGATGGTTGGAGTTCATTAGATTGAGAAAGAGGGGCAATGATGACAAAGATGGAGATGGCACGAGACGGAGCACTTAACAAACACGAGGCATTTTGAACAAACCAAGCTACCACATTTCATGTCATCTCATCGCCTTTTTTTCCCTGGATCTGGGCATACTGACAGTAAACTGAAAGCCAAGCTTATCAGGTTCAAGGACATAAACAGCCCAACTTTCAGCAGGATGTGGAGGGAATCATTTGAAATGTCTAATCCAAATATTTCAAATTATTTGTATAGTCAGTGGTGCTATAGGTTTAGTGAGTGCAGCTGAATATATTATCATAGGTGGACGCCCTGCTAAATGTGTCGACAATGAGGCAGATTTTAGATAGTACATGGAGAGGGGGACTCAGATGTCCAGGTCGGGACATGGACAGTTCCCATATTATTTTTCAAGAGGCTCCGCCAAAGGTAGAACCTCTTGTAAAATAGATTCAGGACTGCACATCTATGTCTATTCACATCTGATGGGGGAAGCAATATTAAAAAGCTACATATGGAGAGAAAAAAATGCCTGTACTTCCACCCCTCACATGCACGTGGAAGCAACGTTTTAAAATTGCTGCTCCCCTTGGCGCACAAACACACAGAGCCAGAAGCATCAGTTCCCCTCCAGATCACACCCCCACATCAAGTCTTCCTGATCACTCCTGCCAGCCTTCCAATCCTTCCCCCCTCCTCCCAAGGCATCTAATTCCCTCCCTGGTTGCTTCTGACAGATTGTGCTCCCTCAACACCTCTGATCCCCACCCACCTTCCCAAAGCATTTGATCTTTTCCAGGCATACTCCCCTTGGCTTGAAGACTTCCCTCCCCCCATGGTCTCAACAAAATCCTCCAGTTCCCTCCACCCCCAGCAGACCCTCCAACCTCTGATCCCTAGCCCTGGCCTTACAGGGGAGTTCCTGGTATCTTGTGTAAACAGGAGGGATCCCTGATTCCTCCTGCTTTTATGGCCCCAAGTTTCAAAATGGCACCTGTGACCCCTAACAGTAATCTCTCAGTACTACAAGATTATCACTAGGGGAAGGGAGCCGACATGGGGAAGGAGGGGGCTGGAAAGGAGTTGACACCTGGTATGTACTGAAGGGGGACTGGAAGGGAGCTGACACTTGGGAATGGGAGTGGTAGGTGGCTGGGTAATGGGGGGGGGGGGAGGCTGGAAGGGAGCTGACATGTGCAAATGGCCCTGGAAGGGGGATGGATAGAGGGTAGGGCAACTGGAAGGGAGTGACTGGGAGGGTGGCACAGAGAGTGGACATGAGCTGATACTTGGGATGGTATTTGGACTAGAAGGCACTGGACAGTGGGGAAGGAGGGGAACTGGAAGGGAATGGACACCAGTGACAGTTGTGGGAATGCAAGGTGGTTGACATTGGAAGGTACTGGGAGGTGAGGACTGGAAAGGGGCCTGATACTGGGGAGAGTTACTGGAACTAGAAATGGGCTGATGGAAGAAAGTGAAGAAAACAAAAGAAGAGATGAGAAATGGCAGATTGTCCATAGACCACAGAAAGAGAGCTAAGATAAGATAGAAAGCAGAAGTCTCAGATGGAGACCAGCATGATCAGAGAATAAAATGGTCAGACAACAAAGGCAGAACAAATCATTTTATTTAATTTTAGTGATTGGACTTTGTGCTATCTTTATATTTTAGACAGTATGGGGGAACTGCATTTCTTATTTATCTGATGTTGCACAGCATGCGGAGTCTGGCTTCTTGGGGTTTCAGTTTAAATTTTGTCTACATATTTTTATTTTTACTTTAGATTGTGGTTACTTATTCTGTGCTTGGTGAGGGTCTGTGTTCTGAGTGTGTGACTGAGGCCAGGTGTTCTGTTAACATGGAGTTTGTACATAATGATCTATACTGTACGGTAGTAATTTGACTTGTTCAGTTTTGTATGAATGTTCCAGGGCCCACTGTAGTATTTACAGTGGTGATTTTTTTGGGTGGGCTCCTTATGTGAGTTTTGGAAGTTTGTGCTGATATGGTATGGTATGGTAGATTTGCTCTTACTTTGTTGTAGAGTTTTGTATTAGTTCACAATATGCCTGGTACTGGAGAATGTTTGTTAGTGAGATGATCAGAATCAGATTTTTTTTTAAGATATTGAGTTCTGTGGGTGAATGTCCTGGTTCTGCTCTGCACCCACTATTGAAGGGGGTTCTGTGGATGCAAAATATACGATGAAAAAGAAAAAGCAAGAACCATAATGCAGTTTATAACAAAAAAATAAAAATGAGTTATAATTTAGTTTTATAAATTGTGCTGTGGTTCTCGCTCTCTTTTAGTTCTTTGGTGTGCAAACATCTTTATCTTATCTTTATCTTTATTTAAAATTTGATAAACCGCTTAGGCCGAAACATTAAAGCGGTGTACAAAGAAAATAAAAGGTCAACACTGCAAACTATGGAAAAGAACGCCAAAAATTAACAGGAAAGAAAGAGAAAGGATAGCGCAAAGCAAAGGACAGAAAACAATAATCACAACCAAGCACAGACTGACTCAATCAACACTGACAAACAGGGGAAGAACAGGACCAAGACTCAGCTGGGACAAGACAACAATGAACTGCTGCATCAGGGAGGGGAGTCTAAGGGAAGGTCAAATGCTTTTCGGAATAGATAGGTTTTAAGGGAGGTTTTGAATTGAGAATAAGAGATTTCGAGATGAAGGGACGAGGGTAAGGCATTCCACAACCACGGGCCAAGGAAAAAAAAGGCAGAGTGACAGGTCTTTTCAAGATGTGCGTGGGAAGGGGAAGGCAAGGACAGACGATTAGCGTGGAGAGCATGGAGCTGGCGATAGGGCGTGTGCAGAGAAACCAAATCAGCCAAATACAGAGGGTTATTGGTGTGGATAGCACGGTGGGTGAGGATGAGAATTTTATAATGAAAACGAACATGCAGGGGCAGCCAGTGCAGGCGGAAGAGGATAGGGGTGATATGATCGAAACGGCGGGCAATAGTGATGATACGGGCAGCGGTGTTTTGAATAAGCTGAAGGTGTCAGAGCTGATAATTGGGAAGGTTGGCCATGAAAACATTACAGTAGTCGAGTCGGCTGGTGATTAGGGCAAGGACGAGAGTAACCAAGGATTCTAGAGGAAGAAATGTGCGAACAGCTCGAATTTGGCGAAGGGTAGCAAATCTTGCATTTCCTCCATATAATCTAATCGACTTTTTGGTTTGGTTTAGTCCCTGATTGGAGTTCTGAAAAAGCCCCGCCCCCTCTATGGGGGGGAGGGGCACCATCTCATCCTTCACCTCAGATTACCTTGAGCCGCCCCTGCAATCAGATCTATGCTCATCTTTACATAATAGTGACCACCTAATGTGTGTGTGTGTGTGTGTTTAAGTGCCTATTGATGGGTGTAAATCCTTGAAAATAAATGACTTGCAGATGTAAATTGCACATATTTTTATGTGACTCCATATAAAATTAGGCACCGCACCCATAAAACCTCATCATGCTCCTTTTCCTAAACATAGAGAGCCCGATTCACTATGGTGCATATCTGGGCCGTCTGGACGGCTGCAAACAAGATGCAGCCATTTGGACTCCATTCTGCACCATATGATGCTCTCACGCATGCAGCATCGGGCCTGGAGACTGACCGGCATGCCCCTGCTGCTATGCGAAGACATCCTCCATGCAGGCTGATCCTCCCTGCTGTGCGCCTACCCCTGCAACCCCGCCGCCAGGGCCCGGATCAGGCAGCGAGGACCCACCATTGGCTGTGCCCTTCTCTTCTACTGCTAATTCCAGACTTCGCTCCTTTCACTTTGATGCTCCTTATGCTTGGAACAAACTACCTGAGTCTGTACATAAGGCGCCTTCTCTGGCCCTTTTCAAATCTAGGCTAAAAACTCATCTCTTCGGTGCCGCTTTCGGATCTTGATTCACCTGATCTCCTTTGCATTTCCTTACTATTCCCCCTAGATTTATTCCATGTCTACGCCTACTATGTTGTCTGTCTTGACTCGATTGTAAGCTCTGATGAGCAGGGACTGTCTCTTACATTTATTTATTTATTAGTGCTTATTTACCACCTTTCGTGAATCAAAGCGGTTTACAAAGAACTCAAAACTGGTAATAGTTACATTTAACAGTTTTGACATAATTAACAAGATAAACTGGTAACAGTAACATTGTTGGCATAATTAAACAGGCTAATACATAAAACAACTTAGCATGAGTTATAGTTAACTTGGAGTGGGAGGGGGTTAGGAAAAACAACTTAGGAATATTGTTGGTTTACTTTTGTAATTGTTTATGGCAGGCTCTTTGGAGGGATATAGTTCTTAATTATTGTCATGTAGGGGGGATTTGAATAATGTTTGATTGATTAAGTTGTAAGCATTGACCGATCTGTGGAGTTTTCTTTAAATAATTAATTCACAAAAGTGTTGGTTGAACAAATAAGTTTTTAACTGTTTATGGAAGGCTACTGGGTCCTTGGTGGCTCTTAAGTCTTCTGGAAGGGAATTCCATAAATGTGGTGTGTATAAGGAGAATGCTCTCTTTGAAGTTGAAGATTTTTCAGTTCCTGAATTCGGTGGGAACAACAAGGAGGTCTTTATTGATGCTTCTCCTTGGTTATCCGGTGTGAATGATATTAGTGTTTTCAGATATGTAGATGAATCATCTTGGATGGATTTAAATATAGTGTGGATGGCCTTATATTTTATTCTGCTCTCGATTGGCAGCCAATGAAGATGCATTAATACTGGTGAAATATGTTCTTTGATTGGTACTTGAGAGATTATTCTGGCTGCTGTATTTTGAGCTAGTTGTAATCTGTGGATTGTTTTCTTTGGGAGACCCATTAAAATGGCGTTACAGAAATCATGTCTGTGTAGCGCTGCATATGTCTTGTACTGCTATACAAATGCTCAGTAGTAGTAGTAATAGAGGGGGGCTTCCCGGCTATGGGGGGTGCTGCTGTCCAGGATTGGGGGCATGCCACTGTATTACTAATTAAAGATTTATTTGGATCAGCAAGGAATATTGAACTTTTGAGCCATCCCATATGTGAGGAATCATGCTGAGCCAGCTGTTTACTAGCCAGGAGACCAAAGCTGTAGGGAATGACTGACCAGAATTGTTTATTAACTCGGAGAGCAAAGAAAGGCTGGAGAAGGACTGGTCAACTGTTTATCAAATGTATATGGTGTAGAGAATATCTGTAGAAAAAACCTCACATGAGGAGTCATGTGGTCCAGCTGTGACACATTTGTTACAGCCTATAAAAAGAGCTGATATATGCTTGGCCGGGCGCATGAGTAATCCCAGACTTTTTCTCCAGCCTTCGCTGTGCTCTCCCAGCTGATGTTAAGGGCTATGATGATGTCAGAAAGTTCTGATGAATTGATTGTTCTATTTTTGTCCTTGTATATTGTCTAGCTAATTGTCATATTAAATAGCTTATTAAATACCATGCATGTGTGACTGCGTGATCTTGAATTTAATATTGTGGTGAGGCAATACACCCGTGCTTATTCTCTAGCGATCCCTGGATGTACAGGGCCATCAATAGAATCAGCCCTGTACATCTGAGGGTCAGTCCCACCCACGCTCCACCCCTGTCATTGCCTCCGATCCCTGCATCATGCACAACAGCTCTGTGGCTCATAGAATCAGGGCCATAGAGGGTAATTTTATAAGCAACTACCTAATTTAAGAGTATAAGTAGGTATCAACTTAGGCATCTTTATGTATTTATAAAATTGTGCCTATGTGTCTTTATAAAACACTAACCTAAGTGAACTAACAATTGCCTACATTGCAGACACTTGCCCTAGAACATATGTAATTGCCGACACCTATAATTGTTCAATAAGTACGTAGAATACAGTATTTTGGGGAGTTATTTTAGAAGCCCTATTCATTTTATTTATTTATTTAGCAATGCTTATATACCATACCTGAATGTACACTGCTGGTGAAAAGTGGTATATATTTCCCTTGACCCTCAACGACTCATAATCCATGCTTTTGTACCTCATTCATTTTGTATTCATGCTTTGGACATCTAAAAACAAGAGAGAGATCTCCAAAGCCAATTTAGAAGCCACATCTGTGGATGTCCCCAGCATGGGGACGTCCTAGTCTAAATGGCGGTGTGTTGGAGACATGACCGGGGCGTTCCCAAGATCTTGGACATCTTCACCTGATCTCAGATACATCCTGGATATCCAGCATCACATCTAAGTTTATACATGATCCAGGCACAAACAGGCATCTGAAAGGTGTTTGTTTTGTCAGGCAAATGTCTGGAGGATGTAAAGAAGGAGCTATACTAATACCCCCTTTAATTTACATTACGACAAAAACTGACAGGGAATGGGGGATCATATTTTCATTTTGCTAAGCCATGGAATGTCCCCTTATCCTATCTTGCAGGGAATGGATGTCCCTACCCCATGTCTATGCAGCCACTGGCATGAACATCCATGTTGCTAAAATTGGCCAGAAACATAGATGTCCCTGGTGTTTTTCTGCACATTTTGTCCTGAACATCTCTGAATTGACTTAGATGTCAATTCAAAAATAACTCTTCACATCATTTATTCATCCAGAGGCTTGATACACTGCAATAGAACTGGAAGGTTATCAGTGTGGTTTACAATAAAACAAAGAAGAAGAAAAGGGGGAGAGATAAATAGAGGGAGGAAGGGGAAAGAAAGGGGGACATTTACAATTGGAGGAAAAAAAAAAGAAAAAGGACAGGAAGGCGGGCAAAAATAACCCAGAAAAGAGAGGGAGAGGAAGAGAGTTAATTGGTGGAGTCTTGGGGAAATGATATTTGGAAGAGCCAGGTTTTGGGGCCCTTCTTGAACCTTGGAAAAGAGGATTCCTGCCTGAGGTGAAGAGGGAACACATTCTAAAGAGTGAGGCTATGATAGGAGAATGAGGAATGTCTAGAAATTTCAAGATGGAAAGAGCAACGTGGGGAGGAGATAGAAGAGAGGTATGGGAAGAACAGAGGAATGGAAGGGGATATAAAATGTAATCAGAGTGGCAAGGATAGAGGGGGAGGGCACAGTAATAGGCACCGTGAACTAGCACCAGAATATTAAATTTCAATCATGCTAAAATAGGAAACCAATGGAAATAGATTTGGGGGGGGGGGGGGTATGGTCTGAGTGACCATTACTGGAAAGGAGTTTAGTAGCTGTTGATTGAATCAACTGGAGATGCTTAAAAGAGTACAGAGGGAGACCAATGTAGATAGTGTTACTATAGTCCAGTCTGGAAATAACTAAAGAACTTACTAGCAGCTTGACTTGAGGGTCAGTAAATAAGGAATGAACAGAGCAGAAGTGATGGGAGAGCAAAAATGGAGGATTTAACAACTGATTGGATCTGGGAATTTATGGAAAAAGAGGAGCCTGTATAGCACCAAGGGTTTTTATGGAGCATTGTATTTATTTAACTGGTTTTATATACCACTTTATCATACAGTCAAAGCGGATTACAAGGAACATTAAAACCGAAAATGATTTACATAGAACTTTAAACCAAAAAGAATGATAAACAGATAACGAGAAAACTGGGATGGGGAGGGGAGAGGGTCATCACAAAGGACCGAAATTTCACCGCTCCGGCCTTCCTGAAGGTGAAGGAAGCAGACCTCCAGACCAAGCCCACTATCAGATACCTCGGAGTCACCTTAGACCAGCACTTGGATATGAAGGCACACATAGGAAACATTGTAAGAGCGGTATACCATAAAATCCGTTCCCTTAGACACCTACGATCCCTGCTAGAGCCGGATGATTTCAGAACCATCTATCAGGCCCTAATCATACCACATTTTGATTATGCGAACTCAATCTTACAAGGGCTCCCTCAAGCCACCTTGCACCCACTGCAACTGGCAATGAACGCCGCAGCAAGGGTCCTACACGGAGCATCCAGGAACGACCATGTCTCACCCATCCTAAAACAACTCCATTGGCTTCCGATACGAAGTAGACTCACTTACAAGCTATTACTACTTACTTTCAAGGCCATCAAAGGGCTCTCATCTACGTCACTAACGGATCTGATCCAGATGACACCCCAAAACAGGGACAGACGGTCAGTAACACTCAACACACTAGTAGTCCCAAAATCTATAACACAATGCACCAAAGCAACAGCAGACAGGGCTTTCAAGTTCTGTGCACCAAGGTGTTGGAACAGCCTCCCTCAAGGCATCCGAGCAATCCCGGATCTATTGCAGTTCAGAAAAGCCTTGAAACATCACCTCTTCCTCTTGTATTACCCAGTAACCAATGCAGACACCTCAACCACCTCCCAGACCTCCCAAAACCCCTAAGACTGAAACCAAGAAGAGTTCATGATTATGTTATAAATTGTAAATAGTTACCCCTGTTATCCAAGTTGTTTTTGCCTGTTCAAATGTAAACACAAAGTACCATCGGAAATGTGTAAATTCTTTGTTCATTGTAAACCGCGCTGATGCTGAATAGTGCGGTATAGAAGAGACTATAAATAAATAAATAAAATAAATAAGTAGTAAGGATGTGTGAGGTGCAAAGTTAAAGAGGAGGGAGAGCACAATGGAGATCAGGTGTGGGAAAACAGATGTTCATCAGCTTCCTCTGAAGGGGAAAAATGTCAGAGTGGGTGCGGGTGGTAAAAGGATGTAGGGGCTGCAACTGAAGAACTGAATTAGAAGAGGAAGGGGTGCCAGAAAGATATCAAAAAGAGTTGGACCCAAAAGAGAACCTTGAGAACCTTGGAGAGAAGTGGGAGCTGAGAGGAGAGTCTAGAATCAGAGGAAACCTGGAAGGTATGGTGTGAAAGGTAAGAGGAGAACCAGTTCAAAATGTTGCCATGAAGGCTGCCGTGAAGTCTATGCAAGAAGAGAGAGTGATCAACAAGGTCGAAGGCAGAAGGCACGTCAAGAGACGAGAACAGAGTGATCATAGTCCAAATCTCATTAATGTGAGTGGCGATAAGTGATTCAGTACTATAGCTGGCACAACGGCTATGAAGGATTAGTGCCTTATTGAGAAAGAGTGTCAATTGCCATAGAACTATTCTCTTGAGAAATTTGAAAAGAAAAAAAAGAAGAGAAATTTGGAAAGGGTGCTAGTTGGTTAAAACAGAGACGTTCAAGAATGGTTTCTTGAGAAGAGGAAAGATGATGGTGTGTTTCCGAGACAGTGGAATGTACCCAGTAGAAAGGCTGGTTTGAAGAAGAGGAACAATGATAGTTTCGAGGTAAGATGAGCAGGCCAGGGCTCAAGGGGAGAAAAAGATTGGCAAATGGCATGGAAGGCAGTGAGAGAAGGAGGAGGAGTAGGATAGGGAGGAAAGATGAAGGGGAGCATAGAAGAGTAAGAGGGGAGATAGGGAAGTGGTTGGGGGGGGTGCAAAGGAAGCATGGAGGATGGAAATCTTATTACTCAGGAATAAGGCAAAGGCATTGGGGAATGGGGCAGGCTAATACAGGGGAGGTGGAGACAGAAGAGGAGGTGAGCTGGTCGAAGGCCCAGAAGAGTTTGTGAGAAATGCTAGGGGGAGATACAATAAGCCTTTGAACATGGGCAGATCTTGCTAAGTGATGGGCCCTCCTGTAGAAGAAGGCATGGTTTCTCCAGTGGGCCTAAGAGCTGGGAGAATGGTGCTTGTGGCAGGTGTGTCCCACATGGCACGCCTGTCGGCAAAGAAAAGAGAGACCAGGGTGCAATCAGAGATTAGGAGAGGGAGGTGTGGACCTACAGGGGCATAGAGGCACAGTAGAATCTAGGGTTGAGGACAAAGCAAGATTCCAGGAATCAAGTTGAGTGCATAGGAGGCAGAGGAAAGTTTGTGAGAGAGATCATGAAAGAAACAGGAAGGGAGGCAAATATCTCAAGGAGGGGGAGAGATGTTAAGAGAAAAGGAAATGATCAGTCCAAACTGCATGTGGACACCTACTAGCAAAGTATGCACCAGCGTGCCAAAGTACATACCAGTCGGTATTTTGTAAGAGACAATTTACATATGAATCTGCTCTCAGCTGATCTTTGAAGTACTGGCTAGTACTTGGATAGGAGACCTCCTTGAAATACCAGGAGCTGTAAATTCACTGTATGGAAGAAAGTCCTGGCAATCTACTTCCAGTTGGACCTTGCCAAGAAATCCCAGGGGCTGGGTCACCAGGCATCAGCACTGACTTGACCACATACATTGCATTGCTTTGCTTTGAACTAATTATGTTTTCAAGACACAAAATTAGTTTTGTAAAATCTTCTTAGAAGTTAGAAGAAAATGGGAAAAAAAGGATCTCAGCATACGTAACCCCTATGAGCACTATATGGGAATTCACTATATCAACTAGGAAGCAGCATTGCTCCTAAAAATTCTTTTTTAAGCACCAAATCAAAATCTTCCATTTCATTAAATTAAATTAATTAATTAGACTAAGGGGTATGTTTACTAAATGGCGGTAGTGGCTTCCTGCGATATCAGAACCGTGGCCCTGATACTGCACGGAAGCCACTACTGCCATTTAGTAAACATACCCCTAAGTTTAAATTGAATTATTTCATTTGATTTTAACTTCATACCAATCCAATTACTGAATTTATATAAGTGAAATTGAAATATACAGTATTAATAATGTCACTTCTTAGCACACTAAAAATTGTGTGAAATGAGAGTTCATACTCAAAATCCATCTAAATAAATTCAAATAAAGTGCATTTGAACTTTCCATCCAGGCAGACACTGCTGCAAGTACAGTTTACAAATGAACACTCCTAGTCCTCCAATTTTACAGTTATTTTAAACTCAATAAGCACTGCAGAACTTCAAACACTCTTCACTTGTCTGCATATCATCAGCTCAACAACCCTGGACAGTGTCCAAAAATAGCAGGACATGTTATATACAAACATTCATTTGAAATCCAGCCAATCATATTCATCCTCATATTGGAAAACCAACCAATAAAACATTATATTCAAAAACACAGTTCATTTCCTCCACTGACATATCAGGTGCAAACTTAGATTGTAAGCCTCTCGGGATAGGAAAAATACCTGCTGTATCTGAATGTAGCTCTCCTTACTTCTGAGAAAAGCATCAGCTAAATTCAGTCCTCCAGGTAAAAAGTAGGATATACATTTGTTAGTGTGCATTTGGTTCGTTAGCATGCCTTAAAAATCCAGGGTGAACGAAATTAATTTAAAGTGAATTACTCTTTGAAAAGTTCTAAGACACATTAAAAATTTTGTAACACCAATCTGTGAAACGAACCAAAAAATATCTGAAAGATCAAGCTAAAAGGCAAAATGAACTGAAATAAATTGAACTGTTTTCCCAAGATGTTTGTTTATTAGTGGTTTGATATACCGCCCTTCACAATTGCAACAGAGCGGTTCACAATTAAAAATCTAATAAAATGAAAAGAACTCCATTAATATAGATAGGATAGCACCATACACACACTCAAGAGGGAGGGCAGGCAAGAGAAGGAAACCAAAACACGTCAATTGGGGGAATCTTAAAGACTTTTTGGAACAGGTAACTTTTGAGTTATGATTTGTACTGTACTTGATAAAGGAAGGTTCCATGCAGAGATCAGAGAGAAGGTCATTTCATAGGCTAGGGCCGAGGAAGTAAAATACGGAATAATGGGTGGTTTGGAGATGGGTTTGGGAAACTGTGAGGAGGTAGAGGCAATTGGCATGAATAGAGAGGAGGATACAGTGTGGCGTATGGAGGATGGTGAGAGGTATTGGGGTGTTCCTGAATGAAGGACTTTGTGGACCAGTGTGGGAATTTTGTATTGGATGTGATATTGAACTGGGACCCAATGGAAGCGGATTAAGAGAGGAATGACATAGAAACATGACAGCAGAAAAAGACCACATGGCCCATCTAGTCCACCCTGCCACATGATCAAAGCGGGAGGCGTGAGCCAACAGTTTAGCAGCCGTGTTCTGGACGAGCTGTAGGCGTTTCAGTGCATACATAGGGAGACCGGTAAAGACAATGTTACAGTAATATAGGCGTGATATATAACAAGTGATAAGAGCAAAGTAGTTAGTGCGGAGTTGGGGAGGAATGGCCAGACTGCCCTAATTTGTTGAAGGAAGAGAAAAGATATTAGAAGCTGCACAGTGGGCTGTTTTTGAAGTTCGGAATTTAGGATCGATGTTTTCATCCTTCGCTCAAAAAACTGGGCAGAGGCATGGGGAAGGATAGGAGTGGCCTAGTGGTTGGGGCAAGGTACTTCAGACCAGAAGGTCGGGGGTTCAAATCCCACTAGAGGACAGCAACCTTGGGCCGGAAGGACTGGGGTTTCTAGTCCCACAGGTGCTCCTTGTGGTCTTGGGCAAGCCACTTAACTCTCCATAGCCCATGTTCGCTGTAAAATAGTTATCTCCAAGTTATAATGCCCTGTTCAATGTAATTTCAGTTTGTTCAATGTAAACCACACTGATGCAGAATAGCATGGTATATAAGAGAATGTAAATAAATAAATAAATTATTCTTTGGAAATCAATTGCTATTATGGGATATGGTAAAATATCAATCATTTTTTTTATTGCAGGCAGAAATTGATTCATATTTTATGATCTTTGACCTTAAAGATCATTTTTAATAACTAGAAGGCTTCCTCCTTCTCAGAAATATCTACTTGTTTGATGCAGAAGCTGTATTATACAAGCTGACAGAATAAAAATATATAATAAAAATGTTGAAGATATCTTAAAACCTATAGGCCTTTACCGTTGGA
The DNA here is from genome assembly GCA_033557465.1 of Ichthyophis bannanicus. Taxonomy (NCBI): domain Eukaryota; kingdom Metazoa; phylum Chordata; class Amphibia; order Gymnophiona; family Ichthyophiidae; genus Ichthyophis; species Ichthyophis bannanicus. The sequence goes on along the minus strand of CM066049.1, from coordinate 110,794,388 downwards.
TACACTATATCTCCAATATGGCGGTAGTCTCCTCCACAATGAATTAATTTTTATGCTTAGTAAATGGATAAAACCATTTCTTGTGAATTTCATTGAAGTACATGATCATAAATGCTCCCCCACACCGATGCTGTCTTTATGTTAATCACTTGAAAGTTGATGACTTGCCTTGGTTTGGCCCATCAGAGCTGGACTTTATTGCTCTAGTGTTGATGTGCGGAATGTGGAATGGGTAGCAATATCAAATGTTAAATCTTATTTAAAATAAAAGAAATGTTTGTTTATGTTTATTTGATATACCGCAGATCTGTATTCAAGTTATGCAGTTTACAATAAAATCAAGAATAAAACCCTAAAAATAATGAAAAGAGAGCCATTATTTATGACAGGAAAGAAATTAGAGAAAAGACCAATACCAGGACCCATATTAACAGCCATGTATAAGGGAGAGAAAAAAGGGGAGGGAAGAGAGGATACCAGGTAAGGAGAAAGGGGTCAATAGGCAAGGAAGGACTACATCATCCTAATGACAGAGTATCACCTACTCGGGGATGCAGTAACTCCAAAGTCTGTCTCAAACAGATAGGTCTTTAATACCTTTTTGAACCTTTACAGATTTGGCTTTATTCGTAATATAGTGGGTAATGAATTCTAGAAAGCTGGGGCTGAAGCAGAGAAGGCAGATCTTCGGGTTGTGGAGAGGGACGGTATATGTAGATGGAACCAATGAGCATAAAGAGTGATCAGAGTAGATAAATATTCTGGGGCCAAATTATGGATAGCTTTGTATGTGAAGTTTAAAACCTTAAACAGGACTCGGGACGTAACAGGAAGCCGGTGATATTGCTTCAGGAGCAGTGTAACCTGGTCAAATCTTCTTGCACAAGTGAAGGTGCATATGGCTTTATTCCGTATCATCTGAAGATGTTTGAGTTGGTATTGAGAGAGCCCTAAATAAATAATGTTATAGTAATCTACCTGGGCCATTACTGTATGAAGTACAAGTGCAATTTGGGCCGTCGAATCTAAAAGTAGGCTGTACCCCGCAAAATTTTCGAAGCACACAAAAAAAGGCTCTGACAACTTGGACCAATTGAGGAGAAAATTATAATTGAGAATCTAAGATTATACCAAGGGGGACTGTAGGGTCACAGGTACCCCTTCAATCATGGCAGTGAGCACAGGGATCTGTGAAGAATTCATAAACCACATGATCGTGGTCTTGGATTGGTTAAGCTTTAATGAATTGCTTCGCAGCCAAGTGGCAACATGGTCCAAACAAGAGTTAATCCAGGAAATATGAGGTGAAAGCTCATCAGTAGAAAATAGTAAAATAATGTCATCTGCATATATAAAACTGGAAATACCAGTACTGTGAATGAGCGTGACAAGAAGGCTAAGAAAAACATTGAAAAGCATGAGTGAGAGATCGGAGCCCTAGGGCACCCCACATAGGAGACTATGCACCGTTGAGAGTGAATCATAGATACTAACCTGAAAAGAACGATCCTGAAGAAATGAACGAAACCATGAAAGTATAGTGCCCCTATGGCTTGAGTTGTACAAGCGATGTAATAGATCCATGATCCACTAGATCAAACACCGCTGAAAGATTCAGCGAAATGACAAGCACTACAGTACATATTTTGCTTCGGTCCCATGCTCTATGGACTTTGTTCACAACTGCTGCCATAATGGTTTCCATACTATGCACAGAGCAGAAGCCCAAATGTCAAGGATGTAATGCATGTACTTGTTCAAGGTGATCTGAGAGTTGGCTAAAGATCAGTCATTCTATAACCTTAGAGATAAAAGGCAGGTTAGAAATAGGTCTATAATTCTTATGGCAAGTCATACATTGATACAGCTAGCAATGGGTTTATACCCTGGGCTGTGCTTTGGCATGTGGAGAGTTGGTTGCTTATCTCCCCCCTCCCCCTCCATGAACGCACAATGCATTAGCCAATGATGTAAAATGAGAGGCACAGTAGGGGTGCTGCCCTACTGGAACAGCCATCCATTGGCACTTGCCTACTCTGCTTACTGATGAATCTGCCCCTCTCCATGAGAAAGGGCATGCTGCCTATTAAACATGATTTACTTTGTGTAAGCATGAAGCCAACCAATGTGGTTAACATTATTTAATCTAAATATACAGAGAATGGAGTTGCATTGTACTTAAAGAAACCAGTAATGATAGGGTGGTAGTCCTTCAAAAGATTTTAATATCAACAAGTCAAGTAATGGTACGAGCGTGGGAGGATCCAAGATGGCGGTCTAATGAGAACTTTGTGTGGTGGCGTTTTTTTCCCCTCTCATCCGTTATAGGCAAAAGGAAAGCTAAAGGGCCTAAAAAGCCCTCCTCTGGCCCGGCAGCTCCTTCTGCGTCTTCTTCTCGAGCGGTTGGTCCGCTCGATGCTTTTGTGACGCCATTACAGCAGTCGGCGGTACCGGTGGGGAAGAGTCCTTCTGCTCTCCTGGTGGAGCAGGAAAGCTCGCTGGAGGGCGCGGGTCCGGAGATCTCACCACCGGAGCAGTGGCGGCCTCCAAAGGATCCTCTGTTGAGGAGCCCTGTGCAGCAGGAGGTTGTGCCTTCCTCCAAAGTGAAAGAGCCGAGAGCAGAGGGCCGGCTGCACGGAAGAGTGGTGAAGCACTTGCATCGGCTTCCCCTTCGAGTTCGGAGGTTCCTGTATTGCAGAGGCCGGTTTTCAGGATGGCAGCAGCCCTCTTTGATTCCGAGGCATAGGGAGGGGAGCGGTGTGAGTCGGAGGGCAGCTTTGTGCAGGCACCAACTTTTACATTTGCATTTGAGAGACCGGCAGTTTTCACTCTTGAGTCTATTTGGTCGGCGATAGTCAAATTAGGGGAACTTTTTGCTCCCCAGATGGGGGCTCTCGCGACCAAGTCTCAGGAGTTTGCAGTTTCTCTCCAATAACACTCCGAAGAACTTTCTGTTTTACAAACAACAGTGGCAGAGTTGAAGCAGACTGTTTTGGTGAATGACGAAGGTATTTCAACATATCAAAAAGACTCTTTGGCTTTAAAAGAACGGATTGAGATGTTGGAGAATGTTGTTAGATATTCTAACCTACGCTTAATCAATTTTCCAAAATCACCTGGTATATCTGCGAAAGAGATGTTTCGTAAATATTTATTGGAAGTTTTTGATATACCTTTGGACTCTCACCCCCCTATGGTTAAGCTGTATTATTTACCGTCTGGGAGAAAGGTTTCGGGTGGAAATATAGAGGGTCTTGGGCAAACTGATGTACTAGATGTGTCAGCTATCTTGGAAACCTCTTTATCCAACTCTGTCTCGTCTTCCACCTTGATAGTAACTTTTGCTCTTGCTTCTGACAGACTGTTTTTTGCGTTTCTTCTTTAGGAAACAAACTGTGCCCTTTTGTGGGTTACAGGTTCGGGTTTTTCCCGATATTGCTAAAGAAACCCAGAAACGTAGAAAAGAGTTTTTATTGCTTCATCCTGGAGTTGTGTTATTGGGGGGTGTGTTCTTCTTAAAATTTCCTTGCAAATGTATGATAAAAATTAATGCTCAGTCATATATATTCTTTGAGCCCTCTCAATTGGTTGCCTTTTTGAGCTCTCGTCGCCCACCCGAAACAGTCCTTGATCCATTGCTATAGTTGGTATTGGCTGGTGTTCTCATTATGTTTTCTTTCAGATTTACCTTTAATATATGATGTTAATGGATCTCTCTCACTTTGTGGGCTATAGTTAGGGGCTGGTGTTTATTTTCTTGATTTGTTTTCCTTTATTATACTATTGAATGTTTCAATATTGTTATATTTTTCTCCATGCTTCCTAAATTTCCCATGTAAGTGTTGTATATGCTTGAATGTATTGTAAAATTATAAAGATTAAATAAAAAAAAAAACAAGTCAAGTAATATATCATTTGAGGTATCATATAAATAACGTTCTTTATTTTGAACTTTTTAAGCACCCAACACACTTTATAGTCACATATCTCTATTAATGTCCAATAAAACAAAAACCTAAACATTTATTGATATCAATAAATGTCCAAAAAGGTTAGCCCATCTCCAAATTTCCAGGTCAATATTCAAAGGCACTTATATGGACAACGTCATCCATTATCAAGATAAGTGCCTAGCTACCCCATCGGTGACTCTTCAGTGGTGCTATGAGGCTATTTATAGAAGTAGGCACCTAGTTTGTCATCATTTTAGTCATTTACTTGTGTAAACGACCTCTTATAAAATACTGACTACCGGGGATATATATGTATTTTCATCACGTGTATTTACACCATGGGTGTACGCACATGGGTGGAGTTTGGGCGGAGCATAAGCAGCATGAAGACATATGTATTCATTTACGTGCCTTCTTGCAAAATGTAGCTGTGATAATTTATAACAGCTTTAAGGTTGGTGTAAGTCTTCGCGCCTTAAGGTGCATTCTCTGCCTGTTACACTAGTGTTTTATGAAGTTGAGTAAAATAGACGTAAAATATTCATATGAAAATGCAGACTGCTGCTGAAAATCATTACAGACCAGCCAGCAGAATCTGCACACTGCCTGGATAGAGAGAGGCTGGAGCGAGCGTGGGAGTTCCACCTGATAAATCCAGATAAATTTAAGTGAGGTGAAAGTCTACTTTAAATTTATCCAGACAGTTATCTGGCTAGCAGATTGAATATCACTGCTCTCCGGATAGCTGGAACACTGGCCATTCTATATGCCAGCTGCTATGTGGATCGTGGCTCAGAATGTATGTATGCAGGCTGGCGAAGAAGGCACACTGCAATTTCAGCAGCACGATCTGTATAGTGCCACAAACAGACTGAGCACTAACTGTTAAGGGGCAGGCAATGAGTGGGAGCAGTACTGGCACTTCCCCCAATTAGTACAATTTTCAAGGGTCCTTGTTGGGACAACTTAGGCCACTGAAAAGCAGACTTAAGTTTTAATCTGAGCAAGCGCTGGCTGAAAATCACACTAACCGGTTAAGTGCCAGACATGACCTGCTTAGCGCTGCTCAACTCAGATACTCAGCAGCAGCTCCTATCTGGATAGTGATGCCAAGTATCCTGCCAATATTTAAGTGCTGCCGCTGACCGCCATGCCATTTGAATATCAGCAGTTTTGAACATTGAGCCCACTGTATTTAGTCGCTGCGGCTGCTGCTTAAGCAAATGGTTAAATATCAATCAGTGTATCTTTTATTATTTGAATTTAAACTCTTCTTAAGCAAGGATTGGGAAAACTGACTTCAATCACAGTTTCTTGGATCCTCTACCAAAACATCATCCAATGGAAAAAAAATCTCAAATCCAGCATTTTGGCAGATAGACTGCTTGCCTCGAGGGAACTGCACCCATCACCTAATACCTTCATGCAACTGAATGTAGAACTCTTCAGAAGACGAGGAACATCTTCTTAAATATTTTACACAATGTGGTGGAACAGCAGAAATATATGAAGAGGTATGTGAAGACTAAGTCAGTAGAATAGAAGTGATTTGGATTGTTAGATTTAATTACTTGTCCTTTTCAAAATCCAAGCTCAAGGCAAGCTAAATGCCGACATGTAAGTTACTTCCCCATCACTGAGAAAATCAAGACTTGAGCCCTGGATTCCTTGGTTCATGGCCTGTTGCTCTAACCACTAGACCTTTCCTCTATCCTATAAAGGATTAAAGACGGTTCTGTAGAACAGGTCTAATGTCTTAGAACTGGTGCCGTAGAGTACCTTGTACAAGACTCAGCCTGAAATTGATAGGGCTTTTTAAACCAGCGGACTTTGGGCGAGTATGATGATATCAAAAGCAGTCTTGTAGATGAAGGAAGTCTTCAGTGTTGCTAAGTGCACAATTTCTAAATTCAAATAGCTACACTCGTAGATCAATGAAATTGCACACTGATAATCACCAAAATGTCTGATATAAGCCTGCAAGTAGGATAGCACTTGATTATTTACTCTGCTTTCTTTTGAAAATGTATTTCCAGATGTGTTGTACTATGTGAGGTTTGGGGTAGTGTCTCGGTATTACTTGCACTATATAACCATCCTCAGTGTACCCTAAGCACACAGAAACTAAGTGGCCAGAGCTCTGGACAATGTGTCATTGCCTGATTAGCAACTAATAAGAGCCTGGGATACCAGACATGCTACTGCATGCCTCATGCAGTGATATATCCTGGTAAGTGGCCTACATCTGATGGTTTTTCTTCGATTTCTGGACAAATGGCATTGAGGAAGAGCAGCATCCTATCCGATTCTGAACAGAAATCTCTGTAAAGGCCAGAAATTAAGATAAAAGCTCAACTCTGCAACACTTGGACCAGTGCATAAACTACAATAGTCAGTAGCTTTATTCACTTAGGTAAGACAACTTAATATATGGTCCTAAACTTAAACTGCTAACTTATGTGATCCACCTCCATGGATAACTGTACCCACATGGCAGCTGCATATTGCCACTACAGTATATAGCTAAATTTAAGCCTCAGCCCTGGCCCCCCATTCACTAAACAGATACCTTTCAGGCACATACATGAATCTGGAGAAGCCATGACATAACCTCATTATTTAAAGATGCTAGAATATGCGCTGATGAATGGAAGAAGTCGGCTAGGGGAGTCTGGCAAATCTCGTGTCTCCTATTACTCAAAAGCATGGGTGCACAGCCTCTGCCAGCCAAAAGGTTTTTTAGCTACTCTAAATTCAGCTGATGGATGTGCACTATGGCAGTGAGCAATGCCAGGTACTTGCCATGTCTGTAAAATAAACTTCTTAAGAAACAGCATGTTCCTTTTCATCCTACGGCGATCGCATGCATGACTTACTGTGCAATAGGTACTTTATGATTGGTTGCTCTTTCTACCTCCTGGAGGAATAAATTAATGCATTTGTAGGGTGGATGTATTTTTTTTAAATCTGGAATCCACTTTTACCAGATGGCACAGGCTGTGCTATCATATGAGTATTTTACATGCACAATGGCAGAGACCCTGATAGATCACATCTTCAAGTATGTACCATACAGTGAATTTACTAATCTCCAGGAACAAGCAGGAATGAGTCTTCACATATGGGGTACGTCGGTACCGACGGAGCTTGCACGGGAATGCTGCCCAGCTTCCAATCAGAAAGCTTTTGGCAGCATCCCTCGCGCCTGCGCGCTGACTTCCCGCCTTCTCCAGAGCCTCTCTTCAGTTTTCGTTTTTCCGCGGAGCCGGCAGGACGTCCTCCTGTCACCGCAGAAACTTTTCTTTTTAATTTCTTTAATTACTTTAGTTTTTTGTTTTCTTGTGGTCGCGGCTGTATTTCCCGCTGCCACCGGTATCGCCGGTGGATTTTTGACTAAATTCTGAGAAACTTTTTCTTCAGTTTTTTGCCTTAACTTGTTGGGCCTACCAGGCCTCTTCATTATGGAGCCTTCTTTTCCTAAGAAGTGCATTCGATGTAGAAACACCTGTTTCTTTTTAGACACCAATAGTTGGTGTCTCAACTGTGTGGGTCCTGACCCTTTTTCCCCTGACTTGTCAGGGGATAATTTTGTAAGGAAACCTTCAGTTTTTAGAGTTTCCCTCGATACCGTTTTTTCTTCGGCAGTGAGGGTACCCGGTTTCTCTACTTCACAGGATCAGGTAACCCACAAACAGTCTGTTAAGACTAGTCAATGCTTGAGTGGTATGTCCCATGCCCAGCATGGTGACGGCTCCGGTCTTACCCTCAAGAATCCATTGGCATTACCCCTGCGGGAGTCTTCAGGCTCCAAAGCGTTAAAGGGGTTTCAGGTTGTTCCTGGGGCTCACCCCTCACAGAACATACCTGAGCCATGCGCGGGGGTGGTATCCGCTTCGAGCTGTACCGAGCCTCCGGCATCGGCACCGGTGTCGAGTGTTTCACTCTTCACCAGGGATCGTCATCGGGCATCCTCGGTACCTTCGGGACCGATCGATACGCACCGCATTGACTTCTCTCAATCTCAGCCATGCTCCGGGACGGTACCGGCGTCGATCGGTTCCAATACCCTGGCATCGGCATCGAGGTGGACCGCCTTATCCTTGGCAAGGGGTGGTTATCGGGTATCCTCGGTACCGTCGGTACCGATCGATGTAACCCAGGCTGCCTTAGTGGTATCGGCATCGGAACCCTCGCGACATGCATCGATAGTCTCGCTTTCTTTGATGCCGAGTCTTGAACCGATATCTAGTCTCGAGGACTGGGTACCGACGCGTCCCGGAACCGACTCCTGTCGTTTCCAGATAGGCAGTTCCGAAGATCCTAGCCATAACTCTCTCATGATCTCGGTACCACTGCAGCAGTCCCCGATGGCAACGTCAACTGCTAATCCTCTATCAGTATCGATGTCTATGCCTGTTCTTGCACCGATGCCTAGTTTGGAACTGATACCTGGCATTGATGCAGTACCCACTGCCTCTAAGTTAACATGCCAGTATCCCTGTCCATCTACTAGGTTTCTCTCTTCACACCACTGTACGTCCTCTGGTGCTCAGCCTCTTTCTTTAGCCTTACCAGGGATGGTTCCCATAGGAGATCAGTCTTTTCAGGCTTTTCTCCTCGATATGGCAACCTTTCTTAATATCTCTATCCCTGGTTGTGATGCTACTCATGGCTCACCGGCACAAATGAAAAATATCATGCTTCCTTTACATCCTGCTCTGCAGGATCTCCTTCTGAGGGTCTGGAAATCGCCCTTACGACTTCCTCTAGTTTCTACAGCCATTGAGGTTCGGTACCGGGTGCCACCCTCTCCAGGGTTTCAAAAGCCTCAACTTTCTCATCGTTCCCTTGTAGTGGAATCAGCACTGAGGAAAGTTAAGAGCAAGAAGAAGCATTCTTCTTATCCGCCAGGTCGTTCTTCAAGAACACTCAATGTTTTTGGTCGTCAGGCCTTCCAAACCTCTATGCTGGCCTCCAGAATTCTTTCATATATTTTTCACATGAGTCTAACACTCCAGGAAGTCACAGAGAAATTGTCTCTTTTGACCCCTTTTTTACCAGAGCCCAAGGCTACTGATTATTCCTTGCTCATCAATCACAGCCGGAATATATCCTGGTTCCTGTCTCGTGCTTCTATAGACTCTTTTGAGTCCGTTAGCAGATCCTCTGCTATTGCTATCGCAGTACGTCGCAGAGCCTGGCTTGAAGCTTCAGACTTGAGCAGATGGGCACAAACTATACTGGCTCATTCTCCTTGTACAGGAGAAGGTCTCTTCAATAAGGAGGCTTTACGTCAGGTTGCTCAATGCTCCACTGACTCTCCTTCCACTAAAGACCATTCTAAGCCACCTCCTTCTTCAAGGGGTAGGAAATGTCCTACCAAACCTTCTTTCCCTAAGAAAAGAAAGTTTCATTCATCTCCTGCCCATCTTTCGGCTGTACCTAAACAAGGGACGCCTCAGCCTAGTCTGAAGTCCTCCAGCTCTGTCCAGTCTCAGCATTCCCAGCAACCATAGGGGCCGGGAATTGTAACCTACAGTTCACTTCTACCCATTAGAAGTTTATTCACTGTGCTTTTCTTTTTCAGTGTACTAACCTGTCGGAAATTTTTTGTTCAGGGACTACAGACTTCTCCTCTTCTTACTCTCTAGAAGAGCAGTTGCAACTATCCCCTGATAGTTCTATCCCAACTGAACATTTTTTCCTTCAGTTGACTTACCCTATGGGTACGTCACCCTCCAATTACTTGCTCACCCTCTCAACCAGGTTTTTTCCTTGACTGAGGGGTACCATACTGAAAAGCTTCTTTAGCAAGCTCGTACCTCAGACAGGGAGAAGGGATATCTCCTCTCTTTTCTTGTCTGTTTTTCTTTATTCGGCACAGGACAATCTCTCTGCTGTTTCTGTCAGCAGCTGTGCCTGCAGGAGTTACAGTAATTGTATTACTGGTACTTTTTCCAAGTTCCAGTCCCTTGTTCAAAATTTTGTCTAGCCTCAGTAGTGATTCCAAGCTATTCGTCAACTATCTTGGATCCTCCTACTCGTTTAGGCTTTCTCACATTATTCTAACCATCTCCTCTCCTAGGATATGGCAACACACCTGACTTCAGTCAGTTTATCTCATAGCTCTCCTGCACAATGCTCTCTGCAGTCTTCAGAGAAGCTTTCTACTATGAGGGCCTTGCTATAGAGCATTGACCTTGTCTCTGAAGCTTCTCTATTAGTAGGGAAAAGCTTATAAACCCTTCCCATGCCTGTGAGGGTTCTCCACACCCTCTAGCCTGGGCTGTTAACATGAGATATAAGTTCTTCTGCGTGAAAATCCAAGGCTGATGTTTACGCATGCTACCTCTGGGTCCCTCCAGTAGGTCCCTCTGGTATCTTCTTCTGCGTTTCTGCACATCTACCATGTCAGTGTTCTGTGGAACTCCCGCCTTGTCCCTTACAGATTCATATGATCATCTGTTCTCACGTGAACATCACGGTTATCTTGTTGGATTGCCTTCCTGCATTCCTCGATCCACGGAAATAGATTCTCTATATATATCCCAAGTGGGTTCACCCTCTTGTAGAGCGAAGAATCTTTTTCTCTTATATTCCCCATGTACAATTATGGGGCTGGGTGGTAGACATGTATCTTCAACCTGTTGTCTTGTATGTAGCATCTCCATATATGTCTACATACCTATATCATTACCCTGGTGGTGCAAAACCATGCCCCACAAATTTATATATATTTCGATATATCATATATATATATATATATATATATTTTGATACATTTCTCCACCCATATCCTAATATACACATCTGGACATATGTATATATATATATATATATATATTCCATCCACATATATATATCCGTATATATATGTGTCTGATGGGGGGCTTCTTAAGGGTTGATCTGTCTTACACACCATCACCCTTACTGTCTATACTACATATTTTACCTCCTAGAGGTTTTAGACAGTCTATCGCCCTACTTCCCATACCATACTACGATGCAGAAACTGTTAGGCACAAATAACCACTTTGGTGCTAACATCTTCCATTTTTTCTTAAGTCCTTGAAGCATCAAGCTTCAATATTTTTCCTATCTCTCACCAGCTAGGAAAAACAGTGTACATCTTTATCTTTGAGTACACAGCTGTTCTCCTTGGGAATAGGGGTTTTTCCAGTCCCCCTCTTCCCGCCAGGACTGGGCTAGTTCTCCAACTCCGTCAGTCTTCTTCCTTTAGTCCTCAATGTTAATGACCTTATGCCTAAAGGAGTTTCAGCTTTTTCCCATAAAGCTTTCCATTGAAGACCTGACGTCTAATCCTACCCAGTTGACACCTGGATCGTCTACTACCTCCAGGTCTGGACCTTCATCCTCACTACTGGGAGGTCACCTTGAAGATTCCGCCACTGCTTATCCAGTAGACTCCATCATGCTTTCTACTTCCTACAATACAGTAGGTAAGCTGCATATTTTAAGTGTACATTAAATGTGTTTTAATGCTACTCATCATATATACCAATGACTCCTGTAGTCTGTAGGACCCTCTAGTCCTTGGCTATGCTGTTTCTTTCCTCACAGCTCCTTTATTGTCAACTCCTACCCTCCATCCCACATTGGATGCCGGGGATTCCTGGAGACAAAATGCACCCCTGGTCCAGGCTCTTGCATTTTTATGGGATCTCCCCCTGGCATCTCCAGCTAGGGAGTCCCCATATGTGAAGACTCATTCCTGCTTGTTCCTGGAGATAGCACAGTTACTTACCTGTAACAGGTGATCTCTGGGAACAGCAGGAATTAGTCTTCACAACCCTCCCACCTCCCCTAGGAGTTGCATCTCTTTATCTTCTTCTTCCTTTTCTCTCTCGCCTTTGCCTCAGCTTTGAAACTCAACTGAAGAGAGGCTCTGGAGAAGGTGGGAAGTCAGCGCGCAGGCGCGAGGGATGCTGCCAAAAGCTTTCTGATTGGAAGCTGGGTAGTGTTCCCGTGCAGGCTCCGTCGGTACCGACGTACCCCATATGTGAAGACTAATTCCTGCTGTTCCCAGAGATCACCTGTTACAGGTAAGTAACTGTGCTTTCACCATTAAGTGTGGAAAAAACTTGACATATACTCGTTCGCTGAAGCTGTGCTCTTCTCCTTTGCTTCCAGTTACAAACTCATTACACAATAAGGAACAACAGCACTCATAGGATTTGCATTTCCCGTAGGATGACAAGCTCAGTAATAACTAGAAGCCTTAGTGGAAATGCAGCAGGTCTGTCTGACAGGCTGCACATAGGACCTGTAAGGGGCAATGGTCATGATAGGTAGACATGAGAAAAGTGGAGTGCTGAAAGGAACTATGTGGGGGATCTTTTATGCTCTTGTACCCAAATGATGGAATATCAAGGAAGACTAGCAAAACGACTGGCCTGTTAGAGAAGCATCTAGCAGGTGGTCGCACTCCGTGGCTTGCAGCCAGGATATATCTTTACCCAGGGATGTGCATCTGTTAGCACACATTTGGCTACTTAGTACATCTGAAAAGATTTAGTGCATGCTTACTAGCTTTAAACACATTGTAACCCATGAACTAACGCACTTTATCTCAATTAGTGCACATTAAATAGTTCAAAGACAGAAAGGTGTGAAACAAATGGAGAAAAAGTCCAAAAACTGGGAAATAACTTGCCCAATGCACATCTCTGTCCTTAGCAATTTAGGCAGAAGAAGAGGATGGGGGGGGGGGGGTCTTTTTCTGCCATCATCTGTTATTGTGATGCACTAAAGGGTTTTTCCCTGTTTTGGGGTAATTTTATATGCTCTTATTTTATATATGGAAAAGGACTTTTATAAAATTGCATGACCTTATAGACGCATAAAAATATGCATGGCGACATGGAGGTGGACACTTACATGCCATGCCTGTGGACATTTTGAGGGCCTAATATAGGGGGGAGGGGGCAGCATGGTAGAGTCATGAATTGCAAATCAAACATGCGACTGCAGGAGTATTGATGTGCACATTTACACCTGCTTTCCAGAGCAAGGCTGGAGATACATGGCTGTGTTTTTGCCATAATTTGTACTGCATTGAGGTATGCTGTCTATAAGAATAGTCCTGAAAGAGGGGCCTACTTTACCTTTCAACCTGGGCAACTTGTTATAAAATTATCCTTCCTAAGGCAATGGAAAAAATGCTTAGTACATCTTGTCCATAGTCTGCAGCCCCCACAGCAACATGCTTGACCTTGGATCCAATTCATTATTCAGCTTGTTGCATGACACGCTTGAACATGCAAAAAATTAGAGAACTGAGGTATTTGATTTTTTGGTGGGGGGCAGCAGGTTTCTAAAAAGACCAGAGGCTAGCCAGTAATACAGACCCTCTAATGCTTACTCTCTACTATAATATATCAACTAGTCGTAATATTGTAAGCCCCTTTTCATCCACATTCATCTTAACCCTCCTGCCTGCTATGGAACACCCTCTTTTTCATGTTAGATATTGGCTACACTAAGTTTGAAAGGACACAGATGCCACGTTGTTATTTCTGATTTATGGGCAGTAACTAATGTTCAGATGTAATTCTGCATTTCAGGCATGAAAAACTGCCCTATTGATCCACACTGGAGCCTCTCAACAACAATATATCATCCAGGAATTAACAAACAGGATGGTGGAGAAAGTGGGATTTGAGCTGGGAGTTTCTCGTGTATTTTCTAAATCAAAGGTTAAAAGTTCTAACAGGTGAGTCAAAAGGATAACTTTAGTGACTTGATAACATTTTTGTATCCTGCCCAAGTTATGCCAGTTTCCAAATCATCTTAAAGATCTTAATATGTATACATTAGAGTAAAGGTGGGATAGAGGAGATATGATAGAGGCCTTTAAATACCTCCATGGCATAAATGCACGAGAGCCTCTTTCGATTGAAAGCAAGCTCTACTACGAGGGGACATAGGATAAGGGTGAAAGGGGATAGACTCAGGAGTAATATGCGGAAATATTTCTTTACGGAATGAGTGGTATATGTGTGGAATAATCTCCCAGTGGAGGTAGTAGAGACGAGGACATATCTGAATTCAAAAATGTATGGGACAAACATAGGAGATCTCTTAAAGAAAAAAGGGGACTATTGTAGTTGAAATGCAAGGGCAGACTAGATAGAAACATGATGGCAGAAAAAGACCACATGGCCTAGCTCTCTTGCAAAGACTTCACCATTCTAAAAATGTTTTCAAGAGCATACATACATGTGTTTGTTACATTCGGCACATAGCTGGGCAATGCTGCTTGTGCCTAAAGCAGTGGCTCTCATAATGGAGTGGATACAAGTATTTCAATAGAGGGAAAGAAGGGGACCTAATTTGAAAATGTTGGAAAAACATTTCTTTAAAGCCCCAATGAATCTTTGCAAAGAATAGAAGGAATAATTTTGTTTATTTGCCTTTACATGCAATGATAATGTAAACTGTTGAACAGTGGTATAACAATTTGTTGGAAATAAATAAAATAAAACAACCGGCAAGACTTTAGAATATAGGGGTCCAAACCATCAAACAAGAGACTCCCATGTTAAAAAAAAAACCAGAATCTCATCACTACAACATTGTAAGAAGTTGGCAGTCACTGGGGATGTGGAACTCACCACCAGGAACTGGAAACACGAATGTCCCACATAAAGATGAGTATTGGAGTTAACTGCCATCTCATCTTAGCACTGCAGAACTCACAGTACAGGCTGGTTTTAATTAAAATCAATGTCTGTTTGTTGAGAAAAGTCATTCTTTACCCTTCTGCTCTCTTAAGCTTAAAGCCACGTCTGTTCAGTACATAGGCTAACAATCACTTGAATCAAATATTTGGTTACTGAACAGTATGATGAGATGGAAAGATTCTTTCAGGAACTGACATTATTCATGAGGATCCTACCTAGAATGATGTTACTTTCCATACATTCAAAGTCTCTGACAATTTTTCTGGACTTTTTGTCCAAGGAATTCTGCATCTTGTTGGGAGTCTCCTGCAGTTTTCTGAAATTGGCCAACCTATGCATGCTATGGTATCTCCATATCACTGAGGACTCCACCATCTGACCTATCTACTATAAGTGTCCATAAAAAAACAGAAGAATTTCAGTAAGATTCCTGAAACATTTCAGTACTGCTCTTGTTCATGAGTAGAAGGTGTGGACTATTTGACACTAAACTCGAACCAAGTAAATTTAAGCATGTTTTCTCTTTACAGAAAAGATGGATTTCCCTGATGCAATAAGAAAAATCCATCAAATTATGCTTGATGGATCTTGGAAGGAATCAGGTGCAGATCGGTAGATACAGTATGGTCAAGGCAATTAACATAGCTGGGCTTAGAAAGTGTTTAGACAAATTCTTGGAGCAGAAGTTCCACAGACGGTAATAATGTAGGTTTGGAAAAGCTACTTCTCTGGGAATGAATAATAAGGAATGGATCTACTCCTTGGAATCCTGCTGGGTACTTGTGACCTGGATTGGCCACTGCCGGAAACAAGATGGCCAAGCTTAATGGATGGACCTTTGGTCTGACCCAATATGGCACGTCTTGTCTGTCCAAATATAATGTGGATCTAATTATTTGCAAAACCATAGCATATTTCCCATGGATGTGCATTGATTTTCTGCAAATTCGCCATGGATTCTGTATTTAATCGGGATTTCTTTAAAATGAGTTTGTGAACATGATTTGATGAAACCTCCAACAGTTCCCAAGTTCACTGAATTCTTATGCAACCTTTATCTAAAGAAACGGCCACATGCCTGAAATATGCATTCTGTCTACAACAATGAGGCTGTGCAGGACAAGATATGCAGATACAGGATCGGAATCAGTTCATGGGATCATCAAATTTGTGATTCGTATGCACAAAAGCATTTTGTGTTACTCAATATTTTTGAACATAAGTACAGGTGTACTCCAAGCTTAAGGTTAAATAAGACAGCAGTATCTTTCCAGCACAGCAATTTGTATTCTTATCTATATAAGGTGGATCAAATCAACTCATTTGGCTAATGCCCAGTGGCTACATACATTTCCAAGATCAACACCTTTGACCTGATTCAGATAGAGACAAGTGTGATGTTTAAAAACAAGTCCAAATACCTTGATCCAAGAGAGGCCGATATTCCAGAACACTCTACATCTTCAAGATCAAAGGAAACGAAGAAATTCTGGGGCTTGAGAAAATATCCAGGCAGAAAGATAGTCAACCTGAGGAAATACAAATGGTCAAATTCTATCTTGAAAAGCTCATCTCACAGGTACTGCATATGAAGGGGACGTGTTCTGGAAGTAATTTCATAGGCCATTTCCATGCATAATGCACATACAATATGGCTTTTATAAAACTGTGTGGTTGAATATGTATATATAAGTGCATGTGCCAAGAAGATGGCGCAAACGTTATGTATGCCGCGCGTCAACATTCCTACGGGTTTAGGTTGGGTGGAGTAGAGAAAGAGCTGAGATACAACATTTACATCATCTTTGCAGAAAGTATAACATTTGTGCAAAAGCATCTGTGCATTACTAAGCATCCTTTTACAATTCTACTTTTTAAAGACACATAGAAGCCTTTCTGGACTTTTCATATAGGCGCCCATTATAACACTACCCCCTCATGAGCACTTTTCAATATTTAAGTGTCTGTGTGAGAATGTAAATGTGCAGTTTTCCTAGAATGATTTTCAAAACTGAAGTTTGCATATATTAATGCGATGTGTGCCTTCAAGTCAATCCAACTCCTGATGACCCAGCAGCTATCCTGGGTTTTCTTGGCAGTGTGACTTGAAGCAGATTGTCAGGCTTTTCTTCTGAGGCCATGGAGGGTTAAGTGACTTGCTCAAGGCCATAATGAGTGCAGTAGGAAATTAACCCTTTGCATATACATTCACTTTGAAAATCTATGAAAGTCCGCACAAAGAAAAGCAAGCATGTGCATGCAGTCATAAAATTACCCCTCGTAGGGGAAAATGTTCATACTGTTTGCATTAGGTCAAAGACTGCATGATTTTTAACCATGGGCTTTGCATCAAGTTTAAAAACAAAAGTACCCATGTACTGAATCTTGTCGCAAGCACAAAGCCACTTACACCTGTGGATAGAATTTTGATTGAAAGTGTACCAGTGGAGATGGAAATTAAATTTACATATGTACCTTTCATGCCCTCAGCTAAATATTCCCTGGGGAATCCCTTCTTTCAGTGTGGTTAAAAATGCATGCATTATGGAAGAACATGCTGACTTATCACCTCTGTGGGAGGGTCAATTAACGGAGGCCAAACGCTTTTTACTCCTAGATAGTTCTTTAGAAATTGTCTTTGTAGTAGATAAAGTGCAAGTGTTGGTGTGTGAGATGTAGCTCTAGGAGCGGAAGACAGAACGGGAGTATAACTGACTAGAAACATTAAGAATTCAAGCTTGAAACAGATTCCACTGGATGTCAGTCTCGGGGCCGGATCAACAGTATCTGATGCCCAAGGTGAACTATTAGCCATGGAACACCGCCCCGCCCCACCCCACCCATGTCCAGAATCTCCCCCTTCCCTTCCTACCCCCCCTCCCATCTCTAGTATCCCCCCCTTCACTACTTATCCCCCCCTTCACTATTCGTCTCCCCCCCCCTTCCCCAGGTGTCCAGCATCTCTTCCCTCCCCTCTCACCCAAGGTGTCTAACATCTACCTCTTCTTCCTTGCCCTCTAGGGCTCCCCTCTTCCCACCCCATGATGTCTGGCACCCCCTCACCTTCCCTTTCCCCTGCCATTTCTGCTGCCACCCCTAATGTCCACATGTAGAGCACAAACACGCACATGCTCCAACATGGGGGCAAGACATAGCAGACCATTAGCATGCATGTATGCACACACACATGTATACTGCTGCTGCCAGTGGTATAAACTATTTCACTGCTACTGTCTTTGAGATGCTGTGCTTCCGCCTCTGAAGCCTTTCACCCTAGGCAGATGCTTAGTGTCAGGGCTGGCCTCCTCAGCCTGCTTTAATTTTGTTAGCAATATTAGACTTTCCTCAGATTTGCTGGAAAAGTTAGTTGGATTTTTTTTTTCTGGTAGATCTGGCTAACACTCAAAATGGACCTGCAAAAACCTGCAGTAGGACTTATCCAGCTTTTTCTCAAAGGTCAATGTGAATTTCTAAGTGGTCAATGCAAAATTGAAAAACGCTGCTCCAACTCAATAGCAAGTATGAAATCTGTACATGCTTACATAGTTAACAGGGGTGTGCAGGCAAAACCTTTTGTTTCATTTCATTTTTATTTTCATTATTTTTGTCTCATATCGTTTCCCATCAATAGAGCACACTATTCCACAATAGCATGCACTATCGAGCAACAGCGTGTACTCTTTTACAATAATGTGCACTATTACAAAATAGCATGCACTATCGAGCAACAGCGTGTACTCTTTTACAATAATGTGCACTATTCCACAATAGCATGCACTATCGAGCAACAGCGTGTACTCTTTTACAATAATGTGCACTATTCCACAATAGCATGCACTATCGAGCAACAGCGTGTACTCTTTTACAATAATGTGCACTATTACAAAATAGCATGCACTATCGAGCAACAGCGTGTACTCTTTTACAATAATGTGCACTATTACATAATAGCATGCACTATCGAGCAACAGCGTGTACTCTTTTACAATAATGTGCACTATTACAAAATAGCATGCACTATTGTGAAAGAGTGTGCACTGTTGATGGGAAACGGGAATGACCACAACTTTATGATTTCCTGTTTATCTGAGATTGCAACTTTCATTTCGAACAAACGCACATCCCTAATAGCTAATTAGAGATTGTTAAAATTGTGGGATTCTTTCAAGATTTTTATGAGAAAGGCAAAGATTCTCCACCAGAACTTTTTTTTAAATTGCATATGTCTAGCTGTGAATGCAATTAAAACTGGACTCAAAGGGTGCAATGCAATTTATCATACCTTCTGTAGGTGTGTGTCAGCCACGTTTTTAAAGGCAAGCTCCAGATATCCAGTGGTAAAACAACAGTGGCCGCTAAATTAGTGGCTTTCAACTTTATCCTTAAGACACACCCAGCCATTCAGGACATCCACAATCTAAATACATGATAATTTGCATACAATGCCTCCCTTATGTGTGAATCTATCTCAGGCTTATTTATTATGAATGTTCTGACAACTCAACTGCTGGGCAAGGTTGAGAACCACTGCTCTAAATGCATCTTTTCCATAGCAAACTTAACTCAGAATTTAAAAGGTCGGGGGTTCAAATCCCACTAGAGGACAGCAACCTTGGGCCGGAAGGACTGGGGTTTCTAGTCCCACAGATGCTCCTTGTGGTCTTGGCAAGCCACTTAACCCTCCATTGCCCATGTTCCCTGTAAGTATTAGTGTGTGTGTCTCATATCCCCGCGTGTTAAATGTATCCCCCACTTGTGTTGTGACCGCTTTGATTGAGGGATAAGGCGGTATACAAAACTGTCTAAATAAATAAATAAATAAAATGAAGAAAAGATTGATACAATTTACTTTGAGGCCATTAGGCAATGAAATAAAAGGGTTCTTCAAGTTAGAATTACACCAGTAAGAGGTTATGTGAGCCACATAGCTGCAGTGGTGGTCTTGCCTGGAGCAAAGCCCGCTAACAGAAGAAAGTATATTTGAGTCTATGTGAAAATAAAAGCATGTAAATAATTGGATGAACAGGCGTTTGTGGACATCACTGTAGGTGTGAAGGATGTAAATGTATTGCCCACGCTGGTTCTTCCTCTTTTATGTAGAAATATGGCAGCAAGACATTGCATTATGGAGACATATATGCAATAGCTAGGCCTCTGTTTTTCCTCTCTGAAACTCTGAATGCCAATTACAAAGTATATCCTAGACAGTGTGGGAAAGGAGTCTGGGGCTCTTGTGCCATCGGGCCAGATTCAAACAGCTTAGCCAATAAACCATTTTAGTGAAAGGAAGAACTCATCATACTTAACAAATAGGTAAAGTTCACTGAAAAGCATCTCTGAAGGTATATAGCAGTATTACATGGCATCATATAGAGACAATAATTTAGTATAAAGATAAAAATGTAAAAATCTTACTTTATAGGACATCATTCAACAGCAACTCGTTTTACTTCTTTCCCTTAGTCTTCAGCCTCCAATGAGGTTTCAGCTGGGAATTTTCTTTCTGTCAGGACTCAGACATCGCAAAGAACCCCAAGAATAAGTACCAAGTCTCCTATATTGAAAAACTAAGTTAAAAATCAGCTCCAAGTGGTTTACACTTTAAAAGCAAGACTACACAAAAATATATATATATTTTTTTTTTTAATTTCATCAAGTCAATGCTGACTCCTGGTGACCCTGGGTTTTCTTGGCAATGTATCACCAGAAGTAGATTGCCAGGCCTTTTCTTCCGAGGCAATGGAGGGTAAAGTGACTTGCCCAAGATCACAAGAAGTACCAGTGAGAATTCAGCCCTTGATCTTCTGGTACTAGGCAATTGCTCTAATCACTAGGCTATCCTCCACTCCACAAAAATCATAAAAATATATAAAATACAGTATAATAATCTCTCCCATCCTTCCCTTAGTGCACTAGCTGCTCATTCCCCAAACGCTTTATAGAACACCCATATCTTTTCGAAGCAAGAGGGAGAAATCTTATTGTTTCATGATCATACACAAAAAGCATAGTCACTCACCTGTAACAGGTGTTCTCTGGGGACAGCAGAAATCAGCCCTCACATATGAGTGATCTCGATGCTGACGGAGCCCGCATGAAAGCATCACCCCAGCTTTCAAAGAAAGCCTTTGGGAGATGCACCATGCATGCCTAGTCCCCTTCCTGCCCAAGGATGCCATCTTGCCTCAGTCTAATGGCATAGCTAAGATGGCAACAATTTAAATACAATAAAGAAGCAACTCCAAGGGGAGGAGGAGGGGTTGTGAGAACTGATTACTGCAGTCCCCGGAGAATACCTGTTACAGGTGAGTAACTGTGCTTTCTCTGGGAACAAGCAGGAAGTCAGTCTTCACATATGGCTCTCCCCAGCTACAGGCTACCGAGAACCTGTACAAAATGCCACAGCAGCCAGAGAAGTAAGCCATGAGATGCAGTAACTGAGAGACTCTTGCAAGACCCAGGTGTCCGGTGGAGAACCAGCATGCTGGTAGCCTGAACACAGAAGAGTCAGAGGGCAGGAATTGCCTACACCCCGAAGAAATTATGGAGTACAGCCTGGCCGAAGGCACTGTCCTGTTGGGACTCCCTCTCCAGGTAGTAGTGAGCTGTGATGGTATGGACTGAAGACCAGGTGGCCGCCCGGCAGATTTCTGTCACAGGTACAGAATGCAGATTTGCCACTGAAATAGCCATGACCCTAACGCAGTGCACCATAACCTGCTGGTCTAGTGAGATCCCATCTTTCTCATAGGCGAGGGAAATGCAGTTTGCTACCCAGTTGACTGGGAGTCATAGAAGATGAAAAGCTGAGGTGCTTTGTGGTGGCCCTTAGTCAATTGCAGATTGAATTGTAAAAGGGCCCTGTCCTAAGTATGGATGAAGGTCTCCACCTTGCCGGCATGAGGCCTCAGAAAGAAGGTGGGGAACACCACCTCCTGACTGAGGTGGAATGGGGACACCACCTTCAGCAGAAACTTGGGGTGTGTGCAGAGCACCACACTGTTCTTGTAGAACCTCATATAGGGGGCTCTGTCATCAGAGCCTGGAGCTCACTGACCCTGCAAGCTGAAGTGAGTCCCATGAGAAAGATGACCTTCCAGGAAAGTTACCACAAGTGGCAGCTAGCCAGAGGCTCAAACGGTGGCTAAGTAAGTTGCAATAGCACCATGTTAAGATCCCATTCCGCTGCTGGTGGGTGTATGGGGGTTTGGATAGCATGAGGACCCAGTAGGAACTGCAATACAAGGGACTGAGCCGAGAGGGGTTTTCCCTGAATGACATGGTGATGCACTGTGATAGCGCACATGTGCACTCTGAGTTGGACTTCAGTTGCACCTAGGACAGGTGGAGTAGGTACTGGAGTACCATCTGAACCGAGCAGGAGAACGGGTTCACCCACTTCTTGGTGCACCAGACCAAGAAGCAACGCCACTTGAAGGCATACACCCTCTTTGCGGAGGCCTTGTGGGAGACCAAAAGGACCTCTTCCACGTCCCATGGGAGATTGAAGGGAGCCAGGGCTACCCTTTCAGCTGTCAAGCCGTAAGTGACAGGGACCCCAAAATGGGGTGCAGGAGAGTGCCCTTCTCCTGAGAGATAGCAGTCCTGGGGCATGGCCCAGGGAAATCAGCGATGCCTCAGACAGGTGGAGAAGCAGCGGGAACCAAGGTTGCCTAGGCCACCGTGGAGCTATCAGTATCAGTGATGCCCTGTCGTGCTGGACTTTGAAGGAGGTCTTCATTACCAGTGGAGTCGGTGGGAAGGCATAAAAGAGTGGAGGAGTGGCCTAGTGGTTGGGGCAAGGTACTTCAGGCCGGAAGGTCGGGGGTTCAAATCCCACTAGAGGACAGCAACCTTGGGCCGGAAGGACTGGGGTTTCTAGTCCCACAGGTGCTCCTTGTGGTCTTGGGCAAGCCACTTAACCCTCCATAGCCCATGTTCCCTGTAAAATAGTTCTCCAAGTTATAATGCCCTGTTCAATGTAAACCGCACTGATGCAGAATAGCACGGTATATAAGAGAATATAAATAAATAAATAAAGGAGGCCTTCTGTCCATGGAATTAGGAATGCATCCACTGCACTCGAGCATAAGTGGGGCAAGTGTGTGTTGTCCGGGCTGGCAAACAGGCCCATTAGAGGGATGCCCCAGAGTCAAAACAGCCAGGAGGCCACCCTTGGATCCAGGTGCCACTTGTGTGGCTGGAGAACTCTGCTCAGCTTGTATGCCAGGGCATTGTCCTGGCCCGAGAGGTAGACCACCCATAGGACTATCCCATTGCATGTCGCATATGAGCAGAGGGCTACTGCCTCCTGGCAGAGGAAGTACAACCCCGTGCTCCCTTGCTTGTTCATGTAGAAGATTGTGACTTGGTTGTCATTCTGGATCAGCACCGACTGGTGCTGCAGCCGGAGGCGAAAGGCTAGTAGAGCCAGGATTATCACCCGGAGCTCCTGATCCTTGATCTGCAGCTGGCATTCTGTCTGGGACCAGCTGCCTTGTGTGCAGATATCCTCACAATGAGCTTCCCAGCCCAGCATGTAGGCATCCATGGTGAGGATCCTCTGGGGGCAGGGGGGTGCTTGGAAGGGCATCCTGGCCTGCAGGTGACAGGGGATCTACCACAAGTCAAGGGAGTCTGCCAGCTGGCAGGTCACTCTTACCCTGTCCCAGAGCCTGCCTGTGGCTTGTGTCCACTGAGAATGAAGGTACTGCTGGGCGCCCTCGTGTAGGCGGGTGTATGGGGTCATGTAGACTGTAGAGGTCATGTGGCCCAGCAGGTGGAGGAGAAGCTGGTTGGGTAGTGACTGGCAGTGCTGTACCTCTGCGGCTAGCTCCCTGATGCATTCTGACCTCTCTTGAGGGTGTCTAGTTGAGCCCCTATGAACTCCAGGCACTGAGCCAGGGGGAGGTGGGATTTGGTGAAGTTAATGATGAACCCCAAGTGCTGGAGGGCATGGATGGTGTCCTTGGTGGCATGGTGCACCTCTGCAGCTGTGCCTCCCTTTATGAGCCAGTCGTCAAGGTAGAGAAAGATGAAGGACCCTTGGAGATGAATGTGGGCTGCGACCACAGCTAGGCACTTGGTGAAGACTCTTGGCGTTGAGGCCAGCCCGAAGGGCAGCACCCTGTATTGGTAATGACCCCCTCCCACCACAAAGCAAAGGTATTTTCAATGGTTTGGATGGATCAGGATGTGCATATAGGCATCCTTCAGGTCTAAGGAGCATAGCCAGTCTCCGTGCTGGAAATACAGCAGCAGTATTCCAAGGGAGAGCATCTTGAATCTCTCCATTACCAGAAATCTGTTCAGGTCCCGCAGGTCCAAGATGGGCCTGAGGCCCCCTGTTTGCTTAGGATTGAGGAAATACCTGGAGGAGATGCTTGGGCACTGATTCCACCACCTTGTCCTCAAGGAGACCTGTGAGCTCAGTGAGGAGCACAGTCTGGTAGAGGAGAGGTCTCATAGGCTCTCCTGGAATGTATGAGGGTGGCACCTATTGCAGGTGGAGGAGGTAGCCCTCCTTGACCATTTGTAGTACCCAAGAATCGGCGGTGATGGTGGACCCACCTGTGAGCAAACAGGGCCAGATGCTCCTCTATGGGCTGTGGGGGACCTCCTGGGGTAGAGGAGGTCATGCCCAAGGAGTCAAAAGCTCCCCCCAGGTTGAGCTGGAGCCTGGGATTTAGTTTTTTTTTTTGTTTGTGGGGGGCCATGCCCTTGCCCCTTGTGCTGTTGGTCTTTCAGCGGGGCCAAGAAGGTTTGGAACTGTGAGGCATTGCCAAAAACTCCCGTTTTCCTTGGGAAGAAGGGCTTCCCAGGGCCTTCTTATGGGGCTGCACCAAGGCCTTTTTAGAGAGTCTGGTCCTTGTCAGGAACTCAATCACTACATCAGTCTCCTTGTCTGCCGTGGGTTTCCTGAAGAGATTCTCTTCGATACAGGGGACATCGATAAGTTTGTCCTGAACTCGTTGTTTGAGGTCAGATGACTACAGTCATGCCTGGCGTCGGGCCCCGATGCCTGTGGCAGCTCCTCTGGCTGAAGACTCAGTCATCGTAAGCTGCTTGGGATAAAAACTTTGAGCACTCCTTGATGGCAGAGCCCAGAGACTTGAACTGCTGAAGGTGTTACCCGTTGAAGCCTGCCAAGAAGCTGGCATGCTCCCTCACCAGTTCTTTGAGGTACATGCTGATGTACAGTTGGTAGGATTGGACTCAGTACACAAGCACTGAGTTCTGGAAGGCCTTCTGGCCGAGGGCGTCCAGGGTCTTGGGCCTCCCTGCTGGGGTGCACCGAAGAATGGGTCTTTTGACTCTTGAGTCTGTGCATGGCAGACTCAATGATCATCGAGTTGTGGGGAAATTGAGTCTTCTGGAAACCAGAGCTTCGGTGGACTCGGTACATAGAGTCAAGTTGCCTGCTGACAATTGGGTTGGCAATATGTGTTGGTAATGTTAATAAAGTTTTTGATACATATCCTTATCCTTGGTTTTGTATCACGTTCTCTGACTGTGTGCTTGGCTTGACGTGGCTTCTTGCTCTTAGTTGGACACTGTTGACAATTGGTACCGATGCTGGTATCTCCCACATACAGAGGAGGCGGTGCTTGAGGATCGGAGGAACAGGCACTGTAAGGGCTTCCTTAGGAGGGGCCTTGTACTGGAGAATCTCCAGTTCCTCCGTGCATGGATGCTCATTGGCCTCGGTCTCGATGGTGAGCGACTTAACTATGTCCCACACAAAGTCGAGGAAAGCAACATCCTCAGGTGGCGAATGGTGCCGGGACACCGGGGAAGATGGGTCTGAGTGCATGTCTCAATGTCGCTGAGTGTCTGGGGACTCCTTGTCTTCGGTCTCCCATTCCGACATGAAGTCTGAGGGAGAGTCAGAGACCCTGTGATCACCACGATCGAGGCCTGAGCCCAAAGGCATGCAATTTCTGGGGGACCTGTGGTCCAACCACATGCACTCACTGGAGAAGACCAATGTCCCAAAGAATGGGACTGGGACCTCTTCTGATGCTGATGGGTAGCTTGTGGGGCCACTCTCACATGACCCCTCGGACTCACACTGGGGACTGTGGGGCCTAGAATGGGATTTTCCCTTCTTCCTGGATCCATCTCCGAGGTAGTCTTTGAGGGTTTTGATTTCTTGCATTCTACCTATGGAAATATTTTGTCAGAGGACCCTCAGCCATGGGACTCCAAGACAGCTCAGGCCTTGCAAGGCACCAAAGTATCGGAGGGGGCCCCGGAGCGTGATGTTGCCGGGGCCTCCGGTGCAGAGTCAGACTTGTGAAAGAACTGTTTCTACTGCAGCTAATGGCCTTTGTGGTCATGGTCCAGCAGCGTTCACAGTTCGAGTCGTCATCCTCCGGCCCGAGGCAGCAGTCATGCGGGTCGGTGTGGGACATCATCTTACCGCACCGATCACATTAAGAACATAAGATATGCCATACTGGGTCGGACCAAGGTCCATCAAGCCCGGTATCCTGTTTCCAACAGTGGCCAATCTAGGTCATAATGTGTAACCTTTCATCGTGTAACTATAGTTTGGGTTGTTCTTTCCTAGGTGCATAACTTTGCACTTGTCCACATCAAATTTCATCTGCCATTTGGATGCCCAGTCTTCCAATTTATCAAGATCCTCTTGCAATTTTTCACAATCCTCATGTGTTTTAACAACTTTAACATTTCTTGAAGCCGCTGGAGGCTATAGGGGAAAAAGCAGCCCTGCTACCCAGAATGGGTCCGAGGCCTGTGGCAAAAAAGCACCAGTCGAGGGATATCTCAAGAAAAAAACAAACAAAAAAACCCAAAGGAATGAGCCTGAGGAGCGATGCTGAGGCAAGCTGGCTTAGGGGTGGAAAAGGAGCGAGTATGCGTACTGGACAAAAACAGGATAAATCCCACACTTTTTCTAGAAGAAACTGGACAGATGTCTGGTGGGCTCTGCAGAAGAAAAGAGACTAAAGCAAGATGGCACTCTTGGGTGGGAAGGGGACCATGCATGCGTGATGTGTCTCCCAAAGGCTTTCTTTGAAATTTGGGGAGATACTTTTGCACGGGCTCCGTTGGTGCCGACATCACCATGAAGACTGACTTCCTGCTTGTTCCTGTAGAAATTGAATATTAGATGTAATTATTTGCCTTTTCTAAATTCAAGATTAAGCAAAGCTACAATTCAATTCTCTGCCTGCCAAAAAAGCATACTCACTCACCTGTAACAGGTGTTTTCTGGAGACAGCAGGAATCAGTCCTCACATCTGAGTGATGTCGGCACTGATGGAGCCCTCGTAGAAGTATCCCTCCAGCTTTTAAAGGAATCCTTTGGGAGATGCCACCACGCATATGTGGTCAGGGGCGGCTCAAGGCAATCTGCTGCCTGAGGCGAGGGATCAGATGGCGTGCGCCCTCCCCCCTCCGCACCCCTCCCTTCCTTGGTGGGGATCTATCTCAAAACTCCAGTCAGGGACTGAACCAAATCAAAAAGTTAATTAGATAATGTGGAGCAAATGCAAGATGTTCACACACCAAGGAACTAAAAGAAAGAGCGAGAACCACAGCAGTTTATAACTCCAAATTATAATTCATTTGTATTTTGTTATAAACTGCGTTATGGTGCTTGCTTTTTCTTTTTGAACATACATTTTGCATTCACAGAACCCCCTCCTCAACAATGGGTGCAGAGCAGAGGTAGGACATTCACCCACAGAACTCGATATATTAAAAAAAAAATAATCTGATTCTGGTCATCTCAACAACAATAAACATTCTCCAGTACCAGGCATTTTGGGAACTAATATAAAACCCTACTAAAGTCACTAAGATCTGCAAGGTCAAATTTGCCATACCATACCAGCATACACTTCCAAAACTCATACAATAAGGGGCCTACTAAGAAAAAAGCAGCACTATAAACACTGCAATGGGCCCCAAAACATCTATACACCTATTTGAAAGGCTGAACAAGTCAAACTACTATAGTACAGATCCCTACGTACAAACTCCATGTTAACAGAACACCTGGCCTTGGTCGCACACTCAGAACACAGACCCTCACCAAGTACAGAATAAGTGACCACAACCTAAAGCAAAAATAAAAATATGTAGACAAAAATTAAAATGAAACCCCAAGAAACCAGACTCCGCATGCGGTGCCACACCAGATAAGAGATGCAGTTCCCCATACTATGTGAAATATAGATAGCACAAAGTCCAATCACTAAATTGAAAATAAAATTATTTTTCTATCTTTGTTGTCTGATGATTTTTGATCATGCTGGTCCCGATCTGAGGTTTCTGTTTTCCTCTGCCTTCTCTTTGCTCTTTCTATGGTCTATAGTCCATCTGCCATTTCTTTTCTCCCCTTTTGCTTTCTTCATTTTCTTCCATCAGCCTTTTTTCAGTCCCAGTAACTCTCCCTAGTAACAGCCCCCTTTACAGCCTCCCCTCCCAGTACCAACCCCCTTGCCTTCCCAGTACCGCCACCAGTCTCAGTGCCCCCTCCCATGTCAGCTCCCCCTCTCCCCTGTCCATCCACCTTCCAGTGCCGTCGCCGGGTGTCGGCTCCCCTCCCTGTCTGCTCCCTTCCAGCTCCACCCCCCCCCCCCGTCTGCTCCCTTCCAGCTCTTCCCCATGTCGGCTCCCTTCCTGGCCCCCCCTTGTCTGCTCCCCTTCAGCTTCCCCCCCATGTCTGCTCCCTTCCCGGTCCCCCTGTCTGCTCCTTTCCAGGCCCCCCCCCTTTGTCTTTTAGCTTCCAGGCCCCCCCTTGTATGCTCCCTTCCCTCCTCACCTCATGATTATCATTGAAAATCAAACGAAAACAGCTGTGGGAACATTTCTCCGTTCCCGCAGCTCTGCTTTCAAACTGCTGGGTCGTGTGGAGCCGGCCCCCGAGGTCATCGCTTATGCCAGGTGGCGGAAAAAATGACCTTGGGGGCCCCCCCACCCGCCGGCTCCACGCGACCCAGCAGTTTGAAAGCAGAGCCGTGGGAACGGAGAAATATTCCCGTGGCTGCTTTCGTTTGATGGATGGCGTTGGCGGTTCTATCTTAGGCAGTTTCTAGGGAGCGGAAAATCAGTGCTGCCCCCTAAAAACTGCCGCCTGAGGCCACCGCCTCAGTTGGCCTAGTGGTAGAACTGCCCCTGTGTGTGGTCACCTTCCCACTCAAGGGTGCCATCTTGCTCAGTTAGATGACATAGCTAAAAGATAGCAAAAAATAAAAGATGGTAGAGAAGCAACTCCAAGGGGAGGAGGGAGGATTGTGAGGACTGATTCCTGGTGTCCCCGGAGAACACCTGTTACAGGTTAGCAACTACGCTTTCTCCGGGAACAAGCAGGCAATCAGCCCTCACATATGGGACTCCCCAGCTACAGGCTACCAAAAGCAAAAATAGGGGAGCCCTCATGGGGAGCCACAAGCAGCAGCAATTAGCCTGTGTACACAGACCACAGTAAGACCCCTGTGTCCGATGAAGCAGCACTCTGGTAGCCTGAGCACAGAAGGATCGGAGGGTAGGATTTGCCTAAACCCCGAAAAGATTACGGAGCACAGCCTGGCTGAAGGCACTGTTCCATCAGGACTCTCTTTCCAGGCAGTAATGTGCTGTGAAGGTATGGATTGAAGACCAGATGGTGGGCCCAGCAGATATCCACCATCAGGAGAGAGCGCAAGTCTGCCACAGAGGCCACCATGGCCCTGACACAGTGTGCTATGACGCAGCCTTCCAGCAGGATCCTCGCCTACTCATAAGCGAGGGCAATACAGTCCGCCACCCATATGGACAGTGTACGCTTGGTCACTGCCTCCCCCATCCTACTGGGGTCATAGGAGATGAAAAGTTGAGAAGCTTTGTGGTGGCCCTGAGTGCATTGGATATAGAAGGTCAAAGCCCTCTTACAGTCCAAGGTGTGAAGGACTGTCTCTGCCTGACTCAGTGTGATCTTAGAAAGAAGGTGGGGAGCATCACTTCCTGGTTGAAATGGAAGGGTGACACCATCTTCGGCAGGGATTTGGGGTGTGTGCAAAGCACCACTCTGTTCTTGTAGAACCTGGTATAGGGCGCCTCCACCACAAAGGCCTGGAGCTCACTAACTCTGCAATTGGAGGTAAGCACAACCAGGAAAACCACCTTTCAAGAGAGGTAGTGGAGATGGCAGGTAGCCAGAGGTGTGAAGGGTGGGCGAGTGAGCTGCCCCAACACCACGATGAGGTCCTATTCGGTTGCCAGAGAGTGAACCAGGGGCTTCGATAAGATCAGGCCCCGAAAAAAATGGGTCATCGATGGCAGGACCGAGAGGGGCTTACCATCCACCGGATGGTGGTGCATTGCCAAGGCACTGAGGTGTACCCAGACAGAGTTTGATTTGAGCCCAGACTGAGAGAGATGGAGAAAGTACTGCAGCAACAGAGCCACCGGACAGGAGAAAGGGTCAGTCCCGTGCTCAGTGCACCAAACAGAGAACCTGCACCACTTGAGGACATAAGCCTTCCTAGTTAGAGGCCTTGCAAGAGGACAGCAGGATGTCCTCCACCTCAACCGGAAGGTTGAAGGGGGCCAGAGTCACCCTCTCAACAGCCACACTGTCATTGACAGGGACCTCAGACTGGGGTGCAGGAGAAAGCCCCCCTCCTGAGAAAGGAGTCCCGGGGCAGTCCCCAAGGGGATGGGGGTGGCCACAGTCAACTGTAGAAGCAGTGGGTACCACGGCTGCCTGGGCCAACGAGGAGAGATCAGGATGAGATAGGCGGAGGGTCTTGAACAAGATCTTGGCGATCAGCAGGGTAGGAGGGAAGGCGTACATGAGGTCTCCTGACCATGAGACCAGGAATGCGTCTGCTGCCACCCTGGAGGGTTGGGCCTGCGGGGAGCAGAAGCAGGGCAACTTACAGTTGTCCGGGCTGGTGAACAGGTCCATCACGGGTTCTCCCCAGAGCTGGAAAAGCTCTGGCTACCCTGGTGTCCAGCTGCCACTAGTGCAGCTGGAGAATCTACTGAGCTTGTCAACCAGCTGGTTGTCCTGACCGGGCAGGTACATTGCCTGCAGGAGGATATCCTGTTGGATTGTGTATGAGCAGAGGACTAGGGCCTCCTGACAAAGGGTACAAGACTTCATTGCCCCCTTGCTTGTTTAAGTAGAACATCACCACCTGGTTGTCCATCTGGACCAGAACCGACTGGTGATGCAGGTGGTGACAGAAAGCTCTCAGGGCTAAGTGTATCGCTCAGAGCTCCTGGAGATTGATCAGTTGGGTGCTCTCTTCCAGTGACCCGTCGCCCTGAGTGTGGAGATCTCCACAGTGGCCTCCCCAGCCAAATAGGGAGGCATCCATGGTGAGGACCGTGGAGCCTGAAAGGGCATGCCCGCCTCGAGATGCTGGGGAGACTGTCACCAAACAAGAGAATCTGCCAATTGGTGGGTCACGGAAATCCTGTCTTGTAGTTGGCCGGTGGCCCGAGACCACTGGTTCCAGAGACACTACTGCACCATCCTCATGTGGAGGCGAGCATCTAGGGTGACGTGGACCGTGGAGGCCGTGTGCCCAAGGAGGCACAGGAGAATCTGAGGGATGGTACCATACATCCTGGGCTAGAGCCCCAAGATGATTGGCTCTGTCCCTGGGCAAGAAGGCCTTTGTCTGGAGAGTGTCGACCTTTGCTCCAATGGACTCCAGACATTGCATTGGAAGGAGATGAGACTTGGGGTAATTTATAACAAACCCCAAGTGCAGTAGGAGCTGGATGGTGCATGTGGTGGCCTGCTGCACCTCTAAGGCCGTGCCTCCCTTTATGAGCCAGTCATCCAGGTAGGGAAAGACGAAGACCCCCTGGACCGCCAGGCATTTGGTAAAACCTCTTGAGGCAGAGACTAGGCCAAAGGGGAGCACCCTGTACTGAAAATGCCTGCCCCCCCACTATGAACCGCAGGTACTGCCTGTGGTTGGGGTGGATAAGGATGTGGGTATAAGCATCCTTGAGGTCTAAGGGCAGCAATGTTCCAAGGGAGAGCATCTTGAACTTCTTCCTTACCAGGAATTTGTTGAGGTCACACAGGTTGAGGATGGACCTTAGGCCCCCTGTTCTTTTTGGCACAAGAAAGTACCTGGAGTAGAACTCCTTGCTCTTGAGGTGGTGGGGCACTGGTTCCACTGCTTTGTCCTCGAGAAGACCTGCCAACTCCTTCAGAAGA
The DNA here is from genome assembly GCA_033557465.1 of Ichthyophis bannanicus. Taxonomy (NCBI): domain Eukaryota; kingdom Metazoa; phylum Chordata; class Amphibia; order Gymnophiona; family Ichthyophiidae; genus Ichthyophis; species Ichthyophis bannanicus. The sequence goes on along the minus strand of CM066049.1, from coordinate 110,762,538 downwards.
AGGTCCCGGTGGAGTGGAGACCTGAGGGGCTCTCTCAGGAAATAAGGGGGAGGTGTCTGAGTCAGATGGAGGAGGTAACCCTCCTTGACCACCTGAAGTGCCCAGTAATCGGTGGTAATGGACATCTACTTCTGGGCATAGAGGGCCAGACGTCCCCCTATGGGCTGCTGATCTCCTTGGGGTAGAGAGGCTATGCTCAAGGAGTCAAAAGCTCCCCCCTGGCTGGGCCGGGGCTGGTGCCTGGGGTTCTCGAGCCTTCGGCTTACGCGGGCCATGCCCATGTCCCTTGGCCTGCTGACGAGCCAGGGAGGCCTGATAAGGTGGGCAGTTTCAGTAAGAAGCTCCCTTCCTCGGGTAAAAGGACTTTTTACCCAAGCCCTTCTGTTGGGGAGGGGCAGCGGTCTTCTTAGAGAGCCTGGTCCTTGTCATGAAATTGGTCTCCAGCTTGGCAGCCTTGTCGGTCATGGGTTTGCCAAAGAGATTCTCTCCTTGGCAAGGGACATTGATCAATTTGTCCTGAACCCACTGCTCGAGGTCAGATGACTAAAGCCAAGCGGGGGCATGCACCGATGCACACCGCAGCTACCCAAGACGTTGACTTGAACCCATCATAGGCCGCTCGAGACATGAATTTGGAGCACTCACAGACTGCCTTGGCCAGGTTCTTGAACTTCTGCAAAGGTTCCTCGGAGAGACCAGCTGAGAACCTGGCGAGTTCCTTCCCCAGGTCTCTCAGGTACATATCCATGTACAGTTGGTAGGCCTGGATGTGGCAGATGAGCATTGAGCCCTGGTAGCACTTTCTGCCAAGGACATCCAAGGTGCAAGCCTCCCTGCCGGGGGGGCACTGAGGATTGTGTCTTTTGGCTTTTCAGCCGATGCATGGCCGACTCTACCACCATGGAGTTATGTGGCAGCTGTGACTTCTGGAAGCCCAAGCTCCGGCAGACTTGATACATCGAGTCGAGCTGTTTGCTCACCACCGGCACAGACGCTAGTGTCTCCCACATTTGGAGCATGAGCCGTCCCAGGAATGGGCATCGTGAGTGATTCCTGCAGAGAAGCCTTGTACTGGAAGATTTCCAACTCATCCGCCTGAGGGTCTTCTTCTGACTCAGTGGGGAATGCCAGGGCCTTAGAAATGTCCTTGACAAAATCCAGGAAGTGCATGTCCTTGGGTGTGGACTGCCACCGGGGCTCCAGGACGGGAGAGTCAGAGGGGACATCATGGTGGCGATGGGCACTGGGAGACTCCTCGTCCTCCATCTCCCACTCGGAGTATTCCATGGAGGACTGCTCCGCAGGCCTCAGGGCCCCTGTTGCCCTGTGTCCAGCACCTGGCATACTTGCCGGGGATGACTAAGGTCCCATTGAGCAGGACTCAGAGTGCGGCCTCTGCCGCGGATCGACTTGAGGTTGAAGGACCTCTAGGATCGGCTCTGCCTCTGGGGATGTCTCAGATGTCAAGGGCCTGGTAGTCAGGGCGGATAAATCGGTTGTATCAGACAACAGCACCCGCTGCTGGTCTATGAAGCCAGACAAACTGCACTCCAGGGCCGCCATTCTGGACTCCAGGCCAGAAGGCTCTGCAGCCTTTGGTGCGGGCACCGAGGAAGTTGGGCCTGATGCCAGCTCCCCCTAAGGGGAATCTTTGATGAGGGTGGTGTCTGGAGACCAAGGCCAGTCCGCGGTTGGCTCCTTTCAGGGGACCTTCACAGGCCGCTCCTTCTCTGATGCCTCAGACGAGCGTCTTAGACTGCGGGACAGGGCCTGGGAAGCCCCCAGCCAGTTGGAACCATCCAAGGATGCCTCCTTAAAGGGTTTTTTCTTCTTCCTGGGTTCCCTTGAGGGAGACCCCCTTTCTGAGGACCCACGATGAGGCTCAGGTTTGGAGGGTTCCGCCTGAGATGTTGGGGCCTCAGACGAGGTCCTGGCCTTAGGAGGCATCGGGAACTTGGGGAAAAACTTACCGTGCTGTTGCTGGCAGCTCTTGAGGGCCTTGCTAGACATCCTCTTGCAGAGACCGCAGGCCGCCGGGTCATGGTCTGGCCCAAGGCAGCGAAGACAGCAGTCGTGTGCGTCGGTCAGTGACATGATTTTAGAGTACCAATCACAGTTCTTAAATCCACTGGTAGTCATGGGGGAAAAAAAGTACCCCTGTGAGGTTGAAGACTCTCTGGGCTGCCAGCGGGAGAAAACAGGTGCAAAGATGCCAGAAAAGAAAATAACAAAAGAGTACAAAAATAAACTGAATCCGACACCGAGGTCGGTAGGTGGGAAGAGTACCAGTGCAATACCAGAGGCGAGTGTGAAACTCGGAGAGAGAAAAATCAACTTTTTCTGAGGAAAAGCCAGACAACACCTGAAGGGCTCCATGGAAAAAAGAAGACTGAGCAAGATGACACCCTTGGGCGGGAAGGGGGCCATGTATGCATTGTGGCATCTCCCAAAGGCTTTCTTTGAAAGCTGGGGGGATGCTTCTGCGAGGGCTCCATCGGTGCCGATGTCACCCATATGTGAGGACTGACTTCCTGCTTGTTTCCGGAGAAGGGCTTACAATCTAAGCAGTACCTGAAGCAATGGAGAATGAAGTGATGTGTCCAGAGCGGAATGGAGCTTAAGTGGGAGAAATAGAATTTCTCAGTCCACTACTTTAACCACTTGGCTAATCCTTGGCTACTTGGCCAGTTTTATTATGAGCTCTGTTTAAAATGCTGTATTTAAAGAACTAAACACACAAAAGTCCAGACATGTATAGGCCAAAGAATGAAGAACTTGTGTGCGGCACCTTGAAGGTAAATAACACATTTTTTTTCCTCTTACCTTAAGTCTCCTGTCTTTGGTCTGATTGATTGCTCTCACCAAATTGGATGTAACCTTGATATTGTTTCCAGTTGGATCTATTATGATGCAACACGTTAGGACATGCTAGATACTGTGCACATCAATGCAGCAACCATGTAGATAGGTTTAGAAGTGGGCATGATGCTCCCGGGTACTACGTAGACAAGCAGCATGAGGAACATGGCTGCCTAAAGTTATCTGAAGTAAACTGTATGCAAAAAACGGTCTACAATGTCCACTATTCTAGTCCCAGGCACGTGAAATGTAATGGGCTTTTTTTAGCATCTTTGGTGAGCAAAATGTGAAAGTTAGACAAGTTGAGAAAAATATTTGAAACGTATTGATAACTATTTCAGTGAATTTAATGAATGTGGATGACATGAGTGTATTCATTTCATCCAATAATTGTATTCTTTGTTTGAACACGCATCATATCGAGAACAATCCACTGCAGATATAAGTGCTTTTTGCAGATGGAAACAATCACTAACCTTTTCCTACTCTGCAGTTTTGGGTTGGATGATGCACAAATGACTAACATAACAATGTATCAAGAGACAGAACCTGAAATCAGAAATGTCTTTCGAAAAATCTACCAGTGCATTTGTTTGGGGTTTTTTGTTTGTTTTACTTCATAACCAATTTGCTAAGACCTGTCAGGAATGCGTTCTTTGAATTGGGCAGATTACTGCATCGTCTACTATTTGCTCTCCAATATACAGCAAAAAAGGCAACCCCATAATCAGGCTTATCCAAGTTCACTCCTTGAGGGCAGAAAACAGGCAAGATTTTCAGGGTGTCCCTAATGATGGATTGTCCATGTATTGATGCAGAGGTCCCTGATTGGACCTGTTCCAAAACCAGTTGTTCCCAATTACAAGAAATCCATGTTGCACACGTGCTTTCCTTCTCTATCTGCACATATGCAGCAGCAGGCAGCCGTCTATGGTGCAAAAATCCACCTCATGCTGCCTTCTTGCCTGCCACAGTGCGAGTGGTGAAACAAAAACTGGCCCCAGAAGCCCAGTCCTGCTGCAGTGTGCCGATGCCAACCCCATGCCAACTCTTTCTGATCTGGGACAAGTCTGGCTGCATGGCACTGCATGGCTCCAACACACAGTGGGACTCTGGCAAGCAGCCAAGGTAGCTCTGTGCTGCAGCCTGATGAATAGGCCTGGAGTGACACATTTGCAGTGGCGCCTGCAGCAGAAGAATTATTTCAATTTGCAGCCGCTGGCTTGCCTGTGGTAAGGGAGGCAAGACTGACTGGTGCAGCAGTCCCATGATATTGAAGTGGCTTAGTGCTGCTTTTTTGTGGGGGTTTTAATGTCCTGCCCACTGTAGTAACACAAGGGGACATGCTGGATTGTGAAAGGGGACATTTATCCCCCTCCAAATCCAGCACGCCCCTTACTTCAGAGGGCAGTATGAGAAACGCACCACAAAGCAGGGCTGTGTCTCTGCCCACTCCCAAAAAATCCTTGCTTTAGTGGGCAGCACAAAAACCACACACATAAGCAGCCCTGTTTTTCATGCTTCCCACTGAAGCAAGGGGACATGCTGGTTTGGAGGGGAAGCCAAGGGGAAGATTGTCAGCCCAGTAGGAGGGCAAGGGAAGCAAAGGGGAGATAGTGGATACCAGTGTTCTCATGGTGCTTTTAGTACATTATAGTTTTTATGGTGGAAAATTAGAGGGAGGGGGGCGAAAACATCGCTCAGCCCCATCCTGGCTAGTCCCTACACTGCTAAGCTCCACCCCGATCCGATGTCCCAGATTTGCAAACCAGAAATCTGGCAATCTTACCATGAATAGGCATGAGATAGATTTGCGTTTAGTGGAAGGAGTATGCATACAAATCTATCTCATGCACCTACTCTTGCCGCCTTGGTGGACAGACTAGATGGACAATGCTGGTCTTTATCTGCCATCAAATAAAGTGGTGTGCAAAAGTCTGAAATCACTTGAAAATCTGACGTTTTTTCAACTTTGTGACCTTATATCTTAATTTATTTTTCCTCCCAGTAGCTTTTTCTGTGTATCTCATAAGTGATAGATTTGGCTATTAGGGCCAACTTTTAGTATTGGTTTGGCCCTTATTTTCTGAGTTTGTTCCCCATAGTTGTCCTGTTGATAGATTTTCTGTGAAAATTGCATAATGTACATTGTTGGCCAACAATATATTATTGTAAGTATGCTTTAAAATATTAAGGACGCATGCCAGGTTTCCTTCATATTAATGTATGTGGCCTTGAAAAAGGCTGTTTTTATGTGTCAGTGATGTCTCAGTATTTGATGGGCCATCCTTTGTTCTTAATCACCTGACTGCACCTTGTTGGCATTGAATGAACCAGTCTGATAAGGTGATCGTTGGTGACAACGCAGTTCCAAGCTGCAATGAGTGACTCAATCAGCTCATGCTTTGATGTTGTATGCCTCTTGGATATTTTCAAGGCCACCTTGTGCCACAGGTTGTTGATTGGATTCAGATCTGGAGACTGGGCAGGCCAGTCCATTGACTTGATGTTGTTCCACTGCTTCCAGCTGATCACCTGTCTGGTGCACTGTCATCTTGGAACAGGAACTGGCCAGGAAACAGCTGGTGTGCTGATGGCACCATGCACTTTTGCAGTATGGTGATGTACTTGGCCCCGTTGACCATTCCATTGATGATGTGAAGACGTCCAACGCCACTGGCAGCCATGCAGCCCCAGACCATGACCTTCAAAGGATGCTTCACAGTGAGGTTGAGACACTCAGGCTTGAATTCCTCTCCAGGAAAACTCCTCACATAGGTGTGGGCCTGGTTACCAAACAGGCAGAAGGTGCTTTCATCGCTGAATAGCACCTTTTCCCACATTTCAGTCGACCAGGCTGAGTGCTTTCTTGCCCACACAATCCGGTTGCACCTTTGTATGTCAGTCATCAGTGGCTTATTCCGTGCTTTGCAGCCCCGGAGACCAAACTGCAGGCACCAGCAATGAACTGTTGATGAGCTGACAAAGACCTCACTCTTGTCTGACCACTCTCGAAGTAGCTGAAGAGAGGTCAACTTGCGATTAGTCAGTGAAATGCGTCATAGTGCATGATCCTGGCGTGATGTTGATGCATGTGGATGGCTGGAACGAGGCTTGTCCACCACTGAAGCCCTTTCTTTCTTCTTCTGTACAATCTTAACAACAGCCGCTCTGACTGCAGCCAACTTTCCTGGCTATCTGATGGCTTGAAAATCCTTCCTCGCTCATAAAGGTCACACGAACACGCTCCTCCGTCAGGGTCTGACTCATCTTCATGGTCGATCCAGAAAGCGTATGAAATTAAAAAATTCCGTGTGTTTTTTATAGCTGCACTGTTGGTAAATATCTGCATTGTGATTGGTTAGTGAAACCAGCCTCCTGATTGGTCAGAAATAACGTGTGCATATTGGATAATCTCGATCCAGTTTTGACACAGGATCCACAAAAGTCGCAGTAGCTATTTCCCAGTGTCTGTAAAGTATTTAAATTGGAAGCAAGGAATGCAAAAAAGTCAACTCTAATAACCAAATATATCCCTTTTAACGTGGTAGAAAGATGAATATGCTGGGCTAACGCAAAATTAAAAAAAAAAAAAAAGTTAGAAAGTACGAAAAACGCAAAACTCACAAGTGATTCCAGACTTTTGCACACCACTGTACTATGTTACTATATTCATTAGGGATATCCTGTAAATCTGGCCTGTTGGCATCCCTAAAGTACTGAACTTGGACAAGCCTGCTGCAAGGTCTGGGTGTAGAGAACACATGGGAGGCAATGACTGACATTCTCACATAGCAACCCAACTAGTTTCTGAGTTCTGCTCTTTATTCCTTCCTCAGTGAACTTGGCCCTTTTGCCTACCTTTTGTTTCTGGTCTTCTGCTTCTTTGTTACTTGGGACCCGATCTTCTAGAAGCATTTCACCTTGGGAGGGCAATCTTCAAAGATGTTACTTGGGTAAACCGGTCTTTACCCATGTACCAATCTCTCTTAATGTGGCTAAAAGCATGAGCATTGTGAACAGTGCTCATAGAAAGAAGGGGCAGGATTGGGTACATGCAGGGATCTCATGTTGAAATCCCTCCACACATTTTCACATGTCCATTCTGCAGCTGCTTTGAAGCAGCTGTCAATAAGCCGTCAGCCCAGGATGTGAAAGGGAAGCTCTCTAGGAAGTGTCCCTTTGAAAAATCAGTGTGTAGCTAGCGGGCACCTTGCAAGTTCAGAAGTAGTATGAAACGTGCTACTATTGAGGGGTAATTTTATAAAGCTCTTCTGTGTAAAGCCAGTTTTATGGGGTTTTTTTTATAAAAGCTCACAAGAGAGCAAACATGTAAAAAGTACACCAAAAGAAAGCGCGGGCCTACGTTTACAAGATCTGTGTGTAGGGTCTCCTGGAGGTGTACTCTGGATGGAAGAGAGGCAGGGTTGTAATATCCATGCATATTTTATAAAATATATAGATTCACATGTCGAGGACACACACACATTGAAACCTTCTTTGGAACAGTTGTAAATTTTTGTGCTATTTGCACTGAATCCAGGCACTTATGTCCCCTTTATAAAACAGATTTAAAATAGCCATTTTTTTGGACTTCCCACATGGCATCCAGTTCTAAAGGCAGGCCCTTTGTGGCTATGAGAAAATGCATAATCTAATTAGGCTCTTGGCAACATAGCAGGTGTGAAAACTGCTTGGCTCATCCAGTTGTGCCCAGCTCACCACACTTGCCTAGTCAAACCTATCTATTTTCTGGCTATTTCCAATGACGTACTGGAGGGAGCACAAGACAAGCCCTTGTTAAATAGTCTCATACAGAATGCTAAGGGGGGCAGAACTGGTACAAGTCCTCATAAGAAATTGGTAGCACATCGCTAATCGTCTCCCTCTGCGACCCTTACCAGTTGCTTTATGGCTGTTCCAAGCGTACTTGAATTCTGCCATCGTTTGGTGATGTTTGCAGGTTGGCTACTCTGGGCATCATTGGTAAGGCAATATTTACTCACATTTCCAGTGGAGAAAACACAAAAGTCAGTTTTACACAAACAGAAGAAACATTTTTTTTTATGGCATACAACGGTATGATGCTGATTTCTTGGCATCTGGAAAAACAAGGGTGTTACAAATTTCATTCTTGAAACTAATGCGTAAGTCATTTACTAGGTTACAGACTCGCACTCTGGAATACACGTCCTATTTCACTGCAGCTCAAATCTTAGTTACTGAAGTTTCAGAAAGGTGTAGCACAGTTTCTAATTAATCAACCAATTAATTAAGACAAGTTATAAACAAAATAGAGAATGTTATGGATCTGCGGTCTCTTAATGTACTAAAATAAGAAACACGTTTACTAAACTGTGCTTATGCTTAGTGTGGTGTTTGCTGTATGCTAAGTGCATTGCGACTAAAGGCTAGCACAGGACCCACGGTAAAAAGCCCACGTTAACCAGTTAGCAAGCGACTGGGCAAGGATTAGATGGGTTGCGGCAGAACATGGACCTTGATGACCCAGCACAATTAGTGTGTGTGTTTTTGGTGCTGTTGCTCTTAGTGCAGGTCACTTAACACCACCTCAGTGACATGGAATTTTTTAGTATTCTGGGTTAGGGTTTGGGCACCTTTTTTACTGTACGTGCCTTGAATGACTTTGGGCATATGCCAGGATAGAAATGTTTCTATATAAAATAAGTGCACTGGTGTTACCAGTTAGAACAGTGCCTTGCAGTTGTGATGCGCTAAAGACAGAGGGATAGATACGCACACTCACTGAGGTTAGCACGGGCTTCCATGCTAGATTCACGGCCCAATGGCATGCTAACAGTGCACTTTAGTAAACGCCCCTAAATATGCTATTGTCGCTAGAGTATTGTGATAGGTCGGTTCAAAATTACTAAAAATAAATACATAAAATAAACATTTAAAGGGGGTGTGAAAAAGAGGACAACACTGCTTCATTGTGTTCCAAACTTTTTCATTTATTGTAAAACGTGCAGAAGAAATTCATACTGTAAACAGTACTTTTTTTTTTTTTAAAGACTGAAGCCATAATATTTGTTTTCTTCATTGACTGCATGCCTTGAAAAGCCAGATTTACAGATAATTACTATACATATTTCCCATCCTAGAAAAATTGGCATCATTGCCAGTAAACCCCTCACTCTCTATGTACACAAATAGGTCCAGTTCTGTACACTTTTTAGCTTTACACATCACTATTAGTGAAATGGGAAAAAAGGCACGGAAGCACTAAACACGCGGGCTAACAGAACTTTCCATATTCATATGAAATCGCACTTATAATAGCAAAAACGCAATTGCAGCATGAGACCTGTGCACATCAAAACATCAAACATGGTATGAAAAATGTCATGGTTAACTCTCCCATTTGGAATTTATTTTCACCTATATATATTTTATTTTATTTTTATCAGCAGAATAGTCTTCAGAACACACATAGACACATGAACAGAACCGAAATGCCACTTTGTGTTTGGAATACATTGATTTTGGTGACAGCAAGTTCAAAACTATAAAATATAAGGAAACCCCGTCATTTTCTGCCAAGTCTTAGCTGGTCAGCATTTTCCACTCTGTAGTGAGACAAGGCCCAGCAGCAACTCCTAAGGCCCAAGCACGGAAAGACAGATACAAAAATAAGCAAATAAAACTCCCTGATGCCAGACAGTGACATTCCCCGTAAGCGCAAAGCAACTTTCCTCCTCCGCCAGGGTCAAGCTCTCAGGTAACCTTGACATGCACTGACTTTCAACCAATGCTGCTGTTTTGGGAAAAATGTCTAAGGGGGAGGAAACCAAATACAATAAAAATATTCTATTTTTGTACACTTATCACATACAGTCATCTGCTTGTTCTACCTATCACTTAACAAATTGCTTGGCGATTCTAACAGGGCGTGGTATAATGACGGATTTAAAATCGCTGCATTGTTCTTCATCAAGTCGAGTCATTTTTATGTGAAGTGTCAAGCTCTCTAACAAATAATGGCTGCCAGACAAATCAAGTTCCTCATCTTAAAGCTGGGGCTAAATAATTTATAGCTTTAATCTGCTCACTGAGGTGTGCAGTCTATGGCAGCAATTATAAATGCAAAGAGAAATTACAGCTGAATGCCTTTACTGCATTAGAAGCCATGTGATGAGGAATCGTCTGCTCATTTTCAACAATAGAGGGCAAGTTAGTGTCACTGCATTACAGGGGTTTTTGGTTCTGCTTTTGCTCTGTCTTCCATTTACCACAGAATTGTCAGTTATTGTCTCTGACAAAAATACAAAGTACTGAGGAAAAACACATTCAACTTGACGGCTACAAAAAATAAAAAGGAGGAAAGTGAGAACACAGGGTAAGATCATTTTATTACCCTTGAATCATACCTGTTTTTCATGAACTTATAAATGGGCTCACTGCAGACAGCCATTTCTGGGTGCACCCCACCCAGCTTTCTTTAAATGTTCTGAGCTTTTCTATCTGTGTCAGAATCGTGGGGGGGGTGTTGGTTGGGCACAAAAAACTAAGCTGAAACGCGAGCATTCACAGTTGGTAAGCCATCACCATGGTGGCCATGAGCATGCCCGGAAAGGAGAACTTCCTATCCAATATTCAGGAAAAGCAATGGCTTCTCTACTCTGAAAAGCAAGACCACCCAAACAGCCTCACTGCTTCGTACAATGATTTGCTTTCATGCAGACAGAAATGAAGATGCTAGATAAGAAGATCTAGCGCTTCAGCAATAGTCTTTGAAAAAATTATTGGGCAGAGCATTTCCTGAGTACCTGTGGCTACTAGAAGAATGCTCGATGTAGCGAACACCCAGTCCTCGGTGTACACCCAGTCAGTCATGTTTTGAGGATTTCCACAATGAATATGCATAGTGTAGATCTGCATACAATGGAGACAGTGCATGCAGATTTACGTATCTCATGTGTGATCATTGTGGATTATCTTTAAAACCTGACTGGCTGGGTGTGCGCTCTGAGGACTGGGTTGAGATTCACTGCTCTATGCTACTGATTCACACCTAGTGCAGCTTTATTCACTAGATAAGCTGAAACAAGCTATATTGTTTTGTTCCAGAGAATTTGCATCTAGTAAAAGGCCAGGTACTGGTCATGCATATAACTGCATAACTTTTCTTATTTAAGGAGAGCAATCATGTTTTTAATTTTCCAAATATACATTTTTGATTCTAACGACTCACCGCCTTCTATATGTGGTTGCAAAACCATGCTTAAAATGTTGACAACAATATTTGTCTTATTGAATCCCAGCCTTCATGAAAAGAACCCGTAGTGCCACAGAGGATGATCTCAAACTAATGCTGAAAAACCATTAGGGGGTATGTTTACTAAACTGCGGTAACGTTACAGACCACGTGCTATGTAACGTTAACGCTCATTAGGTAACGTTAATGTGCGGTATGTAACGTTAACGCGCGTTAACATTACTTAACAATCATTAACGTCCCTGGCTGTGATAAACACCACAGAGGGTGGAGAGAGGGTGGGGGGAAGGGTTCAATGGGCGGGGAGAGGCTCCCTGCACACTAACGCGCTGAACTGAAGGGCTGAATCCTACCACGAATGAAAACCTGCTGTTAGATGCACATTTGCAGGAGAGAGAAACCATTTTAGTGTCAGCAATGTATAACATAGACAGGGAGCCCAAGAAACGTGATAGTAGTGCTCCATGTCCAGCACCACCATAGTGCCCAAGTATGAAAGGCCACTATGGCGATGGTGCAAGTGGGGCATAGGAGGCTGCAGGCGGGACATGTAGCGGGGGCCAGCAGGGGCACAGATTGGACTAGGCAGGCGCCTAGGAACATAGAAACTGGAAATCATCATGACAGCAGCTGACAAAGTCCAAACACAATCCACCTACATCTACCTGGTCCACCTGAGCTAACAGTTGCCAGGGCACTGACCTGACATCCTCCCAGCCAGCCCTCCCCCAAGCGGAAAGAACAGACTATTGGTAGGCGGTGATGGGGGGGGGGGATGTGAGGATGCTCATGTATGCCCCAGACCCTGCTCCCTAGGCGACCACCTACCCACACAGTGGATGGCCTGGGACTGCGCACTACCAGCACCGACAGCATATGGCCATGTCAGCATGACAGGGGTGTGTGTACCCATGCTGGAGGGGGCAGTGGCACCTGCCTGCAGTGGACCTAGGCCATGCCCTGTACCAGTACGTGGTGTGCAGTGCAACATAAAAGGTCTGGCTGAGGAAAGGTACAGGTAGCCCCAGGGACCACCATGCATCTCTGGCAACAGTGTGGTGCAGTACACCCAGTGAGTGTGTCCAGAAGCAGACGGTCACAGGTTCAAGCCCCAGCTGTGGTTCCTGCAGAGCATGTCCCTATGTTTTACCCTACAATGCAGATACAACAGCAACATGTGTAAAGCCCAAAGCAGCGGCGAACAGGTGTACAAACACCCACTCACATAGGCTCCACAATCCAAAGATGCATGGAGAGTCAGGCTGTTGGCCCCAGCATTGAGCTGAAGTTATCATCAGGGCACTACTACTACCTCCTGCACAGTTTAGCAATGTCGGCACTGTGATCAGGACCAGTGTGGCGGGCAGGGTTGCCAACCACCCCTATCTGTGCACAATGCTGCAATAAGAGTGTGTGTGTGTATGTCTATCCATTGTTTTGTGGCTGCCCACACCTCACCGGGCCCACAATGTCCCACTGTTACCAGCGTTAGCCTGAATATGTGCATAATGAGGAGCAAAGTGTTGTGGGTATGGCCCGGACAGGGCGGATTGGCCAGGATGTATCTTCACAGGGTGTGGGGCAATGGCTGGGACACTGTAGTGCCCGACCACTGCCTGCATGGACAGGGTGGCCACAGCATGGCATGCTGGGAGGGCACTCACTCTGACCGAGCAGTGACCATGGCATGTCTAGGTTCCCACATAGCACTCTATATTATCTGCCTCCAGTGATCCTGTTGTGTCCCCAGTGCTGGGGCCCCAATCACTGAGATGCCTGCTTGGTGCACATAGTTCCTCTGTGAGCATGCACTATGGACTGGCTAGTGGACAGTCTGCAGTTAGACTGCATGGTGCGAACACCTATACGGTGCAGTCTGACTGTGCTGTATGCTGGTGATTGGCAGACAGTGGTGTGAGGCAGTTGGGGTTTTCCAGAGCTAACCCCATCATTGCTGCTGGTCTGCCACTGCCCCAGCCACAGGTATGGCTCTAGCCCACCAAACCTGGAGGGCTGTCACATACCAGCAGGATGGAGGTTGCTTCACAGGGTCTGGGGCACCTGTTCCTTACCTACAAAAAGGGTGATGTGTGAGCCCTTTGGGGTATGTAATGTATACCATTTTGAACTATCAAGGCACTGCTACACAAACCTCATGCACGTTTGGAAACCCCTCTGCCCTGATAACAGGCGCCCATGTCAGCCAGACCCTAACTCAGGGTACACACTAATCTGGGTGGTCTGGTCCCAGAGGGCCACATGTGACCTGCAGGATACAGATGGACACCGAATTACCTTCAGCTGCACTACAAGGAACACCTGTCACACACTGGCAGTGATGGGGATGTACAGCAGGGCCTATCTCTAGCACCACATGTACTGCGGACCTAGTGCTGGGCACCCATCCTATCCCTCAGGGAGAACACAGAACCTGCACAATGGCATGGTTTGTAGCTACTCTGTGCCAGTATCACACACTGTCAGTTCGTCTTTCCAAGCTGAGGTATCGGAGAGGTGCACTGAAGACCCCATTTGCTGATCAGCTGTAGACAGCTATTCAGCATGTGCATTGCATCATGGGTACTGGTGGGGTTACCCTATCCTGGCACTCAGAGCAGACAGTTTGTGCAGTGACCTGCAGTCCTTCTGTACCCAGCCATTGCTGTGACATACACCATGGAGGTATAGCCTACTGGTTAATACAATGCCATTCTTGGCAGTGTTCATGGGTTCAATGCCTCATTGTTCCCTCCTCTCATGCCTGTCCTACTCAAATAGTGTGCATGCCTGTAACAGTCATGTTTTTTGCAGATTTGTGCTGCCAGCCCATAATACCCTCGCAACAATTGCCAACATTCCCTCGGCCCGTGTATCTGCGTCTGTCAGCTGTGTAGAGTCCTGTCTGCCTCTGCAGGCTGTCACCCCATGTCCTGCACTGTTACCCTTTCCTGCATTGTGCCTCTTCATGCTTGCCTTACCTGTGCCTGATCTGCATGACACCACCACTCCTCTGTCCACCCATCATTGTTACTATCCTGCCACCTCTGCCTCCACTGGGGGACACGTATTCCCATTGTCTGCCACCAACTGTCTTTCCAGTACTTTACATTGCCAACACCATGTGCTGTGGTACAGTTGCCCCCACCATGTTTTCCATCAGTACTGGCAGCCCATATGGGATGCCTACAGATATGGCAGGTCCAGCGGCTCCCAGCTCTCCCTCCTTCACTCACCTGTTCATTGCCTTTCCTAAGTGCTCTATCTAGTGTCAGGGCTACATCTGTCTCTGTTCCTCACAGGTCATGCATGTCATCCTGCAGCACCTTGCAGCCCTTAGGCCACCATAACCTATGGTTCCGTAACCCAGGGTGCCCTCTAAGGTGCCCTGTCCAGGGGTGCCTAATATGGCGCATAGCCTAAGGAGCCCTAATGTATAGGACACCTTACAAAGCACCTTACGAGGCACCTAACAAGGCACCTTATAGGGCACCTAATGAGGCACCTTATAGGGCACCTAACGAGGCACCTTTAAAGGTACCTAACAAGGCACCTTATAAGGCACCTTACTTATACGGCTCCCTACAAGGCGCCTTGTACCGCGCATTAGTTTGTAATATGCGTTAGCTGATACGGCTTGCTGTAACGATGCACCACCCACGCCTTTATATGGGCATCTGTACCTTTACCGCGGAACCTAACGTGAATGACATTACCGCAGTTTAGTAAACATACCCCTAGGTTAAAATACTCTAGCATGGGTGCCGAGTACTAAGATCCCACCATAGATATCTCTACAGAAGGAAAAAAAACTGTTCAACCAAAAATCCCCTTAGGACTACACAAGATTAGTAATGTTTTGTTAAATCCTGAGGCATTATCACCCCCCCCCCCCGTCTTCCCCATCCCCCTAGAGCAGGAGTTTTCAACCAAGTCTTCGGGACACACCTAGCCAGTCAGATTTTCAGCATAAACACAATGAATATGCATGAAGGACATTTGCATGCACTGCTTCCATTGTATGCAAATGTCTCTCATGCGTATTCATTGTGGTTATCCTGAAAACCTGACTGGCTAGGTGTGTCCTGAGGATTGGGTTGAGAACCCCCTGCCTTAGAGCCTACAAGAGAGCCAAGACTATAACAGGCCAGAAGCTAAGGTTGTTTCTGGTGCAGGTTTTAACCACCCATTTCCCAGACAATTCTACTGGCTCTACTATTATCAGGGACCAGCAAAAGGGTGTAACACTAGCTTTGCGTAAGGGCAGTAAGCACATACCTTTCTCCCGCTCTCAGCTCCCTTTTGGCTGATTGGGTCTGAGGTAATGCACAGGATCAGTAAAGTGGCCAGTGGCAGAAGTAGAATGACACCTTTTGCCTGCCCTCCCCTAATGCAAGCATTAACGCAATCAAATGGGAGGACATGAGGGGGACAAAGAAGACCTACCTCAGCAGCCCAGCATCACTCCTGGACCTCAAGAGAAGGAGAAGAACTGCCCCTTATCCTTGGAGGCACAAGGGAAGGCCTAGGTAAACAGATTGGCAGGGCTGGATTGAAGAGTGTTAAAGGAATATATGGATTTAAGGCCTTGGATGTTTGAAATACATCTCTCTTGTTTTATTTATAAAAAGATCTTTTTCTATTATGTCATATAAGATGGGAGGCACCCTTGATGTGATCAATAAGGTGAAATATTTTTCTAGGGCAGCCACTCAAGTTAAAGTGTTAACCCTACACTAAGGCCCATGGACATGACATTTTCAAGTCTTGAATGAACAGAAGGGCACATTTTTAATGAGGTTTTCCACTGCTCATTTCTCCCCCTCCCTTTGGATCGGGGCACTGACTGTAATCCCTACAGAACTTGGTGCTTTCCAGCTGACAGAGCACTTGGAAAATATTTGATGATGAGCCCCTCCCCTAAATTTTGCAGCAAGAGCAACTGCAATTAAAATGTGCAACCAGCAAAGTTGATCTTTTACCCCATGTGTCTTTTGTTTTGTAATGCTGACATTAATAATTTTCTGGTAATGCCAAACCAATAAAAAGTCATATTTAATTCACCGAATGGTCATTTTGGTGTTTAATGACAGCCTGCTGAACTCCTAACTGTATTGATACAAACTTATCTTGATAATCCATTCTCCGAACCAATGGAACACATATAGAAAAACACAAACTTCTGAGAATTTTCTTGAAAAAAAAGAATAGTTACAAATTATTAGGACATTTTCATACAGTGATGCAAGGGTTCAACTAATACGTTTTTTTCTATAACAAAAATGTCAAGCCAAAATGTGAGAAAATGGACACAAAATTTACCCAGTGCAAGGGGGAGGGGGGATGTAATTCAGATCTCAATTTTGTATGGCTAACTTCAACAATTAACCAAACAAACCTTTTGAATACTGACCCCCATAAACTCTGGATAGTGCACCAATTTGTGCTCACTCTTCAATATGAAACAATTATTGGGTCTATTTACTAAACCGCATTAAGGAGTAAGTGCTAGGGCTGTTCCCAGCCTTTGGGGAAGATGGTCATGCCACTAACATGGGCAATGGTCACAACAATCGTGTGAATGGCATGGTTGCTAACATGGAATGCAGCTAGCCACACCTTTGAAGGTGACATTAATTGTTCTGTGCTATCTGGCATGTTGGCTGTTAATGTCGGGCAAAGACACTCACAATAAAAGCAAGGTACAGGCACCATCCACTTCCTACCCATTTTTTAAACATGTCAGCTAATGCATGTTGTTAACATTAGCTATTAACACAAGACCATGTTGAGATATGCCTTACTGGGTCCAACCAAAGGTCCATTAAGCCATCCTGTTTCCAACAGTGGCCAATCCAGTACCTGCCAGCCTTTACCACATCCTCTAGTAACAAATTCCAGAGTTTGATTACATGTTGAGTGAAAAAAAATATTTCCTCATATTGGTCTTAAATGAGTTACAATGTAGCTTTATTGGGTGTCCTCTAGTCTTTCTACTTTTTGATGGAGTAAATAATTAATCTACCTGTTCCACTCCATTCATTAATTTATCGATCGCTATCATATTTCTCCTCAGCCATCTTTTTTTCCAAGTTGAAGAGCCCTAAACTTTTAAGCCTTTTCTCATGGAGGTATCCTTCCATTCCCTTTAATAGTTTGGTGGCTCTTCTCTGTACCTTTTCTAATTCTGCTATATCCTTTTTAAGATATGGTGGCTAGAACTGCACACAATATTCAAGGTGCACTCTCATCATGGAACGATAAAGAGAGGATTATAATATCCTTGGTTTTATTCTCCATTCCTTTACTTATGATGCCTAGCATTCTGTTTGCTTTCTTGGCCACCGCTGCACACTTAGAAGAGGGATTCAACATATTATCCAAGATGATTCCTAGATCCTTTTCCTGGCTGGATCTAGGTGTCATCATGGGTAATGCGACCTCCTAACATGATTTAGTAAATAGACCACTTTGTACTATAACCATATTGAGTTTTTCATATAATATCACATTGATAATAAATATGATGATGATGTGAAGCAAAAGCCTACAAGCTGAAAGAGGTGTGAAGTTAGAACCATGCATGGATGATTTAGACCACGCAGCAAATAGGATACATTCAGTATCATGGAAGTTGGGTGTACCATGCCGCAGTTGATAAGCGGCACTATCAAACAGAATTTGTCTCTGTGTTGAAAATAAGTCCCTTTCAGTTTCAAAATGTGAGTAAGTGCATCAGTTTAGTAGGGGCTGAGAAGGCTGGCCAAAAAACCTAAACCACACCGTGAAGAAGAAAAAAGGCATGGGGCATTACCAGAAGTGGATTCATGCAGCTTGTCCATTGTGGGCTGATTAGCATGAGAATAAAAAACTCAGTTCATGGAGACAACAAGGTAGAAAAAGGAGCTACAAAAATGCAGAAAATACCAAGGAATGTAATATAAATGAAGGCAACAATATCAATAATAATGTACCTAAACAAGCTTTGCTTATTGAACATAACATGAAAAAAAGAGGATATCTAGAAGACCGATAAATCGGACTCAAGATTTTTTAAGTTTTATAGTGTTTTCTACTCCTAAGTACACAGGGGTTTTTTTCCCATTGAAAGAAAAAAGCTCTGCATCATCAGAAGAGTAAAACTCACTTTTTCTAGGTCCTGCACACCTTCATAACTATTCCTCATCTACCTCAACTACAAATTGGGAATGATGTTCAGGGGACTTGCTGTGCGTTTTGCTTAGATGCAGTTTCACTGCATGTTTGCTTGCAAATGTCCGGCAGCACAACTTACACTTGAACTTAGAGTCTGTGTCTTCTTCTCCAGCTACGGTTTGAGGTGATCTCTGAATGGATGCCCTTGAGATCTCTCGTTTTGCCTTGGTCTGCTGTTCCACTGCCAGCCTATTCATGTCTTTCATTTGGAAACCTAGATGAGATTCTAAGTGGCTAATGTAAGTAGATGGGGTTCTATACTGAGATGCACAGTCACTACAATAAAAGATGGGGTGCCCTTTGTCCATGTTTTTCAAAAATTTTGTTCCTCCAGTTTTTCTAAGTTGGTATTTGACATTTGCCAACCAGTGGCTAATGGTGGTCATAGACAGGCCAGTAAATTTAGAAATCTGCATGCGTTCTTGAGGACCTAGATCAGATAATAAATATTTACCTTCCGATGTTTGGAAGAGGCTGGAAGCAAACTGAGCTTGCAAAATCAGAAGATGTTGTGGATTCCAATTTGACTGCCTACCCTTTCTTTTGTGTAAAGACGAGACCTCTGCTGAGACATCTTCAAAACGTCTGACATCCATTTCCAATTTCATTGATGCAATCCTTGAAGGAGCAGCATGTTTTGGGGTCGTAGCTTTTGGAAGAACTTTAACCATATCTGCAATATCGGAGAGCGCATGTTTCTGTGGCAGGGAGGTACAAGACTGTGCTTGGGATGACTCTGCTTTCTTCTTTTTGGATTTGGTGAGATCTATAGGCTGATCACTGTTCTCAAATAAATAAGGACTGTCTAGACGGGTAGGCCTCGGTGGAGCAGGAGATGAAACAGGTTTCTCTAGGGCATTTAGGTTGGGTTTCTGGAACATGGAACTTGAGCTCGAGCTAGGACTTGAGTTGGTCTGGCAACGTAAAGGTTCAGTGGCCTTCCCTAAGTGATTATTCAAAACAGACTGCAGGGCACTGAGTGGATTCACACAAGGTAGCTCAGAAGAATGGTTGGAGATGCTTTTCAAAATGGCACATCCATTACTAAGCGTCGATTCTAGAGATTCTTTGATCTTGCTTTTATTTTTCTCGCCATGTTCTCTTGCACTCTCATCCTCTTTTATGAAAAGAGATTCTGGCTCTTTGGACTCCGAGCAAGCATCTGTTTTAGGAAAAGGTTCCTCTTCATTTTTGCATAGTGAAACAGCTTCTGCTTGGCCACTCTCTTTACCAGCATCCTTCTGCATTTCATCAGGGTCCTCATGCTCCTTTTTCACTTGAATACACGGGGAGGCATGGGATGGGACAGGAACCAGAAGTGTTACTTTACCCTTTGGAGCAATGGGCCTTAATTTGTTAGTGAATGTTGGCCTAATTTGCAGGACTTGGGAACCTACTGGCAAGGAAGGCTTGATCACTTCGGAGAGCTGATAAGCTGCATGAATACTAGGGTACGCACTCCAACTCGGAGCTCCATTTTGAGCTTTATTGATAGCTGTGGTGACAGTATTTTCCAAAGACTTCAAAATGTCCCCTCCACCCTTTGAACCATCTTCTAAGTCTTCTTCTCTAAGATACTGGTACTTTAGGATAGGATCAAATGGTCTCTCAGGAATATCTTCAAGCACTTCATTCTGTCGTACTTTTTCCGCTTTGTTTGTTTCATCCAGTTTATCCCTTGGACTCTCTTTCTTGAACTCTGATACGGGTGTTGTGCAGTCTGATGACACATGACTTGTTGCCTTTGAAGCCTGTGAGTCACTTGCTGGCGATTCAGACAAGGATTGCATTTTTTCGACAGCTAAGGGGTCCATAACTAGCTGCTTCCCTTTTTTGGAAGCAGAGCTAGTGACTTTCAAGAAGTGGCCTGTTACCATCATGTGTGTAGTGAGCTGCTGCAAGGTATCGTGTGAACTGCCACATTCCATGCACTTCAGAATCTGGGACTTACAGGCCTCAAACTGCCACGTGTAACTGGCTCCATTCTGGTAGCCATAGCGGTTGTTGGATGGCAGCTGTATATTTGCAGCTTTCTGAGACAAACACACATCTGCAAAAGATCCTGTTGTAGAGTCTGGTGAACAAGGCCGGTTAACATCAAACACACGTTTCCTTGGAGGAGTTACCATTTTTGAGGAAATGGCGGGTACTGGCTCCTTCAAAGGCACTTTTTGGTAATGTTTTGTTTTTATCATATGAACACTCAAATCCTGAAGGGAATCAAAAGAGTCGCCACAGAACATGCATTTCAGAACTTTTTGTGCATCCTCCTTATCCATATCCTGAAACGCCCTTTTTCTGGATTTGGAATAACTGGCAGATTTGTGCTTGTCCTTTTTATGGTTGTCATCCTGGTAGTGGCCAGTTTCATTCATGTGGACTGTTAGTTCTACCAAAGTGTCGTAGGCTGCACTACACTGCCTGCACCTGAACCTGCTGGCGCCCGTAAACACAGTTCCGCAGACTTTGCTGCTCTGTCGATATAACTGAACTGAACTGAAGAGGTTTGGCTTGGACATTGGCTTTGAAGGTAAACTCTGCTGCAAACTCTTTGATAGTGCATCATGGTGCCAATCAAAGTCACTTTTGTTCCCACCATTTCTACTATCGCAATTTCTTCTCTCCGTGTTAGATAACTTTAGACCCAACCCCAATCTTGTCCAGTAGGAATCTGACAGGATATTTGCATAGACCGCTGTCATTTTATGCATGCAGTCATGGGTTAAGACATCATTCTGAGCTTTGTGGTTGATGTTAGGTTTTTGATCCTGGACATCTTTTGAAGAAATGCTTTTCAGATCTGCCACCTGATCGCTAGCGTCACTTAAAAGGGATTCGTTTTCCGCATCCTGATTGGACATATGGCTTACTGGAGAATTCTGGTAACTAAAACTACCTTTCTGCTCAGTTCCCAGTTCCTGCTCTTCATCGGTGGCAGTATAATTACTGCCCTGAAGCTGAGGTCCAGAGTTATTGTCGTCATCTTCCTCTTCCTCATCTTTCACCTCTTCATCCTTTAGGTCTTCTTCTTGGACATAACCTGCAACATAAAACAGATACAGTGAAGTAACATTGGTAACATTAACCTTTGATTTCAGATGTTCCTAGAATATCAAATGAGAAGTTTAGTAGCCTATTAAAGCATGCCTAGAGAGGGCCAAGCTGGTGCATTTGGTGGGCCCTGGCCTTTTTTTTCTCTTGAGTTTCTACATTATAATGTCACTGTCTGGTTTTACTCCTTGCTCCATATATCCTTTTGGACTGGGCTCTTATTTAATCTGCAGTTTATGACCTGTTACTATTGAAAATGAAAAAGCCAATTATGTCTTTTTCTGTAGCTTACAGTTTTTTATTGGCAGATGGCTGTAATTCTTTTTAAGTATCACAGCTTCTGCAGTTAATAATCTTCCTGCCTTGGAAATATAACTTCTAACTATACTTTAATTGGAGAGGTAGTAATTTCAAACATGAGCTTTTTATTTAGGTTGTATTTAATACGCAAATCCTATCTTATTTAAGTTGGTGACAAGAATCACCTAAGAGAAGTTCTTTAATTGTCCTTTTTTGCAGGATGAAGTGCTCCTGGGCATTTATTTATTTAACAGGCTTTATATACAGCTTTATCATTTCAGTCAAAGTGGTTTACATTGTAACTTAAACTTGGTAATGTACATTAAAAAGGAGCATTGATAACCTTCCAATGCCTCAAAAAAATCCAAGTTAAGTGACTTGCCCAAGACCACAAGGAGTGCTAGTGGGAATCAAACCCTGGTCTCTGGTATCCAAAGCCAGTGCTCTAACCATTAGGCTACTCCTCCACTCCATATGAAAAATTTAGAGGCCTGTTTACTAAAGTGCAGTAAGATTCTGCAGTTACTGCATGTTAATTGCCAAAATTATGATGTGGTAACTATAAAACCTCTGTGTTAACTGCTGGAGCTTCTCCAACAATTTCCTATTCAGGTAATGCAAAGAACTTTATTTATTGCCCGTTACCTGCATTGCAGATAATGCGATGCAATCAGCTGTACCTGCTGAGGTGACGCTAACTGCCTTAACAGATGGCTTCTGTATTAACTGTAAGATGCAGTCCCCCCCCCCCATTCCCCACTCCCCTTGCAAAGACCGCAAAGGCACCACATTAACTCTTAGCGCATGCTAAATGCCACATTAACAACCAATGCAGCTTGGTCAACAGACTCCTTAGCAGACTACAGGGGGGGGGGGGGTTCCCACATCTAAAAAGCAGCATTTACGCTTCTGGATTGACTGGCATATGCAAATGCCATTTTAGAACTGGGGGATTTCAGATGTGGAAAAGCTCGCCACGTCCAAATCCCCTGGGGGACCTACAATGCAGATGTGGATTCCCCATTTCATAAAGGGAATCCATGACTTGCTGCAAATACTTGAACGTTGGCATCTACACCTGCCCCAAGGCATGAATAAATGTTTGCTGATAGGGACAGCTGTGAATGCTGAGCTCGGACCCCACCTCCGATCAAAGCCTCGACACTGGTGATCAAACCCCATGTGATTACTACTCTCTTTCCTCCCCCCGAAAGCACAGTAGCAAAGTCACCTTCCCCCATCGATGTCCCAATGCTGTAAACCTCCTCCCTTGATAGCTCTCCTGATAATGGCAACCACCCCAAGGGTCTCCACAACAAATATACCCCCCCGGCAACCTGAGCCTCTTATAAAATAAATATGACTCCTCCAAAGAGACAACAGGAAGAGCTAGTTTAAAAAAAGAGCAGAAATGCAGAGCGACAGAAAGATGTAAAGTGTGGCAGTCAGATGTATATGGTTTACGGTTTATTAAACTTTCTATACCATATGTGGCATATGCTAGGGTACAAAGAGCAGGGGTATCGAGAAGCACATGTACAGAACAGAGCTGACAGAGGGCAGGGAATATGGCAAAATTCTGCAAACTATGAGATACAATATATATAATTACATAAAATTATGTAATTATACCGTGCTATGCTTTATTCAGGAAGGACGGGGTAGGAAGAAGGGGAGGACGAGTGGCACTATAAGTAAAATATCATATTAAAGCTACAGAATTACAGGGCTTACAAGGGAGGACGAGGCACTGTGGGTTCAACTAGAAAGGTGAAATGGGGAATCTTTTTGCATTGGTGTGATATACAGATCTAACTCACAGGGAAAGAAGTGGAGGGAGATTTAGCCAGAAGACATACACAGTATTGCCATGAAAGGAGAAGTGCCCAAGATTTCAATATGCTGGATGGCGATTGGCACATCCCTGCTGCAGTGTCATCTAGAAATAAGGAGATCCTAGATTCTCTAAAGGGAGAATAATTTCAGCAGCTAGTAACAGAACCCACATGTGAAAGGGCCATACTGGACTTGGTGCTTACCAATGGGGAAAGTGTTTCTAATGTAATAGTGGAAGATCATCTCACATCCAATGATCACCAGACAGTGTGGTTCAGTATTAGGACTAGGACTGAAAGTCCATTCAAAAGCAAGGGTCCTAGACTTTAGGAAAACTAACTTTGCCAAGATGGGAAAATATCTCAAGGAGTCGTTACCTGGATGAGAACAGCTGGGGGATGTAGGAAAGCAATGAGCAAAACTGAAAGGGAATAATTTAAGGGCAACTTGTTAGGAAAGTAAATACACGTAAAAGGAAAAAGAGACCACTATGGTTCTCAAGGAGTGGAGGAGTAGTCTAGTGGTTACAGCAACAGCATAGTACCCAAGAGATTAGGGTTCTATTCCCACTGGCACTCCTCATGACCTTGGGCAAGTCACTTTACTCTCCATTGCCTCAGAACAAAAGGCAGTCTACTTCCGATTATACCTTGGCAAGAAAACCAAAGGGCTGCTGCGTCATCAGGAGTCAGCACTGACTTGACAGCACTTAAAAAAAAAGTTTCTCAAAAGAAGTAGCTGAAATGGTGAAGAAAAAGCGAGTGGCCTTCATAAAACACAACAGATCACAGAAAGAGGAAGACAAGCATCAATATTTGGAAAAGAGAAGCTTGGAAAGTAATCAGGAGAGCAGAGATACAAATAAAAGAAAGAATAGCCAGTGCAGTAAAATGGAGGGACAAAGCATTTTTCAGGTATGTTAGTAAGAGGAGGAAGTGGTATTGTCAGTCTCAAGGGTGAAGGGGAGGAATATGTAGAAGCTGATGAGGACAAAGTAGAATTGCTTAACAAATATTTTTGTTCTGTGTTCACAGATGAAGGACCAGGGGCAGGACATCAGAAAACACCCACAAATAGGACTAGAAGTGAAGGGGATCTTGAATGATTTTCAGAAACATAGAAACATGATGACAGAAAAAGACCACATGGCCTATCTAGTCTGTCCTTCCATATCAACAACTACAACAGTCCCCTTTTTACCTTTAGAGATCCTGTGTTTGTCCCATGCTTTTTTGAATTCAGTTACTGTCCTCATCTCTACCACCTCCACTGGTAGACTATTCCACGGATCCACTACTCTTTCCGTAAAAAAATATTTCTGCATATCACTCCTGAATCTATCTCCCTTCACCCTCATCCCCTCATAGCAGAACTTGCTTTCAATTGAAAGAGGCTCTCTCCCTCAACATTTATGCCACGGAGGTATTTAAACATCTCAATCATATCACCTCTATCCTGCCTTTCCTCTAAGGTGTACATATTAAGATCCTTCAGTCTGTCCTCATATGCTTTATAATGAAGACCACTAATCATTTTAGTAGCCACCCTCTGCACCGACTCCATCCTGTTCACATCCTTTTGAAGGTGCGGTCTCCAGAATTGCACACTATACTCCAAATGAGGTCGCACTATCACTATCACCTCCTTTTTTCTGCTAGCCATTCCTCTCCGTATGCACCCAAGCATCCTTCCAGCTTTTGCTGTCACCTTTTCTACCTGTTTAGCTACTTTAAGATCATCAGACACAACCACGCCTAGGTCCTGTTCTTCTTTAGTGGACAAAAGTACTTCACCCACTATACTACATTGCTCCCTTGAATTGCTGCAGCCCAAATGCATGACCTTACATTTTTTAACATTAAATCCCATCTGCCAAATTCTAGACCATTCTTCAAGCTTAGCTAGATCCCTCCTCATGTTATCTACACCTTCCTGGGTGTCTACTCTATTGCAGATTTTGGTATCATCCACAAAGAGGCAAAGAAGACTGTGTTTGTGAGGAACTAGCTAAACTAAAAGTAGACAAAGCGAGGGGCTAGATGGCATACATCTGAGACTACTGAAGGAATTTTAAGAGGTTCTAACAGCTCCACTGTCTACTACTATTAATCATTTATATAGCACTATAAGGCATATAAAAGAAGGTCCCTGCTCATCAGAGCTTACAACCTAATCAAGACAGATAGTTCAATAGATGAGAACAAGGCACAAGGAGAACAAGTAGCCTAAAAGAGCTTTTAGCATGGATTTGAAAAGGGGGAGAGATGAAACCAGACATAATGATTCAGATAATTTGTTCCAGGCATAAGGAGCAGCAAGGTGAAAGGATCAAAGTTTGGACCTGGCAGTGGAGGAAAGGGCATAGAGAGAAGCAAGCCAGAGGAAGAGCAAAATTCATGAGGAGGAGTGTAGGGAGAGAGGAAAGGTAGTGAGGGGCAGTAGCATGAATGCATTTATAGGTCAGAAGGAGAAGTTTGCATTGGATACGGAAACGGAAGGGAAACCAATGAAGTGATTTTGAGAAGAGGATTTGTATGACTATATTGGGGCTGGCGGAAGATTAGCACGCAGCAGAGTTCTGCTTGCATAAGCCTAGAAAAGGATCTCCCAAGTGCCTGCAAGAAAGTCATAATGATCTCTTCCAAATATCCCAGGCCTGCTCTAGCAAGAGGCCAGCCACAATATAAAAAGGAGACAGGTCGCTCACAAGTGCCATACCCTGCGTGAGAAGATCCTTGTCCCTTGAAGTCATAGGCTGAACTCTACTAGGAGATGACTCAGGATTGCATACCATAGCCATCTGGGCAATCCGATGTATCAGTAATTTAGATGAGACTCCACACTCTGCAGTACCCAGCCAAACAAGTCAAGGGAAGGAGCAACATGATATGCCTGTCGGCATTTGTATACTCCCCTAGACCCAGGGAGTACCTGCTCCAAAAGTCCACCTGACCAAAGTCAATACCCAGAAAGAGAGTTGCTGATGAGGCCCAAAGACATTCCTCAGCAAAAGATGGACCAAGCTTGCTCAGCTGCTGACCAGCGCCCCTGAGCAGATGATCCAAATGCCTAGTCTCCAACCAACAAGGATGGCAGCTGTCATCAGTACCACCCAGACTGGAACTCCGATCTGCATGACCCTCAACAAGATCAGGGCAAGCAGCTATCACACCAGACTGACTTTGGTCTCCTATATGAATGGAAGAGGCAGCTTGGGAATCTGTGCCTACTTGGCCAAATGCAATAGCAACAAAAACGGCAGGGATCACATGGACAGTGGAACTTGAGGAACTATGCTGAGACTCGCTGCTGTAGAAGCAGAAACATCCAGGCCCATGGAGTCCTCTCCTTGTAGCAAGAATTCTGAACTGGCCCTATACTCTGAATAACCTTCATCTGGGAAGAGGATCCTGGCCTCTCAGTGCCAAGACACAGTCCCAAATAGTTCATGCATTGAGAGAATAAGCTAGATCTTTTCAAAGTTTAACAACTAACTTGGAGATTGCAACAAATGGGCTACTCATGCCATAGCTTGATGACTCTGTGCCTTCAGACTTGTCTGCAAGCGCCAGTCATCTAGACCAGGATGGAGTAGAATTCTTTGTCATGATGGCCATAGCTGCAACTACCACAACTTAAAGGGTCAAGGCACAGTGGAAAAGTCAAAGGGAAAGGTCCTCAACTGGCAATGGGGACTTGCCACCTCCATCTGAGCAAACTCTGATGAAGCCTCAGATGGAAAGCGAAGGCTTGCCTTCTTGACAGTTAATACAGCTAGGAATATTTCCCACTATCTGACCTTTTCCATGCTTCTTTAGAATCAAGAATGGTCCAGAGGACTGGAGAAAGGCACATGTGGTCCCTTTACACAAAAGCAGCAATAAGGATGAGGTTGAGAAATAAAGACTAGTTAGTCTGACCTCTGTGGTGAGTAAATTAATGGAAACACTGCTAAAATAGAGGACAGTGAAGCTTCTTCTAGTCTAAGTAAATGAAAAACAAAACATTGTATATAGTTTAATTATGTTCAACTGTACATAGTTTACTAATTGTTAATTGTTAACTGTATTTATCTAGCTACAAATGTTATATGTAAAAACAGACCACTCTGTTTATTGTTGTTATATGGAAACCGCACCTGATCAATGGAAGGAGCGGTATATAAAAAATAATCTGTTAATTAAATTAATGGATTGCATGATCCAAGACAGCATGGTTTTACTAGAGGCAGGTCTTGTCAGACAAATCTAATTAATTTCTTTGACTGGGTGACCAGAGAAGAGAATAAAGGGAGAACCCTAGATGTAGTGTACTTAGATTGCAGTAAATCTTTTCACACCTTTCTGCACAGGCAACTTATAAATAAATTGAGCACTCTAGGAATGGACTGGGTTAGAAATTGGTTGAATAGGAGGCAACAAAGGGTACAGGTACATGGAGTTTACTCTGAGGAGAAGGATGTTAGCAGTAGTGTGCAACAGGGATCTGTCCTTGGTCTGATTCTTTTTAACACTTTTGTTAGTAATATTGCAGAACAGCTGTTGGGTAAGGTCTGCCTCTTTGTGGATGATACTAAAATATGCAACAGGAAGGAGTAGATAAATGAGGAGGAATCCAGTGAAGCTTGATGAATAGTCCAGAATTTGGTAGCTGACATTTAATGCTAAAAAAAATTCAGGGTCATGCATTTGGGCTGAAAAAAATCCAAGGGAGCAGTACAGCATAACGGGTGAAGTACTTCTGTCCACGAAAGAAGAGCGGGACTTGGGCATGATTTGTCACCTTAAGATCATCAGAAATAAGTAGAAAAGGTGATGGCGAAAGCCAGAAGGATGCTTGGGTGCATAGGGAGAGGAATGGCTAGCTGTAGAAGGAGGTGATAGTGCCTCTGTATAAGTCTTTGGTGAGACTTCATGTGGAGTATTGTGTATAATTCTGGAGACCGCACCTTCAAAAGGATATAAACAGGAGGGAGTCGGTGCAGAGGGTGGCTATAAACTGGTCAGTAGACTTCATCATAAGACATGTGGGGAAAGACTTAAAGATCTCAATATTTGTATTTTAGAGAAAAGACAGGATAGAGGAGATATGATAGAGACATTTAAATACCTTAGTGGCATAAATGCACAGGAGGAGAGCCTCTTTCAATTGAAAGAAAGCTCTGCAATGAGGGGGCATAGGATGAAGGTGAAAGGGGGTAGATCAGGAGTAATATGCGGAAATATTTCTTTAGCCTCCCAGTGGAGGTAATAGAGACAAGGACATTATCTGAATTCAAGAAAGCATGGGACAAACACCGAAGATCTCTAAAGGAAAATCATGAAAGGCGGTATATATAAATAATGTCAAATAAACAGTAGTTTGTATGGAAGGGCAGACTAGATGGGCCATATGGTCTTTTTCTGCCGACACATTTCTATAAACACTTTCCATGTTTACAGCATGTTTGATAAATGCAAAAGGGGGAGGGCTTCTATAAAACTGCATAGGGGTATATATGCATAAAACTTAGGCACCTGGAAATCCCTCCTAATTGTTCAAGGGATGTGTTAACCTTTCTAGATTTCCTGTGTCCGTGGTGGGCGTGGAGAGCATTTCACACTTTTTCCTAACACAGCCTCATTTCTATATCATGCTTCTCATTTACATATGGGTAAAAACTAATTTTAGCAGTTCCGCATTAATGGCAAACAATCTTAACATTAAAGTAATGGTCTTCCTGCATCACAAGCTATTGATAGCGTTCAAAGAAGTTCCTTAATGCACACATTAAACTTTATTGTACTCATCCGCTCTGGAGTTCTTTATCCCAGGGCTGTTTCCAAAATAGAGATTTATACTATGTTTTTTCTGTAGGTATTTTTCCTCTTGAAAATGCGCCAATCTGTGAAAGCAGATTTTAGAACTGAGGTGACTGGAGTTCAGATATTGATGTTGCAACTTTTACAATGATGGCGACGTTTCAGAAAGGGCTTGTTGAACGTAGAAGGAAAGTAAGTGAAGTGGTGGACATATGGCAGGAGGAGCTATTTTACAAGCCTGAACATGGGACAAAACAGAGGAACACAGCTACACACGCATGCAAGTTCTTATATTGACACATGCAAGATGGTATTTTGCAACTTACATGCACAAGTGCTGTGCCCTCACGTGTGTATGTGAACCATTTTCTGTTTATGCATATTTTCATTTGATGCACCACACTACTGTATACAAGCTATGCGGTTTACAATTCTAAAATCATAATGGAACCTACACGTGTAAATGGCAACAATTAACTACAGATGTCACTATTTCCAATTTCAATATGGGGGGGATAAACATTGGGGGACTAAGGAGTATAACCTCTTTAATACCCTCCAATAAAGGGATGGATACCTCTCAGAAAGAGCTCCATAATCTTCACAGATCCAACCAATTTAACAAGCAATCCCTATTGGATCATGTCATATTAAGACTGGATGCAACTTCAACTGATCTCGCAAAAATCATTGATAACTGGAACACCACCACAGCAGCCTTTGCAATAGCCCCCTATAAAAGAACGTCATCACAAACAGACAAAGCAACATGGCACTCTATGGAAATAAAAGAAGCCAAACACAAACTGAGACAGCTGGAATGAAGATGCTGACAAACCACAGACCCACTACACCATCAAGAATATTCATCTAAACAAAAAGATTACAATAACCTAATTCACAAACATAAAAGGGAATACCACACAAACATCATTCTCAAATCTCTAAACCGTCCAAGAGAACTGCTCAAGATAGATTATTCACAAGTGACCACCGTTACAGAATATTTCAGTACTACATCTGGATGAATTTGCCACCATACCTACAGAACAAACAAACTGTCTACAGTCATACCATAATAACAAGCCAGCCACTACTGAACACTATAAAAAACACTCAGTTATGGACCTCATTCGAACCAAATCATAAAAGTGCTGAAACAATTACATCCTGTCTGGACCCATGTCCTACTTCATGGATAAAGATAGTCAGACAAGAAGTATCTCCCACATTACTCAAAACCCTAAACTTATTACTCTACCAAGGTTATATGCCTGCCAACCTAAAAATGACCTCCATCAGACCCATATCAAAAAACCCCATAACAGACACTAACTCGCCCTCTTCGTACAGACCCATTTCTAGCACCTCCCTCTTAGCAAAAGAAATAGAAAAGGCTGTACAACTACAGCTACAAGATTTCATAAACACCTCAGCCTCCTTGGACGCACAACTACATGGGTTTAGACCAAATCACAGAGTTGAAACACTGCTCACATCACTCATAAATATGCTACTCAAAGAATGGAACAAGCCAAACAAGGATTCATCCTCATATTCATATATAGCATCTGCATTCCACTCTGATCTGCTCTGAAGCCCTTATCACACGTAACACTTCCTTTAACTCCCCTTAATCAGTCACCATGCCAAACTGTTGTATACCCATAAGGAAACAGATGAAATACCTTGGAATTACTTTGGGCTCCAATCTTAACTTCCAATCGCACATCAGCAAAACTGCCAGAAATACATTCCACAAAATAGCTATAATATGGAGACTCAAACCCCTGCTTGGCCATGATTCCTTTTGAACGGTCTGTCAGGCTATCATAACTCCTTTGTTGAATTACTGTAATTTCATATACCTTAGCCTTCCCAAGCCTACTATCTGACCTCTGCAGATTGCACATAATACAGCAGCTTGCATCATTCTAGGCTCCTCTAAGCATGAGCATGTAACTCCTCTTCTCTTTCAACTCCATTGGCTTCCAATCCTATCTCACATTCGCTTCAAATTAATAATAATGCTATTTAAAATTAAACATAACTTATCTGCAGACAGTCTCAAAAAACTCATCATTATTAATGCTAGCACTAGACCTAAGAGACGCAATGCAATTGATACTATATTGACACCCTCATCATACACTAAAACTATCAATGCTATGAGGGTTGCTCAGAAAGTAATGCTCCACATGTTTTTCTCAGTCCAGAATGAATACAGAGGTGTGAAATTGAAAGGGCAGTAACTTGGAACTTCAAAGGACACGTGTGTAATTTTACAGTCGTCCGACAAATGGCGAGGCGGTAGTGATCCTTTAAATGGCGTCTTTGAGTGACACACAGTACAAACAATGAGCTGTAATTGAATTCTTGGTGGAGAAGAAAAAGTGTGAGAAACATTCACAAACGGCTGTGTGCTGTGTATGGAAGTTCTGCGGTAGATAGGAGCACCGTTGGTTCATAGTGGTGAGCCCAGGTTTTGTCACCTGTGACGATCTGGGACAAAAAAGCCTCCCCCTCAGCTTCAAAATGCTTCAACAAATCAGAGCAGATGTCTTTCCTTTGGCGTTTGTGTTCGGTTGTGAGACTTCACGGAACCCATCTTGCACACACCTTTGAATATCCCAAAGAGTCAATAATTGCCATTGCACTACCTCTACTGACGGAAAGCTGTACGGACAATTCCTGACTCGTGATGCGCCGATCCACACGAATAATGTCATCAGCGTGCTGCAACTTGTCTGGACTGGTGGCTGAGGCAGGACGCCCAGACCGCGGCCGATCTTCCAGTTCTGTTTTATCACTTCCTGAAGCCTTTACTCTCTTCACCCATCGTCCAACGGTGCTCCTATCTACTGCAGAACTTCCATACACAGCACACAACCGTTTGTGAATGTTTCTCACACTTTCTTTCTCCTCCACCAAGAATTCAATTACAGCTCATTGTTTGTACTGTGTGTCACTCACAGACACCATTTGAAGGATCACTACCGCCTCGCTATTTGTCGGACGACTGTAAAATTATACACATGTGTCCTTTGAAGTTCCAAGTTACTGTTGTTGTTGTTAAGTGCCGTCGAGTCGGAGTCGGCTCATGGCGACCCTCTGGATAGCTATCCTAAATTGTGTTCGGTCCTCAGTCAGGCGGCTCATTGACGACAGACTGGTACCCGTAGCTGCTGTTATTGTAGCGATCCATCTCATTGCTGGCCTTCCTCTTTTGCGTTGACCTTCTATCTTGCCAAGCATGATGTCTTTCTCTAATGATCTCTCTCTTCGCATGATGTGTCCGAAGTATGAAAGCCGAAGTCTTGTCATCTGAGCTTCTAAAGAAAGCTTAGGTTTGATCTCCTCTAGTACCGACTGGTTTGTTCTTCGGGCAGTCCATGGTATACACAGTATTCGCCGCCAGCACCATAATTCAAAGGCATCAATTTTCTTCCTGTCTGTCTTTTTCACTGTCCAGCTTTCACATCCATATGATGTTATTGAAAATACCATGGCTTGAACAAGTCGAATCTTTGTATGGAGAGACACATCTCTGCTCTTGAGAATCTTATCTAGGTCTTTCATAGCCATTCTGCCAAGAGCAATGCGTCGTCTGATTTCTTGACTGCTTGTTGCTTCTTTATTGATAGTTGATCCAAGTAGGTTAAAGTTGTTCACAATTTCAATTTCTTCTCCTTCAACGATGAACCTGTTGATTATGCCAGTTGTCATGATCTTTGTCTTCTGTACATTAAGGTGCAGGCCCATTTTGAGACTATGTTCTTTGATTGTGAGAAGCAAATGTTTCAGATCATCTTCGCTTTCAGCCAGTAATGTGGTATCATCAGCATAGCGAAGGTTGTTGATGAGTCTTCCACCAATCTTCACACCTCTGTTGTCTTCATACAGTCCTGCTTCTCTGATGATTTGTTCTGCATATAAATTAAACAGGTAGGGGGAAAGTATGCAGCCTTGTCTTACACCTTTGCTTATTTTAAACCATTCTGTTTCTCCTTGTTCCGTTCGAACTGTTGCTTCTTGATCAATGTACAGATTACGCAAGAGAACGATCAGGTGTTCTGGTATACCCATGCTTCTTAATGTGGCCCAGAGTTTCTCATGGTTTACACAGTCAAAAGCCTTGCTATAGTCGATAAAGCACAAATAGATATCCTTTTGGTATTCTTTAGTCTTTTCAAGGATCCATCTCACATCCGCAATGATGTCTCTCGTTCCTCGCCCTTTCCTGAACCCTGCTTGCACTTCAGGTAGTTCTTGTTCTAGGTATGGCTGTAGTCTCTTTTGAATAATCTTCAGTAGAATCTTGCTGGCATGTGGGATCAGAGCGATTGTGCGATAATTTCCACAGTCAGTTGGATCACCTTTCTTTAGTATTGGTATAAACACAGATCTTTTCCAGTCAGTTGGCCATGATGTTGTCTTCCATATTTCTTGGCAGAGCCTTGTAAGTACGGTAACAGCTGCATCAGATTGCTGCAATACTTCTATGGGAATGCTATCAATGCCTGGTGCTTTGTTCTTTGATAAGGCTTTCAATGCTGCTTCAACTTCTTCTTTCATCACCAATGGTTCCTGATCATAAGGTATAGGTTGAAACGGCTGTTGGTCCACTTGATCTTTATCATATAAAAACTCTGTATATTCCTTCCACCTTTTCTTGATCTTCTCAGCATCATTCAACATAGAACCTTGAGCATCTTGTAACATTCCAATTCGGGGCTGGAACTTTTTCTTTAACTCTCGCAGCTTTAGGAAAGCCGATCTTGTTCTTCCTCTAATAGTTTCTGCTTCTATTTCCTTGCAAGTGTCATTGTAGTACTTTTCCTTGTCCTGTCTTGCTGCACGTTGGAAATCTCTGTTGAGTTCTGCGATTGTCTTTCTTTCTCCTTTGGCTTTAGCTTCTCTGCGTTTCTGGGCAATTTTCAGAGTTTCTTCCGTCATCCATTTTGGCCGTTTTTGCTTTTTCACCTTTTGTAGAGACTTCTCGCTTTCTTCCAGCACAACCTTCTTGATGTCATTCCATAACTCTTCTGGAGCTCTGTCATTTGTATCTAAAGCAGCAAATCGATTTTGCAGGCAGTCTTTAAATTCCAGTGGTATATTCTCAAGGTCATATTTTGGTGCATTCATGAGTGGTTTGCTCTTTTTCAACTTTAGCTTGAGTTTGCATACTAGTAGTTGATGATCTGTACCACAGTCAGCTCCAGGTTTTGTCTTTGTTGATGTTACAGAGCTTTTCCATCGTTGACTTCCACAGATGTAGTCAATTTGATTTTTATACAATCCATTGGGTGAAGTCCATGTGTACAGTCGTCGCTTGTGTTGCTGGAAGAAGGTGTTTGAGATGAATAGATCATTGGTCTTGCAGAATTCTATCAATCTTTCTCCAGCTTCATTTCTGTTGCCAAGTCCATATTTTCCAACTACTTTGCCTTCTTCTTTGTTGCCAACTTTTGCGTTCCAGTCACCCATGACTATCAGGATATCCTGTTTGCATGTTCTGTCAATTTCAGCTTGTACTTGTTCATAGAACTCTTCAATTTCATTCTCTTCTGCAGCTGTTGTTGGGGCATATACTTGAATTATAGTTGTGTTGATAGGCAATCCTCGTAGACGAATAGAGATTAAGCGTTCGCTGACTGCATTGTATTTCATTACAGTTCTTGCAAGTTTCTTCTTTATTATAAATGCAACACCATTTCTTCTTTGTCTTTCATTTCCAGCATAGTAGACCATGTGATCATCTGATGCAAAGTGCCCGATGCCAGTCCATTTCAGTTCGCTGACACCCAACAGATCAAGTTGTACACGTTCCATTTCATTCTTGACCACCTCCAACTTCCCTTGGTTCATGCTTCGTACGTTCCATGTTCCAATGTGTAAGACATCTTTACAGCTTCTGACTCTCATTTCATGCGCAGCTACATCAGCAGTCAGACTTCCCGAGGGCTTTGATCCAACCACATCATAAATGCTGGCTTTACTCTGAAAAGTCTTCAGCTCTTCCCCAGTAGCTAGTTGAGTGCCTTCCGACCTGGGAGTCTCATCTTCCAGCACCATAGCACAATTTGTTTTGTTGTAACTATCCATTGGGTTTTCATGGCAAGATACAGAAGTAGATTGCCGGGCCTTCCTTCCGCGCAGTTTAAGTTTGGTGTTGTTGCCGTTGTCACAGAAATGTGATCCTCCGCCGTCAACACTATCCCATTCTGCTGCTGCCCAGATGGGTGGTTTGTCTTCGTCTGGCACCTCAGCTGAGACCTGTCCATCTTGGGAGACCCTGCCAGTAGTTAAACTACCGATAGTTTAGCTCTCAGCATCACTGATGCACGCAAGCCCTCACAGCACGACAAGCTGCAAACCAAGTTACTACCCTTTCAATTTTACACCTCTATCTGCATTCTGGACTGAGAAAAAACATATGGGGCATTACTTTCTGAGCAACCTTCGTACATCTGCAAGAGCTCTCTCCCTAGCAGTGCCAACCTTTTGGAACAGCCTACTAGACACCTTGAGAGCTATAACAGACATCAAGGAATTTCAGAAGCATTCAAAAACACTACTCTTCAGAAGTCACTTTGAAACACCCACATAGAAGGCATCCTACCAGCCTCCAAGAAATAACCCAATCTAGAAATGCCCGCACACTGCAGTGTAGATAGATTATGTATATAGTTAACCCAGTTATCCAAGTTTGTACTCCTGTTCAATGTAAAACCTGACAGTTTGTCGTAATGGTCATTTTGTTATGATGTAAACCGCGCTGATTCTAAATAGCGCGGTATATAAGAAACTGTAATAAATAAATAAATAAATAAATAAATAAATAATTTTACCTGCTGTACATTTTGTATATACCTTTTAATGTAATGTTGCATTATTAAGTGTTTCCTGCATGCCCACCTCCCTTTTTTTTCTATTTGCTATGTAACTCCTGTTTAGTTCCAATGTAAACCACTTTGCTTTAAAGAAAAGACGGTATAAAAAACCTGTTAAATAAAATAAAATAATAAACTCTTAGATCGGCTGAAGGACATT
Organism: Ichthyophis bannanicus; assembly: GCA_033557465.1. Taxonomy (NCBI): domain Eukaryota; kingdom Metazoa; phylum Chordata; class Amphibia; order Gymnophiona; family Ichthyophiidae; genus Ichthyophis; species Ichthyophis bannanicus. Next base: position 110,726,187 of record CM066049.1, on the reverse strand, counting down.
GGAGTAAGCAGCACCCCCTCTCATGGCTCTGGTCTTACTTGACAGAGTGAATGCAGCAACTAAAGATAAAGGATAAAAGCCCAAGGATCCTCCCTCTCAGCGTTACTATTTACTCTGTACATACAACTGATTTTCAAACTCCTTCAGAGCCATAACATGAACTACCAATTCTACGCTGATGACCTAATGCTATACACCCCACTTCAATACCAAAAATCCAGAATTTTCACTTATACAGTCATGTAACAAGACTGACATCCTGATCATCACCAGAGACACAGCCTACTCACCCCAAGAAACTATCCAGATCAACAACACCACCCTTCTCGTAAAGCAGGAAGTCAAATACCTTGGGATCACATTAAATCAATGACAATCTTTGAACACATATTAAGAAAATTACATCCTCTGCATGCTACAAAATGATAATCTTGCATAACCTTCACTCGCTTCTAGACTACAATCATTTCCAAACAGTTTGCCAAGCCATAATCACCCCACACTTGGACTACAGCAATTAAACTTTACAAGGCCTCTTGCAACATGCTCTCCACACTTTGCAACTAGCCCAAAACACCACAGACTGACTAATCACAAGGACGACAACAGGGAGACATCACCCCAGTACTCAGAAATCTACATTGGCTATCCCTACAAGCTTGAATTAAATACAAGGCCATTATGATCACCTACAAAACTATACTAAACCAGACAGCCGACTGCCTACACTCTCTCATTTGGAAATCTACAGACACTAGAATTGGAAAACAAGAGCACCTAAACCTCCTCACCATACCAACCCATAAGACAAAAAGCTCCCAAGCAACTTTCTCAATCTATGGTCCATCACTATGGAACTCACTCCCAGCTAACCGAAGAGCAATAGAAGATAAAGCTGAATTAAAAAAACAAAACAAAAAACAAATACCTACCTCTTCACAAAATGCTTCAGTTCTAACACATAACCCCCAATCAGACAACAGTAAATTAGCTAAGCTTTGACTAAGTTGTAAATAATTTTTATGCCCACTGACCCCATCCCCCTTATTATCCAGCCACTAGTTAGCTGTTTAATGTTTCAATGTTAAATGTTACCAACCTACCTTGTTTTATATAAAAGATGTTGAGTCTAATGTAAACTGCTTTGATAAATCTTAAAAGGCAGTATAGAAAAAAAAGTTTAATAAATAAGTGTCCCAAAGAAGTAATTAGGTCTTACCTGCTAATTAATGTTCCTGAAGGAATGACAGTCCAGTCCCTTACTTCTGGATTGCGTAACCCTTCCAGCAGCTTGGAGGCTGAGCCCATCCTTTTTGAGGATGGTGCGGTATAAATACCACTTGCACCACTCACACATCCCAGTATTCTAATGAAAAAGTAGCCTTAACCAGAAACCAAATTACTAAAATTAATAAAATTTAAACACATGAAATCACAACAAACTCTCCCCTTTTTAACTGCAGGAGGTAGAAGGAAGGAGGAGGTTTACCTGGGCCTGCCAGAACTTTCCTTCACCCTGATCCTCAGGACCTGCTCCAAGGGCCCTTCTGCTTTGCTTCGGCCCTGACTTCGGTCCGCTGCTCTTCACTTACCCACTGAAACATTACGCCAATAGAAGGATCTGGGAGGGAACAGGGACTGGACTGTCGTTCCTTCAGGAACATTAATTAGCAGGTAAGGCCTAATTACTTCTTCCATATCGTCAGTCCAGTCCCTTACTTCTGGGATGTAACAGAGCAGTTCAGGCCTGGGAGGGGTTCGCTATCCCGGACCGAAGTACTGCATCCCCAAACCGAGCATCAGATGATCTCTGAATATCCAGCCTGTAGTGTTTGGTAAAAGTATGCAGCGAAGACCAAGTAGCCGCTCTGCAAATGTCCAGCGGCGGAACTAAGCTATACTCCGCCCAAGAAGTAGCCTGCGCCCGCGTTGAATGTGCGCACAGACCTCCTGGAAACTGCTTCCCCTTCAGGATATAGGCAGAAGCAATAGCTTCCCTGATCCACCTAGAGATAGAGGCCTTGGCCGCCGCCTCCCCCTTATGCGGCCCTCCAAACTGAATGAATAAACGTTCGGACTTCCGAAAGGACGCCGTGCGGGAGAGATAAAGCTTCAATGCTCTCTGGACGTCCAGAAGACGTAGCTTCCTGTCATTCCCCTCTTGCTCTTCTGCTGAGAAAGACGGAAGCGAAACCGTCTGGTTCACATGGAAAGGAGAGATGACCTTGGGTAAGAAGGAGGGAACTGTCCGCAAGATCACCTTATCCCTGAAGAATGAATGAAAGGGGGGCTGAGAGGACAGTGCTTGAAGTTCAGAGACGCGTCTGGCCAAGCAAATGGCGACCAGAAAGACCGTCTTCAGTGTCAGATCCTTTAGGGAGGCTCTCTTAGCCGGCTCAAAAGGCTCCCTGGTCAGGGCATTTAACACCAGATTGAGATCCCAAGGGGGAATCACCGATCTTTGCTGCGGCCGCAGATGCCTAACCGCTCTTAGGAACATGGCTACATCCGCGTGGGCCCCTAAGGACTTTCCACGGACCTTACCTCTATAACAAGAGATAGCAGCCAACTGGACTCGTAAGGAGCTGGGCGCTAGGCCCTTCTCAAAACCTGCTTGCAAAAATTCCAGGACCTCCGGGACAGAGACCGACAGGGGTTTCTTCCGGTGCTCCACACACCATGCCTCGAAGTTGCGCCAAACCCTTACATAGGAAAGACAGGTCGAGCGCTTTCGTGCACTCAACAAAGTAGAGATTACTGATCCCGAATACCCCCGCTTCCGGAGCCGCGCCCTTTCAATAGCCAGGCCGTAAGCGAGAATCGAACCACGTGAGGCATCAGCACCGGCCCCTGTCTCAACAGACCCTTTCTGCAGGGGAGACACCAAGGCCGGTCATCCGTTAACCTCACTAGGTCCGCATACCAGGGGCGGCGAGGCCAATCCGGAGCTATGAGGATTACCAAACCTCGGTGGGCTTCCACTCGCTGCAGAACCCTTCCGATGAGAGCCCATGGGGGGAATACATACAGGAGCCCCTCCGAAGGCCAACTCTGGGCTAGAGCATCTAAGCCTTCGGACATCCTTTCCTTCCTTCGACTGAAAAATCTGCTTGCCTTGGCTGAAGCATACCGTGCCATGAGATCCATGACTGGTGGACCCCAAAGTGCTACTATCTGATCGAAGACCTCCTGGTCCAGCTCCCATTCCCCATGCTCGATCTTGAACCTGCTGAGGTAATCGGCCGTAGCGTTGTCCGTTCCAGCCACATGCTGGGCTGAAAGAGCCTCCAACCGGACTTTGGCCCACTGGAATAGGCTGTCCACTTCCTTCTCCAAGGAGGAACTGCTTGTACCTCCCTGGCGATTGATGTAAGCCACCGCGGTGACATTGTCTGAGAAGACGCGAATTTCCCTTTGTCGAACTAAGGGCTCGATTGCTCTGAGCGCTAAGGCTACCGCTCGTAACTCCAGTCTGTTGATGGACACTGAGACTCCATTAAGGTCCACCGTCCCTGGACGAATTGGTCCTCGCAATGAGCTCCCCAGCCTGCCAGACTGGCATCTGTCGTCAGCAGTAACCACTGCGGGGGTTCGATAGGCATCCTGCAATCCAGGTTCCCTGAGCACCGCCACCACTGGAGGGCTTTCTTGGTTCGAGGAGCACAGGGCAGCTGCATAGACAAAGGATGATGTTGATGAGACCACCGACGTAACAGGGCCCGCTGCAGGGGGCGCATGTGAGCTCTGGCCCGCGAAACTACCTCTATTGTTGCAGCCATGGTTCCCAGCAATTGGAGGTAATGCCACGCCGTAGGGTTTTGCCTGCTCAGGAATTGCGACACCAGGATCCTTAGGGCCCATGCCCTCTTCTTGGACAGAAACACTCTTCCTCTTCTGGTGTCGAACCTCGCTCCGAGATACTCGAGCTCTTGAGAGGGAACCAACGTGCTCTTTGCCCAATTGATGACCCAGCCTAACTCCTCCAGGACTTCTACCACTCTGGCAGTAGCTGAGCGACTCTCCTCTTCTGACTTCACCTGGATCAGCCAATCGTCCAGGTAGGGATGTACCAGGATTCCCTCTTTTCTCAGGGCCGCGGCCACCACTACCATTATCTTGGTGAAGGTCCGAGGAACCGTAGCTAGCCCGAAGGGCAGTGTCCGGAATTGAAAATGACCTCTTGGCACCGTGAATCTCAGGAACTGTTGATGGGACCTTCGCACCGGGATATGTAAATAGGCTTCCGTCAAATCCAAGGAAGGCAGGAACTCTCTGCTCCTTACGGCCACGATGACCGACTTTAGAGTTTCCATCCGGAAATGAGGCACTTTGAGACAGTGATTGACTTGCTTTAGATCCAGGATCGGGCGAAACAAACCTTCCTTCTTTGGTACAACAAAATAAATCGAGTATCGACCGGAGCCGCATTGGTCTGGCGGAACAGGGGCCACCGCTCCGAGCGCCATGAGCCTTGAAAGTGTGACATCTATCGCCGCCCTCTTTACCGGAGATCCGCAGGGAGACTGAACAAAGGCCGGACGTATTTGCTTTGCAAATTCGAGAGCATAACCCTCTCGGATCACTTCTAGGACCCATTGATCGGACGTGACCCGGGACCAGGCGGGAAGGAACTGCTTTAAACGACCCCCCACCAGCAGGCCCCCCACCTGGACCCCCGTTTTCTCATTATGGTTTTCTAGGTCCCGCAGAGGAGGAGGAGGAGGAGGAGGCCCCAAAACCTCTCCCTGCCCCCCGAAACCCTCTGAAGCTTTGTCCCCTTGAAGGGAAACGGCCCCTAGGAAAGGGATTCAATCTGGCTGGATGAAACCTCCGGGGGTCCCTAGGCTGGCTCCGCACCGGAGCTAGCGAACGACCTTGCTTCGATCTGTCCTCCGGAAGCCTGCCACCTTTAGATTCCCCAAGGTCTTTTACCAACTTATCTAAGTCTTCTCCAAACAACAACTTCCCCTTGAAGGGAAGACGACTCAGGCGCGCCTTTGAAGAGGCATCGGCTGCCCAATTCCGTAGCCATAAGTATCGCCTAGCTGCTACCACAGAAGCCATGTTCTTAGCCAGGCTCCTGATGAGGTCGTATTGGCTATCCGCTAGGTAGGCAGCCCCGGACTCCAACCTAGCCGTAATAGACTGGGCATCCCCCGAGGAACTCTCTGCCAGCTGAAGTTGCTGGGACCACCTCAAACAGGCCCGAGCCACCCAAGCCCCTGAAACCGAGGCCTGTAAGGCGAGAGCACTGATATCAAAGGCTTGTTTCAGCAGCATATCCAATTTTCTATCCTGAGAATCCCTCAAGGCCGCGCTACCCTCGACCGGGATAGTCATCTTCTTTGTCACCGCAGATACCGCCGCATCCACCCTGGGCGACCTCAGCAGCTCTTTGTCCGGTTCCGGTAATGGCTAAAGTCGCGTCATAGAACGCACCCCCCTCAAACTTGATTCTGGTTGATCCCACTCCTCCTGGATCATCTGACGCACCACTCTGTGGATGGGAAAGACCTTTTGAGATCTCCTCACTGCTTGGATCAAAGGATCCTCCAACGCTTCCTCCTCTGTTGGGGCGTCTGAGGTCACATTGAGCACCTTGAGGGACTCATTAATCAACGCCGGAAGTTCCTCCCGCCGAAAAACCCGCACTATGCGGGATTGGTCCTCCTCTGGAATCTCTCCCTCTTCGAGCTCCTCCTCATCTTCCCCTAGATCCTTGTCCGAGACCTCCTCTTCCGGAGTGTCATGTGAGAAGGACGAGAGAGGCTCCTCGCTCACCAGCCTTGCGCGCTTGAGTGGGATCTCGGAAACCTGGGAGCTAGCCTTCAATGGCCTGGTCCCCAGACTTTCCTTCGCTGCGCTCGACTCACCTGCCCCAACACCCTTCTTGCGCATACAATAGGCCTTGTGCAGCAAAAGGACGAAATCAGGAGAGAAGAGGTCGCTGGCACTCCCCTCCTCAACTGCAGTTGGGGGAAGGGAATGAGGGGAGACAGGCAAGTCCGAGGTAGAAGGCGGAGGAGAATGGGGTTCCCTTTCCCCTTCCAGAGGGTTCCCTGACCCTTGAGTGGTTTGAGACATGGACAATTGGATACCTTGCTCCACAGAAGCAGCCTCTGCAGCACAACCCCTGCAGATCCCTGATTCGGAGGCAGTACCCCTACGAGTGCCAGGGGACGGGCACCGCGTTTTGCCAGTCATGTCCTTTTCAAAGGCAAGATTAAAAATACTGCTTGGCAAATCAGAAAGGCAACTTTACATTAAAATAAAAAATCAAAATAAATAAAATAAAATAAAGGTTTGCAGAAGTTCCAGTCGGGAAGGCCAATAAGCACAATTGCTCCCTCCCCTCCCCCAGACCGTTAACTACCCCACAGGGAATTAAGGGTAAAATTTAGATTAAAGTTAAAAGTAAAATCAAAATAAAATCAAAATAACCTTAGAACTAGCACCCGCTATTAAAATGTTCCCCAGTACTTGCGGTTTGATGCTCCTTTAACAGCGCGATGCTCTGCGGAAGTCCGCCGCACTCCGGAGGCTCACACGTGGAAGGCCGCAGCCACGTGGAGCACTAACCAGTCGGCGTCTCTGCCGGACAATTTTCTCGCCCGCAGAGCCTGTTCGGCGCCGGAATCGGGCTCTGAAGCAGTTTTCAACCCCCGACGCTCCTGAGCTGCCGTGCCAAACCGGAGGATGTGGGGGAATAGCGTGCTGCCGCCTCAAGCGCTCAGCCACCGGAGGGCTTCGGCGTGAGGCAAGGCAGGTCTACGAGCAGGTTCGTGGGAGCCGGCCGACCCAGCAGGAGAAAGGAGACTTTGCGGTCCTCCTCACTGCTGTTGGCAAGATCTTCTGGGCCCGGTAAGCTCGTTACAGCCAGCAAACAAACCTCCTCCTCTGGGTCAGGGTCCGGAAGAGAAAGGGGGGGGAAGGAGGGGGAAGAAGAAAGCTTTAAAGATGCAGTAAAACTAAGAGGGAATTCAAGAAGACACCCAAATAAGAAAATAAAATAAATGAAAATTAAATGAAAAATTAAAAGGAATCTAAATAGAAGACTCCAGTAAGCACTTGGCTTACGGAACCCTCCAGCTGCTTGGAGGCTGAGACTACTGGGATCTGTGGGTGGTGCCAGTGGTATTTATACCGCACCATCCTCAAAAAGGATGGGCTCAGCCTCCAAGCTGCTGGAAGGGTTATGCAACCCAGAAGTAAGGGACTGGACTGGAGTGACGATAAGGAACAAGCACTTTTCAAAAACCTAAATGTGCTATGAGCAAGTATAAATCCCGGAGTGGACATTTTAAGTCATACATGTATAGATTTTCGACCCTCTTTGGCTACACTCTAACCATGTCTCCTTGCAACTTCCACATAATGAGAACATCCACGTGTAAACTGAACCCTTTCTAAAATCGCCATTTTTGCATGTAAATGGTGAATAAGTCTTCCAAAACAATCTACATAATGCAGGTATGTTATTTTCTTCCTCTGACCCACGGACGCTGGCCTTCCCTTTCCCTGGGGAAACATGATCCCCGTGCATACTTTCAACTGAACAAGGGATGAGCAGTATTAAGATAACCACTAAAATGGCTTTTCAAAATTTCCCTCTGTTTTGTTAGTTTTGCAAGTGGGGGGTTATTTCTATTATCTGATGGTTTATGGTTTCATTAACCTTAATACCGCCTATAAAAATTGCTAAGCAGTTTATAATATAGAAAATAAAACTAAGGAAAAGAACTCCACTCAGTACTGGACAGGGGAAATAGGAAACAAAGATAAAATTGAGAGCAAATAGACGCCAAATATCCCGGCTGAAACCACCATCCTAAAACTGGTTGTCAAAGGCAATGGAAAATAGGAGTGTTTTTGAGAAAATGTCTCTCACAAAGTATATTCTTATTATATATTGTTTCCTAACTTTTGTATTGACATTACCTGATGCTCTCTGCAACCAAATCCTACTCTATGTCACACCTTCCATATGGTACCCAGTGTGTTACTATGTCCCACTCACTGTGCTTTCACCCATATACCACGGTTTTTACAACAACCCCCACGAAAAAACCCTTAAAAATGCTCCACCCCTGATCAGTTTGAAAACATCCAACATGACCCCCAACACTCACACAGCAAAACAAAAAAACCCAAACAGGATGAAGAATAAAATAAAACATAATTCTTCCCTGCAACCCAGCACCCCTTCACAACCTCCAATCTCATGCATTCTAATAAACACAAGGTCCATAAGGAACAAGACCCACATTATACACAACATCATTACTGATGACAGGCCTGACCTACTGTGCATCACTGAAACTTGGCTCTCCAACACTGACACAGCTATAGTAAACCAAATAAACAAGCCAGGCTATGAGATATTCAACTGCCCACGCACACACAAAAAGGGAGGAGGAGTACTCATGCTCGCAAATACCTCGCTAGGGCTGACAAACACCTCAAATGCGACCATACAGGGAATCGACATTCTCCGAATAGAGAATAACAACCTGTCGATATGCCTGTTGTATAGACTTCCAACACCACACGACGAAACCCTCGCTGACATTCTTGAAACCATTTCCACCACTGCAGTTAAGAAATACCAGATAATCCTAGGCGATTTCAATCTGAACTCAACCTCCCACTTCCAGGCAACATCTTTCTTGGAAGCCATGGACCAGCTCGGATATAATCAATTAATCCAAGAAGAAACCCACTATAAAGGGAACACCCTGGACTTGGTATTTCTCCCTAAGATGCCATTACAACCAGAATTAAAGCAACCCAAAATCCACATAACCCAAGTTCCCTGGTCCGACCACTATCAAATCCAGGTCACCCTGTATCCATGCTCATCAACGAACAAGTTAGTCTCTGGTCCAACTAATCAACGACGAAGAAAATTCCAGCAATTCAACAAGGAAACCCTAATAAACTCGCTTAATGAACACATAACCCATGACAATTATGATGTCGAAGATCTAATCCAATAATGGAACTCTACAATAGAGGCCAGCTCTGAGCCAACATGGAAGTCATCAACCAGGGAGACAAAAGCTAGAACAGAGCCCTGGTACACATCACTATTGTGCAAAATGAAAAAGGATTTAAGAAAATTGGAAAGAAAATGGAGACGAACTAAGTCTGATCTGCACAAGTTGGAATACCTGGAGCTCCTAGCCAAATACAAAAATGAGATCAACCTTGCCAAGAAAGCTCACCACACCAAAGTACTCAACAAGGCTATTAACAGACCCAGAGAGCTGTTTGAGCTAGTCAAATCGCTCACGAAGCCCTTGCCAGAAGTCAACTGCAATGGAAATATAAAAGCCCAAGATCTGGCAAATCACTATGCTATCAAACTAAATCCACAAAGCCTGACTATCCAATCACAGAATGTGATCGCTTCATGCCCCAAGCAGCCGAACAGCATGAACTCAAGCTGTAAACAGAAAGAAGGATGGTCTAATTTCCAGATAATTGATGAAAGGATCATCATAAATACCATCTCTAACCTCAATACAACAACCTCGCTTCTAGATCCCTGTCCAGCAGAATGGATCAAATCTACTAAACAGGAAATTGCCCATCTGATAACGCACATAGTAAATCAATCTCTTCAGCAGGGTATCATGCCCGCCCACCTTAAAAGATCCCTAATAAGGCCTATTTTAAAGAATAAAGCGCTCAACAAAGACGACCCAACCTCATACAGGCCGATATCAAGCATATCCTTCCTTGCTAAGATTATCGAGAAGGTAACCCAACTGCAATTGCAGGACCACCTAGACGAAAACAAAATCCTTGACCACCATCAATATGGTTTCAGACCGCACCATGGAGTTGAAACCCTACTCATTGCACTCCTAGACAACCTCATCAAGGGTCTGGAAAACAAAAGTAAGATGTTCTTACTCATATTCATTGATATATTTATTAGAGTTTCTTATATTTATTACAGTTTCTTATATACCGCGCTATTTAGAATCAGCGCGGTTTACATCATAACATAATGACTATAACGACAAGCTGTCAGGTTTTACATCGAACAGGAGTACAAACTTGGATAACAGGGTTAACTATATACATAAGTTATTTACACTGTAGATAATACATGTAAGGGCCATTCTAGATTGGGTCATTTCTTGGGAGGGATATTATATCAGCAGCATTCGACACAGCACATCATCTAACACTCTTGCAAAGACTTGCGTCCATAGGTATAGCAGGAACACTGTTAAAATGGTTTGAGTCATACCTCACAAATAGAATGCAACAGGTACGCTTCAATAACGAGCAGGCAAAGCCTTTCCCCCAAACCCAAGGAATACCTCAGGGCTCAGCTATTTCCTCCCTGCTATTCAACGTTTACATCCAGCCAATCTGTACGATTTTCCAAAAGCATAACATCAGATACCACTTATACGCAGATGATATCATGTTGTACACTCAACTTGATATAGACAATCCTAATTTCAATCAAATAGAAGAATGCCTAGACGAAATGCAAAATTGGCTCCAAGATAACATGTCGATAAACCACAAAAAAACTAATGTGATGTTCGTATCAAGTAAACAAGACTTCAAACCTCCTGCTTCAATCACCCCTAACAACAACACCTATCAATCTAAAAATGAGATCAAATATCTAGGAGTTCTCATTGATGCTAACCTAAAAATGGACAAACATCTCCGGTTAACCAACAGAGCAATATTTCACAAGCTGAGAGTCCTTCAACCCCTACGCAACATAATCGAACAAACTGACTTCAGAACAGTAGCTCAAGCGCTCATCATTCCTCACTTTGACTACTGTAATGCCATCTTGCAAGGTCTACCAAAAAAAACCATAAACATCTTACAATTGGCGCAAAATGTATCAGCCAGGATCATCTTGAATAAGAAACTGAGGGATCACATTACACCAGTACTGATTGAGCTTCACTGGCTCCCAATCTCTGCACGAGCAGTATACAAAATACTGGTAACAACTTTCAAAATCATTCACAGGATATCCCCATCATTCCTCGATAACCTCATAACCACACAGCCCCCTAACAGATGCCGAAGGACTACTAACCTGAACACACTCTGCGTTCCCAGCAGTATAAGAGATGTCAAAAAGGGAACGAGCAACCGGGCATACACGTACACTGCACCCATGCTTTGGAACAAACTACCTCATGAGATACGACTGATCAACAATATACAGGACTTCAGAAAAAAGCTTAAAACCCACCTGTTCCAAACACATTACGGTATCACCTAGGCAGATTCAACACTCCCTCCCTACCCAAGTTTCCTAACCCCCCGAAGCACAAGAGGCTGAAAAATAGATCCGATGTCAATGTTAATAAGATTGCATATCTGCCAATGTATTATACAACTGTAATCTATGTTCTTGATACCTGTAATATATCTGGTGGCTCAAACTGGGTGATAAAACTGTAACTTATCTGGTCAATCAAATGTATATTTATAATCTGATCAATCAAATGTATATTTATTATTTCATTTGTTGCTCAAACCTGTGTGATCAAAATGTAATGTATATTTGTAATTTCTATGTGATTGTGGTGTACCCCTCCCTCAAATCATACTGTAGTTTCAATCTGATTTTATACTTTACTCCCTTGTATTTTACACCATTGGTCCGCTGCTGATCGCTGGAAGTGGCAGCATACAAATGTATACCAAATAAATAAATAATAAATAAAAGCTCAAGATTTCTTAAAGCACAGTTTGGTATGAATGATAAGTGGAAGATTATTCCACAAGAAGGGGGCTATAAAAAAAGAAGTCAAGGATCGGGTATACTCTAAATGGGCAAGCAAAACTGGCGGGCGAGATAGTCTTATAGTGGATGGACTATATGGTCCATACAGGAGTTGGGGAATGGTGAAGGAAAGCAAGATGTGTGGGTATGGCCTTTGCAAGACCCTATGAACTAGAACTAGGCTCTTGAATTCTATGGGAAAACATACAGGGAACCAATGAAACTGTATTAGAAGGTGAGGGACATGATTGAATTTTTGGTCATGGGCCAAAATTCTCACAGCTGTTCACATTTTGATTAATGTTTTATTAAGTTGTTTTATGTTCTTTTATTGAGTTATGTTTGTTTTTGTTTTATGTATATGCTTTATTATTTCCTATGTTACAATCTCTGCTGTTTACAATGTATCACACGTGTGGTGTAGAAGCCTTGGAAATAAAGAAAGTAGGAAACTGGTATAGAAGATCTTATAGTAGTTTACAGTAGTAGTGAAGTAATTAGGGCATAAGCTAGGGTACAAAAAGCAGAGGTGTCAAGAAATATACATAGAGCATGGGTCTGAAAGAGGGCAAGGAATGTGAATTTCACAATGGAGGAAACTTGTTTCTCAAATGAAACTTCAGAGTCTATAATGACTCCAAGATATCTGAAAGATTCAGTTAAGTGTAATAGGTTAGTTAGATAGTATCGGAGAAATAAGTGGTCAATCAGATGTATCTGTGAGCCATGTTGCAGTAGTCTTAGATTTTGTTTAGTTTCTTCTAGCCAGCATGATATCTTGCAGACACAAGAATTCAAGAACGCCTGCTCTGGGAGTGTATAGCTAGTATATGTGATAAGTAGAATATCGTTAGCACAAAAGGCAGAGATGCCAGAATCTTTGATCAGCGTTGCAAGTTGACTCAAAGATATTGAAAAGAAGAGGTGCAAGGACTGAGCCTTGGGGAATGCCACGTTAGACCGAGTGATTTGGAAGCTGGATGAGGAATTAAAATCACAGATCAGTTAATAACTAAATTCATGCATACTTTTAGGAAGAAATAGGGAATTATGGCATACAGACAAGGCATATGGGTTCTGTCTCAGAAGACGGTATGCCAGATACAAGCTGCCTTGTGTGTGCATAGTTTCATGTTTTTGGGTTGCCTCAATGCAACAATTTTTGTTATTGAAAGGTGCCCAGTATCATATTCCATATAGTTTTCCACAAATAATAATACTTTGATGTTTAAAATAATGAGAACTGGGCACTGCTGCAGAAGCATCTGCAATTTAAAACAGTCAAGATGTCATGTGTAACGTTATATTGATCAGATCATAACGCCTACTCAAAATGTGGATGCAGGTTATTGAATCATCATCTCGCCTCAGATTAAAAAGACCCCTAAAAGTCATGGAAGAAACAGAGCCCTATATGATCAGGAACTTTATTATTTTCTTAATTTTAATTGTTGTTATAGATGGGAATTGAGGAGATCTATTAAATTAAATCTTAAATTGTAAAACAATAAACCTTAGCCAACAATCAATGCCTAAATTACGGGAGGGATAAATGATGGACACTGATGACTGTAGATTTGCTTTTTGGATCGCCTATCAATACAGTTCCAATTATACACCCTCACCTACTCTATTTAGACCAAATAAACAATTCCTGTTTAAGGATATGTGGATAATTCCAACATGGAAGCAATCTAGGAAATCCCATGGATTTGCCACCACACACACTTAAAAATCTACAATAGATACATTTTTCTTTGAAGTATGCAGTTTGCCCTAAAATCACCTGCAGTGCTGGGATTTTTCCACTGATATGTGGAAAATTTTGCTGCATATTAAGACATTTTAACAAAATACTGTTTCTTGTTTGGTTTGCAAGCAAATCCATAAATTTCAGGATTTAGGCAAAATCAGTCAATATATTTGCAAATAAAATAATTCAGAAGTCCAGCCATCCCCTAACTCAGACTTAACCTTCAAGTATCTTTGATGTCTACTCTTCAATCCACTGTTCATACAGAATATATTCCCATTGATCTGATTAGTGCTTTAAAAATATGTCCAGACATGATAATCGAGGCAAAAAAAGCAGACAAGTCAGGCCTTTGAAAATATTCTAATACAGTGCTTCATCATACTCAAAACAAACGACTTTTACGCTTCGTTTTTCCACTGAGTAAAATTTATTTTCAGTCCAACAGAGTACATTTTTCCACACACAGAGAGGTATTTCTTTTAAACATGTAATATATAGTTCTTTTCAAGACTGGAAAGTTTATTTTTTTTGCCAAGAAAAGTGACACTAAATCATTGTCCAGAACAACCTTCATAATCTGAGTAAACTCTCTATAGCATATGTACCATGTCATACATGCACAGTACTCTAGGGTTATTTCAAACAACATTACTACTACAGAAACTCAGTGGTACAAGGCAATCTTGTTTGAGTTGAAGCCAGACAACTAGGAAACATCTTTTTTTATTTTGGCAAAAGCTGTTAATGTCTCTAAACTATTTCATTCCGATAACAGATACTGGACCCACTTCTTGCTATTTCCAAAGAATGTCTTACCGCATCAGCTAAGAAAAGACACATTTTAGCTGACTTTACTGTTGCTTGTAAGTTTATTTTAGGAATGCTTCTACTGCCATTGAAATAATATTAGCAAAAAAGGTAAAACAACCCATATCTAAAATGCATCATTTTGTTAAGGGACTGACAATGCACTGCCAATAGACTACAGAATTAGGCTTATAAATTTTGCTCCCTTAGATTATATACTGCTTGTAAAAATGGCGGCGTTTCTCATACACTGATGTAGCTTCATTAGCAAGACAGTAGCTTCTTACTTAAATATTGTCTTGCCAAGTTTCAACTCCTATTCTGTTTCCCCGTCGCCTGACGGTTCGTATCACACAGTAAGTCCAGGCAGAATCTATAAGGCACAATTCAGTCTACAGTGGATAGCTGTCACAAAACCACCAAGCATATTTTGCATAATTAGCAATTCTCTGTTCAGGGTAGTCTGACCTAGCATGAAATTACCTTTGATTCCTGGAGGAGGTGGGTCTTTTTCAAACACAATTACTATTATTGGCTGGATAATGAGAGTGTCCATACGGAGTTGTCTGCTGTGAGTAAATGGAAGGGTTCTGTGCTACAAAGTCCAACATACTTATGGTATCTTGAGAAGAACAAAATGAAGATCTTTCACGTCACAAAACAATGACTGAATATTACAGATAAGAAAACATATTTATTTATTCAGTTTGATCTCCTGCCTATCATACTTCCTGCTTGGGCTCCAAATCCCTCAATGCCATTAGTCTGCTTTGAAAGCAAAGGTTAGTAACAATGGGGGGAAAATGTGAGGTACTCCTGCAGTACAGGACAGAGCTGCTCCTCACTTGTTGATGGATTCCGCAGGAACAGCAGGTGACGTTTTGGCTCAGCGCTAGACAGAACATTCTGTAGGCTGCAAGATAAAATAGACTTGATTCAGGGAAACTTATTTACCTGTTCATGCAAAAACACTGTGATTGACGGTGTGAAACATATCAAGGTGTAAAGATCTTTTCACATTACAATCTCTGTTATGCAATTAATTTGTGCATGAACTTTGGAGACTGCTTGCTTGCTTCTGGCAAAGAATCCAGTCAAATGAAGGAGGTAATCATTTTAAGTACAGGTCGCTGGCGAGTCCTCACCATTGAAAGGGCACAGTAGAGGCAGTTCTAAAAGATCTACCAAAGCCTAAACAATGAGTCTCGGGGGTACCCAAATATATCGACAATATGAAGTGGGTGGGAAGATATCTATAATAATTAAGGAGTAAACCTTTTCCAATGCAAAGGAAATTCTAAGAGGACAGAGTTCTGTGGGAGTAAACTCAGACTTAACATCAGAAAGTATTCTTTCGTGTAAAGGTGCTGGATATATGGAATAACCTTCCACTTATGGAATTCAAGAAAGCCTTGGAAAATTTGTGAAAAGAAAAGTTGGATATCAATTGGGGGTTATAGCAGTGCACCAGGAAGTTAAGTGACCCCTCTTTACTAACCTGAGATAAAATATCACACCATTGAACTATTTTACCATGAAAAGACTTAATGGAGGACAGCAGCCAACTGGGAACCAGGGTTCAAGTCCCACTGATGCTCCTTGTGAACTTGGGCAAGTCACTTAACCCTCCATTGCTTCAGGCACAAGCTTAGTCTGTAAACCCTGTGAGACAGACAAAATACCTACTGCACCTGAATGTAATTTGCTTGGAACTATTATTGGATCCTGCTGGATTCACTAATCTGTAATACCTCAGTATCAAATGTTAGTAGATTCCATAGTACATTCATCTTTGTGTTCCCAGCTGGAGTAATAGAAAGATACTGAGCCCCAAATTAGGATTATCTTTTGAAAGGCTGGAGAGGCATATAAAAAATACCCCACCCTGGACTCCTAATCTCCTGATCCACTCACCCCCATCCTCTTTCAAAATAAGCCACCTTGGACCACACCCCCGGTACCTAGTAGGCGAGTCCTTGGTGGGTAGTTGGAGGAGGCAGGAATGACATTAGCTGCTCCCACCCTTGTAAGTCCACAAATTAAAATGGTGGCATCAGCCCCCGCTAGTCAATCTCACCGGTCAAGCTGACAAATAAGGATCTTATCTGGCAGCCTGATCCCCTAGAGGTAATACGGTGAGACTACCACGAACGGAGATGAGACCAACATTTTGATTCAGGGAGCTGCCAGGAAGGAGCACCCGGGGTCACACTTGTCTCCTTTCTACCCTGTAGGGAAACCCATGATTGCTGCCAAGTGTGGGAGTCCAGGGGGTTATTTTGAAAGAGGATCAAGGGTCAGGGGTAATTTTTGGTAATGACAGGCCATTTTAAGTTGTTGTTAGAAGCACTAAGCTACACATTAGTGTCCAGAGTTCCCAGAGAGGAAAGAGAAACATAACACCATTTCTTGTGGTATTATCTTTCCATGAATAATGCAGCTTGCAAAGTTTGACACAAGCTGCTCTATTCATTTTGCATAATAATAAGCTGTTTTGCATACATTTGCATGCATTGTAGCTCATTCATAATGAATGTGTATTGCATTAGAATATCCTGCATTACCCTGCGTTATCACCTTAATACAGCTTAGTAAATAGGCCTCCTAGTGTTTCTCTAGGATCCATACTGTTACTACAGTTTAGATCAATAGTCCTGATCCCATTCCCTGGGACTCTCCCAGCCATTTGGGTTTTCTAGATATTCACATGAATATGCATGAGATAGCTTTGCATATGATGGAGGCAATGCATGCAAAGCTATCTCATGCATATTCATGTCATTTATTTTATTTCATTTTTGCATTATTCATTGCAGATAATCTGAAGACCACTGGGTGGCTGAGTGGAGAACCACTGGTTTAGGACTAAGAGAACACATCACACAAGGATATTCAGTACATTGATACTGTAACACATTCCATAAATGATTGAACATTCCCCCTTCCTCTGAGATGGGTGATATTTGGATCACTTGTGAATCAGCTTAGAATCGCACTTGTCAGCTTGTTTCTTCAGTGCACCTCCCTGTTCACTGAGACCACACTTCTCTTTAATATAAAGATTTCCAGCAGGAGAGCGAATGGCTAAGTTACCATCCTATTGTGAGCGGTGCTGGCTCAGAAAAACATGAGAAAGTCCCTCTACCATACTACTCACCCAACAGGCAAGCAGAATCGTAGGCATTGCTTGATATATTTTAAATGTTGTTTTCTTTTGCCTTCCCATCCTGCCCCCACACTATCACATGGCTGATCTTTGAAACTTCAATGTGTTAAAAAAAAAACAGCCTTGGAATCTTAGAAGTTACTACTGATCTAACTCTGAACAGATCCATTCAAGTTCAGCTAACATCAGACAAATGTTTAGTGTATCAGAGGAACTCACCAAAGCAAGGATTTCATCAATATTTCAGAGCAGCCTGAGGGAGACTGTAGAATGCAGTGCTGTAGGGCAGCTAATGGAATTACTCACAAGGGTTTTGTACATTGAAAATAAGCAGCTACTGAAAAAAAATTACCCTTCATTTTGAGGGAAACTGTATATAACTGCAGATGAGAAACAATTAAATAGCCACCAACATTTATCCATGTCAACCTGATAGGTCTTTTAATAACAGGTATTACCTTTTTTTTTCCTCCGCTAAGGCAATAATAAAGATTAACATTTATGAAAAGAAGCCTAAAGAATGGTATTCCTGAATGAATAATTAAAGACGTTTTTCAAGAATTTGTTTGCTATTGTACGGCCACAGAGAATGCACTCTAGTAATGGAATACATTTACGCTGAGGATAATTTCACACAGACAGTGACGGGAGATGCTTGCAGACAACTGTGTGGTTTTCAGTTATTTTTATGTTAGCGTGTTTCAAAAATTTGAAAAGCGCTATTAAACTTGATGTGGGCATCTGTCCATCTGTCTATCACAGGAGCTGTCCAGACTCTGGTGCTGAATAGCAGCAAGACATGTTTTAATAAACCAGTTGGTTTATTGATTATTCTTGTTAAAAAATAATAAAAAAACAAGAGTCAAGAGAAGCACTGGTATCAGAGATGCTTCTGGTGAATATATGTCTCACACCTGCATTCATTGAAAGCTATGAAACATCTAAAAGAAGGGACCTGTCTGCTCATGAAACATGCACTAATTAGATTGTTTGCTCCACAGAGAAGGGACGGTCATATGCCTAATAGAGCTATAGAAATGGACACTAGTGCTATTTTTTTAATCCAATAAAAGATGTCACAATCTATAGTGATTTCTATTCCATCCCATGGCAATAACACTTTAGATCAGAGCTCTCTAGTTCCAATCTTTGGGGGCCAAACACTGTTTGCGTTTTCAGGATATACCTAATGAATATGAATGACAAAGGTTTGCATGCATACTACCGTCACTGTATGTAAATCTATCTTATGCATATTCTTTAGGGATACAGTATCTGGAAACACACACAATTCGAAGCCTTCAAGGACCTTTAATGAATGCCACTGCTTCGGATAACAGACTTATTGGGGAAACAAAATATGCACAGTAGGGCACTACACATTGCTGGGGCCCCTTGTTTAGAGCAGCAGTAGCTTTTCTTTGCCGCAGAGGAGATATCTGCATTGAGAGGGTGAATTTAAGCCACAAAGATTGGCTCTGTTTATATTTAAAAAACTAATTGTTAGATCTGAGAACATTCTGAGTGAGAAGCCCACGATCTCTGGGAGAGTCTCTGCTGTGCCGCTTTGATTTTCCCTAGATAAAGCTACCAACTGATCTCTTTGGAGCAAGATCCATGTGTCAGATTTGCCCTAAGAAAAGGAGGGAGTGCTGAGAGGGCTCCAATAAGAACATTTTCTCACATCCAAGAGAATATTTTTAATGCTCCTCAACACTCCTGTTGTCCTGTCTTTTTTTTTCAGCCCATCAATCAGAACCAAAACTGGGATGTCAAAGGTGTTGCATGGGTCTTGCACCTAACCCTACTGAAAATGACCTTTATCCAATACAGGGGAGGCTATTTTTGATAGAGTGATAGTTTAAAAAGTGCTAGAAAGGCCACATGCATAACTTTAAACAGATAAGATATACAGTTAAAGTTATGCAGATTTTCAGTAGTGTTATCCGCAGAAGTGGAGCCACTGAAAATCCACATGTATCTTTAAATGAAATGAATACGGCCGTTTAATGATCTGACTGGCCCTTTATCTATACAAGTACCCATAGGGTTTTTGCAAATGTACTCACCATCACTGACTACATAAGTGCTTCTGAATATCAACCTTATGTTTTATAGGTGTCCAAATATTTCAAATAGTCCACTGAAACCTTTTCTCTCAAGCCTCCTATGACGGTAAATTTCAGTTCTGTACTGCTGGCTTAGAAATAGGAGAAATGAACCCATCCAGCTTGCCCACTAATAGATTTTAAGCCACAGGAGATGACCCTGTCATTCTGCATGTCTCTGCTTAACAGTAAAGGATAAGTTCAGTCATTCCTTTGCAAGATACATTAATGCGGTAAAGCATTTTAAAATGATCCCCACATAGCCACAGCAATTGAAGTTATTATTCCAGGGACACCATTAGTAAATTATTTTTACTACACCAGCCTGATAAAAAAAATAGCGAATGGATATTTTGTGCTGAAAAACAGAACCAAGCACTAATTAGTGGCTTCCAAGTGGAAAAAACCCCTTTCATTAGAATGAAACGAAGGGACTGAAGAAAAGCTGGTGACAATCAACATAGATGCTCTTAATTTAGTGACAGGTAAGGCACATGAAGAAACCTGGGGTTCATTCATCCCTACTGGAAACCTACAAAATTTACTAACAAAAATACATTTTCTACTATAAAACAGGACTGTGAATTTGAAAGTGCTGCTGATAGGTCACCATGCATTTAGGAAACTCGTCCCACATCCACAGTGCACACTGCATTATCAGCTCTGCTACGATCTGCATGGGAGACATCATCTCTTTTTGGGCACGTGAAGCTGTTTTGCTGACATCATCAACTTCTGGAATTTGGTTGAAGTAGTATATGGGCGTTCTCATGACGTGTGTTTGGCTGCATTTTGGGAGGACATTTTTACAAAAGCCTATTTCAGCACATAAAAAGCTGTTTTACCTGTGGAAGTGCCTTTTAAAATTGCCTTTCCTATGTCCATAAAAGAACAAATATCTAATCAGGCATAGCTGAAAGTACATTATATGCATCCTGGAAGAGATGTGGGACTCCAGACCAAGAGAAAAGTCCTGTTGCGCCCCCTAGATTCCGTACTTCTGAGATCAGCAGCGCCATGGAGAGGGGCCCTTTCCACAATGAGGCTAAGATGGAACCCTGTTGGATATCGGCTACTAATTCTCAGGACCTTGGCCTCTCAACAGTTTAAAGCTAATATGCTAATAAGAAAACAACTGGCTATTTTTTTCAGGCAGCTGTTCAATCTGGTGACTGCCTCGTTATAGTCGCTACTAAGTGGGATAACAAACTGGATTTCATCCGTGTACAAGTGGATGGTGTATAAAATTAAGAAGATAATCTTCCCTAAAAGGCTCAAAAAGGATGTTAAAAGGTAATGGAAAGTACTCTGTAGGACATCCTACCACAGGCTTCCACAGTTTTCCTCATCTCCCATCACATAACCCCACACCATTGCCGTCACTGAGCCTATCGGAGACAAGAGCTCTGCAGGGAGCATAACCAGCTGAAAGGACTGGAAAAAGCTCTCCTAATATTGTCTTTTTCTGTTGCAATGAATATGATTGCCAAAAATAGTGAATTTTAGTTCATTAGGGATATAAAAATGAAGACCAACTTATCCAACATATCACTAAGTCAATACAAAGGTCTTTAACCTGGTCAGTCTCTTCTTTTGATGAAATTCTCAAACCATAAGCAATAAAGAACTGCAGGAAGATTGAAATGGTGCTTCGTGAGCAATCTGGATGAGCTATAACACTAACTCTGTAACATATTATAATTTTAAATGTGCCTAGAAAGTAATTGAAATTCCAGTTAGCGTTCTCATAATGTGGACTGCCGTGTGTATTTAACAGTTGACCAGTTTAGCATGAATATTGCTTTACAAATGAGGTCATTCTGTTTTTAAGAAACAATATTGCCATCAAAGTATGTTTAAGAAAAACCACAAGGGATTACGAGTGCACTTTTAACCCTTCTGTCTCTTCCTATCTCTCTTGACTGTGCTGATTTAAGTACTCAGTGTTGTCTGAAGGCAAACATAGCAGGAGCTGGCATTTAGAAGAGACCTAGAAATGAGGAACTGGCAATCAGATTTCCTCCTGTTATTACTCTGTCACAAAATCTCTGTTCTACATCACTCCATCTTAGCTACCCCGAACGGAGATGGGAAAGGTCGAAGCTTCTTCCTTGAACATGCACACACAAATGTCCTGGGCGCTTAGAACATCACATGCAACAGTCAGACCTAGTCAAGCTGCAGGCTACTGGAAAACCTCCAAATGTCATGCTTAAAGATCCAATTCTGGACGGCGTCCTTGTAATTAAAATAAAGTTTTGCTTCTCACTACGACAGAGAAAACCTAGCAGATGGAGAAATTGGAAAGTAAAAAAATCTGCTCAGGAATGTCTATTAGCAAGACCAAGGACTAGATTTACTAACGTGTGCTGATATTAGCATGCGCTAACACACATTAACACGAGTTATATAACTCAGGTCCCATCTTCTGCAATGGCCCCCGTTTACCAATAACGTCTGTTAATGGTTTTAGTGTATTAATGCAGTGGTGCACTTTACCAAATTTGGCCCTAAGAGTTGTGCCTATGTAACTGAGTAGCAGGAAGGAGGAGGTTCACTTTTCCTCTTCCTTCAACCACCATCCAGGATTTGGGGATAAAGCTTGTTAAGATTTACTTCTTGCTGTGGTATGGGCTTAAACTTACAAAAAGGTACTACAGTATTAACATTATTATTTTATGCAATAATAAAGTTTGGTAAATCTAGCCCAAAGTAGAGCATGCTTACTAAACTGCGCTAAACATTAACACATGTTTAGTGTGTGCTATTGGCCAACACTAACAGTTAGCATGTGCTAAAAGCAGCCAGCATGGTAAAAATCCCAAGCTAACTGCTGGGGTAGAGACTGGATAGCTATGGGCAGAGAGTCGGTGCAGACAAACATATTGCACACTGTCATTATGCGAGTGCATGAAATGCAACCTCAAGAGGAAGGGTTAGGTGCGCCCATGTTAATTGCAATTAAACCTAACACATGGTAAGGGACATTTCAGCGTGGTAACTGACAACATCTGCATTTACTGCATGCTAGTGTTTACTTATAACATGCCCCAGTGTTTACATATTGCACATACAAGCTTTTAAACCAATTCTGATATGAGGTTTTAGCCACCATGATGTGTACGTGGCTTCCCAATAAAATATTTATATGCGCAATAAGAATTTGAAACATCTTTTTTGCTTTGTTTCTTCTGTTAAAAATTCATTTAAAATGTTTCAACAAGTTAATAAAAAGATACTAGAACCTATAAAAACAGTCATTTAGCCCAATTTTTAGCATAAAGAACTGTGAGACTACTTCCTCGAACCCCTGCCAAGATGCACGTTTTACTCCAAACCCCAAAAGCAACTATGGAACTGCAAGCCACCTAACCTTTCTTAAAAGTATTCTTCTCCTTCTGTGCAGCTAACATTTTCCTTTAAATAGTTCCTTGCCAACAAATTTAGAAAACGGGGTCTTTCAACGAGGAACTTTGTACCCTTATGTTTTAGCTGAATCATAACCCCTAGTATCAGTTATCTCCATTCTTTCTGTGAGCGTCTTATCCTCATCACCATCATGTCTCCCCTTCCCTCCCCCATAGCCTCCTGCTCCTCCTCATTCCCAAAACTGGCCCCATTAGGCATCTCTCTCACTGGCTATGAAAATCCAACTACAACCCCTCTAATATTATTCACATCCCTTGCTTTCCTAGCTCTTCTCTCCCTTCTTATGCGCCTTGTGGAATGCCGACTGTGCCTCTAACAAACGTATCTTCATTCATGACCTCTAATGTCTCTAATGCTCCCATAGGCAGACAGGAGGGGTCTTTCCCGCGACAGAGCTCTTTTGCCAATGGCTGGTGACTGCAGCCTCAGCGAGTTCACTGGCCAATGGGTGGAGCTTTCCCCCCCCCCCCAATGGGAACAACATTCTGGTGCCTCTGCATAAATACATATGTGTACATACATGGAGCCCTATTCTGGAAGGGGCCCGTCTGGACCGTGGGAACAAAATGTTCCCGCGGTAGCCAGAATTGGCCTGAGGATGGCCCAGCGTGCCCCTGCCGCCTGTGAGCATGTCCTCCCCACAGGCGCCCCCAACTCATGCAGCTCCAGCCCCCCTTTTCCCTGCCACATGACCCAAGGCTGGCCTGCCATGGCCTGGATCAAGCAGTGGGCGCCCCCCCCGATCGCCCAGTTTTTGCTGCCTAGCGCGTCCCTATAGGCCTGGCAGAACAGACAGGGCCATGACCTGAATCGGTCCTGTAATTCCTGCCAGGCTGGTCCACTCCACTCCGCCCCGATCTTGCCCCCATCCTGATGCACAGGACGCCCAGGGAGAGCCAGAGGGGGAAATCAGGCCTGTACGCCTTGTGGGGCTGCATGTCCTGCAGGGAAGTGCAACCCCGCAACCCGCATCCCAGAATCGGGCCCATATTTTATAAAATATATGCACACATTAGGGATGTGCATTGGCAAAAAAAATTTGATTAGTTTTTGTTTTCATGAATTTTTCTCAGTTTTCATGTATTATGTTTTAGTTAGTTTTGCACATTTGTTTAATAGAACATTTTTTGTCATTAAATTGATTTTATAATGAACTTGCCAATTAATTACTGCATGCTACATCTATTAAGGTGTGTTAAATCTATTTAGCATGCCCTAAACCTTTTAAAGCACACTAACAAATGCTTACCTCTAGCAAGCATCGTAACTCTGCCCCCCTCAGTCCATGCTTTCTGCATGCGCCATTTTCCTTTGCCATGCTATGCTATAGAAATATGACTGTGTTGAATATCCTTCTAAATTGTTTTACAAAAGTTCGTAATTTGCAAATGGAGGCTCAAAACGGAAGAGTGTATTGGCTTTGTTGTCTTGTTTATGAAGATTTTTAACCAAACGGCATACATTAGATATGCCTTGCCCTGTTTTTTAACTGTTCATTGAGATCTTGTGCACTTTTTACTAGCTGTGAAGAGGACTATTTTCGATCTAGGGAACTCACCTGGGTAGCTTTAATGCTACAAATTTGGAGCAGGCATCATTATTTTTACTGAGACACTGATAACATCCTTTTTGGCATAGGAGTGCTTGATTCAGCTTTATTTACCCTGCTAAATCCCTTTAAAAGCGTATCTGTAAATAATTGTTCAATACTTCATATCATCAGTGACCATTCTGAGCATGTGTAGTATCAGCTAGGGGTGTGTACTGGTGAGCTCTGATGAGGTCGGGGCCCGTGTGGCCCACTCCTTTCCAATGCTGCCTTGGAAAAGGAGTAACTGGTGTGAAAGGATCTATGTATTAACAGCAGTGGTTCTGGAAGCCTTTTTTATAAGGCACAGTGGGGCATGTTTACTAAACTGCGCTACCCATAGCACAGGACTTTGCATGCAGTTTGAGCACCATGCTAAAAAGTAGTAAAACTCCAGCGCTACCCCAGTAGGGTGCATCATGGTGGGGAATGGAATGCGGGTGTTGCCAGTGTATCGTGGCTAGCATGGGCGTTGCTGGCCTGCACTAACCGTTCTTGCCGCCCTTAATGTCATCTCAATGAGTGGTGTTCAGTTTGCCAGCATGCCGTACCTTGGGCCTGTGCTAACTGTTGGGGGGTGGACGCATATGCTCCCCGAGTTAGCGCTGACCCCCTGTGCTATGAACATGGCCCACACACACTGGCTACCAGTGTGGAGCTTAGTACACATTCCCCACTGATGCCTGTGTTTCTCTATAAGACAAGCATAAACATTCCTCCCCACCATAAAATGAAGTCCATTCTATATAGACCAAATCTGGGCAGTTTTATTTGCTGGCTTTATGTTTTTATTAGGTATTTGGAAGATCTCTTTTACTCTTGCTGCATCTTATTGTGCATTGATACTTGCTTAATTTTCTAGGGACCAATCTAGGGAGTTATTTTCTTGTTCCTTGTTTATAGAGCAATACAGAAATGGAAATAATAAACTTCTGTCCTTCTATACAGTAGACATATGTGTGTGTGTAATATATATGTATGTATGTGTACATTTTTATGCAATGTGCTTCCTGGCAACCCAGCAGCTCCTAGGTTTTCTTGGCAGTGTGACTGGAAGGCAATGGAGGGTTAAGTGACTTGCCCGAGGTCACAAGGAGTACCAGTGGGAATCAAACCCTATTCTCTTGGTTACCAAGCCAGTGTTCTAACCACTAGGCGACTCCTCCACTCCTATGTTTTTATACATGAGCACATATACAGACAGTTTTAACAAAGATTTGGTGTATCGAGTAGGCAAAGAAAGGATCTTTTTTTGAAAAATGAAGGTCAAATGTAACCTATTACTACTACTTATCGCAATGCAAAATAACTAATATCTTGTTATTTGTACCTATCTTTCATGATGCAATATAAAAAATATTATTTAAACTCCTTGTCATGGTGTAAAAATGCTTGTGTCATGGGACATGGCCAATTAAAGGTCAAAACTTCAGCTGTTGTCTGTTTCTGCTGGCATAAATCTGCCAGACACTGAGAGTCAAGCCTGTAAAGGGACTTGTTCTCGGCAATATGACTGAATCTGGTTTCAAGTTGTGTCTGGAACTTCTAAATCTCAAAACTTTGACCATCTCCATCTCCGCCTCCACCCCCACAATGTGGAACAGCAATGAATTTGTAAGCTGGATGAACAGCAGAAGCCTGGGAAAAACGAAGGCTATTTCCCAGGGTGCAAATGCACTGATTTCAGTTTGTGCAGCAAAATTAAACCTATGGGAGAATCTGTCTTCCACAACATTGAGCAGCTAAAAAGACACAGTGGATTTCAAAGTGATTATCACTCTCGATAGCAGAGGCTAGAAACAAAGGAACAAAATTAGCTGTTTTGAATGAAGTCTCTCTCTATACTTAGTTTCATGTTTACTAAGCTACGCTAGCTGTTAACACAGGCTTTAGCGTGTGCTAATGGCCAGCAGAAGGTTAATTCTGTGTTATCTGCTTAGTGTGCAACAGGGAGGGAAATGGATGGGGTAGGGGTGGAGGGAGGGCATGTCTGCACATTGTGGTTAGAGTGGGAGTTGACAATGATCATTTGCCATCAATGCTGCAGTTAGCCCGGATGTAGCCACTACTGCATATTAAGGTCTGAATCATTGCAGTCTCTGCTGGGGCCATGCTGTATATGCTCCCAACAGATAGTGCATGACTTGCACTACCGAATATTGATATTTACCCTAAACGCACCGTACCTGCAAAACCCTAGCGCATTTTCATAAACATACCCTTTAGGATGAAGAGACCTTTTCTGGTAGGGGGTACAAAAAGGAGAGATGCATAACCCAGCACGCCCAAATCTGAAACCTGGAGACATTTTAAGAACCCCATTCTGAGGTTTAGAAGAGAAAATAAAGAAATACCGAGTCATGAAATGTAAATCCTGTAAAAATGTGCATTAGTGGGTCTAGAGTGTAGGGTGGGGCAAATTAAGTCTGTGCCATCCCAATACAAGAACATCTTATACATCAGTCAAAATTAGCTATAAGAACAGAAATCTGAGGCTTACATCTGAGAATCATGAGCTTAACCTAAACTAAAGGAAAATGAAAGTTCAGAGTAAAGTCGGATCCCTCGTATCGGACCGAAGTCGAGGCCCTGCTCTCCAACCTTGCCATTCAGTTGGTTCCACCAGCTCAGATCGGGCAAGGTTTCCACTTAAGGTACTTCCTGGTACCCAAAAAGACTAGTGGGCTCTGCCCAATTCTAGATTTGCAAAACCTCAGTCAGTTCCTGGTACACGAAAAGTTCAAATGGTCTCATTAGGGACACTGCTCCCGTACCTCATACAGGATGATTGGCTATGCTCCTTGGATCTGAAAGATGCATACATACATATTGCACATAGTTCATGTTATCGTTCAATGTAAAAAACAGAAATGTCTCTCTGTTTCCTTAACTGTTAGATGTAAACCGCACCTGATCCTCGGAAGGTTGCGGTATATACAAATTTGTTAAATAAAATAAATAAATAAATAAAATATTCTGATCCACCTGCATCATAGACAATACCTTTGCTTTGTGCTGGGTGGCTGGCACTATCTGTACCACGTGCTTTCCTTCGGGTTGGCCACAGCCCCCAGGGTCTTCACGAAGTGTTTGGCAGTTGTGGATGCCTTCCTCCGGACCCAGAGGGTCTTTGTCTTCCCATATTTTGATGACTGGCTCATCAAGGCATCCATGCCGGCTGGTGTTCGGTAGTCAGCTGCGCTCACACTATAGGTGCTCAAGGGTCTTTGCTTTATGGTCAACTACTCAAAGTCCCACCTCCAGCCGTTGCAGCAGTTGGGAGTTCATCAGGGCCCTCCTTGATAGCTCACGGGAGTGGACATTTCTGCTGGCGGACCACCGGCAGCACCTCATCAAGGTGGTGCATTGCAGCGCCAGTGCCATACTACGGCTCGTGGACTATTGAGGGCCCTTGGGCAGATGGCCGTCATGGTGCATGTCACTCTTCAGGCCCACCTCTCCATGCAGAAGGCCCAGTAGACCCTGTTCAGCAAGTGTCTGGCTGTCTGTGGGACAGAATTGTGGTCACTATACCATTGGTGCAGTCACTGTTGTGGTGCCTTGAGTCACACAACCTACTACGAGGCCATCCATATCAGCCAGTGGCCCCCTGCAAGATGCTCATGACGGACTTGCTAAAGCTGGGCTGGGATGTACATGTACATCCAGGGCCGACAGCTTAAACGGGGAACTTATTCCACCTTTGAGGTGAATAAGTTCCTTGATCATGCAGGGGATGGCGGTCCGGGGCTGAAAAGAGGTGGCAGGGGGTGGAGGAAATTCCCCGCAGCCCAACTCTGGCCTTGTGAGGCCAGATTGAGAGTTGGGATGCGGGGAAAGCATTTTTCCGTGCTGGTGCCAGGGATCATGGCTTTACAATGGAGCCAGTGCCATGGCAACTGGATGCCATGGTGCCATGGCTCCATTGTAGAGCCCTGACTGAGTTAGCTGGGGACAGGCCTGTATGTGCAGGCCGGGCTGAATCGCAGTCCCGGCCTGCATTTACAGGCCTGTTTGCGATTCTGATCTCGAGTCTCTGATGGAATGAGACCCATAGGGTATGGGTTATGCTAAGTGGTGCTGCTTTTTGTAGCTGATGGCTGGAAATTTTATTGATGATTATTGTATTTAGCTGGTGGTTTAGGTCTTTATTATTAGCTAAGCACCCCCCATTCCTTATTTAATGTACAAATTTGCCTGTTTCAATGTAAACATTTGTACGATTGAAGTTCTCTGTAAACCACTTTGAGCTTTGTGAAAAGTGGTATATAAATATAATCAAATAAATTATTATTATTTTTATGATTTAGTTCACCCTTTTTCAGTAATAGAATCATGAGGGTATCTTGAGGGATATGGTCATGGAAAGTAAAAAAAAAAAACCCACCACAAAGGACAGACAGAGGAAAAGAGGCTGAGGTCGGCCTAATTATCAAGACAAAAATCACGGCATTTCCATTGAGAGTCTTTAAGGCTCATAAATCCAGGCCTGTACCATATGTTATTAATACCCGTCAAAACTAGTTAGCTGCAACTGCTGACATTGCTATAATTTGCTATCTAAATTTATACCACAAATAAATCAGTAATGCAGCACTTTAGTAAACCATCAGAGTTGAATGGAAACATGGATCAAGTAAAGAAACTATATGTACAGAGCACTTTGCAGTGGAAAATATACACAATCTTGTAATATTAGTGCCAGCAAGTGCACCTCTGTCTGATCCAACTTAGAATGAGAGATGGATGACTGCAATGAGGGCAATAAATAACCCCAAAAAACAATGGTAGCACTCTAAATTATTTACTAAATTACGATAAGGTTTTGCAGTTACGGTAATTGTCAAAATTGATGCAAGGTAACTGCAAACCTCTGTGTTAATTGTTGAGGGTGTTCCTAGCATCATGTGATACAGTTCACATAATATAGAGGAAAGTTCTTCACCATCCATTAACCGCATTGCAGATAACACAATGCAGTTAGCTACATCCATAGAGGTGGCATTAACGTCACAATCTTATCTGCCTCATCATTTATGTTAGTTGTAAGGCACAGTCTCCACCATACTCCAGCTTTTCTCTGCCCCGTTCCATGTGAATGGTTAATGTGGAAATTAATCATTAGAGAAAAAGACATCATGCTTGCAACATTGGTCGACACAAAAGAGGAAGGCCAACAATGGCATGGATTGATACAATGACAGCAGCTATGGATGCCACTCTACCAACAATTAGCCACTTGACTGAAGACCGAATACAATTTAGGACAACTATCCACAGGGTTGCCATAAGTCCACATTGACTCAATGGCACTTAAGAACAACTGCTAAGGCATCGTGCCAACTGTTAGCATGCATTAATGTTAGCATGTTCCCTGTAAAATAGTTATCTCCAAGTTATAATGCCCTGTTCAATGTAATTTCAGTTGTTCAATGTAAACCGCACTGATGCAGAATAGCACAGTATATAAGAGAATGTAAATAAATAAAAATAAATTAATTGCCACATTAACAGTTAACTCAGCTTAGTAAATAGGCCCCTTACTTTTATGGATCCAAAATTTATAATTGGAAATTAACAGCTTCGGCCCTGCTACTACATCACAAAATATTCTTTTCTTTGTTTCAACAAATTCTTATGCTAATTAAAAATATTTAAGAGAGTTTGGTGAAACGTATCATATAGGCTCATTTTAGCAAGGTCATGGAGACGTGCACAATTCCCCCTCCAACAGCATCATAGTCACCCCATATCCAGCACCCCTTGGTCCTTACCAGAGGTCCCAGGCAGTCTAGGGAGAGTGGGAGCAATGCCCGATTCAGCTCTGGGATCAATAGGGCACCCATGAGCCCTAGCTGTAGTTTCACGGTACCACTACTAGAAGTCATGGATGCCCTTTTGAACCCAGAGCCAAATGGAGCAGGAGCAACTGGGCATCATTCCCGCCTACCCCAGACTACCAGGGATCCCCTGTAAGGGTCAGAGGGTGTCGGGAGAGGGGGATGCCATTGGGGTTTGCATACGCCCTTCAGCTAAATATTTGTCTACCACACGTACTTCCCTTGTAAAATGGGAATACACATCTAGGGTTTCTGGTATGTCCTTGAAATCTTTACATGGTGTACCTCTCCACTGTAAATAGTGACTCTCTGAAATCGAGATATATAGACATATGGCCCATTAAGACATGTAAATACAATTTACATATGGAAATGCTTCTAAAATGACCCCAATGGTATGGTAAGAATGAAAGGAAAAACTTATTTTGCCCCCTTTATGGTTCTCATCAGAAAAATAAATGACTGCATACTAAGGGTGTGGATGAGAGAGGGTTAAACCTATCCATCTCTCACTATAGGCAGAAATAGATTCCATAATTGCAGCTGATTTTCAATAATGATTTGAAATGAAAGTTTGCATTGAAGATTAGCATACTCTCAGCAGATGTTAGAAACTTCTCTAGAAGTTACACACCAAACCCTGAACTATAGCAGAAATCATGTAAATGTTAAAAAGCAGACAATGGAGATAGGCATGCATTTAAAAAGAATGAAAAAACTGACATTTGTTTCATCTAGTGTCATTTTTTCTTCAAAATGGTACAAACCCAACACATTTTAATTTTGTTTTTGTATTCTAGTGCATGGTAAGTCTTTTTAGTGCAAATTAAAATGTAGAAAAGAAACAAAAAATGATCAGCTAAGCTAAAAGACAATTTACTAGATCTGGCTTTAAAAATCATCCTCAACTACCAGAAGGATAGTTCCTTCCTAAAAATTTCTTGTGGAATATTCAGGAGGTCATTTTAGAAGGCCTATCTGTGCTTTGGACGGCTGAAAATGCGCATACAGATGTCCAAATCACAAGGGCATCTCTAGATCCATTTTAGAAATTGGGTATATGGACATCCCTGGCATGAGGATAACCAAGTAGAACTGGGGCATGCAGAAGGCATGGCCTAGGCGGAACAACAAAGATTTATGTCATGATGCGGTTTCAGAACACCACAAGCATGAGTATCCACATCTACTGTATACCTGCTCCTGATCACGAACAGTGTGTAAAAAAGTGATTGTTTCATGGCTATAATACTTCCAGGGAGTAGAGCAATATGTGCATTTATTGCCACCGTTAATATCTTCTGGCCAACAAAACCGGTATGTAAATACACACTTCAAACATATTAATGGGCTGCTGCCGCCACACATCTGAGTGTCTGAAGTGGCCAGTCAGGAAATGCATGTCATTGACCATGGATGTCCCCCTTCTGAAATATGCTGGCTGGGACGTCAAAGTACCAGTTTCTGCAGCTGTCAAATTCAAGGACGTCCACATTTCTAAAATGCTCTACAGCTAGGCACATACCCGGTCTTGCTAGCTGCTGAGATATCCATCTTTCACTGTGGGAACGGAGCAATTTCAGATGGCACACCTATATGTGCCTCTCTTCACTGCTGTCATGCCCCTAGATTTTTGGACATTGTGCTCTGAACGTCCTAGATTCTACTTAGCCATCCTTTCTAAAATGCTACTTTATATGTCCAACATCGAAAAAAGCTATTGTTTATGTTTATTTTAAAACTTAATATACTGCCCAACAACAAAAAGTATCTGGGCGGTTTACAGTAAAAACATATAAAATTAAAAATTAGTACTGCAAGAAAAGAAAAGAAAAAGGTACGCCGTAAAATTCAAAGAAGCAGGACAGAAAAGATGAGGACAGAAAAGGCAGAGAGGATTAAATATCAACAGGGAGGACGGGAGGGGGGGGAGTTACTCTGGTATGAAGGGGAAGTGGTCAATACATCAATGGGGAAGGGGGGAAAGAGGAGAAAGAGAGGGGGGTAGGTCATAAGCAAGACAGAAGAGGTGGGTTTTTAATTTGGTTTTGAATGCAGTGATGGAATGTTCTAGACAGAGGGCAAGGGGAAGCGAGTTCCAGAGCCTCGGGCCAAGGAAAAAGAAAGCTGAGGAACGGGTAGATTCCAAGTGGGCCTGGCAAGGGGAAGGGAGTGACATGCGGTTGGCGTGGATAGAGAGAAGAGTGCGGAGAGGGGTGTAGAGACGAACCTGATCAGCAAGATAGAGGGGAATACCTGTGTGAATTGATTTGTTGACAAAAAGGAGAAACTTGAATTGAATTCGGAAAGGGACAGGAAGCCAGTGCAGACGTAGAAGAAAGGGGGGGGGGGGGGTGACATGATCAAGGCGTGAGGCATGAGTAAGAATACGAGCGGCGTTATTGGAGTTGAAAAATATAATAGACTTACAAAATGATAGTAAGTCTGAAAACCTGTAGATCACTTTGAATCCCATGTGCTATATTTGTAGCCTTATTTATTTCACAAACTCTTATATCTCTCTTATCAACCAATGTTTGCTCAATGTAGTTTACAATATGGGAACATAACGATATTGCATGATGGGTAAGACATATCAAATACAATAAAACTAAAGAAAAGAGCTGAATCATTAGATAAACTAAGTTGTAGAATATGGTAGCACTATCCTTATTGTTTGCTAAATGGAATTTGAATATAAAAATTCATGTGAATTCAACACAAACACTTACTGAGCCTAACGATCACTCAGTGTTGGAGGCAGGCAGGGGTTCAGAACTGTTACTCAGGTTCTGGCTTCACAGTGAAAGTACCTATGAACATTCCCCCCCCCCCCCCCTTTAGAGTGTGGGATGTACCATCAGGGACATATTAACTCAGTTTAAATCTAAGTCATAATGAGGTCCTGAAGAGCCACATACCCTTGAAAAGCAGGAGCTGGACTTTCAAGTCACACTGTTGTGCCATTAGACCAGGATTTTCCTGTCCTGGAGACCTACTTAGTCATGCAAGGACGTGCACATGCTGGGAATGCAATACATGCAAATGTATCTTTTGAATATTCATTAACAATATCCTGAAAACCAGTCCAGTTAGATATGCTTCAAGGATAGGCTTGAAAAAAAAATACAGTCTCTTTAAGTGCTGTCAAGTCAATGCTGACTTCTGGCAACCCAGCAGCCCCTGAGTTTTCTTGGCAAGGTATGACCGGACGTAGACTGCCAGGCCTTTTCTTCTGAGGCAATGGAGGGTAAAGTGACTTGCCCAAGGTCACAAGGAGAGCCAGTAGGAATCAAACCTTGATCTCTTGGGTACTAGGCTGTTGCTTTAACCACTAGGCTACTCCTCAACTTGTAATGCTGATAGTTAAAAAGATTTTGAGTATGCAAAATTTTGGGACTCCATAAATGGATATTTTGACCTTTTCTTAATCTGGAAAAAAAAATGTAGGCCAGCCTGATGTTACTTAGCTTTTATCATACAGACCCTTACTAATGTGTACTGAGGGCAAGAGGTCTTTCCTTCTTTCATGCAGATTTATATTCCACACAATCCACACATAGTACAATCTCAGTGGATTACACTGATCTTATAAACATTCCACAGCAATACTATAAAAGTAGCACAAAAAACCATAACAAATAAAAATAAAACATATCAAATTAAGAAACTAATAATGCTCATTAAAAATATAACAAAAGAAAAATGCTTTCAATACAGATCCTAGCAATGACTCCGTTCTAGTGAATTATGCTTAATGTCCTGTGGAAGGCATTGGCCATGTATCCTGCCAGGGTTTACTATGCATGGTGCGCTGTAACTATTCTTTATGGCTTTATACCAGGGACAAAAATCTAATTAAGAGCCTTAATTGTTGGCAGATAGTAATTTGTTTAAAGCACATTTTAGCATTAAAAATTCTCAGTTCCATTGGGATGCAAATCTAGGCCCAAATAAAATGAAAAAAGATTTATAATTATACCTGCAACAGACAATATTAAGCAAAGAGAATTTATTCCTGCAAAAGAAAAGTGAAAGTGGTGTTGGATGTTTCCTGCCTATTAATCTAGACACACCAGCCGCTAACTCATTTACTGTCAGTTCAGTCCAAATCATTTTTCACGAGCATGGCAAAGCTGTACATTACCATCATAAAAAGAATTTTTAGATCTTTGTTTTCTCATAAGATTCATAGCAAGCCAGCAGGCTCCTTACCATAAGAAAGTCCTTTGTAATGTGCTGTAGATTAGAACAAAAAATACTGCCTCCTGTTATATCCAATCAGCAGACCATCTTCTCAAAAACAGAGCAGAAAAATGATAAATCATTTAGTGTGAACCCATTATACCAGGGATTCTTCATTTCTAAGATACCTGCAATAACGTACTGAAGCCGGATATTTTAGGGGATCGGGGGTGGGAAAGAAAAGAGATCAAAAGAAAACATATTTCTTCCTAGTGAATCCTAACAGGCAGATGGAGCAGAATACTCAGAATCAGCAAGAAATATTTGACTGTTTAAGCAGACTGTGAAACATGGACTGTCGACAACTATCAGCTCACTCTGATTTGGGGATGGAAGGCAGGCAGTGGCTTAGCAGTGTTGTGCTTTCAAGATTAAGGGCTCCGTTTTCCAAAGCTTCAATAGGGTGAAGGTGTATTAAAAAGGGAGTTTTAGCAGACGGTATCCAGCATAAAGGGCTTTTCAGCCACCTAAAAGTAAATGCATAAGGCTCAGCACATGTGTAAGTTCAATTTTCCAAAAAATTATGCAAGGAAACCGCATGCAATTTGTGTGCAGAACGTCACGCTCCCTTCTGTAATGGGTACGGTTACATGTGCATGCCTAGCTGCAGAGCAAGCCAACATTGAAACTCAATTTATTTTTGTACCCTATGTTTGAAAACTGGATTCCTTCATGCATCTTTAGATTTAATCCCCTAACTTTGCAGTCAAATGCAATACTAAATATATGTACCTATGTGCCTTTATAAAATTGCCTTGCTGCCCTCCATGGTGCATATGCATGTATTTTATAACAGGTGCATATCTTGCAACTCCTTCCCAACACTGCCCAACCTTTGGCCCTGAAAATACATATTCGTATACCAGGGAAGGATACATGCATACTTGTAAAACTGTCCAATTTCTGCACAAAAGACTTAGAAAAGTATCCTCACTGTATATAACACACATGACGCCAACAATGTGCAAAATAACTCTCCCCATACTAGCTGGATTGTTGATTAACGTGCAGCATTAACAGACACAAAATATGAGTCTATGTAGCTTCATAGCTCAGGCACATATAGTGTACCAATTTCACACTGGTGAAAAGTACATGCATACAGTACTTGTCACTCCAAAGACTTTGCAAGATCTTCAAAGAAAAAGCACGCGTGTACTTTCATGTTGACAAATTATCACATGTAAAGTTACACATGCTAACTTGTGTTACTACCTTTCTAATAAAAATAGGTGCATAGTTCTAAATTCTGCTCTAACCCTGCCCCCAAAACATACCTTCCTCCAGCGGGTGGCCATTTTGAAGGGTAAAGCTCTGAACTCGTTTGCATAATTACCTAGGGGCAACCTTCAAAACTGTTTGGGCAGGTACAAAGCTCATGAGTATTTTCATCTGTGGATTCTGCACTAGTTTTCTAAGGGAAAGTATAAAACAACTGTCTTTATCAATACTGCTCAAGAAAGAAGTAACCACAGAAATTTTCACCTTCTTTTTCCTTGGGTACGTTCTCCAGCAAAATACAGTGCATATAGTTTTGGCAATTCAATCTAGATGTTTCCACCCATCTCAACCCCACTCCAAGAATGCATCGATGGCAGAAGCTGCCATTTTTGTCATGGATCGCTCCTGACTCCCTCCCCTTCAACTGTCCACAAGTGTTAGAGGGTGGGGAGCAAGGGGATGTGTGAGCAGGGGATGGAGGAGGATGGGGTGTATTTATTACCAAGCAGTGGCCCCTTTAAGGAACATCGGAAAGCACATGTGGCTTGATGCCCCCAGTAAGGAACACTGACACTACTTCTAGAGGTGTTGTTGACTTTCTACAAATGACACAGCTTGAGAAGTTAAATGCAAGCTGTACTATCCATTTTTAATAATATTGAGATTTCCTTAATATATTTCCATGCAGCACATCTCATTATGTTTTAATGCAAGGTGAGTCAGGTTCTTGCTTTCAGTTTTGCTTTTAGGGTCATGTTTACGATGGGGCAGTGCGGTAAAATTCTGCACTAACTGCTAAGTGCTCGATGGGGCAGGGTCTGGGTGGACATTGACAGCACAATGCTGTTAGTACGGGCAACACTGGCACATGCTAACTGCAAAGGTTGTCCTTAGCATGGGTACACTTATTGTCTCCTCGAGGGGTGGCATTAGGTGAGGTGTGGCTCTGATGCTCTATCTGCAGGGGTACTGCAGACACACCTCCAACAGTAAATGCAACTCTACACCACCTCTATTACTAACTTTTGGGACCTAACGTATGGAAAACTACCGCAGTTTTGTAAACATGCCCCTTAATGAGCAGTAAGTGCAAAGTAACATATGTTAGTAAACAGCTCCTAACTTTTGGTGCTAAACCCTAGTCAGTTTTCGAAAGGGTCAATTCAGGTACCAAAGTTCAGCATCTAAATCCATTGAAAACTTTCACCTAGGTTTCAATCTAGCAGTGTTCTATTGCTCCTTCTGCTTCAAGTTATTTTGTTTGAATTGTAAGCAAACCACAAATATGCAAGGCAGTAAAGATAACTTGGAGTGGAGGAGTAGCCTAGTGGTCAGTGCACTGCTTGCTAACCAACAGGCCAATGCAGAAAGCTAGCATCAATAACGCCACATTTAAGCACACTTTAAGCACTTTTTAAATGCAGAAAACAAACATAAACACTGATGGAAAAATAAGCACCCAATTAAAGCCACAAGTATTTAAATGAGCTGCACATAATAGTCTGGTATGCAAATTATGGCTATGTCCAATGCAGAGACAGGTGTAGAGGATTTCGGAACCAGCTATAGTGCCAATATTTCTACTGCAGGGTCTGAGGTGACTTAAATCTCTGACATGTGCCCCTGAAAGTATTTTGATGCCACCGGGTGCTTTCCCTGATGCCTACATCATATTCTCCTCAGATGATCAGGCATCGGGAAAAGCCCCCGATGCCTGTGCCCCGACAGAAAGTGACTATCTGGTGGTCTAGTGGCCCCTGTACCCCCCATCCCCACGCCAAAGTTAAAAAAAAAAATTGTGTGGTCTAGCGGCTACTGAAACCTCCACCCCAAATTAAAATAAAATAACCTGGTGGTCTAATGGCCCCTAAATCTACCACCCCCAGCTGGTACCTTAAAATAAGTGGGAGCGCTGTGTCCGCCATCTTGAAAAATGGCAGCACCTGGCCCTGCGCGGTGCATCCTGCGATGCATTGGGTGGGGTTACACTTATATGGCAGTCTGACCTCACCTGGTGCATTGCAGGATGCACCACATGGGGGCCAGGCACTGCCATTTTTCAAGATGGCGGACTCAGAGCAGGAGCACATAGGCAGCACCTGCTTATTTTAAGATACCGAGTGAAGGGGTGGTGGAATTAGGGGCCATTAGACCACCAGGTTATTTTATTTTAATTTGGGGTGGGGGTTTCAGGAGCTGATAGACCACCAGGTTATTTTATTTTACTGAGAGGTGGGGGTGCAGGGGCCACTAGACCAGCAGGTAGTCACTTTCTGTCAAGGCACCAGCCCTTGACAGTGTTTTAATGGGATTGGTGGCTTTTCCCGATGCCGTGATCATCCCTAATGCCATCAAAAAACTCAGGGCCACTGGGCCACCAGGAATACTTATATTGTCGGGGCATCGGCGCCCGACAGTATTTTGATGGCATTGGGGGCTTTTCCCGATGCTGTGATCGTCCCCAATGCCATCAAAATATTGTCGGGGCTGATATGCAAATTAGCCATGCAAGGCCTGTTTCTCTGGGAGAGCAAGTCAAACTGGCGTCAACTTCTTGTGTGCATGTATTTGGCTTGCTCTCCTAGTTTAACACTGCGGTGGCTCATTTGCATGCGCACAGTTACTGCATAGTTCATTTGTATACCCTATCCTTACTGCATCGCGCGTTAAAAGGTGTGCATTTTCAGGCATGTAAAAAGTCAATTTAGTGGGCATCTAGCACCGGCTTTCTGCATCGTCCTTCCAGAGACCTGTGTCTGAGTCCCACTAGCACTCCTTGTGGCCTTGGGCAAGTCACTTTACCCTCCATTGCCTTAGAAGAAAGGCCTCGCAATCTTCCGGTCACACTACCAAGAAAACCCAGGAGATGCTGGGTCACCAAGAATCGGCACTGACTCAAAGGCACACATTCCATTGCATTGCAAAGATAACTTAAGCAGAATTCTATTTGAAAGAGCTGAGACCATGCATATCATGAATAACATCATTGCCAAACAAATGGCTCTCTCCACAGGAACTGAAGCCGCATGTTTGAACATATATAAAAAATGGAAAATTAAATTTTAATTTGTACGAGCTGTTATATTGTTATTGATTTTGACAATTGCCTGGGCTGATAGCAGTTCTTGAAGTTATCATATACTGTAAGTTTAACTGAACTGAGCTCATAATTTCTTTTAAAAAGATTTGAGGGCTTATGGTCAATGTTCCCACTAAGCAGCTTGAAGCTGTGCTGGAGTCCTCCACTGGCATTCCCGCCGGTGGGGGGAAGTGAAACGTGATCGCACATAGCATTACACAGCATAAGCAGATCCCTCGGGACCTGCCTATGCCGCATGATCCTAAGTTTATGGTAGTGATCTCCTTTGTCTCTAGAGCATTTCTAGAAGAACAAAACTTGGATTTCAGGCTGCTAAATGCCAACTTAAGCAGATTCCATATCAACACTTACAGAAATACAACATGCAAAATTCAAGGTCAAACTTAAATCAGATGAATTTTGACCTAATTCAGGTTTGACCTAATTTTCAGATTTTATTTGGAAGTAGGGTAGTTTTTTTTGAAAAATTTCTAGTAAGTTCAAGAAAATGCTGAGTGATTCAATTCGAGGGAATTCCCAACTGATGGACTGATTTGGACCCTCGCAAAAAAACAAGAACATAAGATTTGCCATACTAGGTCAGATCAATAGGCCATCAAACCCAATATCCTGTTTCCAAAAGTGGCCAATCCAGGTCACAAATACCCGGCATGATCCAGAAAGGTAGACATTCCCCCAGTCCACTTTAATAATGCTTTATGAGCGTTTCCCTCCAGGAACTTGCCCGAACCTATTTTTAAATCCAGCTAAAGTACCTCCTCTAGCAACAAATTCCAGAGCTTATTTACACATTCAGTGAATTTCTCCAAGCTGTGTTATGCATTTTGCAGAATGAGTTGCCCTGAATCTATTTCCATGCAATATATCTCATTATGTTTTAACGCGGAAGATCAGCTCAAACGCCAACCCTGACTCAAGTAATGTGCAACTGAATATTTTTTTTGGAGGAGAGGGAAGAAGTTTGCCAAACCAATGTATTTTCTTAGATACTGAAACTAATTTACAAACTTTTTGAAAAATATACTTAATATATACCTTCTGCATCTGGAATGTATGCGATACAAGCCTGAAGCATACGTTCATGTTAAAAGGACAACAAAACGTTTAGCAAACACCTAGTGGTTAGAGCAACAGCCTTGTACTCAAAAGACCAGGGTTTGATTCCCCCTGGCACTCCTTGTGACCTTGGACAAGCCACTTTACCCTCCATTGCCTTCGAAGAAAAGGCCTGGAAATCTACTTCTAGTCATACTTTGCCAAGAAAGCCCAGGGGCTGCTGGGTTGCCAGGAGTCAGCACTGACTTAATGGCACTTAATAAAAAAACCCAACAGCCCGCAGTATTAACATGGCACCTGTTCTCTACTGACATGTATCAATTCCTTTAAGGTGGTCAGGTGAAGCTTGGCCTAATTAGAAATTGAACCATACTGAGGTGGTAACCTAGGAATCCAAAACAAACTTTAGAAGCATTCCATTACAATTAATTCTTTGCCGATTTAAAGTCATTTAAGAAAGAGAGAAAAAAATTATGTTAAAGCCCATCTTTTTGCTTTGTACTTCGTTAAGAAATGTAAAGATTACTGAATTGAAAATGGGCTAAGTAATACATACTAGCAGGGGCTCTATGAACAGGGCTATAGGCCAGGCTAAATTGATCACAACTCGTTTACAGTCCTACGAACTAGCGGGCCGATGAAGAAACCCTGCGCTCGAGCTCTAGCAAGGGATTCAGAACTCAAGTTTAACACCAACGTTTTGCGCAGTAATGATGTATGCAAACAGCATGCTAATTACTTCTGTGCAAACACTCAGTGCTAAACCGGGAGAGCTGGACAAACCTATGCGCCCAAGCGTCTGCGTTAACAGCCCCTGTATGTTGCACAGGTTTTTGGCAATGCTGTTCTGAGAAACAGGGTCTTCTGAGGTGAAGTTTGAGACTTCACCTCAGACGATCCAGGCATCACGGAAGACCCTGATGCCATTGGCACAGTGTCAGGGGGGTACAGGGAGCGGTGGGCAGGGTTAATGAAGGCCCACTGGTTTTGCAAGGTGGGAGGAAAAGGGGGGGGGGGGAATTGGGACTCATGGGGCCATCAATGATTTAGTTTCTGATTGGGCGAGGCCAATGTCTGGGAGGTGGGGGACACCAGCTCTCCCGATGCTGTGCCATTGGCAGCAGGGTCTTCCTCAATACCTGGATCATCTGAGGTGAAATGTCAAACTTCATCTCAGATCCGGCTGAATCTTTATGCCTGCCTGAAGCTGGCATGAAGATCCTATAATAAAAGTGTAATGTAAAAAGCTACGCTATAATTTCAGTGCAGTTTTTTTAACCTCAGGCACAATGATGCAGCACTTTACATGAGATTAGCATGCTCACTACGCTGCGGTTTAGTGCGGTGGTTTTCTTGGCAATTTTCTCATGATAGCTTGCTTTCTGCATCAGAGAGAAAGTCTAGTGCGGATAAATCGCCAGAAAAATACTGCACTAAGGCTTTCTGCATCAGCACCTAGTTGATTTGATGAAGCTAACTCAAGATGTTCCCAGATCACATGCAAAGCAATTTGTCCAGTCTTGCTATTCACAGAAAAAAAGACCAAAAAATATTTGTTAATTAGCAAAATCATAGCAGCAGCTAATGGACTTCTGCATTTTTTTCAATAGTCCACGGCAAAGTCATCTTCATAACTATTCACGAAGGAGTTTAGAACGCGACATTCAACAGGTCATTTATTTATTTATTTTATTTTATTTATTTATTTTATTTTACATTTCTTATATACCGCACTATTTACGATCAGCGCGGTTTACATAAAACAAAACAGAATCCGACAATGAACAAGAGTCATATCCAGAATAGGGCTCTCAAAAAGAGAAGAGGTAAAAGAAAAACAGAAGCATATTTTATGAGATGTGATTTCTCAGACTCATTAAGAAAGGACCTGAGCAAATCCCAAAAGGTACTTTATGCATGCAACAAAACACTGTTTAATTTAGGACTTCTCTATGCACAGAGAACTTATTTTTGGCCAGACCGACGTTTCAGAAATATCTAAAGCCCGTCCCAACTTACAACGCCTCAGGTGAGACTATGTCACGCTATTATAGTGCATAAAGAGAAAATGTTTAAGGGCGATGAAATGTCACCAGGACACAGAAGTCTCGTCTCCAGTACCTGAACTGCACAAGAATTATTCTCAGATAAAATGCATAACCATTTGAATTCTTTTTAAATTGAGCCTTTATGATGCTCTTCCACTCCATCATTTGCACAGAGCAATATAAAGCAGCACTATGACAGCACTATGACAGCCATGAATACTAAACCAGGGGTGATGTCATTCCCATGAACTATTTTTTTTCTGTTGTTGGACAATTATACTGGATCAAGGTGTTATGAAATAAGCCATTCCTAATCGTTGTGTTGTTCCAGCGCTTTGAAAGGAGTCCGTCAATTATATTAACCACAATTTTTTTTCCAATGGATCGCCTAACACCTTTCCTTCATGTAAGACATCTCCCCGCATCCACATTCAAAGGGTTAAGCCCAATGAATGACGGCCTTTCTGCATGATTTACAACTTCGAGCCCTGTGGTGAAACCAGTGTTTGATGGATGATCCTGAAAGACGGAGACTAACCATAAATCATGTCTTTGAATCATTGACAGAGATAAAGGAGGAAAAGAAAAAGCTGTGGCATTGACATTCATCCTCCCAATAATTTGCATTGACGAGTTACAATACGGAGCCTTAATTAAAAAAGCAAACTTGAAAAAGTCACCTCAGTGTAGATTCTACCTCTGGGTTATGTTTACTCTGATTACAAATAAAGATTCAAGCCTTATAAACTTCTCCTCTCCACTGTTGGTTATTTTAATTGAATTTTTTTTAAATGTGTACTTAAGCACTAGACTGAGAAACTTAAAGAGCATCAATTTCAGGAGCAGATCCATGGTACTAAATCCACTACAAAGTTTGCAGTTCATGCTTTAATTAGATTAACCCTCCACCCCCCCCCCCCCCACAACCTGCAATACCTCCTCAAACAAATGGATGTATTGGGCGAGGTTAAAAATGGTAGAAAAACCAACGTATAAATATAAGAAATTACCATTATTTAAACTTAGCATGACATAACGGTATAATCAGAAAAATAAAAATTATTTAATTGTCCAATATCTGAAAACCGTTTCTCAGAAATAAAGTAATGCAATAACAAGCAATATGTGCAACTGAACCGCAAAAATCGAATCTGTTACCTTCGTGAAAAAGCCAACATATTTTTTTCAGAATATTTATTTCAGTGATTCTTACTTTCCTAATTTCAGAATTTTGTAATCGTGTTTCAAACCAAGAGCGGCAACATCTCTTGATTCCATGAAGTGCCTCTAATGTTTTTGTGACCTGGACATCCGTGACCCAGTGGCGTAAATTCTGCCTAAGTGGCCCCTACAGTGTAGGGGGTCCCAAGGAAAATGGATGCCCACTTGCAGCTGTTCCTGTATCTTCCAAAGTAGACATCCCCCCCACTCTGGGGGCCCATAATTTGAACTTCTGTCACTGCTGAGGCTATTTTTTTTTAAGAGCATCGGGTCGGGACTAGTATTTCAACAAGCCGGCATTTGGGAGAACTTTGGCAATCTAGAAATTTCAGAATCTTCTGAGTTTGTCTCACATGGGGGCCAGTGTATCTGTTCTTGGGTTGAAGCAGTATAAACATTTTTCAAAAATTAGAAAAGTGAAAATACCACACCAAGATAAGAAACAGCAAGATAAATATCATTTTTGAATAAAAATAGTTGGACTCACGGGAGTAAATGATTAGAAATTTGTATGCCTTATTTATAATACCTTCTCTTTTGTTTACTGAGAAATTAAATATTTTGAAGAGATATGAAAATTTAACACCACTTTTCTGAAATTAACAAAAATTCTTAGCTTTAGACCCATTTGTTTTCTATAATTTTATGAGTTATCCACTTTTTCTCTTCATATATATTTTAATCCATCTCAAAGCATTATGGGAGTCATAAGTTTGTCTTTTAAGCTTAGAAAATAGATTTATCATGTAAGAGTTATGGATATGAATGGATTACAGCTGTTTCAACCAAGTTGCTTGGCAATCAGCCTAAGGAGCTTACAAAATGATGTCTGAGATACAGATATATAGTTGGGACGTGCAGGGGAGTGGACTTTCATTTTACTTTTCACTCATTTCATTGTCAAAACAAAATGAATTGAAACAAAAATGTCACTGAAATTTCCTGTTTTCTATCAAAACAAGCACAGCCTTCACATATAGCATGCATTCCATATGCGGAATTTGTATAGGGTTGTCATCTCCTCCGAAGTCTACCCTACAGATTGATCCAGTCCTGATTTTTCTACATTTTGTCCTTTTACATGAAAGAATTGTTTGTTCTGATTATATAAGAAAAATCAATGGGACATCCAGAACTACTAATCCCTGCAAGCAACAGGGCAAAACCAGGACAGGATTAGCTTGTATGGCTGATGCGGAGTAAGCTGGGAAAGTAATGAGGGCAATTCTATGACGTCTCATGTAGCAACTGCATGTTGTCTTGCACATCATGCCTAGTTTATAAAGCCAAGTGTTTTAAAATAGGGGTGTAAT
Organism: Ichthyophis bannanicus; assembly: GCA_033557465.1. Lineage (NCBI taxonomy): Eukaryota > Metazoa > Chordata > Amphibia > Gymnophiona > Ichthyophiidae > Ichthyophis > Ichthyophis bannanicus. Next base: position 110,681,510 of record CM066049.1, on the reverse strand, counting down.
TGTTTGAAAATATGCGTGACATCTAGGCACGGTCACTGGTGCAAATGCTCGCGCTTTGTTTCATCAAGAACATGCGCAAATTCTAGTATTTTATATTTATGCGCGTACTTGGGTGCTCCACTCATATGCATGTCCACAGTGAAAGTACTTGCCATCGGTCTTATGCATATACTTATATAATAGCAACTGGCTAAAGGATGTATGTAAAGGCTCATTTACACATGTGAAGCACTAAAAATGCCAGATTTGCACATGTAGAGGGCGTATAACTTTCCAGGACTCCCAACATGTGCAAAGAGCATTCATGCAGCAAGCTGCTAGTGAGCTTGCGTTTTCACAAGGGAAATGAGGTATGTAACGAGGCTGTGCCAGCTTGTGTGTGCATACAATCTGATTCTTACCTGTCACAGTACACAAAACACACTTCTAAACTCTTGGATACTAGAAAGAAATGAAATCAGAACATATTGCAAGCAACACAAAAATGACATAGGGACTGTAAAAGCCGTGATCTGTACTTAAGAAAATCTGTCTTAAAAGAGATGGAGGAAACATCAAGGAGGGAAGATCTAAAAAGAGCTGGACTCCAGATAAATTACGCAATGATTTTATTTATGGCTTTCTAAAGGCTCGTGCAAATTTTGGGGTTGACATTCCTCTGCCCATGCAAAAGAACCTTAAGTCTCAGAAAAGTCTTTTACTACTGAGAACGTGCAAAGCAGAAGTTGAACGTTTGGAACAGAAAAACCTTTGGACATACCAATCCACAAGAATAACAGCCAACAACCACCACTGGATAACAACTCCATGACAGAACGATGATTTTTGGTGCTCCCCTATGTCCAAGGAGTTACAGACTACATAGGTAAACTGCTTAAAAAACATAACATGGCCATGGCCAAAATTCAGCTCCTTATATTTCCCCCTAAACCCACCTCCCCCTTCCTCCCTTCTCTATTTCCTATTTGTGTAGGATATTATTACACTCCTTCCTGTTTCCTCAGCTCACAACCTTGGGTCATCTTTGATGCTACTCTCTCTTTCTCTGCACACATCCAAAACCTGTGACTCCTTTCTCTATAACACATAATAAAGACTTTTTCAAGTACATTCGTAGCAAAAACCCTGTGAGAGAGTCAGGTGGACCATTAGATAATAGAGGGGTAAAAGGGGCACTAAGAGGGGACAAAGCCATAGCAGAGAGACTGAATGAATTCTTTGCTTCAGTCTTTACTGAGGAAGATATAGGAATGTTACCCATGACTGAAATAGTATTTAAAGGTAATACTGTGGAAGAATTGAAAGAAATATCGATACACCGGGATGATGTATAACAGCTATTTGATAAATTGAAGAGTAACAAATCACCTGGACCGGATGGTATACATCCAAGGCTGTTGAAAGAACTGAAATATGAGATTGCAGACCTACTATTAGTAATCTGTGAACTATCATTAAAATCATCTGTAATACCTGAAGATTGGAGGATGATCAATGTAATGTCAATTTTTAAAAAGGGTTCCAGGGGTGATCCAGGAAACTACAGACCAGTTAGCCTGACGTCAGTACCGGGAAAAATGGTAGAAACCATCATAAAGAACAAAATTACTGAACATGTAGATAGTCATGGCTTAATGGGAGACGGCCAACATGGTTTAAGCCAAGGAAGGTCTTGTCTTACTAATCTGTTATGTTTTTTTCAAGGAGTGAATGAACAGGTAGACAAAGGTCAATTGGTTGATATAGTGTATCTGGACTTTCAGAAAGCCTTTGACATGGTCCCTCATGAGAGACTTTTGGCAAAATTAAAAAGTCATGGGATAGGAGGTAGTGTACTATTGTGGATCAGGAACTGGTTAAAAGATAGAAAGCAGAGAGTAGGGCTAAATGACCAATTTCCCAATAGAAAAAGGTGAATAGTGGAATACCCCAGGAATCTGTGCTGGGTCCACTGCTTTTTAACATATTCATAAATGATCTGGAAATGGGAACAACAAGTGAGGTTATCAAATTTGCAGGTGACACAAAACTATTCAAAGTTGTTAAAACCCATGAGGATTGTGGAAAATTGCAAGAGGATCTTGATAAATTGGAAAACTGGGCATCCAAATGGCAGATGAAATTTAATGTGGACAAGTGCAAAGTTATGCACCTAGGAAAGAAAAACCCAAACTATGGTTACACGATGCAAGGTTCCACATTAGAAACCACTAACCAGGAAAAAGATTTAGGCATCATCATGGATAACATGTTAAAAGCCTCCACCCAGTGTGTAGTGGCGGCCAAGAGAGCAAACAGAATGCTACGTATCATAAGGAAAGGAATGGAGAATAAAACAAAAGATATTACAATTTTATTTATTTAACCAGTTTTCTATACCGCCTTATCCTTCAATCAAAGCAGTTTACATTATGTAATTACTAGAAACAGGTACTGGATACATTCCCTTGTACCCAAAGGGCTCACAATCTATGTGTACCTGAGGCAACGGAGGGTTAAGTGGCTTGCCCAAGGCCACAAGGAGTACCTATAGGACTAGAAACCCCAGTGCCTCTTGCCTGAGATTGCTGTCCCCAGGTGGGACTTGAACCCCTGGCCCTCCGGCCTGTGGTACCATGTCCTAACCACTAGGCCACTCTTCCTTAACAATGCTTCTGTATCATTCCATTGTTCCTTGAATATTGTGTGCAATTCTTTTTGCCGTATCTTAAAAAGGATATAGCATTATTAGATATGGTACAGAGAAGAGCCACCAAAATGGCAAAGGGGATAGAAGGATACCCCTATGAAGAGAGGCTAAAAAGATTAGGGCTCTTCAACCTGGAAAAGAGACTGCTGAGAGGAGATATGATAGAGGTTTATAAATTAATGAATGGAGTGGAACAGGTAAACATAGATAGATTGTTTACACCATCAAAATATAGAAAGAATAGGGGACGTGCAATAAAGCTACAGGGTAACCTATTTAAGACTAATAAGAGGAAATATTTTTTCACTCAACGTGTAATCAAACTCTGGAATTTGCTATCGGAGGATGTAGTAAAAGCTGTTAGTGTAACTGGGTTTAAAAAAGGTTTGGACAAGTTCCTTGAGGAAAGGTCCATAAACCATTATTAAAGTGGACCCAGAATATCCAGTGCTTGCCCCAATAAAAGCATTGTGGAACCTGTGTCTTTTGGGGAAACTGCTAGGTACTTGTGACCTAGATTGGGCACTGTTGGAAACAGGATACTGGGCTTGATGGACCTTGGTCTGACCCATTATGGCATATCTTATGTTCTTAAAATCCGTCCCTTCCTTTCTACACACACTACTAAGACACTTATCCACTCTTTAGTCACTTACCGTCTAGACTATTGCACCCTCCTCCTTACTGGTCTCCCTCTGAATCATCTGCTCCCCTTCAATCTGTTCAAACTCAGCTGAGCGGCTAATCTTCTGCCAGTTCATACATACTAATATAACTCCTCTTCTCAAGTCGCTTCCCTGGCTCCCTATCCGTTTCCGTAACCAGTTCAAGCTTCTCCTACTGACCTATAAGTTCACTCATTCTGCTGTTCTTCACTACCTTTCCTCTCTTATCTCTCCCTACACCCTTCCTCGGGTGCTCTGCTCTTCTGGCAGATCCCTTCAATCTGTGCCCTTCTCTTCTACTGCTAACTCCAGACTTCAATCCTTCCACCTTGCTGCTCCTTATGCCTGGGACAAAGTACCTGAGTCTATGCATCAGGCTTCATCTCTGGTCCTTTTCAAATCCAAGTAGAAAAGCCACTTCTTCGAGTCTTCTTTTGATCCTGATCCGCTTAGTCTCCTATGTGTTTCCTTGCTACTCCCCTAGATGTGTTCTGGTCTTCAGCTGTTGTGTTGTCTGCCTTGACTAGACTGTAAGCTCTGATGAGCAGAGGCCACCATTACACGTGTCTGTACAGCGCTACGTATGCCTTGTAGCGCTATACAACTGACAAGCAGTAGAAGTAGTATAATATTAGAGCAATATATAGCGCGCCACAGAAACTGGCATCCTCACTCGCACAAGTGAAGGACTGCATACCCCTGCTCCAAACTGTTAGAGTTGATGATATTCCACGTAGCTGTGGCCAGTTGTATATGGGGGGAACTGAGCACACCATAGAAGAGAGGCTAAAAGACCACAGAAGACATTACAAACTCTAACACAGAGAAATCTGCTGTAGCCTCCATGCAATGGAAACTGGCCATACAATCAAATGCAATGACACAAGGATCCCGGAAAAAGAATGCTGGTGGCCAAGAAAGATCAAAGAGACGGCAGAGATAACAAGACAATCAAGAAACTTCAACGAAGACAAAGGCCTTAACCTCAACAAAGCACAGCAACCTGTCTTTCACAGAAAGTTTAGTGCTACAAGTTCTGGGGCTGAAGGTAAAAGTTACAATTTAACTTAGGGATTTGCGACTGAAGCAGTTAACACAACTGGGTTTAATAAAGGACTGTGCAAATTCCTGGAGGAAAAGTCCAGAAGCCATTATAAAGTGTTATTGACAAAACCATACTACGTCCTGTGGGTCAGCAACAGAGAATGGATCTATTCTTTGGAATGCAGCCGGCTGCTGATGACCATGGTCAGAGAAAGGAATCTGGGCTTGATAGTCTAACCCAGTATGGCACATCTTATGATCCAGTATAACCAGACCTGAGAGCTCTTAAGGTGAGCTGCAGGAATGTTTTGTTATTTTAAAATGAGAGAGAAACAGCAACTTTAGTTTTATTCTACTTTCTTTTCTAATTGGAAATAACACAAACCCCCCCCCCCCAACAAAATCTTATTTGATTTCATTTATGCTTGTTTAGCACACTCTAAATGATTTTTAGTGAGAACTAAAACCATTGAAATTCCAGAAAGGAAATGAAACAGAAACAAAGTGAAAAAAAGAAATAAACAGAAAACAAAACGTGAAAGATTGTTCATGCATATCCCCACTTAGCTGCTACCTCAAGCACATCAAGGGGTAATTTTCTGTCATTTCTTCCGGCAATATTGTGTCTTATGCACAGAAATGAGATTTTTGAGAACTGTTCACTTGATATGCATGCAAAAAATACTTTTATCCGCAATGAGCAGAGGTATTTCCCAGGGGTGGGGGTCAAAGCAGAGTTTTCACTTATATGGATACTTTTGTAAATCCGAGTGCCTGGACATAAATTAACGCAGAACTATAGGGTCAATAATCAAAGTGATTTGCGGTCAGCAGGATATTCAGAGGTCCTAAAGAGTTTAGTGCCGCAGAATACTCGCGCCTGCCCCTATGCTAATGACACAGCACTGGAGGGGGGGGGGGGGGCAGTGCTGAAGTTAACTGGGCAACAGTAATGTACAGCCTCTGCCTGGTTAAATTCAACTGGCTAAAGTTAGACAAAATTAAAGCACGCTGGTTTAGCTAACCAGGCAGCAGCTGAATATCCCCCGTCTAGTTAGCTAACACACCGGCTGGGCACAGCAGATGCTTAATGCTGCTGGTTGGATATGACTCGGGCATTGAATATCAAGGTCAGAAATGGAGCGGTGATACTGCTGAAGTCTAACCCCTGCGTGTGGTTACCCCAAAGAGGACTGTGCATCCCGGGGCATTGGTTTCTCGGTGTATAAATGCTGCCACCAGCCCTCATCAGTGGTAAACAGTTTTTAAATAAGCCTGCACTTTCAGGGGTGGAATTGAAAACTATGTGAGCACTTTAGTGCCGTTCTGTGTGTTAAAAGTTTCAAAGGGAAAGAGGCCAGGAACATTCCCTTTCCAGATTAGTGTAACGCAGGCTCACTGTACTTCACAGCGGAGATTTTGTACAGGTGGTCAAGGAGTGCAAAGGGTGCCTACTTTTAGTTCTCAACTTTTTATTGATCATCAAAGCAGCTTAAATTATAAATGTAACAAATTGTTCACATCTGTTCATATCCAAAACAATGGCTTAATTGCCTCAAACTTATTTTTCCAGAAAAGCTCATAGCCCTGGAACCCTTAATCGCAGTCCCCGCAGCCACCTCATAAGGATGTGCACTTTTAAAAATGCCGTGCATGTGTGCCATTTGATTTTCCCAACCTAAACCTAAGGAAACATTTTTTTTCTTTCTTGTGACTAGAAGTGTGTGTTTGACTTTAACCAGTCAAAGGAGGGCAGTATTGTGAAAGGGGACTAATGCGCCTCAGTTGCTTTGAAAGGTGTCATCCTCATCTGTCCTTGAGCAGACTGCTTGCTTTCTTCTGTTACTGCTTTTAACAAATTTTAGCAAGGAAATAGACACCAGCACCAAGCATGGTTGGAAAAGCTCATGATGTTGGTGATGGTTGGGCTGCTGCTAGATATCTCTGCTTGAACCCTTCCCACAATTCCATCTCTTTCTATTCTACGACATAACTACCCCTAGTACCAGCTAGGATGCAAATACCTCAATTACCAGATTACATCCTCCTTTTATTTACTGAGGTGTGAAAAATGAGTCTCTAAATTGCAGGGTCATAACAAGAGGGTTATGAACAGGGCTGCCCCTTGGGGCAGGGGAATAGGAATGGGCGACTGTCCCACACTTTGGAGGGCCTATGCCACTGTGGTAGTCCTGGCCCAAGTTCTATAATTTCCTGTCACCTTGGGGGCAGAAACACACCAATTAACATTTCAGGATCCAGATGCAGCTGATTTGTCCTCAGCTCCACACCATTCTAAAGTTAGCTTGGGGTACAGGTAGTGGCGTGCTTGTAAATGCATCTTTCCAGAATTGTAGATAATTATCACAGTTGGAGAAACAGCTATTACACTCTAGTTGTGTGTGGTGGAATGAGCCTGTGAAGCACAGGTTTCTAAATTATCCAATTAGAACACTATTAAATATGAGTAAATTTTCAAAAAATAACTTTGCTGTGGACAAAAATTGAAAAGCATTTCAAAACTGAACTCTACCTCTGTAGACAGATGTTATGTTGCTCTTTCACCAAAGTCCAACATCTAAGTTGTTTCCTGTGACTGACCATCTGTGGGTCAACATGCCATGATGGGCATCCCCTCATTTGCCTCTCTCCGCTATCAACCAAGATTTGTAGACAAGTTGCATGATAAAGCCCCGGCTGGCAATTCAACAGTAAAACATGAAGAAGACTGCACCTCAAATATTGTGTGCTATTCTGGTCATCATATCTTAAAAAGGATATAGAGTACTGGAATTAGAAAAAAGGTCCAGAGACAAGCCACCAAAATGGTAAAGGAGATGGAAGGATACCCTTATGAAGAGAGGCTAAAAAGGTTAGGGCTCTTCAACCTGGAAAAGAGACGGCTGAGAGGAGATATGATAGAGGTCTATAAATTAATGAATGGAGTGGAATGGGTAAACGCAGATTGATTGTTTATGGCATCAAAATATAGAAAGACTAGGGGACATGCAATGAAGCTACAGGGTAACCTATTTATTACTAATAAGAGAAAATATTTTTTCACTCAATGTGTAATCAAACTCTGGAATTTGTTACCAGAGGATGTAGTAAAAGCTTATAGTACATAAGAACATAAGATATGCCATACTGGGTCAGACCAAGGTCCATCAAGCCCAGTATTCTGTTTCCAAAAGTGGCCAATCTAGGTCATATGTACCTAGCAGTTTCCCCAAGGGACACAGGTTCCACAATGCTTGTATTGGTTCAAGCATTGATATCCTGGGTCCCTTCTTAATAATGGTTTATGGACCTTTCCTCCAGGAACTTGTCCAAACCTTTTTTAAACCCAGTTACACTAACAGCCTTTACTACATCCTCCGGTAACAAATTCCAGAGTTGTGTAGCTGGGTTTAAAAAAGGTTTGGACAAGTTCCTGGAGGAAAGGTCTATAAACCATTATTAAAGAGGACCTGGAAAATCTACTGCTTGCCCCAATACAAGCATTGTGGAACCTGTGTGCCTTTTGGGAAACTGCTATGTACTTGTGACCTAGATTGGCCACTGTTGGAAACAGAATACTGGACTTGTGGACCTTGGTCTGACCCAGTATAGTATTTCTTATATTCTTAAGACTGATACAACCTGCTTGTTTCAAACAAAGCAAATTTGGATTCTGTGCCTTGATAAACCAAATAATTTGATAATCACCACCTAGAAGACTCATATGTATATGTACATGGGCATATACATACATAGTACACACATCTATACTAGACTTGCTAACACTGGCCTCCACTTTACTAAAGTTGCAGTTACCACATAGTAATTACCAAAAATAATGTATGATAACTACAAAACCTCCACATTAACTCTTGGGGACATGCTCAGAATATTTGGAAGGGCTGCCATGCGGTTAACATAGAGAAAAGTCACTATTGCATGGCAGATAACGTGCGATGCAGTTAACTATCCGTTTTGAGATAGCGTTATCTGCGGGATTAGCAGTTCATGTGCGTTAACTGTAAGGTACAGTCCCTACTATTTAGCATTGTTGGTGCACGGTATGTCCCACATTAAACAGCTAACACAGCTTAGTTCATCGGCTCCACTGTGAGAACACAGAATGTCCCTTAGAAGAAAGGACGTTTGGCATCCTAGTACATACAAACACATAACTGTGTCATAATCAGCACAATGGCTGACATGGCCCTTTCTTCACATACAGGAGAAAGAGAAGAAAACTATTTCTTTGTTACATTATGGTTTTAGCCCAACAAAGACCTAGACGCTCCTCCTCTTTAAATTTTGAAAAGGAATGTATAGCCTGAATCCATTGCCCTCCATGCTGACAGCCTGACTGCAGTGAGAGATTAACTGCCGCTACTCGACATCCTAATACCTCGCAGAAGCACTTCCTGACTCATTTTCTCTACAGCGCTTTAGTCGCCAGGGGTTACGGCGAGATATGAACTGCTACATGACATTCAGGTCACAGACCTCTGAAAGGGACCTACCTCCAGGCATGTCACAATACAGCAGTCCTTAATGCATGCTCTGAATGTGTTTAGCATGGAAAATGCATGTTTCCCATTCAAGGTTTTCCCCTGTGATGTCTCTGTACCTCTCAAATTGCCCTTCTAAAAATTCCCATCTTTGGAAGAAAATTGATGTCAAAATCACAACAGCTTTTTTCTTGCAGTGTCCTTTCTGCAATCCAAGAGAGGCAGTGTGGAGTAGAAAAGAAGAATTTTCTCATATACCAAGCAGATTGGTGGACTAAAGTCAATTCAAGCATATTATATTATTATTACTACATTTTAAAGGATTCATTGCTAGTTTCCTGTGGGTGTTATAATCTTTCAGTTACTTCTGAACCAAATTATGACAAGACAATCCGTCTGTCTTCCAGAATCACCATGCCGTTGTTCTTGGATAAAAGGTAAAGCAAACAACAGCCAAGCCAAATGCCTCCGCTGCTGTAGAGAGGATAGCTATCCAGACATTTATCATGGCTTCAGACAGCCATCTCTGCTGAGCTCGGCCACCTTTCCTTTTCCAGCTTCAAATGATAACATGCCATATCGGACATGACAAATGGAACTGAGGTCTCTAACCTGGACCCGATCGATACTCACTCTGAAATAAGAGGCATCTTCAAATTATTGACAAAAGCATGGGGAATCTTATCAAACAGCAATATTTTTTTAAGCCCTTTGGTAGGGAGGCTGTCATCAAGCATTTTGGACATGACGGTTTTTGTGCAAGGGTGAAACCTGTGGCCATGTTAGACACTGAAACACAATTATCATTGTTCACTGCCTCTCTTTTATTAGAGGGGAAAGCATAACAGATAATGTACTACTACTACTATGAATCATTTACATAGCGCTACAAGGCCTACACAGCGCTGTACAAATATATAAAGAAGACAGTTCCTGCTTGTAGAGCTTACAATCTAATCAAAACAAACAGAACAATACAAGAGAAACAAGGGGGGTTCAAATAAGGAAGGAGACGCAAAGAAAACAAGGGATTAGGATCCAAATGCAGCTCAACGAGGTAAGCCTTTAGCATGGATTTGAAGAGGGGAAGGGAAGAGACTTGATGTAAAGACAGAGGAAGTTTGTTCCATATATAAGGAGCAGCAAGGTGAAAAGATCAAAGTCTGGAGTTTGCAGAAGACGAAAAAGGCATAGAGAGAAGAAAGCCAGAGGAGGAGCGGAGTTCACGAGAAGGGATGTAGGGAGAGAGGAAAGGTAATGAGGGGCAGTAGAGTGAATGTATTTTTATGTTAGAAGGAGAAGCTTGAATTAGATACGGAAACGAACGAGGAGCCAGTGAAGTGATTTAGAAGAGGGGTTATATGAGTGTATCGGGGCTGGTGGAGGATTAGCCACACAGCAGAGTTCTGGATAGATTAAAGAGGAGAGAGATGACACTGAGGGAGACCAGCAAGGAGGAGGTTGCAATGGGCAGGATGGGAGGTAACTAAAGAGTGGACAAGAGCCTTAATAGTGTGTTCACAGAGGAAGGGACGAATTTTGTTAATGCCTTTAAAGTTTTAGATTTCATTAGTCTTCTTTCCCAATTTATAAGCTGTAAACATTTTAAGGAAAAAGGTATTTTGGTGTACATGTTTAGTCTAAGTTTAAGCTGCATTTAGAAAATTATTATTTTTTTGTTAAATAAAACCCTGCTGCCTCTGAGTTTTCTTGGCAATGTATCACCGGAAGTAGATTGCCAGCCCTTTCTTCTGAGGAAATGGAGGGTAAAGTGACTTGCCCAAGGTCACAAGGAGTGCCAGTGCGAATCGAACTCTTGATCTTCTGGGTACTGGGCAGTTGCTCTAAGCACTAGGTACTCCGCTCTGTGAGCCACATGCGGACCCCCTTTTTCTAGCAAATATTGCTGTTTACACAAAAGAGAAGACATGTGGAGGGTAATTTCAGAAAAAGCAGCCTGTGTGTGAAGGTCATGTAGGTGTCTCTGTTTATCCTATTTTGTTGGCTAGATTGAAGTCACATTTATACCTGCTCGAGTGCTGGAGTACATTTTATACACACAATATTTTATAAACTACGGGGCATGTTTACTAAACTGCGCTACCAGGTAGCGTGGGGTTCAGCATGTGCCAAGTGCAATGCACTGACATTCAGTGCATGGCACTGTGCTGATAACCCCATGGAAACTGATTAGTGCATGAATGGACGAGGACAGGGTCGATTAGAGGCATAACGTGGGTACTGATGCCACACTGCAGTTAGTACATGCACTAATAACGAAATAAGAACATAAGACATGTCATACTGGGTCAGACCAAGGTCCATCAAGCCCAGTATCCTGTTGCCAACAGTGGCCAATCCAGGTCACAAGTACCTGGCAGGTTCCCAAAAAGGCACACAGGTTCCACAATGCTCGTCTCAGGGCAAGGAGTGGATTTCCTGGGTCCTCTTTTTTTTTTTTTTAAATCTGTTTATTCAGTCACACAAAACACATCTTACAACGATTTGTATAGATTACACATGTACACACACATCGCCCCCAGGCGGGGTTGGCTCTTATCCTCCGCCTCAGGGGTCACGTAACAGTCAGTGTAAACACAGCGCACTCTACATCCCCCCCCTACTCCCCTCCTGCCACACAACCTCCCCCCCCATCCTACACCAGGGAAGGATTTATCCCTATACTACTCCCTAACCCCTCTGTCTTCCTTATTCCTATACCGATTGGGCCTCCCCTCCACCTGTAATATTTCGTAACGTACGCGCGGTCCTAGTGTTTGAATATAGGGCTCCCATATCAATAAGAAAAGGGGCCAGCACATGACACTTCCTCTTGCCCCCCGCCTCTCAAACAGCATCAACTGATGAAAATGGTTACGTCACTCCCAAAAGGTTAGGGGTGCTGGCTCTCTCCACCTATGAAGTATCAGACCTTTGCCCACCAGACATGCCTTCTGCACCAATAACTGTTCCCATCTCCCCTTCGGGTGAAGTGGTTCAAGTTGATCCAGGATTACTAAAGACCCTGTCCAAGCGATCTGTTGCTGGAGCAGGCCACCCAAATACGCCTTTATGCATGCCCAGTATTGCCGAATCTTGTGACACCCCCACCACATATGACCCAGATCCGCTAGGGGACACGAACAGTTTGGACAACTACCATCTACAGTAAGATGACTCCGCAAGGCGCACCTTGGGGAGAATGAGCTCGAATAAGACACTTGAATTGCACCTCTCTCCACCTAGTCCCTTCCACCAGCCCTACTATCCGGTCTAGTGGACCCTGGGGCCACTACCTGATTTAATTCCTCTTCCCATCGCGTCTTTTTGTTGAGTAATCTGATACCACAGTATATTGATCCAAATGTTTTTTCAAACTTGAGATAGTTGGTGGGAATTCCAGGATGTGTGTTGAGCGTTCCACGGTAAGCTCATTCTCTGAAAGAGAGGCCACATAGTGGGACAGCTGGGCATATGCAAAAAATTGACTTCCACTCAGCTCTTACTCCCTACAAAGAGCCCCGAAGGGTTTACACTTCCCCTTCGCATCCACCACATGCCCAACAAGCCATATGCCCAGCCTATTCCACTTCCAAAAAACAGCTGTTTCCGAGCCGGGCATAAATGTAGCATTGCCCTGCAGCGGCAGCCAGCTCGAAATGGTTGGTGATCTACCCCAGTACCTATTCAACTGTCGCCACGTTTTCCTCACCGACATCGTCAATACACTCCGGTTCTCCCCTCCCCTCCTGCACTTGGAGAACAGGGGTCTCCAAGTGCAAGACCGCCAGTAGTGTCTGTGGGGCCACCAGGGCTTCCTCCAAGGCCCTAGGGGTATATATCTCCGTACCCCCCCAAGCTAGTCTCCTATGTGACGCGGTTGGCAGGCCAGTGCATACAGTCATAGATCCGGGACTCCTATCCTCCCGCTTCGCCATCCTCCGCGCAGGCGACTCAACGGACTACGTGCTCTCGCACCCTTCCAGAGAAATCCCCAAATTTCCCTCTCCAGGCTGTTCAGATCACACCGCAGCAGCCAGACAGGGAGAGTTTGCATCCAATACAACACTACCATCCCCAGCGCTGCCGCTCTACCCAGTAACGACAGAGGAAGAGGGTTCCAAGCTTGTAGCTGTGTGCGAGTTCGAAGGACTCTCTCAAAATTTCATTTAGATAACTCCTTCGGATTCCTGGTCAAGAGAATCCCTAAGTAGATAAATGAATTGTTCGCCCATTTAAGCGGGAAGGAGTTACCCCACCTCCCTCTCAGCGTGCCCGTTATATCTAAGGCTTCCGACTTCTCTTTATTAATACAAAACCCTGCAAAGCTTCCAAACCGCGAAAATTCCTCCAGCAACCGGGGAAGTGACTGAGATGGGGAGAGCAGATGCACCAGCATATCGTCAGCGAACGCTACCATTTTGAACCCTTGATTTCTTATCTGCACCCCCCTTATCGTCTGTGACGCTTCTATCCTTCGCACCAAGGGGTCCAATGAAAGCACAAACAGCAGGGGAGAGAGTGGGCATACCTGCCGCGTACCGCTCCTCAAAGAGAAGGGCTCGGACAACACTCCATTACATAACACTCCTGCCGTAGGATCCGTATATAGTAGGTCCACCATCTGGCAGAAAGACTCCCCCAGACCATACCAAGGTAGAAGGAATTTCAAATACCGCCATGGCACCCGGTCAAAAGCTTTCTCCGCAACAAAACTAATTAGCAAAGACTGAAGCCCCTGCTCCTGGACTCATTCCAACGATGCCAAAATTTTGCACAAGTTATGTACAGCATACCATCCCTGCACAAACCCTACCTGTGTCTCATGCACAAGGTCCCAATACCCCTGCCAATCTATCAGCCAGTATCTTTGATAGGATTTTCCAATCAAAGTTTAACAGTGAGATAGGTCTATACGAAGCCGCCTGCACTGGATCCTTCCCCGGCTTAGGTATTAAGATAATGTGCGCATGATTATCTCCCCATTGACAATCTCCCTGCCTTACTCTAGTATGATACACTGTCAGCAAGGCAGGAGACACCAAGTCCCCTAACAACTTGTAAAATTGAGCCCCAAAACCGTCGGGCCCTGGCGCCTTAAAACAACTGGCTCTCGGAATAACCTGCTGTAATTCACTAAGCAGTATGGGTTCGTACAACTGGGCCTGCTGTGCTGCCCCCAACTTAGGCAAGTTTAACTCCTGAACATAATCTTCCATATCCAACGGTAAACCCTCCTCTCCCGAGTATAGCTTCTGATAAAAGGACTGAACTACTTGGGCAATCTTTTTACTATCTTTATGCAACTTTCCCTGATTGTCTTGCAGGGCGGCCACCCCTCTAGACCCCCTGCTCCCCTGAAGGCATCGGGTTAGCAGTTTTCCTGGTTTATCCCCAAATCTATAGAGCTGATAACGGTAATATAAAAGGGACTTTTTCGCCCGTCTGTGGAGCAACTCATTAAGAGCCACTTGAACTTCCCACACCCCCTTTTTGTTCACTGCACTGGGACAACTCCCATATTTCCTCCAGTCCTTCACCAGCTGCCGCTCCAGGTGGACAATTTGTTCCATGGCCAAGCGCCATTTCCGTGCAGTGTAGCCGATAATGTCCCCTCTCAACACCACTTTAGCAGTTTCCCAATATAATTCCGGATCACTTTGGTGTTCCTGGTTATAATACGCCAAATCTTGCCATTTCCGTTTTAGATAAAGATGGAACTCAGTATCTCTGACTAAATCTATTGGGAACCGCCAAACTCTCATCTGCATACTAACATCATGCCAGTCCAGGTCAACCCAGATTAAAGCATGGTCTGAAATCACCACCAGGCCAATACATGCATCGGTTGTTTAAGCAAACAATCATTCAGAGATTAAAATGTAGTCTATGCGCGCACTCGAACCATGCGCCTGCGATTGGTGGGTGTAATCTCTTTCCAACGGATGTAGCAGGCGCCATGGGTCTACTGCTCCTAACCTTCGGCGAAGTCCCTGTAACACTTTGGCAGTTTGTAAATGGGTTCTATGCCCCCCTTCGTCATGTCAAGCTCCACATTAAACACCCCATTAAAGTCCCCCCCCCCCCCAGTATCAACAGAGCATCAGGAAGTTGCTCCACCCTGGAGGCCAAGCACATATATAGTACTCGGTCCAAAACATTAGGACTATAAAGGTTCCCCAGCACAATTGGTTTCCCCTCCAATATCCTGGACAATAGCACGAACCTTCAATCCGGGTCTTTGTATTCCCGCTCTAGCACAAATCTCACCCGGCGATGCATCAAAATGACCACTCCCCCTTTTTTTCCCCTTCGCCGGTGCTCCCCACCCTTGTCCCACCCAGTCTTGCTGCAGTTTTTGGTGTTCTTCAGCAGTCTGGTGGGTCTCCTGCAGCATAGCAATATCACAGTTTTGTCTAGCTAGTGCTTTCAACAGTTTATATCTCTTGATTTGGTTCCCCACCCCACATACATTCCAAGAAATAATCTTTAGGTTCGCAAACATCGCACAGGTACATAACTCTCAACACTTACCATTACCCAAGAAGGAGCCTCCCCAGCCTGACGCCCCCTCTGCGTCATCATCTCCTGTTTAATTTGTCCTATGACCATCCACCTCTGGTTACTCTTCCCGCTTCTTTGGATCCCATTCCCTAACCCCCTCCCCCCCTGCCCATCCCATTCGCCCCTCTTCCCCTCCCCTTCATCTTCCACCTCCCCCTCCTCATCTTTTATCCCTTACCCTCCTCTCCTATCAAGTCAGCTAAGATGTGTGGGGTTACCCCCCCCCCCCCCCACACACACACACTCCACTACTCTTACACAGCCCAGACCCTGCCCTTCCCTCTCTAACTTCGAACAATCATGTCCCCCCCAGGAACAGGTTTTAACAGTTTATAACATACAATTTGAACATCCCCATTAGGCATCCAGACCTCAAAAGAAAGAACATATATGGACCAATAAAACAATCAAATAGATGAGGAAGAGTGCCATTACCAATACTCTGTGGACAAGCCAGCCACAGTTCAAGTCTGTCCAGTTGTTCCGCACGGCTCCAAGCTGGCAGGTAGCCTCCACACCAATCCCGCAGCTCAGGCTCACACTCTGCCATAACCATCTCCATGCCGCGGTCTTCACTTAGCATGCCTCCATCTTTGAACCCCCTCTGTGCCTTTTCAAGTCGCAGACTCCAACCTGTTATGGTGCTCCACTGATGGGGCTCTGGTCTTACGCGTTAGCTCTTCCATGTATTGCGATACCTCCGCTGCCGAGTCAAAGGTCCAACGCGTTCCCTCAGAGGAGATTATCAGTTTAGCAGGATACTGTATGATAACCTTGATGTTAGCTTCTATCAGCTTCTGGCACAGAGGAGCATATGCCCTTCTGCGCTGGCCCAGAGCAGCCGAATAATCCTGCACAATTCTCAGTTTACTGTTATCCTTTATAACAGTTCCCCTTTTTCTTGCTGCTCTTAACACCGCCTCTTTCTGTGGGAACTGCAAGAACTTTGCTAGAACCACACGCGGTCTGCCATCCTTGGAGTGCCTGGGCCCTACTCGGTGTACTCTTTCAATTAAAATCTGGCCACACTCATCTCCCCCCTCCAAAAGCTGTGCCACCAAAGACTCCAAACAGCTTTTTAAGTCTCGGTCCAATATGCTGTCTGGGATGCCCAGGAAGCGCAAATTATTCCAACGAGACCTGTTCTCGAGGTCATCTAGTTTAGCTTCTTGGGCCTGCATCACTGTTCGCATGCGGCCTACCTCCTGTGATAGCTCCTCCATGTTGTCCTCAGCCTGTCCAAGCCGAGTCTCCGCCTCTTGCATCCGCTGGCCCAACGCTCCCACCGAGGTCTGCAGCAGATCCATCTTGCTGTGCAATGCATCAAACTGGGCCGAGAGAGCTCCTGCCACCACCTGAGAGATCTCCTCAAGGTATTCTGGTGAGGTTGGGGAGTGAGGCAGCCCAGGCACCTCCGCCATTTTCTGCTGTCCGGTGGGCCGCTGCTTCTCTCGGCATCCCGACTTCGCCGCCGCTGCCATCACTGCTACTCACGCTCCTACACCGCCCCCTCGTTAACTGTTGGGGCTGCAGCCCGTAGGCTGAAAAAAATGGCGCTTTTTACTGGCACGGAGGGGGGAGCCCCGGAGCTCAGGTGGTTCGCATCCACCCGCTCTCGCCACATCACGTGACTCCCTTCCTGGGTCCTCTTTAATAATGGTGTATGGACCTTTCCTCCAGGAACTTGTCCAAACCTTTTTTTAAACCCAGCTACACTAACAACGTTTACTACACTCCTCCAGTAACAAATTATAGAGTTCAATTACGCGTTGAGTGCAAAAATATTTTTTCTTATTAGTCTTCAACAGGTTACACTGTAGCTTTGTTGTGTGTCCCCTAGTCCTTCTACTTTTTGATGGCGTAAACAATCGATCTAGGTTTATCCGTTCCGCTCCATTGTCTTTAGCGTGGTTTACTTGGTGCCACCTCGATGGGTGATATTAATTGTGCTTGCATGCTGGTTAATGCAGTGCTGCACAATCGCAATGCACTATTAGCACTGGGGATAGAAGCACATGTCCACAAACATTAGCGTGGCCTCCACGCTGATAGCGCGCCATGCTCCCGCACAGCAGGAAAGCCTTTAGTAAGCATGCCCCTGCATAGGTAAATCGCAACTCTACCGCAGAACATCCCTACATCTGGGTAGCATGAAAGAACATGCTTTCTCGCCTCAGTGTGCACTTTTACATTCGCAATTGCTGTGGCATTTAAAGGCCTTTACACGTGGAAAATAGTTTATGAAATTATTCCCATAGCGATTTTCAGTTAACTGGATAAGCCCAATAGTCAGTGGCACTAACTGGGTAGTACCACTGAATAATTCCTCTGACCAGTGTGGCACTCTCTCAATAGTGCCAGGGAAGTTCATGGGCAGAGCTGGGAAGGAAAGGGCACTTATCCAATGATTTTCAGCATTGCTATCCAGCTATGACCACCCATACGAGACAACAGATCTAATGGATTTCAGAAAGAAGTTAAATGCACACGTCAGCAACAAAGACGAACCGTTGCCCATGCCCCAAGACCTATACCTCACCTACTCACACCTTCTTACTTTCCCTCCAACTTACGTACACGCAATGTTATTTTCCACTTTATGCTAACCTATGTTCTACTATAAACATGTTCCAACTATCTTCTGTACCTTATCATGTTACATGTATAAGTTAACCCTAGTTACATTATTCCTAATCATGTTCCATGTATAGTTTTGTTTTATTTTCAAAAGTCCTCTATAAACCACCTTGGCTTTAAGATTAGGTGGTATATAAACCACCTAAATAATAAATAAACTTAGGAAAGGTAAAAAGCTGTTTTATGTGTATGTGGATTGGCTATCCAGATAGTTGTTGCCCCAGACTGCATAATCTCAATATTCAGCATTAGTCACACCCAGATACTTCCACGGAATATCTAAATTTACTTTACCCGCGACAGCTGGTGACTGCTGCGGGCTCAAGATCGGCCTGATAACTCACTGTCATCGACTGAAGCGATTGATGCTGAAAAGAAAAACAATGACTTATTCTGGTGTGCATTATCTGCCGCAAAGCCCCATTACTGTGTGCTAAGAATTAATAAATAGGAGTCTTCGAGCAAATGTTATTATCATGTGCAATGTTTTAACATCCTGAATTGGATTCGGTAGTTTCAGTCTCTTAGTTTTGATGAGGATTTAAAAGAATAGACTGTATTTACTAACGTGTGTTAATGTACACACACCGATTCATGTCATCTTCATATTCAGTAAATTGGCCCCACTGAAAATAACGAGGCTTGCATTAATTAACGTGCATTAAAATAGCATAAACGAACATCAACGTTAACTCACCTTAGTAAATATAGCTCATATTTTACATCACCTATGGTACATCAGCAATCAACTGAACCATTAACATTAAGGAAATATGATAATCTCTCTCTCTCTCTTTCCAGAATAGTACTGAGATAAGATTTCAGGACCTAAATATGTATCCTTTTGAGGAAATTAAAAAGTCATGGGATAGGACACAGTGTCCTATTGTGGAGTGAAAACCGGATACCAGTTAGAAACGAAGTGTAGGGCTAAATGGCCAATTTTCTCAGTGGAGAAAGGTGAATAGTGAAGTACCCCTGGGATCTGTGATGGGCCCACTGCTTTTTAACATATTTATAAAAGATCCGGAAATGGGAACCAGGGGTGATCAAATCTGTAGATGACACAAAATTATTCAAAGTTGTTAAATCACAAGAGGATTGTGAAAAATGTCAAGAGGTCTTTGAGAAACTAGGAGACTGAGTATCCAAAGGCCAGATGAAATTTAATGTGAACAAGTGCAAAGTTAAGCACTTTGGGAAGAACAACCCAAACTATAGCTACACAGTGCAAGGTTCCACATTAGATGTCACTACCCAGGAAAATGATCTGGGTGTCATCATTGATAATACATAGAAATCCTCTGCTCAGTGTGCAGCAGCAGAAGCCAAGACAGCTAAAGGAATACTAGGAATCATAAGAAAGGAACGGAGAATAAAACAAACATTATAATGCCTCTGTATCGCTTGCATGGTACAACCGCACCTCGAGTACTGCATGAAGTTCTGGTCACCGCAACTTAAAAAAAAAAAAAGATCTAGTGGAACTGGAAAAGATACAGAGAACAATGACCAAAGTGATAAAGGGGATGGATGGATGGATACTGCTATGAGGGGAGGTTTACAAGGTTAGGTCGAATGGGAGGTATCACTGAGGTCTATAACATGTTAAGAAGAGTGGAATGAGTAAACGTGAAATTGATTCTTTATTCCTTCAAAAAGTACAGGCTAGGGGACACGGAGTGAAGCTGTAAAGCAGTACATCTAATCTGAGGAAATATTTTTCCACTCAACGTGTACTTAAGCTCTGGAATTTGTTGCCAGAAGATTATAGAATATGCTGTCAGTGTAGCTGGGTTTAGAAAAGGTTTGAGCAACTTTCTGGAGAAAGCAGGGGGGCTTATTCCAGGGGTAAACAGTGGGGAAAATCCACTGTTTACCCCTGGGATAAGCAGCATGGAATCTATATTTTGGAATCATGCCAGGTACTTGTAACTGGGATTGGCCACTACTGGAAACAGGATACTGGGCTTGATGGCCATTGGGTCTGACTCATTAATTGCAAATTGTATGTTCTTCTGTTCTCCAGAGAACAGAAGAGATGGGGAGATATGGTACAGACATCAAAATACTCCAAAGGTATTAATGCAAAACTAGCCTTTTCCAAGGTAGGAGGTCATGCTACGAAGCCTCAAAGAGGAGACTAAACCAACGTCAAGAAATATTGTATTTCAGAATGGGTAATGGATGCATGGATATTCCAAAAACTGTAATGGAACTCAAAAAAGGGGGTGGCATAAACCCTAATGGATCCTCTAATGGCAAGAGGACGCTAACAAATAACTTGTGTACCTCTTTGTAGCTCGCCTTGAGCTTGGATTTGGGAAAGATCAACAAATCCAAAATCCAAATCCAAGAAAACACGGGGATGTCTGTGTGAAACAGCAGTTCGGCCCCATAACAACACCAAATGATTATACTGAGCTTCCAAAAAGGCATGGTGGGGGGGGGGGGGGGGGAGGGAGGAGAGGGAGGTAACCTGCACGGAGCGTAAGTTATAATCTTGAACACTTTGCTGGGCCACTTTGGTCTTTGACATCATTTACTGTGCTACTGTACTCACACCTTCAGCACAAAGGTGTAACTAACAGATAATGCAGAAGCATTTAATCCACAGGCCACATCTCGTGAACATACCCTTCTAGTTCCAACAGACGTTTTAAACTAACGTACACTGAATTTTGCCTTTAACATGCATTAAGGGAAAACTTAACTGAGGGTTAATAAATAGACCCCCAAGTTACTTCCCAACCCTAGGAACTCCTCTGGAGCCACCAATATTTGGAATTTTCATGTCCCAGAATCTAGTCAGCTAACTCCTTTGTTTACCAGCTGGATCCTGCTGAGCATCTGCCCTAAGAACTCTCTTAGGACACTTAACTTGAAACTGGGTTGCTCTCATTTCTGTTTCTTGCACCTCTTCCTACAGGTCATGTTTTTGAGAATAACAAAAATATGCAAAGTAAAATATTCACAAAAGGGGGCATTTTAGAAGCTCTATTTGGGAGTAGGACATTGGAAAACGGGCGCTTAGACATGCAAAGCATGGAGACGACGTCTGCAGGGCCATTTGAGAAGCAGAGGATATAGACGTCTCTAGCACAAGAACATTCCATGCAGCATGGGGCATGGTGGAGGCGTACTGAGTGGAACAAGGGAGATGCAATTTGAGAATGTCACAATCATGTCTGGTCCTAGTTGTTAGGCACCCATACCTATAACTTCTTCTGACCATGGATAAGGTATAAAAAATTGCTCATCTCATGGCTGCAATGCTTTCAGGGGAAGAGCACACCACTGTGCCATCACAACAATTAATATTTTCTGGCCAAAATAACTTGCACGTAAATACGTACTCCAAACATATTACAACCGAGTATCTGAAATGGCGGGTCAGGCGGCGTTAGTTTCATAACCTAGTTGACTGGGCTATCGAAGTATCTGGTCCTGTGGTTGTGCAATTCGGGGATGTCCACATTTGTGAAATGGCCTACACCCATGCAGAGCCTGCTGCCAGAACCATTTACAGTACTGGGACATTCATTTTTTGGAGTGGAAATAGAGTGATTTCAGAAGGCACTTATATGGCCTCCCTTCACTGCTGCCACACCCGGATTTTTGGGCTTTTTGTTCTGAATATCTCAGATTCCTCCTAGTCGCCCTTTCTAAAATCACACTTAAAACAAATATTGCTCATGAAAATTTATTGTAGGTATCCAAAAAATCAAACTTGTAGAGGGAGACCATGGACCAGAACTAATAATCAGTGGTCAAGAGCAGTTTGAAACGACGAGGCTCTAGAGCTCCATGTTGAGCTACTAAAAAACACTACTTAGTGAAAGGATGACAATAAAACAAAAAGCAACCAAAAATGGATAAATTTGGCCTTTACTTGCCAATGTTTCTCTAAATTGGGTAACTGTATCCATCTCATTTCTCTTCAGAGGTGATTCTGATAAACAGACTCTATCCAGCAGATGTTGCCATAACAGAACAGTTCCAAAGAAGATTGTGGAAACCTTCATTTTTAGACAATACGAACTTGCTAACAACGGGAAAGAAGAGGGATGAAAAATAAACCCAGTTTATTTATAGAAACTGTCAAGGTTCCAAAATTAATAGGACATGTCAGAAGCAGCTTTCAGAGAACAGCAGTAATTTATTTCGAATGTGATATTCGAGAGGTAGCCAATGAGAGGGATCAGGATTCATGTAATCGTTTTTTGATCTCTTCATCTGATAGTGAACTGCCACGCTGTGAATTAAGGGAAGACACAGTGGAATGATTTTAGCTAATAAGACATCACACACTGCTCACTCATGTACAGAGACAACCTAGAACTATCTCTTGGTTATTTTAAATCCGCTCATGGTTTTAATTAAAATTGGGAAAAACAACATGATAAAGTGCAATAGGAGAACACTTTAACTCGCTAGTGAAAAAAATATATTATCATAAATCTAGCTTACTGCTTATAGGAGAATGTAATAAAGTTGTTTTTTTTTTTAATCATGGCATCCAATGCAACATATCTTGCAACGGCCGGCTAAGCATCATTTCTGGGTGAAGGGAAATAAGAAATTGCAAGCAGGACCACAGTTGAACACTTCCAATCTTTCCTAGCAACCTCTACTTAAGAGGGCACTGATAGGCAACGCTGGCTTCTTATACTAAGGGGACAGCACATGGTGATTCCTTTTCTAAAGGGCTATGGTCCAATTTCTACTACAGCAGCTGGCTGAGAAACCAGGAAGTGACATCTTACAGCTGCTTCTCCTATAAATATGGGAAGGGCTGCTGGGATACAAGGCAACTCTGTGCGACATAGAGATGTCACGGAGACTGGAGAAAAGTTAAGATCTGGCTGTGCTGTGGAGATCCTGCAGTGATCCTCATTAGATCAAAAAGGAATCCCCCATAAATAATGATACCAAAAAAACAAAAAGAGAAGAAAGAAAGGAGACAATAAATGTGAAAGAGCATTTTACAGCTCAATAAAAATAAATTAGAGGAAAAGGTGGAGGGACAATGTGCAACATTAAAAAAAGGAAAAGAAACAGCAAGATTAATCTTACCAATCAGTGAATCAGCTGAAAAAGCAAAAGTGAGGATAATACGAAAGAAAAATAAGAGCAAAAAACAAAACAACCCCCCCCCCCACCTCTAACAGAACTGTGAAGAAAAAGTAACAAAACAAAAAGAAACAATTTATGACATTCAGCTTTATACTATGGGGTTTTTTTTTTTACCAAAAGTGAATGCACATTATTGAGATTAATGCACATTAAGTGCCATTGCAGCCACAGAAATAAAGGACTGTAGACACTTAACACGCATTAACAACTTTAGTAACGAAAAATGTGGGGAGTCTGATCCTAGGTGTTTATTTTTCAAGCTATTATATGTTTTTGGAGAGTGATAAAAATAAGTATTTATTGGGTATTTTACATCACAAAATGAAATTTTAGGGAATGTTTTTTAGATGTTTTATAAATCTATGTATTTTAGTCACGTATGAGCATAAGTGGATACTTTGGTGAGTAAATGGGCTCTTTATGCCGGGCAGAATTTGATAAGTATGGGCTTAGATTAGGTGGCATGTACTTTCACTGAGGGCATGTACAGGGGTGGGTGGAGATTGGGCAGGGTGTGCATGGAGCACAAAAATACACGTAAATGATAATCTAATTGACACGCGATCTTTAGAATTCTAGGTGCAGGCAGCTCTATGGCTGGTGTACATGCCCACGCCTTAACTTAAGTGCATTTTCAGCCATTTAAGATAGTATTTTGTGAAGAAAAGTAGGTGCCTACTTTTTTGGTTTTTAAGAAAAAATAGTGGGCAAGTAGGTGCCTAATTTCAGGCATAAGATAGGCACATCTTTATAAAATGACCCTCCACAGGTGGATTCAGTTCCCTCTCCCAATTTCTCTTGTCTCTCACTTTTCCCCTTTCAGTTTCTCCTCTCTCTCTTCTCTCCCTTCCAGCCTCTCCCCTTGCAGTCTCTTGTCTCTCGCACTCGCTCTCTTCCAGGCTCACTTGCTCTCCGGCATGCTCGCCTCTGTATTCTCCTGGAGTTATCCATCCTCTCTACTCCAGGGCAGGGAACATCACCAGCTGCAGAAACTCTGCCAGACCTGCACCTACCCTAGGCAGCAGCAGCTGTTTTCTCACTCCCCACCGGCTTCCGACATTCCTGCTAAGATGCACGGGAGTTCTCCAGCCTCAATGGCCAGCAGAAGTGCTGTGATATTGTGCTTTTAGTAGCGAGGAGCCTGAATGTGCAATATCACAGCCACTCCATCTACCGGCAGAGGTTGCAGTACTTCCGCACAGCTTGGCGGGAATGTTGCTGGATGCTGATCTCAATTTCAAGTCAGCCAGTGCCTCTTCTCTTTCCTCATTGCTCTCAATCTTTATTTGGTCATTTAAAAACAATAGATTTAACACCTAAACCCGCTGCTTCTTCCCGTGCAGTCTGGCGCCAGAGAGATAAAAGCATGACCAGCTCTGCGCTGCATGAGAAGGAATAGGCCATGGCCTAGTAGCTGCTGGCTGTAACTTCCTAGAGATCGGCAGCAGTGGGGAATGGGAAATGAAGTACGGGCGGAAGCTTTCATCCTTTGACCAGCAGTGGGAGGGACGGACTCCTCACCAGTGTGCTGTAATGACATCATCTGGCTGCTGCTTACATCTTGAGAATCACAAAGGCAGGCTATTTTTCAAGGGGGGGGGAAGGTGGCATTTGGTTTAAGATGAAAACCCCAAATTCTCCATTGGGGGTGTTTTACTAGGATTTTTCCATTAACAGCAAGAATCAGAAGCCCCTCTATACAGAGACTGCCCAAGCTGCTTTCTAAACCCAAATTAAGATCATTAATTTTACAGCTAGAGTCATTTTCCGTCTCTGGCCAAATATCCATCAGATTACTGTTTGGGCAGAGAAAGCATTCTCTGTCCTTAAATAAATCTGTTTTATATTTCCTTTGTGCAGTAACTAGAGCAAAACACAAAAATTCAGATTTTTCTGCTTCAGATAATCAATTAATTTAAAGTCATAATTTATATAAACCTCCAAACCAAATTTTAGAGGGTATTAAACACCCTGTTTTATAAACATAACACTTAATTTAGAGGGGAAAAAACATTTAGTAGGTAATGCATTTAGGATAAGTGCACAACACATGAAAATAATAAATGAATTTTTCCCAGTTTAGAAAATGAATGTAATTAATTAACATTTAAATTACATTTTTAATTGCAATCATGCCCTCCCAGGGGACTCATAAGGGACTATAATTGCAATTAAAAGCATGTGGATTAGATAATAAAACAATGCACGGTGTCTGAGATGCGCGATTTAAAATGGAAAGCAGACATTGTTATCGGCACATCTAACTTAATTGTAGCCATAAAGCAAATGTGCTGCACAGAACAAAATTCACATACGGGAACATTTAATTCTTGGATCTCTTAAAGGGGACACGCTTGAGAGAACGTTATGACAGGTTGTCTCTGAAACAGCCCTTTAAGGCGGAGGTAAAATTCAGAGCTGCTGCTTTAATGTTGTCACATTAATAAAGCGCATACCTGAGAAGGTTCGCTTACACTATAAAGAATGTTAAGGTAGAGAAAGCATAGTGCTGAAATCTGAAGACTGCCACAACTGTGTCATGGGTGGTTCTGGAAAACTTGCTTCTTTAGAGTTCCTTATTATTTGGGCAAGTGTGAGTTGCCAGAGGAAAAGTTAGTTACAATGCGCTTGCTACTAAATAGGCCCCATTGAGAGGAATGGAGCTTGGGTTGTATATAATGTGCAATAAACACATTAATACATAGTAACTGTAAAGGAAGCCCCAGGGTTGTGAGAGCTGAGGATGGAGACCGTTCTCCAATAGAGTATTCCCCGTTCCTGTTTTTACATGACGAGGGCTCTCTCAGTGTGATGAACACATACAAAATGTCGGTGAAATATCAAGGCCTTTCAGTGCAAAGCAGAGTTTGAATTGCAGGCTAGAAGAAAAGAGTTAACCATGTTTGTACACCTCTGACATTTTAAAAGATGGTCCATGCAATAAAGGGAATGCAAAAGACCAGGTGCTCTCCACAAATACAAAACTGAAGCAACCTCTCTGTATATCTGGCCCAGGTCTGCTGAACAGATGACCTGAACTTGAGATCAAAATTGATTTCGATCACCTGTTAGCAGGAGCCCCTGTAGGTTTGCTAATAATTCCAGGATGCCATTTACGGCAGCTTTTCACCTATAGAAGAGAAACTTCTAAATCATCACTGCCTGCCCCCTCCCCAAATTCTACATATATAGTGTGTAACTGCCTGTAAGATTTCCTTGGTTGGTTTGTATCTTGGGGTATCACATAACAGACAAGACCAGGGCATCTAACATACACATTACATTGTGATGTAAGTCCAAATGTATGCTATGTCACAACTAGCGGTATATAAATAAAATCGTGGCTTCAAAGAAACAAGCTTGGAGTATGCTGAATGTGCATAGGTCACTGTTTTTGAGGCCTTTAGCCTAAGCCATCAATATTTTTATTTTCATTTTGCTCACTCCATTTCATTAATAAGGAAAAGTGAATTGGAATTAGCTCACTCCTTTCTCAGAAGTTCAAGGGGAGTTACGATCCGGTACATTAGGTATTTTCCTGTCCGCAGAAGGCTTCCAATCTAAGTTTGTACCTGAGGCAATGGAGGGTTAAGTTATTTGCTCAAGATCACAAGAAGAGACAGTGGAATTTGACTTTACCAAATAATGCGAGTGGGGTATTTCCTTGTCCCCAGGGGGCTTGCATTCTAAGGTTCTCATTTACTAACATACATTAAATGTTAATACACGTTTAGTAACACAAGCCCCTTTAATCTCTAGGGAACCTATTTATTAACTATGAGGATGACTCACATTAAATCATTAACCAAAGTTAGCAAATGAGGGCCTAAAGCATTGGAGGAGGAACTTCAGCTGGATTTCAACCCTAACCCTCCCTGGCTCTCAGCCTGCAGCCCTAAGACGCCTCCACTCCCAGAACGCCCGGCTCTGTCCTCATATGGCTTACACCAAGAAGAACAAGTGCGTGAACGCTCCCGGGAACTATATCAGAGTGTTCAAAGATGGCCACTTCCCTTCTAGTCAAAGGAAGAGGAGGACAAGTTTTACAATGGGGTGCATTGGGGGGCTCATTTTCACTCCTTTGTGGCAATTTGGGTTTATTGTTTCTTAGGAATTCATGAGAAATGTTATATCATGGGAACTCCTTATCCTAACACATGAAGGTAGTAAATGACAGCAGACAAAAGCTAAAATAACTTATCCAGTTCTAGGGCTCTTACTGCCTCTCTGTGCAGGTGACTTCCATGTTGTCTGTTTAAGATTGTGACTGCTGATCCATGCAAGCTACCCCTTCATGATGAGAAGTTACCAAATGACACAGACAGCAGAATGGGGTGGGTCACTAGAGCCACGGCCCTACCAATATTTTGCCCAACACAATATCAGCAACTAGAGAGCTTGGGGGCAGGGTTGGAGATTGATTTGTTTGGCCCCACCAAAGAATACCCCCTGCCAAAGGATATCCAATGGGCACAGCTTCATATTCATCCTTTTACTGCTAGGGATTCTCTGTGTTTATCACTTGACCTTTTGATTTCCCAGAAATAAAAGTTAACAAATATAAGCAAAAAACATAAGGGGGTACGTTTTATTGAACTGGCACCAGTTTTTGAATAATGCTTAGGGTGCTAAAACCCCCTTCTTCAGATCAATACAGAATAAGCAAAATACAGTGTGTTCTTGATCCCTGGTGAAATGCCCTTATTGGATATGTGAAGGCTACGGAACAATTTTTGTATTTTATATGGTCCTGAGGGATGGGGGAAGACATTCTCCAAGACCCTGGTGTAAGCAGGTCAGAAGCCTATTGCACGTCTTTTTTCTGTTCCTTAGTCCAACTTACGAGCAGATCCACTGTGCACACTTGAGCAAAACTGAAACTTCACTTTAATAAAGGAAACGTGGATGACAACATCATAGCAATTTGATTCTTCAAAATAAATCCTCTCAAAATTATCTTTGATTCTTCTGATGAGCTGAACAACAGTTTTCTACTCACTAATGTTCATTTTGTTCTCTTCAAGGGGTTAACACTACTCATTCCCTGACGCATCAGATTCTCCAGCTTCCTCTACAGCTTGGGGCAATATCAAGGATTTGCCTCTCTCATGGATTCTTTCCTCATTTTGCCCTGCTGCTCTAGGGGGCTCTCAGAGGATCCCCCATTTTTCAGACCCAGCTCCTCACTTTCTCTAGGCAGTGGGATAAAAAAAACTTGAGGAAAATTTCCAAATTCTCACTCCATCACTTTTTCTCATGCAGGCAACTGGGGGGGTTCTGTGATATGTGCTGCAGCCTGCTATGTTGAAGAGACCTGTGCCATACTCTTCCTGGGCTTCTGGTCGAAATTTGCTGTTTCCTTCAGGTTAAGTGGTTGCTAGAACGTCAGATCTGGTTGAATTCTGTTACTGTTTTTGAGTTTCATTATTATGTTCGTCTCCACTTCTTCTTCCAAGGGAGCAGTCCAGACATCCATCACTCTTTCCGGAGGTCGTTTCCAAGTCTGTCCCCTTAGAGCTTCAGATCCCAATCCATGGAAAAGCTCGACTAGTTTCACCTTTCTGTTTCTTTCCCCTTTTCTGCAAAGTGAGATTTGAACTGGTGGCACATGGCAGAGTTCTCTTTATGTTTCTCGCACTTCACGCAAGATTTTTTGGTTTTGATCCCAGACACAAATTTCCTTTCCTTCAGTATATCTAGTGGTCAGGAATTGTAAAGCTTTGGAACTGCCGCCACCACATCATTTCCAGGTTTTCCGTCTGATAATTCTACTGTGATATCAGACAGAATCCAAAATCCTTGTAAAAATACAGGGGGTATTAGTATAGCTCTTTTACACCTTCCAGGCATTTGCCTGGCAAAACAAGCACTTTCAGATGCCTGTTCTTGCTTGGAGCAGGTGTAACTTTAGACACAATCCAGAACATTTCTGAGATTAGGAGGGGATGTCCAGGTTCTTAGGAACGCCCTGGTCACGCCCCCACATTGCCCCCTTCATACATGGACATCATCGCACTGGGGACATCCACAAGCCCAGCTTCTAAAATAGCTCTGAGGACATCTCTGTGATTTGCATCTGACAAAGCACAAATAGCACTTTAAAACAAAAAAACCTCATTATGCCCAGCTATGTGTTTTCATAGGATCATTTTGAGAGGAGGGTGTTGGGGGATCATGACGGTCAACTTTAATTATCAAAATTTTAGGGAAGGGGCATTTAAGGACCTGAAATTAAGTGAGACGTGTGCAAGACTTTGGAGTTACCTAGGACACGCGATACCCTTGGCACCAGGAGAAAAAAAATACAGAAATTCAAATTTTCTGGTTACTGTTACTAGTGATAGCAGATATCTTTTTTGAGTGCTTCAGTTCAGTTACTACATGACTGGTTCTTCCCTTGAACTGAACATTGCTCTGCATTATGTTGCAGCAACCGTCTGGGTAAAGTGGAGCCACAAATATCTGCCCGCAGGGCTGTAGCAAGGGTCTATGTGAGCGTTGTGCCTGCGCAGGATGCAGGCACTGAAGGGGCAGTGATGTTATCAGTGTGCTTACAGGAAGCCCAACAAAAGAGTTCTTGCACGCAGTGGGTGAGTGGGGGGCACCAAATTCACCAGTCGCACTGGGCGCATTGTTAGCTCGATACAAAGTCCTGCCTGCCTAGCAATCATTAGGCACCTCATGCCCAAGCGAGTGGGACTTCTACTCTTCTGGCCAACCATAATGATCAGGCCAGAAAACAGAATTAGAAGGGCAGTAGAGATGCATCGTTGTAGGTATGTATTCAGTTCGCTAATGCGCCTTAAAAGAATTTGTGTACGAGTTATATTTAACTTGATTTAATGCACTATGCCTGCAAATTAACATATTAAAAAGTTCTGATGAACAATAAGGAAATCTTATTAAAATGAATGTTTATGTTTATTATCAGACTTCATATACTGCCTGTGGTGTGGTTCGCATCAAAGCAGGTCACATAAAACCAGAAGATGTAAAAGAGGTGAAAAGACCACCATAAGCAAACGAGGCAAAGCAGTTAGAGGACATAAGCAGACCAAAGACATATAAGCATGGGTGTAAAGGATTACACTGCAAAACGGCAGTAAAATATCTCAAGAACATGTCCAAAACTCATGGAACTAGTAGAGAAATAACCCAAATATTTTTACAAGCGCATCTTGAATTGAATTTGTGTAAAGGTCTCTCACTTGCCTTTCCAGTCTGAATCGTTTCTCATGACACAAAAACACACTCCTACTAAATGACATCTTGTTTGAAAGTGGGGGAGGGATAGTTAAGGAGTATGCAATCCACAGGCTAGAAGATGACCTGAGGTGTTCTCATTGCTCCATGGAGCCAGGCTGGGTCACTTGGTTTTGTTTTCTTTAGATCTATGAATTTGCAGTTCCAGTTTCTTTAAGAATTCCATGCAAGTAGTAAGGAGTAGATATTCAAAGAGCCACTGATTTGCAAAATTCACCCTTAGTCCAGGTATTTAGCTGCAGTTAAGCGGCTGAAGATGCAATTGAATATCCAGTTTAGGTGCATAAAACTTCTGTGCTGAGACTGAAGATTTAGTTGTGCATCCACACTACGAAAAGTAAAAATTCTAAATATTTATCCCATAATAAAACTGCTGATAGGGTACAAGTTTCACCTGAAAGCAGAAAAGGTACACAGGATCTGAAATGCTGGATTAAATAATAGTTGCAATTTTAGATTTTCTTATGGTACGAAGACTTTAAAAAAAGAAACAAATCATTTTCCCCTTACCTGGGCAAGAAATCTCTTATGGGTGTCCACCCTGTTGGAGATGACACAAAGATATGCAACAGGGTGGACACCATAGATCTACAAAAATTAGAAGAATGGTCTAACGCTTGGCAGTTAAGAGTTAATGCAAAGAACTGGAAAGTGGTGCCCTCAAGGTGCAGAAATCCAAAGATGTTTGCAATAGGGGGCGAGAGGTTGGTGTGCATGGACCATGAAAGGGTCCTTGGGGTGATAGTATCTGAGGATCTGAAGATTGTGAAACAATGTGATAAGCCAGTGGCCAAAGCCAGAAAGATGCTAGGCTCCAATGAGAGAGGCATAACCAGCCAAAAGGAGGACGCAATAATGCACCTGTACAGGTCATTGGTGAAGTCTCACTTGGAGTACTGTATTCACTTTTGGAGCCTGTATCTCACAAAGGATATAAAAAGACTAAGTGGTTCAGAGGAAAGCAACCAAAACGGTATGGGGTTTGTGCCAGAAGTCATATGACAAGTGACTTGATGACCCAAATATGTATACCCTAGAGGAAAGGAAGGACAGGGGAGATATGATACAGACATTTAAATACTCAAATGATATTAATGAACAAATAAACTTATTTCAAAGACATGGAAGCTATAAAACTAGAGAGTATGAAATGAAACTACAAGGAAGTGAGATTAAAAGCATCCTCAGGAAATACTTTTTCATGGAAAGAGGGTGGATGCCTTGAATATCTTCCTGGTGGAGGTGGTGGGGACAAAAACAGTAACTCAATTCAAAAAGGCATGGGACAGATACAGAGGATCCCTATATAGCAAAAGAAGCATTCTTGCCCAAAAGCAGAACTCAAATAACTCTTACATGTCAAAAAAGGCACAGAGTGGGGATAATCTTCATGGAGCGTCAGTTACAACCAAAACAAAAGGCAACTTCCTGGGCAGAATAGATGAGCTATGCTGATCTCTATTTTATTTTTATTTCCAGTATTTGATATACTGCCATATAGGCAAATGGTCATCACAGCAGACAAACGCCATCATTTACTATGTTACTATGAATTATTACTGATTTGACCACTCCCCCCTCCCCCAAAAAACCCCAAACATATTCCCCCAGTGCTACAACAAACAGCCCACCTGTTGACAATGTTGGTCTTAAATAAACTAGTTTTTCATTAGAAAAGTATGAACTTGTCTCAGGACATCTATACTCCTGGAAATGAAAGTGACTGGGCTTCAAAGCAATGACATCATGGGAAGGACATGCTACAAAGCCCTTCCACTTCATGCCAGCCACCTATTATTCTTAGCAAACCGAGAGCCCACTAATTACATTAAAGTAACTGTACCTACTGAAACAAGCTTATGTTGCCCTGGCAATATACAAAGAGCTATTCCCATATCTTCCGAACACAGCAGAGAAGGGTTCACCAGTGTCGGCCTGGAAGAATGAGAGAGAGCGCATAGCTACTATTCATTACTGAGTGCTACGGCTGTGAAGTAGCACATAACGAGAAGACAAATATATCATTGTAAACGGAACCATTCAAGAAGAATGACCCTTAATTCAGGCTGTACATATGAGCTCAGTAATGGGCAACAAGTCCTTAACTGCAATTCAATTACAATTATTTCTACTTTTAAGAGGTAGCTTTATAAAAGAGCCGCATAAAGTTACATTTGACAGATTTTTTTTTTATACTGCTTTATCATTTCAGTCAAAGCGGTTTACATTGTAACTTCAACTTGGTAATGTACATTAAACGGGGACATTGATAACTTGGATTTTTCTGAGGCAATGGAGGGTTAAGTGACTTGCCCAAGGCCACAAGGAGTGCTAGTTGGAATCAAACCCTGGTTCCTTGGTTCCCAAGCCAGTGTTCTAACCATTAGGCTACTCCTCCGCTCCAATCTACATGCCTAAGGCACTCTTCTCAAGGACTTACTCGTGTGAATGGGCAGTTAATGTGAACTTTATGTGGTCACTATTCTTTACGTACGATCCTAAGATTGACTGCATCTACTTTCAGTGTGGGCCTGCACAGGGGTGGAGTTTAGGTTGTGCACAAAGTTATTAGCATACTTTATAAGCCGTACATCTTATGCACGTTCCAGCAAAACATAGGCTTGGGCATTGCGATGCCTCCAGCTGGGCCCAGGGGCTTACAGCCTGGAGGACAGCCTTGTATGTCCTTTTGGAATAAAGTTCTTTTAAAGACACCAGAGGATTCTGGGTCTTGTAGTACTCTTTACTCCTCGAGGGAAATAATGTAGTTGAGTCGGTGGTAAGGCATGCAAGAAAATTTATTTGTAGGGATTTCCAAAACACGCTAGGGCTCATACACAACTCAGGCAGTAGGATACATCTCCAACGAAACAGATGAAATCAGGATTTAAACCAGAGGGAGAATAACAAACAAACAAACAAACACCTTTTCACTTCTCAGCTGTTCTACTTTCCTATATATTCACACCGGGGCCTGCCCCGTGTGGACAATTAGCAGAATTCCAACAAACTTTGTCACAGCTGGGTTTCGTTTTCAAGCACACAGTTCCTCACTGCTTCTTTACTTCAGCCAGTGATACAATAAACACAGAATTAGCTTTCTTCAACAAAGGTAAGAACTGCCCCTATTTTCCTATAGGGTTTTCAGACTCTCTGTTCTTGTTCACAACTGTAGAATTCTTTCTTTGTGCCAAAGAACAGTCCATGGGCATAGGTAAATAGTCAGAGCTAGGCACACATGTATCTATTTGCATTCCCTCACTATCATTAGGGTAAATAGAGTCTCTCTCACAGTTAGGAGCTTCCTCCAACTTCCTTTCTTTTAGGAACTCTAGAAATTGGCTCCACAGCAACTCAGCCCTTGTTGGCACTTTTAACTTAGGGGAGTGAAACTTCTCTTCGGAGAATAGCTTCCTTAATGCCTCTAGCTTAGAGGTCTCACAGGCTTCACTGTTATCAGAGCTACGGCCTTTAACATCTGATAAGCTTTCTATCCACTTCTTAATCGTGGGAGGTGAGGGCTCAACTTCCTGCCCTTTAAAACTAGCAAATAGTCTTTCTGCTATATTATCAGAAATGAAACTGCTGGTTTTACCTTGAGGCGGTTTCTTCACATAAGCACTGCTTTCTTTCCTCCTGGGTTTCTCCAGGCTTTGAAATGCAGGCTCCTTCTGTCCTACTCCAGTCCCTCTGAGGTAGCTGCTTTCTGGAGAGATTTTCTCTGGCTTTCTCTTCCAGTCTAGCACTACTCCAGCCTCTTTCCTTTCTCTCCCACCTTTCCAGCTCTCACAGCTGTTCCTGTTCCTTGCCTGACGTCCAGCTCTCCTCCATTCACTCGTGCCTCTGCCTTCAGTTGCTGGCTCAGTCTCTTCCTCCTCCCGGTCTGTATCTGTGTCCGGGCTCCAGCTTGAGACTGCCACTGCCTCTGCCTCTCTGTGTGCTTCTCCTTGTGCTTCTCTGGGCGGTTCTCTGGGCGGTTCTCTCCAGCTGCCCCTCGGTGGTTCTCCTTGCTTTGCTTTGCACGTGTTTTTAACCACTGCTGCCTGCTGGGCCTTCCCTGCTTTTTGCCCCCATGTGACCAATCAGCAGGGAATCTTGTCTCCACCCCTGAGCTAGGGCGTGGTCTGACTCTTGCAGGGAGCTGACTTTCCTTCTGCCCTGGGCTGTAATTCCCCTGCACATGTGCACTACCATTCACTTCTATGGGGAATTCAGGATTTTCATCCAGTTCCATGTTTTCCAAAGGGCTTTCATCACCACAGCATTTACACGTGCCATAAGGCAGGCATACGTGCTCACGATTAGTGCTTACTATTTACACCCCTATTTTATAAAGCGAAATATGAATGCACTTCACTTTATAAAACAGGCCTCAAATAAGCACGCACTAACTTGTATTAACTATGTGGGAGATACTAAAGTTCCCCTCAACGTTTTGTGGTTTTATGATCCTATCCAACTGAAAATGGAGAAGTCATTTTGATTAATGGTAGCCTCATCGATGACGCACATTAGGAATCTCTTCTGTATGAGCCCAATGAAACTAAAACATTTTAGCTGTAATTCTAGCTCATGATATTGTCTGCAGCATAAGAACACGTTCAACACGTGCTTTTGATAACATGATACATGCTTTGTCTCACTGCGCTCGTTGAACATGTTGTTATGCTCAAAAGACGGCATCAGAAGCTAGAGTTACAGATAAAATGTTTTGGTTTCACTGGGATCATAATGAGCAGTTGCAGGATCACGGAAGTTAGGCCTATAATGGACCTCAAGCGACCATCTGCATCACTCTCTTGCCATTGGAAAAATGCTGGACTAACCTGCTCTTAAAATGTATTTACTTATTTAGCTGGGCTTATATACTGCTTTTCACCGGGTCAAAGTGGTTTACAGTGAAACAGAACATTATTTACATAGAACATATCATTTTAGATAACAATTAACAGAGTTAACATAGTTACATGGAACCAATAACATCTGTATAACAGCAACTAATTCAAAAACATCACCACTTTATTAGTTAACTTATTCCAGAGTCTGACCTCTCTTACAATTAGAAGGTTCTTCTAACTTAACGCCCTTTTGCTGTAATATCGTAACATAGAAGATAACTCCAGATAAAGACCAAAATGGCCCATAAAGCTTGCCTAGTATGGAAGCCTACTGCTGTCTATACTTTCTTCAGTTAAGAAAAGAGAATAGCGAGTTACCTCTCGCCACCTTTCTGCTGTCCCTGTTTATGTAGATAAATCAGGGCCACCCCCAAGGTAGGGTGAATGGGTGCAACCATCCTGGGGCCCTCTTCATATACTGCACATACTGAATGGTTCTTATTGCACCTTGAAGCTCTCCTTCACTCCAGTGCTAGTCTTTCTGACCTCCCCTGCATGATTCTCTCCTGCCTACCTCTACCACCCAGCCTGAAATGATCCTCTCCCTTACCATCCCTCCTTCCAGTCAGCAAAAGAGCAGTAATTGTTGTCCGTGCGTGCCTTCTCCTTGGCCGGCTTCAATCTCAAGTCTGAACGCGCAGTGCTCCATAGGTTCATAAGACCCATTACCACCATGCATTTGGAGTTCAGACTGAAACCAGTAAAGAAGGAAGCAGACATGTAAGAAGCTTTGCTCTCTTCTACTATTTGCATTCAAAGTTGTGTTTGCAAATTCAGTATTTTAGCCACTTTCCATGGCAAACAAGGCTTATAAGAGCATTATGTCTGTGTGTCCATCCACACCTGATCTTCAGCACATGTTGGGGAGAGAGGACGATGGACATGAGAACTTGGACAGGGATAGGTCTTTCCAAATTGACCTAGAGCCACATAGTGTGAATGTGTGTATCCCAGAAAGTAAGCTCCTTTTGCTCTGAGATGAACTTTTAGGGTTTTTAAATACAGCCCATTTAGAGAAATATTTCTACACAGTTTTAAGAAAAGTTCTATATCCCCCTTTCATGTACTTTTAGGGTTTTTTTGAACAGAGGTGGACATTTGGCTTCCTACAGCATAGATCTGCATTTTGCTATTATCCCCTTACACATAAACTGTAAGTCCTTTGGAGCACAGGCTATTTGCTTTCTATTCATATTTGTCTTGTTCTGTTAAACAGTTTGCTTACTTTTTTAGCTGCTTTGGACTTTATTTTCCATCACTCTCCATATGCCTACAGTACTGTATAAATAAGTATGGGTTTCTGGAAGTTGAGTTGCAGTAAGTCTTCAGTCTCTGGCCCACAAGGCCACACTTTTGATCCCTGGTGAACCTTATACTATGGGGTCTCTTGCTGCCAATCCCAATGAAAGCCTCCCCATACGAACAAGGTGCTTATACGGGGAGGCTTAGACGAGGCAGGAGGGGGCATTGCGGAGGTGGGGTGAGGGTGGGCAGTGGGCGGTCCATGGCCCCAAATGTACAGGGCCGATTCTGAAGTTGGACCTGTACATACAGGGCTGGCAGACTGGATGGAGGATGGCAGGCCCGGGCAGTGGAAGTGGGGCGAGGGAGTGCAGGGGGTTCTCCGCAGCCCGACCCAGGCCATGGGAGGCCAGATCGGGGGTCAGGCTATGGGGAAAGTAACAAGTGGCTGGGGATCGCAGCTGCTGAATGGCCATTCAGGAGCTGAGACACGATTCAGATCCCACGGGGCACATTTAGCCCCAATGCGATCAGGATCAGCTCTGCCTCTGTGCGTCCCGCTTTCGATCCGGCGCACATGGGCCTGGGCGGCCAACTTGGAATGTGCCTCCACGCCACTTCATTAGTCTTACTAATCTGTTATATTTTTAGAAGATGTGAATAAACAGGTAGACAAAAGTGAGCCAGTATCTGGATTTTCAGAAAGCCTTTGACAAGGTCATGGGATAGGAGGCAGTGTACTACTGTGGATCAGGAACTAGTTAAAAGATAGAAAGCAGAGAGTAGGGAAAAATGGCAAATTTTATTAATGGAGAAAGGTGAATAGTGGAGTATCTCAGGGATCTGTGCTGGGCCCACTGTTTTTTTAACATATTCATAAGTGACCTGGAAATGGGAATGACGAGTGAGGTGATTAAATTTGCAGGTGACACAAAATTATTAAAACACACGAGGATTATGAAAAATTGCAAAAGGACCTTGATAAATTGAAAGACTGGACATCCAAATGGCAGATGAAATTTAATGTGGACAAGTACAAAGTTTTGTACTTAGGGAAGAACATCCCAAACTATGGTTACAAAATTCAAGGTTCCACATTTGGAACCACCACCCAGGAAAAAGATTTAGGCATCATAATACATTGAAACCCTTGGCCCAGTGTGCAGCGGCAGCCAAGAAAGCAAATAGAATGCTAGGAATCATAAAGAAAGGAATGGAGAATACAACAAAGGATATTATAATGCCTCTGTATTGTTCCATTCTGAACATCATATCCTAAGAAAGATATAACAGAATTAGAAAAGGGTAAAGGGGATGGAAGCATACCCCTATGAGGAGAAGCTTAAAAGGTTAGGGCTCTTCAACTTGGAAAAGAGATGGCTGAGGGAAAATATGATAGAGGTGTATAACTTAATGAATGGAGTGGAATGGGTAAACATAGATCGGTTGTTTACGCCATCAAAAAGTAGAAAGACTAAGGGACACTCAATGAAGCTACAATGTAGCCCATTTAGGACTAATAAGAGACAATATATTTTCACTCAACGAGTAATCAAACTCTGCAATTTGTTACAGGAGGATGTAGTGAAAGCTCTTAGTGTAGCTGGGTTTAAAAAAGGTTTGGACAAGTTCCTGGAGGAAAAGTCCATAAACCATTATTAAAAAGGACCGAGAAATTCACTGCTTACCCTGGGATAAGCACTGTGGAATCTATGTACCTTTTTGGGAACCTGACAGGTACTTGTGACCTGGATTGGCCACTGTTGGAAACGGGATACTGGGCTTGATGGTCTGACCCAGTTTGGCATTTTACGTTCTTATGTACAAAGGGGCATGTTTACTAAGCTGCGCTGTTAGTGCAATGCTATCCAGCCGTGTTAACAGATTGTGCACAAAGTATAGAAAATTGCAGCACTAACAATATTAACTTCCAGAGCGGCCGGGAAATGCGTGGAGAGTGGACATTCCTGCAGCACACGGTTACCGTCAAAGTTGCAAACAGAAATCATCACCTCAAAGGGTGGCATTATGTACATGCACAGTGCTGCTGGGCCACACCCAGTTTCTGTGTGTTATCTGCTGGGGAGATGCTATGCAGACCGTGTTTTCAGCTAACATGGTGCTATTTCCACTAAAACACTGCAAAAGCTTATTGTGCTTTAGTAAACATACCCCAAAAGATCTGCATGACTTTAAAAAAGTCAGTTTTCATATTAAACATGAACACTACATTAACGCCGGTTAAGCACTAATAGGGGTGTTTAGCATGTGGCGATTTGGAAACAGAAACAACTTGATTCAGGTTGTAACCCCTCCAAAATGAAAACTCAGATGACAAATATTTCCTTAACCAGGCAAAGGGATCGGGTTTAGCAAGGAGCATGCATGATGGTACAAAGAATTTTTGTTATCACATCACTGGCACTGCACTAATGAGCTAATGCAAATGTTGCAGTGATGGACAATAACAAGGACACAGGAGATTCTAATGGGCCATGAGATATTCTCTATGCTGATGCTCTACAAACAGCCCTTGAAAGAATGATTACATCTGCTACCATTATCCTTCTAGCAATTACTCCACCCTACTATGCGGGTCATTTACTAAGTGTTCTTGCCCGCTAACACCATTAAGTTGCATTATTTATCAAAGGACCCATTCTATGCAATGCACCTTGGGACAAATAACGCACAATAACTGTGCTAGCACACACAAACTGGTTATTTATTGAAAATTTTTATACTGCATTTTTCCAGTCGATCAAAAGTGGAATGTGATTCATAGATGGTAATCTGATGGAGGACACTGACAATCACCAACCATCTCTCCTTAGAGTCTAGAAAAGGTCTTCGTGTTCTTACTGATTTTATCTTGTTATATGCAGACACAATGACAGATTTTCCATCACTTCCAACTCCCAAAAGTCTCAAAATCTCTGAAACCATTTTACTCTATCAAATTATAGACATCTTAGTTGCCATTGGTAGGCCTTGTAGAGATTCTATCCATCTTAAGGTAAAGATGTGCAGTACCAAACGCTTGTGTCTCCAAATTTAAAGAAACATAGGAGGATCTGGGTGATAAACTTTTAAATCATGGTCTAGAAATGCTGTACAAGTGGGCATGACCTCCATGGGAATAAGTTTATAAAGGCTTTCACGCACATATCTGCAAATATACATGCATAAAATGATGCTTATATAATAACCACTATTAAAGTAAGTGTCAAGAGAAAAATGTATACTATTAAGTGACTTGGGTCTACTAGGCAAGATGTGATTTATGTGCAGCTACGCACAAAGCGCAGTTACTCACCTGTAACAGGTGATCTCCGGGAACAGCAGGAATTTAGTCTTCACATATGGGGTATCGTCGGTACCGACAGAGCTTGTGCGGGAACACTCCCCAGCGTCCAATAGGAAAGCTTTTGGGAGCATCCCACAGCGCCTGCGTGCTGCCTTCCCACCTTTCTATCTCTCTCACTTCAGTTGAGTTTATAGCCGAGACCAAAGGAGAGGCATAGAGAAAGATAGATAGATAGAGACAACTCCTAGGGAAGGTGGGTGGGTTGTGAAGACTAAATTCCTGCTGTTCCCAGAGATCACCTGTTACAGGTGAGTAACTACACTATCTCCAGGAACAAGCAGGAATGTTTTCTTCACATATGGGGATTCCCCAGCTTATAGATGCCAAGGAAATGACCCCAGCAAACTGTGAACCCAAGTGAGATGGGTCATGCTTCCTCCCATGGACCACTGGCATCAAACTCGGGACCGGCGGGTAGGAGTTGTAT
Source organism: Ichthyophis bannanicus (assembly GCA_033557465.1). Taxonomy (NCBI): domain Eukaryota; kingdom Metazoa; phylum Chordata; class Amphibia; order Gymnophiona; family Ichthyophiidae; genus Ichthyophis; species Ichthyophis bannanicus. Next base: position 110,641,076 of record CM066049.1, on the reverse strand, counting down.
TAAGTATGAAAGAGATGCTGAAGAACAGCTTCGCCAAACGAGGCATTCCGATGGGAGTCCTTGTCTAAGCAGTAGCGGGCTGTGAAGGTATGCACCAAAGCCCAAGTAGCTGCTCTACAGATGTCGTAAATAGACACAGAATGAAGATTAGCCATCGAGGCTGCCATGGCTCTCACAGTGTGAGCTGTGACATGGCCCTCAAGAGAAAGTCCTTTACTCTCATATGTAAAGGATATGCAATCTGCAATCCATTTAGATAAAGTTCTTTTGGAAAATGGAAGTCCCAAATGACTAGTCAAAAGCAACAAAAAGCTGAGAAGATTTTCAATGTTGCTTAGTTCTTTGAAGATAAAAGGCTAAGGCCCTTTTACAATCCAAAGTGTGAAGATTCCTTTCTGCACTGGAGGCATGAGGCCTAGGGAAGAATATCGGAAGATAAACCGACTGGTTTAGATGAAAAGGTGAAACCACCTTTGGCATAAAGTGAGGGTGAGTCCTGAGGACTACTTTATCATGCTGGAACCTTGTATAAAGGAGGGTCAGCCACTAAAGCCTGCAATTCACTAATGCGCCTTGCAGAAGTGATAGCAATTAGGAAAATAACTTTTCATGAAAGAAACTTTAGGGTTGTAGTGGCTAAGGGTTCAAAAGGCGGTTTCATGAGCTGCCCGAGAACAAGATTCAGATCCCATGCCACCGGTGGTGGTTTAATAGGAGGTTTTGTTAAGAGTAGGCCTCTCATGAACCTTGACACAAGTGGATGAGAGGAAATAGGTTGTGCATCAAAAGGTTTGTGAAAAGCAGCAATAGCACTAAGATGGACTCTCACTGAATTGGTCTTAAGACCAGAAGTGGATAGCTGGAGGAGATACTCCAGCAGCGACTCCACAGGTACCAAAAGGGGGTTACGTCCCTTTTGTGAACACCAGACAGAGAATCTTTTCCACTTAAAAGCGTAGGAACGTCTCATGGAAGGTTTTCTGGAAGCCAGAAGGATATCTTTTACCTGCTGAGAGAGGTTGATATCCAGGAAACCTAGGCTTTCAGTAACCAGGCTCTGAGATGCAGGGACTGGGGATTGGGATGCAGTAAGGATCTGCTCTCCTGGGAAAGGAGATCTGGAGCATTTCCCAACTCCAGAGAAGTGGTTTGAGAGAGATGCAGAAGCAGAGGATACCACGTTTGCCGTGGCCAACGTAGAGCAATAAGTATCATACGACCTCTGTCTCTCTGAAGTTTGAATAAAGTTTTGGGAATGAGGGGAATGGGTGGGAAGACAGAGGAAGTCCCGACCCCAGTGGAGTAGGAAGGCATCCCTTGCCTGACAGTTGTGAGCTGGGATTCTGGAACAGAATCAGGGAAGTTTGGCAATCTGTGGACTTGCAAAGAGGTCTATATCTGGTGTTCCCCAGATTTGAAACACTTGAGCAAGGTGGTCTGAGTGGAGAGACCACTCGTGTGGCAGCATTATTCGACTGAGTTAGTCTGCCCATGAATTTTGAATGCCTGGAAGGTATACCGCAAGAAGGTGGATTTGAAGCTCTCTGGCGAGGGCCCATAGTCGCAAAGCTTCGTTGCATAGCGACAGAGAGCCCGTTCCGCCTTGCTTGTTCAGATAGAAGATAGCCCGATTGTCGGTTTGGACCAGAACTGTCTTGTGGCTGATATGGGCCTGAAATACTCGAATAGCACTGAAAATGGCTCTCAGCTCTAGGAGGTTTATGTGAAGAGAAACCTCCTGTGGGGTCCAGAGACCCTGAGTTGAGAGATCGTGCAAGTGGGCCCCCCAACCCAACTTGGACGCATCTGTTTTTAGGGTGGCTTGGCACAGAGGCTGCTGGAAAGGAGAGCCTATGAGAGGTTTTGCAGTGATTGCCACCATTGCAGGGGCGAAATTAGACATGTGGAGTTTCTGATTTTGTCCGTTAGTCAACCCGAGGCCTGTGTCCACTGATAGGGTCCACTGGGCTGCTCACATATGAAGGCGAGCATAGGGAACCACATGGACAGTGGATACCATATGCCTCAGAAGCTGAAACATCTCCCGAGCAGTCAGGAAGACGTTCATGGCTGCTTGGGATGCCAGCTGTATTATAAGTAGACAGCGCAGCTGTGGCAGGAAAGCTTTTGACTGCTGTGTGTCTAGATGAGTCCCTATGAACTCGAGAGATTGAGAGAGGGTGAGATGAGATTTTGGGAGGTTTATTTATTTTATTTATTTATTTGGTTACATTTGTATACCACTTCTTCCAGTGATCAGTAGCGGTTTACAATACATTTAGGCCCAGCAAACAATTTCTTACCAGAATCAAAGTATCTACATCTGCATTTCGGTGATTTGAATTTATACAGCTTGAAGTATTTACAGTTGCATTTATGCGGTCGGTTTGTACAGCTTGGGTTATTTACAGATTCATTTACAGCATGAACTATTTACAGTTTCATTTACACTAATTACAGCGTAGTCTATTTACAGTTTCGTTTAAACTATTTAATGTTTGTTGACAGACAAATGTTCTATGTAGTTTTTGTTATGCGCTGTGAGAATAGATTCTTTCTGCATTATATTATGTCGTAGTATTCCTGGAATAGGTATGTTTTTAGTTTTTTCCTGAAATCTTGGAGATCGTTGTTTGCTCTTAGTGTGTCTGGTAGTTTATTCCATTGCGTGGGAGCTATGTAGGTGAATGTTCTGTTACTTGTGGAGGTTTTGACTATGCGGATGGAAGGTGGTACATGTAGGGTGTTTAGGTTGTGCGTTCTTCTGTTTCTGTTATGCGGTTGAGTTGCGATAAGCATGGAGAGGTAAGACGGTGCTATGTTGTGTATCAGTTTGAATGTGGTTACTATTATTTTGTATCTTATGTAGGCAATAATAGGAAGCCAGTGTAGTTAATTAGTATTGGTGTGATATGGTCGGATAGTTGCCGCTTCATTATGATCCGGGCTGTGACGTTTGCGCCATTTGTAGTATGTTGAAGGATTTTTTTGGTAGGCCTTGGAGAATGGAGTTGTAGTAGTCTAGGTGGGGTGTGATGAGTGCTTGTACTATTGTTCTGAAATCGGACTGCTCAATAATGTTGCGTAGAGGTTGGAGGATTCTTAGTTTGTGGAAAATTGCCCGGTTCAGTAGTCTTAGGTGTTTTTCCATTTTAAGGTTTTTGTCGAGTGTTACTCCTAGGTATTTTATTTCATTTTTGATGTTGTATGAGTTATTGTTCATGGTGATGGTTGAGGGGGGTTGAAGTCCTGATTTTTAGTGATGAACATTACTTCAGTTTTCTTATGGTTTATGGACATATTGTTCTGTTGAAGCCAGGTTTGTGCATCCTTGAGGCATTCTTCCAGGTGGTTATAGTTCAGGTTGTTTGAGTCCATTTGAGAATACAGCATTATGTCATCTGCATAAATGTGGTAATTGATCTTGTGTTTCTGAAAAATCTTACATATGGGTTTCATGTAGAGGTTGAACAACAGGGAGGACAACACAGAGCCTTGCGGTATTCCCTGTGTTTGTGGGAAAGCCTCTGAAGTTTCTTGATTGAAGAGAATTTGTTGCATTCTGTTGGAGCTGTAGGATCTGAACCATTTTAGGGGGGGTTCCTTTTATTCCTATGGACTCTAGTCTGTTGATGAGGGTCCCGTGATCTACAGTATCGAATGCTGCAGATATATCTATGAATATTAATATGAACATTTTCTTATTGTCTTCAATGCCTTTATAAATTTTGTCAAGGAGTACTAGCAGTAGTGTTTCCACCCCGTGATATTGCCGGAAGCCATATTGTTGGTCATCGAGTGCATTACTGGCGTCAATGTGATCTTGTAGCTGTTGCTGGACTGCTTTTTCGATTGTCTTGGATAAGAACGATATGCTTGAGATGGGCCGGTATGAGGATGGGTCATCCTTCTTGAGTGTTTTTTTTTTTAGTATAGGTCGTATGAGGGATCTTTTGAGCTCTGTAGGCATGGTTCCTTGCTGCAGTGATTGATTTACTATGTGGTTATATGGTGGGCAATTTCTTCTTTTATTGTCTTGATCCAAGCTGCTGGACAAGGGTCCAGTGGGGATGTTGTGGTGTTTAGGCTCAAGATTATGTTTATTATTTGTTTGGACTCAATGGAGTGGAAGTAGTCCCATTTCTCTTTGCTGTCCATCTCAGTTGTGATTTGGTGTGGGGTGTTGTTCATGGTCTGATTTTGTGTGTTGGGGTTTCTTGTTGCTGGTGGGTTGAGTTTGCTGGCGTAGTGGTCAGCTAAGGTTTGTGCCTTTATATCGTTGTTGGGGCCATCATCCTGGGCAGTTTTTGTCAGTGATTTGACAAGTTCGAATAATTCTCTCGGTCTGTTCAATGCTTTGTTTAGTATTTTGGTATGATAGTTTTTCTTTGCTGTGTTTATTTCTTCTTTGTATTTAGTGAGGTATGTCAGATATTCAGTTTTGTTTTCAGTGGTCTTTGATTTTCTCCATTTCTTTTCATTTTTTCTGAGGTTCTTCTTCATTTTCAGTAAATTTGTTGAGTACCAGGGCTCTGATTTAGTTCTTATTTTGGTTGCATTATTTGGAGCTTTCGTATTTAGTACTGAGATTGCTTCAACTCCTTCATTCCATTGGTTTATCAGGATGTCCAAGTAAGTGTTGTCTGTGTTTATGTGTTTTATGATTGATTTTACTAGGGCTTCTTTGTCGAATTTCTGGAACTTCCTTCCATGTTGCGTTTTTGTTCCAGTTTGTGGAGTATCCGGTTTTGTCATTAGGTAGCCAGTAAGTTGTATCATATAATGGTCTGACCAGGGAACTTGAGTTATTTTTAGTATCGGCTCTTTGCGTCCATTGTGGTGGGCTTTCTTGGGTAGGAATATCAGGTCAAGTATATTGCCCTTGTTGTGTGTGGGATCTTGTACTATTTGCTTGTATCCAAGTTGGTCCAAGGCGTCTAGGAAGGTGCTTTTATGTGTAGGTGGGATTGATGCAAGGTTGAAGTCCCCTAGAATAATTTGGTATTTTTTAATTGTTGCTGTGCAGATTTTTTCAAGTGCGGCCGCAAGTGTTTCATGTTGCGATGTAGGAGGTTTGTAGATGAGACATCTATGACCAATCCCAACTATTGAAGGATTCTCATTGTTCGAGAAAGAGCGAAGCTGGCCTCGAGCTGTTGATGCTTGAATGAGCCAATAGTCTAAGTAAGGGAAGACGAATATTCCTAGAGTTCTCAGAAATGCTGCTACCACTGGCATGCATTTTGTGAAGACTCTTGGGGCAGAAGCCAGACCAAAAGGAAGAACTCTGTACTGGAAGTGTCTTCCGTGGACCAGGAATCGAAGGAACGTCCTGTGATTTGGTGGATGAGAATATGCGTGTACGCATCTCTTAGATCTAGAAAACATAGACAGTCCTGACTCTGAAGGTATGGTAGGAGTGTTCCGAGGGAGATCATTTTGAACTTTTCTCGGAACAGATATTTGTTTAATTCTCTGAGGTCCAGTATAGGTCTGTGTCCCCCTGTTTTCTTTGGAATAAGAAAATAGGGGGAGTAGAACCTCGTACCCTGTTGGGATATGGGTACTTCTTCTATTGCTCCTTGAGCAAGAAGTGATGTGACCTCCTGCCACAAAAGGCCAGTGGCAGGGACCTGAGAATTGAATTGTTTGATTATTGTAGACGGGGGCATGTTGAGAAAGTGAAGCTTGTACCCCAGTCGTACAATAGACAGAGTCCAGTTTTCTGATGTAATTTGTTGCCATCTTTTGGCAAAATGGCATAACCTACCTGGAATGGTTAAGGGTTCTGGTCCTTTCAGGGGCAGAATGACTAAGTTCTCTAGGTAAGAGTCAAAGCCCCTGAGGAGGCTGAGTTTGCTGGGCCAGTTGAGCTCTTTGAGCTTGCAGCTTTCTTTGCTGTCTGTTCTGTTGTTGTCCCTTTTGGGGAACATGAACTGGACAGTGGCCCAAATGGGGGTATGATTGGTAAAACCTCTTTTTCTTGTTGAAAAAGGGTTTCTTGAATGACTTTTTCTTTGCTGGGTTGGCTGTAGACATTGAAAGTCTGTTCAAGGTAGTATTTTCAGATTCAAGCTGATTAGCCTTGTCCTGCCAGTCCTTGCCAAAAAGATTTTCTCCTGTCAAAGGAATGTTTCCCAGCTTGTCTTAAACCCACTGCTCTGATGCCTGAAGCCAGGCAATACGACGTGCACCTATGGAGATAGCAGAGGTTCTGCTTATGCATTCAAAGCAATCAAAGGTTGCAAGGTTCATGAATTTAGAGACATTCTGGGTGTGCTTGACCAGGGTAAGGAAAACTTCCCTTTTGTCCTCAGACATATTAAGGCTCATGAGCTCCAAGTCTTCTTCCAGGAACATACCCATATAAAGAATGTAGGAACTGATCTTGGCTGATAACATGGAGGATTGGAAGCATCAACGCCCAAAGGCATTGAGTGTTCTCGATTCTGGTCTGGAGGATTAGAAGAATGCATTTTAGCACTCTTAATTCTACACATGGCCGATTCTACTACCATTGAATGGTGTGGTAACTGAGTCTTTTGAAAGCCAGGACAGCTTGGCACTCGGTACATGGTATCGAGGCGTCGGGAATGTGGAGACACAGTTAAAGGAGTTTCCCACATCCTTAACATAAGATCATGTAAGATCTTGTGAATGGGAAGCATAGCTTCTTTCTTAGGAGCCATGGGATATTGTAGAATTCTTAATTCTTCTGCCCTTAGTTCCTTTTCTGGAATCACCATGATTGAAAGACTTTTGGCTAAATCACATATGAAATCCTGGAAGGACATGTCTTCTGGAGGAGACATTCTGTGTTGAGGGGAAGGAGCTGGATCCTCTGGTAGGATTGTTCTAGTACCGATACAGTCATCAGAATAATTGGAATCGGAAGATTCAAAATATCTCGGTGACCAGTGTTCGTGCAATGCTTGGTACTGGTACCGCTCGAAGTCGGTATCGGGGTGTCTCGGTACCGGCCTTTCGATGCCTGAGATACACTCGAGGCTCGGCATGGGCAGAAGCATACCTGCCGAGGCAGGTGCACTCGGTACTGGCACCAATGTCGGTACTGATACCTGTGGAACCGTCTGTAGTGGTCTTAGCGGTACCGAAGCTGCTAAGAGGGTCGCTAGACTGTGTTTGATAGCGAGGTTTCTCTTATCCATCGCTCCTGCCGATGTCTGGGTGTCGGTACCGGTGGAAGCGGCCACGGCCCCAGAACATGGCACCAGTAGTTCTACATAGGTGGAAGCCTTTGTAACATCCTGGAGCCCCGTTAATACTTTGGAGACCAAAGACTCCCGCCGGGGCTGTTTTGCCGGTCAACTATCCTTGAGGGCAACGCCAGTGGCATCTCGATGCTTAGAAGAAGATCTACCCTTTGAGGACTGGCCAGTCTTGGAAGACTTAAGTTTAGTTACCTAAGATCCATGGGAGGAAGATGAAGCTCTGGAAGACGTTGATGCAACTGACATCGTATCCACGGCAAAAAGAGTACCGAGTTTTGCAGCTCTATTCTGCAGGCCCCTCTTGGTCATCTTTCTGCAGGAGAGACACTCCAATGGATAATGTTCAGGACCTAAACATTTAAGACACCAATCATGGGTGTCGGTGACAGATATAGTACTGCCACAGTTAGAACATTTCTTGAAACCACTAGCTGGCTTTTCCATGTTTGAAGAAAAGTGGGCCTAGTGCCCAAAATGGCACCCAGCACCGAAAGGGGAGAGGCCCCTGAAAGAAAAAATCTTTTAGAAAGCTAGTTTTTTTTTTTTTGTAAAAGAAGAAAAGAGAACCGGCAGTACCGGTAGGCATCGAGTGAAGGCAGACACGTCCACAAAAAAACAAAAGAATAAGAATACATTTTCTGCGGTGACAGGGTACATATCCTGTCGGCTCCGTGGAAAACTAAAAACTGAAGTGAGAGAGGTAGAAAGGCAGGACGCAGGCGCTGTGGGATGCTCCCAAAAGCTTTCCTATTGGACGCTGGGGAGCGTTCCTGCACAGGCTCCGTCGGTACCGATGATACCCCATAAGTGAAGACTACATTCCTGCTTGTTCCTGGAGATATATCTACATCTGCTCTTGAGCAAGTGCAAATGTCTATGGCTTCATTTTAGCTGTGATTGCTGCAGCTGTTGTGGGGCAATTTGGTAATGACACCTACGGGCCCCTTTACTAAAGGTTTGCACTTACCGCATGATTAGCATCAAAACTAATGCACCCAAGTGCACGTATCGTGCAATGTCAGAGACATGCCTAGCAATTGCTGGCAGGTTGCGCACGATCAAGCACTGGAATGTGTCGCAATTAATGTGGCTGCACCTAACATCCTGTTGTTCCCAGGAACTATTGTGATTAGTGTGTCCAGAGATGTGGCAAAGGCTGCATTCAGGACCATATTTAAGCATAGACAAGATAGGCAACTGCCTAGGGCATTAATTTTCTAAGGCATCAAACACCCAGGCCTGCTGTCACGTACTTTAGGGCCATGTGCATATGTGACTTCAGAGGAACACCACGCATGCCAATTGCCATGCTCCCACTGAGCACATTGCAATTGTGCCCATTCTAGATGCAATGTGCTCTCTAGGCCCACACTCCACCCACTTTCCTCCCTAGCGTGGTGATGGCCACTTACCATGTTTCTGTTCTCGGCTGCCAATTACTACACACTAAAACGTGTGTTAACCAGTTAAAGGGCCTCATAGACCCCTAAATGTCTTTATAAAATAGGCTTACAATGGCATCTATTTGGCTTTCATACATATGGTTTATGGTTTAATTGCACTTGTTATGCCGCCTTTCTGGAGAAACTAAAGCGGGTTCACAATGAAATATCAAGAAGAGGGGAAAGGAACTCCAGGAGTTAAAATAGGAAAAATAAAGGAGGAAGAGAAGAGAAAAAAAAATCTATAAATATTTCTTTAGGTGCGGCGACTATATTCCCCTGACCACAACTCTTCAGAGATCATCAAAAGCCAGTTCGAAGAGGTGGGTTTATAGGTCGGCTCGGAATATTTTGCACAGCAGTTCGAGATGAAACTCTGGGGGTAAGTACAGAATAGGGGCCCTGAAGAAAAAAGCAGACTGATGAATAGATTCTAGTTTGGCTCTGGAAAGGGGGGAGGGGGGGAGATATGCAATTGGTTCTCATGAATGGATTGATTCGAACAGGGGTGTGCAAATAATGAAAGAGGATAAGTAGGCTTGGGGGTGGGTGACATGGTCAAATTTGTGCACATAAGATAGGATACTAGCTGCAGTGTTTTGGATGGTTTGTGGTCATTTTAACTATGATGCATAGAAGCTAGCATAGATGGAATTATACTTGTCAAATTGGGAGATAACAAAACTCAGAATTAGGGTTGTTTGGTCAGCGGTGTTGAGAAAAAGATGAACAGAACTGTCTCAGGGCAAGGAACGAACTTATAACAACGGAACTAACTAGGTTATTGAAGGAAAGCTCAAGTATTTAAATGTACGCGTAACTGTGATGGGGGGAGCCCTCAATAAGAGATGCAAAAGAGAGGGAACTGGAGCTGCCAGTAAACCAAGTTACTATGGTTTCACTAGTGTTCAGTTTAAGATAATTAGTCTGAAGCCAGACTATGACTTTCGTCAGACAGTGGTTTATAGCACTTAGGTCTGGGAACCGGTGATCAGTATAGGATATGAAGAGGACGTCATCTGTGTAATAATATGCACCGATACTGGATTCTTGGATCAGTGTTGCCAGAAGGCTGAGGAAAATATTAAAGAGAAAGGGGGCTAATACAAAACCCTTTGGTAGTGGGGCTGAGGTGGAGGCATCCAATGAAATAAGAAAGGAATGGTCAAGAAAGGAATGAAGTAAACCAAGCAAGAACGTCGTCACCGAGACTGACAATGGTGGAGAGGAGATGGTATGATCCAGGAGGTCAAAGGCAGCCAAGAGGTTGAGGGAATGGTTAAGGCAATTTTGTCATGATCAAGGAAACTATGAAGTTCATTGAGAGGGGATGTCAAGATTGTTCCAGTACCATGACAAGAATGCAAACTAGACTGGTGAGGATGCAATACACTGTTTTTTCTATATGATTTGAGAGCTGGGAAAAGACCATGCTTTCCGAATTTTGACAGCTAAAGAAGATTACAAACTGGTCAATAGTTAGTTAGTTCTGACAGGTTTAGGGTTCTTTTTAGAAATGGGTAGATAATTCCCAGAAGAAAGTCCTTAAGTACAGTATCAAATGAACGACTGTGGTAACCATAGTTAGTGCAATAGTAAGCAGCTCAAGAGTGCCCATGATCCAATTAGATGGTGCCAGGTCTAGGGGACTGATGGTTTTCTGAGTGGGTGTGATAATCCCGGTTAGGGAGAAGCTCATGGCCAAGGTAAAGGAAGACCAGACGTGGAGAGGGACACAAAGCAGCTTTATATCTGGGACTGGTGGTTGGATGGGATAGGTTAAGGATGAAGTGGTGGAGTCAGTTGCTAAGAGAGAGAAAGCCAGGATGTTTACCTAGGATTTTGTTATTGAAATAGATGACCAGTGTGTCCGGAGAAGGGACTAACCAGGAAGAGGATGGAAATCCTGATTAAAGGGATGAAAGCTGGGATATGATGGAGAAAGTGATATTATGGGCCTGCATCTCCACAATTTCTCCATTACTGGGTAGGTAACTCAGAACTGTGATATCCTAATCTTAATAATTTCCTGTGAAGTGTATGGAATATGTTACAGGCTTTGGTAAATGGTGATACAAAGTCTTCATCTGGGGCAATGTGTATTTCAATTCATTTACTGAAAACGTTAAATCTTGGAATGACACTAAATTCAATTAGCATTTCCATCAAACAGGGTACTGAATTCTTCAGTGAATGCCATAAGCATACCATGAAACATTGAGTAACATCTGCAGTCATTGAGAGTTTGAATGTTAAATCCAGAGAAGCTCTGCTGACTCCTGATTCACTTTTCTAAGCCCTGAACTACTACAAATTGCTCTTCTAGAGATTGTCTTTGTACATTCTTTCAGCAAACCTGCGCTGTTGTTCCCAGGTACTACTGTGATTAGTGTGTCCAGAGATGTAGCATAGGTTGCATTCAGGACCATTTCTAAGCATAGACAAGATAGGCAACTGCCTAGCGCAGCAATTTTCAAAGGCGTCAAACACCCAGACCTGCTGTCATTTACTTTAGGGCCATGTGCATATGTTACTTCAGAGGGACACCACTGTGGCACTACGGCCTTCCTCCGATTCTCAAATCTTTGGAATCACAAGCTTCTTCCCTCTGCCTCCTCTCTCTGGGATCTGCTGTCTAGTCTTGCCTGTGCCTCCTCTCTCTGGGATCTGCTGTCTAGTCTTGCCTGTGCCTCCTCTCTCTGGGATCTGCTGTCTAGTCTTGCCTGTGCTTGCCAAAATCTTAAATCCAACCCCGGTGCATCTCCACATTTTCTCCATCCTTATTCCTTAATTTACTTCTGCTCTCTTTCTTCCTATTCTGTGTCCCTTGCTGCTGGTCTGAGGATCTGTGGTTTGTTTTCTCCTTGGTGTGAGGGGGGGGGAGGGAGGGGTGCGAAGCACTCTACTGAGGGACCTCTTACTTTCGTTGCTAATTCAAAAAGAAGTCACCTTGGTTCACTTTTCTAGCAGCTCTGCCACAGCTCCTTCCAAGTTTGTTGGGCTTTGCACTTCAATAAACTGAACTTGCATGACCATATATGGCCATATTCGGTATACTGGGTAAGAGTTAAAGTGACTGCAATGAGCATTGGGTGGGGGGGGGGGGGGGAAATTGGGAAGACATCTCTCAGCACAAGTGGGGAAGACCCCAGTCCTGATCTGAACCCTGCAGCTTCTCTCTGGAGGTACTGAAGGAGATTTGGATGAGCTTTCCATGTCTATGAGGCGATAATTTAGAAACGCCTCTTCTAAGGAGTCACTCCATTGCTAAGACAAGAATCCGGTCTGGCTCTCTTTCATGATATATTGTAAAATGAAGATTCAACCAGAAAAGGCGTCCCCGTCTCATGAGCTGTTATTCTGCTGCGTTCCTATCATGGCTCCAGAAATACGCGCTGCAAAAAAGGAAAGGGGAGGGAAAGGAGGGGGCGGGTTCCTGTTTTGCATAATTCACTGGCACCACAAACCAAATTTTACAAGAAATATTCTGAAGGATTTACTCCATTATCATGTACATTTTGAAACCCAAACTAACTCCATCCACACCCCCACACCCCCAAAAAAGATGACCCTATTTGCTATACTGTAGCTTTAAATGCCCCGGGCAAAATCTGCTGAGGCTGCTTGCAGAACTGTTTGTTGTCCAGGTCCATCACTGACAGTAAGCCAGCTGCCTTCTTACACACAGATCTGTGCGGAAAGCCCCTTCTTTAATGATCTGGCAAGCTGCAGACACTGACCCTGCTTCCAGAAATATTTCAGTCCCTCTTCCCACAGCTTCCGCAAGCTCCTTGGTGATAAATGACACCTGTCATTCTGTCACAGACAAACTGCACAGATGAGAACTTCCGTGATATATGACTCACAAAAACAGGAAATCAACGGGAGGGGATATATGGGTGTGTGTGTGTGTGTGTGTGTGTGTTTTATTACTCAAAAGAGCTGACTGGGGACCTGGTTAAGAGTCTGTTCCTGGGGCCTCGCTTGGAGATAAAGGGAAAACACAGATAACAAGGAAAAGGGAAAAGACAATAAATAAAGGAGGAGGAGGAGGATAGAAGAAACAGTGCTGAAAGAGGGGAAACACCGATTATTACATTTATGATGATTATGTCATAATTGCATAGAGTTTTGCATATTAAAGGCAACTGTTCCCCCTTTTCTTCATCCTTCCATTTAGCTTCTCATGCACTCCGTATATTTTAGGGAAAAAAGTACAACTTACGCTCTATTTGCTGCTGCAATAAAATGAATCCATTCCTATACAAGGCGGCCTCGTCTTAGTACTGTATGATCGGGTAGCTGGATTACTCCTTTTTGTTCTCTAACAATCTTTTCTTGTGCTTTTTTTTTGAGCCCTTAGGTCATTTTCTAGTAAGAGTGTGAATGCCTTCTCTTAGGGTAAAGCTTTCAGCAGGCTGTTTGAAAATGTAGCCTAGGGCACGGAGGTGCATTTTCACAGAGGTGCCAAATCACACATACATTATGCATGTGACACATGTGACTGGAGGGGATCTCGCACATGCATGCAAAGATCCCCTCTTCTCATGCATTCTTGAGGATGGCGCCCTTTGAAAGAATACTGGGGTTCCAGGCTGGCAGGGATCTCCCCAAAACTCGCCAGCCAAAAAAAAGTTAGTACCCGCCAAGCTGCTTCCTGGTCCGCTGTTGCTACTCTGCTCTCTCTGATGGTGCCTGCAAGCATGAGCGGCATATCGATCTCGTGAGATTGTGCTGCTACGATATTTGAATGCGCTGTGGATGCAAGCACCTCGAAGAGAATGAACAGTGAGGAACAAAGAGAGAGAGCTCCCCATGCACTGCAGCCACTTTAAGGGGATTTAACTGGATGCCAGGAGTGAATGAGACTGACTGCAAACTCTGGGGAGGAAGAAAGACAGGGGCTTGAAACTGCTGAAGGCATGGAGAAGATGGTGGTGGTGGTGGAGCAAGGGGCAAATGGAGGGACTGAAAGAGGGGAGGGGCAGCAATGGGAGAGATGAGAGAATGGATGCTGGAGAACTAGATGGGAGAGGTTTGGTGGTGGAGGTAACAGGAACATTATAGGTCAAGGGAGGTTTACTGAGGGGGCAATGGGAGTAACTGAGGTCAAAGGGAGATGCTGGAGGGGAGAGATTGATAGACGAGGCCAATGAGAAGGGATTGCTTGAGATGGAGGGGTGTGGTGTGTAAATTTATACACCTGAAACTCTGCTGGAAAAATCTCTCTGGCATGCTGGGCTGGGGTGCTAGGGAGAGAACGGGACCTTTTGCTATCACAAACTGAAGGAGGCCATAAATTTCATTCTTTGGGATGAGCCACCCTTGACATCTCCGATTTTCATTTTCATCTCCTTCTGTTTAGTTTTAACAAATGATATTTTGTTCCACATACTCAATGCATGCTAAAACAAACTAGTAAGCATTAAAAAGAAACCTATCTCCAAAGTAACATAATGAGGCTGCAACAAAAATACTTCTGGTGCACACCTCTAGCCCAGTGTTACCGATACGGTGAGTAAAAGCTTTATTTGCAACAGGATAATGTCTCTCCTCGGCAGAGACAGAAACCGCGAGAGACCAGGGAACCAAGCTGCTTATTTCAAACCCGCTGAACACGTTCTACGCAGAGCATAGCAAGACTGATCCCACTGATGGTCTCACAACTTGAAAAGATTACCAGATGAAGAAAAGAATCCAGCCGGCTAGGGAATTAACATGCTGAGCTAAAACACAAGATATAAAGTCCTGCCTTCGTTTCCGAAGTTCACAGACACTTCTTGGAAGGATAACTACAGCAAGAGCCAGCAAACCAATTAAGAAGTCCAAGCAGCTTAGACATATGTCTTTCTGTTGTTTTCACTAAAAGTAAAGGTTAGAGAGCAGCTCTAAGACATTAATACACCATTGTGGCATTTACTTCCAATCTTGAAGGGCTTTCAACAGTTCAGGTTTTTAGGATATCCCTAATGTGTACATATGTGATAGATTGAATGCTTGCTACCATCACTGTATGCAAATCTCTCATGCATATTAATTAGAGATATCCTGAAAACCTGATCTGCTGGCGGCCCTCCAGGATGGAAAGTGAATATCATGGATATCAGAAAGGATATTTGGGCATCATTTTATAACCTTCCTACACTTACCCCAGATAAGCAGATCAGGCACCCTTGGCAGCTGAAAGACTTTCCTCTAGACTGGGGGGTTCTCAACCCAGTTCTCAGGACGCGCCCAGCCAGTCAGCTTTTCAGGATAGCCACAATGAATACGCATGAGAGAGATTGGCATGCACTGCCTCCATTGTATACAAACCTCTATCATGCATAATATTGTGGTCATCCTGAAAACCTGACTGGCTAGGTGTGTCCCAAGGACTGGGTTGAGAACCCTCTGCTCTGTGCACTGCTTTAGCCAATAGAAGTCTATGCATTAGAGAAAGCTGTCTAAGTTCTGTGGGCTTTGTCATAACAGACTCAAACCCCCAAATACTGACAAAACAGAATAGAGCATAAAGACACCATTTTTTTTTTTTTTTTGCTTTTTTGGTAAGAATATAATTCCCTTCTGCCCTTGAAATAGGCACTTGCTGGTCTGAAACACAGATTGATCTGACCTTTTGCAACTTGGGGATTTTTCTTATCTCAATTTCTCTTTGTTTGCTTTTGAATTTGTGCATGTGAATGGGTGGGGGAATGAGTCTTTGAATCTTTAGGCTTTATTTTTAAAAAAAAAAGGTGTTTTCACATTCTGTGCCCATAAAATCTTTTTCATTAAATAAAGCCTATGAAATTCTGTTGAACATTTTTTTCTTAACCAGGGTACAAATTATATCACAATGATAAGGTAGATCAAATTGGTGGAGGAGGTAATGCTCTATGTTATAGAGGGCATTGAATCTAAAGGATACATATCTTGCAGGAAACAAGAGGCACTGTAGATCTGGATAGAAATTCCATGTGAGAAGGCAAAGAGAATAGCAGTGGGGGTGCACTACCATCTGCCTGGCCAGAAGGAACAGACACATGATGAAATGCTAACAAAATTTAGGGAAACTAACAAAACTGGCAACACAGTAATAGGCAATTTCAATTAGCCTAGTATTGACTGGGTGAATGTCACATCAGGACATGCTAGGAAGATAACATTTCTAGATGAAATCAATGATTGCTTTATGTAATAACTGGTTCAAGAACCAATATAAGGGGGAGATATTTTGGGCCTAGTCCTTAGTGGAATACAGGATCTGATGTAAGAGGTGACAGTGTTGGGGTCACCTAGCAACAGTGATTAGAATAGGATCAAATCTGATTTATTAATGGATGGTCAACAGCCAGGAAATCTACTGCTAGAATTTAACTTTCAAAAGAGAGTCTATGATAAAAAGGAAAATGGCTAGGAAAAAACTAAAAGGAGCACATGCAAAGGTTAAGAGTTTACATCTGGCCTGGATATTATTTAAAAATACCATTTGGAAGCTAAGCCCAGAGATATTCCACACTTTAAAAAGGATGGAAGGAAAGCCAAGCAACTGCTGGCACAGTTTAAGGGTGAGTGAGAGAGGCTGTTCTAACAAAAAAAAAATATTTTGAAAAAGGATCCAAAAAAGAAAACAGGGAACGGTATAAGCAAGGGCAAGTTAGATGCAAAGCATTGATAAGGCAAAGAGAATTTGAAAAGAACTTTGTTGTGGAAGCAAAAACTCATAGTAAAATCTTTTTCAGGTATATACATTCAAAGCAAAAAGTCTGTGAGGGAGTCAGTTGGACCCTTAGATGATAACAGACAAAAGGGACACTAAGTAAGGATGAGGCCATAGCAGATGAATTAATGCATTTTTTGTTTCTGTCTTTACTAAAGATGTAGAGGAGACGCCCATGCCAGAAATGATTTGAAAATAATTAAAACAAATCTTGGTGAACCTGGAAGATGTCATAAGGTAATTTGAAAACCTGTAGAGTAGCAAATCACCTGGACTAGATGGTATTCATCCTAAGGTTCTAAAATAAACCATCATTAAAATAGTCTATAATGCCTGAAGATTAGAGAGTGGCCAAATTCCCCAAGGAGTTTTCCTTTCAAAATACAGATGGCATGCACACTCTGGATTTTTTAGTACTCATGTACTTTGCAACACACACACTGCAGTTTGAAAAGCCAATCATTGGCATGCTTTCCTTCCCCTAACTAACCTCACCCCCTTATTTATTTTTTATGTAGGCACGCATGCATTTACCAATGTAAAATCTTTTGAATGTGTACTATAAAAACTAATTTGAAACATTTTTCTTGCTAAAATGTTTCACTCATGTTTAAACTGTATTTTTTGGAAATTCTGTTTAGTTATTTTTCAAAGATGAGGCTTTTTGAGAGCCTTTAAGGAAGCTCGACTACAGTGACCTCAAGCAAACAAGTTAGAGCAGGTATGATGCCCTGAAATGCACCTTATACATGTTTTTCATAATTATTGTACATTTTAGTATCTTCTGCTTTGTTCCCTGGTTCACACTGAACTACTATTAACCAAGTAGCCCTTTAAAACGTTAATACTTGTTTAAATTTAATCTGCAGCTGTTTATTTCCTTCTTTCTCAGTTCATGACAATGGATAATATCGTTATGATCTGAAAAAAAATTGCCTACGATTATTTTATAATATATCATGAGATCAATACTTAAAAGATCTAGAACTCAGAAATGTTAGGTGTCTAGATTTTCTAAATCAAAATTTCCATGTGACAGAAAGTAAGGTAGGCATCAGTCGATTTCTAGCACCAGGCACCAAAATGTAGGAGAACAAAGAGAAGGCCAGATTTAGGTGTCTCAGTTTTAGAGAACTAGGTAAGGTGAATATTTTCAGTCAGGCTTCCAAGCCTAAATTACATGGTGAGATTATTCTTCGCATCTTTGGACAGACCTCCCTGAAAATTCAACACTCCCCAGTACAATCCCCTACCAAATCACCCTTCCCCTCACTCCTCTTATTAATCTACATTCTAATTAAAATACTGTATTTTTGTTCTCCCACCCCGGGCATATACAAACATGTACTAACATAACCCATAAAACCATAAGGAGTGGAGGAGTGGCCTAGTGGTTGGGGCAAGGTACTTCAGGCCGGAAAATCAGAGGTTCAAATCCCACTAGAGGACAGCAATCTTGGGCCAGAAGGACTGGGGTTTCTAGTCCCATAGGTGCTCCTTGTGGTCTTGGGCAACCCACTTAACCCTCCATAGCCCATGTTCCCTGTAAAATAGTTATCTCCAAGTTATAATGCCCTGTTCAATGTAATTTCACTTTGTTCAATGTAAACCGCCTTGATATCATGAAAGGCGGTATATAAGAAATGTTAAATAAATAAAAAACTCTTATCATTTAACCTAATACCTCCAGACTCTGGCAGCTCAAAACCATACTGATTGTCTAGTGTAACTTAAGCAAAGTTCTTTATTAATTAAAGTTATGTTCTATATATCTATGTGCTATGTAAATATGTTCTACCGCCACCTGTACACCACCCTAAGTTAAGTTACGTTTTACTACAATTTTGTTCTATATACAATTTACGTCAGTTGTCATGTAAACCGCCTTGGTTTTACGTTTAGGCAGTATATAAAAGTCACCTAAATAAATAAAATGGTGAAATAGGTGCCTAAATTTAGAATTATTTTTTTTTTAAATATCAGCATGTACAACACAGCAGCAATTACTCAAATGAAATGAGAGCAATAAGGCATATTTTACAAATGACATCCAAGTCAGAACATCTGAAAAAAAAGCAAGCATGTCCACATGCAAGCGAGATTTCACAAACATGGACATATCCAATATGGATATTTGTGGGGTGTCTACTGTACAGAGACGTCCCCAGAATATCTAGGAGACATCTAGGAATAGCCTAATGGTTAGAGTAGTGGGATAGGACCATGGAAGCAAGGGCTGAAATCCCACTGTTGCTGCAACTGTGATAGTGGAGTGTACTAGGGATGGTGGAGAGCCATCTTCTCTACACCCTCGGATGCCTTATGGCCAAAAGGAACACTTTTCTGGTGCATGGAGCAGGTCTAAACTTGGACAGGTCACAGACATCCACGATGTTTCTAAAATCGAGCGGGGGACATCTAAGTCTATTGCACCATCCCAGACATGCCTATTTGGATATCCTCATTTGTAAAATGGCTCGGGGATGTCTCATGATTTGAATGATCCCCTTTGTCTACAAGACATCTAAGATGCACGCCTTCTTCCCAAGTCCTTTAGAATGGTGGCTAGATTTCACTACTAATGCAAAGCAGAAATGCTACACTTGAAAGTGGAAAAAGGTTGTCCAAGCTTTGCAGATTGGCTTTAACGTGATGATTCCACTGATGTCTTGCCAATGTGTTATATCAAGGGGCTCTCACCAGCTCTGTTCTACACTGAGTGGCACTTTTTGCTATCATAAAATAATTTAACATGATCACCAAGCCTCTTTAGCTTATTCCTGGGTGAGTCTATGATTCAGTCCCAAAATAGAAATTCTGAAAAATGTACAGTGAAGTCACAAGAAGAAACCCTGGTAGGGAAATCAAAAGCAAAATACAGGGAAGTCAGACTGGTGTAATGGTAAAGCCTTCCAACACAACAATGAGCTTGCTATGTGTAATCTAGTCTGAGATCATTAACATTTTTTGGCTTTGCACACTCACAGCAGAAAGGAAAACAAACTGTGACCACAAAACTTAGTCTTACAGTTGGCCCTGTTCTCAAATATAAGTGGAAAGAACTGGAACCCATGATTTAAAGCACTTGGCTTCCTGAGGACACAGAGGAGTCTGAAATCTTGAAAAATGGTTGACTTCTACGTCAGCAGAGAATACCCATTTTTTTTATCCTGTTCAAAGATATCATTCAGGTGATTAATGGACAACTAAAGTTACAACAGAGGTCACTTCCTTCCTGTCAAGAAGAAAACAGTTGTTCAAATATGGAAATTTGCCAGGTCTGAAAGGCAAGCCATCATGTTGTAACATCACACAATACAATCAGAGGTGAAAGGGCTATGGCTTCTACCAGGGCTTCTATGGGTACCAGAAAATATTTTAAGTTGGTCATATTTGAACAACTGCTATTCCAAAACATTCTCATGTGTGTACCATTAAATTTTAGAAAGCTAATTTGTGCAATAATTCCCCGGATACACTGGAATTGGAGGTAATAAGCAGCACAAGATCAAAATACCTCCCTGTGCCTCAAGAGAATTTCGCAGCGGAGGCCGCCGATGCTCAGAGCCATGCTGAGTCCCTGAACGGTATGGGACTAAACAGTCGTTAGAGTGCAGTCCTATGATAAACCAGATAAGCGCAACAAAAAGTTCCAAGGCTCACATAACAGGCAGATGGCCAGTTCCCTTATCATAGTCTAGTTGATGTGCTGGTCTGTTTTGTATTAGGTCACCGTCAATTTTGCCACTTCATTCTGTCGCCTATCATAAACTTGTGTACCAAACAATTGGTCTTGAATTCTATTACTGTTTTCACTTCCACCTTCTCTAGTAGGTAGTGGAGGCAAAAACCAGTCATGGAACGACATATTCTGGCCTTTTATTCTAGCACATTCTTTCCTCAGAAAAAGCTTTCCTTCTTGTGCACTATTCCCACCCCCCTAAATTTGTCCTCTCCTCTGAAAGTAATATATATTAATTCAGATCTTTAATTCTCATAGGGTTTTTGTTGCAACGCCCTACACCATTTTGGTAACTTTTCTGTGGATTGCCTCATCATATTTATATCCTTTTAGAGGTATGGCCCCCAATATTGTACACAAATTCTAAGTGAACTTTCAACATAGAAAAAGACAACAGATAAAGACTAGATGACCTATCACTTCCTCTCCTTCAAAGATCTTTTGTATTTGTCCCATGCTTTCTTGAATTCAAATACAATTCCCGTCTCCACTACCTCCACTAGGAGGCTGTTCCATGTATCCACCACCCTTTCCATAAAGAAACATTTCCTCAGATTACTCTTGAATGTATCCTCCTACACCTTCATTCTAGACCACCTCATTCCAAAGCTTCCTTTCATTTGGAAGAGGCTCTCCACCTGCATTTATATTATGGAGGTATTTAAGTGCTTCTATCATATCACCCCCTCCTGCCTTTGCTCCAAAGTATACAGAATGAGATCTTTAAATATATACCTATACACCTTAGCACGAAGATTACAGACCATTTTACTAGCCACCGTCAGTACAGACTCCATCCTGTTTATATTGTTTTGAAGGTGCGGAATCCAGAATTGCACATAATACTCTACATGAGGTCGCACCAGAGACTTATACAGAGGCACTATCACCTCCTTTTTTCTGCTGGCCACTCTCCTCCCTATGCACCCAAGCATCCTTCTGGCTTTTGCTGTTGTCTTTTCTACCTTTCTGGCCACTTTAACATCATCTGATATGATCACCCCCAGATTCTGCTCTTCTTTCATGCATTAAGTATTTAACCCTCTATAAGGGGAGTAGCAACCCAAAATTAACTTGGGAAGAGAGCAATAGAGAAGCAGGCACTCATCCCCTCCCCTCATGGCACTCACCCTTTCCGTGGTGCAAGTTGTCAGGCCTTCCTTCCCCACAGTGCATGTTAATACATTACAGGCAGTGCCCCCTGCGAGAGAACAGGATATACATGCCGAGGCTGGAAATCATGGAATCAAGGAAAGTTACAGGAGGGGCCTGAGGTGAAAATGGAGTGACTTGGGTCCCTCCAGACCCACCTCTGGCTACCCTCCTGCCTCCTATACTGCTCTGTTGGGTTTTTGCAGCCCAAATACATGACCTTGCAGTTTTTTAGCATTAAATCTTAGCTGCCAAATTCTTCAACATTCTTCAAGCTCTGCTAGATCCCTTCTCATGTTATCCACACCCTTCAGAACATTTATCCTGTTGTAGATTTTGCATCATCTGCAAAGAGGCATACCCTTCCCAAGAGACCTTCTGCAATATTGCTTGCAAAAATGTTAAAAAACAGGCCCAAGGACCAATCTTGAGGCATGCCACTGATAATACTCTTATTTTTAGAGTGAACTCCATTTATTGCTACAGTCTGTCACCTCCCATTCAACCAGTTGCTTATCCAATTAGTCACTCTAGGGTTCATATCAAGGGCATTCAGGTTATTTATAGGTTGCTAATTTGGAATGGTGTCAATGGCTTTGCTGAAATCTAAGTATACCACATCTAACATTCCCCTCCGATCCAATTCTCTAGTCACCCAGTCAAAGAAATCAATCAGATTCATTTGACAAGACCTACTTCGAATAAAGTCCTGCTATCTCAGATCCTATAATCACTTGGATTTCAGAAACTGTACCATCCTCTGTTTTATCAGAGTTTCTATTAATTTACTCACCTCAGAAGCCATACTAACCGGTCTCTAGTTACCATCCTTTTCTTTAACTTCTCTTTTGTGGAAAGGGACCACATTTACCTATCTCCCGCCCTTCTGAAATCACTCCCAACTTTAAAGAAGCATTGATAAGGTCAGAGAGCAGAGACAGCAGTACTTCCCAAAATTGCCCCCTTCAAAAGGTCTGGTAACCTATGGAGAAAGACAACAAGCTATCAATATGACTCCTAGAAGTACGCGACAAGTTGACTGAGGAATATTTTCTGTTTCTTGCATGAACAAGAATCTGATTCTATATAGAAAGAGCATGATACTATTTGGGACTACGGGAAATTTAAAAAAAAAGTCTGAACAAAAGAGAAAATAATAGTAATTAAAAATACATATACTGTGATGAGTTCTCTGAGACACGGTACTGGTGAATAAAAACCAGCATGTAAGGCTTTCTAGATTTATTTGGCATTTGCAAGTTGACTCAGATTCAGCCTCCCACGGGGAAAGGCACAGTGTACCCAAATGCAAAGGGAAGAGGGGAATGTGGAACAGTATCCTAACATCTAGTATGCTCTTCCACCAGGCAACTAGCTGAGCCATTGGCTTTTAACCGTGCAACACGCGATAGGATCCCACTGTGAAGTGCCAACTTGGTTCTCAGCTCCTAGCAGCATAAACACTTCATCACACCTGACATGCTGATATGCTAAATGAATAAGCGCAGTGCACAGTGAGGTCACCAAGAAGTTAACTGAAGGGATACAAGGGACAGTCAGCACAATTCAACAATGACTATCCTGATAGGTGAAGGAAACGCGGCAAATGTGCCCCAAGAATACAAAGCCTCTGTCGTACAGTCTATTACATGTCTGACAGCTGAGTTCTAAACAGTTAAATATGAAACTGTCAACATGGGCCTGTCTTAATAACCAAACTTGAGGCCTTTTATCCTGGAAGATTTATGAAGTAATTTTAAAGAGGCCCAAGCAAACATCTGTCAATAAATTGAATGCCGGCTGTAGGATTTACAAGCAAGACAAGAATTTCTCATTAAGTGCACATTAGCACTGTGGGGATCATAAATAGTAAAAGGCCAGGATGCTGAGCTCCTCAAGCTGTCATTAAAACACTATCTAAGAAGTAATGAGGGAGTGATGGAAGGATACTAATGATCCCTGAGGCTCTCTTTATTCTGTAGCCAGACAAGAGTATGCTGTGCAAACCTTCAGAGTCTCTTGGGCTTCAGTAAATCTTTTTCCAGTGGGCTTAAGTCCAATGTAGTGGCCATTCATTAGCTGCAGTCCTCCCCAGTAACCCAACGGGCCAATGGTCTTCATCATAAAGCATATGAGTAAAGATCTCACTATGTATATTCTGGAAGAAAGGTGGGAAAGGGAAGATGTGATAGAAACAACTCCATAGTATAAATGCACAGGAGATGGGCCTCTTAAATTGAAAGGAAGCTCTGGAATAAGGGGCCATAGAATGATGGTGAAAATGGGTAAATGTAATAATCTAATGAAATATTTATTTAAGGAAAGGAAGGGTGGTAGATGCATAGAAGTGGTAGAAAAGAGAACTGCATCTGAATTCAGGAAAATATGAGATAAGCACAAATGGTCCCTATACCCACGCTCTGCCTGATGTACAGGCTTCTCAGCGGCTTCAGTCCTGGCTTCTGATTGTATATGACATTGTTTGTATCCTTTGTCAAGGCAAAGTTGATCAAGATACATGCCGCAACCCCTAAAGCACGCAATGATACAACCAATACTTACAAGTAGCAATCTGAGCCCATCCGAACCAAAATCATACCGTCCCATCTCCAGCCTGCCGTTTCTTGCTAAAATCGTGGAAAAGGCAGTGCAAAGGCAGCTCCAGGACCATATAGATATCAATGTCCCACTGGACATGATCATCTTCAAAATCATTCACCATCTCTCAGCAGAAGCACTCCCAAAACGTTATAACAAGGGACATTAACAACAGACCAAGAAGATCCAATAATGACAACATGATTGGCACACCCGCAGGCTATCACAAAACCAAAACAAACAACTTCAAAAAGAGCACCAGCACTGCTGGCATCCACACTATGGAGCTCCCTCCCAACGAGCCTGAGGGCGTTAGATGACCTCACAGACTTCCGCAAAGACCTTAAAACATTCCTATTTATAGAAACCTATAAGCATTCAGGCAACATCCCCTACCCAAACAATAACACTACTACCTCCACCAACTAAACACCCATCCATACTACCCCCCCACACAAATCTTTCATACCATGTTTTAAATACCTTCATGTTAAATGTTATCTCAATTGTACTGTCTAATTACTGTTAAGTAACTGTACTGTCTAAATGATTCCATGTACCCTAATGCTAAATGTAACCCTCCAATTGTCATGTGACGTGACCACCTTGCTTGAAGGAAAAGGTGGCATACAAATCTGTCTAAATAAAGATACGCTCTTACTGACCCCTGACACAAACATTTGTGCTGAAACTTGGCCAAGTCATGTTTTGAATAAAAATTTGCCTCTGTGAAGGCATTATTGGTATGGCTGTGGTCTCTCTCCACTCCACTGGTGTGCTAAATTTAGTAATCCAACAAAATATTTAATTAAGGAAAGGGAGGGTGGTGGGTGCATGAAGGTGGTAGAAAATAAATTGTATCTGAATTCAGGAAAACATGGGATAAGCACAGAGGGTCCCCTAAGGGAGAGGAAGGAACTGTAGAGCCTTAGTAGCTATGAATGGGCAGACTCGACAGGCCGCATGGTCTTTACACTTGTGGTTAACATTAAGGGGTTGAACTGCAAGGGTGCCAATAATGTTCTATATCTCCTAAAAAAAAGTGGCCAGTAAAATAGCTTTGGACTATATATGTACACATATTTGACACATAAAAGAATCAAATAAAACAAGACCAATTAAAAAACTGCATGTCATCATCCAAAAGTACAAAGGAATGGTTAAAAAGGAAAAAATGGACTGTTTTAAACTGGCCTGCAATGAGTCCTGATCTCAAGCCAATCAAGAACCTTTGGAAACTGTTCAAATCTACCGTTCATAAACAAAATCCTGGAAACATTCATGAGCTGGAACAAATCACAGTTGAAGAATGGGAGAAACTACCAGCAAACAGATGCACGAAATTTATAGATGGTTACAAGAAATGTTTGGAGGCTGTCATCATTGCCAAGGGTTGTGCAAACAAATGTTAGTGAAGGTGCCATTAATCCTGTCCAGATCATTTTTTTTTCTTCTCAGAATTACTACGTCAAAGTTGCACAGACATCTCTTTTTTTGTTGTATACCTTTGAACATACTATTAAAATATTATGATGACATACAGTTGGACTATTTCTAATAATTTCTCAAAATATTGTATACAACATACTAAAATGCAAGAGCGCCAATAATGTAGACCACAGCTGTATCTCTTCCCATCCTGCAAGCTCTTTCTTCAGGTACTTCCCCATTTTACACAAGTCAGCTGTGACTGGATTCTGCCTTGGTTTTTATCTCAAACCATGCCATATGGTGAGCACTCAGCTGGACATTAGACACACTTTCTCCATTTGTGAGTAGTAGGTCCACCATCATTCCTTCCTCTGTGAATTCCATCACCAACATCGCCCATTCCCTCATGAGTTCCATCACCATTTATCTAAGCAGAGTACCTTGAAATGCATCCAAGATCTCCTTACTTCTTTCAGATTCTGCAGAAGGAATATTCCAATCCACATCTGGCATGTTGAAATCTCCCAGCAATAGCATCTCCTCTTTCATTCCCAACTTTTGAACATCAGGTCTTTGTCTAATTTCTTTGATTGAGCTGGAGGTCTGTAGATGATGCCTGTGTGGATAGAAGTTCCATCCTCTCTTTTTAAGATGATTCATATCGTTTTCTCATTTCCCCAAGCCCCTTGCATTGCAGTCACTTTAATATTGGTTTTCACATACAGGGCTACTCCTCCACCTTTTCAGCTATCTGTCTCCTAAAAAGATTATAGTCCACTATGGCCATGTCTCCCATTCATGAGACTCATTAAACCATGTCTCTTTAATAGCAAAAATATCTAAGTGTGCTTCTACCATTTAGTTTTTTTCTGCATAATAATAAAAAACAATTACTGTACACTCCTACACACATTCATCCATCTGTTAGCCCAGCTGTAAATACTCAGACAACTAATGGAAGAAGAATTCTCCACTCCATAGCTGAATCATCTAATTGTAGCTTCCAATTGCAACAGATTTATTAGCAATAATTAAACAAAATAAATGGAGGACTACAGAAACCAAGACAAAAACAAGAGATAAACTCTAGAGAACTTAATTTTAGACAAGACCCCAGTGGGGGCTTTAAATCATGACTAACCCAGGAGTTCATGATGGGATTCCCAGCCATAAGACCAGGTAGTCACTGGGGCAAGTTAAGGCCAGAGAGATAAAACCTGAGCAAGACAGTCATCAAAGCCACCACAGGATAAAAAGGATTGGAGGGACTGATTCATTGCCTTATATAAAATGGATTGCTGTGAAGCGGAAAGTTGTTCATAGCAACCCAAAGGCTACGCAGCCCCAGCTGATATCAAGCCTCCTACATGCAGACTTCCTTACTACGAAATATCTGCTCCAGACATCCAGTTCTTGTTCGCTATTAGTCCCTACATTAGCTACACGACCTTCTGTCTGACTGCAGATGCAGATATGCAGTTCCAATTCATATCTACCCTTGCTCCAGTCTTACAACCTGAACACCGACTCCAGTTCCAGATTTCCAGTTTCCTTCAATTTCTCTACTACTTATCAATTTTAGACCGCTACAAGAGTACGCAGCGCTGTGTGCGTACATGTAAGAGACTGTCTTAAATAGACTCTGAAGCAGGGACTAACTAGAAACATGGGTATTTCTTTAAAGAAAATGATTAACACACATAAGGGTTCATTCCATCCTGGATGTCCAGCCCTTCTGTACATCTGGCCTGAGCTGGACGTACAGAGGGGCTCACAATTCTGATCCCGCGGGGCACGTCTAGCCCCACGGGATCAAAATCGTGATCAGTCATGTACGTGCAGGCTAGGACTGCAATTCAGTCTGGCCTGCACGTACATGACAAGTCCAACTAATTCAGTCAGGGCTTTTAAATGGAGCCAGAATCGGGCTGTGGGGAATGTCCTCTGGCCCCCCTGCTCCACCCGTGGCCTGGCATTAAAAAAAAGAACACGCCCAGGGAGGTTATTCCACCTCAGAGGTGCAATAACCTCCCCATACATGTTGCCAGCCCTAGACGTAGAGGGTCAACATTAGAATTGGCTTTGTACGTCAAGGGCCGGTGACCGCCCACCGCCTGCCCAAACTCTGCCCCCAAGCCGCCCCTTCCCCGCCCTGTCTAACTTCCCCGCTATTCATGGCATAGAATAACCTCCATAGGTATTAACAGGAGAATGAGGGGGGAGGGGTGGTGTCATAATCCAAAAGCAGCCTGGCAAAGGTGGGTTTTTGGCCTGGATTTGAATAGGACCAAAGATAGAGCCCAACATACTGACTCAGGACGTCTATTCCAGGAGTATGGCAAAGCCAATGTAGAACAAATGGAATCTGGAGTACATGGTGCCACAGATAGAAGTGATTTATCTGATAAGTGGGCTTCCCAAGGAGGGGTATAGAGAGAGAGTAGTAGTAATGAGCTGCAGAATAAATGCACTTGCTTAGTCAGTAGGTGAAGTCTGAACTGTATGCGGAAATGGATAGGGAGCCAATGAATTGACTTGAAAAGTGGGGTTACTCTATGTGAGTACAGCAATACTGGTAGAAGAGTAGTCATGCAGCTGAGATTTGAATAGATGAAGGAGAGGGATGGTTCAATGGGAGACCTGCAAGGAGCAGGTTGCAATAGACTAAACAGGAAGTGAGTGGATAAGGATGTTGGTAGTGTGTTCAGAAAGGAAGGGACACATTTTGCTGATGTTCCAGCCTTTTGTCCAGCCTGCTGATTCCAAGCCTGCGGTTAACCTCTTGCCACCAGCAACTTCTAGGTCCACGCCTCACTCCAGATATTGCAAGTCCATATCCCAGCGTCTGTCTATTTCAGAGCAGTTTCTGATTCCTTAGCATTTCCTAACCCATCTTGAGACTATTTGAGTGCCCACACCCAGGGCCGGCCCGTCCACTGAGCAAGAATGTTTTTTGCACAGGGCCCCGCGTTTCAGGGGGCCCCGCGCAAAGAACATTCTGCTTTTTTCAAAATTAAATTAAAAAAAAAACCGCTGGCTGCTACCGCTGCTGCCGCCGCCGCGGCAGCAGCAGAATGGACTGTCCCGCGGGGCCTCCTCTGCCCGGCTGAATCCCTCCCTCCCTCCCTCCGTGACGGCTGAGCCTCTCCGTGCCGGCTTTGAGAGTCGTGAAGGGAGAGTGTCTCCCTCGCGTCTCTGTTAAGCCTGCAGGGGCAGATGGGAAATTTCCCATCAGCCCCTGCGGGCTTAACAGAGACGCGAGGGAGACACTCTCCCTTCGCGACTCTCAAAGCCGGCACGGAGGGGCTCAGCCGTCGTGGAGGGAGGGAGGGAGGGATTCAGCCGGGCAGAGGGTACCCCGCGGGACAGTCCATTCTGCTGCTGCCGCGGCGGCAGCAGCAGCAGTGGTAGCAGCCAGCGTTTTTTTTATTTTATTTAATTTTACTTGAGCCGATGGGGGGGGGGGGTAGGACAGGTAATGGGCTATGGGGGAGGGGTCTAGGACAGGAAACGGGCTGGGGTGCTTAAGACTGGAGGTGGGCTGATGGGGTTAGGAATGGTAATGGGCTGTGGGCTGTTGGGGGGGGTTAGAACAGGTAATGGGGTATGGGGGGGTTAAAACTGGTAATGGGCTGTGGGCTGATGGGGGCTGTCTGGTAATGGGCTATGGGAGGGCTAGGACAGGAAATGGGCTGATGGGGAGGGGTTAGGACTTGAGGTGG
Source organism: Ichthyophis bannanicus (assembly GCA_033557465.1). Taxonomy (NCBI): domain Eukaryota; kingdom Metazoa; phylum Chordata; class Amphibia; order Gymnophiona; family Ichthyophiidae; genus Ichthyophis; species Ichthyophis bannanicus. The sequence goes on along the minus strand of CM066049.1, from coordinate 110,612,055 downwards.
GCTGATGGGGTTAGGACTGGTAATGGACTGTGGGCTGTTGGGGGGGGGTTAGAACTGGTAATGGGCTATGGGGGGGTTAAGACTGGTAATGGGCTGGGGGCTGATGGGGCCTGTCTGGTAATGGGCTATGGGGGGGTTAGAACTGATAATGGGCTATGTAGGGGCTAGGACAGGAAATGGGCTGATGGGGAGGCGTTAGGACTTGAGGTTGGCTGATGGGGTTAGGATTGGTAATAGGCTGTGGGCTGATGGGGGAGGGGGTTAGGACTGGCAATGGGCTATGGGGGGCTGACTGGAAATGGGTTGATGGGGTTAGGACTGGTAATGGGTTATAGGGGGGGCTTAAACTGAAAATGGGGTGATAGGGGGTTAGGACTGGAAGTGGGTTGATGGGGGGGCTAGGACTGGTATTGGGTTGGGGGGTTGCTAGGACTGGAAATGGGCTGATGGGTGGCTAGGACTGGAAATGGGCTGATGCAGGGACTAGAAGGGAATGGATGCTGGGTGAGGCTGGAACTAGAAGGGAGCTGATGTTGGGGGAGGATTAGAATGGGATGGGGCTGGAAGAGTAAAATGGAGAAGGGAAAAATATTTTGTGTGGGAGGGATAAAAAATCTACAATTGGCCGGGTATTGGGAGAGTAAGTGGGGAGTGGGAATTGAGGATGGAGGGGTAAAATCTGAGTGGATGAAATAGGAATGAGGAAAGCGCAAAAGGAGAAAGATTAGTATGTTAAAGCAGATGTAGAGAGAGAATGGAAAAAAAACTAGAAGAGAGAAGAAAGGACAAATGGACAGCAGACGATGGAGAGTTAGCAGAAGACACGAAGAAACCAGAAGAAAGTGGCTGGAGCAATTGCAGCTGAAAAAAAATAAACAAAAGGTAGAAAAATATCTCTTTATTTTGAATTTATTAATTGGAATATGTCAGCTCTGGTAAATGTGCATCATTAACGTCTGCGCTTTGTTTAGTACAAGAGCAAATTAATGTAGTTTTATTTCTACAGTGTTGTACATTCCAAGTTTGGCTTTTGGGATTCCCAGTTTAATTATTGTCTTCCTGTTTCTAAATTGTGATTACTTGTTTGGTGATGGTCTATGTTCTGCATGTGTAACTGAGCTGAGGTGTTCTGTTTATATAATTCCTATTTGACATTGCCACTTGTTCTCTTTCCCCAGTAGGTCATGTATTCTTGTTCTCTGAAATGTATTGGTTTAATATTTGCAGTGTTGCCTTTTGATTGGTAGAGTATGGTGCTTTGTGAGTCCTGGTAGTGCTGTTAGGATACGGCGGGTTTGCTATGGGTTCTAAATGTGCAGTGTTTGTAGTAGTTCCTAATGTGTCTGGCAGTTGGCACTGGATTATAGTAATGTAGAAATCTTTTAGTCTTTCTTTATCCATACACTCATTAAGAGGCACGTTTACTAAAAGTTAGTATTTGGTAACATTATGCAAATATTTATGCAAATGAGGCCCCTTATGCAAATGAAGCCCCGCACCGAGTCTCTGCACATGGCCCCGCACCCCCCTTGGGCCGCCCCTGCCCACACCCAAGGCTCAGCCTTGCTTTAAGCCCCATAAATATCTTAAGGATCGTAACCTGACATTTGGTAATCAAAGCGGAACATATGAACATAAGATATGCCATATTGAGTCAGACCAAGGTCCATCAAGCCCAGTATCTTATTTCCAACAGTGGCCAATCCAGGTCACAAGTACTTAGCAGGTTCCCAAAAAGACTCACAGGTTCCACAATGCTTGTATTGGGGCAAGCAGTAGATTTCCCAAGTCCTCTTTAATAATGGTTTATGGACCTTTCCTCCAGGAATTTGTCCAAGCATTTTTTAAACCCAGCTACACTGACAGCTTTCACTACATTCTCCGGTAACAAATTCCAGAGTTTGATTATGTATTGAATGAAAAAATATTTCTCTTATTAGTCTTAAGGAATTAAGCTTAAATCTTGAATAAAAGTAGTGTGGTTGCGATATTTGTCCATTCAGATACCTAAAAATGAAGGTCAACAAAGTCAATTTCTTAAAAACCAGGATATATCCTGTCTCCCATACATATTTACATTTACAGAACTGGTCAGGTTGAAAGTTTGTTGCATTTGCAAGCCCACTGCCAGACACATTGAGTCTCAGGGAAAACACCAGAAAGTAGGTGCTCCCAGGCCATGATGACCTATGTATGCTAGCAGTGGATTGAAGTTGCCATTAAAATTTGGATATGTGGTGATTAGACCCTGATGCAGAACCAGATTTATGTGAAGAGGGTTTGAAATGTGGTCTTGCATCAGTTGGATTTTGTTTTGAATGTTGGGCTTTCAAACTGCTCAACAGGAAAACTAAGGGGCTTGTTTACAAAGCCACGGTAGCGGCTTCCGCCCGATATCGGAGCCGCGGCCCCATTGAATTCTTTCGATATCAGGTGGAAGCTGCTACCGTGGCTTTGTAAACAAGCCCCTAAGTTTACATTTGTTTTTTGATTAAATGAAAGCTCTACGAAATACAGATTGTTTGGACTATAGAAACTATTAGACTATTTTTTATAGAAACCTTTTGGAAAAAATGTTATATATTTAAAGGACTGGATTGTCTCTTGAGGGATGAACGAGAAGACCTTATGACAATGGGTCCGATAAAAAATGCTTCTTTATGTTTAAGTAGAGCTTTTATAATAATGATATATTGGGTTTGATTTCTGAGATTTGGACATCATATAATGGTGACTTCCAATGGCCAGATTTTGTGCCCCATAAGTACAAGATTTCAGAAATAGCCCTGGCCTATGGCCCCCTGGCTGAAGATTGTCATTGAAATGACTGGATGAGATGAGTTGGATGGCAATATAATACATTAATGGTTCTCAACCCAGTTCTTGGAACACACACGAGTCGCGTCATCAGGATATCCAAAATAATTATGCATGAAAGAGCTGTGTATTCAGTGTTCCCACAGAATGCAAATCTATCCAATACACATTCACTGCAGTTATGGGGATCAGACTAGCCATGCATGTCCCAGGGACTGGGCTGAGAACCCCGAAATAGAGTGAAATCTCCAGGTAGGTACAAATGAAAGCTCCTGAGCTGATAAGATAACCAATTCCAGAAGGGAGATTTAAGGCCACTTCTGACAATTTTATCATGATGCATTATGGGACTGACCATACTGATTTCAAAGGGCTCCTTCAAGAACAACAGTTACCACTCTGCTTTCAGATTCTATTGCAAAGTCAGGACTGCCAAAAAGAGTTTCCTTCCTGGAACGGAGTACCTTGGCAGCTCTGAGGCTCATGAAGCTGGATTAGATCCCAAACCCAATTCCCACTGAGCTAAAAACATGAAGAGTCGGAGGAAATGTCCCCTCCCCTAAAAAAAGAATGTGTAGCCTAGACACTAACAGGAACCTATTTCCAACTGCTGAATTATAGAGTGCAGAATAAGGAGGTGGGACACTTTATTATTTGTGGCTTCTGTAGTTGGTGGGTGATTTTTTAGAACTGCCTAGGTTAAAGTTCAAAAAGGTGCCTATTTAAAACCTATTTTATAAGTTCAACATCGGAGCGCATGTGCTTTCATAAATACCATTGTGTGGTCAGTGGTTTAAATTCCACCTAAACATTTCAGGGGGAGGGGCGACTTGTAGGAAGGAGGCCCACACAGTGGCAATAAAGGCTGAGTGGCAAATTTACTTTAAAATATGAGCTACAGTGCCTCTGTCCTTCTTTTAAGCTTCGAGGCCCAGCAGCCATCACCTGCCAACCGCTGCCGAGACGCAATTTCGTGATAACATCCGGACCACAAGAGAGAGGCTAAAGGATTCTGAGGAAACCTAAGAGAAGAAAATTTTGGAAGATTCTCCAGCATCTAGCTTTGCATTTTATCACTTTTGATTTTTTTGTCTTTGCTTTAATCTGCTGATTCACCCAGTTATCGGGGCAATATTTAAATTCCGTGATCAGCATGCGTCACCTAACGCAGTGGTGTGCACTAGGATCACACTATCGGCAAGGTGGTGCACCCACATATCCCCAAATATCAGCACAGGTCTCTGCACTAATTTGACAGCACAATCGTGCACTACCAGTGTGCACCTTTAGGAAACATGTCTCACAGTGCAGCAAATCCTACGGGTAATTTTCACATGCTTGCCATAATAACCTAACGATCTGTTTGTGTATATTTTTTCAGAAGCAACAGCAAATAGTTACACCTGTTTTTTGTACTTCCTTCCCCTGACCTATCCGGCCCCAGTAAAACCTCCACCACCCTGCAGAGAAAAGTCCAGTACACATACTTTTACACATGTACAGTGTGAACAATAATCAAAACGTTTATTTCTGCATTTTACAATCTGAATGAGCTTTGATTATTGCTATCTGTATTTCTCAAATTAAAAATCTATGAAAATGCTGGAACACATTTGACTTCAGAGTATGTTTTTCTGGTCTGATTTCTTCAGAGTTTACTGGCACTACATGGCAACACTTTTCCCAGAAGAAATCAAATGTTACTATAAGTTTCCTCAAAGCACTGCACTTACGAGGATACAGGCTGTTGCTGTGTTGCCACTACTCTAGATGCGACCAGATTTACATAAAAACTCATTTCACTACTCAACATTTTCAAGTCCTGAATCAAACCTTTTTTTGGAAAACATTAAAACTAACAAAAAAACCCGCCAGTAGTTTTACCATTCAGTATTTAGGAATATCAGTGGGACTTGAATGATGGTCCCTTTAGTCACCAAGCAGCTCCTCCACTCCACCATTCATGGCGTAATCCAGGGTTGGCCAACTCCGGCCCTGATGCACCACGATCCAGCCTGGTTTTCAGGATGTCCCTAATGGATATTCATGAGATATATTTGCATACACTGGGAGGATGTGGATGCAAATATACATCATGAATATTCATTAGTGACGTCCTGAAAACCAGGCTGGATCATGGTGCACTAGGACCAGAGTTGGCCACCCCTGGTGTAATCATTCATCTCTCCATTCAAAAGCTGAAATGAATATTATACATGCGGAGAGTAGTTTTATAGTACATCGCCTAAATTGGGAGGCCAAGTAGGTGTTTGCTGCAGGCTACTTTATAAAGACACCTAGGCACCTATGTTTCTCTATAAAATTGAAAATTGCATCATTGAACCTGCAGGAGTTGCACTCGCATACAACCGTGTACACTTGGCTGCAGGTATCAATGAACACAGCTGAAGTAAATACTGTATGTAGGCATGTAGGCGAGGGAGGAGTGGCCTAGTGGTTGGGGCAAGTTACCTCAGGCCAGAAGGTCAGGGGTTCAAATCCCACCAGAAGACAGCAACCTTGGGCTGGAAGGACTGAGGTTTCTAGTCCCACAGGTGCTCCTTGTGGTCTTGGGCAAGCCACTTAACCCTCCATTGCCCATGTTCCCTGTAAAATAGTTATCTCCAAGTTATAATGCCCCATTCAATGTAATTTCAGTTTGTTCAATGTAAACCTCCTTGATATCATGAAAGGCAGTATATAAGAAATGTCAAATAAAAAATAGCATGCACATGTACTTTCTGACTGTCCATGCATACCATACCTGAACATAACTTGCCTTCATCTACTCCTGGAAAGGCAGGAGCTAAGTCCTAACAAGAAATAAATTCACCCAAAATGTGCTCCTGAACACACCTACATGCAGATGACATATTAGTACACACCCCCTTAATGCACAACTATTAAGAGACATGGAAACATGACAGCAGATAAAGACCGTAAGGCCTATCCAGTCTGCCCTTCCATACCAACTACTACAGTCCCCTTTTTGTTTTGTTCTGTGTTTGTTCCATGCTTTCTTGAATTCCTCGACTCTACCATCTCCACTGGGAGACTGTTCCATGCATCTCCACTCTTTCCATAAAGAAATATTTCAAACTCTTCAGAAAATTTCTCTGGACATCTGAAGATTAAGAAGAACTTTTCCTTTTTGTTCAGACTGTTATTTGTGCCTGAGGAAATATCAGTGTTTAAAGTTATCGGAAGCGCCTCCTGCTTGGCCATGCCTGCTATTTGGACTCTAGTGAGCTGCTGGGCTGACCCTCTTCAAATCTCTGGGCAGTTCTTGCACCGATCCATCGAAAGAATGAACACAGCACAGGATGATGAAGCACAGACCTAAGCAAGGAGACTTTTAAAAGTAGAAATAAAAGAGAATGGAAATGTAGACATAAGATTAACAGTGGAAGCAATGGAGATGTGTATATGTGGAAGAATTTTCAGTACTGATTCATTATAATTTTTATAGTCTGCTGATCGCAATCTTCTCAGTGGATTATAATGATCGATATAGTTAAAGATACGACAACCAGAGCGAGGCCACCCCCTAGGCGAACTAGATGGCCGCCTGGGGCAGCAGGTCCTGGCGGATGACTAGGTGACCCTGGCCCTTCCAAAATATTTTAAATTGGTGGTCGCTTCAATGACATGGCAGGCCTATTCATGCGTGCCCACACAGCCTGCTGCTTCTGCCGCTTATGACAACTTCCTGTCAGAGGGGACAGGAAGTTGTATCAGAAGGGCAGGGGTCAGGAGCAGCAGGCCATGAAGGCACAGGCATGTGTGCATTTTAAGGCCTGCCATGGCACTTCTGCTGCACTGAGGGGTCGCCATGCCATCCTCTCCCAGGTGAGATGGGGGGAGCGGGCAGCACGGTAGGCCTGCCTAGGATGGCAAAAGATCTTGGGCCGACCCTGATGATAACATACAACATTATTAAAATTGTACAAGCTGATCTGTAATTTGCATGTTGCTTAGCTATAAATCTATTATTTCATAGATTGGATCTTGTTGATTGTGCAACTAACTTCTAAAACTTGTTTATTGTTTTGCTTGTTTAAGAGGTGATCATGTACTTAATGCCTTCCTGTCCCCTCAAGGGTGCTTACAGACTAGAGCACAAGAACAAACTGATTACCCGTAGGCCCTCATTACTGCTTTAGTAGACCACCACCAAGACTCCATGCAGGGTACCTCTAGGCCTGTGGTTCCCAACCTGTGGTCCGTGGATCCCTAGAGGTCCAGGAGACCATTATAGGATGGCTGCTGGACCATTGGGCAGACTAGGCGGCCACTTAAGGCAGCAGCTTCTGAGAGGGGTTGGCGCAAACAGCAGTACACTCAGAACTAAAGAATAGATTCTAACAGCCGGGGAGGGCATAAGGGTGCCAACACCTTGAACCAGCTCTGAGACCGGCCCTGGAAAAGAGAGAAGATAGTGGGGATTGGCTGGACGAAGAGAGAGAAACTGGAGGAAACTGGTAAGGACTAGCTAGAGGAAATGAGAAACTGGTAAGGACTGGCTAGAGGAAATGGTGGAGACTGGAACGTGAAGGAAGGTAAAGAGGACTGGGCAAGACAGGCTTGGCACCGAGGGCACTGAACGAATGGTGGGGATTAAATAGAGGTCTCTAAACCTTTTGGAGAGTAATAAAGGTTGAGAAACTCTGCTCTAGGCTTTAGAAATAAAAAGTAAAATCACAAAGGATCAAACAAAGCAGATTTTTTTCTGTTGTCTATTCGGCAAGAAAATCAGCCTGTGGAAGAAGTAACCTTCCTTAGTGTCAGTCTTGGGTAACACTGGATACAGTTTCTGTTTACCAAACTTCTGATGCAACTTTAGGTAATCCAGTAGGACTAGAACTGCTCTGGGGTAGGCACTAAATGATCCCTTGTGCCTGTCTACCTTTACAGTTATCAATCTGTACATTTTGTTTATTATGTGTGAAGGCACATTTTAGATATATGTGAAATGGAGACGTCTAGGTCGGGAGTCCCAGGACTGTACCAAGGACTGTGTGAGCAGTGCAGCTGCGTAAACACCAAAGGGAGCACTGATATCATCACTGGGCTTCCAGAAAGCTAACTACGGAACATGGCTGGGTGGAGGAGGGGCACCAGATTAGTTGGCTGCAAAGGGTGCACTTCTAGCTTGGTACGGTCCAACGCCTCTGCAAACCCTGAAGCTGTTTCCAAAATACACAGAAGGAAGTGCCGGAACACTCATGGACTGATGGACGAAGTGAAAGAAGCAATTTTCACAGTATTGCACATGCAAACAAATCAATATAGGAAAACCGGCAACTTTAAACATGTAAGTATCAGCATTTGAAAGCCTGCGCATGTAAATATCAGCACTTATACGTACATGTAAGCCATTTTGCAAACTCAGACATCTAATCGCTGCTAGTTAACTGCAGAGGATGCTATCTTGAACTTATTTCATTTTGGAGGGGGAAATAAAGATAATCCCCTTAACCCCTACTCCTGCAAAGGGCTGGCCTAAGGGAGCACATTTTAAATACCTATACAAGTCAGGGAGCAGGTATAAATCCCAGACATGGACAATTTGGGACTTACATGTGCATTCTTTATGTGAAATGAGGAAAACACATGTAGAGTTTTGTCCTGCCCGGGCCATGCCCCCAGTATACCCCCTTACTATTTTGTCATGGCACAGACATCCACATGTAAAGTGTGCCTTTCTAAAACGGCCATTTACATGCATAAATTGCAAATAAGACTTCTAAAATAATTCCCATTACATGTTTATCTTTATGTATCACTCCCAGTGTAGAAAAGCAGTAGCGATATATAAATGTCTTCAGAATTGGTTTGGAATAATCAAAAGTGTCAAATTATTTAAACGACTCACCGAGACTTGTGAAAGAAAGCCAAAGTAGATCCAGAGTGTCTACTTTGGACATTTAAATTCCATAGGCTTGGTAGCTTCACTTTCAATTTCTCTAAATTTCTTTAGGAATTTACCCAAGAATTCAGAGGCCATGGAATGCCTTTCGGATTGGGGAGGCCAAGCTCCACCCTAACTCTGGATCTCCGCGGCCAGGGTGGCAAAGACTCCTCCTATCTGTCCACAGAGATCTCCAATCTCCCATGGGCAGACAGGAGTCTGCCGCGATTGCAGCCATTCCCTTCTCTTCTGCCCATGGGAGATGGGATCTGTGCAGGCGGAACAGGAGGGGAAGGCCATGGGGGCTAGGAGGCAATCTCCTGCGGGCAGACAGAAGAACTCTGCTGCAATCGTGGCTGCTCTCTTCAGGCATAACTTTGGTGGGGCCAGGGCCCATGTGGCCCACGGCATTCCGACACCCCTGCCAGAATTATTGATAAAAATCTCAGAGATTACAGGAGAGGGAGGAAAAAATTATCACAGTTTTCTGCTGTATTCACTTGAGTCTAACTTCAAGTTGCTTGCATTTATTTAATATTTAGCTCAGGCCTTTCCAGTAGTATCTCAAGAGAAATGCAGCAATAAACAACGCTACAAAACTACAGCTAATAGAACCCTATAACTCTCTTTCAATTATGAATTTGTTAATAAATGAGCACAGCTGTCCAGTTTTAACTCATTTCTTAACAGCAAGAAGAAAGGTTTTCGTTTTTTGTTTTTTGAACATGAAAGCAGAAAGCGTGATCTTGAGCCAAAACTAGGGCTAGTCCCAAATGAGCCCAACAAGAGAGAGACTCACCGAAGCGGGCACTGAAGATGGCAAGGTTATTGCATCTTAATAAACATTAGCACATCTTCAGGAGACGGTATCTATCTATGCACTACCGTTCAATATCTGATAAAACATTTAACGTATCCTGTAAATCACACAGCTTTGCAGCTGCTCAAAGCTCATATCCAGAACTCATCAAGAATTGTCTAATTGAAGATACAGAATCTAAGCCAATAACGGCCTTCCTCCTTCCACTGCAAAAGTGAAAAGGAAGCAGATTCAGCAAGGGTCCACGGCACTTACAATAGGTTCAAGGTTGGCAATCTGACACCGAATTACCATCACAAGGCCTGAACGTCTTTTTCTAGTCTAACCAGACACCACTTGGCACATGCAATTTGGCAGCATATCACTATAGAACTTTGAAATAGCAATTTACTCTGCTACTGACCATGCCCATTAATATTATATTGCACTCAATACCTCCTCCTCCAGACCTTATTAAATTAGGTCACTTTATATGAACGGTGGTCAAACATCCTTCGACACACCGTGTAACACACCTTGTAAACATTCCGTTTTATTGTTTGGTAATGGATTCCTCCCCTCTAGATACAAAACAGGAGGAGGAGACAGGGCTGGGCCAACCGCTAGGCAAACTAGGTAGTCACCTAAGGTGACAGCTTCTGGAGGTCAGCAAAGAGCAGAGCATTCAAAGCCAGGGGAGGTGTAAGGTTTAGGATTTGCCTAGGGCATCAACACCTTTAATGAACTCTGGGACTGGGCCTGGGAAGAGATCCATCTTGGAAATGAGACCTATACAGTGTCAACTATCAAAATAATAGGGACTGCGCGCTGTTTCAGAAAATGCTTCTTCTAATCTCTGTGAATAGTAAACTTAGCTTCTTTTTGAGCATCACATTTTTTTATACCATGTGTGATGTGCAGGAAGGCACATTGTGGTATATTTGCCCTCTAGGAGCTAGGAGGAACTCTAGAGAAACGCAGGTAGCCCGAGTTATGTGTGGGCACAGGGGATGTATGGGGATGGTTCCATTCCCCTGGGAACAGGCAAGCCGGGCCAGGAGGTGTGGCTCAGGCAGGCACATTAAGAGCTGCAAGTAAGAGCCCATCAGTGAAGTTCCTGGGAAGAAGGAATTTGGAGCCTTCATCACCCTGTGGCATGAAAGTGCTGCCGGAAGTCCTAAGACTGAATTGAGCACTAGCTGGAGAGTGTGGCAAAAAGTGCAACCACATACTGGATAGTGCAGTTGTATGCATTAGCTGGATTCACACCCCCCCCCCCCCCCCCAAAATTAGTGCAGACCTCCATGCTCATTTGGCAGCAGATATGTGCTACTGGCGCACACTTCAGTAGAAATAGCTCTCGGAGTTTGCTGAAAGCTGACGTACTGCAAGAGAGACTCCAGGAGCCGGCTGATAAAGGAAGCCAGGCCAGGTTTGCCATCACCCAACATGGTGAGGGAAAACACCAGGGACCAGCCTGCCAATAATTCAGACTGGGGAAGTGCTTTTAAATGCCGTTTTGTGTATTCCTTGGGGCCAGCTGATATACTTCTGGGCTTGGGAAAGGAGCCAGGCCACAGGCAGGGGAATCGGACTAGTGGGACTTTGCAGAATTATAGAGATTATCATCCTTGCAGGGGCTATGTGTTCTTTGTGTTCTTAGGAAATTGATATAAGGGAGGATATGCCAAACTGTCGCTTGTGAGTTATACCCCTACATCTCATTTTACCTGCAACTCTGTGTGTAGGTGGTTGTTTGAAGACCTGCTAGAGGTCCCAGGGACGATACTGGCAACTACATTGTCACATATGTTGCTTGTGATTTTAACCAATGCTGAACAGATCATTGACAGTACCTGCATTCCCTGTTGATCTTGCCATTTGGGTACCAGTTAAGACTGTAAACTCTTTGGGGAAGGGATCTCAATACTTATCACGTTGTTGTATAGCATGGCATACATTTGGTTCATAAAATAATGATGCCCACTAATAATGATTTAATTTATATCCTCTTCATATATCCAACTTCCTGTCTATAATTGATATTGCACTACACAAAGTAAGTTGAATATATGAAGGGGATATAAATTAAGTCATCGCTAGTGGGCATCTTTATTGTATGAACTCCTTCAATATCTCACTAAAGGGATTATATATATCATCAATTGTTTTGGCATGCTGAGTACAATTATCAATTAACTCACTGGCCGGGAGGTTCATATACAAAGTTCACCTCAAATAGTTTTCCCTTGAAGGAGGAGGTCTGGCTACTGATTTTTCAAGAGCTACCAAAGGAGAAGGAACAACGTTATTGTTAACCAGTTAACATGAAGATAAACGGAGCCAAAGGAAGAACAAGGAATATCCTAGAGTCATATCGAGAGAAAGATTTAAACTCGGCTCAGACACCAGTTCCAAATTCATGGCTCGGACCAGGAGGTTACATCTTTTTAGCTTTTAACTGCATAAGTATGAATAAATGGTCAACCAAAAGTTTCAAGTCCGACTTTTCTACTGAGCCAACTTAATACATTTCTGACTGGTTTGTCAGAGCTGTGCTCTTTTCGACAAGTGAAAACCCAATAACTGGACAAGAATAAGCTTTAAAACATTAAAAAATTATTACTACTACTAATAGTGCTACAAGGCGTATGCAGCACTGCACATCACAATAAGACACAGTCCCTGCTCATCAGGGTTTTACAATCGAATCAAGATGAAAACACATTGCAAAACATCACAGATTCTCCAACCAAAAATATCATGATCTGAACAGTCCAGAAAGGCTCCGAATGTTCGGATTATGTTCACCTCAGGGGAAATGCAGGGAACGTTTCACCATAGCTGTGCTCATTGACCTGCTTCGGTTGAAGTCATCGTGGACAAACAGCAGAATTGTGCTGTCATTTTAAAAGGACATAAAACGTTAACGCTATTCTCTCCTGTTTCTTAAATTTATCAAGACATGGCTGTATGAGCAGGCTTTTTGTTTGTTTTTTATAAATTGATGTAGTTGTCTAGGCTGTTTCTGAAAAAAATAATTCCAACTATCTGTTTTCAGTGACAGTTCATGTTTACTTTTTTATAAGGCTGTGTGGATTGTTTAGGCCACATTCAGTTCATTAGCACACCTTAAAAACATAGTGCATGCTAAATCGATAAAGCGCATTTGCTTAAGAACTAACATGCATCAATAAGTTCTCACATGCTAAAAAATTTTATTAAAACTAATGTGTGAAATGAACTGAAAAACACACCTGAAAATTCACAAAAGCCAAAATGAACTGAATTTTCGTCCTGAGAACATTCTTGATCTTCTTGCTTTGGTATGTTATTGTGCTATTTTTCTTGTTTTATGTATTATGTTGCATTTCTTCCTACTTCTACATTATCATTTTGCTCTGTTTTAATTTTGTACCTTCAGAAAGGCAGATGGCAAAATACATTTTAAATTATATTGCGCATATCATTTGCCTCTTCTCACCTGAAACTACACAAACAATTAATGAAATACCATTTATGTACAATTCAAAAATGAATGTACGCTATAAAACAAAAAGCATGCAGTCAGAAGAGAAAATGAACAAAATGACACTGTTCAATATACAACAAAATAAAGATAAAACAAAACGAAAAATGAAATGGATTTTTTTTTTGCACGCACATGTCCAGCATTCGATGAGTTGAATGTGGGTTGCCATGCAGATGACGACTGTGTTTGGAGATAGAGCAAATGGTCGATATAGTGCATACAACTGTTGTATTTGTTGATATGGAAGGACAGACTAGATAGGCCATGTGGTCTTTTTCTGTCTTCATATTTCTGTGTTTCTATGTTTCTACGAGTCCGGTTCATGCTAAAGGACATTTTTCTTAATCACCCAACAGGAGGTCATTTTAGTAGGGTTACCTGGCATTTGCATGTGCCCTCTGCACGTTAGTTTCAGAAAAGCTTCTACTTATCTGTGTATCTCTGTGGCATGCAGAGTTTCGAAAGGCACATAATTTGGGCATGGTTTGCAGGGCCTAAAATGTATGCATATATTTCCCATTCTGTAACAGAGAGTGAAAGTACTTGCCTTGGTACATATGCTCCTTGCTAAAGTCTGTTTCTTTGTAAACATTTTTTATGAGCACCTGATGGTATTCCAATTGGAAGGTTGTGTTGGGTGTGATATACTAAGTAGTATTGACTGATACACACCAGTTTTGGAGTCTTTTTTGTGGTAGTCAGGATTTCAAATGAATGCACATCTCTAACGTTCACTCGGATGAAAGGAGGGTGATTAGCGGGGTGCCCCAGAGTTTGGTCCTGGGCCTGGCACTGTTCAATGTATTTGTGAGTGATATTGCTGAAGGACTGAATGGAAAAGTCTGTCTTTCTGCAGATGACACGAAAATTTGCAACAGAGTGGACTCCCCTGAGGGAGTGGATAACATGAGGAAAGATCTACAAAAGCTGGAAGAATGGTCTAATTCTTGGCAGTTAAGATTTAATGCAAAGAAGTGCAGTGTCATGCACTTGGGAAGCAGAAAGCCAAGGGAAATGTATGCGATAGGGGGTGAGAGGTTGGTGTGCACGGACCAGGAGAAGGACCTTGGTGTGATTATTTCTGAAGATCTCAAGGTGGCGAAACAGTGCGACAAGGCAGTGGCAAAAGCCAGGAGGATGTTGGGTTGCATACAAAGAGGAATTACCAGCAGAAAGGAAGAGGTAATAATGCCACTGTACAAGTCACTGGTGAGGCCTCACTTGGAATACTGTGTTCAGTTTTGGAGACCATATCTTGCAAAGGATATAAAAAGACTGGAAACTGTTCAGAGGAAAGCGACCAAAATGATTTGGAGCCTGCATCAGAAGCCTTAAGAGAAGAGATCTAAATATGTACACTCTGGAGGAGAGGAGGGATAGGGGAGATATGATTCAGACCTTTAAAATACTTAAAGAGAAATAATGAGCAAACAAACCTCTTCCAAAGACGGGGAAGCTGTAAAACTAGAGGGCATGACATAAAGCTGCAAGGGGGTAAACTGAAAGGCAATGTCAGGAAATGCTTTTTCACTGAAAGGGTGGTGGATGCTTGGAATGCCCTCTTGATGGAAGTGGTGGGGGCAAATACAGTGACAGAGTTCAAAATGGCATGGGACAGACACAGTGGATCCCTTTACAGCATCAGGATAAAATCAAAATAAACTTAACTATCTAATTTTTCAACAGACAGGGGTGTCTTACATGGAGCAGTGGGGTCACCCCTAAACAAAGACATGGGGAGGGGTGGCCTGCACGGAGTGGCAGGTGCACCTACTCTTGCCATTTTACTGAGCAGACTAGATGGACCATGCTGGTCTTTATCTGCCGTCATTTACTATGTTACTATGTATGTTACTATGTTAATGTGCCTCAACTTTGACTGTTAATGTGCACTGGGTCAAATCCTAAGCACATCTTAGTAAATAAGCTTCTCTAAATGTGAAAAATGTTGATACCCTGGGGCAGATTTTAAAGAGGTCTAGCAAAAATAGAGTTAAGTGACTTGATCTCTCACAGTAAAAAATTTCCCCTGCTCAGGAGGATAAATCCACCTGACTAGATGGCAACATTTCTGGTGGCAATCCCAGAGCATAGGGATAGATGACTTAAGTCTGTCTAGATAGGTATTTTTTAAGCAAATTTTCAGCCGAAACCTAGTCAAGCTTGAGGTGAAAATGCACTTTAACTTATAAACTAAAACATAGCTGTCTAAGAAACAGGTTTACTAAAGGGTTCTAATTTAGTGCGCTATTGGGCCATAAGTAGATAAAAAACAACTTATAAACATAATCACCAAAACACAACAACATCTTTACTTGACTCATGCCCAATTAGCTGGATCAAGGCAACCAAATCAGAAGTAGTCCCCTACCTACTTCACATAATTAAGCAATCCCTTGAACAAGGCTACATTCCACCTGAACTTAAACAATCCATGATCCACCCAATACTAAAACACAATTCTCTAGATAAGATGAGCCCCAGCTCATATAGACTCATAGCAAATATCCCATATATAGCCAACCTGATAGAAAAAGTTGCACAAACACAGCTACAAGACCATGTTGATCTAAATGACCCCTTGACCGACACCAATATGGGTTCTGCCCCTTCCAGGGTGTAGAAACCCTCCTATTAACTCTGACAATCTTCTACATGGAATGGACAACCAAAAAAAACCCATTTATACTTGTCTTCCTTGACATTGCCTCTGCATTCGACAGTGTCAACCACCACATATTACTCAAAAGACTGGAACACATTGGCATCGCAGGAACCACACTCCAATGGTTTGCATCATACCTCCAAAACCGCACTCAGATTGTACAAGTTGGCTCAGAAACATCATCTTGCATTAAACAAAAACAAGGTATCCCTCAGGGCTCTGCTCTCTCAGCACTCTTATTCAATTTGTATCTTCAACCAGTATGTAGCATCTTCACGAATTCAAGGTAGGATATCATATATAAGCAGATGATATCATGCTCTATGTCCCCACTGACACAAACAATCCTAACCAACACACACTCACTGCATGTATCAAAGAAGTTCAATCTTAGTTAACAGCAATGAACCTCCGGATTAACTTCAATAAAACAGAAGTCCTCCACACCACCAGGAATCTAAAATTCACCCCTCCAATGAAGCTCTCATTTAGAGAGATGGACCTCCCTACTAGCACAGAAGTAAAATATTTAGGAATCATATTAGATCAGAAACTCAGTTTGACCTCCCAAGTAAAACGGACCACAAGAAATATATATTATAAACTTCAAACCCTACAACATCTGAGACCTTTACTGGAACCTTATGACTTCAGATCAGTTGTACAGGCACTGTTTACCCCTCATATTGACTTTTGTAATAGCCAGTCCATGACCTACCTAAAAAAGTCACTAATCAACTACAAATAGCTCAAAATGTCGCAGCCAGGATTATATGTAAAGTCTCCCTTTCCGATTATATCACCCCCATATGACTGGCTCCCGGTCATTAGCAGAACTAAATCCAAATACTAATGACCACCTTTAAACTCATCAACAATATCTCCCCCTTACACCTCTCTACACTAATTCTCCCAGACACTGAACCTAGAAGCAAAAGAGATTGTCACCTAAACACCATCAAATACCCCACATGACTACCGCAAATCCAATCAAACCATTAGTAATAGAGCATTCTCCCACGTAGTCCCCACATTGTGGAATGCTCTCCCCGACATGCTAAGATTCATTAAAGACCTTCAGAATTTTAGAAAGCACATCAAAAGTCACCTATTCATAGAATATTTTGGAACAACCAACAACAATCACACCACACAACCTCCCCTCACCCCAAACAACCATCTTACTCTTCCCATTAGGGTTGCCAACTGACTGGTTTTCAGCCGGCCTGGCCTGTTTTTCCATGGCCAGGCCGGCTGCTGGCACAGATATAAAACCGGCCCTTGAAAAGCCATTTTTTTGCTCTGGCCGCGAGATCGGGAGCAGCCAGAGCAAAAAAACGGCTTTTCTCCCGCAGTGCGCAAGCATGAACGCGATCTGCTATCGATCCTCCGTGCAGCTGCTGCTTCTGATTTTCACAGAGCAGCGGCTGCAATAAAGTTAATTTGAAAAGGAAGAGAAACCTGTGAGGAGCCCACCCCTTCTGACATCACTTCCTCAGGGGCTGCAGAAGGACGACCGGAGGGCTCCTCACAGGTTTCTCTTCCTTTTCAAATTAACTTTATTGCAGCCGCTGCTCTGTAAAAAGCAGAAGCAGCGGCTGCACGGGGGCAAAGCAGAAGCAGCACTAAGGGGGGGGGGGTGGAAGCAGCAGTAAGGGGGGAGCAACACTAAGGTGGGGGAGTGAAGCAGCAGCACAGCATTAAGGGGGGAGAAGCTGCACTGGGGGGGCAAAGCTGCACTAAGGGGGAGGTAAAGCTGCACTAAGGGGGGGTGGTGAAACTGCACTAGGGGTGGTGGAAGCAGCACTAAGGGGAGGTGAAGCAACACTGGGGGGGTGAAGAAATACTAAGAGGGGGTGAAGCAGCAGCACAGCACTAAGGGGGGGGGGGGGTTGAAGCAGCACCCGGGGGGAGGTGAAGCAGCACTAAGATGGGGTGAAGCTGCACTAAGGGGGGTGAAGCAACACTAAGGGGGGGGGGGTCAAGCAGCAGCACAGCACTAAAGGGGGTGATGCAGCATTAAGGGGGTGAAGCAGCACTTAGGGGGGTGAAGCTACACTAAATGGGAGGGGGTAAAGCTGCACTGGGGGGGGCAAAGCTGCACTAAGAGGGGGAGGTGAAGCTGCACTAAGTGGGGGTGATGAAGCTGCTCTAAGGGGGGGTGAAGCTGCTCTAAGGGGGGGAAGCTGCACGGGGGGGGGGGGCAGAGGTTTCCACACAGGTTTAATTTTCTTTTTAACTTAACTTTATTGCAGCCACTGCTCTGTAAAAAGCAGGAGTTGTGGCTGCAAGGGGAAAGAGGTGGCAGAAGGAACTGACAGGTGGAAGGTGAGGGCTGGAAGAGAGCTGAAAGAGGGGGAAGGAGGTGGCTGGAGGAGAGCTGAAAGGGGGAAGGAGGTGGCTGGATGAAAGCTGAAAGGGGGAAGGAGGTGGCTGGAAAGGAGCTGACAGAAGAGGTAAGGAGGGGGCTCAAAGGGAGCTGTCACCTGGGAATGGTACTGGTAAGTGACTGGGTAATGGGGAGGGGGCACTGGGACTGGAAATAGGCTGATGGAAGGAAGTGAAGAAAAGAAAAAACAGAAGAGACAAGAAATGGCAGATGGACTATATAGACCATAGAAAACGAGCTAAGAGAAGATGGGAAAACAGAAGCCTCAGACTGGAACCAGCATGATCAGAGAATAAAATGGTCAGACAGCAAAGGTAGAAAAAATAATTTTATTTTCAATTTAATGATTGGACTTTGTACTACCTTTATATTTTACACAGTATGGGGAACTGCATCTCTTATTTATGTGATATTGCACTGCATGCAGGGTCTGTCTTCTTGGGGTTTCAGTTTAATTTTTGTCTATATATTTCTCTTTTTGTTTTATGCTCATTTTATTGATAAAGACCTGTCTGTATTGTGTGTGTGTGTGCAACCAGTGCTGCGTATTCTATCAGTATAGAATTTCTGCTTAAGAATTTGTAGAAGTCTTGCTTGTTCAGCTTGCACATTGCCCTCTCTGCAATTTTTTTGGGGACAGGAGTAAGGGTGGGGTGGGGGCGGGGAAAGGGCAGGGTGGGGTGGGCATGGGCGGAGCATGACTAGCCACAGGTGGCAGATTTTTCTTTTTCAAAAAGTTGGCAACCCTACTTCCCATTCCCCCCTCCCCATCTATGTAGGTGAATGACTTCACTGTATATTGCACATCCTGTACATAGTTAAGCATGATTTTTACTCCACATTTACCCCACGGTAATTTGATGTTCACCAATGTTTAATGCATTCCTCACAGGGGCTCTACAGGTTAAACAATGATAAGGATTTGAAGGTTTATTTGTATTAAATTGTTAGCTCTCTGACTGGGAGCTCTTAAAAGGGTTTTTGTATATTTTTAAAGCAAAGTTACTTTCTTTTTGGTGCTTTAGTAGATATTTCCTTGAGCAGAGTAGGTTGTTGAACTCTAGTAACCTTCTCAGCTTTGGGAACTGCTGACACCTAATCAGGAGTTAGTGGGCCTGATTACCTGAGAGCAGCTGAGGCCTGCATAAAAGGCTCCAGAGACCTGCCCTGTTGAGGCATTCCTAACAGGGGCTCTACAGGTCAAACAACGGTAAGGATTTGAGGGTTTATTTTTATTAAATTGCTAGCTCTCTGACTGGGAGCTCTTAAAAGGGTTTTTGTATATTTTTAAAGCAAAGTTACTTCTTTTTGGTGCTTTACTAGGCATTTCCTTGAGCAGAGTAGGTTGTTGTACTCTAGTAACCTTCTCAGCTTTTGGGAACTGCTGACACCTAATCAGGAGTTAGTTCCCTCCCTACCCACCTCGACTCCCACCCACCCCTAGTGAGCAGTCTTGCTTTATAGGACACCTTCCCATTTAACAAAGCACAGAGACTTGGAGCAGCACATTTTGAATATAGTTAAAGAGATCTCACTGCTTTTTCTCTGAAAGGACAGCTGGGAAACTGGCTGGTACTTGGTAGATCTCTCTCTTTTGTTTAACAGATACCTTAGCTCCACAAACAGAACAATGGCTGGGAAAAATCGTATCGCTAAAGCTGTTGCCCCCATTACAGCTTCTGCCTCTGTCCAGAAAGAGGTCCTAATGCCAGTTGAAGTACCGCTTCCATGTGCAGGGTGCCTGCATGCTGAAGCTCTGAGGAAACAAGTGGAGGAACTCAGAGAGGAGGTAGCGAGGCTGAGGAGCATTCAATACAGTGAGAAGTACATTGATGAGATGCTTCTTGCAGCAACCAAGCTCTCCAGCAGAGGAGAAGATGGGTGCCAACAGAATGACGAAGGTTGGATACAAGTCACCAGGGCCTGCAGAATCACCAATCCAACTTCTCCAGCCCTTGAATTGAAGAACCATTATGCAGCCATGGAAGTGGAGGAGGTGAAAGCATCCCTGGAAAGGGAAGAACCAGAGCTCAAGTACCCCAAAGTTTCAGAATCAGTGACCACAAGGAAGCAAAGGGTAGTGGTGCTTGGAGACTCTCTTCTGAGGGGTACTGAGGCGTCCACTGCCGACCAGACTTGATGTCCAGAGAGGTATGCTGTCTGCCTGGTGCCAAAATCCAAGATGTTACAGAGAGTTTGCCGAGACTCATCAAGCCCACTGACTATTACCCAATGTTGCTAATCTATGTTGGAACAAATGATACTGCCAGGTATCCCTCGGAACATAGCAAAAGTGACTTCATGGCTCTGGGACAGAGGGTGAAGCAGTTAGGTGCACAGGTGGTGTTCTCTTCAATCCTCCCTGTTGAGGGTAAAGGCCAAGGAAGAGAGGCTCGCATCCTGGACATGAATGCATGGCTGCGTGGATGGTGTCATTGAGAGTGTTTTGGTTTCCTAGACCATGGGATGCTGTTCCAAGGGTTGCAGAGCAGAGATGGCATCCATCTGTCCAAGAAAGGTCAACGCGTCTTTGGTAGTAGACTGGCTAATCTACTGAAGAGGGCTTTAAACTAGATTCATTGGGGATGGGTGAAGAAAGCCCCCAGGTAGGTGAAAGCCCCCAGGTAGGTAATACCCATTTCCATAAAGGTATTTAATGTAACAGGGGTAACATATGGAAAGCAGTGTATATAAATTCCCGTAGCATGGGAAATAAGATCCCTGATGTTGAAGCTTTGGTGGGAGTGGCTGACTTGGATTTAGTGGCAGTTACAGAAACATGGTTCATAGAAAACCATGACTGGGATGTAACTATACCCGGCTATACTTTATTCAGAAAGGACAGGGTAGGAAGAAGGGGAGGAGGAGTGGCACTATATGTAAAAAATACTATTAAAGCTTTGGAATTACAGAGCTTAAAAGGGAGAGAGGAGGCACTGCGGCTTAAACTAGAAAGAGGGAAAGAGAAATCTATTTGCATTGGTGTGATATACAGATCTCCCTCACAAGAGGAAGAGGTGGATAGAGAGTTAATTGAAGACATGCGCAGCATTGCTAGGAAAGGGGAAGTGTTACTGACAGGAGATTTCAATATGCCAGATGTTGATTGGCACATTCCTGCTGCAGTATCATCTAGAAGTAAGGAGATCCTGGATTCTCTACAAGGAGAACTATTCAGGCAATTGGTAACAGACCCCACATGTGAAGGGGCCATACTGGACTTGGTGCTTATCAATGGTGAAAGTGTTTCTGATGTTGTAGTGAGAGATCATTTTGCATCCAGTGATCACCAGATGGTGTGGTTCAGTATTAGGACTAGGGCTGTTAGAATCCATTCAAAGGTGAGGATCTTGGACTTTAGGAAGACTAACTTTGCCAAGATGGGCCAATACTTCAGGGAGTCATTAGTGGGATGGGAACAGCTGGGGGATGTGGGCAAAACTGAAAGGGGATATTTTAAGGGCAACCAACCTTTTTGTTAAAATGGTAAATAAAGGTAAAAGGAAAAGGAGACCTCTATGGCTTTCGAAAGAAGTAGCTGAAAAAGTGAAGAAAAAGAGGGAGGCCTTCATGAAATACAAGAGATCACAGAGAGAGGAAGACAGGCACCTATATTTGAAAAAAACTTAGAGAAGCTAGCAAAGTAGTCAAGAAGGCAAAGATTCAAAAGGAGGAGGAAATAGCCAATGCAATAAAATGGAGGGATAAGACATTTTTCAGATATGTTAATGAGAAGAGGAAGGGCAAAAGTGGTATTGTCAGACTCAAGGTTGCAGGGGAGGAATATGTAGAAGCTGATAAGGATAAAGCGGAATTGCTTAACAAATATTTTTGTTCTGTGTTCACAGATGAAGAACTAGGAGCAGGACCTCAGAAAACACCCACAAACGGGAACAGAAGCGAGGGACATCTTGAAGAATTTTCAGAAGACTGTGTTCGTGAGAAACTAGCTCAACTTAAAGTAGACAAAGAGATGGGACCGGATGGGATACACCCTAGAATACTGAGGGAACTTGGGGACGTTCTAGCAGCTCCACTGGCTGACCTTTTCAATGCCTCATTGGAGTCGGGAGTGGTGCCAAAGGACTGGAGAGAGGCTCATGTGGTGCCTTTACACAAAAGCGGAAGTAAGAATGTGGTTGAAAACTACAGGCCGGTTAGTTTAACTTCGGTGGTGAGTAGATTATTGGAAACGCTGCTGAAAGAGAAAATAGTGAGGTTTCTGGAGTCCAGCAGATTACAGGATCCGAGGCAGCATGGATTCACCAGAGGCAGGTCTTGTCAGACAAATCTAATTGATTTCTTTGACTGGGTGACCAGGGAGTTTTACCGAGGGAGAGCCCTAGATGTGGTGTATTTAGATTTCAGTAAAGCCTTTGACACTGTTCCTCACAGGCGACTTATAAACAAACTGAACACCCTAGGGATGGACCCTAAAGTTACTGCTTGGGTTAGAAATTGGTTGGGTGGGAGGTGACAAAGAGTACAGGTAAAGTGTAGTTACAGGTGATCTCTGGGAACAGCAGGAATTTAGTCTTCACATATGGGTATCGTCGGTACCGATGGAGCCTGCGCGGGAATGCTCCCCAGCGTCCAACAGGAACGCTTTGGGAGCATCCCTCAGCACATGCGCACTGCCTTTCCAACTGTCCCTCTTCAGTTAAGTTTGTAGCTGAGTGAAAGGATAGAGGGAGAGAGGAAAGAGACAAAGAGAGAGACAACTCCTAGGGGAGGTGGGTGGGTTGTGAAGACTAAATTCCTGCTGTTCCCGGAGATCACCTTTTAGAGGTGAGTAACTACACTATCTCCAGGAACAAGCAGGAATGTAGTCTTCATATATGGGGACTCCCTAGCTGAAGATGCCAGGGAGATGGCCCCAGGAAGGTGCCACCCTAGAAAGGTAATCAAAGCAAAAAAACCTCAACCAAATATAGGTGACCCGTAGTATAATAATTTTCTTTTGTCGGAGCTGACCGTGGGGAGGTCGAAAGGGAAAAACGACCCCCACCCAGCGGGTAGCTACTTTTTATTATTTTTAAGGTTCTTCACCCAAAACCACAATCGAAATAACTTTAGAAATACAAAACTTATCTCAGTCCAAAACAACGCTGCTTCCAGAAGTCCACTCGCACTAACAAAACTTATCTCAGTCCAAAACAACGCTGCTTCCAGAAGTCCACTCGCACCTGCGAGTGGACTTCTGGAAGCAGCGTTGTTTTGGACTGAGATAAGTTTTGTATTTCTAAAGTTATTTCGATTGTGGTTTTGGGTGAAGAACCTTAAAAATAATAAAAAGTAGCTACCCGCTGGGTGGGGGTCGTTTTTCCCTTTCGACCTCCCCACGGTCAGCTCCGACAAAAGAAAATTATTATACTACGGGTCACCTATATTTGGTTGAGGTTTTTTTGCTTTGATTATTGATTTACCTTGACCTTAAGGTTTTATTTTTTTGTGTTTAATTTATACCCTAGAAAGGTAGGCATCCTTCCTCCCATGGATCTCTGGCATTCCACCAGGGTTGGTGGGTAGGAGTTGAATTCGGTCTGAAAGAGATTTTGAAGAACAGCTTGGCCAAAGAAGGCATCCCGATGGGAGGCTTTATCCAGGCAGTAGTGGGCTGTGAAGGCGTGTACCGAAGCCCAGGTGGCTGCTCGACAAATGTCATCGATAGACACAGAGTGGAGATTAGCCATGAAAGCTGCCATGGCTCTCACATTATGAGCTCTGACATGGCCTTGAAGAAGAAGATCCTTATTTATTTTATTTTATTTACAATCTCTTATATACCGCACTATTCATCATCAGCGCGGTTTACATATAACAAAATGCTCAGTACAGTTAACACGTATGAGTTTACAGGTAACGGGGTACAAAACTTGGATAACCGGGGTAAAACTATTTACAAAACTTGCTACATAGGGTTATATGAACAGAAGTTTCATAGAAACATAACCACCACTATGGGCTTGAGTATCAAATTTGGTTTGTTGTTGAGATACCATAATATGTCTGGAATTGGTGTCGCTGGGTGTCTTTGGGCTCTAGGGGATGTTGATTGGGCTCTATAAGGTACTTGTTGAAGAGGTGGCATTTGAGAGCTTTCCTAAACTGTGGTAGGCTCTTAATAGCCCGGATATCAGGAGGTAATGCATTCCAGCATCTTGGGGCACTGAGACTAAAGGCTCTATTGGCTGTCGATTTGGTGCAAACAGTTAGAACCTTTGGAACTTTTAGGGAGTTTATAGACGTGGATCTTCTTGCTCTATTTGGGGGTGTGATCTGGATGAGTGAGGTTAAGGATGCAGGTGAGAGGTTGTTAACAGATTTAAAAGTGGTTATCAAGGTCTTGAAGACTATTCTAGCCTGGATGGGTAGCCAATGCAACTGTATCAGCAGAGGTGTCACGTGGTCGCTCCTGGAGGCTCCATGGAGGACTCTTGCTGCCGCATTCATGGCTAGCTGCAGCGGGTTCAATGTAGATTGTGGAAGACCTTGTAAGATGGCATTGGCATAGTCAAAATGAGGTATGATCAACGCCTGGAAAATTGTCCGGAAATCAGTTGGTTCAAGCATGGAACGTAGATGCCTAAGAGAGCGGATCTTGTGGTATACCGATCTGACTATGTTTCCTATGTGGGCCTTCATATCCAGATGTTGATCTAAAGTGACTCCCAGGTAACGTATTGAGGGTTTAGATTGCAGCTCAGCCTCTTTTACATTCAGAAATTGTGGTGGGGTAAAGTTGGGGTTCCTCGAAATGAAGAGTACTTCCGTTTTCTTATGTTGTATTCTGAGGTTTTGAGAAAGAAGCCAGTCAGATATTGCATTGAAACAATTTGTCAGTGGGGAGAGGTCCATATGCTCAGTCGAGAAGGGTATGTACAGCAGGACGTCGTCTGCGTATAACATGCAATCAACATTGAAGGACCGGATGATATTACAGATTGGCTGCATGTAGATATTGAACAAGAGCGCAGAGAGGGAGGAACCTTGTGGGACTCCCTGGCTTTGGTGGAACGGTTCTGAATTTATCCCTCCAGAACGAACATGTTGCCATCTTTCGGACAGGTAGGATCTGCACCATTCAAGCGCTCTTCCATTAATGCCTTTGTCACTCAGTCGTCCTAATAGAAGCTCGTGGTTTACTGAATCAAAAGCTGCAGCGATGTCCAGAAAGATGAGAGCAAATCCTTGATGAATGTCATCCATGCCGGTGATTATCTTGCAGAAGAGAGTGGTTAGCAGGGTTTCAACTCCATGGAATTCCCTAAAACCATGTTGGCAAGGGTCTAACGGTGCGGCGGAGTCAATGTGATCCTGCAATTGACGTTGAGCCTCCTTTTCAATGATCTTCGCGAGTAGTGGGATGCTGGAAATCGGTCTATAGGATTCTACCTGTTGGGGATCAAGCTTGCAGTTCTTTAGCAGTGGTCTGATAGAGGTGTGTTTAAGTTCTGAGGGGAAAGAGCCGGTTGAGAAGGAGAGCTTCATTATTTTGGATAGTACTTGGCTGAAGTGACTGTGAAGCTCCTTGAGCCAAAAGGCTGGGCATGGATCGGACTGGGCAGTGGTGGTATTAAGGGCTGCAACAGTGTCTTCAATTCCTCTCTTGGAGGGGGTAGAGAACATGGTTAGGGTTGCTTGGCAGTTTTGATCTGTGGCGGTAGTTGTCGTGGAGGTTTTGTTGGTCTGGCATATCTTGGATTGGATGTAGGTTGCAAAATCTTGTGGGTGTATCTCATATGGAGGTCCAGATGATGGTTCCTTCGATAAAGTCTTTACCAGTTCAAAGAGGTCATGTGGTTTATTAAGCGATCTCTTTAAGGTATCAGAGTAGTACTGCTTCATTGTATCGGTGATTGTGTTGCGATGCGCAGCCAGATGAAAGTTGTAAGTTGTCTGGTCCTTTGAAGAATGAGATCGGCGCCAGCGTTTCTCTAGTTTCCGTAGTTGGTTAAGCGATGCTCTAAGATCAGCTGAGTACCATGGGGCGCTCGCTCTTTTACCTAGAGGCTTGTTGGTTGGTGTGTGTAGGGTGATTGAGCTGAGGCTATTGTTCCAATGGGAAATTAGGTCGTCAAGGTTCTGGGTGGTATCAGAGATGAGTTGTTGCGTTTCCACAAGGATAAGATCTCTGTTGTATGGCTTGAAACATCGAGAGGGCGGTCTTGCAGAGTTGCTTTGTATTTTGTTGATTTTCGTGTATGTTTTGTGAGAAGGAATCTGGATGATGATCAGTTTGTGATCTGACCAAGGAACAGAAGTTATAGAAGTTATGGGGTCCTGGGCTGGGTTAAGAGATGTTTGCGGGGAGAACACTAGGTCCAGGATATTTCCCTTAATATGAGTAAGATCTTTAACTAATTGCTTGAAGCCAAGATTTTCGAGGGCATCGAGGAAGGCTGATGCTTGGTTTTCTTGTAGTGTAGGCAGGTTAAAGTCGCCTAGTATCCAATTTGGGATGCTTGGGTTATGAGTGTTGGATGCAAGATCGATGATGGCTGCAAGATCGTCTGGGGAAGCTGAAGGTGCTCTGTAAAGCAGGTTGATTGAGCAGCGTTTGTTGGAAATGGTTACTCTCATAAGCAAAGGATATGCATTGAGCAATCCATTTAGATAAAGTTCTTTTGGAGACTGGAAGTCCCAAATGACTAGAGTCAAAAGCTATAAAAAGTTGTGAGGACTTTCTATTTTGCTGTGTCCTCTGTAGGTAAAAGGCTAAAGCTCTTTTACAATCCAAAGTATGAAGGTTTCTTTCTGCATTAGAGGCGTGAGGCCTCGGAAAAAATACAGGAAGATAAAACTGATTGATTCAAATGAAAAGGCGAAACCACCTTTGGCATAAAGTGTGGATGAGTTCTAAGAACAACCTTATCATGATGAAACCTAGTATAAGGAGGATCAGCCACTAAAGCTTGAAATTCACTAATGCAATGTGCAGAGGTGATTTCAATTAGGAAGATGACCTTCCAGGTCAAAAACGTAAGGGTTGTAGTGGCTAAAGGCTCAAAAGGCGGCTTCATGAGCTGCTCGAGAACTAGATTTAGATCCCATGCCACCGGTGGTGGCTTAATGGGAGGTTTGGTCAACAGAAGACCTGTCATAAATCTGGATATGAGTGGATGAGAGGAAATTGGTTGTCCATTCAGAGGCTTATAAGAAGCTGCAATTACACTAAGATGGACTCTTACCGAATTGGTCTTTAGACCAGAATTCGATAAGTGAAGGAGATACTCTAGTATCGATTCTAAAGGTATGACAAGGGGGTTTAATCCCTTCTTGGAGCACCATATAGTAAAACGTTTCCACTTGAAGGCATAAGATCTTCTTGTGAAAAGTTCTCTAGAAGCCTGAAGGATATCCTTTACCTGTTGGGACAGGTTGAAATCCTGGAGGTCTAAGCCTTCAGCAACCAGGCCGTGAGATGCAGGGACTGGGGAATCGGTGCCATAGCGTCCCATCCTCTTGGGAAAGGAGATCTGGAGCATGCCCTAACTCCAGAGGTGCAGCTTGAGAGAGATGTAGAAGCAGGGGATACCACGCTTGGCGTGGCCATCATGGTGCTATGAGAATCATGCGACCCCTGTCTCTCTGAAGCTTGAAGAGTGTTTTGGGGATGAGGAGAATGGGTGGGAAGGCATAAAGGAAGTCCTGACCCCAGTGAAGGAGGAAGGCATCCCTTGCCTGACAATTGTGAGCCGGAATCCTGGAACAGAACCGGGGAAGTTTGGCATTTAGTGGACTTGCAAAGAGGTCTATGTCTGGAGTGCCCCAGAGATGAAAAATCTTTGCCACCTGGTCTAGGTGGAGAGACCACTCGTGAGGCAGCAGTACTCGACTGAGTTTGTCTGTCCAAAGGTTTTGAATACCTGGCAGATATACCACTAGAAGGTGAATTTGATACTCTCTGGCGAGGGCCCACAGTCGTAAAGCTTTGTTGCATAATGACAGAGAGCCTGTCCCGCCCTGCTTGTTCACATAGAACATGGCTACTCGATTGTCTGTCTGGAGTAAGACTGTCTTGTAGCTGAGCTGGGCGTGGAATACTCGAAGAGCTAAATAGATTGCTCTTAATTCCAGGAAGTTTATATGTAGACCAGCCTCCTGTGGAATCCAGGTGCCCTGGGTAGAGAGATGATTCAGGTGTGATCTCCAACCCACCTGTGATGCAGCTGTTAGGGTGGCCTGAAAAAGGGGTTGATGGAAAGGAGACCCCACTGTCCGATTTTCTAGTGATTGCCACCATTGGAGGGACAAAATTAGTCGTTGAGAGTTTATGATTTTGTCTGATAAATGTCCTGTGGCCTGTGACCTGTGTCCACTGTGTGGATAGGGTCCACTGAACTGCTCGCATGTGGAGGCGAGCATATGGGACTACATGAACTGTGGATGCCATATGTCCCAGCAACTGTAGTAGCTCCCAAGCAGTTAGGGAGGATTTCCCTGCTGCTTGAGAAGCTAGTTGCATTATGCGAAGACACCGAGCCTGTGGAAGGAAAGCCTTTGCCTGTCTGGTATCTAGACAGGCCCCTATGAATTCCAAGCATTGGGAAGGAACAAGTTGGGATTTTAGGAAGTTTATTACCAACCCCAAGTATTGGAGGATTCGCATTGTGCGAGACAGTGCAATGCTGGCCTCTGCAACTGTAGAGGCTCGAATGAGCCAGTCGTCTAAGTAAGGGAAGACGAATATCCCCAGGGTTCGCAGAAATGCAGCTACTACTGCCATGTATTTCGTGAATACTCTTGGTGCTGAAGCCAGACCAAAGGGAAGAACCCTGTACTGGAAATGTTTTTTTCCTTGAAAAGGAATCGTAAGAATTTCCTGTGATCTGGATGGATCAGAATGTGAGTGTATGCATCCTTTAAGTCTAGAGAGCAAAGCCAATTCTGGCTCTGAAGGTATGTCGGAAGAGTTCCTAGAGAAATCATTTTGAACTTCTCTCAGAACAGGTATTTGTTCAATTCTCTGAGGTCTAGAATGGGTCGGTGTCCTCCTGTCTTCTTTGGAATAAGAAAATAGGGGGAGCAGAACCCTGCACCCCATTGAAGAATGGGTACCTCTTCTATTGCCCCTTGTGCAAGAAGTGTTGAGACCTCGTGATCTAGCAGATTATCTGCGGAGGTTTGAGAATTTAATTGCCTTAGAATTGGAGGAGGGGGCATGCTGTGAAAATGGAGCTTGTACCCCTCTCCTACAATGGACAGAGTCCAATCTTCTGCTGTTATCTGATGCCATGTGTTGGCAAAGTGCATAACCTGCCTGGGATATTGGGGGTTTGGGGACCCCTCAGAGGCAGGAAGGCTAAGCTCTCTAGGAAGGAGTCAAAGCCCTTGAGGGGGCTGAACCTGCAGAGCTGGTTGGGCTCTCAGGCCTTTTGGCTTCTTTTGCTGTCTAGTTTGTCCCTTTTGGGCAATCTGACCCTGAGTTTGACTCTGCTGGGTATAGGAAGGATAAAATTTCCTCTTTTTGCTGAAAGAGGTTTTTTTTATAAGGCTTCTTTTTGGCTGGAGTGGCTGTAGATTTTGACAATCTATTTAGAGTGGTATTGTCAGTATTTAACTCGTTAGCCTTTTCCTGCCAGTTCTTGCCAAAGAGATTCTCTCCCGTGCAAGGAATGTTGCCTAACTTGTCCTGTACCCAAGCCTCCAAGTCTGATGCCTGAAGCAAGGCAATCCGTCGTGCCCCAATGGCAATAGCAGAGGTTCTGCTAATACATTCAAAGCAGTCAAAGGCTGCACGATTCACAAACTTGGAGGCATCTTGAGCATGCTTAACTAGAGCAAGAAAGTCTTGTCTCTTGTCATCTGGGAGAAGTGGGCTCATAAGCTCCAAGTCTCCTGTAACTTCTTTGAGGAACATTCCCATATATAGTGTATATGAACTGATCCTAGCTGAAAGCATGGAAGCCTGAAAAGTTTGGCGCCCAAAAGCATCCAGAGTCCTGCATTCATGACCTGGGGGATTAGATGCATGCCTCTTTGCACTTTTCATCCTATGCATGGCTGACTCCACCACCATTGAATGGTGTGGCAGCTGAGTCTTTTGAAATCCAGGACATGGTGGGACTCGATACATAGTATCAAGCCTCCTAGAATGAGGAGATGTAGTCAAAAGGTGTCTCCCACATTCTGAGCATCAAGTTATGCAGAATTTCATGGATAGGCAGAGTGGCTGCCTCCTTTGGAGCTTTAGGATATTGGAGAATTTCCAATTCCTTTGCTCTGGGTTCCTGTTCAGGAGCTACTGTGATTGAAAGGCCCTTGGCCACATCACGAATAAAATCCTGAAAAGACATGTCCTCTGAAGGTGACATTCTGCATTGGGGAGAAGAGGGATCTTCCGGGAGAAACCCTCTGGTACCAGCAGAATTGTCAGAGTCTTCGGAATCAGAGGATTCAAAGTATTCCTGACCATGATGCTCATGCAAAGCACAGTCCCGGTATCGATCGAAGTCGGTACCGAGTTGATCCGGTACCGATCTATCGATTCCAGCCAAAGATAGCATGGGAAGAATTCCCACCAGGGCTGGTACCATCGGTACTGGTATCGTCCATACTGGTACCGGTGTCTGTACCAGTGTAGGTACCGGCATCGGTATAGATGTCGGTACCGGTGCCCGTTGAACCATATGTGTCAACGGTACCGCAGATGTGAGAAGAGCTGCAATGCTGCGTTCGATAGCGAGGAACCTCTGGTCTATCGACGCTGCCGATACCTGGGTTCGGTACCGGTGAAAACGGCCGGGACCCCTGAGCATAGCACCAGTAGTTCTTGTGAGGTCGAGGCCTCGAGAACATCCTGGAGCCCCCTTGATGCTTTGGAAGCCAAAGCTTCCCGCCGGGGCTGTTTTGCCGGTGTGGTTCCCTCAAGGGCAATGCTAATGGCCTCTCGATGCTTAGCAGGAGAGCTACCCTTTGAGGAACGGCTTTTTTGTTTAGTGACCTGAGATCAATGGGAGAAAGAGGAGGTTCTTGAAGATGTCGATGCAATGGATCTGGCATCCGAAGAAAAGAGTCATCACCATACAGGAGAGACATTCAGATGGAGAATGTTCAGGCCCTAAACATTTAAGACACTAATCATGGGTGTCAGTGACGGAAATGGTACCGCCACACTTGGTTTTTCCATGTTTCAAGAATATGAGGCCTAATGCCCAAAATGGCGCCTAGCACCGAAAAAGAAAAGTTTCTGAAGAGAAACAGTTCAAAGTATAAAATTCTTGAGAAAAGAAAAGTAAAGAACCGGTGGTACCGGTAGGCATCTGTCAAGTGGAGGCACACGCGACCACAAGAAAACAATTTTAAAGACGGAATTTTCTGTGGTGACAGGATATGGGTCCTGTCGGCTCCGCGGAAAACGAAGAACTGAAGAGGGACAGTTGGAAAGGTGGGAAGGCAGCGCGCATGTGCTGAGGGATGCTCCCAAAAGCGTTCCTATTGGACGCTGGGGAGCGTTCTCACGCAGGCTCCGTCGGTACCGACGATACCCATATGTGAAGACTACATTCCTGCTTGTTCCTGGAGATATGGAGCTCACTCTGAGGAGAAGGATGTTACCAGTGGTGTGCCCCAGGGATCTGTCCTTGGTCCGATTCTTTTTAACATCTTTGTTAGTGATATAGCGGAAGGGCTGTCGGGTAAGGTTTGCCTCTTTGCGAATGATACCAAAATCTGCAATAGAGTAGACACCCAGGAAGGTATAGATAACATGAGGAGGGATCTAGCTAAGCTTGAAGAATGGTCTAGAATTTGGCAGCTGGGATTTAATGTTAAAAAATGTAAGGTCATGCATTTGGGCTGCAGAAATCCAAGGGAGCAATATAGTATAGGGGGTGAAGTACTTTTGTCCACTAAAGAAGAGCAGGACCTAGGCGTGGTTGTGTCTGATGATCTTAAAGTAGCTAAACAGGTAGAAAAGGCGACGGCAAAAGCTAGAAGGATGCTTGGGTGCATACGGAGAGAAATGGCTAGCAGAAAAAAGGAGGTGATAATGCCTCTCTGTAAGTCTTTGGTGCGACCTCATTTGGAGTATAGTGTGCAATTCTGGAGACCGCACCTTCAAAAGGATGTGAACAGGATGGAGTCGGTGCAGAGGGTGGCTACTAAAATGATTAGTGGTCTTCGTTATAAAGCATATGAGGACAGACTTAAGGATTTTAATATGTACACCTTGGAGGAAAGGCGGTATAGAGGTGATATGATTGAGATGTTTAAATACCTCCATGGTATAAATGTTCAGGGAGAGAGCCTCTTTCAACTGAAAGCAAGTTCTGCTATGAGGGGACATGGGATGAGGGTGAAGGGAGATAGATTCAGGAGTGATATGCGGAAATATTTCTTTACAGAAAGAGTAGTGGATCCATGGAATAGTCTCCCAATGGAGGTGGTAGAGATGAGGACAGTAACTGAATTCAAAAAAGCATGGGACAAACACAGAGGATCTCTAAAGGTAAAAAGGGGACTGTTATAGTTGTTGATATGGAAGGACAGACTAGATAGGCCATGTGGTCTTTTTCTGTCGTCATATTTCTATGTTTTATGTTAAGTTTAATATATACCACTCCTTCCTAAGATCAGGGGCGGTTTACAAGTGCACTGAAATAAATAAATAAATCTAGCATGGTGTGCACCTGGAATAGGGGTGCGTGCCTGTTCAGTGTAACAGAGTCCTCCAACCAGTGCTACCTGCACTGGGACATATCGGGAACTCCCTCAATCAGTCAGCATGGGTCTGGGCCATCCCCATACTAATTTTTGTTTACTACAACACACTAAAGCACACTTCCTTAGCGCACTTTAATAAATATGCCTCTAAGTCAATGGTTCCCAAACCTGTCTGGGGGGCTTCCCAGCCAGTTGGGTTTTCAGGATATCCACTATGAATATTAGAGAGTTTTGCATACACTGACTGCCTCCATTGTATGCAAATCTCTCATAAGCATATTCATTGTGGATATCCTAAAAATTAGACTTGTTGGGGAGCCCCCCAGGACAGGTTTGGGAACCACTGCTCTAAGTTATAAACAAAGTATCTGTTAATTTGCAGAAAGCATTTTCCTTTAAAATCTGCATAGAGGTAAGGATATGTTACATAAATATATTATGGATAAAAGAAATGGTTAGATAATATGAATAGTAAATGCATCATATTTCTATACTGCCTTTTTACCAAAACTATTATACCAAAAGTGGTTTGGGGCATAAATTAAAATGTAGCATAATTCTGAAATACATTCAAATCCATTAATAATCCTAAATACAGATTAACCCACCTCCTATTCTCACTTGGAAGTGAAACAGAGTGCACCAAAACCTACAATAAGTCACATTGATAAATGTACGTCCGCCTCAAAAAGCCCTTATGCTAATAAGCAAAATATAAGAACTGAAGATGTGCCACATTGGGTCAAACTACAGTCTATGAAAACTAGCATCGTCTCTCCACCAGTGGCCAAGTCTGATCAGAAGTACTCAACAGTATCCCAAGGAGTAGGTCTATTCCCAAGGAGCTAAGCAGTGGCTTTCCCAAGCAGATGTGGTTAGTAATGGTTTCTGGATTTTTCTTCCAGGAACCAAGCTATGACAACAGCCTTGACCACATCCTCCAGCAATCAATTCCACTGTTTAATTGTGCACCTATTGAAAAATCTTCTACCCAATAGCTTAATGGAATGTTCACAATTTGCAATGGTGAAACAACTATTCGAAATTTACCTAATCTGCCCAATATTTTATAGATCTCTATCACAAGTTCTTTCAGCTCTGTCTTCTCCAAGCTAAAGACCCCTCACCTGTTTAGTCATTCTTCATAGGGATATTTTCCAACCTCTTCCTAATTTTGGGTGTCTTCCTTGTACCCTTTCTAGTTCTTTTTTTGAAATGGGGTGACCAGAACCGAAAACACAATACTCAAGGTGTGGTTACACCACAAAATGATAAAGAGGGCATTATTATATTCTCCATTATATTCTTCAGCCCTTTCAGATTAATTTCTATTTGCTTGTTTGACTGCTGTTGCACACTAAGCTGATTATTTCAATGAATTCTCCATGATGACTCCAAGATCTTTTTGTTAGATTGCAACGCCTTATATGGAGCCCACCACTGTATACCTGTAGCTGAATTATTTTTCCCCCATGTGAATTATTATGCAGTTGTCCACATTAAATCTCATTTGTCATTTGGATGCACAGTCCTCCAGTCTTGGAAGGTTCTCCTGTAACTTCTCAAAATCTGATCACTGCCCCGCCCCCCTAATCCGATCCCCAATCACTGCACCTCCCTTGAGCACGACCTCCCTCAGTTCAATAGCTGACCCTTCACCACCCTCCACTAGTGTACAGGGCAAGGGTGATCCCCTCCACTCCCATTGCATTGTAGCCCAGGTACAAAATGAAACTAACACTAGGGGCCAGCTTCATGGCGAGAACAGAAGGGGACTTCTCTTGCCTTATATACTAGACAACTAGGGATACTTTTGGGTAAGTGATGGAACAGCACAATCTGAGTAGATCAAATTGCTGGAAGGGTTGCACTCCATGTTGGAGAGGGCATTGAGTCAAACAGGATTAAAGTTTTGCAGGAAACAAAATACATTGTAGAATCTCTATGGATAGAAATTCCATGAAAAATGATAAAGCGATGGCAGTGGGGGTGCACTACCAAACGCTTAGCCAGAATGAGAAGATGGATGATGAAATTCTAAAAGAAATCAGGGAAGCTAACAAAAGTTACACCACAATAATAATGGGTGATTTCAATTACCCTGGTATTGACTGGATCATGGCAGGACATGCTAGGAAGACAGTTTCTAGATGATATAAATGACCAACAAGAGGGGAAGCTACAGTATTTTGGACATAGTCCTTAGTGATTTAATAAATAGAGGAAGGATGATAAGGAAATCCACAGAGCTACCTTTTAACTTTCAAAAGGGAGACTAAGATAAAATGAGGAAAATAGTTAAGAAAAAACTAAAAGCAGCAGCTGAAAGACTAAAGATTTACATCAAGCATGGGTGTTGTTTAAAAATACTATCTTGGAAGCCCAGACCAGATGTATTCTATAATTTAAGAAAATCGGAAGGAAGCCCAAAACACTGCCAGCATGATTTAAAGGTGAGGTCAGAGAGGCTGTTATAGACAAAAAAAAGCATATTTCAGGAAATGGGAAAATGAGCCAAATGACAAAAATGGGAAACATAAGCACTGGCAAGTTATATGCAAGTCATTGATAAGGCAGGCAAAGGGAGAATTTGAAAAAAAGCTTGCCGTAGAAGCAAAAACACATAATAAAAACATTTTCAAGTACATTCATAGCAAAAAAACCTGTGAGAGAGTCAGCTGGACGATTAGATGATAGAGGGGTAAATGGGGCACTGAGGGAGGACAAGGCCATAGCGGAGAGATTAAATAATTTTTTGTTTCAGTCTTTAGTGAAGAAGATGTAGGGAAGTTTTCCATGCCTGAAATGGTATTTAAACATGATCAGAATAATTGAAAGAAATATTGATAAACGGGAAGATGTATTACACCTATATTATAAACTAAAGAGTA
This sequence comes from Ichthyophis bannanicus, assembly GCA_033557465.1. NCBI lineage: Eukaryota > Metazoa > Chordata > Amphibia > Gymnophiona > Ichthyophiidae > Ichthyophis > Ichthyophis bannanicus. The sequence continues at coordinate 110,576,384 of CM066049.1, read as the reverse complement.
GCAAATCACCTGGACTAGGAGGTATACATCCAAGGGTGTTGAAAGAACTGAAATATGAAATTGCAGACCTACTATTCGTAATCTGTGAACTATCATTAAAATCATATGTAGCACCTGAAGACTGGAGAATGGCCATTGTAATTCCAATTTTTAAAAAGGGTTCCAGGGGTGATCCGGGAAACTACAGAGCACGCCGCCGGAGTGATCAAAGGGCAGTGGCCCTTTAAAAGCGGCGTGCTCCATCGGAGGAGCAGAGCATGCCGCTGGAGTGATCAAAGGGCGGCGGCCCTTTAAAAGCTGCGTGCTCCATCAGGCGTGCCCATGCCTGAGGCCTCGCCAGAGGGCCCTTTGGCATGGCCCTTAGGCGCAGGCCCGGGAGCGCTCTGGTGTGAGCCGTGAACCCTGCTTCCCCTAATCATCACAGCTGCCTGGAGTCAGACCTGGATCCGGTTAGGCATGATCGCTCCTCCACACTTCTCCTCCAGACCTCAACCATCTCGCCAACACCTCCTTCCTTCAAGCAACTTTCCTTGACTTGCTGCCCACTGCCGACATTGACCTTTCTTTCCATTACCCGCCTGTACTTGCTACCCATTGTCTGCTTAGTACTGTTACCTACTGCCTGCCTAGAGCTGCTAACCATTGTTTGCACTGAACCGCTACCCACTGTTTGCCTAGACCTGTTGCCCACTGCCTGCACTGAACTGCTACCCAGTACTTGCACAGAACTGCTGCTCACTGCCTGCACCCCAGCAGAACTGCTGCCCAGTACTACTCTGAACTGCTACCCATTGCTGCACAGAACTGCTACCCAGTGTTGCCTAAACCTGCTACCCAGTGTTGCTTAGAACTTCTTCCCAGTGTTGCACAGTACTGCTACCCATTGTTGCTTAGAACTGCTACCCGTTGTTTGCTCAGACCTTGCTGCCCACCCCCATGGCCCCACATCTCATTACCCTTCTCTCCCTCATCCAACTGCCTTCCCTCCTATCAACACCCTCCCTCCTCCCCTACCCTCCTCACTTCTCACTCCACTCTCCCCCTAGCTTAGCATCTGCTTTCGAGCCTCTCCACACTATCCCCTGCACTTACCCAGCCCCCCTCTCCACCTTCCTCACTTCTCCCTCCATTCTGCCCCCAACCCTAGCACCTGCTCTCGAGCTTCTCCACACCATCCCCCGCATTCAACCTGCCCCCCCTCTCTTTAAGGCAACCCCACCCTCACTTCCCCCGTACTATCTCCACTTTACCTCGCTCTCTAATACTCATTCTCCTTCTCTCATCAGGTAATATCAACCCTAACCCTGGTCCCCCCCCCCCCGATTTCTCCCCCACTCTAAAGATAGGGTACGTGAGGAACTATCTAATCTCATCCACATCCCACTCCTCCCTTCCACCCCCTCCCAGTCATCCCACAATCACTCACCCATAAATATCATCTCCAACCCTACCCCCAAAAATCCCTCACATAACCTACCCGGCACCATCAAATTATCCCTCATTTCCACCCCCCCCCCCTCATATCCCTCTCGGGGAGCACATACACCCAAATATACCCACCCTCACCCTTTTCCATCTAAAGCTCGCTACCACCCTAAAAATAGACCCCTGTGCTATTCTAATAAGAAATCCGCACGTAACTTATCCAACCTTATTCATATCCCTCTCCTCCCCCCCTCTCCACTCTCCTGTTTACTTGCGCCCTATGGAACGCATGCTCAGTCATTAAAAAAAACTCTTTTATTCACGATCTTTTCATCTATAATGCCCTACACCTCCTTGCCCTGACTGACACCGCATCCCTTGCCTCTCTCTGCTATGGGGGCTACCAATTCTCCCATACACCTCGATCTACTGGTCGCGGTGGTGGTGTTGGCCTCCTACTCTCTCCCTCTTGCCAATTCCAACCCCTCCTGCCACCCCAATCACACTCCCCCCTCTCCTTCGAAGTCCACTCCATTCACCTCCTCACACCACTTCCCCTCCGAGTAGCGGTTATTTATCGCCCACCCGACTAGTCCAAATCAACCTTCCTCACCGACTTCGACTCCTGGCTCTCTGCCTTTATGGATCCCTCCTCCCCCACTCTTATTCTTGGCGATTTCAACATTCATGTCGACAACCCCTCTGACCCCCATGCCTCAAAGTTCCTCACTCTTACCGCCTCGTTTGACCTCCAACTTTGGCTCCACTGCCCCCACACACCTACATGGCCACTGCCTTGACCTAATACTCTTCTTCCACGACAAAATCCTCAAAATTACCCTCCAATTCCATACCCCCTCATTTACCTCCCCTCCTCCCCATCCATACTCCCCTCGCCACCCTCTCCTCCTTCCCTTCGATCTCTGATGAAGAAACTACACACCTTCTTTCCTCCTCCAAATCCACCACCTGTTCTTCAGACCCTATCCCCACCCATCTCCTACGTTCCATCTCCCTCACCATTGTCCCCTCCATCACTCATATCCTCAACCTTTCACTCTCCACTGCAAATGTCCCCACTGACTTCAAACACGCTGTTGTCACACTCCTCCTCAAGAAACCCTCACTTGATCCCACATGACCTTCTAACTATCAACCCAACTCCCTCCTTCCCTTCATATCCAAACTATTAGAACGAGCAGTCCACCGTCGCTGCCTTGACTTCCTCACCTCCCAGGCCCTCCTGGACCCACTTCAATCCGGCTTCCGTCCCCTACATTCCACTGAAATGGCACTCACTAAAGTCACAAACGACCTGTTCCTGGCTAAATCCAAGGGCCTCTACTCTATCCTCATCCTTCTTGACCTTTCTGCTGCCTTTGACACCGTGGACCACGACCTTCTACTCATCACCCTCTTCTCGCTTGGCTTCAAGGATTCCGTACTATCCTCGTTCTCCTCCTACCTCTCCCATCGCTCAGTGTATGCTCTGGTGGCTCCTCCTCCCCTCCCCTCCCCTACCCCACTCCATGTAGGAGTACCCCAAGGATCTGTCTTGGGCCCCCTCCTCTTCTCTCTCTATACCCACGGCCTTGGCGTGCTCATCTCCTCCCATGGCTTTCAATACCATCTCTATGCCGATGACTCCCAAATCTACCTCTCTACACCTGATATTTCCCCGGCAACCCTAGTCCAAGATCTCTGCCTGTCTTTCGGACATCGCTGCCTGGATGTCTCATCGCCGATTAAAATTGAACATGGCCAAGACTGAACTCCTTTTCTTTCCACCTAACTCCTCCCCCCCCCCACGTCCCCCTCTCTCAATCCATGTGGATGGATCTACTATCCTTCCTGTTCCCTCGGCCCACAATCTGGGGATTATCTTTGACACCTCTCTCTCCTTTTCTGCTCATATCCAGCTTGTAGCTAAGACCTGCTGCTTCTTTCTCTACAACATCAGCAAAATCCGCCCCTTCCTCTCTGAACACACTACCAAAATGCTTATCCACTCCTTAATCTCCTCTTGCCTTGATTACTGCAACCTACTTTTCGCTGGTCTTCCCGCTAGCCACCTCCTTCCCCTCCAATCTATACAAAATCACGCCACTCGACTAATCTTCTGCCAACCTTGCCATGCCCACATTACTCCTCTTCTCAGGTCACTTCACTGGCTCCCTGTCCAATCCCGCATCTAATTCAAGCTTCTCCTGCTAACCTATAAGTGCATCCACTCTATGGCCCCTAACTACCTCTTATCTCTCCCTACATCCCCTCTCAAAATCTGCGCTCCGCTAACAAAATTACTTCTATTAATGCCTTTCATACGCACTGCGAACTCCAGACTGCACTCCTTTCACCTTGCTGCACCTTACGTCTGGAACAGCCTACCTGCGTCTGTGCGCCTGGCATCCTCCTTGGCCCTCTTCAAATCCAAATTGAAGATCCACCTCTTCACTGTTGCATTCAGATCCTGACTCCTTCCTCATCTTACCCTAACCCATGTCATCATTTATGACCAAACTACTGACCAAACTGTACCTTGCGCAGAACTGACCAATGCTCTATACTGTTCTAACTTATGTTTTGTTCTAACTAGATTGTAAGCTCCGATGAGCTTGACTCTGATGGGCAGGGACTGTCTCTTGTATGCTAGCTACCTCTTGTAGGTCAGCTGTGCAGCGCTGTGTGCATGGCGCTTTCCAAGTGCTGAATAGAAGTAGTAGTACTGGTAAGCCTGACGTACCGTAAGTACCAGGCAAAATGTCAGAAATCATTATAAAGAATAAAATTACTGAACATGTAGATAGTCCTGGTTTAATGGGAGAAAGCCAGCATGGATTTAGCTAAGGAAAGTCTGGTCTTACTAATGTGTTATATTTTTTTGAAGGTCTAACTAAACAGGTAGAGAAAGGCGAGTCAGTCGATATAGTGTATCTGGATTTTCAGAAAGCCTTTGACAAGGTCCCTCATGAGAGACTCATATCGAAATTAAAATGTCATGGGATAGGAGGAAGTGTTCTATTCTGAATCAGGAACTGGTTAAAAGATAGCAGAGAGAAGGGCTAAATGGGCAATTTTTTCAGTGGAGAAAGGTGAATAGTGGACTACCCCAGGGACCTTTGCTGGGCCTGCTGCTTGTTAACATATTTATAAATGACCTGGAAATGGGAATAAAAAGAGAGGCGATCAAATTTGCAGATGACATAAAATTATTCAAAGTTGCTAAAACACAAGAGGATTGTGGAAAACTGCACAAGGACCTTGATAAATTGAAAGACTAGATGTCCAAATGGCAGATGAAATTTAATGAGGACAAGTCCAAAATTATGCACCTAGGAACAAAACATCAACTACAGTTACACAATACAAGGTTCCACACATTAGGAACCATCAACCAGGAAAAGGATTTAGGCACCATTGTGAAAAATACGTTGAAACCCTCTACCCAGTGTGAGGCGGAGGCTAAGAAAGCAAATAGAATGCTAGGAATCATAAGGAAAGGCATGAAGAATAAAACCAAGGATATTATAATGCCTCTGTATCGTCAATGGTGCAACTGCATCTTGAATATTGTATGCAATTCTGGCCGCCATATCTTAAAAAGGATATAGCAGAATGAGAAAAGGCACAGAGATAAGCCACCAAAATAGTAAAGGGGATGGAAGGATATCCCTATGAGGAAAGACTTAAAAGGTTAGGGCTCTTCAACTTGGAAAAGAGACAGCCGAAGGGAGATATGATAGAAGTCTATAAATTAATGGAGTAGAACGGGCAATCATAGATAGATTGTTTACTCCATCAAAAAGTAGAAAGACTAGGGGATACTCAATGAAGCTACAATGTAACCCATTTAAAAGTAATAAGAGAAAATATATTTATTCACTCAACATCCAATCAAACTCTGGAATTCGTTACTGGAGGATGTAGTAAAAGCTGTTAGTGTAGCTGGGTTTAAAAAAGATTTGGACAAGTTCCTGGAGGAAAGGTCCTTAAACCATTATTAAAGTGGACTCAGGAAATCTACTGCTTACCCCAGAATTAGCATTGTAGAACCTGTGTGCCTTTTTGGGACCCTGCCAGGTACTTGTGACCTGGATTGGCCACTGTCGGAAACAGGATACTGGGCTTGATTGACCTTGGTCTGACCCAGCATGGCATTTCTTATGTTCTTATGTTCTAGGTTTTGAGCTGAGGGGTGTGTGGGGGGGGGGAGGGGGAAGGGGATTGCAGGGTTATGATCAGGGATTGGATTGAGGAGTGGAGTGGGTACAGAATTGCAGGGTTATGATCAGGGATTGGATTGAGGGGCGAGGCAGTGATAAGGGATTGGATTGGAGCGGTCAAGGCAGTAATCAAAGGGTTAGGGATTGGATCGGGTAGTGGACTGCTTGTTAGTAATTATTTTTTTAAGGTTTGGGCAGCAACTGCACTACCTGATTGCTGGTTGTCTGGGTACACTGAATGACACCTACTGAGGTGATGTTAAGTGTACTCGCCCTTTTGGCAGCCATGACAGTATGTAGTAATGTACTGAACTCTAGCTGTCAGTGTTGGTCATGCTCTACCTCTGTCCATCATCTGCCTCATCCATGCCCAGATGCCAAGTTGTTAGCATGGGATTTTTATCAAGCTGGCTGCACGGTAGACATTAAATCTCATGCTAACTGCTTAGCACACTTTAGTAAACATGTCCCTTTCCATCATCTGCAAATGTGATTGCCTCCTACTTTGCATCCTTTTCCAGATCATTTGTAAATATGCTAAAAAGCACCAACTGTAATATAGATCCCTAGGACACTCCACTATTTTCCTTTCTCCGTTTGGAAAATTGATCATTTAGCTCTAACCTGTTTCCTATCAGTTAGCAATCTACAACAGGACATGGTTTCCCCCACCCTTCCTACTTCCTGCAGTTGGCTGTACCCATGGTTCTCCTCCCAGAGCCTTCCCTGAATGAGAGGTTCTATGCAGAACTAATCCACGATGCATGCATGTATTTATCTGTGATCTGCACACATGCCTGGATAAAAACAAACAAACAGAATTATTTCCTCCTTGACAGCCTCCAAACATCATGATAGGGCACAGAAAAAAATATCAGGGGGGCCAAGGGAGAAATAAATGCACACAAACATACACATATGTGTTTATATTTGTGTATCTTCCTCTTTCTATACACACACATATGCATATAATCAGAAAGACAATGTTACATTTTATGCTACAGATTTCACATTTGGAATCCTAAAATAAAGATTTTTTTCAAATGCTGTTATGCATCCTTAAAAGTTCTCCCCAGACATCCTTAAGATAAACTTTTAAAATAAGCTACTAGAATCTTGTTGCAAGAAAGCCATTTTGTAGCACAAATTACTTGTATCAAATATCATGAAAAAATAAGTGCTTGATGACAATTGGGTACATTTTTTTATGATTTGATTGTCAGTAACAAGGCCCACATGAGAGTGATAAATGTAAGTCTAGGGAAAGCATCTATTTCACTTCTTTGGCAAATTATGCAGCTCGGGGCTTGATAGCACTCGGCAAAATATAAATGTAGTCGAATGGAATTCAAATTGTTCCTCTTTGCCTAAGATGCTTGTAATATCACCAGGGGGTCCTGTTGCAAGATATTTAAAAGAGGCAAGACTTTAAGTAATAGAAGCAGTAATACAAAATTGCCTTTAAACACCGCAAACACCTTTGCTTTGTTACAAAGATGCAATTTACACCTTTTTGTCTAATGGCTTATATATAGAAAGAGAATGGTACACTAATACCATTTCTGAAATTCAGTTACCTTTCCATTGAATGCTAAAATGATCCGTTCAATGGCGTCCCCATATGTCACTTCTGTGATGCTATTTAATTCCAAGTACTTACAGACTCCTAATTTGCTTCCCTGTCAGGTAAGTTTATGCAACTTTACTTCCCCCGCTCCCTGTTTTTTTTATAAATGAATACTGACAAGAAAATGTTGGCAATTCGATTTTGAAATCTTTCAATTATATTTATTAGCATTTCACTTATGCACATTAACTATGTAGCTCTTCATGCCGTGACAAATTATTTCTTTATGATTTATTTATTTAACTGGGCTTATATACCGCTTTTTTACAAGTCAAAGCGGTGTACATCCAGGTACTGTATATATGTTTTCCTTGTCCCCGAAGGGCTCACAATCTATGTTTTTATACCTGAGGCAACAGAGGGTTAAAGTGGCTTGCCCAAGACCACAAGGAGCATCTGTGAGACTAGAAACCCCAGTCCTTCTGGCCCAAGGTTGCTGTCCTCTAACAGGGTTTGAACCCCTGGCCTTCCAGCCTGAGGTAACTTGCCCCATCCACTAGGCCACTCCTCTCTCCAATTAGGCATGAAAGAAAGACGTATCCGGAAGAGATTTCATTCTTTGCTCTTACATATTTATCTCCTTTCAGGACGCACTAGTCTAGCATGCTTCTGTGTCAGGACCATGCCATCTTAGCCCAGTCAGGAGATGTGTGCCATCCTACTGTATTCCCTTTGGGAATGCCTGCGGTGGTCTTGCCTGCCTCTATATAACCCCCAGGATCCTATAGAAGTGTGAGGGTTTGGATAGTGGCTATGTGGTGTACTTATTTGGTGTATGTGTGGTCCAGCTCTACGGCCTAAGTTTCTTTTTTTGACCAGTGTGAAGATTCCCTTGATCGTAAGTTTAATCTGTGTGAAATGTGTTTATGAGTCAGGGGTTATGACCCTTCTATCTGGGTGCTGGAGAGTGGACAAAGAGATGATTAGATTCTTAGAGACTCAAACTGGAGTCTGCCTGTACAGGAAAGGTATGGGGAGGAAATCCCTTTTCCCAGCCAAGGAAAGATAGCATGTGGGAGAGAGAGAGCGAGAGAAAACTTGTTAAGCCCTGTTAAGCAAGGGAATGCCCAGCTTACACAGGACTAACAAGCTTTGAATTGTGATAACAGACCCAAATACTGGGGGATGCCTGAAGAGACATGATATGGGCTGTTACTCCGCATTATACCCCATATATTTGGGCATGCTTCTTGCACATGGCCCTACTGCCTCAAAGTAGTAGGTGGCGGAAATCCCCAAGCTCTGCCAACTGTAGGCATCTGTGGAGTACTACTAGCCTGTCTCCCATGGGCTCCCTCTGTCCACCTACCTTGTGGTCCGGTCCCTCTGGCTGCCCTTGCCACATCTCCCCAACTCTGAAGCAGTGGCACCACGGCTCTTATCATAACAAGAAGTGCAGGGCCTCTAATCCTCACGTATGCATCAGGGTGGTCGGGACAAGCACAGCCTCAGAGGCCGACCTTTTGCATCACAAAGAATGCAAATGGAAGTGCGCACAAGTCTCGGATGTTGAGCACCCGCTGCCATTGTTGTTGCTGCTCCAAGACTAAGAAGGGTTATGCAAGTGTTCATAGGCGGCTGGTCAGTCACTGGCTCAGTCAGGTGGAGGGGACAAGTTAAAAGGAAAGTACTGCACTGGGGGGAAGGGGGGAGGTTGGAGTTGGAGAAGCAATGCAGGAGCACAAGAGCCACTAGACACAAAGAAGGGAAATAGGGAGATGGAGTGACGATACTAGACATAGAGGAGGGAAGAGAGAGAGAAAGGAGAGTGAGAGAGTGAAAGACTGGGAAATAAGAGGCTGGGCAAGGAGAGAGAGATGGGAAGTGTCAGATGGATGGATGTAGGGGAGTAAGCATAAATAAGTTACACTTATACATAAATTAAGTACTTAACTGTTAATGATTGCTTACAACCTCCCCTATGGACATCCCTTCTCCATGAATTTTCCTTGTACTCAAGTTATAAAGCTGAGGTTAAATTGTATTGCTACAATGTAAACCACCTCGATTTAAGGAAAAGCTGTTATATAAATACCGTTGAATAAATAAATAAAGTGAAGATGACAGGAGGGGTGAGAGGAAGTGCCAGATGCAGTTGGCACCATGAGGAGGGTTGAAAAAAAATGGAGGAAAGTAGAAACCAAAGACTGGAACCAACACAATTAGAAAAATATAAGGGCCAGACAACAAAGGTAGAAAACAGCCATTCTCTCTCCCTCGCCCTCAAACGCTCTTTGGTTATCATTCAAGATATTTGGTAGCACTAATATTTCTTCTTGGTTACCCACGCCCAACATCTACTCTGTGCTTAAGATTTGCTACATTATTTTTCCATCTCCTATTCTTCTCCTAAATTATTTATTTTCAACTTTTATTTCTTGGTAAATATTTTTCTTACTTCTAAAACTGCTGTTTAAAGTCTATCTTTCTCACGTTTTTAAAATGAATCTGCCTTTCTTTCTCCATGAAACTCCCTCCTTCCCGTCTCTTGAGGGCACAAAATGAAAACACACATCTTATTATGTCTTGCAGATTTATAGAATCTTAATGCATTTCAGTTTACAAAGATTGTCTGTGGTCATTTGAACGTAGAACAGAGAAAGAGCAGATGTGGTTTTTGTCAGTAAATTAGACTCCACTTCAAGAAAAGATTGTAAACCATCATCTGACTGTGGCTATTGTTCCATCATGAAGTCACATAATCTCCAGTATCATTGGCTGGTGTGAGGCAATGTTCACACACCTGTCTCAGTGATACTAACACTCCTCTGCAGACTACATTTTATGAATTAGCCTCTATAATTAGAAAAAATGTATTTTAAGACTGATGAGTAAGAGGGAAACAAAAGAAGACAAGAATAGACTATAGATAAAAAAAAATTACAGGTATGGGAGGAACGCTAATATATAAAGCACTGAGCGTACTAATAGGAAATAGATAAGACTTTATGGGTGACGCGGTTTTAAACTGTTTGTCCTTGTGCTTAACTGAAGAATGCAGTGCCCAGCATCAAATGATGGTTCTTGAAAGTAAGCAATGGTTGACCGGATGGCATTATCAAACATCCTTTTCCCTGCACCGATTAAAAGTTATATCACAAAGCAGAGAAATGTACGGGACCCTACTACTGAAGTCTGTGAAGTGGTTAGGGCATGCTTGCTATCCACGGGCATGTGCTTATCGGCCATGGCGCGATGGGGCTGGGACTAGGCGGGTTAGGGCTTGGAGCGTAGTCCTTGACTGTGCACTGCACTTAGTGAGGGTATCTTAGCACAAGTGCCCCAATGATGCCTCTATGGGTATGCGCTGAGTTAATTGCACTGCACATTAGTGTACACATCGGTGTGATTAACTGTTGGGAACATGCTGGTCCCGCCTCCGACGGTTACCACAGAAGCTTTGCACTTATCGTGGATTAAAAACACGCATTAAGTGCACGACCTTTATGGGATTTAGGCTTTGTAAGTTCATTAATCAATGAAAAAGAAATTATTCAGGTACACTGAACTGGAGTTGAAAACTTAACATCATGTTTTTCTAATATTGTCACTTTGGTATCGTAAGCAACATCAGTGTCAAGACAGGAAAGCTTTAAGATGCCCCACTGACTGCTCTGTTTTGCAATGCACATTGCAGGGGGCGAGGAGGAGCGAAATCTAGTTACAGCTTTGCTTAACAGAACACAATGTACGTTGTGCCACCAGCACATTTCACTTGCTCAGTACTTTACTAAGACCGCACAGGTGGAAGACGCCTTTACCTTTTGGGGCCCTTTTGCTAAAGGTGTGTTAGACGCCAAAAGCTAATGCATATTTAGTGCAAACACTAGTCTGTGTCAAGTGCAAAGCCTCCAGAGTAACTGTCAGGGGTGTGACCAGAATGTTCCCGACAGTTAACGTAACATAGTAACATAGTATATGACAACAGATAAAGACCAGTAGTTGTACCCATCACTCCGTGCAGGTCACCCTCTCTATTTGTTGAAGTATAAAAGATGGTTACATTTATTTTGATTTTATCCTCTTGCTATAATGGGATCCTCCGTGTCTGATCCAGGCCATTTTGAATTCCATTACTGTACTTTCCCCCACCACCTCCAAGCCTCAGTTATGAGCAGATGAGTGCCCTAATGAACGGCGCCACCTACTGAGGCGGCAGTAGGGCAGCCCTGCTAATAGCAACACTGACAGTGTGAGATGTGTGTCCCTGCAACATGCTCCCCTCGCCCATTCAGCACTCCGATGCACACGTGGCAGTTAGCTCACGAATCAGCCTGCAGTGACCATTACATCTTCTGTGCACAACATTGCATAAAGGTGTGCAAAGTGACCACTGTGTCTTTTAATGTGACCATGTAGCTTCTTATTTTCCTCAAGAAATACTCTTGTTGAATAGATTGTAAGCTCTGTGGAGTTGGTACTGTCTAATGTGTAAATGTATATACTGTGTATGCCTTGGAGCGCTATACAAGTGATAAGTACTAATAATATAGTAAACCACAATACCAACTATAAACACCCTGTTAAATTATAGAAGATAAATTATTGATACAGAGGCTCAATTACATAGAGATAGTTATTAGACATACACCATTTAATTATGGACAGATGGGCTAAAAGAGGCTGAGACATGCACAATGGCACTTAGGAGAGACAGTAGGAAAATATGGCAGGAGCAAGAGATAGGAAGCGCAATAGTTTATCCTTCAAGTTTAGCCAATAACATCAACAAGCACTATTCTTGCTTTTCACAGGGTGTGTGAAGTCCACCTTTGCTTGTAAGCTATCATAAGATAAGTCTCTGCAAAGAGATACAACATCAGACAGAACATTAAGGCTGTCTGACATCTAAACGAGTCAGGCCTCAGCAAGACTGCAGAGCTGGCATGCAGTTGATCTGTGATCTTATCCAAAATGCAGTGAACTGCAGAGTGACACAACGTCCCATCAAGAGTAAAAATGGTAAAATCTGAAGAAAATGGTTCAATTCCTGTCCAGAAAAAACTAGAAAAGTGTCTTTTGAAAAGAAAACTCTTTAGAGTTAAAAAAAAAAAGAGATTAAAAAAAATATATATATATTTATCTTTATATATGATCTAAACTAGACACGTCATACTGAGGGGATCCATCTGCACATGCTAAATTTTGAGAGAGGGGGAAAAATAATTGGTCAAGCGAAAAAGGCATGGCAGCAAAGGAAAACAGTGAGTAAGTGGCACAGGAAAGGAAAAGATTTGGCTTTTATACAGATGCTGATGAGAAATCCACATTCCTGTGGCAACCGAAGGGTTTCTAATTCCTCATTCTTATTGTAACGTCTGATCATTCAAAGAAGAGATGTGTCCCCTTGAGTTCTATAATCTGTGGCTTAGACAGCGAGAGGAAAATGAGAATCTCTACCATGAGCGAGCAGGTCAGACGTACTGACTGGACGGCCGTGGAAGGTCTGGCAGTTTAGAGAAAGATGAGAAGCGCGTCACGCCATGGCACCTGAACCTGCAAAGGCACACTGGCAGACACTGGATGACGAGGCATGGCAATACCACCTGGTAGCTTTTGCTCCTCACAGATCGCCCATACCGAAGTCAAGTAGCAAGCAAGGACTGAGAGCAGAGATATAAAACATCCTTTACTGCAATTCCCTGACAGGTGTTTTTGGGCAACAGTGCAATTTGTTTAGTTACCTGTGGAGAAATCTTATAAAGCAGCCATATGGCCCTCTGATGAATGAAGGCCATTATGCCTTTATGACCAGCTGTACTCGGAAAAATAACACAGATTTCACTGAATACCATGTTCTGTTCCCGAAAGAGGGCAAAAAGTTCCCTTTTCTATGATGTCTCATAATTAGTCAGAGTATAAACACTTTTCCACGATTACAAAACTTACAACAAAGGAGATTCTTAAAGGTATAAGCCACATGCTTAGGATTTATCAACGATTATTTTTCCAAAAAGGCACAGAACAGGTAAACATGCTTTAACTTTCTGGGTTTGGGGTATTTTCTCTTCCAAGTCATCCATCCAGAACATCAGCCTCACCCGGAAGAGCTGCTATGAGCATTCATATTAAGACCTTAAGTTACAAGAGAGATGGAATCCTGCCAACTTAGCCAACTGCACTGAATTATCTGCCATATTTCTTCCTCCCAATCCCTAATTAGCTAATTCCCAAGACTGCTCAAACGTCAGGAGGATGAGCAAAGTCAGCCAACATCATTTATCATACCCTGCTGAGATTGGAAAAGTCAAAGGAAGAGACTCCGACATATCAAACTCCTGAGATTAAACACATAACAAGAGGGCTTGCAATGGAAATGCTTGCAACCAATAAGCGTGACTCTTTCTATGACTGGCAATCCATAACCTTTGCTGAACTCTGGATACTCTCTCCGGGCTGGGAGAAGTCATTCGAAGCTTATGCTCAGTGGAACTGTACGTCACACAAAGGGTAATTTTTTCTAATTTGTGCAGTAAGAATGCATATCAATTGTACAATTTTCAAAGGATAAGCATGTTTGCATCTGGCTATTTACTGCACACGAAAGTTTGCATACTTTAGAAGATACGCACATGCTTGTGTAAGCGCACGTGTAAGTCGTATTGCATGTGCTTTCAGTGTGGGCGCGTACAGGACGGAACTTGGTTGGAGTATAGGTGGGACCTCTATTTACATGCACAAGTTGTAAAATATTATAACTTACATGCGCTTCTGAAGGATTTAGGCATGGGCATCTACACCAGCTCCATAGCAGGTATAACTGCCGTAACTAGTGTAAGCAGCACCAACATGTGAATTTCACTTTATAAAATAGGCCCCATATATACACCTGTAGCACACATTAACTGCCCGGGAGATTATAATATTGCCTTCACCATGCCTGTTTTCATTCATGGCAACTTTAGAGACATTTCTAGGTATAAACCTTAGTCTTATGGGTGGAGGAGTTGGCTCAGTGGTTGGGACAGGTTACCTCAGGCCACAAGGCCGGGGGTTCAATTCCCGCACAGGGACAAGCAACCTCAAGCCGGAGGGACTGGGGTCTCTAGTCCCATGGCCACTCCTTGTGGCCTTGGGCAAGCCACTTAACCCTCCATTGCCTCAGGTACACTTAGATTGCGAGTCCTTTGGGGACAAGAGAATAAAAAGTACCTGTTAGTATACATGTAAACCGCACAGATTCTAAAGAGCGCAGTATAAAGAAATAAATAACAATAAACAGCTTTTAGAATTACCCCCAGAATCAGTCAATTAGCAGGTTGAGTGATGTGATTCCGAAGAGTCTGTTTACTAAAGTGCAGTAATGGTTTTGCAGTAATGGCATATGTCAAAACATTGTGTGGTAGCTGCAAAATCTGGGCGGTAAATGCAGGGGGAGTGGCCAGCATTTGCCACATACCACACAGGGCAGTCCATTACTGCACAGACCCATGTTCCCACAATGAGCTCTGGTTACTTCTGATCCCCAACCCCAAGCCAGCTCCGGTCTTTATTGGGGCTTCCCTGGTGAGCCAGTGGTGAATAGTGCAGGAGCTATCGCCCTACGCCCTCTATCATTCAAAATGGCACTGGTCTCACAGTGCTGACAATGGAGGTGGAGCAGGAGTGGAGGGGGCCGCTCCTGCCCTGTTCACCACTGACCCACCAGGGAAGCTCTGGTAAGGACCAAGGCTGGTTGTGTGGCTGGTGGGATTGGGAGCTATCGGGGATGATTGTGGGGCAGGTGGACGAATCCGGAGTCATTGGGACTGATTCAAGGGCTGATCCCAATAGCTTGGTTACACCTCTTGAGGTGGTGTTAGCATGGCTACCAATAGCAATGATGTTGTGGCCATTGCTCATGTGCTCTCACGCCTTCTCCCCACAACGATTCCACTTCTCCTTGCATTTAACACAAAGAAAGCACCAACATTGTTGTGCTATATGCATTTCTCCTGTTTTAGTCGTCAACAGCATGATAGTATGAGTTATCTGTCGCATTAACAGCTATCGCGGCTTAGTAACAGACCCTCCTTAGAAAGGTTTTTGGAGTGGCAGAAAACTTTAGAACATGTCCAAAAAATAATCAGCATATTAGCAGTCTCTAGTTGTTCTGAGGTGGGCTACGTAGACAGATGTTTTCTCTAGGCCACTTTTATTTTTTTGTGCATCATCCCACAGGAAGCTAAATTACAAGCTGCAGTGAAGTAAAGGGTTAATTCAATGTACATGTGCTACATGTTAAAAATATATTGAAAAAGTAATACATATGCATTGAACCACATGGAACCAAATTACAGATATCTGGAATGCTAATAAGCATAGGCACTACTATAAAGTCAAAAACATTGACAACTTGACTGATTTTTCAGGAAGCACTTTGATTGATATAGAAGAAATTAACTATTATTGAAGGCTCTATATGAGACAAGTGCTTTTACAACAAATTTTTAAAAGTCAGTAACTAAAATGACTTGTTAATAGCACTTTAGGAGACTTTATAACACATTGGGATGGTGTGAATACATATATTGTTCATTTTTATGGGACCACTGATGAACTTATGGCAAGTTGACCCAGGAACTGCTGGGTCGCCAGGAGTCAGCATTAACTCAAAGGCACACATTGCATTTTTGACACATAACAGTCTATGTGCATGCTCTAATACATATGGCCCTCTTTCATTTACTTATTATGCACATATGGATGATGATTTGGTGATCATAGGGACGTGCATTCGCTAGCATGAATTAACAAGCATAATGTTGATTTGACAATGTTTAAAAGATAGAATACCCATTAACAAAAACTTTAACATGGAACGTGTGAAACAAATTGGAAAAAAGCACCTGAAAATAAGACAAAAAAAAGACCAAATATCTAAAAAAAAAACAAAACCCCAAAATAGTTTTTCTCTATCCACTGGTAAAATACTCCAAATGCAATGATGGATAGTATATGGGAGATACTCATGGCAAGCTCCAAATAGTTACACATTTTGCTACCATATTCAACAGCAGAATCTGTTGAGCATGGCACATTCCCAGGAGCTCTAAAGCGTCGACAATGTATAGCTTCACTCTAGCTAAGATGATACAACAATAAAAAATGATTATCCATGATGCTTTTTTACACAAATTTTGGCACAGTTTACATAAGTTTACAAGTTCAGTCAGAAAGAGGTTTAGAGACTCATCATGTATTCTTGTAAATAATTTCTATAAATAGCAATGTCAGCTCGCTGACATTCCCCTGTAAATTCAGCAGTATACAAAAGTATACACCCTGTAAATAGTTCTGACAATTTGCTGTTCTGTTATATGTAAAAAGTTAAGAAGTTCTTGTTCTATGTAATGTTATGCAAATGTATGCAATTGTTCCATGTAAACCGCCCCTGATCTCTGGAAGGGGCGGTATAGAAGAAATAGATAAATAAATAAAGATAAATAAATTACTGGCAGCGTATTGCTAGTGGAACACCATGCAAAGTTCAATTGCAGTACCTAAGACTACAGCTTCTCAATCCTGTCTAGCGAGAACTCAGCCAGTTGGGTTTTGAAGATACTGACAATATGCATGAGAAGCATTTTGCATATACTGCATCTCCAGTGTATGCAGATTGATCGCATGCATATTCATTGATAAGCTGAAAACCCAGCTGGCTCTGAGATCACCAGGACAAATCTCGGAAACCCCGACTAAACCCCTTAACTGGGGAAATAGAATGTAGCCTGCCAACCGCTGCCTGTGAAGTGATCGCCAATCAAGTCTGTCCCCTGATCACCGCTGGCATCCACGATCTCTCAGGCCAGTCTACTGTGTCCACAGTGGTGTTTGTCAAACAGCAGCAACTGTCCCGCCACAACTGAAGCAGAGCTTTGTGCGGCTGGTATAGATGGGTAGCCAGTGTAGGTGCCTTAGTACTGGTTAATGTGTGCTCATTGACTAGTTAGCTAGTGAAGCCTGTATGACGGGTAGAATGGTTGGGATGAGCTCTTGCTTGGTCATTTTTATCCAGGTCAAAGGACAAGGATCAAGCGAGGAGGTGGTATTGTTTAGATTTGTGATAATCTTTTCTAGTTGCTGGTTGGACAAAGGATTGAATGTTGTCCAGGTTTGGTTCCTTGGGGCAACAGAGGAGTGGGTGGAGAGCCAGGATGTTCTGGTGGTGGATGATTGCTTAGACTGCAGAAATTGTGCCATGTCAGCTGGCCACAGGGTGGCATCAGATTTGTTGGCGGTTGGGTTTTTGAGTAGGCTCAAAGCTATGTCGAATAGCTCCCTTGGCCGGTTGAGGGAGAATCTAATTAGGTTGGTATGGTATTCCTTTTTTTTTTTTTTAGGAGGGTGAGTGAGCAGTATTCAGACTGGGCTGTTATTTATTCTGAGTGGTTGGATGGATTCTTATGGTGTCTCCATTTAAGCTCCAGATGCCCGAGCTTGTTCTTTAAGGTTTTGAGCTCAGGTGTGCTCTTTTAATCCTGGTTGGAATGTTGGGTTTAGTAGAATAGGATTATACATGGTTGTTCCATTCAGATATAGTGGAGTCAAGGTTGGTTGGATTAACTTAGATCATAGGTAGGATGTTGGTGATGAAGGAGTATGTCGAACGCCTGAAACCTTCATTTGTGAGACATGGGGGCCTTGTGGGTAGGTGCACTGGAGAGGTTTGGTAGGAAAAAGGTGAGCATGTAGTGATCAAACCAAGGTACTGGGGTGTTTTGAGTCATTGAGGAGAGGTGTTGGTGTGGTCATGTGGCTGGGGTGAGTATGAGATCTAGGGTTCCTCCCCTGGAATGAGTGGATTCTGAGATGATTTGTCTGAGCTGGAATGCTTCCATTGCTTGGAGGAAAGGTAAGGAGTGTTTGTTAGATAAGGTGGGTAGGTTGAGGTCAATAGGAGAATGAACCATGTTTTTGTGGTTGTTGAAACATGCCTCTTTGATTAGTGGTGAGAGGTCACTTGTTCCTACTATTGGTGATCTCTCTGTAAGGCAGACAGATAGGTGTGTGTTGGAAATGATGATACTGTCCAAGTCGTTGGTGGAGCTGGTCATTTTGAATTGGAGGTCCTCCTTGGCAATAATAAGTACACCACTTCCCTTTTGAGTAGTTCTGGGGCAATTAAAGAGCTGGTATGAGGGGATAGTGAGTTGATTTAAAAGGACAATGTTGGATTCTTCGAGTCATGTTTCCATTATACATAGTATGTCAATGTGATTTACCTTAATGTAGTCAATCAAGATAGGGATTTTATTGCGAACAGAACGTGTGTTGATGAGGGTACAATTGAGTGGTTGAATTGTAGGTCAATCTGTTGGGGGAGTAGAAAGTCCGGGGATGGTTGAATTTTGATTAGGTTGTAGGTGTTTCTCAGTTGAGGTTTGGGGGCGAGGGGATGAATTCTGATGTTGTATGGCTGCTATATGATTGGAATGATGGAAGGTGTGATGGAGACATTTAAATACCTCTGTGGCATAAATTCATAAGGGGAGAGCCTTTTTTGATTGAAAGCAAGCTCTGATGCGAGGGGACGTAGGATGAGGGTGAAAGGGGATAGACTTGGGAGAATACTGTGAAAGAGTGGTAGATGCATGGAATAGTCTCTCAGTTGAGGTAGTAGAGATGAGGACAGTATTTGAATTCAAGAAAGCATGGACAACACAGAAAATCTCTAAAGGAAAAAAGGGGACAATTGTAGTTGATATGAAAGGGCAGACTAGATAGGCCAGATGGTCTTTTTCTGCCATGATATTTCTATGTAAATGCAAGAAGGGATAAGCTTGGAGGATTAGCCAGGAAGCAAAATTAAAGATGGAAATTAGATGGGAGTCTTCAGGGAAAATTAACTGCAATGGGTTTAGCAATTATCATCTACTTTCATATTTTGTATTTCTAAATGGACTTTGGTTTCTTTGGAGAATATTCTGTAGCCAATATCTGAAAACACTTATGCAATCCAACAGCAGCAGGCCATGCAAGTGCTTTATTTAAAAAAATAAAGTCCAGGGC
Source organism: Ichthyophis bannanicus (assembly GCA_033557465.1). NCBI lineage: Eukaryota > Metazoa > Chordata > Amphibia > Gymnophiona > Ichthyophiidae > Ichthyophis > Ichthyophis bannanicus. Next base: position 110,557,118 of record CM066049.1, on the reverse strand, counting down.
ACTTCTACATATAATCTTGGTTGTTTTACTTACAAAATGACCGCAGTTATGTGCTTAAAAAGGGGATGTGTTTTTTGGGCTGAACAAAATACTATGGGACTCTTACTCAAACCTGGTAACCGGTTAAAGTGCATTTTAACACATGGCAACTGGTAGCTGGGAATGCTAACATGGGGGCATGCCAGCGACTGCATGGTAAATCGCACAGTAATTGGTCATTGCATGGTGGCGCAGTGGATGGGTGGAGTGTGGGCATGAACAGCACACTGCCACTAGCACAAGGACAATTGCTTCACACTGATATGTTATGGCAGCCCATCATATGTTAACTGCCAGGAACATGCTACTCAGACCGCGACACTGAATGTGGAGGCTTTGCATTTAACTTTAGTGTGCTTTAATAAAACGGATCCTATATGTTTACTGGGAAAATTTAAATCATTAAACATAGAAATTGCACATTCAGGAAGTGATAGGCAAATGGCAGCTATAGCTTTATGGTAATCTGTGAATTTCAATGGTGGCATGCTTACACAGTTTGTTATAGTAGTTTAAGTGCCATTGAGTCATGTCGCAGGGCACCCTCTATGGAGGGGTGGTAGACCCGGGAGGGGTCCGGACACAAGAAAGGTGAGGGTTGAGGTTGGCCTATGCTGCAAGGGTCAAGGGTGGTTATTCCTTGTGGCTTCCTTGTAACCAACGCTCAAAGAACGAATGCACAGAGTGGAGGGAAAATTAAAGGCTTTATTTCCCTTTCTTGCACAAAACGGTTCAAAAGGATTGGTTATGGTAACAACTGAAATGTCCTTACTTCAGGAGAGGAAAAAAATAAAAGCAAGCAATAAAGTAAAGGCTGTTATCTTCACAGAACATTTGTACAAAAACAATAAACTTCCTTCACTTAGTTATTTGATACATTGGAGATATATTCAACACTCCCCGAGGCACAATATGTACAATCCATTGCATTATCCGATTCTTCCCCCTCTGATCCTACTTGCATGGATTCAACCTCAGAAGCCTCTGAATCTGTAGCATCAGGGTAATCGTAATCGGGTTTCTTATATACTTGTTGCACTATGTCCCAATGCCTAGCATTTAGCTTTGGGCGTCGGTCTCCAGGAGTTTTGCAGTACAACGGTCCCTCTCTGATTAGAGGTTCAAAAGCAGATTCATAAAAAGATTTGCCACTCAAACTTCTCTTCTTAGACAAACTTCTTTCATAGTCTTGCTTACAAGAACGTTTAGGGTAACAGTAATCCTCTTCCCACTGTCTTCCCCATACTTTAGGCTTCTGAAGGTAATTATCAGTAATAAGAGTTTTACCTTTGAGGCTTCACTTCCTTCTTTCTAGTAAGGCTTGAGGCCTACCTTGGTTTGGCTTCAGCGCAGCAGTGCTCAGGCTCTCCTGTGGTCTTTCCTTAGACTTCAGACCATAGTGGTAAGGATGTTTTCTTTCCTCCAAACAAACATTTTCCACCTCTGAAAATGGACGAACCTCTTTATTTCACGGTTGCTGTGAGGACCTTCTGCCAGGTACTCCCTTGCAGTCCCAGTACTTCTCTTGGCTTTTTCTCTGTTCCTTATTCCACTCCAACTCTGGTTGAAGCTCCTGGTTTGTTTCCTGCTCAGGACTCTGCTTCTTTCTGCTCTTGCCAGTGCTTTGGCCTTCCCCTTTGCCTTCTGTACTCTGGCTCTGGCTGCTGCTTCTGCTGTGGCTTCTGCTTTGGTCCTTCTCCTCCTTCCTCCCTAAGTCAGACCTGCCTCTGTTCAAAAAGGAGCTGTCTGGGCTTGCGTCCCGCCCAGAGGGGCGTGGTTTCTCGGTCTCTCTCTCGACTCTCCTGCTCCCTCTAGATGGATCCTCCCAATATTGCAGGTTGTGCTTGCCTTTTTCTGGTTTTAAAACTTTTTCTCTCTCTTCAAGAGGGTCCGCTGCATCACAGTCAATGTCGACGCCTGGCAACCCTGAGGATACTTATCTATGTGGCAACTATGCCCTGGGTTTTCCTGCCAAGGTGCAACTGGAACTAGATTGCCAGGCTGTTCTTCCATGTAGTAAGTCTACTGCACATGGTATTACACCACCAAATGTATGTACAACTTCAAATGTTTAAAGTTATACACTGGTCTAGCTGCTGAAAAAACACATCTCTAATGTTACAGTTTTATTTAGCAAAAGTTGGATTCACTGGAAAGATCTAATCCTTCACTAATGAAATCCTCACTAAGTCTGCATGTGTGCAGAAGGATGAGTGTGTAAGCTTTAATTGTCCCGAGGACCTACATATTTAAGCACAAGACCTTTTATGGAGTGTTACTTTTCAGATGAAGGATCGGTTAATCCTTAAAAAAGGAATGATTGATTGCTGCCAGTCAGGCCTGTCTACGTTCATGGCTCCTCTTAGCCTCTGTAATAAGTAGGTTTTTCAGATACACCAACTGCCTATTAAAGAACAGCATTTAACATAAGCCAAGCAAAGAGGAACAAGAGGCAGGCTTTCCTAGGCACAATACCATATTTCAATCTTCAGTGTCCTTTTTGTTAAATCTGATATTCTGCATCATTAGATTTCCAAGTCTGAACTACAAGAGAAAATTTAATTTTATTTGTATTTTGCATAGTGTTTTCGATGGCAATGGAAGAATGAATTTTTTTTTTTTTTTACTGTTAAAAATATTTTCCTGGTCTTGTCTTCCATTTCTGACATGCAACTTACACAGGACCAGCAATCATATTAAAGTTTGTGATAAATATTTTGGGTACTTCATAAAAATTATGTTGGTTTGAAAACTAATAAAGGATAATACACTCTAGAAGGGAGTGCTCAGAATTTTAATTTAAAAGTTTAACCAGATACCCATGGACTTGGTCATTGCCTGTGTGATCTTGGGTAACCTCCATGCATGTCTCCATTTAGTGAGTAATAATTAGCATGTTTACGTTCTCTGGGTAAGGAACTGTGGTACCAATATTCAGGGCTAGCGCTATTATAACGGCTAGCCACCACTGCTCAACACTAAACCCGAATATTCCATGCCGGGGCCATATCGCCATCAATGTTTGCTGACACATTGTAAAATAAAGGGGATATGAGAGTACCTCCCTCTCCACACGCTCCAGATGTTTGCCTGACAAAACAAGCACTTTTCAGATGCCTGCTCTTGCCTAGAGCAGGTATAACTTTTGATGCGGTTGGGACATTCGGGATGTTTATGAAATCGGAGGTCCAAGATCTTGGAAACACACCAGCCATGCCTCCACCATGACCTCATTCTGACTGGGATGTCCATGTGTTGGGATGTTAATGGACCCAGCTTCCAAAGTGATTCTGGGGATGTCTCTGTGCCTTAGAATCTCTATGTCAGTTTTGAAGCACGAATGCAATGTGTGCCTTTTGAGTCAATGCTGACTCCTGGCAATCCAGAAGCTTCTGGAAGGAGACTGCCAGGCCTTTCTTCCAAACCAAAAAACTCACAAATGTTGAAATTCAGGTAACCCGAACAGCCAGATCAATCACAACGGAGGTCATTCCAGAACACGAATAAGGGGTTTGTACATGTGGCAGGGATGTTTTATGTGACGAAAACGTCCCTGACCATGTTATGAAACACTGCTGTCATGCATGTCCATGGCACTAGCACGGGAATCTCAGAATGTGCCCAGAAATGGTGGAATGGGAGTGTGGTCAACCGTGGAGATGTGCATAGCATATTTTGGAAAGGCCTGGTATGTTTTAAGTATTTCCCGCAGATGTCCATGTTATTCCTGCGGAAACGTGGAATAAGAGCAGGGCTTAGAAAATATTCCGCTCTGTTTTTCAATGAGTCTTATATTGAAGAACAGTTGTGACAATTATGCTCTGATCTGTTGTGTCTGCAATCTGGAAGAACACAAGATGCAGTTGTAAAGAACAGAAAGCAGAGGTGAGGGAGGGTTGTAAGGTAATGAAACATTGATAAACATCCTACAGACATATTAAGAAGAGCAATTGTGTTTATGCTGCTATGCTGGCAATTGCTGGTGGTGCTAAAGGAGCAGAGCTAGGGTTCTCTAACATTTCCTATATCCTGTAAACTGGGACTGCTGATGTAGGGATAGTATGTGAGTGAGCATGGCAAAGATTCTGGTTTAGGTGAGAAATGCAGATCAGATTTATAGTCATGGGACGTCATTCTATTAAGCTATATCAGCTGTTTGTAGGTGCAGGGAATCTTTCTGGCAGATGCGTGCTTATTGTGACTGCAAGTGAGAGAGCGCATGTGTGTGTGTGTGTGTGGTCTGAGGGTGGCATGGGAGGATCTGGTGTGTTCATCCGCAATTCAGGGAGGCTATGAATGGCTGGTTGGTACCTGGAACATATGGAGAACCACAGTGTCACCAGGTGCCAGTGTAATATGGCAGCCATATATCAACTGTTCCAGGCACTGGGAGACATGACTGATGTTGTGCCAACATTCCCAGAGTGTGCCATGATGCCTACATCCTTCCCCAGTCCAGGATCTATGCAAGCTGCAAGAGTGGCGATAGCACAGCGATCCCCCCCCCTCTCATGCCCACACAGAATTCAAAGACTAAAAGGTAACACTGGCTGCTTTGAATGTGGAATTAAACAGGCATTCCCTTCTGTAATCCAATTACGTACATTGTCCGAGTCTTCTTGGGGCAGTTCTTTTGCAGTTGTGGATATCACAGCTGCATCTTGCTTATAGTCAGGGTACAATATTCCACAGGAGTCTCTTCTGAGGTGGCTCGATTGCAGCAAATTCATTGCTGAGTGGTCTAAGACTGCCCCTTTCAGCAAAGCATTTCTAGCAAACGGCTGTAGTCAGTGACGTTAGATGCCCGGATTTATAAGAGCGCTGAGTATCTTGAACTTTACCTTTTGGCTTTGAATGGCGAAGATGAAAGTGGCAAGTCTACCTGGAGAATTCTTTTGATGATGGAGCTACTTTGGCGAAATTAGTTCTGCTGCAGAACTCCTAAATTGTATACGGTTTGAAATGGGATTCTTTGTTGTGCAGCTGATGGGAAAGCTGTAAAGCTCGCTTTGGTCACCATACCGTCTCTGCAAACTGTCTATTTTCTGCACTTATATGGACATTTGCCTGCAATGGTCATTGTCTACATGGTCAGAGAAGTGCACGTGTTAACACGTTTTTGAATCTTTGCTGGTTTGCATGGATTAAAAAGGAAGATTTGTATCAAGGGGTGGCATTCCCCCATGTACAAATAGTCTGACAAAAAAATTAATATTAAGTTACATTGTTACACAGTTGGTTTTCAGCGCAACCGTTTTTTATATAGGCTTTTCTTCCAATGCAATAGAGGGTTAAGCGACTTGCCCAAGGCTACAAGGAATGCCAATGGAAATCAAACCCTGGTCTCTTGATTACCAAGCCAGTGCTCTAACCACTAGGCTCCTTCACTACTACAGGCATGAATAGGGCTTCTAAAATAACCCCATTATACATAATAGGCAAATTATATGGAACTGCCCATCTCAAATGCATGTAAAGTAATGTAACAGAGCCTGTGCATTTATAACTTCTTGAAAGCTGAGCAGAGAGGCTTCTCGGGGAGTGTCTGGAGAGATATTTTGAAGGTATGAATGTACAAAGGTACCTTTTTTTTTTTTTTTATTTAACCACCTTTTCATACCGCTATATCTATAAGTCTTACCTGAATGTAACTTCCTTAACCATCTAGCTGCTACCCGCTATAGGTAGGTATAATCAAGTAAAATAAATAAATAAATACTGCTACAACGTTCCATATGAGGTACAGGTGTAGGATCCATAGTGCTCTGTAAAGAGGTGTGACTTTAGTCTATGCCGGAACTCAGCAATGGTGGTGGATAAACGTATTTCAGAGAGTAGCGAGTTCCATATTGTGGGTGCAAACCGTGAAAAGGCCCTTTTTGATGTTGATTTGTTACATTTGCTTTGGAGGGGTGTTATCATTCGGAGGTCCTGTATGGTTTTCTCTTTCTTATTCTGTTGTCAGGACGCTTCTGGATTAACATTTGAAGGTTGTGAGCTGAGAGATTGTGGAGAATTTTAAAGGTGGTTAGCAGGACTTTGTATCAGATCCACTAAAACCTTCCGTAAGCTGCTAAAAACTTACCTGTTCAAGGATTACTATGGTGAACCAGTCACCTAATTAAAATATCCTTGTAAAACCACAAGCCGCCCACCGCTCAAGATTATCTCAAATGCATTGTAACCATTTGTATATATTAGCTTATTCCTCTGTACATAATTAACACTTAAATCAGCTCCCTGATTTAAGTCAATTCCTTCCTTATCCCCCTTGACTCTCCCATTAAAAGCTTACTTGTAATGTTGTTTACAGTTTATTGCCTATCGTTTAATATAATGTTCAAACTGTTGAGTTCTCTGTAAACCGTTTTGATTCACGAAAAGCGGTAAATAAGCACAAAGAAGTAATTAGTCCTTACCTGCTAATTAGTGTTCCTGAAGGAACGACAGTCCAGTCCCTTTACTTCTGGGTTGCGCAACCCTTCCAGCAGCTTGGAGGCTGAGCCCATCCTTCTTGAGGATGGTGCGGTATAAATACCACTGGCACCATCCACAGGCCCCAGTAATCTAATGAAAAAGCAGAACTTAACTGATAAACAATTAATACCCTATAAAAAACTATAACGAAATAAATAAAACACCTCCTTTTTTTTTTTTTCCAAACCGTAGGAGATAAGAAGGAAAAAGGGGGAGGGGAAGGGAGGAGGAGGCTTACCTGAGCCCGCCAAGGCCTTCCCCCACACCCGGCCCTTAGGACCTTTGTAAGGGACCCTACCGCTTCTGCTTCGGCCCCGACTTTGGTCCTTTGCCCTTTCCCTCCTACGGGAAAATTCTGCCAACTGAAGAACCCGGGTGGGATCAGGGACTGGACTGTCGTTCCTTCAGGAACACTAATTAGCATGTAAGGACTAATTACTTCTTCCTTATCGGCACTCCAGTCCAGTCCCTTTACTTCTGGGATGTAACTGAGCAGTTCAAGCCTGGGTGGGGTTCGCCATCCCGGACCGAAGCACCGCATCCCCAAACCTAGCATCAGCTGATCTCTGAACATCCAGCCTGTAGTGTTTGGTAAAGGTATGCAGCGACGACCAAGCAGCCGCTCTGCAAATGTCCAGCGGTGGAACTAAGCTATACTCTGCCCAGGAAGTTGCCTGCGCTCGAGTCGAATGCGTGCGCAGACCACCTGGAACCTGCTTCCCCTTTAGGATATAGGCAGAGGCAATAGCTTCCCTGATCCACCTAGAGATGGAAGCCTTGGCCGCCGCCTCCCCCTTATGCGGCCCTCCAAATTGAACGAATAACCGTTCGGACTTTCGAAAGGGCGCTGTGCGGGAGAGGTAATGCTTCAGCACCCTATGCACGTCCAGAAGACGCAGCTTCACGTCATTCCCTTTTTGCCCTTCTCCCGAGAAGGACGGAAGCGAAACTGTTTGGTGCACATGAAAAGGGGAGATGACCTTGGGCAAGAAAGATGGAACTGTCCGCAAGACCACCTTATCCCTGAAGAACGAAAGAAAGGGGGGCCGAGAGGACAGAGCTTGAAGTTCGGAGACACGCCTGGCCGAGCAAATAGCTACCAGGAAAACCGTCTTCAGTGTTAAATCCTTCAGGGAGGCTTTCTTTGCTGGCTCGAAAGGCTCTCTGGTCAAGGCATTTAATACCAGGTTGAGATCCCAAGGAGGGATTACCAATCTTTGCTGGGGACGCAGACGCCTAACCGCTCTTAGGAACCTGCCGACATCGGCATGGGCCCCTAAGGATTTTCCGCGGACTTTGCCTCTATAGCAGGAAATGGACACCAACTGTACCTGTAAGGAACTTGGCGCTAGGCCCTTCTCGAAACCAGCTTGCAAAAATTCCAGGACCTCCGGGACAGAGGCCGAAAGGGGTTTCTTCCGGTGCTCCGCACACCACGCTTCAAATATGTGCCAAACTCTCCCTAGGAAAGACAGGTCGAGCGCTTTTGCGCGCTCAACAAAGTTGAAATTACTGATCCCGAATAACCCCGCTTCCGGAGCCGCGCCCTTTCAATAGCCAGGCCATAAGCGAGAATCGATCCATGTGAGGCATCTGCACCGGCCCCTGCCTCAACAGATCCTTTCTGCAGGGGAGCCGCCATGGCCGATTAACCTCATTAGGTCTGCATACCAAGGACGGCAAGGCCAGTCCGGAGCTATGAGGATTACCAATCCTTGGTGGGCTTCCACCCGCTGCAGAACCCTTCCGATGAGAGCCCATGGAGGAAACACATACAGGAGCCCCTCTGAAGGCCACCTCTGAACCAGAGCGTCTAAGCCTTCGGACATCCTTTCCTTCCTGCGACTGAAAAAACGGCTTGCCTTGGCTGTAGCATGACGTGCCATGAGGTCCATGATCGGGAGTCCCCAAAGGGCTACTATCTGGTTGAAGACCTCCTGTGCTAGCTCCCATTCCCCATGGTCTATTTTGAACCTGCTGAGGTAATCGGCCGACACATTGTCCGTTCCGGCCACGTGCTGCGCTGAAAGAGCCGCGAACCGGGCTTCGGCCCACAGTAGCAGGCTGCCCGCTTCCCTCTCCAAGGAGGGACTGCTTGTTCCTCCCTGACAGTTGATATAGGCCACCGTGGTGACATTGTCGGAGAGGACGCGTATTGCTCTTTGCCGTACTAAAGGCTCGAGTGCTCTGAGCGCTAAGGCTACCGCCCGCAATTCCAGTCTGTTGATGGACCACTGGGACTCCCCCGAAGTCCAGCAACTCTGGGCAAACTGGCCCTCGCAATGAGCCCCCCAGCCTACCAAACTGGCATCCGTCGTCAGTTGCATCCACTGAGGAGGTTCGAGAGGCATCCCGCAATCCAGGTTCCTTGGGCACCTCCACCACCGGACTGTCTTCTTCGTCTGAGGGGGGCAGGACAGCCGCATGGACAAAGGATGATACTGAGGGGACCAACGTCGTAACAAGGCCCATTGCAGAGGATGCATATGAGCCCTGGCCCACGGCACTACCTCTATCGTTGCTGCCATGGTTCCCAGCAATTGAAGGTAATGCCAGGCAGTAGGGTTTTGCCTGTTGAGGAACTGCGAAACGAGGATCCTTAGGTCCCTTGACCTCTTCTTGGACAGAAACACTCTTCCTCTCCTGGTGTCGAACCTTGCTCCAAGATACTCGATCTCCTGAGTAGGTGTCAACCTGCTCTTTGCCCGATTGATGACCCACCCCAACTCCTCCAGGACTTCTACCACTCTGGCTGTAGCCGAACAACTCTCCGCTTCTGACTTCGCCCGTATCAGTCAATCGTCCAGGTAGGGATGTACCAAAATTCCCTCCTTTCGCAGAGCCATGGCTACCACCACCATTACCTTGGTGAAAGTCCGGGGGGCTGTAGCTAGACCGAAGGGTAGCGCCTGGAATTGAAAATGACCTCTTGGCACCGCGAACCTCAGGAACTGTTGATGGGACCTTCGGACCGGGATATGCAAATAAGCTTCCGTCAAATCCAAGGATGTCAGGAACTCTCCGCTCCTTACGGCCACAATGACCGACTTTAGGGTTTCCATTCGGAAGTGAGGCACCTTGAGACAGCGATTTATTTGCTTTAGATCTAGGATCGGGCGAAAAGATCCTTCCTTCTTTGGTACCACAAAATAAATTGAGTATCGACCGGAGCCGCGTTGGTCTGCCGGAACAGGGGCCACCGCTCCGAGCGCTATAAGCCTTGAAAGTGTGATCTTTATCGCCGCCCTTTTTTCTGGAGATCCGCAGGGAGACTGAATAAAGGCTGGAAGTATTTGCTTTGCAAATTCGAGAGCGAATCCCTCTCAAATCACTTCCAGGACCCATTGATCGGACGTGACCCGGGACCAGGCGGGAAGAAACTGCCTTAACCGACTCCCCACCGGCAGTCTGCCCTCCTGGACCCCCGTTATCTCATTGCGGTTTTCTAGGTCCCGTGGAGGAGGGCGAGGCCCCAAAACCTCTACCTGCCCCTCGAAACCCTCTGAAGCTTTGACCCCTTGAAGGGAAAGGCCCCTAGGAAAGGGGTTCGACCTGGCTGGACGAAACCTCCGAGCATCCCTTGGTTGGTTCCGCACCGGAGCTAGAGAGCGTCCTTGTTTCGGTCTGTCTTCCGGAAGCCTGCCTCCCCTAGATTCGCCAAGGTCCTTTACCAACTTATCTAAGTCTTCACCAAATAACAGCTTCCCTTTAAAAGGAAGACGACTCAGGTGCGCCTTTGAAGAGGCATCGACCGCCCAATTACGTAGCCACAAATAATGCCTAGCTGCTACCACAGAGGCCATGTTCTTAGCTAGGCTCCTAATGAGGTCATACTGACTATTCGCCAGGTAGGCCGCCCCGGATGCCAACCTAGCTGTAATAGCTTGCGTGTCGTCTGAGGTACCTTCCGCTAGCTGAAGTTGCTGGGACCATCTCAAACAGGCCCGAGCCACCCAAGCCCCCGACACCGAGGCCTGTAAGGCGAGAGCACTAACATCAAAGGCTTGCTTCAGCAGCGTATCCAATTTTCTATCTTGAGAATCCCTCAGAGGCGCGCTGCCCTCAACCGGGATAGTCGTCTTCTTTGTCACTGCTGATACCGCTGCATCCACCCTGGGTGACTTCCGCAGTTCTTTGTCTGGTTCCGGCAAAGGGTATAGACGAGTCATAGACCGGATTCCCCTCAAACTTGACTCCGGTTGATCCCATTCCTCCTGGATCATCTGACGCACCACCCTGTGGACAGGAAACACCTTCTGAGACCTCCTGACGGCTTGGATTAAAGGATCCTCCAACGCCTCCTCCTCTGCTGGAGTGTCCGAAGCCACATTGAGCACCTTCAGGGACTCATTGATCAACGCTGGGAGCTCCTCTCGACGAAAAACATGAATTATGCGGGATTGATCCTCCTCAGAGATCTCTTCCTCTTCGAGCTCCTCCTCATCTTCCCCTAATTCCTTGTCCGAGACCTCCTCTTCCGGAGTGTCCTGTGAAAGGGACGCGAGAGGCTCCTCGCTCATCAGCCTTGCGCGCTTGAGCGGAACCCCGGAATCCTGGGTACTTGTCTTCAATGGTCTGGCCAACCCGCCTTCCTTCGCCGTGCTCGACTCTCCTGCCCCAAGTCCCTGCTTGCGCATACAGTAGGCCTTGTGCAGCAAAAGGACGAAATCAGGAGAGAAGAGGTCCCCGACACCCCCCTCCCCAACGGAAGTGGAGGGGAGGGGAGGGACAGACGAGGAGCGGGCAACTCTGAGGTAGAAGGCGGAGGAAATTGGGTCCCTCCTTCCCCCTCCAGAGGGTCTCCTGACCCCTGAGAAGCTTGAGCCATGGACAAGTGAATTTCCTGTTCCACGGAAGCAGCCTCCGCAGCACAAACCCTGCAGATCCCAGCTTCCGAGGCAGTACTCCTACGAGTGCCACAGGACGGGCACCGTGGCTTGCCAGTCATGTCCTTTCGAGGCAATAATCTAGAATTACTGCTTGAATAACAGATTTAACAAATTTGCATTAACTTAATTTAAAGATTGCAGAAATTCAAATTGTGGAGGCAAAACAGGGTTCAATGCGCCCTCCCCTCCCCCAAACTGTTAAACCAACCCAGCAAAGGATTAAAAACAAAAAGAAAAGAAATTAAAATGAAACTAAATTAAATGAAATTACAAATGAAATTAAACCAGCATTTCTATTCCTCCCCAGTACTTGCTGTTTAGATGATCCCACTCGGCGCGTTGTCCAGGACAGAGGAAGTCAAACGCTCTCCGCTGGCTCGCACGTGGTAGGCCGCAGCCACGTGGAGCCCTAACTGGCAGATGGTGGCTCTGCTCACGCCGCTTGTCTTTGTGCCCGCCGCCTGACTCAGCGCTGGATTCTGGGATCCGGAGCTGCCTTCAACGCCCCATCGCTGCGGGAGCTGCAGCGCAATGCCGGTAAGACCGTGGGGAAAGTCGCGGCTCTGCCTCAAGCGCTCAGCCACCCGGAGGGCTTCGGTGCGAGGCAGGGCAGGCCTATGGGAAGGGCCTCGGGGTGCCAGCTGGCCGAGCAAGCGAGAGGAGACCTCCCCGGTCCTCCTCGCTGCTGCAGCAAACCTCCTCCTCCAGGCTGGGAGCTCCGACGCTGAGAAGCAAGCGAAGGAGGGAGGAAGGGGGGGGGATAAATTTAAAGGTGCAGCACTCTAATTTGCTTTAATTTGGATATTTCATTTTAGTTCCCAATTTAAGTAGGTTAAAGAAATTAAATTAAATTAGGTTAAAGTAAACTAAAGAAATCAATAAATAGAAGACTCCAGTAAGCCCTTGGCTTACGGAACCCTCCAGCTGCTTGGAGGCTGAGAATACTGGGGCCTGTGGGTGGTGCCAGTGGTATTTATACTGCACCATCCTCAAAAAGGATGGGCTCAGCCTCCAAGCTGCTGGAAGGGTTGCGCAACCCAGAAATAAAGGGACTGGACTGGAGTGACGATAAGGAATAAATAAATAAATAAATATGAATTGGGAGCCAATGTACTTTGGATCAGGTGGGGGTGATGCGGTAGATTTGATATGAGTCGGGCAGCTGTATTCTGTGCTATTTGTAATGTCTGTAAGGTAGACTGCGGAAATCCATTGTATATTATATTACAGTAGTCCCATATTGGTCTTAGTAGTGCCTGACATACATCTCTGAAATCTGATTGTTCAAGCAGTGGGCAGAGTCAGTGAATGGTTCTCATATAGGCTAATTTTATGACTTTGTTGATATGAAGTTGGAAGGATAAACTTTGTTCGAGTGTTATTCCTAGGTATTTGACTTCCTTTTTGGCTACTAGAACTGTGCAGGTAAGCTTATAGCAGATGGTGGGGTGAATGCTGGTGTTTTGTGATATGAAGGACTTCTGTTTTACTGTGATTGATGGTTAGCTTGTGAACATCAACTCGGGAAATATGTGTGTGGTAAGAGAAGGTGTAAACATAAGTACATTATTTCCTTGGAGTTATTTTCAGAGCATAGCTATGTGTATCATTTCATTTTGAACATTTGCTGAAGCCTGCATAGGGAATTCTATAAAAACGTGAGCTCATGGTGGGTTAGATCAAAAAGGTCCATCAAGCCCAGTATCCTGTTTCTGACAGTGGCCAAACCAGGTCACAAATACAGTGCCTAGCAGGATCCCAAAAAATAGAAGATTCCAGGCTGCCTACCCCCGGGGATAATCAGTAGCTTCTTCCAAGTCTGCCTTAATTGCGGTTTATGGTCTTCTCCTCCAGGAACTTCCCAACATTTTTAGTTTAAACCCCATTATGCTGACCTGCTTTACCACAAATTACATAAATTAAGTACGCAAATCCATCCACTGACCATTAGCACCTTGCTAACGTGCTAATCACACAGGTGTACTTCACGCCACCCACTGAAGTGATGCTGAGTGCACCAGGGCTAACGGCAATATTTGCAATTAGAGCACACCCAAAAAGCGCATCAATGTCCACATTAAGCCCCTAGGCTGCTCAGACCTCACCCAACCATATGGGATTTTTAATGCAAGGCCCCACGCTATCAACATCCCACGTTAACAGCTAGTGCACGTTAAACATGCCCCAGTAGGTGCTAATACATTCAGAGGAAATTTTATAAAGTCACGCTTGATAAACATGTGTTTTCACATGCCTGTCAAGCCCACTTTATAAAGAAAAGTAGGTACCTCTTTTTCTTCATAAAACATTAGCATGTGATGAGGGAACACCATACAGAAACCCTCCTCCGATCACTGAACAAACCACGAGACCTCTTTAACATCACTAAATCCTTAACCAAGGCACCATCCTCCAACCAAACAATATCAATTCAACCTCAGGCTTTTGCCGACTATCTTCAATCTAAATCCATTAACACGAACTCCACACCAAGTTGTATACCTAACCCCGCCTCAATTACTCAGCCTCTAAAAAATTTTGTCGCTCCCACAGTGAAATCCATCACTGACCTTATTGCCACCTTGAATACTACCACAGCCCCAAACGATCCATGCCCTGCCTACTGGATCAGAACAATGCGTGCTGAACTGAGCCCCATACTTGCCCTTATCATGCAACTTTCCTTCACCACTGGATCATTCCCATCATCTCTCAAGCAAACGTCAATACGCCCTCTCCTAAAGAACAATAAACTCGACCCAGCAAAAACTGATTCATATCGTCCAATTTCAAGTATACCCCTTCTAGCCAAAATCATCGAGAAGGTGGTACAAATCCAATTGCAACAACATATAGATACTTCAGCTCCCCTCGATCCCTGCCAACACGGATTCCGAGAATCACATGGCATAGAGACCCTTCTCACACTACTCATCAACACCTTATCAAGAGGGATTGACAAAATTGAAAATGGGTTCATCTTCATCTTCCTTGACATCTCAGCAGCGTTCGACTCGGTTAACCATGTACAACTTCTTCACCGTCTTAAAGAAAAGGGAGTCCAGGGATCAGCTTGGGAATGGTGTAGATCCTACCTAAACAACCGCTGGCAACAGGTGCGGATAGGATCTTCAACCTCCGATCCTTTCCAACAACAACAGGGTGTACCCCAGGGATCCTCTTTATCAGCTCTTCTATTTAACATATATATCCAACCAATCAGTGAAATCATCAAAACATTTAACGCCTCCAGCTTGATCTACGCAGATGACGTACTAATATTCACGCCAATAAAAATTAATGCCCCTGATTTCTCCCCAATTATCGCCTGCTTCAACGCGATTACAGATTGGCTCCTATCCCAGAACCTGTGAATAAACTTCAAGAAAACGGAAGTCCTATTCGTAACCAGGAATAAGAAATTCTCCCCCCCTACAACTTTGAAGGTGAGAGATGCGGAACTACCATGTAAATCATCAATTCGCTACCTGGGAGTAACCATCGACCAAGAACTGACCTTCAAAGATCACATAAAGCAGACCGTTAAATCCATTTACTATAAATTAAGAACGCTGAAACCCTTAAGACCACTACTCGCACCCAATGACTTCCGAACAGTCTTCCAAGCCCTTATAACACCTCATTTTGACTATGCCAATATCATCCTACATGGTCTACCCAAGAGCACCCTCAACCCACTCCAATTGGCGATGAACTCAGCAGCCCGCATCCTCTGCGGTATTTCCAGTAGAGACCACATCACACCCATACTAACAGAGCTTCACTGGTTAACCCTACAAGCCAGGATAACTTACAAAGCACTTCTGCTATCCTTTAAAGCAATTAATCAAATAGCCCCACCTTCCCTCTCATCACTTATTATCAACACCCCCACGAACAGACTGAGAAGATCCGCAGCCGCCAATACTCTTGTCGTACCAAAGGAGTACACTAAATGTAACCAAACAACCAGAGACAAGGCCTTCACCTTATTCGCTCCAACTTGCTGGAATAATCTCCCTCCTCATATCCGATCAATAAAAGACCTCTCTCAATTTAGAAAGGCCCTCAAACACTACCTATTCTGTCATCATCTTTTAGGCCCTAACCCTACACCTCCTCCCCCCATCTCACAAATCACTCACACAGCCTCTGACATTCCAACAACATAGTCATAACAGAACACGACCTAGACGCTCTGCACACCCAAAGTTATGACCCAATTTAACTGTAAATTTCCAGAGGTAATATATCTTTCTGTATATAGCTTGTATATAGTTTACCATGTTGTCTCCAAGTTACTGACCCTGTTATAATGTAAGCAAAAGACCCTGTTATAATGTAAGCAAAGGACTGTTCTAATGCGAAATTTGTTATCTGTAAACCGCGCTGATACCAAAGAGCGCGGTATATAAAAACTGTAAAATAAAATAAATAAATAAAATAAATGTGTGCGTTAATCTAAAGCACAATCACTTACACCAGCCCCGGAGCTTATGTAAATGCCCGTGGCTAGATTTCTAAAGAACACATAGAAATGATAGCATTTTATAACTTGTGTGCATACTTGTGTGCATACTTGTGCACTCTGTCCAAACTTTGTCCATGAGCACACCCATGGTGGAAGTATGCACTATTGGGCCAATGCGCACATTCTCAGAACAGTGACCATGTCAGTTACGTTTATTTTTTGCGTCTCTTATCAGTGCTTATACAGTTTCTATTTGGATCCTTTTTTCCATTTATTTGAAAGATGTTCTTTAATGTCCTCTTACCTCATCTTTTAACCATGTCGGCTGTCCTTTGGCCTGCCTTCTGTCTTTTTTTTAATATATGGAAAACATCTGGTTTAGTTATCCAAGATGTTATTTTTAAACAATCTCCATGCCCGGTGTAAACTCTTAACCTTTGAAGCTTTAGGATTTTTTTTCTTTTAAACTATTTTTTCTTATAGTCTCCCTTTTGAAAGTTATATGCTAGCACAGTAGATTTCCTTAGTGTCCATAGTCCAATTTAACTCAAATTTGATCATGTTAAAATCATTATTGCCAAGTGACCCCAAACACTGGTACCTCTTGCACCAAATCCTGTGTCCACTAATGACTAACTCTAAAATAGTTTCCCTTTTTGTCAGCTTCTGAACTAGCTGCTCTGTGAAACAGTCATTTATTTCATCTGGGAATTTTATCTTCCTAGCATGTCCTGATGTGATATTGGGAACAACTGAAATCATAACCCGAAGTCTGACGAGAATATATCCAAGCGGAACATACTTATGAAGCCTCCATATGCACAGCACCCTTGGAATTTCAGTGATGCAATTTGGTCTACTTAATGATTTAAAGGAAACTAAGCATAGGCCATTTAAGTCTCGTGGTACTATATCCAAGAAGCAGGAATTTGTTTGCACACAGTGGATGACTAATGTGCCTCATAGAGGGAACTGCACGACACGACCAACTAATAAAGGCATCATGCAATCCAAACATTATAGTACAACCATGCCTCGTTTCCACAGCCCATGTGAGGCTGTTACAGGGAGAAACTTATTTAAAATCTAGAACATGAGAAGTGGTACAGACAGTATGTCATAAGGGGAAAATAGCTTTGAAGATTATAGTCTTGGAAAATCCCTTTAAGTAATTTTAAAAACAGGTATCTTTCCTTTAGTTAGAAAAAAAAAATTCTGGCCATACTCCCGTTAGACTTTAGTCATCTGTGCCTTTAGTACGGGCTTTGTGCGATTGCGTAATCTGCCTAAACTTCAGGCGGACTGCGAGGAAATTTCTACCTCTGTCAAACAGATCGAGTTCTCTAGTAGAGACATGTCAGTGGGCATGGGGTGGGGTATATTCATATTCTCTTGCATAAGACACATGAAGACTTTGCATTTTTAATTTAAAAGAAAACACTTCTTGGATTATCAGAGTTTGGAGATCAAACATGAGTCCATTTCACTGGAGCCATGAGATTTTAATCACACGAGGACTCTGCTATTGGCATGGCATCCTGATAAAAAAATATTGGTTCCAAAAGACAAAGGAACAGGAATAAGAAAAGAGGAAAGAAAATGAGGCCAAACATCTGAGGAAAGTGCAACGGAGGTAACAGAGATCTTTGTTGAAACTTTAAAGGAACAGCCCTTGCTTTTGGAAAGAAACTGTTCTCTCGTGATTATGCATCCAAGTGTGAGATATATTTTTGTGGAGCCCATTCAGCTTGAAAATTTTCTTCTGGGTAAATGAATCTTTTGATTGCCCATTTATCCCTTTTTATTTCTTTAATGATTTCCTTTGATGTGATTTGCAGGTGGCGTTGTTATTCTAGCATATTCTGATGGGGGGGGGGGTTCTGCTTTCTCTTGACATGGGCTAAGAAGCATAGATATTTTTCTTTTGTTTTTTCCCCTTTTCTTTTCTCATTTATTGACTGTCGTCATTAATTGTTTGCTTTGTATGTTAAACTTAAATTTCCAATAAAAAAAGAGAGGCTGTTCTTAAGATGCAGATTTTTGACCAAGATAGGAAACCACATTTACTACCCATCCAGCATGAATAGGATTGAAAATAAGGGAAATTCCTTGTACAAGACGGCACGTCTTGCAAGCCTAAAGTATAGCACACTGGCAGATACTGAAAGAACCGCTGACTGCTGATTAGGGTTGCCAACTGGCTCCAGATGCGCCCGACAGGTTTGATCCAGTCCTTGGTTTACCCCATTGCATGCAGGGACATGTAGTTCTGATTTCTCCATTGCACTCAAAAAGAAAAACAAAACTACATGTCCCTGCATGCAATGGGGTAAAGCCAGGACTGGATCAAGCCTGTCGGGTGCATCTGGAGCCAGTTGGCAACCCTAGTGCTGATGTTAACCAATTCATTTTAACAAGTTAAACTCTGTCCAGATATTCAGCCACAGCTCACTGACTGAAGTTGTGACTCAATATTTGGTTAAATCTAACTGCACAAAACCTTTGAAGTCAGATCTATGGCAGCCGCTTGTGCAGAGATGGATAAATGAAGTCAGTTACAATGATGCTGTCTAAATTTGAAAATTCTACCCAGGGATGTCCTGTCCAGCTAAACTTGTGTGAGCAGCGATCGAATGTGGATAAACTTATTCCAGGCAGGAAGAAGGGTAAGAGAGAGGGGGTAGAGAATTTTTAACTAGTTAGATTTATGTGGTTAGAAGCCAGATTTAACCATATTAACCTGTTGAATGTGTCCCCCGTAGGTGCAAGTGGCCTCTCCAAAAAATCAGTGGGCACTCAATGGCATAAAAAACACTGCTGCTAAGGTGCTTGAAAGCTTTTCGTTCAAAAAGACCTAATAAGTATACTAAGCTCAATGCCAAGCGTAGACCTACTGTTCACTTCTGCTACCTCTTGAGGGCATGACTCTACAATGGCTAGAGTACACAAGGGTGGGCAATTGTCCATGGCTAGACTCTGGCCATTAGTGGGTAGTATGGTGTATTTTATATCCCCCCAACGTAAGCTCTTGTAAAACATGCTCATATCTTTTTGATTGAACAGACCTAAAAATGTTCTGCCATTTTTTTTAATTGAATAGGGGATATTCAGAAACAGTATTGTTTTTCCAGACTTCGGAGATCTGATACGTGCAGCCTGAGTTACAGCGTTTCATGAATTACACAGGTCTGCCAAAAAAATTTTTCGAGAGCTGTTTTGGTTATTCCACATAATCATTATGTTTTTTGGTGCGCTGAATCCGAAAATGACATCCATTTTGTCATAGGACATCACGTTTCCTAACAATTTAGGTAACTATGTTAAATAAGGCAATACCTCAAAAAAAAAGGAAATAGACTTATAAAATTAAAGTTTTATTACAATATTTTCATGAAAATCCTTTTTTGAACTGAAATGAGCTCACCTACACACACTAAACTCGGTTCTTCTTCCTTGTGAGGCTCCTCTTGGTGAATTTACACTTGTGAGTAGCATCTGGAATGTCTCTCTGAAGCATCCAACAGTAGTCTGCCATCATTGTAATGCTCCATTTTCCCTGGTATCTCCTTTCCATCTCTTTAATGTCTTGGTGGAATCGTTCACCTTGTTCCTCACTCACAGCTCCCAAATTTTCAGGAAAGTAGTCAAGGTGGGACTGGAGGAAATGCACTTTCAAACTCATCAGGCAACATAAAGCTTGAAATGCTTTCAGCATTCGTCCGACAATCTTTTTGTAGTGAGGATCTTTGTTATTGCCTAAAGATTTCTGTACGATTTCTTTAAATGCAATCCACCCTTCTTTTTGAGGATCCTTCATGGTATTGACAAACTCTTGATCAACTATAAGCCTTCTAATGTCTGGTCCGACGAACACACCTTCCTTCAATTTTACCTCCGACAGGCCTGGAAACTTGGTGACCAAGTATTTGAAGCATTCTCCATCTCTTGGAAGTGATTTTACGAATTGCTTCATCAATCCCAATTTTATGTGGAGAGGTGGTAGAAGAACTTTATGGGAAGGTACCAAAGTTTCTCGGAGGACATTTTTTTCACCGACTGTTAGCACCCTCAGCTGCCAACTCTTCTTGGTCCAGTGATTTTGTCGGTCTCGACTGTCCCATAGACACAGAAAACAAGGATATTTGGTATACCCAGCTTGTTGCCCGAGCAGCATGCACAAGACCTTCAAGTCCCCACACACTTGCCAACCATGGTCTTCATATTTAAGTTTACAAAGAACCAATTCCAAGTTCTTGTAGGTTTCCTTCAAGTGTACGGATTGACCTACAGGTGTGGAAGCGTAAAAACCGTTGTGGAGTAAAACTGCTTTGAGACTTCTTTTTGAAGAATCTATAAAAAGACGCCATTGCTCTGAATCATATTGGATTTTAAATTGACCCATCAGACCTTCCAACTTGTCTTCCTGGGCGAAGTAAGGAACAAACTCCTTTTCACGATGTCTGAACCATGAAGATGACACTCCTGGCAACAATAAATTCCTGCTTTTCAGCCTTGATCCGAGTAACTCAGGGGCATCTTTGGGAAGATTCAAGTCTCTTACCAAATCATTCATCTCCTCCTGAGAAAACAATTTTGGTCTTGTATCATCTTCAAAGTCAGAACTTGATTCGTCATCTGGTTCAGGTATGACTTCACCTTCATCGGAGCTAGGTATCTCTTCCAAGGTAGCAGGGGGCTTGGGTACTGGTATATCTGTGCCATGGGGGATGAGATGAATTGCAAAGTGAAGATTGGGGTATGAAATGGAATGCTTCCATTTGGAATTAAACCCTTTCACATCGCATGAACAAAAGTAACAACTGTCACTATGGTTCTTTTGCTCTCGCCATACCATAGGAATCCCATAACGGAAAGATTTTTTCTTACCCTTGAACCAGTTTTGGAGGTCCTCAACACACCGTTTGCAAACTTTATGAGGCGTCCAGACTTTATCTTGATCTCCAATTTTTAGTTCAAAGTATGCAAAGTATACTTTTTTCACAAAGTCTGTAATATTCTGCTGTTGCTTCAACACTGTATATTCACCACAGATGAAACAGAAACTGTCTGGCGAATTAATACACTTTCGTGGAGCCATAACATAACGGTTGAAGAATGACGAGCTAACACGAATTGCGATGAAAAAGTGTGAACAGCCTAGAACTAAGAACCTGATGATGATTCGTGCACAAGTGTGGCATGCAGGAGAGAGCAGCTCTGTGTCTGTACACGAGACGTCACAGTGCTGGCCACGCCCCCCTGCACTGACCAGAGCTGCTGCTATCTGCCCTGTGTCTCCCTCCCACTGGATTCTTCAGGAAAGATTAACCCCTTCTACCATTAGAAGCACGTACTTAAAACTTGCTTAGCTTATGTATATATTGCTGACCATCAGATTTACAGTGCTATATTTTTTTTTACATAACTCTGACAACCCCTTTAAGGTTTTTTTGGCATTTTATATCTTAAATGCACTTATGTGAATTAATTAATAGTAATTTGAATTATTTAATAGTAATTTGAAAAAATTTGATAAATTTGAAGACAATTTTGCATGTTGTGGCAAATCATGACGTCTAGGAGGTTTTTCAATATTTTATTTGTTTTCAGCACACCAAAATACATAGAAATTAGATGAAAATAATCAAACAGCTTTTTAGTCGCAGCTAATTATTGCACCGTTTCTGACCCCCGCTAACACACTTGCGATGCTGGCGATCCGACCTTAGGTGGACACATCAGGCATGATATTTGCAGCCTGCAAGAGCTGGTGGAGAACTGCACCTAGCTGGAGATCATATGAAATGAGAAACAGAGGATAAGAAAAGGCAAAAAGAGCCCCCAAACCCCCACTATCAATAGGATTTCAAATAACTGAGCCGCAGTCATAAACGCCACCTGCATCTTATGTGAGATATGGTTGAAAAGGGTCATTTGATGACTTTTTTTCCCCCGCATGCAAAGCCTGGTTTTACATGCAGAAAAGGGCTTTTATGAAATTGGACAATGGCATATGTACTTAAAATGTACATACATGGGAAGTGTGTAGGAATTCCCAGGTGCATAGTTTGGGCAGAACGGATGGAGAGCTCCAATATAAATTTGTATATACATACCATGAGTGGCTCAGTGGTTGGGACAGATTACCTCAGGCCAGAAGGCCGGGGGTTCAATTCCCACATGGGGACAAGCAACCTCAGGCTGGAGGGACTGGGGTATCTACTAACCCTCCATTGCCTCAGGTACACTTAGATTGTGAGCCCTTCGGGGACAAGGGAATAAAAAGTACCTGTTAGTACACATGTAAACCACACTGATTCTAAAGAACGCGGTATAAAAAATAAATAAGTAAATAAATGTACATATTTACACCTTCTTCACAGCACATGTAAATTTGTGCATCGGCTTTTGTTAACTATGGGGGCTGTATCTGGGAGCCTAGTAGGTGCATAGGATGAAGATGAAAGATTAGGCTCAGAAATAATCTCTTTATGGAAAGGGCGGTGGATGTGTGGATCAGCCTCCCAGCAAAGGTGGTGGAGATAAGGACTGTATTGGAATTCAAAAAAGCATGGGAGAAGCACAGAGTATCTCTAAGAGACAGAAAGGGATCATAGAGCTTAGAAGTTGGTACTGAAGAGCAGACTGGATAGGCTGTATGGTTTTTATCTGCTGTCATTTTCTCTGTTTTTCTAGGTTTAAAATAGACGCCTTTTTGGACCTTACATAGGTGCCTTTTATAAAATCAGGCTCATAAACGTGGTTTGGTGAAAGACAGTGATTGTTAATCAGAGAAAGGAATCTATCATCATATGATTTCTGAACCCTGCAAAACAAGGCTTAAGGCACTAAATCTGGAAACCTTAAAAGAGCGCAGAGGAGATAGGGGGATACGATGGAGACTCAGTGACTTCAAAAAGTATTAATGCACAAAATGCAAATGTTTTTTTCAAGAGGAAAGCAAAGTCTAGATCAGTGTTTCTCAAACTGATCCTGGAGTACCACCTTGCCAATCTGGTTCTACAATAAATAGGCATGTGATAGATTGTTATGCAATAAAGCATGAAAAGTTATCACATGCCTATTCATCGTGGTTATCCTGTTATCCTGAAAAGCAGACTAGCAAGGGGATTATTCCAGGAAAGGCTTGAGAAACACTGCTTTAGAACAGGAGGCCATAGCATGAGATTCCAAAGAGGGAGACCCGGGAATACTTCTTCAATGAAGGAGCACTGAATGTATGGAATGGCTTCTTAGGAGGTAATGGAGACAAAAAAAGATGAGAACATTCAGGAAAGCCTGGAATAACTACAGAGGATCTGTAGTTGCAAACAAGTGAAAGGAAAGCTCTAGATCAAAGCGGGCAGACTAGATAGACTTTGAAGTCTATCCGTCACTATCTGATTCTCTGTTTCTAAAAGTCACTACTATTTAACATACATATAGTGCTACAAGGCATATGTAGCACTGTACACATACAAGAGAGAAACAGTCCCTGCTCAATAGAGCCCACAATCTATGCAAGACAAACACAACAAACAGGGAACTCAGGAAAAACTAAGGGGAAAAGGGAGTTACTCACCTGTAGCACGTATGGGTGATGTCCCCGATGGAGCATCATGTGGGAACACTCCCCAGCTTCTATAGGAAGCTTTTGGGAGGCTCTACCATGGCTGTGCACCTCATTCCCACTTGCCACCATGGCACCATTTTGATTCAGTCTGATAACATAGTTGTAGGGTGGGAGGGTTGTGAGGACTTATTCCTGCTGTCCACAGAGAACACCTGCTATAGGTGAATAACTACCTTTTCTCCTTGGACAAGCAGGAATGGGTCCTTGTGTATGGGACCACCAAGCTACAGGCTACTGAAAACCAAGGAGACCGAGAAGCCAACAGAGCAAAACTCAACTGTGGTATGGACAACTATATACACTAGCAGTGATTCATTCTTCCCTTTATTTTTTATTTTTTGGTAGCCTGGACAGAATAGAATGGGCCTAGGGGGATGGAGTTGGATTGTAATCCCCAAACAGATTCCTGAGTATAGATTGGCCGAAGTTGCTCTCACATTCAAAATCCCCATCCAGGCAGTAGCGAGATGTAAATGTGTGCACTGATAATCATGTTGCATTCGTGCAGATCTCTTCTGAGACAGAGTACAAGTTGGCCACTGACGCAGCCGTGGCCCTGACATTGTGAGCTGTGACACATCAAGGCTCAGGCCTGCCTGGGCATAAGCGAAAGAGATACAGTCTGCAGTCAAACTGAAAGAGAGCATTTGGAAACGGCAGCCCCTAGCTTGCTGGGATCAAAAGAAACAAAATTTGGATGGACTTGCTATGGGTTTGTGTCTGCTCCAAGTAGAAGGCTAAGGTTCGCTTGCAGTCCAACATGTGCAACTTAGCTTCCTCTTTGTGTGCATGAGGTCTCAGGAAAAATGTTGGAAGAACAATTGACTGATTAATGTGGAAATCCAATACTGCTTCTGGAAGGAATTTAAGAGGAGTATGAAGGACCATTCTATTGTGGTGGAATTTGGTGTAAGATGAACTACTAGAGCCTGAAGCTCACTCACTGCATGCTGAAGTGACCGCCATCAGAAATACCACCTTCCAGGTCAACAACTCCAGAAGACAGGAATTAAGTGGCTCAAATGGAGCTTTCATGAGCTGCGCAAGAACTATATTGAGGTCCCAAGATACTGCGGAAGATTACAGGGAGGCTTCAAGAAAAGCAAGCCCCACATAAAGTGAACTAAAGGCTATACCAAGATAAACTTTCTTCCATACCTCGATGATATGCCCCAGTCGTACTAAGGTGGACATTGACAGAGTTGGACTTAAGTCCAGACTCAGAGGTGTAGAAAATATTTGAGCAGTTTCTGTGTGGAACAGACAAAAGGATCTAGGGCCTGGCCCTCACACCAGACAGGAAACCTCTTCCATGTGCAAGAGTAAGACTTTTTTGGAAGCCAAAAGGAGGTCAGTTACACCCTCTGGCAGACCGAGCTCACACAACATTAGCCTCTCAACATCCATGCTGTGAGGACCAAGGACTGGATGTTGGGGTGCACCATCATCCCGTCTTCCTGCGTTATGAGATTAGGTGCATGGCCAAGCCATAGCAGCTCCTGACTAGAGGGCTGTAACGTTTGGAGAGCCTGGTAAAAGTAATATGCTACTTTTTGATATAGCCAGCTTTCTCTTTGACTTGTCCCCCAAAGAGATTCCCTCCACGGCACGAGACATCTGTCAGCTTTTTTGCACTGACTGTTCCAGGTCAGACAACTGGAGCTAAGCAAGTCTCTGGATGCCAATACCAATGGCAACATTCCTGGCTGGCATCTCGAAGATATCATAGGTCACTCAGACCATGAACTTCAAGCAGTCCTTGCCATGGGCCACTAGCGAATGTTACTGATCCAATTTCTTTGGAAGGAGGAAGTGGGCCAGGTCAGCCAAGTTGCACATGATGTTCTTCAAGAACATGCCCAAATAGAGCTGGTAAGAGGCCATGTGGGCAACAAGCATGGGACTCTGGAAACATCTTTTCTCTAAAGAGTCCAATGTCCAAGCCCATCTCCCTGGGGGTGCTGAGGAATGAGCCTTGGTACTCTTGATTCTCTTTAGGCAGATTCAACCACCAAGGAATGGTGGAGAAGCTGAGACTTCTCAAATCTGGGAGCCTTCTGAACTCTCTACATGGAGTCCAGCCTTCTACTAACCGGAGGTACAATGTGGGGGTACTCCCACATTCTCATCTGTACCCTCTACAGAATGCGGTGCATGGGCACTGTCACCGCCTCCTTTGGGGCCAAGGAGTACTGTAGGATCTCCAACTCTTCTGCCCTAGGCTCATCCTTAGTCTCCAAAGAAAATGGAATGTCCTTGGCCATATCCCTCACAAACTCTTAGAAGGTCATGTCCTCAGGTGGGGATGCACCACTCATGAGGGAGGAGAAGGGTTTGACGGGAGTTCAAAAGCTCTATCCTCTAACAAATTCTCTGATTCCACATTGCTGACTCAGACTTCTGAGTCAGAGTGTGAAGAAGGAGTGTTAAAGGGCCCTCAAGACTTTGGAACCCTGAGACACAGAGAGGTTGCTCACTGATGGTGAACAGAGCCTACAATTATCTCTAAACCAGGAGGATCATAGATACTAAATTCTTGAAAAAGGAGAAAAATCAAGTGGGGAGTTTGAGCTTCCAAACTGGGAAAGTTCAAGGACTTGGAATGGATTAAGGAATCAAGAGGCTGTAACAGAAGTGTTGGATTTCTCTTTGATATTTGCTAAAGTCATCTTAATAATAATGAATATTCTATGAGTGAATGTAAGTTTATGAGTAAATTCACCAGGTTCAGAAACACATTCTTGACTGGACTGAATTTTTTCTGGTGAAAAGAGTGAGAGAATGGCTGCGAGTGCATTAGGCCCTCCCAGGATTTTGCTAGTCCCACCCCAAGAACCATTTTATCTTGTGCCTCCAGACTCTCTTATAGCACTTCAGACTTCTAGAAGGGACTATACAGATTGGCATAGGTTATACTTGCATATTCTACTATAAATCCTTAAAATCCATTTGCTGCTGCTGTTGCACCTCCTCTGGGACAAAGTGAAGGTAAGTGGACAGAATTGGGGTGGGTGGGTGGAACAGAATTCCTTCCTCCTACTGGCAGAGGCAGGAGGAAGGTTCAAGAGCCGGAAGAAGAGTGAAACACCTCTTCTCCCCCCCCCCCCCCACTGTGTATGGGGTGCTCAGCAAATAAATCCAGCCTTGCATTTTTGCTAGAATAAATATATTTTCAGAAGCCTTTTATTTATCTTGTCTGTGCCCTCACAAATGTGCAAGAATGGGATTTATATCATCTCTTTTAGAGGTTCCTTCTCCTTGTTTCTTCGGACTTAAAAAAAAAAAAAGTTTGGCCAAGTTCCTGGTGAAACGTCCTTAAGCCACCGCATATCCAAGGGGGTAAGAAGATTGCAATCTATCTACTTTTCCAGAAATTGCCAGTTACTTGTGACCCAGACTAGTCACTCTTGTCAATAGGATACTGGGCTTGACAGACATTTCGTCTGACCCAGAATAGCAATTCTTATGTTCTTAAGTTCTACAGAGAAGAGCTGCCTCTTTGTGTACCTCTCTGTA
Source organism: Ichthyophis bannanicus (assembly GCA_033557465.1). Taxonomy (NCBI): domain Eukaryota; kingdom Metazoa; phylum Chordata; class Amphibia; order Gymnophiona; family Ichthyophiidae; genus Ichthyophis; species Ichthyophis bannanicus. Next base: position 110,530,093 of record CM066049.1, on the reverse strand, counting down.
CAAGGCTGTGTATATTCCATAGTCCTGCACAAAAGGATTATGCAGTAGTAATAGATAAAAGAGCCCTATTATACTTTGTGATACAATGAGGAATTTGGTAGTTCTAGTTTTGTAATTGACAAAGAAACATACTACAGATCAGATGGTATGCTTTGAGAGGCTTTACTATTGCTATCTGCCAAAGGGGAAAATACTACAACAAAATGAAGCAATAGATGGAGCTGCAGGGACAGATGCCATGATATAGTTTACATTATTAAGGTATATGTCATGGAGCAGCAGCGGCATACAGATGTCTATGGGAATCTAGCCACGCAGCCTTCTAAAGAGCAAAGAGTTGAAAATTCCATCTATCACGCCTGGAGCCTAGACATTCTGGGAGGCTACGAATTTTGATATACGTGTTCTAATGTCACTCATGGTGCAGGTATGCATGTCAGAGTCTCAGCATGCCTACAGCAATGGCTAAAAAAAACCCAAGAGAGAATCTAGAAGATTATTGGAGCAAAACAGATAAATACAGCCAACTTCTCTTTAGAGGTAGCCATTTCTTGATATATTAATAAGATTCTCTTTCAGGAGATATTCCTATGGTTTTACATCACCAATGTTCAATTACAATTAATCCTTAGATAATGAAAATATGCATGAAATCAAAGACGTTTTAGAGAGTTCTGGATAGTCATTCTTTCTAGATGAAACATGGCCATATGTGTCTTGCTATCAATGTTGCTAGATGATATCAAAAATTTCCATCCCGAAGTGGGCAAAAAAATAGCTCAAAACAGTGACCCACCCTTGGCCCCACCCTCCCCTTCCCTGATTGGCTGGTCTAGAAGTCCATCAGGTGTAGCCACAACAACCATGGAAGGACAGACTAGATAGGCCATGTGGTCTTCTTCTGTTGTCATATTTCTATGTTTCTACATGGCCCTGCCCTGCCCTTCCCTTCCCTTCCCTGGAGTCTGGCAGTCAATCACTCCTACCCTGTAACATCTCATTGGTCAACTCTCGATATGTTACACCTCCCTGCAGTTATTGCATTTTAACACGCTAAACCAGTGAAGGGAGCTACCACCACCACCACCACCACCATCCACTGAGATGTCATTAGTTGCACCTAAGCTCCTTGCACCCAGCTGTGGCAGAAAGAGTCACGTCCCACCCAGTTGATGCCCCAATACATGCTACAAGAGTAGCATGGGGATTTTGGCATGGGACCCCATGCTGCCTTCCAGTGAGATGCCAAAACTATGCATTAACCCAAGCTCCCCTTTAGTAAACATGCCCCAGGGTGTGCCTTAGTGTTAAATTCAGTTCCGATGACCTGGCTTGCTCCAACATGATGCAGGAGTATCCCTTGCCCAAGTAGCTGCCCAACGAATAGTTGTGGGAGTGATATTTTCTAGCTGGTTCTTCACAATGGGAATAGGCAGAGAAGAAGTTATGGAAGTTGCAGTAAAGTTATAAACTGGGAAATTTTGGATAGAAAATTGTCATTTTCTATTATTTGCCACCTAGAAGCACATTGAGAGCTCAGTAGCCAGGCTTTGTGAAGGGTTGGACCTTGACAGACCAAACCCATCTTGCAGTAAAAAGGTAAAAGGAGGAAGCATCAGTCTTTGCCTCCTTTTCCTCCTCAAGAAAGTTGAGAGATTTGCTAGAAGTCTGTTACCGGTGTTGGCAGTACACTGGAGGAGAGGACATACTGAGCCAATACCAGAAGTTGAAAAGACTCAACACACCCCTTTTTCAAATCACTGATAATGGTTTCCACATTTGAAGCTTGTGAGCTAGAGAGCAAATTGTCAAATCTCAGCCTTAAATGCTGTCCATTCATGTATCTTTCAAAAGCACCCATAATTCAATTACATGAAAAAGCACAAAAACGTCTACCAGAACCAGTATGTCCAACTCTTTTCATTAATCCAAGCATGAAGTGAGTGAATGAAGGGATCTACTTTAACTCGGATTTTCTTTTTGTAGCTTAAGGCAATTACTTTGAGAATACTTGTGAAATGTACAAATGGATAGTAACAGGGCCGAAGCCTTGATGGCTGACGCTCAGTTCACAAGGCCTTAACTCATGCACTATAAGAAAACACTGTGAGGTCCTGGTACAATGAGATCATCCTCTTATAGTGGTAAAAATATCATCATTTCCCCAAACTGGTTTCTCTTATGGGTACAGTAACCAAGTCTAGTTTGAATATTTCCAGTCATCTCACCGGTAATCTTTTCCTGCTTGCATGGGAAACACACACAATGAAGGAGATTTTCAAACCGACTAATGATGCAAAATCCATAGATGGGGACTTTTTACATGCGGAATGGACATCGGTTTCCAAAATTAAAGCATACCTAAAGAGAAAACAATCAAAAATATGTGCACCTTCTTTTCCTCAGCAAAAACAATGCTCATAGTCTGGGATCCCCATCCAGAAGGCGCGACAAAGGCTCCTCTGCTTACTTCGAGTACAACAGTCATTGTGGAACAATGTGAATACACTCTACTCACAGGGAGAGTGCTCAGGTTTCACACTGCCTATTTCCACACTCTTAACAACAGAAATGGCTTTAAAAATTACCCACACCATGAACAGAAAAGTAATTTCTGTAACAGTATATACCAAGGACTCCCTAAACACGCTCTCCACCTGTTACAGTTGGCCCAAAACACCACAGCACACACCCTAACAAATGCACAAAAGAGAGACCACATCACACCAATTTTGAAAAATCTACACTGGCTACCTGTACACAGCAGAGCCAAATATAAATCAACCATGATCATCTTCAAAGCACTACATGATCAGTCTTCAACATACCTAGCATCTCTCATCCCCACTCCAACTACCAACAGGACAAAGTGAATATGCAACACAAACCTCCTCGACCTACCGACGGAAATAACACACACAAATCAGACACTTGCAACAGAGCCTTCTCCACTTAATATACCCGACCTGTGGAATGAACTCCCCAGCGACCTCAGGGAAACTCATGATCTCAAGAATTTCCGCAAAGATCTCTAAACTCTACTATTCAAGGATCACTGACACCTGATCATTGCTCTCCTCTACACCAACCTCTGGACACTCTCACATTCTCCCCCTGCGCCCCTCCCACCCCCTTCTCCCCAATCCCACTCTCCCCTTCTGTACAGTATACAAGTTACAACTGTTAACACATCACTGTTAAATACCTCAAAGTTCTATGTAAACTTGTTTAAGTTCCTGTTCCTTGTAAACCGCCTTGATTCACAGATAAGGCAGTATAAAGAAGCAGTTAAATAAATAAAATAAATAATAATATGCACTCAAACTTATCTACTTCACTAATGCTTTTTCCCCCTTCTGTGCCTTTACAGGGGGAAAAGGCTTAGTAAATCAGGTCCTAAGAGTGTAAGTCACAAAGACCAAAGTATTTCCTTAGATAAAAATGCTAATTAAAAAGTTTACAAGGTCATTTGCTAAAAATGCATGCTAACGCCTTTAATGTGTTTTATTTGTCACATGGTCCTTTTTTATGCTATGGGTCCTGCAGCAAATAAGGTGTGTTCAGGCATTAGTGTGAGTTAGTAAACAAGCACCTAAATTGATTTAATGCGTATTAACCAATGAACAAACACATGAAAAGTTAATACACATTAAAAAGCTCTAACAAAACTTAACAAATATGCACACAAATGTGTGAAAGGGACCAAAAATGTCCAAAAACTATGAGAAAAAAAAAATCTGAAAATCATTTGAAAACTAGCCAAAATCTTTTTACATGAATATCTTAATGGAAATAAAATCTGTATGACACAGCAATCTAGCAATTCAACATGGGCAAAAACAATCACTTATTTCTTAATATTTGTTTACAGGTCTAGGGAAGACAGTATTGCTGTCTCAAGGTCTTTATCACCTACTGGCTAAATGCACTGAACAAGACCAACAATGTAGTATAGGCACCAAGATTCAGAGCTGATGGCAATCAAGATAAGTGAAGCAAAGGTATTTTGATTTTATCCCTCGTTAGCAATAGGATAAAATCAAAACAATCATAACTCTCTTATATCTCAACAAATAGGGGTGACCTACACAGAGCAGTGGGTACACCCCTAAACAAAGGCATGGGGAAGGGTGACCTGTACAGAGCGGCAGGAGCACTTAAACAGATGGACGATACTGGTCTTTATCTGCCATCATATACTATGTTACTACGTAAAGGTAGATGTTACATTCTAAAACCCAAAGAATTATTCACAACCTCCAAAGTAGAATTTGATCATGTTACTGTCATGTTCTGACCAAACCTCTAAAGAAATAAAGCACGGGTGGGATTTAAATATTCCTCTGCACCTAGTGGGAGTTGGAACCAAAGAGTGATTAGAGGAATTATTTGATATAAATTAATATTTAAGCTATAGTCTTTTTTTACTGTTGTTATTAGGTTTGTTTTCTTGGAAAAAAAGTGTAATATGAACACAAATCCAAATACACTAGCAGTGTGCAGGGAATGCTTTTTTGTGCTGCATTATCATTTACCTCCAATGTGCTTAATCCCAGGCAGTGCACAAAACCAGATACAAAATGATAGGAAAACAGATGAAGACTGTGCAGACTGAGTCAGGGAGGGAATGTAAGTGGAGATCACAGGAGCAGCTCTGAGAGATGGGGGAGGGGGTAGCAGATGAAGAAATAATTGAGCTCCATTAAAGCCAGATGTAGGAACTGATTTCAGAATGAAGGATCCATGTAGGAAACCGCATGGAAACAAGGGTTGCACCAAGAGTGAGAAGACAATTTGAAGAGTGGTAAAGGGGGAGTGGAGATGATTCCAAGCTACCCACAGAACAAACAGAGGCTGCAAGTGCACAGGAAAAACAACAATCAACTCCATAAGTAAAGACAAGCAGACAAAACAGACAGATGTGCATGGATTTGATACAGTGCAGGGGTCCTTTTGATGCTATCTATATTATGTGCCCCTGACTTGATTTGCAGCTTGTTGTGCTATGAGGGCTTGTGTGCATCAGTGATGCTGAGGTTAACTACTGGCAGGGTCTCCCAAGATGGGCAGGTCTCAGCTGAGGTGTCAGACCAAGACAAACCACCCATCTGGGCAGCAGCAGAAAGGGTCAGTGTTGGAGGTAGAGCAACAACAGTAAACTTAAACTGCATGGAGGAGGCCCAGCAATCTACAACTGTATCTTGCCATGAAAACCCAATGGAGAGTCACAATAAAACAAATTGCACTATAGTGCTGGAAGATGAGACCCCCCCCCCCCCAGGTCAGAAGGCACTCAACTAGCTACTGGGGAGGAGCAGAAGACTTTTCAGAGTAAAGCCAGCATTTATGATGTGGTTGGATCAAAGCCCTAGGGACGTCTGACTGCTGATGTAGATGCACATGAAATGAGAGTCAGAAGCTGTAAAGATGTGTCTTACATATTGGGACATGGAAACTACAAAGCATGAACCAAGGTAAGTTGGAGGTGGTCAAGAATAAAATGGAACGTGTACAACTTGATCTGTTGGGTGTCAGCGAACTGAAATGGACTGGCATCGGACACTTTGCATCAGATGATCACATGTTCTACTATGCTGGAAATGAAAGACAAAGAAGAAATGGTGTTGCATTTATAATAAAGAAGAAACTTGCAAGAATTGTAATGAAATACAATGCAGTCAGTGAACGCTTAATTTCTATTCATCTACAAGGAAAGTCTATCAACACAACTATAATTCAAGTGTATGTTCCAACAACAGCTGCAGAAGAGGATGAAATTGATGAGTTCTATGAACAAGTACATGCTGAAATCAACAGAACATGCAAACAGGATATCCTGATAGTCATGGGTGACTGGAATGCAAAAGTTGACAACAAAGAAGAAGTCAAAGTGGTTGGAAAATATGGACTTGGCAACAGAAATGAAGCTGGAGAAAGACTGATAGAATTCTGCAAGACCAACGAACTATTCATCTCAAACCCCTTCTTCCAGCAACACAAGTGGCAACTGTACACATGAACTTCCCCCAATGGATTGTATAAAAATCAAATTGACTACATCTGTAGAAGTCAATGATGGAAAAGCTCTATAACATCAACAAAGACTGGAGCTGACTGTGGTACACATCACCAACTACTAGTATGCAAACAAGCTAAAGTTGAAAAAGGGCAAGCCACTTATGAATGTAGCAAAATATGACCTTGAGAATATAGCACTGGAATTTAAAGACTGCCTGCAAAACTGATTTGCTGCTTTAGATACAAATGACAGATCTCCAGAAGAGTTATGGAATGATATCAAGGTGGTGTTGAAAGAAAGTGAAAAGTCTCTACAAAAGGTAAAAAAGCAAAAATGGCCAAAATGGATGATGGAAGAAATTCCGAAAATTGCCCAGAAACGCAGAGAAGCTAAAAGCCAGAGGAGAAAGAAAGACAATCGCAGAACTCAGAGATTTCCAATGTGCAGCAAGACAGGACAAAGAAAAGTACTACAATGACACATGCAAGGAAGTAGAAGTAGAAACTATTAGAGGAAGAAGAAGATCGGCTTTCCTAAAGCTACAAGAGTTAAAGAAAAAATCCCAGCCTCGAATTGGAATTTTAAAAGATGCTCAAGGTTCTATGTTGAATGATACTGAGAAGATCAAGAAAGGTGGAAAGAATATACAGAGTTTTTATATGATAAAGATCAAGTGGACCAACAGCCATTTCAACCTGTACCTTATGATCCGGAACCATTGGTGATGAAAGAAGAAGAAGAAGAAGTCGAAGCAGCATTGAAAGCCTTATCAAAGAACAAAGCATCAGACATTGATGGCATTCCCATAGAAGTATTACAGCAATCTGATACAGCTGTTACTATACTTACAAAGCTCTGCCAAGAAATTTGGAAGACAACATCATGGCCAACTGACTGGAAAAGATCTGTGTTTATACCAATACTAAAGAAAGGTAATCCAAATTATCGCACAATCACTCTGATCCCACATGCCAGCAAGATTCTACTGAAGATTATTCAACAGAGACTACAACCATAACTGGAACAAGAACTACCTGAAGTGCAAGCAGGGTTCAGGAAAGGGCGAGAAACGAGAGACATCATCACGGATGTGAGATGGATCCTTGAAAAGACTAAAGAATAACAAAAGGATATCTATTTGTGCTTTATCGACTTGTAGGGATAAAAGTCTTTGTAGATAAAGCAACTACTGTCTAAGTAATTCTTTGATTGGTGATATTTGGGCAACTGTTGTGGGAACCAGAAGCCACAGACTATAGCAAGGTTTTTGACTGTGTAAACCATGAGAAACTCTGGGACATATTAAGAAGCATGGGTATAGCAGAACACCTGATCGTTCTCTTGCACAATCTGTACATTGATCAAGAAGCAACAGTTTGAACGGAACAAGGAGAAACAGAATGGTTTAAAATAAGCAAAGGTGTATGACAAGGCTGCATACTTTCTCCCTACCTGTTTAATTTATATGCAGAACAAATCATCAGAGAAGCAGGATTGTATGAAGACAACTTAGGTGTGAAGACTGGTGGAAGACTCATCAACAACCTTCACTATGCTGATGATACATTACTGGCTAAAAGTGAAGATGATCTGAAACATTTGCTTCTCACAATCAAGGAGCATAGTCTTAGAATGGGCCTATACCTTAATGTAAAGAAGACAAAGATCATGACATCTGGCAAAATCAATAAGGTCATTATTGAAGGAGAAGAAATTGAAATCGTGAACAACTTTATTCTACTTGGATCAACTATCAATAAAGAAGCAACAAGCAGCCAAGAAATCCGATGACACATTGCTCTTGGCAGAATGGCTATGAAAGACCTAGACAAGATTTTCAAGAGCAGAGATGTCTCTCTCCATACAAAGATTCCACTCATTCAAGCCATGGTATTTTCAATAACATCATATGGATGCGAAAGCTGGACAGTGAAAAAGATAGACAGGAAGAAAATTGATGCCTTTGAATTATGGTGCTGGTGGCGAATACTGTGTATACCATGGACTGCCCGAAGAACAAACCAGTCAGTACTAGAGGAGATCAAACCTTTAGAAGCTCAGATGACAAGACTTTGACTTTCATACTTTGGACACATCATGTGAAGGGAGAGATCATTAGAGAAAGACATCATGCTTGGCAAGATAGAAGGTCAATGCAAAAAAGGAAAGCCAGCAATGAGATGGGTCAATACAATAACAGCAGCTATGGGTACCAGTCTGTCAGCAATGAGCCACCTGACTGAAGACCGAACACAATTTAGGACAACTATCCAGAAGGTCGCTATGAGTCGACACAGACTCGACAGCACTTAATGCCACCACATTATGTGCATGATATTTTTCATCAAAAGGTCATTCCATAGTTAACAACCATGAACTTTAGTGATTCCATTGCATGACTTTTCAATGGAATTGTCCAATGATACTAGGAAACAAAAGATTCTTTTCCATCTCAGTGCTGTTATATGTTTCTAAATTGAATATTTTTGACAGTCTCTTTTTCCAATATTCAATACCTAGAGATGCTATGCAGTTTTTAGGCAGTAGACAATAGAACTAAGTTCCAAGTAGAACAATGCTTACAGACACCCCCTCCCCCCATGCATGGATGAGTAAAATAACCACCAAAGAAATCCTCCTTCTGACTGCCATGTAGGGAAGTGCAGGCCAAATTTTTTTTTTCATTTTGTTTAGTTTCACGTGACATTTGTGGGATATTTTGTTTCATTTGTTTTAAAATTTTGTTTCAGAGGAATGTTGTTAATAGCGTGCAGTATTGTTCCACAGTGTGCACTCTGGGCAAAGATGCAAACTCTAGAGCAATAGCAAGCACTATGGAGTGATAGTGTGCAGTATTAACGATAGACAGGAAAAACAAACTGAGTTTTTTCTTCAATTTTCATTCAAAAACAACATGAAATGATATTTCTTATGTCATTTCAAATGATTGCATATCCCTACTGCCATGCATCACATTGCTACTTCTTACAGGATGTTGATTCTCCATTTTTTAATTTTATTTTTATTTATTTAATGTTTTTTCTATACCGCGCTATTTGTCATCAGTGCAGTTCACAAGTAACAAAATTGCTCAGTGTTGAAGGTCTACAATGAGCTTACAATAAACGGGGCATTTAACAGGGATAACATGCGAACTATATAACAATCCATCCTTCTATAGTAATCACAATGAGATTCCCTTCCTTTGTTTTATCACTCAGTGGGTCACATCATTCTGGAGAAAAGCTGAACTTGTTCTAGATGAAGTTCCCTATTTGGTAATATTTTTAGTATACTGTGATATAATGTTCAAGTCAACATACAATAATTAATGGCTAAAACACCATACTTTCTGTTTTAATCTAAAAGGACTGATATTGTTCATAAATTATTTTCATGTTTAGGCATTTTAGTACCAAGTTACATCTCATCCTGTGATCTGTCCTTTTGTTCGTGATCCTGTTTCAGCAGCTAAATGGAAGGAGGTAGTGTGCCATCCTTTAAGCTAGGAGAGCTCTTTCCTGTTCCAGTTTGGATTTCTTCTGTTTTGAGGTAGCTGCAGTTCCCATTGGTCACATGATAGAACACAAAAGCCAATCATGAGATTCAATAGGTGGTAGCCAGGGAAGGCGGGAAATATGAGAGACCTGAGGCTGGAAGCAAATGAGCAGAGCCCCATACAGGAGCAAATTTTATAAGTTACTACTTTCAAGGCATTGCAGCCCAACCCCTGATTTGGCCTCCCTGGGCCAGGGTCAGGCTGCGGGGAATGCTCTCTGCCCCCTGCCGTCCTTTCCCAGCCCTGGGCCCGCCAATACCAGACGTCCAGGGAAGTTATTCCACCTTGGAGGTAGAATAACATCTCCATTCAGGTACCAGCTCCAGAATCAGCCCTGTACGTCCAGGGCCAGCGACCGCCCACTGCCCCCTCTAACACCACCCCTGATCTTCCCCTTTCCCACCCCCGTCTAGCTTCCCCGTACAACCTGATAGTGTCCAATTGAGTGGAACATAGCATGTGTGCTAGAATGCTTCTCTCACATGTGTGCGCTCAGTGGGTGTATATTCTTTCCAATTGGTTTGGCTCCTATTGAATTTGATAGTGAAAGTAAAAGAAGAATTTGCTTACACTTTCCTGAAAGTGAGTCTTCATGAGGAATTTCTCATTTTAACCTCATTTATTTTATTTATTTAAATTATTTCTATACCGCGCTCTTTAAAATCAGCGCGGTTTACAGGTAACAATTTGTACAGTGCGGCGGAACATGCAATGCACATTACAGAGAACAGGTATTATAACTTGGGTTTCAACGGGGGTAACTATTTACAATGGAGCTATTGTGCCACAGGTATGATTGTGGAGTCATGACACGCTCTGAACTATATACATTTTAGATAACTATTTACAGGTTTGTGCAGTATTATTTCTGGATGTGGTTGCATCAGCATGACATGAGTGTGCTGGTGGTGTCGTCATGGTGGGTGGAGGGTATGTCGGGTTGTGATGTTTCCCTGGACTGGGAGTAATTTACCTCTAAGAATGAGAGGCAAATTCGGCTTCCAATGCCTAATCTGATGAAACTACAAATATGCAAATATGTAGAGAAAGTTGGTACCAATAGAGTATTTATTAGATTCAGATGAGCGGACCGTAAATTTATGTACGTAAGTAAATAAATAAATATTTCCTATCAAATAAAGATGCCTATACTGTTTACCATTTGAGCATTTTTACCTTCAACATAATTGAGAATTATGGACATTATGGGCATTATTTTAGAAGCATCCTCATATGTAAATAGTAACTGTTACAGATGTACATCACTTACACTTGCCAATAGCAATTATAGAAATCTGCCAGTATTATGTGGTGATGCAGAGTGATTGCAAAGAGGTGGGTGTTCCAAAATGGTGTCCATTACCCCTTTCATTAATTTGTCAACTTGACTCCTAGCAGTAGTGCTGTGAGATTAGCATTAGGAGTCACATGTGTTATTTTGGAACCCATTCAAGGGCAGGGGCAACTGGGGATGAATCCTGCTCCCACTAAACTACCAGGGGCCCCTATAAGAGCCAGAAATGGGGACATCGGGCATAAGGGGTGCATGGGTAGCTTGATATCAGGGAGACCATTGGGTGTAGTCCAGGGTTAGGAGAGGGGCATGAATGCTGTCAGGAGCAGTGATTTTAAAAAGATGCTCCCATGTACATTTGGGGTATATAAAATTAGTAAAATAAATAAATAAAGCGAGTTACACATTTCCCTCCCTCGAACACACACACACAACTTTTTAAAACCACTACTCACAATGGACATGATGAGACACTGACATGCAGTCCTGAATATCCTTTCCCGCAAAATACAGTGGGAATTATCCACATCTCGACCTGGACATCTTACTTCCCAATCTCCACGACCTACTTAACTTTGGCCTTTAAATCATTTAAAATATTAATGCTTTGGAAGGTCACTAATATAACAGCATAGTACAGTATTGGATGTAGCAAAGTAGATTTTCATATCCCATAATGTATTCTCTCCTCTTCACACCAATACAATTCCCTTAAGTCATGATTTGTTTTTAAGGGAATCCTGGGAGACAAACAAGTTAACACTATGCACAATTTCAGCCTCCGCTACATTACAGTGAACAGCTACTATCCAAGGAAAAGATTTGTGCAGCAGCTGAAACTGCAATTGAATTAAAATGAGAATACTTGGCACTGATCTCACACACAGAACTTATTGCATTCAGCAGTGACAAAGAACATATACTGAAGGGAACATCTCGTAAGAGATGAGCACCAAATGGAGTACCTTGAACACGCAGAATATGCGCAGGATTGATATCTGGGTAGAATGTCAGTCATAGATAATGTTTGACTGAACTAAAAATGGCTTCCCGCTTTTTTTTCCCCTAGGTAAGCATAAAACCTAAAATACTTCCAGCTTGCATACGGCTTCAAGAAAAAATGTCAACATTGAGGACTGCTCTGCTTTTGTAGCTGAAAGCTTTTCTACTGTCACCCTCTGGGCCTCTGTCACAGAAGGGATATTATAAGAAGGGCCCCGAAATCTCTGTTCTTCATGCTAGTTCTCCTTCCCAGAAGTTCCTGTAATCGTACGCTCTTGCTTCTCCCAAAGTTTTACTTTCCTCTGAGCAACTGCCATGTACCAAGTGCTTCCACATCTCGAAGATACAAGTTTAATACTATGCAGAGTCTCCGAAAGCAAAGGAGACAACGCCTTTACCAGCTAACAGGGCATTACTAAGGCTTCTCAAATAAGACCCGATAAAGTGGAAAGAGATGTAATAAGTTGAATAGGTACCCCAAGGAAGGAGGATGCGGTCTTTGTATGCCACTTTCCTAACAAGCCATGATGCCAAAGTTGAATGGCAGAAATGTACACGATTTGTTAGAACGAAGTTCTGAATCCATAACAGGACAAAACACTGCAGGGTCAATATTCATCATAAGAAGTAGCATGTTTACTGGCAAAAGCAAATGTCAAACTCCTGAAACCATCAATTTTCAAATGCATTATAAAGATAGAGATTATTTTATGAAGACGCACCTAATTAACGCTCGTTTCCCCATGCCTATTTTACACCTACTAATAAAGGTCACGTGTGCGCACCCTGGCATAAGTTAAAGTGTGATGACTTACAGCAGCCCTAGAGCTGCACGTAATAAATCATCATATTCTATAATCAACACGTCAGCTTGCTTGTACTGACCACATGCCACCCAAACGTAACCCATGTGCATGCCCACAGCGAAAGTGCGTGCCATGCAAACAGGATTACTTTCAAGCGAGGTGCTTTTCTTTTATAAGAAGCCACATAATGCTGACAAATGACTAAAATACCGACATTTATGTGCAAGGTTACCACCCAAAACTAGGTGGCTCCTTCTAAAATTACCCCCATAATGCCGGTGAAAATCACTAACTGCTTCAGCATGATCCTTATAGTGCCTGGGCAGAGATAGGGCAGTGGTGATATATATCAGTATAGTGATATATATATATATTCAGTCCCTATACATATAGCTATGAGGTCTACTTGATGTCTATCCTAAAGTAAACCGTACAGCTCTACGTATAGCTGCTATATGTAAAGCTACCAGCAATCACAGCATTACATACGAGTATATCCAGTGTTGCTCTCCATTTGTGTACTGATGCTGAAGAGATATAGGGGCTTGTTAACGATCGCGAACCGCTACTGCGGCTTTGTAATCGGAGCCGCGGCCCCATTGAAATCAATGGGGCCGCAGCTCCGATAACGATCGCGAACCGCTACCGCGGCTTTGTAAACAAGCCCCATAGTCTTAATACTGCAACCAGCATTCAAAAATATATAGTGACCGCTGGGTTTAAAGACCGACTCATGTGTTTCTCTGATCTGAACCTGCTTTATTTCCCACTTACAGTCATTCCCAAAGCATCTAAGCAGACACAACATGCTCCAAATCTTATTCCCACTATCCCTAAATCCCCAGAGCAAAAGCAAGCTTCAATTGTGTCTGCCAGTTGGTATATTTATATGAGAATGAAGGCTCTCCTTAAATCTAGCTGCTCCTCTTTAAGTCCTCGTCTCATACTCGCCCTCACTTTTCATACTGCTGAACCTCTCTCCTTTCTCCCTGCCTTTCATTTGTACTTTTCTACAATGTTAACAATCTCTCTATTACACTTCTAATTCTTCATTGGCCCCTTTTGGAAAACTATGAAAAATTTTATAAATGCAACAGATCAAAAACTATTGTCACTGATTTAAGGATGGCCACAAAAAAGCACACATCTCGCTGTCTATCCAAAATGTATTAGTGTAAAATTAAATTTAACCTTCAGTAATAAGAAAATGGTAACCAATTAGTGGCCTCTGAAGACCATGCTGCAAATCTAAAAGCAGTTGGCAGTCAGCATTGCATAAATCAGCAAGACAGCCTATGACCCAGAGATACTAACAGCATTCGCAGAAGTGTGCAAGCTTTACACAAAGGTTATCCCTGCTGCTCATGGTGGCCACACTGTTTGCTTTTCTAAATGCAAACAGGAATGAGGAGATGTAAAGAGACATTGGAATACTGCAGCTCAGCATAAGAGAACATCACACAAGGGCTCTGCAAATGGACAAGCTCCACCAACAAAGTGGCAGTATGCTTTCGTACTTCAAATTGTCAATCAAAATGGAAGAGCTGACCAAGCTCCTGGCTCTGATCGGGGCAATTAATGCTAGAGCTTAAAATGTATAAATACAAACAATAAAAGCAGGTCCTTGACGACTGTTTGGTTTTCAGAACACCCATGCGGTGCATATGCAACTCTATACGTATGCAAATGGCGGCATTGTATGGAAATCCTTCTCATGCATATAGTGCATGGTTATCCTGCAAACCAGAAAAGCTGGGTGGTGCTTGAGGACTGGATTCAAGAACGCTGGAGTAGGAGGGATGAAAACGAGCCTTAGGAGCACAGGAATGAAAACCCTTCACAAAGTTTCCCTGTTTCAATAAACAGAATTCTAATTTTGCCCCAGGGAAAAAGCTCAGAGATGGCTCCCGATGGCTTTTACCATGTTCCTGAGACTAGCATAAACCTGTCTGTCTGTCTGTCTGAACTTTCCTGCATTTGTCGGCCTCCAACCAACTTTGAGCTTTCCCCACCTGATTTATAGCTCCCAATATAATGGGCTCAACCAGTGCCAACGAAACATGTCTGGCTGATTCTAATCTCAGTAATGTGCACAAAACAGAATAAATTATGAGGAAACGGCCTGGTGATGAAATCGCTGTAATATTTGGTACACTTAATTTGAATTTGATGAGCACTGTTTTGCAATATTAATGACGGTTTCTAAAATGAATACGTTTGGTGGTTATAAGCTATAAAAATAAGTACTGTGTTCTTCAATTAAATATTTGCCAAAAAAACATGAGGTTGGTATTCAAAAGCATTTATAGGGGTGATGACGGTGGTGCCGATAATGTGTTTTTATAAATGAGGCAACTGAATTGAAAAATTTGGATTTATTTATATGCCACAAGTTATCATTTGCATAAAGGGATGAGATTTGGGGTATGTCGAGGAAGTGTTACGTAGCCATATAAAAGACATTTTATACGCCTTGTGCAGCTTTTATACATATAAATACCAGAGTGGACATGTGTAAAATGGCCAATGCATGTAAATCATGATTTTACAAAGTCTCTCGTCACACGCGGTGAAGCCACAGGCATGTAAGTTTAAGGGGGCATGATGTAGTTGGGTCATAAGTGTGGTTTGGGTGGGAACTAAAGACAGATATGCCAACTAAGTGCATGTTTGCACCTGGAGGTCGTACCAGTTTCTAAGGAACCAATTATGATTACCTCTCTGGTATGTAAAACCATGTTCCAATTTAAAAAAATATAAGGGTCAATATTTCAAAGGCACCAAGATACTGCAGTTGTGTGCAGTGCTGCAAGACAGTCTAGGGGGCACAGCTTCCCAGAACCAGACTAAATCTTAAAAGTCTGACTCCTGACTTTTCTTTCCCCTCTGTTTTCCTTGTAAATGTTCGATTTTGTTAAATGGAGATAAATATGTTTTTACGGAACGCTCACAGTTGGAGAGTCTTTTGGATAATAGGTAGGGCTTTGAAGGGGTCAGTTTTGGTTAAATATTTAGGGATTTAGATATTTTCAGGGTTGGGGTTGTTTCCTGTAATTATACTTTTGTTTTGTTCCGATTACCTGCAATACTGGTTTTCTGTAATGAGGGCTATGTAACAAGCTGTCCTTTTTATTTAGTTTATAAATATTTGTTTAATAGTAACGGATTTCGATACTTGTTTAATTTATTCAGTATTACTTTGTGTATGCTTTGAAAAAAATCTTCAATAAAAAAAAGTCTGACTCCTGGGGTTTGCAGGGTTCTTGGGATGGGACCAGGAAATCCTGGGAGGCCTACTGCACTCAAACAGTCACTCCTCCTTGTTCAGAGTCAACAAAGTTCAGTCCAGGCTCAAAAGGTCTGTTCTGAACCAAAATAAAATGTACTCAAATATACTATACATTCACAAGATATATAAAGGTTACAACTCTTCCATAGTAGATAAATCAACCTAAAATCTGTGTTCTGTACATTTAGAGGCATGTTTACTAAGCTGCACTAATGGTTTGCAGGTATCCCATATTCAGAGTAAAAATAAACGTGCAGTAGGTGCAACTGTCGCACGCTACCTGTTGAGGTCATGTAGAGCATGTCCCTAATTGATACCACACTGGCTTGAATCCCAACATGCAACTGCGGCATTCACACTTAATGCCACTCACCGAGGTAGCGTTAAGTGCACCTGTACTAACTAAAATATTCCCGATGAATGCTCATTAATAATCCCTGCACTAACCACAAAGTGCAGTCAACGCCCATGCTCCGCTCCTACCCTGTCCATAGGCCCTTCCTTGTCAAAACTATGCAGATAGTATGGAATTAAACTATGCACGGTCTGTTTTGGTTAGTGGTTACTCAAGCACATGATAACAGTTAGTAAAGCTTAGTAAACTTGTCTCTTACAGTTTCAATCTTCCTGCCACAGTGCAGATCCTTGGCTCTCTCTGTGATAGCAGCAACTTTGTAATTCTCCTCTCCTTATAGGAAACCTGACTGAGTTGCAGACACTGTGCCCCTTTAGCATCTGGGAATTCTCCAAGCCAGAATCGTCCAAATCGTCCATGCTGTGGAACAATGGCTGTGGAGCTGAAGACCAGAATTCAAATTTGGGCTTGGCATTTAAATGCTTTGCACGTTCCCTCCAATTTTCAGCCCCTCCTTTTACTTCCATCACCAAGCAAGGATCCTCCCAATATTACATCACTGGCAGGAACACTCCCTCCTGTTCTAAAAACAGGATGGGGTGCAGAGAGGTCAGAAAGCAGTCTCATGGTATAGTCGCTAGAACTTGTAGCAAAATTGACACAGCAGGACCTTACGGGTCTCTACACATCTAATTAATGTGTGCACATTTATGCTGGTTGGTATTTTATAAAGAAGTCATTTATTGCGCATATGCGGCCACTTACATGCATAAATGACTAAAATATTAGCATCTACGCACATTGTTAGCACCGAAAATAGGACCCTCTCTATAATTACCCCAGCGCAATGGTTTTACAAAGGCCACCTGGAAAGTTATATGCCATTTATGTGCGCAAGTCCCTACGTTAAAGGATTTATGCACGCAAATGGGCACTTTTGCAAGCGCAAATTGATGGTCCCTATTCTGTAAGCACATGCGCAAGTCCTATCATGTATACTTTTAGTTGGAGCATGCGAAGGGGCACAGCTTAGGCACTGCTGCAACAAATGCATGTAGGTTATAGAATACTATGGCCTATGCACACGTCTGCACCAGTTTAGACGTGGCCAGCAACACCTAAGTAAAGCATGCACATGCATCATTTTATAACATGGGCCCCACATACATGCGTGGAAATGCACGTAACCTGCGCAGGCATTTATAAAATGACCCTATGTATGTCTAACTGGATAACTTATAGGTCTATATGGCCCATAACAAATCACAAATATAATTCCAAGTTAATTACATATATTTAGTGGCTCCGCCTAAATGGATAGCATAGCTGAATATATACAGCTGCGATCTGAAACTAAGACAGATGGTTTTCAAATTATTCATTCTCTGTACAGCTGAATACTGACCTCCTATATTGGGGGAGCAGGGGGGGGGGTGTTACTTAATATGATAAAATAGTCAATCATGTGATATTTGCTAGGCATATTCAGAACGTTTTCCCTGTAGATCTGAGCAAGAACATGCCGAAGGAAGAGATCCTGGGGGCACCTCCGTGGAGGCAGAGATAGGTGGCTTGTCTTCTTAAATAATTCATGAGCAAAGCATTGTGGTTGCCACATTAGTCCATTTGAATGTGCAGAAATAAGGTGATGCTTTTTTCAGCTGGTGAAGAAGTCCTAAGGCATGATCCATTCAGCCACTTGTATCAGACTGGGGCTGTCTGGCGCCATTTTGAACAATAACACCACCAGTAGGGCAGGAGATCACTCATTCCACATTTCAAGCTCACAAATTGAGGAAAAACAATGGAGAATCCCAAAAGGATGGAGGCCGAAAGGGATGTGAGAGAGAGTGGGATTTTCTTTTTTCTTGTTTGCTCCATTTTGTTTCTAACAAAAGCAGACTCTGTGTTTCTCTTTGTTTTGCTTCTCTTCCTGGTACCACCAGACACCCGCATGGCAATTACTGTCTATTTGGCACAAGCAATTGTACTTAATTCTTTTTATTGAGGGCAATAATGAAACCTTTCTTGTGGATAAACGTACAGGAAATCAACAACGCTGAATATAGGTACTTTTACCTGCAGACAAGAGGGTGGAAATGGGAACAGCACGTGTAGTTTGAATTATACAAAACCTATGCATGTTTCAGATGGAGAAATCACCCACAAAGAAAGCAGACACAAATCCCTGCACCTAGGGTTTCCTTAGGAAAAGAAATCAAATCAAATTCCCCACAGTTTCAATATCATTGCTGAGCCAAATCTCATGTGTCTGCCAGACTGCAGGATAGTTGTGCAGTTAGTTTCCATGCACCAAAAGTCTCTAGGCCGTTTGATCTCTCATTGGTCTAGCATATAAGAATAAAAATAGAGATGTAGCAGCTGAGATTTTGAGACCATATACGTTCCTTCTGCAGATTATTTATTTATTTGAATCATCTTATAGACCATCTCCCTGAATCAACATTGTTTGAAGCAGCTCACAAAAGCTGTAAAAAAGATACTAAAACAGAATGAATTTCCAACTCCCTTTAAACTGCCTTGGCTTCCATGTAACTTTTAAATCTTTCAAGCATGTTATGAGTCCATTAAGGGAAAACATCATTACAAATAAAACCTCTTCAAATAGTTTGTATATAATTAACCAAAATCACAGTAACTGGCCTGAATCGTAAAATGTTTCTGAAAAAAATAACGCAAGGCGCTTGGAGGATGATGTGAAAGTGGTGTCAAGTGATATTTCCTTACAGCACTTCTCAATGCCGCAGTCAGGCTGAATGTTAGCCAGGATGTAGTGGATACCCGATGTGGTTGGCCCTGGTTCTGGATTACTTCTACTCTAGTTTGTAGTTTATTCGATTTGATATGCCACCCTGTGCATGCATTCAGAGCAGTTTGCAAGATTTAAAAATTCAAAGGAAGGCGAGAGGAAAGGAACTCCATGATATCCGATAGGATATAAAGGGAGGAAGTAGTCAGCAATCAGGTAAGCGCAGCTTGGTCAGCCCCAGGACTCAGCCTGACTCCAAACACCTGCCCAAAAACACAGGTTTTTAGGGAAGCTTTGGATTGTTTGTAGGTGTGCTGAGATATGAATATGGGAAGGTAGGCTATTTCATACTGAGGAGGCAACAAAGAAGAAGGTAAAATTTCTAGTGGTCTAGTATTTTGCTTTAGAAGGAAAGGGATACCATTCACCCAGTGAGAAAGATAAGAAGCTCCAATCCTGTTTAATCACAATGTTTTGTTACAAGTCCACCACCTACTGGGTAAAAATTTCACTTGTTCTATTCAGTGACTCACACAAATGAGAAAAAAAAGTGTATTCATATATGGGTGAAAAACAAGGCAAGTCAAAATCAAAACGTGTACGTAACAAGACTTTCATCAAAAATAAATGCAAGACATGATATCTCTTTTGTAATAAATCAATTTTTCTTTTGTTGTTTGTTTGTTTTCTTTAAAATTACTTCAGTGTCAAGTAAACTGGAGATGAACAATTCTGCATAAAGGATACGAGTCACCTAGCGTGCTAGCCACAGTAAAGGGCATTATCATTCTTATGCCAGTCCTATGATGTGGACATGTTTCCTGTTTTAGGATTCCAGAGGTATCACCATATTTCAGTGATCAATGCTGTAAATCCTCATCCCAGAAAAAATGTTGACCAAAGAAGTATTTATATCAGACACAGTGGCTCTTACTTCATAGAACCAACTGGTTTGGTTTTAATTCTGATGATCATGCATAACAAGTGTAATGTAATGGAATAAAATTTGTTCTTTATGAAGGCGTGACGGGTCATTTTATAAAGTTGCACCTAGTTAATGCGTGTTTTTGTGCACGTCTATCATGCCTATTTTATCAAGTGAAGTATGCATGCATGTACTTTATAAACTAGGGACACAAGTGGTAGGATATGCATGACAAATCAAGGCATGATCCGTTACACCAACCCTGGGAATGCACCTAAGTTATAGTATTTTATAACTTACACACATAAACTTCCACTCCGCCTATGCTCCACTCAAGCTCCGCCCCTGTGCATACCCACGGTGAAAGTACACGCCACTGACCTGGTCCTTACAGAACCACCACTAGCTAAAGTGCGCATGTTAATCAGGTGATTTAGGCACTTTGATGGCACATATCTTAGCATTGTTACTTAAAATATTGCTTCCCAAGTATTTGCGATTTACTTGGAGGAACAACAATCTCCATCTGTAAACTCAAAAGTATCTTACAAAGATATACTAAGGACACAGAGGTTCGGTTCCAGGCATATCCAGCAAAAACAAATTTAATTTCGCACCTTTGCTACTGCTCTGCCACTACCTTCTTGAGCAGGGGAGAAGAGATTCTCAGGTCTTCACTGTAGTGCTCTCTTCTTCCGGGGCCATCTAGTGGCAGGAAGACTACTCTGCTTGTAGGACTTCTCTCTAATAGTAGAAGCTACTAGAAAAGTAATGGAAGTTGCAAAACGTTTGAATAGATATTCTGTGCACTGATGTTAAGGCTATGCATTCGTAGCATACATTTGGTATGATTGGGCGCCTAAAATTTAAAGTGCATGGAAATTGCTTGTATGGGAACATACCTATGAACCAACATGTATATAATCGATTTGCATACTTAAATTTCTAGCACGCATACAATGTATGCACAAAGAATGAAGATATGACATGAACGTGAAAATATACCTAAATATACGAAAAAAAAATAAATAATTTAAATCAAGCATTAAGCAAACATTTTTTTGGCTATGCAGCGTGCATTTAAGGTTCCTAGTGCAACAATATGCATATTTTCACTTACATTTTGGTGAAGTATTCACAGGGGCAGGATCTGAAACTTGCGTACTCTGTTATGAGTACAAAATGTTAAATATGCAACATATCAGGCCCAAGACATAATCTATTCATGTTTGTGTGTTATATCACAGTATGGTGTATGTTTACTAAGCTGTGCTAACTTTTATCAGGAGTTCAAGCCTGCATTATTGGCCTGCAAATTAGGGTATGCACTAAAGAGATAACATGAGGTTAATTTTGTCCTATTTGCTTAGGCTGCAACAGGGAGTGAAATGGGCAAGAAAGAGATGGAGCATGGGTGTGGGCACATATCATGGTTAATGTGGACGTTGACAGTGCCCACTTGCTGTCAATGTTGCAGTTATCGCAAATGCACTTATGCCACCTCAGTGGGTGGTACTGTGCATCTGCATTGCCTTCAGCGTGTATTAGGGTCCAAATCAGTGCGGTATCTGATAGAGTCATGTTGTACATGCCCCCAACAGGCAGCACATGATTTCTGCACATACCCCACATTGATTTGTACCCTAAATGCACGATATCTGCAAAACCATAGCCCACTTTAGTAAACATGCCCCTAAGAGTCACAAACCATCTTTCAAACATTTGGAAATTAGAGAAAAAAAAAGAAACAAGTAGGCAATGTGTACTCCCACCAGTTAGATACAAAATGCCATTGGAATTCTTAATTAACCCCCCCCCCCCACCTGCCCCATACTGCCCCTTTACTCAGGGGCAGATACAACCTCCACATCATGTATGCTCTTCACAAATGATGTTTAAAAGGTTCCTACCACTGTTCTGAATCTTCGGGTGTCTTGAAAACAAGAACCTTTTCCCAATTAAGTCATCTCAGGTGGCCTCACCTTTGGAGACATTAGCTGCTCTTGCACAGTGAATTACAATAACTGATTCCATGCTCAGATGGTTAGATATGTTAAATAAAGCAATTACTACTAATGCAATCATGCGACTTGCAAAATTCAGCCATTTGGAGGGCAAACGACAGCAAATGAGTCAACTATACAGTATGCCTTGCTTTTTAGTAATCAAATGGAAAATCATTTTGCCCTAATCGTTTTGTAACACCCCCATCCCTCAAACAAATAGTTCCCATTACTTCTGATGCCACAGTGTCTTACAAGTGTTCACAGATGTGTCAGGTTACCAGTAATTTAAGTCCTGTCAGGAATAAAGCTCACTCACATCTTCCAGTCAGTGACTTAAAAAACACACCCACATGTCAATTACAGGAAGCTCGCGCAACCATCTCTTTGTTCCAAGTATGTGCAAAGACAGCAGCAGCAGCAGCACAGAAAACATCCCCTTCTCCAGCAACAAATGGTTTCGAAGCTTACTTAAATGTTTGCGTCAACCATACAGTAATAACAATTAACAGAAAACAGGAAAACAGTAGTATGGTATCTAAGGATTAATTTAATACTACTACTACTGAGCATTTATATAGCGCTACAAGTCATACGCAGCGCTGCACAGACATGTAAGAGACAATCCCTGCTCGTCAGAGCTTACAATCTAGTTAAGACAAAACACAGAAGGTGTAGGCAGGGGTAAAACAAGGGAAAGAAAAAGGAGCTCAGGTGAATCAGGATCCAAAAGCCGCAGCGAAGAGGTGAGCTTTCAACCTGGATTTGAAGCGGGTTAGAGAAGGTGCCTGGCATACAGACAGAGGTAGTTTGTTCCAGGCGTAAGGCGCAGCAAGGTGAAAGAAGCGAAGCGAAGTCTGGAGTTGGCAGTAGAAGAAAAGGCACAGATAGAAGCAGTTGGCTAGAAGAGCGGAGTTCCTGAGGGGGGTTGTAAGGAGAGATAGAGACGAAAGGTACTGAGGAGTCGCAGAGTGAATGCACTTATAGGTCAGCAGGAGAAGCTTGAACTGGATGCGGAAATGGATAGGGAGCCAGTGAAGTGACTTGAGAAGAGGAGTAATAGGGGCATGACAAGGCTGGTGGAAGATTAGCCATGCAGCGGAGTGCTGAATAGAGTGAAGGTGAGAGAGATGATTCAAAGGGAGACCAACAAGGAGTAGGTTACAGTAGTCAAGACGGGAGGTGATTAAGGAGTGGATAAGCGTTTTAGTAGTGTGTTCAGAAAGGAAAGGGCTGATTTTGCTAATGTTATAGATAAAGAAATGGCAGGTCTTAGCTATGAGATGGATATGTGTGGAGAAAGAGAGAGAGAAGTCAAACACAACCCCCAGGTTGCGGGCCAAGGAAACAGAAAGGAGTACAGAGCTATCCACAGAGACTGAGAAAGGAGGAGGAGGAGGGGAGGTAATAGAGGGAAAAGATAAGAAGTTCAGTCTTGGCCATGTTCAATTTCAAGCACCGGTAGGACATCCAGGCAGCAATGTCAGAAAGGCAGGCAGAGATCTGGGTCTGGACTCCGGAGAGATTTCAGGCGTAAAGAGGTAGATCTGGAAGTCGTCAGCATACAGATGGTACATGGCATACTGAAAGCCATGGGAAGAGATAAGCGCACCAAGGGACTGGGTATAGAACAAGAAAAGGAGCAGACCCAAAACAGATCCTTGGGGTACACCAACTGGAAGTGGGGTAGTGGAGGAGGAGGAACCACCAGAACACACACTGAAGGAGTGATGGGTGAGATAGGAGGAGAACCAGGATAGTACAGAGCCCCTAAAGCTAAGCGAGGACAGGGTATCGAGGAGAAGGTTGTGGTCAACGGTGTCGAAAGCAGCAGAGAGGTCAAGAAGGATGAGGACAGAGTACAGGCCCTTGGAATTTGCCAGAAACAAGTCACTGGAGACTTTGACAAGAGCGGTTTCAGTAGAGTGTAAGGGACGAAAGCCAGACTGTAAGGGATCGAGGAGGGCATGAGAGGAGAGGAAGTCGAGGCAGCGGCAGTGAACCACACGTTCAAGTAGTTTAGAAAAGAAGGGAAGGAGGGAGATGGGTCGATAATTAGAAGGACAGTTGGGATCAAGTGAGGGTTTCTTGAGGAGAAGTGTGACCACAGCGTGCTTGAAGTCAGCAGGAACAGTTGCAGTGGAGAGCGAAAGGTTGAGAATATGAGAGATGGAAGGGACAACGGTGGAGGAGATGGGGCTGAGGAGATGGGTGGGGATAGGATCAGAGGAGCAGGTGGTGAGTTTGGAGGAAGAAAGAAGGTGTGCAGTTTCCTCTTCAGAGAGCACAGAAAAGGAAGAGAGGGTAGCAAGGGAAGGGGGAGTTGGGAGTGGAGAGGGGGAGGAGGGGAAATAGCTGACTTTGTGGGGAATTGGCGGGTGATCTTGTGGATTTTGTCATGGAAATAGTCAGCCAGGGTTTGGGCAGAAAGGGAGGGAGGGATCAAAGGTGAAGGCACTTTGAGGAGAGAGCTGAGAGTAGCAAAGAGACGGCGAGGATCAGAGGCAAGAGAGTTAGACAGATGGACATAATAGTCTTGTTTTGCAAGAGCTATGGCTGACTGGAAGGAGACAAGCATGAATTTGAAGTGTAGAAAGTCTTCAGGGGAGCAGGATTTGAGCCAAGCACAATCAGCAGAACGGGCACAGGAACGTAGGTAGCGAGTGGTGGATGAAAGCCAGCATAATCCAGCATGTTCTTAGCGGGTAGCACAAAACATAGCGGTCAGTTGTCATAGGGTGGTCAGCCACGACATTTACCTGTATCAGGATGGTGTCTGCTGCTTTATATTTGGATTATGGAGATTTGCCAGATTGCATCTAAGGGCATCATTTTCTGTGGTCCAAGCTATCCTGATAACTCACCCGGAAAGCTGCCGAAAACCACCACAAGCCCAATAAGTGTGATGATTATGTGGACAGTGGATTCTCCATCCTCATCCTCCCATGGATGGCCTCCACGCTCTTCAGACAGCGCCGAGGCGGTCAGTGGCACTATTCGGATAACCTCTGTGGTTATTTGGATACTGGATTTTGAAAATTGCCCCCCATAAACATTTTGTCACATAGCTAAAGCCTAATAGCGTTGATTCACAATGAATCAAAAGCTTGCAAACATAAAAATGTTTTCACCTTATTTTGGAAGGTAGCAAAATCAGAAATCTGCCAGACTTCATTTGGCTAAGTAGTTTAAAGGGTGGAAGCTAAGAGTGAATCAACCCCTGCCTGAGATTTAGACCTTTTAGTAACTTTGATATAACAAACAATTGATGTAGACATGGCCTGTTAGGTACATAGAGTATTAACATAAAAGAGACACTACTTGCTGTAGTTCCATTAATTAATTTAAACAGCCAAATCAATATTTTATATTTAATATGTTGTGATCGATAACTAGAACATACTTTCTCTTTCTTAGCAATTAAATGCAATTGAAAGCTGACACACACACACACACATACATATCTCTGTCTTTAGGGTTCACCATAGATTTCTATATATTACACTGAGACCCCATCCCAGAACTGAACCTTCAGCTTAAGCTGATATTCCTTGTAGACACACATTGCAGATGCAAAAAAAAAAAAAAGTGTAAAACTCCAATGTGATGTAGCTTCTTGAAGGATATCACTGCTTAGGATTGAGTTCTACTGAAAGTAGGACCATCAAGCGCTGCTTTCTAGGCTGCTAGAAGGGTACATAAGCAACCTGTAGTGATTTAGCCTGACAGATACAATTAAACATGACAATGAACACTTGCTATCAGACTCTGAGGATTCCATCTGCTACTCAGGCTCCATAAGCCACCAGCACAAATGTTCGTGAGGCTTCGCATGTCACGCACACCCCTATTTTCAAATAACAGGATACAGAGAAGCAATACAGTGTTCATCCAGGTTTCATTATAGCCATCTTCTGCATGCATAACTAATGTTGCACCAGAATTATCATAATGCATGCAAATGGAGATGAATGGGAGATATAAACAACACACAACATAAAAACACTAAATTATTTATTTTCACTTGTTATGGATGACCATGCAGAACGGTCTCCTGGCTCCGCTGTTTATAAATTATGTAGCCATCCTGGCATAAGAAAATTATTTTTCTGTCCTTCTCCTGTTCTGTAGACTGTACCTATATACCATTTACAGAATTTGGCACCTTCCTCATGCACAGAGGGGGATTTTTGTGCCCTACACACTGATACGATTTACAAGTGGTTAAACAAAGTGGGCAAGGACTTGGCCATTTTAAAACAAATTACTCAAGTATGCACAAGAATTCATTGTTTTTTTGGAAATGCATGTGCTGCCTTTCTGGCCTTGCAAGGATGTCCAAAGAACTGTATAATGTAGCAGTGAGAGCAGTTAAAACACCTAACAAAAAGATCAACATATTAGCAACAACAAGGCCAACTCCTATCAGCAAAGGCACCCCTGGCACAGCAACGCAGCCCAAAACTGTCCAGATGCAGAATAATACAGATTAAACTGAAAATAAAAAGGCCTTAACCCATTTGAGTACTGCCGTGCCTCTGCAGGGACGCTGTTCCATAGCAGCCCGGCAACAGAAAAGAGCCCCAGATATTACAGGTTAGACCAAGTTCCTGAAAAGTATAAACTCTCAACAATCTATTAACCAAACAGTGAGGCCCCTTCCCTCACAATACCAAAAGGGAAAGGCAAGGGGCTTAAACTCTGTACTGCCGCTACTGGGAGCCAATTTAGCTAGGGAAGGTAACAAAGGGTGTGCATTTGGTTCGTTAAGATGCCTTAAAAAATGTAGCATGCAGCAAACTGATTTAAAGGCTGCTGATTGACTTTAGCATGCTTTAATTTGCCAGTTAGCGCATGCTAAATCAATATAGCATGCACTAAAAGTTCCCTATTAGAACAACCGTGCGACACTAACTGAAAAAGCACTCCCAAATGAAAACTAACTGAAGTTCTCTTGCATGTGCCTGTCTCTAGAAGATAAGGAATAATGCTCTTGTTGGGCTACCTATTGCTATTCTGGCTTCTCCGTTTTGCAAAATTTGCAATTTTTAGTTTACAAGATCTGTTGGCCTACGAAGCATTGCAATTAGTGATACTACTAAAATTCCACCACCTGCTTGACAAGACATGGTTTCCGTTGCTTCACCAACTTAAGTGTAGCATATGTCTTCCCATATATCCATGCAAATAAATGACTCCAGGGTCAGGGTGGAGTCTAGTTTGACCTCTAGACTCCAAACTTCCTCTACCACTGGGACACAATGATAAGATCAACTGATAGAACATTGTACAATATGGGAGTAAGTCTATAAAGGGTGGGCAGAAACTTACATTCCAGTAACATGTGCAAGTCCCTATTCTGAAGCACTTACATGTGTGAATGGGCGTGTGCTTTAAGCAGTTGCTATTCTATAAACACATGTGTAACTCTCATCGTGTGCACTATCAGTTAGTGTGTGCACAGGGGCAAAACATAGACATGGCTTAAAATTACACATGCGAGTTTAAGAATATTTTAACTTATGCACATTTTCTCAAATCTAGGCACAGTCATTTACACCAAGCCTAGGGTTCGTGTAAGTGGATGTGCCTAGATTTGGCAAGCGTATCTCACCACCACCACCCCTATTCTACAAGGTCATGTGCGTATGTACTTTATAGAATGGGTACAAAATACGCGCATGATGTCACTCCAATAACGGTCGCATGCCCAGACCTCACAATGTTAATTAAGTGCTTCGATGCATTAACTGATTGGCTCTTCAGCCAGAATGTACGTATAAATTTCAAGAAGACAGAAGTGCTATTTGTCACACGGAACAAAGACTTCTCCCCACCATCAAAACTAAAAGTTAGAGACGCAGAACGTCCGGTCAAATCCAACATACGCTATTTAGGAGTAATATTAGACCAACATTTGGACTTCAAAGACCACATCAAACGAACAGTAAAAACTATCTATTTCAAAATAAAAACCCTCCGCCACCTGAGACCTATGATGGAAACAGACGACTTTCGAACAGTTTTCCAAGCCCTGGTGACACCTCACTTTGATTACGCGAATATAATACTGCATGGTCTTCTAAAGAGTACACTCAACCCACTGCAGCTAGCCATGAATGCAGCAGCCCATGTTCTATGTGGAAGGACCACATCTCACCTATACTAAAAGAGCTTCACTGGCTCCCAATAAACTGCAGAATCCTATACAAAACCCTCCTCATTACCTTTAAAGCACTCAATAAGATATCATCCTCCTCAATCGCTCTTCTACTCATCCAGACCCCCAATAACAAATCCAGAAGAGCACCTGCTGAAAACACTCTGGTCATACCAAGAGAATCCATAAAACGTATCCAAATCAACCATCAATAGGGCATTTACAAGCTATGCCCCCAGATGTTGGAACAAGCTCCCTTCTAACATAAGAGCAATCAAAGACCTCACGCAGTTTAGAAAAGCCATCAAACATCACCCGTTCCTTATGCACTTCACTCAGCCCGGGGATCCCCCCCACTCACACACTCACTCATATGTGGCAACTGAAACACCTCCACAATAAAACTAAAACCTAACCCTATCCCACATGACATTACAGCTCTCTATCTCCTCTTTACCAACAGAGCACAAACATGCTGTAGCTAAACTTGGCAGCAAAACCTTATTACGATCCCACCCTGTTAATTGCATGTAGCTAAACTCAAATATATATAGTTTCCCAGGTTATCCAAGTTCAAATCCCTGTTTTCTGTAAACGTAAGACTATTTGTACGTCCAAGTGTTTATTGTTTCTATGTAAACCGCACTAATGAGAAATAGCACGGTATATAAGAATTGTCAAATAAATAAATAATAAATAAATAATAACTAGGTGACCCTTATAGAATTACCCTCTTTATGTTCAAAATTATATGCAAATAATAAAAAAAAAAAGGTGGTGTGCTGGGACGTGCCTGGAGGCAATGTTAATATACATCTGGAGGGTAATTTTAGAGCAGGTTGCCTATCCGGGAAGGCTAAGCAGGCACCTGTTTTGAGATTATTTCACAACGACGCATCAGCAACTATGTTTCTCCATAAAATACTGGTGCCAAAGTGGCAGAAACTGCAGCTAGAATGAAGCGGCGGGCATTTATGCTTGCTTGGGTGGTGGCATAAATGCTTGTTCCACTTTTGAACACATGTACACATGGGTCATGTAAAAGTGCGTGGCTTCTTAACATAGTGCATACTTTTTTTGTGTGCATTCTGTGGGGAGTGTTATAAAAGCCTTTATATGCAAGAATCCTCTATAGAAATTACTTTCAAATTCTGTTGGTATTAGGACAGATATTCGGCCACTACACATGTAAAGGTACATTTTAGAAAGGATGCCTGGCTGTAAAATGGGACATCCCAGTCCAAACGTCCAATATACAGCAGGAAGGTGGTCACATGTAAGGCTGATATTACAAGGATCTATTTCCACCCTGAAAGTTGCACGTGTCTTCTGTGTAACTGCAAGAACAGGGATGGACAGAGTTATGGGCTAACCATGTGCAGGAAGTCTCCATATTTTAAAACCTTGAACCTGTATATGTGCATCCACAGAATAGGGAGCATAGCATGCACGCGTATCACAGAACACGACCGTTCCAGCCTGCCATTTTGTAAACAGGGATGGGTTGCCGTGGATTGCATGGAGAAATGCATAGTGGGTACCTTTGATGGAGTGAATGGGTATCTCCCTCTTCATCGTACTATTGCCACGTTGCAGAAGTGAGCATTTTAACAAACCCTTTTCATGCCCTGGAGCAGGTATAACCATGGACATACCCAATGGCGACGGCAGACATACAGAACTGGTGAGAAATCGTGTGCACACATGTATCTTTATGGACCCACCTCCGCCATGCCCATGGCCGTTTTGGAAAGGATTTTGTGCTTCTGTGTGTATCTTTAGCCTTCTAAAATGGCTCCTCACTTTGTGATGTCCACCGTCTGAATGGCCCATTTTCAGATGTCCAAATCATGAATAGAACTTCTAAAAGGGACCTCATAATTTACATGTTTCACTGCCACCTAAAAAATGGGAATAACTTGGGTGGCACAGTAAAAAGTATAATCTATACATGTAATGGCTGAATATCAGCGCGCTTTTATAATATATATATATATATATTTATACACACATACATACATTAACCATATAAGTGGAACGTCTATGTCTAGCACTATATTCAGCAGCATTGGCTAAATGCATAGCATCACTTAATAGAGGTATACTTTAAAATGTCAGCATTAGACATTTCAAATTATACGTGGGATGTCTTGCTAAAAATTGTGCTCCATGTTTTTAAAACAGCATTTCTCATTTACACAATTTCTGTCAGGTTGTTACTCCTAAACCATTCTACTATTGCTGGCAGACATCTATTAAGCTGCCCCACAGCCAAATTTCTTTCCCCTCCAAACGTTAAACACTTGAACATCATCAGAATAAATATAGCCCTAGTGACCAAATGATCTAATAAGCTACACAAAGGGGATGCACAAAACTGCTGACAAGCAGAAGCGGAAAGGGAAGAGCCCCACAGCACTTCACCAACTATTGATGCCAGTGGTTGAGGCAACATCTACTTTCAGTGAGAGGGTATAATCCAACTAGAAATGGATGCTGTTAATAAACTCCCCACCCTAACCCCAACTTTTCACCTCTCAAGCACAACAGCATGTCGACAAAGTCAAATGCACTCAACAGGTTCACCAATACAACCATAGTAGACTTTATGTTGCAATCCATAGGAAAACCCATTAGACTAGTATTGAAGCCCACTGTTTATCTAGGAAAGATGTATCCTGAAAAATGACATCCTTTTCAATCATTTTTGCAAGATTTCTTAAATATGTCAAAGATGTTAAATATGTTTTTTGGGATGTGCTTTACAAACTTTTCGCTGGAATAAAACATTTCCAATAAAGAAGCAACTACAAAATGAATAATAATGATTAACTAAATAATAACTAAAGGCCAGATTTAAGTACTAGGCAAACTATATTTAAAAAAAACACGTTTTGTTTTTGTTTTCTTTTTTAATATATACTTCCATACAGTAAATTTTGGGGAAACTGAGCCTATGGGCCCGATTCTGGGGCACAGGTGCTGCCCTGCAAGCTGTCTGGGCCAGATTCCCCCTCCAGAAATCCTCGTACGTCCTGAGCATTAGGACAGGGAGAGCCAGTGGGGGCGGGAGGGGGCAGGATCAGGGCGGAGCGGGGGTTGGCCAGCCCAGCAGGACATACAGTAAAATCCAGCAATGGGCCCTGGAACACCCCCCTGGGGCCGAGACTAGGTGTGGGGGGTCCCCACCATCCAATCCATTCCATAGCGGGCCAGCCATGTGTCGGGCAGTGGAGAAAAGGGGGACTGAGGCTGCAGGAGTCGGGGGCATCTGCGGGGAGGACATCCCTACATGCATCAGGAGCACGCCAGGCTATCCTGGGGCCCAATTCTGGTTACCATGAGAACGTTTTGTTATGGCCCAATGTAATAATGTTCGCTAACATGTTAATATGTGGCAATGTGTGGTACGTACCACAGTCCTGTTTTTATTCTGGAAGGTATCTCCAAGCCCCTTTTGTTATTTTTATTGCCATAGACTGTCTTAAAGAGTCAAGTTTGTGTGCTGTAGTTATGCAAGAAAATTTGGCAGTGAAGCCAGCCTCTTGGTTGAGTCCAGGAGACGTGGAGCCTGATTCAGATAGGGGCACGTCCGGGACGTCCGGACAGCCCCAAGCAAGACAGACCTGACTGAACCCAATTCTGGACCGCAGGAACTTATTTTCTGGGTTATGGATTTTTGAGGCAAAAGCTCACTTGGTCAGATGGACTTTAAAAGACTGATGTGTCATCACAGTCTAAGAGATACCACAGCAGCGGAAAGCTCACAAGTCCTACAAAGAGCCCTTTTATTAAAATCTTCATGAAAAGAAAAAAAAAAAAAAAAAGTATCTGAACTTTTCAAAACGGTTTCATTAAGCAATTCCGGAAGTCCGTTTTTGTCCAAACTAGAAATATATCAGCCCTTGAGGAACAAATAATATCCATTAAGAAATATTGGTTCAGCTGGTGATACCATGGATCAAAGACTCATGATCTTTGCAACGGGATTCACCAGGAATGTGCTTTTGTTTTGAAATGAAAGTAGTAATACAAAGATGAAAAAAGCAAAAAGCAAAATGAAACAAAAAAAAAAACTTTTGGCCTCATATCAATCTATAGCTCGTCTATATTTTATGTATAACTAGAAAATTCCAAGAAAATATCAAACCCAACCAATCTTCCCACAAACCTTATCCGATATTTTATACATTCCCAAATGCCCTAAGAATTTGGCACAGCAAATATTATGATGTATGGCTCTGTCAGCTGTATCATGCAAAAGACCTCGCTTTCATTTATATACACATTCCGTCGTTGGCATGCTATACACATCTGCTCTATAGGGGGTTCACACAGCGAAAAAAGTTGATTTGTGTTTGTTTAAAATGAAATTTTCTCGATTTTCGTGCATTTTCTCTTGGTTGTTTCACCTAATTGGCCATTTGGGGTGGATTGTATGCATGCAAGAACTTTGTGTGTACTATCACAGTTGTACGCGTTAATTCATAGATATAGATACGTACAAGCGATTCGAGTTTTTAGGCGCCTAAATGAAACAAATGCACATCCCTACTTGCTCTCTGTTCAAACTAGTAATGAAGAGGTAGAGCAGGAAGATACTAAGTAAGAAAGGGGAAAAGACACAGATGAAAGCTTTCTACAGAGTTCTAATTAATTAATTTGTTCTTTTCCAAATCTTTTCATTAGGATAAATTTTGTTGTAAGCTACATTAGAAGATACTGATCTGCTGTAAGACTAAACCAACATTAGCACACCAAAACTGACTGACCTTTTCAATGCCTCGTTGGAGTCGGGAGTGGTGCCAAAGGACTGGAGAGAGGCTCATGTGGTGCCTTTACACAAAAGCGGAAGTAAGGATGTGGTTGAAAACTACAGGCCAGTTAGTTTAACTTTGGTGGTGAGTAAATTATTGGAAACTCTGCTGAAAGAGAAAATAGTGAGGTTTCTGGAGTCCAGCGGATTACAGGATCCGAGGCAGCATGGATTCACCAGAGGCAAGTCTTATCAGACAAATCTGATTGATTTCTTTGACTGGGTGACCAGGGAGTTGGACCGAGGGAGAGCCCTAGATGTGGTGTATTTAGATTTCAGTAAAGCCTTTGACACTGTTCCTCACAGGCGACTTATAAACAAACTGAGAAACCTAGGGATGGACCCTAAAGTTACTGCTTGGATTAGAAATTGGTTGGGTGGGAGCGGAGGAGACAAAGATTACAAGTACA
This sequence comes from Ichthyophis bannanicus, assembly GCA_033557465.1. Lineage (NCBI taxonomy): Eukaryota > Metazoa > Chordata > Amphibia > Gymnophiona > Ichthyophiidae > Ichthyophis > Ichthyophis bannanicus. The sequence continues at coordinate 110,496,685 of CM066049.1, read as the reverse complement.
TGGAGCTCACTTTGAGGAGAAGGATGTTATCAGTGGTGTCCCCCAGGGATCTGTCCTTGGTCCGATTCTTTTTAACATCTTTGTTAGTGATATAGTGGAAGGGCTTTCAGGTAAGGTTTGCCTCTTTGCGGATGATACCAAAATCTGCAATAGAGTAGACACCTAGGAAGGGGTAGTTAACATGAGGAGGGATCTAGCTAAGCTTGAAAAATGGTCTAGAATTTGGCAGCTGGGATTTAATGTTAAAAAATGTAAGGTCATGCACTTGGACTGCAGCAATCCAAGGGAGCAATATAGTAAAGGGGGTGAAGTACTTTTGTCCACTAAAGAAGAGCGGGACCTAGGCGTGGTTGTGTCTGATGATCTTAAAGTAGCTAAACAAGTAGAAAAGGCAGCGGCAAAAGCTAGAAGGATGCTTGGGTGCATAAGGAGAGGAATGGCTAGCAGAAAAAAGGAGGTGATAATGCCTCTGTATAAGTCTTTGGTGCGACCTCATTTGAAGTATAGTGTGCAATTCTGGAGACTGCACCTTCAAAAGGATGTGAACAGGATGGAGTCGGTGCAGAGGGTGGCTACTAAAATGATTAGTGTCTTCATTATAAAGCATATGAGGACAGACTGAAGGATCTTAATATGTACACCTTAGAGGAAAGGCAGGATAGAGGTGATATGATTGAGATGTTTAAATACCTCCATGGCATAAATGTTGAGGGAGAGAGCCTCTTTTAATTGAAAGCAAGTTCTGCTACGAGGGGACATGGGATGAGGGTGAAGGGAGATAGATTCAGGAATGATATGCGGAAATATTTCTTTACGGAAAGAGTAGTGGATCCGTGGAATAGTCAACCAGTGGAGGTGGTAGAGATGAGGACAGTAACTGAATCCAAAAAAGCATGGGACAAACACAGAGGATCTCTAAAGGTAAAAAGGGGACTGTTGTAGTTGTTATGGAAGGACAGACTAGATAGGCCATGTGGTCTTTTTCTGTCGTCATATTTCTATGTTTCTAAAACCATCAGGGTTTCTTCCCTCATGAAAGTAGAGTATTTGGGCTAACCTAGCGGCCCAGTGATAGTGTTGTGCATCATCAGGAGGGGGAGTTTGATTGTTGGCTTAGGTCTTCTGCTGTTCCTCGAACTGGCTGAGGTTGTGGATGCTGCAAAGTCGAGCTCATCATGCGATGAGCGCATCTAGTGGTCAAAGTTATGGTGCCCCTCCCTCCAACAAATAGGAAAATATTTACTATGCCTAGATGCAACGTACCTCGAGCTACTCCTGAGAAAGCTAAATTGAAAATCCCTTCCTTTCCCCTTCCCTCTCGTTTGCAGAGTTCCAGGAGAAAGTCTAGTGTACACATGCACACATATATGTATATTTCTAAATTAGAAACAGATAACTGGGATTCATAAACAAGTTCTTAAAGGGAGAACTTTTAAAGCCTCTGTAAATAACTCATAAGTTAACTTACACTAATCATAAATTTTACCCCTCAAGTATTATTATTATTATTATTATAGACTTATAAAACGCCGCAACATACGAAGCGCTGTTCAAAAATAGAAGACAGTCCCTGCTCATCAGAGCTCACAATCTAATAAGACAGAAAACAAAATAAGTTACATAATACAAATAACAAAAATTTACAGGACAAAGTAAGCAAATGTTCAGAGAGAGATCAAGATAGGGAAAGACAGGAACAGAAAGCAATAGTGAAGAGGTGGGATTTTAGTCAGGACTTGAAAATGGCCAGGTAGGACGCCTGGCGCACAGAGATAGGAAGACTATTCCAAGCAAAGGGTGCTGCCAGTTGGAAGGAGCGATGTCTGGAATTGGCAGTACGAGTAAACGGCACAGATAAACGAAGACTGTTAGAAGAGCGAAGCAACCGAGAGGGGGTGTAAGGAGAGATGAAAGGTACTGGGGGGCAGAAGAGTGAATACGTTTATAGGTCAGGAGGAGAAGTTTAAATTGGATACAGAGACGGATGGGAAGCTAATGAAGCGACATGAGGAGAGGAGTGATGTGGGAAAAACGAGACTGGCGGAAAATGAGTCGAGCAGCGGAGTGTTGAATTGACTGAAGAGGAAAGAGGTGGCTTGCAGGGAGGCCGGCAAGGAGAACGTTACAATAATCAAGACGGGAGGTGATTAAGGAGTATGACAATAGTTAATGTTTAGTCCAGTCCAGCTCATTACATATTCTAAATTAAGTGAACAGTAGTTAGGATAACACATTTAACCTTATAATGGGATACATTCATAGTCTACCTGGCAGCCAAAAACATAGATATGTTAAATGATGATTTTTAATACTTACAGATTCCTTCAAATGCCACCAAGGTTGCTTTAGCTAAGTTGTACCCCATTTTAACATTAGTGAGAAGTCAGTAAGATGACCACAGCCGTCCTTTGGCACATCATCGAGTTCTGAGGAAAAATCCTTCCCCTAGTCAGAAGATCCGTGCCAGGATTTGCAAGAGCTCAGTGGGACTTAGTCCTGGTATTGAGTAGTATCCCCAAACTTGGATGTTATGGTCCTTGAAACCAGGGCATCTGGTCAGTAGAGGGTCATCTGTGAATCAAAAGGCTTGCCAAGTCACTCTCCCAACCCAGAGGGGAAGGTCTAAAAGATGGACCAGGAAGAGGAAGTGGCAAGAGGAGACCAAACTTTTATCCCAATTGGGATACTTTCAAACTCTAGGATCCTAACTGTATGATTTAGACACCTTGAAGGTGCGTTTTAGAAGGGTGAGGCACCATTTACACATATAAAAATCTGGATTTACACAGGTAAATCAGCATAAGACATAAAAATAGTGATTTTAACACCAATACTGCTTTCACATGTATAGGGATGTAAGATTGTTAGCACAACTCTACGAGGTAGTGTTCCTTAAAAGATTAAGTGCATGCTAGATCAATTTAACATGCATTAACCTATGAATTAACACACACTGAGGTCCTTTTACTAAACAGACACATTAACTGTAAAGCACACTTACCACCCATTCCACAATGTCATTTTCAGTGTTTGGAATTTGTTAATGCATGGTTTACTGTTAGCGTAGGCCCACACTGTTAGCACACGGTAATTCCTGCATTAATCAATTAGTGCAGCTTAATATATTGACTCTTAAATGTGTTAAAGATGGCAAAAGACCAATAGGTGCATATGATATGATAGTGTGATGCTAGATAAAGATAGGACTGCTAACTCGCATCCTCTCCTGCCTAACAAGTTTTCATTTTGTAAGGTTGGTCACCGCCACAAACCAACAATCCAGCAGTATGAATTTCAGCGTATTTTAAATGTGACAGACAGAAAACACAGTCTTCTCTTGTCCAGAAGGTCTCCCCGCCCTAACTCTACTGCTATCCCAGTCTGGGGGCATCGGGATACAGATGAACACAGTTCCTGGGGTGGCAGCCTCCTTCTCCAGAGGGTAGATTTGTGCTTTAAGCAGGAAGTCTTGGAAGCACTATGAAGTTTTAAATGAACAATGAGAAATTTATCTGAATTCCATATTCATATATAGGTTGCAATGTAACATTTCTAATTAGGTAATCAATATTTCTTTATTTGGGATTTATGGGCAGTGTTTGCAATCCACGCCATCTATGGCCAATATCCATTTTACAACTGATCACACGGTGCTTTTCTACTTTTAATTTAAAAAGGAAATATCTTTATTATGTATATTTTTTATTGATAATTTTTTTCATCATTTTTAAGAAAAAAAGTCACACCTTCATCATTTCCAAGTAGTTCCCTCTAGGATAGTTCATTGATGATATTATATTCCAGATACTTATTTACTGAAGCAACCATACCATCTTAATCCTCTAAAGGCCCTTCAAGACAATAACAAGAGACTGGTCATTCCCAGATATGGAAAAAATAGTTTCTTGTACTGTCAGATGACAATGTGGCTACATATCACACCAAGGACAAAGTAAAATGACACAGAGTCTAAAAGAGGCAAAGAGAATTTAACATAACAGGATATAATCTGTTTGTTCAGGATCCATGAGTGATAAGTTGACAGGAAGTAAACGTGGAAGTGGAACAGAGGGACAATCAAAGGAGGGTGAGGGAGGTATATTACAGGAAGCCCATGAATCAAGGAAATGATGGGAGAGAAAATATTTATGGAACAGCTCCCCTACTAACCAACAAAAAGCGAGCAGACCACCATGAAATAACCGATTCTGACAAAAGCAACTTTTGTTCTAAAATAGCCCAACCGGTGCATGCCTTAGTTTCCCTTGCAGAGCTTATGTCTGTGGGATGTGCCATGCTGGGGTGAAAACCCCCCTATCAAATATGTTTTTGTACATCAGTGTCTGGACTGGGTTTAAGCAATCCAAGGGATGTTTTTACTTTTCTGTATTTAGTAACAAAGCAACAATTCCCCCTAGTCGGGCCAAACTAATCCCAGTTCATGTATGGAAATGTAGCTTCTGCTTTTCCTAGAGAAACACCACCAACTGGAAAATCAGAACTACATCTCCCTGCATGCAATGCAGTAAAACCAGAACTGGCTCCAGCTTATCTCCCCCTCCCCCATCATGAAGTTATCTAGCTACAATGAGGTATTCACACCCAAAAAAATGAGACCAGCAATCCCCTCCTACCCTGAGCCGGAAATAAACCCAAGCCATCTCTGGCAAAAAGATTTGTTTAATCTCTACAGCAGCAGACAGACTATTCATATCAATGTGTTGCTTTCTTTCCTCCTCATGCAATGTTCATTAAGAAATTATAGCAGATGTTATTTATATCTTGCACTGAAGCCCATCATCACTGTCTCTAACAGTGCATATATGCAGTCAGCACTTTCTACATAAGGGTATCAACATTCCTGTGTGTTTTGCAAACTGGCTCTATGAAGACTTCACTAGGGACGTGCGTCAGTGCATATTTGGTTCGTTAGTGCCTCTTTTACTAAAGTCCGTGTCTGCCTTTGCATGTTAAGAGGCATGTTAATCAGCGATTATGAGATGGAGCGGGGAACGGGCGAAGTGGGCATGTAGAGCATATTACTGTTAGTGCCAAAGCTCTTAACATGGGTTCACCTAACTACTCCTCTATAGTGAGACTAATAAAATAAAATGAAAACCTTTTTTTTTTGCCTCTGCACATCTCTAGATTTCAAAATCATCATGTACAAATGAACAGGAGCTTATCATGGTGTCACTGAGTCACATTTGGTCCAATACCAGTTAGACGTATTAAAGGCACATTTTACAATGGGATATCCAAGTGCAATCTGGAACGTCAAAGCCAGAAAGTCCATAAAAAAGCAGGCACATGCAAGTTCAGGCACGATTTCTGAAATATGGCCGTTCACAATATAGACGTCTATAGAGACATCCCCAGAATAGCATCTGAGAACATGGACGTCTAATAGCATAACAGTGTGGGTCTTTGTGATCTTAGACTAATCACTTAATTCCGATCTTCTCTACATTCGCTGGATGTTTTAAGGCCAAAGCAAGCACTTTCCTGATGCCTATTCTTGCTGGAAGCAGGTCTAAATGTGAATGTCCCTGCAGACATCCCTTTCATTTCTGAAATTGAATGGGGACGTGCAAGTCCATTGCACTCCCCAGACACGTCTCCACCACAACCCCTTGCCTACTTGGACATCCCAGCGCCAGAGACGTCTGTAAATGTGATTTGTGGAATGGCTTTAGAGACATCTCCATGATTTCGACATCCATGTGCACATCTTCAGGCGTCCTAAATCACAACTAAGCCTTTAAAAAAGACCCCCATATTGTTTACATTTATGGGTGATTTATAAATAACGAAAATGTAACAAGTTCCAACAACTCGCTGCAGGGCCAACAAACTCACCTTCTACTCATAGAAACATAGAAAAGCGTGGCAGATAAAGACCATATGGCCTATCCAAACTGCCCATGTATACCAACTATCAAGCTTTACAATCCCTTCCCCTCCTCAGAGATGGTCTGTGCTTCTCCCATTCTCTACCGATTTCAGACACAGCCTCTACCACTTCCATTTCCACTGGGAGGCTGTTCCACGCATCCAGCTCCCTATAGATAAAAGAGAATTCTTCAAAATACTCCTGAGTCTATCCCCTTTCACCTTCATCCTATGACCCCTCGCTCCAGAACTTCTTTTCAATTGAAAGAGACCCACCTCTTATGCATTTATACCATCTTTTATATCTACCCTCTTTCAACTTCCTTCCAAAGCATATACAGTTCCACCTCCCTAAAAAGATTTGGGAGTAGCCTAATTGTTAAAGCACTGGCTTGGTAACAAAGAGACTAGGGCTAGATTCCCACTAGTACTCCTTGTGGCCTTGGGCAAGTCACTTAACCCTCCCATTGCCTTGGAAGTAAGGCCTGGAAATATACTTCAGGCCACACTGCCAAGAAAACCCAGGAGCTGCTGGGTCGTCAGGAGTCAGCATTGACTCAAAGGCACAAAAGAATCACCCGAGGGTTTGAGTGAGGGGCATGTCAGTCAGCCGCGGCTGAATTCCGCCTGGTGCTTTAGAACACCTTTTGACATCCAGACATGGCATGAAAGACTGACAGACCTGATGACCCATGTCCCATTTCTTAAACACTTCTTTTAAACTTCTGCCACTTGCCAATGTCAGGAAAAGGATGCTAGGTCTGACCCATACTGGCAACTCTTACGCTGTGACCCTTTGCCTCCTGGGCCGCTCTTTGACTGGGCCGATACTGAAAGCAAGTTGTACATTTACTAGACCCTGACGAACATATAGTTTACCTATCCGTGTATTTTAAAAAGATATATGGATAATATCAGCCTAATTAAATTGCTAAATAGCCTGATACTATCCATAGTTTTAAAAAAAATGGGCATAAAAATGATTCAGATAACAGCAGTATTCCTCTGGATAAGCATTACTAGTCATTTTCACCAATATTTGGATATCCAGTGCCACTGCCCATCTGGATAATAGCACTGAAAATATGGATTAAGTCACCACACTCTCTGAAAATTATTCCCTATATGAAACATTAATAATGCTATTTTTCCATCATCATTTGAAGTGAATAGGTTAAAAATACCAGACCCAGATATATGCATAACGAGATCCATGCAGTGGCTCGGCAACTGGTTAACCATAACCACAAAAGTCAGCCAGTTAAGTTTAACCAGATACTCAGTCAACTTTACCAATTAAAAAGGGCTGATGAAAAAAACAAGTTGACCGAATAAGTTATTTATGTAACCAATCTCATCCAGGGTGTAAGTTTATACATTTTTTCTATGTGTAAAATGCTTATTTACATGTGGAAAAGGTCTTGTATGGAAATAGGTCACATCCAAAAGTAGGTATGGCGACAGCCAGCACATACTTGTAGAGTACGCATGTTCAGGAGATACAGTAGGGTAGAGCGAGGACCAGCGCAAGGTAATGGGCGCCCTAAGCAAACCTTTAGCCTTATGCACCCACCGAAGAGTTTGATAAGTAAACTCATCAGGATTATCTGAACATAAGAACATAAGATATGCCATACTGGGTCAGACCAAGGTCCATCAAGCCCAGTATCCTGTTTCCAACAGTGGCCAATCTAGGTCATATGTACCTAGCAGTTTCCCCAAGAGACACAAGTTCCACAATGCTTGTACTGGGTCAAGCACTGATATCTTCGATCACTTCTTAATAATGGTTTATGGACCTTTCCTCCAGGAACTTGTCCAAACCTTTTTTAAACCCAGCTACACTAACAGCCTTTACTACATCCTCCGGTAACAAATTCCAGAGTTTGATTACACGTTGAGTGAAAGCACAGTTACTTACCTGTAACAGGTGATCTCTGGAAACAGCAGGAATAAGTCTTCACATATGGGTACGTCGGTACCAATGGAGCCTGCGCGGGAACACTCCCCAGCTTCCCAAAAAGGAAAGCTTTTGGGAGCATCCCACAGTGCCTGCGCACTGCCTTCCCGCCTTTCCTAACCGCCTCTCCCCAGTTCGAGTTTTAAAGCTGAGACAAAGAGAGAGAGGAAAGGAAAAAATAGATAGAGAGATACAACTCCTAGGGGAGGTGGGTGGGTTGTGAAGACTTATTCCTGCTGTTCCCAGAGATCACCTGTTACAGGTAAGTAACTGTGCTATCTCCAGGAACAAGCAGGAATGAGTCTTCACATATGGGGACTCCCTAGCTAGAGATGCCTGGGAGATCCCCAAGGTTATGAGACCCTGTGAAGGGCTCTATCTCCTCCTATGGAGCTCAGGCATCCATTCAGGGAAGGAGGGCAGGAGTTGATTAAGCATGGAACAGTTGTTTGAGAACAGCCTGACCAAACAAGGCATCCCGGCGGGAGTCCTTGTCCAAACAGTAATGGGCTGTGAAGGTATGAACCGAGGCCCAGGTGGCTGCTCGACAGATCTGGTCGATGGACACAGAATTTAGATGAGCCATAGAGATGGCCATGGCCCTCACATTATGAGCTCTGACATGGCCTTCCAGAGAAAGGTTCTTACTCTGGTAGGCGAAAGAAATACACTGAGCAATCCAATTGGACAGTGTCCTCTTAGAGACTGGAAGTCCCAAATGAGAGGGATCAAAGGCAACAAAGAGTTGAGAAGACTTTCTATGTTGCTGTGTCCTTTGTAAGTAAAAGGCAAGAGCCCTCTTACAATCCAGGGTATGAAGATTCCTCTCTGCACTTGATGCATGAGGACCTGGAAAAAAGACAGGTAAATACACCTCTTGATTAAGATGAAAAGGTGAAACCACTTTAGGCATAAAGTGTGGATTGGTCCTAAGGACTACCTTATCATGATGGAACCTTGTATAAGGTGGATTAGCCACTAAGGCCTGCAGTTCACTGATGCGGCGAGCTGAGGTGACTGCAATGAGGAAAATAACCTTCCAGGAAAGAAATTACAAGGAGGTGGTGGCTAAGGGTTCAAAAGGTGGCTTCATAAGCTGACCAAGAACCAGATTTAAATCCCATGCCACCGGAGGAGGCCTAATGGGAGGTTTAGTTAAAGTTAGGCCTCTCATGAATTTTGCAATAAGAGGATGAGAGGAAATAGGCTGTCCATTAATAGGCTTAAGGGATGCTGCAATAGCACTCAAATGGACCCTTACTGAATTTGTCTTAAGGCCTGCATTGGAGAGATGCAGGAGATATTCCAATAGAGAATTCAAAGGTAGTGCTAGAGGGTCAAGACCCTTCCCAGCACACCAAATGGAAAACCTTTTCCATTTAAAAGCATAGGAACGTCTAGTAGAAGGTTTTCTGGAAGCATGGAGAATATCCTTCATCTGCTGAGAAAGATTCCAACTTTGAAGGTCTAGGCCTTCAGCAACCAAGCTCTGAGGTGAAGGGACTTGGGGTTTGGGTGCCACAAAGTCCCCTCCTCCTGGGACAGAAGGTCTGGAGCAGCTCCCAAGTCTAGGGAGGGAGCTTGGGAGAGATGCAGAAGTAGAGGGTACCACACTTGGCGTGGCCAGCATGGAGCTATGAGGATCATGGATCCTTGATCCCTCTGGAGCTTGAACAGAGTCTTGGGAATTAAAGGAATGGGTGGAAAGGCATACAGGAAGTCTTGACCCCAGTGAAGGAGGAAGGCATCCTTGGCCTGAACTCCCTGACACGGAATTCTGGAACAGAACCGGGGAAGTTTGGCATTCCACGGACTTGCAAAGAGGTCTATGTCCGGGGTGCCCCACTCTTGAAAGATTCTGAGTACCTGGTCCATGTGCAGGGACCATTTGTGTGGAAGCAGAACTCGACTGAGTCTGTCTGCCCAAGAGTTTTGGATTCCTGGGAGGTATACGGCCAGGAGATGGATTTGATGCTCTCTGGCGAAGGCCCACAATCTTAAAGCTTCGTTGCAAAGCGACAGAGAGCCAGTTCCTCCTTGCTTGTTTATGTAAAACATGGCTACCTGATTGCCAGTTTGAATGAGGACTGTCTTGTAGCTGAGCAGGGTATGAAAGACCTTGAGAGCTAGAAAAACTGCTCGAAGTTCCAAGTGGTTGATATGTAGAGAGGTCTCCTGTGGAGACCAAATGCCCTGAGTGGAGAGGTCTTGTAGATGAGCCCCCCAACCTGTTTGGGAGGCATCTGTGGCAACAACTGTTGGAAGGGGGACCCCAGCAACAGATTTTGGGTGGACATCCACCACTGGAGAGACCAAAAAAGGCATTTGGAGGTTGCTATTTGGTCTGAGAGAGCTCCTGATGCTTGAGTCCACTGGGTGGACAAAGTCCATTGAGCTGCTCTCATGTGAAGGTGAGCATAGGGTACCACATGCACTGTGGATGCCATGTGGCCTAGCAGTTGTAGCATCTCCCGGGCAGTTAAATGGCTCTTTGACTGAATTTGGGAGGCTAACTGCACTAGGCGTAGGCAACGGGCCTGAGGAAGATAGGCCCTTGCAGTGATAGTATCCAGCCAGGCCCCTATGAACTCTAGGGACTGAGTAGGGGTGAGCTGGGACTTTGGGAGGTTTACCACAAGTCCCAGATACTGCAGAATGTGCCTTGTGCAGTCCAGGGAAGTCTGGGCCTCTGACTGAGATGGAGCTCGGATGAGCCAGTCGTCCAGGTATGGGAATACAAATATTCCCAGAGTGCGAAGAAATGCAGCTACTACTGCCATGCATTTGGTGAACACTCTTGGAGCAGAGGCCAGACTGAAAGGAAGCACCCTGTATTGGTAATGCTTTCCTTGGAAAAGAAAACGGAGGAACCTTCTGTGAGATGGATGGATGATGAGGACATGTGTGTACGCATCCTTGAGATCTAGAGAACAAAGCCAATCCTGACTCTGAAGGTACGGAAGGAGAGTGCCTAGAGAAAGCATCTTGAATTTCTCCTTGCATAGAAATTTGTTCAATTCTCTGAGATCTAATATGGGTCTGTAGCCCCCTGTTTTCTTTGGGATCAGAAAGAAGGGGGAGTAAAACCCTGACCCTTGTTGAAGAAGAGGCGCTTCTTCTATTGCCCCTTGGACAAGAAGGGCAGCTACCTCCTGACCTAGAAGGTCGAGGAGAGATGCTGGAGAATTGAAATGTCTCACCATAGTGTGAGGGGGAAGGTTTGAGAAATGAAGATTGTAGCCCTCCCTTATGATGGAGAGGGTCCACTGCTCTGTTGTAATTTGCTCCCATCTGGGAGCAAAATGAGCTAACCTTCCTGGAATGGTGAGAGGCTCTGGCTGTTTCAGAGCCAGAAATGCTAAGTTCTCTAGCATCAAGTCAAAAACCCTGAGGAGGCTGGGTCTGCTGAGTTGCAGCAGCCCCTGTAGGCTCAGGCCTGGCCTGTTTAGGTTGCTGACGCTTAGCAGCAAAACGACCTGTAGATGATTGTTGGCCAGAAGTAGGATGGAATCTGCCTTTCTTGAACAAAGACTTTTTGAAAGGTTTTTTCTTGGCAGGGATGGAGGTTGACTTGGAAAGTCTATCCAAAGCAGAATTTTCTGCATCCATTTGAGTGGCTTTTATTTGCCAATCTTTGCCAAACAAGTTTTCTCCTGTACAGGGAAGATTTCCCAAGCCATCTTGGACCCAAGATTCCAGATCAGAAGCTTGGAGCCAAGCAATTCTGTGTGCAGCTATGGCAATGGCCGAAGCTCTGCTGGCACCCTCAAAGGAGTCAAAAGCTGCACGGTTGGAAAACTTTGAAACATCTTGAGTATGCTTAATCCAAATAAGAAATTCTTCCCTTTTATCCTCTGGAAGGAAAGGGAGGAAAGTGTGCAGCTTATCTGCAACTTCTTTCAGAAACATACCCATATAAAGACTATAGGAGTTGATTCTGGCAATGAGTATACTGGCTTGGAAGATTTTCCTACCAAAAGCATCCAAGGTCCTGCATTCTCTTCCTGGAGGAGCAGAGGAGTGTCTCTTTGCACTCTTTATCTTTTTCATAGCTGACTCTACCACAATAGAATGGTGAGGAAGCTGTGTTTTATGAAACCCAGGACAAGGAGGGACACGGTACATAGTGTCCAACCTACGAGAATGAGGAGAGATGGTGAGAGGAGTCTCCCATAAGTCAATCATGTGATCATAAAGAATATCATGAATTGGCAAGGTGACTGCCTCCTTAGGAGGCTTAGAATAACCTAAAATATCTAATTTTTTAGCTCTAGGCTCTGATTCAGAGGATACTGAAATAGAAAGCCCTTTAGCCACTTCTTTGATGAAGTCTTGAAAGGACAAATCCTCTGGAGGAGACATTCTTCTTTTTGGAGAAGGCGGCTCTTCAGGAAGAGCTATAGACACTTCAGCAGACTCCTCCGATGCATCAGAGTCTTCGGAGGAATCAAAGTATCGACTGTCAGGGTGCTCTTCTAAAGCTCGATACGCGTACCGAGCGGTATTGACATCGGGCGTCATCGGGACCGGTACGGTACTGATGGGCATCCCTGGACAGGGAACCGCTGCAGTCGGCATCCTGGTCGATGTCGATGCAGTCGGTACCAGTACCGGCACTGGTGCCGGTACCGGAGCCGATACCGACAACGGAGTTTGTTGTGGTATCAGCGGCGTCGCAGCTTGAATGAAGGCCATGATAGCCTGCTGCATGGATAGAACATTCTGATCCATCGACGCCATGAATGCCCGGAATTTGGTACCGGAAGGTTGCGCCAGTACCCCAGAACATTCCAACAGGTGATCGGTCGAGGCCGTGCCATCGATGTCAACCTGTAACCCCATAGGAGGAGCTTTGGAAGCCGGAGCTTCCCGCCGGGGTTGTTTTACCGGTGCGGAATCCTCGAGGGCAAGCCCGGAGGCATCTTGATGCTTGGAAGGAGATCTACCCTTCGAGGACCGGCTGGATTTATGTTTGGTTACCTGAGATCCATGAGAGGAAGTAGAGGCCCTGGAAGACGTTGATACCACTGAAGCTGCATCAGAGGGAAACAGCACATGGAGCTTAGCTGCTCGGTTCTGTAAACCTCGTTTAGACATCAAGGAGCAGGACGGACAATCCAAAATGGAGTGGTCAGGACCCAAACATTTAAGACACCATTCATGGGTGTCGGTGACAAAAATAGTACCGCTGTACTTAGTGCATTTTTTAAACCCGGAGGCTGTTTTTTCCATGAGGAAAATTTCTCGTGAGGCCTAAGGCCCAAAGAGGAAAAACACACTAAGTGAGGGAAAAATATGTTTGTTTGTTTTTTTTTTTTAATAAGAAAAGAAAGAAAGACCGGCAGTACCGGTCCGACGTCGGGGAAGGCAGACGCGCGACCAAAGAAATAAAATAAAACAAAGAACTTCTTCAGCGGTGACAGGAACACGACCTGCTGGCTCCGCGGAAAAGAAGAACTGGGGAGAGGCGGTTAGGAAAGGCGGGAAGGCAGCGCGCAGGCGCTGTGGGATGCTCCCAAAAGCTTTCCTTTTTGGGAAGCTGGGGAGCGTTCCCGCGCAGGCTCCGTCGGTATCGACGTACCCATATGTGAAGACTCATTCCTGCTTGTTCCTGGAGATAAAATATTTTCTTTTATTAGTCTTAAATAGTTTACCCTGTAGCTTCATTGCATGTCCCCTAGTCTTTCTATATTCTGATAAGGTAAACAATCGATCTATGTTTATCCGTTCCACTCCGTTCATTAATTTATAGACTTCTATCATATCTCCCCTCAGCCGTCTCTTTTCCAGGTTAAAGAGCCCCAACCTTTTTAGCCACGCTTCCAAGAGCTATCCAATAAAAATGCATGATTGTACATCATAATTTTAAATATTAAACTTTGCTTTATGTGTATATACCCAGAATGTGCTGATGGCTCTTTGAATTTGTCTGGCTGACAGAATCTATTATTTTGCTTTGGATGCTGCTGCTCTTTGCTATCCCCCCCTCCCCAGGCAGCTGTCTAGTCTTGCCTAATGGTTGGCATTTGCCCGGTTAATGCCCAAAGCCACCCAGACAAACCTTTTGAATATTGGCCCCCTTATGACAAAGTTATTGACTTTCACTGGTAAGAATTATATACTAGGTCACACTAGGAAATGCTGAAATAAGAAAAAAAGACCTTAAACATTGATTATTCCAGGCTGGATTTTCCACTTCCAAATTATGAAGTCTTCCTTTCATCATAGAACCAAGAGGATGGATTTTTCAAGCAAAAAAATCACCATAGCCACAGAGTGGGTAAATTCCCCTTTCCAAAGGGAGCCCTATATCTTTCATCCTCTGCTTCTAGATGGATAATTTTGTAAAGTGTTTTCTCAAGCAAAGCTTATTTTACACATAGAAAAGTAGGCAGACCACGCATAGGCAAAAAGACAGGGTGGAGCTGAGAGGTATGCAAGGATAAAAACAGCACACACAGAATTTCGTTGTGTGGATGTGTGTGCTACTGTGACTGGTTCTGGGAGCATGTTTTTTTTTTTTAATTTATCAATTTTCAAACAAATACTTACAAAGCAAGCATACAAGAAACTCTAGCGTTAAAAAAGATAATACAAAAAGCATAGTTTTAAAAACAAAACATCCACTAACTCATAGCCCTCTTAATGGGGAGATACCAAGCAAACTTATACAAAGGCAAAAAAAACAAAGCCACATGGCTTCATAAATTAAACACAGTCTATACTTGTAAAGCCTCCATACCTATTCCTTACTTAACATTTTGTCCCTCCCTGGGAGCATGTTTTATAAGAACACTTATTAGGGACACACATTAATTAGTGCGCATTTGGTTCATTGGCATACTGTACTAAATTTAGTATATCCTAAATTGATTTAACATGTTGACTAGAAACATAGAAACATGACAGCAGAAAAAGACCACATGGTCTATCCAGTCTGCTCGTCCATGCCACCTACTATAGTCCTTTTTTTCCCTTTAGAGATCTTCTGTGTTTGTCCCATGCTTTTTTGAATTCATATACTCTCCTGGTCTCTACTGCCTCCACTGGGAGACTATTCCACGCATCTACTACTCTTTCTGTAAAGAAATATTTCCGCATATTACTCCTGGGTTTATCCCCTTTCACCCTCATCCTATGCCCCCTCGTTGCAAAGCTTACTTTCAATGTGCCTTAATTCATAGGTTATTTAGCATAGGATGAAAAATTCCAATGCATGTTAAAACATTTTTTTTAAACAAATGTGTGAAACACACTGGAAAACACTTTTGCCCTGTGCACCTCTGCTGCCTTTATAAGTGGCACTGAATTCAACAAAGGTGCAGAGTCATATTGGAGTCCAATCAAGAATAACTTTCCTTCTCTCTTTAGAGTGGTCCACGAGTGAGGAATAAGGTGAGGGCAATGCAAAGCCCGGGCTGGTTTTTCTCAGGAGTTGACATCAGAAGACATAGGGAGGATAATTTTATAACAGGGCACCTAGGATACGAGCGTAAGCTTCTTTTATAAAAGTACAAAGGCGCCTCTCATTTATAAGATACTAGTGTAAGCGACAGGGATCGTGCCTTAAGGACACTACTGCAGGTGTAAAGGAATGCATATAAAGGTATTTTATAATCTATGTGCATACCTGTGAATACTGCTCATGCCAGCGCATCTAGGGGCATGTTTAGTAAACCACGCAAGGCTTTTGCAGCTAACGTGGCATTTTAGTGCAAATAGTGCGGCGTTAGCTGCATAAGCCAGGCAGTATCTGTTGGGGCAGGTACAGTATTTCCCCAGCAGATATTGCATCAAAAATGTAAACACCGCGGCATGGCAACATCATAGATGCAGTTGCCACCCATGGAGGTGGTGGTATTTGTGTCTGCAACTCCGACAATTACCATGCGCTGAGTACGCCTGCGGTAACCCCACAGGGCAGACATGCCCACTCTCCACCCATATCTCCCACTCGTGCAGATACCACGGAAAATGCAGACAATACAAAAAATCACTACACTATCTGCATTTTTGCTGCATTGTTAGTGTGTGCTATCGGCATGCAATATCAGCTGTGTTAACAGGTATCATACATCCCCCTTACTTATGTACATACATGATCACATATGCATGAAAATGACTTAGAAGACTACTTTCTAAGATAGCCAGCCATTTCTGAAGGTTATCTTTTGTAGTAACTGGCTCCATCAGGCAAGCGATTCTTAACTAGCAAAACTCTGCAGATGTCAATCAAGTAATAGCTTCAGATAAACAGCTCAGAATGTAGACTTTATAGCACGACCTCAAATATAAAGTCCTTGGCGAGAATCTCTGAGCTTCCTCTCCACCTTGTAGACACATTCTTGGGTAAAATTTGTACTAAATGAGGCCCTAAATTATTTAAACAGTAAATTATATTTCCTTTATCACTCTGCCCCTTCCTTCATCCTCCCCCAATAGTGTACCACTCTCAACTATGAGTCTCCAATGACTTATAATTTAGATGCACTGCACCCACAGCCAGTAAGGATCTGATTAAACAAGAAGTCACGACTGGTATATAATGAAGTATATTCAGCCCAGCAAGGTTCTCTCTCAAGGCCTCATTAGCTTATAAAGCACATTACCAAGCAGCCTAGGTGAAAGTTTGACCTACTTAATTTCTGTGACACAGCTGCCTTTGTCTCGTACAACTCATGCCCTAAATGCTCTTACAATGTGCACCATTCTTTTGAATAAACATTTGTATATCAGCCCATCCATTTTGTTTTGTGTCAATGGTAAATGTCATGCACCAGTGTGGGAAAAAAAAATTCCAACAGATATTTTGGAACATTTTTCTGAAAATAGTGCCACTTTGATATAGCAGACTGCTGGATCAATTTTGAGGGCATTTTTCACAATTTCATTGTAATGTTGTTCTCTCATGATCCATTTCATTTTTTTTTCACTTTTCCATTACAATTTACCAAGCCACCAGGTAAGAGCACAGTTGTATCTGTATATTCTTTACATCAGGAGGTGAAGGCTATGCAATTATACCTTTCTTGTTTCTCTTTATCTGGGTGTGTTTGAGCCATTCATGGTAGCAAAGTGGCAATCAAAAATGAGTTTTTCTATGTGCTATGTTGGTTTTGCAAGTTCTTTAGCACTGTCAGTACATTTTCTAGTTCCAACACCTCATGTGGCCACTCGCAGGATGACTCCACTTTCAGTCATTGATAAGTTAAGATCTTTTTTTCGCAGTGATTGTCAACAGCATCTGTGGTTCCTCACCAGGCACACTCTGCTCTACAGAGAGAGCAGGGGCACATACGTCAGGGGAGAGAATACCCTCAGGCTCAATACTACCACCCTTGTGCTATCAAAGTTCTGGGATAGGCCCAGCTTGCGCTGGGACAGCTGCTGGGCCTGAGGTCACTCGCTCTGCTTCTTCTTCCACTTCCACAGACTTACAGGCCAGTTCAAAGTTTGCTCTGAATCACTGAAGCTTACTGAAAGTCTTTAGTAGTCAAGCCAAAAAGAATCCATGAACTTGAGTATGAGACAGTAATAGATCATCTTTTCTCCTTATCCGCCACCTTAAGGAAGGGACTCCTCTGTTCCTCTTAAGCTGAGGGCTCCAGTGTTATTAGACCCCCCTTTTTACCTCATTCCTTGAGTGCAGGATGCAGGCACTCCTTCCCTTGAACCTTGGCCCCTCCTGGATTTCTTGCAGTGTCTAGACACTGGACTCAGTTGTACTGGAAGGCACTTCTGCCCCATAGAACCCTGACCCTCTGTCTCAGCTCCTTGGGTTATCCTCCACTTCCAAGATCAGTGGAAAACTTTTTTCTCCTTCTATCAGAGGCCTCCTCTTGCCCCCATCTCTTTGAAGTAGCTAAGCAGAATGTTGGTTTTGGCTTAGTCAGTCAACTAAGAGGCACACACTGTGAAGTTCGGCAACCTAAGCAACCCCTGTCATCATTACACGTATGCTGGCATGATGGCTTAGCTAGTCAAAAATTCAAGAACACTGCCTTTGGGCTTGGTATTTATACTATTCATTCAGTTTTCCCTCCAAGCTGAGGGCTTCTCCTACCATTACCTCCCTGGTGAGGACAAATCACTGAATTTAGAACTGAGTGGCATAAGAAGGTCACATATTCCGTAATTAGCGAACCACTATAGGTCTCTACATCCACAGCTGCATATCTCAAATACCGTAACAAACAAATATTTCCACATCTTAGTTCTGACTGGCTCCTCAACTGAAACAAAACTACAATCCCCTATTAAATCAGGGGAAAGCCAGTCAAAACAAATGGGCTTTCAGCTTTTTCCTAAACTGTTCTACTTGTTCATGTAGTCTTAAATCTAATGGGAGGAATTCCACACAATTTGTTTTGCAACAGAAAAAATACATGATCTTGTTGTGATGACTTACTTCTTTAAATGAATCAATACCCAAATAATATTGATTCTTGATCTCAGAGAGTGCAAAGGGTGATAAATCTTTATACATTGTGGAAGGTTTATTATTTATTGCTCGATGGACCAAAACGTGACCTTTAAACTGAATACACTAAAAAACTGGCTACCAATGCAAGTCTCTCAGGACCGGAGTAATTTGGTTGGTATGGCTGGTACTACCCAAGTAGCTGCAAAGCATGGGAGAGAAAATGATCAGATAAGCAAACTTTCTCTTTCACGCTTCTGCATACCTGATAATTTTCTCTTCTTGAATCCTGCTAGACCAGTCCAGATGAGTGAGTTATGCTCCCCAGCTAGTAGGTGGAGACATACTTGAGCAACTTTCAGTGATATCATCATTTGGTCTATCCACTGGTGTGGCATTAAGAGAAGCCAGTATGACATGTCCCAAGCAGTAAGCAAGACTGGAAGACTCTTAAAAAACTCACAAAACTATGAATGCTATTAACCATCAACCATCATTTGGAATAGACATTAGGAACAAGTATTTGGCTCTCTTACCACCAATGACTCTGTAATCAAGATACTCTAGAAAGCATCTTCCAGAGTAGGTTCCTGGGCTGACCTAACAAGATCCAAGGAAAGAACATGATCAGATATGTAAACTTTCTCCTTCCTTATCCTGCTAGATCAGTCCAGATGAATGGGACATACCTAAGCAATCAGGACCCAGGGTGGGAGAAAGTTGATGCTTTGGACAGAACAGTTCTGTCAAAGGCACAATCTACTCTGAATCCCACATGTAACCTGTAGTGCTTCACAAAGATTATCAGATAAAACAAGTGGCCATCTTACAGTTATCCTCCAGAGACACCAAGACAAACTCTTCCTGTGCCTTAATGGAGCTTGTGCTTTCCAGTCAGAAAGTATGCTGAACCAACAGCCTCCTTAATCTAGTGAGTAATGGAGGCCTTGGACACTGCCTGTCCATTCCTTGGATTACTGAAGAGGACAAGAGATGATCCGACTGACAGAAGGAACAGTAATATCTAGGTATCTGACATCTACCGGACACAGAGAAGGGTCATTCTGAAGATCCTTCTCCAAAAAGGAGGGAAGGATGATGGTCTCGTTAAGTGAAAGGAATACATCACATTTGGAAGAAAACATGGCCATAAAAAGATCAAAAAAGGTTCCCTGTAAGACAAAAGCCTGCAGCTCAGACACTTGCCTAGCAGATGCAATAGCCACCAGGAAAGTCACCTTAAAAGTCAAATCTTTCAGAGAAGCCTTGTGTATAAGAACAAAAAGTACCCTTTCATTGCCTGAACAACTGGATGCATTGCAGATGGACCTGCTTCAGTCCCTTGAGAAAGCAGGGGACATCAGGGTGTGCTGCCAAGGGCATCCCTTGAATGTGCCCCCAATAGCAAGCCAGGGCCACCACCTGAACCTTCAGAAAGTTCAGGGCTGTTCCAGACCAGACTGTAAGAAGGGCAAGATAGTCTCTGAGAATCTTTGTGAAGCACTACAGGTTACATATGGGATCCAGAGTAGATGATGCCTTTGACAGGACAGTTCTGCCTTTCCAGCTTCCAGGAACACCATCTCTCAAAAATCCTCTAAATTCTCACAAAGGCTAAGGAAATAGATGCCCTCTGGGTCTTGAGAAGAATTCCCACTACTGCTCCAGAGAAGCATCATAGATAAAGAAGGATCCAAAATCACTCTGTAATGTGATCTATAGAATGTTACCTGTCCCTCTTCAAAGGTAGTATCAACAGTCCCCTTTAAGAGAGTCTGCAGCCAAGGCAAGTCGTGCAAAAGAGTTCTGAGGTAGGAACTTTAACTGGGGCTGGAAGAAGGGCCAGAGGTTTAAGAAGCTGGGACAGAATAAAAGCTCCTTTTGTTTTCCCTGAACTGCTGTCTGGCCTGTGTTTTAAAGAAAACCCCTTCCCACCGCATGCCGCACTACTGCACACTCCTAAATTGTTTAGCTCCACTCTAGTTTGAATTGATCAACATTCAAACTCTAAATATTGAGGACAAGCTTTCATTGGAGATATTGAAAGTGGTATAATTTCAATCTTTTTTATATTCAAACAAAATCTATTAGCAAGATAGCCATCTTTACACACATTGTTGTGTAATTCAAAGAGGCAGTGACAAGAGGAAACCACCCGCAACTCATCACCATACAAACAGTTGAGAATTTAGAAGTGGGCAAGCAGGAACAATGTAAACATTAAACAACAGAGCTGATAATGCAGAACCTTGTGGCACACTGGGAGATTAAGGGGTCCACTCTGAACGTTCCTCATTTGTTTTAAACTAGAATGTCCTTCCTGTTAGAAGTGAAGGAACTATTCCAACACTGTACCCTTAAGACCAAATAAATTCAGATGACAAAACAAAACCTCATGATTAACTGTATTAAATGAGTCATTCACATCCAAAAAATATGATCACATCTTTGAAACCTCTCCAGACCACTTCCAGGCAGGATATCAATGTCGTCTCTGTCCGTGTGTTTTGGGCGAAAGCCAAACTGGTTAATTGTCAAGGTAAATGAACAAAATGGAGTGAAGGAGTAGCCTAATGGTTAGAGCACTGGCTTGGGAACCACAAGACAAAGGTTTGATTCCCACTAACACTTCTTGTGGCCTTGGGCAAGTCACTTAACCCTCCATTGTCTCAGAAAAATCCAAGTTATCAATGCCCCTGTTTAATGTACATTATCAAGTTTAAGTTACAATGTAACCCGCTTTGACTGAAATAATAAAATGGTATGCAAAATGGTATAAAAACCCGTTAAATAAATAAAATCTGTAAGCTGATGGAATACTAATTTGTCTCCTACTTCAGATGAAAAAATAAGGGAGGAAATTACCAATAATTTTCAAAAATTGATATAGCCAGAGATAGCTTTTTCAAAATGGAGCATACTGATCCTTTCTTTAACATGTTTAGGGACTGCTTTCCTCCAGTGATTTAACAACTATTGTTAATGGTTCAGCAAGATCCTCACTTGGTTGTTAAAAAACACAATGGTCAAAACACAGATTTAATAAACTAGAAGTACCAAAGAATGGATCGCTTCCAAACTAGAGAAGAAAAAAAAACATGGAAGATTTAAAAACCGGAGGGAAAATCCCCAGGTAGTTGTGGATAAAGGTTCATGGTGCCATAGCCCAGCAGAGTCCAGTTCCAAACAATCAAGATGTCCAAAGAAACAGAAAGAAAATGGCCAAGCCAAATAAATCCTACTCACGAATTTCTGCACTGTATGGTATGTGGCCTAAATGAATGTTATTATTACAATTACAACCTCCGTTGTACAGCCGAGGCCCAGGATCACAGTCTGACCCGATGCAAGAATTCCTTCTGGTACGTAGCAGAATACAATGTAATCACCACTAACTCGTGCCTTTGCTGGAACAACAAAGGTTTTGCTGGTAACACAGACAATTTAGTTTAGCTTATTGTATTGGATTCTTGATCTACTGCCTTTTGAAAGTCTGTATTAAAGTGGTTTACAATAGAATATGAAAAAAAGAGTAAGTACAACTGTAGAGAGGTTGAGGAAAGCAGGAAGGGGAGAGGAAAGTGGAGAAAGGAGCTAACATGGGGGCCACAATGGCACGTTTTAGCCATTTGCAGAATCACACATATGGGGGGTTGATATGTGTGACTCACAGAAGTGTGTGTGTGTTTGCTGCAGGGGTATGCATGAGTCATGGGGAATATTAGGAACTGCATTCATGTGTGTTTCATATGGAGTATACAGAGCTATGTATGTGCACCTCTCTCTCAGCTACAAACCTTCCCCAAGTCTCTCTCGTTCTCTCTATGACCCCTCTCCCACAAAAGACTTCACTCCGTATCTATCTCTCTCATGATCCCCCTTCCCCCACCAAGGCTTCACCCAATCTCTCTCATATCCCCTCCCTCAGGCTTCATCCAGCCTCCATTTCTCTCTCATAATCCTCCCACCAGGCTTCATCCAGTCTCTCTTTCTCCCTCTCTCCCTCATAACCATCCCCCACAAGGTTTCATCCAGTCTCCCTCTCTCTCCCTCTTTCTTAACCCCCAGGCCTCACTCAGTTTCTCTCTCTACACAGCACCCTCTCCAAGCTTCACCCAGTCTCTCTCTCTCATACCACCCCCATTCATATAGTCACTCTCTCATTCAGTAATTCTTATGCCTGGCTACAGCTTCTGAAATGTAGCGTTTCACACATCCTCTGCTGCAGTGTGCATGGTTGAACCGCATGGTGGAGGCAATACAGACTTATTGAGGTTTCAGATCTCATAAGATTTGAAATCAAACAGACCCTCAACAAGTACAGAATAAGGAACCAACGATTAGGAACAGAAAACAAGGTGGACTGTAAAAGATTCCTACACCAGCAACACAAATGACAAACTATTGTAATCTATTTGCATTTGGCATCTTCAATAAAAAGTTGAAAAAATTGTTATACAGTTTTACGCAATAATTACATATTCATTTTAATAATGAGGAGGGTCGACATTCAGAACCCTTGGCGGTCAGCCGAAGGGAGGCTGACCGGTTAAGGGTGCTGACCACAACATTCAATGGCACTCTGGCCATTTTAAGCCTCAAGAAAAGCAATCCGAAATGGCAATCTGGAGAAGAGCTGACCGAATATCACGCTGTCTGGATCACTGCTGCCCATTATTTAGATTGCGATGTTCAGCCTGGATATTTAGAAGCAGCTCCTACCCAGACGCTGTGGCAGAATATCCCGCCGATATTTAAGCGTCACAGCAAACTGCCATGGCGTTTCAATATCTGCCTTTTTTTGAAAACTGGGCCCTGATTTCTTTTTTTTTTAATTCCACTCTAGATTTTAAAGATACACTAATCTGATCTTCTGTTTATATGCACACACACTAACATTTTTTTTTTAAGAAATCAAGCTGGAAATGAAAATAAAAGTTTGACTGTAATGGAAAATACTATCCAGAATTATACTGGGGAACAAGACCATTTGTTGTACGTAAGATTTATTACATAGCTGTCTTATAGAGAGGAACTGCTTTCTCTCTGTATATTAAGCATCTTAAGTTTGTTAACACAGCAGCAGTTCCCCTCCTCCCCTTATTTTCCCTGTGACTCCCACCCCTGATATTTCAGCATCACTTTGCAGGCCTCCAAAAACATTCACGATTTGTGCATCTGCCTTAGGTCTGGAGATTATATGTGTCAAGAATTGTGGCATGTGAGAGAAACATGATGTCAAAAATATGTGGCAAAGCATGGGAAGAGTATGATGAAGAAGACCTCTACTTGAACTCATCAAATCATCCTGACACTGGCCAACTGTACAGCATCTCGGGATAAGCGTTACCAAGAAAAGATGTCCCTTTGCCTCCGAAAAAATTAATGACATCGATATGTCATCTGTCATTGGATTTCTTGTGTGAATCCACTGCGGCCCTTTATTTTAATAAACACCCTGAGCCGTCTTCCTGTGTGCAGCTAACAGTATACAGATAATAAGGGACTGCCGTAAATCTCATTGGGTGGGAATGCAAAATATCCTGGAGCTCGCACAACATCCCGACTTCTTGAGTCTATGTTATTTCAGTTGTGATATTTCAGTAGCGGTAATAAGGATACCATCTCCCACAGTTAAAATATTCACAGAAGAATGTATGAACAAAAGGGGTCCGTGTGGTTAGGGTGGCAAGTGTCAACTACAAAGGGTAGAATGTACCTCTCTCATAGAAGCCGATTAATAGATTTCACTGGGACAGAGAATTTGTGGGTTAAGAATTTTTTGGAAAGTGTCCAGCACTTTTAGCCTTTGGTACGAGGTGGTGCCTCCGATGATCAAACTTCACAGGCTTAACACATCTTATTGCACCGCTAAAATTGTTTGCCAGAGGTCTGAGCTACTTTATTGCTGTTTGCACAGATAGTTTACTCTAAATCTTAAGCCTTAACGCACCAGCCCTGCTCATAAGAATGAGAGAAGGTACAGTTAAAATAACACAGAAAATGAACACCGAGTCAAGTTCACAATTAAAACTGTTCTTGACTGAGGAGCTGGTGAGATAGATGATGATAATATCACCAAAATACAGTCACTGCATTCCATACTTCTGGCTTGGATATACCTATTTACGTATATATAAATGACATAGAGGTAGCTTTGTACTTTTGGACCCTGTGGTACAACCAAACCATCCCTTAGAAAATTGTCCATTGTGATGAGTACCTCTGGACTTTGTTTCTCTTCTTTGGGCTAATGTCTGGTGAAAAATAACTCTCGTTGATTTGAAATCCAGATTACTCGCATTGTTTTCCAGCCCTGCCCCAAACACCCCTGGGAATGCCTTCCCTCTGTCTGGCTAAAAAGGATCTACGCTGTGGAACCCCAGACATACTTCAGACCAGGTAAATGCCCTTGAAGACTGCCACCTAACTAGGTAAATGAGAGATCATTTTTTAAATTACAGGAGAAGAGAGGAGAAAGTCCTGGAATCTAGCAGCTAGGTAATCTGATTCATCACAGATGTATTGAGGCTGAGAGAGAGAATGGAAGAGGTATTGATTAAACTCTGAAAGAGGCTTTTTGTATTACTTTCCCAACCCAACAGGGAAAATATGTAGCTAGGGCTAGATTTAGGACTAGTCACTACAGACCACAGGCAACCCTCGACAAGACTGAGGATGACTCCCAGAAATTGTAGAGTCACAGGGAATGGTAGATCCCCCTAGATCATCACTTTTATGTGCACCAATCTCAAGATCTTTTCCTGGGCCCAAACCTCATTGTCCCAGCCTCTTTTTTGCAGGGGCAATAGAAAGAAAATCACTGAAGAGCCAGTGGACACTCACAGGTGTTCAGGTTATTTTACCCCTTCCTTCTGCAACAAAGAAAGGTTAAATTCATCAAAACAGGCCCAAGCACCTGAAAAAGCCAACCCTTTGAAAAAAAACTTTCCTATTGCTATGTAATCCAGACCATCGGAGCAGTTGGAATGGCAGGTCTGCAGGGCCTATGATTACACACTGGCTTTCAGGCCCTGCTCTGATTTTCTTTCAGCACCAGGCTGGCACCGAGAGCTGCACCAGATGGCGCTTTCAAAATGTGCTGTCACAGGCAATTTCCTATATTGCCATTGTGAAAATTTGGGGCCTCTGTATCGTTCCATGGTGCGATCGCACCTTGAGTATTGTGTGCAGTTCTGGTCGCCGCATCTTAAAAAGGATATAGCATTATTAGAAAAGATACAGAGAAGAGCCACCAAAATGGTAAAGGGGATGGAAGGATCCCCTTTACCCTATGGAGAGGCTAAAAAGGTTCGGGCTCTTCAATCTGGAAAAGAGACGGCTGAGGGGAGATATGATAGAAGTCTATAAATTAATGAATGGAGTGGAATGGAACGGGTAAACGTAGATCGATTGTTTATGTTATCAGAATATAGAAAGACTAGGGGACATGCAATGAAGCTACAGGGTAAAACTATTTAAGACTATTAAGAGAAAATATCTTTTCACTCAACGTGTAATCAAACTCTGAAATTTGTTACCAGAGGATGTAGTAAGAGCTGTTAGTGTAGCTGGGTTTAAAAAAGGTTTGGACAAGCTCCTGGAGGAAAGGTCCATAAACCTTATTAAAAGGGACCCAGGATATCACTGCTTGACCCAATACAAGCATTGAACCTGTGTCTTTTGGGGAAACTGCTAGGTACTTGTGACCTAGATTGGCCACTGTTGGAAACCGGATACTGGGCTTGATGGACCTTGGTCTGATCCAGTATGGCATATCTTATGTTCTTAGATTGTAGTCCTGTTGACGGGTGAGCAATGCCACTCCTTAAAAGTGTGTAGTGAAGTGGAGGAGTACCCTAAATGGTTAGAGCTCTGGCTTGGGAGCCAAGAAATCAGGGTTTGATTCCCACTAGCACTCCATGTGGCCTTGGGCAAGTCACTTAACACACAATTGCCTCAGAAGAATTCAAGTTATCAATGTCCCTGTTTATGTACATTACCAAGTTTAAGTTACAATGTAAACCACTTTGACTGAAATGATAAAGCGGTATAATAAAAACAAAAAAAAACCCCTGTTAAATAAATAAAAGCTACAAACCAGAGTAGTTTTCAAGCTATTCACCAGGAATACTCAGCTTACATTCACGCTAAGAATGCAGCTAAACTGCATAACGTAAAACAGTCCTGACTGTCTCATGCTGGGACTAAACCTAGAACATGAAGTAGCCGAGTAAAGCCGAGTTTAAATACTGGGCCCAGCTTTTGCTTCTTCAGACAGGTAGGTTTGGGAATGCAGCTCCTCTCCCCACTATCAGGAGGGAGTCCCAGTGCTTAAAGGATGGAATTAAAGACAAAAAAATGTAGTAGAAAGATACAAGGATAATCTCAAATGCATTAGATTCCATTATAAAAGACCTCAAAGTGCGCATTTATGTGTTCTTTGTGCGGATTACATTTTTAAGTAGCATTTTAAAAAGGAAGTCCAAGTCAAACTTGGACATCCAGGGCAGAATGTGCCGAGAAGCGCCAGGGAAGTCTTTGTCTCCGCCCAATTTTAATAACACAGATGTCCCCGATGTGGACATCTACGCCGGCAGGCACACAGACGTCCCTGTTAGGAAAGCATGGGGTGGGGATGTGAAGGCCGGCCCTAGAGTTTGTTCAAGGTGTTGGTGCCAAGGCATAGCTTACGCCTGACACTCCGCACTTAGCTTTGCCACCTCCCAGAAGCTGACATTCACCTGGTTTGACTGATGGTTGGTCCAGTCCTGGGGGATGTCCATCTCATGCAAGCTAGCATAAGGGCACATCCAGCAACACATCAAAATAAAAACCATGAGCTCTCCTTCTCCACACCCTCCAGATGTCTGTCTGACAAATCGAGCACTTTTCCGATGTCTATGTATGCCTGGAGTGGGTATAAGCTTGGATGCAGCTCAGGATGTCCAGACTGATCCTGAAATCAGGCGAGGACTTCCTAGTTCTTGGAACATCCTGGACATGCTTTCTCCACGCCCCTGTTCAGACTTGAGATGTACTCACCCCAGGGACATCCACAGAGCTGGCTTCTAAAATGGCTCTGGTCTATTTTCAGATGTACAAAGCATGAATAGGGCTTCTAAAAAAACCTCCCTTTATGAACTTCATTTCATTTATTAGATATTTTACCTGCTCTTACAAAACGTCCAGAGCAGGAAACAGTAAAAAACACAAAAACCATACAATTTTATAAAATATAACAAACGTTACAAAGAGGAGATGCCACTATCATCCATACCGATATAGTTTACAGGCCTCCAATTCAAACGGAAGAAATGGATAGAGACTTGATCACTGATATTGCAAAAGTAGCCATGAAGGGAGACGTAATCATATTGGGTGGCTTTAAATCTTCAGGGTGTAGATTGGAGTTTTCTTTCTGCAAATCTGGAAAGAAGTAAAAAGACTGTGGATGCCTTTCAAAAAGCATTGCTCAAACAAATGGTGATGGAATTGATGGAAAGTTCAATGCTGGATTTAGTACTAACCAACGGAGACAGCGTGTCGAATGTCCGAGTGGGTGCCCAAGTGAGCAGCAGCGATCATCACACAATGTGGTTTGAAGTAAAAGTCAAGGCAGAGTCCAATCACAGCAAACGCAAAGTCCTAGACTTCAAAAACAACAACTTCAGTAAAATAGCCAAGTGCTTGAAGGAGGATTTGGCAGTATAGGAGGAGATAAGGGAAGTAGAATTACAGTAGGCCAGGGTCGGCCCAAGTCTTTCTGTTCTTCCTCCCCCCCTCCCGTGCTTAGCCGCACCACCACTCCCTGCTGCTGCCGATTCCAGTGGTGGGGTTTGAGGGAGTGGCGCAGCTCTGCAGCGGCAGCAAGCCATGTGCTTCAAAACACAGAGCCTGCCGCTTCTGAGACCCATGTGACAACTTCGGGGGGTAAGAAGCGGCAGGCCGTGTGAGCCAAAGCACATGGCCTGCCCCTTCTGAGACCTCTGACAAACCTTTGGGGGGTCAGTAGCAGCAGGCCATGTGTGCCAAAGCACATGGCCTGCCGCGGGTGCCATGCCATCCACAGAAGTCTGCCGCCCTAGGCAGACACCTAGCTCACCTAGTGGATAGGCCAGCCCTGCAGTGGGCTAAACAAAAAGAGGCAGTAAAAGGGGCAACAGATATATATCTATATAAGGAAAGTAAATAAAAACAAGAGGAAAAGGAAACCTATATGGTTCTCCAAAGAAGTGGCTGCACAAATAAGGGCAAAACCACAGAGTTCACAAAATTCAGAAGATCACAAACAGAGGAACACAGGAAAGAATACAGGATAAAGCTAAAAGAGACAAAGAGAAATAAGGATAGAAAAAGCAAAGAAATGATGGCTAAAGATCTAAAGCGTGGAGACAAGATTTTTCAGTTATATTTTGGTGAAGAGGAAGATCGGAAGTGGAACTGCAAGACTCAAAAGTGCCGAGGATGGATTTGTGGAAAGTGTCATTGAAAAACCAAAAATGCTAAACAAATACTTCTGTTCTGTATTCACTAAATAAAATCCTGGAGAAGGACCACACATGATTGACAAATATACAAATGGGAATAGAGTAGATAACCACACCATTCACAGAAGATGATGTGTTTGAACAGCTTGAAAAACTGAAAGTGGTCAAGGCCATGAGACCGGATGGGATACATCCCAGGATACTGAAAGCTCAGAGAGGTTCTGGCAGGGCCTTTAAAGGATGTTTTTAATAGATCCTTGGAGATGGAAGAGGTTCTGCAGAACTGGAGAAGGGCTGATGTGGTACCTCTTCACAAAAGTGGCAGTAGGGCAGAAATGACAAACTACAGGTCACAAAGCCTTACCTCGGTGGCGGGAAAAGTAATGGAGGTGCTCCTGAAAGACAGAATAGTGGACTTTCTAGAAACCAATAGGTTGCATGATCTGAGGCAGCATGGTTTTACCAAAGGATGATCATGTCAAACAAATTTGATTTAGTTCTTTGATTGGATGTCATCTACCTAGATTTCAGCAAAGCCTTTGATACTGTTCCTCATAGGAGGCTTATCAATAAACTGAATAGCCTGGGGATGGGTCTCAAGATGGTGAACTGGATCATAAATTGGTTGACTGACAGACAATAGAAGGTGGTGGTAAACGGAACTCACTCGGAAGAAAAGGTGAGTAGTAGTGTGCCCCAGGGATCGGTCCTGGGATCAGTACTATGCAATGTATTTGTGAACAATATTGATGAAGGACTGAAGGGAAAGTCTGCCTTTTTGCAGATGACATGAAAATTTGCAACAGAGTGGACTCCTCTGAGGAAGTGGATAACATGAGGAAAGATTTGCAAAAGCTGGAAGAATGGTCTAATGCTTGGCAGTTAAGATTTAATGTGATGAAGTGCAGAGTCATACACTTGGGATGCAGAAATCTAAGGGAATTGTATGTGATAGGGGGTGAGAGGTTAGTGTGCACAGACCAGGAGAAGGACCTCAGAGTGATTGTTTCCGAGGCTCTCAAGGTTGCAAAACAATGTGACATGGCGGTGGCCAAAGCCAGAAGGATGCTGGGTTGCATACAGAGAGGAATTACCAGCAGAAAGGAGGAGTATTAATGCCCCTGTGCAAGTCATTGGTGAGGCCTCACTTGGAGTATTGTGTTCAGTTGTGGAAACTATATCTCGTAAAGGATATAAAAAGACTTGAAATGGTTTAGAGGAAAGCAAGCAAAATGATATGGAGTCTGCACCACAGGACATATGAGAAGAGACTATACCCTAGAGGAGAGGAGGGACAGGAGAGATATGATAGACGTTCAAATACTTAAAGGATATTAATGAATAAACAAGTCTTTTTCAAAGAAAGGGAAGCTGTAAAACTAGAGGGCATAAAATAAAGTTGCAAGGAGATAAACTTATAAGCAACATCAGGAAATACTTTTTCACTGTAAGGGTGGTGGATGCTTGGAATGCCCTCCCGGTGGAAGCGATGGGGGCAAATACAGTGACAGAATTCAAAATGGCATGGGACAGACACAGTGGATCCCTTTATAACAGGATAAAATCAAAATAAACTTATCTATTTTTTATACTTCAACGAATTGAGAGGGGTGACCTGAATGGAATGGCGGGTACAACCCTAAAACAAAGGCATAAAAGGGGGTGACCTGCTTGGACCAACGGGTACACCTACTCTAGCCACCTTACTAGGCAGACTAGATGGACCATACTGGTCTTTATCTGCTATCATATACTATGTTACTATGTAATTCAATATAAACAAAGAAATGCATTATGCCGAAAAGAAATGTAATTATTAAGAACACTAGCAGCAAATATTATGCCCCGTATCCCCACTGAGGTTCATTCCTGTCGTGGTATACACAAAACTAACCCATTTGGAAAAAACAGTACTTCTCAGCTATTGACTTAGAAGCGGCTAGATTCATTCATTTATTTATTTATTTTTTATTTATTTAGTATACATTTGTATACCGCTACTTCCAGCGATCAGCAGCGGTTTACTTTACATATCAGGGTTGATTATACATTTTGATTATGAGGCTTGGCACACAACACAGCAGCTAGGTTACTAAATTTACACTCGATTGATGGGGGTGCCTTTACATATATACATATATACATTATTACAGGTCCACGATTGCAATTTCTCTTGACCTATGGTCGGGGGTAAAGGGAATACACTTTGGCGCAGTGAGCGAGTAGGAAGAGGGCTCGCTGCCTAGGACAGGTTGTAATGAGTCTGGAATAGGTGAGTCTTGAGCTTTTTCCTAAAGTCATTTAAGTTGTTGGTTGAACGTAGCTCATAAGGCAGCTGGTTCCAGAGTAGTGGTGCTGCATATGAGAATGCTCTGTTACTCGTATATGCTTTGACAGTTCTTATGCTGTTTTGGACGTAGAGGGTGTTGAGGTTTGTGGTTCTTCTGTTTCTGTTGAGTGGTTGTGTGGTGATTAGGTTGGTGAGGTATGAAGGTGCTATGTTGTGGGAGGAGTAGCCTAGTGGTTGGGACAAGGTACTTCAGGCCGGAAGGTCGGGGGTTCAAATCCCACTAGAGGACAGCAACCTTGGGCCGGAAGGACTGGGGTTTCTAGTCCCGCAGATGCTCCTTGTGGTCTTGGGCAAGCCACTTAACCCTCCATTGCCCATGTTCCCTGTAAGTATTAGTGTATGTGTCTCAAATCCCCATGTGTTAAATGTATCCCCCACTTGTGTTGTGACCGCTTTGATTGAAGGATAAGGCGGTATATAAATACCATTAAATAAATAAATGTTGTATATGAGTTTGAATGTGGTTACTAGTGTTTTGTATTTGATGCGGGCAGTAATGGGGAGCCAATGCAGTTCAATTAGTACTGGTGTGATGTGCTCAGCGAAGCCTTTTTTCATGATGATTCTTGCAGCAACGTTTTGCGCCATTTGCAGGATGTTTAGGATTTTCTTTGGTAAGCCTTGTAGAATGGCGTTGCAGTAATCCAGGTGGGGAGTGATGAGAGCTTGCGCCACTGTTCTGAAGTCGGATTGTTCAATGATATTACGTAGTGGTTGAAGGACTTTTAATTTATGGAATATGGCCCGGTTGGTTATCCGGAGGTGTTTGTCCATCCTTAGGTTGCT
Organism: Ichthyophis bannanicus; assembly: GCA_033557465.1. Classification (NCBI taxonomy): domain Eukaryota; kingdom Metazoa; phylum Chordata; class Amphibia; order Gymnophiona; family Ichthyophiidae; genus Ichthyophis; species Ichthyophis bannanicus. The sequence continues at coordinate 110,464,787 of CM066049.1, read as the reverse complement.
ATCAAGCATTACCCCTAGGTATTTTATCTCGGTCTTTGTGTGATAGACGTTGTTGTTCAGGGTGACTGTGGCGGGAGGGCTGAAGTCCGGTTTCCTGGAGATGTACATCACCTCCATTTTTTATGGTTTATTGACATGTTGTTTTGTAGCAGCTTTCGGAAGGAATCATAATCAGTGGCTTTCAGCCAAGAACTAGCACTGAGATGACTGGGTTGGAGAAAGATACAAAAATAGAAGCACAAAAGAACAGGAGAAACCACTGGGCCAAAAATGCAATTATAGAAAACAAAAAACAGTGCCCCTTTTCTCCCTCCTCCCCCCAAAAATTCCCAGGATTCCAGATCCCACCTGCTACGCTCAACACATGACTGGGGACAAAGCCACCTTATGCTTTAATAGTTAGGTTGTGTGCTCTTTGGGGAAGAGACGTTGCGTAATGTTGGCAGCACAACGAAAATGACAAAGCAGCTGAAAGATTTGGAAAAGCAAACCAAGTCCTCACATTCTCATCACACATCACTAATTACAATACTTTTCTGATTAATGGTTTTACTCTGTGGTCTTCAGCAGAAATGAATGAAGCACTATAAAATCACTGCCCAGTACACACATGGGCTTAGTTACCAATGGTTAATGCATGTGAATGCTTTAATCTACCTCAGGGCCTTCTGCATAAACTGGACCATGCAACAAATAATGCGCATGAAAGACGTTCACGTGCTAAGCTACTCAAAAATGACCCCCGCAGTTGGGTTTCTGTACACAGAGATGTTAGGCTGCTGTTCTGATGTCTACGGCTTCCTCTCTTTTTTTTTTCTTTAGAAATAATTGTTGATATGGAAACAGTTGCAATTTATGATAATTTCCTATTCAGAAGGGTTGTCCTGCATTAAACAGCAGAAGCTGCCTGCTATTCTAGTCTTAAATCAGCATAGGATATATGGCAATCCCAGATCAGTAGATAACATGATACGATAAACCAGCGGTTCCCAAACTTGGGGTCAGGACCCCAAATGGGGTCACGTCATCAGTGCATGGGGTCACAGAAACATGACCATTTCCCAATCTCTCTGGACTTTCACTGTGACCAGTGCCAAGTCACCAGTCAGCATGTGGCCTGTGAGCCAGTGAACATTCGTAAGTCCTTTCCTCTTCCCGGATATAGCATATCCTATATATTCCAAACTAAAACATAAATACAAACCCAAGCATATTAGCTATACCACAATTTAAAGTGAGGCGCCTAATTAAAGTGTGTTTGGAGTAGCCACCTAGTGGTGGCCAAGAGACCAGGGTTCAATTCCCACAAGCACGCCTTGTGGTCTTGGGCAAGTCACCTCCAAACAAAGGCCTGGCAATCTACTTCTGGTCCCACCTTTCCAAGAAAATCCAAAAGCTGCTTTGTTGCCAGGAATCAGTACCGACTTGACAGCGCACATTGCATTGCATATTAAGTCTATTTTATAAAGACAAGCGGGTGCCTATTATTCTTAATAAAACTGAGCATAAGTAGCATTGCATCTTTACAAGTAAGGACATTGCAGGTGCTCATATTTGCATGTACCCTAGAGCTGATGTCAATGCTCACACCATTGTTTTTCAAATATGCATTCAAATGATTGTATTTTATAATCTACATACATACATGCATGCTCGACCTATGCTTTACCCAAACTCCATCCACATACACAGCCATGGCAAAGCATACATCATGTCAGCGCATATACTTTTATGCTAGCCAGTATTTTATAGTTATAAACCGTTTTGAATAACATGTGTTAAAAAGATGATATACAAAAAAATAAATAATATACACACATACATCACTAAAATACCACCAAATTACCCAATAATTTACCATGTCCCCTTAGTGTTCACTCGTTTCTTGATTAACACAATTAATGAAATTACTGAATTTTCTTAAGTTTCTGCTGTTAGTCAGTAATGCATGTTCTACAGATGTGATGGATATACCAATTTGCAAAGTTTTAACCTCCAGCGGAAAACTGACCAAAATGTTCCACTCCATCACACACTTAGCTGATTTACTCCCACCTAAACAATCCCTTGTACATAGTTACCTTCCTTGTTACATCCTGATCATTCCCTATTACAATGTTCCTCTTATTCTTTACTGTTCAATGTATTCTTGAAGGTCAATGTAAACCACTTTGATAATATGAAAGGTGGTATATAATAACTGTTAAATAAACAATATACTACTGAAGCCAGCTGGGACTACAGAATATCAACTTGGTTACACGATGGTTACACGATGCAAGGTTCCACATTGGGAACCACCACCCAGGAAAAAGATTTAGGAGTCATCGTGGATAACATGTTAAAACCCTCCACCCAGTGTGCAGCGGCGGCCAAGAAAGCAAATAGAATGCTTGGTATCATAAGGAAACGAATGGAAAATAAAACAAAGGATATTATAATGCCTCTGTATCGTTCCATGGTACGACCGCACCTTGAATATTGTGTGCAATTCTGGTCGCCGTATCTTAAAAAGGATATAGCGTTATTAGAAAAGGTACAGAGAAGAGCCACCAAAATGGTAAAGGGGATGGAAGGCTACTCCTATGAAGAGAGGCTACAAACGTTAGGGCTCTTCAACCTGGAAAAGAGACGGCTGAGGGGAGATATGATAGAGGTCTATAAATTAATGAATGGAGTGGAATGGGTAAACGCAGATCAATTGTTTACGCTATCAGAATATAGAAAGACTAGGGGACATGTAATGAAGCTACAGGGTAAACTATTTAAGATAAATAAGAGAAAATATTTTTTCACTCAACGTGTAATCAAACTCTGGAATTTGTTACCAGAGGATGTAGTAAGAGCTGTTAGTGCACCTGGGTTTAAAAAAGGTTTGGACAAGTTCCTGGAGGAAAGGTCCATAAACCATTATTTAAAAAGGACCCAGGATAGCAATGCTTGACCCAATACAAGCATTGTGGAACCTGTGTCTTTTGGGGATACTGCTAGGTACTGCGATGCTCCTGCCCGGGCCCGAGAGCTTACAGGCAGGAGTGGCCTTGTAATGTCCCTGAGGAATAAAGCTTGTACTGGACCCTGGGAATTCTGGGACTTGTAGTGTGCTTATATTTCCTTCAGGATTAAATTGTAGTCGTGACACGAATGTTAAGGCTGCAAGAAATTTATTGTTATGGGGATATTTTCCAGCGCATCAAAATTCAATGGTACATAACGCAAAAGGTGCAGCTTCAACCCAAACAGCTGAAACCAGGAACATAGGAAGTACAACTGAAATTAAGTTAGCTTCTACTTGGCTCTTCACAATCACAGCAGCTTTAACTCAGCAGTGCCTCATGTGGTCTTTCAGAATATTGCAGCACCAAACAAACAGCTGTTCCTTCCACAGCATGGCTTCTCAAAACAACAAATGAAACAATTTGTAAACCTTTCAGCTTGGCAGCAAGTACAGCAAACTCCCTGTATTCTTTTCATACAGTGTTCAAGGGTTTCTTACATTGCTGTCCTCTTTGAGGCAGATTGAGCAATCCATTGGAGAAGGGTCCTCTTCTAAGGCAGGCAGATAATTATCCACTTGCATGCATTCATCAGAGCTAAGGCTATCGCTGTCTCTGTCAGGCCTGCTAAGCTTCCCAGACCTCAGTTCCAGAAACTCTTGAAACTGTTTTAAAAGCAATTCAGCCTGTACATGCTCTTTATCCGTGTGAAAGTCTTTGGTAAGGGTAACACCCTTCCCCCACTTGCTATCAGCTTCTGCAGCTGGGTTTACATTGTGAAGGTTAGCACAAATAAAAGGTTTCTCTAGTAAAGCATTAAAAGTAGAAAAGTCAGCTTTACCTTTATCAGGGTTTGAATAAGAACTGGCACCTTGCCTCCAGAAGTCTCTCTGGTTCAAAATCTCAGCAGCCTTAATGCTATTTCCTCTGCTCTGTGGCTTTCTCTTTGAAAAGCTTTCTTCCTGCTTCACTTCCTTGCTTCTGTAGCCTTGTTTGCTACCAGACCAGATACCTTCTTTCCATATGCTGAATTTGCTACCCTTCCCACGCCCAAGATCTACCTTGTAGTAAGGTTCTTTCTTAGAGTGTGCTTGGCTCCAAGGTTTACTGCTCCAAGGTTCTGCCTTGCTCCAGGGTTCTAGCATTTTCCTCCTTCCTTTTCCCTCTTTTTCTCTTTTCCTCCTCTCCTCTTCCCTCTCTGCTTGGGGATTTAAAAGGGCTTCATTTCCCAGCATGCCCTGACCTTCCCCTGAGCGTGCCCAATCAGTGCAGAAGCTTGTCTCCTCCCCTGAGCTGGGGCGTGTCCTCTGCTCAGCAGAGAGCTGTGTTTTTTTCAACTCTGCATTGGAAATCCTGTGTGCTAGCGCTGTTTCATTACTTCTACCAGGATTTTCCCCTATCTCCATCTCTTCTGGAGGGCATTCCTCACCACAGTACGTATGACCTAGATTGGCCACTGTTGGAAACAGGATACTGGGCTTGATGGACCTTGGTCTGACCCAGTATGGCATATCTTATGTTCTTATGTTCTTAACTTGGTTCATCAAATGAACTCAAAAAAAGACACGGTTTTTTACTAGGGGACGCTAGCTTTCAGTATGGGTCTGACACATGCTAAACGGCAATTGTTGGAAACGCAACGACAGGTAGAGCTGGGCTTTGACAGCATAGCTGGATTTCGACACTGTCTATGGTACGTTAGGGTTGCAAGTGGGCGGGTTAGGGGCGGAGAGCCAGCGGGGTGAACATGCAGTCAGTACACCCATGCTACTTGCACGGGAACATGCTTTCTATGCCCTGGAAAATAATGCCATGGTGTTGCCCTAACATGCCAACGATTTGCGCATTATCGGCCCATAAGGTACAACACCAAAGCACCCTTTTGTAAAAGGATCCCTAAGTGATGTGGTCCAGAATCTGACATTTGCTGGACTTTAGATTGAGAGGGATGCGATTTGCTATTTCAATAGAAATTTGTATTTAGTGATAAAAATATGAAGTAGCAGATTCTAACTAACATTTCACTAAAAATACTAATATAGTACCGAAGTTGTAGAAGCCTCTACTATTCTGTTTTATGTAATATTATTGATCTGTGTTGCCTCTGAAAAAAGCATCTATTAGGTATGTGCATTTTGGGTTCATTTGGGCGCCTAAAAATTAAACGTGTGCATGTATTTATACAAATTAATGCAAAATTAAATAAAAGGCTTGTGTGCATGTATTTATACAAATTAAAACGCACGCACAATCAATCTGCATCTGCAAAAAAGCTGTAACATGCATAGTATGTGCGCAATTATGCAAAAACAACCATCAAATCAAAAAAAACCTTTGGTTCGTTTTCATTTGAGACAAAGATTTTTGCCCTGCACATGTCTAGTATCTACGAATTTGCTGTAAATGCCAGACCACTGTTCTCTGAACATTCAAATTCATGCATCTGTCGCCTAAACTATATATCATTAGTATGCACTACAAGACATAAAGCAATACACCTAAGTGATCAAATTACACTCAGCTTTCATTTATTAAGGATTTATTTTACTTCTATATTTCAGACCATCTGACAGAACACATTCACTGCTGACAAGCATCAATTTTATATATAGATATACTTTGTTATTTACTTATTTTTGCTTCATTACCGAAGGTGAACATTACATAGACGAAAATGCAGTTTAAAAGATAAGGAGTTCCACTATAGAAAATTAGCAACTTTAAGAATGTGAAGTTGTTTGGATAGAATGAAAGCCAGAAAAAAATGCAAAAAAAGAGAAAATGAGCAAAAATAAACATTTTCCCAGTCTACAAACAGCTTTAAATTAAGGAAACGAGCCTTACAGAAATCAGACTGCCTGTTGATCTGGTCTGACACCACCCACCATCTCAAGGCTTCATCCAATAATGTTTGAACAGTTCATTCAAGTAGAGCAGCCCCATGACCCCAGGCTCATACTTTTCATGTGCCCTTAACTCCACCCCCCCCCCTGCAGCTTTAATTATAATTATAGTTTGCTTTCTACTTTAGTCTCTTATGGGAAAGGGGCCATTTCAATTCAGTTGTAAGCTCATGGAGATGGGAGCAAAATGTGATGTCACCGAGCATTTGGAAAACTGTCCTAATCATGTGCCAATCTTAAAACGGGAAAGGAAATAAGATATCAGGGAATTTGCTCACATCTTGCTATTTATGGACGGATAAAAACCAGACTAAATAAGCCAAGGTATCATGACTAAGAACTTCTTCCTCAGAAAGAATTAGGCAGCCAATATCATGGAAGGGGGGGGGGGGGGGGACAGTTTAATTATTTAGACTAACTCCACTCTATTTATTTATTTAGACAGTTTTGTATACCACCTTATCCTTCAATCAAAGTGCTCACAACACAATTGGGGGATACATTTAACACAAGGGGATATAAGACACATACACTATTACTTACAGGGAACATGGGCAATGCAGGGTTAAGTGGCTTGCCCAAGACTACAAGGAGTACCTGTGGGACTAGAAACCCCAGTCCTTCCAGCCCAAGGTTGCTGTCCTCTAGTGGGATTTGAACCCCTGACCTTCTGGCCTGAGGTAACTTGCCCCAACCACTAGGCCACTCCTCCCTCTACTTACTTGCCAACCATCCAAACTGGGCAAGCACTTACCAAAAGTGCAAAATGGCATAAAATTATAAGTAATTACTTATCTTAACAATAATGTAAAAATTGTATCCAAATGATTTTAACACAATCTTAAAAAAAAAAAAAAATTCAACTCCTAAATCCAAACAAACCCTTGAACGACAGCAATACATTTTTGCTCTTTTTTATGGCATTAAAGAGTATTAATGAACAAACAAACCTTTTTCAGAGACGGGAAGCTGTAAAACTAGAGAGCATAACATGAAGCTGCAAAGGGGTAAACTGAAAGGCAATGTCGGAAAATACTTTTTCACTGAAAGAGTGGTGGATGCTTGGAATGCCCTCCCGATGGAACTGGTGGGGGCAAAGACAGTGACAGAATTCAAAATGGCATGGGACAGACATAGTGGATCCCTTTACAGCAACAGGATAAAATCAAAATAGCAGGTGCACCTACTCTTGCCACCTTGCTGGCCATACTAGATGGACCATGCTGGTCTTTATCTGCCCTCATACGTTACTATGCTACATCCTTTTTGTAACTGGAGGGTTAATCCAGTTCTGGTTTCACCCTACTGCATCAATGCCTCTGTACTCTTGTTTCTCCCAGATCTCTCCAAGGGAAAATAAGGAAAACTAACAACTCAACCCATAAGTGCCTGCTCACCTTGGCAGTATGAAATTGTTAAATAAGTATGTTTCGCATCTGTAGTGTCCATTCAGCCGAAAAGGGGGGGGGGAGGAGTGGCACTTGACGTGGTATAAAAATGAACATAACATAAGAACATAAGATATGCCATACTGGGTCAGACCAAGGTCCATCAAGCCCAACAGTGGCCAATCTAGGTCATACGTACCTAGCAGTTTCCCCAAAAGACACAGGTTCCACAATGCTTGTACTGGGTCAAGCATTGATATCCTGAGTCCCTTCTTAATAATGGTTTATGGACCTTTCCTCCAGGAACTTCTCCAAACCTTTTTTAAACCCAATGGAGGCATGCCCAAGCATATCTCCGTGTTATTAGCATGGATTCTGCACCACCCTCACACTCCTGCATGGCATAATCAGCGCGGGTGCACTTAATGCCACCCATTGAGGTGGTAAGTGCACTCACGCTAAAGTGCAACCTCAGTGGTGAGCATGCGCTAAACACTCCTGCTCTACCAGTGATGTGCACACTCTGCTCCAGAACCAACCAGTGTCCGTCCCAACCCGTGTTTCTTAGGCAGAATGGGATTTTTAGCACAGCCGCATTTTCAGTGCGTGGTACATTTTTCCGCAGCCCTCTTAACAACCCAGTAGTGCACTTTGATAAACATGTCCCTATTTGAAGCTAAAGTCTTCCTACAGACAGGTTTTGAAGCTGAAAACTTTAAACACCTGCAAACATTGATGTACAGTTAAACCTCTAACACATAATCAAATATGCTTTAAGCAGAAGAAGGAAAAATTAGCAGGAGCCGCATATCTCCAGATCTTCAACTGCAGCCCCTTGCAGAACAACAAGATGCTCCATTAAGTTCTAGGGACCCTATTTTGATTATAGAATTTACACAGGGCAAATTCTTTTAACCCGCTAAAGATCTTTCCTTAGACATCTATCTTCAGTTCTGCAAGATGCAGTAGCAGAATAACAAGCAAATTATTTCTTACCTGGCATGAAATATTACACATTTTCAGTCTATTCTTAGGCCAAGCCTATGATAGCCCCTAAAAGAACCAAGCCGCATATATACCAAGTTCTCCTTTTCCAAAATTAGGGGTGATGTTTGCTAAAGAACTTTGAGTGGGTCAATCTGGTGGCTCAGGGAGTAGGTCTTATGTACTACCATGCAGAAGAACCCTGGTTCTTTCCCAGGGGCAGTAGAGACAGAAACACTGACTAAATTCAAGAAACCTTGAGATAAGTGCAGGCGATCCCTAGATGCAAAGAAATGAAAGAAAGGCCAGGGATCCAATGGGCTCCATGGTTATGATCTAGGAATGAAATTGGCCAGACTCAATGGGCCTTACAACTCATGACATTATTTTCTATGTGTTTCTTACACTACCCTACAAGGAGTTTAAAAGTCAGTGTGCCCTTTTCTTGCCAATTATGTAAATATGACAAAAAATACATTAAATACTAAAGAAAACCCATAAAACAACCATCTTTTAGATGGTATTTTTCATTGGCACAACAGGAATGTAATGCTAATATTCCACAATTCTTGGTGGTGACTTCCAGACATTCATGACAGTTCTGAAATGCTGCAGTCTCGATAATACCTAGACAAAAAAAAGTTGTTTTTCTACAGAACTATTTCCCTGACATTTAATAATCGCAAGATGTATTTTCTCAAAAATTACTTCACATAATGAACAGAAATGACATTTGAACAATGGCATCTTGATAAGTAGATTTACAAAAAAAAATCTAATACCCAAAAGCAACAAGGAACTGAACTATTAGAAGTTTCAGGATTAACAAATATCAGATATCTCACTGCTGTATCCTGTTAACTTTCAGATCATTCTTTGGTTGCTGAAAGACGATTTATCATGTGAAAGAGATCATCAATATTCTAGAATCCAAAATGGAATTTGTTTCCCCATTTCCAAGGTCAATAACCATGCAGTGGGTTCTGTGCTGTGAACAATGGGATAGGAACATTTGTCCATTCTTCACCTCTATACAGGGTGATGCATTCAAAAGACTCATGTCATGGTCAACACAGTTGGAAGCAAAGGTCGGTGGAAAATATTTTATTCAAAATGGTATTAACAAGAAACATTACGATTCTATAACAATGACTGACTATCACAACACTTTTCCAAGTTCAGGCTAAACAAAAGGCACCCCTAATCTGAACTCTGCTGTAGGAATGATTCACATTTGCTTGGGGCAATTTCTCCAAATAGGTTAGCTTTGCACATACCATAACATTCATGAACCTCACTCCTAAGCCAAGGTATTTGGAGTATGATCCCAATCTCTCAAATTTACTGCTAATATCTGCTGTAATAATTGCATTGTGCCAAAGAGAGCTGCCTTCTGGAGTTCATAAGATGTTACATGTATAGGCAACTTGTCAAGGTGCGACCGGAAATTCCTCTTAATCAGGCCCGTGGCTCCCAATGCAATGGGGAGTATTTCTGCCACAGTTTCTTCGTCTCTGATTGCATTTCTTGGTATTTCCGGATCTTCTCCCTCTACATAATTCACAAAATAATTGCTTGGAGCAGACACCTCTATTATCAGTGCTGTTGTGGTGTTTACCTCCTTTACCACTCTTTCACACATCCATCTTCTTATCCGCCAGAATGGGAATGTCTCAAGTTATCATAACTTCTTCATTCTCTGTAATTCTCTCAGGGTCATGATCCGACTGCTTGTCTGGTACAGCGATATTCTAATGTTTACAAAGTTCCCAATGGATGATTACTACTACTACTTATTATTTGTATAGCGCTACAAGGTACTTTTGCCAAATTATTTTTCCTTGTCTGGTGATCTAATTCTTTGAAGAGTTCTTTTCTCTTGTTTTGCAAATTCCATTGCTTCTTTCCCTATGTGTATTGGTAGATTCTCATCCATCCCATCTACTCTTGGACATGCCTGTCCAAGTTTAATTATGGAAACAGATTCTGGGCATTTAGTTTCATATTTAAGCACTTTTTGTGTGTTTGGAATTAACACTGCTCTTAAATAGGCCTGAAGGCCTATGATAGCTCTCTAGGATAACAGATTTCTATGAGGCCCAGTCCTCTAGGCTCTAGGGTTACACAGTCTTCGCATACACTGGTTCTAAACAAAGAGCAGCCTACTCCAAACCCTGCCTCTAGGAGTGATTTGCGTTTGTCAAGCGGAGCCATTGGAGTAAGAGAATTACTTGTGCTTGCAATACTATCGAAGGAATTTCAGCAAGCTGGTACGTTTAGAGAAAAACTATGGAACCGTGCGCCGCACTATTTTCAAAGAATGTACACATCAAGTTAACAGTTCAGTGCAGAAAATTATTTCACTGTGCAGGTCATTATTTGTTTTTTAATTCTTTAAGCTCTGCCCCTGCCATCTTAAGACTGGCCCTACACTGAGGCGAACACCACAAATATTAGACCCCGTTCCATCTGAAGAGCTAGCAAAATGCTAAATATATGTGAAGCAATCTGGCTTCCTTTGAAATATGGCTATAGTAAAGAAGTCAAGGAAACTGCAGGTTAGCAGCTTTCAAATATAATAAAATGCACAACAGATGCTGGATAAATATTACTGTAGGTAATTATGCCCTATGAACTGTTAAAATATGGCACAGAAGGTTTGGTTTGGGCTTGCAGCAAGCTAATATCCAACATGGAATCTGAAGAAGATTATCAGATGTCCTTGATTTTCAGGGATTGTCCCCAATTTTAGAGCTGTGTCTCCGACTCCCAGTAGCCTTCTGTCCACAATCCCAGCAATGGGGACAAAAGGGGTAGAAAAAGTTTTTTATTTTCAATTTAATGATTTGCATATATCGGTTTTTAAAATTTACATCCATTATCTTTACATTTTGCACAGTAAAAAAATGCAATGCAATATGAGCCTTTGAGTCAATACTCACTCCTGGCAACCCAGCAGCTCTAGGGTTTTCTTGGCAGTGTGACTGGAAGTAGATTGCCAAGCTTTTCTTCCGAGGAAATGGAGGGTTAAGTGACTAGACACGGTTACAAGGAGTACCCAGTGGGAACCGAACCCTAGTCTCTTGGTTACCAAGCCAGTGCTCTAATCAAGAGACTAGGGTGGCGTAAGGATGTGGATGAAAACTACAGGCCGGTTAGCTTTACCTCTGTGGTGAGTAAATTATTGGACGTGCTGCTTAAAGAGAAAATAGTGAGGTTTCTGGAGTCCAATGGATTACCAGAATCGAGGCAGCGTGTATTCACCAGAGGCAGGTCTTGTCAGACAAATCTGACTGATTTCTTTGACTGGATGACCAGGGAGTTGGATCGAAGGAGAGCCCTAGATGTGGTGTATTTAGATTTCTCAAAAACCTTTGACACCGTTCTGCACAGGTGACTTATAAACAAACTGAGCACCCTAGGGATGGACCCTAAAGTTACTGTTTGGGTTAGAAATTGGTTGAGTGGGAAGTGACAAAGGATACAGGTACATGAAGCTCACTCTGAGGAGGAGGTTACGAGTGGTGTGCCGCAGGGATCTGTCCTTGTTAGTTATATTGTGGAGGGCTGTCGGGTAAGGATTGCTTCTTTGCATATGATACCAACACTGCAACAGAATAGACACCCAGGAAGATGTAAATAACCTGAGGAGGGATCATGCTAAGCTTTAAGAATAGTCAAGAATTATTTAATATTAAAAAATGCAAGGTCATGCATTTGGGCTGCAGCAATGCAAGGGAGCAATACAGTAGAGTGAGTGAAGTACTTCTGTCCACAGAAGAAGAGTGGGACCTGGATGTAATTGTGTCTGATGATCTTAAAGTGGCTAAACAGGTAGAAAAGGCGACGGCAAAAGCTAGAAAGATGCTTGGGTACATAGAGAGAGGAATGGCCAGCAGAAGAAAGGAGATGATACTGCCTCTGTATAAGTCTTTGGTGCGACCTCATTTGGAGATTGTGTACAATTCTGGAGACCGCAGTTTCAAAAGGATATAAACAGGTTTGAGTCGGTGCAGAGGGTAGCTACTAAAATGGTTAGTGATCTTCGTTATAAAGCATATGAGGACAGACTTAAAGATCTTAATATGTATAGGTTAGAGGAAAGGTGGGATAGAGGAGATACGATAGAGATCTTTAAATACTTCTGTGGCATAAATGCACAGGAGGAAAGCCTCTTTCGATTGAAAGAAAGCTCTGCTATGAAGGGGCATAGGATGAGGGTGAAAGGGGATAGACTCGGGAGTAATATGCGGAAATATTTTTCTTTATGGAAAGAGTGGTAGATGCGTGTAATAATCTCCCAGTGGATGTGGTAGAGATGAAGACAGTATCTGAATTCAAGAAAGCATGGGACAAACAGAGGATTTCTAAAGGAATAAAGGGGACTGTTTTAGTGGTCGATATGGAAGGGCAGACTAGATAGGTCATATGGTAGGCGGTCATGCTTCTATGTTTTGAATATATTACTGTTTATATTTCTATTTCTCTGTTGATTTGTCTGCATGGAAGTGATACTGTTGCTGTCATGGGATGAGTGGGGGCAGGGTAATGACTCCTCTTACCTCCTCCATGCCTTGCTGCCCCTTCCTCCATTCCACCTCTCCCCTCCCCCTCAAACACACACTCTTTGGATATGTGTCGCAGATTTGCCTGAAAAAACTTCGATATCCTTAAATCTGAATTTTCCTTCAGAAATAACGTGGGCCTAGTTCCTATGTGTGTCAGCAGGTCATGCATAACTGCAAATCCCAGAACACATGAGAGTGGACGTTACAAAAAGTGGATCACTTTGCAGTACCTTGTTAATCATAGAAATTTGCATCATTTCATTATAGGGTCACTATATAACGATAAAGCAATATTTGTCTCATTTCATGCTGAAGTCTGTAAATGAGCTCTCAAACAAATAAGATCAGTGGGAGAAAAAAATAAAATCACATTTCGGCTCTAAGGGCCCCTTTTACTAAAACCTGCAAAGGATTAGCAATTAACACACCAAGCAAATGCAAATTAATTGCAAAACCTCCACATTAGCTGTCCAAAATGTGACCAGTATGTTCCCGGCAGCCAACGTGTGATGGGCCATTGGAATGTGCGCTCCTCTAAGACTGTTTCACTCAATGACTCCCATAGAAAAGTCATTAGGTGAACCCATCATAAGAGCCACATTGCCTCTGAGCGAGTGGCAATTTCCCTGGCACTAGTGGTAACACGGTCTCCACACTCTCCCATCTCCTACCCCATCTCGCAATCGCTGGTCAACGTGTATTTTAGCATGTAGTGGCAGATACGCTCGCTCATTAGTGTTCCCACGAGTCAAAGCACACAGTTAATGGATTTTAGTAAAAGGGGCTCCGAGTCCTGGTGAACAATACGATATGACCACAGATAAGGACTGGAAAGCAGAAATAAACTTGAACCTACTATTTCAAACCTGTGAAACCATTTGATTTTGTGGAAAAGCAAGAAACTCCTCTTCTTTAATCCTACAGAAAGCACAACACTGCTATTTAATTATGGGGTTGCCTACCTATATCTGGTCTACTCAGTGGTTTTGACAAGACAGCTTTACAGACATAATGGGGATAAAAAGGAAAGACATGTTTAAGTACTAGATTCTCATGCTGTGGGTGATGATGAGCTTCTAAGGGGCTATGGAAAGAACAGTACATAAATAATTGCAGTCTACAGTGCAAATACAATATAGGCCAAGGTAGAACAAACCCTATAATTGGAAAACTGAACATCATCAGCCCGTATGGAGTGTATTACATACAGGGAGTCTTTTACATACAGGGAGTCTTGCAGGTCTGAGTCAGCTAGAGATGTGTGTGGCATTTTTTAAATTATTTTAATGTGGAAAAGAGCAAATTCAATGATCAATACCTACACAGTCTCCAACATAGAGGGGACAATTTTCAAACTATTTTAGGTAATGAAACAGTTAGCCTGGTAAAATGACAGGCTGGAAGGTTCCGGTGACGTCAGAGAGCCCAATGGCAGCGCAATAACGGAGTTCCGCCAGTAAAACCTGCCAAAGGTGATAAAAAGCACACAAGGAGAAGCGGGATGGCGCTATAACATAGGATTGTACAGCAGGAGATATCCCAGTGACAAAGGGAAGGAGCGTAGCTTATGAAAGCCCCCTAAAATAATCTGAGCAACAGTAGGGGAGCCAGTGCGAGGAGCCGCTTGGTGTGAAGAGCGGCAGGAGAGGCCCGGGTGGCTTTGTACACAGCTGGAGGGTCGGAGAGCATGTGTGGTGACCCCAACGGGCTGGCGAGAGGGAAGCCGCACTAAAGCGGAAGGTAGTGTGAGTAGCGGCAGGCCCCCTGAAGTGTCAGCGTGGGCCGTGAGGGACAGTGGCGTGGAGAGCCGTGTGGCAGACCCGTGCGGAGAACAGCAAAGGCCCAGAGTGCATGGAATAAGGCTGGAGGAGCTGTACTGGCAAAGCGCGAACGGCGAGAAAGGAAGTCGGGGGAAGGTGAGCTCCCCAACTTGCCCGGGATACTGAAGCTGGTAAGTTTGAGCATCTGGAGTGAGGAGCGTGGCCCGGAACGAGAGAGGAACGTAGCAGGAGGGCTGACGAGTGAAGGAGGAGCGCAGCAAAATAAACGGCAGAGACCCAGCAGAGTGAGTTGAAAGCAGGATAGCAAAGGATGGGAAATAAAGAAGACTGCAAGGGAAACTGCCAAACAAAGCACAAAAACAGCAGAAGAAAGAAATAGCAAAGAGCAGGGACCTGAATTAACAAACCATAACTGAAAGACAAGTGATGGGACCAGGGGGGAGATTGAAACAGGAGAGGAGCGTGAGATGGAGAAACAAAAAGGGGTAATGACAGCCAAGAAAAAACTAGCAGAATTTCGATCATCGTACGTGACCCCAAAAGGAAGAAAAGAGGGAGAGAAGGAAAACAAAATGGGGGCGGGACAAGGAGATGAGCAGGAAGAAGGGACGGAGAGACCAGGAAGTCCTGGAGTAGCAGATATGATCAAGACATGGCTGCAGGAGCTGAAAGAGGAGCTCAAAGTGGAAATTAGTGGGGTAAAAAATGAAATAAAAGAAACCCTGCAATCCCTAAGACAAGACATCGTGGATCTGGGCTCCAGGGTAGAAGAAACAGAGCAGCAGGTGGAGCATCATGGGGAGGTAATGGAGGAGTTACAAAAAGGATGGGAAGAGCTCAAGCTAACTCAAGGAGAATTGAGAGAAAAAACGGAGGACCTGGAGGACCGGTCTAGGAGATGCAACATCAGAGTGAGAGGCATCCCGAAGGATGCTAAATATAATAGTTGTAAAGAAGTTGTTACAAAAATATTTGGATGTGTATTACGTGATGCAGCTCAAGAGGAAGGCCTAGAGGAGGAACCTCTGAAAATAGAGCAAGCACACAGGGGGCTGGGGCCAATAAGGGATAATCGCCCAAGAGACATTGTGGTACGTATGCATGAGCACCGACAAAATCAAAGAACGCATATTGCAGGCTGCTAGAAAACTGGGTCACATCAAGAGGGAGGGCCATGCTGTAGAATTGTTCCAGGACCTGTCCCAAGGCACACTACAGTGCCGGAGAGATATAAAGGAGGTGACAGCCTTCCTGATGAGGGAGGGGCTGCGATACAGATGGTTATATCCTTTTGAACTTTTAATAACTGTGAAAGGCATACATAAGAAGGTGAAGACCAAAGAGGAAGCATGGCCTGCGTTCAGGAACTTGGGGTTAAATAATCTCCCAGAAGGGGTAATGGGACCAGCAAAAACCAAAGCACATACTCCACCTAAATCTAGGGTGGAAAGTTCGAGATGGCACAGAGTACCGACCACTGGACAGAGATTGACGCGCCTTGCCAAAGGAAGTCAGAGAGGAGCTTCAGCGATGAATGAAGACGGCTGAGGAAGAGGGCATAGGGTTGCTAAGATCTCAAAGCACTATAAAGGGACTGGGGGTGATAGATATTGTTTCACGATCTGTATTACAAGGTGACGGTAAGGAGAAGGGAGTGCTGGGTGGGGAAGATGAGGAGGGGTGAGGTTGTATGATATGCATTGTTGGGCTAAAGAACATATAAACAAATTGAATGGGGGGACAAGGGATGGTGGAGGGATGGGTTCAGGGGTGAAGCGCTAAGGGAAAGGAGTGGGAGAAGAGGGAGGAGCAGGAGTAGAGGGGAAAGGGCAGGTGGGTTTCTGATTGTCTGCCATAACCTATGGAAGTTGAGTCTCTATGGCAGAGACGGGGAAGGAGGTAGGGTGGGAAGGGGGAAGGGAGGCTGGGGGAGAGGGGGAGGGAAGGGCAGGAGGGGGAGGGGAAGGAGAGGAGGGGGAAGGGGGTGTAGAAGGGGGAGGAAGGGGGGGAGTACTGTTAGGTGGTGATTTGAAAATTGTCACGTTGAATGTGAAGGGGTTGAATTCACCCTGGAAGAGGCAGAAATTGTATAAAGAATTAACAAGGCACAAAGCAGCGATTGTAATGCTGCAGGAGACACATTTACTAAAAAAGCATGAATCGGTAGTGCAACCTAAGGGATATAGAGACTGCATTTTTGCCTCAAACGTAAGGGAAAGGAAGAAAGGAGAGGTGGCTGTTTTCATCAGTGGGGAGCATAAAACAGAGGTTCCGTCTGTGATAAAGGATAAGGGGGGAGATACCTACTACTGCATGTGAAAATAGGGGAGGAGTGGTTTTGCGTGGTAAACGTCTACGCACCCACGGGGTCCCAGAAAGGAAGGAGCGATGATATGTGGAGGGGGCTTCAATATGCCCTGGGAGGTGGGGAGAGACACGACAGGTAAGATGGAAGGGCGAGGGGCGGATAGACAGAGATATCACAGGTTTGTGAATGAGAATGATTTGATAGATGCATGGTGCTTGATGAATCCAGGTAGGCGACAGTTTTCCTTCTTCTCAGCAGCTCATGGCACATATTCAAGGCTAGATGTCATCTGGTTTGGGAAGGAGTTGGCGGGCAGGATAAAGGGAGGAGAAATTGAGCCTATAATGTGGTCAGACCATGCACCAGTGGTAGTACAGGTGAGTGTGCGCGGGGAAAGTAAAGGGGTGCAATATTGGAAACTAAATGAAGGCTTACTGGAGGATACCAGGGTAGTGAGAGAGGTGGAAAATTTAATACCGGAGTACTTCGAAAAGAATGGGGAGGGAGAAGTAAAAGAGGGGGCAGTATGGGATGCATTGAAAGCAGTGGTGAGGGGGGTGTTGATAAAGTGGGGAGCGCGGATAAAAAGGGAAAGGGAGGAGCAGGAATGGCAGCTAAGGCACCAATTAATGGTTCTGGAGGAAAAAGATGCTCAGGGGGGTAGTGGACAATATCGGGGTGCAGTATTGGAGACAAGGGCTCAACTGAATGTGTTGGAGGCGGAACGGATAAGGTATCACCTGAAATTGCTGAGGCAGAATTTCTTTGAAGGGGGTAATAAAACGGGGAAGTATTTGGCACGGCGGTTAAAAAGAGAAAGGAATGGAATAGGATGATACAGATTAGAAGTGGGGGGGGGAGGGGGGTGCGGGATGATCACCAGATTAGAGAAGAGTTTGTAGCGTTTTATCAGAAGTTATATGCTGCGCAATCAGAGGAACCAGCGGGGGCTATCAATAATTTGAGAGAGGTGGGGCTGCCACAGTTATTTATTTATTTATTTATTTTAGACAGTTTTTGTATACCACCTTATCCTTCAATCAAAGCGGTCACAACACAATTGGGGGATACATTTAACACGCGGGGATATGAGACACATACACTAATACTTACAGGGAACATGGGCAGTGGAGGGTTAAGTGTCTTGCCCAAGACCACAAAGAGCATCTGTGGGACTAGAAACCCCAGTCCTTCCGGCCCAAGGTTGCTGTCCTCTAGTGGGATTTGAACCTCCGACCTTCCGGCCTGAAGTACCTTGCCCCAACCACTAGGCTACTCCCTCCCTCCCCTTGGAAGAAGGGGAACAGCAGAATCTAGATAGGGAGATTGGAGCAGAGGAAGTGATACGGGCGATCAAGGATATGAAGCTAGCAAAGGCCCCGGGTCTAGGCGGGCCGACAGCGAAGTTTTATAAGAAATTTGGGGGTCTGTTAGTACAACCCTTAACGAAAGTATTCAATATGCCAAGGATTGGGGAGACGTTGGCAGACACGATGGGCTGGGCAGGCATTGCCCTTATACACAAGGAAGGGAAAGATCCGCAGGAGTGCGCGTCCTACAGGCCAATATTGCTTTTAAATATTGATGCAAATCTGCTGGCAAAGATACTAGCGATGAGGCTGAATAAAGTACTGGGTAAGTTGGTTCATGATGACCAAGCAGGTTTCATACCGGGACAGCAGGTGGCGGATAATATCAGGAAAGTACTAAATGTGATTTGGAAAGTAAGGTGCTCAAATGAAAACGTGCTGTTGGTTTCGCTTGATGCTGAAAAAGCATTTGATCAAGTGTCATGGGAATTTCTATTTTCTATGTTGGAGGCCATGGGGTTCGGGGCAGAGTTTGTGAATTGGATAAAAGCTTTGTATGTGAGCCGTAAAGCATGTGTGAGAGTAAATGGGGGGTACTCACGCTTTTTTCCTCTGGGGAGGGGAACTCGGCAGGGCTGCCCTCTATCGCCACTGCTTTTCGTGCTCTCGTTAGAGCCCCTGACAGCGTGGATAAGGGCGAGTCAGGATATTAAGGGGGTAAGGGTGGGACAAAGAGTATCGCATGTCGCTCTCTGCAGATGACATACTGTTAATGATCACGAGACCAGGGGAAACGTTGCCAGCAATTATGAGTGAGGTACAGGCCTATGGGGAAGTGGTGGGGTTCAGGATCAATTGGGGAAAATCAGAAATATTAAGTTTGGTAGGGGAAGAGGAACTCCAAGTGGGGCTGCAGCAGCGCTTTCCTTTTGAGTGGGCAAAGCGGTCAATTCGGTACTTGGGGGTGCAAGTGGGGAGGGCACTGGAAGACTTATTTGAATTAAATTATAAAAATCTCTTAGGGCAAATGGAGATACAGTTGAGGGGGTGAAGCAGGGGATACTATTCTTGGTTTGGGCGGATGGCGATTGTTAAAATGATGTTGCTTCTTCAGTTCCTGTTCTACTTTCAAGTATTACCAATAGCGATACCGAGAAGAGTATTGAGGAAGGTACAAAAACAAGTGGAGGGTTTTATCTGGGGGGACAAAAGGCCAAGGGTGGCGGCGAGGACATTGCAAGTTCAGGGAACAGAGGGAAGGATGGGGGTACCTAATTTCACATTGTACTATAAAGCAGTACAGATGAGGGCGGTGTATTCATGGTTACAGGAACCATACAAACAATGGGTAATGATGGAAGCTGTTGATTTTGGCACTGGAGAGTAGGAAAGCGTAGTCGGGGGGGGGGGAGGGAGAGAGGGGAGACAACCCTTTGGTGGGGTACACCTTAAATGTGTGGCAGCAGCATAGGCAGAGGATGGTGGGGGATAAGAGGTGGTCACACACAATGTCCCTTCAGGCATGCTGTGAAGAGGGAGTAGGACCGAGTAGAGTAGTTCTACGAAGATGGGCGGAGCAGGGACTAAGTCAGGTGTCACAGATACTAGTAGGGAAAGAGATTAGGAGTTTTGAGGGTATACGAGATTTGTATCAGTTGCCAGAAGCAGATAGGTATGCGTATGCACAAATGGGTTCTTTGGTTCGATAGAGGAAGTGGTGGCAGGATATCGGGAGGGAACTCAAATGGTTTGAAGGGGCATGTTTGGGTTCCTTGGGGCAGAAGGGCACGCTGTCTAGAATATATAAAAGGGTTAATTGTGAGGGGAGCAGGAAAATTGAGTTATATGGAAGCGTGAGAAAGGGATTTAGGGGTGCAATGGGAGGTGGAGGAATGGAAGGTAGTGGCGATGGGAATAGCTAAATTCTCAATAGTCACGTCGCTGCGTGAGAATGGGTTCAAGGTGCTGTGTAGGTGGTATCTCACACCGGAGCGGTTGCATAAAGCAGGGGTACTGGAGACGAATGAATGCTGGAGGCCGTGTGGCACAGGGGGAACATGGATGCATGTGTGGTGTCCTGCCCAGTGGTTCAAAAGTATTAGGGGAAAATTGGGGATAACATTAATAAAATTGTGGGATCACGTATAGGGCTCACTCCTGAAATGTGTCTCCTGCAAATGAAGGATGGGAAGTGGGAGGGAGAGTAGAGCATCATTTGGTATTGTATCACGGCAGCTAGATGTGAAATAGCATGGTGCTGGAATAGAATGTGTTTACCATCTATGGACAGTTATGCTAAGCGGATGTCAGAAATATATCTTATGTACAAAATAACGGGGGAAAAGAAGGGCAGAGGGGGACAAATGGCAAAACGATGGGAGGGGGTTTGGAGATGGTTAAGGGAGGGTATGTGGAAGGATGGAGCAGCAGAGAATAAAGATGGGAGAAAGGTGCAGTTGGGGTGAATGATTTGGATTAGAGTTATGGTTAAAATATGAGATTTTCGATTACAGGAGAGAAGTAGGGGGTGGAAGGGAGGGGAGGGAGGGGAGGGAGGGGGGTTTATAAGTTATAAGTTGGTAATCTCAAAGCAATGGGCAGGACGGGGGTAGGTTGGGATACTGGAGGCGGAGGAGGTGGCACTAGGGATAATGAAGGGAGGGGTTGAATGTACATGTAAATGCTTACTGCAACTGTAATTGTTGGTATAAGTTGTGTGTGAAAATTTCAATAAAATTCAAGTTTAAAAAAAAAAAAAAAAATCATGGGTTGAAAACTCTTCTCCCCATGTAGGTAGAATCTTCTAAAAGAAACCGGGCCCATTCGCAGCTGGCCAACACCAAGCAGAACTTTAATTTTTGAAATCCCAGTACGTGGATTTAGTCCTTTGAAAATGAGCTTGCAGGCCCATGGGGACATTGCCCTCTGAAGGATATACCCATCTGTTTAAAGGCACATTTTAGAAAGGTGGTATTGGTGAAATCTGGGATGTCCAAGTCAGAATGTCTGAAATTTAGGGGGGGGGGGGGGCAGAAAAACCTAGAAACACAGAAACGTAGAAACATGACAACAGAGAAAGACCACATGGCCTATCCAGTCTGTCCTTCCATATCGACAACTACAACAGTCCCCTTTTTCCTATAGGGATCCTCTGTTTTTGTCCCATGCTTCTTTGAATTCAGATATTGTCCTCCTCTCTACCACCTCCACTGGGAGACTACTCCACGGATCCACCACTCTTTCCATAAAGAGTGAGCAGGTATAAAAGTGCCTTGTAAAATCTGCCTATCCCCACTCTGAAAGATACACGTCTGCCATTTAAAAGACAAAAACGGGGGTATGATGGCAATTGATGGGTTGGAACATGCAGGTTTCACCCATTTCAGAAACTTGCACGTCGGATATGGTACATAAAACATGCCTGCAGCCCACTTCCAGAATACACCCATGTATATCTTCCCCTTTACACATCCTGGTCTTCCATTTTGCAAACAGGGATGTTTAGTGGTGCAAGAGCCATGTTTTTCGGAAGGAGTAAACTATATCGGGGGAGTGAGGGGGAATTTGCCTCTTCACCCTATAGTTGTTGGTTTGACAAAACGAGCACTTTTCTGAGCAGATATATCCATGGACGTCCCCAAAGGCAAATTCAGACATACAGTATTGGTATAAAATCGCACGGACATGAGTATCTTTTTTCAGACCACACCGGACACTCCCCTGTCTGACTTGGGTGTAATCATGCCAGACATGTATATATCCACCGATTTCCAAAATGGCTCAGGGGACATCCATGTGATCTGAACATCGGAACTGGTGTTTTCAGACATGGAAATCACAAACAGGCTTCTAAAATGAACCCGCTTATTGTATACTGTAAATCCCTGCAATGAGGAATCTCTTAAATGCAACAGACGACATACATCTCTACCAAAAAGAAAGACTCACCACTAAAACTGCCTGTCAGTTTTCTATAGGATGCCTATTGGGGACACTTCATCTGCTATGCATCATGTTCTTGTTAAATCATATACTGAAATATTGTCCAGTGTTTTTACCTACCTCTAGTCAGTTTGCAGCTAGATAAATTCAGTCAGAATCTGAGCAAAAATACGCTGCAATAGCAATGAACCCCAACCTATTTCAATACCACATTTACTCATACAAGCAGACTACATGAGCACAGTAGCTTTGTCCTGAGATGTTAACTATCTAACATTATAACCCGACGGTTCATAATTTCCAATTTAAATGGACTGCTTATGTAATAACCTGTATCAAATAGCATTAGGACTTTTCTGTTCTCTGAAAAAAAAGGTGTTAAGGTGATAAGCACTGCATGACAGATAATTTAATTTCTGTGAGTAGCCACAATGTACAACCTCAGATGAGAGCCCAGAAAATGACCTTATGGCTAAGCAGGACATGCAGACATCTCTATGAACTGAAGATTCATAATCAAAATCAGACCCCGAGTCTTTGTTAAGCGGAGACTACTGTCTCTGTAAAATCGTGCCAACTTATCATAGGCTTGATAGTGGAAGGATATGGGCCCTGCTTCACTACCCTAGGGAATGAACAAAGAGACTAACAACCTCATTTCACTTTTGACCTCAAGTAGACATTGAACCCTGTTCCCAAATGAGCAGCATAAATGTCTATATTCACTGAGCTTCCATCCTGTGTTATCTTGCTGAAAGTTAAAGCAAATATCTGGAAAATGGCAGAGGTTTTCCGGATATCTGCTCTAGGAGACACCATACGGATAATACCACTGAAAACCATTACAGACCATCCAAGCACTATCCACATAGTGCCAGCTCAGAGTGTGGGCAGAGAGGTTAATTATCCGGAGAGTGGCGATATTCAGTCCGCCATCCAGATGAAGTTACGACAGGAAAAGAGCTTCCCTCGGAGTATCCAAATAACGGACTGAATGTTGCTGCTCTCTGGATGGTTCAAAATCTAAAAAAAGATACACTGTAATATATAATTACCATGTCAAAAAATACAAAGCCAATCAGACAACAGGATCACGGATAAAGCAGTACAACAGCATAAATCCTTAGACTGCAATTAACAGGCCACAAATGGAGGGGGATATAGTCTCTCAGTGATCGCAACTAGCCATGGGTAGAAGAGACTGCTCAAAAAGCCAGTTTTTAAGACCCAATTTAAATTTCGCTCTCGATTGCTCAGAGTGAAGATAATCTGGCAGCAGATTCTACCATGATGGAGCTAAGCATGTAAAACAAGATCGACAGACAGCTTCATGATGGAAAACTCTGATGGAAGGAACCACAAGCTACTTTTCCTGTGAGAAATGCAGGGTATGACTAGGAGTAAAAGGAGCCAACAGAGTCCAAATAAAGCGGCCAACCAGAACGAATCACACAAAACGTAAGAAATATGATCTTATAGTGATCAACATTATCGGTACCCTTGCACTTTAGGTATGTTGCGTACAAATATCTTGAGAAATAATTGGAAATATTCCAACTATATGTTATTATATTTGAATTGTATGTTCAGAGGTATACAACAAAAAAAATGTCCATGCAACTTAGATGTAGTAATTTCTGAGAAAAAACAAACAAACCACAAAATATGACCTGGACAGGATTAAGGGCATCCTTCACTAATATTTGGGTGCACATCCCTTGGCAGTGATGACAGCCTACAAAACATTTCCTCTAGCCATCTATAAGTTTCGTACATGCCTACTGGTAGATTTTCCCACTCCTCAAATGCAATTTCTTCCAGCTCATGAATGTTTCCAGGATTCCTTTTATCACTGGCACATTTCAGCTCTTTCCAAAGGTTGGATTGTGATCAGGACTCATTGCTGGCCAGTTTAAAAAAACACGCCATTTGTTCCTTTTTAACCATTTTTTTGTACTTTTGGATTATGTTTTGGGTCGTTGTCCTGATGGAGGATCCATGACCTTCAACCTAGACCTAAGCTTTCTGACACTAGGTAGAACATTTCGCTCCAAAATCTTTGGTAGACCTCTGACTTCATGATTCTTTGATACGTTCCAGGCCTCCAGTTCCTGAGGCACTGAAGCAGCCCCACAACATTATGGAATTACCACCATATTTAACTGTAGGAAGGATGTTTTTTCTTTATATGCTTCATTTCTTTGCCTGTAAATCGATCGCTGGTCTGCATTGCCAAAGAGCTCAAGTTTGGTTTCATCTGTTCACTGGACATTTTCCCAGAAGGATTGTGGTTTCGGGCAAACATTAGGTGTACCTTTTTAAGTCTGTCTTTGAGCAGTGGGTCCTCCTTGGCCTTCGCTCATGAAGTCCTTCTTTATTTAGTGCCTGGTGTGGGTTGGAACCATCACTACAGATTGCTCCAGGTCAACCTTAAGCTCTTTGAATATTGTATGTAGTGTTTTGCCAACAGTTCGCACTAACAGTCAAAGACTTTGAGGATTAATTTTCCTCTTCCCAACACATTCTGGGAGGTTCTTGACAGTTCCATGAGCAGAAAACTTCTTAATAAAATTGCAAACTATAGACACAGGAATCCCAAGATCTTTGGAGATGGCCTTGTAACAGTTTGAAGTTTGATGATAATGGCTTTTCTGATGGTCTCAGGCAGCTCGCTTGTCTTCCCCATCGTGAAAATGGAACAGTGAGTGAATATAGTCATTTTAAACATTAGAGCCATCATTCATTGGTTGATTCAAGTCATGCGAGTATGGACAATTGATCACAGTGCATCTAATTTTACTGCAATGGGAATGTGGTTCTTCTGTTCAAACGGATTTGAATTGTTTAGAATGACAATAATCATGTCCAAGCAATGTCCTAGTTTTTATAACCGCATGGGGTCATACCAAGCATGCCCCTCTCAAACAGGTCTCAACATATGCTAACTTTGAACATTTTAGTGAACATACCCAAAAAAATGGTAAGTCAAGTCCCTGTAAGATTTTAATAGTCTCACATCTATGTATCAAAATCTTCTAAAGAGAGGTTTCTTCTTTCTTTGGAAAAACAGGGGTAAATAACCATGCTGCAGCACATGAGGGGGGAGGGGTATCTTCTCAAATGCTGACTATTATGTTTATTTTACTGATAACATTTCTAAAATACATTCCCATCCTTGGAAAAACACCACCTAAAATGATAATGCAAAAATACGCAATGCTACACCCAACATAACAGAAACAAATTAAGCCATTAAATTCTGAGTGAATTCCTTTCTTTCCGGATTCAAATTTTCCCCACTTATCTTCAACTATTAAGTAAAGGCCTCAGTTCTTGAGATGGAGGAATGGAGAGACCTCCCCCCCCCCCCCCGGCATACACTTTCAGTTTGGTTCTTAAATTCCAGCTGCATTATCCAGCCATCGTGGTCAGCTTTCTAGTCAAAGAAACCAAAATTTGTACATGTTAAGTTTTTGCCTTGAAGTTTGGAGAGATCAAAATCCAGTGATCCTGAAATTTGATCTCTCATCTTTTTTCAGGATCCATTCTTTAATCACTAAATTTATATTGTTTTATTTTATATATTTTGTATTTAATTCACCTAGAAAGGTGTAAGCTATATTCAGTTAAAGCAGTATTTTCCTGTCCTCAGACGGCTTACAATCTGAGTTTCTACCTGAGTTTCTACCTTACTCTGGCCTAAATGGGCACAGTAATACAGTATAATTTAATTTAAACCATCACATCACAAGTGAATAGTTCTAAAGTTGTTGATGGTGTTAGAGAAATCTACTGATCTTTTAGTTCACCAAATGGATTCCTTCTAGTCCATGAAGACTGAGGTCTAGGTAATAAGGTCAGAAGTAAAAAATGTAACTTAGGTTACTGTATGATGAACTTTGGCAATCAGATCTATGGAATTCACAACAAAGATTTTAAAAATAATCGTTTATATTAAGGAGTTAAGTAAAAGTAGTGTGAATGTTCCTTTATTGAGTACAGTGACAAAAAAGCGGAAACTCAAAGTTGTCTTCTTAGATGACGCGTTTTCACATTACAATATCAAAGCACTAACATTTGTTTTGTTATGTTTAGTTTATGCTAAAATATTTAGTGTGCACTTAACTAAGCAAGTCCATTATTTGAATTTGTAGTTAGCTCTCGCCTTTCCAATAATTCCAAGTAAATTCATTCAGGCACAGCAGGTACTTCCCTGTGCCCAGAGGACTTGCAGTCTAAGGGGCCCTTTTACCAATGCACCTAATGTGCATTTAGCATTGAAACCAACGTGCATTAAGTGCAAAGCTTCCACAGTAACTGGCAGGGGCATGGCCAGCATGATCTGTTGCCCCAGCCACAAGTCATTGGCCTCAGGTCCATGCAGTTATGGGTTTCATCCTTAGCAAGCTTGAGAACCGGATTTTTTTTTTTTTGGAGTGGAGTAGGAGCCCAATGGTTAGAGCAGTGGGCTACAACCAGGAAAATCAAGGTTTGACTGCCACGGCTGCTCCTTGTGATCTTGGGTAACTCATTAACCCTCCATTGCCTTCGATACAAACTTAGATTGTAAGCCCCCTGGGGACAGAAAAATACCTCTTGTACTTGAATTTAACTTACCTTTAGCTTCTGAGAAAAGGCGCGAGTTAAATCCAATTCCCCTTTCCTCCATTTGCCTTTCCTGGGGATGCAGTACAATTACCAAGGGCGTAACCATTCGACTGCGATATGTCTCCCTGCGCTAACTGCAATGTGCTCTCCATAACCCGAATCGTCCATTCTCCACCCCAAAGCGCAGTCTGCAGCTATTGCAGGAATTGACGAACAATAACTGTTATGTCCCTGGACTAACAGTCATTGTGCACCAAAACACATGCTAACTACTTAGCACACTTTAATAAAAGGGCCCCTAAGTTTGTACTGGAATCAAAGAACACTGGTGAAATCTGAACCCTAGCTTGGCTACCCTGAATCCCATCCCAATGCTCTAACCACTAGACTACAAGTTCATTAAAAGTGTTGCGAAATTGATAAGCAAGTACCTAAATGGTAGTGCACACCAGAACAAAAGGATATCAAAGGAAACCCAAAGACATGCTGAACAGATGAAAAATGCTTGCCGGCACACTTCTAAAACATAACCCTCAAAATGGTACCAAACAACCCTTTACAATTTCTTCCTGAATAACACAACATTAAAGTAATAGCATTTGATTTAACTACAAAAAGTGCAAATAATGATTTAATTATAAAGGATGTCATATAGATACTTATTAAGCTATAAGACCATTGTCCATGTTCATGTCAGTCTTATCACTTTGCTCCCTGGTCCTGGGAGTTCGACTCTGTTATAGAAAATGAGGAGTACGGGGACAAAATATTTTGGAATATTGACCTAGTTGCCTATCACTCTTCCTTACTGATAAGTCAACACTGAGCATGGCTGGTTCGCTGAAAGACAGCCAAACGCTGTGTCCAATATATTCCTTTAGTTCAGTTGTATTTACTAGACCGACCACTGCCTTGGCACATACAGTTTACCCTCTTCCTTGCACCAATGGTTCACCCAAGCTACTCCAGAGGAAAAGGAAACGACCCTTGTGAATCTGTAACAAATCTACGTCAGTGAACAAAAATCCTTCCAGATGCCAAATATGGCAAACCAGTTTAAATCCTCCGAGGGGCACCATCCTTTAAAATCCAACTACGTCCGTATCACCAGCAGATCTTATCATTCTCCAAAAACCTGTCTCTGTTGGCAAAAATATTCCATAATTTTGCCATTAAAAGAATAATTTCCTTCATACAGTAGATGGTAAAATATATTTCCTATTACATTTTACCAATAAAGTTGCCTGATATTTAAGATGTAAAAAAGAAGTCTGCATTGCATATTATATACATTGTATCATTAATATCTATTATATTGTATAATCAATATATTATTACTGTCGGGCAGCCCAGCAAAGCCATCAAGCAAAATGAGTTAAGATACATTAGTATTTTTATATCAATGTCTATGGATTGCCATAGAGAAATGATCTTGCATTTTACTTGCAAAACCACGGTTGAATATATACAAAACTGTGCCTCTATAGTCTTGAAATAAACTCTATGTTGAACAGAAAATCTCAGTGTATTCTCCACGTCTTCCCCCCTTTTTGCATGAATAAAAGTAGTACGTGTCTCTATGATGGTATGTGGGTTCGTGTCTTTCAGATAAAGAATGCTTATGCAGCCAGGAAATATTTTGCCACAGATCGCACATCCCAGGTCCCCAAGATGAAATATTAATGTACAATTTGTTTATCTGCGGGCTCACATCTTTCCAGCACTGAGCTGTTAATTTTCTATCAGCACAGACAACGGATCAGTCAGTCATGAACTCTTCACAGCCATTACTCGGAGACATTTTGATTAAGTATGCCTAATGTAGTGGATAGAAAAGAATGAAAACACTCTGCCTGCCAACTTTTGATTGACCATTAAGCCACTGATGAATGTGCCTGTCAAAGATGAGACAATTACCTCAACAATGAAGAAAGTCTTCTGGAAGGCTTATTTCTCCATAGGGCTGACACATTTTACCAGATTACGGGTGTGCCAGTTTGAAAGCATATAAACCCATCGTTAAGGAATCTTCTCAAAAGTCTGCAGAGTAACTGGAGACGCAGAGCGTTTCAGGGGGCACTCGTCACCCACCCACCCATCTCCTGCTGCAGGCATAAAAATGGAACCACGTAGCCAAGCATTACCAGTTCTCAAGGCACGTACTACCCTTCTGATGTAAAGAAAATACATACAGAAAACGAATTGCGCACTATGAAAACCAAAAGCAAAAAGGTAAAAAATTCACCTCGATTCCCCACCCTCAAGAAAAGAATGCAAGCTAAAAGGTGGCATCTGTAGACATTTCACGGGAAGAAGGGCGAGGGCTGTGGAGGTATTTTTAATATGTTGTTTTGTTCACAAGAGTTATCAGATAATACAGTTATCTTCCAACAACATTTTTCCTGCATTCATAATGCCACTGCATCAAAATGCATCCTGGATTTGCCCTTTAAGACACTAGACAACTAAAGATTCCTCCAAAACACCTACGAGGTTAAGCTTTATGACTGAAAGCTCATGTGACTTCATTAATTCAGCCTGAATAATTTTCACAAAATATTTCCTCTCCTAAAATGTTACTGCCTCATCTTGCTGAAGCCTTGATATACCCCCTGGCTGCTAAAATCTTAGCAATAGGATTCCTCATCAACACTGGACTGAATACAAGAGATTTCAATCCCTACCATAGGGCAACATGGTGTACAAAAATGTACAACAGTAAAAAGGAGATATGAAAAACAGTGGGGGTGATACAGTCTGCTTTTTACCACCATGTTGTAGCCTTCAGGAAGAGGGCGGGTTATAAATTGGATAAATAAAACTAGCATTGCCTGGATGAAATTCTGAAGAAGCAGCTATAAAGAACAAAAGCACATTATGAGAAGGTATCTAACTAAAGTTTCCCTTGTTATCCAAGTTTCTTCCCTTGTTATCTGTAAACTCATGCTTGTTATTGTACTGAGACCTTTGTTCTGTGTAAACCGCGCTGATGCTGAATAGTGCGGTATATAAGAGAATGTAAATAAATAAAAATAAATAAATAAAACTATTGCCACCCTTTCAACGTACTTGAATTGGGGAAATATATTTGGTTCATTACGAGGACATCTGGTCTCTGGTAATTCTACAGTGAGGTCCACAACATCTGTCCCTCTCTAATTCATGAAAACCATAAGGGAGGTATTACCCCCTCACTTCCCCCAAACACACACACATCCACATGGAATGCTAGGAATCATAAGGAAAGGAATGGAGAATACAAGCCAAGGATATTATAATGCCTTTGTATCGACCGCACCTTGAGTATTGTGTGCAATTCTGGTCGCCGTATCTTAAAAAGGATATAGCAGAATTAGAAAAGGTACAGAGAAGAACAACCAAAATGGTAATGGGGATGGAAGGCTACACCTATGAGGAAAGGCTTAAAATGTTAGGGCTCTTCAACTTGGAAAAAGAGACGGCTGAGGGGGGGATATGATAGAGGTCTATAAATTAATGAATGGAGTGGAATGGGTAAAAGTAGTTTGGTTGTTTACACCATCAAAAAGTAGAAAGACT
This sequence comes from Ichthyophis bannanicus, assembly GCA_033557465.1. Classification (NCBI taxonomy): domain Eukaryota; kingdom Metazoa; phylum Chordata; class Amphibia; order Gymnophiona; family Ichthyophiidae; genus Ichthyophis; species Ichthyophis bannanicus. Next base: position 110,434,441 of record CM066049.1, on the reverse strand, counting down.
AGGGGACACGCAATGAAGCTACAATGTAATCCATTTAAGACTAACAAAAGAAAACATGTTTTTACTCAACGCTTAATCAAACTCTGGAATTTGTCACTGGAAGATGTAGTAAACGCTGTTAGAGCAGCAGAGTTTAAAAAAGGTTTGGACAAATTCCTGGAGGAAAGGTCCATAAACCATTATTAAAGAGGACCTAGGAAATCCACTGCTTACACCGGGATGAGCACTGTGGAACCTGTGTGCCTTTCAGAGAACCTGCCAGGTACTTGTGACCTGGATTGGCCACTGTTGGAAACAGGATACTGGGCTTGATGGACCTTGGTCTGACCCAGTATGGCATTTCTTATATTCTTATGAGATACAATAGCAGAGGTTGGAGGACAGCAGTGGCTTCCTCATTTGCTGCTTTGATCTTGACAGCTCTATAGTGCCCTTATGATCAAACTAAGCAAAGCCTTGGAAGCAGAAGGACATAGACATGACATGAGTTGCTGTTAGGGAAAAGCTTAGCAAGGGAAGGGGGACTATAAGAGAATTTAGAAAGGAAAGGGCAGAGGATTGGCTGGAATGGTTTCAGGAGGAAGGGACAGGATCACTCGTGAAAGGAAAGGAGAGGGGAGAGAGAGAGAGAAAAAATGCAGAAAGAGATGGAGAGGAGGGGTAATATCCAGTGAGGAGAGAGAGGTATTTGACAAGGGAGAAATTTGGAAGAATGGAAGGATGGCTGATTAGGGAGCATAAGGAGGAGGACAAGGGGTGCAACTGGGAGATCATGATCCTAAATTGAGATATTTTTGGTCCATTTTAACTTCCACATGAGCCCCAGCTTGCAGCCAGTAAGGAACTCTGCTGTTTGCAAAGTGACTGTGGCAGGTTCCATTGTGATACTGGTAAGGGTCCCTCAATGCAGAACCTTTCGTCTCAGTCAGATCTTCCAGCAAGATCAAATACCAATCCTTCACAGTCTTCTACCTAAACACTGAATGTATGGCTGGCATGATAGGGTCCAAACTGCAACAATTAATTAATATCAAATTAAAAGTAGTAACTCCAAACATTCCTTAAAGCCTCTCAGACCTTTGAGTTAGAATTAACACCAACCAAGAAGAAACTGAAATTTGCAAGGGCTACTGATTTTTACACAGATCTTCACTGGTGAAAGATTAGGAAGAGAGTCAGACTAGCACAAGAGTTCATTGTGCCTGTGACTTATCTGTCAATCCTCCTCCTATATATATACCTAGAGGCAGTAGATTTGAAATCACTGTCATCCCAGATGGGATGTAAAATCACTGTCATGTGGGAAATGTCTGGATCTCATTGAATTCGTCACTGGTGGGTGATGTTTACTAAGAGGTTTTCACTGGCTTGACGCAAGCTAGAATGGGGGAAGGAATGCAACACACCACATGCATTTGCAAAATATTTCCAGCTATTAGTGTGTGAAAATGAATTATTTGCTACTTAAGTGCAACTTACATATATTCGAGTTCCCTAATATCTACATTCAGTGCCGAGACCATAATCCCGTAGCCAGGTATTTATGGCCCTGGGGGCACAGGGAAAGGTGAGAACAATGGCCAAGCTCTTCCAGTATGGAAACAAGACCTGTTTTCTTGTAACTAATTCCACACACATGTTGCGTGTTTCCAGAAAAAAAGGCTACTGCATAGCACATCCTAGGCCCCATATTCCAAGTGTTTTTTCTTTTCAATGCCACGGGGCAAAATGTACAATAGGGTATGTAGCAGGTTCCTGGTTGGACAATGTGCTGAAGCTCCAAAGGTCGACAGGTTTTGGAAGGAAAGACCTGTCTTTATCTCCTTTTGCATGGAGGGAGGAGGGAGAACACTTTTCAAGAGCACTGGATGTTTCTCACCCTTTCCTCCAGCACTCGAGTCAATGCAAAGAAGTCAACTGTACACGCCAGAAAATACATATTTCTATTGGTGAATCAAAAATGAAAGTTCATCTATTGAGCTTCACAGGCATATTTTATTTCCTCCTGTGTACTCTCTTCTCCTTGGATCCATCTTCAGTTCTCTTCTCTTCTCTCTGGGACTTTTGGGATCCTTTGACTAGACTCCTCTTCTCTGGTCCATGGCCAGCAGTCCCTCTTAATCTCTTCACTCCCTCTTCCTCTACTTCTCTCCCAACTTGTTATTTCTCCACATTGATGCCAAAACTCCTCTGGTAAACAGCAAACACTCTCTGTATGTCCTTTCCACCATGATACCCACCCTGGTCATTAGTCTGCCAACACTTCATCACAGATTGTTTGCCTTGTTCTCTAGTGTTTGCCTACAACAATATCCCTTCGACTTTCCAGCACGTGAAAAAAGAAAAAAAAAAAGGCCAATCCTTCAATTTCTCCTTTCCTCTGCCCAAGATCTTGTTCAGAAACTAGGACCCACTGTGCTCCATATTACCACACCAGCAGAAAGAAGAACCCCCCCCCCCCAAGCTTGTACATGTCATATATGCTCATCCTCAGAACAGGGGACATAGATGTGCACGAGGCCCTGTTACAGAACGTAACCGTGGATCTCTTTTTCCTAGTACGTCCCAGTCTGCAATTTTGCTGATGGAGACCTACAGTGGCATGGAAGCCTGGAAAAATGCTTCTTTTACTTACTAGCAAGTATCTTTGAAGGAGCGAAATGTACTGGAGGCGTGAACAGTCATTTCCTCTTCATCTTACTGCTGCTGAGTTGCAGAAACAAGGACCTTGCATAATCCTGTTCATGCCCTGGAGCCCTTATAGCCACAGACGTCCCTGAAGGCAATTTCAGATTTCAGCGCTGGTCTGAAATCACGTGTGCACATCTATCTATATCGATCTGTCATGGCCACGCCCCAAACAAGCCCACTGCCTTCGTAGACATGATCACGCTGAACACATGTATCTTTGGCATTTCCAAAATGGGTCCATGGACATCCCCGTGATTTGCAAGTCTGAATCCATGTTTTCAGATGTCTGAATCATAAATAGAGTTTCTAAAACGACACCCATGTGGAACTGTAAATCTAACATCCTAAAGAAAATCAGCTGGATAATTCTGCACTGCAACTGGACTAAAGCAAGGCTCATTCTACAAGATTCCTTGGAAAGATTATTGGTCTAGGAACACAGTCCTGAAAACCAGAGAGGCAGCACAGTCATGGAACACATGAACAATGTGTTTATCAACCAAAGCGAGAATCACAGACCAAATAACAGTCAACAGCAAACTTAACTATATCTAGGCTAGTGATCAGAGGAGTACATCATGTTCTTCTGCACACATCTTTTTTCCAGGCCGAGCCTCCTGGGAGACATGGCTGTCTTCTGGACATCACAGCATCTGTTTTTATCAGTAAAGCCTTCGGTCAAGAATTCCTAAATGCATTAAGAAATGATTACTCTTGGATGGAAAACAAAAATGATGAGAAAGACTAACCACGGCATCCAAACTCTATCCATTCAAAGCTGAAAAAGAGTTATTTTAATAATGTATGCAATAAGCAGAGATTTAATCAGTGATATTCAGCCTGGGAACCTGATCCTCCAAGGTTTTTCTCTATAGGGAAAAAGCTTAGTGAATGTAAAAAACATAAATTAAAATGGTAAATGACTAATGGAATGTATCAAATTTCACCTTAGGGGGCCTATTTACTAAGCGGCATTGACCATCTAACACAGGAATTATAGTGCACTAACAGCAGAGTCCCATGTTTGCTGTCTAGTGGGGGAATTAACACACACAGTCAGCATAAAAAACATCATAGGGCATGAAATGGTTAGGGATTATGGTTTACCGTTAACACAGCTCATTACCACACATTAACTGCTCATGCGGCAATAAGGAAAAGACAGAGAACAAAAATCACAGGAAAGCAGATAAAAGACAGCAAGAAGGAAGAAGGACCTAGACCCAAACTTACCAACCCCCTCCCCCCCAGGGGACGCGTGGTGGTCCTTCATTCTCCAGTCCACCAGTGCTAGAACCCCTGGAGAACAGTGCTGGATGCAAGGCAACTGCTGGCTAAGGAGACAGAGGCGTACTGGAGCTCCAAGCAACACTAGGCCTAGAGGCCACATGACCATGGTCTGAGCCAGGGGAGCAGACCTATCTGTACTGCTGCACTAGTCCACACTACCTGTCAGCTGCTGGAGGCAAATAAATACTGGCTTCTCTCAGTGCTGCACCAAAGGATATACTAGTGGTGACATCACTGAAAGTTGCTCTAGTCTGCTTCCACTGCAGGCTGTGAAGTACAATCCACTCATCTGGACTGGTCTAACAGGATAATAAGAAAATCCCTTTGCACTATGATTTGGTCATCTGTAAATTTCAGCCACATATTCTCCAAACTTCATTTTGAGATACAAATTCAGCATTCTTCTACAGTCTCTGATGTGTTCAGAAAGCAGAAACAGAGAAAAATAGAATATGAGAGCAGATTGTAAGTGCTCAAGCCATACCCCATTGTGTGCCATGGACCTGGTGGTTCCACCTCTTCTGGTGGTTCCTCCTCTACCGCCATCCCACTTTCAGTTGATGTACCTCAGGGCTCTGTCTTGGGACCTCTTCTTTTCTCTCTCTACACTTGGTCCCTTGGTGCACTTATTTCGTTCCATGGTTTTCATTACCATCTTTATGCTGATGACTCTCAGATCTACCTTTCTGTGCCTGAAATCTCTCCAGGAATACAGGCCCAGGTGTTTGTCTGCTTAATCAACATTGCTGCCTGGATGTCTCACCACCGTCTGAAATTGAACATGACCAAAACTGAGCTCCTTACCTTCCTCCCTTCTCTATTTCTGTGGATAGCACCGCATTCCTCACTATTTCCTCAGCTCACAACCTTGGTGTCATCTTTGTGTCTACTCTTTCTTTCTCTGCACACATCCAACAGAGCTAAAACCTGTCGCTTCTTTCTCTATCACATTGGAAAAACTTGTCCCTTCCTTTCTACACACACTACTAAGTCACTTATCCAGTCTTTAGTCACCTCTTGTCGACTATTGCTAATTCCTCCTTACTAGTCTCCCTCTGAATCATCTCTCTCCCCTTCAATCTGTTCAAAACTCAGCTGTGCGGCTAAACGTCCGCCAACTTCAATATGCTCCTATAACCCCTCTTCTCAAGTTGCTTCACTGGCTCTCTATTCGTTTCTGTATCCAGTTCAAATATCTGCTACTGACCTATAAGCGCACTCATTCTGCTGCTCCTCACTGCCTTTCCTCTCTTATCTCTCCCTACATCCCCTCCTCGGGAACACCGATCTTCTGGCAGATTGCATCTATCTGTGTCCTACTCTTCTACTGCCAATTCCAGACTTCAATCCTTACACATTGCTGCTCTTTATGCCTGGAACAAACTACCTGAGTCTGTGCGTCAGGCTTCATCTCTGGCCCTTTACAAATCCAGACTGAAAACTCACCTCTTCAAGGCCAGTTCTGGGTCCTGATCTGTTTAGTCTCCTATGTGCTTCCTTATCATTCCCTAGATACATCCTTGTCCTCAACTGTTGTGTTACCTGTCTTGATTAGATTGTGAGCTCTGACAAGCAGGGACCGTCTTTTACATGTGTCTGTACAGCATTGCGTATATCTTTTCGAACTACACAAATAAATAGTAATAATAGTAGTATGGACTTCAGATTTTTCTTCATGTCCTTCACATCCCATCTTTTCGTAAAGCCTGCTACTGTCCTCTAGGGATATGCATTCTTTTGAAACATTTCCCATGTTGTTTTTAACCCAAAACAACAGCGAGAGACCTAAGACAGCGCAGTAATTGCTAATTGCTCAGTAATGGGCAGTGTTTATCGATAGGTGCACAATTAGCACGGTCCACAAAACAAAAATATTTTTTAAAAACCTGGATAAAATGAAAAATTCAATGACATGGGAGACTAAGCAAAATGAAAAGTTTTGACCTCTAATTCTTACTGTTCTTTACTCCCCAACATTTTCCAATGCTTCCTGGCCTCCGCCCCATCCCCTCCCCTTCATGACCTACTGTTTTAGAACATCCTATCTAGAAAAGGTTTGCAAGGTGTGCATTATTTTTGCCTTTGAAATTTTTTAGGTCTCTTACTATATCTGCTCTCTCTCTTCTAGGGTATACATTCCTAGTCTGTCTCATCTCATTATGCTTGTGGTACAGACCCTACATCTATAAAAGCATAGATGTCAATGATCAATGATTAGTAGCAGCAGAAGTAGTAGATTTCATTAAAAATCAAAGACATTTGGCATGGTGTTCTCTCCCTCTGGATGGCTTGCAAGGCTGGGGTAAGTTAGGGTTAGAGTGCTTGCATGATTACTACTGCTTGTCAGCCAATAGCCAAATGGTTCCCAGCACCATCTTTAACAAAATTCACTGATATACGTTCATTTTACTAACTTTTCAAAATGGCATAAGAACAATTAGGTCAATGCAGCATGTATCCTTAAATTCCTGCTGTTCTGATGTCGACTCCTGGCAACCTAGTAGTTGTTACACAGGATTTGCAGCTTAATCACTATATATATATATATATATATAATATTTTCATTCTTTAAAAGCTACAGGGATACATCATTTTGGGAGCTTGTATTTACTGAAACAGGACTTCAAATAAGGACCATAAGACCTACTCAGTCTATTCAGTTTCATTTCTGGTGCAAAGTCAGAGCCTAAATTCTACTCTTGGTTTCCCCCTCATTGATCTTGAGATACCTACCTTCTCCAAGAATGGATTTAGGTGTAATAGTTCTGATGTAGACACTTCTATGTTTCTGATACAAAAAGGAAAGTCACCTACAGTTTAAGCACAAGTTCATTTTATTTAATGAACTGTCAAAAACAATATCGACCCTGTTTATTAAAGTGTGCTAAATGCCAAAATTAACATGCAGTAACTGCTTTAAGTGTTGGGTGCATGCCTGGTATTTTTGGGAAGAGTGCCATGCAATTTATGCAGAAAAGAAGTTGCTACCGTGCATTAGCTGCACCGCATAGATTGCAGGACGCTGTTAGCTACACGTCTTGAACTGGGCTTAAATGTTTTGCATTATTGGCCATATTAACTGTAAGGTGTAGCTCCCATCCAGTCCATGCTCCCAAATGGCTTTTTTTCCCACATTAGCTATTTAATCCAGGAATTAGCGTGCACAGTTAACGCATGGTAGTTCCCGCATTAAACAGCTAACGTGTCTTGATAATGTGTAATGATTCAAACTGTATTTTTAGCAAACCCCGATAGGAGGCAGGGCTAAAGGTGAATCCTAGGACCTAAAACTGTCTTACCCACATGTTGACCAGGAGGTTCCCTTGCTATAGAGTGAGATCTTCAAGGTCTCCCTACCCATAAACCTGTAATCGTGAGCCTGTTCACAGCGCTTGAGGCAAAATCACCACAAACTCTGTATCTTCACCTGACACTTACTGCTGTCTTTGGGGCATATTTACTAATGTGCGCTTACCGTTCGCACGGGGTTTTGCACATGGTAAGTGTCAGCACAGGGCCCAGCACTATCTAGTTAGCGTGTGACTCAATGGGGACTTGGAGGATTAGTGGTGGAATTTCGGAGATGATGACGCACCACCTGAGCGGCACTAAGTGCCCCCACATGCCAGCCGGCATGGTGACACATGGCTACAATGCACCAATGCCTAGGGGTGAACACACATGCCCTCAGCACTAAATTTGAGAGCCAATCGTGCGCTAATTTAGTACACTCTAGTAAACGTGCCTCCCTGTGAATTTTCCAGAGCTGGAGCTGAAAATGTTTTTATTTAAAGATCCTGGATGAATATTGTTTTTAAAGTTCAAAAGGAAAAAAAAATATTGATTTATTTATCTGGCACAGAAAAAAAAATTCTTGGATGCCAGCAAGAGTGATCGAAAAAAAAAGGGCTGGTTCTTCTTCATAGACAAGGATATTCCATGAGAAAGGACACTTATGACTGATTAGGTAAATAATTTGTAGCAGGAACGATTACAAACACAGATGTAGGCAGTATAACTCATTTCCAGTAGATATTTCTCCCAGTGATTTATATTTCTCTAACCAGAATTGTGTGATGATAAAACCTGGGAAAGTGTTTTAGTTATACGCACAATTCCACTGCTATTTCTGTCTTTAAAACTAAGAAAAATAGTATTTTTTTCCTCTCTCTCCTTTGTTCTGCTGAAGCTCACACTAGAAGATTTTTATCAAAAGCTCATGCAATATAACCTCGCTCACAAAGTAGTTAGAGGAAAAAAAACTTTTGATTTATAAAAATCCAGTGGTGTTCCAAGGCTATTTGGTACATGGAGCAGACGTCCCCCCCCCCCCCCCCACGCTTGGCCAACACATTGGAGGCACGCACGTTATCGCAAGATTTCGGCCAGGAGGGAACAGCTGCCTGGCCTGGAGCGGAGGTCCGGGGCAAGCCAGCAGAAGTAAAACGTAGTTTGCCACATGTGCTTCTGCCATCTGGCCCAGGATTTTCGGCACCCCCTCTTAGATGGCACTCCCCGCCCATCCCAAGGTACGCCATTGATGCAATCCATTCAGCTGAAATTTAGACAGACCCAGTTCGGGCCCTGCACAGTACCATTCTGATGCAAGGGTCCATACAAGGATATTAAATGCCCTATCCCCTACCCCCACATAAATTATATTTTGTGCCCCTAGATCCCATGATATTTTTGTAATTAAACTCAATCATGATTATCCCCGATATCATCTATTCCCAAATAGCCCTGTAAGAATGCACATATGGGCATCACACTTAAATATTAAACCTCCTTTTGTATGTACATATGTAAATGAGGGCAATTTCCAAAAACCATTTACCCGAGTAAATGGGTATTTATCCAAATAATTGGGCTAATTGAAAATTTCCCGCCTTCCCTGTAGCTAAAAAAAACCCCATGCTGACGTTTTTTGAGTTTATCCTTTTTCTTTGACTCTGGCCCATTTTGCCAACCCCAGAAGCTGCCACCCTAAGCCACTGCTTAGTTTCCCTAATGCTGGTGCTGACCCTGTTGCCAAATGGGAGTGGTGGAGCTGGTATAGAAGTGTTAGCGAAATGGCACTCTCAGTCCAAATAGGGAAGGGGAGCGTAAACTCGAGAGTCTGAATCAAGTACAGTCACAACAGAGACACAAAACCAGAACCAAGATCCCCACGGGAAGTCATTTTCTAAGGAACCATAAGCTGCTTTATAGAACTTAGTGCGTAGGCGTGGAACCGTGATCTTGTTGTTAGAATAGCAGACTGAAAACCAGGGAAGCCAACATTCATATCCCACTTCTCCCACTGACACTCCTTGTGACCTTGGGCAAGTCACTTAACCCTTTAATGTCTCAGGTACAAAAACTTAAAGGCCTATTTACTAACCTAATTTACCAGGAGATTCTATAACGAAAAAGTATCACGATTCCGGCAGCTCCAACTGGGGATCTCCCTCTAATAGGGATGCAAGAGCAATCCCAGGCTTTCCTGCTTCCAGAGCACCCCGATTCAAAATAGTAGCCTCAGCCTGCTAGCAGCTGTCTTGCTGCAGTATCGCTAGGAGTCATACTGCCAATGTGCCTGTCCCACTACTGGAGAACTCCCCTGTAGATCCTAGGAGGGAGTGAGGAGTGAAAAGGTAGATTGGCGTTGCCCTTTTAAGTTGCTGCCCTGGAACATCGGTTCATGCATTAGTGGCCCAAAGCTCTTGGAAAAGGAAATTCAACATCTGGAACACTTTGCATGAATAAGGCAACTTAGGAAGTTTAACATAAGCTATATTACCGATTTTGCATAGTAATGAGCTGCTTGCATGCATTTGCATGTGACATCTTATTATTTTTAAGAATGGTGAAATAACATGTGTTAGGTGTAATTAGCATGCATCGCATTATAGAATTTTAACATGGGTTGATTACTGTTTAACACATGCTACTGCCATAACACAGCTTGGTAAATAGATCTCTTAGTGTAAGCCCTCCAAACAGGGGAATAGCTGCTATACCCGATTCTAACTCGCCTTGAGCTTGCATTTGGAAAAACGAAATAAATCTAAACGTGAAATACTGCAGGGTGCTTATGATAGCTCTCTAGTTAAAGACATGTAGCAAAGCAAAGGGTACAGAACAGTTTATCCTAGGTACTCTCCCACGCCTTCATTCAGCCAGCACTCACTCTTATTGACAGAGAAGGAAAATCTTGTCAAGGCCCTTGGCATATAAATCAAAGATGCTCTTGACTCTAAAATTGGGTGTTCCAATTCTCTTTACTTTAGAGATGTCCAACTCAAACAGTGATGCTGTAATGTTCAGTACAACAACTGCAATCTCTGGTAACACACACACCTTGGAGGTATTTGTGTCCGTGATCCCAGTGTAAATATTTGGCTTGCCTCTGGAAAAGAGATCTTGCGTTAGGATTCCTGAGCACTTAGCAGACCAAAATGTCCTAATTCTATTCTCCTTTCATCACTTGGAAGCAAGCCTTCCCACCATACCTTCCCTGGTAGGTGAAGTCCACTCAAGCACCGCAGACTCCTCTTTAGGCTTGGGAAGCCAACTAGTAGCTCTAAATCTTTCTTCCATACTCCAGCAGAGAGGTGGGTAGAAACCTCTGTCAGGCTCTCACTCTTCATATGCCGACAATTCAAGGATCAAGGAATTTTTATGTTTATGTTTATTCATTTGCTTGACTGCCCTTCAGTGGTAAACAGAGCGGTTTACAATAAAATCTTCAGTACAGTAGGGCACAAGGCCATTAGATGAAAAGGAAATTACAATGCAATTATAGGACAGAGAGGAGAGAGCGGGTAGAGAGCAACAGACACAGGGAAGAGGCTAAGGCTGGGAAGAGGGAAGGTCGAAAGCAAGGGAAAATAGGTGGGTCTTCAGGGCATGTTTGAAGGTTGGGTGATGTGGTTCAAGTCGGAGGGCAGTGGGAAGGGAGTTCCAGAGGGCGGGACCTATGAAAAAAAAGGCTGAGGAATGGGTGGAGTGAAGGTGAGCCTGTGAAGGGGGAGGTAGTGCGAGGCGGTTAAGATGGAAGGATTGAGGGGTGTGCCTGGGGGTATGAAAGTGGATTAGGTCAGCCAGATATTGCGGGGTAGTGGTATGAAGCGCCTTATGAACAAGTGTGAGGAGTTTAAACTGGATACGAAAGGATATGGGAAGCCAGTGACTAGCAGGAGGGGAGTGACGTGATCTCTAGGGGAGGAGTGGGACACAAGTCGGGCAGCGGTATTCTGGATTCTTTGCAGTCGTGTCAGCTGTAGTTTGGAAATGCCGGAGAGAATGGAGTTGGAAAAGTCGAAACGGGAGATGACAAGAGATAGCAGCAGGGTGACAAGAGCGGAGGGAGAGAGGAAGGGGCTAATTGCGCGAATCTGACGGAGGTAAAAGAAGGAGGTCTTGGAGACATGGGAGACGTGGGCAGAAAAGGAAAGATCAGAGTCAAAGAGCACCCCGAGATACCTAAGGGTGGGAACCAGAGAGATGGGTGTACCAGGGAAAGAAGGGACTGTTTGCTCTGAGTTGGACCAGGGAAAGAAGGGGCCAGGGACGGGGATTGGTGACCATGAGGAAACCAGATAGCAGAATCATTCCACACTGGACACAAAGGGCTCGGTATTGAGACAGCCATATCTTTGAAGGGCTATGTGTTTCTTCAGTGCATAGCCCTCCCCACCACCCTCTAACTTGGATATTCAATGCCACAGTGACGACATTGAATATCCAGGCACTGCCACACATGCTGGATGCCGCCAAAGTTAACTGGGCAGCAGCGATATTGTTCCTGCGCCTTAAAGATAGGCAAGTCAAAAACCCTTGAATATATCTTTAAGACACAGATTGCTAATCGGGCAGCATGCAATATCATGCACCTATTAGAAAGCTAACAATGGTATGGCCCTGCAATCAGAGCATTATATCATCAAATTTAGTGACATTTACTTACCACACAGTTGGTTACCTTCTAGAGTGCAGTACAAAAACAGAAGTACAATAAACAGTAACATAGTCCATTATAATCCTCCCCACCCAAACCACAACCCACCGACATCCAAACTTCCTAACCCCCAAGCCAACATATGCTTACCCAAAAGAATACCACACTCCCAGCCACCCCTCAGGACTGTAGCCAGCATCCACAGTCAGAAACCTTTCCCACCAATTTCATCCCCAAAAGCCCTTTGGAACAACAAGGATTTCAATGTCTTAAGGAACACAATGTCTTACGCCAGAAAATATTAATGATATTATCAATAAAATGCAATTCTCTAGGAAGAGCATTCCACAAAGTAAAGGGGCCATACTGGACCTTGTGCTTTCCAATGTGAAGGGTGTTTCTGAAGACCTAAATATTTATACCCTAGAGAAGAGGAGGGACAGGAGAGATATGATACCTTTTAAGTATTTAAAAGTCTGTATCAATGTTCAAAGAAAGGGAAGCTCTAAGACTAGAGGGCGTATGATGAAGCTGCAAGGTGGTAAACTTAAAAACATCTGGAAATACTTTTTCACTGAAAAGGTGATGGATGCTTGGAATGCCCCACCCCCCACGATGGAGGTGGTAGGAGCAAATACAGAATTCAAAATGGGATGGCACAGACATACTGGATCTCTTTATAGCAAGAGGATGAAATCAAAGCAAACAAATATATTTTAATAGATGGGGGCTGACCTGCACCAAGCAGAAGGTACATCCCTAAACACAGGCATAGGAGGGAGCGGGGGTGATACGCATAGAGCTGCAGTTACAACCACTCTAGGCATCTCAATGGGCAGATTAGATGGACCACACTAGTCTTCATCTACCATCATATACTATGTTACTATGATTTTATAGTGGTAGATCATCTCCTATCCAGTGATCACCAGATAGTGTGGTTCAGTATTAGGACTAGGGCTGATATAGTCCATTTAAAAGCGAAGGTCTTAAAACTTTAGGGAAACTAACTTTGCCAAGATGGGATAATACCTCAAGGAATCGTTAGTGGGTTGGGAACAGCTGGGGGATGTAGAAAAGCAATGGGCAAGATTGAAGGGGATATTTTAAGGGCAACAAATCTTTTTGCTAGAAGGGTAAAATAAAATTAAAAGGAAAACGGAGGCCACTATGGTTCTCAAAAGTAGCTGAAAAGGTGAAGAAAAAGAGCATGGCCTTCATAAAATACAAAAGATCACATAAAGAGAAAGAAAAGTATCAATATTTAGTAAAAAAAAACTTAAGAGAAGCTAGGAAAGTAGTCAGGAAAGCAAAGATACAAAAAGAAGAAGAAATAGCTAATGCAATAAAAAGAGGGGGACAAGACATTTTTCAGATATGTTAGAGTGAAGAGGAAGCGCAAAAGTAGTATTATCAGACTGAAGGATGAAGGGGAAGAATATGTAGAAGCTGAGGAGGATAAAGTGGAATTGCTTAACAAATATTTTTGTTCTGTGTTCACAGATAAAGGACCAGAAGCAGGACCTCAGAAAACATCCACAAATAGCAAACAGAAGTGAAGGTGATATTGAATTATTTTCAGAACACTGGACATGAGGAACTAGCTAAACGTAGACAAAGCAATGGGGCTGGATGGGATTATATCAGACAGTATTGAAGGAACTTGGGGACGTTTTAGCTGCTCCACTGTCTGACCTTTTCAATGCTTCTTTAGAGTCAGGAGTGGTCCCAGAGGACTGGAGAAAGGTGCATGTGGTCCCTTTAACAAAAGCGGAAGTAGGGATGAGGTTGAGAACTACAGGCCAGTTAGTCTGATGTCTATGGTAAGTAAATTAATGGAAACGCTGCTAAAACAGAGGATAGTGAGGTTTCTGAAGTCCAATGGATTGCAGGATCTGAGGCAGCATAGCTTTACTAAAGACAGATCTTGTCAGGCAAATCTGATTTATTTCTTTGACTGGGTGACCAGAGAGTTGGAGTGAGGGAGAGCCCTAGATGTGGTGTACTTAAATTTCAGTAAAGCTTTTTACACAGTTTTGCACAGGCGATTTAAAAATAAATTGAGTACCCTAGGCGACTGACCCTAGAGTGATTGACTGGGTTAGAAATTGGTTTAGTGGGAGGCAACAGAGGGTACAGGTAAATGGAGCTCATTCTGAGGAGAAGGGTGTTACCTGTGGTGTGCCACAGGGATCTGTCCTTAGTCCGATTCTTTTTAACATTTTTGTTAGTGATATTGCTGAAGAGCTGTTGGGTAAGGTTGCCTCTTTGTAGATAATACCAAAATCTGCAGTAGAGTAGACACCCAAGAAGGAGTAGATAACATGAGGAGAGATCTAGTTACGCTTGAAGAATGGTCGAGAATTTGGCAGCTGAGATTTAACACTAAAAAATGCAGCGTCATGCATTTGGGCTGCAAAAATCTAAAAGAATGGTACAGTATAGGGGGTGAAGTATTTCTATCCACAAAAGATGAGTGGGGCCTGGGCGTGATTTTTATTTATCAAATTTGTTTCTATTCCGCCTTTCTACTTTCCAAGGCAGTTTAGATAGAACTTAACAGATTAACAGTGCCTGAGCAACTGTTTTACAGAGAACAAGAAATTCCAATAAATACAAACTAGTACCAAAGGTCCCACAACTATGAACAGTAAACAAGGTAACTATGTACAGGCCTGGGTGCTAAGGGAGATAGATGGTGGCTAGTCTGTGCACATTATAGAAGAGGTAAGAGTGTCTGAAACTGTAGCATGTTAGTGAACATGTGTTGCTAGGTAACGTTTGATCGCAGGTCACAAGATGTGCTGGTGAAGCATTCCTGGAATAAGAATGTTTTGAGTTTCTTCCTGAAGGTGGAGTGGTAAGTGCATCCTCTCAGTTCAGGTGAGAGGACGTTCCAAGCAGTAGGGGCAAAAAGGGAGAATGCACAGTTACATTTATTTATCTATCATTTCTTATATACTGCCTTTCATGATATCAAGGCAGTTTACATTGAACCAACTGAAATTACATTGAACAGGGCATTATAACTTGGAGATAACTATTTTACAGGGAACATGGGCAATGGAGGGTTAAGTGGCTTGCCCAAGACCACAAGGAGCACCTGTGGGACTAGAAACCCCAGTCCTTCTGGCCCAAGGTTGCTGTCCTCTAGTGGGATTTGAACCCCTGACCTTCCAGCCTGAGGTACCTTGCCCCAACCACTAGGCCACTCCTCCCTCATGTGAATTGTTTGCTTTTGGTTTTATGAGTTGGGATGGTAAGAAGGTTGAGAGAGTTATTTTGTCAGAGTCTTATCACTCTTGATTCTTGAGAGAAGAGGGTTGAGGCAGGTTGCAGATTCATTGTGTATGACTTGTGTCATGATAAGTGCCTTATATTTTATTATCGCTTGAATGGGGAGCCAGTGCAGGTGTTATAGAATTGGAGTGATGTGGTGCTCATCTTGAAATTCGGTGGATTATTCTTGCCACAGTGTTTTGTGCCATTTGAAGAGGTTGTAGGCACTGTTTGGGGGAGGCCATGGTATATAATGTTGCAGCAATCAAGTGAGGGTGTGGTTATTGCTTGGCAGATAGTGCGGAATGGGTCAGGGCAAAGAAGTGACTGGAGGTTCTTCAGTGTTTTCAATTTACAGTAGATGGATTGGACTGTTCTTTTTATTTGTGTTTGAAAGTTGAGTTTCTGGTCAAGGATTATGTCCAGGTATTTGACTTTGTTTTTAAACGCTAATGGTGAAGTCTTTGAATATTAAGGACTGAGGAAGTGAGTGTGTAGGGCCTCTGTTTTTTCTTGATTAATGAGGAGGTTATGCAATTGGAACCACTGTTGCACTTTAGCAAAGCATTTGTAGATGTTTTTGAAGTCTGGTGCCAAGGTGTCAAATGGTGTGAAAAATATGATATCTATGTAGATCTGATACTGTATCTTGCATTCATCAAAAATCTGGCATATGGGTTGGAGAAAGAGGTTGAATAAGACTGCTGATAGGATTGAACCTTGAGGTACTCCCTGTTGTAGAATGAATGGGAGAGAAATTCTGAAGCCAATTCTTACTTGCCAAGTTCTATGTTCCAAGTAGGAGTGGAACCATCTTAGTGTGGTATCTCATAGGCCAATGTTGTGTAGTCTATGTGGGAATTGATGGTGTGGTAAGGAGTCAAAGGCTGAAGAAATGTCCAGGAGGATCAGTAGGCAACCTTAGGTAGTGTTCTGTGTGTAGGTTAGAACCGAGTCAAGCAGGGATGTGAACAGAGCTTCCACTCCATGGTTTAATTTAAACCCATGATGGTAAGGTTCAAGGGGGGTATGGTCATCAATGAAATCTTGGAGATGGTTTTGTACAAGTTTTTCAATTATCTTTGATATGAATGAGATACTTGACATCAGTCTACTGGTGACGTGCAGTCTAGTTTGCTTCCTTTTAGAACAGGATGAATTAAGTTTCTCTTTAATGAAATGGGGAATTTTCCCAGGGACAGGGATGTATGTATTATGGTCTGTAGGGAAGGGCTGAGGTGTGCTTTTAATCCAAGTTACAGGGCAGGGATCCATGGTTGAAGTTGTGCTAAGGTTTTTTATGGGACTCAATATTTTCTAGCGATGGGAGGTCAAATTCTGACCAATTGGCCCAAGAGGTGATATTCGTCTCAAAGTTAATTGGATGATAGGTGCTGGGAGAGTTTGCCTGTTATTTAGTGCAGAGGTAGTCTGCTATGTCCTGCGGAGTGATAATGTCTTGAGGAAGCAGTTTGAATGGTTCATTCAGGAGGGATTTTGCAACGGTGAAAAGTTCTCTGGGTTTGTTTACTGATCATGTGATGATGTTATCATGGTATTCTCTCTTCCTTCCGAGTGTTTTTTCACAGTATATATGTTGTTTTTCTTTGTAAATAGTTTGGATGATGGGTCTCGAGCACCTCTATTTGCATTCAAGCCGATAAAGTCCCTTCTTCTGTTCCAGCAGGAGTTTCAAGAACCATGGGACTTATTTCAAGCCTTCTTAGATGGTGCTTGAGCTGCAGTGGCCACAATCATGTTCCATCCTTCAACCTGAGAGTCAAAGTCAGAATCTTCAAGCTTAAGCATTTCTAGTTAATGAGTCCTTCCTCAAATCAGTCACTCCTCATCAAACTTTCAGAATCTTTGGTTTGTAGAAGGTGCTATTGGGGATTTTGTTCTATGGTTTGTGCAAGGGATGGAAAAGAGAATGACCGCATGGTCTGACCAGGGTACTGAGAGTATTGAGGAGGATGCTTGCTTTGCATCCATTGCAATGGTTTGAGGCATGAAAATCATGTCCAAAATGTTTCCTTTATTGTGGGTTGGAGAAGTGAGAATTTGGGCTAAATGTAGAGTTTCCATAGCTTCCAGGAAGGCAGAGGATTGCTTGTGGGGTATCGAGGATAGGTTCAAGTCGACAAAGAGGATGAGGAGGTGATGGATATTTGGTGAAGAGCAGGCTGCTTCTAATAGTGTGGATAGATCCACAGCATCATCATGAGGGGCTCTGTATACTAAATAAAGTGAAATAATCCCATTGGAAACTTTAAGGGTGCCCATGCTAGCAGTATAATTAGATTCAATGGTGTCGAGTTCTAAGCTGCTTCTTGCTATGATGCAGACTCCTCCGCCTCTACTCGTTGATCTGTTATATTTGTGAATGACATATGATGGTGGGCAGAGCTGGTTAATGAGGAAACTGTCCATATCATTGAACCAAGTCTCAGTGATGCATAGGATGTCTAGTTCATGATCTGCGATAAGGTCAACTAACATCTTGTTTCTGGCAGAGCATACATTGATGAGTGCACATTTTAGAGGTATGTTTATTGTGTTTGGTAGGGTATCTTCCTAGGTGTGGAGGCAAAGTTAATCTTTGATAAGGAGCATTTCCGTCTGTGTTGGAATGTGTGCCTTTGAAACTGTTGGTTGATGCTAGGATTGAGCTTATAGGTGTGAATTATTGATATCGATATAGTGCAGTCTATTTACACAGAGTCTATGAGTAGTGCTGATAGGAGCATGAATATTATTATTCTGGTGAGTAAGAAGAAGGAGTGCCTGACTGTTGGTTCCTTCCTTCATTGTCCTGGATACGCTGTTGCTAGTATAAGACTGCTCCACTGCTGCTTGGTATTCCCTCCTTTTGCTGCTCAGAGTGAGTGTTTTGTGTATTGATGTGTCTGCTTGGAGTGGCTTCCGGGATATTCTGGGTCCGGTGGCAATCGTTAATGTTTTGCCTTATACAATGTTATTGATTTACAAGCTTGGTCATGCCTTCCTGCTGGTCTGATGAGGTCCCCGCCTAAAGGCCACGCCAAAGAGCCCTCTGGTGAGGCCCTCAGGTGCGGACCCACCAGACATGGGTGCGCCTTGAATGCTATGAATTTTAAAAGTCCTTTCCAGGGCTTGCCGGGTCAGGTGGATCAGAGCGGGGAGGAGCTCCCTTCCACTCTCACCAGTTGTCGATCTTCCCACACTGTGATCATTTCCAATGATCTTAAAAGTGGCTAAACAGGCAAAAAAAGTGACGGTGAAAGCCAGAAGGAAACTTGGGTGCATAGGGACAGGAATGGCCAGCAGGAAAAAGGAGATGATAGTGCCTTTGTATAAGTCTTTGGTAAGACCTCATTTGGAATACTATGTGCGATTTTGGAGACCACACCTACAAAGGATATAAACAGGATGGAGTCGGTGCAGAGGGTGGCTACCACTGGTCTTCATTATAAGCCATATGGGGACAGACTTTTAAATACCTCCATGACATAAATGCATGGGAGGAAAGCCTCTTTCAATTGAAAGAAAGCTCTGCAACGAGTGAACATAAGATGAAGGTGAATGTGGATAGACTCAAGACTAATATGCGGAAATATTTCTTTACGGAAAGAGTGGTAGATGCATGGAACAGTCTCCTAGTGGAGGTAGTAGAAACGAGGACAGTATCTGAATTCAAAAATGCATGGGACAAACACAGAAGATCTCTTAAGGAAATAAAGGAACCACGGCAGTTGATCTGGAAGGGCAGACTAGATGGCAGAAAAAGACCATATGGCCTGTCATGTTCTAAGTGGGTGCTTGTACTTATTACAATGTGCCCTCACATAATCTTATGTGAGGGCACCATCAGAAGTCTCTCCGCCTGTGAGCACATGGAATGGTTCAGGAAATAGGTTTACATTTCTTCTAAGTTGGTGCCCTGAGTCCAAAATCTCATGCTGAACTAGAAACTACAGAGGAATTATGTCTTTCTTTCTCTCGCATGCATTTCCTCTTCTAGGAATATGCATGAGGAAAACATTTTTGGTTCATTTTGACTTAAAAAAAAAAAATCCTGAAAATCAAATTAAGTTCATTTCACATATGTTTAATAAAAAAAATGTTAAATACCTGTTAATTAATAGAATAAATGGTCAGTTGCAAGCTTTGCAGCAGACCAGTATTTCAGCAATTAAGGATTCTTTTTCTATTCATTATGTTAGAAACCCTGGAGATTTTTTCCAGGGTTAATTTTGTGTATTATGCGGGGGGGTTTTATTTCCCCATAACACACCTACTGTCTGCTGAAATTCTTTCAGCTAAAGATTTTAAAGAGGTGTTGCTAATTGCTGATGTGATTTGTGATAAGGAAGCTTATCATAGTTCAGGAAGGAGCTATAATAGAGGTGAAGTGACTCTGAACAAGCAACCTGTCTGTTCTGGTAGAAATAATAAAACAGAATGTTTCCATAAAAGACTACCAGTCCCAGAATGCACCAGGTTTCCAACAGCCATTAGAAGAGCTGAAGTGGGGAAACGTGTGTTCAATCAGGAGGGCTATGAGGTAATCCCCAAGCACTCATCTCCAAGGACAGGACTTGATTCAGCACAGCTGCGCTGTGCTAGGGTGGAGCATTCATCTAAGCAGGATAAAAGAAAAGCTTATTCTACAGAGAATCATCATCTTGATCATCAGAAGCACCTGGATCATCCTGACCATCATCAACAGCAGAAGCCAGAGCTGACGGACAGAGAGAGCAAGAAACACTTTGGAAGAAAGAAGAGAAAAGCATTTGGGAGGTCTAAAGGAGTCCATAGCAGTACGTATACTGGGAGGCATTCCAGAGGCAAGCATACACCACTGGACTGGGGAAAGCCAGAGGAGTGGGGCTGCAGAGCCAGGAATCCCCGGACGGCACCTGTGAGGGAGACGGCTGTACTTGGAAGGGACCCTAAGACCAGTGCAAGAAGGTATGTGAAGAGAGATCCAGTGTCCAGGGATCTTGACTGGAAGGCTGGACATAAGAACTGGACTACATACTGGCCAGGATATTTAGAGAGGAACTCTAACAGCAATGGAAGCTCAGGTATGAACACTGATCTATGCCCTAGCTCTTCACTGGGAAGACAGCAGGGAAACAAGTATTGTCCTGAGAGTGTTCCATTGAGAAATTCCTCTGTGCCAATCCATGATATTGAACCCATGATAGTTGAAGAAGGGGAAGATGTTATAAATGGGGACTTTGAATACATGGATTGCTCTCTGTCTAAACTTCTGTGGTAATATGCCGTTACAAAATACAACAACCATCACAAAGAAATATAAACTTGTTCTTTAATCTACTCAGAAAAGCTTCTGAGTAGGATTTGAGCCACGTAATAGAAAGTAAACCAGCCAAGAGGGTTTCAGCTGGTAATTGTTAGCAATTGTGCCTTGCCTAATTGCCGGTGAGCTCTGAAGGGACACTTCTGAGTGTGTGTGAAGATACAAGAAGTTATCCCTGAAAAAGAACAGGTTTTTTTCCTACTTTGTGGTTTTGTTTGTTATTTGAAGCACTGTTAAGAAGATATTAGCAGGAGCCTACAGAAAAGACCTTTCTGTTCCCATCAAGGTCTTTATGCTTTGATTTGATTGCTTAACAAGTTCAGCTGTTGTTTTTTCTTATTTGTTTTTCTAAGTATAATACTGAAAGCAAGTATTCCTTTTTATGTGCTACCAAGTATATCTGTGTTGGGAGAAATAACCCCATAAATAAAATATCTTCTTTGCTTTACATTCGAGCAAGCACAACTAATTTATTGTGAACGGCTGAGTCTGGTATGAATGGACTACATTTCCCACAATCCTTTGCAAGTCATATTAATATTTGCCTTTGCCAAGACTGTGGACATTCTCACCTAGTGCCCCTGTTTACAGATTTCAATTCAAAAGTGCTTTTATTTACCATCTAAACAGCAGAAAGAGAATCCTGATGGAGATGGCGTTGATGTTCAAATCACGACTAACATTTGGAGTTAGATTAATTTTTTGGAGGATTCTTCAGATGTTATTGCTAAAAGGGCTACATTGTTAGTGTCTTTCCTGTCTGTAGCTGATAAAATGAAGGTGTTAAAAACTTTTTTTCAAACATAAAGAATTTGCTTTTGTGGTCGGAAGTTGAATATGTTCCCGGATGTTTCTAGGAACACTCAACTTCGGAGAAATAATTCTTGGCCTTGAAACCTATATTTATCGGAATGGGTGCAACTTTCTTTTTACGTTTCCCATGTAAGTGTGTCATCACTTGGCATGAGAATATGTATTTCTTTTATGTTTCATTTCATTTGGAGACATTTTTAGTAGATAAATCAGCGGTTGTGGGGTCTAAGTAACTGATTAGCCACAGTTTAAATTGAGGGGGTCTCTCCCCTTTGACCTCCTTAGTATTGCCTAAAAATGTGATAACATATAATGTTCCTCCTTTGTTCTCATGATGTGGACTGCTGCTGAATCGCATACCTTTGGGTTGTGTTTTTTCTGGGGGGTTTTGTTATATTTATGATGTGGGGCTATAACAGCATGCTTTGTGTACTTATTTTGTTTTGTATATTTGCAAAAGCTCAATAAAAAAATAGAATACAGTGTGCACTAAACTGATATAAACAAAATTATACTACCCTGTAGTCAGGGATTCATTCATAATTACATAAAACCAATCCCCACAAACTCACTAAACTGATATAAAGGCACATTTAGGGAAGTCTGCTTATGTGGTTGCAGTGATGTCCTAGTGAAAACATCTGCAAATCTATGCCAGTTTTAGATGAGAGGTTGGGCATGTGTAAGTCTGATGTAAACCTGACATATTCCTGCCCTCACCATGAAAGTGCAAAGAAAGAAACTCAGGAAGCACATGGATGGGCACAGGACTGGCCCAAGGGTTTCTGCTGCCCCAGGCAGAAGCCACAGCCGTGACACCTCCCCCCACCCCCGATGTACCCCCCCCCCCCCCCACTGCCGATTCCATTGACGGGACCACTAAGTGCGGCAGTGGCAACAGCGGCCTGCAGCAGGCTATGTGCTTTGGTACACATGGCCTGCCACTTCTGACCCCTCTCCAACACAACATCTTGTCGGAAGGTAATCAGGAGTGGCATGCCTTGTGTGCCACAGGCACCGTGCCACCCACAGAGCTCAGCTGCCCTAGGCGGCCGCCTAGCCCACCTGACAGTCCGGCCCTGGACGGGCATTCATGTGCAATGAGAGGGTCATTTCATAAAGATACACAATGTGGAAGCCCAGCAACCTACACTGGGGATGAAGTAGGGCATTCTTGTCAAGGGAAGAGGAAAAGGAGCACTTCTGGGGAGCAGGTATACCTCTGGGAGTGGACAATTTTAGTCTTACATGTGCATCCCTATATGAAATCAGGAATACACTTATAGATTTTGGTGCTGCCGTGGCTATACCCTTTACATCCCCCCATGCAACACAGACATAATGCAGACATTCACATGTAAAATGGGCCTCTTTCTAAACTGGTCTTTTACATATGGATGTGATTTATACATGTAAATGGTCAAGTAAGGTCTCTAAAATAAAAAAAAAAATTGCGCACGCTAAGAGGGTTAAGGCATCTTAACAAAACAGAATACAAGCTAAGAAATGCTCATCTCTACCTTCTCCATACAAGCCACACCAGGAATAGAATAATGCTTTATGGCCCATTCTGATGGAAGGTATGTTTGGGATAATATTCGTAACAAAATTAAGAGTAGAAAATTTATTCCGTGGCAGAGCCCCATATTCATTTTCTGGAGATCTATTTTCTAAAGGTGGCTTGTAGAATTACTGATCCTCTGGTGAAATCTAAGAATTTAGTGAGTTTAGTGCTTGTGAAAGGTGCCAGACTGACTACACTAGAAATTGGAGTCCTCTGTTTTCTAGAAAACAGGTACTATACAAGCAGCAGTCCTGTCAGCTTTCTCATGCTGACTTGTCAGTGCGCATCCACCTTACTCTCCATGGACACCTTCAGTGTTGTCTTCACGCCAGTGAAATCTGGGACATGTCTGGTAACAGTCCAATGATGGTGTCTTTCCTAACATGGTTACTGAGCTACCATGACCACCAACCAACTTTATGATGGTAATGACTTTTGGTCACACTACAGCCAAGTTGGACTTTACCCCATGATCTAACCTTCTGCCAATACCCCGAGTCCAGCTAGCATCTTCAACAAGAATCACTGAATGACCAACTGTGGAAATGGAAAAACTGTAAAACCAATGAATCAGAAGATGGAGAGTCAACGTTTCGCCTTAATATTTTGTCTCAGACTAACAGAAAATGTGTTACTGATTTTATATTAATTTGGAAAGAATTTGTCCATTTATTCTGAAATTATAGAAGTTATTTTTTCTTTTGTCAAGAAACATTTTACCGGTTATTGACTAGCAACAGGAAGGTGGTGTATGAAACTACATAATGTTTTAAAACATATTTAAAAATAGCAAACATCTGAAAAACTGCCTCAAAGGTCATTTTTACACAATCCTTAAATCCAATCTACCCGATTGAGCTCAAACAATTATAAAACTTTACCATGGCAATAGACTCATTTCTTTTCATTACTTACCCACAGTTGTGGCAACAAATCTTTAATTACATTCATTACAGAGTTTCTCATATTCCTTTTTTTACACAAATGCCCTTTGTTTTAATTTTTTAGCACCCTCCTTACTACAATGATGAATATGCTGACCACCAGCAGAGTAAAACCAAGTGTTTTTCTCATTTTTATATACAATTAAAAATTAACATTTTAAACCCTTTTTCCAGTGGCTAGAAAGATATTATGGAGGTAATTTTATAAAAGCCTTTTTACAAATGTCAAAGAGCTTTTATAAAAAGAGGTTAATGCACAGTGATTAGAATGCACAGACCTTTTACACAACTCATATATAAGCATGCTCTGGGGCGGAGCTTGGGCTAAGCACGGGCGGAGTCACAATTTACATATCTATTGTATAGAATACATGCGTATGCACACTCTTCATGCTCTAACATTTACCCCTGCTCCTGCCTAATGTATCTTTATAAAACAGGCACCTATGAGACCTTGATGCATACAATACCTGCTATAAAATTAACTCCCCCAACACGTCTGCAAATCCCATATTAGCTGCTTCCCTCTCCCTATCCTGTGAATTAGAATTTCTTAAAACTGTCCTGTGACCCCCACAGCTAGTTAGGTTTTCAGGTCATCTACAATAAATGCAGAATATGTTTGATACATGAATATACAAATTTATGTTATGCATATTCACTGTGGACCTGACTGGCCATGGGTCAACAGGAGAGGTTTGGAAAGCTTCTATGGTAACCTCTATACAACATAAGTTTAAATATTTAAATAACATCCACAAGCCTGGGGCATTAAAAGATTATAGCCAGACATGAGAACATTTCAAAAGATATTCTTAGAACATTTGACAATGAAAAGTACTTTGTATTTTAAAGGAAAATTGTAGCATATAGTTAAAGAAAACTATGCAATCATTCCGCAGTTATGAAAAGCGCAGATTCTACACGTGATTCATCATGAGCTATGCCTGATGTATGCGAGACTGACCACGGAGCTAGGAAAAAGACAGACATGACCACTGCCTGACAAATCCCATATGGATATTTGGAAACCATCCTCTTTCCTTTTAAGAAAAATTAGACAGAGTTCAGCAACCAAAAGGAACTCAGGATTTTCTTTAACACAAGCCATGAGCTTTCACAAAATCCTCTCTGTTGTGTGCTATACATTTTTTTTTTAATTTTATCTTTATGCAATTTATACAAATGAAACCAAGAATAGATCTTGTACAGAACTGAGTAGGGTTCACACATATATAACACAGGAAATAGCAAAAAATAAAACACCCACCTGGGATAAATACCACCCTACCCATTCCAGCCCACTGCTAGAGGGATACCCATTTAGGTAAATATTCATAAACAGTTCATCAAGGAAAATAAATAGACATTACAGCCAGATTATCATAAAGTTCAGAGGCCTCCGAACATTGGGTGTTCAAGAAGGCCAGCAGCCGGGAGGGTTCATAAAAATATAGGAAAATGAACGAAATTTAATCATGCACTTGCATGGATATTTCAGGAAAAAGACTGCTCCCAGCTGCTGGACTTCCAGACAAAGAAGGAGAGACTCTTGATATGCCTCTGTTATGTCCCTTTTGCAAGGTTGGCAAATATACAGACTGGGAGACCCCGAAACAGCAAATTTCTGTTCCTAAAAAAATAATTTCAAAAGCTATTCTTTGTCTGACAACAAGGCAAACGTAACTAACAAGATAGAGGGGACCACAGGCTCTTCCTGAGACCTTTCTAAAAGAGCCAAAACATTAAAGCATGTGGCAAACCAGTAGATTCCCCCGTGGATGATACTTTTTTACGTGAAGGTAGGCAATACACCTTCACCACTGGGGGGTGCGATTCAACAGGTAGTCAAGTCTCAATCAATCAGATAAGCATGGAACATACCCTGCGCTGACACAGTCAAAACCTTGAGAAAGTTAATCAGACTCAAATTTGCTGCCCTAGATACATTCTCTAGTTTAACCTTAACAGTAAAAAGATTCTTAATGAAGGAATCCGACTGCCCCTGCAATGCAGTCACTTTAACTTGAGTCTCTGAAATTACAGTCTGAGCCACCAAAAACCTGGAAGCATTCTCCTCAATCGCCATAGAGTTACCTTGGATTTTCGAAGAAAGAGATGAAATCTGAGACACCAAGGCTTCCCCCAGCCGCACTATTGCTGGCCAAATCGATTCAAGAGTAAAGGTCTCAGGGAGTGCTAGAGAAAAAGAAAAAGTACTTCCAAGTTGCGCGGCTTCTCTTTCCATACTTCCCAACATGGGGCCTCCGCTCTGTACAGCAGTCAACCTGCTGCCCAACATCCTGCCGGTAACCCCCAAAGCATCAGTGGAATGTAGCTGTTCCGGGGTAATCGAAGCTCCAATCAACTGAGCTCCCAGATCTGAGCCTTGACAGAAAGAAGTCTCACTCTGCGATGGGGGGCTTCCTGCTGCAGACCACTGGGAGATATTTGTAAGCATGCTGCCTATGGAGAACGTCATGAATAGGAGAAGAGAGATGAAATGCCCTAAGCAGTCACTGAACCCTCCAGCCCCGACGAAACTGTAGCAGAGTTTACCTCCCCCAACACAATTAGCTGCTGAAGCAGATGGCTGAAAAAGGTATCCAACAGCCCATCGACCATAGCAAGCAAAGGAAATGAGGTTGGAGGGGTCTGTGAGGGTTGCAGAACCCCTTAAGCCTTACGTTTCCTCCCCATTAGGCAATCCAGTCTACTCACATATGTCTAACAAGCACCAACTTATACACTGCAAAACCGATCAATGACCATCCTCTGCAGTAAACACATACATTCCTGAGCTATTCTACACACTATGATATACATAACCCCTGGGGTAATTTTGGCATCTAAAAAGGCCTTTATGACATCAATGAATAACAGTGGGGAAAAAATTGCCTTATATCCTAAATCAAAACTTTGTACTGTATACTGTTGACTACTGTGATTCTCTTCTGGAAGGTTCCACCCAGTACAATCTTAAAAGCTTGCAACTTTACAAAAGAAGGCTATAAGGCTGCGGCTATAAGAATTTCCAAGTCTTCAGATCATATGACTTTTAATAGAGCAAAAATGGCTGCCAATCGCCAGTAGAATCAAATACAAAATTGTGTCACTTACTCACAAAATTTACTATGCAGGTAGTCCATTGTATTTACATTCATGGATTAATCCATATTACTCAACCCGATTGCTACTTTCTTCTCAACTTAATCTATTCCATTCCCATCAAGGTTTATACTTGAACTAACAAAACATGCTGCTTTCAGCGTTTTGGCCTCTGCTTGGTGGAACAGTCTTCCACCATCCCTTTGCTCTGAAAGCGCTACAAAAATATTACAAAAAGGAATTTTTGAATGGTTGTTCAATAAAACTTTTCACCCTTGGGTAAGTGGGCAGAGACATTTAATATTGGCTTGATTTTTTTTATGTCATTAATCAATGTGTTAGGTATTAATTGTTGTCATATTCCTTTGTTACGGTTAACTCCTATGTCACTTTATTGTTTATGTCTGTCATTTTATTTTATTGTACTATGATTCATATATTCATCTCTGAGGCTATTTTATCTGGACTGTAAACTGTTCTGATGGTCTTTGGCTAAAGGGTGGCATACCAAACACTAACTAACTAATTAATTGATTACGTACGTAACAAAACTGTAGCAAAATTATCAAAAGGAGTCAAGGTAAAGATTCAGAAACATTATCAATAGAAGCAAAGCATTTAGACCCCTATTTACTAAGGTGCAGTAACTGTGGGGATCGCAGCACTTTTGGGAAGGCTGTCATGCAGTTAATACAGAACAAAGTTTACCACCATGCGTCAACTATACGGCAGAAGATGCAGAATGCGTTAGCTACACCTCCGCTGCATTAATTGATCTGTGGCACTGAGGAGGGGGACTTAAAGATCCATAAATAGGTTTGGTTAGAGCAGTGGCATAAATTCTGCCCAAGCAGCCCCCGCAATACAGGGGGGGGGGCAGTGCAGAAAGGGGGGCTGCTCAGAGGCGGTGGCAGCAGGGTGGCAAACTTACTTTATCACGTTTGCCACACTGCTCCACCCTTGAGCTCAGTGGCTGTTCCTTGCGGGGCTGAAGTCTCGTGATAACAGCCGCACCATAAGACTTTGATCCAGTGGGGAATAACCACCAGGTCCGCAGTGAACTAATAGCGCGGAGCAGTATAGCAAACACGAGGTACGTTTGCTTCAGCTGCGCCACATGGCTGGGGGGGGGGGGAACGCCACTGCAACAATGGGGGACCCTCAGCAAAATTTGGCTTGGGAGCCCCTCATTGTAACTTACGCCACTGGGTTAGAGAAGTGGTTTTTCATCTCCACTGTTTTTCAGGATATCTAAAAAAAATATGCATGAGGAATGGAGGCAATGGGCACAAGTTTATTTCAGATATATTCGTTGTAAATATTCTAAAAACCTGATTGGCTAGGCAAGTCCCAAGAACTGCTCTATCCTAGATGCCAAACAGCAGCGATATATGCGGACAGAAGAAGGCCCATGTAGTATGATAGACAGCAGAGCAGCCCAGATATCTATATTGAGTTGTTTTCTTTATGTAACGCTCATGAACAAGTTACATGGCACATTTACCAATGTGTGCTAACCATTAGTAGGAGGTTTGCTGCGCATAAGTGTGCCGAGCTAACCCACACTAAAAATCTGATGCTAACTAGCTATTGAGCGACTGGGCAGGGACTGGGCGGGATGGGGAAGAACATTGCAGTATATTGCAGTTAACATGGGCATTATAACATTTGCATGATAATTGCAAATGTTGCTCTTAGTGTGGATGAACTTAATGCCACCTCAAGAGGTGGCACTAAGTACGCCCGGGTGCCGGTTTGCATGGTCTGGTACACTAGCAATACATTAACAGCAGGGGGGGATGGACACGCACATCCCCTAAAGTTAGCACAGGCCTCCATGCTAGTTTCTAAATTATTTCTTTACAGTATAAAAAAAATATTGACTGAAAGATTTGCATTGGAGGGCAGGATCCATAAAGATGAAATGCACCTGGAAATTCCTGGAAATGTTTTTTCCATGTTGGACTCGTCGCAATCCAGAGATCAGCACATATGGTCGCACTGTTATTTAGCTTTTTATATAGGAGCAAGCTTTTTAGTAAACATGCCTCTATATAAAAAAAATAACAATACGGCCATATGTGTTGATCTCTGGCCTGCCAACATGGAAAGATGCATTTCACCTTACGAGGGTTGCTATTTATATTTCTGGCCTTAGCAACAGTAAGTGTTGCCAGGCGCCATCCAATGGTTCCATTGGAACACTGACATTGTTGAACATAACCTTATTCAGAACATTTTATCATTTGAGCGTGATTTGTTGTTTACAGTAACTTGAAAAATTCATCTCGGGCGAAAAATGGAATTAACTCGTGAACATTTTCGTGCGATTATTTTTCATAACTTTCGACGTGGATTATCAAGACAAGAGTGCATCGATGAACTTAATTTTTTATACGGCGATAAAGCACCATTCTACAGCACTGTAAAAAACTAGTATAACAAATTCAATCGTGGCCGACGTTCGCTCCAGGACGAATTCCGTCAGGGTCATCCAAAATTGGTTGTTCTGCCAGAAAATATCGATGCTGTGTGTGAACTGATAAAGCAAGATCATCATGTGACATACCGTGAGATTGAGGCATCTTTGGGCATTAGTATGACAAGCATCAATAAGATATTGGATGATCATTTGGCCGTAAAAAAGATTTGTTCACGTTGGATCCCGCATAATCTGACAAACGCTCAAAAGAAGGCTCAATCAAAAGATCGGTGCAAGGAAATGTTGAAAAAATACATTCAAGGTTCATCAAAGACTGTGTATAACATCTACACAGGTGACAAATCATGGATCTATGCATATGAGCCCGAAACAAAACAGCAATCGACTGTATGGGTCTTCCAAGACGAGCCAAATCCAACAAAAGTTGTTTGAGGAAGAAGCACATTGAAGCAAATGGTTGCCTGTTTCTTCGGCATTACCAATCACGTGGCGACAGTGCCGTTAGAGCAACATAGGACGGTCAATTCTGAATGGTACACGACCATTTGTTTACCAGAAGTCTTCGGAGAAATTCGGAAAAAGTCGAAGAAGAGGCGAATAATTCTTCATCATGACAATGCGAGCTCTCACACATCGGCTCAAACAAAGGAATTTTTGACCGGCCAAAACATCGAATTGATGGGTCATCCACCGTACAGCCCTGATTTGGCACCCAATGACTTCTTTTTATTCCCGCACATCAAAAACAAATTAAGTGGTCAATGATTTTTCAACACCCGAAGATGCAGTTGATGCATTCAAAACACACGTTTTGGAGTTACCTCAATTGGAGTGGAAAAAGTGCTTCGAAAATTGGTTCAAACGCATGCAAAAGTGTATTGATCTTCATGGAGAATATTTTGAAAAACAATAAAACCAAATTTCAATCATAAATATTTGTTTTTTCATTATTAGGCCAGAAATATAAATAGCAACTCTCGTATGGATCCTGACCTCCAATGCAAATCTTTCAGTCAATATTTTTTAAAAATTGCAAATAAGTAATTTAAAATGTCATTCAAAAAAAATCCAGATTAAAATGAATGTCTTGGGTTTCGGCTGGGTGCTAGAGGAACATGGAAGCAAAATGCCTCACTAAGGGCCCTACAAAGAATTAGTAAAAGCAAAGTCTTGAAAGCATGTGAATTCAATGCACAAAGCGCTATGATATGCCTCTTTCCTCAATCCCTGATCATAGTGCTCAAGAAGAACTTGGAATAAGTGCACTTCATCAACACCACTCTGCTATGATCAACCTATCATCGTAGAAAGATTAAGGAAAATCAAGAGGTTTACTGTGGGGGGGGGGGGGTTTTGGGGGGGGTAGAGGGCTACTTTTTACATTTTGTGAAAAGCAAAAGGATTGTCCTGTTCTGCAATCTCCCCCTCCCCTTCAGAAAAAGAAAGTTTCCAGTAATAGTCCACCACTTTCAACTGTATCTACAAAATTAATTGAAATTTTTATTTATATACCCCATACTCAGTGAAGCAGAAATATATTTAAGAGGATGACTGACATCTGGGGATTACACGTAGGCTTAATTATAGCACCGGTGGTTTCTGTAATGTTGTAGAGTTTCAGACAACATTCTGTTCTGTTGTTGAGTACAAGCTTGATGTCCGAGTATCACACAGTGCTGTCCTTACTCTGGTTCCTACTACTACTATTGAACATTTATATAGCATTACAAGGTGTTTGCAGCGCTGTACAAACATATAAAGAAGACAGTTCCTGCTTGTAGAGCTTACAAATCTAATCAAGACAGACAGAACAATACAAGAGAAACAAGGGGGGGGGGGTTCAAATAGGGAAGGAGACACGAGGAGAACAAAGAATTAGGATGCAAGTGCGGCCTCAAAAGAGGTAAGCTTTTAGTATGGATTTGAAGAGGGGGAGAGAAGAGAGACTATGGAAAATACTCAGAGTTAAATACCAAGGAAATTTACCAAACAAACTAGGTATGAAATATTTGTGTGTATCTGTTCATGCTGTACCAGGGAAGAAGTGTTGCCCTTTTTAACTAACCTTATTCTAATGATACCTTATGCTCGGATTTCACTTTGAGATGTGCAAGTAACATACTGCTATAATCATTAGTGAAGATCATAGATCAACATGTAAGAGTCATGCAATGTAAGCTTGGCAGAAATGATGTCAATTCTAAAATTTTCTCTCTCTCCAGTCTTAATCAGTTGGGGATTAGGATCAGTCCAATGGCTCAAAGGCTGCAGAACAAGCCACTAGGGTATTTTTTACTTCATAGAAGGAATTTAAGGGGATATTTTTGTTTGTACCTACTGAAACAGAGCATGTAATAGAAGAAGGCTTCAGTTAATCACGGATCCACAGAGATGGAAACTGGAAGATGACATCCAGCCCAACATCCTCTGACTCCAAGCAAGACCTTCTGAACCACCTGGCTGGGAAACGGGAGATAACCTAATCAACTAGCAAGTTTGTTATTTTCTCAAAAACGGAAGCAGGTGACGTCCATAAAGTGATCCTTTTTTTTTTTTTTTTTTAGGCAAAAGTATTTTCCTAAAAGTAAAAAAAAAAAAAAAAAGCTAAGTGATGATGTTTCAGAATTTGGGTTTGTGGATCACCATCAATGACAGTTTTATGTGATGCCATACAACGGAACCTGGGTTCTTATTGCAGTAAAATTCAGATACAGAGTTGTGGAAATAAAAAGGGATCTTACTATTCCTATCCCAGTAACAGTAAAATGCAAGAACTATTGCAAAGAACAAATATACCAATTAAATCCAGTACTGCACCACACTCGCCGCCACATTCCTGCAGCATCGTTTGGGGGAACTCCGAGTGGGCTCCTGGCACTTCATCAAGTCCTAGGTGACGTTCCAAAGCTGGAAATTTCTGGGACCCCCTTTTTATAACCTCTCAACTAGCTTAGTGTAACCAG
Source organism: Ichthyophis bannanicus (assembly GCA_033557465.1). Lineage (NCBI taxonomy): Eukaryota > Metazoa > Chordata > Amphibia > Gymnophiona > Ichthyophiidae > Ichthyophis > Ichthyophis bannanicus. Next base: position 110,402,099 of record CM066049.1, on the reverse strand, counting down.
ATATATGTGGGGATTTTGCAGTGGGGGCTGGGCTAGCTGACGCAGTCAGGATGTGCGTAGAGTATTTTTCCCCTCTGAGGGTTCTGGGACTCATTGATGATGTCACAGAGCATAATAGTCCATACCTGAGGAAATTAGAATCTTAGGGAGGTGAATCTTTAGTGTCAGGTGGTGTCTGTGCTTCGAATGAATGTGGTTGTGCATTGCCTGGTCTGAGCGAGGAGGCTTCTGGATGAATGAATTTTGGGAAGTTTGATAGGTTTGCTATGAGCTTGAGTGAATATAAAATGGGATAGGAGTGAAATAGAGTCATTTGAAGTGTTAATTTTGTAGTTTTCAGGTGAGTTTAGATAAAGATTTCTTTTGAGGAGTTTGGAAGAGGAGAAAAGGGTTTAGATCTGAGAGAAGCTTCAGATAGGTATTATAAGGGAATTAAATCGTCCAAGAAATTAAAATTTAAATCTCCTTTTTGAACAAAAGTAGTTAAAGAGTTCAAGCAAAATGGAAAACTAGTAGTAGATTAAGGAAGCTAAAAGGTTATAGAAGTATACCAATAGGGGTAGAGAAAGAAAAGAACAAGAATTTAGAGATGTTTTTCAAATTAAGTGCTTTTTTCTCGGACACAGTCTGTAATGCTAGTGAGACTTAAGGGGAGTTGGTAAGAAGAGGTTTAGGCGATATGGAGAAGAGTAAGCTTGCATGGGTGAGAGAGTGATAAATGACTGATATTGAAAGAACAAAGGGTTGAAAGACAGTTGTGATTGAGGGTCTGGATGTATGAAAGGGATCTGAATGAGTGGGCCTTTTTGAGTGAGGGTTGTTGTTTTGTTTTGTTTTTAATCACTGAGCCTATTTTTCCCCTTTTAGTGATTTTTTGGGGAATAAAGTTAGGAAGCTTAGTGTAATATAGTTGTAGGGAAGGAAGAGATCAGCTGAGTCTCAAAGCTTAAGCCAAGGACTAGAGTTCCTAAGAAGTACCGGGGCTGCAGACAAGAAAAGACGACTGTCCACGGGCCCTGACGAGTTCCAGTCTTCAGGATGAGGAGTACTCAGATTTGCACGGTTATTTCAGCTCAAACAAACACTTGAACACTGAGATTTCCAACTAAACTGGTTTTTAAAACCAGACTGTTTCTCAAGTAGTTTTAAATATATTTGTGAACAAAAGACAGACACTATATTTAAATAATTCCATTTTATTGTGATACAAAGGACATATTTATACTTACTACATTAATTGTTACATACTTACCTGTGAGAACGTGTATGTTTTGTACTGCAACATTTCAGTATTGTAACTAATTCCACCTCAGTGACATCATATTTGATTGCCATTTTAATCATTCAATTTTCCACCGTTGTTCTTTTTCCCCCATTAACCCTTTCCAGGCCAAGCCCAAAACTCTCGGGATCCAAAATTCTGACTAAATCTTCCTAGCAAATGGTATAAAATACATCACCATAGCAGAAGGAAAATCACGATTAGAACATATTGAATAAGATGGGTACAATTTTCCTGAAATATGCAAAAATTAACCCGGCTGCAGAATGTGGATTAAAAATTTAAAGTAGGCCTTCAAAGGGTTAAAAAGTGAAATTATATTCACGGGGAAACATTGTTTCGACCCTGCATGTCACTCTTTAAAAGTTATCTACCTCGGCTACCGTGAGCCATTTATTATTTAAGGAGAAACCTGTCTGATACATAAGACTGTGGCACAGTTGACATTAGCCATTGGTGCTGACAAACCTCCAAGTCTCTAGAATATTGCACAACTTTGCTTCCTGCCAGAGGTTGGATGGTGCTTGTGAGGAACAGTCACATGTTAGTCTAGCTTCCATTCTGCAGCTAGTTTTTACTTTCCATCTGCAATCTCTATTTCCCCCAGTTCTCCTCAGGTTATCCTGGGAAGCCACCGTTGCATGTTCACAGCACCTGGGAGCAGGTCGAGGGGGAGGGGTGTCAGTCATTACATATTATCATCAGCATCTAGTGGTTCCACGTAGGGATCATGATTGCAGGGTTTAGGATTGTATCCTGGTACATGGGCCCTGGTTTAGTACTTTCGCTGCAATGACTGAACTAACGTAAATTGGGAGAAATTACGGAACAAGCAGAAAAATCCCTGGCTACTTGCAAATGAAGGTGAAGGTGCCACGTTCATGGCCCTAGTTCCAAATGAGCTGGTTGCCCAAAAGTACAGGTCAAACACTAGCCCATCACCTGGAAACTACAATAAAATGACACCCAAATGTTCGGGACCCAACTGACTGCGGAGTTGGATAAAAGGTTTATGCAGTAGAAACTGACTTTTAAATGCATAAAACTGACCAACATTTCCTCTCTTCAGCTAAAATCAGAGTGCACAAAAATCACTGAGAGCACAGATTGAGCTGGATAAAAAAGGGGGTTGGAATGGGACACATTTGAGGTGGACTTTTCAAAATCTAGACAGCACGATGATAAATTTGTGCCAATAATTACGTCCACACAAACAGCAGTCCTAAATCTAACCATGCAACTGCAGGTTAACCAGTTAGTAGTATCCAAATAGCCAACCAAAAATTAACTTGTTAAAATGAAGTGGCTAATTTTCTTCCTCAGAGGCCATTTGAATATTTTCCTTTAAAGCTTTCTTCCATTTTCTGTCTAGTGGAAAGAATGCTTAATTAATCAGGCCCTCAGATAGGCTAATTTATGCAGGATTTTTTTCTTCACATGACAGTTGTTTTAATTGATGTGCTTCAGGTAATAAACTGCCTAATGCATGCTAAATAATAAAATAAATAGTGGGGAGTATTTTTCCAGAGACTGACCGAAATGTAGTCGAGACAGACTTTGGGCTTCACATTACTCTGCATTGTTTCAGGGTTTATTTATTTTGAATTTAGCTCCACCTTTTCAGTAGTAGCTGAAGGGGAGTTACAGCCATATATATATAACCTGTCCCCAAAGGCTTAGCAGCTACGTTTGTACCTGGGAGAATGGAAGCGACTTGCTCAAGGTCACAAGACGCATTAGTGGAATTTAAATTCTTAGCCCGCTGCTCTAACCGCTAGGTTATTCCATATTATATATGCACACAGTGAAAAAAAGTGCAAGAGGCACATTTCAATTGAATTGAGTTGAAGCAGATGTAGTTGAACATACAGATCTTCCCCTCTTTTTTTTTCTTTTTCTGTTACAAAAGGGGGTGATTCCTGTATCCCTGCTCCTAATCTGACTGCCTGCAGCGTGAAGTAATGGAGGTTGGCATACCTATCCTTGAGCGGTCAAAGAACGTCTCCTCCTGAGATTTTGGAGGGAATTAAAGGGGCCCTGCTTTCAAAGGATATGTCTTTCTTTTACAGGAGTCTATGAGGGAAGGTGCTGCTGGTGCCTGGGGGGGGTGAGGGGGGGGGGAGAGTGAGGAGGCCCTCAGCACCAGGGAAGCAACCTCCCTAATGGTCATCTAGGTCATTCAACTAGGAGGGCAGCTGGGCTTCACCAAGAGAGAAGTCTGGCCAATAAGAGAAAGATGGAGTGTGTGCAGCTGAACACCGAGGACTCAAGGCTGCAGTCAGAGTCTTGAGGTACATCCCAACTCTTACCACCGAGTGGCCTTGTGCAGAGATGTGAGGGACCAGTCTCCCCATTGCAACCTGACCACCCTAACAGGAGGAGATTTTGTATTTTTCCTGAAAGAAATTGCTCATTTCTTTTACTCTCCTGGGGAGGAAAGCGATTTCCTCGTATTTTTTTCATCTCACCCTGGGATAGAGGCTTTTGAGATTTTTCCTGTAAAGTCCAGGACACTAGACTCCCTGACAATATTTAACAAGTACTGACCATTGAACTGCAAAGTGAAGGGGAGTCTTTATTACAGAGTCCACTAAAAGAAGTCTGAGTAGCCCAGCTTAGGACTCTGAAGGAATAGGTCAAAGCAACAGAGGAAATGAGTAGTTTATCGAGATAGAGAGATCCATTCATGTCTGAGGACTTGAAATAAGGACTCTTGCTTTGGACTGCAATTTACTTTTAGCAGTTTGCTTGTTTTGCTCAAATCTTTACCTGTATATACTTAAATTTGCGAGGATTAGCAATAAATGTGCTTTACTTAACAATACAGTAGCTTAACGGTTAGAGCCCTGGCTTGGTAAGCAAAAGACTAGGGTTTGATTCCCATTAGCACTCCTTGTGGTCTTGAGCAAGTCACATAACCCTCCATTGCCTCAGAAGAAAGTCCTGTCACTCTACTTCCGGACACACTGTCAAGAAATCCCAGGAGCTGCTGGGTCACCAGGAGTCAGCACGGACTCGAAGGCACACATTGCATTTTTACCCCAATAGTAACTATGGCCACACTACCTCGAGTTCACCCAATCTTGCCTGATCTCAGAAGCTAAGCAGGGTCAGGCCTGCTTAGTAATTGTATGAGAGACCACCTTAGAATACCAAGTGCTGTAGGCTTACTACATGGAAGAAAGGCCTGTCAATCTTCTCATGGTCGCACCTTGCCAAGGAAACCCAGGGGACAGTTGCAACACGAATAACTATCCACAAGGTTGCCAGGAGTTGATACTTAACAACAACCCCAGTGGTGTGGACTAGTATTTTTCCAAGTTTTGGAAATTTTGTACATGTTTTTCCAATCCAGCTAAGGAGTATTTGCCTTCCCTATGCTACCTAGACCCCTTAACTGTTATTGTACTGATAATTTTTGCTGCAAAGTCCCCATTTTTCCTGTTTTACTTTTACTTCTGTAGGATCTTTGGAACCACCTTCACACCCCCTTGGCAAGAGGTGGGCTATACAGATATATATATATATATATATTATTACTATTTTGGTACTCCACTTTGTACGTCTGTGGATAGTAAAAGTGGAATATAAGTAATATAATTAAAATTACATTACTTTTTTGGAGGGTTACACAAGAATAATGTTCCCTCAAACTTTGTACTGCAGAAATGGACCTCCTCCCTCCACCGCCAATATGGCCTCCCTATCCCTTGCCCCATAACCAAGGGGGCAGACTATACCTATGGCAAATAGGTATATTTATGAAACCACACTGTCCATTAATGTATGGTATGGTAAACAGTTCCTATCACAAAGTATTCTAATTATGATGAATAACATGTGTCAATGTTATTATCATATGGCACAGACTGATAAAAATACCACTTCATTACAGTCAAATATTTAGAGATCAGAACTTGAATTCAAACTGAATCAAGGGAGATTCACCTACGCCTACAGGACCAAGACGGGAACCAGAAAACAGAGCAGTTAAACCGGATTTCAGCTCCTCAGGCAATTAAATATTTCTTGTTCTTAGATACATAGAAAATGTTTCACAAATCAAGCTGATCAAATAGTTTGGCTGAAAGGCATTACACAAAGTACATTAATTAAATGTTTGATTTAATCATCACATTTTTTTCCAAAACAGCTGAATTTTCTATATCATTCAAAGATGCCGCCTCTTTGTAACATGTGACTGAGAAAGAAAAGAACGTTGCTGAGATCTAGTAGTGGAACCCCCTTTTGTAATAAATCCCTGATAAAAAGCAACAATGTACACGACCTTGGCTGAAGATTCATTGCTACATACAGCACAAAGGAGAAACCAGCCAGTTATAGGGAAAATTCTCAGGGCAGAAGAAGATGTTTTAATGGAAATACAGCTCTAATCTAACCTTTAATTCACCCTCTGTTCATAAATGCATGAAAACAGGATCAAATTTATTAAGCATTTCCTGAATGATACAAAAATGTGAACTCTTGATACAGTCTCTAGTGGATCATAAAATGACAGACTTAAAAACATACAGCACTAAATACAGGAACATACACTTTAATTGCTGTAAAATTAAAGTGATGGTTTTCTGTTTTTGAGACGCCGCTTTATTAGACAGGCAACAAAAACACACCCAAGAAGAACTTGTTGTCCCCTGATAGAATGGGGTTTTGGTGCAGAGGGGGCATTATAAGAGAGCTGCATTGTTTACAGACAGGAGGTCCTCAGAGAGGCTCTCTGTTTGACCGGCTTAATATTGTTCAGGTTTTAATAGAGTAATCTTACCACAAGCAGCTACATGTAAAAATCAATGCACTTGAATAAAAAGCTGCACACTACCACAAGAAAACCGGCTGCATTTAAAGTCTTTTACCTATCCTTTCACAATTTATTGTGTTTTCTATGTCTGCAAACAAAAAAAAATCCCAGACTGCACATAAATTCTCTTTGCTTTACGTGATCTTTTTTAGCCAAATTAAATCCTTTAATTGATTTGGGGTTCTAGTCCTGCCCCCACTGCTCCTGGAATTTTTTTTTCTGAAAAACTCCTGAAACGTAAATTGCCATAACGTCAGAGCTTGAAAGGATCTGAAAATATCATAGAAACAGTACTATATGTGTTTTCTTCATATAAAAATCCCTCCTCTTCCCCTCCAGTCACACAGCCCAGTAGTCTTAAAACATAGTGACACTGCACTCTCTCTGTTCTGATAAATAGGGGTATTTCTGTGTTGTGAAAAAAAGCATTATAATCGGGCTAGGGAGGAAATAGGCAGTGGGTTCTAGTAACCTTACTGTGCGAGGTCACTTTAATAAGAAAAGGCTGAATTTCTAACACCCAAATTGAACTTACCAAGGTTTGACGGGTAAAAGACTTAGAACTGCGCTCACTGCAAAGTTCCTAATGCTTCAGTAGTTATAGCATAGATTTCACTTAATTAATACCTATTTCAGTGACTAGACCTGCTAAATGAAATATCTTTTTATATTATTTTGCATGCAAAAAATGTAAGTCAGGGTGGAAAGTGTTTTGCATACAACAGACACAAAAAATAGCATTAGACATTTCAAACAGTATCCAGTAAAGGTACATTTGCCCTCTACCCTAACAATATCTTTGATTATATTTTTCTTTTAGGTAGCAAGACTATCACTAGTAATATTAAAATTCCACAATACACAACATTGTGTGAATGGCTGATATTAATTTCTGCTTATAAATGCTGATCACAAAATCGTTTCAGATAACTGTCATGGTAGCATTTTGCATATTCTGCCGATGTATTAATGTGCACTATGGCGTTATTGCATACCAGCACACAGTGCATATTGCAGGCCTCACTGCACAAAATAAGACTTGGGATACTCAAAGTGCATTGGTGAGTGATAACACCATAGTGCATGCTAGGACATTGGGTTGATTAAGTATTAAATTGCCACGGATAATGTACAACTATAATTCTGGCGTAAAAAAAAAGACGATACATTCACTGAGCCGGTTCTGATTGCACACAAAATATTTTCACACATGGTTACAGGGTTTCCAAGACCAAAACTAATCAAAATTAGACACAAACACAGAGGAATAATTACAGAAAAGGAAATTGGATTTAGCTCATGCCTTTCTCAGAGTTGAAGGCAAGTTACATTTAGGCACGGTAAGTATTTTCCTGTCCCCTGAAGGCTTAAGTCTGTTTGTGCCTGAGGAAACGGAGGGTTAAGTGACTTGCTCAAGGACACAAGGAGAAGCACTGAGATTTCAACTAGACTTCCCTGGTTCTTAGACCACTACTCTAAACAATGAAGTAAAGTAAACCATGTATTAATTTAAATTACATGTGTAGCCTTCCAAAATTGATTTGATGGTGGAAGTGACAGGGTTTTCTTGTGGTCACATGCAGATCACTATCAAATGGGTTAATATAGCAATGCAGAAGCTCAGCCCACTCCATCAAAGGTACAGACTACAACCAAATTCACCAAAGTGTGGTGATTGCAGCAACATTTTGGGAAAGCCCACAAGATACTTTAGAGAGACGTTGTCACAAAGTAATTACAATGCACTGAGTTCTTCAGTTTACCAGCCACTGTCGTGAAGTACCTTATCAGAAGGCCACATTCGCCAAAACAAATGCCAAGTTTTCCAGTGAAGCAGTATTACAGGGAAATGCTACTTGCACTGTGAAATTGGAGACTCCATTAAAAAAAATACTGATGCACCAAAGAAAAAGGACAAATTATGTCACACTTCACTTGCTATTACTCACAATACAAGTGGAACCAGTGTCTTTTGGGGAAACTGCTAGGTACGTATGACCTAGATGGGCCACTGTTGGAAACAGAATACTGGGCTTGATGGACCTTGGTCTGACCCAGTATGGCATATCTTATGTTCTAAGGGCACTATAAATGGACGTTTACTAAAATGTAGTTATTTTATTTATTTCAGTTATTTTATTTATAATTATTTATACAAGCTTAGCTCGTTGGTTAATGCAGATTACAAATCAAAGTAAATAAAATAAACATATACTGCCAATATGGCAAAAATCATTCAAACGCTGACAACAAAGACTATCAGTATATAATAGCACATGACAATAAACTACAAATACAACTATCATACACACTCATTCACTAGGAATGTACAGAGGGCAAAATAAAAGCACAAAAGAACCAACATTTAACAAGTGTGTGTGAAACAAAAAAACAAAAACCCACAAAATACATGCTAATTTTACATTATATTCCTAAGTCATCACTCATTCAAAAATGGTGCACAAATAATTTTACAAATCTTACAATCACAATTTAAAAAACTAATCCACCCCACTCCCAACCTCCTAACCCTACTCCTCAGGGAATAATAAGCTTTTCGGCTTAAATCCCAATAAATTAGCCATTGCATTTCTAAGGAACCCTACCCCAAGTGCTCAAGCCCACCACATCGCTCGTTTCATTTGTGTCAACCCAGACACAACAAGTAGGTGCGCCTGTGCAGACCATACATTTCTATTAGGGTCATACTATTTTAACTCTTTAAATATGCCAGTCTCTGCTCATTTAAAATTTAAAAAAAAAAAACACCATTAACTTAAAAATGCATCTTTGCTGAACTGAAAGCCAATGCAGTTGCCCAAGCAATGGTCTAGCACTCGCCTCACATCTTACGCCTAGCAATACTTTAGCCACAGTAGTCTGAATGACCTGCAATTTTCACAAACGTTTCTTCAACATATAAAACATTACAGTAATATAGAGTACCAAGCACAAGTAGTGCATTCCTCGTCACACTCCAAATCTGTACCTTACCCTCTCCCCATCTTTCCAAAATCACTCCCAGAGGCCTCACTTCCTCCTTCCACAGAATTAAATCAGAATCAGTCAGACATACACACAAATCCAACCTCTCAACAGTTTTCTCTACATTCAGACACCAAACTTCTACCTAACAACCACAGTTTCATCCAATCATTCAACCTTTAAATAGCAGCATCTGCCCCCCCCCCCCAAAGAAACCAGCATACACAAAAAATATCCCAGAAGCCTGCACAACCTTTCCCAGCAATTGCAAATAAATTCTAAACAATAAAGAGGACACAAGGAGCCCTGAGGGATCCCCCAGTCCCAACTGTATCCCTTTGAATCAGACATAATTCCTCAAACTTGAGATTTCCAGTCACTCATGAAAGACTTCATCCAACACAAAACCACCCCTCCTAGGTCAATACAATGACAACTTTCTAAGAAGGGCCCCAGCTCTACTAAAATCAAATGCAGCTGAGAAATCCAGCAAAATTAACAACATTGCCCCCCCCCCCCTGTTAAAACAAGCATAAACGCGATCTAGAATTGCCAAAAGTAACACTTCTGTCCCACTGCCCTTCTGCAAGCCTGCCTGACCAACATCCAAGAGTAAGTAGTCCTCTGGAAAGGACCCTGCACGATAACATAGCTCCCTTTTCAAAGAACTTTGCCAACATAGGCAAATTAGAAATTGGTCTATAATTCTGACAAATATGCTTTATTTCCCCCTTCCTTTTTTAACAGGGGCACATATTCCTTCTTTAAGTGCCCAGGAACCAAACTTGGAAGTAAGGATCCATTAATTATGCCCAGCATCCACTCTGTTTGAAGGCTGTCCTGATGTGATGTCAATCTGAGGCAGGATGCAAGAGTGACTATATCACTCGCAAATACTTGAACAGCTGTTGGAGTCATTACTTGGTGCCTGGAATGAACGCCTCCAACATCTGATCTTTCACTGAAGTCTCTTCCTCTATACACTCATTGTCCCCCCCCCCCCCCACCACTTTCAAAAGCTTTACTTTTTCAAGAAGAAAATCTACTTTGCCATGCCGTCTGCAGACACCACTTCCACTTTCACCTCCTCAATCCATTAATTACCAACTGCTGCACCACCCAAAATACTTCGCAAGATAGAGGTGGCTGGGAATCAAACTTTTGTGAAAACACCTTCCTGAATACCAGGAACATCCAACTTATAACTGCCCCATAATTTGTGTCAATCCTCTTGCTAGCAGGACAGATAACAAAGCCTGCCTTATCCTCCTCAGAATTATCCATATGAGCACCGAAATCCCAACATTTCACCAAAACACAGACATACCTGCAAAATACCTTCTATCAAGCGTTCCCAGTCTTCCTGCCGTATATTTGATGGACAATATACCAATAATAAAGTACCCAATCCATAAGACCTTCCTAGTTTCGCTAAAGGTCCTTCCATGCTTGGTACCAACTTCACCATTTCCCGAGTCATCGATAGCATATTCCTAACCACCACTGCAACCCTCCCTCCCTCTTTCCTTGCCTAGGCCTCTACAAGCACGTATCCATGCAACTCCATTAACCCCTCAAAGATCCCTCTGCCTTCATGCAACCATATTTCTGTTAGAAATAAACAATCAGCCCTTCATCCATCAATAGGCCTTGCATCAAATACAACTTAGTCACAGACCCTATATTCAATAAGCCAAAATAGAACATCTTCTCCCAGTCCCCCTTCCCCACATTCCTACACAGATGACATTTCAATTCCTTCATCCAGCCTCTCCTTCTCCACCTCCTCCTTCCATACCAACCCCAATTCCCATACCTTCCCCTATCTCACACACAGGGCATATCAACCTCCTTCCCGCCCCGTCCCAATGTATGCATTAACATTTGTTACATAACTTTTAAAAGATGCTTCAATGAATGAAATACACACTAACAAATGTGCCTGTTAGCACTGCGTACATCTTGTTGTGCTACACAAATGATCAGCAGTAATAGTAGTTGGTATATGTATATATTAGGATTTTGATATTAGTGCACGGTAAGGGTGTACAAGACTGCATCTCCCCAACCTAACAGGCCTCTTCATCCCCTTTACTAATATTATACTACCAGGAAAGAGGGAGATTTGTAAATGCTTCCCAAAAAAACAAAGGATTTTCATCATCACAGAACTCCTGAGGAAAAACATTTCCACCAGTGAGAATGACTTAGTTCACCACGCTACTTTCTTAAACAAATTTCATAGATGGGAAGTGCTACAATGCAATAAACAGCTCATTTACTCAGAAAATATTAAAAAGTGGCACACAAAGATATTTACATGGACTGCTTTTCATATATAAGAAAACTGCATCCATAGAGGTGTTGACCTTTTACAGACAGCCCAGGAGCTCTGATTTGCGCATGTTAGACTACTCGATAGCCCACATGATAACCATTTACCTGCTCCAACCACACGAATACATGCACAATATCCAAACGAGTTTAGAATTCTGTATATAGTTAAAGTATATATAGTATAAAGTTAACTGTACATAGTTCTCCCGGTTATCCCTTGTGTTATTTTCCCTGTTCCCAGTTAACTGTTCTTTGTAAACTCAATGTTGCCTGTATGCATTGCAGTATGTTTCGTTCAATGTACACCGCACTGATTTTAATAGCGCGGTATAGAAGAAATGTTAAATAAATAAATAAATGTTTACTAAAGGGTGCACCATTAGCATGTGTTCAAGCCCCAAAACTAGCTCGGAGACTCACCCTAACTTTTGGGAATGTATGCACCCATCTCCCTGCCATCAGCACATTAGTAATGTGTTGCACTACATGAGCACACTTGCAGCCACACTATGGGGTTAGCATTAAGTGCACCCATGTTAACGGCAACATTTGTGGTTGCTCATAATGCCTACACTAACTGTTAACAACAATAGTCAAAAGAATACCCGAACCCCCAACTGCAATCACCAAATCGTTTTTTTGTCGGGCATAAACCGCAAGGTGAGGAGGACTTCCTCAACACCTCACGCAGTACATACCCCTTTTTTTATTATATCTTTTTCTTATTCATATAAATGGTTAACTTTTCTTAAAAACCGTAAAAAGGTTTCACACTTATCTGCTCAAGCACGACGTGCACGTTTCGAAGCAACCAGCTTCTGTTTCAAGTGTCCCCAAAGCAAAATAGTGTGTCCATCTCTTCCAAATCCAAAAAACGCCGTAGCTTTGGGGACACTTGAAACAGAAGCTGGTTGCTTCAAAACGTGCACGTCGTGCTTGAGCAGATACGTGTGAAACCTTTTTACGGTTTTTAAGAAAAGTTAACCATTTATATGAATAAGAAAAAGATATAATAAAAAAAGGGGTATGTACTGCGTGAGGTGTTGAGGAAGTCCTCCTCACCTTGCGGTTTATGCCCGACAAAAAAACGATTTGGTGATTGCAGTTGGGGGTTCGGGTATTCTTTTGACTATTGATATTTATAGGAATACCTAGTTGTGGGAAATTTTTGTTTTGAGTTACACTAACTGTTAGGCACCATCTATATCATGTTACACACCAACCTGCCTACATAACCGATTAGCATGGAATTTTTTTACTATGGGGTGCGGCACAGCATGTGGCAAACTGCACACTGTTAGCATAGTTTAGTAAACATGCCATGGGTTTCTATCCAGGGTATTTGCAAGCCTGCCAGTTAGGACACCTTCCTCAAAGCCTTAATCTTCCCACATGTTGTATACATATGCCCGTGCCAAACCGACAAAGCTTTAAAAGGCTGTAAACCATTATTTTCTAAAAAGATGAGATCTCAGATTTTCATCTCAAGGCTTTTGTCTTACGTATCAATATTCGTATTTGCAAAAAGCAATTATTTTTAACCTTGTGCACGATTTACAATAAAAACAGGATGTTTAAAGATTAGAAGATATATGCACATGTATATATATGAATTAATATGCAGCCAGCCTGGTAAAACTCCCACACTAATTGCTTAGCATTTGATGGGGTAGAGATTGGGTGGGTTAGGGGTAAAGAGTGGATGTGGACTGCACACCACAGTTATTGTGGGGAAAATGAGAACAGGTGTAGCGCCACAAAAGGAGGAAGCCAATAATTCCACCCGTGTTAATTACAAATGAGGTTTTAGTGCGGTCAAGTACATTATGGTAACTGCAGAGGGACAAGCTAAGCGTACTTACCACTTATTTTTCTAACATGCAGCAAGTGTAAAACCTTACTGCATGTTAGTAAAAGGGCATAGCTGTGTTTTAAAAAAATCATGACCAGATAATAAGAACAATAAATGGATGGTAAACTGTGATCTGACTAGTGTTACACAGCAGTAGAAGAAGCAAATGAAATATATAAACTGGGAGGAACAAAGAATTCATAGACCTTTTATAGTTATTCTCAATGAGATTTTTTCAGGTTTGTTTTTAAATGCAAAAAGGTCAAGAGGGAATGAAGCAGAATAAAATGATAGAGAAGGGAAATTCCAACTAGTATTAAAGAAAAATGGGATCAATCAGGGAACTGATGTGAAGTTTTTAAACAAATACAAACCCTTAGAAACCAGCAAACGCAGGAGGACTCAATCATCAGGGTTACACTATTTTAATAGAAATGCAGTGAGTCGAAGTGTAAGGACAGCAGTGCAGAAAACTATTAGCAGTAGAGAAAACTATTGACTGGTCAATAAATAATTTCCGGGGCTAAGGCAGGAAGATTTATAAAGCCAAGTGTCTTATTTTCCATCAATGGCTTTGAAATTACAATCAAAAATGTATATATTTAAAACACATATGACTTACTATTAATTACTGCTCTTTCTTGAAAAGCAAACTTGTAATGTGTGTGAACAGAACATGCAAAAACAAACAGGCTTCATATTGTAGCCTAAAGGTAATAGTAATGTGTACCCTAGCATGGGATTATACAGCTCTCTGCTCTGCTAGCCAGAAAAATGAGCAGCTACTGGAGCCATCGAAACTCACGGCATGAGTTCAGGTCTTCAGATCTATGCAAGTATGCTCTAAAACAATATGTATACAGACCAAATGTGCACCATTACATCTTATTACATTAAAAAGATATTGGGATAACCCAAATAACCAAATCACATTTTTATTGAGAGGCCTTGTACTTTGCAATAACCATTACTGCAGTAGTAACAAATATGTCATAGGCTTTCAAGTGCTTTTTTCTTGCTTGAATGCTAATCTCAATTTGGAAGTGAAAAGAATGACTTGGTACCTTCCAAAGCGATTTCTAGTACAGAGGGCAACTAGCCACAGAGCAAATTTTCTAGGGTTATTTACCATTTGGGTTTTTACCAACTTTCACTTCACCTAACTACTAGGGTTAGACTTGTATTTAAGGCCCTCTATAAGTTGAAAACTCCAGACATCAATCCCTATAGTGTAAAGAGAAGACGTCTTACCAAGAAAATCATCTTATGTGAAGGTTAAGATTCAAAATTTACAAATGTCTAATGTAGAGAATGCAAATTTTTTTGATACTCTCCTACCCCCCCTTTGTACCTAAATCTGAACAATCCAGAGTCCTATGACTCCTGTCCGCGCCCTCCCCCCCTTGTGAGTATCCCTTTAACCCACAAGAAGAACATCTTGACAAACAAATTTGATTGATTCCTTCGAAAAATTTACTAAGAGAAATAAAATCGCAGGGGGGGGGAGGGGGAGAATAGGAATAAGGGCAGTGGATGTGGCACATCTTCATTTCAGTAAAGCCTTTGACATTGTTCAACACATAAAATAATCAAGACAAGTAGCCTGGGAGCTGCAACAGTACATAAATTAGGTGAGAAACTGGTGAGCAACAAAAGACAGAGACAGAATAGTGGTCCATGAGGTCCACTCTACTGAAGGAAATGTTCACCAGTGGGGTACCATAGGAATCAGTGCTGGGCCAGTCCTCTTCAGTGTCTTAAAGTGACCCTGGGAAAGGGTTAGAAGGGAAAGCGTGCCTGTCTGGAGAAAATATGAACATTTTCAAGGAGTAGACTCTCCAGAGAGGGTAAATAAAAAATATTTTCAAAATGTAGAAAAATAGCCAAAAGCCTGACATCTATGTTTAGCCAAAAAAAATAAAAAATAATCCATCAGATGCAAAAATCCAGGGTTCAGATACCATCAGGAGAAAAGCCAGCAAACACCAAATAGGCTTGGGGATCGCCATCTGCAATAGCCAGCTGGTGTAACAGCACTTTTATTTAGCTCACAGGTTTCAATAATAATAATTCAAGCCGTGTTACATTCAGGTACAGGAGGTATTTTCCTGTTACAAGAAGGTACAAGGTGCAACAGCGGCATCTGAACCCTGGATTCTCTAGTTCCCAGCTCATTACTCTAACCACTGGGCTACTCTTCTAATAACAGCAATCTACAATGCAAAAAGAGAGAGAACACTAGTAGAAAGAGAGAAGTAAGATTGCCTCTAGAGATCTCCAGTGAGACCTCACCCTAAAAACTGGGTCTTTAGTTCTGAAGATCATATCTTGAAAAGCCATTGCCAATCGAAAAGGAGAGCCACCAAAATATGGCCCTGCATTGTAGGCCACACACAGAGAAGGATGAACTGAAGATGTACTTTCGAAAAGAAAGCAGGGAATTGGGAGATATGATACAAACATTCAAACCTCTAGAAGGCTTCAAGAAAGTATTGGAAATACGTATTTTAGCAAGGGAAGAGTTCAAGAATAAAGGATCATTATGTGAAGCTGAAGGGAAAGATGCACCAAAGGAATGTGATAAAATACTTTCTCGCTGAAAGAATGGTGGACACTTGAAACGGACCTTCAGCAGAGTTGTAGGAGCCAGAAGAGTTGCAGGATTCATACTGCTTATAGGCAGAGGACCCCAAATCAAATACGATCGAAGACAGTAAAGTAGATTGATACAAATGGGTAAAATAGGTGGATGAAATGGTCTTTTTCCATTGAAATCTCTTATATTTCTATTATTCCTGTTACCTTAATAGTCCTCAAAGTTTACATCTTAGAATACGTGCTAGCCTAACAAGAAAAAAAAGGTACAATTTCCACCTAACAACTTTGTTGGTTGTTTTTATTGACAAAAAATTCCACACCTAGTGGTTTAAACATGGTAGACTCCCTTAATACTCTCTAAAACGCATTCTATGTAGATATCGTTGGTAGGGTAAAAGGGAAATCCTACACTTTTGGCTTAAAAACTTTAACCTCTATAAAATTTTAAAAAGTCATTGTAATCTAGTCCAAATAATTATCACACACAACCCTCAAAATGTCAGTCAGAAAAGCTTCATAAAGTTGATTACCTTAGCCCAGTGAGGTCAATGATTGCTCTCAGAAATATACTCCTTTGCCATGGGACATTACAGGCTAGAGACAATTAAATCATTTTAACATTAAAAAGGTTAAATATTTAAATATAAAAAAGAAGACATGCCACATCCTAGAAAAGGGTGGGGAGGGGGCGGTGACATCTGTTGGGATTATCAGTTATGTTATTTATCTAGAAGTATATAATTACTAAACAGGTGCTTTCCACCAAAAGGAAGGATTTATTCTCCGCATATTAATTTACCCAAGCTAGGTCCCCACACCTCCACCTGCCAGAAAGACATTGGAGTTTCTTTTATGAATCACGCACACAAAATGCTTCTCTGTGATGTTTAAATTGCACACCAAGCTTTCCGTTAACAAACAGGATTTTTTCATGCTGTCCCTATGTGTCCAGTATTTTCTCTGTGTAAAGAACACAGAAAGCACTGATGAAAGGAATCTGGCTAGCCTGGTGCATTTCAGCTGCTTTTATTGTTAAGGATTGCCACAGGCTTAGCAAGGCACATTTAGTCCTTAGTTACCGTGTTAATTGATAAAATGCGGCATCGTTCCCTCAGCTGGTACTCCTCTAGAGGACCGCAGCCACGGCAACTCACTGCAGCTCTTGTGTTTGGGTACATCAAGCAGGAGAGCAAGTTACTCCTTAGAGCCCTAGCCTCATGGGGCAAGCTGCTGACAGGCAGGCAATGAGCTGAAAAACTCGGCAGAAAGAGCTAACATGATACTGCTGTGTGCTAAGGTGGTATGCAGCAGCAGCATCAAGACCAGCCCTTTTCTAGGGCAACTTTACCATGGCGGCAGGACTGACTGATACATTCCTAGTAAGCTAAAACCTAAGGAGGACAGAACAGATTCTAAAGCGGTTTATCGTTTCCTGCAGGTGAAAGGTCCTTTAGCAAGAAAGAGGATTGTATCATATAAGTGCCCTTAATTTTATTTTTTAAGTAGAGGGCTCTGTCTGTCTGCCAATCATCATTTTCCTGCAAGGATTAATGCACTAGGCCTTGAGAGAGCACAGACCACACAAACAAATATGCTTTTCCATTGTCCCAATAAATCATTTATCAGCCTGATTCAGTTATATATTTTGGTTATGACCAGCTTTATAGATCCTTTTAGCTATGTCTATAGTTCTCCTCCTAGACAGAGAAGTGTGAGCTGTTTAAACTGATCAGAATGAATGTCCCTTCTTGTTTATGGGTATCTACGCTTTTTGTCATGTCTAAGCCTTTAGGTGCCCCTAATCTGATGAGCTTTGGTGTGGGGGTTATCATAACACTCGTTCTTCTGAGAGGGGCAAAATGGTCACAATGGATTCCCCCCACACATCTGTTCAGCAGCCAGTGTGCTTAAAACCTGATTCTATCACCTACAAACCGAGGGATAAAATTTGGCTATTATTTTGGATTATTTTCATTTCAAATACATGACATGGTTGAAGTGCCAGTTGCTGCTTCTAATAAACGAATGTTGATTTTTTTTTTATTTACTCCATAGAAGCGGGGGGGGAGGGGGTGTTTTTACAAAATGGTGCTATTTGAAATTTAGCATCCACATCTGACGAAAGCTCCAAAACCGCAACACTTTTGTTGGCCCTATTAAAAACAGTATCACAACCTACAATGATTCTGGTTATCTACATTTTACATAATTTTTTTAAAAACCTGCATTCTAGTTGCTCGCACTGGCTTTTCTGCAGTTTTGGATCCGGGTTACTCTTCTGATGTATTACTAAAATGCCCAAGAGCCCACGGTGAGGAAAAGGCAAGGAACACCTGGAACAAACATGTATAAGGTGCAGAGTCATTGCTACACTTCAGTGTCATTAATGAACACTAGCAATCAAAAAAGCAAATCTCTATTTTCTGTCTAGACACGCCATCATTTCACTAGACACAGAAATCACAGTGGAAAAAAAAACGCGGATCTCTGAGTATCAGTTGCAGGATGCTTGTGCGTGTCAGGATTTTAAGTCTATGAGAAATACAGACTTTTAGAATGGTGAATTCAAATATATAAACAGATATAAAAAAGGCTTGGATGGATAAACTATCTACATAAATGCTGATACTAAAACGTTGATTAATTATGTGGTAAAAAAATTGTAAAGTTTACATTTTTGAAAGTATGAAACTAGAATAATTGTTGAATGATCAAACTGAATTTGATACAGTATTATTAGTAAATGTCTGCAAAATTTAAATAAAAAGTATGGATGTTATCTTAGTATAGTTTAATTAATTCACAAACATCTAATTAGAATTTTTAATATGATGCACATTTTGAAGAACCAGAGGCCTTAAATTTATTAGGAGCAAAAATAATTGCAATGTATGTTCATCTAAATAACTTTTCATCTAGCAGCACCGAGTTCACACTTCAGATTCACTTGCCTGTTCCGTCTAACCTTTACATTATTCATTAATCAACACAGGCATCGGCTTTTCAACCCAGTGCATAACAGCGATTATTTATCAGTTGCGCACAGTATTTAATTTTCAGCCATGACAATAGCGGGAACAGCCAGAATCATAAGCCTTGTTATTTTTCTTCAACTGTATTCCAGCTGAAAACTTTTCCTAAAAGCACCTCCCCTTGTAATCCCACGGCAGATACAGAATGTGGCAGATACCCTAATCAGGAATCCTCATGCTGAGACTATGACTAAAAAAATACCTAAATAATCTTAAGAAATCCCTTGTTTTATTAAATTCTTACTAATATATGAAAAAAAGAAGATGCACTACCATCGGCCTCCATAAACAGTTAAGTACGGTGCCTGCCATTTCCTACAGTCAATAAGACCCATTTCTTTCAAAAGTTATGCAGAATTAAATACAGGGATCGTATACCCACAGAAGATAACAATGTTAGAAATCATATCAGCAAGGGCGTCAGCTGATCAGCAGACAAGCTATTTATGGGGAAAATGCAAGTTGTACTGCTGTGGTCTTTCTGACCCTTCAAAGTACTACCAGTCAAGAACCTTTACAAGAACATTAAAAAAACCACATCTTGCTGTATCATTTATCTGAAGTCTGCAAAAGCAATCTGAACTAATTTCCCTACTTCAAAAAAAAAAGGGATTCACAATTTACTCTCCTCCCTTCCCACCTTCAGAAATAACCGAAAGTGCCAGCAGGCAAATGAGTGAACATTTCTCATGGGCAAACTCTGTGCCATGCAACCCAACACCCACCTTCTTTGAAAATTCAAGTGTGACAATGTATTAGCGGTTATAGTTCCCAGCAGTTGGAGTAGAAAAAAAAAAGAATTGTTTGCTATGCAACTTTAAGAGGTGTGTTCTTGCGGCAAGGTATATTTGTCTTAATAAAACTAGCTTTGGCACAAAATTAAAAAAAAAAAACCCACACAACAATTTTCTTACAGACAACAAAGCCTGCCAATCTATTTTAGCTGGAACCTGGGCTCTCCCTGCATGCAGGTAAAGAATATGCCAGTCTGCAAGCCTACTACCCCACAAGGCCTTACTGGCAAGGAACACTTTGTGCCTTAGTCCTGAGACCTCTTCCCAAAATGCACCTTGTTAAAAGGAGAGGCAGCAAGTACAACTAACTTCAGTAAAGTTACACAGATTTAATCAAATCCTGTCACTGTCCAATTAATACTTCATCTACTTTTGAACCAGACAAAAGAGCTGTTTGTCAAAGTTTATTCGAGTGCATCAGTGAACTTGCTCAGTCTCCTCTCAGCTGTACAATATAATACATTTACCGAGGGGGGGGGGGGGGAGGAAGAGAAAAAAAACCTGGCTGATGATCCCTAATCCAGAAAGACTGCTGCATTTTACAGCAAAGGCACAAAGCAAGAGAGAGAGAGAGACAGGGAGGGAGAAAAACCACCCACATTAAAACCCAAACAAGATAATAATTGTACATGTCTGGCGAAGGGATTGTAGAGGGCAAGTCTTGCGTCACTGGCACTCGGGTTACCATGGCGCGTGATTTATTGATATACATCAAAGGCAGCGAGCTGACAGGTGATCAATCACACATCAAATCAAAGCTGGCAATCTGATTTTTCAGTGGGTGGGTCTGGCAGAAGGAAAACTGATTTTTTATATCGCACTTCCTTGAAAAATACAAAACAAACTCTCAGCATTTTACTTAAAACGCAATTAAGCCTCTTGTTTGCGAGAGAGCTCTCGGAAACTTCACATTTCAGCCTGTTGGCTCCTTTGTACGTTTTCCAGAAAATAAAGAGCGTTTCAAAAGGTTCGCACACGTTGCCTCTTAAGCAAACAACTGCCGGCTTATACGGTAATTGTTTGCCTCTGTTTAAATACGAAACTCGTCTGAACATATCGGCGCTGTCTGCCACCTTCCAAACACATCCCTGACTTCTGCCGTCCGTCCGTCCCCCTCCCCACCCCCGGAACTGATCGGCTCCATTTCAGCACAAAACAAATAGGTCTAATTGACACTCACAATTACCAGCAGGGGTTAAAAAAATCCTCCATCCTTAAGAAACAAGGGAGGAGTGGTGGGGGAGGACAAAAACGGGAAAGAGCGATCAAAGTTGAAAGCTGAGTCAATGAAGAAAGCGGAAAGTTGATCAAAAGTTTTATACGTATATAAAAAAAAAAGAACCGTAAAGCAACGAAAATTCAAAACACTGGAAGCAGAAGTGGAAACGTCAGAAAAGACTAGTGGTCTGAAATGCAACGTCAACAGCGTTTAAGACAAATAAGTAAAACAGAAAGTAAGCCGAGGTTGCCTGGAGTAAAGGGAGGCGCGGGAGCTGGGAGCCTGCCCCCCGGGCATCTGGGTCTTACCTGCGGCCCGCCTGGGTGCCTGCTGTTTCCTCCTGGGCATCGCTCTGGGTTCGCCAACCTCACTTCTTTATCCAGAGCGAGAAGAGGAGGGTGCGGGCGGGGAGGGGGGGAGGGAGGGGGGAGGCAAGGGTGGGGAAACCCCCAAACAACCCTTGGACAGCTTGTGCTGCTCGCCTCGCCGCCTTCTCGCCTCTTCTCCGGATCTTCCTGCCGGTGGATCGCAGCCCGTCCTTCTCGTCTCTCGGCCCCCCCTCCCAGCCCCCTCCGTCACATTTGCATTGCTTGATGACCATCCAAGATCGGAATCAAACGAGCAGAAGCATGCACGTAAACAAAAAAAAAAAACCAACAAAATCAAAAGCAAGGCGGCTCTTGGATGGGGTGCGAGATGAGCTCCCTGTGCCCCTTGCAGGATCTCTATGGCATTGTTATGATTATTCTAATGATTGTATTTATTCTGGGGGTGGGGTGGGGGGGTGTCGCTGCTGAGAAGGCTGTTGGTTTGCTGCTGTCAGATGCCAGTCTCTGAGTGATATGGGAGCGGACAGAGAGAGGCTTTGGATGGGAGGAAATCTGGATTCACGCACACACATACACACACACACATGCATGCAGCTACAAGGCAGGGTGAGGCGATGCCAGCAAACATCGATCTTTCCTGAACAAACTGAACATTAACAAACTCCTCCTCCGCGACCCGATGACAGGGAGAAATTACTCCAGCGGCTAGGAGTCACTTCGCTTTATTAAAGAGACAGCAGCCTCCCTGGAAAGCAGCCGTCAGTTCCCGACCGGCCTGCTTGTGCGCTTATACCTGGGGAGGGGGATGCGCGATTGGCTTGCACGCTTGCCGAGGAGGAGCGCATTAGTCTGCAGGTAGCTGCTCGCTTCCTTTCTTTGTGCTGGAAAGCGGATGGTGCCCGACCTGGGGACGAAGAGATGTAAAGGGTGCGTAAGGATAACGCGGGCTGTGTCCCGCTTTTGAGCCGGGGCGTTTAGGCGTCTAGACCGCTGCGCTGCTTGGGAGCCCTTGCTGGGAATTAAGCCGCGCTGCTAGCGGAGACTGTTGGGGCAGGTCCGAAGATATTAACACGCTAAGTAAAGTAGCAGCTTGCATTGATGTCGCCCAGTGCAACTTTCAGAATCCCGCGCTTCCCAGTTTAGCTAAGGCTGTGTTATAATTAGCAGTCATTTATCTAAATTTGTTGGCCCTTGTTTTCAATTGGATGTGGGTAGCAGGGAAGGAGGAACGTATTCCTAGGAAATTGCTAATCAGAATATTTAAAACACACTTCTGCTTAGCTTTCGTTTAAGGACCCAATTTCCAGATGTTTGCGGGTTTGTTATCCTGTGCGGCACCCTCGCCGGAATTAGGCGGAGAAAGAGCCGCTCTTATGATAGGCGGCCTCATTCCTTTGGCACGTTAGGCTGAGCTGTGAGGGCCACGAAGGGCGCAGCCTGGTCCTCTGGCGAGAAGCCGCTACTCCAGCCTGCAAGGAGGAGGAAAGTGCTTCCAGATCGCTTTGCACCGGCAGGAGGTCGCCGCGTCGTCTGCTGCTGCTGCTACCACCGCTAGAGGTGCTAACATCCCCCTCCCCCCCCCCCTTTATTTTATTTTATTTTGTTTTGTTTTGGCTTCGCTTTTGCTGTTTGTCGAGGGGCCTCCCTGGTAGACAGGAAGAAAAGATTGGGAATGAAAGGACCACGGAAGGAACCTGAGGGGGGAGAGGGGTCCTGTTGCTGCTGCTGCTATTTCTACTACTATTATAAGTTACTGTGAAAAGATAATTTTAGTTATGCCTTTTTCTTTTCCTTTATTTACAAACATTTGTAGACCGCCATATGCATCGGCATTCATGGCGGTTTACAACAAAATACAAATGTAAACAATCCAGTTCTTAAACCCAGGCATGCAAAACAGAGTTACTTACCTGTAACTGGAGTTCTCCGTGGACAGCAGGATGTAGCCACACTTGGTGACGTCATCCGGCACCGAGACAGAAGTACTCTCCTTAGCTCAGAAGGGCTTTCGCCCTTCTGAGCATGGACCAACAGGCCCCACCCCCTGCCCGCCCCTAGCTAGCCAGTACGTCACTAGCTGAGCCTTTTGCCTCTAGGAGGCGAGTACCAGGAAGGAGGCCGACACCATCCCAGGGGAGGTGGGCGGGTATGTGTGGCTGACTTATCCTGCTGTCCATGGAGAACTCCTGTTACAGGTAAGTAACTCCATTTTCTCCTAGGACAAGCAAGATGAGTCAACCACACGGTGCCTCCCAAGCTGCCATGCGCTGTGGTGGATGGGGGAAGGCCGAGACACTTGTTTAGGGCTGGTATGTGGCCTTGCGGTACAGCCTGTTGCAGCCTGTGGGCCTGTAGAGGCGATGCACGCATGTGTAGCAGTAGCATTGTGAGAAGGTGTTACGAGGCACCGCCTGACGGCTTGCAGTCGCAGTGCACGCATGTGCGAAGGGTGTAGTTACTGGGCACGGCTGCGGTAACAGAGAGGTAGGCACATCAAGCCAAAGAGGTAAGCACATCAAGCAGAGGGCATAGTCTCAAGGCACACTTGTGCAGTAACAGAGATGTAGACACATCAAGCAGTAGTGAAGTGGGAGTCACCACAATGAAGGAGCAACGGCATCAGATCGCTAGCCACGAGCAACGGCCTCAAATCGCTGGCCACGAGAGTGGTTCAAATGGATTATTAATACTTTTTTTTTTTTTTTAATCAACATGTAGCTAACTCTGGAACTTGTTATCGGAGGATGTTGTATGTTGTAAAACAAATAGCATAGCAGGATAACCGGAACTGGGAAAATGCTGCTTGGCCCAAGAAGTTGGCCACTGGTGAAAACAGAAGAATGGAAACAGAAGACTGGGCTTGATGGGCCTCGTTTTGACCCAGTAGGGTAGATCATACTGGTCTATGTTATCAGTGAGCTGATCGGTCTACGTTATCAGAGAAGAGATCGCTGCGTGCCCTACAAGGGTGGTATAGGGGATAGCAAGGCAGCATCGGCTGTGCTATAAGGGAGGTATGAGGTTGACCTTTAAGCCCACAGTGTCCATCAGTCAGATCCGGCCCTGGACGGCCTGTGGGGGTGGCAGTCCAGATTGTTGGGCTGCCTGGTTGACAAGAACCCACGACCTGCTGCTTCTCAATACGGTTACTGCTCTTGGATGATGTGCACCGATGCCCGGGTGATGTGATAGTCACTGTTGCAAGGTCTTGGTGGGCTTGCAGATGTGTGCTACGTGAGCAGGACAGGACGCAAGGAGGATCTCTGGGGAAGCGTGTATCGTGTCCGTGCTCCTGGCATGGCTAGGGCCCTAGCCTGAATCTGGCAGATGGTAAAGTGGATTTGTTGCAGGCACAAGGAGTGCCAGTGCGACTTGGAACCAAGATTGTCTGGGTAGTAGACTGCCACACTAACCGCTAGGCTACTCCTCCATTAGATGGAGTCCCTAGGGGTGTAGTCTGTTGGGACTGGGTGGCCAGGCTTGTGTACTGTTCAGTGTATATCCCGGTCATGGTGCATTGGTAGGTAGAAGACCCCAGAGTCAGGTCTGGATCACATCCTGTTAACAGTGTCAAGGTCCTCACTGGTACCGGACAGTGAACATGCAGGTCTTTTTATGGACAGTCACACTGAAAGAGGATGCAGTGAGCATGCAGATCTAATTTATTTATTTAACATTTCTTATATACCGCCTTTCATGATATCAAGGCGGTTTACATTGAACAAACTGAAATTACATTGAACAGGGCATTATAACTTGGAGATAACTATTTTACAGGGAACATGGGCTATGGAGGGTTAAGTGGCTTGCCCAAGACCACAAGGAGCACCTGTGGGACTAGAAACCCCAGTCCTTCCGGCCCAAGGTTGCTGTCCTCTAGTGGGATTTGAATCCCCGACCCTCTGGCCTGAAGTACCTTGCCCCAACCACTAGGCCATTTGCGGTCCGCCCCAGTGAAGGAGGCCATCTAGGCCCTGGAGAACCTTGCTGTGCCGTGGTGATGCATTGTAATTCCCCAATATGGTCCTCAGTCAGGTTCCGGACCTGTGACCACTGTTCCCTCTAAGCTGTGCGCATGTGCGCGCGCACACACTTCGCCGAGTGAGCGCACATACTTTATAACAGAGCGCACAAAAATTACGGTCTAATTCTGATAGAAAACACAGACATCTTAAAATTTAAAAGTTATTGTGTATTTACGGTTTTCACAAGTTCTACAATATTATCTAGTGCAATCAATGTGGTGTACATACTGTATTCTGACGTGTAGTCAAATTTTAAAGTATAGAACTCCGAGTGTCGTTATGTGCCGCACAAAAATTTAACCTTTCTTCAAAAGCTGCACAGCTGATATTTTATGCGCACACAGCCTACAGAAAATTAGAGGGAATATTGCCTGTGACTGGCTGGCCTTTATGCATGCTGGGTCAGAGGGCTGCCCTTGAGTTGATCAAAAGGAGGATCTGGGCTGGAGATCCCTGGCTGGCCATGAGCCTGTCACTCTGCCTTCATGCACTCCGAGACATTAGGTTTAGTGTCCCAGAGCTTACTGGGGCAGGTGCTCTCCGAGGGTGGAGGAGATGGCCCATGCCATGACGGTGATGGTGTTTTTCCCAGCAGCAGGATTGCCTGGGTCCTGAGGTGGTTCTCCAGAAGGCTCAAGGGTAACGCACAGTTTGCTGGAGTACAGCAAAGGTTCCAGAGATGGCAAGGCAGAGGTGTTGCTTACAAGGTGTGAGATGTCTCGTCTACAAGGTGAGGGAAGACCAAGTGAGCTGCCACCACATGGTTGTGAGGGCACAGCATGGGCCCATCTGCCCCGACGGAGTCAGTCAGTTAGGCCCACCCCGGACTCCATCTGCCCAGAAGGAGTCTGGGAGGGTAGGGATCCCAAGGGGTTTTTTTTTCTCTCTCTCTGCTGGTTGGTCAGCAAGGTATGATAGGGGAGAGGGGTATGTGGTTGCGCGGTCCCAGCCAGCATGAGAAAGGCTGTTCCTTGGCAGACGTGGCAGTGCTGCTGAGTCCAGGAAGCAGAAGGGCAGACCCCAGGTGGGGTCTGTGGTAGAGAGAACACCCATGTCCCTGTTTATGGACAGCGCCCTGACCATTAGGCGACCTTCAGATGCAGGATCTACCATGTGCATCAAGCGGGTGTTCCAGGTTGCCAGAACAAAGTGCATCAAGAACAAATTGATGCTGCTGACTGGTTCAGTGGGCGATGGGGTTCTTCCTCTGGATGCCCCTGTAGGAACAGTAGTCCATGAGGTGCCCCTTCTGTGTCCGAGGGGTGCGAATTGTCATACCCCCTTTCTCAGCGTATAGGCGGTTGCCTGGGAGAGTGGGAAATGTGCCAGATTATCCTTGTAAGTGCTGATGCTTGGTATCCCTGTAGTTGTGGCCCAAACGAAAGACAGCCAAGGTTTTGTGTGATAACAAAAACTTTATTTGTTGCACAGGATTCTCTCATCTATCCTCCCCTAACCAGAAACAAAACGGTGGATACTTTTTATATGCCAATATAAAGTCCAACTGAAATACAGTCCAACCTGATCCTTCTCAGGGTTGTCAGATTATATACAAAGCTAATTCAACTTCTTCTCATCAACGAACAGCTTCAGTAGCAGCTAATCACTTCCATAGCTTTCACCCTATTCAGCTGCTTACAGATATTGAGTTTCACTCCAGCAGAACGCTGCTTCTCTCCGTGCAAACTCAGTAGCATGAATTACTTATCAGCACTTCTCTTATACAATACTATTAACAGCTTCACTCTTGGCAACACATAGCACAGTCTGCTTCCATGTCAGAATAAGACCTATCTGATTTGGTTGAACCTAACTGCATGGATTCAACATCTGAGTCAGACGTCTCATGATTCAAATCAGGGTACTGCAGATCAACAGGCTTCCATGGTTCCAAATGGTATCTAAGCTGTTTCCACTCTCTATTCCTTTCCCTCAGTGGAATGTAATTATAACTAGAATCAGCAGCCTCCTTTAAAGTGGTGTTAAAGGAACTCAACTGGTTTGCTCCTCTTCTAGTACGTCTGGGTAGCAAAGGTGGGTAAAAAGACAAGTCTCTGTTCTTGCACTGCTCCTGTTTCACTGGCACAGCGTGAGCTAGCGTTAGCTTCTCTCGTCAAAGCCTACCATCAGCTGATGAATTAAGAACAGCTGAGGTACTTCCTAAGCTTCTGCTAGTATCTGGCTTCCTGCACTTGGAACACTTAGGCAGCTTATCATACAGAGTTTTATACTTGGTTAAACTCTCACCTCTGTTCACAGCTTCTAGTGAAGAGTCTAGGGAAGATATACTCTCTCTTCTGGTTAAGGGTTCCAGCCTCTCCCCTTGAGAATAAAAGTATGTTCCCACCTGCTTCTCCTGGCTGTCTGGTTCGCGTTGACCTCTCTCCCTCAGAGGAAGCTTGCTCCCTTGCTGTCTCAGAGACCTCCGTGTCTCACAGCAGTCTGGATGGCAACTTTCCCAGCACCATGTGCTATCCTGGCAATGGCTGCTCCACCCTTTGCTTCTCTCTGCCTCTTGGTCAGAGTCAGGTCCTGAGTCTCCTGCCTGAACACTTCCTGTTCTCCCAGGCACTCCTCCTGCTCCTCCACGAACTCTCCTCAGATCAGAACAATCTCCTTCTCCCACACGAACTCTCACACGATCTCCTCAGACTAACTCTCTCTGTTACTTCCTGGTTAAGAGCATTGGGCTGTCCTATCCGGTTTGACTCCGCCCCCTTGCCTCTTACGTCAGCTCCCCTGTTTGTCCTGGAGCTGGGGTGTGGCTCTCTCACTGCCTTTCTGTGCAGAGAGTTTCTCTGGGTTTGTGCTTTAACCTCTTCCTTGCCTGTCTTAATGTGTGCATTAGAGGAGAGCTGCAGTTTTAAACCCATTTTCTCCCTGTCTAAAGCCTCTGCATCATCACAGAATGTTTTCTTCACACTCCCTGCTGCAGGAGGTGCCCAAGGGATAGCTGGTCATGAATGGTCATCCCTGCAGTCAATGCGGGGCTCTCAATGCAGTGCAAGATCCCGGTTGGGATCCGAACTTTTGACCTCACGCTCGAAGACACATTGACTGTGTCTGCTGCACCACCTTGTTGCCACTGCCACTGGTGGTGGATTGTCGGGGTTTCCTTTGGGGTCCTGAGGAGTGAAAATATAAGGAGATGCTCTGTGGGACCCACAGCTGGGACTTGAACTTGTGAGCCTCTGCTCCGGGAGACACTGCTGTGTGTACTGCACCACACTGTTGCTACGTCTCCTCCACGTCTGGTGGACTGCGAAGTCTCCCATTGTAGGCTATTCTGTGGTGCGGCCCACGCAAGTCTCCTTGTGAGGAGCGCAACCCGCCCGAGTCTCCTGCTAGGGAGTGGACCCTTTTAGTTCTTGGACCACTCTTCAGGCAGGCGCCTCAAGCTTTACGTTAGGAAGAGTGGCCTGTGCCTTCTTGTTACTGACTTGAAGTCTCGTAAGGATTCTTGCTTCCCTAGCTACTGCTCTGGGCACCGCTGGCGGTCAGTCAGAGGTGGTCGCACGAGCTATTGTGGAGCAGAAGCAAGTGTGAAAATGCCAAGAAGACATATGGTGTCATGTATCAGAGTGACTTGCTCAAGGCCACAGTGGGAATCGAGCCCCTGAACTCCTGAGTAGTAGACTTTGCTTGAGGAGCCTTTTGCTGTTGCTGGAGGGTCCTGGTGCTGGCCCTCCAATAAGCGAAGCACATAATGGTGTTGGGGGGCCAAGAATATCTATCTATGTGTGTGTGTGTGTGTGTGTGTATATATTGTCACGCCACCACCACTCGCCTCTAGCTTAGAGGGGCGTGGTTAATAGAGGAACTTTCTGCTATCCGCTTTTTCAGCTTTTTTCCAAAACTATTTCCCCGCAGTGCCCTCTGGGAAATGTAGTCTTTGTTTAGGTGTATGGGTGCATCAGGCAAAAAGTTGTAGTTGGGTTCAAAGAGGTAAGGCAAATGACAGAAATTTATTTTGTACACAATGGTTCGTGCAGACCACATACAGGATTATTTGTTCAGGACTCTTTGAAGTAGAGCATTGTCCAGAAAACAAACCCGAAACACAAAAATGGCTGTTTAAAGGTTCTCTATAGTTTAGGATACACAGTCTTTAACAGCAAGGATATTGCATTCCATTTTTAGCCTTGCTGGCATAGCACAAAAACAAAATCACATTCACTGTCCATGATAGTATAGCTTCTACTCAGCTTCAAACGTTTCTTGGCTACCTTCCAAGTAAACAGATATAATCCAGGGGCAAAAGAAAGCTTGGTTATAATAGCTATTTTAGCTTACCCCCAGTGTCCTCATTCCAGCAGCATGTGATTAACAAGCTTATATCATAGTTCCAGGCTTGCTCCTTAGTCCCCGTAAACTTCCCCTTTACAAACACGAGGGAATCACGGTCACCCTGCTTGTGGACTACGGGTACCTTTTTCCTGGAAGACTTCTTTCAGGACTGGCTTACTTTCTCTACGTTCCCAGGTTTAAAGCTTGGCAAAAGGAACAGTCCATGGGAGTGTCCTCCTCATTCAGCTTCACCTCGGGCTCTCCTAGCTGCATGGGTTCTGACTCCCCGTCTTGCTCACAGTGCTCAGCTAACAGCCTCCCGGGTGATCTTGGAGTCTTCCTTGTTCCTGGCTCCAAACTCTCCTGCAGACGTGCTATATGCCAATTAGCACTTTCTCCTCCTGGAAGCTCAGTTCCTCTGCTCTGCTCAGCACCAGTTAAGCTTCCCTTGCTTGTATCTATGCCTCTGTTCGTGACAGCCTGGCTTCCTTCTTCTCTTCCCCCCTCATACTCTGGCCTAGGTTTATACTTCCAGGGCTCTAGCCCCAACTCCTCCCTACTCAGGTGACGGCAATCAGCCTGACTTCGGGCAGCTGAGTGCTTGGAGCATTCCCTGCCTAAGGGGTTCTAGGCCCTGTATCCTCTCCCCTTCATTCCACTAGGGGGAGCATGAAATGTGGGCCAGGTGGAAGTTTTCTGATTCCTGGAGGTGTTTGTGGCTTTCCTACCCTGACTTGGTAAAAGGGGGCCCTTTACTAGGGTGAATTCCCTGTCTCTTTGTCCTCCCCCGGACTCCGGATAGGCCTCCTTGCCACAATATCTATCTATCTATATATATGTATATATGTAATATGTGTGAGAGGCTACTCCCTTCTCTCCACAACACAAGATCAGGAGCGGGTGGGGGTATTCTGTAACCTTAGGCAGAAGGGCTACATTCAGGCGTTGTAGAGCTGGCTCTAAGCTTTAAGTACTTGCCCTGTTTCAGAACCGAGTTGGCTCTGTTCAGTGCCAAGCCGGCACTGACCCGCTCGGAGGGGGGGGGGGTTTCAGCTGAGCCCCTAAGTATTTGCCGCCTGTCTGGGCCACGGTTGCTGGTTGGTGGAGAACATCACCCCCATCCCTTGAAGGCCTAAGAAGGGGTGCATGGTGGGGGAGATTCAGAGCGCCGTGATCAGCCCCAGACATGCCAGTCAGAGTGCCGTGATCAGCGCCACGCAGGCCACGTCCCTGAGATGGGAAGGGCCTATGCATCATGTGCCTTGCGAGTAGGAGTAACCATGCCTGGAGGACCCAGGGCAAAGCCTGCAGGTCGGGGCGGGTGTGCCGAGGGGACACAGAGCCGGCGCATGCTGGTCGGAGAAGTGGGAGCCAGGGAAGGTGCCGCCTTCGCCCCCTCTCCCCCCCGCCACGTTTCCCCGGTCCGTGCAGTGCAGCTGCGTGTAGAGTACCACATGGGAGCCTGGTAAATTCAGCTGCTTGCAGGCGGTGCCGGGCTTCAGGTCTTCCTTTCCCCCCTCAGCTCGTTCAGTGGCCGGTACGATAGGGTGGGGCCTGAGGTCGGTGCCGACCAAGCGCATCGATTTTAACGAGGGCTTGGGAGAGTAGCATCTTAGCAGCTGCTTCTTACATGACCTCGATGGTCTCCCAGAAGCTGCATTCAGGCTATCTTTCCTGCCAGATGCACAGTTTTACAGCAACGTGCTCACTTATCTACCATATGCCAAAGGGTCGGTCTTTCTTAGGAGACTGACCTGGTTAGTTGCCCATCCGTAACTGGTATGGATCCCTCTGCTCTCAAGAGGCCCTTAGTGACCTGCATTGGCGCTTTAGCGACCTGCATTGCCGCGATCCGCTGAGTAGACAGGTCAGGATTGGCTGTAGCACATCGCATGACTGCGCCTCAGGACCAAGGACTGTGCCTCCCCTCGGTGTGGTCACCATTAAGCTGCAGGAGTTTTCGGCGCCGAGAGAAGGAGCGGGGAGGGGCTCTGATGCTCTTCTGCCACCGCATGTCGGCACGGCATGCTCCGGGCTTCCCTCGTTGCCATGGCATCAGTCGAGAGCACGCTCACGGCCAGTTGGCACGTTCACTGGAGGTTTGTGGGGCCCAGTATTGGTGCCTTGGAGAAGAGATCTCTGCGCTGAGGCTTAAAGAGATGACGCGTTGGGGAGGCGTGGCATCCGAGGCCTCCACCAATGGTGATCGGTGGTCAGCGATCTGCTGAGTAAAGCAGCAGCCTGCTGCTGCCATTTACGCCACTGCTCTTGCTGTGAGTTCTGCGCCGGCACCCAGAGCATCGGCGCAGTCCTCAATGACGCCTCTGCGCCGGCACCCAGAGTGTCTGCTGTTATTCCGTCGGCCCATCGCTGTGAAGGTGAGGCCTGGTGTCGGCGTGGCACTGCCCCAGAGTCCCCCTGTGTTAGCCAATGGCATCGCGGGGCAGGTCAGCCTTCAGCCAATGGAGCCGGAAGATTGTTCAGCCAATCGCTGTAGAGGGGTGGCGGCTTGCAAGGCAGCATGGCCAGAGCAAAATGGCCGCCCCCATGGTCCCCACATGAGGATGGCCTTTGGCAAAGTAAGGATGTGCTGGAGCCATGGCTGACTGGAGACGGAGGCCTTCTAGGCACGTCCTGGGCTGCCGTGAGGGCAATTGACTGCTGGAATGCCTCCCATGTCCCATCAGCAGCATCTGCAGCATGATCCCGGCTGGAACAAGTGGCGACTGCCTTAACTCGCATCAGAGTTCAGGCGTTCCCAAAACAGTCTGCCTTAATTCGCCCTGGAACAGAGTTCAGGCATTCAATTCAGGCATTCCTCAAGCAACAGCAACCGTGGGCTTTGAGCGCACATGGCCGGCAGGCCCCGGGGTTCCAGGCAGCTATCCAACTGATATCGGATCTGAAAGGAAGCACGAGAGGTTCAGATTTGTTGGTTTCATTTCAGTAGGAGAGTAGAAAGGTCCGTCTTGCTGGCAAGGCGGAAGAACTGAAACTGGCTAGCTAGGGGCGGGCAGGGGGTGAGGCCTGTTAGCCCATGCTCAGAAGGGCAGAAAGCCCTTCTGAGCTATGGAGAGTACTTCCGTCTCGGCACCGTCGGATGACATCACCAAGTGTGGCTGACTCATCCTGCTTGTCCTAGGACAGGGGTCGGCAACCCGCGGCTCCGGAGCCGCATGCGGCTCTTTCTCACCTTTGCCGCGGCTCCGGAGCACACTGCCCGCTTTAAATGTCGCGTTATGGGCTCCCTCCATGTCAGCTCCCTCCCTTCTTCTGCAGCCGCGGTTCCCTGTCTCTTAGGGAACCGCGGCTGTGCTTTTAAAATCATCTCGGAGCCCTTCCTGTCTTGACGGGCTCCGTGCAGCATTGTCCCGCCTCTAAAGGAAGTTTTGGAGGCGGGACAATGCTGCACGGAGCCCGTCAAGACAGGAAGGGCTCCGAGATGATTTTAAAAGCACAGCCGCGGTTCCGTAAGAGGCAGGGAGCCGCGGCTGCAGAAGAAGGGAGGGAGCTGACATGGAGGGAGGGAGCAGATATGAATGAATGGATGGATGGAGGAGGGGGGGGCTGACATGGAGGGAGGGAGCAGATATGAATGGATAGAGGGAGGGGGGCTGACATGGAGGGATGGAGGGGGGCTGACATGGAGGGATGGAGGGGGCTGACATGGAGGGAGGGGGGATGACATGGAGGGAGGGAGCAGATATGAATGGATGGAGGGAGGGGGTCTGACATGGAGGGATGGAGGGGGCTGACATGGAGGGAGGGGGGCTGACATGGAGGGATGGAGGCGGATGACATGGAGGGAGGGAGGGGGGCTGACATGGAGGGAGGGAGCAGATATGAATGAATGGATGGATGGAGGAGGGGGGGGGCTGACATGGAGGGAGGGAGCAGAAATGAATGGATAGAGGGAGGGGGGCTGACATGGAGGGATGGAGGGGGCTGACATGGAGGGAGGGGGGGCTGACATGGAGGGAGGGAGCACATATGAATGGATGGAGGGAGGGGGTCTGACATGGAGGGATGGAGGGGGCTGACATGGAGGGAGGGGGGCTGACATGGAGGGAGGGAGCAGATATGAATGAATGGAGGGAGGGGGGCTGACATGGAGGGATGGAGGGGGCTGACATGGAGGGAGGGAGCAGATATGGATGGATGGAGGGAGGGGGCTGACATGGAGGGATGGAGGGGGCTGACATGGAGGGAGGGAGCTGATATGAATGGATGGAGGGAGGGAGGGGGGCTGACATGGAGGGAGGGGGGCTGACATGGAGGGTGGGAGCAGATATGAATGGATGGAGGGAGGGGGCTGACATGGAGGGAGGGGGGCTGACATGGAGGGAGGGAGCTGATATGGATGGATGGATGGAGGGAGGGAGCTGATATGGATGGAGGGAGGGGGGCTGACATAGAGGGATGGAGGGGGCTGACATGGAGGGAGGGGGGCTGACATGGGAGGGAGCAGATATGAATGGATGGAGGGAGGGGGTCTGACATGGAGGGATGGAGGGGGCTGACATGGAGGGAGGGGGGCTGACATGGAGGGATGGATCGAGGGGGGGCTGACATGGAGGGGGCTGACATGGAGGGAGGGAGCAGATATGAATGGATGGAGGGAGGGGGGCTGACATGGAGGGATGGAGGGGGCTGACATGGAGGGATGGAGGGGGCTGACATGGAGGGAGGGGGACTGACATGGAGGGATGGATCGAGGGGGGCTGACATGGAGGGATGGAGGGGGCTGACATGGAGGGAGGGAGCAGATATGAATGGATGGAGGGAGGGGGGCTGACATGGAGGGATGGAGGGGGCTGACATGGAGGGAGGGAGGGAGGGAGGGGGGCTGACATGGAGGGATGGAGGGGGCTGACATGGAGGGAGGGGGGCTGACAGGGAGGGAGGGAGCAGATATGAATGAATGGAGGGAGGGGGCTGA
Organism: Ichthyophis bannanicus; assembly: GCA_033557465.1. Taxonomy (NCBI): domain Eukaryota; kingdom Metazoa; phylum Chordata; class Amphibia; order Gymnophiona; family Ichthyophiidae; genus Ichthyophis; species Ichthyophis bannanicus. The sequence goes on along the minus strand of CM066049.1, from coordinate 110,367,601 downwards.
CATGGAGGGATGGAGGGGGCTGACATGGAGGGAGGGAGCTGATATGGATGGATGGATGGAGGGAGGGGCTGACATGGAGGGAGGGAGCTGATATGGATGGAGGGAGGGGGCTGACATGGAGGATGGAGGGGGGGCTGACATGGAGGGAGGGGGCTGACATGGAGGGAGGGAGCACATATGAATGGATTGAGGGAGGGGTCTGACATGGAGGGATGGAGGGGGCTGACATGGAGGGAGGGGGGCTGACATGGAGGGATGGAGGGGGCCTGACATGGAGGGAGGGAGCAGATATGAATGAATGGAGGGAGGGGGCTGACATGGAGGGATGGAGGGGGCTGACATGGAGGGAGGGGGGCTGACATGGAGGGATGGATCGAGGGGGGCTGACATGGAGGGATGGAGGGGGCTGACATGGGAGGGAGCAGATATGAATGGATGGAGGGAGGGGGCTGACATGGAGGGATGGAGGGGTCTGCGAGGGAGGGAGGGAGGGAGGGGGGCTGACATGGAGGGATGGAGGGGGCTGACATGGAGGGAGGGGGCTGACATGGAGGGAGGGAGCAGATATGAATGGATGGAGGGAGGGGGCTGACATGGAGGGATGGAGGGGGCTGACATGGAGGGAGGGAGCTGATATGGATGGATGGATGGATGGAGGGAGGGGGCTGACATGGAGGGAGGGAGCTGATATGGATGGAGGGAGGGGGGCTGACATGGAGGGATGGAGGGGGCTGACATGGAGGGAGGGGGGCTGACATGGAGGGATTGGGGAGGCGGGCTGACATGGAGGGAGGGAGCTGATATGGATGGAGGGAGGGAGGGGGCTGACATGGAGGGATGGAGTACTGGTAATGGGGTTGAGGGGACGAGCACTGGAAATGAGCTGATTAGGGAGGCTAGGACTGGTAATGAGCTGATGGGGGGTAGGACTGGTATTGGGCTGATTAGGGGAGGCTAGCACTGGTAATGGGGTTGAGGGGGGATTAGCACTGGAAGCGAGCTGATTGGGGGGCTTTGACTGGGCATGGGCTGATTGTGGGGTGGGGAGGGGAGGATAGAGCTGCTGGCCCTGGAAGATAACTGGGGGCTAAGGCTACAAATGGGCTGATATGAGGGGATGGGAGAATGGAACTGGATCTGAGAGGGGCTGCCATGGTATTTGTACTAGAAGGGACTGGTCAGTGGGGAAGGAGGGGGACTGGAAGGAAATGGACACCAGTGGCAATCATGGGAATGCAAGTTGACATTGGAAGGTACTGGGAGTGAGGACTGGAAAGGGGCTGATATTGGGGAGGGTTACTGGGACTGGAAATAGGCTGATGGAAAGAAGTGAAGAAAACGAAAGAAGAGATAAGAACTGGCAGATGGACCATAGACCACAGAAGGAGAGCTAAGAGAAGACAGGAAAGCAGAAGCCTCAGATCGGGACCAGCATGATCAAAGAATAAATTGGTCAGACAACAAAGGTAGAAAAAATAATTTTATTTCATATTAGTGATTTGACTACAAAATCATCATAATTTTGAAATCAAATATTGTTACTTCTTGTTATATTTTCTGGCGTATTTTTTTTGGTGTGCGACGGAAGAGGGGTAGTCTTATACGGCGAGTATAGGCCAAACACCTATATTTTAACAGGAAAAGTAGGGGGTCGTATATAGCATTAAGGTAAGAAACAATATATGCAGTGTTAGATTTGTTTTAAATGTCGCAATGGTTTTGCGGCTCCCAGGTTTTTTTTTCCCTTCGGAAACGGGTCCAAGTGGCTCTTTATGTCTTAAAGGTTGCAGACCCCTGTCCTAGGAGAATAGCAAAATCATTAGACTGCCCCCCCACTTTCACTTTCACAGGAAGGCAGGCAAGGTAATGAGTTTTCTGCTTTTGCCATCCAACACCTCAGGGCTACCAAGTTGCCCAGTTCCAGGAGAGATATTTTGGGTTATTTCGGGGGGTTGACAACACTCTCCCATTGCTCTTTGGGATTTGCAACTCTAGCCAAAAAGCCTCCCTTCTGGATCTGGGGAACATGGCAGCTCTGACCACACTCTTTGAACACCTTTCCAGAGTTATTCTTACATAACTTTTCCCAATAGAAGGTGGTATTAAGGTATCTGAATAAACTACACTAAACTCTTCTGACTCCGATTTTTTTTAAGGGAGCTTTTGTTGGGATGGGGTGGGGGGGATGGGATATGAAGGTTTCTTTCTTTAAGAACATAAGATATTGATTTATTGATTGATTTATTTAGACAGTTTTTCTATACCGCCCCTTCCAATGATCAGGGGCGGTTTACATCGAACAAAGATTTTGTTACAGAGAAGATATTAAACTATGGTACAAAAGCTATTTACATGCCCGATAATCACATGTATTGTAAAATAGTGATATCAGTAACTCTTAACTATTTTCAATATTGTTAAGCAGTGTAGGAGGTACAGAGGAGTATTCTTGCTGGGGAGAGTAATATATTGGAGGGGTTTTATTCAGTTGGCTGGTGGTGGTGGGGGGATGGGGTTAGTGGGATGTGGGGGAGGTATTATAATATTCAGTGAAGAGTATTGTTTTTAATTCCTTTCAGAAAGTCTGAAGATCCTTGATAAATCTTATATAGTCAGGGAGGAAGATATGCTATACTGGGTCAGACCAAAGTCCATCAAGCCCAGTATCCTGTTTCCAACAGTGGCCAAACTAGGTCATACGTACCTAGCAGTTTCCCCCAAAAGACACAGGTTCCACAGTGCTTGTATTGGGTCAAGCATTGATATCCTGGGTCCCTTTTTAATAATGGTTTATGGACCTTTCCTCCAGGAACTTGTCCAAACCTTTTGTAAACCCAGCTACACTAACAGCCTTTATTACATCCTCCGGTAACAAATTCCAGAGTTTGATTACACGTTGAGTGAAAAAATATTTTCTCTTATTCGTTTACCCTGTAGCTTCATTGCATGTCCTCTAGTCTTTCTATATTCTGGTGACATAAACAATCGATCTAGGTTTACCCCTTCCCCTCCATTCATTAATTTATAGACCTCATGTATGTTTTTGTTTCTTTTCTGGGAGTGTTGGTGTGATATTACTGTAAACTCTAACATGTGGCGTTATTAGCACGGATACACCTAATGATGTCCATAAAGTATCGTTCTGTGCCCTATTGCTAATTGTCACTGAACACATGGCAACTCCCTTATGTTGTGTTAGTGGTAAAGTGTTTGCAGAAAACAGTAGGAGCGTGCATTTGGTTTGTTTGGGTGTCTAAACATTTAAACAGCACGCAGATCATCATATGGACATGTGTGAGTGCAAAAAAGTCCTAGCATGCATCTAAGGTGGGCATTTTAAGACAAATGTGTAGAAAAATATGAAGAAAAGCCACTTGAAGATCAGGAGGTATTCAGGAAATCTGCAAACGAACCAAAGTTTTCTTGGGCTGTGCACATTCCTAGCACACAGCTGTTCTGTTAGCTTCATCCTGCAGGAAAGAGGCGGAAGGGGCTGCAGAAGGGAGTAAAGCGATTGTTTCTGGGCCACTGTATCTTCTCCATCTTCACTCCCCCCTTCCTGTTAATAGGCAGCACTAAGGGAATAGGAGGGGAAGGACTGGAGTGGGTCTCGGGGATCCCTGGAGGGGGTAGTGCTGAAAGGGATAAGGTGGAGAGGAGGAGACTTTTTGATTGAATGTAGTGCGAGAGAAAATGATTGGGGAGATGGCGCGAAAGGGGGTGAATGAAGAGTGAGGTGAGGCTGGATGAATTCTAGGGGTGTAGCACAAAAATAAGTGAGCGCTGGGGGAACAGAATGAGTGGCTCCAGGAGGGAGGGATGAGACATGAATTGGCCCAGAAGACTGTTTGAATTGCTGGAAGAGAGGGATGGTGTCATGTGTACGAGCAGGGCCGGTCCGTCCACTATGTGAACAAGGCAGTTGCCTACAGAAGACCCTGGTGGATGACATGGCAATCTCTGCCACCGCTTCAGCACTATGACGGGCTTTAAAACACCCACAAGTGGGTGTGGAGTCACGGCCTGCTGCTCCTGTCCCCCTCCAACAGGAAATGGGCAGGAGCAGCAGGCCATGAATACGCACATATACACAGGTACCTTAAGACCCACCAAGGTGCTGATGTAGCATCTGTGCTGCTGTTTCAGGCAGGCTCCACCCCCCCCCCCCCCCGTGCCACCTCCCTCTGAAGTGAGAAGATTGATGTGGGGAAGGGCAGAATGGGCATCACTTGCTAGACCACTTCATTTATTTTCTCTTCCTCTGTGATTCTTACAGCGCCAATAGTAAATCCAGCACCCAGATCCTCTCTTCTGTCTGATTATCAAGTTTTCTAATAATCCACACAACCGCTAGAACTAGCAAAGAAATTGCCCCAAAATATCTGCCTACCCATGCTCAGTGAATTTTGGTTGAATTCCCCTCACCATATGTCTTTTTTCTTTGGGCTCTGTTGGTTCTTCCCCATTTATTCCTAAGTTACCTTTCCATATATACCAAGTGGACCTACTCTCCCCTTAATACCCCTTCCCCTTTTGAGCAAAGACTGAAAGGAGAAGACGGAATGGCCAGTTACTCAGACAGAAGAGTTTAGATCATGTGGGTCCTGCTGCTTTGGAGCAGACTTGCTCAAGCCCAGAGTTGGGACTTGACCCTAGGGGCAGCCAACCCCTGTTGTCCCCAGGACAGAGCATCAGGCTCTCACAGAAGCATATGATTGGCTCTCCCTGACCAATAGTCTAGGTACCATTTCTTTCATGGCTGGTGAAAGCTCATAATGTGATATTCCTTGTCATCTCCTTGTTTAGGACATTTCAAATTTAATTTCATTTTGGGATTTCTATTCCAACTTTAAAAAAAAGAGTTCAAGGCTGATTACAGTGATTTTATAACCAAAAATAATGGATTATGGTAAACAATCAGATCTATTTAGTACAGTGGTACCTAACTAGGAAAGGGATTAAGTGGAAGATAGACACCATTAGTCATGGCTTTAATACTCCAAAGAGATTCTGAGGCCCACTGGTGCCCTGGAAAAGAGGGTAAAGTTGTCTAAAAGTAGAGGCTCTGAGGGCTGACTGTGCACATCCAGGATGAAAGGGCCCATGAGATCTTATAGACTATCCTTGGGAGCTCAGCTGTTAGTATCATTGTCTAGGGAGAGGCTGTGAGCAGTACATTGCAATTACCAGGGAAGGAGTATGACTGATGACACAACTGAATGCAATCTCTGAAGAGGGGTGTGGAAGGGAAGTTAATTTCTCCAGGTGATGCCCAGGCTGGGGATGTGGGTGATTTACTTATTGATAGTATTGGTGCCCAAGGAAGGTTGAGGAAAGAGTCAAGACAGTTCCAGTATTATGTAGTAACATAGTAAACGATGGCAGATGAACACTAGCATGGTCCTTCCAGTCCGCCCAGTAAGTGGCTAGATTTGTAGAGCTGCACCCGTTGCTCTGTGCAAGTTACTCCCCCTCTATGCCTTTGCTTAAGGTTGTACCTGCCACTCCAGACAGGTTACCTTTCTCTATTTATGATGTTATTTTCTTTTCTTTGGTTTCATCCTCTTGCTATGTAGTGATCCTCTGTGTCTGTTCTTTGTCTTTTTGAATTCTGTTAATGTTTTTGCTCCCACCCCCTCCTTCCAGAGGGCATTACAAGCATCCACCACTCTATCGGAAAAAGTATTTCCTGATGTTGCGTTACGTTTAATTCCTTGCAGATTCATTTCATATCCTTTAGTTCTACAGCTTCCCTGTCTTTAAAAAAAGGTTTGTTTGTTCACTAATGCTCTAAGTATTTAAAGGTCTGTATCATATCGCCTCTGTTTCTCGTTTCCTCTAGGGTATATGTATTTAGGTCTTCAAGACATTTCTCATATGCCTTCTGGAACAGGTCCCATATCATCTTGGTCACCTTCCTCTGAACCATTTCAAGTCTTTTTATATCCTTTGTCAGGTACGGTCTCCAAAACGGAACACAATACTCCATGTGAGGCCTCACCAATGACCTTTACGGGGACATCAATACCTCCTTCCTGCTGGTTATTCCTCTCTGTATATAGCCTAATATCCTTCAGGATTCAGCCAGTGCCTTGTCACACTGCTTCGCCATGTTGAGGTCCTTAGATACTATGGGCTCGATTCAGTCCTGGACATCTGGGCCCTCTGTGCGCCCGGTCGGAACTGGACGCACAGAGTTAGCCGGGATTCTAGCATGTCTAGCCCCGCAGGATCAGAATTGTGTCCAAGCTGGGACTCGGATTCAGGTTGTCCTGCATGTACAGGCCTTGCCTGGATAACTCAGTCAGGGCTTTTGAATGGAGCTGCTGTGCCATGGCGCCCAGTTGCCATGGCATCATGGCTCCATTCAAAAGCCGCGATCCCTGGCCGCCGGACCAAACAGTTCAGTTCCTGCAGCCCAACCCCCTGATCTGGCCTCCCAAGGCCAGAGTCAGGCTGTGGGAATCCCCTCTACCCCCTCCTACCTTCCTCGATGGCCGGGCCCGCCGTCCCCCGCCAAACAGGGGAACTTATTCCACCTTAGAGTTGGATAGGTTCCCCATACAGGTAGCTAGCCACAGACATACAGGGCCAAGATTGGAATCAGCCCTGTATGTCCAGGGCTGCTGACCGCCCACTGCCCACCCTAATGCCTCCCCCATTCTGCCCCTTTCCCATCCCCATCTAACTTTCCTGTACAATGTGCGGGGAAGTTATTCTGGGTTGGAAGAGGGTCCAAATAGCGGGGATGGATGTCCCACGTGCCTCGGAATGACCCTGCATCACTCAGAGGACCCTTTTCTTGTGATGCCTAAGTTGGGAGAATGGGTGGTGGCTTGTAGCACTGACTCACAGACAGGTGTGGGAAGGATTCAGGCTGGGATAATGAGGGAGTATGAACAACAGTGTTGAATCCTGGGAAAGGGTGAGGGTGGGAAGCTGGGCATACTGTACCTGAATGTAACTCTTCTTGAGCAAACAATGAAAAGTCATGAGCTAAAAAAAACCCAAAAAACAAAAAAAACCCGTTATCTACAAATGGAGGTTTGGTTGTCATCAACTGCTGGGGAAGTTTCAGCGGAACCCCTGGCCTCATATATTGATGGTCATATCAAGTCTATGGATGGTGGTCTGATCACCATGATCCCTTTGCAGGGGAATCACAGGGGAGGCTGAGCTCATAAGGAGAGGGGGGGGGGCTAAAGTTGCCAGCATAATTCCCACCCCTTTTTCATTGAAGAAACTGAACTTGCACGTTCCACCATGAGAGTTACTGTCTTGTGTTTCCACCTGTTAGGAAATGGAGATTGATTTAGATGTGTTCTAGGGCATTAAATTATGATATACTTTTCTGCTGGAATGTTATACCAGGTGCAGTGAGGGCAGCCTCATCCTTGATGATGTTCAGAAGGCCTTAAAGACCCAGCTCTTTTTCCATCTATCTTTGATTAAGTAGATGAATCTTTACGTGACCTACTATGTGTTCTGTAAGCTTTTTAGGCAGGTTTGAGATGAGTTTTGAGGGTTGCAGCACTGTAATCGATTGGATTATTGTTTTAATAATACCTCTCTGAATATTTACTGTTACTGTGTGTGAGCGAGCCCTTTTGATGGTTTAAAGATGATACATAAACATTTTTAAATAAAGTTTTTAGATTCGCCCTCAGGAGCCTAAAACCCAGCTCCAAAGGGGAGAGAATTATTATAAAGGAAAGAGCTGTAACCAAAATAGCAAAAATGAAGTACTTGGCCCACATTTCTTCTGGGGTATTAATGAGACTTGCTGAAGACCAGAGGGAGAACTGGTTTTGGTGGCCTCCAACTCCAGATGTCTTCAGTACTGAACAGGTAGTGGCTGTCTGGGGGAACAGTGGCAGTATCTCACAGAAGCATCTGGTTTTCTACTCCCCCCCCCCCCCACCAAAAATTTAATTTCATTTGGGCACTGATTATCCACTTGATCAGCCAGGAGTTGGGCAAATTACAACTTAACAATATAGTCCTACAACTTAACTGTCCCATACTGACTAATAATATGAATGACATCACTGAAATAAAATGCATACATAAAATTAAAATATAAGTCCAATTATAATATGGCAAGTCCAATGCCAAATTCATGCTTTGCATGGCTGGTGGAAGCCCATAATGTCCCAGTGGCCAGTTACATGCACAACAAGGCAGTGATGTTCCGCTTCCTGTCAGTTACTGATCAATGGAATCATAGTGGAGGGGCTTCATTTCATTTTTGTTTGATTTATTTATCACTAGCTAGAGCCCCTAAAATATTGTAAACAAGGATGGCCATATCCAGTGTGCCAAGCTGAGTCAGGATCTTGGTGCTCTGGGTAGATATTGTGCAGTGCAACAATTCCCTGGAGGCAATGCCGTAAATCATTGAGGCACACTGACTCATTCTAGGGGCAGGCTAGGATACTGTTGCAGCCAAGAAGAGGTGGAAGTATAGACGTAAATACCCATAATGGAGATGTCAACATAGTATTGTATTTGATATAGTAAGTGAGGTCCTTTCTTTGCCAGTGGTTGGGGCATAAACGGAGAGCATGCCAAAATGTAAAGCTTGCAATCCATTGTAAGACCACTGGCTAACACTGTTCCATTGAAAGGGTTCAAGTAAAAGGCGAAAATGTTTTTCTCTTATTGCCTGTTCTCCGTACTGTGTAAGTTGATTTCTGTTCAGTTCTTGTTCTTACTGATTTTTTTTCTTTTTGTCAGTGAGAAGATGCTGCTCCTCATTTTAAGCTGTAACAACTGTCACCAGTAGTCCGCCCGTAGCTTCAGCATACGGGGTTAGGTAGCCTGGAGACCTTTTATTGAAAGGTTAAGAGTGTAGTTGTGGACCTTTTCAATAAGTTGTAGTCGTGAATCGAGTGGTTCAGGCAAAGATAGGCTTTTAATTCCCCTCCCGGGGCGGATTCAAACACAAAGGGACTTGTTTACAAAGCCGCGGTAGTGGTTCGCGATCGTGATCGCAGCCGCGGCCCCATTGAAATCAATGGGGCCGCGGCTCCGATTACGATCGCAAACCGCTACCGCGGCTTTGTAAACAAGCCCCAAAGTAACATAGGAACAGAAAGCCATACACTCTGGCACAAGGTAGGAAAAATAACTTATAACAGCTTCCAACTTAAATCACCAATGGTACGGTATTCATTGCATACAGTCCCTTGGTATTAGGAAATAAAGTCCTGTGCTTCTCAACTGCCAGTTGACCAGCTTCTTCATCTGGCTCAGCACAGTGAAATCCTATCATTTGTAACTGTTAACGTACAATCCATTTGAGTATCAGACAACTGTTCATCTGGAGGATCAATTAGCATTGACTCATGCTGGCTATCAGCTGAATACAACTTTTGCCTTGTATCCAACGTTTCCAGATTATTCTCTGCTGTCTGTTCCAGAGGCTTCCCTATTATTTCCTCTAGGAGATAAGGATCAACTTTACTATATCTCTTGGCATAGCTTAGAGGAGAATCATATTCTTTATAGTTTCTATGAGAGAAATTCTTATAACTATTTTTACCAGGATTATACAGCCTACCTTCTGGCTTTGAGGCAGGAGAAAGTCCGTGCACAGCTCTCTCAGGATGGGGTTTAAACCTCAGAGGTTTTTCTCTGCATTCTGGTTGCTCACCCTCTTCTTCTGACATACAAATGTCTTGCACTGTATATCTTTCACTCCTTGGAGCTTGTAAGTGCTTCCCAGCTATCCTCACTGGTAACTTCTCCCTTTGGGTGCCTTCACCATAGGATAAATACCTGGAGTTTTGGTCAAAGGGTTTTTGTGCCCTGCTCCTCCAGTTATTCCTGTCAGCTGCTTTCCGTCTCTCTCTCTCACATTCAGAATCAGAATCCACTGAATCACTTACATACATTTTCCTTTCACACTGGGACAGACGCTGCTTCCAAGAGCCAGACCTCAGCTTGCACAAACTTTCCAGCTGATTCTGTTCTCCTCCGTCTTCCCTGTTCTTCTCCTTCCTCTTTCTGTTCTCAAACTCTAATGAACATTTCTTATACATTTGCTTGGGAGCTAATCTAGCCCTTCCCCCTCCCAGGTGAAAGCTATCAGGACCAGGAGATGGGGATTGTTTGTTAGCTGGGCGGGGTTCCTGCCCTCGTGGCTGGGACTGTTTGTGTTGCTCCTGGCAACTGGGTGTCCTGAGCTTATCCTTCCTACCAGAAACAGCCCTACTGCACTCAGGTTCCTCTGTTTCCATATCACAGGATGTCTCTTCCCCATTACACAAGATAAAAAGTTCTATGTACTAAATAAAGTCCTGTTCCAAATTCTTGTGGTCTCTATGTTTTTGAGTTCTTTTGGAACAACTCTAACTACTGTTACACCCTCCTCCACCTACTACCTTGCCCTCATTGCCTTATAAGAGGCTCTGCTTATAATTTCTTCACAAGCATGACTTTCACGCAACTCTAAAGCATCATTATCTACTTCAACCATCCTAGTACAGGATGTTCTTACAGCTTAGAACTACACTATACCAAGGAGTCTAATGTGAAATGTAGAGAGATGAGGTGATCAGGAGGCTTTTCTGTCTAATGAAACAGATGCTTTCTAGTCTGATTCTTTTTAACATCTTTGTTGGTGATATTATCAAAAGGCTGTCGGGTAAGGTTTGCCTCTTTGCAGATGATACCAAAATGTGCAATAGCGTAGACATCCAGGAAAGAGTAGACAACATGAGGACTGATCTAGGTAGGCTTGAAGAATGGTCTAGAATTTGGTAGCTTAGATTTAATGCTAAAAAAAATCAGGGGTTTGCATTTGGGCTGCAAAAATCCAAGGGAGTGGGACAGTGTAGGGGGCAAAGTACTTCTGTCCATGAAAGAAGAGCGGGACCTGGGTGTGATTGTTTCTGATGATCTTAAAATGGCTGAAGAGGTTGAAAAGGCAATGGTGAAAATGAGAAGGATGCTTAGGTGCATAGGGAGAGGAATGGCCAGCAGAATAAAGGAGGTGATAGTGCCTCTGTAAAAGTCTCTGGTGTGACCTCATTTGGAGTATTGTGTGCAGTTCTGGAGACCACACCTTCAAAAGGATATAAACAGGATGGAGTTGGTGCAGAGGGTGGCTACTGAAATGGTTAGTGGTCTTTGCTATAAAACATATAGGGACAGACCTAAAGGTCTTAATATGTATTGCGACGCTCCTGCCTGGGCCCTTGAGCTTACAGGCAGGAGTGGCCTTATATAATGTCCCTTATGAATAAAGGTGGTACTGATCCCTCTGAATGCTGGGATTCGTAGTACACTTGTTTTTTTCCTTTAGGGATGAAAGTTGTAGTTGTGACTCGAGTGATAAGGCTTGCAAGAAATTTATTTGTTGTGGGGATATTTTCAACGCATTACAATTCAAAGGTGCATAACGTAAAGGTGCAACTTTCAACATAAAGATGAAATCAGGAGGTCAGGAAAACAACTGAAATCAAATAGCTTTAACTCAGCTTTACACAGTCACGGTAGCTTCTACTCAACTTTGCCTCGTGTGGTTGCTTGGGATTATTGCAGCCTCACAGTAACAGCTGTTCTCACAGCGTGGCTTTACAGAAACAGGTGAAAACAATTTGTGAACTTTCATGACTAGGCAACAGGTATAGCAAACGTTTTGTATTCTTCTCTTACAAGCTCCAGATGCTTCTTTACACTGTTACTCTCTAAAACATAAAAGAGCAATCCATTGCACAAGGATCATAACTCAAGGTAGGCCCATCATTATCTATCTGCATACATTCATCTGGGCTAAGGCAATTGTTCTCTTCATCAGTTTTCTTACGTTTCCCTGACTTTAGCTCCAGAAATTGCTGAAACTCTTTTAGAAGCAATTCAGCCTGTAGCTGCTCTTTAGCTGCTTGATAGTCTCCGGTAAGGGTCACACCCTTCCCCCACTCACTATCTGCTCCTGTTGCAAAGTTTGGCTTAGGGAGGTCAGCACAATAAAAGGGTTTCTCCAGCAAGGCATTAAAATTAGGAAATTCAGCTTTACCTTTATCAGAGACGTTGGCATAAGAACAGGCACCTTTCTTCCAGGACTCTCTCCTCTCTAGAAAATCAGGAGCCTTATGGCTAGTTCTTCTGCTAGGGGAATTTCTCTCAGAAAAACTTCTTTCCTGTTTTGGTTCCTGGCTTTTATAGCACTGCTCACCACCAGACAAAATACCTTTTCTCCAAGAGCTGGGTTTGCTAGCCTTCCCACGTTTAGGCTCTACCGTGTAGTAAGGATCTCCTTGAGAGTATATTGGGCTCCAAGGCTTGCTGTTCCAGGGTTCTGCCTTCTCCCAAGGTTCTAGCGTTTTTCCCCTTTGATTCCAAGTTCCTCCTGAAGACCAACGTGCACTGGAAGCTGCTTCTCGTCTGCTTCGTTTCTTGCTGCTCTCCTTGTCAGCCTTGCTGCCTGCCTTGCCAGCCTTGCTGCCTCCTCTGTCAATCCTGTCTGAGGATTTAAAAAGGGCTTCATTTCCCGGCACTCCCTGTCGTTCCCCTGGGCGTACCCAATCAGTGCTGAAGCCTAACTCCTCCCCTGGGCTGGGGCTTGTCTTCAGCTCAGCCGATAACTGTGTTTTTTCCCAGTCAGTTTTGGAAATCCTGTGTGTGTCATCCCTTCTATCAGGATTTTCCCCTATCTCCATTTCTTCTGGAGGGGAGTCTTCACCACAGTATATGTTAGAGGAAAGGCGGGATAAAGGAGATATGATAGAGACATTTAAATACCTCCACGGCATAAATGCACAACAGGAGAGCCTCTTTCGATTGAAATCAAGCTCTGCAAAGAGGGGACATAGGATGAGGGTGAAAGTGTATAGACTCAGAAGTAATATGTGGAAATATTTCTTTACGGAAAGAGTGGTAGATGCATGGAATAGTCTCCCTGTAGAGGTAGTAGAGACGAGGTCAGTATCTGAATTCCTTGTGTTCTTGGGCAAGCCACTTAACCCTCCATTGCTCATGTTCCCTGTAAAATAGTTATCTCCAAGTTATAATGCCCTGTTCAATGTAATTTCAGTTTGTTCAATGTAAACCGCCTTGATATCATGAACGGCGGTATATAAGAAATGTAAAATAAATTAAATAAATAAATAAAAAAGCATGGAACAAACACAGAAGATCTCTAAAGGAAAAAAAATGGTTATAGTAGTTGATATGGAAGGGCAGATTAGACCATCTGGTCTTTTTCTGCTGTCATGATTCTTTGTTCTCAACATGCAGCACAACACTGAAGATGCAAAAGTACCAAGAAGACATTCTAGAGGTGGCTTTGATAGGTTTACATGTGTAAGCTATGTAGACTTGTAAATCATCATCTACACTGAAGTAGCATAGATATAATGTCAGCCCAAATCATGTATATGTACTTCATATTTTACAGTAACAATGGTGTATGATTCAAAACATCTGCCCACTGGCATTTAGGTCACACATTACTGTCAGCTAACTGCTTGTTTGGACCTAGGATTTGGAGGAGCACGTGAGGGGGAAATTTGTGCTTGTTGTTAAGTGCCATCAAGTTGGTGTCAACTCATGGCGATCCTCTGGAAAGTTGTCCTAAATTGTGTTCAGTCTTCAGTCAGGCGGCTCTTTGTTGACAGACTGGCAGCCATAGCTGCTGTTATTGTATCGATCCATCTCATTGCTTGTCTTCCTCTTTTGCATTGACCTTCTACCTTGCCAAGCATGATGTTTCTCTAATGATCTCTCTCTTCGCATGATGTGTCCAAAGTACGAAAGTCGAAGTCTTGTCATCTGAGCTTCTAAAGAAAGCTTAGGTTTGATCTCCTCTAGTACTGACTGGTTTGTTCTTCGGCAGTCCATGGTATACACGTTTTAATTAATAAAGCATTGGTAACCACCTAATTCCCCTCGCTATTTGTGTGTTTCTTCTGGTGATTGCGAGAGGTCGCTCCTCTTGTGGCTCCCATGGTATACACAGTATTAATCGCCAGCACCATAATTCAAAGGCATCAATTTTCTTCCTGTCTCTTTTTCTCTGTCCAACTTTCACATACATATGATCTTATTGAAAATGCCATAGCTTGAATGAGTCAAATCTTTGTATGGAGAGAAATGTACTCTACTCTTGAGAATCTCATCTAGGTCCTTCACAGCCATTCTGCTAAGAGCAATGCGTTGTCGGATTTCTTGATTGCTTGTTGCTTTTTTATTGATAGTTGATCCAAGTAGGTTAAAGTTGTCCACAATTTCAATTTCTTCATCTTCAATGATGAACTTACTGATTTTTCCAGATGTCATGATCTTTGTCTTCTTTACATTAAGGTGTAGGCACATTTTAAGACTACGTTCCTTGATCGTGAGAAGCAAATGTTTCAAATTGTCTTCACTTTCAGCCAGTAATGTGGTATCATCAGCATAGCAAAGGTTATTTGTGCTTACCTCTCTGATATTCCGAATTCCTTCAAAAAGTGAAAAAAGAAAATGTTTTGGAGCTGTGCTCCTTAATTAGCTCCTCATGTATGTGCAGTTTTGCAAATCCACTACTTACATGTGTGTATGCTATTAATTACATGTACAAGACCACAAATACAACTGTTTTCCTTCACCATTATATGTATTTTACAAAAGGCAAATTTTAAATATCCCAACTTGAACATTCCTTTTCTGACCTAGATGTCCTGGACAAAATTGGACTTGAGATTTTGCACCCAAACCAGTTATCAAAAGATAGCAAGGTGGAAGTTACTGATGTGCTTTAAGGGAATAACACACTATTTTTGCCCCTTTGCACATATTTAATGGCAACATGCATTTCATAATAATGAGATGCAAAGCCTACAGAACCTCTCATTACTATGGAAATTGAATAACACAGCTTGTGTTGAACTTCACAAACTGCGTTTATTTCAGGGAAAAATAATACCAGCTCAAAGCTGGCATTATTTTTCTTGGCTGGGAGCATTGGGCTGCTAACAGATGCTGCTATGCTCCTGGCTGCCATTTTAAAGGGCTGTATTGTCTTACAAACTGCAGGTGCCCTCTCCCACCATTCAGATCCCCCCTTCCTGAAGATCGGCCAGAAGATCCTCCACCCCCTGAAGTCACCTCTTTGGATCCCTCTGCAAACATCCCAGATGATCTAGCATTTCCAGGAGCAATAGCCAATCACGTCTGACCCCATCTGGCGTTGGGTCAAAATGGTACCACTTGAACCCTAGCAATTGTCTCATGGCGCTGTTGCTAGGGTTCAAGCAGTGCCATTTTGAACCTGGTGCAGGAGGGATCTATGGGGGTGAGGTTATTTTTTGGGGATGAGAGAAGTCTAAGGAATGACTTTGGGATGGTGCGGGGGTCTGGATTGGGGGGGGGGGAAGGAAGTCCTTGACTTTATAGAACCACACCAGCCCTTTTGAAATGGCGGCTGGGATCATCTGGTCATGTGTTAGCAGTCTAGTGTTCCCAGCCAGGAAAAATAATGCCAATTTGCAGTTGATGGCAAGCTGTGTTATTCCTTTACCATGGGACCTACTAACCTGTAAAACTGAGTTACCACAGGTTAGTGATTCTCATGATAAATTAAGCTGTGGTAAAATTTAGATTTTATTGCAGCTTGGTAACTTCCCCACTAAATCCTACCTTTTTATAGGACTAAACTGAAGTGTTGCTGAGCAATCTGATGCCTTTGAGCTGCAGCTGCAATCTCTGAAGGTTCCACTTCCTATCTCCTGTGTACCCTGCAACTTACCTTCCACAGGATCTTTCTCTGCACATGGTAGACAATGATGGATATATGTTGCAGAGTTTACAGCTCACTGCAAACATTTTGCACACATTGACAGGAATTATTGGCAGAAAGTCTCCAGCAAGGTTCCCATAGGAAAACTCTATTCTTAGGAGGCCATGCATGTGCTCAATAATTGCACTGGTAGAACAATGACTACTGTTGTAGTATTCTTCAAGGATGCTCTCTGGGTGGAGGCAGGAAAGAGAGAATACAAAGAACCTTATCTCCACTTCAACACCCGCTCTTCACTTTCCTTGCGGCTCTACACACACAAATTCACACTATACATAACACTATAAATGCAAAGCTGGCTAAGGACTAGGTGTGGACAAGCACGCTATTTTAATGTATGTTTGTTATTCTGGATAATTTCGGCTGTTCCTAGGGTAAGGCACAAGATTACACAGGAAGTTTGGTCACCACGTCTGTCAGAAGTAAGCTAGTGGTTATAGGAATCCTTGGAGGAACCAAATGCACCAAAATGCAATTGATAGCTGTGACCACAGTGGGGGTATGAGCCATCTTGCAGAAATTCCTTTGCCCTTCTCTCCCCTCTTGCCTAGGAAGTTTGGTCACTACGGATGTCATGAGTAAGCGATTCTCACAGCTAAGACTGTGGTACCTGATTAGTGGAAGGAGGCAAACGGGGACACCCTTGGTATTCTTTGAGGCGACGACACATTCGGCAACAGTACTGACTGATGCCAGAGCAGTAACAGTTTCAGATCATTAGCTGGGTTGTGAGGATGACATCTCTCAGAGTACTCTTCACAAGCTGCCCTCTCTCTTTCAGAAGCCATCATGTTTGCTAAGTAAGGTTCAGGCCTCCTTGAACACACAAAACACAGCTTGCATTGTGGTGGATTTTTGGTGTACCCAATCCCACACTGGCATTTTTGCCAGATAAGTCCCATTCTTAAACAACCCAATTCCATTTTGTTTTGTTTTTCAATTCTACCTGTGCTCATATCTTAATAATGTGCTAATTTATATATCATTAGTTTACTGCATTGTACTATTAGTAGGGAATGTATGATACAATTTGCTACAAATCAGACATTCTTTGCTACCTCACAGTATATGTTGTGGGGAACTGCTGACATTTTTACCCCCACTGGGACGTTTGTGTTAGCCTCATAGCAGATGTGAATTTGTGTGGGCACTTCCTGAGTGGGGGGTGGGGAATGCTATTTTATAAAGGTAGATATCCACATAGGTTCCCTCTATAAAACAAGCTTAACTTATGCATATTTCTGCAGCACAAGCTAGGCTCCCTGTTCCAAAATTGTACTCTGTGAGTGTACTTTGCAAAATACCCACAGTGCTGTGAGCTCACCATTGAAGAGGCGCTTTCATGACATCAGCTGGACCTTGTGATAAGGAAGCTTATCATAGCTCAGGAAGGAGCTATAGGAAAGGTGAAGTGACTCTGAACAAGCAACCTGTCAGTTCTGGTAGAAATAAGAAAACAGAATTTTCCCATAAAAGACTACCAGTCCCTGAATGCACCAGGTTTCCAGCAGCCATTAGAGGAGCTGAAGTGGGGAAACGTGTGTTCAATCAGGAGGGCTATGAGGTAATCCCTAAGCACTCATCTCAAAGGGCAGGGCCTGATTCAGCACAGCTGCGCTGTGTTAGGGAGAAGCACTCATCTAAGCAGAATAAAGGTACAGTTTATTCTACAGAGAATTATCCTCAGGATCATCATCATCTTCATGATCAGCTTGAGCTTGATTATCTTCATCATCAGGAGGATCATCAGAAGCAGAAGCCAAACCGGACGGACAGAGAGGGAAAGAAACCCTTTGGAAGAAAGAGGAGAAAAGCCTTTGAGAGGTCTAGAAGAGTCCAGAGCAGTACGTATACTGGGAGGCATTCCAAGAGCCAGCATACACCATTGGACTGGGAAAAGCCAGAGGAATGGTGCTGCAGAGCTAGGAATCTCCAGACGGTACCTGTGAGGGAGACGGCTGCACGTGGAAGGGACCCTAAGACCCGTGCCAGAAGGTATGTGAAGAGAGATCCTGTGTCCAGGGATCTGGATTGGAAGGCTGGACATAAGAACTGGACTACATACTGGCCAGGCTATATAGAGAGGAACTCTAACAGCAATGGAAGCTCAGGTATGAACACTGATCTATGCCCTAGCTATAACCTTGAAAGACAGCAGGGAAACAAGTATTCTCCTGAAAGTGCTCCATTGGGAGATTCATCTGTGCCAATCCATGATATTGAACCCATGCTTGTTGAAGAAGAGGGGGTGATAGCAGATGAAGAATCTGTTTACATGGACTGCTCTCTGTCTAAACTCCTTTGGTGATTTTCTGTTATAAAGTACAGCAACCATCACAAAAGAAATACAAACTTGTTCTTTAATCTACTCAGAAAAGCTCCTGAGTAGGATTTTTAGCCACGCAGTAGAAAGCAAGCCAGCTAAGGGGTTTCAGCTGGATAACTGCTAGCAATTGAGCCTTACCTAATTGCTTGTGAGCTCTGAGAGAATCACTTCTGAATCTATGTGGGAGGATATAAGAAGTTAACCTGAAAAGAACAGTTTTTCTCTTCTTTGTGGCTTTTTGTTTGTTGTTTGATACATTGCTAAGAGAACATTAGCTAATGCCTACAGAAAAGACCAGTTTGTTATCAACCAGGTCTTATTTCTTTTGCTTTGATTGCCTGACAAGTTCAAATGTTGTTTCCTGATTTTGTTTTTCCAAGTTTAACACTGAAAGCAAGTAACCTGATTTATGTGCTACCAAGCATATCTGTGTTGGGAGAAATAACCCCATAAATAAATATCTTATTGGCTTTACACTTGAGCACAACTAAATTATTGTGAGCAGCTGTGTCGGGTGTGAATGGACTGCATTACCCACAATCCCTTGCAAATCATATTGACGTATGCACTTGCCAAGACTGTGAACATTCTCACCCAGGCAGCCGTCTGACAACCTGCATATACACACATTCACACACAACACCCAGAGTAACACACAATCAGAAACATGCACACAAAGCTAGAGCCCTGTTCGCCCACATGCATTTGTCCCAAGTGAAAACAGAATATAAGCCATGAAAAAAAAAACCCTAAAGAGGATTTTTCTTGAAAAAAATGTAAAAGAAACTCACAATGGGTCAACAAAGTTGAATGAGTTAATTACTTAGCTCATTTGTGCATGGAATTGAATATGCATCGAGACCGCTTCCACAAGTAAGAGTTTGAACTGGTCCTTTGTCACTTTTCACTCTGAGTGTGTTAGGAGTAATACAGTGTAGAATGTGTCTTACAAAATAACATCCATTTTTAAAAAATAATTAATCTTGCTTTATATTATCAATGCTTTGCCATCTTGTTCTTGCCACCATGTCATTTGCTTCATTATCAGCACAATTATTTTTTTTAATTATGTTACAGATAAATGAATGTTCTCATTCCTGGGAAGAGGGAAAAAAAAGTGTCGAAGGCTATTTTTATCCTTGTCTGTTTCCCCCTCCCAGAGTCACTCATGTGTCACAGCTAAAGTTTTGATTAGAAAATCTGTTGTTCCAACCTGAAGCACCATAAGGAGATGTGAGCGAGAGAATCAGAATCAGAGCAGTCAGGATGTAGGCAAGGTACGTGCTGTCATGTCATCTCCTAAACAAAATGTGGCGGATAAGCCCTTCGTCATTGACATTTTGGTGACTCATTTTGTGGGCTGCAGTGTTAGTGAAAAGATTCAGTGCCATAAAGTGATCTGAACTACTCTCATAAGAACATAAAAATGCCATACTGGGTCAGATCAAGGTCAATCAAGCCAAGTATCCAGTTTCCAACAGTGGTCAATCCAGGTCACAAGTACCTGGCAGATTCCCAAAAAGCTACACAGGTTCCACAGTGCTCGTCCTGGAGTAAGAAGTGGTTTATGGACCTTTCCTCCAGGAACTTGTCCAAACCTTTTTTAAACCCAGCTATGCTAACAGTGATGTGACTGTGATTTATAAGGTATGGAGTTTAATTGTTGCTAGTTAATAACTGGGAAAATGCATTCTGGAAATTGATCAGAAACATTTTAACATGTTTATTTTTATATATAAAACCCCTGGGAGATAAATGGAAATGACAAGATGTTAGCTTGTAGTTTTTGGTAAAATGTGTATTATATGACTACACCCAAAGCTGTATTTCCATGGGCAACAGGGATGTGGGATGTGGATGGGTAAGAAATATTTGATTAGGGTTTTTTTTGGAGGGGGGGGGGGGTCCAAGAGTTTTTCCCAATTTTTGAGTGTTTCTTAGTTAGTTTCACATATTCACTTGAATAGGGAATTTTTAATGCTCACTCAATTAATTTATCCTGCACTAACTGGCAAATTAAGGTGCACTAAGTTGATGAGTGCACATTGCATTTAGTGCACACTACAAGACACATTAACCAATGTGCATCCCTAATGGACAATCTCAGACAGTTATAAGGAATGTGTGGCACTAGCACCCAAAATAGCAGTGTGGGAGAAAGGTCCAGATTAGGAGCCATATTGGAACTCTAGCGTATACACATGGGAGAAGGCTCCAATGGGACTTTGACGATGATCCTGAACAGAAGCAATGAAAGCCAGAGTCTGGCTTTAGAACAGTAGGGCCTAGGAAGGAGGCTCCAGGGTCTTTCTCTGAAAGTGGCACTACACCATTAGTAACGTCTCTGGAGAACAGAGTGAGGAAAGGAAAGGAGACAAAGCTTAGACCTGAAAGACAAAATGGATAGAGACAAATAAAGAAATGCTGGAGAGGTAGAGGAAAGAAAAAAGAAATAGATCTGGGTAGCGTGGGCAAATAAAAGAATGATATTTTGGTGAGGGACAGACTGTAGTGAAAGAGTGGAGGAGACATGACAAGGGAAGGGGAGAAATTAAAAAAATAAAAATAAAAAAGATAATGAATACAGAAAAATAGGTGAAAACAATTTTTTACAGAAAATTTGACTTTGCCCATATCAAGTAATTTACAAGTAAATGAAATATAGTAACATAGTATATGATGGTAGATAAAGACCAGTATGGTCCATCTTTTCTGCCCAGCAAGCCTGCAAGAGTAGGTGCACATGCCGCTCTGTGCAGTTCACCCCTTCCCATGCCTTTGTTTTGGGGTGTACCCACCACTCCATGTAGGTCACCCCCTATTTGTTCAGAGATAAGAGATAGTTATGCTTATTTTGATTTTATCCTGTTGCTATAAAGGAATCCACTGTGTCTGTCCTATGCCATTTTGAATTCTGTCACTGTATTTGCCCCGACCACTTCCATTAGGAGGGCATTCCAAGCATCCTCCACCCTTTCAGTGAAAAAGTATTTCCCGACACTCTGTTCTCCAGAGAAGTTACTAATGGTGCAGTGCCACTTTCAGAGAAAGATCCTGGAGCCTCATAATCTCAAAACTCTTTCCATGGCATTTTCTGCCCATTACAGCACAACATTTGGGGGCTTGGATGGCAGTCCATGCCAAGCAAACACATCTGGCCCAGTGCACTACTTCCAAATGGAGTGAAGGAGTAGCCTGATGATCATTGCAGCAAGCTGAGGACCAGGCCTCAAATCCTACAGATACTCCTTGTGATCTTGGGAAAGTAACTTCACTCTCTATTTCTTAGATACAAAGCAAGATTGTTAGTTCTCTGGGAACTGAGAATACCTGCTGTACATGAGCACCTGCTGTACATAAAGGTGGTATATCAAGCCTGGAAATAAAGATAAAAGGTAACTCACCCTAAATTACCAATGAAAAGGTGTGAACTAAATAAATGAACACAACACAGGCACTGCAGTGATTTCAGAATTTGGGGATTAGTTGTGCTGAAGAGAATAGAATTGACTGAGGTTGATACCTTCTTGCCCCACAGAGGAAGGATGCCATCTAGAACCCCAGTATAACTCAGGATGGCATCCTGCCAAAATACACCGTGATAATATGTATCCTAAACAGCTGAAGAAAGCACCTATGATTCCCTTAAAGTTAATGCATGTGGAGGGTCATGTTATAGCAGGGCTTCTATGGTAAAAGGTGCCTAATTGGCCTCTTAGGTGCTATTTATAAGACACATGGAGCCCGATTCATGGAGGGGGACGTCCGGATGTCCCCGATGAAGACGGGGCTGTGTGGACCCGATTCTGGTCCGTGGAAACAAAATGTTACTGTGGTAGCCAGAATTGGAGCGTGCCCCTTCTGCTTGTGGGGATATCCTCCCTGCAGACGCCCCCAACATCTGTGGCCCCCCATTTCCCCACCACCCAACCCACAGCTGGCCTGACGTAGCCTGGATCGGGCCAAAAGTGCTGCTTTATAAAATACTAGTGTAAGTGGCAGAAGTGATGCCTTGAACATAGATGCGGACGTTTGCACCTTCTCTCAAGTACACAAAAAGTTCAAAAGGACACATCAAAATTAAGGCATGTCATAATCTACATACGCACTTGCAAACTGCGCCTGTGCTCCGCCCAGACAGTGTTCCTGGCTGTGCCCAGCAGAAAAGAATGTGCCCGCATAGCAACGTACATACATTTAAGCCAGATGGTATTTTATAAAAGATTTTTTACATCCCTATGTGGCCACATGCATTAATTTGGCATTAGCACACTGTATTGGTAACTGAGTCCTATTGAACAACATGGGACCTGTGTTAAAATAACACGTTAATTGTGAATGAATTCATATTAACATTAGCGCAGCTTAGTAACTAGACTCCTTAATAAAATTACCCCATAGCTTCTATTTATAAAAAGTGTTTATTAACACACTAAATGCACACGTAGAAAATGGCAGCCAAGCAGGCAAAAATGAAAATATAATGGTCATTTTGGAAGGTAAAATTGGGGTTTATTGAACTCTAACAAGACTTTTCCTATATGTGTCTGGTTGCTGGCTTTTCTTTCCAACAATTCCTATGGAGCTGGGTCATGTTAGTGTTTCAGGACATATGTAAATGAAGCAGAGTTATGACTGGAGGGTGGGCAAGCACTCTCGGCTTCTTACCATTAGATCACTCTAACATCATTCCTTATGTAGTGATTTCTTAAACTCAGGACAGTGTATAAGATATCCACCCAGCTTTTAAACCCTTCAGAAAGCTGTAGTACATACATCCAGTCTTTAAACAGGAGAAATGATCCCCTATCTCTCCTGCAGTCCATTGAGAAAAATAATTTGAAAAGCAATTTTTGATCCATTCTTCATAACTGATATTGTAATTCACATGAATGCTCTATTAAAACTTTCATGGCGCAGATCGTAGTTATTTGAAAGTAAATAGCTGAAAGATGCATGAAAGCTAAATCCTTTCATAAACACCTCTCATCCATGGAGCTGTGCTAAACTGTCAAGAAATGATAAATTAATATATAAAAGTTTAGGTTTACACTTAGAAAACACATTTCTTTTACTAAAAAAAGGACTGAACTTTTAACCAAAATACCCACTTGGCAGAGAAATGAAATATTTAATTTTATTTTAATTGAAACATTGTTGGTTGAAAGCTGTTTCAGCACGAGACAAAAAGCTACATGAGCAAGCACAGCCATTACTCGAACAAAGGCCTGTGCAGACCCTGAAAGAAACTAACAAATACTTAATTTCTTTGAAGGGAAGCAACATTATGGGAGTTAGCCAGTGTCAGCATTAGAGAGAAACATTCTTATGGTTGAAGAAATTATTTTGCGAAATTCTTTGACCACTGAGAGGTCATCTCCCGGGATGCGCTGATATCAGAAGGTAAAGCAGCCCAATTGCCAGGATATCCACAATGAATTCATCTAGTTTCATATAAATTTCTGTCATGTTAGTAGAGCACTCAATGACTCCAGTTTACACATTTCATGTGCCTTTGGAGTCCCAAATACTTAGAATTACCTGGTTAAGTTCCGTTTGAAGGAGCCGTGCAATGTTATGCACCATCAACATGCGTAAGTCATGTATGTTCCATGACCTACGCACGTGGATGGACATTTACGTGCATGCTTTAGATGGTCATTATTCTGTAAGTATGCACATCAAGCTGATTGCATCTATTTTAAGTGCAGGCATGCACAGGGCAGAGCATGAGGGGAGCACAAAGTTATGCGCATAAGTGATCAAATACTATAACTTATGCGCATTCTTTACAAATCTAGAGACGGGCACTTATAGCAATATAAGTACTTGTGCCTAGGTTTTACGCACACTTTGGCCACTTCCATTCCTATTTTATAAACAAAACTTGTTGCCGACTACAGGTTCTTGATCATGCTTCATGTAAGTCAGTTTTCTTTAAAGAGGAAGAAAAGGCATTTTATTTATTTATTTAATATGCTTCTATCCAGCCAATCTCAATGATTCTTATCAGCTGACAACAGACATAAGCAATAAGTTAAGATGAACAAATAACATGCAAACAATAAAGACAAAATGCAAACCAAATTGCTTTGAACATTAAGAGCATCCCTAAACAGCATCCTCACCTTTTTCCAAAATTCATTAAGATCCATACAGGATCATACCTTATTTGGTGACAAATTCGGTACACTAGGAGCAGGACATAAAGAATCCCCTAACACGTGTGATCTTTTTCTGCACCCTTAACAGTGTGAACCACAAGAAAATTTTGTAAGCACATATTAATCCGAATGAGATGGCTGTGATAATGATGATAAATATTCTGAAGACCTACCATGAATACATTTAAAAATTAAAATATTTTGGCAGAGCAGATATGATGTTGAACATTCATAAAACATAAAACTGAGGATTGTGGCTCTTTTGGGTGAAGAAGTAACCAGCATGAAATGACCATGATTAAAACCCATAACTCAAGGAGACAGGTCTTTTGCCCTGTGGCTTTGTGGTGCAGATTGTTAGAAAGCTTGGGTTGTGGATTAGTCTAGCCCTCCTCTTCCTCCCCTCTCCCCCACCTGCTTCAGTCATGCGGCTCTCCCCCCCTCAAAAAAAACTGCTTTCCAAAATTGTAAAAAGTCTTCCAGCAATTATTCCAGTTCCACTGAGCCCTCTGAGGTTCCGCACTCTTCCGCCTGCACCAAAATCACACTGGCTGACCTCAGACTGGTACCGTTTTGAAAATGGCATTGGCAGAACAGAAGTAACTGAAGATCATTCCTCTACTTGAAGATACATGACTCCTGCAGGGGGGGAAGAGGGAGTGTTTTTTAAAATTTTGTCATCAGCTGTTTTTTTTTTTTGGAGGGGGGGGGAAGCCCTGGGATTGACTGTATCAACTAGTGTGCTTTTTTTTTTCCAAGAAAATGAAGCAAAACTACATCCCTAGTATATATCCAATTTAGGGGGAGGAAATCTCAGAGCAGGAATAAGCGAGAAACAAACACTATGAACAGTGGGGCTCGTATTCATGACTCCTAAGTGGCTGGCCAAGGGTAGACTATGATACTCAGTGCACTATTCAGATAGTGCCACCCAATATCTCCATAGACTGTCCGGGCATTGTCTGGTTAGTTCAGGGGGCAATCTGTGGGTGGCATGAGGTAGGTGTTTTGCCATCCAGATGCCGACTGAAAATCCTGCTAATGGGATAAGTGTTGGCACCCGGATAGCACCGTTCTGCCCAGATATTCCCTGGCAATTATTATCTGGACTCTGCTGCTAAATCTCCCACTGATATTTAAGCACTGCAGCTGACTCTTGAAAGTCGAGCCTACCACGCTTAAAAAAAAGAACCAAAGACATCACCACAACATGGCTACCCAGTATTGCACCCTGCCCCTTTCCTTCACAATCTGCAGCTGAAAGAACTCAGAGAATAGACTTGATATTTTGTATTGGAATGGACGCATCGAGACTCTTCTGTCAAACATAAACCGAGAGGATCGCAGATTGTCAGACTTTACTCTCAGGAAGTGCAGGACTGAGTGAGGAGCGGGCTCAGAATGTCTTGTTGCTGTTGAGATATGTTGGCAGCATGAAGGGAAAACCCACATGCAATCGCACCCACCTACGCAGCACATGGGCTGTGAACAAGAAGAATCAGACTCAGGAACAAAGATGTCCAAGACCATAATAAATATAGCAAAGATAGAAGGCCATGCTAGAAACAGCAGGTCATAGCAGGGTATTAACATACTGCCTCCAGCTTCAGTGTTTTTCAGCGTCATTAATGACATGAATGTTAATAAAAACAAATGTGCTTTAATAATACTGTTTACATTTATTTTCCAATTACAAGGCTCCTCTCTATCCTCCGTTGTCATCCGGGAACTTTTTGGATGATGTATACTTTGTTCTCCGCATGTGTTTTGGGCGCTTTTCATTTGTTTTTTTCTGCATATCTTCAGACTGGAAGCTTGAATGCATCCAGCTCATTGCGGCAGGATTTAAACTAAATGAAAGAAAACAAGGTTATAGAATATTACCATCTCTCATGGAAACCGTATTCCATTGGTCTTTTCAGATACTGAAGAAGGCAGAACCCAAGCTGGATGTCAACCTCTGGAATTCTTTAACCTTTCTGGCGATTTTATCTCAGGTCACCAGATCTTTTCAAGATCTTTGTAAGCCTTTTCCATTTTCAATGAATGCTGCTAGAGAAAGGTGCACAATATAAAACTCGGCACATCAGGAGTGAAAGACCTGTGCTTGCCAGGATACCAAATAGAGATTCAACTGCACTTTAAGATTTAGGTGTCAAAAACTGTCATCTCTTGGAATTTAGAAATATTCCTAAGGGCTTTAAACTTGCTTGCCTACCTTACCACAATCCTGCACTCAAAGTGAGTTATAATTGAGCTACAGCAGGTAAATCCCAAAGCAAGAGGCCTTACGCTCCTGAAGTGTAACTGAAAAAGGGGGTGCCTACTTTAAGGCACTCAAAACACGTTTAATTATAAAGCAGAATTAGCTCATGTCTTTCCAGCTGGTTCAAGGCGACTTACAATCGGGTACACTAGGTATTTCCCTGTCCACAGAGGGTTGACAATCTGAGGTTGAACCTGAGGCAATGGAAGGTTAAGTCCAAGGTCCCAAGGAGCAACAGTGGGATCCAAACGCTGGCCTCTTTGGTCAGTAGGGTAACCACTAGGCTACTCTTCCATGGCACGTCAGCACTTTTCTATATAAAATACTAGTGTAAGTGACAGAAATGCACCTTGATTACTTATACCTGCTCACAGTTTGTAAACGTGCACATGCAGATTAACATATTTTATAGTGTACGTGTGTATGTTTGAACTCCATCCTTGTTAACTTTTACGCTGGTTGCTAGTTTCTGAGGTCATTTATGCAAGGATGTGGCTGCTACGTGCAAAATGATTGAAATAGCTTGTAGGTGCCTCCTTACTAAATTACTCCCTCCCCAAAAATCCTGATTTTGCTTAGTCATCTAAGTAAGAAAATGGATGTCCGAGAGTGCACCTTCACAATTTGTTGATGGGTTTCTAAATTGTTCAGTGAACGAGGAGGCGTCTTCTGTGCAATACTTCCAAAGTGGTGGGATAATCATGTGTAGTTTGCAGCTCATCCGATGAGAACAGCCATTTTAGAAAAAATATCCCTGTCAAAATTAAAGTGCCATCATTTTGGGTTCTTAACATGTAAGTGCTGATGCACTCATAAACAACTATTTGCATATATATGGGGCATGTTTACTAAAGAGGACTATGGTTTTGCAGGTAGCTCTCATCAAGGGTAGAAATGAACATGCAGTATGAGCAACAGTCATGGGGACATCTGCAGTATGGTCCTGCAGATATCACACTGATTTGGACCCTACAGTGAGCTGGTAGTATTAGCACTTAATGCCACCCATTGAGATGGTATTAAGTGCACCTGTGCCAACTGCAATGTTGATGGTGGACGCACACTGTCAGCCCCCACACTAACCATACTGTGCAGACACAACAGTACTCTACCTCTACTCTACCCATTTCCCTCTCCTTTGCAAGCAAAGCAGATACCACTGGATTAACCCTGCAATATCTGTTTAGTGTGTGTGCCTCTTTTATACAATGCTTATTTAGTTTTCTCACTGTTTGCCCTGGCCAAAAGCTTCAGATGAATGGAACCGTCTATGTTTGTGATTTTAAAAACCCTCAATATATTGTGCCAGTAGAATGTGAAAATAACGGGGAAGAAGGTTTGAATTGCATTGAAACTTAGACAACTCTTGTGTTGTGACTCTATGAATTGCATAGGTATACATAGACGATGGAGACAGAGATGGGATGGAGGAGTGAGTGGCTCATTCTTCACCCCCCCACTGTGCTTCCTTCTTTCCTTTTCCCCTTCTCCAGATCCTTCCTCTCTCCCTCCTGCTTTACCCTTGCCTCACCCTTTGTACCCAACTTGGGAAAAAACTGCCAGCATGGTTTAAAGGTGAGGTCAGCGAGGCTGTTGTTGCCAAAAAAGCATCTTTCAGGAAATGGAAAAAAGAGCCAAATGACGAAACCTGGAAACAGCCCAAGCACTGGCAAATCAAATGCAAGGCATTGATAAAACAGGCAAAGGGAGAATTTGAGAAGAAGCTTGCTGTGGAAGCAAAAACGCGAAATAAAGATTTTTTCAAGTACATTCGTAGCAAAAAATCTGTGAGAGAGTCAGTTGGTCCATTAGATGATAGAGGAGTTAAAGGGGCACTAAGAGGTGACAAGGCAATAGTGGAGAGACTGAATGAATTCTTTGCTTCGGTCTTTACTGATGAAGATGTAGGGATGTTACCCATGACTGAAGTGGTATTTAAAGGTGCGGAAGAATTGAAGGAAATATCTATGCATCGGGAAGATGTCTTACAACTATTAGATAAACTGAAGAGTAGCAAATCACCTGGGCCAGATGGTATACATCCAAGGGTGTTGAAAGAACTGAAATATGAGATTGCAGACCTGCTATTAGTAATCTGTGAACTATCATTAAAATCATCTCTAATACCTGAAGACTGGAGGATCGCCAATGTAACACCAATTTTTAAAAAGGGTTCCAGGGGTGATCTGGGAAACTACAGACCGGTGAGCCTCACGTCAGTACTGGGAAAAATGGTAGAAACCATCATAAAGAATAAAATTACTCAGCATGTAGATAGTCATGGCCTAATGGGAGACAGCCAACATGGCTTTAGACAAGGAAGATCTTGTCTTACTAATCTGTTGTGTTTTTTTGAAAGTGTGAATAAACAGGTGGACAAAGGTGAGTCGATTGATATTGTGTATCTGGACTTTCAGAAAGCCTTTGACAAGGTCCCTCATCAGAGACTTTTGGCAAAACTAAAGAGTCATGGGATAGGAGGCAGTGTACTACTGTGGAACAAGAACTGGTTAAAAGATAGAAAGCAGAGGGTTGGGCTAAATGTCCAATTTTTCCAATGGAGAAAGGTGAATAGTGGTGTACCCCAGGGATCAGTGCTGGGTCCGCTGCTTTTTGACATATTCATAAATGACCTGGAAAAGGGACTAATGAGTGAGGTGATCAAATTTGCAGATGACAGAAAACTATTTAAAGTTGTTAGAACCCAAGAGGATTGTGGAAAATTGCAAGAGGATCTTGATAAATTAGAAGACTGGGCATCAAAATGGCAGATGAAATTTAATGTGGACAAGCGCAAAGTTATACACCTAGGGAAGAACAACCCAAACTATGGTTACACAATGCAAGGTTCCACATTAGGAACCACTACCCAGGAAAAAGATTTAGGTGTCATTGTGGATAACATGTTAAAACCCTCGGCCCAGTGTGCAGTGGCAGCCAAGAGAGCAAATAGAATGCTAGGTATCATAAGGAAAGGAATGGAAAATAAAACAAAAGATATTATAATGCCTCTATATCCTTCCATGGTGAGACTGCACCTTGAATATTGTGTGCAATTCTGGTCACCGTATCTTAAAAAGGATATAGAGTTATTAGAAAAGGTTCAGAGAAGAGCTACCAAAATGGTAAAGGGGATGGACGGATACTCCTATGAAGAAAGGCTAAAAAGGTTAGGGCTCTTTAACCTGGAAAAGAGATGGTTGAGGGGAGATATGATAGAAGTCTATAAATTGATGAACGGAGTGGAACGGGTAAATGTAGATCGATTGTTTACATTATCAGAATATAGAAAGACTGGGGGACATGCAATGAAGCTACAGGGTAAAGTATTTAAGACTAATAAAAGAAAATATTTTTTCACTCAATGTGTAATCAAACTCTGGAATTTGTTACCGGAGGATGTAGTAAAGGCTGTTAGTGTAGCTGGGTTTCAAAAAGGTTTGGACAAGTTAGAAACATAGAAACATAGAAATATGACGACAGAAAAAGACCACATGGCCTATCTAGTCTGTCCTTCCATAACAACTACAACAGTCCACTTTTTGCCTTTAGAGATCCTCTGTGTTGGTCCCATGCTTTCTTGAATTCAGTTACTGTCCTCATCTCTACCACCTCCACTGGGAGACTATTCCACGGATCCACTACTCTTTCCGTAAAGAAATATTTCCGCATATCACTCCTGAATCTATCTCCCTTCACCCTCATCCCATGTCCCCTCGTAGCAGAACTTGCTTTCAATTGAAAGAGGCTCTCTCCCTGAACATTTATGCCACGGAGGTATTTAAACATCTCAATCATATCACCTCTATCCCGCCTTTCCTCTAAGGTGTACATATTAAGATCCTTAAGTCTGTCCTCATATGCTTTATAATGAAGCCCATTAATCATTTTGGTAGCAACCCTCTGCACCGACTCCATCCTGTTCACATCCTTTTGAAGGTGCGGTCTCCAGAATTGCACACCATACTCCAAATGAGGTCGCACCAAAGACTTATACAGAGGCATTATCACCTCCTTTTTTCTGCTAGCCATTCCTCTCCGTATGCACCCAAGCATCCTTCTAGCTTTTGCTGTCGCCTTTTCCACCTGTTTAGCTACTTTAAGATCATCAGACACAACCACGCCTAGGTCCCGCTCTTCTTTAGTGGACAAAAGTACTTCACCTCCTATACTGTATTGCTCCCTTGGATTGCTGCAGCCCAAATGCATGACCTTACATTTTTTAACATTAAATCCCAGCTGCCAAATTCTAGACCATTCTTCAAGCTTAGCTAGATCCCTCCTCATGTTATCTACCCCTTCCTGGGTGTCTACTCTATTGCAGATTTTGGTATCATCTGCAAAGAGGCAAACCTTACCCGACAGCCCTTCCGCTATATCACTAACAAAGATGTTAAAAAGAATTGGACCAAGGACAGATCCCTGGGGCACACCACTGGTAACATCCTTCTCCTCAGAGTGAGCTCCATTTACTTGTACTATTTGTCGCCTCCCACCCAACCAATTTCTAACCCAAGCAGTAACTTTAGGGTCCATCCCTAGGGTGCTCAGTTTGTTTATCAGTCGCCTGTGAGGAACAGTGTCAAAGGCTTTACGGAAATCTAAATACACCACATCTAGAGCTCTCCCTCGGTCCAACTCCCTGGTCACCCAGTCAAAAAAATCAATCAGATTTGTCTGACAAGACCTGCCTCTGGTGAATCCATGCTGCCTCGGATCCTGTAATCCGCTGGACTCCAGAAACCTCACTATTTTCTCTTTCAGCAGCGTTTCCAATAATTTACTCACCACCGAAGTTAAACTAACCGGCCTGTAGTTTTCAACCACATCCTTACTTCCGCTTTTGTGTAAAGGCACCACATGAGCCTCTCTCCAGTCCTTTGGCACCACTCCCGACTCCAACGAGGCATTGAAAAGGTCAGTCAGTGGAGCTGCTAGAACGTCCCCAAGTTCCCTCAGTATTCTAGGGTGTATCCCATCCGGTCCCATCGCTTTGTCTACTTTAAGTTGAGCTAGTTTCTCACGAACACAGTCTTCTGAAAATAGTTCAAGATGTCCCTCGCTTCTGTTCTTATTTGTGGGTGTTTTCTGAGGTCCTGCTCCTGGTTCTTCATCTGTGAACACAGAACAAAAATATTTGTTAAGCAATTCCGCTTTATCCTTATCAGCTTCTACATATTCCCCCCCTGCACCCTTGAGTCTGACAATACCACTTTTGCTCTTCCTCTTCTCACTAATATATCTGAAAAATGTCTTATCCCCCCATTTTATTGCATTGGCTATTTCCTCCTCCTTTTGAATCTTTGCCTTCTTGACTACTTTGCTAGCTTCTCTAAGTTTTTCCAAATACAGATGCTTGTCTTCTGCTCTCTGTGATCTCTTGTATTTCATGAAGGCCTCCCTCTTTTTCTTCACTTTTTCAGCTACTTCCTTCGAAAACCATAGCGGTCTCCTGTTCCTTTTGCCTTTATTTACCATTTTAACAAAAAGGTTGGTTGCCCTTAAAATACCCCCTTTCAGTTTTGCCCACTGTTTTTCTACATCCCCCAGCTGTTCCCATCCCACTAACGACTCCCTGAGGTATTGGCCCATCTTCGCAAAGTTAGTCTTCCTAAAGTCTAAGATCCTCACCTTGGAATGGATTCTAACAGCCCTAGTCCTAATACTGAACCACACCATATGGTGATCACTGGAAGCAAAATGATCTCCCACTACAACATCAGAAACACTTTCACCATTGGTAAGCACCAAGTCCAGTATGGCCCCTTCACGTGTGGGGTCTGTTACCAATTGCCTGAATAGTTCTCCCTGTAGAGAATCCAGGATCTCCTTACTTCTAGATGATACTGCAGCAGGAATGTGCCAATCAACATCTGGCATATTGAAATCTCCTATCAGTAGCACTTCCCCTTTCTTAGCAATGCTGCGTATGTCTTCAATTAACTCTCTGTCCACCTCTTCCTCTTGTGAGGGAGGTCTGTTCCTGGAGGAAAGGTCCATAAACCATTATTAAGAAGGGACCCAGGATATCAATGCTTGACCCAGTACAAGCATTGCGGAACCTGTGTCTTTTGGGGAAACTGCTAGGTACGTATGACCTAGTTTGGCCACTGTTGGAAACAGGGTACTGGGCTTGATGGACCTTGGTCAGACCCAGGATGGCATATCTTATGTTCTTAGCAGCTACTCTTCCTCTTTCGCTTGTATTTAGATTTATTGCTCACTTTTTCTACATCCAAGCTTCTTTTTCTCTTTTCCGGTGGCTCCAGCACATTTGTCTTAGGTTATATTTGCTGTCCTTTAGTCTGCAACATCAGTGTCACTTTTTATTTTGTTTATTTATTTAAAAGGATTTATATCCCGCTTTATCCTTGAATCAAAGCGGTTTTCACTGCAAACCAATCAGGTTGAATAAAGCGGGGAAATACAAAATTGAAAACATGAGCATAGTGTTATTTCATAAAGTATGCTAAAAGTTCTTCATGACTTCCATCAAAAGTATCCCATCTGGATACAAGGCTGGTCTTTCCACTAGGAGGACTAGGTGTCCATCTAGAGTGGTGCACTTTGGGTAGGTGGGTGTGTGTGTGGCAGCACAGTCCAACACAACTGGCAAAACAGAGGCAGACAAGCAATGGCTGCCATCCTACCTCCACTGGCGCTGGAGCCAGACCCGAGCCTGTACAGTTTAAAGGTAAAGCACAGGGCAGAGTTGGACCTTTGAGCATCGGAACATGTATGCATGTGCAAGGCCTGCATATTCTGCCCCCTTTGATTTTCCTGTGGGAGGGGTAAGAGTGGGCAGGCCTCAAGCATTCATGCATGCATAGGTGCTCATAGACCTGACACTGTGCTGTGCTTTAGTTTTAAACTCTACAGATTTGGTCTGGCTCTGGCTCTAGCTCCAGTGGAGGAAGGATGGCTACTTTGGTAGCATTGGGGGATAGGGAAGGAGAGAGATGGTGGATACCCTTTGGGTGGGGATGGGAGGAATAGGGAAGAGGAGAAATGCTGGATACCCTTTGGGTTTGGGGGGTACGGAAGGAGGGAGATACTGGACACCTTTGGAGGGGGCACCTGGCCAAAACTTTGCCTAGGAAATCAGATATTGTTGGGATGATCATGGTTGGATGACACCATGCTCACACTTTCATGTATAGTGGTTAGAGCAGTAAGCTGGTAAGAGCAAAACCAGGTTCAAATCCCACTGACAATCCTTGTGGCCTTGCGCAATCTTCCATTGCTTCTGGCACAAACTTGGATTGCAAGTTCTCTGGGGACAGGGGAACACCTACATACATGAATATACTTCTCCTTGAACTACTAGTGGAAAGACATGAGATAAAAGACATTTCCCAGGTAAAACTGCACGGCCCCTATTGGTCATCAGCCATAGCGGTAACTGCTGTGAAAAAACAGATGGGAGATCATGCAATCGGACCCACCGTTTAGACATATAGGTTCTATGTTCTGTTGAAGTTTCTGTCATATCAGATTGTACACTTCAAAAAGCCAAAACTCTCTATTATATGTGTCTGTAAACGTGCTGCTTACACCTGGTAGCGCTATACAAATGCTAATAATAAGAATGATATCGACTTGTTATTCTTTATTACTGTTGGCGTTTTCAAAGCTACAGTTACAATGGAAGATTTGTTCAGCATCGTAACACTATCTAACGCCCTGACAGTTTATTACTTCTGATCAGGATCCATTATGTGTTAAACTTTTTTCACAGCCGTCTGGCCTATTCAGAAGTCCATACAAAACTCAAGCAATCCAGATGAAGTGATTGTCAGGGGGAAAAAAAAGCCAGTAGAGCTACAACACTGACTGGCAGATGTGTGAAACAGAGGCCCAAGAGGAGGGAGAAAGAGAGAGACAGCTTCAAAAATATTTAGACTACTTTGAAACACCTTTGTACATTTTCAATGAGATCGAGAATCTGCCCAAATCCTTACAGAATATTTTGAGAGTAAACCAAAAAGTGAAGCTGGGGAATGATTACCTGCCGGGTTCTTGTTCGTGTTTCTGTTGGTTCATGCCAGTTCACATCAGATTTTGACCCAATTCCTCCAGCTAATACTACGCTGGGTCAGAAGTTTAAAGCTTTGAGTCTTAATTGGCTAAGGGTGTGCACAGCCCAAACTAATTTGTTGTGCTTGTTTTAAACACACTTCCTGATTTGGGGGCATTTTTCTTATTTAGTTCATCTATTTGTTTTTTTAGGAGCATAGTGTATGTAAGCTATGCACGCAAATCAATTTGAACTTTATTGGTTGGGGCTTGGGTGAGGAAGACGTCACATTTTGCTGTTGCCTGTGACTGGGAGATTTGGCGGCGGGGGGGGGGGGCTTTAGGAGAGAAAAGAGGTGCAAGGTGAGAACAGTAATACATTACCACAAGCAGCCAAAATGAGCATCAATTTTAGGGTGAATGGAAATTTTGGGAGAAGAGAACAGAATTGAATTCCAATTAAATTTTCTTGGTTGGGGCACAGGTTTAACATAAACCACATGAATATCCCCCTCCTCTCTCAAAAATGATACTTTTAAAAACCATTTCCGTGTATAAAATGGAGCTTATGTGTGGAAATAGTTGTTTATAAAACTGTAGGTCCCATAGGTACGTCAATAAAAGATACAAGCAACACATGTAAAGGTTACTTTGGAAATGAAGCATGGGCAAGCCAGTTCCAAATACATTCAGCCACCTCTGAATCATTAAGGGGGAAATTTTATACCTGTACATGTGCAAATAGTGGGCACATTGGGTGGGTGTTGGTAGATTTTTTAAACAAATATATACACCTCCATTTTGAAAATTACGCCAAGGAATTTATGTGCTTCCATCCACGCCGGCCCTTTGGCGCACACAAATTTGTTGGATTATTATAAGTCCATGTGTGTGTGTATTTTGAAAATGCAAACCTCTCCCAACCCCACTCCCAGGAACGCTTCTGCTCTGCTTAGGTAAAGTTGCGCATGTACAGACTGTATGAAATATGTTTCTGACCATCAGTTCTTGTTGCCACTATCTAGGAGGCTTAGGGGATGTGTGAAAAACAATCGCAGCATTAATATGTGCTCGTACTAAATTGTCTTTGATCAGAGGTGCTTACACTGGGTAAAAAGCTTTCTTCCTTCACGACGACGTATCTGTTGGAAATACCAACCGCAATGATTTCTTATCTTCTCACAAGAAAGAAGGAACGGAGCAGCTGGTGAATGTTTCACAGATGGTAAAGCTTTTGGCATCCCTCAGGAGAGGGCCTCCCTTGCAGACGGCTCATTCTTTCAACATTTGGAGTTTCATCTTATTAAAACATCTTTTTTTTGTGTGTTTGTTATTTAGCATCTCAATTTTTAGTCACATTTTAGCTAACAGCTAAGGGACCTGGTGAAAACAGGCCTTGGGAAGCACAGTGTGCTGGCCACGGGTGTGCACGTGTGTGTGTGTGCACCTCAGAAGAAGTGTCAGCGTCAAACTGCATCTGTAGCTGAAGCACTTGGCCCTGACTATAAATGCCATTGTGCAATGTTGATATGCAGAAATGTTGCGAGTGCACTATGCAGGGGTTAGAGAAATGTCTGCGGGGCCCTTTTACTAAATCCCGCTAAGGTTTTGCATTGGCTCTGTGCTAACTGGTGCAGATGTGACCAGCATGTCCCTGGCAGTTAATGCGGGAATATGTGTGTTAACATGCACGGCAATTAATGCATATGCATCTAACGATAGCCATAGAGGTATCGTTAGGTACACCTGCACTAATTGGCACACTGATGGCGGTGGTGTACTAATGTGCTCTCCACGCCCACATTAGTGCTCATTTGCCGGTTAATGTGCCTGCTGGCAGCTGGTGGCTGCCATGCTCATGCCCATTCATTAGCATTCGCCATGGCCAGTCCTCACATGCTAAAACACACATTTAGTAAAAGGGCCCCTAGATGAATAAGATGGAAGGTACACGATGAGTGCTGTGTATGGCAAACAGAAAGATAAAATACTGTTTATGACCATATGTAGATACTTTAAGAAATAATGATCATATGTGAGAGAGAAACAGAGACAAAAAAAGATTTTTCTTACGGTGCTTGAACTTCAAAAATATCTTATTACTTTGTTTATCATTTATTTATTTATTTAGTCGATCAGTATTTGTTATATTAACTTAGCACAGTACTATCAGCTTCAAGGTGGTTTACATAATACCAGTGACATAACTGTAAATTAAAATAAAATATGCATATATGTAGGCCTAACATCAGGAGCACACAAAAAAAAGAAGGGGGAGGGAGAGGTGAGTATTACAACATTATGAACCTAGCCTAGGTGCAGAAATGAGGAATAAGTGGGAGGTTGTTGACTGATAACCCTAAAACATTCAAAGCATTATTCTGAGAAGTAGGGAGGGAGGAGTGGCTCAGTGGTTGGGACAGGTTACCTTAAGCCAGATGACCAGGGGTTCAATTCCCACATGGGGACAAGTAATCTCAGGCTGGAGGGGTCTCTAGTCCCATGGCCACTCCTTGTGGCCTTGGGCAAGCCACTCAACCCTCCATTGCCTCAGGTACACTTAGATTGTGAGCCCTTCAGGGACAAGGGAATAGAAAGTACCTTTTAGTATATACACACATGTAAACTGCTCTGATGCACAAGTAAAGGGCAGCATATCAAGTGCCTAAGCCTTAGCCATAACTAAGTATGTTGCAAAATAATCCTGGTTTTGTGTTGTATCTTCACAGAGCTTGTAGTGACCCAATAGTCAGGATCCTGTACTGACAAATCAGATTCGTACTGGCTGTACCAGGAGATATCCTTGGAGGTTTTGGTCTCCATCTATATTTGGGAAAATATGAGCTAAATATACTGGTAGCCAAGAAAGGCACAAATGTGTTGGTAGTGAAGAGATTAACAGGTTATTCATGATTTAAACATACTGTAATAGCCATGTAGATTATGGCCATGTGTACTTGCCTAGTTTAGAAAGGGTGAAATTTACATGTGGGTGATGCCCCATGTCCAAAGTAGATGGGGCATGCTCTGAGTGGGACAAAAATCTACATGTGTGCCCTCCATTTCATATAGAGTATATATACGTAAACTCCAAATCTTCCATGTCCAAAGTTACACCTGCTCCCTGGCACGAAGAGGGATTTACTGTATAAACCGTTCCTTTTGGTCATCTCTTTACAGGAGGAACATCCATCTTAATCTTCTAGAGGTTTTTTCCTCTCCAAATTGCAATGGGGTCAAGCGTGTCCTCTGTAATTGATTGAGAGCATCTTCACATCTACTTTTGCAACATGGCCCAGATCCACGTGAAAGGCTGAGTGTGAGATGCCGCCATCGACGTGCAGGTTGCTGGGTTTCTCCCATCCATCTTTCCACGGGTAACTTTCCGAAATCATTCCTCCTGCAACCTGTGCCTGAGTATTTTAGAAAAGGCTTTACTTTTTAGCTTCTAAAACACCGGCACAATGGTATATACGGTAACCTGGATATCTCAATTCAGATCTCCAGGTCCTAGCTAGTATCTTTATTTTATTTAAACACTGCTTATATTCCACTAATTCCAGTCTACCCAAAACACATTCCCAAGTAACATTCATAAAAACAAGTACGTTTGATACAAACCACTGATAGGGGTATCTTTATCTTTATTTTAACTAGGCTTATATATCGCTTTTCTACCAGTCAAAATGGTGTACATTCCCCAAAGAGCTCACAATCTATGTTCTTGTACCTGAGGCAATGGAGGGTTAAGTGATTTGACCAAGGCCACAAGGAGCACCTGTGGGACTAGAAATCCCAGTCCTTTCAGTCTAAGGTTGCTGTGCTCTAGTGGGATTCCAGCCTCTGCCCCTCTAGTCCAAGGTAACTTGCCCCAACCACTAGGCCACTAACACTT
Source organism: Ichthyophis bannanicus (assembly GCA_033557465.1). Lineage (NCBI taxonomy): Eukaryota > Metazoa > Chordata > Amphibia > Gymnophiona > Ichthyophiidae > Ichthyophis > Ichthyophis bannanicus. The sequence goes on along the minus strand of CM066049.1, from coordinate 110,329,153 downwards.
TTAGCCATATGCACCAAAGCAGTTTACAAAAAGGCAAGGAAAAGTACCCTAATGGTTAGCAAGGGGTTTACTGAACACTAATAGAAGCATTTTGGAAGGCGTTCCACATCTAAAAAGCAGCATTGAGACATGTAGACTGAAATACACATCTCAATGCCATTTTAGAACCTGTTTTTTTATTTTATTTATTTATTTTATTGCTTTTATATACCGCGCTCTTTAAAATCAGTGTGGTTTACAGATAACAGTTTTGTTCAGAACAAGAGAACTGTTATGCACTTACACTGAACGGGTGATACAACTTGGATTTCGACTGGGGAAACTATCTACAACTATCTACAATGTAAACATGAGTTGTCTGTCTAAACAAGAGTCTGTAACTTACTTTTTGCGGATGTGGGAATGAATGCTCACTATGACTAGAAAAGAGAATGTAGCCATTGGTATTTACACCTGCCTCCAGGCATGAATAAGTGACTGCTGACTGGGGCGGATGTTCATGCTGATATTCGGCTCCCCAACCTTCATCCCTGACTCCAAGAAGCCCCTTGTTTGCCCCAACCCAGAATGTATACCCACCCTCCTTAGACACCCTGCCAATTTGCCCTTCCCTTCCTTCCTGCCCCCTCCTGAAGCAACCCAGAAATCCCCCTTCCCTCTACCCCCAAGGCAATAGAGGCCTCCCAACCAAATAACAATACAGTGACTCCTCTCTTGAAGACCCTCCCTCCCTGATAGAATGAGACATCCCTACACCTCCTCGCCATCCTCTTCAGGCTTATCAGTCATTGCTGTATAGTGGGAGTAGGAGCAAGGCCCTCTCACTCCTGCTCAGCACACAGTCACTCTTCAAAATGGCACCAATTACCCCTAGTGGTAATCTCACTCATGCTCCCACTATACACCACTGACCCTGCCAAGCACAGGATTTCCTAATGGGGGTAGGGTTGTTTGGGGAGCTTCCATTCTGTCGGAGAGGGGTCTTCAACAAAGGGATCACTTCATTGATAGTTGGTTGGGGAGGGGGATTCTGGGTAGCCTCAGGATGGGAGGCAAAGGCTGATTGGAAGTATGCTTGGGCATTTACATATTGAGTCAGGGGGCAGCTGGAGGGGGAGGAATAAAATTAACTCTTTCACTAAAATTGTTGGAGAAGTTAAAGAACTTTTAAAGCTTCTATAGCATTTAGTGTAAGATTTCCCAGACATGCCCTCATATTTCCCACAGCTCTAAAAACAGAGCAGAGCAGATGAGAATGGAGGCAAAGACAGATCCATTTCAGTCCTGGTAAAATTGCTGCTAGAAGCGCCTGCCACACTGACATCACGGCTCCAGGGATGAACAGAAAAACAAACAGATTATGATAATTTGGAAGCTAAAACTGCTACAAATACAGAAAATAGCACAAATGCAATCCTTTTGCATGACAGATTTCAAGACTGTGATGAATAAAGAAAACAGAACAGAATACATTTGTTATTATAATAAAATAATAAGCATGGCCTTGATAGACTCATGAATGCAGATCCTGGGCTTCTATACAATAGCTCAAGACACAGGCCTCTCTCCTGCTAGCACATGTTCCTCGATGCATCCTAACATGCTGCAGTTCATCAAACATGCTGGCTGTGCTTTTTGCCCTAGATGCAGATGGTTGTGGTGACTCTTGGCCACTTCATGTTTGTAGAGACAGTGAGACAAAGACTAGATTGGTTAGTCCTGTCCAAAGTAGTGAAACCAGTTATATAGACTTAAGGGTATGTTTACTCATCAGCTGTAGCGGCCGTAGCTCCGACATCGCACGGAAGCCGCTACCGCTGATGAGTAAGCATACTCCTTAGACTTCCCTTGAATGAAAGCTCATGGTACAGTGATTCAGTAGGGTAGCAAATGGAAGGAAACCACCAAGAGCAATTGCATTCCTCTGCAACCTTTTACCTTTAACTTGCCAGGATGGTGGAATGAGAGGAAGCGGGGGAGGCAGCTAAGCCATCATGGTTGTTCAGCTTATGTTTGCTTGGTGGAAAATCTTATTCAGCTTCTCAGACCTCTACATAAAATGTATTCTCAGTCTGTGGCAGAGTTTACTACCCAGTGTAGCTAACATCCCTACTTGAGCTTGCCTTTATTAAAGAAAAATGGTTCTGCAGTCTTGGCTTAAATGTGAGACTTTTCTGGTAATATTTTTATAGGTCTTGCCCAATAACAGTGGGTCATAATTCTAATAGAAATGTACAATTAATAAAATAATAACAATATAGTAACATAGTGAATAACAGCAGATAAAGAGCTGTATGATCCAACCAGTCTGCCCAGTGAGGTGGCAAGGGCTACACCTGCTAATCCATGCAGGCCACCCTCCCCCCGTGCCTTTGTGTAGGGTCGTAGGGTTGTACCCGCCATGATGTGCAGGTTACCCACCTTTATTTTTCTTATGTACAAAAGTTATTTAAGTTTTCTTTTCTTTAATTCCATCCTCTTGCTGTAAAGGTGTCCTCTGTATCTGTCCTATGCCATTTTGAATTCTATCACTGTGTTTTGCCCCCATCACCTCCATGGGAAGGTATTCCAGGAATCCACCACTCTTTCCCATGAAAAACTATTTCCTGTCATTGCTTTTAGAAACATGATAGCAGAAAAGACCATATGGCCTATCTAGCCTGCCCTTTCATATCAGCTACGACAATAGTCCTCTTTTTTTTCCTTTAGAGATCCTCTGTGTTTATCCCATGCTTTTTTGAATTCAGATACTGTCCTCATCTCTACCACCTCCACTGATAGAGTATTACACACATCTATCGCTCTTCCCATAAAGAAATATTTCTGCATATTATTCCCGAGTCTATCCCCTTTCACCCTCATCCTATGTCCCCTCATAGCAGAGCTTGCTTTCATTCAAAAGAGGCTCTCTCCTGTGCATTTATTTTCTGATCTATCCTGCCTTTTCTCTAAAGTATACATATTAAGATCCTTAAGGCTGTTCTCATATGCTTTATAACAAAGGCCACTAACCATTTTAGTAGCCACCCTCACTCCAACCTGTTTATATTCTTTTGAAGATGTGGTCTCCAGAATTGCACACAATACTCCAAATGAAGTCACACCGAATACTTATTAAAAGGCACCATCATTTCCTTTTTTCTACAGACCACTCTTCTCCCTATGCATCCAAGTATCCTTCTAGCTTTCACCGTTGCTTTTACTACCTGTTTAGATACTTTATTTATTTATTTATTTATTTATTTATTTAACATGTTTTATATCCCGCCATCCTTCAATCAAAGCGGCCACAGTACAATACAATACATTTCAATACATGACACATGTACAACAGAGATTACATTACAAGTTTTGTATCCCACCTTTTCCTTAAATCAAAGCGGTTAATACAGCACAAGTTACACAAAAAGGTAGGGAAACAAGCATCAGATTGTCAGAACATAGACACATACATAGGGAAATACAATACATACCTTACATTATAATTGACTACACAAAGCAAAACAACAAACAGAACCAACATAGATCAGCCATTTCCTTGATACCCCACGGACCTACGCCTAAGGGCCACGCCAAAGGGCCCTTTGGCGTGGTCCTTAGGCGCGGGCCCGCAAGGCGCGGGCGCGCCGTTGTAATGGCGTCTTTTAAATCCGTTGCTGCCCCGATGTGATTGGCAGATGCCGTTCAAACAGCTGATCGTTGGTGGAATCGGGGAGGAAGGGGGAGCTCCCGCTCTCACCCCCGTCGACGCCGCTGCTTCACTGAAGCTGCTGGCAACGGCAGTCCTCATGCCGTTCAAACAGCTGATCGTTGGTGGAATCGGGGAGGAAGGGGGAGCTCCCGCTCTCACCCCCGTCGACGCCGCTGCTTCACTGAAGCTGCTGGCAACGGCAGTCCTCATGCCGTTCAAACAGCTGATCGTTGGTGGAATCGGGGAGGAAGGGGGAGCTCCCGCTCTCACCCCCGTCGACGCCGCTGCTTCACTGAAGCTGCTGGCAACGGCAGTCCTCATGCCGTTCAAACAGCTGATCGTTGGTGGAATCGGGGAGGAAGGGGGAGCTCCCGCTCTCACCCCCGTCGACGCCGCTGCTTCACTGAAGCTGCTGGCAACGGCAGTCCTCATGCCGTTCAAACAGCTGATCGTTGGTGGAATCGGGGAGGAAGGGGGAGCTCCCGCTCTCACCCCCGTCGACGCCGCTGCTTCACTGAAGCTGCTGGCAACGGCAGTCCTCATGCCGTTCAAACAGCTGATCGTTGGTGGAATCGGGGAGGAAGGGGGAGCTCCCGCTCTCACCCCCGTCGACGCCGCTGCTTCACTGAAGCTGCTGGCAACGGCAGTCCTCATGCCGTTCAAACAGCTGATCGTTGGTGGAATCGGGGAGGAAGGGGGAGCTCCCGCTCTCACCCCCGTCGACGCCGCTGCTTCACTGAAGCTGCTGGCAACGGCAGTCCTCATGCCGTTCAAACAGCTGATCGTTGGTGGAATCACGCCCAGGTCCCGCTCTTCTTTTATGGACAGAAGTACTTCACTCCCTGCACTGTACCGCTTCCTTGGATTTTTGCAGCCCAAATGCATGACCCTGTATTTTTTAGCATTAAATCTCAGTTGCCAAATTCTAGACCATTCTTTAAACTTAGCTAGAACCATCTTCATGTTATCTACTCCTTCCTGGGTGTCTACTCTATTGCAGATTTTGGTATCATCTGCAAAGAGGCAAATCTTACCCAACAGCTCTTCCACAATATCACTGACAAAGATATTAAAAATAATTGGATCAATGACAGATCCCTCTGGCACACTACTGGTAATGTCCTTCTCCTCAGAGTGAGTTCCATTTACCTCTACCCTTTGTTGCCTCCTACTAAACCAATTTCTAACCCAAGCAGTAACTTTAGGGTCCATCCCTAGGGTGCTCAGTTTGTTTAGAAGTTGCCTTTGCGGATCGGTGTCAAAGGCTTTACTGAAATCTAAGTACACCACTTCTAGAGCTCTGACTCGGTCTAACTCCGTGGTCACCCAGTCAAAGTAATCAATCAGATTTGTCTGACAAGACCTGCCTCTGGTGAATCCATGCTGCCTCGGGTCCAGCAATCCATTGGACTCCAGAAACCTCACTATTTTCTCTTTCAGCAGGGTTTCCTATAGTTTACTCACCATAGAGGTTTAACCAGCCTGTAGTTTTCAACCACATCCTTACTTCTGCTTTTGTGTAAGGGGACTACATATGCCTCTCTCCAGCCCTCTGGCACTACTCCTGATTCCAAAGAGGCATTGAAAGGGTCAGTTAGTGGAGCTGCTAGAACGTCCCCAAGTTCCTTTAGTATTTTCGGATGTATCCCAATGCTTCATCTACTTTTAGTTTAGCTAGTTCATCACGAACACAGTCTTCTGAAAATTGTTTGAGACTGTGTTTGTAAGGAGCTAGTTAAACTAAATGTAGACAAAATGATGGATCTGGATGGGATACAGAAGTTAGGAAAGTTCTGATGGCTCCACTGTTTGATCTTTTTCTTTTCAATGTTTCTTTAGATTGTCATATGGATGCGAAAGTTGGACAGTGAAAAAGATAGGAAAAAAATTGATGCCTTTGAATTATGATGCTGGGGACGAATACTGTGCATACCATGGACTGCCCGAAGAACAAACTAGTCAGTACTAGAGGAGATCAAACCCAAGCTTTCTTTAGAAGCTCTGATGACAAGACTTTGACTTTCATACTTTGGACACATCATGTGAAGAGAGAGATCATTAGAGAAAGACATCATGCTTGGAAAGGTAGAAGGTCAACGCAAAAGAGAAAGGCCAGCAATAAGATAGATTGATACAATAACAGCAGCTGGGGTGCAGTCTGTCAACAATGAGCCGCCTGACTGAAGACCGAACATAGTTTAGGACAACTATCTAGAGGGTCGCCATGAGTCAACACTGACTTGATGGCACTTAACAACAACAACCCAGGGGCCTGGAGAAGGGTACATGTGGCTCCTCTACACAAAAGTGGAAGTAAGAAGGAGGATGAGACCTATAGGTTGGTTATTCTGATCTCTGTGGTGAGTAAATTAATGGAAACACTGCTAAAACAGAGGATAGTGGTGGCATGGGTTTTACTAGAGGAAGATATTGTCAGACAGATCTGATTAATTTCCTTGACTAGGTGACCAGAGCACTAGATGTGGTGTACTTAGATTTCAGAAAAGCCTTTGACATAGTTCCACATTGGCAACTTATAAATAAACCGAGCACCCTAAGGATGGACCCTAAAGTGACTAACTGGGTTAGAAGATCCTTAACCCTCCATTGCCTCAGAAAAAAATCCAAGTTATCAATGTCCCTGTTTAATGTACATTACCAAGTTTAAGTTACAATGTAAACCGCTTTGACTGAAATGATAAAGCAGTATAAAAAACCTGTTAAATAAAATACATAAAAAAATAGATAAAATGGTTGCATGGGAGGCCACAAGGGTACAGGCAAAAGGAGCTAACTCTGAGGAGAAGGATGTTACCAGTGATATGCCACAAGGATCAGCCCTTGGTCTGATTCCTTTTAACATTTTTCTAAGTGATAATACAGAAGGGCTGTCAGGTAAGGTAGACCTCTTTGCAGATGATACCAAAATCTGCAAGAGGATAGACACCCAGAAATGTGTTGCTAACATGAGGAGGGATGTTATGAAGCTTGAAAAATGGTCAAGAATTTGGCAGCTGAGATTTATCCTCTGTTTGCAGATAACACAAAATTATTCAAAGTTATTAAAATGCAAAAGGATTGTGAAAAATTTTAAGAGGACTTTGCAAAACTGGGAGACTGGGTGTTCAAATGGCAGATGAAATTTAATGCAGACAAGTGCAAAGTTACGCACTTAGGGAAGGACAACCGAAACTACAGTTACACAATGCAAGATTCCACAATAGGAACTACCACCCAGGAAAAGGATTTGGGCGTCATAGTAGATAATTCATTGAAACCCTCTGCCCAGTGCGCAGCTGGGGCCAAGAAAACAAATAGAATGCTGGGAATCATAAGGAAAGGAATAGAAAATAAAACCAAGATAATATAATGTCTCTGTATCGCTCCATGGCGTGACCGCATCTTGAATATTGTGTGCAGTTCTGGTCACCATAGCTTAAAAAGAGTATAGCAGATTTGGATGAGGTATAGAGAAGAGTGACCAAAATGGTAGCAGGAACAGAAGGATATCCCTATGAGGAAAGGCTTAAAAGGTTAGGGCTCTTCAACTTGGAAAAGGGGTGGCTGAGGGGAGATATGATAGAGGTCTATAAATTAAAGAATGGAGTAGAACAAGTAAATGTAGATCAGTTATTTACTCATTCAAAAAGTAGAAATACTAGGGGACATACAATGAAGCTACAAAGTGGCATATTTAAGACTAATTGGAGAAAATATTTTTTCACTCAATGTGTAATCAAAATCTGGAATTCATCACCAGAGGATGTAGTAAAAGCTGTTATTGTAGTTGGGTTCAAAACAGGTTTAGACGAGTTCCTGGAGGAAAGCTCCATAGACCATTATTAAAGTGGACTGGAGAAATCCACTGCTTACTCCTGGGACAAGCTGCATGGAATATCTCTATCTTTGGGACCCGACAGGTACTTGAGACCTGAAATGGCCACTGTTGGAAACAGGATACTGGGCTTGATGGACCTTTGGTCTGACCCAGTATAGCATAGCTAATGTTCTTATGTTCTATGGACGGCATTCTCAAAGGCACTTACATGGGTAACTGCCCTAGATACCCATGTACATGCCTTATCCAGGATTTTCGAAAGGCATCTACATAGGTAGTGCCTTTCGAAAATCCCAGATAAGTCCCTAATATGCCCAGATGCTATGTTGGGGTGTTCTGGGGTGGAGCGGGGGCAGAGGAAAGGTCTAAGCGTGTAGCAGAAATTTTCGATGCTACCTGCTCAGCCCCTGCGCCTTAAAGATAGGCGAGGAAAAACGTTGCCTATCTTTAAGGTACAGAGGGCTAAGCGGGTAGCATCAAAAATCGCTGCTACCCACTTAGCCTAGGCAGCTTCCAGCGCATCCAGCATAACCCAGATTTCTGCTTGCATCGCTGTGGAAGTGCAAATCTGGGTTAAGGGGGTTGGCGGGCAGACTATTTATTTATTTATTTGAATCCATTTTTATACCGCTCCTTCCAGTGATCAGCAGCGGTTTACATTTTAACTTTTAACTCTGCAAGGACAGCAGTTACATATAACAATATAGAACTATGTACATAGCAAAGGTAGCATAGGAAATCAAACTCAAAATGATTTACATAGAGAACCGGGTATGTTCAGTTAACTATATACATAATATTTACATTGACGTACAATGTGACATACAATGTGACGCACAAATTGACGTACAATGTACACTATGCGCTGACACAGCGCATAGCCTGCCTAAATCAAAATCAGGCCCTATGTTCTTAATGCTAAAAAATGCAGGATCATGAATTTGGGCTGCTGAAATCCAAAGAAACGGTACAGTATAGGGGTGAAGTACTTCTATCCACAAAAGAACAGGTCCTGGGGGTAATCATATCTGATGATGTTAAGGTGACCTAAGAGGTAGAAAAGGTGATGCTGGAAGCCAGTAGGATGCTTGGTTGCACATGGAAAGAAATGGCCAGCAGGAAAAAGGAGGTGATAGTGCCTGTATATAAGTCTCTGGTGAGATCTCATGTGCAGTATTGTGTGCAATTCTGGAGACTGAACTTTAAAAGGATATAAACAGGATGGAGTTGATGCAGAGGGTGGTTACTAAAATGGTTGGTGGTCTTCATTATAAAGTATATATATGTGGACAGACTTAAAGATCTCAATACATATACCCTATGAGGAAAGGCAGGAGAGGGGAGATATGACTGAGCCATTTAAATTCCTCTGTAGCATAAATACACAGGAGAAGGGCCTCTTTCAATTGAATAAAAATTCAGGTATAATGTGAAATATAATGAGGTTGAAAGGGGATAGGAGTAATCTTAGGAAATATTTCTTTACAGAGAGAGTGGTAGATGGATGGAATAGTTTTCCAGTGGAGGTGGTAGAGGCAAGGGCTGTTAGCATGGAATAAATACAGAGGATCTCTAAGAGGGAAAAAGGATTATAGAACTTAGTAATTGGTATGAATGGGCAGACTGGCTAAACCATATGGTTATTATCTGCTTTTATTTTTCTATGTGTCTATTTAATATTAATAGCCATTTATATTGTCTTTCACACTGTTGAGTTCTCAGACCCAAGGACAATTATCTGTATTGCTATTGAACAGCATCCACAGGGCAAAGATCCTTAAGAGAATGTTGTCTATTTCAGGTCTTAGTATCTAGAATCATTTATCTCTTCATATTAATTTCCTAACTGATCTATTAGGTTTCTAGAAGAAAGTTAAAACACATTACTTTAGGAAGATTATAATTTAGTACTTTATTTTATAAAGTTACTGTTTTATTATTTTATTGTCTTTTACTTGTTTATATTATTTATTGCTTTTAGTATACTTTTACTATATCTTGGGGCATGTTTATCAAAGGGTACACTGGTAGTGTATGTTTCTGCTGCCAAATTAGCCCAGAGGCTTGCATTATGGGTTCATGGGTGTCCATCTCCCTGCTGATAGTGTGGTGCTAACACGCAGCACTATGCTATCCAGCAAATGGGTGTAGTTGATGCCATCCATTAAGGTTGCCATAGGCGTGGTTAGCACATGTCAAAAATGCCCACGCTAACTACAATGTACCATCACCACTCACATTATATCCTTAACCTGCCCAGTCCCTGCCCAATTGCACGCTAATCGGTTAGAACAGGACTTTTAGTGTAGGGCATCATGTTGTCAGCATGACGGTGATTTTTTCTGCCATTGTCTGTTATGTGATGAGTTTGAATATTGTATATTTGCATATTCAATATTTTGGATGTGATATTGTAATGCTTTTAGAATCTACAATGAGCAAGATATGATATGTTTTAAATAAATACAATAATATATTACTATACAAATATCCTGTAAAACTTTAACAGCTTTTGCTTACCCTCTGGGGGTGTTATATAATAACATATTAGATGATGGCAGATATAGATCAGTTGGAAGTGTGCTAATAGTTATCACAGGGTTTAGCATGCGCCCAGTGCATCACGGTGTGCCAAAACTGCAGTCGTGCTAACAAACCCATGCTAATTGCTTAGCATGGGTTGGGTGGAGACTTGGCAGTTCAGTGGTGGAGCATGCACATTGCGGGTAGCATGGGTGTCTCTCTAATGCATGCCGCCTCAGTGGGTAGCATTAAGTGCACCCGCATTAATCACGGCAAACTACTTAGTGTGGGGATGGCATGGAGCCCATGCTAATTACATAGGAACATACCAGGCATGCCACCCTCACACTGATATTTGGGGCTGAACTCACAGTAAGCTCCCGCATTTTAGCAAACATGGCCCTTTATTTTGGATCACATTATCAATCTGTCATTTGATCTCATTGGGTGATACTACCCACAGTCCATCACGAGAGAGTTCTATGAAGCATCTATTGTCTGAATCCAATCTAAAGTACCTGCGTATTAATTTATCTAGTTACAATTCATCTTTATTTCACTACCCAAAGGCTGATTATCTTTACTAGTGAGCCTGATGATAATAATTAATTAATAGCCATAACAATACCCTTCATTTCCCAGGTACCACCACAAAAGCTGTATTTTAATTGTGCTCACCACATGAAAAAATGCATGTTCAGTGATTCAATCTACGGTTAACAGCCCATGCAGTCAAAGGAGGGAGGAGAAAATCAATGTGAAAATCATCAGAATCTTTTGACTCTTCTCAAATGGAGGAGACGGCTTATGTCATTGCATGACACATTGGAAATTCTTATGCAACAATGCAATCTGTGCCTGTGAGTCAGTGCTGACGCCTGGCAGCTCCTGGGTTTTCTTGGCAGTGGGACTGGAAGTCGATTGACAGGCCTTTCTTCCGAGGCAATGGAGGGCTATGTAACTTGACCAAGAAGTGCTAGTGGGAATCAAACCCTGGTCTCTTGGTTATTTATTTATTTATTTATTTATTTATTTATTTATTTAACATTTCTTATATACGGCCTTTCAGTGGTATCAAGGCGGTTTACATTGAATCTAAACAACAAAAGGTACATAGAACATGGTACAATTAACAGGTTAGATGCAGGTTAGTCTCAAACACCACCTCTTCTTAAGCTATTTCCCAATTTAGTTTTACACAAGAGAAACACTACATCCATAACCAGGTCAAGACAACTTCAACTGACTAATGTGTATAGACTATTGTATATAGTTATATAGTGTACATAGTTTTCCCTTTATTTACCAAGTTCAAATTCCTGTTACTTGTAAAAAATGCACTACAGTTTTTCTGTATGTATATGTTTGTTCCATGTAAACCGCGCTGATGATAATAGTGCGGTATATAAGAGATGTTAAATAAAATAAATAAATAAATAAATAATAATATAAATCCCAGTGCAAATTAAGCCAGTGCTCTAACCACTAGGATACTCCTCCACTCTGCTAATTCTTATAAGGGTTCCATAATGCACTGGGCCAGCATAGAAGAAATAGGCTTGACTTATTATGTTCTAGTTCAGTGGTTCTCAACCCAGTTCTCTGGGACCCCCAGGCCAGTCAATCCAGGATATCCACAATATTGTTATACAAATGATAAGTAGTAATAGTAGCAATAGTGGTGCTAACAATAGGCAAAACTGAAAGGAAATATTTTAAGGGTAACAAGCCTTTTTGTTAAGAAAGTAAATAAAAGCAGAAGGAAAGGAGGCCACTCTCAATATTGTGGATATCCTGAAAACCTGACTGGCCTGGGGGTCCCAGAGGACTGGGTTGAGAACCACTGTTCTAGTTGCACCTGGATTGGCAAAATATGGCATAAACTGCTAACAATACAAAACAATAAACCCCAGGGAATACAGAATACAATCTCCAAAATAATAATGAAATTCTCTGCAAAAATGGCAACTCAACAATCAATGGTTAAGGAAGGGAAAAAAAACCTCAGTATCCAAAGAGGACCATTAATCTGGCCCCAACAATTTCAGTCTATCATCGGTCAGAAGAAACCTTCCACTATCTCACATTACTTAATACATTTTTTTTGCTTCTCCAATGGTTCAATAATATGCAACCAACACTTATCTTAAGTAGACAATTTTTTTACAAATTCCCTCTCCAAGGGGTGATGTTGCATCATTAAGCTCCCACTTCGATGCTGGCAACATTTGGCAGAAACTGCATCCAGGAATGTACCGGTGACAGCCCAGCTACTTCAAACGTTGAGCAGGTGCTAAATTGCCTCCCCCCCCCCCCCCAGCATCAGAGTGGGAACCTACAGAATTTCCATTTACTATTACTACTCTCTGCCGTCTCCCACTCAATCGGTTTCTAACCTAGTCACGTTAGGATCCATTCCAAGAGCACTCAGTTCATGTTGCTGATGTGGAACAGTGTCAAAGGCCTTGCTGAAATCTAAGGAGGGCATTTCAGCAGTAGCAGCCCTTACTCTTAAATTGGCAGGCCATTGCCACTTTAAATTATGTCGGGATGTTCTATGCCAGGCTATATCCGGCAACCGGCATTGAATAGCTGGTTTGCCCGGATTGCTCATTAGCAGTGATATTCAAATGCTAACTGGATTGCAAAAGTTTCTAAAGTTAGGGCCACCTTGTTTCCATCCTGCTCCTTACTTCTGCTTTTGTGGACAGAAACCACATTCACCCATCTCCAGCCCTCTGGGATACATGCTGACTCTAAAGAAGCATTGAAAAGGCTGAACAGTGGACTGTCCACACTTCGCTAAGCTTCTTCAGTAAATCTCTTTGTTCATTTTAGTTTAGCTAGATCCTTTCTGAAAATAATTTCAATTCTACCTCGCTTCCATTCTTATGAGTGTTTGTTTTCGGAGGAGCCATTCCCAATCTTCCATCTGTGAACACAGAATAGAAATATGTATTAAGCAATTCCTCTTCATCCTCATCAGCCTCTACGTACTGCATACCTCTTAAAGTCTTACAACGGCATCTTTGTGCTTCCCCCGTCACTAACTTATCCGAGACAAAGTCTTTTCCCCATTGTTTTTTCTTTCATTTGCATTATTGCTTTCCTGATCACTTTACCAGATTCCCCTTCGAAGCATCTCAAATATTGTTGTCCGTCTTTCCCTTTCTGCAATCTCTTATAGTTTATTGAAAGCTGACTTCTTTTTTCTTACCTTTCCAGCTACTTCTTTTGAAAACCAGAGTGGTCTTCTTTTTCTCTTGCTTTTATTTACATTCCTAACGAAAAGGCTTCTTACCCTTAAAATATCTCCTTTCAGTTTTTTCTATTGTTAGCAACACTACTGATACTACTAAGGATCATTTGTATAGCACTAGAAGATATACGCAGCACTGTACAGACATATGTAAAAGATGGTCCCTGCCCATCAGAGCTTACAATCTAGTCAAGACAGACAACACAATAGCTGAGGAAAAGAATATATCTAGGAGAATGGTAAGGAAACACATAGACTAAACAGATCAAGATTCAAAAGTGGCCTTGAAGAAGTGAGTTTTCAGCCTGGATTTGAAAAGGGCCAGAGATGAAGCCTGACACACAGACTCAAGTTGTTTGTTCTAGGCATAAGGTGGAAGGACTGAAGTCTGGAGTTGACAGTGGAAGAGAAAGGCACAGATAGAAGGGATCTGCCAGAAGTGGAGTTCCCAAGGAGGGGTGTAGGGAAAGGTGAGAGAGGAAAGTAGTGAAGAGCAGCAGAATGAATGCACTTATAGGTGAGTATGAGAAGTTTGAACTGGATATGGAAATGAATAGGGAGCCAGTGAAGCAACTTGAGAAGAGGATTTATATGACTTTATCGAAGCTGGTGAGAGATTAGCCATGTGGCTGAGTTTTGAACAGATTGAAGGGGAGAGAGATGATTCAGAGGGAGGCCAGCAAGGAGGAGGTTGCAATAATCTAGATGGGCAGAGAAAGCGAGAGTAGAGTCAAAGATGACCCCAAGGTTGCAAGCTGAGGAAACAGGGAGGAGTGTAGTGTTATCCCGAGAAATAGAGAAAAGAGGAAGAGGGTAGGTGGGTTTAGGAGGAAAGATAAGGAGCTCAGTTTTGGCCATGTTTAGTTTTAGACAGCAGTTAGACTCTAGGCAGCAATATCAGATAAGCTGGCAGAGATCCGGGCCTGAATTCCTGAAGAGATTTCATGCACTAGATCTGAGAGTTGTCAGCATAGAGATGGTACTGAAAACCATGGGAAGAAATAAGTGCACCAAGGGACTGAGTGTAGAGAGAAAAGGAGAGGTCCCAAGACAGAACCCTGAGGTACATCAACTGAAAGTGGGATGGCGGTAGAAGAGGATCCACCAGAAGATACACTAAGTGAACAATGGGAGAGATAAGAAGAAAACCAGGACAGAACAAAGCTCCTAAATCCAAGAGAAGATAGGGTATCAAGGAGAAGTTGGTGATCAACAGTTCAAAGGCATCAGAAAGGTAAAGAAGGATGAGAATCAAGTAAAGGCCTTTGGGTATGGTGAAGAACAAGTCATTGGAGACTTTGGCAAGTGCCATTTCTGTGGAATGTAGAGAACAAAAGTCAGATTATAATGGGTCTAGAAAGTCTTGAGAGGAAAGAAAGTCAAGACAGCGGTGGTGAACTGCTCATTCAAGTAGTTTTGAAGCAAAGAAGAGGAGAGAGATAGGTAGATAACTGGAAGGACAGGTAGGATCTAGTGAGGGATTTTTGAGGAGAGGTGTAACCACAGCATGTTTACAAGTCATAGGAACAATTGCAATGGAAAGCTATAGGTTAAGGATATGACAGATGGAAGGGATGTTGGCGGAAGGTGGATGGGGATGAGATCAGGTAGTCAGTTTTGAGGAGAGAGAAGATTTGCAGTTTCCTCCTTAGTGATCTCAGAAAATGAGGAAAGTATGACTGAAAGTGAGGGAAGGACTTGGAATTGAAGAGGGGGAAGATGAGGTAGAGGTGACCCTACAGAGAATTCAAGACTAATCTTCTGGACTTTGTCATAGAAGTAGTCAGCCAATGTCTGAGCAGACAGTGAAGGAAGCATAGGGGAAGGAGGGACCTTGAGGAGAGAGCTGAGCATAGCAAAGAGATGGCGAGGGTCAGAGGCAAGAGAGTTAGTCAGATTGGCATAGTACTCTTGCTTGGTAAGAGCTATGACTGACTGGAAAGAAGTTAGCATGAATTTGAAATGTAGATAGTCAGCAAGCGTACATGATTTAAGCCAAAGCTGCTCAGCTGAGCAGGCACAGGAATGTAGGTAGAGGGTTGTTGAGGACAACCAGGGTTGAATTATGGTTCGCCTGACAGGGCATGGAATGGGAGGAGCAAGGGCATCCAGAGAAGAGGAGAATATAATGTTGTACTGTAGGAGAATACTGCCCCATCAATAGTCTCAGATGTCATAGTGAAGGACAGAGGTGATAAGACAGCAGTGGAGAGAGCTGAAGGGTCAACAGTGTGAAGATTCATGAACCTGTTGGAGGAGATTGGATGAGACCAAGATGGGGGAGTGGTTAAGGGTGAAGGTTAGCAGATGATGGTCAGATAAGGGCAGAACTGAGGTGGAGAAGTTGGAGGGTGAGCAGTTGGAGGAGAAGACAAAGTCAAGGTAGTGGCCATGTTTGTGAGAAGGAGCAGTAGAGCACAACTGAAGGTTGAATGAGGAGGTTAGGGGAAGGAGCCTTAATGCTTAAGGGTCAGAAGAGTCATCAATATGTAGGTTAAAATCCCCAAGAATAAGGGAAGGGGAGACGCATCAAGAAAGAAAAAGAGCCAGGAGTCAAAGTTGGTGAGAAAGGTAGAGGTGGACTTATTGGGGGGTCAATAATTGACAGCTACCCAAAGAGGTAGTGGGAAAATAGGCAGATGGCATGGACTTCAAAGGAATTAGATGGAGGCAGAAGGAGGGGCTGGAATTGGCAGGAAAGAGAGAGCAGGAACCCAACACTGTCACCATGGCCAATGGGCCTAGGGGTATGGGAAAACAGGTAGCCTCAGTAACAGAGGGCAGCGACTGAAGATGAATCTTCAGGGAGAAGCTACATTTCAGTAAGAGTTAGGAGATGTAGAGTATTAGAGATAAAGAGGTCATGAATAAAGGCACAATGTTTCCCAGTCATATTTCTGCTGTTAGAGCTTTGGTAGACCTACCAAAGTTCCTACCCTGTTCTTAGCTGTCCTGTCAATAGTAAAGAACTATGGAAACAATAAAGAACCCTAATCAGACCAAATATAAACACCTCAAAGAAAGGTCCAATTAAATGAAAAAATCCCCCTTTTCTTATGCCTAATTTTTTTGTCGGAGTATCGTCATCCCAGTATCACAAATATGTATTAAGAGATACCACCGTGACTACTCCCTTTTATTAATTAGAACTGTTAAAATGGACCGTAGCCCAAAACTTAGCTGTATGCCACCAAGCGCCAAAACTTCCACTGCACGACGGGCGCACGTTTCGGGTTTTACTCTTGTAGTTCCGAAAAACCCTGCTTCAGGTCAGGAAAGATCAGCAGAGGTAAAACAGCAGCTTACAGGCCACAGGAAATTTGCCTGCTATATTATCGCCGGCGTCTGACGTCAGTTCAAAAAGAGGAGACCCTGACCAATCAGATAGTTAGCCCAACCCCCAATCAGGGAATACCCACCATTCAGGGAATGCCAAGGGTGCTTTGAGCTTCACTCACAGTATGGTGTGCCAGTCCAATTGGGAATTCAGTGGATAGATGGCCATACCTCTCGTAAATACACCACACGTTGGCACACGGACTGTTCATCGGAATTTGTGGTATATCTGATAGTATGCCCGTGTTCTTTATACTACATAGGTCGAACTAAGAGAGCCTTTCGGACGCGCCTTTCAGAACACGCCTCTTGCCTTCGGGTTAAAAAGCTGACAGCTCCTATGGTGGAACATCATCTGTCTATGAGCCATTCATTTGCATCTTTACGATGGCGCGTTTTGGATCACATTCCGCCTGATCCTCGACGGGGTGATTGTGAGCAAAAACTCCAGGTTCGAGAACAACGTTGGATTTTTCTTCTAAAATCGGTCACCCCTGAAGGACTGAATTCCCAATTGGACTGGCACACCATACTGTGAGTGAAGCTCAAAGCACCCTTGGGATTCCCTGAATGGTGGGTATTCCCTGATTGGGGGTTGGGCTAACTATCTGATTGGTCAGGGCCTCCTCTTTTTGAACTGACATCAGACGCCGGCGATAATATAGCAGGCAAATTTCCTGTGGCCTCTAAGCTGCTGTTTTACCTCTGCTGATCTTTCCTGACCTGAAGCAGGGTTTTTCGGAACTACAAGAGTAAAACCCGAAACGTGCGCCCGTCGTGCAGTGGAAGTTTTGGCGCTTGGTGGCATACAGCTAAGTTTTGGGCTACGGTCCATTTTAACAGTTCTAATTAATAAAAGGGAGTAGTCACGGTGGTATCTCTTAATACATATTTGTGATAATAGTAAAGAACTAACCTTTTTTATGTAACAATTAATACTTCTGTTCAGATTCCATGTGTGCAGTCCTACTTATATGCAGTAATTTACCTTATCTCTTTAGACTACAAAATGTGTTTATTTATCTGGGGTATGTAGTATAGTATGTTCCCTTTGTAAAATTACCTCAATGATTTATTAAGGTATATTGTATTGTTTTATTTCCACAGAGAATCTAAATTTGGCTTATTTCTTTAACTCCCTAATTTCTCTATCCAAAAATAAAACTATAATCTAACCTCTTAATTTGGAAATTTAGTATATATGGAAAGATTCAACACTGAGGTAGATGAAATTGGGGGTGGGAAGGGAGGGATCTAACACCTCATTAGTTCCATGGCTTCAAAGAATATTAGCTGCCTTCCCTCCTCTTTGAATTTGAAGACTAGTTGAAAGAAAAAACCCTAGCAGCAAAAAAAGCCTTGCCTAAAACAGAAAAAAACCCCTCTTCTGCAAACAGCTACCAAAAATAAAACAGTAACATAAGCTGCAAAAAATGTTATGTAAAAGTCACAGAATTACCTTGCTTGAAATGAAGCCCCTCCAGGAATGGCAATGCTTGCAAGGTTGTATAGACTTTTGTGCAACACTAGACAACCTAACATTTAGGCAAGTTAATTAAGAACACTTACACCTCAGCAGTGCTGTGGCTTCAAAGGGTTACTTTGCATGAAATGAAGCCCTTCAAGGAATGTTAGCATTTGTAAGGTAGTATAGATTTCAGCAAAACTCAATTACCTACTTGTCTTCATAAAATACTAAGTGGCAGAAATTGTGTCTTCAGTTAAGAAATGGACTTTTACACCAACCATAGAGATGATGGAAGTGTCCGCACCCAGATGCTTGCAAGAATGCACATAGAGTATTTTATAATCTGCACTTGTAGTTGTGCACTTAGCCCATGCTTCATCCAAACACCACCCATGCACATGACCACTGAAAAAGGACATGCTGTCAAGCAATGGGTGTATTTTTATGCTGCTCCATATTTTATAAGAGGCCATTAACAGACGCCACTGACTAAAATAACACTATTAGGTGCCTATTTGACTCCTAAAAGAACGTCTTCCTTACAAAATTACCCACATAAAACTGATAAACAGTAGAATTATTAACACGCACTGTCCTATTACTGTACACTTATGCCATTAACATATGCTATTTTACTGCAGATCTCATTTTATGCAGTGGGATCTAGCTACTATGAGGTGCGATCAAAAAGTATTGAGAATTGTACAATAACCCAAGAAGTATAACACTGACAGCTATTGCACTCACTCTCCTTCAGATAAAACACACTTCCTCCAGCGTTCCTGACACTGCTGGAAACAATTTTGAAATGCCTCTTTCATTGTGCTGTGAAGCTGCTGTGTCAGATTTTGCTTAATGGTCTCCAAGTCATCAAATCTCCTTCCTTTCAGTGGTAATTTCAATTTTGGAAACCAGAAAAAGTCACTGGGTGTGAGGTCAAGTGAGTATGGAGGCTGACAGATTTGCTCAATTTGGTGTTTGGCCAAGAACTGCTGGACAAGATATGATACATGAGCTGGAGTATTATTGCGATGATGCAACTATTCACCATTCCTGTGCAAATCTGGCCTCTTACGATGAACCAGTACTAAACCATGGTAGAAAAGAAAGAACCTTTATTGCAGATCAATAACACGCCATACACGCCCGACACAGGTCGTGTTTTGAAATATCTTCTTCAGGGGGATTCTGGCGTACTCTTTTTGTAAAATAAAACTATAAAAATGATCTTGTACTGATGAAAACGCTCTCTTGGAGAACACTTTCATTTCTGCTATGCAGCGGCTTATATTGAAAAGATACTGCATTTCCAAGAATACGCCAGAATCCCCCTGAAGAAGATATTTCAAAACACAGCCTGTGTCGGGCGTGTATGGCGTGTTATTGATCTGCAATAAAGGTTCCTTCTTTTCTACCACAGTTTAGTACTGGGTCTTCTGTTTACGTGGTATCGTGCTTTTTTGGTGGACCTCTTACGATGAACTGAATCTCTCAAACGATTCAGAAATTGGACGTAGTACTCCTTATTGATGGTTTGGCCTTTTGGAGCATACTCATGATGAACAATACCCTGGTAATCAAAGAAAACTGTGAGCATGAACTTGACATTGCTCTTCACCTGATGGGCTTTCTTAGGTCTGGGAGAGTTTGGAGTCTTTTATTATGAGGACTGAGCCTTAGTTTCCGGGTCATAACCATAAACCCATGATTCATCACCAGTAATAGTCTTGTTGATGAAACCTGAGTCATTTTTAATGCATTACAACAACTCCCTGGCTGCAGACATTCGATCTTCTTTTGCTCAGGGGACAGGAATTTCAGCATGAATTTTGCAGACACATGGTTCATCCCCAAATCAACAGTAAGAGTGGACTGTACCAACCAGAAACTGATGTCCATGTCCTCAGCAAGTTTTATAATCTATGCATGTACTTGTGAAGTCTGCCCACAATCCACCCAGACCATGCCCTTGGTTATGCCTACTGGCAGAGTATGTACTATCATGTCAACAGGTGTAGTTTTAAGCCATTTGGAATTTTATGAGATCATTTATGCACTTATGTGGCCACCTACACACAAAAGAGATTTTGTAAGATTGCTCCTATATGTCATTAGGTATAACATGGAATCTAGAATGGATTGAGTTCTACTGTATTAGAATATGGCTTTTGCCTCCACAATCTGCACTGAAAGATGCATCTCTATCCATGGGGTGCACCTGAGTTGGGTTTTGACAAGAACTAGATTTTAGATGACTTAGAAAAGCAGACAAAAACATGAACAAGATTGATCTCCCTCTTAATCAGTTGTCAAACTGGGGCACAGCTGGCTTTCTAATTCTTAATTTCCACAGGTCTAAAATGATAACTGGAACAGGGCAAATATGCCCAGTTTCTCTTTACAAGCAGTTTTGCTTTTGCTTACATAACCTGAATAAAAAACGCGTTAATCTTACCTTGTCGCTTTGTTTCTTGACATGTACACTGAGAATTAATGCGGTGTAAAGTAAGCATAAGCCATTGTCCCCGTTTTGATTAACATAAGAAATCGCCGTGTGTCAGAGAATGCAATACAGAACATTATGTTAACTTAACAAATCAATTCATGCCCCCAGTTATTCACACATTTGTTCTACTGTGTATGGTTGAAGAGTTCTCTTAGCACATGTGTTCTACAGATAGTAACTAGATTCAAACCACCTGCATGGAGGTAAATTGCCTCAAATTTTAATTAGTATCTTCAAATGTTGTGAAAAGTCAACTTTTTAGGAAAGTTCATTAAATTTCATGAACCGGTAACACTGCCTAGGCATATGGAGGCCAATTCCAAACAGTGCATGCCTGGGGTGTGTGGACGCCTAGAACTTTGATGGGGCCAAGCTGGACCAGATTCCACAACCGTGTGGTCTGGATGCACTCACGATCATGGAATCGGGCAGCGAGATGGCCCGGCATGCACCGTATTCTGAGGTGGGAGAGGTCTCCGAGGCTGCCCATCCCCACCACACAATGCTCCGGTTGGCATGCTTATGCATTGGCATCCCATTGCCATGCCACTGACACATCCAGCCAGCAGCACTGAATGCTCTAGCTGACAGTGGCCCCTGAACACTGTTGTCCAACTGTCAGCAGGGGCTCCCAAGCCCTGGATCGGACAGCAGGTTCAGTAGTGCAACATCGCCATGGGGTACGGGGGCTGCAGCCCACCAACTGCGCAGTCAGGGTGGAATAGGCTGGATGTCCATGTTGGTGCCGGGGTGCACACAGAGGCCTGTCCTGAATAGCCTCTGTATGTCCCAGCACCTGGCCATTCGCTTGCTCCGCCCCCTCCCGCCCATGTACAGCGTTCCCTGCACAAATGCTGTGTACGTGCGGGGAGCGCTGGCAGCAGAATAGGGCTGGGGAACTGAGTGTGGTTTGCATGTCCAGCCTGCCTGTAGAACGCCGTTATTTGGTGTTCAGAATGGCCACCATTGTGGATATTTTTATAATGGGATGCCAGTCACAACAACCAGGACCACTTCCGAGGAACACTTGGAACTGTGAAAGTGCAGCTTCTCCTTGAGCAGCTCTCTATCCCTTCAGGTTGAGCCCTCTGGTACTAGGGAGCAGCAGGTGTTCAGGTCATTGGATACCAGTCAGATGAGGAAGCAGGAGAAGAACCAGGCATAGCACCATATTCAAATGACAGGCAGAGTCCAGGAACAGGCAGAAGTCAAATACTAAGAATACACAAAAACAAAATTAGAGCAAAATAAAAAATTATGAGCTAAAGTGTGTAAATTTATGTGTAAATGCATAAATGTTGGAAGATTAGCCATGAGGAAACCAACTACCTCTCGTGGCAGTACTTCCGTTTTACTGAATTTAAAGAGCTCCTAATAAGAGATTAAAAAGTAGGTAAAAAACACCATATAATAGTGTACCCTACACCAAAACGTGTTCAAAATTTGTTTTTCTTCCCACAGATTTTCATATTTGAAATCAATCGGACAATCTAGATAATGAAAGTTACTTATCTGTTGTCCATAAGAAACCAAGTCATAGCCCTTCTCCAGACCCGGTTAAATTTCAGTCTCTTAAGTATCCGCAATTTAGAAAAAGAACACAGTACTGTGTTCGGGCAAAACAACATTAATGCCCTGCATCAATGCTCTCCTTTACTGCAAACAAAAGCTTAGCTTCCCCAATTCTTCAGAACACCAGCGCATGCTCATATACAATCTGATTTTGCTCTATTTTTATTTTTGTGAGATTTATATAGAGTAATAGTTATTTTGTATTACTGAAATACTAAGAATAAACAGATGATAAAAAATCTGAGCTCTCACAAGAGACCTAAGGACAGAGAAAAATGGGAATTACAGGCTATCTCTCTCTATGTATATCCATCTATCTATATGAATGGAGAACAAAACAAAGGATATTATAATGTCTCTGTATCATTCCATGGTGCGACCGCACCTTGAATATTGTGTGCAATTCTGGTCACCGTATCTTAAAAAGGATATATCATTATTAGAAAAGGTACAGAGAAGAGCCACCAAAATGGTAAAGGGGATGGAAGGATACCCCTATGAAGAGAGGCTACAAAGGTTAGGGCTCTTCAACCTGGAAAAGAGACGGCTGAGGGGAGATATGATAGAGGTCTATAAATTAATGAATGGAGTGGAACGGGTAAACGTAGATTAATTGTTTACGTCATCAGAATATAAAAAGACTAGGGGACATGCAATGAAGCTACAGGGTAATCTATTTAAGACTAAAATATTTTTTCACTCAACATGTAATAAAACTCTGGAATTCGTTACCGGAGGATGTAGTAAAAGCTGTTTGTTTAGCCGGGTTTAAAAAAGGTTTGGACCAGTTCCTTGAGGAAAGGTCCATAAACCATTATTAAAGGGGACCTGGGATATCCACTGCTTGCCCCAATACAAGCATTGAGGAACCTGTGTCTTTTACGAAAAATGCTAGGTACTTGTGACCTAGATTGGCCACTGTAGGAAACAGGATTCTGGGCTTGATGGACCTTGGTCTGACCCAGTATAGCATATCTTATGTTCTTATGTGTGTGTGTGTGTGTGTACGTAGAGAACCAATCAGTAGAAGCCTTCTTCAGAGCCAGTCAGTGCAGGGAATCTAGGGAGAAACCAATCAACTGGTGCTGCCTCATAACGTGGCAAAAGACAAAAGGATAAAGGCAGGAAAGAGCCTGAGCTCACTTTTTATTCAGGGTCTAGTTACTTTGAAGTAAATGCATGATAGCACCTATGTAAGAAGTTCAGAAATGTGCCTATTTTATAAATGCACCCAATGTGCGACCCATGGGCTTGATGCAGCCCACTGGATCTTGGGATGTGGCCCACTTGGGATTTGCAGCATTATCTCCAGGAACAAGCAGGAATAAGTCCTCACATATGGGTACGTCGGTACCCACGGAGCCCGCACGGGAAAGCTCCCCAGCTTCCCAGAAGGAAAGCTTTTGGGGCCTCCCACTGCGCTTGGGCGCTGCCTTCCCGCCTTTCTGACCAACTCTCCTCAGTTCTTCTTTTCCGCGGAGCCAGCATGTCGTGTTCCTGTCACCGCTGAAGAAGTTCTTATTTTAATTTGTTTCTTTGGCCGCGTGTCTGCCTTCCCCGATTCCAGACCGGTACCGCTGGTCTTTTTTCTTTATTTCTTTAAAAAAAATATATATATATATCTTATTTTTCCCCACTTGGTGTGTTTGTTCTGTGAGGCCTCTAGGCCTTCACAGAATTCTCCCTCATGGAGAAACCAGCCTCTGGTTTTAAAAAATGCACCAAGTGTAGCGGTACTATATCAGTCACAGACACCCATGAATGGTGTCTTAAATGTTTGGGGCCTGACCACTCCATTCCGGATTGCCCATCCTGTTCTTTGATGTCTAAACGTGGCTTACAAAACCGGACAGCCAAGTTTCACATGCTGTTTTCTACAGATACTCCAGCATCGACATCTTCCAGGTCTTCCTCTCCTGATGGATCTCAGGTAACCAAACATTCCTCTGGCAGGTCCTCAAAGGGCAAATCTCCCTCCAAGTATCGAGATGCCCCCGGGCTTGACCCTGAGGACCCTGCCCCAGCCAAACAACCCCGGCGGGAAGCTCCGGCTTCCAAAGCTCCTCCTATGGGGTTACAGGTTGACATCGATGGCACGGCCTCGACCGATCACCTGTTAGACTGCTCTGGGGTACCGGCTCAATCTTCCGGTACCGACATCCAGACAGTCGTGGCGTCTATGGATCATACAGTTCAATCCATGCAGCAGGCCATTATGGCTTTTATTAGAGCTGCGATGCCCTCGGTACCGCAGCCAGCGGTACCGACTCCGGTTCTGGTACCACAACCGATACCGGTACCCAGGGCATCCACATCGACCAGGATACCGATTCCGGTTCCCGGTTCCGGGGTTTTCCACGATACCGATCCGGTTCCGGGTACCCCCGATGTCGATACCGGTCGATACGCTTATCGATCCCTGGAAGCAAACAGACGATACTTCGAGTCTTCTGATGATTCTGATTCATCAGATGACTCTGCTGAAGTATCCCTTACTCTACCTGAAGAGCCCTCTTCTCCAAAGAGGAGAATGTTTCTGAAGGAGATTGCATTGAAAATACGCCATTTTCTCCCCTTTATCCCAGAGGATAGAAAGGAGGAGTTCCTTCTTTTGCTAAAGCATACCCAAGATATTTCAAAGTTCTCCAACAGAGCAGCCTTTGACTCCTTTGAGGGTGCTAGCAGAGCCTCAGGTATTGCCATAGAGGCTCGCAGAATTGCTTGGCTCCAGGCCTCTGACCTAGAACCCTGGGTCCAGGATGGGTTGGGAAATCTGCCCTATACAGGTGAGAATCTGTTTGGTAAGGAGTGGCAAATCAAAGCCGCCCAAATGGATGCAGAAAATGCTGCTTTAGATAGACTTTCTAAGTCTACCTCTGCCCCTGTCAAGAAAAAATCTTTCAAGAAGCCTTTCTATAAGAAGGCCAGATTTGCTACAATTACTGGCCAACAATCTTCTGCAGCTCGCTTTGCTCCTAAGCGTCAGCAGCCTAAACAGGCCAGGGCAAAACCTGCAGGGGCTGCTACAGCCCAGCAGTCCCAACCCCCTCAGGGTTTTTGACTTAACTCTAGAGAACTTAACCTTTCTGGCTCTAAAACATCCAGAGCCTCTCACCATTCCAGGAAGGTTAACTCATTTTGCTCCCAGATGGGAGCAAATCACATCAGAACAATGGACCCTCTCTATCATCAGAGAGGGCTACAAACTACATTTCTCCAGCCTTCCTCCCCATACCATGGTGAGATGTTTCAATTCTCCCCCATTTCTCCTGAACCTGTTAGGTCAGGAGGTGACCACCCTTCTCGCCCAAAGGGCAATAGAAGAGGTTCCTCTTCTTCAACAGGGGTCAGGGTTTTACTCCCCTTATTTTCTCATTCCCAAGAAAACCGGGGGGTACAGATCCATTCTAGATCTCAGAGAATTGAACAAATTCCTATGCAAGGAGAAATTCAAGATGCTTTCTCTAGGTACTCTCCTTCCATACCTACAGAGTCAGGATTGACTTTGTTCTCTAGATCTCAAGGATGCATACACACATATACTCATCCATCCATCCCACAGAAAATTCCTACGGTTTCTGTTCCAGGGAAAACATTTCCAATACAGAGTACTTTCCTTCGGTCTAGCCTCTGCTCCAAGGGTATTTACCAAATGCATGGCAATAGTAGCTGCATTTCTACGAGCCCTGGGAATTTTTGTCTTCCCATACCTGGACGACTGGCTCATCTGAGCTCCATCTCAGTCCGAGGCTCAGACTTCCCTGGATCGCACCAGACGCATTCTGCAGTATCTGGGACTTGTGATCAATCTGTCAAAGTCTCAACTCACCCCTACTCAATCCCTGGAATTCATAGGGGCCTGGTTGGATACCACCACTGCAAGGGCCTATCTTCCTCAGGCCCGTTGCCAACGTCTAGTGCACTTAGCCTCCGAGACTCAGTCCAGAAGCCACTTGACTGCCAGGGAGATGCTACAACTATTAGGCCACATGGTCTCCACAGTACATGTGGTGCCCTATGCTCGCCTACATATGAGAGCAGCTCAATGGACTTTGTCCACCCAGTGGACTCAAGCATCAGGAGCTCTCTCAGACCAAATAGCAAACTCCAAACGTCTCTTTTGGTCTCTCCAATGGTGGATGTCCACTCAAAATCTGTTGTTGGAGGCCCCCCTTTCAACCATTGTTGCCCCAAGCAACCCTCACAACAGATGCCTCCCAAACAGGTTGGGGAGCTCATCTTCAAGATCTCTCCACTCAGGGCACTTGGTCTCCACAGGAGACCACCCTTCTATCAGCCACTTGGAACTTCGAGCAATCTTTCTAGCTCTCAGAGTTTTTCATACCCTCCTCAGCAACATGACGGTCCTTATTCATACGGACAATCAAGTAGCCATGTTTTACATAAACAAACAAGGAGGGACTGGCTCTCTGTCGCTTTGCAACGAAGCTCTAAGATTATGGGCCTTCGCCAGAGAGCATCAAATTCATCTCCTGGCAGTATATCTTCCAGGAATCCAAAACTCTTGGGCAGACAGACTCAGTCGAGTTCTGCTTCCACACGAATGGTCCCTATACATGGATCAGGTACTCAGAATCTTCCAGAAATGGGGGACCCTGGACATAGACCTCTTTGCAAGTCCGTGGAATGCCAAACTTCCCCGGTTCTGTTCCAGGATTCCGTGTCAGGGAGTTCAGGCCAAGGATGCCTTCCTCCTTCATTGGGGTCAAGGCTTCCTATATGCCTTTCCACCCATTCCTTTGATTCCCAAGACTCTGTTCAAACTTCAAAGGGATCAAGGGTCCATGATCCTCATAGCTCCACGCTGGCCACGCCAAGTGTGGTACCCTCTACTTCTGCATCTCTCCCAAGCCCCCTCCCTGAACTTGGGAGCGGCTCCAGACCTTCTGTCTCAGGAGGAGGGGACTTTGTGGCACCCAAACCCCAAGTCCCTTCACCTCAGAGCTTGGTTACTGAAGGCCTAGACCTTCAACACTTCAATCTTTCGCAGCAAGTGAAGAATATCCTCCATGCCTCTAGGAAACCTTCCACTAGGCGTTCTTATGCTTTTAAATGGAAAAGATTTTCCATTTGGTGTGCTCAAAAGGGTCTTAACCCTCTAGCGCTTCCTTTGAATTCTCTTTTGGAATATCTCCTGCATCTCTCCAATGCAGGACTCAAAACAAATTCAGTAAGAGTCCATTTGAGTGCTATTGCAGCATCCCTTAAGCCCATCAATGGACAACCTGTTTCCTCTCATCCTCTTATTGCAAGATTCATGAGAGGCCTAACCTTAACTAAACCTCCCATTCGACCTCCTCCGGTGGCATGGGACTTAAACTTGGTTCTTGGTCAGCTTATGAAGCCACCCTTTGAACCCTTAGCCACAACCTCCTTGAAATTTCTTTCTTGGAAGGTTATTTTTCTTATTGCAGTCACCTCAGCTCACCGTATCAGTGAACTGCAAGCTCTAGTGGCTAATCCACCTTATACAAGGTTCCATCATGATAAGGTGGTCCTTAGGACCAATCCCCACTTTATGCCTAAAGTGGTCTCCCCTTTTCATCTTAATCAAGAGGTATATTTACCTGTCTTTTTTCCAGCTCCTCATGCATCCAGTGCAGAGAGGACCCTTCACACTCTAGATTGTAAAAGAGCTCTTGCCTTTTACCTCCACAGGACTCAGCAACATCGAAAGTCTTCTCAGCTTTTTGTTGCTTTTGATCCTTCTCATTTAGGACTTCCAGTCTCTAAAAGAACACTCTCCAGTTGGATTGCTCAGGGTATCTCTTTTGCTTACCAGAGTAAGAACCTTTCTCTGGAGGGCCATGTCACCGCTCACAACGTAAGGGCCATGGCCACCTCTATGGCTCATCTAAACTCTGTGTCCATTGACCAGATCTGTCGAGCAGCCACCTGGGCCTCGGTTCATACCTTTACAGCCCATTACTGTTTGGACAAGGACTCCCACCAGGATGCCTTGTTTGGTCAGGCTGTCCTCAGACACCTGTTCCATTCTTGAACAACTCCAGCCCACCCTCCCTGAATGGATGCCTGAGATCCATAGGAAGATGAGGAACCTTTCAGGGTCTCATACCCTTGAGGGGATCTCCCGGGCATCTTAGCTAGGGAGTCCCCATATGTGAGGACTTATTCCTGCTTGTTCCTGGAGATAGCACAGTTACTTACCTGTAACAGGTGATCTCTGGGAACAGCAGGAATTAGTCCTCACAACCCACCCACCTCCCCTAGGAGTTGTATCTCTCTCTCTCTTTCCTTTCCTCTCTCTTTTATCTCAGCTTTAAACTCAAACTGAGGAGAGTTGGTCAGGAAGGCGGGAAGGCAGCGCTCATGCGCAGTGGGAGGCCCCAAAAGCTTTCCTTCTGGGAAGCTGGGGAGCTTTCCCGCGCGGGCTCCGTCGGTACCGACATACCCATATGTGAGGACTAATTCCTGCTGTTCCCAGAGATCACCTGTTACAGGTAAGTAACTGTGCTTTTTTTGCACATATGATTTTGCAGAGCTATTTGGTGGATATGAATTTACCATTTCTGAATAGATTTACAGATTTGGATGAGTATGAATCCTGCAATGTATGAAGCCCACATACATAGATTCTGTCCTGTAGCTTGCACACACATGGATTTCTGATCATGCGTGTCAGTGTTGAAAGTACTTGGCTGACCCTGGCTTACACACAGATCATGTAAAGGTGGGTGCATCATTTCCATGTTCGTACCTTCAGAGCATGCACGTGGTCATGTAATTTTATTACAGCCTTTTTCTGAATGTAAAACAGGCTTTACACATGGGAAAAGCTATGGAAATGACAAGATAACCACATAAAGTTAACTGGTGGAATAATACCACTATCCAGTAAATATTTTGGCATACCCCCCCAGACTGCTTCTTGCCCCTTCTTAACTTATCTAGATATCTTGATGTCCACCCAAAAGTTATTCATTCAGCAGCCTGATATTAAAACAATATCTATATCTATAAATATCTTTATATATATCATATGAATTCTCTTTTTTTTGGTGGGCTTTTTTTTTGAAGGAATATTAGCTATTATTTTTCCTTTTATTTTGTTTGTTTTCTATTTATGTAATTTGTAGCTATGCCGATATATATAGAAATTAAGGGACAATTTTCAAAGTGGCCAATAAATGGCCAATAATCTAATGCCACAGTGGTCAGCCGTGGCAGGATATTCAGTGACAGTATCCAGATAGGAGCTGACCCTGAATATCCAGGCTAATGTGCCTGGGGGTTGGCACTGGAGTATAATAATGTAGAAATCTGGAAGTCTTTCTTTATCCAGACACTCATTAAGGGGCATGTTTACTGAAAGTTAGCGCATGTTAACATTATGCAAATAATTATTTAAATGAGGCTCCTTATGCAAATGAGGCTCTGCAATGAGTCTCCGCATATAACCCCACACCCCCCCTTGGGCCATCCCTGCCTATGGTTACCCCAAAAGATCCCCTAGAGGCACGAATTGCCACTTATGACTATATCACTAAAGCAAATTTTTGTTGGATTCTGCTCCTTTAGGCACTATAAACATGATTTACTATTTCACTTGAGTCCTTTTTAATCTATATATTTGTTTTTACCACACCAGTGATTGAAAATAGTCACCGACTTTCAAACTCCCCAGAGTTTGAATCACACTGCTGGTCCTTGAGATCTTGGGCAAGTCCCTTAATCTTCCTTTTATCTTTATCTTTATCTTTATTCGGTTTCTTGATAAACCGCCTAAACCATAAAGCATCAAAGCGGTGTACAATAAATGGGCTGCAGGGAAGAAAGATAGAAAAGAACGCCATGGTATGACAGGAAAGAAAAGAAAAAGGAGAAGAGGAGAGAGAGTAAAAAGGGCAGAGCGACACAAATAGAAGCTTACAACAAGAGAGAGGGGACTGAGGGGGGTAAACGAGGGTAAAGGGTACTGAAGTGAAGGGTTCTATGAATGGTGATGAAATATTAGAGGATACTGGGAGCAGTGAGTATGAATGAGGGAGCCAATAGTATCAAAGAGAAACTGGAAGATCAAAAGCTTGTGCAAAGAGGTGTGTTTTAAGGAGGGACTTGAATTGTGGAAAAGAGGGCTCAGTACGGAGGGGGAGGGGGAGGGAATTCCACAGGGCAGGAGCAAGGAAGAAGAAAGCGGAGTGGCGAGTAAGTTCGAGGTGCGCTTGAGAAGGGGAAGGGAGAAAGAGACGGTTACCATGGGAGGAATGAAGAAGGCGAGGAACAGGCTGGTGAAAAATGAGATCGGAGAGATACTGAGGGATACCGGAGTGGAGGGTTTTATGAATGGTAATGAGGTATTTGAAGATAAAGCGGTATCGAATAGGGAGCCAATGGAGGGAAAGGAGACAAGGGGTGATGTGCTCACGGGGAGAGGAGAAAGTAACTAGGCGGGCGGCGGTATTTTGAATAAGTTGGAGACGGCGTATCTGAGAGGAGGGGAGACCAGCAAAGATGGAATTACAGTAATCAAGGCGAGAAATTACAAGGGAGAGGACTACAGTAGTGAGAGAACTAGAGGAAAGATAAGGACGAAGGGACCTGATACGACGAAGGTGGAAGAAGCAGCTGCGGACCAAGGAGGAGATGTGAGAGTGGAAAGACAAGGAGGTGTCGAGGGTTACACCAAGATAACGAAGGCAGGATACAAGAGGAATGGGCAGGGATGACATTAGAGGAGCCAAGGTGGGAGGGGAAGTTGAGAAGGAAAACCAAATAGCCGATGATTTGGAGGGGTTGACACTGAGAAAATTAGTGGAGAACCATGAGGCAGTCAGGTCGAGACAAGAATTGAGAGGGGAAAGATCTGGAGAAACGGAGCTAGTGTGGTGGACAAGAAGAATATCATCAGCATAAAAGTAACAGGAGAGACCAGACTGTTGGATAAGAAGGGCAAGTGGGGCAAGGAAGATGTTGAAGAGAAGGGGGGCAAGAATAGAACCCTGCGGAACACCACAGAGAAGAGGAGAGGGAGCAGTCAGTGGTACCAGAGCGGACAAAAAAAGTACGAGAGGAGAGAAAGGAGCGAAACCAGCAAAGTACTGTGCCACAGATACCAGCATCAGATAAACGGGTGAGAAGGGTATGATGGTCAATAACATCGAAAGCAGCGGAGAGGTCGAGAGAAACAGCGATAGAGAGATTACCCTGATCATGTGAGCGGTGAAGATCACTAAGAAGTGCAAGCATGTTGTGCCTCTGTTACTAACATACTCGTATTTTGAAAGATCTCCCAGGACAGAAAGATACTTGCCATGCATAAATGCAAATTTCCTTGAAATTCTGAGAAAGGTGTGGATTAAATGCGATTCAATTCCTTTTCCCTTAAAAACACTGGAGGATGAGCACTGAAAGATCAATAGCTATATGTGTCTCCTGCCTTATCCATTCAAAATGGTGCTGATTGAACCCAGGCTTTACTGTGCCCTGTCAATGGCAGGAATAACTGGAGATAACTGCTGCTCCCTCTAGGCCTTCTTGGGGCTGGGAGGAGAATCTACGAAGAGGGATTTAGAGGCTGGTGATGTGATTATTGACAATGAGGGTCAGGGTTTCACATAGAGGGTCTAGCTAATGAATATTCACATGTTGACTGGCTTGATAGGAGTAGGACAGGAAGGATGAGGTTCTATGGGCCACCAGATCTTGTATGGACATGGGTTGGGTGGAGGGGGGATGATTATTAGTTGGACTTGTGGATCCAGCATGTTTTTTAAGTGCTATCAAGTCAATGCTGACTCCTGGTGACCCAACAACCCCTGAGCTTTCTTGGCAAGATATGACCAGAAGTAGCTTGCCAGGCCTTTTTTCCCAAGGCAATGGAGAGTAAAGTGACTTGCCCAAGCTCACAAGGCATGCCAGTGGGAATAAAACCCTGATCTTTTGGCTACAAGGCTGTTGCTCTAACCACTAGGTCATATCATTTCCATCCTGAGGCAACTCAGATCCCATAGTTTCGTAAATTCTGTGGGAATGTTCTAATAGTAAATCAACATGGGAACATGCTGTTGTACATCCCTTATTAAATAAGCCTCTTAAACAACTAAATGATTCATTAGATTTTGAAAATTGAGCTCTATACATGATAGCATCAAATTCAGTTGTAACAAACCAGTTTCTGTGTTCTCTCAAATGAGGAGGGATCATTGTAGTTACTTAGGATCTAATTCTGAAGCCTGTCTTCATTCTTTGGTTCACAATTCAACCAGTCATCAGGTTGGCTAGCAAGCTGCCTGTTTTATTACCCCATTTATGCAACAGATAATGCCAAAAATAAATATATCTTTCTGCTCTTTGACTAAAAATCTCATCTATTTCTTGCATAATAGTATGCGCTTTTTCTTTTATCAGCTTCAGACAGCTGAATGGCCGGAACAGGATATTCAGTGGCATTATCCGGATAGCCACTGAATCTCTACACAGACTGCGCCCGGCACTATCCAGGTGGAGCCCACTTTCAAAAGAAGTATGTCTGGCCCACGGGCACGGCCAAAGTGAAGACGGGCCCAATCTACATCTGATTTTGCAGCCATGGGTTTGGACGTACCTGCGGTTCTGGAATTGAGGACCTAGACATAGCAGGCAGAGCAGCACAAGCATAGGCCCTCCCTGACAGTAATGCATGTGGGTGTATGCAGCTAACGGCCATGACGTCTCAATTCTCAGCACATTCTGAAAGGCTGTACATTTCTGACTCAGGTCATACATCTCCTAAGCTCCGCCTCTCACCAACAGTGATGTGCTGATGGCAACTGCACAAGGAAGCAGCTGTGAAATACATGCAGATGCATACTAGACCATGATTACAGGTCTGTTGCATGGGCAGCACTCTGCTAGGTAATCGCAATTCATGCCAGGCAAGCCAACAGCTGGGTATTTGTCCCACCATACCTATCAGTGGAACGGACATAACAGTGCAGGAACGGCTTACAGATCCATGTGCTGGGCAGCTCAGAAAATAGTCTGTACAATGGAAGTTATGGACCGGAACAATCAAAGGAGGTTCCCTATAGCACGGTGCGTATACATATCTGGCCACTACGAAGGGACGGTCAGAATAATAGCATGCAACAGTGCAAGAAGCACTACTATGTCTCCATAAGCATCTTCATTGGAACATATTTCTATTTGTGCACATTTGTTGAGACTGATGATGTTGCCATATGGCATAGATGAGTACCGCCTGCACTGTTGCATGCTCTTATTCTGACGGTCTCTTCGTATTGACAGCGCTATGTTCCAACAGATTGCTGAAGAGATCCTCATCTGATTGTGCAGGCCATACTTGGCATCATCCTCTGGTAAGTGCAGATGAGCACACCAAAACTTCCTGTACTTCCACAAAGCCACACGCATACCCAGGGCCGGATTTACCTTGAGTGAGGCCCTACGCCAACGAAAATTGTGGGCCCCCAGAAAAGATAAAAACGAGCACGCCGGATCAGCTGCGCGCTGTTGGCCCTGACGTCATAATTAAACTGGAAATCCCAAAAGCCAAACTTGGAATGTACAACACTGTAGAAATAAAACTATACATTAATTTGCTTTTGTACTAAACAAAGCGCAGACGTTAATGATGCACATTTACCAGAGCTGACATATTCCAATTAATAAATTCAAAATAAAGAGATATTTTTCTACCTTTTGTGCATTTTTTTTCAGCTGCAATTGCTCCAGCCACTTTCTTCTGGTTTCTTCGTGTCTTCTGCTAACTCTCCATCGTCTGCTGTCCATTTGTCCTTTCTTCTCTCCTAGTTTTTTTTCCATTCTCTCTCTACATCTGCTTTAACATACTAATCTTTCTCCTTTTGCTCTTTCCTCATTCCTATTTCATCCACTCAAATTTTACCCCTCCATCCTCAATCCCCACTTACTCTCCCAATACCCGGCCAATTGTAGATTTTTCATCCCTCCCACACAAAATATTTTTCCCCTCTCCATTTTACTCTCCCAGCCCCATCCCATTCTAATCCTCCCCCAACATCAGCTCCCTTCTAGTTCCAGCCTCACCCAGCATCCATTCCCTTCTAGTCCCTGCATCAGCCCATTGCCAGTCCTAGCCCCCCATCAGCCCATTTCCAGTCCTAGCAACCCCCCAACCCAATACCAGTCCTAGCCCCCCCATCAACCCACTTCCAGTCCTAACCCCCCATCACCCCATTTTCAGTTTAAGCCCCCTATAACCCATTACCAGTCCTAACCCCCCATCGGCCCACTTCCAGTCCTAACCCCCATCAACCCATTTCCAGTCAGTCCCCCATAGCCCATTGCCAGTCCTAACCCCCCCATCAGCCCACAGCCCATTACCAGTCCTAACCCCATCAGCCCACCTCAAGTCCTAACCCCTCCCCATCAGCCCATTTCCTGTCCTAGCCCCCCCATAGCCCATTATCAGTCCTAACCCCCCCATAGCCCATTACCAGTCCTAACCCCATCAGACCACCTCCAGTCTTAACCCCCCCAGCCCATTTCCAGTCCTAGCCCCCCATAGCCCATTACCAGACAGCCCCCATCAGCCCACAGCCCATTACCAGTCCTAACCCCATCAGCCCATCTCCAGTCTTAACCCCCCCCCCCCAGCCCATTACCAGTCCTACCCCCCATCGGCTCAAATATAGATAACCAATGAAATGGTCATATGCCTAGTATGGGTTGCATTATTGAAACCGTTTCCATATGTGGGAAAAGAACTGATAAATCTTTTTCCATATCTTGAGATAAAGGCAGCGGCAGAATGGACTGTCCCGCGGGGCCCCCTCTGAATCCCTCCCTCCCTCCGCGACGGCTGAGCCCCTCCATGCCGGCTTTGAGAGGCGCGAAGGGAGAGTGTCTCCCTCGCGGCTCTTTAAGCCCGCAGGGGCTGATGGGAAATTTCCCATCTGCCCCTGCAGGCTTAACAGAGACGCGAGGGAGACACTCTCCCTTCGCGCCTCTCAAAGCCGGCATGGATGGGCTCAGCCGTCGCGGAGGGAGGGAGGGAGGGATTCAGAGGGGGCCCCGCTGGACAGTCCATGCTGCCGCGGCAGCAGCCAGCATTTTTTTAAAACTTCAATTTACCTATACGCCAGTATTCAATTTTTGTGGGCCCTTGCCAGCTGTGGGCCCTACGCCACGGCGTAACTGGCGTATAGGTAAATCTGGCCCTGCGCATACCATACACAATGATGGGACGCATTGCAATGCAGAGCACAAAACTCTCAGAGTTAGGGCCACCTTTCCCCTGGTATAACAGGGATGTGTGAGGGAAGCTCTGTGTACATACATGCGCTATCCCTGAATACGCTTTCTGCATCTCCGCAGCTGGCCATGCCCCCGTTCTGTCCCTTCCCTCCCATTGTCAGCAATCCCTGTGCTAGTGGCATGTACATACAGGGCTGCGGGGTTATCAGAATACGTTATGAGATGTTTTCAATTGCAGACCGTCTACTATCTATGTTTAACTGTCTTATTCATTGTATGGAATGACCTCCTTAGTGTAGGGGCAGCAGGTGTGTTGGTGTGAATCGGATAAGTGCTGACAGGTATCCAGTTAGCCCAATATTCACTTAGGACTTTTGCAGACAATGTGGGCCACCTGAAAGCCTGTCATAAGTTGCTATCTGCCAAAGTTCCAGCTGAATATTGGGCTAGTCAGATAAGTAAGGAGCTTCCACTGAATGTGGGACCTAAGAGGCCTGTTAAGTGCCTCTTAGCTCCCATATTTAGTGACAGCTCCTATCTAAATACTGCCACTCAATGTTCTACTGATATTTAAGTGCCACAGTTAACTGCTGTGGTATTTGAATATTGGTCATTTTGAAAACTGGTCCCTTATTTTTCTTCTTTGGGAAGGAAGAGTTACCCTAAGCTGAGTTCCGTAACCATGTGAGATTTTCTCCT
Source organism: Ichthyophis bannanicus (assembly GCA_033557465.1). Taxonomy (NCBI): domain Eukaryota; kingdom Metazoa; phylum Chordata; class Amphibia; order Gymnophiona; family Ichthyophiidae; genus Ichthyophis; species Ichthyophis bannanicus. The sequence continues at coordinate 110,293,043 of CM066049.1, read as the reverse complement.
GATCCTCTGAGCTTTCAACTTACAAGACACCTGATCCAAGATCTGACACCAGGAGCAAGTCCCAAGGGATTTCCCCCCTTATTTTATTGTCTAATTATGGAAAAGAGGGGTGAGATCTTAACAGTCTGACAATAAACTGGCACTGATGTATAAAAGAAACCAGTGAGATGAAAGCACAGGACACTGAAGTGGTAAATGGAGCATTAAATCTCACATTAGACACCTAAATCAAAATTGTATTTTAATGCAGGTAAGAGGGTAGTAAAAGGGTGGGGAAAGGAGAGTGGCGATGCTGTTATTTAATAAGGCAGGCAGTTACCGAGGAGCGGTTAACCATACCTTCAAAAGCATGCATTATCTGCCTCTGAGTAACATGTGCTAATGCGCATTAATTTTGCAGCTGGTTTTCCCCACATGCTGGACATTCCCCCTTTACCCTAAACATATTACCACAGAGCTTGTTAAAGATTGTCGCTAATGCGCGTTAATGGCAAAGCCTTTCCACTAGGTAAACCCCTTCTTTATTTGTATGCATCTTAGTTCTTATTACAGGAATTCCTGCAGTTTCTTGCTAGACTAGGAGGTAAGTAGTGACGATGTTTAACCTTCCCTTGCTCACCTGCAACTTAATCCTCTTGTAATCCGCTAGCTTGTAATAAGCCTCTTTGTTATCTTTAGATATTATCATACTATCCTGTACACCAAGGAAACCACTGGGATGTTTTATAGTAACAATATAGAAGTACTACCACCGCCCCCCCCCACAACAGCTCCAAAAGGATCTAATTATTATTATTAGTGTTTTATATGAACAATAAATGTCAAACGGAGCCCTGCGAACAAATAGCTACCTGTCACTTTGTGAATGCAAAAGCAATCTCACTAAAGTGAACTAAAACCCAAACAACACAAAAACACAGCAGCCAGGCACCTTTAGAAATTTGGCTGATGCAGCTTGTGTGGCAAGAACACTCTGTCCTTGATGGTGACAGACCCAACAGTCAGGTCTCTTCACTGACAAATAGGGCACCGGGAGGTGGCATCCGCTGAAGGCTAGGAGCTGCAAGAGGTAAATAGAAACTGGATGTGGTGTGGGCATGGTGTTGGTGATGGTGGGGGCAATTCCTATTAAAGGCTGCAGAATGAGTTTTAAACAATGAAAAACTACAGAATAGGAAAGCGTGCAATTTTGCCCCCGATGTCTTGCACTTCATCATTTTTAAGTACTTTGACAGTGTCTCCTGACGACTGTTTTCAGGCAATGTTTACCTTTCAAACCTTATTGGCACTTACAGGAAACTGAGAAATCCAGCTCGAGAGTGGCGGGGATGATAATAGACTCTTTCAGGCCTCTCGATTACTGGCTGTTAGCACAGGGATAAAGCGTGTCTAAAGCATGGAGGTCAGTTTCAGCTATAACTTCAGCTGACTCCCCCGATGGAAGTATTAGTCTCTTATGCCATCCGATTATCTGACATTTTCCTCCAAACATAAAATCACATATCTCTTTACATATATATATATATATATATAGAGAGAGAGAGAGAAAGAGAGAGAGAGAGATAATCTGCTAACATTTTCATCCAACATATTTAAAGTTTTCTATAAATTGACAGATTGAACACATTTCTGTGAAACAGAACACAGTGAAAAGATGTGCTGTAACAGAATATTATCTGATAAACATTATGTTCTCCAGGGATGTTTTCTGGATATTTGCAAGAAGGGACCGTATGTTTAGCCAAGAGATGTCAGCTAACATCTTGCCGAAAGACACTGCTGCCAATGGTACTCTGTTCCAACCTTGTACGACTGATTTTCCCTTGCCATTTGTCTATGCGTGGACTGCTGCATCATCTGAAATTGTAAAAAAGTGAAAGAAAAGGAGTCCAGGAGTCTTTAGCATGGCAAAAATAAAGCACCTGTCCTGTGATGTGGACAGCAGGTTGGGAAATCTATCTGCCAAATGGATGCCGTTCCAAACTTAAACGAGAGAAACATTCTTAGTTTTACACATACTGCTGGATGCAGCTTAAAGTCTTTGGGCACTGGGATGGACTTGGCTTGTTGGCTTTGACATGCAATTTAAGCTATGCAAATGATTATCTGCTATGAAGGCAATTTCAGTGACTGCTGATGCCGACATCTAAATTAATACCTATGTTCCATACCTCTATACAGGAGATTATGTGCTGCTCTGGAAGGATACCTACGCAAGGAGCTTCATCCTCTGCTTAACTGGTTCGAGAGCAGCTACATCAGTCACCCAAATAGGAGAGGAAATGGTAGACGATCTCTTCTGTTTTCTCCATCTATGTGGAATCTGTTCAATAGAACGCTGAGTGCCGAGGATTGCACTAACAACCCTTCCGAAGCAGCTCATTGTCGCCTCCGAGCCGAACTTGGAGTGTAACATCCCATGATCTAGACGTTCATTGATGGCCTCAGAAAGGTGCAGAAGAGCAGAGATGCCTATAATGAACAGCTCATTTCAGGCCACAGTCCTCCAGCCAAGCTGAGGAAATACCACAAAGCTGATCAATGTATTTCAAAGATTGTGTCAGATTATGGCACTAGATGCCCTATAGAATACTTGCGTGCCATAGCTCATAATTATCAGATAGCATAACTAAATCTTTTTTGATGTTTTCCTATTACACTTTGGCCATTCCAGATTTCATTTGACAAATCCAAAATTATCAGATAGCTTAATAAAATGTTTTTGGATGTTTTACTATTGAATTTATTATTGTACTTTTTTGACATTTCCAAATTTCACCTCATATATGTGACCAGTAATGGGTCTAGGACAACTCAGTGTGGCACATTGAGTTGACCATACTGAGTTGACCCGCACTGAGCTGACCGCTCTGAGTTGGCCGTACTGAATTATCCTAGACCCATATATGGATAATATTTGGTTGCTGCCCTTACTGCACCCACCCTGTGCCCCTCTACTATAGGTTGTCATTTCAGAAGCCCTATTCATGATTTCTACAACTGAAAGCGACCACGTGGAAATCACATGGATGTCCCCGGAGCCATTTTAGAAAGTCTCAGATTTACATGTGCTCAGCGTGATTACATCCAGATCACATGGGGGTGTGGCGGAGATGTGCCCAGGGTATTTCTAAAATTATAAACATGTGCACCTGATTTTAGAATGGTGTTCCATGTCTGAAATAACCAGTGGATATGTCTAAGGTTAATATGCTTGTTTTTGGCAATCCAATATCTATTAACAGACGAGGAGAAGGCCCTCTCATTCCCCAATAAACGTACAAGCATCAATGTCATAGGTGAAATGTACACCCAGAATATGTGTAACAAGGGACCAAAAATCTTGCATGCAGGGGCAAGACCGCCACATATGTTCAAAATCACCTCTCCTACCACAAAGCCTCCAGCAAAGCGGATCATCGGCACGCTGCCAATAGAAGAGATCCATCGGAAGAATGGATCTACAGAATAAAATTAAAGAAAGGAAGATAGAATGAGTGCATGAAGCAATCTAGTTCTTCCCAAAAACCATTGGACTTGTTAGCACAGAACTCAACATCACATGATGTGTAGGAACACTAATGGGGCAGGAGAGGTCTGAAGCGATAGCTTTATATAAACAAGCCAGAAAGGATTTAAAACATGTCAACTCCAAAAGTACCTGCTCTCAAGGTTGAGGAGAGCTCAACACAGCTGGTAAATGGGAGAGAGCACCAAAGGAGTGACACAATTGAAAATACTGATAAAAGGATGGTGGTGTTCTCCAAAGTTGGTCTAAGTGATCCTTTGAAACAAAAATGGAGTTGTCAAAAAGGGACACTACATGCAGGGACTGACCCAAATTGAATAAATGCTTCCCAAAATCTCGGACAAACGCAAAGGAGGAAAGAAGGTTATAAGGTGAAAATTGCGAAGACAAGCAAAACTGATTGCAACAATGGCCTGATAAAAAGACGTGAGAGCACTGAGCCCTTAGCAGCTGAACCCTGGAGAAAAGGAACAGCAGTCAAAGGAACAGGAGCTATCCACTCCCTTTCTAACATGACCCATGCAGAAGTAGATGTAATGGACATAGATGTAAGGCCCTCAAAGATGAGCATCAATAATATAGTTCAAGATCCAGAAATCCAAGACCACCCAAGGCTTTGGGGCATACAAGGACAGACCACCTAACTCATGATTTTTTACCTTGCCAAATGAAATGAATGAAAGCACTGCAGAGAGTCTGAAAGAAACTATGTGGTACCACAATCAGGAGCTGGGCAATCAGAAAAAGAAGCTTTGGAAGGAGCAACATCTTGACCGTGTTGATCCATCCCAGCCAAAAGACTGAAGCAGACTGCCACAACTTGAGATCCCTGGAAGATTTCATAGAATTGCCCCATTATTGAGTGAATAGAGATGAGCCAGATCCCGGTGAACCTAGTAGTGAAACTGATCAACCATCTGAAACCCCCAGGTAACCAAACAGGAGATAGGGAGGCCACCATCACACATAAAAGAGACGAGTTCTGCTTGTTGATGGTAAAACTGGATAATCTGGAAAAATAATCCAAAAGGTCCCCAACAAGTGGAAGATTAGTAGTAGGCTCACAGAGGTAAATCAATGTGTCATCAGCATAAAGAGAAATTGCATGGCGGTAACCATCCAAGGGTATTCCAATGTCCACTGCATGCAGCAAGAGGTTCAATAGCAAGGGCAAAAAGGAGCAGAGACAATGGGCATCCTTGTTGAGTACCACACCCAAGGCCAAAAGGAGAAGAGAGACAGACATTTACCAAGACCGACGCCTTAAGACCAGCATACAGAGCAGCAATTCAACCTCTGAAAGAAGGAGCAAAACTGAAAGAATCCAAAACTTCAAATAAATAAAGCCACTCCACCTTATTAAATGCCTTTTCTGCATCCAATGACAGAATCGCATAACTCCCAGACTCACCCCAAAGACCATGCAATAGATCAGTGAGTCACCGAACATTTTCAAACCCATAGTGATGTTTTATAAATCCTGTTTGGTCCGGATGAACAATGTCCTGAATCTCAGATTCAAGATGGTGAAAGAGAAGTTTCACAAAAATTTTATAATCAATGTTCAATAAAGAAATGGGATGATAACTGCTATACAGAAGAGGATCCTTGCCCTCCTTGGGAAGAACTGTTATGGTGGCTTCATAAAAAGAGGCAGGGAGACAACACTTAGGTAAAATATCAATAAACACTCGGGCCAAAACAGGGGCAAAGAGATTGGGAAGAGTCTTATAAACCTCCACAAGGAGGAAGCAACTCTGGGCCTGCAGCTTTAAAGACCTTCAAGTTATGAATGGCAAATTGCACTTCTGCAAAGGAAATGAGGCATTCCAAGACATCGCAAGCTCTGGGAGAAGTTGGGGCTAGTCAGCTTCCTCCAACCACTAACAAATAGTCAGTTGGTCAACAATCAGTTGGGAGGAGTAAAGTTCCTCATAAAATTTTGTGAAGACAGCCCCAATATCTGGAGAATGGCAAATGGGGTCACCCCAAGCTGAAGACAAAATGGATATCTTGTGCTCATGTCATTGTTTCTTTAGCTGCCATAAGAGTAGCTGGTTCGCCTTATTACCATGCTCATAAAAATGTCTCCGAGTCAGAGCAAGAGCAAGGCAATACTCTCAGTTTCCATAGTAGCTAGTTCCCCTCTCAAGTGAACCAGTTGGTGCCAGATGCTGGGGCCACCTCCTTTTCAGTGAAGCTGCTTCAATGCAAGCTTTTCTCTCCAGAGTTCCTTGTGCCGAGCATTAGCCTTCTTTTTAAAAGCGCTAGAGAGGGAAATGAGCTGCCAATGGAGAACCGCCTTACCCACTTCCCAGAGTGAGAAAACTGAAGTTTCCACAGAGTCATTGAACTATAAGTATTCTTGCCACTCCTTATGTATGCCCTCTAAAACATTTCTGTTCCCAAGCAGGCCATGCTAGAATGTCCACATGCAGGGTGGAACCTTTGCTGCTGCCTCAGATAAGTTTAGCGAAAGAAGGGCATGATCAAAGGGTCCCATAGTGCCAATGGTAACCTGGGTGATCCTTGGGAAAAGTGTCTGAGAAACAAGCCACATGTCAATGCGAGAGTGGCTATGATGGACATGTGAAAAATGAGTGAGATCACAGTCCCGATCATGAGAGATCCTCCAAGCAGCACAGATATCCAGACCCAAGACCAAATCCATCAGCTGGGCCAGCTTCATAGAGGCAGAGTTTCCCTTATCAGTTCTATTCAAGGGAGACATCACACAGTTGAAATCTCCTCCAAGTAATAGTTCACCGTGATGAAAGGGCTTCACAACCTCAAACATCTCCCTAAGCGAATTGCCAATCAATGAGGGAGGAATATAAATATTTACTAACGTAAGCATAGAGCACTTCATGGATCCTATGAAGATAAGAAGTTTACCCACTGGGTCACTATACTGGTCAATTAGTTGGAATGGACAGTTAGGAGAGAACAGAATAGCCTCCCCCATTTATAGGAAGAGAAGTTGGCAGCAAAGCCCTGGGGGAATTTGCGTGACACCAAGTTTAAGTGATCTTGCTGAGCAAGATGAGTCTCCTGTAAAAATATTATATCCACCCTCTCACAGAGTGGCTGGTCAATAACCCCACAGCATTTAAGCAGATTGTGAAGCCCATGAATATTCCATGAGAGAAGCTTAACCATACCTCTACTGGGGATATATCACAAAGAAGTCAAGCCAGTGAAAAAGAAAACAGAGTGTGACCCCCACAATTAATGAGACGCCAGCCCCTAGGATCCAACTCTTTCCGCCTATGATTGCTACCCCAAAAAAGAAACTGCCTAACCTTCCATCCTCTAAACCTATCCCTAAACACCCCACCAACCCCACAACCCCTCACCCAGTCCTTTTACAGAGGGACAGACCAGTAACCCGTGAGATGCACACGAACGCCATGACACACAAGGTGCCAGATAGGGAAGCATCTATACAACTGCAGCAATACCCCCCTCTAATCCAACCCACCAATCTATACTCAATCCCCTCTAAGAGCTGCCCCCACAGACATTTTCCCCCAGCAACACATCACCGCTGCCCTCCTAACCAGCCAATCCCCTTCCCTGAAAAGTATCTCTGTGGTATTGCCCCCTGCTAATCACCCAGAGGAATGAAGAGAAAAAAACAGAGAGAAACCATGTGCAGTACAACATCTGATCAAGCAAGTAACACAAAGTAATAGTTGCCCTAAGACATACAACTAATAGAATGGGCAATCACAGGCAAACCGTGAGAAGAGTAGCAACAACCACAAAGCACCTCAAGGACGAGCAGTAGTGTCCATATCTTTACGGAGAAGATATTTTGGTTCTGTGTCTGAGGGACGTTGAGATCCAGACACCTTGTGCTGCTTAGGGGAAGGAGACTTCCCAATCCCCCTGATTGTTTCTCATACATAGAGAATGGCTCCCCTCAGCCTGAATGGAGTCAAGAAAATCCATACAGTTGCCACATATGACTTGTAGCGCTATACAAATGCTCAGTAGTAGTAGTAATAGTAGATACTCAAAAATTAGTGCAAACGGGAAGCCCATCTATAATTCACAGACTTTTTCCACCTCTCCAAGGTGAATTGGGACAGGTCCTGAAAAATCTGATCTCATGGTCATGAAAGAGGATGGAGCATTTACCTTGAAGACTGCAAAGAAGGGCCACTTTGTCCTCAAAGAAACTAAAGCAGGCAATAATAGGACGAGGACGGGACCCCATTCCCATCTTAGACCCCAGGCTGCAATGTGCTCACTCCAGCTTTACAGGCCTGAATGCACCTGGAATGCAGATGGTGTATAACTCCCGAATAAGGGCTGCTGAGTTCTCTCTATCCCCATTATTCAGGTATCCCCAGCACATGGATATTATTTTGCCATTGGCAGTTTTCCAAGTCATCATACCTCTCTTTAAGATCCTTAGTGAGTTGATCCATCTTATGCAGCTTAGATTGAAAAAGGGCAGTGGTATCGATCTGCTCTCCAATATTTATTTCATTCTGTGTAACTCGGTCATCGAGCAATTTAAGATCTGCCCGAATATCACTCATGGCTTTGGAGAAATCCATATGGAAGAGACACAGCTCTTGCAGAATTTCCACGAGATCAGCCTTGGTTGCAGGCTGGGAGGACACAGAAGGAGCACTCTGAGAGACATTGAGGGTCCCAACAGACTCTGGGAGTAGAGATGGTGGATAACACAGGTTCAGGAGCGCTTGCATACTTAGACAGGGCAGTAGCATATGATTTTTTGTTGGCCACGATTACGCAAAGGTACTCCCATTGTTTTCCTCTGTGCACTTTGCTGTGCCGCTGCTTCCTCACTGATCCTCTCTCTACCCTGTTTCAAAAGTAACTAGCGGCTGATAATCCCAGAAAAGATTTCACCAGCTTGTCAGAGAAATGACACCAGACAGCAGATGTCCACTTCCGTAGCCACCGGGAGACAAATGTACTGCCGCTGCCACCAGTCTCTGAGCAAGAACTGGACCTGCTGGGTGTTGTTTGCTGTCTGTTTGCTTGTGCAGCAGTGTATCCTGTAATTTTGCTTTATTCGGTTCCCCTTTCCTCTCCTCCGTCTTTGTTTTTTTCTTCTCTTTTCTTCTTCTGTTTGTCCTTGTCCTCTTCCCTGTATTTTTCCCCCATTTTTATTCTTTCCTTTTTCCCTTCTTCTTCACTTGCCTGCTTCTTTTGTTTTTACCTTTGTGTTTCTGCCCCCTCTTTTTTCTCCTCCTTTCAGTTCTGTTCCTTTTTTCTCTTCATTGTTCTTCCTTCCCCCATCTCTTTCCCTTTTTTCCCTCCTCTCCTTCTTTCCTTTTGTCCTTTCCTGTACTTTTTTCTTTTTGTCTTTTTTTTGTCTTTTTTTCCTTGGTTTCTTCCTTCTCTTCCCTCCTTCTCTTCTTCCTCTATTTTCCTTTCCCTTTAATTGTTATCTCTGTCTGTCCCTCACAGTCTTTTTAAAAGTCTTTTTTTTCCCCATTCTTTAAAAAAATTTTTTTTGCGTTTAGCTGTCTTTTATTCTTTCTTCTTTTATCTTCTAATCAACATTATAGGCTAAATTGGTGCAGGCTCCGATGGGTGGAGAAGAGCAGCCTGAGGAGATGAAGGGGGACACTCGCACTTTATCAGTGGTGCAGTATCCTGCTAATGCAGTCTCACCAAAAAGTCCCACACACTGTGCTCTTCACTGCCGCACGTGCTCTTTACCCCTGAAGTGCAGCTGAAAGAAGAAGAATTCTGCAGCCACAGACAGAAGACATATGGACACAAGTTTTCCCGCCAAGACCCATTCCGTCTGCATGTCAAGAATGCATTCCACTGTTCAGAAGATGGTGTTTCCAACAGGCCAACCACTGCTGTTGAGACTGACAGGAAGCTAGGGAGCGGAGAGCACTGATAATAGATTTTAAAGCGACAACTGGGCATGTTGCCTGCCTCCAAGTAGATCCAGCTCACCTCAAACAGAGCCAAGGGTGCAGCACCAGTCTTCCCATGGCCACAGAGGTGCTTGTTATAGGTACAAATTGTCAGCAGGAGAGGAGATCGCATCAGCGGGCGGCATCCAGACAACAGGCAGGTTAAGCAAGAGGGTCAACTGAAAGGGAGGGCGCTTGTTAGCTGACACCTGGCATCATGTATGACCGAGCATCAGAAGCAGGTCGGAGCACCGGAGCTAGGAGCCAGAAATCAAAATGGAGGAGAGCATGTCATCTGGGAAAGCTCAACACAATGGTCCTTACCATGGTCAGAAAAGGTAAGCTATAGTGATTTCATCTTAAAAAGACCACAGCAGATGGGATTTTGCCTGCTAAAAGGATTAGAAGTAAGGAGAGCTCCTTTAATGTGCGGCCATATTCCTCAGGCTCATGAACGCCCCCAACCCCTTTGTTTCTAAATAAGATGACTGTAACCCCAACGTTTTAATAAAGGAGATCTTGCCAACAATAGATCCACAATAAAGCAATTAGACAAGGGGCCCCTCAGGATAGTCTTCCAGGCTCTGTACATGTAGGTTGTGTTTGGTACCCATTTAGGTTGCTGACATATTGCATGCCATGAAAAATGTCATCTAGTACATGACAGATATTCCTGTTATTGATCTGTCACCCAATCTTTTTCCCCTCATAAAAGAAATGGTGCAGAATTACCTCAATTGAACCATTCCGCAATAGTGCAAATTTAGCACAGAGTAAAAGTGGGATATCTTTTCCCCAAAACTTTTATCTGAACCAAATTCTCTTAGGACTGAAACCTTATCTCTTTTTAGGTTTTTCCAAAGAGAGACTGGTTTCGAAAAACATTATGTTAAACGTTTGGACAAATAGCTATCTATCCAGAGAAGCTGGCCTGGGCCATTGTCCTCGGTACGTAAATGAATTTGCATGGTAGTCACAACATCCCCACTTTTAGCTACACTAAACATGGCATTTAGGTCATGAGACTAAAGTACGCAAAAAATAATGACCTTCTCAAATCTGCACATGCTTTTCCCCAGTGAACCTACTTAGACACATTTTCTAAAGAAAAACTTGCACATAGTTCCACCAGTTCTGCGGTTGCAAAGCTACCTATCAACTTTACTTCTAGGTGAGTTACTGAAAACTGCCCCTCCCCCACCCTATATTTCTTTATTTTATCTTTTCCTAAAATATTGCAGAGCATGTACAAACTTTAATAAGTTTTTCAAGGTGAGCAGGGAGAAATTTGTCAATATTTCATTAAAATATTCTCATATCTTGTCATATAACAATAATACAAGAATAATTATACAATAATGCATGCTAAAACATTTATAAAATATTTATTACAGTGCTCTTGGGAACCTTCTCTTGCTTTGCGATTTGTTCAAAAATATCTTCCTTCTGCCTTCATTCTTTTGCATTTCATTACTCTTCTGGGAAGAGTCTCTGAGGAAAGTGCTAAATTTTCCCAGTCTCATTCTCTTTTTAATGTCTTGTTTGTGTATGAGTCTCTGAGTCGACATAGACGGTTAGCCATGTCCTTTGCTAGAGAAGGACTGGCTGGACTTAAGGACACTATGAACAGATTGTCTGAATTTTGAGCATCTGTGCTTGTCAGCGAGCTAAGGCCAGACGTTTTGATTTTTGTGAGGAATCTCCTGAAGCAGTTGGTATCTCTGACGAAACTCGGGTCGGGAGGCACAACCAAAGCACAATGAAGTGAAGTTGATAACGACTGCAGCAGTTTATGGGGGCATTTAACTGCAGAAACTGCACTGAGTGGGAGTAGGACTGAAGACGAAGGGGCATGTTTATTAAGCTGGGATAACGGTTAGCTCATGCTATTTGTAACTAGGTCCTATATTATTCAGCGGGCTATTAGTCCAGCTTAGTAAACATGTCCCTCGACCTACCCAGGTGCTCATATTTTTGGATATTCCTTAATGATGATAGATGAGGTCTGGCATAGAAGTAAGTTTTAAAATGCAGACCATAAAAATGTGAGAAAAAAACAAGTAAACCAGATGTAAAATGGGACCAGTGAATATTAAGGAGGCTGAATCAGCATTTAAATGCTGTTTATATAGCCCTTTTGCTGAGGCCCCTGTTTTCTTTTTGTACCTGAGGCAATGGAAAGTTAAGTGGCTTGCTCAAGGCCACAAGTAGTGTCAATGGGATTTAAACCCTGCTCTTTCCAGTTTGAGACGGCTGCCCTAACCACTATGCTATTGTCTTGTATCTCACAGGCTGTGCATAAATTCACATGCATATTGGCAGGTCTTTGTTAAAACAGTCTATTTCTGTACATAAAAAAAACTTTTTTACCAATGGAATTGTCTTTCTTATATATGCAAGCATCATTTACTTATTTTATTTTTTTATTTAACTGTTTTTCTATATCGCTTTTCTCTGGGTCAAAGCGGTGTACGTTATGCAAAGGTGGTACATTGATACAGAGAACAGTATGAACTTATTTATATAAAACTATCTGAACTTATATACATACATACAGCAGTACAAGCTTATATGTAGTTTTAGTAACATATTTACATTTGATATAGGGTTATGTGTTGTAGGGGTTATGGTAATGTGGGGGAGGGACAAGGGGAGGAGGTGGGTGGGTTATGTTGTGGGACCAAAGTGTTTGGTGAGCAAGTGTGTCTTTAGTAACTTTTGGAAAATGAGTAAGTTGTTGGTATTTCAGATTTTTTCGTGGAGTAGGTTCTACAGGTTTGGGGCGTAGAGTTCAAATGCTCTTAAGCATGCATATTGTGTGCTTTTTGTTGTTACATGTGGGACGGTTAACCTATTCTTGGTGTTTTCTCTTTTGCTTCTGCTTTATTTGTGTTTAGTAGGGCTTGTAGGTAATAGGAGGACTGTTTGTTGATAGTTTTGAAGGAGATCAGTAGTATTTGATGGGGCTTTTTAGGGGGAGTCATTGGAGTTGTCTCAGAATGGGGGTTATGTGGTGAAATCGTGTGGTTCCTTGGATGACTCATGCTGCCGTGTATAGTGCTATGTGTAATGGGAGGAGTGTGGATTATGGTAGGCCCTGGAAGACTGAGTTGTAATAGTCTATCTATGGTGAAAAGATTGCCTGGAAAGCTGTGTGGAAGTCAGGTGGGTCTAGGAGGGGGTGGAGGTATTGTAGTGTACAGATTTTGTGGTAAATGATTCTTGTATTTTTTATGTGAGGTTTGAGACACAGGCATTGGTTGAGGGTGATGCCAGATATTTGATTTCTTTCTTGGTTGTTACTTCTATGTTGTTTAAGGTTAGTGATGGAGTGGGAGGAATACTTCATTCTTGGTGATGCAGAATATTTCTGTTTTCTTGGAGTTGATTGTGAGTGAGTTTGTTGCTACCCAGTGATAGATGTCTATGAAGCATTTTAGAATTCCATTATAGGTAGGTTTGTTGGTGTTGAAGGATGCATAAATCATTATATCGTCTGTATAGATGTGGAAGTGGATATTATGGGATCATATGATTGTGTATAAAGGCTGGAGAAGAGGTTGAAGAGGAGTGATGATAGTGTTGATCCTTGTGGGATGCCTCGGGATTGCATAAATGGGGTTGACATGTTTGAGCCCACTTTCACTTGTTGGCATTCTTCTAGGTAGGAGTGAAACCATTTTAATACTTCGTTTTGTAGTCCAATGGATTGGAGTCTTTGGAAAAGGAGGTTGTGGTTGATGGAGTCAAATGCAGCTGTGATGTCCAAGAATATCAGGATGTATCCCTGTTGTATTTTTTTGTGTTCCTTTTATTAGTGTATTCATTAGGGAGGTGATGAGGGATTCGACTCCGTGATGTGGTCTGAAGCCATGTTGCTGCGGGTCCAGCAGGTTATGGTTGATGTTGAATTCTTGGAGTTGTTGGATGGTTTTCTCTATTATTTTGGACAGGAATGGGAGGCTGGCAATTGGTCTATATGCTGAGGAGTCCTTTGGGTCTAGTTTTGTGTTTTTTTAATGTGGGACGGATAGAGGAGATTTTTAGATTTTTTGGCATGTGGCCTTGTGATGCGGATAGTTGTATGATTTTCATAAGGAATGGCCTTAGGTCAGACTTAGTTGCCTTTATCCAGCTAACTGGGCAAGGATCCAGTATGGAGGTGGTTGTGTTGAGGGACATAATCATAGATTCAATGTTTTCTTGGCTAATGGAACTGAATGAGGTCCACGAGTTGTCTGTGGTTGTGATGTTTGGGGTGTGGGTGGTTTATATGGTTGGTAGAGTGGTAAAGGTTTTGTAGTGGTTTGCTAGTGTCTGAGGACTGGGGATGGATTCTGTGTCATTTGCGTTGGGTGTTTTTATTAGGTTCTTCACAATATCAAACAGTTCTCTTGGTTTGCTGTTCAAAGCTTTGATGAGCTTGGAGTAGAATGTATTTTTATGGTTGTCAGATGTGGCTCAGTATTCAGTTAGTTGCATCATGTAGTTATTGTGGTCATGTGTGGATTTGATTTTTTTGCCATTTGCATTCTTGCTTCTGTAGTTGTTTTTTGAGTTCTCTGAGGTCTGTGGTGTACCGGGGTTTTTTTTGGTATTTCTTAGTGGGATGATGAGGTATGGAGACTGTAGCTGCTTCTCCAGTGGCTTTCTTCCAGGTGCAGATGAGGGTTTCTATGTCATTAGTGAATGTGACTAGAGTTGGAAGGATTTTGTTGAGGAATTTTTGTTTCTCAAATTGTTTGAAACATCTGGTTGCATGGTGTTGGTTTGTATGGTTTCCTGTGGTGGTGTAGGGGAGATTGAGCTGATGAGTGTGTGGTCTGACCATGGTACTGGTAATAGGTGGGGTGGTGATGGTGTTGATGTGTGTATGGGTACTTCCATCTGTATTCAGGATGAAAATTAGGGTCATGCAATATGGCCATTTTGCATTTTGATTTTTTATGGAGATCTGTTCAGGTTTTTTTGGTTTGCCATATTTTGAGCTGTGTTTACTTAATCGTGATTTGGATGTCCTAAAACATGCATGCAGACATCCAAATCACGAAGACACCCCCGGAGCCATTTTAATAGATGGGTCTAGAGATGCCCCGACATGCACATGTCTAAATGCAGTGCTAGGCATGGTGGGGCGTGTCCAGGGTGGGTCACCAAATGTAGATGTAGTACCCAATTTCAGAAACAGCCAGCAAATCTATGCCCACATCCCAATCTGTACCTGCTCCAGAGCATGACTAAGCATCTGAAAAGTGTACAGTTTTCCAGTATACTCCCCGGAGGGTGTAGAGGACAGTACTCTGGTATTCCCAGTACTTGCCACAGCTACTACAATGACTTTATCAGGAATTGGAGATACCTGTGTTGAGGTTTTCTGTCTGCTACTTGCAGAATGGCCATCTGGGACATGTCCCCATATGGAAAATTGCTGTGGGGATGTCTATGTAGATGTCTGCAAAGACGTCCATATCGGGTGTGACCATGTTTCTGAAATTGTACCTGAACTTGGACGTGACTGGCCTTTTCAGACACATTTTCACATGGACATTCCCGACTGCAGCGGATGCCATTTCTAAAATGTGCCTTTAAACGCTAGTGCGCGCTAGTGCACGCTATCTGCTGCAGCAACTGTTATTTCTATGGGCATGGTAGCAGATAGTGCCTACTAACATTTAGTAAACCTGGTCCTTGGTTTGCGTTAGTCATGTTCTTTTTGAAAATAGCACACATTAAAATATCAAGAAAATGAAAAGAACTTTTTTGGTTCGGTTTTGACATGAAATAAAACAAAGAAGATCAGTTTCATTCTGTCTTTATTTCATTTCATAACAAAAGCAAATCCCTAATGAAAACCAGCCTGTTGGAGAAGACTTGAAGATCAGATTGGAAAAAGCTGTTTCTAGTATATACTGTATTGGAATAAAAGATAGTAGCCCTTATAGCTGGGTGAGCAGGTTCACTGTCTGAATTAGGTATGTGCAACACATTCATTCACACTAACTGAATTTCATTCCATTTTGAGGTTGATACATTTTTTTGATTTTCCTCAGATTTATCATGAAATGCGTGAACATTTTCTCCAACAAATCTGGAGAAAATCCAACAGATTTGATGCTGACCTGTGGAAATTTCTATTGAACTAGACTGCTGCGGGTTTCCACAAAGCTGATTGCAACTGCTCAAAGCCAAATACAGAACTAACATTTCAAGGAATCTACATCCGATTTTTAATTTGAAGGAGGTCAGGCAGAGAAAAAAATTTGCTGGATTGATTTAATACATCTTTTGACATTTCTGGCAGGTCCTCTGAACCAACTGACAAACAATTTTAATAAAGCTTCCACTGTCCTGATCTGAATGGTCCATGGTACTTCAAAATCCATGTCTTCATCTCATTTTCAGAGGCAATGCCTCCTCTGTGTTTCAGGTTAACCCCTCAGTGCCATTTGATATGCATCTGCTCAAAGGTCTGTTTCATGTTGTGGGCAGTTTGGTCCTCGCCAAAACAGAACTGTGACATCATAGGAGAATGTGTGTCTTGTACTGTGTGACAGTATCAGAAAAACAGGAAGAGGATGAAGCATTTCAAGAATCAGCAAATAAACTGATACAGGGGAAACTCGGCGGCAGGTTAAATATGACTTTCACGATGGAACGGGCCAATGAAGTTGCCACATTTTACTCATCCTCAACACTACACTTTGTCTGCCTTTCTTGCAAACCAGTGTTTCCCCATCCAGACCAAGTGTTTCCCAAACCAGATCAAGTCAAAACAGGGCAATGAACCTAATTCTTACATCAAATGATTTAAATGGGTGACATAAACATGCATTGTGGATATCCAGAAGATCAGACCAGTGTGAGAAGCCTCGAAGACACAGATGAAAGTAACAGTGGGAATAAAGGGAGGGGAGAAGTACAGTGGTGCGCAAAAGTCTGGAATCACTTGTAAATTTGACGTTTTTTCAACTTTATGACCTTATATCTTAATTTCTTTTTCCTCTCAGTGGCCTTTTCTGTGTATCTCATGATAAGTGATAGTTTTGGCTATTAGGGCCAACTTTTAGCATTGGTTTGGCCCTTATTTTCTGCGTGGCCCTTAGGCATGGCATGATGGCGAGGCTCACACCCACGGACGCCAGCACGAAGAGCAACCGAGTGACCCTGACTCCACCTCTGCAGGGTAAGCATCTAGCGCATGGAGATGAAACACCAGCAGACTTTTAAATTTAAAAACACTCCTAGGCGCGGCACTATGGAATGGTCACGTTCTCCTCCTCCTCCCCACTCCAACAACTCCGCTGAAGAGCAGACCTGATCTGAGGCAACCAAACCACAAGAAACATCACCTTGTAAGCATCCTCTAAATGCAACCCTTGATGTAATGTAATGTATGCCATGATGCCCAGCCTGCCTGTAATGTAACCCCTGATGTGATGTTATCACCCTTGATGTAATGAAATGTAACCCATGATGCCCAGCCTGCTTGGATTGTATGTACAGTAGTTATGTATACCGTGTGTGTAGTTGATGCGCAGTAGTACTAGTAGTAGTTATGGGAAACAGCCAACCTGGTTTTGCCCTAACTAGATTGCTACTCTGTGTGCATTGCTGTTGTCTAAATTAGATTGTAAGCTCTGATGAGCAGGGACTGTCACTCTCTATATGTCTGTACAGCGCTGAGTATGAGGTAGCGCTTTATAAATGTTAAATAGTAGTAGTAGTAGTAATTTTCTGAGTTTGTTCCCCATAGTTGTCCTGTTGATAGATTTTCTGTGAAAACTGCGTAATGTACATCGTTGGCCAATGATATATTATTGTAAGTATGCTTTAAAATATTATGGATGCACCCCAGATTTCCTTCAAATTAATGCATGTGGCCTTGAAAAAGGCCATTTTTATGTGTCAGTGATGGCTCAGTATTTGATGGGCCACCCTTTGTTCTTGATCATCTCACTGCACCTTGTCGGCATCGAATCAACCAGTCTGACAAGGTGATCGTTGCTGACAACGTGGTTCCAAGCTGCAATGAGTGACTCAATCAGCTCACGTTTTGATGTCAGATGGCTCTGGGATATTTCCAAGGCCACCTTGTGCCACAGGTTCTTGAATGGATTCAGATCTGGAGACTGGGCAGGCCAGTCCATTGACTTGATGTTGTTCTGCTGCTTCCAGCCTGGAGCAATGGCAGGGTGCATTGTTATCTTGGAACAGGAACTGGCCAGGAAACAGCTGGTGTGCTGATGGCACCATGCACTTTTGCAGTATGGTGATGTACTTGGCCCCGTTGACCATTCCATCGACGATGTGAAGACATCGAACGCCACTGGCAGCCATGCAGCCCCAGACCATGACCTTCAAAGGATGCTTCACAGTGAGGTTGAGACACTCATGCTTGAATTCCTCTCCAGGAAATCTCCTCACATAGGTGTGGGCCTGGTTACCAAACAGGCAGAAGGTGCTTTCATTGCTGAATAGCACCTTTTCCCACATTTCAGTCGACCAGGTTGAGTGCTTTCTCGCCCACATGATCCGGTTGCACCTTTGTATGTCAGTCATCAGTGGCTTATTCTGTCCTTTGCAGCCCTGGAGACTAAACTGCAGGCACCGGCGATGAACTGTTGATGAGCTGACACTGACCTCACTCTTGTCTGACCACTCTCAAAGTAGCTGAGGAGAGGTCAACTTGCGATTAGTCAGTGAAATGCGTCGTAGTGCGTGGTCCTGGCGTGATGTTGATGCACGTGGACGACCTGAACAAGGCTTGCCCACTACTGAACCCATTTCTTTCTTCTTCTGCACAATCTTAACAACAGCACTCTGACTGCAGCCAACTTTCCTAGCTATCTGACGCTTTGAAAATCCTTCCTCACTCATAAAGGACACACGGACATGCTCCTCTAACGTCAGAGTCCAAGTCATCTTTTTCATGGTCGATCCAGAAAGCATATGAAATTAAAAAATTTCACGCGTTTTTATAGCTGCACTGTTGGCTAGATATCTGCATTGTGATTGGTTAGTGAAACCAGCTTCCTGATTAGTCAGAAATAACATTTGCATATTGGATAATCTCGATCCAGTTTTTGATGCAGGATCCACAAAAATCGCAGTAGCTATCTCCCAGTGTCTGTAAAGTATTTAAATTGGAAGCAAGGAATGCAAAAAAGTCAACTCTAATAGCCAAATGTATACCTTTTAATGTGGTAGAAAGATGAATATGCTGGGCTAATGCAAAATTTAAAAAAAAAAAATGTTAGAAAGTACGAAAAAAGCACAACTCACAGGTGATTCCAGACTTTTGCACACCACTGTATTAGACAATGGGGACAGAGAGGAGAGATGCTGATTTTTTGCTATATGCGGAGTGTGGCTTCTTGGGGTTTCAGTTTAATTTTTGTCAAGATATTTTTATTCTTAGTTTGTTGTCACTTATTCTGTAGTTGGTGAGGACCTATTTATGTTCAAAGTGTGTGACTGAAACCAGATATTCCGTTAGCATGGACTTTCTATGTAGGAATCAGACTCTTTCCGTTTTCTCAGCAGGGATTTGGATGTTCTAGATTCCAGTGGGGATGCTCCTTGTTGTGTGAATTTTGGAAAGTGCTCTTATGGAATGGTACATTTGCTCTGTGGGTTCTTGCTTTTTTTTTTTTTGTTCCTTGAGTGGAGTCAACTGTAGAGTATTCATGCTTGGTAGTGGAATATGGATTGTCTTTGAGATTTGCAGTTTTGTGTTATTGATGCTGCCAGTCTGTAATTTAAAATAACTTGCCAGTTCAGATTTGAGGAAAACTCAAATTTTAAGGTAACATCATATTTTAATTTTGTTCAGCAGCCTGATAGCTTCACTGCTACCAATTTCTGGGCTTCTCCAGCTCTGGCATGAGTCCAACTTGGATTCACCCTATCAGGATTAGTTTTTTTCACCAAATAAATCTGGCATGCAGATATTTATAATGGTTTGTTTTTTGTGGATGTGTGAAAGTGGTTTTAATTCATTTTGATTCATGACTATTATGCTTATTTTATTGTAATGTCTGTTTTAATAAATTGTGTATGTGTGTTTGGAAGCCATCTAGGATTTTAGATGGGCAGCACATACATTTAAAAATCAAATTAAATTACACTTTATGCAAATAAGGCCCAATGGATATGTAAATATGTATGCGAATGAGGCCTTGTAGTAGTGTATCTCTGCACATGGCCCCACATCACATTCAGGCTACCCCTTACTATCAGAAAAAACTCAAGAAATATTAGTTGTGTTTTTGTGCTAAAATCTAACGAAAAGTATGTTGGGCTCATTTATATGTATATGCATGCTAAAACTGAGTTAACACACATGGATCTTCTGCTAAAGGGTGCTAAGGTATTGCACCTAACGAGCCAAAAGTGCTTGATAAATGCAACATCAGTGCGTTAACTGACCGGGGTGTGGAAAGCATCTCTCTGGCAGTTAATGCAGAGCCCTTTCCTCTCACACATGCCACAACAGCGCGGGAGTACTTAAGTCCACCTATTGAGGTGGTGTTAGGTGAATCTGTGCTAATGCAATTACCGTGGGGCATGAATTCGTCACTAACTGCACAGAGCACACTACATCCACTCTCTGCCCTATCCTGCCCACTGGCGACCCTAACACGGTTTGCACAGTTATTGTGGGAATTGTCCCATGCTAAATTAATGAACAGAGTGGAACGGGTAAACGTAGATTGATTGTTTACGTTATCAGAATATAGAAAGACTAGGGGACATGCAGGTTCATCGTTGAAGGAGAAGAAATTGAAATCGTGAACAACTTTAACCTACTTGGATCAACTATCAATAAAGAAGCAACAAGCAGTCAAGAAATCAGACGACGCATTGCTCTTGGCAGAATGGCTATGAAAGACCTAGATAAGATTCTCAAGAGCAGAGATGTCTCTCTCCATACAAAGATTCGACTTGTTCAAGCCATGGTATTTTCAATAACATCATATGGATGTGAAAGCTGGACAGTGAAAAAGACAGACAGGAAGAAAATTGATGCCTTTGAATTATGATGCTGGCGGCGAATACTGTGTATACCATGGACTGCCCGAAGAACAAACCAGTCGGTACTAGAAGAGATCAAACCTAAGCTTTCTTTAGAAGCTCAGATGACAAGACTTCGACTTTCATACTTCGGACACATCATGCGAAGAGAGAGATCATTAGAGAAAGACATCATGCTTGGCAAGATAGAAGGTCAACGCAAAAGAGGAAGGCCAGCAATGAGATGGATTGCTACAATAACAGCAGCTACGGGTACCAGTCTGTCAACAATGAGCCGCCTGACTGAAGACCGAACACAATTTAGGATAGCTATCCAGAGGGTCGCCATGAGTCGACTCCGACTCGACGGGACTTAACAACAACAACAACAGGGGACATGCAATGAAGCTACAGGGTAAACTATTTAAGACTAATAAAAGAAAATATTTTTTTCACTCAACGTGTAATCAAACTCTGGAATTTGTTACCGGAGGATGTAGTAAAGGCTGTTAGTGTAGCTGGGTTTAAAAAAGGTTTGGACAAGTTCCTGGAGGAAAGGTCCATAAACCATTATTAAGAAGGGACTCAGAATATCAATGCTTGACCCAGTACAGGCATTGTGGAACCTGTGTCTTTTGGGGAAACTGCTAGGTACATATGACCTAGATTGGCCACTGTTGGAAACAGGATACTGGGCTTGATGGACCTTGGTCTGACCCAGTATGGCATATCTTATGTTCTTATGTAAATTTTATGGCCCCATGCTAGCTGGCAATGCGTGTTCTAGCATGCCTTCAACACGCGTCGGAACCCACACTGCCAGTTAACTCCTGTTAAAGACCCCCACAGACTGACGCAATGTTTGCTACAAGTCAGCACAATAGAGTCAAAGTGTGAAATGGCTGAGAGCACTTCAATAAAGTTTCTCAGAATGGATGCACTCACCATGGCGGAAGTGTTTTCAACATATGTTGAAAAGTGTTAAAGAAACAAATAAAATACAAATCAAAATTCAGGTTTTCATAATATGGCTGACTTTCAAATTTTATGTTTAGTTTAATGGCATCTTTAGCATTTACCTAATTGAGATGATATAATGGAGACTGCAAATCTTTGTGAATAGCATAGATATTTCAGCATTTTTATATGCACTATCAATCCACAACAATATTTTTTGTATTAAATACTATGAATCTACTTCACCTGTCAGTGCTATTCAAAACACGGAATATAGAATGAATAGGAAGGATGTGCTTGGATCCTTCAAATTACTATTGTTGCTAAGAAAAACACATCCTTGATCTCATTGTGTAGCTTTCAGTGACAGTCAGATAACTTTATATCATCATATTAGAAAAATGCAGGAAAGTTTAAAGTTGTTCAGGTATAGCTGATATATTACTATAGCAACGAATCAAGTTTTATGAACTTAAATGACATGGTTAACATGAATATCCCCTGATTATTTTGAAGACATCTCATTTTGGCCATCAAGTTGATTTTTTCAATAAAAAGGAACCATATTAACATAAAAAATCACATAAAGCTAACATAAGCAGAAAATTGCATAGAAAATAGCGAAAAGAATATAACAGAATACACTCATAGCCTAACACAGTAACCCAATAAAACCATCCGATACAATACAAGTCAAACCACCCACTGCTCAATCTGCCATCCTATGCACATCACAGTTAATAACCTCACTAGCTAAACTGAGCAAAAATCTCTCAAAATAAGGAGACTTTTAATTTCTTAAGAGCAATGGTGGTAATATTGATATGGCAACAGTCAACATTTTTTTTAAAATGTCAGACACTGCAGATATTCACTGCCAGTATCTGGCTGGTGCTTAACATCCAGATACTGCAGTCAGAGCAGTCCTATCCTGATTGTGGCGATATGCAGTCACTATCCCAATAGGCAGTCTGCATAACATTTAGAACAGCTGTTTTGCTCTCCTAAGTCATGTAGATTGTTATCGGGATAACAGCATTGAAAATCACTGCTATCCAGACAAGGGCTGGTTCTGCCTCAGCTCCACTCACGGACCGCACCAGCACTATCCTGATAGCGCTGATGCGGTTAGAAAACACATTCAGCAGCACCACCTTAATGGTACCACTGAATATCCTTCTCAGGAAGTCCTGCTAACCTGATAAGACCTCTTGAATATTGACCTCAATGTAATCAGTAGGTGAAGCACATTGCAAAGGTTAGGAGCAGCTGTTCTGAATGCCCTTCTAGTATTCACTAGGTGAACTTTGTTCAAGAAAGTTCTGTCAGAAGAGATCCCTGGGAAAGCCACGGCTGCTGACCTACAGGGTACCAATTATTTAATGTCATTGTTGTGAAGTGCCAGTGAGTTGATGTCAGTTGATGGCGACCCTCTGGATAGTAGTCCTAAACTGCGTTCGGTCTTCAGTGAGATTGCTAATTGCTGATAGAGTGGCATCCATAGCTATAGTTTTCCTCAGCAGCACAGGACAAGGTACTGTGTAGCAGCCCTTTTTTAATAAGTGTTATATCCCTCCCTCCCTCCCCACACCCACCCTCCCCTGGGAAAATCACAGCTTTATAGGTACTTGCACAACTTAAAAGACAGGAGGTGCTCTCAGGTGAAGCTCATTACCCAAATCAGTCATACACCAAGGACCTGAGATTAATTAAGCTTCAGGTGAACAAGGTATATTAAACTTCTTAGGTACAGTTTTAGTGGTATAAATATCCATTGCACCCTTTAGTACATATAGAACTTAAAGATCTAAACACAAACTTAAAACTAAGATGCAGACAGCAGTCCAGCAGCGGGATGTGGGCTTTCCAGTCTTTTGCATTGAGTGTCACATGTATGATTTTCTCCCAGCTGGTGAGAGGTCTTACGTGTGCACTAGGTGCAAGGAGCTCTCTGCTCTCAGGGAACAAGTCCGTTCTCTAGAGGCTAGAGTAGCAGACTTGGAAAACATAAGACAGACAGAGAGGTACATAGACGAGACCTACAGGGATATAGTCCTGAAGTCCCACCTCCAGTCTGGCAGCATCCCTGTTGCCATGGAGGAGAGAGGTCACGTGACAGGAGAGCATCACCCTGGTGTGGCAGGAAGTGATCCTGTAACTAGGTTAGATATGATTGGAATATCAGAGACATGGTGGAAGGAGGACAACCAGTGGGACACTGTGATACCTGGGTACAAACTATATCGAAATGATAGAGCTGATCAAATTGGTGGAGGGGTTGCGCTCTATGTTAGAGAGGGCATTGAGTCAGAAAGGATTAAAGTTTTGCAAGAAACAAAATTTGCTGTAGAATCTCTATGGATTGAAATTCCATGTAAAAAGGGGAAGGCGATGGCAGTGGGGGTGTACTATCGTCCGCCTGGCCAGAATGAACAAATGGATGATGAAATGCTCAAAGAAATCAAGGAAGCTAGCAAAAGTTACAGTGCAGTAATAATAATGGGTGATTTCAATTACCCCGGCATCGACTGGGTCAGTGTCACAACAGGACATGCTAGGGAGATAAAGTTCCTAGATGAAATAAATGACTGCTTCTTGGAGCAGCTGGTTCATGAACCGACCAGAGGGGAAGCAATATTAGACCTAGTCCTTAGTGGAACACCAGATGTAGTGCAAGAGATAAGGGTGTTGGGGCCACTTGGCAATAGTGATCATAGCATGATCGCCTTTGATTTAATTAGTGGAGGAGGGATAGTAAGGAAATCCACAGTACTACCCCTTAACTTTCGAAAGGGAGACTATGATAGAATGAGGAAAACAGTTAAGAAAAAACTAAACGGAGCAGTTGCAAAGGTTAAAGACGTACATCAAGCTTGGGTGTTGTTGAAAAATACTATCTTGGAAGCCCAGACCAGCTGTATTCCACGCTTTAAGAAAAGTGGAAGGAAGTCCAAAAAATTGCCAGCATGGTTTAAAGCTGAGGTCAGAGAGGCTGTTGTTGCCAAAAAAGCATCTTTCAAGAAATGGAAAAAGAGCCAAATGATGAAACCTGGAAACAGCACAAGCACTGGCAAGTCAAATGCAAGGCATTGATAAGGCAGGCAAAGAGAGAATTTGAGAAGAAGCTTGCTGCGGAAGCAAAAACGCGAAATAAAGACCTTTTCAAGTACATTCGTAGCAAAAAACCCGTGAGAGAGTCAGTTGGTCCATTAGATGATAAAGGGGTTAAAGGAGCACTAAGAGGCGACAAGGCGATAGCGGAGAGACTGAATGAATTCTTTGCTTCGGTCTTTACTGAGGAAGATGTAGGGATGTTACCCACGACTGAAGTGGTATTTAAAGGTGTGGAAGAATTGAAGGAAATATCGATACATCGGGAAGATGTCCTACAACTATTAGATAAACTGAAGAGTAGCAAATCACCTGGGCCGGATGGTATACATCCAAGGGTGTTGAAAGAACTGAAATTTGAGATTGCAGACCTGCTATCAGTAATCTGTGAACTATCATTAAAATCATCTCTAATACCTGAGGATTGGAGGATCGCCAATGTAACACCAATTTTTAAAAAGGGTTCGCGGGGTGATCCGGGAAACTACAGACCGGTGAGCCTGACATCAGTACCGGGAAAAATGGTAGAAACCATCATAAAGAATAAAATTACTCAGCATATAGATAGTCATGACCTAATGGGAGACAGCCAACATGGCTTTAGACAAGGAAGATCTTGTCTTACTAATCTGTTATGTTTTTTTGAAGGAGTGAATAAACAGGTGGACAAAGGTGAGTCGGTTGATATTGTGTATCTGGACTTTCAGAAAGCCTTTGACAAGGTCCCTCATGAGAGACTTTTGGCAAAACTAAAGAGTCATGGGATAGGAGGCAGTGTACTACTGTGGATCAGGAACTGGTTAAAAGATAGAAAGCAGAGGGTAGGGCTAAATGGCCAATTTTCCCAATGGAGAAAGGTGAATAGTGGTGTACCCCAGGGATCTGTGCTGGGTCCGCTGCTTTTTGACATATTCATAAATGACCTGGAAAGTGGAATAACGAGTGAGGTTATCAAATTTGCTGATGACACAAAACTATTTAAAGTTGTTAAAACCCAGGAGGATTGTGGAAAATTGCAAGAGGATCTTGATAAATTGGAAGACTGGGCATCAAAATGGCAGATGAAATTTAATGTGGAGAAGTGCAAGGTTATGCACCTAGGGAAGAACAACCCAAACTATGGTTACACGATGCAAGGTTCCACATTAGGAACCACCACCCAAGAAAAAGATTTAGGCGTCCTTGTGGATACCATGTTAAAACCCTCGGCCCAGTGTGCAGCGGCGGCCAAGAGAGCAAATAGAATGCTAGGTATGATAAGGAAAGGAATGGAAAATAAAACAAAAGATATTATAATGCCTCTATATCGTTCCATGGTGAGACCGCACCTTGAATATTGTGTGCAATTCTGGTCGCCATATCTTAAAAAGGATATAGCAATTTTAGAAAAGGTTCAGAGAAGAGCCACCAAAATGGTAAAGGGGATGGAAGGCTACTCCTATGAAGAAAGGCTAAAAAGGTTGGGGCTCTTTAACCTGGAAAAGAGACGGCTGAGGGGAGATATGATAGAAGTCTATAAATTAATGAACGGAGTGGAACGGGTAAACGTAGATCGATTGTTTACCTTATCAGAATATAGAAAGACTAGGGGACATGCAATGAAGCTACAGGGTAAACTATTTAAGACTAATAAAAGAAAATATTTTTTCACTCAACGTGTAATCAAACTCTGGAATTTGTTACCGGAGGATGTAGTAAAGGCTGTTAGTGTAGCTGGGTTTAAAAAAGGTTTGGACAAGTTCCTGGAGGAAAGGTCCATAAACCATTATTAAGAAGGGACCCAGGATATCAATGCTTGAACCAATACAAGCATTATGGAACCTGTGTCCCTTGGGGAAACTGCTAGGTACGTATGACCTAGATTGGCCACTGTTGGAAACAGAATACTGGGCTTGATGGACCTTGGTCTGACCCAGTATGGCATATCTTATGTTCTTATGTTCTTATGCTGCTGTTACTATATCGATCCATTACATTGCTGGTCTTCCTCCTTTGCATTGACCTTCAACCTTGTCAAACACGATGTCTTTCTCTAATGATCTTTCTCTTTGCATGATGTGACCAATGTATGAAAGTTCAAGTCTTATCATTTGAGCTTATAAATAAAGCTTAGGCTTCCTCTAGTACCGGTTGATTTGTTCTTTGGGCAGTCCATGATAAACACAGTATTCGTCACCAGCACCATAATTTGATGACATCGATTTTCTTCCTGCTTTTCTTCTTCACTGTTGAGTTTGCATCCATATGACATTATTGAAAATAATACCTAAGCTTAAAAGTTAGCAGTGAACATTAAAACCCATCCAGTATTTTAATGGAAGCCAACATAGCCAATTATTACATTTACTGAAGAATTTTTGAACCAATTGTAGCCCAGGACTATATTTTCAGGAAGGGAGACACATTATATCAGTCAAATCTGCTCATTATCTCAGCCTGTATGGCTATTTTTAAATGACATGCAATGCAACTTCAGATACTGCTTGCACAGTGCATATATGCAAAATAACATTATCATAGTTTTAAAATCAGGAAACCAATACAATAAATACACTATATAGGTGTTGAAAATTCTGAAAAGTTTTGTAGACTATCTATACTATGCCACACATCAAAGCAGATTAAAAAGTGTACCTCCAGGATTTATGATTTTAAAAAAATAACAGTGGTTAAAAGACTTTTATTTTATGACTGGAAGTTCATTTATCTTTTCTCATTTTCTGTCTTTTTCATTCTGTTCCTCCACCTTGAGCATGTACTCCAAGAAGATCCTCTAGAAATAAAGCATGAGACCATCCCTTTTGTACTCTGCAAAACTAATTAGGTTTCCAGAATTTCTCATTATCAAAAGACAGTCTAATTAACAGTGATTATCATGGTCAATATGTGAAGTTTCTTGATCTTTAAAGACTGGGGTAATCAGAAAGATTTTAATCACTGTGTGGATAACTTTACCTCTCTTTCCCTCTGTCTCCCAAGCATGGCTCATAGCACACAGCCACGTAAGATTTTCTACCTCATGCAAAAGGCTGCAGCCAAATGATCCAAAACCTGAACAGAGTTGACCCTACAGGTTTCTGGTGAAGAGGAAGAGAAATATAGAAAATGGCAGCCAAACAGCCAAACTATACAATAGAAGCCATATTTTCTTGTAGCTCGCCTCAGCTAGAAGAAGTAAATGATTCTACAGGCATCTGCTCCCTAAATATTTCCTCACTTTCTTTCTCTTAGAGACTCATGTACTAACCTGCAGTAAATATCATTTTTGGGCATTTTTTGCAATGTATATAAATAAGCATCATTGCAAACTTAGCAAAAAAAATCACACATTCCCAGCTTTGGCAAAGCCTGTAACATTTCTCAGATTGGGGCTCCTCATACTGTTCGTATGTTTTAAATGGACTGCATGGTAGGGCGGCAAATCCCTGAATGGCCAGTGGGCTAAGGGTGGGATTGCCCCTCATGTCTCACCTCAGATTGGTACCAAAATTCAAATAACCGTATACCCAGAGCCCCAGTCCCTGAAATTAAAGTAGCCCAATAGTCCCTTAATGCCCACTGCCCTTGCCCCCCCCCCCAAACTTAACCAAAAATTAGCACAGAAGCAGTAGAGGGCAGGAGTGATAGTCACAGTTGGCCATGGCTGACCCACAGAGTTACACTGTCCTACAGTAAACATTTGCATGTAGTCACAACAACAAATGTTTGCTACAAAACTGACAAAATCTGGCATATTTTTTTCATAAAAGGGGCTTAATGTACATAGCAAAAAATGCAAAACCACCTTAAATTTAATATTTTTGTGAGTTTTGAAGCATTTTGCAAGTTTTACTATTCAAGCCCATCAACATATTAGACTCGAGAAGGAAGAAATCCTTGGTCTATGATGGAAGAGTAGCCTAATGGTTAGAGCAGTGGGCTGAGAATGAGGGAAGCTAAAGCTCAATTTCCACTGATGCTTCTTGTGATCTTGGGAAAGTCACTTACCTCTCTATTGACTCGGGTACAAACTTTGGGGAATAGTTACTAAACTGTGGTAAAATCTTGGGTCAAATCAAGTTTACCGCAGGAATCACTAACCATGCGATAATCACTGCAAGCCACATTATTCCAAGGAACAAATAATGCCAGCTCAAATCTGGTATTATTTTTCCCAGTCAAGGGCATTGGGCACCTAACATGCAGCCTGATGCTCTAGAGTGCAAATTAAAGGGGCAACGCCTAGCAATTGAATAGGTGGTCTGGGGTGGGGATTCCCCTTCCCCTGCACCACCAATGACTGGGCTCCCCATGAAACTACCCCCAACCTCTGGTGACCCCCAAGCTTCATTAAGCTCCAACCAAGGACCCCTCCCTGATCTCCAAGACCTACCCACCCAAAAACTCCCCTTTGAGCTGGCATTATTTTTCCCTGAAAAATGCAGCTTGAGATGATTCACCGCAAGCAGCGTTATTCATTTGAATACTAATAAGATGTTTACCATGCATTGGAGTACTTTGCATCTCATTAGTATTCAACATGCATTGCAGTGGCAATTTGCGCATTACAGTAAATTGATGCACATTATTGTCCCGTAATGTGTTTAAGGGCAAAATAATGTGTGTTATTGCTCTAATGCACTTACCTCGTTAGATTGTAAGCCTTCCAGGGACAGAGAAATGCCAATCCCTCAGTATAACTTACCTTGTTTATGTTTATGTTTAATAAAATTTGATTGACCGCCCTTCACAATAAAATCAGAGCGGTTTACAATACATAAAAACCAATAAAAACAGTAGGGCGCAAGGCCAGTAAAAGAAAAGGAAGTTACACTTTAAAAAAGAGAAAGAAAGGGGGTAAGAGAAGGTAGGAGGAGAAGAGTAGAATCATAGAGGGGGGGGGGGGAGGTGGGGAGGTTAAAGGCTAGGGAGAAGAGGTGGGTTTTTAGCTGCTGTTTAAATGCTGAGTGGGAGGGTTCTAATCGGATAGAAGAGGGCAGGGAATTCCACAGTGCGGGACCAATGAAGAAAAAAGCTGAAGATCGGGTGGATTGCAAGTGGGTGGCAGAAGTGGAGGAAGGATGAGCCGGTTTAGGTGAAATGAACGGGGGATATATCTGGGAGTGTGGAAATGAATTAGATCAGCTAGATATTGTGGGGAATTGGTGTGGAGGGCCTTGTGAACCAGAGTAAGTAATTTGTATTGGGAGCGGAAGGGAACAGGTAACCAGTGTAAGTGGATAAGAAGAGGGGTCACTTGAGCCACTACTGAAAAAGTGTGAACTAAATCCCATAGATAATGATTGCCCTGTCCTCAGTGTCCATCTGAACAGGGACTGTCTCATCTATATGACCACACAGTGAATAATCTTAGAGCTCTATTTAAATGTTAAGCAGTAGTAGTGTTATAGCCTTGTATAGCTCTGTTTCAGCTTAGATGTTAAGCTGTGCAGATGCATACAAGCCTTACGAGAAGAGGCTTAAGGGCATAAAAATGTATCTCCTTGAATTGTCAGATTTTTCCTCCACCACCTCCTTAGGGAAAGAGTTCCATTTATCCATCACACTATAATATGCCTGAGTCTCTCCCCTTTCAATATCAAACCTAAACTCCTGGTTCTAGAACTTCCAGTCAGTGAGAGAATGAATGATTGTCTCATCTGCCTATTGTATTCCTTTCATGCTCTTCAATATCTCTATCATGTTCTCTTAAGTATGCATAGCTCCTCTCTTACTTACACATACTTAAGTCTTTGAATCTTATCTCACAGGACTTATGGGGTAACTTTATAAAAGGATGCCTGAGAGAGAAGTCCAAAAAGACCTTATGGGCCTCTCTAATGGTCTTGTAGAGCCAGTTCCTGGAGCAGGTATCAATGTTTGTATGGACTTTATGCATGTAAATATGCATTTTATTAAATATTTTATTTATTTATTCTTATATACCCCACTTCCGAGGATCAATGTGGTTTACGGAGAACAGAACTTCAACATTGCACGGAACAATTTTAATGGAACAGATTTACATTATAACATGAATGGAACTAGGGATAACATAGAACAGTGTAAACTATCTACAAAATAATGAGGTTGCTTGTAGCCCGCTCCAGATCAGATTTTATCTTAAGCTAGGGTTGGGAGGGGGATGGAGGGAAGGGGTGGAGTAAGGGTTGTAAAGAAGAGGGCTGTGTCATATAATCTCATCAAAGTGTTCCATGAACAGGTGGGTCTTTAGCAGCTTCCTGAATGTTGCGAGGTCATGAGTGTCCGTGAAGTGGTTTAGTAGGGCATTCCAGAGACGGGGGGCATGAAGGGAGAATGCCCGAGCACAAGTCTACTGATTACTCTTGGTCTATGCTGGAGGTAGAACTAGAAGGTTTGATGTATTATTCCTTCTTTAGTGGTTTTCTGGCATGTTTATTATGATGGATTGCAAATAGTGAGCAGATAACTGATGGATTATTTTGAATGATGTCATCAGTGTTTTATACTTAATTTGACTGAGGAGAGATAACCAATGTAGCTCTTTTAGATTGGGTGTGATGTGACTGTACTGAAGTGAGCACATCAGAATTTGTGCGGCCGCATGTTGGATAATCTGTAGAGGATGTAAGAAGTTCTTCAAAATACCTTGTGGTATGGCATTACAGAAATCGAAGTGCAATAGTATGATTGGAAGACTGTTTGAAAATCATTTGGCTCAAGAAGGGGTCATAAGTGGGAGAGTGTCTTTAGCTTGTTGTAAATGCATTGAGTTACTTTGTTAATATGTGGATGAAATGTGAAGTGTTGGTTGATGGCAACGCCAAGATATCTCACTTCTGACTTGAGCTCCAAGTTGGCATTGTCAACTTTTAATGACTTTGGTGGCAGAAAGGATTAGTTTTTGGTGAGGAATAGGACCTCGGCCTCTTCTTGATGTCGATATCGAGATTCTGTTCTGATAGCCATTGGTTTATGGTGTTGAAGCAGTTTGTAATTGATGAGTAGTTTGTATTTGTGGTAGTAAAGGAAGCATATATCATAATATCATCTGCATACAAGTGATAGTAGATGTTAAATGTGTTTATGATATTGCAGACTGGCCGTATGTAGATATTAAATAACAACTCTGAAAAGGCAGAGCCTTGAGGGACTCCTTGTATCTGAGTGATCTGATTGGACATCTTTTGATCAATCTGCACATACTGTTTGCAATTTATGAAGTATGCATGAAGCAGTGTGTCACGGATTCCTATATTGAATAGGTGCTGCAGGAGGATGTCATAGCATATGGTGTCGAATGCTGATGCAATGTCCAGAAAGATGAGAATGAAGTCTTGTTTTGGGTTTTCTATGCCCTTGATAAATCTGTCTGTTAGAGAGATTAGCAAGGTTTCTACTCCGTGGTTATTGTGGAATCCATATTGGTGCATGTCCAAGAGGGAATTTGCATCAATGTTATCTTGCAATTGATAGAGGACTACTTTCTCAATAATTTTTGCAATAAATGGCAAGCTGGAGATAGGCCTTTAAAAGCTTGGGTCATTTAGTTCAAGCTTAAGGTTTTTGAGGATTGGATGGATGGATGCTGTTTTCAGGTATGCAGGGAAATATCCTTGGGTGAAGAAGGTTGAGATTAGTTTGTGAAGTATTGGGACAAGCTTTGCTTTTGTGAACTTAAACCAGGTAGCAGGGCATGGGTCCAGTGGGGATGTTGTGATGTTGAGGCTGAGCGTTATGTGCTGCAAGTGTTCTGTAGAAATGGGGCTGAAGGCCCGTAGCAATGTGTTTACAATGTTCTGGTCTGTGGGATTGCCAGGGCTTGTAGGAGAAGACTGGTTGTGTGATGGCATGGGGTATTTTGATAGAAGATATTCAGCAAAGTCCTGTGATTCTAGGGTGTTTGTGTTGTGAGCTTGGCTGTTATCTTTTGCTACTCTTTTAACTATAATATACAGTTCTCTGGGTTTATTTATTGCTTTCATTATCAGTTTAGTGTGGTGTTCCCTTCTTGCTTTGTTGGACTTGGAATGGTATGTTTGAAGGTTGAGTAGGTAGATTCCTTTTGTCTGTTTATCGAGTGTGTTTTTCCATCTGCGCTCAAGTTTCTGCAGTTTCTGCTTTAATTCTTTGAGGCTTGGTGAGTACCAGGGGCTGTGGATGCGATAGTGCGGTTTCACAGGTCTGGTGGGAGGTGCTGTGGCAAAGGTTTTTATTATGGTAATCCATATGTTCATTGCGATGTCAAGGTCCTGGGGTTCTGTGTCAAGCAAGGGGAGAACTTTGTCAATGAATGTAGATTTGTCGAAGGGCTTGAAACAGTGGTGGTATATATTGTGGATGGCGTTTGATTTCAGGGTTGGGTGATGTGGTAGGTGGCAGGTGATGGTGTAGTGATCTGACCATGGGACTTCTGTGAGCAATAGATTGGGGATTGCGTGGGTTTCAAGGAGTAGGGTTTGGATGAATATAAGGCCCCAGGTGTTTCCCTTGGTGTGCGTTGGGGCACGGATCAGTTGTATGAACTGAAGGTGCCCCATGGCTTCCATGAAGGATATAGATTAGTTTAGCGGAACAGAGGATAGATTTAGGTCACCAATTAGTGTGAGGTAGGAAGATGAGTGTACATAGGTACTGGCTGTTTCTAGGATGGTTGCTAACTCATTGTGTTTAGCTGTAGGAGAGTGGTAGGTGAGACATAGTGTCATCTATTTGTTTGATTTTAAGTCAAGACTGTCTGTGGTGATAGCCTGTGTTAGTTTGAACAACAAGTTGCTTCTTGCCAAGATGCAGATGCTGCCACCCCTATGGTCAGGACGACAGCAGTAGACTATATTATAATCTGGTGGTTT
This sequence comes from Ichthyophis bannanicus, assembly GCA_033557465.1. Taxonomy (NCBI): domain Eukaryota; kingdom Metazoa; phylum Chordata; class Amphibia; order Gymnophiona; family Ichthyophiidae; genus Ichthyophis; species Ichthyophis bannanicus. The sequence goes on along the minus strand of CM066049.1, from coordinate 110,259,705 downwards.
TAGTTGGTTGATTAGAATGGTATCTGTATTGGAGGACCATGATTCTGTTATGCATAAGATGTCTAGGTTGTCAATTATGTAGTTGTTGAGGATTTGGATCTTGTTTCTTGTGGAGTGGGAAATGATTAAAGTGCATTTTAGGTAGTCTATGGTTGTTTTTGTCTTGCTGGTATTTTCTAGAGTTAAATGTTTCTGGAGAGGGATATGAACCAGGTTAGGGCTGTTTCTTGGATGCGTTCTGTGTGGCAGGCATTTGTGGTATAATGGGCTGTAACCACGGATGACTGGAATGGTACTATGGTTTGGGATGAGGCATATTGGGTTGCTGAATAGTGCAGATAGTCTGAAGAGGCAAATGGTGAGGAGAAGAATTCTGCGTGGGTCATGCATTATGTGGTGCTACAGTTTTGTGTTGTCCGATGGCTTGGTCACTCATCTAGTCTGTCTTCTGTAGGTGTTTTGCGGCCTTCCTCTAAGGGCCTGCATCTAAGGGCCAAGGCAAAGAGCCCTCTGACAAGGCCCTCAGGTGTAGACCTGCCAGGTGCGGTCATGCCTGAGAACGTTTAAACTTTTAAAAGTCCCTGGAGGTGTCCTGAAGGGCCCTGATTGGCCACTGCTGCAGGGGGCCTGGAGTATCATCCGTTATCTGTGGGGACATCAAAACTCCACTCCTGTTCCAACCAGGGCCCGATTTAAGATTTTGGCATCCACAGGCAAGAACAGAGAGTAGATTCTAGAGATGTTGGGGAGGGGGGCGTCAGAGATCCCAAAGATTGGAAAGCCAGAAGAGGAGCATGGGAAGTCACGCACATACACATTCTCTAAAATATATTCCTTTTTGGCCTGGGTATTTGGCGCCTTCAACATTTGATACCCTAGGCTGTTGCTTATGTTGCCTATGCCTCAATCTGGATATGAATCCACCCAAACTATGCCCCCCCCCCCAGGAATGCCTACAAGAGGCACGCAGATAAGTATATGATGTCTTGTAATTTGATAAAAAGCCTTTTTGCATGTAAAACAGCCTTTACATGCAGAAAAATGTTTATAAAATGTTCCCCATTTTGCAGGCTGCACAAATTAAGTAGCCTTTGCTGCATGAATGAGAAGGACTTTAGCTGCACCACTGTTGCAGCTCAGTCAATATGTATTTACTGAAGATGGCTGGTAACGTCTCAGTTTCCTTATCACATCTGAACTCTGAGAAATGGATGACCATGCCAGCTGAGCAAATGTTGAAAGAACAAAGAAAATGATCAGTGTTTTATTATCTTTGCTTTGCTCACTCACACCTAGACGGCACAGAATACGAACACAGAGAAGTCGATATTCAAAAATGCTTATGCTGACAGCAAAGGTACTGACCTCATAAGTGCTTTAAAAAATTTCAGGTACTTACATGGACAAATTTGGCCATGTAAGTTTCTAAATGGCCAAAGTTATCTATTTTAATTTGGTGCGTGATTTGTGGTGGTGGTGGGGGAAGGTGTTGGAGCACTGACTGCATTTCCTGACTGATGGTAGCAAGGGAGCACTTAGTGCCACCTCTTGAGGTAGCATTAAGCGCCCCCCTCACTAAAGGCAGGCATTGCAGTTAGCATGTGGGAACATACCATACACCAGCTGTCCACTGTGCTCCTAACCTGCCTCCACCCAGCTAACTCACACTAAGCAGTTAGTGTGAGATTTTTACTACATTGATGCCTTTAGCATGCTAACAGGGAACGTTAAAGCCTATGCTAACTAGTTAGTGACGTTTTGTCAAATCCTCCTACAGTATGTTTCCTAGGAAGGCAATATATGTGCCTGAGAAAAGAAAAGATGGAGGGATGAGTAAATCGAGAAGTTTTGCAACTGGCAGGAACTCTTCAATAACAAGTTGGACTTTTTCCTGGGTGAGCAGCTCTTGACCTTGTAGTTTTAGGCAAAATCAGAAAGTTCAAGCTTTCTTTTGATTGGATCCTTTGGCTGGCAGCATATCAGTTCTATCTTCATTTTGGGTACTCCATAAATGTGACTAGTTAGCAGGACTCGGGGACTGGAAGTGACAACGTGTAGCTTTCTGGCACCCTCTTCCCATCCTTCTCATCGCAGACATCACACCCCAACCCCTGCTTCCTGCTAGCATTTGGCAAACATCAGTGTCCAAGCTCAGCCCATTCTAATAAACTTCAGTGACCAAAACGGCAAGATCATGTTAGATAATAGCACAGAGAACTAAGAAAGCATTGCTTAAGTTATTTTAGCATCTGACAATAAAAAAAATAATAACATCCTCACCGGGATAGCAATCAATCAGCAATCAAAATTAGCCAATCCCAAAACTTCAAAACAGAAAAACAGTGATAAAATGATACAAAATTGTTTTATTTATGTTTAGCTTCTTATATCATAACAGCTTTAAAACATCATCACACATCAAATGCCACAACATTGAACATTCAGAAATAAACCATCAAAGAGAGGAACAAAAAGGTATCTGCTCAACTATTTATTTATTTAACAGGGTTTTTTTTTTTTTAACTGCTCTATCCTTCAATCAGAGCTGTTTACATTGAACATTAAACTTATGCAGACAACAAATAGAACAATGTTGTCTGCTACATTAAACATAGTTTAATGTAGGCAGACTACAATACGTTAAAGACAACGAGTCAGTTTCCAAACCAAACACCACTCTCAGGGAGATGCAGCTTCTCTCATTTTTCTCGTCTTGCATAAGGGAAGCTGAGAGCGGTGTTTGGTTTGGAAATGGACCCATCGTCTTTAATGCATTACTGTCTGCTTAAAATGCAAGCCTCCTGATGCAGCCAGAGTTGCGAAACACTGCCAGTGTCAAGGCGTGGTGTTCTCTTTATTCGGAGTTGATGTTGTAGCCGGTCCTTTTAAGAAGATCTGTGACCATGTTCTCTTTTGAGGCACAACTTTGTTCATATTTGGAGCTGAAGTTACATCATGGCCATCATTGAGTAGATACATTTTTCTTTCTCTCTTTGATTGTTTATTTCTTAATGTTTTATGTTGTGGCATTTGATGTGTGATGATGTTTTAAAGCTGTTATGATATAATAAGCTAAGCAGAAATAAAATAATTTTGTATTATTTTATCACTGATGCCTAACATCGTTGTTTTTCTTTTTTGACGTTTCAGGATTGGCTAATTTTAGATAGTATGTTTTTAATTGCTAGTTTATTTTAGCAGCTTATGTTATGCATCAACGGAATGATATTATCATCCCATTGCACCTCAGCAAAATGAATCAGATAAAGAAAGTTGTCAAGTGTTGCACGGGGAGCCAGTGGAAGAGAAAACTCTTTCCAAAATTAGGTTCCTAGACTTCAGACAGCCGGATCTTGCACTATGAGGACAATGGATTAAAGCACACTGATATCTGCGATCACGTGGTAAAAGTGACGTTAGTGTGTATTACGTTGATTACGAGCATCAGTTAATGGCACATTTAACATGAGTTATTGAGTGGTTACAGTGTGAAATCTACATAAAATCAGTAATAAGCTATACAGTTACACAAATTGACTCATTACCTCTGAATGCATAGTAAAATAACACACTTTGAAATGTGCTTACATTGATGCAAACCCATCTTTGAACGATCTTAAATGCATCTTGGGGCCCACAGTATTGCACCTTAGTACTTGGTGACAAGAGCCCAAGTAAACCATCGTCTTTCAGCCATGTTTGTGTTGCTCTGGTAACCAGGCGTTAGAGCTTGCCGAGATCTCATTGCTCTCCTGAACCAGAGTGGGTTCTTCAGCTCAGCACTGCTCATCTCTAAGTAACTAAGTGTTTGCTGACCTTTCAGTAACATTGTGTACAATTCTCCAAATTGTGATGGCAGTGCCTAGTCATTTTGAGCTAACACAGGGCTCCCACTGATAAGAGCGAGAGAGAGAATGAGTGAGAAAGACAGAGATTTGTTTTTATTCTGTTGCTCTGCAAACCACAAATCTGCTCTGTTTTCAGCCTCATTCTGTTTACTGGGACTGAAAAGGCAATTGGTTTCTCCTAGCCTGAAATCAAGCTGTTCCACGGAGGCAGGGGCATGAATAAATGCCCAGTCAATGGTCTGAAACATCAAAGACCAAACGAGGGCACACTAGATAGGCCATGTGGTCTTTTTCTGCCGTCATGTTTCTGGGTTTCTATAAACACGCAATAAATACTGAGAACCCGTATGCACTGTTGTTAGAAGTATGCAGTTAATCAGCTATGCAAATGTTCAAATCTCTTCAGGAGATGATTCAGCTGCCTGCAATGTAGATGAAAAGCAGTATTGCACCAAAGTAGAGCTGGATGTGAGATATCAGCCGCCAAATTAGTACATCTGTCTGGCTTTGGCTTGCAGTCAAGTTATACCACATTATGTTCATTTGCAGTATGATGCAACTTGACACACCGTAAAAGAGAAAATGAACTGTGACTCCACGTTGGAAAAGAAAATGCATCTTTTAAGGTTTCCATGTGCCTGCTTTCAAACAGAAACCTTTGTCCTCATGGATCACAGCCAAGTCAGTGCTCAGCATCACTACAAACAGAAAGAGTGCGTGCTTTCCTGATTCATGCTTTTAGATTAGCCAGGTTGCCATCTTTCAGTATCTTGTGACTTCCCAGATGGGTACAGAGTGTGGCAGATACGAAGGTGCAATTGACCTTGCTGTCCTACTGAGCTGTACATTTCCATCATCTTGTGTTTTTAACATCTTGCATTCAGATTAGATCTAAGGCCACTGACTAGATTCTCTTTCCTAATTAGTTCTTTAAAATTAGAGAAATGTTACAACTATTTTATTTTTGTAAACAATTAATTGAGGAGATGCCTAGGGCCTACTTGACTTTACATTTTCAATGATGGTAACTTGCGTCCATATTTTCATTGCTGATTTTCAGTGCATTTTTAAAAGCTATCAAGTATTGTTTAGTACATAAGGTCCCGAATGATAATGGGCCTTTTTGTTTAAGGGAGATACTGATTCCCCGTGGTACCTACACTTATCTATGATGAGTTTAATTGTTGCCTATGCAAGTTAAAAATATTACTTGAGAATTTGCAGTTGAAAGCTCAATGGTTTGCGCTGGCTTATGGGTAGTGCTTGGATGGATTTTACTAATGGGGGGGGGGGATTATTTTTAAGTATCAACTGATGTTCTACTTTTAATGATATCCTTTCTTCTTCTGACTGTGTTATGTTGTTAACTGCCTAGATCAATATTGTACTGGACGAGCAGTCTAGATGATGGTATAATTACATTAAATTAAATTAAACTATTGAAAGTAAAGCATTAAAACAGGGTGGCATGTAATGTGGGCTCATGGCTTTCCTATAAAAACATCATGGACCAGACCATTTGGTTTGAAATGCCCGAAACGTCCTTCTCATGCCCATCTTTCTGGATTCCTTCTGGGAGGGAAGACACTGAGGACATTCAAGTTATAGCGAGCAATAGCTTGATAAAATAAATGCTTAAAATTACATCTAAAATATTTTTCCTAAGATGACAAGAACACCAGCACAGGTGGCAAAACGCTGACGTTAATCAGGAAAATAAAAGACCTCGCTGCTATAAGTCTGTTGGTTGTGTTGAAATTCACCTAATGAATTATATCAAAAAGCTGAAAAGGGTTAGAACATATTATTTTGCCTTGTCTGTTATCAGACCTCAACAACTGTCCTAATAATATGAAAGAAAAGGGCAGGTATAAAATGATCTTTGGTTTAATAATTTGCTGATTCTCCATCTCAGGGGGGAGGAAGTACTAAGCTGGGGTAAAATATTGCATTTTACTGCAACTTAATTAATTGTAGGAGCTACTAACCTACAATAACTCAGTTCTGCAGGTTAGTTACTCCTGCAGTTAATGAATTACACAACTTTCCTTTGCAAGCCACATTTTCCCTTTAAGACTAATAGCAGCTTTTGATTGGCATTATTCTTCCCCACCGAGAGCATCAGACAGCTAATGCATAACCTGATACACCTGGGGAGTTATTTAAAGGGACCAGTGTATAAAACAATCATCCTTACTCCTGACCCCACCACCCCTGATTCCTCCCTGGAATACCCCCTCCCACACATACACTTACTGGATGTTCCTCTGGGGACTAGTGAATGGGCCACAACCTGCTTCTGCCCTTCCGGGCACTGAGTTGAAATGGTGACTGATCACTTAGCAGTAGTTTTATGGTATTACCACTAGGGTGTTAGGTTCCTTATTTGGCAATTGTGTTATCCAATTTGTATTATAATGAGATGCTCTGCACGTATTTGTAGGTGTTGCATCTTATTGTTATGTTGCTTACATTGTGGTAAAAAATAAATGAAAAATGTTGACATTTAACATATATTATTTGGCAAAAATCCCTTATGTACATTAGGAACTAGTCCCCTCGGTCTCCTATTCCTGGGTCACTCCTCTCTTTCTAATCTCTAATCTTTCCTTCACTCCTCCTTTATCCATTTCTCTCCCATACTATTCTTCCCCCATTCTCTATTCCTTTGTTAGATTTCTCTCCAACTTCTACCAAAGCAGATAGCTGCTGCAGTAAACAGCGTTAGCATTTCTGAGCTGATATAACTTAGGAACTTATAACGCAAACGCAGTGGAAAGTAGAGAATGACCAAAGCAAGGCAAATTATCTGGAAATGTTTGCAATCAGTAAGTATATGATATGCAAACTGAAAGCTCTTGTTTTGCTGCAGAAACATCAAAAGTAGATTCTAAAGGGCCCTTTTATTAAAGTGTGCTGTGAGGTTAAGGCGTGTTTTATCACATGCAGGCATTATAGTTACCACACATTAATTCCCACAGTAGCCACAAATCGCAAGATGGGGTGGGGAATGGCAGAGAGAGGGTGTGGAAAGCACTTTGCGATTAGCGTGGGAGAACACAATGCTCGCTGTCGATACATTGTAAAACACTTTGATGCCCATGCAAAAGGCCATATAATAAATTCTCAATAAATGATAAATGATAAACAATAAAAGAACGTTGCAGTTATGTGGGTGCGCTTAACAATACCTCAATGGGTGATGCTAAGTGTACCTGCATTAATTCTGAATGTCGTCACCGTGTGTTCTGTACAGTAACTACCAGGAACGCACTGACCAAGCCCCTGACTCCTACCATGTAGGCTTTGCGTTTACCATCCATTAGTTTTAGCGCTAAACGTGGGTTAAGTGCAAAATTACCGCACCTTAGTAAAAGGGCCCCTAAACCTTTTATACCAAAGTGAATATCTTCTGAGACCTATCATTACACATTGACAAGGTAACGCAATGATTTGTTGAGAAAACCGGAGGTAGAGTTCCCGGGTTTCCCAAGATTCACCTCCTCAAAACTAGAACTGAGAAAATATGCCAGTGTTAAACCCATTTTTAACTTCCAGGATCCTGCAGAACTCTTAATATTAAAGTACCTGTATTCATGTAATTTATTCTCAGGGGAAACAAGCTCGTTCTATTTATTCAGTCACCACATGGTGAAAAATATATGATTAAAGGTGTATTGTATGGCCTTGTTTCCATGCAATAATGTTTGTATGGTCTTGTAAAATCATACTTTTGTCACCTGTGCTGATAATATCTTTGTTCTAATCAAACAGGAAGGTTGATAGGGATTGGTTACCTTTTGTATTTAAAATGAAATTTTGTTCATTTTATTTAGTTTTGCTTTAGAACTTTTGGACCCACCCATACTGTGCAATAAAAGTAAACCTTGAACCCTCTTCCCATCCCTACCCAATATTTCCCAGATTTTTACTCCATCCTTGGGTTGGAAAATGGGACAGGAATGATCCCCAGTCATTCCTGTCCCATTGGCTCTGAGTTCCAAAATTAAGCTGCACAATAAGAGACCAGAATTTGATAACCGCTAGAACTCCTTGTGGCATTGGGCAAGTAACCTTAGCCCTCCATTGCCTCAGAAAAATCCAAGTTATCAATGTCCCTGTTTAAAGTACATTACCAAGTTTAAGTTACAATATAAACTACTTTGACTGGAATGATAAAGCTATATAAAAAAACTGTTAAATAAAATAAATAAATAAGGCAAAATGGCACCAGCTTCAGGTCAATAGAGTTGGGAGCCTAGAGTTTTACCCTGTTCCAATTGTATGCCTAGTGTGAAGATCCGAGTCACCCAGCTGTTACACAAGTACATAGCACTAGACTGAGGATGGTTGGTGTCATTTTGAATTATTACCCACGACTGAGGATCACTGCTACTTGCAGAAGACCCACAGATATGATAAGAGGGTCAGGATGGGGGAGGGGTACAGGGATTGAGTCTGGTGGTAAACTTTCTTGAAACTCAGGTGGAGGGGGAAGCGATCTAGGACCTGACATTTTTATTTTTATTTTGCTTTTGTTTTTTTGTTCTTTTTTTAAAGAAATGAAACAAAACCAATGGCAAACAAACCAAACCAAAATTTAAACAGCAAAACAAAAAATACTGTACATGAAATATGACAAAATGCTGCACACCCCTGCTGAGCTACATACCCCTGATGGAGCTGAGGTCTGGTGGGACAGGAGAGGCAGGGGAAGGCCTGCCTTTCCCTCATTTCAGCCATCAGATGTGCTAAGTGGAGGTAACAGAAAAATTGATGAATCCAGGCGGGGGGAGGAGGAGAGGCAAGCAGCCAATTTCTTTTCACAACTTGGGTGTGAAAGAAGGGCCCAGATATCATTCTTTTTGTTTAGTTTTGCTCTATTTTTTTCTTTTCTTTTGTTTTAAATAAATGAAACAAAATATTAAAAGTTCGTATACAATGAAATGAAATGTTTCTTTCAGTGCATGCCCCCGGTGGTCTTAGGGAAAACTGGATTAGGGCAGCATACAGAAAAACATTTTCTTGGTTCATGTTTGGAAAAATTGACTTTCCCAGGTGTTATGGATTCTTTTTGCTCATTTTACACATTCACCATATCCCCAGCTACATCTACCGGCAAAGAACACATCTTCATATCAAGAATGTACTTTTATGCCAGTTGGTATTTTATAAGAGGCCATTAATGCGCATAAACTGTCGCCTCCACATATGAAAATTGTGTTAATTTGTAGACTAATGCACATTAAATCAATTTTGTACTTTTTTAAGGAGCCTTAATGAACCGATGATGTACTAATGAATGTGCATCCCTAAATGAACTCATTAAGAGATTTTTCTCTGGTCTTATATGCTCATATCCATCCTTTCCTGTGAATAAATCCTTATTCCATGAAGGTGTCACAATTTGCAAAGAATCCACTAAGCTTGTATAGGATGCAAGATTCAACATGGGCAAAAAAATGTGCCCAAGACATGTGAGATGCATGTCATATACCTCACTAAAGACTACAATTGCACTGTTGGACTTAAGCTTCTTGTGGTTGCTTTGGGATACAGGCAGGTGATGAGTCGTCTCAAAACTGAGACTCTGTGAGGTTTGGATTTTGAGCTTATAGACAGATGCAGGATGTTGTAATAAGCTCTTTCCTTGTCAAGTGCTTAAGGTCTATTAAACCCATATATTGAAAAATTCCCCAATTGTATTGAAATGGGCTTGTCAAGCTAATCTAATTTCACCGACTGTATGCATAAAATATGCTACAGACTTCTTTGGATGAGTTTAGGAATTAATTATTTAGATTTCCCCTTCACAACTAATAATACATTTGAAGAAATGACTGCATCATATGCGTGCCTTTATGGCTTTCTTTATTAGTGTAATTATTGCTTTAGCTCTTGCTACGCTTAATAAACTAATGTCCTGAGAGGTATGTGGTGTGTCATTGTTATAAGGAATTGTGAAAAGGAAAACAAAGGTTCCATAGACTCTTTGGGGTATGTTTACTAAACCATCTTAACGTCGCAGCGGTGGTATTATCGCACGATAAGTGATGTTATCGCGCAATAATGTAACGTTATCATGCGATAATGTAACATTATCACGCAATAACGTCACTTATCGTGCGATAACGCAGCAGCGGTGTTAAGGCACACTAACGCTGTGAAATCCGGGCCTGAAGGGTGGAGTAAGGCTTCCCAGAGGGCAGAGAGAAGGGGTCAATGGGCGGAGAGTGGGAGGGGAGAGGCTCCAGGCACACTAACACTGTGAAATCCGGGTCTGAACACTAGCGCCAGCGAAACCCTCGCGTTAAGGCACATTTGCAGGAAAGAGAAACCATTTCAGTCAGCAATGTGCAGCAAAGGCAGGGAAACCTAGTAAAGTGATAGTTGTGATACATGTGCAGGGAACAAAAAGGCAAATAAACATATAAAAGGATCAGAACCACATCTAAAATCCCAATAACCAAGCTGGCCAATAGTGATATTAATGATAAACATAAAGCAACACTACTGATAAAGCATATAAATTAAGATATTATGTTTGGAAGGGTCTATGCTCTGTCCCCCTACAAAGCGAATGATCCCACATTGAAATAGCGCTGATCAGGGTTTCTGTCGTTTAGATTGGGCAGGTTTGTTATGGCGTGTACATGTGCAGCAACAGCAGAGTGGGCACGTAGGAAAGGGCAACTGTACTGATGCTGTAAATGGGATACAGGGGGCTGCAGGCGGCACATGCTGTGGTCCAGCTGGGGCACAATGCGGACTAGGCAGATGCCTAGGTGGCACATTGGAATGCCGAAACTGTAAAGCAGCAAGACAGCAACTGACAAGGGTCCAACATGGGCACGAGTGTGTGTCCCACAGTGTCACAGGGGATATTACCCAGCAGGTACCCCCAAGGGCACATAACATTGGCAGGCGGTGCAGGGGGGGAAGCGCGCATGTCCATGTAGGCACCCCTACCCGAAAACCCACACCATAGGCAGCTGCCTACCGGAATACTGGATGGCCTGGGACTGCACTACCACCAGCATGGTGGTGGAGGGGTGCTGGTGGCGGAGGGGGCAGTGGCATCTGCCCACAGCAGACCATGGCCTAGCCCCATTTAGGTGGGTGCCGTGCAATGCAACAGACAGGGTCTGTCTGACGAACAGTCATGGTATCCCCAGGGAATAATCTGTCCCTGTGGCAACAGTGTGGTGCAGTACACACAACCAGTGTGTTCAGGAGCAGAAGGTCACAAGTTCATAGTCCCAGCTGTGGCTCCTGCCAACCCTTTCCCCATATTTTACCCAGTACTAAACTGTGGTAATAAAGACGGAACCTTTATTGCAGATAAAATAAACATGCCTGAAACGCCTATATTTTACCCTACAGAGCACAGATACCATAAACATGTGCAATCCCTAGAGCAGAGTTTTCCAACTGCAGTCCTGGAGGGCCAAACACCATTCAGGTTTCATGCTGTCCCTAATAAATATGCCTGTGCTGCATTAGTATACGCTGCCCCCATTGTATGCAAATGTGTCTCATGCATATTCATTAGGGACAACATGAAAACCTGAACAGTGTTTGGCCCACCAGGACCGGAATTGGGAACCTCTGCCCTAGAGCAGCGGCCAAACACCCACACCCACAGGCTCCACTATCCAAAGCCTCATGGAGAGTCAGACTGTTGGGCCCTGCACGCAGCAGCATCTCCCAATACTAGCACTTGCATACCTTAGCAATGCCACCCTAAACCTGGGAATACGTTACACATATATCAAAAGGTTGCTATGATTAATGGCAGATAACAATTCCTAAGTTAAGCACAATTTGCTGATAGAACTGCATCATAGCAACCTTTCTGATATCTGTGGAGTGTGTTTTCAGTTTTGGTTTCTGACAGTGTTTACCACCCCGGGGAGTGACCCCAACAGTATTGCGTACCATAGCCATGCCTGCACTGTGCCCAGGACTGGTGTGGTTGCCAGGGCTGCCAAAAGCCTCTATATTTTCACAATGCTGGCATAGGTGTGAGAGTATGTGTCTGTCTATCCAGTGTGTTGTGGCTGCCTACACCTTACTCAGCCCACACACTGCTTGCACTGTTTCCAGTGTTAGCCTGCCAATGTGCATAATGAGGAGCAAGGTACTGTGGGTATAGCCCAGACAGGGTGGCCTGGGCAGGATGCATCTGCACAGGGCATAGGGCAATGGCTGGGACATTGTAGTGCCCGGCCACCACCTGCACGGACAGGGTTGCCACAGCATGTCCTGCTGGGAGGTCACTCTCTCCCTGATTGGCATGGCTAGGTTCCCCCATAGTGCTATATAGTATTCCTCTCAAGTGATATTTATGGGTTCTCTTTTTTGGGGCCCACTCACTGACTTATCTGCTTGGTGTGTGCGCTCACATCCCAGTTTTGGGTGCACACATCTCCTCCAGGAACATGCACTATGGACTAGCTAGCAGACTGTCTGCAGTTAGTATGTGTATGGCTGGAACACCTTGCAGGGTGCAGTGGCTGGAGACTCACTGTGCTTGCTGCTGGAGAATGTCAGGTAGTGGTGGGGGGCAGCTGAGCATTTCCAGGCCTACTGTCTGTCTGCCATTGCCTTATGGATGTGTACAGATCTGCACTGACTGCCCTGTAGTGGTGCCTGTTCCCCAGCAGGACTAGGGTTGATGGTCCCCTCTGCTGCCACCATTGCAGGGATGTAGAATGTGGATCTGTTGGTGGGAGATCCTGTCCCCCACCCTGAGCCCCAGAGGGTGGGTTGGGTGGTGCTACATAATCCGCCTATGGCTCCACACACCGCACTTCACTTAAATCATGTGACCATGGCACCCACACAGGATATGCACTATTCTGGGTGCATCATAGTCCACAAGGGCTAGACATAACTGGGAAATAGGGATGGACACAGGTGCATCCTAGGTGTGTCTGCAAGGACTACCTATCACACACTGGCACTGATGGCAATCTGCAGCATAGCCTATCTCAGCTAAGCCAGGTGCTGCAGACCTGGTGCTGAGCGCCCCACCTCGCCCTCAGGGTGAGCACAGTGCCCCCACAATGTGTCAATCTGTAGCTACTCTGTGCCAGTACCACTCACGGTCATTTCCCCCTACCAGGCCAAGGTGCTGTGGGGGTGCATACCCCATCTTGTGATCATCTGTAGACTGCTGATCTGCATGTGCAGTGCATCATGAGTATGGGTGGGTTAACCACAGCAGTTTGTGTGGTGACCTGCAGTCCTTCTGTACCCAGCCAGGGGTTTGTTAGTAGCTATGGAGATGTAGCCCACTGGTTACTTCACTGACTGTGGAGGCAGAGGTCATGGGTATGATCCCACATTGGTGTTATTTGATAGGGCTGTCTGAGGCATTTCCTTTTTTAATTTAAATTAGTGCTGCCAGCAAAAACACCCTCACAGTGCTGTAACCTTAAGGTGCCTCATAAGGCGCCCTATAAAGCACCCTATAAGAAACATTATAAGGTGCCTTGGCAGACATTGCACTTTATAATGTGCCCTCTGGAGTGCCTTATAGGGTGCCTTATGCAGCACCTTAGGTTACGGCACTGTGAGGGTGTGTTTGCTGGCAGCACTAATTTAAATTAAAAAAGAAAATGCCTCAGACAGCACTGATTTAAAGTAAAGGGTAATGCCTCAGACAACCTTACTCATTAAGCCCACTGGGGGATTGAACTCATGACCCCTGTTTCATCAGTCATTGTATTAACCAGTGTGCTACACTTCTGTTGCTGTGCTTGCAGGTCAGCGTGCTTAATTAAGGCTAACGCGTGTTAACGTGCCACGGCTCCCTCTATCGCATGATAACGAACTTTATCGCGTGATAACCCGAAATGCTACCTTAAGATCGGAATGCCCACTACCTTATATGGCATTCGTCACAGTAAGACTGCAACTAATGCTGGTAACATTAAGACAGTTTAGTAAACATACCCCTTTGAGGCATAGCCCCTATTTTAAAGGACTTAACGTGCATGAATGGGCACTTCCGTGTGCGGTTTTTTGTCTGTAAAATGCAGCATAAGTCCTATCGCGCTTACTTTCAGTTTGAAAGTGCAGAGATGCAGAACTTGAGTGGCGTGTGGGTGGAGCCTAAATTTACGGGTATAAGTGACAAAATATTGTAATTTACACACATTTCTGGATAATCTAGCCACGGGCATTTACACCTGCTATAAACTGTAGGAAGTCAAACACACCTTTGTTAGGGCTGGGACTGATGATCCTTGCTTGTGTAGATTGTGGAATCCAGCTCTGCTGAGAGTCTCCATGGCTAGGTTCGTACCTTGTGCCATGCATTGTGCCCTTGTGGCTCTCTGGTATAACCGGGATGTGCCGGAGAGGAAATTTCATAAATTTCAAGATGCTCTTAATCGCCTTAGGGAGTTGTTTAGTTTGTTGCAGTCTTTTATTAGCGACTGCATTGTGATGGTTGATGAATCTTCCCTAGACTCTGAGTGGTTAGGTTATCATTTCCAGACAAATGTTACATAAGCAGATACAGATCTTGGTACCGCTTGTCCAACATGTGCCATTGGTGGATGTGCCTATTTGGACTGATTTTTTTCTACATGGCTGACAAAGTTTTGGTTTACTATATCATTATTTGATCCTTATCCTTCTGGTTGGATTATTGTTTGTCTTTAGTTTATGCCTTTCCAGTAGTAGTTCAAGGCAAGCTGCATTCAGGTACAGTAAGCATTTCCCTGTCCCCAGAGAGCTGCAATTTAAGTTTTTACCTGAGGCAGTGAAGGGTTGAGTGACTTACCCAAGGCCACAGGGAATACCAGTAGGATTTGAACCCTGGTATGTTTTGTTCTAACCACTAGGCCACTCTTCCAATAAAAAGCATATTGGACTAAGGTAGCTTGTGTTGTATTAGATGTTCCTTGATCAATGGCCTTAAGCTTTCTGAGTTGCAAAAGGCTAGCTTGTGTCTCATTCTAAAAAAACCCATCTTTGAATGTTGATAATTTAAATTGATTTAGATTAATGTCAAGCCTTCCCCTACTTACTAAGGTGTTGGAACGTGTTTTATGTCATCAATTGCAGAGTTCTAATGAGCAGGATACTTTGTATCCTCAACAGCACAGATTTAGAAGGAGTTGGTTGATGGGTTTTGCCATTTGATCAGCTGTTCAGGGGTACAGACACTTGGACATGCCAGCTGGGTTATTTCAGAAGGGGGGTGTCTATGTTCATGTCCCAGCTGGCCAATTTAGAGAGGCAGACATTAGGCAGTGGGCCAGTCATATGTTTAGACTATAAATTCACATTCAGGTTTCTTTGGCCTAGAAAAATGAACTGTAGCGACAAGAAAGCATTTCTCTTTTCCTCCTGCAAGTGTTGCTGCCATGAAACAAGCACTTTCGTGCACTTCATTTGGGTTCAGAAGCAGGTATAGGAATGGATGCATCAATAGCCAAGGCCAAATGAGGCCTTGCCATTCTGAAATTGCATTACTACATGCATCTCCGTTGCACCACCCAAAACATCCCTCCACCATGCCCCATGCTTTATGGTCACCCTCACGCCCCACTTTCTAAAAATGGCTCTGGGGACTTCTCTATGATTTGCACATCTGTACACCCATTTTTAGACTTACAAACCATGAAGAAAGCTTCTAAAATGACCCCCATAGTTCTTCTCTACTTTGGTTGTTCCCTCGGTCAGGCAGGCTGCAAAATCTACTACCAGGGGTAGAGCTTTCTCCATCTGCACACCAGTTTATTGGAATGACCTTCCTGAGGACTGTCTAAACAGGTGAGGACTGTGTTTTTTAGACAGGCATTTCAGGATGTTATGTACGTAATTGATATCGTGATGGTTTTATTCTGTTTTGCCTGTATTAATGTGTTGACAATTGTGTATATTAATCTGTAAGCCACCTATAATTGTAGATAGGTGGCCTATAAATTTTTTAAAATAAATTAATTAATCAACTACTGCAACTAGATTGAGGTGTGTCTTTATGCCCCCATTTTATAAAGTACACAAGTACTTCACTGTATAAAATAGGCCAAAACTATGCACTTTGCAATGCCCATTAACTGTGAGGGAGCTCTTGATGCCCAGTCTGAAACTCGGTAATGGCATTGATATGACTATCAGAAATACTAGAACGTCCAAACCTTTATTCAGGGAAAACAATCTGTCTCCGATTTGTAATAATTATTTATGACTTCCAAGACTGGGAGCTTGTCTCTCTAAGAAACATATGGGAAAAGAAAATAACGTAACATCCATACAGTGCAACTGAAAAAACATTAAACTCAATTATACATTGTCATGAAGAAGACCCTTCTGAACCTATGGAGTTGGTGAGAGAAGAGGATTCCGTTGCAGAAACTGACAGGCAGTCTGAGCACATGGCTCACTGTTTTCAGAGAGAATGTAAACAAAGAGAGTCACGAGCTGGAAAGACACTCCCACGCTGTGATGTAGTCCCTAGTTCAGGAGATAATGAGATATACCTGTTTAAGGGAGGGGCACAGTTTAGCCCGGAGAAACAGGATGATAAAAAGTGGTCATTAGCCTGGACTAGGGGGGAGCAGAAAGAAGGAAGACGTCAAGAGGTGAGAACCAAGGGAGCCATAGTCCTAACGCCAGAAAGAAGCAGCACAGGACAGGTGACCTCTGGTAAAGGCAAGAAGGATAAGATATTTCCTGGAATGCAGGCAGGGGAAAACTCACATGCTCCAGAGAGAGAAACCTGCTGGCATGACAATACTTGTACCTCTAAGGCTGAAGCTATGAGGCTGAGAGACAAACAAACACAAGCTGTGTTTGGGAATCAGTCTGACTTTGCAGAGCTGAGAATTCCTTTCCCTCCAAAGCCGAAAGGTAGGCTTCACAACTTACATAGATTTGAACCTAATTATAAAGTATTTCCCTGCAGTTGCCAGAATGTAGCAGACTCTCTAAAAAGAAACTTCAGTATATACGGTAATTCACAGTCCTATCCTTTAGAGTGCTACCGAGAGAAGCCATGTGAGGATAGTGAAGACGTCTGTTTTAAAGTTCAGGATAGCAGCTCACTGACACACCCTGCTATTGCTGACGCTGAAGAAATGCAGATTGACTCTGATAGCAGTGAAATAGAGGATAACCAGATGGACTGCACGTTATGTTTTGCTGACCACGTTGAGTCTCTGTGCTGAACACTAGTTTGAGAAAGCTGGTAAAGCAACAGAAAGAATGGGGAACATTCTCTTTTGCTAAAGGAAGCTGTTATTGTTTGTTTGTACCGAGCACTGCACGTTGTGAGCCTGAAGCTGATAAGGCTAATTTACCTGAGTTCTTGTACATATCCCTCAAGCCAATTGTATGGCAGTTTGTCCTAAGTTATTTACCTGCACAGAAATCCATTGGGAAGGGGAAAAATAAATTCTTGTCATTGCCTAAAACACTCGACTACAACTCTTCTGTTCTCAAAGGGTAAAAGTGACTACCATTCCCAGAGGGCCTTGCAGGACCAATGCAGGGGCATACTCTCTGAGTCAAGAATACAAAGGCAGACCATCCACTATTTCACTGCTATCAGAGTCAATCTGCATTTCTTCAGCGTCAGCAATAGCAGGGTGTGTCAGTGAGCTGCTATCCTGAACTTTAAAACAGACGTCTTCACTATCCTCACATGGCTTCTCTCGGTAGCACTCTAAAGGATAGGACTGTGAATTACCGTATATACTGAAGTTTCTTTTTAGAGAGTCTGCTACATTCTGGCAACTGCAGGGAAATACTTTATAACTAGGTTCAAATCTATGTAAGTTGTGAAGCCTACCTTTCGGCTTTGGAGGGAAAGGAATTCTCAGCTCTGCAAAGTCAGACTGATTCCCAAACACAGCTTGTGTTTGTTTGTCTCTCAGCCTCGTAGCTTCAGCCTTAGAGGTACAAGTATTGTCATGCCAGCAGGTTTCTCTCTCTGGAGCATGTGAGTTTTCCCCTGCCTGCCTTCCAGGAAATATCTTATCCTTCTTGCCTTTACCAGACGTCACCTGTCCTGTGCTGCTTCTTTCTGGCGTTAGGACTATGGCTCCCTTGGTTCTCACCTCTTGACGTCTTCCTTCTTTCTGCTCCCCCCTAGTCCAGGCTAATGACCACTTTTTATCATCCTGTTTCTCCGGGCTAAACTGTGCCCCTCCCTTAAACAGGTGTATCTCATTATCTCCTGAACTAGGGACTACGTCACAGCGTGGGAGTGTCTTTCCAGCTCGTGACTCTCTGTTTACATTCTCTCTGAAAACAGTGAGCCATGTGCTCAGACTGCCTGTCAGTTTCTGCAATGGAATCCTCTTCTCTCACCAACTCCATAGGCTCAGAAGGGTCTTCTTCATGACAACATCTAATTTAATATTTCATATGTTTGCATATTAATTTAAATATCAGAGTGCTGTTTCCATGACAAGATTCAAAAGTAAATTTATTCTATTTTTATATTCCAATGCGTCTTCCTTCTTTTTGAATTCCATTATGGCGTTATAAAGGACTATATGTATTTAAGGAAGTGAGAGGTGGAAGATTTTGAATGTGGAATTGAAGTTTCCCTGAAGAAGCCGCTCATCGGCTAAACTATGGTCCATGGTTGGAAATGTGGCGAGATTGAATTTGTTCAATGTATGGGGAGACTCTATGAAGCTGGTCGACAGTTGTGCTGTGTGTCATACAGTACGGGATAGTGAGATTCAATGCCCAAGACCACTGAATAGTGGGGAAGAGTAACATAGGGACGTCTGCGTACACGGGATTAGTGCAGTGAAATCAGTGAAGAAACATTGTTTAACCGCACTCCTGTTGTACTTTATTTGCTCTGCTGGTTTTTGCTCGGACTCAGCTGTAGTCCGTGGCTTCTGTTGCAGGACCACGGTGTAGCCGTATTTCGGCTTTAATGAGGCCTTTGTGCTCGTGCAGTTTTTGTAATCTAGCCAGGTCTACAATAAATGTACATATTAAGTGAGTTGTAAATAGTGATTTATACATTAAGTGAGTTGCAGACAGTGGGAGGAAATAAGTATTTGGCACATGTTGCACATTGTCTATTGGGGGTTTAGTAGTATTATTTATGTGAAATATATTTTTGTATAATTGATTTTGTTGGGGGTATGTATGTGTATGAATTGGGTCTATATTGTGTTTATTTTGTAATTTTAGAAGTAAAATCTATTTTATTAATACGTTGTAACCTTATGACAAATTGGAATATAAAAATAGAATAAATTTACTTTTGAATCTTGTAATGGAAACACACTCTGGTATTTAAATTAATGTGTAAACATATGAAATATTAAATTAGATGTATAATTGAGTTTAATGTTTTTTCAGTTGCATTGTATGGATGTTATGTTAGATTATTTGCAACTTTATGTGATTTGCTTTAAGTGATTTAAAAGGAAATAACGTACATTCCAGACTCTATTTTAGAAGTGCCTTCACATGTAAACAGTGACATTTACTTGTGCAGAATGGAACAAGGTGTAAATGCAACTTCAGCAAGCCACTGTTTGCGCATGGAAATCTGCACCATGCAGAGATTTCAAGGGAGAGTGGCAGAGGCGTGGGTTGGGTTGGGTGGGACCAAAATTTATACTTGCATTCCTCATTTTACAAAGGGAATCCCTGTATAAGGCAAAAAATGTCTATGTCGGGTTTTCTACCAGCTGTGAGACATGCATATATTTCTTTTTAAAGTGCTCATTTAGGCAAGGGCTTTCCATGAAGGATTATGGAATTTATTCTCCTTAATCCCTCATTGTTTATTTCCTCCTCCAAAATGGCTCTTTCACTTGGTCGTTGCGAAATTACCACTTCCATGCGCAAGTTGTGGCACTTCCACTGCAGATGCTCACGGTTCCCTCCCATGTGTGGTGGCAGATCCAGGAACAGGCCTGCGTATTCCTAGAATTATTTTACAAAAGGCTTCATGTTTCGCAGAGCCTTTTGTAAAATACAGCTCTCTGCCTCCATGTTCATGCCTAGATGTCTCTTCCTCACAAATACTTTCTATCTAAAATGAGCCTGTTGGATAAGGTGCCCTTTCCCACTAATTATTTCTTTTTTTAGATATTTTGTTCCAGTGCATCTCTTATGTCTCATATTGGTTTTCACCCTTTGTTATCACAGTCAAGCTGAAACTGTTTAGATAAAAAATAATATTCTGTTTGAATTTAGCTAGAATCATACTTGTAGGCTGCAAGATCAAGAACTACCCAGGTTCCATATTTGTTCTTTATCAGTCTAATCTTGGTTGATCACCAGTTTCCTTCTGATTCTTGAACCTGCTCTAAGGAGCCTATTTGTTAGCTGTTTCACAGGGGAGCAATATTAATAGTTAAAGTAGTTTTTTAAGTGCACACTAACTGCCATATTAAACAGCCAATTGGGAAATTGCCATTTTGCAGGTTGGCAGGGGTAAGCATTGCACCTCACTGTTCGCATACTCTGGCTTAGAAATGAGGGTCGTGACTGTCATGGTATGTGCAAAACTAACCTAAATAAAGAAACCCTTAGTAAACCATATTACCCACCAATTTACTCAAATATATTTTTTAAATTATCTCTACAATTAATACTACCAAATTACGTAAGGCATAAAGATCTCAGGATGGCCTTACCCCTACATGTGGCGAAATCAGTCACCATAGGGTTAAAGCAGATGCTTACATCACAGGTCATTAGCCTTCTTATTTCCATTCCATTTATACTACACAATGCTCATATCAACTAATCAAATTACATCCAAAAAAAGTACTTTTAAGGAGTCTTCCAATAAATAACGCTCCAATTACATAAGAACAATTACAAAGCGTCTGCACTTCCACATGAGCCTGGAAGATCGGGACCACCAAAGCAAGATCCTAAAAAAGAATTAAGGAACTTCATGAATTAGAATTCTCCGTGCATCCATTATAAAGTTAGCAATCACTTATCTGCAAGGTCTCCGAACTCCGGCGCATGTCGGTGTCCAAACGGAACAGCTACTACACCGCCACATCCAAAAGATATTCCTCGTTCTGGTAATAAGTTGTTTACACTGCACACCTCAACAAAAGCTTCTGTTTCACCTAAAGCAGGCTTCTTCAGGAGTTCTTATAGCATCTTTATCAACCACATTAAAGAATCCGGATATACAAAGTAGCCGCAAAACTAACCCATTTGGAAAAACTGCTCTTAGAGAAATCATTACTACTAGGTTTGTATATTTATTTCAGTTTCATATGTTTTTTCACCTGATATGATAAGAAATCCCCCCCCCCCCCCATTCTATTTTATTCCAGTGCTGCTAATAGTTGCCATGGACTGACTTTGAACCAGTGACCCTGGAGATTGGAGGGCAGCTGCTTTCCAGGAGTAGCGATTCTTTCTCCTAAGGATCTAGCTCTGGCCTGTCTATTCTTAACTGTCTCCTGTATTTCTGGTACATAGTTATTATTTCTTGATTGACCCAAGGTTTCCCTGTCTGGTCTTGAGCTTCATGGAAAACCATTCCAAGATATTTTCCTTATCTCTTTTTCTCTCTTCCCTTCCAGTAATTTTAAGTTTTAATGTATGTTTTCTAAGTTAGTCTGTTTCTGAGCAGAATACTTACTTAAAGTTGCACATGTCTTTGATGTTACTTAGGTTTTGAATGGTGGTATATCAAATAGACTAATAGATATTTTGCTTTGTGAGATTTGTTGACTTATCTAGAGACTTGCTCCAAAGACTTTTCTTGTACCATGCTCCAAGCTCTATAAGCTCCCGGAAAAGCATCCTAGAACCCTTATTAAAATATTTTCCTTGTTGAACTCTTGGACTTGCAATCCTGAATCCTTATGTGACATTTCCAGTTTCTATTATACTATCAGAGACATTTATCAAGCCTACTCTGGATCCTGGTTGTCCAATTAATGATCCAGAAATTCCATTAAACCATGTCTAAGAAAGTAAAAGCTCCTACTACTACTACTATTATTAATCATTTATGTAGAGCTACAAGGCATACATAGCATTGTACAGTGTCACAGGGCCTACCTTGGCAGTGTACTGGGCTGAGGTAGGTGGGACATAAAAACATTTAAGGTTGGGTTTGGCCAATATCAAACAGGGCCCAGGGACTTTCAGCCCTGGTAGCATCCTTTGGTACCAAAATCCCACAGAAAACAATAGGTCCGAGTGGAGGGAAAACAAAAGGCATTTATTTCCCCTTTCATGCAAAAAGGTTCATATGCTTGGACCCAAAAACGTCAAACACAAATTCCTTAATTCAGGTTAAAGAAAAAGAAAGCATTAAAGGAAAACTGTTATCTTCACAGTAAATGGAATAGCAGGCAAACAAACAGTCTCAACTCCCAAGACCTAGCTTAGTTACTTAGTAAGGACTCCAAGCTTCCTGTCTTACAGAAGCTACAGTCCATCTCAGTGTCTGATGCAAATTCCACCTGCATCGGTTCCCCTTCTGAAGCCTCTGAACCTAAGTCAGTATTTGTTGGTAAGTTGTAATAAGGCTTTTTATATATCTTCTGCACAACCTCCCAATGCTCAGGGTTGAATACAGGGCGTCGGTCCTGCGCCCTCAGATACTGGGAACTGTCTTCCTTTTGCAAGTGTTTTGTCTTTGCTTTCTCTAAAGCTTGGTCACTAACAAGTCTCTTAGTTGGTGCATCTTTCTTGCACCTTATCTCATAAGCATTCTCACAAGGATAATATTCCTGTGCTCCCTGTACTCCCCATACATCAGCAGTTTGTACCCTGCTTTTAGTTAAATATGGGTTACCTTTTCTTCTCGGCTTGTCTGCTCCCGGTGAGGTTTGGGGCCTGCTCCAGTTGGGATCCTGCCTGGCCTGAGCAATAGGCCTTGAGCTCTCCAACCGTCTTGCTGTTGGCTTTAGACCACAGACACAGCCACGTCTTCGCCTCTCTGTATAACAAACACTCACTCTGGCTGGAGTTGTCCCACCTTCTCCACGAGGACTCCTTTCTTCAAACCTCTGAGGCTGCTGCTGCCTCATGCGAAACCGTTGGTCAGGGATTACTGCACCTTCTGGATATCCAGCCCATTCACTCGGATGTCCTGCCCAACCTGCTGGTTCTGCTGGTTCTCTTGGCAGTCCTCCTTTCCCAGGCCGTCCTGCCTGTGCCTTTCTCCAGGGCTGTCCTGTCTCCTCAGGATATCCTCCTTTCCAGGGTTGTCCTGCCAATTCTCTTCCCGGCCGCTCTGCTCCTGATCCTGATTCTGCTTCTCCTGACTCTGCCAGTTCCGCTCCTGGTTCTAATTCTGCCTTCCAACCTTCCCAATTCCCTTTAAGAGGCACTCCTCTCTTTCTTGATTGGAAGCTGGCTGGCATTACCTCATGACCTAGGAGGTGTGGTTCCTCTGTTCCTCGGAGGTCCCTCCTGCTCCCCCTATGTGGTTCCTCGCGATATTGCAGGTTGTGCTTGACTTTTCTTGTATTTAAAACATTTTCTTCCCTTCTCAGAGGGTCTGCAGCATCACAACAGACACATATAGAAGACAGGCCCCGCTCATTAGAGCTTACCATCTAATCAAGACAGACAGTGCAATATAAGAGAAGCAAGGGGTTCAAATAGGGATAGGAGACACAAGGAGAACAAGGGAATTAGGGTCCAAAAGCGGCCTCAAAGGAGTGAGTTTTTAGCATGGATTTGAAAAGGGGGAGAGATGAGACCTGACGTATAGAAAAAGAAGTTTGTTCCAGGCATAAGGAGCAGAAAGGTGAAAAGATCAAAGTCTGGAGTTGGGAGTGGAAGAAAAGGGCATTGAGAGAAGAAACCAGAGGAAGAGCGGAGTTCATGAGGAGGGGTGTAGGGAGTGAGGAGAGAGGAAAGGTAGTGAGAAGCAGTAGAATGAATTCATTTATAGGTCAGAAGGAGAAGTTTGTATTGGATAGGGAAACGGAAGGGAAGCCTATGAAGTGATCTGAGAAGAGAGGTCATATGAGTGTATTGGGGCTAGCGGAAGATTAGCTGCGCAGTAGACTTCTGAACAGATTGAAATGACTCTGAGGGAGACCAGCAAGGAGGAGGTTGCAATAGTCGAGACTGGAGGTGACCAAAGAGTAGATAAGAGTTTTAGTAGTATGTTCAGGTTGCGGGCCGAGGAAACAGGAAGCAGAAGAGTGTTATCAACAGAGATAGAAAAAGGAGGAAGAGGGGAGGAGGGTTTAGGGGAAAAATAAGAAGTTCAGTCTTAGTCATGTTCAATTTTAAATGGCGGTGAGACATCCAGGCAGCCATGTCAGATAAGCAGGCAGAGATATGGGCTTGGAGTGTAAGAGAAATGTCAGCTATAGATAGATAGATTTGAGAGTCATCATCGTAAAAAAAGCTGCAATTAGCCCATGTGCCTTTTGGCCATTTTTTATGTTGGGGCAGCAGATACAGTCACCTCAATTAACAAAATTGCCCTGGAATGAAAATGTATAAAAATAATAAAAAAAGAAAAAAAAAAAGAAATCTGCAATGACACTGAAAACTAAACAACCATATGTTAATGGATAATATGGCAGATAATGTGCTAAAGTTAGCTACCTTTTCAGAGGTTTAAAACTGCATTTCACATTATCTGATGTACCAGTAACATGTGGTAGAGAATTTTGTTCTTCATTAATGGCATGATAGCTCTCCCAAAAGAGCTAGGAACCCCCTAATAGTTCCCACAGGGGTTTGTGCAGTTCATGCACCTTAAGGTTTGCAGTACAATGCTTGGCACGCTGTAAATATAGGATAACTTATAATTTCAGAATTTCTCTTTTTAATTCTCTCTTTGGTCCTTAGTTCCATCTAGCCCTGCCCTCACAATGATAGTCCTCAATATGTGAACACCCTGAATCTGGCAAGTAAGTGTCACTATATATGTCATGACTGGGATTTCCTCCCTTCTAGAGACTGTGGATTCTGCCTCTGTAGTACCACCACTGCTGGATGACCCAAGAAACTTGGTTGCTACTATGCCCGGGTCATGCTGAATGCATTGATCTAGTCCTGGTTTTGCCTTATTTTCATGCATGAAGATGTAGTCCTTTGTTTCTTAGGAAAATCAGGACTATACATTTCCATGGATGAAGTAAAACCAGGACAGGAGGAGCATCTTTTGAGTGAATTGGGTGAGGAGGTGCCCTAAGCTATAGCTGGGTTCAGGAAGGGCACTCAGGTCTTATATAACTCTGCCACTAAGCCCGCGGGCTGGCTTCTCTCTTTATCTTTATATTTTATCTAATATTTGATTGCAATACAATTAAAAACAACAAAATCAATATTTACTGATTTTTTTAAATGTTTCTTATTCCCCGTGAGCAATTGTGAACTTTTCTTTTCCCTCCCTGCTCTTTCTATTTCCATTCTTTATGTACTTTACCTTTCAATTATTTCCAAGTTCCCTTATCATAACTCTGGCTTGAAGAGAAATATAAATGAATAAATACATTATTGTGAATTTCATTTAAAATGAGTAAAACTGACATTTTTCAACCTGTTGCTTTTTCTGAACATTTTAGAAGAGAAATATTTGATTGTTAGTTCCAGGAAGAAGAGAAAAGGGTGAATAGTGAGCGCTGACATCTTATCCATGAGTGCGGGCAGTTAAAGCCACAACTTTCCCGTCCTGTACCTAAGCGACCTGCTTTCTAATCTTCATGACGGGAGCAATTTTCAGGCTCTCCATTTTTCGGATTTGCACCAAAGAGAACAAACGTGTGTTCTCTGTTTTTTTAAAATCGCCACTTAGTTAAGAGAGGTTAAAAATTAACGTCATCTGCATTTGTTCCCGTAAACTCCAGCATAATACTTTAAATCAAAGTAGAAAGATCAACCACCTGAACTAAAAGCACAAAAAAAGCCTCTGATGTAAATATTGTAAAATGTAATTTACACTGGAACTTTGGTTGACTTTTCTTAAATACACATTTGCTTGCTGTGCTTATGCACACAGCCCTTGCTAATAAATTCTTCAGATTCAGAACCATTCATAAATATGACATAGACCATTTTCGCTCCCCTTCATGCGCCATTCTAATGGTAGAAATCACTTAAGGAAACATTTTGCACCAACCACGCACACTTTCGTATCAAAATTTGTGTCATTTGCTAATTTTTTCCCACTTCTTTTTCCATGTGTATTTAGAAGAGTCAATGGTATGGACGTTCTTGGCAAAAGCACCATCTCTGTAGCTTGTTATAGTGTTGCTCTGTTAATAGGGGCAATAGCTTGGAGTTAAACCTGATCATAGCCCTCTCCTTTAGAAATATCTGCTTCATTATCTGCAGAGAGACTTGAGCCTACTAACAAATTTTATGGAACCAGTATTGGAACAGCTCCAATATGAATTTCATAGACAAAAACACTCATAAAATGTACAGAACTCAGTGAATTTGTA
The DNA here is from genome assembly GCA_033557465.1 of Ichthyophis bannanicus. Lineage (NCBI taxonomy): Eukaryota > Metazoa > Chordata > Amphibia > Gymnophiona > Ichthyophiidae > Ichthyophis > Ichthyophis bannanicus. Next base: position 110,233,460 of record CM066049.1, on the reverse strand, counting down.
CTATAAACTTGCCACCACCATTAAACATTAGATATATCCGGGCCCAAACATTGAATATCTGGATTGTCCAGACTGGGTAGCAACTATAATCAACTGTTGCCCGGTTGGCTTCAGTGGTAAAAGCTATGCCAGCCTTTACTGCACCTGAATTTCACCACGTTGCACTAACTTGGCAGCGGCTTATATTGCTGCTGCCTGGTTATCAACCGGTGCCACCCTCAGAATGCCCCATTGCTAACCGGGGTATTAGCATTAGGGTATGCATTGATGGCACCAGCAGATTTCCTGTCCAAGGTGATTAACATGGTTAGCAGGTCTGCTGTTTTAATCCCTTTCAATATCAGATCCAACAATTTTTGCCCATTCAAGTGAATTTAGGAGCAGATAGTGGGCATGGTAAGCACTGCGCAGTTAGAGCACAGGTACACACCATGTGATACCTGCGTCTCATGCAATTAGTAAGGGTTCATCTAACAACACCTCAATAGGTGGCATTCAGTACACCCATGGTAATAGTGCATGATGCCACGTAACATCCGAGTACCATTCTGTGTGGATTGCTGGGGAACATGCTGACCACGCCCTCGGCATTCAGTACACAGCTGTTACAACTACCATGCATTAGTTTTAGCCCTAAATGCATGTTAGTTGCTAAACCCTGCTGCAGTTTGGTAAAAGGGTCCCTTAGTGTGTATCAAAACCACACATGACTGACAAAGGGTTCTAATTGGAATGGAGTTGATACCACTTCCTTAACAGAATAAGGTATTTATGGTTACAAGATCCGAGGCAACATGGTTTTAGTGAGGGACGATCTTGCCAAACAAATCTGATTGAGTTCTTTGACTGGGTGACCAGAAAACTGGATCAGGGGCATGTGATGGATGTCATCTAGCTGGATTTCAGCAAAGCCTTTGATACTGTCCCTCATAGGAGGCTTATCAATAAACTCAGTAGCTTGGGGATGGGTCCCAAGGTGGTAAACTGGATCAAAAATTGGTTGACTGACAGAAGACAGAAGGTGATGGTAAATGGAGCTCACTCAGATGAAAGGAAAGTGATAAGCGGGGTGCCTCAGGGTTCGGTCTTGGGCCCGTCACTGTTCAATGTATTTGTGAGTGATATTGCTGAAGGACTGAATGGAAAGGTCTGTCTTTTTGCAGATGACACAAAAATTTGTAACAGAGTGGACTCCCCCGAGGGAGTGGATAACATAAGGAAAGATCTACAAAAGCTGAAAGAATGGACTAATGCTTGGCAATTAAGATTTAATGCGAAGAAGTGCAGTATCATGCACTTGGGTAGCAGAAATCCAAGGGAAACGTATGCGATAGGGGGCAAGAGGTTGGTGTGCACGGAGCAAGAGAAAGACCTTGGTGTGATTATTTCTGTAGATCTCAAGGTGGTAAAACAGTGCGACAAGGCGGTGGCAAAAGCCAGTAGGATGTTGGGCTACATTCGAAGAGGAATTACCAGCAGAAAGGAAGAGGTACTGATGCCACTGTATAAGTGTCTGGTGAGGCCTCACTTGGAATACTGTGTTCAGTTTTGGAGACCCGTATCTTGCAAAGGATGTAAAAAGAATGGAAACTGTTCAGAGGAAGGCGACCAAAATGATTTGGAGCCTGAATCAGAAGCTTTATGAGAAGAGACTTGAAGACCTAAATATGTACACTTTGGAGGAGAGGAGGGATAGGGGAGATATGATTCAGACCTTTAAATACTTAAAGAGAAATAATGAACAAACAAACCTCTTCCAAAGATGGGGAAGCTGTAAAACTAGAGGGCATGACATGAAACTGCAAGGTGGTAAATTGAAAGGCAATGTCAGGAAGTACTTTTTCACTGAAAGGGTGGTGGATGCTTGGAATGCCCTCCCGATGGAGGTGGTGGGGGCAAACACAGTGACGGAATTCAAAGTGGCCTGGGACAGACACAGTGGATCACTTTACAGCAACAGGATAAAATCAAAATAAACTGAACCATCTAATTTCTCAACAAATAGGGGTGTCCTACATTGAGCGATGGGGGAGGAGCAGTGGTTTCACCCCTAAACAAAGATATGGGGAGGGGTGAAGACATGGGGAGGGGTGCACCTACTCCTCGTGGGTGCACCCCTAAACAAAGACATGGGAAGGGGTGCACCTAATCCCTAAAGACATGGGAAGGGGTGCACCTACTCCTGCCATCTTGCTGGGCAGACTAGATAGACCATACTGGTCTTTATCTGCCGTCATTTACTATGTTACTATGAGCAGCTTGCAAACTGAAAGTGGACAAGGCCATGGGACTGCATGAGATACATCTCAGATACTGAGAGAGCTTGCAAATGTTCTGGTGGCACCTCTAAAGGATGTGTTTAATAGATCCTTGGAGATGGGGAAGGTTCCATAGGTTTGGAGAAGGGCTGATGTGGTCTTTTTTCACAAACGTGGTAGAGAAGAGGTGACCAAATTCAGGTCAATAAACCTTATTTCTGTGGTGGAAAAAGTACTGGATATACTGCTGAAAGAAAGGAGAGTGAACTTTCTAGAATCCAATGGGTTGCAATCCTTAATACCAATTGCCTCTATCCCATTACTTTTTAATTTTCTAAGGAGCGTCTCATGAAGGACTTTGTCAAATACCTTCTAAAAATCAACTGACTGACTCATGTTTCAAAAAATTCTAATATTAGTAAGGCACATCCCTTTGCTAAATCCAAGATGACACTTCTAATTAAGCTTTGTCTATTCTTAGGATTGGTTTCTAACATTTTGCCTGGCACCGACATCAGAATCACTGGTTTACAAATTTCTTGGATCATTCCTGAAGCTGTTTTAAATGATAGGTTACAGATTACTAGTATCAGGTCTACAATGTCATATTTGAGTTCTTAAAGAACTCTGGGTGAATACCATCAGGTCCTGGTGATTTATTAATCTTCAGTTCTATTACATCTTCCAGTTTTATAGTTATTTGCTTCAGTTCTTCTGTATCTTCACCTTCAAAGTCTATTATCAGTATGGATATTCGCCCCCCCCCCCAATTCCTCTTTAGTAAAAAACAAAATTAAGGATTGATTTAGTTTTTCTGCTAAGACCTTACGCCCCCTCCCCCACATATGAGCAGCCATTTTACCCAGCTGACTCATTTACAGGTTTTTTGCACATAATGTCTTTGAAAAAGGTTTTTTCATTAGTTTTTCCCTCTATGGCAAGTTTATTTTCAAATTCTCTCTAGGTCTGCCTTATTAATGTTATACATCTAACTTGCCAGTGCCCATGTACTTTCCCATTTTCCTCATTTGGATCTGCCTTCCATTTTTCAAAAGATGTGTTCTACATTTAACATACCTACATGGCCACTGTAATTTTTTTTCTTTTAAAGCTATCCTAAATTGAAGGTCCAGCAATGTAATCTTGGTTTGAATCTATGTTTGAAGGGGATTCAAATCCCAACTTAATTTAATCTTTTGACTTGCTCTGCAGGTACTGCCTGGGGGGATTCTAGTGCCACCAGTGATGGAATTGGAAACAACAAATCTTGTTATTAGGATTTAGAGAAACAAGAGCTTAAGAGGGCTCAGTGGTACTATTAAACATAACATACATACTGTACATGAATGGCTGCATCTTGGGGGTCGATGGAGGGTTCCCCTGTATTTAATAAGATAATGAAACTTACAAAATATCAGATATCACTGAGTCATAAAAACCTTGGCATGTTACAGCTCAACTCTAATAATTCCCGAGCTATGGCCAAGGACTTAACCTTTCTGCTTGCGTTCTAGAAATCAATCTATATGTTTTTCATCCCGATACTTCAGAATCCTTTCACATTACCTTTAGCTATTTTATTGTTGCTGGGTTGTATTACTCTTAACTGCTAAAAGTTGTATTTAAACATCTGATCCTCCCATATCACCAATTCAAATCCATTCCATGAAAGGATATCTTTAAATTGCATCTGGAAATCAGATGAACTAGTTTATCTTCTCCTCCGTATTTGAGTATTACAGGTGAGCAATGACAGAGTTTGTAAACATGGTGGTCAAATTATCTCTAAACCAGCTTATATTGTGGTCTTCGTATTGTCCTATTATATGTTTTCTTCCTTTTAAACAGACAGTACTAGGGGAAAACCATGAAAATAGATTGGAATGGAATTGTGTGCAAACTAAGGTAGAAATATGAAATCACATATGGTGGAGCATATCTGAGTTCCCACAGAATGATGGCAATTTTCATGGGGGTGACGATTTTCAGAATTATTCGCAGTGGTAAGTATTTTTCATGCGTACAGCATGTTTTATACGTGGAAAGGGCTTTTGCAAAATCGTGCCAGGGGTATGCTTAAAAAGGTACACAGAAAGTGTATGCTGACTTTCATACAATCTGTGCATAGGCATTTCTGGTCAGAGCTGGGGCAGAGTTGTGTTGTATGTGCCTATTTTATAACATATGCAAATATATGCACAAATTTACACCATCTTCAGAGCTAGTGTAAATCTGTGTGACTTAAGTAGCACATTATGGGGACTGTTTGTGGGTGCCTCTTTTATATAGGTGTCAATGTTGCCTTTATAAAATAGGCTTAAAATAGGCACCACGGCCTGTTAAAAAATTGCTCCCTCGTGTGCATAAATCACTCATCTGAAAACTGTTCTCCCTTAGTGAGAGGAAGAATTCTCAGGGGAATGTTACGCTTGGGAGAGGATTACTAACGCATGTACAGTACATTGCAAACTCCAGTGAATGTTTTATGTTTAAAACTACACGTTTTGTGGATGGCTGAATATTGCACTTTTGAAATTTACTGGTTCCCAAGCAGCAGAAAGTATGTTTATACCCTTTGCACATTCACAAAGTTATAAAATTACTTGCATTGTGTTCCAAATACCCATATGTTTAGTGTGTGTGTCCTGTAAGCTGCATTCTGTGCTGGTTTGTATTGTTTTAGCTTTTATACCACACTTTAAAAAAAGGAAGTCAACAAATCTCGGATGAAATTATGCAGGATTCACTCTGCTGTCTTTCCTCAAACTAGATTCACCTCTTGCATCCACACACATATTTCTGCCACTGGACATTTCCTATTTAACGCTCAACCAGTTCCCTGGGTTCTTTTACAAACTGGACACCAATGCTATCTGATCAGTTCTACCCATTACAATATATAGATAGTGCACAAAATGGAGTAGGGACTACTTTCATGAAATATATACATACAGATATATAAATTTCACATAATATTATATAACAAGATTAGATGAGAACTAACTCTATTTCAGTATGCCACACAGGCAACATATAACCAAACTGAGCACTCCAGGGATAAACCCTAAAGTGAACAACTGGGTTAGAATCTGATTGATTGGGCACTGACAAAATTAGTGGTAAATGGAGCTCTCTCTGAGGATAAGAATATCATCAGTGGTGAGCCACAGGGATCGGTCCTTAGTCCAATTCTTTTTAACATTTTTATAAGTGATATTGTGGAAGGGCTATCAGGTAAGATTTGCCTCTTTGCAGACGATAAGAAAATCTGTAATAGGAAGGTATAGATAATGAGACTTGAAGACTGGTCAAGAATATGGCAGTTAAGATTTAATTCTAAAAAATACAGAGTTGTGCATTTGGGCTGCAAATAATCCAAGGGAGCAGTACAGTATGGGGGGTGGGGGGGGGGGGAGAGAAATCCTTCTGTCCACAAAAGTAGAGCGGGACTTGGGGGGTGATTGTTTCTGATGATCCTTTTTTTTTAAGTGCCTTCAAGTCAGTGTTGACTCCTGGCAACCCAGCAGCCTCTGGGTTTTCTTGGCAATGTATAGCCAGAAGTAGATTGCCAGGCAATTTCTTCCGAGGCAATGGAGGGTAAAGTGACTTGCCCAAGGTCACAAGGAGTACCAATGGAAATTGAACCCTTGATCTTTTGGGTACTAGGCAGTTGCTCTAACTGATGATCTTAAGATGGCTAAATAGGGAAAGCCAGGAGGATGCTTGGGTGCATATTGAGAGGAACGACCAACAGGAAGGAGGTGTAGTTTGCCTTCTTATTTTGGAGGGGGGGGGAGGGGGGCTGCAAATGGTACGGATGTTATATCGGCAGTGGGGGGCAGGGGGACCAGTTCACCATTAGTGCCTGTAACATTTGGGGGGGGGGCACTATCCCCCTATGATCCCCCAAACTACACCTATGTTCACATACCACTGAGAGTCATCCAGCCGTAGATGCTAAGTCTGAAAATGCGCCTGCTGTGTAGTTGAGATCTTTCTATACATCGCTGTTATGGAAAAGCACAAAGATAAAATCTTTAATAGCAATAAAAATCCCGACATGGTTGTATTTCAGCAGTTGCCTGCATCAAGGATATAAGATACTGACATACCACTACTGTTGCTACTAATCATTTATACAGGTCTACAAGGTGTACCCAGCGTTGTACAGACACAAATAAAAGAAGGTCCCTGCTCTTCAGAGCTTACAATCTAATCAAGATAGACAATACAATAGATGAGAATAAGCGTACAAATAGGGAAGGGTAAGGAGACACAAGGAGGCGTATTCCATTCCGCGCGTCACAGACCCTGTGCTTCCGGTCGAAACTGGACGCACAGAGATAGACCCGATTCTGATCCTGCGGGGCATGTCTAGCCCCTGTGGGATCAGAATCGCATCTAGGCCTGTACATGCAGGCCTGAACCCGATTCCCATCGGCCTGCACATACAGGTCCATGCCTGGCTAACTCGGTCAGGCTCCTGAATGGAGCCGCGGTGCCATGGTGTCCATGGTGTCCATTCAGGAGCTGCGATCCCTGGCCGCTGACCATTTTCGCCTTTTCCTGAGCCCGACTCCCAATCTGGCCTCCCATGGCCAGGGTCGGGCTGCGGGGAATCTCCTGCACCCCCTCACCTTTTTGCTGCTGGCTAGGCTTCCCGTCCCATGACGTCTAGGTAGACTTATTCCACCTCTGAGGTGGAATAAGTCCCCCATCTAGTCTGCCGGCCCCAAACATACAGGGCCGACTTCAGAATTGGCCTGGTACGTCTGGGGCCGTGGACCTCCCACTGCCTGCCCTAACCCTGCCTCCCCTTTTCCGCCCCCATCTAGCCTCCCCATACAAAATCCTTGTTCGTACAGGGAGACTTAGTCGGGGACGGCAGGGGGGACAAATAGCGGGGATGGAGCCTCAAAGAGGTGAGCCTTCAGCATGGGTTTGAAAAGGGGGAGAGAAGAATCCTGATGTACAGACTCGGGTAGTTTGTTCCAGGCTTAAGGAGGAACAAGGTGAAAGGACTGAAATCTGGAGTTGGCTGTAGAAGTAAAGAGCATGAACAGAAGCTGAATATCTCTGATGCATGCAACCATTGAAACACAGCCATGATAGAATTTTTGTTGCTATCAAAGGTTTTATCTTGTGTTTTTTTCTAAGTGTTGGTTCCTTATTCTTGCTCTTTTTTAGTCATACTATTGTGCGAGTTGATTCACCTTTATTTGTGGCCTTCCGTGTTGGCTAGACTGGATAATAAAATTGAATATAAACACTGATACTAGAAATCAGACATAATGACACCGTACAGTGGTGTTATTGTTACTTTCCTTTTGATGTCTATTTGAAGCAGAAGTCGTGTTTCCTTTAACTGCCATTTTCACTGTAGGACTGCGGAAGCTTGTGTCTCCTTTCTGAGTTACAACTAGTAAAACTAACTTTTTAATTGACCTCATCCTGTCGCCCTCAGTTTCCTACTAGCTCCACCAGTTAACTTGCTTCCTACGCTTTACAGTATTTGTGGCCTTAATTGAGGGACCTAAATAAACAAATTAATCACTGCAGCCCATAAAAATGACAGAATTCATATGGAAACATTCTTCATTCTCTCCAATTTGGTTTCTTGAAATCCCTGCAGCGATTTATTTGCTGAATATGCGAGTTTTCCCTTATGAAAATTACAAATTGTTGTCAAGGTTAACGAGTTAATATTCTCATTCAATATTTATTTTATAGGCAGAAGAAGTGCAGTTGCTCTGGTACTTTTCCCACCACAAAGTCTGGTTTCTTAATCAAAATGACAAGGACACTGTCCTTTGGATAATACCCTGAATCATCTGGAATAAAAAATGAGCTTTATTAATCAACAGCCCCTGATTAATTATTATAAAGTGATGCTCATACATTTCTGTACATTTTAATAATTCTTGCAGAAAGCTAACAATATCCCTGGTGATTTGAGGCCTTTGGGTTTGAATTTTTCTAAGCAATGTCACAATAAATAGTCCAAGGGTACTAGTGTTGTCTAGTTAATCCAGTCTGCTTCAATCAAGCAAATGAAGAACCCCCTTTTTTATCATTTCCCATCTATAATTCATCATTTGCATACAGAGTAAGAAGCTGGAATTGACAGCCTCATCAGTTTTCAAAATATCAAGGGACAATAGGGTGATTTATAACCAGCTATATTATCTGCTTCATAAAATGAGAACATTTCCACAAAAAACAAACTTCTGTGATTTCACAATTGCAGTGACCATGCAACTGACAAACATAGGCAAGAAGTAAAGATGTGGCGAGTTTTTTCTCTCTCTCTCTCTCCATCCCTCCCTCCATTAGCATTTTCGCCTCTGTCCTTCTAAAGGCAAATGCTTTCTGCAGACCTACCAATGTAGAGGATATCAGATACTATATCTATACCTATATCTATCTATATATATATCTATATGGGTAGTGTGATGGAGGGGGAAAAGCCTGGTGGTTACAGCGCTAGTATTTGAACGAGGGTAACCCAGGAGCTTCTGGGTTGCCAGGAGTCAGCATTGACTTAAAGGCACACATTGCATTGCATTGCAAGCTAGAGTTCAAACCCTGCCAACACTCTTTTGATCTTGGGCAAGAAACGTATTCTTTGTTGTCTGCATTACAAACTTAGGGCCTTATTTACAAATGTGTGTTGACATTAATTGGAGTTAAGTACCTGTTAGTAAATAGGTTCTGCTGAGTTGAATGGTGCTTGAACTGTTTAATGTGCCTTAAATGGCATTCATGTATGTTAAAATGTTAACACATATTAGTAAAGGCCATTCTCCATGGACAAGCAGGAAGCATCAGCCACACCAGGTGACGTCCTCCAGGCGGCGCCATGTATGGAAGTGCTCTCCAGAGCTCAGATTTCTCAGCATGAGTAGGTGGCTCCACCTCCCCGGCCCGCCCCTAGCCCAGCCAGTCTAATTTCTTCCGCCTTGCAATCAAGATGGATTCTCTCCATTCTCCTCTTCAAACTCCTTAGAATCGCTGATTCTTACCTCTGAGATGCCAAAACCGGGATTCAAGAAGTGCCCACGATGTGGTAGGAAGATGAACGCTACCGACAGCCCTGACTGCTGCATTAGATGATTGGGGCCGGATCATCCAGGACTGCTCCAAATGCTCTCGCATGTCTCCCAGAGCACGCAAATATACAGGCCACGCTCTCCGGGATTTTCTGGCTGCATCTGATGTGACCGACACTGTTTCTGGCCCCTCTCTGGCACCCCTGCAACCCCCGGGTTCTCTGCAGCATGCCCCGCCAAGTTCTCCAGTCCGGGAAACGCCACCTGCGGCCTCCTTCCCCGGCCGGCAGCCTGCTCTCCAGCCTGCGATTCAGCTTGCCTCCTCCTTGCCTCCAAGGCTCGCTGCCCTCTCCAGACACCCGGTGGATCCCTCGGAGCCCTCCATGAGGCAGGCACAGGCTTCACAAGATGGCACCAGCAGTGTGCTCACAAGCTCCGCCCACCAGAGCACCATTGGTCAGTCCAAGGACCTATCAGAGGGCTCCCTTCACACTGACGTTTCCCGGCTCAGAGAGGCTTCCCCCGGGCTCTGGGACCGCCCCTTCAGTTCCAGGCATGAACGCGCCGGGAAAGGAAGTCCCCGACAGCACGATTCACTCAGCAGCAGCCCTGGGACCCGGCCACATGGCAGGCATCGCAGCTCTAAGTGGCCCATCCAGAAGCATCGCGGCAGGCATTGCAGCTCCAAAACTCACAGAAGCAGCCCGGCACGATCTCACAAGCACAACTCGCACTGGAAGCAGCACAGAAGATCAAGCAGCTCCAGTGAGGACAGTAGAGCTCACTCCAAGCCTGTGGAACTCACTCCCCCCTCGCTCCGTGCAGAAGAGTCCTACCAATCCTTTAAGACCCAACTCAAAACCCACCTTTTTCAATTAGCATTTAACCTCCCTTCCTGCCCCCCCCCTCCGTCCCATGATGTCACATTGTAATTGTTACTTGTATTGTTTTCTTTCCCTCTTTCCTTTCTCTTCTTTTCTATTATTTTATTTGGCGTTCCTTTTCTTTTTCCTGCAGCCCCAATTTTAATTTGTTTTAAGTTTTTATTGTAAACCGCTCAGGTGCCTTTGGTGTTGGGTGGTATAACAAGTTTTAAATAAACATAAACAGCAAACAGAGAAGGCTCAGCAGCTCGAGCTCCAACAACAGCTCCCCCCGCAGGCACAACAGGGTATCATCATCCAGAGACAGGTCTGAAGCCATTCTTGAACTCCTTTCACACTTGGTCAAGCAAACCGCTGCACAAGAACCAAAACGAGACCTGTCTTCAGTGAGCTGTGCAGCCCCAGCAGCCACTCCAGCTACCGCAACCACCAACTACCCCCGGACACCATCCAGGTCCCCCTCCCCCAGAAACCTCCCGTCTGAAGCTAGCAAAGGGGAAATCGATGATTCTGCCCCCGTTGGATCCACTACTTCCAAGGAGTCCGTTGACTCGGAGCCGCCTGCCAATGACAAAGAGGACTCATCCAGTAAAAACCCTCTGGAGGACCTCACCTACCCAAAGTTCTTAAAGAAGGTGATGTCAGCTCTGAACTTTGCAACAGACAAGGCTGCGGATCAGGAGCCGGAGCTCCATAAGTACCTCCACAGGCCCAAACCTGCTATGGCCTTACCCATCCACCAAAAGGTACATGACAACCAGCTTTCACTGTGGCAGACCCCTGCCTCAGCCAAGCTTGCTCTAGGCGGCTGGATGCCAAATACCAAGTCCACCCTACTCCCGGCTTCCTTACGCAACAACTTCCCCACCAGTCTATCGTTGTTTCCTCTGCTCTCAAGAAGGTCAAATCTTCCAGGACCTTCGTCAACCATCCGCCTGGAAGAGACTCTAAGCTCCTGGATGACGTGGGAAAGAAGGTCTACCAAGGAGCCATGCTAAGCGCAAGAATCGCAGCTCACCAATTCCAGCACATTCATTTTCTGGATGGATTGCTGGTAGCTCTCAAAGGCCGCCTCTCAGCCCTTCCCAAGGATTTGCAAGCTGAGACCACCTTGTCCGTCCAGGATATCACTGAATGCAGCAGACACCTGGTGGCCACCGCCTTCGAAGCCTTTGACACCGCTGTCAGGACAGCAGGCACCGCTATCTCAGCCCGGAGATGGGCCTGCATAAAAGCCTCCGGCTTAAGAGAGGACACTCACGACAGGATTGCCGATGCACCATGCACAGGGGAATCTCTCTTCGGGGACAAGGTCACAGACACGGTCAATGACCTTAAGCAGCTTTGTAACACCTTGCAGACTCTGGCAGCTGAGGGCCTGGAACACCACTCTGCACGCAGAAAAACAGCTACTACCGTAAACCTTACTACCCCAACAAGCACTACAGCTCCACTTGAAAGTGGCAGGCTCCACGCAGCTACAAGCAGCCTACCAGTCTTCTAGCAACCAACGGCAAAATCAGAGGGATCACAAGACCAAGAAGCAAACTGCCTCTCAGCCAGCTAAATCATCCTTTTGACAGATGGCAGACTACAGCCGCGAGGGATGGGATCCCTGCCATCCCTCCGGTAGGGGGCTGTCTATCTGCATTCCTCCCAGCCTGGCAGGCAATCACCACAGACAAGTGGGTGCTCCAGATCATACAGGAAGGGTACTGCTTATGCTTCACATCCCCACCTGCTCAGCGCTCACAACCAGCAAGTGAACCACCCACGCAGCTCTGGAACACAATGTCCACACTGCTACAACACCTCCTCACGTCTCGGGCCATTGAAAGAGTTCCCGACAGTGAAGTCAGCTCTGGCTTCTACTCCAGATACTTCCTCATTCCAAGAAGTCAGAAGGAGTCCGCCTGATCCTAGACCTTCGCAAACTCACCAGATTCATCGTGAAGGAGCACTTCAGGATGTATTCCCTCAACTCCATCCTACCTCTCATCTGAGCAAGGGATTGGCTTGCCTCCTTGGATCTCATGGAGACATACTGTCACGTCTCCATCCACCCCTTTCACAGGAAATTCCTCCGCTTCAAGGTGCAAGACCAACACTACCAATAAAAGGTGTTCCCCTTCGGCCTGTCCCCAGCCCCTCGAGTCTTCACAAAGTGTGTCGCGGTAGCAGCAGCGCACCTCGGAAGGCAGGGCATTGCCGTCTTCCCATACCTCGACGACTGACTCCTCTCGGCACCATTGGCTCTGGAGGCACGTGTAGTGATGCGGAGGATGACCAAGTTGCTGTCCGACCTCAGATTCCTCCTGAACTTGGAGAAGTGCCAGCTGGAACCGCAGCAGCAGGTGCAGTTCATAGGCGCTGTCATCGACACCCGCGCTTCAAAAGCCTTCCTGCCTGAGCAGCGTGCAGCGACCATAGTATCCTTAGCCAGAGGGATGTCAGCATCCAAACTAACCTCGGCACGATCCATCCTCTGCCTCCTGGGACACATGGCTGCAACCACCTCTGTCCTCCTGCTTGCATGGCTGCACATGAGAGGTCTCCAATGGCACCTATGTGACAACTGGAATCAGTTTTCACAGCCTCTGACCACACGGGTACCCATGGAAAGCGCGGCAATAGAAGGCCTCTGCTGGTGGACCCACCAGCCCACCTCACATGGGGCAAAAGCCTCCAACAGCGATGGCACCAGATCGTCCTCACGACAGATGTGTCCTCCACAGGCTGGGGAGCACACTTTCTGCATCTCAGCACCCAAGGAACATGGACAACCAAGGAACAGAGCCTCCACATCAACCTGCTTGAGCTCAGAACCATCAGGTATGCCTTGAAGGCCTTCCAAACACAGTTGAAGGGGAAAGTCATCCTCATCCAAATGGACAATCAAGTAGCCATGTTCTACCTCAACAAACAGGGCGGCACGGGGTCCAGGTCCCTTTGCAAGGAAGCAATTGCGATCTGGTCCCTGGCTCTGGCCAACGGATCCCTCCTCCAAGCCTTTTACCTCCCCAGGGAGGAGAACACCCTAGCCAACCAGCTGAGCAGACAATTGGAGCCACACGAATGGTCCCTACATCCGGAAGTGGCCAAATGCATCTTCCAACGGTGGGGGACACCGTATCTCGACCTCCTTGCAATGGAGAACAATTTGAAGTGTCGCCTCTTCTGCTCCAAGCACCCTTCCAGCAAGTGCCTAGTTCAGGATGCATTCGCCATGTCATGGAGGGACTGGTCTCCAGCGTATGCCTTTCCTCCCAATCCTCTGATCTCTGCAACACTGCAGCGCATCGTCTCGGATAAGGCACACGTTATCCTGATCGTGCCCTACTGGCCCCGCCAGATGTGGTTTCCCCTCCTTCCTCACTCAGAAGAACGGGACCACGCTACACCACAACCTGCAAGCCCTCGCCTTGACAGCATAGAGATTGAGCGGAGACACTTGTCAACCCTGAATTTGCCGACAGAGGTACAGCACGTGGTTCTGGCAGCAAAACATCCATCCACCCGCAAATCTTATGGCCTCAAATGGAAACGCTTCACCATCTGGTGCGCCTCCCGAGGACTTGATCCAGTCTCCTGTCCCATACCGATGGTCCTCAAGTATCTCACGTCCCTCTTCGAACTCGGACTAAAGACACAATCCATCAGAATACACCTGTCTGCAATTGCATCTCTCCACTCCGGTGGAGCAGGGGACAATGCCTCCATTGCATCTCTTCCCATCGTGTCTCAATTCATGAAGGGCCTTTCCAATCTTAGGCCCCTGCTACGACCACCGGTGCCAGCCTGGGATCTCAGCAACGTCCTCCAACAGCTGACACTGTCGCCATTTGAGTTGCTGCAAACGGCAGACATAAAATTCGTCTCTTGGAAGGCGCTCTTCCTCATTGCAATAACCTCTGCCCAGAGGATCAGCGAGCTCCAGGTCCTGGTGTCCCATCCTCCGTACACACAGCTCCACCCTAACCGTGCATCCCTGTGCACCCACCCGAGGTTCCTACCAAAGGTGGCCACCTCCTTCCAAATCAACCAGACCATCGACCTTCCCTCCTTCTTCCCGGAACCTCATGCGTCCGAGGTGGAGGGTAGGCTTCATACCTTAGACTGTTTCAGAGTCCTGCACATCTACCTGGACAGAACAGCAGGCATAAGACAATGGACCCAGCTCTTTGTGTCCTACTACCCCAACAGACCTGGAAGACCCGTCACCAAGCAGACCCTGTCATTCTGGATAATGGCTTGCATCGCCTTCTGCCTGGGTCGGGCTGACTCCATCACAGGGGACTGGGTAGGAACGCACCAACTAAGGGCACTGGCGGCATCCTTCATCAACCTGCGCTCCGTCCCTGTGAACGACATTTGCAAAGCCGCCACCTGGTCCTCTGCACTCACCTTCCAGAAGCATTACTTCTTGGACCTCGAGGCACAATCTGACAGTGCCTTTGGTCAGGCCGTCCTCATAGTGGCTGTCGGAACGCCCCTCCCTCATTAGACGGAGTACGGCAAACTGGAACTGAGTAGACTCACAGCCTTAAATGTCAATGTTTGCAACCTTGCACAGTCACTTGTAACCGGCCACTGTTGCACACTGAGTCTATGGGGTTTGTCTACAAAACTGCAGTAGCGGTTCGCAATCGTTATCGGAGCCGCAGACCCATTGAAATCAATGGGGCCATGGCTCTGATAACAATCGTGAACCGCTACCGCAGCTTTGTAAACAAGCCCCTATGTTTACAACCCTGCACTGTTGCACAGTTTTTTACACCATGTTTGTGTTATATCAATATATATATATATTGTGGGCCGGCAGTCCTACTAGGCGACTGCCTAGTAGGGGCAGCGGGCCATATTACTTGTGTCTTGCTTCAGCCTGGTAGCTGAGGCCCTTAATTGTGTAGTTGTGGGGCAGTTAAAGCAGTCCAAGTGGAAATAGACCAACACAGGAAAATTTATTTCTAAATTTTATTTTAATCATCAAGTTTGCAAATTGGACCTTGGCAGAAGGTTCCAAACCATTAACAGAAAGTGAGGATATTTTCTCCAACAAAAAGCTTCTTTGTAAAGGTACTTCAGCAGTGCTATAACAAATCAGTTTCCTTCAGTCTTTGAAACAAAACAAGTTTCCTTTTTCATCCAAACCAAACACAGTTGAAAAATCACTGTTGCAAGTAAAGTCCGGCTAACCTTATTAGCTTCTCCCAGCTGTTTCAGGTAAGCTTGAAAACAGGCTGTACTTTTCAGCATAGGAACTAAACTGCTGTTGGAACAGTTTCATAGCACAAGTACTATTTCAGCTTTAAAATGAGACTTCTCTCTTTCTAGCACTTCACAGTATCAACTGCTCAGCATAACTACTTCTTGGCTTTCTTTATAATATCTAATAAATGCTTTCTAAGCACTTCTCATGCACAATGAGCATTCCATTGAGACTTCTGTAGAATCTGAATCCCCTTTATAGAATTCCACCTCCATTTCTTCCTCAGTGCTACAAGGCTCAGGGACTGGGATACGTTCAGGGATTTCTAGTTTCACTTTCCTTAAAAGCTTAAAAAGTTTTCCCCAATGAACATTCCTTCTTCCCTCTGGAATAATGTCAGTGCTCCTAGACTTCCTTCCCTTTAGTGAGTCACTTAAAGGTACTATCTGGTTTACCTTGCTTGTAGAAACCTTCCTTTTATCAGGCTTTCTAAAAGGCTCCGTTTCTGGCTCAGAGTCTGAGCTGCTTGCTTCTGAGTTAGAACTATAGTCCTGGAACTCTCTCAAGCTTCTTCCCGCTCTTCTCTGGCCCTGCCACTCGCTTTGGCAGTTCTGTCTGCTTCTCCTGGTTTCCCCAGTTCTCTCAGCTCTGCTGTGCTCTCTCTCTTCACTTGCTGACTGACCACGTTTAAATGTTTGCCAGCATGCTTCCCTTTCTGACCCCACCCTCTCTCTCCCTGCTGTTGCCCTGGAGACTGGGTGTGGCTTCAGGCTAGCCTTGCAAGCGTGTGTTTCAGTATTACTTTCATTTTGGGACCTGTGCTTAGGTGAGCCCATCCCCCTCTTAAGAGAAAAACCTTCTTTTTTTTTCTCTTTCCCAGGTCTGTGCTGCACCTGCCTCACCACAATATATTGCACAATGCTGCACTGTTTGCATGGCACCATGTTATGTTTGCACTACTATGAACTGTTGCACCACACTGTCACACTGTTAGGTTTTCACCTAACGAATAAAGCACCTCAAATGCCACTCGCTTCCGACTGCATATGTCTGTCTGCCTCCCTCATCCACCACAGCGCGCTCTCGCGTAGCTAGGGAGACACCTGGTGTGGCTGATGCTTCCTACTTGTCCATGGAGAAAGCATGGTTACTTACCTGTAACGGGGGTTCTCCGTGGACAGCAGGATAAGTCAGCCACACGTCCCACCCACCTCCCCTGTTTGAGGTTGGCTGACCGGCTCGCTCCCTAGCCCAAAGTCGGAGCTAGTTAATCACTGGCTGGGCTAGGGGCGGGCCGGGGAGGTGGGGCCACCTACTCATGCTCAGAAATCTGAGCTTTGGAGAGCACTTCCGTACATGGCGCTGCCCAGAGGACGTCACCTGGCGTGGCTGACTTATCCTGCTGTCCAAGGAGAACCCCCATTACAGGTAAGTAACCATGCTCTATTAGAGTGTAAACCTTCTGGGGACAGGGGAATACTGCACCTAAATGTAGTTTGCCTTGAGCTACACTGTAAAAAATATATATACATACATGCACATTTATATATTTGGACCCCCAGCGATCCTCCTTCTAGAGCTCAGGAATTATTATAATTGATTTTCTGTGTATGTGTCTTGTTTTTTCCTTCCTGTTAGAAGGGCTAGGTAAAGCTTAAGAATGCAGGTTGGAATCTAGGTAGGAGGGACTTCCCTAAAAGGGCTACAACAGTACATACAGTATATCAGAGTAATATTAAGTACAAGTTATATATTCACTGGCTGCTGCTGAATCTATACCTGTATGATTCTAAAGCTTAGGCTGTTTAAATTGCTAAACAGCCAGATTCTTTCTGTGTATAAAGGGGTCAAGCTTAGGCAGGGAGAGCATGAGATAAAAAATTAGCATGCTCATTCCATCCCAAACGTAGATCCCCTCTGTACGTCCAGTTTGAGCCAGACATTCAGAGGGGATTGCGATTCTGATCCCGCGGGGCACATCTAGCCCCATGGGATCAGAATCGTGAACAGTCCTGTACGTGCAGGCCAGGAGTGCAATTCAGCCCAGCCAGCACATACAGGACCTTCCCGGCTAACTCAGTCAAGGCTCTTCAATGGAGCCACAGCACCGTGGTTCCATTAAAGAGCCATGATGCCAGCTGCTGGACTCCAACACTGCATTCCCCACAGCCTGACCCCTGATCTGGCCTCCTAAGGCCAGCATAGGGCTGCGGGGAATGTCTTCGGGCCCCCCCTGCCCCATCCGCACCCCGAGCCACCAATCCTGGATGTATGGGGAAGTTATTCCACCTTTGAGATGGAATAACTTCTCCGTACAATTCGCTGGCCCTGGACATACAGGACCAACATTAGAATCAGCCTTATACGTCCAGGGCTGGTGACCACCCACCACCCGCCCAGACTCCGCCCTCAAGCTGCCCCTTCCCCGCCCCGTCTATCTTCCCCACACAACTGGTGGGGAGGTTAGCTGTGGCGGGGTAGGCACAAATAGCGGGGATGGACATCCCGTTGGGTCGTCCATCCCCACTATTGGTGGCACAGAATAACCCCCCTGTCCGTTTACAGTCCAGTGCAGAAACATGCAAGAAAAACTCTAATGCAGGCATAAGCACTGCACAGCGGCCTTCAGTAATGCCAGTGCACTGCGACTTGGTAACGAAGCAATTAGCTATGCAGGAGGCTACAAGGCTGAACCTAATGTGAGATTTTAATGTGAGGTCTAAGGGGGTGTTAAGAGTTGGCTCAAGATCTGCTGTCAGTACTGGTGAAGAATTGATGCCTATTTCTTCAGCGTACAGCCCCTGCAACTTACGTCTAGCTTTTCTGAAGAGAGGTCAAGGGAGGTTGCTGGAACAATGCTATGCGCATGTGCTCGATTCTTTCTGGCGCATAAATAGCAATATTATTCAGAGCAGATGTTCTTCTCAGAATAACATTGCTGTGCACCAGATAGCAGTCCGGCACATGGGCACAAGTGCTTTTCTGTGCTGCAGGATAAAGGTGTTGCCAATGCAGACCCCTGTGCTCATGTACCTGGTTTCTTCTCCTGGTTTGGCACAAACCTCTTTTGTACAGAGCTAATTTGCATGTTGTTTGCTTACACTATGGCTGTGCAAAACATATGCACTACACCTGTATGAGGAAACTTTGCACTAGGGCTTTAGTGCCAGCCTCTCATGCAGGGCGGAGTGAAATTTTTATAAGGAGGCACCTAGTTAAAGTACTTTTTAAGGTGCCTAGGTTAAGCCAATTTTATAAAGACAAGTAGACGCCTACTCGTAATTTGCAGAATTGTGCCTTAAGTTCAGTCATGGACAGTTACACAGCCCTAGAGCTGCTATAAGTGCCTTTGCTGTTATTTTTCCATAATGTGCAATATCACATTTGACAATCTCTTTGACAATCTCCTAAGAGACACAGACAACATAAAAAACGGATTCCTGCTAGTGTTCATGGACATCTCGGTGGCCTTCGACACTGTGTCACATGCTAAGCTATTACAACGCTTACAACAGATAGGTCTATGCAAGAATACCCTGAAGTGGTTTACATCATATCTGGAAGGGCGAACGCAACAAGTCAAATGCAACAAAAAGAAAATCACTACAATTCCCCGTCACGCAGGGAATACCTCAAGGCTCAGCCCTATCTTCAATGCTCTTCAACATCTACATACAGCCCATATGCAACATCATCAAGCACCACAAACTACACTACCACATTTATGCTGACGACATCATGGTTTACGCTCCAATCAACTTACTAGTACTAAACACTACAACAATAACAAAATGCCTCAAAGACATGAATGACTGGCTCATAGCCAACAACTTAACAGTCAACTACGACAAAACTGAGGCAATGTTCGTTACCAGGAACCCCACCTTCATACCCCCACAAACTATCAGCATCCTAGACAAACACATAGTAGTCAAAGAAGAAGTTAAGTATCTGGGCATAACCCTAGACAGAGCTCGGAACCTAAAATCCCACATCACCAAAACTGCAAACAAGGCATATCATCGATTGAAAGCAATCAGACAAATCAAACCAATGCTCCATCAAGACCACTTCCGCACAGTGTGTCAAGCATTCACAACACCGCTGCTTGATTATGGAAACTCACTATATCAAGGCCTTCCTCAGCAGACACTCCACCCACTACAGATGGTACAAAACACCACAACATGCATCATTACAGACACTCCAAAGACTGAGCACATCACTCCCGTCCTACAACAACTACACTGGCTCCCAATGGAGGCAAGAGCTAAATACAAAACAATCATGATCTTCTTCAAAGTCATTCACCATTTCTCAGCAGACGTACTCCAAAATGTTATAACAAGGGACATCAGCAATAGACCAAGAAGAACTAACAACAACAACATGATCGGCACACCTGCAGGCTATCACAAAACCAAACAAACAACTTCAAAAAGAGCACCATCACTACTGGCATCCACACAATGGAACTCCCTACCAACGAGCCTGAGAGCTTTAGATGACCTCACAGACTTCCGCAAAGACCTCAAAACATTGTTATTTATAGAAACCTATGAGCATTCAGGCAATATCCCCTACCCAAACAGAAACACTACTACCTCCGCCAACTAAACATACGCCCATCCTACCCACACACACAAATCTATCATACCACATTATTAAATACCTTTATGTTAAATGTTACCTCATATGTACTGTCTAAATACTGTTAAGTAACTGCACTGTCTAAATGTTTACACGTACCCTAATGTTAAATGTAACTACCTCCAATTGTGATGTGACATGACCACCTTGATTGAAGGAAAAGGTGGCATACAAATCTGTCTAAATAAATAAATGATGCTTCCATAGTTGATGATTGGTGTAATGAGTGCCTGACATACATCCCTAAAGTCACTGTGTTCAAGCAGTGGGTGGAGATTTTGAACTGCTTTCATTTTATGGTATGCTGATTTTATGATCTTTTGATGTGAGAATGGAATCTTAGCCTTTGGTCAAGGGTTATGCCCAAGTATTTAACTTGAAGAGTTATGTTGGCCAGGCTTATGGTGGCTGGGGAAGTGAATGTTGGGTTCTTTGTTATGTGGAGTACTTCTGTCTTACTAGGATTAATGACACAGTCCAAAGACGTGATGAGGTGGAAAAACAACTTTTATTCAATCATAGACCTATAGTCAACCCGACACAGGCCGTGTTTCGTAAAACCTTCGTCAGGGGTTGATCAGGTAAGGTACTAAAACATAAAAACATAAAATACTAAATAAAAACATAATAATAATGAGACATTGTGTAAGAACAGATGGCTAAAACTTGATCAAAAACCACATATATGTACATTAACATAAATATCATAAATAGTTAAAAATTACATACAAAAATCATCTACAACCAATAAGAAGGGTAAAAAGTGCAAATGGAACTCAATAAGATTAACCAGTGAACTATAAATAATTTAAAAAATGAGATCACCTATTTATATTACCTAGGTATCATGACCCAGATGGCTACCAGGTGGGGCAAATATATTTAAAACTCTAGGACCAATACCGTGTATTATCAATAGAAAGCCAGTATATTAAAAAACGTTGTCCTTAAACCATATAAATAGGCGATCTCATTTTTTAAATAGTTTTTTTAAAAAAGTAATGTTTTCAGCTGAAAATTCTCCGTTGTTTGCGAAGTGCCCCGTTTCTCTTATATTAGAGTACCATTGGCTTTGGCATTGGCACATTTACGTCACATATACAATCATTTATAGTTCACTGGTTAATCTATAGCACTAGATAGTTTCCCGAGTGGGTGAGGAAGATATGCCACTTTACAATTAACGTTTGGAGATTATTTATTGCTGGTATACCCATCGCTTTGAGTCTCTGAGTATCAGTTATGAATTTTCCTGTAGTGGCCTCCCCTTCTCACTCCTGCTGCTTTCTGTTTCTGTTTCTTCACTGGGACATATTAAGTTGCTTTTTATCATTTTTAACAGTTATGTGGTTATCAATTGTATGGTTTATTTATTTAATTATTTCATTATCTGTTTTAGCCATACAAGCACAATCCTACGTAAATGATCATTGTTTGCTGTGCTTTCTGTGCTACATGAAGGTATTTATTATATGATATGTTTGTTTGTCACACCTCTCCCCCTCTTTTTATCTATTTACTTATTTATTTAATTAATATCCCCCTTCTTTTAATCCTGTGTTTTCATTACGTTACAGTATTTATCAGTTGATTCAGATTGAGTTTTAATTATTTATTGAGTTCCATTTGCACTTTTTACCCTTCTTATTGGCTGTAGATGATTTTTGTATGTAATTTTTAACTATTTATATTTATGTTATTAATGTACATATATGTGGTTTTTGATCAAGTTTTAGCCATCTGTTCTTACACAATGTCTCATTATTATTATGTTTTTATTTAGTGTTTTATGTTTTTATGTTTTAGTACCTCACTGATCAACCCCTGACGAAGTTTTTACGAAACACGACCTGTGTCGGGTTGGCTATAGGTCTATGATTGAATAAAAGTTGTTTTTCCACCTCATCACATCTTTGGACTGTGTCTACAACATATACGTGATTCCTTGCCCCACTTGTGACAACATATACGTGATTCCTTGCCCCACTTCCTTGCCCCACAACCTCTTACTAGGATTAATGGCCAGGTTGTGGTCTTCGAGCCATTGGGAGATAGATTCAAAGCATCTTCCTATTGTGATATAATCTGGATTTTCTGTGGAGATTGATGTGTAGATTAAGATATCATCAGCATAGAGATGATAAAGAATGTTATGATTCTGGATTATAGTACATAGTGGTTGTATGAAGATGTTAAACAGTAGAGAGAATAGGGAAGAGTCTTGTGGTAGGCCTTGGTTCTGCTTATAGGGGTGCAAAGTAAGTGGCTCTACTTTTACCTGTTGGTAACGGTCCTCCAGATAAGATTGGAACCCCACTCTAGAGTTTTTTCTCTTAGAACAATTGCATGAAGTTGTGATAGGAGGTTATGGTGGCTTATCAAATTGAAGGCAACAAAGATGTCTAGGAAGACCAGTAGAAATCCCTGTGTAATCTTTTCTGTTCCTTTGACTAAGGTGTCTAGGAGGGAGGGCAGTAGGATTTCAATGCTGTGGAACAGTCTAAAGCCATGCTGCTGAAAGTTGAGGGGGGCATGGGAGTCAATATAATCTTGTATCTGTAGTACCATTTTCTTAATGATCTTGGCCATGAACAGAATATTGGATATGGGTCTGTAGGAGGCTGGGGATGCTGGGTCTGCTGGGGCATTTTTTAGTAGTGGTCTGATGGAAGCACGCTTAAGGCTTTTGGGCATGTAGCCTAGAGATAAGGATAACTGCACTATGTCTAGCAGGATTGGCTTGAGTTCATACTTACTAAGCTTAATCCAGGAGACTAGTATGGGTCCAATTGGGAGGCAGTGGTGTAGGTCAGTAAGCAGTATTCACTTTGGGCAGCAACATATGCAGTCTGATGGTCTGGGTTCTTGGAGCATCTCTATTTGCATTTCAGCTGTTGGAACTTGAGTTTCTTTAAATCAGTTGAGTACCATGGAACATGGTGATGTCTCGTGATGGTGTTTGCATTGTGGGGTGGAGTCGCATAAGATGAGATGACATTATACCAATTGGAAATTAAGGAGTCAAGGTCAGTTGGATCTGAGTAAGCCAGTGAAAGAATTTCATTGAAGAATTAATTATTTTAGAAGGGAAGAAATCTGAATGCATGATGTGACGAAAAGTTAAGGATCAGTGTGTTGGGGAGCTGAGGTAAAAAGAAGGTGATCATATTATGATCTGACCATGGCATTGGAGATTTTTGCATAAGTGAGGAGATATGTTGGTAAGGCCCGTTGGCTAAAATGAAGATAAGGGAGGAGTGGCTCAGTGGTTGGGACAGGTTACCTCAGCCCAGAAGGCTGGGGGTTCAATTCCCACATGGGGACAAGCAACTTCAGGCTGGAGGGACTAGGGTCTCTAGTCCCATGGCTACTCCTTGTGGCTTTGGGCAAGCCACTTAACCCTCCATTGCCCCAGGTACACTTAGATTGTGAGCCCATCAGGGACAAGGGAATAAAAAGTACCTGTTAGTATACAGGTAGTGGAGTGGAGGAGTGGCCTAGTGGTTGGGGCAAGGTACTTCAGGCCGGAAGGTCAGGGGTTCAAATCCCACTAGAGGACAGCAACCTTGGGCTGGAAGGACTGGGGTTTCTAGTCCCACAGGTGCTCCTTGTGGTCTTGGGCAAGCCACTTAACCCTCCATAGCCCATGTTCCCTGTAAAATAGTTATCTCCAAGTTATAATGCCCTGTTCAATGTAATTTCAGTTTGTTCAATGTAAACCGCACTGATGCAGAATAGCGCGGTATATAAGAGAATATAAATAAATAAAATAAATAAATAAACATGTAAACCACACTGATTCTAAAGAGCACAGTATAAAAATTAAATAAGGTCTAAGATTCCTCCTTTGT
This sequence comes from Ichthyophis bannanicus, assembly GCA_033557465.1. Taxonomy (NCBI): domain Eukaryota; kingdom Metazoa; phylum Chordata; class Amphibia; order Gymnophiona; family Ichthyophiidae; genus Ichthyophis; species Ichthyophis bannanicus. The sequence continues at coordinate 110,209,559 of CM066049.1, read as the reverse complement.
TGTGGATTGGGTCTATTTGTTTGAACTGAAGAGCTTCCATGGTATCGAGCTAACTGTAGGTGATCTATATGATAGGCAGAGTGTTAAGTGCATATTGGAAATGGTGAGGGAATCAAGGTCACCTGTGGAGATGAATTTGATGGTTTTGAATTGGAGATCATCCTTAGCAATTATTAGTACCCCTTCTACTCTCTTCACTCTTCTGGACAACTGAAGAGATGGTATGATGGAATGGTGAGCTAGTTAACCAGAACATTGTCAGATTCATTGAGCCATGATTCAGGTATGCACATAATATCAATGTGGTTGTCTCTGATATAGTCAGCTATTATTGGGATTTTTTGCGGGCTAAGTGTGCATCGATAGCACATTTGAGCAGCTGATTGCAGGATGAATTTGAGGGGAATCGATCTGGATCTTGATTAGGTTGCATAAATCCCTATTCTGTGGTTTGTAGAGATGGAGCTGTAGTCTAGCATTGTGAGAACATTGTATGATAGGGATAAGGGTAGATGTGGCGAGTGCAGTCGCTAGGATATTATTAAAGCAGCACAGACTTTGCATAGTCATGTGCAAAACTAATTTATCTATAATGGCATTGGATTGTGTGGTAAGGAGAGTGCAGCTCAGCATGGAAATAAAAGAGAAAGAACTTTTTCTTCTTTTCGGGGGATGGGTGCACTAGAACACATACACCACAGCAAACTCCCTGAGAGAAACCAAGAGGGTAGAGCTAGGTTTAAGCCACTCCCAGACTCCATGACAACCCCAGGTAAGAGTAGGAGGTACAAGTGGGTGGAGTCAGAGAGGGAGGTGCCCTGCTCAACGCTTAAGTTTGAGAAAACAAACAAAGTTGAGAGAAGCAGTCAAGGGAGAAGCAGCCCAGAGAAAGGCAGCCAAGCAAGAAACAGCCAAGAGAGAAGCAGCCACAAAGAGAGCAGCAGCAGAGACAAGAGCAGCCAGCACTGCAGCCAAGGAAGCTACAGAGAAGGTTCCAGGCAGAGGACCAAACAGACTGGCAAGAGGGAGAGAGAGAAAAGGTTGGCTTTGAGAAGGCTAAGGCAAGAGTGCTTAGACTCCTCTGATGAAGGGTCTGTCTGCAGGCAGCAGAAGCCCCAGGAAGGGAAGTGGAGGTCTTACCCTGATTCCCTGTCTAGCTCAGAGGCAGAGAGAGTCACAAGCCACAGAAGCCTCAGCCAGGAAGGTGCTGCAACAAGACTCCAAGGTAGGAGAAAGAAAGCAGTAAAGCCAAAACCCTGTGTTTCTTGCTCTGACTCTGAAGAGAGGTTTAGGCCTGAGAAAACCCGGATTAGGAAGAAGGGGTTTTCAGGAGAAACTGAACAGGAGAAGCCCGTTGAAGTCCTACCTAGAGGAGAAGGGGCCATTCAGTGGAATAGGCTGTTTAACCTGTTAAAGAACATTAAGCATAAAGTGCCTGAGCGTTTTCAAACTTTGCCAAGATACAGCTCAGCAGAAAGCATGGAGGTAGAAGGTAAAGAAAGTGACTTGACTTCAGCTTGTTCTGAGATGGACTGTGATATGTGCATTGTGGCTAAGTAATGAAAGCCGGAGAGCAGTGAGAAGTTAGGAATTGTAAATACATGTGCTTTATGATTACGGAATTGAGAAGCATCATAAAGGGAAAAGAAAAGAAAGCCTGTGTAAATAATTCTACTACAACACTGGTTGTAAGCTTTGCTTTAATGGGAGAAGATTATCCTTTATTTTCTTTGACTTGAGTGTACAACTGCTTGAAAGATTTGTTACCCGCTTGCCACGGAAGCTAATAAAATTCCTGTGTGCTTTGAAACAACCACTTGGTTCATTTATCTCTATACACAACTACAATCCTTGGTAAAGAGGAATTCAAGATGGCTTCCCGTCCCTACTAGGCGACCGCCTGGTAGGGGCGCGACCGCCACAGTTGTTATACAGGGAAGGGGAACAAAGAGCTTTTCCTAAGGAACAGAAGAACCTCAAAGCTTAAATGATCTCACTACTCAGGTACATTTCTTTTTTGTACCAACCAGATGTATAGGAAGAGACATAACTTTATTGATAAAATAAGACAGATTCCAGAGTTCTTGATGACATGCTACATTTATAACCTCAGCAATACATAAACCTTATAGACAAACCAATATTTTGAGGCGTGAACTTTTGAGGTCAAAAGTCTACCTGCCTTTGTCATTTTTGCTACTCCAGACTAACATAGCTACCATCTCAGAATTTTCAACATGTTGGGACAAAAGAGCAACCTATGAAGGGCTCCATTGGAATTGGTGAGGGTAGGCCCAACAGTGATGGTGAGGACAGGTGGGGGACAGCACAGTAATCATTCGCAAAGGGCAGCAAAAAAGGTAGCAATGGCACTGATGCCAAGAACCACATATGATCCCGGCATTGAATATCCGGGTCTAATTTCAAATGGCAACGGCCATCTGCTTTGCAAGCACTGGCCATCATCATTGAATATCGGCCCCTATGTATTATGCTCTCAACTAATGCTCTGCCCATGTGAACATCTACTGGTAAAGTGTGCATCATCATGTCAACATGCATAGTTTTATGCTAGTCATTATTTTATAAGAGGCCATAAGCACATGTAGAAGGCCACTGACTCATCTTAATGACTAAAATCCCGGCAAAGTAGGCACCCCCCTTATACAATGACCCCCTTAGTGGCAGTATTCAGCTACTAAATGGATAATTTGTCCATTTAGGTTAGGCCTACTGAAGAACAGACCTATCGTATATGGACAGTGCCAGAACAGTGACTGTTCTATCTGTATCCTTAGTGCTACTGCCTAGACGGATAACCACACGGAATTTACCAGTTAAGAATGTTGCTCAGCGTTTAACTTTATTAGGTCACTCCACCAGTTCAAAATTGACCCCAAATACTATCTCCTATCTTTATTTTTCTACTATAAGGGATACTGTAAAAATAACCCCAAATTGTTTCACAGAATATCAGGGGGGAACATTTTTACTGATAGCATGTGTATACCAAATGTAACCCCAACCAACTTTACCTTCTCATTTACCAAAGCTATTTATTTCATATTCTGGGTTTCTTTTGCTCATCTTTTTGGCGCTGCGTTGAACCTGTGTGATGGGTAGAGAAAAACCAAAGGGATAAGTATATAAAATAAATATATAAACAGATGCAGAAAAGGAAAAACTCTTTATAATGCGGAGGAGGGAGAGGTGAATCTTAGTAAATTAGACCTAAACACCATAAGAGATTCTGAAAGGCTGATCAGAGAATGAGAACAAGACATCCACATTGGTAACATAGAAATACTTTCAACTAAATTAATTCATTACTATCAATGTAGCGCTAATGATACAGTATTGCTTAGTGGCTTGTAGGCAGAGCTTTGTCTAATGATACTGTACATTAAGAAGAGTTTTCTGCTACGGACATTAGAGCAGATTCAAGTCACAAATATTGCACGTAATACTATATGTTACTTCCTTGTCAAAGGTAGCACTATGACAAGCACAAAATAGCAACTCCCATTGCTTTCCCCAATACACAATGACAGCAAAGGCTCGGTAAGTTTAAGCAAGACTCCATGGGCGTTGGGAAAACTTCAGAGAGTTCCTAAATGCTTCTATAGCTGAATTGAAATATTGAATGAGCAGCTGTACCATATGACTGACATTCCTGCTTCTTGCCTTCTAGATTTCTGGGTTCAGATTGCGGCCAACAGCTAAAACAAGATTAGGAAGTTCCTATTCTCAAGAGGTAAGAGCAGCACAGGTCATAAAACTTCCATATGGCAGATTTGGCACTTTTTATGGAGGTCTTAGGTTTAATTATCATAGAGACACGTTTCATTTCTCACTCGGAAAGGCTTGGGTTCTCCTGTAGCAAAGATTGGCAGTGCAATTGAATGGAAAGTCTGAATTAAGTTGGCCTAATAGACAAAGTGACTTTACAGTGGCTAGCACTCTCACTTTGTCTTACTTAAGTCATGCTTAGATGCCTCAGTCACTGTTAAGAATGTAACGTTGGCTTTCTGGAGTGTGGTTACAGTGAGATGTGCATATTAATGGCGAGAAATTATCATTATTACCACAATAACTGGATCATATACTAGAATCTATATCTGAGTGCTTTTAAGAAATGCAAATTGCACTGAAAGCAACAGAATATGATCTGAGCGAATCCTTCAGTTAAAAGCAATCAAGCTAATATTTAAAAGCATGTAGCCAGGCTAACCACATACATAGGGCTTTTTAACATCTGGGCCATTTGAATCATTTAAAAATTGTCATTGTTGGGGCATTTCAGGGCTAACTAAAATGTTATTTATTTTAGTTATGATATGTGAAGGCACATTGAGCCATTTATGTGGTTACAGTGACATACAAATGGAAACCTTTGCAAATGTATGTCAATTTTAGAGGAGAGGGTGGGCACATATAAGTCCAATGTAAAAGCAATGTATCTCTGCCTCCCACCATGGATGTGCATGCTATATCAAAGAAGGATGCCCAGGAACTCATGGGGACAGGCACCCACGTGCAGCGGGAGGAGTCATTCCAGAAAGATAAATTAGGGAAAAATTAGCTTCAGGAACCTGGCAACTTGCACATGTAACTTTGCCATCTTGCAAATCTAGGTGCCACTAATTAACCAGAGGCCTCTATCCTTCTCTCCTTGTGATTTTGTTATAAACTGCATTATGGTGCTTGCTTTTTCTTTTTGAACATACATTTTGCATTCACAGAAGCCCCTCCTCAACAATGGGTGTGGAGCAGAGGTAAGACATTCACCCACAGAACTCAATATATATATTTTTTAAAAAAAGCTGATTCTGATCATCTCACCGACAAGAAACATTCTCCAGTACCAGGCATATTGGGAACTAATATAAAACCCTACTAAAGTCACTAAGATCTGCAAGGCCAAATCTACCATACCATACCAGCATACACTTCCAGAACTCATACAATAAGGGGCCTACCAAGAAAAAAGCAGCACTATAAACACTGCAATGGGCCCCAAAACATCCATACACCTATTTGAAAAGCTGAACAAGTCAAATTACTACAGTATAGATCCTTACATACAAACTCCATGTTAACAGAACACCTGGCCTTGGTCGCCCACTCAGAACACAGACCCTCATCAAGTACAGAATAAGTGACCTAAAGCAAAAATAAAAATATGTAGACAAAAATTAAAATGAAAACCCAAGAAGCCAGACTCCGCATGCGGTGCCACACCAGATAAGAGGTGCAGTTCCCCATACTGTGTGAAATATAGATAGCACAAAGTCCAATCACTAAATTGAAAATAAAATTATTTTTTATACCTTTGTTGTCTGATGATTTTTGATCATGCTGGTCCCGATCTGAGATTTCCGTTTTCCTCTGTCTTCTCTTAGCTCTTTTTCTATGGTCTATAGTCCATCTGCCATATCTTGTCCCTCCTATTGCTTTCTTCATTTTCTTCCATCAGCATTTTTTCAGTCCCAGTAACTCTCTCTAGTATCAGCCCCCTTTACAGCCTCCCCTCCCAGTACCAACCCCCTTGCCTTTTCAGTACCACCACTGGTGTCTATTCTCTTCAGGCCCCCTCCTTCCCCATCGTCCAGCCACTTCTAGTTAAAATACCATCCCAGATATCAGTGAACTTCCAGTCCCAGTGTCCCCTCCCATGTCAGCTCCCTTCCATCTCCCCCTCTCCCCTGTCCATCCGCCTTCCAGTGCCATTCCCGGGTGTCAACTCCCTTCCAGCTTCCCCCCACCCCCATGTCTGCTCTGCTCCTTTCCAGCTCTCCCCCATCTGCTCCCCTCCAGGCCCCCATGTCTGCTCCCTTCCAGCTCCCCCCTCCATGTCTGCTCCCCTCCAGCTCCCCCCCATGTCTGCTTCCCTTCCATGCCCCCATGTCTGTTCCCCTCCAGGCCCTCCATGTCTGCTCCCTTCCAGGCCCCCCTTGTCTGCTCCCTTCCAGCTCCCCCCTCCATTTCTGCTACCCTCCAGCTCCCCCCCCATGTCTGCTTCCCTTCCAGGCCCCCCATGTGTCTGCTCCCCTCCAGGCCCCCCATGTGTCTGCTCCCCTCCACGCCCCCCCCTTTTCTGCTCCCTTCCCGGCCCCCCCATGTCTGCTCCCCTCCAGGCCCCCCATGTGTCTGCTCTCTTCCAGGACCCCCTTGTGTCTGTTCCCCTCCAGGCCCCCCCATGTGTCTGTTCCCCTCCAGGCCCCCCCATGTGTCTGCTCCCTTCCAGGCCCCGCCTTGTGTCTGCTCTCTTCCAGGACCCCCCTTGTGTCTGCTCCCTTCCCTCCTCCCCCCCCATCACCTCACTGATTTATCCTTTAAAATAAAAGCAACCGCGGGAACATTTCTCCATTCCCGTGGCTCTGCTTTCAAACTGATGGGTCGCTGCCTGCCTGCCTTCAATCTTCCTGGAGCCGGCGGAGTGGGAGGGGCCCAAGGTCATCACTTCCACCGCCCTTCCGCTTCCATTGCTGAAGCAGCCAGCAGCAATGGAAGCAGAAGGGCAGCGGAAGAAGACCTCAGGGCCCCCCACAGGCTCCAGGAAGATTGAAGGCAGGCAGGCAGTGAGAGTGACCCAGCAGTTTGAAAGCAGAGCCATGGGAACAGAGAAATGTTCCCGCGGCTGCTTTCTTTTGATTTTAAGTTATCGGCGGTTCTATCATAGGTAGTTTCTAGGGAGCGGCAAATAGTGCCGCCCCCTAGAAACTGCTGCCTGAGGTGACTGCCTCAGTTTGCCTAATTATAGAACTGCCCCTGCAGGTAACCAATGGAGGACAGCCAGGAGAGGAGAAACATGGTCATAACGGGATGAAAAGGTGAGGAGATGAGCAGCGGTATTCTGAAGGAGCTGAAGCCTGTGAAGTTGGTACTGTGGAGCCCAGCAAAGGAAATGTTACAATAATCCAATCTAGAAATAACAAAAGAGAGAAGAAGGGTGGTCAGTGAGGTGGAGGACAGAAAGGGGTGGACTGTTTGAACCTGTCGAAGATAGTAAAATGCCTGACGGGAAACTGAGGAGATGTGGTCAGAGAATGAGACGTCAGAGTCAAGTGTAATTCTGAGGTATTTAAAAGAGGACACTATGGGAATAAGGATGGAGGTGCAAGAAGGGGTTAAGGAGGGGGGGGGGGTGCCCCGAAAGTGATCCAGGTGGCAGAGGACTTAGAAGGGTTCAAAAGAAGTCCTCTTTGATAATGGCTTATTGACTTTTCCACCAGGAACTCATCCAAACCTGTTTTGAACTCAGCTACACTAACAGGTTTTACTACATCCTCTGGAGTTTGGTTACACGCTGAGTGTTACAGTAAATGTTCCACATTGTAGCTTCATTGCAAGTACCCTAGTTTTTCTACTTTTTGAAGGAGTAAAAAACTGATGTATATTTACCCGTTCTACTGCTGTCATTATTGTATAGACCTCTATCGTATCTCCCCTCAGCCGTCTCTTTTTCAAGTTAAAGTTCCATCAAGAATGAAATTATTGATTTTTTCAGTTCTCAAGATTTTTGTCTTCTTCCCATTATGATGCAGTCACATTTTAAGACTATGTTCTTTGATCTTGATAAGCAGATGTTTTAGATCATCTTCACTTTCAGCCAAAAACATGGTGTTGTCAGTGTAGCAAAGGTTGTTGAGTCTTCCACCAGTCTTCATAACTCGGTTGTCTTCATACTGTCCTTCTTTGTTCTGCATATATATTGAACAGGAATGGGGAACGTGTGCAGCCTTGTCATATACCTTTGCTGATTTTAAACATTCTGTGTTTCGTTGTTCAGTTTGAACTGTTGCTTCTTGATCAATATAGAAATGTTGTGCATGAGAACTATCAGGTGTTCTAGTATATCCCTGCTTTTTAATGTGACCCAGAGTTTTCCATATTTATGAAAGCAAAGGCCTTGCTATATGAGTCAATGAAACACATGTAGATATTCTTTTGGTATTCTTTTTTATTTTCAATGATCCTTCTCATATCCACATTGATTTCTCTTGTTCCTCACCCTTTCCTGAATCATGCTTGAACATCAAGCAGTTTTCATTTTAGGTATAGGTATAGTCTCCATTGAATGATCTTGAGTAGAATCTTGCTGATGTGTGGGAGCAGAGCTGTTGTGCAATAATTTTCACAGTCAATCGGTTCACCTTTCTACAGTATTGGTATGAACGCAAATCTTTTCCAGTCAATGGACCATGATGTTGTCTTTCCAATTTCCTGGCATAGACATGTAAGTATTATAACAGCTGCATCTGATTGCTATAATACTTCAATGAGAATGCTATCAATGACCAGTGCTTTGTTTGATACTGCTTTCAATGCTGCTTCGACAGTTCCTGGTCATAAGATAGAGATTGAAACAGCTGTTTGATCCACTTGCTTTTTATGCTATAATGATTGTATATTATTCCCACCTTTTCTTGATCTTCTCAACATCATTCAACATGGATCCTTGAGCATCTTGTAGCATTCCAATTCAAGGCTGGAATTTTCTGTTTAACTTTTGCAACTTTAGAATATACAGTTTTGTTCTCCCTCTAATATTTTCTGATTCTATATCCTTGTATGCATCATTGTAGTACTTCTCCTTGTCTCATCTTGCTGCACATTGGAAATTTCTGTTTAGCTCCATAATTATATCTCTTTCTCCTCTAACTTTAGCTTTACTGCATTTCTGAGCATTTTTCGGAGTTTCTTCGGTCATCCATTTTGGCCATTTTTGCTTTTTCATGTTTTACAGAGACTTTTACTTTCTTCAAGCACAACTTTCTTGATGTCATCCCATAGGTCTTCTGGTGCTCTGTCATTTGTATCCAAAACAGTGAATCGATTTTGCAAGCAGTCTTTAAATTCCTGTGGTATAATTTCGTGATCACATTTGTTGCATTCGTGGGTGGCTTGTTCTTGTCTAGCTTTAGCTTGAGTTTGCATACCCTATATTAGAAGGGAAGAACTTGTTAGTTATCCCAGACAGAAAAGGTATGAGATTGGAGAAATAGAGAAAGAGGGTATTTAGGGTTGTTGTACCTGACCTTTGGAACACACTCCCTGAGACCTTACGTGAAAATGTTTTTTTTTTAAATTGTACAGTTTTTATACAAGCTTTCTCATTTAACCATAGTGTTGTGATGCTGATAAATCCCTGAGAACTAGTAATACCCACCTGAATTTTGTTCTTAAGTGTGTTTATGCTGCTTCTCTTTAATGATAACAACAGACATGCACTTCACTTCAGGATTTAAGCAGATGCTGACATAAGAATGTGTGATGTGCAATTCACAGTATCACAGCTAATAAAATAGATGAAATGACTAACAAAATCTCAATGTAAATGATGCAAAATGGGCTATGATTTGAGCTTTATTCCAGAGATGAGTTACTGCTTTCGACACTGTAAATTATTATGAACTATGAAACAAAACGAAATTTGAATCTAGATTTTAAGAAAAGCATGACAGTTCCTCTACAAGATGCCAAGCATTGCAGCAAGGATGAATAGACTAAAAATACCATGTTGCACATAGTTGTACTAATGAGAGACACCCACTGAAAAGAAAGAGGTACCGTTGAATAGATTCTTTTGTCAGACTAGCCCTTGCAACCCAGATGGGAGCCCACCACCATCTGGTTCTGTAAGATTTACACCACTCCAGGTAAACAGCTAATGAGCAGTCTGCCAGTCTTAACTTCTATCAGGGGCCCTCTGAGATCAACCACAGCATTTGATAAAATATGCATATAACCATGTGGGGTGAACAGCAAAGACTTTCAAAATGATTCATGCAACCAAAAAATGATGTTGAAAAGCAAGTGATGAAACATTTGCAAAGCACAAGAAATTTAAAGCTGTTACTCTTAAGAATGTAGAAAATTAATTGATTTATGTGCAGGAAGGTCCATGCAAAGCAAGTGGTTATAGAAGCAGCAAAAGTTTCTAACTTTGATGTAGTGTAGCATGGAGGAGCTCATCGATTGCTTAGTGCAAAATTCTTTAAAAAAGGGCAATAGATAGAAAGTGGAGTCTTAACAGGTAAGAGCTAGAGATAGGAAGACAGGATAAATGAGTGAGATCAATTCAAACAACAAGCATTAAGCTCGCACAGGGGCATGTTTACTAAACCTGCGCCGGTAAGCGCATCTGGGCTGTGTTACCAGCACAGGGCTCATCGTTGACTGCTAGGAGACGTGTACATCCATCCCCCTGCAACCAGGCAAGTAGACTGCTACTGCAGAGTCTGGGCTATGGATGCAAATAACACCACCCATTGAGGAGGGCTATGGATGCAAATAATGCCACCGAGGTGGTGCCAGTTGCAGCCATGTTACTGGCACTTAGAGCAGTTGGCACAGGTCACTAATGCCCTGTCAGCCACGACATGCCCATGATCTGCCCCTGTTTCTTTTAGTCCCCGCCCAAATGAACACTATCAGGGTAGCACAGGGTTTTAGTGCTGAGACCCTGTGCTACGTTTTAGCACGGTGCCCAGACTGTGTGCCAACCCCACGCTGTCCTGCTAGCGCAGTTTAGTAAACATGCTCCACAATGAATAGATATGAAATGAAACCCCATCTCTCTGGATACTCTGTTGTGAACTTGGAATTTAGATCTGCATTGGTTGACCAGCATTCAGCAAAATCTGTTGGCCAAGTCAGTCCGCTGAATGGATTATTGCTCTGTATTTAGGTAAAGCAATAATGCAGCCTAGCCAATGTAGAATTAGTGCTAATTACTATGTAACTCGTTATGATGGGATTTAAATGGATAATACATTTTCTCTGCTGAGATCATTTAGACATGACTCATAAATCATTACATGAATACCCTCTAGATTTTTTTTTCTAATCTGCCAGTCAGCTTATGCTAGAATTTTCTAACAGATTTCAATTAAATACTTAAGATACAACTGTAGCAGGAACTACAGGCTAAATTCTGGTTTGTAAGGACAGAACAGATTAAGGAGGGCTCATACAGTCATATAACCTATTCTTATGCATTCTCTTTTGATGAGAAAGGAAAAATAATCAACTCTTTCCAAAAGATGATAGACAAAGACATTTTCTGGCAATGGGAAACATTTCGCAGTCAGTAGAATATATTGTATTTTGCAATGGCCCAGTGGAATGGAATTTCTGAAGGGGATAAAAGGTCACTGGAAAGTCACAAAAGACAACAAAGTGTAAAGACTGAGGCAGGAAGGGCAGGTAATTTTAATCCAATCTAGCCATTTACTTTGTTGGATGTGAGAAAACATTGGCATCTCCTTGCAGTCGTCTAAGAAGCCCATGTTAGAATTCTGCAGCCACGTATTTAAGATCATTTAGCAGATTTTGTCTTTATTTTTTCAAATTCTTTGGAAATGAAGCTGCCTCAGGTTTTGCTGCTGCTGCTGTCAATCTTGATAGCTCTAGCCCCGCCCATAAGAGTCTTGACCTCTTCAGAATATTCATTCTACTTTCTTGATTAGATTGGGAGCACTGCCTACCTTAAATATTCTACTCCTCTGCCTAGTATGTTAAAAGCACAAGGAGCAGCAAGATCAGTTATTTCATTGCAGAACTCATGAGTCAAAATGTACAGCCCTAAATATATCTCAGAAATTTTACTCACGAAGTTAGGAAAATGCTGAGAATTTTATGCATCAGATGTCAAATATTTGCAGGTAATGGCTTTAATCATTTTTAATGCTCAGTTTGATTTTCTCTTCTAGAAGTGATAATGGATATTTTAGATTGTTCTTAGCAACTACTTTATAAACAAGAATTTACCTGAAAAAACCTTGCTTTGCTTTTTAGCTTCTCTGCTAAGTCCCAGAAGCGATAGTGATAGCTTTCCCAGGTCTCAATAGTTTTCCTGTTTCTTTTTAACAGTGTCACATTAAACACAAATTTTGACGTTTTAAATATTCCCTAGCTTCAATATCTACTTTGGGGAGTGCAGCAGTTAGATCTACAGGCAACACTCCCACCAAGCGGTGTGGGAGTCATCCAGCCACGCTGCTGGCGGTAGGAGAAAGCACTGCGATATCACACTGCTCGCCACCAAAAATGCATTAGCACAGCATCTCCCCCTACTGGCAGCAGTGCAGCCAGATGACTCTCGTGCAGCTTGGCAGGAATGTTGTCTATAGGCTTATCTGATTGGTCAAACAAGTCAAGAAAGGTTGGCTATGTTAGAGTATTCTCTCCCACTATTACGGAAAGCCTTACTCATAGCTTCCTAGCTGCCTTTTCAAAGTCTTCTAAACTAAAATAGGGAATAAAATGAGATCCTTTCCTAGTTTCAATCCTATGGCTTCGCCAGTGTAATTTCCTATCTTATTTCTTTCATTTGTTTTGAGATTGACCCCCTGCTTTGTATTAATAAAGAAAGTAAAAGCCCCTTCAGGCTTAGGTAAAACCCTACCCTACCTCTAACCAGGAGCGTGTATGTCCATAAAAAAGTTTGGTTCGTGCTTATTTCAAATAAATGTTTCCAGATTTTGGGGCATTTTTCATGTTTGTTTGGGCTATTTGTTTTTATGCATCTGCATTGTTTGCACACTCAAAGTTGAAAACATACACAATCAATTGTATGTGCACTAATTCATAGATATTCACCGCTTTGACCCAGTGAAAAGCGGGATATAAATACAGTTAAATAAATAAATAAATATGTGCATACATAAGTGATTTGTGCCTCCTTTCAAATGAACCGAATGCATGCTCATGAATGCATACCCCTACTCTTGACAGACTTAGAAAGGTTCACCCCTTGGCTTAGCCAAAGCCTCTGTCCCATCTTACCCCATCCATAGGTCTCAATGGAGCAGGAGAAATCCTCAGTCACTCTTGCCCTGCTGGTGCCATATTCCAAATTCATGCCTGCCTCAGATAAGTGTAGAGAAGGCCTACATGGGGTACTAGGGCCCTCTGAAAGGGTTAACAATATAAAGAATGAGAGCTGCTTGGAATTCACTAACAGTTTAGAGAAGTATATGGGAGAAAAGCCAAGGTAATATCTTCACAGAAACAAACTTTAACGAAACAGCTAGGCTAGGCAGAGAAAGTCAGAGACTCCTGTGGAAACAGAATGTTTTTACTTCCAGAAATGCTTCTTAGAAATTATGGCTAGGGATGACCAGTATGTTTGTGTCCAGTTTTACCTGTAACAGCAAAGCTTGGTCTGTAACATGTAGATGTAAACTATAGATATGAATTAGCAAAATGCAATGCAAAGCCTGGTGTAAGCAGATAAGGTGAAATTGTACAATGTGACAGTTTTTGTCAATAAAAAGAGGTGCTACAGGAGATTGGAGAAGGGCATTGCAGGTAACTGCACTAGCAATTCCTTCCTGAAGCATTTCAGCTGCACTGTGTTATTGTTAACATAAAGTTCTGTGTGAGCATTTTCATCCTTACTCTACTTGTCTTGAATTCATGGAATTGGAGCCAAGAATTGAGGAAGGATTTTTCATGATGACCGGTCAGGATTAGAGCACACAAACAATAAGTAGTGCCATTTTAAAGTACCACACTGGTGGGGTAAGATTAACACCTTGCCCATTGCAACCCATGAATAGGGTAAGCCCAGGAGAAAGGGGGTGTTTTGAGTAGTTTTAGTGCATGCTAAAAAAGAAAAAGAGAAAACATCCCAACAAAATGAAAAAGATTCCTACCAACACAACTAAAATGACCCTCCTACTTCCTTCCATACTCTCCCCTAACCCTCTGTCTTTCCATATCTATCTCCCCTTTAGTTTTATTCTTTCCTATCTCAGTCCAGGAGTCTCCCTCTTTTTCCATTCATACCTCATCCTCTATCATTGAAGTTGACCTAGTTTATCAGCTACCTGCTCTTTCCTGCAATGGTGAAAAGTTAGATGTGGGACTATGCTATCATGGCCTATGGAGGAGTAGCCTAGTGGTTAGAACACTGGCTTGGTAACCAAGAGACCAGGGTTTGATTCCCATTAGCACTCCTTGTGGCCTTGGGCAAGTCACTTAACCCTACATTGCCAACCTGGCCATCTACTTCTGGTCACATTGCCAATAAAACCCAGTGGCTGCTGGTTTGCCAGAAGTCAGAATTGACTCAAAGGTACACATTGCTGCTGCTCTCATGACTACCTTGGTACACATGGGTCTGACTCTTCAGTCATGGCTATTTCCTCTTATCTGGCAGTGAAGGCTTGCAAGTCATATGGGTGTTTTCCTCATGATTTGTAATGGACAGTTTGTGGCCAACTTTGCTTGCCATTTGACCACTATGGATCCTGAGCATGCAAAGCTAATGGTGGCTGCTTCCTAGATGTCTTCTCAGCCTGCAGGAAAATAATGTACATCAGCTGACTTGAAAGCTCCTCTTTTTTGAACTGCCGTTCAATGGCCCTTGAAGGTTAGGGCTTAGTAGGCATCACTGCATCTAAAGCACCTCTCTCCTCCTCTTTCTATTGTGTCTACTGAAGCTTCTTTTCTCCTTTCTCTCTTCTTTCCTATTTTATTTATTGGACTACCTTTCTGCTACCTAGAGGAGTGTATTGAATACCACTTTGCCTCATTTTGAAAGGCAGTATAACTAGTGGTATTAAATCATAAACCATAAGAAGATGAAAAGTCCTGCTGAACCTTGACTGTTTTGGAACAAGCTTAACTTGTATCACCCCCAAGCCATAAGATGGTTTTTCATCTGCAGGATGGGCTTAGTTGGTTCCTTTTCCAATTGTAACTTCTAAAGTCTGGCAAGATAACATTGCCAACCACCCTTTTGTTTCATTATTCTTTGAGATATATTCCAACTATCCAACCACCCATCCACCCACCTGCAAATCCATGCAGATGACAGCACAGCCCTGTCGCTCCTCATCCCTATTGCTCTATGTGTTATGAAAGATATAAATCAGAATGCTAGACTTCCCAGGTTGGAAGTAGGCTTCTAAGTTCTGTTTCCCAGAAGTGATTGTAATTTCATTACCATTTCTGCTGGATCAGATGAAATATAATATTGTGACTCATCCCTAAAAAAGTATTTATAAAATGGCCAATGGAAATGTTAATATGAAGCTTTTGTAGACACATTGATAGAAGAATTATATTTTAGAAGTGTAGACTATAATTGCATAAGTGTAGACTATAATTGCATAAAAATATTGAAAACTCTGTATGTGCTATTATTATGAATGTTCTATGTGTACATCACCCAGTTTATACTCCTGTTATATGTAATACCGAACAGCCTGTTGTTCTGGTCTTTGTGTTCATCTGTAAACCGCGCTGATTATAAATAGTGCGGTATATAAAAAACTGAAATAAATAAATAAATAAATAAAATGTGTTTATAATGGGTGGTTTACGGAAACTTTAATAAATGAAATGAAATTGCACAAAATCCATATATGAGGTAGGAAAATACTGAAGAATGATGCGTTAAACTTGGCCCAAGTCACATTTCCAGGGTTGCTGCTGAAGTCTATTCATGTTATTCAACTAGTGTCTCTACTTAGGTTCAAGCAAGAGTTTGCCATAGGTATAAGAAAAGATAAGTTTATTGTTTTTTTCAGGCTTGCTAAACTGCCCTTAAATCAGAATATCAGAGTCGTTTACCATATTTGACTAAATGAGGAAAGAGGAGACATAAGAGGAGACAAAGCAAAGAACTGATTCATTGACACAGGAACATGAGACATGAAATAAAGAAATATAGAAACAGACAACCACCTGCTGTATCTGCTGCACAAGCCAACTCCAGTAGGTCATGTTAAAATAATATGTCTTAAGGTCAGTTTTACATTTCTTCAAAGAACTCTCCCCCTTAACTTTTTAGACATGGAATTCCACAAAAGTGGCACCAATACATAAAATGCAGGATTCTGGGTACTTTCAAAGTGAGCCCGTGATGTCTGTGGTAACTCTGTCTGTCATGCTTGGCAAGGTAGAAGGTCAATGCAAAAGAAGAAGGCTGGCAATGAGATGGATCGATACAATAACAGCAGCTATGGATGCCACTCTATCAACAATGAGACACCTGACTAAAGACCAAATATAGTTTAGGTCAACTATCCAGAGGTACGCCATGAGTCGACACAGACTCAACAGCACTTAACAACAACAGGCAGTGAGGAACCAATATATTATTCAAAGGTAATAGTTGACCCGAGGCAGGAATTTTATACACTAAAGTCAGCAGCTTGAACTTTATCCTAACAGGGGGCCTACAGATCAAACAACACATTCCCGCCACACCGCAAACACCGAAAAAGCATAAAGTGCCATGGTTCTCCTCCAAACTACGTTCCTCACTACTATATCTAAGAAAACTTGAGAGAAAATGGCGACGGACCCGCAGCCCAGCAGACCAAAGCACCTATCTAGAACATCTGAAAAACCATAGAGACTCAACGTGGGCAGAAAGGAAAAGATTCCATACTGAGCTCCTCAATCGCTCATTAAATAAGCAGCGTGACCTTTTCAACTTAGTAAAATCACTGACAAACCAACCACCCCAACCACAACAGGAGTGTATCCAGCCGCAGGCATACGCTAACTACATCCAATCCAAAGCAATAAAGGTGACTATTACTACACCTTGTGAATCCTATCAGAACCACCACACCCAACCCCCACTTACGAAGCTGACACCCCCACCAGTGAAAACCATCGAGGAAACAATTGCCAACATCAACACCACGACAGCTCCAAATGACCCTTGCCCTGCCCACTGGATCAAAACAATGTGTTCAGAACTAAGCCCATTCATAGCCGATATCGCAAAGCAATCCTTCATAACTGGAATCTTCCCTGAGGACCTAAAGAAAACATCCATACGACCATTACTGAAGAACAATCAGCTAGACCCAAATCAAGAGGACTCTTACCGACCAATCTCCAGTATTCCTTTCCTAGCCAAAATACTTGAGAAAACAACTCAAAGACAGATTCAATTGCATATAGACACAACCTCTCCATTAGACCTGTGCCAACATGGTTTCAGGGAGGCGCATGGCATAGAAACTCTGCTGACCTCATTAATAAACACACTCACAAACGGGATAGATAACATTAAGAAAGGCTTTGCCCTGATCTTCCTAGATATCTCTGCTGCGTTCGACTCAGTGGATCATGAACAACTCCTCACAAGACTCCATGCTAAAGGAATCCACGACCGTGCATGGGATTGGTGCAAGTCTTACCTTCAAGGCAGATGGCAGCAAGTCCTGATCGGCAACAAAACATCAGAACCCTTCCGACAAAGACAGGGAGTACCACAAGGATCATCATTATCCGCACTGTTTTTCAATATCTATATGCAGCCAATCTGCGACATAACCCGCTCTTTCGGCATATCCTGCCTCATGTATGCAGACGATGTCCTTTTATTCACTCCAATAACGGTCGCATGCCCAGACCTCACAATGTTAATTAAGTGCTTCGATGCATTAACTGATTGGCTCTTCAGCCAGAATGTACGTATAAATTTCAAGAAGACAGAAGTGCTATTTGTCACACGGAACAAAGACTTCTCCCCACCATCAAAACTAAAAGTTAGAGATGCAGAACCTCCAGTCAAATCCAACATACGCTATTTAGGAGTAATATTAGACCAACATTTGGACTTCAAAGACCACATCAAACAAACAGTAAAAACTATCTATTTCAAAATAAAAACCCTCCGCCACCTGAGACCTATGATGGAAACAGACGACTTTTGAACAGTTTTCCAAGCCCTGGTAACACCTCACTTTGATTACGCGAATATAATACTGCATGGTCTCCCAAAGAGTACACTCAACCCACTGCAGCTAGCCATGAATGCAGCAGCCCGTGTTCTATGTGGAAGGACCACATCTCACCTATACTAAAAGAGCTTCATTGGCTCCCGATAAACTGCAGAATCCTATACAAAACCCTCCTCATTGCCTTTAAAGCACTCAATAAGATATCATCCTCCTCAATTGCTCTTCTACTCATCCAGACCCCCAATAACAGATCCAGAAGAGCACCTGCTGAAAACACTCTGGTCATACCAAGAGAATCCATAAAACTTAACCAATCAACCATCAATAGGGCATTTACAAGCTATGCCCCCAGATGTTGGAACAAGCTCCCTTCTAACATAAGAGCAATCAAAGACCTCACGCAGTTTAGAAAAGCCATCAAACATCACCTGTTCCTTATGCACCACTCAGCCCGGGGATCCCCCCCACGACATACTCACTCATATGTGGCAATTGAAACACCTCCACAATAAAACTAAAACCTAACCCTATCCCACATGACATTACAGCTCTCTATCTCCTCTTTACCAACAGAGCACAAACATGCTGTAGCTAAACTTGGCAGCAAAACCTTATTACGATCCCACCCTGTTAATTACATGTAGCTAAACTCAAATGTATATAGTTTCCCCAGTTATCCAAGTTTAAATCCCTGTTTTCTGTAAACGTAGGACTATTTGTACGTCCAAGTGTTTATTGTTTCAATGTAAACCGCACTGATGAGAAATAGCGCGGTATATAAGAATTGTCAAATAAATAAATAAATCCAGAACTGTACCTGTAACCAATGGCTATCCTATAGTGATGAGGTAAGATACTCTGTTATCTGTTGATCAGGAATGCTGGAAGCACATTATACAAAGCATCAAAATAATCTAGTTGGGAGTTTACTAATGCATGTACTAACATTGCTATAGCTCTCTTGTTTAAGTAAGAATGAATTGATCTAATATGCCTTAAACTAAAAAACAAGATTTAATTGTTTGCCTCCTGGAGTTCATGCTTTAGCTCTGAAATCAGCACACATCCCAATACCCTTATTGCTTGGGATATGTGTAAAGGAAAACCTTCTGTTACCGGAGCCATAGTTAGTATGGCATGAGACTGTATCTCCACATTGCTGAGGATTTCAAGAGATTCAACCTCCATTTATTATCTCCAGTCCAGCATGCTAAGTGCTCATTTAGGAGGGAGAGATGAAATTCACTAGATATCTGCTCCTAACCACAAATAAGGTGTAAAAAAATGCTCGTTTCATGGCTGCAATGCTTCCAGGGGGAAGACCAAAATATGCTTTCATTGCCACCGTTAATATTTTTGGGCTAAAGAAACCTGCATATAACTACATACTGTAAACATATTACAGGCCTGCTGTCACATATCTGATTATCTGAAATGAGAGGCCAGGATGTCCTAGCCTCATAACATAGTCACCACCCTTCAGAAATACCCTGGCTAGGATCTCCAAGTACCCAGTTCTGCAGATATGTATTTCAGGTACAACCACATTTGTGAAATGGCCTACACAATGCATGTACCCAGCCTTGCTATCTGCATGGGCCCGTGGCCAGAACTGCTTAGTGGAACATTCATCGTTCAGGGCAGGGATGGAGTGATTTCAGAAGACATATGTGTTTCCTTTCACTGCTCCCAACCCCCCAGAAGTTTTTAGATGATATTTTTGTAATTTGGCAGAGCTCCGTGCAACATTTGGAAGAATTTTCCCATTGGCTCAACGCGCAGAATGATTTTTGAAATTTACCATGATGTTTTCTGATAATCAGATTGAGTTCCTTGATGTTTTGGTCTCTTTGACAACTGAAGAACTTAGTGCATCCCTTTATCATATATCTGTTCATAGAAACACTTTGCTATGTTTTCAGAGTGATCACCCTCAGCACCTGAAGGAAAGCTTGCCAATTGGTCAATTCTTCTTTTTTTTTTTTTTTACTTTAATTTTTCCTTTATTAAGTATACATCAATAACAAAGATAACAGTGACATAGCCAATGCATAATCACAACTTAGCCAACCCCCAACCATGGCCCACCCCCCCCCTCGCCCCTACAACAGCTAACCCAACCACCCAACCCCCAACCACCCCAACATGCCCCTCCCCCTCGGATCATTCTAGGACAACTCCCACCAGCCCTCCTAGGGGGAAGAGAAGGGAAGAGAACCGACAGGCCTCAGACCATCCCCAACACCTTCCAACAGCCTCTATCCCCCTTCCCAGTACAGCATCAGCACCACAGCCCCAAACACCTACCGTACTCTGCCCTAACCCACCCCCTCTCGCTCCCAGCTAGTTACATAGTCTTGCAAGGGGGACCATATCCGCTGAAGCTCTTTCAACCGGCCCCTACATAACGCCACCCCCCTCTCCAGTTCCATAATATCCACCACCTTCCTATACCACTCTGGCAGGCTGGGGGCCTCTGTACACTTCCACTTCACTGAAATAACCAGCCGAGCCGCCAGATACAGAAAATTGGTCAGCACCTTTTTGTTCAAGCAGACCTCAGGGCACTGTTCCCTCTAAGCTGTGCACGCGCACACACCTCACCGAGCGAGCGCACATAATTTACAACAGAGCGCACAAAAACTACGGTTCTGATTCTGATAGAAAAAAACACAGGTGTCTTAAAATTTAAAAGTTGTGATTGTAATTGCTAGAAATTTTCTACTTCATTTAGTAATTGTCTATTTTCATTTAATTTGATTAAAATCAATGTGGTGTACATACTGTATTCTGACGTGTAGTCAAATTTTAAAGTATATAACTCAGAGTGTCATTATGTGGCGCACAAAAATTTAACCTTCCTTCAAAAGCTGCACAGCTGATATTTTATGCACACACAGCCTACAGAAAATTAGAGGGAACATTGCCTCAGGGGGTCCCTCCGTATAGCCCAGCAGCATAAGTGCGGGGTCCTCTCCCTGGGGCTCCCCTGTGTCATGAGGTGGATCAGCCAGAGCCTATGGAAATAGGAAAAACTGAGCAGAACAGTTCTAATAATGACAGGCTAGAGCAGCACATGGACCAGAGTTGCTATAGGCAATGTACACAAACTGAATTACCAGGTGTTAGAGTCAGAGCCGATTGGGGAGCCGATTGGAGAGCTGATCAGAGAGCTGGACAGGGGGCCAGAGCTTCACACGGAGTCTTACACAAAGTTCTAGAGGAAGAAACCCAGGAGAGAATACCAGGGATTTGCTTCAGAGAGCAGTGCACAACTGAACAAAAGCCCAGTGGCTATGGTGTGGGAAGCCTTTGGCATCAGGCATATACGGACTGCAGCATATCATCCGCAGTCCAATGGACTCATGGAGCGGATGAATCAGTCCATAAAACAGATGCTTAGGAGAGGTTTAAAAAAGGGAGAGATGTCTGACTGGGACACGCTGCTCCCCTTTACATTATATGCATGTAGGGAACGCATACAAGCGTCCTTGGGGGGCATCCCCCTACGAACTGCTGTTCGGCCGAGCTCCAAGAGGAATTTTGGATATTTTACAGGAACATTGGGTGGAGCCGGACACACAAGAGGTTGGGGTACCTCAATTTTTAAGGGATTTAAGGGAATGCCTAGAGAGAACGTCCAAGACCTCAATAGAAAACTTACAGGCCAGTAAGCAACGGCAAAAGCGTTACTACGACAGGGGCACGAGACCTAGGCAATTGGGTATAGGAGACAAGGTGCTTATCCAGGTAGCAGACCCGGGACCTAAGTTTGAATCCCGTTGGAAAGGCCCTTGTACAGTGATAGAGAAGGTTGGGCCTGTATCATATCATGTGGAGAACGAAAGAGGGCGCCAACAGGTTTATCACCTTAACGTCCTAAAGCCGTGGAAGGACAGGTCAGCCACTGCTAGTCTGGTCAGTGTAGAGAAGCACTACAGGACCCATAAAGAAATTACTGCTGTCTGAAAGGTTCAGCAGCCCGTAATATTTTAAGGGGGGGGGGGGATCTGTCATGAGGTGGATCAGCCAGAGCCTATGGAAATAGGAAAAACTGAGCAGAACAGATCTAATAATGACAGGCTAGAGCAGCACATGGACCAGAGTTGCTATAGGCAACGTACACAAACTGAATTACCAGGTGTGAGAGCACGCCCAAGCAGTAGGTTACCTCACAGCCCATTAGGTAATGAGGGACAGCTGGGAGGAGGTGGGGCTCAAGGAAACACCAAGGGTGACGCAGTTAAAATTCACTCACCGGAGGTTAGAGTCAGAGCCGATTGGGGAGCCGATTGGAGAGCTGATCAGAGAGCTGGACAGGGGGCCAGAGCTTCACACGGAGTCTTACACAAAGTTCTAGAGGAAGAAACCCAGGAGAGAATACCAGGGATTTGCTTCAGAGAGCAGTGCACAACTGAACAAAAGCCCAGTGGACTTTGCCATGAAGGTATTTCTGGAACCAGGCTGAGAAAAGCTGTGGGAAAGAATCTTCCTAGTAACAGGTACAAGGAGGGCAAGAGTTTTTATCTTGAGGATACTTTTGTGCCCAAACGAAAGCAGAAAGAGAAAGGCAGTGAGAGGCTTTCATCTTGGCAAAGCTCCGTTAAGTTCCCTGTACCCAGAAGCTCCGTGAGAACTAAGCTGGAAGGTAGGCTTATTCCTTCTAGTATAAGAGAAGCTGAAAGTAAGAGTTTTACCTACACTTATCCAAGAGTGTGTGGCTCTCAGGAAGGAAACTCTACTGTGTGTGGTAACCTCCCATTTTACTCTAGCAGAGAGGAGGAGGGGAGCTCTCTTAACCAAGAAGAGGGACTGTTTAAAAATAGCCTAAGTTACAATCCTAGGGAGTATAGCTCCGCAGAAGCATGTGAAGAAATGCAGTGTGATTTCTGTGAGGAAACATCTTCTGAGTCTTGCATGGATTGTACGTTAATAATTTCAGGTGAGATTTCTTCATTGTGCTGAAGTGTCTACAGAAAATCTGTTTAAGGAAAACAGCAGTGAAGAAACTTGCTTGTTCAGGAAAAAGGATTGTTTGAATTACCTTTTGTTTATTGCCAAGCTGAAGATACAAGCATTTATTTTGTTCCAGTAGTTTACCTTTATTTTATACCAGAAGTATGGTTTTTGTCTTTTGTTCCAATGTGCTGAAAATTCACCCGGGAAGGGAAAATAAAAAGTCTTCTCTTTAAAGCCTTGCTACTCGTCTACAACTACATTCTTATATTAGCTTGTGGGACTACAGTTCCCAGGGGGCATTTCAATACCTTCTTGATACCAACCCCCGCTAAGAAGAGGCCCCACTGTAGCTCCCATGCTTTAAGCCTCTGGGAACCTATAGGTGGGTAACACCTGTCACCTCCCGGCAAACCCCCCTCACACCCTCCCAAAAGACTTGAATTTTGACACAGGCCCAGACCACATGGAGGAAGGTCCCCCTCCCCGAACACCCCCGCCAAAAATCTGCTGTATCTTTAAGGTGCATAGCATACAATCGACTGGGAGTGAAATACATACGAAATAACCATTTATACTGGGTATTCAAATGTGCTAAGCATATCGAAATTTTAGGGGTATTATTCCAGATTGCTACCCAGTTCTCCTCAGTCCACTCCCTCCCCAAATCTCTGACCCACTCTCGCTGGTATAGATGTGAACCCCGCACCTCCCCCTGGAGCCCCCTATATAGCTGGGCCACCAACCCCTGCCCCCTGCGGGGTCGCATAAAGAAGGATTCAAGCCAATGTGGCGGCCCCAGAAATCGAGCCCTATGATTCGCCAAAAAGTGCTCCAACTGTAACAAACAAAACACCCGCGGCGGCCACTGGCCACATCACTCCATAACTTCCTGCCTCGTCAGGAACCTATTCTCCACAATGAAATCCAGTACCCTTTCCATACTATTGCCCCGAAGCCAACTAAACCTACCGGGGTCCATCACATAAGGGGGAAACAATTCCCCCTGGGTCAGAAACCCCAGCCTCGACCCCGCCACCTCAAAAGACGTCCGCCTACACACCTTCCGCCAAATCTCCCCCTCCAATGCGCCCTCACCCCCTCCAATCTGCCCAGCTCACCAGAAAAAGCTACAGCCCCATATGCTCCACCGAGACCTGCGCCGCTTCCAACGCAATCCAGTGCTGATGCGGGTGCTCCTTCCACCAATAATACACCATCCGTACTTGCGCCGCCCAATAATAAAATTTACAGTTAGGGAGCGCTAGGCCTCCAGCCGCTCTGGGCATCATCAGCGTTTTGAGAGCTATCTGACCTCGCTTACCATTCCAAATAAACTCAGCAATCTCCCTGTTCAGGTCCCGAAAAAACCCATCTGGAATCCGGCACAGCAGCATGAGAAACAAATACATCAGTCGCGGGAGCACACTCATTTTCATACATTTATCCGTACCAACAAAGAGGGTGTCAACCCAGCCCATGCCCGCATCTCCTCCTGCAGCTTCCGCAGCAAGGGTGGAAAATGAAGCTGATACAACCGTGCATGCTGCACGGGAATCCGCACTCCCAAATACCCCAACGAATGTGCCTCCCACTTATAAGGGTAGAGCCGTTCCAAAACCACTCTCACCTCCTCTGGCACATGAAAAGGGAGAACAGACTTAGAAACATTCAATTTATACCCAGACACTCCAGCATACGCACAATACTCCCCTTGGAACGCCGCTAAAGACCCCTCCAACTTGGAGAGGAATAAGAGCGTATCATCGGCATACAACGCCACCTTATGTTCCACCCCTCCTGACCATATCCCATGTATCTCCGGGTTCATCCGAATCTCCTGCGCAAATGGCTCCAACGAGAGCGCGAACAACAAGGGGGAGAGGGGGCAACCCTGCCGCGTTCCCCTACCCAGCACAAACCACAAAGTGAGTTGCCCATTAATCCGCAGCCTCGCCGTAGGCCCACTATATAGTGCCCGAATCACCCTGAGGAAGCCCCCACCAAAATTAAAAGCCTGCAAAACCTGCATCAAGAAGGGCCACTCAACCTGATCGAAGGCCTTTTCAGCGTCTAAGGCCAAAAAGGCAGATGGACAGAGTTCCCCTTGCTCACAGATATATGCCAAATCTAACACTTTACGCACATTATCCGACCCATGCCTCCCAGCGATGAACCCCGTTTGGTCAAAATGTATAAGCTCTGGCACGACCGCTTGTAATCGCAGAGCATACACCTTAGCCAACAGTTTTGCGTCGGTATTCAACAGTGAAATCGGACGATAGGACCCTGGATGACTGGGATCCTTCCCCTTCTTGTGAATAATTGTTACATGAGCCTCCAAGAAACACTCCGGTACCTTACACGTCTCTCGTGCCACATTAAAAACCCTGGCCAAGAGCGGCCCCAGACTCTCACAGTAAGCCTTATAAAACTCAGGCGGGAACCCATCGGGCCCCGCCGCTTTATTAAGAGGCAAACTCCGAATGGCACATCCCACCTCCTCGGCCGACACGGGATCATCCAGTACCTGCTTCTGCTCCTCCGTCAGCCCCGACCCAACCTTCCCCTGCAAATAATTCGCCACCAACTCCTCTGCCACTGCAAACTCCGATTTGTAGAGATCCGTATAGAACTCGACAAACACTTCCTCAATGTCCCGTTGGTCCTGTCTCAGCTGTCCCTGCCCATCCTTAATCTGCAAAATGACATTCTGCGCTCTCTTCTGTTTCAACTGATACGCCAATAAACGATCAATCTTCCCCCCTCTCGCATAGTACATACAATTGGCACGCCGGGCCAGCACTTCGATTTCCTCCCTCAGAAAACTCTGCAGCTCACCCCTTCTCAGCACCAACCGACTAGCAATCTCCCCAGAAGAGGTCCGTGCCAACTCCCCCTCCAAGACCTGAATTTCCGCTTCTAATCCCAGGCGGTGCCTCTCCCGGTCTTTTTTCCACCGCGCTCCCCGTTCCATAAAAAAACCCCGCAACACCGCCTTCAAAACATCCCATAATATCAGAGGCGACATGCCGTCAATGTCATTATGCCTCACATACTCGTCTATCGCCTTCAATACCTCTTTATCCTCACCTCCTTTCGCCACCAGCGCCAAATTTAACCGCCAACTCGCTCCCCGAAACCGCCCGGCATCTGCCACTCTCAACCAGAGATGGATTGGTGCATGATCCGACCAGGTGATACTCTCGATTTCACAACGTGTCACCGCCGTGCAGGCCGCCCTTTCCCCCAGAAAATGATCAATACGTGAATAGGAACCGTATATTGCAGAATAACAGGTATATCCCTTCACACCTGGATTCCTCCATCTCCAAACATCCACCAACCGGACTTTACCCAACAGGGCCCGCAATGCTACCCCCCCCTTTCCCGCAATCTCCCTGCAACAGGCGATCCTCATCCCGGTCTACCACCGCATTGAAATCTCCTCCATAAATAATCGGGTAGGTGGTACAGCTACTAAGCTTCTTAACTAAGTGTGTTAGAAAGCCCTTCTGCCCTGCATTATGGGCATACACGCTGACCAAACATATCTGCAGGCCCTCCAACTGCTGCTCCACTGCTACCCCCCTCCCTTGCGTATCCCTCCACTGGCGTTGCATCTGGAACTGGAGGCCCTGCCTTATCACCACCGCCACTCCTGCCCTGTTGGACTTCCCCGGGGAGTGAAATTGCCCCGCTGCCCACTGAACCTGTAAGCCTACTATATCTCTTCTCGTCAGGTGGGTCTCCTGTAACAGATAAATGTCCGCGGAGTACCGCGGTAACTCCCGCAGCACCAATTTCCTCTGCCGGGGTGTTTGCATCCCCCGGACATTTAAAGATGTAATCTTAAGACTCATTCCTACATACACTTCTACCTACTAGCCCAGCTCCCCCCCTCCCCCCACCCCCCCTCCTCCAGCCCAGTGCAAGCATCCTGAACTATTCTTACCCCCCTAACCCCCAACCCCAACCAGAACCAAACTACAACAACCTGGACCCGCCTTTGGGGATATCTGCCAGGGGCGCCAGCGAGCCTGCCCCACCGAGGTGGGGGGTCTCCGGCGGCACATCCCACCGCACCTGGCATCCCCCTGAGATACTGCTGATCCAAGTCCCCATCAGTGCCTCGGGGGCCCTATCGTAACCCCCTGCACCCTCTCCAGGCCCAGAACACTTCGCAGAAGTCACATTCCCTCAGCCAAGCTCTCCCCCCGGCCCCAACCTCCCCCCGTTCCTGCCCCTCCCCTGTCTCCAACTCACAGCTAGCATGGCCACAATGCAACCCTGCCCAACCCTCCCCCTTTACACATTCAAATGACACACTCAGTCCTGCCCAGACAGCACAGATCTGGCCTCCTCTTCATCACCCTGTGCAAAGGCCTCCACAACTCTCCGATGACTCTGAGCACAGCTGTCCATAAGGTTCTTGGCTTTAAAGTTCCACAGCCTCCCTCCTTCTGTCAGACGTCTCCACTCTCCCTCAAGTGGTGGATCATCTGGAAAATGCAGCCTCAGAAACTCCTGTGCCTTAGCCAACTCCTCAAAGACGATCCGCTCCCCCTTCCACTCCACCCGCAGTCGTGCTGGGTAAAGCAAGGCCTGAGGAATGTGGTGGCTAGCCAGGCACCTCTTCACTTCCCTAAAGGACTGCCGTTTTTTATCCAGTTCAGCACTGAAGTCTGGGAAAATCCATATTTTAGCATTCTGGTAGGGAACCGCTCCCAGCTTCCGCACCTGCCGCAAGATCCAGTCCCGGTGCCAAAAATTTAAAAGCTTTATCAGCACTGGCCTCGGACGGTCCCGTGCTATTCCTCTTCTCCCAGGGACGTGGTGCGCTCTCTCCACTACCAGGCCTGAAGGGAGGGGGGGATCTTGAAACCAACACTGCAGCAAGCTCTCCATACGTTCTGGAGTGACCGGCTCCCCCTCACTCTCAGGGAGGCCCAGAATCCGCAAATTCGACCGCCGCGAGCGGTTCTCTAAATCATCCACCGTGGCCCACAAGCGTTCTAGCTGCTCCACGTGACTCGCATCCTCTCTCTTGAGCATCTGCACATCATCTTCCATGTCAGAAATCCTCTGCTCCGCCTGCTCGAGTCTGCCCACTGCCGCCTGCAACTCTGTGTGCACCGCCTGCAGCTCCCCCTGGATAGTGGCTAGCCTGCCCGCCAAATCAGTGCTGCTTTCTTTAATCGCAGCCAGCACCAGCGCCGTTTCAGGGGCCACTACCTCTGGTCCACGCAGCTCGGTCCCACTCACCTCTGCTCTCCCCGGCATCTCAGGGCCTGCCGCCAGTCTCGCATCGCCGCCATCTTGCCCTGTAAGGCATTCTGTCATCGTAGGCTGCCGGGACCCTTTCGCCACTTTCGGGGCACTACTCGGGTTCTTGCCGGTCTTCCTGCCGTCCGCTTTCGTCACCATGTGACACCCCACCTCCAATCGCTCTGCTGGGGGTCAGAACAATAAGTTTGAAAGCACTTTACTCGCCGGGACCAGGGAGAGCCTCAGCCACACGTCTCACCCTTAGCTCCGCATCAAGTGACCCCCCAAATTGGTCAATTCTTACGCTTGCAAAGCATGTTTGTCTTTTGATGATTTTCTTGTAAAAGCTGTTCACCTTCAGACATGTTTATTGCAGCACGGTTATCCCTGCTCTGCAATGAGACATGCATTCAAATGAGCACGATATGCTCACAGAGACTGGCTATTATTGTCTCAAGAAAATAAAGAACATTCTCTTCAGGATGAAAGACTTGTATGTGTACTTCCTTTCTCTGGTATGGCTCCTAAAATAGTGCAGTCTGCTAGGCATCATTGGCGTACTCTGCTGGTTTATGTTACATTCTCTGAACAACACCCATGTTTTGCCTACAGATGAGACAAAAATCTTAGTAATTATTTGGAAGGTGGGATATTGTCTCCTGATGATGGGACCCATTCTGCCTGTGGCAACTGCCAATGGTGTGAACACAATAGAAGGATCTTACTGGTCTTATCCTATTACCCATAATACTTGTACTCGTTGTTCAACATCTTTTATTTCTCAGAATGTTGTTTATGTTACCATTTGTCCCCGTCCTAAAATATATGTTGGTCATACATTTCGACCTATATGCAAGCATTTTAATGAGCATTTTAGTAGAATTGCCAGTGATAACCTTTCGGCCCCATTGGTTTCCCACTTTGTTGAATATAACCACGCTGCTTCTCAATTCTCTTGGAGAGTTATTTATCAGGTGTGAACCGATCAGCGAGGGGGTGATTCACTATATAGACTTAATTATCTTGAGCAACAATGGATCTTTTGTTTAGGGTCTTTGGAAACCTCTGGCCTTAATAACGAGATTGAGTACACCTCTTTGAACTAATCAATCAATTAATTAATTGATTGTTTTGCTTGATTACAGCTGAATGAATGTTCCTTTTTATTGTGATGTGTCTTCTAGTTTTGTTCAACATCTATTTGTAGAACTAGTTGCTTAAAATTTCCCCTGAAGCAAGACTTTGTTAAACCCGAAACATGATGTTATGTTGGGTCTTTACGGCAAAGTGTATTTCAACTAGGTATTTTTGATCATATTGTATTTATATTTGGTTGTTCTTGGGATACAATATTTATAGTGATTTGTTACCACTTTGATAGAACACTGAAACATTGTTATCAGTGGATGAGATCAATGAAGGATAAAGCTGGGACCTGCAGATAGAGGTTTTGTTCCAATATAAAAGTCCTTTAGTGAGGATCTGAAGATTTCTCTGCAGACATTTAATGTTGTAATTTAGCTGTGGACAAGTAAGATTAGAATATTTGGAGTTTATGTGGAGTATGTTGGTCTATTGGTGACATATTGCCGCTGAATGGTTAGCTTCGTGGCAATCCGAGCCCGGATATGGCCCGGCATTGAATATCCAGGTGTAAAGTTCAGCCCTGAGGCTAGCTGCTTTATCACTGCTAGCCACCAGCACTGAAGATTGAGCCCTCAGTTTATAAATAAGTGGCACAGGTTAGTGGCTCTTACTGTACATATCACTGCCTTAAAGTGTATTATTTTGCCATAGCTTAGTAACTACGGGCCCAACATTCAAAATATTTATGCTCCTAACTTTGAAGGTTATGTACCTAAATTAGCCTCTTTGATAATTTAGTAGGGCTGAGTGCCTAAATATTTATTTTAAATTTCACTAAACTCCTTAGTTTAGGAATACGAAAAGTGGGAGCAAACGGGGGCTGATTTAGGGCAAGAAAAAGAAGTTAGGAGCTTAGTACTGATTTTCAGTACTAGCAACCTAAATTAGGCTCATAAATATAAGCAAATGATGGCAAGCATACATTTGAAGCTCCTAAATTAAGATGAAATGTTAGCTTGGAATTTAGAGTCTGATATACAGCACTATTGGCTAGTGCTACTAATATGGC
This sequence comes from Ichthyophis bannanicus, assembly GCA_033557465.1. Taxonomy (NCBI): domain Eukaryota; kingdom Metazoa; phylum Chordata; class Amphibia; order Gymnophiona; family Ichthyophiidae; genus Ichthyophis; species Ichthyophis bannanicus. Next base: position 110,179,460 of record CM066049.1, on the reverse strand, counting down.
TAGTTGCCGGTGCTGAATGGTAAACCCGGATAATCAATGCCAATGTCATATCCAGCCCCAGCACTGGAATATCTGGGTTAGTTGCTCTTGCCGATCGGTAACTGGGCAGCAGCGATATAGAGCCACTGCCCAGTTAGTGATATGTGGCAGAAGTTAGGCCAGGGCTACCCGGACCTGCCTTTCACTGCATATCTCTAAGCGGTTACCAACCAGCTTTGCCACCACTGGGCCCTGGGATGCTCCCAACATGCCCCAGTGCGTAGAGCCGGCAGCCATGGATACTCGGGGGCACTGCCATGATTAACACCGTTAGCTTTTCTACTATCTGCGTTAATTGCTTTGAATATCGTGCCCTTAGGATCTTAAGTGTGGCTGAAAATAGGGCACAAATTTAGGAGTCTAACTTAGGGGCCTACATTTAGAAGCTCAGCTGTTTATGAATATCGGGCCCTATACCCCTTCGGTGGTTCAAGTTTTAGGAAAGCATTTAGCAGTGCCACCGAAACAGAGTACGCTGCTGGATAGGTGTAATTGGAAACATCTAGGTTACATATTTCAAATGAAAAGTTCACGGCACAACTGAATATTCATTTCCAAATATTTGCTGCCACCACACGTGCTGTTTTTCATGTTTGGCTAGAAAACCAAGGGGGCAATATTTGTGGACTTGAGAATCTTTGAGGTTTCTATTGAATATAGCATCTGGAAGCGAGTGGAAAAACAATAATGATACAAAGCAAATGAAAGAAAGCGAAAACAGAGTGAAAACGCAAGGGCAGAAAATGCTGCTGGTGAGAGTTCAACTCCTGAGGCCTCCAGGCTCCTGAGGAAGGATCATGCCTCATCAGTACCATCATTATTGTCTGTTCCGTAAGGAGGAGGAGGGTGGGTGAGCAGCACAGGGTGATCGGCTTTCTATCACTGAGCCCTTCATTCAGTGTCTTGCACTACAAGCCTATTTTATTTTCCTACCGAGAGAATTCACAGTTTACTCTTGGAACTGCTTAACAGCCAAGTTCATCTGGCTATTGCCAAGAAGGAAGCTAACACGATCAAATTGCGATGTTAATATCAAAATTACTTCAGCTGGAGTAGTAAACCTCGGCTTTACTGTCCCCCTCCCCTCTTTCCCTCCCATCATAGGCACGTACACAAAAATCTATAAATTATTTCCAGGAATACAAAAGCATTCTCTATGATGTTGATAAGAAACAGGACAGTCACTCTCTCCTGACAGATTTGTTCTTTAAAAACAAATCAATGGTGCAGGCGTTTGGCACCTGAATGCAGAGCGGTGTCTTGATGAAGCAAAGATTGTCTTCATTACGGACATTAATATTCATAGGGAGTAGAAAATCTGACACAAGAGAGGACTCACTAACCTTTTCTCATATTAGATTTTTACTTCTTAACACAATTATAGTCCGGCAATGACTTAATTAATGCTGCTTTTCGTCAGACTGCTTTAAAGAGCTGTCAGTTTGGTCCTGCAGAGGCTGTCAGGGAAAGAGAAAGACAGTCATCCAGGCTAAAAAGACATAGAGCAGAATTCAAACACTTAATAACATTCAAAGTGCAATGCAAAGTCACACATCAACCTGTGTTAAGAATAGTTTTCATCTTTCTTCCTTTCGTATATTTGTTAGTGTGGCACAGAGAAAATTGGTGAAGTTGCCAGTCAACAATGATTTGCAGAGAAACGTAAAAACAATAATGCTAACAATAGGAATTTTTGTTCTATGTAGAAAACTGCCTTGGATGGTGAAAGTTCCTTTGTGAAATTCTGAGAAACAAAAATAAGAAAAAAGTCAATAGGGCTTGCACCACATGGACAGCCCTTGGGTTGGCCGCCATCGTAGTCTCAAGGTTCAATTCTGTTAACTTAGTCTGACTGAAAATGTTCAGATCATTTGGCAAATATCAAACATATATGTGAATTTGGAGGAAACAAGGTAGAAACTCATCTTCCTCAGAACCTGCCCTCTCCCATTCCCCCAAACAAATCATTTTTTTCTCCTACCTCTTTCCTTTTCAGGTCAATATGCAACACTGCAGGCTCCTCCCTCTCTCTGTTCATGAAGCTCTCTCTCTCTCAATCTCTCTGTCTCTCTCTCTCAATCACTTCCTTCCTACTTTGCCTCAAAATTATTTTAGTATCTCGGAAGCACAAGAAATTGTTTCCCTGTTTTGTATCTGTGACTCTATCACATCACAGATACATTGGAAGCCCTTTGGGGGAAAGGACCAGACACATTTTATAACTTATTTTTTTTTCCATATCTCAGGAAATAAGATTTTGTCTCCTTGGCTTTGTTGCCTCCCATCTACTAGTATTGAAATGAAATGCTAGAGAAACATTTATAAAATATGCAGCATGATGATCAGCAACATTTCGGCAAGCCCAAATTTATGTCTGCCCTGCACAGGCCTGCAACATGTAAAATCAAGAAACTAATGCAAGAGCCCTTGAAAGCTTTACAGATATCAGGGAAATGAATCCTAGTGCACATCAAATTCTTTTAGCCATCTCTTGGCAAGTTCTTGATGGTGTATGGATAATTTACCCTAATTGGGAGTCGTAACAATAACCAATTTCCTATCTTGGGACGTTATGCTTCTGTGGTCCTCGTGTCCATGTGGTGTTTTTATAGGGCATTTTATCAAGAAATCCCTCCATTTTCTGCCTCTACGGTAGGACCAACTTACTGACCTATAAAGAAAGAAATTCACTGTGTACTATTCAATGGGCGTTTAGCGCACTTTGCATTTGTAGTCTGTGAGTGCCAAGACATTTTATTTAAGTGTGTGCGTGGGAGGCGTATCAGAACCAAGCTGCTTTACAGCCCAGTAGTCAATAAACATAAAACTACAGTGAGCAACAACTTAAAAGATTTAGTTTTCTTATTTTTAAATGGATGCAAATTAACATGCAGCAAAGCAGCACGGTTGTAGATCCAAATGTAACCTTACTATGCCGGTGTTAGCGGTGTATGAACATTAGCATATAGGACAGTATATTCTTGCAATGCATTTACAACACAATACAAGCTTCTTTTAAACACATTTCATGCTGGGCAAAGCAAGTCAGTGTTGTAGTTAAAAACAAGCTTCCAGCCAGTTTCCAGGCTCATTGAATAAGAAAGTTAAAACATAAAACTGTGATTGCTGTGCAGCATTCACTGAGAGATTACTATGAGCTAAGCTGGTGCATCGTACAGATAACAATTCCACACCAGGTCGGCTACGTATAAAGGCCAAGGAGGCACCTACTTTAAGCCTATTATATAAAGATGCATAGGTGCCTATGCGTCTTTACAAAATGCTTGGGCAAAAGTGGCAGAAATTGCACCTAGATTGAAGCCATGGACATTGTTCACACACCTGCACATGCATGTATTGGTTTTTAGTAGGAACCCACGCAAATTGTAACTCTGTCTGTACGAGCTCAAACTCTTCTCCTGAACATGCCTATATCCAGGTCACTAAGAGGTTAGGGGTCGAGATGTTGATGGGAAGGTTCATTGGGGGGAGAGGGAGGAGGGGTGCTGAGCAAGGGATCAGGGTCCAGTGCATGGGGTCATGGTAAATGAATTGACAAGACATCTGTTTGCCAATGGATTTACCAGAGCAGATACTAGCCATGCCCCACCCGCCACTGCATAGGCTTTGCACTTAACAGCATGCTAAATTTTGCAACTAACACACAGTAAGAGGGTCATTCCAATCAGGGAATAGTAGTGTTGGACATCCAGCCTGCGTTTAGCCCCTGATTGTGATTCCAGTGTCAGCGCTCCCTGCACGTACACTGCATTTGTGCGGAGAGTGCTGGATGGGAGCAGGAGGGGGCAATGCAGAGGCAGACGGGGGTGGTATGAAGGAGGGGCCATCTTCCGGGACATACAGAGGCAATTCAGCTCCTGCCTCTGTATATCCCCCGGCACCTACCTAGACACCTAGATTATTCCATTCAGAGGGTGGAATGAGTGCTGGGCTGTGAGATGATAGCAGACGGCCCCGCCCCCGCACCATTGTGCCACTGCAGGAGGACTCTCGCTGCCCAATCCTGGCCTTGGGGGCCCCTGCCAAGGGTTGGATGGCAGGGAAATGGGACTGCACTGCATCCGGGTCATCAGCAGCCAGAGCATTGGGAGGGCTGGCCGGGCACATCACTGGACGTCTCCCTCCTCGGAATTGTGTGCACAACGGGCTGTCTAAGTGCCCTGATTCTGCAAGCACGGGAACATGTAACTCCCACAGTTGCAGAATTGGGTACGAATTGGCCACATACATCTTTTGACCATTCAGACGGCCTGGACGTGCACATTGCAGAATCTGCCTCCATGTGCAAAAACCCCACTTTAGTAAACAGCTGGTCTTCTTCTGCCCCTATCTACCATGCAATTAGGGTCACGCATGCTACATTATATGGTTCAGAGCAATCACTGGTTGAAAGACCCATAAAAATTGATTTATTTGATCTTCTGGACATAGGTAGGGAGTTTTAAATATAAAATGTGAAGCTCTTACGGAAGCCGTCACTCCCATGATGCAATTTCTTATAAGCAGGGCAGCCCTTATAAAATTTCCTCATTTTATGTGCTACAAGAGTTAAATGCCAATGCCAAATAGTATATCCTATGTATGGAAACTTACTGTTCTAGACTTTAGCATTCCAGGCTTTCAGCCAGTAAATTAAAGGCTCCCACAAATTGATGTGTAGATAATGGACAAAGTAATCTAGAATGTCAAGTTTACTCCCATCTGGGGGCATGTTTACTAAGGAATGCGCCATTTGCATGTGTTGGGACCCAATAGTTAGTGTGGAAACCCATGCTAACCTTTGGGAATATATGGGTCCATTCCCCTGCTGTTAGTGTGATGTTGATTGATTAGTTTATTTAAAAGGTTTTATATACCATCTTTATAACAGTGGGGAGCCAGTGATTTCAGAAGAGGGGTTATATGAGTGTATCGGGGATAGTGGAAGTTTAGTCGCGCAGCAGAGTTCTGAATAGATTGAAGAGGAGAGAAATGACTACGAGGGAGACCAGCAAGGAGGAGGTTGCAGTAGTCAAGATGGGAGGTAACTAAAGAGTGGACAAGAGGTTTTAGTTGGTGTACAGAGAAGAAAGGGCAAATTGTGTTAATGTTATAGAGAAAAAGATGGCAGGTTTTAGCAATTTGTTGAATATGTGTGGAGAAGGAAAGAGAGGAGTCAAAGACGACCCCAAGGTTGCAGGCTGAGGAAACAGGAAGAAGAGTATTGTCAACAGTGATAGAGAAAGGAGGAAGGTGGGACCAGGGTTTAGGGGGAAAGATAAGAAGTTTGGTTTTAGTCATGTTCAATTTCAGACGGCGGAGAGACATCAGGCAGTGGAGCACTGCAGAAGTGACCATAAAACCTGCTGATAAAGGCAGTGCGATTGCGACAATGGATACTGCTGCATATGAGATAGAAGCACAGTAACAACTTCCAGATCATTCTTTTTATGCTCATTTGGTGGAGGATCTGATGCCTGGTTTTAAGAGGGAGGTAGATACTATGGTTTCTGATGCCTTGTTACATGGCTGGATTACTACAAAAGAGGCTGCTTTTCTTACTATGGCTTATCCTAATACACCCGTGTTCTATTTATTTCCTAAGAATCTCTATCATCCTCCTGAGCAGCCTATTATTGCGTCCATTGGGTCTTTATTAGAACCTCTGTCGCAGTTTGTGAACCATTTTTTTGCAAACTTTTGTCCCAAAGGGAAAGCTTTCTTAAGGGATTCTATTTATGTTATTCAGCTGTTGGAACATTTTACTGTTCCGTTGATAGCTGTTCTTCTTGTGACCACAGACATTTTGGCACTGTACACCAACATACTGCAATCTGCTGCTGTGGATGTAGTGTCAGCAGTGTTGGATCGTTGAGTGGACAAGAGAGTATTGACTTGTTTTATACAGGACTTGATGTGTTTGGCTTTGACAACATTTTTTTTGATGTTTAAGTTTGAATATGTTTTTGCAGACAAAGGGTACAGCTATGGGGGCCATGATGATGCCCAACATGGCCAATATATATGTGGATGCCTTCGAACAAGCTTGGTTGGGTTGTTCGCCTTTTGAGGATTATATTATTTTCTGGCAATGCTATACAGATGATGTTTTCCTCGTTTGGTAAGGAGATTCTGGTTATTTGTGTAAATGTTTCACTTAGATTAACAGTTTGGACCCTAATTTGCATTTTTCTTATGTTTACCATCCTACTTTGATTGCTTTTTGAACCTTTTGATTATTATCACTGGTAGGGGTTTTGAGTTTTCCATCTATAGGAAACCTACCAATCGTAATACATTGCTTGAGTATGTGAGTGCCCATCCTGAACATTTGAAGCAGAGTTTGCCTGTGCGTCAATTTTTCCATCTATAGAGATTCTGCTCCTCCCCTGTTGAATTTTGGGTTCAGTCTTGGCTTATGACTTAACACTTTCTCGATCGGGGTTACCCAACTTCATGTGTATGTACAGTTTATTTAAGGGCTCAATACACTGATCGAGGTTTGCTTTTGCAGTCGGGATCTTTGAATGCTTTGAGTAAGAGCAACTTCAGAAATGTGTGTGTGATGCCTTTCTCTGAACATGTTTTTCAGGTTCATCGGATTGTGCAACATTTTTGGTTTCTTTTGTGGAACCATGCTGTGTTTCAAGATTTTCCCTTATTTTCTTACAAACAGGGGTGGGCTGCCATTTTATCCTTTGGAACACCATATACGATCAGAACCTTTTTCAGGATTGTCTCCCTGTCAACTTTGCAAATTTTGTCAACCCTTTCTTGCCTCAGGGGATTTAGTGACTTCAATGATAATGCAGCAAACACATCAAAGAGCACCTTGTCACAGACCCACGGAGCATTGTCGGTTGTAAGAAGAGGTGCACTTTGATATGTTCGCAGCATTATTGTTGAAGTCACTAAACCCCCTGAGGAAGCTCTTGCGAAACACTAGAGATGGCGTCCTGAGTGGCAATGAGGATGTGCATTATTGCAGATAATTTAGATAATGCTATAAATCTTGAAGAAATTGTTGTTGTGAGAGAACATCAAAGTTTTATTCTGGTTGCATGTATGGTGCAATTTTGTATGACATGTTCTGTGGGCATGCTCATCGAACATCTATTGGGAAGCATATGAAATTATCAGAAATTTTTGCTGACGATTGAAAATATATTTATAACATTTCTTTTTGGATGATGAAATTAAATTATTTGAGGAGTTTTTTTAGGATCGCTGATGTAGTTGAGCATTGGTCAAGGGCCGAGATAACTTATGCCTATTAGTTCATGGGACCCTTTTCTCCTTTTCATGAATGATTCATATCGTGCTCTGTTAGAGTGGAGCTTTGGTTTTGATAATAACCATATCCTAGCAATGTCCTATTCTCCTAGTAGGAAGGAATGGCCTGGTAGTTGGGGCAAGTTACCAAGGGCCAGGGGTTCAAATCCTACTAGAGGATAGTAACCTTGGGCTGGAAGGACTGGGGTTTCTAGTCCCATAGGTGCTCCTTGTGGCCTTGGGCAAGCCACTTAACCCTCCATTGCCTCAGGTACAAAAACATAGATTGTGAGCCCTTTGGGGACAAGGGAAATATATATTTAGTACCTGAATGTACACCACTTTGACTTGTAAAAAAGCGGTGTATAAGCCTAGCTAAATAATAAATAAATATACTCTTTCCTTTTTTAATTGGTCTTGTTTTATTTGATTCTTTTATGTGTCAAATATGTGTATATATAGTCCAAAGCCATTTCATTGGCCACCTGATTTTTAGGAGATATTGGACATTAAGGGGATGAACTGCAAGGGTGCCAATAAAGTTGACCACAACTGTATATGCATGAGCAGGAACACAATAGCCGCTTATACATATATTCATTGGAGCCCTTTAAGCAGCCTCCACTGCTAAATAAAAGCATAAAGTTAAATGCTGAGTTGTTTGTTTAACGTAGCATATGTACTGCATATATTTTTGTTGTTAAGTGCCATCAAGTCAATGTCAACTCATGGCGACCCTGTGGATAGTTGTCCTAAAATGTGATTGGTCTTCAGTCAGGTGGCAAATTGTTGACAGAGTGGCATCCATAGCTGCTATTATTGTATCAATCCTTCGTATTATTGGTCTTCCTCTTTTGCATTCAACCTTCAATCTTGCCAAGCATGATGTCTTTCTCGAATGATATATTAGATACATAGGCTTGATATTTGGAGATCATTTTTTATTGAATATAAAGACCAACTTTGCACAGGGGCTCTATTTGACGAATTGGATATCCAGGTTTATTTATTTTTATTTAACATTTCTTATATACTGCCGTTCATGATATCAAGGTGGTTTACATTGAACAAACTGAACTTACAGTGAACAGGGCATTATAACTTGGAGAACTATTTTACAGGGAACATGGGCAATGGAGGGTTAAGTGGCTTGCCCAAGATCACAAGGAGCACCTGTGGGACTAGAAACCCCAGTCCTTCCGGCCCAAGGTTGCAGTCCTCTAGTGGGATTTGAACCCCCAACCTTCCGGCCTGAGGTACCTTGCCCCAACCACTAGGCCACTCCTCCCCAGACATTGGTGCTATGTGCTGTGTGGAGCGCTGCACTCCAGCTGCCTGGGTGCTGCACATAGCACCAATGTCCGGGCTTCCATTTTCACATGGGGTCCTAGGACTCCATCACCAGTATCATATCCAGGACACGGGCATTGGTAGGGCGACCTAGCTGTGCCCCTTTAGCTCACACAGCAAATGCCAGCATGGCCAGATTGAGCACCAGTGCTCTACTGCATACAGTTTGGGGGTGTTTATTTCCGCTGCTTTGATGCAGGGCCGGCCCGTCCATTGAGCAAGAATGTTTTTTGCACAGGGCCCCACGTTTCAGGGGGCCCCGCGCAAAGAACATTCTGCTTTTATTCAAAATTAAGTTAAAAAAAAAAAGCTGGCTGCTACCGCTGCTGCTGCCGCGGCGGCAGAATGGAGTGTCCCGCGGGGCCCCCTCTGCCTGGCTGAGCTCTCCCTCTGCGATGGCTGAGCCCCTCTGTGCTGGCTTTCAGATACGCGAAGGGAGAGTGTCTCCCTCGCGTCTCTGTTAAGCCTGCAGGGGCAGATGGGAAATTTCCCATCAGCCCCTGTGGGCTTAACAGAGACGCGAGGGAGACACTCTCCCTTCGCGTATCTGAAAGCCGGCACAGAGGGGCTCAGCCGTCGCAGAGGGAGGGAGGGAGGGAAGGACTCAGCCGGGCAGAGGGGGCCCCGCGGGACACTCCATTCTGCCGCTGCCGCAGCGGCAGCGGTAGCAGCCAGCTTTTTTTTTTTTTAATGTTCCTTGAACCGTTTGGGGGGGGTTAGGACTGGTAATGGGCTATGGGGGGGCTAGGACTGGAAATGGGCTGGGGGGGTTAAGACTGGAGGTGGGCTGATGGGGTTAGGACTGGTAATGGGCTATGGGCTGTTGGGGGGGTTAGGACTGGTAATGGGCAGTGGGCTGATGGGGGCTGTCTGGTAATGGGCTATGGGGGGTTTAGAACTGATAATGGGCTATGGGGGGCTAGGACAGGAAATGGGCTGATGGGGAGGGGTTAGGACTTGAGGTGGGCTGATGGGGTTAGGACTGGTAATGGGCTGTGGGCTGTTGGGGGGGTTAGAACTGGTAATGGGCTATGGGGGGTTAAGACTGGTAATGGGGCTTTGGGCTGATGGGGGCTGTCTGGTAATGGGCTATGGGGGGGTTAGGACTGATAATGGGCTATGGGGGGGCTAGGACAGGAAATGGGCTGATGGGGAGGGGTTAGGACTGGTAATGGGCTGTGGGCTGATGTGGGCTGTCTGGTAATGGGCTATGGGGGGGGGATAGGACTGATAATGGGCTATGGGGGGGGATAGGACAGGAAATGGGCTGATGGGTAGGGTTAAGTAATTGAGGTGGGATGATGGGGTTAGGACTGGTAATGGGCCGTGGGCTGTTGGGGGGGTTAGAACTGGTAATGGGCTATGGGTGGTTAAGACTGGTAATGGGCTTTGGGCTGATGGGGGCTGTCTGGTAATGGGCTATGGGGGGGGGGTTAGGACTGATAATGGGCTATGGGGGGGCTAGGACAGGAAATGGGCTAATGGGGAGGGGTTAGGACTTGAGGTGGGCTGATGGGGTTAGGACTGGTAATGGGCTGTGGGCTGATGGGGGGGTTAGGACTGGCAATGGGCTATGGGGGGCTGACTGGAAATGGGCTGATGGGGGGTTAGGACTGGTAATGGGTTATAGGGGGGGCTTAAACTGAAAATGGGGTGATGGGGGGTTAGGACTGGAAGTGGGTTGATGGGTGGGTTAGGACTGGTATTGGGTTGGGGGGTTGCTAGGACTGGAAATGGGCTGATGGGGGGCTAGGACTGGAAATGGGCTGATGCAGGGACTAGAAGGGAATGGATGCTGGGTGAGGCTGGAACTAGAAGGGAGCTGATGTTGGGGGAGGATTAGAATGGAATGGGGCTGGGAGAGTAAAATGGAGAGGGAAAAAATATTTTGTGTGGGAGGGATGAAAAATCTACAATTGGCCGGGTATTGGGAGAGTAAGTGGGGATTGAGGATGGAGGGGTAAAATTTGAGTGGATGAAATAGGAATGAGGAAAGAACAAAAGGAGAAAGATTAGTATGTTAAAGCAGATGTAGAGAGAGAATGGAAAAAAAACTAGGAGAGAAGAAAGGACAAATGGACAGCAGACGATGGAGAGTTAGCAGAAGACACGAAGAAACCAGAAGAACGTGGCTGGAGCAATTGCAGCTGAAAAAAAATGCACAAAAGGTAGAAAAATATCTCTTTATTTTGAATTTATTAATTGGAATATGTCAGCTCTGGTAAATGTGCATCATTAACGTCTGTGCTTTGTTTAGTACAAGAGCAAATTAATGTATAGTTTTATTTCTACAGTGTTGTACATTCCAAGTTTGGCTTTTGGGATTCCCAGTTTAATTACTGTCGTCCTGTTTCTAAATTGTGATTCCTTGTTTGGTGATGGTTTATGTTCTGTTCATGTGTAACTGAGCTGAGGTATTCTGTTTATATAATTCCTATTTGACATTGCCACTTGTTCTCGTTCCCCAGTAGGTCATGTATTGGTATTCTCTGAAATGTATTGGTTTAATATTTGCATGTTTCCTTTTGATAGGTAGGGTATGGCGCTTTGTGAGTCCTGGTAGTGCTGTTAGGATACGGCGGGTTTGCTATGGGTTCTAAATGGGCAGTGTTTGTAGTAGTTCCTAATGTGTCTGGCGGTTGGCACTGGATTATAGTAATTTAGAAATCTTTTCGTTTTTCTTTATTCATACACTCATTAAGAAGCATGTTTACTAAAAGTTAGTATATGGTAACATTATGCAAATATTTATGCAAATGAGTCCCTTATGCAAATAAGGCTCCACACCGAGTCTCCGCACATGGCCCCGCACCCCCGTTGGGCCGCCCCTGCTTTGATGTACATCCTCCCTCTCCTCTGCTTTCTGTTTCGTAACACTGCCTGCTGTACAATGTGCACAGTCTCCTAATGCAGATAAGGTCTTATGGAACACTATTCTGGAGATATCCTACGCCGGTGGCTACATGGCACAGATCTTGTGCAAAGTCACTGTTGCGGTTGGTTACATATGTGGGCCTATGATGTGCAATGTGCATACGGGGTGTGACCCTTGAGATAGATATACTGGGAGGGCTGTTTGGGCCTACAGAAGCTCTGTAGCAGATCGAGGTCCACCATTGTAGCTATCGTGTATATAGGAAGCCAACTAGAAATGTAGTGAGCAGGGATGGTGCTGGGTTGGCAGTACTGATTGCTATGGTTTCCTTTCCATCAGCTAAGACATTCGGTGCTGAGCATTCTTTTGGCAGACGACTGTTTCTGTGGGGCTGGAAGTGAGAGTGTGTGTGCGTGCGTGGGGGAGGGAGGGGGTGTCTAGATTACTCATTCACATATCTCGAGGGGGCCAGGTATGCCTGGTAGGGCCGTCTGTAGCCTCACGAGGTGCCAGTGCATACAGGCAGGAGTGTGCAGAACAGTTCTGCAATCACTTCCCTGTCCAGACACTTCCCTGTCACAACTCAGGGGACCTCAGAGTGTGTGCGTGCAATGGTACAAAGTGCAGTACTCCATTCCCAGCTGTACCAGCACTGGTCTTTACAAAGGCGCGCATTTGTAGGGAGCATCGATGGTGTCTCAGGGCATGTCTGTGTGGTGCAGTTATTGCAATGGCTCTTTAGTACTGCAGGGGAAGTGTTTGTGTAGGTCTCCTTGGGAGAACCTGTTCATGTCCTTATTTAGCATTGGAGAGGAGTCCAAATTAGGTACAAGTCCTTGCAAATGGGGAACAAGGACACTAAGGAGCAAGGAAGAAGGCCAGACCCTCTATATATAATGTTATTCCACATATAAAGGTTCGGACCTTTTTCCTTGATCTTTAGTGTCTTACATAGCATTTTACAGTCATGTTCTTGAGCCGTTCACAACGTGCATACCTCTGTAGGCTGCTCTGCATCTTGTGCCAGTAGATTCACTCTCTAGCCATTTTCCTGCTACAATACTGTACACTGTGAGTGCTTTGTAGTGTGCTGGGCATGTCTCAGACTGGCTTCTATTGTCTAACTTGCACCCATCTGTGGGTCTCGCCATCTTACATTGTCATTCAGCCTCAGAACAGCTCTGTCCATGCCCACAGCAGCTTCACAGCTGCCCATTTTGAAGGGGGATGCAGCTGTCATTGGAATATCGTGGAGATGGACAGGGCCCCAGATGTATATCTTTTCAGAATACGGCGTGCGCGACAATTCTGTGTACGTGGCTGCATCTATTCCCGTGTGTGTGGAATTGGAGTCCATTTCTGCTTGTTTCCATTTGGACGTGCCCGCTGCCCAGATGTGCATGTTTTCGGAATTGGCCTCTATATGTGTAAGAACATAAGAAATGCCATACTGGGTCAGACCAAGGTCCATCAAGCCCAGTATCCTGTCTCAACAGTGGTCAATCCAGGTCACAAATACCTGGCAGGTTCCCAAAAAAGGCACACGTTCCACAATGCTTGTCTCGGGATAAGCGATGGATTTCCCGGGTCCTCTTTAATAATGGTTTATGGATCTTTCCTCCAGGAACTTGTCCAAACCTTTTTTAAACACAGCTACACTAACAGCTTTTACTACATCCTCCAGTAACGAATTCCAGAGTTTGATTACACGTTGAGTAAAAGAATATTTTCTCTTATTAGTCTTAAATGGGCTACATTGTAGCTTCATTACGTGTCCCCTAATATTTCTATGTTTTGATGGCATAAACAACTGATCTACATTAACCCCTTCTACTCCATTCATTAATTTATAGACCTCTATCAAATCTCCCCTCAACCGTCTCTTTTCCAGGTTGAAGAGCCCTAACCTTTTAAGCCTCTCCTCATAGGGGTATCCTTCCATCCCCTTCACCATTTTGGTGGCTCTTTTCTCTACCTTTTCTAATTCTACTATATGCTTTTTAAGATAATTGTTTATTTTTGCTAACATATTATACACCTGTGATGTTGTTTAGCATGCTGTTCTCTGTAAAATTAAGTTTTACTATTATACTGTGTGATAAGGAAGCTTATCATAGCTCAGGTAGGAGCTATAGAAAAGATGATGTGACTCTGAACAAGCAACCTGTCAGTTCTGGTAGAAGCAAGAAAACAGAGTTTTCACATAAAAGACTACCAGTCCCAGAATGCACCAGGTTTCCAGCAGCCATGAGAGGGGCTGAAGTGAGAGAATGTGTGTGCAATCAAGAGAGCTATGAGGTAATCCCTAAGCACTCATCTCAAAGGGCAGGGCCTGATTCAACACAGCTGCGCTGTGTTAGGGAGCAGCACACATTAGAACAGGATAAGAATAGAGCTTATTCTTCAGATAACAGCTACAGAGGGAGGAAGAGATACAGAGACAGCAACGGCTACAAGCACCAGTATCACCTGGAGAAACAGAAGCCAAGCCAAGCAGATAGAGAGAGAAGGAAACTCTCTGGAAGGAAGAGAAGAAAGGCCATTGGAAGGTCTGGGAGATTCCAAGGCAGTACTCATACTGGGAGGTATTCCAAAAGCCAGCAGAGTCCATTGGACTGGATTCAGCCAGAGGAATGGAGTGGCAGAGATAGGAATCACCAGTGGCTACCTGGAAGAGAGAAGACTGCATGTGGAAGGGACTTTCAGACCAAGGCCAGAAGGTATGTGAGAGGAGATCCAGTGTCCAGGGATCAAGATTGGAAGGCTGGACATCAGAATTGGGTTACATATTGGCCAGGCTATACAGAGAGGAATAATGATAGCAGGAGAGGCTCAGGTATGAACACTGATCCAGACCCTATCTATAATAGAGAATGGCAGCAAGGGAATAAGCATTCTCATGATAGTGCCTTAATGAAAGACTCGTCTGTGCCAATGTATGATAGTGACCCTATGATAATTGATACAGCAGATGAAAGTACAGTTTACATGGACTGTTCTCTATCTAAATGCTATTGTTAGTTTTCCGTGAGCAAACACATCAGCCATCACAAAGAAACCTAACTTTGTTCTTTATTTCCACTGCAAACAGCTCTTAAAGCAGGATTTGGGCTCACACAGTAGCAGCCAGTCAGCTAAAGGCTTTCAGCTGGTCCATTGATAGTAATTAGGGCTGCACCTTATTGTGTGTGTGAGCAAGGGAGAATCACTGCTGAGATCGGCGTGGAAAATAAGCAGAAGTTAACCTAACCAGCAAAGTTTATTCTTTACTTTGTGCCTTTGTATTTGGTAATTATTTGCTAAGAAAACATTAGCTAATTGCCTGACAAGCTGAAGGTTGTTTTCTGGTTTACTTTGTGACTTTTTGTTATCCCTTTAAACACTGCAAGCAAGTAACCTCATTTATAGTGCTATCAAGCATACATGTGCTGGGTGAATTAAACCCCATCAATAAAAGAAGTATTTTATTGATCTTACCACTTGGTTTCACAACTCAAATTATTGTCATCAGCTGTGTTTGGGAGTGAATGAACTACAATACCCACAATACCTTGCAAGAATCATATGAATATATGCATCGTCAAGATTGTGTAAGTTCTCACCCTAGGCAGCCGTCTGACAACTGTTCCTTGTAAATTCTGAGCTGAGATGTAAACTGCCTTGATTTAAGGATGAAGCAGTACAGAAAACCTGTTAAATAAAATAAATACATAAATAAAGATACGGTGACAAGAATTACACACAATATTCAAGGTGTGGTCGCACCATGGAACGATACAGAGGCATTATAATATCCTTTGTTTTATTCTCCATTCCTTTCCTCATGGTGCCTAGCATTCTATTTGCTCTCTTGGCCGCCGCTGCACACTGGGTGGAGGGTTTCAACATATTATCCACAATGACACCTAAATCTTTTACCTGGGTGGTGGTTTCTAAAGTGGTACCTTGCATCGTGTGACCAAAGTTTGGGTTGTTCTTTCCTAGGGTCATAACTTTGCATTTGTCCACATTAAATTTCATCTGCCATTTGAATGTCCAGTCTTCCAATTTACCAAGGTCCTCTTGCAATTTTTCATAATCCTCTTGGGTTTTAACAACATTGAATAGTTTTGTGTCATCTGCAGATTTGATTACCTCACTTGTTATTCCCATTTCCAGGTCAATTATGAATAAGTTAAAAAACTATGGACCAATAACTGGGTCCAATTACGTAGTGAAGCCTTACATGTTTTTTTAAATATTTAATGAGAAAAATTAATAAAAGAAGGATTAAGAACATTTATACTCTCAGTCCCTCGGTCATAGCCATGCAGCACCTGTATCACTCATGCTGTGATCCCTATGCAAACGCAAAGGTTGATTGAAGTGATGTAGAAACATAGAAACATGACGACAGAAAAAGACCGAATGGCCTATCTAGTCTGCTTACCCTAGGAATGTAAATGTGTGCAGCATTATTGATTATGATCTTCCTGCAATACGACACCTTTCGCCTCTGTCAAAAAGCTCATACATTCACACCAGTGACACAGGCCTATTTTACTATCATGGTCTTTGAGTCAACCTATTCAGAGCCCCTTGTAATTCTGCCACTCACTGGAAACAACCATGTCAGACACATGTAAAATAGGCAGATCGCATGCTTAGTTCTATGGCACTGTCCCCACTTCCTGGAAGAAGGATCTAGTAGGCCCAATTCCCAAGAAATCCAAATCTAATTCCTTCCTACCTGCAAACTAGCAGTCATTTTCCAGTCTCCAATTTATCTCCAAGCTCACTGAGAAACTTGTCTTCAGCCAACTTTTTCACTGTTGAAAAAGCTCATGTACTCCATCCTCATCGCTCAGGCTTTTGTTCAAGTCAAAGAACACTTTCTACAGGCTCTGACACTTCCAGACTCTAGCCATTTTGCTGCAGCATCCAGCAGAGATCAGTATTGGCCCCCTCTCCCCCCCTCACTGGCCACTATTATACATGACTTAGGAATCACTACCTTCTTCTATGGCAAATGATATTTCACTAGTAACTTACACTTCCAATTCTGAACCTATCTCAAATCAATTAATGTATACAGAAAGCTTCTTTCTGGCTCTGCTCTAACCACCTCAAGCTCAATCCTGACAAAATGATCACAGTCACGCAAAGTTGCCAACTACAATAGGACAACCTATGCTTCTCACCAACTCAATGAAATACCTCAGAGTCCTTAGTGATTTCGAGCTTTCCTTCCGTCATCAGATCTCAATGTTAAGTAAATGCACCTTTGTGCTCTCCATCAATCCTGGTCTCTTTGCCCCTTTCTTGATGCCATTTTCCAAAATCCTCTCATACATGCGCTTATCACACCGAGCTTGGGTGATTGTAATATCGCTCATGCAGGGATTCAAGCATCTGAAATCGAGCATTTACAAAACCCTTCATTATACTCCAGTTTGACTTCCTGCTCATACCAGAAAATATGTGCATGGTACTCCATTATTAACACACTATCATCGGCTTCTTATTTCCTGTTGTATACAGTTTGAGATTCTAGTTCTGACCTATAAAGGACTACACACTGGCTCTCCACCATACTTGACCTCTCTAGTGACCCCTGTGCTCCATCACTTGTTCTTTGATCAGCCCAGAAAAATTGTCTTTGTATTCCTCCTGTCTCTCATGCCAGACCTGAATCTACAAGATCATCAGGTTTATAATTCACTGCTACCACTTAATGGAATACCCCTCCCTTGTAGATTCACACAGCGACTTCATACAAAACATTCTGAGCAAACCCTAAAACAAATCTCTTCCACTTTGTGTTCAGGGAACTATGCTGATGACCATACGATACGGGTAGAGGCAGAGACCCTCCCTTTCCCTTTGCTATAAGCTTTTTTCCTAACTGTCCCTATTCTCTTCTTTGTTGTCAAGAATGGTATTCTTTCCTCCAATACTATTTTATTGTGAACCACTTTGTTGTTTTGTCTTGATAGGTAGTATGCTAAAATCTCAATAAAGAATAATACCTTTATGGGGAAAATAAAGTTTGTCAAGATGGAAGCAATCACAGCAATAAATAAGCCTGCTTTTGTTCTCATCAATTAAGTTATTATATCAGTTGGAAAATCAGTGAATTATAATACAGATGTTTAATGAAACACCGCTGTGTCTATAAGTCAAACTCTTATTTTGTGGTGTGATTTTGGCTGCATAGTTGTGTGTGTTAAACTCTATTTTATTAGATGATAGCTATTATTATTTTGAGCAAGGTATAATTCAGTTGTCAGGCACCAGTACTGGAAAGGAGATTTAATCAGCAAGAGCTGATTTGCTGCTGAGTATAAAACAATGTGGGTTTCATGAAGCAATCACGCCAGTGTGAAAAAAAAGGGGATTAATTAGTATTGTACAAGATGAGGCAGCATGCTCATTAAATCCTTGTGAGCTTGCCTCTTCATAAACTGCCACTTGATAGGGCTGCATTAATGTGACAGGGCAAAGACTTCTCTTTCTAAGTCTTTTTTGCATTACATCACACTTTTAGGTTACCTGAACTGTATCTCCAAAGCTTTTGAATACAAAAGATCCAAATTGCTGCTGGAGATCCCCAAGACGTATCGACGATGATGCCATGTTTGAATAGGCAAGCTTCAAAGGCAACTTTTGAGACTAGGATTCAAACACTGAACAATGTTAGCAAATAAAGGTGTTCCAAAAAGTGGCAGATATGCATTCAGACCCAGCAGGTTGGACAGAAAGCAATTTGACAAAATCAGTAGCAACATTCTGAATCCCATAAACAAATGAGTTCCGTCCTGTGTTTTCAGGCCTGGCCATATAGTCTTGAAACAGCTGTTCTCTTGAACATATAACTTGGTAGCATAGGCACATAGTATGCCTATTGGTGATAAACTTATTTTTGTTTAACATTTCATTTCAAACCTTAAAATATTGAATTTAACATCTAGCACAGCTTCAGAAACCATTTGTGAGCCCTAACGAATAAAATAAAATATGCCCATTTGTACATATTTGATCTAGACTACATTTAGAGCAGATGAGTAGCCTAATAGTTAGAGCACTGGACTGGGAATCAGGAAAGTCAGTATCCAAATCCCACTACTGCTTCTTGCCATTTGGGCAAATCATTTCACTTCTTGTTGCCTCAGGTACAAGCTTAAATTGCAAGCCTCTGGGGACTGGAATATACATATTGTAGCTGAATGCAACTCACCTTGAACTTTGGAGAAAGGTATGAGCTAAACCCCATTCCTCTTTTGCTAGATGCTTAATTCTCGCATCTATAAGGCAATAATACAGAATCAATTTCACCATAGGTAAACTGGAAACTTCACCATCACGATGTTTTTGCAGTGGTAGCCTTAACCGACAGGTTTCACTATAGACACCATCTAAGTAGAAAGAAATGATTTTGTTCAGGAATGAACTCCCAGGGGCACAGTCTACATGACAAACTAGCATGTGATATCCCTTGAGCTGGGTAAGTTATGGGCACATACATCAGAAAGGTGTGCTCCCCTCCTTCATTTCCCATTGCTAAGACTCAATTTCCTCTGCCTTCAAAGAGTAGCAAAAGTCATTCATTCTGCAATCATTCTCTTCTTGTACTCGCGAACTAAAGTCTATGCATCTTAATTCCGGCTTCAAACCTGCAGCAGGTGCTCCATAGTCCATTCTGTGAGGCAGAGGTGACCATCACTGCTGCCTTTCTATTCTGCTTGGCTTGACATTGTATGTAGAGGCAATTGTAATGCAATACAGTTCTCTGTCGGTATGTATTTCCAGATGTAGAAAAATGCCAGTCATTGAACAGAGGTCTCAGATTTCCTGAAAGTATTTCCAGCTATTTTCCTTATTCGTTAAATTCAACACTGTACTAAATTAATGCATTCTACCATGAGTCCGGGGTATTGACGTACCAACTAATGAGTGTTGACCATTACCCGTGTGATCTGAAGCTACCAGTGGAGGACATCAGATTAGAGCCAGGACTAGACAGCTACAGATGAGCACAAGACTTTAACAAACTGAGATGTTGTAATATGCATTCAAAACCCAGATCACACTGTTGTGATCTGATCTTTGCAGTGTAATGAGTCAAGACAGCCACGGAATCAAAAGAAAATGGGACTCATCTCTGGAAGTTTCATAGAAAATAAAGAGAGGCAGACAAAAATAGAGGGAGACAGACGGATAAATACCACGAATGCGTCAAAATTCTCTACAGGGCCAAGACAATAGGATGTATTAATTGCATAAATAAAGAATGACTACTTAAAGAATCTCATCTTGCTGATGGCTGTGTGTCAGTGTTTCAGTGTATAGCTTACAGGTGGTATCTAGTATTAGCATTACTGATTTGCTTAGAAGCTGCTAAGATACTGTGAGTGCAATATTAAGTACAAATGCATATCTATGCCATCAACCACCATTTGTCACCTGCTTTCTATGTGCCCTGTGTGTCATTTCTAAACCAGTGACATTCAATATTGCCACATTGATAACCTTATCGTATTTCATTTCTGTTAAGAATAGCATATGAATTCCGTTTTGTTCTTTGTTATTTTGCAGATTCTTTGATTCAGTTGAGTTTTCTGTTGCATAATACTGGTGTAAAAAAATACAATTACTGCATGGCTTTTACACCTCTTGCACAATGAGTTTTGTTGCTAACGCATACATGTTAAAACTTATCGCTCTTAATAATAGTAAATTAAATAACTCTTTCCCAGTAAGCCTTTCCTCGGTGGCGGGAAAAGTAATGGAGGCACTCCTGAAAGAGAGAATAGTGGACTTTCTCGAAACCAATAGGTTGCACGATCCAAGGCAACATGGTTTTATCAAATAACAATCATGCCAAACAAATCTAATTGAGTTATTTGACTGGGTGACCAGAGAACTAGATCAAGGGCATACGATGGAAGTGATCTTCCTAGATTTCAGCAAAACCTTTGATACTGTTCCCCATAGGAGGCTTATCAATAAACTGAACAGCCTGGGGATGGGTCCCAAGGTGCTAAACTGGTTGACTGACAGATAACAGAAGGTGCTGATAAACAAAACTCACTCGGATGAAAGAAAGTTGATTAGTGATGTGCCCCAGGGATCAGTCCTGGGACCAGTACTATTCAATGTATTTGTGAGCGATATTGCTGAAGGACTGAATGGAAAAATCTGCCTTTTTGCAGATGACACAAAATTTGCAACAGAGTGGACATTTCTGAGGGAGTGGACAACATGAGGAAAGATCTAAAAACACTGGAAGAATGGTCCAGTGCTTGGCAGTGAAGATTTAATGTGAATAAATGCTGTCATGCATTTGGGATGCAGAAATCCAAGGGAATTATATGGGATAGGGGGCAATAGGTTAGTGTGCACAGACCAGGAGAAGGACCTTGGAGTGATTGTTTCTGAGGATCTCAAGGTGGTGAAACAGTGTGACAAAGCGGTGGCCAAAGTCAGATGGATGCTGAGTTGCATACAAAGAGGAATTACCAGCAGAAAGGAAGAGGTACTAATGCCACTGTACAAGTCACTGGTGAGGCCTCACTTGGAATATTGTGCTCAGTTTTGGAAATCATATCTCGCAAAGGACATAAAAAGACTGGAAACAGTTCAGAGAAAGGCGACCAAAATGATTTGGAGCCTGCGTCAGAAGCCTTATGAGAAGAGACTTGAAGACCTAAATATGTACACTCTGGAGAAGAGGAGGGATAGGGGAGATATGATTCAGACCTTTAAATACTTAAAAAGTATTAATGGACAAACGAACCTTTTCCAAAGATGGGGAAGCTGTAAAACTAGATGCTATAACATAAAACTGCAAGGGGGTAAAATGAAAGGCAACGTCAGGAAATATTTTTTCACAGAAAGGGTGGTGGATACTTGGAATGCTCTACCTGAATTCAAAATGGCATGGGACAGACACAGTGGATCCCTTTATAGCAACAGGATAAAATCAAAATAAACTTAACTATCTCAAATATTTCAACAAATAAGGGTGACCTGCATGGAGCGGTTGGTACACCCCTAAACAAGGACATATGGAGGGGTGACCTATATGGAATGGGCTGCATGGACCATGCTAGTCTTTAACTTCCATTATATACTATGTTACTAAGTTACCTCTTAAATGTATAAGCACTGGTCATATGTATGTTCAGCAATGCTGGTTGAATGGATATCACCACTGAATATATGAATAGAATAAAACACCAGCTGAAAGTGAAGAAAGTCTAAAACATCTGCTTATCAAGATAAGGAACATAGTCTTAAAATAGGCCTGCACCTTTACATGAAGAAGGCTAAGATCTTGACAATCAGCAAAATCAATAATTTCATCCTTGATGGAGAAAAATTGTAATAGTAGATAACTTTAACCTTGTATCAATAAATGATGAAATGACAAGCAATCAAGAAATCCAATGATGCATTACTCTTGGCAGAATGGCTATGAAAGACCTGGATAAGATTTTCAAGTGCAATGATGTATCTCAGTGTAGAAAGATTTGACTTGTCCAAGCGATGGTATTTTCAATAACGTCAGATGGATGCAAAAGTTGGACAGTGAAAAAGAAAGACAGGAATAAAATCAATGCCTTCGAATTATGGTGCTGGTGATGAATACTGTGTATACCATGGATTGCCCGAAGAACAAACCAGTTAGTACTGGAGGAGATCACACTAAGCTTTATTTAGAAGCTCAAATGACAAGACTTCAACTTTCAAACTTTGGACACATCATGCGAAGAGAAAGACTGTTAGAAAAAGACTTTATGCTTGGCAAGGTTTAAAGTCGGTGCAAAAGAGGAAGACCGGCAATGTGATGGACCAATAGAATAACAAACGCTATGGATGCCACTCTATCAACAATTAGCCACTAGACCAAACACAGTTTAGGACAACTATCCACAGAGTCACCATGAGGTGAAATCGACTCAACAGAACTTAACAATGGTAACAACTGCACCCACATTAAGTGCACTTGTAGTGCATTGAGGTGCATTTCCCCATGGTAACTGCATGAGGACATGTAGGGCATGCCCTAAACAGTTAACAGGGGTCGACATCACCTCTTGCGCTAACCTTTGGGGCTTTATGCACACTACAATAATGGATTTTAACAAACATGCCCCTTTCTTCTTTTTTTTCATTTTATTTATTTTCTTTGAAACCACTACAATGAAATAAACAACAAACCAGAATCTAAAAAGACATTTAAAGAAAGGAAAAAGCAAAATTGTTTTGCATGCATACACCAAATGGGCATTAAGATCACTAGACTCAGAAGTTGCCGGACAAAACAGATAAGGGTTATTTTCAGTGCCCCCCCTCTTCCCTTTCAGGTATGCGTGATTGTAGACTCAAAAGAGTGATGCAGTTTGTTGTTGCGCCCCTTCACTTCATGCCAGGGCAATTGCCCTTCTTTCCCCCCTTTTGCAACAGGCCTTTCACCCAGGGTAGTAAGAGCTGGAAATACTAGATAATAAAATACCAGTAATCTAATGAATTAGATACTTCAATTTAATCTACAGCAAAAAATGCTCTAGGAAAACAAATAATTACAGAGAAAGAAGATGCATTAAAATAATGGCTAGAGTAATTCATTCTGTATCACATTTCTGAGGTGTACAAGTCACAGGTAATGTAGATACTTACCTCACCCTTCCCATTTCAGTTTCCTTGTGAAATATAAAGAGTTATTGCATAGAAAAATTCTGAAGCTGCTAATAGGATAATGAGCATTGCACCTGTGCATTATTGTGGGACTGTTCCCCTTTGTTTAAGGCTCCATACTAACCAATCAGAGTCCTTTGCAACATAAAGGGAAGGGAATAGAGGAGGAGCTTTCACATAGACCCTGTTGCTATGGAAACCACTTCCTTGTCTGCTTGTTCCGAAGGGTTGCCTCATTGATGGCATGGCTTGCTTCTTAGGTAAAGCGCTATAGATTATGCCGTGCAAGTCAGACAATGAAAGGAAGACAAAAAAGTTAAAATTGCCACCCATATGAATAATGATATAAAAACAATTGCAAATCTTGCAATAATATGAGTGCATATGTTAGCATAAAGGCTCAGATGAAGACTATCAAAAAGATACAGCCATGCAGGTGGATTTCTCTCTACTATGCTACCATTTGACACAAAAGGAAGAAAATTACAAATACTTAAGATTTCAGCTCAGATTGTTCAGACATCTGGAAAGTCAACCTTCTGGTGGCAATAGGCTTCTACTGTGAACCATCCAGGATTTAGATATTTCTCTTTCTTCTTCTGCATGGACTTTGTTTCCCATCTTACTGAAATCAATGGGAATGCCCAAAGTGCCTTACAAGCTAATTTTAAAATACTGACAATTTCAAACAATAGCAGAACGTAGCTATGCAATTAGGTCTGGATTCATCAAGGTGTTTTTCCATAACTGAACAGGAGTAAAAGATTTAGTGGGCCCTTCTGCTAAAGCCTGTTCATGTGCTTTTAGAATGAAAACTGATGTTTGTTAAGAGCAAAACTCCGTTGCAACTGTCAGAGGCGTGGGTTGCATGTTCCCAACAATTCCTGCACGGACACATACCCCAATGTGTGATGCAATTTATGCAGAGGCATGTAATGCTACTCATAGAGGTATCACTAGGTGCACATTGACAGCATGTGATATGTACCCCTGTAGTAACTGCAACATGCTCTCGACATCCACACTCTGCCCATACCCTGTGAATTCCCTGTCCCTTTACGTGATGGGCAGTTAATGTGCATTTTAGCAGCTGGTAGCTGTCATGTCTGTGTATTAGCCCCGTGACCACAGGCTGTTGCTACCTGCTTAACAGTTTAACAGGCTTTAGTAAAAGGGCCTCCAAATGAATTAGGCCCCTTAGTGAGCACTGGAGCTCCTCAGATCTGGGAAAGATATGTCTCTCTTTGGCTAACTTTATTTAATCATTTAGGGTCACAGATTCATCCCATGGCATTGTTTTCGTAGGAAATGGTACAAACCCAGGACTAATTCAGCATGTATTCGATGACCTGGAACCATTCAGGAAAACTCTGCATATAGGCCACATTCATAGATCAACTGTTCCTTCTACTTATAGCAAAATGTTAAACTAAGGGACCAGAGATATGAAAAGGTAATTGAGAAGGTTGATGCAGGGGATGATGTAGAGGAAGTGGAGGAGTTCCGAGTGGTGGTGGGGAGGTAAAAGGGAGAAATTAAAAGAATGATGCTTACTTTTGATCCATTAGCCATTACTAGATGCTTCAAACTCAAAAAGCGCATCTAATGCCAAGGGCTTGTAAGCAAGAATTTATTTTATCAGCCAACAGTAGCTCTAGATCTCCAGAATTAACAGGAATAACACTATCCCTTTAAGACTTGAAACAGTTCAAGACTGCTTCTCAGCTTTTTGGCTAAGACCCAAGCGTAAGGTTTGGGTTATGAGCTAGAACTTTGCTGGCATAAATTGAGAACATGTACAACAGGATTCCCCAGACTGTGGTCCGTGAAGCGCATATTTTTGACTCGCCATACTTTTCTTGCCTATGGCTGAGTTCGGCCTATAGAGGAAATTTTACTTCTTATTTCATGCATGGTAACAGCAAAGTGAACAGACGTGGAGGGGTTCTCAGCCGCCTCCACCAAATGAAGAAGGCAATGGTAATATGTCATGGTGAAAAACTCAGCAGATACCAAGGGGAACCACTCCCCATTCTTCATCTCAGCAAATTTCAATTAGGACCCTTCCCCCTTCTCAGTAAGGTGTAGGAGAAGACTAATGATTAGAAGACTGGGCTAAGATCCATGAAATGTTGCTGCTTTTCCTTGTCATCTTGGGAAAGTCATTTAACACTCTATTGCCTCAGGGGCCGCTGCAGAGAGCCATTGATAGAGTCATTTGCACAGTTTTCCATTGTGTGAATACCACAAAGGTTGTACACCGGTATGGCATAAGCAAAACATATGCATGAAATGTGTGGCAGGCACCAGATGCATGTGGAGAAAGCATATGTGTGCATGGGAATGACATAGCACAAGCGCAGTTTGGCGCATGTGTCGGCACAAAATTTGTTGTTTTGTCCTTTTGCTCTGTTGTTTTTCCATCTTCTCTTTTGTGTTCAGCTCCAGCCAGGCAAACAGCAAAGCCACCAGTGGATAAGTCACACCAGAAAACATTTATTTTCTCCTACACGCCGCTCTCTTTTCTCCTATATGCCAAAGTTTCTTCTCCTACACATGCTGAATTTTCCTTCTCCTACATGCGCCTGTTTTACTTCACCTCTGACCAGCCATTTGAACTGTGGTGTTCCTGAACTTTATGCTCGTCCATCTGGTCTCCTACACACTTCTTTGCATCTGGGCGAAATAGTAAATGACCTCCTTACCATGGCATTTCAATACATACAGCATATTGTGCCAATCCCCTCTCTGCATTGTGGCGTGGTGCACTGATGTCCTGCTATATGCACATGGCACGCTAATGTTTCTATATCGCCCCTGTAGATTTTAAACCTCTGGAGACAGGAAAAACCCTACTCTACCTGAATGTACGTAGTTCACCTTGAATTCTGATAAAGGCATGAGCTAAATCCAATTTCGTCTCCCCTTCTCATTGCTTTGAAATATCCTATGTGGCTCTTATAAAGTCTAAAGAGTTCTACTGTACAATAGGCAAAGAGGATTGGGGGATTAATACTCTGCCATTTTACCCCATTGAGGACACAATTACCAAAGCTGGAGAAATAAACTTTCTGAAGAAAAAATAATATCATTCCTTTAAGTTATAACAGACTCACACCACAGATACTGGCGTCAGTGCTCTTCATTGCAAGTTGTTAAACAAAGGTTCAAGGTTACTAAGCTGGTAGCAGACCTGTCAGATCAATAAACATTATAGAGTAAAAAGCTCCTGACAAGGCAGCCATTCCTGAAACTATCTGTGTAATAAACAAACCATCAGCTTTTGCTTTCTTCTTTATTACCAAGTCTTTTCTTATTATGAAATGTCATAATCCATCATATCTTGAAATCAAAGTGTGAAACAAAGTTTAGATGCATGCAGTTTGCTTCCCAAATTATTTAGAGACTCATTGCAATAAAATAACAAGTAAAGGTCAGAATTAAATATATGTATGTTACTGAGAAATAGCAGTAGCTGAACCTCAAATTCTAAAGTATTTCAAATGCTAAACAACCAGAAACGGCCGCTTTTAGCTTTTGCATAGATGTTGCTTCTATACCAGAACCTCTTCCAAACCATCTTTGACCTTGAAGGTCCCTTTCCAAAAAGGACTGTGCACACTGTCTCCATAATGAATCACTTTTGAAAACAGAATCCGAAATGCTCTTGGATGGCATATGATGGAATATACATGGAAGGTGCTAATTTCCTGCGGCAACTAGTGAAATCCAGTAGATTAGGACTATGCATCCCTTAGTGCACTTTCAATTCATTCATGTGCCTTGAAAATTTTAGTGCATTGATTCATTTTATTTATTTATCTTCACTTACTGTACCAGTGAATCTGCATGCAAAATATGCATTAACTTATGAATTAACACACGTGCAATCAATTTGTATGCATTAAAAAATCCGAACACATTAATAAAGTGTTATTAAAACGAATATGTGAAAACAAAAAAAACCTGCCCAAACTGAAAATTTTGTCCCATTCATATCTCTAATATGGATCCTGATATATAGAGAGAGTCTGCCTGAGGCCAGGCCTGTGCCAAGCTAGCAATGCACCCTATGTGACTAGTATATCTGGTGCCCCCACCCACCTACCTACATGTGGGAACTCGTTTTTGTCAGGCTTGCTAAAAGCCCAGTGATGATCACGCTCCTTCTGTCCTTGCACCCTGGCGGCCGCATTGCTTGCAGAGCCTTTGGTACAATCCCTGCCTGAGACCGTCCAGTTTTTTCATTCTTATTGCATATGGATGTGAAAGCTGGACCGTGAAAAAGACAGACAGGAAGAAAATTGATGCCTTTGAATTATGGTGCTGGCGGCGAATACTGTGTATACCATGGACTGCCCGAAGAACAAACCAGTCGGTAGTAGAGGAGATCAAACCTAAGCTTTCTTTAGAAGCTCAGATGACAAGACTTCGACTTTCATACTTTGGACACATCATGCAAAGAGGGAGATCATTAGAGAAAGACATCATGCTTGGCAAGATAGAAGGTCAACGCAAAAGCGGAAGGCCAGCAATGAGATGGCTCGATACAATAACAGTAGCTACGGGTACCAATCTGTCAACAATGAGCCGCCTGACTGAAGACCGAACACAATTTAGGATAGCTATCCAGAGGGTCGCCATGAGTCGACTTCGACTCGACGGCACTTAACAACAACAACATTGCATGCTGGGATTTTCAATTTGTTTCTTAAAAAAGAGAATGTAAGAAAAACTACAGAGGGCCAAAAACAAAGCATGAATCGGAAGGAGAAAGGAGAAAATGGGATATGCGAAGAAGAGGACTGGTAACAGGCATGGGGAGTGATATTTAAAAGCATCGCTGCTACTTGGATAAATGCTGCTAAACCAGATGTTCTGCAGGGCCAGCTGACAGTACTGCTGAATAACATAATAGGCCACCACGGCACTATCCGTACAGTGCTTCAGTGCGGACATGAATTAACCAGAGAGCAGCATCCGGAAACTTAGGACAGGCCAAAAACTGTTCCAAGTGCTATCTGGCTAGTGACTGAAAAATGCTGTTATGTGGATAATATTGGCGCTTATCTGGATAGTGTCATTGAATATCTGGAGGTTTTACTCACGGCAGCCAGCATTGAAAAAATTGATGACTGCAACAGGGTCCTGATAGATCATAAATAAGTACTTTTGATTGGTGTTTATAAAAGAAAGGGAAGGTGCTAGATCTAAGGTAGGAAGTGTCATTGATAGATGCAAAATAATTATAAACCAAATTGCACAGGAAGAATTACCTGAAGGATGATATGAGAGTGGATTAGGCCATGCAACCCAATTGTGCACACCAAAGAATAGTAAACGAGCTCAGCAACGGTGCCCATCTTGGTCTATTCAACCTATTTTTCTTTGTTTTGAAATGAAGCAAAACAAGTTTGCTTCATAGCATTTTTCATTTTGTTGAGAAGCATGAGCATCCCCATTATTCCTAGCAAGTGCATCCTTAAAGTGTCTTAAGAATAGCTGTAGAAATTGGAAATCAGTCACTAGTAATATAGAATAGTTATCACAACATTCAAAATCTAAAAGTACTTTTTGAAGAGCAGTAATTTTATGAAAGACGCTATTATTGATGCCACCTAAGAACATACAAACATAAGGACCTAGGAACTGCCATACTGGCTCAGATCAAAGGTTCATCAAGCCCAGTATCCTGTTTCCAGCAGTGGCCAATCTATGTCACAAGTCAGATTCAATGCTACTTACCTCAGGGGAGAAGTGGTAGCTTTCCCCAAGTCTACCTTAATTACAGTTTATTGACATTTTCTCCAAAAATTGGTCCAAACCTTTTTTTAAACCCAGCTAAGCCAACTGCTTGTAGCACATCCTCTGACAATAAATTCCAAAGCTTAACTATATGTTTTATTATTTATTTATTTAATTTTATTTATTTAACACTTATTTATATACCGCATCTTCCAGCGATCAGTTGCGGTGTACAATTAACAACAGTTAACAATGCAGAGCTTGTTTTACATGGAACAAAATAACTTTTTACATAGAACATCTTAACATGCACACATAGGTTTAAATACTAAGCAGAATAATTCAACTAACACAGATTGTGTAACAATTTAAACAACGTACTGACTCTACCGTATAGGCAGATCATATCAGTTTCAACTATATACAAGTAGTTTCAACTATATACAAGTAGGGTATCAGTGCATAGGAGTGGATTGTTCATTCGATTACACAGGTACACTACCAAAAAACTGCCTCCAGTTTTGCAACTGATTCCTATAGATTTTGGGGTGCTGAATCCAGGAAAAATAGCCAAAATGTTCCATCACGTCACGTTTTCTTGCAAAATTAGATTTCTTACCCATATAAGGAATGTTCACATAATTTCTTTTTAGCCGACTGCAGTTTATTTTCTTGGCCCAAAATAGAGGTTGTAATGGTTAACTAACTAGAAACACTCCCTCATGATATTTTAGAGTGTTTTGTATTCATTTTATACATTAACAGGACAATTGGGAGGCGGGGGGCTAAATCCAGTACTCGCGCTGGCGCATGTTCTTTCCTGTTCGCCTCGCCTCGTTCGCTCGCTCAAACACGGTGGTTGCGACATGAACGTTCCTGTCAAATTTCAGTTTCTTGCAAGTTCATTATTACCTTTTGTTTGCTCAGTCGTAATCCAGCTTTATTCCGAAGTGGTTCACTACAGTTGTAGTTTGCAGTGCTGTGTATTTGTGATGGCTCACAGAGCCAGAGGTTGCGTCAACTCTCCGGACAGTTTTTGTTTTATTTGTGGGGAATATACCGTGAAAAAGCGGCAGAGGAACATTTCTGCATTTATTAAAAAAGTATATTTCGCCTATTTCGGTTTGAAGTTAGGCGATCAAGACAAACCGTGGGCTCCTCACAAAGTGTGCAAGACATGTGAGGAAGATCTACGCTTATGGATGAAAGGTAAAAAACAAGCATTTCGTTTCGGAATACCTATGATGTGGCGTGAACAAAGAGACCACAGCAGTGACTGCTATTTTTGCTCTTGCATTGTGAAGGGATACAACTTAAAAAATAAGAACTTAATAAGTTACCCCAACCTTCCCTCAGCAATTAGGCCTATGCCTCATAGCAACGAAGTACCTGTGCCTGAACCACCAAAATCTTTGGATCATATTTGTGTGGACGGTTCTGATCATGATGAGACTCATCAGATGGCTTTTCCCGATGAGTCCAGTACTTCCGAGCTTGAAACTGAACCAGATCCGAAACCTGAACTTTTCTCTCAAGCTGAATTGAATGATTTAGTCCGGGATTTAGGACTCCCAAAAGATGCTGCCCAACTGCTAGGTTCTCGGCTTAAACAGAAAAATCTATTGTCACCAGGAACAACTTTTTATTGGTACCGCAACCGCGAGACACAATTTTTGAAGTATTTCAGCAAAGAGGAAGATTTGGTATTTTGCAACGATATATACGGAGTGATGGAAAAGTTTAAACTCAAGTATGATCCTGCTGAATGGCGGCTGTTCATTGATTCGTCAAAAGACAGCATAAAAGGTGTTCTTCTTCATAATGGCAACACATTTGCTTCAGTTCCTATTGCTCACTCTGTTATTCTCCAAGAAAAATACGAGAATTTGGCCCTGATTCTTCAGAAGATTCATTATGATGAGCATAAGTGGATGATTTGTGGAGACTTTAAAATTCTATCCATGCTATTAGGGCAGCAATCCGGTTTCACCAAATATCCCTGCTTCCTTTGCTTGTGGGATAGCCGGGCCCGCGACCTACACTGGGGGAAAAAAGACTGGCCAATTCGGGAGTATTTGAGAACCAGTGAGAAAAATGTTCTTCATGAGAGCATGGTACCTCGTGATAAAATTCTATTACCACCTCTCCACATTAAGTTGGGTCTCATTAAGCAATTCATCAAGTCCCTTCCAAAAGATGGTGAGTGCTTTCGGTACCTTTGCTCAAAGTTCCCCCGACTTTCTGAAGCAAAGCTAAAGGAAGGAGTGTTTGTTGGCCCTGATATAAGGAAAACTCATTTCAGATGGAGCATTCGCTGAAACGATGTCTGAGAAGGAAAAAGAAGCCTGGGATTCCTTCAAGGATGTTGTTCTCAAATTCTTGGGGAACAGGCGGGATGAGAACTATAAGGATATTGTTGCCAGGATGCTCAATGCCTTCAAAGAACAAGGCTGTAACATGAGCCTGAAAGTCCATTTCTTGCACTCCCATGTGAACTACTTTCCCGAAAACCTGGGGGCGTACAGTGAAGAACAAGGTGAAAGGTTTCACCAGGACATCAAGGACGCAGAGAGAAGGTACCAAGGAAGATGGAACACCACTATGATGGCTGATTTCTGCTGGTTGCTGCTGCGGGAAACCCCAGATGAAAAATACGCCAAGCAGCGCACCAAGAGAAGCATTCGGGGGAAGAAGAAAAGGGCCCACCAGGAGATTGATTGACCCAAGAATGACTTTAAAATCTAAACTGTGTTGACAAATATCGTGTTTTTACTAAACTTTGAAATAAAAATTTGCTAGTTATTACCACAGTGTCGGATCTCATTTATTAGAATTTTATTTTCACACCATCGGGTGTTTGTCTTCATGTATTGCAATGGTGCGGTTTGCGTTTTCTATTCTTACATACATACCTGTACAACATTTTTTACACATTTCTTTGCTTTGCTTTGTGTCTAACCTCGCTCTTATATGCTCAATGTTTGTGCACATGTATGTGGCTGTTTTAAGTGCAGACAATTTTGCTACCATCACAGTGTGTTTTGTTGACATTACTCTATTCTTATGTGCTACCTTGTTACAATTTTCTTTATTCTTATTTGAATAACTACTAAACAATTAGTATAAAGAATTCATCCAAGAAACGTTTATCTCGATCGCACTCAATCTGAAACGTTCACCTCAAACTGCTAACCCAATGTAGCAAAAAATTTGTACGTGATGGAGCAAATTGGTTACCAGATTTGGATTCAGCGCACCAAAAAACGTAAAAATCAATCGAAACATTAGAGGCAGTTTAAAAAAAAAATTTTTAGTGTACCTGTGTTATGTTTTGTATGTTATCCCTTGAAGAAGGGAGTATATGCTTGATGTGGGGAGGTTCATGTTTAGCCTTTATCTAAGTTGAGTGGAATGTTTTCTATGGAATTATAGTGTTTAGTGAATAGATATGTTTTCAATTTTTTTTTGAATTCTATTATCTCTGTTAGTGATCGTAAGTCCTCTGGTAACGAGTTCCAAGTTATTGGAGCTATGTGGGAAAAGGCTCTATTATTTGTAATTTTGTGAGATCTTATATATTCTTTTGGAATCTTTAGTTTATTTGATTGTCCTTTTCTATGAGTGGACTTAGATGGTTCTTTGCTTATTAAATTACATAGTGTCTTCGGGGCCATGTCGTTTAGGGCTTTGAATGTAGTTATTATTGTTTTGTAGGTTATCCTGCTTTGTATTGGTAACCAGTGCAGGGAAGCTAGTATTGGTGTAATGTGTTGGAGTGAATTTATCTTTAATATAATTCTAGCTGTTGCATTTTGTGCGAGTTGGATTCTTTTGATATTTTGTTTTGGAATGCCTATAAGTGTTAAGTTAGCGAAATCGAAGTGGGGAGTAATGGTGGCCTGTGTTATGTTGATAAAATCTTGCATAAATACCAGGGGGCGCAATTGTTGAGTAAAACAATATAAAACAATATAAAACAATATATTTCCTCTTATTTGTTTTAAATGTTCTACTTTGTAACTTCATGGCATGTCCCCAATCTGTATTTTTTGGGAAAGTAAACAATCGATTTCCGTTTACCATTCCACTTGGGATTTTATAGACCTCTATCATATTTCCCCTCAGCTGTCTCATCCAAGATGAAGAGCCCTAACCTCTGTCTTTCTTTATAGGAAAGCCATTTGATACCTTTTATCATTTTGGTCATTCTTTTTTGCATCTTTTCTAACTCCGCAATGAGGGCCATCCCCAGGACTGGTGCAAGGTAGTGGGAACCCTTAGCAAACCTACAACCTTACATACATCTCCCCCCTAAGATTTTGATAATTAAACTCAACAGTCATAATCATCAGAACACTACCTTTCCAACAACAATTCAGTAAAAATGCATAACTGGACATCATACTTTTAAATGTTAAACTTTGCATGATATGTATGAGGTGTGATCAAAAAGTATCGATTTCTTGTATAGCTATATAACAATACTTCACACTACGATGCTATTAAGCATACAGTGACCTAGTTATGCGCTCTGCATGTGCATATAGGTGTGGCTGCGGCACACCTATACATTTTTTAATCACATGATATCTGGTATTGTTAAAAGCAGTTTGTCAGATTTATGATGAGTGAAAAAACTGAACAGCGAATTTGCATTAAATTCTGCCAGAAACTTGGAGATTCATGCAAAGAGACTTATGCCAAGTTACAGCAAGTGTATGGCAATGAATACATGAGTTATGCTCGAGTTTAAGACTGGTGCAAATGTTTCCAAGAGGGCTGCCAAAGTGTTGACAGTGATGAATGTTCTGGAAGGTCATCCACGAGCAGGAATGACGACAAAGTTGAAGCCATGCATGCCGCAATATTCTTAAATCGTCAATTGACTATAAAGGAGCTTGCTGAGGACATGGACATCAGTTTTGGGTTGGTACAATCCATTCTTACAGTTGATTTGGGGACGAGATGTGTGTCTGCAAAATTTGTGTTGAAACTCCTGTCCCCTGACCAAAAGAAGATCGAATGTCTGTAGTCAGGGAGTTGTTGGAATGTGTTGAAAATGCCTCGGATTTCATCTAAAAGATTATTACTGGTGATGAATCATGGGTTTATGACCTGGAAACTAAGGCTCAATCCTCACAATGGAAGACTCCAAACTCTCCCAGACCCAAGAAAGCCCGTCAGGTGAGGAGCAATGCCAAGGTCATGCTTGCAGTTTTCTTTGATTACCAGAGTATTGTTCATCATGAATATGCTCCAAAAGGCCAAACTATCAATAAGGAGTACTACATCCAAGTTCTGACTCATTTCAGAGGTGCAGTTCATCGTAAGAGACCAGAGTTGCACAGGAATGATGAATGGTTGCTTTATCATGATAACGACCCAGCTCACACATCACATCTTGTCTAGCAGTTCTTGGCCAAACACCAAATCGAGCAAGTCCGTCAGTCTCTGTACTCACCTGATCTTGCACCCTGTGACTTTTTCTTGTTTCCAAAATGGAAAATACCACTGAAAGGAAGGAGATTTGATGACTTGGAGACCATTAAGCAAAATTTGACACAGCAGCTTCACAGCATAATGAAAAAGGCATTTCAAAATTGTTTCCAGCAATGGCAGGAACGCTGGAGGACGTGTGTTTTATCAGAAGGGTCTACTTTGAAGGAGAACGAGTGCAATAACTGTCAGTGTTATACTTCTTGTGTCATTGTACAAGTCTCAAAACATTTTGATCGCACCTCATATATTTATGCCTGTTCTCCTTGCAGGTAAAAGAATGTACTGATAGCTCTTTGAGTTTGTGTGACTGTTAAGATCTATTATTTTGCTTTGAGTGCCGTTGTTCTTTCCTGCCCCAAAGAAGTTGTTTCTCTAGGTGACCACCTAATATTGCCTTATAGTTGGGTCGTCTTGTCCGCTATATCTATTTTGAGATGAGGTAGCCAGAATTGCACAAAATACTCAAGGTGTGACTGTACCATGGAGCGATACCGAGGCATTATACTATTCGGTCTTTTATTTTCTATTACTTTAATATTAATAGCTGACATTCTATTTATCTTTTTGGCTGTGGCCACACATTGGGCAGAAAATTTCAGTTTATTGTCCATGATGTTGTGACTCCTAACGTGGAACCATGCAATGCCTAGCTGTCATTTTGGCTAGTTTTCCCTATATGCATCACTTAGCATGTGTCCACATTAAATTTCATCTGCCATTTGGATACATGAAGACACATTTTACAAAGGATGTCCATGTGCAATCTGGGACATCAAAGCTAAAATGTCTAAAAAAAAAAGCAGGCACCTGCAGTTTCAGAAATGTAGAAGTGCCCAATATTGCCGTCTATGGAGACATCTACAAAGATGTCCCCAGAAGAGCCTCACCAGAATGACGACATCTAATAACATAATGCTTAGCGTAAAGGATTAGAATCAGTACTAGCCAGGGTTCAAATCCCAGCGTGCGTCTTTGTGCTTTTAGGCTAGTCCATCTTCTCTACACTTTCTGGATGTTTTAATGGCAAACAAGCACTTTCCTGATGCCTGCTTGTGCCTGGAGAAGATTTAAATATAGACATGCCTGCAGACATCCCTGATGTTTCTGAAATTGAAAGGCGATTTTAAGCTCATTGCACCTCCTCAGACATGCTTTCACCACACCCCCTGCCTATTTTGACATCATGGAGACATAGAAAATTAGAAACACAATGACAGAAAAAAAAAACGTATGGCCCATCTAGTTGGCCCTTCCATAACTACAATAGTCTCCTTTTTTCCTTTAGAGATTTTCTGTGTTTGTCCCATGCCTTTTTGAATTCAGATACTGTCCTCGCCTCTACTACCTCCACTGGGAGACTATTCCATGCATCTACCACTCTTTAAAAGCCATTTGTGAAATGGTTCTGGAGACCTCTCCATGATTTGGACGTGCATGCCTTCAAATGTCCAAATCATGACTAAGACTTTTAAAATGGTCCCCTCAGTCTCCCAGTCTCTCAAGGTCCTCTTGCAATATCTCACAGGTCACATGCAATCTAATGACCTCACTAATTGTTTCTATTTAAAGATCATTTAAAAATAGGTTAAATGCACCAGTACCAGTATAGATCCCTGGGTTACTCTACTATTCACCTTTCTCCTTTAAGAAAATTGCCCATTTTACCGCACTGACTGTTTACTATTTTTCAGCCAGTTCTCTAATCTACAACAGGACATTGCCTGCTATCTCATGGTTTTTATTCCTCAGGTGGCCCTTCATGAGGTACTTTGTCAAGTGTTTTCTGAAAATCCATGTGCACTATATCAACTGGCTACCTTTATCTACATGTTTATTCACACCTTAAAAAAGGGAGCAGTTTGGTGAGGCAAGACTTCCCTTTGCTAAATCTACATTGACTTTGTCTTATTAAACTATGGGGTATGTTTACTACATGGCGGTAGCGGCTTCTGTGCAATATCAGAGCCACGGCCCTATTGAAATCAACAATCATGATCATCAGAACACTATCTTTCCAACAACAATCCAGTAAAAATCAATGGGGCCGCAGCTCTGATATAGCATGGAAGCCGCTATCACCATTTAGTAAACATAATCCCTATATCTATCTATGGAGGTCTTTTATTAATGGGCGTTAAGGTGGTGCACGTAACATGCCAATAGCATCGAAACTAGGGTGCGTTCGGTGCCACAACACTGCATCAATTGTCGGGGCATGGAAAGCATTTCCCCAGCAGTTAACATGGAGTTCTGTCTCCTAGTACATGCTGTATTAACACAGGTGCACCTAAAGCCACCTATTGATGAAATAATGAATGGAAGAGTTCAATTAGGGAGATATTTTTAAACCTTATTTGCAATTTCCATATGGAAAATCCAGCATTTACACATGGAAATGGTGATTTTAGAATGGGGCAAAATTTACACACGGATGTTGATATTATGCAGAAATTGCAAGGGAATGTGGTTACTGTCAACTTAGTCCCATGTCTTTAAACAGTCCTGTGAAAAAGCTTTTTGTCAGACCTTTACTACAAAATACCAAAGCTAGCTCAATCCAGAATCCTTTTTATTTTATTTTAATGAATCCAATATTTTGAGTCTTACAAAACAAACAGCCTTGAAATATGCCACCAATGCAATACTAAAAACAGACCCAACGCCATGTCTCGAACTAGCTACAGTTCTGCATAAGGGTAATCACAATAATTCACTTATCTGAAAGGCATCTTCCATTAAAACATCCTTTTACAATGCCCAATTTCAACTGCTTACAAGGACAATCTGACTGTCTCCGGCTTAACTCCCAAAATGCCCGCCCTTGAGACTTTCCAAAAATGTAACGAGATCAAACCTCTTTTCCACTGTCAGAAAGAATTAAATCAACGTATGCCAATCCACTTGCTGATTCAAACCAGCTGGATGTACAGTACCTAAACTGAATATCCAAAATTGTTCCTTATAATTAATTTGGGCTTCATGGTCATCTCCTCACCAATAACTTGGAACGTGATCAATAATTTTCCAGCACAGCTGTGTAAAATAATGATTGTGACATATACATTGTTCTACTATCGGTG
This sequence comes from Ichthyophis bannanicus, assembly GCA_033557465.1. Lineage (NCBI taxonomy): Eukaryota > Metazoa > Chordata > Amphibia > Gymnophiona > Ichthyophiidae > Ichthyophis > Ichthyophis bannanicus. The sequence continues at coordinate 110,141,921 of CM066049.1, read as the reverse complement.
CTGAACATGTTTTAGAATTCTGCGGAGAACGATATTCTTGTAATCTCACTTTCACTATTCCTCGAGTCTGGCCTATATACACTTTGCTACAAGGACGTGTCAGTGCATAAACAACATAAGATGTCAAACATGTAGTTCAACCCTTGCAAGCAGTTGAAATCGGGCATCATAAAAGGATGTTTTAATGGAAGACACCTTTTAAGTAAGTGAATTTTTGTGATTACTCTGATACAGAACTGTAACTAGTTGGAAACACGATGTTGTGCCAGTTTTTAGTATTGCATTGGTGGCATGTTTTCAAGGCTGTTGTTTTGTAAGAAGGCTCAAAATATTGGATTCATTCAAATAAAATAAAAAGGAGCCTGGTTTGAGTTAGCTTTACATTAGCTGGTATCTTTTACGCAAAGGTCAGACATCAAATCTTTTCATAGGACTATCAAACGTTATGGGACTACGTTGATACACGTGGTGAAAAAAGGTTCCTAAATCAATCCTAATTTGATTTCTTCACTTGAGGAAGTGGTTAGGACATGGCTTTGGTGGGTTAAAAATCAAAGGGGCCTTGTTTGCTAAGTCCCATGCTGGTAACATACTGTATGTGTGGGTCATGTTACCAGCATGGGACTTCTAGCTAAATGAAGGGGGGGGGGAGGCGGGGATTACACATCTGTACTCCTGCAGTTAGCTCAGATAAGCCGCACTTTAACGTGGCAAATAGGCTGAAGGTGACGTTACTTGCACCCATGCTACCTGTATGAAGTGGTTAGCATACCAAACGAAGAACATCGTGTCCCACCTAGTCCCTGTCCTGCTGTACACTAACCTCACACTACCCTCGTAATGCAGTTTAGTAAACATACCCCTAAATGGGTATACTCCATTTCATATAGGGAATGCAAGAGTATGACCAAAATTGTCCATGTCGGGATTTACAGCTATTCCCTGGTTCAATGTATCAGACCCCTGCACGTTCTCAGAAGAGGTTCCACATTTAGCAGACCCTTTTCTAAAATACTACTGGAATTATGTATATCGCGACCTCTCCATGTACCATCTAAAATGTGTCTTTTAGTCTGAGTGAATATTTTAGGCAACATGTTTGCAGCTATTTCCAACATAATTTCATCATACGTTTTCTGTACCGTTCAATTAATTTTTATATCAGATCATCTACTTCTTTTGATTTCAGAACTTCATATCTTAAAAGCATTTAGTCCGAAATGCTGGGCAGATCTCGATGACTCCTCATTAATAATTTAAAGCTCCCATTTCAAATAGTTTCCTGCTCCTTTGGTGGGCCTGCATGGGATGAATTAAGTCTGTTTTCTCCCTCTGATTGCCTTGTTGGATTCGTTATAACTTCACTTTCTACTCAATACTTCTCAAAGTACTGAGAGTTTAAAGAGGTACAATAAATCCCAGATCAGTTTTAATGACCATGGTAAGCCTGCTTGTAATATGTCAGTAAGCCGAGCCTATAAGCCAATGGGGAATAGGCCATTTCTGCCTTAGTAATTGCCTAGACCGAAGGATTTATAATGTCATTATCTGAATCTACAAGAAATAACTCAGACCTGAAATACCTTAAAAAAACAGATACAACAATTCTCTTAAAGTCTAGTCATTTATAAATAGTATATCAAACTATTTTCCTCAATATGTTTTATGTTAGAAATGAAGTCCAGTCAAATATAAATTTCTTTTTCTTAGGTATGATTTCAATTTTCTCTATCACAGCTTGCAGCTGGCTACTGAAGTTTATTAAGTAAAATGCTAGTACAGCGCACTAAACCTATATATTTGGGAAGCAGCTAATGAGCAAAAGAATCTCCCAGATTCTTTTCTTTCTTGCACCAGCGACGCTTCCCTGGGGCAGCGTTCTCTAATGCTGCAATAAAATTAAACAATGAAGTCACCTTGCTGTTTCCCCCTAGAAAATCACATGCTACATCTACTGACAAATATACCATAGTGTTGGTCAGCATTTCAGAGCTTTCTCCCTCTGCCTTTAGCATTCTCTAATCAAAAGACATCATTTTCTTTAAAAAAAAGCATGAAGTGTACTATCCAATTTGTCGACTAATAAAGTCCTGGTGCTGCAATGGAGACTTTCATTCTCTGATACGTTAATGTACTGCTAGATTTATACTTTGTCTGGACTAAATGTTCTTGGGAGTGTGAAACTGTTCCAGTTAACCTAACATAATGAATGGCACATGGGTTGGGAATGCAACTTTTTATAGGTTCTTAGACCAGAAAATCTAATGCTTCAGATATAACCTTCAGACACCAGGCAGGACTTGCAGTATCCAAGCTTCCTTCTCCATAGAAAAGTTTAGAGAGTCCAGTTTCTTTTGTGGAGATTGTAACTTTAAAGCCTGGTCTATGGAAGATGATAAAACCCCAAAGAGTTCTATTTCTACTCACTGATGACATTATAAGGATCAGTATTCAGTGGCTGAATATCGCCACTGATTGGATAGCTGTCATGACTGCCCCCCCCCCCCCCCCGACTACCCTGGATTTAACCAGATGTCTTTTCTGTGACACTTTCCAGATAGTGTATCTGAATATCAGGATTGCCAGGGCTAAGCTCCTTTTCAATATTAGCCCCTGTGTGTTTTAGTTTAGATAGCAGAGCTATAATTGGGCAATCCTCTTGGAATTTTAAAAACCGGCAAGGAAAGTAAGCCAGAAGATGGAGACGGTAGGATTTAGATAGCTTTGTCTTAGGGATGTGCATATTTTAGTGTGCATTCAGTTCATTAGTGTGTCTTAAAAATTTTAGGTTGAAATTACGTTCAAGCAAAACAATATAGTAAAGTGGAGCATTCACTCCCTTCAGCTGCAACACTCTAATAAGGTCTCAGACTTGTACCGCACTTCAATCTAGACTTGCGTCCATTCATATAGTGCTATATTTGCATCAATGACCTTATTAAATATTTCCTTCAATTTTCATTACATAGCTGTTCAGACTCATAAACGATGGACTAGAACTTAACTTAATTGAAGGACTAGAAGAAGGGACTAGAAGAAGGGGACTGTTACTTCTGGAGAGAGATCTGCAACTGTGAGTATTTACTTCTGGTAATTTTTCTAAAAGGAATTCTTTGTATTAAAGCTAATTAATCTGTGAACCCACTATTTTTTGTTAAATCAGTCAGGGCCTAGTAGCAGCAGTTTAAGTTTAAATATAAAACACAGAGGAGAACTTTCTGGTTACATTTGGAACCCAGCAGAGAGCTTGTAGTTTAAATTTAATAGTCACTCAGGGCCTAGTAACAGCAAAGTACTTTTAGTTTAAATTTAAAGCACAGAAGAGAGCTTTCTGGTTACATTTGGAACCCAGCAGAGAGCTTGTAGTCTAACTTTAATAGTCACTCAGGGCCTAGCATCAGCAAAGTACTTTTAGCTTAAATTTAAAACACAGAAGAGAGCTTTCTGGTTAAATTTAGAACCCAGCAGAGAGCTTGTAGTTTAGATTTCATAAGAAGTTAGAGCCTAGCAGCAGCTAAGAGTATAATTTTAAATCAAATCAGAATATAGCTTACCTCAGCAGCACAAGACAGGGTACTGTGTAGCAGCCCTCTTTTAATAAGTCTTATTTCCCTCCCTCCCTCCCCACACCCACCCACCCCTGGGATAATCGTAGCTTTATAGGTACTTACACATCTTAAAAGACAGGAGGTGCTCTCAGGTGAAGCTCATTACCCAAATCAGTCATACACCAAGGACCTGAGATTAGTTAAGCTTCAGGTGAACAAGGTATATTGCACGTATTAGGTACAGTTTTATTAGGATAAATATCCATAGCAACCCTTAGTATGTAAAGAACTTAGATCTAAACACAAACTTAAAACTAAGATGCAGACAGCAGTCCAGCAGTGGGATGGGGGCTTTCCAGTCTTTTGCCTTGAGTGTCACATGTATGATTTTCTCCCAGTTGGTGAGAGGTCTTACGTGTGCACTAGGTGCAAGGAGCTCTTTGCTCTCAGGGAACGAGTCCGTTCTCTAGAGGCTAAAGTAGCAGACTTGGAAAGCATAAGACAGACAGAGAGGTACATAGACGAGATCTACAGGGATATAGTCCTGAAGTCCCACCTCCAGTCTGGCAGCATCCCTGTTGCCATGGAGGAGAGAGGTCACGTGACAGGAGAGCATCACCCTGGTGTGGCAGGAACTGATCCTGTAACTAGGACCTGTCCTCCAGGTGATGTAAAACCCTCTCGCACTGAGGAAGTTTCTCCAGGGCCATGTGCCCATTAGGGAAGGGTTAGGACAGCCGTTATAGTTGGTGATTCGATCATTAGGCATGTAGATAGCTGGGTGGCTGGTGGACGTGAGGATCACCTGGTAACATGCCTGCCTGGTGCGAAGGTAGCGGACCTCACGTGCCACCTAAATAAGGTCTTAGATAGTGCTGGGGAGGAGTCTGCTGTCTTGGTAGATAGCTGGGTGGCTGGTGGACGTGAGGATCGCCTGGTAACATGCCTGCCTGTTGCGAAGGTAGCGGACCTCACGTGCCACCTAGATAAGGTCTTAGATAGTGCTGGGGAGGAGTCTGCTGTCTTGTTACATGTCGGTACCAATGACATAGGAAAATGTGGTAGGGAGGTTATGGAGGCTAAATTTAGGCTTTTAGGTAGGAAGTTGAAATCCAGAATTTCCAGGGTAGCATTCTCCGAAATGCTTCCTGTTCCACGCGCAGGACCCAAAAGGCAGGCAGAGCTCCGGAGTCTCAATGCATGGATGAGACAATGGTGCAGAGATGAGGGTTTTAGATTTGTTAGGAACTGGGGCACATTCTGGGGAAAGGAGGGGCTCTTCCAAAGGGATGGGCTTCACCTTAACCAGGATGGAGCCAGACTGCTGGCATTAACCTTTGAAAAGGAGATAGAGCAGCTTTTAAACTAGATATTAGGGGAAAGCCGACAGTCGCCCAAGAGCGGATGGTTCGGAAGAATGTATCTTTGAAGGATACTACCAAAAGCAGAGAGGCTCCACAAAAGAGTAAAGTAGCCCAAATGCCCTCAAGTATGGAGCAGACTGAGCTTAAAGTTCCCAAATTACCCATGTCTAACAATAGCCAAATTAATATGAATAAAATACATTCTCTAAAATGCTTGTATGCAAATGCTAGAAGTCTAAAAAATAAGATGGGAGAGTTAGAATATATAGCACTAAATGAAAGGTTAGATATGATTGGAATATCAGAGACATGGTGGAAGGAGGACAACCAGTGGGACACTGTCATACCTGGGTACAAACTATATCGTAATGATAGAGCTGATCAAATTGGTGGAGGGGTTGCTCTCTATGTTAGAGAGGGCATTGAGTCAGAAAGGATTAAAGTTTTGCAGGAAACAAAATCTGCTGTAGAATCTATATGGATTGAAATTCCATGTAAAAGGGGGAAGGCGATGGCAGTGGGGGTGTACTATCGAGCGCCTTGCCAGAATGACCAAATGGATGATGAAATGCTCAAAGAAATCAAGGAAACTAACAAAAGTTACAGTGCAGTAATAATAATGGGTGATTTCAACTACCCCGGTATCGACTTGGTCAGTGTCACGTCAGGACATGCTAGGGAGATAAAGTTCCTAGATGAAATAAATGACTGCTTCTTGGAGCAGCTGGTTCATAAACCGACCAGAGGGGAAGCCATATTAGACCTAGTCCTTAGTGGAACACCAGATCTAGTGCAAGAGATAAGGTTGTTGGGGCCACTTGGCAATAGTGATCATAGCATGATCGCCTTTGATTTAATTAGTGGAGGAGGGATAGTAAGGAAATCCACAGTACTCCATGTTTTACATTCCCTGTTCAATGTAAAAAACTTGATGTAACTTGCTTACATTCTTGTATGTTCTGTTTCAAATGTAAACCGCACTGATTATAATAGCGCGGTATATAAGAAATATAAATAAATAAATAAATAAATAAATACCTTTTAACTTTCGAAAGGGAGACTATGATAAAATGAGGAAAACAGTTAAGAAAAAACTAAAAGGAGCAGTTGCAAAGGTTAAAGACGTACATCAGGCTTGGCTGTTGTTGAAAAATACTATCTTGGAAGCCCAGACCAGCTGTATTCCACGCTTTAAGAAAAGTGGAAGGAAGTCCAAAAAACTGCCAGCATGGTTTAAAGGTGAGGTCAGAGAGGCTGTTGTTGCCAAAAAAGCATCTTTCAGGAAATGGAAAAAAGAGCCAAATGACGAAACCTGGAAACAGCACAAGCACTGGCAAGTCAAATGCAAGGCATTGATAAGGCAGGCAAAGGGAGAATTTGAGAAGAAACTTGCTGCGGAAGCAAAAATGTGAAGTAAAGTCCTTTTCAAGTACATTCATAGCAAAAAACCTGTGAGAGAGTCAGTTGGTCCACTAGATGATAAAGGGGTTAAAGGAGCACTAAGAGGCGACAAGGCGATAGCGGAGAGACTGAATGAATTCTTTGTTTCAGTCTTTACTGAGGAAGATGTAGGGATGTTACCCATGACTGAAGTGGTATTTAAATGTGCGGAAGAATTGAAGGAAATATCGATACATCTGGAAGATGTATTACAACTATTAGATAAACTGAAGAGTAGCAAATCACCTGGGCCGGATGGTATACATCCAAGGGTGTTGAAAGAACTGAAATATGAGATTGCAGACCTGCTATTAGTAATCTGTGAACTATCATTAAAATAATCTCTAATACCTGAAGATTGGAGGATCGCCAATGTAACACCAATTTTTAAAAAGGGTTCCAGGGGTGATCCGGGAAACTACAGACCGGTGAGCCTGACAACAGTACCGGGAAAAATGGTAGAAACCATCATAAAAAATAAAATTACTCAGCATGTAGATATGACCTAATGGGAGACAGCCAACATGGCTTTAGACAAGGAAGATCTTGTCTTACTAATCTGTTATGTTTTTTTGAAGGAGTGAATAATCAGGTGGACAAAGGTGAGTCGGTTGATATTGTGTATCTGGACTTTAAGAAAGCCTTTGACAAGGTCCCTCATCAGAGACTTTTGGCAAAACTAAAGAGTCATGGGATAGGAGGCAGTGTACTATTGTGGATCAGGAACTGGTTAAAAGATAGAAAGCAGAGGGTAGGGCTAAATGGTCAATTTTCCCAATGGAGAAAGGTGAATAGTGGTGTACCCCAGGGATCTGTGCTGGGTCCGCTGCTTTTTGACATATTCATAAATGACCTGGAAAGTGGAATAATGAGTGAGGTTATCAAATTTGCAGATGACACAAAACTATTTAAAGTTGTTAAAACCCAAGAGGATTGTGGAAAATTGCAAGAGGATCTTGATAAATTGGAAGACTGGGCATTAAAATGGCAGATGAAATTTAATGTGGACAAGTGCAAAGTTATGCACCTAGGGAAGAACAACCCAAACTATGGTTACACGATGCAAGGTTCCACATTAGGAACCACCACCCAGGAAAAAGATTTAGGCGTCATTGTGGATAACATGTTAAAAACCCTCGGCCCAGTGTGCAGCGGCAGCCAAGAGAGCAAATAGAATGCTAGGTATCATAAGGAAAGGAATGGAAAATAAAACAAAAGATATTATAATGCCTCTATATCGTTCCATGGTGAGACTGCACCTTGAATATTGTGTTTAATTCTGGTCGCCGTATCTTAAAAAGGATATAGCGATTTTCGAAAAGGTTCAGAGAAGAGCCACCAAAATGGTAAAGGAGATGGAAGGATACTCCTATGAAGAAAGGCTAAAAAGGTCAGGGCTCTTTAACCTGGAAAAGAGACGGCTGAGGGGTGATATGATAGAAGTCTATAAATTAATGAATGGAGTGGAACGGGTAAACATAGATCGATTGTTTACCTTATCAGAATATAGAAAGACTAGGGGACATGCAATGAAGCTACAGGGTAAATTATTTAAGACTAATAAAAGAAAATATTTTTTCACTCAACGTGTAATCAAACTCTGGAATTTGTTACCGGAGGATGTAGTAAAGGCTGTTAGTGTAGCTGGGTTTAAAAAAGGTTTGGACAAGTTCCTGGAGGAAAGGTCCATAAACCATTATAAAGAAGGGACTCAGGATATAAATGCTTGAACCAATACAAGCATTGTGGAACCTGTGTCTCTTGGGGAAACTGCTAGGTACGTATGACCTAGATTGGCCACTGTTGGAAACAGAATACTGGGCTTGATGGACCTTGGTCTGACCCAGTATGGCATATCTTATGTCCTTATGTTCTTATGTAATTGCTCCACCGAGTCATGACCAGCTGGCAAAATGGATCCCGACGCTCGATTTAGGCACCGCAAAGGTGTTTCAAAATGATATTTTCCTCAGGAGATCCTTTCGCTTAGTAAATGACGATGCTGCCCACGTCCCCCTTCATCTATCACTAATATGATCAACTGCTTCCATGTCTCCCGAGGACGCCGCACGGCGTCCTCGGGAGACATGGAAGCAGTTGAACGTGTGAGTGATAGATGAAGGGGGACGTGAGTAGCATCGTCATTTACTAAGCGAAAGGATCTCCTGAGGAAAATATCATTTTGAAACGCCTTTGCGGCGCCTAAATTGAGCGTCGGGATCCCTTTTGCCAGCTGGTCATGACTCGGTGGAGCAATTAAGTTACATTCTAGTCCATCCTTTATGAGTCTGAACAGCTATGCAATGAAAATTGAAGGAAATATTTAATAAGGTCATTGATGCAAATATAGCACTATATGAATGGACGCAAGTCTAGATTGAAGTGTGGTACAAGTCTGAGACATTATTAGAGTGTTTCAGCTGAAGGGAGTGAATGCTCCACTTTACTATATTGTTTTGCTTGAACGTAATTTCAACCAGTAGTATATACATATGTGTTCAGAATAAGACCGAGAAGCTTTAAAAATTTTAGGGGCATGCTTATTGAAATGTGCTAAGTTGGTGTACGGTTAGCCCAAAATTTAGCATGGGAGGTATTGGGAGCATGCCTAATATATCCACCTGTAGTAACCACGGGGAGATGCACTTTGCCACACTAAGTGGCAAGCACACCTAACACAGAAGCATTTACCACCACCAACTGAGGAGAAAGTAGACCCTTGTTAACGCAACAATAGTGGTTAACATGTGCCAATGATGCCAACACTAAACATGATGTGCCATTTCTAATTTTGTTTCATGTTAAGCCCGTTTGGGTCGCTTTGACTTGTAGATACAGTGGTATATAAACTCGGCTAAATAAAAAAATAAAATAAATGCCCAAACTCTGCCCCAAACTACCCAATGAGCACCCATCCTGAGCAAAGCAGTTAGCACAAGACTTTTACCACACTGCCTCGTACTGTCAGCATGGCGCAGTAAACTCTATGCTAACCGCTAGCACACTTTAGTAAACTTTCCCCCTAGTGTGCACTAAATTGATTTAATGTACACGAATTGACTTTGCTTATCTTAGTGCATCGGTTAGTGCATGTTAAAAATTCCCTATTATAATCTGTATCCAACTACACCAAAAACACCCCAAAATCAGTAAAGGTCATGAAAAACAAAAAGGGAAATAACTGAAATTCTCTTGCTTGTGTATATATGCACTTTTGCCTTTATTGCAACCTCTTTATCCACATGCCCTAATCTCTCTGTTTTGGTAGTCTCCTTAAATGATACATTATTATGAACTATCTATTCCTGGGTGACTGTCAGCCTTCCTGTAATAGCAGACCTTTGATAAAACTGTGCAGCATATAGACACATAAAAAATGAATATGCTGAAAGATTGCACAACCTTGCGTAGGCTTTTCTGAAAGCATAGTCTGGATGGAAAATAGGCAGAGTTATGTATACTTTTAAGGTCTACTGCCCCTCTCATCTGTACATTCTTGTGTCCATATACACGTTAAGTAGTGGCATTTCTAAAAGCGCTGCTTACTGTACATGTGTATGACCATTTACTTATGCAAGTTGGCTTTTTACACCTGTAAAAAGCACCTGAGCCTTCTAAAAGAACCTCCTCATTATTTAGGTTTAGCTCATGCCTTTTTATTGCTAGCTAAAGACAAATTGCATTCAGATACATCAGGACACTCTGTTACTAAAGGGTGCTATGGTATTGCACCAAATGTGCCGATAGCATTCAAAACCATAGCATGTTAGGTGCAATACCACCACATTATCTGCATATTCCTGGCAGTTAACATGGTGCATCCTGCCCTAATGCAGCCTAAAATCAGAATGGGTGCACTTACCTCCACCCAGGGCCACAACTAGAGTTGGTTAAAGGTGTTGGTGCCCTAGGCAAATCTTAAGCCTTATGTTCCTCCCGGGCTGTCAGAATCTATTGTTTAGATTTATGCCCTGCTCTTTGCCGCTCCCTAAAAGCTTCCACCCTAAGTGACTGCCTAGCTTGCCAGGTGGTTGGGCCAGCCCTGCCTCCACCTATGGTGATGGCAGTAATTGCACCTACACTGATTGCTTACCTTGCAGTTAGCACAAAGTGTGCTGACTGCAAGGTGGTCACTCCACCCACTCTCCACCCCAATGGAACCCTAACCCACCCACTCTCCACCCCAATGGAACCCTAACCCACCCACTCTCCACCACAATGGAACCCTAACCCACCTACTGTCCACCCCAATGGAATCCTAACCCACCCACTCTCCACCCCAATGTGAAAAGCACAGTTAGTGTGCACCAACAGTTACTAAAAACATAGAAACATGTCAGCAGAAAAAGACCACATTGCCTATCTAGTCTGCTCTTTCATATCAACTACTATAGTCTCCTTTTTGCCTTTAGAGATCATCTGTGTTTGTCCCATGCTTTCTTGAATTCAGATACTGTCCTCATCTCTCCTACCTTCACTGGGAGACTGTTCCACACATCTACCACTCTTTCTGTAAAGAAATATTTCTGCATATTACTCCTGAGTCTATCTCCGTTCACCCTCATCGTATGCCCCCTCATTGCAGAGCTTACTTTCACTCAGAAGAGGCTTTCCTCCTGTGCATTTATACCACGGAGTATTTAAATGTCTCTATCATATCTCCTCTATCCCGCCTTTCCTCTAATGTATATGTACATATTAAGATCTTTAAGTCATAAACCCAGAGGCGTAGCGTGGGGGGTGCAGGGGGGGCCGGCCACACCGGGCGCAACATGGGGGGGGCGCGCTCGCACTCGCAGCTTTCTGCAGTGCTGGCTGTGCGAATCCGATCCGAGCCGCCGGGTCGCCGCCCACTGTGGAGGGGGGGGGGGGGGGTGCCAGGCGTGCGGTGCGGTGGGGGCGCAAATTACTTGCCTTGCCCCGGGTGCTGACAACTGACGCTATGCCACTGCATAAACCATATGGGGTTATAAACCATAACGAAGACCACTGACTATTTTAGTAGCCGCTCTGCACTGACTCCATCCTGTTTATATTCTTTTGAAGGTGCGGTCTCCAGAATTGCACATAATACTCCAAATGAGGTTGCACCAGAGACTTATACAGAGGCACTATCACCTCCTTTCTTCTGCTGGTCATTCCTCTCCCTATGCACCCAAGCATCCTTCTGGCTTTCGCCATCGCCTTTTCTACTTTCCGCTCTACTTTCATGGACAGAAGTTCTTCGCCCCCTACACTGTTCCGCTCAGTTGGATTTTTACAGTCCAAATGCATGACCCTGCAATTTTTTAGCATTCAATCTCAGCTGCCAAATTCTTGACCATTTTTTAAGCTTAGCTAGAACCCTCCTCATGTTATCTGCTCCTTCTTGGGTGTCTACTCTATTGCAGATTTTGGTATGATCCACAAAAAGGTCAAGCAGACAGCATATTCTGAAGCCCTCACTATTGGCTTTGCACCCCCTGGGTATTTTTAGTGGGGTACCATAGCTTCTGGTCCTTGCCTGAGGAATATTAATTTGCTGCACACTATTAAAATCAAAACCAAGTGAATTATATGGTATGTTGCACGATCAAAGGTCTAATGGAAAGGTATAACATTTACAACTTCAGAGCATCCCTATTTGATCAGTCCTGGAGCCCTGCCTGGTTAAATGATATTTCTTAATCTTCATATTATCTTTAGACTAAGTATTATACTATTTGGCTATAACAATTTGCAAATATAAGATCAATTTTTGTCATCCTATCTGCACCTTTGAAGCACAGCCATTTCCAGAATTCTTAAGAGAATAACATTCAAAACAACAGAAAAAAAAGATCTCTCTCTTTCTCATCCTCTCTCTGAGGAAAACTAATTTCATGTTTCCAAAAATAAAAAGCAGCAGAATTAAGAAGTCACGTTACCCAGCGGTAAAGGGAAGTGCCTTCAATTTGCAATGCTGGGATAATTGGAGGCGAGGAATCTCCTGATGAGAGATCCTTGAGTAGTGGGAGCTTTACACAAAGAACTAATAAAAACGCAATTACTGTCTCCGACTTTCCTGGAAGATGACGTTTAACCGAGGAAGTGCATTCAAGATCTGAACGAAAAAAAACATAAAGGCATCAGTTTAAAAGTGAAGATACGGTTATTTTCAGAATGCTTCCTGCTAATTACGCAGATGGTTAAATACTCAAATAATCCTTTTGAAGGGTATTTTTTAATCTTCGTGCAGCCTTTGAAATACTGAAGCCTGAATATTTTTCTGTGTATCAGTTCAGTATATGCAACCTCTGTGCAGAATTTTGTGTTATGACATGATAATATGCTGTCTTACAGTACATTGGCTTCCAGCTCAATTTAAGCACATTAAAATTCCCTTAACTCTAACAACATTTATCTTTTAAACCTCAAAACACTTAATAATACCTAATGCACTGTAAAAATGAACGATTAAAGACCTGATTCACCAAGCAGTTTCTCTAGGCCAATGGTATTCCCGCCCAGTCTTGGCGGGTCACCAATGGGACAGGTTTTCAGGATATCCCTAATGAATATGCATAAGACAGATTAGCATAGAATGAAAGTAGTAAGCATGCAGATCTCTCTCATACATATTCATTAGAGATATCCTGAAAACCTGACTGCAAGTGAATACCAAAGTTCTAGGCTGTCCACTCAATTGTAATTTCTTGCATGAAACTGACAAATAGTTCCTCCACAAATTCCTGTGTGCACTCTTTACCAGTTCAAGGTACACAATTTAGCATTTGTAAAACTATTTGCAAACATGGCCTGGATTGGCAGCTGTTGGAAACAGGATGCTGGGCTTGATGGACCCTTGGTCTGACCCGGGTTGACAGTTCTTATGTTCTTAAGTAGAAAAGATTCTAATGATGCTAATGAGTCTGCATAACATATTAAACTGTTAACCCAAGAGGTGCTGCTTTCACATTCCCATCGTAAAAACATTCGGGATATGGTGGCTAAGACAATAAGCATACCTCTGACATTATAATCTTGCAGGGCCGGTTCAAATATATGAATTACTCTTGCCAAATCTCATTCCTAGCACACCTCCCCCCTACTCCCATATCTGTCCCAATTTCTACCGTTCCCACCCCTCTCCAGGAACAGCACTGCAGTGCTTACCAAAACCTCCCATGCTGCGTGCTGTGCCTGCTTCCTCCCCATCTGGCTGTTTGATGGAGAGTTGACGTCTCAACCACTTCTCATGGAAGCCCCTACTGGCTGCAATTAGGGTACATGCATACCAGGCTCCAGAGGAAATCATGGCCTGTGGCCCCTGGTCAAGTAGCATCATTGCAGCTGATAAGAGAGATGGGGGTGTTTGAGGATATAAATTAGTGCATGGTTCTGGGTATTTTGAAATGACAGGTTATGGTACTGTTGTCCATGCCAACTGGGCTGAAGCCCAAAGAAGCAGAAGAAAACACCAATAAAAATAATAATACGAAAATGGATGAAAATGAATGTGTATGGAGTGGGTATGGGGAGGCCAAAGAAGAAGAAGAATTTCTCTAATACCAGTAAACCTGTGTGGTAATCCCTCATTACAGCAAGTGGAGGAGTAGCCTAATGGTCAGAGCAATAGCCTGGAGGCCAGTGGAGCATGGTTCACATCCTAGTGCTACCCCTTGTGTTCTTGTGCAAGCTACTTAACTCTCCATTGCCTCAGATGCAAACCTAAATTGTAAGCCTTCTAGAAACAGGAAGATACCTGACTATAACTTGCCTTGAGGTACTCCTGAAAAAGGCCTGAACTAATTCCCTTCTATCAAGAAAACCCAAACTCTAGGATAAGGCCAATATAAATGTCTCATCCAGGGGTGCCCAAAACTGGCCCTTGAGGTCTACAATCCATGTTTTGGATTTACACAATGAATATGCATGAGATCTATTTGCATCCATTGGAGGTAGTAAATAGATCTCATGCATATTCATTGCAGAAATCTAGAAAACCCTGACTAGACCTTTATTTGGCAATCTGACCCCTGGTATTAGTGCCATGAGATTATCACTGAGGTTGAGCAATGCCATTTTGAAGTCAAATGCCATAGGGGCAGGAATGATCAGGGATTATGCCAATTATGACTTTGGCACTCGGGTTCATAAAGGTACTTCTCGGCTTCTAGTGGTACCTTGTGCGACTATTGCAAGGGGCCAATCTGCCAAATAAGAGCATGCAAGGGCATTTCTTTCAGGCGGTCTGACAGAGTGCTTTGCTGCTGTCATGAGATATAAAGATAGGAAGACTCGCTCCTTTTGTCTTAATCTTGCCATATAATTCAGTAATAAGAATCCTTAACGGTACAAAAATGTGAGCGAAGGATAGAAAGAGAAAAATCCAGGGCTATAATTACAGCTTATTCTAGGTTTGTGTGTATGATGTACACTTTCATATACCTATTCCTTTTTTAAACTAGATTGCACAAAGAAAAACCAACAATTTCATTGACAACAATAATTATATCTGTTATACCAAGAAGGAGAAATTATATTACTCCACATACAGTATATTGTAGCATATGTAAGCTGTAGGCAGAGAAAGTTTTCCATAGTGATTATCTCAGACGTTTATAATTTTCCAGATTTCATATACACAACCAAATGTGAAATATTTTAATTCCTGAAATACTAATATAATAAATATTGGGGGAGGATGATTAATTTTATGAGATAAGCACAGTATTTAATGAAATAATAACAGACCTTAATATTGTATCCTTTTGCGTTATCTAGAAAGTAGATTCTGAGTCCTCACCTTTGTATTTCCCATCATCTCTGACCTTGAATGTATTGCTGGGAAGTGTGCACACCTTAGAAGCGGCTGTACTGGGCCAAGCCATAGAGCCATGTAGCCCAGCATCCTGTCTGGATCAAATAGGAGCGAGCAGTGGAGTTTTTAGGACATACGAAGTGTGGTTGTCTCTGTACAGTGCTGTGTATATCTTGTAGCACTATACATGTGATATGTGCTAGCACTAGTAGTGGCCTATGTAAAGAGGTTTACCTTCTTTGGGTTCCCAGCAAATCTAGGAAACAATCATGATTCCATAAGTCCTTTATATATCTAGGGCTTCTGTTCTTAGGTGTTAATAACATGTAAAATACAGTCTCCCAGTGGAGGTGGTAGAGATGAAGACAGTAACTGAATTCAAAAAAGCATGGGACCAACACAGAGGATCTCTAAAGGTAAAAAGTGGACTGTTGTAGTTGTTGTTATGGAAGGACAGACTAGATAGGCCATGTGGTCTTTTTCTGTCATCATGTTTCTATGTTAAAATAGGTGGTTATTTTCGATCTAATTAGGGGTCCTTTGAAGGGTATGAAAGTCCATGCTTATTGAAGTTTTGCATTACAGATTCTATGCTTGGTACCTTTTCCAGAGGAATCAAATACATGTATTTGTGCAGAATATAAGATTTGCCATACTGGGTCAAACTTAAAGCCTTGGCTGTCATAATCTATTGTTTAGCTTTGAATGCCCAGCTTTTTGCTGCCCCAGAAGCTCCTGCCCTAGGCTCCTGCCTGGTTTGCCTAATGGTTGTGCCAGCCCTGGGTCTAGGCATAAAAGCCTAAACCAACCATGTAGAAAGCAGAGATAGTGGGCTCAACTATACCTAAGACAAGTCAGGGGAAACTCTTGAAGAGGCCTGTAGAGTCCTGCTTGGATTTTGATTTTAGATTTAATTACTTGCCTACAAAATCAATGGGGAAATGAACTGGGAGTCAGGTTTGGGATGTGTGGCATATACAGCAGCAATCTGCCTCCCTGCGTTTATAGGTATAGGGTGATGTTTACTGATTTGATTAACTACCTTTCACTAATCCAACCACATGGCATTTTCAACAGCCTTAGGCAATTAGTGCCCAGTGCTGACCCCATTCTTTTCTAAGGTCCCAAAATAACTTGTTCTCGGCAATAGTTTATTTTAATGTTATATTCCGTTGTATTTTTTTCTGTCTTGGGTTTTCTGTAACCTTCTTGTGTATTGCTTTTTATAGGGGAGCTTTTATCTAACACCCTCACTCTTCCCTAGCTAGTCATACTTAGCAAGTGAGGATCCCTTTGCCAGCCCGAGAGGTAGAGGCGGGGGCATCTCTTTCTGGGGATACACCATTGTCCAATACATTGAGACATTAGCTGTCCAAAATATACCTTGATGTTACCTAAGAATCCCACAGCAGCTACTATAAACCTTTTCTGAATTCCATCTGTGCTGTGCCCCGGTTTACCCAGAGTATAATGGGAAATGCTAACAGGAATCCTATGAGTGCTCTGGTTGTAAAACACAATTGACAGCTTGTCTGGATGTCAGACGCTATACAAATTCACTTTCACATTATTCAATGGCCACAGATTTCCTTGTCCTGGAAGAAGTGTGAAGATCGCATCTGACCACCCAAGCTTCCAGCTGGATATCGATCCTATACACCGCTTTATTTTGCAGCATGGTAGAATGTCCCGTGATGGAATCCTTACAGCTCCTTTTGCGTCAGTCATCTGTCAGAGCTGAACTTTACTTAATTCAGATACACCATCTGCTTATAATACATGGTTTGTTCTGATGTTTATTCTGCCAGGAGTAGAAACCAGCAGTAGGTCTGTCACATCTGAATAATGCAGTCTGTCTCTCTAGTGGTTCAAATGCCAGATTGTACAATGCAGGGATGGTTCGCCCCCTCTAAATATTGTACTGTTCCTCTCCAAGTCTGTTTCTGGAAGAAAATAATTTTTTCTCCATGAATGTTAATAATGGACTTTAATAAAACTGAACGCTAAGAGAGTTGACAATTATTCAGCTAAAGGGTGACTGTAAACTTATGCTACTTAGCCCTACTTTCATAATTCAAAGGAGCTGGTCTGCTTGTTTGCCTTGATTTACTTACTTTGTGCTGGTAAGAGCAGACCCATACATTTGGTGCTGTCAGAAAGCGGCTTGGAGTTGTATAAAACCTCTACAGTTGTTTAATGCCTTCTGTCAACACACCATGTTAAGAGTGCGTAATGTGAACAGCGCCCACAGCCAGTGTGCCAGGAAACCCCTAAAGCACTTCATCCCTCAAGACTGCTTAGCAAACGGCAGTACAGGAAATATTTATATCATTCCATGTATTTGGGTTCTGTGCTGAGCAGACTCAAACTGAGGATCCAGATCTTTGCAGAAAGCTGGACCATTCTTAATCCATTTGTTTTTGTCTCTTCGTGTATGTTCAAAGGCCTTTCACAGAGGTCTTACGGATTTTTCTAGAAATCCATTCTTTGACCAGACAACTGCATTGTAGCAGGAGTATAGAGAACAAAGATCCATACTAACCAACCACTTAGAGTTTATAACAAGAATGCCAACCAGTTCAATTACCTCCAGGCCGAACCTGGAATTTATCTATCGTTTTCCTAATGAACAATTTGAAAAGATACATGCTGCATGTAAACCCAAGACTGCATTTGCTTGTCAGTAAAGTGCAGTTAAATGACAACCCCAGTTTGTAATCTAGTGACCCCCAATCCAAACCTATGTATGAGGTAGATTTGCATGTGCCGCCCCCACTGTATGCAAATCTCTCTCATGCATATTCATTGTGCATATCCTGAACACCAATCTGGCAAGAGGGTTGGACATAAGAACATAAGAAATGCCATACTGAGTCAGACCAAGGTCCATCAGACTCAGTATCCTGCTTACAACAGTGGCCAATCCAGGCCACAAGTACCTGGCAGGTTCCCAATAAGGCAAGCAGTGGATTTCCTGGGTCCTCTTTAATAATGCTTTATGGATATTTCCTCCAGGAACTTGCCCAAACTTTTTTTAAACCCAGCTACACTGACAGCTTTTACTACATCCTCCGGTAACAAATTCCCAGAATTTGATTACGCGTTCAGTGAAAAAATATTTTCTCTTATTAGTCTTGAATGGGTTACGTTATAGCTTCATTATATGGGTTGGGTGCAGGGATGGTATTGATAGTGCTGCTTCTTTCAGGTTTGTTGATAGGTTTGGTACAGATGAGATCCTGCAGACTTCTAGCTGTTAGGTTATTTTTAATCTTGAAGATGGTGAGGGCAGATATGTATAAGTAGCCATAGAAGTCTCGTTGTGTCAGGCCATATGTTTCTTTTAATTCTGAAAAGGGCCTGATAGCTTATAGACAATATGCAGTCCTCTCTTTTCCCATCTCTTAAAGATTGGGTCCTGCATTCCTGGAGGGAAAACTGGGTTCTAACATATCGGCTGCAACAGAGATTTATCTGCTTGCAGTCTCTTTCCTGCAACAGCCCGGTTCCACACACCAACCACCAAACACGCAAAAGGATTGAGCATAGATCCCTTATACTGCCTCATCCACGGTAAGAATCTTAGTGGGGGACCAGCCGCAGTGGCCTGAACAATCTGTTTCTCCTTCCACCAACTGATTATATTAGAGATCTGGGTGACTGCATAATACCAGAGTAAATCTGAGACCGCTAGAGCCCCACCCACGAGATCTATATAGGGTTCTCCATGCCACTCTAGGAGTAGTTTGCGCTGCACCAACAGTAGCACCAATCTAGGCACCTGTATCAGCAGTGTCTGAAAAAAGTAAAGTATCTGTGGCAATATCACCATCTTGACACTAGCGATTCTCCCAAGCCAGGACAATGGGTGCCAGCTCTAGTGATCCAAATCGGAAAATATTTTCCGCCACAAGGGATCATAGTTTATTCAATAAAGTTGGGAGATGTCTTCCCCTAGTTGGATCCCCAGATATTTCAGAGGTCTCGTTGTCCACTTAAAAGGGAATAGGGTCTTCAGACTCCTCACTTCTTCCTGTACTGTAAGGTTTAGGACTTCTGTCTTGTCTAAATTTGCTTTGAAGCCCGCCACCCTCTGATACTACTCAAGCTCTTTCTGAAGTCCCCCGGGGGAGTCTGAAAGGTCCATTAGGGTCAGCAATATATCGTCAGTGAATAATGAAATTTTAGACTCCTGCTCTTTCACTCATATACCCCTGATAATCCTCTCCACCTGTATTCTCGCTGCAAATGATTCTACTGAGAGAGCGAACAACAGAGAAGTAGTAGTGCTCGCCTATCCCAAACTTTCTTAGCATGGCCCAGAGGAAGGGCCAGCTCACTCTATCAAATGCTTTTTCAGCATCGATAGCTACTGCCACTGCCAGTATGACTTCCCTCTGGACCAGCTAACACAAATTGACCACCCTTTTAATATTATCCCCAGGTAGCTGCCCTGGGATAAATCCCGTTTGGTCTGGGTCAATCAATCTAGACAAATAACTGCTCAGTCTGGATGCCAATATTCATGCAAGATTATTCCCATCTAAATTGAGGAGAGATATCAGTCTATAAGAAGTGCATTAAAAAGCATCCTTTCCTGGTTTTAATAGGACACTGATACCTGTTTGCCCCATTGACTCCAGCAGACACCTCTCTTGACTCACCCTATTGAACATGTACATCAAACGCGAGCTGAGCTGTTCCCTGAATTTCTTATAGATCAAGGCCATCAGACCATCTAGCCCTTGAGCTTTATCATTTGCCAAAGTTCCTATTGCTCTCTCCACCTCTTCCAAGCACATGGGGCAATCAAGGTATGCTTGTTGCGGTGGCAGAAGTTCAGGCATCACTACACCGGCCAAGTATCTTTATTTTTATCTTTATTCGGCTCTTGATATACCGTTTACAGTAAAAACATCAAAGCGGTTTACAATACAGTAAAAACAAGTACGAGTATTCTGAAATTGCACTGTCAGTCTTTTCTCCCTCTACACTATAAAGCCCCTTATAAAAGTCTCAGAATGCTTCCCGGATCTCTACTTCCCCACACACCCATCCCCCCTGCTTTCTGTAATTTAGCTACTGACATTTGAACTTGTTGTGCCTTTAGGCTTCTCGCCCCAAGCCTCCTGGTTTCTCATTGTGCTCATAGAATCTCTGATGGGCACATTGAAATTGGAAGGCCAGAGCCTCAGATTGGAGGTCATTTACCTTTGTTTGAGCTGCTTCAAGCTTCTGCATTGAACCCTGTCCACCCACTAGCCCATGTTGCCTCATAGCCTCCTTGAGTAGCCCCACAGCCTTCTCCAATTCTTGTCCTTTCTGGTTTTTTTCTTGGTTCCCCACTGCACAAAATACCCCTGGATAAATGCCTTAAAAGCATCCCAGACCACTCCTCTGCCACTTCCTCTTGGGCATTATGTTCAAAATATTTTTCAGTGTCCTGGGTTAGCTCTGCCACAATGTTCAGGTCCCTCAGAAGGCTGCCATTCATGCACCAGGAATGTCCTCCCGTTTGCTGCCTTCACCCTTTCAGTTCCAACTACTCCAAGCAATGTTCCAACCATGACACCTGTTCATAATCTGCTCTACCCGAATATGATAATAAGGATGATTACAACAGAATCATATCTATTCGGGAGTGAGTGCTTTGTGGAACTGAGTGGTAGGAATATACCTTACTCCCTGGGTATTTCTTTCTCCAGGCATCTAACAGCTGCCATATGCTTAAGACGTCCTTCAAGCGCTGTCTATGGGAGTGTTCTCCTCACTGTCTTCCCCTACTATCCACTCCAGGCAAGAGGACTACATTAAAGTCTCCAGTCATTATCCCAGGTTCCTTCAGAAAGCTCGTTAACTCCATGAGAATGTGATGAACGAAGGTACCTTGATTCTGATTTGGGGCATATAGATGTTTCAGTGTGCAACAATGCCACTGAATTCATCCTTTTACCACCACATACCTCCCTGACTCATCTTAGAGCACCCCCATCTTCTCAAAGGGACCATTTTGCAAACCAGTATTGCTCTTCCCCCTGTCTTTCCTCCCACCCCCTCTTGGAAGCACAGTAGAACCTCTGAAAATTTCTATGTGTGAGAGCCCTTTGATCTCTGAGTTGCAGATGTGTCTCCTGAACACAAACGATTTCTATCCTTAAGCATTCCAACTTTCTAAAAAGTAAATATCATTTCTGTGCGGCATTTAGCCTATTGGTGTTTATTGTTCCCACCCTCAGACGTCCTATCTTATCTCCTCCCCTTTTCCCATTTGCCCTTCCCCTTCCCCCTCTCCACTACTTGTCTCCCCCTACGTCTCTCCCCCCTCCTTCCTTCCTCATATCCTGGCAGTCTTCTCTCCCTTGGCAGCTCTTCATAATGAGGCAAGTGTCTGTCACCCTCTCCAAGCTCTCCTCCCCCCCCCCAAATGCTCTTCATCCACTCCTCAACGCTCACTCATCCATCTACCCCACCTCTAGTCCCTCACACAATCTGTATTTCTCCCACCCTCTGAACCCATCCCCCGTTTGGTCACTCCCTATCCCTTGTCTCCCAATATACAACCCCTCTTCCCACACTCATCCAAGACCCGCTCTCCTAAGTTTTTATCCTCCTCAATCACCATCTTAATTTTAGCATACATCATTCTCAGCAGATCATATCATCACTGCATTCAGCTCCATAGTGTATAATTTAGATTGCATTCCAAGCTTGTCATTCATTAGAGTCCATAACATTGTCCTTAGCTTGTGGAGTGGAGTGGAGTGGAGTGCCTGTGTAAACGATTCGCCCCTTTCACTCTCTGCCAAGTGGTCACTCTGCTCTTTGCCAGTAATATCTCACTGGGGAGTTCAGCCACCACCTCAATGTCTAACTCTTTAAGGTTTGCCAACACTCCGATCCTGATGCGACCGTGAAATGTTCGTCTCTCTTTAGTCACTGCCAGAGTAAAGGGAACATGCCAACAATACTTGATTCCAGTGTTGTGTAGCTTCAGTGTTATGTCTCGCATCTCCCTGTGGTGCTTTAGTGTGGTTGGAGATTAATCCCTGTAAAGCTCTTTTTAAGGCCAGCCCATGAAAGTCCATTTTGGTTGCAGGCCTGTCTCATCACTTGCTCTTTAAGTGCGTATTGGTGGAAGCAGACCACTATGTCCCTTGGCTGGTTAGGCTGAGGTAAGCCCAAAGAGTGGTGAGTCACCTCAAGTTCAATTTTCAGGCATTCTCCCTCTGGTCATAGTTGCTGTACAATTTTTTCCACCACCAGACCTCAGTCCTGATAAGCCTCCACCTCAGGGATCCAGTGAAACTGGAGGTTGCAGCATCTTGTTCTGCTTTCCACGTCCTCCAGCTTATCAGCAAGGTCCCATTGATTGCTTTCAAGTTCTTGTACCTTTGCTTATAAATGATTTTATAGTTTCCTTGTGCTCTGGCACTTGCTCTTTGACCGTTTCAATTTGCTACCCAATGTCATGCAGCTTTTCTTGCAGGTCTGCAGCCGTAGTGCCCAAATCTCCAAGAAGACTCTGCATCTCTGCTTTAATCTCTAGGAACCAATGGCATAATTTACTAGCCCACATTGCCTCTCTGGCCTCCTCCAGATCACTCGCATCTCCAGCCTGCTCTGCCTGCGCGCAGTGGTGCATTGCATCTCCCTGCACCATTTTGGCTTCCTTCCATGGGGTAGGCTGCCGATCAAAAACAAACTCCTTCAAGTCTATCTTATTTTGCCAGCCATATATTTGTGCCACTCCAGTGATGTTTTTACGATCACCAATGCTATTTGGGCTTGGTAAGTTCCACTGACTATTGCTTTAGATTTGGGGGGTTAGAGGAGCACATACTTCACAAAAGCCATTCTGGATGGTGATATCACTTCTCCCAAGGTTTCAACATATTTATTTAACAGGTTTTATATACTGCTTTATCATTTCAATCAAAGCAGTTTACATTGAAGCTTAAACTTGGTAATATACATTAAACAGGGACATTGATAACTTGGATTTTTCGGAGGTAATGGAGGGTTAAGTAACTTGCCCAAGGCCACAAGGAGTGCTAGTAGGGAATCAAATCCTTGTCTCTGGCTTCCCAAGCCAGTCTTCTTAACCATTAGGCTACTCCTCCACTCCATGATGATGCCTAAATCTTTTTCCTGGGTGGTGATTCCTAATGTGGAGTCTTGCACTGTGTAACCATAGCTTGAGTTGTTCTTTCCTAAGTGCATAACTTTGCACTTGTCCACATTAAATTTATGTCACCACAGGGTGACCAAAACCTTTCTTGTTTTATTGAGAGAACTAGTAGGAACAAATAGAGATCACTGGAGAAAGACATAATGCTTGGCAAGGTAGAAGATCACTGTAAAAGAGAAAGGCTGACAATGAGATGGATTCACACAATAACAGCAGCTATGGATACCGCTCTGTCAACAATGAGCCACTTGGCTGAAGACCAAACAAAGTTTAGGTCAACTATCCAGAAAGTTGCCAGGCGTCGACACCGACTTGACGGCACTTAACAACAACAGTAGGAACATTCTGGTTTTCCTCAATTGATTCTCACAGTTTATTCTGCCACTGAGGATCTTTTATTTCTTGTCCTGTAGATCGTTGTGTTTGCCCCTCTTCTTTCCTTAAAGATATTTTATTGGTTTTCTCAATTTTTTCTAAACAAGCTCTATGGATTGATTGTACACAGGGGCAGCCTAAGGATGATGTTGGCCATGTGCGGAGACTCATCTGCATAGCCACTGGACCTCATTTGCATAAATTTAATGTATTTTATTTTAAAATGTATATGTTGCCCATCTAAACTTTTAGGTGGCTTTCAAAGGAGCCCTTCACAAGCCTCTTTTTTTGTCCTGGCATTGACTTAGGGGCACGTTTACTAAATATTAATATGCGTTAAGTGCCATTGCGCCAATAGAAATAAATGGGTGTTGCTGCACTTAGCACATATTAACAGTTGTGAATGTACATTAACTTTTAGTAGACATGTCTCTTAATGAGTGTCTCAATACCATTGGCATGGGCAGTGAGGATAAAGAGACTACCAGATTTCTACATTATTGTATTCCAGTGTCAACTGTCAGGCACATTAGGAAGTACTATACACCCTGCTCATTTAGAATCCATAGCAAACCCACTGTATCATAACAGCACATACAGGACTCACAAAGCACCAAACCCTAAATATCAAACACTATAAATATTAAACCAATACATCTGAGAGAATACCAATACATCTCCTTCTGGGGAAAGAGAACAAGTGGCACTGTCACATAGAAACTACATGAACAGAATACCGCAGCTCGGTTACACATGCAGAACATAGACCGTCACCAAACAAAGAACAAGGGATCACAATTTAGAAATATGAAGACAATAATTAAACTGAGAACCCCAAAAGCCTATCTTGGAATGTACAACAACACTGGAGAAATAAAGCTATAAATTAATTTCCACTTGTACTAAACAAAATGCAAAACGTTATCAATGCACATTTCCCAGAGCTCCAATACAACCAAATTCCAACATATATTGAACCCTAAACCTATTCTTTTTTGTCGGAGTCAGCTCTACGACTTTGATGAAGGATTTGCCAGTTTCAGATGGCCTGAAGCAGGGTTGAATGTTTTTTTTTAAGACAACCCGAAACGTGTGGCATGTCGCTTTTGCTACTCTGGCATGTTACCTTTTGGGAGATCATCATCTGAGTTAAGTGTGAAGTTTTATTCATAAATTTATAGAAAAAAGGACATGTCGCGGTGGTGTGTGGTCAACTTCCACTCACTTTGACGACTGACTCCGACAAAAAAGAATAGGTTTAGGTAGGGCAGGATTTACCTTGAGTGAAGCCCTACGCCAACAAAAATTGTGGGCCCCCAGAAAAGATAAAAACGAGCACGCCGGATCAGCTGCGCGCTGTTGGCCCTGACGTCATAATTAAACTGGGAATCCCAAAAGCCAAACTTGGAATGTACAACACTGTAGAAATAAAACTATACATTAATTTGCTCTTGTACTAAACAAAGCGCAGACGTTAATGATGCACATTTACCAGAGCTGACATATTCCAATTAATAAATTCAAAATAAAGAGATATTTTTCTACCTTTTGTGCATTTTTTTTCAGCTGCAATTGCTCCAGCCACTTTCTTCTGGTTTCTTCGTGTCAACCCAACTCCAGTCTTAACCCCCCCAGCCCATTTCCAGTCCCAGCCCCCCCCATCGGCTCAAGTAAACTTTAATAAAAAAAAAATAAAACGCTGTCTCCCTCGCGTCTCTGTTAAGCCCGCAGGGGCTGATGGGACACTCTCCCTTCGCGCCTCTCAAAGCCGGCACGGAGGGGCTCAGCCAGGCAGAGGGGGCCCCGCGGGACAGTCCATGCTGCCGCGGCAGCAGCCAGCGGTTTTTTAAAATTTAATTTTAAAAAAGCTAACAATTTGTTCAATTTTTGTGGGCACTTGCCAGCTGTGGGCCCTACGCCACGGCGTAGTTGGCGTATAGGTAAATCCGGCCCTGGGTTTAGGGTTCAATATATGTTGGAATTTGGTTGTATTGGTGTATTAAGGTGATTTCAACAGGTTTTGTGGCATTTCCCAGAGCTGACATTTTCAGTTAATACGTTTAAAATATTATTTTTCAGTTGCAATTGCCCCAGTCGCTTTCTTCTGGTTTCTTTGTGTCTTCTGCTAATTCTCCATTGTCTGCTGTCAATTTGTTCTTTCTTCTCTCCTAGTTTTTTCCATTCTCTCTCTACATCTGCCTCTAACATACTCTTTTCTCCATTTCCTTCATTTCTTTCTTTATTCCCCTTTCATCCACTCATATTTCACCTCTCCATCCTCAATCCCCACTTACTCTCCCAATCATAGATTCTTCTTCCCTCCTACACACAATATCTGTCCCCCTCTCCATCCTCACTCCCCGGCTTCTCCGGCTTCTTTTTTAATCCTGCCAGCTACAGCACCACCCCCCTTCTGATTCTCGCCCAGCATCAGCTCCCTTCTAGTTCCTGCCCTTCACAGTATCCACTCCCTTCCAGTCCCATTCACCCATCCCCCCGCATCAGCCCATTTCCAGTCCTAGCCCCCCAGTATCAGTCCTCCTCCAGTCCCTGCCAGCATCAGTTCTCTTCCAGTCCCAGTCCCAGTCCCTCATCCCCCATCCCCAGGCCATTTCCAGTCCTAAGCCACAGTTTCAGTCCTCCTCCAGTCTTTCCCAGCATCAGCTCCCTTCCACTCCTCCAGCATCAGCCCATTTCCAGTCCTAACCCCTCCCTCCCCCCAGTATCAGTCCTCCTCCAGTCCCTCCCAGCATCAGCTCCCTTCCAGTCTCAGTCCTCCATCCCCAGCCCATTTTGTCCTAACCCCCCAATATCAGTTCTCTTCCAGTCCCTCCCAGCATCCGCTCCATTCCAGTTCCAGTCCCCTATCCCCCAACATCAGCCCCATTTCCAGTCCTTGCCCATCCATTATAGCCCCCATTCTCAGTCTAGCCCCCAGCCACACACCAAAAGGGGCCCCATTCCTGATTGGTTTCAGAGGGAGCCAGGGAGGTCTGAAGCCTTTGCTGACTTCTGAACAGCCGCGGCAGTAAAGAGCGGCATTTGTCTTCTCTCCCACAGCTGTGATAAAAAGGAACCCACCGATGCGCTGAGTGCCGGGAGGTCAAACGGGGACACTTATATGTATAGTCTGGACTTAAAAACTGTTCTTTTCATTTTATGGTTTCTTTTATTGATTCATAAGATTTTTTTCTCCCTGTATATTTTTGATGTTTTAATTATTGTCTTCAATTTGTCTAATGCATTGCCAACATGTGATGAGAAAGATGAAAATAAGTCTTGCACAAATCTACATCATTTCTCTGCCCAGAACATGGCATGAAATGGTTAAGCTCCATAGCGTGTTTACACTGTTTGAATGTTTAACAGTCTGGTCTACAGCACTTAACAGGAAAGTTAGATTGATGCCCTTCAACAAGGACTGTTGGTCTAAGGCTGAAAGAGTAAATAATGGAACCGGATCCGTCTGTCAAGCAGTGCATAAGCTTTTGCCAAGGTCTAAAATTTCAAGTTCACTTTATCTTTTTGTACAGTAAAATAAAGCCTGTTCTTTTTGTTTATCTTTGTAAGTGGAACAGAACACTGAATACCTTTTCACTTTTTTTTGTTGTTTTAATAGGATATGTTTGCTTTACAGTGTGATCTTTTAATTATTGTAAATGTAGGTCTGTTTCATTCTCAGTCCTGGAATAAACAATCTGACATTTTTATAAATATTAACTGTAACCGAAGGCAGCATGGACCCGGTGCTCCCAGACCCTTTATATCCAACCTCCCACCACCTCTCTTCCACAAAATATGCACACCAGGGGCGGCCCAAGGGGGGTGCGGGGCCATGTGCGGAGACTCGGTGCGGGGCCTAATTTGCATAAGTGGCATTATTTGCATAAATATTTGCATAATGTTACCATACACTAACTTTTAGTAAACATGTCTCTTAATGAGTGTATGGATAAAGAAAGACTAAAAGATTTCTACATTACTATAATCCAGTGCCAACCGCCAGGCACATTAGGAACTACTACAAACGCTGCCCATTTAGAACCCATAGCAAACCCGCCATACCCTGACAGCATTACCAGGACTCACAAAGCACCATACCCTACCTATCAAAAGGCAACACTGCAAATATTAAACCAATACATTTCAGAGAATACTGGGGAAAGAGAACAAGTGGTAATGTCAAATAGGAATTACATAAACAGAATACCTCAGCTCAGTTACACATGCAGAACATAGACCATCACCAAACAAGGAATCACAATTTAGAAACAGGAAGGCAATAATTAAACTGGAAACCCCAAAAGCCAAACTTGGAATGTACAACACCACTGTAGAAATAAAACTATAAATTAATTTCCTCTTGTACCAAACAAAGCACAGACGTTAATGATGCACATTTCCCAGAGCTTTCATATTCCAGTTAATAAATTCAAAATAAAGAGATATCTTTCTACCTTTTGTGCATTTTTTTCAATTGCAATTGCTCCAGCCACTTTCTTCTGGTTTCTTCATGTTTTCTGCTAACTCTCCATCGTCTGCTGTCCATTTGTCCTTTCTTCTCTCTTCTAGTTTTTTTCCATTCTCTCTCTCTACATCTGCTTTAACATACTAATCTTTCTCCATTTGCTCTTTCCTCATTCCTATTTCATCCATACAAATTTTACCTCTGCATCCTCAATCACCACTTACTCTCCCAATACCCGGCCAATTGTAGATTTTTCATCCCTCCCACACAAAATATATTTTTCCCCTCTCCATTTTACTCTCCCAGCCCCATCCCATTCTAATCCTCCCCCAACATCAGCTCCCTTCTAGTTCCAGCCTCACCCAGCATCCATTTCCTTCTAGTCCCTGCATCAGCCCATTTCCAGTCCTAGACCCCATCAACCCATTTCCAGTCCTAGCCCCCCATCAACCCATTTCCAGTCCTAGCTCCCCCATCCATTTCAGTCTGAGTCCCTCCATCAGCTCATTTCCAATCCTAGCCCCCATCAGCCCATTTCTACTCATTTCCTAGCCCCACCATCAGCCCATGTCAAATCCTAGCTCCCCTCCACTCAGCCCAATTCCAGTCCAAGCCCCCCATGAGCCTACTTCCAGTTCTAGCCCCTCCATGAGTCCATTTCAATTCAAACCCCCACCACAGCCCATTTCCAATCTTAGCTCCCCCCCAACAGCCCATTTCCAGTCCTATCCTAGCTGCTCCATCCACCCAGTTTCAGTCCTAGCTCGCTTGGCTCACAGCCCGTTGCCATGCCAAGCCCCCTCCCCATCAGCTATTTGCAGTTCAAGCCTCCCCTTCACTCAGCCCATTTCCAGTCATAGCAACCCCCCAACCCATTACCAGTCCTAGCCCCCCATCAACCCACTTCCAGTCCTAACCCCCATCACCCCATTTTCAGTTTAAAACCCCCCCTAACCCATTACCATTCCTAACCCCCCCATCAGCCCACTTACAGTATTAACCCCATCAGCCCCTTTCCAGTCAGCCACCCATAGCTCATTGCCAGTCCTAACCCCCCCCCCCCCATCAGCCAACAGCCCATTACCAGTCCTAACCACATCAGCCCACCTCAAGTCCTAACCCCTCCCCATCAGCCCATTTCCTGTCCTAGCCCCCCATCGCCCATGATCCGTCCTAACCCCCCATAGCACATTACCAGTCCTAACCCCATCGCCCCATTTCCAGACCGCCCCCCGCCCCTTGCCAGTCTTAACCCCCCAGCCCATAGCCAGTCTTAACCCCCCATCCCCATCCCCCTTGCCAGTCTTAACATCCCCTTGCCAGTCTTAACCCCCCCATCCCCATCCCCCTTGCCAGTCTTAACCCCCCCTTGCCAGTCTTAACACCCCCAGCCCATTGCCAGTCTTAACATAGAAACATAGAAACATGATGACAGAAAAAGACCACAAGGCCCATCTAGTCTGTCCTTCCATAACAACAACTACAACAGTCCACTTTTTTTTTTTTTAATTCTTTATTTTTGTTTTATAACAACAAAGGAAAGGAAGACATACAGCTAAAAGACAGATACATACAGTGCAACACATACACCAAAGTAAACCCCTACCACCCCCCTCCCCCCTGCTTCTTCTCCAGAAAACTAATCATTCCCGAAACGTGCGTGTACTTACATTATTGTGTTACAAAACCTAACGGTGATCTGAAACATGATGAGTGCACATTATACAGGCATGTTGGAACAATGAGCAGATTGTACATAATCATTAAGCATCTGCCATTTAGACAAGCGAGAGTGAATTTGGGCATGGGGAATAGCTCTCCGAGGTGTCTGCTCATATTTGCTATATAAGCAGACGAGGTTCCACCATTCATTGACAGTAAGTCGAGAGCTATCCTTCCAATTCCTCGTGATTAAGCATATGGCAATACCCAGCATGAAATCAAGGAGAAAGCGACCCTTCTTAGGAAGAGAGGGGACCTCCGCCGCAGAGCGGAGTCCCACGATCTTCCAAGAGAGAGGTTCGTGAAGGTGCAAGATAAATTGAATACGACCCCAGACCCGCCCCCAATAAACCTGCAGTTGAGGACACTCATAAATAACATGAGCGAAGGTTCCCACAGCAGTATGGCAAGACCAACACTGGTCCCTAGCATTTATGTTCCATTTGGCTATTTTTTCTGGGGTATAAAAGCATCTGTGTGCAAAAAAGAAGAGAGTTTGGGTAACAGAGGCAGACCGGGAAACCCGCACTACTTTGCTCCAGAATACGCTCCATTGCACAGGGGTTAAAGTGGTTTGCAGTTCGCGCTCCCAGGCTTGTTGGGCTCTGAAAGTGGCCGTGTCTGCACCCTGACATAATATTTTATAAAAGTTAGAGGCTACCCCATGTGTACTACTTATAGAATGAACTATCTCTAATAGCCCATCCTCAGTAGGGGCAGAGGGCGGCATGATTCGAGCACTTTTGAGGCAGTGTTGAAGCTGCATCAATTGAAAGTAGTGTTTCGCTGGTAGCGCAAATTCCTTTTGTAAGTCAGAAAAGGTTTTCCAACGAGCTGCAGAAAAAAGCTGTTGGGGTGTCCAGATCCCCCTTGAGTACCAGGGTTTCCATGCTATCGTTCTATTTAGGACTTGAATTCTGGGGTTATTCCATAGCGGGAGTCCGTCCAGAGGACATACGTTCGGGCCCAGTGATAGAATGAGAGTATTAAAAGCCGCAAGACTATCGACAATCATTGGTGGATGGCGAGTGTCTACTTGATAGGACATACCGGGGAGATGGGTCAACGGAATTGGGCTACTAAGCTCCTCTTCTATGTCAAGCCAAACTGGTCTGCTGTCTGTTGAGGCATCTAGCCATCGGGCACCTTGCTTAAGTAGGAAGGCTTGATGATATCTAAGAAAATCAGGAAATCTGGTACCCCCTCTTTCCTTTGCAGACTGTAGTTTTTGTTTAGCTATCCTTGGTGGCTTGCCCTGCCAGAGATAACGAACGAGAAGGCCCTCAATATCTTTATAAGTATGTAGCGGGAGTAAGCATGGCAGCATTTCTAAAATGTAGTTCACTTTGGGGACTATCATCATTTTCACAGTTTCTAAGCGGCCCCACCATGTAAGAGATAAGGGAGACCAACGATTTGTGAGCTCGCGGACTTTGGAGACTACCTCTTTGGCATTAAAACTGATAGTATCTTCTAAAGGAGAACAGTAATGGACCCCGAGATACTTCACCATGCGGGATTGCCAAAGGAAGGGAAAGGCCTGCATGTCAGCCTCATGTACCCAGCGGTTCAGTGGGAATGCGACAGATTTAGTCCAGTTGATTTTATAGCCCGATAATTGTGAGTATCCGTCAATCAGATCCAAGACAGCTGGAACCGATTCAAGGGATACGAAAAGCATAAGGTCATCTGCATATGCAGAGAGTTTAATCTCCCTATGACTGAAGGGGACACCTCAAATACGTGCGGACTGTCTAATAAGGAGGGCTAGGGGTTCAAGAGCTAGATCAAAGAGCATTGGTGATAGGGGGCAACCTTGACGCGTACCTCTTTGGAGATTAAATGGCTGAGACTTGATGGCATTTACACAAATACTGGCGATGGGTTGAGTATACATGACTTGGAGATATCGGAGGAAGCCCTCCCCAAAGCCATACCATCGGAGAACTGCAAATAAGAAGGGCCATTCTAGACGATCAAAGGCTTTTCGGCATCCAGGGAAAGACCCACCCATGGCTGATCTAGATTGGCAGCACTGGATAGCACATGACACAAGGTCCGAGCATTGTCAGCAGTTGATCTGCCGGGTATAAAACCGCATTGGTCGGGGTGAATTAGGGTGGCCATCCTGTCAGATAACCGGGTGGCCAAAATCGTAGCGAAGATCTTATAATCGGCATTGAGTAGGGAGATTGGGCGATAGTTGGCGGTTAGTAGTGGGTCTCTGCCTTCTTTCTCAAATACTACCACATTAGCTGCAGCAAAGGATCCCAAAGAGGATGTATCTACCGCAAGGGCAGTAAAATAGAGTTTTAAATAGGGAACTAAGTCTGCACTGAACGTTCTGTAGAATTCGGTCGGGAGACCATCGGGCCCTGCGGCACGGCCCGAGGCTGTTCGTTTTAGGGCAGATTGGATCTCTGAAGTAGAGAAGGGTTCATCCATCGCATCCCTATCATCTTCAGAGAGGGTCGGCCGCTGAATGAATGCCAGAGAGCAATCGCTCGAATGTCTCTGACGAGAACTCACATTCAGATTGATATAGGCGGGTATAGAAATCCCGAAAGAGCTCTACTATGTCGGAGTCTGTGGTCACTATGCCCCCTCCCTGTGGAGCACGAAGGGCCGCTACGCGTTTGGCTTCTTTTTGACCTTTCAAGGCGTTGGCTAAGAGTCGATCGGCTCGGTTATTTTCACGATAATATGTCCCTCGCTGAAGCTCAATACTCTTAGAAGCTGCAGTTGAGAGGATTGAATTATATTGAAAACGGAGACGCTGTAATCGAATTAATACACATGGATCAGTACGTGAAGTTAGAACTCGTTCGCCTGCTTTTATTTGTTGGTCAAGTATGAGTAGCTGCTGTTTGCGTTGTTTTCGCAGGCGGATTTGATAGCTAGTGATCGTTGCTCGAATGGCCGCTTTGAAGCCCTCCCACCAAGCCCAATTCGCAGTATCCTGGGGTAGATTAAAATGGAAGTAATCCTGTATGGCTGCTCGAATTTCTAACTGGAACTCTGGCTGAGTTAACAGGGCTCTATCAAAGAACCAGGCCCCGAATTCCCTTGGGGTGCAGTAGTGTGTAATTGAAAGGAAATGGCAGCATGATCTGAAATATGTTGGGAGTGAATCTTTGCAGTGTCCACCTGAGGAACTAACAGTTTTGATATTAGAAAGAAGTCTATGCGAGACTGGGATTTATGAGGGGAAGAGAAGAAGGTGAAGTCAAGCTCATTGGGGTGTAGTAACCTCCAAAGATCAACTAAAGCAAGATCTTTGATCAGGGAGGTAAGCGTGATGTGACTCTTGGGGGGACCACTTGTCCTAGGCGGCTGTTTGTCAATCAGGGGATCAAGGACTAGATTGAAATCCCCCCCAATTATCAATGAAGTATTAGCAGAGGCCTGTGCAACCTGAGCAATGGTAGCAAAAAAGGCAGGGTCATCCACATTAGGAGCGTAAAGGCATATACATGTAAATTCAAGGCTACCTATCTTGAGGTGAACTCTGGACCATCTACCTTCTGTATCTGAACTAGTCGCAATAATAGTAGCATGCAAAGATTTCCTAACCAGTATGGCAACCCCACATTTCTTAGAAACGGCTGGAGAATAGGCGGCCACCATGTAAGGTTTAATATTGAGTTTAAGAGTTTATTTCAATTTTAAATGCGTTTCTTGTAGAAAAATCAGATCCGCAGCTTCTTGACTTAGGTAGCTCAGGATTTTCTTCCGTTTTATCGGATTATTGATTCCTTTTACGTTCAATGAGAAAATCTTACATGGTGCCATCAATCGGTAATAGACATTTTAGGTAAGGGCGCTTGAAAACATACAACATAATCAGAATCTGTGCAACAATGACATAAACACAGAGTATTCTGGCTAATACACCCCATATTGAAAAGTATGTACCAAAGTATCTTAGAGAAGAAGCAAAACCCCCAAAGAATATGGCGACCATATGTCTGCGGGAGGAGGCCCTAGAGAGGAAATAGAAAGACATAAAAAAAAAGAAAAGAAACACCAGAGTCCATAATTAACACTGTCTCTGATACTCATCGAGGCCACTGAGGGTAGATGGAGTCGGGTCACAGATATTATCAAAAGTAAGGCAACAAACTGCCCTCGCCAGACTCTTTGCTGAGCTGCGGCAGATCCAATATGGCAGGTACAGCGGATATGAGAATACTTGCAGGAACATTCTAGAAGTCAGCGCATCAAGTCGGCTTCTTTGGAATCCAAAAACTCCGCTAGTAGATCAGGGTCCTCAAATGTTCTTGTCTGATTGTGAAGCGTGACTCGGAGCTTGGCCGGGTACATCAGGCCATAGCGGGCTTGTAGTTGTTGAAGCCTCGGCCGGAATTCCAGAAAGCGCTTTCGGCGGTCGACCGTGGGTTTAGCCAAGTCGGGATAGAAGGAGATCTTGTGGCTCTCAAACTCCATATGGCCCTTTGCCCGAGAGGCACTTAGAATTTGCTCCACGTGTTGATATCTCAAAAGTCGAAAAATGATAGGCCGCGGGGTCTTCCTGTTGAGCGTTATGCTTGTGGGTACACGATGAGCACGATCGATCTCCAAATCTTTGACAAAAGTGATTTGGAGCAGGGAAGGGAGGATTTTGTATAAAAACTCTTTCATGTCACCCGATTCCGCTCCCTCCGGTATGCCCACGAGTCGTATGTTGTTGCGGTGCGCTCTATTATTGCCATCTTCCACTTCTTTCTGCAAGGCCCGCACCTGACGTTCAACTTTGTCGAGTTTGGACAACCGGGCCGCATGGGAGTCCAATATGCTCTCCATTTTGTCCTGACGTGAAGAAAGCCCTTCTAGCTTGCTTTGCAGCACACCAAGATCTTCCCGCAGCGCTCGGAGTGCTTCACCGTTTGACTGCACGAGGTCTTTGACCCCTCTAATCTCAGCGAGAATTTCCTGCTGCATTTCGGGGCCCTCGCACAAGGCCAGCCCCTTCTGCGGGGACGGAGGTTCAGTTTTGGAGCGTTTGCCGTGAGAAGCCGCTGGAGATCCAAATTCCAGGCGCGTGGGTTTGGTCCCCGCCATCTCACCAATGTGCCCCAGTAAGATCAGAGTAGAAGTTCCAAGCATGTACGGTGTTAATTCAGGATTCTGAGTAGGCCTCTCGGGAGCCTCAGCGTTATGCGACCATCCCGCTGGACATCAGGCTCCGCCCCCCCCAACAGTCCACTTTTTACCTTTAGAGATCCTCTGTGTTGGTCCCATGCTTTTTTGAATTCAGTTACTGTCCTCATCTCTACCACCTCCACTGGGAGACTATTCCACGGATCCACTACTCTTTCCGTAAAGAAATATTTCCGCATATCACTCCTGAATCTATCTCCCTTCACCCTCATCCCATGTCCCCTCGTCGTCGCAGAACTTGCTTTCAATTGAAAGAGGCTCTCCCTGAACATTTATGCCACGGAGGTATTTAAACATCTCAATCATATCACCTCTATCCCGCCTTTCCTCTAAGGTGTACATATTAAGATCCTTAAGTCTGTCCTCATATGCTTTATAATGAAGACTACTAATCATCTTAGTAGCAACCCTCTGCACCGACTCCATCCTGTTCACATCCTTTTGAAGGTGCGGTCTCCAGAATTGCACACCATACTCCAAATGAGGTCGCACCAAAGACTTATACAGAGGCATTATCACCTCCTTTTTTCTGCTAGCCATTCCTCTCCGTATGCACCCAAGCATCCTTCTAGCTTTTGCCGTCGCCTTTTCTACCTGTTTAGCTACTTTAAGATCATCGGACACAACTACGCCTAGGTCCCGCTCTTCTTTAGTGGACAAAAGTACTTCACCTCCTATGCTGTATTGCTCCCTTGGATTGCTGCAGCCCAAATGCATGACCTTACATTTTTTAACATTAAATCCCAGCTGCCAAATTCTAGACCATTCTTCAAGCTTAGCTAGATCCCTCCTCATGTTATCTACACCTTCCTGGGTGTCTACTTTATTGCAGATTTTGGTATCATCCGCAAAGAGGCAAACCTTACCCGACAGCCCTTCCGCTATATCACTAACAAAGATGTTAAAAAGAATCGGACCAAGGACAGATCCCTGGGGCACACCACTGGTAACATCCTCCTCCTCAGAGTGAGCTCCATTTACTTGTACTCTTTGTCGCCTCCCACCCAACCAATTTCTAACCCAAGCAGTAACTTTAGGGTCCATCCCTAGGGTGCTCAGTTTGTTTATAAGTCGCCTGTGAGGAACAGTGTCAAAGGCTTTACTGAAATCTAAATACACCACATCTAGAGCTCTCCCTCGGTCCAACTCCCTGGTCACCCAGTCAAAGAAATCAATCAGATTTGTCTGACAAGACCTGCCTCTGGTGAATCCATGCTGCCTCGGATCCTGTAATCCGCTGGACTCCAGAAACCTCACTATTTTCTCTTTCAACAGCGTTTCCATTAATTTACTCACCACCGAAGTTAAACTAACCGGCCTGTAGTTTTCAACCACATCCTTACTTCCGCTTTTGTGTAAAGGCACCACATGAGCCTCTCTCCAGTCCTTTGGCACCACTCCCGACTCCAACGAGGCATTGAAAAGGTCAGTCAGTGGAGTTGCTAGAACGTCCCCAAGTTCCCTCAGTATTCTAGGGTGTATCCCATCCGGTCCCATCGCTTTGTCTACTTTAAGTTGAGCTAGTTTCTCACGAAAACAGTCTTCTGAAAATTGTTCAAGATGTCCCTCGCTTCTGTTCTTATTTGTGGGTGTTTTCTGAGGTCCTGCTCCTGGTTCTTCATCTGTGAACACAGAACAAAAATATTTGTTAAGCAATTCCGCTTTATCCTTATCAGCTTCTACATATTCCCCCCCTGTACCCTTGAGTCTGACAATACCACTTTTGCCCTTCCTCTTCTCACTAATATATCTGAAAAATGTCTTATCTCCCCATTTTATTGCATTGGCTATTTCCTCCTCCTTTTGAATCTTTGCCTTCTTGACTACTTTGCTAGCTTCTCTAAGTTGTTCCAAATACAGATGCCTGTCTTCCTTTCTCTGTGATTTCTTGTATTTCATGAAGGCCTCCCTCTTTTTCTTCACTTTTTCAGCTACTTCCTTCGAAAACCATAGCGGTCTCCTGTTCCTTTTGCCTTTATTTACCATTTTAACAAAAAGGTTGGTTGCCTTTAAAATACCCCCTTTCAGTTTTGCCCACTGTTGTTCTACATCCCCCAGCTGTTCCCATCCCACTAACGACTCCCTGAGGTATTGGCCCATCTTCGCAAAGTTAGTCTTCCTAAAGTCTAAGATCTTCACCTTGGAATGGATTCTAACAGCCCTAGTCCTAATACTGAACCACACCATCTGGTGATCACTGGATGCAAAATGATCTCCCACTACAACATCAGAAACACTTTCACCATTGGTAAGCACCAAGTCCAGTATGGCCCCTTCACGTGTGGGGTCTGTTACCAATTGCCTGAATAGTTCTCCCTGTAGAGAATCCAGGATCTCCTTACTCCTAGATGATACTGCAGCAGGATAGTGCCAATCAACATCTGGCATATTGAAATCTCCTAGCAGTAGCACTTCCCCTTTCCTAGCAATGCTGCGTATGTCTTCAATTAACTCTCTGTCCACCTCTTCCTCTTGTGAGGGAGGTCTGTATATCACACCAATGCAAATAGATTTCTCTTTCCCTCTTTCTAGTTTAACCCACAATGCCTCCTCTCTCCCTTTTAAGCTCTGTAATTCCAAAGCTTTAATAGTAGTTTTTACATATAGTGCTACTCCTCCCCCCATCCCCATCCCCCTTGCCAGTCTTAACCCCCCCCTTGCCAGTCTTAACCCCCTCATCCCCATCCCCCTTGCCAGTCTTAACCCCCCTTGCCAGTCTTAACCCCCCCATCCCCATCCCCCTTGCCAGTCTTAACCCCCCCCTTGCCAGTCTTAACCCCCCCAGCCCATTGCCAATCTTAACCCCCCATCCCCATCCCCATCCCCCTTGCCAGTCTTAACCCCCCCTTGCCAGTCTTAACCCCCCCAGCCCATTGCCAGTCTTAACCCCCCCATCCCCATCCCCCTTGCCAGTCTTAACCCCCCCCAGCCCATTGCCAGTCTTAACCCCCCCATCCCCATCCCCATCCCCCTTGCCAGTCTTAACCCCCCTTGCCAGTCTTAACCCCAACCCCATCCCCCTTGCCAGTCTTAACCCCCCCTTGCCAGTCTTAACCCCCCCATCCCCATCCCCATCCCCCTTGCCAGTCTTAACCCCCCCTTGCCAGTCTTAACCCCCCCATCCCCATCCCCCTTGCCAGTCTTAACCCCCCCTTGCCAGTCTTAACCCCCCATCCCCATCCCCATCCCCCTTGCCAGTCTTAACCCCCCCTTGCCAGTCTTCACCCCCATCCCCCTTGCCATTCTTAACACCCCCTCCCCCCTTGCCAGTCTTAACCCCCCCCCAGGGCTTATGGCAAAATTAAAAAAGCAAACTGGCTCTAGCTGCGGCCGCTGCCGCTACCACCGCAGCAACGGCAGAATGGAGTGTCCCGCGGGGCCTCCTCTTCTCGTTCAGCCCCTCGGTAAAGGCTTTGAGATTCGCGAAGGGAGAGCGTCTCCCTCGCGTCTCTGTTAAGCCCGCAGGGGCTAATGGGAAATTTCCCATCAGCCCCTCGCGTCTAAAGGGGCAGATGGGAAATTTCCCATTAGCCCCTGTGGGCTTAACAGAGACGCGAGGGAGACTTTCTCCCTTCGCGAATCTCAAAGCCTTTGCAGAGGGGCTGAACGAGAAGGGGAGGCCCCGCGGGACACTCCATTCTGCCGCTGCCGCGGTGGTAGCGGCAGCAGCAGCAGCCAGAGCCAGGATTTTTTTTAAAGTCATTTTTAAAAAAGCAGAATGTTCTTTGCGCGGGGCCCCCTGAAACGCGGGGCCCTGTGCAAAAAACATTCTTGCTCAATGGACGGGCCGGCCCTGATGCACACACAACTGATCGTGGAAACACACTGGTCGCAGCTTTATTAACTTTATAACAATTTTAACCATACATTGAATCATCAACCTTTAACACCCGCACTAGCGGAGCAATTCCTCACCAGCCATATAATTAGCAAGGTGACCTTGCCGCTGCTACTGCTGAAGTCCTGCCAACACAAGCTTCTTACCCCCTTCCCCCAACTTCGCCAAGTTATTAGCAAAAGTCAGCGAGGCGTTGTTCGGGTCGGGGGGCACCCCGCCCCCTGCCCCACGTATAATCTCTGGTTCCGGACCCCAGAAACCTCCGGGATCCTGCCCCCCCCCCCTCCAGGCTGCGACACCCTTTTTCCATATCTCCCCTAAACCCACCTACAGGGCAGGTGGGAGGGAAGACAGCACCCGGAGTCCTCCACCGACGCTCCCCAGCTGGAAAGTGCCTGTCGGCCAGACCTTTCCCGCCCATGCCCCAGCTCGGCTCTTACCATTGGCTCCCCAGCGCTTGCATCCGCAGGGAGCCAATGATTTCAAACCTTAGCCCAGTCAGCTAACAGCCCACCCCCCACAGTGCCCTCGCTCCCGGCCATGCGCAGGGTCCTCGCTCCGGGCCGTGCGCCCGGTTACCTGCAGCCGCCGGGACCCTGCCCGCGGCCTAGTACTTCTCAGCCTGGCTATGAGTGAACAAGCCATAAGAAACAAGAAATTATCACAATCATAAAGATTTTTTTTTTATTTTTAATTTTACTTTTGCCTTAGTTCCCATCTGTTAGGATTCTGTCTTACCTTTGCATTTGTTTTCAACTCTGCAGCACCATATTTACATTGTTAAATAGTAAGATAGTAGCTGATGACAGAAGATGACCCCAGTGGTCGATTTATTTATTTAGAACTACTTATGGACCACAAAATTGATCAACAACCACTCTATGTGGTGCAGTCTGCTCGGTTATTCCTGTCCATGCTACTAAGGATACATTCCAGTCGTATGCAGTGACGTTGTGCGCCTGCTTGTAAGATATCTCTCCTTTTCCAAGACAACTTTTGTCATCGTCACCATATGTAATCTACCATTTTGGCTAGATGGGTGTAGAAGATCCACCACCTTTCCCAGCTCTCCCCTTTCATTGTTCATTCATTCCACCAACATGAATCTCCATTGTGGACAGACTTAGCATTGCAATTACAGGAAGGAAAGGAAAGAAGAGATTACTGATGCAATAGATTTGGACAGCCATTACAGGCTACATGATTCTACTTGCACGAGGAATACTACGGAAAAATAGCACAGGGGAATGAGTGTGCAACCTGCCCAATTGCTGAAGATTTCATTTTCCTCATTATTGACTACATGGTCCATAGCATTTGCCCATGAGCCGCCTGTTCATCTAGAAGAAACTGAATGAGTGTGGAAAAGTAAAAAGCAGTTTTGAGCTACAAAAATATGAAGGAACTAGGGGTATGCATGGAAAATAACTGAGCTCTGTGTCGTTACGTTGCTTTGTTTCAGGTTTCTGACTTCCCATTTAGGTATTGTTTCATTTGTTCACACTACAGAGGTCTTTTACTAATGGGTGTTAAGGTGTTGCACATAATGCATGATTAGCAGCGAAACCATTGTACATTATGTGCAACGACCCCACGTTAACTGTTGGGGGCCTGGAAAGCTTTTCCCTGCCCTATAGCATGTGCTGCATTAGTGAGGGATCACCTAGCGCCACCTAGTGCAGTTACTAGCACATTACTAACTGCACCGAGCTCACTATGCCCACTCTTCCCCTATCCTGCCCACTTGCACCTCTAACGTGGGTTGTGCACTGTCGTGGCCCTATACCACCTGGCAATGCATGCCCCAGGGAGCCTTTAACATGCACCAGAACACACACCGCCAGGTAGCTCTTGTTAGTTAGTACAAGACTCCCTATGTTTTTCTAATGTGTGCAGTCCCCAAACGACATAATGAGAGAAACTAAAACATTGTTAGTTCTTTGGGTCTTTTTGAATAGGACTTGACATCATTATTATTGCCAATGTTTCAATATTATTTTAGAATAAGCAGCATATCCATAGTAGACACTGGAATGCACTGCAAAAACTGCAGTGTCGAATCAGTACCTATTCCTTGCGTGTAGCTGATTGGTTTCTAGGTAGATACGTTTTATTGCATGTTGGCTTGTGTTATTTGGTGTTAGTGCATGCTAGATAAAACCGTGCATTTTAAAACACAGAGAACTGTCAGATATGAGATACACATCCCACATTATGAATCACATAAGGATTTTTTTCCACAGACAAAGAATGGAAGAAAAATCATTTTATTTATTTATATCTTGTGTTTCACCAGGTCAAATTGGTTGGGGGATATGAGACACATACACTAATACTTACAGGGAACATGGGCAGTGGAGGGTTAAGTGGCTTGCCCAAGACCACAATGAGCACCTGTGAGACTAGAAACCCCAGTCCTTCTGGCCCAAGGTTGCTGTCCTCTAGTGGGATTTGAACCACTGACCTTCTGGCCTGTGGTACCTTGCCCCAACCACTAGGCCACTCCTCCCTCAGGATTTTGAATCCACTCCTAAGTGCTTTTAGGACCTCTAGTGACCACAGGGTAAAACAGAAAGAGAGCCATTTCTCTCAATCTATTACAGTATAATAAATTTTTTATCTCTAGCCCCAGGCCTGTTACTAAACAGCACCTGAGGTAATCTTCCAACAGACTTTCAGACACCTGTGACTTTTAAAAGGAAATATTCTGTTTCCTGAGAAATGCATACTTTTAAGAATTAGGCTTGAGGCAAAAAAATCTTACACAACAAATTTCCCTCTGGCATACTTCTTTGGGGATGAATATACTATACCATGTAATCTTCTATGAGGCATTTAACTCTTCCCTTGGTATCTCTCCTTGATTGCACAAGTCTCCAAGTTACTTATTAAGAAAATGAGTCAATGGGGAACCAGCTGAGCTTCTTCTTTGCCAGTATGATAAGTTCAAATTCTTATAAAATCCAAATAAATAGGAGCCAAAGTGTCAGACAAACTAAACATATAATATGAAATTAAATTTAAATTAAATCCTTAGAAAAATAGGGGACCCAAACATCTCCCGAGAATATTGGGTTGGCCTCAGTGAAGGGGAACTGGGAAAGCACTTGCAACAATAGCACTGCCATCCCAATGACTTGCGTTTCGTCTGCTTCTTAGAGGCTGCTTCAGGACACAATATGCTTGGAGGCTGCTCCCAGACGACAAACAGATCCCCTTTTCAAAGATGCTAAAAAGACCTACAATTGAGGGCTTTTTGAAGAAAAGAAGCCAGTGCACACAATCAAACCAACCAATCAGTAATTCGCTGACCACATCAATCAAACTACATAAATAATGATGTCATCAAGAGTAACAGCTGACATCCACTCAATTGAATCATTAAGCCCTGTAGGTTGAACCACCTTCAATTTGAAAATCTAGTTTTGTTCAAAATGTGCCAAATGGTGATCTGCCTGGCCAGCTTGTAAATCCGCAATGACATCAATGACCAACCATTTTAAATCATGCCAATTATGCTGATGATCTACACAATGTTGAACAATAGGTGCCATGAGTACAGCATTATTGAGTCTTGATTTGTGTTCAGTAAGCCGAATTTTAATCGGACAACAGGTCCTTCCCACATGCACTCATGGGCAGGGGCAAATGATGACAGAGATAACCCAAGACGATGAACAGTCAGTGGTATATTGCAAGGGATACTCAGACCCACCAATAGGATCAAGCCAAACATCAATGTCCAACAAGGAGGCACACATGCATATAAAGGCCCAGAATACATTTTTCTTCTCTATAACATCCCATCTTTCCAGCTGAAAACCTAGCTTTTATTATGAGTAGCATCCAAAACCAATAACCATGTTGGTCTTGGCATCCATACCAATATGGACTCACCAACTTTTCCAACTACAACCTAACTGTTGAAATAAAGCTTTGAATTTAATTACATATACTGGTAATAATGATTTTGACAGCTATTTTATATCTGTCAAAATGTTATAGACTGAATTGATTACTCAGTGGTCGGGAAAGCACCAGCTTATTTGAGGAGACTCACTGAAAAATAGGACCAGCCTGGAAAACATTTTATTCATGGATTCATCAAATCAGCTAAATTAGCCTTTATTTTTAAGAAAAGCCGAAGCAGATGTCTTTAGTCCTGTGGATCTGCTTTGGATTTTCCTCAGCTAGATCCAACAGGGAAAACCTTATGGGTTTTCCAGAAGACAAAGGAAAAATCTTGATTTTCTATTGCGTTTGAGGCAGACTGATGAGCTTGGGAGCTGGAAATGGACACAGTGAGTATTTCCACCCCACCAGCAAGGGACAGACAAGGAGCATCACTGGGGAGCTGAAAAGTCATGTCACCAGAAGCCAAGTTGTGGAAGCCAGGGAAGAAATGGGGGAGGGGAGGGTAAGCAGAGAATGGAACATAGAGTGTTCCATTGAAGGGGAAGAAAGGGAAGGGAGAGTAAGTTCCTTGCATGGAGGGAAAAAGGGAGGTGATTGCCTTAAGTGGCGACGTGAAGGGAGCGATGGAGAGAATGCATGGAGGGCTTGAGGAGAGGGAAGGGAAGGGGGAGAGAGAGAATGTGGATAGAAAAGGGAAGAGAGAGAGAAATGGCCTGGAGGGGAACAAAGGAGGGATACAGAGACAGTGCAGGGAACAGGAAAACACCGACTGTACCTGAATATAACTCACCTTGAACTACTAGTGGAAAAGCATGAACTAAATCCATCGGTAACACAGATGATGTGGAAGGAGAGAGTACCTTGGCTGGGGAAGGGAAGGGGCAAATGAGAAGACAGTCCAGGAAAAAGGAGAGGAAAGCAAGAGAGATTGTGCCTAGGGTGGAAGGGAGAGAGACAGTGTGCTGGAGAAGATAGGAAACAGTGCCTAGGTTGGGTTTGAGGAGAAGGTTGAATGTAGGAGCAACCACAAATGTTTTGCAAGTGCCTGCCAATGGATTTCATTAATAAATGTTCCATAAAATATCTATGTATGTTATTATTCCAAAACCTTTTTTGGTGACTCCTATTTAAGCAGGATATCAATCTCTACAAATATATACAGCAAAATATTTTACAGAGACTGGAAACAAAACATTTTTTTTCATGTCAGTATCAACTTATTGTTAAAGTAATTCATTTCATTTATTAAAAATTTATATACCACCTTCATGGCTACAAGTCAAACACAGTGGTTTACAGAAAGCATAAAACAAGGAATTTAATAACAGTAAATCACCTAACTCAGAAACTCTGATATTACCAATGACCTTATGCCAAAAATTGGACCATTCTTTCTTCATAACCTCACATTCTGTAGCAAACTAAAC
The DNA here is from genome assembly GCA_033557465.1 of Ichthyophis bannanicus. Taxonomy (NCBI): domain Eukaryota; kingdom Metazoa; phylum Chordata; class Amphibia; order Gymnophiona; family Ichthyophiidae; genus Ichthyophis; species Ichthyophis bannanicus. The sequence goes on along the minus strand of CM066049.1, from coordinate 110,097,694 downwards.
CAGTGATTCTCAGCCCGGCCCTCAGGACACAGCTAGCCAGTCAGGTTTTCAGGATAACCACAATGAATATGCATGAGAGAGATTTGCATACACCACCCTCATTAAATGTAAATCTCTCTCATGCATATTCATTGTCTTTCATCCTGAAAATCTAACTGGTTAGGTGTGTCCTGAGGACTGAATTGAGAATCCGTGAACTAAACCAACCTAAAAAAGAGAGAAATATATAAATGAGAAGAAACAAAAAAAAATAATTTATTTCTTTCAACCTGAGAACAGTCTAATATGGGCTAGCATAATATATGAGTTGAAATTCTGCTTGTTGTTCTGCCTCTTTGAAGTGAGGGAAGCCTCTGCTGCAGATGGGAGAGGACAGAGGTCATAGAACAAAAATCCTACCACTTCCAAGGTAGCCTTTGGTCCATCCAATTCCAGCTGGCATGCCACTTTTCCCAGCAGTTTAATGTCTTGGCACTGTGAGATTGACACAGCCAGTATTGTGCGGACAGGAGGAGTAGTGTACCACTCAAATGTGGTCATGCACTGAGGGGTTCTCAAACCCTGATCTAAATAACCAGTTAATTGCCTTTGTTCAACTTCTCTGTTCCTCTCTTAATCGTAAGATCAGTTAGAGCTGCATTAATTCCTTTTGTGCTCTCTGTTGGCTGAATTTCGTAGAAAGCCATGTGTCAGTTTCATTCAGAATGCTGCAGAATCTTAACATGAAGGGCCTTTGTGTTATTTGTGGCAAAGCTGTTGTGTCAGTGAAGCAAATCCATCATTGTGTTGACATTGCTCCTTGTGTGACAGTGCAAAAGACCTGGTTTGGTTTTGATTTTGATGGTCAGATGACCAAGTATCACAGATCGCTTGACATGGTCAAGTCAAGTTGCCTCATTATCCATGACATTCATATCAAGGGAATGCAATCGGCAACTTGCTTAACCTCTTGGCGCCTGGTATAGCCTCAACACAAATCAAGGGCTATTTTCAAAGCTATTCATGCAAGTAAAATAACTTGACTGCCAACTGCCTTCCTTTGCCCCGACCTTCACTCTGCATACTGCTTTTAAGAGAGATCTTCTCCTTCAGGTGTGTGTGTGTGTGTAGGTTAGAGAGTAAAACAGTGTGCATACCTGACATTTTTTATAGTATGTATGTAGGCTATATTATCCCCTCACAAACAGCAGGTCCATAGTATGCTGCTGCTTCAAGTGCATATATTAGGTGTCTGCTAATCCCTAAAGAGAGCCCTGCAAACAACCCCTAGTCGCTGTGGAACAATTTAAACTACACCTAACAAATCCACCGACATATCCAAATCCCACTATTATATGAATCCAAATTCAATACACACTCTCTTCACATATTTTTGTCGGAGCCAACCAGGGGAGGGCTGGAATTGTATACCCAACCCCCACCAGACGGAAACCTCCCTTTATTTTATTTTCACCCCGGAAAACCGAGTGTATATATTCAAATAGTCACTTATCTTCAATAAAAACTTTTGCTTAGTCCATATCCTTTTCCCAAAGAATTGCCACGAATAAAGTTGCACGACGTGCACGTTTCGGATGATCTCCTGTTTCAAGTGCTTTAAACTTTTCTTCCAGGCAAAAAGAACACCGTCATCACGGCATGGGATCTTCATTTAGCATGCCGTGATGACGGTGTTCTTTTTGCCTGGAAGAAAAGTTTAAAGCACTTCAAACAGGAGATCATCCGAAACGTGCATGTCGTGCAACTTTATTCGTGGCAATTCTTTGGGAAAAGGATATGGACTGAGCAAAAGTTTTTATTGAAGATAAGTGACTATTTGAATATATACACTCGGTTTTCCGGGGTGAAAATAAAATAAAAGGAGGTTTCCGTCTGGTGGGGGTGGGTATACAATTCCAGCCCTCCCCCGGTTGGCTCCGACAAAAATATATGAAGAGAGTGTGTATTGAATTTGGATTCATATAATAGTGGGATTTGGATATGTCGGTGGATTTGTTAGGTGTAATCCCTAAAGAGAAGCAATGCCGGTTGCTTCCCTTTGAAAGCAGTCTAAAAGTGCCCATGAACACTGCGCCTCAGACTGTTGCCCTTAGTGCTGGAGAAGACATATGATAGTCACTAAACATGTGCAAAGCAAGAAATCCATTTTAATTCCCAAGAAGTGGCTGGAGAATGTTTCCTGGGTTATCTCGGTAGATTTATTATTTATTTCTAAAAACCCGAGAGCCTTAGCCTAATAGCAACATCAAAGCATCTCACAATAAGATTAGTGACTGAAAGGAAAGAAAATTAATTGTAGCTGTCATAGATTATACGTACAGCGCCTTGTAAATTTTCACACGCTTGCATAGTTTTCATATTCTCCTGTCTAAAAAGTGCAATTCGAAATGCATTAAAGTAGGAGTTCATTTTGCCGATCTACATAACTTACACTTTCAACAAGAAAGACCAATTATAAAAATATTAGGAAAGTAAATTAAGTAATTAAGAGTTTTGTTTACATAAACCTTCATACTTCTTCTGCAGTAATAACAGCCATGAGTCATTGTGGAGGACTAGAAGAGATTTATAGCAAAGCAACACCTTTCAGTTCAGGCTAATCTTAGAGGCCATTTTCCTAAAGTGCGCTATGCAGTTAATGAATAATTTGGCATGTGTTAACCACATTTTCAGGCCCATGGTGACAGCTATTGAGGGGGCATGACAGTTAATGCATACTGATTTTCACACTAAGTGCCAATCATGCATTAGGATGTTGAATGGGTGGGTTAGGGGGCGAAGAGTGGGCATGGTGAGCATATTGTAGTTAGCACAGAGGGTATATATCGCATGCTGTCAATAGTGCCGTTAGTGTGGGTTCACCTAACACCAGCTCAAAAAGTGCACCAGCGTTAATAGTGCTGTGCGTTAGGCTTCACATCCATATGCTAACTGTTGGGAACATCCTGGTCACGCCCCCGACTGTTACCACGGAGACTTTGCACTTAACATACATTAATTCTCTGCAAAATACACCTTAATTGCAAAAACCTACTGCAATTTAGTAAACGGCCCCCTTAGGGTATTGATGCTCCTAGACTAAACACATCTACTTCAGTGCTTTTTAGTTATTTTATTTTTATTTATTTCTCCTATACCACCTCTTCCAGAGATCAGGGGCAGTTTACAGTTAACGCAACATGTTACATAAAACAGTGAACTATTTACATATTCAGATCTAGATATTTAACAATGAACAAAATTAACGTGTTTAACAAATGAGCATATTCCAATTTTATATAATTGGAAAGGAGAGGTCCTTATCCTTAACATTAGTCTTCTAGGAACTATATACAGAGTTTATTGGCTTATTTTAGTTTGTGGTGTTTAGATGTGGATGGGGTGTTAGGTGTGTGGATTAAGTGACAGCTTTTGTGTGAGTTGGCTGGGTGTTACTGCGAGTGGGTTTTCATTTGTATCTCCATAGTGAGCTGTAAATAGGAAGGTTTTGAGTTCTCTTCTAAACATCTGGAGGTCTTTGATCTCACGGATAGGTAATGGCAGTGAGTTCCAGAGACCCGGGGCAGTGAATGAGAAGGCTCTGGAGCTCATGGTCTGTTTTGTCTTTCAAATTGATTGGGGGATTACGAGGGAAAGGGTAGCGTTCTGTCTACATGCTCTGTTATCTGGTGGCAGAAATGTTGAGAGGTATGAAGGAGATGTGTTGTTAATCAATTTATAGGTTATCATCAGCATCCTATACTTTATTCGGCTTATTACTGGGAGCCAGTGGAGGTCGTATAGTATTGGAGTTATGTGGTCTGTGAGTTGAGCCTTGCAGACAATCCTGGCTGTGATGTTTTGCGCTCTCTGAAGTATGTTAATATTTTTGGCTGGTAAACCCTGAAGCAGACTATTGCAGTAGTCAAAGTGGGGAGTGATGATAGCTTTGACTACTGACCTGAAGTTGTGGATGTCTAGCAGGGGTCTTAGGTGTGTGTGTGGGGGGGATTCCTTGCTATTTTTTGTAGATGGGGGAGCATGGTGAGAGAGTGGTCCAATATTATACCCAGGTATTTTACCTCCTGTTTAACAGGGAGGACAATATTGTTAATCGTGATGGTTTTAAGGAGGGGGTGCCATATTGATTCCTTGATATAAATAATGTCTCTATTTTTCTGAAGTTTATCCGGAGGTTGTTGGCATTTAACTAAGATTCTGTTTCACTGGTACATTCTGAAAGATTGCTGTAGGTAATGTTGTTTATGTCGATTTTTAACTAATTTATAAATGTGTAGATTCATTATAAAGCACCGTGGTGTGGTCACCATGCTAATCTATAGGTTTGTCATAGTAAGATACTTTGGGTCCAGTTTTTGAAAGGCATTTACACGGTTTACAGCCCCAGTGCTATCTGGTTAGCATTCTGGGGCGGAGCGGAGGTAGAGACTGTCGCTAACTGGGCAGCAGTGATATTGCATGCTTCCTTGTTAGCGACCTGTGTCTAAAAGATAGGCGAGGAAAACCGTCGCCTGTCTTGGGCGCAGGAACTAACCAGGCAGCATGCAATATCACTGCCGCCCAGTTAGCTATTGCAGCATCGAATATCCGTGGTTAAGGGTCTGCGGGCAGGGCTATGCGCCGTAGGGGCACATAGCCTGCCTAAGTCAATACCGGGCTCTTTATTGTTAATGAAGTGACAAAGGAAGGGAATTTTCCATAGTGGAACAATCAGAGTCAGAAGACGTAGATAGCGGCATATCGAGCAATTTGATTGGCTGAACTATCCCCAGAGATTCAATGAAAATAATTCTATTCTTCTCGCTTGTCATTCCTATGGTTAAGTGGAGGAGTAGTGATCCCGCTGACACTCCATGTGGCCGTGCGCAAATCACTTAACCCTCCATTGCCTCAAATACAAAATTAGATTGTAAGCCCTCTGGTGACAGGAAAGTATGTGAATGCAACTTGCCTTGAGCTACCATTGGAATGGCATGAGTTAATTTCAACACAAGTGTCAAGAATTTCTCTTCCTATGCAAGAAGTAGGATATGTCAGGCTTTTGGGGCACAGAAATAGGCAGGTGCAATGTACTTTTAACACGGTAAAGAACTGAATGCTTAAGAGGCCAATGTCCAAATTAGTAAAACATTTCACAAATAGTGAGCATTATTACATTAAAAGGAAAAGGAGACCGCTATGGCTTTTGAAAGAAGTAGCTGAAAAAGTGAAGAAAAAGAGGGAGGCCTTCATGAAATACAAGAGATCACGGAGAGAGGAAGACAGGCATCTGTATTTGGAAAAACTTAGAGAAGCTAGCAAAGTAGTCAGGAAAGCAAAGATTCAAAAAGAGGAGGAAATAGCCAATGCAATAAAATGGGGGGGGGGGGGGGATAAGACATTTTTCAGATATTAGTGAGAAGAGGAAGGGCAAAAGTGGTATTGTCAGACTCAAGGGTGCAGGGGAGGAATATGTAGAAGCTGATAAGCATAAAGCGGAATTGCTTAACAAATATTTCTGTTCTGTGTTCACAGATGAAGAACCAGGATCAGGACCTCAGAAAACACCCACAAACAGGAACAGAAGCGAGGGACATCTTGAACAGTTTTCAGAAGACTGTGTTGGTGAGAAACTAGCTCAACGTAAAGTAGACAAAGCGATGGGACCGGATGGGATACACCCTAGAATACTGCGGGAACTTGGGGATGTTCTAGCAGCTCCAATCACTGACCTTTTCAATGCCTCGTTGGAGTCGGGAGTGGTGCCAAAGGACTGGAGAGAGGCTCATGTGGTGCCTTTATACAAAAGTGGAAGTAAGGATGTGGTTGAAAACTGCAGGCCGGTTAGTTTAACTTCGGTGGTGAGTAAATTATTGGAAACGCTGCTGAAAGAGAAAATAGTGACTTTTCTGGAGTCCAGCAGATTACAGGATCTGAGGCAGCATGGATTCACCAGAGGCAGGTCTTGTCAGACAAATCTTATTGATTTCCTTGACAGGGTGACCAGGGAGTTGGACCAAGGGAGAGCCCTAGATGTGGTATTTTTAGATTTCAGTAAAGCCTTTGACACTGTTCCTCACAGGCGACTAATAAACAAACTGAGCACCCTAGGGATGGACCCTAAAGTTACGGTTTGGGTTAGAAATTGGATGGGTGGGAGGCGACAGAGTACAGGTAAATGGAGCTCACTCTGAGAAGAAGGATGTTACCAGTGGTGTGCCCCAGGGATTTGTCCTTGGTCCGATTCTTTTTAACATCTTTGTTAGTGATATAGCAGAAGGGCTGTCGGGTAAGCTTTGTCTCTTTGCAGATGATACCAAAATCTGCAATAGAGGAGGCACCCAGGAAGGTGTAGATAACATGAGGAGGGATCTAGCTAAGCTTGAAGAATGGTCTAGAATTTGGCAGATGGGATTTAATGTTAAAAAAATGTAAGGTCATGCATTTGGGCTGCAGCAATCCAAGGGAGAAAAATAGTATAGGGGGTGAAGTACTTTTGTCCACTAAAGAAGAGTGGGAGTTAGGCGTGGTTGTATCTGATGATCTTAAAGTAGCTAAACAGGTAGAAAAGGCGATGGCAAAAGCTAGAAGGATGCTTGGGTGCATATGGAGAGGACTGGCTAGCAGAAAAAAGGAGGTGATAGTGCCTCTGTTTAAGTCTTTGGTGCGACCTCATTTGGAATATAGTGTGTAATTCTGGAGACCGCACCTTCAAAAGGATGGAGTCAGTACAGAGGATGGCTACTAAAATGGTTAGTGGTCTTCATTATAAAGCATATGAGGACAGACTGAAGGATCTTAATATGTACACCTTAGAGGAAAGGTGGGATAGAGGCGATATGATTGAGATGTTTAAATACCTCTGTAGCATAAATGTTCAGGGGGAGAGCCTCTTTCAATTGAAAGCAAGTTCTACTACAAGGGTGACATTGGATGAGGATGAAGGGGGATAGATTCAGGAGTGATATGCGGAAATATTTCTTTACGGAAAGAGTGGTAGATCCGTGGAATAGTCTCCCAGTGGAGGTGGTAGAGATTAGGACAGTAACTGAATTCAAAACAGCATGGGACCAACACAGAGGATCTCTAAAGTAGTTGTAGTTGTTGATATGGAAGGACAGACTAGATAGGCCATGTGGTCTTTTTCTGTCATCATATTTCTATGTTTCTATGATAGTATGCACCATTTCACGGTATGGAGAGGGAAAGGGTGGGCTATGGGTGGGGAGAGTGCATGGAAGTGCTTGAAGTGAGTGCGTAGTAAATTACATTCTACTGTCACTGCTGCAGAGAGTGGCAAGGAGGAGTTACGTTTAAATCTGTCATCAACGTAATCATCACGGCCGACTTTGACTCTCTAACACAATCCTACATGAAGTCAAACATAGCATAAGACAACTTCAAGTAGCTCACCATGTTGCAGCTAGGATAGTCACAAATGTCAACCCAATCGAACACATCACCCCAATATTGTACAATTTGCACTGGCTCCATGTACAGAGCCGTATAAACTATAAAATTCTAGTTACAACTTTCAAATTTCTCAATGATATCGCCCCTTCATACCTTTCCACCCTCATTACCAAGGAAGCCCACACTCGCATACAACGAGACTGTAACAAAAATAAAATCACAATCCCATCAGATTTCAGGAAATCAAGAAAAATAACAAACAATAAAGCATTCTCCCACATCGCCACTAACCTTTGGAACTCCCTTCCAGACTACCTAAGAGAAATAAAGGACCTTGCAACATTCTGAAAATAAATTAAAGCACACCTCTTTATCCTTCACTTTGGAAATGAACCTGATAGTAACAATCCCACCCCCTCCACTAATTAACCCATCTGTTAAAATTCATCCCCCCCAGCTGAGCTACTCAAACCAATATCCTTTCACATTTGACATTCAAACTTGTATATGGTTTTACGTTACGACTGTTTTCTTTTAAAACAATATTAATGTAAATAGTTATAATTTGTTCTTTGTAAAGGAATACGTACCTTCCATTGTACTATTCTAAGTTTGTTTCATTGTAAACCCCATTTGATCACCCAGAAAATGCGCTATAAAATGTATAATAAATAAAATATAAAATATCATATCATCGAGAGCAGTTAAAACGATCATTGTGAAAAAGGTTAGCAAGTCTGATCCCACCCCCAGCACTATCAGCACTATCAATATCACCCCCTACCTCCAGTCCCTTTCCCAAGTACCAGTGCCATCTCCTTCAGCCAGCCCTCCCTACCCCTAACGTCCCCACACTACTGCCAGGGGTTCAAGCCACTGTTTTGAATGCAGAAGGAAATGAGGATTGCTGCCACCTTGCCGCTGTATTGCCATGGAAACCGCTGGTGGGCATCAGGGAGGGTTTATGGGCTGGGGAGACAGTTGGCTGCCTCTGGGGGGGAGAGGGGGCTACTAATACTTGGAAAGGGTGAGAGGATGACACTGATATTTGGGAAGGAGGGTCTTGATGCTGATAGGAGGATTGGGGTCACTTGGGGGGTAGTTTTACAAAGACTTGTGGAAAACATGTGTAAATCACAGTATTTTAGGAGTTTATGCATGTCAGTGGGTGCTTAATGCACATATTTTAGGAAGTTACCATTCTGTCAGTACACATGTCAGGCCGATCATGCACGCTTTCACTGTGGGCGGGCACATGGGTGAAGCTTGGCCGGAGTGTGAACGGAGCAGGAATTTACATGCGTAGATTATAAAATAGTATAATTTGCATTGCTTCTTGAGAAATGTGCAGGCATTTACACCAGACAACGAGCTGCCTAGAATGCATATTTTCAACTACTTATGCCTCTATTTTATAAAGTAAATTGTGCACATAGTTGACTTACAGAATAGGTGCTAGTAATACACAAAAAATGTGTGTTAACTATACAGGACTTTATAATTTTACCAGCTTAATGCATGGAGCCAATGTAAATGCATCAGCAGGTAACATGAATGCATGTAGCATGCTCTATGCTGATGCACTTACCATGCATTAAATGTTGCACTTAATGGATAGTAAGTGCAAAAACTTACCACACTTCAGCAAAGAGATTTATTTATTTAGACAGATTGGTATGCCACCTTATCCTTCAATCAAGGTGGCCACGTCACGTCACATCACAATTAGAGGGTTACATTTAACATTAGGGTACTATTAAACATTTAGTCAGTACAATTACTTAACAACATTTAGACAGTACAATTGGAGGGTAACATTTAACATTTAATATGAGGGTATTTAATAACGTATTATATTAATTTTGTGTGTGTAGATAGGATGAGTGCGTGCCTAGTTGGCGGAGGTGGTTGTATTTCTGTTTGTGTAGGGGATGTTGTCTGAATGCTCATATGTTTCTATAAATAACAGTGTTTTGAGGTCTTTGTGGAAGTTTGTGAGGTCATCTAATGCTCTCAGGCTCGTTGGGAGGGAGTTCCATAGTGTGGACGCCAGTAGTGATGGAGCTCTTTTTGAAGTTGTTTGTTTGGTTTTGTGATAGCCTGAAGGTGTGCCGATCATGTTGTCGTTATTGGTTCTTCTTGGTCTATTGCTGATTCCTGTAATGTGGTATATAGGCTGTTACCTGTCCTTCTTCATGGGGGTTATCAGCAGTCCCCTTCAAGAGAGTCTGTAGCCCAGAATTAAGGGCTGGGGGGTGTGGCTCACAATGAGAGGTTAAGAACCCAGCGAACTGCAGGAGAGAGAGAGTCCCATGGAGCCAGACGTCCTTCTAAGGGAAACTGTGCAAAGGAGTTCTGAGGTAGAAACTTTAACTGGGGCTGAAGGAAGAGCTGAAAGAACCAGCATGGAGGTTTAACAAGCTGGGACAGAAGTAAAGCTATTTTTGTTTTCCTTGAACTGCTGTCCTGGGTTTTGCTTTGAGGAGGTTTATCAAGCTGGGACAGAATAAAAACTGCTTTTGTTTTCCCTGAACTGCTGTCTGGCCTGTGCTGTAAAGAAAACCCCTTCCCACCACATGCCACACTATCACCATCCCTTCGCGTGTAGTTTATGCTTATTCTGCACACAGTACTGTACAACTTGTTTGAGGTCAGGAGGTCATATCCTACAATCTGTTTCATAGCCTGTTTCATACTTTTTATATTTGAATAAATATATAGTATGAAATTAAATATAGTCCATGTGGATTGTCTATATTTACATCTACACTGATTTTTCAGATCAATTAATAATGCACCTTTGATTCTTCCATTTCTCAGACATGTTTTTTTTTTTAAGTGCCATCAAGTCAGTCCTGACTCCTGGCAACCAACAGCCTCTGGGTTTTCTTGGCAAGGTATGACTGGAAGTAGATTGCCAGGCCTTTTTTCTAAGGTAATGTGGCTTGTCCAAGGTCACAATGAGTGCTTTTGGGAATCAAACTCTGAACTCTTGGGTACTATATTATTACTCTAGCCACTAGGCACCTCTTCCACTCTGTGCTATAAATATTGTTTAATCTGTTTTATGCTGTAAATAGACAGAAATAAGAGTTAATAAGTAAGTTGCAGATAATGCCTTTTTATTGGACTAAGTCCATATATCTTTCAAGAGTTAGTCTTCCTTATCTCCCTTGTTTGTTGAAACTTATCTCTACAGATTCAAGTGGGCTAGCACAACAATCACAATGCCGTACGCAAACTTGTACATGCAATGGCTTGATACCACATGTGACCAATACACGAGAGCCAAGGAGCAATCCAAAACTGTATACAACAAGCAAGTAATGCAATCAGTAGTCAAAAGTCATCAATACAATATTCAGGCGCCATGGTCAACTGCGGCATCCCAAAAAAGTCCTTATATACAGTGCCAGTATCCAGATATTGAGTACTGATTGGTACTGAATATCCAGATAATACGGTAACTTTTGTCACTGTCTGGATAGCATTGATATTCTGTTCACTATCCAGATAAAGTTAAGACAACCTTTTTTGCTGGCCTAACTTATATGGGTGGTTATTATGATACTGGATTGATGATCGCCATTATCTTGATAATTTGCTGCTCAACCCTCTCTCTGCCTCGTGGACTACTTCAGCACTGTCCAGATATAGCTGAGACAGTTGGTAAGATAGTGAGTAGCACTATCCAAAGATTGCCACCAAGTATCAACAGAGAGGCCCAGCTAGCAGAATTTATCCAGATAGCAGGTGTTGCTATTCAGATAAGTCCCTTTGAGTATTTACCCCTGGGTTTTCTTGGCAAGGTGCAATCAGAAGTAGAATGGCAGGTCTTTCTTCTGTGCAGTGAGTTCATAGCCTCTGTTAGTCCAAGGTGTTCACCCATCCCAGTACTAGTCAGGTCTGACGCTACTTAGTTTCAGAGATCAGCCAAGAGCAGATTCATTCAGGACAGCTGACAACTCAATCTACTGCCAGTTGCACCTTGCCAAGAAAACCCAGGGGCTGGATCACCAGGATCCATATTGACTTGATGGCACACATTGCATTTTTACATAAAAGTATATCAGTTATAAAGAATAACTGAAAATATCTAGAAAAGTAGCTCAACCCTCCCCAACAGTCATCAAGGATGGGTAAAGTTATGACTCCAACAATTCATGAAATCTTACAAAGCCGATTTTAGATAGTACATGGCGATCAGAATTGAGATGTGGAGGTCACGACATACACAGTTCTGGCAGTACTTTAGAAAAGGTTCTGCTAAACATATACGGAAGTGCAGGCGTGTATGGGGACATATATCCATGGACAGCAGTTGAAGCCATTTTACAATACATGTGGCAAAAATCAACCAAGGAAACTCTGCAGCTTACAAGTGTAAGTGCCAACATCTACGCATGTAGGCTGGTATTTCACAACTTACATGTGCAAGTACTGGTGTGTTCACATGCATGTGGGCCATTTCACAAACCTATATGTGTAAATGTGGCCAATTAACTACAGAGGAGGAGGGGCAATAAACAACAGGACAGTGGATAACCCTCTTTTATTTCCCCTAGGCTGGTGAAAATGAGCACATTTTAAAAACCCTAATGTGTCAGGGAGCGGCTGTAAATCTGAACATGGACAACTGTAGTCATACATGAAATGGGGAATGCACGTGAAGATTTTCAATCTCTCCAGGCCACATCCTAACCGTGCCCTCCCCCCTCCCCCACACCCCATTGCCATTTCTACATAGTAAGGGCATTCATCCCTTTCTAAAATTGCCATTCACAGGTGGACGCCATTTCCAAGAGTAAATGCCAGAATTTACACATGGATACCATGAATACAGCTTCTAATATAACCTCCTACATCAATTTCAAAATGAATATCGGAATTAAAAATGTCTTTTTAGGGAAGAAGACATCCCAGTTCCTATTTTGAAGAGCTTTCCTCTTCCATGTTCTATCTTAAGAATATTTGGAAAATATTGTTGGAACAGTGGGGTGGCTCTTTTTTGCTGTGGAATATTACCAGCCTATTGTCCTATTCATCCTGACTTATGTAATGCTGAATTGCTAGACAGTTAAATTATTCTTGCTTTTCTACATTGTCGTGAGACGAATAGCTGAAGCATGCTGCTATGTACTTTGCAATAACATCCCAGGTTAATGTGTTATGAGTACCATTTTGGCTGCATTTCAGCCATTACATACAGGATTTTGTTTATATAGAATGTGACCCTTCCCCCCCCCCCCCCCCAACTTCCATCAGTTCCCTCATGGGGATGGTTCTTGTGATGGCCCTGACTAAACTACTTAATAAAATGTAAACATCATTAAAGTCCATTGTAGGTAAAAATAACATTATCAGTAGATACATACTAATCAAAATCCCAAGAGAGCTTTTGTGACCCAATTATAAAACTCTTCCTAAGGGGCCTGCAATCATTTTAGCTGTGAAAGGCAATTTTATGGCATGTAAGATTAGTCCACACTAATGCAAGGTCAAAAATAATACAATCAATAGTTAAACTCAATACCGTTAACATTTTGAGAAAATTACTACTGAAAAACAATGTCAACTACAGATTGAAATTGGTCTCTATGGTCACTGTATTGATGTCCTTTCCGGCTTCTCACAATCCAACTTTTTCTATTTTTTTCCCCTTCTGGGTAACATGGGACCTGACTTTTTTGATGCCCCCCTTCTGTTGTTTTAGCACAGAACAATTTATTGCACTTTTTTCTACAACAAAACTAACAGAGATGGTCTTATTCTGTTTTAAATGCCAATACTGTAATTAAATTCAATTTGATTTTCTCTGCAGTGAACCAAAATGCAACACATGTAGCTTTGACCTGTACAGTTAGGATGAAATCTTATAAAGTCATTCCTGTGTGTATCTGGCCACATAAACATGTAAATAACCTCTTATAAAATATCAAGTTTGCATAAAAAATACTTTGCCAATGGGTGTGCACATAGGCAGAGTTTCAGCAGCTGCGTGTTGTCACTTACACTAGTAGTTTATAAGGACGAGCAGACATCTATTCAGGGGTGGAGGAGTAGCCTAGTGGTTAGAGCACTGGCTTGATAACTAAGAGATCAGCATTTGACTCTCACTGCCATTCCTTGTAGCCTTGGGCAAGTCACTTAACCCTCCATTGCCTTGGAAGAAAGGATTGACAATCCACTTCTGGCTACACTGCCAAGAAAACCTGGGAGCTGCTGTGCTACCATAGATCAACATTGACTTGAAGGCACTTAGAAAAAAGGATGCCTAGGTGTCTTTATAAAATACGCTTAACATAGCTGCCTTAAAATGAATTTCAACTTGGTGCCTCCTTATAAAATTACCTTCCATTTGTCTATGCATGATGATACATTGGTGGATGAGTCTATGAGCAGTTGCCATCTGGTTGGGAATGAGTAGGATAATTTGCACATTTCTAGTTTATTAGCATTTCTTTGTATTGTTATTTTCAATTTTTAAGCCTTTGTTCTGTGTTGTTTCCTTTTTATTTAGTCTTTTGTATGATGTGCTGCTATATGTTTGCTTTTTAGGTAAATCTTGTTGATTTTAGTTGAATTAAAAGATAATGAAGTAATCACAAATTCAAGAACTTTTTCTTTGGTTATGTCTATTGTTTCTAAGAGTAGCATGAGCCAGATTTGGCCATTGATAAAGATTGTAGGCTTAGAAACAGTGGGCTAACTACCAGTGTGCTGTTTTCAGTGTGCCTGAGAGAATTTTCTGTGGGGTGTTCTGCAGTGACATCCATAACAGCTAGCAGTTTCTGAATAATATCCAATCTAAGGTGCATTAATAAAATGAAAAAGAAATCACACTTAAACAACATTAATGCATCAAGAGGCATGTTTACGCACTTTAAGCCCTAACACCTAGCATAGCAGTGGTGCTGGACCTGCGCTGATGAATAGGAGTGTACTCCAGTGAGGGCCCAGTGCACCCCTCCATTAAGCCATTTGGCATTATTACAGTGCAGTTTCTGCCACCCCTTGAGGTATTGGTAAGTACACCCAACTAACTACGTATAAAATATGCGATTAACTACTGATGCTTGAGCTAACCACATTCTGCCTCTGACCTGCCCAGCCTCCACCCAAACCTGTGCTAAGCGGTTGCATGGGACATTTTTAGCACATGGTAAACCGTGTGCTAGCTGTTAGTACACTTTAGTAAGCATGCCCTCATAGTATTGATTCAGCAAAAATCTTTCTGCCTACGTCTAGTCTGACTGTAGGGAACATGATAGACAAGAGGAACCAAAATGGTTCAATTAAAGAAGTAATTTCCTCTTGCTTGGAAAACCCTGGCATTGATGTCTGAAGAGCTGAGATTAAGGATGTGCTATCATTTAATAATGACATGGAACAACAGTATTTCTTATATGATTTTGTGTTATTTCCCATTTGAAATGATAAAAAAAATAATGAAATATTTTTGTTCTTTATTTCATGTAACACCCATTTTGGGCTAGACTTACTAATGTGTGCTAATGTAAGTTGCTAGTCAATAGGTCCTGTTGCATAAAATGGGAAACACAGTAAATAGTGATTTGTTAGTCCATGTTGGAGTATGTTAAAACTGTGTGCACTTCAGTAAATCTAGCCTATCATTTGCAAAAATATGTGTTGCAAAAAACGGCACATGTACAAAATAAAAAGAATTAAACAAAAGAAACAGATGGAAAAGCAAAACAAAATAAATACAAATTAAAAACAAAATGAATATAAAATAAAATGAAAACAAAATGATAAAACCACTGCTGTTCTGGAGGCACTCCTACTCAGACTGGTGTCAAGAATAATTGTAATACATACAAATACACAGCATCTCATACCAGCTAGGTGTGCTGCGAGGACAGAGTTGTGAAACACTCATCTGCATTTTCATAATTTTCTTAGCCCTCCTAATTGCATGACTACAGCAATGTGCAATGTGAGTATATGCTATCCTATAAAGCAGGGGTGTTAACTCCAGTCCTGAAGGTCAACTAACTGGTCAGATTTCCAGAATATCTCTAATGAATATGCATCACAAACAAGAAAAAACACATGCCCCTCTCTTAAGGGTTTTAAGGTTTCCTAGTTCCAGGTGGGGCAGAGTTGGCCCCTGATTGGATAGGATAGGATTCCTATAATGCCATATTTTCAGACACTGGTTTGTGTTTAGGGTCTTCCAGCTCCATTCCCTTGTTCCTGACGAAGCTGGGGGTGGCGTGGTTACAACAAAGATCTTTGTTAGGCAGAAGGGTAGAAAGAAGTTTTGTTGCCATAAAGAAGCAAATTCTGTGTGGCTGCTTTAGCAGTGAAGTTTGTTTAGAGTGGGCTGCAGCAGTGTAGCCTGTTCCGTCAGAGTTCCCTGAGAGCTGTTTTGGAGTTCTTCAGAGGCTGCTTTAAGATAAGTAGACTAGCTCTGCTTTTATGAAGGTTTTGAACTTTACTGTACTAGTTTGTTTCTTGTTTACAGGGTTTGTCCTAGTTCTGAGGTGTTTTTACTATTGCATTTAAGCTCATACTGCAGGCTAGCACTACTGTGTAATTTAGTTTATTTACAATAGGCATTGCTATGCTACAATGTATATTAAGGGGGGTGTTTACTAAATCGCGGTAGCGGAGCTGTGGCCCCATTGAAATCCATGTGGCTGCGGCTCCAATATTGCATGGAAGCCTCTACTGTGGTTTAGAAAACATACCCCTAAGCGTACTATGATGTGCCATGTAAGTGCTTTCTCTGCCCCATCCTCCTCTATTGGTGTCTTGAGTTTTGAACTTTAAATGTGTGATACAAGCTGTGAGATGTCAGTGTGAGCGTATGTGAATCTTGTTATTTAGTAAAGGACTTTGTTGGTTAGGGTTGTTTGGTAGCTCTGTAAGACTGGTTTTAGGAGCTTTGGCAGATTGATTGAGTAATGCTTTGATGTGGGTAGAACGTGTATCTTCTAGGCACCTGTTTATTGAACTATTGAAAAAAAATGATGATAAAAAAAGGGGGAGTTTTTTATGCCTATGATGTAAAGCTCTTAATTTCCCCTTCAGTTTTTGTTGCTGCATAGTGGGAGGTGATAAGGTCCTGAGGCTTTTTCTCCCCTAAATTGTTGCTGCCATTGTGGTTTGACATAATTGTCTCCTTTTAGGTGGTTTAGCTGGTGTGACTTTTGAGCTGTTGGAGTAGGTTTAGCTGAGTTAGGAATTATTTAGATAGTTTTGGTCTGAGAGTTTCTGTTTGGTGTAATGAATATGCATGAGATCTTTGCATGCACTGTTCTCATTTTATGCAAATATATCTATTCATTAGGGGCATCTGGAAAAGCAGGTGGATTAGTGGCCCTGAAGGACTGGAGTTTGATGCCCCTGCTGGAGAATGAAGCTTCAGAGTTGTAAGAAAAATCCAAAGCCCAAATCCCCTTTTGCATGATTTCAGGAGTAGTTCAAGGCAAGTTCCTTTCAGGTAAAGTAAGTATTTCCTTAATCCTAGAGAGCTTATGATTTAAGTCCAGACAAGATTTAAGGCAAGGACAGACAGCAGATCCCAGAGAGAGGGAGGTGGGGGTATCAGAAGAGGAACTGCGGAAGGCAATAGTGCCACCCTTTTGAAGAAGCTCATGCACATAGCACTAAAGTAAGTGGGATCGGGCCCCTTTCTGGCTTGAGTACTTGGCACTTTAAGCAATTGCCTATGTCTAAATCCAGGTCTGTCTAAAACTACCTGAGAATTGTGGCTCACCCAACATCAACAAGAGCAGTGGTGGGATTTGAACCCTAGTTTCTCAGCTCACTCCTCTAACCATTAGGCTCCTCCTCCTCTCTGTGAAATTTGGAAAAAGAATTGTCTGTCTTGATATTTCAAGCTTCTGAGCTTGCAATAAGGGTAAAGCAAAATAGGTAAGATGGTGGTTATTTGTCCTTCTCCAGAAAGGTTCCCAAAACTTCTGTATAGCACTGCCTATAAGTCTTCTAATGTAGATGTTTTTTCCCCAACATAAATGGGATATTTCTGTTAATTTTTTTCCCTCATTCCTTTGAGAATACTAAACTCAGGAAGTGGGGAGATAAGTGTGGGAAAAACATTTTTGACTTTACATCAAGTATGGGCTCATCAGTCAGTAGAACCACTCTACGTATCTGAAAGAGGATAATGAACAGCACCTTTTAACCTTTCCCAGCAATCGCGGCTTCACAGAAACAGCCGCCAGCGTAAAGGAAAAGGATCTTCATGCTGGCGGTTGTACAGAGGGAGCCGGGGCCTCGCACGGGCTTCCCCAGCTCCCTCTGAAGCCCCTCAGACAGCCGTGGTGCTGGTCGGAGGGGAGGCCAAGGATTACAAATGGGCTGTGATGGGGGGGGGGAACTTGGACTGGAAATGGGCTGGGGGGGAACTTGGACTGGAAATGGGCTGTGATTAGGGGGGTTAGGACTGCAAATGGGCTGTGATTGGGGGGTTAGGACTGCAAATGAGCTGATAGGGGCTAGAATAGGACTGGAAGTGGGCTGACGAGGGGGCTAGGATTGGAAACTAGCTGATGGGGGGGACCTTGGAGTGGAAATTGGCTGATGGGGGGGGCTAGAATGGAACTGGAAAAGAGCATATGTGGGGCTAGGATGGGAAATGGGCTGATGAGGAGCTGGAATAGGACTGGAAATGGGCTCATGTGGGGGCATGGGAGAATGGGACTAGAAGGGAGAGGATGCTGGGTGGGTCTAGAACTATAAGGGAGCTGATTTTGGGGGAGGACTAGAAGGGATGGAGAGGGGAAAAGATATTTTGTGTGGAAGAAAAGTCTGATGGGCTGGGTATTGGGAGAGTAAGAGGGGACTGAGAATGGAAGGGTGAAATTTAAGTGGATGATTAAGGAATAAGAAAAGAATTGGGGGAAAGAGCAAAAGGGAAATGATCAATATGTTAAAGCAGATACAGAGAGAGAATGGAAAACATCTAAAAGAGAAGAAAGGACAAATGGATAGCTCGCAGAAGACACAAAGAAACCAGAAGAAAGTGACTGGAGCAATTGCAACTGAAAAATAAAATGCCCAAACAGAAGGTAGAAAATACTTTTTATTTTGAATTTATTAACTGGAATATGTCTGGTCTGGGAAGTGTGTATTGCTAACATCTTTGCGTTTTTGTTTAGTGCAAGAGGAAATTACTTTATAGTTTTATTTCTCCAGTGTTGTACATTTCATGTTTGGCTTTTGGGGTTCCCAGTTTAATTATTATCTGACCAAGGGAGTCAGCCTACGCGTATCCTTGGTAATTTTTGTGGGTGGGGCTGGGGCAGGGCAGGGGTGGGACTAGGGGTGGAGAATGGGTGGAGCATGGCAAGCCACAGGTGTCGGGTTTTTCTCGGTGAAAAAGTTGGCAACCCTAATATCACCACTGTCTAGTTAGCTACTGTGGCTGGGAGGCTGTGTGGCAAACCCATATATTCAATGCTGTGGCCGCATATGACCCCGGCATTGAATATTTGGGGTTAAGGATCGGCACAGATGTCTGTGCCATAGCGACGCATAGCCATCATAATTCAATATCAGGTGTGATCCTTTTGAATATTTAACTTTGCTCCATGTGGGTCTGCTCTTTGTGCAAGTAAAAGAAGGGATATTTGAGTTTGGCTGTCAGGGTGCAGAGTTTTGCTTCAGCTCCTTGCTGTCTTCAGAAGCTGTGACTGTAGACATTCACCTAGTGTCATACCGGTACTTGAGACCTCCTTGTAAGGCCTGACATAAATTGTATAAACAGTATGTTGTAGTAGACAAAAACACAAGGTTCACACAAATTTCTGCTTGAGATGTTTGTACAATGTTTTTCCAGAGGTCACTGAACTGATTTTGCTTGAGGTTCCTCTGGTCAGTAACTGCTTTGTAGAACTGTTTTAAAAAACATTTATCATTGGCTCAACACGGAACAATCCATTTTGGGAGTTTTCCGGAATCTGTCCAAAAATCAGTAGCATAGTTCATCTCTTGCATGGCTGAGATTAAATTGGACAGCCGCAAAGGGCAGAGTTTTTAGCCCCAGCCTTACCCAGCCCAACTGTTCTTTGCTGCTATGAGGCTGTTTCCCAGGCAGCAACTGCAACACATACTGAGGGTGGGAGAGCGAATTGCGTGCCCTCCCAGGCTGGCAGTACTTCTGTTGAAGATCTCTCAGTACTGGGTGTACGGTAACCTGTACACATTCTGACACAGTTATTGTATATGTTGGAACATCATCCATCATAGCAGAGTTCTTTGAACTGTAACGCCACTGGTGTTACAAAGAAAAAGGCGCCTGGTTTGCTAGTAATCATCTCATCTGTCTTGTCGGAACACATATCATATTGTAGACATGTGCCAAACAAATCTGTAAAATTTAAAAAAAAAAACCCCGAATCACTTTTATCTCTTATATTAAATAAAAGCTGGAAATGTGTGTCTGCGCCAGTCACTATATCATGGTGAATTATGGTAATTTTGGCAGGAGAGCCGGGAAAGGCCACGGTATTTTCTTTGCACGCGTATTCGCAGTTCTACTTGCCAGTCACGGGGATAGAAGCCAGTCTGATTAAAAAGAAAAGGTAAACTCTCAGAATATACGGCATAAGAATTGCATTGAGGAAAAGGCTCATCCAGTTCTATTAATTTATTAATTAAAGGATTTGTTAGACCACTATTTGAATTTTACAACATAGTGGTTTACGTCAATTAAAACAAGATAAGTCTTGGTTCATATCAGAATAATAACACAAAAATGCAACATGATGGAGGAGGAGGGTTGAATAAAACAAAACAATATTTCTTAGCCAATCTTACCTCTCCCTACATCTCCTCGGGAGCTCCGCTCTTCTGGCAAATCACTTCTATCTGTGCCTTTCTCTTCTATTGCTAACTCCAGACTTCGCTGCATTGACCTTGCTGACCTTATGCCTGGGAAAAAACTACCAGAGTCTGTACGTCAGGCGTCTTCTCTGGTCCTTTTCAAATCCAGGCTGAAAACTCACCTCTCCGCTGCTGCTTTCGGATCTTGACTCACCTGATCTCTTTGTGTTTCCCCTTGTGTTGCCTGTCTTGATGAGCAGGGATTGTCTCTTACATGTCTCTGCAGTGCTGACTATGTCTTGTAGCGCTATACAATTGCTCAGTAGTAGAAATAATGCAATAGGGGAAATGCTGTCCAACATTGTGAATAATCCATTGGTTAGAAAACTAAGACAGAATAAAGAAACTGTAGTATCACAAAATTTACTGGTTGTGATATTGAGCTGCTGCCCAGTTATCACGATGTGGCGAAAGGCTTGTGCCACCGAAGCTAACTAGGCAGCAACTGATCCCATTGCCTGGTTAGCTTCCCAGCAATCCAGGGTCCAAATATGGCCCTGGCACTCAGTATCCAGATGTAAAGTTCAATGCCAGTGCTAGTCACCTTAGCAGCTCCAGCCACTGCTGCTTAATATTGGGCCTAAAGCTTACTAAAGAATGTTCCAGTCATGCATATTTGGGTTGTGAAACCTGCCCAACTTTAGGGGGCATATACGTCCAACCCCTGCCATTGGCACATTGCAAAAACAGCACCACAGTAAGCCGGCAAGCGGGTGCACCTAACATCACCCACTAATGATCGCAGTTAGAGCACACCCATTATGCCCTGTTCTGCCCCCAACCTGAAAGAATGGTAGCCCACCAGTGCAGGATCTTCAGTTCGGGGCCCGCTCTATCGCCGCACACTTTCCACATGCTGAATCCCGCAATAGCGGTTAGTGTAGTTTTAGTAAAAATGCCCCAACCACATTAATACACTAATCCTGGTCAGTAAATGAGGCCCAAAGCTTGCTAGAAAGATGATTGTACAGCCAGTCAATCTTTTCGCCCCAGAGGATCGCACACAATGAGAAAATGTACTAAGGTGTGTTGTGGTTTTGCATCGAATGTGGCAAGAGCATGGAAAATCAAGTCACATTAAGTGCAAAGCCACCGTGTTTACCTGCAAACATGTGTATAGCATGTTCCTCACAGTTAACACACGGCAGAGTATAGTAACATGGGGCACTATTACCATGGGTGCACTTAACTTCACCTCTTGAGGTGGAGGTAATTCCACTCACACTAGTTACAAGAGCCACAGTGCCCAGTGTTACCTTGCCCGGACTGCGCGGCACTTGCCACACCCATTCTCCACCCCTAACCGGCCCATTTACCATTTCACCATGCAATGCACAATTAGTGCGGAAACCACTCTCCGTTAACTGTGTAGTACGCTTTAGTAAAAGGGCCCGGTTGTTTTGAAAATCTTACACTTCCAAATTCAGGCAAATTTGTCACTTTCAGTACAAGACCAAGGTGTACAAAGTCTATTACTTTTCTGCTTCCATCCTACAGAGGGCCAGCAGTACCAATCAGCTACTGGTTTTTCACTCATGGTTCTGCTTTTCCGCCCCAACCAATTAATGCAAATGAGGCCCCTCATTCCGCACAAGCTGCCTCTGTATTCCGAAGCAGTGCTTAATAGAACCTAGGCAGGACAGCTCGCCTTCCAAAGGTGCATGAGAGCAGCTGTCTGATGCAGAACTTGTGTGATGGCTACAGAGGCACATCAGGGAATGGCAACAGTCACCATCTCTTTCTCATGCAGACTATGTGGAGCTGTGTGGAAGGAATGTACAGTAGTTGCCATCCCTCCTTGCCCACCTCTTCCGATAGGGGTTGAGAGCATGGGAGGGCATCCTGGAGTAGCCAAGACAGACAGACGTGGAATGGGACAAGTTCAGGAGGCGTGGAATATACACGGCATTGATGACATCTGGTTTTATCCTGATTTCTGTTTTGGTTTATTTCATATCTTTGCACAGGGGGAGCACCATACGCAAACTCATTTTATTTTCTGTGCTGGAAATAGTTTCTTTGCAAGTGAATTGCTACGTTAAATATTAAACAATAGTTAGCATCACAATGAATAGAAAACAAATGGGGAAAACAGCTAAATGACTCAAAATATCATATAGTGCACTGCTGCTTTCACAACATGTTCTAACCATAAGTGACCTTGTTTGCAGTTTTATTGGTTTACAGACTATTACAAATCCCTCAAGATTTAGCAGACTGTTTTTACCAGGAGATTATTTTTACCAGTCTGTGCCTATGGAAAACTCTCACATGCTTTGGTCTATTGTACAGACAGAAGAGTGACCGAGTTTGCTATTTCTTCATCCTTCTCTGGGTAGGACAGAAATTCCCGCAGCCTTTTTCCCTCTGCCGTCATCAAGAGGGGGCTTTTGGATCCTGACTCCCCTTTTTTTTTCCTGTTTGACACCCATGTGTATAGATGGTCAGTGAATCAGCTGTTTGGGAAGGCTAAAGTGGGGTGGGACTGGGAATGGAGTTAAAATGGACTGAAGCGGCAAATTAAAATCCTTGGATTGGGGCACAAGAACTAGGTCAGTGAGGGCACTTTTGAACACAGCAGGGAAAGACCCTCTTCACTGGGTGGTCTACTGCAACTGTACCAGCTGCCTTTTGCTGTAGCTTCCCTGTTACTGATGCTAACAGGCACACCGAAAGCACTCTAGGGAATTATGTGCCAAACAAATCAAAATAATGCACCAGAATAATATATTAAATAGAAGAATATTTTCAGTATTCTAGAAATATATAAAGGTAATAGGACTGACTGGGAGCCAAATCTTCCCAGTCCAGAATCTTTTTGATGTCCGTGTGGTGTTCAGCAACACTAACAGAAATCCTGTAATTACTTGCACCATAAAATGATGATGTGACTAGCAATTCTTTTTGGTAGGTTGTCAAATGGCCACTAGACTTCAGATCTTCTGGCCTTTAGTTTATTGCTTAGGTGCCCAACATGTTTGGAATATGCACCATCTGTATTAGCTGTTCCAATGCCTATTAACACAAACCCTGACCAGTGCCAGGCATATTGTGAAGTAACAATAAAACCCTATAAAAGTCACCCAGGATCTTAGAGCAATTCTTTCATACCACTACAACACAAAGTTCCAGGAACCACACAACCACACAGGTCTACCTAGGAAAAGTCTGTACTGAAGTGGGCACTGGAACATCAATCCACCTAATGAGAATTAAACCATCTGGATTACTACAGATTGATCCTACGCAGATATTCCTTACTAATAGGCACATTTTACAAAGAACATCCTAGTTTAATCTGGAACGTCCAACCCAGAACGTCCTGAAAGAATTCAAGCATGTCCATGTCTGGAAGCAATTTTGCAAATGTGGACATGCCATTTTGAATATCAGGCTGGAAAACATCACTGAAAGAACAAACACAAATTTGTTCTTTTTCCATTTTTAGTGTGTACATTTTGGAAATAGTACACAATAAAAGATGAAAATGAATGAAATACAATTTAGAAAGATACAAAAACCCAACCCCTCACCCAGAATCGAACAAAGCAAAACTTTTTGACATGCACAGTTCTATTGTCAGTGATAACTGATGAAACAGAATGAAATGTCAAGTACAAAGCCCAGTTGAAGATGAAGATTGTTTTGTTTAAAAAAAATGCAGACTTTCTACACTGCCAAATTTTTAGAAAATAGAATTTTAAAAATTATGTGCGTACATAAATGGGGTCATTCCGAGCCATGTTTAGTAGGGATGGATGTCTGGGTCAGACATCCATCCCTGCCAAATGCCAAAACCATAACCCTGCCCAAAGCTCCCTGCATGTACATAGATGTACAGGAGCTCTGGATGGGGGCAGGAAGGGGTGGACTGAGGGAGGAGCAAGGGCGAGCAGTGAGTGGGGGATGCGACCTTGGACATACAGGGCTGATCTGGAGGTCAAACCTGCACTTCTGGGACCACCAACATGGACGAAGGACTTATTCCACCTTGAAGATGTAATAAGTCACCCTGGACGTTGGGGGACAGTGGTGCAGGGCCAGGTCAGTGGGGCGAGGAGGGTGCAGGAGCTTCCCTGCAATCTGACCCTTCCTTTGGAAGGCTGCATTGGGGGTCGGGCTGCAGGGAATGAACTTTTGTGGTGGTGGCTGGGGACTGCAGCTCCTTAATAGATCCATGGCAATAGGATGCCATGGCTCCATGCAAGAGTCAGGGCAGGCCTGTGCAGAGAAAATCTTGGATGTCCGATAGCACAGAATCAGGGGATGGCCAACCCATGCCTGGATGGGCAGGCCTTCTAGACCTGACTCTGATCCCGTGGGAATGTCTAGCTCCCACGGGCTCAGAATCGGGGACTAGACCAGCCCGTCCAGATCCTGGACATCTGGGCGGGCAGGACATTCCCCCTTCGGAATTGTGCGCAAAACCTCTAGTCCTTATATTTATGTTCCATAAAAGCTGTAGAAAATATTCAAGGAGGAAGGAAAGGATGTATCTACAGGGAAGAAATGTCAGCTATAAGTCTGGGTCATGACAGAATAGACAAAGATGTAAAGGGATATCATGCAAGCTTAGGAAGGACCTCTGATTTTACTGAGAATTTATGATGAAGAAATCAGTCAAGAAAAGCAGATGGTCGGTCATGGAAACTCCATCACTGGATAACTCTTATTCATAGTCCCGTTTTGCTTTTTTTTTTCTCACTTACTGCCTTGCACATTAGATATTAAAAGCAGTTTGCAAATGCAATTCATGATCAGCAAGAAAACAGCATCCACCAAATTAAGTTTCATGATCTTTTGCTAGTATAGCATACAAAAATGTTTCTTTAAATGAATTAGAAAAGAGCACCTTGAGCATGCACGAATGCTATGTCAATACACTTTGGTAGAGACTGGCTGGTCAGGGCTTAAGTGTGAAGGGTGAATTAATAACTATGCTCTCAATTCCTACGGCAATGTAGGCGTGGCTGAACGGCTCGGGTGCTATGCACTGCTATGTGGAAGGCTCCTGGTTCAATCCCAGTGAAGGATGCAGAACTTGGGACAAATCAACCAGATTGGCCCCCTCTTAAGACTGAAGGGGGTGGGGGCTGTCCCTGTTGTCAGCTGGCACTGTTTCTCCCTCCCTTTGCCTAAGCACTTCCTCCCTGACACTTTAGCCAGTGCTCACCCCTTTCTTTCTCCCCCCCCCCCCCCAGGACCCCAGCCATCCTTTCCCTTCACTAGTCAGATCTGTTTATTTGGCTGTGCTTCTATACTGCTTTTTGCAAGGTCAAAGAGGTTTACAGTTAATTGAACATACATTGAATACATGCAGCATAACTATATACAATAACTTATTTACATTGATTTGTTTGAGAGGTGTTGGAGTGGTTGTTTGGAGTTTTATTGTCCGTATGATTATGATTTGGGCTGAGGGTGAGGATGAACTGAGTATGTCTGTTACTGATCCAAAATGCTCGATAAATAGATGAGTCTTCAACTACTTTTGAAATGTGGGGAGTTCTGGGGTACTTCTGATCTTGTTTGGGAGGGAGTTCCAGAGGGAAGGTGCATATAATTCAAAAGCTCTTAAACAGGAGTGCTGTGTGCTCTTTATTTTTTGTGGGGAAGAATTAGTGAGTTCCTGTTGATTTTGTTGGCTGGCTCTGTTGGATTGGAAGAGGTGGAGAAGTGTTTGGAGGTAGGCGGAGGAAAGCCATTTTAGTACTTTGTAGGTCATCATTAGGAACTTGTATTTGATATGGCGGTTCAGTAGTAGCCAATGGAGTTGCTTTAGAATGGGTGTGATGTGCTCATGTTTAGGGGCCACTAGCAGTAGACATGCAGCAGTGTGAAGGACTGTTTGGAGTGGTAAGATGGTGGTTTGTGGGAGTCCTTGATAAACGGAGTTGCAATAATCAAAGTGTGGAAGGATTGATGCTGGAGGGCTAATCTGAAATTGCAGGGGTCCAAAATTGGGTGAAGATGTTGAAGGGTGTGGATTTTGTAGTATATCATATTCACCATTTTCTTCACATATTGAAAAGTGAGATTTCGGTCCAGTGTGATGCCAAGGTATTTAATTTCCAGTTGAACCTTGATCTGGGCATTTTAAGATGATGGTGGGTGGTAAGAATGTGGTGTCTTTGAACAGTGCCTCTGTTTTCTTGTAGTTGATGGAGAGGTGATTCTTAGTGAGCTACTGTGATACATCAGTAAAGCAGTGGTATAGTTTTGTGTAGGAGAATTGTTTGGTGTCCAAAGGGGGAGTAGATCAGGGTGTCCTCTGCATAGAGGTGGTAGAATAGGTTGTGGAACTTGATGAGAGTGCATAGAGGTTGAAGGTAAATATTGACTAGTAGAGCTGAGAGAGTGGAGTCTTGTGGGGATAACCTTTGAGTGTAGGGGGTGGAGGATATGTTCATTTTGATTTGCTGTTGATTGGATAGGTAGGATTGAAACCATTTTAATATAGTATCCTGAATTCAAATGGACTGTAGACAGAGTGTGGGATGGTTTAGAGTCGAATGCTGTGGAAATATCAAAGAAGAATCTGAGTTGTATATTCTGTATGCCTTGGCTGAACTTCTTTTAAGAGGAAAAGAAGGGTTTCAACTCTGTAGTGGGGGCAGTGTTGGGGGTCAAGGGGACCTGTTTAGCCCAACTCATTGTTGCCTACTGTGCCTCTTCTATCACACAGCAGGACTGACACTACCAGGACCATCCCCTCTGCAGGCTCTGGTATGTGCACAGGGGTCAGGTTTGGTTTCATTTTCAGACTTTTTTGGTCTTTTCTTCCTGACTTCAGTTTGATTTGTGCATTTGTTTAAACCCCCCCCCCCCCCCACACACACATATTAGAATTTTTTAATATGTGCAAATTAATCTTGTGTGTGAATTCATAGGTTAATACATGATAAAAACAATTTTGCCCATACTAAAGATTTTAAAAGATGCTAACAGAGCGACTGCATGCTAATGAATGCACAGCCTTAGTGGGTTTACAGATGCTGCTTCTGGACCATGACCAGCAACTTCTCTACATAGCTGCCAACTCTATGGACAGATGCAGAGCTCTTAGTACTGGCCACATGTTAATGACATCAGTGTTCTGCTGGTAAAGCATGGGATAAGCAGTAATTCAGCTCCCTCCCCCACATAAGACCGCTCTGATGGCATATGGCAGTAAGTTAATAAAAGGCATCTAGTTAAAGTGCATTTTAAGATGCCTGCGGTAAGGCTATTTGATATGACAAGTAGGCTCTTATGTGTCTTTATCAAATACTAGCATAAGTGATGCATGCCTACATGGCAGGTGTGGCCATTTATACCAGTTGGAGCTGATGTAAATGTCCACCCTATATTATTCAAGTATAGGTGTTAAGCATTTTATAATCTATGGAGGTACTTGCACGCCCACTGACAAAGTACTTGCTATATGTGTACTGTTTGTGCTGGTCTGTATTTTATAAGAGGTCATTTATGCATTGTATGTGGCCTCAATCACAGGAATGACCTTATGAAATGACCTCCATCAAGGGTAACTTTATAACGGGACACCTAGGTTAAGGCGGTCAACTCACTTATATTAAACCTATCTTATAAAGACATAGAAAAAGACCACATGGCCTGTCTTCATGTTTCTATCCAGTCTGCCCTTCCATATCAACCACTACAACAATCCCCTTTTTTCCTTTAGAGATCCCCTGTGTTTGTCCCATGCTTCTTTGAATTCAGATACTGTCCTCATCTCTACCACCTCCACTGGGAGACTATTCCATGGATCCACTACTCTTTCCGTAAAGAAATATTTCTGCATATCACTCCTGAATCTATTCTTTCACCCTCATCTTATGTCCCCTTGTAGCAGAGCTTGCTTTGAATCGAAAGAGGTTCTCCTCCTGTGCATTTATACCACGGTGGTATTTAAACATCTGTCATATCACCTCTATCCCGCCTTTCCTCTAAAGTGTACATATTAAGATCCTTCAGTCTGTCCTCATATGCTTTATAATGAAGACCACTAATCATTTTAGTAGCCACCTCTACACCGACTCCATCTTGTTCACATCCTTTTGAAGGTGCGGTCTCCAGAATTGCACACAATACTCCAAATGAGGTCACACCAAAGACTTTTATACAGAGGCATTATCACCTCCTTTTTTTCTGCTATCCATTCCTCTCCGTATGCACCCAAGCATCCTAGCTTTTGCCGTCACCTTTTCTACCTGTTTAGCTACTTTAAGATCATCAGACACCAACCATGCCTAGGTCCCGCTCTTCTTTAGTGGACAAAAGTATTTCACCCCCCATACTATATTGCTCCTTTGGATTGCTGCAGCCCAAAAGCATGACCTTACATTTTTTAACATTAAATCTCAGCTGCCAAATTCTAGACCAGATCCCTGTGGTAAGGCTATTTGATAAAGACAAGGAGGAGTCTACTTGCCTTCATAAAATACTAGCATAAGAGGTAGAAATTGCACCTTAAATTCAGGCCCAGACATTTTTAGCTGCGTTTATAGCAAGTGTGAATGAATGTGCATTAGGCATACATATATACAAGGTATTGCATAATCAATGAGCAAACTCTGCCCATGCCTCAACCCCTACTGCTACTTTCCATTTATATAGTGCTAGTGATAGCACAGATCATGCCCCTGGCTATGCCTACCAGCAAACTATGCACCTCCATGTCGACGAGTGTACCTCTTTAACAGTTATAAGAGGCCATTAATACACATAAACTTCCACAAACATACATGACTGGAGTGGAGGAGTAGCCTGATGGTTAAGACATTGATAAAGACACGTAAAAGCCTACTTGTCTTTATCAAATACTAGCGTAAGTGACCTACCACATGTCTACATTGCAGGGGCGGACATTTTTATACCAGTCAGAACTGCTGAAAATGTCCACCCTATATCGTTCAAGTATAAGTGTGAACTATAGCATTTTATAATCTATGGAGCTACTTGCACACTCCACCCAACCTCTGCCCACTGCGCTCCTTTCACCTCGCTGTTCCTTATGCCTGAAACAAACTACCTGAGTCTGTACGTCAGGCGCCTTCCCTGGCCCTTTTCAAATCCAGGCTGGAAACTCACCTGTTCGCTGCTGCTTTCGGATCTTGCCTCGCCTGATGTCCTTCGTGTTTCCTTGCCATTCCCCCCTAGCTGTCTCCATGTCTACAGCTACTGTCTTGACTGGATTGTAAGCTCCGATGAGCAGGGGCCATCGTACATCTCTGTGCAGTGCTCAATAGTAGTAGTAATATTGTGTTGAGAATGATGGAAGCCACAGTTCAAATCCCTCTGAATCCTCTTGTGATCTCGGGCTTGTCCCTTAACTTTCAAGTATAATCCTAAATTCTAAACCCTCAAGGGAAATGTCTACTGCTCCTGAATATAACTTACCCTGAGCTACTACTGAAAAGGTCTGAGTGAAATCTAACTCCTCCGCCCTTTATAAAGCTACCTCCATGGCGGCTGGATTCTAGACCCAGGATTAAAGGGTTCCAGAAGACCCAGGACCATCAGTGCAATGAGCAGGCTGAATGTATTTCTGGGAGAGGAATAAAATAAAGGATAAATCCCTGGGATGTTGCAAGTTCCTGGTGTCAGATCCCAGCTGCAGTTCTATCTGGCACCTTCTCTGACCCTTTTCAAATCCAGGCTGCTGCTTTTGGATCTTGACTCACCTGATCTCCTTGTGTTGACTAGATTGTAAGCTCTGATGAGCAGGGACCGTCTCTTACATGTCTGTACAGTGCTGTGTATGACTTGTAGCGCTATACAAATGCTCAGTAGTAGTAGTCCCCTGACTAGTAAGTAGAAAAAAGCAGGAACAAACTGCTGGGTCATAAAACAATGACTGCGGACATGATCAGGCCTATAGTTTCAGGCAAAGTTGTGTTATAAAATCAATGTTTCTGTGTGACAGTCTCTAGCTTCTCATTAGAATGATGAAGAGGCGCAGCATTTCCATAGGGTTGCAAGACATAGAGCTTTTGAAGGAGGCAATCAACAAACCCGGAGCATTTGAAATGTAATGCTGGAGAAGGGTGTTTAAAATCAGCTGGGGACTGAAGATGAGCAACAAAGAAAGGTATTTCAATGAATAAATAGAATGAAAAGGAACTAATTGCCTTCCTAAAGGAAAGAAAGACAGCTCATCTGGGCCATTTCATCAGAGAAGCAAAGAAAGCTATTAACAAGAATTCCTGCTGAGAAGGAAACGAGGAGGAAGAAAAGATAGGCAAGCACCAGTCTCTAAGACTGGCCGAAGATCATGGTGGAGTGAGATTGTCACAAAAGCAAAGACGAGGAAAAAGAGAGGGCTGTGAGGTGGTTTAGAAGTTATCCAAGAGCAAGATAAAGGCTTTCTAGAAGGAAGACGGGTGCTCTGGAGGTCAGAGCATAAAACAATTGGGTGCAAAGTATTTCCAGGGTGCAACTTGATCTTTCTTCTACCACTGCTAATATTGTGACCTTCAGGAAATCATTTTACGGTCATAGGTATCCCTTTATCAATTCTATATTGACAATAACCTTCACATTACTTCAGCCATATTATCATCCTGGGCTAGTAGACTGGTATGATGCAACAGGATAATTTCATCAGCATAGAGATACATGGAAAAACCAGAGTGTTAGATAATGAGCGCGAGGGGAGCCAGGAAGATCTTAAAAAGAAGGGGGGGGGGCTAAGACAGAGCCCTGGGGAACACCATAGGTGAGAGGAGTGACAGAGGTAGAGGGCCTGCAGAGGAGAGAGAGAGCATGCAGAAAGGAAAGACCGAAACCAGAGTAAGACAGTACTAAAAGCCTGTAATCCATAGATATGTGAGAGGGTAGAATGGTTGACTAGGTCAAAGACTAAGGAAAGATTCGGAGAGATAGCAAGTGAGATGTCACCCCGATCGTGGGAAATATGAAGCTCCTTAAAGGAGGAGAACTGTTTTTAGTGCTGTGACCAGGCCTGAACCTGGACTGACAGTCAAGATAAGTGGACAGTTGGGTTAAAAATTAATTTCTTGAAGAATCTGTCTTGCCAGTTTTTTCTATGGTTGCTATAAACCATTTCATCCAATCTGCTGTCCTGGGCTGCAATTATCAATCTTATATCCTTTTGGCTTCAGTTCACCTCTCCCTAACTGTTTATGTATCCAGTTTCGATCAGTACATGGTTCGCGGAGTAACACTTTGCGTTTCCTGTGAGAGGGAAATCCTGTGTTTTGGACCATAAAATACTATCATTGTTCTCCCTTCCGTACATTTCAATGGGGTTTAAGTAATCTGTTTTGTGTACCAAAATTTATCTCACAAAAGCTTTCAAGTGATGTTGGCATATGTAGGATTCAGCAGAGTTGGTTATTCACTTACTGTAGGTAGGGGGTTTTCTCCCTTTTGTCTTTAACAACATTATTCTTCTAAATTTTAGTAATATCAAATGTACCAATTCATCCTTAGAAATCATATTTCAGACCTGGTTGATAGAAGACATCCAATTTTTCTATTAAAAGATATTGTGCAGAGCAATGGTTTACAAATCTTCTCTAGGGACAGCAGAAATATAGCTACTCTATCAACTGACTGGTAAATACATGTGAAATGGAGTCCCTCTTCTTCTTCAATAAAATGCAAGAAACCACCGTTTTGTGTCACTTCAATAACAAAACGGTATCATAAAGCGTAAAGCAAATCAAATATTCGGTTGTCTTCCATACCCATAATTCTTGTCCTCTCCTAAATGTAATCTTTCACATTTTGTTCTGTTAACAAAAATGTATTAATTACCACAAGCAGGAGAAGAACAAATGTGGTGGTTGCCATAGCAACTTTAAGGCAAATGTCTGCTGTTAGAAAGAATGAGCTGCGTTTTTTTTCCCCAACACCAACTTGTAAGTGGTAAGTAGACTGTAATAAGAATATTTTATCAAATGCATTTTTAAGAGGATTTATTATTTTTATTAATTAAACATATCAACAAGACGTTTCCTGCATTCAACATCATATGAAGAACAGATGTCTGGCCAAAGACGTTGGCTATAGTTCTGCAGAACAGTTCTAGCCAAACATTTGAGGAAGTTTGTGTAGCTAATCAAAGTTTGCCAGTCACCCAGAACATGCCTGAAGTCTGGTTTTGTCTCTTTAAAAAAAAAAAAAAAAAAAGAGTTAAAGTGTAGATATTGTCAAAGACATAAAGCAACAAGAGTCGCAGGTCTCCATCAGACTGATTATTGTACTCTGTCAGGTATCTGGAAGTCCTTATGGAAAACGTCTGCTGTCGCTGTAGGAATGGTGTTCCATCTTTGACCTTTTGTCAAGCTAAAACAAACTTCAACATTAAAGCCAGAAGGGCATTTTAGAGACATGACCATACATTTGAACATTGAATCAGAGGTCATGAATATACAATTCTTGCAAATGTTGTGAATGCTTAAATGGAAATTTACTCATTCTACATCGCCTGCATATTGAAACATGAGACGGTGATATAGAATTATAACAGGAAAAAAAGATGTCTCATGCAGAAATAATGGAGCCTAGTTCCTGGGATGTGCACATGGCAGAGTATTAGGGTTGCCAATTGGTTCCAGATGTACACAACTGGCTTGATCCAGTCCTGGGTTTACCCCATTGCATGCAGGGACTTGTAGTTTTTCCTTTTCTTATGGAGTGCAGTGGAGAACTCACTCATATGACATGTTCCTGCATGTAATGGAGTAAATCTGGGACTGGAGGAAGCCTGTCGGGTGCATCTGGAGCCAGCTGGCCACCCTAATGAGTACTGCATATGTGGATTCTCCACCAAAATACTCTGCAAGGATCCTCTTGGACCTCTTGAACATTCCTGAAGCTTTGTGGTGGACAAGGTATCAAACAGGAAGGGGGCAATATTCAGAACCACTTAAAGATAAACAGATAAATCATCTACTTATTTTTATGACTGATATTCAATGGTCCTATGCATTTAGGCAACACTGAATACAGTATGCAGTTCTAAACTCCTCCTGGTGTACACCACCTTGGGTTAATCTCTTTACAAAGGTGGTTAATACATCTTACCAAACTGGCCTTGGATGCTGTTCCCCTTGCAGCGCACCCCGCACGTACAGAGGATTTTATGTGGGGAGCGCTGGATGGGGGTGGGAGGGGGCAGCAATAGGGTGGAGTGGGGTAGGGGCCAGGCATCTGGACATAGAGAGATCATTCTGGTCAGGCTTCTGTACATCTCCTGGAGCTGCACTGGACGCCTACCCTATTCCACCCTGAAGGTGGAATAAGTGCTGGGCGCAGGGGAGATCTGGCTCTGCAGCTCCCCCAATGACATTGTGCTGTCATGGGAGACGTCCTGCCACCCGATCCAGGCCCTGGCTGCCCCTGCCGAGGATTGGGTGGTGGGGAAAGGGGTTTTCTGTGCGGTCGGCAATTGGGTGCTCTGGCTGGACGTGCTGGTGCCATGGTAGCACATCAGCCAGAGCATTGAGCTGTGGGGACGGGAAGCCTGCTGTATGTCTCCCCGCTCTGAGTGCTGTGCATGCCGGCCCGTCCGTTTGCCCTGATTCTGCAACTGCGGAAATATATAGCTCCAGCCATTGTGGAATTGGGTGCAAATTGGCCCCGTTCATTTTCTGGACATCTGGACAGCCTGGACATGCACAGGTTCTAATCAATTGCCACATAAATACAGTTAAATAAACAAGGACTGTAGTTACTAAAGTGCTCTACTCCTAACGTATACTATTTTACCATTAATGTGCATTATTAGCAATTAGGTCCCATTGCATAAAATGGGACCTGCGGTAAAATAACTAAGAGTTAATGAACCTTAGTAATTACAGTCCTTAAATAGATATATTATCCATTTAAATTAGGACCACTATTTGTGTGGTCCACCTAAATAGATACATTTATCCAGATAGCCATAATATCGCTGCTATCCAGTTAAATTTTTGGAACCACTCCTGAAATACCCCTAGTGCCTTCTAATTTTAAATGGATAAATTTTGGCTAGACAGTGACCACAAGGTATCCATTAGTGGTTACAGAATTTCTAAGTAAAGGTGATTGCTTGTGTTACTCCTGACCGGGCTCACCAGGTAGTGAAATCCAGCCTTGGCTCTTTAGTTCCAGTTCTCTAAATTCAAGTAAGGAATGAAATCGCACATACACAGAAAATTATATTGGTAACAGTACTATTTAAGCTTAAGCAGAGGAATTTGGACCTACAAACTTGAGCAGTTCTCCATAATTCCTACTCCAACTAAGCCATAGTACTTATTTTATTAGGAAAAAAGCTGCTACATGGTACAAATGTGTCTTATGCTATGTTGTGCCTCTGCTTTACAGATGAATCTAAACATTACTGGCCTGATATTCAGAAGGCATTTACATGGTTAATGCCATTGAATATCCCTGATCTTCTCCCCAAATGCCCTGATGCTAACAGCTTAAAAATGGGCATGTCGCGGGTATTCCGGGGAGGACTGGAGACCTATGGCTAAAAGATAGGCATAGTAAAATCTCACCTAGCTTTTAGCCACAGAGGCTAACAGAGCAGCATGCAATATTGGCGCTGCCTGGTTAGCTACGGCAGCTGGGAGACTGTGCATCTAACCTGGATATTCAATGCTGGGGCCACATATGACCTCAACATTGAATATCCAGGGTTAAGGGTCAGTGCAAAAGACTATGCACTTAGCAGCGCCTAGCCATCGTAATTCAATATTAGGCCCTACATATTTTAGGTCAAACTCGGCACAGACGTTGCTCAGCTTGATCAGGACAAGCAAAATAAATCTACAAAATATGGCCTTGGCTTGTAAAACACATTTTATTAGGCCAGGGGATTTCCAGCTCCAGTCCTGAAGGCCCCTGTACTAGGCTTTCGGCAAAATTCCAAGCCATTCTCCATATTAACCCTTTCAGAGGGTCCTGGTACCCCATCAAGTCCCTTTCAACAAAAAGAAGCATAATTTGAAGGGTAGCCTAGTAGTTAGAGCAGCAGAGGCCAGGGTTCAAATCCCCATGACACTTGTGTCCATAGGCAAGTCACTAGTAGACAAAGATGCTTTTGACAATTCATGTCTATGCTTTGGTTACCAGCCACATTGACTACTTTAATTCCCTCTATAAATGTATCCATCTATCTGCATGCACGAGACTTCAACTCATATGAAATACCACTATTTGTCTGCTAATCCCTTCAGTCTGTGTGACTCTTCTTCTGAAGCAATGCCATGACATGCCTCAGACTTCAAGTGAAAATCAGGATTTTGAATTTAATTCTGAAGTCTATGTGCACAGGTTTTCCCACTCACTTATACAATGCTCTTATACCACGTACCTCTCCTCATACCCTCCATTCCTATAATAAGCTTCTGTTCAATCCACCATCCTCACAAGTCATTCATGAATCCAACTAAAACTCAGCTTTTTATGCCATCTTCAAGTTTAAAACTGTTTTTAACTAGATTCAAGTCTAGCCTTAAAGCTTACTTTTATGCACGGGCATCTCCCACTTAACTCCTGTTTGGCCCTCATCCACACCTGGATGGCTTCCAATTAGCTGCAGCTGAACCCCTCTAAATCCTCTGCCATCTGGATCACCTTTGGCATTCCTTCCCCCCCCCCCCCCGGCCCCCATCATCTCCTCTACTCCCATACCACTGGCTTCTTCCTTCAGATATCTTGGAGTAATTTTGATTCCTGTCTTGTTCAGAGCACATTTCCTCTATTTCCCATGGGTCATTTTATCATCTCTGTCAGATTTGTGCAGTCTGTCCATTCCTCTCCCCTACTGCTTGGACTACACTCCTCCTCTCCCTTGTCATGATGAGAATCGATTATTGCAATGTCTCCCTAGTCGGCCTTACACAATATTGCCTCTACAGACTCCAACTACTTCAAAACACTGCTGCTCACATTCTTACTTTCACCTCTCACTTTGACCATGTCTCTCCACTCCTTGCTCATCTTCATTGCCTACCTGTTTGCTTCAGAATTCAATATAAAATACTCACGTTTCATAGTCATTCATACCTCCATCCCACAATGCCTTGCTGACCTTTGCTTTCACACTCTGTTGTCTTCGGCGCTAGATCATACTTACCGTACCCCCTTCCCTCATTCCCAGGCTCATCTTGAATGCATATGACATTCTGCTTTGCTTTTTTTCTTGGGTCTATCTTTCAACTGCCCTCCCTCACACCTTTTTGCTCTGAATCCTCTTTCACTAAGTTCAAAGCTGCACTAGAAACCCTTTAGTCCCACCAACACCTCACTATGAACAACCTAGCCTTTTTCTCATCTTTCCTCTGTTCCTATCCCTCCCTCCCCTATCTCTCCCCTCCTATTGTATCTATCTATTTCTTCTTTCTCTCTCTCTTTTCCTTGTCCTACGTGATAATGGTGTTCCTTTTCCTTTCCATTTACTTGCACCCATTGTATTGTTCTCAGCTTTTATGCTTTGCCTTAATGGTACATCAAAAAACTGAATAAAGATAAAGATCCGATGACCGGTAGCCCTGATTGATTGAGCCTTGCGCCTGCCAGATAGCTTCTCTTCCCACTCTACCCCTCACTTTTCCCGATTTTTGCTCCAGTTTGATTCATTTTTTCCTTCGTATTTTAATTTGCGTAGTGGGTACATAACAAATGTGTTACAAACAGAGGTATATTAAAGATTTTAATAAACATAAACCTGTCCCACCATTGCCTCAGGCACAAACTTAGTGGCATGTGCTAAGGGTTTTCACGTTAATACATGACAGAGTCAAAAGTTAGCACAGGAAGTGTAGCAGCCTTATGCTAACTGTTGGCGGCATGTTGTCCTGCAGTTACCATGCTGGGAAGCAACCTATTAGGCTAAAGCCTCAATCACAATTAATGCAATGAGGTGGCATTAAGTACTAACTGCAACATTGGCAATTTGCGTGTGTTAAGAACCCCTGTGCTAAGTGCAATGTGTATGCAATTCCCACTCTGCCCATTTCTCACCCTCTTGCACACTCAGCAGTTAGCACATGGTGGCAGCTACCACAGTCCCACACTAACTGCTTAGCACTTGCTAAAGCCAACATTAATCATCAGCACAGTTTGGTAAACATGCCCCTTAGATTGTAAGCCAGGGAAATACCTACTGGACCTGAATGGAACTTGTCTTGAATTACCACTAGAAAGATGCAAGCTAAATGCAAGTAAATCAATATGGTTAACACCCAGTGTCGAGCTTTTGACTATCAACATTAAAAGTTTTAGGAGGAGTCACACAGATATGAAGATTTCATAAAACTACTGTTCTTCCTTTGGAAAGTAGACTTAAACTAAGCTAACACTATATGGGGATAAACTAATGAAAAGAAACATCACAAACAAAGGTGGTATTTTCCCACTCTACTCAACAATTGCGATGCCTTTATTTTAAAGCACTCTGCCTAGTATACTAATATAGATTTGTATCTTCCCCTAAAAGGGAGCCAAAGCAATTTGCATATTAAACAGCACAATATAACAAACACAATATTAAATATAATTTAATATAGATCTAGCTTATCTGCCACTCTCACCAGGAAAAATCACAGGCCCGTTCACACAGCCACATCAAAGACCTCATGAGTACGTCTTTTTTGAGGACCACATGACTGTCTTGTTTCCAGAACACCTGCAATGAATATGCATAGTTGCATATATTGAAGGTAGATATGCATGAGAGAAATGTATATGCTCTATTATAGCTAGCCCAAAAGCAGACTAGCTAGGTGGCCATCGAGTATTGGATTAAGACCAAATGACAACATAAAAGTCCTTCATGAGCTTTGTACAGTTCTGTGTTTAGCTTATGGTATGGTTAAAGGAGGTGGTGCATTCTCCACTGTGCCTCACTGCCTCTCTTCCCTTTCAATATGGAGAATATTTATACAAATGACAGTAAACACTCAACAGTGATGACAGCAGAAAAGTGAAGGGCAACAGCAAGGCTGGCGTTTAAAGGGGATGGCATCAAGGCAACTGCAGCAGGTTCTGATGTCCTAGAGGGACCCGAGCACACCTTAAGGTGAAAGAAGCATGGAGGGGCATTTCTGAAAGAATGTCAAAGTGCACTCTATGTCTAAGGCAGAATATCTGGGGAGGGGGAGGGGGAAGCAGGTACATCCAGGTGCAGATATGATTTCACAAACATGGATATGCTTGATATCAACGTCTGCGAGGGAGTCTACCTAGACATCCCCAGAATAGTATTTTGGAACCTGGATGTCTAGGAATAGTCTAATGGTTTAGAGTAGAGGGGTAGTCAATGTTTCAAATTCCATTGTTGCTATTATTGTGATTGTGGCGAGTATTGGGGGTGACAAAGTGCTATCTTCTCTACACCCTTTGGATATTTTTCAGCCTAAATGAGCACTTTCCTGATGCTTATTCATGCTTGCAGCAGATCTAAACTTAGATATGACTCTGAACATCCAAGTTCCTGGGAACGCCGCAGCCATTGTACCCGTTCAGGCTTGGATGTCCTCATGCTGGGGACGTCCACAGACCCAGCTTCTAAAATGGCTCTGGAGATGTGTCTATGCCCATTTTTAGACATCCAAAGCACAAATAGGGCTTTCAAAATAAACCCCATAGACATGCAGGGGCTCAGAACAGAAACTGGTGAGGGGGACCCCCAAAGCCCACCTTGCAGGCTAACACCAGCCCTGAGTAACAGACAGAAAATAGGTAGTTTAAAAGTTCACATTTTATGGTGAAGCTATAGAATTTGCATTCCAGATATTTAAAACATTTTAACAAATCAAGAACAGTCAGATATTTGGTTATATAACAAAATCTAAACTCGCAGAATGTGAATGAATACAAAGACAGGCTCCGACACTATTCAGGATTTGCAATGTTTTATCCAGACTCAATATGAATATTTATTAATGGTTTGTATGAAGACACGGTGAAGCAGAACCTGTGATTATTAATCAGACTACCATTTATCTCGCATGCTTCTGTCTCCAGGAAAGAGAGTGTGCCTGCTTGTCCCCTTTGTATATATTGTATTCAATGTTTCTACAGC
Source organism: Ichthyophis bannanicus (assembly GCA_033557465.1). NCBI lineage: Eukaryota > Metazoa > Chordata > Amphibia > Gymnophiona > Ichthyophiidae > Ichthyophis > Ichthyophis bannanicus. The sequence continues at coordinate 110,058,375 of CM066049.1, read as the reverse complement.
TTTGCTGTAAACGTCTCATCTATTGCAAGTCAGTTTTGACTTTCTCAGTTTTACATTACCATTTCACCACTGTCATTAAACAAGCTCTGTGAATTCTGTTAATTAACAGGTTAATTGTTCCTTTTTTGTGATAATCAATATTAGAATGATTAAACTGCGTCATGCAGAATGTCCATCTAGTCCAGGATCTATCTCCGACAAAAGCAAACAGTAGGGCCTTGGAGGTAATGTACAGGGAACAGTATTGCACATTTCTTTGTTTTTATTTAAAGACACTCTGTACTTCCAGGCTCTCATCTCCCCCCTACTAGACTTCTGCAATAGTATATACCAAGGACTTTCCTAAATATGCATGTCACCAACTACAAATGGCCCAAAACACCACAGCATGCACCCTAGCAAAAGCAAAAAAGTGTGACACCCCCCTCCCCATTACACCAATATTAAAAGATCTACAATGGCTTCCTGTACACAGCAGAGCCAAATATAAATCAATAAACATATCCAAAACATTACATTATCAATCATCAACATACCTAAAGTCCTTCATCCACACACCAACAAGCCACAGAAGAGGCAAAACTACAACAAGAACCTTCTCTACCAGCGGAAATAACACGGATGGACCAAAATACTCACAACAGGACCTTCTCCACCTAAACACTGGATCTATGGAATGACCTGCCGAGCGACCTCGGAAACACATGAACTAATAAAATTCCATGAAGATCTCAAAAGGTTACTATTCAAAGAACACTTTGACATCTAACTGATGTGCCTCCATGCAACAAAGCTTATGGACACATGCTACAAATTACCACACTCCTATACCTCCTCCTGCATGCCTCCCCCTCCTCCATAGTTAATCTTTGTATTTAAGTTCTGATTTGTGAATACAATATAAACTATAGACTATAGTTCCCATTTGTAATCATACCATTCAATGCTGTTAACGGGTTTACATAGAACTTTTTTTTTTTTTTTGTAAACTCTATTTATTGAAAACCAAATAATACAGAACATGCAAAACAATATTTAAAAAATAACAACAAATACATCAAAAAATGGCATTTCTACTGATCTCCCAGACCTGGATTCCTCAGCAAATCAATCATACAAATACAGCAAGAAAAAAGAATTTACAATATTCCCCTCTCCCCCCCTTTCCCCACCAACCTCCCTCCCACCCCACAGCCTCCCCCTTCAGCAACCAACCCCCCATAGTGAACATGCATATTAATTATATTATTAATATCCTACAACCTTCTCATCCCAATTGAAGCACTTCATTTCGGACACGAGGCCTCAATATCTGAATATATGGTTCCCAAATTAGCAGGAATAAGGCCCAACGTCGAGCACTTCCTCTAGCCTCTCTCCTTTCCATAAGCATCAGTTGGTGGAAATTGTTGCGCCATTCCCAATAAGTGGGACCTGACGCTTCTCTCCACCTATGAAGTATCGGGCCTTTACCCACCAGACATGCCTTCCTGACCAAAAGGCGTTCCCATCTCCCTTTCGGGTGGAGTGGTCCAAGCTGATCTAACATCACAAGCGATGCTGTCCAACGGACTCGCTGTAACACAATCCTACTCATAAAATCAGCTATCCTCTTCCAGTATAGGCAAACTATCGGACACCCCCACCACATATGTCCTAAGTCCGCCAAAGGGCATGGACATTTTGGGCATCTGCCCAACTCAGTGAGATGGGATCGTAACGCCCGTCTTGGAGAGAAATGTGCCCGTAGGATGCATTTAAACTGTATCTCCCGCCATCGAGCTCCCCTCACCAGCCCCGCAATCCCACTCAAGGCCTGAAGGATTGAACCAGGAGCTACCAAGATATTCAATTCTTGTGCCCACAAAGCTTCTTCCACCCTATAATCAGGCAAACTGCTATAGTCATCTAATCGTCTTTTCAGCTGTGCAATTGTAGGCGGTGACTCCTCCCCCAGTGCAAAGAACTCTAATATCTGTGCCGATCTTTCCACCCGCAGTGCATCCTGTGGTAGGGAAGCCACATAGTGAGAGAGCTGCACGTAAGCAAAATAATGCCGCCTGCTAAGTCCATACTCCATGCGCAAAGTCTCCCAAGATTTACACTGCCCCATTTGATCCACCACATGTCCAATATTACATATGCCTTGTCTCCTCCAATATACAAATGCTGACGTTTCTGATCCTGGTGTAAACTGATCATTCCCCTGTATGGGTAGCCAGCTTGAAACCCCTGATGGTTCACCCCAGAGCCTATTCAAATGTTGCCATACTCTTCTTGCCGGGTAAACCAATTCACTACTAACCACTCTACCAGGCAGGAGCCTATTTTCCTGGTGCAATACTGCCATCAAGGTCTGCGGAGCCACAAGAGCCTCTTCCAGCGCTCTTGGCGTATACACCTCAGTATTCCCTAGCCAGTCTCCAATATGCCGTGCCTGGCATGCCAGAGCATAAGTCCGAAGATCTGGGATTCCTATCCCTCCAGACTTCCATCTCCTTCTCAATCTATGTAAGGGGATACGAGCTCGCATACCTTTCCAAAGGAAATTCCTAATCTCGCGGTCAATAGCATTTAAATCACGCTTCAATAACCACACTGGGAGAGTTTGCAGCCAATAAAGCACCCGAGGCAGAATCACCATTCCCAGTGCTGCCGCCCTGCCCAGTAAGGACAAGGGCAGTGGAGACCACACCTGAAGTTGTGAACGAACTTTTACAAGGATTCTATCCATGTTTTTCCTATATAGCTCCCGCGGTTCTCTCGTCAGGAGAATCCCTAAATACACAAATGTATCACCTGCCCACTTAAGCGGAAAACTTCCTCTCCAATGTCCCCTTATTGACCCTTCCACATCCATGGCTTCAGATTTTTCCATATTGATACAAAGCCCAGCAAAACCCCCATAACAAGAAAATTCCTTTAATAAATTGGGCAACGACGTCTGAGGAGATAGCAAATGAACCAGTATGTCATCTGCAAATGCTGCCAGCTTAAACATATGACTCCCTATACCTATACCTTGTATCTCATTAGACGTCTCTATTCGTCGTATCAGTGGGTCAAGTGACAACACAAAAAGCAACGGTGAGAGCGGGCATCCCTGTCTTGTACCTCTCTCCAGGGTAAACTCATCTGATAGCACTCCATTACATAACACTCTAGCTGTGGGCCTCGTATATAAAAGCTCTACCATATTGCAAAAAGAAGCTCCCAGTCCATAGTGTGGCAAGAGAAATCTGAGGTAATCCCAATTCACTTGATCAAATGCCTTTTCTGCATCAAAACTAATCAAAAGCGACTGTTGCATCCTATCCCTTACCCACTCTAGCGATGCCACAATTTTACGTAGATTCCGCACCGCATATCTCCCTTTTACAAAACCTACTTGAGAATCATGCACAAGCTCACTTAATACCTGACCCAAACGGTCCGCCAGCACCTTAGCCAGTATTTTCATATCAAAATTCAGCAAGGAGATAGGTCGATAAGAGGCTGCTTGTAAAGGATCTTTCCCTGGTTTATGTATAAGAATAATGTGCGCCCGATTCTCCCCCCACATAAATCTCCCCTGATCCACCCTTCTAAGATATGTCACCACTAGGGAAGGGGCCAACTCATCTCTTAATAACTTATAAAATTCTGCCCCAAACCCATCCGGGCCAGGCGCTTTGTGACAATCCGCTCTTAAAATGACCCTCTGAACCTCCTCTTCAGTCACTGGGTTATCCAGCTCTGCCTGTTGAACCATCGTTAACCTTGGCAAACTCACTTGTTTCAAGTACTCTACCATATCAGTCTGAGATCCAACTCTCCTTGTATAAAGCTTCTTGTAAAATGTCCGATATACTTGAGCAATCGCTCGCCTTTCTTTATGCAGTTGGCCCTGATCGTCTCGTAGCGCCGCCACAGTACCAGTCCCCCTACTGCCTTTAAGGCATCTTGCCAATAACTTTCCTGGCCTGTCTCCATATCTATAGAGCTGAAAGCGGTAGTACAGAAACGACTTCTTGGCTCTTTGATGTAGCAGCTCATTTAGGGCTGTTTGTGTCTCCCACAATTTCCTCCTATTCACTGCCGACGGACATGACGCTTGCCTTCTCCTCTCTCTACCTGCCTGCTGTTCCAAGCGAACAATCTGTTTCATCAACATTTTCCGTTTCCTCCCTACATACCCTATAATGTCCCCCCGCAGGACTACTTTAGCAGTTTCCCAAAAAAGCTCTGGATCCTCTTTATGCTGAGCATTATGGATTGAGAATTCTTGCCACCGCATTTTAAGGAAACCATGAAACTCAGGGTCTCTGTACAGATCCATTGGGAATCGCCAAATTCTATCCCGCGTGTTTGCCTCTAACCATTCTATTTCCACCCAAATCAACGCATGATCAGAAATCTCTATAGGCCCTAGTTGCGCATCCTCTATTTGGGCAAACAACTGCTCCGAAACCAGCACATAATCAATGCGAGCACACGACCCATGCGCTCTTGATTGATGCGTAAAATCCCTTTCCAGTGGGTGGAGCAAACGCCAAGGGTCTACCATCCCTAACCTACGTTTCAAATTCTGCAGCACTCTAGCACTCTGCACACGCGCCCTATCTCCACTTCCACTAGATGTATCTAGTTCAACATCCATAACGCCATTAAAATCACCTGCCAAAATCATAGGAGCCTCTGGCAGCTGCTCCACTCGTGAGCCCAAACTAGCATAAAGAACTCTATCTAACACATTTGGACTATATAGATTCCCCAGCACCACAGGCCTCCCCTCCAGCATCCCATACAAGAGAACAAATCTACCCCCCTCACCCACATGGATGCTTTCCTGAACGAATCTAACACGCCTGTGTATCAGAATGACCACTCCACCTTTTCTTCCCATAGCTGGAGCCCCCCAGACTTGTCCCACCCAGTCTCTCCGTAATTTAATATGTTCCTCAGCAGTCTGGTGGGTTTCCTGCAACATTGCAATATCACATTTTTGTCTCGCTAGAGCCTGCAATATCTTGTATCTCTTAATGGGATTACCTATCCCACACACATTCCACGATATGACCTTCAGGTTAGTGGGTAAATATAAAGCTCAAGCCAACCAACAAATGCTTTGTTGTGAGGAAGGACCCCCCCAGCCTGGGACCCATCCTTACCGTCCTGCATGCACCCCCAATCCATCCATTTACTCTCAATTAGGCTGTCTTCCCTCCCCCCTTCCTCCCCAATCCCTCCCTCCCAACCTCTATCCCCTATTACTTTCCCTCTCCCCACCCCATTCCCCCCCGCTCCCCTCTCACTCACCCAACTACCCATCTTTCCTCTTATTCTTACCTCCCTTCCCCTCAAATGCGTTCGGTACCCCTTTACTCTTACCTTTGTAACTGCTCCACATCATTCCCTTTGATGATCCCACCCTAGCCCCAGCCCTCCTCCACCTCTTTCCACCTCCCAACTCATCCACCCCATGCATGTCCCACTCTCCATTCCTTTTAGCCCCTCATACCTTATCTAGTAATCATTAACCTAAAAGGCATCAAACATATAACATTAATACAACAACTTTGAACATTTCAAACATCTATATCAATTTCCAAACTGATTCTTCACACACACTAAGGCAATATGATCTTCTTTTTCTTCTGCTTTGATGTTCCATTTCTCAGTCTCTCCCATCACAGGTTACACACTCCTGATCTCCACTTTGTAAGCTTAGTGCAGCCGCTGCTTTTCTCCCAATCTCCTCCACATAAGGTGTTGCTGCCTTGGCTGAATCAAATGACCTACGCACCCCCCCATGAGTGAAGATCAGACGTGCGGGATACTGCACTAAAAATTTAATATTATTGTCTATCAGCGTTTGACACAGAGGGCCATATTCCCTTCGGCGCTGTCCTAAGGATGCTGAGTAGTCCTGCACTATTCGTAACTTGATGTTGTCTTTGGAGATTACTCCCAGTCTTCGCACTGCTCTCAACACTGCTTCTTTCTGCGCGAACCTAAGAAACTTCGCCAAGACCACTCTAGGACGGTCATCATTCACTCTTCTTGGCCCAATACGATAGGCACTTTCAATTTGCACTGAAACACCTTCCTTGTCCCCTTCCAATAGTTGTATCACCAGTGCCTCCAAATAGGATTTTAAGTCTTTACCCTCAATATTATCCGGGATCCCAAAAAAGCGGAGATTACTTCTGCGAGACCTATTTTCCAAATCATCCAGCTTCTCCTCTAAACTCTGTTGCATCTTTTTCATACAACCAACCTCTTTTTGGAGCACCAGCACATGTTCCTCCGCTTTTTCAATCCGATGCTCTGCCTCATGCATCCGACCACCTAGGGCTTCCATCGAGGTCTGCAAAAGATCCATCCGTCCCTTTAGATCTTCAAATTGTATGGAAAGGGCCCCCACCACTGCTGAGGAGATCTCTTCTGCCAATTCCGGCGTGGTTGCAGCTTTCGGAGGTGTATGATATTCTGTTATTTTATGCTGTTTGACTAACTTCTCCTTTTCACGGCGTCCCCCTTTCTGCGCCGATGTCATTGTTTTCTTCCCTTTTGGCTTCACCAAAACAAAACAAAAAAAAAAAAAAAAAACCCTTCTTACCACCTCAGCTTGTATATCTCATAAGGAGAGAAATGAAAGTAAGGAATTACTGAAAGAGATAAGCATTACAGTGAGCTCTCTTTGACAAGATGGTATATTAGGATTGGAGTTGGTTTTGCTGATCAGACTTTAATTCACAGATGACTGTTTGGAAGCTCTGCCTCTAACAAAATTATTTGAGCTGTTTGGTTCTATTGATTCAGCTCTGACTTGCTGCTCTCCCTTTCAGTTTAAAGAACTGTCAAAATAGTAATGGATCATTGGAGCTGCACATGACAAGCTTTAATGTACCATTGTCTGATCATTGAATTTCTCTCCTTATGAGATATACAAGCTGAGGTGGTACATAGAACTTTTTTTAAACCCTTAAGTGTTTAAAGGGAACAAAAAGCCTTGATTCCCAGATAAGGCAGTATAAAAAAACATAAATAATCAAATTTGCAAATAAACATATGTAATGCTGTTTGTTCTCACTTTCTAATTAGTGTAGGGATTCATTAAACTGATTGGTGATGAGGGATGCACCTGAAAACCATATTTAATTTTGTCCTAGATTTATTTTATTAAACATGTTTATATACTACCCCTTCCAGAGATCAGGGGTGGCTTACATAGAACATTAAAGAAAACTTTACACGGAACTTAGTTTTAACAAGTTGACTGTATATAGTTATCTTACAATTAACTATGTACAATGTGGCAGCTGTTAAGTGCCGTCGAGTCAGTGTTGACTCATGGCGACCCTCTGGATAGTTGTCCTAAATTGTGTTCGGTCTTCTGTCAGGTGGCTCATTGTTGACAAACTGGTACCCGTAGCTGCTGTTATTGTATCGATACATCTCATTGCTGGCCTTCCTCTTTTGCGTTGATCTTCTATCTTGCCAAGCATGATGTCTTTCTCTAATGATCTCTCTCTTTTTGCATGATGGGTTTAGGCATGTGGTAACTGTATGTTGGGCTCTATGGTAACTGTTAGCACAGGGGCATGACAGCGTTGGCTGACTTTTCCATGCCAACTGCAATTTAGAAACATAGGCCATGTGGTCTTTTTCTATCTAGTCTGTCCTTCCATATCAACAACTACAACAGTCCTCTTTTTTTTCCTTTGGAGATCCTCTGTGTTTGTCCCATGCTTCTTTGAATTCAGATACTGTCCTCATCAATACCACCTCCACTGGGAGACTATTCCACGGATCCACCACTCTTTCCATAAAGAAATATTTCCGCATATCACTCCTGAATCTATCCCCCTTCACCCTCAACCCATGTCCCCTCGTAGCAGAACTTGCTTTCAATTGAAAGAGGCTCTCCTCCAATTTGCATCTTGGGGTGGTGAATGGGTGGGTAGGGGAAAAGAGTGGGTGTGCTGAGTGCACTGCAGTCATCGTGGTCATTCTTGCAATTAGCCTCAACATGTGGCGGTAGGTGAATCCATGGTAACAGCACCCCGTATTAGAGTATGGCCAGGGTTGGTGCAAGGATAAGAACCCTAGGTGAGCCCTCCATCCTCCCATTGCCATTGCTGCCATCTCTCTCCATGGCCCATGGCAGCAGTCACATTGAAACCATGATGCAGCGCTTACCTAAACTCTCTGGCATTGTCGTGGTTCCTGCTTTCTATGACCTACTTCCATCCCCTCCAATGCAGATTTCTAGAGGGGGCAGAAATGGCAGGTCATAGAAGGCAGGAACCGTGACACAACACTGGAGACTTTAGATAAGCTCTGTTGCAATTTCAATGCCATTGCCACCGCAGCAAGTCTCGGACAGGGGTGGAGCACCCCTAGAATGTTGGTGCTCTAGGTAACTGCCTAGTTTGACTAATGGTAGCACTGTCCTGTGAAGGCGCCACATGTAAACTGCCACGAACATGCTGTCCACGCCCGTGACAGTTAACGTGATGGTTTTGTAGTTTACATGCCAATAGTGCAATAATGGTAGTGTGTTAAAGTGTGCTATGGCTTTGCACTTAATAAAAGGCCCATTTAGTAAATCTTGTAGTTTGTGTTTGTGTTTTTTATTGTTTTTCATTCACGTCATATTCAGCTGTCTATCATTTTGATTTTTGTGTATGTTTGTTTCTTTATGTAAAATATAATGGTATAAGGTCTGAGGACGCACTTTCCAAACCCCATTATACTCACTATTTAACAAAAATGATATTGGGTCCTGGAAGGGGGCCTCCTTCCGACTTCCTCTCATGCTCTCCTATTAAAAAAAAAAAAATTGTCCATGTCCCTACCCTCAGGTGCAACCCTACCAACTCTGTATACCAGAGAGCAGCTCAGGGCCTTTGGATAGCACACTCTCCAATCCCCTTCCCCTCAATGTCCCCAGAACCCTTCAAAGTTTCTCATGCCAAGCTTGCAGCAGGATTCTCCCTTACCTATTTCTGGATTGGCTACAGTATTGGGCTGACAACCCCCTACGCTAGTTACATTCTCTGTATGAAGGATGCTGGCATTGGGTACTGTTAATTTTTGTCAGAGCAAGACTACGCTAATATAGTTAACCCAAATAATCCCTCTTTGAACTCGTCTACACTATTTGGCTCCCGAGAGAGTGATCTGTACTACTTAGCCATGCACTTTGTGTGAAAGAGTCCTCCTTTTTGTTTCTTTAAAACCTTTTCTTTTTTTATTTGAAATATTAATGCCACTTTTCAAAAATATCAAAGTGGCTTACAGTTCCCTTAAGCTGTTATATTGTGAGTCATGGGGAGGAGTATGTATTAAGCATTTTTCCCACAGATAGAAAATGGGAAGAATTCCTTAGCACAGTGCACCCATTGTAAGTAATAACTCTTGCCACGCTGTCATGATTTATATGGCCTTCTCATATCCTCTTCATCTTTTTATTTCAGGAACGTTCTAGTTGGACACTGTCACATACCCGCTAATCGGTTTTTCTTTTTCCTTTTCTGTGCCATTGTTAGTGGCTTTGCATCCTTTTTGAGATGTGGGGCCAGATCTGCACGCGGGGCACGTTTAGTAAGATCCATGCCAGTAACATGAAAGCAAGGGTGAGAGTGGTGCTCGACCCATGCTAGCAAACGGAGGTATTATACCTGGCACGTCCCCTTTGGCACGAGCAGTGCAGGTATACTGAGGTGGCGGTAAGTATGCCCGTGGGAAGTGCATGACAAAAGCACCAGCACGACTTGCGATGTAATCATGCTGCCCGAAAACGTCCCGGTCTCTGCCCCAACCCATGTTTCTCGGGCAGTGTGACATTGTGAGCATGCGGTACATTTTACCACCTCGCGCTCGGCACAAGCAGAACTTGCACTACTCGGGAGCACACGTTAGCAAACATCCCTCAGAGGACTTTCTGTGAATATCCTTCTTGATGGAATGGTATATTCAGTTTTGCATGGAAATCCGTTTTTAATTATGCCTAATATTGTATTTGAGTTTTTGGACATCATTGCATATTTGGCAGATGTTTTTATACAACGTAATTTTCTTTCCCACCCTCCTTCCACCCAAAACACTCTTAGGGGCATGCTTACTAAAGGGCATTAGACTTTTGCAGCTAACGCCATTTGATAGTTGAAGAAGCCTGGTATTAGCTGCAAAAATCCCACTGTAGCTGCAGAGGATGTTTCCAGTGTCTCCCCTGCAGATACCATGGAGAAAGCAAGGATCACAGAGGTAAGTTTCACAGATGCAGCTATTGGCACCCATTGAGGAGGCAAAATGTTGTCAACATTTTTCCCATATTAGCTGCTACCTGCATTAGCCTCACGGAAGTAGCTAATGCCCTTTAGTGAACATGCCCCTTAATATTTAGATCATGATCACATCACAACATCAGTAGAATTTATCCTGGCCCCATAAAATATATTTCAAAGTATTCCTCTTTCACTATGAGCAGTATATGTATTAGAGTTTAAATTTTAAAAATTTCTCATCTCCCTCTCCAGGTACATAAAAAAATTTTTTATAGAAAATTTTATTGAATTTTTATTGGATTTTATGTTTTTATGTATGTGAAATGTGATCTGCTGAGATCTCTGTTCAGAATATAAGTGCTGGTCAGATAAAATAAAATATAGACTCTATACTATTATATTTTCCTTCAGTAGCTAAATCTTTTTTTGTACATGAACCTTGCTTTTAACGCAATAAAACAATTATTCTCCCCAACAAACATGTGCATTTCGGGTGATTGTTTTGTGTTTTTTTGTTTTGTTTGTATAACTTTATTCTGGCAAAAACTAAACTTCACAAATATACCAGAAAGAGTATTACCTCAGTTGATGCCCTGGCATAAATAAGTGTGTCTCACCTTAATTATTGGGGGCATTTGCAAAGTATTTTAGCTAAAACGCAGTCACCATGATAGTGCTGCTTAATATCCCCACAGACTGCTGAAAATAGGGGTAGTTAAAACCGGGGTGGTCTGTGGGTGGAGTGGGGAGGGGGGGTGATATTCGACCGCTAACCCTATAGTTAAAGCAGTTTAAGTAAGAACATGTGACTGGCTATGCAGTTTGTACTATGCAGTTAAAGCTGAACATGCCCGTTGTCTGGAGAGTGGGCAGCCCAGATATTGAGCAGAAAAAACTGGATATATTCCACCACCAAATATCCAGTCACAATTAAAGTGGTGGCATCTAGGAGTTTCATTTTCCCCAGCTACCACTGCTGACTATACCATTGTGTTTGTATCTTTCAATTGTACAAATCCCTAAAGGAAAATATACCTGAGCTTTCATTCTGCAGTTGCTTCTTAGGATATTCTAGATATCTTGCAAACATCAGACATTTTTTTTCCCTACAACCTTTAAAACTTGTGGGCTGTGCGATTAACGATCATCGCAAAGGAACCAAATCTCAAGTCTGAGTGCCAGGAAAGGAGAGATGCCCCAGAAGTATAGTTTAAAGTCAAACACCCCCCCCCCCTTCGTTTCTCCATAAAATACAGTAAAACACATAATTGTGTCTGAAAGTTGCCCACTTCAGCTTTACCTGCAGACTCTCAGCACAGGTATTTTTAGCCCAACTTGTGCAAAGATTTTCCTATCTTGAAAGCATCTAAAATCTCTCCTCATGAGAATGGGTTCTGGGACACAGAGGGAGTGGGGATCTCGATGACTGTAGAGGGATTTTGCTTTCAATGTTGTAATGAAGTTTAAGAGTGTGTGTACTTAGTGGAATTTTACAAATGACGTCAAAGTGCAATGTGGAACACGCAAGCCAGAATATCTGGGGAGAAAAGGCACAGCAGATATCGGGCACGATTTCACAAACATGCCCGTGCCTGATATGAACGTCTTCAAGGGTGTCTACCAGACATTTCCAGAACTGTATTCCAGACCATAAACAAAGAGGGGGAATTTGAACATTTCTGCAGGGTATGTAGGTGGGCCTGCAAGGAGTTTCCCTTGGAAGTGTCAGGAGTTAGAGGCATCGTAATGCACATTATTCAGCTGCACAAGCATAAGTAATGAGCTGATTAGGTTATAATCGCAAACTTTTATGCAAGTTTCCCATTAGTTTTGCAGTGATGTCAACAATAGCTCATGGTATAAAATGGGCCTTGCGGCAAATAGAGCATATTAATAGTGATGCTACATGTTATTAGTAAGCTACCTCCCCCCTCCCCCACACCCTGTAATTCTTTTGCAGTTTTATTACACATTAATGCATTTGCAACATACCTTTAATACATTGGCCCCAAAAGATCCTATGTACAAAACATTTTTTCAAAGGACATTAAAGGCCTGACTTACTAAAGAGAAGGTTTTGGGGGGTTTTTGGGGGGGTGGGGGGACGACGTGAGAGTGGTTGCCATTCTGTGCCCATAATTAAAAAGCAAGCTTAGTAAATAAGATCCCAGTTTTAACAATTTAATAGATATGTTTTATTTCTCTCTATAAACCACCCTATACAAGCACATCAGAGCAATATACAATAAAAACATGGAAATAGGTCTCAAAGTAAAAAAAAAGCTTTGTTTAGCATTAGGTTTTTAGGCTATAGCTTCTAGGCCAACTTTAAAGAAGGATGGCCTGAAAAAGAGGGGAACATTCACAGATGGAAGAGTCCGTTCTCGGACAGCAATCATCCTGGAGGTAAAAGCCAGTTCTGGTTTATACTGGGCTTGTGTTTTGCAAAGCATTCACACTGCAGGAGATGGCTTGTGATAATGACAGCCAGCTCTCTCCATCTGCATGCCAATAGCTTGACAGTGGGTAGGTTGTGGATGAGTGATCCATCTTTCCTATTGCCATTCCTCACTCATGTTTGTCAGGGTCGGTAGTGTTTATTATGATAGAAGAGGACAGAGAAATGAATCAAATACCATGCTATTGGGTTAGGAGACACAAGTTATGCAACTCGCTTTTATATATTAAAGGCACATTCAGAACCTGGTCGTCTTCACCTAGGCTCCTTTTCAAATCGTTTGGGTCCTCTGACTGTGATCCATTCCCAGTGACTATTCTGGTCCTCCCACTGTGCGGCAGTTTGAGACACCTTAATGAGGTGTATCTGTGGGTTATTCTTAACCTTTAGAAGGTATGCTTTTGGTTGAATAATTAAGTAAAGTTATTAAAAGAAAAAAAATTGACCAATTCTGTTAAAGAACAGAAGCCTGAAAATATTTACTGTCATCACAGAACAATGCTGGTGGTATTCGGTAGCATACCATGTGACTTTTTTAACACTTTTTATTATGAGCATACCCTAGAGGAGATGATCTTTTGAAAATATTGTTCAATTTGCCATACAGCTGTTTTTGGCAGGTGTTCTCCTCACGTGCTGTACAGATTTCACTGCTGGCAATCAAGAAGCTGCAGTTTCTACTGCAGGACAGCTATTGCAACTCCAGGGGTGCAAGAGATGGTCCAACCTCAACTATAAAAGTCGTTTCAGCTCCCCTGTCCAGAGGGATCCTAAAGCAGCTCTAGTTTCTAGAGTTGTCTGCAGCTCCCTACAGCTCATCACTGATCACCTGCTGAGTCCCAAAGGAACGCGCTGTGTTATACTGAACAATGCTCAAAACATAATCTGTATGACCAAAAGGGGCGCTTCTTGTCCTGCAGAAATATTTGGCAACTGCAGCATTTTATACACGCGCCATCTTTATGCTGCTACTTGTATACCCATTTGTGAGTGGGCATGATACCATCTAAACAGATGGGCATACTGAAGATAGCCAAGGAATAAAAGTAACCAAATAATAATGCAAGCATTGTGAATATCACTGCAGAGAGGCATGCTTTCCCCAGGGGCACACATCTGGCTGTCCCTTTTCGTTTTCTATTGTAAGTCCCATATATAAGGGATGTGTACTTGTTGGGAGGGATATTCAGCATCAACTGCTAGCTGTTCTAACACAATCAAAACCCAAAATACCAAAGCCCTATAAATAAATATCCTAAGCCAAAAATAGAGCAAAAAATAACTGAGCATTAGAAAAAGAACTTATATGTTGGAAAATTGGCCTTGAGGGACACTCCCCTCTCACGGCCCCTCTTCCGTTTTAATCAATAATAGGCTCTTACTATATAGAACCTTTATTTTAATCGTGTGAAAAAGCACACCAAATTGTACCCCTACAGAACTAAAAACAGTGGAAACCCTTGTGAGACTGAGTGTGTATGCTCTTGCAATGAGCACAAAGTTACACACTCAGTCTCACAAGGGTTTCCATTGTTTTTAGTTGTGTAGGGGCACGAATTGGTGTGCTTTTTCACACGATTAAAATAAAGGTTCTATATAGTAAGAGCCTATTATTGATTAAAACGGAAGAGGGGCCGTGAGAGGGGAGTGTCCCTCAAGGCCAGTTTTCCAACATATAAGTTCTTTTTCTATTGCTCAGTTAGAGCAAAAAATATTTTTGGCTTAAGCTGTTCAAACACAGCATCGGACTGTGAAGTGATGGCACCCAGGGATATGAGTATCCCAGATAAGGGGGTTAACATGGTTAATGGCCTGAAACAACAGGAAAAGAAATTGTGGAGTTTTCTTGTGGTGTTAATTGAGATCACTATGACTCCAAAATTTGAAGTACAGTATGTGGAGCAGCTGTAAATCCTGACGTGGACAATTGCAGCCACATACATACATACATATAAGGGCTTTCTGAAATAGTGCCATCTCTTCCCTGAAAGATGCACGTCATCCTAACCAGGTCTGGAGATGGGCATGTGCAGATAGCAAGGCCAGTTATGTGCACAGTGCAGGCTGTTTCTGAAAGTGGATGTCCCCAACATGCACAGCAGCAGAAATAGGGACTTGAGTGTGCCAACAAGGGTATTTCCGAACAGGGGCATCTATGTTATAGGACATGCAAGTTACGGGCAGCAATTTCAGATCAGTAGATGTGCAGCAGACGGGGAGTAAAATCATTGCACTGTTATTTACATACAGGCTTTTTGGCCCAGCAGAATTTATTGTGGTGGTGAGAGCACTTTTGTTCCTCCCCTGCAACTGTTCCATGAAATGAGCAGTTTTTTGGCATCTTATTCATGGTCAGGAGCAGCTACAGGCATGGACACATCAATAGTAAGGGACTGACATGCTGGTCATCTCCATTGTACCACCCATGTCCCCATGCTATTACATGGAGGTGCTTGCACAAGGGATGCCTATATACCTAGCTTTCTAAAATGGGTATGGGGACATCTCTGATCTGCATGTCTGAATGCCCATTTTCAGATGTCCAAAGCACAAATAGAGCTTCTAAAATGACCCCCATAGCTTATATGCGTTGCTTGGATGGCTCATGTTATTGCTGATTTTTGCCACATTCAAGCTAAATGTATAAGCTATACATATATGGGGCTGAATATCTGTGCTTCTGTGGTTCACTTTAGAAGTTCTATTTGTGCTTTGGACATCTGAAAGCAAGCATGGCCTTTACAAAATGGCTCAAAAGATGTCCCTGCAGTGGGGATGTCTATCTTTCACATGGGTGTGGTGGGGGCATGTACAGGGTGTTCCAGAGACCTTACTCATTCATTTCTGAATTCTGAAATGGCTGCCATATCTCTGTCCCCATCAGAGTCTATACCTTCTCCAGGACATGACTAGGTAACTGAAAAGGTGCTCATTTTCTCAGAATTCAGAAAGTGTAGAGGAGGCCACTACCAATTCTGTCTTCTGGGAGGCTGGCAGCAGTTTTGGTGCCTGCAGTAGCCCATGTGCTTTTGGCACACAAGGCCTGCTGCTTCTAACCCCCCTCTAACCGGAAGTTGCATCAGAGAAGGTCAGAAGCTTCGGGCCATGTGTACCAAAGCAGCAGCACAAAGCCACTTTGCTGCCTACCAAGGTCTGCCACCCTAGGTGACTGCCTAGTTGATGGGCTGGCCCTGATCCTCAGTATAGTCCACAACAGTAAAGAGAATTAATAGGAATTGGGGATACCTGTTGTGTAGTTGTCAAGCTGCAAAATGTTTCCGCTAATAGAATGGTTTGCAGCTTGTCGTGCTGTGAGGGTTTGTGTGCATCAATGATGCTGAGAGCTAAGCTATCAGTAGCTTAACTACTGGCAGGGTCTCCCAAGATGGATAGGTCTCAGCTGAGATGCCAGACTGAGACAAACCACCCATCTGGCAGCAGCAGCAGCAGCATGGGATAGTGCTGGCAGCAGAGGATCACATTCCCGTTACAATAGCAACAACACCAGCATTACCTGGGTGGAAGAAAGGCCTGGCAATCTACTTCCGTATCTTGCCACAAAAACCCAATGGATATTCTCAACAAAACAAATTGCACCGATGTGCTGGAAGATGAGTACCTTCTGACCTGGGGGTCTCAACTAGCTACTGCGGATGAGCTGAAAATGTTTCAGAGTAAAGCCAGCATTTATGATGTGGTTGGATCAAAGCCCTCAGCACGTTGGACTACTGATATAGCTGCACATGAAATGAGATTCAGAAGCTGCAAAAATGTCTTACATATTGGGGCATGGAACATATGAAACATGAACCAAGGGAAGTTGGAGGTGGTCAAGAATGAAATGGAACATGTACAACTTGATCTGTTGGGTGTCAGTGAACTGAAATGGACAGGCATCGAGCACTTTGCATCTGATTACATGGTCTATTATGCTGGAAATGAAAGACAATAGAAATGATGTTTCATTTATAATCAAGAAGAAACTTGCAAGAACTGTAATGAAATACAATGTAATCAGTGAATGCTTAATTTCTATTCATCTACAAGGAATGCCCATCAACACAACTATAATTCAGGTATATGCCTCAACAACAGCTGCCAAAGACTAAGAAGTGCAATCTGAAATTGACAGAACATGCAAACAGGATATCCTTATAATAGATAACTGGAATATAAAATTTGGCAAAAAGAAGGCAAAGTGGTGGGAAAATATGGACTTGGCAACAGAAATGAAGCTGGAGAAAGACCTGATAATTTTGTAAGACCAATGTTCTATTCTTCTCTAACACCTTTTTTCCAGCAACACAAGCGGCGACTGTACACATGGACTTCACCTAATGAATTATACAAAAATCAAATTGACTGCATCTGTGGACGTCAACGATGGAAAAGCTCAAGATCATCAACAAAGACTGGAGTGGTACAGATCACCAACTTTTTTTTCTTTTTAAGTGCCAGTAAGTCAATGATGACTCCTGGTAAGGTATGAATGGAAGCAGATTGCCAGGCCCTTTCTTCTAAGGCAATGGAAGGTAAAGTGATTTACTCAAGGAGTGTTAGCAGGAATTGAACCTCAATCTCTTGGGTAGTAGATTGTTGCTCTAACCACTAGGCTACTCCTCTACTACAGATCACCAATTACTAGTATGCAAACTCAAGCTTAAGCTGAAAAAGAGTAAGCCCCTCATGAATGTAGCAAAATATGACCCTGAAAATATACCACCGGCATTTAAAGACGGCCTGCAAACATTGCTTTGCTGCTTTGGATACAAATGACAGAGCACCTGAAGATTTATGGGATGACATCAAGACGTTTGTGCTCAAAGACAGTGAGAAGTCTTTAAAAAAGATGAAAAAGCAAAAACAGCCAAAATGAATGACTGAAGAAACTCTGAAAATTGCCCAGAAACAGAGAAGCTAAAGCTAGTGGAGAAAGAGAAGCAATCACAGAACTCAACAGATATTTCCAATATGCAGCAAGAAGAGACAAGAAGTACTACAATGATACATGCAAGGAAATAGAATCACAAACTATTAGAAGAAGAAGATTGACTTTCCTAAAGCCACAAGAGTTAAAGAAAAAATTCCAGCCTCGAATTGGCATGCTACAAGATGCTCAAGGAGCCATGATGAATGATGCTGGAAAGATCAAGAAAAGGTGGAAAGAATATAGAGAGTCCTTATACCATAAAGATCAAGTGGACCAACAGCCATTTCAACCTCTACCTTATGATCAGGAACCATTGGTGATGAAAGAAGTTGAAGTAGCGTTAAAAGGATTATCAAAGAACAAAGCACCAGGCATTGATGGCATTCCAATTGAAGTATTACAGAGCCTTGTAAGTATTACTATACTTACAAGGCTCTTCCAGGAAATTTGAAAGACATCATGGCCTACTGACCGGAAAAGATCTGTGATTATACCAAAACTGAAGAAAGGTGATCTGACTGACTGTGGAAATTATCACAAGATTGCTCTGATCCTACAGGTCAGTAAGAGTCTACTCAAGATCATTCAGCAGAGTCTACAACCATACCTGGAACAAGAACTGCCTGAAGTGCAAGCAGGGTTCAGGAAAGGGAGATGGATCCTTGAAAAGACAAAAGAGTTCCAAAAGGCTATCTACACGTATATGTGCTTAACCTTAACCTTTGACCGTGTAAATAATGAGAAGCTCTTGACCACATTAAGAAGCATGCCCCTTCCCATGTCTATTTTATATGGATTTGTTGCCCTGCCCTCAGATGTCAGTTATGGCAGAATGTTCACAGTCCCTGCGGCTCTGAATAAACCTGATCTCATGACGCTAAGCAGGATTGGGCCTGGCAAAGATTTGGAGGGGTGATCATTTTGAATTACCAGATGCAGGAGACTTGCTGTGCAGAAGAAAAGCCTGGTCATCTGCCACAAACCCTCCGGGACAGGGTTAATGACACACACACTCATAGTCCTCTATATGCTTGAATGTGGCAGCATATATTTTTAAAAAGCACTTAGGTGCTGAATGTTTAAGTGCTTTTTAAAGATTGACTGGATACATATGTACATGAATTGGCAACCAATAAAAAAAAATTCCTTATGACAATAATCATCTATAAAAATAATTTTAAAGCCAGTTACTGTGCTGTCTGGGTTAAAGGCCTTCCACTTTACCCCATGTCTAACTCCTCTAGGCAAGCAATAAGCGTCAGTAAATACCCCGTATTTTTGACATCATGCTGATTTATGTGTTTTTATTGCCAAGCCTCTGTAATACTTTTAGCCTGCCAGTTGCCATTTGCCCCTAAGGCAATCAATTTTTATGATGGCAAGATGGATACCTGGAGCAGTTTGTCTGACAAGGATCTTTCTGCCTCCTTTTAGTACAAATCTCTTATCCTTGTTCTGCAAAGTAAGAAAAAAAACCCCTAAAACCAAACCCAAAGGAAGAAATGCATGTTTGTGACTATAAATGGTCTCTTGTTCTTTCATGCCCCCCTGTGGCAGTGGTCTCTAAACAAACGCATTATGCAAAGGAAAAGAGTATTTTGCAATTATAATTTCATGAAGAATCGGAGAAATGTAGGAGAATTTCTTTATCCTGTTTCAAAGATCACTTGGGAAATCCAATAACACGTCTATACTTGTCAAAAAAGACTGTTTTGTTCTTAAGGAGGTGATGAGGTAAAGCTACTTATTTTTAGACATTCCATACTGTCGCTGAAAACGAAACATTTCCGTTGAATTTAGCTGAATTTCCTATAGTGAAAAACATTTAATATGACAAAGCAAGGCAGTAGAAGTCCCAAGTCACAACCATTCTCGGTTTCTGCAAGATTCAGGGCAAAACACACTGACCGGTATATTTAGTTCTGTTCACCATTAATGCAAAACTTTCTCATGCGCCCTTGCTTCCTGCAACTGTAGGCAGTAAATACGTATCGGGATAACAGGAAATAATGCAGAACTGGACCAAATTTGCATACTGGTACAAGATTTTGCAATCATAAGGAGTTCTCTCTGGGCATTTATGGAGAAATTGTTTTCCAAGCACAGCCCACAAAGTGTAAATTCTGTAGTATCTGTATGTTATTAAGAAGATGGGGAGAGAGAAAGAGAGAGACACTATTATTGTCCAGGCTGTCTGAGTACAAAGAACATCGGCTCTAGATTTCATTTGTTATAGTACCAAGCCATACATTATTATTATACTTAAAGCTCCCTGTAATTGAATAATGTCTGTCTTGGGAGCACTGTGAGCCTGGGATGCAGGACATCTTAGCAAAGCAGAGAAGCTCCATCTCCAACCTGAAATACCTGTAATATGTTTTATTTAATTATTCTGACCTTTGGACAGGATTCACGTTTATTGTAAGTCTCTTAAGCTGGTGTTTTTATTTATTTTAAATTTGGAAACCATTTCCTTCTCCACCCGCAGTGGAATGAGAGCCATTCCGGAAATGCAGAACTATTCCATTCTCTTAACAGCTCGGAGGCTCTGGAACATTTCAGGAAGTGACTGAACATTCTGTATCTCACAATCACATTTTGTTTCTGCCAATGCATATCAAAGAACGGCACAAGGGCCTCTTTCAACGGAGTATGTTTGCATGGAAGCAGAAAAAAGGAACTTCCTCAATTCCCCAGATTTCTTACATCTGGATGCAAATGTTCACCAAATATTTCAAATCCTTCAGTATGATGTACAAAAATTGAAACCAATCAAAGCAACCCCCCCCCCCCAAACAGATCATCAAAGGCCATTATGTAGCCAGTATTCCCCACTGACTATGTAAATGCTTTTTTATTTTTAAATATCAACATGAACAACAGCTGTAATTTGGCCATCATGGGGGTAATTTTAGAAGGAGGTACCTAATAGCAGGTGTATTTTAGATAGTTAGGTGCATATACCCAGAGTAAAAGTACACGCCTTAATTTAATGGTGCACCCCTTCCATCTGGGCATGCACGGGGTGGACTATGGACAGAGGATAGGTGGAGCATGCATGCGTTATTTTATAAAATACTGCAATTTATGCACAGACTTGCACAATGTTAGCTATAGGCATTTACAGCCTAACTTACGGTGCGTTTTCACTCACACTTTCAAAAGACAAGAAGGCCCCTACTTTTCTTTGTAAAATAGGCTTAACATAGGTGCATTTTTGGCTGTCTTAAACTAAGCATCTGGTTATAAAACTACCGTCCACATGGCTGTTCAAAATACAATAGGATTAGGGCTGATGCAGTGATGAAATTCAGACCCTCCTTCTCTAAGTAACTTATGTGTTCAAGTCCGAATGCAGAAACAGATCAGTTATCCATACAAAGCTATAACAGACATTCAGCATTCAGATTTTATAATCTGCTGGGTGCTTATGACCTGGACTGGCCTTTACTGGGCATGATGGACCTTGGTCTGATTCAGTATCACTTTTCTTATGATCTTATAAATGCATATTGGGGCATGTTTACTAAGCCCCATGCCAGTAAGGTGCATGTGGGCCACGTTACCATTCAGCGTTTCAGCCTCATTGTAGGGGGGATATGCACATCTATCCCGCTGTAGGAACCGAAGTGTAGCATGGCAAACCTGATACAAGTGAACTCATGCCACATGTTGAGGTGGGATTAGTTGCATTTTCACTACCTGCTCCGAACACAAGTAAAACAGGCCAGGAATGCCCCTGTCCCCCGCCCAGTCGCTGCCCTGATGTGTGCTACAAAGATAGTGTGGGGGGTTTTGGTATGGGTTCCTGCACTACTTTTTAGCCCGATTGCAGAAACCATGCACTAACCCCATGCATGCCCCATTGTGACCCAAAATGTGCTTTAATCTACATGGCTACATTATCTGTAGACCTTTTTGTGGTGGTCAGACCACTGCATATTTAGTTCCATGTTTTTTCAAAAAGAAATTGGTGTCAAATTCACCAGGTCACATTTGACCTTGGTCATCCAGGTAAATCCGAGTCAAGTACTTATGCATATGAAAGTGGATTCCAACTGGTTTCATCTCCCCTGACGCGCTCTCCTTGATCCCACATTCTCCTTTCTTAGGCATAGTCCTGGCACCTTTGTAATAGGCCGAGAATGGGAAAGAGCCTGTCACAAACAAGTTTGAACACATTTATCTTTGTGCATTTATCAAAGTCTAATTTTAGTGGTAGGTGGTTTCATAATGCCTAAGTAACTGCCAAATGACTCTACTATGATGCTATTACAGAAAGTGCTACAGTGCATTAGCATGTCATGACATTTGTCTAGAGTTGATGCCACTTAGCCAAGCAGTTTTCTGATAATGCATGCAGCACGAGCCTATCAGATGTTGTACCCTTGATCCTGATTTTTAATTCCCGTTTCTGTTCTATAAGAGCAACTTACTGTATGGTGGCTTCTGTGGTAGTTCACTCACAATGTTGAAATAACATTCAACCAACATGTTGAGGTGACACCTTTTGATTGGGCTCAATCAGTACAGTGAAAGATAGTCATTGACAAATCTATTGAGTTAGTCCACTAAAATAGTATCACTTACACCTCATTTTTTGACCCAGGATGTGTATTCCTTAACATGGATTCATAGTAACATAGTATATGATGGCAGATAAAGACCAGTATGGTCCATCCAGTCTACACAGTAAGGTAGATATACCTGCTGTTCCGTGTAGGTCACTCTCCTCTATGCCTCTGTTTAGGGTTGTACCTAGTGATGGGATTCGGACCAGCTGGGAACAGGTTCAGGCCATCCTGCCAGTGGTCAGGATGCTTGGCTGGCAGCACTGTATGTGGTTGCATTGTGGAGCCGCACGCCCAGACCGCTGCCATCCTCCCCACAGTAGATTGAAGGCATTAGAGGCTTTTCCCGATGCTGTGATCCTCCCCCAATGTTGTCAATCTACTGTTAGGTGGGGGGATCCTCTCCTTTAAAGTATACATATTTAGATCTTCAAATCTCTTCTCATATATTCATTCAGTTTGTTAATGCGCCTTAAAAGTTTTAGTGCAAGCAAAATTTGATTTAATTGCACAGTAACTTACAAGATTGGTGAAAGACTCATCAACAACCTTCACTATGTTGATGATATCACATTACGGGATGAAAGGGAAGATGATCTGAAACATTTGCTTCTCAAGATCAAGGAACATAGTCTTAAAATGGGCCTGCACCTTAACGTAAGGAAGACAAAAATCCTGACAACTGACAAAATCAATGAGTTCATCATTGATGGAGAAGAAATTGAAATAGTTGACAACTTTAACTTACTTGGATCAACAATCGATAAAGAAACGACAGGCAGTCATGAAATCCGATGATGCAATGCTCTTGGCAGAATGGTTATGAAGGACCTAGACAAGATTCTCAAGAGCAGAGATGTCTCTCTCCATATAAAGATTTGACTTGTCCAAGTCATTGTATTTTCAATAACATCATATGGATGTGAAAGTTGGATAGTTTAAAAGATAGACAAGAAAAAAACGGATGCCTCTGAATTTATGGTGCTGGTGTTGAATACTATGTAGACCATGGACTGCTCGAAGAACAAACCAGTCAGTACTGGAGAAGATCAAATCTAAGCTTTCTTTAGAAGCTGAGATGACAAGACCTTGACTTTCATATTTTGGATACATCATGTGAAGAGAGATGGTTAGAGAAGGACATTATGTTTGGCAAGGTTGAAGGTCAATGTAAAAGAGGAAGGCCAGCAATGAGATGGATAGATACCATAACAGCAGCTATGGGTGCCACTCTATCAACATGAGCCGCCTGACTGAAGACCGAACACAGTTTAGATCAACTATCCAGTGGGTAGCCATGAGTCGACGGCACTAAACAACAACTTATAAGTTAATGTACATGTACAATTGATTTTTAATTTCCAAGAATTTAAAAATTCAAATGAAAATCAGGGAAAAAAGCCACATTTTCTGAAGACGAACTACAGATTTTTTGCCTGTGCACATCCGTATGGTTAACCTTTTATTCTTCTTATTCCATTAAAAAAAAATTCTCATCACGTTATTCTTAAAATAGAATAGCTGCAAACCTCCATGAGCTCCCTAGAAAAGCTGTTTAGCTCTTAACTTCTGCTGATTTATTCAAAGGTCTTTAAATTTCAAAGTATTTAGACGCCGCCACATACCCATGCGGAGTAGCATTTTGCTTTTTTTTGCTGAGTCATGGTAATCTTAGTGAGCCATTTTAACAGGAAGTAGAGTTTCTTCTCAAGACAGCAGCTACTTTGATCTCTAAGGGATCTATTTATTAATCTGCATAAGGTATAAGCCTGTTAACAGCACCTTTGCAGTTAATGCTTATTATGTTGACTATTTCCGCATTGTCTGTTACTGCATTAATGCGTTTGGTATTCTGGTGGGTTCTCCCCACATACCGTGAAAGCTCTCTTTTTCCTTCAAACCTTACTGCAGGGATTTTGCCAATAGTGCATGCTAAATTTTGCTTTTAACACATTAATGCATGCAGGTTAGATAATAGGCCCCTAAATGTTCTCCTTGTGTGAGTCCCATCTATAAGAGGAATAAAGGACATAAATTAAAAAGAATGCAAAGATCTAACTTTCTAATAGACTGACTTAATACATTTGGAAGCTTCAAACTCCTTCCTCAGCTCATGACAGTATGAACAAAAGATGGGAATACAAAATACAGAACTGAGGGTCACGCTTACCATGCGATTAGCGGCAAAATGAGTGCATGATAAATGTAACCAGCGCATGCAACTTGTTGGGGATGTGCCCAACACGTTCCTGGCAGTTAGCGCATGATTGAGCACTGGAACATGTAATGCAATTAATGTGGGTACAGCTAACGACACCTGTAGTGATATAGCTATGTGCTCTGCAGTAATTCACACATTTCCACTGAGCATGCGGTAATAACCCTTGCACTAATTGCAATGTGCTCCCCACCCCGTCTACTCCTCATCCTTCCAATTTCCTCTACAGCGCACGATAGACACTTGCCATCTATTTTAACGGCCATTAGCTGGCATGCAAGCATATTAGTGTTCCTGGCTGGTAGTTACCACTGGCTAAAACCCGTTTTAACCAGCTAGCCACCATTTAGTAAAAGAGCCAAGAATCATAAAAGCACCTTAGTCTGAAGAAGAAGGGGGATGGGGGGTGTTCAGAAGGTGACGGGCAGTAGAATCTTATCGCTTATAATGTGTGAAAAAAACCAGATCTGCTTTTCCTTTCTTGTATTTCAAAGGAGTTTATTTTTTTCTAATTTATAGAAAGAACCAGGAAAATTCAGGATGAGTCAGAAGTTACTTTGGATTAGAGGATATGGTCAAGGTTAATAGCACAACAGTCCTTAACAAATATTTGGAAAGTTCCTGGAGGACTTATCTGTTAACAATTATTAGATGGAGAACTCGAGTTTCTCTCTCTTATTCTGTGAATAACCAATGAGAAATTGGTCCTCTCTGTTTAGGTATTTTCAGGAGATATGGATTGGCCACTCTTGGGGCTTGATGGACTATACGTGTTACCCAGCATGGTAAATGAGATCTTCCTCAAAACCTATCCTTTATCTGCACTCAACCCATGAACTAGGTAGTTTCAACTTATGTATATTGTTTTGTTACTTTACAAACCATCTTTCATAAAATTAATCTTAATACGTGATTTTGTTATAGATATTTACCAGGTTTTCCCACTATTTATAAATAAGACTATTCAAAAAATGTCCTTTCGCTGTGAGTTTTGAAGCAAAGCATTCTTTTTGTGGAAAGGTGATGGGGTAAAATAGTGTAGAATCTCTGCATGATTGATGATTTAATTCTGTAAAAATTAGTGATCTTTAATTTTTAAAAAACTATGCAGTTTTTACTTTCAGTGCAAACCATCTTTCCACCTCTCCTCTTATATTTATCTTTGTATTTTAAGCTGAAATGTGTGCTCAAATATAGTCTGCTTCATTTAACTGGATAAAATGCACACACAAGGTCTATCAGTTGTCTTCTTGTGATAGAGCGAGCTGGTAAAAGCTTTCTCAGTTTCATCATTTAGACAGATACCAGTAAATCATCTATCATAATCAGGTTAGGAATAAAAAGAAGACCCAGCAATCCATCCATAAACCTAATCACTAGAAAGTCCAAAATATATATGAAAGAGAGTGCATATTTGGTTTCTTATTCTCTGCCCGACATGAGTGTGCTTCTGAATCTTCTCGAAAATAATAAAGTAAATTGGCATGAAAGCAGCAGCATATCTTTGTATTGTATGGGCATTTATGAATGCCACATATTAAGTACATCATGCCCATATCACACTGCTTCCAGGAATTGCATGCATTGTTTTATTTCAGTAAATGTGAATAACTGTCACTCACAAGCTTCAGGTTAACCTTTTATAATGGCCTAAAAAAAATCTCTTGATGAAGTTGTTTTCCTTCCGTTTTACAAAACACTTCAAGGATTATGCAGAAAAGTCAGTTGCGTAGAACCTGGCGGATAGAAAGATTCTATGTCATGCTGATTGAGGAGGTCTGGGTCTTTATGCAACCAGGGTTCTGTCGAACCCAGCAGTTCCAAAACATCCCGGGGCAGTCCTTGAGGGACTCAGAGGAATGCAGGGCTATGTGCAGAGACTCATTGTGGGGCTTCATTTATATATGTTGGTAGGTGCTCAAAACAAGGCAGAAACATGGGGGCCGTGTGCAAAAAACACAGTCTCTAAATGGTAGGGCCCAAAAGGTACTGTATACATCTGCTGTTACTGCCTGAAAATCTTCTGTTTCCTCACTGCATTGTGCATGTTTTGTGATGCACGCTGTCTAAACTTCTGTGCTATAAATTTAGACGTTGCACAGTTCCAACTCACTGAGAGCTGTGCGGTGCCAGAAGGAGACAGCAGTTCTGATGATGGTGGCAGCCTTTCCGCCTTCCTCCCTGCAGGTGGGATGTTCTGAGTGAGAGCCCCCCTCCCTAAGTTTCTGAAGGAAACAGGGCTCCATTCTGAAGAGATGTACTCTCCAAGATAGGTTCTGAGAAGAACTTCTCATCTCTTCCCCTGCTTCAAAGGGGAACCAACCCTGCAAATTCCTTGGCCCAAAAATGCTTGTAATTCACTGTTTTTGATCTGATTGGATGAACATCATCACCCATATGAATTACAGATCACTGCCTACGGGATCTAAAACCTTACTTCATTCAATCCATCTCCAGAGGCTTCTTCTGTAGCCACATCCCAGAAATCTATAGCTAGGGCCTTCCATAGCACAACCATGGCCATAGCAAATTCCCACTATCTAATAACCCCATTCATTAATGATCCAAGTTAAATGAATTATTAATTTGGGGAAACTAAGGATAAGAAGGAACTAGTTGTCTTGAAATGGAAAATACTGAGGACTTAACAATCTCACAGAGAAAATTAAAATAATCCATGAATGCATTCTAATCGCTGATCAAATCCCCTGGTGTCCTCTGTACATCATCAGTCTCTACGCAGTGCTGCATGAAATCAAATATGTTCCATAGGGTTTCACTTTTCAGAAGGATCTAGCTACTTAAATAAGTAGATATGGGTTGAAATTTAACACAGTTGAATACCAAAATTTGACCACTCAAAATGATGGTAACCCCCCCGAGTGAGATTAGATTAGGGAAGGGACGTTGCATTTTCAAACTTAGGCACTCCTAGAACAGGCCTAAATCTAACTGTTCAGACTTTGAGGGGCTATATATAAATTTCTTTTTAACTGCAAGCTTGGCCACCTAGTTTGGGCTTGGAATAAACTTAATTTAGTTGCCTGAAATCACAGCAGCTAAATCAGATATTCAGCCGGTCTAAAAATCAGCCCTTGCCTCCTTTGCATGTTTGGAGCTAGACTCAAAGTGGTTTTCACAAATCACCTGAATTCAAAGTTGAGTACAATAGGAGTAGGCATTAATCAATAATATAATTGCATAATTCTTTGAATCCAAAGGCTTTCATATCACAGTGTGATTCTTGACTGTATTTTGAGTAATGCCATATTATCATTTTAAATTATTTGATTTGTATTCATGCTATCTACAAGTGTCCATGGTTGATTCCAATAAAACATCCATAATAAAATCAACAAAGACATACATACTTTTAAACATAACGCACAAAATACAGAAAACATCATAATTTCCCTCTTCTATAAATGAACATTCCAAAAATTCCTGGATATCAGTATTGTGTATCATGCAAGTTATCAAAGCCTGCCATGAACAAGTAGGCATTCAGGAAGCAGCTTAAAGCCTATCACTCTGTGTCCTTTCACTGATAAAGCTGCTTTCCATACAGCTACTAGCATGGCTTGGTTAATTTCCTTGTATCTAAGTAATAAGAATTAAATTTGGGCTCAAAGTTTGGGCGCATAACAGTATTAACTGAGCCATTAGGAGCCAATGTCAGACCTTCAACTGTGGAGTAACATGGGCCTTTAGTGGAAGGGCAGGCAGTGAATAAAGTCACTGCTGCATTCTGTACTAACTGTTAAGCTTTTAATACTGTCCTGACCCCGCCTAGGGCCAGTGACTCTAGAGCAAGGGTGGCCTCTACTTTGTCTTCAAGTGTCCTTTTTGACTAAGGTAGCAGCAAGGTACGCTGGGAGTTGTAGTCTAGGTTTACTATCAAACGAAGGTGTTGTGGCACGAGGGTCATTTGAACAGATAAATTTTTATTTGGGGTTTTCCCTTTCACACATAGATTCTTGGCTCAAAACATGACACGGATTACTTTCCAAAACAATAGGAAACAGGAGCAATTCAAAGTTAGAAAATAAAGCATATGGCACTGTTTCTTCACAGCAAACATTCAGGAGAAAACAACTTTGCATTACCTTCATGCAAAGGTTGTCTAACGTAGGTCCAAGTGATCAATCTCACATAAGGAACAATCCATCTCACAGATATCAGTTGTATCAGGAGTGCTTTCTACATCAACAATCATCTCCTCGCTATAATCATTATAACTCTGCTTAGGGGAACTTCTAGACTGCAGGTCACTGAGAACGTCTTGCAGCTGTTCAATAAAGTTGTCCCTCTGATTGGCAGTAACTTTCTCTAATGCAGGAAACTGATTCTTACGTAAGCTCTTAGCAACAGCCTTTACGTCTGTTTCAAAACACTTACTAAGAATGTTTCTGACTGGAACTGTTTTCGCAGCAGTGCTCTCTCTGCTCTTATTAGCACTGTTCTTTAACTGCTGTACAATCTCCTCAGCAAGTCTCTGGCTAGGAATTATGGCAGACGTACCTTTCTCACTCGCAATGCCTTTTCTGTAATCAGAGCTTTCCTCCCTCGTATAGGTAAACTCTTCTACCTTTTCTTCAGGTAGTTTCCACAGAGGTTTTGGCTTTGCTTTTAGTGCTCCTGAGGTAAAGGAAATGGACCTTCCAGAATCCTCCTTTGCTAGTTCTGGGTTCCTAAGTTTCCCTCTTTGCTGCTCTCCTCTTTGCCTTCCTTGCCTGCGTTGCTCTGTCTGCTGTCGTTGCTCGCCTCGTGGCTTCTGTGTGCTCTCTCTCTCTCCACCTCTCTTCCTGAACTCTAGCTCTGAAGCAGGTTTAAAACAGCTTCCTTCAGCAGCCACACCCCTCTGGCTACTCAGGTGCAACTCATTAGAGTTCCACTCAGCTCCTACGTCACTGCTATAGCTGGGCTCAGTTCTAGTTAGAAGCTTTCGGTTTCTATGGGAACCTGACTTGTCCTTACTCTTAAAGGTACAATGCTCATTATTTTCCCAATCCATCTGCTCAGCATTGCTGTCATTATCACAATACATAAGCAGGCAAACTAGCATACAAGTAATTGCAAAGCAGGAAAACTAGCATACAAGGACTTTATTTAACCTAAAATTGAAGCACAGTTCAAAGTAGCTCAGGATTTAGTAGATGCTTTAATTAATGTAGACTAATACAAAAAAGTGGGGCCACTATGATGAATAAACACATTTTAAACTGCACCCCAGAAACCATGTATTTTTAACAGATATCCAATAGCATCCCTGAAAACTTTCAGTCACCAACAAGGACACAATAAAGTATAGGTGTGGCATGTGAATTATATTAAGGGCCTCAGATGAAAGAACCTGGCTCCTGTTTAGCGTTACAGCAGTATCAATATACTATTGAAAGTACAGATAAAAAACCCACATCTATCATTCATCGGCCCAACCTAAGCGTTTTTTATTTTGAAATGCATTTAAAAGAAAAAAAACACATAGCTGACAGTTGTAGCAGTGCTTATACCAACCCATCAAGCACTGGACGTAATGGGAAGTACAGTTTCTTCTCAAGACAGCAGTTACCATGAAGCCAAAACCTCTTGCGACTGAAAAGATGGGTAAATTTACAACCATACAAAGTACGGTTAATCCAAAGAAGCTCCATTTTATTCTCAGCAAACTATAGTCTAAACGGCCTGAAGTTAAACCTGGAATATCTTGGAGATCTTCAAAGGGCAAGGAAATTTGGATATCATCTGCATACTTCCACTCCCGCAACCCTTTGGCACAGAATAGAGCAGTTAGAATCTGCATGTAGATATTAAACAATATTGCTAATAAAAACGAGATCTGAGGGACATCTAATGAAAAGGCAACCAAAAAGCTCCAACACATGCACAACCACTTTCTGCTGTCACTCTTGCTAAGAAACAAACAAAACCAAGAGTGAAACACTGTCACGTATCCCTAAATCACTGGGATGCTCTACCAATATATAGGTCACTTTTTAGTCTGACTAGTGATAATATTTTTATCATTGTTGGCTGTCGCACTTTAAAACTACATATATTCATTGTCATTATTCAGATAGGTAGCGACGCGGAATATTTGTGTAATATAGTCACTGATGGTAGTTATGCATATATCAGCTATATAACTGCTTAGCTTTATGAAGAGGGGCTGAATATTGTCGCAATCCATACAGTAAAGCAAAATGGCCCAGCAATGAGAGAGGGGATCATGGACTTAATACATTTAACGGCAGTCACTAAGGGTAATTTCATAAGAACATAAGATATGCCACACGGTGTCAGACCAAGGTCCATCAAGCCCAGTATCCTGTTTCCAACAGTGGCCAATCTAGGTCATACGTACCTAGCAGTTTCCCCAAGAGACACAGGTTCCACAATGCTTGTATTGGGTCAAGCATTGAAACCCTGAGTCCCTTTTTAATAATGGTTTATGGACCTTTCTTCCAGGAACTTGTCCTAACCTTTTTTAAACCCTCTTACTCTTACTACATCCTCCGGTAACTAATTCCAGAGTTTGATTACATGTTGAGTGAAAAAAATATTTTCTCTTATTAGTCTTAAATAGTTTACCCTGTAGCTTCATTGCATGTCCCCTAGTCTTTCTATATTCTGATAACAACATAAACAGTCAATCTACGTTTACCCGTTCCACTCCGTTCATTAATTTATACACTTCTATCATATCTCCCCTCAGCCGTCTCTTTTCCAGGTTAAAGAGCCCTAACCTTTTTAGCCTTTCTTCATAGGGGTATCCTTCCATCCCCTTTACCATTTTGGTGGCTCTTCTCTGAACCTTTTCTAATAACTCTATATCCTTTTTAAGATACGGCGACCAGAATTGCACATAATATTCAAGGTGCGGTCTCACCATGGAATGATATAGAGACATTATAATATCTTTTGTTTTATTTTACATTCCTTTCCTTATGATACCTAGCATTCTATTTGCTCTCTTGGCCACCGCTGCACACTGGGCTGAGGGTTTTAACATGGTATCCACAATGACGCCTAAATCTTTTTCCTGGGTGGTGGTTCCTAATGTTGGAACCTTGCATCGTGTAACCATAGTTTGGGTTGTTCTTCCCTAGGTGCACGACTTTGCACTTGTCCATATTAAACTTCATCTGCCATTTTGATGCCCAGTCTTCTAATTTATCAAGCTCCTCTTGCAATATTCCACAATCCTCTTAGGTTTTAACAACTTTAAATAGTTTTGTGTCATCTGCAAATTTGATAACCTCACTCGTTATTCCCTTTTCCAGGTCATTTATGAATGTCAAAGAGCAGCAGACCCAGCACAGATCCCTGGGGTACACCACTATTCAACTTTCTCCATTGGGAAAATTGGCCATTTAGCCCTACCCTCTGCTTTCTATCTTTTAACAAGTTCCTGATCCACAATAGTACACTGCCTCCTATCCCATGACTCTTTAGTTTTGCCAAAAGTCTCTGATGAGGGACCTTGTCAAAGGCTTTCTGAAAGTCCAAATATACGATATCAACTGACTCACCTTCGTCTACTTGTTTATTCACGCCTTCAAAAGAACATAACGGATTAGTAAGACAAGATCTTCCTTGTCTAAAGCCTTGTTGGCTGTCTCCCATTAAGCCATGACTACATGTTCAGCAATTTTGTTCTTTATGATGGTTTCTACCATTTTCCCGGTACTGACATCAGGCTCACCGGTCTGTAGTTTCCCAGATCACCCCTGGAACCCTTTTTAAAAATTGGCATTACGTTGGCCATTCTCCAATCTTCAGGTATTACAGATGATTTTAATGAGAGTTCACAGATTACTAATAGCAGGTCTGCAATATCATATTTAAGTTCTTTCAAAACCCTTGGATGTATACCATCCGGTCCAGGTGATTTGCTACTCTTCAGTTTATCAAATAGTTTTAATACATCTTCCCGATATATCGATATTTCCTTCAATTCTTCCGCACCTTTAAATACCACTTCAGTCATGGGTAACATCCGTACATCTTCCTCAGTAAATACCGAAGCAAAGAATTCATTCAGTCTCTCCGCTATCACCTTGTCACCTCTTAGTGCCCCTCTAACCCCTCTATCATCTAATGGACCAACTGACTCTCTCACAGGTTTTTTGCTACGAATGTACTTGAAAAAGTCTTTTATTACGTGTTTTTGCTTCCGCAGCAAGCTTCTTCTCAAATTCTCCCTTTGCCTGCCTTATCAATGCCTTGCATTTAACTTGCCAGTGCTTGTGCTGTTTCCAGTTTTCAGCATTTGGCTCTTTTTTATATTTCAAGAAAGATTTATTTATTTTTTTATTTATTTAACAGTTCTTCTATACCGCTCTATTTTAGATCAGAGCGGTTTACATTCAACATCAACCATACAACACAGGAACCCTGAGTTGTATTTACAATAAACAGGAGATCAACTTGGAAGTAACTGGGGGGAACTATGTACATTGTATAACATATCTACATCTTATTTACACTGGGGGTCCTGATTCCATTTCAGTGGGTATCTTCTTTTTTGGCAACAATTTCGTAAACTCCCGTGGAGTCAACGCACAAATTTGAGACCTATTTATAAAGTGAAGTATGCATGTATAGAAATTTTTAAATTAAAGAAATATGCATGAGACAGATTTGCATAAAACTGAAGCTTTGTGTATGTAAATCTCTTGCATGTATATTTATTAGCGATATCCTGAAAACCCATGACTGGAAGTTGCCTACCCTTGCAATGAAAAATGGAATGATGAAGAATGTTGTACAAAATTAGCCATCTACACTGGCTATCTAATATGTTTTGAGTTCATGACATTCATACACTATCTCTTGAAAATAAGGAGGGTAGTATTGTATTGGGTTCTGGAGACAGAGTGAGCCAGTGGAGTTTCCTGAGGACTAGGTTAAATTACTGAAAACATGTTTTATATGAAATGCATGCACAAATGTATGATATTGTAAATAACGTCATGGGACGAAAACCCTTATTTAATCTGCTATTAGCCCTGTGGTGGAGTATTGGAGTATTTTCATGTGCTAATGAAGAATTATGGCAATAAAGCTAATGGAGACATAGAAAATGCTGAGATGAAATAAGCAGAGCTAAAGGAAGGATAAAAGTGAAGCAGAAATGAGAGTGGTAATGGCAGGTAATCATTACAATGATGTTGTTTGAATGGCCCAGTGTTCTCCATTGTAAGGCCTGTGAGTCAATGGGGTCTAGCACCCACCACACAGCTAACACTCACTATGAGCCATGCAAAGAAATGTGTCTACCGCCTTAGTCCTGGAAGCAAACAGAGCAACTTTTCCAGAGAGGACAACTGACAGCAACGGGCTGATATTCAAAACCCTTATCCGGAGAGCCCATGGGGGGGGGGGGGCATCTGGATAAGGGTGCCAAGTGAAATATTCAGCAGCACTATTTGGATAGCACCACGGAATATCTCCACAGACCACCCCAGCACTATCTGGGCATGGTCCATGGGGGCTGGGGGGGGGGGGGGCAAGGATTATACCACCATTATCTAGATAAGTGCTGACTTTATGCAGATAGCAACAATTTTCACACAGCACTTATCTGGATAAATGAGACCGCATGAAAAGCAGGCCTGAGTTGCTATCTAGATAAAGGAGAACTGAAAATCATCGTTATCCAGGTAAGGATGGCACATATCTGGAAAGTGCACTCAATACAGATATTCAGCAGCAGCTACTACCTGGTTCCTGCCGCAGAATGTCTTACTGATATGTACATGTTGCGGCTGACCACTATGGCATTTTAATATTGGCCCTTTTGAATACTGGGCCCTAAACCTCTGGGGAAGATGAGTGAGGATTAACCACCTGACTTTGAGGAGATGAAAATGTGCATAGGATAGGAAGGGTGGGTAGGGTTGACGCCGATTAGGATGGGATTGGAGGAAGATCAGGGGTGTGGGAAAGGAGCTGAAGATTGCTAAAGGAACAAGCTGAGAAAAGAGTGTAGGTGGCTAGACAAACGAGGGGAGGAAGGAGAGAACGGTGGATGCTTTAATTATCTGAGTGGCTCCGAGTACACCTAGCCATCAGGCCATGCAGCAGCAGAGAGGACATGCTTTGACCACATTGTAGGATTGCACCCCCCAGCTCAGGGCACTAGCTGCACGGTCCTGGCATGCCCATTAGTTTATTTGCCACAGTGGCTCCAATGTGAAAAACAGTGAAGAGCGCTGAAATAGCCAATACATTTGCCAGACCTCTTAACACGAATGCTTCCTCCTGCGAACCCTCTAACTAGGTCTGCACTGCAGAGCATGAGGTCTCCATGAAAACGAGAAGAAATGCTGATGTGTCTAATCACATAAATATCAGAGGAATCTGCTTATAGAGCAGTGGGGTTGGGATCGTTTTTCATTGATGAAAAGGGAGTTGATTTTGTACCTGTATCTCCTCAGACTGACAGGCTTGGCAGTTCTTTGGCTTTCATAGTGATGGATAGGCTGTGTCGGAAATGATAGATAGGTATTTTCCTAAAGGACTTGACATGACATTTGCAAAATGAAATAGAGGTCTGCTGAGAAGTTGGTATGAAGTTTTCAGAACAGTGGTTTGGAGTCTAAAACATTTATGAAGTGTTTAAAAAAAATATATATATATGTAGACAGAGAGGGGGGTGGGTGTTGTGAATAAAAATACTTCCAGTCAGAATCTAAAATCATGCCCTAGGTGTGCAACATACCCTTGTGCAGCTGGAGTTTATGTGAATTGCAGGTCTTGCTCTCTTTCTCAGCCATGGAATACATTCTGTCTCTCTTAAGTATCTCCTACTTTCATCATCTTTTTTAGGGCTCGCTATAAATACATTTGACTTTATTTCACCCCTCAATGCATCAATTGCCCATATAAAAATCAGGCCTTGTCATAGGAAAATGCATCAAGTTATGTGCATATAACCTGTCTACGTATAACTTTATGTAACTGAGCAGAATTGCTCCTGGATGGAGGTAAAAGTTTGCATTTATGTGCATACTTTTGAAGTTATGCACAGACTCCAGAAAATCTATGAATATCAAAGTGCAGGTACACATATAAGCACATCAATACCAGGAAGTAATTTCAGAACCGAAGCTCATGCATTTAGGCTGGTGCGTCTTTCTGAGACCACTTTCCTCTGCTGCTCCAAGATGGTGGGATTATCTTCTTCTCTTAGTTCTTGGGGAGGAAAGGCGTGTCCTCTTCTTTCAAGCAGCTTTGAACAGATGGTTGCGTATGTCATGTGAGCTCACGGGATGTCTTGATCCAGTTTTATTTCTGTTACAGGCTCTGCAGAATTCTGGGTTGCTTTGGTCTGCCATTTGGTATTTGTGTTTTCCCTCTCTTATGATTTTTATGTATGTTAGAACCATAACCCACGGAGAGAAAGCATTGCTTGGATTGGTGGAGAACAAGTATTTGCTAAAGTACTATTTCCACGTGTGCTCACTTATAAACTTACCCCCATACATGCATGTTAAATTTGTAGCAATGCACATGCTAAAAATATTAGAACAAGAGGTTGTTTTGTTTTTTTTTAAGTGCAGGTATTCATGCTATGGTGATTTTGCTTTGGTGAAAACGCTTCGTAGACTGAAACTCCTTACTGTTTCAGCTTTAATGACAAAGAACAAAAAAGAATCTAACCATAGCTGTTTCCATTAGATAATTCAGTCTTAACACCACTGTGTGATTCCTGCTTTACAAAGAGCTTCCTCGTTCTGCCGTTTGAATGTAAGCCTCTGAAAATCCAGGCGTCCTCCGGTATGCCTCTATCTTATTTCCACAGTCTTGTCACTATTTACCTTTTCCTACTGAGGAGTGGCTGCCATTTATCATAGGGGACAGTGATCCTCTAAGAGTAACAGTGTTAAGCCTGAATAAAATAATATTTTAAGTACTACAGTTATGATAGAAATGCAGCTCGAGTGAGACAGCAGAAGGTCAGCACTTGAACAAGAATCAATCGGAGATCACATCACTTTGGCTCATAAATTTTGACTAATTTAAGAACTTATTCAGTTTGTAATTATTTTCTTGTCTCTTTACTCATCCTGGCTGGAAGGTTCTGTGGTCAGTACCTGTCATTGCTTGTTGTACTCAAGAACCTTGAATACCAGCGGTTCTAATGTTTTATGGTATTTTACTGCACTTTATGGTACTCATTTATGACAAGACCAGGATGACATAAACTGCCATAAAGCAAAGCAATGCAATCACAGCAATGACCATAAATCAAGGTGGCAACAGAAAAAGGTCATAAAAGGAAAGAATATTGCAGAAAACAGAGCAGTCAAGTTTAGAGTTAGGAGCAATGGGGGTTAGATGTACCCAGGAGGGCTGAATGTGGATTGCAAGCAAATCTGAAACCCCTGAATTTGAAACCTGTCAGATGAACAGAGATTCTTTTTTTTGCCATAGTCCAGATTATTTTTAACCCCAACAGTTTCCTTTTATTCCTTGGGATTTCCAGCTCATGGGAAATAAGGCTGGCATCTAGCACCATGAACTGTCCTTTGCAACGACCCATGGATTTCTACCACAACCACTTCCCCTCCCCTCGTCCCCGCCTCCCCTATTTGGGTCCCCTACCAGTCTGCTTTAATCCAGTCATTCTGGAAAATCCTCGACCAGGGGCCAGGGCTCTTGCCAGAATCCTTCAATCATGGACCCTAAATTTGGCCAGCAAGTGTTGCCATTGTGTTTATGTTTGTTTATTACATTTGATATACCGCCCTTGGCTGACTTAAGGAGCATGAGCTGAGAATCCAACCTAGATCCTTCCATGGTGGTCATGCACTGTACTGTGCTGGAGGCCAACCTATGAAGGGGCATTTTAGAAAGTATACCTAGGTGCTATCTGGGATGTCCAGGACAAAATGTCCCCAAAAACTGCCAGAACA
This sequence comes from Ichthyophis bannanicus, assembly GCA_033557465.1. Classification (NCBI taxonomy): domain Eukaryota; kingdom Metazoa; phylum Chordata; class Amphibia; order Gymnophiona; family Ichthyophiidae; genus Ichthyophis; species Ichthyophis bannanicus. The sequence goes on along the minus strand of CM066049.1, from coordinate 110,021,001 downwards.
TTTAATCTGGGAGCCAATTTTAGGAATGTAGACACCCTCAATATGGATGCTGTTGGGAGTATCTACATTAATGTTCGTGCAACTGCATCATAGTCCAGAGATGTGTCCCAGCCTTTCCATTCAAGAAGTGGTGACATTTTGCATCATGACAACCATACAACAGGTATCTCCAAATCCTATCAGCTCTCTTCACTAATGTGGACTGCACTGAGGATAAAACAGTTCCATCTCCTCTATACCCTCCAACTGCTTTTCTGGGAAAACAAGCACTTTTCAGATGCCTATTTGTGCCCTGAAGCAGGTATAGACATGGGTGGGATTGACGACATGCCTATTTCTGAAATTGGGCATCCATATCTAGGGTCTCTAGAACATCCCTGACATGGCCCCATCCATGCTCCTGTATAGTGTAGGGACTGCTCAGGAGCCATTTTGCAAAATGGTTCCAGGGGCGTCTCCATGACTTCCATATCTGCATACTCATTGACAGATGTCCAAGATTAGAGCTTCTAGAACGACCTTCTTAATGTGCATTTTTAATCTCCGTGAAGCAAGCACTTGCCCACATCTTTCTAAAGATAAACGTAAGTCGAGTGAAGGCTCATTGTTTTCTTTTTCTGTTCTTTTTTGTTGAAGGGAAAAGGCACCATTTGGGTACAAACAAAACATACAATATAGCTTCGAATGTTTAAATGACCATAATCTGCAGCTTTCATCAATATGAAGACTCCACTTTTACAGCAAATTCTTTTGTCTCCTTTTCCATTCCTATAAACCATATCTGAAGCACTGTTACAAATCATCATACAAGCACAAACACTCATCTTATCTCATGATCCATATTGACTGTGATGTCATCATAAGAGGATTAACACTGAATTATAGTCTGAATCTCTTTAAACGGTAAGCACTCAGCAAAATATTAACATGCCCGTTTAACATTTAAACCAAGCAACACAAAAGCTTATATGCATTTCACAGCATTTCTGCTGTGAAATGCATATAAGCTTTTGTGTTGCTTGGTTTAAATGTTAAACGGGCATCATAAGAGGATTGGCAGGAAATAATTTTACTAAATAGATCCTTAGTCTTCACTGCCAGACCTTGAGGGCCACCAATGGGTCAGGTTCTCAGGATATCCCTAATAAATATGCATGAGAGAAATTGGCATGCCTACTACCTCCATTGTTTGCAGATATTTCTCATGCATATTCATTACAGCCATCTTGAAAAACTGACTCACTGGTAACCTTCAAGAACTGGGAGAAAAGACCACTGAAATAGACAGATGGCACACTACACGCACACAGAATAGACCAATGCTCCGAAAAAGGCTGGTCATTGGACTAGAAAGGACAATTTACAAACTTCCATAACAACTTAAGAAAATGCACTAATCAAAAAAGCATGCAAATGTTATAAGCAGGGCCAGCCCTATACATATGTGAGCATGTTGTTGGCACCCTTCCAGTCCCCACTTGATATGAGGCCCCACGCCAACCGTATGTTGCGCCCATGCAGGCTCTTAGTCTCCCTTTGCTTGTGCTGCCGCTTTAACAGGCGAGCCAGTGAGGGACTAGCTCAGGGCGTAGAACTTTTAAGGGCGCCTGAAGCCTCTTTCACTGATTCGCCCTTTAAAGCGGCTAAGCACAGCTAGGGAGCATTCTCCTTTGCCCTCGTGGCTATGCTGCTTTAAGAGCTGCTGGACCATGGTGTTTCTAAAGGTAGTAGAAAGCATTTCCTATTTCATGCAAGAAACAAGTGAATGATGACCAGTGCTGGGGAGAGGCTGGGACTGTGGGGGATGGGGGGTGGGGGTGGAAGGACTGGAAGATTGCCTACACTGAGGATGAGACTGGGACTGGAACTGGGGGCCAGACAGTGGGGGAGAGGGACTATGATTGTAACGGAGCTGACACAGGATGGTATTTATTTATTTTATTTAACAGGTTTTATATACCGCTTTATCATTTCAATCAAAGCAGTTTACATTGAAACTTAAACTTGGTAATGTACATTAAACAGGGAAATTGATAACTTGGCTTTTTCTGAGGCAATGGAGGGTTAAGTGACTTGCCCAAGGCCACAAGGAGTGCTAGTGGGAATCGAACCCTGGTCTCTGGGTTCCCAAGCCAGTGTTCTTAACCAGGCCCTCAAAAATTGGGCCCCTTATTCTTATAGTCTATTTGCTTGATATACTATGTTTCATAATTCATCAAAGTGATTAACAATAAAATTATTAAGAAGTGGAAATGAAAATGCAATAAATTAAAGAATAGAAAAAATCTGTTAAAATTTAGAGGACGGAGGAGGGTAAGGTAAGGGAATCTTAGATCTGGTAGAGATTAAAAGCACAGGGGGCTACCAACCACTTCCCTTGAGAGGCCATTCCATGCATCTACCACCCTTTCTTTGAAAAATAATTTTCTGATGTTAATTCTGACTCGATTCTACTGAAGTTTCATAATGTGACTCTGTGCATTAGAGTGCGGTTTTCCTATTTATTATATCTTAAAAATATTTATATAGGTCTAAAGAGAATTTCTGATGTAGACTATGGGCCCGATTTTGAGAGGCGACTTGTGGAGCTGCAGCCCCCCAAGCCATCCAGTCCTTATTCCCCCTCCGATTCTCCCTGCACAGCCAGAGTAGTAGTACAAGGAGAGCCAGTGGAGGGCGGGAGGGGGCAGGCTGAGGTCAGGTCACAGCACTGTATATCCTGTGGGGTCAGGGAAAATGTGCTGCTTAGTCCACTTCCATGGTGGAATAAGCGGCTTTAACTGGGCATTCGGGGCCAGGAAACCCCCCCCCCCCAGACGCTGGGACTGGGGGCAGGTAGGTCCCCGCCATCCGATCCTGGCCCTGGCTGTCCAGATTTGGGTCAGGTGGCGGGGAAACAGAGGGTAGGTGCTGCAGGAGTCAGGGGGCCTGCTGGGAGGACATCCCCACGAGTCTGCAGGGGCACACCGGGCTGTCTCAGGGCCCGATTCTGTATGCCGCGTGAATGTTTTGCTCCCGTGTTACCGAATCGGGTCCTAATGGACCCATCCTGCTTAGGGCCGCCTGGACATGCCCCTTTCTGAATCAGGCTCTATGCATCAATTGGCAAACTTTCTCTGGACCTCCACAATCCTATTTATATTAATTCGGACTTTCTACACTTCAAATTCATGCTTACCTCTTTCCAGTCAGCCATAGCACTCGCCAAACAAGTCTATTATGTCCATCTGACTATCTCTCTTGCCTCTGAACCTTGCCATCTCTTTACGACTCTCAACTCTCTTCTCAAGGTGCCTCTGCCTCTGACCCCTCCTTCCCTTTCTGCCCAAACCTTGGCTGACTATTTCCATGATAAAATCCACAAGATCACCCTCCAATTCCCCACAAGGTCAGCTATTTCCCCTCTTCCCTCTCTTCACTTCCAACTTTTTCTCTCAACCTCTATTACCCTTTCTTCTTTTTCTATAATATCTGAGGAGGAAACCACACAACTTCTTTCCTCCTCCAAACTCACTACCTACTCCTCTGATCCCATTCCCACCTGTCTCCTAAGCCCCATCTCCTCCTCTATAGTTCCTTCCATCTCTCATATTCTCAACCAGTCGCTCTCCACTGCAACTGTCCCTGCAGCCTTCAAGCATGCTGTGGTCACACCTCTCCTCAAAAAAAACCCTCACTAGACGCTACCTGTCCTTCTAACCTTTGACCCATCTCCCTCCTCCCCTTCATTTCTAAACTACTTGAACATGCAGCTCGCTGCCATGGCCTTGACTTTCTCTCCTCTCAAGCCCTTCTGGATCCTTTGCAATCTGGCTTTCATCCTTTACATTCTTCTGAAACGGATCTTGCCAAAGTCTCCAGCAAACCTGTTCCTGGCAAAATCCAAGGTCCTTTACTCAGTCCTCATCCTGCTTGATCTTTCAGCTGCTTTTGACACTGTTGACCACCACCTTCTCCTCGATACCTTGACCTCACTTGGTTTTAAGGTTCTATCCTGGTTCTATTCAAATCTCTCCCATTGTACTTTCAGTGTCTGTTCTGGTGGATCTTCTTCTACTACTATCCCACTCTCAGTTAGTGTACCCCAAGGGTCTGTCTTGGATCCACTCCTTTTCTCTCTCTATTCCCAGTTCCTTGGTGTGCTCATCTCTTCCCATGGCTTTCAGTACCATCTTTACGCTGATGACTCTCAGATCTACCTCTCTACACTTTAAATCTCTCTGGCAATCCTAGCCTGGATCTCTGCCTGCCTTTCTGACATTGCTGCTTGGATGTCTCACCGCCATTTGAAATTTAATATGGCCAAAACCGAGCTTCTTATTTTTCCCCCTAAACCCTCTTCTCCCCTTTCTCCTTTCTCAGCCTCTGTGGATAGTGCTCTACTCCTCCCTGTTTCCTCGGCTCGTCTTTGACTCCTTCTCCACACACATCCAACTGATAGCTAAACTTATCATTTTTTTCTTTATAACATCAACAACATTTGCCCATTCCTTTCTAAACACACTACTAAGACACCCCGCTCTTCTGGCAGATCGCTTCTATCTGTGCCTTTTTCTTCTACTGCCAACTCCAGACTTCAATCCTTCCACCTTGCTGCTCCTTATGTCTGGAACAAACTACCTGAATCTATATATCAGGCTTCTTCTCTGGTCCTTGTTAAATCCAGGCTGAAAACTCACCTCTTTGTTGCCGCTTTTGGATACTGATTTGCCTAATTTCCTTTGTGTTTCCATACCATTCCCTCTAGATTTGTCCTTGTCCACAGCTGCTGTGTGGTCTGTCTTGATTAGTTTGTAAGCAGGGACTGTCTCTTCATATGTGTGTGCAGTGCTGTGTACACTTTGTATGCTATACAATTTTTCAGTAATAGTAGTAGTAGGTTTAGCCTTTAGAATTAGACAAAGTAATCTCATTGACTCTCAATTTTTCAGCATGACAAGCCAATAATGTATATCCTAGTCTACTCTAATGCAGTTTCTTCAAAAAGGACTAACATAAGATGATGGTACATTATACTATTTATGAAGTGCTGTAGAAAAACACTAACATACATCAATATCTCTCCTTTTTTTTATCATATCCTCCAACTTGTTTCTCCATTCCATCAACATAAATATTTAGTTACATATGTATTGAGGTTTATCTTAGAAGCCCCCTTTGCATTTTAAACATGGATGTGCTGGCACATGGCATGCATGTGGAAAATGTGATTTTAGAAAAGCCGTGATTTATGCGTGGATGTATCTAGTATGCGGTTCTATACGCATGATTCAGAGGAGCATTCCAAGGAAATTTCATGGCGTGACTTGAGAGGTGCCGGTGTCTGCATTTGTATAATATATTTCAGAAGAGGCCAGCAAAATAGAAGGTGGAATTTGTAAACATATCAATTTATACTTGTTATGAACAGCAAGGAAACGCCAGCCTTTTCTTGGACCTGAGGGTGCTGTTCATGACTTGGGGAGCTTTACTTGCGGCGCTTTGTCCTGACTGTATCCACGTAGGTAAGCTGTTAAACACCTTTTGTGTCTTTCTCAAAACTGTTTCTTTTTACGCACCTCATCTCTCCATTCCCCTTCCCTGCTCGCCCATACTCCTCGTGTCTGTCTTCCTGATCCTGGGCATTCTTGTGCATATATGACCCTATTGTCTGTCTGTTCCTCTCTGTCTGAGTGTCCCCAAGCACTCTGCATTTCTGTCTCTGGCTGGCTCCCTGCTGCCTCTATGCCTGACCTGGCCCCATTTCCCCTTTCTCCATCAGAATTTGCAGTACTTATATAACCAGAATCCTGGTCAACTGGTAATTTGAGCAAGGACAGTCGAAACCATTAATTCACGTTCCCACTGTCAGTTTATATATGGTTCCGACCCACTTCGGGCTCTCTACCTCACTTAAGCAGTTATTAGAACTGTCTGTTAATTGCAAACATCTGAAATCATTAGAAACTGATCAAGCACAAAGGCATTGACCCATGCGAAACAACGGCTGCTTAGCCAGCGAATAGTCTCACTGCAAAAGAATGTCCGTGTTTATAGTAACCAGAACCTAAACCAGGGTGTTCATTGACATAGCCCTCCATTTGTATACAAGGGCCCTGACATCTATCAGTTCCGAAGTGCATGATTTATCCACTGCTATATCCTGAAACTGACAAGCCAAAGATTACAGCTTAACCTACATGAAAGCAGAGGCCATGTGTATTCCTAAAATAAATATTTAGTAACCTACAAGTTCTGGTTAATATTAATACGTGACAAGAAGCAGTCAATTTAAACATACTGCATGCCAAAACCTACTAGTGCTATGTAATTCATTTTTCATGGATGGTACCAGGACAATAATTTCTCCTCCTTTCTATGGTACTGTTGGGCTTACACTATATTTTGCCTGTTACTTTATTGCCCCATTGTCAAAATGAAACAGAGGGGTCCTTTTGCTAAAGGGTGCTATGGTATTGCACCTATTCCACCCATAGCACTCAAACCATGCGTGTTAGCTGCAACACCACCATGTTAAATGTTGGGGGCATGTGGCTGCACTTACTACCATCTCCATAGGTGGATGTAAGTGCACCTGCGCTGACTGCTTGTCTCGCTGTTAGCACAGGTGCGCCGACCACAAGGCGCTTACCTCACTCACTCTCTGCTCCAACCAGCCCACTTGCAACCCCAATGCATGTTGCACAGTTTAGCATGGAAACTGGGCCCCACTAACAGTCAGTGTTGGTCACAGCAAGGGGTTAGCACGTGCTGTAACTCATGCTAACTGCTTAGCATCCTTTAGTAAATGGGTCTCAAAAGTGTCATTATTTACCTCTTGCAGGGCAATGACATGCAAAGAATATGACGGTTGGTTTGTTTTGGGGATTTTGATTCTGGCAGGTACACTTTCAATATTTTCAAAGGTAAAGTAGAACATCTCAATCGTAAAGGAAGCCATTCTATAATAAGACACAGGTTTAAAGCCCAAGAGAACACCTGTTCTATGAAGGCAATGTAGCTGCTTATACTGTACATCATTATAGACAGGCTTCCAGAGCCAGTCCCAGTGTGCAACTGAGTCAATGCTGACCCAGCACCTGAGATTTCTTGCCAAGGAGCAAGCCAAAGTAGATTTCCAAGCCTTTCTTCCATGCAGTGAGTTCCCAGCTCCTGGTATTCCAAGGTGGTTGCCCATCCAAGTACTAGCCAAGCCTAATGCTGCTTAGTAGCTGAGATCAGTCAAGAGCAGGTTCATTCAGGTCATCTGAAGACTTGGTCCCAACAGCACCCAAACTGAAATGCACCAATCTACTCCCGCTCCAAACTGACACCCTGAGAGCCTGCTTATACCCATTAATTAATGCACATGTATCCCAGCTTAATGCACATAAAACACCTTTATCAAGCGACCCCCAAAGTAGGGGAAAGGAGTCAGAAGCAACTGTAGCATTAAATGTATTCTTCCTGGTCGTCATAAATTGGCAAAATCATTCCCCTTTCCTTGTCTTTTATAGCATATGGTAACCAACGCAAAGTAATTGCAATATACTGTGAGGAAACTGTACTTGTGGAGAATAGCTTTATAACAAGGCATAGGAGCACATATGCGGCACCTACTGTAGGAAGGTAATGCATGTGCCTCTGTGCTTTTATAGAAGTACCTTGGGGAAAGGAGGCGCACACTTTTAAATCTGCCCCGAGGAGAAAGCATGGCATGCCTTGCCGAGCAGTGCTAAAAAAGACCAAACATAGTTTGAAACCAAATGACATATCTTGGGATCTTAATCAATAAAGGTCACATTGGGAGTTATGCAGGCAAAATGCCATCTTTAATTTCTCCCCCTTCTCTTCCCCCCCCCCCCCCACGCTTAACTTGTAACTGGAAAACTCACTGTGCACATAAGATTTAACTGATTAACTTCAAAAGAATCAAGGCGTATTCTAGGGGCGCGGCTTATAGATAACACTGAATAGCTTCACTATGCCATTATCTGGTTATTTATCTGCTTAAGTCTGATCTCATCCTAACTTAACCAGATAAGTTGACTGAATATTCAGCTGAAATTGTCTTCATCCAGATATCAAATATTGTACTCTAAATATTTTTCAGTGGGCATGTGAAAAATATTTTCTTAGAATAAAGTTCTGTTCTTCAAATGCAAGATAATTGACCATCTTATTTAGCGCTGATAATATCTTCTATGAAATGTTGTGGTCTGTGATCTCTAGAAATGTGTTCTCTGCATTGCGGGAGTTGTTACCATCAGGATCCAGTTTTATTACATTTTGAAAGGCCACTGTAAACCATCACTCTTTCATTCAGTGAATTATTATCCCTGTTGTCTGATTTTTATAATTCTGTTTTGGTTTGCTACACAATAGTGCCACGATGCTAAATTTTTATATATGATTAAAAGTTGATAATTAAAGTATGCTTATGAAAAATTGCCCTCCAAGCCGGTCTGAATGGAAATAAATCATTGTTTACTGGTGATTATATATCAATGCGATGCAAATTCCAGGACTTTCCTAGGTATGATATGTCTAGAAATTGTTAAGATTACATCTCCAAATAGCTAAACCGTAAACTTCAGATCAGGGTAGCCCACTAAAATCTAACATATACAGTAGTATTTGGGTTTCTATTGTAGTTCACAGACTCCCCATCCACTTCACCTATCCTCCAGAGACCAAATTTAAAAAACAGAACTCGGTGGTAATTCTCTGAAAAGAAAAAATGTTACCAGCTAAGTAGATTTTCCCTTCCACCTGCTCCAGGTCATTACAATACCCTAGCCACTTTACTGGACAGACTAGATGGAGCATATATGTCCTTATCTGTCATCATATTCTATGTTACTATGTTACTTCAACAGCAATTTGGAAAAGCAAAGAAGTTCAAAATATTTCCAGGTCAGGGACCGGCCCTAGAGTTGGTTCAAGGTGTTGGCACCCTAGGCAAACCTGAAACCTTATGCCCTACGCTGGCTGGCAGAATCTATTGTTTAGCTGCTGCCCTGGGCATCTCTCTGGTTTACCTGATGGTTGTGTTGGCCCTGTTCCAGGCATAACAGAAAATCACCACTGCTGGAACTGGCCCTGTTTTTATGTCAAAAAGTAAATACAAGAAAATAAATTAGGGGTACGCAAAAATGCAGCCTTGGGATAAGAGCTGAAAGACATTTTAGAGTCAAGAAATGGGCATTTTGGAGAAACTGTTTTAAAACTTAACAAGAGCTGTAGCGAGCAAAGAAATTGCATATTCCAAGTAGAATCTAGCATCATGGCCCAAATCAAAATGTTCAGTGGTGCATGCATGGGTAGAAAGTACACATATCCATTTCTTTGTACAAAATGTGTTGGATTTTCAAAGGGAGCACACCCACTTACTTCTGCTTTGAAAATTCTCCTAGCAAAATTATGCACTCGCATTTACACTGCTTCTCCAGGTGCACAATTTTTCTGGGTTAATTTATGTGCCTACCTTTAAATTTTCCAAATTATATGTTTAAGTGAAAGCCTGCGCAAGCCTGGCCCTCAGGAATGCCTCTCCTTGTTGCATGTAAACCTATATGCGTGCAAGCAACGTGCACCTACTTTTACTCGCACGTCCGGAAGGCAATTTTATAAAAGCCTATTTCCAAGGGTAGGGCTGGCCCTACCACTAGGTTAACTAGGCAGTTGCCTAGAGCACCAGTATTTAGGAGGGGCAGGAAGTAGAGTAGCATATTGCAGCAGTCGAAGAGAGAACTGAGAGGCTCTTCTGGGGTTCCCCACCACTCTTCCTCCTGCTTCTCCGTAAGGCCAGCACTAGGAGCACATTACAAATGTGTCCTTGGAGGAGCAGCACTTCCTGATGGGGTTTCATACGTTCTAAGGCCAGCATGAGGAGGTGCTGGCTCCATTACTATCTCTTTTGAACATTCTGATGTTGCCATCTTTCAGGTAAGGAGGGAAAGTGTAGGGGAGTGGCAAGTATGTCAGGGCCAGCAGGGTGGGCCTCTCGGGTACCCAGTACCCTTGTACCAACCCCATCCATGCACTGTTTTTCCCACAGAAATGGCTTTAGATATTATCGTCCTTGTGGGTGGCATGTTGTATTGTCTGAGAAACCATACACAAGATGGCATTTCATTAATTTTGTCTTGCAGGTTCAGCATTACTTTACAATGTGGCAAAGTTAGCTTTAAATCTTCTGGTCAAACTGTTCATCCATCTTTCCTCCAGACAGACAATACTGTGAGATTCAATTTTATTTTATAACCGTGCACGAGTAGCAGTAAGTCACTATTAAGATGGGTGTAATCATATATGATACGCAGTTAGGCTAATGTGCAGACTGGGCCTGGGAGTTGTATGCCCTGGAGGAATGCATTAGATGCTATGGTTAATTAACTAATTTATTCAATCAACTTTAACAGTGGTTTTTTACTTTAATGGGACCATTAAATTTTAATAGGAAAGTAACAGCCTGTGTTCCTTGCAGTCACAATAACTTCCATGCCAGTTTCTGCACCACCGGGCCTAAAAGGTTTTTCTGATTTGTAAGGCCTCACCTTAACTTATAACATTAACAAAAAACTGTAAACCGAGTGCAGTATAGACCAGAGGTTCCCAACCCTGTCCTGGGGGACACCCAGCCTGTTGGGTTTACAGGATATACACAATTAATATGCATGAGAGAGATTTGCATGCAATGAAGGCAGAGGAACCACAACTTCACCCCTCCAGCCTCCTTAAAGGTCAAGGATGCAGAGCTAATAACTAAACCCACAATCCGCTAACTAGGAGTCACATTAGATCAACGCCTTGACATGAAGGCCCACATAAACAACACAGTAAGAGCAGTCTACCACAAGATTCGGACACTCAGGCACCTACGCCCCTTGCTTGAGCCCTATGACTTCCGGACAATATATCAAGCGCTGGTGATCCCGCATTTCGATTACGCAAATGCAATTCTACAAAGGCTCCTGCAATCCACCCTGAATCCACTCCAGCTCACAACGCCGCCAGAGTTCTACACGGTGCCTCTAAGAAGGATCATGTGACACCCATCCTGAGACATCTACACTGGCTCCCCATCCAAGGCAGAATCTCGTTTAAATCCCTATTACTGACATTCAAGGCCATCAACAAGGTCTCCTCCACCTCTCTCACGGAGCTTTTCCATCCGACCCCCTCTAACAGATCCAGAAGAACCACAACAGGCAATACCCTGGTAATACCGAAGGAAATAACACAATGCACCCAGGCAACGACAAACAGGGCATTTAAGTTCTATGCGCCTAGATGCTGGAACGCCCTACCACCCAACATACGCGCAATCTCCGACTTGACCCATTTTAGAAAGACATTGAAGCATCACCTTTTCCTCAAACACTATTCGGATGACAGTGCACAGACATCCGCCCCCCTCCCCCTTGCACACCACACTAAAACAAATGGCAAGTGATGTGGCATCCATACCCATGGGTGCCATCTTCAACTATGCTTACTTGGAGATTACATCATGTATATTTTATTTATTTACATTCTCTTATATACTGCACTATTCTGCATCAGTGTGGTTTACATTGAACAAACTGAAATTACATTGAACAGGGCATTATAATTTGGAGATAACTATTTTACAGGGAACATGGGCTATGGAGGGTTAAGTGGCTTGCCCAAGACCACAAGGAGCACCTGTGGGACTAGAAACCCCAGTCCTTCCGACACAAAGTTGCTGTCCTCTAGTGGGATTTGAACCCCTGACCTTCCAGCCTGAAGTACCTTGCCCCAACCACTAGGCCACTCCTGGTATACATATCCCTACCCTGGTAAAGCGGAGACAGCCTTGATAATACGCTCCTTGTAAACAGCAGCATATAAATACACTCTGTGAATATATGTATTTAAGCTTTGTAAATAGTTACCCCAGCGTTGTCCAAGTTATAGTACCTGTTTCTATGTAAGTACTGTGCAGCCCAGCCTGCAATGTATAATCTACTGTTGTATGTGAACCGCACTGATATTAAATAGCGTGGTATAGAAGATTTTTATTTTATTTTATTTATTTAATGTTTCTATCTCATACATATTCATTGTGGGTATACTTAAAACCCGACTGGTTGGAAGTCCCCTAGGACATGGTTGGGAAAAGTTATAAAAGCTAATTTCACTTTTTTTTTGTCTCTGAAAGGCAAACAGAAATATCCCAAATAACAAACTGTCATAAAAGCTGATATTGAGAAAATAATTGGCAACCCATCTCCCTACAATCATAAAGACATTCGGAAATTATATTTTGACTAAACAGTAGCAACAGCCTGTGCAGATCTGTTATTAATTTTCTCCATTCCACCTCTGCAGACAGTCCCATTGGCCCAAACAAAGACACTCCTTTTATTCAGCTCTGGGAGCCCCTCAGACCCAAATCTATTTACTACTATTGGAAGCTGACATAATCCTGTACTGTCATTTGCAAGGCTCCAGGGCCGGCGCTACCACTAGGTGAACTAGGAGATTTCTTAGAGTGACAAACTTTGGAAAGCGGCTCATTCCTGCCATTACCTCTGTTGTCACACCTCTCCGGGACTCTCAGCGGCAGCAATGCCAATAAAATAAGAAAGAAGGGCTTAGCTGAGCCTGAACTGCCATGTGAAGGTGTTGCACTTCGAAAGTTCAGTCAATCCTGCCCTCTGCAACACAGACTTCCTGTTTGCATGGGGGCAGAACCAGCGGCTCCTTTGCAGTTAGCTAGAAGCCCCATGCTGGTAATATGGCCCAGACATGCATTATCCATGGAGCTTAGTAAACATGCCTCTAACAGCATTAGCCTGCTATAACACGGAAGAACATGTTAGTAACTCTAGCTGTTTGCTATGATCCCAGACCCCTCTCCCCTCCCTCATGGGAAATGGGAAGTCATCTACTAAAACCTGGATAAAATTAGTGAGTTTTGCTAGGGGAAGGGGGCAGTTTTCCAATAGCCCATTTCAACAGATAAGACACTGTTTTACCCATGGAAATTTATTTATTTTTATTTATTACAGGCTCTTATATACCGCTCTATTCAGAATCAGCGCGGTTCACAATATAACAACATACCATAACAACAAACTGTTAGGTTTTACAGAGAACAAGGTCAGAGAACTTGGATAAAACATGGGACGTCATTACTGCAACTATTTACAAGAGTATTTACAAGAGTATTTACAAGTATAAATGACTTTGAAACTTACCCTTTTGTGCTTTGGGAAAATTTTGAAAAAAAAAGCTACAACAAATCTTTTCTTTTAGCATGCAACAGCTTCAAGAAAAATATTGTTAATGTATCCTATCAAAAAAAAAAGAAAAAACACATAGTAGTTTACCATACATTAACTCTCTTATAGCACAGATGCGTTTAACATAGACAGTTACTGTGGACAACTGCAGAAAAAAAAACATCCCACCCGCCATTGAGGCCTTAGACCCCCTCCTACCTCCCAATGTGGCTCTAGATAAGAACATAAGAACATAAGATATGCCATACTGGGTCAGACCAAGGTCCATCAAGCCCAGTATCCTGGTTCCAACAGTGGCCAATCTAGGTCATACGTACCTAGCAGTTTCCCCAAAAGACACAGGTTCCACAATGCTTGTACTGGGTCAAGCATTGATATCCTGGGTCCCTTCTTAATAATGGTTTACGGACCCTTCCTCCAAGAACTTGTCCAAACCTTTTTTAAACCCAGCTACACTAACAGCCTTTACTACATCCTCCGGTAACAAATTCCAGAGTTTGATTACACGTTGAGTGAAAAAAAAAATTCTTTTATTAGTCTTAAATAGTTTACCCTGTAGCTTCATTGCATGTCCCCTAGTCTTTCTATATTCTGATAACGTAAACAATCGATCTACGTTTACCCGTTCCACTCCGTTCATTAATTTATAGACTTCTATCATATCTCCCCTCAGCTGTCTCTTTTCCAGGTTAAAGAGCCCTAACCTTTTTAGCCTTTCTTCATAGGAGTATCCTTCCATCCCCTTTACCATTTTGGTGGCTCTTCTCTGAAACCTTTCTAATAACTCTATATCCTTTTTAAGATACGGCGACCAGAATTGCACACAATATTCAAGGTGCGGTCTCACCATGGAACGATATAGAGGCATTATAATATATTTTGTTTTATTTTCCATTCCTTTCCTTATGATACCTAGCATTCTATTTTCTCTCTTGGCCGCCGCTGCACACTGGGTGGAGGGTTTTAACATGTTATCCTCAATGACGCCTAAATCTTTTTCCTGGGTGATGGTTCCTAATGTGGAACCTTGCATCGTGTAACCATAGTTTGGGTTGTTCTTCCCTGGGTGCATAACCCCACCTCCTCCTCCACCTCCTCAACCCCTCCAGCACTTACCAGCTGTTTCCTTAGTGGGGGAGGCAGGGCAGAAGACTGGAAGGTCCTGCTCCTTTGCTAGACTGGAATTCAAAATGGCAACTTTGACCCCTTATGGAACTCTCATGGTACTACATCTAGGGGTCAAGCTGCCAAGTGAGGGTGAAATACCCTTATTTAGCAGCTTGACCCTAGCTGTGGTACCACAAGACTGTCACGAGAGTTCAGATCTGCCATTATGATCCCAGACTAGTGACATGGACAGAGCATCCAGGGATCACTCCTGCCCCCCTCACTAACGCACCAGTGACACCCCATTCCTCCCCCAGTAAGCGCTGGGGTGGGAGGGAGGGGAAGCCTGAAACCTGATTGCAGGGATCTTTGTTTTTTTTTACCACGGCAGGCTGCTACAGCTGCGTTAGCATATAGTGAGGGCACACTGACCATGCTGTCTGCCAACGCACTTCCCATGTGACAAATGTCTGCCGTGTATGGTAAGTGCAGGGCAGATGCTGGGCACCTCCAACAGCTACCGCACAGCCCTCACCCTTTGCACCTGTTAGTCGTTGCGCCTAACTTCACAGCACTTTAGTAAACCGGTGACCGCACTGGCTGAATATTGGTCCCTGAGTTTTAATAAGTTAATTTTCATGATTTATCTGGTTAAACCCCTTTCTAAGTCTGCTTGATTCTTGTTTAGAATATGAAGGGAGGGAGGGACGAGACTTGGAGGGGTAGCACACTCGGGGAAACGTCAGTTATATTGGCATCATTTGGAAATTGTATCGTGCTGGATTGGCAAGACAACTGTTAAAGAAATGCTTTCTATAATGTACAACTGTGATCTTTGGAGGGGGTGGGGGAGAGATAGTCAGTGGCTGCCGCCAGCACTCTGAAAACGTCTAGCTGTTGGCACTTTAATTTAAAACCGGATACTCAGTGCTGGGCCATATCAGGCGATCAGCACCGAATATCCAGTTTGCAAGGGCAGCACTTTTGCTATCCGGTCAGCGATGATTTCAGCCGCTGGCCAGATAGCAAAAGCTCCTAAAGTTAGGACAGCCATTCCCTTTAGGAATTTTAGCTCAGTATCACCGCTAACCAGTTAACTAAAGATGCTGCCTTTGATCCAACCCCAGAATGCCCCATCGCTAACCGGTTAGTGCCCGGGCATTTTAGCCGGTTAGCAGATCTGCTAAACAGCTAAATCTTATTGAATATGACCCCTTTGTTTTTTGTAGGTGCAACGGTTGATAAATTAAAAATATGAAAACAAATTGGCCTTTAAAATTAAGGATGGAATGGGACATCATCATAGGAGTGGCCTAGTGGTTGGGGCAAGGTACTTCAGGCCGGAAGGTCAGGGGTTCAAATCCCACTAGAAGACAGCAACCTTGGGCTGGAAGGACTGGGGTTTCTAGTCCCACAGGTGCTCCTTGTGGTCTTGGGCAAGCCACTTAACCCTCCATAGCCCATGTTCCCTGTAAAAATAGTTATCTCCAAGTTATAATGCCCTGTTCAATGTAATTTCAGTTTGTTCAATGTAAACCGCACTGATGCAGAATAGCGCGGTATATAAGAGAATGTAAATAAATAAAAATAAATAGGTCATGTTTACTAGAGTATACTAAACAGCACGGGACCGGGGCAACTGTTACTGCACGCTAAAGCAGCCAGCGTGGTAAAAATCCCACTTTAACTGCTTAGTGCACGACAGGGCAGGGACTGGGCAATTGACTGCACATTTTTGTTAGCACAGGGATTAATATGAGCTGTCACTGATGCACAGGTAGCGTGACGTGCACCAGTGTTAATTGTAATTGCAGATTTTGCACAGTGAGGTGCTTCTCACCACGGTTATTGCAGGGGGACATGCCAGGCATGCCCTAACATGTGTCCGTTTCACCTCCTGCCCTGACTTTTGCCTCTTAATGTGCTAAGATGGTGAACCTTAGTACACTTAACGAAACATGGCCCTGGAAGCTTTTGTATGTTCTTGTTTTATTGATCTAAAGTTTTCTACTATAACAGATGCAGAAGTCTGTACCTTAGATATTAATCAAAAGTTTTAGAAGACACTGAAAGTAATGAATCACAAATTCTATAAACATGCTAAAGCAAAATACAGTTTGCTCGTCTGCTCAGTGTGCATTTTACTAGCAGCAATTTTGTCATCAATTCTCATCTTTTTGTTTAAACATATTTGTCTTTTGGACAAGATAGGTCATATTTCATGAGTTTGATGAATTTTCTCCTTGGTCCACTTTTACAGATTTTGCACTTAATTAATTGCACAACCTTTAATTGGACAGACTTTTCTTTAATAGCTTTGTAATTTTAAATGCAAGCGCACATAGAAATTTGGGTAGGGTGATTGCTTTGGTGTCATTTCCAAAGAAAGTTACAATTTATTGAAGTTGTAGACCTGAAGCTGCCAAGTTGAATGGTAAGGGGAAAATAACTCATTGGGATACTGGGGAGGGGAGAGGGGGAGCAGCCAATACAAAGTGCTGCGTTCTGAGAAACCAAAGGGGAGCAATGAGTCTCAGACGTCGTCTTGTCTAACTATGGTTCATCCCTGAGCACAGCCTTGAGATATACAATCTGGCAGCTTTCATGCAACTCATGTCGGTTTTCAAAGCAACATTTGGGCAAATGTCATTGCCTCAGGAACAGACTTAGATTGTAAGCCAGCCCAGGACAGGGAAATGCCTCCATACCTGAATGTCTACTACTTATCATTTCTACAGCACTACATGTAAGAGACGGTCCTTGCTCCACAAAGCTTACAATCTATTCAAGAGAGACGAGTAGAACAAACAGAAGATTAAGGTTGTTCTTTAAGGTAAATGCTGAAAACACAAGAGAATAAACAGGTCGGGATCCAAAAGCAGTCTTGAAGAGGTGGGATTTTTAGCCTGGATTTGAATAGGACCAGAGATGGAGCCTGAAGCACCGACTCAGGTCGTTTTTTCCAGGTATACAGCACAGCCAGGTGGAACGAATGGAATTGGGAGTTGGTAGCAGAAGAGAAGGGGAAGTGCAGCCTCCAGAAAGTGACAAAATACTCACCGCCAACCTGTACAGATGCACGAACTGATTGTATTCTCTCTGTGCCCTAGGACTCCTTTGACTCTGGCTAATGCCTTACCATTGCTCTTTCCGATGCGACCTCATTTGGACTATTGTGTGCAATTCTGCAGACTGCATCTTCAAAAGTACATTAATAGGATGGAGTCAGTGCAAAGGGTGGCTACTAAAATGGTTAGTGGTCTTCGTAATAAAGCATATGAGGACAGACTTAAGGATCTTAATATGTATACTTTAGAGGAAAGGCGGGATAGAGATATAATTGAGATGTTTAAATACCTTCCTGGCATAAATGTACAGGGGGAGAGTCTCTTTCGATTGAAAGCAAGCTCTGCTATGAGGGGACATGGGATGAGGGTGAACGGGGATAGATTCAGGAGTGATATGCGGAAATATTTCTTTACGGACAGATTGGTGGATCCGTGGAATAGTCTCCCAGTGGAGGTGGTAGAGATGAGGACAGTATCTGAATTCAAAAAAGCATGGGACCAACACAGAGGATCTCTAAAGGTAAAAAGGGAACTGTTGTTGTAGTTGTTATGGAAGGGCAGACTAGATAGGCCATGTGGTCTTTTTCTGCCATCTTCTGCTTGGCACATCTACATCTCGTCGCCTTCACATACAACTCTCTTGGATTTCAGTATACCCAAGACATGAGTCTACATGTTTTAAGATTGACACTTGGCTGCCGAACACTCAATCACAGCTTGAGTTTTCTTACTCTTCCAGCCCCTACAGTTACAGTGCTTCAACATGGCAAAATGGCCATAGGTACAACTAACATCCAGTGAGGTGAGCACATGTAGCATGGGCTGCAAATACCTGCACTAGTTGCACTGCAACAGGAATACCCCCATCCCACCCAGTTGCCGCCCCAACACACACTACCAAAATAGCACAGGAGTTTTGGTGTAGGGCCCCACACTACTTTTGAGCACAGCACCCAAACCACATGCTAAACCCCATGTTTTAGGAAACATGCACCTTAATGTTATCTGCAATAAGATAAACCTTTCCTACTAACTCCTGTGCAAGATCATCAACAGAAATACTGACCTGACTCTAGGACCGATCTCTGAGACACTCCATTCTAAAGAGAATTACATTTGCCATTGCCTTTTGCTATCCAGTGTCGGTATGCTCATGTCACCCCTTTTCACAAGTCACTTCATTGGTTCCCTATCCATTTCCACATCCAGTTCAGACTTCTCCTGCTGACCTATAAGTTCCTTCATTCGGCTGTTCCTTACTACCTTTCTTCTCTTATCGCTCCCTACACCCCTCCTCGAGAGCTCCGCTCTTCCGGCAGATCCCTTCTATCTGGGCCCTTCTCTTCCACTGCCAACTGCAGACTCCAGTCTTTCTATCTTGCTGCTCCATATGCCTGGAGCAAATTACTTGAGTCAGTGCATCAGGCTCCATCTGTGGCCCTGTTCAAATCCAGGCTAAAATCTCCCTTCTCTGAGACGGCTTTTGGATCCTGATCCCCCTCGTCTCATAGTCACCTATGTGTTTCCTCACCATTCCCTCTAGATATATCCTAGCACTCACTTGTTGTTTTATGTGTTTTGATGGTAGTATTGCCTGTCAGCTCTTATGAGCAGGGACTGTCTCTTACATATCTCTGTACAGTTCTGCATACATCTTGTAGTGCTATACAAATGATTAGTAGTAGTAATGAGCTTCCGATGAGAGACGGTGCCAGACATTTTGCTGAAATACAAGTATGCATGTATATACAGATTCCTGTCTAATTCACTGCAGATATTTCTAAAACAAAGGGCAATTTTCAAACTGCCCACATTGTTGTAAATTACACATGTACTTTTAGCCCATGATCTTTGCACCAGTTTTCAAAGGGAAAATAGATGAAAGCTTTCACTTTGAAAATTTGCACCTGTGAGGACAGAATGTTAATGTTAAAAAGTATGCACACGGATTTGAAAATACAGTACCATTTGCAAGTACACTTTTCCTCCCCTGATCCAAATCCTGATCCCCTGAAGAACTCCTCTCTGCTGCTAAAATTCCATGTAACATCCACCAACATGCAGACTTTGAAGGTTAAATTTACTAAGGTATGTCACCCCATTGGCGCATGCAGGTGCCATTAACTTGTGATTATTAAATAGATCCCATTACGTAAAAAGGGTCCTATAGTAAATAATGTGTGTCATGCATTTTAGTGTGTGCTAACAGGATAGCGCCTTCGAGTAAATTTAACTCTGAGGGTAGACGGTTTCAGATGGCATATTTATAGGGGCAAAATGCATTGTAGCCACATTAATTTATTTTACCTCGGAAACCTATAGGCTGCGCATCTGTCAGTCTCCAATCTGAACGGTTCACACATCTAAGTGTGCAGATGAACGGACAGACAAATATACAGTTGGATAGACTTTCCCTAATAGGCACATTACATTCATAATGAGCAACTACTTCACAAACAGAACAAGTTGGATTTGGTCATATACACATAAACAGAAGCTTAGCCTCTCTCTAAAACTCTTAAAACTAATGTGAACGCCAACCATAATAAAAGAGTCTTTAATGGCTTTCGAAACTGCAAATAACTCTCAGCCCACAATAAATCAGGCAATGCATTCCATAATGTTAGTCCTGCAACTGAGAAGGGAGTGTCAGCTTGGCATATTGCACAGGGAACATTGCAACAATCGATTCCCAACAGAATGCAACTCACGCTGTGCGACATCAGCCAAAACCACCTTTAAATAAGATGACACTTTTTATCTATTTTATCTCCAGTAGTAGTTCAGTCAGTTCCATTTTGCATACAGTTCAAACTTCTTCTACTGATCTATAAGTGCATTCATTCTGCGGCTTCTTATGACCTCTCCTCTGTCATCTCTCCCTACACCCCTCCTCGGGAACTCCACTCGCTTTTAACGGCATTAATGTGATTGCATGCACAGCTTAGGCTATGAGAAGAGACTTAAAACTTAAATATTTATCACTAGAGATGTGTATTTACAATTTTTTTTCTTTTTTTTTTTTTCATCTTTTTTTCATTTTGTTTCTGATTTTATTATTCAATTTATATGAAAATATTTTAAAAAAGAGAAAACAAAATGAAAAATGGTGTCGCATCCATTCAGTTTGTATCTCCCTTCCTGCATAGCCAAGCCATTATCCCTGACTCCTCTGATCTTGATTAGTATCTTACAGTACCTTGTGGTTCAAAGGGAGATGTAACAATTCTCAGATGCTTCTGTGGTCCATTTCTGTATTTCAAAATTTCACCACTAGGCACTATTACTAGTTAAGCAGAAGTTAGCTGGAATAACTCCTCTCCTCTTTAGACCACAGAATCGGATAAGAAACAGTCAGAAGGGTGCTGGGGGATAGAGGCAGGCCCATGATGGGGGGGGGGGGGGGGGGGCGGAGCTTGCTTTGTAAATTTTAACTACCTAGATTTTTCAGTAGAGGAGGGGAGCAGAACCCACTGCTGCCTGCTTTAAAAATTACATCATGTAAATGTGAAAAAAGGAAATAGAAATTTAAACAATCATAGTCACTATCACAGAAGAATAATCCTTAAGTAAAAACAAATAACTAAATAGCAAAAGGAAAAAAAAGCTACAAAACCCCTGAGGAATATAATCTCATTTAGATATAGCTGCTTTCTCCAACTGGCATAAAGTAGCTTTTAGTAACAAAGCACAGGGTTTCAACAACAAAAGGCCTTCCTACATATTTGGGTTGCATGTCAGATATCTGGAAAAACTTAGAGCCACAAAATAAGGAATCCTTATTTTTAAAGATTTTAAAATAGAGAACTCAGTGGAGTGGAGGAGTAGTTTAGTACCCAGGAGATCAGGATTCAGTTCCCTCTGACACTCCTTGTGACTTTGGGCAAGTCACTTTACTCTCTATTGCCTTGGAAGAAAAGGCCTGGCAATCTACTTCCAGTCATACCTCACCAAGAAAACCCAGAGGCTGCTGAATCAGCTATTAAGTTGACAGCACTTTAAAAAAATCCACTTCAGTATTAAAAGAAACTAAAAAGGTAGTCTTGGTGGATTTAGTATCAATAGTCTTCAAGCAAAGCAGTTAGATTCACAGAAGGATTATCCACCAAGACATCCATTTTGTCCCCTTGAACATCTTCTAGTCTCACTTTTTCAGGTAAACAGTAACATTTAGAAATCTGAATAGTGTCAAGCTCCTTAAGATATTTTTTAAACAGCAAAAGATGAAAGCAAATGTGCTTTGTGGAAATTTAAAAGTCCCAGATTTTTATTAGAAATTGCATTCTCTAATCTTAAGATGTACAAATAAACTGTCCTTAACTGCAGAGATGAAGTTGCCTGCGAAGAGGTTGTCCAAGTATCCATTGCCGAAGTCTTAGATAAAAAGTAATAATTTGTTCCTTGAATTCTTTAAATTTTACCACAGCTTCCTCTATGAAAGAACAGAGACAAGAAATAATAGATGTAAGGGTCTTCTCAGTACATGTCACAACCTGTCATATATCAACCAAGGCATCCTGTGAAGGCGAGTTCTCCAGTGACACAGGGACTGAGTCAAACTTAACCATATCAGGTAAATTCATAGGCTTCAAAGAATATTCAATATCCAAAAAAACTTGTACACGTCATGAATCAGATAGTGGAGAGCTGGTAGTTCCAAGTACCTCAGGAGGAAGGGGTAGGGTGCGCCCAAGGTTGCATGAGGAAGCTCCCTCAGGAGAAGATTGGAGAGACATGAGTTGAGCAGCTTTAGGCCCACATGTTCACCCATTGGTCTAGAAAAAATTGCAGGTAGAGCAAGTTTCTTATTCTTAGATTTCCATTTACCTTGATATGGCATGCCCCCGCCAAGAATAAGTCAAAGAGAGAAACCTCCCAAAATATCTTCAACACTCCTTGATGCTCCTTGGTGTTCCCAAGGGGCAGATGTGTCCCTTTGAACATGCCCCTTAGGACATGCTGTAGCTCCACCGGCCTAAGGGTGGATAATGTCATCAAAGGGGTGCCTCAGGCCTGTCTGTTCCTGAGGTGACATTCCTGACCCTCTCTGGGATCTTCTGATGCAGCACACCAGAGGAGCATAGAAGGACCACAGCCACACCACAACCACAAAACTTTACTTAAAAACCTGACTTGGCCAAGTTTTGACATACAAGCTTTCCTAATAGGCAGGGGTCTAAAACATAAAAACATATACAAACATTGAAGCAAGAAAACAAGTTAAATTAAAATAAGTGGAGCCTGATCTAGGAAGGGGCACATCTGGGCCATCTAGATGTTCCCAGACAGGACGGGATCCCTATAACCTAGCTCTTCTCACAGAATGCAGAATCAGGCAATGGAACAGTCTGGTGTGCCCCTGTAGCAGTCGTGGGATGTCCTGGAGGCAGCAAAGCCACACCCCCCTGCTCTCGCTGCTGCGCCAATGGTCTGATGTCCCCCCAGACCAGTTTTTCCACCACCCGACTCCGTGTGTCTGCCAAGGCCGGGATTGGGCAGTGGGGCAGTACCTGCAGTGACTCCGTTGCTTTGGGGGGAGGGCTGCTGGGTCGGGGCACACAGGCACCCAGCTCTTATTCCACCTCCAAGATAGAATAAGCTGTGCATCCCCCTGATGTTCCCCAGATGTACAGGACCGTGACCTGAACCAGCCCTGTATGTCCAGGTGCCTGGCCCGCACACGCTCCACCCCCATACTGCCCCCATCTCGACCTCCCCGTACAGAGCATCTGTGTGTGTGGGGAGACTGTGTCTCTGAATTCAGGCAGGATGGCTAGCGGGGCTGCATGTCCCACCAGGACTTACAGCCACACTAGTCGCCTTACAGAATCGGGTCCATAAGTAAGTAAAAACATCCCAAACAATATACACATTGAAAGCCAATTATGCTGTACTTGCAATAAAAAAATATTAGGATAAAAATAAAAATAACACATACCATATCTAAAAAAGAGCAAAATAATGAGAATACAATGAGATAAAAAAACAATAAAAGAAGAAGTAATAATAGAGGATAATTCTGTAAGGTAATAATACAAGAAAGGAAGGTTACCAGTAAGTGCCTTGGTCAGCTTTAACTTGACAAAAAATGTGCAGAATATCACAAACAACAACCAAGACCTAAAAATGACAACTAAAATGATTCAAGGATGTGTTATAACCAACTATGGGGTATGTTTACTAAACAGCGGTAGCAGCTTCTGTCGATATCGGAGCCGCGGCCCATTGAATTCCCCTATATATTGTCAAACATATATTTTTTTAAAAAACGTATATAATAATAAAGCATGTATGATAAAATAACGATAAAGCAATTAGCTACATTAAAAACAAACCATAAAAGGAAAAATTAAAAAGACAATGAAAAAGTAATAAAAGCTGGTCAAATAGTGCTGGAAAACCTATACCAGAGGATAAAGGTAAAACAAAAATGAAAAATAAACATGCTATATCAATAGTAAAATACTGCATATGAATAGGAGTGAATGCACTCATTAAATCCACATAAGGACACACAAAGGCTGTGTTCAAGGGAAGCAATAAGGGGCACAAAGGAATGTCTAGGGACTACAAAAGACAAATTAAATAACTCATGAAGGAGCCATAAAAAAACAAAAAAAGGATAAGAAAGGGTATAATATGTATGTGCTCTGCCACTTAAAAAAAATTAATAAAAAGTAGTCATATAGATATACTACAAACTGTATATTTTATAAAAGGGGTGGGGGGTTAAGTCCTTTGGATTAGAAAAAGATATGTGTAAAAATCGTATAAAGCAGTATATGACAGAAACATTACATACCGATGCCCAGGACAGGAAGGGAGGAGGGGGAAGGGAAGGGAAAGTGAAAAGGGAAGGGAGGGGAAGAGAAAAGGAGAAAAAAAAAGGAAGGTGAAAGATCATAAAAAGTGAGAACAGAAGGATATAGATCATAAAAATATTAGTGTCAGTAAGAGCTACTTAACCTGTGAAAAAAAACAAAATCGGGAAATACATGGATGACATATACTCTTATGGTAAACATCCTTTAAGTCCAAAAACCATATGAGGCTTTCTTAGAGGGAAAAGTCCTAAAAAGGTAGGATCGGGAGCTTATGTGACAGTCAGAACTACTTAACCCATAACGAAAAACATCATCAGGGCATTCACGGATTGAAAAATAGAGACAAAACAAAAAGAGGGGGTGGGGGGACACTAAGACAAATGGCAGACAGCCTCTAAACTCAAGAAACATATGAGGCTCTCCTATAGTCAGAAGGAATTGATTAAAACAAAGAAACCAATCAAACAACCTGAACTAATCGTTGTTGTTGTTTAAGTGCTGTTGAATCGGTGTTGACTCCTGGATAGTTGACCTAAACTTCGGTCTTCAGCCAAGCGGCTCATTGTAGATAGCCAAGCAGCTGCTATTGTAACAATCCATCTCATTGCCGGCCTTCCTCTCTTATGGTGACCTTCTACCTTGCCAAGCATTATGTCTTTCTCCAATGATCTCTTTCTTCGCATGATGTGCCCTAAGTATGAAAGTCAAAGTCTTGTCATCTGAGCTTCTAAGGAAAGCTTAGGTATGATCACCTCTAGTAGTGACTGGTTTTGTTCTTCGAGCAGTCCATGATATACACAGTATTCATCACCAGCACCATAATTCAAGGGCATCAATTTTCTTCCTGTCTATCTTTTTCACTGTCCAACTTTCACATCCATATGACGTTATTGACAATACCATTGGCCTGGACAAGTCAAATCTTTGTATGGAGGGAGACATCTCTGCTCTTGAGAATCTTGTCTAGGTCCTTCATAGCCATTCTACCAAGAGCAATATGTCGTTGGATTTCTTGACTGCTAGTCCTTTCTTTATTGATTGTTGACCCAAGTAAGTTAAAGCTGTCAACTATTTCAATTTCTTCTCCATCAATGATGAACTTATTGATTTTGCCAGTTGTCAGGATCTTTGTCTTCTTAACGTTAAGGTGCGGACCCATTTTAAGACTATATTCCTTGATCTTGAGAAGCAAATGTTTCAAATCATCTTCACTTTCAGCTAGTAATATGGTATCATCAGCATAGTGAAGGTTGTTGATGAGTCTTCCACCTAACTTCACACCTCGATTGTCTTCATACAAGCAAAAAACAAAATTCTCAGCAGACATTTGCAAGGGGGAACAGTATTCTGTAAGGAGCAGAAGAATCGGCAATAAATATATATATAAATATGCATAAAAAAGGGGGCAAAAGCTCAAATTAACACTTTGAATTACACAGCAGATAATTTTAGACAAACATGAACATCAAGCAAAGTGCGGATAAAAGTGAAAAACACTGTGCATGCACCGAATATAAGTACACTAATACTAGCATTAAGCTCCTCCCCATCATAAAATTAGAATAAGTGCTGAAAGAAACCAGCTATAGAAGTGCAAATAGTGCAAATCTATAAATAAAACAAATGTGGCCAGATCGAAGGAACAGAAAATACAGAACAGAAAGAGTGAAACAAGACAAAACATGCCATAGCACCAAAATGGGGTAATTGTGAAGGGTTCGTCATGATGGTGCATTGTATCTATTAATCCCAAAAAAACTCTAAGTGCTTGGGGATTTTAAGCAGAAAAAATATGAATGAAAAACAAAACAATATCTACCGCAAAAAAAGCACACTTGCGTAAACATTGCCGACGGAATGAAAGGAACAAAGTAGTATATATCATTTAAGGTGGTGCTGTCTGCTCAAAAGAGTAGAATGACTCGAGATATGTGTCTGTCAAGAGAATGGACAGAAAAATAAGCATAGACTCAAAAAGTGCCGAGAACGGTTTTGTGACATTGAAAAAGCAAAAATGCTAAACAAATGCTTCTGTTTTTACTAAAGAAAATCCTGGAGAAGGACCACCTGTGATTGACAAATATACAAATGAGAATGGTGTAGATACCACACCATTTACAGAAGATGATGTGCTTGAACAACTTGTAAAACTGAGAGTGAACATGGCCATGGGACCGGCTGCAAGATCCTCTCTGAAAGAGCTCAGAGAGGTTCTTGCAGGGCCTTTAAAGGATGTTTTTAATAGATCATTGGAGACAGGAGAAGTTCCACAAGACTGGAGAAGGGCTGATGTGGTACCACTTCACAAAAGTGGTAATAGGGAAGAAGTGACAAACTACAGGCCAGTAAGCCTTACCTCGGTGGTGGGAAAACTAATGGAGGTGCTCCTGAAAGAGAAATAGTGGGCTTTCTCAAAACCAATAGATTCCATGATTCAAGGCAACGTGGTTTTACTAAAGGATGATCATGCCAAACAAATCTGATTGAGTTCTTTGACTGGGTGACCAGAGAACTAGATCAAGGGCATGTGATGGATGTGATCTACCTAGATTTCAGCAAAGCCTTTGATACTGTTCCTCTTACGAGACTTATCAATAAACTGAACAGCCTGGGGATGGGTCCCAAGGTGGTGAACTGGATCAGAAATTGGTTGACTGACAGACGAAAGAAGGTGATGGTAAATGGAACTCACTCAGATGAAAGGAAGGTGATTAGTGATGTGCCCCAGGGATCGGTCCTAGGACTGGTACTGTTCAATGTATTTGTGAGTGATATTGCTGTAAAACTGAATGGAAAAATCTGTCTTTTTGCAGATGACACGAAAATTTTCAACAGAGTGGATTCCTCTGAGGGAGTGGATAACAGGAGGAAAGATCTAAAAAAGCTGGAAGAATGGTCTAATGCTTGGCAGTTAAGATTTAATGTAAAGAAGTGCAGTGTCATGCACTTGGGATGCAGAAATCCAAGAAAATCGTATGCAATAGGAGGTGAGAGGTTGGTGTACATGGACTAGGAGAAGGACCTCAAGAGTGATTGTTTCTGAGGATCTCAAGGTAACAAAACAATGTGACAAGGCGGTGGCCAAAGCCAGAAGGATGCTGTGTTGCATACAGAGAGGAATTACCAGTAGAAAGGAGGAGGTACTAATGCCACTGTACAAGTCACTGGTGAGGCCTCACTTGGAATATTGTGTTCAGTTTTGGAGACCATAGCTCACAAAGGATATAAAAAGACTAGAAACGGTTCAGAGGAAGGCGACCAAAATGATTTGGACATATGAGAAGAGACTTGAAGACCTAAATATGTATACTCTAGAGAAGAGGAGGGACAGGGGAGATATGATACAGACCTTTAAATACTTAAAGAGCATTAATGAACAAACAAACCTTTTTCAAAGACGGTGAAGCTGCAAAACTAGAGGAAATAACATGAAGCTGCAAGGGGGTAAACTGAAAGGCAATGTCAGGAAATACTTTTTCACAGAAAGGGTGGTGGATGCTTGGAATGCCCTCCCGATGGAAGTGGTGGGGGCAAATACAGTGACAGAATTCAAAATGGCATTGGAAAGACACAATGGATCCCTTTTATAGAAACAGGATAAAATCAAATTAAACTTAACTATCTCTTATATCTCAGAAAATAGGGGTGATCTGCACGGAGTGTGGGTACACCCCTTAAAAAAGGCATGGGGAGGGGTGACCTGCATGGAGCGACATGTGTACCTACTTTTGCCACCTTGCTGAGCAGACTAAATGGACCGTGATGGTCTTTATCTGTCGTCATAAACTATGTTACTATGAAAAAGGAGAAGTATATATACATGTGCAGATAGAATAAGAGGAAATTACTATCCACTTAAGCTCTTACTAAAAAAAACTTTTTCCCCTTTTTCCTTTTCTCTTCTTTTTTCTCTTTTTTGGCTTTTTTCTCAATTTGCCCTCTTTGTATCATTGTACTGTTTGTTTTATTTATATTCTTCTTCAATTGGTCAGTCTCTGAACAAAATTTGTCCTGGGGGGGGAGGTTTGTAAGAGTTTTAATGTCTGCAGGTAGGTTTCCTGGGATAATTGTCAAGGTGAAAGCACACTCACACTTTTATAAAGTTTCCTGTCACCTGCTGCTGCCATGAAAACAAAGACACTGAGCATTTCCCCATCTTTCCAAATCTCCCACCCCTCTTACCCCATCCCTGGGCCTCCTGAACTCTTCATGAGGCAAGAGCGATGCCCGTACCAGTGGCCTCTTTGTATACCGGTGCCATTTTGTGATACAGAAGATATTCAAACTGGCTGCAGCCTCCATTGGATTTACAGCTTCTATATTCACATCGGCGGGACAGGAGTAATTGGGGATCGTGCCTGCCTTGTGAAGAGTTCAGGGGCCCATAGAGTAAGTGAGTCAAAGGGAACATTTGGGAGGGTTTCTAGTTTCCCTTTGCAGTGGGATAGAGACATTTTGAAAATATTGTTTTGTGTTGGTTTTTTAAAAATGTTGGCACCGTCCTCCATTTTAAGTAAATGGAAAGAACAACAAGCAAACAGAAAATGGAAAAATAATGAAACAGAAAACATTTTTGTGCATGCTCTGACCTTCCATTGGCATGGGACAAATGTGGAAGATCTCTTGTTATGAAAACCGAAGGCAAAGCCAGAGGTCAACTGGAGTCTAGGGCGTTCCACCAAGGAACCAATTGGCCAATGCAGATGTTTCTCTACTGTCATACTCTACCTTTCTGCAAGTTAAAACCAGAGGAAATTCCCGAGCCAAAGACGAGCGAGCTGGAGAATCTGAGAAGAGACGGGTAGAAGGCGGCTTTAAGTCAGAATGGCTCAGGCATTAATAGGCTTCCAAATTCTCAGAAAATCTACAAGCTCAAATCATTGCACCTCTTCAGACGGCGCAGCCTGGAAATCTGCCCATCAAAGCTGTCAGTCAAGTGGCAAAGCTGCTTTCTGCCAGGCAGGAAGGGAAGACAAAGGTCAGTCCCTGTCACTTCTTCGCAAATGTAATTGTACTGGCACTTTGCTTGTTCCCTAGCAACTTTGTGCATGTGTAGTTGACTTATTTTCTCTTCTCTTTGTTATGAATAGCATTTTATTTCTTTTTATATGGGGCAGTGCGGAGGGAGAAGAGAAAAAGGGTGTTGAGGTTAGAGATGTTTCCCCCTAATTTTCAATGTAAATTCTTTGTAGAATAGTAATGTCAGTGATGCTCTTTAATAACTCAGAGTCGGGGTCTCCACTGCTGCTATTTTCCTCTTCTGCAGGAAGTTGGATGGTGGAGGGGGGGGGGGATGTTTATCAGTGCTATTGTCATATGAACAAGGGTGTTTTGCCCCTTCTGGGTTAGTGTATTTTATGACAAGCCGCATTCGTTTGCTTCCCTCTTTACAAAGCCTGATCTTTAGGGACTTCTGCTGTATGAACTGAGCGCATCCATTTAGCACCTTTCCGGGGAGATTAATAGAGGTGGCCACAAATCTTTCACATTTCTTGCTCTTGGTTTTGTCGTCTGGTGATTTTATTCACCCCCTGTCTATTTATTGTTAAATGCTTTAGTCAACTGTTAAGAATCATTGTTCATAATATTTTTTCCATTTGGGTTTGAAGTATCCTCCACAGCTACTCTGACAGGTAAACAAATCAGAGTAGTGCTGTTGTCAACCTTCCCAGACTCCTATGCTGTCCCACCCTGCTCCAAATGTTGATCTTCAGCTAAAATTGGGATAGTTACATCTTTAAACGAATGCAATAACAAAACATTGATTTCTCATGACAGCATGTTTTAGCAATTAGCCTTTAAGCATTTTATGTAAACAAATTGAAAAAATAATGGGCCAAGCCATTGTCTCCAAGGTTTGAATCCAAGATCCGAACTCTGCTCACTAGGCAATCAGAAGATGCCAACAACATTGCAGAGACGGCACTTGCAGCCCCCTGGGAAAGGGAGGTCCAGTCATTGATCTACAGCTACACTTAGTAGCCAGATATTAAGGGGGATTTAAGAAAGGAAGTCCGAGTGCAATCTGGGACATGTAAGCCGGAACATCTAAAAAAAATCCAGGCATGTCCAGGTGCAGACATGATTTCATAAATGTGAACATGCCCAGTATGGATGGCTTCGGGGTGTCTACATAGATATTCCCAGAATAGTATTTCCAAATCTGGATACTAGGAATAGCCTGATGGTTAGAGTAGTGGGCTAGGAATGGGGAAGCCAGTGTTAAAATCCCACTGCTGTAGCATTAAAACTGCGCTGAGTGCTGCGAATGATACAATGCTAACTTCTCTACACCCTCTGGATGTTTTTCAGCCCAAACGAGCACTTTTCGGATGCCTGGAGCAGGTCTAAACTTAGATGAGACTTTGGACATCCAGGACACTTCTGAGATCAGGTGGGGACATCCATGTTCCTAGAAACTCCCCAGTCATGCCTCCATCACACCCCTGTTCAGACAGGAAAGTCCACAGACCTGGCTTCTAAACGGCTCTGAAGACGCCCAAAGCATGACTAGGGCTTCCAAAATTACCCCCCTCTGGTTAACATGACTGTTTTCTGGAGTGAAATACAGTCCATGACACCTGCTTCCCAGCTAGGTAAATTGTGCAGCTCTATAAAAAATAGGGGAAAACACTGGGTAACTGCAAATGCAAACTTCATAGCACTGTTGTCCAACAGAGACCCCTTTTGCTGCATTTATTTTTAGGCAAGTTTCTCTCAAATGAGAGAAACTATTAGGGAGGGACTGTCTGTCTGTCAGGCATAAAACAGTATGGGAGGAATTAGGAAGCACTGGGTTGATGAGGTGATCAGGCCCCATCACCCAAAAACGAGTAGGGGCTGTGTCAGAAAAGTTGGCGCCACAGTATCCTAAAATCACATGATAGAAGAGGAAGAGCCCTGTTATAACAGCAGTTGAGGGTATTGCAGGGATGTGATACTCTGCAGCACAGGAAAGACCCTTCAGCGGCAGCAGTAGAGATGTGCAAAGGGAACCATGAGGACCCCCATGGCACAGGAAGGAGAGGCCTTGTTGTGGCAGTAGTGAAAATGTTGAGGTGTGCCATCGGGTCGCCAAACCTCAAAGCACAGTAATTAGAGGCCCTCCCTGGTGCGCTGAAGGTGTGAGGTGTGCTACAGCGAAGCCAAACCTTGGGGCACAGGGAGGAGAAGCCCTGTTGTGGTGGTGGTGGCCGGGAAGATAAATCAGCTGTTGTGGCTGCAGCAAAGCTATGTGAGGTGTGCTGCTGCAATCACAAACCCCACTGCACAAGAATAGGGAATGGTCTCTCTATCTAAATGCGGGAGGGGCAGGTAAGTGGGGCAAAGGAGTGAATGTAAGGGGTTAGGGTACGTGCAAAGAAGAGACAGAATCAATACAGGGGGATAGGAAAGGGAGGGGATAAGTACAGGGGGAGGAGGAGAGGTGGGGAGGGAGGGAAGGAAAATGGAATGAGTGTAATGTGGAGTGGGAATAAGTGCAAGGGAGGAGAGAGGATGGGCGTTGGGAGAGTGCAAAGGGGAAGAAGAATGAGACCACCCTGAAACACATCCCAC
This sequence comes from Ichthyophis bannanicus, assembly GCA_033557465.1. Taxonomy (NCBI): domain Eukaryota; kingdom Metazoa; phylum Chordata; class Amphibia; order Gymnophiona; family Ichthyophiidae; genus Ichthyophis; species Ichthyophis bannanicus. The sequence continues at coordinate 109,989,192 of CM066049.1, read as the reverse complement.
CAACATCTCCACACCTAGCACACATTACCTAATTCCCAAACAACCTGACACCCTTCACACACTTTGCCTCATACCCACACAACACTCTCCCATCCCACATTTACCCCACTCCCCATCAAACACAATCCCCCAACTCTCCCAGTATCTCCCCATGGCTCTCATCTAGTTACAGATACACATTTACACACGTACACACACATACACAATTCATATACACCACCAGTCACAACACTCAGCCTCCAGTTACTCGCCCACACCCACGCATGCTTTACCGCGTCTCTGTCCACTCAGTGCCGCGAGGCTGTGAATGGAGGAAGGGGAAACATGCCTCTGTGGTACTCTAGAGCTCTTACTTTTCAGCTTGTTTTTATTTGGCTCATAGACATACTACCCCACTCCCTATTATTTTAATAAGACTTGTTGATTTAATGTCACTGAAGAATTGTATTGACTCATAGATATTTCTCTCTGGTTTACGTCAGTTGCATTGACTGCTAAAAGCTACAGAAAAGAAGATATTGATTTACATAATTCTTGTTCAGTACATTTATGGCAGCTTGGGTTACAAGATAGACGACCTGGTTTTTAATCATCATTTCTGAACATCTGTAGTTCAAAAAGGCAAAGATGCTATTAGTTTGTTACTGGGACTAGCATGCCCTAATCCAAGTTACTTTTTCTATTACCTCATCTACTCAGTTTAAAATATGCTGTCAAATTATAGTCTCCCATCCAATTTAGCAGTTTTATTTTGTATCTCGTGAAACTTTCTTTTGTTTTCTCTCACCCCCAGATTGCCATTCAGAGTCAGTCAGTTTCTCTTTTGATTAAAGAGACCAGACACACACAATGCATTGCCGCTGATCTTAACTAGCAATGCAAATCTTTGACCAAGAAATCAAAGTAGTTGACGGGGGGGGCAGGGGGGTGGGGGGACGGGGGGTCGGGGGTGGTGGGGGCAGGGGGTGGTGGGGGGGCGGGGGGTAGTGGGGACAGGGGGCGGCGCGGGGGGCTGGAAAGTCAGAGGTTTGAGCAATGTGTGCATTGGGACTTTCATTCCTGCTTCAAGGTTGGTGCAAATGCCCATGAGCCCCAAGTAACTGCTGTTCCCCTACCAGCCAGATTTTTAAAGTTAAATCCATGGGATTGCAAGACCTGCATGCAACTTAAATTCAAAGGCAGTTCCACGGTTTACAGACCTGTAAACTGTGGAACTGCCTCCTAGAGGGATATTTGGTGGCACTAACGCAGTGAGTGAAGCTGAATATCCCTAGATACCATTACTACACATCCCAATGCTATACGGTTAGCATCGGGGCGGTACATGTCACTAACTGGTCAGCAGTGATATTGAGCTGCTGCCCAGCTAGTGACCTGTAGGTAAAGATAGCCATGGTAAAAGCTAGCTTATCTTTGCCTGCAGGATCTAACCGGTCAGCAGCCCAAGAACGCCACTGACCGGTTAGCTTCTGGGTCATGTAGCTGACCTAGATATTCAATGCCAATGGTCAGATATGGCCCCCGGCATTGAATGTATGGGTTTAGTGTTCAGTGGTGACGGCTAGGCACTGTAATTGTGCCAGTCTCTACCGCTGAATATCGAGTCCTACCTCTTCAAGGGGCTTGAATTTAGTATCTCTCTTTAGTATAAGTATTTTCTTTTTCTATTTTGTATCTATGGAAAAAATTCTTAAGGGTCAATATTCAAAAGAACTTATCCAGTCTATAGAACCTGCAAACTGGATAAGAACATTCAGCTACACTATCTGAATATTTCCCCTGACCTCCTTGGCACTATCCAGATAGTGCTAAAGTGGTCCATAGACAGAGCTGGGGTGGAGCCGTCACATATCTGCATAGTGGTGATTTTCAGCACTACTATCCAAATAATAATGTCCTCAACTTAAGATAGCAGAAAGGCTGCCTTAACCCTCATCCTACCAAGTGGAGTCATATCGGATCCCATGCAGTAGTTTGTTTGCGCTATATTAACACCGTACGTTATCACAGCCGCCATTTTGAGAATTTGTTCTCTCACCAGTGGTAAGTCCAAATCAAATATTCTTTTCTTATGTTAAACGTTATTGTGCCCACAGCAGCTATTTAGTCTCTGAGGTCCGAAAGGACCCCAAATTATTTGGACTTTAGTTTATAACTACTATTTGTAATGAATGCATTAAAATATAAGTAAATGCGTGCATTCCTATGTCAGAATTTGCAAAGTTATCACGAACATTGTCTACCATTCGTTTCTAAAGTTCATAGTTTAAGTCCATATGTAACATCAAAACCGGACACAATTTCATTACAAAGTCACATTTCGTTGATTGATTTATAATTATTCCTGATTAAAAGCACTACAAGAAATATGTCTAACTTAAATTTTGTGTTGTCAACATCACAGACTGTTTTCCACATTAAGAAAGTGTTCATTGATGCTAACTTTCATCAGCAATCACAAAAATACATGGGGTCCATTTGTACCCCAGTTGGTAAGATTTGTATGTAAAACATGTTGGTAGGATGAGGGTTAAGTTGCATGTGGATTGGCATCTAGATAGTGCCAGTGCTGACCGTTGTGATGGACATCTGGATACTAATTCAAGCCAGCAGCCCACACTTAAAAAAAAAAAAAAAAAAAGCATTAACCACTGTGGTTTAAGGTTCCCATTTACAACGAGAGATGTTTAGGTGGAAAAAAACAAAACCAGTACAAATCAGATGCCTTTCATACTTAAGTCTTTGCTTTTGCTTAGGCAAGTTAACAGAAAAGAGAGCACAAATTTAAAACCCATTTACTTGAGCAAATGGTGATTCATATGAGTAAATTGAGCATCTAAAGATGGTCTTCATTCAAACTGGTTCAAAGTATGTGCAGGGTTCCACAGTGTGCATAATTCTACCCAAACTGAGGGGAGGAATTCCTGAGACAGGATAGATGCAACGTTTGTAGGTCCTTTGTACCCCAGAGCTGAACTCGCCCTTTGAAAATTAGGTACCCCGTGCAGGTGTACAAAGGACATGCCGACTTTTCACTTAAACTGTATAAAAATGTCCCCAACTAAATATAATGTTTTGTGCTTAACTATGGTTTGCTACTTTGAGAGAATAACTGGTGCTTGGAACCTCAGCTCATCCACAACTTCTTGGCACGATTTAACTTTTGATAAACAAAAAAGTAGGTTAGTGTTGTGGCAGCTATTTTTATCGCACCTCGTGTCTAAGTGCGTTTACTGCTTTATACAGCATATCTGATTCTCTCTAAAGCACAACCTGAAATATCTATCCAGCTGTCATCTGCGGCACAGGGCCATCTATCATCTTGTAGCACGGCACCTCTAGTCCATAAGAAAGGGGAGCTGAAACAGGAGGCACCGTCAAGGACTCTCACGTGCAACAAAATGCCTTGTCACAATTATTTACGATTCCTGCTGAGGCACATAATAGGACACATAAAACCTTTGTTTTACTTCCAAGCACCCTCACATCCCTGTTCCCTTGTCGGACTTGGTTGCAGGCAAGTTCTGCCTTACGCATACAATTTCCTAAATCACACCGAGCGCTTGTGCTGTGACAATGACAAATGCCGGACCTGCCAGTGGAAACTCTGCTGGCTGGTGCAGGAGTACATGTGCGCCAGTCGATTGGATGATCCAATAATTCCAGAAGGCACTGACCTTTTCCACCCCCTATAAGAAGCTTTTCATAGGAGGTATTTGATTTCATAGGGTAAATCACACCTTTCTCCTCCTACCATTTATTTATTTATTTAGCTATATATTATATACCGCTTTATCTGAGAGTGAAAGCGATTTACAGAGTTATTTAACTTAATATTTTAAACAGAACGAGGGTACAGAGAACTTCAAAATTTCGAGCAATGTACTAGCAACAGTGTGATCAAGGATAGGGAAAGAATTAAACTGCTACAAGAGCTTTGCTAGTTGGGTGAAATCTGGTGAGTGGGGCAGCGTTCTAGTCTATGCTATGGTAGTACTGAAGGAAGGGATCGGTCTTGAGCTTCTTACAGAATTCTGTGAGGTCAGCGATAGCTCGTATGTTCTCTGGGAGTGCTTTCCATATTGTTGGTGAATAGAAGGAAAAGACTCTATCTGAGGCGGTCTGGCTGCTTTTCATGATTTGACTAGTGTGTTTTGTATGTTGGCTCATCTGGTTCTATTGTCTGGTATTCTGTGTAATAGCGATTGCAGGTAGACCGATGACTGGTTGTGGGAAACTTTGAAGATGGTCCGAATGGCTTTATATCTTGCACGGCTAAGTATGGGAAGCCAGTGTAGTTGCTTCACTATTGATGTTATGTGCTTGGCTCTGGACTTTCAGTATAGGATGCGGGCCACAGTGATCTGTGACATTTGAAAGGGGTGAATAGTGTGTTTCGGTACACCTTGGAGGATTATATTACAATAGTCAAAATGCGGGAACACCAAGATCTGAAAAACTGTTCAGAAGTCAAGGAAGTCCGGTAATGGTCATAGGTGCCATATTGTACCATCTCTCTGATACGCTGAAAGCCACCCTTTTGCCTCAAAACTATTAGGGATGTGCAGTCATTTAAAACAATCTAGAAGGCACCAAGAGTATTTGTTCATTTATTTCATGTCATTTCTAATCTAAAATGACAGAAATCTTAATTTTTGTTTCAGGATTGTACCATGTGCTGAGATGCATTAGCAGATGCTAAATCTCAGAAATTGTTTCTTTAAAAAAAAATGGGCAATGAAAAGAAAAACAAACTAGGCACATGAATATATAACATAAATGTGTGTTTATGAGTTTGTTTGCTTTATACCCGTCAAGGCACATTTTATAAATGACATCCAAGTACAATCTGGGATGTCCAAGCTAGAACATCAGAAAAAAGGCAGGCACTTCCAAGTTTGGGCATCATTTCACAAACCGGGGAGGTCTAAGACATTCAGTGGTGGTTCAAACACAAAACAAGTTTCCCAATTACCCCAAAATATCTTTGCAATTGTGGAAAGTACTGGGGATGGGGGGTGTCAGCTTCTCTACACCCTTCGGATGTTTGACAGCCCAAACAAGCACTGGGGCAGGTCTAACCTTGGATGAGGTCACAGATGTCCCTGATACCCATAACCATTTTTGGACAACAAAATTGAAAATAAGGCTTCTAAAATGGTCACCACACACACATTACAAGCAAAAGCCTTATCCTCATTTTCTGCAACATCATGTGACTGTAGCGGCCTCTTAAACTCATCGCTTTTTTGCTGTCAATGTATTTTTTCATATTTAATCCCAGCCTACTGTTTTAAGGGCCTCCAAAATGTGCCATCTCAAGAACACACAGTCAGAGGACTTTGACATTCAGAAAAGGTTATATCAGTAATTCATTTTTAAGAAGTCTCTAAAGATTAGTTCTGCAGCGCAAGCGGCATCTCTAACCCAAACAGTCTTCACTGGGCATCGAATGTGAAGAACTCATAGGTGGCATGTCAGCTGTGATGGTTTATTTCTTTTTTTAAAAGATTTCAAAACTATCTTCCTGCACTTTAGCTGGACATCCAAACAAATTATATCCTCCGTTAACTTCAATAACATAGAACCCTAAGGAGTGTGTTTACCAAGCCATGTTAGGCTTTTGCATCTAACACAGCATGTTTGTGTGAATAGCGCTGTGGTAGTTGCGCTATCTGTTGGGGGCATCACCGGAAAATTACATGGTGAGAAAGCTGAGAACACAGTACAGTCATTGAGGTGATGTTAGCTGCGTCCACGATGTCTGCAAAACATGTGGTTACCATGCACTGTTGACACGATAACTGCACACTTCAAACATGCCGACGCTCCACCCACACCCCCATCTATTCGTGCAACTGATGTGCAGTCTGCAGATAGTATAGAAAATCCCTTTGCTATCTGCCTTTTGGCATGCATTAGCTGTTACAGCAACAGGCTTTTCCCATGCTATCACTGCGTTAAGAGCTAATGCGCCCAGAGGGCTCCTTTTACTATTAATTAGATCAAGCTATCTGCCTAATGGTCCTTTTAATTCCTACGGACTGTATGGCGGATAGTTTGAGTTAAATGTTAACCAAAAGGGCTGTGTCATTTACTAATGATTATCATGCATTAACACTCCCTGTTAATAAATGGCCCCCTAAAATATAAATGAATCATATCAAACATAACTGAAGAGATTAAACCTGAATAGCAGGGAAACTACTACTTTATTGGCACTGGGCAGAAGAGCCAGGATTTTATCTTCCTTTGAAAATTGAGAGAGTTCTGCTCCAACCTAATATCTCACGGAAGCTTGTTCAACAAAGTCGGTACAGGAATTGAAACCATCCTCACCTTAGCCTAGCTTATCCCACTTCCTTTCAAATCATCATCAATAATCAAGCGCCTTGACTGGAATGTTCTTGATGTGGGCAATAGCTTCTCAATTCTCTTTTCAAATCAGATGGAAAGTCATTCCAATGCAGTCCATGTTTTATAATAGGCACTGAAGAGTAGAAGATATTGAAGATGGAGAGAGTTTACTGGATTGTTAAACCGAAGTCATACCAAGGTCATACTTTAGCACTTCAAGGATAATGCTATAACATCATGTGCAGGCAAAGTGCATTGCCACACACATATTGGGGACCTCCTTATATAAAGTAAAGGGCCCTAACCTAGGTACTGTGGTTACAGCGTAACTGGCTTTGCCTAGATTGGCGCAGTGACATATGCAAGTTCATAAGTTATAGTATTCTATAACTTTTATGCATGTAAATATAGGCTTTGTGGCTATACACTACCCAAGTCCATCCCCATGCACAACCTAATTAAAGGTATGCACGATGCAGAATAGTGCCTAAATCTAGTGAGTATGTAAGTGCCCATGTCATGCACGTAAGTCCTTTAACATACCATCCTGTGCGCTCTGTTTAAAATTACACCTAAATGACAAAGCATGATATCTCAATGGCCCTACCCAACACCTATCATCAATTTATTTAATATACTCTGTAATGAGAAAACTTGCTCCTAGGAACATAAAAGTACAAGTGATCATAGAGACAACAAGATTTGCTGGTATGACTGTTACGACTAATTCTCTTCTCCATCACAGGGATGATTCTGTACGTATTAAAGATACTGTCAAGCTACAGAGTCTAGAAGTTGTCCAGGCAACTCTGTTCTGCATCATTACAGGCATTCTGTGGCCCCAAAATATTCAGCTCCTCAGAAATAGTGATTAAACCCTGTCAGTTCCATCTTTACTGTACAATAATCAGGGTTCATTTTCTCTCTTTGTTCTTTGTCTCTGCCCCCTCTTTACCTGTTTCCAATTATCCTTTTTGCCTTTCTTCTCGTCTTACATGTTCCCTTTCTTTACTTCATGTCTATGTTGACTCCTTCCTTCTCTCCTTAGTTCCTCTCTTCCTCTATCCTCCCTAGATTATTCTCCTCCCACCTCCACCTCTCAAATCACTTCCTGGATTCTCATCCCCCCGCCCTCACTTTCCTTCTCTAGTGTTTTGTAATCCTCTCCAATGGTGGCATATTATGTGGTAGCAGCATAGTGGGTACTGGTTCTGCTAAATCCACATTCTAGAAACCATCTTCACTAGCAGCAACTGGATGGAATCTGCTGCGCCCAAGGCATATCGTCTATAGTGGCAGTAGGTTGGGTTCCATTGTCACTGTTCCCGTCTGCAACCTAGGATCTATGCCATGGATGTAGTAACGTTCCCATTTCAAGGTGAGAAGATCCAGTCATTGCTCATGAACACAAACCAATGACTATCACATATCGAGCTTTGGAAGGAGCACTGATCTGCCTCTTCTGACTGGAAAGCTGTTTCCATGACAGCTCAATGTCAATAAAATTGGGAAACGTTTTTGGCAAACCATGAAGAAAGCCAGTGGCTTTATAGTACCAGGTTTCCTTTATCACCCCAGGATTCAAGGGAGCAGGAACAGCTTCTGTTTGGAATAAAAATCCACCAAACAGATGAATAAGAAAAATTGGCACTTTTTGTGTTGAGCTTATTTTTGAATTTCTAAATCTCAGTCATGGATTTTCAGCTTGATCTTAAGGAAAGAGGCACAAATGTGGTTCTCTTAAGAAACTAGAATCTCTTCAGACCTCCCTCAGTAGGCTGTTAAAAGCATTTCAATAAATCAGTTTTTTGATTTATTACTTACCTTTTCCAAATCAGCTCAAGGTCAGTTACATATAAATTATTTTCCTGCCCAAATGGTTTATAATCTAGTTATGCTTGAAGCAATGGAAGGTGAAGTGACTTGCCGAAGGGCACAGAGAGTTTTAGTGGGAGAAGCTCCATTGCTGTAACCACTAAGCTACTCCTACAAACTAAACCACCCTCTGAATGTTCATTAACGTGGAAGGAGAGCATCTTCTTGGTGAATGGTAGTGTTAGAAGCCTTTTTTGTTTAAATAAGATTATTTAAGTGCAGAAATAGACACTTTTAAAATTGCCCTAGGGTTTACTCGCCATACCAACACACTGTATATGCTTTTATGTGGTATATGCGTAGATGTTCCTGCGAGCATAAGCTGAATGGAGATGGGGCACAGTTGCGAGATACAAGCATATGTTATAACACACATGGGTCCACTCAAACCTAGGTGGGTCACATCTACATCATAGCAGATGTAACTGTCTCTGCCCGCTTTCCACCTCAATGCACTTTCTGTTCTAAGGGCACTATATCAAATGCACAATATATTCAACTATGTGCCTTCAGAGCCTAAACACCCCCTCAGGAATGCCTCAGGGACAATAATTTTAAAGCAGGGCTTATATGCCTATGCGCCCAATTCTAGAAGGGGAATAGCGGAGCAGTGCATCCCATGAGGAAGTGCTGCCCTGGTGGAATTCCGCCTGACACCCTGATGAATGCACAGAGTCAGATTTCTCCACCCCAATCCCACCCAGCAGCCCCCCACAGGAGCACAGTGGCCTGCCACTGGAGCTGAATCCTGCCGCTCGATCCGGGCTCCGGCAGCCCCCGCTGGGGGTCAGGCGGCGAGGTGATTGCTACGGCACTACAGGACTGCAAGGTGGATGTCCTGCTCGCTATCCTGGGACATGCCGGGCTGTCCTTGGGCCCGATTCTGTATGCCACGGGAACGTTTTGCTCCCACATTACAGAATCGGGTACTAATGAACCCGTCCTGCTTGCGATGTTTTTCCAAGTGCATCTGCATCTTGGGGCAAGTATAGAAACACCCAGAGGAGCATGTAAAATGTCATTCCACACGCTCAATTAGCTTATAAAATTACCCTCTTAAAAGAACAATTTTCAGAACCATTTACCAGACTAGGTACCAATTCACCTGCCTTAAAAGGGATGGCTGGAAATTGCCTCGTGGTCCAACTTGACTAAAGTTCATGCAGGGGTCCACAATATGTCTGTTTAGTTGCATTAAAAGGAAGCATTTCTGGGAGCTGGGTTTAAGTGGGAAAGGAAAATAATGGGCACATATTCCATTCCGAAATCCAGGCTTATTCTTCATGGAAAACATATGTGCAGAAGTAGCAGAAACAAATGTCCAAGTGCTTACGGCAAATTTTTGACAATGTGTACGAAGACCATGGGAACAAAATACTCAAGGCCATTTTGAAAATTCTTCTGTAAATTCTTGCAGTATTGGCCTTTTCAGTGCTTATTTCAATTATTAAGATGAATTTTTGTCCTCGGCAAAAACAACACCAACAACAACTTGTGCTCAAGTTCTGGGACCTGTAGCTAATGCACGAGGCCGCGGGCCGGGTCCCGCGGCCGACAGTAACCTGGGCCCGGGCCCGGCCTCGGCATCCTGCACCGAACAAGGGGCTCTGTGGGGGGGGGGCGGTGGGAGGGGGGTGGAGGAGGTGCCGAGATGAGCGGCATTTGAAATCGCTCCTTGTCAAGAAGGAGCGATTTCATTGGTCCTGGGCGGCTGGGGGGCGGAGCTGGAGTTGCCGAGGAGCCGCGTGGCTGGTCTTTTCGCTGCGGCTCCTCGGGGGAAAAAGACGTGTTCTTCGGTCCGGCATCGTCGCCCGGTGCAGCGGGGTACCCCGGTGGCTTCGATTGACGGCGATCCTGATTGGGGCTGGCGGTTGTTCTTCGGAGGCGTGAGGTGCCGAGATCCGGTGAGCGGTTGGTGTGGGGACTTGCTGCCTGGCTCCGGGTGAGTGTGGGAGCGCGCGAGAGGGGGGGGGGGAGTTGGTTGTTTTGGGATCACTCTGCTCGGTGCCTCGAGTAATTTTGCGTCGTGGGGGGAGGGCCTGGGGGGCTATATGGTGGGGTACGGGCTAGCCTCCCATATATAAAAAAAAAAGAGAAACAACTTACATTCATACCTAATTCACTATTAATTGGGAGCATGGCACGTCCAGGGAAAGGGGGCAGGGGCCGACAGAAAGGGGGTGGCGCGGTTGCCTCGACTGGGGGAAAGGGGCTTGCCTCTAAGGGGTCTCGGGGCGCGGGGCCGACCGTGCGAGTTTCGGCCCCCAGCCCGGGGCGGCGGGGGACCGGTGTAGGGGCTCGTACACGTGGGGGGAGACGTGGTGGTTTGCCTGCCCCTGCGGTGGGTGATTTGGCTCTGGTGAGGCCCGGGGGATCAGCGGGGGATTTGGGGGGGGGCTTGGGGGCTCAGGGTCCGGTCCTGGAGGCGGTGGGGGAAGTGGGAGCCGGCAATAGGGAATCTGCTTTGGGGATAGTGGGGGACAGGGGGGGACAGACGGACGGTGGTGCGTTGGGGCAGGCGTCCACAGGTGTTTGCGGTCCTTCCGGGGCCCCCTGCGGTGCGGGTGGATCGGGGGCTTATGGGCCAAGTCCCTTAGGGCGTGGGTGGTCGGGTGTGAGTACGGATGGGTGGGTGGGCTGGCCCCCTGTGGCGGGCCAGCCCATGAGCATGGGGCCCTGGGGGTTGGGTTGGGGGGGGGATTGGGTAGGGGGCGGTTTGCAGAGTGCAGGGGGACACCTGCCTTGGGGGGCGTCGGGATGGGCGGCTGGGGGTTTGGGTACCTCGGCTTGGCCTCCACGGGGGGGAGGGGGTTGGGGGATGGGACAGTATGGGATGGACACCTCGGGTGTTGCTGCTTCTCTTCCGCCGCCTTTGGGTGCTTCTATCCCTCTGCAGGTTCCAGCGAGCGGTGTGGCGGCTGCTGGTGGTAGCGGAGGAATACAGACGGTGATGCCGTCGGGAGGAGATCAGACCAGTCCGACCTCGCGGGTGCAGACATCAGCCGTCCCAGAGCGGGCGGAGCAGGCTGCTGCAGGTGAGTCTCCAGGCAATACGGCTGGGGTGGTCGGGGAGTCGTTGCCGGCGGGGGAGGGCGGTTCTCTGGCGCGCAAGGCCAAGTCCAAGAGGAAGCATCGGCGTCACGGTAGACGGGGCGCGTCGTCATCGTCGTCATCTTCTTCTTCCTCGGATAGTTCCTCTACTACATCTACGGAGGGCGCGCCAGCTGGTGGGGGGGCGGGGTCCTCGGTAGTAGTGCGTTGCGCCGAGCTTTGGGAGAGTGTACCGCGCAAGTTGCGGCGCAGGATCAAGAAGCGGCGATATATTGATATTTTTAGGCTCCTGGACGGGCGGAAGCGCTCAGGAGAAAGTAGAAAAAAGCGGAAGGAGGATGAGAAAGCGGGGAGGGTACGGAAGGTTTCCCGAAACACGTTAAATTGGACTAGGGCCTTTTTGCGGCTGGCGAGCGTTTGTGGGCATGCTGATCCGAGTTGTTATGGTGAGCTTTTGGCTTATGCGGATGCCATATTAGCTGCATCCCAAGCACACGACGGTTGGGCCTGGCTCAATTACGACGAGGAGTTTCGGGATAGGATGGAAGAAAATCGGCAGCTGTCTTGGGGGATGAAGGATATTAATTTGTGGCTGACGCAAATGTCTGCCAAAAAAGGAGGTGCCGGTGGTGGTGCAGGTCCGGTCAGGGCGGCTGGCAATCCTGCGGCGGTGGGCGTTCGGTCCTTTCGGACCGCGGGCCCCGTGTCAGACTCGACTAGAAGCGGGCAGGGAGGAGATCTTTGCTGGCGCTTCAATAAAGCTTCCTGCCCCTTTCCGGACTGCAAATTCCGGCATGCCTGCTTGCTCTGTGGGGCCGGCCATTCAGCCGCGAAGTGTAGTCGAAAAGGGGTGCCAGGGGCGCCGGCAGGGGGTAAGTGAGGAAGGTGGCGGAGGGTTGGCGCCTACTCCCATTAAATTGCAGGTGTTGCAACCGTGGTTGGTACTTTATGGGCGGAGTAGGCACGGTAAGGCGGGGACAATGTTATGGGCGGGTTTTGCAGAGGGCTTTCGTATTCCGTATCAGGGAGGGGTTGGTGCCGTGGCGGCCGACAATTCTAGCTCGGTTCGCCGGCTCGCCGATGTGGCCCGGGCGAAGATTGTGGCAGAATGTGAATTGGGCAGAATTGCTGGACCATTCGACCAGCCACCCTTTTCGCCGTTTATCATTTCCCCCCTGGGGGTTATCCCAAAGAAAGAGACAGGGCGTTATAGGTTGATACACAATCTGTCTTTTCCTCCGGGTGCCTCAGTGAACGATCATATCCCGCGTGAGTTATGTTCAGTGCGCTATGCGTCCTTCGATGAGGCTTTGGAGCGGGTGCGCCAGGGTGGGAAAGGGGCGTTACTGGCAAAGGTAGACATCGAATCGGCGTTTCGGCTTTTGCCGGTTCACCCTTCAGCCTTTCCGTTGCTGGGTTTTCGCTTTGACGCTCGGTATTATTATGATAAGTGCTTGCCGATGGGTTGTGCGATATCTTGTGCGTACTTCGAGGCGTTCAGCTCGTTTTTGCACTGGGTCCTGGTTAAGCGGTCCGGGTGTACATCTATTGTGCATTATCTGGACGATTTTTTGTTTGTGGGTCCAGCACAGTCCACGGTGTGTGCGTCCTTGCTGAAGTTGTTTATTGAGATGGCTGCTGAGTTTGGCATCCCGTTGGCGGAAGGCAAGACGTTGGGACCGGTGGAGTGTCTCTCCTTTTTGGGGATTGAGATAGATGCTGTGGAGTTCGTCATCCGTTTGCCTCAGGATAAAATTGAGCGTCTGCGACTCTTGGTAGCAGAGGTGGGTTCCGCCTCGAAAGTGACATTGACGCAGCTGCAGGCGTTGGTCGGTCACTTAAATTTTGCTTGTAGAGTCATTGCGATGGGGAGGCCGTTCGCGCGTAGGCTGTCCTTGGCCATGGCGGGGGTGCGTTGCGGCCACCATCATATTCGGGTGACGTCGGGGATGCGGGCCGATTTGCGTGTATGGGATGCCTTCCTGGCGGACTATAATGGCTGCTCGGTGTTGCAGTCGTCGGAACTATCCAACTTGGAATTGGAGTTGTTCTCGGATGCGGCGGGTAGTTCGGGTATGGGGCTGTATTGTCAGGGTTCGTGGTGTGCGGCTCCGTGGCCGGTGTCGTGGTCAGTGGGGGGGGTGACGCGTAATGTGACGTTCCTGGAGTTGTTCCCGATTGTAGTGGCCTTTTGGATATGGCCGGAAAGATTGCGGGATAGAAGGGTGGTTTTTTGGTGCGACAACGCGTCGGTGGTTCAGGTTATTAACCGTCATTCGCCCAAGTGTCCGCGGGTTGCGGCGTTGATGCGGGTATTCGTTCTGGCGTGTCTTCGTCTCAATGTTACTGCTCGTGCGAGGCATGTGCCCGGTGCTCAGAATGCCATTGCTGATGCTCTGTCTCGTTTTCAGTGGGCGCAGTTTCGGGCTCTGGCCCCGGGGGCGGACGAGAACTCTGCAGTTGTTCCGGAGCACCTTTGGAGGCTTGGGATGCAGGAATGATGGATTTGTTGCGGTCCTCCTTGGCTCCAGGTACGTGGGCAGCTTATCGGCGGGGCTATGCGAGGGTGCGGGAGTTTTTCTGGGGGAGCGGTTGGAGGGGTGGTAGCGTGGAGGACAAGTTGGCTGGGGCATTTATTGTGTGGGCTAAAAGGGGCGGCTGGTCCCGGTCGGCAGTGCGTGCGGCTTTGGCGGGTTTCTCTTTTTTCAGCAAGGTGGCGGGCTGGGGCAACCCCAGTGCGTCGTATGTGGTGAAGCAGTTGCTGGCCGGATGGGCTAAGGAACAGCCGAGTGTGCCGGATTGGCGTCGCCCAGTGTCCCATGATTTGTTGCTGCGCATATGGGTCGTTTTGCCTGAGGTGGCAGTTTCTGCGTATGAGACGGAGCTCTTTCGGGCTTTGTTTGTTACGGCCTTTTTCGGGTCAGTGAGTTAGTGCCACGGTCATGCCGGGATGTTGTTCATGATGGGTTGCGGGTGCACCATGTGGACCTGCAGGGGACGCTCGTGCGGATTTATGTGGCACGCTCGAAAACGGACCAACGGGGGCTCGGCCGCTGGGTGCTGTTGAAGGCAATTCCGGGGGTGGATACCTGTCCAGTACAAAATCTGGGGTCGTACGTTCGTCGGCGGCCGGACATAGGCGGATATTTTTTCTGTCACGAGGATGGGCGCGTGGTTACCCAGTTTCAGTTCACGGCGGTTTTTCGCTTGGCCGTGCGGAGGTTGGGCTTGGAGGAGCGGCGGTTCGCTTCCCATTCCTTCCGGATAGGAGCAGCGACGAGTGCAGCTGCGGCGGGGCTTGGGGGCGAAGTGATTCAACGGATTGGGAGGTGGCGCTCCGGCGCCTACGCAGGTTATGTGCGCCTGGACCAATTGTGAGGTGTTTTGTGGAGGGGGGGGTGTGGGGGGGTTTTAATGCTGTGTTTCTTTTTCAGGACTCCTGCGGAGTTGCCCTACACGGAGCGCCGGTTCGAGCCCAGCTGGAGTGTGGTGGATTCTGGGACATTCCTTTGTCTACTGGGCGGAGCGCAGAGCCGCGATTCGCCCGCTGGGGCTGCACCTGGGATTGGTGTCCTGCAATTTGAGGCTGGTCTGGCTTGGCGAGCGTGGCATGCGGTGGTGGCAGCTCCTGCCTGTGGTTCGTAGGCATGCAGAGCGGCGGCAGCGACCGGCGGGGGTGCTGATACATCTTGGTGGGAATGACCTATCCAGTTGGACATGCCGGCAGCTCATTCGGGCGGTGCAGCGGGACCTTCGGATGCTGCAGGAAGAGTGGCCAGGTGTGGCAATTGCCTGGTCGGACATTATCCCGCGACCGGCCTGCTTGTCTCAGCGGCGGTGGTCGCGTGGGTTGGCGAAAGTCAACAGACAGATTGGACGCTGGCTGCGGCTGGCTGGCGGGTGGCAGGTCCAGCACCCTTGGGTGGACCCACGCTGTGCTGGACTGTATCGTACTGATGGGGTACACTTGTCCCCGGTGGGACAGGACCTGCTACTCAATGATTGGCAGGAAGCACTAGAACTGATTGGTCGCAGCTTTATTGGGGTGGGGGCGGTGCGAGGATAGGTAAATTGCCTCGCACCGGTGGCGGGGTAGAGAGCCAGCGCTCGCAGAAGCGGCGCGGGCTTGAACTGGTTTTGGAGCAGTGGGGGGCCAAGTGCTCCTCGGGGTGGGGCGAGACAGCCCGGTTGGGGGTCTCGGCCCGGAAGGGGGGGGGTGCCGGCCTTTGCTACTAGGATGGCGAGGCAGGCGGCGGGGTCCGGGGGAGGAGGATGCTCCGCCTTGCTACTAATATGGCGGGAGGGAGCATCCTCCGGCGAGGGGGTGGGGGGCTTGGGGTTAGGTTTAAGGTTGTATATTTGGGCCCGTTTTGGGCTGGTTGTTACAGGTTGTAAATAAAGCTGCGACCAAAGTTTGTACCATACTTAATTGTTGTGTACTTTGTTGGGGAGCAAGTTATGTGGTGGGGGAGGGGGGGGTCAAGGTTAATGAGGGAGACGAGGCGGGTTTCCGGGTTACCAGAGTTACAACTAAACGAAAGGTTCCCTGATTATTGTTGAACAGACATCGGCTCCTATTTGCTTTACAACGGTTGTTATTTGATTATCTCAGCCATCGGTCTCTGCTGTGATGTGGGTATTCTGCTTCTAATTAGAAAAACTTCAGATCTGAGCAATAGTCTGCCACTGGCTGGGCAAAAGCCCTTTTAAACCATATCAAAAGGCTCATCTGATATTTTCCTTAATTTTTATGCAAATTGCTCACAATGTATTACAACCCATGATGTGTTTTATCATTAGCTGTTGAAGAAATGCTGATTTAAGACATAATTTAATATAAATTGGGCAGTCAAGCATACTAGAAACAAACTCTTCCCCTCATAAAAATTTTACTGACATTTCTGCTTAGACAGTAATAGCGGTGTGACATTTGCTGAAACATCTGCCTAGCATTCTGTTTTTACCAATATTGTTCTTATGCATACACACTCTTTTAAAGAGCTCTTCCCAGTATACTTTTTTTTTGGCCTCCAGCTGAACTGGAATCAGGGCTGGGATTTGCCACATGCATCGTTATTTACAACTGCACAGGGAATGTTTCTCCTATTTTGTATCTTCTCTTAACTCGCTTTAGTCTAGTCATTGCAGGAACATTTCTTAAGTCACACACCAGGGCTCTTTATAGAATCCTAGGCACTAAATCTAGCCACTAGGTGTCACCATTGCACAATAGCTATGGCTCCTCCCCCACACCAGGGGCTCTTATCGCTGCCTCAGTAGAATCCTTAAATTTGCTCTACTAGGGAGCAAAAGACCTGAGTTGGGCATCGAGCTTAGATTCATTTGTATGATGGTGGAGACAGTACAGCCACAGAACCACAGGGCCAGACTATCCTCAATATACTTAACAAGAAACATTTCTGAAACCAGATTTTTTTCAGGGTACGACTCGGAGGGAAGGATGTATATGCCCTGAAATACTGTGAAGAAAAGAATAACAGCCATACCAGGTCTGACCTAAGGTCCACCAAGCTCAATATCCTGTTTCCAACAGTGGTCAATCCAGGTCATAAGTACCTGGCAAGATCCCAAAAGTAGCTGGATTCCATGATGTTACCTCCAGGGGTAAACAATGGCCTTCCCCAGATCTTCTTTAATAATGGTTTATGAACTTTACCTTCAGGAACTTGTCTAAACCTTTTCCAAACCCAGCTATACTAACTGCTTTTATCATATTCTCTAGTAATGAAATCCCAGAGCTTAATTATGAGCTGAGTGAAAAAAAAACATATTCTCAAATTTGTTTCAGATGTTCTACTTAGTAACTTCATGGCATGTCCTCTAGAGTAACCAGTCGATTCACATTTGCCCGTTTCACTCATGATTTCATAGACCTCTATCATATCTCCCCTCAGCCATCTCTTCTCCAAGCTGAAGAGCCCCAACCTCTTAAGCCTTTCCTCATAAGGTAGTCATGCTATTGCCTTTACCATTTTGGTCACCTTTCTCTTTCTCTTGTCTAATTGTGTAGCATCTTTCTGGGGACGTGGTGACCAGAATTGCACACGGTGCTTAAGGTGCAATCTCACCATGGAACAATACAGAGGTATTATGATCTAATCAGCTTTATACTCCATCCCTTTTCTAATAATTCCTGTTCGCTGTTTTGGCAGTCACCATACATTGAGCAAAAGATTTCAACGTGTTGTCCATGATGACACCTACATCCTTTTCCTGTTTAGTGAGCTAATGCTACCTATTGAGGAGGTGGGAGGTGCATCTTCAGAAACGACCATTAGGACATGCTACTGACACCTTCATCAACAGCTATGTGCAGTCAATGTATTTTATATTATTTATTTATTTAACATGTTTTATATACTGCTTTATCGTCAATCAATGCCCACTGTATTCCCCACCCAGCCCCTACTCCGCCTCTTCGTACAACACTTAATTAGCAGACTTTTAGCACATGATGATCATCCTGTGGAGGAGTGGAGGAGTGGCCTAGTGGTTGGGGCAAGGTACTTCAGGCCGGAAGGTCGGGGTTCAAATCCCACTAGAGGACAGCAACCTTGGGCCGGAAGGACTGGGGTTTCTAGTCCCACAGGTGCTCCTTGTGGTCTTGGGCAAGCCACTTAACCCTCCATAGCCCATGTTCCCTGTAAAATAGTTATCTCCAAGTTATAATGCCCTGTTCAATGTAATTTCAGTTTGTTCAATGTAAACCGCACTGATGCAGAATAGCGCGGTATATAAGAGAATGTAAATTAAAATTAAAATTAAATTAAATTAAATTAAATCCTGCCTGCATAGAAACAATTATCGCAGGCCCACAGAAGCAGATAAAAGCACTCTGAAATGTGCATTAACCCCAAAACACATTTTAGTCAAAGTGCCCCTAAATCAGTTGTTGAGAGAGGACTTCCCTATGGGAAAATCCTTATTAATTTTCCCTCTTCTTCCTAAGCATATTTTCCATAGGGAAGTCTTTTCTCAACAGGGCCCATTGCATGTCAAAAGATTCGTTCAAAGCATTTTGAAGCCACTGAGCAAACAAAATCAATATGGTCCACTCACCTTACTGGCTCTTTGAAATGGTATAAGAAGATTTTTGTACACCGTTAAAGAAATACTGCTTTACTTTAAATATAAAGCAGAAAATAAACTTCGTGGATAAAAGAAATGAGCATGAATTCATAAAATACATGCATCAAGCTTTTTTTTAATCTTACTTTAAACTAGAAAAATGCTGAAACTGCACCAGTTATATGCATTAATAATAATCGGAAATCTGGATAGTGACACTTCAGCAGAATTCTAATGTAATGAGAAACAATAAACCAGTTTTCCAAAGGGGCCTATTTAGGTTTGAAAAGGGGGGGACATTAAAGTTCAAGATTTATTTTGCTCTCATTAAGGAGTGCTGATGCACATTATCTAGAACTCTCTTTGAAAAGCTGATTAGAGGCTTGGGTTGATAATTTCACTATTAGACAATGATCCATTTGGCTGTTCCTCCAGCCAGATGACTCTGGAAAGATACTTAACCAGATATGTTCATTTCTAAAAGGGGGCATTATCAATCTCATTCGAAAACCGTCCAATTGGGATTTTGCAAAATTCAATGCCGAATACACTTACCCAGACTAGGACCTTAATTACTAAGGCTCGTCTCCCAGTCTGTGTCTATGGAAAAGGAAAGGTTAGTAAATCAAGCACTAGACCAGGAAGGAAGTGGGGAATGAACTTCAGTATAAAGTATAAGCCAAATGCTCCTGAATGGAATTCCGAGTTACAATATCCACCCAGCCTTCACCTCTCATATACAAGGGTATGTGGAAATGTTAGTGCAACTTCTCTGGGTAAACAATCATGCCCCTTCCATGTGGGAGATGCACACCAAATCTGACCTCAAATAAATATTGAGAAGTAATGAAAGTGAGAAATGTAGTAATTTTGTTAGATGAAGAATAAAATTGCCCAGACCACTGCTATATGTGCAGGTGATTTCCTTCAGTGATGAACCATTGAGCCAGGTTTGGTGTTACTAATAATTCACCTTCCTGCCAATCTTCTCCATCCAGTTAAATCTAAGTCTGATACGTCTAACACTTTGGGAGGAGTTTTCAGATTTGGAGGGTAATTTTATAAAGTGTTTTATGCTTGTAGAGCTTGTTTCATATCTATATCAAAGCTTGTAGATGCACTTTCTTGTACAAGTATGCATATCGACAAAAGCAAGCGTACTATTCTACAAACCATGTGGCACTCCAAAGATACTATTGTTTAGACTATGGTCATGCTACCCGGAATGCACCTGATTTTGTCTAATTTTGGAAACTAAGCAGGGCTAGACCTGGTTAGTACTTGGATGGGAAATCAGCCTGCTGTAGGCTTAAAGCCTGGCAATCTTCTTTCAGTTGTACTTGGCCAAAAATAACCCTGGGAATAGTTCTGACATGGATGACTATCCACAGGATTGCCAAGAGTTGAATAACAGCATGTTGACTCTGATTTCCCTGCTTACATGCCTGTTTGTGTGTTGTCTGGAATAACTAGTGGTTTGTTCTGACCTTGGCATGTTGCTGCTAAATAAAGAGGTATAAAAAATTAAAAAGTAGGTGGTTATAGGCATCTATTTGTCTTTATAAGTACTACTAGATAAAGCCCTGAGGATATCAATGTTAATCAACAATTAATATCAAAATTTTCTGTACTGTATATCATTTTCACTTCAAAAATGTTCATTAATACAGGCAGCATCCTAAATCACTACTGGGAAGGAAATAGACCTCAGTTTATAGACGGACCTATTACCATGGCTTCCAATATAGTAGCATCATAGGTCATAAAGACCTTCCACCAGCCAATGCTGTTATCTTTTTTTCTAAATTATTTTTTAATTTTCTCAGTGATAAAATAGTGTCCAATAACCTCCACGTATCTTAATTGTGATTTTTCATCTACCTGCTCCCACTCCAACGCTGACAGCATTTTGCAAAAGCTGCCTCAGAGTCTATTGAAGAAACTCCAGTCCTCATGTCTTTTCAACTATCCTGTGCATCATAACCTCCCAATCTTTCAGATAGAGAAGCTAAAATACTAGCATTAGTGGCAGAAATCTTGCCTTAAATTAAGGCAAGAACATTTACACCAATCTTGGAACTGTTGAAATTGCCTGCACCTAGATTTTAGCAAGAACACATGCATATAATAGTATTTTATACGCTACATACATATTTGTGCACTTTGCCTATACTCCAAGCAAACTCCATCATGCACACACACACCAGCAAAATATGTGCCATCGAGCAACCCGCATATGTTTGTGCTGGTCGGTATTTCATAAGAGGTCATTAATGCACGTATATGGCCACATATGCATATTAATGTCTAACAAAACCCCCAGTTAGATGTGCACTTGGTGCCTAAAAGTATGGATCATCTTATAAAATGACCAATTTGCAAAATACGCGGTTTGTTTGCAGGTCCAAAGTGTACAGGGTAACAAAATGAAATACCTATGCGTACATTACTGCCCCTGCCCTACCCCAGTCCCTTTTTGCAGAGGTTTACAACACATATGTTCTCGTACATAGTAACTGGGTCTGTCTGGCAGACAATATAGGAGACCTAGGAGCGTGCATTGCTTGGCGTTGGTCATGCCAGAATTGTTATCTATTTAGGTTATTACAAATCTTTGTGAAAAACATGAAACAGAAGTAGTGCTGTCTACAAATTGAATGGGTGCTTGTTTTGTGCTCATCCGCCTGAGATGGAGTACCAATGAGGAAGACAGCTTAGACTTCCTGGATAAGGAGCGAGCTAGCCTACAAGTAGTCACGCTCTATGGCCGGCAACTAGGACGTATCTGTAGTGTAGACAAGAATAACTGGGCTTGATGGACCCTTGGTCTGACCCAGTATGGCATTTATTATGGGTAGACTTGATAGGCTGATGGATTTTATCTGCTATCATCTACTATGTTACATCCCTGTAACACGGCAGAACAATGTATCCATTTCTTCGCTGGAAAGTGTAAAGAATATGGTGAGAACCCTATGTTTCAGGTCAGTCTCTTTTCTGTGAAGCTTTTCCTTTATTCTTTATGTTCTGTTGCACCAGCAGGTTTTATTAGCAAAAAAATTACAATTTATTTCACTGTGGACCTAAAAAGTGATTTTACACTTTTCTGACTCTGTGATATCTCAATTGAAATTCCAAGAAGTCATCTCCCTCTCTGCTTTAGGTTTATGAAGAAATAATGTCTCCCCTCTGAAGGACGCTTCTAATTCCTTTGTTAGGACAATGCAGCCATCTGGTCATATCCATCTCACTAGAATTTGATCCTAGGTTAATTACAGCTTGTCAGCTCTTGGGCTTGACTTTGTCTCTCTTTCTCTCCTTTCTTCACTTTGGCTTTCTGGTAAATCTCAGATGTCTGAAGTTTCTCTTTGTCAGGTGCTGAGTAGGTCGAAGTGCAAGGTCAGTACCAGAGTTGGTACAAAGTGTTGGCACCCTAGCTAAACCTTTAAGCTTTATGCCCCCCACCCCTTGGCTATCAGAATCTATTGTTTAGCTTTATATGCCCTGCTCTTTGCCATCCTTCCAGAAGCTGCCATCCAGTTTGCCATGCGTTTGACCTGATTTTACTGCAGTTTAGTAACACCCCTCCCCCCCTGCCCAAATGCCATGCCAGCATGGTAACATTTATTGCAGCCCTGCAGTAATAGTGAATGAGTGTTGATGGACACACTAACTGCTTATAACACTTTAGTTAAAGGACCCCTTAGTTTTAACACTGTTAAATTTTTTAAAAATGGTGCCGTGAAGTACACAAGGAATAGAGCTATGTGTGACCTCTTCGTGCATCTTTCAAAGCTTTCTGCATGAAATACACCTCAAAAAGTCAGTTTGTTGTCTCCTAAAAAAATGCTTCTATGTTTTGTAATGCAACTTATATGCGCTCTCAGAGGTGGAGTAAAAGTGTTTTGTATTAAATTTAAATTTAAAAAGGGCTACAAAATGTTGTGAAGAGCGTATTGGGGAAAAAAACAGAAAAAACATTATCTATTGACTCTTTGGAGTGGAGGAGTAGCCTAGTGGTTAGAGCAACTGCCTAGTACCCAGAAGATCAAGGGTTCAATTCCCACTGGCCCTCCTTGTGACTTTGGGCAAGTCACTTTACCCTCCATTGCCTCAGAAAAAGAGGCTGGCAATCTACTTCCAGTGATACATTGCCAAGAAAACCCAGAGATAGCTGGGTCACTATGAGTCAACACTGACTTGATGGCACTAAAAAAAAACAACAAAAAAAATTGACTCTTCTGTGATAAGGACTTAGCATAAGCTAAGGAGGTGATTCTATCAAGGGACAGTTTTAGAGATGTGTGACCTAGGTACGCTTGAAGAGCAGTAGCCATGCCCCTTCCCCAGCCATAGAGTGAGGCATCAGTACCATCTTGAAAGGGAACTGTTGCCCACAAGGCTCCAGAAGGACTTCACCAGCTAGAGGGTGCCATTGCTGGAGCTCATATTGCATGCTGCTGGCACTCTCTCCAGCACTGGATCCAAGCCTTGCAGAATCAATTAGGGCCAGATATACAAAGCATTTTTCCTCAACGAACAAACCAGTCAATATTAGAGGAGATCAAACCTAAACTTTCTTTAGAAGCTCAAATGACAGGATTTTGACTTTCATACTTTGAACGACACATGCATAGAGAGAGATCATTA
The DNA here is from genome assembly GCA_033557465.1 of Ichthyophis bannanicus. NCBI lineage: Eukaryota > Metazoa > Chordata > Amphibia > Gymnophiona > Ichthyophiidae > Ichthyophis > Ichthyophis bannanicus. Next base: position 109,966,170 of record CM066049.1, on the reverse strand, counting down.
GAGAAAGACATCATGCTTTGTAAGACAGGTCAATGCAAAAGAGGAAGGCCAGCAATGAGATGGATCAATACAATAATAGCAGCTACGGGTGTCACTCTATCAACAATTAGCCGCCTGACTGAAGACCATGCACAGTTTAGGTCAACTATCCAGAGGGTCACCATGAGTCGACATCGACTCAACGGTACTTAACAACAACAACAACAACAACAACTAAGCCTTTACCCCCATAGACAGACAACTGCAGCCCAGGACAGTGGATTATGGGTGAGATGATTTACAGCAAGCACTGAAAAAATTGGCAAAACAGACATATGTTGACTCTATAAGAAAGACCTGGAAATAGTGACTCACCCCATAGCTGGCTGTGAAGTTCTGATGGCAGAAAATTTCTATACAGAAAGGCACAACAAAGTAGCATGCCTCATATATTGGAAACTCTGTAAACACTACTACATCACTGTGCCTGACCCTAAGAGAATTACAGAGAGTAAAGAGGTTATGATCACTTGGGACATTCCTATTCTGATGGATAAGAAAATGGATGTGAGGAAATGTGACATAGAGAAAACCACCAGAATGGCATTGATAGAGATGTCTGTTCTAAGTGATTATTCTGTGAATCACGTGGAGAGGGAGAAGATCCTGAAATACCAAGAAATGCAGCCAGAGACCAAGAAAATATTGCAGAAAGATACAGAAATATTTCCCATCATCTTGGGTGCCACAGGCTTGATAAAGAAGAATTTCCAAGCACATCTTGACAAACTACCCATACATGTTACATCTTACAAACTCCAGAAGGAAGCTCTCTTTGTTGTTGTTAAGTGCCGTTGAGTCGGTGTCGACTCATGGCAATCCTCTGGATAATTGTCCTAAATTGTGTTTGGTCTTCAGTCAAGCGGCTCATTGTTGACAGACTGGTACCCGTAGCTGCTGTTATTGTATCGATCCATCTCATTGCTGGCCTTCCTCTTTTGGATTGACCTTCTATCTTGCCAAGCATGATGTTTTTCTCTAATGATCTCTCTCTTTCCATGATGTGTCCAAAATATGAAGTACTATGCTGAGCATTATCGGTAAATTTGAGAGGCTGATATCATCCTCCACATACCCTGGCTTAGAAGTGAGTTTCATGACTGTCATGGTATGTGCAAAATTAACCCATTTGGAGAAACTGTCCACAGAGAGAAAAATATCTGTGGCGCTTGCAGTCCCAGTGGAATACAAACTCAATTTAAAGGGAAGTTCCTTAGGAAGTTTCCTTTTGAAAATGTGGCTGGTGTGGGCAATGAAGACGTAAAGTACTTGTGCACTTTGCACCTGCTTCAGATCATGCACAAAGTGCATGCCAGAAATTACATGTGTACATTTCAGTATGGAATCTCTGTAGATTTCCCTTTCAATGACTGTGTAGTTTTCACTGCAAGGAGGGAGTAAGAAGCCCAATAGGTTATCCATGTAGATTATTTTATTGCCACTAGAAGGAGCAAATAGCCTTATTAAATAGCCCCAGATCCTTTAGCACTGCCGAGACTTAGAAAGCTACATGCTCCTATAGCAGCCTTCCTAATAGGGTCTGCAGTGGTTAATGCATCGACAGGTGTGCAGTATGAGAGAAATACCTTTCTGTTAAAAAGTAAAATTTAGCACTATACACCCCTGACGGATATTCTAAGTCATGCTTATGGTCTCTATGCATCAAATGTCAGTGCTGAAGGAGTGTAGAGGTCCAGGCAGTCACCTAGGGCAGCAGTTTTGCTATGTTTTTTGTCTTGATTAGATTGTAGGCTCTGATCAGCAGGGGCTGTGTCTTACAACTATATGCACAGTGCTGTGCATGCCTTAGAGCGCTATACAAATGATTAGAAGTAGTAGCAGCAGTTTCTGAGGGGCAATAAAGAGCATCAATAGTCAAAGCATAAATCCTAACAGCCATTAGCACGTTCTTTTACCAGTAGGGAGAGTAGGCACACACTAGGGCTGGCCCAACCACTAGGCAGATGCCTAGGGTGGCAACCACTGGAGGGCAGCAAAAGCAGGACATTTTAAAGCTAAATAATAAATTTTGACAGCCAAAGGGGGGGGGGGGGGTGTAAAGCTTGCGGTTCGTCTAGGACTCCAACACTTTGGACCAACTCTAGGGCCGGCCCTGGCACACACACAAATACAAAGCAAAGTTATTACATTATTACAGAATTGTTGTGGGAGGGGTAGTTTGGGATGACCATGGCTGTTAAGCCCCCTCTGCAGGATTTTGATAATTAGACTCAAGGCTGAAGGTTGGCCTAAGCTGCCCAAGATCCCCCTGCATGGCCCTAGGACTGTACAGCTCTTTGCTGCCTTTCTTTTTGCTAGAGGCCGGAGCTAAATCCACCTGAACTTTGTTTCCCAGTTTACTTATCTTGTATCTAAAATCCCTGACCGAATGTTTAATTTATAGGCTCCAGCGACTGGGTAAGAGAGGTTTCAGTGAAAATTCCCAGTCATGTGTAGCTCCAGGCTTCAGAGGGAATATCGATGGGTTTTCTTTAGTTTATTCATGTGCATATTTTTGAAGCAGTTGAAGGGGTTCCATTTTTTTAAGGCTATGATGAACCGCTTACTGTCTCTTACATTGTTGAAATGCTGAGGGAAACAGTTTTTATGGGTTACACAAGTGTTTGCTGCATTTTTTGCTTACAGAACCCTGCTATTTTCATTTTAGGGCATGACATAAACCATGAGCTTATGGTTAGATGGAATATAAATGTTTAATTAAACTAAACTAAAAGGAGAGAGAGTTAGTGGGAAACTAGTTTTTAAACTCATGGAGACCAACATTCAATAGAGCATAGACAGTTAAAATTAACCAGATAATGTGGAGGCCTATTCCATTCAGGCCATCCAGCCCCCTGTGCGGCCGATTAGAAGCGGGGTGCACAGAGCTAGACCTGATTCTGATCCCGCAGGGGCTAGACATGCCCATGGGTCCAGAATCGTGTCTATGGCCTGGACTTGCAGGCCGGGCCCCAATTCTGATCGGCCTGCACGCCCAACCACATGCCTGGCTACCTCAGCCAGGCTCTTCAATGGAGTCGCAGTGCCATGGTGTCCCCTACCACGGAAAACAAACCTCTTTCCCTGCAGCCTGATGCCCAATCCGGCCTTCTATGGCCAGGGTCTGGCTGCTGGGATCCCCCTACACCCCCATACCTGCTTCCAGCAGCTCGGCTCAGGGATCCCACGATGTCCAGGGGGACTTATGCCATCTTCGAGGTGGAATAAGTCCCCTGTCTAGATCAAAGGCCCCGGACATATAGGGCTGACCTCAGAATCGGCCCTGTATGTCAGAGGTCATGGCCTGCTAATGTCCCACCCTTGCTCCACCTCCAGAACGCCCCCTCCCACCCCCATCTAGACCTCCCTGTACAAACCTGCTGAACAAAAGGCAAAGGTTACAGAAGCCTGGTCAAGCTGGAACCAGGGCCAGCCCATCCGTTGAGCAAGAATGTTGTTTGCACAGAGACCCGCATTTCAGGGGGCCCCACGCAAACAGCATTCTGCATCAACCCATAGATTTTTAAAAAAAACACAAACTGGCTGCTGCTGCCACCGTGGCAGCGGCAGAATCAAGCATCCCACGGGACCCCCCTGCCCGGCAGAGCCCTCCCGGCATCAGCTCTATCAGCAGCAGCTTTCAGAGCCATGAAGAGAGAGTTTCCCTTTCTTGCAGCTCTGTTAAGCCCGCTGGGGCTGATGGGGCTTCCTTTTTCCCATCAGCCCTGGCGGGCTTAACAAAGCTGCGAGAAAGGGAAACTCTCCCTTCTCGGCTCTGAAAAGCCCGCGCTTTGAGAGCTGATGCCAGGAGGGCTCTGCCGGGCAGGGGGGGGGGCCCGTGGGACGCTTGATTCTGCCGCTGCCATGGTTGCAGTGGCAGCAGCAGCCAGTTTGTTTGTTTGTTAATCTATGGGCTGATGGGGGGGGAGGGGGGTTAGGACTGGTAATGGGCTATGGGGGGGCTAATACTGAAAGTGGGCTGATGGGGGGGTTAGGACTGTTAATGGGCTATGGGGGGCTAGGACTGGAAATGGGGGGTTAGGACTGGTAATGGATTATGGGAGGCTAGGGCTGGTAATGGGCTGGGGGGTTGCTAGGACTGGAAATGGGCTGAGTGGAAGGGGGGCTGGTCCTGCAAATTGGTGAGGGGGAGGGGGGCTGGGAATGGAAAGGGGCTGTAAGGGGAGGGAGATAGGACTGGAAATGGGCTGAGGGGGGGGAGCTAGGGCAGGAAATGAGCGGATGGAGGGGCTAGGATAGGACTGGAAATGGGCTGTTGGGGGGTGCTAAGATTGGAAATGGGCTGTGGTGGGGGCTTGGATTGAAATGGACTCATGGAGGGGCTAGAACTGGAAGTAGGCTCATTGGGGGCTTGGTTTGGAAATGGGCTGAGTGGAGGGGAGCTAGGATTTGACATGGGCTGATGGTGGGGCTAGGAAAGGACTAGAAATGGGCTGATGGGGGGGCTGGGATTGGAAATGAGCTGAAGGAGGGACTCGGATAGGACTGGAAATGGATGGAGGAGCTAGGACTGGAAATGGGCTGATGGTGTGGCTAGGATAGGATTAGAAATGGGCTGATGGGGGGCTAGGACTGGAAATGGGCTGATGGGGGAACTAGAAGGGAGCGGATGCTGGGTGGGGCTGGAACTAGAAGGGAGCTGATGTTGGAGGATTAGAATGGGATGGAGCTGGGAGAGTGAAATGGAGAGGGGAAAAAATATTTTGTGTGGGAGGGAAGACAAATCTACAATTAGCCGGGTATTGGGAGAGTAAGTGGGGATTAAAGATGGAGTAAATTTGAGTGGATGAAATAGGAATAAGGAAAGAGCAAAAGGAGAAAGATTAGTATGTTAAAGCAGATGTAGAGAGAGAATGGAAAAAAAACTAGAAGAGAGAAGAAAGGACAAATGGACAGCAGACGATGGAGAGTTAGCAGAGGACATGAAACCAGAAGAAAGTGGCTGGAGCAATTGCAATTGAAAAAAAAATGCACAAAAGGTAGAAAAATATCTCTTTAATTTGAATTTATTAACTGGAATATGTCAGCTCTGGGAAATGTGCATCATTAACGTCTGCGCTTTTGTTTAGTACAAGAGGAAATTAATTAATAGTTTTATTTGTATAGTGTTGTACATTCCAAGTTTGGCTTTTGGGGTTCCCAGTTTAATTATTGTCTTCCTGTTTCTAAATTGTGATTACTTGTTTGGTGATGGTCTATGTTCTGCATGTGTAACTGGGCTGAGGTATTCTGTTTATGTAATTCCTATTTCACATTGCCACTTGTTCTCTTTCCCCAGTAGATCATGTATTGTTGTTCTCTGAAATGTATTGGTTTAATATTTGCAGTGTTGCCTTTGGATAGGTAGGGTCTGATGTTTTGTGAGTCCTGGTAGTGCTGTTACGATACGGCGGTTTTGCTATTGGTTCTAAATGGGCAGTGTTTGTAGTAGTTCCTAATGTGCCTGGCGGTTGGCACTGGATTATAGTAATGTAGAAATCTTTTAGTCTTTCTTTATCCTTACACTCATTAAGAGGCATGTTTACTAAAAGTTAGTGTATGGTAACATTCTGCAAATATTTATGCAAATGAGGCCCCTTATGCAAATGAGGCCCTGCACCAAGTTTCCGCACATGGCCCCACACACCCCTTGGGCCGCCCCTGGCTGGATCAGAAACTCAGACACAGAGCTGTTAGGGAACAACTTTATTGCTAGACTGCTAAATTGTAAAACACCCATTTAGTATTTCACTGTGTTACTTATTACAATATCCCAGCTTAATATGTTCACTGGAACTGATGTCCACTGGGCTATGATGTCATGAGCCTTCATTTCAAACTAACTGTGAGATTTCCCTTAATTTTAGAACCTCTGCTCCCCCCCCCCCCACCCCCACTCCTCCTCATAGCAAAGTCATTGCAGCGCAGACTTTTTCAGCATTCCCATCCCTGGCAAGGAAAGACCCGACCCAGGAACTGAGCCGAGCTCCTCCATTGAACCACTGTCACAGGCCCCTTGAAATAGCTTTGAGAGATCGTCATAGAACATGCCCTGGTATTTGTGAGAAGTATTCTCTTCTTTCACGGCACATGATTTACAGAAGCTTGGGCTGCAAATTTAAACATGGCCAAAATTCAGTTTGCCCTTATATGAAATAGACCAACCAGTTAATAACTTTAAGGTAAGCTAGTTTTAAAGAGCTCTATTAATTTTCCAATTCAGACTTGTATAAGCTCCAATTTGTAACATTTATTTGCTTCAAGGACTTTGAGTGTTACAACTGTAGCCTGAAGGTCCATTTTTCTAAGTCTTGCTTTCCTGGGGGGAGGGAGTGGGGGGCAATACAAGAACTGAGAGTCCAGATAAGGTGTCCTCTGTCAGAAGTGAAGAGACAGCGATTCATGTCCAATGAAGCTAAAAATGTGCTGGAGACCAAAACCCCCCCACTAACTAGCTTATATTTCCTGCATCAAATATTCCTTGGTGAATATTTGTCTGTCTTACTCCCTTATTTTATTTATTTATTTAGTGTATCTTTTATACCGCGCTATTTAAATCAGTGTGGTTTACATACAGCAGTAACTTATACAGTGCGGCCTAGGCTACGCTGTATTTACAATGAACAGGTGCTGTAACTTGGACATCGCTGGGGTAACTCGTATTTACAGGTTGGATATCAAGTCAGGTCCATGCCAGGCTATCGTTGGGTCGAGACTATATACATGCTGCTATTTACAAGGTGTGCATGGTCGATAGTGGCGTCAATGGGTGTGGTTGCCTCATCGCGTGCTGGGTGTGCTATTGGGACAATCCTGGTGGAAAGGGGTGGAGTTTGTGGGCTGTCATTATAGTTGTGCTTGAGGAAGAGGTGGTGCTTTAGAGCCTTCCTAAATTGGGCATAGCTATAAATGGGGAAATTTTCAGAACGGTGCAGGTACTTCAAAGTCCACAGACTGCGGCACTTCTCCTCCAAGGGAAAATATGCACATAATTTTATTTATTTACATTCTCTTATATACCACGCTATTCTGCATCAGTGCGGTTTATATTGAACAAACTGAAATTACATTGAACAGGGCATTATATGTTTATGTTTATGTTTATGTTTATTAAAACTTTATATACCGCCCAATACAAAATAGCATCTGGGCGGTTTACAATACATAAAAGCATTTAAAAGGAAGGCTGCGGAAAAAGAAACAGAAAAGAACGCCATAAAATCAAAGAACAGGGATAGAAACAGATAGCAGTCAGGGATACAGAAGGCAGACATGGAGGGAAGGAAGGGAGCACATAGACAAAACAAAGAAGCTCAGGAAAGAGGAATTAGGAACTAACATAAGTTTACTAAGTAGGAGAAGAGGGTGGGGCTGGAAGGTGGAGGTTGAGGCAGACATGAAGGGAGGGGGGAGACATTGACAACACACAAGGTGCAGGAAGGAGGGTTTAAGGATTTGACATGATTAGTCCTATGATGAAGAAGAGGACGGGACTGGAGGAGGGAGGTTAAAAGCAGAACAGAAACTGTGAGTTTTCAACTTGGCTTTAAAGGATTGATAGGAGGTCTCTAAACGTAGGGAGTGGGGGAGTGAATTCCAAAGCCTTGGACCGAGAAAGAAGAAAGCAGAAGATCGTTAGTTCTAAGTGTGCTTGAGAGGGAGGGGGAAGAAACATACGATAGCGTGGATGGAACGTAGGGAGCGGTGAGGAGTATGAAGACGAACTTGATCAGCAAGATACAAGGGGACACCTGAGTGGATCACCCTGTGAACAAAGATAAGAACTTTAAATTGGACACGAAAAGGAACAGGAAGCCAGTGATAGTGTATTAAACAGGGAGTGACGTGATCAAAACGAGAAGCGTGAGAAAGAATACGAACAGCAGCGTTTTGGACCCGTTGAAGACGACAAATTTGTGATTGGGGAAGCCCAGCAAGACAGACATTACAATAGTCAAGACGCGACATAACAAGGGAGATAAGCAGGGTGGCCAAAGAGGAAGGGGTAAGGAAGGGGCGTACAGTACGAAGTTGTCTTAAAGTAAAGAAAGAGCGCTTAACCACAGAAGAAATATGTTCTTTAAAGGACAGGGAGGAATCCAGAGTTACACCCAAATACCGCATAGAAGAAACAGTGGGTATAGGCGCAGAGGAAAATGTTGGGGAGAGGTTGGGTGGGGAAGAACCAAAGGTGAACCAGATAGCTGAAGTTTTTGCGAGGTTAATGTGCAGGAAGTTGGTCGAAAGCCAGGAGGCAACGGAAGAGAGACAGGAGTTAAAGGCAGTGATGTCAGGTGCAGCAGAGTCAGTGTGAAAGAGGAGAAAGATGTCGTCAGCGTAGAAGTGGCAGAGACACCGTGCTGTTGAATAAGAAGAGCAAGGGGAGCCAGAAACACATTAAAGAGAAGGGGAGCAAGAACAGAACCTTGGGGAACACCACATGAAAGGGGGGTTGAAGGTGAAGACCCAGACCAGTGTGAACCGAGAAGGAACGATTAGACAGGAAGGAGTGAAACCAACGGAGGACCCGGCCAGAGAGGCCGGCATCTTGAAGACGAGATAGGAGAGTGCGATGATCAACCAAGTCGAAGCGGCGGAGAGGTCTAGTGAAACAGCAAGAGAGAGTAAACCACGGTCATGAGCATGTGCAGATCGTTGAGGAGGGAAAGAAGAACAGATTCTGTGCTGTGACCTGGGCGAAAACCGGATTGACGGGGTGAAGAGTGAAAGAAACCTCAAGGTGAGAGAGAGTTGAAAGAAGACTAGTTTTTTCCAAAAGTTTTAGAGAGAAAAGGGAGGTTGGAGATGGGGCGCCAGCTGGAGGAGAGGAAGGATCAAGGAGCTGTTCTTCAGAATAGGACGGACAGAGGCGTGCTTCCAAGGGGAAGGAAAGTACCAGAAGAAAGACTAGAGTTAACAGTGAAAGGATAAAGGGAGACAGAGCAAGAGAGGGTTCAAGTAGCCAAGCAGAAGGAATGGGATCAGCGGGGCAAGAGGTTTTACGGGTAGAAAAGAGCTTAGTGAGTGTAGTGGGAGTGTTAGGCTCAAAGGAAGACCAGTGATGTGAGAGAGGAGGAAGGGTGGAGGGGGAAGCGAGCGGAGTAGGAGAGGGGGGTGTCACAGAGGGGGGAGATAACTATTTTACAGGGAACATGGGCTATGGAGGGTTAAATGGCTTGCCCAAGACCACAAGGAGCACCTGTGGGACTAGAAACCCCAGTCCTTCCGGCCCAAGGTTGCTGTCCTCTAGTGGGATTTTAACCCCCGACCTTCCGGCCTGAAGTACCTTGCCCCAACCACTAGGCCACTCCTCCACTCCAATTCCCGGGAGAACTGCCTGTGGACATTTGCACTTGGCTTTTCTGCAGATGCAGTTCTTTTTCCCAACAATAAATACCAGGGGCGCATTCAGTGACAGCTTCCAGGGCGAGGAAAGCAGATGGCCAATGCTGCTTCTAATTAAACCCAGATATCCCATATCCAGTCATCGGCACTCAATATCCAGTTTGCTCGGATAGCAAATTAGCTATTCAGTCAGCAGAGAGATTTAGCTGTTGGCCGGATAACTAAACCACCTTGAATTAACCCAGCTTTTTTAGGCCTAACTTTAGCTGGTAGAATGAATCGGCTAGTGGCTCAATATTGCCACTGCCCTGCTAGCCCTCAGTGCTGGCCCTGCTTTGTCCATAAGTGCTTAGCGTCAGGGTGTTCAGTAGGTTTAGAAACAGATCTTCAGCAGCACAAAATGGCTAAATATACTGCTAAATATCTCATTCACTGGGATTAACGTAGTTAGCAGGATTGCTGACCATGTTAATCCCTTTGAATATAGTTTTCAAACAATGCATTCCTTGCCCTAAGCTTGCCCCAGGAACAAGGCACTTAGGGGGTAATTCTATGAAGGATTTTCCCATCTAAACCCAGTTATAGGTGTGTAAAGGGCCTCTTCTAAAATTATCCTGCATGTGGAAATGCATATGGTGCATGAGTGGACCACAGGTGGACTCACAAAGTTCACATCTATATGTTAAAAACATTTGCCTATGCATCTATTTAGCAGTTTTTGAACTGATGAAAATGTATACAGCTGCATTTGAGCCACAATTTTGGATAAAATTACATAAAGGGGCCTATGGGCTTTAGAGAAAAGCCTCAAAATAGGCTCCTGCTTGGCCCTCCAACTTAGGTGACCTGTTATAAAATTATCCCTCCACATGAAGATAAACGTCTGTGTGCTGCAGAGCAACGCACTAAGGGGCATGTTTGCTGACATGCATGTCCAGGTAGCATGGGGTTCAGCGCGAACTAACTATGCTGTGCTGATATTTAGCATAGGGTGCTGTGCACGTGACCCTGCATTAACTAATTAGCACACTAGTGGGTGAAGATAGGACAGGTTAGGGGATTAACAATGGTGTTTACTAGCATGAACCTCATGGGTGCATGATAACTACAACTGTTGGCGTTGTGCACCCTCAATAACGACAACTCAAGAGGAGTGCCCACATGCCAAGTGATTGCAATGTGCTGCTGGCATGGCAGATGGAGGCACGTGCCCACAAAGGCTTCCATGCTGTTGCCGCATCACAATCATGTTCTACTGGAAGGGTCTTTAGTGAACATATCTCTGTTACCCACAAGGAATAGGGCTGCTTTTACCTATAGGCCAAAGGGGCAGCTGTCCCAAGCCCCTGCACAATGAAGGCTCTACTACTCAAAGGTAAAAGCGATGATCGTGGCCATGCCTTTCTCTTCCGCTGCTGGGAGGGAAGGAGCTCATGAATGTGAGGGGGAGGGGCCATTCTCTGAAGTTTGCCCAGGGCCCCATAAGGGGTTGAAGTGGTCCTGGAAAGGAGTGTGGACACTTTTCAGACCATTTATGCATGTAAATAGATACTACCTGTGTAAATGACATTTGAAAATTTTCCTCCATAGCTGTAACTAGGCATTTGTATGTATTTATGAGGTAGTGTTGGGATTCTGACACTAGGGGAGAGTCAAGCTGTCTTATAAGGAGTACTGTAAGACTACTGCTAGAGTTCAAGGACTGGAAATCATTCCTGTCCCAAACCCTATACCATTAGGGACTTTGTCAGGTTAGGCCCAGGGGAGTCTTTGGGGGAAATGGGGGAATCTTCCTTAGGTGGGGTGGTTGGGATTGGGGAGTCTTCAGGGAGATGTCTGTTGGATAACAAGGAGGATCGGGGTGTTTAAACCTGGAATATGAGGGGAGTCTTCTGTGGGGGTTGTGGGTCTTGATTGGGTGAGGAAGAGGGGGGGGGGGGTCCATGCAATTTGAACAGGTGCTGAACCCTTTAAGATGGAGGCTCAGAGCATCAATCAGTGTGTTAGAGGCTCGATGCTCCCAACCAGGAAAAATAATGCCAGGTGTTCTGTTTCCCTTGAATAACATAGCTTGTGGAGGTCATTGCAAGCTGTGTTATTCAATTTAAATAATAATTTGGGGATTTGCGTGCATTTGCATACTTTGCATCTCATTGTTATAGAGCATGAGTTGGGATAAAATCATACGCACTACTGTAAAAAGGCACAATTTTGCTCTTTAACGTGTATGAAGAAGTAAAAATTGTGCATTATTCCCTTAGTGTATGTTACCAACTACCTCCCTAAACTGAATTACAAAACAAAGAAGATTTTTGAAAGACTTCTCCTATACTATCTCTATAAGCAACTCTTCTGAAGACTGCAGGTCTTCTTATGTATACTTGTGGTAGCTAGGTATATTAATTGGCCACTTATTCATTCGTTGGTACTGAGAAGTTCTAGCAGCTCTTACAGGAAACACTCATGACTAATCACAATTTACAAGCCCACAGTGTTGGCATCTTTAACCCACCAGATGTAATTTATTATAGACTGTAGGCTGATAGCACAGAGACTCATTCACATTTGCTTAGTGATTATGGAAATAGGATCAGTTAGTAGATCCCATAGCCTGATCTAACAGTATATATCACACACTAGCTCACACCTATTCGGATTCCTCAGAGGCTCAGTAATTTCCCCTTTTCCAAGCCTGACTCGCATCACCTCTGACCTACACATTTGCTCTTCCTTCCGATCTCCCCAAGCCACATTCCTCTGGCCACATGTCCAACTAAATCCTCCTTTTTCTGTACACTTGTCCCACCCTATCCTGAACATGAATCCAGCATGAAATCTATGCCCACCACAGCCCAAGCAAATCTCCCCCTTTTGATCATTTGACCCATCTGAACACGAATGTGACTGACTTAATTCTCTGCCTTTCCCTATTTCACCACATTAAATCTCTCCTTTGCTGATCTCTTAGGTGTCTTTATGGCTTCTTTCAGTCACATAGTTCATGAATTTAGTTCTCAAGAAAGTTGCATGACAGTAGTTTGAGTATTAACTTGCACACAGGTCAGTTGTAATGGGGAAACTTTGGAAAAGCACACACAGATGCAAGGAATTCAGATACTTTTGTATATGTAGACTTTGTAATTAATTAATTGTCAAATGAAATCCTGCAATCTTGGTTCCTATACGTGGCCATAGGTGCCGCCATTGTGCAAGGATTGAGATGTCCTTTCCCAGAGAGAAGAGAATGCTGTCTCCGGAGAGCCCTCAGTCCCAGTTGAGAAGCAGAAGACTGGACCCACCATGATTTTAATATTAAAATCAATGTGCTTCTTTAATACACAAAGAGGAATGCTTACTAAACCATACTAACCACCAGCGTGTAGTGAGCGTGTTGTGTTGAAAGTTTGTGTGGAGTGCCCATGCAAAGAATCCCGTGCTAACAGGTTAGTATGTGAATGGGTGGAGACGGAGTAGAATGTGACCAATGAGAGTCCATAGCAGTTTGCATTGGCATGATGGGTACACAGCAATACCTTAATAAATGGTGTAAGGTACACCCATATGCTGGGTTACCATGGGGTCATGCTTTAGCAATGCCCCAAGGCAAAGGGATGGATACACATGCCCCCTGAAGTTGGCAAAGGCCTCTAAACTGGTTTCATGGCCTGACCATGTGCTAGCAGCATACTTATTAGTAAGCATGCCCCAAAATTAAGCTGCAGATTGTGACTTCTATAGACTGTCTTTTAACCTCAGCACTCACAGTACTAGTGCGGGTTTGTAAATCATGTTTGACTTTAAGCATTGCCAGTCTCCCTTAAACACTAAAGAACATTGTCTTCTAGGCATCTACTGAATACTGCATTCAACCAACAGGATCTACGTGTAAAGGAAGGGTACTTGAATGATTGAACAGCAAGCTATGCATACATTGGTTACAATTTTTTTTAGATAGTGGTTACAGTCCAAGAGACATGCCTAAGTAAAAGGTACAGTAATTGTACAGAGGTTCCAGTTCTCACCCGTTAACATTAGAATTAAAGCCTCTGTACAATAACAGATTGCTATTTGGTTACCAATTTAAATTTTGGATTGTTTCACTAGAGACTATAAGTAAAAGGTACACCAAACAGTGGCAGCCAGCCAGAAGAGGTGGTCTATTAAAAACTAAACTATTTTGATGTTGATCACTGCTTTGGGCATGCTCTTGAACCCAGAAAATCAATCTAGACATTTTAAACACAGTAAATAAACATAAAACAGTATTAAAGAATTAATTTAAAAAAAAACTGTTAACAAAAATCAACATTTACCTTCTTGCAAAGGTAATCAGGTTTGGAACATAATTCAAATGGAAAGAAGTTCCAAAATATAGAATCCACCCCTCCCCCCCCCCCAACCTCAATTACCAGCATAACTGTTTTGAATCTAATTCTCTGAACTGGTAACCAATAATTTTAGTGTAATCCATTCTTGTGGGCCACAATTAGGAATAATGCAGGCCCCTGCATTTTGTATCAATAGCAAATAATCTTATGAGTATTACTAAGCCAAAGTGAACCACATTATAATAACCAATGAGAGTCAAAACTAATGACTGCAAAACTGTCCTGAGTGTGAGACGTACAAACACTTTTTTCCTAATCAGTAGAAAATATACCTTCCATCAAGGATAAATTAATGATTGTTATCACAGCTTTGAATAACAATGCCTTAGCAATCTTCACTAACCATGAAGGGTAAGGATCTCATATGGCACATATAGGCTTTTCTTGCAATCATCTTATTAACTTCAAAAACTATCAGTGGTTGAAAACTTTTTGATGACAGCCCATTAATTGCTACTATAAGGATTGGTTAAATCCTTACAGCTAATTTAAACTCTGAAAATTGCCCAGAAATGCAGAGAAGGTAAAGCCAGAAGAGAAAGACAATCACAGAACTCAACAGAGATTTCCAATGTGCAGCAAGACAGGACAAGGAAAAGTACTACAATAACACATGCAAGGAAATAGAAGCAGAAACTATCAGAGGAAGAACAAGATTGACTTTCCTAAAGCTACGAGAGTTAAAGAAAAAATTCCAGTCTTGAATTGTAATGCTACAAGATGCTCAAGGTTCTACTGTATGTTGAATGATGCTGAGAAGATCAAGAAAAGGTGGAAAGAATATACAAAGTTTTTATATGATAAAGATCAAGTGGACCAACAGCCATTTCAACCTGTACCTTATGATCCGGAACCATTGGTGATGAAAGAAGAAGTCGAAGCAGCATTGAAAGTCTTATCAAAGAACTAAGCACCAGGCATTGATGGCATTCCCATAGAAATATTACAGCAAACTGATGCAGCTGTTACCATACTTACAAGGCTCTGCCAAGAACTTTGGAAGACAACATCATGGCCAACTGACTGGAAAAGATCTGTGTTTATACCAATGCTAAAGAAAGGTGATCCAACTGACTGCAGAAATTATCTCACAATCGCCCTGATCCCACATGCCAGCAAGACTCCACTGAAGATTAGTCAACAGAGACTACAACCACACCTGGAACGAGAACTGCCTGAAGTGCAAGCAGGGTTCAGGAAAGGGCGAGGAATGAGAGACATTATTGCGGATATGAGATAGATATCCTTTTGATATTGTTTAGTCTTTTCAAGGATCCATCTGTGCTTTATCGACTACAGCAAGGCTTTTGACTGCGTAAACCATGAGAAACTCTGGGCCACATTAAGAAGCATGGTATACCAAAACACCAGATCATTCTCTTGCACAATCTGTTCATTGATCAAGAAGCAACAGTTTGAATGGAACAAGGAGAAACAGAATGGTTTAAAATAAGCAAAGGTGTACATCAAGGCTGTATACGAAATTTCCCCCTACCTGTTTAATTTATATGCAGAACAAATCATCAGAGAAGCAGGATTGTATGAAGACAACAGAGGTGTGAAGATTGGTGGAAGACTCATCAACAACCTTCGCTATGCTGATGATACCGTATTACTGGCTGAAAGTGAAGATGATCTGAAACATGTGCTTCTCATGAACAAGGAACATAGTCTTAAAATGGGGCTGTATCTTAATGAAAATAAAATGACAAAGATCATGACAACTGGCAAAATCAATAAGTTCATTGTTGAAGGAGAAGAAATTGAATTTGTGGACAACTTTAACCTACTTGGATCAACTATCAATAAAGAAGCAACAAGCAGTCAAAATATCTGACGACACATTGCTCTTGGCAGAATGGTTATGAAAGACCTAGACAAGATTCTCAAGAGCAGAGATGTCTCTCTCCATACAAGAATTTGACTCATTCAAGCCATGGTATTTTCAATAACATCATATGGATGCAAAAGCTGGACAGTGAAAAAGATAGCTAGGAAGGAAATTGATGCCTTTGAATTATCGTGCTGGTGGTGAATACTGCATATACCATGGACTGCCCGAAGAACAAACCAGTCAGTACTAGAGGAGATCAAACCTAAGCTTTCTTTAGAAGCTCAGAAGACAAGACTTCGACTTTCATACTTTGGACACATCATGCGATGAGAGAGATCATTAGAGAAAGACATCATGCTTCGCAAGATAGAAGGTCAATGCAAAGAGGAAGGCCAGCAATGAGATGGATCAATACAATAACAGCAGCTAGGGTACCAGCCTGTCAACAATGACCTGCCTGACTGAAGACGGAACATAATTTAGGACAACTATCCAGAGGGTCGCCATGAGCTGACACCGACTCAACAGCACTTAACAACAACAACAACAATACACACTATAACATTCTTTACAGAAAACACATCAAGTGATCGTATAGTGGGATTTTCCCTTTATTTTTTAACATATAGGATAACAATAGCACAACAAAAGAAAGTGATAGCATAATATTTCTTGCAAATAAGGCCAGAATAACCCCTGTGTCCTTCAACCACAACCAAATGTAAACAGGCTTAGACAAGATGGGGAAAAAACTCCTCCAGTCCTCATATTCCTTAAGTTTAAGAAACTGAAAAACTAATTAACAGAAGTCCGGATAAAACGTAATAATCTCTGACCCAAGCATTGAAAAAAAGGGATAATGGAAAGGGGGAGGTGTGCTAAACCTGGGGCAGATGACTTTTTCCATGTTTTCTATTAAAAGAAACAATAAAAATATTGAAAAAGTGCCCTGCTAATACAAAACTAACCAAAATGAAGTCTTCACCCTCCCCAGTCATTGGTATTCCTAGTTGGATGGCTGCCTGCTATTTCCTGGTAATTCCCCATGCAGGTACTGTCCAGGTCTGATGCTGCTTAGTAGGATTACTTACCTGTAATAGGGGTTTGACTTACCTGTAATAGGGGTTCGCCATGGACAGCAGAATAAGTCAGCTGCACCAAGTGATTTCCTTCCAATGATGCCACAGACAGAAGTACTCATCTGAGCATTTCCCAAGGTGTCTCACCTCAGTCCATTTCTAGCAGTGGCCAAGGTAAGGTGGCAAAGCTTGACAATGGACCAAAGGTGTGTGCCGCCTTCATCCAATGGGAGGAGGGCAGGAATGTGTGGATGACTTATCCTGCTGCCCAAGAAGAACCCCTATTATAGGTAAGTAACCCACTTTCTCCATAGACGAGCAGGATGTGTCAGCTGCGTGCCCATTGTGGTAGGACGAAGGTGACTAGTGTCACACTCCTCCTGCTGGCCAAGCCTATAAGCAGGAGGGGTGGCCTTGTTTGCCCTTAAGTATAGAGTCACTTGGTTCTCCCTCTCTCCCTCCCTCCCTCAAGGAATTCTGGGAGCTGTAGTTTCTCTGTATTACTTGCAGACAAAGTAGTTGTCACCAAACGGTTTTGTTTAAGGCAAAAACAGAATATTTTTATTTTTGGGCTCCCCTTCACGCATTAAAGTTCATATACACAAACAGCAAGGATAATTTCTCCAAAAGAAAATAATACAGGAGCATAAAGGTTGTCTGGAATGTCAGAACTTGGCAAAAGCTCTTTATACAGTGGCAATAGCTGTTCATAGGCCTTTTCCAGTAGTAAAGAATCACAGCTATTGTTCTTATTTACAATGGGCATTGTGATAAGGAAGCTTATCATAGTTCAGGAAGAAATAGTACAAGAGGTGAATTGGCTCTGAATAAGCAACCTGTGCTCGCTGGTAAAAGCACTAAAACAGGGTGTTTACCTAAAAGACTACCAGACCCAGAATGCACTGGTTTACAGAAAGCCTCTAGGAGAGCTGAAGTAGGGAAACGTGTGCCTAATCAGAGAAGCAATGATGTAATCCCTAATCACACATCTCCTAGGGCAGGGCTTAATTCAGAACACCTGCAGTGTGCTAGGGTGGAGCGGCCATCTAGGCACTTTAAAACTAGAAGAAATTCATCATACAGACAGCAAGGAGAGCAAAGACAGCAAGGACAGCAACGGGAGCTGGAGAAGGAGAGACTGATCGTGAACAGAAGGAAGAACAGCAAGACATCCAGAAGGTCTAAGAAAGGAGCCCAAGGCAGTACGTATGCTGGGAGAGATTCCTGGGGCAAGCATTCTTCATTGGACTGGATGAAGCCAGAGGCTTGGAGATATACAGCCAGGAACCCTCGTACAGCACCTGTAAGGGAGACAGCTGCATCTACAGAAAGAAGGAGCTCTAATACCTATTCAAGGAGGCATGGGAAAAGAGACCTGAAGTCCAGAGATTCTGACTGGAGAGCTGGGCACAGAAGTTTTGCTACCTACTGGCCAAAATACCCAGAGAGGAAACCTAATGACAACGTGATCTCGGGTATGAACTCTGATCTGTTCCCTAGCTTTGCACAAGGAAGACAGCAGGGAAACAGGTTCTATCCTGGTAGAGATCAGTTAGAGAAATCCTCTGAGCCAGTGTATGGAAGTGATCCTATGATATTTCAAGAGCAAGGGGAAATATCAAATGAGGAAGATGAATGTATGGATTGTTCTCTCTCTAAGCTGCTGTTCTAAAGTAATCCTCAGATAAGGATCAAACACCAAAAGGAACTGTACTGATTTTTAGCTTCCCAGAAAAGTTTCTTTGAGAGAAAGCTTTGGGGAAAGTTGGAGCCACGTGGAGAGTGGACCAGCAATGGTTTGCAGCTGGTTAAGCACCTGTGATTAGAGCAAGGCACAAGTGCACGTGGGACTTTGAGAAAAAGCTTCTTCTCTGTGTGAAAGGAAGAAAGCTTTTTTTTTTGATAAAGAGAATTTTCCTTTTGGGTTTATTTTTCATTCCAGCACTGCTAAGAAAGTTTATTAGCAGGGGCTAGAAGAAAGACCTTTTCTGTTCCATCAAGGTCTTTACTAAGTTTTTGCATAAGTAATTCAGTTGCCTTATTTGTTTTGTTTCCTGAGTAAAACTCTTGGAGAAATAATCCTGTTGATGTTACCAAGCATATCTGTGCGAGGGAATAACACCCCATAAATAAAATCTGTTATCTGCTTTACACTCGAACAACTACAATTCTTTATTCTTGTTAAACGGAGTTTTGTGTGATTGAACTACAAGACCCACAATCCTTTGCAAGTCAAGTAAATTCATGTCCTTGCCAAGATTGTGGAACTTTCACAACAAGTACCTCCATTTACAGCATTTATCTCTTGTCTTCATTCAAAACTCTTCTAAATCACGTTTAGGCTTTCAGAAATATTCTTTGATTTCATTGGGGTTTGTGTCTTTCTCTATCCAGGGTAAACAGATTTACAGAAAGAGCAATCCATGGGAATACTGTCACACACAGCTTCAGGCGAAGGAGAATCTACTTGCATATCCTCTTCCCCTGCAAGTCCTTTCTCCCCACTTGGACTTCTAACGGAAGAGTTCAGCTTATTGTTTGAAAGGGTATTCAGAAACTCCCTTACATGCTGCTCTCCTAACCAAGGATTAGCTATGCTCTCTGGAAAACTTTCACTATCTGGAAACAGTTGCTTTAGCTTCTTAATCAGGTTCAAGTCTCTATCTCTGCTTTTGTCCATCTTCAGAATATCAGCATTAGGAATTGCTTTCACCCACCTTCTGGCATTCAAAGGTCCTGGAGCACTCTGCCCTGCACTTCTCCTTAGCTCATTAGCCACGTCTTCTGCAAGCCTCTTGCTGGGCTCTGAGTCAGCCACACCTTCCACAAAGGAATTGCTTTATTTGCTACTAGAGTTAAGTTGCCCGGTGGAATAAAACTTTCCAGCTTTGCCTTCTCTGGGTTTCTTAAAAGCAGTTCTCACTTTTAAACGCTCTGGCTTCAGTGCTTCCTCTGAATAGGATTCCAACCTTGAGTTTCCTGCTCTTGCTGAGCCTTCTGTCCCCACTGACCTTTCAGTTCTCTGAACCTCCTGGCTCTGGTCTCTCGGCTTCAGCAGTAACTCCAGCTACAGACTGAACTCTGCGCTTTGGTCTGGAATCTCTGCCTTCTCGGTAGCTGTATCTGCTGCTTCCTTCTTCTCCAACTCTGGTTGCTTCCACTCTGCTCACTTCCTCCCCCTTTGACTTCTGTGACGCAGGTTTAAAAAGGTGCTTTCTAGCCACCACGCCCTGTTCTGTGCACGTGTACTTGCTATCTGGGCTTAAACATGCCCCCACGTTAAGGTTTGGGCGGGGCTCAACCTCTGCTACAACGTGCTTCTCTGGTTTGTTTACAGTTTGAGCTCTATGGAAACCCTGCCTTTCCTCAGTCTTAAAGGTATAGTCCCCATTTTTCTCTATCTCCATCTGTTCAGTATAGCTGACATTGTCACACTAGCAACCGAGGAAAGGTGGCAAGGAAGGTGTTTATTAGCACCTGAAGCCAGTCACCAAAAGAGCAGGTTGCCAGGAACTGGTGAGACATTAAAATTGAAACTGCAACAATGAAATAATAGCATGAACACTGCAACCACTATGCAAAAATAGCATGAATGCAAAAATACAACATCTTTGCAACAACAGCATGAATGAAGCAATACAAAACATAACAGTGACATGAGTTTGACAACTTCAGCAAGTCAATAACAGGTTAGAAGGTCAACAACAGGTCATATCACAAGAGTCGGACACAGCCTTATAGGATGAGAGGGTACTGTAGTGGCCTTGTCAACAGGGCAGCAGCCCTGGCCGGTGGTAGCGTTTACAGTGGGGCTGGGATCCAGTCCAAGATCTAATGGTGTCCCTTAGGGTGGAGCAGCCATGGTCAGAATAGATTGGCCAAAGGAGCTGTCTGCAAGTGCGTAATGGTCCAGGCAGTAGTATCTTTGAAATGTTTGTATGGAGGACTAAGTTGCAGCCTTGCAGATGTCTCTTGCTAGTACCAAGTTGAGCTTTGTGAGAGTGGTGGCCATAGCTCATAGCTGGTGGGCTTGGAAGTTGCTCATTGGCTGTGTGCTCACCTGGGCATGGCAGAACACTGTATAGGCAGATATCCATTGTGTTAAGGTCCTCTTAGTAACCGGCCATCCCAGTCTGTTGGCATCAAAAGATACAAAGAGCTGAGCCCCTTGTCGATGTTGCTCTGTTTTCAGGAGGTAGGTATGGAGGGGGCACACACAATCCAAAAGGCACTGCTGTTCAGGAGAGGAGTGAGGCTCAGGGTAGAAGGTGGGCAGTTCAATGATCTGGTTCAAGTGGAAGGCCAAAGCCACCTTTGGAATGAAATTGGGGTGTGTCCTGGGGCTGATGCGATCTTGGTAGAGTTGAGTGTATGGGGGTAGGTGATCAGTACCTATAGCTTGCTGATGGATCTGGCTGAAGTGATGGAAATGAGCAAGAGGGTCTTCCACATGATATATTTCAGTGGAGCAGAGATCATAGGCATGAAAGAGGCCTGTGTGAGCTGTTGTAGTATGATGTTGAGGCCCCAGAGTGGAACAGGTTGCCAGATAGGGGGCCATAGGTTGGTGAGGTCCTTCATGAAGTGGGACACAAGTGGATATGCAGAGATGGAGGCATTGCCATGGTAGTCATGGTAGAATGCAATAGCAGACAGGAGGATGCAGACAGATGTCTTCCTGAGGCCTGCATTGATCAGGGTGGTAAGGTACTGGAGGACTCGTGGGATGGGGCAGGAGAAGGAGTCCAGTCTCATCGAGAGGCACCAGGAGTCGAAGCATTTCCACTTGAGGCCATAAAACCTCCTCATTGACTGCTGCCTGGCTGCCATGGAGACGTGTTGCACTTCAGCGATGGAGGGGAGGGTCAACTTCTCAAATTCCATGCCAGGAGGGCAAGCATTTTCAGGTTGGGGTGCAGAGTTCAGCCCCCATCTTAAATGATGATATTTGGCACTAGAGGTAGCTGGATGGGTATGCCCTCGATTAGGTGGTGTAGCTATGGGAACCACCCTCTACTGGCCCATGTCTGGGCCAGTAGAGGGTGATGAGGATGATAGTCGCTCGGTACTAAGATTATTTTCTGTATTGTCCTGGCGATAAGCAGGGTGGGGGATAGGCATAGAGGAGCAGTAGGTCCCCCTAATGAATGTCAAATGCATCCGAGGTGAAGCTGCAGGTAGATGGGCGCTTGGAATAGAAGCGACTGCACTTTGTGTTGGAGTCGCTGGTGAAGAGGGCCAAGTGCGGTAGTTCCCACTACTGTAAAAGGGATTCCACAATGGTTCAGTCAAGGGACCATTCATGTGGGTCTATCTGATGGCTGATGCTGTCTACAAGCTGGTTTTACATGTCCAGAAGGTAGAAGGTCGGGCCCCCCCGCCCCCCTCTGGACAGGGTGAAATTCCAGATTCTGTGTGCCTCCCTGCAGAGCATGAGGGAGCCCATTCCTCCTTGCTTGTTGATGTAGAAAATGGCTATTAGTCTATCTGTCTGGATTTGGATGGACTTGTAGATTGTCCATTGTTTGAAGGCCTTGAGGGAGTATCTGATACACACAGCTCCAGGAAGTTGATGTGGTGCTGGTGTTCCTCCTGCGTCTAGAGGTCTTGTTTGGAGGTGGAATAGGTGGACACCCCAGACCACCCTGGAGGCTTCTGTTGTGATGGTCAGATGATGGTGAGGCTGCTGGAGATGCCAACCCTGGGAGATGTTCACCTGCTATGTCCACAAGGCGAGTGCCTCGCATGTTGTAGGGATAATAAGGATCCGACTTGAGAGTGGCTGTGAGTGCTGGTACCAGTGACTCCACAGGAGCCACTGAAGGTGCTGCATGTGTAACTTGCATTGGGGAAGCACATGCATTATAGCTGCCATGTGGCCCAATTGTTCTGATGGTGACACAGTTTGAGGCTGATATCCTCTTGGCTAGAGTAGTGATGAACTGGCGAGACATTAAAATTGAAACTGCAACAATGAAATAATAGCATGGAGGCAACACATGCGCAGGACCCAAAAGGCAGGCAGAGCTCCGGAGTCTCAATGTGTGGATGAGACGATGATGCAAGGAATGGGGGTTTTGGATTTGTTAGGAACTGGGGAACATTCTGGGGAAAGGAGGGGCTCTTCCAAAGGATTGGGCTTCACCTTAACCGGAATGGAATGAGTCTGCTGGCATTAACCTTTAAAAAAGAGAGAGAGCCGCTTTTAAACTAGATAATAGGGGAGAGCCGACAGGTTTGGAACAATGTATCCTTGAAGGATACTACCAAAAGAATGAAGTTAGGGCATATCAGCAGAGAAGTTCCAATAAAGACAAAATGCCCAAATGCCCTTGAGTACGGAGCAGACAGAGCTTAAAGATTCCAAATTACCCCTGCCTACCGATTGCCAGATTAATATGAATAAAATATAGTCTCTAAAATGCTTGTATGCAAATGCTAGAAGTCTAAAAAATAAGATGGGAGAGTTAGAATATATAGCACTAAATGAGAGGTTAGATATGATTGGTATCTTAGAGACATGGTGAACGGAGGACAACCAATGGGACACTGTGATACCTGGGTACAAACTATATTGTAATGAGAGAGCACAACCCCTCCATCAATTTGATCTACTCTGTTAGAGAGGGCATTCAGTCACAAAGGATTAAAGTTTTGCAGGAAACAAAATTTGCTGTAGAATTTCTATGGATTGAAATTCCATATAAAAAGGGAAAGGCGATGACAGTAGGGGTGTACTACTGACCTGCCTGGCCAGAATGAACAAATGGATGATGAGATGCTCGAAGAAATCAGGAAAGCTAACAAAAGTTACAGCACAGTAATAATAATGGGTGATTTTCCATTACCCCAGTATTGAGTGGGTCAGTGTCACAGCAGGCCATGCTAGGGAGAGAAAGTTTTTAGATGAAATAAATGACTGCTTCTTGGAGCAGCTGGTTCATGAACCAACCAGAGGGGAAGCTATTTTGGACCTAGTCCTTAGTGGGATACCAGATCTGGTGCAAGAGATAAGGGTGTTGGGGCCACTTGGCAATAGTGATCATAGCATGATCACGTTTAATTTAATTAATGGAGGCGGGATGGTAAGGAAATCCACAGTACTACCTTTTAACTTTCGAAAGGGAGACTATGATAAAATGAGGAAAATGGTTAAGAAAAAACTAAAGGGAGCAGTTGCAAAGGTTAAAGACTTACATCAAGCGTGGGTGTTTAAAAATACTATCTCGGAAGCCCAGACCAACTGTATTCCACACTTTAAGAAAAGTGGAAGAAGTACAAAAAACTGCCAGCATGGTTTAAAGGTGAGGTCAAAGAGGCTGTTACCAAAAAAGCATCTTTCAGGAAATGGAAAAAAGAACCAAATGACAATACCTGGAAACAGCACAAGCACTGGCAAGTTAAATGCAAGAAATTGATAAGGCAGGCAAAGAGAATTTGAGAAGAAACATGCTGTGGAAGCAAAAACCCATAATAAAGACTTTTTCAAGTACATTTGTAGCAAAAAAACCTGTGAGAGAGTCAGTTAGACCATTAGATCATAGAGGGGTAAAAGGGACACTAAGAGGGGACAAGGCCATAGCAGAGAGAATTGAAAGAAATATTGATACACCGGGAAGATGTATTACAACTATTTGATAAACTGAAGAGTAGCAAATCACCTGGACCAGATGGTATACATACAAGGGTGTTGAAAAAACTGAAATATGAGATTGCAGACTTGCTATTAGTAATCTGTGAACTATCGTTAAAATCAGCTGTAATACCTGAAGATTGGAGGATGGCCAAAGTAACACCAGTTTTTAAAAAGGGTTCCAGGGGTGATCCGGGAAACCACAGACCAGTGAGCCTGACGACAGTATGGGGAAAAATGGTAGAAGCCATATAAAGAACAAAATTACTGAACATGTAGATAGTCATGGCTTAATGCAGGGGTTCTCAACCCTGTCCTCGGGACCCACCTAGCCAGTCGGGTTTTCAGGATAACCACAATGAGTATGTATGAGAGAGATTTGCATACACAGCCTCCATTATATGCAAATGTCTCCCATGCATATTCATTGTGGTTATCCTGAAAACCCGACTGGCTAGATGGGTCCTGAGGACAGGTTTGAGAACCCCTGGCTTAATGGGAGACAGCCAACAAGGCTTTAGCCAGGGAAGATCTTGTCTTACTAATCTGTTATGTTTTTTTGAGGGTGTGAATAAACAGGTAGACAAAGGTGAGTCGGTTGATTATAGTGTATTTGGACTTTCTGAAAGCCTTTGACAAGGTCCCTCATCAGAGACTTTTGGGAAATCTAGAGAGTCATGGGGATAGGAGGCAGTGCACTATTGTGGGTCAGGAACTGGTTAAAAGATAGAAAGCAGAGGGTAGGGCTAAATGGCCAATTTTCCCAATGGAGAAAGGTCAGTAGTGGTGTACCCCAGGGATCTGTGCTACATATTCATAAATGACCTGGAAATGGGAATAATTAGGGAGGTGCAAAAGTGATATTGTCAGACTGAAAGGTGAAAGATAGGAATATGTAGAAGCTCATGAGGATAAAGCAGAATTGTTTAGCAAATGTTTTTGTTGTGTGTTCACAGATGAAGAGCTAGGAGCAGGACCTCAGAAAACTTCCACAAATAGGAACAGTAATGAAGGGGAGCTTGAATGATTTTTAGAAGACTATGTTCGTGAGGAACTAGTTAAACGAAAAGTAGAGAAAGCAATGGGGTTGGATGGGATACAACCCAGAGTATTGAATGAACTTGGGGAAGTTCTAGTGGCTCCACTGTCTAAACTTTTCAATGTTTCTTTAGAGTGGGAAGTAGTCCCAGAGGACTGGAGAAAGGTGCATGTGGTCCCTTTTCACAAAAGCAGAAGTAAGTATGAGGCTGAGAACTACAGGCCAGTTAGTCTGACCTTTGTGGTGAGTAAATTAATGGAAACACTGCTAAAACAGAGGATAGTGAGGTTTCTGGAGTCCAATGGATTGGAGGATCCAAGGTAGCATTGTTTTACTAGGATTAGGTCTTGTCAGACAAATCTAATTATTTTCTTTGACTGGGCAACCAGGGAGTTGGACTGAGGGAGAGCCCTAGATGTGCTGTACTTACACTTCAGTAAAGCTTTTGACACCGTTCTGCTTAGATGAAGGTTTGCCTCTTTGCAGATAATACCAAAATCTACAATACAGTAGACACCCAGAAAAGAATAGATAACATAAGGAGAGATCTCGCTAAGCTTTAAGAATGGTCAATAATGTGGCAGCTGAGATTTAACAGTAAAAAAAAAAAAAAATGCAGGGTCATACATTTTGGGCTGCAAAAATCCAAGGTAGTGTAGGGGGTGAAGTACTTCTGTCCACAAAAGAAGTGTGGGACCTAGGGGTAATTATTTCTGAGGATCTTACAGTGTTAGAAAATGCAGTGGCAAAAGCCAGAAGGATGCTTGGGTGCATAGGGAGAGGAATGGCCAGCTCAAAGAAAGAGGTAATAGTCCCTCTGTATAAGTCTTTGGTGAGACCTCATTTGGAGTATTGTGTGCAATTCTGGAGACCGCACCTTCAAAAGGATATAAACAGAGTGGAGTCTGCGCAGAGGGTGGCTACTAAAATGGTCAGAGGACTTCGTCATAAGGCATATGGGACACAACAAACAAGAAAGCATTCTCACATGCTGCCCCTATAATTTGGAACAAAATTCCATCGGAATTAAGATCCTTACCGCAAATCATGGAGTTCAGGGAAAAACTTAAAACACATTTATTCTCAACATACTACGGATCCTTGTCGAACTCACCTATTCAACAAGAAAAAGGATAGTTCCACCAAGCTGACATAACCCATCTCCGAACTGGAATAAGTGATAAAACCCCAAACCGATGATTTTGAAAACATACATACCTTGTACATAGTTATAATCTGGTTTCTTGTATATAGTTTACAACTGTTAATTGTAAGATTGAATTTCTTTAGTTTCACATTGTTATCTGTAAAAACAGCATTGCCTTGTTTACCGTTGTTCCATGTAAACCGCAACTGATCAATGGAAGGTGCGGTATATAAAAACTCGCTAATTAAATTAAATTAATTAAAGATCTCAATATGTATATTTTGTAGGCAAGGCTGGAGAGAAGAGATATGATAGAGACATTTAAATACCTCTGTGGCATAAATGCGCAGGAGAGCCTCTTTCAAATGAAAGAAAACTCTGTAACGAGGGGACATCGCATGAAGGTGAAAGGGGATAGATTCAGGAGTAATATGAGGAAATATTTCTTTATGGAAGGAGTGGTTGATGCATGGAATAGTCTCCCAGTGGAAGTAATAGAGACCAGGACAGTATCTGAATTCAAGAAAGCATAGGATCTACACAGAAGGTCTCTAAAAGAAAAAAAAGGGACTATAGTAGTTGGTATGGAAGGGCAGACTAGTTAGGCCATATGGCCTTTTTTTGTGCCATCATATTTCTATGTGTTGCTATGTTCCAAAGGGTTCCGTTATTAACCATTAAAACCCAAATACTCTCCCATATTTGGTTTCCAGAGAGGGAATCAAGTCCAATACATGAAGAGGGCCAGCTCCATAGTTAGTTCAAGTTGTTGGTGCCTAGGAAAACTTTAAGCCTTATAACCCCCTGGCAGTCAGAATCTATTGTTTAACATTGAATGCCCTGTTCTTTTCCACCCCTCAGAAACTGCTGCCCTCGGCAACCACCTAGTATGCCTATTGGTTGGGTCAGCCCTGAAGCATGCAATTCAAGAAGCATGAATCCTAAACGCTTTACATCTGAAACCCGTGAGTCCTAAGAGAATGATAGCAGATGGAGAGGTTCCTTTTGCTCTGGTTTATTGTTTCATGGTCACTTACTTTGGCCTCGTGTTTAGTCACTTCAGACATGTTGTTTTAGCTTCTTGGAGACAGGTGACCAAACTTTCCATGCAAAGCACAACTTCCTTGTGCTTGTAACCAACCTTTGTTTTTGTAGTAAGTCCTCCTACTTTCAAATGCTGACTCAAAATGTAGAGCCAACGGTTTTCATGATCCAGTAACTTGACAAGATATTCTTCTTTCAAAAAAGCATGGCTGCAATAATTTGATCTCAGACACTCTTCAAGTTTAGCTGCTCTTCTAATTGCTTCAGCTGTGGAGTTTCTACGGGGTGAGTAAGTCATACATATTCCAAAAGGAAAAGCCAAAAGCAGCAAGGAAAATACAGCCCAAGGAAAGAGTCTATAAAGATTTCTGGCTTTTCTAATCCCTTTCCTCTAATGTTTCTTTGTAAATTTGTCAGATGGGAATGAAATTGCCTCATAACTCTCCAGATGTGAAGAGCATCGCTGCACAAAATTACGGGCTTGTCAAAGCATGGGGGAATTTATGTTAGCATTTCTGAGATGCGATTTTATTCAGTCTATTTTCTTTCATGCCTATTATCACAGCTCAAGAGACAAAACAACTGGTTTCATGTATACATTTGCTTTGGAATGGGGAGTTGTTGCTTCTAATAGCTCAACCATCTTTCCTTGCTTTCTACTTCATTCTTTTACTCATCTCCTTTCCATTGGCTCGTTAGTGATATGGGGTTGGAAGAGCAAATGCTGATTAACATCAGGAAAGATCACAGTTGTGATTACTTTTGATCTAGATTTCTTTTAGCAATGATTTGCTCAGTGCCACACCTCACTTTCTGCAGGATACTTCCTAAGGGTCTGCATTTCTAGGTAGCCATAAAGAATATGCATTTGCATAAATAGGAAGGGCGGGGCAATGTCAAAGGCACTTATTTGGTTTACAGCACCTGTGAACCAGATCAGCGCCAGTGACAGGAATATTCAGTGGGAATGCAAATGTGTCTTTGAATCAATGCTGACTCCTGCTGACCCAGCAGCTCTTGGGTTTTCTTGGCAATGTGACTGGAAGGAGAAGGTCAGGCCTTTCTTCCGAGAAAATGGAGGGTTAAGTGACTTGCCCAAGGCCACAAGGAGTGCTAGTGGGAATTGAACCCTGGTCTCTTAGTTACCAAGCCAGTGCGCTACCACTAGGTTACTTCTCCACTCCAGTGGAAATATCTGCTGAATATTTCCTTTGACCTCTTGACACTATCCAAATGGTGCCAGGACGATCTGTGGGTAGAGCTGGGGTGGAGGCCAAAGTTATCAGTGACATTCGACCCACTATCCAGATAGATAACTGCATAAAGCTAGGCTGGCTGAACTTTATCTGCTTAGGAATCCAGGCTGGATATCACGGTTATCTGGATAGCACTACTCACCTGTGGTGAATCTGGATATTCAGTTCCAGACATAACTTAAGGGGTTCAGAAGTAGCAGGCCATGTGTGCAGAAGCACTTGGCCTGCGCCAAGCCAGAGGGGGAAGGGCAGCTTGGCTCAGCTCGGCGCGTGCGATGGTGGTAGGCTGTGTGCCGAAGCACATGGCCTGCTGCCCATAGAGATATGCCACCTTAGGCAGCCACCTAGCCTGCCTAGTGGATGGGCTGGCCCTGGTCTTACGTGTGCACTAGGTGCAAGAAGCTCTTTTCTTTCAGGGAACATTTCTGATTGCTGGAGGCTAGAGTAGCAGACTTATAGGACATAAGGAAGACAGAGAGGTATACAGATGAGACCTAAAGGGATGTAGTACTGAAGTCCCACTTCCAGTCTGGCAGCCTTGTTGCCATGGAGGAGGGAGGTCAGATGACAGGAGAGCATCACCGTGGAGTGGCAGAAAGTGATCCTGTAGCTTGGACCTGTCCTCCAGGTGATGTAAAACCCTCTTGCACTGAGGAAGTTTTTCCAGGGCCATGTGCCCACAAGGGAAGGGTTAGGACAGAGGTTACAGTTGGTGATTTGTTCATTAGGCATGTAGATAGCTGGATGGCTTATGGACATGAGGATCTTCTGGTAACATCCCTGCCTGGTGTGAAGGTAGCAGATCTCACGTACCACCTAGACAAGATTTTAGATAGCACTGGGGAGGAGTCTGCTGTTTTGGTACACATTGGAACCAATGACATAGGAAAGTGTGGTAGGGAGGTTCTGGGGACCAAATTTAGGCTTTTAGGTAGGAAGCTGAAATCCAGAACTTCCAGGGTAGCATTCTCAGAAATGCTTCCCAGTCCACGCACAGGACCCAAAAGGCAGGCAGAGCTCTTGAGTCTCAATGCATGGATAAGACAATAGTGCAAGGATGAGGGTTTTGATTTGTTAGGAACTAGGCAGCATTCTAGGGAAAGGAGGGGCTTTTCCAAAGGGATGGGCTCCACCTTAACCGGGTTGGAACCAAGCTGCTGGCATTAACTTTAAAAAGGGGGGGAGAGTATCTTTTAAACTAAATAATAGGAGAGAGCCTACAGTCAACCCAAGAGCACATGGTGTGGAATGATGTATCCTTGAAGGATACTAGCAAAAGAATGAAGTTAAGACATATCGACAGAGGTTCCAGTAAAGACAAAAGTAACCCAAATGTACAGAGCAGAGAGAGCTTAAAGATTCCAAATTTCCCCTGCCTATCAATAACTTATTTACATTTATTTATATTCTCTTATATACTGTGCTATTCTGCATCAGTGTGGTTTACTTTGAACAAACTGAAATTACATTGAACAGGCATTATAACTTGGAGATAACTATTTTACAGGCAACATGGGCTATGGAGGGTTAAGTGGCTTGCCCAAGACCACAAGGAGCACCTGTGGGACTAGAAATCCCAGTCCTTCCAGCCCAAGGTTGCTGTCCTCTAGTGGGATTTGAACCCCCAACCTTCCGGCCTGAAGTACCTTGCCCCAACCACTAGGCCACTCTTCCACTCCAACTGGATTAATATGAATAAACTACAACCTCTAAAATGCTTGTATGCAAATGCTAGATGTTTAAAAAATAAGATAGGAGAGTTAGAATATATAGCACTAAATGAGAGGCTGGATATGATTGGTATCTCAGAGACCTGGTGGAAGGAAGACAACCAGTGGGACACTGATACCTAGTACCAGGGCCGGATTTAGCTATACGCCATGTACGCCATGGCGTAGGGCCCACAGCTGCAAAGGGCCCACAAAAATTGAAGTAGTTAGGCTTTTTTTTTTAATAAAATAAAAAAAAACCTGCTGGCTGCCGCCACGGGGCCCCCTCTGCTGCCGCGGCAGCATGGACTGACCCGCGGGGGCCCCTCTGTAAGCTCGGTCCCTCCCTCCGTGCCTCCGTGTCTCCCTCCGTGCAGGCTGTTAGAGACGCGAAGGCAGACTGTCTCCTTCTGCCTTCCCGTCTCTGTTAAGCCCGCAGGGCTGATGGGAAATTTCCCATCAGCCCCTGCGGGCTTAACAGAGACGCGAAGGAGACAGTCTGCCTTCGCGTCTCTAACAGCCTGCACGGAGGGAGACACGGAGGCACGGAGGGAGGGACCGAGCTTACAGAGGGGGCCCCCGCGGGTCAGTCCATGCTGCCGCGGCAGCAGAGGGGGCCCCGCGGCGGCAGCCAGCAGGTTTTTTTTTTTTTAAAATAAATTTTACTTTAGGCCGGGGGAGGGGGAGGGGGAGGGGGTAGGACTGGTAATTGGGGGGGCTGGGACTGGGGCTGGAAATGGGTTGGGACTGGGACTGGAAATGGGCTGGGACTGGGACTGGAAATGGGTTGGGGGGATTAAGGCTGGAGGTGGGCTGATGAGGAGGACTGGTAATGGGCTGTGGGCTGTTGGGGGGGGGGTTAGAACTGGTAATGGGCTTTGGGGGAGTTAAGACTGGTAATGGGCTGTGGGCTGATGGGGGCTGTCTGGTAATGGGCTATGGGGGGGGCTAGGACTGGAAATGGGCTGGGGGGGGTTAAGACTGGAGGTGGGCTGATGGGGTTAGGACTGGTAATGGGCTGTTGGGGGGGGGTTTAGAACTGGTAATGGGTTTTGGGGGGTTTAGACTGGTAATGGGCTGTGGGCTGATGGGGGCTGTCTGGTAATGGGCTATGGGGGGGGCTAGGACTGGAAATGGGCTGGGGGGGGTTAAGACTGGAGGTGGGCTGATGGGGTTAGGACTGGTAATGGGCTGTTGGGGGGGGGTTTAGAACTGGTAATGGGTTTTGGGGGGGTTTAGACTGGTAATGGGCTGTGGGCTGATGGGGGCTGTCTGGTAATGGGCTATGGGGGGGCTAGGACTGGAAATGGGCTGGGGGGTTAAGACTGGAGGTGGGCTGATGGGGTTAGGACTGATAATGGGCTGTTGGAGGGGTTTAGAACTGGTAATGGGCTTTGGGGGGGGTTAAGACTTGTAATGGGCTGTGGGCTGATGGGGGCTGTCTGGTAATGGGCTATGGGGGGGGGGTTAGGACTGGAAATGGGCTGGGGGGGGTTAAGACTGGAGGTGGGCTGATGGGGCTAGGACTGGTAATGGGCTGTGGGCTGATGGGCTGATGGGGGGGTTAGGACTGGCAATGGGCTATGGGGGGCTGACTGGAAATGGGTTTGATGGGGTTAGGACTGGAAGTGGCTGATGGGGGGTTAGGACTGGTAATGGGTTATAGGGGGGGCTTAAACTGAAAATGGGGTGATGGGGGGTTAGGACTGGTATTGGGTTGGGGGGTTGCTAGGACTGGAAATGGGCTGATGGGTGGCTAGGACTGGAAATGGGCTGATGCAGGGACTAGAAGGGAATGGATGCTGGGTGAGGCTGGAACTAGAAGGGAGCTGATGTTGGGGGAGGATTAGAATGGGATGGGGCTGGAAGAGTAAAATGGAGAAGGGAAAAATATTTTGTGTGGGAGGGATAAAAAAATCTACAATTGGCCGGGTATTGGGAGAGTAAGTGGGGATTGAGGATGGAGGGGTAAAATTTGACTGGATGAAATAGGAATGAGGAAAGAGCAAAAGGAGAAAGATTAGTATGTTAAAGCAGATGTAGAGAGAGAATGGAAAAAAACTAGAAGAGAGAAGAAAGGACAAATGGACAGCAGACGATGGAGAGTTAGCAGAAGACATGAAGAAACCAGAAGAAAGTGGCTGGAGCAATTGCAGCTGAAAAAAATGCACAAAAGGTAGAAAAATATCTCTTTATTTTGAATTTATTAATTGGAATATGTCAGCTCTGGTAAATGTGCATCATTGACGTCTGCGCTTTGTTTAGTACAAGAGCAAATTAATGTATAGTTTTATTTCTACAGTGTTGTACATTCCAAGTTTGGCTTTTGGGATTCCCAGTTTAATTATTGTCTTCCT
This sequence comes from Ichthyophis bannanicus, assembly GCA_033557465.1. Lineage (NCBI taxonomy): Eukaryota > Metazoa > Chordata > Amphibia > Gymnophiona > Ichthyophiidae > Ichthyophis > Ichthyophis bannanicus. Next base: position 109,933,300 of record CM066049.1, on the reverse strand, counting down.
GTTTCTAAAATGTGATTACTTGTTTGGTGATGGTCTATGTTCTGCATGTGTAACTGAGCTGAGGTGTTCTGTTTATATAATTCCTATTTGACATTGCCACTTGTTCTCTTTCCCCAGTAGGTCATGTATTGTTGTTCTCTGAAATGTATTGGTTTAATATTTGCAGTGTTGCCTTTTGATTGGTAGAGTATGGTGCTTTGTGAGTCCTGGTAGTGCTGTTAGGATACGGCGGGTTTGCTATGGGTTCTAAATGGGCAGTGTTTGTAGTAGTTCCTAATGTGTCTGGCAGTTGGCACTGGATTATAGTAATGTAGAAATCTTTTAGTCTTTCTTTATCCATACACTCATTAAGAGGCACGTTTACTAAAAGTTAGTATATGGTAACATTATGCAAATATTTATGCAAATGAGGCCCCTTATGCAAATGAGGCCCACACCCCCCTTGGGCCGCCCCTGCTGGGGCCCACAATTTTTGTTGGCATAGGGCCTCACTCAAGGTAAATCCGGCCCTGCGTAGTACAAATTATATTGCAATGATAAAGTAGATCAAATTGGTGGAGGGGTTATACTCTGTTAGAGAGGGCATTGAGTCACACAGGATTAAAATATACTGTAGAATCTCTATGGATTGAAATTCCTTGTAAAAAGGGGAAGGCAATGGCAGTGGGGGTGTACTACTGACCCGGCTGGCCAGAATGAACAAATGGATGATGAAATGCTCAAAGAAATCAGGGAAGCTAACAAAAGTTACAACACAGTAATAATAATGGGTGATTTCAATTACCTCGGTATCGACTGGATTAGTGTCACCTTCAGGACATGCTAGGGAGATAAAGTTTCTAGATGAAATAAATGACTGCTTCTTGGAGCAGCTGGTTCATGAACGGACAAGAGGAGAAGCCATTTTGGACCTAGTCCTTAGTGCAACACAAGATCATGTGCAAGAGATAAGTGTGTTGGGGCCACTTGGCAATAGTGACTGACTGCTTTGCGGACCTCCAGGACTGGATTTGGATACCCCTGAACTAGATTATTGCAATGATCTTTTTTTAGGAGCTATCTAAGAATCACTTGCATTGGTTGCAGCTGATCCAAAGCACAGCTGCCCAACTGATTGTAGGGAAGATAGCCAGGGACTCTATAATGCCCATATATTGTCCTCTCTGCATTAATTGTCTCTTTCTAATTGCGTTAAATTTAAAACATTCAGCATGTTTTTAAGGTGCTACATAATAAATGCATGGCTATTTGGATTTGATGCTAACCCCTTATGAGCTACTAAGACCTCTGGTCATTCAGCAGCAATTAAGTGTTCTTGGACAGGTAAGATTGCAACAGATAAGGTGTAGGGCTTTCACTTTTAGCAGCACTATGCTTTGGAACATACTGCCATCCCCAATTTGTTCTGAGTCAAATTGCTTAACCTTTTGTTCAGTGAGTGTTCTGGGTTTGTTTGGGGTTTTTTTAGGTCTGATTTGTAATTTTTATTTGGATTTTAAGACTATATTAGGTTTTAGAGTTTGTTTAAAAGACTATTAATTCTGTAAATGGGCTTTTGTTTAAAGGAGTAAGGGAGGTGGGAGGTTTTTAGGTGGAGTTATTTTTGTATATTACTAATTTTTTGTGTACAGTACTTTGGGGCATGTTTACTGATCCCCTGTAATGGTTAGCACAGGGTTTATTGTGTGCCATGCACACTATAAACCTTACTGCACACTAAATGTGCAACAATGCAAAGAATCCCACGTTAACTACTTAGTGTGGGTTGGGATGGAGACTAGGGGGTTCAGGGATGGAGTGTGCATTGCGGTTAGCATAGGTGCCTTTAATGCATGCTAACCATCAATACTACACAATGCAGGTGCACTTACTGCCACCTCAATAGCTGGTGTTATGCACCCACAATAATAGCATCAGGGTGGTGGAGAACCCACACTAACTACATGGTTGCAGGCCGGGCACACCTCCATTTGTTAGCATGGGGTCAGGAACCACCACTGCACTACGTTTTGGGGCTTAATGCATAGTGCACTGTCACATTTTAGCTAACATGCACCATTGTGTTCTTAAAGACATGTATTCAAGTTTAAATAGCTAAATAAACCCTTCCCTGTCTGCGCAGTGTCCCTCAACAGTTCCAGATCTGCCTCCCTCAGGAAGCGTCTGTAGTGAAATTTGATGTTGCTCATGGTTGTTGCAGGCAGAGAAAAAAGTAAGCAGCTGGGTCTTGAGTCTTCCATGTTTCGAGGGAGTTTCCAGAATTTGAGTGGGAGATGGCCCTCCAAAGTGGGAGTCTCCCCCTCAATGCAGGAGACATGGCTGGCCTGAAGAAAGGGAGCCTGGGGGTTGAGTTTTGCTTCAAATCCTGCTCCCCTTCAAGAGTTAAATGCATTACACCCAACTCATTTCACAAAATTCTTTTACTGATTAACAAACAATTGTTTTGCCCCTTCCTAAACCCTTTCTCTAGTGTTTTGATTAGAACACACATTTCTTAGAACTTCTAGTTTCACAGCCTCCAAATATCATTACGGCGACTGTACTGTGATCTATGTATAGTTGCTACCCTTTTAATGGATAAAAAAAAAAGATTGAAGCACTTCATTCTGTTGTATTTTGACAGCTGTTAGCCATCATTTTTCTATTCACCTGCATTTAGCAATCCCATAAAGGAAGGCAATCTTCGAAGTAGCAAGAACTGGGCACTGCAAGGTGATAATTCTGTATCACTTTCGCCTATAAATACCTGACAGGCTTTGTGCTGAGTCAGCAGCCTGTAACAAAGTGGTCGACGTGCCCTTTATCTGTGTCAGTGTTCCACAGCAATTGGACTATCAGCCCCTGCAGTGAAAATCCATAGTATCGATCAGGCCATTTCTCTGCTGTAATTCTTTGGTAGGAAATCCCTGATGACAAATTTTATCTGCACTGCTTTTTGATCGTTGGCTTGATGTGAGCGATCTCCAAGGGAAGAGTTAAGCTCTTGGCCGTTCCAGGTTATCAAGCACTCCCTTTATTTACTGAAACTATCACTGTGATCTCACACACACAATAAACAAAAACGAGAAAAAGCCAAATGGGATAACATTTCAGATGAAGAGAAATCAGACAAGATCAAGCCTTGTTGCATCAGGTACACCTTTACCGGGGTAAAAAGTATATTCCAGGTCTATAAATCATCTTGCCTGATTAAACAAGGGTTAAGGAGCTCATTTACTGAACTGTGGTATGATTTTAATTTGATGCATATTAGAGGTAGAAACCTCCACAGTTATGGTTGGTGTGAGGGGGAAGCAGCTAGCTAGGACATTAACATGCAGTAATCCATAGTTTGCTACATCTCTGGAGTTGTGGTTAAATGTCCACAGTTAATGAGTATTTAACTCATGCCTTTCCAGTTGTAGTGCAAGGCAAATTACAATCAGGTACATTTGTATTCCTCTGTCCTTAGAGGGCTCATATCTAAGGGGCCCTTTAACTAAAGTGCCCTAAACAGTTAACGTATGTTTTCACATGAGGTAACTGTGCATAAGATTGCAGGGAGCATGACAGTTACCACATGCTGATTCGCTAGTTAACTACCACTTGGGGTGCTGAATGGGTAGGGTAGGGGCAGAGAGTGGGCGTGGTGAGTATATTGCCATTAGTGTGGAGGGACGTATTGAGCGCCGTCAATGTTGCCATTAGTGTAGATTCACCTAACACTATCTCAATAGGTGGAGATAGCACCATGATGGCACCATGTGTCAGGGTGTTCAACATTCGTTGACTGTTGGGAACGTGCTGGCCAGGCTCCCGACGGTTCCCATGGAAACTTGGCACTTCATCTTGGTTTTTGTGCTAAGCAAGCATTAGGTGCAAAAAAGTAATGTGCTTTAGTAAGAGTCCCTACATGTCTACCTGAGACAATGAAGGCTGAAGTGATTTGCCCAAGGCGACAAGGATTGCAGGAGAATCCAAACCCTGATCTCTCTAGTCATTAGGCAGCTTCTCTAGCCTCTAGGCTAGACAAAGACTAAAGCGAGTCCTCTGCAATTATTCAATGGCCCAATATCAAAATGTTTAATGTTGTCATTTTTTAATCTTTTGGTAATGTTAAATTGAATTTTCAAAAATAGTTTTCAAAATTATCCTTTGCCATTTTATTAAAAAAAAAAAATTAAACTTTTTTGTCAGACCCAGTAGTGTTATCTAAGCCACAAATGCTTGACAATCAGATCTAGTCCATTTTATTGTACACAAATCCTCTCTTCATGCCAATAATGCATTCCGTTTATAGCATCATCTGGTAAAGGATAATTTTGAAAAATATTTTTGAAAATTTAACTTAGCATCAATTCCTGACATTCGGTGTTCTCTAAAGTGTGATCAAGCGAATGGGGCAGTGGTCTGCAAGTGGAAGTACTCAAAAGCCAATGTGACCAAGTCTGTTCTGTGAAAGCTCTGATGTATGTTAGTCAAGACCCAAAATGACAGAAGGAAACAGCCCATAGTTTTGGTTCCAACTGGTCTGATTTTTATTTACAAGCAAAATACTTAGAAGCTGCTCCACTGACACATTTTGAGCATACATAGGGTTTAATGGTCTGTGTTGAGAATAGAAGGCTCCATTCAGTATTTCATTTCACAGTTCACAAATCCCTCCTCCTGGAAACCTTCTACTGTGGGTTAAATTTGGAGCTTTGGGATTGTGCATCTGAATCCAAAAGACAAATTCTTGATACATTTCACTCCAGATATGCTACTCGGAGCAAGATTCTAGAATTGTTTTACATTTATTATTAAGTACAATAAACCACAACTCCCATACAATTACACAATAAAAACAGAATCAGTAAACCATTCCAATGATGACAGATAAAGACCAACATGGTTTACATTGTTTTAATACATATGAGTTAACCAGGTTTTCGCCCATTTCCAGAATCTTACTAAGGGGTATGTTTACTAAACGGCGCACAAGTGCGTGGCGCACAGTAGCATGCGCTAAGGTACCTTAGCGCACACTAATGATGCGTTTTTGTGCCCCGCACACATGCGCACCGCACTAACGGGCCCACTCATGTGCGTGGCGCGCTACTGTGCGATAGAGGCGTGGAAAGGCTCCGGGAGGGCGGAGGAAGGCTCCCCAGGGGCGGAGGGAAGAGGTCAATGGGTGGAGAGTGGGAGGGGAGAGGCTCCCCGCACAGGAGCGGGGCTGAAATTCAGGTAAAAAAATACCGCGAGTGAAAACCTCGCGGTAGAGCCGATTTAAAGGGAACAGAAACCATTTCTGTCAGCAATGTACAGCAAAACCAGGGAACCCTACAAAACGTGAGCAGTGTGATACATGTGCATGGAACAAAAGGGCAAATAAACAGTAAAAATGACCCCAACAAAATATAAAAAAATTATAATCAAGCTGGGAAATAGTGATAGTAATGGGGAACATCAAAAAACACTCCCAAAAAAGCCCCAAAAAATAAATATGAATTTTAGAAGGGTCTACGCTCCGTCCCCATACAAGGTGAATGATCCCACAGTGAAATAGCACTGATCAGGGTTTCCCTCTCCATTGGACAGGTTACCTATGGCATGCACATTTCCACAACAGCAGGGCGGGCAGGTCGGAATGGGCAATTGGACAGATGCTGGGAAAGGGGATACAGAGGGCTGCAGGCAGCACATGCTGTGGTGCAGTTGGGGCACAGTGCGGACTAGGCAGATGCCTAGATGGCACCTAGGAATGCTGAAACTGAACAGCAGCCAGACAGCAACTGATGAGTGCCCAACATGGGCACGAGAATGTTTAGCACAGTGTCACAGGGGATAGTACCCAGCAGGTACCCCCAAGGGCACGGAACATTGGCAGGCGGTGATTGGGGGACGTGCGGACAGATATGCAGGCACCCCTACCCCAGAACCTGCACCATAGGCAGCTGCCTACCCGCACACAGGATGGCCTGAGACTGCGTACCACCAGCACCACCAGCAGAAGGGCATGTCAGCATGGTGGCACAGGGGTACTGGAGGTGGAGGGGGGCAGTGGCAGCTGCCCAGAGCAGACCATGGCCTAGCCCTGTGTAGGTGGGTGCAATGCACTGCAACAGACAGGCCCTGCCGGACAAACAGTCATGGTATCATCAGGGAATGCACTGTCTCTGTGGCAACACGGTGGTGCAGTGCACACAACCAGTGTGTTTGGAGACAGAAGGTCACAGGTTCAAGCCCCAGCTGGGGCTCATGCCAATCCAGTCCCATATTTTACCCACAACTATATCGTGATAGTAAAGACGAACCTTTATTGCAGAGAACATAAGCATGGCTCAAACACCTCTATTTTACCCTACAGAGCACAGACACCAGAAACATGCACATTACCTAGAGCAGATTACCCCAAATGCAGTCCTGGAGGGCCACAAATCCTTCAGGGTTTATGCTGTCTCCAATCTAAGGATGGAGCGGTACTGGTGGTGGAGGTGGCAGCAGCTGGTGGCCACAGCAGACCATGGCCTAGCCCTGTCCAGGTGGGTGCCGTGCACTGCAACAAACAGTCCCTGTCGGATGTACAGTCATGGACTCCCCAGGGAATGCAGCATATCTGTGGCAACACGGTGGTGCAGTGCACACAGACAGTGTGTGCAAGAACAGAAGGTCACAGGTTCAAAGCCCAGCTGGGGCTCCTGCCAATCCAGTCCACATATTTTTCCCACAACTAAACCGTGATAGTAAGGACAAACCTTTATTGCTGAGAACATACGCATGGTTAATACGCCTATATTTTACCCCACCGAGCACAGATACCATAAACAGGCACATTACCTAGAGCAGAGTCTCCCAAATGCAGTTCTGGAGGGCCCCACACCATTCAGGTTCCATGCTGCCTCTAATAAAGATGCCTGTGCTGCATATCTATGCACCACCCCCATGGTATGCAGATGTATCTCATGCATAATCATGAGGGACAGCATGAAAACCCGAACAGTGTTTGGCACACCAGGACTGGAGTTGGGAACCTCTGCCGTAAAGCAGCAGCCAACAGGGGCAGACACATCCACACCCACACCCACAGGCCCCATTGGCCAATGCCTCCTGGAGAGGCAGGACATTGGGCCCTGCGTGCATCTCCCAATACTAGCACTTGCATACCTTAGCAATGCCACCCTACACCTGGGTATACGGTACACAGCTATCAAACATTTCCTATGATTACTGGCAGATAGCAAGTCCTACGTTAAGCACAGTTTGCTCATTGAGCTCCATCATAACAATCTTTCTGATGTCTGCGGTGTGTGCTTCAGGTCTGGTCTCTGACAGTGTTTACCACCCTGGGGAGTGACCCCCAACAGTATTGCGTACCATATCCATGCCTGTACTGTGCCCAGGACTGGTGTGGTGGGCAGGGCTGCTAAACTCCTCTATAGTAGCACAATGCTGGCATAGGTGTGGGAGTGTGTGTCTGTCTATACGGTGTGTGGTGGCTGCAAACACCTTCCACAGCCCACACTGCCAGCACTGTTGCCAGTATTGGCCTGCCAATGTGCATAATGAGGAGCAAGGTACCATGGGTATAGCCCAGACAGGGTGGCCTGGCCAGGATGCATCTGCACAGGGCATAGGGCACTGGCTGGGACATTTTAGTGCCTGGCCACCACCTACACAGACAGGGTGACCTCAGTATGTCCTGCTGGGAGATCACTCTCACCCTGACTGTGCAGTGACGACAGCATGGCTAGGCACCCCCATAGTGCTATATAGTATTTCTGTCATGTGATATTTATGTGTTTCCTTTTGGGGCCCAGTCACTGATTTATCTGCTTGTTGTGTATGCTGACATCCCAGGTCTGGGTGCACGCATTTCCACCAGGAACATGCACTATGGACTAGCTAGCAGACTGTTTGCAGCTGGTATGTGTCTTGATGGAGCACCTTGCAGGGTGCAACGGCTGAAGGCTTGCTGCAGGAGAATATCAGATAGTGGTGGGGTGCAGCTTAGCATATCCAGGCCTAATGTCTGTCTGCTATTGCGTTATGGATGTGTACAGAGCTGCATTGACTGCCCTGTAGGGTGTCTGTTCCCCAGCAGGACCGGGGTTGATGGTCCCCTCTACTGCCACCATTGCAGGTAGGTAGAATGTGGATCTGTTGATGGGAGACCCTGTTTACCACCCTCAGCCCTGGAGGAGGAGGGTGGTGGTACATAATCCTCCTAGGGGTCCATAGGGGCTACACCTGACTGAGACAGACAGATATATCCAAAGTGTTTCTGCAGAAACTACCTATCTCATACATTAACACTGCTTTAGACCTCCAGCATGACCTATTTCTGCCATGGAAGGTGCTGTGGACCTGGTGCTGGGCGCCTCACTGCACCCTCAGGGTGAGCACAGTACCCGCACAATGTGACGGTGTGTAGCTACTCTGTGCCAGTAAAACACACGGTCAGTACCCCCTACCAGGCCGAGGTGCTGTGGGGGTGCATACCCCATCTTGTGTTTATCTGTGGACAGTTGATTTGCATGTGCAGTGCATCATGGGTACGAGTGTGCTAACCCTATCCTGGTGACCACAGCAGAATGTCTGTGTGGTGACGTGCACTCCCTCTGCAGCCAGCCAGGGGCTTGCTTGCAGCTATAGAGCTGTAGCACAATGGTTACTTCACTGCCTGTGGAGCCAGAGTCGTGGGTTCAAACCCACAGTGGGGTTATTTGATAGGGCTGCCCAAAGCATTATCTATTTTTAATGTACATTATTGCTGCCAGCAAAAACACCCTCATCGTACTGTACCCATAAGGTGCCTCAGAGGGCGCTTTATAGGGCGCCCTATAGGTCACCTTATGGTTACCGTCCATATAAGGTGCACTATACGTTATCCTGTGGAGCAATTTATAGGATGCCCTATAGGGGACATTTTAGGGTGCCGTGGCGGACAGTGCACTTTATAATGTGCCCTATGGAGTGCCTTATAGGGTGCCTTATGCGGCACCTTCAATTACGGCACGTGAGGGCGTGTTTGCTGGCAGCAATTAATAAAATAGAAATAAAGTGCTGCAGGAAACAATACGTACATTGCAAAGCTGATGCCTCAGCCAGCCTTATGTATTAGGTACACTGGGGAGCAAACTCATGACCCCTGTATCAGCAGTCAGTGCCTTAACCATTGTGCTACACTGCTGTTCCTCCTTGTATGTCAGCGCACCTACTTAGGATTTCCATGCATTTAAATGCACAGTGCTGCCATCAAACACAGTGCTCTGACCTTGCTGTGCCTCATAGGGCACCCTATATGGCGCACTATAGGCCACCCTTTCAGCAACATTGTAGGGTGCCGTGGCGGACAGTGCACTTTAAAATGTGCCCTCTGGGGTACCCTATGAGGCACCTTATGCAGCACCTTATGTTACAATACTTTGAGGGTGTGTTTTCTGGCAGCACTAATTAAAATTAAAATAAAATGCCCCCTACAGCAATATTAACTATAACAGGTAATGCCTCAGCTAGCCTTCTTCATTAGGCACAGTGGGGGATTGAACCCATGACTCCTGTATCATTGGTCAGTGTCTTAACCATTGTACTCCACTGCTGCTCCTCCTTGCATGTCAGCGCACCTACTTATGATTTTCATTCCTTAAACTGCACAGTGCTGCCATCAAAAACAGTGCTGTGACCTTGCGGTACCTCATACGGCACCTTATAAAGCACCCTATAAGCAACATTCTAGGGTGCCTTGGCGGATAGTGCACTTTAAAATGTGCCTTATGGGGCGCCTTATGTTAACACTCTTTGAGAGTGCGTTTGCTAGTAGTAGTAATTAAAATAAAAATAAAATGCCTCCTAAAGCAATCTTCCCCATAAATAGGTAATGCCTCAGCCAGCCTTCTTCATTGGGCACAGTGGGGGATTGAACCCATGATCCCTGCACCATTGGTCAGTGTCTTAACCATTGTACTGTGGCTCTGTTCCTGTGCTTGCACATCAGCGCGCCGCTTCTGCTTCCCGCGCAACTTTCTCATGCGCTAATGTGCGGGGCGCACTTGAGCGCCACGCACATTAGCGCATGATTAATCCCGGTTTTGCTTTTTTCAGCCTGAAACGCCCACTCCTTATTTGGCATCCGCACACTAGCGCGCCGCGCACCATAACGGGGTTTTAGTAAACATACCCCTAAGTTTCCTCTTGTACTTCTCTAGAGAGAGCATTAACAGGGATTTAATGCCAAAATGCAGACTGCTTAGTAACCACTAAGCAAATACAAGACTAAGTGAGCACCACAAGATGATCCTGTTGTGAAGATTTTAACAAGTGGGTAGGTTTATAGAATTCCAATGAATTCATCAGATATTGGGGCCCCATATTATGCAAATATTTAAACATTATCAACAAGATTTTAAATTACACCCTATAGACCACAAATTACCAATGGAGATCTGTCAATAAATCATACCTGAAACGCAGATCTTCTGACTTAAGGGCTCTTTTACTAAAGTGTGTTAGGTTTTTGCACGTAACGTGTATTTAGTGTGAAAACTAATGTGCATTAAGTACAAAGCCTCTACGGTCACTGTCAGGTGTGTGACCAGCTTCTTCCCAATAGGGTTTGCATTTGTGTGTTAACTAACACATGGTGCTATTATCCTACTGAGATAGAGGTAAATACCCCTGCCCTAAATGCTATCAAAATAATCCTATAAATCAGGTCATTGATCCAACTTACAAACTTATAAATAATCGATCCCTTAAGTACAGCAAAAAAAATGTTATGTACTAATCAGTCCTAATTTATCAATTGTAATGTCAAAATTATAAATTTTTGTTGGATCCCCTTATCATGAAGATCATTCCTCTAGAAACAAATAAGGTATGGGGAGGTGATCGGACGGCCCACTTCCAACTATGAACAATGCTGGATTTTTGATCTTCAGAGAGTGGCCCTAGAGATCTAAATTTGAAGATTGAATGGCATTCGTTGATCTGATCATGTTATCTGATAGATTTTGGACTGTCATCATTTTATCAGCTGCCTATTGGTTGACTGTAACTAGAAAGCTGTGAATGCGGTGGTGAAAATCATGATGGGTATTTTTATTTTTATTTTATGGGTAGATGCTGTTGCTTGCAAAAACGCCATGTCCCTGCACGCTAGTGATCAGAAATTGAGTATGTTGGCTTAAAGTAAATGTTTTAATTTTTGGGAAGAGTTCAAGAACTCAAGATATGAAAAAACTTGGTTTTGATTCTGATGTAGAACCTAATTGAATGAAGTGGTTCAAAACGCGATACTCTGTTGATCATTTGAATTTGTGGATATTTCACCTGGATGGACAAGAATTCTTCCATATGGGTCAGCTATCTACATTGCTTTACATTCTGTTTTTTTTTATAGTGGGGCATAATCAGTTTTAGCCCCTTGTATACATATAGGACCCGATATTCTTTTTGGGACGGCTATGCGCTTCTACGGCACATAGCCATCGCTGTCGAACTTTAACCTTGGATATTCAATGCCAGGGTCATATGCAGCCCCCACATTGAATATCTGGGGTCGCTGCACAGCCCATGAGCCTGCAGAAGCTAACCGAGCAGCGGTGGTATTCAATAGTAGTTGAGATGGGCGATCAGCAGCGCATGAATAAGCATGCAGAGTTCCTTTGTGTCTAGGAAAGATTTCATTGACAGTGAAGTTGGAGGATGGATTTCTTGACTAGCCAGGAGATCTAGGCAAGTTCCAAGTACATGGGCTTCATTTGAATATCTGATTTATCATATGGTCAAGCCTAAAGTATTCCAAAGTCATATTTAAGGGAGTCCTTAAAGAAAACTCTCCCTCTCTCACCATATGCTCCAGGAACCCAGAACTTCACCAGAATAAAAAAGCATTTGAGGGGAGATAGTCTGAGCCCTCATTCAATGGAATCAGGTCCACACATGTTGGATGCTGGATTCCAGAGCAAGCTACCTGGAATAAAAGCAGCCCTACAATGGCTGGACCATGGAAGGTCATAAAAAAAATAAGAAAAATAGCCTGGGTAGTTGTGAATGAAGTTTCAATGGGGACCATTTCCAATAAGCTTGACATTCAGCGGTGCAAGAGAAAACTGCTTAGCCAAAATTTTGATTAATAACTAAATAAAAAGTCTGCATCTGATTCCAGGGAAAGCGTCATAATAAAAAAGATATGCCGCAGTACCTCCAGAATGTATGTATACGAGGGCACCTAGTTAAGGTTTGCTTTAAGGCACTTAAGCCTATTTTACTTGTCTTTCTAAAATACTAGTGGAAGTGGAGATTTACAGCAGCCCTAGAGCTGCTATAAATATCTATGCCTATATTTTTCAAGTACACACACAAAGTATAGTATTTTATAATCTGTGAGGGGGGGTGGAGTATTCAAAGCATTTTAGCCAGTTAGCAGAATTGCTGACTAGCTAAAACTCGTTGGGCCCGATATTCAGCGGTACTATCTGGATAGTGTTGCTCAATAGTCCTACAGATAGTGTAAAATATGATTGGGAAGTTTGTGGGCAGATTAGGGGAGGTGCCGGTTGCTATCCAGATAGCTAAACAGATTAAAGTTAGGACAGGTGAATGGCTGTCCTAACTTTAACTGGTTATTGCTACCCAGTTAGCAACCGAATATCGCCATTACCTGGATAGCATTGATGATATCCAGCGAGCCTATGTCTTCAGCACTGGACACCCGATAATTTGCCTCACTGAATATCTGGGTTTTATTAAAGCATCGGCAGCTAGGCACATTAAATTACCTTGTCACCGGCGCAGAATAACCTCCCAGGACCATTTCTCCAAACAGGTTAATTTTGCGCATGCCATGAAAGTCATGAGCCTCACTTCTAATCTAGAGTATGTGGAGTATGATCTCAGTCTCCCAAATTTACTGCTAATGCTCGGCATAGTACTTGAATCGTGCTAAAAAGAGCTTCCTTCTGGAGTTCGTAAGGTGTAGCATGTCAAGATGTGCTTGGAAATTCTTCTTTATCAGGCCTGTGGCTCCCAGTGCAACGGGAAATATTTCAGTATCTTTCTGCCATGTTTTCTTGGTCTCTGACTGCATTTCTTGGTACTTCAGGATCTTTCATCTCTCCACATGAGTCACAGAATAATCATTTGGAACCAACACCTCTATTGTCAATACCATTCTGGCGTTTTTCTCTTTTACCAATATGTTGGGCTTCCTCGCATCCAGTTTCTTATCCGTCAAAATGGGAGTATCCCAGGTGATTATAACCTCCTCATTCTCTGTAATTCTCTTAGGGTCATGATCCCAGTGCTTTTTGGGCACAGTGATGTTGTAGTGCTTGCAGAGTTTCCATCGGATGAGGTGTTGCTGTATTATGTTTTTCTGTATAGAAATTTTTTGCCATCAGAACTTCACAGCCAGCTATGAGATGAGTCACCATTTCCAGGTCTTTCTTACAGAATCGACATTTGTCTGTGTTGCCAGTTTCTTCAATTCTCACTGTAAACCATCTCGTCCATAAGCTGCTGTCCTAGGCTGCAACTATCAATCTCTCATCCTTTGACTTCAGTTCATCACTCCTTAACCATTCATGTGTCGTTCTTGATTGACAAAGGGTTCCTGGAGTAACAGTGTATTTCCCACTGTATTGTTTATCTGCCACTTGTTTTTCCTTGTTTGTTGATCTGATTTCTTGAAGAGGTTTTTCTCTTGTTTTGCAAATTCTATTACTTCCTTCCCTGTGTGTGCTTGTGGATTTTCACTCATTTCTTCTAGTCGTCTGAACGCTTGTCTAAGTTTGATGATGAGACAGATTCTGGACATTTACTCTCATGTTTCAGCACTTCTTACATATTTGGATCTGAGGATGCAGTTAAGTAGGCCTGGAGGCCTATGATAGTAGATCTGTATATGTAATCAATCTCTATGAGGCCTAGCCCTCCTTCAGCTCTAGGGATATACAGTCTTGGCATACACTGATTCTTGTAAATCACTTCATGTACTGTTGCGTACCGCCCCTAGTGGCCAGTGGTCATAGGGGTAAGTTGGACACAAAGATATTTTTATATGAGAGGAGGTTCCTTTAAGAGCCAGGTGCAGCCTGGTCTTAGTAGTTCAGCTCCTATTAAGAAGTAAATTGTGAATGCAGAGTAGAGGGATAACGTAGGCTTTTATTTCCCTTTACGCAAAAGATTCAGGTGGGTCACAACATAGAGAAAAATGTCCTTAACTTCAGGAATGAAACAAACTCATGGTAAAAAAAAACTGTTATGCTTCACAGTTGTAACAAGGATTAATTAAGGCTTCCTAGAGTAACTCAAGCGTTTCAATACTCTTCTTCCTTTTAGCCTATAAGTACCACTCTGGAGACAGTATATATTATTTACAAGTCTAGCAGTGATTCTATACTGCTTGTAACACATATAGAACAGTCCATCTCCTCTTGAGACAAAAGACTAGGCTCCACAAATTCCACTTGCATCGGCTCTGAGTCAGAGTTATCCTTTTCTGTATCTGAGGTTTCTCTGGCTATTGGAACTGGCCAGTCGCTATTCTTATTCTCTGGGTGTTTGTAGAGTTCTTCTAAGGTTCGCCAGTGAGCGTGGCCTACCTTTGTGCTTTTACAATCTGGGTTATACAAGGTAGGTTTACTTTCCTTTCTTGTAAAATGAGCATTGCTTTAAAAAGGGCACTTATAAGGTGAGCTTTTTCTCTTAAAAACAGAGTCAGCATACCTTGGCTTCCAACAGCATGTAGAACAGGAACTTTCTCCTTCCAGTAGTTCTCCTGGGATACAATCCTCGTGCCATTCTTTTCCCTGAAAGCTCTTGTTACCTTTCAGTCTGGTCACTGGTTCCTCCAGTAAGCGCAGGCCTCTTTCCAAGCCTAACTTCTGGCTTCTTCCTTCAGCACTGCTCTGCTTCCCAAAGTGACTGTTCCTTTGCTCAGCATTGCTTTCCCATTCACCCCTAGGGCTTAGCTCAATGCTCCTGGTGCTTCCTTCTTCTTGGCCCTTGCTCGTGGTGCATTTCTCTCACACGGGTTTGCTCCTGGTGCTTCTCTCCAGTCCACCTCTATCTCCACCTCCTTTCCAGTCTTCAGTCTCTTGCTCATAAAGCTCTCCTGTGTTTGAGCTTTCTGGGCTGCTTGTCAGGTGGTGTCGATTAGCTAGGTGTGTCCAGTCAGCCTCTGTGAGTGCACGCCTGCTCCCTCTAGCTGCTCTGTGCGGGAATTGCATCCCGTGCACATCTTTTATATTGTGAAAAACAGCTTCTTTTCTTGCATCTTTGCTTCCATCAGCTCCTGCTGCATGACAGTACGTACCTGTGTGCTCTGTCTGTGTTCTGCCCAAACTCCACTTATATACATGCCCACCAATAAAGTACATGCCATCATGTGAATGCCTGTATTTTTATGCTGGTTGGTATTTTATGAGAGGCAATTCATGAACATACATATCCCCTTATATAATAACCCTCATAATGCTTGGGGTCTCAAAAACATTGCAACTGGTAGGGAACAAGGATGCATCAAAGCTACATAACAAGAAGACAATACAAATCAGAGGGCGGTCTATACTACTTTTGTCTTCGAATATCAAGCCCTCTGTTCAGTCAGATGCATTTTAAACGGCTTAGATCCCAGCATTAACTGAAACTGGAAAACACATTTCATTTGAGGGATCAAGAACTAGCTGCAGACAAGACAAAAAAGACCTGTATCCTTCTAGCTTGGTTGTAATTCTTTCTGGCAAAGTTACCTTTCCTGTTTCTATGAATTATTCTCTCATTCTTGTAAGAGATATGGGTTGAGGTATTTATGGCACATTCAGTTCTGATACTACTGATTTATTAGACTAAACCTGCTCCATGATATGAAATGAAGCCCTTAATTCCCAAAAAATCCTCTTATACCTTGGCCTGAGCAGCATTTACTGCCCTGCTGCCCTCCTGCCGTCCAGCAGATGACCAGCAGAAATAAACGGAGGGCATTCCGCTCTCTGTAGCAGTGTGGCTGGCAATGAGAAGGAATGAATCAGACAAAAAGCAGATTATTAGAGTGGCTGAGAGAGATCACACATTGCTAGCATCTTCACCCACATACGGTTGATTTAGGGACCAGCAGATAAAACGTTGAAGCTCACTGTCAGAAATATATGACAGCTTCTCTGACTCTCTGGATAAATTATTACTTAAGAGTACGATAGCATTTCTCCACCTAGCAACCGAGAACAACAGAACGTGGCCTTAGTCCCAGAAGCCAATATGCTACACCGGGAAACGCAGCAGTTCCTGAGGCAGCAGGGGACCACATGGTAAGTAAGAGCCAAAGGGGGTTTGAAAGAAACCAGAGTCTAGAGGGAGGACATGAACAGGAAGGAAGCAGCGCAGTCTGTCTTTCTGACACAGCTTGCTATTAAGCGTGCATTTTGAAATATGAAGACAATCAAATAGGATAAAACCCAAACAACAGTAGATGGGAAAGAAACCAATACAGATCAATACCTATAATATGACTCACATACATCAGAGGCTATAAAAACATCAGGTGTAGAGTCTAGCTGACAGAACAGTAAAACTAGTCTCTGTGGGTAAACCTCTGTGAGCAAGAATGATAGGAGTATTTTTTGAAATGCTTTGGGGGGAAGGAACTGCTCCTGTAGTAACTAGACCATGTTGCACCAAATACATTGAGGCTGATATTAAAAAAAGCTAAGAGTCAATATTCAAAATCCGCAGTCGATATGGATAAATGCAGACATCCAAAACTATGTTACTATGATATTTTTTTTAAGCACCAGCTGCAGTGTTTAAAATTGAAGCCGGATATTCCGCACCAGAATCCGGATATCCTCTGGTACTGAATATCTGGTTTCAGTCAGTATCTGAATGGCAAAACCATGTAAAGTTAAGACAGTCTTTTTTGTTGTCTAGCTTTAGGTGGCCAGTCTTCCAGTTAGTGTACTGCAAATGGTTGTGAACTGGAAAGTGCCAGGCATCATCTTTTGCCTGCCCAACCATCCTGGCATTATCTGGACAATGCTGTGGTGTTTAGACGGAATAATCAATGGAACTATCTGGATAGTATCTCTGAATATCCCTCTCAGTGAGGTTTATCCTGCTAACCAGATAAACCTTTTGAATATCAGACCCCGAGCTTTTAAATTTAGGCAGATGAGTTAGGGGCCTAGTTTCAGTGGAAAATTCACCTAAATTTAGGAGCCTACAACTAAAGATCCTAAACTTAGGCCTGCAATTTGTGTTCCTAGATTTAGGATTCTAAGTTGTGTGCCTAGCACTGACAATCTATGCTAAGCTCTTGACCTTCATCCCCTCCCTAAATGTGCCCCATGGCCACCCTCTCCTTAGGCTTCTAGATTTAGGATCCTAGTTTTACTAAATTTAGGCCCTCAGCCATAGTTAATTTTCAAAAGAGTCAATTTAAGCTTTAACTCCCAAAGTCAGGATCCTAAAACATTTGAAAGTTGGCCTAATGGAAGCCAATATTCAATAAGGCAATGAGCAGATAAGTTATTGGATATCTCTTTTAAACTTACGCTGTCATGTAGAGGATCCTTCCGAGGATATGGAACTGGGTGAAGCTGAAGAGATTGTGTCAGAAACTGACAGCCAGGCAGACCACATGGCCCAGGGTTGCCATGGACAACATAAACAGAGTGTGTCACGAGGGGAGAGAACACACCCAAACTGCAAAGTAGCCCCGAGCTCAGGGCTTAAGGAGAAGCACCTGGTTGGGGGAGGGGTGCAGTTAAGCCCTAAGACACAGACATAAAAAGTACTCACCAGAAGAGAGCTGGAGAACCGGAGGGAGACCCAGAGAGGGAACCTGAGGGAGAACCAGAGAGAGCTGGGGAACCAGAGAGGGAACCAGTTGGAGAAGGAGACCAGAAGAGAGTTTCCAAATGGAGAGCTTCAGGTCCAGAGAGGGAGAGACGTCCTGGCCAGAGGACATTTGTATGACTGACAGAAAAGAAAGGTTAAAAGGCAGGAAAACACAGCCGGTGTGTGAAAGCCTTGCTGACTCAGCTGTGCTGAGAAATCCCTCTGTAAAGAAGCCAAAAAGTAGATGGTATAAACCGTGTAGAAGGGAAACTGGGTTTGAAAGTTTTCCCTGTGACTGCCAGGGTTTGCTGGACTCTCCTTTTGCTAAATCCCATATATATGGTAATGCTCCACCCTGCTCTGTAGCACCCAGTGAAGAGAAGTCTCGAGGAAGTAAAGAGAGACTGCATTTTGAAGTACCGTATAATGATCCACAAACTTACTTGTCTGAAAGTGACTGTGAGGAAATGCAGACAGAGTTTGTTAATGAACAGACATCAGATGAGCAGATGGATTGTACGCTGTCTTTAGCAGATCACATCATATCTCTGTGCTAAACTAGCTGCTAACAAGGCTGTTGGAACAGCAGTGGGAAAAGCAAGAGTGTTTGCCTTTGTTTGAAAAGGGACTGCTGCATTTAAGTTGGTTCTGAATACTGTTTGTGAAAGCTGAAAACACAGAAGCTGTTTTTGTTCCTGCACTGTTTTCTTTGTACCAGAAGTATGGTCATTTTTGTTCTTAATTTCCTTTGCAATGAATCCACCCGGAAGGGAAAATAAAACCTTGTCATTTTTGCCTAAACCACTCGACTACAATTATTCCTTGGCTTAGAGAGCAAGAGGGACTACAACACCCAGAAGGCAGTGCAGGGCCAACTGCACTACCCTGCTCCTTAAGTTTTGGATAGCCCAGGCTGACCTACCCTACTCGCCCCTGGCTCTAGGGGGGGTTACTGGTGACAACGCTCATTGCTAAATGGTTAACAGAGACGACTTGCTTTAGACATAAGAAACATGAAAGCAATGCGTTTCTGCATACAGGAGTGAACTTTCCTCCCTTCCACCATTGACCTTGTAGATGAACAGATGTCTTTTATCCCCACAATTAAGGTTCTGGGAGTGTTCTTGGATGAGGATCAAAATTTTGAGCAACACATACCAACATTGTGAAGGCTTGTTTCTTTGCACCAAGATTAATATGTTCTGCCAAATCTGTTCTAGTTACTAAGGACGTTTGCACATTTGTGCATTCTTTAATAATCATTCGCTTAGATTTCTGCAATTCTCTCCTCCAAGGACTAAATATCTCCTCACTCTATGGACTGCAATTGATTCAAAATACAGCAGTTAAATTGATAACAGGCAAATGCCATTATGATCATGTTACCCGCTTACTGAAATCTGAACACTGGCTACCAAGCACCTATAGAGTACCCTTTAAATTACTCATTTTGACTCACCAGATTTACTATTCAGGACATCCATATTTCCTGTCTCTTATTCCCTAGATTCCACCCAATAAAATCTTCTCGTGGTACCATTTTACCATAAAGTGTGATTGAAACTGCAAGATAGTCTACGTTTGGAATTATTGTCCCCGCTTCATGCAACACCCGGTCTCGTCATTTGGACGGAATCCTCATATACTGAATTTAAAATGGCTCTCAAGATATACTATTTCTCGGCTGTCTTCCCTAATTAGTTCGTCTGAGCTGCATGTTGTCTGCGGCTGGCTCCACTAATCAGAGAATAGCTTTCATTCTGCTCTCTTTTGTCTTTTGAAGTTTCCCTTCTAATTTTGCTATGAAAGAAACTGTTATTTTAATCTTTTATTGATTTTAGCATTGCAAATTACTGAGGTATTATCTAATAAGAAGTCTATCAAATAAGTTGAACCTTGAACTTCAGGTGGACTTCAGCTGATCCTGTTAAATCTGTTGTCAAATACATATATGAATAACCTTAGGATGGTCTTTCAGCCTTACCATACCTACCTGGTTACTGTATCTTTAGTTGGACAGTGCTGAATATCAGTATAACCATTCCTTGGGAACACCTCTTGCTCCAGCTTAGTTTGTCCAGGTAAAAGATTATCCAGACAAAATTTATCCATCAGCGGGGTAGAGAATTTGAAAACCTTAGGATTTATCTGACTGACATCAAAAAGTCAATGGACAAATCATTTGAATATCAACCTCAAGGCTAAAAGTATTTGAGGCATCAGGTATAAAAGTTGGGGTTGAATTAATACAAGTATAAAATCAACATCATGGCCAACTGACTGGAAAAGATCTGTGTTTATACCAAAACTAAAGAAAGGTGATGCAACTGAATGTGGAAATTATCACACAATCGCTCTGATCCCACATGCCAGCAAGATTCTACTGAACATTATTCAACAGAGACTACAACCATACCTGGAACAAGAACTACCTGAAGTGCAAGCAGGGTTCAGGAAAGGGTGAGGAACGAGAGACATCATCGCGGATGTGAGATGGATCCTTGAAAAGACTAAAAAATACCAAAAGGATATCTATTTATGCTTTATTGACTACAGCAAAGTTTTTGACTGTGTAAACCATGAGAAACTCTGGGCCATATTAGGAAGCATGGATATACCAGAACACCTGATCGTTCTCTTGCACAATCTGTACATTGATCAAGAAGCAACAGTTCGAATGGAACAAGGAGAAACAGAATGGTTTAGAATAAGCAAAGGTGTATGACAAGGCTGCGTATGAAATTTCCCCCTACCTGTTTAATTTATATGCAGAAGAAATCATCAGAGAAGCAGGATTGTATGAAGACCTCCACTGGCTCCCAATCAGCTCCCGTATCAAATACAAAACAATACTAAACATATTCAGGATCAAACATAGAAACTCTGCTCTCAGCCTCCAACCCCTCATACAACCAGACGCCAGCACAAAACCCAGGAGAAGGACCACAGCAGACACATTCAACACACCAAAAAACTACACAAAAGCATGCAAATCTACCATACGAAGAGCTCTATCGATGGCAGCACCAATAATATGGAACGCACTCCCAGACGATCTACGATCAACAGAAGATCCGAACTACTTTCGAAAACAACTAAAGACATTGCTATTCATAGAACACTATGGACCGAGCATATGACAAATCACCAGACCTGGCTAATACCTTACCTACAACCCACTGTATAGATATAAAAGCATATGTATATAACTGTAAAAAGCTCACATTGTAAATAGCTCACCTTAATCATATCACCCACAATCATACACCCTCACTGTAAAGTATAAGAATACAGGAGAACACTAACACACTCTATTGATTGTTTGCTGTGTACACCGCCTTGACTGAAGGATAAGGCGGGATAGAAATACCCTTTAAATAAATAAATAAATAAGACAAGAGAGGTATGAAGATTGGTGGAAGATTCATCAACAATCTTCGCTATACTGATACCACATTACTGGCTGAAAGTGAAGATGATCTGAAACATTTGCTTCTCACAATCAAAGAACATAGTCTCAAAATGGGCCTGCACCTTAATGTAAAGAAGACAAAGATCATGAAAACTGGCAAAATCAATAAGTTCATTGTTGAAGGAGAAGAAATTGAAATCATGGACAACTTTAAACTACTTGGATCAACTATCAATAAAGAAGCAACAAGCAGTCAAGATATCCAACAACGCATTGCTCTTGGTAGAATGGCTATGAAAGATTCTCAAGAGCAGAGATGCCTCTCTCCATACAAAGATTTGACTCCTTCAAGCCGTGGTATTTTCAATAACATCATATAGATGCAAAAGTTGGACAGTGAAAAAGATAGACAGGAAGAAAATTGATGCCTTTGAATTATGGTGCTGGTGGCGAATACTGCATATACCATGGACTGCCCGAAGAACAAACCAGTCAGTACTAGAGGAGATCAAACCTTTAGAAGCTCAGATGACAAAGACTTTGACTTTCAGTCAATTGATAGATTTTAAATACATAAGAATCAGGACAAAAAGAGACCTCCTCACCCAGATTCCAAAGTGATAGACTTACAGTGCTTTCTTGGTAACCACATAAAGCAGGCATGTCCAACAAGTAAATCGCGATCTACCTGTAGATCGCGGAGGGGTCAGAGGTAGATCGCCAGCCCCACTTGTCTCCATCTCTCCAGCAGCTCGCCCCATCGCTAGGAGAGAGCTCGTGCCGGCAGGTCATCTGCCGAGGACTTGCCGCCGCTGCTGATCCTTTGCCTGTCTTTTTTCCCTGCCTGCGGGAATGTTGCCTGCGGGTGTATAGGGGGCACTTGTTGTTTTCGTGCCAATAGTTTGTAGTACCCCAAGGGGCCGCTGCCCACGCCCTGCGACGAGACGCCACAAGCTCGGCTTCATACCTGGTCTCCTGCCTCTCAGAATCACCCATTCCTGCCCTCCAACACCCCTTAGAAGTGTGTTATATACCGGGTGATATCCATTCGCCCAGGCTTTACCTGAATACACTTACCGTATTAGTTGTGTCATGTGCTGGTCATTGGTCGCTTTATAGTTCGCTTTCATTAAACCTTTTCGGGCAGACACAACAAAGTGTCAAGAATTTGGTGATTTTGGCGGGCTTTTCCAATTTTGTTCTAACTTGCCTATGCCTTGCCTTCGAATTGGTTCAAACCACTGTGACGTTTGCTTGCCTCTGCAATTTTATTTTGCCTTGCCTTTGCGTTGATTCTACACTGTGTGCAGAATTTATTAAATCGCGTGTGGTGGTATTTGAACTTCTTTGGCGGTATTTTTTTGATGATTGGTGCCAGTATGATGAATTCTTATTTTTACTTTTAGAACTGCATGTGTGGTTTTGGCATCTCCAGTCCTTGTATTGCACATCATCCAGAGGTCTTCAGTTCCTGTTGCTCTTTAATACTTTGGGACAGTGACAGTTTTGGACCAGATTCAGCCAGTGTTTATACTAACTTAACAGATTTGGCCTTCTTACATCCAGCCATCCCAGTATAACGAAGATGAAGTGTTCCAAAGAAGAGCAAAACCTACCACTTTCATGATGAATGGGAAATGGACTACTTCATCATGGTGAAAGACAAGTGGTGTTGTCTAATATGTAATGCCCCAGTATCCTTGCCCAAAAAGGGTAATCTGGAATGTCATTATAAGGCTCTGCATAGCAAAATGTTTGATGCTAATTTTCCACCCAAAAGTGAAATTCGTAAACGGAAGCTCAAAGAACTTAAATCGAAATTGGCTACTCAGCGAAGCCAAGGTCACATTTGGTTAATGCAACCATAGCATCCTTCAAGGTCAGCAACCTGATCGCAAAGAAAAGCAAACTTTTCACTGAAGGGGAATTTGTAAAAGATTGTTTTCTTGAAGCAGCTGACAATCTTTTTGAAGGATTTAAAAATAAGAAAGAGATCATAGCTGCTATTCAAGATGTACAATTGTCAAGAAACACCGTCATGCGGCGAATAGAAAAGATGTGTGGAGACACAACTGAACAATTGTGTTGCTTTCTCACTCCAACTGGATGAATCTACAGACATAAGAGACGTAGCCCAGTTACTAGTCTTTATCTGGATGGTTTTTGAAGACTTCAGTGTTAAAGAAGAACTACTTGGAATGATTTCTTTAAAAGGGAGAACTGCCAGTCAGGAAATATTCAGTTCTTTCCATTCTTTTGTGACAAAGTGTAATCTTCCATTGCATAGACTTTTTTCCATCACTACTGATGGAACAAGAGCAATGACAGGTGAGGTTAATGGTTTCATAGCCCTCTGTAGACAGCATGACGACTTCCCATATTTCCTTTCTTACCACTGCATCATTCACCAGCAAGTTTTGGCAAGCAAGAGACTCAATACAAAGACTGTCGTGGACATCACTTTCAAAACTGTAAATTCAGTTCGTGGAAGATCACTTCAAAGACGGCCTTTCAATCTTACTTTTGATGAAGGGGCAGCGGAAATCATTTTGCACACAGAAGTAAGGTGGCTAAGTAGGCACAAATTTCTGCAAAGATTTTGTGATTTTCTGAATGAAATAAGAAGTTTTTTCAAGGAGAGGGGAGATGACTAACCAGAGTTGGAAGATGAGGACTGGTTATGTGATCGCTGACTTTACAGGCGAACTAAGTGATATGAACCTTGAACTACAAGGTAAAAACAAATGCATTGGCAAGATGATGAGTACAGTTTCATCCTACAAGAGCAAATTTGAACTAATGATGACTGACCTTGCAAACAACACTTTTGATCATTTTCCTAATACGCAGGACCATCTGGGACAATATCCAAATTTTGTTTTTCAGAACGAGAAGTATGTGACAGAAATCTGCTCTGTTATTCAGGAATTCAAAAATAGATTCTGTGACTTACAAAACATTGGAACAGTTGTGGCGTACTTGTCATACCCATTCAAAGTAGATGTGGACATTAAAGAAACTGCAGTTGCTATCAGTAAAAATTACTCATTGAACAAGCAATCTCTTGAAAACAAAATATTAACCCTTAAAAATGACATTTTTTTCTCAAGACCCGTGCTGAGCAAGAATCGTTCCTTATCGTTCCTCCACTTTAGTCCACACTTCCGGGTAGTGTACCTCCTCCTGCAGCTTGGAGACTGGGCATGTCCAAAAACGTGACATCACTGGATGTAGTCTGCTGACATATCCCATCAGCCCCAGTATGTCCAGTCTCCATGCAGCAGGAGGACGTAGTGAGTCTAGGCAGGGCCGGATTTACCTTGAGTGAGGCCCTACGCCAACAAAAATTGTGGGCCCCCAGCAGGGGCGGCCCAAGGGGGGTGCGGACCTCATTTGCATAAGGGGCCTCATTTGCATAAATATTTGCATAATGTTACCATATACTAACTTTTAGTAAACGTGCCTCTTAATGAGTGTATGGATAAGAAAGACTAAAAGTTTTCTACATTACTATAATACATTGCAAACTGACATAAACATTAGGATCTATTACAAACAATTCCCATAGTAAAACCGCCGTATCATAACATGACTAACATGACTCACAAATAACCATAATATACCAATCAAACGTCAACACTGCAAATATTAAACCAATACATTTCAGAGAACAACAAACATGACCTACTGGGGAAAGAGAACAAGTGGCAATGTCAAATAGGAATTATATAAACAGAACACCTCAGCTCAGTTACACATGCAGCAGAACATAGACCATCACCAAACAAGTAATCACAATTTAGAAATAGGAAGACAATAATTAAACTGGGAATCCCAAAAGCCAAACTTGGAATGTACAACACTGTAGAAATAGAAAATAAAACTATACATTAATTTGCTCTGTACTAAACAAAGCGCAGATGTTAATGATGCACATTTACCAGAGCTGACATATTCCAATTAATAAATTCAAAATAAAGAGATATTTTTCTACCTTTTGTGCATTTTTTTTCAGCTGCAATTGCTCCAGCCCACTTTCTTCTGGTTTCTTCGTGTCTTCTGCTAACTCTCCATCGTCTGCTGTCCATTTGTCCTTTCTTCTCTCTTCTAGATTTTTTCCCATTCTCTCTCTACATCTGCTTTAACCATACTAATCTTTCTCCTTTTGCTCTTTCCTCATTCCTATTTCATCCACTCAAATTTTACCCCGCCATCCTCAATCCCACTTACTCTCCCAATACCCGGCCATTGTAGATTTTTTATCCCTCCCACACAAAATATTTTTCCCTTCTCCATTTTAACTCTTCCAGCCCCATCCCATTCTAATCCTCCCCCAACATCAGCTCCCTTCTAGTTCCAGCCTCACCCAGCATCATTCCCTTCTAGTCCCTGCATCAGCCCTTTCCAGTCCTAGCCATCCATCAGCCCAATTTCCGTCCTAGCAACCCCCCAACCCAATACCAGTCCTAGCCCCCCCATCACCCCACTTACAGTCCTTAACCCCCCATCACACACCCCATTTTCAGTCCTTAAACCCCCCCATCACCCCATTTTCAGTTTAAGCCCCCCTATAAACCCATTACCAGTCCTAACCCCCCATCAGCCCACTTCCAGTCCTAACCCCATCAACCCCATTTCCAGTCAGCCCCCCATAGCCCATTGCCAGTCCTACCCCCCCCATCAGCCCACAGCCCATTACCAGTCCTAACCCCATCATCCACCTCCAGTTTTAACCCCCCCAGCCCATTTCCAGTCCTAGCCCCCCATAGCCCATTACCAGACAACCCCCATCAGCCCCACAGCCCATTACCAGTCTTAACCCCCCCAAAGCCCATTACCAGTTCTAACCCCCCCCAACAGCCCATTACCAGTCCTAACCCCAATCAGCCCACCTCCAGTCTTAACCCCCCAGCCATTTCCAGTCCTAGCCCCCCCCATAGCCCCATTACCAGACAGCCCCCATCAGCCCACAGCCCATTACCAGTCTAACCCCCCCCCCCCCAAAGCCCATTGCCAGTTCTAAGCCCCCCCAACAGCCCACAGTCCATTACCAGTCCTAACCCATCAGCCACCTCTAGCCTTAACCCCCCCCCGCCCAGCCCAGCCCAGCCCAGCCCCCCAATAGCCCATTACCAGCCCTACCCCCCCCCCAGTCCATTTCCAGCCCCAGCCCCCCCAATAGCCCATTACCAGTCCTACCCCCCCCCCCCCGGCCTAAAGTAAAATTTAATTTTAAAAAAAAACCTGGTGGCTGCCGCCGCGGGGCCCCCTCTGCTGCCGCGGGGGCCCCGTCTACAAGCTGAAGCGGTCTGGTCCGGTCGGGTCGGGTCGGGTCTCTCTCCCTCCCTCCCTCGCTGCAGGCTGCAGGCTGCGAGAGACGCGAAGGGAGAGCGTCTCCTCGCGTCTGTGTTAAGCCGGCAGGGGCTGATGGGTAATTAGCGAGACAGCAAAAAGAAAAGAAGGAGAAAGCTGTCCCAGCCCTCCCAGGGCAACAGGTGTTTAATAGGGCCCCCAAGTTCCACTCAGAGGGGACATAAGCTTCTGCGGGGCTCCAAGCTGTTAACAAATAGCCCCTGTCTCCCACTCCAGATGTAGGCACAAAATATAAGAAGCAGGGAAGTGGGCGCCCGGAATTACCCCCCTCGGGGCAATTCGTAGAGGCCTGGGATGATGGCCCACTCCGGCAGCTGTCACGCGGTCTCCACGCCGATTCGGCAGGTCTCGCAGACAAGATTGAGGCCTCTCCGTGTGCTGCAGCAATGTTTGGAGCAGTTGCCTCCCCCAACCAACGGGCTGCCGCACGATGCACAGTGCAGCGCCCAGGAAGTTGCCGCTCAATCGCGCAGGGCTCTCCGCTCCGGAATTAGACTTAGACCCGCGTAGGGCTCTTCTGTTATCCGCGGGAGCAGGCAGGGCCGGGGCCGTCGATGCGTGAAGGCAATCAGCAGGCCGCACTCCCGGAGCAGCCCCCAGATGGTCCAATCTGCTGGAAAGCCCGCTAAGCCGCCGAATCTCAGCTCCGAGGAGGACCTCTTTACTCACGCCGATCCAGGGTAGGCAGAGGAGGGCAGTTTGCTAACGTTAGCGCATGTTTGCTAAGATTTTGGGGCTGTGAGGACGGAGCTCAATGTGGCAGCCACCAGGTTTTTTTTTTTAATTGAGTTAAAAAAAATTACCTGGTTCTTTTTTTGTGGGCCCCTGCCGGCTGTGGGCCCTACGCCATGGCGTACATGGCGTATAGGTAAATCCGGCCCTGAGCCTAGGGTCTGGGCTCACTAGAGGAACAGATAAGGAGCTGTTAGGATAGAATAGAGAGTTTGTATTTAATTTGGAGCTTTCAATTTGATTTTTCTTTAATTTGGGACCGTAGCTTTAAAAAAAAAAATGCCTGCCATCAGTGCTTGTGCCGGTTCATGCCTCCCCATACAGCTCGGCTAAGCTAAATACCTCTGGCCGATCCAGATCTCTCTCCCTTGTGCATACAGGAGAGAACTCTGTGTGTAGAAAGCAGCAGTGAGTCTTCTGGCGTTCCTGTCCACCGGGACTCTGCGAGTTCTTACATTTGGTGCATACAGCGGCTCACCGACAGCATCCTGCTCGCAGTGCGGCTGAGCGTGGGGTGAAGCACAGAGTCACTGTGGTGGCTGGGGAATGCCGGCGGTTTAATCAACATGCAGGTACGTGGTGTGGGGAACGGATAATCGGCGCAGAAGGCTGAGCAAGGCCAGGGGTTTCGGCAGAATTCTTCACGCCTTTTTTCTCTTTTCAGTCAGCGGCGGCCATTTTGGCAGCATGTTCACCGCGTGGTGCTCCACTGCATCGGGGCTCATACTAGGTTGTTTTTCACCCTATCTCTCTCTCCCTCTTTGTTAGTCTTTTTAGTTTAAATTGGTTTTTCTAGCGTTTGGGTCTATTTGAATTAGCGGGAGGAGTTGCTATAATTTGGAAAGTTAATTAAGGTGGGGGTTGGATCTATCACGTCAGTCCCTTAGGCCTGGGAGCCTCGTTGCTTAATTGAGACTGCTGGCTGGTTAAGGATCCTTGCCAAAAAAAAAAAAAGATTTTTATTATAGTTTGTTAGAATTCTGGAGGACAGAGTGTTCTGTCTGGGCATTAGAGCGGGGGACAGAAACATATACGATGACTTGCCGTCTGCTTTGTGTCATCTGTGGGTCCCGGAGGGGCGCTAGCGCGGACTCTGGAATTTGTCACAGCTGTACGGCGGCTTCAGCCAGCATGGAGCAGCAGATGGAAATAAAAGTAGGGTAGGAGCTACAGGCTGTCTCCTCTGAGGCAGACGGAGACACCATGCAGGGTTCTATTCCAGCAGCCGGTCAAGAGCTCACGCCCGGTCCTTCGGGGACTTCTACGGTTGCGGATGCAGGGCATCAGCTCGGAGATTTCTGCCCGGATTTTGTGTTACTTATGCATCAGGCATTTTGTTTGCGGAGGCAAGGTAAGCTGCTGGAACCGTTGCCGGGATCTCCCGGGTTGCAACACTCAGGCACGGCGGAAGCAGGTACTACTTCCGCCAGGCCCTTCAAACGATCCAGGCCACGAGAGCTTTCACCTTCTGAGGTAGAATGGCAAGAGGCGGAGGAAAACAAGATGGATCTGGAGGCCGGAATAGAAGAATTGGAGGAAGGAGAAATCCCGGAGCTGGAGGATCAGGCCAAAATAATTCGTATATTCCGGAAGGATGAGTTGACAACACTTGTCACGGAGTCTCTTCAAACACTGAAGCTGGCTGCTGACCAGCCGGTGGAGGAAGATACTGGAGAGGATACGATCATTCAAGCGGTACGACAAACCCAAATAGTGTTTCCCGTTCACAAGGTGGTCGATAGGATGATACAGGATGAGTGGGATCAGCCAGAAGCCGGCCTCAGAGGTGGTCGGGTTATGAATAGGTTGTATCTCCTAGCAGATAAGGACAAGGAAAAGTTTCGTTCCCTGCGGGTTGATGCGGTGGTATCGGCTGTGACCAAGAAGACCACTATTCCAGTAGAAGTGAGCACGGCCTTAAAAGATGCGCAGGATAGAAAGGTGGATGGGTTGTTGAAACAATCCTTTGAAGCCAACGCCTTGTCCTTACAAGCTTCCATTTGTGGTGCTTAGGTGGCAAGAGCGTGTCTTCGCTGGTCTCAGGGTTTGCGGCAGTCTACTCAACTGGAACAAGAGAGTCTGCGGGCACTTGATCGTCTGGAGTCTGGATCTGCCTATTTGTCGAACGTGCATTATGATTTGATCAGAGCTCTAGCTAATAGTATGGGTCATTAGTAGCCGTCCGCAGGTCTTTGTGGTTAAGAAATTGGGCAGCAGATGGTTCTTCCAAGGCACGCCTCAGTAAGTTTCTGTTCAAGGGGAGATTGTTATTTAGAGAGGATCTCAATAAACTCGTGAAAGACTTGGAGGAGTCCAAGGGGGGAAGACTCCCGGAAGATAAGCCTAAGCAGGGAAAGTCCTCGGCAGCCTTTAGGGGTCCCTTTAGAGATTTTAGAAGGTTTTGGACTTCTCGCTTAGGTGGTTTTCAATGAGGAAGGTTTCCTTCTCGGGCCCAGGGATTTCGAGGGTTTCGAGGAACCAGTAGAGGTTTTGCTGCAGCGGCTGCAGCAGCCAGTCGTAAGTTGCAATGAAGTGAGGGGGGTCCTGGCAGGAAGGCAGCTGATAGGAGGTCATCTTTGGAGCTTTCTTCCTGCCTGGACCCAGATAACGACCGACCAATGGGTGTTGGAAATAATTTGCAAGGGCTATGCGCTGGAGTTTGCAAGGCCGGTTCGTGAGTCATTTGTAATGTCTCCCTGCAGGGGACATCAGAAGGTGCTTGCAGTTTGCAGGACTTTAGATCGGCTATTGCAGATCGGAGCGGTCGTCCCCGTGCCCAAGGAAGACTATAGCAGGGGTCGATACTCAATATATTTCATGGTTCCAAAGAAGGACGGATCTCTTCGCCCTATATTGGATCTCAAAGGCGTAAACCGTTGTCTCCGGGTACCACATTTCAAGATGGAAACCTTACGGTCCGTCATTGTGGAGGTGCGTCAAGGGGAGTTCTTGACATCTCTCGATCTGATGGAGGCATATTTGTACATTCCGATCAGAGCAGGTCATCAAAAATTTCTGTGTTTTGCGTCGCCGTGGGGACACTATCAGTTTTAGGCGTTGCTCTTCGGTCTGGCGATGGCGCCATGCACTTTCATCAAGATCATGGTGGTGGTAGCCGCAGCGTTGTGAAAAGAAGGTATTATGGTGCATCCCTATCTTGACGACTGGTTGATTCGGGCAAAATCCAAGGCTGACAGTATACAGGTTATGAACAAAATTGTAAAATTCTTGGAGGGACTCGGTTGGGTGGTCAATTCATCCAAGAATCGCCTGAACCCATCCCAGGACCTCGAATATCTGGGGGTACGATTCGACACCCAGCGGGGTGCGGTTTTTCTGCTGGATCATCGAGTCCAAATTCTTTGGCAGGTGGTAAGCCAATTCAGAGCCATGCTGACGCCTTCGGCATGGAGTTATCTCAGGGTGCTGGGTACGATGGCGGCAACATTGGAAGTGGTGCCTTGGGCCAGGTTTCATATGCAGCCGTTACAACGGGCGCAGCTGCACCGATGGTCTCATCAGTCCGACTCACTGAGCCGATGTCTTCCCTGTCCTCTTGGGGTCAGGCAGATGCTGATGTGGTGGCTGAGACCGAGTTCATTCTTGGTCGGGATGTCTCTGGAGCAACCGGAGTGGCTACCGGTGTTAACGGACGCAAGCCTCGTGGGTTGGGGAGCTCATTGTGGAGAGCTCTTCGCACAAGGATGCTGGTCAGTTCCCGGAGAGCTCCTGGTCCATCAACAGGTTAGAGCTCAGAGCAGTGGCATTGGCGCTATGGGCATTCGAGGCGACGGTAAGAGGTCGCGTGGTGCATTTGCTTTTGGACAACTCCGCTACGGTGGCGTATATCAATCGGCAGGGTGGTACCAGAAGTTTGGCAATGGAGGAAGAAGCGGAAGTGCTGTTCTCTTGGGTAGAACCTCGTCTGTCGGCAATCTCGGCGGCACACATTGCTGAGAAGGACAACGTGATGGTGGACTTCCTCAGCAGGGGGCACGTGGATCCCGGGGTATGGGAGTTGCATACGGAAGTGTTTGCGCAGCTGGTGCAGAGATGGGGGCTGCCAATCATGAACCTCATGGCGACATTTCGGTCGGCAAAGGTGAGTCGGTTTTTCAGCAGACGGCGAGAACGGATGTCAGAGGAGATCGACGCACTGATACAGAGGTGGCCGGTATCGGGTCTTCTCTACATCTTTCCCCCGTGGGCGCTCATAGGCAGAGTGGTTCAGCGTGTAGAGGTGCATCGGGGGAGAGTGTTGCTGGTGGCTCGGGACTGGCCAAGACACCTGTGGTACGCAGATCTCATGCGTCTTCTCAACGGGGAGCCGTGGAGGTTGCTGGCGTCTGAGAATCTGTTGTTTCAAGGGCCTCTGAAGATGCCTCAGGTGGATCGATTCTCACTTACGGTCTGGCCATTGAAAGGGCGAGGTTAAGGAAAAAAGGCTACTCTGGAGCAGTTATCGCGACGTTACTTAAAACTCAAAAGCAGTCTACGTCTCTGGCATGTGTTCGTATATCGCGTATTTTCGAGGATTGGTGTTCAAGGAGGCAGATGCGGGCAGCGAAGGTGTCCATGCCGATCATCTTAGGTTTTCTGCAAGAGGGCTTTAAGAAAGGTCTGGCGGCCAGTTCCTTGAGAGTGCAGTTGGCGGCACTGGCCTGCTATAGAGGCAAGGTTCAAGGAGTGGTGCTCAGCGCTCATGCAGACGTATTGCATTTCCTGAAGGCAGTTTCCAGGCTGCGCCCTTCTCGTAGAGTAGTGGTGCCTTGATGGGATTTTAATTTGGTTCTGGGAGCGCTGGTTAAGGAGCCTTTCGAACCGTTACAGCGGGCGTTGGTGAAGGATTTGACTCTAAATACAGTGTTTTTGGTGGCCATTTGTTCAGCAAGGCATATTTCGGAGTTGCAAGCGTTATCTTGCAGGGAGCCGTTTTTATCCTTTTCTAGGGAAAAGGTGGTTCTTTGTCCCGTTCCTTCCTTTTTGCCTAAGGTGGTTTCTCCATTTCATTTAAATCAGATGGTTACCCTGCCGGTGCTCATGTCTTTCGAGGGCGCTAAGGTGGACCGGGGTCTTCGTCGGCTGGACGTATGGTGAGTACTTCAACAGTATTTAAAGGTGTCAGAGTCCAATCGTAAGTCGGACCATCTATTTGTTTTGTTCTGGGGTCCCCGTAAGGGCGAAGTGGCCGCGAAAGCTTCTATTTCTACGTGGATTAGAGAAGCAATTGCTTCAGTGTATCTGTTGTCATAGTGACAGGTCCCGATGGGGTTACAGGCATATTCTGCTAGAGTGCAAGCGGCTTCATGGGTGGAGCACAGTTTGGTTCCGCCCGTGGAAATTTGTAGGGCGCCTACTTGGTCATCTCTTCACACGTTCAGTAACCACTATTGTCTCCGATGTCTTATCAGCGAAGGACTCTGTGTTTGGGTCGGCGGTGTTGCAGGCTGTTTGAAAAGGTCCCTCCCAATGAATACTGCTCTGTTACATCCCAGAAGTGTGGACTAAACTGGAGGAACAATAAGGAAATAGAAATTACACTTACCTGGTAATTGATGTTCCTGGAGGAACTCCAGTTTAGTCCTAATTCCCACCCGGGATGGTACGGTAGCATTTCAGGTTCAGTCAGCAAAGGGATATGATGACTGGTAGGTATGTTTATTTCAGTACTTCTTCTGCCTCTTCTTATCCTTGCTAATCTGGCGCTTTGGATGGGGCGGAAGGAGCTGGCATGAGGAATGAGGCCTGGTGGCCAGATGACAAATTCGTTTGAATATAGTAGTAGTTGAGTTCAGTTTTTGCATGCAATTTCTTGTTTGTGGTTGGCTACTTATTTGTTGCTCCTTTAAGTGTGCTTTGTCAATAGTTCACTGGGACTGATGGGAGATGTCAGCAGACTACATCTAGTGATGTCACGTTTTTGGACATGCCCAGTCTCCAAGCTGCAGGATAAGGTACACTACCCAGAAGTATGGACTAAACTGGAGTTCCTCCAGGAACATCAATTACCAGGTAAGTGTAATTTCTATTTTTGGAAGCTAGTGCCTAGAGACAAATTTCCCAACTTGAGAAGATGCAGTGAAGCTGTACACTCTTGTTTCAGTTCAACTTATTTGTGTGAATCTGCGTTTTCCCATCTGAAAATGACAGAGTACACAACATTCCATCATGACAGATGAACATCTCCAGGATTCCCTGAGACTGGCCCTCACACAATATTCACCCAACTTCAAAAAGCTGGTGGATGAAATGCAGACTCAGACGTCTCACTAATGAGCAAGAGCGAAATATTAAAGATTGTGCAAGATCAGCCTGGATCAATACTCGACCTAAATTTAACACAAATTACTCAATAAAAGTTAAAGAAAATTATTAAGACAGTTAAAGAAAGTTATTACTCAATAAAACTTTAAGAAAAAATGTACTTTCCATTTCCCCTCGCAGTTCTTACTGGATCTTCGTCTTTGTTTTTGCTTAATTTGCTTAACAGCTGATCACATTCAAGTAAATGACAGAAGGTTCATTAAAAATGTGTGTGTGGGGGGGAATCCTCCAACTTTATTGGGTTAAAATTAAATTTGAAACTAATTTGAAACTTAATTTTCATGGTGGTAGATCACTGCACTTTTGGCCGGAAAAAGTAGATCACGACCTGTTCAAAGTTGGACATGCCTGACATATAGCATTCTGTGTGGTAGGGGCATAGCCATGGGTGGACCTGTAAGGACCCAGGCCCTCCACTTTCACATTAGGCCCTTCCTACGGCTTTCTCCAATTTGTTGCCACTGCGTGCATCTCCTGTGCTAACATGCACATCACAGCTGCAAATCGGGGATGGAAGGCCATGCCTTGGAAAGAGTAAGTGCCTTGGAGGGGGGAGGGAGAATACCTTTTTGCTGCCCCATGTTAAGTCTAGGACCTCCCAAAACCTGGGTTTTGGCTACACCCTTGCTATGAAGTATTAAAATTTGCACAGATGGGAAAACATTTTCTACAATTAAAACTGTTGCTGTCTTCACATATTTATGGTTATACCTTAGCCAAAGTATGGGACACAATTAATCCTTAATTGGTCACTTATTTGAAACTGGACTCCTGGTCACACCTAAGGATATGCAAAAAGCTTGAGTCTAAAAACCTAAAGCAATAGATTTCAACTGCTTCATGCACATTGGTCTGAGTAAATCCAGCTACAAAATCTAAATGGGCTACAGAATTCTTCAGAACAGAGCCCCGAGCACTTGGATCTTTGAATATGTTCAGCTTCACATTCAATATAAAAGTTGCACATTAGATCAAGCAAGAAGAAAGAACTCAATGACTTTCAAATTTGCCTCAAGATGACTACCTCCAGGAAGAACTGGGGGGCTAGAGAAAGAAGGTACCAGTGAACAGTGGTGGATGAGGAAAGGAAGGGCTGACAGTGAGTAGTGGAGACCAAAGAAGGGAAGGGGAGACAGTGAGGAGTGAGGGTTGGGGAAGGAAGGTATAACATTAAGCAGTGGGGACTGTGGGCACTGGAAACTGAGGAAGGGAAGGGGTGACAGTGAGGAGTGAGGGTTGGGGAAGGAAGGTATAACATTAAGCAGTGGGGACTGTGGGCACTGGAAACTGAGGAAGGGAAGGGGAGACAGTGAGGAGTGAGGGTTGGGGAAGGAAGGTATAACATTAAGCAGTGGGGACTGTGGGCACTGGAAACTGAGGAAGGGAAGGGGTGACAGTGAGAAGTGGAGACTGAGGAAGTCAAGGGGTAGCAAAGGGGGCTGGAGAAAGGAGGGAAGGGAATAAGAAATTTGGGATGGGCATTAGACTGTCCACTGGATCCAAAGCAGAAAAATCTTCTACTAGGTCCCAAGGATAAGAGCTTGTTTAGAGCAGTGGTCTGGTGATCAATAGAGCAGGGTTTGATTCCCACTGGCACTACTTGTGGCCTTGGGCAAGTCACTCTATCCTCCATTGCCTTGGAAAAAAGGCATGGCAATTTACGTCCAGTCATACTTTGCAAGAAAACCCAGAGGCTGCTGGGTCACCAGAGTCGGAAGTGACTCAGGGGCACACATTGCATTGCATCTGTTCTTACCTAGGTAACATCCCCTTCAGGTAAAGGAGAATATTCACCTCCAAAGGGATGGGCGGCTGTGGGAAGACATACCATAATTACTCTTTCGCTTGCTAGCCCAAGTGGAGAGACAGTAAAAGAAAATGGTCCTTTTTTGTAAGACATCGGACAATGTCCCAATTCCCCAACGCAAGCCCCATCTTCTCTGTAGTGTGGATGAATTGAGCCTGGATGGAACTCAATATAAGTGACTAATGGCAAGTGACACATTCTGCAATAAAAACAAGCAAAACTTTACTGCAGGAATCACTCATGAACTATATACAAGAAAAACACATAAGTAAATAAATAACTGAAAATGAGCATAAGAACATAAGAAATGCCACACTGGGTCAGACCGAGGTCCATTAAGCCCAGTATCCTGTTTCCAACAGTGCCCAGTCTAGGTCACAAGTACCTGGCAGGTTCCCAAGAAGCACACAGGTTCCACAATACTTGTCCTGGGGTAAGCAGTGGATTTCCCAGGTCCTCTTTAATAATGGTTTATGGACCTTTCCTCTAGGAACTTATCCAAACCTTTTTTTAAGCCCAGCTACATTAACAGCTTTTACTACATCCTCCGATAATGAATTCCAGAGTTTGATTACATGTTGAGTAAAAACATATTTTCTCTTATTAATCTTAAATGGGTTACATGGTAGCTTCATTGTGTGTTCTCTAGTCTTCCTACTTTTTGATGACGTAAACAACTAATCTACATTTACCTGTTCTACTCCATTCATTAATTTATAGACCTCTATCATATCTCCCCTCAGCCGTCTCTTTTCCAAATTGAAGAGCCCTAACCTTTTAAGCCTTTCATCATTTTTTTTTTATACCATGCTCGTTAGAATCAGTGCGGTTTACAAGTATACTAACAGGTACTTTTTATTCCCTTGTCCCCGAAGGGCTCACAATCTAAGTGTATCTGAGGCAATGGAAGGTTAAGTGGCTTGCCCAAGGCCACAAGGAGTGGCCATGGGACTAGAGACCCCAGTCCCTCTGGCCTGAGGTTCCTTGTCCCCATGTGGGAATTGAACCCCCGGCCTTCTGGCCTGAGGTAACATGTCCCACCTACTGAGCCACTCCTCCCACTAGGGGTATCCTTCCATCCCCATTACCATTTTTGTCACTTTTCTTTTTACCTTTTCTAAAATGAAACAGGTTAATGCAAGTAAACATATTCAAGCAAAATCAAAGATATCAAGTTCAGGTTTTCTTTTAGAACAGGGCAGTGTTGTCCACAAGCAGTCCTTGTGTACCCTACACTGATGTATATTTAAAGAAAAAAATACCAGAACCAAGTATATGTATGGGTACCAGCCTTAACTTGCTGTCTGGTATTTTGTTCCTCTCTATATATTTTAAAATGATAAAGGATAGACAGAATGTCCCTGGCTGTACCTAAAAAAATATCTGAGCTTTTCTAACTCCTAGTACAGAACACATGCAATTCAACTCCACTTTGCAGATGTATATTTACAAACCTAGAAATATGACAGCAAAAAAAGAGCACATGGCCTATGTACTCTGCCCATCCATATCATCCACTGCAATAGTCCCCTTTTTTCCTTTAGAGAGCCTCTGTGTTTGACTCATGCTTTTTTGAATTTAGATACTGTCCTCATCTCTACCACCTCCATTGGGAGACTATTTCACATATCTACCACTCTTTCCATAAAGAAATATTTCCGCATATCACTCCTGAATCTATCCCCTTTCAACCTCATCCTATGTCCCCTCATAGCAGAGCTTGCTTTCAATCAAAAGAGGCTCTCCTCTTTTGCATTTATGCCACAGAGATATTTAAACATCTCAATCATATCACCTCTGTTCCACTTTTCCTCTAAAGTATACGTATTAAGGTCAAGTCTGTCCTCCTATGCTTTATAACAAAGACCACTGACTATTTTAGTAGCCACCCTCTGCACCTACTCCAACCTGTTTATATCCTTTTGAAGGTGCGGTCTCCAGAATTACACACAATACTCCAAACGGGGTCTCACCAAAGACTTATACAGAGGCACTATCACCTCCTTTCTTCTGTTGGCCATTCCTCTCCCTATGCAACCAAGCATCCTTCTAGCTTTCACCATCTCCTTTTCTACCTGCTTAGCTACTTTGAGATCATCAGACACAATCATGTCTAGGTCCTGTTCTTCTTTCATGAACAGATGTACATCACCTCCTATACTGTACTGCTCCTTTGGATTGTTGCAGCCCAAATGCATGACCCTGCATTTTTTAGCATTAAATCTCAGCTGTCAAATTCTAGGCCATTCTTCAAGCTTAGCTAGATCCTTCCTCGTGTTATCTACACCTTCCTGAGAGTCTACGCAAACCTTATCCAACAGCCCTTCCGCAATATCACTAACAAAGATGTTAAAAAGAATCGGACCAAGGA
The DNA here is from genome assembly GCA_033557465.1 of Ichthyophis bannanicus. Taxonomy (NCBI): domain Eukaryota; kingdom Metazoa; phylum Chordata; class Amphibia; order Gymnophiona; family Ichthyophiidae; genus Ichthyophis; species Ichthyophis bannanicus. The sequence goes on along the minus strand of CM066049.1, from coordinate 109,895,482 downwards.
CAGATCTCTGTGGCGCTCCACTGGTAACCTCCTTCTCCTCAGAGTGAGCTCCATTTACCCGTACCCTTTGTCAACTCCCATTCAACCAATTTCTAACCCAAGCAGTAACTTTAGGGTCCATCCCTAGGGTGCTCAGTTTGTTTATAAGTTGCCTGTGCGGAACAGTGTCAAATGCTTTACTGAAATCTAAATACATCACATCTAGGGCTCTCCCTTGGTTCAACCCCCTGGTAACCTAGTCAAAGAAATCCATCAGATTTGTCTGAGAAGACCTGCCCCTGGTGAATCCGTGCTGCCTCAAATCTGGTAATCTGCTGGACTCCAGAAACCTCACTATTTTCTCTTTCAGCAGCATTTCCAATAATTTTCTCACTGCCGAAGTTAAACTAACTGGCCTGTAGTTTTCAACCACATCCTTACTTCTGCCTTTGTGTAAAGGGACCACATGTATCTCTCTCCAGTCCTCTGGCACCACTCCCGACTCCAAAGAGACATTAAAAAGGTCAGTCAGTGGAGCTGCTAGAACGTCCCCAAAGTTTTCTTGGATGTATCCCATCTGGTCCCATTGCTTTGTCCACTTTTAGATAGTTCCTCACGAACACAGTCCTATGAAAATTGTTTGAGATGCCCCTCGCTTTTGTTTCTGTTTATGGGTGTTGTCTGAGATCCTGCTCCCGGCCCTTCATCTGTGAACACAGAACAGAAATATTTGTTAAGCAATTCCACTTTATCCCCATCAGCTTCTACAGCGATTTGAATAATGTATTCTGTAAGGAGAGATCATTGACTTGTAATCTCTGACTGAACTATGCAGTGATTTTTAGAAATATATCCCTCTGCAAAAGTCTTTCCTCCTCTGATTCCCTCCTAGATTAGTGGGTAAGTGCTGGTTGCTTCTCTTAGCACACAGACCCGAAACAGCACCTCTGCAGGTTTTTGAGATGCAGGCCAGTGACTTCAGCTGTCTGTCCTTATCTGAACACTACCAGAGAAGACAGCCTGCATGTACATCAGGGGAAGGCCTCTCGTAACTCGCTCTATCGGCTGTAGAATGGATATTATTCCTTGTTCCTTGATCAGTACTTTTCTGGAAAAAAAAATACCACAGCAAAAATGTCTACTCTTTCCCTGTCATTGTTTTTCTCCTTTTGATGAAAACCAGAATTCTTTCTTTCTCCAGCAATTGCCTCTCCCTCCATGTGAAAACTAAAACTTCTCCTCTTTTCCCTCTTTGTGAAGAGAACAAAATTTTTCTCTTTTTCGGTGTGGTGTGCTGAGTTCACCTTAGATTGTGCCATTCAAAGCATGGGCGAAGGGTACAAAAGAGAGCACCTCCCAGCAACATGTAACATGCTTTAGGGACGGCTTTTATTTTCCTTTACTGTACACTTCTCATACACAGCAGCCGCAAATAGGGCTCATTATAGAGCCACATAAACAGGATACTTAAAGGCTGGGGGAAGGAAGTGTTACCTGCTATAGCCAAAGCAGGTGTCAGTGGGGCTATATCTATCTCAAACAATCATTTTAATTTTCTCTTCATAAAATGAAAACAAGTCTACTAATGTCTGTTTACTGAACACAGAAGCTGTTGGCAATGCAGTGTTATATCTTATATGGCCAAATCAATGGGAACATTCGAAGGGTGTTTAGCTAATGTAAACCCCTTTCATGCTCCTCCTTCTGTAGACCAGAGAGTCGTCTTTCAGCTCTGCAGTCCTGGGAAGAGTCGTTGAAGCCCCAGCAAAAAGTGGAGGGCGCTTGTTCAGATCCCAGCCCTGGTTCTGATTTAATCTAGAAGGCAAAAGAAAAATGTCCAATTCACAAAAACGGTATTTTAATGCAATCATATGTTTTCTTGTGGGCTGAACAAAAAGACCAATAGACAGTGATCACACTTTCAACCTGTACTCGTATGCAATCTTTGTAATTTTATACCTAAAATGATAACAAGGAGTTTATGAAATTAACACATATCTTCAGCTCTCATGGCATACTGGTGAATACTCTGAGCTCCAGTGTAGCAATAGATTTTATTATGAAGGACTATTTGTGATTCTAATTATCAGCAGTGCAATATGCGTGGTATGCATTTTCTTTCAATATATACTAGCTGCTAACATATTGTCTGCAGAATATAATTAAATAGATGCCTTGTACCATAACGACTGCAGCATGTTACAATAGTTTTAATTGAAAGTAATCCTAGATGCTATGCACAGCAGTGAGGAAGGAACTGGGTCTGATTCCCAGAAGAGGTTTTTGTTGTTCTGGCCAGCTGAAACTGCTGCAGTGCTCATTGCCCCTGGGATTGGAAAAGAGATTTACCAGCATTGCACAATGGAAAAACCAAATGGCCAGACTTAGGGACCAAAACTACAGACTGCAGAGGATACTCCAGTGAAAGCCTACTGTTGAGAAGTGTCAAGAGAGGATACAAAAGTAGAAGATCCCCGGTTAGTTTTGTATCCCTGCAGAAGCTGGTTCTGATTGAGCCAAGGGTCCAAAGAAGTGGGAGGAAAAGGGTTGGCTCAAAGGCAAAGAGAACATAACATTAGGTCAGTGGTTCTCAACCCAGTCCTCAGAGCACACCCATCCAGTCAGGTTTTCAGGATATCCACAATGAATATGCACGAGAGAGATTTTCATGCACTGCTTCCTTGGTTTGCAAATCCATCTCGTGCATATTCATTGTGGATATCCTGAAAACCCGAATGGATGGGTGTGACCCAAGGACTGGGTTGAGAACCTCTGCATTAGATACTGTATGATCTTGGCAAAAAAAAAGAAACAAAAAACTATCTGATGTCTTATAAGTTGAGCTCCTGATGTTTGAGTCAGACAGCTTCTTAAATCTGTTCTTATAGTCTTTTCTAGACAAAATCACATCTTTTATTTATAAGATTTTTTTTTTGCAGCAATTCTTAATTTCCTACATATTTCCATCATAGTGCATTTCCTTCCTCCTCAAGAATGATGTCCAGACCTCTATAAAAATGAGCATATTTGATCAAAGAGATGTTCACTGTCATAAACAAATTACAACTGGGAAGTCTTTTGAAATGTCTTAACCCAATTAATCTCGAACAATTTTGGCAGAAGCTTGAAAAACTTCATTCAAGATTTCCTTTGGAGACTTACAGCGACAAAGTCAAAAAATAAAAGCGATAACGTTGTCTTCTTAAATTATTTTTAATGAGGACTTTGATGTTACCTTTCTTAGTTTTAATCGTGTTCAGAAAGAAGGCCGGAACGGCCCATTCAGTGATGATACATCAGAAACCTTTCAGTCTACACCAATGATTTGAAATATTGAAAAGAGACTCAGATGACATAAAGAAGAAGGATTAGGGACAGCTCAGAAGCATTTGATTGCTGAATTTACAAGAAGCTATGATCGCAAATAATTGGTTGCCAGGGTCCATCAGACTCAGCATCTTGTCTCTAACAGTAGCCAATTCAGGTCTCTTGAACATACACACCCTGCTGCTCATGCCCAGACACCAAAGTCTTTTTAACTACTAATGGTTAATGCATCTGTCTTCCAGAAACTTGTCAACAATGTGTTTAAAGCTAGCTATATTAGTGACCCCATTTGTACATACTGTGACTGCATCCTAGCAAAAGGAAATACATGGATGATTTTCCAAGCCATGTTCATATTTCAAGCACGGAACATTTTGAGAGCTAATGGTCAGATTTGGCTACTGTACCATCTGAGAAGTTGTGTTTTGCACAGAGGTTTGATATAGACACAGATTGGGCATAATAATTTAGAAAGCCCAGCATGAAGACTTTTCTAGCATTCATAGCATAAAACGTTTTTTGCCAGTGGGAGAGGGGGAAGCAGAATCAGCCCTAGCACTAGGCAAGTTAGGCAAGTGCCAGGGGTGGCACAGAAGAAGGAGCAAGAAAGAAACGTTCCCAGTTAGATTGGGGAGTGCCGTTTCGATGGTGGCACAGTTTGGGAGTGTGGCGCCACATCAATGCACAGAGCAACAGCAGCCCCAGCACCAAAGGAGAGTGCATACAGGGCCACTGAGCATGCCCATGCGCGCTCAAGGCCTAGCCTCATCCCACCACCTCTGACAGGAAGTTCGTCAGAGGGGTCGGCCTTGACTGCTCAACATCCCCATGTTCATGTTCCTTCAGCTGCATCCTATAAAATGTGCCACTTGCTCGGAGAAGACAGTGACAAAGGCCAGCAGATGAGGGGTAGTGTGGCAGAAATTGCAGGCAGTAGAAGAATGGTGGACTGGCGGATAAGAGGAGTTTATTTATTTATTTTTCTTATATACCGCACTATTCAGCATCAGCGCGGTTTACATGAAACAATAACTGTTCAGTGAAGCCAATTTCAGTTTATTTATTTGCAAGGATTTGTTATATCACAGGAAACTTCAAGGCGGTTTACAATAAGAGTCAGTATTCTGAGACACCACAGAACATAAAGGTTAGAGTGACAGGATAAGACAGCACAAGAACGTCAAGGAGGGGGGCTGTAAATTGCGCAATAAAAAAAATCAATGAGACAAGGAGAAGTCATGAGTTCTCAGTGTGGCAGGAAAACATGAGGAAATGGGGAGAGGGAAAGGCATCACTGGAAATGAAGGTCGAAAATGGGAAATAAGATTAATCGCCATCAAAGCCCTTGGAAAAGTCGGATCCTTAGACCATCCTTGAACTTTTTAAAAGAAGATTCTGTATAGAGTTCAATTGACGTGAAGACCAATTCTGGTTTCTGCATGTCCGGCCGCATTGGCCGTGCAAAATCCAGACGTGCGGGAAATGGACCTGATTCTGCTGCTGTGGGGCCCAGACATACCTATGATGGCAGAATTGGAGACGGACATCAGCCCGGGCACCCCATTCTGGTGCAGGGGATGTCGATTCGCCTGCCCGCTAGCTGGTGTGCTGGTGCAATGACATCCCATGCCATGGCACCGGCACGTCCAGCTGGAGCAACCAATTGCTTCAAAGCATAGAGGCCCCGTCAGCCCACCACCCGACCCTCAGCGAGGGCCCCCAAGGCTGGGATAGGGTGGCAGGGGCCTCCTGCAGTGTCACGATGGGGTAGGGGGGCTGCAGGCTCCCCATCAGGGTGGAATAAGCCGGGTGTGTAAATGGGAGCCGGTAAACGTACAGAGGCATGACAGAAATTGCCTCTGTATGTCTCAGCAGCTGAACTCTGCCCCCTCCTAGCCCCCCCTGTAGAACCAATCTGTACATGTGGGGAGCACTGAGTCCAGAATCGTGATCAGGGGTTGTGTGTGGGTTGGATGTCCAACCTGGATGTCCAACCCCACTATTCACCATGCAGAATGACCACCATAGTATTCCAGAAGTGAATTCAGTACAGGCAGAAAGTGCTCACTAGGCCAACCTGAAAATGAATGCAGGAGAAATTGGTGGGAGATTGATTGGGGAGGGACGGAGAAGAAAAACTGGTGAGAACCTCAGATGAAGAAGAGAAAAGCTGCTGTGGTGGGGGGGGGGGGGCGGGGGAGGAAGAAGAGGTAGATTCTTGGTGGCAGCTGTAGGATTGAGATTGAGACTGAGATTGTTAATTGTTCTCTGTAAACTGCGTTGATCCTAAGGCAGTATATAAAACCTGTTAAATAAATAAATACATAAATAGGCCTGGCGCGATGGAAACAAAATTGTTTCCCTTAACAATACTAAAGGCTATCAGTTATTATAATTGTGCATATTGGCAGGCAGATATACATCTAGGGGACCCTAAGTTTAGTATAAGCATTTTGGAACATGTTATTACTCTTAATCTCCAATTTAGGGTACTTTTTTAATCTTGCACTTAGATTAAACTACAGCACTTAGAAGCAGCTAAGTGCCAGTTGCAACACAGGGTTAAGTGATCTCTCTACTCAACCTTAGCAACATCCTAACTCCCTAATAAGCCTAATCGCCCAATATCTCATGAGAAACTTACTGGACTGTCAGACCAATCCAGTGGACTTCATGTGAGAACCAAACATTGTCATACAGTATAGCATCAAGAGGAAAGTAATTAGCACTGCTGTATCCAGATATGGAGATGTGCACTAGTAACAAATTTCATACCCCCAGAAATGCACTGACAGCTTAGATACCAATAACGATGGCCATCTACAGATTCTATATAGATAGAGGCCGATTTTGCTTCCTGCAAGCCTGGCAACACTGCCCAGCCAGAACATAGATGGGCCTGAGATAGACCCAACTCTGCTGCCGCGGGGCCCGGATGTACCCATGATGGTGGAATCGTGGAGATACATGTCCGGGCACTTCCCGTATGCCGTTGAGATCAGCGTATAGGAAGCTGCCCATCCCCATGCCAGAATACTACTGCTGGGGCACTGAAGCAGTGGCATCCTCGCACCATGGCAACGAGCCATCTACATGACTGCTATGAATGCTTTGCCCCACGATGGCTCCTGCACATCACTGTCCAAGCTGTACTGACGGCCCCTGTGGCCCAGATAATGGCTGCAGGGGGATGGCAAGAACAATGCCATGGGGTGTTGGGGTGTGCGACGTGAGAGGGGAGAAGCCCCCAGGACTTATTCCACCATCGGGGTGGAATAGCTTGGACGTCCTTGGGGGTGCCGGGGAACGTACAAAGACCTGTCCTGAATAGGATCTGTATGTTCCGGCAGCTGGCCAATTCCCTGGGTTTAAAAAAGGTTTGGACAAGTTCCTGGAGGAAAGGTCCATAAACCATTATTAAGAAGGGACCCAGGATATCAATGCTTGAACCAATACAAGCATTGTGGAACCTGTGTCCCTTGGGGGAACTGCTAGGTACGTATGACCTAGATTGGCCACTGTTGGAAACAGAATACTGGGCTTGATGGACCTTGGTCTGACCCAGTATGGCATATCTTATGTTCTTATGTTCCCTGCTCCACCTATGCATTGCCCGATTCTGCTGCCTGAGCTCCCCACAAAATGCTGTGTACATGCGGGGAGTGCAGGTGGCAGAATCGGGGTTAGGAGCTAAGCAAGAGTTGGATGTCCAGCGTGCACATCCAACCCCGCTATTCATGGCACGGAATGCCCCCTTACTGTATAGATATAGATACACTCAACCAAAGCAATACAAAATAATTCAAAGGACTCTTGCTCCTTGTAAACATGGGACACTGATTTCAATCGGGGCTTTTTTTGAGGGAGTACTCAGTGGTACTAAGCACCGGCAACTTTTTCATTGCCTGCTAAAATTAACGCATGGCCCTACATTCCACTGAAACGGCACTCACAAAAGTCATGAATGACCTGTTCCTGGCTAAATCCAAGGGCCTCTATTCTATCCTCATCCTTCTTGACCTTTCTACTGCCTTTGACACCGTTGACCACGACCTTCTCCTCATCACCCTCTCTTCACTTGGCTTCAAGGAATCCGTACTATCCTGGTTCTCCTCCTACCTCTCCCATCGCCCATTCAGTGTATGCTCTGGTGGCTCCTCCTCCTCTCCTATCCCGCTCCATGTAGATGTACCCCAGGGTTCTGTCTTGGGCCCCCTCCTCTTTTCTCTCTATACCCAAGGTCTTGGTGCGCTTATCTCCTCCCATGGCTTTCAGTACCATCTCTATGCCGATGACTCCCAAATCTACCTCTCTACACCTAATGTTTCTCTGGCAACCCAGTCCAAGATCTCTGCCTGTCTTTCGGACATCACTGCCTGGATGGCCCATCGACGACTGAAATTGAACATGGCCAAGACTGAACTCCTTGTCTTTCCACCTAACTCCTCCCCCCCATTTCCCCCTCTCTCAATCCATGTGCATGGATCTACTATCCTTCCTGTTCCCTCAGCCCGCAATCTAGGGGTTATCTTTGACACCTCTCTCTCCTTCTCCGCTCATATCCAGCTTGTAGCTAAGACCTGCTGCTTCTTTCTCTACAACCTCAGCAAAATCCGCCCCTTCCTCTCTGAACACACTACCGAAACGCTTATCCACTCCTTAATCTCCTTTCGCCTCGATTACTGTAACCTACTCCTCGCTGGTCTTCCCGTGAGCCACCTCCTTCCCCTTCACTCTATACAAAATCACGCTGCTCGACTAATCTTCTGCCAGCCTCACCATGCCCATATTACTCCTCTTCTCAAATCGCTTCACTGGCTCCCTGTCCAGCTCTGCATCCAATTCAAGCTTCTCCTGCTGACCTATAAGTGCATTCACTCAATGGCCCCTCAATACCTCCTATCCCTTATCTCGCCCTACATCCCCTCTCGAAACTTGCGCTCCACTAACAAATCACTTCTATCAATGACTTTCACCCACACCGCGAACTCCCGACTGCGCTCCTTTCACCTTGCTGCACCTTACGCCTGGAACAGCCTACCTGTATCCATGCGCCAGGCATCCTCCCTGGCCCTCTTCAAATCCAGGTTAAAGACCCACCTCTTCACCGTTGCATTCAGATCCTGACTCCTTCCCCATCTTACCTTAACCCCTGTCAACGTTTACGACCAAACTAGACCACACCGTACCCTGTGTACAACTGATTGTTTTGTGCTGTCTTAACTAACTAGATTGTAAGCTCCGATGAGCATGACTCTGATGGGCAGGGACTGTCTCTTGTATGTTGGCTACCTCCTGTAGGTTAGCTGTGCAGCGCTGCGTGCATGGCGCTTTAGAAGTGCTAAATAGTAGTAGTAGTAGTATTAATAAAAGATCCCTGCATATTTATTTATTTAGTTATTTATTTAGTACTTCGCTCATGCCTTTCCAAGACAAATCACAATCAGGTTCTAGAGGTATTTCCCTGTCCCTGGAGAGCTTACAATCTAAGTTTATACCTGAAGCAATGGAGAGCTAAATGAGTACAGCACCTTTTTTGCAGGGAAAAATGTACTGATCTCAAATAACGGTTTTAGCTCATGACCTGCTGAGGCAAATGGCAGAGGCCTAGTTTGAGATGCAATCATTTATATTTTGCTACCGGAGGACAGTGCCCAGAATTTAAGTTTACAGTGGACAACAGATCTTTAATGGTGAGATTTCAATTGAATTTTACTTGTTTTGTCATTCCATTTGTGGTCATTCAGTGTTTTGGCAAGTAAAACAAAATCTCAATACATCAACCTTTTATTAAACAAATTATCTTTTGTTCTTCCTGCAGGGTCAGAGTGTCAAAGGCATGGCTATGAATGCTGAATCATGACAGCAGGTATTTCTGCAGAATTAATACAAGAATTAGAAAAGGAGACCCCATGTGCTGTGTATTCCATTCCGCTTCATAGCAAGAAGACAGAAAAACACACAAAGCTCACTGCTTATGCATTTCGTTGAGCTTGCACTCATTTTGGCTATATGCAAACTTGCTTTTTGCTGAGTGAATAATTGTTAAACCCAAACAGGCAGAATGTCTCAGAAATTTGCATCTTGAACCAAGGTTAGCACATCACCAGTCACTTGCATGTTTGTTTTGGTCGCTTATATAAAGAACTTGAAAAAGTTACTGACACTCATATATTTAATGTATGTTAAATTGTACTGAATCTCCTCTACTGAAAGGACTACGCCACCTTCAAACGGCAGATTTTCCCTTGTCAGTCCTTGGATTGACCTTGGTTTAATTACCTGCATCTCAATGAGTGAATCTACATAGAAAGTGAAGGTTAATTAATGAAGGATCGTTTCTTACACTAAACCCATCAGGCAAGGGCTGACAGCAAGTCTACTCCACGCAGTATTATCCCCTATCTCATTAGAAATGGTCAGATTGATGTCTTAGCTTTGGTCTAAGAAAAAAAAAAGAGGACAGTTTATTAGTGATGAGTATTTGTGGTACTGTTGCCTAACTTCTAAAATATATAGAATAGACTGTTAAAAATAACAACCTGACAGGCTAAAGAATATAATAATTAAGACAGCAGGTAGCACTGGATTATTTTAATTTTTCGAGTCAGCACTGTGGATCAATAGACAGACACTTCTTTTGGTACCTTGCCTGTTAAATTCAAACATTTCCAGAATGGTTCTCTTTTGCATTCTGAAGATGGGTGGGCCTGAGTTGGATTTAAATCTTTTCTACATAATTTAAAGCTTCTTCTGGTACAAAAATTAAACTCATGTCAGTTGAGCACAATTACGTGAACCCCAGCTGGGCAGATAGGATAAGCCTTGACCATCATTCATTGTTTTGATATTTCTTTCTTTCTGTCTTTATTAACCACCTTTATGAAGAGATTCACCCAAGGCAGTGTACAATAGACAACCTTCAATAGCCAAATGACCGCCATGTCGGCATGATAGACAATTAGAACAGTGAGATAAACTTGGAGGTAGGCAATAAGATACCAGTAGATATCAATATGCTATTAATGTTTAACGCCTTCTTTCTTCATACAATAGGAGAGAGAAGATTTTATCTATGTCTATCAGTATTGACCAATATTTCAACTAAGTGATGATTGAGATGTTGGCCAGTACTAGAAAAAAAATAAGTATGCACCAGAAAGCATGCGCAGGTATGATAGCGTTCTGATTACTGTAAATGAAAGACATTCTTTTGGGGGGGGGGTTGGTTATGTGCTTCCATCAGCATCCCTTGTTACATGTTATATAGGTACAAATAATGATAACTAGATTGATAGACAGCAGTGTTCTAAATGATAGAGGCAAAGTTGGTTCTTGTCCTCAAAAGCTCTTGCCTTGCTAACTTTGTTAGTCTATAAGATGCCACCAGCCTTTTCGTTGTTTTAGATAAATGAACAGATGCTGTAGCTGATAGACTTTAGAAGATAAATCAAGAAATAGAAGCAGCAGATAGATACAAATACAGGATGAGCAGCAGTTTTGTTACTTACTTTTGGTGGAATCACTATTGGTGTCCCCCAGCTGCGGATAGATTTCTGCAACATTCCATCCATCAGCATTGGCAACAGACAAATGTCTGAGGCTTACTCCAATAGGCCCAATAAACACATAAAAACTGATTTATTGAGGTTTTTTCCCCTCAAATACAGAATGGGAGAAAGCCTTAGTGATTCAGGCATAAAATGGGACAGGCCTCCCAGTGCTTCTGGCCTGTGGCTGGCAGAAATTGAAGCTTGTCGAAATAAATGGCCCAGAATAAGGTTCATTAAAAATTCATTTTGGAAACTAGAAGCAACTGTAGTAACAGTTTAAGAGCAGTAGCTTTCTCATGATGTAAAATTCAGAAAGAAAAACTGTCTTCCAATATACCCTATGGCCAAAAACCTCATTTTGTTTGACACCTGTTTAGATTAAGGTCTCCCAAGCAGCAATTTTGAAATGGTTCCCCAGAGCCTGGAACCACTTCAGAAGATCTCAGAGAAGATGCAATTGAGTTGCTTTCTCCTTTGGGCTCCCTCTTCACTGAGCTGCGTGGATTATTTTGTAGCTAAAAGTATATGTGGTCCTTAACCCTTTAAAAATGAAGGTATCAAGTAAGCCTCTTAGTGGCAGCCTACAGAAAGCAGTGTTCAAACTGTCCAAAGTTGTGGGGACTTTTAACTCGTGGGCTTTGTATCAATTGCCATATATCTAAAGTTGCCATATGTCATCTCTAAAGGTATGTGTGGTGCAAGATAGCATGTCCTTGCACAGTAGGCATGCTCGGGGGGGGGGGGGATTGGGAGGAGCATGGAAGGAGTCGTGATTTAAAAGAATGCATGTGTGCGCACATAAAGTATGTACTAACATTTATGCCTGCTCTCAAGTAGATATAATTTTCACTCCTTAAATCTGGGCTTCATTTCTGCAAGATATATACTAGAATTTGGTAATATTTGCCATGAAGGTCATTCTAGAAGCCCTAGTCTTGTTTTGGATGTCTGAAAATGGGCACAGAGACATCCAAAACACAGAGACGTCTCCAGAACTATTTTAGAAGCCACCTCTAGTGATGTCCAAGTCTGAACGAGGGCGTGGGGGAGGCATGTCTGGGCGTCTTCCAGGAACTTGGACATTCCTGCCTGATTTCAGAAACGTCATGGATATCTGCTGTCACGTCTAAGTTTAGACCTGCTCCAGGCACCTGAAAAGTGCTTATATTGGCTGGATAACATCCAGAGGGTGTAGAGAAGATAGCATGCCCTCTTCCTAGCCCACTACTCTAACCATTAGGTTATCCTAGATGTCCAGGTTCTGAAATACGGTTCTGGGGATGTCTGTGTAGACGCCCCTGTAGACGTCCATATTAGGCAACGCCCACGTTTGTGAAAGCGTGTCTGCACCTGGACGTGCCTGCATTTTTTTCAAACTTTCAGTCTTAGACATCCTAGATTGCATATGGATGTCCCTTCTAAACGTCCCCTGCCTGTGTCTTTATAAAAAACTAAAAATGGGTACCTAGGTACTCTTATAAAATAAACCCTCGCATGTTGGTATTTTTTCACAGGGAGTAGCATGTAAAGATTTGAGCATGGAGCAGTGAGACATCTTTGTGTCTCACTGGTCTACCCCTAGCTCTCTAGCTGATAATTGGTGCTGGGCAAAATATTGGTAGGGCCATGGCCCCAATGACCCACCCCATTCCACTGCTTATGAATGTACAATCTACGGCGTCAATTTCTTCTCCCAACTATTTCCTTCTAAAGAGTCCTTTTACTAAAGCCAGTTAGGGTGTTGCACATAGCACATGTTTAGTGTGAAAACTAATTTAGATTAAGTGTGAATCCTCCATGGTAACTGTTGGGGCATTGACAGTATGTTTCCAGCAGTTTCCACACAAAGACGTACTCTAATCTGTGCTGCAATTAACAAGGGCACACCTATTGCCATCCATAGACGTATCGATATGTGCAACTGTGCCAATTCCACATTCACAGTTATCATATAGATACCCCCACGCTAACTGCAATGCCCTCTATGCCCACACTCCACCCATATCTTGTCTGTCCCTTCATGCAATGGGTAATTAATGCATATTTTAACAACCAGTAGCTGTCTGGACATTAACTATCACTGCGAGCCATTACCACCCGCTAAAATGCATGTTAACTGCTTGGTGGACTTTAGTAAACAGGACCCTAAATGTGGCTATATATTTGTGTAGGGAAACTTGCACTTACGTGGATAAACTGTTATTTGCACATGCAAATGGATTGAAAATCTTTCTCTCTATGCACATAATTTGATAATTAAATGTATGAATGTAAATTACCAATATGTCTCTGAAATCAAACTCCTCACACACATTATGAAGCATGTTCAGAAAGCTAAAATGCTACTTACCCAAATATAACTGATTAGAGCAGGTTAACTTTTTTTACCCATAGAAAAGGTGTTTACAAGAATAATATCATCTCTAAAGTTTACAGTAAACCATGAAACAGAATTCATTTTTCTTTGTAATTTCCCATTCATCTAATACAGGGGAATTTTTTCTTTTATATTTTATTCCAATCTCTAACAGTTTAAACTAATATTTGCCATTACACATTTGTGGTCTTACACCATGTTAGGATAGTTTTTCACCTCTTTAAGGTTAACTTGTGTTAGCTTCCAGTGGACATCCCTTCGATGTTTCTCCATCTTATTAGAAGAGTCTGAAATTCTGCAGGTCCCTAGAGCTTCGTTTGTCAGCCGCTGCTGGGTTCTAAACCTCAGCTAATTTATTCCTCCTTTTTTGACTTTCAGATATGAAGGAGGAATCAATATTTTGGATTTTATTTTAAATATGAAAGCAATTCTCATTAAATAGGTTTACTGTATTGCTAGAATCTTTTCTTTCATTTCTATGGCTTTAGTTGGGTTTCTCATTTCCTGTGCGCAGTTCAACCGAATTTATATAATCACACTTATTGCTTCATATTATACAAAATAAGAACTCCAATAACATTTCAGACCTATAGTTCCCTTTTTTCATCTAGTCTACTAAAGACCTAAAATAATGAAGTTGATTTTCAACCATATTAGGCACCTAACTTTGAGTTAAAGGGTAGTTTTATAACCATGTGCCTATTTTATAAAGAAAAGTGGGTGCAACTTTTCTTTAAAAAATGGGGGCATAAATGGTGAAAGATCTAGATGCAGGTACTAATGCTGCTCTAGGGCAGGTGTAATGCTCACACCTAGATTTTTAAAGTATGCGCATACGTTATAGTATTTCATAACTTATGCGTGTAAATTTAGGCTCCACCTGTGTTCTATCCAAGCTCTACCCCTGTGCATGCCTGCACTAAAAGTATGCATGATTGCTCATTTATGTGCATAAAACCTTTAAAATAAGCACTTATACACATAAATGGTGTACATCTTTAGGAAGTTCCCATATAAAATCAGCCTCTAAGTGCCTAAATTGGCTGCTTGGAAAATTATTTGCGGCTCAGTACCTATATGCACCTAACTGCTCTAGGAAAAAGAGGGACTATAGTATTTGATATGGAAGGGCGGACTAGATAGGCCGTGCGGGCTTTTTCTGCTAGCATGTTTCTATGTTTCTAAATATAGCCATGTAAAAGTAAATGGGTCTGCATAGGGGAAACAAGCTAAGCATATTCAAAAACTCATCGGTGGGCTAAGAAAACCAGGGAAATTTGCCTAGTTATTTTAACAGATATTGTGCCAGCTGACTATCCAATTAGATCCATCCACTCAAAATCGGAGTGAGTAGTTTTAGGTCTGCTGATTACCCATGAGCATTGAATATCACACTAATGGTTGTAATTACTATGGTGCGCTCACTAACGTATATTATGTTACCACCAGGGCTGCCTAACCACTAAGCAAACTAGGTGGACGCCTAAGGCGGCAACTACTGGAAGGCATCAAAAGCAGGGTATTCAAAGCTAAATAGATTGTAACAGCCAGAGGGGGTGTAAAGCTTGAGGTTCGTCTAGGTGCCAACACCTTGGACCGACTCTAGGGCTGGCTCTGGTTACCGCTAACCAACTTTATTAGTAACTAAGGGCCCGATTTTCGAAGGCATTTACATGGGCAACTGCCCTAGTTACCCATGTAAATGCCTTATCCAGGATTTTCGAAAGGCACCAACACAGACAGTGCCCTATGACAATCCTAGATATGTCCCTAACCGCCCAGATGCTATGCCCTTATCATTAGAGAGTGATAGGGGCATTCTGGGATGGAGCAGGGGCAGAGGAAAGGGCTAAATGGGTAGCACCAATCTTCGATGCTACCCACTTAGCCCTGTGTGACTTAAAGATAGACGAGGTTTTACCTCATCTATCTTTCAGGCGCAGGGGCTAAGCGGCTATCATTGAAAATCACTGCTACCCGGCTGACTCCTGCAGCTTCCAGGTTGTGCAGCGAGACCCAGATTTTCAATGCTGGGGCCGCATATGAACCCAGCATTGAAAATTCAGGTTAGATGGATGGCAGGTGGGCTATGCGCCAATGTGACGCATAGCACCAACCAGATGAAAATCAGGCCCTAAAATCCCACTATATAAAATGGGACCTGTGGTAAAATAATGAGCGTTAGCAGTTGTGCACCTTAGCAACTAAAGATCTAATTGTCTAAAGCTGAAAGTTACATCCTAGGAAGACCTCTGGCCCGACCAGGGCCAGCCTGTCCACTAGAGCTAGGCAGCTGCCTGGGTGGATGGCCCAGGTGGGCAGCTACACCAGCACACATGGACGGCCGTGCCAGCCTGCCAGCTGCTGCTGATTCCATTTGAGGGGGGAAGTGGGTAGCAGCAGTATTTCCAAAAGCGGTGGCTGGAGGGAGGTGGCGTCTGTGGGGGGTGGGGGGGGGCGGCGAGGCCAGGGTTGCTGCCTAGGGTGGCAGAAACCTTTGGGATGACTCTGGGCCCAACTCCTTTCTTTATTCAGTTAAATTTGTGCAAATTCCAATTTTGAAGGAGCCTTATTTTTACCCCTTTTAAATCTAATATCAGCTGATAAACTGTAAATATCAACTCCTTAGTACCTAACTTAGTTTCTGAGTTGTTCAAACACAGACATCCTAATAGCAAGATTAAGGGGCCCTTTAACTAAAGTGTACTGTGTGGTTAATGTGTGTTTTAACGTGTGGTAACTGTGAGCATGAGGACCACGGTAACTGTTACCACATGAGCATGACAGCTCCCGTGTGCTAAAATACATGTTAATTGTCCATCATACAAGGGGGAAGGGAATGGAATTGGGCAGGTTAGGGGTGGACTGTGGACATAGTGAGCACATTGCAGTTATTTTTATTTAATTTTATTTATTTAACAGGTTTTCTATATCGCCTTATCCTTCAATCAAAGTGGTTTACAGGTCAACGTGAATAGATTATAGTGTATTATAGGTGAGGGAGGCATGTGGGAATTGCTTAGAAGCTTAACCTATTTACAAAGTAACTTATATACAATAAGCTATCTACAGAATCTACCGGGAGTGATGTGGGCTGAGGGGGAGGGGAGCAGGTGTTCAGGGGTCATTTTGTTTTCATATGTCCGGTGTGGTTGGCTGAGAAACTGGTTTGCTAGGTGACGTCCCTGAAGTGGTCCATTTAGAGGAAGGTTTCAGCTTCTTTCAAAAGCCTTTAGCATCCATGGTGGCTCTTAGGGCATCTGAAAGGGAGTTCCAGAGGGTGGGTGCCTCTAGGGATAATGTGCTCCTGGTAGTAGACTGGTTGGCCTTTGTGAACATAAGAACATAAGATATGCCATACTGGGTCAGACCAAGGTCCATCAAGCCCAGTATTCTGTTTCCAACAGTGGCCAATCTAGGTCATATGTACCTAACAGTTTCCCCAAGAGACACAAGTTCCACAATGCTTGTACTGGGTCAAGCATTGATATCTTCGGTCACTTCTTAATAATGGTTTATGGACCTTTCCTCCAGGAACTTGTCCAAACCTTTTTTAAACCCAGCTACACTAACAGCCTTTACTACATCCTCAGGTAACAAATTCCAGAGTTTGATTACACGTTGAGTGAAAAACTATTTTCTTTTATTAGTCTTAAATAGTTTACCCTGTAGCTTTATTGCATGTCCCCTAGTCTTTCTATATTCTGATAAGGTAAACAATCGATCTACGTTTACCCGTTCCACTCCGTTCATTAATTTATAGACTTCTATCATATCTCCCCTCAGCCGTCTCTTTTCCAGGTTAAAGAGCCCTAACCTTTTTAGCCTTTCTTCATAGAAGTATCCTTCCATCCTCTTTACCATTTTGGTGGCTCTTCTCTGTACCTTTTCTAAAATCGCTATATCCTTTTTAAGATACGGTGACCAGAATTGCACACAATATTCAAGGTGCGGTCTCACCATGGAACGATATAGAGGCATTATAATATCTTTTGTTTTATTTTCCATTCCTTTCCTTATCATACCTAGCATTCTATTTGCTCTCTTGGCCGCCGCTGCACACTGGGCTGAGGGTTTTAACATGGTATCCACAATGACGCCTAAATCTTTTTCCTGGGTAGTGGTTCCTAATGTGGAACCTTGCATCGTGTAACCATAGTTTGGGTTGTTCTTCCCTAGGTGCATAACTTTGCACTTGTCCACATTAAATTTCATCTGCCATTTTGATGCCAAGTCTTCCAATTTATCAAGATCCTCTTGCAATTTTTCACAGTCCTCTTGGGTTGTGCCGCCTTGATCTGGTGCTTGGATTCGTACAGATCAGGCCTTGCAGTATGTTGGCAGACATATGTCTGATTTTGAATATGTTCAGAACTGTCTTGAATTTGACGTGAGAGATGACTGGGAGCCTGTGGAGCTGGTTCAAGAGGGATGTTATATAGTTTGCTTCGCCGATCCGGTTATGATGCAAGCAGTGGGGTTTTAAGCCAACTGCAGGGGCCAGGTTGTTTGCTTTGGTAGGTCATAATATAGGGAGTTGCAGTAGTCTAGTATGGGTGTGATGACAGCTTGTCAGACTGTGCGGAAGTGGTGTTGGTTGAGGAAGGGTTTGAGCCTTTTGATTATATCCATCTTATGGTATGCATTCCTGGCGGTCCTGTTGATATGTGCTTGCAAGTTCAGGTTGCAGTCTAAGGTGACTTCGAGGTACTTCACTTTGTTTTGTACTGGTATGGATGTTTCAAGCAAGAAGATTGATAGTGGTGGGGCAAAGGATGTATCTTGTGTGATTATGAGGGTTCTGTCTTGTAGTTAATGTTTAGATTGTTGCTGGAGAGCCATTCTCTTGGTAGACCATGATGTCATATTGAACATTATGCCTTTTGAAGATGCCGCAGATTGGCTGTATATAAAGATTGAAGGGCAGCGCAGATAGGGAGGACCCTTATGGTACACCCTGGACTGAGTCAAACAGGGTGGAGGTGCTTGCACCTACTTTAACTTCTTGTCGCCGGTCACTGAGATAAGAATGAAACATCACTTGAGTGTGATGTCATGGAGACCAATGTCTCTCAGTGTAGTTACTGCAGGAGAACATAATTGTGCACTCACTGTCAATAGGTCAATTAGCAATTAGCGTGGGTGCACTTAGTGATATCTCTATGGGTGGTATTAAGTGAACCCACATTAACTGAAAATGCTGCTGCCCCATGTTAAGGTACAATTCTGTGCAATAACTGCTGGGGACATGCTAGGCACACCTCGACAATTAGTGCACAACTGTTCCACTTACCATACATAACTCTTTGTTCTCATTGCACTGTAAAGTGCAGACCCTTGCCGGTGCTTTTTTCTTTTTTTTATTTAGCTCCCACCTTTCCAGTAGTAGATCAAGGTGAGTGACATTAAGGTACAGTAGGCATTTCCCTGTCCTCGAAGGGCTTACAATCTAAGTTTTTTTTTGTACCTGAGGCAGTGGCAAACCCTAAATCTCAGACATCATGTTTTAGCCAACATATTTTAAACCAAACATGTAAGTACCTTAGCCTGGACACCTAATTAAAGACCACGGCAATTCTTTTTAATCCACTCCAATGTATTCTGAGGTCTGTGGTATTATGGTCATGAAGAACCAGTCTCCTTGATAGACTTCATTTGCAAATCACCATGTTTAAACAAAATAAAACAAAATAATTAATGTTGCTGAAATTTCCTATGAACCATCCATGACAAGATAGTTTTCACAGTGGCCGAGGATAGCATAATATTGCTGTCTTACCTTAAAATTGCTTTTAAATGGACTACCACAGCTGAGCTGACCTGCTAGCAAGTGCTGTACCCTGTGATGCAGAGGGCTTTGGGCTTTGGGTTTCATTCCCTTGCAAGTGCCTTTGTGGCAGGGAGCAATCACTCAGTTCAAGAAAGAGCTGCAGTTTGTGGCCAATGGTCAAGGACATCAACGTTATGCCTAGACTGAGTCGGGTGGGACTACAAAATAGAAGAAAATCCGTGGGTGGTTACGAGTGAAGGCTCATTGTCCCATTGCTCAGTAGTGGCCATTATAGTTGAAGTGGAAACTCAGAAGGAAACGGCTGGGCCAAGAAATCCCAAAGAATTAGCACATCCACATCTCGCATAACCAAGACGAGCAAAGAATGGAATTTAGCTAAGGCAACTATTCCATGAAAGAACCGAAAATGAGAAATACGTATGCATTAAACATTGCACTCAAAAAAATATGTCAAAGCCACTCTTGATATTATAAGGTGCTGATGAGCTTGTGCAAGTCTATTGTATTTTCAGTTTTCACACATATCACACAGTCAGTGACAGCCAGTACTATATAGTACATGTATATATTTTAATATATGGGCCTCATAATATGCATAGTAGTGCTTGAAATACTCCCTTTTAATGCTTCAAATGCATTTGGCTTGAAGCTTAATGGAATATATTTCTAGTTCATTGTCCAAAATTCACATATGTGATAGAAAAGTAGCATATCAGAAGTAAACTAATAGCTTTACAGTATCCCACTTGTTGCACGTTTCACGTTTTCATGTTTACTTGGTATAACACAAATCTAGAAAACAAATTAAGCAGTTTGCAATCAAAATTATAGGGGAAAAGGACCAACAGTATACAGCTAAAATAACAAAAGAGATAAACAAAGGGAACTATGATACATTATTAAAGATCAGTATATAGATAAAGATCAGCATATAGATAAAGGCTACATAAGGATAGACGGGAAACAAACATAGAGCATTGGTTAGGTTAAAGTGAGCAGTGAAATGACTGCCTTAGGACAACCATGCTAGATGGTCAAAGGTATTGAGGGAAAGCCAACCTAAAATAATGAGTTTTCAAAGATGGTCTGAATTTTTTGCATGATGATGCCGATCTAATGTCATTGGGTACATCATTCTATAACGAGAGAGTTATGACACTGAAAAAAGAGGTACATGCACATTCTAAACTGACTTTCTGATATGACAAGGAGATTGTGAAGTGTAGAACATAGTGTACACTGGGGAATGCAAGGGATCAAGAGGACAGCCAAATGAAAAAGGAAAATCAAAGTAGTAAATCAGATGTGTGATAGTAAGTACTATAAATGGGATCCTATGTACAATTGGAAGCCAATATTCTTCATAAAGAATGAGGCACATATTATCGCATGTCTTTGTGTCATGGAGAAGTTTAACTGTTATATTTTGGATTGTTTGAAGCCTTCACCACCATATTCCCTTCAATCCTGAATGCAAAGAATTACAGTAGTAAAGCCCGGGAATCACCAATGCTAAAATGAGGATGCATAAAGGTTTCTTATCCAGTACTGACCTCATCATACATATTTCTTTTAATGTGAAAATTATTTTTGGACAACATTGTTGATTCACAAATCAAAATTAAGTTGTCTATCAAAAATAATTCCAAGAATCTCTACAGAGTCCTTCAAGGGGAAACTTTGTGTCAACAATGGTTTGTGCAACTGCGAGGGAAAAGCAAAGCATTTAGGGAATAGAATTGCTTCAGATTTATCAAGGTTGTGAGAAAGCCATACGAACATAAGATATGTCATATTGGATCAGACCAAGGGTCCATCAAGCCTAGTATCCTATTTACAACAGCAGCCAATAGATACTGAACGTGCAAGGTTGCTTTTGAAACTGCATCCGAGGATTCATCTGACACTTCTACTGGGCAAGCGGAGCTTAGGACATGGCCAGTGGACCAATTGGAGGCACAACATGTAAGTGAGGAGGGTCACACCTCCTAGGTATTTAATTTATCCCAGCATGCGTTGTCACCCATAGAACTGACAGTGTGTAAAAAGGACTTTCTTTGTTCCTATGGCCAAATTTGATATTTTTAAAGTGCAGGTACAATTACAACGATTTTTATGCAGGCTTAAAATCATGTTATTTTTTATGGACAAACCTAGCCTCATGGTGAGGGAGAATAATTGCCCTTTAAATCCATGTGGGTACTCCCTGGTCCTGTGGATGTGAATATTCAGGTGTTTGAATGATTATTAATGCAGGACTTGATAGAGATGGATTTTGTACCAATCAAATATAACCTCTCTAAAGAGGAATGGTTTGCTTTAAGATTTTTAGCCCATGACCCCTCTATTGTTGTAAAATCAGCAAAGAGGGAGCATAGTTGTGCAGGATAGGGAGCGATATGAAATTGAGGTGTTCTCCCAACTTAATAATGATCCAACTAAGACCATCCAAGCAGAAGTGTTAGATGTATTGGAGTGGATGTTCTCTCAACAATTAGTCCGGTTAATCTAACCTCTGTGGTTAGTAAATTATTGGAAAGGCTACTAAAGGAGAGAATAGTGAAGTTTCTAGAGTCTAATGGATTGCAGGATCTGAGGCAGCATGGATTCACCAGAGGCAGGTCTTGTCAGACAAATCTGATATATTTCTTTGATTAGGTGACCAGTGAGACAAGGGAGCTTCCTTGACTCTTAAGGGTTCATATGGGTTCCATATGTTTAGAAATGCGTTAATATATAATTTTGTTTTTCCCAAACCCAGCGATTTATTGTGATTTGTGTCCTAAATGTAATGAGTTAAAGGACTTTGACACATTCATAAGAAAATTACTGTCTTTTCATAAAAAGAGAATCTTTCTCCTTCCATTAGGGGGAATCTTGTTTCCTTAGGCCTATAATGTATTCATCCCTCATGGGAATAACAACTGTACCTCTATTGGTAACACTATTCTGCTTTTATGCTGTGAAAAATATTCTTGGCTTAAACAAACCCTTTCTTTAAAATTTAGGATGTCTCTATGGTGTTTCCTGATTTCTGTTTGATTGGTTAAATGTATTCTTGTGTGAACAATCAGATGTTTCGGTTGTTTACATCCCCAAAGATCATTTATACTAAAGCTTGATGTATTTTACTCAAATTATAAACTGCAGAGGATGACATTATCTTTTTAAAAAACTGAAAATAACTTCATATAAACAAACTGAGTTAGAGATTTCTAAATGGGTTAGAAACTGGTTGAGTTGGAGGTGACAAAGGGTACAGGTCAATGGAGCTCAATCTGAGGAGGAGGAGGTTACTAGTAGTGTGCCGCATGATTTTGTCCTTGGTCCATTTCTGTTTAGCATCTTTGTTAGTGATATTGCTGAAGGACTGTTAGGTAAGATTTGCTTGTTTGCAGATGAAACCAAAATCTGCAATAGAGTAGACACCCAGGAAAGTGTCTAACATGAGAAGGGATCTAGCTAAGCTTGAAGAATGGTCTAGAATTTGGCAGCTGAAAATTAATACTAAAAAATGCAGGGTCATGCATTTGAGCTTCAAAAATCCAAAGGAGCTGTACAGTGTAGGGGTTGATGTACTTTTGTCCATAAAAGTAGAGCGGGACCTGGGCGTAATTGTGTCTGATGACCTTAAAATAGCTAAACAGGTAGAAAAGTGACTGCAAAAGCTAGAAGGATGCTTGGGTGCATAGAGAGAGGAATGGCCAGCAGAAAAGTGAAGGTGATAATGTCTCTGTATAAGTCTCTGATGCGACCTCATTTAGAATATTGTGTGCAATTCTGGAGACTACACCATCAAAAGGATATAAACAAGATGGAGTCTGTACAGATGGTGGCTACTAAAATGATTTGTGGTCTTCATTATGAAGCATATGAGGACAAACTTAAAGATCTTGTGGTGTTGTTGTTGTTGTTAAGTGCCGTCGAGTCGGAGTCGACACATGGCGACCCTCTGGATAGCTATCCTAAATTGTGTTCGGTCTTCAGTCAGGCGGCTCATTGTTGACAGACTGGTACCCGTAGCTGCTGTTATTGTATCGATCCATCTCATTGCTGGCCTTCCTCTGTTGCGTTGACCTTCTATCTTGCCAAGCATGATGTCTTTCTTAAATGATCTCTCTCTTCGCATGATGTGTCCAAAGTATGAAAGTCGAAGTCTTGTCATCTGAGCTTCTAAAGAAAGCTTAGGTTTGATCTCCTCTAGTACCGACTGGTTTGTTCTTCGGGCAGTCCATGGTATACACAGTATTCGCCGCCAGCACCATAATTCAAAGGCATCAATTTTCTTCCTGTCTGTCTTTTTCACTGTCCAGCTTTCACATCCATATGATGTTATTGAAAATACTATAGCTTGAACAAGTCGAATCTTTGTATGGAGAGAGACATCTCTGCTCTTGAGAATCTTATCTAGGTCTTTCATAGCCATTCTGCCAAGAGCAATGCGTCGTTTGATTTCTTGACTGCTTGTTGCTTCTTTATTGATAGTTTATCCAAGTAGGTTAAAGTTGTTCACAATTTCAATTTCTTCTCCTTCAACGATGAACCTGTTGATTATGCCAGTTGTCATGATCTTTGTCTTCTTTACATTAAGGTGCAGGCCCATTTTGAGACTATGTTCTTTGATTGTGAGAAGCAAATGTTTCAGATCATCTTCACTTTCAGCCAGTAATGTAGTATCATCAGCATAGCGAAGGTTGTTGATGAGTCTTCCACCAATCTTCACACCTCTGTTGTCTTCATACAATCCTGCTTCTCTGATGATTTGTTCTGCATATAAATTAAACAGGTAGGGGGAAGGTATGCAGCCTTGTCTTACACCGTTGCTTATTTTAAACCATTCTGTTTCTCCTTGTTCCGTTCGAACTGTTGCTTCTTGATCAATGTACAGATTGCACAAGAGAACGATCAGGTGTTCTGGTATACCCATGCTTTTTAATGTGGCCCAGAGTTTCTCATGGTTTACACAGTCAAAAGCCTTGCTATAGTCGATAAAGCACAAATAGATATCCTTTTGGTATTCTTTAGTCTTTTCAAGGATCCATCTCACATCCGCAATGATGTCTCTCGTTCCTCTCTCTTTCCTGAACCCTGCTTGCACTTCAGGTAGTTCTTGTTCCAGGTATGGTTGTAGTCTCTTTTGAATATTCTTCAGTAGAATCTTGCTGGCATGTGGGATCAGAGCGATTGTTCGATAATTTCCACAGTCAGTTGGATCACCTTTCTTTAGTATTGATATAAACACAGATCTTTTCCAGTCAGTTGGCCATGATGTTGTCTTCCATATTTCTTGGCAGAGCCTTGTAAGTATGGTAACAGCTGCATCAGATTGCTGCAATACTTCTATAGGAATGCCATCAATGCCTGGTGCTTTGTTCTTTGATAAGGGCTTTCAATGCTGCTTCAACTTCTTCTTTCATCACCAATGGTTCCCGATCATAAGGTACAGGTTGAAACGGCTGTTGGTCTACTTGATCTTTATCATATAAAAACTCTGTATATTCCTTCCATCTTTTCTTGATCTTCTCAGCATCATTCAACATAGAACCTTGAGCATCTTGTAACATTCCAATTCGAGGCTGGAACTTTTTCTTTAACTCTCGTAGTTTTAGGAAAGCCGATCTTGTTCTTCCTCTAATAGTTTCTGCTTCTATTTCCTTGCATGTGTCGTTGTAGTACTTTTCCATGTCCTGTCTTGCTGCACGTTGGAAATCTCTGAGTTCTGCGATTGTCTCTCTTTCTCCTCTGGCTTTAGCTTCTCTGCGTTTCTGGGCAAGTTTCAGAGTTTCTTCCGTCATCCATTTTGGCCGTTTTTGCTTTTCACCTTTTGTAGAGACTTCTCACTTTCTTCCAACACAACCTTCTTGATGTCATTCCATAACTCTTCCGGAGCTCTGTCATTTGTATCTAAAGCAGCAAATCGATTTTGCAGGCAGTCTTTAAATTCCAGTGGTATATTCTCAAGGTCATATTTTGCTGTATTCATGAGTGGTTTTCTTTTTCAACTTTAGCTTGAGTTTGCATACTAGTAGTTGATGATCTGTACCACAGTCAGCTCCAGGTTTTGTCTTTGTTGATATTATAGAGCTTTTCCATCGTTGACTTCCACAGATGTAGTCAATTTGCTTTTTATACAATCCATTGGGTGAAGTCCATGTGTACAGTCGCCGCTTGTGTTGCTGGAAGAAGGTGTTTGAGATGAATAGATCATTGGTCTTGCAGAATTCTATCAGTCTTTCTCCAGCTTCATTTCTGTTGCCAAGTCCATATTTTCCAACTACTTTGCCTTCTTCTTTGTTGCCAACTTTTGCATTCCAGTCACCCATGACTATCAGGATATCCTGTTTGCATGTTCTGTCAATTTCAGCTTGTACTTGATCATAGAACTCTTCAATTTCATTCTCTTCTGCAGCTGTTGTTGGGGTATATACTTGAATTATAGTTGTGTTGATAGGCAATCCTCATAGACGAATAGAGATTAAGTGTTCGCTGACTGCATTGTATTTCATTACAGTTCTTGCAAGTTTCTTCTTTATTATAAATGCAACACCATTTCTTCTTTGTCTTTCATTTCCAGCATAGTAGACCATGTGATCATCTGATGCAAAGTGCCCGATGCCAGTCCATTTCAGTTCACTGACACCCAACAGATCAAGTTGTACACGTTCCATTTCATTCTTGACCACCTCCAACTTCCCTTGGTTCATGCTTTGTACGTTCCATGTTCCAATGTGTAAGACATCTTTACAGCTTCTGACTCTCATTTCATGCGCAGCTACATCAGCAGTCAGACGTCCCGAGGGCTTTGATCCAACCACATCATAAATGCTGGCTTTACTCTGAAAAGTCTTCAGCTCTTCCCCAGTAGCTAGTTGAGTGCCTTCCGACCTGGGAGTCTCATCTTCCAGCACCATAGCACAATTTGTTTTGTTGTAACTATCCATTGGGTTTTCATGGCAAGATACAGAAGTAGATTGCCGGGCCTTTCTTCCATGCAGTTTAAGTTTGGTGTTGTTGCCGTTGTCACAAAAATGTGATCCTCCGCAGTCAACACTATCCCATTCTGCTGCTGCCCAGATGGGTGGTTTGTCTTGGTCTGCACCTCAGCTGAGTCCTGTCCATCTTGGGAGACCCTGCCAGTAGTTAAACTACCGATAGTTTAGCTCTCAGCATCACTGATGCACGCAAGCCCTCACAGCACAAGCTGCAAACCAAGTGAGAGTAAAGATCTTAATATGTAAATTTTAGAGGAAAGGCAGGATAGGGGCTATATGATAGACAGACATTCAAATACCTCCGTGGCATAAATGCACAGGAGAAGAGCCTCTTTCGATTGAAAGCAAGCTCTGCTATGAGGGGACATACAATGAGAGTGAATGGGGATAGATTCAGGAGCGGTATGTGGAAATATTTCTTTACATAAAGAGTGGTAAATGCGCGGAATGGTCTTCCAGTGAGCGTGGTGGACATGAGGACAGTATCTGAATTCAAAAAAGCATGGGACAAACACAGAGGATCTGTAAAGGAAAAAAGGGAACCTTTGTAGTTGATATGGAAGGGCAGACTAAATAGGCCATGTGGTCTTTTTCTGCCATCATGTTTCTAATTAAGTTCAGATAGGGAATTTAAGTCTTTACATGTCTGACATCCTTGTATCCCTAGTTTTTATACCATGCCTAAGATTTATAAATCCCTTACCTGTCCCCCTGGATGTCCCATTGTTACAGTGTTAGAACCTCTGCCCCAATATGTGGACACCTTTTTAGATCCTTTGGTAGTGGAGTCAGATTCATATTCTTTTCCAAAGTTGAAGATGATTGGGTATTGGTGGTTTTGCATATTTCAGCTTTATACAGCAGCGTCCATTAGAAAGAGGCAGCAGATATTGCATTTTCTTATTTGAAACAGATGGATTTATTCCCCTTTACAGACTGTGTTTCTTGCTCCTGTTGGTCCTGGGATGTAATTTATTTTTCCATCAAATACATGAAGTGGTCATGGGTTCCGCAGTGGCCTCTTCAGTGGTCTGTTTGTATGTACAGGCTTTTGAAGAATGATTTTTGTATCCTTCTCATTTTTGACCCCAAGTGGGGTTATGGATCTGCTATATCGATTATATATATTCTTAATATGGAAGAGATCCGAGATTGTTCTCTCGGAAATGGGAGCACCAATTTGTGATGTCCATTTATCACAAGGAGATGGATCAGAACAGTTTGTTTGAATTTTGAGAGTCATCATCCTCGTCATCTGAAGGAAAATATTCCTACTGAGCAATTTTAAAGACTTCATCGCTTGTGTACTTCCAAGGATGAATTTTTGAGCAAGTCAAGATCTATAAAAGAATGTTTCCAGAGTAAAGGATATCCTGAGGATGTCATTAGTCGTGCTCACAAGAGAGCTAGAAATGTGAATCGTGAGTGGTTATTGTGCTTGAAGAATCTGGAACCGCAACACAGACTGGTTTGTGTTTTTACTGTTTCTTCTCAGGTTTTTCAAATTAAACATCTTGTTTTGAAACATTGGAATGTACTGCAGGGATATTCAATTTTAGTTGGCCCTCCACTGTTTGCTTATCTAAGAAGATGCAGTTTAATGGACATGTTGGTCCATTCTAGAATGTGTGTTAGGGAAGGACAAGATATGTCTCGCCATTCAGGATATATGAAGCATGGCCACTGTTATTTGTGCTCATACTATGGAATTGCAATGTTTCCCTCATCCCTCTATGGGTTTTGTGTTCCATTTGAAACCGTTCACAAATTGTCTGAGCCAAGGAGTCATTTATGTGATTTTGTATCCGTGCCAGTTGTTCTATACTGGATACACCACATCTGTCTCGTATATGGAGAGTTAAAGAAATGGCCCCACTTGTTCAACATTGGCAGCAAGCACATATAGTAACATAGTAGATGACGGCAGATAAAGACCAGCATGGTCCATCTAGTCTGCCCAGCAAGATGGCAAGAGTAGGTGCAGGCCACCTCTCCCCATGTCTTTGTTTAGGGGTGAACCCGCCACTCCATGTAGGACACCCCTATTTGTTAAGACGTTAAATGGTTCAGAAGTTATATGTTTCAGTTTATTTTGTTTTTATCCTGTTGCTGTAAAGGGATCCACTGTGGTTGTCCCATGCCGTTTTGAATTCCGTCACCATGTTTGCCCCCACCACTTCAATCGGGAGGGCATTTCAAGCATCTACCACCCTTTCAGTGAAAAAATATTTCCTGACATTGCCTTTCAATTTACCACCTTGCAGCTTCATGTTATGCCCTCTAGTTTTACAGCTTCCCCGTCTTTGGAAGAGGTTTGTTTGTTCATCATTTCTCTTTAAGTATTTAAAGGTCTGAATCATATCTCCCCTGTCCCTCCTCTCCTCCAAAGTGTACATATTTAGGTCTTCAAGTCTCTTCTCATAAGGCTTCTGACATAGGCTACAAATCATTTTGGTCGCCTTCCTCTGAACAGTTTCCAGTCTTTTTATATCTTTTGCAAGATATGGTCTCCAAAACTGAACACAGTATTCCAAGTGAGGCCTCGCCAGTGACTTGTACAGTGGCATAAGTACCTCTTCTTTCTGCTGGTAATCCCTCTTTGTATGCAGCCCAACATCCTCCTAGCTTTTGCCACCGCTTTGTTGCACTGTTTTGCCACCTTGAGATCATCAGAGATAATCACACCAAGGTCTTTCTCCTGAACCGTGCACACCAACCTTTTGCCCCCTATCGCGTACATTTCCCATGGATTTCTGCTACTCAAGTGCATGACACTGCACTTTTCTGCATTAAATCATAGTTGCCAAGCATTAGACCAGGGGCATGCGGCCCGCGAGAGAACGTTGTGTGGCCCGCGACGGCTTCTGCTGCTGCTGCCGTTGCCGCCGTGGCAACGGCAGAATCGACGGTCAATTTAAAAAAAAAAAAAAACTGGCTTCTGCTGCTCAAGCAGCAAAATCAGCTGTCCTGCGGCCCCTTCCTCTCTGCCCGGAGATCCCCGAGAGTGCTCCATCAGCGGGTGCTTTTCAAGCCGCGAAGAGAGTATTTCCCTCTCGCGAGGCTTGAAAAGTGACTAGGTTTAAGCCGCGCGAGAGGGAAATACTCTCTTCGCGGCTTAAAAAGCACGCCGCAGATGAAGCACACTCAGGGCTCTCCGCGCAGAGGGGAAGGGGCCGCGGGACAGCTGATTTTCTGCTGCAGCAGCAGAAGCCAGTTTTTTTTTAAAATTTACCTGGGGGGGGTGTAGGACTGGAAATGGGCTATTGGCAGGGGGGGGGGGTATGACTGGAAATGGGCTATTGGCAGGGGGGGGTATGACTGGAAATGGGCTATTGGCAGGGGGGGAGTTATGACTGGAAATGGGCTATTGGCAGGGGGGGTTATGACTGGAGATGGGCTATTGGCAGGGGGGGTTATGACTCGAGATGGGCTATTGGCAGGGGGGTTATGACTGGAAATGGTCTATTGGCAGGGGGGTATGACTGGAAATGGGCTATTGGCAGGGGGGGTTATGACTGGAGATGGGCTATTGGCAGGGGGGGGGTTATGACTGGAGATGGGCTATTGGCAGGGGGGTTATGACTGGTAATGGGCTATGGTGGGGGCTAGGACTGGAAATGGGCAGGTGGGGGGTAGGAATGACTGGAGGTGGGCTGATGGGGGAGTTAGGACTGGTAATGAGCTATGGAGGGGCTGACTGAAATGGGGCAATGGGGTTAGGGCTGGAAGTGGGCTATTGGCAGGGGGGGTTATGACTGGCAATGGGCTATGGGGGGGGTAAGACTGAAAATGGGGTGATGGGGGGTAAAACTGGAAGTGTGCTATGGGGAGGTTAGGACTGGTAATGGCTATGGGGGGTCTAGGACTGGTAATGGGCTGGGGGGGGTGTTGCTAGGACTGGAAATGGGCTGAGTGGAAGGGGGGCTTGAACTGCAAATGGCTGATGGGGAGGGGGGCTTGGAATGGAAATGGGCTGTGAGGGGAGGGAGCTAGGATTGGAAATGGGCTGATGGGGGGCTAGGATTGGAAATGGGCTGATGGTGAGGCTAGGATGGGACTGGAAATGGACTGATGGGGGGACTAGAAGGGAGCGGATGCTGGGTGGGGCTGGAACTAGAAGGGAGCTGATGTTGGGGGAGGATTAGAATGGGATGGAGCTGGGAAAGTGAAATGGAGAGGGGAAAAATATTTTGTCTGGGAGAGAAGACAAATCTACAATTGGCCAGGTATTGGGAGAGTAAGTGGGGATTGAGGATGGAGGGGTAAAATTTGAGTGGATGAAATAGGAATGAGGAAAGAGAAAAAGGAGAAAGATTAGTATGTTAAAGCAGATGTAGAGAGAATGGAAAAAAAACTAGGAGAGAAGAAAGGGCAAATGGACAGCAGACGATGGAGAGTTAGCAGAAGACATGAAGAAACCAGAAGAAAGTGGCTGGAACAATTGCAACTGAAAAAAAATGCACAAAAGGTAGAAAAATATCTCTTTATTTTGAATTTATTAACTGGAATATGTCAGCTCTGGGAAATGTGCATCATTAATGTTTGCGCTTTGTTTAGTACAAGAGGAAATTAATTTATAGTTTTATTTCTACAGTGTTGTTGTACATTCCAAGTTTGGCTTTTGGGGTTCCCAGTTTAATTATTGTCTTCTTGTTTCTAAATCTTTTAGTCTTTCTTTATCCATACTCATTAAAGAGGCATGTTTACTAAAAGTTAGTGTATGGTAACATTATGCAAATATTTATGCAAATGAGGCCCCTTATGCAAATGAGGCCCCGCGTCTTATGCGTCCCCCGGGTTACTTTACAAGTCCTCATTTGGCCCTCAAAGCAATTTGAGTTTGAGACCCCTGCATTAGACCATTCTTCCAGCTTTTGTAGATCTTTCCTCATGTTAACCACTCCCTCGGGGGGGTCCACTCTGTTGCAAATTTTTGTGTCATCTGCAAAAAGACAGACTTTTCCATTCAGTCCTTCAGCAATATCACTCACAAATACATTGAACAGTGCCAGGCCCAGGACCAACCCTGGGGCACCCCGCTAATCACCTTCCTTTCATCCGAGTGAGCTCCATGTACCATCACCTTCTGTTTGTCAGTCAACCAATTTCTAATCCAGTTTACCATCTTGTGACCCATCCCCAAGCTACTGAGTTTATTGATAAGCCTCCTATGAGGAACAGTATCAAAGGCTTTGCTGAAATCCAGGTAGATGACATCCATTGCATACCCCTGATCTAGTTCCTTGGTCACCCAGTCAAAGAACTCAGATTTGTTTGGCAAGACTGTCCTTCGGTAAAACCATGTTGCCTCTGATCTTGCAACCAGTTGGTTTTGAGAGAGTTCACTATGCGCTCTTTCAGGAGTGCCTCCATTACTTTTCCCGCAACTGAGGTAAGGCTCACGGGCCTGTAGTTTGACACTTCTTCCCTGTCACCACTTTTGTGTAGAGGTACGACATCAGCCATTCTCCAGTCCTGAGGAACCTCTCCTCTTTCCAATGTTGAAGACATCCTTTAATGGTCTCTGAGCTCTTTCAGTATCCTGGGATGTATCCCATCCGGTCCCATGGCTTTGTCTACTTTCAGTTTAGCAAGTTTTTCTAACACCTCATCTTCGGTGAATGGTGTGGTATCTACTTCATTCCCATTTTTATATTTGGGAGTCACAGCTGGTCCATCTCCAGGATTTTCTTTAGTAAAAACAGAGCAGAAGTATTTGTTTAGCAATTTTGCTTTTTCAATGTCACTTTCCACGAGTCCTTTCCCAGCACTTCTGAGTCCTGCAATTCCAACTCTGATCTTCTTCCTTTCCCGAATATACCTGAAGAAAGTTTTGTCACCACCCTTAACATCTCTAGCCATATTTTCCTCTGCCTTTGATTTTGCTTTCCTTATTTCTCTTTTTGACTCTTTGAGTTTGATCCTGTATTCATTTCTGTGTTCTTCAGTTTGCAAGCTTTTGAATTTTGTGAAAGCTGTGTGTTTTGCCTTTATTTGAGCAGCCACTTCTTTGGAAAACCAAATAGGTTTCCTTCTCCTCTTGTTTTTATTTACTTTTCTTACATATGTATCTGTTGCCCCTTTTATTGCATAAAACAAATGATCTACGGTACTTTGTGTTGGAACAAATGCAGGGGGTGGTGAAAGGGATTTTTCACAACTCTTAGACTGGCATGAGCAACAGTACATTTTACAGTGGAAGGCATGCGATCCGTGGGAGCTGAAAACAATGAGATTGAGCAGTATTGGTTTTATTGAAGCATCACTCCCTTGTTGTTTATGTATGTGGACTGCTCAGTTGCGGCATTGAGAGGAATGGTCGGCCATGTTTGTTCAGTTAGTGAGGAGACAATTTTGGGTGAACAGTCACCAGTTCCAGTATTTGTTTTCTTATTTTTTGACAGAAATCCCCAATGAATTTGTACTGATAATGGAACAATGTTAAATAGAACTGGACCCAGGATGGAGCCTTACAGAACCCCCCAGTGAACACAGGTTGGAACAGAAGTAGTATCAGACCAATGGACACGGAATGACCAGTTTTCCAGGTAGCATTGCAACCATGCAAAAACTGTACCTGTGATAATGAACTCTAAAAGATGATGAAGAAGTAAGGAATGATTAACACAATCAAATGGGGCAGATAGGTCTAGAGAAATAAGGAGGACCTCAGTGCCACTATCAAGATTTACTTTAATAAAGTCTAAGAGGCCAAGATTCTCACTGTGGAATGTTTTGACTTGAACCTGGTTTGCCTTGGTTGAAAGGCATTGGTAGTTCCGAGGAGCTAAATAAGCTGATTCACAACAATTTTCTCAGCTACCTTACCAATGAAGGAGAGGTTGGAGATAGGTTGAAAATTAGTGATGGAAGTTATATCATCTTTAGCATCTTTAATCTATAAATGTTACAAATGAATAAATAACAAATTGGTAACTTTATTAATGATAAACGATAGTCCACCAGGCACAAGACACTGCCTTTGACCATCCCCAAATACATGTGGGATTACTTGGAACAACTCTTCATCAAATGGCTTCTTTATTTCTCTTTCACCTTTGTTCTTTCACAGCCCACAGCACAGTTCCATGTCAAGGGACCAGGATCATGTCAGACATATGCAGCAAGAGTTCAACACAGGATTGCATAAACCCAAATCAATATCCGCTCTTCTCTGCTCTGTCATATCGTGTTGCTAGACCTTAGCAACAGACTCTCCAATTCCGTTACTGGAACATTTCCTACGGGAGCCCTCTGCCACCATGCCAGTCATTCACTCAAGAGAAACTCTACTCAGAAGAGCAGGGGTAGGGAAATCCTATCTTTAAGTGCTGCATGCCAGTCAGGTTTTCAAAATACCCACACTGAATATGGATGAGATGTATTTGCATACACTGTCTCTATTGTAGAGCGATAGCATATTCTTTGTAGGTTTCCTGAAAACCCAACTGGCTTATAGCATCAAGGACCAGAAAGTTTTCTTCTCCTACTTACTCTCTAAATAAATCCTTAATTAACCTCACTTATTGTATATTCCAAAATTACTAGCATCATCTTATGTGGACAGTACCCGCCTCCTAATTGGGACTTAAGGTTAAAACTCCCCAGGGTTACGCTTCCTAGCAGTATCTTGCTTTCGGTTTTTCTTAGGTCTACAGCTCTCAGCAACCTTCTTTTTCCTTTTTTTAAAATATGTTCTATCAATGTGTGAGGTTGCAGGGAGGGAGCACACTATTCACCACTACCCAAGAACAATGCTAACAAACAAGAGGCATGGGCTTTTGCTTTCAAGGGTTCTCCCTTTCAAAAGACCATAAACGATGTAGGAGCTGCCGCATGCTGCATTCGTCCAGCTGAGAATGTGAGATTTCCAGTTATGGCAATGCAAAGACAACTACCAAAGGATTCACTAAACTGTGGTATTCAGTGAATCCCATGGCAATGTTCCTGCAGTAATATTGCATGGTAAAGAGCTGTTTTGCAACACTTTGGTAAATAGGCTGACCAGTCTCCTCCGTCTTTCGTTTTCATCCTATAAAATGATGATCAGATTTTCGTATGCAGATGTGCACTCTTTTGAAGTGAAATGGGAAATGTCAATGAATGAAAAATGGGGAAAAAATACCCTGAAATGTCATCACTTCTGGTCTGTCGTTAATAGTGCACACTAGGCGTAAATAGCAATCACGATGACTTAGTAGTGTGCACCATGGCTCAATAGTGTGCACTATTAACAACAAACAGGAAGTGATGAAATTATAAGAAAACAATATTTAAAAAATTCCACTAGCACCATAGGAAATGAAACAAACTGAAAATTCTTACCCTGCACACCCCTATTTTCTTATAATTTTGCAGTTGGCCAAGAGGGAAACATTACTAGTGCCCTAGGGATTTTTTTTCAATTCATAAATGTCCATCAAATGAAAAGACTTTGCCAGCTAATGTAAGACTTTTAGCCTGCAAAATATTACCAATATATTGGTATGCTAGGAAAGCGCATTTGTGATTGATATATGTGCAAACTGGTGATCCCACATCAGTGAGAGAAGAACCTACTCTGCAATCTTTAGTCATCTTATGCCCTTGGGATACATCACTTAATAATTTATTGCTAAACCATTTAACATCTTAGCCCATCATTTCTTATATTACACAAAGGATTTCAGTAATATCTGATAAAATTATGTTAGCTGTCTTCTGTGTGTCTAAAACTTAATAAGTCGTCTTTTTCACCCTCAAGTTGAATAACTGATTTCTTACATTTACAGATGTGAATTTGTATCGCTCCCGGTTATAGTTTGAACCTAAATCTTAATATTTTATAAATTGATTTTTAGTTTCCATTTTGACCTTATGAATTTCAATCAGACGCTGACCTCCTGTTGCTCATGAATCTGACTGATTTAATACTGTCTAACAATAATAACTGAAGTGAAGCATTATCATAAGAGCCCAAAGGGTTTGCAGAAACTTGCTGAAGCCCATAACGAGATCTTGGAGGCCTTAAGCAGCAAGAAGCCCAGACTCAGGCCTAAACTCTAATGCTTCTATCATGCAGTTATCTGCACCGGCCGTTGTTTTCCTAAGCACAGCCAAGCAAAGCAATGAAAAATTTTAGAGGAAATGGACTGTACCGTACATAATAAAACAGAGAATACTACAGTAATTACAATAGTAATTCTATCTGGATAGACCATGTTTGGAAGTGGAAGTAAAAGAATTTGCTGATGTCAAGCACTTGTGCCCAATTAATATTTTTTGAGAAGTCTCGTTTAAGAGAAAAAAAAAAAGTTAATTTTCTTTCCTTTTCTAGACTCTGTATTATGACTAGTCAGTCTGTCGTCTGTCTGGGGGGAGATGAAAGACAGCATCTTCGTTTTCTTGGATGTACTAATTTCATTAAATTGCCTATCTGCTTTGCTTTACTGAACAACTGGGTGTTAATGATCATTATACCCTAATAAGAAAGACTTGCGGAGCATGAATTACAGCCATTCTCTCCTTTTTTTAATGAAAATATGAACTTTGAACTTCCTAGTATCACAGTGGGGGAGGGGGGTTGGTTAATGTAAATGTTTCAGTAAGCCAACTGATTTTTGCATTGAGTCTGTTTGATTCTGAATGGGATCAGACAGTCCAAAAGAGTTTGTTTTTTTTAACAGGCGTTTCAATAAATCTTTCCTCTGTTTCTGAAAGTGAGGCACACTGATGCATATATTGCCATTTATCACGCCGATACTGCTCCTTTTCATTTCCAAACGTAAAAAAGCAATCACAACACAGAGTGGAAACCATTTATGGATATTTTACAATATGCACCAGATTACTTTTTGACTGGTCATTTCTTCAGGGTGGGGGGTGAAATAGCTAAAAAATTGACTTCCCACAGTGCAGGGGTGGACGTGGACAGAGTGGATTAGAGGCGTAATGTGGGTATTGATGGTGCATTGTGGTCACCATGGGCCTTATGGGTATGCACTAATTGCGACAGTGTGGGCACATGTAACGTCACCTCAATGGGTGGTGTTAACTCTGCCTGCAAGCCAGTTAACACAATGCCATGCATTTGCAATGTGCTATTGGCATGAGGGATGAAAGCCCACAGCCAAAAATATTGGTGCGGGCCTCCAAACTGATATAAAAACCGCAGTCGTGCCCTACTGACGCTGCCTTTAGTAAAAATGCCCTAAAGTGAGTTTGAATCATACCTTCTACTTATGTAATGGGGCAAATAGGCACCAAATTAAGCCTGGATACATCACTAGGCACTGTCTTCTAAGCACTGCTCATCATAATCAGCAGTGTGCCATTGGACTCACTCATTTAAAGGTGCAGGAGTTTGGGTATTTAAAAGATAAAAAGTAGAAAGTATGACCAACGTATGTGAAAGAAAAAGGAGAAGATATGTCGAATTAAAGGTTACAATAACAGATGGTAAACACATTATAAATGATCTTATAGTTGTTACAAAAGGCCATAGCAGTTCTTAAAGGGGAAATGGTGCTATCCATAGAAAGAAACGGAGCCCCGACCCTTTAAAAGCAACTTTTGCATAGAAAGGTTAGTCAGTGTTTAAAAACGGGACAAGATTGCTCAAATCACTGTAGGGTCGTTACTGTATGGGAGTAAAAATATTTGAGTTTGAGAGCTGCCCGAGGTAGCAAGAAAGAATGTACATATTTGGGGGGAAGGGTCGGAGACGTGTCTATATGTAGAAAAGGACGTACTGGAAAAGGAAGTCCAAATGGAACACCAAGGATAGCTCAAAGTGCCCCTTTTCAGGCCTTTCTGAATATCCAGTTTTGGCTAAATATCTCATCAATACCTCTTTTTATAAATTAGCAACATCAAAATATTTCTCACGTGCATTTTGAATGGATTGAGTCCGAAGTGAATAAAAGAGCTGCTGCATGAGTATTAGGTACCCTAGGCAAAAACTCAGCCTTGTGCCTTCTCTCGAAATTACTAGACCCCTTGCTCCATGCAGGTCACCACTATTTGTTGAGATATGACCTGCATGGAGCGGTGGGTACCCCCTCTAAACAAAGGCATGGCGAGGGATGACCTGTATGGAGCTTCAGGTGCACCTACTCTTGCCACCTTGCTGGGCAGACTAGATGGACATACTGGTCTTTATCTGCCATCATATACTATGTTACTATGTAAATCTTCCTTATTATGCATACTTTGACTAAACAAAGTTTCATATTTAAAAGTGTAATGCCCAAAGGTGCCTGTTTATATAGGATTGTTTAGGAGGGATGCTGTGGATGTGATTACAATATAGTTTAATAATCAAAATTTGGGGGGCAAAGGGTCTAGTAGTTTCACAAAGACACTTACCAGGGTAAATAGACTATTTGTATATTGGCCATTCTGCCTGCAGGTGAAAGTACGTATTGATGACTCTTTGAGTTTGTGTGGCTGCTGGCACACATTGCTTTGCTTTGACTGTAACTGCCCCTTTCTGTCCCCTCCCCAATCTGCTGCTCTAGATGACCATTTAGTTTGCTTAATGGTTGGGTGGGCCTTCATGAGAAAGGGGTCAAACACCACACTTCTGTAACAGAGCCATTAAAAGCAAAAGTAACATTCCTCATAATCCTGACATTTTCTTTTCTTAAACAAATGTAATCTCAAACTATGGCTCCTCTTAAATGTATAGGCTAAATCAATAACTATCAGTTTTCTTTACCTCTTAAACTATTCTATCCAATTTGATCTTTCATTGTATTTGTTGGGCTGGGCTCTTTCTCTCTTATGTAACCATGTTGTCCTAGATGTTGCTGATACAAATTGTTGTACCATTCCTCCCTTCCTTACATGTTATGTGTAGTCCATGAGAATGCTTTATATTATGCCATTATTTGATGTTATGTCTATGGTCTCAAGACATGCATTGTCTCAGCTCTGCAAACTCTAGTGCTATGATGTCTACCATTAGTCAAAGCAGGGGCGGCCCAAGGGGGGTGCGGGGCCATGTGCGGAGACTCGGTGCGGGGCCTCATTTGCATAAGGGTCCTCATTTGCATAAATATTTGCATAATGTTACCATACACGAACTTTTAGTAAACATGCCTCTTAATGAGTGTATGAATAAAGAAAGACTAAAAGACTTCTACATTACTATAATCCAGTGCCAACCGCCAGACACATTAGGAACTACTACAAACACTGCCCATTTAGAACCCATAGCAAACCCGCCGTATCCTAACAGCACTACCAGGACTCATAAAGCACCATACCCTAACTATCAAAAGGAAACGCTGCAAATATTAAACCAATACATTTCAGAGAACAACAATACATGACCTACTGGGGAAAGAGAACAAGTGGCAATGTCAAATAGGAATTACATAAACAGAATACCTCAGCTCAGTTACACATGAACAGAACATAAACCATCACCAAACAAGGAATCACAATTTAGAAACAGGAAGACAATAATTAAACTGGGAATCCCAAAAGCCAAACTTGGAATGTACAACACTGTAGAAATAAAACTATACATTAATTTGCTCTTGTACTAAACAAAGCGCAGACGTTAATGATGCACATTTCCCAGAGCTGACATATTCCAATTAATAAATTCAAAATAAAGAGATATTTTTCTACCTTTTGTGCATTTTTTTCAGCTGCAATTGCTCCAGCCACTTTCTTCTGGTTTCTTCGTGTCTTCCGCTAATTCTTCATCGTCTGCTGTCCATTTGTCTTTTCTTCTCTCTTCTAGTTTTTTTCCATTCTCTCTCTACATCTGCTTTAACATACTAATCTTTCTCCTTTTCCTCTTTCCTCATTCCTATTTCATCCACTCAAATTTTACCCCTCCATCCTCAATCCCCACTTACTCTCCCAATATCCGGACAATTGTAGATTTGTCTTCCCTCCCACACAAAATATTTTTTCCCTCTCCATTTCACTCTCCCAGCTCCATCCCATTCTAATCCTCCCCAACATCAGCTCCATTCTAGTTCCAGTCCCACCCAGCATCCGCTCCCTTCTAGTCCCCGCATCAGCCCATTTCCAGTCCTAGCCCCCCATAAGCCCATTTCCAGTCCTAGCTCCCCCATCTATTTGCAGTCCCATCCAAGTCCCTCCATCAGCTCATTTCCAATCCCAGCCCCCCATGAGCCCATTTCTAGTCCTTTCCTAGCCCCACCATCAGCCCATGTCAAATCCTAGCTCCCCTCCACTCAGCCCATTTCCAATCCAAGCCCCCCATGAGCCTACTTCCAGTTCTAGCCCCTTCATGAGTCCAGTTCAATCCAAA
The DNA here is from genome assembly GCA_033557465.1 of Ichthyophis bannanicus. NCBI lineage: Eukaryota > Metazoa > Chordata > Amphibia > Gymnophiona > Ichthyophiidae > Ichthyophis > Ichthyophis bannanicus. Next base: position 109,856,190 of record CM066049.1, on the reverse strand, counting down.
CCCCCACCACAGCCCATTTCCAATCTTAGCACCCCCAACAGCCAATTTCCAGTCCTATTCTAGCCCCTCCATCAGCCCATTTCCTGTCCTAGCCCCCCCCTCACCCATTTCCAGTCCTAGCTCCCTCCCCCTCACAACCCATTTCCATTCCAAGCCCCCGTCCCCATCAGCTATTTGCAGTTCAAGCCCTCCTTCCACTCAGCCCATTTCCAGTCCTAGCCTCCTCATAGCCCATTACTAGTCCTAACCCCCCATCAGCCCATTACGTCCTAACCCCCCATCAGCCCATTACGTCCTAACCCCCCATCAGCCTATTTCCAGTCTTAGCCCCCCATCAGCCTATTTCCAGTCTTAGCCCCCCTCCCATAGCCAATTACCAGTCTTAGCCCCCCCTTGCCCATTACCAGTCCTAACCCCCCCATCAGCCCATTTCCAGTCCTAGCCCCCCCATCAGCCTATTTCCAGTCTTAGCCCCCCCATAGCCAATTACCAGTCCCACCCCCCCCATCAGCCCACTTCCAGTCTTAGCCTCCCCCCCATTGTCCATTACCAGTCCTCACACCACACCTGTGCCATTACGATTATTAACCCTCCCCCCCATCAGCCCATTACCAGTCCTAACCCCCCCCCCGGCCCATTACCAGTCCTGACCCCCCCATGGCCCATTACCAGTCCTAACCCCCCCCCATCAGCCCAATTCCAGTCTTAGCCCCCCCATAGCCCATTACCAGTCCTAACCCCCCCCCCATCAGCCCATTTCCAGTCCTACCCCCCCCATGGCCCATTACCAGTCCTAACCCCCCCCCCCATCAGCCCACTTCCAGTCTTAGCCCCCCCATAGCCCATTACCAGTCCTAACCCCCCCCATCAGCCCATTTCCAGTCCTACCCCCCCACTTCCAGCCTTAGCCCCCTCCCCATAGTCAATTACCAGTCCTACCCCCCCATCAGCCCATTTCCAGTCTTAGCCCCCCCAACAGCCCATTTTCAGTCCTACCCCCCCACTTCCAGCCTTATCCCCCTCCCCATAGCCCATTACCAGTCCTAACCCCCCCCCCCCATCAGCCCACTTAGCCCCCCCATAGCCCATTACCAGTCCTAACCCCCCCCCCATCAGCCCATTACCAGTCCTAGCCTCCCCCCCCCATGGCCCATTACCAGTCCTAACCCCCCCCAGCCCACTTAGCCCCCCCCAGCCCACTTAGCCCCCCCCCACATGGCCCATTACCAGTCCTAGCCTCCACCCCCCATGGCCCATTACCAGTCATAACCCCCCCATCACCCCACTTAGCCCCCCCCCATCGCCCATTACCAGTCCTAACCCCCCCCCCCCATCAGCCCACTTCCAGTCTTAGCCTCCCCCCCATGGCCCATTACCAGTCCTAACCACCCCCCCCCCGGCCCATTACCAGTCCTAACCAGCCCCCCCCCCCGGCCCATTACCAGTCCTCACCACCCCCCCCCATCAGCCCACTTCCAGTTTAGCCTCCCCTCCCATAGCCATTACCAGTCCTAACCACCCCCCCCCGATCATTCCAAATTAAAATAAAAAAAAAAACAAACTGGCTGCTTCTGCCGCGGCAGCATCAAGAGCTCTGCCGCGGCAGCATCAAGAGCTCTGCCGCGGCAGCATCAAGAGCTCTGCCGCGGGGCCCCCCCCTGCCCGGCAGAGCCTCCGTGCATCCTCAGCAGCTTTCTTCATGTCCAAAACGCGGGCTTCTTTCAGAGCCGCGAGAGTTTATTTTCTCGCGGCTCTCTTAATCCCGCGGGGCTGATGGGAAATCCCATCACCCTCGGCGGGATTAACAGAGCCGCGAGAAAGGAAACTCTCGCGGCTCTGAAAGAAGCCCGCGTTGTGGACATGAAGAAAGCTGCTGAGGATGCACGGAGGCTCTGCCGGGCAGGGGGGGCCCCGCGGCAGAGCTCTTGATGCTGCCGCGGCAGAGCTCTTGCTGCTGCCGCGGCAGAAGCAGCCGGTTTGGTTTTTTTTTTTTTAAACTTGGGATGCTGAAGAATGTTTTTTGCGCGGGGCCCCCTGAAACGCGGGGCCCTGTGCAAAAAACATTCTTGCTCAATGGACGGGCCGGCCCTGAGTCAAAGGGTGGTAGACCAAATAATATCAAATAAAGAAAATTTAAAAGGAATCTGTATAAAAACAAAACTCCTAGTGAGAAAGATAGACTTTCATTTCTGTACCAATGACCAGCTCTTTTTTATACATAAAGATAAGCTACATAAAAAGGAAATCTAAGACCTCAGCCACACTGCTTGACCTGCTGTCTGAAACAGCAATACACTCTTCTGAATGAAAGTACTTTGCCTCTGTAGGTATAGTATATTTCTGTGATTTGCCATCTGATCAACCAACATGGGTGAATTAATGGAGCCCATTAATCATGGGATGCAATAAAATTTGCAGCCTTTCCTCTGTTTTCATGGAAGGATTTTCTAATACTTTGGAAGGAAATCAGCATGGAAACGTGAGCAGATAAAACATGTATAAGATTGCTTACAGCACACCGTGAAATGCTTATAATTAGAAATCTGTACTGCAAACATACCTCTAGGAGACCTGGGAAACCTTAGGCTAAGGGATGGTCTTGCAGTCTGCAAGGGGGAGAGACGACGTGACATTTAGCACAATGCAAACAAAAATTGGTCTATCAACGGCAGACCCTTTCACAATTGGGTTTGAATGCAGAGATCAAATGCCAATATTTCCTGTGATCTTGGGGATTCCATGTTGCAGAGTGAATTCAGCGACTTCTCTCATATGCGCTTGGTGAGCTTTAATGCTGATATTATTCAGATTAAATTTTTGTCTTCCCTAGAGCCTCCTGCAAGAAGCTTGGATTGAGCAAACCCATGGTCAGAGGTAGAGGTGTTAATATTAATTATTGGAATAATGTACAGTATGGTGGAGTTACAGTAGCCACAGCCAAGACTTTCTGGATGCTGCAGGATCTGAGCGCCTCTTCTGAAAAATAAAACATTTTTGACAGAGAACATTCAGAGAGTAATTTTATAAACGGCTTTTAGCATATATGTGGCAATATACACATGCAAAATGGCTCATAAAATCATGGCAAGCGTAAAAGTCCATATGACAGCATAAGCTTGCATATTTTTACTGTAGGTGTTGCTGGGCGAGTCTGGCGAGTCGAGTGTGGGCGGAGTGACAAAGTATGCATATTGATTATAAGATATTGATTATAAAATATGTTAATCTGTAAAAAGGAGAAGGCGATGGCAGTGGGAGTGTACTAGCCAAATTAATATGAATAAAATACAGTCTCTAAAATGCTTGTATGCAAATGCTAGAAGTCTAAAAAATAAGATGGGAGAGTTAGAATATATAGCACTAAATGAAAGGTTAGATATGATTGGAATCTCAGAGACATGGTGGAAGGACAACCAGTGGGACACTGTGATACCTGGGTACAAACTATATCGTAATGATAGAGCTGATCAAATTGGTGGAGGGGTTGCGCTCTATGTTAGAGAGGGCATTGAGTCAGAAAGGATTAAAGTTTTGCAGGAAACAAAATTTGCTGTAGAATCTCTATGGATTGAAATTCCATGTAAAAAGGGGAAGGTGATGGCAGTGGGGGTGTACTATCGACCGCCTGGCCAGAATGACCAAATGGATGATGAAATGCTCAAAGAAATCAAGGAAGCTAACAAACGTTACAGCACGGTAATAATAATGGGTGATTCCAATTACCCCGGTATCGACTGGGTCAGTGTCATGGCAGGACATGCTAGGGAGATAAAGTTCCTAGATGAAATAAATGACTGCTTCTTGGAGCAGCTGGTTCATGAACCGACCAGAGGGGAAGCCATATTAGACCTAGTCCTTAGTGGAAAACCAGAACTAGTGCAAGAGATAAGGGTGTTGGGGCCACTTGGCAATAGCGATCATAGCATGATCACCTTTGATTTAATTAGTGGAGGAGGGATAGTAACGAAATCCACAGTACTACCTTTTAACTTTTGAAAGAGAGACTATGATAAAATGAGGAAAATAGTTAAGAAAAAACTAAAAGGAGCAGTTGCAAAGGTTAAAGACTTACATCAACCTCGGGTGTTGAAAACTACTATCTTGGAAGCCCAGACCAGCTGTATTCCACGCTTTAAGAAAAGTGGAAGGAAGTCCAAAAAACCGCCAGCATGGTTTGAAGGTGAGGTCAGAGAAGCTGTTGCCAAAAAAAGCATCTTTCAGGAAATGGAAAAACGAGCCAAACGACGAAACCTGGAAACAGCACAAGCACTGGCAAATCAAATGCAAGGCATTGATAAGGCAGGCAAAGGGAGAATTTGAGAAGAAGCTTGCTGAGGAGGCAAAAACGTGAAATAAAGACTTTTTCAAGTACATTTGTAGCAAAAAACCTGTGAGAGAGTCAGTCCATTAGATGATAGAGGGGTTAAAAGGGCACTAAGAGGTGACAAGGTGATAGCGGAGAGACTGAATGAATTCTTTCCTTCGGTCTTTACTGAGGAAGATGTAGGGATGTTACCCATGACTGACATGGTATTTAAAGGTGCGGAAGAATTGAAGGAAATTATCGATACATCGGGAAGATGTATTACAACTATTAAATTAACTGAAGAGTAGCAAATCACCTGGGCCGGATAGTATACATCCAAAGGTGTTGAAAAAGCTGAAATATGAGATTGCAGACCTGCTATTAGTAATCTGTGAACTATCATTAAAATCATCTCTAATACCTGAAGATTGGAGGATCGCCAATGTAACACCAATTTTTAAAAAGGATTCCAGGGGTGGTCCGGGAAACTACAGACCGGTGAGCCTGACGTCAGTACCGGGAAAAATGGTAGAAACCATCATAAAGAATAAAATTACTCAGCATGTAGATAGTCATGGCCTGATGGGAGACAGCCAACATGGCTTTAGACAAGGAAGATCTTGTCTTACTAATCTGTTATGTTTTTTTGAAGGTGTGAATAAACAGGTGGAAAAAGGTGAGTCGTTTGATGTAGTGTATCTGGACTTTCAGAAAGCCTTTGACAAGGTCCCTCATCAGAGACTTTTGGCAAAACTAAAGAGTCATGGGATAGGAGGCAGTGTACTACTGTGGATCAGGAACTGCTTAAAAGATAGAAAGCAGAGGGTAGGGCTAAATGGCCAATTTTCCCAATGGAGAAAGGTGAATAGTGGTGTACCCCAGGGATCTGTGCTGGGTCCGCTGCTTTTTGACATATTCATAAATGACCTGGAACGTGGAATAACAAGTGAGGTTATCAAATTTGCAGATGACACAAAACTATTTAAAGTTGTCAAAACACATAAGGATTGTGGAAATTTGCAAGAGGATCTTGATAAATTGGAAGACTGGGCATCAAAATGGCAGATGAAATTTATTGTGGACAAGTGCAAAGTTATGCACGTAGGGAAGAACAACCCAAACTATGGTTACACGATGCAAGGTTCCACATTAGGAACCACCACCCAGGAAAAAGATTTAGGCATCATTGTGGATAACATGTTAAAACCCTTGGCCCAGTGTGTAGCGGCGGCCAAGAGAGCAAACAGAATGCTAGGTATCATAAGGAAAGGAATGGAAAATTAAAAAAAAGATATTATAATACCTCTATATTGTTCCATGGTGAGACCGCACCTTGAATATTGTGTGCAATTCTGGTCGCCATATCTTAAAAAGGATATAGCGATATTAGAAAAGGTTCAGAGAAGAGCCACCAAAATGGTAAAGGGGATGGAAGGATACTCCTATGAAGAAAGGCTAAAAAGGTTAGGGCTCTTTAACCTGGAAAAGAGACAGCTGAGGGGGGATATGATAGAAGTCTATAAATTAATGAATGGAGTGGAACGGGTAAACATAGATCGATTGTTTAGGTTATCAGAATATAGAAAGACTAGGGGACATGCAATGAAGCTACAGGGTAAACTATGTAAGACTAATAAAAGAAAATACTTTTTCACTCAACGTGTAATCAAACTCTGGAATTTGTTACCAGAGGATGAAGTAAAGGCTGTTAGTGTAGCTGGGTTTAAAAAAGGTTTGGACAAGTTCCTGGAGGAAAGGTCCATAAACCATTATTAAGAAGGGACCCAGGATACCAATGGTTGACATAGTACAAGCATTGTGGAACCTGTGTCTTTTGGGGAAACTGCTAGGTACGTATGACCTAGATTGGCCATTGTTGGAAATAGGCTACTGGGCTTGATAGACCTTGGTCTGACCCAGCATGGCATATCTTATGTTCTTATGTTTTCTACATGCGAACATTAATACTTACTCTTGAGCAGGAGTAAAATCGGCACCTTTAATCTAGGCGTGATTGCTGTAGGTTTTCCGTTAGCATTTTATGAAGACGCCTAGGTATCCGTGAGGCATGTTTATTAAAGTACGCTACCCAGTAGCATGGGGTTTAGTGTGCAGTTTGAGCGCTACACAAAAAGTAGGATGGACCCCCTCACTAAGAATCTCACACGATGGGGTGGGTACTGGGTGGTACAGCAGCAGAGGAGAGGTGCTGATGGCAAGTCACAAGTAGCATTGGCATTAGTAATTGATACTAACCATGCTTGATGCCCTTGGTGCAGGCAGAGTTAATGCCACCTCAGTGGGTGGTGTTAGATGCGTCCGCATGCTGGCTTGCACAGTGCTGCATTTTTGCATGTGGTAACTTCAGGGGGAAGGACACACATGCCCCCTGAAATTAGCGTGGGCCCCCACACGCCCCTACAGTATATGTTATAAAACAGGATAAAAATAGGCTTTCTTATTACTCTCCTAACCTAGGTGCCCTGGTGTAAAATTATCTTTCATAGGCTTAGCAACACTATGCAAGAGGTGAAGGGATTAGTGGTAAAATGTCATAAAGATTGATAAAACGTCTTGCAAATTTAATATAATAGAACAATTGCTAGAGGAACAGCTTGCAAGAGATTTGATGCTGCAAAGGTTTCTGTGGCTTTTTTAAAATATTACCTTGGAAGAGTCATCACCTATACATTTTTGTACGTTAATTGTATCTGTCATATTAACATTGCGCTACATAGAAGTTCTCTATTTAGCAGCTGAATTTCCCCCAATGAATGGATAATTTATGATGCTGCCCCAAACCACACCCCATTTTGAAATGTCTAACTTTAGCCATTTATTTATTTATTTAGCTGTATTTATATCCTGCTTTTCACCGGGTCAAAGCGGTCAATTGGAAGATACATTTAACACGAGGGGATATGATACACATACACTAATACTTACAGGGAACATGGGCAATGGAGGGTTAAGTGGCTTGCCCAAGACCACAAGGAGTACCTATAGGACTAGAAATCCCAGTCCCTCCGGCCTGAGATTGCTGTCCCCAGGTGGGACTTGAACCCCCGGCCCTCCGGCCTGAAGTACCTTGTCCTAACCACTAGGCCACTCCTCCCACAAAGCCATTTGGCGTTTTAGCTGTCAGTTATGTGTCTAAGTACTGCAAATGTTCTTAAAAAGCACTAATGCAGGAGGTACAGTCACGGACCACATAAATGCTTTTAAATATCAACTTGCTTGCGATAAGATTAATATCTCACACATGCAGAAGCTGGGAGAAAGTAGCCCACTGGAGGTGCACAGAGCGCTGTAATGATGGCTTTACGTAATAAGATTCTGAGTATGTGATCCTAAAAAATATTAGCCTTTAACTACTCAGGAAAAAAGTACTGATCAGAGAGGAATACAGTATGATTGTGACGGAAGGATACAGGTAGAAGCAACACAAGGCGTTACCTAAGGCCAGCATTTGCTCTCTTGGAAAGACAGACCCAGGCAGGTAGACATTAGTCAAACAGTCAGAAGGTTGCCAGAAAAGGTTGTGGCCTGCTGCCTAAATAGATAGAATCTAGACAAGCCAAAATCTGCCACCTATGTGGAGATATCCAGGAAAGGAAGCTAGGTACGTGTGTGACTGAACTTAGCAACCACACATGTTTCAACTTACTATTTTTTCTACTGAATTTTCTAAGTTGACCTGCAGGGCTCACATCATCCTTATGAGATGCATGAATCTACTCCCTGGAAGGCCCGGTCTTGCAAGAAATGGAAGTGTATTGCTAAGTGTAGATGAACAGGCTACATGAGAAAACAAGGAAATTATCTTATTGCAAGTGTCTGGTGATGTGCTTTCTTTTAGTGATCTGGCAGTGGTCCAGAGCAAACTATGAGTAGTAACTCGTCAAAAGACTACACCAATGCTTTAATAGACTGATAAACTATTTCCCAGCAAAAAAAAAAAAAGAACACCAAGTTTTTACATGGCCTGCAGCCGTCTGATAACCTTCACCCTCATAAATTCTTTTTGAGTAATAATGGCTGTGGTGTTGGGCTTAACTGTTAGATGATTAGGACCGAAAGGCAAATAGAAAGACTGCTATTGAGTCCACTGCCAAGGACGCTGCTGGTTCTGGGAAATGGAATTTCAAGGGGGTTGCCATGTTAATTAATGCTTGCTGAATCTGGATGCTGATTGGCTGTCAAACATTCTATTTTCTAGTCATTTAAATCACTCTCCTGATAGTAATCACTTCCTCTTACTCGCTGCAAGCCAAATTAAGATAAATTCTTACAGATGTTGGTATAATATAGAGAAAACTGCAACAAGACAAAGACCTACCCAAATGCATCCATCTGTAATAATGGAGAAAATTTGCATTGTCTGTTCTGTGATTGTTCTGGACGGCGCTGAGTACCTTACCTGTTCTACAGAGAAGAAAATAGATCAGGTCCAAAAACCCTGGGATCTTTGCACTGCACACTAGAGAAATTCTGGTACAAAGGAAGGAACAGCTCTGGCCCAAGTGCTTTGCTGTCTAGCAGCTGTGCAGTTCTGTTTCCGCATAAGATTAACTCTTTCTAGGAAGAGTGCTGCTCCTCCTTCCCCCTCACCACCACTATCATCACATATAATATTATGTTTTGCAGTTCCTGCACTATTTGCATCAGGATCGAAGGATCAGACCAATGTCTAATCCAGTTTTGGAGCTCAAATGCAGAGTCTTGAATTCTCCAGGACCAAGCAGGAAGTCAGTCCTCACGTACGGGTGTCATCGGCGCCGATGAAGCCCCAGCGGAGCATTTACCCAGCTTTCTATGAAAGCCTTTGGGAATGCAGGCACGCATGCACGGTTCCCTTCCCGCCTAAAGGTGCCATCTTACCTCAGTCTCTTTTTTTCCGTGAAGCCCACCGGACGTGTGTCCACTTTTCCCGGTTAAAATTAGATTTTTCAGCGATTTTTGCTATTTTTTCTCCCGGTTCGACGCCGGTTCCCCTCCCGCCGGGTTCGGTACACCGGAATCGAGCCCGATTCTTCTTTTTCGGTTTTTGCCCTTCGTGGCTGGCGTTCGCGCCCTTTTTTCCCTGGAAAGCCGGTCCTTTGACCTCGCGGGGACTCTTTTTTTTTTCCCCGATGGCTTCCAGCGGTTTTAAGAAGTGTGATCGGTGTAAGAAACTAATGTCTCTCACCGACACACACGACTGCTGCCTTCGGTGCCTCGGCCCCGACCACGATCCTAAGTCGTGCGGGGCCTGTGGAAAGATGTCTTCCAAGGCACTACGAAGTCGCCAGCAGCAAAAGGAAAGGCTTTTCTCGGACTCAGCCTCCGGCCAGGCCCGGACCTCGTCTGAGGCCTCGACATCTCGAGATTCCGATCCCGAGCACCGTCTAAGCTCCTCGGACAGGGGGTCCCCCAACCGGGAAAGCAAGAGGAAGAAATGGCTCACGAGGGCGTCGTCGGAGGAGGTCCCTGGCTCCTCGAGAGCCAGGTCTAAGACCCCCGACCGTCGCCCCGGGCCCGTGGAACCAGAGAAGCCTGCCAAAGTTCCTCGTGTAGAGCCGGAGTCTGCTGGACACGTAAGCCCCATAGTCCTCATGGACTCTCCTCCCAGGGAGCCGACGTCGGGCCTGGCGCCACGGGGGCCCGAGTCAGTGGCTGCTGCGTCTCCTGAGCTGGGTCTCAGGATGACAGCCTTGGAGAGCACATTGTCTGCCTTCATGGAGCAGCAGCGGGCACTGATGGCCAGCCTGTCTGGCGCATCTGCCCCGACCACCGGGACATCGACGTTGAAGTCAACCCCGGAGACCAAGCCGATACTCGAGTCCATCGTGGCTCGGAGTCGACTTCGGTCGCGGTCTCCCTCGACCTCCCGTTCGGGACCGAGGGCGTCGACGCCGGTGCTTCCAGCGTTGGGGCGGGTGCTCCAGGGCCCTGCGGGGTTGGACCCCGACTCTTCCTCGGACGAGTCAGCTTGGGAGACGGAGGACGAGGAGTTTCCTGATACCTTTAAGACTCGGTGCGTCCCTTCGGACTCACCGCAGTCTGAGCCCCGGAGCAGGTCCCCCCCGGAGGACACCCGGTTCTCGGAGTTCGTCCGGGATATGGCCACTGCCTTGGCTATTCCGGCGGACCCCGAGGAAGAGCCTCGAGCTGAAGAGCTCGAGGTGCTACAGTATGACTCTCCTCAGAAGGAGGCCTTTACTGTCCCAGTTCCTCCGATGCTGGAACAACTTCTCTTCCGTATGTGGGAGGCACCAGCCTCGGCGCCGGTTCTTAGCAAGCGAGTCGATTCGATCTATCGACTCCGGAAGAGCCCTGGTTTTCAGAAGGCACAGCTACTACACCATTCCATGGTTGTGGAATCGGCCATGCATCGTCTGAAGAGCCAGAAGATGCACTCCACGGTGCCTCCTGGCAGGGAGGCCCGAAACCTCGATGGCGTTGGTAGAAAGTGCTTCCAGGGCTCGATGTTTGCTTGCCGTGTCCAATCCTACCAGCTGTACATGGGCATGTTCTTGCAGGATCTGGCCAAGGAGTTGGCCGGGTTCTCTGCTGGTCTCTCCGGGGAACCCTTGCAGAGATTTAAGTCGTTGTCCTCGGAGATTCGGGACTGCTCGAAGTTCATGTCCCGTGCAGCCTACAATGGCTTCGAGGCTTCGGCCCGAGTCGCGGCAGCCGGCATCGCGGCTCGACGCCAGGCATGGCTGCAGTCATTGGACCTCGAGCCATGGGTTCAGGACAAGTTGGTCGATGTCCCTTGCCGAGGTGAAAACCTTTTTGGCAAGCCCATGACCAAAAAGGCCGCTCAGCTCGAGACTGAGCACCTCACACGGACAAGGCTGTCAAGGAAGACCTCTGCCCCTTCTCATAAGAAGGGCTCGGGTAAAAAGCCCTTTTACCCGAGGAAGGGCACTGCCTACAAACAGTACCCGCAATATCAGGCCGCCCAAGCTGCCCCCCAGGGTCAGTAAGCCAAGGGCCAGGGTAATGGGCCCCATAGGCAGAGGACCTCCAAGCCTCAGGCCCCTGCTACCACTCAGCAGGGTGGGGGCTTTTGACTCCTTGAGCATAGCTTCTCCTCCACTGCTCTCCCAACCCTGCACAGGAGGTCGTCTCGCCCTCTTTGCCCACCAGTGGCCCTTTATCACCGGGGACAGTTGGGTGCTGGAGATAGTCCACAAGGGCTATGCCCTCCATTTTCACGAACTGCCTCCTCCATACTTACCAGGGGAGCCTCCCAGGCCTCCCCTGCACACAGACCTTCTCCTTCAGGAGCTTCAGGGTCTGTTGGTGGACAAGGCGGTGGAGCCTCTGCCTCCCCACTTGAAAGGTCACGTATTTTACTCCAGGTATTTCCTGGTGCCCAAAAGAACCGGTGGCCTTCGACCCATTCTGGACCTCAGGAACCTCAACAAGTTCCTAGTGAAGGAAAAGTTCAAGATGCTTACTTTTGGAACCCTTCTGCCCTACCTCCAGCAGGGAGATTGGCTATGCTCCTTAGATCTAAAGGATGCGTACACTCACATCCTCATTCATCCAGACCACAGAAAGTACCTCAGGTTCATAGTGGGAGGAAACCATTATCAGTACAGAGTGCTGCCTTTTGGCCTCACCTCCGCCCCCAGAGTCTTCACAAAGTGCCCAGCAGTGGTGGTGGCCTACCTGAGAAATCAGGGAATCTTTGTCTTCCCCTATCTAGACGACTGGCTCATCAGGGGTCAGACATGTCAGGAGGCCTATCAAGCCACCCTCAGGACTATTGCTCTTCTACAATGCCTGGGGTTTGTCATAAACTTCGCAAAGTCCACTTTGCTCCCCTCCCAGAACTTGGAGTTCATAGGGGCAAGGTTGGACTCTCTTCTGGCAAAGGCATTCTTGCCAGAAGACAGAGCCCAGAGGTTGATGGCCTTGGCAAATCAGTTTCTCTGCAGGTCCCTGGTCTCCGCCAGACTCTGCCTGAGGCTTCTAGGCCACATGGCTTCGACAGTGCATGTGACCCCCAATGCCAGGCTCCATATGAGGCCTGCACAGTGGTGTCTTCGAGCTCAGTGGTCACAGGCCACAGGCAGCCTCAGCGACAGAATAAGGGTGTCCAGACCTTTTCTGCACTCCCTCAACTGGTGGCTGCACCCAACCAATCTACTGAAAGGGATGCCTTTTCAGATTCCAGGGTACACAGTAGTGCTAACAACAGATGCCTCCCTGCAGGGCTGGGGAGCTCATTGTCTGGGCAAGTGCACCCAGGGCCTCTGGTCTCCCTGGGAAGCTGCACAGCAGATCAATCTCCTCGAACTCAGAGCTATTCGATTAGCACTCAAAGCTTTCACTCCTACCCTGGCTCACCAGTCTGTCCTGATTCAGACAGACAACCAAGTTGCCATGTTTTATGTGAACAAGCAGGGTGGGACTGGGTCCAGGATCCTTTGTCGGGAGGCTCAGGACCTTTGTTCTTTTGCCCTCAAGCACAACATGCTCTTCAAGGCTGTGTACCTTCCAGGCCAGGACAACTACCTGGCAGACAGATTAAGCAGAATACTGCAGCCCCACGAGTGGCAGCTGCATCCTTCAGTGGTTCAGAAGATCTTCCTGAAATGGGGTCTCCCTTTGATAGATCTCTTTGCCAGCCCAACGAACAAGCAACTACCAAAGTTCTGCTCCAGGCAACTGCATCCTCTGCGGATAGCAGCGGATGCTTTTCTGATATCCTTGTCTCAGGGCCTCCTCTATGCGTTTCCTTCCACGCCCTTGGTGGCCCGAACTCTCTTCAAGATTCTTCAGGACAAGGCCTCGGCCCTGCTGGTGGCTCCCAGGTGGCCGAGACAGCCTTGGTTTCCTCTTTTACTTCAACTGGCGGTGGATCCTCCACTACATCTGGGGTTGCAACCCGACCTTCTCTCACAGGAGCAGGGTTCTCTTCTGCACCCCAATCTCAAAGCTCTCAATTTGATGGCCTGGAGGCTGCAAGGGTAGTCTTGGCTCCCTGGGGCCTGCCTCAGGAGGTTGTCCTAGCCTCTAGGAAACAGTCCACTAGGAAAACCTATGCTCTCAAATGGAAGAGGTTTTCTGTGTGGTGTCAGCTATGTACAGAAGATCCTTTCTCCTATACTGTGCCAGTGGTCCTTCAGTACTTACTGCACTTGTCAAATCAAGGTCTTAAATCCAATTCTGTTCGGGTCCATCTCTCAGATCTAGCAGCTCACCACTCTCTGGTGGAGGGACATTCTCTATCTGGTCACCCCTTGGTGTCTCGCTTTCTTAGGGGCTTGCTTTTGCTCAAGCCTCCTATCCGTCCTCCTGCCCCGGAGTGGGAGCTGAATGTGGTCTTGCAGCAACTGACTCGCCCACCTTTTGAGCCGATGGCTACTTGTCCACTACGCTTCCTCTCCTGGAAGACACTCTTCCTGATAGCTCTTACCTCGTCTAGGCAAGTAAGTGAGCTTCAGGCCCTGGTCTGTGATAGGCCTTACACCAGGATTTATAGGAATAGGGTAGTCCTTAGGACTCATCCAAAGTTCCTCCCTAAGGTTGTCTCCTCTTTCCACCTCAACCAGGAGGTGGTTCTTCCCACATTTTTCCCTAGGCCTCATGAAAGCCAGGCTGAATCAGTCCTGCATACCCTGGACTGTAGGAGGGCCTTATCCATCTACCTTGACCGTACGCAGGGGCATAGAAGGGCTACCCAGCTCTTCGTCTCCTTTGACCCCAATAAGTTGGGGTTGGCTGTGTCCAAGCGTACCTTGTCCATCTGGGTGGCTGACTATATCATCTGGGCTTACAAGGCGGCTGACCTTCCTTTGCAGGGTAGGGTTACGGCCCACCGAGTCAGGGCAATGGCTGCCTCAGTGGCTCATCTCCGCTCTGTGCCCTTGGTAGACATCTGCAGGGCTGCAACTTGGTCTTCAAGCCAGACTTTTGTGGCCCATTACTGCCTGGAGAGGGAGTCCCATAGGGACAGTGCTTTTGGCCAAGCAATACTCTAGAATCTCTTTGAGGTTTAGGCAACTCCTGCCCTCCTGCCCTCTGTTGGGCTACCGGTGGAGGTTGTGTCCTTGAAAAACCTTTCTTTGTTGCTGAGACTAGAGGGAGTTCTCTTGTTCAGCCTGGGTTCCTCGGTAGCCCAGAGCTGGGGAGTCACCCATATGTGAGGACTGACTTCCTGCTTGGTCCTGGAGAAAGCGTAGTTACTCACCTGTAACAGGTGTTCTCCAGGAGCAGCAGGAATCAGTCCTCACAACCCTCCCTCCTCCCCTTGGAGTTGCAGTTGTACATAGTTTATTTTTCATTTTTGTGTGCAGCGGCAGCCAAGAAAGCAAATAGAATGCTAGGTATCATAAGGAAAGGGATGGAAAATAAAACAAAGGATATTATAATGCCTCTGTATCGCTCCATGGTATGACCGCACCTTGAATATTGTGTGCAATTCTTGGTCACCGTATCTCAAAAAGGACATAGCGTTATTAGAAAAAGTAAGAGAAGAGCCACCAAATTGGTGCAAGGGATGGAAGGCTACTCCTATGAAGACAGGAAAAATATGTTAGGGCTCTTTAACCTTGAAAATAGACGTCTGATGGTATATATTATAGAGATCTATAAATTAAAGAATTGAGTGGAAAGGATAAACGTGGATAAATAGTTTACACTATCAGAATATAGGAAGGGGACATGTAATGAAGCTACAGGGTAAACTATTTAAGACAAATAAGAGAAAATATTTTCACTCAACGTGTAACCAAACTCTGGAATCTGTTACCAGAGGATGTAGTAAGGGCTGTTAGTATAGCTGGGTTTAAAAAAGGTTTGGACAAGTTCCTGGAGGAAAGGTCCATAAACCACTATTAAAAAGGGACCCAGGATATCAATGCTTGACCAGTACAAGCATTGAGGAACCTTGGTCTTTTGGGGATATTGCTAGGTACGCATGACCTAGATTGGCCACTGTTGGAAACAGGATACTGGGCTTGATGGACCTCGGTCTGACCCAGTATGGCATGTCTTATGTTCTTATGTTCTTATGTTCTTAGCTATGTCATTTGACTGAGGTAAGATGGCACCTTTTAGGCGGGAAGGGAACCGCGCATGCGTGCCTGCATTCCCAAAGGCTTTCATAGAAAGCTGGGGAAATGCTCCGCTGGGGTTTCATTGGTGCCGATGACACCCATATGTGAGGACTGATTCCTGCTGCTCCTGGAGAACACTTGTTACAGGTGAGTAACTACTCTTTCTGATAAAAATGACCTCATTGACAGACTTGCTATGGAAATAATTTGGATCAAAAAGCATATATTGGTTTTGCAAGATAAAGGAGGTCATTTCAAAAGGCTTAGATGGCATTTTTACATTTAAAAAACTAATTGGTAATGGGACATACATGTGCCAATAGTAATTTTGGACAAGCCACTACCTACATTGCAAATCTGCAACATGCGGATTTTAAGGGGACATGTTCTGGACATGGTATGTGCAAACTTTCAAAATATCTATACGCTTTCCATTTTCCAAGGAGAATTCATCTGTATTTCAAAATCTCCTATGAATCAAGTATGAGTTAACTGCTTCTTTGAACCTGCGGTTCAAGGAGTGAAGGGAACAAATGTGTTTATCTCTCTGGCTTTAAACACCCCCTAAAAAAGCCAAAAATTTGAAGTGTGGAACTCGGCTCCTCTTTACAAAATCTGGCACTTATGGGCAATACGTTTATAAAGGAATTTTCAGGTGAATCTGCCAATATGCTCAGGTGAAATGACTCTTTCAGTTAACCTGCTCATGACAAGACGATGCGTAGGGGTGCACGCATGTTCAGGGGCATGTCAGGAGGTATGCACTCGGTTATCAGATACATACCTATGTGTGTGCTTCAGCCATGGACAGTCACTCCAGTGCCTGAGTCACTCTCAGCGTATGTGACTGCATTTTAGCTATGTATCAGGGGCTTTTGTGCAGTTATTTCATAACACATAGGTGGTTTTATGTCGCAATGCAATAGGATTCAAATAGGGGCCTCGCAACCTAAGGTGACCTGCTATGAATTACTCTCCAAATCTGTACTGGCCACAAAATTTGTCTATTATATATATACTTGCCAGCAGTCATATGTGTAAAACCTCATGTGCCGACCATTCTGATTTCAGAAAACTCACCTTTTTCATGAATACTTCTCCACACCACCCTAACTCCCCCCTCTATGCCTTTATGGACACTGCACCTTTCCCTCCCCTTCTGCCTTTAAAAACTCGCTCAATGATTTCTCTTATAATGTAAATATGTACATAGTTACCTGTTGCTACCTTGTATTCTCATTTTATATGAGTTCAATTGTAACTAAGCTCTGCTCTATGTAAAACAGCAGTGCTATGCTGTTACGTTTTTGTTACCTGTAAACCGTCTTGAATTGATGAAATATGGTATATAAAAACTTTTAAATGTAGAGCCGCCCTTTTTTTCCATGTGTTTTTTTATAAAATGGCTGTTCCCGTTGTGTATTCTGGCAAATCCTTATATGAGCCCTGCAAATTTTGAACATCCTGACTTCGACATCCCATTTCCGATCTAGACAACCTATGCAAAATAGGGCATCAAATGGATTCCAGGGTTAAAATAGGGTAGAATATGATAGTTTTCCCCTGGTAGCCGCTTCTATCATATTTTTTCTACACGCATACAGCTATTTACTCACATCCATGTAGCCAAAGCAAGACATTGAATTTATGACTCATTACAGGAGCCTTTAAGTCCTTCTGAACATACTTCTGCTCAAATACCACCTTAGCTTTATGTTCATGAGGTTTATGGTACCTCCAGCCACCAAACCTACTGTACTTCCCAGCAAATGCTTCCTTCTATCAGTGGTGCAGGGGTGCTAGGGAAAGGCAAATCATGTTTCATCCCTTTCCTATTCAAAATCAAGTCACGCAGGAGCTTTCAGTGCTCTTTATATTCCTTTGGAAGATCATCTTTTAAGTTCATGGAACTTTTAAGCTGTATTTTAAGCAAGAATAATGAAACAGATGACCAATATAAACTTTCTAGTCCAGATACAAATGTATTCATTCATACTGGATGAAATTTTAAAAAGTCCAAAACACACAGGTGGTATAGTAAAAGAAATATTTAGTGATGCTCCATCATATTGTATATTACGCTGATTACATCAGATATCTTTTGTTGTGTGTCATCACCTCCTGGTGAACCTATGGATAGTCCCTATCCCCTGCTATTCTTGGCAAAGTTTGACCAGAAGTAGATTATTGCCAAAACTGCAAACAAGGCCTATCAACGTTTGAGGACCATAAGAAAGATAAAACCACTACTCCGCCAAGACCACTTCCGCACAGTATGCCAAGCACTCATCATGCCTCTGCTTGATTATGGAAATTCTTTATATCAAGGCCTCCCCCAGCAGACCTTACACCCACTCCAAATGGTGCAAAACACTACAGCACGCATCATCACTGACACGCCAAGATCAGAACACATCACCCCTATCTTACAGCAACTACACTGGCTACCAATGGTAGCCAGAGCAAAATTTAAAATAATCTTGATCATCTTCAAGATCATCCACCATCTTTCAGCAGATGTACTACAAGAAATTGTAACAAGGAACATCAGTAATAGACCAAGAAGGAACAATTATGACAACATGATCAGCACACCTTCAGGATATCACAAGACTAAACAAAATACGTCAAGAAGAGCTCCATCACTGATGGCATCCACACTATGGAACTCCCTCCCAACGAGCCTAAGGGAATTAGAGGACATCACAGACTTCCACAAGGCCCTTAAAACCCTGCTCTTCACAGAAACCTATGAGCAGATAGACAACAGTCCCCACCAGATACACAACATCCCCCCACCCAAGCGGGACTGTAACGTATACTCCACTGCAAGCTCAATACTTAACCAACCCAGCTAGACTCACGACACCATCCTGATAAATGTAACCCTCAAATTGTGTTGTCTTAATGTTGTTAAATATCCTCATGTTAAATGTTGTAAAGCACCCACATGTTGAATGTAACCCAATTGTGATGTGATGTAACCACTTTGATTGTAGGATAAGGTGGTATACAAGTATGTCTAAATAAATAAATAAATTACCAGGCCTTTTGTCTACAGTACCTGATATTCCAAGGTTGCCTCCCATCCAAGTGCTATCCAGGACCATCCCTGCTTAGCATCTCAGAATCAGGTTCATGCAGATTGGCATGGCCATACTCCTCAACTCTTTAGGGTATGTGTGCCATTGAGTCAATGCTGACTCCTAGTGACCCAGCACCTGGCTTTTCTTGGCAAGGTGTGACCAGAAGTAGATAGCCAGGCCTTCCTTCTGTACAGTAAGTCTATAGCCCCTGGCATTTCAAGGTGGTCTCCCATCCAAATACAAGCCAGGCCTGAGGCTCTTAGTTTCTGAGATCAGCCTAGATCAGAACCCATTCAGGGTGATGAAGCTTCATCAGATACCTACCTACAGTAATCTTAAGTTATTATCATAACTGCTGGTATCTGAAGTAATCAGCATAAATATATGATTTCTTCGTTATAATTTATTTTATCACCTATATAGTTTGGAGTTTGCTTATTGGTGATTTATTGGTTTTGTTTTTGTATTTTCCACTGTAATTAGAAAAGGACAGTGAGCAGTTATATCTGCTGCAGCACACCATCAGTCCACTTAGTGACTGGCCCACGGCACCTCCTCTCCCGTTTTAAGGGTTTAGTCTCTTCCAGTTCAATTAGATGTCTCAAGGTCATTAGCTATTGTTCACTTAAAGTAAAAGAAGTGAGCAGTGGTGCTTGTAGTCTTTACACCTTTCTTAAAGGCCAATATATAACTGCTGAGGATCAGGGAGGATAGGGAGGGATAATTCCTTGTTTGTTTCTTGCTTAGACACTTTCATTTAATTAAAAAATGACCCAGCAGCAAAATTTCTGAAACAGAGCATGGCTTTAGCCTGTGAGAAGGGCACTCTGTGAACAAACGTTTGCAATCCTAGTTTTTATAAAACTAATGGCCATGATACTAAAGTGAGACAATGGGACATCTTACCCAATAGATTAGACATTATTGAGCCTTTTGAAGTCCTCGGTAGATCCCCACCCATGATCTGGCAGGGAGAGGGTTGAAAAATGCCAGATCAGACCTGTTAGTGCTGTTTCCTGTGGGACTCAACTATAGCTAGTGTAGTCCCAACTGGGAACGAATGGACAGGATCTTTTTTACATAAACTATCAGCTAGAGAAGCACAGTGGAGCAACCTAGAAACTAGCTTGTGACAGAGCAAGTTAAAAAAACAAAGTGTTGTTAATTCCTTAACTCTGGATTAGAAAGTGAAGGGTAGGCTATTGGATTTCTTAACCTTCAGGGCAACCTACTAAGACTGGTCTACTTATATTGTTTTCAGTACACGGTGGACATATTTGTGAGTTTTTGAGGGGACCAGGTGTGTGTGGATGATTGTCCTTTTAAACTGTAAGTCCTTAAGAGCAGAAATTCATATAATGCAACTTTCAATTCATTATGAGCCCGATTCATGAAGGGGCATGTCCGGGCCGTCTGGACGGCCTCAAGCAAGACGGGCCTGTTAGGACCTGATTCATAGACATTTTGTTCCCGCAGTGTACAGAATCGAGCCCGTGGATGGCCAGGTGTGCCCCTGCTGCCTGTGGGGTTATCCTCCCAGCAGGCACCCCTGACTCCTATGCCTTAGACTACCCGACCCATGCTGACCTGCTGGGGCCTGGATTGGGTAATGGGGACCCTCTGCACCCAGCCCCAGGGGAGGATCCCCGGACCTGATTACTGGATAGGAGCTGCTTATTCCACTTCGAGGTGGAATAAGCAGCAAGTCCCCTTTGAAACAGCAGGACGTACAGGGCTGTGACCTGAATCAGCCCTGTATGTCCTGCTGGGCTGGTCCGTCCACACTCTGCCCAGATCCCATACCCTCCAGCCCCCCGCCGGCTCTCCCTGTCCTGCTGCTCAGGACATATGGGGCAAGCTAGAGAGGAAATTGAGCCCAGATGCTTGCGGGGCTGTACGTCCCGCCAGGACATGCAGTCCTGCAACCCGCATCTCAGAAACGGGCCCTATTTCTTGCTAATTTTGCTTCCCAACAGTACGGTCTTGAATATCCACTAATGTTCTTCAAAGGTGTTTAGGGGACTGTCAGCACATTTCTCCCCACATGGAACTGATCCAGGGGCTGGCAGCTCTTGCAGACTTTGGGGGCCCCCCAAATGATTAGATAGCTGGAGCAGCACCAGATGGGGAGAAAGGTGTCAACGGTCATCTATGCAGCTTAAAGGTAAGTTAGGTAACCATCCCAACCTAATTTACTATTGGAGCATTTCTTCGATGTTCTGTATCTAGATTATTGCAATTTTGTACTGCTGGGATTATCACTTTGAGAATTACAGTATTTACAGCTTGCACAAAATACAATACGGCTTGATCAAGTGTCCCTAGCATTAAGGCTGCATTGGCTACTGGTTTGTCAGTACATGCAGTATAAGGTTTTATTATTGACCTTTAAGGTATTGCATGGGATGGTGCCATATTATCTGACGGCGTGCATTGAGCCTTATGGTATCTAGGAAAGTGTTACGATCACAAGCAGGGCATATACTACTAGTTCTGTGTGCCCAGCTTATGAAACAGGAGGGGCGCCATTCTCAGGCCTTTACAGTGCAGACCCCTCAACCATGGAACTCATTGTCCCTTAATTTACTGGGTAGTGGGGATATGAAAGATTTTAAACAAGGTCAAAAAAATTCAGCTATTTAACAAAGCTTAAGAAGATGGTGGGTAAGTTTTACTTTGGAGTCATGCTGTGATCTAGGAATTGGTGGGGGCTGCAGTATTTATATATTTTTTGCATTTATGTATTTTGCATTTTTATGTTTTTTTTGGAGGGGGTCTGAATTCTTTTATGAATTCTTAAAAACCACTTAGAACATTTGTCATAGCAGTTTCTAAATGTAAACAAATAAATTAACAAATGGATATGTGCTTTATGAACTCATACATTAAATGACTGTTCCCTAATGTGTTTGCTGATGCACCTATATTTTATATTAAATAATCCAAGCAATAGTAATAACCATTACAGCTGTTCCTTCTGATTAATTACTGAGTAGGAAGAACCAACTCTCAAGGAAAATATTTTCATTTTATTTGTATAATGTGTATGTTTGTGCATTGTGATTATATATTCTTTTTTTGTGTTCATCATTGTTTTATTGTTATTTCTTTTGTATGCTGTAAAGTGTCTATAATAAAGAATTGGCAGTGCATATTATCCCCATCCCCGTGCCTTCTGCTTCTACATACAAGTCACCTTCACCCATATTTTCTTAAAAAGGGCAAAGATCATTTCACTGTTTTGAGCAGAGGCACTCAGTGCTTGGTTTCCATCCTCTTGCTATTTAGAGATCCTGTAGACATCTCACAGTCCTTTTCTGGATTCCATCACCATTTTTGTCTCCACTACCTTCTCCAGGAGGGCATTCCAAGCAAATGATGGTAATAAGGAACAAGCAAGCAAATATTAGCACTAACCATAAAAAAAGAGCAAACCACATTGCACTTTTTCTCCAATACATTCATTGCAAGTCAATCTTTTACCTTGGAAGTGCCTCCAATTCAATTATCAGCTGCTTGTTAGGGTTTGGCATTGATTTCAGATATGCATAATCTCCAAGCGTTCAGCCATTCCATTAATTGAGCTCACATGCTGACTTCCATTGGTACAGGAAGGAAGGTGTTCTGTTCCCTTCTGTTTGATCAGAGTGTGGTTTCCAAAAAGGAGATTGTTGAGAAGAACTACTAAGGTACACCCTGTTTAAACCCAAGCTTGCACTTTTAATGTTTTTTTTTTAAAGGGCATAGACTAGTCCTCTGGAAACTCTCATGTGCTCAGAAACACACTAGGAGATCCCATGAATAAAAGCTGATTGTGCAGTTGCACGCATTGTGAATCCAGATGACAGTGAATATTGTTAGCCTACCAAAAGCAGAGGTTGCTGGTAGAAGTGACTATGAAGAAAGGTCATTAACAATCGCGAAAGCTTTCATCTTAAAACATTCCTTAACCTTCTAATACTATCACCTGCCTTAATAATTGTTATACCGAGTATTAAGCATTTTCCCATCGACATGTGAAATGGCATTTTAGAAAGGACATCAAGGTAAAATCTGGGACATCGAGAGCAAAACGTCTAAAAAAAAAAAAATGGCAGGGATATTTATGTTACAGCCTGATGTTAGCAACTTGGATGTCCCTGAAATGGACAGGTGCATGGACGGCCACATCGATGTCCCTGCTGCAAGCACTTGGGGTGGGGACATTTACACTATGCTGAATGTATGTCCATACAAGCTGCAGGGAGCTGTATCAGCATGCTAAACTGACAGCAAGTGCCCCATTTCCCTGCAGTTTTCATTATCATCACCAAAAGTATAGGGCATTTCAGAGTAACTTCCTCTCTGTCACAGGCGATGGAACGGGGTAGGTCACACAGGCCCTGGCCCCACCAAACATTTGCCCGCCAGCCACAGAGAGCAGACGTGACCGCGGCAGACTCCCGTCTGCCCATGGAAGATCGGATCCCTGCGAGCAGGCAGGAGTCTTTGCAGTGATCGTGGTGGCCTTTCCCTCATGCCTGTGGGGATCTGATCTCTCACAGGTAGACAGGAGTCTGCGGTGGTCACAGCCTTTCCCTCTTGCCTGTGGGGATCTGATCTCTCACAGGTAGACAGGAGTCTGCGGTGGTCACAGCCTTTCCTTCTTGCCTGTGGGAGATGGGACCCCTGCAAGCAGAACAGAAGAGGAAAGCCATGTGGGGCTAGGGGCAGAGTTAGGGTAGATCTTTGGGCAGAGTTGAGGTGAAGTAAAGGCAGAGCTTGACCTCCCCAATCAAGGAGGAATTCTGTGACCCCCTGCTCTCTATGCCCTGTGTGAATGGCAGAATGAGTGATTTTCAGATGCCTATTTGTGCCCTGTTGCAGGAATAGACATGAATAGTCCAGCTAGTGGGTGGAGATGTGCTTGCTACTGAAATCTGGCTTGCACATCCAACTTGCCCAGAACACCCCCAGCCACATCTCTGCCATCCCCTTCACAACTTGGATATCCTCACACTGGGAACCTTTAAAGAACCAGCTTCTAAAGTTGCTCTAGAGATGTCGTCTCTGTGATTTGGATGCCTGCATTTCTGTTTTCAGATGACCAAAGTATGAATAGGGCTTCTAAAATAACCCCCAAAGGGGTTTTTGGACTTCTCACAAAGGATGCCTAGGTAAGAAGTCTAAAAGCATCTATTTTATAAAGGCAACTAGGTGCCTATGCGTTTTTAGAAAATAGGCTCCCAGGTCCTGTTCCGAGGCAGGTGTTAATGTCTGCCTCTGCTCTGCAAAAACTACACATCCGGGAATCTGCACTAAGGACATTTCCTGTGTCATTTCAGATCATTTTAACTAAAAACAAGAGGAAAAGCCAGAAATTTCGGAGGGGTTCCCATGTCATCAATGTTGCACAGAATGGCTTAATAGTATCACCTACTGACATCACTGCCCCCAAAATAAAATAAAAAAATAATAATAAAATGAAAAATCTTGTAAGCGACATAGGAAACCAAAAAAGCGAAAATATTTTGGCCTGCATGCCCCTAATGTCTACATGTGCTGTGGATATATGTATGCATCATTTTGTCAGCGTGCACACTTACATATGAGTATAGCAATGGCCAATTTTATAAAAGGTCTTTCCAATCTGTCGAAGAGGCTGTATACATAAAAAACCTTACCCCCCAAGGGGATCATTTTCTAGCACAGTGCCAATGTCACCTATATTATGCTTATTTCATCAAGGCACCTATATGCTTTTATTAAGAGGCTCAGAGAACTAGCCCCAAAAGTGTACAAATTCTCACATACAAATTTTCACCTGCTCTAAGAAGTGTGCACTCTATGGGGCATGTTTACTAAAATGTGGCAGCTTGCTGCAAAACTTAGCGGTCTGTTTACTAAACAGCGATAGTGGCAACCATGTGAAATCAGAGCCGCGACCCCATTTTATTCAATGGGGCTGTGGTAACGATTTCTCATGATCGCCGCTATCGCTGTTTAGTGAACAGACCCCCTTAGTGTGGGGGTGGCACCGGACCCACGCTAGCAAATGCAGGCGTGCCTGTCATGTCCTGTGTGGTTAACGCAGATTCCACTCCACTCACTTTCTAAGATGTTTGCCATGATTACTGCTGGCGCACTTAACCCCAACCATTGACTGCACCTGTGCTAAGCGCAATATTAAGACTCCCGGGTTAATCGCAATGCGCATGCTCTGCCCTGGACCAATCAATCTCTTCCCCAACCCGCACTAAGCAGTTAGCCTGGAATTATTAGACTGTGAGCCCTTTGGAGACAGGGAAATGCCTACTATACCTGAAGGTAACTCACCTTGATCTCCCCCTGGAAAGGCGGGAGCAAAATATTACAAATAAAATAAATTATTATCACTGCTGCATATTTAGTGCACAGTAATAGTTACCATAGCAACCTTGGCGCATACTAAACCCATGTTAACCATTAGGGCAATTTAATAAACATACCAATACGTGGGGTTTTTACATATCTTATAAAATACACATGCACATCACAACTTTGTCCCTGCACCACCTAAACTGCACCGTTGGGCGTACCAATACTCAGTGTGTTTTTATGCACACCTATTCAGCCATGCAGTTCTACAAGAGCTCTTTCTGCGTATTAAACATTGAGTCGATGTCGACTGTTGGCGACCCTGTGGATGGTTCTCCTAAACTGTGCTTTACATGCAGAAAACTCTTTATAAAATCTCCCCAAAAGGCAAACGCTATGGTAGATCTGGCTGAGATCCAATTTCAGGACTTCAACATAGCGTTGCGATACTTAGAAATGTATGTGTATTTCTTTGCAGTATGACATGTGTCTTTGTTTTTAAATTCATAAATTAAAATGGACGAAACAGAAGGAGGTTTGACAATTGCTCTCTCAAGCAGGGACAGGACTGGAGTGGAATCATAAATGATGGCAGCGGCAGATTATTCATGGAACCTTGGAGATAATCTAACCCTGTAAAAAATGGAATGACATCTGCAGGTCAATGGAACACATCTGACAGCTGATGAAGCTCCTGTCTGATGATCAGCTGGTGAGCGCTCTTAAAGCAAAGTTACAGAACATAAAACACATATATTGAGGGCGAGAGGACTCCATGCACTCTGCTGCAAATGAACCAGCACCGATTCAGGCCCAAACAAAATATCAAGCACTTGGATGCACAGGGAGGGGGGAGGGTGTCTCCCACTTTTGGCCACATTAACATTTAAAGGGCAAGCGCTAAAAAAAAAAAAACCACTCCATAGGTCCTCCTCCCCCTAAAGCAAATATGCTCCCCCTAACATCACCCCCATGCCCCAGAGACAAAGAGCTTGCCACATCTCACTGGAAGACCCTCTAACCTCTACTCTCCAGGTCCCTGGTGGCCTAGGGGAACCCATCAGGAGCGATCCCCTCTTGCTCCTGCTGGACTGGCACCATGGTACTACTTCTAGGAGTCAAGCTGCCATATAAGGGCCTTTTACCACAGCCCTGTCCTCTCCCTACACATACACACACTTGGTTTGTCTCTGCAGCTCAGTCTTACTTATGTTTGCTCTTCCCTAGCTCTGGAATGAACTCACCCTTGTAGTACGCCGGACCCCCTTGCTCTACCTTCACAACCCATTTGAAGACATACTTCATCAGAGTCATGTCACTGGATCAGTAAAATAAAACCCACCTCGTCTGTGCCTTACCACAGTACCATTCCTGCAGCAAAGGGTCTTGAAAGAGAAGCTCTCTCTATGCTTTCTCTTAGTCATGTGTGCATTTGTGTTAGTGTTAGACACAGGAAGTGTTTGAGATCACAGGAGGGCTGTATTTCCATGAATGAGCAGGAAATGCTTGTGCAATTTGTCAAGTTCCACACTTATTTTTGTGAGTGCACATGTCCATCATTTCGTGATGCATCTGTGCATTTCATAGCAGATTGGAAAGGGTAGAGATGAGGTATCTACTACTATTGTCATCGAGTTATGCATAGTGATTGTTGAAAGCTATAATTGCTGTTTAATTTTTATGTAGCACTGATCGTGCATGGAGACCTCTACAAGATAAAAATAGACTTGCCAACAATGGATTCCAAATAACGATCAATACAAGTAAAACAAACACGATAGGTATGGCAGGTTGAAGTCCCCGACCGTAAGAACTTATAACGCAAATGTGAAGACTCTGTGGTAACTGTTGTGGTGCCCAGTGTATTCCCATACAACTGTATTTCTATTTGATCCTTCATTGTTGAAGGAATTTTTAAGCTAGACACAGAATGGTGACCAAGCTTTTGCAGAAAATCATTTGTCAAATGCAAATTAGCTGCAGAAAAGATGAAATCACAGCTCCTCGAGCCCAGTTAATTGCAGAATTGGGATATTTCTTGGCTTAATTTTGAATAAGTAACATTCATTTTAGAACATCCTTACTACCTATGTTTACAGAAAATCTCACAGTGAGGACTCTAAACTATTGTTCAGCTCCCTGGTCACATTAAATTATATTTCCGCACACAAGCAGCTACCTGCATATCAAATAGCATTCATGTGCTCTGCCATCCAGCATCACCTTTCAAGATACTGATAAATGTGCTGACAGACAAAGGCTAATAGGCAGACTGCACCGACTCAGTTTTTGATGACACAGTACAAATAATAAGATGAGAAAGTTTAGACGGAATGATAACGAATGTACAGAAAGAAAGGTCTATTTCAAAGACGAAAGGAAGCACAAAAAATATTTTATTTTTCAAATTCTGGGTCAGGAAGAATAAAAGATTGTAAAAATGAATGACAATGAAATACACGGAAGGTGGTCTTCCATGATCTACCTCTCCATCCATTACAGATAGCTGGATTGGTTTAGGTTGGATTGGCTGATTCAAAGTTCGCACAAGTATTAGATCTAGTTCCTAAGCATGGCGAGCCGGCAGAGACCCATCTATTTCCAGCACAGTGCATGTGAAAATAGGCAGCAGTTTATTCTTTAGAGATTTCCCAATGATTTTTCCATTCCCGAAGGACTGAACAGCAGGAACAGAGCCCAAGAGCTTCCTTTTTCTCTTGACTCAGATGATTAAGGTTATTGGATCTGAAATGTGACTATCAGCTTTACTGAGTCATGAACTTTTGTGTCACTGAATTGTTGCAATTATATGAAACATACCACAAGCTCAAACCCACCTCCCACTTGCTTCACCAAAAAAAAAAAAGGCTTGCGGTACTTTACCTGGAAAAAGTTACGTCACATGGGAAAAATGGTTCAAGTTTCCTTTTCTTGCAGTGCTCCTAAAGTGTCTGGTGATTATCGGAGAACTCCTGGGCTCAGGGTATGAAGCTGTTCGTGCAATGTATCTGCCATACAGCACAGACCATGAGTCTACAAGGACAAGCGCTTGAGTAAGAACCCAGGGCTCCAAGAGAATACTAAACACACCTGTCACTGCTTATTCTTTATGTCCTTTCTTTTCGAGTTTATTTTTGAATTTTTTTTTTCGTCTTTGTTGATGCTGCCGTGTTTCCTGATAGGAAATGATGAAATGGCCAATACATTAAAAAATGGTAATACTAAATCAGGTGCTAAGCCATAAATTTGGACTTTTGAGATCCAAGTTACCGGTGAGGAGCGTTTTACTCCTGAAATATTACAGCAGTCATCAGTTTGCTATAAAAAATGAAAGCAGTTTAACTCTGCAATCCACAGCTGGAAAATATGTTGTTCTTGTTTAAAGGTTATGCCCTGCCCATGGGATACATTAAAACGTACAGGAGAGACTTGCTTTGCTATATATTTAAATAAGTACAACATAATTCTTTTCCACAATAATTTACAAATACTTTTAAATATAGCTTTGTTCTCTGGGTATATAGTGGTATGATACTTGCTTTTCTCAAAAGATCAAATTATAGCCAATACATCAAATTAAGAAATTTCTTCTTTTTTTTTTGTAACCGCCAGACACATGTTAAACAGTTCAGCCAAAATTTACTTTCTCTGAACTATGGTATGAAGAGAATATGGACAAGGTTTTCTTTGTTGTTATGCCCCACTGTGTGTTTGTACGGTGTACAGATGTTTTTGACCTCATTTTTTAAGTGCTTTCAAATCAATGCTGACTCCTATACAAATCCCATTAAATTGTAGTCTCTAACATTCAGGTTAATAGATATCAAATGGTGGACCTCTTATTCTTGTGACTCTCAGGCCCTTAGACTTGGCCACCACATAAACACAGAATACAATTTTTTATATACTGCTTTATCCTTCAGTGAAAGTGATTTACATTGGAATTTAAATTTGGTAATGTACATTAAATGGGGTCTTGGATTTTTTTCTGAGGCAATGGAGGATTAAGTGACTTGCTGAAGGCCACAAGGAGTACTAGTGGGAATTGAACCTTGGACTCTTGGTTGCTAAACCAGGGCTCTAACCATTAGGCTACTCCTCCACACAATAAAAAAAGGAAGTGTTA
The DNA here is from genome assembly GCA_033557465.1 of Ichthyophis bannanicus. NCBI lineage: Eukaryota > Metazoa > Chordata > Amphibia > Gymnophiona > Ichthyophiidae > Ichthyophis > Ichthyophis bannanicus. The sequence continues at coordinate 109,827,279 of CM066049.1, read as the reverse complement.
ATTCAAAGTTCAGACCCCTTTCTGATGACAAACAATCATTTTAAAAGATCAGGCGTGTGCTCAAATAGGTGCTTATAAAAATTGCCCCAGACTATACACACACAAAAGGCAGGAGGCAGGGTCTAGTGGTTGGGGCAAGTTACCTCAGGCTGGAGGGCCAGGGGTTGGAATCCTTGGGCTAGAGGAACTGGGGTTTCTAGTCCCACAGGTGCTACTTGTGGCCTGGGGCAAGCCACGTTACCTTCCACTGCCTCAGGTACAAAACCAGATTGTGAGCCCTTCAGGGACAAGGGAAATATATATGCAGTACCTGAATGTACACTGCTTGGATCTCTATATAATCCCAGTAAAATAAATAAGTAGAACCAGCTTCTTAGACATTCTCTGGATCAGTGAATGGGTGGAGCAAGGGAGATCCATTCTTGTGCTCATATGTTCCAAGGCACATACATGAACACAGGTGTAACTGTGCTGGAGCTCTCGGGGACACAGTTTTATGCCTTTCCTGCCCAAGTGTCCAGTTATAACGTTACCCTCCCTCTGTCTATAGTGAAATGCTTAGTACATCTGGCAGAATGACATACGAGATAAATCTTATGGTTCAAATTACTCTTTCCAAGCATTTGACTGACAATTTACAATTATGCACCCTGCTCTTTCCATGTTGCCTGTATGTATGAGCAGGGCTAACCCAACCACTAGGCAAATTAGGTGGTTATCTAGGGCAGCAGCTTCTGGTGGCAGCAAAGAATAGCTACAGTCAAAGCAAGGCATGGAGTCCTGGTAGCCCCACAAACTCGAGTCATCAGTGGTACTTTTACCTAAAGGCAGGACAGGCAGTGTACAGACTGTTCATAAGGCCTCCTGCCTTGTAAGTGGCTTTTTGAGATCTACCTCATTATGTATGTTTACAAAATAAATTCAATATTTAATAGCCTGCTGTTCACATACTGTATGCATTTTTATAAGATTTGTATTTATTTATTTATTTAATGGTATTTCTATACTGCCTTATCATACAATCAAGGCGGTGTCACAGCAATACAATCAATAGTAGTGGAAGGGTATTTCATGCAGTGAAAATGTCATGATTTGCATGTAAGAGGTTAGTGTAACAGATTAGGTTGAACTATGTACATTGCGAGCTATAGTACAGCATGAGCTATAATACATTGTTCTATACAATTAGGGTTTAAGATATATCATGAGCCGTTGAGCATTTTCTTATCACGGTTGGGAGGGGAAGGTGGTGGTTCCTGTTAGTATGATTAAGTAACATGTCTGTAGTGTTCTATGAACAGCGTTGTCTTCAGCTGTTTGCGAAAGTCTTTGAGGTCAGTTGTCAAAGATTGTTTCTGGAGGGATGGTGCTGAGATCGGGACCAGCCCAAGGGTTTCTGCCACCCTAGACAGAAGCCCCAGCTGTGCCCCCCCCCCCCCCGCATGCTGAGCCATGCTACTGCTGATACCGGCAGCGGGGTCGGGGGGGGGCACAGCTCAGCTCGACTCAGCAGCAGGCCATGTGCTTCGGAAGACGGCCTGCCGCTTCTCACCCCCCTACAACATAACTTTGGGGATTCAGAAGTGGCAGGCTATGTGTGCCGAAGCATATGACCTGCTGCCGAGCCTAGCTCCCCCCCCCCCCCCGCCAGAATCTGCAGTAGTGGGGGATAGTAGCGCGGCACAGCTCAGCATGGGGGGGAAAGGTGGCATGGCTTGGCATGCTGGGGGGGGGGGGGGCGGCAGCAGGCCACATGTACCAAAACACATGGCCTGCCACCCACCGAGATCTATTGTCCTAGACAGCCACTTAGCATGCCTAGTGGACGAGCAAGCCCTGTTTGAGATGATTAAAATTGAGTTTAATAATCAAAATCTTGAAGGGGAACACTAGGGGTCTAAAAGCTAATTACGAGAGGGCACATGGCTGAAATTTCACTAAGGCCACCTAAAACCCTTGCACTGGTCCTGCCTATGAGTTCCAGATGGGAGGCGATTTTTGGCACACTGTAAGTATTAAAAAGATCACCAAAATCAACCCCAACATACTCTAAGCTTAAAGTCCTGTCATGATATATGCAAAACTAACCCATTTGCAGACATTGCCCTAAGAGCACTTACGCTACGTATGTAGTTTCATTCATAGTGATTTCTTTTTTCAGTGCATCTGCTTTCTAAAGACTATTGATTGTCTCTTCACACCTATTCAGGGTTTCTGTCCCTCACTGGACTGCCTATTGCAAACTGCAGAGACCTAACTTAGTCTGTCTCCAGACTCTTGCAGGCTACTTAAATTAGGTCTTACTGGCTATGTCTGGGACAGTTATTGTTATTCATTTTCCATGCAGTCAGTCAGAAAATGTTTAAATTTTTCTTTTTTGCTCCAGTGTGTGGAGCCCAGTCACCCCATCACAGTGTTCCTGTTCCTAAAAGCTTGCAGTTTTAAGTATGTGCACAGCAGAAAAGTAAGTTATTTAAAGAACTTGTGTGAGGAACACAACCACCATCCCCAAGCAGAACAATTCCTTATTTAAATGAACCACACTGGGAGCCCAAGCTCTTGGTTAACCATCTCAAGCTCTGACCTTCCCCGGCCCTACTTAAGGGAACATTGATAAGTCTCACTGCAGATTTCAAGAGCTTTTATTGGACTAACAAAAAAAAAGTTGTAATTCTTGTGACAGAGCATCCACAGAGCATCAAAAATGCAACATCCTTTATACAGTATTCCATTTCCCAGATAAATTTAGCCTGCACAGAATCTAGTTGCAAAGTCTTCAGGCCAGTCATGCCCATGGGCACAGTTTTCCTTTGAAAATGTGAACAAAGTCCACCCATGCACTTTACCCCAGGGCATACTCTCAGCATTGCTAAAGTTTCTTTGTTGCACCTGATTTTTCCATTTGCTAACCTTTTCTATGCTATGCACAGCTATTCCAGTTGAAAGGAAGTTCTGCTCTCTGACAATCACACTGTACCTACCAAATCTCAGGAAAATCTGGAACTGTGGCAGACATTCAGTGTCACAAAATTCAGAGGGCATTTTGCCTCCTTTCCTAGGGGTGAAAGATATATTTAGAATGGTAACTGAACCGATGACACCATCTTTTACAAAAACTACAATTTGTTTTTACATGTTTAGGAAGCATAAGTATCAAAGGCACTTCCATGTGTAATGCAGTGGTTTACACACACAATTGTTTAACTGATATGCAGATAAGCATAAGAGCGTGAGCCTTACCTGCATATTTGGAGTTGGGTTTGTACTTATGTGCATACTTCTGAAAATGTGAGAGTATGTGCCAAAAGAGGGGCTTCCCAAGTAGCAAGAGTAAATGCAAATGTGAGAAGTAGAATTTTACAAATGATGTCCAAGTGCAATCTGGGACGTCCAAGCCAGAATGTCTTAAAAAAAAAAATAAATAAAAAAAAAGCAGACATCCAAACTCAGGCACCATTTCACAAATGTGGACATGCCCCATATGGACACCTGTGGGGCGGCTGCATACGCATTACTGCAATAGTACACCAGAGTGTGGACATCTAGGAACAGTCTAACGGCGAGAGTAGTGAGCTAGGACCAGGGAAACCAGCATTCAAATCCCAAAGCTGCTGTCGCTGTGATTGTGCTGAGTACTCGGCATGATGGACTGATTTCTCCTCTACACCCTCTGGAAGTTTCATGATCAAAACGAGATTTTCTCAATGCCTGTTCATACCTGGAGTAGGTAGAACCTTAGTTGTGATGCCACATCTCCAGGATATTTCTGAGAACAGGCAGTGACCTCCAGGTTCATAGGAACGCCTCCACCACACCCCCGTCCAGACTTGAATGTCCACAGACCTGGTTTCTAAAATGCTTCTGGAGACGGCTCCATGCGTTGGACATCTTGATATCTGTTTTCAGACATCCAAAGCACAAATAGGGCTTCTAAAATAACCCCTATAATATTCAAAGAAAACATACTCACATACTTTCATTGTAAATATCCAGCAAAGTCCACCCAGTGAAAAGCGTGTTTGTACTTTTTATCCATGCATACAGTAATAAAATTATCCCCTTACTGAGCAGATGTATTACAAAACGGGCTCTCCTGTTTTAATTCTCAGTGCTGGTAAAGCTGAAAGCTTTCATACATATGTATATCCATCTTTATGCTTTTATGAGCATAATGTGGGCTTTTCAAAATAGTACACTATAGCAAAATTAAATTGAGAGAAAGATGCAATTTGAATACTGATTGGAGCTTATCCTTTGCTATTACTAGCAGGCTTGATCGCATTCCAATATTATCCTTCTCGCTGCCTTCCCAGCTAATGGGTTGTCTCATACCAGCAAGGGTTTCTCCGACTTTTTTGCAAACAGAAAAATAATTTCTAAACAAGCGGAAGCACAGAATGTACAGAGATCCCTTTGGGATCTCTAATGCTAAAATGACGATGTCCTCAAAATGCATGCACTTTTTTCACTGGGGAATTTTTCATTCTGCGCTTAACAGCAGAGCTGTTTGAAAAATAACTGGAAGCAGGGCCAGGTGTTGGCATCTTAGATAAACCTTTAGCTTTATGCCCACCCACCTCCACCCCCTCCCCCCGGCTGTCAGAATCCATTGTTTAGCTTTGCATGCCCTGCTTGTTGCCACCCCCCCCAAGTAGTGTGTCTAATGGTTGGGCCAGCCGTGTGCATGGTTCCGAGGGAAGTGGTGACATTCTTTCACAGCTTCGACATGCCTGTCATTGCTTTCAGGTTACATGTTCCGTTTCTGCATTCACAGTCACAGTTGTTTGGATGGAAGCAAAAGTTTGGTTAGAAGTCCACAGGTTCTGAAAGTCCACATATATTTCGAGCCTCTGCAAGGAGACTATTTTCACCAAGAGAAATCTAGCCAGTAGTTACCCAGCTAAACCCCTTTGAAAACTGTCGCTCGCAGTGTACTAGCAAGATGATATATGCGGGTCTATAGCATGTCCATTCAAAGTCCGAAGAGAGATGAACATGGTAAAGAACCTCAGAGTTTCAGATGCTCAAAGAGATCCTATCTCTGAAGTTAGGGAAAAGGAGTGGAGGGGTCACCGAATGGTTAGAACAACAGATTGAGAACTAGGTAAACCAGGTTCAAATCCCACCACTGCTCTTAGGCAAGCCACTTTGCCTTCCATTGCCTCGTGTACAAACTTAGATTTAAAACCCTCTGGGAAGAGGAAAATACCCTTCTGTGCCTGAATGCAAATTACCTGGAGCTTCTGAGAAAGACAAGAGCTAATTCCAATCTAGTCAAGAAAAATTAAATCTACTAACATTATTGGTGGTAGCAATCTGGCTAATACTATACCAGGGGTTCTTCCACAAGATTAGCATTCATTAGCTTCACAAAAATGGCCTCAAATGAATTAAGCAGAGTAAAATTGGAATTTCATAAGAAATTGAAATCTTATTTATTTACTCATTTATTTTCATCTATAATTTTTATGTTATTATTTTTATGATGTATGTTTATTGAACTATTTATGTTTATTTTGACCCCCTTAGAACACTGGTGCATGTTTGCTAAAGGTTAAAACGTGTTCATAAAAGTTAAAGGTATTAAGTGTTGCCATAGAAATAAAAGACTCATAACATGTTTACTAAGAGCTGTGCCACTAGCACACAACTGGCCCCAAAAATGAGCATGGGGTTGGTGTTTGACCCACGCTAAAAAACTGAAGGTGTGCCAAGCATGTCCCCATGTTGCTTGCGTGGGTATTGTGCTGACCCTGAACTTGTTACCTTGGTGTGTTCAGCGCAGGTGTACCTAACGCCACCCACTGAGGTGGCAGTAAATATACTCAGGCTAAGTGCTACACTGCTGGGGAGCATGTGCTAAAAAATCCTTTAGTCTCTTCCCCAACCCATGCTACTCGAGTAACATGAGATTTTTAGCAAGGCCTCATTGTCAGCACGCAGTACTCTTTACCGCGGCGCACTTGCCACACACTGAACCACCAGCTACCCAGTAGCGCACTTTAATAACCTTGCTGGGGGCCGGTGGAGAGGGAGGTGTTATAGTTAGAAAGCAGCCACTGAGGAATATTGTCAGCTGTCTGAGAAATCACATGAGCAATGTCGGCACAAGCAATCTTCCCCTCTAGCCCGATGCTTCAGAAGTTCAAACATATCAGAACAAGGAAGCAAGAGAATGGAACCAAAAACTGAATTCCAGATGCCGCTTGGATTCATCCATAAGGAAGGCACCTACTTATATTGCCAAAGAAAATAAAATGGCCAGGAACTAGAGAGGGTTAAAAAAATAAAAAAGATAATAACCTTACTGTAGGCAAATAGAGCATCACATAAGTCAATACTGCCGTACCACCTACAAATTTTTATTTCAAAATAAGATTTTTCTCCAGCATTTTAAATAGTTCTGGAAAGTATTTATGATATTTAATTTGCATTAGGACAATTGATGTACAGTGGAATGTGCTATTAACATGATTTACACCAGCTGAACTGACATAAATTGAACATTACAAAAATTGAGCCTATAAATTGAACTATTATGCTTAAGGGGCTTCCTGTAAAACATGGACTAGGGATTCAGCAGTCACCCTGAGCCTAACCCAGTCCTTAACAGCTTTAGGTTTTATGCCAGAAATAAATGTTCATAACCTACAAAAAAAAGCCATTTTAAATCTTTCGACTATACCTGCATCCAAAGGGCCATTCTTGGGATATCACACTTCTAATGTTAACTCTCCGACTTTCTCCTTTAGCTGGGCAGCAGAATTCGGCCATACATTTTGTCATTAAACATAAAAAAAGAGTAGAAAATTAGTTCTGCCTCGGCAGACGCTGCTTTCTGTCGGCAGATTATATCCACATTCCTAATTACAAGCCGCGCTCATCTTTCTCAATGACATGAACTTCAAAGGAAAGTTCTCTCTCCTTTCTTCTCCTCTGAAGCTTACTAAAAATGGCTCAGTGTATTGAACTTTAGCATGGCAGCAAACTCAGCTGTCCATTACCTATCACAGATGAACTATCGGCTACACAGCTAAATTAATATGCTTTTTGTTTAGCTTGAGCTTATCTGAAATCTTTTATGAGGCATTAATAATAATAATACTATCTATTTTATTTACTATTCATATTTATGGATTGGCTCTCCATAAAATGGTCCAAAGCTGTGTAGATATAGATATAATGTGTGTGTATCTATATATACACACACATATAGCTATAGATATAGAGACACATATACATGAACTTATACATATACAGATGCACACATACAGACATGGCATATATATATATATATATATATATATATAAAATAAGGTATTAACTTAAAATATTGTCTGAATGGGGGACGCTAAATTTATGTGCAACCGAAAGCGGAACTGGAGCTCGCGTTTTGCAGGAACACACATTGCATAATAATCTTAACAGCATGACCATAAGGTTTGCTAATTGCCACATCTGTTTAACAGCTGTCAGATGTTTGCCATATGCTGCTATCAATATTGTAACGGAGAGTATTACAGCGAGTGCCGTTGCATTCTGTTATTAATCTGCTACTGAAGTCAGTAGCATCTCCTTACATTAGACCTCTAGTTGCAAAGCGCGCACCTGCCCGCATTGTCTATCTGCATCTATGCAGCCCCATCCTCCTTTCCTCACTTACGAAGCCCCCTCAGCCATAGATACATGCTGCTGACTTATTTTGTTCCTTTCCTAGCTGTGTTAAGGAGCTACGGTAGGAATTAAGATGCACAGTTAGCACATGCCCACACTAACAGTTACTACAATAGCTTGGCGAGGTGCGAGAGGGTAATTTTATAAAGCTTGTCTAGCGTTCACACGCAGATATAAAGCTTATTTTATAAAGAAAGGCATATGCACACTTTACTTTATAAAATAGGGGAGTAAGTGGTCAAAAATATGCATTAAACTAGGCACAAGCACTTATGCCTGCAACTAGATTTTGCAAGATTGCGCATAAATTAGAGTATTTTATAACTTAGGCAGGTAAATTTGAACTATGCTACTGCTCCACCCAAAATACGCTCCTGTACGGACCTACAGTGCAAGTACGCACCATCAGTCTGACACACGGGCTTAAAGAACGACAGACTATATTGCGCACATAAGTGGCCATTTGATGTGGAAACCACTAAAATGCTCTGCTTCCTGCATGTAAATGCATGCGTAAATCTAGGCAGCTCTTACAAAATTACCCTCCTGGTGCATGTTAGTTCCTGCACCCACAAAAGCAGAATGGGCAGGAACCGTGCCTTACACTTAACTTGTGGTATAATACTATAGTACCACACATTAATGCAGCAAAAAAGGCAAAGCAGTTAATGCAGCTGCATTATCTGTAATGCAGTTAATGCACAGTAAGTTGTCTCCCAAGTCGAGTTCATAAAAGGGGCCTCTATTGACCATTTACCCCTTGCTGCCCTGTTCTATAAGAGTTTGAATCAAACCTTGGACAGAAGTGTACTATGTGTCTGGAATGGCTGGAAGCAGGCTTGTTTTGAATAGCAGCTTTTTCTTGAAACTCAAAGTTAAGAATAATGGAAGTTTTATGCAAAAAATAATTTCAGTTACTGGGAGATTTTCCTAACAACGGTACATGGTAGAAATGTATATTCATTAGCTTACATTCTGTTTCTAAAATGGTTCCTGAGACGTCATCTCACAGATGAGGTTTCTAAAATGACCATCTATTCAGTGTGTGCCAAGTTGAATTAACACACTTGGAGGGTAATTTTATAACCGGGTGCTTAGTTTATAAAGAAAAACAGGTGCCTACTTTTCTTTATAGAATAGTGTTGTAAGTGGCTGAAAACATACAATAAATCTGGTCACAGGTGTTACACCAGCCTTAGGGTTAATGTAAATGACTGCAATTAGATTTCTAAAGAACTTAGGCATGTAAATCTGCGCTCCACCCAAACTCCGGCCCTGTGCACACCCACACTGAAGATACGTGCTATTGACCTGACACATGTACTTACAAAATAGCAACCAGCTAAAGTGCATGTGTAATGGCTTGTCCATGCATGTAAGTCATTGAAAATACATGACTCGCTTGCATTGATGACATGTATCTTTAAGTCGCTTCTTAAATTACCTCCATAAAGTCAATATACCTGCATTACAAAGTTCTAAGGCACATGAAAAAAATGCATTAAAACAAACATGATGTGAAACAAATTGAAAAATAATCTGAAAACCAGGAAAAAGGATGAAAGTGCAAAGATAAACTGCAATGTTTTCCCTGTACTCATCCTAGAACCTGTGAAGCGCAGCAATTTTCAGCTAATCCAAGTTTTTCTGGCCAAAGCCCATGATTTTTTTTTTAATAAAACATTTTTGGGGGTAGAACTTCAGATTCAAGATACGCTACTGCACATGGTTGCATACTGGGGCTTCGTTCTTTGAAAAAGAATGAACTGATGAACTGAGTTGGCTGCTTTGACTTCCTGTGGTGTCATAGCCTTGATATGTTATTGATATAAAGCTCAGCACAGGATTTTAATTGGACCAAAGTTCCTACTTGCAGCTGAGAAGCTTCTCGTGTGACAAGTATCTCAGGCAAGCTTAAGAGGCAAGAGGTGCAAACAGAGCAACTCCACCTGCGTGAGACATGCAGGCAGTAACACTTGTCAGAGGAATCAATAGCAAATGCAAGAACTCACACAAATTTTCAATTTGTGGGTCTCCATTAAAAAAAAAAAAAAAGATTAAAAGATGTTTGGATTCCTCCCAAACAGCGAGAGCAAATTTCACAAAAGAAAAGAGTGTTGAATGTCTAGCCAGTGAACATTTCCGAGTCGATTCCTAATAGCATCATTCCAGAGAACGTAGGGCTGAATAGTTCCTATGAATCTGCAGCCATTGCCACGGCTTTACAGTAAACAGTGGAGGAGGAAAGGGAAATTGAAGATAAATAGAGAACCCTGAGATCCATGAATGAATCTCCGATTAAACAATCTAGAATCAGCATAATCAGAAGTAGTATATAGCTGTTGGCAAGTAGCAGGATGCGCACTCCACTGAGGTGTGAGGTTCTGGTGGTCTCAGCATTTGTGCCCCCGCCCTGCTTAACAGCACTAGTGCCACTGTCCCCTTCCTCATTGTTACGATCTAAAAGGCCAAGTTTAAGATTACAGCTCCTATAAGCAGAGAATGGGTGGGGAGAGAAGTTCTCAAGAAACTGAAAAGTGAGGAGTGTCTGTAAAACCTCTGCAATTGTCTCATAGACCCCCCAGGAGTCCTTGGAACACAAGTTGGAAACTCCTAATCCAGGGGAAGGCAAAAGAGAATATTTGTCTTCCTTGGGCAGTGAAAAAGACTGGCATAAGGATTTGGGGGGAAGGGGGGACAGACACAGAACCAGATCGGCAGATGTGAGCTAAAAGAAAGAGTTACCAGTTGTAGGCTTAGTCACACACGTGTATTCACAGCTATATTGGGTCCTTACATGAAGCAGGATAAACTGATGTTTTCTTTCTGACATATGATGAATACCCCTTTGGAGTGATCCAAAGAAGTATCACTTGCCACTAAACATGTTTTCATCAAATGAAAGGTGCCACACAATAAATGTGCTCTCTACACAAATCCAGCTCATTGCAAATCCAGCTCTACCAACTTGATTCCAAATGTTGTTCTTCTGTTTTCTGCAGCTATTATGCAATAGCAGAATTTGAATCATATTGGTAATTGCAGCCAAACTGCTGAATTGTTTGGAATTGGCTTTGCAGCAAGCATAAAACAAATTAGAAGTAATCTTTGCTGGCCCTGGTAGTTTCTGTAAACACGTAGTCATTGGCAAACTACATACATAATGAAAGAGCACCCTCTACTGGCAAGGGAAATGATTCAAAATAATAATAAAAATATGGGACTGGTGCATAGGCTGGTGGTAATTCATGTTCAGACCTGGGCAGTGCGGAAGTCAAGTTACAATTAGCAGTTCTCCCAGAAAGAATAACATATGACATCTAATGAAGATGTCGAAAGCAGTGGTACTTAAACCAGTTGGATATTCAGGACAGTTGCAATGACTATACATGAGAACAATCTGCTTGCACTAGAAGCAGTGTGTGGAAATCTGTCTCATCCTTATTCATTGCAGATATCCTGCTGTTAGGTTAGTTTCATACATTCATTTTAATAGGGAATTTTTAGTGTGTGCTAAGTTAATTTAACATGCACTAACCAATGAATTAAGGCATGTTAAGTCAAAAATCACACATTAAATACATTTTGTGCACACTAACTTTTTTAAAGCACCTTAACAAACTTCATGCACATTAATGAATACACACCCCACTGTTCACAGAGAATCCCAAACTGTAATTAGTTGCCAGAATGACATTAACAGACCATACTTACTGCATTAATAGTGTTTTTAAAATTCCCAAATTCAGCAAAAAAAAAAAAGATTCTCAACAAGGCTTATGGTTTGTATGATAACCAGTCTTTTTTCGTAGTTGAAAAGGTGTCATATGCAGGACTGTTTCATTAATACATGAGGATCGTGGGTCAATCTTAGCATCCGCCCTCAAAAAAAAAAGCCTTATGGAAACAGCATTAGTCTTTAGTTGGGATGCTCCGGACTGATTTAAAGACAAAGGCTTGTTATGCAGCAAGCGCCAACCTGGTGTAGCAACTTTGAAAAGCTAATTGGACGGAGCATGTAAAGAGAACAAGAGATCACAAAACTCTCAACATCAGCCAATGAATCATTATTATTATTTTGCATGATTAAGCAGAAGAAATATTAATTTTTCTATATCAACAGTTCTCAAACTTTACTGCATTGTTGCCACGTGCCCCCAGTAACTTCATTTGGGTGCAGAGATTTTGTTTTATAAAATGGAACTGTTAATTTGGAATTATTAAATTTGTCACCCACTAAAAGAAATGCAACATAGGTAAATATAAGAATCCTTTATTAAATACTAGGAAACTGAGTGACAGCTTTAATGTGCACCCTGGACCTGCTCAAAGGCATGCAACCTATCCAAGCACGACTGTAATATTACTGATATTGCAGGTCCTGTAGTTGGGTTTTATTTCAGTGTATGTAGGGAAGCCATTCTCACATAAACACGTGATCACAAGTGCCAGAAATCCTTTCCACTGGTTCCTCTTTCTCAATGGTGCTTGGGAAGTAACCCCTCTCTCCCCTTTTATGGTGCTGGTGGTGCCGGGGCAGATGACTCTTTTCTTTCTAACATGGAGAAAGCTGCCTTTCCTTATCTCCAACAGCCTGAAGGGGGAGAAGGACAGCAAACAGCCTCAGCATCTTCATCCTTGGATTGTTAGGGAGGGGAAAACGTCTTCTTTTGTGCATTAGAGGCACATGTGACGTGGCTTGGCTCTACCCTCTCTCCTGAAGCTACAATGCTTGCTTCAATTGTCTCACTCCTCCTTGCAACATGCTCGCATGCCCCGCCCCCAAGTCCAAGACCAGGAACAGTCTCTGCAATTACAAGACAACTGGTCACCCAAGGACAATAAACCTTAAAGCAGCGGTTCTCAACCTGTGGGTCGCGACCCCCACGGGGGTCGCCACAGGATTCAGCGGGTGTCGCCTCACTCCACTGTTAAAAAAAAAAACAACGCACAAGTTGCTGCCGCTGCCAAGTCCGCTTCTCGGCAGCGGCAAACTGACAGACTCCAATCTTCTGCAGCCGCAGCTCCCTGCCTCTTAGGGAACCGCGGCTGTGCCTGTGAGTGAAGCCGTTGCAGAGCCTGTCTCTAGATGGGCTCCGTGCAGCATTGTCCCACCTCCAAAGGAAGTTGTTTACCACTTCCTTTGGAAGCGGGACAATAGCATGCTGTACGGAGCCCATCGACTGGGGGCTTCGACTGGGAATGGACTGATTGTGGGGAGGGGAGGATAGAGCTGCTGGCCCTGGAAAAAAACTGGGGGCTAAGGTTACAAATGGGCTGATACGAGGGGATGGGAGAATGGAACTGGAAGGGAGTGGTTCTGAGAGGGGCTGCCATGGTATGTGTACTAGAAGGGGCTGCTCAGTAGGGAAGGAGGGGGACTGGAAGGGAATGGACACCAGTGGCAGTCATGGGAATGCAAGTTGACATTGGAAGGTACTGAGAGTGAGGACTGGAAAGGTGCTGATACTGGGGAGGGTTACTGGGACTGGAAATAGGCTGATGGAAAGATGTGAAGAAAACGAAAGGATAAGAAATGGCAGATGGACCAAAGACCACAGAAAGAGAGCTAAGAGAAGACAGGAAAGCAGAAGCCTCAGATCGGGACCAGCATGATCAGAGAATAAATTGGTCAGACAACAAAAGTAGAAAAAATAATTTTATTTCATATTAGTGATTTGACTACAAAATCACCATAATTTTGAAATCAAATATTGTTACTTGTTATTGTGGTTTAAATAAATAAATTTTATAAATAAAAACATATTGCAAAGGCCTATATTAATTCAACAAATGAGTACAGCGACAATGCGTTAACGATAAAGGAAGAGAGACGCATTTGATTCGTTCCAAGGGTTGCAGAGCAGAGATGGCATCCATCTGTCCAAGAAAGGTCAACGCATCTTCGGTAGTAGACTGGCTAATCTACTGAAGAGGGCTTTAAACTAGATTTGTTGGGGATGGGTGAAGAAAGCCCCCAGGTAAGTGAAAGCCCCCAGGTAGGTGATACATTAAATACCTTTATGGAAATGGGTAACAGGGGTAACATATGGAAAGCATTGTGTATAAATGCCCGTAGCATGGGAAATAAGATCCCTGATGTTGAAGCTTTGGTGGGAGTGGCTGACTTGGATTTAGTGGCAGTTACAGAAACATGGTTCACAGAAAACCATGATTGGGATGTAACTATACCTGGCTATACTTTATTCAGAAAGGACAGGGTAGGAAGAAGGGGAGGAGGAGTGGCACTATATGTAAAAACTACTATTAAAGCTTTGGAATTACAGAGCTTAAAAGGGAGAGAGGAGGCATTGTGGGTTAAACTAGAAAGAGGGAAAGAGAAATCTACTTGTATTGGTGTGATATACAGACCTCACAAGAGGAAGAGGTGGACAGAGAGTTAATTGAAGACATACGCAGCATTGCTAGGAAAGGGGAAGTGCTACTGATAGGAGATTTCAATATGCCAGATGTTGATTGGCACATTCCTGCTGCAGTATCATCTAGAAGTAAGGAGATCCTGGATTCTCTACAGGGAGAACTATTCAGGCAATTGGTAACAGACCCCACACGTGAAGGGGCCATACTGGACTTCGTACTTACCAATGGTGAAAGTGTTTCTGATGTTGTAGTGGGAGATCATTTTGCATCCAGTGATCACCAGATAGTGTGGTTCAGTATTAGGACTAGGGCTGTTAGAATCCATTCCAAGGTGAGGATCTTAGACTTTAGGAAGACTAACTTTGCAAAGATGGGCCAATACCTCAGGGAGTCGTTAGTGGGATGGGAACAGCTGGGGGATGTAGAAAAACAGTGGGCAAAACTGAAAGGGGGTATTTTAAGGGCAACCAACCGTTTTGTTAAAATGGTAAATAAAGGCAAAAGGAAAAGGAGACCACTATGGTTTTCGAAGGAAGTAGCTGAAAAAGTGAAGAAAAAGAGGGACGCCTTCATGAAATACATGAGATCACGACAGGCATCTGTATTTGGAAAAACTTAGAGAAGCTAGCAAAGTAGTCAAGAAGGCAAAGATTCAAAAGGAGGAGGAAATAGCCAATGCAATAAAATGGGGGGATAAGACATTTTTCAGATATATTAGTGAGAAGAGGAAGGGCAAAAGTGGTATTGTCAGACTCAAGGGTGCAGGGGGGGGGGAAATATGTTGAAGCTGATAAGGATAAAGCGGAATTGCTTAACAAATATTTTTGTTCTGTGTTCACAGATGAAGAACCAGGAGCAGGACCTCAGAAAACACCCACAAATAGGAATAGAAGCGAGGGACATCTTGAGCAATTTTCAGAAGACTGTGTTCGTGAGAAACTAGCTCAACTTAAAGTAGACAAAGCGATGGGACCGGATGGGATACACCCTAGAATACTGAGGGAACTTGGGGACGTTCTAGCAACTCCACTGACTGACCTGTTCAATGCCTCGTTGGAGTCGGGAGTGGTGCCAAAGGACTGGAGAGAGGCTCATGTGGTGCCTTTACACAAAAGCGGAAGTAAGGATGTGGTTGAAAACTACAGGCCGGTTAGTTTAACTTCGGTGGTGAGTAAATTATTGGAAACGCTGCTGAAAGAGAAAATAGTGAGGTTTCTGGAGTCCAGCGGATTACAGGATCCGAGGCAGCATGGATTCACCAGAGGCAGGTGTTGTCAGACAAATCTGATTGATTTCTTTGACTGGGTGACCAGGGAGTTGGACCGAGGGAGAGCTCTAGATGTGGTGTATTTAGATTTCAGTAAAGCCTTTGACACTGTTCCTCACAGGCGACTTATAAACAAACTGAGTACCCTAGGGATGGACCCTAAAGTTACTGCTTGGGTTAGAAATTGGTTGGGTGGGAGGCGACAAAGAGTACAAGTAAATGGAGCTCACTCTGAGGAGAAGGATGTTACCAGTGGTGTGCCCCAGGGATCTGTCCTTGGTCCGATTCTTTTTAACATCTTTGTTAGTGATATAGCGGAAGGGCTGTCGGGTAAGGTTTGCCTCTTTGCGGATGATACCAAAATCTGCAATAGAGTAGACACCCAGGAAGGTGTACATAACATGAGGAGGGATCTAGCTAAGCTTGAAGAATGGTCTAGAATTTGGCAGCTGGGATTTAATGTTAAAAAATGTAAGGTCATGCATTTGGGCTGCAGCAATCCAAGGGAGCAATACAGTATAGGAGGTGAAGTACTTTTGTCCACTAAAGAAGAGCGGGACCTAGGCATGGTTGTGTCTGATGATCTTAAAGTAGCTAAACAGGTAGAAAAAGCGACGGCAAAAGCTAGAAGGATGCTTGGGTGCATACGGAGAGGAATGGCTAGCAGAAAAAAGGAGGTGATAATGCCTCTGTATAAGTCTTTGGTGCGACCTCATTTGGAGTATAGTGTGCAATTCTGGAGACTGCACCTTCAAAAGGATGTGAACAGGATGGAGTCGGTGCAGAGGGTGGCTACTAAAATGATTAGTGGGCTTCATTATAAAGCATATGAGGACAGACTTAAGGATCTTAATATGTACACCTTAGAGGAAAGGCGGGATAGAGGTGATATGATTGAGATGTTTAAATACCTCCGTGGCATAAATGTTCAGGGAGAGAGCCTCTTTCAATTGAAAGCAAGTTCTGCTATGAGGGGACATGGGATGAGGGTGAAGGGAGATAGATTCAGGAGTGATATGCGGAAATATTTCTTTACAGAAAGAGTAGTGGATCCATGGAATAGTCTCCCAGTGGAGGTGGTAGAGATGAGGACAGTAACTGAACTTAAAAAAGCATGGGACCAACACAGAGGATCTCTAAAGGTAAAAAGTGGACTGTTGTAGTTGTTGATAAGGAAGGACAGACTAGATAGGCCATGTGGTCTTTTTCTGTCATCATGTTTCTATGTTTCTATGATTTTATCATTGGGGTCACCACAAGTTGACCAATGGTAAAAGGGGTCACGGTACAAAAAAAGTTGAGAACCACTGCCATAAAGCCATATACTAAATTATGCACACAATGTCAATTATGTCACCTCCTTCACAATCAAGAAGACTACAGTCTCTTCTTTACGATTGCATACATGCTCGGTTTCAGTTAACTCTGAGCGAGGCCCACAAGATGACTTTTATTTCTTTAAGCAATCTATTTGCTTCATTTAGTCTCACATTTCTCAGGATTAGTACAAAGATACTTTTACAGAAGAATGTCTTGAGGGTCCTCTTTAAATTTGGTCACCATGACGCCTTTCGTGCTTTTTGAGATTGCTATAACCCTTCTCCTTCTGTGCCGTGGCATCATGTTCCCTCGAGTTAAATAGTAAAAATAAGGAAACAGTGCCTAGGGGGAGAAAGCAGATGCGTTGAGAAGAAACTGAGAATAATGCATAAAACTGATCAAGAGGAGGAAATGCTCTAAAATTGTAAAAGTTTGTTTTTTTAATCATAGGATAAAACTTTTATAAGAACAGTATTGTAAAACAGGTGAAGCTGGGACATATCTTTAGCAATGGGAAATAGGATCATTGGGTAGACTGGATGGACCATTAAGAAGTTGATGGACAGGGACAACAATACTTCACATGTGTTTAGTCCTTATCCCAATACTTTTGCCTTATACTTTTTGAATTAGGTGAGCAAATTGAGAGCTTTCATTCCTGTACCTAAAGGTTAACGGCTTTGGATGTTGCACCTTCCGTGCAGATTCCCTGGACAGATTTTCAGATATTGCAAAAGATGAAGTCATGTCAACCTTAATGAAACTTAAGGCAAAGGGTTGAGGGGTTTTAATGTTTCTCTGAATACTACAAGAAGTTCTCCAGCCCATCTAAAGAAAGCCCTTGCACAACCTATATTGCAATACACATTGATTCTGTAAATCCAATGAGTAATTGTCCTGACTCTAATTTAACGACATTGGGAAGGATAATTTTAAAATGTGTCCTACAGCAATTGAATAGCAAATGGAGCATGTTGTATTGCTTGACCTCTTCCAGTGTAGCTTTCATAAAGGCCATAGTGCCAAGACATTACTTGCTGCAGTTTTGGATACCTTGCGATGCCACCTGGATGGGTATAAGTCAATGCTATCAGTCATGCTTGATGTCTCAGCTGCTTTTGATATGATTGATCATCCCATTTTATTTCAGCAGCTGCATGCATTATGTTTGGGAAACACTGTTAGTTTCAATCCTTCCTCAGAGTGCAGAAAATTATTGTTAGGTGACAAGAGTACATAAGAACATGCCATACTGGGTCAGACCAAGGTCCATCAAGCCCAGTATCCTGTTTCCAACAGTGGCCAATCTAGGTCATACGTACCTAGCAGTTTCCCCAAAAGACACAGGTTCCACAATGCTTGTACTGGGTCAAGCATTGATATCCTGGGTCCCTTCTTAATAATGGTTTATGGACCTTCCCTCCAAGAACTTGTCCAAACCTTTTTTAAACCCAGCTACACTAACAGCCTTTACTACATCCTCAGGTAGCAAATTCCAGAGTTTGATTACACGTTGAGTGAAAAAATATTTTCTTTTATTAGTCTTAAATAGTTTACCCTGTAGCTTCATTGCATGTCCCCTAGTCTTTCTATATTCTGATAACGTAAACAATCGATCTACGTTTACCCGTTCCACTCCGTTCATTAATTTATAGACTTCTATCATATCTCCCCTCAGCCGTCTCTTTTCCAGGTTAAAGAGCCCTAACCTTTTTAGCCTTTCTTCATAGGAATATCCTTCCATCCCCTTTACAATTTTGGTGGCTCTTCTATGAACCTTTTCTAATAAATCTATATCCTTTTTAAGATACGGCGACCAGAATTGCACACAATATTCAAGGTGCAGTCTCACCATGGAACGATATAGAGGCATTATAATATCTTTTGTTTTATTTTCCATTCCTTGCCTTATGATACCTAGCATTCTATTTGCTCTCTTGTGGCTGGCGCTGCACACTGGGCCGAGGGTTTTAACATGTTATCCACAATGACGCATAAATCTTTTTCCTGGGTGGTGGTTCCTAATGTGGAACCTTGCATTGTGTAACCATAGTTTGGGTTGTTCTTCCCTAGGTGCATAACTTTGCACTTGTCCACATTAAATTTCATCTGCCATTTTGATGCCCAGTCTTCTAATTTATCAAGATCCTCTTGCAATTTTCCACAATCCTCTTGGGTTTTAACAACTTTAAATAGTTTTGTGTCATCTGCAAATTTGATAACCTCACTCATTATTCCACTTTCCAGGTCATTTATGAATATGTCAAAAAGTAGCGGACCCAGCACAGATCCCTGTGGTACACCACTATTCACCTTTCTCCATTGGGAAAATTGGCCATTTAGCCCAACCCTCTGCTTTCTATCTCTTAACCAGTTCTTGATCTACAGTAGTGCACTGCCTCCTATCCCATGACTCTTTAGTTTTGTCAAAAGTCTCTCATGAGGGACCTTGTCAAAGGCTTTCTGAAAGTCCAGATACACTATATCAACCGACTCAACTTTGTCCACCTGTTTATTCACACTTTCAAAAAATATATAACAGATTAGTAAGACAAGATCTTCCTTGTCTAAAGCCATGTTGGCTGTCTCCCATTAGGCCATGACTATCTACATGCTGAGTAATTTTATTCTTTATGATGGTTTCTACCATTTTTCCCGGTACTGACGTGAGGCTCACCGGTCTGCAGTTTCCCGGATCACCCCTGGAACCCTTTTTAAAAATTGGTGTTACATTGGCGATCCTCCAATCTTCAGGTATTAGAGATGATTTTAACGATAGTTCACAGACTACTAATAGCAGGTCTGCAATCTCATATTTCAGTTCTTTCAACACCCTTGGATGTATACCATCCGGCCCAGGTGATTTGCTACTCTTCAGTTTATCTAATAGTTGTAATACATCTTCCCAATGTATCGATATTTCCTTCAATTCTTCCGCACCTTTAAATACCACTTCAGTCATGGGTAACATCCCTACATCTTCCTCAGTAAAGACTGAAGCAAAGAATTCATTCAGTCTCTCTGCTATCGCCTTGTCGCCACTTAGTGCCCCTTTAACTCCTCTATCATCTAATGGACCAACTGACTCTCTCACAGGTTTTTTGCTGCGAATGTACTTGAAAAAATCTTTATTTCGCGTTTTTGCTTCCACAGCAAGCTTCTTCTTCTCAAATTCTCTCTTTGCCTGCTTTATCAATGCCTTGCATTTGATTTGCCAGTGCTTGTGCTGTTTCCAGGTTTTGTCGTTTGGCTCTTTTTTCCATTTCCCGAAAGATGCTTTTTTGGCAACAACAGCCTCTCTGACCTCACCTTTAAACCATGCTGGCAGTTTTTTGGACTTCCTTCCACTTTTCTTAAAGCGTGGAATACAGCTGGTCTGGGCTGCCAAGATAGTATTTTTCAACAACACCCAAGCTTGATGTAAGTCTTTAACCTTTGCAACTGCTCCTTTTAGTTTTTTCTTAACTATTTTCCTCATTTTATCATAGTCTCCCTTTTGAAAGTTAAAAGGTAGTACTGTGGATTTCCGTACTATCCCTCCTCCACTAATTAAATCAAAGGCGATCATGCTATGATCACTATTGCCAAGTGGCCCCAACACCCTTATCTCTTTATCTTTTATCTTTATTGAACATTTTATATACCGCCCATTGTCGAAACATGAGGGCGGTTTACAATAAAATATAAATGCTGGCGTTAAAAGAAAGGAACTCCATTGAAATAAAGAGAAAGAAGGGCCAAAGGGGCCACCAGACAAAACAGTAAATTCAAACAATAACCAATCAAATCCAATGTCACAGAGACAGATGAGAACTAACAAAGTCAAACAATACTCAAACTAGGTGGTGGATAGACCTACAGACAAATGAAGGACTATACAGGACACCCAGGGGGGAGGTCAAACGCCTGTTGGAATAGGTGAGTTTTTAATAGTGTCTTGAAGTTCTGGTAGGAGGGTTCTAGCCGGAGGGAGGGAGGAAGTGAGTTCCATAGGGAGGGTCCTAGAAAAAAGAAAGCAGCGTGACGTGTTTGTTCCAGATGAGCTTGTGAAGGGGAAGGAAGGGATAAACGATTGGCATGCAAGGTGCGAAGCTGTCGGTAGGGAGTATGGAGAGAGATCAAGTCAGCTAAATATAGGGGATTGGAGGAGTAAATGACTCTATGAGTTAGTATGAGGAACTTATATCGGAATCGGAAACGCAGAGGAAGCCAGTGAAGGCGATACAGAAGAGGGGTGATATGATCAGATCTACGGGCAGAGGTAACCAGTCGGGCAGCTGTGTTTTTCCAAAGCTGCAAGCGTTGAAGCTGGTAGGCCGGAAGATTTGCGTAAACCACGTTACAATAATCTAGTCTTGATATGACCAGCGCAAGTACGAGGGTGATAAATGAGTCAGAGGGCAAAACAGAACGGATAGAGCGGAGCTGTCACAATATAAAGAAGGAGCGGCGGGAGAGATTGGAAATGTGTTCATGAAAAGACATGGAGGAGTCCAGGGTAACTCCCAAGTACCGGAAAGAGGAGGTAAGTGGAATGTGAACAGAATTAATTTGAGGTGCAATGTCTGGACAAGATGTACCTAGCGAAACCCACATGGCTGTGGATTTGGAAGGGTTAAGGTGGAGAAAATTGGAGGAAAGTCAGTCAGCAATATGGGTGAGACAGATATTAAGTGGGGAGATGTCAATATTGAGTGGAGAGGTGTGGAAGAGGAGGATAATATCATCTGCGTAGATATACATGGAGACTGGGAATTGTTGGGCTAAAAGGGGGAGAGGGGCGAGAAAGATGTTAAAAAGCAGTGGAGATAAGACTGAACCCTGGGGGACCCCACAGGGCAGGGGAGTGCATGGAGAAGACTGCTGATTGGAACGGACGACAAAAGAACGAGTAGTAAGAAAGGAGTGGAACCAGCTTAATACGGAGCCTCTTAAACCAATGTCAAACAGGCGTGAGAGAAGGGTGTGATGGTCAATTAAATCAAAGGCTGCCGATAAATCTAATGAAACCAGGAGTGAGATATTTCCACGATCGTGTGCGACATGAAGTTCGTTGAGGAGAGCCAGGAGAACAG
Organism: Ichthyophis bannanicus; assembly: GCA_033557465.1. Classification (NCBI taxonomy): domain Eukaryota; kingdom Metazoa; phylum Chordata; class Amphibia; order Gymnophiona; family Ichthyophiidae; genus Ichthyophis; species Ichthyophis bannanicus. Next base: position 109,805,562 of record CM066049.1, on the reverse strand, counting down.
TCTCCGTACTGTGTCCCACACGGAAACCTGCCTGACGAGGATGGAGGGAATTAGTGGCCTCAGTATGAGATGATAGTTGTAGGAAGACAAAACGTTCCAGCACCTTTGCTAAGAATGGTAGATTGGACACCGGACGCCAATGGGAAAGCACTGAGGGATCGAGAGAGGGCTGTTTCAGGAGGGGATGAACTATGGCCGACTTCCACAGGGAGGGAAAACGGCCAGAGGATAGACTAGAATTAAATATGGCCGTGATGAGCGGTATCAGCTGCAGAGACGGTTCTATCAGCCAAGCTGAGGGGAGAGGATCCAATGCACAGGTGGTCTTTCGAGCCTTGGAGAGAGCCAAGAGTACTTCTGCAGTGGTAAGGGAGTGGAAAGTGGACCATGTATGTGATAAAGCTTTGTTTGGAACAACTAAGTCAATGGTAGACTCATCAGGGAGAGAAAGACTACCAGGAGTCTGGGGAAGGGAATGAGGTGGAGATAGGGGCGGGGGGGGGGGAGGAGTACTGAAGGAGGAACGGAGATTCTGTACCTTTTCTGAGATCTGGTGTTCCACTAAGGACCAGGTCTAATATGGCTTCCCCTCTGGTCGGTTCATGAACCAGCTGCTCCAAGAAGCAGTCATTTATGTCATCTAGGAACTTTATCTCCCTAGCATGTCCTGCCGTGACACTGACCCAGTCGATACCAGGGTAATTGAAATCACCCATTATTATTACTGCGCTGTAACGTTTGTTAGCTTCCTTGATTTCTTTGAGCATTTCATCATTCATTTGTTCATTCTGGCCCGGTGGTCGATAGTACACCCCCACTGCCATCGCCTTCCCCTTTTTACATGGAATTTCAATCCATAGAGATTCTACAGCAAATTTTGTTTCCTGCAAAACTTTCATCCTTTCCGACTCAATGCCCTCTCTAACATAGAGCGCAACCCTTCCACCAATTTGATTAGCTCTATCATTACGATATAGTTTGTACCCAGGTATCACAGTGTCCCACTGGTTGTCCTCCTTCCACCATGTCTCTGATATTCCAATCATATCTAACCTCTCATTTACTGCTATATATTCTAACTCTCCCATCTTATTTTTTAGACTTCTAGCATTTGCATACAAGCATTTTAGAGACTGTATTTTATTCATATTAATTTGGCTATTGGTAGACATGGGTAATTTGGGATCTTTAAGCTCTGTCTGCTCCATACTTGAGGGCATTTGGGCTACTTTGCTCTTTTTTGGAACCTCTCTGCTTTTGGTAGTATCCTTTAAGGATACATTCTTCCGAACCATCTGCTCTTGGGCGACTGTCGGCTTTCCCCTATTATCTAGTTTAAAAGCTGCTCTATCTCCTTTTTAAAGGTTAATGCCAGCAGCCTGGTTCCATCCCGGTTAAGGTGAAGCCCATCCCTTCAGAAGAGCCCCTCCTTTCCCCAGAATGTTCCCCAGTTCCTAACAAATCCAAAACCCTCATCTCTGCACCATTGTCTCATCCACGCATTCAGACTCCGGAGCTCTGCCTGCCTTTTGGGTCCTGCACCTGGAACGGGAAGCATTTCGGAGAACGCTATCCTGGAAGTTCTGGATTTCAACTTCCTACCTAAAAGCCTAAATTTAGTCTCCAGAACTTCCCTACCACATTTTCCTATGTCATTGGTACTGACATGCACCAAGATAGCAGACTCCTCCCCAGCACTATCTAAGACCTTATCTAGGTGGTGCGTGAGGTCCGCAACCTTCGCACCAGGCAGGCATGTTACCAGGCAATCCTCACATCCACCAGCCACCCAGCTTTCTACATGCCTAATGATCGAATCACCAACTATAACAGCTGTCCTAACCCTTCCCTCATGGGCACATGGCCCTGGAGAAACTTCCTCAGTGCGAGAGGGTTTTACATCAGCTGGAGGACAGGTCCTAGTTACAGGATCACTTCCTGCCACACCCGGGTGATGCTCTCCTGTCACATGACCTCGCTCCTCCATGGCAACAGGGATGCTGCCAGACTGGAGGTGGGACTTCAGGACTATATCTCTGTAGGTCTCGTCTATGTACCACTCTGTCTGTCTTATGTTTTCCAAGTCTGCTACTCTAGCCTCTAGAGAACGGACTCGTTCCCTGAGAGCAAAGAGCTCCTTGCATCTAGTGCACACGTAAGACCTCTCACCAACTGGGAGAAAATCATACATGTGACACTCAATGCAAAAGACTGGAAAGCCCCCATCTTGCTGCTGGACTGCTGTCTGCATCTTAGTTTTAAGTTTTTGTTTAGATCTTTAATTTCTTTACTTACTAAGGGTTGCCAATAAAACTGTACCTAATACGTTTAATATACCTTGTTCACCTGAGGCTTAATTAGTCTCAGGTCCTTAGTGTATGACTGATTTGGGTAATGAGCTTCACCTGAGAGCACCTCCTGTCTGTTAAAATGTGTAAGTACCTATAAAGCTACAATAAAGTCCTCATGGAAACCAAGTTTTTGGGGTTCCATAGGGTTCATCCCTGTTACGATGCCATTCACTATTTATCTTCAGCCATTGAAATCCCTGTTACGAGTGTATGAACTGAAGTTGATTTACAATTGTTTGCCCCAAGTCAATTTTCAGTTTGTTACATTGCCATTTGAGTGTCATTGGCTGGCCAAGAACAAAATAGTTTTGTATCCAGTGTGGGTAAGACATTTGTGCCTCTCATAGATCTGGCAGAGAAATAGCCTAATGGTTAGATCACTGGCTTGGGAACCAAGAAACCAGCGTTGGATTCCCACTAGCACTCCTTGTGGCCTTGGGCAAGTCACTTAACCCTCCATTGCCTCAGAAAAATCCAAGTTATCAATGTCCCTGTTTAATGTATATTACCAAGTTTAAGTTACAATGTAAACCACTTTGACTGAAATGATAAAGCAGTATATTAAAAAGCCTGTTAAATTAAATACTTGGCAATTTGGGGATTAAACAGAAAACTCAGTTATCATTAAAGAATCAAGTAAGTGCATCTATAATATTGTTTTTATTTTATAAATTGAAGCTAGTGCATCACCTTAAGCATCTGTTGTTGCCCGTTAACTTTATCACTGTTTGCAAGCAGTGATCTTGAACACTTGATTATTGTTACACTGTACTGTGGTATGCGGGTCTCCCAGCAACCCAAGTCTGGGCACAACTGACTGCTCAAAACTCTACAACATGCCTTTGGTGGGCTGGGGCTGCCATAAAAGATTGACCCCAAAACACATTATTTTAATGCAGATCCCATGTTATTCAAATATCAGCCAGTCCTTTACAGGTAAAATTAAAAAGTGTTCTCCTCTTTAATCCCACCCCCCACCCCCAAACAACTGACATGACTTAAATATATTGTCCTCTTTGGTTAAGTGGCAGCAACTACACGTTTCATTTTGCAAAATGTCTCATATGAACATGTAATTGCCGACATTTGCATGTGTAACTTATAAAATGTTGGCACTTAACATGTAAGGAGCTGGGTTTCCTGTCAATTTTTCCCACGTGTAAATTTGTAAATTGACTCCTCTCGTTGCATGAGGATTTAAATCCATGTACATTCCTGCACTTCTTTCTATGTATTTTAGAAATAGCTCCACATTGAGCACTTTTTTTTAAAATATTGCCTGAATTGACTATGTCCTGACCTCGACATCTGAATTCCAATCTCTATGTACAGTATTATCTAAAATGTGCCTTTTTGTGTTTTATCATTGTTCTCCCATCGTTGGGAGTTGGAAACTTAAATCAGCTCCTTTGTCTTAGGCTGAGGCCTTAAATTTGGGAACCGATTTGCACAAGGCACTCCATGAAAACCAAACAACCAGCAGCAGATTGAAAACACATCGCAGAAAGCTTTTTTTTATGCACCCCACTGCTCTAAGCTCTGAGCTACTCCTCCATTCTGCCTAACAATAGAATATTATTTTTTGATAAGCTTTGGTATCTATGAGTGAATATGGTGTCCTGGTGTAGGAATACTGTTCTGTCTCAACTTCAGTTCTGTTTTCCAACCTGCTTAGCCTCTATATTCTCCATGGCTGTCTTCCCTACAGAAGAGTTTCATTGACACTCCGAAGCTTTCCATCCAAAAAGTAAAAGACCCCCAGACCTAGCTCTCTCATTCTAAAGTATAGCATGCTAATTTGTCTCCTTTTCCTTCCAGCTCAGTAGGAACCATTACTGGGATTCTGGCGCCTTGAGTCTAACACCCGAGTATATTTCCCCTATTTTAATAGACCCTCCCTCCCTGCAGTCTGTTAACTGCAGCTACAGTCCTAGAGCCAGGAGTCCTTCCTGCATCATGGGCTCTAAGTTTCTCTACTAGTCCCTGTCAATAAGTGAAGCCCCAGCCCTGGCCTACCAAAAATGCAAAAAAACATCATGAACAAAGAATCAAACCATGGATCCGGTTGACACTAAATAAGTGTTTTTAAGTGTTTAGTTAGCCCAAAATGTTGCTGCCCACTTGATAAACAAGACAAATAGGGCAGAAAATATCATTCCTATACTATATGAGCTACATTGCTTCCTATTATAAGCTGAATAAAATATAAAGTACTAATGACCACTTTTAAAAAAGAACATTTCACCAACACATCTTAACACCTTCCTAAATATATCCCCTGTTGAGCGAACAAGAAGAGTATGTACTCAGAATAATATTGCAGTCCCCACCCAATACAGATACACAAGTTGATCCATGAGCAATAGAGCTTTTTCATACTTCGCCCCAATCTTACGGAATGCCCTCCCAGATAAACTGAGAGCTATTAATGACCTCCAACTGTTCCGTCAAGAAATTAAGAAATTGTTATTCATTGAACATTTTGGAGATAATCATAACTGTGAACAGCTCTACCCAACATAGTTTCTGATCCGCAATTCCTAGACCCAACCCCTTACTCCTCCAATAACTATAGCTTCCCATATTTATTCCCAGACGCATAAAGAACAGTCTTCTCTTCTTCCACACAATAATACATTTACTTTAGGTATGTAATTAATGTAAAATAGTTCCATTTAAAAAAGGGGACTGTTGTAGTTGTTGATATTGAAGGACAGACTAGATAGGCCATGTGGTCTTTTTCTGTTGTCATATTTCTATGTTGATTGTAAACATGTTATTTATTTGCATTCTCTTATATACTGCGCTATTCTGCATCAGTGCGGTTTACATTGAACAAACTGAAATTACATTGAACAGGGCATTATAACTTGGAGATAACTATTTTACAGGGAACATGGGCTATGGAGGGTTAAGTGGCTTGCCCAAGACCACAAGGAGCACCTGTGGGACTAGAAACCCCAGTCCTTCCGGCCCAAGGTTGCTGTCCTCTAGTGGGATTTGAACCCCTGACCTTCTGGCCTGAAGTACCTTGCCCCAACCACTAGGCCACTCCTCCACTCCATGTCATATGTTCTTAAAAAGTTTAATGTAATTGTTCTGTTCTTTGTAAACTACCCTTGATTGCTGGAAGGGGCAGTATAAAAAAACCACCTAAAATAAATAATAAAATAAGGGATTTAGCTATGAATGTAGAGCCATGGTGACAAAAGGTTTGCCAGCAGGTTTACAATATTCATTGCAACATGAAAACTCTGGAACAGTCCCCGCCCGCCATCCATTAAGGACCCTAAAGGCTAGCTGTTAAATGCAGTACATACTAATATCCATGTAACAAGCACATCAGGTCATGCTATTTCCCAGGGCTGGCCCAAGGGTTCTGATGCCCTAGGCCAGCGATGGCGAACCTATGGCACGCGTGCCAGCTGTGGCACGCGAAGGCCTTGCAGCTGGCACGCGGGCCATAGGTCCGCAAAAAAAAAGAAAAAAGCTGTCTCTGACTGCTGCCGCGGACGCGGCAAGGGCAGAATGCAGCGTCCCGCGGGGCCCCCTCCGCCTGCTAAGCCCCTCTGCAAGAGCTTTCAGATTCGCGAGGGAGAGCGTCTCCCTCGCGTCTCTGTTAAGCCCGCAGGGGCTAATGGGAAATTTCCCATCAGCCCCTTTAGACGCGAGGGACTGATGGGAAATTTCCCATTAGCCCCTGCGGGCTTAAACAGAGACGCGAGGGAGACGCTCTCCCTCGCGAATCTGAAAGCCCTTGCAGAGGGGCTTAGCGGGCGGGGAGGGGGCCCCGCGGGACATTGTAATCTGCCGCGGCAGCAGCCAGAGCCTGCTTTTTTTTTTTAAAAAAAATTTGCCGGGGGGGGGGGGGGGTTAGGACTCTAATGGGCAGGAGGAGGGTGGGGGGGGGGGGGGGTTAGGACTGCTAATGGGCAGGAGGGGGGGGGGTGTTAGGACTGCTAATGGCAGGAGGGGGGGTGTTAGGACTGCTAATGGGCAGGGGGGGGAGGGTTAGGACTGCTAATGGGCAGGAGGGGGGGGTTAGGACTGCTAATGGGCCAGGAGGGGGGGGTTAGGACTGCTAATGGGCCAGGAGGGGGGGTGTTAGGACTGCTAATTGGGCGGGGCGGGGCGGGGGGGGGGGGTTTAGGACTGCTAATGGGCTGGGGGTTAGGACCGCTAATGGGCGGGCCGGGCGGGCGGGGGGTTAGGACTGCTATGTGTGCAGGAGGGGGGGTTAGGACTGCTAATGGGCAGGAGGGGGGTGTTAGGACTGCTAATGGGCAGGAGGGGGGGTGTTAGGACTGCTAATGGGCGGTGGGGGGGTTAGGACTGCTAATGGGAGGTCGGGCGGGCGGGGGGGGTTGGACTGCTAATGGGCTGGGGGGGGTAGGACTGCTACTGGGCTGGGGGCTGATGGGGGCTGTCTGGAAAGGGGGTGATGGGGGATTAGGGCTGGAAGTGAGTTGAGGGGGGGGGGGCTAGGACTGGTATGGGGGTGGGGGGTTGCTAGGACTGGAAATGGGCTGATGCAGGGACTAGCAGGGAATGGATGCTGGGTGAGGCTGGAACTAGAAGGGAGCTGATGTTGGGGGAGGATTAGAATGGGATGGGGCTGGGAGAGTAAAATGGAGAGGGGAAAAATATTTTGTGTGGGAGGGATAAAAAATCTACAATTGGCCGGGTATTGGGAGAGTAAGTGGGGATTGAGGATGGAGGGGTAAAATTTGAGTGGATGAAATAGGAATGAGGAAAGAGGAAAGAGCAAAAGGAGAAAGATTAGTATGTTAAAGCGGATGTAGAGAGAGAGAATGGAAAAAAAAACTAGGAGAGAAGAAAGGACAAATGGACAGCAGATGATGGAGAGTTAGCAGAAAACATGGAAGAAAACCAGAAGAAGAAAGTGGCTGGAGCAATTGCAAACTGAGCTGAGGTATTCTGTTTATGTAATTCCTTTTTGACATTGCCACTTGTTCTCTTCCCCAGTAGGTCATGTATTGTTATTGTCTGAAATGTATTGGGTTTAATATTTGCAGTGTTGCCTTTTTGATAGGTATGGTGTGGTGCTTTGTGAGTCCTGGTAGTGCTGTTAGGATACGGCGGGTTTGCTATTGGGTTTCTAAATGGGCAGTGTTTGTAGTAGTTCCTAATGTGCCTGGCGGTTGGCACTGGATTATAGTAATGTAGAAATCTTTTAGTCTGTCTTTATGCATACACTCATTAAGAGACATGTTTACTAAAAGTTAGTGTATGTTAGCATTATGCAAATATTTATGCAAATTGACGTGCTGGCACTTTGAGGAAATTCTTTGGTTTTGTGCGGCAGTTTGGGCACTCGGGCTCAAAAAGGTTAGCCATCACTGCCCTAGGCAGAAGCCCTGGCAGTGCCATCTCCCCACCCCCTCCCCTCATGTTTAGCCATGCTACTGCCAATCCTGTGGCGGGGTTGAAGGGCACGGCTTGGCTTGGAGGCAGGCCATGTCCTTTGACACACATAGCCTGCCACTTCTGACGCCTCTCTAACTTCAGGGGTTCGGAAGCGGCAGTGGGGTGCAGCTCAGCAAGTGGGGAGGAAGGGTTGGGTCAGGGGTGGCTCAGCACAGCATGGGGAGGGAGGGGGCCTGCAGCCCACAGCGATGGTCGCCTAGTGCAGCTGCAGCCCTGCTATTTTCCTAGGTGTTATCTTTCCCTACAACTGTAAGAATGGGCATAGAGAAAGCACGGGGGCGGGGGGTCTCCCCAGTGCTCAGGAACCCGGGGGTGCATTAGGCAAACTAGGGGAGCAGCCAGTGGGGGTGTGCGGCTCGAGGTCCCCCCCTCCGGACTGACGTGATCGCGCTTCCCTCCGGGCGCAGCCATTTCCTCCCAGCGGCAGCCGTGGGGCCCCGTCTCGGGCGCCCTCTAGGCGACGGAAGTGGCGCGCACGCGGACCCGGCCCCCTCAAGGATTAAGGAAGCACCGGGGGACGGGAGCGCTCCCCTCGGCGAGCATGAACGGCGGCGGGAGCGGGAGCGAGCCCTTCCCGGCGGCGCACTGTGACTGTGAGTGGCGCGCGCGCGCAGGCCCCGGAACCTGGCTGCTGCAGCAGAGCGCGAGGCCCGGGAACCTGAGTGGCGCGAGCTCCGGACGGGCCCCCGAGAGGGAGGTCTGGCGGCGGTCCTCCTCGCGCTGTCCAGGGGAGGGGAGGCAGCTCCTCGAGACAGTGGGCGGAATGGACGCTCTCCGGGATTTGGGCGTTCAACGTTCTTGCTCGTAAGCCGGATGCAACCCTCTGGGGACGCGCTTTGCTGCCAGGGGCTTGAAATCAAACGTACCATCTTGCTTCTTGGCGATAGCAAGGAGATGAGCCAGTCCGGGCTTTTCCTCCATTGCATGCATGGACTTGAAGTCCTGGTGCTTAAGAGCAGGTTTCAAAGGGCTTGAAACACGGCCTGGCTCGGCCTCTTTCCCCTGACGTGAAGCTAGATGGTATAGTATAGCTACTTGCATGATAGAAGCGCACATAGTTGCGGCTGCTAAGCAGCCCGCTTCAAGGAAGGAGGCTTATGAGCCACTTCTGTTGTATAAATTTACTTCTTAGGGTATTGTGTTAGTTCTAGTCCCTGTAAAGGATGGGCTTCTTTGAAATCTCCCACTATAATCTGAGTCATTTGGCAATTCTGTGCGTCATCTGGGGGATTCACTCTCAGTTTACGAGACAGCAGAGCTGGCCGTTGGTAGGTATGCATGAGGGAGGGAGGGAGGGAGGGAGGGAGGGGTGTAATTTATATAACAGGGTGCCACGAATTTATACATGCTTTGAAGTGCAACCCTGTTCCTATACTCTAGACACCTGCTTGCATATTTTACAAAGTATGCGCAGAGCTCTGCCAGGAAGCCATCCCCAGTAGCTCCTGCAAACAAAGCACTAAAAGCGCACAGGCTCTTGTAAGCCTATGAACCTGTATGTTCAGTCACCCATGCAAGTTTATAACAGCCATTTTCTGTATGCAAAAGATGGTTTATCAAATTACCCTATTATACCCTAGTCTGCAGCCACAGATTGGAGTTTCTGGCTTTCTTAATTGTGCATTTACTTTTCTTTTATTTATCTCACAACTTTATTTATCTCACAACTAGGAGGGAGGAGTAGCCTAGTGGTTGGGACAAGGTACTTCAGGCCGGAAGGTCGGGGGTTCAAATCCCACTAGAGGACAGCAACCTTGGGCCGGAAGGACTGGGGTTTCTAGTCCCACAGATGCTCCTTGTGGTCTTGGCAAGCCACTTAACCCTCCATTGCCCATGTTCCCTGTAAGTATTAGTGTATGTGTCTCATATCCCCGCGTGTTAAATGTATCCCCCAATTGTGTTGTGACCACTTTGATTGAAGGATAAGGCGGTATACAAAACTGTCTAAATAAATAAATAAATAAACTTTACATGTGTAGCTCAAGTCAAGTTACATTTGGCTGCCATAGATATCTCACCATCCCCAGAGGGCTTGTAGTGCTGCAAAGGTGCTTTAAAGTCACCTCTAGATTATTAGAATAAAATTAAATCATAACACAGGTACACTAAAAAAAATTTTTTTTAAACTGCCTCTAATGTTTCGATTGATTTTTACGTTTTTTGGTGCGCTGAATCCAAATCTGGTAACCAATTTGCTCCATCACGTACAGATTTTTTGCTACATTGGGTTAGCAGTTTGAGGTGAACGTTTCAGATTGAGTGCGATCGAGATAAAAGTTTATGGGATGAATTCTTTATACTATTTGTTTAGTAGTTATTCAAATAAGAATAAAGAAAATTGTAACAAGGCAGCACATAAGAATAGAGTAATGTCAACAAAACACACTGTGATGGTAGCAAAATTGTCTGCACTTAAAACAGCCACATACATGTGCACAAACATTGAGCATATAAGAGCGAGGTTAGACACAAAGCAAAGCAAAGAAATGTGCAAAAAATGTTGTACAGGTATGTATGTAAGAATAGAAAACGCAAACCGCACCATTGCAATACATGAAGACAAACACCCGATGGTGTGAAAATAAAATTCTAATAAATGAGATCTGACACTGTGGTAATAACTAGCAAATTTTTATTTCAAAGTTTAGTAAAAACACGATATTTGTCAACACAGTTTAGATTTTAAAGTCATTCTTGGGTCAATCAATCTCCTGGTGGGCCCGTTTCTTCTTCCCCCGAAAGCTTCTCTTGGTGCGCTGCTTGGCGTATTTTTCATCTGGGGTTTCCCGCAGCAGCAACCAGCAGAAATCAGCCATCATAGTGGTGTTCCATCTTCCTTGGTACCTTCTCTCTGCGTCCTTGATGTCCTGGTGAAACCTTTCACCTTGTTCTTCACTGTACGCCCCCAAGTTTTCGGGAAAGTAGTTCACATGGGAGTGCAAGAAATGGACTTTCAGGCTCATGTTACAGCCTTGTTCTTTGAAGGCATTGAGCATCCTGGCAACAATATCCTTATAGTTCTCATCCCGCCTGTTCCCCAAGAATTTGAGAACAACATCCTTGAAGGAATCCCAGGCTTCTTTTTCCTTCTCAGACATCGTTTCAGCGAATGCTCCATCTGAAATGAGTTTCCTTATATGAAGGCCAACAAATACTCCTTCCTTTAGCTTTGCTTCAGAAAGTCGGGGGAACTTTGAGCAAAGGTACCGAAAGCACTCACCATCTTTTGGAAGGGACTTGATGAATTGCTTAATGAGACCCAACTTAATGTGGAGAGGTGGTAATAGAATTTTATCACGAGGTACCAAGCTCTCATGAAGAACATTTTTCTCACCGGGTCTCAAATACTCCCGAATTGGCCAGTCTTTTTTCCCCCAGTGTAGGTCGCGGGCCCGGCTATCCCACAAGCAAAGGAAGCAGGGATATTTGGTGAAACCGGATTGCTGCCCTAATAGCATGGATAGAATTTTAAAGTCTCCACAAATCATCCACTTATGCTCATCATAACGAATCTTCTGAAGAATCAGGGCCAAATTCTCGTATTTTTCTTGGAGAATAACAGAGTGAGCAATAGGAACTGAAGCGAATGTGTTGCCATTATGAAGAAGAACACCTTTTATGCTGTCTTTTGACGAATCAATGAACAGCCGCCATTCAGCAGGATCATACTTGAGTTTAAACTTTTCCATCACTCCGTATATATCGTTGCAAAATACCAAATCTTCCTCTTTGCTGAAATACTTCAAAAATTGTGTCTCGCGGTTGCGGTACCAATAAAAAGTTGTTCCTGGTGACAATATATTTTTCTGTTTAAGCCGAGAACCTAGCAGTTGGGCAGCATCTTTTGGGAGTCCTAAATCCCGGACTAAATCATTCAATTCAGCTTGAGAGAAAAGTTCAGGTTTCGGATCTGGTTCAGTTTCAAACTCGGAAGTACTGGACTCATCGGGAAAAGCCATCTGATGAGTCTCATCATGATCAGAACCGTCCACACAAATATGATCCAAAGAGTTTGGTGGTTCAGGCACAGGTACTTCGTTGCTATGAGGCATAGGCCTAATTGCTGAGGGAAGGTTGGGGTAACTTATTACGTTCTTATTTTTTAAGTTGTATCCCTTCACAATGCAAGAGGAAAAATAGCAGTCACTGCTGTGGTCTCTTTGTTCACGCCACATCATAGGTATTCCGAAACGAAATGCTTGTTTTTTACCTTTCATCCATAAACATAGATCTTCCTCACATGTCTTGCACACTTTGTGAGGAGCCCACGGTTTGTCTTGATCGCCTAACTTCAAACCGAAATAGGCAAAATATACTTTTTTAATAAATGCAGAAATGTTCCTCTGCCGCTTTTTCACGGTATATTCCCCACAAATAAAACAAAAACTGTCCGGAGAGTTGACGCAACCTCTGGCTCTGTGAGCCATCACAAATACACAGCACTGCAAACTACAACTGTAGTGAACCACTTCGGAATAAAGCTGGATTACGACTGAGCAAACAAAAGGTAATAATGAACTTGCAAGAAACTGAAATTTGACAGGAACGTTCATGTCGCAACCACCGTGTTTGAGCGAGCGAACGAACGAGGCGAGGCGAACAGGAAAGAACATGCGCCAGCGCGAGTACTGGATTTAGCCCCCGCCTCCCAATTGTCCTGTTAATGTATAAAATGAATACAAAACACTCTAAAATATCATGAGGGAGTGTTTCTAGTTAGTTAACCATTACAACCTCTATTTTGGGCCAAGAAAATAAACTGCACTCGGCTAAAAAGAAATTATGTGAACATTCCTTATATGGGTAAGAAATCTAATTTTGCAAGAAAACGTGACGTGATGGAACATTTTGGCTATTTTTCCTGGATTCAGCACCCCAAAATCTATAGGAATCAGTTGCAAAACTGGAGGCAGTTTTTTGGTAGTGTACCTGTGTAATTATTACACGTTGTTGTGGAAGGCATCATTTCTCATTTTCCTACTCTTGAGCTTGATTTTGGAAGCAGGTATCTCACTGAGATTTAAAAATAAAAGGACCGGATGGTAGCTCGTGAGAAATCATACCATAAGCTTAGACCTCTGCCAGTCCTTTGCCTACTGCACACAAATTCTTATCTGAATGATGCTTAGCAAGTACATTAGTGCTGTATCGTGATCAAGGGACCCACAGTTTGACATAACAGTGAAACAAATGATTTTCTGTTTGAAAAGTGTATCTGATAGCCTGGATCCATGCTTAAAGACACTATGAACAGCCAAAGTTTTTCTCAGATTTGACTCATATTTGGGAATATTTGTAAGACTTTGGTCTGTTTTTCCCGTTCTGCAGTTCCGGGAGGCGCCGCAGTTCTTGTGGAGCTCGCTCCTGATATTCACATCTGTGGACTCTGTAAGCAGCAGTTTAATCGTCTGGATGCTTTTGTCGCTCACAAACAAGGCGGGTGCCAGCTGCCCGATGCCACTGCTGGTGTTACCAACGCTGTCCACTTTGTGTCGGAAGAAGCTGTGCAGGTTACGCAGCCTCAGAACGCAACTGGGGCAATCGCTTCAGAGACGCGGACCATCACAGGTGATTCAGAAAAGCAGGCGTCCAATAGAAAAGAAATCTTTGAAAAAAAACAGCAGGGTGGCACCTTCTTCAGGGGTCTTATATCCTGTAAATAAACAAACAAACAATCCGCATAAGGAGACATTTCTCACTGCTTTGTGTCAGGAAGAGGAGAAAGATGTGCAAGGTACCAGATCCATGAGTGAAGGTGGTCCATATTTATTTAACACATTTTTTATGCCACCTTATCATATGTTCAAAGTGGTTTACGTTATAACGTAAACTAAGGGAGAATCAGCTTGGAGGCTTATATAACAGGGGGAGCCACACGTTTAAGGGACGTACTGGAATTCCAGTATTGCAGGGGCTTATGGACATGTGTTTCTCTCATTCAAGGTTTAGAATTGGATTTAGGGTAGAGCATATATCATAAACCTTTGAAGGCCCCTTCTCTAGCCCTATTCAAATCCAGGCTAAAACCCACCTCTTTGGATCCGCCTTTGGATCCTGATGCTCCTCGCTCTCTTGTCCACTGCTTATGTGTATCTTAGCACACTCTAGTCCCCCGTTTCACTATATGTTTTGTCTTGATTAGACTGTAAGCTCTGATGAGCAGGGACTGTGCCTTGCATCTATATGTACAGTGCTGCGTACACCTTGTAGCGCTATGCAAATGGTTAGTAGTAGCCTTTGCAGAAACAGAGGCAACTGTGCAACCGGTCTGTCTGAAAGACTGAGATAATAGAATTAACTAGCAGATAAGTCTTCTGGCAGGCTATGCAGTGCACCTACGAGGTCAAATGATCAGACAACTAGATTGCAAAGCTTTGTGGTTTGATACGGAAAGGGAAGGACTCTTGAGCTCATCTGCCTAAGATGGTAGAGTACAAATGAGGAAAATGACAAAGAATGTCTGGATAAGGAGTGAGATCTTACAGGCCCCCATGACCAATGGTTGGCAGCCAAGATCTATCCTTAGCAGGATGGATGGCGAACAAATAGGGAGACTGGATGGGTTGTTTCATATTTTGTTGGTATCGTTTACTATGTTCCCAGTTTGTGAGACTAATATAGATAGTGCTACCTCACAATTTTTCCACAAACATAAAATAAAGGGCCAATATTCAAAGGGAAATATCCGGATAACGGCCGCAGTTATTCGTATATTTCCCTTAGACGCAGCTCCTCCCTTAGGCATACTATTCAGGAGCACAATTTGGATTGTGCCAGGGCGGTGTCTGGGCGGAGCATCACTAGACCCAGAAGTTATTTTGGAGAGGGGCGATATTCAGACCGCAGTCCAGATAGCACAAATGTTGTTCTAGTGTTGCCTGGATAGCGGTCTGACCTTTGCCACGACGCTCGGTGCGGAGGTTTAGCACTGGCTGCAATCGAGATACCAGCATTAAAATCCCGATTATATTTGAAAGATGTAGTCAGCATTTTAAAAAATGTAACCACGGGCCATAAGCATTTTATTCTCTTATACAATGAACATTTGCCTTCGAAATACTGCACTTCTGAAAGAATACAGGAGTTGAGGAAACATTTAATATAGCCCAAAATACAAGTTAATAGAAAGTGAAAAAATATGGTTTTTTGCTCAATGGCAAGTGCTGTGTGTGAACCGTGCAAGGGATCTTGGGTTCACTTCCCAGCTCCCCGGCCATTCAGAGTTGGGGATGCTGGGGAGGCAGTGTGGGGAGTGGGGGGGGGAAACAAAGGGAGCCTCACTCGATGACTGAACTTGGGGTGCACATAAACGGCTCCGTAGGGAGCCACTGGTCTGTGGCCCTTGGTTAAGGACCATTGGGTGGCGTGGGGGAGGGTGTTAGAAAATATTGGAAGTGCCCTAGGTTGTTGTGGATAAAGACTTATGACACTGGAACTCAATAACGAATGCTCAAAGAAGCAGGTAGAAAACAAAAAATTCCCCACAGCTTTGTCCTGTATACTTGCAGGAAATAAAAAAAAATGTGTACTTTTTAAAGTGATGTGGGCATCTGTCCACCTGCAGCTGGACTGAGACCACCAGTTCATTTCATTTAAGCCATCAAACTGTAATGACTATTGGTCAATACTGATATGAGCTGATTTTGAGCTGCTGACCTGGTGATGAAAGGCCTCTGAGCTATCAACCCTTCCTCAAAACAGGTTGAAAGAACCTGAAAATTAAAATCCATTAGCAATTAGTGTTTAATTCTTCATATATTCTATTTACACATCTTTATTTTAAACTCCACAGTATCCTTCCATTTTGAATTACCATTATCGATGATATGGTAAAGGCAATTCAAAATGGTA
The DNA here is from genome assembly GCA_033557465.1 of Ichthyophis bannanicus. Taxonomy (NCBI): domain Eukaryota; kingdom Metazoa; phylum Chordata; class Amphibia; order Gymnophiona; family Ichthyophiidae; genus Ichthyophis; species Ichthyophis bannanicus. The sequence continues at coordinate 109,789,912 of CM066049.1, read as the reverse complement.
GGATATTGCGGAGTTGACAGTTTTGATTTGTTATTCCTACAGGTGTGTGTTTTTAATAAAAATAAAGCTATCTTATTTTAGCACAGATCAAAAGTTACCAGTAGTGAAAGAGTCTGCTTTTGATGTATTATTGTAGAACACAACGGTACTTAAAATTGCCTTCAGTAGTTCCCGAACTGAAAGAACTTTTTACGTCTATGCACATTTGAGTAGGCAAAGGGAACAAACATGTATTAAAAATATTCTGGAATGCTGAGCTTAACTTGCATGTTTGTTAGTCTCCGCTCCAGATCTTGTTTTCGAGCATGGTTATCAAACTTATCTTCCCAGCGAAAGCAATGAGCCAGCGACTGTTGTATCTGTGCCAGCAAAATCTCGCTCCAGAAAATCTACAGCCCTACTTGTGCAAAAGAAACTTGATTGCTGCTTCCCAGGTAAGGAATTAGCTATAACTCTTGATTCGGACAGAAATCTCTGGCCACGCTAATTGCCTTTTGTGCTGCTTGTGCACCGTGTGCAACAAGAGATTGTTTTGGGAGCTGCCTTATCTAGGCTTTGTCCTACTCTGTTGCTTTACAGATTCATATAAAGGTGGCATGTTAGGGACTACAGTTTGTGTCTGAACCTCAGGTTGAAGAACTCGGTGATAAACCATGTTAGCCGTAGATTTATCTGCCAAGCGTTGAGGCATCCATTCTAGATGATACAGAAATGAAAAGCTTACTGTACATACCAGGACGGGGGACTAGGCTATCCAGGTTTTGGTCTTGCTTCTCCCACAGACTCCATATGACCCTGCCCAAATCACTTTTGCATCATTTCTTGGCTATTTATTGGAGGGGAGGAAGGAGAATATGTTCAAAATGTAGTGCTACCTTATGCAGCAGGCTACTTGGTGATAAGAAGGGCATGAACTAGCGATCGCCGTTACAGACCGCAGTATTTAATCCTGCCTTCCCTCTGGGAGGGACCAGGGTCTAGTGGATCACAATAGCAAAGTACCTGGTTGGAACTGGCAATTGTTATATTGTCCCTAATGTCTGTGGATTATTCTTAGTAATCTTGAAACATGGTCACAGTCGTGAACAAACGGTAAATGTGCAGTTGATTAACGGGGTCCTTGGACACTTGGCAGGTTTATAAGCCTTATGTTTATAATGCTTATTGAGATCGCCTTTGGATGAAAGGTACCCTAAAAATTCAGCATATTTACTTAAAAATATAAAGAAATGCACAGTATCTTAAGCAATACTGCCATGCTACAAAATCATCTTATATCATTTAAATACATAGCTGTTGGACTTGATGCCTTGTGTTTTCATATTTTATTTTGCTATTCTTAGGTTTCAAAAAGAATGAGGGATGCACTGTACAATAGTTTTGGAACTATAAAGCTTTCTGTGCAGTAATTTCCTATAGTTTTTTCAAGAAGATGCACGTTATGAGCAATTGTTTCCAGTCCCACCAAATATTTTCCCCATAGAAACAGGAGGAGACACATGACTCGGAACAGTCATTTTCGTCTATGCTAACCTGTATCTCTGCTACAGGGCTGTGTGTGGTCTAAACATCATCTGTCATCTGTAATTTCACACATTACCTTGAACTGAGATTCACGGTTCACATTCCAAGTCTGTCCTCAAGGGCTTCGACTGAGTTTTTATTTTAAAAGCTGATATCTGTCAGTCTCATTGTGCCCCAGGTATAGCATTATCCATCCTAAAGCCAACGTATAATCTCCCTCTTTGATGTAGAACTTGTCATTCTCAACTTGGGTAAAACTGAGACATGTGGAAGGTGCCTGTGACTTCCGTCTTTATTGAGTACAAATCACCTCATCATAGCAGAGACAGGAACAAAGTTATTCTTGGATAAATTATTGCAGTGTGACTTCTTTCAGTACCAATTGAGAAGCTATATGCTGTAGAAAGCCACCCAGGCATGTAATCTGTGATATGCAGGGAATGTCTGCTGTTGTATATATCTGCAGAACCTCTTAGCTGATCTGAGACCACTGCATTTTCTCCAGTGGGTTTTCACTTTCCCGGTTTTCTGCTTTCATTTTTCATGCAGGTTGCCAGTTCAAGACTGCCTACGGTATGAAGGACATGGAGCGCCATTTAAAAACTCACACAGGTGAAGAGATCTTGTGCCGAATACAAATGTGAAAGATCCTATTCCATTAAAGGGTGATGCCTTTGATCCTCCTTATACTTTTTTGTTTGTTAATGCGCTGCATTGTCAAATGGCTACACTTTTTGCCACGCAGTGACACTTTAAGCCACTATCAGCAATGGTCCTGCTTGTGAACTAGAAACAGTGAATCTTGAATTAACCTGGCACAGAGAATATGTTTGACTGCCTCCAGTCAGCCCCTTCCCATTTCCCTCTTCTTCCTCGGGTGTTCGCACACCTGATCCTTCATTGGGCTTCTGACATATCGTCCATTTAGTGGTTGAATGCATAACGAGACTAGAAGGCGGCACTGGAGGAAGGCAGGTCAGCCATTAGTTCAGCAATCAGGCAATTACCCCCCTCCTTCCCCTCCCCCATTGGAGTTTAGTCAAAGGTGGCTCAGTTATAGGGCTTGCAATCCATAACTGGAGTTCAGCAATCTTAGGGACTTAAAAAACGCAGCGGCCTTATTCAGCAGTGGTGGTCAGCCTGAGCAAAGCAGTTGGCCGTTGTCGTTTTCATTTAGACCTGGATAATCGATGCCAGGGTCATACCCATCCTCCGGCATTGAATATCCGGTGTGCCTGGTTAGAATTTTAGTTAATTGGGCAGTGGCAATATTCAGCTAAACCAGCTAAAGGTAGGCCAGCCTTTTATGTACCTAATGTTAGCTGGTTTAAGTTAATCGGCCAGCAGCTGAATATCACTATGGAATGTTGCCCCACTACGCACTTATCATCGGAGCCTCTAGGTGGAGGATGTTTAGTGGCACAAAATGGCCCTGTGTCTCTGAATATCCCTCTTGCCAGGATTAACATGCTTAAGAGGTCTGGTATTAGCTTTAGTTCTTTTGAGTATGCCCCCCTCCCCTTGCCGAGGAGGGGTGCAGATTCAGCTACCTGCACGAAAGCTTACCTCTACAAGATCTTTCCTTTTGCCTACAGGGGATAAGCCTCACAAGTGTGAGGTGTGCAATAAGTGCTTCAGCCGGAAGGACAAACTGAAGATGCACATGCGCTGTCACACGGGGGAGAAGCCGTACAACTGCAAGGACTGCGGGTACGCCGCCGCAGACAGCAGCAGCCTGAACAAGCACCAGCGCATTCATTCCAACGAGAGGCCCTTCAAGTGTCAGATCTGTCCTTACGCCAGCCGCAACTCCAGCCAGCTGACGGTGCACCTGCGCTCCCACACCGGTAGGTCTGCACCAAGAACTTCTGCCGCAAAATAAACCAGCATGCTTTCATTGTAGGGGAGGAGCTTATACGTAAAAATCAGTGGCATATTTTTAACTAAGGTTAGCAGCTTAACTCTTCCCTCAGATCCAGTCCTGGTATTAACATTATGGAATGTATAGGGACATAGTTCTTCCCCAGGACTGTGAGTGTGGTAAAACCAGCACTGGATCAGGCTATCTGGAGATACCAGAGCCTCAGCCCTAGGCGCATGGCTATATCTTATATACACTGCCAAAATACTCCTCTCCATGTACTATGTTTGTTAAATAAATTATTTCAGTCTTGGTTCAGGTTAGATGTGGAACACCCCAATTTAGGCAGTGTCAGTCAGCTAGACTTTGTTGGTAGGTGATTTAAGTACTCCGACTTTTGTGTCGTGCCTTCATGTTCCAGTTCATTGGTTAGCCAGTACATGCGGCTTCAGCCGCTGTTACCGAGCTCCAGACATGCAGGGTGAGATCACCTCATAGAACATAGTCATCACTGTCCTAGTAGAGCTCGATACAGAGGAAGCTGAATTTTAAAATATCTTTTTTTTTAATATGCATATATATTCTTTCATAGCGAGGAGGGTCTCTTACTCCATTCAGCAAAAGCTGCAAGTGGGACTGGTTTTCCAGATAACCAAAACATGCACGTTAACCGTCAACCATTTGTTGAATCCTGTCATAATGGATACGCTTTGTGAGTTACAACAAAACCACATGCCCACCAGAGAAAAAAACTGTGAGGAGGGTGATGTTTTCCATGTATTAGGTTCTCTTTATTATCTTGATGTTTGGCTTTTGTACCCTTGGACTTCTGCTGAGTGTCTCTAGTGGGTAATCTTCAGATCACATGGAAGAATTTTATTTTATTTTTTTAATTTTTGAAGATGCACAAATGGCCCGCTGCTTGGAACCTCTTTCCCTGCGTTTGTGTATTTTTTCCCGAAATGAAGAAGAATCCCTTCACACATTGGAAGCAATATTATGACCTTTTAAAACGCTTATTTGCGCAAGTAAAGGGCCTCTAGGTCACGCCTAAAAGTATGGGACGGTGCACTTAGAAACACGCTTGTAGAAAAGGTGCGCTTAGGGGAGGAGTCTGGATAGAGTCACAATTTATGCGCATAATTTACACGCTATAGTTTGCACCTGCTCCTCAGTAAGTGTAAATGTCGGCGCCACAATCTAGCCGCCATTTCTGCCAGATTTGCACCAGTAAAGAGAGAGAGGCTGAAAATAGATATCTTCTCCACTCTGGACCTAGGTGTCCTGTTATAAATTGACCCTCCCTGTGTCAAATGTGCACTTAGGAGCTTAGTTAGCATCACGATAGACAGAGGTCATCTTTATTGATCACCACAAAGCCTGCGAACCTAAGATGCATGAGCACAGAACACACAAATCGTAAAGGTTAAAAAAGAAGATCCCCATAGCCGTCTCTCTCCACCCAAGTCCTTATTAATCTCTTGTTTTAGGGCATAGCAAGGTGATAACTAGAATTTTGCTTCCTAAGCTGCCACAATCCATCTTTTCCTTCAAAGGTCAAGCGTAACGCAGTAACAGTTCCAATTGCTTGTCAGCAAGAAAAAATTCTAGAAAAAAAAAATCCCTGCCATCATGCAAACTTTTCAGCATTGCTTGCAGCTTGTGTTCGTCGAGTAATAATATTTTATTCTCCCTATGCCCTCCAAAAACCCAGAAGGTTGAAATCACCATGAAAATCTCGTAGGCCGGATATCGCATGGCTACATATATAATGGCCAAGAAGTTAAATGACTGGAGAACAAACAAACTATAAAACTGATTAATGAAACAAGAGTTTAAAATACCCTTTCCTAAGGACAAAAGAGACAAAGATTTTGAAAAGTAATTTAAGAACGCATATCTCTAAGGCTCCTCCTCTTTTTGTGATAGCCAGAGGATAGATTCAACTGCTGGAAGCACAGAATTTTCTAACCAAAATAGTTAATGTTATGACATATCCGCAGTGTATGATAGTATATTGACATTTAAGTAGTGAAAGAAATACTTGAGGGGGGAAAAATGTGAGGTTCATACCTGAAATAATAATAAAACCTTGTTCCTGGAATTGCATGGATTTGGATTTTAGATTTAGGGGTATGTCTACTAAATGGCCGCGGCTCTGATATCACACGGAAGCTGCTACCGCCATTTAGTAAACATACTCTTCGTCACTTGGCTTCTCGAAATTCAGGTTCTAGGTTTGTTACTGTGAGGGTATACAAGTTGTTTCCCTGTCCAAGTGGGCTTAAAATTTAAATTGTGCCTGAGGTAATGGAGAGTGAAATGAGTTGGAAAAGCGAACAGGAAGCATCCGTGAGAAAAGCAGGATTTGAACTCTGACTTCATTCATGCACAATCTGCTTTTCTGTCCACTAGGCTGCTCCTTCTCACCATAACTGTGTATGGATAGACGATTACATAAGAACATAAGATAATGCCATACTGGGTCAGATCAAAAGATCCGTCAAGCCCAGTGTCCTGTTTTCCAACAGTAGCCAATCCAGGTCACAAGTACCTGGCAGGTTCCCAAAAGGTAGATAAATTCTGTGCTGTTTATCCTAGGGGTAAGCACCGGATTTCAGCGGACCTCTAATGGTTTATAGACTTTTCCTCCAGGAACTCATCCAAACCTTTTTTTAAACCCAACCACACTAACTGCTTTTGCCACATCTCTGGCAATGAGTTATTGCAGCACATCGGGTTATTTTTGACTGCTGCCATCTCTTGCTTTTGAGATGCTTGCTAAACACTCTTAAAAACAAAGGCACAAAATAAAACCGCTGGGCTGTTTTGTGACTTTCCACAATGGTTCAGAATTAAAATTCAAGAGGATAATTTTGTAATAGACTGCCTAACTCGTGCATCAAATGCGCATTTGTTGCACCAGTTCACACACGTATTTTCCTTCGATCCCACTGAAAATATCCATGCACGTTTGCATCTGATATTTAGCATCTAGAACATTTTATAAGAAAACTTTTGCAAACCTAAAAGTCTGCACATAAGCCCAGCTCTGCTCCGGAAATGTCTCTGCACACCATGGGTAAAAGTAGGTGCAAAATGGCATTATGAGCACACTCTTACCAGCGCAAAGTCCGGGCAGCTTTGTAACCCAGCCATTTCCATACATAAACCTCGGCAGGCTCCTCTGCATCTATTTAACGCTGCCGCTTTGCATAAGTAGTGGGCTCTCATTTTTGTATAGTAATGCCACTTTCTCTCTAGACCCTCTGTTAGATGGGTGTTGGCTTCATAGTGGTGGTAGTAGCAGACCAAAACTTCTCTTCCAGCCATTTACAGATGACCTCTTGTAATTCAGAAGAATACGGCTGGCAGGGACACTTTTAGCCTATCTAAATTCCCCCCCCCCCCCCCATCTGCGCGCCAGGATCTCAAAACCACAGAAACCTTTTTACCAGCAAGGTGAACTTTCCTCTGAGCATTAACAGTACATTTTAGACTTAGGGTACTCCTGAAGTCTGCATTGAACATGAGGATCTTGCCACGGCTGTTTTATAACTGCAGCTGCAGAGTGGTCCGTGATCTCACTATGGTGTTAAGACCGGGCCTCCCCATATTCAGTGAAAACTCTGGGTATGCAAATTGAAGTCATACATAATTGTGAATATCATGAAATCCCAACTTGTAGTGAGGTCCCCAGGATAAGCTTGAGAAGCCTTGGTGTAAGGTAAGATAACCAGAGCTCCTGCAAAACGTCCTTTCAAAATTACCTGCTTCCTACCCACTGCCCAACTTATCGATCAGTTATCAGGTTCACGTAGTCTCAGATAACCTTCACCTCACCTATACAAGCTAGTAGCATCCTTGAGAATTGGGGGGAAGGGGCAGTGATCTTTTGTGTCCTTTGGTTATAGGCTGACAAACTGCACTTTTAAGGATCTCGCTTCATCCATTCCACTGGGGATTGTCCCAATAAATCTGCTCTCCTGCCATCTTCCCAACTATAATAGCCTCTATAAATCTCTACTCTCTTCCCTCTGTCTCTCCTTGTGCCTGTGTCCTTGATGATCTGCCCTGACACACCTGGAAGCAATAGCATGGAGACAATGGACAGAAAACGTCCTAGGGGACAGTGAGATTAAATTATAAGACCAGACCCATTTAGGTATGGTAAACGTAAACCACTGCCCACAAGCAAATACCTGGTGAGTCAGTTGGGTAGTTAGAAGTGTAGATTATTACTACCACTCACAAAATACAGCAAGCAGTATTTGAGAACAAAGCAAGATGCATTTAGCAGAATTATATCTTGTCTGTTTTTTATTTTTGTGACATGGGCAGTCATTCCTGAATTTTCTCGCATGAATTTTGAACTGTGGACTTAGATTTAAAAAAAAAAAGTTGGGCAGTTGTCAGAAGTGCATCAAGAGACCAGATGCACAAGTACTAGGATTCCTTTTGTTTTGAAAAGCTGAAATATCTGCATTTCATTTCACTTTATTAAATTTATAGCCCACTTATCAAACTATATCTGAGCAGGTAACATAAAACATAAACAGTGGCTTAAACAAACAGGAAGATAAATTAACAGGAAACCTGTGCAGGTGATTCATTGACGTTATGGAATATAATCAGGCTGTTGAAATAGCCAGAAATACCTGTTATCAAACAAAGGTAACATTGGCAGTAAATAGACCAAGAGGATTAGTTGAGACCGTGAAATGTTTGTTATTAAAAAAGAAAAGAAACCAGGAGGGAAGGATGTTTAATTACACAGCTGAAGATTTCTCTACTTTTTTAGTAAAAGATTGAAGGGTACTTTAGAGTTTTTCTAACATACCCTTTCCATTTCAAGCGTCATTAGAAATTGATACTCATTGGAATGAATTCAGACTTGCAGCAGAAAATGAAATATGTACTGTATTTAAGTTCTTAAATCCATCACGGTCCTTATGGGATAACTGTTCTCCTCTTGTATTTAGGCAAATGGATTAGGTCCTTGTCCTGACAATAACTGCACTCGTCTTTCTTCTTTAAAAATGAACACTGTCCATCCTTTGCTAGCTTTGATTACAGTGGTATATCAAGTATTCTATAAACATAAACAGATCCGACCTTATTTGGCTATTATTCCTTCTCTACACTTTCCAGTTTTAGCTAAAGCTATTGAATGTGTAGTTTGAACGCAATTGAATGACTTAATTGAAAAGGTAAATTTTTCGGATGCATTTCAATATGGCTTTATTGCTATAAAAACGCATTTTAGAAAAAAAGTCCAGGTGCAGTTGGAGATGTCCATATAAAAACATGGCCAAAAAGACCGGTCAAGTCCAACACCCTCCGGGGAGGGGGGGGGGGTATACTGGCAAAACGAGCATTTTTCAGATACTTAGTCGTGCTCTAGAGCAGGTACAAATTTGGACATGGGCCTAAATGTGCCGGCTGCTTCTGAAATCAGGTGCACATGTCTAAGTTTGGTGACCACCCCAAACCTGCCACTGCCACACCCACTTCTGTATTTCGACATCCATGTGCTGGGATCATCTCTGAGCCATCTCTGTGATTTGGACATCCGTAGGTACGTTTTCAGGTGTCCATGTCATGAATAAGGCTTCTAAAATGACCATCGTAGTATCATTTCCTGTCAGCCTATTGTCTCTAAATCTGGATGTTCTGAAGATCATTGCTGGATTATTGCCATTTGTCTGCAGATCCTCCTATTTCAGAGGATTCAGCATACAGCTGTGTATAATGGGAAGACTTTGATGATATAAGGCATTAGCCCCTTCTATTTTACACAGAAGCAAATCCCACAGAGCAAAACTCTACACGTTTCCTCCTCATCACAGCCCTAGCCCAGGAACATCTCACATAGTGTGGTGAAAAGCGTCCAAGCTGGGGTACATCATGCACTCTTTTAGCCATGTGAAGGGCTTGCAGCTTTCAAAAAGTCCCTTCTGAAAATGTGCACGGTGCAACAGAGTTCATGTGCTTAAGTTACCTTCTCCCAAGCTAATGGTCTGAACATAGGAAGGTCTTAGTGGAATGCCGGAAGTTCAACACAGTTTTGTGGAGCTTCCAAGACAGAGGAGATGATTTACAGTGTGGTAAGAAACCAGTATTTACAGTAATTGTAAAAAAGAAACAGTGTTGCAGCCGCACAAGAGTGGGTTGCTACATTGTCATGGGCCGAACAATGTAGAGTCATTTGGTGATTCCGTGCCCAGACATCTGATCCACGAGAATGGCAGGAGGGTTTTTGGGGGGAAGGGAAGAAGGAGGGTTGGTTGGTTGTTCATTCAGTGAAAATGTAAATGTTATAGTGAAGGAAAATATTAGAATATTACTTGAATGTGATATGTACTCCAAAGTGTGCAAGCCCAGGATTAAGGAGGAACACTAGCAGCTTGTTACAGAATAATTCCTTATTGGTGGTACTGGGCCATGGTTTGGAAGAGGAGTCGGCAGTGATTCGGGCTACTTTGACTAATGAGATTCTTTTCCCTTCTGGATATGTCAGTAGAGGGGATAGGAATAAGCCAAAAACCATTTTTTGTTTGTGCTGTAGAAAAGCATTTGTACTGAGAGCAGATTTTTATTTTTTTTAAAGTTCGTACTGCATAACTGTTTTGGCATGTTTCATTAAAGTGAGCGGTTAAGACATTTTAGAAAAATAACACAAATTAGGCCCAGGATTGTATCACATGCTGTCCCTTTGGGTATTTTTATGTGACCCATCTAATTCAGAGAATGTTTTGTCAACAGGGGATGCGCCTTTTCACTGTCAGCTGTGCAACGCCAAGTTTAAAATCAACTCTGATCTGAAGAGACACACGCGTGTGCATTCAGGCGAGAAACCTTACAAATGTGATTTCTGCGATTTCCGGTGCGCTATGAAGGGAAACCTGAAATCACACATGCGCATCAAGCACAACACGGAAAACACGGTACAGTGTCCAGAGTGCGACTTCCAGTGTGGGAACAAGACAAGTCTCCGGCTGCATGTGCGGTCCCACCAGCCGGAACAGCCTGTGAAGTGCCTTGACTGCGACTACTCCTGTTCGAGCAAAGCCGCTCTGAAGGTGCATGAGAGAATCCATTCCACCGACCGCCCTTTCAAGTGCCAGTTCTGCGGCTTTGACACCAAGCAGCGGAGCAACCTGACCACGCACATGAAAAAGACCCACCGGGATAAAGTCAAAGCCAAGAAGCCAACAATCGAGAAAAAAGATGGAGATCTACCAAAACTAGTCGCCTCTCGCCAAGCTGCCAAGCTGGATGTTAAGAAAGCATTTAATTGCGATTTGTGTGAAGCTTCATTTGTCAGGGAGGATTCACTGCGGAGCCACCGAAAGCAGCACGGTGAGTGTCGAAATGCTAAAGCTTCTGAACTGGCTGTTTTACAGCTTCAGATGGATCCCTCTAAGGAGTCTAATGCCGTTGCTGTTGGACACATTCAAGTCCCACTTCAACCCAGTCAGGATACTTCCTACAGTGAAAGTATAATCAAGGTCATTGTAGGTCACCAGGCATCTCAAGCTAATACTGTGGGGCAGACGGCACCACTTAATCCACTGCCCTCTGGTTTGGTGAGCTCGAATCCGCAGGACATGGCTACCAGCAACCAGCTGGAAATCTTGCGCCAAGTTGGGTTAGTGGCATCGGCTCAGCCCATGGTATCTCAACCTGAGGCAAATTCAGTTGAGCAGCAAGCTGCTGTTCTCACCTCCCAGGACCAAAATATTAGCAATTCTCTGCATCAGACCCTAATTTCCACCACAGCAGCAGCCTCGGGTCAAGAGTCCTTGAGAAACCAGATGCTCATCTCCAGCACAGAGATCAGCTGCTCCGGCTTGGACGGTCTTAGTGCATTAATACACGAAGGTGCCGCGGAAGTGACTGTGGTTACCGACGGAGGAGGAAATATTACTGTGTCAGCAACAGTGCCCCCTCCTGTCTTTTCTGCATCATCACACGTAGAAGTACCTAAACTGACCTGGTCTATTAGTCACGATGACATCCAGCCCACTTTGCTGTGTCCTGCAGACTCTATACCAGATTAATTTAAAAATAAAATAAAACAAAAGCTTTTCATCACATTACAGTGACTGCTATTCTATTAAGGAGTAGGTAAATCTGCTTAAAGCAATGTAGACTTGTTTTCCCCAGTTTTCTGCTGTCAAAATATTCTCTGGACACCTTCAACGCTAGAGGTACTTACCTGGGTGCACCCCCCCCCCCCTCCCAGCAGCTAAAAGTGCACACACTCCTTCACAACATGCTTATTTAGAGGGGCATGAAAACGGAGCAGTCCCAGGGAAAGAGGGGCTGCATGAACTTTCCCTGTGGACCTGCCCCGCTCAAATAGCAGCGTCTATTTTGCTGATCAGATTTTCAGATGGAACTTGAGGTTTTATTTGTGAAAATTAGCTTGCAGGTACCCGCAGACCTGCATACAACTTGATCTAGAACATTGCTCCCTGTAATCTCAATCTGCCTTCACCAAGAGCCTGTTACTAAACAGAATGGGGAAGAAAAATCTTGAAAAACAGGTCCTGAGGGTTTACGTTTTTTATGTCTTTAGTAAACTTTAGTTGAAAACATAATTAAATATTGTGAGCAGGTTAGTGAGCAGATGATGGAAGGGACGCGTCATGTGACATTTCTCCTTTAAAAAGGAGAATATACTTTAGCTACCTTTAAAATTGTTTTATTCTATAGTCCAGTACTTCATGATGATTCAGTTACTTGCCGATCATCTGCAGGACTCGGGCAGATCTTAGTCGCAGCCTAGTGGTTAGGGCAACAGCCTAGGACCAGAAAGACCAGGGTTCAAATCCCACAGACACTCCTTGTCATGGGCCTTGGGTAAGTCACTTAACCCTCCGTTGCCTCAAGTACAGACTTAGATTGTAAGCCCTCTGGGGTCAGCGGAATACCTAGGACCCCTTTTACTAAACCTTAACTCACGCTATCTGCTGCACGGCCCAGTTTATTCCTATGGACTGTGCACCAGATAGCTGGAGCCAAGTGTTAGTCAAAGAGACCCCTAAGGTACCTGATTGTAACTCACCTGGAAAAGGCGGGAGCGCGATACTAATAAGAATTTAATTAATAAATACATGTTTTCCAACTGTTCAACCAGCATCAGAGAAAACAAAAGAGACTGGAGTCAGCTGCTCCTGTGCTTGACCCTTTAAACAATTTATAACTCGAGACATAAAAATAAAACGTAGATGTACTGCTTATCATTTGTGTAGCGCTTGCAAAGCACATGTAAGAGGAAGACCGTCTCTACTCATCAGAGCTTACAGTTTAGTTAAGACACACACTGCTCTTTCCTGAAACAATAGTGCTTCTAAGTTGCATTCTAAGAACAGTATTTTCTGTGATTACTCGCGGAGCGACAGGCACCATGTTCCAATTAGATGGAGCTACAACAGAAACCATACAGTGCTTTGTACAGGCTCTAGGTGCTGCATGGAAAGAGGGTATCTCAAGTGTACCCTGTTGGAATGCCTTCAAAGTTCTACAGGAGTCATGAGATGTCAACAATGACCCTAAATAAAATTTTAAACACAAGATAACATAGTTTAAACTTAGTTCTCTGACCAAGGAATTGCTAAGGTGTGATCAGGTTTATCAGAGCCTGTAAGGATGGGCACAGCTACATTTGAACAAGCTACAGTGTTTTCTGTGAGGAAAAACAAAGATCAAAGGGAATTATGTTTACAACAGCTCCTAGTGGGAAATGAAATACTCTGAGAAACAGTACAGACAGAGGGACGAACAAAAGGCATTAAAGGTTGTATGTAAAAAAATGAAAACTAACCACATTAAGAGGGGATTTCATGGACAATCATGCGTCATGTGACTTGAAAAATATAGAGTATTAGACAATTTGAGAGCTGATAACCTGCTCACAAATTTCCAACCCCCCCCCCCTCGCTTTTTTCCTTTTTGTTGAAGGCTGAAAGTCTACATGATGTCTCCCTTTTAATCAAAGGTGCACAGAGGGATGCTCTCCGTAACAAATGTGCCAAAGGCAAATTTGAGAAAGTCGTAGGTTAAATCATGAACTGCAATCTGCATAATCATGGAAACCATTGTGCCAGCTGCAAATTCCAAATATCTGGCATGTGAAAAGAATGGTGGGTCTTAAAAGCTCATGTTCAGGTTTTTGAAACAACTTCCTGCCAGTTCCCCCCCCCCCCCCCCCGCAACATATGCACACTTAAGTATCTTTAGGGACCCTAATAAGCTGGAGAGCTGTATGGGGGAGGAGGGGGCAGGGTCCCAGAAGAAGTTGGCAGAACTGGTATCACAATACACTCAAACTGGAATTAGGGGATATCACCACTGGCATGCCTGGCCCAACCAGCCCTCGATGGATGAGGAACCCGCATACTATGGCTGTGTTATGAGCTGCCCATACACCATATCTCTTCATTATTGGTCTATGAAGAGCTGAGATGCCATGATAGCACAGACCAGTTAGAAATATGAACTCGTACATAGGTTTTGCCTGTTGTCTGCCTCCATTTCCTGTCATTGCTACTGGTAACTGTGCAATGAAGGTTGTCACAAATAGCCAAATAGTGTTATAATGATTGAGGGTGGGGGAAGTCCTGTCCTGTCTTTAAGGACCACTGGCAGGTCTGATTTTTAGGATCTCTGTAATGACTATGACAGATTGGTTTTAAGCCATTTGGCTTTAGGATAAGCTCAGCTTATATAGTATGACTATCGGGAAAAGCAGACCTTCTGACAGGCCTCAAACAGTTTAATTGACTAGAAACTTCCTTTTGTGCTCACATTAAAGAGAAGAAGGCCAAAAGAGAAAATGACCCTCACCTTTAACTATTATCTTCCTCATGGTTTTTTGGTCCCATTGGGATTGGTGGGTTTATGACAGATTTCATGTATAATGTAAAGATGAACAAATAATCATGTAAGCAATTAAAGGACAAGAAGTTCAGGAGAATGTGAAAAACCTTCATGTAGTTATTCCAGCAGAAGCTACACAGGTGGGCTACACAGGAGCCCCATCCCCCTTGTATTCCAAAAACTGCTAAAGCATTGGCTTGGCAAAGGAAATATCTGTGTGTCTCTTTGTATGTATAGAGAGAAAGGAGTCCATAATCGGAATCCTTAGCTACTCAGCAAATAGGAGGCCAGCGGGTTAAGAGTGCCGATGGCGGTAGTGCCACCAAAGATCTGCTGGCACTATCTGATGAATACAGGGGCGGACTCGGCACTATCCAGTAAATGCCAGCACATATCCGGGTAGCCGACTTTCAGCTGGCACCTATCTGGGCATCTTAGGCTGCATGAAAAGCTGGGAACAAGAGCGAAGCAGCCCATGGAAGCGTGACACTAAACCGTGCCCTAAAGGAAAGCAGTGATGTTAAGCCCCAGGAAGTTTCTTTCGTTTTGACACATTGGATTTAGCTGACACCTTTCTCAGAAGTTCAGGATGAGTTGCATTCTGCTACAGCAGATATCTTCCTGTCCCTGGAGGACTTACCGTCTAAGGGGGGTGTTTACTAAATGTCAATAGTGGACTTTGTGTGGTAGTGGAGCTGCGACACCATTGATTTCAGTGGGGCTATGGCTCCGATATCGCACGGAGTCCGCTACCGCCGTTTACTAAACATCCCCCTAAGTTTGTATCTGAGGCAATGGAGGGTTAAGTGACTTGCCCAAGATCACAAGGAGCAGCTGTGGGATTTTAATACTTCTGATGTTATGTTTTCTAGAAATATATTTTTCTAGAATTGCCTTTAAGCAAGGCCAGACGTACTGGCATTAATTCTCGCCTACATTTTGTTTCTATAAGCGGTTATAAATGGCAATATTTGCCTCTGAAAATTTTTCTCATCTGTAGTTTTCATAAACAGTATAAAAAGCCAACATTTATTTGCTTTTCATCCATCTGTCAAGTCTCATATTAAGTGCCCCTCCCCATGGCAATTTTGGAAAAAGCCACAGAGCAGGAGGATCACCTCAGACAATCCAGGAGCAATGGAACTGGCCCCCTTTCTTCTTTGGGTCTCCTCCCCCATTCAGCACTGGAGGGCTAGCCTGGGGGGATTTTTTACCAGTTCACTAAGTTCACATTTCAGGCTAGTAGTTAGAGCACTGGCTTGGTAAACAAGAGACTAGTGTTCGATTCCCACTAGTACTCCTTGTGGCCTTGGGCAAGCCACTTAACTCTCCATTGCCTCGAAAACCCAGGAGCTGCTGGGTTGCCAGGAGTCAGCATTGACTTGAAGGCACACATTGCAGTTTTTTTTTACTGGCAGAAATTCATATTGAAGAAAAATGTATTCCAAAGACAAACAGTAGGTGGCGCTACAAGTCAAGATATAATTTAGGGAGGTTTGGGTACTTTCATGGAGAATATACTGCGTATTTCTAAGTTATCTTTTTCCCTCTGGTAAACGTTTGTGCCCATGCTCTTAGAAATTTAAAGGCAAGATGTATCTTTAAGCATATACAGTCAAACCTCGGTTTTCATGATTAATCCGTTCAAAAAAGTCTGACTAAAACCGAAACGTATGAAAACTGAAGCAATATTTCCCATAAGAAATAATGTAAATCCAATTAATCCGTTCCAGACACCCAAAAATATTCACAAAAATACATTTTATAGAGAATAACTATATTTTTACATACAGAAAACAATGAGAAATAAATATAAATGACTAATGAAATGGATAAATGAACATTTAACATCACTGAAAGCAAGCTAAGTACAGTACTGTACAGTACAGTATGTTAACATCTGGCCTTAGCCACCCCTGACAAGCTGCTGTGCCCAGCTCTCTTCGGAATCACATTGAATTCAGTCCATTAAAATACCTTTACATTATCTGCTCAATGCTTCAGAATGGCAGAAAATCTAATGATATAGCTTCAGACGTACCCTGCAAGAGAAAGAACTGCCTCCCACATTCATGCAACATCTCCTGCTTACGTTGACAGCTTTTCTTCCCTGCTACCGGGACAAAATCTCAGTCAAAAGACGTTGAAAACCGAAGCAATGCATGAAAACCGGGACAAAATCTCAGTCAGAAAAGACGTTGAAAACCGAAGCGTATGAAAACCGGGGCAAATGAAAACCGAGGTTTAACTGTAGTATAGTTGCTGAAGCCTTGCAGCAATTTCAAATTTTGCCACAGGTTGAAATAATCAGAATTAAAGACTACTAATATGTCCAGTTTGAAATATAAGGCAAAACAATACAAAAATACAAAAAAAATTAAAAAATACTTCTGCAGGTATAGTATGCTGGCACAATTTTGAACTAACATTTTCTTTGCTGAGGCATTAATTTCCTCAAATTCATAGTGGGCAAAAAGTTCCACAGGAACAACCGTGGGGCAGAAGTGTGAGAGTTGTGGCCAGTCCTTCACTTTAGTCACTTACCGTATTTCCCCTGTACCCACATATGAGCAGAGAGAAATCACTGTCCCCTCCTCCTGCACTCTTATATTCATTGAGGAAAAGTCCACGGACCCCTCCCCATGTTCCCTGTGCTGTTGATTTCTTGAAGTGACAGCAGGCATCTCGGTCCTCGCACAGAATCGTTGACGAGCCAAAGTGTAGGCTTGGCTTTCCTTGAGAAAGGTAACAATACTTGTTTTAAACGTCATATATATATTTATTATGCGTTTAAGCTTGTTTGCTTAGGGTATTGTCCCAGATGTTTTTAAAAATCCAAAATAAAAAAGACCAACTTAATACATTCTTGGGCTTTCAAAGGTTAAAACCTTCTTCAGGTCAGGATACAATGAACAATAGATGACAATAGCCTAATATACAGTTGAATTACAAAAGCATTTCAATCCACATGTATGTTATGATATTGTCATCTGATACTGTCATGATCTAAGGCTTTAATGCATTCTTGAGTAGCTTTTGAAGGTTAAGGTGGTCCCTTTTTATTGGAAGTAACTTATTTTTCTTTTTTATTTCTCCTTTTATTAAATACTACCTTTAATATGGATTGATGTGGTAATCACACTAATTTATTTGGAAATCCAGAATACCAAGAGGGTCATTTTAGAAGCCTTATTTACGGTTTGGATGTCTGAAAAAGGGAATAGAGACAGACAAAGCACAGAGACATCTCCAGAGCCATTTCAGAAGCTGGGTCTGTGGACATCCCAAGCGTGAGGATGTCTGAATCTAATAGGGGTGTGGAGGAAGCTTGGTGGGGCATTCCTGGGAACCTGGAGGTGTGGTTAGGATGTTCCCAGGAACCAGGATATCCCCACCTGATCATAGAAACGTCATGTCCAACCTTTGACCTACTCTGAGGCACAAACAGCAGTGCCAAGCTCATTTTAGCTGAAAAGCATCCAGAGAGTGAAGAGAGGAACGCCCTCCATCATTCCCCGTACTCCACATAATGTCACTGACAGCAGCGGTGCAATTTGAACCCTGGATGTCTTGTTCCTGGCCAATTACTCTAACTATTAGGCTATCCTAGACATCGGGGTTCTGTTATTCCATTCTGGGGATGTCTAGGTAGACGCTCCCACAGATGTTCATAGCGGGCACGTCCAGGTTTCTGAAATCACACCTGCACCTGCTCATGACTGCATTATTTTTCAGATGCTCTGGCTTGGATGTTCCAGATTGCATTTGGATGGATCTTCGAAAATTCCACTCCATATGTCTTACACCCGGGCTTCTCAAGTTAGTCCTGGTGACACTGACCTCAGAGCCAGGTGAATGTTCAGACTATCCACAATGAATAGCTATGAGACATTTGCATAGGCTGAGTCTTTAACATATGCAAATTTCTCATGTCTCCTTATTGTGGATATCCTGAAACTTCATCTGGCTTTGGGGTCACCAGGACAGGTTTGGGAAATTTTGGATTGATTGATTGATTGAATCATTAATTAATTATTTAACAGTTTTTATATACCGTCTTTCATCAATTCAAGACGGTTTACAGGTAACAAAAAAACGTAACAGCATAGCACTGCTGTTTTACATGGAACAGAACTTGGTTAAATTGAACTCTTATAATATGAGAATACAAGAACCATCAGGTAACTATGTACATATTTACATTATAGGGAAATATTTACATTTTAGGGAAATCATTAAGTGAGAAGGAGGGTTTAAAGGCAGAAGGGGAGGGAAGGATTATACACTGAGAGGCCAGTATGTGAATGTATTAATGCTTTTGCAAGCAATAAAACACAATAAAAGTGCTAATAGCAAGCACAGTCTAATTTACGCATGTTAATTAGCTCACAGGAGTTTTAATGCAAAAAGCTATGCTATTGCAGAAATGTAAAAGAGCTCATTACCTATTTGTACAAAAAGGAGTGCAGACCTATTAGTACAAGAGTTGTAACTACACCTGGGGATGCTGTAATTATGTTTTTGCAATAGTATCTGTGTTAATAAGCTAACTTTAATGCTAGTATATTAATGCAACCCTTTTGTATGTTATTAATTGGAGTTAGATTATTTATATGTATGTATGTATTTATTTCTATATGTATATATATGTATTTATTTAATTAAAATTATTTATATGTATGCTCCTTTCACCTTGTTGCACCTTATGCCTGGAACAATCTACCTGTGTCTGCACGCCAGTCCGACCCTCTTCAAATCCAGGCTGAAAGCTCACCTCTTCGCTGCTGCTTTTGGATCTTGACTCACATAATCTCCTTTTACTCTCCCTGTTTTACCCCTGCCTACACCTTTTGTGTTGTGTCTTGACTAGATTGTAAGCTCTGATGAGCAGGGATGGTCTCTTACATGTCTGTGGAGCGCTGCGTATGACTGGTAGTGCTGTACAAATGCTCAGTAGTAGTAGTAATAGGATCTGAAATCCTAAGCAGCTCACAACATAACCTCTCATACTAAATAAATACAAATAATATAGAATTGGAAAATACATTACATAAAAATATATCAACAAAACAATAAAGCTGTGAAAGCTGAGAGCAGAGCAATCGTCTGTGGGTAAGTGAGCATTACTTTGCTGGCAAGTTGGGGATAGAGGAGAGATCGTGGGTTTATTTGGAAAAGTCTGTCTCTCAATTAATCAAAAAAGCAAAACTAGTTCTCAGCTTGCTTTAGAGGTTTAAATGAATTTCAGTTAGCTATAGACAGGCTCTAAACAGGCACATAGCTTACCTTTATCAGGGCTGGCCCGTCCACTAGACAAACTAGACAGTCACCTATGGCGGCAGACCCTGGTAGGTGGCATCGCTCTCCCCCTCGAAGTGGCAGCACTGCAGCATGCTTTAAAAAGTGATGGCCTGCCACTCCTTCTTCCTCCAATAGGAAGTTGTTCATGAGCGCACATGCGCGAGAGCATATTAAAGCCTGACGCAGCCACTTCAGTTTAAGTAGCTGGATACCGAAGCAGCTGAGGACGGGGAGAGCAGCATGGTGGTCCAGGCTGGGCCGAGCAGCAACAGCAGTGCCTGGAGGGTTGGCACAGAGGCTCTGCCTAGGGCAGCAGAAACCCTCAGGCAGACACTGGCCTTTATGTTAGTTTAGGTATATCTACTCCTATAACTAAACTCATTAATACAAACCTCAGTTCAGCAGTGCGATGGGGGCTATCCAGTCTTTTGCATTGAATGTCACATGTATGCTTATGTTCAGGTTGGTGAGATGTCATATATGTGTGCTTGGTGCAAAGAGCTCTGATCTCTGCAGGCTAGAGTAGCCGACTTGGTGGAGCTGAGGTAGACAGAGGAGACCTACAGGAACAGAATAGAAAAGTCCCATCTCCAGTGTGGCACAGGGCCAAATTTATGATTTTGGCATTCATAAGCAAGACCAGACAGCAGATCCCAGAGTTGGGGGCTAGGGAGTGTCAGAGATCCTGAAGATTGGAGTGCTAGACAAGGAGCAGAGAGAGGGGCCATAGTGACCTCTGTATATACACATAGCCATAACATAAGTGGATACGGGCTCACTTTTGGACTGGGTATTGTGTGCCTTCAAATTTTAATGCCCTAGGCAGTGGACTATGACTGAACCCAGGCCTGGTCTGGCAACCTCAGTGATGCTTTGGAGGAGAGTGGTCACCTGGAAGGAGAGAATAACCTCGGTGTGGCACGATCCTGTAACCAGGACCTGTCCTCCAGGGCATGCAATATCCTCTCACACCGAGGCTAGGCTCCAGGGGCTTCTGCCCAGGAAGAAAGGGATAAGGATGGTCATTATAGTTGGCAATTCAATCATTGGGCATGTAGATAGCTGTATGGCTGGTGGGCATGAGGACTGGTCACTTGCCTGCCTGGTGTAAGGGTGGTAGACCTCATGCATCACTGGATAAGATTCTAGATAATGCTGGGTAGGAGATGGCTGTCTTGGTACATGTGGCACCAATGACAGAAAGCCATATTTAGGCTTTTAGGTAGAAGGTTGAAATCTGGGACTTCTGGGGTATCGTTCTCAGACATGCTTCCCATTCCACGCAGAGAGTCCAAGAGGCAGGCAGAGCTCCGGAGTCTCAATGCACAGCTGAGACAAGGATAAAGGGAAAAGGCTTTTAGACTTTTTAGAACTGGGCAATATTCTGGGGAAAATGAGGCCTTTTCTGGAAGGAAATAGGGTGGAACCAGACTGATGGCAACATGGCACTAACCTTTAACAAGAAGAAAAGCGCACACTTAAGAGTATATTCAGATAGCAAGTATGTGATGCAACTCTGGGGGGTCTGTTGTGGGATGGACAAGGGATCCTCTGTGTGAGCGCGCGTGTGGCATGAAAGTAGTGTATTACTGTGGATTTAACACTGGTTAAAAGATAGAAAACTGAAAGTAGGGCTAAATGGTCGATTTTCTGAATAGTTGAAGGTGAATAGTGGTGTGCCCAGGGATCTGTACTGTCCACTCTTTTTCACTTATCTTTAAATGACCTAGAAAAGGGAATAATGAGTGAGGCGATCAAATTTGCAAATGACAAAATTATTCAATGTTGTTAAATCATAAAATGATTGTGAATAGTTGCAAGAGAATCTTGAGGAACTGGGAGTCCAAATGGTAAACAAAATTTAATGTGTATAAGTGCAGTTATAGTTTGGGTTGTTCTTCCCCGATTACATAACTACACGATGCAAGGTTCCACATTAAGCATTAGGACCCAGGAAAAGTATCTGGGCATCACTGTGGATAATACATAGAAATCCTCTACTCGGTGTGCAGGGGCAGCCAAAAAAGCTAATGGAATGCTAGGAATCATAAGGAAAGGAATGGAGAATACAACAAAGAATGACATCATAATGCCTCTGTATTGCTCCATGGTTGGATTGCACCTTCAGCATTGCATGCAGTTCTGGTCACCACATCTAAAATTGGATAAGGTACAGAGAAGGATAACCAAATGATAGAGGGGAGGGAAGGATACCCTTACGAGAAAAGGCTTAAAAGCTTAGAGTTCTTTAGTTTAGAGAGGAGAGGGCTGAGGGGAGATATGATAGAGGTCTATAAATTAATGAATAGAGTAAGTAAATGTGACTTCATTGCTGGAGGATGTAGTAGAAGCTGTTAGTGTAGATGGCATAGAAAAGATTTGGACAAGTTCCTGGAAGAAAAATGCATATTCCTCTGGAATCTGTCCATCTTCTGGGCTATGTCAGGCACTTGTGACCTAGATTGGTCACTTGGAAACAGGATACTGGGCTTGATGGATATTTGGTCTGACCTAGTATGGCAAATCTTGTGTTCTTAGACTAACCCTTACACTACCATATAATATATAATTAAATGCTTGCTCAAAAAGGTAAGCTTCAAAGTTCATCCTGGACCTCAATGAAAATTTCTCAAGGTGTGACACTACAGGGAGATCATTCCACTGAAATTTTACTCAGGGCATTCTTTCCAAATGGGTTAATTATGTGGATATCATGACAGTTGTGAACCTCACTTCTAAGCCATAGTGATTTTACTCTGTGGGGAGAATTCAGTGCTGGTACTTGTAGTAAAACTAGATTAATTGGCTATAGATTATAACTAGGTTGAAGTAGTATAATTGACTGTAGGTGCAATGGAGCTAGATCTTGCAAGAATTTAACACTAGAAGCCCCAAAGTGCGTCAATTGATGCAAATGCATCTTCGAAGTTGTATACCAGCGCCACTGCTAGAACCATGTTAGTCATGTTCCATGACTTTGTTAGCAAGGTCAAGATGTTCAAATATGTGCATCAAAAATTAATGACAGATGCACCACCTAGCGGGAAAATGAATTTATATCTAGAAGCCCCACAGTACATCAATTGAGGCACTCAATTGTCTTGAATGCGGCGTTACTTGATGTACTTTGGGGCTTCTAGGTATAAATTCATGTTCCCACTAGGTGGCGAATCTCAATCACTAATTACAGTTTTACTCCGACATTACAAACAATAAACACACGATGATGTCATGTAATAATGTCACTTACTGCACATATTTAACAAATAAGTAACTTCACATTAATTCACATCTGCATTTCATGCTAAACGCAGTCGTCATGATAATGTGTCAATTGACACACTTTGGGGTTTCTAGGTAAAATTCCTTTTGGGGCTTCTAGTGTTAAACACCAAGGGCAAAATCATAAATTTAATTTGCTACTCAAATGGTAACCAATGAAGATTCACAAAATAAGGGGTAATATGCTCATTGATCTGAATCACAAAGGATCAGTTTCACTGCTGCATTCTGTATCGTCTGTAAAGGCTAACCCATCCTCAGTGAAGATCCATATATAAACCATCTCAGTAATCTGCTGAAGATAAAAACATTGTCTGCACCACCATCTGAAAATCTTGGAAAAGAAGATGTGTAAAAGATGCAGCTTATTGATTGAACTCAACTACAGCACTCAAATGATATTTTCAAGATAACTCAGAGTCCATCAGGACACTTAGATTTAATTTAATTTAATAACAGCACTTATATGCCACTTTTACAATCTGCAGACTACGAAGAAGATTACAAAATTAAATTTAAACAAAAGCTTTACAAAATTGCCCATAATCCTCAATGTCCCTAATTGTAACAGGTAATTCGTGCCACAATTTTGGAACTGCATCTAAAAAACATCACTCTCTAACCCTCCTTTGTCAAAAAGCAGAGGCTGAAGGCAATGTCAACGTGCAATGAGTTGCTGAATGAAGCAATATAATTGATGAATTATGGCACAATCTATTTGACAAATAGATAGGGCTGATCTTATGAATAGCTTTAAAAGCCAGGCACGAGCTTCTATTGGCAGCCAATGAAGATTTCTCAGTAAGGGAGCAACCTATCCTTATAACTAATATGTGTGATCATCTTTGCAGCTATATTTTGAATGTGTTTTAATTTATTTAATCCAATATCTATAGTCATTGAAGAAATGTGACCAGTAGCTACCCTGGTATCTATGTTTCCACAAATTCAGTCACCAATTTTTTGTCGGGGACGACCAACCTGAGAGGAGGGAAGGAACCCAACTCCCCATGTTGGAAGAGCCCTTTTATTCAAGAGAGCCGTAGCCCTCGTTTTAAACTAGTGTAACTTGCACACTTAACTGGGTGAAGGCGTCAATTCAACAAATACACCACTTAACTTAAAATAACGGCCATTCCATTCCAGCGAGACTTCAAAGATGGCGATTCTGTCTATTTTCCGCCCTTGTTGGAATGGAATGGCCTGCTGGAATGGAATGGCTGGCCTTTATCTGCCGTCATTTACTATGTTACTATAAAGAATTGAACATTCTTCACATAAATATACAGAGAAAATTCCAAATCATTAATGTGCTTTAGTATTTTGACCTCCAAATGTGAACTCAAGAAAACTAAGTGTCTGAGTCAGGTTAGAACTGTCGGGAAAGGTTTGCCAGCTTGCGGATGATACCAAATCTGCAAAAGGGTACTAGATACCTTGGAAGGTGAGGGAAACGTCAGGATGGATCTAATGAAGCTTGAGGAATAGTCCATAGTGAGGCAGCTAGGATTTACTGTTAAACAATGCAGGGTTACGCATTTGGGCTGCAAAATCCAGAGGGAGAGTGATACAGTACAGGGGGTGAAGTACTTTTGTGCAGGAAAGAAGAGGGGTGCATTGGGATGATTTTAAGGTGGCCAAACAGGTAGAAAAGGCAATCAGAAGGATATTTGCATGCACAGGGAGAGGAATGGTCAGCAGGGAAGAGAAATGATGGCTACATATAAATACCTCCATGGTAAAAACCAAGAGCAGGCAAACCTCTTTTAATGGAAAGGAAGCTCTGGAATGAGGGGTCATAGGAAGAAGGTGAAAGGGGATAGATTAACATAGTAACATAGTAAATGACGGCAGATAAAGACCAGTATGGTCCATCTAGTCTGCCCAGTAAGATGGCAAGAGTAGGTGCACCTGCCGCTCAGTGCAGACCACTCCTCCCCATGTCTTTGTTTAGGGGTGAATCCAGTGCTCCGTGTAGGACACCCCTGTTTGATGAGAAATTAGATAGTTAAGTTTATTTTGATTTTATCCTGTTGCTGTTAATGGATCCACTGTGTCTGTCTGACGCCATTTTGAATTCTGTCACTGTATTTGCCCCCAACACTTCCATCGGGAGGGTATTCCAAGCATCCACCACCCTTTCAGTGAAAAAGTATTTCCTGACATTGCCTTTCAATTTTACCCCCTTGCAGCTTCAGAAGAAATCTAAGGAAATATTTCTGAAAAAGGTGGTAGATGCATGGAACAGCCTCCCAGTGGATGTGATGGAGATAAAGATAGTATCTGAATTCAAGAAGCCTGAGACAAGTACAGAGGATCTTTGAGGGAGGGGAAGAGATTGCAGAGCTTAGTAGTTGGTGTAGATGGGCAGACTGGATAGGCCATATGGTCTTCACCTGTCTTCAATAGGCTGCTCTTCCTTTAAGAGTTTTGATAAATTCAGTTTTGAATCTGGAAAATGTGCCGGGTGCTCCAGCAAAGGTCGCCCAGGTTTTTCAATCTGTTTCTTGAATCCCCT
Source organism: Ichthyophis bannanicus (assembly GCA_033557465.1). NCBI lineage: Eukaryota > Metazoa > Chordata > Amphibia > Gymnophiona > Ichthyophiidae > Ichthyophis > Ichthyophis bannanicus. Next base: position 109,764,539 of record CM066049.1, on the reverse strand, counting down.
GATTCGTATAATGCAGCTGAGATTATAAAAAAAGTCCTGTAATTGCTAATGCTACATCAGATATTAATGGCAGGATTGGGTGTCAGTGCCCTTACCTGTGCACCTGGAGGGGGTTGAGGGGGAGGGGACATTGGGTTATCTTTACCTCCAAAACAAAGCATTGTTTACGTTTCAGGAGGAAATCATTAGACTTCTGTATTATTACCGAAGCTCACACTTCACGCTGTTTCCTTAGTTTTGTTCGTAGATAAACAGGAAAGAACACCTTGGCTAGATCAAAATAGAACGCTATTATTTTCTTGTAGTTGGTATAATACGCTGTGTGTGTAGCTTGCAAGGAAATAATTTGAGGCTTTCTTTTGATGAATTTAGCAACAAGACAGCTATCTCAAAATCTTGCTTGCTTCCCCAGTCTAATATAGCTTGCTTTTTCTTCAACAATAGACAGGTGAATGGATGATCATGCCATACTGAATTGGAAACTCATTGCAACAATCAGCATTTATGATGAGATAGGGGGGGGGGGGATTTCAAACTCTCCCATAGATACCATTTATCCACCTGCATTATTTTCACTTTGAAGCTTGCTTTTATGGGCAGGGAGAGTTTCTACAGAAAATAGCATGCATACACTTGAAAATCCAGTTTATTTCCATAATTTTTCAGTCCTACTTAGATCACTGCCTCTAACAATGCCTCCATCAGTGTCACTAAATGTAGATGTGTTCTGGAATACCACTTGTGATTTTAACCATAACGAGGAATGGCAAAGAGTTAAACAACAGTTTTGTGCAGATATATTACTGTTTGACCATTTAAAATGGCTTTTTTTGAAAGTTGTTCTCTAAATTGACTGGCATTTTATATTTAGGTAGACAAAATGCCAAATGTTTACAAGTTTTATCATGTCAGGAACATAGAGGCATGTTTACTAACATACGCTAGTCACTAGCGCAGGTTTATTTATTTTATTTTATTTTATTTATGCTTTTCTTCTATACCGCTTTTTCCCAAGATCAAAGGCGGTTTACAAGTAACACAATGAACAGTTTACAATTAACATAATGAACATGGTTTTACATGGAACATCTTGTTTTTTCAAACTACGTACAATTAACTTTTCGTAAACAACAACAACAAGTAACATGGAATATATAATTATGCAGATGTTGTAACTATTTACATTAGTTAAATATTTACATTATTCAATTGTTAATCGTGGTTTTAATATACTAGGGATTTCTAGGGATTTTAATACACTGAGGATTCTAGGTTGATTTTTCTAAATGCGATGTGGTTTGTGGCTTTTTGATCTGAAGTTATGGAGGATTTTTTTGGAGGTGTGGTGAGGGTGCTGGAGGGGGTTCATTAAGATTTATAATGTTTTATATAAACAGATATGTTTTTTGTTCTTTCCGGAATGTCTGTAGGTCTTTTCTTTTGCGGAGGCTTAGAGAGAGTTTATTCCATATGTTGGGGGATGCATATGATAATGCTCTTGAGCTTGTTGATATTTTTGTTTTTCGAATTTATTTTTTTATGTCTAGTGAGTGAGTTGCGTTTTGTCTGCGGGTTCTATGTTCTTTTGGAGTATGTAGTAGAGTGGTTAGATGTGAGGGTGATATGTCATTGATAAGTTTAAATGTAGTTAATAGTATTTTGTATGATATTCTGCTATTTATGGGAAGCCAATGTAGTTCAGCGAGGATGGGAGTTATGTGGTCAGTAAGGCGTGCTTTTGCTGTTACTCGAGCACAGATGTTTTGAGCTCTTTGGAGTAAGTTGGTGCTTGTGAGGGGAGGCCGATAAGTAGACTGTTACAATAGTCAAAGTGTGGAGTGATGAGTGTGCTGATAACAGATCTGAAGTCATGTGTGTCTAGTATTGGTCGTAGGTGTTGAATGGTCTTAAGTTTATAGAATATGGTTTTTACAGTTTGCTTTATGTGGGGGAGCATACTAAGTGTGTGGTCTATTATGATGCCTAGGTATTTTACTTCCTTTTTGATTGGGATTGTTGTGTTGTTAATTGTTATTGTTTCAGGAGAGTAGTATCTGGTTTTCTTGTTACGAACATTGCTTCAGTTTTTTTTAGGTTGATGCTGAGGTTATTATTTTCTAACCAGTTATTTGCTTCGTTGATGCAGTCCAGTAAGTTCTGATAGGTGGGATTATTTGTGCTTATTGGTTGAGTGAGCATGATGTCATCTGCGTATATGTAGTGGTTGACTTTATGTTTTTTAAATATATTTGTGATGGGTTGCAGATACAGGTTGAAAAGAAGGGCCGATAGGGCCGAACCCTGTGGAATACCTTGTCCTTGTACAAATGGTTCAGAGGTGTCTTGTCCTAATTTAACGCGTATTGATCGATTTGTGATGTATGATAAAACCATTGTAGAATTGTTCCTCCTATTCCTAGACTTAGGAGTCTGTTAATGAGGGTGTTGTGGTGGACATTGTCAAAGGCACCAGCTATATCAATGAATATGAGGATGTAGCCTTGGTTGCATGTGTCAGTGCCTTTTATGAGGTCATCCATGAGTGTTATAAGCAAAGTTTCGACCCCGTGGGATGGGCGGAAGCCGAATTGGTGTGAGTCTAGTGGTGCATGTGAGTCAATAAAATCTTGTAGTTGGAGCTGTATGATTTTTTCTATTACTTTGGCGATAAACGGTATGCTGGCTATGGGCCTGTAGGAGTTTGGGTCTGTAGGATTGAGTTTATTATTTTTATTATTGGGGGGAAGGATTTGAGTTTCAGGGCATCTGGCATGATGCCTGGGATAGTGATTGGTTCACTATATTTTGTATATGGTTAGCTAATTCTGTTTTGGTGTTTTTTATCCATGATACTGGGCATGGATCTAGGGGGAGGTGGTGGTGTTGATCATTGATATGATATTGAGGAGGTGTTTTTTTTCAATGTCATGAAAGGTTGTCCATTTAATTGTTGGTTTTAAGTCTGTGGATATAGTTATGATTGTATTAGATGATTTGTTTTTTAATTTGTTAGCAAAATGATTTGCAAGAGTTTGTGCGCTTATTGTTGACTGTTCAGGCTCTGATGTTTGGGTTTTTGTTAGTGTTTTTATAATTGCAAATAATTCTCTCGGTTCAAGGTCCCATGCCTAAAATCCCATGCTAACTGGTCATTACACGGTTAAGCGGGGACTGGACAGGTTCAAGCCATAAAGGAGGCATTGACAGCACACTGTGGCTGGTGTGAGTGTTTTGGGTGCAGGCAAACTATACCTGTTGCCTCAGTGGGTGGCGATAAATGCTCTAGGAGGGTGCTCTATGTTTGCATTACACTATCTCAAATATGAAAAGAAACCTTGGTGCTTAGAAACCCATTCTTCAAAAACTTTAAGTAACCAATTTTTTGTCGGAAAGGCCAACCAAGCTAAGAGGAACATGCCTCAAGCCGTCATGGCCTGTCCATTTTATTTAATTTAAGAAAAGCATTTTAAAAAACCACTTCGGGAGCAGCATTAAAAATGTTACTTAGCTGAATCCGTTGCTAAATATAGGCTGTATGAGAACGTAGCAGTCAACAGAAAGGCAGAGATGACGTGACACGTTTCGGGGTATGTAGAGTAGTCCCCTGCTTCAGGTCAAAGCTGCCATATGATAACTTCTCAGCCAGTCAAACTTTTAGAAACCGAAAAATAACGGTTTTTCTATACCGGGCTCCCATATCATTTGCTCAATCGGTGATCCCACAGAAGAGCCAATCGAAGTGGTTATGGGGAGGGATCATTGTGGCAAGCTCCACCCCCAAAGAAAACACAAGCCCAGGGATACTGCTGACAGTAGCCAGTGTTGATCAGTAGACCGTATGCCAATCGATTTGCATATTCATACCATACGGTTGTACTGAATTTAAACGGAAAATCCACCTCTGTTCCAAGTTTTGAAGCAGTTGGAGGCGATCACCGCCCCTAGGGTGTATAGGGACATAGTCCAACACTCGCCATTTAAGATCTTCAAATTTATGCAGAGATTGCAGGCAATGTTCAACCATAGGGGCTGATAAAGCCCCCGTCCGCAATCGGGAAGCATGTTCGGCCAAACGTACCTTGAAAGGACGTGATGTACGGCCAATATAATACAGTCGGCAAGGGCAGATGATTAAATACACCACAAAGGAGGATGTACAGCTAGTATACCAACGAGAAAAATATATAATCTCAGTATGGCCATCTACCCAACTTGTGCCAGAGATGGTATTCTCACAATAGTGACAAGTGCCACAAGCAAAATGACTGGAAGGATCATGGGATGTCAAAGGACAATCATTCTCCGCAGCAGTACGCATCAAACGGTCCTTCAGATTTGCTCGACGTGAATATGCTATCCGGAGTTGGCCTCTGAAACAAACCTAATAAAGGCCAGAATTTGTGTAAAATTTTCATAACAGCTGCTGACCCCCTCATATACGGGAAAATACCCGTGATCTTGTCTTGAGACTGTAAAGGAACCGAGTGTTCAAAAAACCATTCGCGATGGTAATAACGAGCCCGTTTATAGTCCCGCTGTATCTCAGTTCGGGGATAGCCTCGTAAGAGCAAACGCTGACTCAGTTCTCTCGCATGTATCCGGAAGTCTTCCAGAGTCGTACAATTGTGGTGTACACGTAGAAATTGGCCAAAAGGCAATCCTCTTTTTAATGCCGGTGGATGAAAACTATCATACCTTAACAAGGTGTTTCTCTGAACCGGTTTCCGAAAAAGAGAGGTAATAAAACCTGCTGAGGACCACCTAACGGTGATATCTAAAAACTGGATCACTCATGTTTCAATCTGGGCCGTGAACTGTATATTCGACTTGAAGGTATTCAGGCTACACAGAAAGGAATCCAACTCAGCCTTAGTACCGGTCCATAGGAAAAAAATGTCGTCAAGAAACCTACGCCAAAAGGGAATCTTACACTATCGGCAAGCTACTGGCCTCCGCACTACTGGTGTGCACCTTAGTAAACTTGTCCCTTAATGTCTTCACTTCGGCCAGCAAAAGGTGGGCTGTGCTGATAGAAATAACTGCAGTCAAGGGTCATCCTTTCAGCATCTGACAAGTTCAAACAACAGGAAGACTTATCTCATGTCAGCTCATCCTGCAGTGCAAGGTATTTTTGTGCTGTGATGGAGCACACCAAGAAAATTGCTTTTCAGGAGCAGAATGAGCCACAGAATAGTCTCTCACTGGTGACCTGCAGGTGGCAATCTTTTTGAGAATGTCTTTACTATAGAGGGCCACCTTAAATGATTGTGTTGAAGGCTGGATCTGAACTCAGCTCTTTAGGCTTTATAGTTGCACATTTAAGCCTTTAGGCCAGAGTACACTGCCAATCTTTCAGTAATATAGTTGCCCAGGTTACCTTCAGGCTGCAGTCCCTTAGGAGCCCTGCAAGACGTCTCAGGAGTAGATGTCCCTGCATTCTGCTTCTAAAAGAAAAGCGCACGAATTTTAAAGAGTATGTGCCATTCTCTGGAGAACGTAACATCTGCCAGTGTGGATTTTTCAGACTTTTCTTTCTCACGAGCACTTTATGGAAAGTACCATAAATTTGGTAAACCGACTTAAATCCCATAATTCTTGCAGCCTAGGATAAAACAAGGGAATGCGGGAGGGGGTGTTCTGGCCCTTTCATATGCACGGGAGACTGTAGACCAGCAGCCAGGGTGGGGGTGGTAGGACTGGCTCCTCAGAACAGCTCACAAATCAACCGTCTGCCAGACTGGAGCGGGACTGAACCCCGGCTGTTTCTTTTTTCCTCTTAGTGCACATCTCACAGGTCACCCGGTCTGTAATTTCCAGCTTGCATCTCTTCATTTCATCGAGAAATCACCTTTTCCTCCCCAGGACTGGCTAATACTATCCAGTGAGAGTGGAGTACAGTGCTGGAAAAGCCCTTTCTCTACTTTATATTCAGAAAGAACGATGGCCTTAATGTGATTTTCTCCTTAACAGAAAGCCAGTATCCTGAGTTCTGTTTACTGTTCAATGATAAAAGAAATGGTTATAATCCACAGAATCCCACATAAGTATCCCAAAAGGTCTCATTTCTGTCACCTGTAGTAATGGAGATATGAGAAATACAGTATGAATTTGGAAGATGCTTTAAATTAGAACTGCATACCCTTAGTGAAATCCATTTGTGGTTCTGAAAAGCGCCAACACAGTTCATGCCAATAAAGACACACAGGCCCGGGGGTGACATGTTGGTGTTAATTTCAGTGTTTGATAGTCAGTTTCCATGTATATATGTGCTTCTGTTAAGGAGATAATCACACTAGGACAGGGGGGGGGGACTGGGTTTCACCTTTACACCTGCCCCTTCAAGCAGACACTTATGCCTGCTTTGATGCCGTTGTAATGCCAATGTCTAGAATTTTGTAAATCAACATGTATTTTCCCTTGTAAAATGGGGAATACACCACTATTTTAGGCCCACCGAAACCAATCCCTCTCCATGTCCTACCCACGTCTCCTTGCAAACTGTGCGGTATGGATCACTACGTGTAAAAAGTGGCTCTCGAAAATCACTATTTGCGCATGTAGGTGATTTACACATGGGGATGTTTCTAATGTCTCATCATATCAGAGGAATGGCAGCAAGTTCCTATACAAATTTTCCAGTGTTCTTAGACACGTTTCTATTTTGTGTTTTGTGATTTTCCGCTTTAGTTTCATTCTGTCGGATTTCTAAATTGAATTCATGCATCCCTAACTAGAAAGACGTTTCTTTCCTCCAAGAACACTGGGATAATCTTTAACCATGCTGTGCTGAATTTGAAAAGAAAAGGAATGAAATTACTGTTTTTTCCTATCATTTATCCAGTGGACCTTTGATAAGATGACAATGGTTTCTATAGTGACCTGGAGGTCAGGGAAATAATGTCTCAGATATCGGTGGGAATTAACAGTCCTTCAGAGGGAGAGCTTTCTCGGCGGCCTATCCGGTTGCACATCGACCATTTTGTTTCATTCCCCAGACATTGAAGGAATTGATAAAACATACAGTATTTAGTTACAGAGCTATCTTTTCATCTCCTGGAAATCTCATCCTGCCACCCTGGAAAACCTTGCTAGTAACAAGTTTTCTTTTATTAAGTTGACAAAACCATTGCTTTTGGAAGAGGCCTTGCAGCACGGGAGACCATGTCCTGACGAAGTGCGCACGTGTATAGGGTCAATAAAGAGGAGAGCGGTAAGTGCTATACACTGTTTACTCTGTTGCAGAGACCTATTTCTCATATCTTTAGGGACTGAAGGTTGCTCAGACCCTTTTTATGAAGTGCATGGTCCAGTTCCTTCTGGTGGCAGCAGGATAACGGGGCAGAGAACAAAAAAAATTCTTGGACGCACTTCTCCATAGCAGTGTCTTTACACGGACGTATTAGCCAATAGGCCTATGTGAAGTTGGAAATAAGTCTGATATGTCATAATGGGGAGAGGGGTGCCAGCTTCATGATTCACACCGAGTGCATTGATAGGTTACAACGACATCGCTGCTATATGCTGGTCAAAAGAGTTGTCATAATTCCTTTTCTGCGTAACTTGGTTAAAGAAGTTAAAATCCTTTCCTACTTCACTGCTACTCAGAGTTCTCCTTGGATAGTCACATAGCTTGCCTGTTTGGACGTTACAAACAGCAAGAAGCGCGATACAGTCTGCATCTGTTAACCAACCTCCTTCAAAGTCTGATATTGGGGTATTGGCAAGCCAATAGCTACTAGGGATGTGCATTAGTGAGCATACATTCCATTCATTTACGCAATCTAAAGATCTAAAGGGCACACGTATCGCATGTACACATGTATACGTGTGATTTAATGCATGCACGATTTATTTGCACACTAAAAAAATGTTCTAGCTTGCATGAAATGTGCACACATAGACTGAATAGCTGAAATGCCTGGAAGTCAGGACACTATTGTTTAAAATGAACACAAACCACATGCTTTTTGGTCATGCGCACCGCTAATAGATATTTGAATGAGATATAGAGGTCATAGGATGAGAGGAAGGGGAAGGAGTGGAACTAGAGGACACGGAAGAAAGCTGTAAGCAGGGACGGAGTAAAACATTGGACAAACTGGGCAATTATGTCAGCTTCGGGGGTGGGGGGAGTACAGGAAAGAGCAGGGTATTCAAAGCAATAGATTCTGACAGCCAGGGGGACCAACACCTTGATCCAACTTTGAGGCTGGTCCTGGCTGCAAGGGGGTAAATTTAAAAGCTGGTGGCCCTGACAAAACTTTTTTTTTTTTTTTTGTGCCATCAAGTCAGTGTTGACTCATAGTGACCCAGCTACCTCTGGGTTTTCTTGGCAATGTATCACTGGAAGTAGATTGCCAGCCTTTTCTTCTGAGGCAATGGAGGGTAAAGTGACTTGCCCAAAGTCACAAGGAGTGCCAGTGGGAATTGAACCCTTGATCTTCTGGGTACTAGGTAGTTGCTCCAACCACTAGGCTACTCCTCCACTCCAAAAGAGTAAACAATGAGGACGTATTTAAGTATTTCTAGTGCATTTTTCCTAGAAAAAAAAAGGTACTGGTCCTCATATGCAAAGCTCTTTCATTAATACATGAGGGCCAGGGGTCAATTTTAGCAAGCAATGAAAAAGGTGCCAGTACTCCATACCACCACGTACCCCCTCAACAAAAGCCCGGAGTATTTCATGCAGGCCATAGCATTCCTAAGATAGGAAAATTGACTTCGTAAGACATCAGAGGATGTGCCATGGTGGCCACTAGCACTGCTCGGTATTACTTTCAGCGAGAAGAGTTACTATTAAGCTGGGGGATAGGTCCTGGCTTTCTTATCTTAATGCAAAGACTTTGGGCCATCTGACACACAACAGACAAAGAGATGATTAGAAATCTTTAACATTTACATAATGCAGTAGCAATGAATCTGATGTTTGCAGTGCCCACAAAACCAGGGCTGGTGCAATTCGTTTTTAGATCCCTAGCACCGCCCCCCCCCCTCCCCCCCCCCAAGATTTATGATTACAAACTCATCATCCCTCCCAGAACCATCCTATAGCAAAGCATATTTCAACATCATACTTTTAAATATCAAACTCTGTTTTGGAAATAAATGCATAATGAAGGCGATTCCAAATAGCCACTGACAAGAGTAAATGGACCATCTGCATATTAGTGTTGTGACATTCAGTGGCAGAAACAGGATATTCAGCAACACAAAATGGTTCTCTGCCTTTGAATATCCTGGTCAGTGGGATTAATGTGGTTACCTAGTCTGCTAACTATGTTAATCCTTTTGAGTATGTCCCCCCCCCCTGCCCCCATATATATTTCTCTCTGTCAAGGTGGTTTAAAAAACTAACTAATAAAACATCTAACTACACAGTCACACACATGTTGTTGTTGTAGCTAAGTTCCGTCGAGTCAGAGTCGACTCATGGCGACCCTCTGGATAGCTATCCTAAATTGTCTTCGGTCTTCAGTCAGGTGGCTCATTGTAGACAGACTGGTACCCATAGCTGCTGTTATTGTATCGATCCATCTCATTGCTGGCCTTCCTCTTTTACGTTGACCTTCTATCTTGCCAAGCATGATGTCTTTCTCTAACAATTTCTCTCTTCGCATGATGTGTCCAAAGTATGAAAGTCAAAGTCTTGTCATCTGAGCTTCTAAAGAAGGCTTAGGTTTGATCTCCTCTAGTACCGACTGGTTTGTTCTTCGGGCAGTCCATGGTATACACAGTATTCACCGCCAGCACCATAATTCAAAGGCATCAATTTTCTTCCTGTCTATCTTTTTCACTGTCCAGCTTTCACATCCATATGATGTTATTGAAAATACCATGGCTTGAATAAGTCGAAGCTTTGTATGGAGAGAGACATCTCTGCTCTTGAGAATCTTATCTAGGTCTTTCATAGCCATTCTGCCAAGAGCAATGCGTTGTCTGATTTCTTGACTGCTTGTTGCTTCTTTATTGATAGTTGATCCAAGTAGGCTAAAGTTGTTCAAGATTTCAATTTCTTCTCCTTCAATGATGGACCTGTTGATTATGCCAGTTGTCATGATCTTTGTCTTCTTTACATTAAGGTGCAGGCCCATTTTGAGACTATGTTCTTCGATTGTGAGAAGCAAATGTTTCAGATCATCTTCACTTTCAGCCAGTAATGTGGTATCATCAGCATAGCGAAGATTGTTGATGAGTCTTCCACCAATCTTCACACCTCTGTTGTCTTCATACAATCCTGCTTCTCTGATTATTTGTTCTGCATATAAATTAAACAGGTAGGGGAAAAGTAAGCAGCCTTGTCTTACACCTTTGCTTATTTTAAACCATTCTGTTTCTCCTTGTTCCGTTTGAACTGTTGCTTCTTGATCAATGTACAGATTGTGCAAGAGAACAATCAGATGTTCTGGTATACCCATGCTTCTTAATGTGGCCCAGAGTTTCTCATGGTTTACACAGTCAAAAGCCTTGCTATAGTCAATAAAGCACAAATAGATATCCTTTTGGTATTCTTTGGTCTTTTCAAGGATCCATCTCACATCCGCAATGATGTCTCTCGTTCCTCGCCCTTTCCTGAACCCTGCTTGCACTTCAGGTAGTTCTTGTTCCAGGTATGGTTGTAGTCTTTTTTGAATAATCTTCAGTAGAATCTTGCTGGCATGTGGGATCAGAGCGATTGTGCGATAATTTCCACAGTCAGTTGGATCACCTTTAGTATTGGTATAAACACAGATCTTTTCCAGTCAGTTGGCCATGATGTTGTCTTCCATATTTATTGGCAGAGCCTTGTAAGTATGGTAACAGCTGCATCAGATTGCTGTAATACTTCTATGGGAATGCTATCAATGCCTGGTGCTTTGTTCTTTGATAAGGCTTTCAATGCTGCTTCAACTTCTTCTTTCATCACCAGTGGTTCCCGATCATAAGGTACAGGTTGAAACGGCTGTTGGTCCACTTGATATTTATCATATAAAAACTCTGTATATTCCTTCCACCTTTTCTTGATCTTCTCAGCATCATTCAACATAGAAACTTGAGCATCTTGTAACATTCCAATTCGAGACTGGAACTTTTTCTTTAACTCTCGTAGCTTTAGGAAAGCCAATCTTGTTCTTCCTCTAATAGTTTCTGCTTCTATTTCCTTGCATGCGTCGTTGTAGTATTTTTCCTTGTCCTGTCTTGCTGCACATTGGAAATCTCTGTTGAGTTCTGTGATTGTCTTTCTTTCTCCTCTGGCTTTAGCTTCTCTGCGTTTCTGGGCAATTTTCAGAGTTTCTTCCGTCATCCATTTTGGCCATTTTTCTTTTTCACCTTTTGTAGAGACTTCTCGCTTTCTTCCAACACAGCCTTCTTGATGTCATTCCATAACTCTTCTGGAGCTCTGTCATTTGTATCTAAAGCAGCAAATTGATTTTGCAGGCAGTCTTTAAATTCCAGTGGTATATTCTCAAGGTCATATTTTGCTGCATTCATGAGTGGTTTGCTCTTTTTCAACTTTAGCTTGAGTTTGCATACTAGTAGTTGATGATCTGCACCACAATCAGCTCCAGGTTTTGTCTTTGTTGATGTTATAGAGCTTTTCCATCGTTGACGTCCACAGATGTAATTTGATTTTTATACAATCCATTGGGTGAAGTCCATGTGTACAGTCCCCGCTTGTGTTGCTGGAAGAAGGTGTTTGAGATGAATAGATTGTTGGTCTTGCAGAATTCTATCAGTCTTTCTCCAGCTTCATTTCTGTTGCCAAGTCCATATTTTCCAATTACTTTGCCTTCTTCTTTGTTGCCAACCTTTGCGTTCCAGTCACCCATGACTATCGGGATATCCTGTTTGCATGTTCTGTCAATTTCAGCTTGTACTTGTTCATAGAACTCTTCAATTTCATTCTCCTCTGCAGCAGTTGTTGGGGCATATACTTGAATTATAGTTGTGTTGATAGGCATTCCTCATAGACGAATAGAGATTAAGCGTTTGCTGACTGCATTGTATTTCATTACAGTTCTTGCAAGTTTCTTCTTTATTATAAATGCAGCACCATTTCTTCTTTGTCTTTCATTTCCAGCATAGTAGACCATGTGATAATCTGATGCAAAGTGCCCGATGCCAGTCCATTTCAGTTCACTGACACCCAACAGATCAAGTTGTACACGTTCCATTTCATTCTTGACCACCTCCAACTTCCCGTGGTTCATGCTTCGTACGTTCCATGTTCCAATGTGTAAGACATTTTTCCAGCTTCTGACTCTCATTTCATGTGCAGCTACATCAGCAGTCAGACATCCCAAGGGCTTTGATCCAACCACATCATAAATGCTGGCTTTACTCTGAAAAGTCTTCAGCTCTTCCCCAGTAGCTAGTTGAGTGCCTTCCGACCTAGGGTTCTCATCTTCCAGCACTATAGCACAATTTGTTTTGTTGTAACTATCCACACACATATACACATACACACTCAAAAACACAAGCACACACGGACACATACATGTATGTAGTCAAACCAGTTTGAAGAACAATTTCCAAGCTGCTTCCATGTCATCCTAAGATATTAGGATTCCAGCCCTAATGCCCCCTTCAAGGAAATAAGAACTGGACTGTATGGGACAGCAAATTAAAATAAAATTTAAAAAAAATTAAAAAAAAAAAACCAGAAACAAGCTCACATCTCATAAGACCTGAAGACCTCTGTTGTTGATTTTTTGCCATGTCTTGGTGTCAGCTAATTATCATATTTAAGTGGTCTGTCATTTGTTTAGTCATGCACAAAAAAAAATATTTTTGGAGCAAAATTCAATACAGTCTCAGAAAAGAAGTCATTACATAGAAACATAGAAACATGATGACAGAAAAAGACCACATGGCCTATCTAGTCTGTCCTTCCATATCAACAAGTCGTTACGAGGCGGGAGGCAAGATGGCAGTAGTGTATTGCATTGGCTGAGCTGGTTTCAGTAGCAGGGCTCTATTTCGGCATTTGTTTGCAGCTTAAAGAGTGGAAATGGGCAGAAGAAGCGCAAACAAGTATCCCTACCCTCGGGTGAGGCTGTTTCCATTCCTGACAGACGGAAAACTCTGCATACATGTGGCTTTGCTTTGCCGGCTGCAGTAGTGGTGTTTTCGGCAGGTCGACAGGAGTTTCAACCTGCGGACCTGAGCACATTGGGGATTTTGCTTTCCTTTGAGTTGTGGATCCCCCCTCCATGCCCTGGAAGTGTTATGGTGGTGGTGAAGTGCTTCCCTCCATCTTGCTGACCAGCACGCTGTTGCAGGGAAGTGAAGAGGGCTCACCGGCTGTATCAGCTCAGCCCCGTGGATCGACTGGTGAGGTGAAAAAAGCAGCACATACACCTGTTTTGGATGCTAGCCTGTTACCTGTTGATCCTGGAGTGATGCCCACTTTAAATGTTGGTGTGTTGATGTGACCCGCTAAAATTACACTGGAGGTGCTGTGGGAGGCTGTTTCGACCATGAACGCTTATGTCTGTTGCTGCAGCTGTGAGTACTGAGACTAATTCTCTTAGAAGTCATTTCCAAGGGATTTCCAGAGTGCAAAAGGAACAGGAGGTTAAAATGGTTCATTTGGAAGAAAATCTTGAACAACTTCGGGGTTTGAATAGTGCCCAGCTGAAGGATAGGACTGTGACTTCTAGGAAAATGGAATATCTTTAGAATCAAGTCTGGAAGAATAATCTGAGACTTCTTAATTTTTCTAGATCTCCATTGCAGTTGCCTATGGAGTTGGTTCATAAATATTTCCAGGAGGTCTTGAAGATCCCCCGGGATGATTTGCCACCTTTGACAAGGGTTCAATATCTCTCAGTTGGGCAGGGTAACCAGGGACTTAGCTTTGGGAATCCTTCAGAGGCTGGAGTCCTAGCAGGGTTTCTGGAAAGTCCTCTGGAGTTGATCACGGCTCGTTCTACTCTCCTTGTTGCTCTAACCCTGGAATCTGATAAATTGTTAATTCTTAGATCTTATTTTAGAAATTTTAATGAGCAGTTTATGGGCTCTCATGTTCGTATTTACCCTGATCTTACTAGGGATACCCAACTGAGGAGGGGGTAATTTCTGGGGCTTATGCCCAGGGTCCTCTCCCTTGGCGGGTCTTTTTTGTTGAAATTTCCTGCACAATGTCATGTTACCTATAACAAGAAAATGTTTCTGTTTTTGGAGCCCTGCCAGTTGCTGGAGTTTCTAGTAGCTAAGGAGGATCTTGTGTTGTGTCAGCTTCCCATATGGCTGACACATAAGTCTCTCACTGCTTTTATATGTTTTATTTTGTCTTATGTTATATAAGAAGTATCTACTTCTTTGGGATTTCCTGGGGCCTCCTGTATCTTTTTCCTACTGTTTTTGTGGTCTAATGGATGGCTATTATATTTTTTCCCTTTGCTTTATAATACTTTTTTGTTGATGCATTTCTGCCATATGCTTTTTATTTATGGTATTCCTGAATGTATTTGAATAATTAATAAATATACAATTTTTTAAAAAGAAGAAAAGAAGTAGTTACTCTTGTTCTTCAAAAGCAGGACTTCCCAAAACTCTCCCAGGGATCCCATAGACAGGTTTTCAAGATATCCACAATGGGTGTGCTAGAACTTCATGCACTGGAGAACCAGCTTATGTAAATCTATTTCATGTATATTGCTTGTGAATATCCTGAAAATCCAGTTGGCTGTGGAGTCCCCAGAACAGACTTGGGAAGCCTAGTTCAAAAGTGTTGAGCTGTCCTACAAGCAGTAAACAGCCACCAAGAAGGTTCTGGATTGTTTTTTACTTCTTCAAATGGTGACGGTGACAGCCTTTAGCACAGAAGATGTTAAAGTATTCACTTTAAAGGGGATCACATGGTTTCCCCAGAGAAAAATTAATCTTGTTTTTGAATGCCAGCTGTCCCAAGGCTCTTTGGTAGATGCATTCTACTAAGAAGTCAATACTTACCCTGGAATATCTGGTATTTGTTATTCTTACCACTGTTCCTAACTGCTTAATAAGAATTACAGTATGTTTTTAAATAGCTTTAAGCAAAGGTTGTAATTTGTGATTTAGTAGTAATATGTTTAGTTCTGGCCTTTTTGTGTAAAATAGATGCAAGAGAATGTATAAAAGCAAAATGGAACTTGAAGGCTTTAATTCAATTTTTTTATTGCTATTCCTATTAGAGATGTGCATTTGTTAGTTTGCGTTTGGCTAATTAGCGCTCCTTAAAAAATGTAGTACATACTAAATCAATTTAATGCATGTTACCCTGGAATTAATGAATGTTAAATTGATTAAAACACATGTGTGAAGCAAGCCAAAAATATGAAAATCTTAGAAAAGGGCCAAATGACTCAAAAACAAACCAATATATTTTCCCTGTGCCCATCACTATTTTCTATAGGAAAACTAATCTTATAAGTACCTTGAATCTGTGTGCTTGTCTCTCTCTGTTCAGTCCTCCACATCCATAACTTTTAAACCATTCTTCCAGTTTCATTGAGATTTCTGATCCAGACGTTAAAGTGCCTAGTGAACCCTGGCTCATGCTTTTCATGTGCGCTTGATTACCCGGCACTTGCGGCCCCTTTTCTTTGGATTCCTACAAGAAAATATGTCAGCCTGAAGCAGGGCAGTGCACACTGTGATGTCAGTGACATTTTAAAACCTGCATTGTCATTGGTTAGTGCCTGTGGTCACCGTTTTGTGCCTTGTTTCTTATGGAGAAAATATTTTTAAGGATGAGACTGAGACTCTACACCACTCCGCTTTCTCTGAGTTAGGATCAGTGTATTAAAGGCTTCTAAATGAATGAATTCATATAAAAAAGATTGTCACAGTTGTGTGCAAATTCCTGTACCAAAGAAATGTTCACACATCTCATAGCTTCTAGTACTATGTCCCACAAAAAGGTTTCTAGTCACAAGTTTTATCTTTGACTCTCCCAAACATTTATTTATTTTTATTTTTATTTTATTTTTCTGATCCTTGAGTCAATGACTCTTCCATTTGCAACCACCTTGAGCTGAGTAAATCTTAGCCATCATCTTAGCAGAAATCAGTAGATATTCATTGACTTCACTAGCGAGTAAAAGTCACTTTCTACATATTTTTGGCATGGGAATGAAGAATGCACAAGGGTTTAGTTCCATTCTCTTAATTTGGGTTTACACAATAGACAGGTATGATGGTGTGCATTTGAATGGGGAATTCAGAATTCACCCAAAACATTAGGACTAATCAGCTAATTTCAAAGAGAAATGCAGCCTGTCAGGATATAAAGTGGTAGAAGTAGCTAAATGTCGTCAAACTTGCAAGAATGTAATAGCACCGCCAGCTAAACAGTGAGACATGGATTAATCTAATCTTTTGGATTGACACTCTGAGAAAATCTCAGTTCATTCAGTTTTAAATCATTTAGATCAGTGGCAAAACATATTCCAGTGCAAATATGGAGCAGGGGTGAAACCAGTGGATGTGACATGCGGCCGCTTGCTGCCATGATCAGCATCTCTGTCACAGGTGTCTGCACCGATTCTTCACAGCACCGGCAAGTGGGGCTTCTGCATGCTAGGTGTCTTCACAACTTCTGGCACAGCAGCTCAATGCCTATTACTACAAAGACCCATAGAGCAACACCCAGCACCTTCACAATGGGGGTTGTTTGGAGTGATCAACAGCCAGAACCCCAGCATGGCAAGCGATAGCGCTTGAGCCTATGTCAAGTTGTGAAAGAAGCCTGTACATCCAGGTTAGACCATCAGAGGTGCAGATCAGCCTAAGCCCTTACGTTCTTCAGGAGGCCAGCCAATGCGGGGATCTCTCCATAGTGTAAGTCATAACTGCTGCTGATCCAGAGGTTGCTAATGTCCCTCAGAAACAGTTCATCCCATTTGTGATAAAACCAGATATTGACAAATTCCTTTGAAGGAACAAGCTAAATAATTTTAACAAAAAGAGAGAGCAAAATCCATGCTGTCTAGTCAAATGGATGAAACAGACTGAAGGGGAAGAGCACCAGTCACATGGAAAGGAACACTTGCACATGTCCAGAGAGTTTTCTAGACTCTTCTGAGCACTGGAAGGGATCCAACCTGGTGCCGCCATTGATGACGTCACCCATGTGTGGATGACTATATCCTGCTTGTCCAAGGAGAAAGAATGAAATACATTTGAAGTAATCTCTATTGCATTGCTGCTGCACAATTACCTACTCACATTCTCCACAGTGATAATTCATTATCCTTAAAGTTCCTGGATCCCGACATTGTTGACATCAAAGTTTTTTGAAAATCGAGATATTTAGATTTTTAAATTAGCAACTAATGTTCCCTATTTAAAATCTTGTATAAACATAGCAGGTTAAAATGCCCTCTTAACCCTCTTCCTTCTCGATTTCTAACATCACATACCTCCCACTAAGGTCCCCGCTCTCTAAGATCTCTTCCAAAACATCCCTCACCCCTTATAACCCCACCATCCAGGAAGCCACTTCCCTCTCTGACACCCTGCAGTGAGCCTCTTTCATTCACTAACCAGGTAAAAAGAAAGGCAAAAATAAAATTTGACAGCCACTGCCTCTAGACCTCTTTTTTCCCCCTCCATCCACTATGCAATGCAATGTGTGCCTTCGAGTCAGTCCTGACTCCTGGCGACGCAGAATAAACTAAATTAAACAATGTGCAGTTTTCAGTCTTCTCTGTAGTAGGGAGAAACTTACTCAAGGTCAAAATATGCATCTTTAGCCATGAAAAGGAGCATTGCAAACAATCCATAAATTATGGGGGCAATTTAAAAGAAATCCAAAAATGTGACTGTTTTAATCCTATTTTATAAAGGCAACAGGTGCCTGTGTCTTTATAAAACAGGTTCTCAGGACCAGTGCCCCAATAACGTGCAAATGTCCATGCATAAATTTACATCTGCTCTGAAAAAGGTATAAATGTGGGTGTACGCACATATTTTATCCAATACATAATGCTTCATCTTAATTCTACCCCCTCCCCCCGGAAGGCTTATGTAGAGCTCATGTAAAAGCAGACACACTCTTTCCGTATTCTTTTTACATGTGTGTGCGGCCATGAAATTCTATAAAAAACATTTTCTATGTGAAAAAGCAGACTTTCCATGCAGAAAAAGCTATATGCTAGAGCATGATACTTACTTATCATCTTATAGTGTTACTAGACATATGTAGTGCTGTACAATGGTGATAAGTCCCTTTCCCAGGGAGCTTACCATCTAAGTGGGTACTTGAGGCAATATGAGATAAAGTGACTAGCCCAAAGTCACGAGGCGTGTCAGTGGGATATTAACACTGCCTTCTCTGGTTTTCAGCCCATCGCTCTAACCAGGAGGTCACACACTATGCACTGGGATAGTATTACTGGCACTGCAGTGGTAGTGATCAGTCCCTGCAGAGCCAGAAGGGCCATGAATTTGGGGTAGTGCAAGCTCCCTTGCAGCCTCGCAGGCAACCTAGAGGTAACAAGCATAGGGAAGACCTGGCCCGGATCCCCAAAGGGAAGGCCCACACCAACCCCATTCCTGTTAGGAGGGAACAGATCCAATCCGCTCATCCATCTTGGGATTCTGCTCTGGACGAGTTTCCCAGACTCACCAGGAACTACTCTTTGGATCCAGAAAGAGGTGGGGAGGGGAGGGCTCAGGTAGTTTGGGCCTAGTAAAACTCCCACAGTTCCCAAGTAAGGGGAAGATCTACCTTGACAAAGAGAAGGAGGCCATGGAAACCCAGCCCTGTGAAGACAAGGAGAACCCTGAACCAATGAAGGTACAAGGGATGGAACAATGGAAGGTTCAGCCCTGGGGCAGGATCTGCTAAGGATTAAGACAAGTGAACCTGAAGGGAGGGGCAGCTGCATAGCTTC
Source organism: Ichthyophis bannanicus (assembly GCA_033557465.1). Classification (NCBI taxonomy): domain Eukaryota; kingdom Metazoa; phylum Chordata; class Amphibia; order Gymnophiona; family Ichthyophiidae; genus Ichthyophis; species Ichthyophis bannanicus. Next base: position 109,745,679 of record CM066049.1, on the reverse strand, counting down.
TAACCGTGCAGCTGAGCTTTCTAGTGCATTCCATGAAAGACTTTGTGTTGAGCTGAACTGATTTGAGAAGCACTATTAATTGTTCTTGTTATAACTATGTGTTGTGAACTGGAGAGATTGGAGCTAGTGGCCAGTCTCTAACTCTGCTGTTGAACCCCAGCACCCTGGTGATCGAGCTGCCACTCACAGGGCTCCGTTTATCCATTCTCCTGCCGTGAGTGGGGAAGAGGAAGGGCCGCTCCACGCCTGGTGGTTCAAGAAGCCTAGGGTACTGAACTTGATGCAAGAGGACTGTGTGCTGCACTGTGCGCGGATCTCATAGGACAGCCCTAAGAAGGCCTGAATTGTATCAGCTCGCTGCCGCTACCAAGGGGGTTCATCCTTGGTGCTACACAGTATAACTTATGATTTGGTTTAAAGTGGCTTTCCTGTGATCTTTATACGTAACCTTCACATCAGAACTGTTGACTTCTCTGGTCAAGGTAAGACTGTAATGCTCTTAATAGCTGCAGAACTGAGTGAGTGAAAGGAAACACTTCATTCTTTTCTCTAATAGATGGATGAGAAATAAATAACCACGGGTGCACTTACCGAGGTGTGCTAAATATACTTGTGCTAATGGCAAAGGGCTAACTGCAATGTGCTCACCCCATCCACACTCTGTCCCTACCCTGCCCATTCTGCATCCTAATGCAGGATCGGTAGCACAAAAATTGGCATATGTTAACTATCGTGCCCCCACGGTGACTGTTACCATGGGCTCAAGTGTGTGGCTAATGCATGCCAAATTGCTTAACTGCATAGTGCACTTTAGTAAAAAAGAAAAAAAAAAAGCCCCACGTACACAAGCAAAATACATACACACATGTATATCTGCTTCTGAGCAGGTTACATTTTTGAGAATTTGCACCCAATTGGGGCTGGTTTTGGGTGTGCATTTTATTTTATTTTATTTCATAAAGGAACCTCTATCCAAGTATAAAACCCATTGCAATGGAAGTTCCTTCATACATGCAAAACACTTGCCACTTTTCAAGAATGCCAACGGATCTCCATGACATGACTGTATGGTCCAAGAAATCTGTAGTATCAATTTAGGAGACAAATAGAATGGAATTTAAATGTATATACAGTATATGAAGTTAAGAATGAATTGAAGAGTATACAGTAAGATCTTATTTTGTTTTTATAGACTTTATAAAACAGGCATCTTTATGATACATTGACAAAGGTGCTCTCTTAGGAAGTTATCCTCATAAGGGATAGTTCCTGGTCTCATAAGCTAATATATAAAATAGCTGGGCAGGTACAGTGCTGGATTCTTTCATGTTTCTAGGTGAGGATTTTTATGAAGTGCTAACTGCAGTTCTGGCGGAAAACAAGACTGGAACCTGAGATATATCCTTTAAACAGAAGACTGTGTTAAACAAAGACCATATCGGTAGCCTCTGATGGTATCATGAACACAAGGAAGGTGCTGTGAGGAGATGAAGTGTCATCCATACAATTAGCATAAAACACACACATTATACAATTTTAAAAAAATGAAAAAGTTATATAAAATAGTAATTCATGGGGGTCAACAGAATCACTAATCCTAATGGGAATCTGCTCGGGAGCCAGATGTCTGATTTAACCTTGTCAGGAAATTCCACATAATTAACACCAGAGCCACTTAAGGATGTGCAGTTGTCACAACAGCTGTTGTTTCAGTTTGCACTATTTTCATCCAAAGTGACACACAAAACCCAACAAATTATGTCTCATTTACATTGTAGCATTAACGTGCACTAAAATGCAGAAACAAGCAAAGTAAATGAATGAAAAACAAAAGTTCTTCCCACGGACATCCCTATTTCTATATTTCTGTAGCACAATTAGATGGATGCCACACTGTATAGATACACGTAAGAGCAGCATTTAACAGTGGCCAATGTCATTTTAAAAGTACAGTAACCAAATGGAGCAGAGCACAGAAGGTGGCTTAAGAAACATGTGTCAACTTAAATAAGACTGTGCATGTTGGGAAGATGCTCGTCATGCCCCTGACAGTAATCACTGAAGCTTTGCACTTAACACACCTTAGTTTTCATGCTATATGCATCTTAAGTGCAAAAACCTAATGTAGTTTAGGAAAAGAGCCTGTGTCTCCTCACCACCCAAACTATACCCAGGAATACAGCACCTGCATAAGTACACATGATCATCTTGGCTCACTTGCTAATACACATATATATGGGCCATGTGATTTTAGAAAAGCCATTTTTTGCACATGTGGAGAAACTTATAAAATTACTCCAGCTGGGTCCCTCTATGGCACTGCATACGTCTGCTATGCACTATGGGGGTCATCCAGAACAGCAAATAGCAGAGATGGATGTCTGGCTTAACGTCCAACCCCCACTATTTGCAGGGACAGGATCCTGAACCCAAAGCTCCCCACACATACAAAGCCTTTGTGTGGGGAGCTCTGGACAGGAGGCAGGAGGGGGCAGCGACAGAATGGAGAGTGGGTAGAGGTGGAATAAATCCCCCCTGCGGATGGTGATCAGCAGGGGGTTCCCCTTCATCCAATCAGCCCCTATGGGGGTCGGGCTGTGGGGAAATGCCATTCAGCAGTGGTGCGAGGCAATGGGGCTTCAGCTGGGTGTCCCGGTAGCATGGCAATGGGCCACTGTGGCACCAGGGCTCCAGCAGGATCATAGGGAGCAATGACCAAGTACTTTCCTGGACGTTCCCCAATGCAGAATCAGGGCCTGACCGGCCCATCCACATGCCCCAATTCTGCAACCACAGACATATAGCTCCCGCATTTGCAGAATCGGGTGCAAATCTGACCCATTCAGATTCTGGATGTCGGGACAGGCAGACATCCCCTGATAGGAATTGGCCTCTATATGAATAATAATAATAATAATGCTATATATCTAATGCCTGAATTCTTAGAGTCGACAGATGTAGGGAGCAATTACTTTGCCATGCAATTCTGATATTTTTCATTTCTTCATGGGTGCACAGTTAGGGCAAGATTAGCTCTTTGTTGGGTCCTAAGCAGACAAGTGCATTGGACCACCAACTGAATATAAATACATTTTAAAACTTCCACAAATGGGGCCTCATCTGATTGTGAGTGCAGAGGTAATCCTGCCAAGGAGAAGCAGCATGTAAGAAGCACAGCTCACAGCTCCCCCTACTGACTGGAGGAGAATGTGCAGGGAGTGGAAAGAATAGACAGAGTCTGTTAACAGAGTGACTTCCGTTTCTCTCCCCATCACTCCCCAACTTACACACTTTTCTTTTTACCTTCAGTTACTTACCAGGGCAGAAATCTGCCTTCAGAGCCATTCAAGTGAGCCCTTCCTAAATATTTGGTCCTTAAGCACATGCCTTAATCTTGCCCTGAAAGTGATCAGAGGCGAATGGGGTACAGACGAGACCTTTAATGCGAGTAAATACATTTGGGCTGAGCTTTCCAGAGCTGCAGAATAAGCTCATGTGATATAAGTTGAAAATAGCCAGAAATCATATTTACTAAAAGTTAGCACACAAACATTAATATGCGCCAAGTGCTGCTAGGCCCATAGAAGTAAATAGGCCATAGCAACAGTTAGCCCACTTACAGCAGCACTTAGCATGTGTTAACCTTTAGTAAACATGCCCCAGAATGCATTACATCTTTTCTAGTACTTAGGACCTCTTTTAACACACGGCTACAGGCAGTCAGGAACACGAAGGCTCAATAATGGCTGCCTTGGCATGGTGATTTCGGGATGCGGCGGGGAATTGATACAGAGTGGGCACGGAGAGTGTATACCCGGGCAATTGCCGTATACTCATCAGCAATGCAGTTCCTCACATGGGTTCACCTAATGACTCCTCTGTAGGAGTCATTAAGTGAACCCGACCTAATGGAACGCACTTAGGAAAACTCTTCATACCGAACATGTCCCAGACGGCTAACCTGCTGCCTAGCCATTAACACACGTGAGATCAGAGCATTAATGTCAAATCCATAGCAGGCTTTAGTAAAAGGGGCCCTCAGTGTCCTTCATTTTCAACTTAAATCAATTTTTATCTAAAAAAAAACATCTCGGGTTTTACAAAAGGTTTCATCTCTGAATATCACTCATGTTTTTAGCTGCCTTGAAGGAAGTTTTTCCTGAGGACATTTTTGGCAGCATTGGGAAATAATTCACACAGTTTGCATTTTCGAGTCTGCCTGTGTTATTTGCTGTGGAAAGTCTCCCTGCACTGAAGACAGGTGCCAATATCCACAGAGTGGGTGGCGCTCTTACCTCCTCTCTGTCAAGGTAATCCCTGATATTTATCAGAAAAATGCTGAGTCACTTTTTACACTGATTTTTCTCTTGTTTCTGTGGTGGCAGTAAACACTGATACGTCTCTGGAAACAAAATTAAAATTGAAAAACTTTACAAGCATTCTATTTGAAAATGTTCAAATTATCCAAACAGGTCCGAGGCTGTGATTCTGAAATGCAACTGGGTAACAGTCATTCTGCTAGACGGCAGCCAGGAGGCCCTTTTACTAAAATCCCGTATGTTTTTTTTCACTTACCATGCATTAGGAATGAAACCCAATGCACCGTAATTGTCAAAGCCATGTGGTAACAGATTGGGATGTCCCCTGCACTTAATGTGTGGAAAAGTCCCTTACCACGCGTTAAGTGCACTTGCGTTAACTGCGAATGACCTTAAGACCTCCTCTTGAGATGAATTTGGGGGCACATGCGCTAGCTCATAAACTGACAGTGCGTGGTAATTACATGCACTAGTTACTGTATGAAACCCATGTCTACTCTCTGCTTATAAGCTCCCAGGTCCTGCCCCTTCACACTTTAAGAAGTTAACATGGAATTTTTACCCTGCTAGCTGCTTTTACCATGCGGTAACCGTAACTGTGGGCCCATGCTAATGGTTGCCATGCGGTAAAACATGCATTAACTGCTAAGCACACTTTAGGAAAAGGACCCCCCAAATATTCTTCACTCCCACACAAACACTGCCTTCCATCCATCAGGTCAACATTTTGAAGAAAACATGTTTTGATCTTTCTGTTGAGTTCCACTATTTCTCAATAGCTTTTGTCTTTGTATGAACACTTTTCAAAGTCACTGACTCATTCCCTTGTAACCTTTTCCGACAGCAATGAAATGCAAAGTAGTATGCATGATTCCATGGTCCTTCTGGCACAGTATTATTCCCCCCCTCCGCAGAAATCACACCCAAAAAAATGTTCTCCCTCTGCAAGTTCCGACTTTTTTCCTGTGGGCTTTAGCTCCTGGTGCAAGACAGGCCAGCAAATAGCTCAGCCACTTCTGGAACCAGCCTTAAGATGTCACTAACTGGCTTATCCTGGGTATTCGCTGGCAACTTGCATCTTAGCTTCAAGGCTGCGACAGGAGGAAATGGCCTGTTGTTCTTAACACATCTCCACTTCCTCCAGTGACTGACTGACAAGAGGCTGGTGTCAACCCTCTGCCCTTACAGGCATCCATTAACCCTGCTTATTCTTGCTATTTTTTTGTGTCTGTTTCAGTTTCCTTATTGAGTCTAAGTCATACTAAATCACACAAGGCTTAAAAGAAAAATAACGAATGACCTGGATCAGCTGTGCTTAATATTTATAGGGCAGGGCAGGAGGGATTTGTTTGAGTCCTGGCTCTGGAATGGGCCTCCAAGCAGAGAAATTACTGAGAACCAGCACAGATGTTAGGCATGGTTTAAAAGGCCAGTATAAAGGCATTCCTGACCAAGCTTATAGCAGGAAGAACGTTCTTCTCCCCATCGATGGGATTCACGCCTGAGGGCTTGCATCACCTGTCAATGCTTAGCAATGGTCAGCAGTCAGCCACGGTAATACTGTAAATTCCTCTAGCATAGGATGCTCACTGTCGACGAAGGCTGACTGGCCAGGTCATGCAGCCATTCAAACCCTCTTTGGACAGATGTTTCAGAAATGATACACTTTTAATTAAAACATCTGACTATAGAAGCATCCTCGCATATAGTAGTGTCATTTGCCTATGGAGGTCGCCTACATGTGCAAATAGTGATTTTAGAAAGCGAGACCTGAAATATGTCTGGATTGCTACATTTAGGTGTGGAGAAGGAGCGCTTTGGGTGGACCTACAATATCCTCATGTATTCTGCTTTTACAATGGGAATCTGTGTTGACCTAAAAAAATCTAGACATTGGTATTTATTTATTTATTTATTTAACAGTTTCTTATATACCGCCCCTTCCAGAGATCAGGGGCGGTTCACATCGAACAAAAATCAATATACTTCTGTATATTTTACATGGAACTTGTGTTAACTATGTACACGTTTAGTTACATTGAACATGTTTTGAACATTAACTAGAATAACACTATTCAAACTATGTACAGGTCATCACAACATAATTGAGTTTACAGCTCCCCCAAGATGCAAATAAGTGTCTGTTTGAAGGGACAGGTGTAATAGACAATGTCAGGCACCCCCCCCCCCATCACCCCCCAGAAATCACTCCCCTACCTGATATCCCCTCCTGACACCCACATCAACATCTGATCCCTCTCCCCTGAACCAGCGCTAGCAGCTGATCCTTTCTACCAGACCCCTCCCCTCCCCCCATGGTTCCCTAGCAGACCCCCTCCACCTCTGATCCCATCCCAGTCTTAACAGGGGCTTTGCTATGTAGTGGGAACAGAAGTGATCCCCAGTCATTGCTGCTCAGTAAGCCCTGGCACGCATGACCCCTAGTGGTAACCTCATGGTACTACCATTAGGAGTCAGACTACCAAATAAGGGCCCCTTGCCACATTCTTTCTAAACTTTGCCTTCACACATGTATATACATTTCAGCCTGAATCTTCCATTATAAAGTCGTCCTACTACTACTGCTACTAATGTTTCGTGTTACAAGGCGTACACAGCGCTGTACATATAGATGTATGGGCCTAGTGCTTATTCTGTTTCATGTATTTTGTAAACCGCCCTGATGTTATCAAGTCTGAATAAACATGATAACATAAACATAACGTAATAAGACACAGGCCTTGCTCATCAGAGCTTACAATCTAATCAAGATGAAAAAACATCACAAAACTGGGGACTATATGGCACGATACACAAGTAGTAGGCGAGAGAATGAGGTGCATCAGGATCCAAAAGCAGCCTCAAGAGAGGTGGATCTTCAACCTGGACTTGAATAGGGCCAGAGAATGAGCCCAACACACTAACTCGGGTAGTTCCAGGTATATGGAGCAGCAAGGTGGAATGGACGAAGTCTTGGGTTGGCAGTGGCAGAGAACGGCACAGATAAAAGGGGTCTGCCAGAGGAGCGGAGTTCCCGAGGAGGGGTGTAGAATGAGATAAGAGAGGAAAGGTAGTGAGACGCTGCAGAATGAACGCACTTGTAGGTCAGTAGGAGAAGTTTGAACTGGATGGGGAAACGGATAGGGAGCCAGTGAAGAGGAGTTACATGAGCATAGCGGCAGTAGCGGAAGACTTATAGTTTGTATTTGAAGATTGACTTGGAGCAAATAAAAAGTGCACATATGCATCCTTTGAGTCATCTCAAACGGAACAGTGGATTTATTATTATGATGATTTTGCACATACTCTTTGAGTGATAACTCAAGCCAAGTTACATCCAAGTGCTCCTTGTTCCCAGAGAGCCTACAATGTAGGCTTGAGATAACAAGAGGGCAGACTGATTTGCCCAAGGTTAGAAGACATGTCAGGGAGACTTGAACCATGGCTTCCCCAATTCTCCGCTTGCTGCTCTAGCCACTAGGCTATTCTGGCTGCCTTTAGGCATTTGAACAGCTGGGTGTCTATCTCTTCACAAGACTGCATAATACCAGAGCTGTTTATGTTTTGGCAGACAGTTGCCCCATGGGGGGTACCCATAGGCATGTCCCTATGCTATCTATCAGTAAATTTGGCTCTGCTTGAATGGGAACAAAGGACATGTGCTAAATAAACCATACATGTTATTTCTTAAACTATTGATTTAAAATATCATTTGTAAAAAAAAAAATCAAAATATTTCATCTCATTTGTAGAGGTCCCAATAGTACTAATGTTCATCACATGTGAACTTGAAGGTGGATTAAAACCATATACGGTACATGAGGACTCCTTTCGGCATTGAGGTGTATTTTCCTTATTGAATATTCTGTGATCCAGCTGATTAATTTTTTATTAATTATTATCTGGGATAAATTTCTTAGTACTGTTAACTGCCATGCATAGCAGACATGTCAAGAACTGCATGCCATACCAGATCATGGCCTTAAATTAAAATACTTTCATGGAAATAAACCATATATACATGCACACGTGCGCGCGCACACACAGACACACGAACCAAGTGTTTATCATTTTTACCCTGAAAAATGTACTCATGCTTCCAGAATTCACTTTTCAATTTATTTAGTCATTTATAAAAGCTTATACCACTTTCCTGACGAAAGTCATTCAAAAGGGTGTACAAATCAATACATAAAATACAATTGAATAAATAAAATACATAAGAAAACAACACACAACTGTATATTATTCTTTATATATAAGCCAAAAACCCTTCTGCTATAAAGAAAATGTTCCCATTTATGGAGACATCTAGGAAAAAAAGGCTAACTAGCTCTACTGCAAGCAGGGCTGTCTGAACCACCAGGCAGCTTCTGGAGATGGTAGAAAAGAGCTGCTACATTCAAAGTAAAACAATGGGTCCTGGCAGGCACACAAATTCAAAAGTCAATCAGTGCATTCCTTTATCTATGGCAAGAATGAGCAATTTGTAGATAGTCCATTTACCCTTGTATAGTGGTGAACCTACATTTTTTGGGGCCCTGAAGCTTGAACTGTTATGGGGGCCCCTTCACAACAAGCAGTGAGGTCTGGGTAACCACTGTTATCTTCTTTAGTGGGGTTGTTCCACGACAGATCACCACAATCTTTTTAGAAATTTAACCACTACATCTCAGAACATTTTTTTGTTTATGGCTAGCCTACATGATAGCTTAATAACCTTTTAATTTTTATTTTAACTATTATTTTGTATTGAATTGCACTCTATTATTCATATTATTATTTTTTAAAAACCCTTCTCGTACAGTAGACCCACAATTTTTAAGCAATATGGACTAAAGTCTAAATATGGGGCCCCTCCGGGATTAGGGGCACTGAAGCTTAAGCTTCATTAGTTTCACAGTAGATCCGCCCCCTGCCCTTGTAAGTAGCTTTTTGAAATCTACCTCATTACACACATACTTACTAGATAAAGTTTATATTTAAAAATGTGAAGTCCAAATGTGTTTTTATAGGACTGTTCTGGGAGGGATGGTGTTGAGATGATTACAGTTGAGGCTAGTAATCAAGATTGTGGGGTGAGGGGGCACTAGGGTCTTAAAGCTAATGGTGAGAGGACACAAGGCTTAAATTTCACCGAGGACATCTAAAACACTTGCGCTGACCCTGTGTAAGTGAGGCGTACCATTATATGAAATAGTGAAGGCAACGTGACAACAGACCACCTCACGTGTTCCTCAGCAATGTGCATACATTGCTCCAATTCTGAAAGAGAAATAGATACATATTTCCCTTTTGTTACTTGCCCCTGGAAAATACCCCTCCCGCCTCCCCACAAACACACATTTACACTTGCTTTTGGGCACCCACAGATTTGCACATTTATTTTACATGCAGGAGGGCAAATCTCCTTGCCTAGATCCGGCCTTCAGGAGTGTCTTGGAGTAGAACTGGATGTATGCACATAAATTCAGATGCCTATATTCAAGAAAATGTTCTGAGAGGTCATTTCTGCTAAAAACCACCCCATGAAAAGCCAGCTACTACTACTTATCATTTCTATAGCACTACCAGGCCTGGTGCAGACCCCTTTCCGGCCCTGCAAGAGGAGAAAATAAACCATCTCGTCCCATCCAATGATTGTCTGCAGCATGCACAATATTTCTGATGTGCCTAGGAGTAACATTAAGATGTACTAACTAAAACGTTAGCTTCACGCTTTTTTAAAATTTTGCTATCATACAATACTGCCTTTGGGAACAGGATATGACTAAGGATTATAATAATAATTCTTCCCTTTCACCTCTCAACAAATTATCCTCAGTATTACATCAAATCCCGAACTCAGCTGTGCAAAGATTCCTTGGCATTAAATCATTTTCTGGAGTGAATACAAAATGCATACGCAGAGAGTGAGTCAAATTTAAAAGGCACTTGGATATTCACGGCAAACTTCAGCAATACAGCTTTGACTAAGTAGTTTTTTGCCTGACTTAGAAAAACTACATTTCCACAGCCGAGCCGAGCATATTTCATAGCATTGGAATATGTATGACAAATTTGTAGAAGAGAAGTTAAATAGTAGCTAGGAACAGGACTACCGAATCCCTTTGTGGTTTAGAAAAGATTGAAAGAGTAGGAAAGAGCTTCTACTTTATAACAGTTGCAGAATATTTGCATTGCTATACAAAAGTCCTACTCTATTCTTGGGCTTGTGTTCCAGGAAATAAAAATCAGAAAATACGTTTTGATATATTTTAAAATGCTAGACAAAGAGCATTGGGCCAAAGGTCCCTTGAATCAGCCTGACAGAAGAGACAGAGGGAGCGTGAAGGGGCAATATCCGAATAGCAGCAGTTTTCAGTCACTATCCGAATAACCGTTAAGCAATATGTTTAGCGATCAATGGCCAATATGTATAACCATGCTGAATAGATGTCTTACTTTAAATGCCACACCAGTGTTGAAATTAAGTCACTCACCACTGCTGAAAACGACCCTCTTAGGAATTTAGGATTTCATCCAATCTTGTTACTGTGCTCCATTTCTAGTCTTTTCTCCCTGTGCAATCGGCTTGTTTCCAGGGGATTTTCCCATCTTAGGTTTAAGGTATCATTTAGCTTTTTTAAGCTGCACACCTAGTTTCCAAATCCTAGTAAGGGGCTCTTTTCCTGACCTGACGTTTCCACCTGAGATTTTTGGCTTATAAGCAAATTGGAACTGGCTCCTACTAGGATCACAGTGCCATAACCCTTTTATTCAAACCCTTCTCATGTCGCCTAGCCATCACAGTGAGCACAAGAGTCCCAGATTTCAGCTTCCTCCGGAACCCAGTAGGAAACATCCTAAACTTTTCCAGCAAGCATCACTTTTGAGCAATGGTGGGCTCTCCTGCACAGAGCTTGCAAATATGTTCCCACCCCAGCAGGTTAGCTCTCTGTTCACTGAGCCTTCTGTAAAATACGTTTCAAGTTGGGACAGTCCTGACTAGAGTGTCTCTTTTCTGACCATGACAACTTATCCAAAATTGGGCTTGATGCATCAGTAACACATACCTTTATGATCGTGTACCCTAGGGCAATTTCATAAGCACCTGTTTCTCTGGGTAAAACATATCTTACCTGCAGAAATATTTTATAGAATTAGACCCTCCATGTCCTTGTTTAAGGCAGTCTTTGGTCCTCTGTGAAATGCACTTAAAACTCAAAGTGACTTTTGCTATATCTCAACACTAGTCTGAAACACTGTAATGGACTTAAGATTAACGCCATCAAAAATAATTTAAAAAAAAAAGTAAACAATTACAAAGATTGTATTCCACTTTAATTAAGCACAAATCAGTAACCTAATAAGATGGTTAGACAGAGAAGTCCAAAACCAGAGTATAGGAAGCGGCTATGTATCTTTTCAGTCTTCACAATTTTTGCTTGCTGACTGAAATGCCATTGATACGTCTTTTGTCTTTGGAATTGTTTTAATTAGCCCCTTGGCACAGGCCTCTGACAGAGCTTGTGATAAAACATCACGGTCATTAGTCCGGCAGGACAGTGCCAACTGTGAACATAAAACACAGACATTATTGGGAGACTTAATTTCTTTCATTTGTGTCAAATCTCTTTTTCCTCTGGTTTCCTTTCTTTTATATTTGTGAAGGGTTGAGCTGGGTGGGGGGGGGGGAGGGATGGGAAAGAAATTACGACATCCCCCATTTAATGTAAGAAAGAAAAGTGCATTTTTCTTTATCCGCTGTACTAATTCTGAAGGTAATCAAGGATTATGTAATTATGTTGCTAGGCTTTATTACTTTTAGTCATGTAACATAAAATATTTCCTTTCCCTTAAGACTTTTTATTCCTTAGGAACCCTGATTGCTAACAAGTGAGAGCAAAACTGTCATGCCTGGTATAGATCGGTGGCCTTCCATCTCCCACTACTGCAGGAATCCTCATCCCTGCAAGCCAAATGTGTTTACTAACTGGTTCCTGGGTCCAGCACATGCAAATATGGAAGACTTGGGGCAGAGAGAGCATCTCCAGCTGTTGAGAACCAGTGCATTGATGAAAGCCTAGCTCCTGAAATAAAGTATGACAGAAATATACAGCTGTTTTCACACCAAGCATGAAAAGTAAAAAAGTTAACCCTTCCAAATTATTTCCCCAAAAAATGGCCTGTTTCACATTAAACTACTTAAAGCATATCCTGAATGTTCATTTGATATCAGAATATGAGGACAATTAAACTCTGCAGGAACTTACAAGTCTACCAGTACTTTGTGCTCCCGGACTTGCAATGCGTGAAACTGCATGTGGGAAATTCAAAATAAAATCTCTGCATGCATTTCCTGTTAGGTGTATGCTTTTATTAGTGCATAGTTGGTTCATTTGAGCACCAAAAAATGTACCCTTATTTGACAGCTTAACTCCTAGAGGCTATAGCCTGAGGTCAAGGGCATTGTTTTGCACCCAGAGCTGCTTAGACCAAGAGCAATTAGGCATCATGCGTGCTCCCACTAGGCAGCCAAGGATACTCAGCAAGTTGGGGGTCAGTGCTATGTGTTGATGTTAGAGGTGCAATGAGTTGATTGGGGGTGTCGGGTCGATGCTATGTGTTGATGTTAAGGAGGGTGGGAGTCAATACTCCCATGAAGCTGCTCATAAGTCCTCTACCCCTCAGCTGCCTATAGGGGGGAGGTCCTGCAATATCACATTCTTATGATAATATGTTGTCTCATTAATTAATATTACATTTAATATTTTTTAAAGACATTGCTGCATTCTTGATTCAAATACATTTTTTATCTAGGTTAAAGAAGGGGAAGGGAGGCTGTAAAAATCCTGATATGTAGCAGAATTACCAAGTTCTCTAAAGGTAGCATTTTCCGTAGAAGAAGTTTAAGATCAAAGATTATGAAATTAAGTTGAAATAAGGGAGGTTCAGAGGACAAGTAAAGAAATACTTCATTACTGAGAAGGTGGTGAGCCCCGGCATAGCCTACTAGAGCAGGTGGTAGTCACCAAAACTATGACAAAATATGAGCATATGCAGAACAGTTATAGAGGATAGTAGTAAGGACAATGGCATGGAGGAGTAGCTTAGTGGTTAAAGCAATGGACTGGAGAACCCGGCACTCTAGAGCTCAAATCCTCCTCTATCTCCTATTGATGCCGCTTGTGACCTTGATAAAATGACTTTATCCTCCACTGCCTCGCCTCCAGTTTAGATTGTAAGTCCTCTTGGGAAAGGGCCTAACAACTGTATCTGAATGCATAACTTACCTTTAGCCCAGGTTTGAAAAACTGAATGGCTAAATCTAAAATCCAAATCAAATAACTAAAAAATGTACAGGGAGAAGCCAGAGCCAACCTGCCAGAAAATCTTTAAGAAATCATCACCAATGTGGGTGTCTGACTGTATTTAGCCCAGCAAGATAAGATGGGTGGATTACAAACCAGAATAAATAAATAAGTCACCGATTTTCACGGTGAGCAAGAGAGTGGTGTATATAGATTTCTTGCAGAAATGATTGAGGCAGAATCTCTTCCACGGCCCCAGTGTTACCTGGAAATGTGTTGGATGGTTCATCCCAGGGCATCTATCCCTCTGATTTTTTAGGGGCCATTTTACTAAAGCTCCGAGAAGAGTTTGCATTTAATGTGCCTTGAGACCAAAATGTAATGTGCGGTAAATGGGGCTGTTGGGGACATGCCCAGAATGTCCCCAGCAGTTAGCACACAGAACTGTACCCTAATTTGTGGCAGCGGTATTTGCAATTAGCACGGGTGCGCCTAATCGCCATATCAACAGTGAGCATGCAATATGTACCCTTGCGCTAACTGCGATGGGCTTTCCATGCCCAAACTGCACCTCAAAGCCACCATTCCTGCCCCAGCTCACAATGAGCAACTAACATGCATTTGAGCACACGGTAACTGTCCTGCCCACATGATAACGGTTACCCTGGCCCCCACGCTCACAATTACTGCACACTAAAATGCACGTTACCTGTACAGCGTGCTTTAGTGAAAAGCCCCCTTTATCTAGCTGTATTCAGAACCCTGGACAAAACCCATAGAGGTCCCTCTGTGCCTTCAGGAAGTCAAATTAATGTATTTACCTGTTTCAATTGACTGACTAAAGGAAGCCTTGATTTTTATGGCCTCTGTCTGCACTTCCGACAGATTTTTTTTATGGAGTGGAGGAAAGTATTAATTCTGCTCAGGTGTAGCTGAAATCCCAGGTCACCTATTCAGCCCTCTTGTTGCCTGTGAGTTATTAATTGTTTCTCAGAGCTGAGAATGATGGTTTCTTCCAGAGTGTAATGGTGCATACAGACTAAATATGTTCCTTCCTTATCACACTCCTCATCCTCCCTTCCAGAAATAGGACACTCTTTTGGGTGGATCATTCATTTTCTCTGTTTTAGAATTTAATGAGGCATGGGGTTCATTATCTGCTTGTGGAAGCTTCTAATTTTGGCAAAAAAACAAAACAAAACATAACATTTTTGAAGGCAAGAGCACAAACTGGTCTGGTAACATTCATTGTGTTTAAAAGTGATAATGGATATTATTTATTTAGCGGTTGGCTTTTCGAGGGTAATTTTATAATGGAGCACTATAACCATCTACAGAAGTGCCTACATCATAGGTTTTCAACCCAGTCCTCAGGGAATCCTAGGCCAGTCAGGCTTTCAGGATTCCCACAATGAATATG
This sequence comes from Ichthyophis bannanicus, assembly GCA_033557465.1. Classification (NCBI taxonomy): domain Eukaryota; kingdom Metazoa; phylum Chordata; class Amphibia; order Gymnophiona; family Ichthyophiidae; genus Ichthyophis; species Ichthyophis bannanicus. The sequence continues at coordinate 109,730,647 of CM066049.1, read as the reverse complement.
CATAAGATAGATTTCCATGTTCTGCCTTCATTGTATGCAAATCTATCTCATGCGTATTCATTCTGGGAATCCTGAAAACCTGACTGGCCTAGGGTTCCCCGAGGAATGGGTTGAAAACCCCTGGAACATAAATGTTCTACTAGGATGAGGAGACACTACTTGTCTTTATACAATTCCAGCATACAGTATGTACCAGAGAACGCACCGTGAATGGACAAGTGTAAATGTTCACACATACTTTGCGCACATACTTGGGTGGATTTAAATACTTTGTAATCTAGGCATGAACATGAAAATTCCACCTGCCGTCCACCCAGACTGCCTACTAGTAAAGTACTCACCTTCATTAAGTTTAATTGAATTTAATTTGCAATGGGGGTCATTCACAACTACCAAGAGCGGGGATGTACATCCCCGCTATTTGTGTAAATACAGTTGCCAGTACAAGGCACCTTGTACGTACAGTTGAGTCATACGGAGAGCCTTAGACTTTGGCAGAATGAGGGTGGAGTGAGGGCGGGTCATCTCCCCGGACATACAGGGCTGATTCAGAGGTTGGCCCTGTACGTCTGGGGTCAGCCTGGTAGATGGGGGTCTTATTCCACTTCTGAGGTGTTTCGGTAGACATGGCATTTTGGTGGTGGCCAGCAGGGAAAAAGGTAGGTAGGTGTGCAGTAAGTTCCCTTTAGCCAGACCCTGGCCATGGGAGGCTGGATCAGGGGTCTGGCTGTGGGGAACGAAACGTTTTGGTGGTGGGTGGGGATCGCAGCTCCTAAATGGAGCCACGGTGCCATGGCAACATCATGCCATGGCACCGTGACTCCATTAAGGAGCCTGACTGAGTTAGCCGGGTAGGTGGCTGGACGTCCGGGCTGCCTGAATAGGGCACGTCCCAGACGTCCTGCCACTATGCTGCAATTCTGCTCTTGGGATGTCTAGCCCCCACAGGGGCAGAATCTGGTGTATCTCCAGGCCAGCCGGATGCCTATACAGACAGTTCTAAGTGGATGACAATTAGAATAGATCCATAAACAAATGACAATAATTCCTCTGCATAATTTTGTGGTTATACATAGGTAGTTCTAAAAATTTTAATTACTTATTTCCCATCAATAAAACAAACACTTTTCAGTCAGTGGCATTGCAAAGGTGGTTGCTGGCTGACAGGGTGATGAACCCTCTCCAGGCCCACACGGTGGAGCCAGTTCGGCAAATTTAACTTAGCCGTGGGTGGCTTGCCGCAGTGTCAAACTCTAGGCTCAGTGACTGTTCTCTCCCAGCCAAAGTCTTGTGAGACTTTGACCCAGGAGAGATCAGCTGCCAGGCCTGGAAAGAAGACACTGTGGCAAGCCACCCACGGCTTAAAGTTAAGTTTGCCGATCTGGCTCTGCCGTGTGGGCCTGGCAGGTGGGTGCCCTGTGTTGTGCCATGCAGGGGCGGAGCACCAGCCACCAGAAGGGAGGGAAGACTGTCTCAGGTGCCAAGGAGACTTTGAATGCCACTGCTTATAGTAAAGATTAGATTTATTTCATCTAAACCCCCACAGGCAGAAGAGAAGAGGGAGGCCTGAGGCCTGTAGCACAATAAGGGTGGGGGGTGGGGAGTTCAAGTGAGGTAGAGAAGACAGGGACAATTTAAAGGGGGCAGGGGGACTATTTTAAAAAAGGAGGATGGGGGATTTTAGGGCATTTAGGGGGGGCTGGTGAAGGAGGAAGAGTCTAGATGGGGTAACAAAGGAGGGAAGCCAGCAGGAGAGAGGTGGGAGGGAACTGCACAAGGTGTTGCAAAAAAGGTGCATTCCCCTCCTCTATAACACACACAAGAAGAAGAGATTTATGTAAACAAAAGTTATGTAAACTGAAAGGTGGTATATAAAAAAAAGTTAAATAAATAAATAATGCATATGCAAATGAATACAAAAATATGTTGCCCCATCCTTTGCCCCCCCCCCCCAAATAAAGCGATCAAACTACACCCATGTTGAAGCTATGCACTACAGCTCAGTACATGGTTTCCTAACACAAACATAACATAAAATGTTTGCTCCCCAATACAGTTACCAAAGAATATGCAAATACGTTGTGTGCAAAATATTTGCACTAACAGGCAAGAACATACCAAAAACATGCACACATGGGTCTGCACTAGCAGCAAGTATATCTTGCTCACAAAAAGATTGTATCGACATTTATTTTCATGTTATGAAATGCTATTCAGCATACAAAAAGGCAATGGGAAAATTGTAGCTGTGCACCAGGTTTTAATGTGCATGGCTTAAACACCATTTCATACATAAACATCAGTACAATTATGGAGTTCCCTTTCTCATTTTCCCCTTCTATGTTTTTATTGTACACCGCTCTGATGCACTTGTAAAGTCAAATAAACATAAACTTAAACATACTATGCTGCGTAGAAATAGCATTCCAGAACTTTAGAACATACACATAATACAGTTTGTTCCAGCCCACCCTCCCCTCAGCTCCTCATCCTCTGATGAGTTTTTTTAACCCTTTCCCTTCAACAAAGCCAGAAACAAGTTGTGGATACTTCATGCTTGGAGTAAAGAAAAGAACCATGAAATTCTCCCTAAGGCTGGATGCGGAAGAACGAGCTAAGCTTTTACTCCTCAGACCTGGCATTAAAGCCCTAGAATTAAAAAAAAAGAAAACGAACATCTTGTGCCCAGCTTTTAGGTCTTCTGCAGACTTCTTTGCATTGGGATTTAATAGCTAATACATTATTTTGCATAGTATTTAATGGACTGGGTGCTGATGTCCAGGCAAATGCTTGCATACAGTGAGCTCAGGCACAAAACACCTTCTTGTATTGAACAGTGCCAGCAGCATTAAACTCTGTACAAAGTGTCCTGAACTTTATTGCTTTGACCCCAAGTTGTTACTTCCCTAATCACACTTAAAGGTTGTTTTTAGCAGGGGAGGGGAACAAAACACTTAGAAAACAATCCAATGAACAATTTTTATGGATTAAAAACAGTTCAACCTAAACCATTTAGAAAATAGAAACATAGAAACATGATGACAGAAAAAGACCACATGGCCTATCCAGTCTGTCCCTCCATAACAACAACTACAACAGTCCACTTTTTACCTTTAGAGATCCTCTGTGTTGGTCCCATGCTTTTTTGAATTCAGTTACTGTCCTCATCTCTACCACCTCCACTGGGAGACTATTCCATGGATCCACTACTCTTTCCGTAAATAAATATTTCCGCATATCACTCCTGAATCTATCTCCCTTCACCCTCATCCCATGTCCCCTCGTAGCAGAACTTGCTTTCAATTGATAGAGGCTCTCTCCCTGAACATTTATGCCACGGAGGTATTTAAACATCTCAATCATATCACCTCTATCCCGCCTTTCCTCTAAGGTGTACATATTAAGATCCTTAAGTCTGTCCTCATATGCTTTATAATGAAGCCCATTAATCATTTTAGTAGCCACCCTCTGCACCGACTCCATCCTGTTCACATCCTTTTGAAGGTGCGGTCTCCAGAATTGCACACCATACTCCAAATGAGGTCGCACCAAAGACTTATACAGAGGCATTATCACCTCCTTTTTTCTGCTAGCCATTCCTCTCCGTATGCACCCAAGCATCCTTCTAGCTTTTGCTATCGCCTTTTCTACCTGTTTAGCTACTTTAAGATCATCAGACACAACCACGCCTAGGTCCCGCTCTTCTTTAGTGGACAAAAGTACTTCACCTCCTATACTGTATTGCTCCCTTGGATTGCTGCAGCCCAAATGCATGACCTTACATTTTTTAACATTAAATCCCAGCTGCCAAATTCTAGACCATTCTTCAAACTTAGCTAGATCCCTCCTCATGTTATCTACCCCTTCCTGGGTGTCTACTCTATTGCAGATTTTGATATCATCCGCAAAGAGGCAAACCTTACCCGACAGCCCTTCCGCTATATCACTAACAAAGATGTTAAAAAGAATCGGACCAAGGACAGATCCCTGGGGCACACCACTGGTAACATCCTTCTCCTCAGATTGAGCTCCATTTACTTGTACTCTTTGTCGCCTCCCACCCAACCAATTTCTAACCCAAGCAGTAACTTTAGGGTCCATCCCTAGGGTGCTCAGTTTGTTTAGAAGTCGCCTGTGAGGAACAGTGTCAAAGGCTTTACGGAAATCTAAATACACCACATCTAGAGCTCTCCCTCAGTCCAACTCCCTGGTCACCCAGTCAAAGAAATCAATCAGATTTGTCTGACAAGACCTGCCTCTGGTGAATCCATGCTGCCTCGGATCCTGTAATCCGCTGGACTCCAGAAACCTCACTATTTTCTCTTTCAGCAGCGTTTCCAATAATTTACTCACCACCGAAGTTAAACTAACCGGCCTGTAGTTTTCAACCACATCCTTACTTCCGCTTTTGTGTAAAGGCACCACATGAGCCTCTCTCCAGTCCTTTGGCACCACTCCCGACTCCAATGAGGCATTGAAAAGGTTAGTCAGTGGAGTTGCTAGAACGTCCCCAAGTTCCCTCAGTATTCTAGGGTGTATCCCATCCGGTCCCATCGCTTTGTCTACTTTAAGTTGAGCTAGTTTCTCACGAACACAGTCTTCTGAAAATAGTTCAAGATGTCCCTCGCTTCTGTTCTTATTTGTGGGTGTTTTCTGAGGTCCTGCTCCTGGTTCTTCATCTGTGAACACAGAACAAAAATATTTGTTAAGCAATTCTGCTTTATCCTTATCAGCTTCTATATATTCCCCCCCTGCACCCTTGAGTCTGACAATACCACTTTTGCCCTTCCTCTTCTCACTAATATATCTGAAAAATGTCTTATCCCCCCCATTTTATTGCATTGGCTATTTCCTCCTCCTTTTGAATCTTTGCCTTCTTGACTACTTTGCTAGCTTCTCTAAGTTTTTCCAAATACAGATGCCTCTCTTCCTCTCTCTGTGATCTCTTGTATTTCATGAAGGCCTCCCTCTTTTTCTTCACTTGTTCAGCTACTTCCTTCGAAAACCATAGCGGTCTCCTGTTCCTTTTGCCTTTTATTTACCATTTTAACAAAAAGGTTGGTTGCCTTTAAAATATCCCCTTTCAGTTTTGCCCACTGTTTTTCTACATCCCCCAGCTGTTCCCACTAACGACTCCCTGAGGTATTGGCCCATCTTCGCAAAGTTAGTCTTCCTAAAGTCTAAGATCCTCACCTTGGAATGGATTCTAACAGCCCTAGTCCTAATACTGAACCACACCATCTGGTGATCACTGGATGCAAAATGATCTCCCACTACAACATCAGAAACACTTTCACCATTGGTAAGCACCAAGTCCAGTATGGCCCCTTCACGTGTGGGGTCTGTTACCAATTGCCTGAATAGTTCTCCCTGTAGAGAATCCAGGATCTCCTTACTTCTAGATGATACTGCAGCAGGAATGTGTCAATCAACATCTGGCATATTGAAATCTCCTATCAGTAGCACTTCCCCTTTCCTAGCAATGCTGCGTATGTCTTCAATTAACTCTCTGTCCACCTCTTCCTCTTGTGAGGGAGGTCTGTATATCACTCCAATGCAATTAGATTTCTCTTTCCCTCTTTCTAGTTTAACCCACAATGCCTCCTCTCTCCCTTTTAAGCTCTGTAATTCCAAAGCTTTAATAGTAGTTTTTACATATAGTGCCACTCCTCCTCCCCTTCTTCCTACCCTGTCCTTTCTGAATAAAGTATAGCCAGGTATAGTTACATCCCAGTCATGGTTTTCTGTGAACCACGTTTCTGTAACTGCCACTAAATCCAAGTCAGCCACTCCCACCAAAGCTTCAACTTCAGGGATCTTATTTCCCATGCTACGGGCATTAATACACACTGCTTTCCATATGTTACCCCTGTTACCCATTTCCATAAAGGTATTTAATGTATCACCTTCCTGGGGGCTTTCACCTACCTGGGGGCTTTCTTCACCCATCCCCAACGAATCTAGTTTAAAGCCCTCTTCAGTAGATTAGCCAGTCTACTACCAAAGATGCTTTGACCTCTCTTGGACAGATGGATGACATCTCTGCTTTGCAACCCTTGGAACAGCATCCCATGGTCTAGGAAACCAAAACGCTCTCGATGACACCATCCACGCAGCCATGCATTCATCTCCAGGATGCGAGCCTCTCTGCCTTGGCCTTTACCCTCAACAGGGAGGATTGAAGAGAACACCACCTGTGCACCTAACTGCTTCACCCTCTGTCCCAGAGCCATGAAGTCACTTTTGATACGTTCCGAGGTATACCTGGCAGTATCATTTGTTTCAACATGGATTAGCAACATTGGGTAATAGTCAGTGGGCTTGATGAGTCTCGGCAAACTCTCCGTAACATCTTGGATTTTGGCACCAGGCAGACAGCATACCTCTCTGGACATCAAGTCTGGTCGGCAGATGGACGCCTCAGTACCCCTCAGAAGAGAGTCTCCAACCACAACTACCCTTCGTTTCCTTCTGGTCACTGATTCCGCAACTTTGGGGTACTTGAACTCTGGTTCTTCCCTTTCCAGGGATGCTTTCACCTCCTCCACTTCCAGGGCTGCATAACGGTTCTTCAATTCAAGGGCTGGAGAAGTTGGATTGGTGATTTTGCAGGCCCTGGTGACTTGTGTCCAACCATCGACATTCTGTTGGCACCCATCTTCTCCTGTGCTGGAGAGCCTGGTTGCTGCAAGAAGCATCTCATCAATGTACTTCTCACTGTCTTGAATGCTCCTCAGCCTCGCCACCTCCTCTCTGAGTTCCTCCACCTGTTTCCTCAGAGCTTCAGCATGCTGGCACCCTACACATGGGACCGGTCCTTCAACCGGCATTAGGACCTCTGTCTGGACCGAGGCAGAAGCTGTAACGGGGGCAACAGCTTTAGCAATACGATTTTTCCCAGCCATTGTTCTTTTCGTGGAGCTTAGGTATCTGTTAGAGCAAAAGAGAGAGATCTACCAAGTACCAGCCGGTTTCGCAGCTGTCCTTTCAGAGAAAAAGCAGTTAAAACTCTTTAATTATATACAAATGTGCTGGTCCAATTCACTGTGATCTGTTAAAGGGGGAGGTGCCCTATAAAGCAAGACTGCTCACTAGGGGTGGGTGGGAGTCGGGGTGGGTAGGGAGGGAACTAACTCCTGATTAGGTGTTAAGAGTTTCTAAACCTGAGGAGGTTACTGGAGTCAGCAACCTACTGTGCTCAAGTAAAGTTCCCCTAAAACAGCAAAAATGAAAGTAACCTTGCTTTAAAAAATATACAAATATTTAAATAAAAAAAGGTTAACATCTAGGGTGGAGGAGTAGCCGAGTGGTTAGAGCAACAGCCTAGCACCCACGAGATCTGGGTTTGATTCCCCCTGGCACTCCTTGTGACCTTGGGCAAGTCACTTTACCCTCCATTGCCTCAAAAGAAAAGGCCTAGCAATCTTCTTCCAGTCAAAACCTTGCCAAGAATCAGCACTGATTTGACTGCCCTTAAAACAACAAAAAAAATGCCATAGAGGTGCTTTGAAATGAAACAAGAAATTTTCCTTGTTTTTTTGTTTATTAATCATAATAAAGCATTGTCTTGTTATATAGAGTCAAAGCATGTGAACAGCTGCGGGATGTCACTTCTTGTCGTCAGTGTTTGCTGCATTTCTCCTCTGCACCCCTCCTTCCTGAGTAGCTGAGTATACAAGATCCCCTATTTTAGTTCGCACCCTGCTCCCCTCTCCTGCCATATTCAGCCCTAAGATCCCATGATAATCCAAACAGCCTTCGACACGAGGCACCTGTTTTCCAGATATCTAGACTCCTAGGTCCTCGTCACCTTTCTGACTGGTGCCTCTACCAGACAGACCCGGCTGCATAAGCACCTACAGTATGTTTCTGTAGGTTTTTCTAGTTATGACTGTACCTGAAAGCTGCTAAGCAGGCCCAGTTGCTAATTAACTCTCTCATTCCTGGCAGCCTGCTACAGGACGGGCCTTGGGAATAGGCAAACAGGGTAAATGCCCTGGGACTCCATGTCAGAGAAACCCCCAGGCCTATCTTAACGCCGGCCCTGACCAGGCAGCTCAGTAAACAGTGCATACTCCACTTCCAATTTCATGAACTAATCCACAGGTTACCGCATACTGCTGTACAATTAATACACACTTTACTGGAAATAATATGTTAGCCTTTGAGAACTGAAACACTGACCTTATGCAATACATTTTTAAACAATATAAAGCCTATAAATTATCCGACAGGAAATGGTTTGCATTGTGTCCAGGTCAAAGGCCTTTCTGTGGCTAAAGCAGTGTTTTACGCACAGGAATGGACTATTGAAATATTGCCAGCTTGAGATACAGGCAAGCCTTCACCCTTGGGGGTATGTTTAGTAAATAACGTGAGTTTACTATGCATGCAGTCCCCAGAATTAGAATAGGGATAGTGCTGGACCCGCCCTAACTAATGGAGGCATGCCCAGCTTGTTTCCCTGCAGTTAACACAGCTTCAGTGCCACCCCAAGCTATTCAAATTTCTGTGAGTACTGCAAGTGGTGGTAAGTGTGCCCCCACTAATCGCAATATACAATCAGTTCCCATATGCCACCCTTAAGCCGCCCAGTCTCTGCTGAACTTGCCCTAAGCAGTTAGCGTGGGAGATTTAGCTGGCTGCAATTTTAGCGCACATGGAGCCATTGGCCCCTTACAGTTTGTGTGCACGTTAGTCTACCTGCTGTTTGAGGAGGCGTTCCTGGGGGAATGGGTTGTGCTTACACATGTATCTTTGAAAATTGAAATGTCTGATAAACTGTGAACCCAAAAAAGGAGGTATAAATGAAAGCACAATGTTTTCCTAGGGTATTTTTCAAAGCAGAAATACACATGTATTTTTACTTTCAAAATTCAATACAGATCTCACAGAGAAATCTATGAATGTACTTTTTATCAGGCACACAGTAATGAAATTATCCCCTAACTGCATCGAAACACGTATAATTATGAATAGGATGCAGGAGGGCACATTTTTTTGGGTTTTTTTATAGGTTTCTTTATCATTCATTGCATTATCATGCCTCTTCTTTCTGATAGCAAGAAAGAAAAGAAAAGCTTCGATGTTCCCTGCTCTTTAATAAAGACTTGTGAATTGTAAATGGATAACTGTCATTAGTGGCCTGGGGTCAAACATGAAGAACAGTTGATGGAGTAAAGGAAAAAGCAGGCCAACCCAGTGGTTCGGAAGCAGTGCTCTGCACTGTGATGCAGAGCGACCTGGATTCAGTTCTCGGTATCGATGTGCATTCATTGGAAACAGCATTTCCCATCTCATTTTTAATTTGAAACGACAGGAAAAGTTGTGAAATTTTGTTCTTGCTTCTGTGTCATCAATAGTGTCCATGATTGCTTGATATGTGCACTATAGACATTGTCCCCTGAAATGTAACCAAAAAATAACCTAAACAAAATTAAAAACGCCGTAAACGATACTAAGGAGCCCTTTTACCAAGTCCCTTTATCGTGCACTTTTAAGGCACCATAAGAGCGAAACATTTGTAATAACTATCGGGGGGGGGGGGGGTGATCACATATTTCCAGCAGTTAAAGTGTCGATGCTTATTCTAATGTGTGGCGTAGTTAATTCAGGTGCACTTAAAGATATCCGTAGAGACAGAGAGTAATGCCAGGGGACTCCAGAAAGACACATGTGGTCTCTTTACATAAAAGCTGAAGGAAAAATGAGGTAGAAAACTACAGGCCAGTTAGTCTAATCTGTGATGAGTAAATTATTGGAAATGCTGCTAAAAGGGATAATAGTGAGGTTTCTGGAGTCCAATGGATTTCAGGATCCAAGGCAGCATGTGTTTACCAGAAGGTAGGTCTTCTCAGACAAATCTGGTTGATTTCTTTGACTGGGTGACAAGAGAGTTGGACTGAGGGGGAGCACTAGATGTGGTGTACTTAGATTTCAGTAAAGCCCTTGAAGGTGACTTATAGGTTCTGCATAGGTGACTTATAAATAAACCGAACACCCTAGAGATGGACCCTAAAGTGACTGACTGGGTTAGAAATTGGTTGAGTGGGAGGTGACAAAGGGTACTAGTAAATGGAGCTCATTCTGAGGAAAAGGATGTTACCAGTGGTGTGCCACAGGGAACTCTCCTTGGTCAGATTATTTTTTTTAACATCTTTGTTAGTGATATTGCGGAAGGGCTGTTGGATAAGGTTTAGTTCTTTGTGGATGATATCAAAATCTGCAATAGACACCCAGGAAGTAGTAGATAACATGAGGAGGGATTAAGCTAAGCTTGAATAATGGAGGAGAATTTGGCAGTGGAGATTTAATGCTAAAAAATGCAGGGTCATTCACTTGGGCTGCAAAACTCCCAAGGGAGCGGTAGAGTGTAGGAAGTGAAGTACTTCTATCCATGAAAGAAGAGAGGGACCTGGGCATGATTGTTTCTGATGTTCTTAAAGCAGCTAGACAGGTAGAAAAGGTGATGACGAAAGCTAGAAGGATGCCTGGGTGCATAGGGAGAGGATCAGCCAGCAGAAAAAAAGGAGGTGATAGTGCCTTTGTATAAGTCTTTGGTGTGACCTCATTTGGAGTATTGTGTGCAATTCTGGAGACCGCACCTTCAAAAGGATATAAACAGGATGGAGTCAGTACAAAGGGTGGCTACTAAAATGGTTAGTGGTCTTCGTTATAAAGCATATGATGACAGACTTAAAGATCTTAATATGTATTTGTTACAGGAAAGGTGGGGATAGAGACGTTTAAATACCTCCATGGCATAAGTGCACAAGAGGAGAACATCTTTCGATTGAAAGCAAGCTCTACTACGAGGGGACATAGGATGAGGGTGAAAGGGGATAGATTCAGGAGTGATATGCGGGAATATTTCTTTACGGAAAGAATGGTAGATGCATGAAATAGTCTCCCAGTGGAGGTAGTAGAGACAAGGACAGAATCTGAATTCAGAAAAGCATGGGACAAACGCAGAAGATCTCTAAAGGAAAAGACAAGACTTTAATATTTTGATATGGAAGGGCAAACTAGATGGGCCATGTGGTCTTTTTCTGACGTCCTGTTTCTATCGTTAGGTGCACCCATAGTGACTGTCACTGAGTACATGCAATTGCCCTCATGATTTGTTATGGCCGAGTGCATTTTGTGATAGTGAATGTTATTGGTAATGGTGTGTTTTTATGACAATTGGCAATTTTCTCCTGAGGAAGCTAGTTGCGAAACGCTCGGGGAGCGCTTGGATATGGCATTGGGATGTCATTTAAACCGCATCAATTTCAAGAACATTTTCTGAGAAGTTAAGTGGGTGTGCTGTGGTTTTTCCATATATTGCCTTATGTTTTGTTAAGGGAAGGTCATTGATGTAACCGGGCTAATGCTTATAGATTGTTACAAGCATATGAATTGCCCGTAAGTTCTGAGACCTTCTGTTTGTGTCATAAAAATATTAGTGATTACAAACAACATTTTTCACTACTTTCTTAGCAACAGAGTGCCTTTTGATGGTATAGAGTGGGTTGCATTTTTTTAGATAGTTTTCCACTCTGAAACTTGACCCATAGTTCTTTTTGGATTGCCCTCCCGTTAGCAGCAAGATGCTCCTCTGTGCTTACATTCCAACCCTAACCCACCCGCTCACCACCCTAGTGCACGATGGCTTATTAAAGCATGTCTTAACGATCACTTGCTCTCATGCCTATATTTAGGTGTCATCATGGACCGTGAAAGCATGGAAAAACTCTTTAACCACCAAGCAGGCTTTAGCAAAATGAACATTTTTGGCCCGCACACCCCTAATTCTCAGTTCTGCTTTTCTGCTCCCCAAGTCGACCAGAGCACGGGATACTACAGAGGCAGAAGTACAGTCCCCAAATCGTCGAGTAAAAGAAATACAGTCAGAGACCAAGAAAATGTGGCAGAAAGATATTGAGCTCTTCCCCATTATGTTGGGTTCCCCAGGCTTCAGTAAGAAGAATTTCCAAGCACACCTTGATAAATTACCCATACGTGTTACATCATACGAACTCCAAAAAGAGGCTCTGTTTGGCTCAGTGCAAGTTCTATGCCGAGCATTAGCAGTAACTTTGAGACATGGAGATCTTGCTCCATATAGCCTGTCTTAGGAGTGAGGTTCATGACTGTCATGGTGAAATTGCCCCAGGGGAAGGTCATAATCATCACACACTAGTGTGTGACCAAATTGAAGGCTCATGAATGCAGGATCTGGAAGGAGCTCTGGTGCATTCCTCCTAGCAGTAGCAGGGAGGGAGTATACAAAATACTGGGAAATCCTTGGATAGGCACAAATGAGGGCATATGGCACCAGTTCATAGTTGGAAGTACAAACGGGCAGGTGGGACATGCCGGGTAAGAAAAAAAGACATTTCAAAAGAAAGAAAAACAGGGGTGGTGGTCCTACCGGCTAAACCAACAATACAATAAAACCAGAAGAGCAGGTTTTATCCAACTACTAATGTATTATTGTAATTTTTAAGCATAGCAATATGTCAAGTACCCACAGATGCGTCAAAACAGTTGCCTACGGCAAGTTGACTTTGTTTGAGAAAATGCTCTATAAAAGCTAAGGCTGCTGAGGGTAAACAGCTTTAATGAACAAAAAGCATCTTGAGAAATAGCTTCCCGTGATTTTAAGAATGCCATTTAAAAATCACATTTATTCTTTAGCTCTTATTATTCCTATCTTCCTGAGTATCGGAGTGGAACTGAAGCCATGCTGCGAAAGCTGTGGAATGCACACCAATTTGTCAGGCATCTTAACTGACACATTTTTAGTCAAGTCTGCTGCAGCAAACCTTCGCTAGGCCTCCTTGACCTATGAAGCAAGTGACCTTTAACCTTTTTGGGGTCTCTTTTATGAGCTTCTTTCACTCTGACCAGATGGCTAAACTATCAAAGGTTTTTATGAGCAAAAAAAAACTGCTTTCCAAATTCACAAGATGAAGATTTCTCTCTAGGCTAACATGTGCTATCATCCCAGGGCATTAAATATAGAATACAAAAGGTGCTTCGCAGCTGGTGCGGGTGGGGACAGAAGGCCTACCCAACATGGTGTGGGCAGGATGAGGTTTGGAAAGAAAACAGCTGATATGCAAATGATAACGTTCATCACAGTGTTTAAAATTCCCACCAATAGCATGACTGGAATGTCTGTATAATCTTCCACTAAAGCGTCAAAGCAGCATTATGGCTTTCTTTCCCTCTCTAGCACGTCTCACCATAGCGAGTGATAAATTATCAACAAGTAAGTCAAACCTACTGAACCTAAATGCCCCCAAAAAATAAATAAATAAAAAATGATAAAGCACGAACAGAGTTGGGCAGACTGGATGCGTCAATTGTATTTATCTGGCATCTACAGTCCCTGGCAAAATGTGTTCCTGCAGTTCTTGTGTCTCTATTTCTATGCAGATTGGCAGACTGAAATTAAATCCTGATTTTTCAGCGCCTGGAAAGTGCAACGATAGAACCCGATGACCAAGGTACCCTGCTATCGGTTTTCTATCTTATCCTTTCCATGGAAGTCTGAATCCATATCTGAAAGGCTACAGAACTGGTCAAGTTTCTGTCTACGTTTAAGTAATTTTTTGTGGTATCTTTGAATTCTGTTTAGACATGTAACTATTCATCTTTGATTGCTAGCTTATAACTGCTATTAAATACAGCAGTTGGTGAGCTCTATCAGCACAAGACTTTGGAAGTAGACTGCAATGCAAAGGCATATTTCCAAACCAGGTTCCACATGGTAATGAAGGGTATTTATGCGGCCCCATTTATCAACTGGAATTCAATTAAGTACAAAGACTGAGCACTTACTTCTGAAACCAAAAGGATGGAAGTAAGAACACAGAACTTTGATTAGAAAATATCTTATACACTGGACTTTATTTTTAGCATGTAAATTATCAATTTTATTATTGATTTAGCTTTACGAAATATAATAACATACTGACATTTTTTATCCAGATGGAGCACTGAAAGTCTAAATATATTAGGTGCTTGACTCGCATTCTGGCCTGCGATATGCACAAACATTAGCACAGAAAATGACTCTCAGGATTTGTGGTATGGAGAGTAATGAGTTACATACAGGGCAGGCCTTAAACATGACGGCTCTCAGGACAAGAGTTGCTTTCAGTGTACCCTTCCCTTTTGGGTTCATTGGCTAGCAGACTCATTGGTGTATGTCTACGAAAGCGTGATTGGCTTTTGCAGCTAACACTGGACATTAGTTGCAAAAGCCCTGTGGTATTTGAGGTGTGCACAGCATTTCCTCAGCAGATACTGCGGTGAAAATTCATGGATTGTGGTCGGCCAGCACTACAGATGCGGTTATCATCCATCAGTCCTGTTTATCTGAGCAGGTTTATTAAATCTGCAGCTTCGGAGATTACCATGCAAAGCTTACATCTGCAGTGATTACGCATTGCAGGCATGCCTACTCTCCACCCTACTACCACCCACTTCCCACCCAGGCCTGCTGCTACTGTGTGAAATGCAGACATTGCAGAAAATCACTATGATGTCTACATTTGGTCCACATTAGCTCTTACCGTAGCCCAATTATCCTGTGTGATCGCCATGGCAGCTTTAGTAGACATCCCCCATAGAGTAATTCAAAAGGCCAGAGTTGTGCCCCCCCCCCACACACACACACACAATTTGGCACCCAGGATCATTGCTTTGCTTGTCCATCCTTTGCAATGATCCTGAGTATTTCAGGGAGATACATACATATGTGCTGTTCCCAAGGGGTGCCAAAATCTTAACTCCAACCCTGGCTGTTGGCTGCTGCCCAAATGAAAAACATAGCTGAAAGGTTACCAGAGGTTTCAGTCAAATAAAAAACCCAACTGACCTTTTTTTTTATAGTCAGAATCAAGCCAGTGACCATTGGGTTGAATGGCAGGTATGTTATTGGAAGAGCTATCACATTTCTATGGTGGATGGCTCTAGCCAACTTGTTCTTTATTGTGTTTATCTTCCTTCTTGTTTCCTGATTGATCCAAAGTTTGTCTGGTCTGCTTCTCCGTGCAAAACTCTTCCTGGATTTTTCACCTTGTGAATCTATTGACTCCTGCTCTAGACAGAGATTTAATTCAAAGACTTTTCTTTTGCCATGTTCTTGTGCCAGAAATTCTGTGAAGCCTTGTCTGTGCTATTGGAGACATTTACCAAGCCTAATCCAGATTCTGATTATCCAAATCTTTGGAGTACATCGGTAGAAGAGCAGGAGTCAATTTTGGATTTTTTTAATGTCACTTTCAGATTAAAAACATTGATATTTTCCAAGTCATTTCAAACAAATGCTTATCCCTAGTATAAATTACTACTTTTTATATCTGAGAAGCAGATCCTCCTTCCTTTTTATAAATGGATATGTTAAAATGAAAAGTGATGTCTTTTTGATGATTTTTTTTCTTTTAAAGTTAAGCAAAATTCTTTTAATAAATTGAGTCAGTAATCCAGGGCACTGTGGCCTATTCTCCTCTATAAATTCGTTTATAACGGGTCGATGACTGGTGTTTTATATTAGAAGCTTCCATATTCGTTACTTCCCCTTTCATTGTTCTTGAATTATTTGCAGCTGTTAGTAATGAAAAAACGGAGCAGAATACATTAAATCGTTTTAAAATATTCTATGGGCTTATCATCCCATCTTGCTAGAAGATTTTCACTTTTGTTTCCCTACATGTCACTTCTTAATCCATCAGTCCTGTTTATCCGAGCAGGTTTATTAATGACAAATGTTGCTGGCCTTCTTGAGTTATGACTGTAAACTGAAGAATATGAGAGCTAAGGTGAAAAGGTGATTTCTTTATAACAGCTGTAATTTATCCCGGGCCTTGGCCAGCTCTTTGATTTTGGACTGGCTCTGGATATAGTGTTCCTACTGATTGCATTAGAACAGCCCCCAGGGGTCATGTGGAATTCCAGGACCCTGGAACCAGTTAGAAGAATGGAAGATGACCATATGTGCATGGCTAGAGAGTGGTAATAAGATGCAGTGCAATAGGGGATGACACAAGGTTAGCGCCGCCAAATCTCTGTGTTATCGTGCATGTATATCTCTGGCTGCATTCGTAGTCTCTCACCGCTCGAAGTTTCTGTTAAATAGCGCCCTAAATAAGGAAAGGAGGAAATTGAGCAAAAAGTTAGTTGTTAAGTTGATGACTTTTTTTTTTGTAATGAGAAGTTTTGGGGTGTCATATTACTGCTGCTTAGATTTCAGAAGATTCAAAAATATCTCAGTGCCATCTAGAGGATTTGTTTGAAAAGATTGCTCTGGCATGACTTTTTTCATCGATATGTGAGCCATGTCGGGTTTGCCTTTGGAGACGGAGACAATTAATTGATTGGCTTGGACTGTTAAGTTCTCAGATGAAAGATAAGTTCAATCTTTGTTATAAAAACAATTTGAGTCTACAAGCTGAAAAAAAATTAACTAAAAAAGAAATGAATTCTTGGAATTTTTGCTGTTGACAAATTTTGATAAGGAGGTTTTCGACAATGATGTTAAGAGGTTTTTAAAAGTAAGGCTCAAGTCTCTGAGGTCTCTTGAAAAGTTCTGTTAATTTAATGCTCTTTTCAAAATATTGTTTCTCTCATGTTAGAAGCATTACATTTATTGAATAAGAATATGATTGCAGAAATTTGTGTGGGTTACTAGGATTTTCATACCTCACATGGTTTGCGCTTAAAATACTAACCTGGGTAAAGCAAATATTTTGGCATATAAATTGCTATGTGGCCAAAATTTATCCATACTTGTGTGTGGGGGGATAGAGCATTGTGATGGCAAAACATTATGGTAGTCATTCTGATTATCGAATAGTGGGGTTGGACGTATGGCCTTGACATCCAACCCGTCCTTAGTCCCGGAACACGATTCTGCCCTCAGTGCTCCCCACACATACAGATCGTTTGTGTAGGGGGTGCTGGAGAGGACTGGGAGAGGGTGGTTCTGGGGCAGAGTGGGGGTGGTGTGGGGGAGGGGCAGCTGCCGGCACATACAGAGGCTCCTAGCTACACACCGGGCTTATTCCATCCTGATGTTGGAATAAGTGCCGAGTACTGTGGTGATCATGACCTGCAGCCCCCCTACCCCATCGCAATGCTGCGGGAGAGCTGCCCCCACCACCGATCCCAGCCTTGAGGGCCCCTGCCGAGAGTCAGATGGCAGGGTGACAGGGCCACTATGGCCATTCGATTGCTCTGGTTGGACATGCCGGTGCCATGGCAATGGGACACCACCACACTGGCTCACCAGCCAAAACATTTTTGTGTTTTGGGCGAGCAGGCCAGTGGACATCCCCCGCACCGGAGTTGGGTGCCTGACCGGATATCTATGTCCCCGATTCTGCCATTGTGGGTACATCCGGGCTCCGTGGCAGCAGAATTGGGGACATCTCCGGGACGTCCAGGTTTTCGCTGGGCAATGTGGCCAGACATGCCGGGATCAGAATCGGCAGCCACGAGTTTAAGTGAAATGTATAAATATATAACAGGGACATAAGAGCACAGGGTACGGTTCGAGATGAATTCAAGACCCATTTTCCACTGGAAAGTTGAGGTAGAGAAGGTAGGAAAGAGGGAATCTTGTATGCATCACTAGGGAGTTTGTATGTAGAAGTGATGCTATATGCATAGTTCAATTACTATTATTCATTGTAAATAATTACCCCGGTTACCCAAGTTTTGTCCCTGTTCCATGTAAAAAACAGATAATATGTATCTTATCTGATGTTTTATTGTTCTATGTAAACCGCGCTGATTATAAATAGTGCGGTATATAAAAGATGTTAAATAAATAAATAATAAATAAATAAATGCATGATGGACTTTATGAATATGACATGCTTAGCTGGGTCTAGTTAGGGAACCATTCTTCTTTGCAATTTGAGATAGTTTTGAACACTAACGAGGTAAGCACGATTCTGCTCCAATTCCTCCTCCAAAGCCCAAGTCCAAATGATAACTTTGCCAGGAGTAAAGTGCGACTTGAAGTGTCTGTAAATGCAAGTGGGTAAAAGAACCACTGTATGAATGTATTGCTTGCAGTACGTGTACGCTGCAAAGTACTACCCACTGCACACATCCTTGAAATCTCTGCAGCCTGCCATAGCACTTGTTCTAAAATTGCCACTTAAATGCAGTGCCTAAGCTTTTTAAATACTCTTTGTGCACTGAATTAGAATTTCAAACTGTATGCTATGCCTCCTAAGTTCTTTAAAGAGATGAAGCAGGCACAGAACAAAATTGAATTACGGACCTTCCAGAAGGTTCCAGGGGCTACTCCTGTTGCAAAGATGAATCAACAGCTTCTGCTGGTCTTATCCATGTGATATTTTATTTTAATATTCACATATCACCTTAAACCAAGGCACGTTACAACTAATTATATATGAATACAATGAGTCCCTTTCTCAAGATCTTACACTCTAGGTCATTGATATTTATTCCCAGTCCTCGAGTCAGCAGCAGGTCAAGTTTCAGGATATCCCTAATGAATATGGATGAGATTAAAATTTCATGCCTACTACCTCCATTGTATGCAAATCTCTCTCATGCATATTCACTAGGGATATCCTGAATGCCTAACCCCTCCAGGATTGGGAGCGAATTCCACTGGTTTTGGTAGATACCTGGGACAATGGGAAATGAGGTAGCTTACCCAGTTTAATGGATGCCCATGAGGGCTTCAAGACTTGAGTTCAAGTCTCCTAGTTCCAAGGCCATAGCTCTACTAGGCTACCTGTTCTCCCCTCTCTATATGTAAAGCCAATAAATACAGTAAAGAATCTTCATGGCCAGTGCAAGGATGTTGACACCCTAGGTCAGTGATGGCTAACCTTTTTGAGCCCGAGTGCCCAAACTGCCGCACAAAACCAAAGAATTTCCTCAAAGTGCCAGCACGTCCATTAAAGCCTCATTTGCATAAGGTGCCTCATTTGCATAAATATTTGCATAATGTTACCATACACTAACTTTTAGTAAACATGCCTCTTAATGAGTATATGGATAAAGAAAGACTAAAAGGTTTCTACATTACTATAATCCAGTACCAACCGCCAGGCACATTAGGAACTACTACAAACGCTGCCCATTTAGAACCCATAGCAAACCCGCCGTATCCTAACAGTACTACCAGGACTCACAAAGCACCATACCCTAACTATCAAAAGGCAACACTGCAAATATTAAACCAATACATTTCAGAGAACAACAATACATGACCTACTGGGGAAAGAACAAGTGGCAATGTCAAATAGGAATTATATAAACAGAATACCTCAGCTCAGTTACACATGCAGAACAGACCATCACCAAACAAGGAATCACAATTTAAAAACAGAAAGACAATAATTAAACTGGGAACCCCAAAAGCCAAACTTGGAATATACAACAACACTGTAGAAATAAAACTATAAATTAATTTCCTCTTGTACTAAACAAAGCGCAAAAATTAATGATGCACATTTCCCAGAGCTGACATATTCCAGTTAATAAATTCAAAATAAAGAGATATTTTTCTACCTTTTGTGCATTTTTTTTCAGTTGCAATTGCTCCAGCCACTTTCTTCTGGTTTCTTCGTGTCTTCTCCTAACTCTCCATCTGCTGTCCATTTGTCCTTTCTTCTGTCTTCTTGGTTTTTTTTTTCCATTCTCTCTCTACATCTGCTTTAACATACTAATCTTTCTCCTTTTGCTCTTTCCTCATTCCTATTTCATCTACTCAAAATTTACCCCTCCATCCTCAATCCCCACTTATTCTCCCAATACCCGGCCAATTGTAGATTTTTTATCCCTCCCACACAAAATATTTTTCCCCTCTCCATTTTACTCTCCCAGCCCCATCCCATTCTAATCCTCCCCCAACACCAGCTCCCTTCTAGTTCCAGCCTCACCCAGCATCCATTCCCTTCTAGTCCCTGCATCAGCCCATTTCCAGTCCTAGCAGCCCCCCAACCCATTTCCAGTCCTAGCAACCTCCCAACCCAATACCAGTCCTAGCCCCCCCTCATCAACCCACTTCCAGTCCTAACCCCCCATAAGCCCATTTCCAGTCCTAGCTCCCCCATCTATTTGCAGTCCCATCCGAGTCCCTCCATCAGCTCATTTCCAAACCCAGCCCCCCATGAGCCCATTTCTAGTCCTTTCCTAGCCCCACCATCAGCCCATGTCAAATCCTAGCTCCCCTCCACTCAGCCCATTTCCAATCCAAGCCCCCCATGAGCCTACTTCCAGTTCTAGCCCCGTCATGAGTCCATTTCAATCCAAACCCCCACCACAGCCCATTTCCAATCTTAGCACCCCCCCAACAGCCAATTTCCAGTCCTATTCTAGCCCCTCCATCAGCCCATTTCCTGTCCTAGCCCCCCCTCACCCATTTCCAGTCCTAGCTCCCTCCCCCTCACAACCCATTTCCATTCCAAGCCCCAATCCCATCAGCTATTTGCAGTTCAAGCCCTCCTTCCACTCAGCCCATTTCCAGTCTTAGCCCCCCCATAGCCCATTACCAGTCCTAACCCCCCCATCAGCCCATTACCAGTCTTAGCCCCCCCCATAGCCCATTACTAGTCCTACCCCCCCCAAATCACCATCACCATCACCAGCCCACTTCCAGCCTTAGCACCCCCCCTGGCCCATTACTAGTCCTAACCCCCCCCCCATCAGCCCATTTCCAGTCTTAGCCCCCCCCCATGGCCAATTACCAGTCCTAACCCCGGCCAATTACCAGTCCTAACCCCCCCCCCTGGCCAATTACCAGTCCTACCCCCCCCCTGGCCTATTTCCAGTCATACCCCCCCCCCTGGCCAATTACCAGTCCTCACCCCCCCCATCCGCCACTTTCCAGTCTTAGCCCCCCCCCATGGCCAATTACCAGTCCTAACCCCCCCCCCCGGCCAATTACCAGTCCTACCCCCCCCCTGCCAATTACCAGTCCTCCCCACCCCCCCCCTTCCAATTACCAGTCATAACCCCACCATCAGCCCCTTTCCAGTCTTAGCCCCCCCCCCCCTGGCCAATTACCAGTCCTAACCCCCCCCATCAGCCCCTTTCCAGTCTTAGCCCCCCCCATGGCCAATTACCAGTCCTAACCCCCCCCCATCAGCCCATTTCCAGTCTTAGCCTCCCCACCATAGCCCATTACCAGTCCTAAACCCCCTTCCCCCCTATCATCCCAAATTAAAAAAAAAAAAACCCAAACAAAGCGGCTGCTTCTGCCGCGGCAGCCTCAAGAGCTCTGCCGCGGCAGCCTCAAGAGCTCTGCCGCGGGGCCCCCCCCTGCCCGGCAGAGCCTCCCTGCATCATCTACCTTCAAGTCGCAAAACGCGGGCTTCTTTCAGAGCCGCGAGAGTTTCCTTTCTCGCGGGAGAGCCGCGAGAAAGGAAACTCTCGCGGCTCTGAAAGAAGCCCGCGTTTTGCGACTTGAAGGTAGATGATGCAGGGAGGCTCTGCCGGGCAGGGGGGGGGCCCCGCGGCAGAGCTCTTGAGGCTGCCGCGGCAGAGCTCTTGAGGCTGCCGCGGCAGAAGCAGCCGGTTTGTTTGTTTTTTTTTTTTTTAAATTTGGGACCTTTTAAATGCGGACCTTCCCGCGTGCCAGCTGCAAGGCCTTCACGTGCCACAGCTGGCACGCGTGCCATAGGTTCGCCATCGCTGCCCTAGGTGAATGTTCAGCCTTACATTCCCTGTCCCCAAGATTTTGATAAACTCAACAATCATGATCCTCCTAACCCCACACCCCACTCCTCCCACAATAATCCTGTAAAAACGTATAATTGAACATCAAATTTTTAAATATTAATCGTTGCTCTGTGTGTGTGTGTGTGTGTGTCTACTCTCACCCTGCAGGTAAAAGAATGTGCTGATGACTCTCTGAGTTTGAGACTGTCGGGATCTAGTGTTATCCATCCATCTAGTGTTTTGCTTTGACTATTGCTGCTCTCTACCACTCCTCAGAAGCTGCCATCCTAGGCACCCACCTAGCTTTGCCTAGTGGTTGAGCTAGCTCTGGGTGCCTTATTTCAACCCTGGAATGATATCCTCATTTTTATTTAGCAAAAGTTGCTATTTTCCCATAGTGGTTCTTCCAGACTCTATGGATTATAACTAGCACAAAAAAATGTAATCATACAGAGAATTAGGGAGTTTGGATCTGAGCTCATAAATTCTAGAGCCTTTGTGACTCATTGTCCTAATTGCTACTCCCACACCTCCTCCATTCTTTTGCTTTGATTTACTATCAACAAATCAATACTATGGTTTAAACAATTATTAGTATGAGTTGTTTTGGAACATAGGTGAAAGAAATGTTCTGCAGGGTTTGGCATAAGACAAAGTGGAAGCAGAATGTGATAGCTATATAGAGTGGTTTGAATGTAGAAAAATAAGCTGAAATTTTATTGCAATCTAGAACAATAAATTGCACATAGCTTACAGCCATGTTTCATATTTCTTGGAAAACTATCAAAATAGCATTAATTTTCCTGACTAATAAAAATTAAGGCATTGAAAACTCAGCTACCAGTTACCATGCTTGACACTGTTTAGCCCATAGATTGACCGATTCACTAAAGGGTGCTAGAGTGTTACTACATATTAGTAAATAAGCCCCACTACAAATAATGGAAGCCAAGGTAAGTAGCACATAGCAATAGCACAGTTTAGTGAATAGGTCTACAAGTAATTTGGGGGTAGTAGTTGTTATTTTATTATCTACTTTATTGTTTTGTCATCTGTGCATTTCAAACAGTCCACATTCAGTGGAGGGTTATTTTAATAAACTGAGTGACATGGCGATGGGGAACTGTTCATTATTCTATACTATGACAGGGGAGATCAAATTCATGCAGCTGTATTTATGGAGATAAAATTGTCTGTTGGTCCCAAGCAGGTAAAATATCCGCAACTTCAGTCTAACCAGATTTATAGTACTATAAAAGGCACATAGGTATCAATGTGCCTTTATAAAATAGGCTTAAAATAGAGACTATATAGCTGGTGGTGTCTGAAGATGCGCTGGGAAACATATTACCAGCTAGCATGGAGCTGTGACAGTTAGCATGGGACATACCCCTAAGTGAACCATGTCAGGGTGAAGAGGCCAACAGAGAACCTCCTGAGAGAATTAAAATAGCAGAATATGGAATGTTTAAAATTGACTCTGAATACCACGTATTACAAATGCAAACAAAGCCATATAAAAATGGCGCGGTCTGTAATGCGATCTTCTGTATACATTTCAGCAATGGTCTGCAGTAACTTTTGGGGCGTCATATTTCTTTTGACCAGGAATACAAACATTGAGTTTTACCACACTTTTGTGCCCAAATGCTGAGCAGAACACTAAAATATTTCTATAAAAATATTTCTTGTATTTGCTGTAAAAAGCAAACATGTTGCCAGTAACCATTACATTTTAATACAGTCCACAGATTCTTATGCTAAATGTATTTGATATTTTCTTTCCTTTCATTTCCAGTCCGTTTTCTAGGGTTTCTGCTTTGTTTTCTTTCATTTCAGTTTGTTTACCTTGGTGCACCATATTTCCAAATATCATGCAATGAAAATAATGAAATGTAAAGTTTTTTGTTGGGAAGGTTTTGGTTCATTTTGAAATGGAAGGCATCTACAATCTTTTTACTTCTTTCAGGATTTGTAGAAGGAATACTCCAATTCACATCTGATAGGTTAAAGTCACCCAATATGATCACTTCACCTTCATAGCTACCTGTGTGTTTGAGTTAATCCACTACGGAAAGGACCCTGTAAATTTAAAGTTATACTTTTACTGCAAATTGCGTAGCGTAAAAATGATAAGTATGCCAAGTAGATGCAGTAGGTAATGTTACCTCTCTCTGTTTCTCTAATGAGACCTAATCTGCGGAACAGTGTAGAATTCTGGAGTCTGCATTTGGAATAGAGGAGTAGCCTAATGGTTAGAGACAGACCAGGGTTCAAATCCCATTGGACACTCCTTGTAGCACTGGGTACGTCTCTTAACTTTCCACTGCTCAAGTACAAACAGGGGCATGTTTTCTTACAAATCAGCCAGTAGCGTTCATTTGGAACGTGAGTCTAACATGGAAGCCTGCTCCATTGTCCGGCAGCATGTACATCTGTCCTCCCGCCATTGGCATGTTGCTAATGTGTGGCACCATGCAATGCCAGCCATTGAGGTGCACCCATGATGTGCTGTCAGTGCAGTCTCCGCCCAATCACGCACTACCCAGTTAGTGTGGGATTTTTTACATGGGGTCCCACATGCCCCTTAGATTGTAAGCCTTTTGGGGACAGGGAAAAGCCTATTGTGCCTGAATATGAAAAGGTGTGAACTAAATAAAATAAAATAAATAAATAAAACAAAATCTTAAAAAGGATATGAACAGGATAGAGTCAATCCATAGGACAGCTTCTAAAATGGTCAACAGTCTTTGTCATAAAGTATAAGGGGACAGACTTAAAGATCCAATCATGTATATTCTGGAAGAAAGGCAGGACAGGAGAGGTATGAAACTGAAAGAGGGTAGATTCATGAGTAACCTAAGCTGGTCTGGCCCAACCATCAGGCAACTTAGGCAGTTGCCTAAGATGGCAACATCTGGGGGGGGGGCAGCAAAGAGCAGGACATTCAAAGCTAAACATAGTTTTTGACAGCCAAAGGCGGTGTAAGGCTTATGGTCAGCCTAAGGTGTTAAAACCTTCAACCAACTCTAGGGCCAGTCCTGAAACCTAAGGTAAAATGTATTTGCAGAAAGATTAGTAAATGCATTGAATGTCCTCCCAGTGAAAGTGGTGAAGACAGGGACAGTATCCGAATTCAAGAAAGCATGGAACAAACATTGAGGATCTCTGAGGAGAGGAAGGGACTGTAGACTTGAGCAGTTGATATGGTTGGGCAAACTCAAGAGTCTTATCACCTTTTTCCGGTGCCATGTTCTATGTTCCTCTGTTTTTTTGTCATAGACACAGAATGGGGGGGAAAAACTTAACAAATCAGGCCCTCAATGAGATTTTGTTCTCCAAATGCTACAAAGAATTTTATTCCTTTTAATCAGTTATTGTGCAAAGGCAGCACACTTTCAATCAGGTCACTGGACCATGACATAGTTAGATGCTAAATGAAAGCCTAAAGGCTGTTTACTTCCTGTAACATTAGGAAGATCACTAATGAATCACTGACTCTCAGGATTGTCCCTTGGTAATGGGAAACCCTAAAATTTTCTTATCAGATCAACAACGATTTCTGTAAAAAACAAAACAAGACCATAGTCCGGCATGCACTGACATTTTTACCATGTCAACTGTAATAGTCACGGTGAGCGTGAAGGGATAAGGGAAGATAAAATGTATCAAAGGAGGATCTGACAATTGTGATGCTACGCAGACCTCCCTTCATAAGAGCATCTCTGACTGGAACGACAGTTGGGATTAATCCAGGCAATGGCAATAAACAAGAGCCAAAGTGAGGTTGAGGCCGAACACCTGGAAGCTGCACTGTCCATACAATCAGTAAATAACTCTGACGTACTATGAATGAACGCTGAGGATGCAGGGGTACAGTTCTAGGATATGAGACTTGCAATACCACCAAACATTTTCTGATGAACCTTTTTGGCCTGTTTAGGACAGTAATGCTCGGTCTGTTTACTGTCATCGTCCTCTGATGCACAGTCTGCTTAATTGATTCACTTATGCCCAAAAGAGTTATAGGCAATGAAAATAAACACAAAATAAACACTATATTTAGTGAAAATGTGATATCTGATATTTTCTTTTCTAGGATTTAGCTCACACCATTTCTGTAGTAGCTGAAGATGAGTTACATCCAGGTAAATAAATATTTTCCTATCCCCAGAGGACTTTCAATCATGTCTACAAAGATTTACCATTGGCACGATCGGGACATAAAATTTCCTTTCCAGAGCCTGTGCTAGGTGCTTTGCTGACACAGAGAGCGATTGCAAAAGGTAACAATATTGATGCTAGCTCTTGTGAAAGCTTTTAGGTGGATGGGTTAAAAAGCAGAGACCAGGAAGACTCAGTATTGTGAAAAGAAGTGACACAGTACTTTGGTGTCGGGAGCAGTCCCAGAGGACTGGAGAAAGGCCCATGTGGTCCTTTTACACAAAAACAGAAGTAAGGATGTGGTTGAAAACTGCAGGCCGGTTAGTCTAACCTCTGTGCTCAGCAAATAATTGGAAACGCTGCTCAAAGAGAAAATAGTGAGGTTTCTGGAGTCCAATGGATTGCAGGATCCGAGACAGCATAGGTTTACCAGAGGCAGGTCTTGTCAGACAAATGTTAATGTTACCTGCCTAGCATATGCAGATGACATTCTCCTATACATGCCATTCTCCATCAACCATCCTGATTTTACACCTTTGATAAAATGCTTTGAATCAGTAGAAGACTGGCTCCTCTCACAGAACCTAAGAATCAACCATAGCAAGACCGATGTGATGTTTATTACAAGAGACCAAAACTTCACACCTCCCATTACCTTAAAAATAAAGGACAAGGAATTGACAGTAAAACCTACGATACGATACCTAGGTATTACCCTTGACCAGCGCCTCAATATGAAGACCCACATAAAAAACATAACAAAACTAATATATCACAAGATACGCACACTACGCCACTTAAGACCTCTACTTGAACCCACAGACTTCAGAACTGTCTACCAAGCCTTGGTGATGCCTCATCTCGACTTCGCAAATGCAATTCTACATGGTCTCCCGCAATCATCTTTAAATCCTCTACAATTGGCGATGAACACCGCTGCCAGAGTACTCGAAGGAATATCAAAAACAGACCACATAACTCCAATTCTAAAAAGACTCCACTGGCTACCAACCAAAGCAAGAATCCACTACAAGATACTAATCATTACTTTCAAAGCCTTAAACAATCAAGCACCATCAACGATCGACAACCTTTTACACACACAGACTCCCAATAGATCCAGAAGATCAACTACTATAAACTCATTAACAATCCCAAGACAAACAGTCAGATACAATAAGGAAACATCTAAAAGAGCCTTCAGTATTCATGCCCCAATAGCTTGGAATGCACTCCCACCAGAACTGAGAGCCATAAGCAGCCTAACACAATTCAGAAAAAGTCTCAAACACCACCTCTTCTTAAGCTATTTCCCAATTTAGTTTTACACAAGAGAAACACTACACCCATAACCAGGTCAAGACAACTTCAACTGACTAATGTGTATAGACTATTGTATATAGTTATATAGTGTACATAGTTTTCCCTTTATTACCAAGTTCAAATTCCTGTTACTTGTAAAAATGCACTACAGTTTTTCTGTATGTATATGTTTGTTCCATGTAAACCGCGCTGATGATAATAGTGCGGTATATAAGAGATGTTAAATAAAAATAAAAATAAATAAATCTGATTGATTTCTTTGACTGGATGACCAGGGAGTTGGATCGTGGGAGAGCCCTAGATGTGGTCTACTTAGATTTCAGTAAAGCCTTTGACACTGTTCAGCACAGGAGACTTATAAACAAACTGATCATCCTAGGGATGGACCCTAAAGTGACTGACTGGGTTAGAAGTTGGTTACATGGGAGGCGACAGAGGGTACAGCTAAATGGAGCTCACTCTGAGAAGAAGGAAATTACCCATGGTGTATCGCAGAGATCTGTCCTTGATCTGATTTCTTTATAACATCTTTGTTAGTGATATTGCAGAAGGGCTGCTGGATAAGGTTTAATTGCGGATAATACCAAAATCTGCAATAGAGTGGACACCCAGGAAAAAGTAAATAACATGAGGAGGGATCTAGCTACACTTGAAGAATGGTCGAGAATTTAGCAGCTGAGATTTAATGCTAAAAAATGCAGGGTCATGCACTTGGGCTGCAAAACTCCAGGGGCGAAGTACTTCTGTCCACAAAAGAAGAATAGGACCTGGGCATGATTGTTTCTGATGATCTTAAGGTGGCTAGACAGGTAGAAAAGGTGACGGTGAACGCTAGAAGGATGCTTGGGTGCATGGGGAGAGGAATGGCTAGCAGAAAAAAGGAGGTGATAGTGTCTCTGTATAAGTTTCTGCTGAGACCACATGTGGAGTATTGTGTGCAATTCTGGAGAGCACACCTTCAAAAGGACATAAATAGGATGGAGTTGGTGCAGAGGGTGACTACTGAAATGGTTAAAATCATTATAAAGCATATGAGGACAGAGTTAAAGATCTTAATATGTATACGTTCGAGGATAGGGAGGATAGAGGAGATATGATAGAGACATTTTAATATCTCTTTTAATTGAAAGGAAGCTCTGCTATGTGGGGACATAGGATGAGGGTGAAAAGGGATAAACTCAGGAGTAATATGTGGAAATATTTCTCTATGGAGAGTGGTAGATGCATGGAATAGTCTCCCACTGGAGGTGGTAGAGACAAGGACAGTATCTGAATTCAAAAAAGCATGGGACGAACACAAAAGATCTTTGAAGAAAAAAAGAGGACTGTTGTAGTTGATATGGAAGGACAGACTAGATAGGCCATGTGGTCTTTTTCTGCTGTTGTGTTTCTGTTACCTGTATTTGATGATATAGAATAAAGCTCAGTTTTGCAGGCCTTGCAAGGAAGGGAAAAACAGAGCAGGGCTAGGGAGCTTGGTAATCTCACTGTAAATTTAAATTGTAGGAATAATGCTGTGGGCGTGGCCAGAGAGAAAAAGAAAAAAACAAAGACAGTACCTCTTGTGCCATCAGATGATAAAGTTTTAGAGAGTTGTCATGTCTTATGAATAATCCTAAAACGTTTTACTGATGCTGTGATATGACATTGAAGGCAACGGATGGCATATAATTTATATGTTAGACAGGTGGAATGCATTATTTTACACAGAATAATAAATGTTAACCTTGTATTATCATTCTTCCTAAGGGCCATTTAAGCTTTTACAACTAATGTGGAAAAATAATGCAGATAGCATGGTGTTAGTTGCAGAAGCCATGTGTGATCTGCTGGAGGGTGGGCACAGCAATTCCTCAGCAGATAACAAAATAAATTGCAGAGACCATGGCCCAGCAGCACCGTGGATGCATCTAATGCCACCCTTTGAGGTGGCATTATGACCACCTGTGCTGTCTGCAGCTTTGATGTTTGCCACATGCTGTTGATGCCCGTGGTAGCCATGCCTTGGGAGCACACTCATTCTCCACCCCTAGCCTGCCTATTCCAGCACTTAGCACAGGATCTGCAGATAGTGCAGAAAATTGCTGTGCTATCTGCATTTTCCATGTGCTGGTAACGCGGCTTGATACCATGTGCTATCCGCCTCTCTAGCAGTTAGCACAACTTAGTAAACATCCCCCTAAGATTGTAGGTGTCTTTTTTAAGTGCACTACGGAGTATACAGAATCTTCAGCAGTGTCTCTGAGAGCCGAAGCTTAAACACTAGTCTTACTATTGCTCACCTGTTAGAAAAGGAGGCAACCTGTGTTGGGACTGAGATAGTGCTGTACTTTGGATGGTCAAATGCCATTCCTTTCCCCATCTCCAGCACAGTAAACTTAGGCCTGTGTTTAAAGCCATTAGAAAAATGACAGCATAAGGGACAGAAACAAAGGATGAAAAATGCCATTTAGATTACTGTATAAAAATATAATTATAAAGGAGCTTATTGGCTCACTATTCAAGATCACGTGAAAATGGCTCACAGCATTCAAGGGCAAGTCCGAATCATTATATTTTGAGGTGGTACCAGGTATCTTGAGAAGCATAATGTGCAGAGGAAGAGAGTTCCTTGGTCTTTTCATATATTATCTAATGAACCAGACAGAAAATTTGAAAAAAATGACATTATTTTCCCTCAGAGTATGGGATACCATTTTCTACTTCCTGCCCTGCTCTGTGATACCAGGAGTTGGAACATGATCAGTAATGCCCCTCTGCCTCTTTGCCAGAAGCATCTCATGTCATCAGAGGGGCATGTAGCTGGTACAGGATTAGACGCCTCAAGCCTCTTATCTCTGATGAACACTTTCGTACAGTCTGCCAGGCGCTTATTACCCCCATTCTGGATTTTTGCAACCCTATCTACAATGGGCTTTCAAAACATGCTCTCAAACCTCTTCAAATGGCACAGAATACAGCAGCCAGAATAATTAACGGTTCCACTAATCATGACCACATTACCCCCATCCTTAAAGATCTCCACTGGCTCCCGATAACCCTTCGCATAAAGTATAAGTTAATCATAAACATCTTCAAAATGAAGCACAACAGTTCTGCAACCAGCCTCCATGCCCTCATATCCCGTGATACCAGCAACAGACCCAGAAGATTATCCACCTCAAACACCCTCAATACCCCAAGAAACTTTGCTAAATCACGCAAATGTACATCACAACGAGCAATTTCTTTGGCTGCCCCTTTGATTTGGAACTCTCTCCCTCCTGATTTACGTGCAATTGATGTTTTAAGTGACTTTCGTAAGCAATTAAAAACTTTACTTTTTATTGAGCACTATGGATCAACAAATGACTAAGATATCATCTATTGTATATTTTTTATAAATAATCCACTATATTGTTAACCCTTGTTATTTTTCCTACATTACCATATGTTGTCATGTCTATACTGTTTATGTTTCCCTTGTTTATACCTTGTATTTCTTGTGACCGCTTTGATTGAAGGAAAAGGCGGTATAAAAAACTTGTTAAATAAATAAATAAATAAATAAAGAGATGAAACAAAGGTGTGGGAGCTAATGAGTTGCACCGGGCAGGACTTAACGAGCTGCAGAAATGTCAGTCCCACAAATTTTTTCAATTAAGCAGCACCTTTTGTCCTTCTTCATCCTATACATGGTATGTTTTCAAACTCTGAATTTCATCTTCGGGCTCTCTGCCTCTCCTCATATCTCTCGCCGTAAAACATTGCACTGTTAGAAATCCCATAGAATCATCTTTATGCCTGACTAATCTCTATTTATTTTAGACACTGTCATCACTACATGAAATTATAGCTAATATTAATAGGAACAAGAAGAAAAGCAGGCTACCTCTCATTTCTAGAGTAAACCGTAGGGTAATGCGCACATCATTTTTGGTGGCATGGTATTTAAGAAAGAGGTCAAAATCAATGGCCCACCGTTTACTAATGTTTATTTCTTCATTCACTGGCCCTAACAGCCCAGCTTCACAATTGACTGAACAATAACTTTTTCTTTTAGCAGACATCCAAGACATAAATATTATCCACCCTGAGTTCATGTACGCATAGCTGTTCCTATTACAGCTTTAAGGGATTTCGTTCTCCCAGCTTTAAAAATGGCCCAGCAGCACTGTTAACCCTGACATGTGAATTCAAATATATTAAATCACTTGCAAGCCTAGGAGTTAAAAAAGAAACAAATTCCTTCAAAGGTTTCAGCTGGTCTTCAAGAACCACCGCACCATCCATGAACCAGTGGGAGAGACAATGGTCAGCATTTCATGTATTGGTGAGCAGAATCCCCTTAAACTCCAACTTAAAAGAACAAAAGGTGTTCAGCACACATCCAAAGCAGCAGATGTTGGGCTGGCTGAAGTGTCAGAATGGCAATTAGATAGCGAACATGGTAGGAGGAGGGTGGAGTTTGCTAAACAAATGAATGCTGAATAGGAACAGTTCCCGAGTTTAGTCTAAAGTCCCCGCTGTTCCTTTGTAAAATGATTTGTGGCAAATTTGTTGAGCCACTGAGGCATAGTTCAGCAGCCCCCCCCCCCCCCCAATGCATTTAGAGTGATTGCATATCTAACAAAAGAAAACTATTTTAATAAAACAAAGAACATAGAAATCCTACTGTGCGACGTTCTTCCAATGGCTCTACAAAATCAAACACAGTTCTGATTACCTCTCAGAGAAACTTTAGTATCAAAGCAAAAAAATAATTTCCTGCTACAACTCTCTTCCCCCCTCCCCCACTGAAAAAAGGCTAATTTTAAGAAAAAAAAAGTAACCATTCTACTTTCAGATGGGGGAAGACAAAGATAACTTTGTTCCAGCAGAATATACGTACGGACTGAAAGATAGCTTTTTGCGCTGATTGAGTCTCAAAATCTACTTTTCTTTCTCAGTTATGGTCACTGGTTTATACCCAAGATGGTTTCTTTTAGAACTCTGAAAAGATTAAGAGAGGTTTTTTTTCTTTCAATTTTATTTTTTACAGTAATCGCATCACATGTCTTTATTAAGAACTAGAGGAAACACATTTTATGATATGTAAGGGCACAGACTCCCTAGGCTATGGTGTATTAAATATAAATAACCTCCATCTTTACTTTGGCAAAACGCAATAAATTTGTCAGCTATAGTAAAGGATAAAGCTTCTTTTTCTTTCTTGTTACTAAACTCTTTATAAATTGAACTTCCTTCTTTAGGCACATGGCTCCTTCCCTTGACTAAAGAGTGCGCTGTGACAAAATTGTTTAGCTCTTGGTTGACCTTTCAAGGTCAAATTTGACTATTTATACTATCTCTTAATGTTTTCCTTCTCCCTGTCTGTTAGCAATTATGTGTTATGCTTTGGCATCTTTTTTTTTCTCTCTTTCTACTTGATATATGAAACAATCGGGAACTACTTTGTAAAATCTGTTACTATTCTAATTTAAACTACCAAGAAGGAAAGATGTGGTGTTAATTACTAAGCTCCATATCGACTAGAACAAATAGCCCTATATTTTTATTTACAAAGTTGTCCAATATTTCAAGAGAAGCAATCTCATTGCCTGGCATAAGGAAAGAGAAGTGGATTGAGGGTGACTGGCCTATTCTATGGGTGGAAGATGTTAATAGAAATACAAGGAATAACCAAAAGTCAAAGTGAGGTTGAGGCCTAACACCTGGAAGCTGCACTGTCCATACAGTCAGTAAATAACTCTGATCTACCACAAATGAACATGGAGGATGTAAAGATACGAGTCCAGGCTACGAGACCATTTTCTGCTGAACCTTTTTGGCCTTTCATTTAGAACAGTAATACCCCGTCCATCTAATCATTCACTGTTATTATCCTTCTGATGCAGAATCTGATCGATTACATAAAAGTCTTTTTTGGGGGTATTACTGAATGTAAAAAACACAAAATTAGAGCTATATTGAGCAAGAATGTGAATAGATATAGTAGAAAGCAGGTCCCCACTCTGATGGTTGATATTTATTTAAAACTTATTTCTATATCGCTTTTCTAGTATTCAAAGCGGTTTACATGAAACCAAAATGTAATAAGACAAGGGTGTGCCAACTGTTGTATGATGAAAGTGAACTTGTGTATAAGCATATAACAATAATTAAATTTCAAACTACAATTAAGAATAACCGGGGATCCATACCAGGCGCTCCCCTTCCTCCCCCAAACTCCAAATACCCCCCTGCCTTGCACATTACCCAAAAATGCACAGACACACATTGCTTGGAAAAAGCACCAGGTCGCAGCTTTATTGCCCAATAACAATTAACATTTTAAACAACCAACAACAACTTAGCCATGAATTCCCCCCCCCCCCACCCCCGGCAGAGCGATATGTCACCAGCCATACTATTAGCAAGGTGACCTCGCTTCCGCCCCTGGTCCGGTCAACCACCGGTCCAGCTCGAACCACCCCTGCTCAACTTCGCCATATCACTAGCAAAAGTAAGCTCAGGGTTCTTCGGGTCGTGGGCACCCTGCCCCCGCCCCAAGTAGCTTATGTCTCCGGACCCCGGAAACCTCCGGGATCCCGCCACAGGCATAGACACAACTTTGTGGCTTTGCCGCCCCCTTAGCCGGGCAAAAGCTGCGACCTGCCCACCACCTTCTCCAATGCCTCTTGCCAGTCATTAAGAAGAAGGTCAAGGCCAACCAGGGACAAATGAACCCCATTCGACCTGTACAACCCCGCACAGGCCACATCAACCCAATCATGCTGCACATGGCACCCCCCGTGCTCAACCACCAATCTCCCAATCTGCTGATTGATCTTAGTCAACCCCTGGGACCAGCGCCGCTGCACCGCACACGCCGGTCGGGGGATGACATCGGACCAAAGCAACACCACCCCAGCAAACATTAACAAGATGCGAGAAAAGTCCCTCTTGGCAGCGTTGATCAACTGCTTGCAGGTCCACGAGGCCAGATCATTACCCCCTAAATGCAGAAGAAGAAACCCGGGCTGTGTCCGAAGACGCGCATGGTGACAAAGCAAGGGCATTAACTGCGGCCACCTCAGTCCTCGTTCGCCCAGCCATGAAAGCGCCACCACCGAAGACTCCAAACTCAGGTTCTGCCCGATAGGCCTCTCCTCAGCACGTCTGCCAGCCCAGAAGACAAATGAATGCCCAAGCATCCAACAGCCCCGCACGCCTCTGCCCCAGTCTGCAAAGAAAACACAGTGTTAATGATCTGCGCCCCCTTTATGCCCTCATATCATAACCGGACATAAGTTTGAAAAGCCCTGGACCGCCACCTGCCAATCGCCTGTATTTGCGCAGGCGACAATCCAATACCTGCCGCACTGGTGGCCGCCCCAATGCGGAAAGAATGCGCCGCAAACTGTTGGGCATCCTCCCCCATCCTCTGTAGCCCCAATCGTAAAACCGCTGTCACCTGATAACGGGTGACCAGACGAGTATTGGCATGAACAAAAAACCCTCCCTCTGCCCGGGGACGAGTCTCCAAATACGACCGAGTCGCCGCTACTGGGCAGGTGAGCCCACCTATCGCGCGCAACACCACCCACATACCCCTGCCTTGCGGGTCGGTCTTTGACCTCTGCAACAAGACCCTTAAGTAACCCCCTTCCAATCGCACCTGATGAGTCTGCAAACACCTACCCGCCCCACCCCTTTTGGAATCGGCCACCAACTCACCAACCCGGAAGGCACCAAAAAATGCCAGGCAGAAGATCGCCCGGAAAAGGGTGGCCTCATAGGCCGATGCAGCCACTGCAGTCAGCGCCTCACAAATCCCAGCCAGCAAGTCATGGGTGAGAGGGTGACGCGCATCCGGCAAAGGGGGGGTGAGCACGTCTCCAGCCTTGCATCAACTGCCGCATGAGAAACCCCACCCCTGCAGGGGACCAGCCATGTACTCTAGCGAAAAAAGAGAAGCCCGCCAAGTGCTGCCGTACAGCAGTCCGGGACAGACCCAGGCGCTTTGAATGTAGGACATAGCCACCCAACAGTGAATCTGGCACAACCCCAGCACGTGCCGGCAGCCCCGGCAATAAGCATTCCACGTGCTGTCCGCGAGAGAACTCCGCAGCAACTCTGTCATCTCCGCCATCCACTGCTCCATAAGCTCCACGGGACCACCGAGCCCACCAGATCCGCCTCCGGGGCCAGCAGACGGAAACGCTGCAACTGCAAACGAGACAGAGCATCAGCGATGCTGTTTCTATGACCCGGAATGTGACGAGCCCTCAAGGTCACATTCAAACGTAAACAGGCTAACACTACTTTCCGCATCAAAGCAGCAACATCCGCACACCGAGGCGAATAGTTATTGACAACACTCACTACTGCTTCATTATCGCACCACCACACCACTTTCTTATTGCACAACCTATCTGGCCACAATTCCAACGTCACCAAGATAGGGAACAATTCCAGGAAAGTAATGTTCCTCAGAAGCCCCATCTTCCCCCAGGCTGCCGGCCATGGACTCGCGCACCACGAGCCACCAAAGTAAATACCTAAGCCCACACCCCCGGCTGCGTCCGTGTACAACTGCAACGACGAGGACCGCCGACCCATTAAAATCCTGCAAAAAGGCATCCCAGACTGACAAGTCCTCATGCATGCACCGTGAAATCCAAATACGATGATGAGGTTTAGAAACACCACTCGTGGCCATCGCCAACCATCGGAGAAATACGCGCCCCATCGGAATCACTCTACAAGCAAAGTTCAAGGACCCAAGCAGCGCCTGCATTTCTCTCAGAGTATACTTCGCCGAGACTAGCACATTGGCCACCAACACCCTCAACTGAATCACCTTCGCTAATGGCAAGCGCGCCACCATAGCCACGGAGTCCAACTCGATTCCCAAAAAAGTGATGGTAGTCGCTGGACCTTCCGTTTTCTGTTCCGCCAACGGAACCCCCAAATCACCTGCCACCGAAACGAAACCATCCAATAACTCACGACACTGAGAAGTGTGGGCCGCCCCCACAAAGAAAAAATTGTCCAAATAATGGACCAAATCAGCACAACCCACCCTTTTCTCTACGGCCCAGTGCAGAAAGGTGCTAAAAGTCTTGAAGTAAGCGCACGACACGGCGCAACCCATGGGCATGCATTTGTCGAAATAATACTCACCGGAGACCCTGAAACCCAGCAAATGAAAGGAAGAGGGGTGCACCGGCAGCAATCGAAACGCGGACTCGATGTCCACCTTTGCCATCAGTGCCCCATACCCAGCCTTCCTAACCAACCGCACAGCCTTATCGAACGAAGCATAACGTACTGTGCAGCACTCTCTCGGAATATGAGCATTGACCGAAACACCTTCGGGGTAAGACAAATTATGAATTAACCGGAACTTGCCCGGCTCTTTCTTGGGGATCACTCCCAAAGGAGAAACCACAAATTCCTTAAACGGGGGATCCGCAAACGGGCCCGCTATCCGGCCCAACTTCAATTCGCCCTCTAACTTCTCCTGTACGACCTCCACAAAGCGCAGCATGGAAGCGGCATTCCATGCAGCCAAAGAAACCACACTACCCCTAACCGGGATAACAAAACCATTCGAAAAACCCCCAAGCCGCACCCCTTTGTCCCGCACCCTAGGGTAATGCAGCAACCAGTCTCGCAAAACCTCTATCCAAATTGGCGATGGGGCTAATGCAAAAATTGCACTATCACTTGGCCGATGGCAAGGGACCCTTCCGTATACACTTTGTGGCTGCATGCCCTCCCCCACAAACGGAACATGCATGCCGGAACTTGCAATCCGGGAACGGGCAGGAGGAATTGTTAAATCTCCAGCACACGTCGGCCAACGCGCCAATTCCCGGCTTGCCTGGGGCCCCCCCCCGCCCCCCCAAAAGGGCCGGTTCACCATCAGAAGAGCCGCCCCCCCACCTTCACGCTGCTTCCCCCAGCCCCTCCAGCACCTGACCTAACGGACATTTGGGTGAGCCACAAATTGATATCCTGCGTGCCCCAGGACAGCAACTTGTTCTCTTCCATCTTATCCCGAAACTTCTCATCATAATTGAGCCATGACCACCCATCATGAACCTGAGAAGCCTCAAGAATTGAGTCAGCATAGGACAAAAGCATCCCAGACGGCTCCGGATAGTGACGCCCCCAAACACTCGCCAGGTGCAAGAAAGCCCTCACCCAATTAACTACCGTCCTCGCCACCTTCCGAACCCTACCAGCCTTTTCATCCTCCTTCCGTTTCTTCTTGCTTTCACCGGAGCGCTTACGACCCTCCAGAAGCCGAAAAATATCAATATACCGTCTCTTCCTTATCTTCCTCCTCAACTTCCTTGGAACACCCTCCCACAACTCAGACAAAACCGTCAACGCCGCCGAACCTCCACCAGCGGCACCGCCTTCCGCAACCATCCTACCCTCGACCGAGGACCCCGTGGACGAACTGGATGAAGTGGAAGAGGACGACCCGGATCCGTGTCGCCGCCGGCACGCAGGCTTCCTCTTCCTGGCAACCTTACCAGATTGCACTGCACGCGCACCACCCCCAGCTCGACCGGATCGCTCCAGCGCCAAAGCAGCCGAGGCACGCACACCACACCCTGCCCCACTGGCTTGCTCCGTTGTCAACTCCCCCGCGGCACGCACTCCGCCCGCAGCCCCGCTGGCTTGCTCTAATCTCAACTCACCCGAAGCCGATTCCACAGCCGAAGGCTGAGTCGCCCGCTGCTGGTCCACAAAGGACTGGTTCCGTGACTCTCCGCCATTGAACCCTGCCGTCTCGGCTCCGAATTCACCACAGGCAGCCGACGCCGCAGGCACCACTGCCCGACGCTGCAGAGCTCCCGAAGTCTCGCTGAAAGGAACCTGAGAAGACAAAAAGGGGGAAAAAGCAGGAGGAACAGCCGCAGGCCACAATGTCTGCCAAGCCCCAGACCAATCCCCCTGAGAGGAGCCCTGCCCGCCCCCAAGCCAATGCTCCCAACCCGAGGGCCCCATGGACCCTGCACCCCTCTGCAAACCAAGACTCCCCCGTGCCTCTGGCTGAAGCCCAAAACCAGCCCCTTCAAAACCCAGGCCAGCCCTAGGGCCCAAGGAAGCCTCCCCGGGCTGCACCCCAACACCCTGCCCACCTCCCGGCTCTTCCCTCACTTCCCCAGGGCTATCCCCCCACACAGAAGCAGCCATAGCGCCCTGGCCCCCCCGCAACAAGACAGAACCCCGCACCCGGTGTCCTCTCCCCCTCCCAGAACCCCGAGCAGGCAAATTTGACCCCCGGCACCCCCTTCCAGCAGCCCCAGCCAGGCCTTCCACTCCCACCCCCAACTCACCCCTCCCTTGACCCCTCGGGCCTACCGGGCGCCCCCCAGCCCCCCTGCTGCCCCTACGGCCCCCCGAACGCTGCCCGGAAGCCACCTCTCACCTCCCATGCCCCCCCTCGTTCCCCTGCGCCCCCCTGCCATAGTCGGGATGCCTGCACTGCTCCCCAAAGCACTCCGAACGATGCCGTATGTCTGCACTGCCCCCCAAAGCAATCCGAACGATGCCGCAGTTTCGCCGTGGAACAGAAAAGAGGACGCTGCAGATAAGACCCGGCGCTTGCCTGATTAGTCGCAGATGCCTGCCTAAATTGAAATCCAGCAGCTGAAGCCTTCCGCTCTTCCCGGCGACAATCCGGATGACACCCCGCCACACAAAACTGCCGAAAAGCCGACACTGCAGAGGACCAAGACGCTGCCGGCTCCCTGCTCACAGGCCATGTGCCCAGCACACGCCCGCGCCGTGGGAGCACATGGCCCGTCCAGCCCTCCGATTGGCTGCTGGCTCGAGCGCAATGCCAGCAACCAATCGATTTAAATGATGCCAGCCCCCTCGCCAACTCTCCACTCCCCCCTCCTGCCCCCCCCAGAGAACCAGGGACTCGCGCCCGGCTGAAACCGCCGGTTACCAGCATCCGCCGGGACGCTGCCCGCGGCCTTCTCATTATGATGCAATTGCATGATTGCATTCAAGGTGGTATTTAAGGGGCTATTTACAATTTGATATGTTATTGTGCTGTTGTCTGTAAGTTTAGTTTATAGGTGGTTCAGGCTCAAGGTCAAGGTTTGGAGTTTAAATGTTCGTGAAATAGGTATGTCTTCAGCTTTATATGGAATTCAGCTAGGTCTGGGCATCCTCTTAGTATGGGGGGTAGTGAGTTCCAAATTGTGGGAGCATAGAGCGAGAGTGCTCGATTGCAGGATGACTGTTTGATCTTGTTTTTTTTGGGAAGGAATGGTTAGTACGTTCAGTGAACCCTGCCTCCGAAGCCTGTCATTTTTGGGTTTTGAAATAAGGGCATGAAGGCAGGATGCTGATAAGCTGGGCATAATTTTGAATATGGTGACGAGTGCTTTGTATTTTATTCTGGATCGGACAGGTAACCAGTGTAGTTGCAACAGTATGGGGGTGATGTTAGATTGTCGAGGGCTCTGTTGATTATTCTTGCCACTGTGTTCTGGGCTATTTGGAGGCGGTGCAGGGTGTGTTTCGGATATTGTCTTGTCTTGGGTTTAGCTCACACCTTTTAGCTCATGGAGACCCTCTGGATAGTTATCCTAAACTGTATTCGGTCTTCAGTCAAGCGACATGTTGATAGAGTGACATCCATAGCTGCTGTTATTGTATCGATCCATCTCATTGCTGGCCTTCCTCTTTTGCGTTGACCTTCTACCTTGCCAAGCATGATGTCTTTCTCTAATGATCTTTCTCTTCGCATGATGTGTACAAAGTATGAAAGTCAAAGTCTTGTCATCTGAGCTTCTAAAGAAAGCTGAGGTTTGATCTCTTCTGGTACTGACTGGTTTGTTCTTTGGGCAGTCCATGATATACCCAGTATTTGTTGCCACCACCATAATTCAAAGCCATAGATTTTCTTCCTGTTTGTCTTTTTCACTGTCCAGCTTTCTCATCCATATGATGTTATTGAAATAAGTGGATATTATCAAAAACACTAGGCACATTTCCCCGAGTATAGATTTTTGCATTAATACCATAGATGCAGTTTGCCTATTTACTTTGGGGGTACAAAGAGTAGAGAAGTCATACTGGCAGTGGGGTGAGAGGGACCAATTCAGCATTAGCACCTGAAACATTTGGAGAGGGTGCTGGACCGCCATACCCTCCCTAGACTAGGCCTGTATAGATTTCATGTTAGCACAGTCACAAACTAGTTCACACCCCTTTACAATGCTATTAGGTTGTACTAACTGTACACACTGAGACCAATTCCATTCATGCACGTCCAGCCCCCTGTTCAGTTGGGCAGAATCGGGCATGCAAAGTTAGACCTGATTCTGATTCCGCAGCACCCGAAGGATCAGAATCGGGTCTAGCGCCTGGCCGTGCAAGATTCAGGTGCCCAGTATGCAGCAGCAGCAGCCAAGAAAGCAAATAGAATGCTAGGACTCATAAGGAAACAAATGGAGAATAAAACAAAGGATATTATAATGCCTCTGTATCGTTCCATGGTGCGACCGCACCTTGAGTATTGTGTGCAATTCTGGTTGCCGTATCTTGAAAAGGATATAGCATTATTAGAAAAGGTACAGAGAAGAGCCACCAAAATGGTAAAGGGGATGGAAGGATACCCCTATGAAGAGAGGCTAAAAAGGTTAGGGCTCTTCAACCTGGAAGAGACGGCTGAGGGGAGATATGATAGAGGTCTGTAAATTAACAAATGGAGTGGAACGGGTAAACGTAGATCAATTGTTTATTGATTGCCATCAAAATATAAAGACATGCAATGAAGCTACAGTTTAAGACTAATAAGAGAAAATATTTTTTCACTCAACGTGTAATCAAACTCTGGAATTTGTTACCAGAGGATGTAGTAGAAGCTGTTAGTGTAGTTGGGTTTAAAAAAGGTTTGGACAAATTCCTGGAGGAATGGTCCATTAACCATTATTAAATGGAACCCAGGAAATCCACTGCTTGCCTCAATACAAGCACTGTGGAACCTGTGTCTTTTGGGGAAACTGCTAGGTACTTGTTACCTAGATTGGCCATTGGGCTTGATGGACCTTGGTCTGATCCACTATGGCATATGTTATGTTCTTATGAATCCGATTCTGTCCAGCCATAATTTCCAGCAACTACTTGGAAACTCAGCCGGCCCCGTGAATGGAGCTGTGGGCCATGGAACTGCGGCTCCATTCACGAGCCGCAATCCTGGCCCGTCAAATCCAGATGCCTGTTCCCCGCAGCTCAACCCCAATCCAGCCTTCCAAGGCTTGGGTTGGGCTGCAGGAAACTCCCTGCGCCCCCTCACCTGTGTCCCCAGGTCTCGCGCTGCGTTCCCCCTCTATCCAGGGGGTTTTATTTCACCTCTGAGGTGGAATAAGCCCTGTGTCTAGATTCGAGGCCCTAGACATACAGGGCTGACCTCTGAATTGGCCATGTACATCCAGGGTCACGGCCTGCCCATGCCCCACCCTCGCTCTGCCTCCAGAATGCCCCCCATCTAGGCCTCTCCATACAAACCTGCTGTACATACAGGTGGGTATTGACGGGGCCAGCAGGGGGATAAATAGCAGGGATGGACATCCTGATGGGACGTTGTGACGCTATTCGTGTGACACTGGCATTAATTTAATTCACTTCACTTCAGTAGCATTTAGCTGTGGAGACTAGAATATATGTGTAAATGTGATTTTAGAATGTGGACAGACACACTGCATGGACAATCCAAGAGGATGTGGAGAGGGTGTGGTTATGATGTAGCTTGTGTATTCCCTATTTTGCAAAAGGTATCTACTTATATCTTTAAAATTTTCCACGTGGAGGATTCCACCTGCTCTGAGGCACGCATAGATTTGACAAAGTGCTAGTTTTGGCCAGGGCTTTACATGAGGAATTAAGGAACTTAATCTCCTCAATTCTCCATTGCATATTTCCTGCTCCAAAATGAACATGCGCACTGATTGCGGGCTCAGGACTTCACTGGTGGCGCTTACATAGATACATTTGCAAATTGGCCCATTTACACATGACATTGTCACCACGTCCACGCAGAAGCTGCAGTCTTAGCTCAGTTTACCCACATGTCGATTTGCAAAACAGCCGCTCACACTGTATCCATGTACAGTACCTTCCTGAATGTCCTTACACATATTATACAAAAGGCTTCATGTTCAGTAGCTTCTTTTGTTAAATACTGGCTGAACTGAGTAGGTCATAATCTCCATGTCTCAGGTCTGATCTCAATGTGCTATATAAAACTAGCCTTTCTGGGACATTGGTCTCTATGGGAGTAATTTTACAATGCATTTTTGCATTTATAATATCGCTGCTTGTAAAATTGCCCAGAGTGTGCATCGTACCAGCTAATTATGCGTAGCAAAGAAGGGGCAAAGTTTGGAGTGGGAGTAGCACTTAGGTCTGTATCTTCTAAAATGCATGCATAAATGTATGTAGAAAGGTTATACCTGACTCAGAGCAGGTGTGGGTTTGTGTAGGAGGTTTCATAGGAAATATACATGAATGTGTCACCTTTATAAAATAATATATCGAGCAAGATCCTGCACAGCTGGTCAGTATTCAAACCAAAGAACCATCTTCCAGTCTCATATACTCTTAATTGTATAATTTCATATTTAGTGGACCATTTTATTCATACTCTTCTCACATCGTTAAATTCATCAGTTGTTTAAAGTCACTTTCCGCCAATCCAATGTGCTCTTCAAACTATCCTCAATGTGCAAAACATTTCCACCTAAGTGCTTGTGGGTTGACTCATCCTGTTGTCTCTCGCTGCACTAGCAGGGCCGTAGTGACGCGGGATCACTTTTTCCCCACAAAGGGGCATGTGTACTATAGAGCACTGTCGCTTAGCCTTGGGTTTAGCATGGGACTGCAGTAACCAGTACCTTATGCTAAACATGCCAGCATGGTAAACATCTCACGAAAGAGCGAGGACTGGGCAGGTTAGGGGTAGAGAGTGGGCATTGCCTGCACATTGCCAGTGGTTCAGTGTCATTAGTGTGCGCTAATCATCAGTGACACAGGTAATGTGAGCGCATTACCGGCACTTCAGCAGTTAACGGTAAGTGCATCCGTGTTAAACACGTTTGCAGATTTAGCATAGTGAGATGCTAACTGCCATGCCGACTGCAGGGGACTTGCTGGGAACACTCCCAATAGTACGGGTATGTCACCCCACCCCCCATCCCAATTTTTGGCACTAAAAGTGTGCTAAGATGCCAGTTCTTAGTATTGTTTAGTAAACATGCCTTAAAGACAGCAGTCATGGGATAAGAGAGAGAGAGGCAAAGTTTGGCTTGGGGGACTGGGAAAGGTTTCATAAGCTTTTTAGGCATGTTTTGCATCAGGCAAAATCACCTATTTTGTCACACTGTAAGTTCATTAATCTTCTGGCAAGTGTTAAGTGCTCCGTCTGCGCGCTTGCATATGACCACCATGCATTCAATCCATGAAGCATGCAGCATGCATTTTTAATTTATTTTTCTGCTGCCAATGCCATACCCTGGCATATTTTTAATTTATGTTTTTCATTCTCTTTTTTTTGTTAATGCCATCAATTGTTATCCACTCCATTTTAAATAAATATATGCAAAACAAACAAGAAATAAAACAGAACTAAATGTTGAAAAACTCTGTGCGCAATCCTCTTGATATAAGCTTCCTTCTTTTCTAAAATCTCTAAAGCTATTCTTTAAAAAAAATCTTTGTTTTTATTCTCTTTTATGCATCACGTCTACTCACCTTGATCAAATATCTGCATTTCATGACTCCTACTGTGCAAAAGGGCAAAATATGACAAGAAGGTCATTTCCCAATGCGTGTCTGCATATAACGTTTTCATTCTTTTCAAACTGCAAAAGGTCACGACAGAGATGCATTTTTAATCAAGAGGTAAACCAAGCCAGATGTTTCCTCAACACTGTACCAAAACTTGGGGGTATGATTAGTAAACAGCGGTAGC
The DNA here is from genome assembly GCA_033557465.1 of Ichthyophis bannanicus. Taxonomy (NCBI): domain Eukaryota; kingdom Metazoa; phylum Chordata; class Amphibia; order Gymnophiona; family Ichthyophiidae; genus Ichthyophis; species Ichthyophis bannanicus. The sequence continues at coordinate 109,686,486 of CM066049.1, read as the reverse complement.
GGCTTTGGTGCGATATCGGAGCCACGGCCCTATTGATTTCAATCGGGCTGCAGCTCCGATATCACACGAAAGCCGCTACCGCTGATTAGTAAACACGCCCCTTGATGATCCGTTCCCCAAAGACTCAAGTCGCTATCAAAGGTAACAGGAAATAAAATAAGTTGCCCAAAGTCACAATAAGTGTCATGAGGAGACATGGGATTTAAATCCTAGCTTTCCTGGCCCCTAGTCCACCACCCTTAGCACTTCTTCCTATCTTTTAGAGCTAGATATTTTCCAGGGCACCAAAATTCATTTTCCAAGCAGCTCCCAAAATCTCTGCAACATAGAGCAGAAGGGTTATGTGATGCTGGTGATCTTGGAGAAAGCCCATACTGTAGAGATCTCTATCCTGGAAAAATCCAGGGCTATATTTGTTGAACATGAGAGCTGTCTCCTGTCCAGAGGGTCAGCAAGACTCAGATACATTATAGCAATGAGGCCCTGGAACTCCATGGAGGAAGATGAAAGGAGCAGAGGGCTCTGCTGCTATGTTACTGACCCCTGTTGGTGCAGGAGTACACTTGTAGGTTCGACTCCAAAGAAAACCTAGACTAAGAGGAAAAGGCAGAGATAAAACAAGTGTTGTGCCTCCCCATCTTCATTTTATTTTAATTAATGCTGTGCAAAATAAATCAGCCTTTCAATAATAAGACCTTGGGGCATGTTTTCTAAAATGCACTGCATATGAAGCCCCAAAATTTAGTTCAGGGGTGGTACCGGACCCATGCTAACAAAGGAAGGCGTGTTCACATGTCCACAGGTAGAACGTAAGAAATGCCATACTGGGTCAGACCCAGGTCCATCAAGCCCAGTATCCTGTTTCCAACACTGGCCAATCTAGGTCACAATAACTGGCAGGTTCCCAAAAAGCTACACAGGTTCCACAATACTTGTCTCAGGGAAAGCAATGGACTTTCCCAGATCCTCTTTGATTATGGTTTATGGACCTTTCCTCCAGGAACTTGTCCAAACCTTGTTTTAAAGCCCAGCTGCACTAACAGCTTTTACTACATCCTCCGGTAACAAATTCCAAAGTTTGATTATGCGTTGAGTGAAAAAATGTTTTCTCTTATTAGTCTTAAATGGTTTACATTGTAGCTTTATTGCATGTCCTCTAGTCTTTCTACTTTTTGATGGCATAAACAATCATTCTACTCTATTCATTAATTTATAGACCTCCATCATATTGCCTCTTAATCGTCTCTTTTCCAGGTTGAAGAGCCCTAACCTTTTAAGCATCTCCTCATAGGGATATCCTTCCATCCCCTTTACCATTTTGGTGGCTCTTCTCTGTAATAACGCTATATCCTTTTTAAGATATGACGACCAGAACTGCACACAATATTCAAAGTGCAGTCACACCATGGAATGATACAGAGGTATTGTATTATCCTTTGTTTTATTCTCCATTCCTCTCCTTATGATACCTAGCATTCTATTTGCTCTCTTGGCCGCCACTGCACACTGGGCAGATGGTTTCAACATGTTATCCATAAAATTGCCTAAGTCCTTTTCCTGGTGGTGGTTGCTGTTATTACTGTGGGTGCACTTAATGTCACCACTGAGGTGGCAGTAAGTGCATCCACTCTAAGTGCAGCATGTATGAAACGGCAACATGTTTGCTCTATCCCTGAATCACCCAGTCTCTGCCCAAACACACGCTAAGCAAGTAGCATGCGATTATTAGCTCAACCACATATTTGGCATGAGGTAATGATACCAAGGTACACTCGGCATGCACTACATCTCACGGTGCCCATTACCGCAGTTTAGAGAACATGCCTCTTCGTCAGGCTTCAGTAGAAAGTGGACATTCAGAGTTCTGTGTTTAAAGAATAACAAGCTTTTATTAGAGTGGTCATTTGCAGAAATCCAAGACTTCAGCTAAAAGATGCCATGAAGAAAGGAAAATATAGATACAATAACATCTTGTGTGCTAAGGCTCACCACTCATTACTGGAAGCTATTCAAAACCAGCCGTTTGATCAGGCGACCTTCTGCTCTAATCCCAAACGACTGGCTTTCTGAATGCATCTTTCAGAGCACACTTTACACATCTCTGTCATTATAAATGGCAGGGGGAGTGGGAGCTTATATGCCTACGAGTCTCCACAATTGATAGGTTGCCATGGAGGAGGCCGAGTAATGGAAAGAAATGAAATGCTTCGCCCTGTACACATGTATCTACGCCCAGATACTGTACTGCATTTGGAAAGGGATTTGTGAAGAGGCAATTAGGGCGTGCAGGTGCATAGAAAAGAAGAAAGCCTTCTGATGACCCTTCCAAAGCAAAAGAGGCTGTTTGGTCTGACGCACTGTGAGTTGCTTTATTCATTTGTGTGATTGTGTTTCAAGCATGCACAATGTTGTCTGAGGGCCATTTTTATAATGCATTTCCTATCTCGCGCAGCAGGTATGCACATAAGTTACATCAGTCTCTGAAGGGAAACTAGGCGCACACTTACCCACGGAAAGTACCCAGACACACTTTTACAGCGACTTCAGTGTGCATGCAAACACATACATTTAATAAAGTATGGGCACATGTGTTAGCCCCTTCCCAGCCCCACCCCTGAGAATGCCCCCACTCCGGTCAGAGAAACTGCATGCCCATCCATTTTTGTGTGTATACTGCAGGCAATTTTATGGAAGTCGATTTCTGCAGGTAAAACACTGTTTAACCCATGGAACTTCCTTTTTAAATTACTCCCACAGAACCTCACTGGTAGACCATCGCCCAGGGCCATCCCAAGGGCTGGGTATGAGGTGTGGCTACACAGGGCTCAAGAACAGAAAGGGTGCTAATGTCATCGCTGGCCTTCCAGGTAGCCCAGCAAAAGCGAGTTCCTGCACGCAGCTGGCTGGGTGGTGGGACAGCGGTTTTACCATTTGCACAGGGAGCATGGCTAGCTTGGTATGGTCCTGTTCCACTGCATAAATAACATTCATTTTATTTTGTCCTGCCCCAGCACATTAACAGTTCTGGCAACTCATTCTCAATAAACCCTACAGAGGACATATTCAAGGCATTAGCTAAGTCACACTCAGAGATTCAGTGGCACTAGACTATCTAATACCACCGGATATCCCCTTCTACTAACCAGGCTTAAATGTCTCAATATTAGCAGCTAGTCTTAGGGTGCTCCAAGGGAGGAGTGAGGGTGGCAACATAGGATATCCAGTTAGCAGCGATATTCAGTAGCTAACCAGTTAACCTAAACTGGCTAAAGTTAGGTGAAAGTGTGTCCTAACTTTAGCCAGTTTAGCTAACCAGACAGCATCTGAAAATCACCAATGCCTGGATAGTTAAAGTGCTAACCAGGCACACCGAATATTCAATGCTGGTGGCCAGATATGACCCCGGCATTGAATGTCTGAGTGGCAATGGCCAGCCGTTTTACTCAGGCTGGCCACGGCCACTGAATATATTTCCCTTCCACTTTAGAGCCATGCAGAATGTCGGTATTAACGGGCTTCTCTTCTAGTTTTAGCAAGGCAGGTCGGAGACTCACAGTTGCCACTATCCAAGGACAGATTGAATTGATCCTGGATTCCTCTGACCACCTTCCATGTTGCAGTCTTTTGTTTATAAAAAAAACTTTTCTCCACTTTTGTGCCAAAGGAACTTAGAACTCCCCTGTCATCCTGACCCTTGGTTGATTATGGAAATTTAAGGACTGTACAACCCTGAAACATCTGTCAGTCAGACTGAAAAGGAAAGAGTGATATTCAGCAGTGGTTGAAGGCTTTTATATAGATTTACAAGACAGAACTATTCAAAACTTGTGAATTTTATACTTTGCAGCTTTATTTTATGTTTCATAGGGATATAGAGTGTTTTTCCCCCTCTTCCCCTCTTCCTCCCTTCCCCCTTCTTCCGATTTTCCATTTTGTTTAATTTCATTTGGATCTTTTCTTTTCATTATTTTATTTTGCTTGCTCCGGGTCTGTTATTTGCATGCATAAAATTGATTTAGATATACAAAAAACTAATTTATGTGAGTACAAAATGCAGGAGCCTAAATAAAATGTAATGAAGGAAATTAAAACCTCAGACTTGAAATAACCTATAGCCCCTCTGCTCCTTCCCTCCCTACATTGCCCCTACCGTGGTTGGGGAGATGGCAGCAGAGAGCTGGTATTTCAGATTTTTCCTGAACCCTGCATCCGCAGCTGTTGGTACGCTGCTCTTAAAAACCCCTCTCTTTATCTTCATTGGTGGATTACAGGGTTTCAAGATCCAAGTTTCCGATCACCGCTAGTGCTTCTGCTAGCCCTAGGTTACTTTCCTCCTCTGTGCCAGAAGCCCTATGAGTAGAGACCCGAAGACCTGAATACGTGTTATTATTTCTAGTTAGCTCCCACCTTTCCAGCAGTAGATCAAAGCAGGCTACATTCATGTGCTGTAGGCATTTTTCTGTCCCCAGAGGGCTTACTATCTAAGCTAGACGAAAGGAGGGATGGGGAGAATGGATACAGACCTTTAAGTATTGAAAGGTCTTAATGAGCAAACAAATCTTTTCCAAAGACAGAGGAGCTATAAAACCAGAGGACATGAAATGAAGCCAAAAGGAGGAAAATGTAAAAGCAACACAAGGAAATACTTTTTTCATGGAAAGGCCGAAGGATGCCTGGAACTCACTCCCGCTGAAGGTGATGGGGACAAAAATGGTGACAGAATTCAAAAAGGCATCAGATAAGCACAGAGGATCCCTAGATAGGAAGAAGAGCATTCCTGCTCAATGCAAAACTTGAAATGACGTGTACTCTGCACTGAGCAGGAGAACTGTGCACGGACCTGCAGCTACAACCCAAAGCAAAAAGCGTAGAGCAAGAGGCACCTGCATGGAGCAGAAGCTACAACCCTAAACACCTTGCTGGGCAGATTACATGAGCCACACACGTCTTTATGTGCTGTCATTTACTAGTTACTATGTTATGATGTGACATGCAGTTTATAACAGCCATTTTCAGTTCTGTAGGAGTATTCTTGAAAACAAAACTGCTATCCTACATGTTCAAGTCACTTATGCAATTATCCTCTCCTGTGCTGTTTGATATGACTACGGGGCAGTAAATCAATGCGTGGGAAGCCCTGCTTAGGGGAGGTCATTTTAAAGCTGTTTCCTTAGGCAGAACAACGCATTACTCTTGGAAATGGACTTCTATAAAATTGTTCACTCTATATGTGGGTAAAAGTAGGTGCCTGTTGCCATTTTGGCTACCTATGAGCATAAATGTAGGCGTTTTAGCATGAAGGTGCATACTTTGCTGATAGACCTAGCCGTGGGTGTGGTCTAGGTGGAGCGGAGGCGAAGTTCGCACATACATGTGTAGACTATAAAATGCCTTAATATACACGCATACATGTATAAAACATGGATGAACCTTTACACCTGCTCATGCCTATTTTCAAGGCATGTTCTGTGCCACGTGTGCCAGTATTTAATAAAGACAAGTAAATGCCTACCCACAGCTCCCCGGGAAAAAATTACCCTCTTTTGTTTACTTGCTGTAGTGGAAAGTGTTCCCGGGGTCAGGTTTGGAATTATACTCGCATAAGTTAACAGGTATCATTCTGAGTTGCTGCTTCTCTTGAGATCATTTTAAAAGTGAAAGTGTATGTAAGTATACTTGGAAAATCTGAGAGTGTCCACGGCATGAAAGGTGACCACATACTTTTCACCCGGGCAGGTAGTTATAAAATGACGACCGAGAGCAGAGAAATCACGTGGCATAAGATTTTTTTTTTCAATAAGTTTACATAAACAACAAATTTTATTCACAAAGCATAAAATCGGCTACAATAATGAATATCCAACACTAAGGGGTAGTTGCTAATGTGCAGGATTTTTGCACATTAAATTTCAGCTTTAACCATAGTGGTAGTACTAAGAGATGGCTGCTAGAGTTCAGATGGTGCCTTTTTAAACCCAGTGCCTACAGGACAGGAACAACTGGGGATCACTCCTGCCCCAACACCACTGGACCATCAATGATGACTTGAGATAGGCCTGAGAGGATCTAAGCAGGGAGGGGGTCTTCATCTGGGAGGGATTTGAAGCAATGGTGGGAATGAGCTGGTTTGGCCTGGTTCATGCAAATCACTTCCTGCCGTGGCCTGCGTTCGCCAAACTGGGCCAAACATGACAGTTCAATGCCTGCTCTGGATTGGCAGGAATCCCCCACCTGACAGTGGTTTGACAGCATCGGAAGGATCGCAGCATTGGGAGCAGCCCCCAATACCAACAAGCTACTGATGGGTGGGGGGATTGGGCTGCTTGGCCACCAGGGAGTTGCTCTCCCATTGTGGACCACGGTGAACCAAGCATGTGGCTCCCACAATGCTACTGCATTCGGGGTTGTCACCTACATGTCCCGATCGATTGGTAGGATGGACCGAACCAGGTCTCAACTGGTTTGAATCCTACTGATTTGGGGGGCCTTCAGGGTGTCCATGGAGTGACTTCAAGTGGTGGAGGTTCTTAATTAGACAAATATCGAATCGTCTTCTGGGCATTCAACTGGGGACACTCCATTTTAACACCATACTGGCCCCTTTAAGATGGCAGCTGGGAGCATTGGGCCTGTATTAGAGCTCCGATGCTCTCAGTCAGGTAAATAATAATGCCAACTTTAAGATGGTGCTATTTTTCCTGAAATAACTCAGTTTGCAGAGTTTATCACAAGCTGCATTATTCCTTTACTGTGGGAGTTACTAACCTGTAGTGCTGAGTTACTGTAGGTTAATAACTCCTGCGGTAAATTAAGCGGCAGTAAAACCAACATTTTACTGCAGCTTAGTAACTAATTCCCCAATATATTTTATTGGTTAACACTATGCTTTTGACTAGACTTTCAGAGCCTTCCAAAACAGCCACTTAATCCCGTTGTGCCCCAATGATCACAAAGGGGGTTATTCTGAACCATGAATAGCAGGGATGGACGTCCCAATGGGACATCCATCCCCGCTATGTGTGGCTTCTCCTGCCCCTGAATAACTTCCCTGCCAGTTTTGCAGGGAAGTTAGACAGGGACAGGGAATGGGTGGCCCAGAGGCAGAGTGTGGGTTGGCAGAAGGCGGTCACCGGTCACTGACTCTAATGTCAGCCTTGTACGTCCAGGGCCGGCGAAATGTCCAGGGAAGTTATTCCACCTCCAAGATGGAATAACTTTCCTGGACATGTGGTGTTTTGGTTTTTTTTTGCTGCCAGGGCACAAATGGGGAGGTGGGGCTGGAGGACATTCCCCACAGCCCGACCCTGGCCTTAGGAAGCCAGATCGGTGGGTCAGACTGCGGGGAATTAACTTTATTCTCCGGCAGCCGGCCTTGCGACAATTCAATGGAGCCTTGACTGAATTAGCCGGGTGTAGTCCTGCATATTCAGGCCAGACACAATTGCAGTCCCAGCCTGCACATGCAGGACTGTTCGCGATTCTGATCCTGTGGGGCTAGACATGCCCCGCGGGATCAGAATCACTATCCCCTCTGTGTGTCCGGTTCAGACCAGACTCACAGAGGAGATCTACGTCTGGGACAGAATCGGGCCCTAAGTGTATTGTAAATAAGCGCTTATATTCTTTAAGTACACAACACTTTTGTAATGTCTTTACTGCACCAGGATAAGCAGGGCATTTTAATAATCAGCATTCATGGCCCCAAATTTATAACATACCCCTACGTTTTCACAGAGAGCAGCATGGGGATTGGATTGATAAAATATGTGGCAGAAAGGATTGCAACACCCACAGTACCTCTTCAGAAAAAAGTTCCCCTCAAAATGCTTAGCAGATTAGCCTTTGCCTTGTTAAATAACAGATGTCAGGTAGAATAAAGCACGGGGGCTTTCCTTTCTTCTTCTGCGGACCTCGTCTTTCCTAAGCAGCCATTTTCTTTCTGTTACCATGACAGTCTTAATAGGAGTTTATCATTTTCTCATGCCTCCCGCATACTAATACAGCATCGTGAGATGTTATCTAAAGGCTCAGCCCCAGAAACTTGGATTGTGTTAAGATGGATTCTTAATACTGTAATTATATCACCATGACAGTAATATGGCAGTGTATGTAATGCAGGCTTTTTTTTGGCATGAATTAATAGATTTTTAGTAATCAGGTAGGTATCTTGCTGTTGAGTATTGAGTTTGGCACTAAATAGATCACACAAGATAAGTAGATAACAAGATCTAATAGACTTCATTGGAAAAAGCAAAAATTTGAACAAAAATTCAAAACCGATACATGGAATTTATTTACTTGCAATATATCTGATGAGCCCCCACACACATTGAATACTCCTGTTGTGTCCACATGTCTTGACACACTTTCAGCAATCTATTGCTTGTTCCATGTCTTTTTCTTAATTAATATCTGAGTTTGTTCTCTTATCGATACCATAAGGAAGCGGCCGTGACATGTGTGGATGAGGACTCATCCAGCTATGCATTTTCAAAAGAAGGACAACCACTTATAAACGCCTCCTACTCTCCACAGGGTTCAATGGAAATTAAAGGGGGTCATTTTTAGGAGGTTGAGACACGATTTGGATGTCTGAAAACCTGCATGCTGATGTCTATTTCACAAGAGCTTTTTAAGATATCTCCACTGTAGGGATATCCAAGTAGGCAGAGGGTGTAGTGGAGATATGTCTGAGATGGAGCAATGGACGTAGACGACCCTGATTGATTTCAAAAACCTTGGGAACGGGCGACCTTGTCCAACTTTAGACCTGCTCCAGACATAAATAAGCACTGGGAAAGTGCTTGTTTGGCTCCTAAAGCATCTGACTGATGCATACAAGATGGTACTCCACTTTCCTCAGTATGCTCCGCAATTGCAATGTTAGTTTTTATGCATTTAGAAACATAGAAACATGATGGCAGAAAAACACCACATGCCTTTCTAGTCTGCCCTTCCATATCAACTACAATAGTCCCTTTTTAGCTTTAGATATCCTCTGTGTTTGTCCCATGCTGTTTTGACTTCAGATACTGTCCTTGTGTCCACCACCTCCATGTCCCCTCGTAACAGAGTTTGCTTCATAACGAAGGCATTTAACCATTTTAGTAGCCACCCTCTGCACCAACTCCAACCTGCTTATATCCTTTTGAAGGTGCAGTCTCAAGAATTGCAAACAATACTCCAAATGAGGTTGTACCAGAGACTTATACAGAGGAACTATCCCCTCCTTTTTTCTGCTGGCCATTCCTCTCCCTATGCACCCAAGCATCCTTCTGGCTTTTCTACCTGTTTAGCTACTTTAACATCATCAGACAATTACGCCCAGATCCCACTCCTCTTTTATGGACAGAAGAACCTCACCCCCCCCCCCCCCCCTACATTGTAATGCTTCTTTGGATTTTTTCAGCTAAAATGCATGACCCTGCATTTTCTAGCATTAAATCTCAGTTGCCAAATTTTTGACCATTCTTCAAGCTTAGCTAGATCCCTCCTCATGTTATCTACTCCTTCCTGCATGTTTACCCGACAGCCCATTTGCAATATCACTAACAAAGATTTTAAACGAATCGGATCAAGGACAGATCCCTGTAGCATACCACTGGTAATAAAAACAGTAGTTAATAAAAGTGCTTTGAATTTGCACCGCCACTACGTCTCTCTTAGATGTCCCTGGTATTAAATGCTATACTGAGGATGTCTATGTAGACAGTCCCACAGACATCCATATCAGGACTGCCCATGGTTGTAAAATCATGCCCAAATGTGGATGTGCCTGTGACTTATTCCAGGCGTTCTGGCTTGGATACCCCAGATTGAACTTGGACGTTCTTTGTAAAAGTGGCTTCACATCTATTGCATCAGTCGTTTGTTTTCTGGCATCTCAGAGGTACTTTTATAAAACCTTTTGTCATGCCCTTGCCCTTGCCCCTGGCCTCTGGCTTAGAGGGGCGAGGTAACGGAAAACTTCTCTTGGTGAGCTCAAATAAACTAGCTTTTCCTCAGGTGGATTCTGGGACATGTAGTTTGGCTCTTAAGAAGTGTAGTCATGGTCCGATGTTAAGGCAAATGACAGAATTTATTTTAAAGTAAAGTTCAAGTAAACTGTACACAGGAATTTTGTCCATTCAGGATTGTTTGCAACAGAGCATTTAGATCAGTATAACTACTTCACAGTCTTTCAAACACATGCAGCTGGTTACAATGTTGCTCAGTCTAAGAGAAACACCTCTGCTCAGCAAGGTAAAAATGCTTCTTTTTAACCTTGTGTTTGTGAAGCACTTAATAGCAAAAGAATAACTCAGTTCCTCTGGAACAACCTCTTCTTTCCCTCCTTCCTTTCAGGATAGGTTTTAAACGCAAAATAATAAAACAAGTAACAAACATTCACAAGCTTTCTCTTCAGCGTGACTCAGCACTTTCCTGAGAAATGCAAACACGTGTAGTTTTCTTCAAACCCAATTCCTGGCTCAATTCCAGTTACCTGCTTCTAGGAGACTTTCTCATTCAATGCTAGCCTTTAGCATAATGATTCAATGCTTGTAGCTTGACACAGGGTACAGTCCATGGGGATATCTAGATCTTGCAATTCCTCCCCTGCCAACTCAATCTGCATATCCTCTGGTGTTGTTAGGGCAGTGTCCTATTCTGAGCTCTGGACACTGTGCTCAGAATACAGCCTCCCTGGGGGTTCTAATGTCTCTCCTGAGCTCAACTCTCCCCGATAAAGGCAGTCAGTACCTGATAAAGGCGGTCAGTACCTATGATGGAAGTCTATAAATTAATGAATGGAGTGGAACGGGTAAACGTAGATTGATTGTTTACCTTATCAGAATATAGAAAGACTAGGGGACATGCAATGAAGCTACAGGGTAAACTATTTAAGACTAATAAAAGAAAATATTTTTTCACTCAATGTGTAATCAAACTCTGGAATTTGTTACCAGAGGATGTAGTAAAGGCTGTTAATGTAGCTGGGTTTAAAAAAGGTTTGGACAAGTTCCTGGAGGAAACGTCCATAAACCATTATTAAGAAGGGACCCAGGATATCAATGCTTGAACCAATACAAGCATTGTGGAACCTGTGTCCCTTGGTGAAACTGCTAGGTACATATGACCTAGATTGGCCACTGTTGGAAACAGAATACTGAGCTTGATGGACCTTGGTCTGACCCAGTATGGCATATCTTATGTTCTTATGAAGCACTGGGCAGTTCTCCCCGGTTGTGCTCGCTACGGTTCCTTGTCTCCTTCCAGCCTCTCTGAAACAGCTCTCTGTATTCCTCTCTGGGTTCTCCCCTGGAGATCTGCAGGTGCTCCTGGTTCCACTCCTGATTCCCCTGAATCCTCTGAGTCTTCCGAACCTCCTGAGACCTCTGCCTCCCCAGATCTTCTTCCTTCCTCTGAGTTCTCCTTTCCTCTGAGCTTCTCCTTTCCTCTGCTTTAGCAGGGGTTTATATTTCCCTCTCCAGGGCTCCAGCCCTCCTCCACTCCTCCCAGATGATTGTAATCACCTCTCAAGACTGCAGTTACGTCATAGGAGTTAGGGTGTGGCTGCCTGAACTTTCTCTCCCTCAGGTTTCTTTCTCTATGAGGGGCCTGAAATCCATGCCCTGCAGGGATTTCTCCTTTCTCTAAGTTAAAGTCATTGGCCTTTTCTATACTCATAGGCTCAAAACAGGCTTCCTTGTCACACTTTATTGCATGTATATGCTAGTCTATGGGCATAAAATTACCTCAGGCATAAAAGGATGTGGGATGACAAGAATGCACATAATTTTGTGCAACCTGTGTGTAGGTGGAGTGCAGGTGGATTTGCAATGCCCTTGGCTTTGGTTTAGCTGTGATCATAGCAAGATGGATACTAATGTGTGTCTTTATAAAATGGAATTGGTACCATATGACCATAGGAGCTCTTGAAGGACTACAAAAAGGGACTGCTACTTCTGGAGAGAGATCTGCAATTGTAAGTATTTACTTCTGGGAATTTTTCTTAATCTTGGGGAAAAAAGAATTCTTTAGATTAAAGCTAATTAATCTGTATAAATTAGAATCCAGTATATTTGCTAAATCAGTCAGGGCCTAGTATAAGCAAAGAGCTTTTAGTTAAATTAAAAACTCAACAGGTAGCTTTCAGTTTAAGTTTAAAACCCAGCAGAGAGCTTCTAGTTTAAATTTAATACTCACAGGGCCTAGTATCAGCAAAGAGCTTTAATTAAAATCAAATCAAAGTATAACTTAGCATAAAAGGAAAAACAGAGTCAGTATTCTTTGAGCAATAAATTGTTTCTAGAGACCTTTACAAAGAAGCCTTCTAGATAGGGGGCAAGAGACCTGTGAAATTGTTTTAAATGGGTGTTAAAGTCAAGTGACAGATCAAAGGGGCATTTTGAAAGACTCCCTAAATCCAATCACCCAGGAAATTGGTCACAGATTACCTTAGAAGCACAGGACAAGGTAATGTGTATACAAGAATACAGCAAGGTCAAAAAGAAGCACCACCCCATGGTTCTCCCCTGAGCTGCGATCTTCTCTAACGCAACTACGTAGACTTGAACGCCGATGGCGTCGATCGCGCTCATCTGAAGATCAGACCGCTTACCGAACCCACCTTGCAATACACCGAGAAACAATCACTACCAAAATGAGACAATATCACACTGACACCCTAAAGAGGTCTCTGAATAAACCACGTGACCTCTTCAACTTGGTCAAATCCCTCTCAAAGGAACCATCTCCCGAACAACACAGCGAGATTCACCCGCAAGAATTCGCTGATTACCTGCAATCCAAGATTGTACAAACCAACAAAGTTTCAGCAGTCCCATATCAAGAACCAACGGGACTATCCCCACTGAACATATTTTCCACACCATCCACTAAATGTATCGAGGACACCATAGCATCTCTCAACACCTCCACTGCACAGACTGACCCATGTCCAGCTTTTTGGATCAAGGAGCTACGTAATGTGTTCAGCCCTGTCATCGCAAATATAATGAGGCTCTCCTTCACAACAGGATATTTTCCCACCTCACTCAAGCAGACTTCCATTAGGCCACTATTGAAAAACCCCAAACTTGACCCCCAAAGAGTTGACTCCTATCGGCCAATAGCCAGTATCCCCCTCTTGGCCAAAATAATTGAGAAAGAGGCACAACGTCAAATTCAAGATCACATAGATGCTGCTGCTCCCTTAGACAGCTGCCAACATGGGTTCAGAGAACATCATGGTGTCGAGACACTACTCACCGGTCTATTCAACGATATTATCACAGGAATTGACAACATCCGTCAAGGCTTTGTGCTCATCTTCCTAGACATCGCCGCGGCGTTCGACTCCGTGAGTCACGAAATTCTCCTCGGAAGACTGAAAGAGAAGGGCGTCTGTGACAGTGCACTAGGATGGTGTAAGTCTTATCTGGACGGTAGATGGCAATATGTGAAGTCTGGATCAGAAGAGTCAATACATTTCCATCAAAAGCAAGGGGTACCTCAAGGCTCCTCGTTATCCTCCTTACTTTTCAATATTTACATGCAGCCCATCTGCAATATCATAAGATCATTCAATGTGAACTGCTTGATATATGCAGATGACATTCTCCTATACATGCCTTTCTCCACAACTCACATGGACCTGGCCCCACTCACAGATTGCTTCAATGCAGTTTCAACATGGCTCCAGACACAGAACCTATGCATTCAACATAAAAAAACAGAGGTGCTATTCATCACCAGAGACTCCAACTTTACTCCCCCATCCCACGTCAGTGTCAAGGAAGCTGACTTGCAAACTAAAGATGCAATAAAATACCTGGGAGTTACTCTGGACCAACGTCTAGATATGAAACGCCACATAAGCAACATAGTCAAAGCTGTCTATTTCAAAATCCGTTCACTCAAGCACCTACGCTCCCTGTTGAACCCAGATGATTTCCGAACCATATATCAAGCGCTGATCCTGCCACATTTTGACTTTGCAAATGCCATCTTACAAGGTCTTCCCCAATCCACACTAACCCCCTTACAGTTGGCCATGAATGCCGCAGCTAGGGTCCTCTACGGAGCATCCAGAAATGACCCCCATTCTCAAACAGCTGCACTGGCTACCGATCCATGGGAGGATCACCTTCAAAACCCTTCTATTAGCATTCAAGGCAACCAAAGGTATTTCATCCTCCTCACTCACGCATCTTATCCACATTGTACCCCCCAACAGATCCAGAAGAGCAACAGCTGTAAACTTGTTAACAACACCAAAGGCATAGACAAAGTCCAACACGACAACCACAAACAGGGCGTTCAGTTTTTATGTCCCCAAATACTGAAATGCTCTACCCCCTGACATTAGGACCATTGCCAATCTATATCAGTTCAGGAAGGCTCTCAAAACCCACCTTTTCCTCCAATACTTCCCAGCCAGCAATTGATCCTAGATATCCCTCTCAAGAAATGACCCACTCTAGAAAGACCCTTACATGCATTATCTGATTTTACCTATCACTGCAGTGTAAATAGCTTATGTATATAGTTAACCCTGTTATCCAAGTTTGTACTCCTGTTCGATGTAAAACCTGACAGATTGTCGTCATGGTCGTTATGTTATGATGTAAACCATGCTGATACTAAATAGCGCGGTATATAAGAAACTGTAATAAATAAATAAATAAATGTGTAGCAGCCAGCTTTTAATAAGTCTTCTTTCCCTCCCTTCTTCCCCGATTCCCACCCACCCCTGGGATAATTGTAGCTTTTATAGGTGCTTAAAGCTCTTAAAGGAAAGGAGGTGCCATATTCACTCTCAGGTGCAACTGTTTATACTCATCAGGCATATATTTGGGACCTGAGATTAATTAAGCTTGAGGTGAACAAAGTCCATTAAATGTATTAGGTATAGTTTTAGTAATATAAGTATGCCCAGCATTTCTTAGTAAGTAAACAACTTAAATACATAAACACAACCTTAAAGCTAAAATGCAGACAGCAGTCCAGCAGCAAGATGGCAGCTTTCCAGTCTTTTGTATTGAGTGTCACATGTATGATTCTCTCCCAGTTGGTGAGGGGTCTGATATGTGCACTAGGTGCAAAGAGCTCTTTGCTCTCAGGGAATGAGTCTGATCTCTGGAGGCTAGAGTAGCAGACTTGGAGGACATAAGGAAGACAGAGAGGTACATAGACGAGACCTAAAGGGATGTAGTACTGAAGTCCTACCTCCAGTCTGGCAGCATCCCTGTTGCCATGGAGGAGAGAGGTCACGTGACAGGAGTGTATCACCCTGGTATGGCAGGAAGTAATCCTGTAGCTAGGACCTGTCCTCCAGATGATGTAAAACCCTCTCGCGCCAAGGAAGTTTCTCCAGGGCCATGTACCCATGAGGGAAGGGTTAGGACAGCTGGTATAGTTGATGATTCAATCATTAGATATGTAGATAGCTGGGTGTCTGGTGGACGTGAGGATCACCTGGTAACATGCTTGCCTAGTGCGAAGGTAGTGAACCTCACACACCACCTAGACAAGGTCTTAGATAGTGCTGGGGAGGAGTCTGCTGTCTTGGTACATGTTGGTACCAATGATAGAGGAAAGTGTGGTATGGAGGTTCTGGAGGCTAAATTTAGGCTTTTAGGTAAGAAGGTGAAATCCAGAAATTCCAGGGTAGCATTCTCCGAAATGCTGCCTGTTCCATGCATGGGACCCAAAAGGCAGGCAGAGCTCCGGAGTCTCACTGCGTGGATAAGACAATGGTGCAAGGAAGAGGGTTTTGGATTTGTTAAGAACTGGGGAGCATTCTGGGGAAAGGAGGGGGTTTTCTGAAGGGATGGGCTCAACCTTAATCGGGATGGAACCAGGCTGATGGCATTAACCTTTAAAAAGGAGATGGCTTTTAAACTAGATAATAAGAGAAAGCTGACAGTCACCCAAGAGTGCATGGTTCTGAACAATGTATCCTTGAAGGATACTAGCAAAAGATTGAAGTTAGGGAATATCAACAGAGAGGTTCCAATAAAGACAAAAGTAACCCAAATGCCCTTGAGTACAGATCAGACAGAGCTTAAAGATTGCAAATTATCCCTGTCTACCAATAGCCAGATTAATATGAATAAAATACAGCCTCTAAAATTTTGTATGCAAATGCTAGAAGTCTAAAACATAAGATGGGAGAGTTAGAATATATAGCATTAAATGAGAGGTTAGATACGAGTGATTGATATCTCAAACATGGTGGAAGGAAGTCAACCAGTGGGACAATGTGATACCTGGGTACAAACTATATTTTATTTATTTATTTAGACAGTTTTGTATACCGCCTTATCCTTCAATCAAAGCGGTCACAACACAATTGGGGGATACATTTAACACGCGGGGATATGAGACACATTCACTAATACTTACAGGGAACATGGGCAATGGAGGGTTAAGTGGCTTGCCCAAGACCACAAGGAGCATCTGTGGGACTAGAAACCCCAGTCCTTCCGGCCCAAGGTTGCTGTCCTCTAGTGGGATTTGAACCCCCGACCTTCCGGCCTGAAGTACCGTGCCCCAACCACTAGGCTACTCCTCCCTCAGGAGGAGTAGCCTAGTGGTTGTAATGATAGAGAAGATCAAATTGGTGGAGGGGTTGCACTCTGTTAGAGAGGGCATTGAGTCACAAAGGATTAAAGTTTTGCAGGAAATAAAATTCACTTTAGAATCTCTCTTTGAAAGTCCATGTAAAAAAAGGGAAGGGGAAGGTGATGGCAGTGGAGGTATACTATCGACCGCCCTCTCCAGAATGAACCTATGGATGATGAAGTGCTCAAAGAAATCAGGGAAGCTAACAAAAATTACAGCACAGTAATAATAATGGGTGATTTCAATTACCCCAGTATCGACTGGGTCAGTGTCACGGCAGGACATGCTAGGGAGATAAAGTTTCTAAATGAAATAAATTACCGGTACACTTCTTGGAGCAGCTGGTTCATGAACCGACCAGAGGGGAAGCCATTTTGGACTTAGTGGAACACAAGATCTGGTGCAAGAGATAAGGGTTTTGGGGCCACTTGGCAATAGTGATCATAGCATGATCGCATTTGATTTAATAAACGGAGAAAGGATGGTAAGGAAATCCACAGTACTACCTTTTAACTTTCAAAAGGGAGATTTTGATAAAATGAGGAAAATAGTTAAAAAACTAAAAGGAGCAGTTGCAAAGGTTAAAGATTTACATCAAACATGGGTGTTAGTTAAAAATACTATCTTGAAACCCCGGACCAGCTGTATTCCATGCTTTAAGAAAAGTGGAAGGAAGTCCAAAAAACTGCCAGCATGGTTTAAAGGTGAGGTCAGAGAGGCGGCTGTTGTCAAAAAAGCATCTTTCAGGAAATGGAAAAAAGAGCCAAATGGTAAAAACTGGAAACATATACGCACTGGCAAGTTAGATGCAAGACATTGATAAGGCAGGCAAAGAGAATTAGAGAAGAAGCTTGCTGTGGAAGCAAAAACGCATAATAAAGACTTTTTCAAGTACATTCATAGCAAAAAACCTGTGACAGAGTCAGTTGGACCATTAGAGAAGAGTAAAAGGGGCACTAAGAGGGGACAAGGCCATAGTGGAGAGACTGAATGAATTCTTTGTTTCCGTCTTTACTGAGGAAGATGTAGGGATGTTACCCATGACTGAAATGGTATTTAAAGGTAATACCACAAAAGACTTGAAAGAAATATCGATTCACCGGGAAGATGTATAACCACTATTTGATAAACTTAAGAGTAGCAAATCACCTGGACCATATGGTATACATCCAAGGGTGTTGAAAGAACTGAAATATGAGATTGCAGACCTACTATTAGTAACCTGTGAACTATCATTAAAATCATCTGTAATACCTAAAGATTGGAGGATGGTCAATGTAACGCCAATTTTTAAAAAAGATTCCAGGGGTGATCCGGGAAACTACATTATAAAGAACAAAATTACTGAACATGTAGATAGTCATGGCTTAAAATGGGAGACAGCCAACATGGCTTTAGTCAAGGAAGATCTTGTCTTACTAAACTGTTATGTTTTTTTTGAAGGTGTGAATAAACAGGTAGACAAAGGTGAGTAGGTTGATATAGTGTATCTGGATTTTCAAAAAGCCTTTGACAAGGTCTCTCATGAGAGACTCTTGGCGAAATTAAAAAGTCATGGGATAGGAGGCAGTGTACTATTGTGGATCAGGAACTGGTTAAAAGATAGAAAGCAGAGAGTAGGGCTAAATGGCCAATTTTCCCAATGGAGAAAGGTTAATAGTGGAGTACCCAAGGGATCTGTGATGGGTTCACTGCTTTTTAACATATTTGTAAATGACTTGGAAATGGGAATAACAAGTGAGGTAATCAAATTTGCAGATCACACAAAATTATTCAAAGTTGTTAAAACCCATGAGGATTGTGAAAAATTGCAAAAGGATCTTGATAAACTGGAAAACTTGGCATCCAAATGGCAGATGAAATTTAATGTGGACAAGTGCAAAGTTATGCACCTAGGAAAGAACAACCCAAACTATGGTTACACGATGCAAGGTTCCACATTAGGGACCAACACCCAGGAAAAAGATTTTGGTGTTATTGTGGATAACTTGTTAAAACCCTCTGCCCAGTGTGCAGCAGCAGCCAAGAGAGCAAATAGAATGCTAGGTATCATAAGGAAAGGAATGGAGAATAAAACACGTTTGTTTTTTTTTATAATGCCTCTGTATCATTTCATGGTGCGACCACACCTTGAATATTGTGTGCAGTTCTGGTTGCTGTATCTTAACAAGAATATAGCGTTATTAGAAGAGGTACAGAGAAGGGCCACCAAAATGGTAAAGGGGATGGAAGGATACCCCTATGAAGAGAAGCTAAAAAGGTTAGGGCTCTTTAACCTGGAAAAGAGATGGCTGAGAGGAGATACAGTATGATAGAGGTCTATTAATTAATGAATGGAGTGGAACGGGTAAACGTAGATCTATTGTTTACACCATCAAAATATAGAAAGACTAGAAGACATGCAATGAAGCTACTACAGCTACTAATAAGAGAAAATATTTTTTCACTCAACATGTAATCAAATTCTGGAATTCGTTATCGGAGGATGTAGTAAAAGCTGTTAGTGTAGCCGAGTTTAAAAAAGGTCTGGACAAGTTTCTGAAGGAAAGGTCCATAAACCATTAATAAAAGGGACCTGCGATATCCACTGCTTGCCCCAATACAAGCATTATGGAACCTGTGTCTTTTGGGGAAACTGCTAGGTACTTGTGACCTAGTTTGTCCACTGTTGGAAACAGGATACTGGGCTTGATGGACCTTGGTCTGACCCAGTATGGCATATCTTATGTTCTTATTATAAAATTACCTGCCGCATGATAGTTTAAAAATGTTAATGCTTCTGGTTGACAATCAAATTAAAAACATTGCAATTCATCTCCAAAACTACTCCGATTAAAAAAAATTTGTCATAAGACAAACTTTTTCAAAATAGTTCCCATAACATTAGAATAAAAAATGGAAAAAAATTCAGAATTCATATGAAGCAAAATTCTAGTCCAGTGTTCAGGGCACAGTCGGAAACATTCTATCACAGCCATACTTCCTAATTTAGATCTTCACTATCACGGCCTTGTCATGATAACTCACAACCTCCTAGTTGTGCCACTAGACTAATAAAAATAATCATGTTAATAATAAATAAATGGTAATACCATTTGTGATCTGAGCACTTGGAAAAATACTCATTGGCCTCCTAAAATATTGTTGTTGTTAAGTGCCGTCGAGTTGGTGTCAACACCTGGTGACCATCTGGATATTACTACTACTACTACTACTACTAGTATTACTGAACATTTGTATAGCTCTACAAGGCATATGCAGTGCAGCACAGACACATGTAAAAGACGGTACCTGCTCATCGGATCTTACAATCTAGTCGAGACAGACAACACTGTAGCTGGGATACAGTTAGGGGGAATGGTAGGGAAACACAAAGGACAGTTGGATAATGGACCTAAACTTTGTTCAGTCTTCAGCCAAGCGGCTCATTGTTGAGAGAGTGGTATCCATAGCTGCTGTTATTGTATCGATCCATCTCAATGACGGTCTTCCTCTTCTACGGTGACCTTCTTATATCTTGCCAAGCATTATGTCTTTCTCCAATGATCTCTCTCTTTGAAATATGTGTCCAAAGTATGAAAGTCAAAGTCTTGTCATCTGAGCTTCTAAGGAAAGCTTAGTTTTGATCTCCTCCAGTACTGACTGGTTTGTTCTTTGGGCAGTCCATGATATACACAGTATTCATCACTAGCACCATAATTCTAAGGCATCAATTTTCTTCCTATCTATCTTTTTCACTATCCAACTTTCGCATCCATATGACATTATTGAAAATACCATGGACAGGATAAGTCAAATCTTTGTATGGAGAGAGACATCTCTGCTCTTGAGAATCTTGTCTAGGTCCTTCATAGCCATTCTACCAAGAGCAATATGTCATCGGATCTCTTGACTGCTAGTCCTTTCTTTATTGATTGTTGATCCAAGTAAGTTAAAGTCAACTATTTCAATTTCTTCTCCATCAATGATGAACTTATTGATTTTGCCAGTTGTCAGGATCTTTATGTTCTTAACATTAAGGTGCAGACCCATTTTAAGACAATGTTCCTTGGTCTTGAGAAGCAAATGTTTCAGATTTTCTTCACTTTCAGCCAGTAATGTGATGGTATCGGCATAACAAAGGTTGTTGAGTCTTCCACCACATCTCAGTTGTCTTCATACAGTCCTGCTTCTCTGATGATTTGTTCTGCATATAAATTAAACAGGTAGAGAGAAAGTATGCAGCCTTGTTGTACACCTTTGCTGATTTTAAACCGTTCTGTTTCTCCTAGTTTCATTCGAACTGTTGCTTCTTGGTCAATATAAAGGTTGTGTATTTATTTATTTATTTTATTTATATTTCTTATATACCGCACTATTTGCAATCAGTGCGGTTCACATGGAACAGAAACATCCGACAACTTAAATATGTCTGGTCATTACATTAAACAGGAAATGCAACTTGGAAAAAGGGTACACTATATACATATGAGGTGTACTGAGAAAGGATAATGTTTGGTGTTTACATTGTAGGGGACGCCTGTTGCGAGGGCTTGCCTAGTTGACTACTATTATTGTTGAGGTGCTCGTTATTCGAGTGGGACTGAGGATCGGAGATGTCAGTGAGATATTTGGTGACGAGGAAATGTTTAAGGGCCTTTCTAAATTGGCTCAAGTTGGGGATTGCTCTGATATGTGCTGGTAAGGTATTCCATAGATTTGGGGCACAGAGTTGGAAGGCTCTGTTAGCTGTTGTTTTGGTGCATTTAGTTGCTTCTTTTGGAATTTATTTATTTATTTAACAAGAACTTATATACCGCTGCTTCCATAGTTCAGCTGTGGTTTACAGATAACAACATTCAACAAAGCATAGTTTGTTTTACATATAACATCAGATAACTATAAGCAATATAAAATAAACAGAGTAATATTAAACTGAATGGCACAGAACAGTGCAACTTATATACATTATTTACATATAGACATTATGTGGGGTATAATCATGGAGAGAAGTTCAGAATCTGATAGGGAGAGTTTTCTTTTATGTTGTAGTGAGATGTCAGACAAAGAATGGTTAGCCTTTATCTAATTCTTTTGAGTGGATGTCTTTACTATTGTAGTGTATTGTGAATAGATGGGTTTTCAATTTTTTTCGGAATTCTTTAGTCTCTGTTAGCATTCTTAGTTCTTCTGGGAGGGAATTCCAGGCTATTGGGGCTGCATGAGAGAACGCTCTGTTGTTTGTTGATTTATTTGTTTTTATGAAGTCTTTGGGGGGTTTTAGTTTATTTGAATGACCTTTTCTTTGAGAAGGTTTTGAGTGTTCTTTAGTAATTAATTTACTTAATGTATGTGGTGCCATATCGAATAGTGTTTTAAATGTAGTTATTAATGTTTTGTATATTATCCTACTTTGAATTGGCAGCCAGTGGAGGGACTCTAGTATTGGTGTTATATGTTGATGAGAATGTGTTTTCGTTATTATCCTAGCTGCTGAGTTTTGTGCAATTTGAAGCCTTTTAATGTTTTGTTTTGTTGCGCCTAATAATATTAAATTAGCAAAGTCAAAGTGGGGGGTTATGGTGGTTTGAATTATGCTGATGAAATCATGTATGTATACAAGGGGTCTAAGTTGTTTAAGTATTTTAAGCTTGAAATAAATTTTTTTTGTAGTGTTTCTGATATGGGTGTCTAATGTTAAATGTTTATCTATAATTACTCCTAAGTATCTGATTTCGTTTTTTATTTTGATTTCCTGGTTTTGTAGTGTTATATGTGTTGGTGGGGTATAGTCTTGGTTTTTAGTGACGATTAGCACTTCTGTTTTTGAGTGATTTATTTGGAGATTGTGGGCGTTTAGCCATAAAGTTATTTCTTTGAAGCAATCTGATAGGAGTTGCAACGGTATGTTAGGGATTGTGAATGGGATGTACATCATTATATCATCTGCATACAGATGATAGAGTACACCATATTTTTTAAAAATATTGCAAACTGGTTTTATGTATATGTTAAATAGGAGAGCTGAAAGTGCTGAGCCTTGTGGTAAACCTGTTTCAAATTTATATGATTCAGACGTTTGGTTGCCTATTCTAACATTTTGGGTTCTATTGCTCAGATAGGATGTGAACCATTTATGAACTGTAGAATATATTCCTATATGTCTTAAGTTGTTAAGCATTATTGAATGGTGAACACTATCAAAAGCTGCTGATATGTCCATAAATAATAGGATGAAGGCTTTTTTGTGGTTGTCAATTCCTCTTAAAAGTGTGTCAATTAGTACGGTCAGGAGTGTTTCAACTCCATGCTTGGGACGAAATCCATATTGTTGGTCGTCAAGCGGATAGGATGAGTCTAGGAATTCTTGTGTCTGTATTTGTACAGTTTTTTCTATGACTTTTGCTAAGAATGGTATACTTGAGATCGGTCTGTAAGATTTTGGGGAGGTTTTGTCAAGTGTGTTATTCTTTAGAATTGGTCTGATTTGTACATGTTTAAGTGTAGGTGGGAGGAGACCTTGGAGTAGTGAAAGGTTGACCATAGGGAGTATGAAGGATAGAAGAGTTGGGAGTGTGTTTTTTATCCAGGCTACTGGGCAGGGGTCGAGATAAGAAGTTGTCGTGTTGAGATTGAGAATGATATTTTTTAATGATGTTTTGGATATCGGGTGAAATTCTGGCCATTCGTTTAGTATATGAGGTGTGTAGATTGAGTCTAGGGTCATTGGTGAGTGTTTTGTTTTGTTTTGATAATAGTTGGCTAAGGTTTGTGCTGATATATCAGTGATTTCCTTGCTAGAGGCTTGGGAATTGTTAGTTAGATTACTAACAATGGAAAATAGTTCTCTTGGTCTATTATATGCTTTTGATAGGATTGTAGCATAGTAATTTTTCTTTGAGTTATCTATTGCGTCTTTATAGATTGTGAGATGGTTGTAGTATAGTTCTTTCTCAATGGTGGATTTAGTTTTGCGCCATTTACGTTCTAAATTTCTTAGTTCTCTTTTCATTTGTTTTAATGTGCTATTAAACCATGGTGTACAGTTAGATTTTGAATAGGTTCGTTTTTTATTAGTATGATTTATTATGGCTGCGTTGTTTATGGTGGTATGCCAGTTTTTGACCGCTTCATCTAAGTTTGTTGGGGATAGTGTAAGGTAAGGGATTGTAGAATCCAGGAACTCAGTCTCATTAAATTTCTTAAATTTTGTAGTCTGGCCATTACCTGTGTGTTTTATGGTACAGTTGGTATTGTAGTTAATGTTTAATTTGATGAGGTGGTGATCAGACCAAGGTATTTGAAAGCATTCTAATGAGTCGTGTTTAAACAGTTTGAAGATCAGGTTGGGTAGTAGGACAAGATCCAGAGTGCCACCTTTGGTATGTGTAGGTATGTTTATTATTTGATGGTAGTCTAAGTCAGATATGGTTTCAAGAAAAAGGTTGGATTCCGTTATTGGTAGTGATGGGAGGTTGAAATCTCCTAAAATAATTAGTGGGTTTTGTTCAGAGGAAGAGTTGAGGAGTTCAATTAGTGAGTGGAGACTGTCTGCATTTTGGTTGGGGGGTCTATATATTAAACAGATACTTATTTGATCTATTTTTATTATGAGAGTGTCACTATTGTTGTTTGAGTTGGCTTCAATCTTTTTAGCTTTTAGAGTTTTATTTGTCATAATTAGTACACCACCTCCTTTTTTGTTGGTTCTATGTGAGTGGGCGATATCGTAGTTTGAATTATCAAGTTGATTTAGGAGGACTGTATCCGTGTCAGAGAGCCAGGTCTCTGTTATACATAGTATATCTGGTTTTGAGTCAGTCAGTAGATCATTAATTATAGGGATTTTATTTTTCAATGATCGTGCGTTTATAAGGATGCATGATAAGGATGTTGATTTATGGTGGTGATTTAACTGGGTGGCATGTTGTGGGTTAATTTGCTTTATTTGGATAAGTCTATGGTAGTTTATTTTCGTCTGGTTGTGAGGGTAATAGTTACCAATATGGAAGTTGTACCGGTTTGTTGAGTGTATGATTGGAATTGTATTGTGGTTTTTACTATTCAGACTTAGTGTTAGGTCGATTAGGATTGTTAGGAGGATGCAGGTGTAAGATGCTTTTAGTAGCATTGTTGTTGTTTGTGTCATTCTTGTCTATGATGTGAGTTTGAGTAGTGTATGAATGGAGTGTGTCAGGTAAATGTGTGAAAGTTATACACAATGTTATACACAAGTTATACACAATTAGTTGGGTTGATGTTCAATTTGGTCTCCTCAAACTGAAATACTGGCTGCAGTAATAATCAGACAATGGATATTGAGGATATTACTGACAACAGTAGAAATCAGGCAGTAATGTATATAAGTTACCGACAACAGTAAAAGACAGGCAATTGTATTGAGGGTATTACTGACAACAGTAGAAATCAGATAGTAATGAATATGAGTTTCTGACAGCAGTAAAGTTCATACAAAGGTATTTGAGATGATCAGAGATTTAGTAGTAATGTATTTGGTTTCTTGGTAACCTTATATTGATACAAAGTAATGTAATGTTCTTGCAACAGTGAACTAAAGGCTTGCAACAGTAGATTAATCATATATCTTAATTAGATTTATAGTGAATAAACATGCTAAATGTAATATGAGGTATGTTAGATGTAATGGAAGAGTAGTGAATTCTAGTATACTTAAGTTATGTGCTATCAACAGTATGTTATAGAATATGTGTTTGAATCGGGAGACTCTGCTAGTAAATATAGCTGATAATAGTAGTAGTAAGCTAGCTGAAATAAAGAGTAGTAAAAGCTGATATAATTATGCAATAGTCTGTTTATACAGTATATCTGTTTAGTGGCGTTCGAAGTATGTTATACTTGCTGTGTTGAAGGTCTGGCGGTTTTGATGAAGGTACGCGAGCTCGACCCTGGGGGAGCTCCAGCAGTACAAGGATGCTGTGGCAAGGTTATCTCCGTTGTCTTCGGTGGCTCTGTTCTGGATATGTATTCGCCTTAGCCTAAGGGCCGTGCCAAAGGGCCCTCTTGCGCGGCCCTCAGGCGCGGGCCCGCAAGGCGCGGGAGCGCCTGTAGTGCTCTCCTTTTAAATCGGAGAGGGAGGCCCCGATTGGGCAGAGGTGCTCGGTGATGCACTGGGTGGAGGTGGAGCCAGCAATCCTGATTCCAGGTGAGCTCTTTTTGTGAAGCTGATTGCTTCCGATGAGGAGGAGTCTGATGAAAGAGGGCTTCCTTCTGGCAGCGTGCTCCTTTTCAAGCAGGAGAGCTCAGTCCCGATTGGCTGCAGGGTGAGCAGGAGGAGAGATGCTGGTCTGCCACGGGTGTCCCGATGATGAGCAGGAGTCCGATGAAAGAGGGCTTCCTTCTGGCAGCGTGCTCCTTTTCAAGCAGGAGAGCTCAGTCCCGATTGGCTGCAGGGTGAGCAGGAGGAGAGATGCTGGTCTGCCGCGGGTGTCCCGATGATGAGCAGGAGTCCGATGAAAGAGGGCTTCCTTCTGGCAGCGTGCTCCTTTTCAAGCAGGAGAGCTCAGTCCCGATTGGCTGCAGGGTGAGCAGGAGGAGAGATGCTGGTCTGCCGCGGGTGTCCCGATGATGAGCAGGAGTCCGATGAAAGAGGGCTTCCTTCTGGCAGCGTGCTCCTTTTCAAGCAGGAGAGCTCAGTCCCGATTGGCTGCAGGGTGAGCAGGAGGAGAGATGCTGGTCTGCCGCGGGTGTCCCGATGATGAGCAGGAGTCCGATGAAAGAGGGCTTCCTTCTGGCAGCGTGCTCCTTTTCAAGCAGGAGAGCTCAGTCCCGATTGGCTGCAGGGTGAGCAGGAGGAGAGATGCTGGTCTGCCGCGGGTGTCCCGATGATGAGCAGGAGTCCGATGAAAATTACTAGCATGTTGGACTCTGCAGATCTTCTTGGTCTGTTAGGTGCAAGTGGTTGGATGAGGTCAGATAGAGAGGAGGGGGAGAGCTCATTGCCAGCTTTGAAAGTCATCAGCAAGGTCTTAAAACAAATCCTGGCTTGAATGGGGAGCCAGTGTAACTTCTTCAGGGTGGTGTCACATGGTCTCTCCTGGATGCGCCAAAGAGTACTCGCGCTGCACTGTTCATAGCAAGTTGAAGGGGATTCAGGGTGGACCGGGGGAGCCCTTGTAGTATGGAGTTTGAATAATCGAAATGGGGAATAATCAGGGCTTGGTAAATGGTGCGGAAATCATCTGGTTCGAGTAACGGGTGTAGGTGTCTGAGGGATCTGATTTTAAAGTAGATCGCCCTTACGGTATTGGCTACATGTTTCTTCATGTTGAGATTTTGGTCTAGCGTCACTCCGAGGTAACGTATAGCAGGTTTAACTTGTAGTTCGGCATCATTTACCTTAACGCAGCTGGGTGGTATGAAATTTGGGTTCCTTGAGATGAAAAGAACCTTCGTCTTTTTGTGTTGGATTCGCAGGTTTTGTGATAGGAGCCACTCAGATATAGTGTTGAAGCAATTAGTTAGAGGGGCGAGGTCTAGTTTATCTAATGATATTGGCAAGTATAAAAGCACATCGTCAGCATATAACATGCAACTAACATTGAAGGATCTAATGATTTTGCAGATGGGTTGGATGTATATATTAAACATCAAGGATGATAGGGATGATCCTTGAGACACTCCTTGACTTTGTTGAAATGGTTCCGAAGTAGTCCCGTTTGCTCGAACATGCTGCCATCTTCCAGACAGGTAGGATCTGCACCATTCGAGCGCTGATCCGCTGATACCTTTTTCTCTTAGGCGGTAGAGGAGAATCTCATGGCATACAGAGTCGAAGGCTGCTGCTATATCTAAAAAGATGAGTGCGAAACCATGTCGTATGTTGTCAACGCCTGAAATTATATTGTTGAACAGGGCTGTGAGTAGTGTTTCCACTCCATGTGACTCTCTGAATCCATGTTGGGATGGATCTAGTGGGGCAGAAGTGTCAATATGATCCTGTAATTGTCTATGTACTACTTTTTCAATGATTTTTGCGAGCATAGGTATACTAGATATGGGCCTGTAAGACTCTACCTTTTGGGGGTCTAACTTGGTGTTTTTTAAAAGAGGTTTGACAGAGGTCTGCTTGAGAGTAGGGGGGAAAGACCCAGTGTTAAAAGATTGGTTTATGATGTTGGCTATAATAGGAGAGAGGTCACATCGCAGATCCTTTATCCAGAATGCCGGATGTAAGAGAATGTAAGAGAACTATCAGGTGTACTGGAATACCCATGCTTCTTATATTAAATATTTTAAACTATTAAACATTATATTAAATATTAAAATAGTAGGAAACTGTAAATTTAAAAAACATAACTCCATCAGTTTCACAAAATATTCTATTTGGAACATCAGAACTTTTGTGCTAATACCCAGGTTCTTGGGTAGGATCAGTATTCATGAAGTTAAAATCAGTCAACATTGGCTGTGATGTGCCACACATGAAGGATAAATAATAATAATAAAAGGAAACAGCATCATAAAGAAGCATGTTTACAAAAAGATGTGCTAGCTTGTAGCGTGGGGTTTAGTGTGTGGTTTGGGTGCAACACCAAACTCTAATGTGAGCTCCAGCGCCAGAAATCTCATGTTACTTGGGTTGTGTATGATTGGGCAGAGACTGGGCAGGAAGGTGGCAGAAGAAAGGCAATGCCAATGCGTTGAAGCTAACGCAGGCATTAAGAGCTTGTGCTACCTGCCCTTGGTGCACTTGTACCTCAATGGATATCATTAAGTGTGTCCAAGTACAGTGCAGCATCTTGGGCCAACACAAACTGCAGTTGGCTAGATCCACATGCCCCTGAGGTTAGCACAGGTGCTAGTAAAGTGACCCACAGTTGCATTATTGGCATGGATCTTAGTAAATATGCCCCAAACTGATTAAACAATTTCATCCCTGAAATGCATTTAGTTAAATTAATTTACTGTATAGGATTTTTCTGGAACACCTGGTATCCTCTAGATGTTCACATTTTAAAATGGGGAGAAAACCTTCTCAAAAGAGCCCTAATATTCCTAAGTATAAGTAAGATTTTAAAAAAACATGCACAAGATATTTAGCGGCGGTGACTAACATTTAAAGTGACTCACAGTTGCTGCTATAAATTGAAACCAGATATTTAATGCCAGGGTCATGTCTGGCCATCAGCACTGAATAACCGGGTTGGCTGGTTGTGATTTTGCAATCCATTCAGCAGGGATATTCAGCCACTGGCCAGACTGCAAAAGTTGCTAAAGTTAGGACAGTCATTTAGATGTCCTAACTTTAGCCAGTTTCCTTTGGGTGCCATCTCCTCTCCGTCGCCGGAACGTCCCAGTGAGTGGCATTTAGGCGGTTTTCAGGTTTCAATATCCTCCCTCCCCATATACGTGAATTAATAATCCGTAAATGCGGAGGTAATTATTGCATGATGGATAACACAACGCAGTTGCTGTCACTTCAATAGGTGGATTAACTGCATCGTGCTATCTGCAATGCAATTAATAAGTGATAAGGACCTTGTTTCTGCATTAACCATATAGAAAGATGTTAGGAATGTCCCAAACAGTTAACACAGAGACTTTGCATTGACCACATGGAAATTTGGCAATTATTATGAGTAACAGCAAATTCTTACCATGACTTTAGAGAACGGGCTCCATTGTGGGAGTGGGGAGCTTGGACAAGAGTAGATCAATTAGTTTGGGTAAGTCAGGAGGGGTATAAAATAGGGAAGAAATCTCTGGAAGAGATCCTAGGCCCATTTTAAAACGATTTAGAAGCCAAAAAGAGATTGAAGAAACTGATGGTGCGTCCTAAAGACAGAAACATAGAAACATGACAGCAGAAAAGGAACATTCGGCCTATCCAGTCTGTCCTTCCATACCAACTCTAATGACAGGGATGGGGGAGGGAAATCTGGGGAGGAATAAACTCTACCTGTGCATTTAATTTCCCCCCATTTGTTTACCTGCACACAAAGAGCTGCTAAGTAGAGGAATGTTTTTTTATACCTGTGAACACCGAAGCAAATTTTGAAAGGGAAACTACCTACTTTGTGAAAATTCACTGCAAACAAAACAGGTAGAAAGGCATCCATGTACCTTGTACCAGCTGATTTACTGCAAAGAATCCTCATTAAACCCATTGAACAAACTAGTATGGACAGAGAAAAATGACTCTAAGTAAGGGATGAGTTGAAAAGCTGCTCTTTTGTTTGGGGCATTAACTCTTATTTCCTGTTTTGCTGGGACTTTAATTTCTCAAATGAGTAACTCCTGAAGCACACATTAGATAAACTGTAGCCTTAGTGTTACCTCCTCTTCTTGTACCAGAATGTTTCAATAAATGACTTTCCCCTACAAATATATTGTCTATCAATATCAGAAAAACTGATAATACTTCATAATATATTGAGTTCATCAAGTGAGATTTAGCTGCTGGGGCGAACAATATTTCTTTTTCAGGGCTTGGAATTTCTCATTCTATCCCTCACTGCAAACTAATTCACTTCAAATAATTTTTAGAATGAAAGCTTTAGTGACATTATCCTGACATTTTTTGCATGAAATTGTTTCTTTTTAACTTGTCAGAACAACCTTTCAGCCTTCTATAAATGCTCTTGTGCTTTATTGAAAATATGATTACGGCATAATGTGCTTCACAGTGACACTGAAGTGTTATTAAGTTATAATTTCACGTCAATAACCATTCTACCATGAGAGATTCAAGCAGGTCAAGTAACCTTGTGATTTCATTGAAGGTTTTCATTGTGTCCTTCTGAAAAGGGAAATATAAGTTTTGTTTGGACAGCTTTCGCAATTCCAAAGTAGAATGTACATTATTGCAGCTACAGAAGCATCAGTTTTCATCCATTATGTTTCCCTATTGCTTTCACAATGTTTTCACTAACAAGTTGGGCCAAAAAGCACAGACAAGAAAAAATATCATTTTATATCTCTAGCCAAATGTCAATATTGGCAAAAATCAATGGAATTTAACAATGGATTCTTGCAGTCGAAGGTCGCAGAACAAATTGGACCAGTTATTGTTTGCGTATTCAATAATGCCTCTTAAATACATTTTTCTTCTGCTCATCAATTCTTTTTCTAGCATGGCAGCTCACTCAGCTCGCTTGAAATAATGTATTAAAAGTCCGAAAATAAAATGCAGTTTCTAAACATCAAGGGATATATAAAATACTCTGCAGGAAGATGAGAATGATGGCACACCAGACGTCTACTTTAGAAGCATTTTCTTTCCATGTGAACGTAATAACTTTGAATCTAATCATTTTAATTATTATTGATACTCATTATGAGGGTTATTTTATAACAGGATGTCTAACCTGTGCGGCAGATATGTACATAACTTATACAGGTTTTAAAAGTTTTGACAGATCAATGGCAACATGTTCGCACCGGCCTTTCCACCTCTGCACCTTTCCTCCAAGAAAAAGACGTTCCTCAGGGATCATCACTATCAGCCCTACTATTCAACATTTACTTGCAGCCCTTATGTAATCTCATCCATTCCTACAATATTAACTACCTAATTTACGCCGATGATGTTCTCCTCTACATGCCGGACTTTGCACCACTCTCTGCCTGTTTCGATGCTGTTACAGATTGGTTACACGCTCAGAAACTAAGAATAAATTTTAATAAAACAGAGGTCCTTTTCCTCACAAGAAATAAAACATTCATGCCACCCAGCTCCCTGAAGGTCAGGGACGCGGAACTCCTAAGCAAGCCTTCAATCCGGTACCTCGGAGTTATCCTTGACCAACAACTCAACATGAAGGCCCAGATAAGCAATATGGTTAAGGCAAAATCAGAACACGTCACCACCTTAGACAATTGCTGGAACCAGAAGATTTTCAGACAGTCTACCAAGCTTTAGTGACCCCGCATTTTGATTACGCGAACGCAACATTACACAGTCTCCCAAAAACCACCATAAACCCGCTGCAACTAGCAATGAATGCAGCCACCAGAATTTTGCAAGGGGCATCAAGGAAGGAACATATAACACCAATCCTAAAAAATCTGCATTGGTTTCCAGTCCAAAGCAGGATCGCTTTCAAGGTGCTGACTCTGACTTTCAAAGCCATAAATAAATGTTCCTCTACATCAGTCATAGACCTCATTCAGACTACACCCCCTAACAGAGTGAGAAGGTCAGCCGCTATCAATACTTTGATCCTCCCTAGGCAGATCACAAAATGCTCACAAGCAACCAGGACCAGAGCCTTTTTGCCTTATGCTCCTACCTGCTGGAACGCCCTACCCTCCTCTTTCAGGTCCATCAAGGACATCTCCCAATTTAGGAAACCACTTAAACATCACCTGTTCCTACGGTACTACACGGACCAGAGACACCTTCCACATCAAGCCACGTGCGATGACATATGTACACAACCCACGAGAAACAACCACATAAGATTGAAACCAAACCCGCCAGACCCTGAGCCCCCTGACAAGTAGCAATACATTCTCCCCAATGGCAACAAGGTCGCAGATGAGCCACTTTGTACTTAGTTGAGATATTCCATGATTTATGCTTTGAATCTACTTGTATATAGTTACACTGTTAAACCTGTTCATATCCCCTGCACTGCATAGTTTAATTTATAGTTACCCTGTTAAAACCATGTTTATTGTAAGTTCAGTGCAGACCTCCTGCACTGCACAGTTGTGTTAGATATAAACCGCACTGATCACAAAGAGCGCGGTATATAAGAAAGTTAAATAAATAAATAAAATAAAAGGGGAAATTATCCACGCACTTTCCCTTCTAAAATTACTCCAAGGGAACGAAACGAACATGCTTATACCTGCCCTGACACATATACAAATGTTTCAATTTATTTCACACACTTATGTACATTTGTTATAAAATATAAGTAAAAGTCCAAACTGAGCCCAAACCCCATCTCCGGGAGCATGTACAGCTGAAGAAGTGTATGCACATACCAGCATACAGTCTGCCCACACAGCTTCCTTAAGTTATCTCTGCCACTCTGGGTGGAGTGGAGAAGTAATCCTTCTGATCAAGAGACGGGTTCAGTTCCCACTGGCATGCCTTGTGGCCTTGGGCAAGTTGCTTTACCCTCCATTGTCTTGGAAGAAAGATCTGGCAATCTACTTCTACTCATACCTTACCAAGAAAGCCCAGGGGCTGCTGGGTCACCAGGAGTCAGCAATGACTTGAAGGCACTTGCACACCACATTGGACATTCCCACTACTGAGATAACTCAGCCATGTTCCCCCATACTATCCTCCATATCTGTCCAAATCATGGGGCCTCTTAGCATTACAACTATTGACAGAACTTAGATAATGACAGAGGATTCATAGTTATGAAGAGATGAGATGAGTACCAAAGATCAGGCTGGAGTCTCTGGCACTGCAGCTCAAATGGAGTCAGGCGCTGCCTAGATGGACCGCAAATTCCTTATCCACTGTAAAAGATTTTCTATGAACCAACACATACAACGAAGACAAACCAGATCACATGAGTCAAGGAGGAAAGTCAATTACATTTTATTAAGAGCGCGACATGGCCATTGTGTGTTGGTTTCTTGGACTTGTGGAGCTGTTCCTCTTCTTTCTATGGTCAACCTTGGCAAAGATGCTGTAAATTAGGTGGGAAAGTTAAATCTGCCTCAGGGCAGGTTCGATCTGTGTAGAAGCTTTCAAGATGACTGTTTTATAGGCGCATGTGTTATCTTTATAAATACTTATCTGTCTGCCCTGCCTTGGTGTCCTGTTATAAAACAAATTTTCATTGTGCTTTTTAGTTCATTTTGATGTGATGGTTGCAAAAGCCCATGGTAGCTGCTATAGTGCCACATAAGACACAGGGGGTGTTCCCAGCATTTTCCCTGCTGAGGGCTCGTGGGGTATCGGCTTCATGGAGGCAGCTAACACCACCCATTGAGGTAGTGATAGCTAGATCCACAATGTCAGCAGAAATGTGTAGCGACATGCAATTTCAATGCCTGCGGTAGCTGCACCTAGCCAGAATGCCCACCCTCCGCCCACACTTGCCCATCAGGGAAGACACCGGTCAAAATGCAGCTACCATGGAAAAAGGCCTATGGTAGCTGCATTTCTCCTCCATTAACAGTCTTTGGGTGTGATAAACATAGAAACCAGTGCTCTCAATTACTAAAGAAAATGAAATGAAAATGTGCGGCCCTCCTGGGCCATCCATTTCACAAGATGACGACATGCATGTTTCTGAAGTACTAAACAGCGGAGCCCACTACAGGCAACATAAATCTCAATAGTGTTTGTTATTATTTCTTGCCTGAGGAGCAGAGGAAGTCTGTCACACTGCAGGGCTTCAAACCCAAATACCAGGAGGTGTCATGAAATCTTTGATGCTTACACCTCTGCCCTACAAGTGGCAATAAACCTGAAACATTTGATGCTTGTTAGAACATAATTGGACAGTAAGGCTATGTGAGTAGCAGCACAGTTGGTGGAAGACTGGTCATGACAGATAAATGCTATTCACGCTAAATGTTATGTTACTGTAAGATGAAAGTAAAGCTCTCGGCTCAAAAGACTGGCGTTTCAATTTGCTTTCTCTTGTCTAGTAAAGACTAAAGGCTTGATTCATTAAGCCTTTTCACCCATTCTGCAATATATGCGTTTATAAAGGGGAACATCTTGAATCAGGCCTGAAATGACCGGCCATCAGACTACTAGATTCTTCCAGTAAAATCCTTCCAAATCACAACCAACTTTCTTGAATAATCCATACATGAAGCTGGCAGGTTTTATAGGATGTGGAGAAGGGAATTCACACATCCAGGTCAGGACCAGGAGAATTCCCATAATCTCTTTGCAAGAAGCTCTGCCATGTGTAGAACCTCTTATAAAATAAGGATAAGACTGCATGGCTCCCTATATCCAGCAGGAGCAGCAATTTTAAGAAACCACACATGAGGAATAATATAAAAATATCCCTCCCCCCATATACATAGGAGCAGCTTCTTAAAATTACTGCTCTTATTGTGCATGTGCCCTGGTTCCCCTCCCCCCCCATCACTCCCCCAACTTAAATATCTCTTCATGTACCCTTCTGGATTTCAGCCTTTACATGTCCCCCGCCACATCCGATTCCACTACCACCTAAAGCATCCGATCCACCCCACATAAGAAAACCACTCCCCCTGGCATGAATGCCTCACCACTGAACCCTCCCACCCCCCCACCCCCCAGCAATCTCAATCACCCATAGACCCGCCCCAGCACACCCTCCCCGATTCCCCTCGTGTGCAGAGGTTCTTGGTGATTAGGCAGTATAGGATAGATTTGAACAAAAATAATTTCTTCACAGAGTAGTATAAAAGCTGGCAGTGTCACAAAGTGGTTAGAAAACAGAGCTCTAGCAACTGAGATTAAAGGCTTAGGAGGAAACTTTCAAGAAGCTGCTTAACTGACATGTACACATTTCACCCCCTGCAAAGCAACTGACTCTTCAAACGCAGCCTTCCCAAAGAGATGGTGTTTGAAAGTGGGGTTGCTGCTCCATATGCCTGGAACAAACTACCCGAGTCATGTCGGTACATCAGGCTCTCTCTCTAGTCCTATTCAAATCCAAGCTAAAAACTCATCTTTTCAAGGCCTGCTTTTAGATCCTGATGTCCCTCACTCTTTTGCTCACCATTTATGTGCATCTTACCGTACTCTAGCCCCTAGTTTTTGTGTGGTGTTCATCTTGATAAGATTGTAAGCTCTGATGATCAGGAACTGTCTCTTACATCTATATGTACAGTGCTGCATACCCCTTGCAGTGCTATAAAATGATTGCTACTAGTAGTAGTAGTACTAGTAGTAGTAGTAGTAGTAGTAGTAGTAGTCGGGTGGCTATGCAGATAAAAAAACACACTTAGAGCCCGATTCAGCAAGGGGTACATCTGGGCCGTCTGGATGGACCCGAGCAGGATGGGCCCATTAGGACATGATTCTGCACCGTGGGAACAAGACGCGAGTGTAGGATCGGGCCCGGAGAAGACCTGGCGTGCCCCTGAAGTTGACTGAGGGACATCCTCACCACCTCCCAGCCAGCCCACTGCATTGCTGTCCCCAGTTACCCTGCCACCAGACCCACAACTAAGCCAGCCAGGACTCGGATCGGGCGGTGGGGACTCACCATGCCTGCCACTGACACTGCCAGGGGGGTGGCCAGCGCTTATTCCACCTCTGAGGTAGAATAATCTGGCCATACCCCTCCCCATACCCACAGGATGTACAGGACCGAGACTGGAATCAGCCCTGTATGTCCGGGTGCCAGTCCCGCCCATGCTCCTCCCACTCTCCACCCTTTTACTCTGCCATACTGGTATCTGTAATGTTATGTAATATTTCATTGTGTTTCTCATTTGTTACATTGTATTTTCTTTAGTCTTTATTGTATGCATTGCTATCTTATGCCTGTTTGCATGGTGTGATGTGCAATTCAGATCATTGGTGCACCTGAAAACATTTAGCACATATTGAATCAATTTAGCTTGTATTAATCTATGACTTACATGCAAATTGACTTAATGCATGTTATCAAAAAGTTCTAATGTGCTTTAAAAATCTTTTATTAAAATGCATGTGTGAAATGAACTGAAAAAAAATTAAAATAAATTAGGAAAAAAAGCCCAAATGAAGCAAAAATGAATTGAAAATATTTGCCCTATGCACATCCTTTACACCTTTTGGTGCCTTTTTGTGATTGTACAGCACCATGGGCAGTTTTCAGAACTATAAAGATTCAAGTTAAATTAAAATCTCCAACTCATTTGCATTAATGATAGGAGACTTTCTCACGTTAACTATATGATAGATTCAGTGGCATAAGTTCAAATGAAGGGTCCCCAAGCAAATTTTGCTTAGGGTCCCTTAGAACGAGGGGAGGGGGAAGAACACCTTTTTCTTCCACCATCCAAAAATGTAGGCAAAATCAAATGGCAACTGGCAAACATCACTCTCTCTGTAAAGTGCTGCTGAGAGAAGGGAAAGTATTTCCCATTGAGGGGCCGAAATTTCATATAACGTAAGATTTCAGTCCGCAATGGGAGATGCTGTCCCTGGCCTCTGGATGCGGTGGAGCAGCACTTTACAGAGGAAGAGGCAGCATGGCGCATCAAACTTCTTTTAAAGTCAACGTGAAGAAGTTTGCCGTGATCTACTACTGCTGCTGCCATTGCGGTTGGCATTTTGGGATTGCTGGGCCCTCTTCTGACCTGGAGTCCCCCGTATTGCAGGGGCTGCTTGGGTAGTATTTACACCACTGGATATATTATATATACTTGTGACAGTATGTCCAACTAATTAGGATCCTTAATTGCAAATCATTTTTATCATAGACATTGAATAGCTGAAATGTGTGTTAAAGTTGAGTGTCAACTTTGTTCAACCAAATACAGTAATATATTTGTAAAACTTTTAGAGGGTAATTTTGTAAGGGGGTGTCATTAAAGTCTAAAGCTCCTGTGTTAAGCCGCCTTTATAAATATAAATAGACACCTACTAGTCTTTATAAAATACTAGTCTAAGCACCCCTTTTACTAATGCCCACCAAGAATTTTCCATTAACTCGTAGACCTCATGTGCATTAATGGCAAAGGCCGCATGTTAGCTGTTGGGATGTGTTCAGTATGTCCCCAGCAGCTAACACTTGAGAGTTTTCACTTAAGTGAACCTGACATAGTAGAGCACACATTAGGAAAACCTAGATTTTAGTGTGAATATGCATAAATTGTTGTATTTTATAATTTATGCACGTCCTTATGTTCTCCACCCATGCACATCATCAGGAACGTGCACGCCATCAAGCAAAGTGTGTACTTCTATTTTAGTTACCATTTCATAAGAGGCCATTAATATGCATAAATAGCCATATGCATACATCAGTGACTAAAATAACCCCCAGTTTAGTGCAGATTTAGCACCTAAAAGTACACCCCACCCTCCATATGAAGAAGTAGGAAAGCTCAGAGATTAGTGTACTGCATTTGTATAAACCCATTCTACAATCATCCCAGAAACGTATGCAAACCGTTAACATAGCAGATGCTACTATTATTTCAATGCACTATTTGAACAAAAATGTTATTGGTGAAAGGAATGTTGGCTGACCACAATAAAAATGGTAATTGCAACCATCCTTTGCTGAATCAGTGGGGACCAGTTTTGGGGAGGGGGTCATTTTATCATTAATGCTATCACTTCTGAACAAACAAGCAAGGAGATGTTTGTCTGAAGGATAAAATAGTTTCATCATGGGGAAAGAATTTGCAGTGGTCGGACCTCATTTGTCTGTTCTCAGTTATTAGCAAGTTTCTAGAAGTCTTGCCTTGTGGCGATCATAAAATTAATTTTGTGCTTTCTACCCTCTCCCGCCTACAAAGTTGGGTTCTATCTTCTCAACATTTTTTAGAAAATTTATTACAGATTAGAGACTTGCCTATATTTCATCCATCTACAACACATTTCACCTTCAGCTTTCATAGGGAAGTTTGAAATGTCTTTACCTTGATTTGCATGTCTTACTTGCCTAGTCGCAAGAGCACACAAAACAACTTGTAACAAATTGCTATGAAGGGTTTTTCTTAAAATAACATTTACCTAGACAAGAAGAACAAAATAGCAGTAGGATTAAAAAGGAACCAAAATAATAAATACTAATTGGCAGAATGGCTATGAAGGACCTAGACAAGATTCTCAAGAACAGAGATGTCTCTCTCTATACAAAGATTTGACTCGTTCAAGCCATGGTATTTTCAATAACATCATATGGATGCGAATGTTGGACAGGGAAAAAAATAGACAGGAAGAAAACTGATGCCTTTGAATTATGGTGCTGGTGGCGAATATTGCGTATACCATGGACTGCCCGAAGAACAAACCAGTCAGTACTAGAGGAGATCAAACCTAAGCTTTCTTTAGAAGCTCAAATGACAAGACTTTTACTTTCATACTTTGGACACATCATGCGAAGAGAGAGATCATTAGAAAAAGACATCATGCTTGGCAAGGTAGAAGGTCAACGCAAAAGAGGAAGGCCAGCAATGAGAAGGATCGATACAATAACAGCAGCTATAGATGCCAGTCTGGTCTTCAGTCAGGCGGCTCATTGTTGACAAACACAATTTAGGATAGTTATCCAGAGGGTCTCCATGAGTCGACTCCGACTCAATGGCACTTAACAACAACAACAACAATGATAAATAAAAATCTAGGAGTTACATGATAAAATAATGTTTAACTAAGGGGCCTTTTTACTAAGGTGTGGTATAATTTTGCCCGTAATGAGCATTTTGAGTCAAAATCAACCTGCATTAGCAGCCACCACAACACAAAAATTGTCAGGGGTGGGTCCATCCCTTCCAACAATTACCACACAGGCAAACCCCTTGGCATGCATTTGAGCCCATGGCAATTACCACGGATGCACCTAACGCCTCCTATTGATGTGGCAGTTGCTGCAGCCACATCAGCAGCAACATTGGCTATTAGCACATGCTACTGATGCCTGTGCTAAACACAATGTGCAGTCAATGCCCACTCTCCATCCAACCCTGGCGAGATCCTGCCCCATCACATGATGTACAGTTAACGCATGCTTCAATGCATGGTAATTATCCCCTTTGCATGGCAACAAGTATCATGGGCCTGCAGAGGTCATTCACATCCACTGGGGATGTCTAATAGCCTAATGGTTAGAATAGTGGGCTAATCCCAGGGCAATCAAGATTCAAATCTCACTTAACTTTCCATTTTCTGTATACCCTCTGAATGTTTATGGCCAAAGTAATGTCAATTTTTAAAAAAAGTTCCAAGGATGAGCCAAGGAAACTACAGACTGGTGAGCCTGATGTCAGTACTGGGCAAAATGGTGGAAACCATTATAAAGAATAAAATTACTGAACATATAGTCATGATTTAATGGTAGAAAGCCAGCAAGTCTTGCCTTACTAATCTATTGTATGCTTTTAAAGGTGTGAATAAAGAGGTAGATAAAGGGGAGCCAGTTGATGTAGTGTATCTGGATTTTCAGAAAGTCTTTAACAAGGTCCCTCTAGAGATTCTTGGAGAAATTAAAAAGTCATGGGCTAAAAGGCAAATTTTCTCAATAGAGAAAGATGAATAGTGATCTGTGCTGGGTCCACTGCTTTTTAATAGGAATAATGAGCAAGGTGATCAAATTTGCAGATGATACAAAATTATTCAAAGTTGTTAAATCACAAGAGGATTGTGAAAAATTGCAAGAGGCTCTTGAGAAACTGGAAGATTGGGAGTCCAAATGGCAGTTGAAATTTAATGTGGACAAATGCAAAGTTACACACTTAGGGAAGAACAACCCAAACCATGGTTGCACGATGCAAGGTTCCATATTAAGAATAACCATCCAGGAAAAGGATCTGGGCATTATTATGGGTAACATGTTGAAACACTCGACCCAGTGTGCAGCGGCGGCCAAGAGAGCAAATAGAATGTTGGGAATCATAAGGAAAGGAACGAAGAACAAAACCAAGGATATTATAATGCCTCTGTATTGCTCCATGGTGGGACCGCACCTCAAATATTGTGTGCAATTCTGGTCGCCGTATCTTAAAAAGGATATAGCAGAATTAGAAAAGGTGCAGAGAAGAGAGACCAAAATGATAAAGGAGGTAGAAGGATACCACTATGAGGAAACCCTTAAAAGGTTAGGGTTCTTTAACTTGGAAAAGAGACACCTGGAGGGTCATTCTGAACAGCGAATAACGGGGATGGATGTCCCGTTTGGATGTCCATCCCTGCCATTTGCTCCCCTACTGGTCCCGGCTAAAGTCTCCCCATACGAACAGCACGTTTGCATGGGGAGGCCTAGATGGGGATGGGAGGGGGCATTCTGGAGGGGGAGCAAGGACAGGACATGGGCAGACCGCAACCCCGGACATAAAGGGCCGATTCAGAGGTCAGCCCTGTATGTTCGGGACCATGAACTTAGACAGGGGACTTATTCCACCACAGGAGTGGAGGAGTGGCCTAGTGGTTGGGGCAAGGTACTTCAGGCCGGAAGGTCGGGGGTTCAAATCCCACTAGAGGACAGCAACCTTGGGCCAGAAGGACTGGGGTTTCTAGTCCCACAGGTGCTCCTTGTGGTCTTGGGCAAGCCACTTCACCCTCCATAGCCCATGTTCCCTGTAAAATAGTTATCTCCAAGTTATAATGCCCTGTTCAATGTAATTTCAGTTTGTTCAATGTAAACCGCACTGATGCAGAATAGTGCGGTATATAAGAGAATGTAAATAAATAAATAAATAAGAGGTGGAATACGTCCCCCTGGATGTCGGGGGATCATGCTGCTGGGCCTAGAAAGACAGGTAGGGGGCTGCAGGAAGTTCCCGCCAGCCGAACCATGGCCATGGTAGGCTGGATCGAGGGTCTAGCTGTGGGGAAAGAAGGATTTTGGTGGCAGCCGACAGCCCCTAAATGGAGCCGCAGTGCCATGGTGACGAGATGCCAGGGCACTGCGACTCCATTCAGGAGCCTGACTGAGGTAGCCTGGCTTGTGGTTGGGCATGCAGGCCAATCAGAATCAGGGCCTGGCCTGCACGTCCAGATCATAAACCAGATTCTGATCCTGCGGGCACATCTAGCCCCCGCAAGATCAGAATTGGGTCTAACTCTTGGCATCCCACTTCTGATTGGCTGCATAGAGGGCTGGATGGCCAGATTGGAATGTGCCTCCTGAGGGGAGATATGATAGAGGTCTATAAAATAAT
The DNA here is from genome assembly GCA_033557465.1 of Ichthyophis bannanicus. NCBI lineage: Eukaryota > Metazoa > Chordata > Amphibia > Gymnophiona > Ichthyophiidae > Ichthyophis > Ichthyophis bannanicus. Next base: position 109,645,119 of record CM066049.1, on the reverse strand, counting down.
AAGTGCAACAGGTAAACATAGATCGGTTGTTTACTCCTACAAGAAGTAGAAAGACTAGGGGACATGCAATGAAGCTACAATGTAGAACATTTAAGACTAATTAAGAAAATATTTTTTCACTCAACACGTAATCAAACTCTGTAATTCATTACCAAATGATGTAGTAAAAGCTGTTAGTGTAGCTGGGTTCAAGAGAGATTTGGATGAGTTCCTGGAGTCCATAAACCATTATTAAGGGGACCGTGGAAAGCCACTGCTTAGCCCTGGGATTAGCTGTATGGAATCGGTGTACCTTTTTTTAGAATCTGACAGGCACTAGTGACCTGGATTGGTGGCAGTTGGAAAGAGGATACTGGGTTTAATGGACCTTTGGTCTGACCCAGTATGGCATAACTTATGAAATGTGTGTTAACCACATAACGCACTTTAGTAAAAGGGCCCCTAATATTTATTCATATAAATAGAAAAACAACACACTGTTATGTCAATCAGTTGACATAGTTCAATTATTTGGAATAGGTGGCCCACCCTTCCTGTGGAAAAAGTACACGTGTTCTTCTCTTAACATATACATGTTTACCCACATTCATCGGAGAGATTCCAGGCAGTTTTCAAAATGAATGTGGGCCTGATTCAGAGTTGCGACTTGCGAAGCCCCACAAGCCGTCCTGCCCCCATTCCCCCTCAGGCCCTCCCCACACAACAAGAGCAGCAGTACAGAGAGAGTCGGTGGGAGGTGGGAAGAGGTGGAATCTGGTGGAGTGAGGGCAGGCCAAGGCAGCAGGGTGTACAAGGCCAATTACGGTCACCGCCCGGTACGTCCTGCGAGATCAGAGGGAGTGTGCTGCTTATTCCACTTCAAGGGTGGAATAAGCAGCACAATCTGGGTGATCGGGACCAGATCCCTCCCCCGGGGCCAGGGCCGGGTGTGGCTAGCAATATTGAGCCACTGCTTGATTAGCAACATGTGGCTAAAGTAAGGTACAGCAAATGCTGGTCTTACTTAAGTTGCAGAAGCTAAATATCACAGTGGCTCAATATCTCTGCTGCCCAGCTAGCATCCAGGTTCTGTGGCCACGCCACATATTCAATGCCGGTGGCCGGATAATATCAAGGGGTAAGTTCAGCATCAGCAGCTAGCCACTTTAGACGTACGGGCCTCCTGTGCTGAATATCAGGTCCATTATTTCTTTCTCTCTAGCATCAGCAAAGTCCATCCCTTCCTTTCCAACAACACTAGCAAAATCCTGTTCCCCATTCTCATCATATCCAACTTATACTACTGCAACCTACTGCTTGTGGAACCATCTTTCTCGACTGAAGTCTCTTCACAAATACAACTCTTTGGCTTACCTTTTTTGAACATTGCTTTGACCATATAGCTCCTTTCCTCAAGTCATAAGAAGGATAATTGCACAACATTATTGGCACCCTTGCATTTTAGGTACATTGTGTATTATATCTTGAGAAATAATTGAAATATTCCTACTGTATGTCATAATATTTTAATAGTATATTCAAAGATATACAACAACAAAAAAAAGTCTGTGCAACTTAGACATAGTAATTTCTGAGAAAAAAAGAACAAAATATGACCTGGATAGGATTAATGGCACCCTTCACTAATATTTGGCAGCACAACCTTTGGCCTCCAGATGTTTCCTGTAGCCATCTATAAGTTTTGTACATCTGTCTGCTGGTAGTTTCTCCCACTTTTCAACTGTGATTTGTTCCAGCTCATGAATCATTCCAGGATTTCTTTTACCAATGGCAGATTTCAGCTCTTTGCAAAGGTTCTCGATTGGATTGAGATCAGGACTTATTGCTGGCCAGTTTAAAACAGTCCATTTTTTCCTTTTTAACAATTGAACTTTTGGATGTATAGTAAGTTAGAAACATAGAAACATAGAAATATGACGACAGAAAAAGACCACATGGCCTATCTAGTCTGTCCTTCCATAACAACTACAACAGTCCACTTTTTGCCTTTAGAGATCCTCTGTGTTGGTCCCATGCTTTCTTGAATTCAGTTACTGTCCTCATCTCTACCACCTCCACTGGGAGACTATTCCACGGATCCACTACTCTTTCCGTAAAGAAATATTTCCGCATATCACTCCTGAATCTATCTCCCTTCACCCTCATCCCATGTCCCCTCGTAGCAGAACTTGCTTTCAATTGAAAGAGGCTCTCTCCCTGAACATTTATGCCACGGAGGTATTTAAACATCTCAATCATATCACCTCTATCCTGCCTTTCCTCTAAGGTGTACATATTAAGATCCTTAAGTCTGTCCTCATATGCTTTATAATGAAGCCCATTAATCATTTTGGTAGCAACCCTCTGCACCGACTCCATCCTGTTCACATCCTTTTGAAGGTGCGGTCTCCAGAATTGCACACCATACTCCAAATGAGGTCGCACCAAAGACTTATACAGAGGCATTATCACCTCCTTTTTTCTGCTAGCCATTCCTCTCCGTATGCACCCAAGCATCCTTCTAGCTTTTGCTGTCGCCTTTTCCACCTGTTTAGCTACTTTAAGATCATCAGACACAACCACGCCTAGGTCCCGCTCTTCTTTAGTGGACAAAAGTACTTCACCTCCTATACTGTATTGCTCCCTTGGATTGCTGCAGCCCAAATGCATGACCTTACATTTTTTAACATTAAATCCCAGCTGCCAAATTCTAGACCATTCTTCAAGCTTAGCTAGATCCCTCCTCATGTTATCTACCCCTTCCTGGGTGTCTACTCTATTGCAGATTTTGGTATCATCCGCAAAGAGGCAAACCTTACCCGACAGCCCTTCCGCTATATCACTAACAAAGATGTTAAAAAGAATTGGACCAAGGACAGATCCCTGGGGCACACCACTGGTAACATCCTTCTCCTCAGAGTGAGCTCCATTTACTTGTACTCTTTGTCGCCTCCCACCCAACCAATTTCTAACCCAAGCAGTAACTTTAGGGTCCATCCCTAGGGTGCTCAGTTTGTTTATAAGTCGCCTGTGAGGAACAGTGTCAAAGGCTTTACGGAAATCTAAATACACCACATCTAGAGCTCTCCCTTGGTCCAACTCCCTGGTCACCCAGTCAAAAAAATCAATCAGATTTGTTTGACAAGACCTGCCTCTGGTGAATCCATGCTGCCTCGGATCCTGTAATCCGCTGGACTCCAGAAACCTCACTATTTTCTCTTTCAGCAGCGTTTCCAATAATTTACTCACCACCGAAGTTAAACTAACCGGCCTGTAGTTTTCAACCACATCCTTACTTCCGCTTTTGTGTAAAGGCACCACATGAGCCTCTCTCCAGTCCTTTGGCACCACTCCTGACTCCAACAAGGCATTGAAAAGGTCAGTCAGTGGAGCTGCTAGAACGTCCCCAAGTTCCCTCAGTATTCTAGGGTGTATCCCATCCGGTCCCATCGCTTTGTCTACTTTAAGTTGAGCTAGTTTCTCATGAACACAGTCTTCTGAAAATAGTTCAAGATGTCCCTCACTTCTGTTCTTATTTGTGGGTGTTTTCTGAGGTCCTGCTCCTGGTTCTTCATCTGTGAACACAGAACAAAAATATTTGTTAAGCAATTCCGCTTTATCCTTATCAGCTTCTACATATTCCCCCCCTGCACCCTTGAGTCTGACAATTTTTTATTGAAAGAACAGAAAACCATACAGTTCAGTCTGCAGGAGCTCTTATGCAGAACCGGACAATGCAGAAAACAACAAACATATGTTTTCACATATAGAAATACTCCCCTACTCAGCCCCCCCCCCCCAAACCCCAATCATATCGTACAAAACTAATATAACACCAGGTGAATAGACTGTGTTAGATACAAGTGGCTGTATGGAACACTGTGAATTGCAAGATTAAATATGGAAAAGGAGAAAGCTAAATCCAAGCACATGAACTATGTTCATCTGGCAAGTCACTCTTCCATGTGCCCTTTTCCTCCATTGTTAATTGCTGTGTCGGATCTTTCATCCTTGCCGTTTACCTAGAACAGACTTCCCAAGTCAGTGCATCATGATTCTTCTCTAGCCATTTCCAAATCCAGACTGAAAACTCCCTTTTATGAGGCTGACTTTACATCACTTCTGTATGATGTTTATTTATTTAACAGGCTTTTTATACCACTTTATCGTTTTGGTCAAAGTGGTTTACATTGTAACTTAAACTTGGTAATGCACATCAAACAGAAACATTGATAACTTGGATATTTCTGAGGCAATGGAGGGTTAGATGATTCGCCCAAGGCCATAAGAAGTGCTAATGGGAACTGAACCCTGGTCTCTTGGTACTTAAGCCAGTGCTCTAACCATTTGGCTACTCTTCCACTGCACTCTTCTTGAAATATAGCTTTAATATCCAGTTACGGTCAGCGACCATAGCACAGGAAACTAAAAACGTAGCTGGAACATAATATTCAGTAATTGACAATTCAAGAACTTCAGCAACATTCAAAAGCATCCAATTTTAAGTCTTCAGATTGCTCAGAGGCTTCCTTATTGGCTATTGGTAAATAAGACTGTGCTTTCTTGGAAGACAGAATATCTCGAAAATCAAGTTTGGAAGAATAATCTTAGACTGTTAAATTATCTGTCCCCCTAGAAATGGTGCGCAGATACTTCCAGGAGATTTTAAGATTCCCCAGGAGGGTCTGTTCCCCCCCACTCCCTTGTTAGGGCTCAATACTTGTCCTTGGTTGCTGAGCTATCTAGAACTCACCCTGGTGAAGCCTGAGGGGGCTTAGGAGATCTTACAGGGTTTCTTGAGGGTTCCCTTGAGGTAGTCACCGAGCGGACCACTATGCTTATTATGCTGGCTCTTGAGTCTGATAGATCATTAATTCTTCCATCTTATTTTAGGAACTTTTCTGAGTCTTTTCTTGCATCTCAAGTGTGCATTTTTCCTGATTTGTCGCGTGCTACCCAGCAAAGGAGAAAATAATTCCTAGGGTATCAGCCCAGGATTCTTTCCTTAGGGGGGACTTTTGTGTTAAAATTTCCTTCATGTCATATTGTTACCTATAAAGAGAAAGTGTTTCTTTTTTTTTTATCTAGGGCAGTTCTCAAAGTTCACTTATTAACTGAAAAATTTAGTGTTATCATTGTTGTGCCATCTCATTTTTGTTCGGTTTGCTACCGAAGAAAAGAACTACCGGTGAAATCACTAATTACCAGAGGGATAACATCTTGCTCTGAGTATGATGCTGCAGTGTGAGTTCTCAGAGGTGACCTCAGTGCCTTTGTACCTTGACCTAGCTCTTTCCCCACTCAGTACTTCCTTGGCAGATACCGTTATTGTGGTCATGCAGTAGGCTCAATCTTTTTCTGCTGTGTTTACTCTCCCCCTTGCTTCAAAGAAAAAGGCTCTGGTGAAGAAGAGTGATACGATCACACCACAACACATAATATTACCCATATCACATAAATATATGTGAATGTAACATGAAAGGAGTAAGAAACTGATAAGATCAAGGATATTGTGTCAATGTCAACTTGCTACAAAAAAACGTTCAAGTGCAGTCAATTTATGCCACAAACCAAAACAAAAAGGACTTTTGAATTCATGGTAAAACGGCAATATTAGTAAAACACTTATTTAGATCATGTCAGTTTCAGTTGCTCTGTTATCCAGATAAGATCAGAAAGATAAGAACATAAGATTTGCCATACTGAGCTAGACCAAAGATCCATCAAGCCCGGTTTCCTGTTTCCATCAGTGATCAGTCCAGGTTACAAGTACCTGGTAGGGTCCCAAAAGGTAGACCGATTCCTTGCTGATTATCCCAGGAAAAGCAGTGGATTTCCTTGGTCCTCTTTTATGGTTTATGGCTTTGTCCTTCAGGAACTTGTCCAAACATTTCATAAAACTCAGCTGCACTAACAGATTTTGCTCTATGTTTTGGCAATGAATTTCAGAGCTTAATTATGCGTTAAGTGAAAAATATTTTCTCTGATTTGTCTTAAATGCATAACTTTGCAGCTTCGTTGCATGTTCCCTGGTCTTTATTCTTTTTTGAAGGGGTAACCAACCAATTCACATTTATCTTCCTTTAGATATCTGCTCTCTGTTGAGGAGCCCAAATCTTTTGATCCTTTCTTCACAGGGTATCCTTCCAACCTCCTCTATAGCTTTTCTAATTCTGCTCTATCTTTCTTTAAATGCTGATTTTTAATTCATTACAGGGGAAGGGGGGTCCTATCACACTGCTTTCTGGGGATTTTTGAAAGTTCCTTCTCCCTAGTCTCTCACATCATTCTGAACCTAAGTTAAACGAGGGTGCTGCAGCTCCAATTGTGATCAGAATATCATACAAGCATCATACCAACATCTATTAAATGCACATACAGCATGAGCGGCTGAAGAGCTGAGACGTCAGATGAATTTCTTTTTTAGAGGGTCTGGGAGCTTAGAATAAAAAAGGTGAACAAGTTGTATTCTAGAAAGTCTGCAGATGAGGAATGAAAATATATTTGGAGAAAACAAACAAAATCTCAGGACAAGCAAAAAGAAGACAGCAATGAAGCTAGGAATATACAAGCTACAGATTCTATTCTCTAAACTTTGGAGCTATATTCAAAATCACTTATGTACTCAGCAGGGGATGCCAACCACGTAAGTAGGTTTTTTAAATTTGCTGGCTGCTGGATGAATAAATTTGGGTTGGATGGATAAATTACTATTGGGGATAGTTACTAAAGTGTGCTCTGGGAATAACATAAGATATTTGCCCCTTACAGAACAGTAAAGAGCAAAAATGTGCATTATTTTACCATAATGCATCTTTTTTACCACATCATGTTGTGAATAATAATGAGATGTAAAACATGTAAATACAGGCATAACACTCCATTATTATTCAACTAGAATAGCACAACTTCTGTTGATCACCACAAGTCATGCTGTTCCTTGGAAAAATAATGCCAGCGCAAAATTAGCATTATTTTTCCTGGTTGGGGACACTGGATACTAACACACAGCCCAATGTTCAAGGCTGCATTGCTAAAGGGGCCATAAAGTTTTAAAAAAATCTGAGTTCCAAGGGCTTTCTTTCCTGGCACCAGAAAATGTCAGGGTCCCATCAAAGAAATCCCTTCCCCACACATACCATGCCCCCCCCCCCGACCAACAATAAAAGCCCACCCACCCCCCTTAAGACTGCCCAATCCCTGGATGCTGATTCAGCACTCTCTACCTAACTTTACTATCCCTGGTTGTCTAATGGAACCCAGACAGGGGCAAGTCCCATCCTATCCAGGCCAGTGCTGGGCTCAAAATGTCATCCAAGACTCCTAGCGATAGTCTCATGGTGTTAATATCTAGGTTGGGTCTGTGTACAAAACTGTGATAGTGTGTTATAAAAGGTTCACTGAACATGGAGAACCATGAAATAATTTTCATGACTGACATCAGAAGAAATCATGGAACTGTCCAATAAGATCAGGCAGGGCTTTGCACATGTAAGTAGCATCACTTGATCTTACTACTTACCCTGCACATGTCAGAGTGGCCAATGAGGGACCTTAACTCCAAGATTCACATTTGATGCATTTGGAGGTGTTTTATTAACTTTAGAAGGGTAAATGCAAAGTCTTCTCAAACTCTCTTCCAGACCCAGGCACAAATGATAAGTTAACTTACAAAGTAGGTGTATGTGCCAATGGGGAAAATTTGCCAGGTATATGTGTATCATCCTTACAAAATACGGAGCACATGTGAGCTATAAAGGCCACCCAAACTAAGCCCAAAACAAGCCTTCTTCCTTTAAATCTGTGCATGCTGTAAGTAGAAGCTTTTCTAAAATCATACGTATGTGCTGAATGACATGCACAAGTCAGTTTTTTATAGATGAAAATGACATCGAATCCTTCCAAAGTCACTTCCTTTACATTTAAGTTTAGTTGCAGTAACAGCAGGTAGGCCTTTATGCGGGTTATTTTAGAAAACATATTCACGCTTTGGATGTCTGAAAAGGGGCGTGGAGATGTCCAAAGCACGGAAACGTCCCTAAAGCCATGTTAGAAACTGGCTCTGTGGATGTCCCCATGGCGAGGATGTCCAAGTCTGAATGGGGGCATGGAGTCAGCATGTTCAGGGTATTCCCAGAGCCCATTTTCAGAAAGCCATGTCCAAGCCTGCACCTGCTCAAGGCACGAATAGGCATCAGAAAAGTACTCATTTGTCAGACATCTGTAGGGTGTGGAGAAGGAGGTCCATTCATGTCTCCAATATTTTCCATGTCAGTAACAAACACTGATGGGGCATGAGGGTTCATATTTTCATTTTGCGACACTGCTGGACATCCCCTTATCCCAGCTTGCATGAGATGGACGTGTCCCCCCCATGATTTCCTGAGGGGAACTTCTATGTGGCCATTGGCTCAGACATCCATCCTGGGGATCTCTGTTACTAAAATCAGGCAGAGACATCGACATCCCTGACATTTCTCAGCATGTTCTGCCCTGGACGCCCCCAATTTGACTTGGATATCCTTTCTAAAATGCCAGGGGGAGATTTTCAGCAGCGGTGGCCAGCATAGTTCAAGTGGCTGGTCATCACCACTTTAACTTTGCCCTAGTTATTCAGTGTTGGGGCTATAACTAGGCCCCAGTATTGAATATTTGGGCTGCCCAGATTGCAATCTTGGAATCCAGTCAGCAGCGATAGTCAGCCACTGGCCGGATTACAAAATCAGCTGTCCTTACTTTAGTTGATTCGGGTAACTGGGCAGTGCCTGAATATCATCGCTGGCTGGTTAACCCGCAGTGCTGCCTCTGACCTCTGGAGGCAGCACTGCGGGTTAACTGGAATGTCCTAGTGCTATCTGGCTATATTGGGGCTCAGCGGCGGCACCTGAGGGGATTCAGCGGCATTAACCATCTTAGCGCCATTGAATATCCCATTTAGCAGGTCTGTTGACCGTGTGAATCACATTGAATATCCCCCACGCACACACTTTATATGGATATAATGGATATTTGGCCAGATGATTTTTTTATATGTTCCTTTTCCTACAGCCTACTTTAGATCTATCAAATGGTTATTAATCCCAACTTCAATAATTAGTTCACTCATTTTTCCTAATAAACTGACACCAATAGGAATAAACTCTCACCGCCTCCTAAAATATAAGGGCCCTTTTACTAAATCCTGCTAAGGTTTTGCAATTAACATGCATTATTAATGTACAGTAAGCGCAATGTCTCTGGGTTAACCGTCAGGGGCATGACCAGCATGTTTCCAGCAGTTAAATTACAAATGCATATGTTAACGTGGGGGGCAACTAAATAAATAAATAAAACTAGGTGGTTAAGATTTCATGTGAAGAGGTGCAGAGTCATGCACTTGGGCTGTAGAAATCCAAAGGAACTGTATGCGATAGGGGGTGAAAGGTTGGTATGAATGGACCAGGAGAGGGTCCTCGGGGTAATAATATCTGAGGATCTCAAGGTGGTGAAACAATGGGACAAGACAGTAGCCAAAGCCAGAAGGATGCAGGGTTGCATATAGAGAGGAATACCGAGCAGGAAAGAGGAGGTACTAATGCCCCTGTACAAGTCACTGGTGAAGCGTCACTTGGAGTATCTTATTCAGTTTTGGACACAAAGAATATAAAAGGACTTGAAACATTTCAAAGAAAGGAGACCAAAATGATTTAGAGCCTGCACCAGAAGACATATGAGAAAATAGTTGAAAACATAAATATGTAGGGCCCAGTATTTAGTTGGGGAGGCTATGCACCGCTACAGCACATAGCTGTGCCCACTGATCTCTAACCTCAGATATTCGATGCCGTGGTGACGGCAACGAATATCTGGGTTTACTGCATAGAGAAAACCGCTGCAGAGCCTAACCGGGTAACGGCGATATTGCACTGCTACCTGGTTAGCTCCCACGGGTAAAAGTAAGTGTAGCAAAGGCTGGCCTTATTTTACCCACAGGTCACTAACCGGGTCATGGTGCAATATTGCTGCTACCTGGTTAGCGACAGTCTCTGCCCCGATGCTAACTGCATAGCATCGGGGTCTGTAACGGAGTTAGAAGGGAATATTCAATGGCACTAGCTGTGTAAAGGCCACTGAATATTCCAATTTAAGACATTTACATGGTTTACTGGGTTGTAAACTGTGTAAATGCCTGTCAAATATTGGGCCCGCATACTCTAGAGGAGAGGAGAGATAGGGGAAATATGATACAGACATTTAAATACATAAAGGGTATTAATGAACAAACACAACTTTTTCAAAGAAGGGGACGCTGTAGAACTACAGGACATGAAATACAATTGCAAGGAGGTAAACTTAAAAACAACATCAGGAAATACTTATTTATGGAAAGGGTGGTGGATGCTTGGAATGCTTGGAAAGGGTGGTAGTAGGAGCAAAAACAGTGACCAAATTCAAAATGGCATGGGACAGACACAGTGGATCCTTATATAGCAAGAGGATGGAATCAAAAGAAGCTTAAATAACTTTTATACTTCAACAAATAGAGGGGGTGACCTGCACAATGTGGTGGGTACGACTACTCTGGCTATTTTATTGAGCAGACTTGATGGATCATACTAGTCTTTATCTGCCATCATTTATTATATTACTGTATAAGAAATTACAGTCAATGTGTGGAGTGACGCCGTTGCCTAGATGGTCAAGTCCATGGTTATAAGGTTCAGAAGAGACAGGCTATGTAGCCCCCAGCCTAGGATGGTTTCTGAAGTGGCCCAAGTTCTTAAGGTCAGTGGAGGAAAAGAGGAAAAATAAATTCTTAGGTGAGGCAAATCAGGAGTCCTGGTACCAGTCCCCAGCCTGCTTCCAGTTGAGCCAAAGAGGAGAAACCTGTAGGTCAAAAAAAATTGGAGCTAAGCAAAATGTTGCTGCTGTTTGTGCCATTTTGGATAAGAAACGGAAAGAATGAATTTTGTGGTGTTTTAACTCTTGTTCCTAAATGACAGCACACCCTTTATAATCTGTAATAGATCCTACATGTTTGAGAGGATATTCAAATGAGGTCTTAAAGGCAGCTATAGAACGGCCAGACCTTTGGCTTCTCATTGCTACCTCAAGTTGCCATCACACCATGAGCTGGTCCTGCACACTTCTTGCAGGAGAGCAACATGGCATCTTCACAAAAGGATAATAGGCCTAGTGTGTGCTCTAATAAGGCTGAAAATATAACAGGGTGCCAACAAGTGGGAGCAGACCAAATCTCCACATGGAGTTTATTTGGGGTTGCCTAGATACATCAGCCCTCGCCTTGTTACTCTTAGGAAATTATTATTTTTATTTGACCATGACAGTAGATACATTTTTGCTAGACATTGTTTTAAGACTGGAACAGGGGATGAATCAACTCCCATATTCTCAAACATGTACAAAGGCACATCTGAAAAGTTAGCTTTCTAGGCATCCGAGACATGGAGTGTAATATGATCACTGACATTAACCTAGGTGGCTTCAGCAGCTAATCTATCCCATCCCCTTATCATTAACTCCAGTTACAGGAAAGCTCCATACACTCTTAGCATTGGAGACTTCTGGGAAATAATTGTGCTGAATTTAATGACTCTTTGAACTTTCCCAGCAGAATAAGGGCAGGTTGCATATGTGACCTGGAAAGCACAATCCATCAGTCAGATTAATATGGAATTAGAATGTAGGGTACTAGAGACAAATTCAAAAATGTCTTAGTGCAAAGGTTTTAACAAACGTAAACCCTCCTCTCCCTGAATCCATTAACTAACCTACCAAATAAATTGATGTCAGATAGTATCACCAGTATCAAAGACTGTTTCCCCGTCTCAGATGAGAGTTCTATGCAAGAGCTGACTTGAGCTACTTTCTTATGTCGAAACTTGAAAAATTCTAGAGATGCAGAAATTACTGGATCCAGTTCTCCATTAGGAGTTTCTGCGTGATGGCGTGTGTCCTTCAAGTATTCCTCTCAGCATAATGAACAGTCATGACACAAGCATATTGATGCTTCTGGGCAAATCACCCAAACCAGTTGGCATTGGTTCCAAGATGATAGGGCTCTTATCATGTCCCTTACGCCCAAGACACACCAGAGCTATCGCTGGCCAGACAGTTTCTAGGAACTCCACTTCACCACAACATAATGCTTGTACAGGTCCCTGGAACCTCTTAGGCCCTCTAGGATCAAGTCTTCGACAGTGTGCAAAGATCAATGATACCTCAGAGCAGTAATTGAAAACAGGGCTAGATTCAGGGGGAAGGGGGGCAACAAGAGCAGGGCAATTACCCAGGACACCAGCACTACTCCTTGGAAAAGTTGAATGATGTCACTAGCACTGGTTGAGTCCACCCTTGTTTCTACCCTGAGCCCTAACATTTCTAATGCTAAGGATGGTAATTAGCAGCCCACTGTCTAATAGAGATTTCACAGACAAAACAGGGGTCCAACCATTTTCTTCAGGAAGTAGCTGCCGATATTCAAGAGCTCTTAGATATGTGGAGGGTGATTTCATAACAGGGCACCTAGATTAAAGCTGCCAAAATATCCTAAAGCTATAAGCTGTGATACCTCCCTGTGCAAACCTTATTCCTAGGTAAAAAAGCAAGCTCTTCACTTATAGCAACTACGTCACCCTTCGCCAGTGTCAACGGTAGCCAAGGCTTGGTTGCATACATCAAGGCAGGAAGCAGAGAGAGGGCTAGAGACAGAGTGAATCCTAGAACTAGAGATGCCAATAGTCGGGTAACAGATGAGAAAGCAAGGCCACAAACCTAGCCAGAGGTCTAGGGCACCAGCAGGCAGGACAAGGGTTGCTTTTGGTGACCCCTATTCCTTTCTGAGCTTGCATGCTCAGTCTCACGGGCTGACTACAAAGGGCAGAGTGGCCCACCTATGATGTGATGCCCAGGCAAATCACCCTGCTTGTCCACTCCTTGTGACTGCCCTGGTAACTATCAAACTTCATCTATCTCTGGGATATACTTCAGTATATAATGGTGTGTGCCTTTCGACGAGCAATTTTTCCAAATAGACTCTTTTTGTGCATACCATGACAGTCATGAACTACATACCTAAGGCAGGGTATGTTCCTTTTAGAGTCAGGTGATGCCCATTTTATTATGCATTTCAACATTATAATATAATATGAGGCTGTAATTAGCTAGAAATATATTTTGCCCCCAAAATTATCCTTTATAGTTTGTTTTATTTGGACCAAGAAAACCTCTGGTTTAATCAAATGGATTCTTTGGCTTGAGCCATCCTACCCCTGGTTTTGCCATTTGTACTTTTTGTTACATACAATTTGCTATTGATTTTTCCAGTGGCCACTAAAATGTAGAATTGTAAACAGATGGTTATGAAATATAGGTTCTTCATGCCCCAGACTTTGCGAAAAGCTCTGAGATGGATCAGCGACATGAGCATTTATCATATCAGGAACCTTCACAACCAGGGAGCCATCTTGAAAAGGACAGTGAGGATCATGAATGGGTCACTAAAGGCACAGTTTAAGAAAAGGTCAATGTTGTTTTAAGTGCCGTCGAGTCAATATTGATTCATGATGACACTCTGGATAGCTGTCGCAAACTGTGTTCAGTCTTCAGTCAGGTGGCTCATTGTTTATTTATTTATTTATTTATTTATTTGTTTTTATATACCGCTTTGTGTTAGAGGTAGATCATAACCTTAGATCATAAGGTACAGGTTGACATGGTTGTTGGTCCACGTGATCTTTATCATATAATAACTCTGTATATTCTTTCCACCTTTCCTTGATCTTCTCAGCATCATTTAACATGGCTCCTTGAGCATCTTATAACATTCCAATTTGAGGCTGGAATTTTTTCTTTAACTCTCATAGCTTTAGGAAAGCCGATCTTGTTCTTCCTCTAATTGTTGATAGAGTGGCACCCATAGCTAATGTTATTGTACTGATCCATCTCATTGCTGGCCTTCCTCTTTTGCATTGACCTTCTACCTTGCCAAGCACGATGTCTTTCTCTAATGATCTCTCTCTTCACATGATGTGTCCATCTGAGCTTCTAAAGAAAGCTTAGGTTTGATCTCCTCTGACTGGTTTGTTCTTAGGGCAGTCCATGGTACATACATTATTTGTTGCCAGCACTATAATTCAAAGGCATCAATTTTCTTCCTATCTTTTTCACTGTCCAACTTTCGCATCCGTATGATGTTATTGAAAATACCGTGGCTTGAACAAGTTTAATTTTTGTATGCAGAGAGAATTTTGTCTAGGTCCTTCATAGCCATTCATCCAAGAGCAATGTGTCGTCTAATTTCTTGACTGCTTGTTGTTTCTTTATTGATAGTTGATCTAAGTAGGTTAAAGTTGTCCACTATTTCAATTTCTTCTCCATCAACGATGAACATATTGATTTTGCCAATTGCCAGGATCTTTATCTTCTTTATATAAAGGTGCAGGCCCATTTTAAGACTATGTTCCTTGATCTTGAGAAGCAAATGTTTCAGATCATCTTCACTTTTAGCCAGTAATATGGTATCATCAGCATAGTGAAGGTTGTTGATGAGTCTTCCACCAATCTGCACATCTCTGTTGTCTTCATACAGTCGTGTTCTCTGATGATTTGTTCTGCATATAAATTAAATAGGTAGGAAGAAAATATGCAGCCTTGTTGTACACCTTTGCTGATTTAAAACCATTCTTTTTCTCCTTGTTCCATTTGAACTGTTGCTTCTTGATCAATGTAAAGGTTTTGCAAGAGAACGATCAGGTGTTCTGGTATACACATGCTTCTTAATGTGGCCCAGAGTTTCTCATGGTTTACACAGTCAAAAGCCTTGCTGTAGTCAATAAAACATATATAGATATCCTTTTGGTATTCTTTAGCCTTTTCAAGGATCCATCTCACATCCGTGATGATGTGTCTCATTCCTCACCCTTTCCTGAACCCTGCTTGCCCTTCAGGCAGTTCTCGTTCCAGGTATGGTTGTAGTCTCTTTTGAATAATCTTCAGCAGAATCTTGCTGGCATGTGGGATCAGAGCGACTGTGCAATAATTTCCACAGTCGGTTGGATCACCTTTCTTTAGTGTTGGTATAAACACAGATCTTTTCCAATCAGTTGGCCATTATGTTGTCTTCTAAATTTCCAGCAGAGTCTTAGAAGTATGATAATAGCTGTGTCAGATTGCTGTAATACTTCAATTGGAATGCCATCAATGCCTGGTGCTTTGTTCTTTAATAAGGCTTTCAAGACTGCTTCGACTTCTTCTTTTATCATCAATGGTTCTGGATCATAAGGTACAGGTTGAAACGGCTGTTGGTTCACGTGATCTTTATCATATAATAACTGTATATTCTTTCCACCTTTTCTTGATCTTCTCAGCATCATTTAACATGGATCCTTGAGCATCTTGTAACATTCCAATTTGAAGCTGGAATTTTTTCTTTAACTCTCATAGCTTTAGGAAAGCCGATCTTGTTCTTCCTCTAATAGTTTCTGTTTCTATTTCCTTACATGTGTCATTGTAGTACTTCTCTTTGCCTTGTCTTGCTGCACATTGGAAATCTCTGTTGAGTTCTGTGATTGTCTCTCTTTCTCCTCTGGCTTTAGCTTCTCTGCATTTCTGGGCAATTTTCAGAGTTTCTTTGGTCATCCATTATGGCCGTTTTTGCTTTTTCACCTTTTGTAGAGACTTCTCGCTTTCTTACAACACAACCTTCTTGATGTTATCCCATAACTCTTCTGGAGCTCTATCATTTTTATCTAAAGCAGAAAATCAATTTTTCAGGTAGTCTTTAAATTCCGGTGGTATATTTTCAAGGTCATTTTTGCTACATTCAGAGTGGCTTGCTCTTTTTCAACTTTAGCTTGAGTTTGCATACTAGTAATTGGTGATCTGTACCACAGTCAGCTCCAGATTTTGTCTTTATTGATGTTATCAAGCTTTTCCATCATTGACATCCACAGATGTAATCAATTTGATTTTTGTACAAACCATTGGGTGACATCCATGTGTACAGTCGCCACTTGTGTTGGTGGAAGAAGGTGTTTGAGAATAATGGATCATTGGTCTTTCAGAATTCTAGCAGTCTTTCTCCAGCTTCATTTCTGTCACCAAGTCCATATTTTCCAACCACTTTGCCACCTTCTTTGTTGCCAACGTATACGTTCCAGTCACCCATGACTTTCAGGATATCCTGTTTGCATGTTCTGTCAATTTCAGCTTGTACTTGTTCATAGAACACATCACCTTCTTCCTCTTCTACAGCTGTTGTTGGGGCATATACCTGACTTATCGTTGTGTTGATGGGCATTCCTCATAGACAAATAGAAATTAAGTATTCCCTGATTGCACTGTATTCAATTACAATTCTTGCAAGTGTCTTCTTAATTATAAATGCAACACCATTTCTTCTTTGTCTTTCATTTCCAGCATAGTAGACCATGTGATCATCGGATGCAAAGCGCCTGATGCCAGTCCATGTCAGTTCACTGACACCCAACAGATTGAGTTGTACACATTCCAGTTCATACCTCCAACTTCCCTTGGTTCATGCTTCTTATATTGCATGTCCCAATATGTAGGACATCTTTGCAGTTTCTGACTCTCATTTCATGTGCAGCCCTTTAAATTTACATTTGGGTATATGCAGGGCCGGATTTACCTTGAGTGAGGCCCTACGCCAACAAAAATTGTGGGCCCCCAGCAGGGGCGGCCCAAGGGGGGTGCGGGGCCTCACTTGCATAAATATTTGCATAATGTTACCATATACTAACTTTTAGTAAATGTGCCTCTTAATGAGTGTATGGATAAAGAAAGACTAAAAGATTTCTACATTACTATAATCCAGTGCCAACTGCCAGACACATTAGGAACTACTACAAACACTGCCCATTTAGAAGCCATAGCAAACCCGCCGTATCCTAACAGCACTACCAGGACTCACAAAGCACCATACTCTACCAATCAAAAGGCAACACTGCAAATATTAAACCAATACATTTCAGAGAACAACAATACATGACCTACTGGGGAAAGAGAACAAGTGGCAATGTCAACTAGGAATTATATAAACAGAACACCTCAGCTCAGTTACACATGCAGAACATAGACCATCACCAAACAAGTAATCACAATTTAGAAACAGGAAGACAATAATTAAACTGGGAATCCCAAAAGCCAAACTTGGAATGTACAACACTGTAGAAATAAAACTATACATTAATTTGCTCTTGTACTAAACAAAGCGCAGACGTTAATGATGCACATTTACCAGAACTGACATATTCCAATTAATAAATTCAAAATAAAGAGATATTTTTCTACCTTTTGTGCATTTTTTTCAGCTGCAATTGCTCCAGCCACTTTCTTCTGGTTTCTTCGTGTCTTCTGCTAACTCTCCATCGTCTGCTGTCCATTTGTCCTTTCTTCTCTCTTCTAGTTTTTTTCCATTCTCTCTCTACATCTGCTTTAACATACTAATCTTTCTCCTTTTGCTCTTTCCTCATTCCTATTTCATCCACTCAAATTTTACCCCTCCATCCTCAATCCCCACTTACTCTCCCAATACCCGGCCAATTGTAGATTTTTTATCCCTCCCACACAAAATATTTTTCCCTTCTCCATTTTACTCTTCCAGCCCCATCCCATTCTAATCCTCCCCCAACATCAGCTCCCTTCTAGTTCCAGCCTCACCCAGCATCCATTCCCTTCTAGTCCCTGCATCAGCCCATTTCCAGTCCTAGCCACCCATCAGCCCATTTCCAGTCCTAGCAACCCCCCAACCTAATACCAGTCCTAGCCCCCCATCAACCCACTTACAGTCCTAACCCCCCATCACCCCATTTTCAGTTTAAGCCCCCCCTATAACCCATTACCAGTCCTAACCCCCCATCAGCCCACTTCCAGTCCTAACCCCATCAACCCATTTCCAGTCAGCCCCCCATAGCCCATTGCCAGTCCTAACCCCTCCCCCATCAGCCCACAGCCCATTACCAGTCCTAACCCCATCAGCCCACCTCCAGTCTTAACCCCCCCAGCCCCTTTCCAGTCCTAGCCACCCCCATAGCCCATTACCAGACAGCCCCCATCATCCCACAGCCCATTACCAGTCTTAACCCCCCCCCCACAGCCCATTACCAGTTCTAACCCCCCCACCAGCCCACAGCCCATTACCAGTCCTAACCCCATCAGCCCACCTCCAGTCTTAACCCCCCCAGCCCATTTCCAGTCCTAGCCCCCCCATAGCCCATTACCAGACAGCCCCCATCAGCCCACAGCCCTTTACCAGTCTTAACCCCCACCAAAGCCCATTACCAGTTCTAAACCCCCCCCCGCAACTGGCCACAGCCCATTACCCTTGCTAACCCCATCAGCCCACCCCCCTCCTTAACCCCCCCCAGCCCATTTCCAGTCCCAGCCCCAGCCCCCCCAATAGCCCATTACCAGTCCTACCCACCCCCCCCCCCATCGGCCTAAAGTAAAATTTAATTTAAAAACAAAACTGCTGGCTGCCGCTGCGGGGCCCCCTCTGCTGCCGCGGCAGCATGGACTGACCCGCGGGGGCCCCCTCTGCAAGCCGACGGACCGACGGATTCAGCTTGCAGAGGGGGCCCCCCGCGGGTGAGTCCATGCTGCCGCGGCAGCAGAGGGGGCCCCGCGGCGGCAGCCAGCAGTTTTTTTTTTATTTTATTTTTTTAAAAAAGCTAATTTGTTCTATTTTTGTGGGCCCTTGCCAGCTGTGGGCCCTACGCCATGGCGTACATGGCGTAGAGGTAAATCCGGCCCTGGGTATATGGATATGTGAACCCCCTAAAAAGAAATCCAATGAACATGTGAAAGATGTGTGGTCTCTTCAAACCTCTTTCTCTAAAAGAAAAACTGCATTTCTGACAAACTCTGTAGTGGATTCAAAGAAATCCATCATGGATTTGCTCAGATCTATAGATCTGCTTCAGATTTCCCCCAGAATCACCATGGTAAGTTTACTACGCTGGGCTAATGGTTAGTGCTTGCTATTTGTAGCTACATCTTATTGAAAAAAATGGCACCTAGTTACAAATAGTGTGTGCTGCTAACCACTAACCCGGTTTAGTAAACTATTCCGCACCAAGGGGCTGGGAAAAGGGACTTAGATTTTCCCACCAGATCTAGGGAGCATCTGCATTATTTATCCGCCTGGCCGAATGTCCATGTATGATTTTCCATGTTTATCATGCATAGCCAAGGATATGAATTTACAAAGGACACAGTCCACCTTTCAAAATATACCAAAATATTCAAAAAAGACCTCACCCAATTTAGAAAGGAACTCAAGACATACCTTTTCTCCGAACACTATGAAATCCCATATCCCCAAGTCCAACCACACACCATCCCCAAACACTCAAACACAAAGCCCTAAAACCACACTCAACTACCCACACACATACACCCACCACATACTCCCACCACATACACCCCAAAATACTCCCAAGAGATGAAAAAAGGAAATAAATTCCTCCACACACACACATATCAAAGGTAGAAAACTCTGACTACCTATAAAAAGGTAGAAAAACTCTGATCAACACTACGCTACAGAAACTTATTAATGTATATAAAATGTAAATAGTTTCGACAATTAATGCACAGTTATTTGTATAAAGTTACAATGTTATAAATCTCTGTTAATAACTATTATCTGTATAAAGTTAAAAAATCTCTGTTCCATGTAATGTATACATTAGTATACAAATTTGTTTACTTGTTCCATGTAAACCGCCCCTGATCTCTGGAAGGGGCGGTATAGAAGAAATAGATAAATAAATAAATAAAAATATAGATCTAGACACCTTCAATACATAGTTCCGATTTTTAGTGTATTTTTACATCACAATTTAATTAATCATCATATCAGGGAAATTCTCATTACTATTTACAATTTTAAATATTATCTTAAGCAAATTCCACCATACAGCCAAATTTTCACATTCAGACATTTTTATTGCACTTTCACACATTTTAGTTTTTGATCTATTTGTCAGATAAACTTTGACAGAGAACTCAAGTTCTTGTGACACTTAAGAATGGCTTTGTATATATTTGTTTTTCTTTCTTGCATATTTGACTTAAAATCCACGGCTTTATGGATTTTCTCAGCATTCCATTCCACCTGATATCATGGATGATAATTAAATTCTAGTGAAATTGGGGCTTCATCATTAGCACTGCTAATATGAATGGAAAAGCTCTTTGCAGACATACACTGTGGGAAGCCTGCCTTGCGCGCACCAAACTGAGGGATGCTGCCACCATCCTACGTAAAGCTGAAAGAAAATACTTACTAGAATAATTTGTAATTTGTATTCTGTTCTGCTAAGTTCTTAGTAATATAAAAGATATGTTTAGTATTTCCTCCTTCCTGTTTTCCTCAGTTGGGGGCCTAATGGATTAAGGATGCATGCCAGGCACACAAAGTGGGAGAAACAACTTCCAAGACTGAAGCATCGGTTTTACTAAAATGGTTCAGACTACACCAACCTAATGAAAGGAGGATAATTTTCGAAAGCTTGTCATGGGTGTATTAAGTTAGCTCAATAAAAATGTATTACCTACAACGTTTTTGCTGACTTTATTTCCATATATTCAACCACATATACCACTGGAATTTAAAGACTGCCTGCAAAATCGATTTGCTGCTTTAGATACAGAAGAGTTCCAGAAGAGTTATGGAATGACATCAAGAAGGTTGTGTTGGAAGAAAGCGAGAAGTCTCTACAAAAGGTAAAAAAGAAAAAATGGCCAAAATGGATGACGGAAGAAACTCTGAAAATTGCCCAGAAACGCAGAGAAGCTAAAGCCAGAGGAGAAAGAAAGACAATCACAGAACTCAACAGAGATTTCCAACGTGCAGCAAGACAGGACAAGGAAAAGTACTACAATGACACATGCAAGGAAATAGAAGCAGAAACTATTAGAGGAAGAACAAGATCAGCTTTCCTAAAGCTACGAGAGTTAAAGAAAAAGTTCCGGCCTCGAATTGGAATGTTACAAGATGCTCAAGGTTCTATGTTGAATGATGCTGCGAAGATCAAGAAAAGATGGAAGGAATATACAGAGTTTTTATATGATAAAGATCAAGTGGACCAACAGCCGTTTCAACCTGTACCTTATGATCTGGAACCATTGGTGATGAAAGAAGAAGTTGAAGCAGCATTGAAAGCCATATCAAAGAACAAAGCACGAGGCATTGATTGCATTCCCATAGAAGTATTACAGCAATCTGATGCAGCTGTTACCGTACTTACAAGGCTCTGCCAAGAAATATGGAAGACAGCATCATGGCCAACTGACTGGAAAAGATCTGTGTTTATACCAGTACTAAAGAAAGGTGATCCAACTGACTGTGGAAATTATCGCACAATCGCTCTGATCCCACATGCTAGCAAGATTCTACTGAAGATTATTCAAAAGAGACTACAATCATACCTGGAACAAGAACTACCTGAAGTGCAAGCAGGGTTCAGAAAAGGGCGAGGAACGAGAGACATCATTGCAGATGTGAGATGGATCCTTGAAAAGACTAAAGAATACCAAAAGGATATCTATTTGTGCTTTATCGACTATAGCAAGGCTTTTGACTGTGTAAACCATGAGAAACTCTGGGCCACATTAAGAAGCATGGGTATACCAGAACACCTGATCATTGTCTTGCACAATCTGTACATTGATCAAGAAGCAACAGTTCGAACGGAACAAGGAGAAACAGAATGGTTTAAAATAAGCAAAGGTGTAAGACAAGGCTGCATACTTTCCCCCTACCTGTTTAATTTATATGCAGAACAAATCATCAGAGAAGCAGGATTGTATGAAGACAACAGAGGTGTGAAGATTGGTGGAAGACTCATCAACAACCTTCGCTATGCTGATGATACCACATTACTGGCGGAAAGTGAAGATGATCTGAAACATTTGCTTCTCACAATCAAAGAACATAGTCTGAAAATGGGCCTGCACCTTAATGTAAAGAAGACAAAGATCATGACAACTGGCATAATCAACAGGTTCATCGTCGAAGAAGAAGAAATTGAAATCGTGAATAACTTTAACCTACTTGGATCAACTATAAATAAAGAAGCAACAAGCAGTCAAGAAATCAGACGAAGCATTGCTCTTGGCAGAATGGCTATGAAAGACCTAGATAAGATTCTCAAGAGCAGAGATGTCTCTCTCCATACAAAGATTCAACTTGTTCAAGCCATGGTATTTTCAATAACATCATATGGATGTGAAAGCTGGACAGTGAAAAAGATAGACAGGAAGAAAATTGATGCCTTTGAATTATGGTGCTGGTGGCGAATACTGTGTATACCATGGACTGCCCAAAGAACAAACCAGTCTGTACTAGAGGAGATCAAACCTAAGCTTTCTTTAGAAGCTCAGATGACAAGACTTCGACTTTCATACTTTGGACACATCATGCGGAGAGAGAGATCATTAGAGAAAGACATCATGCTTGGCAAGATAGAAGGTCAACGCAAAAGAGGAAGGCCAGCAATGAGATGGATCGATACAATAACAGCAGCTACGGGTACCAGTCTGTCAACAATGAGCCGCCTGACTGAAGACCGAACACAATTTAGGATAGCTATCCAGAGGGTCGCCATGAGTTGACGCCGACTCGACGGCACTTAACAACAACAACAACAACCTACAACTTTTTTGCTGACTTTATTTCCATATATTCAACCACAATTCTTTGCTCATGTTGTGCAAATTAAAGAAAAGGGTTTTTTGTGTGTGCTTAACAATATATTCATTGGTGCTATAACCTTTAAACAGCGCCACTGCGTCTATGTATGAGTCCTGCCATCAGCACCAAATGCCAATGCAGTCAAATATCGCTCCTAAACATGGTGCCAGCTCCAATTTTGCCCCACTCCAATGCTGGTCCCTTTTTCTGTGCATACCATCTAGCTGTTTAACAAGATAAATAGAACAGTTTTACAAGTTAAAATGCTTAAAACTGATGAATAAGTCACTGGCTGGTGAGCGCATAATTCTCCTTGAATATCTTCCCATGAATGTTAGAGGCTCCTTTTACTAACACTTAGCTTGAGCTTGAGCTATTTGACACCAGGGTTGGCACCAGGCCAGCCCATCCACTAGGTGAGCTAGGCGGTCGTCTGGTGGGCAGCATCGCTATCCCAACCCTCCGGGAAGCAGCAGCTGAACTGCTGCTTCAGCAGCATGGAAGGCTTTAAAACGCCCACGCACGTGCGCACAGTTCCGGCCGGCCACTCCTTCCACCCTCCAAGAAAGTTGCATCGAAAGGGGGCAGGAGCAGCAAGCCGTGAACGCGTATGCATGTGGGCACCTAAAGGCCCAATGCAGCGCTGAAGCGGCAGTTCAGCCACTGCCATATCAGCACCAGGTGGGGGCAGTATGGCGGGCTGGACAGAGGTGCAGTCTTTTGGGAGGCAGTGGCATGGAGAGTCTGTCTGGTGTGGCAGAAGCCCTCACGTCACCACTGGTTGGCACTACCAGCAGGCAAACTAGGCAGTAACCTAGAGCACCAGCCCTCCAGGGACGTCCATTGCTGCCACAGTTGCACCTCTCGGGACAGGCATTGGTGGCAATGGCAGCAAACAGCCCCACGGCGCTCACCTTTAAACTTTGGCACCGCGGGGCTCTTTGCCTCCTCCCCCTCTGACACCTGACGTTGGCAAACAGGAAGTCGGCATCGGGCATCGAAGAGGGGTCTGACGCAAACAGCCCCATCACACCAAAGTTTAAAGGTAAGCGCCACAGGGCTGTTTGTGCCCATTGCCACTGCTGCACTTCCCGGAGAGGGGTGGCAGTTGGGCACTAGAGGGGGGGAGGGAAGCAAGGGGCAAGGTTTGCCTAGAGCACCTCATTTCCTTGCGCTGGCATGCTTTGCCCCACAACCCATAGGAATAAGATGGGCCATGCAGCAGATAGCACATGCTAAGTGTTAGCAAAAGGTTCCTAAGTATAAGAAAATAATCATTGGAAAGACTAATATCCATACATCTGTTCTTCTTTTATTAGGCTGGCTGTCGAACTTTTAAGTCTATCAGAATTTTAAAAAATGATTTTGGTCTAGGGTTGCTAACTGGCTCCAAATGTGCCCAACAGTCTTGATCCAGTCCTGTGTTTACCCCATTGCATGCAGGGACGTGTAGTCTTGCTTTTCTTATGGAGTGCAATGGAGAATGCAGAACTACATGTCCCTGCATGCAATGGAGTAAATCCAGGACTGGATCAAGCATGTCGGGTGCATCTGGAGCTAGTTGGCAACCCTATTTTGGTCTCCCAAATGTTTTCTTTTGCCCAGTAAATTCTTCTGTTCCTTTGGACTTCCTGCTCAATCATAACCTGTTATGGTTTAGGCTTTGCCCACCAAGAGCCTTCATTCACAACTACTTTGGGTATTTCCCCTACGTCATAACCCCATCACCACCTACCAGAGTCACTCTGATGACAGTCTTTGACCAGAAGCCACAGACTGTGGCTTGCTCCAGATCCTGGTTTATGTTCATATTGAGTCTAGCCACCAGATGTCACCATTACATGACTGACTCTCATTGCCTGTGGCTGTGGACATTGCCTTCAGGACATCCTCAGTCCTTCCTGACCTATGGAGCAAAAGCCAGGTATGGCAACTGAACTGGGATCTTCCATATGACAGTGCCTGACCCTACTGCTAAGCAGCTTGGCTGGTCATCACCTTCATGTGTATTCATAAAACAATTGTACAATTGCCTCATGTGCATTCAGGAAAACAAGAATTTAGCTATAGGCAGGTGGGCCTTATACTTTCCTTTCTAATGTTAAAGGACTATCCTGATGCTGTTTGAGAAAAGACTACAAAATGTATATGAACACTCAAACATGAATTATCACAAGCTTGAAATGTGAGCAATGGTACCAGTCAAGAACACTTTAACCCTGGCTATTGTGTATTTACACATATCTACTAATTATAAATAGGGTTGCCGACTAGCTCCAGATGCACCTGACAGGCTTGATCTGATCCTGGGTTTACTCCATTGCATGCAGGGACATGTAATTCTGCATTCTCCATTGCACTCCATAAGAAAAGCAAGACTACAAGTCCCTGCATGCAATAGGGTAAACACAGGACTGGATCAAGCCTGTCGGGCACATTTGGAGCCAGTTGGCAACCCTAATTATAAATGGTTATGAAAAGACATTTGGTGGTTCTAATGTTTAAGCCATGGTCACCCTCAATACTGCTCACATATCGCAAACTTTGCTATTTGACCCAGTTTTAAGAAAAGCAAAAAAATAAATTTGGAGTAAAAACTAGATTGTACAAGGATAGGGTGTCAATAACTTTTGATCTTTGTTGTTTTTTTAATTCTATACCCTTTTACTTTTTGTGTTTTTTTCTCTGTAATAGTTTTATCTTTTTTGCGTGACTTTGTGTATTGGATCGGCTTCCCTGGCTCTGCTTTTCAGGACAGGCTGAGGTTGCCGTGGCTTTTAACACACAGCTTGTAGGGACATGGAAGTCTTACTTTTCTTAGTTCTGCAAGTCCATGAAGTAAAAGCTGGACTGGATCAATCTGTCCCCTCAAAAGGGAGCCAGCTGGTGGGGGGAAGGGGCTAAATTCTGAACATCCATCAGGGTGAATTAGCAGGACAGAAGTGAGGAAAAGAAGGTCAGAGAAAGTAAGGAAAATATTTTTTTTGATGGGGGTAAGGGAAGAATATCAGAAAAAATTAATAGCGAGAGCAAGAAAATGATTTACAAATAGCAAAAGGCTAAGAATGTGTTTTTATCCATTTTTTTCATTTTAAATTATTTAGAAGTGTAATTAAGAGATTTGTATAACAGTATAGCAGAATGATTAAGAGACCCTTTAACTAAAGAGCAT
Organism: Ichthyophis bannanicus; assembly: GCA_033557465.1. Lineage (NCBI taxonomy): Eukaryota > Metazoa > Chordata > Amphibia > Gymnophiona > Ichthyophiidae > Ichthyophis > Ichthyophis bannanicus. The sequence continues at coordinate 109,619,248 of CM066049.1, read as the reverse complement.
TGGGGGCCTGGTATTCTTTTGGGGCAGCTATGCACTGCTATGGTGCATAGCCATTGCCGCCAAACTTTAACCCCGGATATTCAATGCCGGAGTCATATGCGGCCCCAGCATTGAATATTCGGGGTCGCTGCATAGCCCACAGAAGCTAAATCTGAAGCAGCTAAATTGAGTTGCTGCCCGGTTAGCTCCCATGGATAAACATGGGCCAGCTTTTGCTGCACCTATCTTTTACCCATGGGTGCTAACCGGGTAGCAGTACAATATTGCCACTGCCCAGTTAGTGACTGGTGCCGCCCCCCGGAATGCCCATGACACACCTCAGTGATAAGCGGTTAGCAACGGGCATGTAGCAGAGATAATCAAGGATATTCGACAACACTAACTGTCTTAGTACGCTGAATATCCTTCTGCGCGGCATTTACATGGTTTACAGGTCAATGGCAACACTGATAATTAGCATGCAATAAGTACCCCTGTGCCCACTCTCCCTCCCTAATACGCCAATTCGGCACCCTAACGTACGACTGGCAGTTAGTGTGAACATCAGCGGGTGTTAATTGTCATGCCCCCCTGGTAACTGTTAGTGGCAATTAATGTATGCCAAAATGCACATTAATTGCACAGCGCACCATAGTGAAAGGGCATTTCAGGAAAACCAGCTATCTTGGTGCATTTTCCTAGCGAAGTGACACATATTTGACATTTAAATGTGTGGCTTCTATTTTGTATTTGTCTATTTAGTTATTGAGGGGGATTGTTTTGCTTCTTTGGATTGGCAAGTGATGTGAAAGGACATTAGCTTTTCCGTAGCAATGATGCCCTGGGCAGCCACACAGAATGCACGCCATGAAAGTCTGCCCTGGATATAATGCAGCAACATGCATAGGTTCATAGAAACATCTATCAGATACGCAAGAGGTATGACCAAGAAGGAAATGCAGAATGGTGTAGAGTGTCCACAGAACATTTTTGCTAAAAACTAAATGAATTATTTACAAGATCTCCATAAAGTTAATCTACTTGGAAACATAGAAAGTAAAGTGAACAGATTTTAGGTGGCAGTCCAAAAAATTATATCTCACCCACAACTTGTTTGTTGGTTTTTCTTCTGCAAATCCAACTGGACTTACTGCATAACTATTACAGTTCTTCCCTAAATTATGATTGCAGTGTTCCACTCTCCAGTTGTGTAGCTGAGGTAGATCACAAATGTTAGTTGAAAGTCAAGAAACTTACACGACAAATGTTACTTTTTCTTTGTGTGGCCATAATGAGATTATTTATTGTAGATGGAAGCAACATAGTAGGAAAGATTAAAGGTTTTGATAATAGAGGAAAGCAAAAGCTTAGGACCTGTGTGTCTCCCAACGGCAGTGACTCTCAGGACAGGATTAATCACCCAAGCAACCATTGAAACTTCCAGAAGATTTCTTGTAAACCTTTAAACGATCGCCATAAAGCATATTCCTGCCTATGTAGCCATCCATATGGCTAGGCTCGGAATATTCTGAAAAGAGGCCACTGAGAATACAACACTACTGTCCTCCTTTTAAACACATCGCACAAGTTAATGCCAGTAAACCACTAGTCAATCACTTCAAAACTAAAATACTGGGGGTAAATTTGGGAGAATCCTCATATGACGATGGTAGCTGATGTGTTACTATCTGCTGCTTTGAGTCTCACTGAACCTTCGTAGGTTTCCATTGTAATCTTTTTCCACTGCTTATATTTCCACAGGATAAAGATTGCTGGGTTATGATCCCATTTCCCATGCCCTTCTAAAATAGCACATAGCTGCCAAGATGAAAGTAAATAACGTTATTTTCTATGCATTGTGCACCCATTTGTTGACTTATTAATATTCTGATGAGTCAAGGCAGATGTTTTGTGAGAGGAGCAGATGTTTTGTGAGGTCAGATGAGTGTGCTCCTGCAAAGCCCACAATGGGCCTTAAGGCCTCCAAATAGCTGCTTTGTCTTAGTCCCCCACAAATATAAGTTGAAACCCCTCAATAAATAAAAAGAGTGAAGTCCTATTTTCTTTTGCTGTACCTGTTTCGCTATTCATATTTTTATGTGCAACAACAAGTATTCAGCATAAAAAGAACCAATGGTCTCAGACTGAATCGGCAAACACTTCTGAGTTTTTATCTTACGGAAGATATATGCCTATATTGCATCAATGACCATATCTACAACAATTCTTTATAGAATGTAAAAACAACAACATTCTGACGTCTCTTCTGATATCACTTAGGCTCCTCCTGTTATTATCTCATAAAAATTGAAGAGATTGTGCTTATCTTATAGAAGAAAATGAAAGGCCCCAACGCCACCTTCCTGGTACCATTTATGCGTTTCGATTCTTCTTCAGGGGGTTGGTTCATCGAACAATCTTAGTAACTCAAAAATTGCAACTGTCTCTCAGGCGATGTGCGGTTTCTCTGTCCCAAAACAAAGCAATCTTTCCTGGAACGCCGCGCAAGTTGCTACGATCTTCTAGTACAGTGGTTCTCAACCCAGTCCTCTGGGATCCCCAGGCTAGTCAGGTTTTCAGGATATTCACAATGAATATGCCTAGGATAGATCTACATACAATGGAAGCCGTGTATGCAGATCTATGACTGACCTGGAGGTCCCAGAGGACTGGGTTGAGAACCACTGCTCTAATAGGTCCCAAGATAAGGAAAATGAACAACAAATTACAGAAGTACTAACTATTCCCAGTTTCTCAAGGATCAGAATTCTCTGAAGAAGAGCTATATAAAATAACACCGTTTCTATGGTCATCCAAAAACAAACATTACAATGTGTATTTATTCTGGAATAAAAGGTCTTATTTTGATTTGTTTAAAGAAGGGCCCTGAACAGAGCTTTATATATTTTTTAGAAAACCTCTCCATTCTGATTTCTATGTCCTAATACACTTCATGTCTTCGTGGTGCTGAAAGTTTATCTTGGTGCTAGGCACAGAGGTGAGTGCCAATGATAATTGCAAATTTTCTCTCCTTAGTGCGGCTGACCCTCCCAAAATAGTGGGACCTTTTATAATGACTCACCTAAGTTGAGCCGTCATGTAGGCATCTATTTCTAGCCTATTTTATAAGGATGCATAGGTGCCTAATTGCCTTTAGAAGATACTAGTAGTAATAGTGGCAGAAATCATGGCTAGATTGAGCAAGGAAACATTTGCGCCAGCTCGGGAACAGTGTAAATATACATGCCTAGAGTAAGCCAGTACATGCAGAGCTCATAACGCCATCCAAAATCTGCCATAGAACATGCCTGCAAATCTATTTCCCAGTCACATGCGTAGTCATACCCACTTAACCCTGGGATAATTTTAGAAAAGCCCTTTTATGCATAGGAATTTTGCAAAATTACCCCCTTAATGCGCTACAGCCACTGTTATATCAGTACAGCTAGAGAGTACAGTGGTGCTTGTGATGATGTAATGAGCTATAGACCCTGATAAATGTGTTAGGAGAGCAATAGACTAGTTTTGTGGAGGAATTGTGCAAGTTTGTTTGCCAGCAGAAAGTTCAAAGTACGTTCTTGGATCCCTGGGGTGGACTGTGCTTACTTTGCATTGAAAAAAAAGATTGGTCTGATGTTTATGGCCTTCTTCTCTCTCTATCCCACCCAACCCTAATTCAATTTAAATCATGAAAAAAGTAGAAAGGAAAAAGACAGCAATTTTGTTTTTAAATGATTCTGCATATCAGATAATTATAGCAAACTTCAAGTTTCTAACAAAACCCCATGCACACAAGTCGCTGCTCTTTCAAATGAAAAAATCACTTCCAAATCCTTTATGATGGAGAATTCTCTGAGCCCAGCAGAACAGTTGTAAATTCAGTCTCTGTAATCCACTCAAGATAATCCAGTCAGTGTGACATGGAGGAAAACCTGTATTTATTTCAGTCTTAGTCAAACTTTACAAACAACATTAACATTAGTAAAAAAAAAGAAGAAGAACCGTTGTTACAGATATTATGCTTATCTTTCTTTTCAAGAGTTGAGCCCTTAGGGGTTCATTAAGAATGTGCAAGACATTAATTAAACATGGGAGAGATACAAAATTAATCACTCTAAAGGGCTCTTTTACTAAAACCTAATGTGTTTTAATGAAATTAGCACATGCTAAATGCCATTGCATCCATAAAAATAAAAGAGCAGTGGGCACTTAACGCACTTTAAAACCTTTAGCAAAGAGCCCCTAACTGTTTATGGCCTACATATTTCTCGTTTGCAATTAGAAAGGAGTCAATATTCAAGATAGGAGTCAATATTGAAAAGGACTTGTCCAGTTCGCAGGACGTGCTAACCAGATAAGTCCCAGTGAGAGGGGTATTTAGCGGTATTATCTAGATAGTGCTGCTGAATATTCTCTCTGATCGCCTTGGCACTACAACTGGGGAGGAGCGAGCAGTTTTCCAAGCCGTTATCCGGATAACAATTTGAATAATAGGAGAGCAAAAAATCTGTGTAAAGTGCTATCCAGATAGCTGCTGATTGCTGTTGCTGACTGCTTAATCCGGATAGTTAATGCAGGCCAGTTTCTGAATATCAGTTCGGAATAGCAGGATTTTTTTTTTTTATCTGTAGAGGCCTGGGTAAAAAGAAACGCTGACCACTGTGGGAGGAATATTGCCCCCATTGATTATAGTGAACATTAGATATTATCTTAACAATATAAGCATGCACTCTATCCAAGGAGAACAGCATAAAACTACAGAAAATGGCATTCAGCCAGCCAACCTATTATGCTTTTATATTTCATTGGATGGAGTCACCACTGTTACCTATACAGTAGTTTTTTAAGATGAAAAGCTTCTGGAGGTAAACACCATCTCATTAAGGAGTGCTACATCCTTCAGTAGTTCATCCATTAATGCCCCCCCCCCCCCCCATTCCAAGTTAGCATATGGAAATCCAGCAAAGCAATTGAAGATTACTGGAATAGATATTGCTCTGTATTTCCATTTTATGGCATCTTTTTATGTTCTATAGAAAGCTATTTTGAATAGAAATGAGACAGCCTTTTAAGGTTCCGTTTGTATTATTTGCATGTGGCAAAAGCAATCTTAATGAGCTGTTAGGAGTCCTCCCTTCTCCTATTGTTGCTGCTAGATGGGGACCTATAAAGTATTGAAAGGCTAAAGGACAATTTATGATCCCACATGCCTCGTCTTCACCACACAGTTTTGCAAAAAGAAATGTTTTATTCTGGGATGCCCTGCAACTTAAACATGTGTGTAGTTTGTACTGAACTAAGGGGTCAGTATACTTAAAAGCGTTAGGCTTTTGCAGCTAATGTGGCAAAAATGTGCGGAGAGTGCAACGCATTTTAGACACGTCCACTATCCGCCAATATCGCGCCCACTCCAGCAGTCAGCATGGGATCTAAAGATAGTGCAAAAAATCGCATCTCCCATGTGCTAGCTGTTCAATAGCGCACACTATCTGCCCTGCTAACAGGTTGCACGGCTTAGTAAACAACCCCCAGTTTTGTGGTAATTCCATCCCTTGGCTACTTCTGTCTTTCATTGACTTGCACAAAAATCATTTTCACTCACATGTAAGCAAGCAGACACATTTCAAATATATAGTGAACATTTATTGTAAATACAGAAAATGATTCTTGAACTACACACATACAAAGAATAGAATCAAATCTGCTTCCCATAGCCTATGAGTGGAGGAATAACAATGATTACAGCAGTGGGCTGAGAACCAGGAAAGTCAGGGTTAAAATCCTACACCAGCTCCTTGTGACCTTGGACAAGTCACTCAAGGGCAAGATACAGACTTAGGGGCATGTTTACTATGCTCCAGTCTAGTAATATGGATTTGGGCTGTGCTAGATGCAGGGGGCAGAGATAGCCATCCTCCTGAATTTAGCACTGGTCATAGTATTAGTGCCGCCATGGGGAGCAACTATTGCCACCCACTGTACCAGCTCCCACCAAGTGCCCATGCTAACTGCAGGAGGACCCAGGCACCGCCCAGATGTGCACTGTCTGGGTAGCATGGTTTTGTTAGCACAGGGCCCGTGCTATTTTTTAGCAAGGCACCAAATGCATGCACTACTCCCGCCCTACCCCAGAGCTGGACTTTGGTAAACATGCCTCCTGGATTGTAAGTCCTCCAGGAAAAGGAAAATTCCTCCTGTATTTGAATGTAATTTGTCTTGAGATTCTACTGAGAAGGCATGAGCTAAATCCAAGCTATAAATAAATTTAGAAGAAGTGTCCTAGTGGTTAGAACAGCAAATAGGAAGCCATGGTTCAAATCTTGCTTCTTCCGTGAGCACTCCTTCACCTTCTGTTGCTTTAGGCACAATATAGATTGTAAATGCTCTCCGACAGGAACCTGCAAACTGCCCGTCTTGAGCTTAGATTTGGAGAAAAAATCAACTGCTTTTCTCCCCTTTTTGTGGGTTGGTAGCTCCTCCGCGATCCTTCGGACTTCCAGCTCAGTTAGAACCACTCCCTGTTAGGCTAGGGCACCACAGACCTTCATTAACAGCTGCCTAGAAATGTTTCTTCTGCCTTATATCCCTTCCCAAATCACTTAGACCATCATTACAGAAAGAATTATTGGCTGGTGGGGGGGGGGGGGGGCCGCGTTCCAGAACCGTGGAATTATGGGAGCTAAAACTGGCTACTAGGTTTCACAATTATGCAGTAACTGGAACGGCCATCTGTGAATGCTGTCCAGGTGAGCTGGGAATGAAACCCAGAACCCTCACCAATCCTTCCCCCCCCCCCCCAATTTTGCCATCTCCAAACCTCTCTTCTATCCTTCCATCTTTATCCTCCCCAGGCTGGGGAGAGCCTCCGCTCTCCCTCTCCTCTCCCCAGGATAAGTCCCACTTTCTCTGTTTATTTAACATGTAAATCTAAGAAATCTGCTGCAGAATGCTCTAACTCTTGAGGTGTCTGAGGAAACTGGGACTATCATTCTCTACGAGTGCAAAGGGCGGATTTGTCTTTTTTTATTTTTTTTTCATTTTATGGAGGGTAGTTTCATTTTGTTTACATTTTTCATTTCCTTTTGGATTTTAGTTTAAAATGTGCTATTGGCAGTACACACTGAAAGCTCTCAGCCAGACACCCCCTGCCCTCCTTGTCAATTAAACCCTTGCCTTAAACTTGTAAAAATGCTTTCCACTGGTCTTCACCTCCATCCTTCTCATGTGCTCCCCACCCTTTAACCTGATCCCTAGAGTTAAAACAGGGAAGAAGTGAGCCCTAGTTGCCCCTGTCCTACCACACTCTACTCCAAATAGAGCTTTGTTTTAAATGAAAGTACATCCCAATTGTTTTTTGCTCTTTATTCAATGATCATTAAGTTCATTTTTTCGTTGTTGTTGTTTTGCTTAAGCTGAGATTGCTCTCTTGGTATGTGCACTGTCATGCATCTGATCAGACAAGAAATAGTACGCTGCTCCTTTCCCGAAGAAGGACTAAAATAGTTTTGGAAAAGATTTCAGTGTTAAAAATGTCACATTGGTTCCTATATCCCTTCTGCCTCCCCTTCCCCTCCCCCACTCCCACCCCCAGTGGGTTCAGACAAAGACATTTAACATGTTTGCTCCTGATTATAGGAGATGGAAAAGACAATTGAATATTTGGATCAAAGACTAGGGGTATTATCGGAGCCAGTCATATCAATGGACAATTTGCTTTCCAACAGAGGAACAAATAGTATTGTAACCTTGCCATGTCTTTTCATGCCTCTGTGTTTTATTGTGCTTTATTGTAATTCTGCAAATAGTGAGATTAAGCTTCCCAGAGCTTCCATTGTACTGGCCTCAACAGGATGCTAAATTGCATTCTGTGAGCAAACGATATTGTGAGAATTCAGCATTAATAACTGAACGGACCTCACTCAAGATGTCTTGGGCTTTGTGTGATTTTTAATGGAAGTCCTGGAACGTGAGCAAACAAAAAAGAATAGATAGGTTTATGGAGCACTGCTTTCAGTAATCTGGAACTGGCTGGCTATATTTTCTAGCACTAAAGAGCATGGAACTTTTATCACTGCTGGCTTCATGTTTGTTCTCTGGATTTGATAATCTTTTTCCAAGCTCAGACAACTCTTGTGCAAGGTCAGAGAAAAAGTGCTCTTGAAGGAATCCTTTTTTAATGTTATATATTATTTATCTTTTATATTTAGTTTAAAAAAAATACAATTAATACCACTGCTTCCCATATCATGATTCATAGTTCTACATTCTGTGAGGCTTCACAGGTATAAATTTGTCAAAAAATAATTGCGGGTTTACTGGGTTGAGAGATTTTGATAATTTCCCTATTACTATGTAAAAAAGTAGGAAAAATAACTAACGTCATGAAGATTCAACAATAGGTTGAATCCAACTGGGAACAATGGAAGAAGGCCAGAGAACCAATCGAAAGCTTTGAGATGCTTTGTGTCGCAAATAACTGGCAACTAATCCATGGATCAAGAGAAAAGATTTTCCAAAGTGGAAGGAAGGCAGAAATGTCTGTGGATTACCTTTTTGATTCAAGGGTTGGGATTTGCATGTCTCATAACATAGACGCTCCCTTCTAAAATACTCGGGCCATCATGTCCTAGTAACTGATTCTTCAGCCGTGCAATTCGGGGAGGTCCACATTTCGTACCCGTGCACATCCCTGACCTTGCTATCTGTGCGGGCCCATCACCAGAACCAGTTACTAGGACATCCATCTTTCGGGGCATAGAAGGAGTAATTAAAGAAGGTACTTACATGTGCCTCCCTTCAGTGCTGCCACGCCCCCACATTTTTGGACGCGGTGCTCTGGACATCCCAGATTCTTCCTAGACGGCCCTTCTAAAATCCCACTTCTTACTGAGCTGCTGAATCTCTGCGGGAGCCTCCACTACACGCCCCGATACTAACCACTTAGCATCGGGGTATTTCGGGAGCATTCCAGAGTGACACCCGTCACTAGCCAGGCAGCCATGATATTGAGTTAGCTCGGTCCTGAGTCTGGGTCACTTAGAAATACTTGGCAGAACCTAATGGGGGGCATTTTCCTTTGGCTCTCTCCTGAAATGAAGAGATGGTGATTCTCAGTCTGTCTGCCTGGTTTAATTAGGACTGGGCTACATCCATCATAGATTTGCAATACCAATTTCTCTAAGAGTAGGATCAGAAGACTCTATAGCATGGGGAGGATAGTTTAAACTCGGGAGTGGTTCACGCAAATTCTCAAAAAAAAAATGCAGTCATCTAGAAAAGTTCTACCAAATAATTTTTGCAGGTTTTGTATACAAAAGATTGCAAACACTAAAGAATTTCACAAAGGCAGCTGGTTGGGCTCATCGGGCACAGTGCTGCATTTAGCTGACACTTAGCGGGGTGCTATATTTTACCTATTTCTTCAATGTAGCAAGATGGCATAATGCGTTTATGTTGCATCCCAATGACCAACAAAGACCCATCTATATCCAGGAATTAAAAACACTTTGTGAAGCTAAACCCTACTGAAGGATATTAAGCAGCATGCATATTCATTATGCTTCCAACAAGGATTGCCTTTTCATAACAGGTTATTGTTGCACCCCAGAAGACGACACAGGACTGTTTCACCATAAAGATTTCAGGGAGAAAAATCATTCTCAATCCCCCAAAAAGAATTAGCTTGCAAATATAGACTGTGAGAATCAATGTTTACTTCATGAATATAAGAGTAGAACCTGGCGCTGTGTCACCAGAACAACAGGGAAAATCTAGAGCAACTTTCATGCTTAATTCTTTAATGCAGTGAGTGGATTTATAGAGAAAAAAAGGGCTCTCTATTCTCAAGAAATTGATTTTAAAAAATGGCAGTCCAAAGTTTAAAAATGATGGGAAGTTGGGATGACAAGCCTCATAAAAATCAATATTCATAAGAAAGGGATCTTAAAGGAGGATCATTCCTCACATGCCTGGCCTTAGAAGTGAGGTTTATTATTTCATGGTATGTGCAAAATTAACTCATTTGGAGACATTACCCCTGAGAAGGGGGCGGGGGGGGGGGGGCAATCACATTGTACTGGCAAGAAATAAGTTTATATAAAGGACTCTTCAAGATAGCTTGAAATGGGCCAGATAAGTTATAAAAAATAAGACATTTTTTAAAAAACCATACTAAGTCAGATCAAGGTCTATTGAGACCAACAATCTGGGTCACAAATACCCAGTAGATCATAACTCATAACAGTTCCAGGAATGAACGATGGCTCTCCCAAGTCTACCTGGCTAAAAATATTTTTTATAGACTTTTCCTCCAGAAACTTTCCAAACCTCTTATAAATACTTCTACATTAGTTGCCTTGATCACATCCTCCAGTAACAGATTCTCCAGCTTAATTAAGCACTGTGTGAAAAAAGAAAACTTTCTATGGTTTGATTTCAATCTTCTCATCATTAGTATTGTGAAAGATTGAAGAATCACTTCTATCATATCCCTTTTCAGTTGTCTTTTCTCCTATCTGAAGAATCCTGACCTGTTTAGCCATTCTTTATAAAAGAGGTCTTCCACCCTCTCTATCATTATTGTCACCTTTCTCTGAACCTTTCCTAGTTCTCAAAAGAACACAAAAAAGCCAGGATGAGTCTGACTAAGTTCCATCAAGTCCAGTAACCTGTTTCCAACACTAGCCAGCCTAGGTTGCAAGTACCAAGCAAATCCAAAAAGACAGAACTATTTCCCATAGTTTATTTCCAGGTATGAACAGTGGCTCTCCAAAGTCTAAAACCTTTTATGGACTTTTCCTCCAGGAACCCGAACAGTCTTCTTTGGAATCCTTTTATGTTGGTAACCTTGGCCATGTCCTTTCTGAGATGGGGCAGCTAGAACTGCATGTTATACTCAAGGTTTGGTCACACCAGAAATCTATTCAGAGACATAATAATATTCTTAATTTTCTTCTTCATTTCTTTTTAAAAAAATCACTAATATTCTATTTGATTTTTTAGCAGTCACAGCACACTGGGCTGATAATTTCAAGGTAGTGTCCACAATGACTTAAAAAGCTTTTTCTTGGTTGGTGCCTTTTAACTCAGACCGCTGCATTTTGTATCTGTAGGTGGGATTATTTTTCCCTATGTGCATCACTTGGTATTTGTCCATATATTCACTGAATGAAAATTGTATAAAATAATTCCTGTGAATTCACTACTAATCTATGGGGTATGTCTACTAAAGGGCATTAGCTGCTACTGCAAGGCTACCATAGGATTAACACCCCACGGTAGCAGCTAACCCATGAAAAAATCAGATATGAGGTATTGCAAGCAATTTTCCATGATATCTGATTTTTGCATGGTGGATGTCCCTAGGGTTGCGATCAGGGCAGATCAGGGTGGGGAGTGGGGAGTGGGGAGTGGGGAGGGGGTTGGCCATGGTTGGCAGCCACCGCGCAAAAATGATTTCATGAGATAACTGCCAATATCAGGCCCGATCGCAGCAGCAGATAACGTGGGCTCTGCCCTGCAGCCAATTGGGTAAGTGCCACAATCAGGCCTCCCCTCCCCCACAATATTGTCTGTCCCAGAGTCTGCAGCACCGACAATATAAAAAATAAAAGTGTGGGCCCCGGATTCGATTTCGTGGTGTGTAGGAGATGCTCACTGGCCTGACATCGGCTTGGACTGCCTGCTCAACGCTGCTCTAAAGAGAAGGGAGTTTCTTCGGACATCTCTGGACTGGCATTGGAGGGAGCAGCCTCAGTAGTGGAAGGACAGACATCCCCCTAACTCTGGGACTTTAAGGTCTTGTCTCTCAGCATTCTCCCTGGATTCGATCTGGTGGTATGTAGGGGATGCTGACTGGTTCTGACATCAGCTTGGTTCACTTAGGAAGAGATAGGCACCAGTTCCTTAAATTACGCACTTAGGACCCATATTCAAAGGCATTTACATGGTTTGTAGAAGTGTAAACCATGTAAATAACGCTAAGCAGGATATTCAGCAGCACTAACGCACTTAGTGCTGCTGAATATCCCTGGGTATCGCCTCTATATACCCTAATGCTACACAGATAGTGCCGCTCAATATCCCTGGGTATCGCCTTTATATACCCTAAGGCTACAGAGTTAGTGCTGCTGAATATCCCTGGGTATCGCCTCTATATACCCTAATGCTACGCAGTTAGTGCCGCTCAATATCCCTGGGTATCGCCTCTATATACCCTAATGCTACAGAGTTAGTGCTGCTGAATATCCCTGGGTATCGCCTCTATATACCCTAATGCTACGCAGATAGTGCCGCTCAATATCCCTGGGTATCGCTTCTATATGCCCTAATACTACAGAGTTAGTGCTGCTGAATATCCCTGGGTATCGCCTCTATATGCCCTAATGCTACGCAGTTAGTGCTGCTGAATATCCCTGGGTATCGCATTTATATACCCTAAGGCTACGCAGTTAGTGCTGCTGAATATCCCTGGGTATCGCCTCTATATGCCCTAATGCTACGGAGTTAGTGCTGCTGAATATCCCTGAGTATCGCCTCTATATGCCCTAATGCTACAGAGTTAGTGCTGCTGAGTATCCTTGGATATCGCCTCTATATACCCTAATGCTACAGAGTTAGTGCTGCTGAATATCCCTGGGTATCGCCTCTATATGCCCTAATGCTACGCAGTTAGTGCTGCTGAGTATCCCTGGATATCGTCTCTATATGCCCTAATGCTACGGAGTTAGTGCTGCTGAATATCTCTGGGTATCGCCTCTATATGCCCTAATGCTACGGAGTTAGTGCTGCTGAATATCCCTGGGTATCGCCTCTATATGCCCTAATGCTACGGAGTTAGTGCTGCTGAACATCTCTGGGTATCGCCTCTATATGCCCTAATGCTACAGAGTTAGTGCTGCTGAATATCCCTGGATATCGCCTCTATATGCCCTAATGCTACGGAGTTAGTGCTGCTGAATATCCCTGGATATCGCCTCTATATGCCCTAATGCTACGGAGTTAGTGCTGCTGAATATCTCTGGGTATCGCCTCTATATGCCCTAATGCTACGCAGTTAGTGCTGCTGAATATCCCTGGGTATCGCCTCTATATACCCTAATGCTACGCAGTTAGTGCCGCTGAATATCCCTGGGTATCACCTCTATATACACCCTAATGCTACAGAGTTAGTGCTGCTGAATATCCCTGGGTATCGCCTCTATATGCCCTAATGCTACGGAGTTAGTGCTGCTGAATATCTCTGGGTATCGCCTCTATATGCCCTAATGCTACAGAGTTAGTGCTGCTGAATATCCCTGGGTATCGCCTCTATATACCCTAAGGCTACAGAGTTAGTGCTGCTGAGTATCCCTGGATATCGCCTCTATATGCCCTAATGCTACAGAGTTAGTGCTGCTGAGTATCCCTGGATATCGCCTCTATATACCCTAATGCTACGCAGTTAGTGCTGCTGAATATCCCTGGGTATCGCCTCTATATGCCCTAATGCTACGGAGTTAGTGCTGCTGAATATCTCTGGGTATCGCCTCTATATGCCCTAATGCTACGGAGTTAGTGCTGCTGAATATCCCTGGGTATCGCCTCTATATGCCCTAATGCTACGGAGTTAGTGCTGCTGAATATCTCTGGGTATCGCCTCTATATGCCCTAATGCTATGCAGTTAGTGCTGCTGAATATCCCTGGGCATCGCCTCTATATACCCTAATGCTACGCAGTTAGTGCTGCTGAATATCCCTGGGTATCGCCTCTATATGCCCTAATGCTACGCAGTTAGTGCTGCTGAATATCCCTGGGTATCGCCTCTATATGCCCTAATGCTACGGAGTTAGTGTTGCTGAATATCCCTGGGTATCGCCTCTATATACCCTAATGCTACGGAGTTAGTGCTGCTGAATATCCCTGGGTATCGCCTCTACCCTAATGCTACGCAGTTAGTGCTGCTGAGTATCCCTGGATATCGCCTCTATATACCCTAATGCTACGCAGATAGTGCTGCTCAATATCCCTGGGTATCACCTCTATATACCCTAATGCTACGCAGTTAGTGCTGCTGAATATCCCTGGGTATCGCCTCTATATACCCTAATGCTACAGAGTTAGTGCTGCTGAATATCCCTGGGTATCGCCTCTATATACCCTAATGCTACGCAGATAGTGCTGCTGAATATCCCTGGATATCGCCTCTATATACCCTAATGCTACAGAGTTAGCGCTGCTGAGTATCCCTGGATATCGCCTCTATATACCCTAATGCTATGAAGTTAGTGCTGCTGAATATCCCTGGGTATCGCCTCTACCCTAATGCTACGCAGTTAGTGCCACTGAATATCCCTGGGTATCGCCTCTATATACCCTAATGCTACGCAGTTAGTGCTGCTGAATATCCCTGGGTATCGCCTCTATATACCCTAATGCTACGCAGTTAGTGCCGCTGAATATCCCTGGGTATCACCTCTATATACCCTAATGCTACGGAGTTAGTGCTGCTGAATATCTCTGGGTATCGCCTCTATATACCCTAATGCTACGGAGTTAGTGCTGCTGAATATCCCTGGGCATCGCCTCTATATACCCTAATGCTACGCAGTTAGTGCTGCTGAATATCCCTGGGTATCGCCTCTATATGCTCTAATGCTACGCAGTTAGTGCTGCTGAATATCCCTGGGCATCGCCTCTATATACCCTAATGCTACGCAGTTAGTGCTGCTGAATATCCCTGGGTATCGCCTCTATATGCCCTAATGCTACGCAGTTAGTGCCGCTGAATATCCCTGGGTATCGCCTCTATATAGCCTAATGCTACGCAGTTAGTGCTGCTGAATATCCCTGGGTATCGCCTCTATATACTCTAATGCTACGCAGTTAGTGCTGCTGAATATCCCTGGGTATCGCCTCTATATGCCCTAATGCTACGCAGATAGTGCTGCTGAATATCCCTGGGTATCGCCTCTACCCTAATGCTACGCAGTTAGTGCTGCTGAATATCCCTGGGTATCGCCTCTATATGCCCTAATGCTACAGAGTTAGCGCTGCTGAGTATCCCTGCATATCGCCTCTATATGCCCTAATGCTACGCAGTTAGTGCTGCTGAATATCCCTGGATATCGCCTCTATATACCCTAATGCTACAGAGTTAGTGCTGCTGAGTATTCCTGGATATCGCCTCTATATACCCTAAGGCTACGCAGTTAGTGCTGCTGAATATCCCTGGGTATCGCCTCTATATGCCCTAATGCTACGGAGTTAGTGCTGCTGAATATCCCTGGGTATCGCCTCTACCCTAATGCTACGCAGTTAGTGCTGCTGAGTATCCCTGGATATCGCCTCTATATACCCTAATGCTACGCAGATAGTGCTGCTGAATATCCCTGGGTATCACCTCTATATACCCTAATGCTACGCAGTTAGTGCTGCTGAATATCCCTGGGTATCGCCTCTATATACCCTAATGCTACAGAGTTAGTGCTGCTGAATATCCCTGGGTATCGCCTCTATATACCCTAATGCTACGCAGATAGTGCTGCTGAATATCCCTGGATATCGCCTCTATATACCCTAATGCTACAGAGTTAGCGCTGCTGAGTATCCCTGGATATCGCCTCTATATACCCTAATGCTACGAAGTTAGTGCTGCTGAATATCCCTGGGTATCGCCTCTACCCTAATGCTACGCAGTTAGTGCCGCTGAATATCCCTGGGTATCGCCTCTATATACCCTAATGCTACGCAGTTAGTGCTGCTGAATATCCCTGGGTATCGCCTCTATATACCCTAATGCTACGCAGTTAGTGCCGCTGAATATCCCTGGGTATCACCTCTATATACCCTAATGCTACGGAGTTAGTGCTGCTGAATATCTCTGGGTATCGCCTCTATATACCCTAATGCTACGGAGTTAGTGCTGCTGAATATCCCTGGGCATCTCCTCTATATACCCTAATGCTACGCAGTTAGTGCTGCTGAATATCCCTGGGTATCGCCTCTATATGCTCTAATGCTACGCAGTTAGTGCTGCTGAATATCCCTGGGCATCGCCTCTATATACCCTAATGCTACGCAGTTAGTGCTGCTGAATATCCCTGGGTATCGCCTCTATATGCTCTAATGCTATGCAGTTAGTGCTGCTGAATATCCCTGGGCATCGCCTCTATATACCCTAATGCTACGCAGTTAGTGCTGCTGAATATCCCTGGGTATCGCCTCTATATGCTCTAATGCTACGCAGTTAGTGCTGCTGAATATCCCTGGGTATCGCCTCTATATGCCCTAATGCTACGCAGTTAGTGCCGCTGAATATCCCTGGGTATCGCCTCTATATAGCCTAATGCTACGCAGTTAGTGCTGCTGAATATCCCTGGGTATCGCCTCTATATACTCTAATGCTACGCAGTTAGTGCTGCTGAATATCCCTGGGTATCGCCTCTATATGCCCTAATGCTACGCAGATAGTGCTGCTGAATATCCCTGGGTATCGCCTCTACCCTCATGCTACGCAGTTAGTGCTGCTGAATATCCCTGGGTATCGCCTCTATATGCCCTAATGCTACAGAGTTAGCGCTGCTGAGTATCCCTGCATATCGCCTCTATATGCCCTAATGCTACGCAGTTAGTGCTGCTGAATATCCCTGGATATCGCCTCTATATACCCTAATGCTACAGAGTTAGTGCTGCTGAGTATTCCTGGATATCGCCTCTATATACCCTAAGGCTACGCAGTTAGTGCTGCTGAATATCCCTGGGTATCGCCTCTATATGCCCTAATGCTACGGAGTTAGTGCTGCTGAATATCCCTGGATATCGCCTCTATATGCCCTAATGCTACGCAGTTAGTGCCGCTGAATATCCCTGGGTATCGCCTCTATATGCCCTAATGCTACGGAGTTAGTGCTGCTGAATATCCCTGAGTATCGCCTCTATATAGCCTAATGCTACGCAGTTAGTGCTGCTGAATATCCCTGGATATCGCCTCTATATACCCTAATGCTACGCAGTTAGTGCTGCTGAATATCCCTGAGTATCGCCTCTATATAGCCTAATGCTACGCAGTTAGTGCTGCTGAATATCCCTGGATATCGCCTCTATATAGCCTAATGCTACGCAGTTAGTGCTGCTGAATATCCCTGGATATCGCCTCTATATACCCTAATGCTACGCAGTTAGTGCTGCTGAATATCCCTGAGTATCGCCTCTATATAGCCTAATGCTACGCAGTTAGTGCTGCTGAATATCCCTGGATATCGCCTCTATATACCCTAATGCTACGCAGTTAGTGCTGCTGAATATCCCTGGATATCGCCTCTATATGCCCTAATGCTACGCAGTTAGTGCCGCTGAATATCCCTGGGTAACACCTCTATATACCCTAATGCTACGGAGTTAGTGCCGCTGAATATCCCTGGGTATCGCCTCTATATACCCTAATGCTATGCAGTTAGTGCTGCTGAATATCCCTGGGCATCGCCTCTATATACCCTAATGCTACGCAGTTAGTGCTGCTGAATATCCCTGGGTATCGCCTCTATATACCCTAATGCTATGCAGTTAGTGCTGCTGAATATCCCTGGGCATCGCCTCTATATACCCTAATGCTACGCAGTTAGTGCTGCTGAATATCCCTGGGTATCGCCTCTATATACTCTAATGCTACGCAGTTAGTGCTGCTGAATATCCCTGGGTATCGCCTCTATATGCCCTAATGCTACGCAGATAGTGCTGCTGAATATCCCTGGGTATCGCATCTACCCTAATGCTACGCAGTTAGTGCTGCTGAATATCCCTGGGTATCGCCTCTATATGCCCTAATGCTACAGAGTTAGCGCTGCTGAGTATCCCTGCATATCGCCTCTATATGCCCTAATGCTACGCAGTTAGTGCTGCTGAATATCCCTGGATATCGCCTCTATATACCCTAATGCTACAGAGTTAGTGCTGCTGAGTATTCCTGGATATCGCCTCTATATACCCTAAGGCTACGCAGTTAGTGCTGCTGAATATCCCTGGGTATCGCCTCTATATGCCCTAATGCTACGGAGTTAGTGCTGCTGAATATCCCTGGATATCGCCTCTATATGCCCTAATGCTACGCAGTTAGTGCCGCTGAATATCCCTGGGTATCGCCTCTATATGCCCTAATGCTACGGAGTTAGTGCTGCTGAATATCCCTGAGTATCGCCTCTATATAGCCTAATGCTACGCAGTTAGTGCTGCTGAATATCCCTGGATATCGCCTCTATATACCCTAATGCTATGCAGTTAGTGCTGCTGAATATCCCTGAGTATCGCCTCTATATAGCCTAATGCTACGCAGTTAGTGCTGCTGAATATCCCTGGATATCGCCTCTATATACCCTAATGCTACGCAGTTAGTGCTGCTGAATATCCCTGGATATCGCCTCTATATGCCCTAATGCTACGCAGTTAGTGCCGCTGAATATCCCTGGGTAACACCTCTTTATACCCTAATGCTACGGAGTTAGTGCTGCTGAATATCCCTGGGCATCGCCTCTATATACCCTAATGCTACGCAGTTAGTGCTGCTGAATATCCCTGGGTATCGCCTCTATATACCCTAATGCTACGCAGTTAGTGCTGCTGAATATCCCTGGGTATCGCCTCTATATGCCCTAATGCTACAGAGTTAGTGCTGCTGAGTATCCCTGGATATCGCCTCTATATACCCTAATGCTACAGAGTTAGTGCTGCTGAGTATCCCTGGATATCGCCTCTATATACCCTAATGCTACGCAGTTAGTGCTGCTGAATATCCCTGGGTATCGCCTCTATATACCCTAATGCTACGCAGTTAGCTTCAGGACATTCTGTGGTAGTAGCCAGGGATAACTGGGCAGCAGCAATCTTCAGCCTCTGCCCGGTTATCCTATAGTGGCAAAAGCTGTCCTAACGTCTGCTGCCAAAGATAACCGGGCAGCAGATGGATATTGCTGCTGCTGCCCATTTAGCTTCCGGCTTCCGCTGCTGACCCACATATTCAATGCCAGTGTCCAGATATGGCCCCTGCATTGAATATTAGGGTTTAGTGTTTAGCGGCAATGGCTAGACACTGTAATCACACTAGCCACCTCTGCTGATATCAGACCCTTACATCTTTTGAATAGTAACATAGTAGCATGGCAAATGATGTCATACAAAGATCAGCATGACCCATCTAATTTGCCCCTCCATGCCTTTGTTTACAGTTGTGAGTTCTACTCCACAAGTGTCACCTCTTTTAATGCCTTTTTTTAGGGTTGTAACTGCCACTTCATGCAGGTTAGTCCCCTCTCTGCTTTAATGGGTTTCATTCACCCCAAATCATTAGAGGCCACATTCAGTCTGTGTGCAACAGCAATGGTAACAAAAGGCAATGTCCATGAAATATTCAGTCACATTCCATATTTCTTTGCTCAGAGTGTGCAGACAGATCCACTAAAGATGCTCTCTATTAGGAAGATAATGTTATAAGGAGCTGCAGAAAGTTGTTGTTGTTGTTGACGACAAGTGCCATTCGGTCAGTGTCAACTCATGGTAACCCTCTGGATAGTTGACCTAAAATGTGCTTGATCTACAGTCAGGCGGCTCATTGTTGGTTGATTGGCACACATAGCTGCTGTTATTGTATCGATCCATCTCATTGCTGGCCTTCGTCTTCTGCATTGACCTTCTACCTTGGCAAACATGACGTTTTTCTCTAACGATCTCTCTCTTCACATGATGTGTCCAAAATATGAAAGTCAAAGTCTTGTCATCTGAGTTTCTAAAGAAAGCGTAGGTTTGATCTCCTCTAGTACTGACTGGATTGTTCTTCGGACAGTCCATGTTATACACAGCATTTGTCGCCAGCACCATAATTCAAAGGCATCAATTTTCTTCCTGTCTATCTTTTTCAATGTCTAACTTTTGCATCTACATGATGTTATTGAAAACACTATGGCCTGAACAAGTTGAATCTTTGTATGGAGCGAGACATCTCTGCTCTTGAGAATCTTGTCTAGGTCCTCCATAGTCTTTGTCCTTTCTTTGTTGTTGATCCAAGTAGGTTAAAGTTGTCAACTATTTCAATTTCTTCTCCATTAATGATGAACTTATTGATTTTGACAGTTGTCAGGATCTTTGTCTTCTTTACAGTAAGGTGTAAGCCCTTTTTAAGACTATGTTCCTTGATCTTGAGAAGCAAATGTTTCAGATCATCTTCACTTTCAGCCAGTAATGTGGTATCATCATCAGATCCTTTAATGTCAGTTACATGATATATGCAGACGATGTGCTACTATATATGCCAATATCATTGGATTGCCTAGACCTCACCCCGCTGACTAACTGCTTTGACACCATATCAGAGTGGCTCCTATCACAAAACCTGAGAATACAACACAAAAAGACGGAAGTCCTTTTCGTCTCGAGGAACACCAACTTCACCCCTCCTAGTTGTATTAACGTAAAGGATGCCCAACTCCAAGTTAAACCTGCAATACGCTACCTTGGAGTAACGCTGGACCAAAACCTTGACATAAAGAACCACATAGCCAATACAGTCAAGGCAATCTACTTTAAAATCAGATCCCTCAGACACCTACGCACGCTACTTGAACCGGATGATTTCCGTACCATTTATCAAGCCCTTATACTTCCCCATTTCGACTTCTCAAACTCCATACTACAAGGACTCCCCCGGTCCACCCTGAACCCCCTGCAACTAGCCATGAATAGTGCAGCGAGGGTACTCCTCGGGGCATCCAGGAGAGATCACGTGACACCCCTTCTAAAACAGCTACACTGGCTCCCCATTCAAGCAAGGATCAGTTTCAAGACCTTACTGCTAACATTCAAAGCGGCTAAGGGGCTCACCTCTTCCTCTCTCTCCAACCTCATACAACCACTTGCACCAAACAGGCCACGAAGAACAGCAGAATTAAACCCACTAGCTATCCCAAATGATACCACAAGATGCACCAGATCAACAGCCAACAGAGCCTTCCAATTCTGCGCCCCAACTCTATGGAACACCTTACCAGCACAAATCAGAGCAATACCCAATCTGAGTCAGTTCAGAAAGGCACTAAAACATTTCCTCTTCCTTAAATATCTCAATGACAGCTCTGAACATAACCCCCAGGCGAATAGCAGGAGTGGTCAAACAGACAGACCCCCGCAACAGGCCAACTTCACAATGTAAATAACAAGCAGTTCCATGTACTATTGTACCACCTTTGTATATAGTTAACCATGATATCCTTTATCAGATAATCCTTCATTGTATTTAGTTTCCCCTATTTCGCCAAGTTATACTTCCTGTTAAATGTAATGACCAGACATATGTAAACTGTCGGATGTTTTCTGTTCAATGTAAACCGTGCTGATGTCTAATAGTGCGGTATATAAGAATTGTTAATAAATAAATAAATAAATAAATAAATAGTGAAGGTTATTGATGAGTCTTCCACCAATTTTCATGCCTCAGTTGTCTTCATACAGCCCTGCTCCTCTGATAATTTATTCTGCATATAAATTAAAGAGGTAGGGGGAAAGTATGCAGCCTTTTTGAGCACCTTTGCTGATTTTAAACCGTTCTGTATCTCCTTGTTCCATTCAAACCGTTACTTCTGGATCAATGTAAAAGTTGTGCGTTGATTGATTGATTGATCAAGAAGCAACAGTTCAATTTGTTTTGTTATAACTATCCATTGGGTTTTCATGCCAGAAGGTTACATGGCATCAACGCATGCAAATCATGAACTTGCAAAGTCTTAGGCGTATCAATGGGCTTTTACATGTGGTTATTTTATAAACATGTGTTAGGCCGATGACATGTACTTTCCCTGTGGGCATTCCAATAGGCGGAGCTTGTGTGGAGTGTGGGTGGAGCACTCATTTATGAGCATACTTCACTCTGTGGCCTCACATTGAAATGCTCTTTAACCAACTAGTGAGGTTTAGTAAAAGGGGCCCTCAGTGTTATTGAACACCAGCTTAGAGGTCATTTCCCCCCCCCCCCTCATTTCTTTGTTAGTGCTGTAATTTCCATTTGTCTTGTCTTGTTTCTGCTGCTGTCATGAATCTGATATGGCAGCGTGTAATTAGCCCAAAGGTTAAATACCCCACTATCAGCATGCTTTTGCCACTGTCTAGTATTTCAGTGGTAAAACTAAACATGTTTCATCCATCATCAAATTTTCTTTTTCTAAAAAACAAAAAGCTCTGGTCTTTAATTTGAAAGATATATTGATGAGATCCGTATCAGTTGTTAATTTCATTGGAGAGCCGAGTCAAATTACGGGGGCAATTTTCACTGGAGGAATGTGTATTTATTTGAAATAAAATGAAAAAAAAATGCAACAAAACAACCATGTTTCGTTTTGTTTAAAAGGAAATGGGCAAAAAAGGTTAAAAGAAATTTGATATGTTGTGTTTTATTTCATTTTAGAAATAACAAACTATTCCCAAGTAGTGCACACTTAGCAAATAGAACATATTATTGTGGAATCGCACGCACCATTTGAAAAACTCCGGTGTTTTCTAAAACAGCATAAAAAGAAATTACATGACAATGCCCCCTCAATCTGAAACAAACTGAATGAAATAAAAAATATCCCCAGTGAAACAAAAGAAATGAATATCTGATAATATTCTCAGTGCTGCAGATGTTCAGATCCACAGCACCGACAATATAAAAAAGTGGACACCCTCCTCCTTCAACATTCACCCTGCTAGCCTCCTCCCAGTCCCCATCGAGACCCATCCAGGGGGCATTGGTGCACCCCCTGACTAAGACCAGTATCCCAGCTAGTCAGTTGGGCCCCTGAACCCCTCCCCCATGATCCTTAACATCAAACTTGGCTAGCCTGTCTGGCCCCGAATCCCCTCCATTAAAACCACTAAATCCTGGCTAGTCAGTTGGCCTATGCTCCCCCCTCCTCCCCCCCCCCCCGTCCCCTAATCACCCCCACCACTCCAACCCCCCTCAACCATTAATTTAAAAAACCTGGTGGTCTAGTGGCAATGGGGGCACAAGCAGGAAGGTCCAACTAGTGAGAACTCTGTCGACACAATCGCCACCTGTCCTCCTCCCCTTGCACTTCCTGCCAATGCAGGGGTCACGGATCTCTGCAGCAAGTCCAAAACGTCAGTGGTGTTTGCAGGGGGAAAGCTGTGAATCCCCCCTGCAGATACTGCAGAGGTTTTGGACTTACCACGGACCTTTTGCAGCTATCACATCACAATAGCTGCAAAAGGCTACCACATTTTAGTAAACATGCCCCTTAAAGTACCCCGATATTCATTTTCTAGTTCTACAAACATTCTCTGAGCTACTCTGCCCAGCAATTTAAAAAGAGAAAAGCTAGTGGCAATATTGGAATCTGTCCATGTGTCTCTGCAGATTAGGGGAGGAGCTTCTTAAAGCTCTCTTGAAGTGCTGTGAACAGAGGAGCAGAACCTACATCACATGATGTTTGTTCATGTTAAGAGCTGTACCTTTGGAAACTGTTCGTTTTCTCGGATCCCATCAGCAGTCCACATTTCTATCTGCACATACCCAGGAATATAAGTCTGGATTTTCATTCTTCTTCCTCTGGATTTTTCCCAACGTAATGGTATGCCCTATATATGAAATGGTTTATATAGTAGGCTATTGTCATCTGTTGCTCATACTGTCCTGATCTGAAGAAGGTTTAAGCTTCGAAAACTAGACCAAGAATATATGTAACCCTCAAGCAGTGTTGTCTTAATGTTGTAAATACCATCATGTTAAATGTTGTAAAGTACCCACATGTTGAATGTAACCCAATTGTGATGTGTTGTAACCACTTTGATTTTAGCATAAGGTGGTTTATAAGTATGTCTAAATAAATAAATAAATATTTAGTTAGTCCAATAAAAAGGTGTCAGCTTGGTTTCCTGTTTTGTTTCTCTTTTTATTTAACCACCGTTAAAGTGGAATAACACGGCTATCAAACTATATTTTGAGCAGTAATTACTACTCACTGGATCTCGTCTTTAGTAGCTGCAGCCTGGTCTATGTAGCCCCTACGCTCGATCTGATAATTAATAGGAATAGGTAAAAAAGCCCCTGGATTTTTTTTGGGGGGGGGGAGGGGGGAATGCAACAGCACTTCAAACATCAGAAGGAAAAACCAGTTTGTTAATTGCTGTCTAGACAGTTTATTGCAGCAATAAGATCAGAACAGAGAATACGGGGGTTTGTGGTATGAAAGTTTTCAGACTAAACAATTGTTTTATTGCATTTACTGAGCATTTGATTTATAACTTGGTCAGCAGGATAATAAACTTCTGTCATATGTCAGCTGATCTATGTCATTCCTCTATGCTATCTCTGTGTTATTATTCCATCTTCTTAGTCTTTTAAAACAATTTTCCTCCTCTCCATAGTAATTGCTTCTTATCTTTTATCTCCCTATGATATAATGTGCAACTGGGACTTGCACAGCCCATAAATACGAATATACAGTATCATTCTGTGGATGAGAAATACATAGGGAAAAGAAACACAATTCCACTAATATTTTACCTCCTGTAGGGTAAATGAGCAGAGACAGTTGCACCCCATCATCCTGAATATGGCTCTAGTAAATTTCACTTGTTTCCAATGTCCCATCTTCTTTGACGGCTTTCAGACACCAAGTATGATCAAATTCTAGATTGATTTTCTTCACTGGTCAACACTGAAATCGTTACTGACTTTAAAAGGCCCTAATCTGCAGTATCTTGGTGAGATGAACATGAATATAACATTTTTAAAAAATTATTGGCTCTCGTTTTGAAGATATTGCATGTAGTTCATTTTTGACATTTCACCATGTAAATTTATCCAGTAGGACATCAACAACATCCCAAATAAGCCTTGAATGATGTAATATTGCATCACATTGCATAATACCAGCATGCACACATCATCCAGAGTTGATTGCATCATTTTCTGATGCAATGCAATACTACTGCCAGACGGCTGCTGAAGCCATTTGACGTCAGCAGTGTACTATATGCAGTCGGAGAGGAAAGTAATCTGGTATTCTGTTCCGATATTGAAAGCCTCATGAATGCCTTAAAAATCACTCATGACCCACAAGACTGGAGACTATTTATAGAGTCTTCGAAACCGAGTCTGAAGGCTGTGCTTTTGAACAATGGAAACCGTCTTCCATCTATTCCAGTAGCACATGCCATCCACATGAAAGAGACATACGATAACTTAAAACATCTACTGACTTCCATTAACTACAACAAGTACAGCTGGCATCTCTGTGGTGACTTGAAGGTAGTTGCCCTTTTAATGGGACTGCAGCAGGGATATATAAAATACATTTGTTTCTTATGTGAGTGGAATAGCCAAGCAAGGGCACTACTTGTGGAAGGAATGGAATTGCAGACAAAATGTAACAGTTGGAGAGAAGAATATCCAGCTCTGGTTGAGACTCACAAAATCCTGCTACCACCCCTTCACATCAAATTAGGTTTGATGAAAAACTTTGTGAAAGCCATGGACCACACTTCGCAAGCTTTCCGATACCTGCATGAAAAATTCCCTCGACTCAGCGAAGCGAAGATTAAAGAGGGAGTTTTTGTGGGTCCTCAGATTCGAGAGCTCTTCAAAGATGACCGGCTCAACAACTTGCTGCAGGGTGATGCGAAACAAGCATGGAATGCTTTTCGCCTAGTGTCAACAAACTTTCTTGGGAATGTTAGGGCAGAAAACTACAAGGAACTAGTAGAAGACATGCTGATGCAGTATCAGAAACTTGGCTGCAATATGTCTCTAAAGATCCATTTTCTTGATTCCCATCTCAGTTTCTTTCCTGACAACTGTGGTATGGTTATTGATGAACAGAGCGAATGTTTTCACCAGGATATCGCAACGATGGAGCAAAGATACCAGGGTAAATGGTCCACTACAATGCTGGCTGACTACTGCTGGACACTCCCCAGAGAAGCTCCTGAACAGCTGTACAAGAGACAGGTGAAAAATCTAAGAAGTAGTCTATGACTTGGTTTTTTACAGGTATTAACCGAAGGCCTATTATATTTACTATTGACATGCAATTTCGTGATGTAAACATTAATTCTTGTAGATTACAAAAAATCTAGAGCCAACTTTGCAATTTCACTGCATATTCGTGTTCAGCATATAAAAATTGATAAGAAATTACTATTTTCATTTCAGTAACATGACTTTTGTAAAACTTTGTTGACCAGTATGAGCATCTGACCTTGGCATGTATATTTAAGGCACCCATACTAGATTGGTTTTCAGTCAGACTTAGAGGCGTGTTTACTAACATGCGCTAATCTTTAGTATGGGGTCTAGCACATGGTAATTGCCCTAGAGTAACAGCATGGAGCACTCCATTAAAGATCCCATGCAACCGGTCAGCACGCGAATGGGTGGGCAGAACGTGGGCAATGACAGAGCTTTGTGGTTAGCGTGGGCATTTTTGGCATGCTAATAAGTGCACCCATATGCTGATTATTGTGGTGCTTCACATTAGCGACATGCCAATGGCAGGAGGACAGGCACACACACCCTCCCAAAGTTAGCACGAGCCTCTATGCTAGTTTCACAGCTCAAAAGCACACTACCAGTGTATTCTTGCCCCTTAGACTCCTAAGCTTTAAGGTGGAACATTTCCATAAAACTGAGATAACTAAATTTAGGGACCTAAATTAGAAACTTAGCGGCATGTTTACTAAACTACACTAATGGTTGGCTTGGAGTTTAGCGCACGGTAATCACACTGTGCTAAAAGATATCACTAAAACATCCCATGCTAACAGGGTAGCACATGACTGGGCAGTTTAGGAACAGAATGTGGTCATGGATGGAGCCCAGTGGATAGCATTGACATTTTGGGTGAGGGCTAACTGCGAATGTTGTAGTTAGTGCAGGTGTACTTAATGGCACCTCAGCGAGTGGTGGTCTGCACCCATATGACATTTTCTGTGTTGTCATGTGTTAGCAACATGCCAACCACAAGGGGACAGATAGGCACACCCCTAAAATTGGCACAGACCTCTGTGCTAGTTTCATGGCCCAATTGTGTGCTGTCGTCGCACTCTTTAGTAAACATCCCTCTTAGTGCATGAGATCAATTTGCATGCACTGGAGAAACTCGGGATATGTAAATTGATCCTATGCATTTTCATTTTAGATACTGGAAACCCATCTAGCTATGGAGTCCTCAGGGCATGTTTGGGAAACCCTTCTATAAGGTTTGCTTTAAGTAGGCCCTTTTAATTTAATTTAATTTAATGATTATTTATATACCGCTCCTTCCATTGATCAGGTGCGGTTTCCATATAACAACAATAAACAGGGTGATCTGTTTTTACATATAACAATTTGTAGTTAGGTAATTACAGTTAACAAGTAACAATTAACAATTAGAGAACTATGTACAGTTGAACAGAAGTAAACTATATACATATTTTTGTTTTTCATCTTTCTTAATCATTTTGTCTAAGGGTTACAGTGCTTCATTCTTTTGTACATCTGGAGCTCAGATTTTGTACATCTGGAGCTCAGATTTTGAAAGAGAAGCAATCAAATCTAAAATCCAATTCAAATCTAAAACCTGACACAAACTGGGGCAAAAATTGCCCATTTCTTATATAGTGATTTTCCAGAGATAGTGAAGTTGTTTAAAAAGAATTAATCAGAAAAATATGGTAAGCTAATATGTCATGTTTAAAAACAGCATCTTTTATGCAAATGTATCAATAAAACCTAGGGGACTCATTTACTAACATGCATCAAGCCTAAGGTATGAATATATATTTACATATATCAATGTGATTTACATATTAAATAATGCAATTCCCTTATTGTAAACAGGCCTTATATACTTATTAAGTTAACGTGTGTTATTTAATATTAACATGCATTAAACCCATTAACACACTTTAGTAAACAAGGCCCTAAATGTTGCTAAATAGATTTTCAGTATTAGTCTAATGTTCCCCTTGCAAGCACAGAGCTGTAGATATGATTTCCTTCAGAAAAAACAAGACCTTATCTTCCTACATGGAGTGCGGTAAAACAGGACTGGCTCAATCTGCCCCACTTGACATGGAAGGTTTTGATAGACCTACTCTACTTTTTATATGGAATATATAGTTTGCTTTTTAATCAATTTCATCCACTTGACTAGGCACCATAGAGCCATGCAGGAATGTTTCACACCTACCAGAAATCAGTAGCATAGCCAGGGCTATTTTTTGGGTGAGGCCTGGTATTAACTTGGGTGGGCAAAAGGCAGTGTAATTGTTGACTCTGCCTCAGGTTCTCCTCTCATTTGACTGTTCTGCTGTTGTTGACTGGGTGGGCCTGGTGCCAAAATGGAGGGTCAATGTCCCACTCAGGCCAACCTTTGCTTACACCTCTGCCAGAAATATTCAAACACTACCACCTCTTTGGGGTAGAGGTGTGCAAATAAAAAAATGTTGTCTTGAGTCATTAGGTCATTTTGTTTTGAATTTAGGTTGGCGACATTTTATTTTCCTGTGTTTATCATTTCATGCCATCATTTTAAGTGGGACTGACTTCCCAATAAGCAGACTGGGCAATTGCATAGGGCACCTCCCGTTAGAGGAATGGCTGCATCACTACTGAAACGCTGCCCTACATGTCCTGGCCTTATTTTAGGCTGCTTGATTAGCTGTTACAGCATCGGGGGAGAGGGACCCCTCCAGGCCACCGTAACTTGTACTTTTGGAGAGAGTAGCCAGCTATCTCAATGCCTAAGGGCAACCAGAGGATTAAATCCATCACTGGTTTTATCATGCACTCTTTTTCTACAATGCACGCACATTCATAGCACACGCGGGCTTTGGACCATTCTACTTGCAGCTGCATGTGTGACCATGGCCCCACCCAGTTACCGTTTTACAAATGGCATGCATTGTAATGTCATAAATATCTCAAGCAATAATTCGTAAATTTACCATATCATATTGCATAGAAAAGTGCCCAAAATGATATAACAAACATCTTCAATGTTTTCATTGTCATTTTTAAATGACGACAACTCCCCAACTTCAGGACAGAGAAAGGAAGAAAAATGTCTCATGCAGTCTGCAAAGCGGGAACATGGGCGATGAAATAAGAGGACCACCACATAACACATGGTGAGAGCACGATGTTGGTTTAGATCAGTAAATAAAGTAAAAAAGAAAAAACAACAAAGAGTCTGCGGCAGGATAGGATTCTATCTTAACTATATTTATTTTTACTCTTAAAATGGAAATTGGCTTCGCTCCTCAGGTGGCGAAACATTAAGGCCTTTCATGGAAGACGCTAAGGCAGTGCTATTGCATGCAAAATGCCTTTCCCAGATGTTGTCGGCTACCCTCAGTCAACATTCTCCCAGGAATGGTTTAACACCTTCCCACAGGCAGAAAACAAAAACAGCAACTTTTTTTTTGGGGGGGGGGGGGAGGAGGAGGGAGGGAAGGTGTCCAGTTTAGCATGTTGGAGAAACCAAGCTTAACTTTCTGGCTGGGAATGTTTGCTGTTCCTTTCCAAGTCCAAACTCCTCAGCATCCTCGGAAGGGAAATATTATTTATGCTTAACGATGGTACTGGCAGAGACAGTGGGTGGTTTAGGAAAGTCTGGGACTAGCATTCACTTAAATAATATTTAAATTACAGAATCTCATACCAAGAGGCAAACATAGGCATTTGTGAACGTGATCCTATAAATTATAGCCAAGCAATGCTTTTTAACTCTCATTTTTAATAACAATCCTAAATACTCTACAGGATCCCTGCATTTCAGCTTGTGTGAAAAGTGAAATATAGAAGCATTAGTGTAATAGAAACAAATATGTCATTGAAGGAGTCCTCAGCCCAGATCATTAAAATCGCACAGGAGTGCTTTTGTTTGCTCAGTCTTATGGACCCACATTTGGAAGTTTAATTAGCATTGTAAAAACAAACAGAGGTCAAATCCCCTTTGGTCCCAAAGTCTTGTGCTTTGAATCACCATTTCCTGCATTCCCAAACACTACAATAAAAATTAACAAATACCCCCCCCCCCCCCCCCAAAAAAGAGCATTTTGCATCTCTGAGCATCTTTCTTTTTCTAAAAATGCACTGGGCAGAAACAGCCAACTTTTGCTCCAGTTTGCCATTACAATGTTCTTTATGATGGTAAGAAGGTCTAAGTTCATAGGGCAGGAAGGCACCGATTTTATAAAGACACATAGGGCCCGATTCCGTCCCTGAACCGGACACACGGAGAGGATCGTGATTCTAATCCCGCAGGGCACGTCTAGCCCCACAGGATCAGACTTGCAAACAGTCATGTAAGTGCAGGCCGGGACTGTGATTCAGTCTGGTCTGCATGTACATGAAAAGCCTGGCTAACTCAGTCAACATGGCTCCATTTAAAAACTACAATGCCGGCCGCTGGCAAAAACTGCCTATTCCCTGCTGCCCGACCCTGGCCTTAGGAGGCCAGATCGGGGGTCGGGCTGCAGGGAATGTCTCCCTGGCCCCCCTTGCCTCATCTGCGCCCTGGGCACACAATTTCAATATGCCCTGTTCAATGTAACTTCAGTTTGTTCAATGTAAACCGCCTTGATATCATGAGAGGCAGTATATAAGAAATGTTAAATAAATAAATGTCCAGGGAAGTTATTCCACCTCAGAGGTGGAATAACTTCCCCGCACATATTGCCAGCCCTGGATTACAGGGCCAACATTAGAATCGGCCCTGTATATCGAGGGCTGGCGACCGCCCAGACTCTACCCCTTCCCCACGCCCATCTACCTTTCTCGCACAGCCGGCGAGGAAGATAGTCATGGCCAGGTGAAGGCATGACTAGCGGGGATGGACATCCCATTGGGTCATCCATCCCCGCTATTCATAGAACAGAATAACCCCCATAGGTACTTATAGTGAGTGGATGAGTCATCAACCAAGAGAAAGATCCCCCTCATGCAGAGGATGTTCTTTCCCAAAAGTGATATTATCTCGGGTGCAGATAGGTATTTGAATGTTATAAATCAGTGGAGGTTTTGAAATGATGTGCAGCCCGATCCCCTGAGCAGGACAGGTCCATTAGTTCCCAGTTCTGCACCGTGAGAGCCAGACGTTCCCATGGGTGCAGGATCGGGCCCTGAGATGGCCCAGCATGCCCCTGCATACACATGGGGATGTCCTCCCTGCATGCACTTCTGACTCCCGCAGTGCCGACCCCCTGTTACCCTGCCACCCAACCCTAGGCTGGGCAGCTGGGGCCCAGATCGGGCGGTGGGGGGGCCCACTTGATATCTATCCTGACCTTGAGGGGGGGTGTTACAGTCCCAATTGCTGCTCTCCCAGCTGCTTATTCCACCTCTGAGGTGGAATAAGCAGCATGTGCACCCCTGACCCACAGAACATACAGGGCCATGACCTGAATCAGTCCTGTACATCCTGCCCCCGCTCTACCCCATTCCACCCCCCACTGGCTCTCCCCGTACTGCTGCTCTGGCCATGCGGGGAGAGTCTGTGGGGGAATATGGGCAGGATGGCTTGCGGGGCTGCATGTCCTGCTGGGACATGCAGCCCCGCAAGTCACCTTGCTGAATCGAGTCCACTGTGAACTAAGGGCCCTTTTTACTAAAGCCCACTAAAGCTTTGCACTTGTGGAAAGCCTCTGTGTTGACTGTCAGGGGCACGACCACTATGTTCCTGGCAGCTAACACGTGACGGGCTACCCTAACATGTGCTCCAGTAGGGAGGGTTCAGCTAACAACTCTCATAGAGGTACCTTTAGGTTAATACATGGCCTCTAAGTGTCAGGCAAGTGCTGTGGCAGTAGTGGTAATGTGCTCTTCATACCCACACCCAGTATGGCATATCTTATGTTCTTATGTTACCCTGCCCATTCCCATGCGTTTTAAAGAGCAATGGTTGGCATGCTTGTGCATTAGTGTTCCAATAGCCAGTTGCCCTGTTTAGAACACATTGTAACTAGTCACCAAGCTTTAGTAAAAAGGACCTTAAATGATTCAAAATTTGGATGATAGATGAAGGGCTATGAATTTTTTGAAGAAGACTTAAATTGACTGCATACATTTATGTCTTTTTGAATTATTCTTTTAGGAAAAGGCACAAGTGGTTTTATGAACTGTCTTATGCTGAAAGATAAAATTAGGACCGATGATGAAACTGAGTAATGTAACGTCATATTTGACTGATCATGAAAGAAGCATGTTCCCTCGCTGATGGCCCCTCAATCATTATACAGAGAAGTTTTTTGAGAGAGTGTTTTCTTCATAAAATGTCAGCACAAATCCTGCAGAAATCACACCTATTGTGCATGTACTAGTGAAAAGGAATAAATGTTGGTGCATAAAAGATGGTCAGTGCTCCCACGAAGCACCTTGAAGCTGTGTGGGAGTCGTCCTGCTAGTGGGAGGCTGTTGCAATATGATTGCACTTCGGATTGCTGGACCTACCTATGTCTCAGGACCTCCCTATGCCTCCCAATCCTAAGTGTGATTGCGTTGCAGCACCCCCCTCCCCCCCCCCCACCTCCCATCGGCAGCAATGCCAGTGGAAAACTCCCATGCTGTTTCAAGGTGCTTAGAGGAACATTCATGTGCAAACATACATATTTTATCAAATATGGACGTTAATTACAACTCCGCCTATACTCTCCACAAACTGCTGCCCTAACCACATCTACTCTAAAATTGCAGATGAGTGCATCTCAGTGCAATGCATGTTCTTGTACGCATTCCCTAATTTCGTAAGAGGCCTTTTACTTGTTTATAAAATTGCTTCCTTTAACTCTACAAGACCAAAAGGCCACATGTAGCCAAGCAGAAATCCAAATCAATTACAGGCAAAACCGCATAAATACAGCCCTGGAATGTAGGAAAAAGCAGAATCCCCAAACAGAGCATTGTGGCAAGGACCTCACTGCCAATATGTTAGACCTCTTTACTCACAGCACTTAACAGCTTCACCATATATCATCACCTCTCAGCATTATGGAACAGTCCCTTAGCAAACTCTCCTTTTCAAATGGCACTCAGATCGTTGGGAAGATCTTTAATCTGCGTTTTCAAAATTGCTAAGCAGTATTCATGGAATCTACATGAATGTGGTGAAATAAAGGCCCATAAATATTAAATAATATATTGGACTAAACACACTTCTTGACTAGTTTCTGTGAGTTACACCCCCATCAACTCAAAACAACATGAATGCTTAATAAAAGGAGGCTTTCTTCCCAAAAGCTAATAAAGACGGGGTCATTTTATAAAGTAATTTCTGAGTATAAAGCATGTTTTGCATGCAGATACTGTTTTTTATACAATTGCATGGGTAGGGTGCAGCGATGCCAACAAAAGCACATCAGCATCCCTTGAAGCATCATTTGGTTGGAGCTGGGCTAGAGTAGCGATGCATTAAGCATGCGCCTGCATTTACAGTTTCGACTCACCACAGAGCAGGCAGAGATTAGTACAAGAAAATTTCTGTGCTACTGAGCGTTATTCTAGAAGCCTGTTTTATATGGGCATATAGATGTTTAGGGGCCCTTTTACTAAAGGACCCTAAGCAGCCTGAGTTACAGCATGCGCTAACCCTGCACTGTGTCCCACTGTAACTGTTAGCGAGGGGTCAGTGCAGTTAGTTCGTCCTGATTCCTGTGTGAACTGTGCTGTGTGCCTTGGGGTGGTAAGTGGGTGGTAAGTGGGTGAGTTAAGGCCAGAGAGTGAGCAGGGTGAGGGCCTCACCGTCAGTGCACCCCATGCTAACGACAAGGCACAGGTGGAGGTAAGTGCAGCCACACTAATTTTAGGCCACATTAGGGCAGGGTAAACCATGTTAATCATGGGGAACATGCCTGACAGTTAATGGGGTGCTGTTGCACCTAACACACCATGGTTTTGAGCATTAGTGCGGCACCATAGCACCCTTTAGTAAAAGGGCTCTTTAGGAGCATTATAAAATAGGCACATTTTTGAGAATTGTTATAGGCGACTCTGGAGGAGAGGAAGGACACAGGAGATATGATTCCAACTTTTAAATACTTAAAGAGAAATAATGAACAAACAAACCTCTTCCAAAGACGGGGAAGCTGTAAAACTAGAGGGCATGACATGAAGCTGCAAGGGGGTAAACTGAAAGGCAAGGTCAGGAAATACTTTTTCACTAAAAGGGTGGTGGATGCTTGGAGTGCCCTCCCGATGGAAGTGGTGGCGGCAAATACAGTGACAGAATTCAAAATGGCATGGGACAGACACAGTGGATCCCTTTAATGCAACAGGATAAAATCAAAATAGACATAACTATCTAATTTCTCAATATACAGGGGTGTCCTATACAGAATGGTGGGTTCACCCCTAAAATAAAGACATGGAGAGGGGTGGCCTGCATGGAGCGGCAGGTGCACTTACTCTTGCCATCTTACTGGGCAGACTAGATGGACCATACTGGTCTTTATCTGCCATCATTTACTATGTTACTATGTTAGAAAATTACCATCGAAGTACATTGTTAGTCCAATGAAAAGGTATCACCTTCATGTTTTTATTTATTAGCCTTTATTTCCATGCATTTAACTAAACTATTTCATGGAATTTAATAGTGTGTCCCATAAATATCAGATTTTATGCATAGTGAAAGACAGCATTTATATGTATATTAGCATATTAGATGATGACAGATAAGGGCCAAACTGCTTCATCTAGTCTGACCTGTAAGGTGCTTAGGACTGTAGCTGTAAGTCCGTTCCCCCTCCCCCCCACCCATGCCTTCATTTAACCATTTAATGTTGGACGTGCTGCACCTCCCATATCCTCTTACAAGTGCAAAAAGTCAGTTTTGAGCTGAAGCACCAAAATGCTTAGTTTCCATTACTTAGTTTAGGAAACTTCCTTGTTTATCCCACTTCCATGTGAATTCTATTAAGTTTTTCATTCCATCACCTCCTCTGGGAGGGAATTCTAGGTATCCCCCTTCCTTTCCATGAAAACTATTTCCTCCCATTGCTCCTGAGTTTACCTTTCTGCAGCTTCATATCATGTCCAGGAGAAATCGATCAGATTGGGGGGTTTTCGCAATGTTTTTCTGCAAAGCTGCACTAGAGACTTTTGCCTACACTGCCGTCAGTAGGAGGAGGTGATGAGATATCACATTTTAGGTCATGATGAGCAGACACCTCCCCCTACTGGCAGCAGTGTGGGTGGGGGACTTCCACGCAGCTTTGCAGCAACCTTAGTTTTGCATAATTCCATAGCTCAGCAAAATAACCAGCTTTAAAAACCAAGAGCACGCTGCCGAACACCCTCTTCAGCTCCAATCAGCGCTAGCAGTAGTGGGAAGCGGAAGGTGAGCTCCTCCTGCTCCCTTCCCGCCCCCCCCCCCCGATCCACCAATTAGAATCTGCAGAACCAGCTGCAAAAGTAAGAACACTCCCAGGCGTGGCCCTTAGATGGGGAACTTAGAGCGGCACATTGCATCTCTTGCTTCATCTGCACGATCTCTGAACGTGTGAGTTTAACCCACAATTGTTATACTGTCGATACTCCAGAGTGCACCCAATTAATCTGCCTATACAAAACATGCCATAGCTGTAATTTCCAGCTCTTACACAGGCCTCTGCACTAAAACCACTGTGAACGCAGTATATTTGCATTGTTGTAATACCAGGCACAGGCTGGCAGATTAACATTATTGAATATCCTGAAGAGTACAATATAGATTGTTCTGCTTATTCTGTTCCTGTCTAAGTCATATCAACATCCACCAAAATCATAGGCACTGCACAATTCCTCCACATCCCTAGCAAACAAAACCCAACACACCAATCTTACCCCACTTAGTTACCTTGACTAACTTTACATATCCCGCTACTACAAAACGTTCTTCCATACTCCTGCCCAACCAAAATGGAGTACAAAATTATAGTTACCACCATTCTATTGCTCACTCTACTGACTCACAACATATCAAATACATAAACCCAACAATCTGACGCGATCTCACCACTTACTATACCCATCATTACAATACACCCTAGGCATGTACCCAACAACTACTATAAAAACCTTTACTACTCTAGCAAAAATAGGTCCTACAACAGACTAATCCACATTAATCCAACAACATTATCCAAAACACACAACCTTCAGACAAACACTCCCCCATTCAACTCATGTTAATCAATGCCAGATCCATCAGGAATAAAACCCCTGTTATAGCAGATCTGATTAAAGACAAACTCCCAGATTTTTTATGTAGAACAGAAACATGGCTGTCTGACACAGACAACATACCTACAAATCAACTAAAAATAAATGGCAATGACTTATACACGTGTCATAGAAACAAACAACATGGGGGTGGAGTCCTAATAATCAGCAAGCATAAACCCAAAACCACTCCAAGTATATGCACCCACATAGATGGAATAGACTTCCTCAAAGTAGGAAATCAAAACTTCACTATATGCTTGCTTTACAGACCACCATCCCCTGATCATGAAAACATGACCACGATTCTTGAATCTGCATGCAATGCACCCCTGAAGAAACCTCTTATCATTATGGGTGACTTTAACCTACCATCACTCAGCATATAATACGCAACATCATTGCCAAATGACGAAAAGTGGAAACAGCACAAGCACTGGCAAGTTAAATGCAAGGCATTGATAAGGCAGGCAAAGGGAGAATTTGAGAAGAAGCTTGCTGCGGAAGCAAAAATGTGTAATAAGTACTTTTTCAAGTACATTCGTAGCAAAAAACCTGTGAGAGAGTCAGTTGGTCTATTAGATGATAGAGGGGTTAAAGGGGCACTAACAGATGACAAGGTGATAGCAGAGAGACTGAATGAATTATTTGCTTTGGTCTTTACTGAGGAAGATATAGGGATGTTACCTATGACTGAAGTGGTATTTAAAGGTGCGGAAGAATTGAAGGAAATATCAATACATAGGGAAGATGTATTACAACTATTTGATAAACTAAAAAGTAGCAAATCACCTGGACCGGATGATATACATCCAAGGGTGTTGAAAGAACTGAAATATGAGATTGCAGACCTGCTATTAGAAATCTGTGAATTATCATTAAAATCATCTATAATACCTGAAGATTTGAGGATGGCCAACGTAACGCCAATTTTTAAAAAGGGTTCCAGGGGTGATCTGGGAAATTACAGACCGGTGAGCCTAACGTCAGTACCAGGAAAAATGGTAGAAACCATAAGAACAAAATTACTGAACATGTAGATAGTCATGGCTTAATGGGAGACAACCAACATGGCTTTAGACAAGGAAGATATTTTCTTACTAATCTGTTATATTTTTTTGAAGGCGTGAATAAACAGGTAGACAAAGGTGAGTCAGTTGATACAGTGTATTTGGACTTTCAGAAAGCCTTTGACAAGGTCCCTCATCAGAGACTTTTGGCAAAATTAAAGAGTCATGGGATAGGAGGCCGTGTACTATTGTGGATCAGGAACTGGTTAAAAGATAGAAAGCAGAGGGTAGGGCTAAATGGCCAATTTTCCCAATGGAGAAAGATGAATAGTGGTGTACCCTAGGGATCTGTGCTGGGTCCGCTGCTTTTTGACATATTCATAAATGACCTGGAAAAGGGAATAACGAGTGAGGTTATCAAATTTGCAGATGACACAAAGCTATTCAAAGTTGTTAAAACCC
Organism: Ichthyophis bannanicus; assembly: GCA_033557465.1. Taxonomy (NCBI): domain Eukaryota; kingdom Metazoa; phylum Chordata; class Amphibia; order Gymnophiona; family Ichthyophiidae; genus Ichthyophis; species Ichthyophis bannanicus. Next base: position 109,581,594 of record CM066049.1, on the reverse strand, counting down.
ATGAGGATTGTGAACAATAAATTGGATAGACTGGGCATCAAAATGGCAGATGAAATTTAACGTGGACAAGTGCAAAGTTATGCACCTAGGGAAGAACAACCCAAACTATGGTTACAGGATGCAAGCTTCCACATTAGGAAACACCACCCAGGAAAAAGATTTAGGCGTCATTGTGGATAACATGTTAAAACCCTCTGCCCAGTGTGCAGCGGCGGCCAAGAAAGCAAATAGAATGCTAGGCATCATAAGGAAAGGAATGGAAAATAAAACAAAGGATATTATAATGCCTCTATATCGTTCCATGGTGAGTCCGCACCTTGAATATTGTGTGCAATTCTGGTCACCGTATCTTAAAACGGATATAACGTTATTAGAAAAGGTTCAGAGAAGAGCCACCAAAATGGCGAAGGGGATGGAAGGATACCCCTGTGAAGAAAGGCTAAAAGGGTTAGGGCTCTTTAACCTGGAAAAGAGACGGCTGAGGGGAGATATGATAGAAGTCTATAAATTAATGAAGAGAGTGGAATGGGTAAATGTAGATCGCTTGTTTACGTTATCAGAATATAGAAAGACTAGGGACATGCAAAGAAGCTACAAGCTAAATTATTCAAGACAAATAAGAGAAAATATTTTTTCACTGAACGTGTAATCAAATTCTGGAATTTGTTACCGGAGGATGTAGTAAAAGCTGTTAGTGTAGCTGGGTTTAAAAATGGTTTGGACAAGTTCCTGGAGGAAAGGTCCATAAACCATTATTAAAAAGGGACCCGGGATATCACTGCATGACCCAATACAAGCATTGTGAAACTTGTGTCTCTTGGGGAAACTGCTAGGTACGTATGACCTAGATTGGAAACAGGATACTGGTCTTGATGGACCTTGGTCTGACCCAGTATGGCTTATCTTATCTTTTTATCATTCATTGACAAGGGTCTGACATATCAATGGTTCCAATCCTACATTACAGACTGTATGCAACACATCCAATTAGGTAACATACATTTAGACAGGAGCAAGGAATACCCCAGGGCTCTGCATTATCTGCCCTATTATTTAACCTGTACCTGCAACCAATATGTAACATATTCAAGAAATTTAAAGTGAATTATCACATCTATGCGGATGACATTATGATATATCTCCCCATAGATGGTCTAAACACAGCCCAACGCATAATTGAATCCTGCATCTAGGAAGCCCAAGCTTGGCTAAACTTAATCTGTCCATCAACTTTAAGGAAACTGAAGTACTCTACATCTCAAGGAACCCAAATTTCATTCCCCCTCAAACATTCAAAATACTTAACACAATCCTCCCTGTTAAAAAAGAAGTAAGGTATCTTGGTGTTATACTGGATCAAACTCTCACACTATCTGCACATATATAAAACAACTAACCAAATCTATTTACTTCAAATTAAGAACAATACAACACCTCAGACCCCTTCTGGACACACACAATTTCAGTCAGTAGTTCATGCTCTAATCACCCCCCACTTTGATTTTTGTAACAGCCTCCTCTACGATATTCCCAAAAAGTACCTCAAGCAACTGCAAACTGCACAAAATGTAACCACAAGAACTGCATGCAAAGCACGACTCTCTGACCACATAACACCCTTGCTATGCACCCTATACTGGTTACCAATAATTAGCAGAATTAAATATAAAACAGTAATGACAACATTCAAGATTACTAATAATATTGCTCCATCCTACCTTCCAACATTAATCACCAAATCCACTAACACTAGATCGAGAAGGGAACACTCTCAGAACACCCTTGCAATCCCTCCCACCTACCGCAAATCAAAACAATTTACAAGCAACCGAGCCTTCTCTCTTGCTGCACCTATATTATGGAATGACCTCCCAAACTTCCTACACGTAATCAAAGATATAAAAACGTTTAGAAAAGAACTAAAAGCCTTCCTGTTCATGCAACATTTTGGAGAACTTATTGAAGGTAATGGTTTGTCCCTCGAATCACCCCAAATTCAACCCATACGATGACACTCACCTCTGCTCCATTTGTAAATAGTCTCACCTGCTACTACTGGTACGTAGTCCTGACTGTTAGAATATTCTTAAAAGCACACAGCCTGCCTTGTATATAGTTCTGTCTGTTACAATTATAGAATGTTAAAATTTGTTCTGTCTAATAATGTTTATTGTGCATCGCCCCTGATCTCAGAAAGGAGCGGTATAAAAGTAACAATAAATTAATAAATGAAATATGCAGCAATCTGAAGTGATTCTGTTGAAATCCACCAGGGACTTGGTGCAAACCTGCAACAAATTCCACACGTGCACTGCAGTTTTTGCTTATTTGTAGAAGAAACTAAAAAAAGAGAAAGGTCAGATGTTTGCAAATCAACTACAACCTGCAGACTATATACAGGTTTGGCAAACTCATTCACGAACCCCTTTTTTAATGTTTACATATTCCTTATCTCCATCACAAGCCAAGAGCAGAAAAATGTGAAAGATCTACCTTAGTCTGCAAAAATCATTCAGTAACAAGAATCAAATTCCAGCAAACGCCTGAGTCAACAAAGCCACTGAAATGAAGGTTAATTAGTGTCAGGGAGAATTGCATTATGATTTTATTCTCAGTGTCTCAGTGTAATTTTAGTGATTCCCCTTCACACACAACAAATTTATTTGTACATCTGCTAGAACAATAAGCTTAGCAATTTAGGGTTCTTTGTTCAATAGAGCAAACAAATGTTCAGGCAAATAGTCAAGTCCTGTGGTTATTTTGATCATTTGCACTTTTTGCAAAGTGCAAAATTTGATTAGTGCATCTCTCTGTTGGAATTTAGCAATTGTGTGTTTAGGTAAGATAAGAGTATGGCAGTGTTCAGTAACACAATCTTAAGAGTCTGCTCTACTCAACTCTGCGCAAGAAATACATTTTGCTTTCTTTCTGAATACTTTGGAAAATAAAGAGAGGCATTTTTATCTTTTGCTTTGTCTAGTTTATTACCAGTTCATCACTTTTTTCCTGCTCAGTCGAATTCAGGGGTTCTTTCGCAATTACCCAAAGATTTTTCCTCAACGTTATATCCCCTCTCAATTCAGCGCCGTCATTGCAGTGAACATCTGCAACAGAGTTTTTTTTTCTGGAACCTTGCAATTGGGTTTCCTAAATACAGGTATAAAGTTAGTCTTGCCATTGTATGATGACTGGAACCTTCTCCACAGGGCCTGCTTAACCATGAGGGAGACTAGGCAGTTACCTTGGGTGGCAATTTCCGGGAAGCACAAAGAGCAATAGGTCCTGATAACCACACAGACTCAAAGAACCAGTATTACCTGCAAGGAGGGCAAGCAATTTTCAAATAGGCCATTTGCCTGGGTAAATGGCATTTGGAAGTGTCCCTTATTACCATATAAAGTTTAATATTTAAAAGTATGATGCCCACTTCTATATTTTAACTTGATTATTCTGGGAGAGATGATATTAGGGTTGAGTGGGTAGGCTAGGAACTCAGTCTGCAGGGAAAAAAGTTCACCAGCCTTGCCCAGGGGCTGTCAATGCCACCTCTGCCAATGTGGGAAGTAGAAAACTTAAACCAGGAATCCAACCAGGGTCTTGTTGCAGAGCGGCACCTAGCCACACTGCACTGGTGGTTTACAGAAGCTTAGCTTTTGTTTTTAAAAACTAAAGATTTGTTTTGGAAATAGCTGAACGCAGGAAATTTGGTTTTACTGCATAACTCAATGGCTGAAGAATGGGTGTCACCTATCAGTGTGCTATTTTTAACAGACCCTGACAATAGCAAAGGCAATTTCAAAGTCATTTCCATGAGCAAACTAGTGATTTATGCACAGAAATAGCCTCTCACAATACTTTATGTGTATAGAATTTGCATAAGCACAGGCTTTGCCGGGGATGGGGTTAGAGAGAGATTTGTTTTTATGTGTATATTTAGGAAAACATGAATGCATGCACATAATTTAATCCAGAAACTTTGTGCACACCAGTGCAGGTATAAAGTCAGTGCACAACTGGTTAACTTTCACTCTGAAAATATGGAGAAAAAAGTATGTGTAGTTATAAAATTACACCCGATACTAAGACATTACAAACATTTTTAATGCAATATCTGCAACACTTAGCCAGAACATTCTACCATTCCCTGTATATTCATGTTGCCTCTTTTCTTATTCTTTGCTGAACGGCATCCTATTATTGGTCTAGTGGTACATTTTCAGTATACTTCTTGGAAAACAGTGCAGGGGCTGTTCCTGATAGTCTCTGTCAGGAGATCTGCTTTCACATTTGCCTCCGAAATGGATGTAATGTAAATGCCATTTTAAAGTAAAAAAGCAAAAAGTCTCATATAGAATAGTAGAAAGCTTTCTTGGGTATTGCTATGTCATTCCACTCTAGCCTTTTTTGTGCCATCCTTAATACTTTTCACCCTGATTGCAAGTTAGTCGTGTGCCCCCCTCCCACTGCAACTCCGGTATTTATGGCCCATTGTGATGTTATGGTGGCATTGTTGAAATGAGCAGCAAATCTTGTTTTTCCAGTAGGTCAAGCTTTCATTATGAAGTTAAATCTGGGCTAGATGTTGGATTGAGTGGAAATCTTGTATGGCCATCCTATGAGTAGAATTCCTAGCCCAGGCGCTCACTTGCTGGATCTGCCTAGCAGGCTGTGCCAGCGACTGAGGAAACCACCAAACTAGCTACCAGGTCTGCCGGCAAGCTGTGAATATATTAAAAATCAGAAGACTTAGCAGAAATGTGGGGGAGGGGCTTACAGGCTACACAGGGCAGCAAGAATACAAGATGTTTGGGCTATGGTCGCATTAGTATTGGTAGTAATTTAAATGATTACAAAACTTTGTCTTTAGGCATAGGAGGCAAGGGGTGCTGGGTAAGAATTAAGTGGAGAATTTCTAAGCTCATTTGCCCAGGAAAGTGGAATTCAGATGAGGAAGATGATAGGATCTGTCCTGAATAATGAAAGGTGCCTCACAAGCGCTCATACTCTAAGATAGGGCTTTCTAAACCTGTCCTGGGGGCTCCCCAGCTAGTCGGGATTTCAGGATATCCACTATGAATATTCATGAAATAGATTTCCATGCACTGCCTCCGTTGTTTGCAAATCTCTCTCATGAATATTTATTGTGGAGTTCCTGAAAACCCGAATGGCAGGGAAGCCCCCAGGACAGTTTTGAGAACCTACTGTTCTAAGAATAGCAGGTGGGCTATAACCTTCAGTGTGGATGGGAATAATGAGGCAGAGTGGACTAACAATAATTGCTTTCCTTTATCAATGATTATAACATATGTAAAGACAGAAATTACAAGTCAGGCCATATATTATCTGCCGTCATATACTATGTTACTATGTCATATACTGTCCGTGAGGCTTTTATAATTCTGAAAAAAAATGTAGCCAGGAAGGAAACTATTTGAAAGATATCCTCACCTCTCCTGAAAGAACAAATTTACTTTTTCTGACCCTTGTACTTTAATTTAATTTAACCAGACATTGATACTACTACTACTATATCTGAGCATTTGTATAGTGCTACAAGACATATGCAGCGCTGCACAGACATGTAAGAGACAGTCCCTGCTCATCAGAGCTTACAATCTAGTCACGACAGACAACACAGAAGGTGTAGAGAGGGATAAAACAAGGGGGAAAGGTAAAGAAACAAGGAGATCAGGTGAGTGAAGATCCGAAAGTAGTCTAGAGCAGTGTTTCTCCACCCAGTCCTCGGGACACAACTGGCCAGTCAGACTTTCTGGATAACCACACTGAATATGCATGAGATAGATTTGTATGCACTGCCTCAATTGTATGCAAATTTCTCTCATGCATATTCATTGTGGTTATCCTGAAAACCTGACTGGCTAGTTGTATCCTGAGGATTGGATTGAGAGTGCCTACCCTAGGGGATTTAAAATGAGTTAGAAGAGCAATAATGGAATGAATATCATGTACTCATAACTCAAAACATAACAGAAGTTAAAAAGCTACAACTAAAATGTATGAAATACAGCAAAACAGATAAAAATTCACAAAGTAAAGCAACGTAAGCTTAATGATGAAAGAAAAACAAGCAAATGGCATTTGTTTCCTTTTTGTTTCATATTCAAACTGAAGCAACAACCAGACCATCTCTGGCAGTCCCCCCCCCCCTCCTCCCACCACCAACACCACCAAATAAACCACAAAATCAATATTAAAAGAGCCCTCCCTTGTTTGCTGCAAACCACCACATTCCCACTGGACCCTTCCCACCTCCTCTCACCTAATTGCTCCTGCCCCACCGGTGCTATAGTTCAAAATGATGCTGGTCAACTAGATACAAGCAGCATTTTCCAAAATGGTGCCAGTTTGACAGATGGCACTGGCAGAAGCACTTCTGCCCCCTTTGAATTTTAAGAAATTCAAGCTTGGCGCATCAAGACTTTAACAGCAAGAATAATATGAAGCTGAGGCCAATGTATGGAAATATGCTACTGTGCATTAATTAGGTCACATAAAAGGCACACGCTAAAAGCATGAATCCTGAAGCTAGGGAGAACACTTTCATTATCACAGAAGCTTAACCACCCCTCTCAGCAGTGTAGTTAGGACTTATGCATTAATGGATCTGAATTCAACTTTGAGTCTTAACTCATGTTAGTTTTATATGAGCTACTGTATTAAGTACCATTCAGTTTTGTATTTCAGTACATAGACAGCATAGAGTTTGCACTAAGGGGCATGTTTACTAAGGTTAACAAGGGATTTCCGGTCATGCTAATAGTTTAGGGCAGTGTTTTTCAACCTTTTTTGTGCAAAGGCACACTTTTTTCATGAAAAAAATCACGAGGCACACCATCATTAGAAAATGTTAAAAAAATTTACCTCTGTGCCTATATTGATTATATATAAAGTAATTCTCTTGAATAGGAATCAAACACTCACACCAACCCCCCCCCCCCTGGTTCACACACCAACCCCCCCCCCCCCTGGTTCAAAAACAAACCCCCCCCCCCCCCTGGTTCACACACCAACCCCCCCCCCCCCCCCTGGTTCACACACCAACCCCCCCCCCCCCTGGTTCACTCACCACCCCCCCCCCCCCCCCTGGTTCACACACCCCCCCCCCCCCCCCTGGTTCACTCACCCACCCACCCACCCCCCTGTCACTTACTCACCCCTCCTGCTGGGTCACTCACTCACTTACCCCCCTCCCCTGCTGGTTCACTCACACCATCGCCCCCCCCCCCTTGCTGGTTCACTCACACTCCCCCCCCCCTTGCTGGTTCACTCACACACACACACCCTCTGCCCAAGCCGCTGCTTCTGCTTTGTACAGAGCAGCAGCTGCACTACACTTACATTGAAAAGTAAAGAGAAACTGTGTCAGGAGCCCTCCGGTCATCGCAGAGCCCGAGGAAGTGATGTCATGGGGGCGGGCTCCTCACAGGCTGTCTTTCCTTTTCAAATTAACTTTATTGCAGCTAAAGTTAATTTGAAAAGGAAAGACAGCCTGTGAGGAGCCCGCCCCCATGACATCACTTCCTCGGGCTCTGCATGATCGGAGGGCTCCTGACACAGTTTCTCTTTACTTTTCAGTGTAAGTGTAGTGCAGCCGCTGCTCTGTACAAAGCAGAACCAGTGGCTGCACTGCTATAGGGAATCGCGTTCGCGCCGCGGACTTCGGCACAAAAGCCGTTTTTTTGCTCTGGCCGCTCCCGATCTTGCGGCCAGAGCAAAAAACCGGCTTTTCAATGGCCGGTTTTACAACTGTGCCGGCAGCCGGCCTGGCCATGGAAAAACCGGCCAGGCCGGCTGAAAACCGGCCGGTTGGCAACCCTAATTTGTGAGCCAAGGCCACATGTTACGGATGAAATTGGAATTTTTCCCACGGCACACCAGACAATATCTCACGGCACACTAGTGTGCCGCGGCACAGTGGTTGAAAAACACTGGTTTAGGGTCCCAAGATAACAAGGGACTGGGGGAGGGGTAGGAGCAGAATGTGGATGTTGGCACGACTCTGTTAGCATGGTCATTCTAAGTGCATGCTAATCATGAATGTTGCTATGAGCACAGATGCACTAAACGCCACCTCGAGAGGAGATGGTACGTGCACCTGCATGTCACTTACAGGCTGATGCAGAAAATCAGCACTAGACCCACGCTGAAGCGATTTTTTACGTTCCTGACAATGCACACATTTCAAATTGCGATGCAGGAAGGATAGGATATGCAAATGACCCCTGTGTTAACCGTGTGTATGCAAATGAGCCACTGCAGCATTAAACCAGGAGAGCAAGCCAAACACATGCGCACAAGACACCTACGCTAGTTTGACTTGCTCTCCAGGCACTGCGTGGCTAATTTGCATTTTAGCCCTGACGTATTTTGATGGCATCGGGGACAATCATGGCATTGGGAAAAGCCCCCAAAGCCATCAAAATACTGTCGGGGGCCAGTGCCCCAACAATAAAAGTATCCCTGGTAGTCCAGCGGCCTTATTCCCCGATAGTATTTTGATGTCATCGGGGACAATGGTGGCATCGGGAAAGGCCCCCAATGTCATCAACATACTGTCAGGTGCTGGTGCCCTGGCAATAAAAGAATCCCTGATGGTCTAGTGGCCCCTATACCCTGCCCACCCCCATTAAATACAAAAAAAAATAATAATAATAACTTGGTGATCTAGTGGCCCCTAAATTCAGCCCCTCTCGCCCGGTATCTTAAAATAAGCGGAAGCACTGCACCCACTATCTTGAAAAATGCCAGCGTCTGGTCCCATGCGGTGTATCCTGGAATGCACTGGGGGAGGTAAGCCGCAATTTTTCAAGATGGCAGACACAGAGGGGGAGCACATAGGCAGTGCTTCCACTTATTTTAAGGTACTGGGTGAGAGGGGCTGAATTTAGGGGCTGTTAGACCACCAGGTTATTCTTTTATTTAATGGGGGGGGGGGTACAGGGACCACTAGACCACCAGATGGGGTTTTTTTGCATTTAATGGGGAGGTGTGGGATACAAGGGCTACTAGACCACTAGGGATTCTTTTAATGTCAGGGCACTGGCCCCCGACAGTATTTTGATGGCATCAGGGACCTTTCCCGATGCTGTGATCATCCCCAATGCCATCAAAATACTATGGGGGGATCAGGGCCGCTGGATCACCAGGATTCTTTTATTGTCTGGGCACCAGCCCCCAACAGTGTTTTGATGGCATCGGGGGCTTTTTCCAATGCCATCAAAATACTGTTGGGAGGGGAACGGGGCCACTGGTCCACCAAGGATTCTTTTTTGTGGGGCATGGCCCCCGACAGTGTTTTGATGGCATTGAGGGCTTTGCCTGATGCCTGATCATCTGAGGAGAATATGATCTAGGCATCGGGGAAAGCACCCGGTGCCATCAAAATACTGTCAGGGGCACGCATTAGAGTTTTAAGTCACCTCAGACCCTGAAGTAAAACTTTTGGTGCTATGGTTGGTTGCTAAATCATCTACACCTGTCTGCATCGGGCTTATCATGATTTGCATACCATGCAGCTGATTAAAATACATTTAAATGTATTTAAATATGTGTGGTATTAATTTGGCATTCGTTTTTCCATGGGGGTTTATGTCTGTTTTCTTGGCTGGCTAAATAAACTTGTGGGGTTTGCAGAGGCTTGTTGGAGAGCATTGCTGTGTGGTCTGTAATTAATCCTGTGCTCTACCTGAAATTCAGAAAGTTGTAAAGTGTGCTTAAATGTGGCATTATGTATGCTTAAAGGCCGCGCTAGCTTTCTGCATCGGCTTGTTAATGCGCTGCATGGGTCAGCAGTGCACTAAAGGCAGAGGGACAGATGCATGTGCCCTCTAAAGTTAGCATAAGTCTCCATGCTAGTTTTGCAGCTCAAATGTGTGCAACTGGTACGTCCTTTAGTAAACATGCCCCTAAGGCTTTTGTGGCTTAATACCTGTTAAAGGGGCTATTAAACTGCATAAACTAGATTGCACATGCTAACAGCACTTTTTTTTCACGTTAACTCTTGCAAAAGCATTAGAGCACTTGTAAACTTGTAGAAGATTTCCACCAGCACTACATTTTTCAGTATTTCTCAAAAAATCATTCAGAATCAGCATTTCATGTCAATATCACACAATGTTGACCCACACAAATTCTTATTCTTTTAACTTGACACTTGGAAATGGCTTTCAGCACTCTGTATGCAGAAAACAACTGGACAGCCATGTCATTTCTGAGTAGGATTATTGTTTCATTCGGCCACATAAAGGCTGTAAAATTATGGCACGTGTCAGCCAGGAAACAAGCTTGCAATCCTCCAGGGTCTTGGCTGGCTAAATAAACTTGTGGGGTTTGCAGAGGCTTGTTGGAAAGCATTGCTATGTGGTCTGTAATTAATCCTGTACTCTACCTGAATTAATCCTGTACTCTACCTGAAATCTAAACCTTCTCATCAAATTATTTCAAAACATTAAGATGATGAGTTGTGGCACAGAAATTCAGGGTATAAAAACTTTTGGCACAGACCTCTCTCAAGGCTTCATCTCCATGTTGTCAACAAAAAGCGCAACAATTTTGAAATGTTTCCCAAACCTGTCCTAGGGATCCAGCAGCCAGTCAGGTTTTCAAGATATCCAAAATGAAGAAATTTGAATACATCGGAAACCATGTATATGCAAATTTACCACATGTATATTCATTGTGAAAAGCCTGAAAACCTAGTGTTCAGGACAGGTTTAGGAATCTGACTTCTGCCATTAGAAATTTGTAATATGACAGGATTTTTACTGTATGTCGTACTTCTGTTTGAAATGTTTCATAGAGGTCGCAAAGTTATTACTCAGTTTCAATCAGTTGGGCGTCTGGGTACAAAAGTAGGACTATAGAGTCTTTCCAGTAAAAAGAATTAAAGGTTTACTGTCACCATGCTGTGAGCAACCACCAGCCGGGAATGGTTTCTTTTCACTTCTTGATTCTCTTGCCCTCTGCTCGATCTCTGTACTGTAAATGGTTCCCTGGTAGGACACAAAGGGGGCAGAGGTTAGGCAGCTATGTAAGGCCCAGAACTCATCATTAAGCTACAAAGCACTTACATTTCCCAAATGATGCAGGAGTCCTCTGCACTGATGCTTATACATTGTCCATTGCTCAGTTAAACTGAAAGACCACTTGCAAATATACACCTAAAAAAAACAAGGTACTGTTATTTTATTTATTTATTTTTTATTTATTTACATTCTCTTATATACTGTGCTATTCTGCATCAGTGTGGTTTACATTGAACAAACTGAAATTACATTGAACAGGGCATTATAACTTGGAGATAACTATTTTACAGGGAACATGTGCTATGGAGGGTTAAGTGGCTTGCCCAAGATCACAAGGAGCACCTGTGGGACTAGAAACCCCAGTCCTTCCGGCCCAAGGTTGCTGTCCTCTAGTGGGATTTGAACCCCCAACCTTCTGGCCTGAAGTACCTTGCCCCAACCACTAGGCCACTCCTCCATTCCACTAGGCCACTCCCTTATTATGGATCCAAATATTTAGCCTAATACTTTCTTTCAAAAGCAGGCATAAAGTTTTCTATCCTATCAACAGCTTAGACTGTATTGGAATTTTACAGCAAAGAAAACCCTTTGAAAATCAATATATCATTGTCAAGTCATATACAAACAGAGTGAAACAAGCTTAGCAAACAGGGGCAATTATGGTTTATTTCTCTTTGGCCAATCTTTGGTAAACTCAGTGACTATCAATCTGTTTCACCTCCCTGGTCATCTAATGAATTAGTAACTTGTGTAGGTAAAAGCAAAGTGTTAGAAATCACATTTCACAGGCTCAAAACTGCTTTATTTTTCAGAGATAAGCAAAGCTGATAACACAGGTACACTAAAAAAAATTTTTTTTTAACTGCCTCTAATGTTTCGATTGATTTTTACGTTTTTTGGTGCGCTGAATCCAAATCTGGTAACCAATTTGCTCCATCACGTACAGATTTTTTGCTACATTGGGTTAGCAGTTTGAGGTGAACGTTTCAGATTGAGTGCGATCGAGATAAGTTTCTTGGATGAATTCTTTATACTAATTGTTTAGTAGTTATTCAAATAAGAATAAAAGAAAATTGTAACAAGGCAGCACATAAGAATAGAGTAATGTCAACAAAACACACTGTGATGGTAGCAAAATTGTCTGCACTTAAAACAGCCACATACATGTGCACAAACATTGAAGCATATAAGCGCGAGGTTAGACACAAAGCAAAGCAAAGAAATGTGCAAAAAATGTTGTACAGGTATGTATGTAAGAATAGAAAACGCAAAACCGCACCATTGCAATACATGAAGACAAACACCCGATGGTGTGAAATAAAATTCTAATAAATGAGATCCGACACTGTGGTAATAACTAGCAAATTTTTATTTCAAAGTTTAGTAAAAACACGATATTTGTCAACACAGTTTAGATTTTAAAGTCATTCTTGGTTCAATCAATCTCCTGGTGGGCCCGTTTCTTCTTCCCCCGAATGCTTCTCTTGGTGCGCTGCTTGGCGTATTTTTCATCTGGGGTTTCCCGCAGCAGCAACCAGCAGAAATCAGCCATCATAGTGGTGTTCCATCGTCCTTGGTACCTTCTCTCTGCGTCCTTGATGTCCTGGTGAAACCTTTCACCTTGTTCTTCACTGTACGCCCCCAAGTTTTCGGGAAAGTAGTTTCACATGGAGTGCAAGAAATGGACTTTCAGGCTCATGTTACAGCCTTGTTCTTTGAAGGCATTGAGCATCCTGGCAACAATATCCTTATAGTTCTCATCTCCGCCTGTTCCCCAAGAATTTGAGAACAACATCCTTGAAGGAATCCCAGGCTTCTTTTTTCCTTCTCAGACATCGTTTCAGCGAATGCTCCATCTGAATGAGTTTCCTTATATCAGGGCCAACAACACTCCTTCCTTTAGCTTTGCTTCAGAAAGTCGTTGGGAACTTTGAGCAAAGGTACCGAAAGCACTCACCATCTTTTGGAAGGGACTTGATGAATTGCTTAATGAGACCCAACTTAATGTGGAGAGGTGGTAATAGAATTTTATCACGAGGTACCAAGCTCTCATGAAGAACATCTTTCTCACCCGGGTCTCAAATACTCCCGAATTGGCCAGTCTTTTTTCCCCCAGTGTAGGTCGCGGGCCCGGCTATCCCACAAGCAAAGGAAGCAGGGATATTTGGTGAAACCGGATTGCTGCCCTAATAGCATGGATAGAATTTTAAAGTCTCCACAAATCATCCACTTATGCTCATCATAACGAATCTTCTGAAGAAATCAGGGCCAAATTCTCGTATTTTTCTTGGAGAATAACAGAGTGAGCAATAGGAACTGAAGCGAATGTGTTGCCATTAGAAGAAGAACACCTTTTATGCTGTCTTTTGATGATCAATGAAACAGCCCCGCCATTCAGCAGGATCATACTTTGAGTTTAAACTTTTCCATCACTCCGTATATATCGTTGCAAAATACCAAATCTTCCTCTTTGCTGAAATACTTCAAAAATTGTGTCTCGCGGTTGTGGTACCAATAAAAAGTTGTTCCTGGTGACGATAGATTTTTCTGTTTAAGCCGAGAACCTAGCAGTTGGGGAGCATCTTTTGGGAGTCCCCTAAATCCCGGACCAAAATCATTCAATTCAGCTTGAGAGAAAAGTTCAGGTTCGGATCTGGTTCAGTTTTCAAACTCGGAAGTACTGGACTCATCGGGGAAAAGCCATCTGATGAGTCCATCATGATCAGAACCGTCCACACAATATGATCCAAAGATTTTGGTGGTTCAGGCACAGGTACTTCGTTGCTATGAGGCATTAGGCCTAATTGCTGAGGGAAGGTTGGGGTAACTTATTACGTTCTTATTTTTAAGTTGTATCCCTTCACAATGCAGAGCAAAAATAGCAGTCACTGCTGTGGTCTTTGTTCACGCCACATCATAGGTATTCCGAAACGAAATGCTTGTTTTTTTACCTTTCATCCATAAGCGTAAATCTTCCTCACATGTCCTTGCACACTTCGTGAGGAGCCCACGGTTTGTCCTGATCGCCTAACTTCAAACCGAAATAGGCGAAATATACTTTTTTTAATAAATGCAGAATGTTCCTCTGCCGCTTTTTCACGGTATATTCCCCACAAATAAAACAAAAACTGTCCGGAGAGTTGACGCAAACCTCTGGCTCTGTGAGCCATCACAAATACACAGCACTGCAAACTACAACTGGTAGTGAACCACTTCGGAATAAAGCTGGATTATGACTGAGCAAACAAAAGGTAATAATGAACTTGCAAGAAACTGAAATTTGACAGGAACGTTCATGTCGCAACACCCGTGTTTGAGCGAGCGAACGAGGCGAGGCGAACAGGAAAGAACATGCGCCCGCGCGAGTACTGGATTTAGCCCCCCGCCTCCCAATTGTCCTGTTAATGTATAAAAATGAATTCAAACACTCTAAAATATCATGAGGGAGTGTTTCTAGTTAGTTAACCATTACAACCCTCTGTTTTGGGCCAAGAAAATAAACTGCAGGTCGGCTAAAAAGAAATTATGTGAACATTCCTTATATGGGTAAGAAATCTAATTTTGCAAGAAAACGTGACGTGATGGAACATTTTGGCTATTTTTCCTGGATTCAGCACCCCAAAATCTATAGGAATCAGTTGCAAAACTGGAGGCAGTTTTTTGGTAGTGTACCTGTGTAATTAATGCCCAGCAAAACACTGATCATCTGAGCTCCATTGTGCTCGGTGGGACCACAGCTTTCAGGGCTGCTGGCATGCATTTTGCATTTTCACTTTGTCAGGACACCAGAAGCCCCCTCTGCAAGGGGCAAAGCTGTCAGGCAAACCATTGGAAAAGTGCATGGCCATGCATTTACACAGGGCATGTAACTGAGAAATATTTTGCAGCTTGTTTTTTTGTGTGGGAGGCAGAACTAAGGTGATGAGGAACAGATCAGTAGAAACACCTCCTAACCTCTTCTAGGTTTCTTTGAAAGGTTGTACATATAGCAGCCCATCCCATCCATCTAATCTAATTCTTACATAGTCGCATTGTGTAAGATAGCAGAAGACTAACATGGTTCATCCAGTCTGCCCAGTAGGGCTGCAGTGACGTGCAGATTCCTTTCCCTATGCTTTGTATTTTGGTGGTGGGGGGATTATACCTGGTGTACAGTGCAGATTACTTTCACCATGTCTTTTGTTTCAGTAGTTCTCGTCATAAGATAAGTCCCCAGCCTGCCATGAGACCAGTCCAGGGCCCCCTACCGTACAGCAAGGGAGCCCATCCACAGGCACAACCATCCCAATTACACCACATGTTGTGTTATTCTTTTTGCACTATACGAGCCCCTCTCCCCCACTGTACAGCCAGGGAGCCCTTCTACTGTTGCACAATGTGGTTTATTTTATTTGGGAGTTGTACCTGTTATGCACTGCAGTTACTTTCCCCATGGCTTCTTAAACAGTTATTTCTCATCTGTTTTGCCTCCAAAAACTTTAATCCTTTACGCCATGAGCTCCTCCAGAATCTGATTTTGACCTGCATTGCAACTAGGATTATAGACATGCTCTCCCGACCCACCACAGAGTGAGGAGCAGGGCCAATCTCCCTGACTTTCATAAATTGATCAGCGTTGGCTCCTTAAGTCAGGAGGCAACATCTAGCAATGTGAGCTGTGATTGGCTCAAATTCCCCCACTATCGCTTATTCTTGAATGCAAAAGCCCCACCCCCACCATGAGGGCAAGTGGTGGCCCAACCTTGGCCTTTAGATTCAAATGTTTAACACTTTATTCACCTCAGCAGTGCATGGGAGGATGTGCATTTCATTTTTAATTTTGTCAATTAGAGGGGGGTGGCATTTCATCTAAGTTAAAGTCAGTGGGGGACGCAACCCTCCCAGAAGCCTGATCACTTCTTCTGCATTGTAATCATCCTCCCAACTAACCCCACCCATGTTGCAGCCTCCTCCAATCTCCCTCTTGACTCCCCAGAGAAACTCCAATCTTACATTCAACTTCCCATCCCCTGGCAGCATCTAGTCGCCTTCTGTCCCTCCAATGAGCCCCCAATTCCCCAAGCAGGAGGTGTAGCATAGCCAACCAGCAGCACTAGCAAATAGTGTGTGAGAGAGAAGGTGGTAAAGAATACCTCCTCCTATTTAGGACTCATGAGAGGGACGATTGGAGACTGCTGAGAAGGGGAAGGTCAGACAGCAGATGGGGTGCTGTGAGGGGGTTCGGAAGAGAGATAAAAAGCTAACAGTGAGGAGAAGAAGAAGATCAGAAGTTGTTGGGGGAGGAGGAAGTGATCAAGATGCTGAGTGGGAGGTGTTGCGCCCTAAGGTTCAATGGAAGCACAACAAAATGATGGAAAACAAAGCAAAACAATGAGGCATCTATACCGAAGGGCTTTAGCTGCTACTGTGGTGCTAATGCAGAAATATCACATGGCGGCAGCAGCTAACATGGGAAAAATAAAGCCATTGTGGCGATTTTCCATGATGTCTGTGTTTCATGCAGTAGGGCAGGGCCAGCCTGTCCACTAGGTGGGATAGGCATCTGCCTAGAGCTGCAGACCTCTGTGAGTGGCACGGCATGGCACCCCAGCAGGCCATGTGCTTTGGTACACATGACCTGCTGCTTCTGACCCTCTTCTGATGGGTGTTGTGTCAGAGGAGGGGCAGAGGCGGCAGGCCATGTGTGCTGAAGCACATGGCCTGCCGTGGACTGCTGTGCCAAGCCGAGCCGAGCCGAGCCATCCCAAGCCCACCCCTGACCCATCACTGGAATCAGCAGCAGCGGGGGTGGTGACACAGCTCAGCAAGGGGGGGGGTGGAGCAGCTCGGCATGAGGGAGGTGGTACAGATGGGGCTTCTGCCTGGGGTGGCAAAAACCCTTGGGCTGGCCCTCGGTAGATGCAGGGTTAGGATGTAAAGTAGGCAGAGAGTGGGTGTGCCTGCAACGTGTGATTATCACAGATGTTACCATCATGCAGTGATCACCAAAATTTGCAGGCTTCAGGATACAGCTATCACTACGTCAGTGGGTGATGATAGTTACATCCGTGAAGCTTGCCTCCTGAGATCCCAGCGTTTTCTCCATGGTATCTGCAGTGGAAATGCTGAGTATACCCCTTGCACCTACTATGGGATGTTTACAGCTAATGCTGTTGTTGTAGTTATCGCCCAGCGTTAGCTACAAAAGCCTAACGCAGTTTAGTAAACATACCCAATGTGTTTTCCACGGTAGCTGCAGAAGCCACACATTATCTGTTGGGGGCATGGCCAGCATTTCCACATCATGTCCCTAGGTCTAAAGAGTGGTTTGCAGCTGGGATTACAAGAGTCTTCAGGCCATCAGGAAGACAGCGAAAGCAGTCCTGGTTCTGCCCCATCTCTTGCAGGGACTATAGTTCTGATTCTTTTAGAGAAACAAATGGGAAATCAGAACTATAAATCCCTTCATGCAATGAAGCAAACCCAGGTCTAGATCCATCAGTACTGGACAACCTGGAACCATCTAACTGGAGCCCCTTCCTCTCTCCTTCAGCCAGGGTGAGGGTGAGTTTTAGACACCCTGTGAGGGTTTTAGACACCCTAGGCAAACCTTCAGCTTTTCACGCCCCCTTCCCCACCCTTTCAATTTCAGGTTCTTATACCCATCCTGACATTTTGATAAATAAACTCAACAGTCATCATGATCCTCATCTCATTGCCCACAGAACAATCCTGTAAAAGCGCATAATTGAATAACATTTTCTTAAATATGAATCTTTTTTGTGTGTACATAGACATAATGAAAGGAATTTCCCAAAGTCATTTAACTGGGTAAATGGACTCTTTGGAAACAGCGCACCCTCTCTGCGGCTGTCGGAACCTACTGTTTTGCTTCAATGGCAGTTGCTTTTGCCACTCCCTGCCCCTCCACCCCAAACAAAAAGCTGCTACCTTAGGTGGCCAGCTAGTCTGCGTAATGATTACGGCAGCCCTGCCTTCAGCCCAGTCCGATTCTTGAAGCGCATACGTAGGTCTTAGTGTTGCATAAGAGTTATTGGTTGCAACAGGAGGCCGTGTTCTTTTCTTCTCTTTAGCGGTCTGTGACTTGTGTGGTCACACAGGTTGCTGATGCTTAAGGACACCATGTGCAATGCTCCACGGGGACCCCTGGCAATGAAGAGTAGTGTGCTGCCATCTCAGTCCGTCTCCAGGACACACACAGTCCAAGAAAGTCCTGCTCATAGTATCTCCATGGGGCGCCGCTGGAGCCAAACCCGGCCCCGCATCTGCCTTCAAAGCTACAGTGTTGCGGTGTTACAGTATAAAGCACATTATCACTGAAATTGGTTCTTTATCAGTGATGGAGGGCAAAACTATTTTAAAAAGTTCCAAAGGTCTGTATGACTTACCCACAACCTGTTTCAGATTCCCAAGCATTACTCCACCCTGGTTCAAAGGGTGGGCACTTCAAGTTTTAATACAACCAACAACGTAATACAGCCCTCGTTGGTCTCACTGTAAGGCTAATTCAGATAATATCACACATGTCTTAGACCTTTTGAGGGTGTTGACATTCAGCCTTTGTAACCGTGGAGTTTATATTAGCAAGATATTATTCTGTTGTTACACTGTTCGTCTTCGTCTATCGTGTCTTATTTTATTTCATTGTTACTGTTTCATTTCTCTGGGGTATGTTTACTAAAGTGCAGTAAGTTTTTGCAGCTAACGCCAGGCGTTTGTTGCAAAAGAGCAACGGTAGCTGCAAAAGCCGCACGTTATCTGTTGGGGGTATGTCCAGCATTTCTGCAGCAGACAACACAGTGAAAATGTAGGGACTGCGGCGTGACCGCATGGCTGATGCAGCTATAGTCACCCATAGAGGTGGCATAAGCTGCATCCTTGATGTCTGCAAAGTGTGTGGCTACTGCACATTGTCAACGCCTGAGGTAACTGGCATGACCACCCTCTGCCCACCTCTGCCCACCCATGCTGATAACGCATGAAATGCAGCTACTGCAGAAAATTGCATTTGCCCCACATTAGTTGTCACTGCAGTGCAATTTTCCCATGTTAGTACGATGATGACAGCTAATACCCTTTAGCTGACATACCCCTATGTATTTAATTGCATTTTTCTCCTGTTCTCTGTTGTTTTTAATGCCTCCTGCAGCCCCATTTTAGAATAGTTCAACTTATAATTGAATTTCATAATTAAATATTTGACCCCTGACTTGATCTTCACTCCTCCACCATGAAGGATCCCCTATGCTTGTCTACAAATAAATGAATTATGCGCTAATGTGACTAGTTCTTCTGAGTAACTCTCCAGACAAGATTTGTAGCAATGAGTAAGAAGAATCTGCCTTAATGCATTTATCAGACATTACTGTTTGCTGTTACTATTTTGTAAATTAATTTATCACACACTATTCAAAACTACACATCTCAAAATAACCTGACATAGCAGCAGACACACCATATGTTAGGTGCAAATGTCTCTATGTTACGTGTATATTACATACTTCCATGCAGTAAACATATTTCCACTGGTACTGAAGAATGAATAAACTAGACAAGAAGAGAATTTGTCAAAGGTATTCTCCTACAGTGTAGATGGGGGAAAACATCAATAACTCAAACCCCCAGGATGTTGCATAAAACGGTTCCAAATGTTTCAAAACCATGTTGAAACAGATGCAGTTGGGAGAGTCTTTAAGAAGCCACATCCCTCCCTCCCCAACATTGCACGTGTGGTCAGCCTAGATGCATTTTTCAGGCAATGGGGAAGGTTTATAGAACATGCATTGAATTAGGGCTTTTCCACTTCACCTATGGATGTTTTTTTTTGAAGGACCTAACCTCCGATGCCCAACAAAGCTTTGGTTCTTATTAGATCCAGAGCGGCTTTCTGTTGATAGACAACAGCAGTGGTGATAGCAAAATATGTTGCAGCCTACCACCAGGCAAGGAAAGTAACCTGACCAGGAACAACATGGACCAGAACCAGCACCTGGGAACTCTCTGCCCCTCCCCGTACCCTATAATATGCTTGCTGTTACTATTTTGTAAATGAATGTATTACTTCTGCAACAGTTGAAAAATTGCCATGCTAATAAAGTTATCTGAATCTAAATTTTACAAGTTCCATCTCAACGGCTCATTTTTCTTTGGAAGAAGAACACAGGCACTCTGGAAAGATCCCTAGCGTAGATCCCAGCTTAATGACCATTATGTCACTGGACAAACACACCAAGCTCACAACTGCAAAATGGAGTGAAGCACTTTGGTAGAAGTCAGGTTACAAATCTGAGTGTCTAATGAGATCTTAATCTTCAGAGATTTTAATACAATAGGAAGGCAGGACAATGCTTTAGGAAATGATCCTTATACAAGAAGAAGGCTATAAGAGAGGGAGTTTATATCAGAAGCAATGTTTTGCTGTGATGACCTTTCTACTCGGAGTAAATTGTCTTGCACAGGCGGATATATACACAGAGGTGCACTTGTATTCCCTGCAGGGCAACAGGAAGCAGCAGAAAATCTTTGTTAACCATAACAATAAGAAATTTGAATTTGTAAAGCTTGTTTCACTATCCAAACAGCAGAGCATCCTACTTGATTTTATTTTAGCACTTTAGAAACATACAACCACCTCTGGGGCACAAGACCTGACAGCACATTTAATCTTTCCCTATCAGGGATGTAAAATGATTCACTATTGTTACCAAATAGCTTTCCGCTGGAAAAAGGTTCTGAAAGATGGATCTGGGAGAATCAATCAGAAAGTCAATTGTTCTCTTGTTCCTTCTAAAGCGACGCATTCCACCTGTAGTTTCTGAAGAGATTTGAGTGAACAAGTACAGCATCACTCATAAATGCCCCTTTCTGTAATCTACAGTCTGTTCTGATCCAATCGAGGTCATTATGGGTCCTATTTATTAAATTGTGGTAGGGTTTTGCAGCTGCCACCTGGTATTTGCCAAAATGACCATGCTGTAACAGTAGAGCGGAGGAGTAGCCTAGTGGATAAGCAGATCAAGGGTTTGATTCCCACTGGCACCACTTGTGACTTTGGGCAAGTCGCTTTACCCTCCATTGCCTTGGAAGAAAAGGCCGGGCAATCTACTTCTGGTGTTTTCTAGTGATCCCAGCAGCTTCCCATTCAATCAACACATTGAAATGATTTTTAACATGCATTAATGGCACGATATATGGCATGATGCAATTAGCTACACCTATCGAGGAGGTGGTAGCTTTGCTGCATTTTCTGATATGTTAACAATTATTACAAGGTAACTCCTTCTGCAGCCCTCACTAATGCTATGCCCCCTTTCCACGTTAGCTGTTAATGCGGAAATTAGACCACGCTAACTACTGAGATGTCACATTAACTGCCAGCCCGTTGTCAAATTCACAGCTAGCGCAGCTGAGTAGATTGGCCTCTATGACTTTCACTAGCTTTTGTTTCAAAGGCCTGGCTTCAGGCAGTCGATTAACTAGGTTTAGCAGATTCTCCAATTTCCATGCTGTTTTTTCATGGGTTGCTTTTCCTTCTATATTCTAGAAGAGTGAACGGCCTACACACGAAAACACACTCCAAAGAGATTTCTACTCAACCAGCATGGATGGAAGAGGAGGAGGAGGACAGAGAGTCAGTCTTTTCCCTTCAGAGGTATTCTTAGATTCTACGAGCTGCACTCACAGCCCTCAAACATCTGGTGAACAGTTCAATAAAGCCTGTAGAGAAAAGAAAATCTAAACTATTTATTTAATTTTGTCGATTGTTCATTAATGATTCATTTGCATGTTAAGAGACATTGGCCTGCCATTGCCATTGAGGGTCTCCTTTTCTATCCTGCTTTTGCGTTCTGGAGCAGTGGGCTGCATGTTAGGTGTGGACCTCTCTCCTTGACGTGCTTCTGCAAAGGATGGCATTGGGGCCTCTGCAGAGTAAGTGCAGCTTCCAAGACGAGGAAGAGTCAGGACCTATGCTAAGAATGAGGCCCCCTAGGTGAACCTTCTTTCCTGCCACACACCCCTACTGCCCTGCTCTCTGGGACCTTCAGCAGTAGCAATGCAACACTGACCCAAAACCTCTGACGTGTTGACCAGCCGCTTCCGTCTCCTCTGACATGGGCTTCCTCTTTGCATGGGGGCAGAACAGGCTGGTTAAAGTGCGGCACCAAGAGCATGCAGCGTTGTGTTGTTGCTATCTCTGCAGGTCGCGGAGAAGGGCAGCAGCAGTGGCAATGGGCTGCCTTTGAACGGTTGGTGCTCTAGGCAACTGCCTAGGTCAGATTAATGGGCAGCACCGGCGCTGGGAAGAGCAGATACTGCACTTTTTTCAGGCAAATCTCTCATAATTTTATCGTTAGGACAAACCTTCTATGGAGCATTTATTCTCACAAAGACCTTTTTTTAAACCACTTGATTTTTGTTCCTATCATTTCAAATGGTAAGGGTGGGCAGGTGGAGAAGCGGACTAAGAGACAAGTTTGAATCCCACTTCCACTCCTCGTGGTCTTGGGCAAGTCACTTAAACCTCCATTATCTCAGGTACAGACTTAGATTGTAAGCCCTCTGGGGACAGGAAAAGACCGAATGTACTGGATCGTAACTCACCTTGAACTACCATTGAAAAAAGCATGAGCTAATCCAAAATCCCTTCCCATCCTTCCCCTAATAGCTGGAAAATCATAAGAAAATCAAAACTAGAAGCCCATAAAGGGAGTGGCATAAACCCAGGGCTATCTCTGTCTCTCCACTCTGACCTGGTGTCACTTCAGGTAACACTGCAAATGCAGAAGAAAAAGCTTGTACCCTCCTTATAAAAGAGCACAATGCTCAAAGTTAAGCTTGAAAATCAAGTCTCAAAAAATGACATTGACTATTAACTTTTAAGTCTTCTAGACCATATGAGTACAGTTCCAATACATGTCTCTCATTCTATCCTAATATCTAGATTGCAGATACTGACATGCCAAAGGAAAACCTGTCAATTGATTTAATAAATTTTAAAACTTGTCTTCCTGACAAAGCCACCCAAAGCACTGAATGCTGTGCAATGAATACCACCAAGCAGTGCATTTTAAAAAAACAGAAAGCACAACATACATAAAAAATAAGGAAAAAAATTCATCAGCACTAGAATCAGCCACATATACAAAATATAACATCCAACATCAGCAACACTTGCTTGACATACTTTTAGAAAACATTTTTTTTATTGAGTATGAACACCATAAGCAGCAAAGCATATTTTTTTGTTGTATGTTAAGCATCATCGAGCCAATGTTGACTCTGGATAGTTGTTCATGTTGTGACTATCCCCTGGGTTTTCATAGCAAGGTACAACCAGAAGTAGATTGCCAGACCTTTCTTCCATACAGTAAAGGGATCATTCTGAGGTACGAATAGCGCGTCCCGTCTGCCTTCCCTGCATGCTGTACAGGGATGGTAAAATGGCGGCAGGAAAAGAGTGGATTGGGGCTGCATCAGGGCAGGCAGTGAGCAGTCATCATCCCCGGATGTACAGGGCCGATTCCAATGTTGGCCCTGTACGTCCGGGGTCGGCGGCTTGCACAGGATGGAATAGGTTCCCCTAGTTGCCGGGGGATGGTAGGCCCGGGGCATGGAAAGGGCAGAGGACATTTCCTGCAGCCTGAACCTAGCCTTAGAAGGCCAGATCGGGGGTCAAGCTGCGGGGAAAGCAGCTCTGCAACCGGCAGCCAGGGATCATGGCTTTTCAATGGAGCTGTGATGCCATGGCAACCGGACGCCATGACACTGTGGCTCCATTGAAGAGCCCTGACTGAGCTAGCCGGGCAAGGCCTGTACGTGCATGCCGGACAGAATCAGGGTTCCAGCCTGCATGTACAGGCCTGTTCGCGATTCTGATCCCGCAGGGCTAGACACAGGACCGTACCTAGCCCTGTGCGAGTGGTACGGCCGCACAGGGTGCAAAGGCTTAAGGGACATACTTCAGCTGTCTGCCGTTGCCTGCCATCGCCACTTTGTCTTCACTCAGCGGCAGCAGGCAATGGTAGACAGCTGAAATGCGCTCGCGGCACTCTAAGCAGGTCTTGTTGCTCCCTCCTCTGGCGCAACGTCAGAGCAGGGAAGGACAGATCTGCTTAGAGTGCCAGCAACTGCACATTGGGCATGCCTTTTCTCTCCTGCCGCTGTCCAGAAAGTGGCTGGATGGAGGTGCGGGGGGGGGGGGGTGCGAGCCAGATGTGCAAGTAACACAGGGCACGATTTATGCTTGGTACAGCCCTGGCTAGACGTGCCCCGTGGGATCAGAATCCCGGCTCCCTCTGTGCATCTGGTTCTGACCAGATGCACAGAGGGCCCGGATGTCCTTGACGGAATCGGGCCCTAAGCCTACAGCACTTAGTATTTCAAGATGGTCTCCCTTTTGAATACTAATCAGGCCTGACACTGCTTAGCTTCCAAGACTGAATGCATTCGATTTTTCTTCTTTTATACAATTAAAATCATGAAGAATGCATTTTTGGCCTGATATTGTGTCCTATCTGTGAATTCTCAGCCACACTATCTTACAAACGTCTCTAGTACTATCCAGGTAGTGCCAGAACAGAGCAAGAGTGGTGTAGGCATTCTGCCGCAATATTCAACCACTGTATCAACTGTACAACTTAACAGGACAACAAAAAGGCTATCCTACATGAAATGGCGTAGCTAAAATGGACCTACCACTCTAAAATCATAAATACTTCAATAAACAAACCACGTGAGCTCTTTGAGATCATCAAAAAGCTAACAAAGACACCAAACAACTCCAACCAGCTCCCGAACATCCCACCAGAACTACTAGCACACCAATACAAACAGCTCCAACAACCACCCAACCCACAATTGAATACAACAACGACAACAACCTACCCTGCTACAAGAGACACAGACTGGAATACATTCGATACAGCCACCAAAGGAATGATAGAATCCACTATCTCCTGCCTAAACACCACCACCTCTCCATTAGATCCCTGCCCTGTAGAGTGGATAAAGAAATCTAAAGAGGACATAAGTGCAGCACTGACCCAAACTGTCAACGAATCACTCAAGGAAGGTCACATGCCAGACATCCTCAAAGCCTCCGTCATTCGCCCAACCCTAAAAAAACAACCTAGACACCATCGACCCCACCTCCTTCAGGCCTATAGCAAGCCTCCCTTTCACTACCAAAGTCATCGAGAAGATAATTCAACAACAGCTCCAAGACCACCCGGATACCAACAACATACTGGACCCACAACAACAAGGATTCTGCCCACTACATGGAGTCGAGACCCTCATGACATCACTACTGAACACCCTCATCAAAGGTATGCAGACCAAACACTCTGGATATGCCATGCTCTTCCTAGACATATCCGCAGCCTTCGACACTATCTCACACAACACCCTCCTACACAGACTCCAGGAAATTGGCATCAAAGACATTGTACTTCAATGGTTCCGCTCCTACCTGACCAATAGACAACAGCAGATCCGCACAAACATGGCAACCTCCTCCCCCCTTTCGTCAGCACCAAGGAGTATCCCAAGGCTCCACACTATCTGCCATGCTCTTCAATATCTACCTGCAGCCACTCTGCTTGATAATACACGCTCATAACATCAACTACCACATTTACACAGATGACATAATGCTATATGCTCCCATCACAACCACCAACCCAACAAATAGTCACCTGTCAGACTGCTTCATTGAAGTCTCCAGCTGGCTACAAGAGAACAACCTATCCATCAACATTAAAAAAACAGAAGTCCTCATAGTGACCAAGGACCCTAACTTCACCCCGCCACCACACCTCATATTAGGAACCACCCAAATACAAATTCAACCTCACATAAAATATCTGGGAATCATCATCGATCAAGTGCTTACATTTAACCAACAGATAAAAAAGACTACCAAAACAGTATTCCACAAAACAAAGATGGTACAATGGCTCAGACCACTCATCGACCCAAAGGACTTCAGAACAGTCATGCAGACCATGATGCTCCCCCACCTGGACTACTGTAATACGATCTATCACAGACTACCTGCCACCCACATCAACCCCCTATGAACAGCTTTAAACACCACAGCAAGAATCATCCAGAAAGCGAAAAAACATGATCACCTCACTCCAATCCTAAGAGAACTTCACATCCTTCCTCTCGAAGCAAGGATTAAATACAAATCTATCCTACTCATCCACAAAGCTCTCCATCAAACACAGACTTCCCAACTCTGGACTCTACTACCCCAGCCTACCCCCAACAGACCAACCTGTCAGAGCACCAGCAACACACTGACCATCCCCCACAAACGAACTAAGTTCAATCAACAGACCTGCAACAGAGCATTCGAACTGTACGCACCCTCCCTCTGGAACTCCCTCCCGAACCCGATCCAAAGCAACAGAGACCTCACCACATTCCAGAAACAACTTAAAACCATCCTATTTCAAGAATATCTTGGACCAGAAAAAGACTTTTCTCACTGACTGCACTTCCAGCCCCCCTGACCTGCCCTTTCCACCACCAACTAAGAGACTAACATCATAGAAACATAGAAACATGATGACAGAAAAAGACCACAAGGCCCATCTAGTCTGTCCTTCCATAACTACAACAGTCCACTTTCTACCTTTAGAGATCCTCTCTGTTGGTCCCATGCTTTTTTGAATTCAGTTACTGTCCTCATCTCTACCACCTCCACTGGGAGACTATTCTCATCTCTACCACCTCCGTCTCATCTCTACATCCTCAGTCTAAGGTTACTTTCTGTTCGAATCATCAATGCTGGCCCTCTTGGTGATGGCCCCCCCTTTTTTTTCTGTCGACTTGATCATGTCGCCCCCCCCCCCTTTTTTGTTAAACCGCTTTGACCCTGTGAAAAGCGGGATATAAATGTAGCTAAATAAATAAGTATCACAGACTATCCGTGGAGCGGTTTCGGTATCCACCCTTCATGTATGTTCAGTGCCATTCACTGTCTGGATATTGGTGCTGAATAGACATGAACGGTTTAAATGCTGCAGCCAGTGTTTAAAAAACTCTCACCACCATCTTTAAATATTAACCCATTTGTTTTCCAACCCATTAAACAGTTTATGATGGGTTCACTTACTGAACTTCGCCAAGTTTGGTTTGCTTATCCAGAGAAAAGGTCTGGTTGCTTTGATTTGTCATTTGCAACAAAAAAATATCCACACACTATAGAAGAAAGGTGGTGAAATATCCCCTTCCCGTCTCCCATAGCACAGCCACTGAAGTCAGCTCCTGACAAGAGTGAACATGAAGCGGCCTGGTGGACAGCAGGGCGATACTTCCTACCAAATAAAATCTTTTCTCATTCAAGCTAGATAAAGGATCCTTTAACAGGTGATGTTTGAGAAAGCAGTTCGGAATTTACCCCAGCAGAATACATGAGGGTGCTGTCTGATGAAATGGTTTTTTTTACAATAGGAATTTCTGCTTTATTGGAGTGAGACTGGCACTTCAGTGTGACTTTGGAGAAAGGAGTATTCTAGCCGCAGACTAAGGATAGAAAGATAAACTGGTTTGCATTAAATCCAAACCCCAACCAGAAGAAGAGGTGGTAGGATGGTGGAGTAGAGAGCTAATAAATAATCGGCCTAATATTTGAAGCAATGATCCAGATAACTATCTGAGGCACTGGCTGCAGCATTTAAATCATTCACATCTATTCAGCACCACTATCCAGACAGTGAATGGCATGGAATATATCTGAAGCATGGAGTCTGCCACCTCTCCATGGCTATGTAATATAATGTAATATGGCTCACTCATTGTATCGTTCACATTCAGTATTCTCTCATGTTGTTTTGTTTCCTATTATTCTCAAGGTCTCAGTCAAACCATGGCACTGATCTTATGGACATATTTCTCGTCCCAATGACGTGCCTGTTGACATCAATGACCTTCTTTTCTTCTAAATTATACCAACAGATAAAATACTTAGCTTCTCCTTTACTTCTTCTCTGAATTTTTTAACATCTCCGTCTTCTCAAAAACATCCCTTCAACGCCACTATTAAGGTGCCCTTGCGTTTCACCACAAACAGGTTCCTCGGGGGATCATCTCTCCATCCATCTCACCTGTTCTATGTAATTACGGTGTAATCCCCCACTGTAAAACTCTCCTATGTTCCATGTAAACCGCACTGATATCGAAGAGCGTGGTATATAAGAAAAATAAATAAATAAATAAAATTAGAGTACTGCTGCACACATAATTCAACATAGGAACATAAAATTTCCTTATTCCAAATGTCTTATCCAACCACGCGGATAAGACATTTGGAATAAGGAAATTTTATGTTCCTATGTTGAATTACGTGTGCAGCAGTACTCTAATGAGATGGATGGAGAGATGATCCCCTGAGGAACCCGTTTGTGGTGAAACGCAAGGGCGCCTTAATAGTGGCGTTGAAGGGATGTTTTTGAGAAGATGGAGAAGTTAAAAAATTCAGAGAAGAAGTAAAGGAGAAGCTAAGTATTTTATCCGTTTGTATAATTTAGAAGAAAAGAAGGTCATTGATGTCAACGGGTACGTCATTGGGACGAGAAATATGTCCATAAGATCAGTGCCATGGTTTGACTGAGACCTTGAGAATAATAGGAAACGAAACATGAGAGAATACTGAATGTGAATGATACATTGAGTGAGCCATATTACATTATATTACTGTGCAGTACTCGCTCGAAAAACGTGACCAATAGTTTTGTCTGGACCTCTCCATGGCTAGACAGTGATAGTCGGCCACTGTCTGTTTTAAATAGCCATGTGGTGTAGGGTTGCCTATTTGCTGTCCTAAGTTAAACTACATTGCCATACTGCAAGGAAAGGAGCAGCCTAGCCACTAGAGAAGTGGCGTGGAGACCAAAAAGACCAGTGTTCAAATCCCACTGATAGTTCTTGTGGCTTTGGGCAAGTCACTTAGCCCTCCATTGTAGGCCCTTGTGCTAGAGCAGAGCATGAGTATTATGTTTAACTATCCAGAGTGGAAGACAACGAATTTCTAATTTTAGCTGGCTAACAGGCTGAATCTCCCCACTCTCTGGCTAGTGAATGGCACTGACGACTATTCATATATTCAGTGCCGCTATACACATTTTATTTACATACCAACCATGGTATTTAAATGTTGACCCAATGAGTCAGAAAGAGTCAGCCATTTAATAAGACTGGAAAAAAATCTGAGTCACTCATTGCTCCCCATGAAAATCTCTCCATTTACCCGATTTGAATCTTTTACATAGTTTCCCTCCCCTGAGTGACCCAGGCCTTTTTGTCTTGGAACGTTTGTTGTGCTAGTCAATCCCCTCCTAAGCGACTGTCTGTAGACTTGTCTCTGATGATTTATCTTATGCTTTTCTGCACTGATTGCCAGATTTGGTAAACAGCTTAGATAGTGCCTCCTTATAGCATTACATCAAATTTTGTTAAACAAAGAAATGACTCAGTATCGCACTAGAAATAAGCTCTGCTGCTTCCAGAATGACAATATAGTTTCATTCTAAAATAGACAAACTAATAAGGAAAACTAGAAATGGCTTGATCTCTTTTGACATGGAGGTATGGTTATCTAATTACTGTTTTCTTCTACTTCTTTGGGTATCCAGGACAGACAGGATTGGCCTCTCTTGAGCCATAGCACCATGAGCCTTCAATAAAGTAAACTAATTTACAACCTGCAGGGTATTTCCGCTATTGCATAGACTTCCCGAGCACTGCAGTGACAGCTGTTCACGGAACACAAGTCCCTGGAGAATCTCGCTTCTGTGCACTGTACTTACAACCAATAGGCCAGAGCTGGAAGACCCTCCACTCTAGAGCCTATGAATATTGCCTTTGTAGCATCCTCAGCTCTGGGTGCCCAGGAAGGAAAGAAAAGTCTTCCACTACCATGGTTTTGGCACATGCCACTGAGCGACAAGGCCAGACCCTACTCTAACTACCCAAAGTACCCATGCTGCTACAAATCTGCCCAATAAGAATACCTGTGTCACAGAAAAACTGATAAATACTGTTTTTTTTCTCTATGCTCAAAAAAATCATTAGTTAACTGTAAGATAAACACCCCAATTTATCATTTATATGCTCCTACAAATAGAAGCCTAATGGTTAGAGCAGTGGCATTGAAGTCTAGACCCTGCATCACCCACCATAGAGAAACCAGTCAAATGCCACTGACGCTCCTTGTGCCTTGAGCAGGTCTTTTAACCCTCTATTGCCTCAGGTACAATTTAGACTGTAAGCCCCTCAGAGACAGGAAAATACTTACTGTTCCTGAATGTAGCTTGCCTTGAACTACTAAATACAAATAAATGAACTAAATATAAATAAATATAATATCTATCTATCTATGCGATAGCCATACCCATTTGTCTGTAGAAGAGGGTCTTTAAGTATATGTCATGCTATTGGTCAAATTTTGTGTTGCTTGCATGGACTTGTCTCTTAAATTTGCTGAATAAATACCTTCTCTTGTGACAGATCTATAAGAGTTAATACTCGCATCAAGATTTTATAGTAGATACTTGGCTCACAGATTGACCAATTTCTCCTAGTGATATGCATGTGTTAGCATGTATTCAGTATGTTAGTACTTCTTAAAACACGTAAAGACACATTTTAGATAGGACGTGGAAATCAGACTTGAGATGTCGAGATTAGGGTGCACTCACTTTGGGGGCATTTTAGGAACAGCTCTGCTAAACGTGGAGCCGTTCTAAACTACACATCCAAGTGCAGTGGGAGGAGCCATGTTATAAATAGACGTGTGGGATAAACCAATGGAGGAAGCCCAGCAACTACCCATGCATCTTTTGGCGTTTCACAACATGCGCCTGGAAATGCTAGCATGGACCTATGCATCTAAGCCGATTTGCAAGCTGAGATGTGCAGATGGTGCTACTCAACTCTGCAAAAATAAATAAATAAAAAAGCAATGCAAGCCAGTACTGGCTCCTGGGTTTTCTTGGCAGTAGATTACCAGACCTTTCTTCCAAGGAAATGGAGGTCTGAGTGACTTGTCTGAGGAATGCTAGTGAGAATCAAACGCTGCTCTCCTGGGTACCAAGCCAGTGTGTAACCATTAGGCTATTCTCAACCCTATCTCTAGAATGTTTCAATTTAGAGGGGGAAATAAACATTGGGGGCCAATGGGGATATCCCCTTTGATTCCACCCCCCCCCCCCCTGTAAATGGAGGGGCAGACGGAGCATTTTTTTTCATACTAGTCAGATCAGGGAACAGCTGTTAATTCGGATGTGGTCAATTTCAGGCTTTCATGAGCATTCCCTATATAAAATGGGAAATACACCTGTAGATTTTTGTGTAGCCCAGGCCATGCCCCCAACACGCCTTCGACACTCCCATGGCCATCCACATGTAAAATGAGCCTTTTCTAAAATGAGGAGAAAAAGACCTCAGTGTTACATTGTATCCTGTCCTTCTGCAAAACACTGGAAAAATCCCTTACCCCAGGGGATATATTTAAATATCCCTTGTGGAGATGATATTTAAATATCATATCCCCAGGGGCAGGGGATTTTTCCAGTGCTTTGTAGAGGGACAGGATACAATGTAACACTGAGGTATCTTTTCCTCATGATAGCTTGTTCTATTTTCATATCCTCGAGAGAGTTTTCTATTAATTTTTAAAGGATTTTTTGTATGTTATATAGAATTGTAGTCCCTTTGGTATCATTTGCTTTGCCTTTTCTAAAATGGCCATATACATGCACAAAGGGTGATACTGACGTGTAAATCGTGAATAAGCCTCTCAGTATGCTTTAAAAGGATTTAATCCATGGTAACCCATGAACTAACATTTAAGTTGATTTCATTTAATTTCATATATTAAATGTATCCTCCACCTATCAAACATCCTCTAGGCAAAGTACAATAAATACAAATATAAATTATTAAAACAACTGTAAAAACAAATCACATTCCAATCAAAAAAGCGACTAAATAAGTTTGGTTTTAGTTTCTTTAGGAACCCCACAAACTCTTTTCTCATGTTGTGGAAGGAATTCCACAACTATGCATATTAAAAAGTTCTACTGACATTAAAAAAATATGTATTAAAACAAACGTGAAGTGAACCCAAAAGTCTATAAATCATGAAAAAAGCCCGAACAAACAGAAAATGAACTGAAACCCTTTGTAAACTTTGCAGTTTTCCAGGTAATGCTGAGTTATGAAGATGCAGCATTACTTGGAAAACTGCAAAGTTTATCAAACTAGCTGCAGAAGCTCAAAGGAACAAGAAAACCTGTCTGCTACTGCCACTACTACTATTACTATTGAACATTTGTATAGCGCTACAAGACGCACGCAGCACTGCAAAGACACATGTAAAAGATGGTCCCTGCTCATCAGAACTTACAATCTAATCAAGACAGACAGCACAGTAGCTGTAGACCCAGACATCTAGGGGGAATGGTAAGGAAACACAAAGGAGATTAGGTGAGTCAAGATCCAAAAGCAGCAGCGAAGAGGTCAGTTTTCAGCTTGGATTTGAAAAGGGTCAAAGAAAGCACTCGACATACAGACTCAGGCGGTTTGGTCCAGGCATGAGGAGCAGCAAGGTGAAAGGAACGAAGTCTGGAGTTAGCAATAGAAGAGAAGGGCACAAAAATGATTTGCCAGAAGAACAGAGTTCCCGAGGAGGGGTGTAGGGAGAGATAAGAGAGGAAAGGTACTGAGGAGATTCAGAGTGAATGCACCTATAGGTCAGCAGGAGAAGTTTAAACTGGATGCAGAAATAGATAGGGAGCCAGTGAAGTGACTTGAGAAGAGGGGTAATATGAGTATGACAAGGCTGGTGGAAGATTAGCCGCGCAGCAAAGTGTTGAATAGATTGAGGGGGTGAGAGATGATTTAGAGGGAAATAGTAAGGAGTAAGATACAATAATCTAGACAGGAGGTGACTAAGGAGTGGATAAGTGTCTTAGTAGTGTGTTCAGAAAGGAATGGGCAAATTTTGTTGATGTTATAGAGAATGAAACAGCAGGTTTTAGCTATCAGTTGGATGTGTGTGGAGAAGGAGAGAGAGGATTCAAAGATGACCCCAGGGTTGTGAGCTGAGGAGACAGTAGAGAGTTATCCACAGAGACTGAGAAAGGAGGAAGGGGAGAGGAGGGTTTGGGGGGGGGAATAAGAAGCTCAGTTATAACCATGTTCAATTTCAAGCAACACTGAGACATCCAAGCAGCAATGTCAGAAAAGCAGGCAGAGATCCGGGTCTGGATTACCAGAGAGATTTCAAGTGTAGAGAGATAGATCTGAGAGGCATCAGTGTAAAGATGGTACTGAAAGTCATGGGAAGAGATGAGTACACCAAGGGACTGGATATATAGAGAGAAAAGGACCCAATACAGATCCTTGGTGTACACCAACAGAGAGTGGGATAGCAGTAGAGGAGGATCCACCAGAACAAACATTGAAAGAGCGATGGGAGAGATAAGAAGAGAACCAGGATAGCACAGA
The DNA here is from genome assembly GCA_033557465.1 of Ichthyophis bannanicus. Classification (NCBI taxonomy): domain Eukaryota; kingdom Metazoa; phylum Chordata; class Amphibia; order Gymnophiona; family Ichthyophiidae; genus Ichthyophis; species Ichthyophis bannanicus. The sequence continues at coordinate 109,548,028 of CM066049.1, read as the reverse complement.
GCCCTTAAAACCAAGTGAGTACAAAGTATCGAGGAGAAGGTTGTGGTCAACAGGGTCAAAAGCAGCAGAAAGGTCAAGAAGGATGAGGATTGAGGAAAGACCCTTGGATTTAACCAGGAACAGGTCACTGGAGACTTTGGCAAGAGTTGTTTCAGTAGAATGTAAAGGACGAAAGTCAGATTGTAAAGGATCCAGGAGGACTTGAGAGGAGAGAAAGTCAAGGCAACGGCAGGCGGTGAACTGCACATTCAAGTAGTTTAGAAATGAAGGGGAGGAGGGAGATTGGTCAACAGTTAGAAGGACAGTAAGGTCTAGTGAGGATTTCTTGAGAAGAGGAGCAACCACAGCATACTTGAAGGCTGCAGGGACTGTTGCAGTGGAAAGTGATAGGTTGAGAATTTGAGACACGTGTGCTGTGCACCTTCCTATTTTCTCTTTTCTTATATAAAATTAGATCATAAGCAAATTTGTTCAACTGAAACTGATCCTATTTTATACTCATTCCCCTTGACTAATGTTGATATTGTAAAACCAATAAACAGGGCATTATTATTTTTTCTGTAATAGGATAAGCTGAATTTCAGGGCTAGCACATCAAGGTATATGGTGGGGCTGTGCATCATTGTTTGGCAAGTCTATATTGAAGCCTAAAACTGATATTCTCTTTTTAACTTTGTGCTGATGAGATAATCATCTTTAGTATGTGACCTGCTTAGTTTGATAAAGACTTCATTAGATAGCCCTAGATTCACACCTGCATAACGACAGATTGCAACCAACAGGAAGTTCTATGAAAAATGTTTTTCACAAATTGTTCCTTCCTGATCTCAAAGACGGTGCTAAGCATTTAAGTCTACACCCTGCATCACCCACCATAGAGATGTTAATTATTCAGTGAACTACCCTTTTTACATTTAAATGCAGAAAAAAGTTGCATCTTCAGTAGGAATTCTGAGCTCACAGTGTGGTCATCAGCAATTGTTCCCAGTAACATAGGAATTAGAAGTGTTGTAAGATTGAAAAGAAAGGAAAATCAAAGATTGAAATGATATATGACTACATATGAAACTATATGTATGATTTTCATCTATACTCCTTGTAAAGATTTCCTCATGATTAATAAGGCTTTATTTTCATTATATATAATAAATTACTAAAAAGCAACACTTCACCGGGAAAAATATCCTGAATATGGTTGAAGAAATTAGACTTGTTTAAAGTGATAATGCAACTTTGGGGTTGGTTAAAATTTTCATGTAAAAACAAAAAAGCTAATCGGTAATGACCACATATTGTCTAATGCATTCTACAGAGGGTCTGCACAATGCACACTGTTCTCTCTTTATTACTTTCCAAGTCCCAGGACAACACAAACAAGTTTTAGTATATGTTTCAAGCAAGCAGATACAGTGGCCCTTTTACTAAAGTATGCTAGGAAGTTAACACGGGAATTAGTGCATGCTAATAGTACACAGCTGTACTAACAATGCAGAAGCTTGACACAGAAGAGTAATTCTGTAACCTCCTCCACGCAGACCACGCACATCCCCGCAAGTGTGTAGCCACCCTGTTTTATAAAGTGATACACACACATGCCTCACTTCATAAAATAAACAAAAACAGAAAACTTCTGAACAGCAAGTTAAATACTTAAATTTTTATTAAAGAGGATCTCAAAATAAATTGAGCAAAAATCATTTCCAGCAGGAAAACAAAAAAACAGATTTTAAGGCTTTAAAGACAGACACGCTCAAAGGTCGTTATCATCAACCTTCAGAGTAACTGCAACCTTACCAGGTCAACCCACAGCTCATAATGTTGAAAAAGATTTATATTTTTCTTTTTTAAATAAATTTCACTGATTAACTACTTCTTTTAGCCATGTCAAAATAATTGCCCAAATAGACTTATAGAGGTACACATAGGAGGTGTGACAAAAAAGAAAGGAGACTATGGCAGCCACACCCATGACTCAATGCCAATTGGCTAACTGCTTATGTCACTGTGTTGTGCAACATCTCACCACTATTCTGCTATAATATTTTTCATCTCTCTCACTCTGTTTTCCTTTTTCAGGTTTTTTTGTAGCACACTGCTCCATCGCTTTGTCATGCAACTGGAGGTGGCAGAAATATGGAGCAAAGAATTAACTTGAAATTTCTGGTTAAGTTGGAGCAGGGCACAACTGAGTGTCTCCTACTTCTCCAAAAGGCTTATGGAGAAGATGCAATGTCAAGGCCGTTAGTCTTCGAGTGGCACAAACGCTTCAAGACTGGCCACGAGGAGGTGGAGGACGGCCTTCCACAACAAAGACGGCTGAGAACATTGACAGTGAACCAGCTGGTACGGAGTGATCGCAGATTGATGGTGCAGATGATAGCTGAGGAGCTCAGCCTGAACAGGGAGTCAGTGTGGACCATCTTGGTGCAGGAGCTGGGGATGCAGAACGTGTGTGCCAAGATGGTGCCCAAGCTTTTATCGGACGACCAGAAGGAGCACCGGGTCAATGTTTGTCAAGACTTGCTAGAGAAGATCAGAGAAGATCCAGACTTCGTTGGCCAAGTCATCACAGGAGATGAGACTTGGGTCTTTGAGTAAAACCCTGAAAGCAAGAGACAGAACCTGCAGTGGAAGACTCAACTGTCACCCAGACCCAAAAAGGCGCGCATGTCCAAATCAAGGATCAAGGTCATGCTGATCGCATTCTTCGACCAGACGTGAGTGGTCCATCATGAGTTTGTGCCTGAGGGTCAGACAGTCAACAAACACTTCTACCAGCAGGTCCTCAATCACCTCCATGACTGGGTTTGGCACAGCAGGCAGGAGAGCAGGCAGCGCGCGCAGCAGGCACAGCAGCAGGCAGGAGAGACAAGTCATGGCTGCTCCACCATGACACCGCGCCTGAATACACCACGCTCAGTGTGAGGCAGTTCTTGGCCAACAAACAGATCACAGCTCTTAATCACCTTCCTTATTCCCCAGATCTTGCACCGTGCAACTTCTGGCTCTTCCCCAGGCTGAAGACTGTGCTCAAAGGAACTCATAAGAACATAAGATATGCCATACTGGGTCAGATCAAGGTCCATCAAGCCCAGTATCCTGTTTCCAACAGTGGCCAATCTAGGTCATACGTACCTAGCAGTTTCCCCAAAAGACACAGGTTCCACAATGTTTGTACTGGGTCAAGCATTGATATCCTGGGTTCCTTCTTAATAATGGTTTATGGACCTTTCCTCCAGGAACTTGTCCAAACATTTTTTAAACCCAGCTACACTAACAACCTTTACTACATCCTCCGGTAACAAATTCCAGTTTGATTACACGTTGAGTGAAAAAATATTTTCTTTTATTAGTCTTAAATAGTTTACCTTGTAGCTTCATTGCATGTCCCCTAGTCTTTCTATATTCTGATAACGTAAATAATCGATCTACATTTACCCGTTCCACTCCATTCATTAATTTATAGACTTCTATCATATCACCCCTCAGCCATCTCTTTTCCAGGTTAAAGAGCTCTAACCTTTTTAGCCTTATTTCATAGGAGTATCCTTCCATCCCCTTTACCATTTTGGTGGCTCTTCTCTGAACCTTTTCTAATAATGCTATATCCTTTTTAAGATACGGTGAACAGAATTGCACACAATATTCAAGGTGCGGTCTCACCATGGAACGATATAGAGGCATTATAATATCTTTTGTTTTATTTTCAATTCCTTTCCTTATGATACCTAGCATTCTATTTGCTCTCTTGGCTGCCGCTGCACACTGGGCAGAGGGTTTTAACATGTTATTCACAATGACGCCTAAATCTTTTTCCTGGGTGGTGGTTCCTAATGTGGAACCTTGCATCGTGTGACCATAGTTTGGGTTGTTCTTCCCTAGGTGCATAACTTTGCACTTGTCCACATTAAATTTCATCTGCCACTTTGATGCCCAGTCTTCCAATTTATCAAGATCCTCTTGCAATTTTCCACAATCCTCTTGGGCTTTAACAACTTTAAATAGTTTTGTGTCATCTGCAAATTTGATAACCTCACTCGTTATTCCACTTTTCAGGTCATTTATGAATATGTCAAAAAGCAGCGGACCCAGCAGAGATCCCTGGGGTACACCACTATTCACCTTTCTCCATTGGGAAAATTGGCCATTTAGCCCAACCCTCTGCTTTCTATCTTTTAACCAGTTCCTGATCCACAGTAGTACACTGCCAACTATCCCATGACTCTTTAGTTTTGCCAAAAGTCTCTGATGAGGGACCTTGTCAAAGGCTTTCTGAAAGTCCAGATACACTATTTCAACCGACTCACCTTTGTCCACCTGTTTATTCACACTTTCAAAAAAACATAACAGATTATTTCGCTTCTGTAGAAAGCCACTGTGACAAGGGAGCTGAGGGACCTCAAGGAGGAGGACTTTACCGAGTGCTTCCGTACGTGGTAGAAGTGAATGCAGAAGTGCATTAACTCTGGGGCGGGGGGATTACTTTGAATGGGACAATGCGTAATTTCTCTGTCAATTTTGTAATAAAACATTTATAGGACAGTCTCGTTTCTTTTTTGTCACACCTCGTATGACCAAAAACACCCTGCTAGTTAAACAATAGCAAAAAAAAAAATCCATAAAATAGACACCACTACTAATAGTTCAAAAATGCAACATAATTGTTCCAAAAAGCGCATTATCCGACACAATATTCTGTTTCGAACTTATCTGCATTAGTCCTTCAAAGCAGTTATTCATCCAGATAATCTATGGTCACCCAAGATACTTCATGAAGGGCTAGGCATCATCAAGAAACAGCTGTGAGGAGACACAGCTCAACATTTATTGAGCAGCATATTTAAACAAGAAATCAAATGACATCAGAGAAGCAAGTGAACAGAGGAGCCAATACCATGAATGAACAAAAAAATTCATCAAAACAGAGTCATCCAATCGATTGCTTTATTCAGACCTATAGGTTCCATAGATCGTAAATGGAAAATCCAGGCATGTTCAAGTTCACTTAGCCACTGCTCATTGTTATCCCCTTTCCAAGTCGACAGAAGATGATCCATAACCCGCCAGCGAAGATACAGAATAGTATGGCCAGCAGAAAGCCAAGGAGCAATTAGCAGGATGTTCTCCACCTTATTCACAATCCTGCTTTTATGTTCATTGAAGCGAAGGCGGATCTTATGCTTGATGTGACCAATATAAATATGAGAACATGGGCACACAATCATGTATATAGCCCAAGCTGACTCATAATTGGTATAGCCCTTATGTATATACACAGTGCCATTATCATGGGACAAAGAAGATCCCATTATTTTATTTTATTTATTTATTTATTTACATTCTCTTATATACCACGCTATTCTGCATCAGTGCGGTTTACATTGAACAAACTGAAATTACATTGAACAGGGCATTATAACTTGGAGATAACTATTTTACAGGGAACATGGGCTATGGAGGGTTAAGTGGCTTGCCCAAGACCACAAGGAGCACCTGTGGGACTAGAAACCCCAGTCCTTCCATCCCAAGGTTGCTGTCCTCTAGTGGGATTTGAACCCCCAACCTTCCGGCCTGAAGTACCTTGCCCCAACCACTAGGCCACTCCTCAAAGTATACCATGAGCAATGGTCATGGATATAGTGACCCTTACAGACCAAACCCGCAGAAAAAGTGAAGAAAAATAGGTCAGAATCTCACCCAAGCTGTGACACCATCTGTAAGCTTTCCGGGGAAACAAGCAAACCTGGATGTAGTGATAATACAGACCAATACCTTCTTATAATATGCGCCACATATTTAGAAGCAGCAGAAAAGAGCAGAACACACACACAAGAGCATCATCTAGGGAAGATTGACTATATCGTAATAACAAATCTCGTTATGCATATTTGGCCTGGGTATACATTAATTACAGAAGAACGGGAATAGCCCCGGGCAAAAAAATGCTGTTTCAGAAGATCAGCTTCAGCCTTAACGTATTCTCAATAGAACAAATTCTACGCGCTCATAGGAACTGGCTTTTAGGCAGATCATATTTCAAAGAAAAAGGGTGAAAACCTAGAAATTGCAGATAAGCATTGCAATCTACTGATTTTCTATAGATCTTAATATTAAAACCCATTTTCTCTTTAGAAACCAAAACATCCAGGAATTCAAGTTGTTTAGAATGATATGTCATAGTAAACTACAAATTTTGGTCCAACGTATTAATCCGAGCCTTAAGTTGAAGTAGTTCGGCTTCAGAGTCAGTCCACAATAAGAAGGCGTCATCCAGATATTGCTTCCATAAGACAATGGAAGATGCATACTCAGAATTTGTAAGTTGTTGCTCCTCATAAGAAGCCATATATAAAGAGGCCACCAAGGAAGCTAAAGTAGCTCCCATAACAATCCCATGAGTCTGTTGATAATAGGAGCCCTCATACCGAAAGTAATTTGAGCATAATACCAAAGTCGTAATTTCATCAAAAAAGCCCATAGGTATCCGATGGACTGACTCCAAATATTCCAATGTCTGATGGATGATAGTTAATGCTCTATCCTGTGGGATATTGGTATATAATGCAGTGATATCAAAAAAGGCCATCAACGTTATTGATGTCATATCAAAATCAGCTTGTAACAGCCTTAAAAAATGCACTGCAACCTGCACATATAAAGGGTTGGTCTTTACTACTGGACATAGAAAACATCAAGAAATTTTGACAGCAGTTCTAAAATTGACCCTTTGGTAGAAACTATAGGTCATCCAGGGGGAGGAAAAATCTTCTTATTTACTTTCGGAAGAGGCTTTCCTAACAGGGGCTCTACAGATCAACCAACAGTAAGGATTTGAGGGTTTATTATATTATATTAAATTGCTAGCTCTCTGACTGGGAGCTCTTAAAAGGATTTTTTGTATATTTTTAAAGCAAGGTTACTTTCTTTTTGGTGCTTTAGTGGAACTTTCCTTGAGCACAGCAGGTTGCTGAACTCTAGTAACCTCCTCAGCTTTGGGAACTGCTAACACCTAATCAGGTGAGGTTTCTGGAGTCCAGCAGATTACAGGATCCGAGGCAGCATGGATTCACCAAAGGCAGGTCTTGTCAGACAAATCTGATTGATTTCTTTGACTGGGTGTCCAGGGAGTTGGACCGAGGGAGAGCCCTAGATGTGGGGTATTTAGATTTCAGTAAAGCCTTTGACACTGTTCCTCACAGGCGACTTATAAACAAACTGAGCACCCTAGGGATGGACCCTAAAGTTACTGCTTGGGTTAGAAATTGGTTGGGTGGGAGGTGACAAAGAGTACAAGTAAATGGAGCTCACTCTGAAGAGAAGGATGTTACCAGTGGTGTGCCCCAGGGATCTGTCCTTGGTCTGATTCTTTTTAACATCTTTGTTAGTGATATAGCGGAAGGGCTGTCGGATAAGGTTTGCCTCTTTGCAGATGATACCAAAATATGCAATAGAGTAGACACCCAGGAAGGTGTAGATAACATGAGGAGGGATCTAGCTAAGCTTGAAAAATGGTCTAGAATTTGGCAGCTGGGATTTAATGTTAAAAAATGTTAGGTCATGCATTTGGGCTGCAGCAATCCAAGGGAGCAATATAGTATAGGGGGTGAAGTACTTTTGTCCACTAAAGAAGAGCGGGACCTAGGCGTGGTTGTGTCTGATGATCTTAAAGTAGCTAAACAGGTAGAAAAGGCAACGGCAAGAGATAAAAAGGATGCTTGGCTGCATACGGAGAGGAATGGCTAGCAGAAAGAAGAAGGTGATAATGCCTCTGTATAAGTCTTTGGTGTGACCTCATTTGGAGTATGGTGTGCAATTCTGGAGACCGCACCTTCAAAAGGATGTGAACAGGATGGAGTTGGTGCAGAGGGTGGCTACTAAAATGATTAGTGGTCTTCATTATAAAGCATATGAGGACAGACTGAAGGATCTTAATATGTACACCTTAGAGGAAAGGCGGGATAGAAGTGATATGATTGAAATGTTTAAATACCTCCGTGGCATTAATGTTCAGGGAGAGAGCCTTTTTCAATTGAAAGCAAGTTCTGCTACGAGGGGACATGGGATGAGGGTGAAGGGAGATAGATTCAGGAGTGATATGCGGAAAGATTTCTTTACGGAAAGAGTAGTGGATCCATGGAATAGTCTCCCAGTGGAGGTGGTAGAGATGAGGACAGTAACTGAATTCAAAAAAACATGGGACAAACACAGGATCTCTAAAGGTAAAAAGGGGACTGTTGTAGTTGTTGATATGGAAGGACAGACTAGATAGGCCATGTGGTCTTTTTCTGTGATCATGTTTCTATTGATGTAACCGGAAGCTTCTCATGCAAAAATTGAAATTCTCTCATAGTAAGAAAACCCTGAGATAATGCAGAGTTCAACAAATCAGCAATACATTGTTGAAGCCGTAGAGTGAGGTCAGAGGGAAGTTTGGTGTAGAATTTAACATCTGACGGGTTGCCTCAACCCGATACATACAGCTATCCTGGATAAAAATAGCACTACCTTTGTCTGCCCTAGATATAACAATGGAATCTTCCTTACGGAGCTGATCAAGCGCCAGGCATTCATCTTTAGAAAGATTCCTACAAATGGTAAACACATAAGGATCTTCCCACCTACTTGTTTCATTCAAAACTAGATCCCTACATGTACAAATAGCAGGATTTATTACACCCATAGAGATCCAGGATGATTTTGGGCACACCAAGGAAACATCAGGGGTGGGAGGATGTTTCTCAAAATATACCATAAGTTGCAATTTTCGAATATATCCATGAAAAGTCACCCAAAATCAAAATGTGTCATGATAGACCATAGGCACATACCCCAGTCCCCAATTAAGTACTTTCAGCTGAAGAGAACTAAGCTGGTAATGAGAAAGATTTATTATTACAGATTGGTGCAGGTTTGGGATCGTGCAACCTGCCTCTGATAATACCTTGTTCCCTGCAGGTATCCCCAATTCCAACCACATCCTTGGTGTCAGTCCCACTGCCTCTCACCAAAAAAATCCCTCAAACGATCAGTACCTTCTCCACTGCTCCAATCAGATTCATCCAAAAGGCCTAAAAAAGAAGCCTGTTTAGGTCACCACTCCACCCAATCCTTTCATAACCAAGGATACACTGATTCTGTTCAGTAATCATGTTCATCCCATTTAAACTTCTTTATCTTGACTTATTTAGTTGTACTTCTAAAGGGCTCCATCGAGGAATGAAATACCCCAATTTTTACCTCATACATATCAGGATTATGTTCTTTCAATTTAGAGTCTAATGAGGACATTGTACTTTGCAGCTCCTACTCCAGCTTAGAAGTAAACTCAATAATGAGTAACATCAAATCCATGTTATACTTGTTAAGAATACAAATCCATTTCTCTATAAACTTAGAATCATTTATAGACAATTTTGGTTCTTTAATAATCCGAAATCCCCTGTAGATCATCCATCCGCAGACATATTGAGCTAATGTATCTCCATGGAGTTCAGCACGGATTAATCGATGTTGTAAATTATATAGTTCTGCCCAAGTTGGTAATTCAGACTCTCTAGGAGATGTAGCAAAAAAAGAAAAATATTTTAAAATTTTTCAACATTATGAAGTAGCTGTGGGTTGACCTGGTAAGGTTGCAGTTACTCTGAGGACCGATGATGACCACCCTTGAGCGGGTCTGGCTTTGAAGCCTTAAATTCTGTTTTTCGGCTTTCCTGCTAGAAATGTTTTTGCTCAATTTATTTTGAGGTCCTCTTTAATAAAAATGTAAGCATTTAACTTTCTGTTCAGGAGTTTCCTATTTTTGTTTATTATCCTGACTGATTTGAGACATTGTTTTTGATTGATCACTTCATAAAATAGCTACATACTAACATGCGTACTCTAGGAATGTTAGTTATGCCTGCCCTAGAGCAGTATAGCTGGCAGTGCCTAGATCGGTGCAACACATCATCATATTTTATAATGTATGCATGACACTCGAGGTCACGCCTTTGCTCCAACCATGCCACACCCCCGTGCATATCCCAACCCAGAATTGGCATGCAAGGCAAGTCTACATGCGCTTATGGAATCCCACACATGTAGAAGTCCATAAGAATATGGACCTGCATATGTAGGGGTCATGGATCTTTCCTCAGCTCCCCTTTACTTACACTAATTCCTGCATGAACTGCATTGCAGGGAATGGGTGGGGATTGTGTCTTGCAATTAACACACAGTAACTGCAAGGTACTATGCACAGTGCAGTAAAAGTGCACAGTGCGGTTAATGCATGTGTTAGCGTGTGGTAACTGTCAGCGCGGGTCCGTGGTATAACAGTTACTGCATACTAATGTCATCAGTAACCACACATCGAGTGATGGGACAGGAACTGGATAAGTTAGTGAGGAGAGCATATTGCACTTAGCAAGGGGACAATTGTCACACACTAAGTTGCAATTACTGCAGGTGCACTTATTACCTCCTCAGTGGGTGGTGGTAAGTGCACCCATGGTAAATGTGCATGGGTGCAATGTGCGTGTCCCTGTAGTAACTGTCCCGACAGCTATCGCAGAAGCTTTGCACTTACTACGCATCATTCATTTTTGCATTAAACGCGCAGTAAGTGCAGAAGCTTTTGCACTCTAGTAAAAGAGCCCCATAGCAACTTCCAGCATATTCAGTGCATCTGTGCTACCTGCAATGCAGTTAAGGTCTTATCGTATGGGAAGGTACTGAGCATGACACCCACCGTTAACCCAGAGCTTCTGCAGTTACTGTATATTCATTATTGCTACTACAGTATGGAACTGCAAAATTAAATTTACGGAAGTACCTTGCCCCAAAATTAAATTTACGGAAGTACCTTGCCCCAACCACTAGGCTACTCCTCCCTATAGGAGGAGTAGCCTAGTGGTTGGGGCAAGGTACTTCAGGCCGGAAGGTCGGGGTTCAAATCCCACTAGAGGACAGCAACCTTGGGCCGGAAGGACTGGGGTTTCTAGTCCCACAGATGCTCCTTGTGGTCTTGGGCAAGCCACTTAACCCTCCATTGCCCATGTTCCCTGTAAGTATTAGTGTATGTGTCTCATATCCCCACATGTTAAATGTATCCCCCAATTGTGTTGTGACCGCTTTGATTGAAGGATAAGGCGATATACAAAAACTGTTTAAATAAATAAATAAATTACAGTACACTTCAGTAAAAGAGCTGTGTAGTATGAGTGAAGGAATTGTAGAAGCATCTCTGCCTTAGTCTAGGCTCTGGATTTACAGAGAATATTTGCTATATAGACTGGAAAAGACTCCTGACTGTTTTCTGCAATATGCCTACCTACCGCTATATTTAAAAACAAACAAAACACTGGCACTTCTTATCTGTGACTGACTGGCACTCTTAAATTCCCATAATAACAGAATGTTACACAAAGTATCACTAAATAATTGCAAAGGACATCGGTTAGATGTCTCAAACAAAACAAAAAGGCCTATTATGCTTGTGATAATGTATCACTCAGTCAATCTGATTGGATACTTGCCCCCCCCACCCTACCCCCCACAGTATTACCCCTATCCCACTCCTACACTTATCCCCATTGCCAGTGCTTTGAATCAAAGTTTAATAGGCTAGATTGAGCATAAGAGTGAGGGATTTGTCAGGTCACTGCTGGATCACTCATCCCTGAGATTACATCCTACAAAACGGAATTGGATAGCTATCTAGTATTATTCAGAGGATACCACCCTCTTCAGGACTCACACAGCTATACTGAATATTGCTCAGAGTGAGGTCCCTAGGACACTGGAGTGGTCCAGTGGTTAGAACAGCAACCTCATGACCAGGCTTCAAATCTCACTGAAACTCCTTGTGGCCTTAGGCAAGTCACTTAACCATCCATAGCCTCAGGTGTAAACCTAGGGCCCAATATTCAAAAGGAATTATGCTCCTAACTTTCAGAGCTATGCTCTTAAATTGGCCTCTTTGAAAATTTACTAGGGCTGAGTGCCTACATTGTTTCTTAAAATTTCACGATGAAATTAAGGAGCAAAAAAAGTGGGAGGCAACAGGGTGGATTTAGGTCACGGAAAAAAGTTAGGAGTTTAGCACTAATTTTCAACACTAGGCTTCTAAACTAGGCTCATAAATCTAGGCAAATGAATGGCAGGTCTAAATTTAGGAGCATAAATGTTAAGCTCCTAAATTAGGATGAATTTTCAGCTGAAAACTTAGGCTCCTAAGTGTGTTTGAAAAGAAGGCATACATTTGGGAGCCTAACTTAGGTGCCTACATTTTATAGGCTCATCTGTTTTTGAATATTGGGCCCTTAGACTTTAAGCCCTCTGGGAACAGGGAAATACCTAGTGTATCTGATTATACAAAACACATTACCACACTACCAATAACAATAATCATTACAATGAATATTGCCATTTTACTACACATTTTTCACAGCAATGGATTTTAAAGCTTTTATAGCACTAGTTATTAAAGTCTTGAAACACTATCAAATGAATTAAGTGATGAACTAAATCCAAAAAACTATACAGTCTTAAAAGCAAAGGAAAATTAATTCAAAATCCACACAAAAGGAGTATCACAGGATGCAGAAAACAAAAACTAGAAATCATTTAAAGTCAATTAAATACATAACTAGAACCCCATCTAAATTCTAGCATAAATGGCAAAGAATTATCATGGTGCAGTGGACAAAACAGATAAAATTACTGGAATCCCCACTGATCACTGGCCCCCCTGGTGGGAAACAGCTGATCCCACAATTTTAGTGTTCTATTGCCATTTTAGGGGCCATGTGCAATTCTATTCCAGCAAAGATTATTCAGAAGCATTACCATAAACTATGTGGATTCTAAAGGGGTTAGTTTGGAAGCCTTATCCGTGATTTAAATGTGCATAAGCAGCCACATGCATGTGTTAATTGCATCCACATGTAAATAACTATTGTAGAAAGAGTCCGATTTACATGTGGATGGCTGTATCATGTCAAAAGTGCATGGAGCATGTCGGGAGCGTGTCAGGGGGTGTGGCGTGGGTAGCATGTGTAAGTCCAAAATTGTTCACATCTGGATTTACACCCCGCTCCCAGGCATGAACAGATATTTGAAAAATACTCCTTTTGGTCATCCTTTTACAGGATGGATTAAGGGGGATATCCCTTCTAAATCTCCTCAATATTTATCCCCTCCCCCTCACTTCAAATAGATATGAGGTAATAATAGAATTCTTTGTAATTAATTAGCAGCATTTACAGGTCTAGGATTCCGAAATGGCCAGATACGTTGGGGGGGGGGGGGGTGTTACGTGCCATCAAGTCAGTGCTGACTCCTGGCAACCCAGCAGCCTCTGGGTTTTCTTGGCAAGGTGTGACCAGATGTAGATTGCCAGGCCTTTTCTTCCAAGGCAAAGTAGGGTAAAGGGACTTGTCCAAGATCACAAGGAATCAAGTGCTGATCTCTCAGTTATTAGGTTGTTGCTCTAACCACTAGGCTACTCCTCCACTCCAGCTACACATGTAAGTGGTGACATATTTATGTGTATGTTGTGAAATGGCTGCAGTCACGCATGAAAGTTCCCCCCATCAATTTTTACCATGTGTGCTTTTGTGAAATGGCATGTGGAGAGGAAGGCACCTTGCATCGCTGCGCTTCCTTGCGCTTCCTTCTGTCCACGACCCATTTTTAACAATTGCATCCATTTTGAAAGGTGGAGATATGTTGATTTTACATCAGTTTCACTCACGCACACCCTCTCTTCTGAAGTTGTTATAGATTTGTAGATCTTTTCCACATAATGACCTTTATAAAATGTGCCTTCACATAAACATCTCTATCTTTATTCTCTTTTCTAATGCTATAATGTCTTCTCTTTTTTATGGGTACTCCACCATCTAAATAATTTGCATATTGCCATCCCTACAATGTGCAATTCACACTGCAACTCTAAGCCACAGAAACACTGAAGATGTTGCATGAACAGTCAAAGGAATAATGAGGTTCTCATACTATTATGATGCATTTTGACTGCTGGAAAACAATAAGCTCTATGCAGAACCAACCTTATCACACAACAATAGCATAACCACACTCACCAGCACAACAAATCAACAAGGGACAGAACCTTAGAACATCTGGAATGCATTCAGAAGGATCACACCAGACTACTTAGAAAACGTAATCACCCTCATCAACCCAACACCTCTCCACTTGACCCATGCCCAGTCAAGCTTGCAAGACAGGAACTCACTCCAACAATACTCAAGACCATCCAGCTCTCTCTGCAACAAGGATACATCCATTTCCACCAGAACTCAAGATGGCCTCCATCAGCCCAGTAAGAAAAGGAACATCTAACAATAGGAACCAGCCAGCCTCCCTTTCATGGCTAAAATACTAGAAAAAATTGTCCATCAGCAACTCCAGGATCATATAGAAAGACATTACCCACTAGATCACCAACAATACGGATTTAGACCTCACGATGGAGTGGAATCACAAATGACTGCCTTACTAGACAATCTAATTAGGGCACTGACAAACCCAACAGGGGATTCATGCTCATTTTCTTAGACCTAAAAGCAGCATTTGATTCCATACCACACAACCTAATCATTCAGAGACTGTAAGCAAATGGATTAACAGACACTCCTCTAAATTGGTTCAAGTCTTACCTAACAGACCGACAGCTCCAAGTAAGAACACACACCACTAAATCAGCTTCATACACTCAAACCCAAGGAGTCCCTCAAGGCTCTGCTCTCTCCTCATTAATATTCAACATCTTTCTTCAGCCAATCTGTACAGTTATAAAAGCATTAAACATCCTATACCACATATACGCTGATGATGTTATGATTTATACACCCATCAACATAACCAACCCAAATATCATGTCCATAACAAAATGCTTCTCCTCTGTCATACAATGGCTCACAAAGTACAACATAGCTATAAACATCAAGAAAACAGAAGCCTTTTACATCAGAGACAGTAGCTTCACACCATCAAGAACCATAAACCTCAATGGGACCTAACTCCAAGTTAAACAGGAAGTACGTTACCTAGGAGCCATCCTGGATTAACACCTCTTCTTCTAAGGACATATAAGGAACGTCACAAAGGGCATCTACTATAGGCTCAAAACAGTCCAACACCTCAGACCTCTCCTAACTCACCATGACTTTCGATCAGTTCTCCAAGCAACTGTCTTTCCACACATTGACTACTGTAATAGTATCTTCCAAGGCCCACTAAAAACAGCCATCCACCTGTTCCAACTTGGTCTCAACACAGCAGCACAATCCCTCTGCAACGCACACAGAACAGAATGCATAAACCCCTTGCTCAAACAACTACACTGGCTACCCGTAACCGAATGTATAAAATACAAATTCATCCTCACTATATTTAAAATCATCAACAACCTATCTTCGCCACACCTGCAATCACTATTACAAGAGACACCTAATGACAGAAAGAGACAAACTGGCTCCGAGAACACACTAAGTATACCAACACTATATACCCAAACCAGCTCCACCAATCAAAAAGAGCCTTCTCCCTATTTGTTTTTTCTCTATAAAAGAAATGTTAAATGTTAAATAGTTCTATCCCTGATAAACCTTGGGCCACAAAGGACATAACATCTCTCAAAAAAGCCCTCAAGACTCACATATTCAAAGACTGCTTCTCAGACAACATCATATTGCTAACCAACAATCAAGTCCTCAGTACCTAATCCCCCTCTTCTCTTACCCTCACACTCTCCCAAGTTGACTCCCCCCACCCATTACACCCTCCTATTGCTACCTAAATGTTTGCAATGCATTTCTACATATATTAAGATACTGTTAAATGTATTCTCCAAGTTGATTAACCTGTTAAAATGTATACTGTTATGTTATAATGTAAACCTCTTTGACCACAGGATAAAACGGTATAGAAAAACTTTTAAATAAATAAATAAATATTTTTCAGAATGACCAAACATATCTGCGCATATCTGCATATTAAAAAAATACCCCAGTGACCCTGACATCTACTAAAAATTTGATGTGGACACTAAACACAAAATGGTTAGAGATGCATACATACTGCGACCTCATAAGCCTTCTCCTCTTTGAAAAGTAGACTAAAAAACACAATTATATTAAATTCTCTATTTTTATGGCACTGTTTTTGGACACGGTACCTCATAATCAATTAAGTAATGACAGTGTACTTTCCCCAGAAGAGCTCAAGGCATCGATTTTGGCGCAGAGAAGTTAAGTGACCATCCTGATAATGAAATGGCTACAGGATCCATGTCCCAGTACGGGTCTCTGTTTTATTTTCAAGCGCCATGGCTGACTGAAGCTCATTGAGCAAACTGATGCATTTGCTTAGACAGCACTGTCAAAACTATCAAAAAAATTAAAATAAAAATTGGTGATCTCTTGCTCAGTCACTGACGCACCAATGGGACTGTCTAAATAATTACTTTAGCCCAATAAAAATGCATCATAAGCAAATTGAGCCTTATTTTTAGAAGAAAGACAGAGCACCATTTCCTGGCAATTAACTTGGGAGGTAATAGTTACATTTGTGTGATAGCTTAAGAAACTCGTCTGCGCCTGATGGTCCCTCATCTAAAATATTTATCTGAGTTCAATGGTCTTTATGAAACATGCGGACGTTCTAGCAAAACAAACACTTGTTTGTTTACCCACCCAGCCCACATGCTCGGCATTCTTTCTAGTCTCATTAGTGCCTTTTGGAATGTCTTTCTACATCTTCAAATTATTTCTCCAAAAGGATTGGGGGCAGGGGGGGGGGAGAGCAATTCCATACATATTTGTTTTTGAAGGAACTTGAAGGCCTATTTCAGCTTACCTGAGGCACAGTGCTAAGCTACAGTCTTATAGTTCTTCCAAAGGTATAAACCTCTTTTAGGTTACAAAGTAATGTTAGGCACAGATTCGAAGACTGAGATGTGGCCCATTTCCCTCATTGGCTCAGTAGAATCCGGAGTACGCTAGAGATGGGAGCAAGTTACATTACAAAACCAAGAAATTAAAATAAAAAATGAAATAAGATATCTAGGTGTCATTTTAGATACACACCTTACTATGGAAACGCACATTAGAAATACCTTAAAGAAAATCTACTTCAAACTTAAAATCCTCAAGCAATTACGCCCCCTTGTATTTATACAAGATTTTATCAATATAATACAGGCTACCATAACTCCACACTTCGACTTCGCCAACTTAATACTTATAGGCATTTCAAAACAAAACATCAAAAGGATCCAACTTGCACAAAATGCCACAGCTAGAATTATATTAAAGATAAATTCACTCCAACACATTACACCAATACTAGCATCCCTTCACTGGTTACCAATACAAAGCAGGATAACATACAAAACAATAATAACTACATTCAAAGCCCTATATGACATGGCCCCGAAGACACTCTGTAACCTAATAAGCAAGGAACCACCTAAGCCCACTCATAGAAAAGGACAATCAAATAAACTTAAGATGCCAAAAGAATATATACGAACTCACAAATTAACAAATAATAGAGCCTTTTCACACATAGCCCCAACAGTCTGGAACTCTTTACCAGAAGACTTACGATCACTAACAGAGATAATAGAATTCAGAAAAAAATTGAAAACCTACCTATTCACTAAACACTATAACACCATAGAAAACCCTCCACTCAACTTAGATAAAGGCTAAACATGAACCTGCCCAAAATCTAGATTATACTCCCTACTACAATCAATACGTACAAACATAAATGAATAATCATCCCATTCCTATGCATTGATACCCCACTTGTATATAGTTACAACTGTTTTAGGGACAGTACTTCTGTTTAAATTGTAACACAAACTGTGTTAGTTGATTTATTGAATTATTCTGCTTAGTCTTTTAAACCCTTTGTTGTACAAGTTAAGATGTTCTATGTAAAAAGTTATAATTGTTCTATGTAAAACAAGCTCTGCATTGTTAATTGTTGTTAATTGTACACCGCAACTGATCGCTGGAAGATGCGGTATATAAATAAGTGTTAAATAAATAAATAAAATAAGTATAATTTGGCACATAGCACATTTAATAGCTTTAAATCAGAAAGTACTTTTTCCTTTGATGCACGTATGGTGCTACAGTTCAGTGGTATGCGCCCCTAGACAGAACGTCAAGTTGATTAGAATGAGAAGTCTATTTATGAATGAGGTTTGGAGGAGTTGAACAGGAGACATTGAGCTGCTCCTTTGCAATGCACTGGATAAAGAGCTCTTCTGGAAGGAGACAGTGGAAAAAAGAAACCTAAAATTAGAGGGACTCTGACCCTTTTAAAAAAATGATAAGATATTCGAAATTTTCCAACCAAATAATGTAAACTGTTTTACATATGACTGCATGACCGCTTCAGATGAACACTGTTCAGGGAAGTCATTTTTAGGTATTTAAAGGATAGCAGTACCTGCGAGTGCAGCAGCTGTAGGACGGCTTTCTACGTCACTGTTATCTTCTTCCCCTGGGCCCCACTCTCCTAAGGGTATGATCACATGAGACCCCTTTTTAGTTCAAACCTAGAAGCCTCCCCTTCTGCAATAACCCAGCCAGTCATGAATACCAGCACAGCAGTTAACCCCATACCCAGCTTCCTAGGATTCTTCTTGTGTCGAGGGTCCAACAAACCCAACATCCTGTCCCCAACAGTAGCTAGTCCAGATCTACCTGCCAGATCCCAAATAAAAAAGCCCATTTCATGCTGCTCGGTCATCGTGTCTAGTCCAGGTGAGGTCAGCTGACCTGCTGTACTGTTCCATTCAATCAGCACAGCATGTTTACATCCTGAAATCATGAAAACCTTCCAGTCTATGTGTCTTAAACTGTGTATATACATCAAATAACCTGTGCTGTGTATCTTCAGATGCTGTTTTTAGTTTATGAAAAACTTTGTGTTGATAAACAAAATAGGGCAACTTTCAAATCATGGATTTGTAAACAGAAATATTCAGTTTAAGGATTTTCGGTAACATTTTATAGTACTTATTATTTTCATAGTGCTGTTAGACATATGCAGCATTGTACAAAAGTGATAAGTATTCAAATAAGTCACTGCCGACATCTAAGCAAGAACCTGAGGCAATGGAAACTCTAAGGACTTGCTTGCTAAAGTTAAGTAAGTTAAGATGTGATGTGCAAAGCCTATGTGATAAATGCAGGAGGGTGTGGCCAGCATATGCTCTACAATCACTGCATAGAGCAGGTATGTACTCACGGGCCTGTATTATCTGTTTCAGTGTGGGACCTGGCACAAAAAAAAAAATGCTGCTGCCAAGACCTGAAACCTGAACCCCACCAATTTGATGCCCCCCCATCGGACATCCTCTCATTTTTATCCAATCCCCCCTCCCCCCCAGTTAGCACCCACCTTCTCCTTGGACAGTACCTCCTTTAAGATAAGCCTCCCCTATGAACCCTGCCCCCAACAGAAGCATCCCCCCCAAACACCATACCCTGACACTACCCCTCTCCCATGATTCGTCTGAGGTTTCCCTGGTCATCTAGTGGACTGGGACTTCCAGGGTTCAAAATAGAGGCTATGACCCCCTAGCAGTACTCTTGAGGTACTACTGTTAGAGGTCCATCTGCCATAAAAGGGCAATCGTTCCTTGTATGCATAGGGGTAGTTTGGGGGGCAGTGCCAATATGACTTCCTTACCCTTTGCCCCACCCCCACAAACTAAGAAGGTGAACTACACCAGTGTTTGTATGGTAAACTAACCCCTAGCAGTAGTACAGTAAGACAACCACAGGATCATTGTTGCCATTCTTAACCCTGGAAGCTCTGGGGCAGAAGTAGAGGGAGATCACCCCTTCCATGCATAGAAACCCCCAACTGAGTCCTGGGAAGGTAGGGGTCAGGGAGCAGTGGAGAGTCAGGGTATGGTGTTTGGAAGAGCTTCTGTTCTGGGGAGAGCTTTTCTTGGGGGCTTATCTTAGGAGGTACTGTCTGTGGGATGATGGTCAGGGAGATCAGATCAGGACACGGTATCTGATCAAGAAAGGGGATGTGATTAGGGTCTGAACTGGGTGGATCAGATCCCAAGGGTCCGATTGTGGGATTATTTTGGGGGGTCTGATCAAACATAGGAACTTGATTTGGGGGGTCATTATGCAATGAGGGGGCAGAATTGTATGTTTTAAGTGCCACGGCCATACTACCTGATTGCAATGCCACTGGCAGCCATGACAATTACTATGCAGTAACATAGCACACAATGGCCATCACTGCAGTAACATAGCCCACAATGGCCATCACTGCAATAACATACCACACAATGGCCGCCACTGCAGTAACATACCACACAATGGCCATCACTGCAGTAACATACCACACAATGGCCACCACTGCAGTAACATAGCACACAATGGCCATCACTGCAGTAACATAGCACACAATGGCCGTCACTGCTGTAACATACCACACAATGGCCGCCACTGCAGTAACATACCGCACAATGGCCGCCACTGCAGTAACATACCACACATAGGCCATCACTGCAATAACATACCACACAATGGCCATCACTGCAATAACATACTGCACAATGGCCATCACTGCAATAACATATCGCACAATAGCTGTTACTGTAGTAACATACTGCACAATGGCCGTCACTGCTGTAACATACCGCGCAATGGCCGTCACTACAGTAACATACCGCACAATGGCCATCACTGCTGTAACATACCGAGCAATGGCCGTCACTGCAATAACATACCACACAATGGTCATCACTGCTGTAAAATATCGCACAATAGCCATCCCCGATCTCCACCCTGAACCTAGCTCAATCCTGCCCTAACCTGCAATAAGCACTTACCGTGGGATTTTTACCATGCAGCAGTCGTTAGCGCAGCCCACACTAGCAGTTAAATATTAAAACCCACGATAAGTGCTTACCACACTTTAGTAAACTTACCCCAAAGTGACTTGCTCAAGGTCACACGGCATCTGTGGCAGATGTAGAATTTTCTCACTTCTCTGTTTTGTAGACTATTGCTCTAACCACTAGGTTACCAATTCCGTCATTTACTTTTATGAATACAAGGGGTTGATGTGGCAACCACACCACTTCGTCAATAGATCTGAAATGTAGTTATTAAAACAGGAATCCATTAGAACCTTTAATTACATTATAACCTTTGCCAAGAGGCACAAATACAGTTGAATGTGCACAAGGCATTGTGGGAAGGAGATGAGATTCATCATTAGTCTATTTGTGATATTCTACTGAAAGTGGTGATCCTCACCAGTAGAAATGCAGCAGACCACAGCACTAAAGTGCCCAAAATGCAGGAGCCAGTCTCAGCTTTTCTCATCCACCAAATCTAGGAGATGTATAGAGCAGCCAACCTTAACCTTTCAGAAATGGCAAAACTCAAAATTAACATAATGCCAAAAAGCATATCGGTACAGCAATCATGGAGGCATCCACCCAAAACTGTGTTGCTGTCAATTCAAGAGGCTTCTCACAAGGCTAATAGGTGGAAAAATAACCTTTTGATGCCACCCCCCCCCTCAAAAAAAAAGCTGATGGAAGAATAAGGAAACTGCATGCTCTTTCTTCTTGCTGACCCTAAGGGTATCAACTTTCAACAGGTTGTTCCACTAGGGTGCCACGAAGGTTCAGTTTATTTTTGATAAATATAGACACAGTGGGTGAACTATCTAGGCTGGAATATAAACATCCCTGTCATGCATGGCACAGGATGAGTAAGAGAAAGAATTATTCAAAAATAGAGGCTGGAGATCAATTCATGTTGATATCTGAAAAAGGAAAAAAGGTCAGTCTAAATAAATAAATAGAATTTTGTATCAAAACTTGAAAAAAATCAATAGTTCAATAAAATGCCTCTGCCACATACCTGAGACATGTTCATCAAATGCTGACAATTTCATGCAACAGATGTTACCGTGGTGGGTTCAATCAGCTAATTACAATCACTGCATACCTAGAATTTTCCAACATCCATGTTTGTGAAAAGTTGTATTATTATCAAACAGGGCATGTTCTTAAAAATAAAATTTCTCTGAGAAAGAGCTGGGGAAAGACAAATAATGCTCTCTTTGCAGATCGATGAAGAGAATCCTTTTTTTGGTCACTGTAGCAGTCCTTTGCACATCTAGAGTTCTCTCTCTGTGATTTCATATTTCAGAATCCAGATTGCCTCTTTCTTCTGCAACACACTTCCTACTCATGTGGTATCCAATGTTCTGGCTATGTTCTGTCATCCCCCCTAATCATGCCCAGTTCTATTCATACACATTTATAATCTGTCTGTCCAAGAGGATGTGCAACGTAGGGTACAACAAATCAAATTGAACACAAGAGTATGAAATACTTACTACAAACACATATACAATACAAATGAAATCAATAACTCATTAATAAAACAGTGAAACATTAAAACCAATCAGTAAAAGCTTTACTGAAAAGCTAAGTTTTAACAAGATATCTATTCAAGTCAGTAAGCATCGAAGAGAATCCAAACTTGTAAACTGCGCTAGGTAATAATCATGCTCAAATTTTGACCAGTCTCATAGCACGCAAGGAAAACATAAAGAAACCTTGTTAGTAGATCATAATGACCTATCCAAAACAAAACGTGCAAAACCTTCTTTTAAATAGTAAGGTCCCATGCCATTCAGTGCTTTGAAAACAAAATCAGAATTTTAAACTGCATGAAATATAATGAGGTTCTTTAATTAATCGCACAATTAGGCCATCCTAGTTTGTACTTACATGTCTCTTTTTGGCCAGTGCCATGTTACATATTGATTTATTCGTTGTCAGAGGCATGTAAGGTAGTTTTGTTATGTTTTAATTCATATGTAGATTTTTAGCTATTGTATTTATCGCTCACGGAGGTGTATTTTATTATTTTTAATGTACGTCATTTGGGGCTTTTAAGAGGGAAGGCAATTAGGTGTAAATAAATGAAAACTCTTTGAGAGTAGGACTCTTTCTCTCTCTGCAATCATTCGGGTGGCAGCCAGGGGTCAATTCAAGTGACAGTGCCTATAGGCATCTGGGGAGACCTTCTCTGCTCTCTCCCCCACCCCAAATGCCCCATCAAGAACCCCTCCCTCTTCTTTGTGGCTGAACGTGAGCACCAGCAAAACCCATTCTGTTGCAGGCCTGAATGAGGGGCCTGAAAGAGCTTTGGTGCTGAGAGATCCTATACGACTCTTCTTCCCTTTGCTCATAGAGAAACCCTCACAAGCAGAGGAGAAGACACTGCAGGGTCGTCAGTGCTGGGGGACCCGCAGACCCCACACTGATTTCTGCCACAGATTGTTTTCACTGCCATTACCGCACGGTATCACCCACAGCGGCCTCATTTCCAGATTAAGGCAGGCAATGCCAACATTCCAGTGCCTATCAAAATTTGGCACCGGAGGCAGTTGCCTATGCCTAAATCTGGCCCGGGGGCAGCAACTGGAATCAAGCAAAGTCTGTGAATATTCTTGTTTTACTAGAGAGCATATTACAACTAACGCTTTTTAAATCTGCCCTATTCAGAAATGGCCAGATGTGCTGGAAAACTGTAGATTGCATCATTTGGCACTTTTATTACACTTACCTCCATGTTTCAATTTGAATCTAATATAAAGCCCAAGCTAGAAACCTGAGGGAGGGAGGCAAGATGCAGCCGGCTGGTCACTGAATCCAGATAAGCAAGTGACTTATCCACTTAACGTTCGGCCGGACCTTCAGTGGCCCGTGTGCTGAAGTAGGTCTGCTTCTATAAAGTCATTCCTGTGTGTATGTGGCCACAAATGCCTGCACGTGACCTTTTATAGGAGCCCAACCAGTCCAGGTACAGGCGCTGGGCATGAAGGCCTGTTCTTTGCTGGTCGGCATTGCTGGGGTACAGTCTGAGCAGAGTGCAGGTGGAATTTGCATGTACATGCTAGATTATAAAATACAATAATGTACACATATATGTGCATAAAGTACATGCACTTTTACACCTGCTCATGTCTGCCTTAGAGGCGCGTTCTTTGCCAAATACACCAGTATTTCAGAAAGACAAGTAGGCACCTGTTTAAAATTACTCTCAGAAAGTGGCATTATCCAATCAGGTTAGAGTAGTATTATACAATACAATAGAAAACTCTCATCAAATGCACTCCGGTTATATCAAAATCAGATACTCAAGCCCATTTTACTCTTTGTTATTATTAAGAGTTTATATTTAAATAGCGTAATTTATCCTTGTGCTTGAGTACTAAATTGAGATATTCCAATATAGACTATTAATAATAAAAAAGAGTAAAATGGGCTTGAGTATCTGAATATACCATTTTGATATCTTGGTCTGCCTGCTAAGCCTGACAAAAAATTGTTTTGTGCTTCCAGTAACCAGAGTGCATTTGAATTAGAGAGTTTTCTATTGTATTGCGTCACACCATTGAGCCCAGCATCCTGTGTTCAAAAGTGGCCAGTCCAGGTCACAAGTGCT
The DNA here is from genome assembly GCA_033557465.1 of Ichthyophis bannanicus. NCBI lineage: Eukaryota > Metazoa > Chordata > Amphibia > Gymnophiona > Ichthyophiidae > Ichthyophis > Ichthyophis bannanicus. The sequence continues at coordinate 109,523,495 of CM066049.1, read as the reverse complement.
CAATAGATCCCAAAATGTTGATCTACTAAACTCTACATTCCCCCCTCTCCTTCCCTCAGAGATCCTCTGTGCTTGTCCTATGCTTTCTTGACTTCAGATACAATCCTCGTTTTCACCACCTCCGCTGGGAGGTTGTTCCATGCATCCACCACTCTTTCCATAAAGAAATATTTCCTTATTCAAAATCCTTTTGAATACTGGGTTCCGTTTGTTTAAGTGGAACACATAGGTATCATTGCAAATTACAAGGAATCTACACACCCATAATACCCTTCTGGCAATTCAATGAATCAACATCCATCCATCTCACTATTTAATTCTTTCATTGTCACACCATAACTCTAATTCCAAAGGATTATAATGAGAAATATAATCTGCATATATATGATATTCAGGACCGTGTATTTAAACACTATAATTGCATGCCACAATATGGGTTCGGACCTCTCATGTAGAAAGGAATAAAACCAGTTCTTGACGGTACCTCCTCTGCCCACAGGTGGTCTAGTAAAATCAGGTGATGCACAGTGTCAAAAAAACATGATAAAGTCAAAAGAGCTAAATCAACAGAAACTCCTTTCTCTAAAACTTGTGTTCTACTGACACCCGTAGTGTCTCTGTCCTATGGCCAGGCCTAAGCCCTGCTGAGAATGATCCAAATGAGGAATTCGTGAAGTTCATGAGTGACTATGTGTTCCAAAGGTTTACCTCAGTCAATGGTTTTGATGCCTGTCTGTTCTGGCTTCCTCCAGCCCTTTCCGCCTCCATTGGCATCTCCGGTACTTTCCTGGTAACTCTTGTGTCTTCTTTCCACAAATCCAGAATTCACGACTCTTCTCTCCCCATCTTCTCTGCACTGTCAACCATCTTTAGATTTTCCCTAATTTCTCGGTTCTTGATTGCAACACATGCTGTCGTCCTGAAGCATCTCTGTCAGACTTCACTGTTTGGTCTTCTTTCTTTCTCACACTCTAGCAATGTGCCCTGTAGATCAGTTTTGTTTTTATCACCATCTTCAACAGCTTTTCCTTATAACTAGGCCACTTCTCTACGTTTCAGCCATCTGGTCACAGTTTTCACTCTGATTTCTCCAGTCAAGGATCTGCTTATGTTTATTGCTTCTTCCAGGGTCCTAGACTCTTTTCTTCAATTCTCATATGTTCCATTTCATCACTTCCACAGCTGAATTTTGCCTTCATGTACTACGTCCTTGTTCTGCTGATATTCAGGTTTCAGATTTGGAAACTAGATGAAATAAAGAATACAATGACAGATAAAAATGTTAGGCCCGCCTACTAGTAGATTTTCCTTTCCTATGATACCACAAACCTTACTTCATCTCTGGTTCCTTGTCACTTCCTCACAAGCAGGGTTCATAAGAAATGTCATGGCTATATATTCTATACATTAGCCAGCAAGAGAACAATTTAAACCCGCTACTTATATAAATGGACAGAAAATACTGGAAAATGGCTTCAGTTTCCAGCATACTGAGCCCAGCATCCAGTCTCTGTGGCTGGTCCATGTCTCAGGTACATGGCAGATGGGACAACAGGAAATACTGATCAGGATTTCTGCCTTGTTTTATATTTATTTATTTATTTAACAAGCACTTATATACCGCAGCTTCCAGAGATCAGCTGCGGTTCACAAATAACAACAGTCAACAAAACATTGTTTGTTTTACATGAAACGTCATAACTATATACAATGTAAAGTTAATAGAATATGTTAAACAGATTGGCACAGAACAGTGTAACACTATAAACATTATGTAAACATTTACATGAAACGTCATAACTATATACAATGTAAAGTTACTAGAATATGTTAAACAGATTGGCACAGGACAGTGCAACACTATAAACATTATATATACATTTACATTTTATGTGAGATATAGTCAACTCATATATACTATCTAATTGATTCTTGGTGTGGAACTCCCCCTGCCTTAATAGGTGTATCAGTCTGTAAATGCCCTAAAAGGCTGCCAGAGGATTTTTTGCCTTGTTATAGTAGGGTGGAGAGAAGCTGCCTCATTTAAAATCTGACACCATATTCATACTATGGTAAAAAATATCTAAGAGCTAAAAGCTGGGTGAGAATCTGGCATTGTTCTCAACTAGATTGTAAGCTCTGATGAGCAGGGACAGTCTCTTTTACATGTGTCTGTGCAGCGCTGCGTATGTCTTCTAGCGCTATACAAATACTCAGCAGTAGTAGTAGCAAACTGCAAAAAGGGGCATGGCTGTCATGCTAATGCACTTCAATGTATAGAATGTTAGCTCCCCAGAACAATGAAGCAATGCAATAGCTTAGTCCAATAAATTGACATCAGCCTATATTAGGATTTTTTAAAATTGTATTTATTGCACTTCTGTTCTTTGTTATACTGCCATCAGTTGTGGTGCCTGAATAAAACTGCAGTAAAACTAGAGATCTACAGAGGATACTTAGATGGGTGACTAGCCTAAAATAAATAAATCCAGTCTGTTTTGCAGTGTTGTTTCAGTTCATTACATTCACATGAGTTGTAAATCAAGGGGGTTACTAAAGAACGAGCTCTGGCATATGAAAGAGTTTTATTTTGTGATAGACTTCTGGTTCTCTTGCTAATTATCTCTCCTGAATGTAAACTCTAGTTCTCCATTCTAATATGCAGGTACCGGTAGTATCTGCCCCTCCCCCTTTTAGGCGGCTAGTATCTCCCCTCTCCCCCTCCCAATACTTCATAACATGTAACACTATTATTTAGTTTCGGTTCAGTTGTGATGGAATTAATTTAAAATGCTAACGCCAGATCGGGGGAGGGGGACCAGAGAACATGATAATTTATTAAATTTATACTTAGACAGTTAATCCGTGGCGGAAACCTTTTGGAATTTGAAGACAATTATGAATACCATATTTAGTATTTATATAAAATAGATATTAAAAGATTAGGAAACTAGAATCTGTGGAGTTCTACCTCATCGTGTGATTTTACCTGAAAGCTTTCTTGCTTTGAATGTGATGCAGTAAATCCGTGCAACGAGTTATGAAAACCACCTTTTAAACGTTTTTGAAAATACAAAACCATATTGGCGTTCAGCAATGAAAGCAAAGGGCGATTTCTTTCCACTTCGATCGTGCCCTATTATACATTTCCTCGGGGGAGGGGACTTAAAAAGATAAAAAGGGTGCAATGAGGTGCAGTGCTCACAAAAGCCTGGCAGCTGGGCAGCGACCGTTTTTGTTGCAGGCAGGGAGCAAAACTACAACCCCCAGAATTCCTCCGCCCACGCTGATCAATGGAACTTATTTGAATAATCAGTGAGCTCTTGGACTCAGGCCAATCAGCTGTCAGGGACCCATGATAAATCGCAATGCATTATTGATAATCATAATTACCCTGACATGCGCGTTTCCACCCAAAGGGCTAATTTCCCAACTCTTGGAATTTGTTGTGAAGCAGAAAATAATTGCAGCTATTTTGCTGCCGATGCCTGCACCATGTCGAGGCGCAAGCAGGCGAACCCCCAGCACATCCACTCCGCAGAACCGCTCGTGGATGCAAGCGGTGAGTACTACTCGGCTACTGTAGAAAAGTGAAAACAGCAAACTTCAAATAGTTCGGTGCTTGCTCTTATTTTTTTTTTTTTTGGACTCACACTGGACTTTGTCCGGGATCATGACCCCCGCCTGACCAGTCGATCTTTGTAAAGTTAGTTTTAATCGAAACTTAGTTGAATGCATATATCCAGCTCATAATATATTCTGGGGAGGAAATTTTTGTTTATTTTATGTATTTGGCAGAAAAAAAAGTTGACCAGGAACAAGGAGATCAAGACCTTGTGCGACGGCTGACCACCAGCCATAACTCCAGTACAAAAGATACTCGGACAGTTGGGAGCGATCTCCCCCTCCCCCCTTTTCCAGCGTCCGATCTTGCTCCGGGGAGTTATTGGGGGGGGGGGGGGGGGTCACAGCCTCGGGCATCGGGAGTAGTTTTTGTTTTGCATGGGGGAGGGTGGGGTTGGAGGACAGGGGCGCCGCTGATCTGTTGCATGCGGGTGGCGTCCGGCTTCCCTGGAGCTGTTAACGAGAAGGTGAAAGGCAGCCTTGGCTTGCACCCAGCGACCCTGCACCCGATCGGATTCCCGGCTTCACCTCCCTGGCCCCGATCCCCAGGAGAGACGGGGCAGAGCTGCGCGCGCGCATGTGATGCCTTGGCATTTCAGCCGTGCACCTTTGTGCGTCTAGGATTCTGCTTGCCCCTTCCTATGTGAGATCCTAATCGCCGTGGACCTCTGCAGCCTGACCTCCAGCCATCTTTGATTTCCGACTTCCTAAAATAACTCCGGTGAGCTAATGCGGCCGAAATATCGCAAAGGGGCTCTGCTGTGCGGTGCAACTTTCTTTATGAAAATAGACAGTTGTAATTGTCGAAAAGTAATGGGTTACGTCCCACGTGGACCTAGTTTTGACGGCTAGGATGGAATTGTACTAAAACGAAGTGTTTAGAGAACTAAAGACCAGCTGGATGGCTATGAATCTGTAGTATGTATGAAGTTACATTAATTTTATAGGTCATTTTTATTATGAAATGTTTAACCCTGCTTTAATTATGTTCATAAAGTAGTTTCCTCAGTGGGATCGCCTTTCAGGGCGTTAACCCCCACTCTTACGTTGAACAGGTTTTCAATCTTGGCCAAAAGACCAAGACTGGAGTCCGTGTTCGTTTATAGCACAAACCTTAGGTTTGATCTTTGTGTGTGGTGGGGGAGGGGGTAATTCTTTGTTTTTTCCCTCCTGCAAGAAATAAAAGCTCACCTTATAATAATTACTGGTGGGAGGCGGTGGAAACGGGTTTTTTTTCTGTATCCTTCTAGGGGTTGTTACAGTAGTTAGACCTAACCCCCTTGTTTTTGGGGAGCTCGATTTTCAGCTCACATACTTTGGAGAAAGCTGCTGGCTCTGGTTGGATCTAAAAATATGAGATTTAATCCTGCCGCGATTTAGAAAAACTGGGAATCGACCCCCTCGCCAGTAATATCGGAAGGATGAAGCGTTGTGTTGATTTTGATGGTTTTCGGGTTGTTGTGATTTCCAAAGTACCACATTTGTGTATATTTAGAATAGCGTTTGCTGTGTTTTATACGCTACGTTGAGTCCTTGCAAAGATTAAGCGACTTTATAAGTGAGGTAAAGTTAAAATAAACTGTTTTCATGTTGGAACCGGTGTATAGGTCAAGATGATGCATTTTGTTAACAAAAATGCCTGGATTTTACTGTAGGGGAAGGTGGTATTTTCTTTTCCTGTAACGCCTTAAAAATCCATTATATACCGTTTCAGAACCGATGATAAGTTAAATTTTGTCTCTATCACAGACAAACACTTTCCCCCCTTGGTTACTTGATGAATGAGAGGGTAGGGGGTGGGAGTTGGCGCACTGCCCCACCCCCAACCCTTTAAGCTGAAATCTACATTTGTTTTAGAGGTCCGGTTAATGGTGACTCAAACAGCTAGCTGACCAGAAGGCAATAAATCCCATGTTTAATGCATGACTGTTTTCCTTTGTGCATATGGTGAGGCGGGGGGAGTGAAGGCGATGTATCTACTTATAAATTTCTGTCGACTGCTGGAGCTGCAGAACTTGTGTCTTGCGCGGCAGAAGGAGACTCGTTATACGTTTTAGCGACCTGCGATTATCAACTTACTTTTTCTTTTGCATGCATGTTTATAGATTTTTGTTTGCAAACGTTTTGGAAGCAATCCGTCTGAAAAGTTGTTAAACATGTGAAAACCTTTGAAATGTTAGTTTATCTAAATAACTGGGGGCACCCCCTGGGCTTTTCTGTTACTACTTATAATATAAATCCACGTGTCTTTTTTTTTTTAAATTAAACTGCCTATGGCTAAAGATGATCCCATCCTGTACTGTAGCTTTCATATCTAGCACTTTCTCGCCTGTCGGGGTGGTGGAGTAAACTTGGTTGCCCGAGGGCGCCACCTAGAGGCACGTGCTCCGATCCGGAGTGAAATTTCTGGAGCGCCTGTAGCCGACGCCTCGAGGTTTACGTGGATTACAGCGACTGTGCGGCTCGTGTTCGTTCTTGATTTTTGGCTATGCTGCTAATTAAAACAGTCTCCTAGATTGTTTAAAGCAGAGTAGACGAGACAGGCGGGGTCAAACACTCAAGTAAGGTGGTGTGCAAAATTAGAAAAGTTTCATCAGAAGAATGGACATTTTGGTGGCTTTAAAAAGTCGGCTGTTTCGTTTTTATGTTCAGGTTATGGAGTTTTGAAAGTACTCCGTTTGGATTTTCTTGCAAATTGGAGAAGAGCGACTGGATGATTAACGAAATGAGGAATTTTGTTGTTGTTGTTTGATCCGAATGTGTACAGAAGGTGCTTTTCAGATGAAACACAATTAAAAATATTAACACCTTGAGTGTGCGAGCTCCTTTTGAAACATTTTTAAAAAATCTAATTTCCAGAGCCATTTGAGACCCACCTCTGAGAACAATGGAGCGTTTTAGTGCAGACCGGTGACTAATTAACAGATCAAAAAATCAGCAGGTGGTCCGGGGAGCACAATGCAACATACTGCAAATTAGCATTTCCACAAAAGGAGTTAAAATGCCCATTACTGTGGAAGATACTGGGTTACAACCACCGGGATCTGTATTTTTAATCTTCGGTCCTTTTCTTCCTGGAAACCTTGAGGGGGGAGACCTAGATATGTTTTCTTCTTATGAAAAATACTTGATAGGAGATCGGGGCCTACTTTATTCCATGTTCATCCAAAAGGTTTCTTGATTAGGCAGAAATACAGAATTTACTGGATATTTTTTGGACAGTAAGCTGTCTCTTTTGTTGTTGCCTTTTATATAAAATGATGGCCTTTTCATGAGTTTCTATTCAGCAAAACTTATACTTTACCTCTTACCATGTAGAAGTGAATTAGTACTTTGTAGACTGACTTTAAAGGGTGCTCTCTGCTGTGATGGTGGTTACTGACCTGTGGTCCATGGATCCCTGGAGGTCCCTGAGATTAATACAGGGGAGCGGGGATCTAGAGGATGCTGAAAAAGAGGGAAGAGAGACAGAAAGTGGAAGGGAGATAAATAGGGGCTAGTAAAGAGGGTCTTAATGCTGAAGGATGGGGGTCTGGGGAGAACTGCAGGACGAAGTGAAGTCCCCAAACTCCTTGGAGGCTTAAGGGGTCCACACAACCTAAATGTTTAATGCATACCACTCTATTCTAGAGCACTGATTCTTCCAAATCCAGTCCTTGGGTACTCATAAGAACATAAGACATGCCATACTGGGTCAGACCGAGGTCCATCAAGCCCAGTATCCTGTTTCCAACAGTGGCCAATCTAGGTCCTACGTACCTAGCAATATCCCCAGAAGACACAGGTTCCACAATGCTTGTACTGGGTCAAGCATTGATATCCTGGGTCCCTTTTTAATAGTGGTTTATGGACCTTTCCTCCAGGAACTTGTCCAAACCTTTTTTAAACCCAGCTATACTAACAGCCCTTACTACATCCTCCGGTAACAGATTCCAGAGTTTGATTACACATTGAGTGAAAAAATATTTTCTCTTATTTGTCTTAAATAGTTTACCCTGTAGCTTCATTACATGTCCCCTAGTCTTTCTATATTCTGATAGCGTAAACAATTGATCCACGTTTATCCGTTCCACTCCATTCATTAATTTATACTCCTAACCGAATATTTCCCTAGCCAGTCTGGTTTTCAGCATAATTGCAACAGCCTTTCAATTTACAACCCACCTTTTCTTCCATGTTGCTGGACGTGCACCATTTGCTTGACAATCATTGATGAATAAATATGAAATACTTGTGTGCATTGTCTATGCTACATTCACATCTCATACATATTCATTAGGGATATCCTGAAAACTAGACAGAGACCAGAGGTGGGCGAACTATGGGCCAGTTGCGGTCCTTGTGTTCCTTTCATCCAGCTCGCCAACACTGTAGCTGTGTTCTGTCAAGTTGTTATCAATGACCCAATTTGAGTGGGTCAGAAAACATGCACTGCGTAGTCTGTTGCTGATAACATTGACGGGAGGGGAGAGGGGAATTCAAAGTTACAGCAAACGTGGGCCAGTAATTTTGTGATAACTGGCTGGTCTGCAGAAGGAAGATCTTTCAGCCACTGGAGCAAGTAAAACCCACAGATGTGACAACCCCCCCCCCCCCCCCCCGAAAGCTTTGCCTATCCTTTATAGCCATACAAGTCACACAGACACACTATACTCGTATTTCCAGGTGTGACTTTGACAGGCTGATATGTAGTTCATGACCTGCTGCCAAGTAACTTGTGGGAGAGAAGAGTATATTTTAAGCGATACTCTAGATATGGTCTGGTGTTGTCCTTTTCAAACCTACTTTTAAGGAAATAAGCAACTTTGGCATCCACGCTACAGTGACTGACGTCTTGTTGCACAGTTTGATGCATCTCATGAGAGACTGACTCCTTCAGTTTTCTCCACATCCTGTTATTCTACATAAGTCAGAAGCCAGGCTGGGCAGAAAGACATCTTGTCTCTGCCTAAATCTCCTGGGTTACTACTTATTCCCCCTGTGACATAGTTGCAATGAAATGCTAATTTAATTAAGGATATTTGCCCAGCCTGCTTAACTGATTAACGTAGTCATCTCTGATTTTGTACTGCCTCGTTGCTTTAGCATGTGTTCCATTTTTTTTTTCTTTATTCCAATCATAAACTATGCTTTAGAATCTTAGTACGCTCTGATTTGCAGTATACATGTGATTTTTCACATTTTAATTATGGCTTGGGCCTTTTTTTTTGTCGTTCAAGGCAAGTTACAGAAATGCATTCAGGTACAGTAGGTATCCCCCAAGGGCTTACTATCGAGTTTGTACCTGAGGCAGTGGAAGGTGGTGTGGCTTGCCCAAGGTCACAAGATAGTAGTCCTTGCTGTACGATAAACTTTACCGAGCCTTATGACTTGGACTTGTCTGCATGAATTGTAGCATTTTGATAACTGAGACTCTTTCAGCAGTTAGGCTAAGCCTTAACGTTTTCCCAGTTTGTCCTGGTTGACTACAGTCACTTCCATATTTTGGATATCCACAGTGACCATGAGAGATCTGTGCATATCGAAGACCAACATATATGCAAATTTACATCAGCCTACTCTCTGTGGATATTCTGAAAATACAACTGGTTGTGGGGTCAACAAGAGAACTTCTTCTTGATCCTATTTTATTTTCGTAATGCGGATTTTTTTTGGGAGGGGGAGGGGTCAGAGGGCTCCTCTTATCTTCCTTTATATATGTGAATCAGAATATTACTAGAAGTGATCATGTCTTTGCTTAAGCGCTCTGCGTAGGACCCTGAGACATGATGCTCTAACCTTCGCCACCTCCTGTCTGCAGTGGTTGATAAGTTATTGTCAAGTCTGCAATTAGGACTCGCCAGCAGTTGACCTTGGCAGCAGAGTTTCTGCCTCTTACCTCAAGACTTAAAGCACTGTATTATTGCGAAATGGGGTCTGCAGGCAGGTTGCTCGAGCATGAGCTCACAGCTCAGTGAAGATCCTGGAACTCTGGAAGAAATTATTAAGTGGTAACTCTTGTCTTGAAACAAGCGGTAGGTTTGCTGAATGTTAGCTTTACTTCATTTTCGTGTTTCTGAGAATGTTTTCCTTCCTTAGAGATTCTTAAAACTGATCTTTTGGTTTTCTTCAGTGAAGAGAAGGTGTAGCATGTACTAGCAAGATATCCAGCTTCATATGTGTGTGTTTTTTTTCTTTTAATAGAAGTGCAAGTCTCAGCTTGCAGAGGGAGCATAAACATGTAGTCTTTTCTTTGCTACCACATTTTATGGACAATATTAAGAAGTTTGGTGCTTCAGGAAAACTGATGGCCCCTTTTGGACAGAGAGATTAGATTTATTTTTATTTTGCTCACACTGTTTTGAGTAATAGTTTGAGGGAAGTTACATTCAGATATTGTATAGGCCATGTTTACTAAGCTGAGCTAACAGCATGCGCTATTTGTAAATAGGTCTTATTGAATAGCATGGAATCTAGTTACAAATAGCACATAGTATATGATGGCAGATAAAGACCAGCATGGTCCATCTAGTCTGCCCAGCAAGGCGGCAAGAGTAGGTGCACCTGCTGTTCCGTGCAGTTCACCCCTCCCCATGCCTTTGTTTAGGGGTGTATCAACCGCTACATGTAGGTCACCCCTATTTGTTGAGATGTCTCTATTCCTGAAGAACTTACAATCGGCTAAATTTACTAAAAGATGTTACTATGAGCCAACACATTAATACAGGTTATTTGTCACAGGTCTCAATTTATTTAATGGGACCTATGTACTGTTAATGTGTATGAACTGCTTAATGTCTGCTAACACAGTAACACACTTTAGTAAATAGAGCTCTAATTTTGTACCTGAAGTAGTGGAGGGTGAAGTTTGCAATTCTTCCTAAAACCGTATTGAGAGTAATAGGTTTCAGTCTCGGGGCAGGATTGCCCTATCAGTTGCTAATCTTTATAGTTCAGAGCTTTGGGAGTTCTGAAGAGATTTCTCATGTTTGGCAACTTAAATGTCTTTATTTAGACAGTTTTGTATACCACCTTATCCTTCAATCAAAGTGGTCACAACACAATTGGGGGATACATTTAACACAAAGGGATATGAGACACAGACACTAATACAGGGAACATGGGCTATGGAGGGTTAAGTGGCTTGCCCAAGACCACAAAGAGCACCTGTGGGACTAGAAACCCCAGTCCTTCCGGCCCAAGGTTGCTGTCCTCTAGTGGGATTTGAACCCCTGACCTTCCGGCCTGAAGTACCTTGCCCCAAGGTAAGGCCACTAGAGTTAATGCATGCTGTAGCATTAATCGGATCAGACTACATTGAGGATAGATTTTACAAAATACATTTTGCTTCTTGAGGCTTTTAAAGAATGAATCTGCTCATATACTTCTTGCTGGTGAAAGACTGTTATGGAAGAGAACATTTTGTTTAAAGACTGATATAACTGGCTACCATTTTTTTTTCTGATAACATAAATAATAAATAGTCTGGCAGACTCCAGCTTTTGCAGTGTTTAGTGGCATCTTGTACATTTCAGGGCTGTCAAGTATACATATTCCTATTGCCCTTATAGCGCATGTTAGGGTGATCTACAGTGCTGTGGATGCATGTGCTAGATGGGTAGTCCCCCCCCCCCCCCCCCATCCATTTGGTAGTGATTGAATCTGAAATCCCTGCTGGGTTGACTGCATTCTTTGAACTTATTGGATAACTAGATGCTGAGAGATAACATTCCAGAAATTCGGGGTAGGGGGACCGACGACAGGAAAACAGAAGATTATAGATGGCTTTCCAACTTTGTCAGATAAAACATGGATAGTCCTCTCGCCTCCAGCTTCCAGGAATAAGATGGTAAGAATATGATGTGTTTGAGATCAGCATTGTTCATTCTGTATTCATGTTGGTTTAAAATCCCACACAGTCTCTTGCACTCTTCGGTTCATCTACAAAGTCTCCCATTAAGGATCTGATAATGTGTGTTCGCTTTTAAACTTCAGCAGGTTTTTAGTATTAAATGATTTTTGTTGGCATTTTCCTGCTCCTGGGGAGAAAATGTTGGTGTCTTTCAAGAATTATTGGGGTTAACTGAAGTGCATGGTGTGAGCTATTGTTCAACAGGACATTCCTGGTTCTTAGCAAATACTGTTACAGTATTTGGACAGTGCTACCCTAAAGTTGTGGCCATACAGAAGGGGGTTTGCACAGAGCTAAACTTACTTGACTGTTTAAACATATATGTCACTGATAATGGTTTCTATTGAAAGTAGAGCAAGGCATGTGGGGGGGGGGAGGGAGAGTGATTTAGGTGGTCTGGCTGTAGTTTGCATGGGTGCGCTAGATTCCTTCTGAAGGAAGCATGTGCTTTTACCAAGCATAAAGTCTCCTGTTCATTCACAAATTGTATCTTTTGTGATCTTAGTTTAAATTTTTTTTTTCAGATATCTCTTGTATTGTCAGTCTGCATAGAACAGTGGAGAAGGGTGTAGTTTTGTGTTTTGAAAGATACACAATTGTGTTTTTCACTGAAAATTGGGACTCTTTGTATCCTAAAGACAAGGTGTGGTGTGTTCAGGTTTTGAAGGGAACGTGGGTTTGGTTATTTTAGTTTTCACAGGAAAAATCCTTTTGGTTTGCTTTACTTTGAAAGCTCACTGAGGATTGCTGTGTAGTCTTGCAAAGTCATCGCTCATGAGCGCAGCAGCAAATCAGCCTAGTGCTTGGAGTGGTGGACTGAACACTAGGGAAGTCTGAGTTCAAACACCAATGATTATCTTTGACGTGACTTACCTAGGTCACAATCTCCTTTGCCTCTGGTAGCCCTCAGGGGGGCTGTACTTGACTGTATGTCAACCTGAGCTAAGTAAAGAGATCAGTGGTGTCTTTCTCATGCGGTGTAAGCGTACAAGTAAAGTTCATAGCAGTCACCAGACTATATAAAGGCAAATTCTACCAGCCAGTAAGTCAAACATGCCCAATCAACTTTAACAATTGCTTTTCTCTCCATATTGTGGACTTCCAGTATTTTCTCAAGCCATAAAGTGCACAACAGTTGTGGCTTTTGACCAAAGATTAAAGTTAAAAAGCGGAAATCACCGAATACAGAAAGGCTAGCAACCTACTGCCCCCTCCCTTACGTTTCATCTGACCACATGTTACACTTGTCTTGTGCAGATATTATTGTCCTACTTCTCTTTTGCTTTTATATGTCTAGTTTTGCACCTTTGCGTTTTATTGTGCTTTACAACCTGCTGCCCTCTTTGATTGTAAACTACTATGATGTGGGATACTATAGCGGTATCCAATATCATTGCAGACAGAGATGTGTAGAGGCAAGAAAAATCTATTTTTTTTTTCGGGTGGTTTTTTTTTTTTTGGTTAGTCTCACACATCATTTGAAATGGTGCATATTAAAAAGTCTAACTGAAGAAATAAGTTTGTGCTGAAGTGATTTTAGCATTTGTGTTATGCATTAATTAGTGCATATTCCATCGCTTAACCCTTACATATTGGTCAGGTTACATTTAGGTTAAGTGCAGCCTTTTCTAAGTATCTACCAACGTGGTGTGCAGTCAATGCCAACTCTGACCCTAATCCACCCTGTCCCTGCCCTGTTGCTCCCTCTGCAGTTAGTGTGGAATTTTTATTGCGCTGGCCATTTTAGCATATAGTGGCAGTTACCATGGTCCTGCACTGAGTGCTTTAGCACATGCTAAACCCTGCCCCATATGTGCATTCGGTTTTAGTGGTGGTTAGATCAGTTTAGTGCTAACTAAAATTTAAACATATACTAACGAACGCACTTTCTTAATGGGCAGTATATTGGTGTTGAAGGCAAGGCTGGGGTGTGTGCATTGGTTCAGCTTGGAACTCTTAGCGCTCTCTCATGATTTGGTACATCTGCTGCATGTGCTGAGTGTTTATTCCAGGCCTCTTTCCCTTACTTCACAGATTCTGCTACCGGAGGGAGCTTAATGGCACCGAGGTGCTATGAGGAGGAAGAGGGAGTGTCTGAATTCTGCTTTGCATTTAAATACTGAGGATCTTTCTGTAGATGTGGAATATGTACATTTATTTTTTTTCTATACTACCACACACCTTGCCTGTTACCATAACGATTTACAATATCAAAAATAGCAGGAAAAGAACTCAAATTAACGGTACAAAGCATACATGGAGAAAGGAAAGAAGAGCAGGTAGGAGAAGAGTTTGCCTTGCAGAACGGGGGTTTTCCCTTGGTTTCATGCCATTCTGTATAAGTTAGGGGTAATGACAGATCCCAGATCTCCAGTATAGGAGGATTTGTTGAATGATGCTATCAGTTATTAATTGTACTCTTATTTTATTTTCTTTTTTGCTGGGGGATTGTTTTGTCTAGAAGTTCTTGTTGCATGTTTTTAAACTTTCTTTCTTATAGTATCTTTTATGGCTGATTTTAAATATAGCAGCAATAGCCTTGGTATAAAAAGGATGAGTTTTCTTTAAAAAAACAACACAAAACAAAAGCAGCTTCATAATTCTTCCAAAGTCATTGCATTGTGAAGGGGAAGACAGGTTATTTGGGGCTCGTACTAAGACCCTGCAACAGGCATAACAGTGGGCAGCCCACACGGGGCCTTATAGTTCTTTGTTGTCATGCTCCTATGTTGTTATGTTGTTTTTCTAAGCAAAGGTCCGGTGTTCTGCTGCTTGTTTTCGCACTACTGGACAGACACATTTTATTCTGAATCTTTAAAACTGTCAAAAGTACTACACGTTTGATTTGCCATTTTCTTTTAAATGGACTTCCATTTATACTTTTCCAAAAGTTCAAGGCTGTGATCAGAATAACACAAAACCATAGAATGGTATAGAATGCATATATTTTTGGTTTATTTATTCTGTCATGTATTCTTTGTACATGGTGCAAGCCTTTTATCTAAATATCAAAACATAGTGCTGTTTAGTTGAGAGGTGAGTAGGACTGAGGCTCTCTGTTTAAAGAATTGCTATTATAGTGGCAATGAGAAGGTGAATCGGTAAATGTGACCATGTCTGAACACAGGAACTGCGTACTGGGTCAGACCAAAGGCCCATCAAGCCCAGAATCCTGTTACCAACAGTGGCCAATCCAGGTCACATATCCCAAAGGGAGCCAGTTCCATGGATTATTCCTGGCAAGCTCTCTACCTCAGTAATGGCTTATGGACCACCTTCCTCCCAGAACTTGTCCAAATTCTTTCCTTAAACCAAGATAGAACACCTGCTTTTTAACACAGAGCTCGACAAATTCCAGATGTCAGGTAACCATGGCGACCAGAAATTTGCATATGGCAGCTTGGATTTTATTGCCCCCCCCCCCCCCATCTTTTATGGCGCTTTTTAGACTTCAAGTATCTGTCCATGGGGATATCATCTCCCATGGGCAGAGCAGGAGGGAAAAGCTGAGAATGTGGCCTGCAGGAACCTCATCCTCCCCCCCCCCCCCACCGAGGGCGAGGGCAGAAGAAGAGTGGATGGCAAAGACCTTTCTCTCTGCCCATAGGGATCCCATCTCCCACAGGCACAACAGGGGGGGGGGAGGCTGCAATCAGTCTACAGTAACAAAAAGGTTAGGAGTGGGGGGAGAGAGGTAGAAAAGGCATGGGAAATTTAAAGGGGTAGTGGGCTTAGAATAACAGGAGGATTAGAGGAGAAATGGAGGGCAGGGGATGGGAGGGGAACAGAGAGGGGGGAGCAGTAGGAGAGAGGGAAGGAGAGTGCAATATGTCGTAGGTTAAAGGGATGAATGCATGGGGACAAAAGAACACAATGTGCATTTGCTGAAAAGTGCATCTACCAAACCCCCACTCAGGCATCCCAGCTCTGCACTACACATACACACAGGCACCTCCTCCACATCACACTACACAGGCACCCACAAGCACTTCGCACACCGGCACACCACTGCTGCAGCACACGCACACGCAGACGCTTGCTATCTGCATCTATACCCGTTATTGATACATTTCTGGCTTCTGCTACCATAAAGACACACTTTATCACCTCTCTTCAAACTCCCTCCCCCCCACCCCCCGCATATGTGTGAGTTTGCAATGGAGGAAGTGAAATAAACCGTTTTGTCACGATACACGTGTGGACTTTTGAACTTTGGTTTCCTCTGCTGCAGTGCCGCTATCTGAACAGAGGAGTCTTTCTCGCTGCACTGCTCTGAGAGTCTGATCCATGCGGTGCAGGAACTCTGCTGCTGCACTGGTGCGACGTAAACATGAGATCAGTGCAAGAGAAAATGGCAAGGGGGGGGGGGGCATGAGGAGGTCCCAGCCACTGGCTCCTAAGTCCAAACAAAACTTAAGGCCTGTTTTTAACACATCCTCCAGTGAGGAGTTCCAAACCTTAAATATACGTAAGAGTATTTTTCCTACTTGTGTTCAATGTACTACTTTAGCTTTTCTGTAACTTCACGGTTTGTTTCCTAGTCCCTTTGCTCTTTGAACGAGTAAAGCATTGATTTGAAAGACTCCTATGAAATCTCCCTCTGCTGTCTCTTCTCCAAACTGAAGAGCTCTAACCTTTTAGCCTTTCCTTCAGAGTGGTTGCGTCCCCTTTGGCATTTTGGTTGTCCTTCTCTCTGTCTGTCTTTTCTAATGCTGCTGTATGGTTTTGAGATGCAGGGATCAGATTTCCACCCAGTACACTGAGGTGCAGTGGCACCCTAGAGCAATACAGAGGCATTATGGTATTCTGTGTTTTATTCTGTCCCTCCTATTCCGTTTGCTTGGTTGGATGCTGCTGTCACACAAGATTTAACGTATTGTCCATGATGACTCCTAAATCCTTTTTCCTGGATGATGACTAATGTGGAACCTGGCATGAGTAGTTTGGGCTAACAGTCCAAGTTGTGGCCTAGTTGGAGTGAGGGAAGGAGGTTTCTATCTGCTGTCTTGAAGCTGCAGTATTTTCCATTTTGGTCTTGCCAAAGAGTGAATTTATGGATTTCAGTGCATGCTTGATGGTACTATTTTTGTGGAGTGCATATGTATCTGTACATTGTAGTAAAAGCTTAGTTAGTAAAAGCAAGTCTCAGAGTAGTGGCAATGGGGGCAGCAGGAATGAGGCTCGTCTAGGGAGCTTGTATATCTTTGCCCTGACCACTGCATGGAGCCATAATGACCAGGAGTAGCTCTGATTGTGCAGCCTTTTTCCCCATCCAGGCAATAAAAAAAAAAAAAAAAAAAAAAAAAAAAAAAAACTTCTGCAGAGAAGGAACCAGAATGTGCATATTTATAGTAAGCTGCTTAAAATCAAGGTGATAGGTTGGTTTGAAATTCTAATAAATGAAAAAAGAAGAATGAGCAAGAGGCCCAGAGGGGAAGAAAAAGCAAAAGAAAACTATATTGACAAAATGAGGAAGAGCGAGAGAACGGCCTCCCCCCACCCCGCAAAAGAAGGCATACATCCAAAGTATAATCAAAACCCTCCCCGCCAATATTACAAGTCCTTTTTGCTGTTGCCTAAGCTTCATCTTTTTTTTTTTTTTTTTTTTTTATGAACTTTTTTTCCACATCTGTCCATGGCTATATAATTTTAGGCTAACCTCTCTTCATTCTGCCCCCTCCCCCTGCAAACCCCCCCCCCCCTCAGGTTGCTATCCATCTCAAATTAAAACAGGAATAACTGATATATCAATCTTTATATTTGAATAATATGTAGTAACTCTTGAATTCTCCCTGAATTGCCCTGCAATTAGATCCCACCCTGTGGCTGGTCAGAGGGCAGCCTGAAGATAGGGGCTGACAAATGAGATTTGCTGGATTTGTAGGGGTACTTTCCTATCTTAAAAGTGCAGAGCGCTACCCAGCCTGCATGGAAGAATTTGGAATGTGGCTTAAATCTGAAAACTGGATTTTTGAGGGTGGCAGTTTCTTAAGCCGATCCTGGAGTACCCCCCTAGCCAGCCTGGTGTTCAAATCCTCTAGTAGGACCAGGCCTGAAAGACTTTCATGCACTGTCCCCACCCTTTGTAAATTTTTCCTGTCTGTTCATTGTGGATAGCTTGAAAACTAGACTGGTTAGCTGAAGTACTTGAGAACCATCCAGCTGAGAAAATGGACAGGTTGATTCATGTGAATTATGACTACTAATAACCTCATCATGTTTGGCTAAAATAATATGGCAGGTACTGATCTTAACCTGTACATACATCCTTGGTGACCTCTCTTGTGTGATACAATATCCGAAGGCAGTGTCTGGTCTTGCCAGGCAGACTGCTGCATCTGTTCTGCCACGTTTATATAAATACAGAGCATTTGGGGACAAATTTAAAAGATCTAAATATACATATACTTTGGAGGAAAGGTGGGAGAAATTAGACATTTAAATACCTTCATGATATAAATGCACGGGAGGTGTGCCACGTTCCTCTAAGTCAAGGGTTCTCAACCCTGTCCTCGGGACCCACCTAGCCAGTCAGGTTTTCAGGATAACCACAATGAATATGTATGAGAGAGATTTGCATACACTGCCTCCATTATATGCAAATCTCTTCCATGCATATTCATTGTGGTTATCCTGAAAACCCGACTGGCTAGGTGGGTCCCGAGGACAGGGTTGAGAATCCCTGCAAGTGATTTGAAGTCGTGTAGGACTCCTCCATGGTGTTCCAGCGGGTCAGGTGGTGGTTCAGTATTTGTGCTTTCTTAAGAACATACAATTTGCCATACTGGATCAGATCAACGGTCCATCAGCCCAGTATCCTATTTTCAAGAATAGCCAATCCCAAGTCATAAGTACCTAGAAGCAGACCTTGACAAATTTTATTGGAATCTAGTAGCCAGCCATCAAAACTTAAGTCACCGTGCATACCCCTGCACCCCCAAAAGCTGTATTGGTTCAGTTTTAGAGCCTGATTTACTAAGATTGTTTGTGTTTATTCCTATTTCCTCTGGGGAGGGAAAAGCTTAATAAATCAGGCTTTGAATGGGCCACTGCGTAGTGCCAACAGAAGGTAGTGGGCCCCATTCCTCCTCCTCTGTCTCCACCACCACCGCTGGCCCTTTAAGCTACCCTTATATGACCCAGATTCCATCCTGGACGTCTAGGCCCTCTGGTTCCGACCGGGTGCACAGACGTACAGAGGGAATCGCTATTCTGATCCCACGGGGCACGTCTAGCCCTATGGGATCAGAATTGCGAACAGGCCTGTACATGCAGGCCGGGACCCTGATTACATCCATCCTGCACATACAGGCCTTGCCCGACTAACTCAGTCAGGGCTTTTCAATGGAGTTCTCTGCCCCCTGCCACCCCTTCCCAGCCCCAGGCCTGCTGTTCCTTCTGCATCGGGAAACTTATTCCACCTCAGAGGTGGAATAAGCTCCCTGTCCATCCGGGGCCGACGACTGCCCACCCTAACGCCACCCCCGATCCGCCCCTTCCCTGCTCCTGTCTAACTTCCCCGTACAACAAACAGGGAAGTTAGACAGACAGACAGACAGACAGACAGGGTCGGGAGGGGGAACGAATAGCGGGGGTGGACATCCAATGTGGTGCGGAGATGGGTTGTCTTATGTGTGGTGCTGGGGTGCCTGTGTGTGCACATGTAGTGCTGGAGTGGGATGAAGTGCTTCACCCTCAAACAGCTTGCATTATTCATCTCCCCAACTCCAACTGCTCTCCTACTGTCCCTCCTCCACGCCCCAACTCTGTTTCTATTCTCCCTCTTCTTTATGAAATCAAGTCTGCTGCCCCTTTACATTTGTTTAGCTTCTGCCCACAGGAGCTTTAAAAAAAAGCAACCCACAGAAGTGCTGAAAAGGGCCACAATTGCAGTTGATACTGGTACTGTCTGCCTGCAGGAGATGGGATCCCCATGGGCAGACAGTGGCAGACTTGGCTATCATCACATCCATTTGCTACCCCTTGGCCCACATATGCTGTAAACCCCAGGTGTCGGGTCTGGTGCCTGGGATTTGTCGAGCCCTGCCAGGCAGGATCTCAAAAGATAGACAGATTCCATGGTGTGGATGGAATAAGCAGTGGATGTCCTCAAAGTCAACTTTAATAATCGTTTATGGACTTTTTTTCTCCAGGAACTTGTCTAAACCCTTTTTAAACCCAGCTACACCAGCAGTTTTTATTACATCCGCCAGCAATGAATTCCAGAGCTATGCACTGAGTGAAAGTATTTCCTACAAGTAGTCTTAAAATGTATTTTGTAGTTTCATTGCATGCCCCTTAGTCCATGTACTTTTTTTGATGGCGTAAACAACCGAGTCACTTTTTATTTGTTCCACTCCGCTCCTTATTTTATAGACCCTCAGCTGCCTCTTCTCCAAGCTGAAACCCCTAACCTTTTTAAACCTTAGCTCATGGGGGTATCTATCTGAGTTTTTCTGATGCCTATTCATGTCCTGGAGCAGGAATAGATGTGGACTTTCCCACTAGCTATGCCTGAATTTGGGCACACACGTCCAACTTGCCCAGAACACCCCAGTCATGCCTCTGCCACACCCCTTATTGTTTGTTTTATATAACATTTGATATACCGCCCCCCGTTACATCGGGGCGGTTTACAATATAAATAAAAACATCAAATCAGAAACAGAAAGAGAAAGTTACAATTACTTGAAGGAAGAAAGGAAAGCAGAGGACAGGGGAAATTAGAAAAATAGAGTCAGGAGAGTCAGCTAGATCCAGGAAAGGCACAAGAGAACAGATGAGTTTTGAGAAGGGAGCGAAATTTAGGATATGATTCTTCCAGTCGTAGTGCAGTGGGTAGTGAGTTCCAGAGGGAGGGACCAAGGTAGAAGAATGCTGCTTTACGGGTGGATTGGAGATGTGCACGGGAAGGGGCTGGAAGGTGAAGGCGATTGATATGAATGGACCGGAGGCTGCGAGAAGGGACATGGAAGGAGAGCAAATCGGTAAGGTATTGGGGTCTGTGGAGGTAAATGGCTCGATGGACCAGGGTAAGGACCTTGTAAGGGATCCGGAACTGTAGTGGCAGCCAGTGAAGGTGTTGTAGAAGGGGGGTGACGTGATCGCGTGAAGAGGCATGTAGAAGCATCCGGGCAGCTGTGTTTTGAATTAACTGTAGTCGATGTAACTGATACTGAGGGATACCGGCATAAATAGAGTTAGAGAAATCTAATTGTGTTATGACTAATGAAAGAAGAAGGGTAGTGAGTGCCTGAGGAGATAGGAAAGGTCGAATGGCACGAATCTGCCGAAGGCAGTAAAAAGAACGCTGAGAAATAGAGGAAATGTGATCGTGAAACGTGAGTGCACTATCAAGAATGACACCAAGATACCTAAGTTTGGGTACTGTGAAAATAGAGACACCAGAAAGAGAAGGTGTAAGAGGCGGAGTGGGGGAACCATGGGTGAACCAAACAGCCGTTTTGGAGATATTCAGAACTAGACAATTTGAGGAGAGCCAAGAGGAAACTGAGGATAAACAGACCTCCAGTGGAGTGATATCAGGATGGGATGAGGAAGTGTGGTGCAGAAGGAGAATATCGTCAGCATAATAATAGCCCGAAATACCCAACTGCTGGACAAGGAGTGAAAGAGGGGCTAGGAAAAGATTGAATAACAAGGGAGCCAAAATAGAACCCTGAGGAACACCACAGGTGAGAGGAAAGTGATTTGAGGTGGAAAGACCAGAAGTGACTGCAAACGAATGAGAAGATAGAAAAGAATGAAACCACCGATATACAGCACCACGAATACCCGCATCCCGCAGACGAGCGAGAAGGAGGGGATGATCCACAAGATCGAAGGCGGCTGAGAGGTCGAGGGACACAGCGATGGTAATGTCACGTCGATCTTGGGCGGTGCGTATTTCATTTAGAACCGCTGTGATGGTGGTCTCCACACTATACCCAGACCGAAACCCAGATTGGCGGGGGTGCAGAAAGTGCGTAGAATCCAAGTGATGGGAAAGCTGTGAGAAAACCACTTTTTCAAGAAGCTTAGAAGCAAAAGGAAGATTGGATACTGGACGAAAATTAGAGGGGTCAAGGGAGGGATGTTTCAAAAGAGGACGAACCAGGGCATGTTTCCAGGGGTCAGGGAAAATACCACAAGACAGACTAGTGTTCACAATAGTAAGAAGAGAATGTAAGAGGGCAGGAGGAGGCTTAGTGAACCAAGGAGAGGGAATGGGATCTTGAGGACAGGTAGTTTTGCGAGTTGTAGATAACAGTTGGATGAGCTCTGGAGAAGTGATTGGGGAAAAATGGGACCAGGTATGAGAGAGAGAGGGGGACAGTGGAGGCGAGGTAGGCAGCGGTGGAGATAGAAATTGGGGACAAGAAGGAAGAGAGGAACGAAGGCTTTGGACTTTGGAGGAAAAGAAGGAAGCCAGAATGGTCGGGTCAGGGGCTAGCAAGACAGAGGCAGATTCGCGTTTGGGAGGTGCCTGGAGCTGAGAGAGAGTATGTAGAGTAGCAAAGAGTTGTCGTGAACGGTTAGGAGCTGAGACAATGGACGTAGAGTAAAAAGTGCACTTGGCATGGTGAATGCTTGAGCGGTAATGAGCGTGGGAAAGCTTGAAACGCTGATAAGAAGCGGCAGTGCGTGATTTCCGCCAGGAATGCTCAGCTCTCCTCAGCTGGGAGCGCAACAGGTGAAGACCTGGGTGAAACCAGGGGTGACGAAAAGTACGACGGGGGTTATTGGGCCGAAGAGGAGCAACTTGATCTAGGGCGGAAGAAAGACCGGTTGACCAGGAAGTTACTTGAGGGCGACAAGGAGTGGAAATCCGGTGGAGGAGGACAATAGACCACAGAGAAATTGTGAAAAGAAGCTGAATTAAGCCGACGAGAGAGTTGGGTGGGTAAGGAAGGAGGAGGGGAGAGAGGGGGACTGGAGAGGAGAGAGAAAGCAATACAGGCATGATCAGACCAAGGAACAGCTTCCACAGCGAGAGACAAAATTTGAAAAGAAGGGTTTAGAGAGGAAATAACTAAATCTAAAGTGTGTCCAGCTACGTGAGTGGGAGAAGCTACATATTGCAGCAAGGAACCTGAACGTCCTTGCTTTTGGGGACATCTATAGAACCAGCTTCTAAAATGGCTTTGAGGACATCTGTGTTCCTATTTTACAATTTGCTGATGAAAAATGCTCAAAGAAATCAAGGAAGCTAACAAAAGTTACAGCACAGTAATAATGGGTGATTTCAATTACCCCCGTATCGACTGGGCCAGTGTCACGGCAGGACATGCTAGGGAAATAAAGTTCCTAGATGAAATAAATGACTGCTTCTTGTAGCAGCTGGTTCGTGAACCGACCAGAGGGGAAGCCTAGTCCTTAGTGGAACACCAGATCTGGTGCAAGAGATAAGGGTGTTGGGGCCACTTGGCAACAGTGATCATAGCATGATCACGTTTGATCTAATTAATGGAGGAGGGATGGTAAGGAAATCCACAGTACGACCTTTTAACTTTCGAAAGGGATATTATGATAAAATGAGGAAAATAGTTAAGAAAAAACTAAAAAGAGCAGTTGCAAAGGTTAAAGACTTACATCAAGCTTGGGTGTTGTTGAAAACTACTATCTTGGAAGCCCAGACCAGCTGTATTCCACACTTTAAGAAAAGTGAAAGGAAGTCCAAAAAACTGCCAGCATGGTTTAAAGGTGAGGTCAGAGAGGCTGTTGCCAAAAAAGCATCTTTCAGGAAATGGAAAAAAGAGCCAAACGACGAAACCTGGAAACAGCACAAGCACTGGCAAGTTAAATGCAAGGCATTGATAAGGCAGGCAAAGGGAGAATTTGAGAAGAAGCTTGCTGCGGAAGCAAAAACGCGTAAAATAGTTATCTCCAAGTTATAATGCCCTGTTCAATGTAATTTCAGTTTGTTCAATGTAAACTGCACTGATGCAGAATAGCGCGGTATATAAGAGAATGTAAATAAATAAAATAAATAAATAAAGACTTTTTCAAGTACATTCGTAGCAAAAAACCTGTGAGAGTCAGTTGGTCCATTAGATGGTAGAGGGGGTAAAGGGGCACTAGGAGGCAACAAGGCGATAGCGAAGAGACTGAATGAATTCTTTGCTTCGGTCTTTACTGAGGAAGATGTAGGGATGTTACCCATGACTGAAGTGGTATTTAAAGGTGCAGAAGAATTGAAGGAAATATCAATACATCGGGAAGATACCTATTAGATAAACTGAAGAGTAGCAAATCAACTGGGCTGGATGATATACATCCAAGGGTGTTGAAAGAACTAAAATATGAGATCTGTGAATTTTCATTAAAATCATCTGTAATACCTGAAGATTGGAGGATGGCGAACGTAACACCAATTTTAAAAAGGGTTCCAGGGGTGATCCGGGAAACTACAGACTGGTGAGCCTGACATCAGTACTGGGAAAAATGGTAGAAACCATCATAAAGAACAAAACTGCTGAACATGTAGAAAGTCATGGATTAATGGGAGACGGCCAACATGGTTTTAGACAAGGAAGATCTTGTCTTACTAATCTGTTATGTTTTTTTGAAGGAGTGAATAAACAGGTAGACAAAGGTGAGTCGGTTGATATAGTGTATTTGGACTTTCAGAAAGCCTTTGACAAGGTCCCTCATCAGAGACTTTTGGCAAAACTAAAGTCATGGGATAGGAGGCAGTGTACTATTGTGGATCAGGAACTGTTTAAAAGAGAGAAAGCAGAGAGTAGGGCTAAATGGTCAATATTCCCAATGGAGAAAGATGAATAGTGGTGTACCCCAGGGATCTGTGCTGGGTCTGCTGCTTTGACATATTCATAAATGACCCGGAAAAGGGAATAACGAGAGAGGTTATCAAATTTGTAGATGACACAAAACTATTTAAAGTTGTTAAAACCCAAGAGGATTGTGGAAAATTGCAAAAGGACCTTGATAAACTGGAAAACCTGGCATCCAAATGGCAGATGAAATTTAATGTGGACAAGTGCAAAGTTATGCACCTAGGGAAGAACAACCCAAACTATGGTTACACGATGCAAGGTTCCACATTAGGAACCACCACCCAAGAAAAAAATTTAGGCGTCATTGTGGATAACATGTTAAAACCCACCGCCCAGTGTGCAGCGGTGGCCAAGAAAGTAAATAGAATGCTAGGTATCATAAGGAAAGGAATGGAAAATAAAACAAACGATATTATAATGCCTCTATATCGTTCCATGGTAAGACCGCACCTTGAATATAGTGTGCAATTCTGGTCACTGTATCTTAAAAAGGATATAGCGTTATTAGAAAAGGTTCAGAGAAGAGCCACCAAAATGGTAAAGGGACTGGAAGGATACTCCTATGAAGAAAGGCTAAAAAGGTTAGGGCTCTTTAACCTGGAAAAGAGACGGCTGAGGGGAGTTATGATAGAAGTCTATAAATTAATGAACGGAGTGGAATGTGTAAAAGTAGATCAATTTGTTTACGTTATCAGAATATAGAAAGACTAGGGGACATGCAATGAAGCTACAGGGTAAACTATTTAAGAGTAATAAAAAAATATTTTTTCACTCAACGTGTAATCAAACTCTGGAATTTGTTACCGGAGGCTGTTAGTGTAGCTGGGTTTAAAAAAAGGTTTGGACAAGTTCCTGGAGGAAAGGTCCATAAACCATTATTAAGGAGGGACCCAGGATATCACTGCTTGACCCAGTACAAGCATTGTGGAACCTGTGTCCCTTGGGGAAACTGCTAGGTACGTATGACCTAGATTGGCCACTGTTGGAAACAGGATACTGGGCTTGATGGACCTTGGTCTGACCCAGTATGGCATATCTTATGTTTTTAATTTCCCAAGTACAAATAAGGCATCTAAATGACCCCCTGAATGTCGAGGCCTTGCACTCCTTTAAGCTTTTTCTCATTTTATCAGTCGCCCTTTTGAAAGTTCAGTGCTAGTATAGTACATTTCCTTTCTTCCATCTATTAAAACAATTTGATCGTGTTGGTCACTATTGCCGAGTTGCCCCAACAGAAGTCACCTCGCACCAGATCTGTGTTTTCACTAAGGACTAGGTATAAAATAACCCCCCCCCCCCCTGTTGTGTCAGTTGTTGTGCCAGCTACCCCATGAAGCAGCCATTTATTTCATCTAGAAACTTTATCTCTCTAGCATGTCTTGATGTCACACTGGCAACACAGTAATAATGAGTAATTTAATTTCAGTTGCTCCACTATTGACTGGGTCAATTTTTTATTAGTTTCCCTAATAGCATTTCATCATCTGTCAGTTCAGTCTGATCAAGGGGATGGTAGCCAGGGCTGGCCTAACTGCCAGGCAACCACCTAGGGCAGCATTATCAGGGGGGGGGGGAGGCATTCATAGTTAAACAATAGATTCTGACAGCTAAGGGGATGGGGCATAAAGCTTAAGGTTTAGACTGCCAAAACCTTGAACCAACTCTGGGGCTGCCCTGATGGTAGTACACTCCTCCCCCTACCCCCTCCTTCTGTTTCCTTACCCTTCTCACGTGGAATTTCTAAAGTGCATTTTGTTTCTTGCAAAAACATTTATCCTGTTTGACTCAATGCCCTCTGTAACTTATAATGCCAGTTCACCACCAATTTGATCTACTCATCATGATAAGGAGTAGAAGAGTAGCCAGAGCACCAGCTTGGCAACTAGAAGACCAGGGTTCAATTCCCACTGGCACTCCTTGTGACCTTGGGCAAGTCACATGACTCTCCATTGCCGTGGAAGAAAGGCCTGGCAATCTACTTCTGGTCACGCTGCCAGAAAAACCCCAGGAGCTGCTGGGTTGCCCGAAGTCAGCATAGATTCAAAGGCACACATTGCATTACATCATTATAATAGGATTTGTACCACAGTGATCCAATGGTTATTCCCCTCCTAGGTCTGAGATGCCAATTTGTATCTACTTCATCCAGTGCTATATATTCTAACACTCCCATCTTAATTTTTAGCCTTCTAGCATTTTAGGAATCCTGGCGGACTACTTCCTGCAAAGCTTTGAGCTGTTGAGAGGGAACCTTGGAGATGGGCATAGGATGAAGGTGAAAAGGGATAGACTTGGGGAGTAGTCTAAGCAAATATATTTTACAGAAAAGAAGGTGAAGGCGTGGAACAGCCTCCATCAGAGGTGGTGGAGATAAGGACTGTATGTGAATACAAGAAAGCATGGGCCGAGCATAGAGGATCCCCTAAGCCTAAGGGAGAGGAAGAGATTGTAGAGCTCAATAGTTACTGCTACCCCTACTCATCATTTGTATAGCACAGCGCTGTACATATGGATATAAGAGACCGTCCCTACTCATCAGAGCTTACAAACTAATCAAGGCAAACACAAAACTGGCAACTAGAGTATGGCAAGATACGCGTAAGTGGTGCATGAGGAAAAACCTTAGAGCTAGACCTTATGGCTTAATCTGCCATCACGTTTCTATGTTTACTACTTTAAAATGACACAGCTCTGTAAATGTTTTCCATCCAAGAGAAAATGTGTCTTTAAATGTTTCTGTATTGGTTGGAACTGCTTAGTTGTGATTATATTTTTGGGGTGCATGGTGAAAGTACATGAAGAGGTGAGGGATTCATGTACAATCTTGCTTTGTGTGTACAGGAACAAAATAAAGGTTTTACATTAGGAAAATGTGTGTGGGAAGGTCTTCCTTTCACTGCTGTTCTCTACTTCTATTGTTGCTTAATAGTTTCGGCTTTTGTAATGCTAATAAGGGTTTTTTTCAGGGCAGTAAAGTTTAGGAGCTCCTTATCAAGGGCTGCTGAAGTACTTGCATTCTTCATCCTTTATTAAGGGGGTTAAGGACATAGTCCGATCTCATTACAGTCCATTTTAGAAACTCTTTCCATTTTATTGCCAGTCTTTGGCCCCTTTTCAAAAGGAGGGCTATTGTCGGTGTTTCTAGAATGTTGCTATCATCTCTTAAAAATCTTTGTTTGGATGGGATTAAGAGAGGCCCAAAATTTGAATGACGTTTGTGCTTTGGTATGTTGGAAGTCAGGATCAACGATTATGTATGCACAGGCTATTACAGGGGGTGAGAAGGGTAGCCACCCTAGTGCCAAGCCCGGGAGGGAGGGGGCCCACACCAGAGTCTGCACATCAGCCCAAAAAATTCCTCCCCCACCCCTCCAGTGCCATTCTTGTTCAGAGACTACCCCCTTCCCCATATGGGAATTAAGGGGCAGAGTATTGTTATAGTGCAGCTCATGATATGAGAGTGTGGATGGCCCTCAATCAGTGTAACCCCCCCCCCCCACACATACATAATTATAGGAATGCACAACTATGTGTGCATTTCTTCTAACAAATCTTTTATAGTTCCCAGCTAATATGCTGAAAAATTATCAAAAGCATATTGATCAACAAATTGTGAACTCTGATGCGGGCTTTCGCATTGGTCAGAGTATGATGTGGCAGTACCCAATTCCCCTGGAGGAGAAGTTGCGCTTACCTCGGGTGGATGCCCTCCTAGCGGCAGTGACCCACAAGACCACCATCCCGTTGGAGGGTGGTGTAGCTCTGAAGGATCCACAGGCTAGGCACATGGAGGTACTGCTGAAGCAGGCCTTTGAAATGTCTATGCTGGCTCGGTGGAGAGCCATATGCAAGGCTTACTTGGCTCGGGCCTGCATTCAGTGCTCTCAGTGACTTCTGCAGGAGACAAGGTCAGATCCCGCTGGTCAGGAGGGAGCCATTTGGCTGGAGTCAGAGCTAGCCTTCCAAGAACATCTGCTCTGACCTGCTGCACACAAGGCCAAGAGTATGGTGACAGTGGTCTCGGCTCACCAGCTGCTTTGGTTGTGCAAATCGAAATGTGGGTCTTTGTGATCTTTGACTAGTCACTGAAACTCTGCATCTTCTCTACACTGTCTGGATGTCTTAAGGCCCAAAACAAGAACTTTCTTGATGCCTATTCATGCCTGCAGCAGGTCTAAATGTGGACGTGCCTGCAGACATCCCCCGTCGTTCCTGAAATCGAATGGGGATGAGTAAGTCCATTATGACCCCACCACACCCCCTTGCCTACTTGGACATCTCTGCACTGGCAACATCTGTAAACATTTGTGGAATGGCTTTGAAGATGTCTCCATGAATTTGACATCCACTTGCACATCTTCAGATGTCCTAAATCACGAAGCCTTTTAAAATGACCCCCTTAGAATGTAAGCCCTCCGTGGCAGAGAAATGCCTACTGTACTTAAAATGTAACTCTCCTCTAGCTCAGGTTTGGAAAGGCAAGTAATTAAATTCAAATTTACAACTGTCTAGGGATGTTTGTCCCCCCCCCCAAGTTATTTGAAATCATCATATCCACTGTCTTCAGCCGGGGGCCCAGAAGTTGTAGTTAACTCTGGAACATAGCTAAAGTAGACCCCAAGTCTGGCCTCTAGGCATCGCTGTTGAATGAATAAAATTCCTTTCCCCCAGTGGCTGTGAGCACTTCCTCTGAGGAATCTGCAACCATTCTGGAGAGCAGAAGCCTAGCATGGGAATCTAACCCAGGTCCAGGCAATGAATTTTAAGCACTTCCCTTAAGTGCTGCTATGTTTTGTACTTAGGTGTTATAGCTACTTAAGTGGACAATTTTTATGATGCTTTCAGGCTGTGGTTGGAGTTGATAAATTCTGCTTCATGAATTTAAAGCTATCCTAACTTAACAGGGTGCAAACAGAAACATTTAACTTGGATTTAAACTTTCATTGTTGAAATACCTATGTACCCGAATGTAACTCACCTTGAGCTACCATTGGAAAGGCAGGAGCTAAATGCAATACAGAAATATTGAAAAGACACCAATTGGACTAAAGTCTACTGCACCTAACAAAAGGTTTTTGTTTTGTTTTTTTCCTTTGACATTTTTCCCTAAAATCATGAAGTGGAGTGATTATGGTTTAATGCGAACTGACACTTTTTTTTTTTTTAAATTTCATTTTTGCCTGACCGTAAACTGGAACCAGCTTCTACTGGGCTATGGTGGCATGAGCCTTAATTTCCAACAACCTGATTTTTCAGACCTCACATGACTCGGCCATTGCATCTGCAAACTGACACTCCCTGGAACCCATTGTGTGGGTGTGTGTACTCGGCCACACTTGGGGATCTGTTTACTAAACAGCGATAGCGGCAATCGTGCAAATTAAGTGCTGCGGCCCCATTGAATAAAATAAGGCCACTGCACCGATTTCGCACGATCGTCCCTATCACCGTTTACTAGACCCTTGGTGTCAACCATTGTGAAGTGAGGAGACTTCCTTACGGATGGTGCGCTACCTTCGTGGCAACCTTAACTGGTCTGAAGAGCAGAGGCTGAGCTCTACAATGGCGCTTGGATTTCTCTTAATATCCTTTTTCGTGAGACATTACATACTGGTAGGCATTTAGGAGGTAACTTTTTATAAAGTAATTTCCATGTGTATGTGGGCACATATGTGTGTAAGTGACTTCTTATAAAATACAGACTGACCTAAAAGTACATGGTGCATATTTTGCGAATAGACATGCACAGGGGTGGAGTTTGGGAGAGTGTGTAAGTATGCACACAGATTATAAAATACTGCAATATGCATCTGTACCTAAAAAGAAAAGTGTGACAACTTTTATACCAGCTCCAGTAGGTGCCTAACTTTAAGTGTATTTTCAGGCAGTGTTATAGACTAGAAGCTCATTTATAAAATTACCCTTTTACTGGCTATAATGGCATCACTGAAGACTGGAGGTGAATTAAAGGTCATTCTTATCCAGATGGACAACTAAGATGAAGACTTTCAACAAGAGATGAATGACCCATCTTTGAGTCTGTTTGTAATTAAACATTGTAATTTGTCTTGGAATTGACCAGCAGTGTGTACTGTAATTGTTTAGACTTGTGTCATTTGCGATACAACTTAATATTTTGGTAAGTCTATATAGCTGCTCGTGTATCAAGAATGGTAGAAAATTAGAGGAAGACAACTGGGTAGACTGGATGGATAACCCATAAGTTTTTAGTAATGCCGTCTGCATTATGTCTTAAAATGAATTTGAAATACTCGTAAGAATTTGTAGTAAAAACCTATAACTTTTTTTTAATCCTTTTTGTAACTGAGAGCTAACCGCACATCTGTGACCTAGATCGGTATTTGAGTGTTGCATAACCTCATTGTTAGTACTTTTTTTCCTTTTTCTGTTGAGAGCATATAATGTTCATGGTGGGAGTTTGGACTATACCACACTGTTCTGGGTGTTTGTAATAAATACCTTTTATCTAGGAGCGTTGAATGTAGCAGTATGGCATACCACATGCAGCTCATCTGTGCTCTGCATTTTCTATTTCTGTGCATCACTCGACAGACCTCACATGCTCAACGGAACTCAAACAACCCCCCATTCTGGCCAGGACGTTTAGTATTTTGGCTGCACGTATGTGTGTTTCAAGCCAGTTTCAAAGGCGGAGGACTACTAGATCCTTTTCACAAGTGATGCTTATCTCTCTCCACTTTTTATACTGAATTCTTTTTCTTTTTGTCTTTTAGGTGGCCCTTCAGATTGCCTTGGCAATGGACACTGTGGAGTGAGTTCAAAGAGATGCAGGATGGAGGAGACCAAGGTCTGTGAGAAATGCTGTGCAGAGTTTTTTGATCCTTCAGAATTTCTTGCACATAAGAATTGCACTAAAACTCCACCTGTTCTAATCATGAACGACAGTGAAGGAGGAATGCCCCCTAAGGACTACTCCCACGTTTCCCCTGAAAGTCTTCCAGGCAATCAAATGGATGGCCAGAGCACCAAAGACTCTCGGGCTAAGACTTGCACAAATTCCGATTTGAAAATGGAAGGGGCAAAAGCCGAGACTGTATCTGAGCAGACAAAATGCCAGAAAACAGCAACCCTGCCAACCCCTGCAGCCCCTGGGGTAAGCTATTTACCAAAATCCAAAGTACCAGACACTAATGTGACTTTACAGACTATACAAAGCACTAAGGTGGCTGTGAATCAACATCTATCTGAGAATGTCTCAGCATCGGCAACTGGGCTTAACGCTATTCCTATGATCCTTGAACAGCTTGTCTGCTTACAGCAGCAACAGCTGCAGCAAATTCAGCTCACGGAGCAAATTCGAATCCAGATAGCCATGATGGCTCCTCATGTCTTGCATCCAACCATCGCAGCTGCTGCTGATCCATTAAAAGCTTTGGGTACTCACTTATCGCAGCAGCTTTCTGCAGCTGTTGCTTTAATTGGTCAGAAAGCGGGAAGCCAAAGTCTGTCACTGGAATCCTTAAAACAAGGAAAGCTACCTCATCCTACTATTGGTATTCCACCTGTTGCTGCAGTGCCTGTTGGACTTTCTTCCTCCTTGTTAAAGCCGGAAGCAACCCGAGCTATCCCAAACTCTATCTCTAGATTTCCAAACCCACTGCTACCTCAATCACCAGGCTCTGTCATCTTACAAAATCCAATCTCTGCAATGGCCCTTTCACCAACCATGGACCCTTCAAAAAAAGTAAAGGGAAAACCTCCCAACATTAGTCTACCTGACAGTAAACCAAACACAGAGGAACCATTTTTCAGACATAAATGCAAGTTTTGTGGTAAAGTGTTTGGTAATGATAGTGCTTTACAAATACATCTTCGTTCCCATACTGGAGAAAGGCCATACAAGTGTAACATTTGTGGTAACAGATTTACAACAAAGGGAAACCTCAAAGTTCATTTTCAGCGTCATAAAGACAAGTATCCTCACATTAGAATGAATCCTTACCCTGTACCCGAGCATCTGGATAATATTCCCACCACTAGTGGTATCCCATATGGAATGTCTGTACCAC
This sequence comes from Ichthyophis bannanicus, assembly GCA_033557465.1. Taxonomy (NCBI): domain Eukaryota; kingdom Metazoa; phylum Chordata; class Amphibia; order Gymnophiona; family Ichthyophiidae; genus Ichthyophis; species Ichthyophis bannanicus. The sequence goes on along the minus strand of CM066049.1, from coordinate 109,491,132 downwards.
TGGACGAGTCAAATGTAATTGTGGACACCAAGCCTGTTGTAGCAGCACTGCCTACCACATCAAGTTTGAATCTGTCTACAGTGGCAAGCCCCAAGGATGCCCTCAGTGGTACAACTTCAAATAATGGTCAGTCCAGACCAGCTTCAGGAAGTGAAAGTGGATCACTAAGTATAGTCTGTCATGAATCTGCAGCCAAGCCAACTTGTAGCTTACCACAAATTAGTAGTGTGGGTATAAGCGGAACAGGTGGGCATGGGTCAGAGACTTCTAAGCTACAGCAACTTGTTGAAAATATCGACAAGTCTTCCGCAGATCCCAATGAGTGCATAGTCTGCCATAGAGTACTCAGCTGCCAGAGTTCATTAAAAATGCATTACCGCACTCATACTGGAGAAAGACCCTTCAAATGTAAGATCTGTGGTCGTGCTTTCTCAACGAAAGGTAACCTTAAGACTCACTATGGTGTTCACCAGGCAAATACACCTTTAAAGATGCAGCATTCTTGTCCTATTTGCCAGAAGAAGTTCACTAATGCTGTCGTATTGCAGCAGCATATCCGTATGCATATGGGTGGGCAAATTCCAAACACGCCTCTGCCAGAAAGTGCTTGTGACAAATCAGATGTCAATCCTTCAGTAGCTGATGAGAAGAAGAGCCTGAATAATAGTTTCACGGATGAGAATCTTGACAATGTAGATATGGAACTGGATTCAGAATCTCAGGAAGCACCAAGTGGCTCTTCTAAGCCGCCTACTCCCCACAATGAGGTTCAGTCGGAATCTTCAGCTGTGGCCCTCTCCAGCATTGCAACTCTAGAAAATCAAATGAAACTGGCAAATCCTTTGAGCCTACAAAGACAAAGTAGTGTGAGGTCCAGTGAGACCGGCTCTACAGAAAGTGATGGTATGACAAATGATTCTTCATCTGTAGCAGGAGATCAAGAATATCAAAATGGCAGAAGTCCAGCAGCCTCAGAGTCTACCTCTTTTCATGCATTATCACCAGCGAACAGTCAAGCTGAAAGTGTTCAGTCCAAATCTCCAGGGTTCAGTGGTCAAGATGATGTTGGATTGTCAGTCAAAACTGAATGTTCAGAAAACATCTTTATGGATTCAGTTAATGATGGTGCTCTGGATCTAACTTCAGGAAATTTTGCCAGAAAGGTCATCAAGGAAGAACCTGGCTTGCATTTCACAAATGGAGATTATGGTAAGCTTCAAAAGAATGCATGCAGACTACCTATCTATAGGTCTTGATTATCATTTCATCCTCAAGACACCCTCTTCCCCAGGGCCGTACCAAGCCATGACTGCACCCTGTTGAACTTGCAAACCTGGCACCACCCCCCATGACATCAGACTTTTGTTATTTGCCTCATCCCCCCCCCCCACCCCATGTCCAGCATCTCCCCATCTTGCCCCACATCCTCAGGTCCAACTGGCTCCTCCCCCACTTTGCTGCTTTCCTGTTCCCTTGGCGGTGGCAGTGGGCCTCCAGTATACATTATAAAAGGTGGGCCTTTCAGACTCGGTGCTTGCATGGCTGCTCTGATCCTTCCTTCCTCTAATGTATGCTTGCGGCAGAGGATGGAGGGACCAGACCACCATGCAAGCGCGAAGTTGCCAAGACCCATGTGTGTGTGGGGTGTGTTTTTTAATTGGAGGGCTGCTGCTGCCACCACCACCACCAAGGGAACAGGCAAGGTGGTGATGGAGCAAGGGCAGACCAGGCAGGCAGTTTGGGGGGGGGGGAGCGGATACTGAAGATGTGCCCCTTTTTTGTGCCCTGTGCAGCTGCATCACTGGCACAGGCCTAAGTATGGTGCTGCTCTTCCCCATACACATTTTGACTAACTGGTCTATAAAGAATGGACTCGGTGCTGCTGAGTATTACTGGACCATGGTTTAAGAATATAGCCCTTCAGATAGGAGTTTTAGCTTGTATATGAAGGCAGAAAACACTTGGTCAGAGAAAGTTAAATTAGATTAGCTCATGTTTTTCTCACATGTTCAAGGCAAGTTACATTTAGGTACAGGAAGTATTTTTCCTGCCCCCAGAGGGCGCACAATCTATTTTGTACCCAAGACCATGGAGGGTTAAGTGGCTTGCCCAAAATGACGAGCGGCAGTTGGATTTGAACCTGGCTTTCCTGGTTCTCAGTCTGCGACTCCTGCGCGCTGCCAAGGATAAATTCAAGCTGCTTAATGCATTAACAGGTGCTCTTTCATTCGGTTTATACCCTCTTAAGGATGCATTGCCCATAAATACTGGTAATGTGTAATCCTCCCTTTAGGATAATCCACCGGTGATTGATGATATTTCTATGTAATGTAAAATAATCCTTAAATCCAGTTTACTCTTGCTACCTTTAAATTTCCTTTGTAGAATCTCATTTGTAGCCATGCCACTTATCCAAGAACTTGTTTGCTAGGGAGACTGAATACAGACACTGACTGAAGCTTTATGCATCCTGTGAACCCCCATTTAAAATATATAGATGCCTCTTAAATAAGATGTGGCCAAAGTGTAAAATCTTAGACCCATATAGTTCCATGTGTTAATGCGTTTCCTTCCAGGTAGGAGTAGTATTCCAGCTGCTTTCGTCAGAGGTCCACCAACGCTTATAAAAGTGGAAGTGCCCACAGAGCGTCCGGTGAGCTCGGCACCATTCATTGGCCCATCTGCCGTGTCGCCTGGAATGACATCCCTCTTGGTACCTCCCCGTCGTACTGCCAAGCAGCACATCTGTCCTACTTGTGGAAAGAACTTTTCCTCGGCAAGTGCCCTACAGATCCACGAAAGAACACATACGGGTGAAAAGCCATTTGCTTGTACAATATGTGGGAGAGCCTTTACAACGAAAGGAAACCTAAAGGTAACAACATTCCTAAATAGAAAATATCCGTGATATTTGGAAGTAATTTAATGACAAGCTGTGTAAAGTGATTCCCCATCAATGCACGTAAATCATGTATTTTACATGGCTTATGTATGCAGATGGCCCTTTGCACGTGTACTTAAATCAGGCACTGTTCTAAGAGTATGCGCATCATGTGCACTATTATGACTTATGCCCCTATGTTACAAAGAAATCTAGGCACCCACTATGCTTTCTAAAATAATTGCTATTTACAATGTGCATTGACCAAGGCAAGAAGACCTTGATTGGGAGACTGGATGTCCAGATGGCATTTAATGTAGACAAGTGCAAAGTTGTGCACTTAGGGAAGAACAACCCAGACTATGGAAGAACAACCCAGACTATGGTTACACAATGGAGGGTTCCACGTTCGGAACCACCACCCAGGAAGAGGATTTAGGCATCATGGATAATATGTTGAAACCCTCTGCCCAGTGTGTAGCAGCAGCTAGGAAAGTAAATAGAATGCTAGAAAAGGAATGGAGAATAAAACCAAGGATGACATCATAATGCCTCTGTATCGCTCCATGGTGCAACCACATCTTGAATATTGTGTGCAATTCTGGTCACCTTATCTTAAAAAGGATATAGCAGAATTAGAACAAGAAAAGTTACAAAGAAGCGCAACAAAAAATGGTAAAGGTAATGGAAGGATATCCCTACTTATTTTATTTTTATAGGCATTTATATACCGCCTGGGCTTAAAAGAATAGGGCTCTTCAGCTTGGAAAAGAGTTGGCAGAGGGGGAGGTATTATAGAGGTCTATAAAATAATGAATGGAGTAGAACAGATAAATGTAGATTGTTCTTAACTCCTCCAGAAAGTAGATTAGGGGACACGCAATGAAGCTACAATGTAGCACATTTTAGACTAATTGGAGAAAAAGTTTTCACTCAATGCATAATCATACTCTGGAATTTGTTACCAGAGGATGTGGTAAAAGCTGTTAGTGTAGCTGGATTTGAGAGATTTGGACAAATTCTTGGAGGAAAAGTCCATAAACCGCTATTAGAGGACCAGGGAAATCCACTGCTTACCTACTTGTGATCTGGATTGGCCACTGTCAAAAACAAGATGCTGGGCTTGATGGACCCTTGGTTTGACCCAATATGGCATAGCTTAGCTTCTTATGTTCACTACAGAGCTTGACCAGTCCGGGCATATTAAGGCAAACACTTGAAGTAAACTTGAGAGAATAAGATCATATCCAACATACTCTGGACTTGGGAGTGAACTTCATTAGTGTACTGTGTGCATAACTAACCCATTTGAAGAATCTGCTCTCTAGAAAAGTACTCCCATTCAAAAATATTGCTCCTCTGCAGGAAGAAAGGGCATGCTGGGAGAGGACACTTCTATGGTGACGTATCTTTATAAACACCACTCCTCTCCATACAGAAAACGGGGTGTATTGAAAGGAGAAGGTTTGAGTCTCTTAATGAAGCTGTGCTCAAGTGAAGCTGGGTCTGTACACATTCCAGTCTTTGTGCTTAAAATTAGATAGGTTACAAAGGACTATAAATAAAATTAGAAATAAAAATAAATCGAAAGATGAAATGAAAATAATGGCCAGGTAAAAAGTAAAACAAAGAGAAGAGAGCTGAAAAGTCATCACTGCAAAATGGAAATAAAGAACCTGAATACAGGAAAAGTTTAAATTTTATTTTTAAAATATTTTACGCAATGCTTTGTTTTCCTAAGCTCAGCCTCTAGAGTATGTGGACTCTTTTGTCTTTAGTTCCATGTGATCAAGGAATTCTTTTGGTTCTTTGAAATTCCAACAATTTGACCTATAGGTTGGTAAAAACAAAAAAATTGACTAACCCTGCACTAGAGAGCTGGTTTGCCTGCATGGTTTTTTTTTAAAATATCAGTTTGAGGCTAAATTATCCCTTATTTTGGGGGAAACATATTGAGCAGAATCCATGAAAAATATCACAGCAGCAATTGTCTTAAGCAAGCAAGCATTTTGGACAATAGATTTTGTATTTTGTTGGCAACTGTTGTACCAATTGACACTATGGGGGGGGGAGTGTCTCCTAAAGAGTGCTAGCTGTTGGCATGTGTTCTGGTGTGTGCTGAAGGCATGCTGGAGATCCATTGACAGCTAGTGCAGGGCTATGAAAACGTGGCTGGATTTCCCTGCTTAACTGCCTGTGGTGCATGTGGAGAGCAATTGGGCAGGTTTGGGATAGGAAAAGTATCTTGCAGTCAACATACCCTGCCATCTACAAGATTGATAGTTAGCATGGGTGCAATTGCCACCTCTCAGTAGATGGAGGTAAGTGTGCCCACATTAATGTGGCATGCATTAGGGGGCAGTGTTGTGCATTACTTGGCAGGAACATGCTTTCCACACCCCTGACAGTTAACGTGGTGTTGTACCCAATGCGCCATGATTTGGCACTGATACAACACCATAGCACCCTTTAGTAAAACGGGCCCCATGTAATTATAATGGTTAGTGGTTTGCCCTTCACAGTGCTCTCCCCTCGCCCCACCAAAAACATTCACCAGAAATTCAAGCTTTAACTAAACTCTAAGGGGTATGTTTACTAAAGTTTCCTAACGTGCGCGCCGCGTTAGTCTGCAGGATGCCATTGGGCGGTCCGGCCAAAAATAGAGCAAAACGGGATTAGCGCGCTCTTGTGCGCCGTGCACAGTAGCGCACGAGGAACGCGTGCAGGAAGCATAAGCAGGCACGCTGATGTGCAAACAGAGGAACAGGGCTGCAGTACAATGGTAAAGACACTGACAGATGGTGCGGGGGACATGGGTTCAATCCCCCACTGTGCCCAATGAATAAGGCTGGCTGAGGCACTACCATTTATGTGTAATATTGCATTATGAGGCTTTTTAATTTTATTTTAATTACTGCTGCTAGCAAACGCACTCTCTCAAAGCGCTGTAACATAAGGTGCTGCATAAGGCACCCCAGAGGGCACATTTTAAAGTGCACTGTCCGCCACGGCACCCTACAATGTTGCTTAAAGGGTGGCCTATAGGGCGCCATATAGGGTGCCCTATGAGGCACAGCAAGGTCATAGCACTGTTTTTGATGGCAGCACTGTGCATTTAAACACATGGAAATCTTAAATAGGTGCGCTGACATGCAAGGAGGAACAGCAGTGTAGCACAATGGTTAAGGCACTGACTGATGATACAGGGGTCATGAGTTCGATCCCCAGTGTGCCTAATACGTAAGGCTGGCTGAGGCATCAGCTTTGACATGTAAGTATTGTTTCCTGCAGCACTTTATTTGTATTTTATTAATTGCTGCCATCAAACACACCCTCATGTGCCGTAACCTAAGGTGCCGCATAAGGCACCCTATAAGGTACTCCATAGGGCACATTATCAAGTGCACTATCTGCCACGGCACCCTATAATGTCCCCTATAGGGCACCCTATCAGTCGCTCCATAGGATACTGTATAATGCACCTTATATGGACGGTAACCATAAGGTGCCCTATAGGGCGCCCTATAAAGCGTCCTCTGAGGCACCTTATGGGTACAGTACGCTGAGGGTGTTTTTGCTGGCAGCACTAATGTACATTAAAAACAGATAATGCTTTGGACAGCCCTATCAAATAACCCCACTGTGGGTTTGAACCCATGACCTCTGGCTCCACTGGCAGTGAAGTAACCAGTGGGCTACAGCTCTACAGTTGCTAGCAAACCCCTGGCTGGCTGCAGAAGGACTGCAAGTCACCACACAAACAGTCTGCTGTGGTCACCAGGATAGGGTTAACCCACCCATACCCATGATGCACTGCACATGCAAATCAGCAGTCTACAGATGATCACAAGATGGGGTATGCACCCCCACAGCACCTCGGCCTGGTAGGGGGAACTGACCGTGTATGGTACTGGCACAGAGTAGCTACACACCGTCACATTGTGCAGGTACTGCACTCACCCTGAGGGTGAGGTTGGGCGCCCAGCACCAGGTCCACAGCAGAGATAGGCCATGCTGCAAGTCCTCAGCAGTGCTAATGTGTGAGATAGGTAGTTTCTGCAGATACACCTTGGATATATCTGTATGTCTCAGTCAGGTGTAGCCCCTATGGACCCCTAGGAGGATTATGTACCACCACCCTCCTCCTCCTCCAGGGCTGAGGGTGGTAAATAGGGTCTCCCACCAACAGATCCACATTCTACCTCCCTGCAATGGTGGCAGTAGAGGGGACCATCAACCCCAGTCCTGCTGGGGAACAGACACCCTACAGGGCAGTCAATGCAGCTCTGTACACATCTATAACGCAATAGCAGACAGACATTAGGCCTGGATATGCTAAGCTGCACCCCACCACTATCTGATATTCTCCTGCAGCAAGCCTGCAGCCACTGCACCCTGCAAGGCGCTCCATCAAGACACATACCAGCTGCAGACAGTCTGCTAGCTAGTCCATGGTGCATGTTCCTGGTGGAAATGCGTGCACCCAGAACTGGGATGTCAGCATACACAACAAGCAGATAAGTCAGTGACTGGGCCCCAAAAGGAAACCCATATATCACATGAGAGAAATACTATATAGCACTATGGGGGTGCCTAGCCATGCTGTGGTCACTGCACAGTCAGGGTGAGAGTGATCTCCCAGCAGGACATGCTGTGGCCACCTTGTCTGTGCAGGTGGTGGCCAGGCACTACAATGTCCCAGCCAGTGCCCTATGCAGATGCATCCTGGCCAGGCCACCCTGTCTGGACTATACCCATGGTACCTTGCTCCTCATTATGCACATTGGCAGAACAGTGCTGGCAGTGTGGGCTGTGGAGGGTGTTTGCAGCCACCACACACTGGATAGACACACACTCCCACACCTATGCCAGCATTGTGCTACTATAAAGGAGTTTAGCAGCCCTGGCCACCACACCAGTCCTGGGCACAGTGCAGGCATGGATATGGTACGCATTACTGTTGGGGGTCACTCCCCAGGGTGGTAAACACTGTCAGAGACAAGACCTGAAACACACTCCACAGACATCAGAAAGGTTGCTATGATGGAGCTTAATCAGCAAACTGTGCTTAACGTAGGAATTGCTATCTGCCAGTAATCATAGCAAACATTTGATAGCTGTGTACCGCATTCCCAGGTGTAGGGTGGCATTGCTAAGGTATGCAAGTGCTAGTATTGGGAGATGCACGCAGGGCCCAATGTCCTACCTCTCCAGGATGCATTGGCTAATGGAGCCTGTGGGTGTGGGTGTGTCTGCCCCTGTTGGCTGCTGCTTTACGGCAGAGGTTCCCAACTCCAGTCCTGGTGTGCCAAACACTGTTCGGGTTTTCATGCTGTCCCTCATGAATATGCATGAGATACATCTGCATACCATGGGGGTGGTGCATAGATATGCATCACAGGCATCTTTATTAGAGGCAGCATGGAACCTGAATGGTGTTTGGCCCTCCAGGACTGCATTTGGGAGACTCTGCTCTAGGTAATGCGCCTGTTTATGGTGTCTTTGCTCTGTAGGGTAAAATGTAGGTGTTTTGGGCATGTTTACGTCATCTGCACTAAACGTTCTGTCTGTATTAGCACGTTGTAGTAGTGGGTAAAATATGGGGACTGGGTTGGCAGGCACCATAGCTGGGACTTGAACCTGTGACCTTCTGCCTCCAAACACACTAGTTGTGTGCACTGCACCACCTTGTTGCCACAGACAGTGCATTCCCTGGTGATACCATGACTGTTTGTCCGGCAGGGCCTGTCTGTTGCAGTGCATGGCACCCACATACACAGAGCTAGGCCATGGTCTGCTCTGAGCAGCTGCCACTGCCCCCTCCGCCACCATGCTGACATGGCCTTATATTGGAGACAGCATAAAACCTGAATGATTTGTGGCCCTCCAGGACTGCATTTGGGGGACTCTGCTCTAGGTAATGTGCATGTTTCTGGTGTCTGTGCTCGGTGGGGTAAAATATAGGCGTTTGAACCATGCGTATATTCTCTGCAATAAAGGTTTGTCCTTACTATCACGGTTTAGTAGCGGGTAAAATATGGGGACTGGATTGGCAGTAGCCCCAGCTGGGACTTGAACTTGTGACCTTCTGCTCCTGAACACACTGGCTGTGTTCACCGCACCACACTGTGCTCACAGAGACAGTGCAGTCCCTGGAGATACCATGGTTGTTTGTCAGACAGAGCCTGTCTGTTGCAGTGCATGGCACCCACCTACACAGGGCTAGGCCATGGTCGGCTCTGGGCAGCTGCCACTGCCCCCTCCACCACCAGTACCCCTCTGCCACCATGCTGACATGCCCTTCTGCTGGTGGTGCGCAGTCTCAAGCCATCCAGTGTGCAGGTAGGCGGCTGCCTATGGTGCGTGTTCTGGGGTAGGGGTGCCTGCATAGGCGTCCACGCTTCCCCCCAACACCGCCTGCCAGTGTTCTGTGCCCTTGGGGGTACCTGCTGGGTACTATCCCCTGTGACACTGTGATAGACACTCTCGTGCCCATGTTGGGCCCTCATCAGTTGCTGTCTGGCTTCTGTTCAGTTTCAGCATTCCTAAGTGCCATCTAGGCATCTGCCTAGTCCGCACTGTGCCCCAGCTGCACCACAGCATGTGCCGCCTGCAGCCCTCTGTATCCCCTTTCCCAGCATCTGTCCAGTTGCCCATTCTGACATGCCCGCCCTGCTGTTGTGGAACATGTGCATGCCATAGGTAACCTGTCCAATGGAGAGGGAAACCCTGATCAGTGCTATTTCACTGTGGGATCATTCACCTTGTATGGGGACGGAGCATAGACCCTTCCAAAATTCATATTTATTTTTTGGGGCTTTCTTGGGAGTGTGTTTTGATGTTTCCCATTACTATCACTATTGCCCAGCTTGATTATGATTTTTTTTAATTTTGTTGGGGTCCTTTTCAATGTTTATTTGTACTTTTGTTCTGTGCACATGTATCACACTTATCACTTTTTTGTAGGTTTCCCTGGTTTTGCTGTACATTGCTGACAGAAATGGTTTCTCTTCCCTTTAAATCGGCTCTAACGCGAGGTTTGCACTTGCGTTATTTTTGGCCTCGAATTTCACCTCGCTAGTGTGCGGGGACCCTCTCCCCTCCCCCCTCCCACTTTCCACCCATTGACCCCTTCTCTCTGCCCCTGGGGAGCCTTCCTCCGCCCTCCAGGAGCCTTTCCCCGCCTTCAGCGCTCGTGTGCGCCGCTGCGCGCACTAAAGCACATTTTTGCCCCGTAAAGCATCATTAGCGTGCGCTAAGGTACCTTAGCGCGCGCTCATGCGCACCGCGCACGTTAATAAACTTTAGTAAACATACCCCTAAGGCTTTGGTGTTATGGAGGTTTTTTTCTTGCGCACTTTCAGTCTCCATATAAAAAAAAAAATTGGGAGCCAATTCGATTTGTCCAACTAAATGGAGGCATGATATGTGAAAATTCAGTGACCTGGTCCAAGCTTAAGTGATAGGAGTCTGGTGCCTGTGGAGAATGTCCTCAGTCGGGTAAGGAATAAGGTCCCTTTTGAAACGCATTAGAAAAAACTCTTGCATAGACTTAGTTTTCACTAAATTCTTTGCTTCCGAAAGAGCTAAATGGTTCTGACCCTTTTCACTAAACTCTCTTAAGCTGTTTGCGGGAATTTAGTGTGAACTCCAGCTAATGTGGCTGCTTGACACTTAGCATATGCTGATTTCTCCATATTTGACTGCATATGTGGAATGGACATGGTCTTTGCCTTGCAGATAATGCAGAATATTTTAATGCAAGCTCAATAGACACCATTAAATCCATCCACGTCTGCATTGTAGTTAATGCACAGTAAGGCGGCAGTTAAGGGCAGTTGGATTATTTCATGTTTAGCACTTGTTTTATCCAGTCAAATACATGCAAATTTGACTTGACAGACTAGCAGCATAAGTGGCTGTTTGACATGCGTATATGAAGCTGTGATCTTAGGTGCATTTGATCTGAAATACAGGGGAGTCCTTTCTAATCTTGGTTCCTCAATTTTGTTTTAATTTTGTAAACCACCTTGATTGCTGACAAAGGTGGTATATCAAGAAATTAATTTACGCATGATGTATGGGTTATTATGTTCTGCCCTTGCTCAACCTAAGCTCCGCCCATGTGCACACCCACACTGAAAATTAGCATCATTGGCCTGATGAGTGCACTTTTCAGAATGGCAACCTGCTACTTTGTGTGTAGGAGGTGACTTTGTTCTAGGGGTTTACGTGAATACAGTGATGTGCATAAATCTAGCTGTTCCTTCATAGAATGACCTGCTGGGTATGATCTCTGCTGACACAATGGGACACATGTCTGTTTTGGAGGGGCCAGACTAATCAAATCTAAATCTGGTGTTTGCAGATGCTATGTTGGGTAAACTGTTGGTTGGACAATGGCCCACCCCATTCTGCTGTCTAGGGGCTCTGCATTAACTGTATGGAAGGTTGCCGGGCATGCCCAACATTTTGGCATAGAGACTTTGCAATGATAATGCATTAAGCACGCTTTCTTTGTGGTAAACATAAATATGGGGTCCTTATATTACTATGCACTACATTTTTGTGGTGGCTGTGTATTAGTTGCTAGACTTATTCCAATTTTGGATATACAAACTGTATTTTATTTCTTCTAGGTTCATGTTGGAACCCATATGTGGAACAATGCTGCCAGACGTGGAAGGAGACTGTCCATTGATAATCCCATAGCGCTTCTGGGAAATGATTCAAAAAAAGCATCGGAGATATATCCAAAAGATATGGTGCCTCCCCCTGTGAGCATGGATCCCACAGTATGGAATCAATATGCAGCAGTGCTTAGCAACGGGCTGGCCATGAAGACTAACGAAATCTCAGTAATCCAGAGTGGTGGCATACCTTCTTTGCCAGTCAGTATCGGTGGAGGCGCTGTGATGACTACAGGCACAGTCTCCAAGCTAGATGGCTCCCAGACTGGAATTAGTCAGGCAATATCTGAAATGGAAAATTCTGGTACAGAAAATGCACAAAAGCACCAATTTCCTCATTTTATGGAAGAAAAAAACATTGCTGTCAATTAAGACTAAACTATTCTTGTGAAGGAAAAATGGCAGACAAGAGTTATTATATATGTACATATTTTTTTTTTTAAGTTTATCTCTGCCACTTTTTTCGCTACTGGATGTGCAAATTATCTTATGGGTGTTTGTTTGTTTTTTTGTTTTGTTTTTTTTAATTTAGATTGCCCAGAGTACAATCATAATGTTGCTTTGCAAAATGAAAAGGATATATTTCTACTGAGAAAGATGCGGGTCATTGCAAAGCAGTTTTGTTACTTATGACTTGAATTGTGGAACATTCTAGATTTTTTTTTTTTTCCTTTTCAGTATATGTTTCCAAAGGTTAACATGTTTACCTCATTATTGAATGAAGTTCTTATGGAGTTTGTTTGAACTGACTAAGCAGTACCATTGGTGATCGTGAAAACTTTGTCAAAACTAATTATGCGGGTAAATATTTGTCTATCATCCATTTTAATGGTTTTGGCTTGAATGTATTTTTTTTTTACTTGGATCTAGCTTGCCAAAATGATTTTGGTTCTGAGGTGTTTGTATGTGCAGAAGCAGTAAAGTGGGTTGGTTGGTTGGTTTGGTTGTGGGTTTCCTTTTGTTTGTTAATTGGCCTGTCTTCACAACTCCGAACTTATCAACTGCTGTTTACATTTTTGTAGTAGTATCTCAGACTGGTGCCAAAGTTCTTCCAAGCAAGCAGTGTTTCATCTTTGTGTTGAGTATTAAGATCCAGAATAGGTGATCTGCACATCCCTTTTTCTTGTGAGCTTGAAGCTACCTTGTCATGTTTTAATGGGCATTGCATTGAATGGGACCAGATTGCCTAGAGGTCTTGAAAATTGCTTCTGTGTAATAGCAGAAGGTTTCTCAGGATGAGTATTTAAGGATCAAGTATTCACCCCTTTGCATTGATATTACCATTTTATATAGACTGTCCCAAGGGTTCTTAATTTTTAGTTGCCTGCTGTCTGACAAAATGGCAGCATCACCCATGTGTACCTGCGGCAAGGTCATTAGTTTGGAGAGAGAATGTTGGATTTTGATCTATTTAAAGTTGTCTACCTCATTGTTCTTTTATAGATGTAGTGTCTTTTTTTCTACAGAAATATTACCAGTGTCTCTGAACTGATTCAGGTTAAGACTCCATGCACTGAAACCAAAATGCCACATTAGTGGGCTCACCCAGTGTTTTATAGGAATTGCCTCTTCGATCTGTTTGTTTTGTACAATAAAGTTAGACTGAAGACTTTAAGAATTAATATTACAAGGACTAAATGATAAGAATGTGTGTGTGTTGGGTATTTTTTTATTTTTTTTTTCAGATTATTGAAGACACTTTCTTCATGTCCAATTTCATTTTTTTTGAAAGGCCAAAATTGAAAAGCAGATTACCAAAAAGTAAAATGTGATTGCACCTCACTGTTGCTCCTGGTCTACACTTGCCAAGTTGTGCCTTTCCTCATGGACCTTTAACTAGGAAAGCAACCATGTCTGTTTACATCATAAAATGGATATTGTTACAGAAAACATGCCAAAAAGGCATCATTTAGTATCCAACTCTTCAGCATTGTGAATGTATGTTTGTCTTAGAAATGGTTTTCAATATCTATTGAATGTACTACAGATGTTTTCTGTTGACTTTTTTTTTTTAATAAATTTTGGGATGGTTTTTTTCATATTCACTCAGATTTTTCTGTCTTTGCTTTTAGGAAGAGGTGCTATTACACTGATTTTTCACAGGAACACCTCGGTCATCTACTTTATACTATGCAAGTTTAAAGCATTGCTTTGGTTCAAGTGTCAATTGCCATCTCCCATTTCCTGCTACTAATATATCTGGACTCCATCCTGGACAGTCCACTGTCATATCACTCACTCAGGTGAAGGATTTAGTTCTAAGCTGTTAAATTTATACATTTCCTCTAACTTAGATAGATTTGGACTTCTGTAAAAATTGGACTTATATGCTAACTAGCATATGTAGTCCAGGATCAGAACCCATTTCAGTGTTAAAAAGTTTGGTAAAGACTATAGCAGAGTTACAGTGCTTCTTTCCTGAAAGCAGAACAGTGTTTTCCTACCGAACTCCATAACAGTAAATTCTCACATTTCCTCTTTACCTCGTAAAAGATTTTCATGCATATTTAAAGTAAGAGACAAAAGGCTCTGGAAAACTTTTTTTGTTTGCTTCGCAGATGCAAATGTGGTGAAAACCAATATTTTGAGGTTCACAAGCGTGAATAAGAAATACATTTTATAGCAAATGCACAAATGCATTACTGTTTATTTAACAGCAATTTTTTTTTTACAGCTACGAATCACAAAACATGCATCCAAATGTTGTAATTTTGCTTCTGTGGAAATCAATAGTCCCTTTTTTGCTTGTACAAACCAAAGGATCTATATTTTGTACACCTCAGATGAATTTTCAATTCAATTCTTAAGTGCCACCTCAACAGTCTGGTTTTGCAGCTTATCCACAATGAATAAGCGTGACTGATTTACATGCATTGTATAGCAAAGATCAGACAAAGGAGGCAAATTTTCATTTTTATTAAACCTTCCCTCCTCCAAAAAATCCTTTGCTTATCCCGCTAGACCAGTCCAGATGAGTGGGTTATGCTCCCTTGCTGGCAGGTGGAGGCAGACTTGAGCAACTTTCATTGATGTCATCACTTGGTTAATCTACTGCAAAAAAAGCAGTAGTCTTCTCACCGTGGGTGTGATGAGAGAGAGGCTTTTCTTTTAATTTTTCCTGGCCAATGCACCAGAAATGTTATAGCAAATGCTGTGAAAAGCTCTTATTCAATCACTCACCCACAGAAGGAAAACTCACAGACAGGCTGGAATGCAAACAGGAACTTTTAATGTGCGCACAGGCCCAGACAGATACCAGCAACCTCCACAAGAGTCTGAGCCCCAAGGGACGTCCTTCAATCCCTTATAAACAGTACAATTTTAAACTCATTCTATAATCCCATTTGCCACAGGTATTTCCTGTCCACCAATCAGCAGCCCCTGGGGAAGGTACCTGGGTGACCTGTCCGAACCGGTGTGCTCTGGTCTGTTGGTTTCTGGGCTAGGGGATACTGTGCTCAGACCTGGAGTGGGGGAAGGGTGTCTACTGAAATAGCAGGCTGATTACTTTATCTAAGAGCCTCATGGCTTGGGGGAAGGGTCAGGCTGATCACTTGTGTAAGAGCCTCATGGCTGCCTCAGTACAGCACTGAGAGAAGCCAGTATTTGTCTGCCTCTAGCAAGTGACCGTATTTGGCTTGGTGCAGCAAATAGGCCTGTCTCTCCTGGCCCACATCACTAATGCTGTGGGCTGTGCGAGTGAGACTTGTAGGCCCAACAATGCTCTGAGCTCGGGCACATTCCTGTCTCCTGGAGCAGACTGTTTGCCCTGTATCCAGTGCTACTATCCACAGGTTCCTAGCTCTTGGTGGGCAGGGGGCACAAGAGGACCCCCCCTT
The DNA here is from genome assembly GCA_033557465.1 of Ichthyophis bannanicus. Classification (NCBI taxonomy): domain Eukaryota; kingdom Metazoa; phylum Chordata; class Amphibia; order Gymnophiona; family Ichthyophiidae; genus Ichthyophis; species Ichthyophis bannanicus. The sequence continues at coordinate 109,475,722 of CM066049.1, read as the reverse complement.
TCCTTTTGCTGTCCTCTATCTGTATGTTTGTTCTCCCTCTTTTTTTATTATGTTTTTTTCCTCTCCCAATGATTTCAGTGGAAGAAGTTTAGCTCTCTTGCTGTTTTTAATAATTTAAAAAAGAAGGGAAAAAAACCCTTAGCTTTTTGACAGCTGTGCCTGCTAGGCCTGCATGGGCATAGGTGATTTCCCTGCTTGGGTTTCTCCAGTCAGCCCGACAGGTGCTGGGATTCCCTTTTCGACTCCCTTTTCATTGTCAGCCTCCCCTTTTTTAGAGTGGGGGGTTTTGTGGTGATTTAAAAAAAAAAAAGTACAACTTTCCCAATGACATTCTCAATAGGAGGCCTGAAGCCTGATAGTGGTAAGGGCCACCACAACATTTCTTCACTTCCCTGCCAATAAGTATTCTGGCTATTGGAGATAGCGGCTTGGTCCTGGAAGAGTTGGAGCTTGGTAAGGTGGCTATTGCCCAAACCCTCTGGGGCCCAGGGCTCTTCCTTTCAAACGGCGTGTACTGCAGTTTCTGAAATGGCTTATGGGCTGTTTGTCAGTCTTTGCTGGCTGTGTGACAGCCCACTTCCTAAGGATCTGAGGCCCAGGCTTCCCTTACAGGGTTCCAAGGTCCACAAGCACCTCTGTCTCGAGGCAGCTAAAGGGGGCACAGCTCCCACTTTTACCTTTGTGCTCATCCATTCCTCCAGAAGCCCATTCTTGGTTATAGGACACAAGAGAAATTTTCTTTGAAGATTAATCTGAGACAAATTTCCAGGTGAAAGGCTAAGATCTCCATGATATACCTAATTTGTACCTTTCAGGACACTTTGGTGGCTCTGCATGTGATGGAAGCAGGTTTCCCTTTTGCATTCATAGATAAAACATAGAAACATGATGGCAGAAAAAGACCACATGGCCCTATCTAGTGTGCCCTTCCTTATCGACTACAATAGTCCCCTTTTTTCATTAGAGATCTTCTGTGTTTGTCACATGCTTTCTTGAATTCAGATACTGTCCTCGTCTCTATTACCGCCACTGGGAGACCATTCCACGCATCTACCACTTTCCATAAATAAATATTTTGCAGTATTACTCCCGAGACCATCCCCTTTCACCCTCATCCCATGTCTTCTCATAGAAGAGCTTGCTTTCAATCATAAGAACATAAGAAATGTTTTACTAGAACAGACCAAGGTCCATCAAGCCCAGTATCCTGTTTCCAATAGTGGCCAATCCAGGCTACAATTACCTGGCAGGTTCCCAAAAAGGCATACGAATTCTGGGACAAGCAGTGGACATCCAGCTTCCCCTTTAATGGCTTATGGACCTTTTCTCCAGGAACTTGTCCAAACCTTTTTTAAACCCAACTATACTAACAGCTTTTACTACATCCTCTGGTAATGAATTCCAGAGTTTGATTACACGTTGAGTAAAAAAAAATATTTTCTCTTATTATTCTTAAATGGGTTCCATTGTATCTTCATTGTGTGCCCCCTAGTCTTTTGATAGTGTAATCAACCGATCTACATTTACCCGTTCCACTCCATTCATTAATTTACAGACCTCTGTCATATCCCCCCTCAGCCGTCTCTTTTCCAAGCTGAAGAGCCCCAACCTTTTAAACCTCTCCTCATAGGAGTAACCTTCCATCTCCTTTACCATTTTAGTGGCTCTTCTCTGTACCTTTTCTAATTCCGCTATATCCTTTTTAAGATACGGCGACCAGAATTGCACACAGTGTTCAAGGTGCAGTTGCACCATGGAACGATACAGAGGCATTATAATGCCCTTTGTTTTATTCTCCATCCCTTTCCTTATGGGTTCCTAACATTTCTATTTGATTTCTTGGCTGCCACTGCACACTGGGTTGAGGGTTTCAATGCATTATCCACAATGACACCTAAATCTCTTTCCTGGGTGGTGGTCTCTAAAGTAGTGCCTTGCATCATGTAATCATAGTTTGAGTTGTTCTTTCCTAGGTGCATAACTTTGCACTTGTTCACATAAAATTTCATCTGCCATTTGAATGTCCAATCTTCCAATTTTTCAAGGTCGTCTTGCAATTTTTCACAGTTCTCTTGCGTTTTAACAACTTTGAATAATGTCATCTGCAAATTTGATCACCTCACTCGTTATTCCTTTTTCCAGGTCTTTTATGAATGTTAAAAAGCCGCAGACCCAGCACAGATCCCTGGGGTACTCCACTATTCACATTTCTCTATTGGGAAAATTGGCCATTTAGCCCTAACCTCTGCTTTCTATTTTTAAAATCAGTTTCTGATCCACAATACTACACTGCCTCCAATCCCAAGACTTTTTAATTTTGTCAAGAGTCTCATGAGGGTCCTTGTCAAAGTCTTTCTGAAAATCCAGATACACTATATCAACCAGCTCACCTTTGCCTACCTGTTTATTCACACCTAAATTTTTTTTTACAGATTAGTAAGACAAGACTTTCCTTGGCTAAATCCATGTTGGCTTTTTCCCATTAAAGCATGGCTATCTACATGTTCAGTAATTTTATTCTTTATAATGGTTTCTACCATTTTGCCTGGTACTGACGTCAGGCTTACCTGTCTATATTTTCTCAGATCACCCCTGGAGTTACATTGGCCACTGTCCACTCCTCAGGTACTACAGATGATTTTAATGATAGTTCCCAGATTACTAATAGTATGTCTGTAATATTTTCTTAATTCAGTTTTTTTTCAACACCCGTGGATATATAGCATCTGGTCCAGGTGATTTGCTACTCTTCAGTTTATCCAACAGTTGTAACACATTCTCCCGGTTTATCGATTATTTCTTTCAAGTCTTCTGCTACATCAGTTATATACCATTTTAGGCACTGGTAACTTCTCTGTCTTCAGTAAAGACTGAAACAAAGAATTCAATCAGTCCCTCCACTATGGTCTTGTCCTTAGCACCCTTTTACCACTCTATCATCCAGTGGTCCAACTGACTTTCTCACAGTTTTTTTGCTACCAATGTACTTGAAAAGGTTTTTATTATGCATATTTGCTTCCACGGCAAGCTTCTTTTCAAATTCTCTTTATCTGAGGCTCTCGTGCATTTATGCCATGGAGGCATTTAAACGTCTCTAACGTATACATATTAAGATCCTCAAGTCTGTCCTCATATGCTTTATAATGAAGACCACTAACCATTTTAGTAGCCACCCTCTGCACAGACTCCATTCTGTTTATATCCTTTTGAAGGTGCGGTCTCCAGAATTGCACACTATACTCCAAATGAGGTTGCATCAAAGACTTATACAGAGGCACTATTACCTCTTTTTCTGCTGGCCATTCCTCTCCGTATGCACCCAAGCATCCTTCTAGCTTTTGCTGTCACCTTTGCTACCTGTTTAGCCACTTTAATATCATCAGAAACAATCACGCCCAGGTCCCACTCTACTTTCATGGACAGAAGTACTTCACTCCCTACACTGTACTGCTCCCTTGGATTTTTGCAGCTCAAATGCATGACCTTACTTTTTTTTTTTTTTTTTTGCATTAAATCTCAGCTATCAAATTCTCAACTATTCTTAAAGATTAGCTAGATCCCTCCTCATGTTATCTACTCTTTCCTGGGTGTCTACTCTATTGCAGATGATACCAAAAACTGCAAAGAGGCAAACATTACCGGACATTACCTTCTGCTGTATTACTAACAAAGATGTTAAAAAGAATCAGACCAAGGACAGATCCTGTGGTACACTACTGGTAACCTCCTCAGAGTGAGCTCCATTTCCCTGTACTCTTTGTCGCTTTCCATTCAACCAATTTCTAACCTAATCACTTTAGGGTCCATTCCTAGGGTGCTGAGTTTGTTTATAAGTCGCCTGTGCAGGACAGTGTCAAATGCTTTACTGAAATCTAAATACACCACATCCAGGACTCTCTCTTGATCAAACTCCAGTCAAAGAAATCAATCAAATTTGTCTGACAAGACCAGCCTCTGATAAATCTGCTGTTCTCTTTATAAAATCCGTCTCTTCCTCTCTGTTAATACCACAGAAACGCTTGTCAACTCTTTGATTACCTCTTGCCTTGACTATTGCAATCTCCTTCTTACCGGCCTCCCTCTGAGTCATCTCTCTCCTCTTCAAGCATTTCAAAACTCTGCTTCATGTCTTTTCTTTCGCCAGCCTCGCTTTGCACATATAACTCTTCTCAAATCACATCATTGGCTTTCCTTCCGTTACCGCATCCAATTCAAGCTTCTCCTTAATTATTAAATGCATTCATTCTGCTGCTCCACACTCTCTCTACTCTCCTCCTTGCAAACGTTGTTCTTCTAGCTTGCTCCTTTCCCTGCCCTTTTCCTCTTCTGCTAACGCCAGACTTTAGTCCTTTCACCTTGCAGCTCCTTAAACATGGAACTCTCTTCCTGATGTTGTTTTTCAGGCTTCATCACTCCCCCTCTTCAAATCTTTGCTAAAGACTCACCTCTTTAAGGCTGCTTTTGGTCCCTGATCTCCATTCCTTGTGTCTCCTTTGTCATTTTGTCTCCCTTCCCTACTCTATCCTTTTTCCTTTCTTATCCTGTTTGCCTTGATTAGATTGTAAGCTCTAAGGAGCAGGGCCTGTCTTTTCTTTATTTTTTATTTTATATCAAGCAAAAGCTTGTACAGAAAGATACAACTTGCAGCAACCTACAAAAGAAAATTAATCAAAAATAATGATAGCAAGAAATATCATTAGTCCACCAAACTGGGGAGTGGTACATACACAAAAACCAAGAGAGAGGAACCACTCCATTGGTATAATAAAGGAAACAACATTTTCAAAAATCAGGTGAAGGCGGGGGTCCAAGAACCTACATAAACATGAATGGGTAAACAACAACCTACTTAAGGAGGAAAAGAGACATGAGTGCTGATGAAGGAAGAGAGGTCTTCAGGTTGAAAAAACACATATTCCTGTAACTTATATACTACTATACATTTACAGGGAAATCATAGAACAAAAGAAGCTCCCAATTGCATTACACCTGGTCTAAGTAATAGGAAAGATTTCCGACACTTCTGTGTTTCCTTGGCAACATCTGGGAACATCAAAAATTTTTTCCCATGAAACAAATTGGCTCTTTTCTTATAATACCATTTAAGAAGTCATTCTCTATCAGACGATAAGGCCAATGACACTAACAACGTGGAAACGGGGAGATCATCATCCTTGGGTGTTTGAAGTAAATAAGAGACATTGAGGAAATCCATTTCCAGGGTCCCAATAGATGTTTTACCCGCCTTTTTCCCCGATGGTAAATAGTACACTTTTGAAACAGGTGTCATTAAATCAAGAGGCACCGAAGGCACTTCCTGGAGATATTTCTTGAAACGTTCTAAAGGAGTCACCCCGGCAATCAATGGAAAGTTTAACAAACAAATGTTAGAGGATCGGGCAACATTCTCCAATGACTCAAACTTCGCCCATAGGGCAGTATTATCTTTAACCAAAGAATAAGTCAATTCAGAAACCTGATTAAGCTTCTGATCCGAAGCAGTTAACTTTGCATTCATTTCCAACGTATCGTTATGCAACTTAGGTACAGATTCCTCAAGAGCAGAAATTTTAGTAGACGAAAGATAGTTGTGCAGTCGCATCCCAGATACTGACCAGGGTCACAGAAGCTGGACGTAAAATCTCTAAAGAAAGTACAGGTGCAACGACCACAGAGTTATCCGGGGCCTCCTTCAACTCCACAGCACTTCTCACTCCTTGGGTGGTAATACCTCGCGATGAAGACTGCGTCACTCCAGGTGAAACAGCCGGGAAATCCCCTAGCTGAACTCCAACTAGTTCCTCCAACAAGTCCTGCTCCAAAGCCGCTGAGGCACCCACTTCAAGAGAGCCCGCCGCCCCACTCAACGGAGAAACACCTCGGAGCCTGGTAAGACTGGAGGGATACACCCATTTGGGAAGAGAGACATCCAGGGCGGAGGACGCCAAGAGTTCCTCCACTGGCGCTTTCAAGCCCTCTCGAATCTCCTGATTCTCAGTGAGCCGAACATAGCGATCCATAGGTCCCACACAACCGAGGGCTTCGTGGAGAAAGCCCTAGGTTTGCCTTTACGGTTAGGCATGTCGGCTCAGAACATCACCTCTGCCTCCATCTTGCAGTTAACCACTCCCCCTAGCAACCCGGTGCTCGGCCTGTCTTTTCTGTATCTCTACAGTGCTGTGTATGCTGAGTAGCGCTCTATAAATAAACCTATTCTGTCTTGGATCCTGCAATCCATTGGACTCCAGAAACCTCACTATTCTCATTTTTACTCACCAGAGAGGTTAGACTAACCAGCCTGTAGTTTTCAACCTCATCCTTACTCTGCTTTTGTGTAAAGGGAGCACATGTGCTTTTCTCCAGTCCTCTGGGACCTCTCCAGATTCTAAAGAAGCATTGAAACGTTCAGTCTGTGGAGCCTCTAGAACATTCCCAAGTTTCTTCAATATTCTCTGATGTATCCCAAATGGTCCCATTGCTTTGGCTACTTTTAGTTTAGCTAGTTCCTCCCAAACACAGTCTTCTGAAAATCGTTCAAGATCCCCATCACCTCTGTCCCTAGTTGTGGGTGTTCTCTCAGGTCCTGCTCCTTCCTCCTTTCCAACATATTTGAAAAATGTCTTCTCTGAGAACAAGCAGGAAGTCAGCCCTCACATATGGGTGATGTTGGCATTGGGGGAGGCTGCGCAATAATCTCTCCCCTTCCTGTCTAAGGGTGCCATCTTGCCTTGGTCAACTTTTTTCTGCAAAGACCCTCCTCCCCAAATTGTTTGGGGGTTTTTTTTTTGCCTTTTACTTTGATTTCTTTCTCTGGTTGCATACCGGTGCTCTTCTTGCCCCCAAGTCTGTTTGCCTTCGGTTTCGTGTTTTTTCTTTTGGTTCCCTTTTTTCTTAGGGCATGAAACCTCATGCACCTTCTGACCTTGTGGGGGCCATATTCCCCACTATGGCCTTGGTCAGTAGCTTCAAGCCATGCAACCGCTGTGTGCACAGGCAGTGCACGGATCTCCATGAGTGGTGCCTTGAGCCAGATCATGATGCCTTCGCATGTGATCTCTGTCAGCAGATGACCCCCAAGGCCCTCCGAGGCCATAAGATGCAGCACAAGTCTATTTTTTCACAAGTCTGACCCGGCTCCAGAGTCGTTCACAGGACCAGCACCCTCAAGGCTGCTGTGGAGGCCTCAGCCTTGCATAGTGACCACGCTACCTCAAAGTCACGGGGCACTGAGCCGGCGTTCTCTAAGGGAGGGAACCCCTCAAAGAGCTGGACATCTTGTATGTATATTACGGCATGTTTAGGCATGATATTCTTGTAGAGTCCCACTGTGGGTCCCCAATCAAGTGTTCAAGGACCCTTTTTCGGTGCCTCCTGCAGTTGCAGGCTATTTTACCCATGCCCTCTGCAGAGCAGGGCTAGGACAGTTACTCCATTTGCACCATGTTGCCCAAGAAGGCATTTTTTTTCCTGGCCTACCCTGGACCTAAAGGTGGTCAGTGCCAATCTGAGCCCCTCTTTTCTATATAAGGCCCATCAGTCAGGCAAGGAGAGTTCCTCACCTCCCTTTGGAATCGTTGGATTGGGTGAACATCACATTAGATGTCAGCCTGATGGGCTGCAATTCATGACTGGATCAGTTGCCAAAGGGACTCTGGTTTACTAGGAGGCCTGAGTAATTATCCACTTGGAGGCAAGAGTGATTAACCTGGCCCTAGCGAGGTCCATGTCTCTCCTAGTGGGCTAAGCATTGAGGAAGAACTTGCAGTGCTGGAGTGGCTCTCGAGGTCATAGAGCTCTGGTGTTGGTCAGAGGAGCATCAGATTGCCCTGTCCACAATAGTATGGACAACATGCAGACTGGCTTCCTGAGTTAGTACTCCATTTAGAGATGGAGCCTTTCAGTGTTTGACTTGATGGCCATTCAGCAGACTGCCAAAGTGGGGAACCTTTGAGTTGTGGGAAGTAACTGCAGAGGGTGGGCCTGAATGCCCTACTTCAAGAGTGGCCTCAGGAGGAAATGGTGTACATCTCCCTTCCTGGCCCCTAATGAGCCATCTTCTGTGCAAGAATCATACCCATCTGGGTCTGGTGATCCTAGTGACCTCAGACTGACTTTGCAGGCCATGGTTCACAGAGATCTTGTTAAGGGGGCTGCCCTCTCTTGCTACCTCAAGAGAAGGGCCTCCTAGTATTGGAGGATCCTGGTCCCTCTCACGTACAGCGTGGCCCTTAAGAGCATGGGCTTTCCAAGAAAAGGAAATGCAGACTAATGTTAGATGTTCTGCTCAATGCCTAGGTGAGCTTTTACATCTCTAGCTTATATGCAAGTCTGAAGCGTTTTCAGGACATTCATGGAGGCCAGGAATGGGGGTATTTGTTGCCATTTTGTCCCTTTTGCAGTTTGGCCTGGCCCAAGGCTTCGCCCTGAACTCTCAAGATTCAGGTGGCCCTAGTGATGTGCAAGGGATTGCATTGGCAGCACTCTCCAGTGTTCCTCGCTCAAGGGAATAAAGCCTCAGTGAGGTCTCTCTCACTCTCTGTATTGATGGCACTGAAAGGACTCCCTTTTGAGCCCATTCATAAGGCCTTCCTTAAGGATTTGCCCCTAAAGTGATTTTTCGTATTGTGGCTGAGCTGCAGACTCCCTGCAAGACAAAGCCTTTCTTGGTTATCTCAATGGCTTCTGTCACTTTGTGGATTGTACTGTCCCTCCTTCATAAAGTGCTATCCTCTTTCATCTTGACCAGACTATCATTCAGTCTGCTTCTCAAAGGAGGTTCTTCAGAAGGACCTCTTACTGTACCTAGTGGACATGCAGAGGGTGTTGATCAGATTCCTGAAACTGCTAATTTCATCTTCTGGTTGGGTAATTTTGTCATTCTTTCAGTGGTCTGAGTAAGGGATTAGTAGCGGCCAAGTTGTCTATTGTCCAGTGGATGTAGTAGCCCATTAGGTCAGCACACATCCTGACTGGTAAGTATGTGCCAGAACGTCACAGTTCACTCCACTAGGGTGCAAGCCTCTTGGGCGGAATCCACCTTTTTGGAGTCTCCAGAGAAAATCTGTAAGGTAGCTGCCTGGTCTTCGCTGAGTACCTTTTTGTGAAGCACTACAGTTTTCTTGTGAGGGTGATAAAAATGGTGCCTTTAGCAGGAAAGGCCTTTTCAGAGCATAGTCTTCCTCCCACCCTGGATCCTGGCTGCTTTGGTACATCCCACTTGTATGGGCAGGTCTAGCAGGATTATTATCATGTATGTAAAACTGCTAATTTTCTTTCCTTGCATACTGCTAGAAGTCATAACTGGCAGGGTTCTGGATTGGTCTATTATAGCTTGGGAAGCTTGCTGCCTTGTGATTGCATTGTTTATCAGTTTTTGATTCAAAGCTATTTGCTTTAAATACAGAAAAATGAAGACCATACAGCCTAGCCAGTCTGACCTTTCATATCGACTATTTTTTTTGCCTTAGAGATCCTCAGTTTTTTCCTATGCTTTCTTGAATTTAGATACAGTCCTGGTCTCCACTAGGAGGCTATTCCATGCATTTGTCACTCTTTTTCTGTAAAGAAATATTTCCTCCAATTACTCCCGAGTCTCCCTTTTCACCTTCATCTTATGACCCCATCATCGCAGAACTTCTTTTGACTTGAAATAGGCTCTCCTGTGCATTTATGCCACAAAGGTATTTAAACATCTCTCTCATCTCTCCTCTCCTGCCTTTCTTCCAAATTGTACTTATTGAGATCTTTAAGTATGTTCCCACTGACCATTTTGGTAGCTACCCTCTGTATTAGCTCCATCCTGTTTATCCAATCCCGCCAAATCTTCTGCAATCTGGTTTTCTTTTGGACAACCTCCCCCTGCTCTGGCCCCTTCTATGTCCTCCCGTCCTATCCCCTTGGTATCAACTCTTCGTTACCTGGGTGTCACTTTGGACTCTTCTCTTTCCTTCCACCAACACATCTCCTCTGTCGTACGTACTTCCTTCCTCCACCTCCGTCAGATAAGGGCTGTTCGCGCATTTCTTCCCCCTTCGTCGGTTGACACTCTGGTTATGTCACTGGTGATCACACGTCTGGATTACTGTAATGCTATCTACGCTGGCCTCCCCTCCTCTCAGCTTTGCCGTCTTCAATTAATCCAAAATACTGCAGCCCGCCTCATCACCCACTCTCCTGCCCGTGCTCACGTCACTCCCAGCCTTCTCGCCCTTCACTGGCTTCCAGTGAAGTTCAGATTCATGTACAAATTACTCATCCTCACACACAGAGCCCTCCATTCCGGCACCCCCCAGTACTTGGCAGACATCATTCATCTCCAACCCTCCCCACGCCTTCTTCGTTCAGCACACGGTAACCGCCTCTTCCTCCCCTCCCCTTCCCAGGCTCGCCTGGAACTCGCTCGTCATTCCGCTTTCTTCTTTCTTGGCCCTGCATTGTGGAATTCGCTACCTCTTTCTCTCTGTCTTGAATTGTCCCAACCCCGCTTTAGAGCTCTTCTCAAAACCCATCTTTTCTGTCAAGCCTTTGATCTCTCCCCTCCCGCTGGTGAGGCTCTGCCCCCCAGCCGCGCCCCCCACTCTTCATAGCACCCCCTCAGTCTCCTTACTCGCCCGTCCCTTGTGTTTCTCCCATCTAATGTCGTCTTTTCCTCTCTGGACCACCTTTGTTTTCTATCTTTTATCTGTCCCTCTCTGTCCTGTTATTATTGGTGTTCTTGTCTGACTTTGATTTTTCTGTAGCCATTGCTTTTTTGTATTGTACACCGCCCTGACGCCTCAGCTTGGGCGGTTTATCAAATCATGCAAATAAAGATGAAGGTTTGGTCTCCAGAACTATACACACTACTCTAAATGAGGTCTCAACGGAGCCTTATACAGAAGCTCTATTGCCAACTTCTTTCTGCTGATCATTCCTTATTACAAATGTTTACTGCAATTTGATAATCTTTTCTGAGTGTGTCTTTGCTTACTGCTTGGGACGTTGCATTCTGGCTTCTCTGTGCTGCATCAGTAGATATATGGAGTGATAACATCACTGAAAGTTGCTCAAGTCTTCCTCCATGGGCAGGCAAGGGAGCATAACCCACTTGTCTGGATTGGTCTATCAGGATTCAAGAAAAGAAAATTATGATGTGTGTGTGTATATATAATGTGTGTGATCAAAGAGCACCCAAAAATATAGCAGCCCCATTGACCAACAATGCTTAGCTGGTCCCAAGGAAAAAGTCCAGCAGTGTCCTCCTTGTATGCCACCATCTTGAAACAAAGCTGTATGTCAGAATGCAATGCTATGGGTCAGCCTTCCAAATATGGGCATGGTGCAAGCTTTCCAGGCTGCTTTTGACCAACCCTGACCCTCTCTTGATCACTCATTGCTCCTGCCCCTCATGTGAGTCCCTTCCAACCTCCCTTATCCCCCCCCTCTCCTTCTAGCAGGGCCGGCCCGTCCATTGAGCGAGAATGTTTTTTGCACAGGGCCCCGCGTTTCAGGGGGCCCCGCGCAAAAAACATTCTGATCTAAAAGTAAAATTTAAAAAAAAAAAAAAAGCTGTCTGCTGCAGGGGCTGCCACGGCAGAATTGAGTGTGCCGCGGGCCCCCCCCCCCCTGCCCAGCAGAGCCTGCCCTCCCCTGTATCACCTCTCTCTTTACAGCTGCAGTCACACACGCCGGCTTTCAGAGCGCAAGGGGAGAGTTTCTCCCTCACTGCTCTGTTAAGCCCGCAGGGGCTTAACAGAGCCGCGAAAGGGAAACTAGTTCCTTCGCACTCTGAAAGCCGGCGCGTGTGGCTGCAGCTGTAAAGAGAGAGGTGATACAGGGGAGGGCAGGCTCTGCTGGGCAGGGGGGGGCCCCGCGGCACACTCGATTCTTCTGCGGCGGCCCTGGCAGCGGCAGCAGACAGCTTTTCTTTTTAAAAAAAATTTCCCTAAGCTAGACTGGGCTGGGCTGGGTTTGTATGGGTGTTGGGATAGGGGGGGCTGGGGGGGGTAGGAGTGGGGGTGGGCTACGGTGTAGCTAAGTCTGTATATGGGCTGATGGGATTAGGACTGGAAGTGGGTTGCTGGGGGTTAGGACTGGTAATGGGCTATGGGGGGGCTTAAACTAAAAATTGGGTGATGGGGGATTAGGACTGGAAATGGGCTGGTGGGATTGGGACTGGGCTGATGGGGAGGTTAGGACTGGTAATGGGGTATGGGGGGGCTTAAACTGAAAATTGGGCGATGGGGATTAGGACTGGAAATGGGCTGTTGGGAGGACTGGGAGTGGGCTATGGGGGGCTAGGACTGGTAATGGGGTGGGGGGGTTGCTAGGACTGGAAATGGGCTGGGGGGATTAAGACGAGGTGGGCTGATGGGGTTAGGACTGGTAATGGGCTGTGGGCTGTTGGGGGGGGGGTGAGGACTGGTAATGGGCTATGGGCGGCTAGGACAGGAAATGGGCTGATGGGGAGGGGTTAAGACGAGGTGGGCTGATGGGGTTAGGACTGGTAATGGGCTGTGGGCTGTTGGGGGGGGTTAGGACTGGTAATGGGCTATGGGGGGGGCTAGGACTGGAAATGGGCTGATGGGGTTAGGACTGGTAATGGGCTGTGGGCTGATGGGGGGGTTAGGACTGGTAATGGGCTATGGGGGGGCTAGGACTGGAAATGGGCTGATGGGGGGTTAACACTGGAGGTGGGCTGATGGGGTTAGGACTGGTAATGGACTGATGGGGGGGTTAGGACTGGCAATGGGCTATGGGGGCTGACTGGAAATGGGTTGATGGGGGTTAGGACTGGTAATGGGTTATAGGGGGGGATTAAACTGAAAATGGGGTGATGGGGGGTTAGGACTGGAAGTGGGTTGATGGGGGGGGCTAGGACTGGTATTGGGTTGGAGGGTTGCTAGGACTGGAAATGGGCTGATGCAGGGACTAGAAGGGAATGGATGCTGGGTGAGGCTGGAACTTGAAGGGAGCTGATGTTGGGGGAGGATTAGAATGGGATGGGGCTGGGAGTGTAAAATGGAGAGGGGAAAAATATTTTGTGTGGGAGGGATAAAAAATCTACAATTGGTCGGGTATTGGGAGAGTAAGTGGGGATTGAGGATGGAGGGGTAAAATTTGAGTGGATGAAATAGGATTGAGGAAAGAGCTAAAGGAGAAAGATTAGTATGTTAAAGCAGATGTAGAGAGAGAATGGAAAACAACTAGAAGAGAGAAGAAAGGACAAATGGCCAGCAGACGATGGAGAGTTAGCAGAAGACACGAAAAAACCAGAAGAAAGTGGCTGGAGCAATTGCAGCTGAAAAAAAATGCACAAAAGATAGAAAAATCTCTCTTTATTTTGAATTTATTAATTGGAATATGTCAGCTCTGGTAAATGTGCATCATTAACGTCTGCGCTTTGTTTAGTACAAGAGCAAATTAATGTATAGTTTTATTTCTACAGTGTTGTACATTCCAAGTTTGGCTTTTGGGATTCCCAGTTTAATTATTGTCTTCCTGTTTCTAAATTGTGATGCCTTGTTTGGTGATGGTCTATGTTCTGCATGTGTAACTGTGCTGAGGTATTCTGTTTATGTAATTCCTATTTGACATTGCCACTTGTTCTCTTTCCCCAGTAGGTCATGTATTGTTGTTCTCTGAAATGTATTGGTTTAATATTTGCATGTTCCTTTTGATAGGTAGGGTATGGTGCTTTGTGAGTCCTGGTAGTGCTGTTAGGATACGGCGGGTTTGCTATGGGTTCTAAATGGGCAGTGTTTGTAGTAGTTCCTAATGTGTCTGGTGGTTGGCACTGGATTATAGTAATGTAGAAATCTTTTAGTCTTTCTTTATCCATACACTCATTAAGAGGCATGTTTACTAAAAGTTAGTATATGGTAACATTATGCAAATATTTATGCAAATAAGTCCCCTTATGCAAATGAGGCCCCACACCGAGTCTCCGCACATGGCCCCGCACCCCCCTTGGGCCGCCCCTGCCTTCTAGTACTTTCTCTTCTCTGTCCTGTCATGCAATGAAGCTCCTTTTGTGCTTTTTTTCTACTGACCTGAGCCATTCTTCTTTGTTTTGACAATTATGTAAACTACTCTGGATTAATAAGGAGCGATATATCAAGAATCTTAATAAACATAAACAACCCTAAACTTAAACTGTGCAGAAGAAAGGCCTGGCAATCTACTTCAGTATCTTGCCATGAAAACCCAGTGGATAGTCACAACAAAACAAACTGCACTACAGTGCTAGAAGATGAGACCCCCCCCCTCCCCCAGGTCAGAAGTCACTCAACTGGCTACTGGGGAGGAGCTGAAGACTTTTCAGAGTAAAGCCAGCATTTATGATGTGGTCGGATCAAAGCCCTCGGAACGTCTGACTGCTGATTTTAGCTGTGCATGAAATGAGAGTCAGAAGCTGCAAAGATGTCTCATATATTGGGACATTAAATGTATGAACCATGAACCAAGGGAAGCTGGAGGTGGTCAAGAATGAAATGGAACGTGTACAACTTGATCTGTTGGGTGTCAGCGACCTGGAATGGACTGGCATCGGGCACTTTGCATCAGATGATCACACGGTCTACTATGCTGGAAATGAAAGACAAAGAAGAAATGGTGCTGCATTTATAATTAAGAAGCAACTTGCAAGAACTGTAATGAAATACAATGCAGTCAGTGAATGCTTAATCTCTATTTGTTGATTAGGAAGGCCTATCAACACAACGATAATTCAAGTATATGTCCCAACAACAGCTGCAGAAGAGGATGAAATTAATGATTTCTATGAACAAGTACAAGCTGAAATAAACAGAATATCCTGATAGTCATGGGTGACTGAAATGCAAAAGTTGGCAACAAAGAAGGCAAAATGATTGAAAAACATGGACTTGGCAACAGAAATGAAGCTGGTGAAAGACCGATAGAATTATGCAAGACCAATGATCTAGTCATCTCAAACACTTTTACTTCCAGCCAACACAAGCGGCGACTGTACACATGGACTGCACCCAATGGATGTACAAAAATCAAATTAACTACATCTATGGAAGTCGGCGATGGAAAAGCTCTATAACATCAACAAAGACAAAACCTGGAGTTTCTCCAGGACCAAGCAGGAAGTCAGTCCTCACATATGGGTGACGTCGGCGCCGACGGAGCCCTCGCGGAGCAATTTTCCCCAGCTTTCACAGAAAGCCTTTGGGAATTGCAGCGCGCATGCGCGGTCGCCTTCCCGCCCAAGGGTGCCATCTTAGCCAGTCTTCTTTTTTCCGCGGAGCCCTACAGACGTACCCGTCGTGTCCCCGCTAAAAAAGTTGATTTTCGTGAGTTTTACTCGTTTTTCAATTCGGTTCGACGCCGGTCGTTTTCCTGCCCGGACTCGCGACGCTGTTGCGAGTCCTTCCCTTATTTTTCGGTTTTTCTGATTTTTGGTCAGTTTCGTTTTCGGTTTTTCACTGGCAGCCCGGTCCTTTGACCTTGCAGGGGCCCTTTTTCCCCCGATGGCTGCCAGTGGTTTCAAGCGGTGTGGTCAGTGTGACAGAAATATGTCACTCACTGACACACACGATAATTGCCTCCACTGCCTGGGCCCGGATCATGAAGAAATGATCTGTGGAGCCTGTGGCAAAATGTCCTCCAAAGCGTTGAGGAGCCGGCGGCATCAGCGGGATAGAATCTTCGCTGACCCCAGCCGTACCCGGACCTCGTCGGAGGCCTCGGCATCCAGAGGCTCCAGCTCTGAACATCGCCGAAGCTCCTCCGACAGGGGTTCTCCCTCCGGAGACCATCGACGGAAGACAAAACCCGCGAGGGCGGCGTCGGTGGACGCTCCTGGCTCCGCGAGGGCCAGGTCGCATAGCCCCGACAGCTGTCCCGGGTCTTTGGAGAAGGAGCACCTCCCGAAGCGACCTCGCCTGGAGTCGGTGTTGCCTGCTCGGGTAAGTCCTGTGGTCCTTCTGGACTCGCCTCCGAGAGGTCCGACGCCGTCGGGGCCCGAGTCGGTGACTGCTGGGTCACCTGAGGTCGGACTCAGGTTGACGGCCTTGGAGAGCAGACTATCTGCCTTCATGGACCAGCAGCGGGCACTGATCGCTAGCCTCGCTGGCACCGCTGCCCCGACCGCCGGGACGTCGACGTCTAAGTCGACCCCGGAGACCGAGCCGATCCTCGAGTCCATGCGAACTCGAGTCGATCCTCGGTCGAGGTCACCCTCGGCCTCCCGTTCGGGACCGAGGTCGTCGCCGCCGACTCCCTTGGCGTCGGGGCGGCCGACGCCTCCGCCTGCCCGAGCCAACCCCACTGATTCCTCCTCGGAGTCGGTCTGGGAGTCTGAAGAGGAGGAGTCACCTGATTCCTTTCGGACTCGGTGTGTCCCCTCGGACTCACCTGAGTCCGAACCTCGGAAACAGTCCCCTCCGGAGGATGCCCGGTTCTCGGACTTCGTCAGGGATATGGCCAAGGCTTTGGCCTTCCCGGCGGATCCCGAGGAGGAGCCTCGAGCCGAAGAGCTCGACGCCCTTCAGTACGACTCTCCCGCCCGGGAGCACTTTACTGTACCGGTGCGTCCCATGCTGGAACGACTACTCTTCCGCATGTGGGAGAGTCCGGCCTCGTCGCCGGTATTAAGCAAGCGGGTCGATTCCATCTATCGAGTCCGCAAGAGTCCTGGCTTCCAAAAAGCACAGCTGCCACACCATTCCATGGTAGTGGAATCGGCCATGCATAGGCTTAAGAGCCAAAAGATGCACTCCTCGGTGCCTCCTGGCAGGGAGGCCCGTAACCTGGATGGCCTTGGTAAGAAGTGTTTCCAGGGCTCTATGCTTGCTTGTCGTGTCCAGACCTACCAGCTATACATGGGCATGTATCTCCGAGACCTGGCTAAAGAGCTAGCCGGATTCTCTGCTGGACTGTCCGAGGAACCTTTGCGGAGGTTCCTAGCCTTAACATCTGGTATTCGGGAATGCTCCAAATTCATGTCCAGAGCAGCCTATGATGGCTTTGAAGCATCAGCTCGTGTGGCCGCAGCCGGCATCGGTGCCCGCCGACAGGCTTGGCTTCAGTCGTCTGACCTTGAGCCTTGGGTGCAGGACAAGTTGGTCGATGTCCCCTGCAGAGGTGAGAACCTCTTTGGCAAGCCCATGGCTGAAAAGGCTGCACAAATCGAGACGGAGACTCTCACCAGGACCAGGCTTTCTAGGAAGACCTCCGCCCCTTCCCAGAAAAAGAAGGGCTCGGGAAAAAAGTCCTTTTACCCGAGAAAGGCGGCTGCCTACAAACACTACCCCCAATATCAGGCCCCTCCAGCTCCCCAACAGGGTCAGCAGGCCAAGGGACGGGGTAACGGGTCCCGTAGGCAGCAAGCCCCCAAGCCTGCACCACCAGCCCCTGCTCAGCAGGGTGGGGTTTTTGACTTCCTCAGCATAGCCTCTCCCCCTCAGCTGGTTCCTCCCAGCACCGGAGGCCGGCTGGTTCACTTCGCCCACAGGTGGTCCAACATCACTTCAGATGCCTGGGTGCTTCAAGTCGTGCGAGAAGGATATCTTCTCCACTTCCATCAGGTCCCTCCCTCTTATTTTCCGGGGGAACCTCCGCGACTCCCTCTGCACAGGGACTTACTCCTTCAGGAGTTAGCAAGTCTTCTTCAGGACCAGGCTGTGGAACCGGTGCCCCCACCACCTGAGAGGTCAAGGCTTTTATTCCAGGTATTTCCTAATACCAAAAAGGACAGGAGGCCTAAGACCCATCCTGGACTTGCGCAACCTCAACAAGTTCCTTGTGCGGGAAAAGTTCAAGATGCTTACCCTTGGAATCCTTCTGCCCTACCTCCAGCAGGGAGATTGGCTATGCTCCTTGGATCTAAAGGATGCCTACACGCACATCCTCATCCACCCAAGCCACCGCCAATACCTAAGGTTTGTGGTGGCCGGAAATCACTACCAGTACAGAGTACTGCCCTTTGGCCTGTCCTCCGCACCGCGAGTCTTCACAAAATGTCTCGCGGTGGTGGCGGCCTATCTCAGGCTTCACGGCTTCTATGTCTTTCCGTACCTCGACGACTGGCTCATCAGAGCGTCGTCCCCCCCGGCAGTCACCAATGCCACACACCGCACGGTGACTCTTCTGCAGTACTTGGGCTTTGTCATAAACTTCGCAAAGTCCACTTTGCTCCCCTCACAGGATCTCGAGTTCATCGGCGCAAGACTGCACACTCCTCAGGCTCGAGCTTTCCTGCCTCTCGACAGGGCTCAACGGCTCATGGACCTAGCCGGCCGTTTTCGCAGCCAGTCCCTGGTCTCCGCCAGGCGCTTCCTGAGACTACTCGGCCATATGGCTTCCACCGTCCACGTGACCCCCAATGCTCGCCTGAATATGCGGCCGGCTCAATGGTGCCTTCGCAAGCAGTGGCAACAAGCCACCGGCGGGCTAGCCGACTTAGTGCGCCTCTCCAGACCGCTGGCCTCTTCCCTACAGTGGTGGCTTCATCGGCCGAACCTGGTGCTCGGAATGCCTTTTCAGTCGCCTCAGCCGACTCAAGTGCTGATGACCGATGCTTCCCTCCTGGGCTGGGGAGCTCATTGCCAGGGGGCGTGTACTCAAGGTCTCTGGACCGCGTGGGAATCTGCTCAACAGATCAACTTCCTGGAGCTCAGAGCTATTCGTCTGGCGCTCAAGGCTTTCTCCCACCTGACTTCTCACCAGTCCGTCCTTGTCCAGACGGACAATCAAGTTGCCATGTTCTACGTGAACAAGCAGGGCGGCACGGGCTCCTTCCTTCTCTGCCGAGAAGCTCAGAAGCTCTGCTCGTGGGCCGTCAGTCACGGCATTCTTCTCAAAGCAGTTTATCTCCCAGGCCAGGAGAATTGCCTGGCCGACAAACTCAGCAGGATACTCCAGCCGCACGAGTGGCGTCTGGATCCCTTGGTAGTCCAGAAACTCTTTCTGAAGTGGGGCCTCCCCACGATGGATCTCTTTGCCAGTCCTCTCAACCGGCAACTTCCTCGCTTCTGCTCGCGTCAGCCACATCCCCTTCGGGTAGCGGCAGATGCATTTCTGCTCTCATGGTCGGAAAACCTTCTCTATGCTTTTCCTCCCATCCCGCTAATCTCCCGAACTCTGTTCAAGGTTCTCCGGGACAAAGCGTCCATGATCCTGGTGGCTCCTCGCTGGCCCAGACAGCCTTGGTTTCCACTCCTGTTGCAATTAGCGGTAGAGGATCCGTTCCCTCTGGGGTCTCAACCGGATCTCCTAACACAGGATCAGGGGTCTTTGCTCCACCCCAACCTCCGATCGCTCAACCTAATGGCCTGGCGGCTGAAAGGGTAGTCCTTGCTCCCCTTCTCCTGCCGGCAGAGGTGGAGGAGGTCGTCCTAGCTTCTCGGCGACCTTCAACCCGCAAATGCTACGCCCTAAAATGGCGTCGCTTTTCCGTTTGGTGTGTACAGCAGTCTCAGGATCCCTTCTCCTGCCCGGTGTCGGTGATCTTGCAGTACCTGCTCTACCTCTCTAATCTGGGACTTAAGTCCAACTCCGTCAAAGTCCACCTCAGTGCTCTTTCAGCACACCATGTGCCGGTGGACGGCAGACCTCTTTCCAGCGACCCTCTTGTAGCACGGTTTCTCCGAGGTCTCCTTCTACTAAAACCACCTCTGCGCCCGCCAGCACCTGACTGGGATCTGAATGTGGTTTTACAGCGGATCACCTGTCCGCCTTTTGAACCGATGGCTACCTGTTCTCTGCGTTTTCTTTTGTGGAAAACCTTATTCCTGATAGCCCTCACTTCCGCTAGACGCGTAAGTGAATTGCAGGCCATCGTGTCTGATCCTCCATTCACTCGGTTCTACAAAAATAGGGTAGTCCTACGGACTCACCCAAAATTTCTTCCAAAAGTTGTCTCCCCTTTTCACATCAATCAGGAGGTGGTACTTCCAACCTTCTTTCCCAGGCCTCACTCCAGCCGAGCTGAACGAGTCCTGCATACCCTGGACTGTAGAAGGGCATTGAACTTCTACCTTGACCGTACGCGGGAGCACCGTAAAGCTGCTCAGCTTTTTGTGTCTTTTGACCCCAATAAATTGGGGCTCCCGGTCTCCAAGCGTACCCTGTCCATCTGGGTTGCTGACTGTATCGCTTGGGCTTATGGGGCAGCCGGACTCTCCTTAGAAAGTCGAGTCACGGCTCATTGTGTTCGGGCGAAGGCTACGTCAGTGGCTTACCTCCGCTCTGTTCCGCTGGCAGACATCTGCCGGGCCGCTACTTGGTCTTCGAGCCAGACTTTTGCGGTCCATTACTGTCTCGAGAGGGAGTCCCGCAGGGACAGTGCTTTCGGACAGGCAGTCCTCCGAAATCTCTTCGAGGTTTGAGCAACTCCTACCCTCCATCCCGGATGGGGGCTACCGGTGGGTAATAATTCAGCGAAGATTCCTTCCTTCTGTACTGCCGAACTAGAGGGAGCTCATTTTTGTGCTTGGGGTCTCCGGTAGCCTTAAGCTTGGGAGTCCCATATGTGAGGACTGACTTCCTGCTTGGTCCTGGAGAAAGCGTAGTTACTCACCTGTAACAGGTGTTCTCCAGGAGCAGCAGGAATCAGTCCTCACAACCCTCCCTCCTCCCCGTGGAGTTGCAATCATCTGCTTAAGTTTTTTTGCAAATTTTTATGCTGTCTTTTAGCTATGTCATCAGACTGGCTAAGATGGCACCCTTGGGCGGGAAGGTGACCGCGCATGCGCGCTGCAATTCCCAAAGGCTTTCTGTGAAAGCTGGGGAAAATTGCTCCGCGAGGGCTCCGTCGGCGCCGACGTCACCCATATGTGAGGACTGATTCCTGCTGCTCCTGGAGAACACCTGTTACAGGTGAGTAACTACGCTTTACTGTGGTACAGATCAGACTACTAGTATGCAAACTCAAGCTAAAGTTGAAAAAGAGCAAACCACTCATGAATGCAGCAAAATATGACCTTGAGAATATACCACTGGAATTTAAAGACTGCCTGCAAAATCGATTTGCTGCTTTAGATACAAATGACAGAGCTCCAGAAGAGTTATGGAATGACATCAAGAAGGTTGTGTTGGAAGAAAGCGAGAAGTCTCTACAAAAGGTAAAAAAGCAAAATCAACCACAATGGATGAGGGAAGACACTCTGAAAATTGCCTCTCTTTCTCCTCTGGCTTTAGTTCTCTGCGTTTCTGGGCAGTCACAGAATTCAACATCGATTTCCAATGTGCAACAAAACAAGACAAGACAAGGAAAAGCACTACAATGATGTATGCAAGGAAATAGAAGCAGACACTATTAGAGGAAGAACAAGATCGGCTTTCCTAAAGCTACAAGAGTTAAAGAAAAAATTCCAGCCTCAAATTGGAATGTTACAAGATGCTCAAGGATCGATGTTGAATGATGCTGAAAAGATTAAGAAAAGGTGGAAAGAATATACAGAGTTTTTATATGATAACAATCAAGTGGACCAAGTGCCTTTTTCAACCTGTACCTTTTATAATCCTGAACCACTGATGATGAAAGAAGTTGAAGCAGCATTGAAAGCCTTATCAAAGAACAAATTACCAGGCATTGACGGCATTCCCATAGATGTATTACAGCAATCTGATGCAGCTGTTACCATACTTACAAGGCTCTGCCAGGAAATTTGGAAAACATCATCATGGCCAACTGACTGGAAAAGATCTGTGTTTATACCAATACTAAAGAAAGGTGATCCAACTGACTGTGGAAATTATCGCACAATTGCTCTGATCCCACATGCCAGCAAGATTCTACTGAAGATTATTCAAAAGAGACTACAACCATACCTGGAACAAGAGCTACCTGAAGTGCAAGCAGGGTTTGGGAAAGGGTGAGGAATGAGAGACATCATTGTGGATGTGAGATGAATCCTTGAAAAGACTAAAGAATACCAAAAGGATATCTATTTGTGCTTTATTAACTACAGCAAGGCTTTTGACTGTGTAAACCATAAGAAACTCTGGGCCACATTAAGAAGCATGGGTATACCAGAACACCTGCTCATTCTCTTGCACAATCTTTACATTGATCAAAAAGCAACAGTTCAAACGGAACAAGGAGAAATAGAATGGTTTAAAATCAGCAAAGGTGTATGACAAGGCTGCATACTTTCCTCCTATCAATTTGTTTTGCATATAAATTAAACAGAGAAGCAGGACTGTATGAAGATAACAGAGGTGTGAAGATTAGTGGAAGACTCATAGACAACATTAGCTATGCTGATACCACTTTTCTGGCTGAAAGTGAAGATGATCTGATACATTTGCTTCTCAATATCAAGGAACATAGTCTTAAAATGGGCCTGCACCTTAATGTAAAGATGACAAAGATCATGACAACTGGCAAAATCAATAAGGTCATCCTTAATGGAGAAGAAATTGAAATCGTGGACAACTTTAACCTACTTGGATTAACTATCAAAGAAGCAACAAGCAGTCAAGAAATCCAACAACGCATTGCTCTTGGAAGAATGGCTATGAAGGACCTAGACAAGATTCTTAAGAGCAGAGGTGTCTCTCTCCATACAAAAATTTGACTCATTCAAGCCATGGTATTTTCAATAACATCATATGGATGTGAAAGTTGGACAGTGAAAAAGATAGGAAGAAAATTGATGCCTTTGAATTATGGTGCTGGCGACGAATACTGTGTATACTATGGACTCCCTGAAGAACAAACCAGTCAGTACTAGAGGAGATCAAACTTAAGCTTTCTTTAGAAGCTCAGATGACAAGACTTAGACTTTCATACTTTGGACACATCATGCAAAGAGAGAGATCATTAGAGACAGGCATCATGCTTGGCAAGGTCAATGCAAAACAGGAAGGGCAGCAATGAGATGTATCGATTCAGTAACCACAGCTACGGATGCCAGTCTGTCAACAATGAGCCGCCTGACTGAAGACCAAACAGAATTTAGGACAACTATCCAGAAGGTCGCCATCAGTTGACATCAACTAGATGGCATTTAATAACATAGTATATGATGGCAGATAAAGACCAGTATGGTCCATCTACTCTGCCCTGTAGGGTGGCTAGAGGGGTGACCTACACAGAGCCATGGGTACACCCCCTAAACAAAGGCATGGGGAGGAGTGACCTGCAGAGTTGATGGACCAAACTGTTCTTTATTTGCCATCATATACTATACAGACACTCCTCGCTTAACGACCTATCTGTTTAGCGACCGCTCGCACTTACGACCATCTCACCGACGGTACGTGCTAAAACGTGGTTGCGCTCTAAAACGTGGTAGCGGCCCTGCGTCTCAAAGTCATTCATCATTCATGGCTGAAATTGTACACTACTGTATTCTGAGGTCCGGTACTGCTGGTTTTAGACTGCATAAACAACATTGAATCCGCTTGGAAGGGAGTGACAGAAAAAAGTGTATGCAAGGCATATGGAAAAAATGCCTAAAACGTTTTGTGAACAATGTTGCAGTTTTTGAGAAAGGTGAACATGTTGATGCCATAAATAAAACAACTATGGAACTTGCTAAAGTGCTTAATTTAGAAGTTGAGGTGGAAGATATTGAGGAATTAGTGCAATACAGGGAGGGAGAGCTAACTACCGAAGATTTAATAGAGTTGGAAGCACAGCAGAACCTAGCGGAGGAGGAAGAAGAAAATGAAAACATGGAAGAAGTACCAAAGAAGTTTACTGTGAAGGGATTAGCTGGTGTGTTCTCAAAAGTGAATGCAGCTATGTTCCAACTAGAGAGTATGGATCCGAATGTTGAACGATTCACAAAGGTGGAAAGACAAATAAATCAAGTTTTACAGTGCTATCGTGAAATATATGAAGAAAAAAAGAAAATGACAAAGCAGACCACTCTAAGTGGATACTTTTGGAAAGTTACACCAAGCACTACCAATGCTTCAATTTCTACTCCTTCTACTCCTGATAATAGCTCTGATGATGACACAGATGAAGATTTTGAAGGATTCGTTGACTAAAAAGATAGCCTGAATTCATTTTTTTTGTTTTTTTTTGTTTACTGTACAGTATTTTAAATATCCTTTTTCCTTCTGTACTGTACTTTGCTAACTTTATGTTCTGTAATACTGTACAACATTCCAGTACTGTGTGTAAATTAAAAAACCTATGCAAATTAAGACAAGTGGAAGTTTTCAGTTTGATCTTTCTTGTTGTTTTACTTATTCAGAATACTGTACATGTATTGTCAAATACTATGCATATACAGTACAGTACTGTATTGTACTAATGTAGTTCCTCCCTTAACGACCAATTCGCTTAACGACCAAGTCGTTGAAACGGAACTCGGTCGTTAAGCGAGGAATACCTGTATTACTAAAGTGATTATAACTGCTGCTCTGTGCAGGTCATCCCCCCTCTATGCCTGTATTTAGGATTGTGCCTGCCTCTCTGTGCAGGTCTGCCCCGCTTCTGTTTGTTGAAGTATAAAAGATTTGAGTTTGCTTTGATTCCATTCTCTTGTGATAAAGAGCTCCACTGTCTGTTCTATGGCATTTTGAATTCAGTAATTGTATTTGCCCCCACCACTTCCATCGGAAGGGCATGCTAAGCATTCACTATCTTTTCAGTGAAAAGCATTTCCTGATGTTGCTTTTAAGTTTACCGCCTTGCAACTTCATCGTATGCCTTCCAGTTTTACAACTTCCTCTTCTTTGAAAAAGGTTTGTTTGTTCTTTAATACTCTTTAAGTATCATATCTCCCCTGTCCCTCCTCTTCTGCATGGTATACATATTTAGGTCTTCCAATGTCTTCTGGCGCAGGCTCCAAATTATTTTGATTGCCTTCCTCTGAACCATTTCAAGTCTTTATATCCTTTGTGTGATATGGTCTTCAAAACTGAACACAATACTGGAGGCCTCACCAATGACTTGTACAAGGGCATTAAATAGCACCTCCTTTCTTCTGGTTATTGTTCTCTGTATGCAGCCCAGCATCCTTCTGGCTTTGACTACCACTATCTCACATTGTTTTGTCGCCTCAAGATTCTCAGATACTAGCACTCTGAGGTCCTTCTCCTGTTCTGTGCACACTAACCTCTCACCCCCTATTGCATACAATTCCTTTGGATTTCTGCATCCCATGTGCTTGACTCTGTACTTCTTCGCATTAAATCTTAACTCCTCAGTATTAGGTCATTCTTCGAGTGTTTGTAGATCTTTTCTTATGTTGTCCACATCCTCCAAAGTGTCCATTCTATTGCAAACTTTTGTATCATGTGCAAAACGGCAGACTTTTCCTTTCAGTCCTTCTGCAATACCACTCACAGATACATTGAACAATATCTGTCCCAGGACCGATCCCCTGAGGCATGCTACTATGCACCTTCCTTTCTTCTGATTGAGTTCCATTTACCACCACCATCTGTCTTCTATCAGTCAACCAATTTCTGTTCCAGTTCAATACCTTGAGACCCATCCCCAGTCTGCTCAATTTATTGATAAACCTCCTATGAGGAACAGTATCAAAGACATTGCTGAAATCTAGATAGATCACATCCATCGCATGCCCTTGATCTAGTTCTCTGGTCACCCTGTCAAAGAACTCAATCAGATTTGTTTGGCATAATCGTCCTTTGGTAAAACCATGTTGCCTCAGATCATGCAACCTATTGGTTTTGAGGAAGTCTACTATTTGCTCTTTCAGGAGCTCCTCCATTACTTTCCCTGCCATAGAGGTAAGGTTTACTGGCCTATAGTTTGTCACTTCTTCCATATTACCACTTTTGTGAAGAGGTACCACATCAGCCCTTCTCCAGTCCTGCGGAACCTCTTCTGTCTCCAAGGATCTATTAAACACATCCATTAAAGACCCTGCAAGATCCTCTCTGAGCTCTTTCAGTATCCTGGGATGTATCCGTTCCAGTCCCATGGCCTTGTCCACTTTCAGTTTTGCAAGCTGTTCAAGAACATTTTCTTTGAATGGTGTGATATCTACTCCATTCCCATTTGTAAATCATACATTGTCCTTCTCCAGGATTTTCTTTCATGAATACAGAACAGACATCTTTGTTTAGCATTTTTTTAAACCCTTTCTGATTGATGTGTTTTACCTTGGATTTTCTCAAAGCTAAAGGATAGTACAGCTTGTTACATCATCCCTTTAGCTTATAAGCCTTCTGGGGACAGAGAAATACCTTGAACTACTACTGGAGCAGTGTCAGCTAAATCCAAAAAAAAAGCAACCATATTTTGCACTAAAGATGGGTTTGAAGGCAGGGAGACCTGGCTTACCTTATGTTACAAGGCTAGGGGATATTTTAGCAAGGACAAACGCTGGTACAAAACCATAGCGGAAATATATCTGCTTCACCAATCTTTGTGTGGCAATGTCCCTTTAGAAGGGAAAACAGATCTAAATCTTACAGCAGTTTCCAAAACAACTCTCCGTGTGCATACTAAACACATCTCCCTCCAAGTTTCAATCCTGTTTGAGTGTTGCTAAAAATCATTCCCTGAAAGTGTCTAAGCCTGCCTATCCATTAAATATCATTTTGATCTGTCAAATATACACAGGTGTATCCACTGGGAGTGTGCCACTGAAGCAGACAAGCTTTTTAAGGTGAGAAAAGTTCACAAGCAGTCTTTAGTTGTTTTTGTCAACTGTACCTCCTGAGCGACAGTAGAATCCAATAGGCTGTTACTTGTATATTAAGGACATTGATTTGTCTTTTTTTTTATAATTTGAAGCAGTCCTTCATAAATTTATGATGTACAGGGAAAAAAAAAACAAACCTCCAGTATATGAGGCATGCTTCAGCTCCACATTTCTTGTGAAGGCAGCTTCAGGGTTTACATTGGACTTTTGAAAAATTCCTCATGAATTAATAAACCCGAAATCTAGCCAAAGCTTCCTTCATGAGAAACATGCAGGTGCTGAAATTGCCACATAATCAAATTTGTAGATTTGTTCTTCATATTGTTCCTCTTTGTATCTAAGTCCAATTACCAACTGCAAATGAAAGAAACTGTGATTTCATAGCACACAAGTTGCACAGACGTCCCACTCCTGTCTTCAAATAGTGTTTTGGAATACGAAGGAAGACCTCCCTCCTTCCTCCCCATTCTGTTGGAAATCCACCGCTTGCCCCAGGACGAGCACTGTGGAACCTGTGTCTTTTGGGGAAACTGCTAGATACATATGACCTAGATTGGCCACTGTTGGAAACAAGATACTGGGCTTGATGGACCTTGGTCTGACCCAGTATGGCATTTCTTATGCCATATCTCTATTAATAAATCACTTAAGGTCCTTTTAACTAAAGCGCCTAAGCATTTTGTGCTTTATGTGCTTAACCACACATTCAGTTTTGTTTCTTAAGTGCAATTGTCCTGTGCTGTCAAGAATATACTCAACAGCTACCTCACTGAAACATCCCTTACCATGCATTTAAGGTCATTCACAGTTCCCCCCAGTCACACTTTGTGCCACCTGCAGACGTTGCATTAAGTGCACGGGCGCTAACTGCAACATTGAGAGCATGCAGCAAGTACTATGTGCTAATTGCAATGTGCAGTTCCCACCGACTCTCTGCTCATAACATTCCCATTCCTTACCCTAGTGCAGGGGTGGGCAATTCCGGCCCTCGTGCACCACAATCCAGCCTGGTTTTCATCTGTCAACAAACCAAGAGACTCTTTAGCATGTCCAAAAGCTCAAAGGACACCATGCAACACTGTACCCACCATCTTGACCCACAGGAATTTGCGGACTATATGAAAACAAAAAACGCCACTTAGACCTGCTCCATCATACTACAGACAGATGACCAAGATGTGAATGAGCAACTTCAAGCCTGGGAGGACTTTAGCATACCAAGTAGAGGAAATAATACATGGACTCAACACAACAACCTCACCATCAGACCTATGCCCAGTGTCTTGGATAAAACTCACAAGAAGCCAGCTCTCCCATTATACTCACAAAATCGTCAAAGATTCACTCCAACAAGGATACATTTAATTTAATTTTATTTTATTTATTTAACATTTCTTCTATACCGCGCTATTAAAATCAGCGCGGTGTACATTGAACAAAACATACTGCAATGCATACAGGCAACATTGAGTTTACAAAGAACAGGGAAAAATAACACATGGGATAACCGGGAGAACTATGTACAGATTAACTTTATACTATATACTTTAAACTATATACAATACTCTAAACTCGTTTGGATATTGTAAGTGATTTTGTGTGGATGGTGCAGGTTATCATGTGGGCTATCGTGTAGGCTAACCATTTTCTGGTTGTATTAGGGTGCTAAGGCGTCTGGGGTATGTGGGAAGCTTGCTAGATGTGTGAATGTCCGGGATGACTTCTGGGTAACATTTTGTGAACAGATGGTGTTTCAAGGCTTTTACATGCCGCAATCACTCAAGTATGCCATGATACGACCAATATTTAAAAGCAACAACCTAAGCCCATCTGAACCAAAATCATACCGTCCCATCTCCAGCTTACCATTCCTTGCAAAAATTGTTGAAAAGACAGTGCGGCTGGAAGTGACGTCACCGACTGAGATGGCTGCCTGAACACGGAGTTCTCTTCGGAACGAAGAGAAATTTAGCAAAAAGAAAGAGCAGTAGGCGCCCCCACCGTAAGCAATATATCTGTAGAGGCAGCAATAATAATCGCTACAATGTCAGCCCGCAAAAAGTTGGAGAAATATCAATCCTCCTATGCGGCCTTGACACTGTCCGCAGAAAGCAGTGAGAGAGACGAGGCGGAGATGGCGGAGGAGCCCGCGAATGCTGCAGAACAGTGCACGCGGGGAGACCTGTGGCACTGGTGTTGGGAAATAAAAACAGAGGTGGTCGGGGTAAAGAATGAGATGAAAGACTTACTATCTGAATTTAAGCAGGATTTGCTTGCACTGGGGCAGCGAGTGGATCAACTGGAGGAGCACGTGGATGAAGTGATCGTGGTGGCACAGACTACCCATCGTATGTACAGCACGTGGCAAACTGAGAGTGGGGAGCTGAGAGATAAAATAGAAGACCTTAAAAATCGATCATGCCGGTGTAACATTCGGATACGGGGGGTCCCAGAAGGAGATCACTATAAGCAAGCGAATCAAGTAGTCTGAGAGATCTGCACGGCCCTGTTGGATGAAGGAATTCAGGAGGAGCTGGCAGGAAAATGAGAGATTGGCTTGGAAAGAGCTCACAGGGCCTTAAGATCTCCAGTGGGGAACCGTCCTAGAGATATTATTGCCTGCCTGACTAGTTTTCCATTGAAGGAGGAGATAATGAGAAAGGCGGCAAATAAAGGCAAATGGCAATGGCACGGTGAAACCATTGAAATCTTTCAGGACTTGGCCCCCTCAACCTTACTGCGTAGAAAGGGGATGCGGCCAGTGACGGAGTATTTGCAGCAGGAAGGAATTAAGTATAAATGGCTGTTCCCTTTCGGGCTCCAGTTTGAGATAGGTGGAGAGCTCAAAAGAGTAAAAACTTTTATCAGAGGCATGGCTGAGTTTGGAGAAGGTCAAAGCTCCGAATTTACCTCGGACCCGAGCACAGCCGGAGGCACTGGGGCAAGAGAGCGACCAGTCTTCACTGTTAGAGAGATTGAAGTGGCAACGGATCCCGAATGGAGGCCGCCGCCTGCACCGTTTGTCTGGACCTCTCCTGGCAGAGTGAGACAGGAAAGAAAGAGGGACTTGGACTTACAACTTGAACTCGGTGTCGATTGTGATTTGGGAGTATCTGGAGGTTTTGATCTGTGTGGAGATGGGAGAAGACTCCTGGCTTTGAGTGGAGAAGGAAGCGGAGAAGCTAGCTGGATGGACATTGAGCTTTCCCCCTCCACTATTCAGATCTGATAGATTATTTCATGCATGTGCGTTATAGTTGAAATATGTATTCTTGTGGGCGTTAGAGTAAAGGTTAGCTGTGTTAGCTGCAGCATTCTGAGGTAGCAGGGCTTAGTTAGGAAGGGAAGCATGGAGGGGGAGTTTGGTGGGGGGGAGGAAGAGGACAATAGAGGGGGGTCAAGGGGTGAGGGTAAGCATTGGGTGGCGGGCGGGGGCATTAGTAAGGGAAAGAGTATAGGATGGGAGGAGATTTACAGGGGGGGCCTTAAACAAAAGGGGTCCCGGGAGGTGCGTTTCTTCCTCAAGAAGGAGCCACAGGGGGTGACCTGTGGGAGACAGAAGGGGTAAAACAGGGGGATAAAGGGGGGAGGGGAAGAGGGGAACTCAATATGGGGAGGGACGGGAAAGGAATGAGTTGGAGTTGGGGGAGGGGGGATGGTGGGTGGAAGGACACCACGCCACGAGCTAGCAATGGAGCTTGGCCTTCAGTTCCCTTTTGATGGCAGGGCTTAAAGTGGGATCTTTGAATGTGAGAGGGTTAAACACACCGCAAAAGAGGAAGGCAATGTTTACAGAGGTGCAAAGGGGAGGATGGCAAGTAGTTTTTTTTACAAGAAACTCATTTACTGCCAAAGGATGAATATTTGTTAAGACATGGGACTTATACTCAAATCTGGTTCAATGCAGAAGGAACACATAAAAAAGCAGGAGTGGCACTTATGATTCGGCGGGATGTCTCCTTTCAACTAGGGGGAGTGGTAAAGGGGGTGAAAGGCCGGGTACTATTAGTTTGGGGGGAGTTAAATGGGCAGGAAGTCACCTTTCTTAATGTGTATGATCCGAATGACTCCCAGTCTAGGTTCTGGAGTACTTTATCACTGTGGATGAAAGATAAAGTACATGGGGCACTGTTAGTGGGGGGAGACTTCAATGAGGTATTGAACCCACAAAGGGATAGATCACAGTCGAGCCAGAAAGGAGGCACTACAGGAAGGGAACAACTGCTGGATTTGGTGAAGCAGTATCGATTATATGATCTTTGGCGACAGGTGCACCCCCAGGATATAGACTATACTTATTATTCCCCTGTGCATCACAGTTATAGTAGAATTTATTTTTTTTGGGGGGGACAATTATTGGACTCAACGGCTCCTTCGGGCAGAAATAGATCCCATAATTTGGACGGATCATGGCCCGATTTGGGTGGAATTCGGGGGGGGAAAGGGATAAAGCAGGTAGATCTTTTTGGCGGCTTAATGAAAGCCTTTTACAGGATAAGGAAGTGATACAGAGTCTGGAAGAGGAAATTCGTGAATATCTTAGAATAAATGACACAGAGGAGATAGCATATGGGATGGATTAAAAGCTGTGTTAAGGGGGAAACTAATACAATGGGCATCCCGAAAAAAAAAGGAGCGGGAAGGTAAAATCAATTAAAGAGCGATATCACTGATTTGGAACAGCGTCATAAACGAGGGGGAGGAGTACGGGTTAGGGAAAAATTGGAAAAGGCAAGAACAAAATTAATTTCTTTACAGATTGCCACCCACCCACTCCCTGGACCTTGAGGGTTTCAGGAGGGGCTGGCCTTGGTTGCCCTTGAGGGTTAAGGTTGTAGTTGTGTGGTGCTCAAGTAGTAAGGCAAGGCAAAGAAAATTTCTTTTGTGAGGTTTATTTCTCCCGCTCCGGAGTTCAAATGCAGCAGACGTAAATTAAATAATGTAGCACAAAAACAAGACTGAGAAACTTAACTAAACAAGGCTTTTTACTGCTAGGTTAAATGTCCATTCTGGATCACATTCATTTGTCATGTGACCTCTTTTCAATAACGTAACAGAAACTCTGGTAACAGCAATGCTCCTGAATTGCACACAATATGCTTTCACTTATTCTCTTCACATAAGCTTCTTTAGCATAGCAATCAGTGAGGTAACTTTGTTATATTGCTTCATAAAACATTGGCAAGCATATCACTTAAATGTCCTTTTGAATCACACATGTAGAGCAGTCCATCGGGACTTCCTGCTCTGTAGCCGGTAGAGAAATTAAAGGCATTTCTTCCTCACAGCTGCTTATGGGCTTTGCTACGTTATGAGGAGAAACTGCTCTGCTCTTAAGGAACTCCCTGAATTCAGTGAGAAGTAATTCAGCCTGTGTATTTTCTGAGCTAAGCTGAGAATATCCTCCTTCAGGTAAATGCTTATTTAAAGTTCTTATCTCTTGGCAATTATCAGTGCTTTTACTTGGACAACAGTTCAGCGTGTAAGCATTTCCCTTCCCCCACCTATCTCCACATGAAAGTGCAGGGTAAAACGCTTCAGCTGTGCTTGGAGAGTCTCTCAGAGTGTTAAAAGGAAAACATTCAGGCTTCTCTTGGCTTAACCAATTACTACCAAACTTTCTGCCTTTGTCCTGTCTTTCACAATTAAAGTTCACTCTTTCTGGCTTCCCACTGTTAAGCTTGCTAGCCGTTCCAAACCCACCAGATACCTTGTGCTGGGGCTTCTTCCAGGGTAATTCTTTATCCTTCTGCCTCCTGTTCCAAGGTTCTGCTTGGTCCTTTAAACTCCTGAGCTGTAGCCTTGGGTCTCTCAGTGCCTTTGAATTCTTCTGCTTACAGAAGTCTTTCTCTGCCCCTGAGTCTCCCAGCTGCTCAGTGGTTCTCTCTCCAACGGTTCCTGTTCCTGGTCATCTGACCTGTCCTCGTCCAGGTGCTTGTGTCCTGACTCCTCCTCTTCGCCTTGCTCCTGGTGCTCGTGCTCCTCTAACTGTTTCTGTTTCTCAGTTCTTAACAAGCTGGCTGAGTACTGCACTGCCCGCCTCCTGCTTGGGCATGCCCAATCAGGGACTTGGCTTCTCTCCTGCCTTGAGGTGAGGTGTGGTTCCTGATTAGCTCTGTGTTTTTTTCTCTCAGAAGAGAAAATCCTGCATTCCCTTGCAGTACCGGTTCTCTCCACCGGATCACTATCAGTTTCCATTGCTTCATAAGAGTCTCCTATGTCACAAGATGGAATCCATTAATTACCAATTACGAAGGGTCAATCAACACTACTACGAATTCAATAACAAAGCCAGTACACTATTAGCTAGGACGTTTCGGGATAGGGAGAGGCGCCCCACTATAATAAAAATGAAAGGGTCTGGAGATCAATTACATTTTCAAACTAAAGAAATTAGAGAACAATTTGTACAGTATTACACTACTTTATACTCTAGTGAAGGGGAGGGTACAGCAGAAAAGGCAGGAGAATATCTGACGGGGGGGGGGATCTCCCGGAAATATCTGAATCAGATCGGGAAAGATTGAATCGGAATGTGGGGTTGGAGGAAATACTCCAAGTAATAAAAGGGCTGGGATTAAATAAATCCCCAGGATTGGATGGGTTCTCAGCAATCTTTTATAAAAAATTTGGGGCACAATTGGCACCGGTTTTACAAAGGATATATAACGATGTGTTGCAGGGATTCCCTCTGGCTCCGTCGATGCAACAGGCAGGGATCTCGGTCCTGGCAAAACCGGGTCGTGATCCAACATTGTGTGGTTCATATCGACCGATATCTTTGCTGAACACGGATGGAAAAATCTTAGCAAACAGATTGAGGAGTGTCCTACCCTATATTATACACCCGGATCAGACTGGGTTTATTCAAGGACGGAGCACGGGGGACAATATTCAGAGAGCACTACAGGCCATATGGGTTGCCCGGCAGCAAAAACAAGGCTTATTAGTGTTAGGGGTCGATGCTGAAAAAGCTTTTGACCGCGTAGAGTGGAATTTTATGTTTGAAGTGCTGAATAAAATTGGTATCGGGGTTAATATGATGAAATGGATAAAAGCATTATATGCTAATCCCATAGCCACGGTTAAAATCAATGGGAAATATTCTGATTTTTTCCAATTAAAATGGGGTACCCGACAGGGTTGTCCACTATCCCCTCTATTATTTGCATTAACTATGGAACCGTTGGCAGGGAACTTAAGACATAACTGTGATGCCAGGGGACTGCAGATAGGCGATACTGAGCACAAATTAGCATTATTTGCGGATGATATGTTACTGTTTATCACACATCTGTTGCTATCCTTACCAAATTTTATGATAGAATTGAAGCGATTTGGGACAGTTGCAGGTTTCAAAATAAATTGGGACAAAACTGAGGCTTTGAACATCAACTTACAAGCAGATCTGGTGCGGCATTTGCAAGGGTGTTACAAATTTCGTTGGGCCTCTAAATCGGTCAAATATCTTGGGGTGCACCTGACCAGCGATCCGGACGGCCTGTATGGGGCTAACTATCCTTCGCTGATCGGACAGATAGAAAGGGATTTGGGAAAATGGAATAAGGAGGAAATCTCCTGGTTGGGTTGGATAGCAGTAATCAAGATGTCGGTCTTGCCTCGGCTGTTACACTTTTTTCAAGTATTGCCACTTAAAATCCCACGAATTGTATTACAAAAGCTGCAATGGAAGTTATTTATTTTTGTATGGAGACATCTCCCCCCACGCATAGCTAGAAAGGTTTTATATAGTGCAAAGGAAAAGGGAGGCTTGGGGATGCCAGACATTGCAGATTACTATTTGGCTGCACAAATGCGACAGGTTATGGAATGGAGGGAGCCGGTAGCCTCTAAGTGCTTTCTCTCTCTTGAACAACAGGGGGTACCTGAATATGGGTTGCATTATATACCGTGGTTGCAAAAGGGCCTTCTTCAAAGCGACTGGACAAAGAATCCCTATATTCGCCACCTAAGGTGTGAATGGCAAAGAGGGTGGAGCAGGGTAAATAAGAAACCGGGGATATCTTTGCTGGCTCCATTTAGGGCCACTCCTGCTTTTGGACCAGGAAGAGATGGAATATTTAAGGATTGGGAGGCGCGGGGCTTAGATGTCTTCGTGAAATTGACGGAGGCCGGCAATATTAAAACCTTTAAGCAGTTAAAGAGGGAATATCATTTAGAGAATAGAGACTTCTTTGCCTATTTGCAAGTAACCCATTATTTACGTCAGAAAGTTCCTAAGGCAAGGTTACAGGAGGGATTGAATGATATGGAGGCTCTCTGGTTGGGCCATTCTCAATCTCGGGGACTGATCCGTGGGCTATATCTCAGTTTATGCTCGGCCAAGGGGACAGAGGATAAGTTTAATTATATGAAGGAATGGGAGAAAGATTTGGCAGTGGAGTGGGATGGGGATTGCTGGAAGAAGATATATGCAATAGCTGCAAAATCATCTATATGTACCACGATTCAGGAAAATGCATATAAAATCTTACTGAGATGGTATTACACCCCGGTCCGGTTTCATCAGATGTTCCCGGAGGTGTCAGATCAATGTTGGAGGGGTTGTGGAGCCCGGGGAACACATGTGGTGGGACTGCCCCCCGATAAAATTGTATTGGACAAAGATTCGGGATCAACTCGGCATGATTTTTGGGATGACACCCAAATTATGTCCCCAGCTGTTTCTGTTGGGGAGGTGGCCAGATAACCTCTCTAACAAATGGCATAAACCCATGCGGGCATGTTTGATTGCAGCTAGATGCGAAATAGCTTGGAAATGGAAATTAAGCGGGGTGCCTGAATTGTCACACTGGACCCTCAGATTATGCAAGGTGTTGATGGTCAGGGAGAGAAATTTGATAAGCAGTGGACGTTTTTATTGCTCCATTTGCACCTAGAAGATAGATAGTAAATATAAGGGGAAGAGGGTAGGATTGGGAATGGGGTGGGTTTGACCTATATGCAATAATATTGGGAGGGGGGAAGGTTTAGGGGAATGAGGGCAACTTCAATGTTTAATTTGATTGGTTTCTTGGTTCTCTGTATCATGGGTGATAAGGTGGGGTGAGCAATGTTAAGATAATGTATGTTAAAAAATAACAAAAATTATTAATAAAGATTAAGTTATAAAAAAAAAAAAAGATAAGAGTGCAAAGGCAGCTTCAGGACCATATTGACATATATGCCCCAATGGACATTCATCAGCATGGCTTTAAACCACAGCACGGTGTGGAAAGGCTATTCACTTCCCTCTTTGACAACCTCTTAAGAGGCATAGATAACAAAGAATGAATTCCTACTAGTGTTCATAGATATCTCAGCAGCCTTTGACACAGTGTCCCACACCAGATTACTGCAGCACCTGCAGCAGATAGGGCTACGCAAGAACACCCTGAAATGGTTCACCACCTACCTGGAAAATCGAACCCAACAAGTCAAATGCGACCAAAAGAAATCATTGCAATTCCCCGTCATGCAGGGTCTGCCCTGTCATCAATGCTCTTTTAATACATACATCCAGCCCATATGCAACATCATCAAATGACACAAACTCCAATATCACATATATGCTGACGACATCATGGTGTATGCCCCAATCAACCTACTAGCACTTAACAACATAACAATAACAAAATGCCTTGAAGACATGAATGCCTGGCTCACAACCAATAGCATGACAGTCAACTACGATAAAACCGAGGCAACGTTCGTCACCAGGAACCCCAACTTCATCCCACCACAGACTATCAACATTCTAAACAAACTTATTGTAGTCAAGGATGAAGTTAAGTACCTGGGCATCACAAACGACAGAGCACTGAACTTGAAATCTCACATCACCAAAACTGCGAGCAAGGCCTATCAACGTCTGAGGACCATAAGAAAGATCAAGCCACTACTCTGCCAAGATCACTTCCGCACAGTGTGCCAAGCACTCATTACTCCTCTACTTGATTACGGAAACTTGTTATATCAAGGCCTCCCTCAGCAGACCTTACACCCACTCCAAATGGTGCAAAACACTGCAGTACGCATCATTACTGACACTCCAAGAGCTGAGCACATCACCCCCATCTTACAGCAGCTACACTGGCTCCCAATGGTAGCCAGAGCAAATTTTAAAACAATCCTGATCATCTTTAAAATCATTCACTATCTCTCGGCAAATGTACTCCAAGATATCATAACAAGGGATATCAGTAATAGACCGAGAAGGACTAATAATGACAACATGATCAGCACGCCTGCAGGTTACCACAAGACTAAGCAAAATACTTCAAGAAGAGCTCCATCACTAATGGCATCCACACTATGGAACTCCCTCCCAACGTGCCTAAGGGCACTAGTAGACATCACAGACTTCCGCAAGGCCCTTAAAACACTGCTCTTTACAGAAACTTATGAGCAAACAGATAACACAAACGGAACTGCAACTACCCCCCCCCCCCAACTCAATACCTAATCATCCCAACCAGACTTAGGAACTCAGTGTATAGTGTTGTGAAGTACCCTCATGCAAACTGTAACCCACCAATTGTGCTGTCTAAATGTTGCTAAATACTCTCATGTTAAATGCTGTGAAGTACCCACATGTTAAATGTAACCCTCCAATGTGATGTAACCACTTTGATTGTAGGATAAGGTGGTATACAAATCTGTCTAAATAAATAAATATTGGTTTGCATCCACTGCCTTCCATTGTATGGAAATAGGCCCATGAATATTCATTAGGGACATCATGAAAACCAGGCTGGATTGTGGTGCACGAGGGCTGGAATTGCCCACCCCTGCCCTAGTGCATGGGAATTAGCTCACGGCAACAGTTACTACAGCTCCATGCTAACTGTGTATTAGCGCACTTTAGGAAAAGGGTTCTTTTTATCCGAGGACAGCTGATGACAAAGCAAACAGCTCCATGTAGAAATGACGCCTATTCTCTGGAATGCATACATAGGAGATGTTGGTCAGGTTCCTCTGGGACCCCACGCCATAGACTTACAATCTGCTATGGATTGGACAGTAAATACAAAGGTTCTTGCAGGGGCTCATATGCACAAGCGTGATCATCTTTTCCTTTTCTTCTTTTGGAAAGTAGGCTAAAATTCTTGTCCCTTATTTTGGAATAAATATTCACTTCATGTGTAGAAATATAATCACCATAATAGCTTCAAGTCTGTACTCCATGAACAAATATGTAATAACTAAATCTCTTTCCGTTTCCATCAGAAAGACATTTATTTATTTACAAGGATTTAAACCACTTTTGATAATAAAAAGTCAAATCAAAAGGATGTACAAAAAAAAAATACAAAGAACAAAAAAAATACCCAACAGGAAAAGTAGCAAGAAATCCCACCCTTCCCCTAGTACTCAACATCAACCCCCAGCAACCATGGAGTTAATGTGTTTATAAGAGCTTCTGTTTAGGTCTTTGTATGTTCCACATCACCTGCTATCTGCTATTATTAAACATTTTCTATAGTGCAGCAAGATAGATACACTTTTTTTAAGATGCATAGAAAAGACAGTCCCTTTTCAATAGAGTTTACACTCTAGGCCAGGGATTCTCAACCCAGTTATTGGGACAAACTTAGCCAGTCGAATCTTTGGAATAACTGCACCGACTATAGACGAGAGAGATTTGCATGCAATGGAGGCTGTGCATACACATCTTAAATGCATATTCACTGTGGTTATCCTGAAAACCTGACTGCCTAGGTGTGTCCCGGGGACTGGGTTGAGAAACCGTGCTCTAGTCCAGTGGTTCTCAATCCAGTCCTCGGGGCACACCCATCTAATCATGTTTTTGGGATATCCACTATGAATATGCATGAGACAGATTTGCAAGCACTGCCTTCTTGGTATGCAAATCTGTCTCATGCATATTCAGAGTGGCTATCCTGAAACCTGATTGGATGGGTGTACACCAAGGACTGGACTGAGAACCACTGCTCTTGTCTTGATGTAAACTTGCAGATGGAGAAACTTACAACAAAGCAAAATACTTCCCGAGGAGTGTTCTCAAATGACTTGACCCTTGTTTCACGTTTACAGGAAACCTGGAAAATAAAGTACAAATCACATGTGACCTTCTTTAGCTCCATGGATAAGGTCTTATTTGTACATGAGCACTCATATTGGTTTATTAAAGTTCTTAAAATGTCAGATTTCTCATTTGAAATTTAGTGAAAAGTATCATAAAGCAAATTTATATTTAGAAGGTTCTTAGTATCAATTTTAGCAACATAGCCTAATGTGTTTGTTAGATTATATATAAAGGAGTGGATTGTTTTGGGGGGAGGGGGGGTTTGGAATTACAGGGATACATGTATATAAGCAATTAACACAAGTAAATACGTGCATAAAAGCATACCAGATATCTTGAAAGCCTTTCAACCTTATGGTTTCCTCATGTGGAGCAGATGTAAATAGCTTAAAATGGGCTCCAGTATGTTTTAGAATGACAGACTGTTTAACATTCTCACGTTTATCACCACAAAACATGGAAGAAACCTCGAGGTGCTCAGCTGGGCAACAGATTCTGATGGCAGATGAGAGCCATAAGGCTCACTGAGTCTGCTCGGTTTCATTCCTGGTGGAGTGTCACATAAACAGTTGATCTTCTGGCTTTCCTCCTCACTGCTATACTTAGCCCAGACTTTCCTGAATCAGTTTCTCTCTACCAGTTCCATTTGGAGGCCCTCTGCCACTTGTCCGAGGAAGAAATCTCTCCTAATAGCGGGAGGCTGTTTCTGTCTTACCTCTGGACTCTCCTCTGCTAGAACATTCTTTCCTCTGAAAATGTTTGCTTTCCACATATTTATATCTTTGAATTATTTGAATGTTTCATATCCAAAATATATGGGTTCTTTAAATTGAATTTCATATGGCTTTTGCTATAGGATCTAGTATTTTGGAACCTTTTTCTCTGCTTTAACCCTGTCTATATCCTTTCAGAGGTAACTGGATTCTGTTCTAGAGCAGAGGTTCCCAATCTGTCTGGTTGTGTGGGCCCCTTATTAACCTCCAAAACATTCAGAGATCCCCAATTCATCCTCACCACTCTTCTGCTGAGTGTCTAGCCAGTCTCTATGAATCTCTCTTCCCCTCAATCCTCACCGGCCTCTTTTTTTCCTCTTCTGTGTCCTGCAAACCCCTATAATGGTCTCATGGACCCCCAGGGGTCTGCAGATCACAGGTTAGGAACCCCTGTTCTAGAGGATGCCTCTGCAAAAGCCCGCATGTAAGCACAGTCTCGTCCCTTTTTCTACTCCGCACCCTTCTGACTACAGCCTTATTACGATGTTCTCTACTATTTTTAATTTGCAGTAACTCGCACCTTTTCAGGGGTAGCTGAAGGCAAGTTACATTCAGGTACAATAGAGTTCCCTGCGCCAAAGGGCTTACAATTGTTTATACCTGAGGCAATGGAGAGCAAACTGACTTTGCCCAAGGTCACAAGAAGCATCTGGTGGATATGAACCTCGGCTACCCTGGTTCTGAGCCTTGCTGCTCTAATCATTAGGCTTCTCCATTCCATACATTTGACATAATCAGATACAAGGTTTCTCTCTGGGGTAATGTCTCCAAATGGGTTAGTACTGTGCAAATCAGAAGAAGAATGAACCATACCCATAAACCAGGGTATGTTGGCAATAATCTCAGTCAAATTTACTGCTAGTGCTTGAAGAATTTGCATTGTGTTGGCGCCTCTCTGAATCCTTATGG
Organism: Ichthyophis bannanicus; assembly: GCA_033557465.1. Taxonomy (NCBI): domain Eukaryota; kingdom Metazoa; phylum Chordata; class Amphibia; order Gymnophiona; family Ichthyophiidae; genus Ichthyophis; species Ichthyophis bannanicus. Next base: position 109,435,403 of record CM066049.1, on the reverse strand, counting down.
TGTAATGTGCAAGCATCGTATCAAGGTGCACTTGGAAGGGTTTGTTTGTTTTAATCAAGATGGTGCTGCCTAGTACAACTGAATTTCTGTACCTTTTGCATTTTCTTGGTTTATTTATTTAAAAAACATTTCTATCCCGCCATTTGCTAAAATGCATCCAAAGTGGCGTACAATTAGAAAAGGCCCGAAGACCCTAATGTAGAAAACACTAACGCCTCCCCCCCCCCCCCCCCCCCGCTCCTTAACATACTCTAACTGGGGAAACAAAAAGAAGGTCTTCACGTGTTAGAACTTTTCTTCTATGCATGTTAATTCATAGCTAGATACGCAGATAAGCAATTCGTACTTCTTCAACATGGCTCTGGCAGGAGAAGGCACAAGAGGCACCAATTCCGATTTACTTCTCTCAGGTCAGAAGCAGCACCCCCCCCCCCCCCAGCTGCTTATAGTGTTTACCTCCGGTGCACAGGGCACTGGAGCTGCACATGAGAAGTGAATGCTGCGGCTGAGCTGAGAGAGAGGAAGTCCAGGTTGGTACCACACCGAAGAAATAAAATCAGACGCGGTGCTTCCTACTCCTACAGGAGCCTGGCAACACAGGACCCAGTGCACTGTCTGTCCAGTAAAGCTGAGGAAGACTTTAGAGCAAACTGGACAAAGCAATGCCATGTCTTCAGATTCCGAGTACAAAGGTAGGAACCTTCAAAACTCAGCTACCATCCCGAATGAATTTGCTGCCTTGATAGAAATACATCCCTTTGGCTAGGCAAAATGGATCTTATAGTTTGAAAAGTCATTGCACGTTTTATTTTACTTATATGCTGCTATCGTTGCTTCCCCCTTTTATGTTAGATGTCTATATTCTGGAGTGAATATTTTTCTCAATTATTTGAAATGTACTTGTTTTGGAAAAATGACGAAAAGATGATTCTGGTAAAGGATTGTCCTAAAAACAAAAGGAGTGTGAGAGAAAATGCAGGAAAGACTTTCTACATCCATTTAATGGATCCGTGAGGGCCAAATGCAGAAACCCAGTATTACAGCCCTATGCTAAAACTCAGGAAAGGAATTCCTAACATTGTCTTATGCAGCAGTTTTGCTCTCCAACGCTGTAAGCAAACAGTATGCACATTAGTGCGGACCTTTTGTGCACAGCTTAACAAGGAGAGCAAGCCAGATGCATGTGCACAGGAGTCTGCATTGTTGTTAAGTGCCATCAAGTCTGTGTCAACTCATGGCGACCCTCTGGATAGTCATTTTAAATTGTGTTCGGTCTTCAGTCAGGCAGCTCATTGTTGAAAGACTGGCACCTGTAACTTCTGTTTTCTCCAGGACCAAGCAGGAAGTCAGTCCTCACATATGGGTGACGTCGGCGTCGACGGAGCCCCCATGTGGAACATTTCCCCAGCTTTCAAAGAAAGCCTTTGGGAATGCAGGTACGCATGCGCGGTCCCCTTCCCGCCCAAAGGTGCCATCTTGCTCAGTCTTCTTTTTTCCGCAGAGCCCTATGGACGCCTGTCCTTGTCACCTGTGAAAAAAGTTGATTTTTCAGCATTGGGTCGAGGTTTTTTCTTCGGTTCGACATCGGTTCCTTTCCCACCTGGACTCGGTACACCGGGGCCGAGCCCAGATCTCCTTTTTCGGTTTTTGTCCTTAGAGACTGCGTTCGCGCCTTTTTTCTTTCCCTGGCAGCCCAATTTTTTGATCTTGCAGGGGCCCTTTTTCCCCCCCGATGGCTGCCAGTAGCTTTAAGAAGTGTGATTGGTGCAAGAAACTGATGTCTCTCACCGACACACACGACTGTTGCCTCTGGGGCCTGGGGCCAGACCATGATTCTACGGTCTGTAGTCCCTATGGCAAAATGTTTTCCAAGGCATTACAGAGCCGTCAGCACCAGTGTGAGAGGATCTTCTCCGAGTCTGCCTCTGGACGGGTCTGGACTTCGTCAGAGGCCTCGACGTCTCGAGAGTCTGACCCCGAGCATCGGCGGGGCTCCTCTGAAAAGGAGTCCCCCTCGAGGGAGCACTGAAGGAAGAAGAAACCCGCGAGGGCGGCATCGGTGGACGCTCTTGGCTCCTCGAGGGCCAGCTCGCATAGCCCCGATCGCCGTCCCGGGTCTTCGGAGTCGGAGAGGCCTGCAAAGCATCCTCGTGTAGAGTTGGAGGCCCCAAGTCACGTGAGTACTGTAGTCCTCGTGGACTCTCCTCCGGGGGAGCCGCCGTCGGGACCCGAGTTGGAAGCTGCTAGGTCTCCTGAGCTCGGACTCAGGTTGACAGCCTTGGAGAGCAGACTATCTGCCTTCATGGAGCAGCAGCGGGTGCTGATCGCCGGTCTCACCGGCGCATCTGCCCCGACCACCGGGACATCGACGTCCAAGTCGACCCTGGTGGCCGAGCCGATCCTCGAGACCATGCGATCTCGAGTCGATCCTCGGCCGAGGTCACCCTCGGCCTCCCGTTCGGGACCGAGGTCGTCGACACCGGTTCCCTCGGCGTCAGGGCGGATGGCGTCGGTGCCCGCCCACTCGGAGCCGCTCGATTCCTCCTCGGAGGAATCGGCTTGGGAAACGGAGGAGGAGGAGTCCCCAGACAACTTCCAGACTCGGTGCGTCCCTTTGGACTCACCGGGATCCGAGCCTCGGACAAGATCCCCCCAGGAGGATACCAGGTTCTCGGATTTTGTAAGGGACATGGCCAAAGCATTGGCATTCCCTGTGGATCCCGAGGAGGAGCCTCGAGCCGAGGAGCTCGAGGCTCTGCAGTATGACTCTCCTCCCAAGGAGGCCTTTACTGTCCCGGTTCCTCCGATGCTGGAGCGGTTGCTCTTCCGCATGTGGGAGGGGCCGGCCTCGATGCCGGTTCTAAGCAAGCGGGTCGATTCCATCTATCGAGTCCGCAAGAGCCCCGGGTTTCAAAAGGCACAGCTACCGCACCACTCCATGGTTGTGGAATCGGCCATGCATTGCCTGAAGAGTCAGAAGATGCACTCCTCGGTGCCCCCCGGCAGGGAGGTCCGGAACCTGGATGCCCTCGGTAGAAAGTGTTTCCAGAGCTCTATGCTTGCTTGTCGTGTCCAGACCTACCAGCTGTACATGGGCATGTACCTCTGAGACCTGGCAAAGGAGATTGCCGGGTTCTCTGCTGGTCTGTCCGAGGAACCTTTGCAGAGGTTCAAGGCCTTGTCTTCTGGTATTCGGGAGTGCTCGAAGTTTATATCTCGAGCAGCCTACGATGGATTTGAAGCTTCGGCCCGGGTAGCAGGGGCCGGCATCGGTGCACGCAGCCAGGCCTGGCTACAATCCTCGGACCTCGAGCCATGGGTACAGGACAAGTTGGTCGATGTCCCTTGCCGAGGTGAGAACCTCTTTGGCAAGCCCATGGAGAAAAAGGCTGCAGAACCCGAGACCGAGACTCTTACCCGGACGAGGCTGTCCAGGAAAACCTCTGCCCCTTCTCAGAAGAAGAAGGGCTTGGGGAAAAAGACCTTTTACCCGAGAAAGACCACTGCCTACAAAACCTACCCTCACTACCAGGCCTCTGCAGCTCCCCAACAGGGCCAGCAGGCCAAGGGGCAGGGTCATGGGCCCTGTAGGCAGAAGGCCCCCAAGCCTCCTACTCCGGCTCCTGCTCAGCAGGGAGGGGTTTTTTGACTATGCCAGCATAGCCTCTCCTCCTCTCCAGGGCACAGGAGGTCAGCTGACCCTGTACGCAGACAGGTGGCCAGCCATTACAGGGGATACTTGGGTGTTAAGTATCATCCAAAGGGGCTATCTGCTCCACTTCACCCAGATACCCCCCTCCTACTTTCCAGGGGAGCATCCAGGACCCCCTCTGCACAGAAACTTACTCCTTCAGGAGTTGGAAGGTCTACTAAGGGACCAGGGGGTGGAACCGGTGCCTCACCACCTGGAAGGGCAAGGCTTCTACTCGAGGTACTTCCTGGTACCAAAAAGAACAGGAGGCCTCAGACCCATCCTCGACCTGAGAAATCTGAACAAGTTTCTGGAGAGGGAAAAGTTCAAGATGCTTACCCTTGGAATCTTACTGCCCTACCTCCAGCAGGGAGATTGGCTATGCTCCTTAGACCTGAAGGATGCTTATACTTACATCCTCATCTACCCAAGTCACAGACAATTCCTCAGATTTGTGGTGGGAGGGATAGCACTTCCAGTACAGAGTGCTTCCTTTCGGCCTCACCTCCGCCCCTAGAGTTTTTACAAAATGCCTGACGGTGGTTGCGGCCTACCTCAGGAATCAGGGGATCTTTGTGTTCCCTTACCTGGACGACTGGCTTATCAGGGGCCAGTCTCCACAAGAGACCAGGCAGGCCACCTACAGAACCATATCCCTGCTTCAGCACCTGGGGTTCGTCATAAACTTCCCCAAGTCCACTTTAGTCCCCTCACAGGACGTGGAGTTCATAGGGGCAAGACTGGACACCATCCATGCAAAGGCCTATTTGCCTGTGGACAGAGCTCACAGGCTGATAAAGTTGGCCGGTCAGTTTCAGGCGAACTCTCTGGTCTCGGCCAGACACTTCCTCCGGCTCTTAGGTCACATGGCTTCCACAGTGCATGTCACGCTACATGCTTGGCTGCACATGAGGCCGGCTCAGTGGCACCTCAAGGCACAGTGGCTGCAGTCCACAGGGAAATTGTCTGACAGAATAAGGGTGTCCAAACTCTTGGTGGACTCCTTACGCTGGTGGAGGCATCTCCCAAATCTGGTCAGAGAGCCTGCTGTATGCTTTTCCTCCCACACCTCTGGTGGCCCGGACTCTATTCAGAATCCAGCAGGACCGAGCCACAGTGATCCTGATAGCCCCCAGGTGGCCCAGGCAGCCATGGTTCCCTCTCCTTCTGCAGTTGGCAGTGGATACTCCACTTCCTCTGGGGTTGCAACCCGACCTTCTGACTCAGGATCAGGGGTCCCTCTTGCATCCCAACCTCAAATCCATCAATTTGATGGCCTGGCTGCTGAAAGGCTAGTCCTGGCTCCCTTGCTCCTATCAAGGGAGGTTGAAGAGGTGGTGTTGGCCTCCAGGAAGCATTCCACTAGGAAGGCCTATGCTCTCCTGCTCGGTCCAGGTGGTGTTGCAATACCTGCTCCACCTTTCCAACCTGGGACTTCAGTCCAATTCTGTCCGGGCTCAGCTCACCACTCGCTGGTGGATGGATAATCCCTCTCGGGCCACCCTCTGGTGTCTCGTTTTCTCAGAGGCCTGCTTCTGCTTAAGCTTCCTATTCGTCCACCGGCCACTGAGTGGGATCTCAATGTGGTCTTGCAGCAACTGACTCGCCCACCTTTTGAGCCGATGGCAACCTGCCATTTACGTTTCCTCTCCTGGAAGGTGTTGTTCCTGGTGGCACTCACCTCAGCCAGGCGTGTGAGTGAACTTCAGGCCCTGGTGTCGGATAGGCCGTATAAGAACAGGGTAGTCTTGAGGACTCACCCTAAGTTCCTTCCCAAGGTAGTGTCCTCGTTCCACCTCAACCAGGTGGTGCTTCCGACGTTCTTTCCCAGGCCGCACGCCAGTAGGGCAGAAACTGTCTTGCATACCCTGGATTGTAGAAAGGCGCTGTCCTTTTATCTGGAACATACGCAGGGGCAGAGAAGGGCCTCTCAGCTCTTCATTTCCTTTGACCCTAATAAATTGGGGTTGCCTGTCACTAAGCGTACGTTGTCCATCCGGCCTCTCCCTGGAGGTTCGAGTCACGGCCCACTGGGTCAGGGCGAAGGCCGCATCAGTAGCTCACTTCCGTTCTGTTCCATTGGCAAACATCTGCCGGGCCGCTACTTGGTCTTCAAGCCAGACTTTTGTGGACCACTACTGCCTCGAAGGAGTCCCGTAGGGACAGTGCTCTCGGGCAAGCGGTACTCCGTAATCTCTTTGAGGTTTAGGCAACTCCTACCCTCCGGCCCTGGTGTTGGGCTACCATTCAGGTGTGGTCTCAGAGAAGATGCTCTCACTGTTGCGGAGGCTCTAGAGGGAGCTCTATTTTCAGCCTGGGTTCCTGGTAGCCCAGAGCTAGGGAGTCACCCATATGTGAGGACTGACTTCCTGCTTGGTCCTGGAGAAAGAGTAGTTACTCACCTGTAACAGGTGTTCTCCAGGAGCAGCAGGAATCAGTCCTCACAACCCTCCCTCCTCCCCTTGGAGTTGCAGTTGTATATAGTTCATTTTCTTTTTGTGCTGTCTTTTAGCTATGTCATTAGACTGAGCAAGATGGCACCTTTGGGCGGGAAGGGGACCGCGCATGCGTGCCTGAATTCCCAAAGGCTTTCTTTGAAAGCTGGGGAAATGCTCCGCATGGGGGCTCCGTCGACGCCGACGTCACCCATATGTGAGGACTGATTCCTGCTGCTCCTGGAGAAACTACTCTATTGTATCAATCCATCTCAATGCTGGCCTTCCTCTTTTGTGCTGACCTTCTACCTTGCCAAGCATGATGTCTTTCTCTAATGATCTCTCTCTTTGCATTGATGTGTCCAAAGTATGAAAGGAAGTCTTGTCATCTGAGCCTCTAAAGAAAGCTTAGGTTTGATCTTTAATACTAACTGGTTGTTCTTCGTTGCCAACACCATATCCATTGCCAGCACCATAATTCAAAGGCATCAATGTTCTTCCTGTCTGACTTTTTCACTGTCCAACTTTCGCATCCATATGACATTATTGAAAATACCATGGATTGAACAAGTCGAATCTTTGTATGGAGAGAGACATCTCTGCTTTGGAGAATCTTGTCTAGGTCCTTCATAGCCATTCTGCCAAGAGCAATGTGTCGTCAGATTTTTTGACTGCTTTGTTGCTTCTTTATTGATAGTTGATCCAAGTAGGTTAAAGCTGTCCACTATTACAATTTCTTCTCCATCAATGATGTACTTATTGATTTTTGCCAGTTGTCAGGATCGTTGTCTTCTTTACATTAAGATGCAGGCCCAATTTAAGACTATATTCCTTGATCTTGGGAAGCAAATGTTTCTGACTGTCTTCACTTTCAGCCAGTAATGTGGTATTATCAGTATAGCTTAGGTTGCTGATGTGTCTTCCACAAGTCTTCATACCTTGGTTGTCTTCATACAGTCCTGCTTCTCTGGATGATTTATTCTGCATATAAATTAAAGAGATAGGGGAAAGTATGCAGCCTTGTTCTACACCTTTGCTGATTTTAAACCATTCAGTTTCTCCTTGTTCTGTTCGAATTGTTGCTTCTTGATCAATGTTTATGTTTATGTTTATGTTTATTGTCTTGATTGACCGCCCTTCATTGGTAAGCAGAGCGGTTTACAAAATATATCTTCAGTACAGTGGGCACAAGGCCGGAAAAGGAAAAAGAAGTTACAATTCAGTAAAAGTAAAGAAACAAGGACAGGAGAAGAGGGTCAATAAAGGAAAAGGAAAGGCTAGGAGGGAGAGAGGTTGAAGGCAAGGGAGAAGAGGTGGGTTTTCAAAGCGTGCTTGAAAGTAGGGTGATGGGGCTCCAGGCGGAGAGTGGAGGGAAGGGAGTTCCAGAGGGCCGGACCTACAAAGAAGAAAGCAGAGGAGCGGGTGGATTGGAGATGAGCATGTGAGGGGGGGGGGGGAGAGTGAGACGGTTGAGGTGAAAGGAGCGAGGAGTGTGCCGAGGGGTGTGAAAGTAGATGAGGTCGGCAAGGTACTGTGGCGTGGTGGTGTGAAGAACTTTATGAACGAGTGTGAGAAGCTTGAATTGAATCCGGAAGGTAACGGGAAGCCAGTGGAGATGGAGGAGGAGGGGTGTGACATGGTCCCTGTGGGAGGCGGAAGAAACGAGACGAGCGGCGGTGTTTTGGATGCGTTGTAGACGAGAGAGGTGGAGCTTTGATAGGCCAGAAAGAATAGAGTTAGCAAAATCGATCCGGGAGATGACGAGGGCTAGAAGCAGGGTGGCAAGAGCGGAAGGTGAGAGGAAGGGGCGAACAGCACGGATCTGCCTAAGATAAAAAAAGGAAGATTTAGACACATGAGAGATATGGGAAGAGAAGGAGAGATCAGAGTCGAAAATTTTATGTAAACGTTGTGCAAGAGAACGATCAAGTGTTCTGGTATACCCATGCTTCTTAATATGGCCCAGAGTTTCTCATGGTTTACACAGTCAAAAGCCTTGCTGTAATCAAAGCACTAATAGATATCCTTTTGGTATTCTTTAGTCTTTTCAAGGATCCATCTCACATCTGTGATGATGTCTCTCATTCTTCACCCTTTCCTGAACCCTGCTTGCACTTAAGATAGTTCTCATTCAAGCTATGGCTGTAGTCTCTGTTAAATAATCTTCCGTAGATTACTGCTGGCATGTGGAATCCGAGTGATTGTGCGATAATTTCCACAGTCAGTTGGATCACCTCTCTTTAGTATTGGCATACTCGTAAACACAGATCTTCCAAATTTCCTGGCAGAGCCTTGTATGTATGGAAACAGCTGCATCAGATTGCTACAATATTTCTAGGGGAATGCCTAATGCATTTTTTGATAAGGCTTTCAATGCTGATTCAACTTAGGGTCTGCATTAGCAGCATCTGTATCTTTCCCACAAAATAAAATTTATTTGGTACTTGTGTGCACATGTACCGGACTACTATCTGGCCCATAAACAGCAATATTATTCTGCACAGACGTTCAGATGTTTATGGGCCAGCTAGTATTCCAGTACATGTGCATAAAATTGTTTTAACACTTTCCCTGTCATTTTTTAACTCCTCCTTTCAGCAAAGCCAGTAAAATTACAGGTTCTGTATTCTAAAGATTGAGAAGAAACAAGAATAAATTCCTCACCAGCGCTGACCGCAGACCCTTAACACCTCCTCAGACTTTGCATTAAAATCCCATTGTTGAACTCGGTCTTCTAGTTTCCTGTGCACTTCTCTGTATTTCGCTGAATAGTTAATGACGTCATTGCCATGGATCCAAATGTGATGCTGTCTGCTCGAGGCTTTGCACACAGTTTTCTCATGCACAAAACTCCTGGCTACAGTGGTAGTGCATAAAATTGTGCACAAAAAAATGAGCTGATCTGTGCATAAAGCCTGGTGTACTTTATTGCAACGGCCTGTAGGTTTGAGGAGCTGTTTTACTAAAAGTGCAAGGCAGTGGGTGTGGCCTGCTGCAGTGAGGGGCACCACCACAAGGAGGAGCACCCATCCCGGGGCTGAGAATGGCACCGTTAAGCAGTTAGCATGGGTTACAGCATGCGCTAACCCTGTGCTGTGACCCGTGGTAACTTAGCAAAGAACCAGCACAGTTAGCACATCCTGATTTCAGCAGTCACTGCGCTGCGTGTGTTGGAGAGTGAGCGGGACGAGCACCTTGCAGTCAGTGCACGCCACGGGTGCACTTACCGCCACCTCTGAGCTAATTTAGGCCATGTTAGGGCAGGGTACACCGCGTTAAAAGCTAACATCATGCTTTGCATTCCACCTGACAGTTAACATGGTGGTGTTGCGCCTAACGCCTCATGGTTTTGAGCTTTATAGAGATGTTTGTTGAATGACGTGTGAATCATAATATCACCTTCGACCAACCTGACTACTCAAATGTAATAGCATGTATAAAAGAAATGAGAACCCGGCTAATGGAACAAACTCTGCTGATAAACTACAAGAAAACTGAGGCAATCTTTATAACAAAGAATTCTTACTATGTCCCACCAAAATCTCTACAAATATCACATAACTTCATTGGAGTGAAAACAGAAATTAAATACCTTGGGGATATACCTTGACCAGAAATTAAACTTCCAAACTCATATAACAAAGGTTACAAAGGCTACTTACCACAAATTAATAGTAATACAAAAGCTAAAACCTCTTCTAAACTCTAATGACTTCCACGCAGTCTGTCAAGCATTGATTTTGCCCATCTTAGACTATTGTAATATCATCTATCAGGGTCTACCTATCCAATCTATCTACCCTTTACAATTACTACAAAATACAATGGCTCGTATTATATCTGGGAAATCAAGAACCAATCACATAAACAACTCCATTGGCTCCCCATAATTATCAGGACTAAATACAAAGTTATACTTACCATCTTTAAAATCTTCCACCATTTATCACTATCTATACTGATGTAACTTTTAAATTTACCTCTTACAGCTTCATTTGGTGCCTTCTAGTTCTACAGCTTCCCATTCTTTGAAAAGTTTTGTTCATTAATAACCTTTAAGCATTTAAAGGCCTAAATATGTACATTGTGGAGGAGAGGAGGGACGGGGAAATATGATTTATTATTTATTTATTTATTTATTACAGTTTCTTATATACCGCGCTATTCGGCATCAGCGCGGTTTACATCATAACATAACTACCATACGACAAGGTGTCTGGTTTTACATTGAACAGGGACAAGAAACTTGGATAACTGGGTTAACTATATACATGAGCTATTTACACTGCAGGATAGGTAAAATCATTTAGTCCTTTAAATACTTAAAGAGTATTAATGGACAAACAAACCTCTTCCAAAGATGGAGAAGCCATAAAACTAGAGGGCATAACATGAAGCTGCAAATGTGTAAACTGAAAGGCAATGTCAGGAAATACTTTTTCACTGAAAGGGTGGTGGATGCTTGGAATGCCCTCCCGATGGACGTGATGGAGGCAAACATAGTGACAGAATTCAAAATGGCATGGGACAGACTATCTCTTATATCTGAATAAATAGGGGTGACCTACATGAAGTGGTGGGTACACCCCTAAACAAAGGCATGGGGAGAGGTGACCTGCATGGAGCGGCAAGTGCACCTACTCTTGCCGCCATGCTGGTCAGACTAGATAGACCATACTGGTCTTTATCTGCCGTCATATACTATGTTACTATCATATCTCCCCTGTCCCTCCTCTCCTCTAGGATATAAACATTTAGGTCTTCAGTCACTTCTCATACATCTTCTGACACAGGCTCCAAATCATTGTGGTCCTCTACCTCTGAACTATTTCATGTCTTGTATAGGGGCATTAATACCTCCTCCTTTCTGCTGGTTATCCCTCTCATAATGCAGCCCAGCATCATTCTGGCTTTGGCCACCACCTTGTCAAATTGTTTTGTCACCTTGAGATCCTCGGAAGCAGTCACTCTGAGGTCCTTCTCCTGGTCCATGCACACCAACTCCTTTGGATTTCTGCATCCCAAGTGTATCAGTCTGTACGTCTTCGCCAAGCATTAGATCATTCTTCTAATTTTGGTAATCTTTCCTCACGTTGTCTACTATCTCCAAGGAGTCCTCTCTGTTGTAAATCGTTGTGTCATCTACAAAAAGGCAAGCTTTTCCTTTCAATTTTTCAGCAATATCACTCACAGACATTGAACAGTACTGGTCCCAAGACTGATCCCTGAGGCACTTCACTACTTGCCTTCCTTTCTTCTGAGTAAATTCCATTTACCATCACCTTCTGTCAGCTGTCATTTCATTTCCTTGGAACCCATCCCCAGGTTGCTCAGCTTACTCACAAGCCGCCTATGAGGAATAGTATCAAAGGCTTTGCTGGTATGTAGGTAGATCATATATATATTACTTGTTGTTGATTTAGTTCTCTGGTCACCCAGTCAAAGAAATCAAATTTGTTTAACATGATTGTCATTTGGTAAAACCATTTTGTCTTGGATCATACAGCCCATTCATTTTCAGAAAGTTCACTATTTCATTCAGCAGCATCTCCATTACTTTCCCCACCACCGAGGTAAGGCTTCATTATCACTTTTGTGGCGAGGTACCACATCAGCCCTTCTCCAATTCCATGGAACTTCCCCCACCTCCAAGGATCTATTAAACTCATCCATTAAAAGTTTCACCAGAACATCTCTGAGCTTCCTCAGTATCCTGTGATGCATCCAGGGCTGGTGGTCCCTGAATTGGTTCAAACTGTTGGACCATTGACAAACCTTAAGCTTCATCTGGCTGTAGCTTTGAATGCCTTATTCTTTGCCAGCCCCCACCCCCCTTCCCCCTTCAGGTTTACAAGCTGTTCAAAACCATCTTCCTTCTGTTACTATCTTTGTCAATTGTATGTGGTCCTTCTCCAGGATTTTCTTTTGTGAATACGGAACAGTTTAAACTTCTCCTGCTGACCTATAGATGCATTCACTCTGCAGCTCCTCACTGCCTTTCCTCTTATCTCTTCCTACACCCCCCTCGGGAACTCCACTCTTCTGGCAAATCGCTTCTATCTGTGCCCTTCTCTTCTATTGCTAACTCCAGATTTTGCTCCTTTCACCTTGCTGCACCTTACGCCTGGAACAAACGACCCGAGTCTGTACATTATTATTATTATTATTAACTTTATTTCAAATTTGATAAACCGCTTACGTTAAAAGAAACATTTAAGCGGTGTACAAACAATATAAAAAAGCAGCACTGCAAACTACGGAAAAGAACGCCAAAGTAAATAGAAAAGAAAGAAAAGCATAACAACAATACAAAAGACAATAGGTAATAATAAATAAGGCACAAACTATGTACAATATCAAAACATAAAATATTTAAAACAATAAAATCATACTATAAAAACCATAAAAACGGTTAGGCTTCATCTCTGGCCCTTTTCAAATCCAGACTGAAAACTCACCTTTTCAAGGCCATTTTTGGATGCTGATCCGCTTAGTCTCCTATGTATTTCCTTACCCTCAGCTGTTGAGTTGTCTGTCTTGGCTAGATTGTAAGCTCTGATGAGCAGGGACCATCTTTTACCTGTGTCTAAACAGTGCTGCATACACCTTGTAACGCTATACAAATGAGCAGTAGAGGTGTGGTATTGCTTTGCATTAATGTCCTTATTGTTTTCCCATTACATTTAATGTTGTTCCAAGCTTTGGGATTTACAGAAAGGCATGTTGTAAAAAAAAAAAAAAAAAAAGTTGATTGAAGAAGTTTATATATATATATTTTAGAAATATTGATGAGTTGATGTCCAGGGTAATTCAATGTTATTTAATAATTAAAACACTATGCGGCATGTTTGCCAAAATACACATTAATAGGTAATAAACATTTTAGCATGTGCTAATGACTTATGCTGTTACTGTGTGATAAAAGCAGTCAGTGTAGTAAAAATCTCACGCTAACTTCTTAATACATGATGGGACATAGACTGGATGAGTAGAATGTTCCTACTTATTGCACGCTGTCAGACTTGCAGTTAACACGGGTGCACTTAATGCCTCTTTATGAGGCGGCCTTTGGTGCACCCACGTTAATTGCAAAATTAACCTAATGCACAATAAGAGACTTTCCATGCAGTTACTGTAAGGGTCAGGCTGGCCATGTCCTGACAGCATACAGTCTTTGTCCTTAGCACATGTTAATATTTACTTCTAAGGTGCAGTAAATACAAAACCTTACCGTACGTTAGTAAATATCCCCATGTTACATTCAGAACAATATTTTTTTTATAGAATATACCTCTTCCACTGTTCCCTCTAAGCTGTGCGTGTGTACACACCTCGCCGAGCGAGCGCACATACTTTATAACAGAGCGCACAAAAATTACAGTTCTGATTCTGATAGAAAACAACACAGACGTCTTAAAATGTAAAAGTTGTTGTGTATTTGCGGTTTTCACAAGTTCTACAATATTTTCTAGTGCAATCAATGTGGTGTACATACTGTATTCTGACATGTAGTCAAATTTTAAAGTCTATAACTCCGAGTGTCGCTATGTGGCGCACAAAAATTTAACCTTCCTTCCTTCCTTCCTTCTTATGTATATAGTTCACCTTTGTTCTCCAAGTTCCTTTATATAGTTGATACTTGTTCTCCAAATCCCACTCCCTGTTCAATGTAATGACCAGACATATGCATTTTGTCGGATGTTTTTTGTTACATGTAAACCGCGCTGATTGCAAATAGTGCGGTATATAAGAATTGTAAAATAAATAAATAAATAAATAAAAGCTGCACAGCTGATATTTTATGCGCACACAGCCTACAGAAAATTAGAGGGAACATTGACCTCTTCATTCTCTTGGTCAGAGGAGATTAACTCCTTCCTCCTCGAACTTGTTGCTAATGGGGGTCCAGTTAAGGTTTGTGGAAAAGTTGGCAACCTTCCCTCCCAGAAAAGCCAGTGTATGCAAAAGAATTCATGAAAGCCCAGGACAACCACAGTGGCTTCTTAGTTTTTCAACAGCTTCAAACTTAATTCAATCATAGAAACAGGGTGGCAGAAAAAGACCACATGGCCTATCTAGTCTGCTCTTCCATATTCACTACTACAATAGTTCCCTCTTTTCCCTTAGAGATCCTCTGTGTTTGTCCCATGGTTTTTTAAATTCAGATACTGTCCTCACCTCCACTGGGAGACTATGCCATGCATCTACTACTGTTTCTGTAAGAACATAAGATATGCCATACTGGGTCAGACCAAGGTCCATCAAGCCCAGTATTCTGTTTCCAACAGTGGCCAATCTAGGTCATATGTACCTACAGTTTCCCCAAGGGACACAGGTTCCACAATGCTTGTATTGGTTCAAGCATTGATATCCTGGGTCCCTTCTTAATAATGGTTTATGGAGCTTTCCTCCAGGAACTTGTCCAAACCTTTTTTTAAACCCAGCTACACTAACAGCCTTTACTACATCCTCCGGTAACAAATTCCAGAGTTTGATTACACGTTGAGTGAAAAAATATTTTCTTTTATTAGTCTTAAATAGTTTACCCTGTAGCTTCATCGCATGTCCCCTAGTCTTTCTATATTCTGATAACGTAAACAATCGATCTACGTTTACCCGTTCCACTCCGTTCATTAATTTATAGACTTCTATCATATCTCCCCTCAGCCGTCTCTTTTCCAGGTTAAAGAGCCCTAACCTTTTTAGCCTTTCTTCATAGGAGTAACCTTCCATCCCCTTTGCCATTTTAGTAGCCTTTTCTAAAATCACTTTTTAAGATACGGCAACCAGAATTGCACACAATATTCAAGGTGCGGTCTCACCATGGAACGATATAGAGGCATTATAATATCTTTTGTTTTATTTTCCATTCCTTTCCTTATCATACCTAGCATTCTAACTGCTCTCTTGGCCGCTGCTACACACTGGGCCGAGGGTTTTAACATGTTATCCACAATGACGCCTAAATCTTTTTCCTGGGTGGTGGTTCCTAATGTGGAACCTTGCATCGTGTAACCATAGTTTGGGTTGTTCTTCCCTAGGTGCATAACCTTGCACTTGTCCACATTAAATTTCATCTGCCATTTTGATGCCCAGTCTTCCAATTTATCAAGATCCTCTTGCAATTTTCCACAATCCTCTTAGGTTTTAACAACTTTAAATAGTTTTGTGTCATCTGCAAATTTGATAACCTCACTCGTTATTCCACTTTCCAGGTCATTTATGAATAAGTCAAAAAGCAGCGGACCCAGCACAGATCCTTGGGGTACACCACTATTCACCTTTCTCCATTTAGAAAATTGGCCATTTAGCCCAACCCTCTGCTTTCTATCTTTTAACCAGTTCCTGATCCACAATAGTACACTGCCTCCTATCCCATGACTCTTTAGTTTTGCCAAAAGTCTCTGATGAGGGACCTTGTCAAAGGCTTTCTGAAAGTCCAGATGCACAATATCAACCGACTCACCTTTGTCCACCTGATTATTCACTCCTTCAAAAAAACATAACAGATTAGTAAGACAAGATCTTCTTTGTCTAAAGCCATGTTGACTGTCTCCCATTAGGTCATGACTGATCAGAGAAAGGCTGAACTTTTACAGAGCTCTGCTAGTGAGTGGATTTTTGCCTCCTGGGACATCTTACTGTGAGTTCTAGCTGTTTATTTAATTATTTACTGTTTGTCTAACTGTTGTTTGTTTAATTATTTAGTGTTTGTCTTAGTGGTGTGCAAGTTCAGCCTTCTCAGCTGTACTTACCTTGCCTCTCTCAATTAACTGGGCCTTGTGTGGTAGCCATTTTGAATTAATCTCTCTCCCCAGAGCCTGCTGTTTGTTAAGCTTTTCCTGTCCTTGCCTGCCTGAGTGACTCCTCCCCCTGTTTGTGTGGTAGCCATTTTGAATTAATCTCTCTCCCCAGAGCCTGCTGTTTGTTAAGCTTTTTCCTGTCCTTGCCTGCCTGAGTGACTCCTCCCCCTGACCCCCTCCCCCTGAGGTATCCTGTAACCTTGTTCCTGTTTTCTCCACGTGTGCATAGGCTGTTTTAGTTTGCTTTTCTCTGATCAGAGAAAGGCTGAACTTTTACAGAGCTCTGCTAGTGAGTGGATTTTTGCCTCCTGGGACATCTTACTGTGAGTTCTAGCTGTTTATTTAATTATTTACTGTTTGTCTAACTGTTGTTTGTTTAATTATTTAGTGTTTGTCTTAGTGGTGTGCAAGTTTCAGCCTTCTCAGCTGTACTTACCTTGCCTCTCTCAATTAACTGGGCCTTGTGTGGTAGCCATTTTGAATTAATCTCTCTCCCCAGAGCCTGCTGTTTGTTAAGCTTTTCCTGTCCTTGCCTGCCTGAGTGACTCCTCCCCCTGTGTGTGGTAGCCATTTTGAATTAATCTCTCTCCCCAGAGCCTGCTGTTTGTTAAGCTTTTTCCTGTCCTTGCCTGCCTGAGTGACTCCTCCCCCTGACCCCCTCCCCCTGAGGTATCCTGTAACCTTGTTCCTGTTTTCTCCACGTGTGCATAGGCTGTTTTAGTTTGCTTTTCTCTGATCAGAGAAAGGCTGAACTTTTACAGAGCTCTGCTAGTGAGTGGATTTTTGCCTCCTGGGACATCTTACTGTGAGTTCTAGCTGTTTATTTAATTATTTACTGTTTGTCTAACTGTTGTTTGTTTAATTATTTAGTGTTTGTCTTAGTGGTGTGCAAGTTCAGCCTTCTCAGCTGTACTTACCTTGCCTCTCTCAACTAACTGGGCTTTGTGTGGTACCCCCATCCCCCTGCTGAGGGTTCAGGACAGGGTACCTTGTAACTGCCCTCTTTAATAGGACTTATCTCCCCCCCTCCCTCCCCAGCACCCACCCACCCCTTGGGAAATTGTAGTTTTATAGGTACTTGGACATCTTAGAGGAAAGGGGCTGCTCTCAGGTGCAGCTCTTAATCCAAATCAGTCATACACAGAGGACCTGTGATTAATTAGCTTCAGGTACACAGGGTGTATTAGGGGTATTAGATACACTTTTATTAGTATAAGCATCTACACCAATCCTTATTATATACCGATTTAAAAGACCTAAACACAAGCTTTAAACTAAGATGCAGTCAGAGGTCCAGCAACGAGATGGGGGTTCTCCAGTCTTTTGCATCGAGTGTCACATGTATGATTATCTCCCAGTTGGTGAGAGGTCCTACATATGCACTAAGTGCAGGGAGCTCTTTGCTCTCAGGGAACGAGTCCGTTCTCTAGAGGCTAGAGTAGCAGACCTGGAAGACATAAGAAAGACAGAGAAGTACATGGACGAGACCTACAGGGATATAGTCCTGAAGTCCCACCTCCAGTCTGGCAGCATCCCTGTTGCCATGGAGGAGAGAGGTCACGTGACAGGAGAGCATCACCCTCGTGTGGCAGGAAGTGATCCTGTAACTAGGACCTGTCCTCCAGGTGATGTAAAACCCTCTCGCACCGAGGACGTTTCTCCAGGGCCATGTCCCCATGAGGGGAGGGTCAGGACAGCTGTTATAGTTGGTGATTCAATCATTAGGAATGTAGATAGCTGGGTGGCTGGTGGACGTGAGGATCGCCTGGTAACATGCCTGCCTGGTGCGAAGGTAGCAGATCTCACGCACCGCCTAGATAGGATCATAGATAGTGCTGGGGGGGAGTCTGCTGTCTTGGTACATGTTGGTACCAATGACATAGGAAAATGTGGTAGGGAAGTTCTGGAGGCTAAATTTAAGCTTTTAGGTAGGAAGTTGAAATCCAGAACTTCCAGGATAGCGTTCTCCGAAATGCTTCCTGTTCCACGTGCAGGACCCAAAAGACAGGCAGAGCTCCGGAGTCTCAATGCGTGGATGAGACAATGGTGCAAGGATGAGGGTTTTGGATTTGTTAGGAACTGGGGAACATTCTGGGGAAAGAGGGGGCTCTTCCGAAGGGATGGGCTTCACCTTAATCAGGATGGGACCAGACTGCTGGCATTAACCTTTAAAAAAGAGATAGAGAAGCTTTTAAACTAGAAAATAGGGGAAAGCCGACAGTCACCCAGGAGCGCACGGTTCGGACAAAGGTATCCTTGAAGGATACTACCAAAAGCAGTGAGGTTCCAAAAGGGAGTATAGTAGCCCAAATGCCCTTGAGTAAGGAGCAGACAGAGCATAAAGATTCCCAATTACCCATGCCTACCAATAGCCAGATTAATATTAATAAAATGCAGTCTCTAAAATGCTTGTATGCCAATGCTAGAAGTCTAAACAATAAGATGGGAGAATTAGAATATATAGCATTAAATGAGAGGTTAGATATGATTGCACTCTCAGAGACATGGTGGAAGGAGGATAACCAGTGGGACACTGTGATACCTGGATACAAACTATATCGTAATGATAGAGCTGAACAAATTGGTGGAGGGGTTGCGCTCTATGTTAGAGAGGGCATTGAGTCAGAAAGGATTAAAGTTTTGCAGGGAACAAAATATGCTGTAGAATCTCTATGGATTGAAATTCCATTTATGAAGGGGAAGGTGATGGCAGTGGGAGTATACTATCGACCACCTGGCCAGAATGAACAAATGGATGATGAAATGCTCAAAGAAATCAAGGAAGCTAACAAAAGCCACAACAGAGTAGTAATAATGGGTGATTTCAATTACCCCGATATCGACTGGGACAGTGTCACAGCAGGACAAGCTAAAGAGATAAAGTTTCTAGATGAAATAAATGACTGCTTCTTGGAGCAGCTGGTTCATGAACCAACCAGAGGGGAAGCCATACTGGACCTAGTCCTTAGTGGAACGCCAGATCTGGTGCAAGAAATAAGGGTGTTGGGACCACTTGGCAATAGTGATCATAGTATGATCATGTTTGATTTAATCAGTGGAGGACAGATAGTAAAGGAATCCACAGTACTACCTTTTAACTTTCAAAAGGGTGACTATGATAGAATGAGGAATATAGTTCGGACAAAACTAAAAGGAGCGGTTCCAAAGGTTAAAGACTTACAGCAAGCTTGGGTGTTATTTAAGAATACTATCCTCGAAGTCCAGACCAGCTGTATTCCACGCATTAAGAAAAGTGGAAGAAAGTCCAAAAAACTGCCAGCATGGTTTAAAGGTGAGGTCAGAGAGGCTGTTGCTGCCAAAAGAGCAACCTTCAGAAAATGGAAAAAAGAGCCAAATGATGAAAACTGGAAACAGCACAAGCACTGGCAAGTTAAATGCAAAGCATTGATAAGGCAGGCAAAGCGGGAATTTGAGAAGAAACTTGCTACGGAAGCAAAAACACGAAATAAAGACTTTTTCAAGTACATTCGTAGCAAAAGGCCTGTGAGAGAGTCAATTGGACCATTAGATGATAGAGGGGTAAAAGGGGCAGTAAGAGGAGACAAGGCTATAGCAGAGAGACTGAATGAATTCTTTGCTTCGGTCTTTACTGAGGAAGATGTAGGGGTGTTACCCAAGACTGAAGTGGTATTTAAAGGTGATACTGCAGAGGAATTGAGAGAAATATCGCTACACCGGGAAGATATATTACAACTATTTGATAAACTGAATAGTAGCAAATCACCTGGACCGGATGGTATACATCCCAGAGTGTTGAAAGAACTGAAATATGAGATTGCAGACCTGTTATTGGTAATCTGTGAACTTTCATTAAAATCATCTGTAATACCTGAAGATTGGAGGGTCGCCAACGTAACACCAATTTTTAAAAAGGGTTCCAGGGGTGACCCGGGAAATTACAGACCGGTGAGCCTGACGTCAGTACCAGGGAAAATGGTAGAAGCCATCATAAAGAACAAAATTACACAGCATGTAGATAGTCATGGCCTAATGGGAGACAGCCAACATGGCTTTAGACAAGGAAGATCTTGTCTTACTAATCTGATCTGTTTTTTTGAAGGTGTGCATAAACAGGTAGACAAAGGTGAGTCGGTTGATATAGTGTATCTGGACTTTCAGAAAGCTTTTGACAAGGTCCCCCATCAGAGACTTTTGGCGAAGCTAAAAAGTCATGGGATAGGAGGCAGTGTACTATTGTGGATCGGGAACTGGTTAAAAGATAGAAAGCAGAGGGTAGGGCTAAATGGCCAATATTCCCAATGGAAAAAGGTGAATAGTGGAGTACCCCAGGGATCTGTACTGGGTCCGCTACTTTTTGACATATTCATAAATGACCTGGAAAAGGGAATAACTAGTGAGGTAATCAAATTTGCAGATGACACAAAACTGTTTAAAGTTGTTAAAACCCAAGAGGATTGTGGAAAACTGCAGGAGGATCTGGATAAATTGGAAGACTGGGCATCCAAATGGCAGATGAAATTTAATGTGGACAAGTGCAAAGTTATGCACCTAGGAAAGAACAACCCACACTATAGTTACAAGATGCAAGGCTCCACATTAGAAACCACCACCCAGGAAAAAGATTTAGGAGTCATCGTGGATAACATGTTAAAACCCTCTGCCCAGTGTGCAGCGGCGGCCAAGAAAGCAAATAGAATGCTAGGTATCATAAGGAAAGGGATGGAGAATAAAACAAAGGATATTATAATGCCTCTGTATCGCTCCATGGTACGACCGCACCTTGAATATTGTGTGCAATTCTGGTCACCGTATCTTAAAAAGGACATAGAGTTATTAGAAAAAGTACAGAGAAGAGCCACCAAATTGGTGAAGGGGATGGAAGGCTACTCCTATGAAGAGAGGCTAAAAAGGTTAGGGCTCTTTAACCTAGAAAAGAGGCGGCTGAGGGGAGATATGATAGAGGTGTATAAATTAATGAATGGAGTGGAACGGATAAACGTGGATAAATTGTTTACGCTATCAGAATATAGAAGGACTAGGGGACATGTAATGAAGCTACAGGGTAAACTATTTAAGACAAATAGGAGAAAATATTTCTTCTCTCAACGTGTAATCAAACTCTGGAATCTGTTACCGGAGGATGTAGTAAGGGCTGTTAGTATAGCTGGGTTTAAAAAAGGTTTGGACAAGTTCCTGGAGGAAAGGTCCATAAACCACTATTAAAAAGGGACCCAGGATATCAATGCTTGGCCTAGTACAAGCACTGCAGAACCTGTGTCTTTTGGGGAAACTGCTAGGTACGTATGACCTAGATTGGCCACTGTTGGAAACAGGATACTGGGCTTGATGGATCTCGGTCTGACCCAGTATGGCATTTCTTATGTTCTTATGTTCTTACATGCTGAGTAATTTTATTCTTTATGATGGTTTCTACCATTTTTCCTGGTACTGATGTCAGGCTCACCGGTCTGTAGTTTCCCGGATCACCCCTGGAACCCTTTTTAAAAATTGGTGTTACATTGGCGATCCTCCAATCTTCAGGTATTAGAGATGATTTTAATGATAGTTCACAGATTACTAATAGCAGGTTTGCAATCTCATATTTCAGTTCTTTCAACACCCTTGGATGTATACCATCCGGCCCAGGTGATTTGCTACTCTTCAGTTTATCTAATAGTTGTAATACATCTTCCCGATGTATCGATATTTCCTTCAATTCTTCCGCACCTTTAAATACCACTTCAGTCATGGGTAACATCCCTACATCTTCCTCAGTAAAGACTGAAGCAAAGAATTCATTCAGTCTCTCCGCTATCGCCTTGTCGCCTCTTAGTGCTCCTTTAACCCCTTTAACATCTAATGGACCAACTGACTCTCACAGGTTTTTTGCTACGAATGTACTTGAAAAGGTCTTTACTTCGCGTTTTTGCTTCCGCAGCAAGCTTCTTCTCAAATTCTCCCCTTGCCTGCCTTATCAATGCCTTGCATTTATTGTTTATAATCACTTGATATACCGCCTCCCATTACATCGAGGCGGTTTACAATAAAACTATAAAATACATAAAATGGTTAAAAAAGAAAAGGAAAATAACAATACTTTAAAAATACTCTTTTCTTAAAAAGGATAGGAGAAAAAGAAAGCCAGGATAGAGAAGATAGATTGCAAATAGGAGCAAACCATAGGGGAAGCAGAAATCACTGGGGGAGATTAAAAGCAGTAGAGAAAAATGTGTTTTAAGACGGGAGTGGAAAGTAGGCATGGACTGTTCTAAACGGAGGTCAGTGGGGAGGGAGTTCCAAAGAGCCGGACCAATGTAAAAAAAGGCTGATTGCCGGGTAGAGTGAAGGTGAGCTTGAGAGGGAGAGGGGTGGTGCAAGCGATTAATATGAACTGAACGGAGACTGCGGGTGGGAGTGTGAAAGGTTAATAGATCGGATAAATACTGAGGGGTGTGCAGATAAATAGCCCGATGGACAAGAGTGAGGATCTTGAACTGAATCCGAAAGTTTATTGGCAACCAGTGCAGATGCTGAAGAATGAGAGTGATATGGTCACGGGGAGAGGCATGGAGGATCATCCGAGCTGCAGTATTCTGTATAAGTTCTAATCGGTGGCGCTGGTATTGGGGAATGCCAGCATAAACAGGACTTGCCAGTGCTTGTGCTATTTCCAGGTTTCGTCGTTTGGCTCTTTTTTCCATTTCCAGAAAGATGCTTTTTTGGCAACAGCCTCTCTGACCTCACCCTTAAACCATGCTGGCAGTTTTTTGGACTTCCTTCCACTTTTCTTAAAGCGTGGAATACAGCTGGTCTGGGCTTCCAAGATAGTATTTTTCAACAACAGCCAAGCCTGATGTACGTCTTTAACCTTTGCAACTGCTCCTTTTAGTTTTTTCTTAACTGTTTTCCTCATTTTATCATAGTCTCCCTTTCAAAAGTTAAAAGGTAGTCCTGTGGATTTCCTTACTATCCCTCCTCCACTAATTAAATCAAAGGCGATCATGCTATGATCACTATTGCCAAGTGGCCCCAACACCCTTATCTCTTGCACTAGATCTGGTGTTCCAGTAGGGACTATGTCTAATATGGCTTCCCCTCTGGTCGGTTCATGAACCAGCTGCTCCAAGAAGCAGTCATTTATTTCATCTAGGAACTTTATCTCCCTAGCATGTCCTGCCGTGACACTGACCCAGTCGATACCGGGGTAGTTGAAATCACCCATTTTATTACTGCGCTGTAACTTTTGTTAGCTTCCTTGATTTCTTTGAGCATTTCATCATCCATTTGGTCATTCTGGCCAGGCGCTCGATAGTACACCCCCACTGCCATTGCCTTCCCCCTTTTACGTGGCATTTCAATCCATATAGATTCTACAGCAGATTTTGCTTCCTGCAAAATTTTAATCCTTTCTGACTCAATGCCCTCTCTAACACAGAGAGCAACCCCTCCACCAATTTGATCAGCTCTATCATTTCGATATAGTTTGTACCCAGGTATCACAGTGTCCCACTGGTTGTCCTCCTTCCACCATGTTTCTGATATTCCAATCATATCTAACCTTTCATTTAGTGCCATATATTCTAACTCTCCCATCTTATTTTTTAGACTTCTAGCATTTGCATACAAGCATTTTAGAGAATGTATTTTATTCATATTAATTTGACTATTGTTAGACATGGGTAATTTGGGATCTTTAAGCTCTGTCTGCTCCATACTTGAGGGCATTTGGGCTACTTTACTCTTTTGTGGAACCTCTCTGCTTTTGGTAGTATCCTTCAAAGATACATTCTTCTGAACCATCCGCTCTTAGGCGACTGTCAGCTTTCCCCTAATATCTAGTTTAAAAGCTGCTCTCTCTCCTTTTTAAAGGTTAATGCCAGCAGCCTGGTTCCATCCCGATTAAGGTGAAGCCCATCCCTTCGGAAGAGCCCCTCCTTTCCCCAGAATGTTCCTCAGTTCCTAACAAATCCAAAACCCTCATCTCTGCACCATTGTCTCATCCACGCATTGAGACTCCGGAGCTCTGCCTGCCTTTTGGGTCCTGCGCGTGGAACAGGAAGCATTTCGGAGAACGCTACCCTGGAAGTTCTGGATTTCAACTTCCTACCTAAAAGCCTAAATTTAGCCTCCAGAACCTCCCTATCACATTTTCCTATGTCATTGGTACCGACATGTACCAAGACAGCAGACTCCTCCCCAGCACTATCTAAGACCTTATCTAGGTGGCGCGTGAGGTCCGCTATCTTCGCACCAGGCAGGCATGTTACCAGGCGATCCTCACATCCACCAGCCACCCAGCTATCTACATGCCTAATGATCGAATCACCAACTATAACCTTCCCTCATGGGCACATGGCCCTGGAGAAACTTCCTCGGTGCGAGAGGGTTTTACATCAGCTGGAGGACAGGTCCTAGTTACAGGTTCTCTTCCTGCCACACCAGGGTGATGCTCTCCTGTCACGTGACCTCGCTCCTCCATGGCAACAGGGATGCTGCCAGACTGGAGGTGGGACTTCAGGACTATATCCCTGTAGGTCTCGTCTATGTACCTCTCTGTCTGTCTTATGCTTTCCAAGTCTGCTACTTTAGCCTCTAGAGAACGGACTTGTTCCCTGAGAGCAAAGAGCTCCTTGCACCTAGTGCACACATAAGACCTCTCACCAACTGGGAGAAAATCATACATGTGACACTCAATGCAAAAGACTGGAAAGCCCCCATCCTGCTGCTGGACTGCTGGCTGCTTCTTAGTTTTAAGTTTTTGTTTAGATCTAAGTTTTTACTTACTAACACTGTTCCCTCTAAGCTGTGCGCGTGTGCGCGCGCACACACCTCACCGAACGAGCGCACATACTTTACAACAGAGCGCACAAAAATTACGGTTCCGATTCTGATAGAAAACAACACAGGCGTCTTAAAATTAAAAAGTTGTTAAGTATTTACGGTTTTCACAAGTTCTACAATGTTTTCTAGTGCAATCAATGTAGTATACATACATTATTCTGATGTGTAGTCAAATTTTGAAGTATATAACTCCAAGTGTCTTTATGTGGCGCACAAAAATTTAACCTTCCTTCAAAAGCTGCACCGCTGATATTTTATGCGCACACAGCCTACAGAAAATTAGAGGGAACATTGCTTACTAAGGGTTGCTATGGATATTTATACTAATAAAACTGTACCTAATACGTGTAATATACCTTGTTCACCTGAAGCTTAACTAATCTCAGGTCCTTAGTGTATGACTGATTTGGGTAATGAGCTTCACCTGAGAGCACCTCCTGTCATTTAAGATGTGTAAGTACCTATAAAGCTACGATTATCCCTGGGATGGGTGGGTGTGGGAAGGGAGGGAGGGAAATAACACTTATTTAAAAGAGGGCTGCTACACAGTACCCTGTCTTGTGCTGCTGAGGTAATCTATATTCTGATTTGATTTAAATTATAGCTCTTAGCTGCTGCTAGGCTCTAACTTCTTATGAAATTTAAACTACAAGCTCTCTGCTGGGTTCTAAATTTAACCAGAAAGCTCTCTTCTGTGTTTTAAATTTAAGCTAAAAGTACTTTGCTGATGCTAGGCCCTGAGTGACAATTAAATGTAAACTACAAGCTCTCTGCTGGGTTCCAAATGTAACCAGAAAGCTCTCTTCTGTGTTTTAAATTTAAACTAAAAGGACTTTGCTGATGCTAGGCCCTGAGTGACTATTAAATTTAAACTACAAGCTCTCTACTGGGTATGAAATGTAACCAGAAAGTTCTCCTCTGTGTTTTAAATTTAAACTTAAACTGCTGCTACTAGGCCCTGACTGATTTAACAAAAAATAGTGGGTTCACAGATTAATTAGCTTTAATACAAAGAATTCCTTTTAGAAAATTACCAGAAGTATATACTCACAGTTGCAGATCTCTCTCCAGAAGTAACAGTCCCTTTTTCTAGTCCTTTCCATTAAAAGAGGCTCTCTTCCTGTGCATTTATGCCAAAGAGGTATTTAAACATCTCAATCATATCACCTCTAGCCCCCTTTCCTCTAAGGTGCTCATATTAAGATCCTTAAATCTGTCTTCATATGCTTTATAATGAAGACCACTAACCATTTTAGTAGCCACCCTCTGCACTGTTTCAACCTGTTTGAAGGTATGGTCTCCAGAACTGCACATAGTACTCAAAATGAAGTTGCACCAAAGACTTATACAAAGGAACTATCATCTCCCTTTTTCTGCTGGCTATTCCTCTCCCTATGCACCCAAACATCCTAGCCATCGCCTTTTCTGCATGTTTAGCTACTTTCAAATCATCAGATACAATCACACCCAGTTCCCACTCTTCTTTTGTGGGCAGAAGTACTCCCCCCCCCCCCCCCCCCACTGTACTACTCCTTTGGATTTTTGCAGCCCAAATGCATGATCCTGCATTTTTTAGCATTAAATATCAGCTGCCAAATTCTAGACCATTTTTCAAGCTTAGCTAGATCCCTCCTCCTGTTATCTACTCCTTCCTGGGTGTCTACTCTATTGAAGATTTTGGTATCATCCGCAAAGAGGAAAATCTTACCTGACAGCCCTTCTGCAATATCACTAACAAAGATGTTAAAAAGAATCAGACCAAAGACAAATCCCTACAGCACACCACTGGTAACATCCTTCTCCTCAGAGTGAGCTCCCTGTACCCTTTGTCACCTCCCCCCTCAACCGATTTCTAACCAAGCCAGTAACTTTAGGGTCCATCCCTAGAGTGCTGAGTTTGTTTATAAGTTGCCTGTGTGGAACAGTGTCAAAGGCTTTACTGAAATCCAAGTACACCACATCTAGGGCTCTCTCGGTCCAGGTCCCTGGTCACCCAGTCAAAGAAATCAATCAGATTTGTTTGAAAAGACCTGCCTCTGGTGAATCCATGCTGTCTCTGATCCTGTAATCCGCTGGACTCCAGAAACCTCACTATTTTCTCTTTCAGCAGCGCTTCCAATAATTTACTCACCACAGAGGTTAGACTAACCGGCCAGTAGTTTACACAAAATCAGAAATAAAGATGTGGTTGAAAAAGGACCACATGTGCCTCTCTCTAGTCCTCTGGGACCACCCCCGACTCCAAAGAGACATTGAAAAGATCAGTCAGTGGAGCTGCTAGAACATCCCCAAGTTCCTTCAGTATTCTCGGCTGTATCTCATCCAGTCCCCTGGCTTTGTCTACTTTTAGTTTAGGGAACACAGTCTTCTGAAAATCGTTTGAGATCCCAGTCGCTTCTGTTCCTGTTTGTGGGTGTTTTCTGAGGTCCTGCTCCTGGTTCTTCATCTGTGAACACTGAACAGAAGTATTTGTTAAGCAATTCCGCTTTATCCTCATCAGCTTCTACATATTCCTCCCCTTCACTCTTGAATCTTGCCCTTCCTCTTCTCACTAACATATCTGAAAATGGTCTTATCCCCCCTCCTCCCCCCATTTTATTGCATTGGCTATTTCCTCCTCTTTTTGAATCTTTGCTTTCCTGACTACTTTGCTAGCCTCACTAAGTTTTTCATCTCTCTGTGATCTCTTGTATTTCATGAACGTTTTCCTCTTCTTCTTTTCAGCTACTTCTTTTGAGAACCATAGCGGCCTCTTTTGCCTTTTACCTTTATTTAGCTTTCTAACAAAAAGGTTGGTTGCCCTTAAAATATCCCCTTTGAGTTTTCCCCACTGTTTCTCTACATCCCCCAGCTGTTCCCATCCCACTAACGACGCCTTGAGATATTAGCCCCTCTTGGCAAAGTTAGTTTTCTTAAAATCTAAGACCCTTGCTTTTGAATGGATTTATTTCAGTCCTAGTCCTGATACTGAACCACACCATCTGCTGATCACTGAATGTGAGATGATCTCCCACTGTAGCATCAGAAACACTTTCACCATTGGTAAGAACCAAATCCTTATGACCCCTTCACGTGTGAGTTCTGTTACCAGCTGCCTAAATAGTTCTCCCTGTAGAGAATCCAGGATCTCTTTACTTCTAGATGACACTGCAACAGGGATGTGCCAATCCACTCTAGCATATTGAAATCACCTAGCAATAGCACTTCCCCTTTACTAGCAATGCTGAGTATGTCTTCTATTAACTCTCCATCATCTACTTCTCCTTGTGAGAGGGGGGGGGGGGCGGGGGTCTGTATATCACGCCAATGTAAACTGATTTCTTTCCCTCTTACTAGTTTAACCCACAGTGCCTCCTCTCTCCCTTTTAAGCCTGTAATTCTATAGCTTTAATGCTATATTTTACATATACTGCCATTCCTCCTCCCCTTCCTCTTATCCTATCCTTCCTGAATAAGGTATAGCCTGGTATAATTACATCCCTAGACATGGTTGTCTCTGTAACCACCATTAAAACTAAGTCAGCCTATTCTATTAACGCCTGGAGAACATCTGGGATCTTATTTCCCATGCTATGGGCATCTATACATACTACTTTCCAGATGTTGCCCCTTTTACCCACTTCTATAGAGATATTTAATGTTCCACTTACCTGGGGGCTTTCTTCACCCATCTCCAATGTACATAGTTTAAAGCCCTCATAAGTAGGTTAGCCAGTCTGCTACTGAAGACACGTTGGCCCTTCTTGGACAGATGAATGCCATCTCTGCTCTGCAGTCCTTGGAACAGCAGCCCATGGTCCAGCAAACCCCTTTTTGTGTCTTTTTAAAATAGTGAAAGAAGAGCTGGAGATTGAATGGGGTCTATGGTATTTCATGAGGAATGAAACTGGGCAAACTAGCTCTTTAAGCCATGTTCTTCTGTCTCATCTTCCTACAGGCAAGAGCTGTTATTTGCACTATTGAAAGGAGCTGGGGAGGAAATGGTGCTACAAGGAGGAGCCTGGAATGAGAGCAGGGAGGTGCCAGAAAAGGGGAAATACGCTGGCAGATAAGGATAATTACAGAGCAGATCTGAACGGGTTTAACCAGTAGGCAGCCTAGGATACCACCTAGGTGGTAGCTTCTGGGCCCTAGAGCACATAAGCAGAGGACTGGGGGGAAGAAGAGTCTCGCAGAAACCGAAGAGCAGGAGTCCCTAGCCCCAGTTTTTTTACATACCTTCAGCATTTGGCTATGCTGCTTTGCCTGAATCCAGCCCTGTTTGGAGATGGCAAAGAGCAGCTCAAATCACAGCAAAACAACAGGTTCTAACTGACACAGAAACTGTTACAAGGATGGTGGGCAATTTTCAACTTGTTCATGCAAATATCTTTGGAAAGAACCTTCTTGATGTGTGTGTGGTACTGTGTAGCCTGGAAATATGTTGATTATATATATATATATATATATATATATGATGCAATATTATACTCAAAGAGGAAGCAGAGGCTCTTATTCAGTGGCTTTGCCAAAAAAAAAAAGGGAAAGCAACATATTTCCAGGCTATATAATTAAAATGCAGCAAAAATGGTAGTTCTCTAGTTATTTAGCCTGGCTCTCTAAGATTAAAAAGCTACTGACACCTGTAAATATATATTCTGCGAAAAACAAAGGAGACGTAATGTGCTCTCCCACCAAGGGACAAGAAGAACTGCATACAATTATAATTAATTGTATTTTGGCATTAGAAACTGTGCTATGGTTCTTTCTTTCTTTTTGAACATCTATTTTGGGTCCAATGAATCCCCTCTTCCAACAGTAGGTGCAGAGCAGAACTAGGACATAGAAGGAAAAAAAAAATCTGATTCCAGTGTCCTCTCATTAACAGCCTCTCTAGTACCAGACAAAACCCTACAAAAGTCACTGAAGACCTATAATGCAAATCTTCCATACCATAATGACACCAGCTTCTAAAATTAAAAGGAATAAGAAGTCTACACCTCTTACAGAAGTGCAGCATCATAAATATTGCAGTGGGCCTTAGAACATCCTTTCGCTTAGTCAGAAAATTGAACAAGCCAGATTACTACAGATCCCACATATAAACTCTAAGCTTGCAGAACACTTGGCAGCTTGTTTACAAAGCTGCGGTAGCGGTTTCCGATCGTTATCGGAAACTGCTACCGCGGCTTTGTAAACAAGCCCCTTGGTCTCAGTCACACAGGCAAAATACACTTAGACCTCTGTTATTTTTGCTAGGTGTTCTCATTAACAAGATCTCAGGTCTCTCTAATGCAGAGGTAACTGCTTGATTGGCATGGAACTGTTGCTTGATTCTCCGGTGTTCACCTTTGGCAGCGACAAAATAAATTATAATAAACTCGAAGTAGAAATATGTAGATAAAATTAAAATGAAACCTCCAACAAGACAGTTCTGTATGTAGTGTAACACAAGAAATAGAGAAGGCCGGTGACATTTTACCTCACCTTTGCTGAGCAGTATCATGAGATGCACAGGCCCCTCTGATCCCACATGCAGGTGGTGCAGACTATCCCCATAGTCTTCCCCCTCCGTCAATCTCCTCAGAAGCGGCCATGTTGCTGATTATGTTATTGCTCCTCAAACGTAAAAGAGCAACCAGCAGAGAGGTGCACATGGCGATGGGACATTATTTGTGCAGCTGTGCAGTCTATAGCTGGCACCAAAATTCCAAATGTGCTCTGTCTATTGCAGGACTTCACAAATTCTGTGTAGATTTAGGATCCGCTGCTTATGACCTCCTCATCCTTCCGCCCTCCCCACTGTCTCTTATGCTGGTCTCATGTTCTCAGGTTTAATGATTCCTGTGCCAGAGTTCCTATGCCATGTGGCATCTTTAGACAAAAATACAGATAACAGTGATAGCTTCAGATATTAAATGTTTATATGTGTGTGTGTCACAATAGTGGTGCACCTGTCTGTGCGTGGGGGGAGATGTGGTTGGTGCCTTTGTGTGTGTGTGTGGTGCAGAGATGGGGGTGCCTCTATGTATATATGTGTGTGTGTGTGTTACGAAGGTGAGGTGCCTGTATGTGTATGATGATGAGAGGAGGTACCCATGTGTATCTGTTGAGTGAAGAACGGATGCCCGAGAGTGTGTCTGTCATGCAGAGGCGGGATGCCTGTGAGTGTGGTGTGGGGTGTGGACAGAGTGTGCGTTCTGGGGGAGGGGAATGCACCTTTTGGCAGCACTGTGCACTCTTTCTTCCCCCTCTCTCGGAGGTTCCCCTCCTCTGTTACTTCCCCCCGCCGCCCTCTCAAATTCTCCTTTTTTTAAATAGGGCCCCTGCCCCTTTAAATTGTCCCTGCCTTCTCTACCTCACTTGAACTCTCCCCCCCCCAAGAAAACCCTACTGTATTGCAGGCCACCCTCTTCTTTTCTGCCTACGGGGGAATCCCATCTCCCACTGGGACTTGTCTCCCGCCTCCCAAACGAGCTGTCTCGACCATGGCTGCGATTGCGGCAAAGTCTCCTTTAATCTGCCCGCGGGAGATCGAACACCGCGGGCAATGTCCTCGCACCCCCGATACTATCCCATGCTAAGGCAGTGTGACTGGGGGTATTTTAGCGCGGGGGCCGTCTGCTGCAGCCCGCACTGTACGGATAAGCCGTGCAAGGTCTTGGGCCCTGTATGGAGAGGTCGCCGGGGCCCCCTTTGCGGTACAGTGAGGGAGGGGGGCAGGGACTGGGCGAGGCTCTTCCCCGGGATCCTTCCCTCAGCTGAACGCAGCTCCCAAATCAGCGGGGAGCCGGAGTGGGAGGGGAGGAGGCGGGGGAGGATCGCGGCGCATTTCCAGGCGCCACCGGAGGCGGGCAGGAGACGGCGGCCGACATGACGGACAGCATCCCCCTGCAGCCGGTGCGGCAGAAGAAGCGGCCGGACAGCAAGCGGCGGACCGGGTGAGGCGGGGTCGGGGGCACCGCCGGCAGCTTACCGCAGATATCCGCGATCGCTGGGGCCGGATTCGCGCGTGTGCGGGGGGGTTAGCGCGCGTAGTTCGAGGCTGCGGGTGTTGCGCCCCGTGTCCGTGGGGCCTTAGATAAACGTGGCCGGAGAGCGGCGGGGTTAATGGGCTGCTGCTGCTGCTTCTTCCGGACTAACGCCATTGATGGGGCACACCCAGCTCGGTCTCACACTGCAGGCTGGGAAAGAGGGCTGAGCCCGGGGGGCGATCTCCCCAGACCCTGGCAGGGCTATCGTGGGTTGCCGTCTCTACATGAGCCTCGGCTAACCTTAAGCTTTACCCCGTTAACGTCTATTGTTTAATTTTGAAGCCCTGCTCGTTGCTGCTCCCCCAGACGTGGCCACCCTAGGCGGCTGCTTGATTTGCCTAATGGTTGGGCTGGCTCTGGATATACCCCAAGCACCACTCACATTACTGGTGACACTTAGAGAGGTACCCCTACCCTATTTTCAAGCCTCTTTGGAGACCCTGATTCCTTTTTTTATGGTTGATTTATGGTGTTAAAAGAGCCGTATAGTAAATACAAATAAACATAAACTTTGAAATAAGAAACTGTTGTCTGCTAAAGGGAATTAGATTGTAAACTATATAGCATTACTTAACATAAATAAGCCATGTTGAATCGGACCATGATTCATTTAGCTCAATGTTTTGTCTCGGAGCAGCCAGTCCCAGGAAGTAGATCTGTGTCTTATAGCTCATTTCCAGGAATGAGCAGTGGTCTAAGAGCCAGGGAAGTCGGGCTTCAGGCCCAGTGAGCTCCTTGTGATCCGGATTAAGTCACTTAACCTTTCAGTGCCTCAGGTGCAAACTTGGATTGTAAACTCCCCAGAGAGAGAGAGAGGGAAATCTCTCTTGCACCTGAACAGAGCTCACCTTGAGCAACCTTATTGCATCAGCTAAATCCAAATCCCTTTCCCTAATACTTTTTTGTGGACTTTTCCTTCAGGAGCTTTTGTCCTAACCTTTCTTGAACCCCATTATGTTGTCGTCTTCCCCACGTCCTCTGGCAATAAATTCCATAGCATAGGAGGAGGGGGGGGCGCAGCAGTAGTAGTTTGTTTCATGGAGTGGCCTCTTGTTTTTGTGTTATTTGAAAGGTTAAACAACTGGATAGGGAAAGGGAACTGGATTTAGCTAACAAGTTAAAATCTAAGTTTGTACCTGTGGCCATGGAAGGTTAAGTAACTTGCCCAAGATCACAAGGAGTAGCCCTGAGCCTGCTGCTGTAACAGCTAAACTACATCTCCACGGTTCTATTTAATCTTCTATTCCACTTATGAACTTCTGGTTATGTCTCTCTTAGTTGTCTTTTCTCCAAGCTGAAGAGCTCTAACCTGTTTAACTTTTTATTGTCGCCCTTCTTTGAACCTTTGTTTAGTTCCATTACATCCTTTTTCAGGTGGGGTGACCAGAACTGCACACCGTATGTATTCATGGTGTGGTCGCACCAGGGACCCATACAGAGGCTTCATGAAATTCTCAGCTGTTGTTTCTACCCCGTCTCAAATAATCCTTAACATTCCATTTGCTTTCCTAGCATCTGTGGTGCACTGGGCTGAAAATGTTGCTCAGATCTTGTTTTTTGGTAGTGACTCCTCACTTAGGGCCCAATATTATGTACATAAAGTTGGGATTATTTTTCCTTTTGTTCATCACTATGCAGCGTGTCCACATTAACTTTCATCGGCCATTTAGACACCTGCTCTCCTAGTCTCATGAGATCCTTCTACAAAGCCCCACAAATCTCTGCTATTTTAATAACTTTGAATAATTTTGTGTCATCCACAAATTTTATCATCTCGTGCATCACTCTTATTTCCACAGCATTTATGAATATGCTAAACAGCACAGGTACCAGTACAGAGCCTTGCTTAAGCCCCTATTTACTAACACTTGGTGCATGATCATAATGTTATTGCGTGTTGGCAGCTCAAAGCGCATGCAGTGTTTCTGGCTTTGGTGGAAATGACTGCTGTTAGTGGGTGGACCTTGGTGGTCATTCCTCTGAGCCTGGTGATGAGCTGTCTTGTGTGTAGGGTAGAGACAACGTTCACCGTATAGCTCCCCCCTTTTATTGCAGGAAAATCAGAGCCAGGGCTTGGATTCTAGTGCCATGAGCCTTTAACCATTACCTCAACCCTCCTACCTATTGCAGTAAAGGTTCTGAGGTTGGGAGCCATGCACCAGGGTTCTTCAGAAACTGTAGCATGGGTCACCAAGATACCATGACTTCTCCTCAACCATTGTGGTGACGCTCCTTGGCCAGGGTTCAAGGCTCCTTCGGTAGTCCAGTGTCTAGTCCTGATCTGAGGGTCAGTCTGGGAGCCAGTGATTGGGTCTGGGTCTCTTGTATTTCAATGAGAAAGTTGCAGTGCCCTTGACTCGTGCTCAGATACAAGTGAAACAGGTCAGTGCCATAGATTTAATTAAAACATTTAAAGAAAAATCATTTTCATTTGACTTCCAGTCCAATTCCTGGCCTAGTCAATGGAAACCTGTTGAAGATCTGTACCGACCAAAATGGAATTTATTTTATTTATTTATTTAACACTTATTTATATACCGCATCTTCCAGCGATCAGTTGCGGTGTACATTTAACAACAATTAACAATGCAGAGCTTGTTTTACATAGAACAGTTATAACTTTTTACAATGAACATCTTAACTTGAACAACAAAGTGTATGTAAAAACTATGCGGAATAGTTCAATGAATCAACTAACACAGATTGTGTAACAATTTAAACTGTAGTACTGTTTCTAACTCAATTTTAACTATATACAAGTGGGGTATTGATGCATTGGAATGGAAAGATTATTCATTTAAGTTGTACGTATTATTGTAATAGGGAGTATAATCTTGATTTTAGACAGGTTCTTGTTTAGCCTTTATCTAAGTTGATTGGAAGGTTTTCTATGGTATTATAGTGTTTAGTGAATAGGTAGGTTTTCAATTTTTTTCTGAATTCTGTTATCTCTGTTAGTGATCGCAAGTCCTCTGGTAAAGAGTTCCAGACTGTTGGGGCTACGTGGGAAAAGGCTCTTTTATTTGTTAATTTGTGAGTTCTTATATATTCTTTTGGCATCTTAAGTTTATTTGATTGTCCTTTTCTATAAGTAGGCTTAGGTCAGCGATGGCGAACCTATGGCACGCGTGCCAGCTGTGGCACGCGAAGGCCTTGCAGCTGGCACGCGGGAAGGTCCGCCATCGAAAAAAAAACAACAACCCTGTCTGCTGCCGTTGTCGGGGCCGCCGCGGCAGAATCGAGCGTGCCGCGGGGCCCCCCTGTACCCACCGGCAGAGCCTGTCCTCCCCGTAGCAGCTCTCTCTTTGGAGCTGCAGTCAGACTCGCCGGCTTGCAGAGCGCGAAGGGAAGAGTTTCCCTTTCGCGACTCTGTTAAGCCCGCGGGGGCTGATGGGAACTTCCCATCAGCCCCCGCGGGCTTAACAGAGCAGCGAGGGAACTCTTCCCTCGCGCTCTGCAAGCCGGCGCGTCTGACTGCAGCTCCAAAGAGAGAGCTGCTACGGGGAGGACAGGCTCTGCCGGTGGGTACAGGGGGGCCCCGCGGCACGCTCGATTCTGCCGCGGCGGCCCCGACAGCGGCAGCAGACAGGTTTTCTTTTTTTTTTAATTTTCCCTGGGCTGGGGTGGGGGGTGGGGGTTAGGAGTGGTGATGGGCTGGGCTGGGCTGGGCTGGGCTGGGGGGCTTAGGAGTGGTGATGGGCTGGGGGGGCTGGGCTGGGGGGGGGGTTAGGAGTGTGATTGGCTTGGGCTGGGGGGGTTAGGAGTAGTGATGGGCTGGGCTGGGCTGGGGGGTGTTAGGAGTAGTGATGGGCTGGGGGGGGGGGGTTAGGAGTGGTGATGGGCACTGGGCTGGGGGGTTAGGAGTGGTGATGGACACTGGGCTGGCTGGGGGGGGTTAGGAGTGGTGATGGGCACTGGGCTGGCTGGGGGGGTTAGGAGTGGTGATGGGCGCTGGGCTGGGGGGGGTAGGAGTGGTGATGGGCGCTGGGGGGGTTAGGAGTGGTGATAGGCGCTGGGGGGGCTTAAACTAAAAATTGAGTGATGGGGGATTAGGACTGGGAGTGGGCTGATGGGGAGGTTAGGACTGGAAATGGGCTGGTGGGATTAGGACTGGGAGTGGGCTATGGGGGGCTAGGACTGGTAATGGGTTGGGGGGGTTGCTAGGACTGGAAATGGGCTGAGTGGAAGGGGGCTTGAACTGCAAATAGCTGTTGGGGATGGGGCTTGGAATGGAAATGGGCTGAGGGGAAGTGGGGGGCTTGAACTGCAAATAGCTGATGGGGACGGGGCTTGGAATGGAAATGGGCTGAGGGGAAGTGGGGGGCTTGAAGAAGGGAATGGATGCTGGGTGAGACTGGAACTAGAAGGGAGCTGATGTTGGGGGAGGATTAGAATGGGATGGGGCTGGGAGAGTAAAATGGAGAGGGGAAAAATATTTTGTGTAGGAGGGATGAAAAATCTACAATTGGCCAGGTATTGGGAGAGTAATTGGGGATTGAGGATGGAGGGGTAAAATTTGTGTGGATGAAATAGGAATGAGGAAAGAGCAAAAGGAGAAAGATTAGTATGTTAAAGCAGATGTAGAGAGAGAGAGAATGGAAAAAAAACTAGAAGAGAGAAGAAAGGACAAATGGACAGCAGACGATGGAGAGTTAGCAGAAAACATGAAGAAACCAGAAGAAAATGGCTGGACCAATTGCAACTGAAAAAAAAATGCACAAAAGGTAGAACGATATCTCTTTATTTTGAATTTATTAACTGGAATATGTCAGCTCTGGGAAATGTGCATCATTAACATCTGCGCTTTGTTTGGTACAAGAGGAAATTCCTATTTGACGTTGCCACTTGTTCTCTTTCCCCAGTATTCACTGAAATGTATTGGTTTAATATTTGCAGTGTTGCCTTTTGATAGGTAGGGTATGGTGCTTTGTGAGTCCTGGTAATGCTGTCAGGATACAGCGGGTTTGCTATGGGTTCTAAATGGGCAGCGTTTGTAGTAGTTCCTAATGTGCCTGGCGGTTGGCACTGGATTATAGTAATGTAGAAATCTTTTAGTCTTTCTTTATCCATACACTCATTAAGAGACATGTTTACTAAAAGTTAGTGTATGGTAACATTATGCAAATATTTATGCAAATAAGACCACTTATGCAAATGACGTGCTGGCACTTTGAGGAAATTCTTTGGTTTTGTGCGGCAGTTTGGGCACTCGGGCTCAAAAAGGTTAGCCATCACTGGCTTAGGTGGTTCTTTGCTTATTAGATTACAGAGTGTCTTCGGGGCCATATCTTTTAGGGCTTTGAATGTAGTTATAATTGTTTTGTATGTTATCCTGCTTTGTATTGGTAACCAGTGAAGGGATGCTAGTATCGGTGTAATGTGTTGGAGTGAATTTATCTTTAATATGATTCTGTCTGTAGCATTTTTGCGCGAGTTGGATCCTTTTAATGTTTTGTTTTGAAATGCCTATAAGTACTAAGTTGGCGAAATCGAAGTGTGGAGTTATGGTAGCCTGTGTTATATTGATAAAATCTTGTATAAATACAAGGGGGCGTAATTGTTTGAGGATTTTAAGTTTGAAGTAGATTTTCTTCAAGGTATTTCTGATGTGCGTTTCCATGGTAAGTTGTGTGTCTAAAATGACACCTAGATATCTTATTTCATTTTTTATTTTAATTTCTTGGTTCTGTAGTATTATGTGAGTTGGCGGGGTGAACGTTTGGTTTTTTGTTACGATTAAGACTTCGGTTTTAGCATGGTTTATATGTAGGTTTTGGGTTTTTAGCCAGTATGAAATTTCATTGTAGCAGTCAGATAGAAGTTGAATCGGTAGGTTAGGAATTGTGAAAGGTATGTACATCATGATATCATCCGCATAAAGGTGATATTGTACTCCAAATTTTTTAAACATATTGCAAATCGGTTTTATATAGATATTAAAGAGTAGGGCTGACAGTGCTGAACCTTGTGGTAAACCTATTTCTTGTTTGTATATGTTTGATGTTTGGTTACCTATTCTTACATTTTGTGTTCTGTTATGTAAATATGAGGTGAACCATTTATGTACGGTGGAATTTATGCCTAACTGTTTTAAGTTGTTGAGCAGTATTGAGTGATGCACGCTATCAAAAGCTGCTGATATGTCAATGAAAAGGAGAATGAATGCTTGTTTGTGATTGTCAATTCCTTTTAGGAGTGTGTCTATTAATACTGCTAGGAGTGTTTCTACTCCGTGGCGAGGTCGGAAACCATATTGTTGTTCATCAAGTGGGTAAGATAAGTCTATGAATTCCTGTGTCTGAAGTTGCACTACCTTTTCAATTACTTTGGCCAAGAATGGTATGCTAGATATGGGCCTATATGATGTTGGCAATGTTTTGTCTAGTTTGCAGTTCTTTAAAATTGGGCGTATTTGTGCATGTTTGAGCGGGGATGGAAGGTATCCTTGGGTGAGTGAGAGGTTTACTATTGGGAGAATATAGGATATTAGAGTTTGCAGTGTGTTTTTTATCCATGAAACTGGGCATGGATCCAAGTACGAAGTTGTAGTATTTAGGTTGGAGATGATTGTTTTTAATGATGCTTTTGAAATGGGGTAAAATTCTGACCATTCATCTACAGGTTGATAAGTGATGTTGATATTATCTGCGTGCATGGAAGGTTTCTTAGATTTGCTTTGGTAATGATTAGCTAGGGTTTGAACTGAGATTTCCGTGATTTCGTTGCTGGAAGTTTGCTCGTTATTAGTTAATTTTCTGACTATAGAAAATAACTCTCTTGGTCTATTGTATGATTTTGTTAAGATTGCTGCATAATAGTTTTTCTTTGTGTTGTCAATTGTTTCCTTATATTTTGATAGATAGTTATTGAATATTTCTTTGTGTACAGTCAGCTTGGATTTTCTCCATTTTGTTTCAAGTTTTCTTAGTTCTTTTTTCATTTGTCTTAGAGTGCTATTAAACCATGGTGAACTGTTTAATTTGGTGTATATTGTCTTTTTGTTAGGTTGATTATTTTTAGCTGCATTATTGATAGTATCATTCCAGTTGTTAACAGCATCATCCAGATTAGATGTTGATAAGAAGTAGGGGATTGTTAAGTCAATGAAGTTTGTTTCATTAAACTTTTTGAATTTTGTAGTGGGAGTACTCCTTATGTAATTATTGATGCTGGGGATGGGATATGGGATATTTATTTTGATGATAGAATGATCAGACCAAGGTGTCTCTGTGCATTCAATGGAATTAGAGTGCACTAGCTTGAAGAGTATTTCGGGGAGTAGAACCAAATCTAGTGTTCTTCCTTTGATATGTGTTGCAGTTTTAACTATTTGATGGTACTCTATGTCTGCTATGGTGTCTAGGAATAATTTAGAGTCTAGTGTTGGGAGTGACGGAAGGTTAAAATCACCTAGCATGATCACAGGATTTTGGTCAGTAGATGAACTGAGGAGTTCAATAAGAGAATCCAGGCCATCTGATTTATTGTCTGGGGGTCTATATATTAAGCAAATTTTTATGTGGCTGATTCTTATTAATAATGTGTCTATGTTAGTATTGATATTTGATTGGATTGGCTTGGCGTTTAGTGTTTTTTTTGTCATCATTAGAACTCCACCACCTTTTTTGTTGGGTCTGTGTTTGTAGAATGTATCATAGTTCTCTTTATCAAGTTGGTTTAGATAGACTGTATCTGTTTCAGTGAGCCATGTCTCAGTGACACATAACATGTCAGGTTTTAAGTCAGCTATCATGTCGTTATGGTGTGTGTGTGTGTATATATAGCAAGGGACTGGTTTTGTACAACTAACTGGTTGAATTTTTAGGTCACCATGCAAGACAACAGTTACCACTGACTCCAACTAATTTACAGTATTTGTATTTTCTTCATCTGTTTAAATTATGTTCTTTACAGAAAACTTAGAATTCATGGTATTCTTATTAAGAAACAATAATTTAAAAATCTTATCACCTTACATTCACAGTAACACATGCACCGTGAAGACATTCAGCGCCTTTAATCTATTTGTGACCCAGCAGGTCTCTTTCTTTCTCTTCGATTCCAGATCATTTGGAATCCGGCCGGTGATTCAGGCACCATTAGCTTTCATTTGCAATTACAGGCTGACTTTCCTCTTATTTATTTATTGTTAATAGATTCTCCCATTGTTTCTGGTCTGGTCATTTACTCCTGCTGGAATTCTGCACACAATTCGAAATTTCACCTTTTTTTGTGATACTTTAATTTAAAATACAATATGGAAAAAATATCATTCAAAAACAATATGCTTTGTTATTTTGATATGCAAAATTCTGCATGCTTTGTTTAATTCAGACCTTTTGACACCGAATTTTGAATTTTGTTTGTGGAACTCCAGCAGAAGACCTAATCCAGGAGTCGAAAGAGGACTCTGTGCATGGAAGATTTTCCTTCTATCACTGCCATTCTTTATAACTTCCTGCTTTTTTATTTGTCTTCATAATTATACAAATTTTGTTAGTTTTGGAGATGGTGCCTGAGCTGACATGGGCTAGCACATCTCTCTCTCTCTCTCTCTCTCTCTCTGCTTGCCGAATGACAAACCCCAGGCATCAGAAAAGATTCCCAGACTGGCCTTTCAATCCCCTTCCATCTTTCCTTCCTTCCTTACCACTGGATTCCTGTTCATCGCTTGCCCTACAGAGCTGAGAGTATGGTTGAGCCTCTGCTTTTAGAACCAGTGTCCTGTGCACTGGGTATAGCAATATGCTGGCAACAGGATGGGCATTGGCATGACTCTGCAGATTAATCAAGCCGTGCTTGGTACAGGCTCTGAAAACTGAATCCTATTTACAATATAAGAATGCCGGGTTCCAGCTGTCGGCCCGGAACCAGAGTTTTGGTGAGCACAAGCAGCAGCTGTGCAGTCCTTTCCTTACATTTACTTCTGCCATTTTCAAACACACAGAGGTAAATGCTATGTTGGACAAGGTGCAGGCAATGCTTCAACTGAGAACTGATTAGACGGTAACTATTATTGGTATTGTGCTACCAGGTGTATGCAGCATTGTGAGGCGAACACAGTAGACAGCTCCGCTTCTTGAAGCTTACAGTATAATAAAATTGATGGATAAAAAGCATTGAATATATATAGAGTAAGGGTATCTGAGTTAGAACAACAAGGCAGCTATATGGCATGAGACGTTTTGAGAGACTCTGAGGACTCGGTCCATGGGCGAGGTGGAGAGGCTGTGTTTAGGCTGATATTATAAAAGCAGCCTCAAAGACGTGTGTTTGTGCTGAATTTGAATCCATGACACTTTTCTTCAGAAAGGCTATATTAAATGTCTGGTGCAGTAAACCGGAAGGTGCAAAGTTAATACTGAGTGATGGAGAAGGGTACGGATAAGACCAGTCTACCTCCAGAGCGATTCTGGGAAATGAGAATGGGAGAAAAAAGGAGGCGCTACAGCGTGAAAGCACCTTTAGGAGAGTAGAAGCGCTTTGAATTTTATGCGGAAGTACATAGGGAGGGGTTACGTGTTTAGATACGTCCTGCAGCTGAGTTTTAAACAGATGAGAAGGATGTGACGAACGCACGATGAGTATTTCGGAAAAGAATAAAACCTTGTGAAGAAAAAGATTTAGGCTCTTCTCAAAGTACACTTTTTTGTCTCTTGGGACTTAACTAGTTTTCTTTGAGAAATTACTGACAG
Organism: Ichthyophis bannanicus; assembly: GCA_033557465.1. Taxonomy (NCBI): domain Eukaryota; kingdom Metazoa; phylum Chordata; class Amphibia; order Gymnophiona; family Ichthyophiidae; genus Ichthyophis; species Ichthyophis bannanicus. The sequence goes on along the minus strand of CM066049.1, from coordinate 109,393,943 downwards.
TTTTATGCCTCTCACAGTGTACACATTCTCTCAGTAAGTCACTGCGCATAGGATGAGCGTTTTAAAGCTGTACATAGATCAAGCATTACTACTCAGCACAACCAGAAATATTTTCTGTTTCATGAATATTTCACAGATTCACAGTGTGTTAATTTTTATTTTTGTCATGTTTTCAGTCAACAGCAGATGGGATCTTTCAGTTGTTTTGCATGACATGAGGGCAAATAAGGCCTCAGAAATGTGTAGGTGTTGACAGCCTGACCTCTGAAGGTCGTGTATAGGTTTTCATAACAAAGAACTCTTTGGGGGATCCTTTTGCAGACACATGCGTGACAAAGGTCAAAGTTTGGTAACCCCAGGACCACTGATCATCAGTTTTCAAATAGAATTGTCAAGATGTTTTGGGGGAAAGATAACATTTTTCCTTGCTTGAGCCTTGTGTTTTCTGAAATCAGCCTTTAAGTGAGCTTCAGATATGTGCTGGTCCACCATGACCAAGAGAAGTTTAAAAGAAGCAGACAGTTGTTGTTACTGGCATCAGGCTATGGGATGCGAACTATAAGGACTCCTAACGCCCTTCAAGGGTTTTTCCTTTGTATCTTTAAATGTTTGTTTGTTAGCCTTAGAGTGGACGAGTAGCCTAATAGAGCAGTGGCCTGTGAGTCAGGGAAGTCCAGTTTGATTTTCACTACAACTCCTTGTGATCTTGGGTAAGTCACTTAGCCCTCCATTGCCTCAGGTACAAACTTAGGCTGGAAGCCCTCCAAGGAATAGGAAAGAACATACTGTATCAGAATGTAACTCTCCTTGAGCTACTCCCAAAAAAGGTATGAGCTCAAGCCAAAATCCCTTCCCCTTTCCAATCTACCTCTTCCCTTATGGCATCCATCACCACTGGTCCTTACCTTCTGCCTGTACCCCCTGTAACATTCCCCACTTTACACATCCCTGTAAGTTTCTCCAGATGATCAACATGGTCCAGTCATACCTTCTATTCCTCAAGTGTGGGAGCCATCCATGTTTTTTCCCATTGAGCAGCCTCTATTCCCATCTTTAACACCCTCCAGTTTTCTTTATCTATTCTTTTCGAAGACTAGTGCCAGCAAAAGCACCTTTGGATCTAGGAGAGCCTTATCCCCCACTCCCTCCCCCTATCACTCCCGCACTTTAGCACATTGCCATCGTTTATATTGCAAATTAGAGTGGAGGAGTAGCCTAGTGGTTAGAGCACTGGCTTGGGAGCCAAGAGACCAGGGTTCAATTCCCACTAGCACTTCTTGTGGTCTTGGGCAAATCACTTAACCCTCCATTGCCTCAGAAAAATCACAAGTTATCAATGTCCCTGTTTAATGTACATTACCAAGTTTAAGGTACAATGTAAACTGCTTTGACTGAAATGATTGATAGTCATTTGATATACCACCATAGGTAGCAAGGCATCAGAGCAGTTCACAATGGTCCAAAATAAAATAAGGAAAAGGACAGGACGGGACAGAAGAGAAAGAAAATAGAGAGGAGAGCAATAAATAGGATGGGGAGGAGAGGAGGGGACTTAGACTAAAAAGGAGGGGGGGATTGCTCGAGGGGAAGGGGAGGGAACGTCATAGGACAGCTGAGATTTGAATGGGGGAAGGAGGTCTCTGCACCTAGTGAGGCGAGTAGGGAATTCCATAGGGCAGGGGCAAGAAAGACAAAAGCAGAATGGTGTGTTTGTTACAAATACGCACGGGAAACTGAGAGAAGGGTCACCCGGTGAGTGTGGAGGGATCTGAGGAGACACGGGGGGAGTAAAAATGAAGTAAGTCAGCCAAGTATTGCGGTATGCCTGTGTGGATTGCCTGATGAGGATTTTGTAATGGGAAGCCAATGAAGTCGCATCAGGGCGGGAGCGATGTGTTCACGGTGCGAGGTATAGGTGATAATCCGGGGGTATATGCCTCAGGGAATATTGCCTTTATTCCTATCTTGTGTTAAATAACATCTGTACACAATTTTATAGCCGTTTTCCTTAGGGTACTAGTAGATGCTTTGCCTGCCTCCTCAAATATCCTTTTCTGGTGCTTCTCTGTCCAAACCTCCCCTGTCTCCCTCCCAGCTCTTCATAAACTTAAACGTTTGAAATTTCCCTACCCCCAAATTTTGATAAAATTTGGTAATCATTCTCTTCAGTTCCTGCAATGAGGCCCAAAAACCTTCTAACCCCTCCTTGTCATTTCCCACAAATTGCTGGGCCTGCATAACATATAAGAAATTACCCCACAGACAAAGGAACATTTTCTGGGACTACTGTAAAGGTAAACCAGCTTTCCCTCCTCTCACCTTGTAATGTACACTAGTCTCTTCCTGTGGCAAACCCTAGTTCATATCCTTCTTCAGGTCTCTGATATACCCATCACCTCTCTCCATGCCTCGTAAACGGGCTCTTTATCTCATCCATGTTCAGCCCTCCCTCTGGTATCCATGGAAGAGAGCTCAATTTCCCCCTTTCCATCAGATCTGTTCCACCCTCACTGAGGTGTTCGACTGTGCTGCCAAATAATAATTCTGTTAATTTTGCAGTTCTAACCTTCCCTCTCCCTTCCTCCTAAACAATTTAACCCTTGCCACCCTTGTCTTTTTTCTGCTTCAGACCAATATCCATATTCCTTTTTGCAAAGCCTCCAGTCATTCTCTTGATATCCCTATGAGTAAAGATTGGAACAGAATCAGTAACTTCATTCATCGTCAAGCGTACTCCTATCTTTGCCCCTTTCTTCTTCTGCTAACTCCAGACTTCGGTCCTTTCACCTTGCAGCTCCTTATGCTTGGGACTCTCTTCCTGAAGCTATTGTCAGGTTTCATCACTCCCCCTCTTCAGATTAACTGCTAAAGGCTCACCTCTTTAAGGCTACCTTTGGTTTCTAATCCTCTGTTCCTTGTGTCTTCTTTGATGTTGGTCTCCCTCCTCTACTCGTTCTTTGTCTTCTTTGTCTTGATTAGATTGTAAGCTCTAAGGAGCAGGGTCTGTCTTCCTGTGTGTGCAGCACTGCGTGAGGTGCGTAGCACTCTATAAATGGTCAATAATAATAAACGAACATCTGCAAAATATTCATTTTGATCTTCCTCACCATGACAGATACCCCCATGCCATCTTTCTAAGTCCCGCTTAACCTCCTCTACAACATTGCCATAGTTACAATCATAGAACTTCTTCAAATTTGTCCCTATTTGAATACCTAGATATCTTATTACTTCTTTCCCCCATCAAAATAGTAAATGTTCTCACCTATACTATACCTCCCCCAAATTAATATCCGATGCCTCTGTTTTATCCATATTTGCCCTAAAGCCTGCCCTTTCTCAAGCTTTTTTTTAAACTCGGCAAACATATCGGTACAGTAAGTCTTAGATATCGTCCGCGAAAAACGCAATTTTATGCTCTTGATTACTCACTCTGATCTCCCTTGCGTCCATGTTAGCCTGTATCCTCTCTCTCTGTGGTTCTGTTGAGTTAGTAAACAGCAGAGGAGAGAGTAGGCTCTCTTGCCTAGTCCCTATTGCCAACCAAAAAAACCCTTAGTACCTCCTGTTCAATTTTATCTTTGCCGCCAATTCTTCATATGGTTAAGGACATAAGAAATGCCACACTGGGTCAGACCAAGGTCATCAAGCCCAGTATCCTGTTTCCAGCAGTGGCCAATCCAGGTCACAAGTACCTAGCAGTTTCCCTAAAAGACACAGGCTCCACAATGCTTGTATTGGGTCAAGCAGTGGATATCCCGGGTCCCCTTTATTTATTTATTTAGCATGGCTTGATATACCGCCCATACCAAGGTGTCAGAGCGGTGTACAGAATTAAACATTGTGGCTACTAGAAAAAATAAGGAGGAAAGGAACGCCATTAGGTTGACAGGAAAGCAGAGCTAAGCAGAGAGGAGAAGAAAGAAAAGAACGAGCTAAATACATAAGGGAGACTAGCTGCTGGAGGAAATGGAAGGGATGGGGGAGAGATCGTGTGCGGCATCGGGAACATGATGAGGTGACGGGGAGATCAAAGGCCTGACAGAAAAGGTAAGTTTTAAGTGAACCTTTAAAGTGGGAAAATGATGCTTCCATGCGGAGGGAGTGCGGAATAGAGTTCGAGAGGGCGGGGCTTAGAAAAAAGAAAGCAGAGTGTCGAGTAAGTTCGAGATGTGCTTGAGATGGGGAGGGGAGGAAGAGACGATTACTATGGGAAGAACGAAGGAGACGAGGAGCAGGCTGGTGAAAAATAAGGTCGGATAAGTATTGAGGGGAACCCGTGTGAAGAACCTTGTGTGTAATAATAAGGTATTTATAAACAAATCAAAATTTAATGGGAAGCCGGTGAAGGGAAAGAAGGCAAGGGGGGTGATGTGAGTAGAAGAAGTATAGGTGATGAGACGGGCGGCCGTATTTTGATAAGCTGAAGTCGATGGAGTTGGTAATTGGGAAGGCCGGCAAGAATTGAATTTCAGTAATCCAGGCGGGAAGTAATGAGAGAAAGAACCAGGGTGGTGAGAGAGGAAACAGAGAAAGGGACGAAGAGTTCGAATCCTACGAAGGTGGAAAAAACAACTGCGTGTGAGAGATGAGATATGTGGGTGGAAAGACATGGAGGAGTCAAGGGTGACACCAAGGTAACGAAGTGTGGAGACAAGCGGGAAAGGGAAGGAGGACATTGTGGGAGCAAGGGTAGGAGGAGTGGCGGCAAAGGAGAGCCAGATGGCGGAGGATTTGGCGGAAATAACACAGGAAATTATCAGAGAACCAGACAGCAATACGATCAAGACAAGGGCAGTGAGATCTGGGGAGAACGAACTGGTGTGATGAATGAGAAGGATGTCGTCGGCATAAAAGTAGAAAGAGATACCGGTCTGTTGAATGAGCAGGGCAAGGGGAGCAAGGAAAATGTTGAATAGAAGAGGGGCAAGGATAGAACCCTGAGGGACACCACAGTGCAGGAGGAACGAGGAATGGTTTATGGACCTTTCCTCCAGGAACTTGTCCAAACCTTTTTTAAACCCGGCTACACTAACAGCTTTTACTACATCCTCCGGTAACAAATTCCAGAGTTTGATTACACGTTCAGTGAAAAAAATATTTTCTCTTATTAGTCTTAAATAGGTTACCCTGTAGCTTCATTGCATGTCCCCTTTTCTATATTTTGATGGCGTAAACAATCGATCTATGTTTACCCGTTCCACTCCATTCATGAATTTATAGACCTCTATCATATCTCCCCTCAGCCGTCTCTTTTCTAGGTTGAAGAGGCCTAAGCTTTTTAGCCTCTCTTCATAGGGGGTATCCTTCCATCCCCTTTACCATTTTAGTGGCTCTTCTTTGTACCTTTTCTAATAACGCTATATTCTTTTTAAGATACAGCGACCAGAATTGCACACAATATTCAAGGTGCGTTCGCACTATGGAATGATACAGAGGCATTATAATATCCTTTGATTTATTCTCCATTCCTTTCCTTATGATACCTAGTATTCTGTTTGCTCTCTTGGTCACCGCTGCACAGTGGGTGGAGGGTTTCAACATGTTATCCACGATGATGCCTAAATCTTTTTCCTGGGTGGTGGTTCCTAATGTGGAACCTTGCATTGTGTAACCATAGTTTGGTTTGTTCTTTCTTAGGTGCATAACTTTGCACATATCCACATTAAATTTCATCTGCCATTTGGATGCCCAGTCTTCCAGTTTATCAAGGTCCTTTTGCAATTTTCCACAATCCTCAGGGGATATAACAACTTTGAATGGTTTTGTGTCATCAGCAAATTTGATTACCTCACTCATTATTCCCATTTCCAGGTCATTTATGGATATGTTAAAAAGCAGTGGATCCAGTACAGATCCCTGGGGTACACCACTATTCACCTTTCTCCATTGGGAAAATTGGCCATTTAGCCCTACCCTCTGCTTTCTATTTTTTAATCAGTTCCTGATCCACATTAGTACACTGCCTCCTATCCCATTACTTTTTAATTTTGCCCAAAGTCTCTCATGAGGGATCTTGTCAAAAACTTTCTGAAAATCCAGATGCACTGTATCAACTGACTCACCTTTGTCTACCTGTTTATTCACACCCTCAAAAAAAACCCGTAACAGATTAGTAAAACAAGACCTTCCTTGGCTAAAGCCATGTTGGCTGTCTTTCCTTAAGCTTGACTATGTACATGTTCAGTAACGTTTTTCTTTATTTATTTATTTATTTATTTATTTACAGTTTCTTTTATACCGCACTATTCGACATCAGCGCGGTTTACAATGAACGGAAACTACACTTACCAAATATTGATCAGTGCTTACAATGAACAGCTGGGTATACATTAAACAGGTTTACATTCAACATTTATAATGGTCTCTACCTTTTTTTCCTGGTACTGACGTTAGGCTCACTGGTCTGTAGTTTCCTGGATCACCTATGGAACCCTTTTTAAAAATTGGCATTACATTGGCCATCTTCCAATCTTCAGGTATAACAGATGATTTTAATGATAGTTCATGGATTACTGATAGTAGGTCTGCAATATCATATTTCAGTTCGTTCAACACCCTTTGATGTATACCATCCAGTCTAGGTGATTTGTTACTCTTCAGTTTATCAAATAGTTGTAATACATCTTCCTGGCGTATCAATATTTCTTTCAATTCTGCGGCATCACCTTTTAAATACCATTTCAGTTATGGGTAACATCCGTATGTCTTCCTCAGTAAAGACCTAAGCAAAGAATTCATTCAGTCTCACTGCTATGGCCTCTGTCCCCTCTTAGTGCCCCTTTTATCCCTCTATCACAGGTTTTTTTGCTATGAATGTACTCAGAAAAAGTCTTTATTATGTGTTTTGCTTCCATGGCAAGCTTCTTCTCAAATTCTCTCTTTGCCTGCCTTACCAGTGCCTTGCATCTAACTTGCCAGTGCTTGTGGTGTTTCTAGTTTTAGTTGTTTGGCTCCTTTTTCCATTTCCTGAAAGATGCTTTATTGGCAGTAACAGTCTCTATGACCTCACCTTTAAACCACGCTGGCAGTTTTTTGGACTTCCTTCCACTTTTTCTTAAAGCGTGGAATACAGTTGGTCTGAGCTTCCAAGACTAGTATTTTTAAACACCTATGCTTGATATAAATCTTTAACCTTTGCAACTGCTCCTTTTAGTTTTTTCTTAACTGTTTTCTTCATTTTATCATTGTCTCCCTTTTGAAAGTTAAAAGGTAGGTACCGTGGATTTCCTTACTGTCCCTGCTCCATTTATTAAATCAAATGCAATCATGCTATGATCACTTTTGCCAAATGGCTCCAACACCCTTATCTCTTGCACCAGATCTTGTGCTCCACTAAGGACTAGTTCCAAAATGGTTCCCCTCTGTTCAGTTCATGAGCCAGCTGCTCCAAGAAGCAGACATTTATTTCATCTAGAAACTTTATCTCCCTAGCATGTCCTGCCATGACACCGATCCAGTCAATACCCGGGTAATTGAAATCTCCCATTATTATTATTGTGCTGTAACTTTTGTTAGCTTCCCTGATTTCTTTGAGCATTTCATCATCCATTTGTTCACTCTGGCCAGGTGGTCGATAGTACATCCCCATTGCCATTGCCTTCCCCCTCCCTTTTTTATTTATTTTATTTATTTATTTTTATTTCTTATATACCGCGCTCTTTTAATCAGTGCGGTTTACATATGATTTTTACATGGGATTTCAATCCATAGAGATTCTACAGTGAATTTTGTTTCTTTTAATCCTTTGTGACTCAATGCCATCTCTAACATAGAGCGCAACCCCTCCACCATTTTGATCTGCTAGCACCTAGCAACTAAAGTTATCTCCAGACCCATCTTCTGAATCACTCTCATCAAAAATTTCCAGTCCACTCAGACCAATGCCTGTTTGGCATTGACTGCCCACAACATTGAGGGCCTCCCACATCAGCTGTAGAAGTCTGATATAAAACTGGCCTGATCCTAATGGATTTATGGCAGTATTTCTCTAGCCCACAATAAACCAACACTTTTTTTGCCAGGATCTTAACATTCTTATTTAATAAGGAAATAGGCCGATATGACCCACATATTTCAGTAAAGGAGCCAACACTAACAATTCCTTCCACCTATGTAGATGCTAGAAGTGGACCCCCCCCCTTCCTCCCCCATAGCAAAGAATTGTATGGATCTGTTAAGCTGCCCACTAATTCCCTTCCCCCACCTATATAAATCCTTAGAGAACGAAATGCTTCCTAATCCACTCATCATTGTACCAGATTTGATCCTCTTTCCCTTTTATTTTTTGTACCTTTAGAGAATCTGGTCTTAACTTGTAACGTTCTAGGCAGCCATTTTCTTGGCTTATTACCATTCCAAAAAAAATCTTTGTTTCAGTCTATTTAATTGAAAATTGATCGCTTCCATTATAAATCCTTTATTCTCATCTGGGCTGTAGAGAGTTTGGTTCCAGTTCCTCTGGAGGGCTGCTCTTTATGCTTTTTTTCCAACCTGGTCACTTCCTCATACCATCTTATTTTCTCCCATTCTGTTGCCCTTTTTTTTTTCTGAGCACCCCATTTTACAAAAAAACACCACTTTCATAGCATCCCACAGGATTCTCACCCCCCACCTTCCCATTATTCTCCTCCCAATAATTTAAGATCCCCTGTCAAAGATTGGGCGCTATTATGCATTTTTGACAACTCAACTCCACTCAAACTGTGGAATGGTCTGAAAAGACTTTCTAATTCCGTGGCCACCACCCTGGGGAAGAGGTTCCAACGTACAAAAACACAATCAATTCTTGCATAGCATTGATGGGCATGTGAGGAAAAAAGATTGTTTTGCTGCTTTGCATGCTGTAGTCTCTTCGCATCCACCACATTTCCAGTTTTGAGCAAATGATGCCGACTCTTCCTATGTTTTGAACTATAATCCCTCTCTCCCTCTCATCGATCCAACTGAGCATCTATCATAGAAACAGAGAAAAAATGATTGCAGATAAAGACCGTATGGCCTATCCAGTCTGCCCTTCCATTGCATGTACTAAGCTTTACAGTCTCTTTTTTTTTTTCTGTTGGAGATCCTGTTGGTGTATTATAAAACCCACCCATAGCAACCTCCCCTTCTGCAAACATTAATAGTTCCTCTTCAGTCCTCAAGAAAAACTCTGTTTTGATTTAGCATTTGGAGCATACATATTCGCCTAGGACCACTTTGTACCATGGCATAACCCTTTAATAGCCAAACATCTCCCCAACGTATCTTTGTAAACCCCGTCTTCTATAAAACTGAAATCATTTTTTAATGATATCACCACACTAGATAACTTTGGTCACCCACCTATCTCAGTTAAAATATCCTCTTTCATACCTCCTCACATCCTCTTTCATACCTCCTCACATTCAACAGTTTTTCATCTTTAATCTGCAGATGTATTTCTTGAGTTATTACTACTATCCATTGCAAGTTACTCAGTTCTGTGTAATTTTCAGACGTCTCTTCTTGGGATTATTCACATTCCAGTGTTCTATGAACCTATTATTCCCCTTCATCCTGTCTCCCCCTCTTTTCGGATCTAATCAAGACAATCGCCCCAACCTTCCTCACCTGTCTATAACCCTCTCTTCTCCTCAACCCCACTCATCCCTCCCAATGCCCACTTAATATAAACACTTCCTACTCCAATACCCTCCCCCACCCTCCCCCCACCTCCCCGATCTCCAGAGGAATATGCTCACCCATGGAATGGTCTCTCTCTCCATAATCTCTAGTGGTCACTATTTTCCTCTTTCACCTTCCCTTCCCTTCCCCTCACATTTACACCAGCCTCTCACTCGAACAACCCTCATTCATTTATACAAGCCCAATGCTGCCCAGCCATCAAAAGTCCATTTCCACTAGTTCAGAGGTCTGGTTCAAGTCTTGTCCTGTTGATCACCTTACGCGCTACAGGTTCCCAGTATGCATGCAGTAATATCTCGGGGCTGGTTGTTTCTGCACAGCTGTGATGAGCCTGGTCAAGTTTTAGACTCCTCACTGAGTCCAACATTGCACTGCAGAGAACTTCCACCTCAACACAGTTATCAAAAGCATCTGTTTCAGGTAAACCCCCTTTCTCTTACATTTTGTCAGTCTGGTCCCTTGGAAGCACTTGCATCTGCTTCTGTAATATTTTGTACTTTGGCTACTGCCTCCTCCTGGATCTCCATCTGGTCATCAAACTCCTCTGTATGGTGACCTATTTGCCCTACCTCGTGTTTCAAGTCTTCTACTGCCACTTTTACTTCCTCTTTCACCACTGTCTTCACTGCCGATATTTCTGTTTCTCATCATCTTGCTAGACAAGTCCAAACAAATGGGTTATGCTGCTTTGCCAGCAGATAGAGGCAGACTTGAGCCCCTTTCAGTGGTATATCTAGTGGTGCAGCACTGAAGGAAATCTGTATTTGTGTGCTCCCATCAGGTGGCAAGGTGGTTGGACTGATGCAGTAATGCAGATAGGCCTGTCTCCCTGGCCCAGACCACAGTCTGGTGGCCTGTGTGGCAGAGATCTGTAGGCCCAGTGTTGCTCGGAGCTTGGGTACGCTCCTGCTGTCTTGATCTGTAAGCTTGCCCTGTGCCCAGAGCTGCTACCTACAGGTTCCTAGTGCTTGATGGACCGGAGAGTGGACAGGAAGATATCATGGGGTCTCTGAAGTGGGTTGATATGTTTGACCCAGGCCTCCTTTCCATTTTATTGTTATCTGCATGCTTTTGTGTTTGTTTTTTAACTGATTTTGGTTTTTTTTTTTCCTCCCGTTGAATTCAGTTTGGCTCTCTTGTTTGTAATAAAGCAGCTCTTAATTTAAAAAACAAAAAAAATCTTTTGGCAACTGGACCTCCCAGGCCTGCGTGGCTGTCGGGTTTCCCTGCTTCGGTTTTTCCAGTCAGCCTGACGGGTGCTTGGATTCCATTCTTGAGACTTCCTTTTCATCATGGCGCTTGCTCCTTTTATCAGTGGGCTTTTTTTGCAAATTTGTTTCTTCTTTGTCGTTGCAGTGCTTGGCCTCCATAGCCTGATGCAGCCTGTGACTCCAATGGTTTTTAATTGTGGTTGCTATTTTTAGCCCCAATTGTGGGGGAAATACTCAGGGCACTTTTTTCTGGCATTCTGGGATCACTATGCCATTTCTGTGGCCTCTGCCGCTTTTCCCTGGAGTTTTCCCCACTGGCCTCCCTCTGTGGAGGGCATGGTAGAATAGCCTGCAACTGTAGGCAGCATTGTAGACTTTCCTCTCTTGCTCCCTGTCTAAGCATGGAGCCACAAGGCCCTCGAGCTCCTCTGTCATGGATGGATGGTAAGGGAGTTAAGTGCTTTTGAGTTGTCTTGTCGCTTATCATTTCCTCTGGAAGGCCTGCCTTATCCCCTAAGGGACATTCGGGATGCTATAGAGAAATCCATTTCTCCAGAAGGTAAGTCCTGAGAAGGACGGGATGATTCCCCTTGTGGAAGGCTAGGATCACTCTGACCTGCCTGTTTCACAGAACGGACCTTCCCATGCCCTTTTGGGGGATGCCTTGCAAACTCTGTATTGAGGTACAGCCTGCTCTTGGGCGAGGTTAGTGGATGGAGCCTCTCCTGGAGGTTATATGGCCTCTTGCTGCATTCATTCCTCTACCTGATCCACTCGTATGTTGCAGTCCATAATCTCTTAGGAAGAAAACTCTCCAGCTGGGCTCTAGAGGTCATGTGTTGGCTGTACCCCCTGTCTCAGGGTGAGCTGGATCAGCCTGTTAGGCTCCTGTGGGTAGATGCCTCCATCACGGCATTGACAGCACACAACCATCCAGATGGAAGGGGCACTGAGCCCAAGGCATCTTGTAATAAGTGGCTAGAAGCCCTCCTTAAGCATGCCTTAAGGATTTTTCCTTAGGCTCTCAGGCAGCCTTGTGTGCATGCCTATTAGCCCCAGCCCTCTATCTCTGGGTCCAGCAGCTGCCAGATAGCCCAAAGATGGCAAGATTAGAGTTTGGAGCCATGTATGGCTGATTCCTAGTATGACCTGATCAGCATCTCCTCTAAGTCCATGGCAGTAATAGTAATGGCTAGGCAGTGGCTTTAGCTCTGTGATTGGTCAACTGATGCTGTCTCTAAACTTCAGCCAAGCAAGCTCACCTTTAGGGGCAAGTTGCTTTTGGGGAGGACCTGGAGATGTTTGTGAAAGGCCTGGGTTAGGCTCACCCTTCAAAGGTTCCTCAAAGATAATCCCAGGGGGCTAGAAGTGCCTCGCATGGAGCATGGCAGCGCCCTTGGAATACTAGGAGTGGGGCCTATTCATTCTGTAAGCCTAAGCCTAAAAAAGATCAGTCCTTTCATGGTTCTGTGTCCTTGAGACTCAGCTGTGGCCCCTTCAGAAATCAGCAAGCCCCCACAATGAGATCTGGTGGGCCCTTTTCAGCTTGTTTGGGGGTGGGGGGGGGGAGGGTGTTCCGGTCGGTCTTTCTCAGAATGACCCCTCATCATGTCAGACCACAGGGTCCTCAAAATCCTCAGTCAGGAAATTCTACAGTGCCTCCTGTAGTTTATTTATTTAACATTTCTTTTATACCGCGCTATTACAATCAGTGCGGTGTACATTGAACAAGAACATACTACAATGCATACAAGTAACATTGAGTTTACAATAAACAGGGAAATTCAACAAGGGACAACCGGGAGAACTATGTACAGGTTAACTTAATGCTTAATGCTATATACAATATTATAGTTGCAGACTGTTCTTTCTGTGCCCTCCACAGAGCAGGGGCAGGGGTATTAATTCCATTTAGTTCTGGTGTCCAAGAAGGAAGTTTCCTTCTGGTCTATTCTTGGCCTAAGGCAGGTAGTGCCAAGCTCGGCATCCCACATTTCTACATAAAGCTCATCAGGTCTGGTAAGGGGAGTTTCTCAGCTACTTGGATCTCGCTATTTCCTCTTCATATCTGGGAGCAACACCAGTGATTCTGTGTTCTGGGCTGCCATTTCTAGTTTCATTCTTTGCATTTTGGTTTGGCCGTAGTTCCTTGCACCTTCTCGAAGGTCATGATAGTGGTAGTGGCGCTTCTGTGCAGACAGGGGAGATCTGTGTTCACCATATCTAGACAGCTGGCTGATTTGGTTGAACTCCTGGAAAAGTCGGGGATGGCGCAGCACTGGTGGAAAGCCCAAGGTTGATGATCCACTATCCCAAGAGCAGCTTGATCCCCCTTGGAAGATTTGGAGTACCTCGGCGCTCAGGTCAACACTCTCTTTCTTGGGTTAAGTGTTTTTCTCATGCCGGAGAAGTCTCTCAAGCTGCAGAACCAACTTGGAGTGTTTTTGTGCTCAATCAACTCCCTGATCAGAGGATTATCTCCAACTCCTATAGCCCATGGCATCTACAGTGGAACTGGTCCCTTGGGTCAGGGCGCACGTGCCATCTCCAGAGTTCTCTGGTCTCCCTGTTCTCTGCAGTCCAAATAGACCCTTCCTTTCCTCTGGGAGATCAAGGATCAGTTAATGTGGCAATTACAGTCTCACCATCTGTTGATCAGGATGCTTCTAGATGCACTGGAGTGGATGATAGTCACCACAGATTCTAGCTGAAAAGACAGGAGCTCACTCTCTCTAGGCCAGCTTTTCAATGCCCCTGGTCTTCTCATGAGGCTTCCTAAACCAACTGGTTTGAGGACAGGTCTATCTGCCTGGCACTTGGGGGGAAGCAATCTGCTACAACCATTGCATACATCAAAAAGCAGGGCAAATGTCAGTGCTGAGATGGCTATTGAGGTAGTGGAACTATGTCATTGGGTGGAGGAGTATCTGATAGCCCTATCTTCAACCCACATAGCAGGCTTCGACAATGCACAGGCCAATTTCTTCAGTCGGAACACTGTAGTTCTAGTATTCTTCTTGATGGCCATTCATGAGAAAGCCAAAGTGAAGGAAATTTTCAGTCACAAGAGGGATCCTTGGGCAGTGGTCATGGATGTTCTACTTCAGGAGTGTTGCTGGAAGGGCTCCTGTATGTGAGCCGTCTACTGTGTAGGATTTGTTCTCATCCCAATCTGGTGATTCTAGTGGCCCTGGATTGGCCACACAGACCATGGTATGCAGAACTGTGGGGCTTGTGGCAGGGTCCCCCTTTTTGTGTTTCCTCTGGAGTGATGCTTTCTATGGTAGGGGCCCCTAGTGATGAAAACTCCTGCTCTCTTCTTATTTACAGCTTGCCTTCGTGCAGTTTCTCCAAATGGGTTAGTTTTGCTCATATCATGACAGTTATGAACCTCGCTTCTAAGCCAGGGTATGTGGAGTATGACCTCAGTCTCTCAAATTTACTGCTAACGCTGAGCGTAGTACTTGCATCATGCCAAAGGGAGTCTCCTGCTGGAGTTTGTAAGATCTAACATGTATAGGTAATTTGTCAAGATGTGCTTGGAAATTCTTTGTCAAGCCTGTGACACCCAACACGATGGGAAATATTGGTATTTTGGGATCTTCGGCCTATCCATGCGAATCACAGAGCACCTGCTTGAAATTGACACCTCTATTATCAATGCTGTTCTGGTGTTTTTCTCCTTAACCATTATATCCAGCTTCCTCGCATGCAACATTTTATGGGTCAGAATAGGAGCATCCCAGATGATCATAACCTCGTCATTCTCTGTAATTCTCTTAGGGTCATGAGCCCAGTGTTTTTCGGGCACAGTGATGTTGTAGTGCTTACAGAGTTTCCAATGGATGAGGTGCGCTACTTTGTCTTTCTGTATAGAAATTTTCTGCCATCGGAAATCCACAGCCACCTATGAAGTGAGTCACCATTTCCAGGTCTTTTCTTACAGAATCAACATTTGTCTGTGTTGCCAGTTTTTTCAGTGCTTGCTGTAAACCATTGCATCCATAATCTACTGTTCTGGGCTACAGCTATCCAGCTCTCCTCAACCATTCATGTGTCCGTTCTTGATCAACAAAGGGTTCTGGAGTAACACTCTGTATTTCCCATTATATTTGTATATTTGCCACTTGTTTTTCGTCGTCTGTTGTTCTAATTCTTTGGAGAGTTTTTTTTCTCTTGTTTTGCAAATTCTGTTACTTTCTTCCCTGTGTATTTATTTGTTTAGTTTTATATACCACACTTTTTATAATCAGCGCGGTTTACATAAGAACAAGTCATTACAAGTAACAGGTTAAATACATTGAACAGGTATAATGAACAAGTAAACACGAGTTAATGCAATAAGTGAATACATTAATAAATAAACTAATCCTAGTGAACAAAACTATAAAGATGGAGAAGGCTCTGTGCCTGGTGAATTGGGAGCTTTTGCTAGTCAGGGCTGGTATGGTCAGTGTGTTTGCCATAATTGTTCTTCTGGTTCTGGTGTCGGGCGTTCGGAGATCTTCCAGAGAAGATGTGGATAGCTGGTGAAGGATTTTAAATGTCAATAGAAGGACTTTGTACTTGAGACGATTGTTTATTGGTAGACAATGAAGTTGTACTAGGAAGTTGTGATCATATTTGGAAGCTCCATAAATGGTTCGAGCAGCTGTATTCAAAGCCATTTGTAAAAGATGGAGTGCATAGGCAGGTAAGCCATGTAGGATGATGTCTGCATAATCAAAGAGTGGAGTAACAAGAACTTGGAAGACCGAGCGGAAGTCAGTAGGTTCTAATAAGGGTCAGAGCTGACGGAGGGAGTGAATTTTGTGATAGACAGCTTTCGTGATATTGTTTATATGGGATTCCAAATTTTAGATGTTGGTCCAAGGTGACTCTTAGATATCTAATCTCATGATTAGTCTTCAGCTCAGCGTTCTTCACATGCAAGGTAGCTGGAGGAATGAATGTTGGATCCTTCGTGATGAACAGAACTTTTGTTTTACTGTAGTTCATTTTAAGGTTTTGGGCTCCTAACCAGTCAGAAACTGCATTAAAGCAGTCTGATTCCAGTAAAGTTGGGGTTCTCCATCGAGAAATGGATGTAAAGTAGCACATCATCTGCATAGATACGGTAAAGAATGCCAAAAGATTGCATGATTGTGCATAATGGATGAATATATAAAGTAGAGAGTGAAGAGCCCTGTGGTATACCTTGGGTTTGATGAAACATGGTTGATGTTAGTGTACCTCTGTGAACCTGTTGTTGGCGATCTGATAGGGAAGAGCGACACCAATCTAGTGCTGAGTCCTGAATGCCTTTAAGTTGAAGTTGGATAAGCAAGAGGCTGTGACAGACTGTATCGAAAACTGAGGCAATATCCAAGAAGATGAGGATGAAGCCATGTTTAGGTCTATTTATGCCTTTAATCAGATTATCAAATAAGGAGGTGAACAAGGTTTCAACACCATAATGTGTATGCCTGTGGATTCTCACTCGTTCCTTCTAGTCATGGAACGCTTGTCCAAGTTTGATGATGGAGACAGATTCTGGACATTTACTTTCATACTTCAGCACTTTTTGCACATTTGGATCCAACGATGCAGTTAAGTAGGCCTGGAGGCCTATGATAATAGCTCTGTATGTGTAATTGACCTCTATGAGGCCTAGCCCTCCTTCAGCTCTAGGGATGTGTACAGTCTTGGCATACACTGATTCTTGTAAATTAATTCATGGGCACGGGAGGAGTTTTCTTGTTTTCACATCCAGTTTTTCAAGATCTTTGAGAGACCAGTCCCAGTGCTGTATGAGATACAGGAATTGCCAGCTGATTAATGGCCTGTATTTTATTCCGTGATGTTAAAGCACTTTTCAGTAACGATTTTAATCTTCTGTAGTATTGTTTACTGATCTTTTCTCTCAGTAATTTCTGTTTGAGTGTCGTTTCTTCCTCTACTCAGAGATACTTGTATACACCTTCCTGTTCAAAATCCTTGATGTCACAGCCTTCAGCCAGGGAAATGTTTTCTATTTTGCTCAATATTCATATATTTGTTTTTAAAGTTGACTTAGCACATTTGTCGAGGCCAAGGGTCATTCTGATGTTAGAAAAGCTTTTCACCACACGGAGTTGCTCTGGTAATTGTTGGTCACTATAACTGTAGAGCTTCAGATAGTCTATAATAAGAGATGTTTGTTTCTGGGTTGTTGCCACCTTTAGGATTCAGGCTAAATCCATATCCCAAAGAGTTAATGGAAGTACTCATTGGATTAAATGCCACACAAAACAGAAGGGGTGATGGGGAATCTCCCTGAAATATTTCTTACTGGATCTTAATGTTAGGAGTGATGTACTCCCCATCTTCATATCTCAAAAAGAGTATAGTTTGCCACATTGTCATGGATTTATTTTATACATTTCAAGGCAATTTATTATCTAATAATGTGGGACTCTATGAAAAGCGTTCTTATTATCAATGCATGCTATACTAAGATTTCTGCTTCTCTTAGCTCTGGCTTTGATGGCCTTATTCAACATTAACTGGTCATTGGTTCTATATGCTCCCCTCTAATTGCTCTTTTGCTCTTTTGCCATGGAGCTATTTGTCTCAATATGATCATGCATTCTGTCTGCATCTATTGCAGTGAACAGCTTATAGGTTGTAGGCAGACAAGTTTAAGTTATTGGTCATTAATTATTGGGAATATTACTTGGGTCCCCCTTCGGAAGGAGAAATGTTCTTCCTGTAGTAAGCCATTGTGCTGGTAAGTCTGGCTGCTTGAACAGTTGATTTTTGCCATTTGCCAGGTCTTGGTGGAGTGATGTGAACTGTTTGAGCCAAACGTTGGTTACTACATTTGAGCCAGGGCTCTTCCAGTTTGAGGCTCATTTTAACCTGCTTTCCAGCTCTTTCACAGTTACAGCAGGCCATTCCATAGGTTTCATGCTTGCTTTTTCTAAAAGCCCTTGTATGCAGGGTAACCAGATCCGAAAGGTAGTCAGGAGAGTTATTGTGAAGGGCTTTGTATGTTAAGGTTAAAACTTTGTGTTAGCCCTGAACACTCTCAAGGTTCAGGTAACCGTCCTGGCATGCTATCATGGGCATGTTCAAAGGTTTACCTTGGCTGCATACCATAATGTCTCTGTTTCCTCTAGATCTATCCTCCAGTGCATCTACTAGTCTCTCTTGGGGTCTTTCCCTGGTATTGAAAGTACTGAACGAGCCCCCCCCCCCCCCACCTTTGAGCCCATTCATGTTATCTCTGTCAAAGATTTGATCCTCGGGGTATTTTCTGGTGGCTATTGCATCCTCGAGGTGCATGTCAGAGCTGCAGGCCTTGTCCTGCAGGCAATTTTGTTTAAAACATTTGACAGATTTTGTCTACTTGCGGACTGTGTCAGTCTTTCTCCCAAAGGTACTGTCTTCTTTTTACCTTAGCCAGACTGTCATCATCCCCTTCTCTGAGGAGGATCTTTCGAAGACCTCTCTACATCCGGTAGATGTGAAGAGAGTGCTTTTGATAAAAATATCCAGCAGTTATTAATCCATTCACTTGCTTGGATCATCTCTTTGTCCTCTTTAGTGGTCCAAGGAAAGGGCAGGCAGCAGTCAAGTCCTCTATTGCCCCCCTGATTTAAGGAGGCTATTGGTTCAGCATATCTTTTGACTGGAAAACGTGTCCTGGAGGGAATCCATAGTTCATTCCACTAGGACACAGGCCTCTTCTTGGGCAGAAATTCACCTGGTTGTCTCCAGAGGATATTTATAAGACATCTTTCTAGCCATATCTGAGCACGTTTGTGAAGAGCTGCAGGTTGCATATGGGAGCCTGTGCAGACGCTGCTTTTTGCCAAGCAATTCTGTCCTTGGTGTCATTTTCCTCCCACCCTGGGTTCTGACTGATTATGTCCCATTAACTAACTGGCCTATCAGGATGATAAGGAAGGAGAAATGTTACATATCTGATAATTTTTCTTTCCTTGAATTCTGCTAGACCAATCCAGGATCCGCCCTAGAAGATTTCTTCTATAGGTTTGGGAGTCCTGAAGCCTCTTGATTGCACTGTCAGTCTCAATGTCTAATGCAAAGGTATTTACAGTAAGAGAGCGAAATACTTGTTTCAAATGTTTGCTTCAGTTTCTGATCGATGCTGATAGTTTTTTCTGAATCTTTTCTGAGTTCTTCAGTCTTGTTTACTGCTTGGGAACTGTCATACTGGCTTCCCCCAGTTTGCATCCGTAGATATACTAAGTGAAGACATCACCGAAAGTTGCTTGATTCTGCCTCTACCTGCCATCAAGGGAGCATAACCCACTTGTCTAGACTGGTCTAACAAGAATCAAGGAACAAATATTTTTAGGTATGTAAAATGTCTCCATTTTATTATGGCCAGCAATTTCTTCATTTCATGGGGAATAAATGGAGTACCACTTTCCTTCTCTTCTGAGCTTGCCTCCGCTTCAGATTTCCGCTGATACATTTTCTCTGTACTTCATTTGTACTTCCTTCAGTCTACCACGATTCTTCCTGTCCGCTGTGTGTACTGGAACATCTAGAGCTTCTCGCGGACTGACTTGAATTGCTTTTAGGAGGTTAGCAGTTCACTTGGGAAGGTAATTGATGTATTTTCAGCGACTTTCAAGCCACCCGATGCAAAGCTATCATTCCATACCATGACCATCATGGTTTTCCTTTATCCACAAGTTTACTTTCCACCCTATAGGATGAAATAGAGATTTCTGTTAAATGAAGATGGGGGTCCATGTATGTGTGAAGAGAACCAAGCCCATAATCTGAACTGCTCAAATTTATTTTCTGATGCACTAGTAAGGCTTGGATTTTAAAATCATGTAGTAAGTTTTCTTGCCATGCTAGAACAATTAGCTATGTGGAAAAGAAGATCAAGAGGCAGGTTGCTCAATAAAACTAGGTCGCTTAAGGCCACAGCAGTGGTTCACTGTGCTTGCAGAAAGACTGGTCTTGATTCCAAGGCCAAGAATCTTCTTGTGTCAGCTGGGACAGGGGATGCCATGGATTTACTCGGAGTTCATGTTGCAGGATTTTGGAAGCAGAGTCTGTGGTTCCTGGTCAAAGACCTTTGCTATAATAACTGGGCTAAGTGTGTTAGGAGGGACTATATGATGGGGTGGAAACCCCAAGCTAGTTGCAAATGAACGTTCATGATGCCATGATCCAGCAGAGCTGGGAATTGTAGGCTTTACCTCTTATTTTGGCTCTACAGCATCTTTGACTTTTTTTGTTTCTGTGTATCCTAATGAGGTCTCCTCCTGTTTACATCAGTGTATGTGTGTGTGTGTGTGTGTATATATATATATATATATATATATATATATAATATCTCAAGGAATACTATTGATTTTCTAATTCTCTTGAATTTAAATGTGATGACAAGATCAACCTACCCCTATATGAGCATAATTTTAAATTATTTTGTTAAGTATAGAATGAACCAACTTTTTCTTTGTGGTTTTCATGTGTGTATGCTAACATGAAAATGCTCAAAAATCACTTATTTTATTCATGTAACAGGTTTTTCTCTTCCTTCTCCTGGGGGTACACCTAGCCGGTTGGGTTTTCAGGACTACCCCACATTGGAAAAGCATGAGAGAGATTTACATATAGTGGGTCTCTGCCGTATGCCAATTTATCTTGTGCATATTCATTGTGGTAATCCTGAAAACCCGACCGGCTAGGTGTATCCCCAGGAGAGGGTTGAGAAGCACCGGTGAAGAGTTTGCTCTAAATAAACAAGGGTGCCTGCTCCGTAGAAGCACCCCATGTCAGAACACAGTCAGTTTCCTTGTAAAGAGCTTCATTCTGTTGGATGCTTAGCCAGTCTTTCCTTGGAACTTCTCAGCCCGGTCCACAACCCACCCCAGCCAGTCGGGCTTTCACGATATCCACAATGAGAATGAATGACATGACGGCAGCACATGCAGATGTATCTCATTCATATTCATCGTGGATATTTGGGGTCTTCCAATCTGTGAATTCACTCGGGAGGGTCAGATAAAGGCAGAGGGATGGGTGTTTTGGAATTTTGTTTTACAAACTCTTCAGCGTTTCATTTCTCTCTAAGGTCTTGTTGATTAGCATTATGCTCAAACTTTTAAACAGTAAGAAGAAGTGGAAAGTGACTCGGTGGGATGGAGTGAATGTGTGCAGATACCCCGATAGCGTAGAATCTGCATGGATGCTGTGATTTATTTTGAGCTAATATTAACATGGTAGAGAAAGAATGATCAAATTTACTCTGCCTATTTCTTCCATGAAGCGGGATAGAGTTTACTCTCCTTGAACACACCTTTTCCCATCAGTACAGTTGGTGTTCTTAACTTGCAAGAAATGACTTTGGAAGTTATGAGTCCCACCTTGTTTTATAGGCATCGTGGTATGTCTCTCTTATTGGTGACACAGCAGTTTTCAGGGGACTTTGTCCTTTCTGACAGTACTGAGTCAGCAAAAGCTGCTGAGAGGATTCTTCGCAAACAAAGTTTATGCTCGACGATCCCAGAGCCAGTCTGTTTTCAAGATGGGCACAATGAATATGTTTGAGCTAAATATGCAGTACTGGAGACTTAGGATATATGCACACTTATCTCATGTGGAAATTCAATTCAAAACAATGTTTAAATATACAAGCAGCAATGTAAATACTATGAAAAATACTGGAGCTCAGCTCTCTTCACAGTTCTTACTAGTGGCTTAAAATGTCATCATAGCTCCACTGACTATTTCATCAAAACATTTTTTGTAAATACATCTCAAGTTTATCTTCCAAAATTCATAGCTGATATCCATAATACTTATCTATCCACAAGGAATTCATCTTTCTTCTGTGCAGCACCATCCCTCTGGAATAGTCTCCTGATGGATATCTGCTTGGAAGCCAACTACGAAAAAGTCAAAGCCCTATTAAAAACTCATTTTTTGAGCAGGTTTTGGAGCAGGGGTGGTCCAGGGACGTGGCCTGTCCTGTGTACCTATTAGTTTCTTCTAATTTAGTACTATTCAGACACTGAGTGCCCTATGTCTACAACCTTTTACCTAGTCTGTGGGTTGCTTTCCTGTAATTATTGGAGTCTTTTTCTATCCTTTTTTATTTTAATTCTCTGTAAACTGTTCATTTATTAATCCAAAACTCATTCGGCGGCTGTCACAGCACAAGCTACAGCGTATCCAGCTCTGACGCTATGATATGTTCAGAAAATATCCATCCAAAATGTATCAAACCTGGCCAGGGCTGCTTCATACTTGTATCATGTAAGCTCACACAAGTCAAGATGGATGGATGGATGTTTTATGAACATATCATAGCACCAGAAGTAGATACACTGTAGCAATCCTGAGACAGCCGCCAAATGAGTTTTGCATGAATGAATGAATTAATGAAGCCGGGATATATGCTGTTGGGCACATGGATAGATAAGTCTTACTGGATATCAGAGTTATGAATTTTGGAAGATAAACTAGAGAATGCATTGTTTAAAAAATTGTTATTGATGATATTGTCAATGGAATTATGATATCTTAAGCCGCCTTTACATACTGTGAATAGAGTATTTTTCATAATATTTACTGTATATTGCTGCTCATGTATTCAAAAACATTTTGCATTGAGGGTTGCCTGTGCATTCCTTATTTTGAATTCATTGGCTCTATACAAGACTTAAGATCAATTGAGCTTTTAGTAGTTTCTTTTCTCATGCATATTCAGCATGGCTATCCTGAAAACCCAACTGGTTGTGGAGTCGCAGGTCACGTTTGGGAAGCGCTGGCTTAGCCCTTGAGGTATTTGTGCAGAGGACAATGAGCCGACCTATTATGGAAACTGCTATTGGCAGTCTTGTGATGAGGAAACATTTTCCCCGGAATCCTGTCAGAAACGAGGGAGACGGGATTTATATCTGCAGCTGACATCCAGCATTGGGCAGCCTATGCACTTCAGTGGTTTTCTCATGGACACAAAACTGTTTAGTGAATCTGGCCTTGAATAGCAATTGGCAGCTGCTCTGTCTTTCTGTGGCAGAGGCCTGCAAGATTTAAGATTTAAGAGATGCTTCCTGTACACACTACAGGTATTGGGGTTGGGGGTGGGGAAGATGCAGAAATGTCGTGGTTCATGAAGGGTCTTGCTGGGAGCAGTGTAGTGCTTGAACTCTGGTGTGATGGAGCACAGTTGCATTATTTTTGGAGTTCATGGGGTACGATATATCCCCTCCCTGTTTTTACCACCCATTCAGGGGTGGAGAGTTAAATTTGGGAGTTGCACGGATTCATTCTGGTGCATTTAAAGTATGCTTGTACTTCTTAAACACCAAATTGGTCATTTCCACTTGAGAAGGAAAATACAATTCTGTGACCAAAGGTCCACGCCTTGGTGGGTGACCTTCTCTGTCCCTCTCCGCTACCGCCACCGCAGTCTGCTGACGCAGCAGCCAATGAGCACCTGGAATTTGTCACAAATCCAGGCATTTATCGGCTCCTTTTTTTCTGTAGGCATTATCATGGGTCTTGTGTTTCCTTGGATGCTTTGTGACAACAGACAGACAAGCTCCGTGGCTTTTATTTAAAAACAGAAATGCTCTTCCCATCCAAAAAAACACATCTTGAATATGATTTGCAAAGAGTAATCTGTGGGTGTCCTGGCCTGTGTGAACAACCTGCAGAATGCGGAAATGTTTTGGATTAGCCTTTGAGCATTGCCAGCTCACTCTGCACACAGGTACAGAAAGCTCGGAAAATGTCTTATCTCTTCCTGCCATTTGCTCACACGTTAGCAACCTCCAGCAAGCATTGAATGGCTATAGTATATCGACATACCAAAGCATTTATTTTTAAAAGCAAACGTTCTGATAGACTGAAATCCACTATCTGTTGATCAAAAGGTTTAGTGAAAACAGGAAATCCAAAATTGATTGAGCTCAAGGAGAGCAGGATATATAGAGTCATGTTACGTTATACTAATGGGCGTGCCTGTAGTGTGCATCTGTGCTGTCAAATTGCATAGAGTCCCACGCTCATATTTGGGGACATGTGCGTTTGTCCCCCGCCAATAGCGCAATACTGACATGTAGCGCCATGCTAACCAGTATGCGGGTGCACTTAACACCACCCATTGAGGTGGCTTTAAGGTCACCCATGCTAACAGCAACATTCGTGGTCACTACACACTGTAACTCGTGTGCTAACCATGATGCTCCATCAGCACCCGTGTTGTGCTCTAACTGCACGCTAATTGGTTAGCTTGGGATTTGTAGTGTTAGGGCCCTGTGTTAATTGTTAGCATTGTTTAGTAAAACTGCCTTAGTGTTAGTTCTGGGACAGCAAATATTGCTTAGGCTGGAGTCGTTTGATTAACCAGACTAATGGCACTAAGGATGTTCAGCAGCAATTTAGAAATCTTCCATATTTCAGAGTTTTGGGGAAAATGCATTCTAGGGTCTTTTATATAGTGCATAGGAGAACAGTTTATTTAGTTTCTTTGTTTTATTTACTGCCTTTGTCTTCAGACCAGAAACAATTTACATACATAACAAATGCAGTCGTTCTCATTTCATTTAATTGGTATATTTTTATTCATTGAGAACATCAAGGCGGTTTATAATGTGGCGGTTTATATCCAGGATGGTCAATACAGAGAAAAGGATGGGTAGCTAATAGGGTATCGGTCCAGCCTAGACAGCAAAGTAAAGGGGTAGACGGCTGGGAAGGTGGGTTAAGACTTATACAATAAACAACTTCACGCTCGCTACCTACCCCCACCCAAGCAATCAATCTTGTATCCCCATCCTACTCCTGCTGGAATTCTGCACACAATAATACAAAATGTTGCACTTTTTGCGAAGTTTCTTCTATATTGTACTTTAAGTATCTCTAAAAACAATATGCTTTGTTGTGTTGACAAATAAAGCATGCAAAGTTCTGCGCACACAAGTTTGAATTTTGTTTGCAGAATTTCAGCAGGAGTACCATCCATCCCATTCTTTTCCGCTACGCCCTTCCCTACATTTCAACCTCATAACACCGCTGCATTCTTCCTTACCAAATCCCCCCACAGCTTCAGTCCATGGTGCAAACATCAAGTTCGGATGTGCTTGAGCCTCCGGAAGTTCTCCAAGCAGAAGACATTTAGAGAAAAACCTGCAAGCTAGTATTTAGGATTAAGACAACAAAAAAACATATTTCCAAATCTACAAGAAAACAGATGGGCGGGATTTACAGAGGACCAAAACATGCCCATCCCGGAGGTTTCCACTGATGTCATAAACTGCAGCTGAAGAATGACCTTAGACTATCATCTCTGGTTAGCACAGGTTTAATTGCTATTGTCTGTGTAAAGTGGTGCAATTCTGCTGTTTTAGGATGAGAGAAGTCATTGCTGTAGGGCTTCATTTATTTATTTAAAGCACCTCTAAGTTGCTCATTGTAGCAGCTGAGTGGCTTCCAATTAAACATACACAATCAGGGCCAGCCCCAGCACTAGACAAACTAGAAAGCTGCCTAGGGCGGCAGAATTTCAGGGGTGGCACAAAACAAATTGTAAGCACAAATGAAGGAGCAATTGAATTAGAGACAGAGCAAATTAACAGTTACATCAGTTGAATCATCTGACCGGCAGCACAGTGGGGCAAACAATAGAGGAGCAACCTCTTCTTTTTTTAAATTTAATTAGTTTCAAATGATCTGGAGACCTCCAGCAGAACAGCCCAGCATGGAGGAGGATGGCACGACTGAAGGTTCGTCTAAGGTACCAGATACTTTTGAGCTGATCCTACACACAATAAACATTAAAAGGCAACTATAAAATATAGCAAAATAAAATCATATACTATAACATTCCAAGAATTAGGCATCACAACTGAGGATCAAAAATGTTATTCCTAGAAAAGAAAAAAATGCACAAATAGCAAAGAGAATTCAAATGGAATGGTTACATGAAACAATTTTAAACCATGTCTGCTTTGATCTTGTGTGAATTTGGTCCATAGGTGCCTGAATGTAAAGGTTTGTTATTTGGTAAATAAAAGCAGTTTTGTGTAACCATTCAAAATGTTTTGGAATCTATTTTTCTTCTTGTAAATGAGGAACATGGAGTACTGGACTTTAGTCTATTCAATAGTGTAATTTATTTGTCGATTAAAGTACTGGAACATGAGGGTCATGACCCCGTATGTGCTGTTTACACACTGTCTGTGGATCTTGCCTTTGCTTTGAACGCTGGAGGAAACATGCTTTTGAATTCACAGCTGTGGCTGATGGCTGTAGGGAGTATGAACGCCTTTTTCTCTTGCTTTTGACTTGTCGGTTTTCTACTGCCCCCTTTGGGTTTCCAGTTCAGCTGGGATCTGGTGTCACGAGTCTTCATCCACAACAGTTCTGGGGATCTTTTCCTTACTTATACCCAGTCTGGCCATCACAGTGACGGTCCTCTCATGCACCAGGGCGCTCTCTGGAACAGCACAGTCATGGACCCCGGGTGTTGTATTTGACTGGAATGATAAGCATGATGACTCCTATATACTGGAGGGCTGTAAATTGCTGCTTTCTCACAATACCCCGCCCCACCTGACTAGGCAAATGTATCACTGGGTTCGGAGACAATAAGAAAAGATTTTTATGTGGCGATATGTTGAGATGAAACTGTCACTGGCCATCCTTTGGGACCACTGCTTTGGAAACCTTGGCTAGGATATAGGTGAGAGGTTCTGCCACAAAAGGAACCTAGCCAAGGGGATAGGCAGTTCTAGATTTTGGAAACCACTAGCAGATCTGGTGTTCATGACCATTACATGCAAACAGATTGCATTCTGAGACCAAATACAGCCGACTAACATTCACCAATATATATCCGTCTTGAATTGTAGACAGTATATAAAAAACATTAAACAAATAAATAAATATCCTAAAAACCAGAAGGAACTTACCTATCCCTGAACTAGCCTGCAGTTGTCAATTCAAGTTGCTAAATGTGATAATCTACATGCTAAATATATTGTAAATATTTAACTGTGTGTGTGTGTGTAGCCATGATTTTGGTCTACCAGTCTAGTGTGGTGGCTGGATCACAAAATCAGAGACCCTGTTTCAGTTCTCTGGACACGTACTCGCCATATGGTCTGGATCAAGTGACTCACGTCTTTGTCCCTCAAAAGTTCACAATCCAAGTCTGAGCACAAGGAGGCTATCACTTATTTTTCTGCAGCTGAGAACTGTTAAGAGCACAATAGGAAAGCAGAAATACATTTTCTTCCTTCCAACATTTTTTTAATATATATGATGGTTAAAAAGAATAACTGAGAGCCGGGGTTAAACATGAGTTTTGTTGCCGCCTTCTTGCAATAAACACATTAGGCTGCACATTCTACAGATTAGTTAGAGCAATGCTTTGCAGCTTTTTATATTTCAGGGCAGTTGTTCAAGCTTGCTTGATTTTTGGGGCACACCAAGTGAAATTTGGTGCTCCCCACTGCCAGCATGACCATCTCTCTGGCCCCCAAACACAGACACTGCCAGCAGGCCTCTTTCTCCCCCTCCGTCTTTAATGCACATACATCCAGCCTGCACTTTTCATCCACTGTTTCCCTAGACTGCATGACTTTTTTTTTCTTAGCCACATTCAGCACTTAACTGCCAGGGTCCTGCCATATTTTACCTGTGGTGATCTCCTTCAGTTCCTCCTCTGGTGCCTTTTATTTTGGGCAGATCCCATTCCAGGTGGTGATGGGGTGTGTGTGTCTGTGGGGGGGGGGGGGTGTTTTTACCCCTCAGGAAGACAGTCAAACATTTTCCCATAGTATCTGGGGTGGTGACGGTGAAAGGGGGGTAGGGAGATGAGGGTAGACACAGGATCAGCACAGTTCTTCTGGGAAGGTTTGGGGGAGGTGTGCTCCTCTGGAGATGTGGCTTCGTGCAATAAGGAAAGCTAGAATGCCCAGCTACGCAGTACAGTGTTGGTTTTTCAAACGTATATGTCCCACAACTGTGACAGCTCTGCTGTGCCTGTGTTTAGGAATGATGGTGGAAGTGCAGGCTCACATAGCACACCAGGAAATTCCCATTGGCACACCAATTGCAAAACACTGGGTTAGAAAGAAGGTGGTTCAGTGCCTCATAGATGTAACAAAGACCCTCAGAACCACAGAGAAAATATTTCATTAAAAAGTGTCCCCTCCCCTTCTTCAGGTGTATTCTGCTGTATTTTGACCATTGACTTGCAAGGGATAATTTAAATTTGGCTATGTTTCAAACCACAGTATTTACACGCTTTTCCTGGGCTTGTTTCATTGCTTTTTAGATAGATTTCCTCCTTCCTCTGCCATGATTAGCTGTTAAATGACCTGCTCTCTCCACAGGTGCTGTGAATGGCTGAGGTGCTGCGGCCGGCGGGATTTGAGACCCCGCACAGTCTGGCTTGGTCATCCCGAGAAAAGAGACCAGCGATACCCTAGCAATGTTATCAACAATCAGAAATACAATTTTTTTACATTTCTTCCAGGGGTATGTGTTTCATTTTACGTTTTGAAAGACCTCACATATTATGTAATTTATTTTCTGCATTTGTAATAAAATTAGGCTGCTTGCTAATTATAGGCTAATATTTATACACCAATGATCTATTAAAGCAATAGTATGCTGTAGGGTCATCTGTAAAATGGTAGTAAACCATCTTCAAAAAAATATTTGCCTTCATTTTTGTCTCAAAATTTTGATGAAAAGTCATTGGGCTTTTGAAGGCTTTCTCTGTCAGATTGTCGTTTGATTCTGGAGCTGCCGTATCACATTCTCTGTTTCTGGGCTTGCATCCATGAGGTCCTTTTGGCCTTGTTCTCCACCTGTAGCCTGCAGGAATTCATCTTCCCTGGTGCGGGAGTTGGGCGACACACTGTGCAGAGAGAGACTCGGTTGGTCTTTGGTTCCATGGAACTGGAAGGGGGAAATGTCATGGCAATCCACCTAACTTTGAGCATATATTTTATTTTTATTTAACACTTATTTCTATACCACTCTTCTGCAATTCGGAGTGGTTTACATAGAACAAAACAAGCCAGAGCAAAATCATTCAATCTGTTACATACATGGAACAGTAAAAACATGTCAACAGAACTATGTACTAGTGGTAGGAATGTACCTATGTACAGGGCATATGGGGATTGAATGATCTACAGTTGGAAGAGGGAAGTCAGGGTTAAGTCTAGGGATGAGTTGTGACGCTGCACGCCAACCTAAGTTTCTGGTATTGGATGTGTGTTATAGCTGTCATGGAAGAGGTACGTCTTTAATTTCTTCCGGAATGAGCTGAGGTTGATACATGCCCTTATGTCTGGTGGTAGGGTGTTCTACAATTTGGGTGCAACCAGAGAGAAGGCCCAGTTGTAGGTGGGCTGTTTAGTCTTGGTCCTCTGAGGGGGGATGTAGAGGTGGTTGTTGGCGCAGTGGCGTCATGATCTCCCTTTTTTTAGGTTTGGTTATCAGGGTCTGTAGGCAGTCAGCAGATTCCTTGTGTAGACTTTGAAGGTTAGTGTGAGAACCTTGAACCTGATTCTTGCAGCGGGAGCCAGTGGAGCTGTAGTAGGATGGGATTGATGTGGTCACGACGAGAGGCTCCATAGATGAACTTGGCCACTGTATTTTGCAACATTTGTAAGGGATGGAGAAAGTGTTTGGGAAGACCTTGGTAAATGATATGGCAGTAATCGAGAATAGGTATAGTCATGGCTTGGGCAACTGTTTGGAAGAGATCTGATGATAATAGAGGTTGGAGGTTCTTCAATATTCTTAGTTTGTGATAGATGGAGGAGGTGACCACCTTTATGTGGCTTTGGAAATTCAGTTGCTGCTCTATTATTATGCCTAGGTATCTAACTTCAGCAGAAACTCTGTCTATGTTGTCCAGTTTCAGAGTAGGCAGTGAAGGATGGATTAGAGAAGTTGAATAAGGCTTCTGTCTTAACCATATTGATGTGAAGATTATGGTGGTGATAGTTTGATTTGTACAAAATAATTTTAGTTGTTAGGTTGGAAGGGGGTGCAAAGCGATCAGCATTTTGGGTTCTACTTACTCAAGGGTGTTAACAATAGGTTGGGCATTTAATACATAGTAAGTTGATACCGCAATACTGGCTGAAAGAGAAGACAATTTGAAACAGTGGGCTTGCACCTTAACGTAAAGAAGACAAAGATCCTGACAACTGGTAAAATCAATAAGTTCATCATTGATGGAGAAGAAATTGAAATAGTTAACAACTTTAACCTGCTTGAATCAATAAAGAAACGACAAGCAGTCAAGAAATCAGATGATGCATTGCTCTTGGCACAATGGCTATGAAGGACCTAAACAAGATTCTCTAGAGCAGATATGTCTCTCTCCGTACAAAGATTTGACTTGTCCAAGCCATGGTATTTTCAATAGCGTCACATTGATGCAAAAGTTGGACAGCGAAAAAGATAGAGAGGAAGAAAATTGATGCCTTTGAATTATGGTGCTGGTGAAGAATAGTGTCCATCTTGGACTGACCAATGAACAAACCAGTTGGTACTAGAGAAGATCAAACCAAAGTTTTCTTTAGTAGTTCAGATGGCAAGACTTTGACTTTCATACTTTGGACACATCAAGTGACGAGAGAGATCATTAGAGAAAGACATTGGAGTGGAGGAGTGGCCTAGTGGTTGGAGCAAGGTACTTCAGGCCAGAAGGTCGGGGGTTCAAATCCCACTAGAGGACAGCAACCTTGGGCCGGAAGGACTGGGGTTTCTAGTCCCATAGGTGCTCCTTGTGGTCTTGGGCAAGCCACTTAACCCTCCATAGCCCATGTTCCCTGTAAAATAGTTATCTCCAAGTTATAATGCCCTGTTCAATGTAATTTCAGTTTGTTCAATGTGAACCGCACTGATGCAGAATAGCGCGGTATATAAGAGAATGTAAATTAAATAAAATAAATAAAATAAAAAATCATGCTTGGCAAGACTGAAGGGCAAGTCACTTAACCCTCCATTGCCTCAGAAAAATCCAAGTTATCAATGTCCCTGTTTAATGTACATTACAAAGTTTAAGTTACAATGTAAACCACTTTGACTGAAATGATAAAGCGGTATAAAAACCTGTTAAATAAATTAAAAAGAGGAAGGCTAGCAATGAGATGGATCAATACAATAACAGCAGCTATGGATGCCACTCTGTCAACAATGAACTGCTTGACCGAAGACCAAACACAGTTTAGGACAACTATCTAGAGGATCGCCAGGAGTTGACATTGACTCGATGACACTTAGCAGCAACAACAACAACATAGCAAATGATGGCAGATACAGACCAGCATGGTCCATCCAGTCTGTCCAGTAGGGTAGCTAGGGTTGTCATATGCGTTAATGCCTTCATTACCACTTAGCACATGTTGCAGAGGTATTTATCATGCATTGAAGGATTTGTCTTATGCTATAATATAGATGTCCCCCATTAATGCATAAAATATTTAAAGCACTGCTAAAATTAGCAGAATGTTTTTGTTATTGCACCATGTTCACTGTTGTAGCTGGTAAGTGATCTATAAATGATATCAATCAAATCATGTTAAAATATGCAAATGACATCTTTTGATACAGCATGGTGTGTGCTAATGCGCACATCTGTAATGTGGCCATTAATGCAAAAGGTTAAGTGCAAGTCTTGCAGCATAGTTAAAGTATTTTTGTATTAGAAATTTGCATTGTTAGTGTGTTAAAGGCTGCAATAACGTGCACTATTGGCTTCCCATGCAATCTTTTTTGACTTCTTTCTCTTTTTATTACTTTTCCAGGTGCTGTTTAACCAATTTAAGTATTTCTTCAATCTTTACTTTTTATTTCTGGCCTGTTCTCAGTTTGTGCCGGAAATGAGGCTTGGCGCCCTTTACACCTACTGGGTGCCCCTGGTATGTAACATTTAACTCCTTGTATGCCTGTTTATGTGATGCGCGCAAACTACATATGTATGGGGGAGGGGAAGGGCAGTGACAGTGGCAGTGGCAGTGGCAGTGGTCCCTGTTTTCTTCTAGCCTATTCCGGAAGTGGAGACAGCATTCCTAGGGATATCTGGAACAGGAATATCTCGGGGATGATCTGGTTCAGGGATCAGAGAAGGATATATATATATATATGTATAATATCATAACACCCTGGTTTCATACAGGTCCAATGGGAGAGACACACCACGAAGACACACAGGAAAGGATGAAGTATAATCACTCACTTTAGCACCTTATATATAATTTAATAGTACTTTGCACTGTTCCCGATCGGCCTTAAGGACTGTTTGTTTATTGATTTATTTAAAAGCATGTATATGTCACCCTTCTAATAAAAAAAAATATTAAAACGGCTCACACCATTACGCAGTTACAGTAAAAGTGCATCGACATAACAACATTGTAAAACATCTTAACAATAAATTCCTAAAACTTCCATAATCCCTTGGTCTAGCTGCAGCTCACAGAACAGTACAATCTCATTTGCTTTTTATCGCAGCTTCCTCTCTCAACTGGCCACTAAAAGGTCATTCCTCTAATACTTTCCAAAAAGTATTGAGGAATGAGCTGACCTAATCTGTGTTGGCAAAAGGGTAACCAGTGAAGCACTGTAGTGTATCTGGACTTTCAGAAAGCTTTTGACAAGGTCCCCCATCAGAGACTTTTGGCAAAGCTAAAAAGTCATGGGATAGGAGGCAGTGTACTATTGTGGATCGGGAACTGGTTAAAAGATAGAAAGCAGAGGGTAGGGCTAAATGGCCAATATTCCCAATGGAAAAAGGTGAATAGTGGAGTACCCCAGGGATCTGTACTGGGTCCGCTACTTTTTGACATATTCATAAATGACCTGGAAAAAGGAATAACTAGTGAGGTTATCAAATTTGCAGATGACACAAAACTGTTTAAAGTTGTTAAAACCCAAGAGGATTGTGGAGACTGGGCATCCAAATGGCAGATGAAATTTAATGTGGACAAGTGCAAAGTTATGCACCTAGGAAAGAACAACCCACACTATAGTTACACGATGCAAGGCTCCACATTAGAAACCACCACCCAGGAAAAAGATTTAGGAGTCATCGTGGATAACATGTTAAAACCCTCCGCCCAGTGTGCAGCGGCGGCCAAGAAAGCAAATAGAATGCTAGGTATCATAAGGAAAGGGATGGAGAATAAAACAAAGGATATTATAATGCCTCTGTATCGCTCCATGGTACGACCGCACCTTGAATATTGTGTGCAATTCTGGTCACCGTATCTTAAAAAGGACATAGAGTTATTAGAAAAAGTACAGAGAAGAGCCACCAAATTGGTGAAGGGGATGGAAGGCTACTCCTATGAAGAGAGGCTAAAAAGGTTAGGGCTCTTTAACCTGGAAAAGAGACGGCTGAGGGGAGATATGATAGAGGTCTATAAATTAATGAATGGAGTGGAACGGATAAACGTGGATCAATTGTTTACGCTATCAGAATATAGAAGGACTAGGGGACATGTAATGAAGCTACGGGGTAAACTATTTAAGACAAATAAGAGAAAATATTTCTTCACTCAACGTGTAATCAAACTCTGGAATCTGTTACCGGAGGATGTAGTAAGGGCTGTTAGTATAGCTGGGTTTAAAAAAGGTTTGGACAAGTTCCTGGAGGAAAGGTCCATAAACCGCTATTAAAAAGGGACCCAGGATATCAATGCTTGACCTAGTACAAGCACTGCAGAACCTGTGTCTTTTGGGGAAACTGCTAGGTACGTATGACCTAGATTGGCCACTGTTGGAAACAGGATACTGGGCTTGATGGACCTCGGTCTGACCCAGTATGGCATTTCTTATGTTCTTATGTTCTTATGTTCACTGATAGGGTTGGAGAGACATAATCCCTCCAATCAAGGCTCATTCAGTCTGGCAGCTGAGTTGTAGACCTGTTGCGATTTTCCACCAAGTTCTAATAGTCAAGATGTAAAGTGAATATGGCATGAATGATGGAGGTGAACAATATCAAATGGTGGCCGCAACATCCTTGTCTGTGTTAACTTAATATCAGTGTTTTATATTCTGCTCTTTCAATCGTGGACAATAGAGACTGGAGTACAACTTAATCAATGCAGACAACAATCAATCTAAAAATAATAACAACATAAAACCCAGTCATCCCTAAAACCCAGATTTTGGCCTCAGTACACACAAACATAGTACCTTCAATTAAAATACTTAAAATATTTGGTAAAAAAGAAAAAAAAGTTGGCTTTCAACGTTTGATGACATAGCAATGTTGTCGTGGTTGATATGGAAGGATAGACTAGATAGGCCATGTCGTCTTTTTCTGTCATCATGTTTCTATGTTTCATGTTCGACACTTTGCGGTCCAACATCAGGTCAGCATCAGTTCTCATAGCCGGATTCACCACATAGTTTCTTGGTTTAAGTGATAAGTATCTTCTGTAAGTGTTTTGAGATCTTAACTAAATAAATATGAAGACAGAGTTTAGATAGGATGTATCATGGAGAGAAGAATTTAGACTTTCAGCTTGGGACATAGAAAATTCCAGTGGTATTTTACAAGAGGCTCTGCCAAACTCAAATGTAAAATGGCTTCAGGACTGCACTTTGATGGCTCCTTCATGTTCAATGGGAGCAGTGATTTTATTAAAAAGCCACAAATTAGAGAAAAACTATATTACAACTCTCCTTTATAGGACAAATAGGTTTGTATATAGCTCGCAGATTATGCCTAGGGGTGTGTTTGCCCTATTCATATGGTTCGCATGACTCATGGAGACAGGTTCTGCATAAATATTCAAATTAATATGATAAAAGATTAGATACATCACACATCACTAAAGCTATGTACATGAGGGAGAAATGAGCATTGCAATAGCCAATAGCAAAACTCCTATGCAAACTAAGAAAATTCCTAAAGTAATTATCAAGTTAAACAGCCTGGTTTGCACTTACCACAACAGGAAATAAATCTCTGCTCTAGTTAACATCAACACCACCATCACCAGAACCAGACAGAAGGGAATGTAAAATAAATGGCTTACAATTTTGATGAGAAGTAGAATGTGGACAAGTGTCAGTCCAGTCCTAGAAACAGCAGAAATTCCAAAAAGGCAGATTTTATTATGCAGACTCAAGCCTCAGTCAGCAAGCTGTGTGCAGGATTGGATTCCTCTTGCAGCAGGAGATTTCGAGCACCCAAAGTACTGGCATGAGGCTTAGTTTGTCCATCAGCTAGCCTTAGAGAAAAATGCAGTATCTTTGGTAAGAGGGCTAAATGTACGAAGGCACAACAAAACACCAAGACCCTATCCCTGTCTGTGCCAAGCACCCTATTATTGTGCAACGTTGGTATTTTGGCACATGCACAGTTCTTGGATTGGTTAGACCTAGGACTCTACCCATTGGCTGGGTGAATCAGAAAGCAGCTTTCAAGAGGTGGTCACCAGCACAATAGGGTCCATGGTGAGAGTTGGAATGCAGGAGCAGATGACCAGAGTCCCAATGCATTGCTGTAATTTCAAGGAAATTGAAGAAGCTCTCAGGATGGGAAAAGCTTGAAAGTCTGGTGGTCGGCATTAAACAGGAAACGGTGTCACTTTGGTTCAGAGAATCTTGGTTCAGTTTTAAAAAGCTTCCGTGTTTATGGAAGCCTTTTAAAACTGCTGCTCTTGATCTGAACATACACCTGATCCTGCAGCACCAGCCCCATCCCCTTCCAAGGCATCAGAACCTGCTAACCTGCCCCATCCATTCCCTTCCTGGGTCTTATCCAGGGTGCCTAGTGTCTTAATGGGAACAGGAACGATCCCCACTTGCTTCTGCTTCTTTCGTTCTGGGTTCCAAAATGGCTGCCATAACGCCTAGTGGTCAGACTGCCAAAAATGTGGGTGTTTTATAAAGGCAACATAAGCGTTTATGCGCCTTTTATAAAATAGGCTCCTGGATCCAGTCCCAGCAGCATACAAATGCTGATACACATATTTATACCTGCTTAAAGAAGGTATAAATTTGTCCATGTGTGCTATGCCTCTGTGGTTATGGTTATGGTTTAGGCATTTGATATACCGCCCTTTTACTTACGCATCAGAGCGGTTTACACATACATACTAACAGGTACTTTTTATTCCCTTGTCCCCGAAGGGCTCACAGTCTAAGTGTACCTGAGGCAATGGAGGGTTAAGTGGCTTGCCCAAGGCCACAAGGAGCAGCCATGGGACTAGAGACCTCAGTCCCTCCGGTCTGAGGTTACTTGTCCCCATGCAGGAATTGAACCCCTGGCCCTCCGGCCTGAGGTAACCTGTCCCAGCCACTCCTGCATTTATTTCTGCCTCCACTCCTCCCCAGCTAGTCTATGCCCCCCGGGGAACAGCTATGCACAAATTTCATAAAAGCAGGTGAACTTTCTACTACTGCTACTAGTACTACTACTAATCTACTATAGAGGGAGGAGTGGCCTAGTGGTTGGGGTAAGTTACCTCAGGCCAGAGAGCCAGGGATTTGAATCCTGCTAGAGGACAGTAACCTTGAGCTGGAAGGACTGGGGTTTCTAGTCCCACAGGGGCTCCTGGTGACCTTGAGCAAGCCACATAACCCTCCGTTGCCTTCAGGGACAAGGGGAAAAAATATATACAGTACCTGAATGTACACCGCTTTGATTGGTAGAAAAGCGGTATATAAGCCTAGTTAAATAATCATTTTTTATTTTTAAGATTTTCAAAAGTGCTTACAAAGAAAAAAGAAAATCATAAATACATTTACAAATTTCAGCTCTTATCACACAATAAGACCCCCATAAAAAGAAAACATTCTCTAACTAGCCCACATACATGGAGAGCAAGGGAATATTTTGAAATAAGGCACAAAGCCTCAAAAGGTACTAATTACATATTGAAAATTCCCTAATAATCCACAAGAATAATGCACAAAATAAAAATAATTTGCCCAAATTCTTCCTCAAAGTCAGAAATGCTCTAATTGTACAGAGTCAACAAAAACATATGTGTGACCTTGAAGTCCGATAATACATTTGCAGGGGTACTTCAAATAAAAAGTAGCTCCTAAACCAAGAGCACCGGGGTTTATGCTCCAAAAATCTTTTCCTCCTAAGCTGTCTTAACCTTGAAACATCAGGGAAAATTTTCACTTTACTGCTGAAAAAAGTGAATCTTTCTTTTTAAAGTAATTTTTGAAAATAATACTACGATCCATTTCAGAAACTAACGTAACTAACAAAGTACCCCAAGTAAGAATATCCTCCTGCAAAGTTTC
The DNA here is from genome assembly GCA_033557465.1 of Ichthyophis bannanicus. Lineage (NCBI taxonomy): Eukaryota > Metazoa > Chordata > Amphibia > Gymnophiona > Ichthyophiidae > Ichthyophis > Ichthyophis bannanicus. The sequence goes on along the minus strand of CM066049.1, from coordinate 109,356,792 downwards.
CAGAAATGTAGTTAAGTTGATTACACCTGAAATAGATCTATCAGACGCACCTTCAACCTGTTCTTGTTACAGCTTCTTTGCAGGCAAATAACAACAATTATAATTCAATTATAATTATTCAAAGGACGATCATCAGCCCTAGAAAGCAACAAAATCTAATTTAAATATTTTCTACACACACGCAGACCCTTTATAAAGATAAATTACTTAACATGAACCATGATTATATGTAGTTTGGATTAGGTTCTTAAGTGATTTACCTTTATAAAAGGGATTTCTTGTGTTTTATGATGAGAAAAGCGTTGTGGTCTCTGTGTGTGTGGAGTAGAGTTGTGTGTTTTGTTTTGTTTTTCTCCAGACTACTGGGTTTGGTAGCTTGTTAGGTAAGTTTTAAATATGTTTTTAAAGATAATCTCTGGAGAAATCAAATAAATAAATGGAAAATTTAACAATCACAAATTATTATACCCAAAGCAATTCTCCAAAGCTTCCACCTTGGAGTACACAGTCAAACTATCCTTAATCTCAGAGGATCCAGCTGATTGCAAAGTTGAAATACAATTTTCTAGACTTTACATTATCAGCTAGATTTTTCCAAACCAAATCAGTATCTTGCTTCTTCTTAGCTACCTGAGATGAAAACTGGCAAAGCTGAACAATGGAACCCTTCAACTTATTTTCAGTTCGGGTAACAATTTTCCAACTATCCATTAATAACTTAGTTTCTGGAGGAGAAAGTTGCAATGAAGCATTTCCCAAGTCTGGTGGAGAAAATGGATCAGAAATAGGTATCCATGCAAGGTTGATCACATTCATAGGGGCAGAGCCAAGTCCAGACGCCCCCATCAACCCACTGGGTGAGAAGGAGGAGGTAGGACCATGCCCAACCAAGGAAGAACTCAACTTGCCTGGAGTCATAGGGCCCACAGAGTTTAAAGATGCCCCAGAGGAGGGGAGGATCAGCATGCTTGGAGTAACATTGGCCCTCACCCGAGGTGTTTATCCATCGGTCCTTTAGCTGAGGAAGGGGTTTTAATACCTTTCCCCTTCCTCTTCTTGGAGACCATGAAGGCAAAGACATGAATAAAACTCAAACACTCACCCCGTCTCAAGAATCAAATGCAGTAAACAAACAGGCTCCTAAGGGTCGTGACCTGCCCCTTAGGCCACACCTCTTTTGGGTCATGACCTTGACAGCTGCAGGCCACAGGCAAGGCCTGGGACTTACACTGTATTGGTCCCATGCTGATGATGTCATCTGGACTGGGAGTAGGCACATTGAGAGCTCACAAGCCCTTCAGCCGATTCTTCTCCTGCCCTCGGGTGAGTACTTCTATCTTCCGCTGCTCACAAGTGCTGCAAGCAAGCCCTGGGACTTATACTCTATAATCCTGAGCTGATGATATTGGTGGGACCAGGAGTAAGCACTTTGGGAGCTCACAAGCCATTCAGCCGGTGGTCCTCTTGCCCTCTGGTTAGTACTTCGATCTTCTGCTGCTGCTCACCTACTACTAATTGTTTTGTATAGCGCTACAACGTATACACAGCCCTGTGCATAGACATGTAAGACATGGTCCCTGCTCATCAGATCTTGCGCTGTAATCAATACAGACAACACAACAACTGGGGACTAGGATATATCTAGGGGAATGGTGAGGAAACACACAAGAGATGAACAGGAGAATAAGCAGATCAGGATCCAAAAGCAGCCTCGACAGGTGTACTTTTAACCTGGATTTAAATAGGGCCAGTTATGGAGCCAGACATACTGACTTGGGTAGTTCGTTCCAGATATAAGGAGCAGCAAGATGGAAAGAACGAAGTCTTAGTTGGCAGTGGAAGAAAAGAGCACAGATAGAAAGGATCTGCCAAGAGTGGAGTTCCTGAGAAGGGGTATAGGGAGAGTTAAGAGAGGAAAGGTAGTGAGGAGCAGCAGAATGAATGCACTTATAGATCAGTAGGAGAAGTTTGACTCCCTATCAGTTTCTGCATCCGGTCAATAAAGATACTTGAGAGGAGGGGGTTACATGAGCATAGCGACACTGGTGGAAGATAAGATGAGTTGTGCAGCTGAGTTTTGAGCAGATTGAAGCAGGGAAAGATGATTCAGAGGGAGACCGGCAAGGAGGAGATTACAATAGTCTAGACAGGAGATGACTAAGAGTGGACAAGGGTCTTAATAGTGTGTTCAGAAAATAAGGGACAAACCTTTCTGATGATGATCATGTACAAACAAGCATCCAAAATCATCCAAACATCTCTTAATAGACACATAACAGTGAACAATCACAATAAACAGCATATCTTCCAAGCTTATCTCTCCACGTGTCCACTTTTTATGCAGGTATTATCCCCCTAAACTCAGAGCTATATTTTGAATACCCCTTAGAAGGAAGAGTAAGGGTGGGATTGGCTGGCATGAGAGGAAGAAAGACAGTCTGGGTCCCCATGGGCAGGGGGTAGATTGAGAGTGTGAGGGTTGAACTATAGATTTTCTATAGGGTTGGGGATGGATATCTTTGGGGAGGAGATGGGTTGGGTTAGGGGACTAATGATTACAAACTTTTTAATTTTCTGGGCAGTGGTACTAGGGAGGATTCTCTGCATCAAAACCCTTTTCTGGAAGGGTTCTGTTCTGGACATTGAGTGTACCTCACCTTTGAATAGCAGTGGGAGGGGGGGGAGTAGATGGAGGGGAGGATATTGGGAGGGGAGTAGCACAATGGTTAACAAAAAGGGTAAGCTTAGAAGATTTACTTTTTATTGTGATAGACACTTAACATTTGTCCATCGAGAGATGCTTTGATTTTGGATACTTGTTTGTACATGAATAAAAAGTACTTGAAACTAAAAGGCTCTTTCTGTGTGTAAAACAGATTTTAAACATAGAAAAAGCTTTATAAAATTACTGACGATGTATACAGTTAAAAAAAAAAACACCTTATTTTTGTTTGTTTTTATTTTTCCTGATTTTAATATTTTTTTCTTTCCTGGTTTTTATCTATTTTATTTGAGTCTTTACTGATTTGAACAGTTACAGCCATTCATGGGAACAATGGCTATATCTTGCCATAAAATAAAAACGTATGTATTTCTTCCAGGCTTTCTTAGCTATATCCATGCATCTGCACAAATTTGTCAAACAGCCTCATCTTTTCGGAATTTTAAAATAGACATATCTAAATGGAGAACAGTAACATACCCTATACCAACCTTAACACGTTTGTTTTAAGGAGGTTAATTTAGAAGCTTTATTCATGCTTTTGGATGTCTGAAAACATGTCGAAACCATGGCAACATCCTCGGAGCCATTTTAGAAGCCAGCTCTGTGGGCATCCCTGAGGCGAGAACATTCAAGGTAGAACAGGAGTGTGGGGTAGGCGTGCCCAGGGTATTCATAAGTTTTTGGATGTTCCCGCCCAATTTCAGTACTGCCCTGGTCATCCTGAGCTGCACCACCATGTATACATGCTCCAGGCACGAATAAGCATTGGAAAAGTGCTCGCTTTGTCAACTAAATATGTGAAAGATGTGGAAAAGGAGGTACCGTCATCTCCCCTATAATATCCATGTTTACAGCAAATTCTGTTGGGGAATGCAAGCTCATGTTTCCATTTTTCCATGTCGGTGGATGTCCCTGTATGCAACCTTCCATGAGATGGACGTCCCTGCCCCACGGTTTCAATGGGGATGCCGTTGGCGGTGTCTGTTTCTAACATACATGTTCCTGGCGTTTCTCTGCACGTTCTGCTCTGGACGTCTCAGATTGCTCTTGGATGCCCTTTCTAAATTGCCACTTCACATGCGCACATTATATGCACGTTAAAATTGTCTTTGTGTGTGCAAATTGACTCTACATGCATTAATTCATAGGTACATGGCATACAAGTGACTTGCATGCACAGAAATGTTTTAGATGCCCAAATGAACCAAATTCATGCTAATACTTGCATACCCCTAAAGTTTTTCCCTTGTAATGATCAGGCTGGGATTTTGCACACACATCAGTAGGTGTAACCTTTCTAAGATACTTTAGAGACAAAAATTATATCTGTGACTCATGAAATGGGTCGTTTTAGATCTAAACGGCCAACTGATTATGACCAAGAGATTCCATTGCATCTAGAAGGTTCAGTTAAGAAAGACAAATCAATAAAGATGTAACATTTTTTTTAATTTATGATTTGCTTGCCTGCTTCATTAATAACATTCAAAGTGAGTTTACTTGATAAACCATAACAGCAGTCCTGTAAAACAGCAAGCTGCCCTTGTCCGTACCACTACAGATCAGGGAATGCAGCTGATTTCATCTTGGTGTGTGGGCGGGAACCTCTCCTCACCTCACCTCACAGGCTGCCTAGCAACTGCCCTGCTCGCCGGCATTTAAACCGCCGCTCCGGAGGCGCGCCCGCGCCTGAGGGCCTCGCCAGAGGGCCCTTTGGCGTGGCCCGTGGCGAATGATTAAAATCATACAGAAATTGTGAGTCTATTTGTCATGCCTATAGTTTTAAGGTAGTCTGCTGTTCCGTTTTCTTCTATCTGTGCTATCACTTTGTCTATCTGTTTCTCCTACTCTGTCCTATCTTATTAATGGCGTTCTTTTCTTATTTTCCATAACATAAATGTAGGATTGTAAACCGCTCTGATGCTTCTTGGCCTGAGCGGTATATCAAATGTAATAAACATAAACATAAACTACTCGGCAACTAGAGAGTGCGTCCAAACGAAATGGTACCCTAAATAACTAGGCCTCAAGTTTCTTTCGCAACTCAATTATCTGACCATCTAACTAACTGACCATCATACAAGACGATACCTGTCTCCTACCTCTACCCTAAGTTCACTTATGTTTTACTGTTAATGCTCCCTTGTTAACTGGTTCTCTGTAATGTTATGTTATTTGTAAACCGCCTTGATCATTGGAAATGCAGTATATAAGCCTTTCAAATAAATAAATAAACAAGCACACACTATCTACTGTAAACTGATTCCACAGTGTTGTGCTTGCAAATCTCCTGGAATGATGCAGTTAGTGCAGTGATACCTCTGACTGCTACCGATGTTATCACATCCAAAGTACAGACGGCTGGGTTGCTTAGGATTTTGAATGGGATTTCTGTTTATGCGTCTTACTGCAGAGTGTACTAGATGTGTGATTATGCAAATTTGGTATCTCAGGTATCTGAATTTTGCCTTTTATGACCCCCAGAATAACCCTTGAAAAGAGGATTCAAGAAATAGACAGACAGTCCTTGTAGACTCCGTTTATCTAATGACACACATACACATGGATGGATGTATATATGTGCTAGGGAGAACAAGAGAAAACACTTGTTATGGTTTCAATAATATTAATATAGAATGGGACCAATTACTGCAAGACGACAGACTCGAGGCACCCTTGTTGATTAGCGTCATGCAGTGTTTGTATAATTTGGGGCAGATGGGGAGATCATCTGGTCTTCATTATCTGTTCCCTTTCTCTCTCTTTCAGGGTTTTGTTTTAGCAGTCACCATCATTCGAGAGGCAGTAGAAGAGATCCGATGCTACCTCCGTGACAAGGAAGTCAATTCCCAGATCTACAGCAAGCTCACAGTCAGAGGTCAGCTCTCCGGCTCCTACTTCACTAACTAGTTCTGCCAGAGTCTTGAGCTCCAGTAGCTGGCTGCCAGAGCAAGAGGGGTTGGGGGAAGGGGTAATGCTAACTTAATCAAGTGCTATTGACAATAAAAAGAGAGTTGGGGGGGGGGCCTAGCATGGCCAGGTTTGCAGGCAAGGAAGTACATGCTATGCACTGGGGGATGGTTATGGGGGGGGGGGGTGAAGGCCTCTGCTCTTAAAGTTGCACAGAGGTACAGTGGGGGGAGGGGGGCCTCTGCTCTTACAGCTGGTCAGAAGTAAAGTGACTTTGTTTAACCTTGCACGTCACCCATTTTTGCAGTGAGCCCCATGAACAAGAAACCCGGTTCAGACTGCTACGATCTCCCAGTGCAGTTTCTGAAGAGTCGTAGATGTACGGAAATAAAATGAATAATCGGGTGATAACCTTTGATTGGACTAACTTAATACATTTCTTTACTAGTCTTTGGATAATCAGACTTTTCAAACTAGACTTTTCAAAATCTCAGCTTCCTGTTTTTCTTTTTATAAATTATTAGTGTTTCCTATACGGTGTTCCAAACCAGGACTTTAGTACAAGCACAGAGTATCTTCCCTGAAGAGTTACTGTCTAAGGGTGTATCTGGCAACAGGCGAGAATGACTGTTGGTGGTAGAAGTGGACTTCGCTGTTCTTGGGTGGTGGTTCTAACCGTGGAGTCACTTGGTCTCTCTCTTGCTTCTGCTTTGTCTTATTCCTAAGTCGTCTTTATTTTTTTTAAAAAAGAACTTTATTGTATTTTATACTTCTTTCTTTAGGGGTGCACTAGGAGACTCTAGCTGGGAGGATGCTGTGAATTAATCTTTTCTGGTTCACGCAGCCCTAGTGAATGCATAAACCCAATCTCTGCATATTTCAGATAGGATCAGGTCTTCATGCTTTGTGGCCTGTATTTTTGCTGAAGGATTCCATCATCTACCAAGGGATAGGGCTAAAAATAAAGTTCACAGTTCAGTTGGGAGATGCACGGAAATCAAGGAAGAGACTTGTCTTAAAACGAATAAAGCCATGATTTTGAAGAACTAGAACCAAGTGAGTGTTAGGTGGGAGTGAGTGAGGAAAGAGACGGTGTAAAGCTTCAAGTTGTGCAATTTCTGGCATTTGAAAACCCCATAGTAAAACAAACGGGGCCTCTGTTGGACCAATCCGCTCTCAGAGGTCCCTTAGATTGCTGTGAAAATGCAGAGCATCAACTTCCTTTACCACAATAGAGTAGAAACCCAGGACTGATGCAAGGGTAATGAGCACCCTACGTAAATTAGTTTTGTGCCTGCCCTTGCACCAGCCCTACTGACCACAACTTACTTGTGACTGCCCCACTGCTCTTCATCCTCTGGAACCAGAAGCACATTCAGAACATGAGGTTGTGGGGCCAGCATGGCATCAGCATCTGGACGTGCGGGCCCTGCAATGTGCTCTCCATGCTGGGCTTTTGAGGTCTGGGAGCTACAGCATAGGATCCCGCTGCCCTGCCTTGCTGACTCATCGCAGTGTGTACATTTGCGTCGATGCTGACTCCTGGCCACCCAGCAGCAACTGGGTTTTCTTGGCAGTGTGACCGGAAGTAGATTGCCAGGCCTGCCTTCCGAGGCAATGGAGGGTTAAATGACTTGCTCAAGGCCAGAAGGAGTGCTAGTGCTTGCCAAGTCAGTGCTCTAACCACTTGGTTACTCCTCCACTCACCACATACTTTACATTAAAAATACCTTTGTAATAACGTGTTCTCACCAAAGCAAGGACCCAACAAAAGCATTGCGATAGAGAGAGAAAGTGCCATTCATTTAGAAAGATTTTTATGTATTATATTTATTTAACAACTTTTCCATGTTGCTTTATATACAAGCCAAAGTGGTGTACAGTTAACTTGATTGGAAAGCATTTACAAATAACTTGAACTAAACTAAGGGGCGTTTGCATTGCAGTTGATTTAGGCATCTTTTGGTGATGTAGAAGAGGATCTGACCTTTCTAGAGTTCTTTTTGTATTACAGCATGGTTTTCCAGCAGTTTCTACATTTTTAAACAACATTTCCCCTTTCCTATTTTTTCTGTCTTTCTTTCATTCTTGCTTTATTTTGTTATTTTGTTCTCTGTGGTGTGCCAGTGGCAAGCTCTGGACTACATTTTTGTTTTTAACCTGCTAACATGAAATTTTGATGCACAGTGGTAGAAAAGTGATTTGGGCAGCAGCATTGGTTTCCTGTTGTGGTGTTTAATCAGAGACACACTTTAAGAAGTCCTGAGGCATAAAAATCTGTGGGAGGTAATGTCATAAAGATTTTTTGCATATAAAAACTTTTTATACCTTTTACAAAAATACATCCAGGTGTTTCACACCCAAATGTATGCCCATTGACAGGGAGGTGCATGCTTTTACATGATCCACGTGTAGCGTGTCTTGGACAATTTAGGTGTGTATTTTATCAAATACATACATTCTATGAGACATGTCTACTAAGCAGTGCACTGCTAGCTTGAAAACTCCCAAACTCGGCATGGGGTGGCGCTCAACCCATGCTAGTAAATGGAGGCCTGCCCGAAATGTCCCCATGTTACTAGAACATATATTTTACCGCCCCCATGTTCATTGCCTTTGGTGTGATTAGTGCCCAGGCACTTACTGGGACACATTGAAGTGGCAGTAATTCCATCTGCACTAAGTGCTACATTGATGGGTGATCATGCCAATAAATCCCATGCGGTGTGCGATGAGGACCCAAGAACCGACCGTTCTCTGCTCCAACTCCTGCTGCTTGGGTAACGGAGCAATTTTAGCACAGCCACATTTTCAATGCATGGTACTTCATACTGCAGCATACATAGTGCATTGAAACCCCACACTATCTGCCTTTGACCCGGTGAAAAGCGGTATATAAACACAGCTGAATAAAATAAATAAATAAAAATAAATAAATAGCATGCTTTAGTAAACATGCCCTCTATGGCCAACATTTTTGCCTGCTTCCAAGCAGATGTAAATGTCTCTAGCTTCAATCCATTTCTAGCGTTTGCGCATTTTCCCCTTAATAATATATTGTAAATATACACAGGTTTATGGTGTATGTTTTATTAGATCACTTGATGTGCCACGTTTAGCAAGAAGCATCAATTTGGTTTACAAAAGCGAAATATATAAAAATCTAAAAAAAACCCATAACAACTAACAAATACAAAGTAAACCCAGGCTATAGGCAGGAGCCAAAAAAAGAAAGAGAGAATAAAATAGGATGGCAGAGTTCAGCAACTCAAAGCCCCCTCCATCTTCAGACCACCAAAGGCTTGCTCGAAGAAGTGGGTTTGTAAGATTTTTTTCGTGATGTCTCTTGGCGATTATAAAAAAAGCTGATTGACATGTAGACTCATGTCAGGCACAGAGGTTTGGCGGTACAAGTCGATTTTTGATTTTGTGAGTGTAATGGGCAAACGGCAGATAGGGATTTTCTATGTGCCTCTATGAAATAGGCACTTCTTGGCCTTCACACGTAGGTGACCTGTTACATTACGTTATAACCTCTTTGATGATGTTGGCAGTCTCTATCATAGAAACACAGAAATATGAAGACAGAAAAAGACCACATGGCCTATCTAGTCTGTCCTTCCATATCAACAACTACAACAGTCCCCTTTTTTCCTTTAGAGATACTCTGTGTTTGTCCCATGCTTTTTTGAATTCAGTTACTGTCCTCATCTCTACCACCTCCACTGGAAGATTATTCCACGGATCCACCACTCTTTCCATAAATAAATATTTCCGCATATCACTCCTGAATCTATCTCCCTTCACCCTCATCCCATGTCCCCTCGTAGCAGAACTTGCTTTCAATTGAAAGAGACTCTCCCCTGAACATTTATGCCACGGAGGTATTTAAACATCTCGATCATATCACCTCTATCTCGCCTTTTCTCTAAGATGTACATATTAAGATCCTTAAGTCTGTCCTCATATGCTTTATAATGAAGACCACTAACCATTTTAGTAGCCATTCTCTGCACCGACTCCATCCTGTTCACATCTTTTGAAGGTGCGATCTCCAGAATTGCACACTATACGCCAAATGAAGTCGCACCAAAGACTTATACAGAGGCATTATCACCTCCTTTTTTCTGCTAGCCATTCCTTCCTGTATGGACCCAAGCATCCTTCTAGCTTTTGCCGTCGCCTTTTCTACCTGTTTAGCTACTTTAAGATCATCAGACACAACCACGCCTAGATCCCGCTCTTCTTTAGTGGACAAACGTACTTCACCCCCTATACTATATTGCTGCCTTGGATTGCTGCTGCCCAAATGACCTTACATTTTTTTAACATTAAATCCCAGCTGCCAAATTCTCGACCATTCTTCAAGCTTAGCTAGATCCCTCCTCATGTTTTCTACACCTTCCTGGGTGTCTACTCTATTGCAGATTTTGGTATCATCCGCAAAGAGGCAAATCTTACCCGACAGCCCTTCCGCTATATCACTAACAAAGATGTTAAAAAGAATTGGACCAAGGACAGATCCCTGGGACACACCACCAAGAGTGAGCTCCATTTACCTGTACTCTTTGTTGCCTCCCACCCAACCAATTTCTAATCCAAGCAGTAACTTTAGGGTCCATCCCTAGGGTGCTCAGTTTCTTTATAAGTCGCCTGTGAGGAACAGTGTCAAAGGCTTTATTGAAATCTAAATACACCACATCTAAGGCTCTCCCTCGGTGCAACTCCCTGGTCACCCAGTCAAAGAAATCAATCAGATTTGTCTGACAAGACCTGCCTCTGGTGAATCCATGCTGCTTCGGATCCTGTAATCCGCTGGACTCCAGAAACCTCACTATTTTCTCTTTCAGCAGCGTTTCCAATAATTTACTCACCACCGAAGTTAAACTAACCAGCCTGCAGTTTTCAACCACATCCTTACTTCCGCTTTTGTGTAAAGGCACCACATGAGCCTCTCTCCAGTCTTTTGGCACCACTCCTGACTCTAATGAGGCATTGAAAAGGTCAGTCAGTGGAGCTGCTAGAATGACCCCAAGTTCCCTCAGTATTCTTGGGTGTATCCCATCCGGTCCCATCGCTTTGTCTACTTTAAGTTGAGCTAGTTTCTCGCGAACACAGTATTCTGAAAATTGTTCAAGATGTTCCTTGCTTCTGTTCCTGTTTGTGGGTGTTTTCTGAGGTCCTGCTCGTGGTTCTTCATCTGTGAACACAGAACAGAAATATTTGTTAAACAATTCCGCTTTATCCTCATCAGCTTCTACATATTCCTCCCCTTCACCCTTGAGTCTGACAATACCATTTTTGCCCTTCCTCTTCTCACTAACATATCTGAAAAATGTCTTATCCCCCATTTTATTTCATTGGCTATTTCCTCCTCTTTTTGAATCTTTGCTTTCCTGACTACTTTGCTAGCTTCTCTAAGTTTTTCCAAATATAGATGCCTGTCTTCCTCTCTCTGTGATCTCTTGTAATTCATGAAGGCCTCCCTCTTTTTCTTCACTTTTTCGGCTACCTCTTTTGAAAGCTATAGTGGTCTCCTTTTATTATTTATTTATTTATTATTTATTACAGTTGCTTATATACCGCACTATTCGGCATCAGCGCGGTTTACAGTATAACAAAGTGACCAAAACACACAGTCTGTTTGGTTTTACATCGAACAGGGGTACAAACTTGGATAACAGGGTTGAACTATATACATGCACTATATACATGAGATAAGCTATATACATGAATTAAAATTCTTATAATAGGGTTGAACTGTACGATAAATAATGAGTCCGTTGCGCTATATGTAGTACCATGAATATTTGAGACATTTTGAGTATGGACTGCGAAAAGGCGGTGTTTCTTAGGTGATGCTATCTAGATTCATCGCTGGCTGGGTAGTATTGGAGGAAGAGGTGAAATTTGATTGCCTTCCTGAATTGGGTCAGGTCTGCAATAGCTCGAATGTCTGGTGGGAGCGCATTCCAACATTTGGGGACGTAAAGACTGAAGGCCCTATTTGCTGTTGTGTTATTGCATTTAGTCAAGGTTTTCGGGGTTGTTAGTAGATTTAGGGCTGTTGACCTCCTGGCTCTGTTGGGGGGCACTGTATGGATGAGCTCAGTAAGCGCCGTGGAGGATATGCGCTTGATGGCCTTGAATGAGAGGATTAGTGTTTTGAAGATAATCCTTCCGTGTATAGGTAGCCAATGAAGCTGTTTTAGAATCGGAGTCACGTGGTCACTTCTGGCGGCTCCATGGAGTACCCTTGCTGCAGCATTCATGGCCAGTTGTAATGGGTTTAGTGTGGATTGCGGGAGACCTTGTAAGATGGAATTGGCAAAGTCAAAGTGCGGTAGGATCAGTGCTTGGAATATGGTCCGGAAGTCATCTGGCTCCAGTAGGGAGCGCAGATGCCTAAGTGAACGGATTTTAAAATAGACCGCTTTGACAATGTTGCTTATATGACATTTCATGTCCAGATGTTGGTCTAAGGTGACTCCCAGGTATTTTATTGTATCTTTGGTTTGCAATTCCGCTTCCTTGACCTTTATATGTGTTGGTGGGGTAAAGTCTGGGTCTCTAGCGATGAACAGTACCTCTGTTTTCTTGTGCTGGATGCGGAGGTTTTGTGATTGTAGCCAATCCGATATGGTATTGAAACATTCTATAAGTGGTGTAAGGTCCATTTGAATGGTCGAAAAAGGCATATATAGGAGGATGTCATCCGCATATATCAGACAGCTCACGTTAAATGATCTAATGATGTTGCAGATGGGCTGCATGTATATTGAATAGTAGAGATGACAATGAGGATCCTTGTGGCACACCTTGTGTTTGATGGAATTGTTTCGACTCTTCTGCTCCGGATTTAACATATTGCCATCGGCCATTTAGATAGGAACTGCACCAATCGAGCGCGGTATTGCAAATTCCCTTTTCTTTCAGTCGCCCGAGGAGGATCTCATGATGAACCGAGTCAAAGGCTGCAGCGATGTCTAAAAAGATGAGCACAAAGCCTTGTCGGATGTTGTCAATGCCTGTGAATATGTTATTGAATAAGAAGGAGAGAAGTGTTTCTACTCCATGGTACTCTCTGAACCCGTGTTGGCAATGATCTAAGGGAGCTGTGGAATCTATATGATCCTGAATTTGCCTTTGGACCTCTTTCTCCAATATCTTTGCTAGTAGGGGAATACTAGCTATTGGTCTATATGAATCGGCCTGTTGTGGATCAAGTTTACTTCAAAATCATTTTTATTATCATTATTGTCAGTATAAACAAAATCATGTCCAAGAAAACACTACATCTATCATAACAACACACCAATCAGTAGGTACAGTAAAGATACAGCAATAATAATTGGAGCGTCCCGGAGGTGCCCCAGAAGCTGACAGATATGCACCCCCCCCGTCCCCCATCCTCCACCAGGTACACACAGTTCTCAAATACATATCGTATATATACCTCAGAGAAAGAGGAACTAGAATCGAAATAATTAGAAAACAAGAAATTATCAACAGAGGAATTCCGGACTAAGGAGAACAGTAACCGGGATATCTGCACTGTGCTCATTAAAGGCCAACGGTGCCAAACATGGTCGAGACCTCTATACCCCCTCCCACCTCCCCCCCTCCCCCTTCCCACCCACCCGCCCTACCCCCCCCCTTCCTACCCCCCCCCCAGGTGCCCGGATCCAAGACTACTGCGAGCTAAAGAAGAATACATACATGCACAGGGGATAACCCCCCCACTCCCACCTATGCAACCACTAAAGCATTACTAAGAGCCACCCAGCAACATCAAGGCATAGGCTAATTGGGCTAAATGTTCAACACTGCACTGCGGTCCTGGGTAGAGAGGGTATTAATAAACGGTAGCCAAATCTTAAGAAACCGCTCCCATTGGCTCCCCCCTACCTGCTGAGCCGTGAGCTTCTCCATATACATCAAGTTTATCAGGGATTTCCGCCAGGCCTCCAAATGTGGGGCTGTGTGCTCGAGCCAGCCGCCCAACAGAACCCTCTTGACCAGTAGGAAGCCCCGGTCAAGCAGAGCCCTGTGGTGAGCTGGGGGCTCACAACCATCCCCCATCCAATAATGGAAGAGGCACAATTGCCAATGCTCAAAATCCCCCAATCCCAGCCAGTCTCCCATTAGGGCAAGAACTTGCTGCCACAAACGTTGGACTCCAGGGCACAACCAGAACTTATGGAGCAGCGTCCCCTCCTCCCCCTGACACCAACCACAAAGGGAAGTGTCCCGTAGCCCCACCTTATGGGCCCACTTATCACTGGCATAGGCCCGCCACAGAAACTTGTACTGCATCTCCTGTAAGTACATCCACATGGCCCCCCTAGGGGTCCGTTCAAAAGCAGCCCGCAAGACCCCCACTGTCAAACCGAGCAAGCCATCTGCAGCCCACCTCTGGACAAGAATCTGAAGGTAAGTATCATCAACCAACGGGCACAGAAGTTGTTTCCGCTCCTCCCAATCCAAAAGATCTTTCTCCACCCAGCCCCCCAGCAGCTTACGCGGATCTTTCGTGTCCAGCAAGGTGGGGACGCCTCTCCGCAAGTGATTGATATAGTGTCGCAGTTGGAGATAGCCATAGAAATCTCTTCGGTCCAACCGAAACGCCTGGCTCAGAGCCCGGAAGCTCTCCAAGGCTCCCCCTGCTGTTCTACCCACATCTCCCAAACACACTAACCCTTTTTGCTGCCATACATGAAAGAGCGATGGCTCCATGTAGCCCGGCAGGAAATCTGGGTTTCCCACCATAGGTAAGAGTAGAGAGCACGTCGAGTCCCACCCCACCCTCCGACACACCTCCCGCCAGGCCACCCGCAAAGTTCTCAGATATATATGTTCCCTACCGATCCCCAAACTGTGGGCACGCACGTTATGAAGGAGATATAAAGTATGGCAAGGAGAGAGAGTTTCCCTCAACTGTTGGATGGGAGCACAGCCACTTTCAACTTCTAATAGACCCCAAATGTGTCGCATCAAGTATCGAAGATTATAATTTCGCAGTGAGGGGAGTTCCAACCCCCCCTCCTCCCGTCTCCTCCGCAGAGCCCGGAGGGGAATTCGAGGACGGCGACCCCCCCAAAGAAAGCCAGCCAGATATCGATCGAACAATCTCCAATCCCTCGCGAGGACCCAGATTGGCAACAAGCGCAACATATATAGCCACCGAGGAAATTCCACCATAGAGAACAAAGCTATACGGCCACGTAAAGATAACGGGAAAGCACGCCAATGCTGGAACGTGAGCTGCGCTCTGCCAAGCATACCCTCCACATTCGCTGAATATAGCCTGGCGGGGCACGCCGGTAACTGTATACCCAAATACTTGATAGAGTTCGCCGCCCACGCCAAAGGGAAAGGTCCCCGCCAAGCGGGTCGCACCCGCCCCCCCACATCTAACACCATAGATTTGGCCATATTGATTTTCAACCCAGAAAAACTTCCATATTCTTGTATAAGAAGCAAAGCCCCCTGCAGTGATCTCTGTGGGTCCACCAAACAAAGGAGCATGTCATCAGCAAACGCACTTACTTTCATTTCCTCCTTCCCCATCCTGATCCCCACCACACTGGGCTTCTGCTGGATAGCCTGCAGTAGAGGTTCCAACGCAAGCACGAACAATAGCGGCGACAGGGGGCAGCCCTGTCGCGTACCCCTTTCTAAAATGAAGGGCTCTGAATAGACCCCGTTCACTCCAACCCTTGCTGCTGGCAGCTGATAAAGAACCTGAATCCACTGAGCGAACTCCCCCCGAATCCCAAAAGCATGCAAAGCCTCCCACAAATACGCCCAGGCGACCCTATCGAACGCCTTTTCGGCATCCAGACTAACAAGCAGTAAAGGTGAATCACGACCAAGACAATACTCCATTCCTAAAAGGAGCTTAGCAATATTCTTAGTGGCGTCCCTACCCACGACAAAACCCACCTGTCTATCTCCTATCAGAGATGGCAAGAAGGGGTTCAAACGTTTGGCTAGAATCGAGGCCAGTATCTTAATATCAGTATTAATTAGCGAGATGGGCCGAAACGACGCGGGATCCAGCGTATCCTTGCCCGGCTTCGGAATAACAGTAATGTTCGCACATCTCATGTCCCGAGGAAAGCACCCCCGCTGCAACGCCTCGTTATACATAGCAACCATACTAGGAACCAACCTCGGAGACAACATTTTATAGTACTCTCCGCCAAAGCCATCAGGGCCTGGGGCCTTATGCGGTTTCCCTCGCTTAATGGCAGCTTGGATTTCCGCCCCTGTCAGTGGAGCATTAAGCTCCCGCAATTCCCCCTCCGAAAGTTGTGGTAGAGCCACCGTATCCAAAAACACTCTGCTTTGGGGAGCAGCAGCTCGGTCTTCCGCAGTATACAGGCGGGCGTAAAACCTTCTAAAGACTTCAGCAATGTGCTGTGGCTGGTGCTGTAACTGTCCCTCCTCATCCTTGAGAACCGGGACAAAGCGGGCCCCACCTGGATCCCGAACCAACCGCGCTAAAAGCTTGCCAGACCGATTGCCATATCTGTACAACTTATGTTGATAATACTGCAAGGACATCCTAGCTCTTCTCTGAAGGAGCTCATTGAGGGACAACTGAGCGTTGACAAACTCCTGCTGACTATCCCTGGCCCGCCGTCCACGCAACGGAGTTATCTTGGACTGCAAAGCCTGAAGGTTATGTTCTAAAACCACAATGCTACGATCCAAATGTCGTCGCCTTTGAGCTGTGTATGCAATGATTACCCCTCTTAGAACCGCTTTACTAGCTTCCCAAAATAGAAGAGGAGGACAATCGGGAGTATCATTGAACAAGACATAGTCATCCCACTGCTTTTCCAAGAAACATCGGAAATCCTTGTCCTCCCATAGATAGGCCGGAAAACGCCAACCCCCTCTACCCACGCCCTGGCATTCCCAGGTCAGCCAGACCATACCATGGTCGGATACAGCCACAGGCTCTATTTCCGCCCGTTCCACCCTGGAAATCACCTGCTCACTCACCAAAATATAATCTATCCGGGACCACGTAAGGTGAGCCCTCGACTGGTGGGTGTATACCCTCTCTCCCGGATGCAGTGTACACCACACATCTAAAAGACCCCCCAGTCTGCATAGATACCCCACTCCTTTTTTAGTCCAAGCTCTCCCCTTACTCGCCTCCGATTTATCTAGGAGGGGATCACTAGGACAGTTAAAATCTCCGGCCAGCACTAATTTGCCGTCCCCCACCCTTTGCACAAAACTCAGCAAAAGCTTAAAGAAGGCATGATCATAAACATTGGGAGCATATACATTTCCTAACCTCAGCTCCTCGTTGTACAATTTGGCTCGAAGGAAGACATACCGCCCCTGCGGGTCCGAGTCAATCTGCAACACCTCGAATGGGATATTCTTTTTCACCAATACCACCACTCCCGCCTTTTTCCCCCCGGAGGAAGCCCCATACATGCCTGCCACCCAATCTCTCACCAGCTTTTTATGCTCTTGCTCCCCCAGATGGGTCTCCTGCAGCAGAGCTACATGCGCTCCCTTCCGTTTTAGTGCCTGCAGAATTTTTGTGCGCTTAACGGGGGAATTGATACCGCCCACATTCCAGGATATGAATTTTACTGCTTGTTTAAGTTATTCCAATATTATGGCCTTTCAGTACAGGGAAACCCCAATGTACTCCCGGAGCCGCCCAGCCTCGGCCCCAAGGAGAAATTCGACCCCACCCGCTCGCCAACTGTAAGGTCCAAAAGACCCAAGGCACCTCCCTTCTTTCTATTCCCCGCTCCCCTCCCCCCTTACAGTTCCTACCCCCCTTCCACCCCACCCCCTCCCCGTACCCCCCACCCCTCTGCTTCCCATCCCCTTTAAAATCACACATCCCACCTCAGCCCTAGCGCTGAGCAGAAGTCACGAATGTGCACCACGGGGCCGCCTCGGGCTCCTGCCCAGCGGCAGTACCACCATCAACGCCGAGTAGCCCCCCTACCCGCATTCCCCCTCTAGTAGTCTTTCCCATCCACCAGGGCCACATCCCTGCAGAGGGCACGGGGCTCTCCGCACTGTTGTCCTCCAGGCCGCCCAGATCCCTCGCCCCGTATAATAAAAGAATAGAGAGAGAGAAGAAAAGAAGGAGCAAAACCAACCCCTACCACCCAGTCAAGATACAGTTAACGTTGCCCCACAAGCATGTCACTACTAAAATCCCAACCCCAAGAGAACTCATCACAACCCCTCAACATAAAACATTATATCAGACATAACTGAAAGGTTCAGCAACAGAGGGCACAATTCACACATTCCAATTGTACTACCAGTGTCCACAGAGCCCACAGGTAGGCCCTCTATGCCCCCACTCGTTACATCCGCTGCAGCATATGGAGGTTATCGCCACTCCGCAGGCCTTACCGCAACTGCACAACAGCTGAAGTCAAACTTGGCGGACCATGCAACACTCAAGGCACCTCAGTCCCAGTCCTCTCGTCTAGCCGCGGGGGCAGGTCCTCACTCAACCGGTCAGCGTAGGCTTTGGCTTCTCCCGCTGAATCGAAGACCAGGCTCTTCCCCAAGTGGTGGACACGTAACGTTGCCGGAAAGGCCAGGGTAAAGCGGATTTTCTTTTGGAAAAGTGCCGTGCAAACAGAAGAAAATTCCTTACGCTTCGCAGACACGGCTGTGGAGTAGTCCTGAAACAGGAGGATTTTAGTATTCTGCAACATAAGTCCCTCGTGTTGCCGGTAAGCTCGCAGCAGTCGTTCCTTATGAGCGAAATTGAGAACACGAGCGATCACCACTCGGGGCCTTGCTCGATTTTCTTGCCTAGGACCAATCCGGTGGGCCCGCTCCACCTTAAGGTCGCCCACCAACGTGGGTAGGCCCAGTTCCTCCGGTAGCCATTTCTCAATGAGAGGGAGTAATTGTTGGTCATTCATTGTCTCCGGAATGCCCACCAGACGGAGATTATTCCATCTGGAACGATTTCCCAAGTCGTCCAGCTTGCTCTTTAAGGCCGCAATTTGCGCACATGTGTCTGCCTGCCCTCTCTCCTGCCGGCCGTCATCATCCTCTATGGCAGACACGCGATGCTCAAGCTCCTCGATTCTCTGCCCTTGTGCTGCCAGCGTTTCCCCCATCACTTCCAGCTTGGAGAGAATTCGATCTAGCTTGGGATCCAGATGCCGGGCCACCTCCCTCGCTAGTTCTTCTGATGCTGAGTCCCCGCTCTCCGTGCCCAGAGACGAGGGGTGCATCGCCGCCGAGGCTCGTGACCTGGGCGCCTTCTCCTTCTCCTTCTCCTTTTCCCGTCGTACTGGCGGCGGCATCCGACTCACAGCGCACTAGGGAGGTACGGCACTATGTTAGGTAGGTGTTCCCACCACCGGCACCAGCCACCGGGATCTCAAATTGCTGATTTTATTCCAATATCGCCAAGGCGGCCCCGGAGCAAGTGAAAAGCATCTTCACTCGCTCATGTGTCACGTGACTTCTTGTGGATCAAGTTTAGGGTTCTTCAATAAAGGCCTGATAGAGGTTTGTTTGAGGGTTGTGGGGAAGGAACCAGTAGTAAATGAATGTTTTGTCAGTTTTGCGATGAATGGACTGAATTCCTTGCGTAGCTCCTTGATCCAAAAAGCCGGGCAAGGGTCTGTTTGTGCTGTGGAGGTATTGAGGGAAGTTATTGTATCTTCAATGCTTTTTCTAGATGGTGTAGAGAACTTGCATAAGGGGGTTAAGCCGGTATGGTCTTGGAACGAGGCTGTTGATACTTTGTCGGTCTGTATGATCTTTGACTGGAGATAGTCAGTCAGCGAATTTTTGAGGTTGGATATCCACGTGTTGTTCAGGAGATGGTTCCTTAGAAAGGGCTTGAACCAAGTTGAAAAGATCCCGTGGTTTGTTCAGAGATCTTTTCAGAGTATCAGTGTGGTGTTGTTTCATTTTTATTGAGATCGCTTCTCTGTGCCTTGTTAGGTGGAGTTGGTAGGCTGTCAAATCTTGTGTGGAGAGCGATCGGCGCCATTTTTTCTCTAGTCTGCGTAGTTGTGTTAGAGAAGCTCTCAATTCTTGGGAGAACCATGGGGCCGTATTTCTTATTCTCCTGGATGCGTTATTGCTTTGTGGATGTTGTGAGATGGCCTTGAGGTTGAGATTCCATGCGGCGACTAGTTCTTATGGGTCGGATGTGGTTATGGTGAGGAGGGATTGGGTTTGTGAGAGGATTAACTCTCTGTCAAATGCGCGGAAGTTTCTTGTTGAGGTTCGAGCTGTGCTGTTGCATTTTCGGGTACTATGCCGCTGGCTGTCCCTGGTGGGTATTTGAAAAGTGATAAGTTTATGGTCAGACCAGGGGACGTCAATGAAGACAACATCTTGTTGTGGTTTTGCTCGAGGGCTGCATGTGGTGCAAACACCATGTCCAGGATGTTGCCCTTTACGTGTGTGGGTTTGTCGATGATTTGTGTAAAGCCCAGGTTCTCTATGGCTTTGAGGAATGCAGTTGCATGGCTTTAATGAAGTGAAGGGAGGTTAAAGTCTCCCATTATCCAAATAGGTGAGTTGAGGTTGTGAGCATTAGCAGCAAGGTCAATAATTGTGGGGAGGTCCTCAGGAGATGAAGATGGTGATCTGTATATTAGATTGATGGAGCATTGCTGGTTTTTGATGGAAAGAGAGTCCAGGTTACTTGTACTGGAGGCTTCAGTAATATGGAAATGAAGATCTGATTTAGTAAGTATTAGTACTCCCCCTCCTTTTTTAGTTTCTCTGTGTCTTATATGTATAGAGAAGTTGGGAGGTAGGAGTTGGTTGAGGATGACGTTATCCTCCGATGATAGCCAGGTTTCCGTGATCAAAAGTAGGTCCAGGTCATAGAGGGATATCATATCTAGGACAACGGGCCATTTCTTGCGTATGGAACGTGCATTTATCATGGCACATTTTAGGTTGTGGTAGTACTTTAGTTTCTTGTGGTTGGGTGTCATGGAAGGTTGGAGTGGAATGTGTATAAGGTGAGAGCGACGTGTGTCGCTACCTGGGTGGGGTCCAGACCATCTTTTTCCATAATTGCTCAAGATGGGGATATGGTTCTGGGACTGAGAAAGTGCATTGGATGTTCCCAGCCAATGTGTAAGGAGATACAGGCTGACAAGGGCCAGGAAGTGTGAGGCCATATTGTGTGTATAGGAGTGTGTGATTGCGATATGGCAAGGTTCTCACTGCAGATTACACAGCAATAGTGGGAATAGTAAAGTATTAATGAGGAGTATAAAGCAATAGATAATGAAGTCAAATGAATGCATATGCAAACATGCTTACATGCTGTAATGGGGTAGTAAGTTGTACATATACGATAAGTAAGATAATGATGGCAGTAAATGTTGGTACTCTTATTAAGGGTAACTTTTAGAACTATTTATTTATTTATTTATTTATTTAACAATTCTTATATACCGCACTATTTGCAATCAGCGCGGTTTACATGTAACAAAAAACATCCGACAAAATGCATATGTCTGGTCATTACATTGAACAGGGAGTGGGATTTGGAGAACTATGCAGCCAAGATAGTCATAAGAGGATAAGCTGAGGAGATTGTACTAAAACAAATTAAATGCACAGTATATGCTACCAATAGGGAACAGATAATGATAATAGTAATGACATAGTATTGTTAATGGCAGTGGTATGCAAAGCTGTTAGGATCAGTACCTGGGAAGGTTAAAATCATGTCTCTGTTGAATTGTTTTTCTTAAGTGTTGCTGTGCTTCCGTGCTTCGTATTCTGGAGCTATGTGGCTCGAATTCTGATGGTACATTCGGTTAGCGTATCCTACCGCCCCGTTCCATGCCTAAGGGCCACGCCAAAGGGCCCTCTGGCGAGGGCCCGCCAGGCGCGGGCATGCCCGATAGCGCTGAGCCCTTCTAGAGGGAGTGCTGCCCCGATTGGACAGCACTTGGAAGATGGCTGCTGTTTCCTGCCGCGGCACCCCCGCTGGAGGCTCTATCCCTGCCCAGGGAGAGCTGATGATGGTGGGGATGCAGGAGCGCCCGATAGCGCTGAGTCCTTCTAGAGGGAGTGCTGCCCCGATTGGACAGCACTTGGAAGATGGCTGCTGTTTCCCGCCACGGCACCCCCGCTGGAGGCTCTATCCCTGCCCAGGGAGAGCTGATGATGGTGGGGATGCAGGAGCGCCCGATAGCGCTGAGTCCTTCTAGAGGGAGTGCTGCCCCGATTGGACAGCACTTGGAAGATGGCTGCTGTTTCCCGCCGCGGCACCCCCGCTGGAGGCTCTATCCCTGCCCAGGGAGAGCTGATGATGGTGGGGATGCAGGAGCGCCCGATAGCGCTGATAGCGCCCGATAGCGCTTTTCCTTTTACCTTTAACCTTTATTTACCATTTTAACAAAAAGGTTGGTTGCCCTTAAAATATCTCCTTTCAGTTTTGCCCACTGTTTTTCTACATCCCCCAGCTATTCCCATCCCGCTAACGACTGCCTGAGGTATTGGCCCATCTTGACAAAGTTAGTCTTCCTAAAGTCTAAGACCCTCACCTTTTAATGGATTATAACAGCCCTAGTCCTAATACTGAACCACACCATCTGGTGATCACTGGATGCAAAATGATCTCCCACTTTCACCATTAGTAAGCACCAAGTCCAGTATGGCCCCTTCACGTGTGGGGTCTGTTACCAATTGCCTGAATAGTTCTGCCTGTAGAGAATCCAGGATCGCCTTACTTCTAGATG
This sequence comes from Ichthyophis bannanicus, assembly GCA_033557465.1. Lineage (NCBI taxonomy): Eukaryota > Metazoa > Chordata > Amphibia > Gymnophiona > Ichthyophiidae > Ichthyophis > Ichthyophis bannanicus. The sequence goes on along the minus strand of CM066049.1, from coordinate 109,334,412 downwards.
ATACTGCAGCAGGAATGTGCCAATCAACATCTGGCATATTAAAATCCCTTATCAGTAGCACTTCCCCTTTCCTAGCAATGCTGTGTATGTCTTCAATTAACTCTCTGTCCACCTCTTCCTCTTGTGAAGGAGGTCTGTATATCACGCCAATTCCAACTTTCTAGGTCTAGATCTTGTTGGATTGTTGTAACTCTTTTCAAATGCTTCCCTGACCCTGCGGCATCTGCAGCAAAACTCTTTAGAAAAATGAAGTCTTGTTCTTCAGCAAGAGATGCCCACCTCCTCCTTTCAGGACACTCTCTTGTGCTCTGCTTGCCCAGTTTTCAGTGGTCTTTTATCTTCATTTATTCTTATTTGTTTTCATTGCTGCATGTTGGTGATCTTCATCATTGACTGCTCGAGTTACTCCCCCCCCCCCCCCCCCGTCTTTGTCTGTATGACACTGTCAATGAGAGTATTTATTTATGATTTGTTTATGTAAATTTTGCATGGTAGATATTGAAACCCTTTGCATGGAATCATCTTACATCTGCACTTGGTCTATTCCACTAAGGCCTCACATTCTTTGTGCTGAGAGTATAGGCCAGTAGTTTTGGGCTAGAAGCCTTGTCGCTGAAAAGCACATAGCATGTTCTTGACACCCATGAGCCTATAAAAAAAAATCCTGTTAATTTCTGGAAACTATAGGGTCAGGTTTCAAAGGAATGAATGCCTAACTATGAGAGTTAGGAACTTAAACTGGTCCTTCTGAAAATTGAATAGAGCTGAGTGCTTAAATTTAGGAAATTAAAAAGTGTGTGATTGTTTGGGTGGAATTAGAGTGGAGGAAAATGTTACTTACACTTAAGGACATGTTTACTAGAGGGCGTGCTGTTAGCGTGCAGTCAGGCCACGGAACGGAACGTTGAGGCCCACACCAACTTCAGGGAGTGTGCACATCCGTCTCCCTGCTGTTGGTATGTTGCTAACATGCAACGCTATGGAAACCAGCGTGTAGGTGCACTTAATGCCAAAATTGCAGTTAGTGCACACCCATAACACCACTCCATAAATGCAGGGCACCGTCAGAGCTCACCCCCAGCCTGCACATTCTTCACCTAATTGTGTGCTAACCAGTTAGTGTGAGATTTTTAGCACACAGCCCTGCACTTACCACGTGCTAAGCCTTGCACTAATGGTTAGCACTGTTTAGTAAACATGCCCCTTAGTGCACAATAATGGCATTTTTGCACCTTCTGCAGTGGACTTTATAGCAGGTCACAAGCATTATTAAGTAAAGGTCTTAATGCTTATTTTGAGCATTAAGCATAAAGCTCTGTGGTTTATTCTTGGGCCTTTGATTTGAGTTATTAGTAAATAAGTCCATTGCAGAATATTACACATATTAGTGTGTATCGGAGATAGATAACTTGGTCTCTTGGGCTCCTGAATGCAGGAAAATGAATTGCAGGTCTAAATTTTCTAAAATTCCAGATGTTCTAAATTTCAGCTGAAGGCACATTGGAAATCACTTTTGACATTTAGCACAGACCAATTTCCATCCCGTTGGAGTGGTAAGGGGGCAGGTTAGAGACAGAGAATAGGTGTGGTGAGCGCTGCATGGTTAGCATGTGGGTAAACACTATGTGCTGTGACCTTTGCAACTAGCCTGAGTTCACCTAACATCACCTCAATGTTTGGAGTTAATATACCCACACTATTTGTATGCCGTGTTAGGGAACAGGGCTCTGCGTTAACAGCCAGGAACATGCTTTTCTTACCCCTGATAATGCGCTGGTGTTGCATCTAATGTGAATTGGTTTTAGAGCTATTGGTGCATAAGGTGCACTACCATTGTGCCTTTTAGTAAAGGGCCCCGCAGTGTTCCTAACTGATTACATTTTTTTTCTAAATATAAAAAATAAGTATATAAGATATCTCCATAGAAATCTTCATATTGCATTAGTTTCTGCTGCTTTTCTGTCTGTGTTGTTTCTTTTGTGCCAAAGTGTTTACGTTAAATAGACTGTGGCTATAAGGTGCGTCAGAAGCAAGCCTCACACGAAAACGTACAAAACAAGAGAAAACAGCAGAGTCAAGCTCAAGCTCATTGAAAAGCTTGTGCCACCATCATTTTGGGGGAGGGGGGGAGGAAAACCTTCAATATATTTCTTGGCTAAAATGATGACTGGCTCTCCTGAAATACCCGTACCATGGACAGCTCCGAATTTGCAGAATGAACAGACAAGATTTAAACCAGGGGTCTCAAACTCAAATTGCTTTGAGGGCCAAATGAGGACTTGTAAAGTAACCCGGGGGCCGCATAAGATGTGGGGCCTCATTTGCATAAATATTTGCATAATGTTACCATACACTAACTTTTAGTAAACATGCCTCTTAATGAGTATGGATAAAGAAAGACTAAAAGATTCAGAAATAGGAAGACAATAGTTAAACTGGGAACCCCAAAAGCCAAACTTGGAATGTACAACAACACTGTAGAAATAAAACTATAAATTAATTTCCTCTTGTACTAAACAAAGCGCAAACATTAATGATGCACATTTCCCAGAGCTGACATATTCCAGTTAATAAATTCAAAATAAAGAGATATTTTTCTACCTTTTGTGCATTTTTTTTCAGTTGCAATTGCTCCAGCCACTTCTGGTTTCTTCGTGTCTTCTGCTATCTCCATCGTCTGCTGTCCATTTGTCCTTTCTTCTCTCTTCTAGTTTTTTTCCATTCTCTCTCCCTACATCTGCTTTAACATACTAATCTTTCTCCTTTTGCTCTTTCCTCATTCCTATTTCATCCACTCAAATTTTACCCCTCCATCCTCAATCCCCACTTACTCTCCCAATACCTGGCCAATTGTAGATTTGTCTTCTCTTCCAGACAAAATATTTTTCCCCTCTCCATTTCACTTTCCCAGCTCCATCCCATTCTAATCCTCCCCCAACATCAGCTCCCTTCTAGTTCCAGCCCCACCCAGCATCTGCTCCTTTCTAGTCCCTGCATCAGTCCATTTCCAGTCCTATCCTAGCCTCACCATCAGCCCATTTCCAATCCTAGCCCCCCATCAGCCCATTTCCAATCCTAGCTCCCTCCCCTCACAGCCCATTTCCATTCCAAGCCCCCTCCCCATCAGCCATTTGCAGTTCAAGCCCCCCTTCCACTCAGCCCATTTCCAGTCCTAGCAACCCCCCCAGCCCATTACCAGTCCTAGACCCCCCATAGCCCATTACCAGTCCTAACCTCCCCATAGCGCACTTCCAGTCTTACCCCCCCATCACCCCATTTTCAGTCTTACCCCCCCATAGCCCATTACCAGTCCTAGTCCCCCCCATAGCCCACTTGCAGTCGTATCCCCCATCACCCCATTTTCAGTCTTACCTCCCCTCATAGGCCATTACCAGTCCTAACCCCCCAATCAGCCCACCTCCAGTCCTAACCCCCATCACCCCATTTTCAGTCCTAGCCCCCACCATAGCCCATTACCAGTTATAACCCCCCTAGCCCATTACCAGTCATAACCCCCCCCCTGCCAATAGCCCACTTCCAGTCCTAACCCCCATCTGCCCATTTCCAGTCCTAGCCCCCACCATAGCCCATTACCAGTCATAACCCCCCCCTGCCAATAGCCCACTTCCAGTCCTAACCCCCATCTGCCCATTTCCAGTCCTAGCCCCCACCATAGCCCATTACCAGTAATAACCCCCCCCTGCCAATAGCCCACTACCAGTCCTAACCTCCATCTGCCCATTTCCAGTCCTAGCCCCCACCATAGCCCATTACCAGTTATAACCCCCCAGCCCATTACCAGTAATAACCCCACCCCTGCCAATAGCCCACTTCCAGTCCTAACCCCCATCTGCCCATTTCCAGTACTAGCCCCCACCATAGCCCATTACCAGTCATAATCCCCCCCCTGCCAATAGCCCACTTCCAGTCCTAACCCCCATCTGCCCATTTCCAGTCCTAGCCCCCACCATAGCCCATTACCAGTCATAACCCCCCCCCTGCCAATAGCCCACTTCCAGTCCTAACCCCCATCTGCCCATTTCCAGTCCTAGCCCCCACCATAGCCCATTACCAGTCATAACCCCCCCCGCCAATAGCCCACTTCCAGTCCTAACCCCCATCTGCCCATTTCCAGTCCTAGCCCCCACCATAGCCCATTACCAGTCATAACCCCCCCCCCCCGCGACAGAGGAAAACAAAAAAACCCCAAAACCCTGGCTTCTGCCGTTGCCGCCGTGGCAGCGGCAGAATCAATTGTCAAATTTAAAAAAAAAAAGACTTCTGCTGCTCAAGCAGCAATATCACCTGTCCTGCGGCCCCTTCCCCTGTGCCCGGAGATCCGAATCTGCTCTATCAGCGGCGTGCTTTTCAAGCCGCGAAGAGTATTCCCCTCTCGCGTGGTTTCAAGCCGCGCGAGAGGAGAATACTCTTCGCGGCTTGAAAAGCACGCCGCTGATAGAGCAGATTCGGATTTCCGGGCACAGGGGAAGGGGCCGCAGGACAGGTGATATTGCTGCTTGAGCAGCAGAAGTCTTTTTTTTTAAATTTGACAATTGATTCTGCCGCTGCCACGGCGGCAACGGCAGAAGCCAGGGTTTTGGGGTTTTTTTGTTTTTCTCTGTCGCGGGCCGCACAAAGTTGTCTCGCGGGCCGCATGTTTGAGACCCCTGATTTAAACAGTATAAAAATTCTGTATCTGTTTCAAACCCCTCTTTTGTGTCTTATACATTTTTGGACTGTGGAAATTATTGCACAATCACTCACATGCCAGCAAGATTCTACTCAAGATCAGTTAGCAGAGACTACAACCACACCTGGAATGAGAACTGCCTGAAGTGCAAGCAGGGTTCAGGAAAGGGCGAAGAAGAACAGACGATATAGAGGATGTGAGATGGATCCTTGAAAAGGCAAAAGAATACCAAAAGGATATCCATGTGTTTTGCTTGACTATAACAAGGCTTTTGACTGTCTAAGCTATGAGAACTCTGGGCAATGTTAAGAAGCAAAGGTATACCAGAACACCTGATAGTTCTCTTGCGCAACCTTTTACATTGATCAAGTAGCAACATTTCAAACATTACAAGCAGAAACACAAAGGTTTATAATCAGCAAATGTGTATGATAAAGCTGCATACTTTCCCCCTATCTGTTTAATTTATTTGCTGAACAAATCTTCAGAGAAGCAGGACTGTATGAAGACAGCCAAAGTGTGAAAATTAGTGGAAGATGCCTCAACAACCTTTGTTATGCTGATGACACCACAATACTGGCTGAAAGTGAAGAAAATCTGAAACATTTGCTTCTTAATATCAAGGAACATAGTCTTAAAATGGGTCTGCACCTTGACATAAAGAAGACAAAGATCCTGACTACTGGCAGAATCAATAAGTTCATCATTGATGGAGAAGAAATTGAAATAGTGGGCAACTTTACCCTGCTTGGATCAATAATCAAGAAAGAAACAAGCAGTCAAGAAATCAGACGACACATTGCTCTTGGCAGAATGGCTATGAAGGACCTAGACAAAATTCTCAAGAGCAGATGTCTCTCTCCATACAAAGATTAGACTTGTCCAAGCTATGATGTTTTCGATAACGTCATATGGATGCATAAGTTGGAGAGTGAAAAAGATAGGAAGAAAATCGATGCCTTTGAAATATGGTGCTGATGAAGAATACTGTGTATATCATGTCAATATTAGAGGAGATCAAACAAAAGCTTTTTTTTAGAAGCTCAGATGACAAAACTTTGATTTTCATACTTTGGACACATGAAGGCCAGCAATGCGATGAATCGATACAATATCAGCAACTATGGGTGCCATTCTATCAACAATGAGCTGCCTGACTAAAGTCCAAACACAGTTTAGGACAACGTTCCTCGCCATGGGTCGACACCGACTCAGTGGCACTCAACAACAACATTTTTGGCATGGTGGATATTTTACCCAAGAATTTAATTTCCTGAGGTGAGAATAAATGAAACCAATCTGAGTAAAAGGTAGTACAGGTAAAGTTCAGTGCAAAAGTAGTGCTGAAGTCCTCTTTCCTAAAGATTTTCCCGAGGTGCTAACTTTGAGTTGACCAGATAGTTCACAGGATTTTTGGAAAAAGTTGTTGCCTGTATGACTTTTTCTGCCTTCCATAATTTGCACTAAATTAAATTATTGGTCAAATGCTGCTTTGTTTTAAAATTTTGTGTAGACTAAGATGCAGTCTTTTTGGCCATTTTTGTCCAAAGCTGAAATCGGGCCACATAAATTTTGAATTTCAAAATTATTTGTTGCTTTTGAGGGCCCTGGACTCCTACAATACCACAGCAAAGGCTTCAAAATTTGTTCCGTATCATGGAATTGCTGGGAGTTTCTTGGAATGAGAAGAAGCAGGAGCTAGAATAGAGATGTGTGGGGGGGTTTATTTATTTGTTGTTTTGTTTATTTATTTAGCTGTGCTTATATACCGGTTTTCACCAGGTCAAAGCAGTTTACAGATATATGCTAACAGGCACTATTTATTCCCTTGTCCCCGAAGGGCTCACAATCTAAGTGTACCTGAAGCAATGGAGGGTTAGGTGGCTTGCCCAAGGTCTCCGGCCTGAGGTTACTTGTCCTTACGTGGGAATTGAAACCCTGGCCCTCCAGCCTGAGGTAACCTGTCCCAATCAATGAGCCACTCCTCCCTCCATGCCTTCTCCATCTCCACCCTTTTACCCCAGTGATAGGTCTCCTACTACCACTGTCCTGCTCTTGCTTATTGGATCAGTACTGGGTGATTAGGGATGGGCTAGAATGAGGAGAAACACATTACAGAGGAAGAGCTAGGAAGCAAGAAGGTTTGCAGGTAACAGAGGCATTGTTCTTTTGGGGTAAGAGGTTGCAAAATGAAAGGGGGATTGGCTGGGTGCAGCTGAGAAACTGGATCAGCTGGTTGGTAACTAGAGTTTGAGAAAGGGGGTGGAGGAGGTAAGAGACAGGATTAGCTTTGTGTGTGTGTGTGTGTGTATGTATATATATGAGAGAGAAAACTGGTACAGGGAGAATGGGGGGGGGGGGGTTGGTGTGAGATGAACCTTCAGAAATTGAGAGTGGGGAGTTTAGAGAAGGAGAAGCAGGTCTGGCGTCGGGGGAGGTACATATTTCCAAAACTACCAGTTCATATCATCTTCCTGTTGATCCCAGATCTTCCCAACGCACAGGATTTCAGGCCCTCTCCCCCTTCCCCTTGATCCTGTTTTCTTCCATAAGTACAAAATAACATAACATGTCGCTGATCTGATCTTCTCCAATTTTCTAATCATTGCCCTCTCCTTTCCCCTTGTTATCCCTGGTCATCCTCCTCTTCTCTTCTTTCGCCTAACAGGAGGGAAGGACGTGGTGAAATGATTAGAGCAGGAAACTGAGAACCAAGGAAGCCAGGATTCAAATCCTGCTTGTCCAATGTCGCAAGGAGCGCCGGTGGGAGAAGTCTCTTCATGCTCCATTGCCTCAGATACCAACTTAGGCTGTGAGCCCCACTCGGGCAGAGAAATAGTGTAACTTGCTTTGAGAATGGGTTTGGAAAGGGGAGGAATTAAATTCAAATCCCTGGTCCCTTCTCCCTGTCTTTGTATGCTTCCGTCAACTCATCCCAGTCTCCTTCTCTTTCCAACCCTCTCTCTCTCTCTCTCCCTCTGTTCCATGTGCTGATTCCATCCCACCACAAAATAGCTAAAAAGCAAGAAACACAGAAACAAAAAACAGAAGCACTGCCAATGTTGGAAAATAACGTAGAATCATTCAGAAGTACTTCAGAGCCAGCGTTGGTGCTAATTGCACAAGTCCTTTGAAAACCTCTGTGCCAACGAACGTATAGCTTTTGATCAAACATCTTGATGTCCAGCCCAAAGTTATTCATTTTTCGAGGAGGTGGGACTAGAAGCATTCAAGGGGTGGAGATGAAAAGTAGTGCAGACAATGGTAATATCCAGCTGTTATCTCCAACTCTGTAGGTCGATGGCACAAATAGCAATCCTAACTTAAAAGGCTAAGTTGTCCATTTCAGTTTAGGACCACACATTCAACTGTCCTACCCAAACGGAGCCGATAAATATCTGACATGAGGATAAGCGGATATGGTATCTGCCTGTCTTTATGTTGATTATTTATTTCCATGCACTTGATATACCGCCAAAGAGCCAGGGGCCATCATGGCACTTCACGAGAATTACAATAAAAACGGGGGAAAGAGAGAGTAGAAGTGTAAAGATAAACAGCTGAAAAGGGGAAAAGAAAAGAATTATGGACCTATAGATGATAGAAAAGGGAAAAGAGCAAAGAGAAGGGTCTGGCCCGAGAGCAGGAGGGAAAGGATACAAGGCTAGGAAGGAGCACAGAAAGGAGAGGCTAGACAGAGGAATTCCAAGTCAGTCCAAGGAAGCCTGAGGCAAGGCAGCATGGAACTGGAAATACCATGGAGGCAGTGTTCACAGCACCTGGAGGGTATCCTGGCCATTGCTCAATGTTGACACCTAGTGGTAGTATTTAATGCTCATGATTGCACCTTTCCAAAATGAGATCTGGTGTATGGTCCTCAGCCAGGACCATTGCAATGCTGGAAGTGAGGGATATAAATTAGTGGAAAATCCCCATAAATTTGTGAATGAAGGTGCATTGTGCTGCTGCCCGAAATGGAGCCGAAAGAAATCCTAAATGGTACCACGGAAAGGATGAGAATCGAAAACAGGGAAGAACAATTTAAAAGGAAAACTACCATTTGCGGCTACATGGATTGAGTGAAAATAGATCCCTTGAGGCATGGTATCCTACACTTTCTCTTCTGTCGGGGGCAATGTTGCCTACTAAATCAGTTTTGCCATGACAGTAATAAACCTCTCTCCTAAGCCAAAGAACGTGGAGTATGATCTCAGTCTCTCACATTTACTGCTAATGCATGTCGCAATACTTGCACTGTGTGAAAGAGAGCTTTCTTCATTTTTGGCAAGTTCTTTGTGTAACCGAAAACAGGATTTGTGACGACATAATAGCACTACTTTTTCATCTGTAATACCTGAAGATTGGAGGATCGCCAATGTAACACCAATTTTTAAAAAGGGTTCCAGGGGTGATCTGAGAAACTATAGACCGATGAGCCTGACGTCCATACCAGGAAAAGTGGTAGAAACCTTCATAAAGAACAAAATTGAACATGTCGATAGTCATGGCTTAATGGGAGACAGCCAACATATGGCTTTAGACAAGGAAGGTCTTGTCTTACTAATCTGTTATGTTTTTTTTGAAGGTGTAAATAAACAGGTAGACAAAGGTGAGTCAGTTGATATAGTGTATCTGGACTTTCAGAAAGCCTTTGACAAGGTCCCTCATTAGAGACTTTTGGCAAAATTAAAAAGTCTTGGGATAGGAGGCAGTGGACAAGTGCAAAGTTATGCACCTAGGGAAGAACAACCCAAACTCGGGTTACACGATTCAAGGTTCCACATTAGGAACCACCACCCAGGAAAAAGAATTAGGCGTCATCGTGGATAACATGTTAAAACCCTCCGCCCAGTGTGCAGTGGCGGCCAAGAGAGCAAATAGAATGCTAGGTATCATAAGGAAAGGAATGGAGAATAAATCAAAGGATATTATAATGCCTCTGTATTGTTCCATGGTGCAACCGCACCTTGAATATTGTGTGCAATTCTGGTCACTGTATCTTAAAAAAGATATAGCGTTATTAGAAAAGGTACAGAGAAGAGCCATCAAAATGGTAAAGGGGATGGAAGGATACCCCTATGAAGAGAAGCTAAAAAGGTTAGGGCCCTTTAACCTGGAAAAGAGACGGCTGAGGGGAGATATGATAGAGGTCTATAAATTAATGAATGGAGTGGAATGGGTAAAAGTAGATTGATTGTTTGTCATCAGAATATAGAAAGACTAGGGGGCATGCAATGAAGCTACAGGGTTACCTATTTAAGGCTAATAAGAGAAAATATTTTTTCACTCAACGTGTAATCAACCTCTGGAATTTGCTACCAGAGGATGTAGTAAAAGTTGTTAGTGTAGCACGTTTAGAAATGGTTTGGACAAGTTCCTGGAGGAAAGGTCCATAAACCGTTATTAAAGGGGACCTAGAATATCCACTGCTTGACCCAATACAAGCATTGTGGAACCCTGTGTCTTTTGGGGAAACAGCAGTGCTAAGTACTTGTGACCTGGATTGGCTACTGTTGGAAACGGGATACTGGGCTGGATGGACCTTGGTCTGACCCAGTATGTTATTTCTTATGTTCTCAACTTGTTTTTATTTTTTTATTTTTAAAGCTTCAGGAGGCCATCTAACTGATTTTAGTCCTCTTAAGTTACCTTCTGTGGTTTCTCTTGCTATACTAGGTCCTTGAACATGTTCATCATTTATTTATTTATTTGTGTGCTTTTCTATACTGCCCCTTCCAGAGATCAGCGGCGGTTTACAGAGAACATGGTGAACATCAATTACATAGAATGTTTTTGAGCACATAATAACTATTTTACAGAGAGTATATTAACTATTTTACATTGAGCACATATTCATTATTTACAGAGGGTTGGACAAATATGCACATCGATAATAAACATATTAACTATTTACAACAGCTAGAACAGGTCTGATTATAGTTCGGTGGAAGGAGTATAGCGGAGTATAACTCTATTGTTGCAGCAGGGATGTTATCTTCTCCAGAAAGTTTTGCACCATCATTACCACCATCTTTAGTCCTAGTGTATAAGCTACTCATGGGCACCTTTTTTGTTTTGGGTGATGTGCAGCTATTATATAGCTGCCTTTTCCCCTCTTGCTATACTTCTATGGTACTATTCCCTTGCTGAGGTTTGGTAGACATTTTATACAATGAGGTCACCAGGTGAAGGGACTCCACAAGTCTTTAGGAGAAAAATTATTCTTTCCCCCTCAGAGATACACAGCAATTTACCAGCTTTCCTTCTGAATTTTACATTTGTGCTCCCTATATGACCCCCTTTTGTCTCTTGAGGTGAGCTAACTGAATTAGCTACGGCCTTTCTAGATCATTCTGTTTGCTTCTATGTTGAAAAGGGGGTGTGTAGATTGTAAATGCAACGATGTTGTGTGACATATTGGGTGTATTTTGATAAAGCACATGCATTAGTGGTATCTCATGAAATAGTGACTGGTGTAGAAGTCTGCGTGCTGACATACCGTGCCCGGGGGCATAGCTGGGCGCATGGTATGATGGGAGTACAGGCAGGGTTTGCATTAGTCCCTGCTTTTCCAAGAGTATCTTTATAAAAGCACATAGCTGTATATGTTGCCTTTATAATACCTTTTGCAGATTGATATCTGGGAAAAACATATGCTCTTATGTGCCTTTCTGGCTTAGGCACCCTCTTACAAAATTAATTTATTAAACCTTTACAAAGATAGCATTTTAGTTGTTCAGTCATGTTGGAATGTTTCTGTCCTTTCATCTTCTAGAAGTAAGGAAAGTTTGTGATTGCTGTGCTCCTGATTCCCCCTCTAATTTTTGGTAGGCCTCACAGTTGCAATTCATGAACTAACCTTTCCCCAAAAAATAATTTCCAAAACAGTATTTGCAGCATTTGCAAAATTAGGAATAATACACACTCATGGGAACTATTTCAGCATAGCCTTGCAAGTTGGCCATGTTGAAATGCGACATGCAACTTCTACTGCATTATCAGGTGGAAACTCCCAAGCCAACTCTTTGCTGCCTGCTGAAGACAGAAACGAGCGATGCGAGGACTGTATATAACAGCAAGAAGTTGGCACATGCATACTGCAGCAATGAGACATGCTGTTAGGCAGGGGCTGTATCACTAAAGCAGTAGATCACCCAGGGATTCAGAGAATGGCTTCTACTGTTAATGTGGTACCGAGGCAATGAAAGACTGTTGATCTGATGCCGTTAGCTTGCATTAACGCTGTGTACTAATGCTCAGTGTATGATTTCCTAATGCAAGCCTAATACTGAAGGTTAGCTTCCTAAAGCTATAAACTGAAAGCATGCAAAAGGGCTGTGTGCAAAATTGGTGCACTAACGTGGGCAAGTTGGCGCATGCCAGACGCATCTGCGCAGGGAGCTGGGCCAGCAGTGCCACTATTGGCACCACATGGTGGGGTGATATTCTGTTAAGAGCAATTTTGCAGTATGATTTATGTGCAGCCTGGTGGTCCTTCATATGCGCAGATGTTATGGGCCTCCAGCTCTGAAATGACCAACTTGGTTACCATCATTACCAATAAATCATTCATGGAGGGGGCTCTTCCTACAACATTTAAAGAGAGCTTGCATTAGGCCAGTTTTGGAAAATTCATCTGCTGACATGTTCTGATCCTAGAAATTATTCTGTTTCATCAATGACGTTTCTGGCCAAGATTATTAAAAGAGCAGATTTTATTGAAACTAATCCAAACCTGGATAACTACCAATGTGGTTTTTGCCCTAAGCATCAAACCGTGACATTGCTTTTCTCGATATTTGATGTGGTGCTTAGGGGTCTCGACCATATATTAGGCAGCAGGTAAGAGATGGCCCACAGACATCCAAGCCCTTTGAACAAACATATGGAATCCCCCAAGGATCATCACTCTCAGCCCTCCTTTTCAACATGTACATGCAACCCATCTGCTCAATCATCTGCTCCTTCAAGGTCTCCTGCCTCGTGTACGCTGATGATGTGCTACTCTTCTCTCCATTCTCAACCAACCAACCCAACTTCTCGACCCTGATAAAGTGTTTCGAGGCTGTCGCAGACTGGCTCCACACACAGAGCCTCAAAAGTAATTTCAAGAAAACTGATGTCCTATTCATCACTAAGAATCACTCCTTCACCCCACCAACCTCAATAAGAGTAAGAGATGCAGAGCTCTTGAGCAAGCCCACCATCTGCTACCTAGGCATCACCCTCGACCAGCATCTTGACATGAAGGCACACATAAGTGATACAGTCCGAGCAATCTATCATAAGATATGAACCGTCCGCCACCTGCACCCCTTATTGGAACCAGATGCCTTTTGGATGATCTTCTAAGCATTGGTAACCCCACACTTCGACTATGCCAATGCTATTCTACAAGGACTCCCCAAGAGCACCCTGAACCCCCTGCAACTGGCAATGAACACAGCCACCCGAGTCCTGCATGGAGCCTCCAGAAGGGACCACATAACTCCTATCCTAAAAAACCTCCACTGGTTACCAATCCACTGCAGACTCACTTTCAAGGTCTTACTAATGACTTTCAAGGCCATCAACAACTTATCCTCCATTTCTCTAACAGACCTTATCCTTCCCACACCCGCAAACAGGACCAGAAGGTCATTCGCTGTGAACACCCTCGTAATCCCCAGTGTAATAACAAAGTGTTCCCAGTCAGCAAGGAACAGAGCATTTGTATATTACACATCTACGCTCTTGAATGCCCTTCCACCTCCCATCCGGGCAATAACCGACCTCGCCCAATTTCGAAAGGCACTGAAGCACCACTTATTCCTCCAATACTACTCCCTAACCAGCGCAACAACACAACCAAGCCTACCCCCCCTCCTACCCCAATGACACCAGGGCATGACGCAAACCTACAATCTGAAATGACCGCCCCAACGTGTATATTACCCAATATGCAATTAGTAGAAGAGTGTCGTTAGTCCATAGCAACATTTGTGGCATACATTGCCGATAAATAGCACAAATGTATATAGTTGTTTATAGTTGTATATAGTTACCCCTGTTAAATCCAAGTTGTAAAAACCTGTTATCTGTAATGTACACTGCATTGTTCTGCTGTACTGTACAATCTATTGTTATCTGTAAACCGTGCTGATTGTAAAAGCGCGGTATAGAAATAAATAAAATACAGTATTCTTTTATTTTGTTGGGTATTTCAACTGTCTTTAATATAGTAAACCACAACATTTTATTAAATTGTCTTTCCTTTCTGGGAATTTATGGTGTGCTTTGGATTGGTTTTATTTGTCTGGTCATTCAGAGTAGATAAGAATAGGAAGCAAGCGATCGACTTGCACAGTCTGCTAACTGATGTCCACCAGAACTCTGTTTTATCATCAATATTGGAAACAAATAGAAACATAGAAACATGATGACAGAAAAAGACCACATGGCCTATCTAGTCTGTCCTTCCATAACAACAACTACAACAGTCCACTTTTTACCTTTAGAGATCCTCTGTGTTGGTCCCATGCTTTTTTGAATTCAGTTACTGTCCTCATCTCTACCACCTCCACTGGGAGACTATTCCACGGATCCACTACTCTTTCCGTAAAGAAATATTTCCGCATATCACTCCTGAATCTATCTCCCTTCACCCTCATCCCATGTCCCCTCGTAGCAGAACTTGCTTTCAATTGAAAGAGGCTCTCTCCCTGAACATTTATGCCACGGAGGTATTTAAACATCTCAATCATATCACTTCTATCCCGCCTTTCCTCTAAGGTGTACATATTAAGATCCTTAAGTCTGTCCTCATATGCTTTATAATGAAGCCCATTAATCATTTTAGAAGCCACCCTCTGCACCGACTCCATCCTGTTCACATCCTTTTGAAGGTGCGGTCTCCAGAATTGCACACCATACTCCAAATGAGGTCGCACCAAAGACTTATACAGAGGCATTATCACCTCCTTTTTTCTGCTAGCCATTCCTCTCCGTATGCACCCAAGCATCCTTCTAGCTTTTGCCGTCGCCTTTTCTATCTGTTTAGCTACTTTAAGATCATCAGACACAACCACGCCTAGGTCCCGCTCTTCTTTAGTGGACAAAAGTACTTCACCTCCTATACTGTATTGCTCCCTTGGATTGCTGCAGCCCAAATGCATGACCTTACATTTTTTAACATTAAATCCCAGCTGCCAAATTCTAGACCATTCTTCAAGCTTAGCTAGATCCCTCCTCATGTTATCTTCACCTTCCTGGGTGTCTACTCTATTGCAGATTTTGGTATCATCCGCAAAGAGGCAAACCTTACCCGACAGCCCTTCCGCTATATCACTAACAAAGATGTTAAAAAGAATCGGACCAAGGACAGATCCTTGGGGCACACCACTGGTAACATCCTTCTCCTCAGAGTGAGCTCCATTTACTTGTACTCTTTGTCGCCTCCCACCCAACCAATTTCTAACCCAAGCAGTAACTTTAGGGTCCATCCCTAGGGTGCTCAGTTTGTTTATAAGTCGCCTGTGAGGAACAGTGTCAAAGGCTTTACTGAAATCTAAATACACCACATCTAGAGCTCTCCCTCGGTCCAACTCCCTGGTCACCCAGTCAAAGAAATCAATCAGATTTGTCTGACAAGACCTGCCTCTGGTGAATCCATGCTGCCTCGGATCCTGTAATCCGCCGGACTCCAGAAACCTCACTATTTTCTCTTTCAGCAGCGTTTCCAATAATTTACTCACCACTGAAGTTAAACTAACCGGCCTGTAGTTTTCAACCACATCCTTACTTCCGCTTTTGTGTAAAGGCACCACATGAGCCTCTCTCTAGTCCTTTGGCACCACTCCCGACTCCAACGAGGCATTGAAAAGGTCAGTCCGTGGAGTTGCTAGAACGTCCCCAAGTTCCCTCAGTATTCTAGGGGGTATCCCATCCGGTCCCATCGCTTTGTCTACTTTAAGTTGAGCTAGTTTCTCATGAACGCAGTCTTCTGAAAATTGTTCAAGATGTCCCTCGCTTCTGTTCTTATTTGTGGGTGTTTTCTGAGGTCCTGCTCCTGGTTCTTCATCTGTGAACACAGAACAAAAATATTTGTTAAGCAATTCCGCTTTATCCTTATCAGCTTCTACATATTC
This sequence comes from Ichthyophis bannanicus, assembly GCA_033557465.1. Lineage (NCBI taxonomy): Eukaryota > Metazoa > Chordata > Amphibia > Gymnophiona > Ichthyophiidae > Ichthyophis > Ichthyophis bannanicus. The sequence continues at coordinate 109,318,596 of CM066049.1, read as the reverse complement.
CCCCCCTGCACCCTTGAGTCTGACAATACCACTTTTGCCCTTCCTCTTCTCACTAATATATCTGAAAAATGTCTTATCCCCCCATTTTATTGCATTGGTTATTTCCTCCTCCTTTTGAATCTTTGCCTTCTTGACAGAAGCAAGATGAAGAAAGAACTAGCTTTATTAATAATATCTGACGTGGCTGTGTTTCGGCTAGTGCCTTCTTCAAGGGTATGACTTCAAACATAAAAACAAAAAGAGCCCTGAATCAACTGCAGATGGCGCAACACACTGCTGCATGTATAATTCTGAAAGAACCAAAATCTGAGCATTTCGCTCCCACATTACATCAGTTCCACTGGCTACCTATAGTAAACAGAATTAATACAAATTCCTAGTGGTCACTAAACTGCTGCACAACTTATCCCAGACCTACATAAGCTCTCTAATACAGACAATACCGAATAACAGACAGAGGAGAAACTAATCAATCAACAAACAGAGTTTTTACATTCTATTCACCAATTCTGTGGAACTCCCTCCCAGACAGATGAAGACGTATAAATGACCTTCCGAAAGCAAATTAAGACATATCTATTTAAATAATATTTTGGAAATAAGATAGTTAGGACAAATACCTACCCAATATAATCTGCAACACAAGTCACCTCTAAAGTTCTTCTAGTAATTAACCATGCACCAGAATATTATTACTGCCTCTAGACTATATCATGCTTCCCTTAGATTGTTTCATACCTACATAGTCTCAGTTAATGTAAATTTATCAATGCCTCTCATGTAAATAAGTTACCATTGATTTAATCATGTTTTTTATAGTTAAGGTGGTTAATTAATTACTTATGTTAATTTTGTTACCTATGTAAAAAATTGTCATTTTGTTCCTTGTAAACCACCTTGATTCCCAGATAAGGTGGTATTTAAAAATAGATAAATTAAATAAATAAATAAAAATATGCTATCTGTAGAATGTTGTTGTTCTCTGTAAACCGCTTTAATTAGTTGATAAGGTGGTATGAAAAAAAAACACCTAAATAAATAAATCAAAACAAAGGACATACAATTTAAAATCAATCTAACAATACAACATAAAAACATATGAATGAATAAAAAATTCATAATAAGAATTAAGTCTGTCATATGCCAAAATAAAATAAAATAAGACAACCAGTGCCAAAGTCAAATAAAATGATAAAACATAATGGGGGTCATTCAGTACAGTGAATAGCGGAGATAGACATCCGGCTTGGACATCCATCCCTGCTATTCGCTCCCCTGCCATCCCCAGCTAATGCCTCCCTATACGAACAGCGCGTTTGTATGGGAAGGCCTAGACCGGGGGTGTTTCTAAGGCGGAGTGAGGGCGGTGCATGGGCAGGCCGCGACCCCAGATGTGCATAGCCTATTCTGAGGTCGGCCCTGTATGTCCGTGGCCGTGAACATAGATGGGAGACTTATTCCACTGCAGACATGGAATAAGTTGTCCTGGACATCAGGGGATCCTGCAGCTGGACCCCGAAAGAGAGGTAGGGGGTGCAGGAAGATCCCCGCAGTTGGACCCTGGCCATGAGAGGCCAGATCAAGGGTCCGGCTGTGGGGAAAGAAGAAAATTGGTGGCGGCCGGCATTCGTGGCTCCTGAATGGAGCTGTGGTGCCATGGCAAGGGGACACCGTGGTCCTGCGGCTACATTCAGGAGCCTGACTGAGGTAGCCGGGGATCTGCTGGGTGTGCGGGCCGATCAGAATTGGGGCCTGGCCTGCACGCTCAGGTTGTAGACCTGATTCTGATCCCGCGGGCACATCTAGCCCCCATGGGATCAGAATCGGGTCTAATCTAGGTATCCTGCTTCTAGTCGGCCACACAGGGGGCTGGACGGCCATATCAGAATGTGTCTTCACATGTATAAATAAGTGTAACGAGAATGACCAAAAATCTAAAAACCTGCAAGAAGTGGTATTGTGAGAGCTAATTATTTTAGGAGGACCATAGACACCACTAAAAGTGAGATGATGACACTAAAACTAAAAACAATCAGATTGCCTATAGCGCTAAAATCAAATATACATAGATATGTATAACTATCTAAACCTAAAATGGACCACTTACTGACATAAAAGGACTAAAAACCATATATATATATAAAATTTAAAACTTAGGGTAAGGAAGTACAGCATTTGAAAATAAAAATAGTCTGATAGTACAAGCACAGAGAATGGAGAACTCGGAACAGGTCAAGGAGAAATTAACTTAGGCGTGTTGACATTAAGAGATCTGCTAAGCAGAGTCGAGACCAATACCAGAGAACCATGTCAACTAAGCGCAATTACTACCAATGAATTAAAAGGAAAAAATAAAATCCATTAAATAGAAGGGAAAGGCTTGCAATTAAGCCCAAGAATATGTTTCAAGTTGTCTCGGGATAACACACTTCAATATCAATAGGAGACACCACCAATCATTCGGCTACTGTATCATAAAGACAGGACTAGAACTTTGGTTAAAAAGTTAAAAGAATTATGCAATACCAAACCTAATAAATAAATAAATCCCCTCCCATATTATAACTATAACTTGATGACGTTTCTAATGAAACGGTGAAGCACAACCAGATGTAAAGGAGGGAAATAAGAACAGCGAATCCTCCTGGTATATCCTGCATAAAATGGGCAATATAAGGGACAAGCCCCAGGCAATATACAGTATCAGGCTTATTCTGTCTTGGACGTAGATCCCCTCTGAATGTCCAATCTGAGCTGGACATACAGAGGGGATCGCGATTCTGATCCTGCGGGGCACATCTAGCCCCATGGGATCAGAATTGCGATCAGTCATGTATGTGCAGGCTGGGACTGTGACTCCGTCCAGCCTGCATGTACATGACCTGCACAACTAACTCAGGGCTTTTAAATGGAGCTGCGGCACCATGGTGTCTGGTTGCCATGGCACCGTGACTCCATTTAAAAGCTGCGAGATGCTGGCCGCTGGTAACAAATGCTTATTCCCTGCAGCCTGACCCTCGATCTGGCCTCCTAAGGCCAGGGTCAGGCTATGGAGAATGTCCCCTAGCCCCCCCCCCCACCCCATCTGTCCCCCAGGCCGTAAGAAAGACCATGTCCAGGGAAGTTATTCCACCTCGGAGGTGGAATAACTTCCCTGCACATGTCGCTGGCCCTGGACATACAGGGCCAACATTAGAATCGGCCCTCTACATCAAGGGCCGACGACTACCCAGCCTCCACCCCAAGCTGCCCCTTCTCCACCCCCGTCTAACTTCCCTGCACAACCGGTGGGGAAGTTTAGACGCCAGCAGTGAAGGCACAGAATCAGGCCGTATGTACACGTGCATAAGGAAAGCAAACGTCTGGATGTCTGCCAACAGGTTTTGTCTAAATGCAGGCAAAAGAGCTGTTGTCGTCTTGGTAGGAGATCAGCTGTCTTCTCCTAGCCATATCCAAATTGATAGCTGTGCGATTTGGGAGTCATAGTTTCCACTTTCTGTACAACATTTTATCTGAATGTCCATTGTTAGATACTTATAGTGATGGTAGTGTTAAGTGCTGTTGAATCAATGGCGACTCTGTAGATAGTTGTACTAAACTGTGTTTGATCTTCAGTCAGGCAGCTAATTATTGATAAGAGTGGTATCTGTAGATGCTGATATTGTATCGATTCATCGCATTGCTAGCATTCCTTTTTTGTGTTGACCTTCAGACTTGTCTAACATGATGTCTTTCTCTACTGATCTTTCTCTTTGCATGATATGTTCTAAGTATGAAAGTCAAAGTCTTGTCATTGAGCTTCCCACTACCACTCCTTGTGGCCTTGGGCAAGTCACTTAACTCTCCATTGCTTCAGAAGAATCAAAGTTATCAATGTCCCTATTTAATGTAATGCACATTACCAAATTTAAGTTACAATGTAAACCGCTTTTGACTAAATGATAAAGCGGTATAAAAAGACCTGTTAAATAAATTAAATAAAACTTAGGTTTGATTTTCTCTAGTACTGATTGATTTGTTCTTTGGGCAGTCCATGCTATACAGAGTATTTTTTGCCAGAACCATAATTCAAAGGTATTGATTTTTCTTCTGTCTTTCTTTGTCACTGTCCAACTTTTGCATCCATATGAGATTATGGCGTGGATAAGTTGAATCTTTGAGAATCTTGTCTAGGTTGTTGGATTTCTTGGCTGTTTGTCATTTCTTTATTGATTATTGATCCAAGCAGGATAAAGTTGTCCACTATTTCTGCTTCTTCTTTATCAAGGATGACATTAGTGATTTTGCCAGTTGTCTGTCTGCCTTCATGTTAAGGTGCAGGCCTGTTTTAAGACTGTTATTTGATCTTGATAAGTAGATGTTTCAGATCGCCTTTACTTTCAGCCAGTAACATGGTATCATCAATATAGCAAAGGTTGTTGATGAGTCTTCCACCAATCTTCATACAGTTCTGCTTTCCTGAAGATTTGTTCTACATATACTGTAAATTAAACAGGTATGGAGAAAATATGCAGCCTTGTTTTACACCTTTGCTGATTTTTAAACCATTCTATTTCTTTTTGTTCGTTTGAACTGATGCTTCTCAATCAATGTAAAGGATGACATTTAATGTGGACAAGTGCAAAATTATGAGCTTATGGAAGAACAACCAAAGCTACAGCTACATGATGCAAGGTTCCAGATTAAGGAACCACCACTCAGGAAAGGGATTTAGTTGTCATCGTGGATGATATTTTTTGCCAGAACCATAATTCAAAGGCATTGATTTTTCTGTCTTTCTTCTTCACTGTCCAACTTTTACATCCATATGACATTATGGCCACTGTTGTAAACAGGATACTGGGCTTGATGGATCCTTGGTCTGACCCACTATTGCATATCTTATGTTCTTATGCATGAAAACTGTCAGATGTTCTGGTATACCCACCCTTGTTAATGTTGCATAGAGTTTTTCATGATTTATACAATCAAAGGTTTTGCTGTAGTCAATAAAACGCATGTAGATATGCTTTTGGTATTCTTTTGCCTTTTCAAGGATTTGTCTCCCATCTGTGATGATGTCTCTTGTTTCTCGCCTCTCCTGAACCTTGCTTGCACTTCAGGCATTTCTCGTTCCAGGTATGGTTGTAGTCTCTGCTGAATGATCGTGAGTAGAATCTTGCTGGCATGTGGGATCAGAGCAATTGTGCAATAATTTCCATAGTTGGTCGGATCACCTTTCTTCAGCATTGGTATGAATACAGATCGTTTCCAGTCAGTTGCCCATTATGTTGTCTTCCAAATTTCCTGGCAGCGCCTTGTAAGCATTGTAACAATTGCATCTGATGGCTGTGATACTTCAGTGAGAATGTCATCAATGCCCTGTGATTTGTTCTTTGATAATTCTTTCAGTGCTGCCTCAACTTCTGTTTTCATCGCTAACTGGTTCCTGATCATAAGGTACAGGTTGCAAAGGCTGTTGATCCACTTGATCTTTATGGTATAATGACTCTGTATTCTTTCCACCTTTTCTTGATCATCTCGGCATCCTTCAGTGTGGATCCTTGAGTTTCTTAAAATTCCAGTTTGAGGCTGGGATTTTCTCTTAACTCCTTGTAGCTTTAGGAAAGCTGATCTTGTTCTTCCTCTATTTCCTTGCATACATCATTTGTAGTACTTCTCTTTGTCTTGTCTTGTTGCACATTGAAAATATCTGTTAATGATTAGGTGTCTTTCTCCCCTGGCTTTAGCTTTTCTGTTTATATAGTATGTCACCTAAAACCATATCTGTCTAGTGTTAATTTTGGTAAGGTAGCTAATGTCTTAGTATTACCTTCTCTGGACTACTATAATGCACTTGACCCGGGATTGCCTCAGGGGTCGATTCAGGCACGTCAAGCAGTGCAGAATTTGGCAGGAGCCAATATGTTTGATCATGTTTCATCAATAGTATTCCCTCGACACTAGTTTCCTGTCTATTGGAGAATTCAGTAAGATTATCATGCTGATTCATAGAGCATTAAATCTTGGAGCTCTGGGCTGAATTGCTTCTGTTTTAAAATTATATCATCCACCATGAGCATTGATATTGGAAGGCAGTGGATTACTTCAGTGCCGTCTTTTTGTCAGGTATGTCTAGACGAAATTTGATCATGAGCGTTCTCAATAGTAAGCCCAGGAGCATGGAATAGTTTGTCACCACATTTGAGAGGGATTGAAGATTTCATGTGTTTTAGAAAGAGGGTGAAGGCCCACCTATGAAGTCTCTAGCTTCATATCCCAAGCCCCAGAATGGAATCTTGAGGTATCTGATAGTATCAAGGAAAGTGCGATGAGGCACCTAGTTCTCTGCTGGTTGGCTAGGTGTACTTTGTCTTATTATATTTATTTCAATGGATGTGTTGCTAACAGTGACAGAATTAAAAAAGGAATGGTACAGACACAGGGGATCATTATATGGCAAGAGGATGTTATCAAAGCAAACTTAAATAACTTCAAAAATAGTGAGGTGGTAGAGATGAGGACAGTAACTGAATTCAAAAAAGCATGGGACCAACACAGAGGATCTCTAAAGGTAAAAAGTGGACTGTTGTAGTTGTTGATATGGAAGGACAGACTAGATAGGCCATGTGGTCTTTTTCTGTCATCATGTTTCTATGTTTCTATGTAACCTGCACGGAGCAGCAGGCACAACTCTATATGTCTCAAAAACTTCCTGGATAGACTAGATGGACCATGTTGGTCTTTACCTGCCATCATTTATTATGTTAGCACATACTTTCCATATGTCTTATGCTGGAATCGTCTGTTTATGTGTAACATAATGATGTATTTTGATTGTATCCCACTTAGACTTTCAGATAATGTGGGCTATAAATGTGGATAAGTAGATACACAGTACAGCACTCTGGAGGTATTTGCGCATAACATCCACGCACATCATATGCTATTCTGCACATATATAATAATGTTGTAAAATTGCTATGCACAGAATAATATCCCATCATATGTGCATGAGAAATGGGCATAAACTCTTTACTAGAGCTGAGCACTGAATATACAGCTACCCCTTTATGCCTCCTCAGACCTTGAATTCAGACACCAGCGTTGTGCTTAGCCTTCTGGTCCTCTATGTATTTAACTGCATTTGTGTTGTATAGCTAGTTGCTTCATTACCATCCATTTAAATGCCCTGTGCCTGGTGTCTGCTCAAGGCTTTGTACACATTTAGCTCATGTGCAAAATTTGTTCTTGCATTGGTAGCCCAAAAAAATTGTGCACTAAAACCAAACTAACGTGCGTGCAAAGACTAGTGCACTTTTCTGCATTGGCCCACGTATCTGGTAAAGCCAAGTGATCTTTCTATTTGCTGCTAATTCCTCTTTGGAGCAACTGACTGACTAAATTGGTCAGAGTTGAAGCGTACTGTAGGAATATTGTTTTAAATAAAGAACAAAGAACATTCCCTAGAGATCCCCCACAAACATCTCAAAAACCAAATCCACACTAAATTAGAAAAGCCTTTTGTTGAGGAAGAGCAGACGCATCCATAAAGGCAGAGTTCAAATTAACTGATGATAAATCACTAACTGCCTCTGGAGAAGGACAAACCTGCGGCTGGCTACTGATGTTTCTAAATCATTTGCCAAGTGTTAACTCAAGAGCTCTGGTTAAACATGGTGGTTCAAATTTAATTGCGTTTTAGTAACATGGAAAATGTGGTGTTTTTTTTACTGGAGAATAAACGTTTTCTTTTTTTTATTTTCTCCAGAATGGGCATCGAAAGAGATTTTTCTCACTCTGCTTATAGAAAAGTAAGAAAAGTGAATTAAATGGCAGTTTAATACATATCTTTGTTCCAAACATAGTAAATCCCTTTAGCAAAAAGAAGTTCCTGCCTCAACAATTTGAGTATAGCTGTAGAAACTCCAGGTTGGATCAGTGGTTCCCAAACCAGTCCTCAATTTGCTCCCTTTTTCTTGCCTAGCCAGTTGTTTTCAACATGCAACTGCAAAGCAGTGCAATATGTGCCTTGGAGTCCGTGCTGACTCCTGGTGAACCAACAGCTCCTGGTTTTCTTGGCAGTGTGACTGGAAGTAGATTGCCAGGCCTTTCTTCTGAGGCAATGGAGGGTTAAGTGTTTTGCCCAAGGCCACAAGGAGTGCTAGTGGGAATTGAACCTTGGTTTCTTGGTTACTAACTCAATGCTCTAATCATTTCAGCATATTCATAATTAATATGCATGAGAAAAATTTCCATACCCTGCCTTCATTGTATGCAAATATGCCTTATACATATTCGTAGTTGATTTATGCTTGGCTGGTTTCCTTCCTTCCTAAATCATAGGTATTTCCAGGTTCATATTCAAAGAGAGGTCTCTACCACCCGAGACCTTTTGTGCAGTGTCCCCAGGGTTCTATTTTATCGCATTTATTATTTAACATTTTCCTCAGCCTATTAATTACTCAAATACAGGGATTAGTGTTTCCTGTTACGTTTATGCAGACAACATCTTACTGTTATACTCTACTGATGATTTGGTAATACATTTGGCCCCTCTAATCAACATTGTTTAATGACAGCATCCTCCTGGTTATTTGAACACTCTCTTAAACTGAACTTTACTAAGTTGACAGCCATCTAGTTTACCGGTTTGGATTTTCAGCCTACACTTGCCCCTATGAGACTGTCAGCCTTTAGTATTACATACAACTCTAAGATACTGAAGGGAGGTATTTGATTCAGCCCTTACTGTCTCCCCTTAACTGGCCCAGATAACTAAATTAACTTTCCTGGCCTTACAGCGTTTTTCTAGCATTCGTTCATTTTTGGATCACCTGACCCAGATAACTGTGCGTTTATACAGTGTGTTACAGAGACTTGACTATTGCAGTATTGTTTATTTAGGCCTTCCACAGGTCTATCTCTGCCACCTCCAGACCACCCAAAATATGGCTTTTCACATACTAGCTCGCGCATGCAAATTTGATCATATTACACCACCATTCATTAAATATCATTGGTTACCTATAAATTCTCGGATCATTTTCATGCTTCTTACCCCGACACACAAAATTATTCATGACACAGTTCCGGATTACTTGTCTACTATTGTCTCGCTATATATTCTCCAGCAAGATTTCTTCGCTCACTCCATGATTTTCGTTTACACCTCTCCTCCTCACGGGAAAGAAAGTATGAATCTACACAAAAATTAGCTTTTTCTGCTGCGGCTCCAGCACATTGGAATGGCTTGCCGGGCCACCTCCACACAGAATTAAATTTAAAGTGCTTCAAAAAATCTCTGAAAACCTTCCTTTTTAGGACTGCTCTTAACTTACCTGAGTAGCTATTATGGTACGACGGCACCCTTTGGGCATGGTGAGGACAGCCCTATTGTCTAAGGGAATTCTGTGTATTTATCTTTGTCTTATTCTGTTTGCCTATCTTTTCTATGCTGTTCCTATCCCTCTTATACTGTCCTGTCTACACTATGGAATTCCTTTCACTTTTCTTTTTTAATTATTATACACTGCATAGACTGCTATGCGATGTTGTGGTATATCAAATAAAATATAACCATAACCATATCCTGGAAAACAGACTTCCCAAGGGGGTCCCCAAGGACTGAGTTGAGAACCAATGCTGTAGACATAGCACCAAACGGTATGAAAGGTACCTGGAAATATACTTGACCATGAGGAAAATAAGTGTATGCATGAGTCTTGCCCAGGCTGTCTCGATTCCTCCTCCTACAGCAGTGGAAGGTTGTGACATGGCCTAGTAGTTACGTGAAGACCTATATTCATGTTCTGCTTGTACCTTCAGTGTCACGGTGATCTGTTTTATTTTTTCCTTTGCCCTGGGTAGGCAGGGAGCTTTCGGCTCTTTGGGAGGCACAGAACCATTGCATCTTCCTATAATTTGCTGGGGATGTCCTGTTTTAGGGGCCATGTTGATGCTAGAATGAATAAAGCATTAATGGTGATCTTTCCATTGACGCTACTCTTATAAGAAGTCATAGCCTCATGCCTCGTTGTTGGTCTCTTTCCACTTTCTTCCTCTTGGTTATCTTCCACTTGATACATATTTGGTCAATGATTTAAAAGGTCACTTTAACGAAGCTGACTTAAAAATTGGCCAAGATGTAATGGACCTCCCAGGAACTGTCCACTCTGTCTCTGGTACCGCTCCATGACCTACTGGGTCTCAGAACCAGAAACAGAATGAGTGGACAGTTTCTGGGGTGTTCTGCCCAGTGGCCACTATTGTAGCATTCTTCTGAATTAGTAAATGGCTGTAGGAATGGAGTTAACACCAGGGCTAGAAGGTAAATATCTGCTCACCCCTGCACATACACAATCAAAAGAACACAACATCACTTGAACTCTTTTTCACAACACTACATGCAAGTGCCAAGTCTCTTACACAGCTATTTTGGTAGATGAATGGATGTTTGTGGGCATGTCGGAGAGTAAAATGGAATATTTTACGTACCTATAATGGCTGCACCACCTGTGAACACACAGTACCATTTTCAGGCATCGAAAAGTATCAGATATTTGTGAAAAACAAAGACTGATGAGTATCTGCTTATGGAACCATTGCGGCATCCCAATATTTCTTGCAATTATGTCACCAGAGGCTCAAATAATTTGGAGTGGATCAAACACTAATTGTCTTTTTAATCCATGCAGGAACTGTGAAGGTGAAGAGTTCCAATATCCAAGTTGGAGACCTTATTTTTGTTGAAAAGGTTAGTATGGGGTTACAGTGCTTCTTAGAAAAGCTACTTCATCTCCATTTTTCTGGCCAGGAGTTGCTCAGTCTAGATCCAGCAGTGTCCTTATCCATTAAGGTGCATCTGAACAGCTCCATAGTAGGTTCTAACAGAGGGTGCTTAGCATGTGCACCTCGGAAGAAGCCCTACAAGTATGGAGATTTGTATTTCCTCTAGGAGCAGTAGCTCAAGGGCAAGAAATGCTACATGATAAAGTAGGAAAGGGTCTGAGGAAATATTTCTATTTTGGAGTTCTGGATTCCTGCAGAGGTACAAGTAATTGAAATGATGATAGAATTCAAGCATGGCCAGGACAGAGGTAAGTGGTATGGTCCAAAGAGTGAGACAGAGTGGAAGTCAAATGAGATCTCTAGTGAAATAATAAGTAACGAAAGCCAGACAGAGCTAGTTAGCTCAAAGGTCCTCTGGTGCTGACAGCTTACCATATCTCACTATGTTTTCTTGTATTTATAGGCTGCCTTCCTTGAACAAGTTCAAGCGAAAGCAATTTACCATGAAATAAAGCAGCCCTATATTTAGAAATTGGTGGGTTTATATGTGCAATAACAATCTTTCTTTTCATGCCACAGAATCAACGAGTCCCAGCTGACATGATCTTTCTGAGGACATCAGAAAAGAATGGTAAAGATTGGGGATTAATTTGGAAAGTAACTATGAATGTTTTGGTGGCCATTATGGGGGGGGGGGGGGGGGGGAAGGGGTAATTGCTTGAAAATGTGACAGAACTAAACAAGATTTCTGAGTTGCAGGAATGGAAATCAAAACAACCCTCTAAATTTGAATGAACATAATCTTTCTTAGCTTGTAATGGTTTGGGTAGCATTCAAGATATGGATAGTTGAACTCATGCTGGCGTTCTAGATAAACGGAGCACACTATGATGATGGCGCTTCTTCAGCTGTGCTCCGTTGGCCTTCAAGACCATTGGAAACGTAGAGGAGGACAAGTGTCAAATTATTTACATAAATTGGCCATCTGATAAATTGCCTTTCAACATAAAATAAATTGAAAACTTTTAGCCATATTAAGAAGAGGAGTCCTTAAGTCGGGGGAAGAAAATCATGCACAGAGGGCCTATCTACTAAACTGTGTTAGTTCTTAATGAAGTGTGTGCAAATGGGCACATGAAAATGGAGCCTTAGCAGTTAATGCGTGGCAATTTCCATTTTCAACAGCTTCTGCAGAATGGGGCAAAGAATGTGTAGAGATTGTACCTTACACAGAGGTAGTTACTGAGTGTTAAGTATTAGTACAGCAGATAATGTGGCACGATTAACATGACCTTAAGAAGTGTAGTTAACAGTATCGTGTTACGTGCAATGCAGTTAACATACACTTAATGTTCTGTATTATATGGGAAGCCTGCTGGTAACATACCAACAGTTAACCCGGGTTTTACAGTTACCATACATTACTTTTGGCAATAATGCCGTAACTGTGAAACCTTACTACAGTTTAGGTAACAGGGCATATAGATTGTGTTTTCAGATCTATATGCCTTATTTTCCAGGAAAACATGAGCCCCAGAAAACGCAGGTGCAAATGACAACATAGACAATATCCACACTTTCGTTGGGGGAGAGAAGGGCAAGCAAAGGAATTACTGGGGCCCAAGTAACACAAGGAGCCCCTTTTTGGAGAAACTCTGGGACTCCTGGAACTGTCCGAGTCCACACTTTCGTTTCTGCCCTGGTCCTGCTGGTAAGGGGCATAGAGAGCAGCTTGTAGCTGGAATACAGTTTTAGGGTTTTCTTGGACGTTGTGCGCTCAAGTTCCACATCACAATCGCTAAATGCCATAAATGCGTTGAGAATTTGCATCATGAGCAACATGCTGTGTGTCGGGAATCAAAATTGTATGTTGTCATAGTGGAATTGCACATCCAGTGAACTAGCTGAAGTTGGGGTTTCCTTTCTGACTGCAGCATTGCAACCTGAATTTTGTCTGTATATAGTTTTCACCTACCACTATCTAAGTAGTTGGCTGAGTGAAAGTGAGAGCCAGTCAACATGGTCTCCTATATGGTGGCATCTTGAGGACGTGCACTGGAAAGCCTGTGATTGATAGAGGTGGTCTTACCTAGTAGTGTAGTTATGCCCAGGAATGAAGGTGCTGGTTATGTGGTGCACAAGGTGATTATCCAAAAGGCAAACTATTTATAGTCTTTGGAAATCCACAGGGTCTTGTTTCCTGCGCACGGATCAGTTGGATGGTGAGACAGACTGGAAGCTGCGTCTGCCTGTCTCCTGTACCCAGAGATTACCCACAGCTGCTGTGAGTACGTTATCTGCCTTAGAGCAAACGGGCCTTCTGCTATCTAAAGTTGAGAATGCAAAAGCAATTTATATGGGGTTTTTTGAGCAGAGTATTATGGTACATCTCACTATAGTAGACCAATGGTTCTCAAGTCACCCAACCAGTTGGCTGTCTGGATAGCCACTATGAATAGACATAAGTGAGACCTGCACGCATTGCCCTCCATGGTATGCAAATCTATCTCATGGTAATTATCCTGAAAACCCCACTAGCAGGGTGTGTCACGAGGACTGGATTGAGAAGCACGGCTATAAGCTAAAAATGGATCAGTTAAAATAATGAGACACTAGCTGAATCCAGTGCTGCTGTAACTGGTTGGAATTCAAAATGCTGAAAATTTACCTTCACTTCTCTACCACCCACTCCTTATATCACCCCAAAGAAATCACTTAGCCCCTCCCTCCCCCTTCTCCGACTTCAATGGCAGGCACTTTTGAACAGGTGGGAATGTAGCGCCCTATGCATGGAGATTTAGTTGGTCATGTTAAAATGACATGAAAACGTCTAGTTTTAACTGTTTGATGTTTTAGTGCATATTACTTTCACAAGCACTTGCTTTTGTAAACAAAAGAATGTTAAAAACGAATCGAGCGACATAAAATAGGGACAATGAAATGGAAAATGCAACATAATATTTCCCATGCGCACCCTTTGAAATTATGTTAATAATAGTAGGTGATGATACTGCTTCTTGAAGCTGCAATACTAGGACCCATTTATCTGTCTTACTGGGTAATTTCAAATGATTTTTAAGTTGTCTTCAAACATCATGGGATGCCTTTAACAGTGGTTTCAAATGCATTATGAGAACTTTAAATGCTTGTACCATAGTTCTCATGGCCAAGCCACCCTGAGTGTGTTCACTCTCATCGGATCTCAGAAACTAAGCAGAAACTATAAGGAGTGGTTAGTACTTGGATGGGAGACCACCTTGGAACAGCAGGTGCTGTAGACTTACTGTGCAGAAGAAAGGCCTGCCAATCCACTTCCGGTTGCACCTTGCCAAGAAAACCCAGAGGATAGTCGCAGCATGGATAGTTAACTACAGGGTTGCCATGGGTCTGCATCGACTGGATAGTACTTAACAACTGTCAATCTGTACTGTGTGTGTGCAGAGCCCCCCATGAAGACCAAATGACTGCATAAGCAGGATAACTTTCTGACAAACTGCAGTCAGGTATTTTGTAAGAGTCCCACGGATTCTTCATGGGCGTATCGGGCATCACAACTGTTGCATGCCAGCCGATTTATGCCGGGGTAAAATGTGTGTTCCCCAGACAATTTAGTTCCGCACGTAAAAGCTAGGAGTGAAATTGGCAGTTATTACAGTATAGTGTGAGCCATGGTAGCAGTGTTTGTAGACCACTTTATTTAACAGTGTTTATATACTGTCTTTCTACAAGTAAAGACGGTTTATATACAACAATGTGAGAGAAACAGAGAATGGTAACAGCTGTTCTCTTTACATTGAACAATAGTAGGGGGTGTGGGGTGGGGTGCATTGGTCTGTTCCCAAAAGGAAGGGGGGCTGCAAAATAAGGGAAACCAGGGTTCAAATTCTGCTTGTCCTAGTGATGGGCACTGTGACCTTGGGCAAGTCACTTTTTCGTCCATAGCCACTTAGCTTGTAAGCTCTTCGTGGGAGGGATTTATTGTACTTGAAAAATATGGTAAGCTCCCATGAGCTCAAGTTGGAAAGGTGCCTAGGAATACAGAGGGAAACATGATGCCTTTAGAGATCACATAATTCTTGGAATTGTGGTTTAAAACCCAACATTATAAATTTATTTTTTCTTTTGTGCTGAAATCTTTCAGACTTTATCTTGCCACATGTGGTCTAAAAGAAGGTAAATGGGTATCAAAATCTGAATTGAGTGATTTCATGCCTACAGAAACTTGCACAATATGCTGATGGAAAACCGATGAATGTTTTATGTATTTGTTCTTACAACAGGATCTTCTCCAAATCCGATCCTACGTATACGCAGAAGAACCCAACATTGACATTCATAATTTCGTGGGAACCTTTACCAGAGTGAGTTATTAAGGCATTGTTAAGACACTATGTGCAAGTCCTGAATTAATGGCCAGTGTGAAGATGTTAAGTTGCGGCGATTGATCGACTGATTGTATTGTGCAACTGTCCTTGCAAAATTGTTTACTATTTCCTTATGTTTGATGTTATCTTCTTCTGGTTCAACTAAATACAGACTATGGGGGTCATTTCAGAAGACTTGCACAGTTACTACATGTATTTATTTCAAATCATATTCCTCCAATCCTGTTTTCTCAGCAGATCACAATTAGAAGATACGAAATACTATAATTAGCATACAATAACTAACAAATATTCATAGACATAACAACAAAATACATATTAAATAACCATCACACAGTTATGACTAAAATAAAAAGGCTTCTGTTTTCTTCTAAAATCAGCCGCGTGTACATACATGTTTTGCAGTGCAGCTATCGACATGTCTAGAAGTTACTCGGGACACAGATTTGAAGGGAGTGTGTTCTGGGCATCATATAAGAGGTCTGAAAAAGATACATGGGACTTACATGTATGTTTAAAGACATTTCCCTGTCTGAATTGTTCATGGATAGATGGTCTTACTACAATGTAAAGCTGTTAAGTGGCCCGTCCACTAGGCAGATTACGCAGTCACCATGGGCGGCATGCCACACTCTCCTTTGAAGTGGCGGCAGGCATTCAAATGTGTGTGTGCAGCCATGGCCTGCCGTTCTTTCCCCCTCCAACAGGAAGTTACGTCGAAGAGGGCAGGAGCGGCAGGCCATGAACATGCGCAGGTGCTTGAACTGCTGCCGCTTCAAAAGAAGGATCAGCATACCTCCTTGCTGCCCCCTAGTGGATTCCATGGGGGGGCAGCAGTGGTTGGGGGCAGCATGGAGGGCCAGTCTAGGGTGACAGAAACCCTAGGGTCTGCTCTGGCGAGTGTGTTGTCTTAAAGAAGCTTTGTTATGGGTTTGTTTTATGTTTTGGAAAAATGGTTGAATAAAGATTTAAATTAAAAAAAAAAATCCACAATGGAAACTAATAAAGTTTCTGTTCTACATCCTAGAAAAAAGACATTTCCCCATCCTGATTTGCACCTGGTCCACAGCAGACCTGGGGTCTCCGGCAGTAATTTAAGGAGACAATTATACTTGCCTCTGTGGTATCTAATATTAAGATTATTTCTTAAATGTTTATTTCACTTCGCTCCTAAATTGGGCCGTTCTTGTACATGCAGTTTTGTGAAATTCAGCACTGACGTGTATTTTGCAAGAGGGGCACTTATACATGTAAAGCCCCACATGATGCCTCTCTTTCAATGAAATGTCTTTCTAAAATGGCAGTTGTCACTAGACATTCTAGGAAATGTACGTGCATTTTTTGGCATTCTTTTTTACATATTTTACAAAAGGCTCCATGTTCAGCAGAGCCTTTTGTAAAATATTTGTGGGGATTGTTGACACCCCGTTTATTACCTAGACATCCTATGCAAAGACCATGATATAAAGTGACTCAGAACATTTAACCCTTTTTAGAATGAAGTCCTACCACAGATAGGTCGTCCTCTAACAGGACTAGACAATGTATTGGCAAACTGGAATACCACTATATTTAATGCTACCACTGCCACAGAACAAGGCAAAGGAGTTCTGAGAAATGGTATTCCCATGAACTAAGGAACCTAAAACAAAAACTGAGGAGACTTGAACATAAACGGGGTGCATCAAAATCCATGGATGACAGATTAATTTACATGACTACGCTTAATCAATACAAGGAAGCAATAAACAATAGTAAGAAAGAGTACCATAGATTCTCTCAATCGAGCGAGCTATTTGAATTTGTGAAATCTCTCACTCAGACACCTACTCCAGAAGTAAACAATATAATTATAAAGCCACAAGCTCTGGCATCGCACTACATGAATCAACTAAAATGTCCAGACACGGAGGTTAACAATCATCTTTCTAGATAGTGATCTTACATGTTCTGGAAAATTGCAAACATTCCATATGGTTGTCAAAACTCTTGCTAAAGAACCAACCCCTGAGCACCATGGCGATATTCACCCACAGGACTATGCGGTCTACATGCAATCCAAAATGTGCAAGACCGACAAAATAGTAATACCTGACCCCCCCGACGAGCAAGAGTACCCAGCATCGCTAACATCCCTCTCTACACCTTCAAAGAAAATTATCGAAGATACCATCTTAGCCCTAAACACCACCACTGTACACACAGATCCTTGTCCGTCATTCTGGATAAAAGATCTGCGATGTGACCTCTCTCCAATTATAGCCAACATCATAAACCAATCCTTTAACACTGGGTCGTTCCCCTCTACTCTCAAGCAGACCTCCGTCAGACCTCTTTTAAAAAACACCAAGCTAGACCCCCAAAAGGTAGAGTCTTACAGGCCCATATCTAGTATACCTATGCTCGCAAAAATCATTGAAAAAGTAGTGCATAGGCAATTACAGGATCATATTGACACTACTGCCCCACTAGATCCATCCCAACATGGATTCAGAGAGTCACATGGAGTGGAAACACTACTCACAGCCCTTTTCAACAATATAATTTCAGGCATTGACAACATACGACATGGCTTCGCACTCATCTTTTTAGATATAGCAGCAGCTTTCGACTCTGTATGCCATGAGATTCTCCTCTGCTGGCTAAGAGAAAAAGATATCAGCGGAACAGCACTCGAATGGTGCAGATCCTACCTGTCTGGAAGATGACAGCATGTTCGAGCAGACGGGGCTACCTCTGAACCATTTCAACAAAGTCAAGGAGTGCCTCAAGGATCCTCCCTATCATCCTTGATGTTTAATATATACATCCAACCCATCTGCAACATCATTAGATCCTTGAATGTTAGTTGCATGATATATGCTGACGATGTGCTGTTATACATGCCAGTATCATTGGATAAACTAAACCTCACCCCTCTGACTAATTGCTTCAACACCATATCGGAGTGGCTCCTATCACAAAATCTGTGAATCCAACACAAGAAGACTGAGGTTCTTTTCATCTCGAGGAATCCAAACTTCACACCACCCAGCTGTGTGAAGGTAAATGATGCCGAACTACAAGTGAAACCTGCTATACGTTACCTTGGAGTGACGTTGGACCAAAATCTCGACATGAAGAAACACATAGCCAATACCGTAAGAGCGATCTACTTTAAAATCAGATCCCTCAGACACCTACGCCCGTTACTCGAACCAGATGATTTCCGCACCATTTACCAAGCCCTGATCATTCCCCATTTCGATTATTCCAACTCCATACTACAAGGGCTCCCCCGATCCACCCTGAACCCCCTGCAACTTGCTATGAACAGTGCAGCGCGGGTACTCTTTGGGGCATCCAGGAGAGACCATGTGACACCCCTCCTGAAACAGTTACACTGGCTCCCTATTCAAGCCAGGATCAGTTTTAAGACCTTGCTGATGACTTTCAAAGCTGGCAAGGGGCTCTCCTCCTCCTCTCTATCTGACCTCATCCAACCACTTGCACCTAACAGACCAAGAAGAACCGCAGAGTCCAACATGCTAGCAATACCAAAAGAAATAACAAGATGCACCAAAACAACAACTAACAGAGCCTTCCGACTCTGCGCCCCAAGTCTATGGAATACCTTACCAGCACATATCAGAGCAATCCCCAACTTGAGCCAGTTCAGGAAGGCCCTTAAACATTTCCTCTTCATCAAATATCTCACTGACAGCTCCGAACCTCAGTCCCACTCAAATAGCGAGCACCTCAACAATAGTAGTAGTCAACCAGGCAAGCCCTCGCAACAGGCGTCCCCTACAATGTAAAACATCAAACAGTATCCTTTATCATTACACAGCCTATGTATATAGTTTACCCTGTTCTCCAAGTTCCATTTCCTGTTAAATGTAATGACCAGACATATGTAAGTTGTCGGATGTTTCTGTTCCATGTAAACCGCGCTGATGGCAAATAGTGCGGTATATAAGAAATGTTAATACATAAATAAAATATATTAAGAATATTATTTCCAAAATTAATACGACGACATCCAGTTTAGACTCCTGCCCCATCAGCTGGCTAAAAGCAACTAAAGCTAAGCTATCACCATTCATCCTCAAAATTGTTAACCAATCACTGAGTCTAGGCATTATGCCTGCAGCACTAAAGCATGTTACAATTAGGCCAATATTAAAACATAAATCGCTGGATAAAGAGAGCCCTAATTCATATAGGCCAATCCCTAGCCTACCACTCTTGGCTAAAGTTATTGAAATAATTGTAGAAATTAAACTCGGGGTTCTAGCCTGTCTGCACTTTTATGCAACATCTTTCTCCAACCTATATGTAAAATCTTCCAATATTACAAAATCCATTATCAACTCTATGAGGATGACATCATGTTCCTCGCCCCATTTAACATTGCAAAGCCTGACTTCACTAATATCTGCAATTGCTTCAAGGAAATCAGACATTGGCTCCATCAACACAACCTTATCATCAACCTAACCAAAACTGAAGCCCTTCACCTATTCACTGACACATCTTATACCCCCTGTCTTCCCTGGTCCTAGATGACGATACGAGCTCTGTTAAAACAGGAGTTAAATAACGCTGGATCAGAATCTCACCTTCCAAGAATATATAAGAAAAACAACTCATTCCATATATTCTAAGATACGAACCCTGAGAAACCTCCGCCTCTACTAAACACAGATTCCTTCTGCACTGTTTGCCAAGCCCTCACTACCCCCACTCTTGATTACTGTAACCACATATACCATGGCCTCCCAAAACACAGTCTCCACCCCCTCTAATTAGCCCGGAACACAATAGCACATCTAGTCTCCAAGACTTCCAGAAGAACTCACATTACCCCCATACTCCAACACCTCCATTGGCTCCCTATCCTATCTAGAATAAAATTCAAAACCCTTACCTTAATCCATAAGGTTATCCGTTTTAAATCTGCCCCTTGCCTTCGCTCACTCCTTACCAATCCTACCAGCCTCAGATCTCGCAGGTCTAACTCTGCAAATGTGCTACACATCCCAGTCCAAAAATTAAAAAGCAAGCAATCGTACCTTCTCCCTCTATGCCCCAACTGAATGGAACGCCCTCCCGCCTGCCCTTCGAAATTGCCCTGATCATACAAAATTTCATAAAAAAACTAAAACCTTCCTTTTCCAAGAGTACTTTAGTACCACCCCTCATACCCCTATCCAACCTAGGGCCGCCTAGACCTAGCTGACATCTTACTTTACACTCAATTCCCCCTCCTCCCCCCTGCACCCTTCCCCCCCCCCATCTAATGTACATAGTGGCCGCTTCCGGCATTATAGCCAACTGTTATTTTTACTGTTCTTCGATAAATTCCCCCTAAGTTTTTGTTCAGATGTATCTACACTGTTATTGTTGAGTTCCATGTAAACTGTCTTGAATTGTAGAAAGACTGTATATAAAAAAACTTTAAATAAATAAATAAACTACAAGATATCATCAACATAAATTCCCCTTTAGACGAGCAGCAATATGGTTTCAGACCATATTACAGTGTAGAAACTCTGCTATTGGCTCTTTTTGATAACCTTATTCGAGGAATAGATAGCTCTAATGTGTTCCTGTATTTCTGGATATTGCCTTCACATTTGAGAATATCAGTCCCAGTATACTTCTCCCTAGACTATATCAAATAGGGATATATGGCTGTGTGCTACAGTGGTTCCAGTCCAACCTCTCCAATCATACCCCACAAATTTGAATTGGCCAGCAGACATCACGATCTTACAAAAAAGAGCAGGGCATATGACAAGGATCTGCCCTGTCATTCTTTTTTAATATATACTTATGTTATTGTTAAGTGTCATCAAGTCGGAGGCGACCCTCTGGATAGCTATCCTAAATTGTGTTCGGTCTTCAGTCAGGCGGTTCATTGTTGACAGACTGGTGCCCGTAGCTGCTGTTATTGTATCGATCCATCTCATTGCTGGCCTTTCTCTTTTACATTGACCTTCTATCTTGCCAAGCACGATGTCTGTCTTTCTCTAATGATCTCTCTCTTTGCATGATGTGTCCAAAGTATGAAAGTCGAAGTCTTGTCATCTGAGCTTCTAAAGAAAGCTTAGGTTTGATCTCCTCTAGTACCCGACTGGTTTGTTCTTCGGGCAGTCCATGGTATACACAGTATTTGCCACCAGCACCATAATTCAAAGGCATCAATTTTCTTCCTGTCTATCTTTTTCACTGTCCAGCTTTCACGTCCATATGATGTTATTGAAAATACCATGGCTTGAACAAGTTGAATCTTTGTATGGAGAGAGACATCTCTGTTCTTGAGAATCTTATCTAGGTCTTTCATAGCCATTCTGCCAAGAGCAATGTGTCGTCTGATTTCTTGACTGCTTGTTGCTTCTTTATTGATAGTTGATCCAAGTAGGTTAAAGTTGTTCACGATTTCAATTTCTTCTCCTTCAACGATGAACCTGTTGATTATGCCAGTTGTCATGATCTTTGTCTTCTTTACATTAAGGTGCAGGCCCATTTTGAGACTATATTCTTTGATTGTGAGAAGCAAATGTTTCAGATCATCTTCACTTTCAGCCAGTAATGTGGTATCATCAGCATAGCGAAGGTTGTTGATGAGTCTTCCACCAATCTTCACACCTCTGTTGTCTTCATACAATCCTGCTTCTTTGATGATTTGTTCTGCATATAAATTAAACAGGTAGGGGAAAAGTATGCAGCCTTGTCTTACAACTTTGCTTATTTTAAACCATTCTGTTTCTCCTTGTTCCGTTCGAACTGTTGCTTCTTGATCAATGTACAGATTGTGCAAGAGAACGATCAGGTGTTCTGGTATACCCAAGCTTCTTAATGTGGCCCATAGTTTCTCATGGTTTACACAGTCAAAAGCCTTGCTATAGTCGATAAAGCATAAATAGATATCCTTTTGGTATTCTTTGGTCTTTTCAAGGATCCATCTCACATCCGCAATGATGTCTCTCGTTCCTCGCCCTTTTGTGAACCCTGCTTGCACTTCAGGTAGTTCTTGTTCCAGGTATGGTTGTAGTCTCTTTTGAATAATCTTCAGTAGAATCTTGCTGGCATGTGGGATCAGAGCGATTGTGTGATAATATCCACAGTCAGTTGGATCACATTTCTTTAGTATTGGTATAAACACAGATCTTTTCCAGTCAGTTGGCCTGATGTTGTCTTCCATATTTATTGGCAGAGCCTTGTAAGTATGGTAACAGCTGCATCACATTGCTGTAATACTTCTATGGGAATGCTATCAATGCCTGGTGCTTTGTTCTTTGATAAGACTTTCAATGCTGCTTCAACTTCTTCTTTCATCACCAATGGTTCCCGATCATAAGGTACAGGTTGAAACGGCTGTTGGTCCACTTGATCTTTATCATATAAAAACTCTGTATATTCCTTCCACCTTTTCTTGATCTTCTCATCATCATTCAACATAGAACCTTGAGCATCTTGTAACATTCCATTTCGAGACTGGAACTTTTTCTTTAACTCTCGTAGCTTTAGGAAAGCCGATCTTGTTCTTCCTCTAAATGTTTCTGCTTCTATTTCCTTGCATGCGTCATTTGTAGTACTTTTCCTTGTCCTGTCTTGCTGCACGTTGGAAATCTCTGAGTTCTGCGATTGTCTTTCTTTCTCCTCTGGCTTTAGCTTCTCTGCCTTTCTGGACAATTTTCAGAGTTTCTTCCATCATCCATTTTGGCCGTTTTTGCTTTTTCACCTTTTGCAGAGACTTCTCGCTTTCTTCCAACACAACCTTCTTGATGTCATTCCATAACTCTTCTGGAACTCTGTCATTTGTATCTAAAGCAGCAAATTGATTTTGCAGGCAGTCTTTAAATTCCAGTGGTATATTCTCAAGGTCATATTTTGCTGCATTCATGAGTGGTTTGCTCTTTTTCAACTTTAGCTTGAGTTTGCATACTAGTAGTTGATGATCTGTACCACAGTCGGCTCCAGGTTTTGTCTTTGTTGATGTTACAGAGCTTTTCCATCGTTGACTTCCATAGATGTAGTCAGTTTGATTTTTATACAATCCATTGGGAGAAGTCCATATGTATAGTCGCCGCTTGTGTTGCTGGAAGAAGGTGTTTGAGATGAATAGATCGTTGGTCTTGCAGAATTCGATCAGTCTTTCTCCAGCTTCATTTTCTGTTGCCAAGTCCATATTTTCCAACTACTTTGCCGCCGCCTTTGTTGCCAACCTTTGCGTTCCAGTCACCCATGACTATCAGGATATCCTGTTTGCATGTTCTGTCAATTTCAGCTTGTACTTGTTCATAGAACTCTTCAATTTCATTCTCTTCTGCAGCTGTTGTTGGGGCATATACTTGAATTATAGTTGTTGATAGGCATTCCTCGTAGACAAATACAGATTAAGCGTTCACTGATTGCATTGTATTTCATTACAGTTCTTACAAGTTTCTTCTTTATTATAAATGCAACACCATTTCTTCTTTGTCTTTCATTTCCAGCCTAGTAGACCGTGTAATCATCTGATGCAAAGTGCCCGATGCCAGTCCATTTCAGTTCGCTGACACCCAGCAGATCAAGTTGTACACGTTCCATTTCATTCTTGACCACCTCCAACTTCCCTTGGTTCATGGTTCTTATGTTCCATGTTCCAATATGTAAGATATCTTTACAGCTTCTGACTCTCATTTCATGCGCAGCTACATCAGCAGTCAGATGTCCCGAGGGCTTTGATCCAACCACATCATAAATACTCATAGCATATTCATAATATTTACAAAATATTCAATTTAGGTTATCATGACTATGCTGATGATTATAATGTATCTCCCTATAGACATTACGAACCCTGTATACCATCAGCTAATGTCATGTTTCAGTGAAATAATAAAGTGGCTAAATCTGCATAACCTTAAAATAAATTATAAAAAAACTGAGGTCTTATACATTACAAGGAACCAAAATTTATCCCCCCTCCAAAACTCCATCTTCAAGATATTGAACAAGAAGTAAAAAACAAAGTGAAATACCTGGGGGTAACCATTGATCAGACACTCAGCATGATCACGCATATAAGGCTAATTACCTGAACGACTTTCTATAAACTATGAACGCTTCAACATCTATGACCACTCCTCTGAAGCTATAATTTTCGCTCCGTGCTCCAGGCTATGATCTCTCCACATTTTGATTTTTCCAATAGTATCCCACAGGGTCTCTCAAAGCAGACAGTCAGCCATCTCCAAATGGCCCAGAAAGTTGCTGTCTGTATTATTAAGACACCTAGCACAGATCACACCACCCCAATGCTTTACAACCTACACTGGTTAGCTATTCTAAGCCATGTTAAATATAAAGCATTAAAGGCTAATTCCATTAACGCACGTCCAGCCTTCTATACGGCCAGACAGAATTGGGCGTGTAAAGTTGGACCCGATTCTAATCCCACAGCCCCTGCTGGATGTGCAGGCCTGGACCCGATTCTGTCTGGCCATACGTCCCAGCGACTACCCAACTAACTCAGCAGGTCCCTTGAATGGAGCTGCGGTGCCATAGCAGCCCATCGCCATGGCGCCCCAGCTCCATTCACGAGCCGCAGTCCTGGTTTGCCGAACCCGGATGCCTCTTCCCCGCAGCCCAATCCTCGATCTGGCCTTCCAAGGCCTGGGTCAGGCTGCAGGGAACCCCCTGTGCCCCCTCAACTGCAACCCCAGATCCCCTACCGTGATCCCCCTCCTTCCAGGGGGACTTATTCCACCTTTAAGTTTAATGTAACTGGTTTGTTAATTGCAAACCACCCTTGATCTCTGGAAGGTGCGGTATAAAAAAACTTATAAATAAGAACTTGAGCCGTAATACTCACAGAAACCATCTCTGTGATTTTAGTTTTTGTATATCCCTATTTTAATTTGTAATGTTCCCCCACCCCAAAGGAATTTCTGTAGGCACTGATGAGAACGTCTGTGTTTGTCTCGCCTTTTCTTAAATGATGCTACTGGTTTTTCTTCTGCTGCAGTGGGAAGTGAAATTCTGCTGCTCCTAATCTGATTTTGGCCATCCAAAAACGTCTCTCAGAATAATAATGTTGATCTCCATTTTCCTGAGCTGTGGTATAATGAATAAAGCACAGACATATGTCTGCAAGAAGGCTTCATTAAAACTATGAGTAGCTCCATCTGTGTCCTAATTTTCACTTCTGCATATAGTCGGGGCTGGTTGTAATTCATAATACCATAAGCCCGCAAGGGCCCCTTTAGACTGAATGATTTTAGGATGATCTTAAAGGCAACAAGTGAATGAGGGGGGAAAAAGCTTTATAAAGCAAACACTACACCAACTTACTAGCTGGTAATTTTCCAATTGTGAGCCCAGAGGCTGTTTCTAAATGACTTTCAGCAGATTACCAATCACGGAGAAAAAACAAACCCACCTAGGTGTCTCCTTGTCTAGAGGGGCGCGCCCTTTCTTTTTCCAGTAAAGTGCTTTAGTTTCCAGGCTGCCTAGAACCAGGGGCATTGATTTGGTAAGCATCTGAAGACCCCTGACTTGAATCTGTGCACGTTAAACAAGCTCAGCTCTTGCTTTCCTTTTCTTCGGCTCTTCCAGGAAGACAGCGATCCTCCTATGAATGAAAGCTTAAGCATTGAGAATACTCTTTGGGCCAGCACGGTCATTGCTTCCGGTAAGATAAACAGGGAATATTTCTGGGGTGCATGTTAACAATTTTATGCAAATAGTATTTGTAATTGGAATAATCATGTCCATCAGCTGTGGAAATTAGTGGTGGAATGAAGTGTTTCCAATTGTCTTCACACCTCTGGGGATTTGAATTGATATTTATAGACAAAGAGGAATTGGAATTCTGATGGCCTTTGGCCACATCTTGAATAACCAGGGCCAGAAATGTCCCTAATGATTCCTAATGTTGACATTTTAATCTGTTGCAGAAATTGTGTTGAAGTAACAGAAAAGGGACATGCCCTGCTAAGAGAGCAGTCTGGTTTTCAAAGCACTGCTTGCCAGAGAAAAGGAGTTTTCACCTAAGTCAAGTTTGTAGGTTAGGGAGGACTAGGGAGAAATGACTTGAAGAAAATCGGTTATTTATTGAATGTATATATGGTTCACATTACCTAAAACCTTGGCTGACTCACGCGATTACTGAATTGAAATGATGCGTAGCACTAAATGAAGCACTGAGACGGTCATTTCCTAAAACCATTCTCACATGTATGTGCGGGCACTTCTACTAATATTTTATAAAGTCAAGTACACGCATACTTGACTTTATAAAATGGGTATTAAACACGCATGAAAATGGAGGATTAGTAATTGCTGCTGTTTCAGGTCCTGGAGAGGGGTAGCGGCAATGGGCTACCCTCAGATCACTGACGCTCTAGGCAATCACCTAGCTTGCCTGATGGTAGCGCCAGCCCTGCCTGCATGTCACTTTTGCCAGCCTCTGGGTCAAATAGCACATAGTGGGACAAAAGACGTAGGGGAGAGGAGTTGAATTTTGGTAGATTTTGGTTTTAGATTTGATAACTTTCCTTTCTGAATCCAAGCTCAAGATGGAATTATATTCAAGGTTTGCAATTTAGCTTTTCTACCTGAGGCAATGACTTACCGAAAGAGTATCGGGGGTGGGGGGGGGGGGGAGGGCAGGAGCAGAATTTGAATCCTGCATTCTGTGCTTCTCAATCTATTGCTTTAACCATTTGGCCACTTTCCA
The DNA here is from genome assembly GCA_033557465.1 of Ichthyophis bannanicus. Classification (NCBI taxonomy): domain Eukaryota; kingdom Metazoa; phylum Chordata; class Amphibia; order Gymnophiona; family Ichthyophiidae; genus Ichthyophis; species Ichthyophis bannanicus. The sequence goes on along the minus strand of CM066049.1, from coordinate 109,291,731 downwards.
CTGCTTTGGGGGTAGACTTTAGAATCAACTATTGGAACAGTGTCAAAAAATGCAAAAAGAAAATGGAGGGGGGTTTATTCAGAAGTGGCAGCTGGGCTGTTCTTCTGTAGGAATACTGACTAACCGGTTAGTGCTGCTGAATATTGGGCTGAGTGTATTTTAGCTGGTTAGTAGCTCTGCTGACCAGCTAAAACTCTTTGAATATGTCCTCCTTGGTACTTAAGACTAAGACCTATTACAGGGTTACCTTAAAAATAGAATCTCAATGTAACTAACACATTTTCAAGAATCTGAGCACTGGAAAACTATAGGAATGTTAAAGTGGCTTGAATATCATTCGGATAACTTACACTGTTAAAATTTTCTGTTCCATATCATCCTGCTAGACTAGTCCAGACAAGTGGGTTGTGGGGTTGTGTTCCCCTAAGAGCAGATGGGTGGAGACAGAAGCCAATGAAATGCCCAAGTTTCAATGACATCCCTCCCATGCCTCTATCAGCCTGAGCCACTAGAGGGCACCTTAGTATTCTTCTGTCTCCAGCAGATGGATTTTCTCATCTCTGAAGAAAATCTGAACAGTTGAGAGGAAAAAGATTCATTTGCTCGTGAATGACCACTTTAAGGGTGACTCACTTGAGTGCAACATGGAAGGCTTCACTAGACTAAGGTCTTTTTTGTAGCCAAAGGAGGAGGGAAAATTGGTTCAGCTCAACGCTTTTATCCTGGTTGAGCAGCAAGAAAATTGGAAAGATTTGGAAGAGTTCAGCAGCCTCACACAACCTCATTGTTCCCTCCCTCCTCCGCTGCCCCCCCCCCCTTGCTCTCCCTGAAGGCTGAAGACACTTCAGAGATATGTGGCCATTAGCATGTTATGCAAGCCTGTGAAAGAAAGAGACAGTGGCTGGGGAGTAGTACTGAGCCTGGCAGTTTTCCTTGCCGGAGGCTCACAGGGGTGAAGCCTTCTGAGGGCTCGGCTCCAGCTCTGTCCCCTGTATTTGGGGATCCTTCTCAGGGTGGGGAGCTCCCCGAGTCTGGGTTGTCATCCCTGGAATTCTTTTCCTTCTTTGGCAAGCCTGGTAGTTAGCATTGTGCCAGATCAAGACAAACCACCCATCTGGGCAGCAGCAGAATGGAAAGGTATTGGCGGTGGAGGATCCTATTTCTGTGACAATGGCAAGAACACTAGAATTACCTGCGCAGAAGAAAGGCCTGGCAATCTACTTGCATATCTTGCCACGAAAACCCAATGGATAGTCACAACAAAACAAATTGCAATATAGTGCTGAACGATGAGACCCCTAGGTCAGAAGGCACTCAACTGGCTACTGGGAGAAGCTGAAGACTTTTCAGAATAAAGCCAATGTGGTTGGTTCAAAGCCCTCGTGACATCTGACTGCTGCTGTAGCTGCATATGAAATGAGTCAAAAGCTGCAAAGATGTCGTACATATTGGGACATTGGAACATACGAAGTATGAACCAAGGGAAGTTGTAAGTGGTCAAGAATGAAATGGAACATGTACAACTCGATCTTTTGGGTGTCAGTGAATTGAAATGGACTAGCATTGGGCCCTTTACATCTGATGATCACATGGTCTACTATGCTGGAAATGAAAGACAAAGAAGAAATAGTGTTGCATTTATAATAAAGAATAAATTTACAAGAACTGTAATGAAATGCAATGCAGTCAGTGAGTGCTTTCTATTTGTATGAGGAATGCCCATCAACAAAACTAATTCAAAGATATGCCCCATCAACAGCTGCAGAAGAGGATGAAGTTGATGAGTTCTATGAACAAATAGAAGCTGAAATTGACAGAACATGCAAACAGGATATCCTGATAGTCAAGGGTGACCGAAATGCAAAAGTTGGCAACAAAGTGGTTGGAAAATATGGATTTGGCAACAGAAATGAAGCTGGAGAAAGACTGATCATTTGGTTTTGCAGAATTCCATCTATTCATTTCAAACACATTCTTCCAGCAACACAAGCACTGACTGTACACATGGACTTCACCCGATGGATTGCACAAAAATCAAAATGACTACATCTGTGGAAGTCAGCAATGAAAAAGCTGTATAACATCAACAAAGACCAAAGAGGATATACCATCGGAATTTAAAGACTGCCTGCAAAATCTATTTGCTGCATTAGATACAAATGACAGAGCTCCAGAAGAGTAATGGGATGACATCAAGACGGTTGTGTTGGAAGAAAGTGAGAAGTCTCTACAAAAGGTGAAAAAAGCAAAAATGGCCAAAATGGATGACCGACGAAACTCTGAAAATTGCCCAGAAACTGCAGAGAAGCTAAAGCGAGAGGAGAAACAGAACTCAACAGAGATTTCCAATGTGCAGCAAGACAAGACAAGACAAGGAGATGTACTACAATGACATATGCAAGGAAATAAAATCAGAAACTCTTAGAGGAAGAACAAGATCGGCTTTCCTAAAGCTAGAGAATTAAAGAAAACATTCCAGCCTCGATTTGAAATGTTACAAGATGCTCAAAGATCCATGTTGAATGATGCTAAGAAGATCAAGAAAAGGTGGAAAGAACCGTGTCATTATGCTGATGACGAAAGAAGTCAAAGCAGCTTTGAAAGCCTTATCAAAGAACAAAGCACTGGGCATTGATGGCATTCCTGTTGAAGTATTATAGCAACCAGATGAAGCTGTTATGGTACTTACAAGGCTCTGCCAGGAAATTTTGGACAACATCATCATGGCCAACTGACTGGAAAAGACCTGTGTTTATACCAATACTAAAGAAAGGCGATCCAACTGACTGTGGAAATTTATCACATAGTCGCTCTGATCCTATATGCCAGTAAGATTCTACTGAAGATTGTTCAGCAGAGGCTACAACCATACCTAGAACGAAAACTGCCTGAAGTACAAGCAGGGTTCAGGAAAGGGCAAGGAACTAGAGACGTCATTGCGGATTTTGTTTTATTGACTACAGCAAGGCTTTTGACTGTGTAAACATGAGAAACTCTAGTCCGCATTAAGAAGCATGGGTATACTAGAACACCTGATAGTTTTCTTGCACAACATTTACACTGATCAAGAAGCAACAGGTAGAACGGAACAAGGAGAAACAGAATAGTTTAAAATCAGTAAAGGTATACAACAAGGCTGCATACTTCCCCCTATTGTTTAATTTATATGCAGAATAAATCATCAGAGAAGCAAGACTGTATGAAGACAACAGAAGTGTGAAGACTGGTGGAAGACTCTTCAAACAACCTTCACTATCTGATGATACCACATTACTGGCTGAAAGTGAAAATGGTCTGAAACATTTGCTTTTCAAGATCAAGGAACACAGTCTTAAAATGGGCCCGCTCCTTAATGTAAAGAATACAGAGATCCTGACAGCTGGCAAAATCAATAAGTTCATCATTTGATGGATACAAAATTGAAATATTTGACAACTTTAACCTACTTGGATCAACTATCAATAATGAAACGACAAGCAGTCAAGAAATCCAATCACGCATTGCTCTTGGCAGAATGGCTATGAAGGACCTAGACAAGATTCTCAAGAGCAGAGATGTATCTCTCCATACAAAGATTTGAATGGTTCAAGCCATGGTATTTTCAATAATGTCATATGGATGCGAAAGTTTGACAGTGAAAAAGCTAGGAATAAAATTGATGCCTTTGAATTATACTGCTGGCGACAAATACTGTGTATACCATGGATTGCCCGAAGAACAAACCAGTCGGTCCCAGAGGAGATCAAACCTAAGCTTTTCTTAGAAACTCAGATGACAAGACTTTGACTTTCATACTTTGGACACATCATGCTAAGAGAGAGATCGTTAGAGAAAGGCATCATGCTTAGCAAGGTAGAAGATCGTGCAAGAGAGGAAGGCCAGCAATGAGATGGATCGATTACAATAATAGCAGCTATAGTGCCATTATTTTTCAACAATGATCCGCCTGACTTGAAGACCTAACAAAGTTTAGGGCAACTATCCAAAGGGTCGGTCGCCATGAGTCGACACCGACTCAATGGCACTTATTAACAAATAACAAGGCTTCAGGGATTGCTGTATATTAAAATGAAAGTGGCTGGAGGGATTCCTAGGCCTTGGATGAATATCTGTCCTGCCCTCTCCTCCTAGCTTGGAGGAAGAATCCCCTACTGACCAAGTCTGCTCATTCCTCCAGACCTGGGGAGTAGGGGTTCTTGCTCCATGATGACTGCTCTCTTCTCCTGTCTGAGGTAGACTTGCCAAGTAATTTTATTACAGGCAAGAGATTTGAGCCAGTTGTGCATTTTTGCTAACCTTAGTCGTAAGCATTAAAGTGCGATACTGATTTCAGTAGGTAGAGTCAGGAACTACATATACCACACTGCATTGCAAGACAGGCCTGGTCAGAAAGTCTCCCTGCTGATGCTGTATGATTTGGAAACTTTGAGGCTCTAGACACTGTAGCATGATGTTGCTTGCCATTGAATGCGAGGGCCATGTTTGAAGTGGCAGCTCTTAACATCTGTGCAAATCTGTTTTTGTTTTTCTTTGTTTTTGGAATAAACACTGGTGTTTACTCTTTCAAATGAATCTGAATGTCTAGGGCAACAGGAAGTGCTTGGTAATGGCCTCCCCACAGGAACAGTAATTCTGCTCATAACACAGATCATTTTTCATGAACAAGAGAGATGCATTAGCAGAATTTATTTAATTGTGACTAATTTCTGATATATTTTGTTCAGGTACGGTTGTAGGCATCGTCCTATACACAGGCAGAGAGCAGCGAAGTGTCATGAATGCTTCAAACCCACGGAGTAAGGTACTGCTTGCCCCAAATGTACAGGTTCTTCAGAATGTTCCATGGGTTGTGCCTATAATCACGCACTCAAAGCCCGTATTATGTTCTTACTATTTGGCAGGGCCAGCCCAACCATCAAGCAACTAGGCAGTTGCCTAGGGCAGCAGCTTATGGTGAGAGGGAGGGTGTTTTGCCAAAGAGCAAGGTATTCAAAACTAAACAATAGATTTTGACAGCCAGGAGGGGCATAAGGCTTAAGGTTTGCCTAAGATGGCAATACTTTGAACCAATTTTTGAGCTGGCTGTGCTACTTGGATCCTCAGTTTGCACCTGCAAAGTGTTGGAGCCCTAGGCGAACCTCAAGCTTTACACCCCCCTCTGGCTGTCAAAATCTATTGCTTAGCTATGAATGGCCTGCTTTTGCTGTCCTCTGCCCTAGGCAACCGCCTAGTTTGTCTAGTGGTTGGGCTGGCCCTTCCCGCAAACAATATTTTTGATCTGCAATAGCTGGGCAGAATCATTTACCTCAATAAAGAATGAATTGGAGACTTCTGTTGGTCAATTTCATGACTTTATGCCGATATTGAACATCAATGGCTGGCTACAAAAGTTTCTCTCTGTATTGGGTTTCAAGAGTGCTTTTTTTTTCCCTCCTTAAAGCTCAAAAAGCAGGACAATGCCATGAGTGTGGAGAGCTCCAAGTACACTGTGAAAATGTAGCAAACAATAATTAGATCCTGCATTGTCAGCTAGCATGCAGTAAGATAATTTATTTGTCCTTTCCATCGCTCCACAGAGGTTTATGCAGCTGTTACAGCCAATTTCCAAGTAACTTCTAAGGAAAAATGGCTGTATGATAGGGAAGCAATCCAGTGTGAATAAAGCCCTAAACCTCTGTGTCATGAAATGCTCATTACTTTGAAAACTATCCCAACATAAGTCATTCACAAAGGTTGTTCCTGAAAGTCAAGAGACGGCCATTATATAAGCAGCTGGTTTTCACGCTTGCTCTGTGTATTTCTTATAGAGAGAAGTACTGTTATTACTTATTTCTATAGCACTACAAGGCATACCCAGCACTGTACAGACGCATGTAAGAGACGGTCCCTGCTCATCAGAGCTTACAGTCTAGTCAAGACCGACAACACAACAGCTGAAGGCAAGGATATAGCTAGGGGAATGATAAGGAAACGCATAGGAGATTAAAGGATCAGGATCCAAAAGTGGCCTCGAGGAGGTGAGTTTTCAGCTTGGATTTGAAAAGAGCCAGAGTTGAAGCCTGATGCACAGACTCGGGTAGCTTGTTGCAGGCATAAGGAGCAGCAAGGTGGAAGGATCGAAGTCTGGAGTTGGCAGTAGAAGAGAAGGGAACAGATAGAGTGGGTTCTCCATGATCCTCCACCTCTCGGCTGGGTCGGAGCGGTGGAGGAGTGGCTGTCCTCCATCGCTCCACCTTTTCCCTGAGTGAAATTCAGTCCCCAGTGCTTCATTATCCTGAAACCCTCCTCCTCCGGTTGGACTCCTCCCCCCTTTTCACTTCCTTCTCCTTTACTCCCCTCCATCCCTGCATCCTAACTTGTGGAACTCCCCGCTGCTTTACTCTCTCTGAGATTTCTGTCTCTTACCCCCATTTACTGATTCTGAATGACTTTAACCTACACCTTGACTCCCCATCTAGACCCCAGGACAGGTTTTTCTTGCCCACCTTAATGACCCCTCCCTTCACCAACATGTTCATTGTCCCACTCATGCTGCCGAACATATGCTTGACCTAATCATCGCACCCTCTGACTCTCCTTCCATACCTTCTGCCTCCCGTGGTCTGATCTCCTGTGCAGACGTTTCTCCCTGCAGCTCCCTTCCACACCCCCTCATCCAGTCATTCCTCGGCTCCTATACCAACTTGGCTCAAGTGCCACATTACACCCTCCACACGTCAGCCGTTTCCTCATGCGGATACTCTTTCCCCCCCCCCCCCACTCCCTTCCCCTCCAATTTCACCTCTCTCTCATCAGATCTCCAGGCTCAGACCTGGAACGCTGTCCTGGCCACTGTACTTGACCAGTTGGCCCCTCTCCGCTTAGTCCTATCCTCTCAAACGCTCACTTGTCACCCCTGGTATCATCCCATTCTCCATCTTCATCGTATTCATCCCTGTTGTGCTGAGCGCCTTTAGCACAAGTGCGCTTCTGAATCTCCTCTTTCATCACTGCCATCACTACTACCGTTCCCTGATCCACACAGCCAAACACTCTTACTACTCTATTCTGATCTCCTCCTCTTCCAGTTCTTCCCATCAGCTGTACTCTATTCTTTGTTCACTCTCACCCCCCTGTACCTCCCCCCTCCCTATGACTCCCGCCTCCTCTTTGCTGGACCCAGCCCAATTAGCTGTTTTCTTTTTGAATAAAGTTCCGTCACTTCACTCCTCATTTCCACCTGTCTTCAGTTACTCCTTCTTCTCTGAGTGCTTCCTGCCCTCCCACCCCCGCATGTTCCCTCCTTGTCACATACTTGGACCTCGTTTCATTCTATCTCTTCTGTAGAGATGTCAAAAGCCCTCTTTTCCTCACACAAGACCACTTGTCTTTCTGATCCTATTCCTTCCCAATGGTTATCTGAACCCGCTCTTGCTCTCCTTCCATTTATTCTCAGCATATTCAACACTAGCCTGTCTTCTGGTTCCTTCCTCTCCTCTTGGAAACATTCCCTGATTTGTCCCATCCTCAAGAAACCCACAGTAGATCCTTCCATTCCAGCTCACTGGCACCCTGTTTCAAACCTTCACTTTCTTTCCAAGATCTTAGAGAAAGTGGTCTTCATGCAACTCTCCACCCACCTTGACACTACCCATACTCTTCACCCCCTCCAATCTGGTTTCATACCTGGCCATAGTACAGAAAGCATCCTCCTCTGCTTCCTGAATAGTGATATCTCCCTTGCTGAATCCCTGCTGAATCTCTCCTCGGCTTTTGACTTGGTTCATCAATCCTTTCCTGCTTTCATGACTCTAAGATTCGTGGAACTGTCTGGCACTGGTTCCACTCTTTTCTTGCCTCCCAGTCCTTTTCTGTTCCCTCTTACTCCTTCAAATCCCTCGCCACCCTTCTTCCCTGCAATGTCCCACAAGGTTCAGTCTTGTGGGCCCCCACCCTCCTCTTAATGTCTTTCTGGGCCTCTCACCCTCTTGTCCAACAATATAGTATATTGGTGTACTACTACACTGATGATGATAGTCTCCTACACCACACTAGCCCTTCTGCTCACAACTTGGCTCCACTAAACTCCTGCCTCTCGCACATACAGTAAGCTCTTGGATGTCCTCAAGCTACTTGCATCTCAACTTTTCTAAGACAGCTGCCATCTGGATTACTTTTGATGCCCCCTGTACCTCTCTAACCCCTCATGTTCACACACACCCTCATTCTAATCGTATCCTCTCTTCATTATCTTGGTGTTACTTTGGATTCCTCCCTGTCTTTCCATGAGCACCTTTCATCATTTGCCGTTCTTTTTATTCTTTATGTCAGATAGGTGCTGTTTGCCCCTTCTTGTCCCTCCCTTCTCTGACTACACTTCTGCTTTGCTTGGTAATTACATGACTCATTTTATTGTAATGTTGCTCTAGCCGGTCTTCCCTAGTGCCAATTACAGTGTCTTCAACTTCTTCAAAATACGGTGGCATTCTCACCCTTGCTTCCTGATCAGATCACATCACCCCTCTGCTAATAACCTTCACTGGCTCCCCATTAAGTACAGGATTCAGTGCATGAAACTCATCCTTGTTCACAGAGTCATCCATAAATGCACCCCACAATATCTTTCTAACCTTTCCATTTTCACACTTCTCGCTGCCTTCTATGACCCATTCATGCTAACTATCTGTTTTTTCCCCCCGCTTCTCAGGCCCATTTGGATATTACCCGCAATGCCGCATTCTTTTTCCTTGGTCTCGCACTTTGGAATTCCCTCCCATCAGCACTCCATCTAGAACCCTCCTTCTAGAACTTCAAGACTATGCTATAAACTCATCTTTTTCATGTTGCCTTTGACCTCCCTCCCCCAGCTTTAACCCAATTACTCTTCTCTCCTCTCCCATGCCCACCCTTCTCTAATGTCTTTCTCCCTCTCGAGTATGATTGCCTCTTTCCTATCCTGTCTACTAAAGGTGTTCATTTCTATTTTTCCTGCACTCTCAGCAAAACTTGTTGATATTATTGTAAACCACCCTGGTGCTTCTGTCTGGGCTGCCTATCAAATGCAAGAATAAAAGAGGAAAGGTAGTGAAGAGCAGCAGAATGAGTGCACTTATAGGTTAGTAGGAGTAGGATATGGAAATGGATAGGGAGCCAGTGAAGAGAAAAGGGGTTATAAGAGCATATCAAGGCTGATGGAAGATTAGCCATGTGGCTGAGTTTTGAACAGATTGAAAGGGAGAGAGATGATTCAGAGGGAGACCAGCAAGGAGGAGATTGCAATAGTCTAGCTAGATAGAGGTGACTAAAGAGCGGATAAGTGTCTTAGTGGGGTGTGTAGAAAGGAAGGAAGGAATTTTGCCAATGTTACAGAGAAAGAAGCAACAGGTTTTAGCTATCTGTTGTATGTGTGGAGAGAAAGAGAGTAGAGTCAAAGATGACCCCAAGGTTGCGAGCTGAGGAACCAGGGAGGAGTGTAGTGTTATCCACAAAAATAGAGAGGAGAGGAAGGGGGGGGGGGTTTAGGGGGAAAGGTAAGGAGCTCAGTTTTGGCCATGTTCAGTTTCAGATTGCTGCTTGGATGTCTCACTGTCATGTCAAATAAGCAGGAGAGATTTCAGGCACAGAAAGGTAGATCTGAGAGGCGTCTGCATAAAAATGGTTCTGACGGTGCCTGAGCATTGCCCTTCCCCCACCGCAGGTCTGTGCTAAGCAAATGAGCTATCTTATGATAGAAGGGATCCAGAAACAGGGGGGTGGGGGAAGGGGAGGATAATCTGTCAGTATCCGAGTTCTCTGAAAGGCCTTTCATCACAATAGAGCTTTTTCAACGCAAGCCCCTAGACTGTGCAATACACTACTATTAAATCATGAGGACACCTCAAAGCTAGCAGATTTCTAGAAAAGAGTCAAAACTTGGCTTTTCTTGAAAGCTTATGGCATAGAAGGTTGACTGGTTTTATTTTGTGCAGTTTGTAATATTATGATTACTGGTTTAGAGTTATTTTATTATTGTATATTAACAACATTTTAACTGTTTATTAACAGTTTATTTAACATTTAACAGGCTGTTTAACATTTTATTTTTAGGTTGTAAACAGCCCAGGCTAGGGTGGTTTACAGACTTGTGTGGTCTATAAGTGCAAATAAATAAATTTAATTCATTAAATGATGATTAAATTAATCTTGCAGTTTGCCTGTGAATTTCCACTGCTAGATCTGAATAGATTTGAGTTTAACATAAGAACTAACAAAATATCCAAAATTCTAGAGGGTTATCGAGCATGATTGAATTTTCAACGAGATCATCTGTTAACTAAGTGACTTAGCCTATTAAATTAATGCCTTTAAAAACTGATTAGAGCTGAGCGGCTGTATTTAGCCACCTAGATTTAATTAGGTGACTGAAGTTAGTCAACCAAAACTCAGGTATGTTCAGAGAAGACTTACCAGAGCTGATTTTTCACACTAACCTGCCAAGTTTAAGTGGCTAATTCTGAGCATACGTATAGCACGTCTAAATCCAAGTAACTCTTTCTTTTCTTAGTCTGTTTTCTTTAGCCAGCTGAACAGGCTTAGCCATCTAAGCAAAGATAGCCAGCTACACTGAGCTTCCTAAATCTAGCTGGCTGAATTTTACCTGCTAGATTAAGGATGGGTTTTCAGCCAAAAGTCAGGCTGGCTAGACTTGACTGAGGATGCATCAAGCCTAGCTGGTCCACTAAGCGAGATGCCGAACCGTGTGTGAAAGTGGACCCTGTGGATAATTTTATAATGGGATATCTATGTTGAAAGTCCAAGAAGGTGGCTCTTTTACCTGTTTTGATAAAGGCAAAACAGGTTCATGAGAACTTTCATAAAATTGGCATTCAGAAGCAAATGCCCAGACATATATTTATTTATACCTGCTGCAGAGTTGTGTGTGACTGTTGTGTACCTGTGTATTCTATAACAACTCTGCCTCCCCACCACTCAAACTCTACTCTGGGAACACCGCAAACAGACTTTACATTCAGAAAAACCATCATAAAATTATCCTAGAGTCCAGCATCAAATGAGACACATCTCTTCGATGAACGAAGAGGATCATATTATAAATGGCCACAATAGATTGTTAAAAGTATTTCATGTGCTGAGCAGCAGATAGAAGATGCAGGAAATCAGTGACTGAGTGACGGGTTGACAAGAGCCTGTATGAAAGCTCTGGGGCTTTCTAAGCCTCACTCAGACTCACTACAGCATTCAGCAATGACACACATGTGCAGAGGATGGCATAGAGAGCCCTAGAGAGCCGTGTCCTCCAGTTTTAGTTCTGGGGAGCCTGTTGTGGTTTTCTTCCAAAAGTATTGGCTCGGAGCCAGCAGCAGGTTCCACCTTCCTCCACAACTGTCCTAGGCAAAAGGAAGCATGTTCAACAAGGTTCTGACATGGTGACCATCATGACCTGACAGAAATTCACCATTGTCGAGAATTAAGGTAGATGTTTCCCTCTTGTCACCGTCTACAGCAACCTATGATGATTGCATACAGATGTGCAAGATTTCAAGAATCGAACATCTCACAATGCAAATATCTCTCTTCTCAGTGTTAGCGCCATGTATTTTGTAGCATGTTGTACACATGTGGGATTTTGATTTGTTTTTTCTAAATATTTCTTCTCTCTCAGATTGGACTGTTTGACTTGGAAGTGAACTGTCTGACAAAAATTCTCTTCAGCGCTCTGGTGGTAGTTTCACTCGTTATGGTGGCTCTTCAACATTTTGCAGGCCGCTGGTACCTCCAAATCATCCGCTTCCTTGTCCTCTTCTCAAACATCATCCCTATCAGGTCAGTGGGAGCTGGATGGCACTGCTTAGAGGACAGAAGTTGCTCCTACCACGCGTGGTTGCCACTCGTATTTCTAGCTTTCATGACTGCATGTTTAATTCGCTTTTTAACTGTCCAGGGGAGGGAGTCTTTTCTTTGCCAGCAATTCTTGCTTCTGGTTAGGCCAGGGTGGGAAATCTTGGTACTCGAGGGCTGTATCCCAGTTGGGTTTTCATGATTTCCACAATGAAAATACACAAGATCTATTTGCATATAATAAAGGCAGTGTATGCGTATGTATCTCATGAGCTTGTCCAGCCCTGAATTAGGCATCTATCTTCAAGTCTTCCCATAGACACAAAATGGGATAGACTCTTCAGTAAATTTGATCATCAGTCTTGGGTGTTCCTTTTTCCTTGAGCTCCCAACCCATGTCCTTCCAGGGTGGAGCCCAGATTCATGCAGACTTGTCAATATATGGAATTGCATTAAGGAAGTAATTTTCTTAAGTCATTAACCTGCATTAATGGCCTCTTGTAAAGTACTAACCATTGTAAATGTATGTGTGTTGGCATGAAGGTGCATACTTTGGCAATAGGCATAGCCAGGAGCGCAGGTGGAATTCATACATATGTGATTGATTTATTAAATATCTTTATCTATGCATATACTTGTGAACTTTATGTGCTGCAGAGCAAGTATAAATGTCTGTCCCTGAATTTAAGGTACAGTCTCTGCCACTTACACTAGTAGTCTATAAAGACAAGTAGGCATCTACTGGCTTTTATAAAATAAGCTTAATATAGGGTTGTTTAGGCTGCCTTTAGTCTGCTATAAAATTTCCCTCTAAATGGAAGAGGCTATGAGGTAATTCTGTGTTCTAAAGGACTTATGTGCAGGAATGGGCATGTATGAATATGCTTTTTGCTGTCATTATTTAGCATAGAGTAGGTGTAAGTGGTCGTGCCTAGATTTTGGTGTGTGCATCTGTATTCTATAAAGTGCGCAAGTACTTTGCTGTATAGAACGTGTTTCACATACGTGTGGGAGTTAATGGAATTACCCTCTCTATGGATCAAAGGCGGAGTCATTCAGCTGTTTGTTCTGACTTGTCGGCGTTACCTCAGTTTACCTGACAGTTAAAGACCAAATGCTGGGCAAGCAATTAGCAGCCCAGTTTGTTTGAACAGGGTGGCAGGTACTTGTGTAAGAATTGTGATTGGCTCGACTCCCACGCCAGAAACTTTAGACACTGTGTCAGCAGCCAGCAAACTTTAAGTCCCTCTTCTTTCCCCATCTGTTCCCTGGGGAAAAGGAACTTACGTCAAGCATCAAACTTAAGTGTTCCACATCACAGTCCATCCTTTGTGCTGTGCAGCCAGACTCAGTAGCACCATGATTTTGAAAACAGACATTTAGGAGGCATTATTCAAATATTGTTTTTTTATGTAGATAAATGCATCTGTAATCACATAAAAGTGCATGTTGAAAATTTCCCCATCTTGGAAAATGGGGCGGAGTTAGCTTGGAGTGAAAGTACACGGAATGTTACAAGAACTAATTTGAGCATATAAAACACTATTCTACACCTTCAAGCCCCTTATACAATTATCCCATTAGCCTGCATCTTAGAGAATACAAACATTTATCCAAATTACTGGGCTAGAAGAATTCCACATTTAAAGAACAAAGAGTAGATTATGAAGCTATGCAGATCCCTTCTGCTTATAATTGGTGTGTTTTTTAAATATGTATTTTGAAAGCTCCCTATTTGCAGCTCCAGAAAACTGCTTCATTGTCACGGATTACAAAAGCTTGCTATGAGTAAATTCTTCTTACTGTTGTGTGGTGTGGATTTTAAAACCATTTTCTCAATCTTCTGCCTTTTCCAGTCTGCGTGTGAACCTGGACATGGGAAAGATTGTCTACAGCTTGATGATCCGTAAAGATTCAAAAATTCCCGGAACTGTGGTCCGAGCGAGTACTATCCCAGAACAGCTTGGAAGGATTTCCTATTTACTGACGGATAAAACGGGTAGGCTAGAAGAAGACAGTTTCTTGAACCATTACTTCAAGATATTATGTATTGCTTTGTGTCATAAAAGTGTTATTTTTGTCTTATGTTTGCATGAAAGTCTTTCTCCCCCCCCCCTCCTCAAGTCTGAGAAGTGAGTAAAGTCAAGATTGTGAGCTTAACAGAGCAGATGTAAGCTAAGGAGGAGATCTTAGATAATTGGATTCGCCTCTCCCCACCAAGGGTAGATCTTGACGTGCTCATAATATTGATGCATAGAGGGGAAAATACAATGATAGCGTTACACAGTACTTTGCTTGCCAGTGCTCCACTCCAGGTTTGGTTGCACATACATGAAGGAACCAACACTTATTTTATTCTCTTGCTGCCTTGTGGTATATACCACTTTTTTTCCCAAATGGGGGACTCAAAAGCGATTTCCAAAATATTGCACCTCTAATACAGTACATTATAACCCATATAATGAGAATTTTAAAAGTCTCAGAACTGAATGTGCAAAGTACAATGATTAAAGGAAGCTAGAGTCCCTTCTCCCATGCTCCTAATTATTGCATATTAGTGAAGTCATCCAGTCTTCAGTACACTAGTCGAGAATCCAGACAGGCAGTACCTGAATTTTACAGATGGGCATTCCTGAGGATTCAACAGTAGAGCAGGTGAAGAGGTGGAGTTATGGGGTTCCTTTTTTAATTTTACATCTGCTATCTGAGGTTTAATGGTGTAGTTGCAAATGAATTTTTCTATACGGCAGTGAAGATAGCTGCAAGCTGCCCTTCAACACTAGCCTGGGTGTTTGTGGCCAGAAGGGGAAGGAAGAGGGTTAGATGTCTGCTTCTCTAATGTGGGTCTGTGCAACTACTGCAAAATTATGGTGGTCTGCAAGGGGGAACAGCCCTGGAATGAATTCCCCATAATATCCATTAGTTTATATGGCAAAATAGTGAGGGAATGGAAGCACATTTGGAGTCTGGGAGCTCAGGAGATGGGTTCCCTTCCAGTTTTTATCTCCAATCTGTTGGATGATCTTTGCAAGCGCAAGTTTCAGGCCTACATTCAGAGTTTTCTGTACTTTGCAAGACATAACTTAGTACAAATTTTAAAGTATTTTATTTCTGAGACAGCAACTTTACCAGGAAAGAGATCTGAGTTATTGGTCGTACATCACCATGGGCAATAGTGTTGCTTTGCAAATTCAACTATCATTGTAAAATGGGTGTGTAGGGGGAAGAGGATTTTGCAGCAATTGACAGAAATCTTGGGTGAAGATAAAAAAAAATAACATTTAGCATTGAAGAACAATTTTATTTTAGAAGCCACTTTTGTAAGGAAGAACATGTTGAGACTTTTCGTAAAGATTAATATAAGCAAAATGGTCCCTGCATCATTTCATTGAGCAAAAAGACTTAGGGGCTTGTTTAGTAAAGGTTAACATGCGTTAAGTAAAGTTAGCGCACGTTAAGTGCTGCAATGGGCCATAGAAATGAATGGACAGTAGCGGTACTTAACACTCATTAACTTTACTTAACATGCGTTAACCTTTAGTAAACATGCCCCTTAGATTCCCTTCATTGGGACTGTAAGAGAAGCAAAGAGGTAATTACGTTTCCTAGTTTGATTTGCAAAATCTAATGGTTTGGTTTTTGTATTTTGTTTTTGTTTTTTTACTAACATGTATCTGGCAGGGACTCTAACCCAAAATGAGATGGTCTTCAAACGTCTTCATCTTGGAACGGTGGCCTATGGGTCGGATTCAATGGACGAAATACAGAGCCACATATTCAGTGCATATACTCAGGTAAAATGTCCCGCATTTCCCCATAGGGTTGCAGCCATAGTGTACATGAAAGATAATAATAATATGTAATTACAAGTGGATAAGCAGAAACCTTTTCCCTTTTCTTTTTTCAGCATCTCTGTGTGTGTCTGTCTGTACATGTTTCCTCAGATTCAATCTCTCTCTGTCTACCTGCTGTCAACTATGGCCTCTCTAGCTCAGCTCTCTTGGTCACAAATTTGGTACTAATCTTCCTTTTCATGAATAAGCAGAAGACCAGCATATTAATTGCGTGCTTTATTACAAGTTTAAGTGGGTGCCTCACCTTAGGCTTCTTATGAACGTAGGTACAACCATTTGCAGAACTTAATCCAGTTTAGACTTTCAAAAAGAGGCCATAAAGTTTGTTTCTTTCAGCTTATCTGACTTTACGGTATATTATACAGGCAACAGCCTAGGGCTTTTAATATACTGGCTGACTGATTCCCCTATCAACTCTTTACGTGTGGCTCTGTTTCTGTATATCACAGACTTTAGCCTTGAGTTTAGTCTAATCAGGAGGTTACTGGGCCTCTAGCTAGTCTAGTATCACAGGAAACCCTGAGGCACAGTGTCAGACAAGGGTTTCAAATAGCACTGTGGGTATCTGTCCAGGGCTGGTACTATCATCAGTCGAACTAGGCAGTCACCTAGAGCGCTGGCCTCCAGGAGCACCCAGTGCTGCTATTGTTACCCCGCTTAGGACTGCAGCAATGGCACAAACAGCTCCTGGCACTTACCTTTCAACTTCAGTGCTGTGGGGCTCTTGGCTTCCACCCCCTCTGACACCCAAGCTAACTTCCTGTTTGCAAACATCTCCCAACCTGCTTATATCCCCACATGAGCTCACTTGTCCATTCAGGGCTTCCAAGGACTACAGTTCCCAGCATTTCCATGAGCTCTCTCTCTTTCAGAAGTCTCTGGAGCTCCCTCTAGCACCATACTGATGTAATTAGTGGCATTGTCCCTGGATGGGAGCATGGATGGAGAGGCGAGACCTATGGCACAGCAACGTAGGTGCCAAACAGGATCAGCAGCCAGGAGTCTTTAGAAGGGAAGGTTCATTTATTTAAGTGTTTTATGTACTGCCTGATCTTAAAGTCAAGGTGGTTTACATAGAACAAATTAATTACATGGAACGTTGAATATTGAACAAAAATTGAAACAGCAAACAGGATTAAGGATTGAACACAATTAAACGTGTGGGATAGCACAGGAGGTAATGCAACTTGGTTAACTTAAATCTGCCAGAGCAATGTTCAGCCACCCACCCAAAAATCTCCAAAAAAATCCCCAGTGAGATCCAATATAAAGCCGGTTTGACCTGCGTTGGAGCACTTGACACAGGGCTTCGGTATCCCAAAACATGCACGTCGTGTTGCTGGACTTTGATGTTTGATGTACTACGAAGTTGGGCTTTTCTTCTGGATTTATTCAAGCTAAGTTGGTGTTTTTTAATCATTTATTGACCAAAGAACTTTCTGTGAATAAAAGGACTGTACCTGTCTGGCGGGGTCAAGTTATTACTCTTGTCCTCCCTCGGTACGATCCGACAAAAAGAATTTATATTGGATCTCACTGAGGATTTTTTCGGAGATTTTTGGGTGGGTGTATTTGGTATCTCTGAGTTTGGGATTATTTTGGGAGAGCAATGTTCAGAGCATGATGCGGTTTGGGGGTGGGTTGGTGATATGGGGTACAGGGAGAGGGGGTGTGGATGAAGGGCATGGTTGGGAGTTAAGTCATTGCTACCAAAATGTTCATCGAAGAGGTGTGTCTTTAATTTCTTTCTGAAGTCCATTAGGTCCGTAGTTTTGCATAGGTGGTAGGTAGTGCATTCCATATGATTGGAGCATAGAGAGAAAAGGCCTTGTTAGTGGTGGTTTTGTTGTTTTTCAGGACTGTATGGGGTACCATTAAGGTGTTTAGTTGGGGAGTTCTTGCTCTGTTCTTGGGGGGGGGGGGTTTGAGAACGGATTGAAGGTATGTAGAGGAATAGGCCTTGGGATGTTTTGAATGTGGTTAATATATCTTTGTATTTTGTTCTGACTTTTATAGGTAGCCAGTGTATTTAAGGATAAGGGTTATGTGGTCTGTGCTTGTGGTGTGGGACAGTATGCAGGCGGCTGTATTTTGTGCAGTTTGTAGGGGGTGGAGTATGTAGTCTGATAGTTCTTGAAAGAGGATGTTGCAGTAGTCCATGTGGGATAGGATGAGTGCTTGAAAGATCGTGCAATAGTCATTTAAGTTCAGGAGTGGTCATAGGTGTTGCAGTCTTTATTTTGCTGTAGATCATTTGGTAATGTGGGGTTGTGGCGTTAGATTTTGGTCCAGAGTTATGCCGAGGTAGTGTAATTCTGATTTAACTTTTAGCTGTGCTCCTGATACTTCTATGGTGGATGGAGGGTTGTAATTTGTGTCATGGAAGAAGAGAGCTTCAGTCTTGTCTGAGTTTACGATGAGATTGTGCTTTGCCAGCCATTGTGTGACATCATTGAAGGGCGTATAACTGGATTTTGTGGTGGGGAATGGCATGTATATCATGCTGTTGTCTGCAGATATGTGGTAGAGTGTGTTGTGAGATCGTATTAGTTTGCAGATGGGTTGTAGGAAAATGTTAACTAAGATTGACGAGCGGGATGATCCTAGGGGAACGCTTTTTTGTTTGTGTATGGTGTGGAGTTAAAACCTTTTATTGATATTTGCTGTTTCCAGTTTGTCAGGTATGACTGGAACCATTTTAGTATGGTATCAATTAGACCTATTGCCTGCAAGTGTTTCAGTAACATGTTGTGTGGGATGGCGTCAAATGCTGCTTTGATGTCTAAGAAGATGAGGACGAAGCCCTGGTGCATTTTCTCGGTGCCTTTGATGAGGTTGTCCATGAGAGCGGTTAGTAGGGTTTCAACACCATGGTTGGGCCTGAAGCTGTACTGGTGGTGGTCGAGAGGGGCATGTGTGTCAATGTGTTGCTGTAGTTGTAGCAAGACGGTTTTCTCAGTAATTTTTGCAAGGATGGGTCGACTGGAGATGGGTCTGTATGAGCTGGGTTGTTTTGGGTTCATCGTTGTATTCTTTTTTTTAATTATTTTTATTGGGTGGCTGGATGATCTCTTTAGTTCGGGTGGTATATATCCTTGTGTGAGTGAGAGTTGTGTGATTTTTGTGTATGATGGGTAGCAGTTCATCTCTGGTTGCTTTGATCCAGCTGGCAGGGCATGTGCTCAGAGAAGATGTGGTGGTGTTGAGGTACTTAATGATTCTTTCTAGGTGATCCAGAGATATGGATGAGAATAATTGCCAGGTGGGTGGGGTGGGTCCATCGTTATCTTCTGCTGCCATTGCTAGTTGTATGTTTATGGTGCTGGTTTTGTTTTGGAAGTGGTTGGCTAGGATCTGTGGGGGTGAGGTTGTTTTCTGTTATCTTGTGAGGGGGCTTTTGTTAACAACATCACTATATCAAAAAGCTCTCTGGGGCGGTTAAGTGATCTTAGGATGAGTTGGGTGTGGTATTCCTTCTTTATGTTGTTTACTGAGGCATGGTATTGATGATGTTATGCCATGTATTTGTCTAGGTCAATTGTGTTCTTTGAGCATCGCCATTGTTTTTCTAGGGAGGAGTAGCCTAGTGGTTGGGGCAAGGTACTTCAGGCCGGAAGGTCGGGGTTCAAATCCCACTAGAGGACAGCAACCTTGGGCCGGAAGGACTGGGGTTTCTAGTCCCACAGATGCTCCTTGTGGTCTTGGGCAAGCCACTTAACCCTCCATTGCCCATGTTCCCTGTAAGTATTAGTGTATGTGTCTCATATCCCCACGTGTTAAATGTATCCCCCCAATTGTGTTGTGACCGCTTTGATTGAAGGATAAGGCGGTATACAAAAACTGTCTAAATAAATAAAACTGTCTAAATAAATAGTCTACGGAGTTTGCGTTTGGCCTCTTTTAGCTCTCTAGAGTACCAGGGTGCTGTGGTGCATGCCTTGTGGGTGGTGGAGGTGTTGATCTGTGGCTTTATTGCGTAATCACCTATTATTAGGTTCCAGCTGGAATGCAGGTCTTAAGGGTTTGGTCCTCTGCTGGTTTCATTCATTCTTCTTCTCACAATCTTTTTCAGTCACCTCAGGTACTATCTCCTTTGACCCTGTCCCTTTCTGTTGTGGAGTCCCACAGGGTTCTGTTCTTGCACCCCTTTTGTTTAATACATTTTGGCACCTCTTGCTCTGCTCATCCAACAATCAGGACTCTCAGTATACTACTACGCAGGTGATTATAATTTTGTTGCATCACACCAGTCCTCTTCAGCCAGATCTTTCACCACTTAATGCCTGTCTGTCCCAGGCCTCCAGCTGGCTAGTTACAAACTGTCTCCATCTTAGTGTGTCCAAGACATCAGCTATGTGATTTACTTTCAGTGGCCCTTGTCTGTCTGTGGCATCAGTTCCCTCAAACTCCACTATTCCTTTGGTCCCTTTTTTTCGTTATCTCTGCATGACTCTTGATTTTGCTCTCGCCTTCCATGACCACATCTAACTGCTTATTCACTGGTTCTTTTTCTGTCTTCGACACATTTACACCATCCATCCTTTCATGTTATCTCCGGCACTGGAGACTCCTCCTCTTCTATCTCTGGTCATGTCTTGTCTTAATTTCTGTAATCTTGCCCTTGCTGGTATCCCTCAGTTCCAACTCCACCACCTCCAACTGTTGCAAAACACAGCAGCTAGAATCCTTACGCACACTACCTGTCGTGATCACATTACTCCACTCCACTCCTCATGCAGCTCCATTAGCCTTCCCATTGACTATCACATCCATTATAAGATTCTTACCTTAGTACATCAGGCCATCTATATGTATACACCACAGTACCTCAGACTCTACAATTTCACACTCCCACCCGAAGTCCGCTCCGTTTACACCTCCTTCCCCCATCATGCACAATCAAGTCGCCATTCTGCTTTTTCTACCTGGGTCCCTCCTTGTGGAACTCCCTCCCTACACCCTCCGTCTTGGAACCATTCTTCTCCAGATGTAAGACTCTTCTGCTCTGCTTTCGACCTCCCCCCTACCGATGCCTGACTACCTTCTAGTCCAGCTTCTCTGTCCACTTGCCCTTTGTTTTGTATGACTGCATTGTTCTAACAGTGTGTAGTTCCTTTCCCTTTGGCTTTAGCCATTCTTTTTATGTTGTATTGATTGTACACCACCCTGTTACTGGAGAAGGAGCCAGAAGAAGGTCAGAAGCCAAAGGTCTTGTCAGTGAGCACAAGGAAGCAGGCAAAATCTCAAAAGCAGCACTCCACTGGAGAAAGGAGGGGAGCTGAAAAGACAGTTGACACAGGACGGGGCTACTGAAAACTGTTGAAACCGCAAGAGTGTATCTTCCTGGCTCTCCATAGATATGGTCACTAATAGGGCGCACCTCTTGCTGGTCCAATGGACTCTTTCAGGGGTGGGCTGCTTTTTTCACCACCTTAAGGTATTTCTTGGACATTAGCTTAAGGCTGTGTGCCCTCTCCACAAGCCACCATGCTCTGGTCCCTATGGTCATAGTTTTGATTCTTGATTGGTCTGACCGGCATAGAATAGGAGAAACATTTTTAAAATAATTTAGTTCTAAATTTGTTGCAAAAGGAAAGTAATAGTCCAAAAACGAAACGCTAGAATTAGAAATGTTGTTGAGGGCTGTCTTCATGCTTTTGCACATCTCATTATTAAATTTAACTTTATTTGATAACTGTACAGATGGTGTGCATTGTTACATGTGTGTGTTTGTGTATGTGTTACATGTAAAATATGTGTGTGAACTGTTTCATGACAAATCTGATCAAAATACCCTTGATAGGAAGTGAGTTGCAGGTGAAGGTTTGTACTATTTATTTATTGACTTGAACCTCCAGGAATATTGTTTTCTTGAGACTAAATTTATAATTACTAAAAATAATATTTATTTAGAAAAATGGTAATTAATAAGGGAGAAGTGTTTGGGTAATTTATGGCTTCAGAGGTTACCAGTCTAGAGGCTTTCTTTCCATCGCTGTGATTGTGTGTTAGAGCCAAGTTACTTTTATGAGCTTCCACTCTCCCTGCCCCCTATCACCAAATGGCCTGGTGACTTAGCTTTAATTGGGTGCTAGCTATAACAATAATCTAATAATATGGAAATGTGTAGGTTTTGATGTCATCAGATAATGCTACTGTAAATTGAGTTGATTTATATTTAACTACTTGGGTTTATTGTTGAAGTCCGAGATTAGGTATTTCATGATTCCCGAGTTACAGAAAGCATGTTCCCTTAAATGCAGAGATTTTATAGTTTCAAAAAAAGGTTCAATTTGTCATAATTGAAAGCATTTGCAAGTAGTGATTTTGTTTAAACTGTAGTTCTGATCCATTGCTCTAATTACTGTTACCATGCACTGCCCTGTGGCCTGGAAGTGAAACTCGTGTCCTCTTGACACAAAAGGTTAACAGAGCAGGAAGTAGGATCACTGCATGTCCCCTCTGTGACCAGTATAATTTAGTAATTGTATAATTATCTGAGAAGCTGATACATTTAATTTTGCTAATACTATTTTTAGTAAGCGTTATGTGCCCTGCCTTGTTGGCCATCTGTTTTCTGTTTTCAACTGCCATGTTCTACTCATGCATACAAAGCCAAATTTATTCTTGAGCATCAGATCACTTGCTGCTGTTCAGGGAAATGGCATGTTAATTGAAAATCATGTTGTTGTTGTTAAGTGCCATCAAGTCGGAGTCGACTCATGGCGACCCTCTGGATAGCTATCCTAAATTGTGTGTTTTGTAAACAAGTGAAGGTAAATCCAGAGAACAACTGGATTTGTCACATCGTATAAAGGAGTCAACTGGGAAGACTAGTGGGTGTTAGTCTGTATATTTCTATTCAAATTTTGTTTCTATGTATATATTTCCAGGGCTGGATTTAAAATTTGGAAAGTTACCAGTATTGGAGGGGAGCATCCACTCCCCCCACCCCCCACATAGGCCAGGAGGGAGAAAGCTGTCCACAGATCCTTCCTGCTCTCCTTGGCTTCTTCCCATGTTGTGTATAATTAATGTTGGGAGATCTTGAACCAGCACCCTGCAGCAGCAATTCAAAGATAAGTCAGCATGGAACTGTGAGCTGGCTCATTCCCGCTGGTCCTTTGGTGGCCCTACATCCTCCTTCCGTTTGGGCTTCCTTGGACCACAGAAACCCATACGAAAAGCAGGGCCACCACAAGGTCTCCAAACTCATGTCAGGCACCAGCTCCACGTGGACTTTATTTCAAGTTGCTACTGCTGCTAGGGCCACTCTACCACTAGGCAAACTAGGTGGTCGCCTAGAGAGTGCCAAACCTTGGGGGGCAGAAAGGGCACCTCTCCCCCCCCCCCCCCCCAAAAAAAAAAAATCTCTTGTATTGGCAGCCTTCAATTTCTCAGTCCCCTCCATTGCTGCCACCATGTCACTGTCATCTCCCCAAATCCTGCAGTGGCGATGGCAATAAGAATAGAAGGAGCATGACTCAAGGCCTCTGAAACTCTGCATGGTGCATTCTGAAAGTCAAGCCCCTGCCCCTTCCGATGCAGATGTTGTTTGCATTTATTTATTTAACTAGGAAACTCCGTCCTCCAGTTTGCATTGGGATGGGACTAGCTGTACTTTCAGAGCATGGAGCACAGGGATTCAGAGGCCCTGCAGCGTGCTGCTTTTATTTTTATTACCACTACTGATGGAGGATCTAGGGAGATGTAGCTGCGGTAAGGGCGGGAGTGGAAGGAGGTTGGAGGCAGGGCTAGTGCACAGATATTAAGTAAGGTATAACTGGCAGAGACAGAAGAAGGAAGGTTCACTTAGGGCCTTGCACTGGCCCTGACAACTGCTGATGGAGATGCTGCCTCAGGAAAGCACTGGACAGAGGTCTGGGATGGCAGCATGGTGCCGGTCAAAACTGGGCATCAGAGGCAGTTGACTGCATAATTTAGGCTTGTACATTACTAGCTATTGAGCTTTTATTTGGTTGGGGCTCAAGGAATGTAACAGAGTTTGTTTTATTCTAGCTTTAAAAAGCAGTTTGACGTATGACCTCAACATGGCCAACTCAAAAATTAACCAAGTTGAGTGCCTTTTTCAGATGTCCCACCCTTTCTTTCTCCAGGAGATAGCACTAAAACTGTGGAAGATATACCTTTTTTCTATGTACTGTGTGCCATATTTAGCACTGTCTACCCACTGGATAGAGAATACATTTGAATTTAATGCTGATCGCCAAAAGAGGTTTTAATAAACTAGGTTAGTGCCCCAGGTTATATAATTTATGGCAGAGATTTTCAACCCAGTCCTTGGGACACACCTAGCCAGTCAGGTTTTCAGGATAACCACACTGAATACAAGAAGAAAGGGGAGAGGGACACCCCCTACCAATAAAGGTCCACAATAAGTATTCAACCTGGCACTGCCGTGTTTCGGCACAATATGCCTGCGTCAGGGGCAATTATTGCAATAAAAGAGAAATATGTATAAAACCAGATTGTGGCATCAGAAGTATCCTTTGCCGTGCAGTCTATAAGTAACAAGATGTCCAACATCTGCAATGAAGAGGCGTGCATAGATCCCGACATGCTTTGTCTATAATATATTACTGAAGTACTACATTTTTCTAAAAGGGTTTTTCTTTAGAAATACTATTCGGCAGGACACATGTGTGGCTGAGCTTTTAAACAGTTAACCTTGGTTGTTTTTGTCGCAATCCCTCTGTCAGCTCCCAAGAGTTAGATTTTACGCTTTGGTTTCACTTCTCGTTTTTTAGCCAGCGCTTGAGGTCAGGTCTTTTCCCCTTTTGTGATGGTCTGCGATAAGGTTAATAGCTGAACATTGTGAATCCGTTTGGTGGCGTCTAGGGGGCACTCTACCACAGAGAATATACCATTCAGCCGAAAGACTGCACAGCTCAGCAATTGATTTATTTCTTTGATTAACTTTAATCCAGTTACCGTTTCAATGACTTTTTCCTATGTTTATTATATTTGCTTAACCTCCATTCAAAATATCAAGGCGGGGAACAATAAAGAATAAGAAATTCTGTAGCTATGATGTCAGAAAATAGTTGCAGGTTTTGCTTAGTGACCTTTTTTCCCATTTTTAAATAGAAAATGTTATAGCATTTTCTTTTCATTTAGTAGAATAATAATTTTGCATAGAAAATCTCACATGGTTCTATCCTATCTGGCACATGATGGCAAGGCCTTTGGGACTAGTTTAAGAACTGACAGTCTAAGTACATTATTCTTATTCTAGGCTAATATGTGAATGAGAGAAGCCCTGGAAGTGTAATTACGGATAGATGGCTCAAGTTAGCACCATGACTTTAATGTCTTCTGATCCGTGACCATTCACCCTGAGTAAACATGAGAGCTAGGCCAGTTTGGCAAGGATCACGTCTCGCCCAATTATGATTAAGTTCTTTGGCTTGGGTTAGCTATGCCAGAAAAATTAAAGATGGGATATAAATCTCTATTTCCATAATGATACCTACAGAAAATCATGATATTGTATATATGTCTAGATGGAGGTTGGCTTCAATATTTCCTGGCTTTACAGGGATAGTCTGAGACTCTGCAGACTATAGCTTTCTTGCAACAGGTTTTTTTTTGTTTTTGTTTTTCTTTAGCCATCTCAAGATCCACCTGCCCTGAAGGGTCCAACGCTGGCGACCAAAGTGCGCAAAACCATGGGCAGCCGAGTGCATGAGGCCGTGAAAGCGATTGCTTTGTGCCATAATGTTACCCCAGTCTATGAATCGAATGGCGTGACTGACCAGGCAGAAGCGGAGAAACAGTTTGAAGATTCCTGCCGGACGTACCAGGCTTCTAGTCCTGATGAGGTGAGCCCGCTCTTACTGAGATCAAGTTAGTGCTTCCTTTTTGTCCTTTTCTTGTTTCGCGCAGGTTTATAAAGTCATGTGACAGATCGATGATTAGGAGAGTAATCTGATCCATGACATCCTTTGTGCAATGCAATAATGCTTATAGGATACTGATGCACAGATTATCAAGACAAGTAATAATTTTATATTGTTTTGCAAATATTTTATCAAAATTATTATAGCAATGACTGGCTTATGTATATAAAGTACTTAACATAAAATCATATCCTTTTCCATCAAACATTCTTGCAAGCTTCCTAAATCTGCTTTGCTTAAGTAAAAGTATTATATTGTGTGACCGTGCAACTGACGTGAGTCTTTCAGACTTTGTTGTTCTCAGCCGTAATGCTGAAAATATTAAATTTGTCCAGGAAATTCAATCGATCATATGTTTATACCCAGGGCTACTTTTGGAACTGGTTGTTGTTTTTAATTTTTTCTTGATCAGCTTTTTCACTTTAATGCATATTGACAATCACTCTCATTAGAACAGTTGAAAACCTTACCTTATTTATTTAATGTCTCTTTTATACCGCGCTATTTAATATCAGTGCGGTTTACATACAACAGTATCTTATACAGAGTAGCCAGAGCTGCTCTGTATTTACAGAGAACAGGTACTATAACTTGGAAATTTCTGGGGTAACTATTTACAGTCAGATTCACTTACCTTGCTGAGGTTGATAATATGGCTTATTCCTTTGCATTGATGCAGAATGTTACATAAGTTATACATGTCTTAGCCCTAGGAAAAGAGGCTTTTAAAGAGCACTTTCCCCAAACCATTTACAAAGAAAGCATTTGACTCCTAGAAATCACCATCTGGAAATTGCGCTCCCTTGATGAGGCTACCACAGTGTGCAAACTTTTGGCCACTTTAGCGGGAATTTTATAACAGGGCACCTAGATGAAAAGTCCAAAAGGTGCGTTTTTTAAGCCTATGTGCCTTTACAAAATAAGTACACAGGACTAGCCTCTGTAGTGCACAGATTTACACCTACTCCAAAGATGGTGTAAATTTGTGCATGTACCTGCTTATCGCATAAAATGCATGCATGCATGCATTGCAATTGCAGCCCCACTCTGCTCAAACTGTGCCATCAGGAATGCCTTCATAACAGTATATGCAATCCTACGTGTGCATATGCCCCCATGCAATTTTTTTTTCAGGTATAAAATGGCTTTTCCATGTGAATAAAAGCTTCATAAAATTATCCTCGTTCAGAGGCAGCGCTCCTGGGGATGAGTTCAGGTTGCAGGAGGAAATGCCCATGCGTAGATTTCATTTGGTGGTTTCCTTGAAACCACAAGTTCAAGTGATGATAGGTACTTAGTCCCTCTGACAAATTTCAGGCTGCATAGACTTATGCATTTGAAACTAGGAGCAAAGTTCATGAGTAAAAGAGTACTCCACAGGCTTTGTCCCAAAACGCTTATTGAAAAGTTTCCCCAAAATATTAAAAAAAAAAATCAATGGTCAATGCCATGACATATTTTTCCATTCTGTAAGCAAGAGAGGGTAATGCATCCACTCACGACTGCTACATGCTGGACTTTTATCATTAGAGGTTTCTTAAAGTCAATAATTTTTAAAGCAAAAATGCATTCCTCAGTAATTTGATCGTGTCTGTGGTGCACAGTCTTGTTCCCATCCAATAACAATGCTTGAGATCACCTTAATTTGCTATCTGCTGATATTCTTAATATTCATACGTGGAAAGCTTGTTACTAGACCCTAGTAAGAATATTCTGATGTAGACACAAGCTGCTTGTCAAGGGGTTGGTTCCTTTTATCATTTTACGTTTGAATAGCTCTCTTCAGCTGATGACTAAATAAAGCACTCTATTTTTCTGGCACTGTGGAATTCCAATTATTGTGGGTTTCGCCAGAAAGGGTCATTCAAGTGTTGTGTACGTCAGAGAACCGGCAGACTCGGAGTTCTGAGAACACGTCATAATCGCTTCATGAATTGTACCTAATGCTGAATGATCTATAGAACTCTAATTTTCTCGATTGCTAAATCACCCTTTTCCAGAAGGGGGTTAGAAATATGATCCTTTCTTAGTGGTCTGGGCTAAATTATAATGCAATCGCAGGACCTTGCTGACCATAAGTAAAGAATGTGACGACGTGATGGATGAGTAATGAGTACTGATGCTTAATGGACTTAGAAGTGCAAAGGCCAGAAGATGGAATAAATCCTTATTTTCTTAAAAGCAAAATGGCGCAATTCCCACTTGTGTATGTGTCTTGATATAGAATCTTTCTAGGTCTATGCTTTTTCTCTCCAGAATTTCTGGGATCTGTGTCCTTTCATGTTATGAACAGCAAATCACAAACCGTTTCAGGAAAAATGGTATTCTTTACCTTACTGAATGAAGGAATCTTATCTTGGGGTCTCGGATACCATGCAGAACAGAGCATGTTCAGTCTGGGCCAGACTAGGTTTTGCAAAAAATGAGGAGTGGAGTCAGTGGAATGGCTTGCAGTTAATGCATCACGCTGATATCTCAAAGACCCGGCTTAAAGACTAATACTAGGCTTCCATGAATGAGGTCAGCAGAGAGTGAGTTTGATACAAATGATTTTCAGTTCACAGGATAGGAGGAGAGGGGTATGTTACATGCACCTGCACCCTTCTCCTCCCCCTCCCCCCCAACTTGTGATCCCTTTGATGCACATGGTGCATGTGTGTAGAAAGAGGGGAGCCCATACAGAGTCCAAGCTTACGCTTTTGCAGAGGACATGCAGAACATCCAAAAAACGATGCTTGCCTGACCGAACCCTCATTTCAACAGACACTAAGTGAAAGGCCTAGAGGAGCTGTGCTATCTGCTCTCTGCACAAATTAATTTTGCATCGAAGGAGGCTCAGAAGAAGATGGAGAAATGTTTTTCCAATAGTGTGCTCTTTTTAAACCAGCCTGCAAATCTTTACCGACTTGAGAGACTGTGCAACCAATGAAATGCTCTGAATTGAGCACAATTGGTGGCTGGCTGGCAATACAGGTGGCGAAACGAACAACTTGGAGATTCTGTGACTTGCTGTGTATTTTCTGAGGTCTATTGTGTAACCAGAGTTAGATTTACTATAACTCGAGCTGTCCAGTTTTTCAAACTGGGGAAAGGCTTTGCTTATGCACTCCAGAGCTCCATGCTTGAGTGCAGATTTAAAGTCTGTAGTGAATGGGAAGCAATCTCCCTAGGAGTGATGCCTGTTGGTGCTCGTTGGGATTGACTTCTGAGCACATCCTCCCCCTCCATTTGAATGGAAGGCATTAGTATTCCTGCTGTGCGTATCTTTAAGCTGTCTGACTGCCAAAATACATCCAGTACAGCACCATTTATCCAAAGAGCCCTTATTCTGTTTGCATTACTTTGCTTTGTTTGCGTTTTATGTTTTCATCTTTTTTTGTGTGTGTGTGTTCTTGTTTTTTACTTTTTTTTTATGAATAATACTTAACCCTAAACCTTGTTTGTTTGTTTGTTTGATTTTTGGTTTTGTTTTGCAAGCTGGCTTATAAATTGAATAAACAAACCAGAAACTCGCATTATCTGGGAAAAAAATTATGGTCCTTGACCCCTGAACCATTGTCCACATGTGTGCATCCCCTGGGACACACAAATTTGGCTGGCTTTACATGATTCATTATCCAGAAAGCCTACGTTATCCAGCATGCTGTGATACAGAAAAGTTCATGATCCAGACTGGCCTGAGACCCAACCATTCCAGATGAATGGAGATCTACTGTATTCTTTTTTTTTTTTTTAAATCGGGGTTAGCCAGGCTCGAGCTCCCACCTGCTGTGATGCTTTAGGATGTCCTATGAGATGATCTCTATGCCGAGGGGAACCACTTTGTCATATGCAAAGAAAGCGGAAGGACTGGAAAGGGCTAGAAAGGTACTTGTGTCAGGTACCAGGAGAATAAAAAGTCATAAAAGAGTCTAAGAATAGTAAACACCAATAGAAAAATGCAGTGCTGTTAAATAGCACTTCCTGTAGGAACCATAAAATGTCTCAGCTGAAGTCTAAACTTTCCCTTTGAAAGTCAGTATTAATAAAATATTGCCATGCCGAGGAAGGTCAGCCAGAACAAAAAGTTGTATTCTTTTCCTCCTTTTACACTGCTGGGATAATTTTTACCAGTTGGCACAGGCTTCATTTCCTGTAACAGAAAGCAGGATTTCCTAACTTTGTATCCTGTGCACATTCCCCAACTGAATTCATGAAGTGTCTTTATTCAGGTATCGGTTACAGCCTTGGGGCATGTGGCCTCGTCGGCCGCAGTCATACAGTAATGAACAGAGGAAATGAAATTGATAAAATCTGACTGAAGATAAGCACGTCCGAGAATCTTGGGCAAAACAGTTTTTAGCCCTGACGGACTTCATGCGAGTCAGGATGCTAACGGTGTACTGATTAATCAATTAAAGTGCCTTTTGTCCACCTACCTGGAACGGTCAATTAGGAAACTCCATTCCCTGAGCAACCACCAACAAACTCTGTTTACTGTCTCTCTCAAATTAAATATCTCATCTTTGATCTCCTTTGATAACTTGGCTAATTTAATGACCTGCAAGTCTAAACGTTGGGGAGGGGAAAGAGGAAGATAGTTTAGTTTAAATGTGCTAGTGATTGTCTCTTTGAAACGCCTATGTGTGTGTGTGTATGTACGTATGTATGTATGTATATATATATATGTATAATGTGTATATATATATATATATATATATATATAATCATTTAAAGCACCATATTTAAAAACAGCCACCCACTGAAGCAATGTATACTCTGAGGAGTCACCTGCAACTATGGGGAGGGAGGGATAGGTGTCAACATGTCTATCTACACACGACACCCCTCCAAACCTGTCCTAGTGCTCCTTGCCTCTTCCCCACCATGCCTGCCAATTCTTTAGGCTGACCACTAGCTGCCTAGCTTGCCTCAATGTCCGTCAGCAACAAGTCAGCAAAGAACATTGAAACGATTCAACCGTAAGATGTCACACCATATGTACGTGTATGTATGTGTGTATGTATTATATATATATATATATATATATATATATATATATATACATATTACTTGCTACTATTATTTATCATTTCGATAGGTTAGAGGGTAATATATAAAAGTAGCTACCTAGGCCTTCCCGGGAGGCCCAGTCTATTTTATGCCTGCTTATACAGGAAACTATGAGTATTTTTTCTCATATATAATAGATATACACATAAGTGATGCCTGCTCCGGATATACACATGTACTTTAGAAAATGAAAAATGTATGCAAATATGCCAAACTCTACCCAACTCCACCCCCAGGAACACCCACTCTCAAGATGTGAGGTTGACTCCTGTGCATTCTTTTACGCATGTTAAGTGCTGCCCAGCGTTATAAGAGGCCATTTCTACATGGGTAACCAAATCATATATGTGGAAATGTTTTAGACAATAATTACCTCAACTTTCTAATGCTATTTACATGTGTTTTCCTAGCCTGTAGTAATGGAACATTAAGTATCATTGCTGTATATTAGGCTATTTTGGAAAGGAAAGGCGACTTTATCAAATCACCGTGTGTGTGTGTGTGTGTGCCCATCCATATATGTCTCTCTTGATAGCTTTTGTGTTTGGTCTCATATACATACCAAATTTTCAGTTAATGCCAGGGAGTCCAAGACGATCCTTTCGGGTATTTTTTAAAAATTGGATCCATACATGTAAGTGTCCACGCACGTATATCTTTAAAAAGTAGGTGCCATTATTTCTACATGGAAGCTTTTGTTATAGTATCGTTCATTTCAGGAATCCCAACTCGTCTTCTCACACATGTACTCTGCACCCGCTTCTTAGCAAGTACTAAGTACCCACCAGCCCCAATTTACAATGGGGAAATTTTGCAAGGAGATCATCTTTGAAATGAGATTGCAGGCTTCCGAGTTCAGCAAGCCTCATGACCAGTCTACAGAAGTCCATTTTCTCAGAAACTGCTCAGTGCTCTACTTAGGTTCCTAAATTTAGGCCTGCAGTTCATTCAACTAGATTGAGGGGGTCTAATGGCTCTCTTTCCTAAATTTATTTATTTAATTTAAAATTTTATACCGCAGATTCCAAAAGATAACCCATCTTAACCCCGCAAGTTATCTTCTGTAGTATTCAGTACATTTTAGTGATGAAATATCACAGTTTAGGGAATTCCACAGCATTGTTCCCATAGTTGGAAAAGGCACATACTGTATATGTTACCATCTGCAGTCATCTTTGCATGTTCATTGCCTCCTCTTCTAGTGCTTCATTATAATTCTCCTACTCTCTGCATAAAAACAACCCTCCTTCCAAGTCCATTTCCTAAAAATGAACCCCATCTGGATTCCCCCTTCATAGTATCCCCTCCCAAAATATGTACAGACCTAAGCCTCATACTCTGGTTCAGACCCTGGCCCACCATTTTCTCCCAGGTGTTATTGGGCAAGTAGTGATCCCCCATTTATTCCTGCCCCACCAACACGGTCCTCCAAAATGGCACAGATTGTCTCGCACTTCCCTTTTGGCCCCCCATGTGAGGAGCCAAAGGGGTCAGTCAGTTCTATCTTGGATAGTTGTGCTGAAGGGGCAGGAGAGACTGAGGATTTCTCCTATACCACAAACACTCTCTAGGGCTCCTCATGGTAAAAGTGCAGGGGGAACCAGAGCAATTTGGAAGTAGGTTTATTTATTTATTTATTTTATTTACATTCTCTTATATACCGCGCTATTCCGCATCAGTGCGGTTTACATTGAACAACCTGAAATTACATTGAACAGGGCATTATAACTTGGAGATAATTATTTTACATGGGCTATGGAGGGTGAAGTGGCTTGCCCAAGACCACAAGGAGCACCTGTGGGACTAGAAACCCCAGTCCTTCTGGCCCAAGGTTGCTGTCCTCTAGTGGGATTTGAACCCTCGACCTTCCGGCCTGAAGTACCTTGCCCCAACCACTAGGCCACTCCTCCTTATTGTACTGCTGGGACAAGTTATAACTCAAAGTTGCAGAGCTCTTTAAGCTTCACAGAGATGGTAGGAGGATTTGAGAAAACGTGTTAGCTCATCAGCCTTCCAGTGCTCTTGGGAGAGAGGTGTAGTTAACTTTCCAAAGATTACCATGGATTGCAATCTTTATAGCACACTGTTACCCCATTTAAATATTAATGGACTGCTTTGCATGCATTTGCATGTGATAGATCTCATTAATATTTTATTCAAATTATGGCATTCTTTTGGTGATGTCGGTCTTTGAATCGCATTATTGAAGCTTAACAATTAGGCTGCATGTGCTTAACATTGACAATCAAATCTGGCAACTTTTCCCCTGTCCTACCTCCAAATACGTTTTAGGAACCTAAATTTAAGTGCCAGAGAAATCTAGGGCCCTAAATTTATGCACAGCCAATTTTCAACATGGCTGATTTAGGTGACTAACTTCCCACGTTTAGCACCTAACACTTTGAAATGCAATGTGTGCCTTTGAGTCAGTCCTGACTCCTGGTGACCCAGAAGCTCCTGGGTTTTCTTGGCAGTGTCACCGGAAGTAGATTGCCAGGCCTTTCTTCCGAGGCAATGGAGGGTTAAGTGACTTGCCCAAGGCCACAAGGAGTGCTAGTGGGAATTGAACCCTGGTTGCTTGGTTACTAAGCCAGTGTTCTAACCACTAGGCGGCTACTCCACTCCAACTGTTATACTGACAACTATCAAATCTATCCGAGTCTCTGGCAATAATTCATTATTTCTTTAATTGCACCCACTGCTGCTCTCAAATTATAAATAGAGCCAGGGCAATGGGATTTCAGCACTTCTCCTTCTGGGTGGTTGATTCTCTGCAGTTCTTATCCTTTGAATTCTAAAGTCACTGTTTCTGCAAACTGATGTCCATTCATCATGAAAGCCAATAAAAAGCATCATAATTCGAAGCCTCTTCTCATATCCGTTGACCCAGAAGTGGGATAAACTCAGTGTTGTGCCAGGGACCTTGCAATCTGCCTTATGTCTGTGTCAGACATCAAACATCAAGGGACCCCTTTTACTAAGCGTAATACATTTTTGCAGTTACTAGTGGGCTAGAACCATGGAAGCCATGGTTCAAAACCCACTGCTGCTCCTTTTTGATCTTGCGCAAGTCACTCAGCCTCCATTGCCTCAGGTACAAACCTAGACTGTGTGTTTTGTGTTTCCATGTTACCTATCATTTGGTTGCTTTTGAGGTAGCATTAAGTGATCCATGTTATCTGTTGCAGTAACCATCCACGCTAATTCCTGCGCATTTAAGTGTGAAGCCATCACGTTAACTCTTAGAACTCACTAATTCATGCATTAAGGCCTTAACACACTTAAATAAAAGGGCCCACAAGAGCAAAAGCCTTTTCTCCCTTTTAGTAACATGATGGCAGACAAAGTCTAGAGTAGCCTGTTTAGTCTGCCCAGTCAGGTGATTAGGGTTTTAGTTTAGTTTAGGATAAAGCCCAATGGGTAGGTAATGTTTCTCTGTATCTAGCTTGTTTCAGCTCTTAAACCAGGGAGGATGCTGTCATAAAGAATAATACTGTCTCAAGGGTTTGTGATTCTACTGTTGATTTTTGATGGAGGGGGGTGTTAGAACGTCATTCCTACACCTATGTATACTAAGCTGAAGCATGCACTTCAGACTTGTTTAGTTTGCAGGAATACAGATTATTACAGAATTGTTTCCTGGGTTTCATCCTTTCCCTTATCACAGAACAGAGCAGAGCAATGCCGCCCTGGGAAATCCGGCGACAGCAAAGGGAGGGATCACTCCGTTTCTGTTCTCTGAGAAGGTTCACGCTAGAAAAAATGAAATGCCAGGAAGAATACAGCTAAAGGAGAGGTATTTATGGCAAAAAGATTACTTAAAAAAAAAAACCACCCACAGCAAACACAAAATCTGGTCTGAATCTTACCACTTTTCGAAGCCTGTTATCAGTTATGCGCGGCGTGACGTGACAGTAGTAATTTTAAATGCACAGCCACTCAAACATGCTAATCCAAAGAGATGTGAGGAAAGCTTAGGTGAGAAATTTATTGCAGGATTGAAATGTTTCCCTTTTTACTGGAAACATATGCTGCTCGCTCGCTTTCTTTGGCTTCCTTCAATAGATTTCAGAGTGCCCTGCTGACCTTCTTAATTCGGACCCATTCCTACAGGAAGAATACCAAACAAGAGCTGCCGGATAAAAACATAAGCTACTGTTACCACCAAAAGTTTTGTAGCTTTCTTTTCACCTTATTTTTAAGCGCAGTATGAGACTCATTCCAGCTCTGTGTAAATAACCTGTTATTAGCCTTCTCGGCCCAATGCAGTGTCACGCTGAGAGGGGCTGAATCTTGCCTTTGTACCGCCTGCTTCTCAGCTCAACTTTGTTTGCCTTTCTGTGAAAATTCAGATTCATCCGTTTTTTTAAGATAATGGACAAATAACAAAATGGACCATATTGATCCCTAACATACATAAAATATGCCTCTGGTGATAAGTCATTTTCTAAGTGTGCGATTTTGAGGTTGCTAGGGGAGCACGTGCTGCCCTGGGATCTGATGGGAGTTGGTCTCTGTGTAGATTGGTTTCCTGCTGAGAGCCTGGAACCAAAGCTGAACCTCGGCCTCTGTTCTTTATGGGGCTGATGCCACCAGTGACTTTCCTACTGTGTAGTGAAGTGAGCTCAGAGAAAAAGTGCACAAAACCTTGTATTCGGTTTCACCCAACAGTGTGTCCAGAAATGGAATTTAAGATAATATGGAAACTGAACGTATCTGAGGACAGCCACAAGGGTCCCATATATGCAGAGTCCTCCATTACCAGGTTCACAATGTAAGCTTTTATTCTTAAGTTCAGTAATTTTACCCTACTTTATATTTTGTTGTAGCTTTAAATTATGAAATAATTGGCATATTATTAACCAAATGTATCATTTCTGGGCAGAATCTGAGAACATTGGCTTTTATAAGGATTTATTTAACTATGTTGAAACAGGTAGTTCTCAGGTATTCCTGAAGTAGTTATTGGGCTGCTGACTGCTACCCAATAATTCTTTGAAATGAGCTATTAAAAAATGCAACAACTTAAACAGTCATGTCTGGCTTGCTCAGTGGCCAGTGGTAGCTGAGCGAGCCTAGATCACTTGTATTGCACAGTAGCGTCTGTCTTGTGTGGAGGCTGATGCATGAGGTAATATTTCTACGAAGCTGCACAGAATCCTCCGCCTGCACTGCTACCACTGCGAAGAGGTGCAGGTTCAGTGATATTGCGTTTTTTAGTCACGCTACCACTGCAACTCCCTCTGCCGGCAGCAACATGGGAATACTGGCCTGACTTGCCTGTTGGAGCCAGTTCTGCAGTGATGTATCGCTACTTGAGTCCATGGGATGGTTTATATACCACACACCTCCCTGTAGATAGCTGGGTGGCAGGTTACGTGAGGATCGCCTGATGCAAAGGTAGTGGATCACATGCACTACCTAGACAAGGTTTTAGATAGTGCTGGGGAGGAGTCTGCTATTTTGATATATGTTGGCACCAATGACATAAAGTATGTGAGGGAGGTTCATGAGGCCAAATTTAGACTTTTAGGTGGTTGTTGTTAAGAGCCATCGAGTCTGTGTCGACTCATGGTGACCCTCTGTATAGTTGACCTAAACTGTGTTTGGTCCTCATTCAGGCAGCTTATTGTTGATATAGTGGTAACCATATTTGCTGTTATTGTATCAATTCATCTCATTGCCAGCCTTCCTCTTTTGCGTTGATGATCTACCTTGCCAAGCATTATGTCTTTCTCTAATGATCTCTCTTCACAGGATGTGCCCAAAGTATGAAAGTTAAAGTCTTGTCATCTGAGCTTCTAAGTAAAGCTTAGGTTTGATCTCTTTTCAATGATCCATCTCACATTCATGAAGTCTCTCGTTCCTCACCCTTTCCTTGAACCCTGCTTGTACTTCAGGCAGTTCTCGTTCCAGATATGGTTATAGTCTCTGCTGAATGATCTTGAGTTGACTCTTTCTGGCATGTGGGATCGAAGCAATTGTGGAATAATTTCCACAATCAGTTGGATCACCTTTCTTCAATATTGGTATAAATACAGATTTTTTTCCAGTCAGTTGGCCAAGAATTTGTCTTCCAAATTTCCTTGCAGAGCCTTATAAGTATGGTAACAGCTTCATCCAATTGCTGTAATACTTCAAGAGGAATGCTATCAATGCCCGGTGTTTTGTTGTTTGATAAGGCTTTCAATGCTGCTTTGACTACTTCTTTCATCACCAATATTTCCTGATCATAAGGTACAGGTTGAAATGACTGTTAATCCACTTGTTCTTTATGACATAATGACTCTATATTTTTTCCACCTGTTCTTGATCTGCACAGCATCATTCATCATGGATCCTTGAGCATCTTGTAGCATTCCAATTCGAGGCTACAATTTTTTCTTTAACTCTCATAGCTTTAGGAAAGCCAATCTTGTTCTTCCTCTAATAGTTTCTGATTCTATTTCCTTGCATGCATCATTGTAGTATTTTTCCTTCTCCAGGACCAAGCAGGAAGTCAGTCTTCACATATGGGTGACGTCGATGGAGCCCTTGCGGAGCATTTCCCAGCTTTCTATGAAAGCCTTTGGGAATGCTGCATGCATGCGCGGTCCCCTTCCCGCCTAAAGGTGCCATCTTGCTCAGTCTCTCTTTTTCCGTGGAGCCCGTCGGACGTTTGTCCTAGTTCACCCGGAAAACAGTTAGATTTTTTCTTCGGATCCCTGCGATTTCTTCGCGGTTTTTTCTCCGGTTCGACACCGGTTCCCCTTCTCGCCGGGTTCAGAACACCGGTATCGAGCCCGATCTTATTTTTCAGTTTTTGCCCTTCGTGGCTGGCGTTCGCGCCCTTTTTTTCTTTTTCCCTGGAAGGTCGGTCCTTTGACCTTGCGGGGACTCTTTTTTCCCCGATGGCTTCCAGTGGTTTTAAGAAGTGTGATCAGTGCAAGAAACTAATGTCTCTCACAGACACACACGACTGCTGCCTTCGGTGCCTCGGTCCTGACCATGATCCGAAGATCTTTGGACCGTGTGCCAAAATGTCCACTAAGGCACTGTGAAGTCGTCAGCACCAAAAGAAAAGGCTTTTCTCGGATTCGGCCTCCGGCCGGGCCCGGACCTCGTCTGAGGCCTCGACGTCTCGGGAATCTGACCCCGAGCATTATCGGGGTTCCTCGGAGAGGGGGTCCCCCAAGCGGGAGCGAAAGAGGAAGAAGCAGCTTGCGAGGGCGGCGTCGGAGGAGGTCCCTGGCTCCTCGAGGGCTAGGTCTTGGACCCCTGGGCTCCTCGAGGGCTAGGTCTCGGGCCCGTGGAACAGGAGAAGCCATCAAAAGTACCTCAAGTGGAGCTGGAGTCTGCTGGACATGTAAGTCCTGTTGTCCTTGAGGACTCTCCTCCCAGGGAGCCGACGTCGGGCCCGGCGCTGCCGGGGCCCGAGTTGATGGCTGCTGAGTCTCCTGAGCGGGGTCTCAGGCTGACAGCCTTGGAGTGCAGACTGTCTGCCTTCATGGATCAGCAGCGGGTGCTGATGGCCAGCCTCGCTGGCGCATCTGCCTCGACCACCGGGACCTCGACGTCGAAGTCGACCCCGGAGACCAAGCCGATACTCGAGACCATGAAGGCTCGAGGTCGTCCTCGGTCACGGTCACCCTCGACCTCCCAGTCAGGACTGAGGGTGTCGATGCCGGTGCCTCCGGCGTCGGGGCGGGTGCTGCCGGGCCCCGCACAGTCGGAGCCCGACTCCTCTTTGGACGAGTCCGCCTGGGAGACGGAGGATGAGGAGTCCCCCGATACCTTCAAGACTCGGTGTGTCATCGCAGTCTGAGCCCCGGAGTAGGTCCCCTACGGAGGATACCCGGTTCTCGGAGTTCATTAGGGATATGGCCGCTGCTTTGGTAATCCCGGCGAACCCCGAGGAGGAGCCTCGAGCCGAGGAGCTCGAGACCCTCCAGTATGACTCTCCTCCGAAGGAGGCCTTTACTGTGCCGGTTCCTCCGATGCTGGAATGGCTCCTCTTCCGGATGTGGGAGGCACCGGCCTCGGCGCCGGTTCTAAGCAAGCAGGTCAATTCCATTTATCGACTCCATAAGAGCCCTGGTTTTCAGAAGGCGCAGCTACCTCACCATTCCATGGTGGTGGAATCGGCCATGCATCGTCTGAAGAGCCAGAAGATGCACTCTGCGGTGCCCCCCGGCTGGGAGGCCCGCAACCTGGATGCGTTTGGTAGAAAGTGCTTCCAGGGCTCGATGCTTGCTTGCCATGTCCAGTCTTACCAGCTGTACATGAGCATGTACCTACGGGACCTGGCAAAGGAGCTTGCCGGGTTCTCTGCTGGTCTCTCCGGGGAACCTTTGCAGAGGTTCAAATCCTTGTCTTTGGGGATCCGGGAATGCTCTGAGTTCATGTCCCGAGCCGCCTGCGATGGATTCGAGGCCTCGGCCCGTGTTGCGGCAGCCGGCATCGCGGTTCGACGCCAGGCATGGCTGCAGTCATCGGACCTCGAGCCATGGGTTCAGGACAAGTTGGTCGATGTCCCTTGCCGAGGTGAGAACCTTTTTGGCAAGCCCATGGCCGAGAAGGCTGCTGAGCTCGAAACCGAGCACCTCACGAGGACAAGGCTGTCTAGAAAGACTTCTGCCCCTTCACATAAGAAGAAGGGCTCGGGTAAGAAGTCCTTTTACCCGAGGAAGGTGACTGCCTACAGACAGTTCCCACCTTACCAGGCCTCCCCCGCCCCCCCACAGGGTCAGCAGGCCAAGGGGCAGGGACATGGGCCCTGTAGGCAGAAGGCCCCCAAGCCTCCGGCTCCTGCTCCCACTCAGCAGGGTGGGGGGGTTTTTGACTCCCAAGGCATAGCCTCTCCATCTCTGCTGTCCCATCCTTGTACAGGAGGTCGACTAGCCCTGTTTGCCCACCGGTGGCCACCCATTACAGGAGACAATTGGGTCTTAAGTATAGTCCACAAGGGCTAGATGCTTCATTTTCATCAGTTGCCTCCTCCCTACTTTCCAGGAGAGCCTCCAAGGCCTCCTCTCCATACAGCCCTCCTCCTGCAGGAGCTTCAGGGTCTGTTGCGAGACAAGGCGGTGGAGCCTGTGCCTCCCCACCTACAAGGTCACGGTTTCTACTCCAGGTACTTCCTAGTACCAAAGAGAACAGGGGATCTCAGGCCTATTCTCGACCTCAGAAATCTCAACAAGTTCTTAGAGAAGGAGAAGTTCAAGATGCTTACTCTTGGAACACTTCTGCCCTACCTCCAGCAGGGAGATTGGCTATGCTCTTTAGATCTAAAGGATGCGTACACTCACATCCTCATTCATCCAGACCACAGAAAGTACCTCAGGTTCATTGTGGGAGGAAACCATTATCAGTACAGAGTGCTGCCATTTGGCCTCACTCCCAGGGTCTTTACCAAATGCCTGGCAGTGGTGGTGGCCTACTTAAGGAATCAGGGTATCTTTGTCTTCCCCTATCTGGACGACTGGCTCATCAGGGGTCAGACGTGCCAGGAGGCCAGGCAAGCCACCCTCCAAACGATTTCTCTACTCCAACACCTAGGGTTTGTCATAAACTTCGCAAAGTCCACTTTGCTCCCCTCCCAAAACTTGGAGTTCATAGGGGCAAGGCTAGACTCTCTGCAGGCAAAAGCTTTCTTGCCAGAGCCCAAAGACTGATAACCTTGGCAAACCAGTTTCTCAGCAGGTCACTGGTCTCCGCCAGGCTCTGCCTGAGGCTTCTTGGACACATGGCTTCGACAGTACATGTGACTCCCAATGCCAGGCTTCATATGAGGCCTGCGCAATGGCGCCTCACTACTCAGTGGTCGCAGGCCACAGGGAGCCTCAGAGACAGAGTAAGGGTGTCCAGCCAATTCCTGCACTCCCTACGTTGGTGGCTGCATCCCCCCAACTTACTGAAAGGGATACCTTTTCAGCCACCTAGGTTCACAGTGGTATTGACCACCGATGCCTCTCTGCAGGGCTGGGGAGCACACTGTCTGGGCAGGTGCACTCTGGGAGGCCCAGCAGCAAATCAATCTACTGGAACTGCGGGCTATTCGCTTAGCCCTCAAGACTTTCTCTCAAACCCTGGCCCACCAGTTTTTCTTAGTACAAACAGACAATCAGGTAGCCATGTTTTATGTGAACAAACAGGGTGGCACTGGGTCCAGGCTCCTTTGTCAGGAGGCGCAGGACCTTTGCTTGTTTGCACTCAGACGCAACATGTTGCTCAGGGCGGTTTATCTTCCTGGCCAGGAAAATTACCTGGCAGACAGGTTGAGCAGGATTCTGCAGCCCCACGAGTGGCAGCTCCACCCACTTCCTGTTTGGCTGTCGTGGTGAGAGGACCTGTTCTGCAGAGCTCCTGCTAGGGAGGAGTTCCTGCTCACTGCCTGTGTCTGGATGTCGGGCCCTGGGCCACCTCCAGCAGGAGAGGTCCAGGCCCAGAGGCCTGCCAAGCCTGGTGGGCCTCCTTCATTGAACCTGGATGGGGGAACCAGCAGTATGGAACAGCCGGCGCCCCGGGTGGGGGACCCCCCAGGTAGGACTGTGCCTGGTCAGGGAGGAGGGACCCACAGGTATGGAGGTTTGGGCCCGCTACCCCAGGGAGGAGGCTCCTGTCTCCTCCCCAGGCAGGGTGTGGAGGCTGGGTGGCAGCGGGGAGAGGCCCTGGGGAGACCCTGGAGGACCGTGGAGTATAGAACTGGAGGAGGCGGGTTCCCCCCTCCGCCTCGGGTCCTGGAGGAGGCCTCTACCTCCTCCAGTGAGGATGAGGACGGAGGGTCGGGCCTGCCGTCCTTCCAGCAACTAGCTCGGGCCCCAGATGAGATCGTGGCGGCAGTGCGGCGGCTTCGGGGTCTTTAAGAGGAGGCGGCCCGGCTGCAAGCCCAGCTCTCCCACCTGGAGAGCCTGCAGGCCACCATTCCAGGTGAGGAGTGGGTGGCCTATAACACCTATCGGAGGAGGGTGAAGCGGGCCTTGAAGGGCACACATCAGGAAATCGTGTACCTCAAACAACAAGGTTGTGGGTCCCTCACAGAGATTTATGACAACTATGACAAGTGGGATCGTAGTATAGGTACAGTCCGGGGGGGGCCCCCGGGGGTGAGACGGCCGGTGGATTTACAGGGTGGCTGCTCTTCCCCCTTGTCCTTCCCGGGTGTCGTTCAAGAACAACGATCATGGGGGCGGAGCCTGATGTCCAGCGGGATGGTCGCATAACGCTGAGGCTCCCGAGAGGCCTACTCAGAATCCTGAATTAACACCGTACATACTTGGAACTTCTACTCTGATCTTGCCGGGGCACATTGGTGAGATGGCGGGGACCAAACCCACGCGCCTGGAATTTGGATCTCCAGCGGCTTCTCACGGCAAACGTTCCAAAACTGAACCTCCGTCCCCGCAGAAGGGGCTGGCCTTGCGCGAGGGCCCCGAAATGCAGCAGGAAATCCTCGCAGAGATTAGAGGGGTCAAAAACCTCGTGCAGTCAAACGGTGAAGCACTCCGAGCGCTGCGGGAAGATTTTGGTGTGCTGCAAAGCAAGCTAGAAGGGCTTTCTTCGCGTCAGGACAAAATGGAGAGCATATTGGACTCCCATGCGGCCCGGTTGTCCAAACTCGACAAAGTTGAACGTCAGGTGCGGGCCTTGCAGAAAGAAGTGGAAGATGGCAATAATAGAGCGCGCCGCAACAACATACGACTCATGGGCATACCGGAGGGAGCGGAATCGGGAGACATGAAAGAGTTTTTATGCAAAATCCTCCCTTCCCTGCTCCAAATCACCTTTACCAAAGATTTGGAGATCGATCGCGCTCATCGTGTACCCACAAGCATAACGCTCAACAGGAAGACCCCGCGGCCTATCATTTTTCGACTTTTGAGATATCAACACGTTGAGCAAATTCTAAATGCCTCTCGGGCAAAGGGCCATATGGAGTTTGAGAGCCACAAGATCTCCTTCTATCCCGACTTGGCTAAACCCACGGTCGACCGCCGAAAGCGCTTTCTGGAATTCCGGCCGAGGCTTCAACAACTACAAGCACGCTATGGCCTGATGTACCCGGCCAAGCTCCGAGTCACGCTTCACAATCAGACAAGAACATTTGAGGACCCTGATCTACTAGCGGAGTTTTTGGATTCCAAAGAAGCCGACTTGATGCGCTGACTTCCAGAATATTCCTGCAAGTATTCTCATATCCGCTGTACCTGCCATATTGGATCTGCCGCAGCCCAGCAAAGAGTCTGGCGAGGGCCGTTTGTTGCCTTACTTTTGATGATATCTGTGACCCGACTCCATCTACCCACAGTAGCCTCGATGAGTATCAGAGACAGTGTTAATTATGGACTCTGGTGTTTCTTTTCTTTTTTTTTTCATGTCTTTCTATTTCCTCTCTAGGGCCTCCTCCCGCAGACATATGGTCGCCATATTCTTTGGGGGTTTTGCTTCTTCTCTAAGATACTTTGGTACATACTTTTCAATATGGGGTGTATTAGCCAGAATACTCGGTGATTGAGTCATTGTTGCACAGATTCTGATTATGTTGTATGTTTTCAAGCGCCCTTACCTAAAATGTCTATTACTGATTGATGGCACCATGTAAGATTTTCTCATTGAACGTAAAAGGAATCAATAATCCGATAAAACGGAAGAAAATCCTAAGCTACCTAAGTCAGGAAGCTGCGGATCTGATTTTCCTCCAAGAAACGCATTTAAATTCGAAGGAAACTCTTAAACTCAATCTTAAACCTTACATGGTGGCCGCCTATTCCCCAGCCGTTTCTAAGAAATGTGGGGTTGCCATACTGGTTAGGAAATCTTTGCATGCTATGCTTTTATACCCCAGAAAAAATAGCCAAATGGAACACAAATGCTAGGGACCAGTGTTGGTCTTGCCATACTGCTGTGGGAACCTTCGCTCATGTTATTTATGAATGTTCTCCACTACAGGTTTATTGGGGGCGGGTCTGGGGTTGTATTCAATTTATCTTACACCTTCACGAACCTCTCTCTTGGAAGATCGTGGGACTCCGCTCTGTGGCGGAGGTCCCCTCTCTTCCTAAGAAGGGTCGCTTTCTCCTTGATTTCATGCTGGGTATAGCCATATGCTTAATCACGAGGAATTGGAAGGATAGCTCTCGACTTACTGTCAATGAATGGTGGAACCTCGTCTGCTTATATAGTAAATATGAGCAGATACCTCGGAGAGCTATTCCCCATGCCCAACCTCACTCTCGCTTGTCTAAATGGCAGATGCTTAATGATTATGTACAATCTGCTCATTGCTCCAACATGCCTGTATAATGTGCACTCATCATGTTTCAGATCACCGTTAGGTTTTGTAACACAATAATGTAAGTACACGCCCGCTTCGGGAATGATTAGTTTTCTAGAGAAGAAGCAGGGGGGAGGGGGGTGGCAGGGGTTTACTTTGGTGTATGTATTACACTTTATGTATCTGTCTTTTAGCTGTATGTCTTCCTTTTCCTTTGTTGTTATAAAACGAAAATAAAGAATTAAAAAAAAAAAAAAAAGAACAACGATCATCATTATTACATATGACGGATCCTAGAGTGACCTACCTGTCGGCTGTGGCTGGGTGGAAAGATGAGGCTGCCGTGACTGCTGGGACGGCTCGTCTAACACCGGTGACTCCCTTGATGTCTGATGGCCCAGGGGAGTTTGGGGGCGAGGCCCTGACCTGCAGAGATCCGCGGGATTTGAACATGGCTGCAGCACCCGTGCATCGGGTAGAAGAGAGGAGAGAAGAAAGGAGAGCTGAGCGGTTGATGTCTGGGTCAGTTTCCGCGGCATTTTCGGCGTTTCCAGCACCGGTCTCCGTTTCACGACGAATCCAAGATGGCCGCCGGAGATCGAGTGACGCTGTCCCTGCAGCTGCCGGGATTCCCCTGCAGGAGAAGGAGGTAGCAGGGCTTTCCCTGGGACGTGCTGAGTCGAACAA
Organism: Ichthyophis bannanicus; assembly: GCA_033557465.1. Lineage (NCBI taxonomy): Eukaryota > Metazoa > Chordata > Amphibia > Gymnophiona > Ichthyophiidae > Ichthyophis > Ichthyophis bannanicus. The sequence continues at coordinate 109,247,149 of CM066049.1, read as the reverse complement.
GGGCTGCCCTCAGCATGATGTTGTCACTTCCGGGTCATCCCGGAAGTGTGAATATCGCCGCGGGTCTGTTACTGACCCGAAGTTGCCAACCTACCGGGGATCCCAGGAGGAGTCCTTGCAGTCTTGCCGGACAGCAGTGCAGCAGGAGTTTTGCCAGGGGAATACAGGTTCCCGTTTGTCCCGTAGGGGGTCTGCTGCCACAGTGTCTGTTGAGAGTCAGGCATTGGGTAGTGGAGCAGTGCCGGTGTTCGGGGAAGGGAAGGGTGGGGGTCTGGATTCCATTTTGATGGCTGCCCTTCCGGCTCCCAGGCGGCTGCATGACGGTCGTCCTGGGTCCCCGGAGGTGGCTGCCTGGCACCGGGGGGGTGTCAGAGAAGGGAAAGGGCAAGGTCAGGGTTACAGGTCCCTGCCTGTAGCCTCTGTGGGGGAGGGGGGCAGGAAGGGGGTGCAGCAGCTGTCCATGCAACCTGTGCCAGTGGCACGGGATGCACAGGTGTTCAACTGTCCCACCGATTTGGCCGAGGGAGGCCTGGCTCGCAGAGGGGCTTCCGCCCTTGCTGCTAGAGCCCTGGCTGCCGGCCATACTGCTCCGAACCCCTGTGCCACGTCTGGCACCGACAATAAGGTAGGACCTGGGAGTGACGGGGGGAAGGGGGGTGGAGGTTTGGGGGGATTTAATTTTGGGGGATCTGCCCTACTGTCTCGGGGAGGTCCTGCCTTATTGCCGGGGGCCGTACAGGAGGCAGCTGACGGTGGGTCGGTGGAGGGTCGGGCGGAGGGTGAGGGGGAGCGGACGACGGGTCTAGTAGTGGGGAAGGTGGTAGTAGTTGGTCCCGATGGGGGGAAGGGTCTGTCCTCAGTGGGGTTAGGGGTTGAGGTGGTCCCCTTGGATCCCGGGAATGGAGGGGAGCGGGGTCTGTCCCCGGTAGTGGTGGCCGAGACCCAGGAGCCTTGTGCTGGGACGGGAACACGGGACGGAGGTTTAGGGGGGCTTTCTGGTCCCCTGGGTGTTACCGAGAACCAGGTCCGTGACGCCCTTCAATTGGCCTTAGAGACCCCGACGGGCCCTCCCGGGGCCTTTGCTGCCTTTCGGCAGCTGGAGGTAGAAGCAAGTGGTGATCCGGGGGTTCTCGGTGGCACCCAGGGATCCGGAAGGGATAGCATCCCTGACTCTGTGTTTGCGGAGCTGACCTTGCCCAGTCCTCAGGTCGCCCTATGTGAGGAGGTTGCGGATCCTGCGGTCCAGCAGCAGGATCCCCCGCAGGTGGCTGCAGGGGGGAAGACCAAGGAGGGCAGGGGATGGGAGCTGGGGGGTCGGTTTCCCCCCCCCCCCGTACCTTTGCGGAGGCTCTGAAGGGGTCGGGCACCACTCCGGGGACATCAGGTGGGGGCAGGGGGGGTTTCCAAGGGAATGGTCCCGCAGGAGGGGGAGGAGGTGGGGGAGGGTTCCGAGGGGTAGGGGGTGAGGTCCGACGGCGCAACGTGGCGCAGATCCGATGGGCTGGGGAGGGGTCCCCTCCAGCCAGGGAACAGGTCTTGAGGATGGTCCTTGGGCTGGGGTTTCTCCCGGGAGATCTCTATGCCTTCATCCACATGAACAACACCATTGAATATGATGTTAGTTTCATGCTGAGACGGGGGCTGGAGATTTTCTGGGACCGATACCAGCAGCAGAGGGGGCAGGGAGGGTGGGCTGACTTTCGTGTTGTGCCTATCTCTCGCCAGGGGACGGTACCTGTGACCATCCTATCCAGGAATGAGTCGCTCCCAGGGCAGGACATCCAGTTTTGGTTGTCGCGCCATGCGGTGCTCCTCGCACCCCTGGTTAAGGGCGCTGGGCCCCTAGGGGTGTGGGACGGGTCGTGGAAGGGCAGGATCCGTTTGCGTGAGGTGGGAAACGTGGTGCAGCACGTGCCCTCGGCCGGTTTTCTCGGTCGGGATCGCATCTTGTGCTATTACCCCGGGCAACCCCGCGAGTGTCACCGCTGTGGCTCATTTCGCCATTTGAGCATGAACTGTCCTGAGCAGGTCTGCACCCGTTGTGGTGGACGGGGTCACGCCTCGGCCGGGTGTCTGCTAATTCGGTGTAACCTTTGCGGGGAGTTGGGCCACCCCTTCGCCCGCTGCCCCTCCGCGTCACACAATGGACCGGGGGGGGATGCCGTCACTCCACCTCGGGCTTCTGTGCGGGAGGAGGTTGTGGAGGCCCCTCTCCCTCAGGAGGAGTCCGAGGGCCCTAGGGTAGGGGAGTCCATCGAGCCGAGGGAGCCACCAGGGGGAGGGGATTCGGGTAGGAAGGAGGAGAGGGTTGATGTGGTGGAGGTTAATGTATCACGACAGGATAGTGGGTTGAGGGTGGTGCCACCTGAGGGAATGGACTACGGTCCCTCCCAAGGGTGGCAAGTCCAAAAGGAAGAAACGGGAGACATCCCCGTTGCTGGATGCAGAGCCCGTGTTGGACATCAACCGTTTCGTCTTTTTGGCTGCTGATGCGGCTGAGGCGGATGAGGGCTTGCCTGTGGAGGCAGGGCTTCCTGTGCGGCGCTCGGAGCGGTTAGCGGTGGGGGCGGCCCCTCTTCCTCAGCGGAGACCTTAAAGATGCCGAAGGCGCGCCGCAGTCAGGGTCCTCCAATCAAGGGGGATACTGGCACCCGACGGGTGAGGGAGGATGGGTTTGTACCCCCGCAGTTGGGTTCGGGGCCTTCGCAGGAGCCCCCTGCTGACCCGGCCGCCCTGGCCTCCCCCGCGGGGGTGGGCACTGTCGTATTGTCTCAGTCTTTGTCCGGGGAGGGGGGGGTAGTACAGGTGGTGGACCCCACGGAGGAGGTCATTCCTCCGACCCCTGACCCGTTTGTGCCTCCTCATCCCGTGGGGGCTGGGTCTGCCCTCGCGACAGCTTTGCCTGGTGGTCCCGGGGGTGCCAGCACCTCCTGGGGTGACAGGGTCGAGCGGGAGGAGGAGGAGATCCTCGAGGTGGTCGACGTGGACCAGGAGGAGGTGCTCCAGCTCGCGGGCTTGTCCTGCAAGCGGGATTCTGGGGATCCTGGGTTGGTGAGAAGAGGAGGAAAGGGTCACTGCACTCGAAATAGGCATGGCGTGCACTCCTGCGTTCTCGTGCGCCACCATCAACGTGGCCAGCATTTTCTCAGACCAGGCGCGGGCTACGGCCTATGATTTTCTTTCTACGAGTGGGCTGGATATCATCTTCTTGCAGGAGACCAGGCTCACCTCGCTCGCTAGCCTTCATCGGGCGAAGCGAGAGTGGAGGTGGGGCCCTTCGTACTGGTCACTTGCGGCACAGCCCTACGCAGGAGTGGCGGTTTTGTTCACGTCTAACCGATTTCAGGTGCAGTACGTGTGGGAACTGGAGCAGGGCCGGTGTCTGTTCTTAGACGGCTACTGTGGGCCTCATCGGTTTCGTTTCGTGGTGGTCTACGGCCCCCAGTCTAAGTTGGCGCGGAAGACCCTGTTTGGGGTCATCCGCCCCTACCTACACACCTCCCGTTTGGTGGTCCTCGCCGGGGATTTCAACACCACCACCTTTTTGCAGGACCGAGGGGGGGAGCGTTGCCCACCTAGTTACGAGGGCCTCTTTTTGGCCGAGATGACCCGGACGGCTGACCTGGTGGATGTTTTCCACCGGGCCTTTCCACGGTGGCCGGGTTTCACCTACTACCATGGGACCTGCAGGAGTCGTATCGATCGAATATATGTGAGTGCCCGGGTGGAGTGTTCCCCTCCGCAGTTGCAGGCGGTTGACTTTTCGGACCACCGCGTCCTCTCCGTGTCCTTCCTGGCTAACCACGAGGAGCTTAGCAGGGGTCCTGGCCTGTGGCGACTGAATGTGCAGTTGTTGGCAACATCAGAGGTGGTCCAGGAGTTCTTGGCCTTTCTCGCAGACCAGGAGACCCTGCTGAGTGTTTTTCCTTCCCGTGGCGCCTGGTGGGACGAGGTGAAGACGCGTGCCCGCCAACTCTTCCGTTCCCGGGGTACCTCCATGGCTCGATCCCGCTACCTCACCTACACTGTCCTCCGGAGGTCGCTGGATCGTTTGGTATCCCGAGGGGCAGCGCGGGAGGAGGTTGAAGAGGTGCGCGTCCAGCTCCGTGGCCTGCTTTACGATCGCCATGCCTCCCTATGCTTCGAGGGGGCGGCCGGTGGGGGCGCCACTCCAGACCTTTTCCGGACTTGCAGGGAGAGGGTTCAGCGTCGGGAGGTCATGGCCCTGCGGGGCGAGGACTGTACCATTCATACCTCCCAGGAGGACCTTTTGCGGATGGTGGGGGAATACTTCTCGGACCTGTTTGGGGATCGCCCCGTGGACCTCACCCATATCCGAGAGTACTTGGGCCTTCCCCCGGTGTATTCGGCTGTGGTTCAGGCACAGGTTGATGCACTTGCTGCTCCGATTCAGCAGGTGGAGGTGGAGAGGGCGATTCGTGCCATGCCGTTGGGGAAGGTGCCTGGGCGCGATGGGCTCCCTGTGGAGTTCTATCGCACTTTCATCGCCCAGCTGGCCCCCTTCCTGACCTCCCTGTTTCAGGAGATCATGGATACGGGGTTTCTCCCGCAGTCATTTCGCGAGTCTGTCCTGCTGCTGCTCTCCAAGGGGAAGGATGATAGCTCCTTGGACTTTTGGCGGCCGCTCTCTCTTCTGAACGCGGACCGGAAGATCCTGGCCAAGTGTTTGGCCAACCGACTGGTGGAGGTGTCGGGCGTTTTGCTGTCCCCTTCCCAGTATTGTTCCATTCGGGGGAGAGGGGTTCTGGACGCTGTCGCCACAGTCCGTGAGGTGGTGGAGAGAGGCCGGTCGCTCCAACGGGACCACTGGTTGGTCTCCTTGGATCAGTCCAAAGCCTTCGATCGAGTCAGTCACCGGTACCTGTGGGTGGTGCTCCAGCACGTCGGCCTCCCCGCAGGTTTCCTCTTTGTCGTGCAGACACTGTACCGAGGGGGGGTGAGCTTCCCGTTTATTAACGGGTGGCTCGGACGGCCGTTTGGTGTCGCCTCGGGGGTGCGGCAGGGGTGCCCTTTGAGCCCCCTGCTGTATGTCTTCTCCCTCGACCCCTTCCTCCGGAGATTGTCCTCAGGTGGGTTACGGGGCCTGGAGGCGCCTGGTGCGCCCCCGGTGTCCGTCGTTGCCTACGCTGACGACATCTCAGTTTACGTGGACGGCACTGAAGGGGTAGAGGCCCTGCGGGAGGCCGTGGAGGAGTACTCGGAGGTAGCCCACTCTGTTGTCAACCACAGCAAGTGCCAGACGCTGTGGTTGGGCCCCTCGGAGGCCTCCCTGCCTTCCTGCGCCCCCTTTCCTCCTCCCATGGGGGAGGTCCGCGTTTTGGGCCTCGTCTTCGGGTTGGAGGACTGTGCGGAGGCCAATTGGGACCGTTGTCTCGAGACTGCACGGTGTAGGGTGCTGCGGTGGAGGGGGTGGAGGTGTACGTACGAGGAGAAGATCAAACTCCTCGGGACGTTTCTGCTTCCTCTCTTTCTGCACGTGGCCACGGTCTTCGTCCTTCCGTTGTCCCGTCAGGCGTCTGTCTGTGCCGTCTTTTTCTGTTTTCTGTGGGGTAACCGCTTGAACCCTGTCCAGCGCAACATTGTCTGCCTGGATCGGGCAGAGGGTGGTTTGGGTATGTTGCACCCCCTTGTCTTCCTGTCAGTCTTGTCTATGGCGTTTCACTTAGGTAGGATGCGGGAAGGGGGTGGGGTTTGGTGGGTGGCCTCCTATCGGGAATGGTTCTCCCGCTTCTGGGAGCAGTGGGAGGGGGTGTCCTCGGTCCCACGTGTGCGCCGGAGAGGGGAACAGGCCCCATCGTACGTATTTGTGATGGTGGGGCTCATTCGGCGGTGGGGGGTGACCGACCCGCTCGCCCAGTCTTTGGGGCGGAAAGGAATATATCGGATGGTACTCACCTCCCACTATCAACCACGGTGGGCCCTGCGGGACTGTCCGGCGGATGTGATGCAGCGGGGCCTTCGGCTGTTGAACTCCCCTCGGCTACCGAAGAAGGTTCGGGATGTAGCCTGGTTGTCTTTCCACGGGTGTTTGTACGTGAGGGACAACCTCAAGTACAGGTCACAGGCCGAGAGGGTCTGTCCGAGGGCCGGGTGTGAGGGGCAGGCGGAGACCATGGACCATTTCCTCCGGCAGTGCCCCTTTAACGTGGAGGCCTGCCGGTTGGTGTCCGCTGCTCTTCACCTGCGCGACCTTTCCCTCCTCACGTATGCGGAGTGGGTGTACGGGGCCTGGTCCTTTCCTCTAAGGCAGGACTCCGGGACCCTCTACCTCGTCACGGCTGTAGTGCGCTACCACCTGTGGCAAGCGCGCTGTCATGTCTCGACCCGGGGGTTGGTCCTGCCCCTCGACGAGGTGGTGCGGGACATTCTGGAGGAAGTGTCCAGCATGGCGCAACGCGAAAGGCGGGTGGTGGAGGCCCATCGTTGGGAGCGTCTGTGGCGTCACCTCACCCTCCGCCCCCCGTGAGGGGGAGGGGTTCCCTGGGGTTCTCGTCCCTGTAGAGCTTTGGGGTTGTGTTGTTTCCCTGGGGAGGGGGGTGTGACAGGAGAGGGAGGGTTTCCTTCCCTGGGGTTTGTTCATGGGTAGGATTTTGGGGTTGTTTTTCTCTCGGGGGGGGGGTGGGGAGGGGGTGTGCTGGGTTTGACCACTTGTCCGCTCTCCCTTTCTCCTTGGGGGTTGGACGTCCCCCCTGGTTTTTGTTTTTATTTTTGTACATGTCCTTGTCCTTTTTATTTTTATTTTTTATTTTTTTCGTGTTCTGTGCATCCCGTTCCGCTGTCTCGGTTGCAGGGCAGGGCTGGGGCGTGTTTCTCTTTTATCTTTTGTTTTTGTATAATTGGTTTTGTTTGGAGGGATTTTGTTGGGGACGGGCTCAAGGTGCCCTTATGTTTTTGTTTGGGGGGGTGGGGGCGGGGAACTTTTGCTATGGCTGTTCTTGTTTTGTGGGGTGGATGGGGAGGAGGCAGGGATCGGGGGAGGGGGAGGGGGGAGCTGCTGCTCCCTCTGCAGGGGAGGGGATGGGGACAGGGGATGTTGTATTTGGGTGGGTTTGGGGGGGGGGGGGTTCCGGCAATCCCCACCAACGGACAGTGCGGACAATTTGGACTGGTGGGGGTTGTTGTGCAAGGGAGGGGTTTTGCGATGCACCATGGACTTTGGACTGAAGGGGGGGGACATGGACATTGCAGAGACTTTTGGGGGTTGTTGTTGGGAGGAGAGGCACGTGTGTTGGTTGCTGGGGTTGGTGGTGGGTTTGGGGAGGTGGGTCACGGGGGGGTTGTGATATTTGTTTTGTGATATGTCGGGGGGGGTGGGGGTTTTGGGGGGGTGTGGGACTTGGTTGGGGTGTTTGTTTCTGCTTTTTGTATGTATTTTGTTGCTTGTTTAATAAACTCAAAATTTCCATCCCTTGGTGGTTCAGAAGATTTTCCTGAGATGGGGACTTCCATCCATAGATCTATTTGCCAGTCCCCTGAACAGACAGCTGCCAAGGTTCTGCTCCAGGCAACCGCATCCTCTGAGGATAGCAGCGGATGCTTTTCTAATTTCCTGGTCCCAGGGCCTCCTGTATGCGTTTCCTCCCACGCCTTTGGTGGCCCGGACCCTGTTCAAGATTCTCCAGGACAAGGCCTCGGTCCTTCTGGTAGCCCCCAGGTGGCCGAGGCAACCTTGGTTCTCACTTCTGCTTCAACTAGCAGTGGACACTCCACTACCTCTGGGGTTGCAGCCCGACCTTCTCTCTCAGGACCAAGGGTCTCTTCTGCACTCCAATCTCAAATCTCTCAATTTGATGGCCTGGAAGCTGCAAGGGTAGTTTTGGCTCCTTGGGGCCTACCTCCAGAGGTTGAAGAGGTCGTCCTGGCCTCTAGGAAGCAATCCACTAGAAAAATCTATGCCCTGAAATGGAAAAGGTTTTCTGTGTGGTGTCAGCTGCGTACAGAGGATCCTTTCTCCTGTGCTGTACCAGTAGTACTTCAGTACCTGCTGCACTTGTCCAATCAGGGCCTTAAGTCCAATTCTGTTCAGGTCCACCTCTCAGCTCTGGCAGCTCACCACTCTCTGGTGGAAGGACACTCTCTGTCGGTTCACCCCTTGGTGTTCCGGTTCCTCAGGGGTTTACTCTTGCTCAAGTCTCCTGTCCGTCCTCCAGCCCCTGAGTGGGAGTTGAATGTGGTCTTGCAAAAACTGACTCGCCCACCTTTTGAGCCGATGGCTACTTGTCCTCTCCGCTTCCTTTCCTGGAAGACTCTCTTCCTGGTAGCCTTAACCTCGGCCAGATGTGTGAGTGAGCTTCAGGCCCTGGTCTGTGACGGGCCTTACACCCGATTCTATAGGAACAGGGTAGTCCTTAGGACTCATCCAAAGTTCCTCCCAAAAGTTGTCTCCTCTTTCCACCTCAACCAGGAGGTGGTTCTTCCAACATTCTTCCCTAGGCCTCATGCAAGCCAGGCTGAAGCAGTCCTCCATACCCTGGACTGTAGGAGGGCCTTATCCTTCTACCTTGACCGTACGCAGGGACATAGAAGGGCTACTCAGCTCTTCATCTCTTTTGACCCTAATAATTTGGGGTTAGCTGTGTCCAAGCGTACCTTGTCCATATGGGTGGCTGACTGTATCACCTGGGCTTACAGGGTGGCTGACCTTCCCTTGCAGGGTCGGGTCACGGCCCACCATGTCAGGGCAATGGCTGCCTCAGTAGCTCATCTCCGCTCTGTACTGTTGGCAGACATACGCAGGGCTGCAACTTGGTCCTCAAGCCAGACTTTTGCGGCCCATTACTGCCTGGAGAGGGAGTCCTGTAGGGACACTGCTTTTGGCCAGGCAGTACTCCGGAATCTCTTTGAGGTTTAGGCAGCTCCTGCCCTCCAACCCTCCGTTGGGCTACCGGTGGAGGTTCTTTCAGTGGAAAGCCTTTCTTTGATGCTGGGACTAGAGGGAGTTCTCTTGTTCAGCCTGGGTTCCTTGGTAGCCCAGAGCTAGGGAGTCACCCATATGTGAGGACTGACTTCCTGCTTGGTCCTGGAGAAAGAGTAGTTACTCACCTGTAACAGGTGTTCTCCAGGAGCAGCAGGAATCAGTCCTCACAACCCTACCTCCTCCCCTTGGAGTTGCAGTTGTACATAGTTTATTTTACATTTTTGTGTGCTGTTTTTTAGCTATGTCATTTGACTGAGCAAGATGACACCTTTAGGCGGGTAGGGGACCGCGCATGCGTGCAGTATTCCCAAAGGCTTTCATAGAAAGCTGGGGAAATGCTCCGCAAGGGCTCCATCGACGTGTCACCCATATGTGAGGACTGATTCCTGCTGTTCCTGGAGAACACCTGTTACAGGTGAGTAACTACTCTTTGTCTTGCTGAATGTTGGAAATCTCTGTTGAGTTCTGCAATTGCCTTTCTTTCTCCTCTTGTTTTAGCTTCTCTGCATTTCTGGGCATCCATTTTGGCCATCTTTGCTTTTTCATCTTTTGTAGAGACTTCTCACTTTCTTACAACGCAACCTTCTTGATGTCATTCCATAACTCTTCTGAAGCTCTGTCATTTGTATCTAAAGCAGAAAATAGATTTTGCAGGCAGTCTTTAAATTATAGTAGCATATTCTCAAGGTCATATTTTGCTACATTCATGAGTGGCTTGCTCTTTTTCAACTTTAGCTTGAGTTTGTATACTAGTAGTTGGTGATCTGTTCTACAGTCAGTTCCAGATATTGTCTTTGTTGTTTATAGAGCTTTTTCATCATCAACTTCCACAAATGTAGTCAATTTGATTTTTGTACAATCCATTGGGTGAAGTCCATGTGTATAGTCGGCGTCTGTGTTGCTGGAAGAAGGTGTTTGAGATGAATAGATCATCGGATTTGCACAATTCTATCAGTCTTTCTCCAGCCTCATTTCTGTTGCAAACTCCATATTTTCCAACCACTTTGCTACGGCCTTTGTTGTCAACGTTTGCGCTCCAGTTCCCCATGACTATCAGGATATCCCGTTTGCATGTTCTGTCAGTTTCAGCTTATACTTGTTCATAGAACTCATCAGATCTTCCTCTTCTGCAGCTGTTGTTTGTGCATATACCTAAATTATAGTTGTGTTGATGGGCATTCCTCATAGACGAAATTAAGCACTTGGTTTGCAGTTTGTTGTGCTGTGAGGGTTTGTGTGCATCAGTAATGCTGAGAGCTAAGCTATCGGTAGCTTAACTACTGGCAGGTCTCTTAAGATAGACAGATTTCAGCTGAGGTGCCAGAATAAGAGAAACCATCCATCAGGGCAGCAGCAGCATGGGATGGTGTTGGTGGCGGAGGATCACATTTCTGTGACAACTGCAACAACCCTAGAATTACCTGGCAAACGTACTTCTGTTTTTTTTGTTTTGTTTTTGTTTTTGTTTTCTTTTAGTGCCATCAAGTCAGGTTTGACTCATAGCGACCCAGCTACCTCTGGGTTTACTTGGCAATGTATCACCAGAAGTAGATTGCCAGGCCTTTTCTTCCGAGGCAATGGAGGGTAAAGTGACTTGCCCAAGGTCCCAAGGAGTGTCAGTGGGAATTGAACCCTTGATCTTCTGGGTACTAGGCTACTCCTCCACTCTGTACTTCTGTATCTTGCCGCAAAAAACAAATGGTCAGGCTTTAGGTAGGAAGTTGAAATCCAGAAGTTCCAGGGTAGTGTTCTCTGAAATGCTTCCTGTTCCACGTACAGGACCCAAAAGGTAAGCAGAGCTCCAGAGTCTCAATGCATGGATGAGACAGTGCAAAGAAGAGAACTTTCTGGTTACCTTTCATACCCAGTAGACAGCTGTAGTTTAAATTTCATAGTCACTCAGGGCCTAGCATCAGCAAAGTACTTTTAGTTTCAAATTAAAACACAGAAGAAAGCTTTCTGGTTAAATTTAGAATCCAGCAGAGAGCTTGTAGTTTAAATTTCTTAATAGGTTAGAGCCTAGTAGCAGCAAAGAGCTATAATTTAAATCAAATCAGAATATAGCTTAGCACAAAAGGCAAAACAAGGTCAATTCTCCTTGAGCAGCATATAAAATCTTCCAGAGACCTTTACAAAGAGGCCTTCTACCTAGTGGACAAGCGACCTGTGAAGCTTTTTCAATAGGTGTTAACACCAGCTGGCAGTTCAAAAGGCCATTTTGAAAGACTCCTTCTATCCAAGCAAGGACTGTTAATTACCCAGGAAGTAGGTCACTGCTTACATCAGCAGCACAAGCATAAATAGCTCAACCAGAGCTCTGTGACCCTCAGTCTTGAAGGACTAGAAAGGGGGGCTGTTACTTCTGGAGAGAAATCTGAAATTGTGAGTATATACTTCTGGGAATGTTTCTGAAAGGAATTTTTTTTTCTTTTAAAGCTAATTAATCTGTGAACCCACTATTTTTTTTGTTAAATCAGTCAGGGCCTAGTAGCAACAGTTTAAGATTCAATTTAAAACACAGAAGAGAACTTTCTGGTTACCTTTCATACCCAGTAGATAGCTGTAGTTTAAATTTCATAGTCACTCAGGGCCTAGCATCAGCAAAGTACTTTTAGTTTCAAATTAAAACACAGAAGAAAGCTTTCTGGTTAAATTTAGAATCCAGCAGAGAGCTTGTAGTTTAAATTTCTTAATAGGTTAGAGCCTAGTAGCAGCAAAGAGCTATAATTTAAATCAAATCAGAATATAGCTTACCTCAGCGGCACAGGACAAGGTAATGTGTAGCAGCCCTTTTTTAATAAGTGTTATATCCCTCCCTCCCTCCCCACACCCACCCTCCCCTGGGATAATCACAGCTTTATAGGTACTTGCACAACTTAAAAGACAGGAGGTGCTCTCAGGTGAAGCTCATTACCCAAATCAGTCATACACTAAGGACCTGAGATTAATTAAGCTTCAGGTGAACAAGGTATATTAAACTTCTTAGGTACAGTTTTAGTGGTATAAATATCCATAGCACCCTTTAGTACATAAAGAACTTAAAGATCTAAACACAAACTTAAAACTAAGATGCAGACAGCAGTCCAGCATCAGGATGTGGGCTTTCCAGTCTTTTGCATTGAGTGTCACATGTATGATTTTCTCCCAGCTGGTGAGAGGTCTTACATGTGCACTAGGTGCAAGGAGCTCTCTGCTCTCAGGGAACGAGTCCGTTCTCTAGAGGCTAGAGTAGCAGACTTGGAAAACATAAGACAGACAGAGAGGTACATAGACGAGACCTACAGGGATATAGTCCTGAAGTCCCACCTCCAGTCTGGCAGCATCCCTGTTGCCAGGGAGGAGAGAGGTCACGTGACAGGAGAGCATCACCCTGGTGTGGCAGGAAGTGATCCTGTAACTAGGACCTGTCCTCCAGGTGATGTAAACCCCTCTCGCACCGAGGAGGTTTCTCCAGGGCCAAGTGCCCATGAGGGAAGGGTTAGGACAGCAGTTATAGTTGGTGATTCGGTCATTAGGCATGTAGATAGCTGGGTGGCTGGTGGACGTGAGGATCGCCTGGTAACATGCCTGCCTGGTGCGAAGGTAGCGGACCTCACACGCCACCTAGATAAGGTCTTAGATAGTGCTGGGGAGGAGTCTGCTGTCTTGGTACATGTCGGTACCAATGACATAGGAAAATGTGGTAGGCAGGTTCTGGAAGCTAAATGTAGGCTTTTAGGTAGGAAGTTGAAATCCAGAACTTCCAGGGTAGCGTTCTCCGAAATGCTTCCCGTTCCACGCGCAGGACCCAAAAGGCAGGCAGAGCTCCGGAGTCTCAATGCGTGGATGAGACAATGGTGCAGAGATGAGGGGTTCGGATTTGTTAGGAACTGCGGAACATTCTGGGGAAAGGAGGGGCTCTTCCGAAGGGATGGGCTTCACCTTAACCGGGATGGAACTAGGCTGCTGGCATTAACCTTTAAAAAGGAGATAGAGCAGCTTTTAAACTAGATAATAGGGGAAAGCTGACAGTCGCCCAAGAGCGCATGGTTCGGAAGAATGTATCCTTGAAGGATACTACAAAAAGCAGAGAGGTTCCAAAAAAGAGTAAAGTAGCCCAAATGCCCTCGAGTATGGAGCAGACAGAACTTAAAGATCCCAAATTACCCATGTCTACCAATAGCCAAATTAATATGAATAAAATACAGTCTCTAAAATGCTTGTATGCAAATGCTAAAAGTCTACAAAACAAGATGGGAGAGTTAGAATATATAGCACTAAACGAGAGGTTAGATATGATTGGAATATCAGAGACATGGTGGAAGGAGGACAACCAGTGGGACCCTGTGATACCTGGGTACAAACTATATCATAATGATAGAGCTGACCAAATTGGTGGAAGGGTTGCGCTCTATGTTAGAGAGGGCATTGAGTCAGAAAGGATTAAAGTTTTGCAAGAAACAAAATTTGCTATAGAATCTCTATGGATTGAAATTCCATGTAAAAAGGGGAAGGCGATGGCAGTGGGGGTGTACTATCGTCCGCCTGGCCAGAATGAACAAATGGATGATGAAATGCTCAAAGAAATCAAGGAAGCTAGCAAAAGTTACAGTGCAGTAATAATAATGGGTGATTTCAATTACCCCGGCATCGACTGGGTCAGTGTCACAACAGGACATGCTAGGGAGATAAAGTTCCTAGATGAAATAAATGACTGCTTCTTGGAGCAGCTGGTTCATGAACCAACCAGAGGGGAAGCAATATTAGACCTAGTCCTTAGTGGAACACCAGATGTAGTGCAAGAGATAAGGGTGTTGGGGCCACTTGGCAATAGTGATCATAGCATGATCACCTTTGATTTAATTAGTGGAGGAGGGATAGTAAGGAAATCCACAGTACTACCCTTTAACTTTCGAAAGGGAGACTATGATAAAATGAGGAAAACAGTTAAGAAAAAACTAAAAGGAGCAGTTGCAAAGGTTAAAGATGTACATCAAGCTTGGGTGTTGTTGAAAAATACTATCTTGGAAGCCCAGACCAGCTGTATTCCACGCTTTAAGAAAAGTGGAAGGAAGTCCAAAAAACTGCCAGCATGGTTTAAAGGTGAGGTCAGAGAGGCTGTTGTTGCCAAAAAAGCATCTTTCAGGAAATGGAAAAAAGAGCCAAACGATGAAACCTGGAAACAGCACAAGCACTGGCAAGTCAAATGCAAGGCATTGATAAGGCAGGCAAAGAGAGAATTTGAGAAGAAGCTTGCTGCGGAAGCAAAAACGCGAAATAAAGACCTTTTCAAGTACATTCATAGCAAAAAGCCTGTGAGAGAGTCAGTTGGTCCATTAGATGATAAAGGGGTTAAAGGAGCACTAAGAGGCGACAAGGCGATAGCGGAGAGACTGAATGAATTCTTTGCTTCGGTCTTTACTGAGGAAGATGTAGGGATGTTACCCATGACTGAAGTGGTATTTAAAGGTGTGGAAGAATTGAAGGAAATATCGATACATCGGGAAGATGTCTTACAACTATTAGATAAACTGAAGAGTAGCAAATCACCTGGGCCGGATGGTATACATCCAAGGGTGTTGAAAGAACTGAAATTTGAGATTGCAGACCTGCTATCAGTAATCTGTGAACTATCATTAAAATCATCTCTAATACCTGAGGATTGGAGGATCGCCAATGTAACACCAATTTTTAAAAAGGGTTCGAGGGGTGATCCGGGAAACTACTGACCAGTGAGCCTGACATCAGTACCGGGAAAAATGGTAGAAACCATCATAAAGAATAAAATTACTCAGCATGTAGATAGTCACGACCTAATGGGAGACAGCCAACATGGCTTTAGACAAGGAAGATCTTGTCTTACTAATCTGTTATGTTTTTTTGAAGGAGTGAATAAACAGGTGGACAAAGGTGAGTTGGTTGATATTGTGTATCTGGACTTTCAGAAAGCCTTTGACAAAGTCCCTCATGAGAGACTTTTGGCAAAACTAAAGAGTCATGGGATAGGAGGCAGTGTACTACTGTGGATCAGGAACTGGTTAAAAGATAGAAAGCAGAGGGTAGGGCTAAATGGCCAATTTTCCCAATGGAGAAAGGTGAATAGTGGTGTACCCCAGGGATCTGTGCTGGGTCCGCTGCTTTTTGACATATTCATAAATGACCTGGAAAGTGGAATAACAAGTGAGGTTATCAAATTTGCAGATGACACAAAACTGTTTAAAGTTGTTAAAACCCAGGAGGATTGTGGAAAATTGCAAGAGGATCTTGATAAATTGGAAGACTGGGCATCAAAATGGCAGATGAAATTTAATGTGGAGAAGTGCAAGGTTATGCACCTAGGGAAGAACAACCCAAACTATGGTTACACAATGCAAGGTTCCACATTAGGAACCACCACCCAGGAAAAAGATTTAGGCGTCATTGTGGATACCTTGTTAAAACCCTCGGCCCAGTGTGCAGCGGCGGCCAAGAGAGCAAATAGAATGCGAGGTATGATAGGGAAAGGAATGGAAAATAAAACAAAAGATATTATAATGCCTCTATATCGTTCCATGGTGAGACCGCACCTTGAATATTGTGTGCAATTCTGGTCGCCGTATCTTAAAAAGGACATAGCGATTTTAGAAAAGGTTCAGAGAAGAGCCACCAAAATGGTAAAGGGGATGGAAGGCTACTCCTATGAAGAAAGGCTAAAAAGGTTGGGGCTCTTTAGCCTGGAGAAGAGACGGCTGAGGGGAGATATGATAGAAGTCTATAAATTAATGAACGGAGTGGAACAGGTAAACGTAGATCGATTGTTTACCTTATCAGAATATGGAAAGACTAGGGGACATGCAATGAAGCTACAGGGTAAACTATTTAAGACTAATAAAAGAAAATATTTTTTCACTCAACATGTAATCAAACTCTGGAATTTGTTACCGGAGGATGTAGTAAAGGCTGTTAGTGTAGCTGGGTTTAAAAAAGGTTTGGACAAGTTCCTGGAGGAAAGGTCCATAAACCATTATTAAGAAGGGACCCAGGATATCAATGCTTGAACCAGTACAAGCATTGTGGAACCTGTGTCCCTTGGGGAAACTGCTAGGTACGTATGACCTAGATTGGCCACTGTTGGAAACAGAATGCTGGGCTTGATGGACCTTGGTCTGACCCAGTATGGCATATCTTATGTTTTTATGTTCTTATGTTTTGGATTTGTTAGGAACTGGACTACATTCTGGGGAAGGGAGGGTCTTTTTTGAAAGTATGGGCTCCACTTTAACTGGGATAGAACCAGGCTGTTAGCATTAACCTTAAAAAAGGAGAGAGAGCAGCTTTTAAGCTAGATAATAGGGGAAAGCCAACAGTCGCCCAGGAGTGCATGATTCTGAAGAATGTATCCTTTTTTTTGTGTAAAGAATTTTATTGAAGTTGATAACACACAAACAATAACAGCTCAAATACAGAGTTCCCTCTAAACACCCCCCCTTACCCTTCGAGTTATACAAGCAAACATGACAGAGTCAACATAAAGGGTTCTAAAATAACAATACAGCATTGAAGTACAGATGAACTTCTATAACATTTGCTCTGAGCTTCTGGTGGTAAGACCAATGTCTAAAACAGGGGTCTCAAACTCAAATTGCTTTGAGGGCCAAATGAGGACTTGTAAAGTAACCCGGGGGCCGCATAAGACGCGGGGCCTCATTTGCATAAGGGGCCTCATTTGCATAAATATTTGCATAATGTTACCATACACTAACTTTTAGTAAACATGCCTCTTTAATGAGTATGGATAAAGACAGACTAAAAGATTTAGAAACAAGAAGACAATAATTAAACTGGGAACCCCAAAAGCCAAACTTGGAATGTACAACAACACTGTAGAAATAAAACTATAAATTAATTTCCTCTTGTACTAAACAAAGCGCAAACATTAATGATGCACATTTCCCAGAGCTGACATATTCCAGTTAATAAATTCAAAATAAAGAGATATTTTTCTACCTTTTGTGCATTTTTTTCAGTTGCAATTGTTCCAGCCACTTTCTTCTGGTTTCTTCATGTCTTCTGCTAACTCTCCATCGTCTGCTGTCCATTTGCCCTTTCTTCTCTCCTAGTTTTTTTTCCATTCTCTCTCTACATCTGCTTTAACATACTAATCTTTCTCCTTTTTCTCTTTCCTCATTCCTATTTCATCCACTCAAATTTTACCCCTCCATCCTCAATCCCCACTTACTCTCCCAATACCTGGCCAATTGTAGATTTGTCTTCTCTCCCAGACAAAATATTTTTCCCCTCTCCATTTCACTTTCCCAGCTCCATCCCATTCTAATCCTCCCCCAACATCAGCTCCCTTCTAGTTCCAGCCCCACCCAGCATCCGCTCCCGTCTAGGGCCCCCGTGAGTCCGGGTCCAGTCCTATCCTTGCGTCACCATCAGCCCGTTTCCAAGCCTCGCCCCCCATCAGCCCATTTCCACTCCGAGCTCCCTCCCCTCACAGCCCATTTCCATTCCAAGCCCCCCTCCCCCTCCGCCATTTGCAGTTCAAGCCCCCCTTCCACTCAGCCCATTTCCAGTCCTAGCAACCCCCCCCAGCCCATTACCAGTCCTAGACCCCCCATAGCCCATTACCAGTCCTAACCTCCCCATAGCGCACTTCCAGTTTTACCCCCCATCACCCCATTTTCAGTCGTACCCCCCCCATAGCCCATTACCAGTCATAACCCCCCCTGCCAATAGCCCACTTCCAGCCCTAACCCCCATTACCCCATTTCAGTCAGCCCCTCCATAGCTCATTACCAGTCCTAACTCCCCCCATCAGCCCACCTCCAGGCCTTCCGAACCCCCACCTGCCCATGTCCCGTCCTAGCCCCCGCCAGAGCCCATTACCAGTCATAACCCCCTGCCAATAGCCCATTTCCAGTCATGACCCCCCCTGCCAATAGCCCATTTCCAGTCATAACCCCCCGCCAATAGCCCATTTCCAGTCCTAGCCCCCACCATAGCCCATTACCAGTCATAACCCCCTGCCAATAGCCCATTTCCAGTCATAACCCCCCCTGCCAATAGCCCATCTCCAGTCATAACCCCCCCTGCCAATAGCCCATCTCCAGTCATAACCCCCCCCCCTGCCAATAGCCCATTTCCAGTCATAACCCCCCTCCTGCCAATAGCCCATTTCCAGTCCTACACCCCCCCCCCATCAAACCAGTTAAATTAAAAAAAAAAACCTGGCTTCTGCTGCTGCAGCAGAAAATCAGCTGTCCCGCGGCCCCTTCCCCTCTGCGCCGAGAGCCCTGAGTTGTGCTTCATCTGCAGGTGCTTTTTAAGCCGCGAAGAGAGTATTTCCCTCTCGCGCGGCTTAAGCCTAGTCACTTTTCAAGCCTCGCGAGAGGGAAATACTCTCTTCGCGGCTTGAAAAGCACCCGCTGATGGAAGCACTCTCGGGGATCTCCGGGCAGAGAGGAAGGGGCCGCAGGACAGCTGATTTTGCTGCTTGAGCAGCAGAAGCCATTTTTTTTTTAAAAAATTGACCGTCGATTCTGCCGTTGCCACGGCGGCAACGACAGCAGCAGAAGCCATCGCGGGCCGCACAACGTTCTCTCGCGGGCCGCATGCGGCCCGCGGGCCGCGTGTTTGAGACCCCTGGTCTAAAATAATACTGCAAACAGGCTATTAGAAAGAAAGAAAGTAGACATATCCAGCTCAGAGGACACAGTAATAATGGGTGATTTCAATTACCCTGGTATCGACTGGGTCAGTGTCACAGCAGGACATGCTAGGGAGATAAAGTTTCTAGATGAAATAAATGACTGCTTCTTTGAGCAACTGGTTCATGAACAGAAGCTGCTTAGGAGCTAGTCCTTAGTGGAACACAGGATTTTGTACAAGGGGTTAGGGTTTTGGAGTCACTTGACAATAATGATCATAACATGATCACATTTGATTTAATAAATGGAAGAAGGACGGCAAGGAAATCCACAGTACTACCTTTTAACTTTCAAAAGGGAGAATATAATAAAATGAGGAAAATAGTTAAGAAAAAAACT
Source organism: Ichthyophis bannanicus (assembly GCA_033557465.1). Lineage (NCBI taxonomy): Eukaryota > Metazoa > Chordata > Amphibia > Gymnophiona > Ichthyophiidae > Ichthyophis > Ichthyophis bannanicus. Next base: position 109,228,201 of record CM066049.1, on the reverse strand, counting down.
AATAGGAGCAGCTGCAAAGGTTAAAAGTTTACATCAAGCATAGGCATTGTTTAAAAGTACTATCTTGGAAGCCCAGACCAGATGTATTCCATGCTTTAAGAAAAGTGGAAGGAAGGCCAAAAAGCTGCCAGCATGATTTAAAGGTGAGGTCAGAGAGGCTGTGGTTGCCAAAAAAGCATTTTTCAGGAAATGGAAAAAGGAGCCAAATGATTAACACAGGAAACATAAGCATTGGCAAATTAGATGCAAGGCATTGATAATGCAGGCAAAGAGAGAATTTGAAAAGAAGTTTGCATGGAAGCAAAAATGCATAATAAACACTTTTTCAAGTACATTCGTAGCAAAAACGCTGTGAGTCAGTTGGACCATTGGATGATAGAGGAGTAAAAGAGATGCTAAGTGAGCACAAGATCATAGCAGAAAGACTGAATGAATTCTTTGCTTCCATCTTTTCTGAAGATGATGTAGGGAAGTTACCTGTGACTGAAATGGTATATAAAGGTGATATATTGGAAGAACTGAAAGAAATATTGATAAACCAGGAAGATGCATTACAACTATTTGATAACCTGAAGAGTAGAAAATCACCTGGACTGGATGGTATACATCCAAGGGTGTTGCAAGAACTGAAATATGAAATTGAAGACCTATTAGTTATCTGGGAACTATCATTAGAATCATCTGTAGTACCAGAAGATTGGAGAATGGCCAATGTAGCACCAATTTTTAAAAAGAGTTCCAGGGGAGACCTAGGAAACTACAGATTCGTGAGCCTAATGTCAGTTCCAGGCAAAATGGTAGAAACATAGAAATATGATGACAGAAAAAGACCACGTGGCCTATCTAGTCTGTCCTTCCATATCAACAACTAAACAGTCCCCTCTTTTCCTTTAGAGATCCTCTGTGTTTGTCCCATGCTTTTTTGAATTCAGTTAGTGTCCTCATCTCTACCACCTCCACTGGGAGACTATTCCATGGATCCACCACTCTTTCCGTAAAGAAATATTTCCGCATATCACTCCTGAATCTATCCCCCTTCACCCTCATCCCATGTCCCCTCGTAGCAGAACTTGCTTTCAATTTAAAGAGGCTCTCTCCCTGAACATTTATGCCATGGAGGTATTTAAACATCTCAATCATATCACCTCTATCCTGCCTTTCCTCTAAGGTGTACATATTAAGATCCTTAAGTCTGTCCTCATATGCTTTATAATGAACACCACTAACCATTTTAGTAGCCACCCTCTGCACCGACTCCATCCTGTTCACATCCTTTTGCATGTGCGGTCTCCAGAATTGCATACTATACTTCAAATGAGGTCGCACCAAAGACTTATACAGGGGCACTATCACCTCCTTTTTTCTGCTAGCCATTCCTCTCCATATGCACCCAAGCATCCTTCTAGCTTTTGCCGTCGCCTTTTCTACCTGTTTAGCTACTTTAAGATCATCAGACACAACCACACCTAGGTCCTGCTCTTCTTTAGTGGACAAAAGTACTTCACCCCCTATACTACATTATAAAGAATAAAATTACTGAACATGTAGATAATCATGGTGTAATGGGAGAAAGCCAACATGAATTTAGCCAAGGAAAGTCTTGTCTTTCTAATCTGTTATATTTTTTTGAAGGTGTGAATACTCATGAGCAGGTTTACAAAGATGAGCGGTTGATTATAGTGTATCTGGATTTTCAGAAGGCCTTTGACAAGGTCCCTTATGAGAGACTCTTGGCAAAATTAAAAAGTCATGGGATAGGAGGCAGTGTACTATTATGGATCAAGAACTGGTTAAAAGATAGAAAGCAGAGAGTAGGGCTAAATGGCCAATTTTCCCAATGGAGAAAGGTTAATTTCTCAATGGAGAAAGGTGAAGGGGTGGAGTACCCCGGGAATCTGTGCTGGACCCACTGCTTTTTAACATATTCATAAATGACCTGCAAATAGGAATGAGTGAGGTGATCAAATTTGAAGATGAGAGAAAATTATTCAAAGTTGTTAAAATGCAAGAAGATCTTGATAAACTAGAAGATTGGATGTCCAAATGGCAGATTCCAGGAGGGGGACGTCCGGACATTCCTGATGAAAACGGGGATCTTAGGATCTGATTCTGGTCCGTGGGAACAAAATGTTCCTGTGGTTGCCAGATTCGGACCCATGAACGGCTCGGCGAGCCCCTTCCAGCTGCGGACATCTGCGGACATCCTCCCCATAGGTGCCCTGACATCCACGGCTCCAGCCTCCAATATCCTGCAGTGACCTGAATCGGCCCTGTACTTGCTGGCGGGTTGGCCCGCTCCACCCCATTCCCACTCCCTCCTGCCCCCCACCGGCTCTCCCCGTCCTGATGCACAGGATGTACAGGGAGAGCTGGAGGGGGAATCGGCTATGGACAGCTTGCGGGGCTGCACATCCTGCCGTGACATGCAGCCCTGCAACCTGCGTTTGGGAATGGCCTCCTTAATGTGGACAAGTGCAAAGTTATGCACCTAGGAAAGAACAACCCAAACTATGGTTACACAATGCAAGGTTCCACCTTATAAACCACCACCCAGGAAAAAGTGTAGGCGTCATCATGGATAATGGCTGTTTACACTTTCAAAAAGTAGAAAGACTAGGGGACCCACAATGAAGCTACAATGCAACCCATTTAATACTAATAATAGAAAATATTTTTTTACTCAATGCGTAGTCAAACTCTGGAATTCGTTATCCGAGGATGTAGTAAAAGCTGTTAGTGTAGCTGGATTTAATAAAGGTTTGGATAAGTTCCTGGAAGAAAGGTCCATAAATGATTATCAAAGAGGATCCAGGAAATCAACAACTTGCCCTGGGACAAGCATTGTGGAACCTGTGTGCCTCTTTGGGAACCTACCAAGTACTTGCGACCTGGATTGGCCACTGTTGAAAACAGGACATTGGGCTTGATGGACCTTGGTCTGACCCAGTATGATATTTAAGTTTCTAAAATAATTAACCACTTATTTTACAGATATTGTTGGGCAGCACCAATGTAATTGTATTTATTTTTATTTATTTATTTTAAGAGTCTTGTGCATCCTCAGAGTTGCCAAGTTTTCCAGTTCCAGGAGTGAGATTCTAAGCCAGTCCTGGATTTCTGACAATCTCATTCTGATGCATTATGGGACCTATAGCACTGATTTCAATGGGTAAAATTGGGGTCCACAAATACCATGCAGCACTGCAAAGCAAACTTAAAACCAGAACTGCCAAAAAGCTTGCTCCTGAAATTGGATATATTCGCAACTCTGCACAACACGCCACCGACATTCTGGCACTATGGAGTTTAATCCATAAATCAACGTAGATGCTCTGTTTTGTTATTGCTCCATAAGTTAATTAAAGACAGTTAATTACTCTGAATTTCATCTTTGGCAGAAGTCATTTATTCTATTTGCTTATTTTATTTTATTTTATTCATTCAGCTGCTACAAGAATGTCATGTTATGTGCAATGGAAAATCGGTTATTCTTCTTGGTCTGCAGTAATTAATATTGGTCACAGACAGAATGGCCTGAGGAAATGGTAGCACTAAAAGGCCATATGTTCACATTACATGGCCAAGGTAGAAAAACGGAGGCATTTTACAATGGCCTTAATGACTGAGTAACTTGTTCTACAGATAACCAACTTGCCCTCCCCGCTCCAGTGTTCATTTGCATGACCTTTGAACCTGAAAGCCCAGCAGTCTATCTGACCTGTGACCTGTGTTGTATTTAGGTGGCCCTGGTACAGTGGACTGAAAGTGTAGGCCTAACCCTCGTAGGCAGAGATCAATCCTCCATGCAGCTGAGGACACCTAGTGGTCAGATCTTCAGCTTCACCATCTTGCAGATATTCCCCTTTACCTACGAAAGTAAACGGATGGGAATCATTGTCAGGGTAAGTTCTATAGTTTTCTTTTTTGTTTCTTTTGTTTTTTAAACTTCAGTGGTAATAATATTGAGGATTGGCTCATAGCATAGAGTGTAACTTCAGCAGATTATTTTTGAATTCATTTTTCAAAAAGTCCAACTTGCAGTATAGAGGACATTAACAAATTGTTCTGTTTAAATGTATTTTTCAGCACAGAAATGTAGCTTGATTATTGTCCTTGCCTATGGGCCCAATTCTGGGATGACGGTAGCCGGACCCGCAAGCCGTCCAGGCTTCTGGTTCTCCCCATATATCCTGAGCATCAGGATGGGGAGAGCTGAAGAGGGCAGGATCGGAGCGGGGGCATGATCGGAGCGGGGGCGGTCCAACCCAGCAGGACATACAGGGCCGATTCCTGCCAGGCCCATGGGGACATGCTGCTTATTCCACCTTAAAGGTGGAATAAGCAGCACAAAACCAGTGATCGAGCCCAAGGACCCCCCCCCCCCAGGGCCAGGGCCAGGTGTGGGGGGGGGGGGGGGAGTCCCTGCTGCCTGATTCAGGCCATGGCACACCAGCCGTGGGTTGGGCAATGAGGAAAAGGGGAACCAAAGCCGCGGGAGTTGGGGGCGCCAGCGGGGAGGATGTTCCTGGAGATGGCAGGGGCACGCTGGGCCATCTTCGGGCCCGGTTCTGGTTACTGTGGGAACATTTTGTTCCCACAGTCAAGAATTGGGTCTAAATGGGTCTGTCTTCCTCGGAGATGTCTGAACGACCCAGACATTCCCCTACCTGAATCGGGCTCCATGTGAATAAAAGCAGAGTACATGCACTTTGACCATCCAGACAGAAGGGAGCAGTATTAAGTCAAGAAGTGAATGTATGCATGATTTGATTTTGAAATCTCTGTGTATGCTTTCATGTGTGGGCTAGTCACCTGCTGCTTCTAATTGCCGTGAAGTATGGCAAAGACTGAAAATGGCATGCATCTCACCCAGAAGCTGGATGGTGACGTGGCCATTACTGTGTCAAACATCTGCAGTAGGTTAGAGTAACATTTTTGGATAGCCATGTTGAAATATGGCTTTAAAAAGAGTGTGTGCTAGGTACCACCTTATAGCAGCAGGCAAAGTTGTTAACAAATTTCATTTTTAAGTTGCAAGTTTTGGTAGCCATAATAAATTAGAAACGAGCTGAAAAGTTCAGGCACACTTTGTTGAGTGAGTGTGCGATTGCGTTGGTAGTAATGTGGTTGGGTGTGAGGGAAGGGGTGTATTTGCAGTGGACTGTGGTTTTGGGTACATGGGAGAGGGTGGGTGTCGGGCTCTGTCGTCTTCCTTTATTTTTCTCCCCTTCTGTTTCCCCTCTCCCCTCCCTCTCCCCCTCCCCTTTGCTTCCTACCTCAATAGGGTGCTAGTACTGGTGTGCAAAATGCATCTAAAAATGGAGTTGCCTGACATTTGTGCTATTGATGCAATAGTGTGCATACTCAATTGGGAATTTAGCCTTTTGCTAACCAAGTAAAGCTGTTAAGCTTTTATAAAATTACTTTGTCCACTTGTATATCAGTTTTGGTCCATCATGTTAACAGTTTGTCTCTTACCTGTTAAGTTGGTTGTGTCCCTGTGGCAGTGTTTGATATGCCAAGTTTACTTTACTGTGTCGCCGCTCTCCGCACTAAAGTTGTATTAGTTCTGTGCTGCTTTTTGCATGTGGATTGCAGCGTAAATACAGCCATTGTCATGCCTGCCTAGATTTTAAAAAAAAAAAGTCTTTGAACTATTGCCAAAACCAGACCAGGGTGGAAAAAGAGAAGCAGCTCCAAAACAATAGACTGGGCACAGCTTTCTGCAGATTTATAGCATGATCTTGGCATGATATGAGAAAGTGCTAACCTTCTTTTGAACTCCGTAGGAGGAAGTGACTTAAGGCAAGAAGACAGTTGACACATTATTTATATTGGCTAAAAAACTTTAAACTATCTTAAGCCAGTTCTAAAGCGCAGGAAGTCGAGGCATTATTCAGTTTCCTACAGAGATGCTGCTAAACACCTCTTTCTAATGACTCGATACACAAGCAAGAAGCTTTAACCACAGAGGGTTTTAAGAGGAGGGTTTTGCTGAGGGAGCTTTGTTACCTTCCATTCCATTGAAAGTCAACGTGAAGGTCCTTTAATAGGTTTGTAGCATTGTGAAACTAGATCATTTTCAGGTATGATAAAGTGACCAACTGGGGCTGCTTTACTGTCTGAGTGGTAGTGTTTGATGTGGGTTCAATTCCCAGTTTAGGGCTTCTGTTCTCCAGATTGACTGGGGCTGGGAGTGTCGCGGAAGACAGCGTTCACAGCTTCAGGATTGGAAGGAATCTGTCATCGCACAGCAGCAACACCTAGTGGGCAGTTTTAGGGCCCAGGATTGCTGAGTTTGGGGAGGAGCCATTGTGCATGCATCTTTGTCTAGGGACTATTGCTGCCACGATTGGGCTTTCAGAAAGGTGATATAAAATAGGGGGAAAATCCATGGGTAGTTTACAATGGAGGCTGAATGGCACCAAATATCAGCCCCAATTTCAAATCCAGACAACTAGAGGAACAGAAGGAAAAAGTCTTTATGTTGTCCACTCTCAAAAAAATGACCAACTATTAATTGCACTGATCTTTGTTACCCCTTTATATGAAGAGAATTTCTTTACAAAATTTCAGAAAACATATTGCTTCGTGTATACTCTTTGGGGCCAGTATTCAAAGCATTTATGTGGTGATTGACTTTTTTTTTTTTTAATAATTTTGTGGTCAGTCTGGAAAACATATATGGATAATTTAGTGACTTAGGTTGAGTGGGAGGCTCCAGAGGGTAACAGTAAATGGAGTTCACCCTGAAGATAGGGGCATTACAAGGGGATGCCTCAGGGGATTGGCCCTTAGTCCTAATCTTTTTAACCTTTTTGTAAGCAATATTGCGGAAGCTCTGTTGGGAAAGATATGACTCTTTGCGGATGATACCAAAATCTGCAACAAGGGGTGGATAACAACAAGGGATCTAACAAAGCTTGAAGAATGGTTGCAAATTTGGCAGCTAAGATTTAATTCTAAAAAATGCAAGGCCATGCTGGGCTGCAAAAACTTTAGGGAGTGCTAACTATATAGGGAGTGAAGTATTTCAGTGCACTAAAGTGTGGGACCTGGAAGTGATTGTATCAGATGATCTTAAAGTGGCAAGACAGGTAGAAGAGGTGATGGCAAAAGCCAGAAGGATTCTTGGATGCATAGGGAGACAATGGCCAGATGGAAAAAAGGAGGTGATTGTATAAGTCTCTAGTGAGACCTCATTTGGAGCATTGTATACAGTTCGAGAGACACCCCTTCAATAGGACATAAACAGGATGGAGTCGGTCCAGAGAGCAGCTACTAATATGGTCAGTGGCCTTTGTCATTAGTCATATGGGGATAGAATTAAAGATCTCAATATGTATACTTGGAGAAAAGGCAGGAGACATGATAGAGAAACTTAAATACCTTTGTGGTATAAATTCACTGGCGATGAAACAAGGGGTCATCAGTGAAAAGGAGATAGACTCAGGAGTAATCTCAGCGAATATTTCTTTACAGAAAGATTGGTGGATGTGTGGAAGAGCCTCCCAGTGGAGATGGTGGTGAGGATAACTATATCTGAATTCAAGTATTCATGGGACAAATATAGAGGATCTCTGAGGAAGAGGAGGGATTGTAGAACTTAGTACTTTGCATCGATGGGAAGACTGGATAGGCCGTGTGGTCTTTATCTGCCATCATTTTCTATGCAGTTGGCCCACAGTTAAAATTTCCTTTTTTGTTTGATGCTAAGGAAGAAAGACAGAACAACCATGAAGGAGTCAAACATAGTTTTCTTTTGCTAGATCATCTTTCTCAGAGACCTTTAAGTACAAGGATTGCTTTAGTTTTTCTTACGGTATTTCAGAGTTTGTTTACCCGCTCATTCCTATATTTGAAATTAGCAGTATTACCTGGATTTTAAATATCCAAATTTTTTTGTTGCTTCCTTGTAGGAGCTTGGGGCCTGAATTTTGAAGGCATTTACCATCCATATTAACCATGTAAATGCCTTAATTGGGGATTTTCAAAGGCTCCTACATGGCTAATGCCTTTGAAAATCCACAATTAAGTCCCCTACGTGCCTGATGCTATCCGGGTTAGCATTGGGGCATGTTGGGGGTGTTCCAGGGTGGAGCAGAGGTGGGGAATGACACTAATCGGGTTGCAGTAATTTTGGATGCTGCTCAGTTAGCGCTGTGCACCTTAAAAATAGGCAAGGAAAACCCTTTAAGGTGCCAGATAGCATCCAAAATTGCTGTTGCTTGGTTAGGCTCAGCGGCTTTCCGGCTGTGCGGCGAATCCCGGATTTTCAGTTCTGTCGCCGCAGAAGTGAAAATCCGGTGTTAAGAGGTCTCGGGCAGGGCTACAGCGCTTAGCCCTGCCCAACTGAAAATCGGGCCCTTAAACCTTAGGTCACCTACCTTTCTAATGATATATTTGGTTTCAGTTTTCAATACTTTTCAAAATGAAAAGCAAAAATGTGATAGGAGGAATTCTGTCTCTCCAATGACACTATAGCTTCCCCAAAACTGCAGCAGTTCATTTGGGGCATCTGCATTTTCTGACAAGATATAGGAACCCTTTTGCAAGATGGGCACTTGGTGCATTAGTCCTCATTCCAAAATGAATGATGGAGATGATTGTATATATTTGAGATATGGGTACAAATTAGGGGAGGAGGGATAAAGGTTTAAAATGCTTAAAAAGAGACAAAAAGGAAGGGTGGGTTGCATTGTCATGATGGAGTGGAGGAGTAGCTTAGTTATTAAAACAATGGCCTGTAACCAGTGGTGGGATTCAGTCGGTTCGCACAGATTTGTTACTAGAATTTCCTGAGTTCACCAAACCAGTCCCTATAAGCCAGGGTTTCCCAAACTGTGGGTCACGACCCGAAATGGGGTTGCAGAATCTTCATTTAGTGTCATGGCCGTATGTTGGGTTCAGAACAGGGTAAATCGCGCTTTTGAGAGGCCACCTCCTGTGAAATTCAGCCCGTTGTCCACCACCAGTAACAAAATAAAGTACAGGCCTGGGGCCTGCCTCTAAGACTCTACTGGCCAGCCCTCCCTGTCTCTCCCCTCTGATGCGTGTCTGAAGACCAGCAGAGGCATGCATGCATATGCCTCTAAGACCCTGCCAGCCCTCCCTGTCTCTCCTCTGTGATGCATACTTGTCTGTCAGAGGAGGCTGGAAGGGGCTTAGAGGCAGGCACGTGTTGTATCAGAAAGATCCTGCACCTGTACTATTTTTGTTACCAGCGGCGGACAACGGTCTGGATTTGATGGAAGGTGGCCTCCCGAAAGTGAAATTTTTCCCATCCCGAACCCAAGATGCAGCCGCGACAGGTATGAGTCAAAGAGGTTGGGACAGGGAGGGCCGGCAGGGAGGCACACTGCTGCTTCTATCAGAAAGGGCTGAAGGGGAGGGGGGGCATGAGGAGAAAAAGGGGTGATGATACAGAACCGATTTCTAAGATTTTTGAATCCCACCGCTACCTGTAACCAAATCCCACTGGTACCCCTTGTGGCCTTGGGCAAGTTGCTTAACCCTCCATTGCCTCAGGTACAGACTTAGATTGCAAGCTCTCTGGGGATGGGGAAATACTTCCAGTACCTGACTGTAACTCACCTTGAAGTACAACTAGAAAGGCGAAATCTAGATATTACTAAATAAATAATATTTTATGTAATTTTGTGAGCTGATTCTTGTATGATGATATGCAATTTTAAAACTCTATTTTAGGGGAGGTGTTAGCAAATGTACACTCTTCTTCTTACGATAAAGCCTCATTGAAATTAAAAAAAAACTTAGGGGGACGATCCAGCACAGTCCTACAAGTTACGCTATTGGAAATGCCAGAACCTGATGAGGCTTTAGATTCTTATCAGTATGGTTATATTGCAAAGCAGTAGGAAAACCCAGGTATAGACATGATTTTCGCTCCCTCCTTGTTAGACTTCTGTGTTCTTTATGCTGCTGAGAACATATATCCATGGGTTGCCTCTGTTGTTTTGTACTGGATCATGTTATGTTGTTCAGGAAGTAAGATAGTCCAACTTTTTGTATCTTTTTCAGGATGAATCTACAGGGGATATCACTTTCTATATGAAAGGTGCTGACGTGGTCATGGCTGGTATTGTGCAGTACAGCGATTGGTTGGAAGAAGAGGTAGGCTGTTCTGTGTATTTTAGGTAGAGGACTTGGTATATTTTTATTTTTAATTTACTCACCTTTCAAAATCTAAGCTCAATATGAGTTACATTCTGATACAGTTGGTATACCCCCTGTCCGAAAGAGCTTGCACACCGTTTCCTAATCACTAAACTATAGTAAAACAATGCATTAACTGTACTGTTCTACTGGGTAAAAGTTTATTATGGGATTCATTAACCTGCAATATCTCAGTATCGCATATTAATGACTCTCATGGTATATTTATTTTTTAGTTGCTGCAGCCAGGAACATTGTGCATTCTTGGACACTCCTCCCCCCCCCCCCCCAATCACTATTTTTTTTTTTTTTTTAAATAAAAGTCAAGACAGTCCCTCTGGACTCATCACATACCTATGATATGTGGCCATCCTATAAATGGCTGCCTAAGCCCTCTAGTAGTGGAAGTTTGGTACTACCATTAGGGAGCCTGAGGTGACCATTTTTAAAGTGGTAGTTGAGGTACGAACACCCAGAGAATTGCTACTCATCCCCCCTCCCCCTCCCAATAGTCATCTAGAATAACTAGATATGTGCAACAGGTGGGGCTAGGGAGAGACAAACTTTTTTTTTTTTAATTTTTTAAGGGGAGTATGGGAGGGGGACCTTGTGGGGGGGGGGGGGGAGTTGTTCCTAAATCTAATCAAACTTACTAGCAAGCATGAAATCCATTTTATCTTACCTAAGGCATAAATGTGAAAAATGTTCAGGTTTTTCTAATTTAGATGTGAAATTTTAAGATTTTCTATTTGTGAATGGTTTGCATCCCAACTCCTAGAGTTGTCAAGATCTTCGAACCGCCACATTCTGAAATATATGGCCTGGTTGAACAAAGAACTGGATAGCCTTCACTATGAAATGAAATCCTTTCTCAGCTCCTAACCAAGTCAGCTACAGCAGAGTTCAGTCCTAAAGAAAGTAACCTCGTTGGCATGTTAGCTCTTCTCCCATAAAAACCACAGCAGACATCATAGAAATCCATCTGGAAAATAGATCCAGCTAAATACTGGACTCGCTCTTCAACACAGACAGATGAAAAATATACTTAAAAGGGACAAATCTGTTTTCTTCATAAGTTAGTAGTATTCTTATATTGGTGGAAGTTGGAGATTAGGACGTAATCTTCATATATGATTCAGTGCATAGCTTGCGCAGGTAGTGTGGTAGCAAACAAAAAGCCAAGTGTGAAAAGTCACAATTCATATAAAGTACTTCATTAATTCTACAAATTGTGATGGTTGTGTTTTCTCCACAGTGTGGCAACATGGCTAGAGAAGGTCTGCGAGTTTTAGTGGTGGCTAAGAAGTGTTTGACAGAGGAACAGTATCAAGAGTTTGAGGTACATTTTTAAAGTATACGTTAGGAGTTCTTCTTAGATTCACAGCTTGCCTTTTTTGGAATTTATTATTTTATTGTCTTAAAGAGTCATTTTTTTGTTGAATAGTTGAGATTAGACCGTGCCACCCAGGTCTCCAGGGTCCCCCATTTACTTCTCGTTTTTCTTTGTGGTGTTGTGTTGTCGAGCATGTTTTGTTACTAGTCTCCACTCGCAATCACTCTCTCACTGTAGATATTGCTCAGTTCTTTCTTTTGGCAATCTGAACGCAATGCTGCTTGCACTGATACATTTGTTCGCTGCTCCCAAGGCAATTTCTCATGAGTCTGGCCCGTACAAAGCAAATTGGCATCCTCAGGTCTCAGCATCTGCTCAATGAGAATATTGTCATGGCAACCATTGAGAACAATGTTGACAGGGAGCCACCCAGATGAAGATCAAAAACAATTGGGGACCATTTACATACTAAAATGACTGCCAGTCCCTCTAGTTTATTGGAAGCTCTTCCAGAAATAACTTAATGAGGTTATCTTCAAAGCATCCTATAAAGTGGAGGGACTGAGGCACTCACCCTTTTGATTCCCCTTTCTTTCCTTCTTGGTGTATGGATCGCTAAAATATACCAGCCAACAAAAGAGGTGAAATCACCCCACAGCAAGGAGGATGACGAATGTAAAACGAAATCAATCTATGAAAAAAATGAATAAATGGGGGCTGCAATAATTTTAATAAACGGTGTCTTACAATAAAATCTTAACTAAATCAATACAGGACAAAACCCAACAAGGCCATGTTTTGCCTTAAGGCTGCCTCAGGGCAATCAAATCCTCATGAAGTACCACAGGCAGCTTTCCGTACTCTACTCCAACAGCTTCTCGTGTACTAAACATCAGCTGAATCACAAAGAGGTGGTTTTTACACACAAGCCTACCTGTTCAGCAAGTTTAGAAATGATTTGATCATGTTTCCTTTTAGACTTGCTGAACAGGTTTTGGTGATGGAAATCTCCTCTTTGTGATTCAGTTGACTTTTTAGTACGTGAGAAGCTGTTAGAGTAGAGTGAGGATGAAGAATTGATTACCCCGAGGCAACCTTATGGCAAAACATGGCCATGTTGGGCTTTGTCCTCTATTGATTTAGTTACGATTTTATTGTGTGACATCATTTGTTAAAATAATTAATCCCTATTTATTCAGTTACTTATCTTTTGTAGATTAGTCTCTGTGTTACATGCTAAGTCATCATCATCTTTGCTAAAATGTACTCCAGTATTGTGCATATAAAAACCACTGTTCATTCCAGATGCTCAGGAATTCAGTAATGTCCAGGTCTGCATTAGAAAGATTTCACCCCCACCTCTGTGGACATCAAATGGGAAATTCCATTTGGCAATGAGGTCCTCAAATCTCCCAATGTTCATTTACTCAAGAAGTTGGCTTGTCCCCAGCCAGTAGGCTTGTGCATTTTGGGCTTCTCTGGGCATTCGTTTGCATGCTTAAAAATGAATTGTGTGTGCATATCAATAGTGTATGTGTAAATTCGTAGGTACGTATATGCATGCACAAATATTTTGCACATGTTATGGATGCGCAATCCTGACAAAAAACCCACAATTGGTTCATATTCATTGAAAACGTTGAAATTTTGATCCTGCACATGTCGACCAGCCAGATTTCACTATCCCTCACCTTATTTTTCTGAGCCATCCCTTAAAAGTAGGGAGGAGTGGAGTGGAGGAGTGGCCTAGTGGTTGGGGCAAGGTACTTCAGGCCGGAAGGTCGGGGGTTCAAATCCCACTAGAGGACAGCAACCTTGGGCCGGAAGGACTGGGGTTTCTAGTCCCACAGGTGCTCCTTGTGGTCTTGGGCAAGCCACTTCACCCTCCATAGCCCATGTTCCCTGTAAAATAGTTACCTCCAAGTTATAATGCCCTGTTCAATGTAATTTCAGTTTGTTCAATGTAAACTGCACTGATGCAGAATAGCGCGGTATATAAGAGAATGTAAATAAATAAATAAAAAGTACCCTAATACTTAGGAACATAAGGAGGAGAAATGTATTATAGAGCACTGTTTGAATGAAAGATGACTTTCTAATATCATTTTTTAGAGACAGTGTGATCTCAAAGATTGCCATCTTTGTCCAATAAATTTCTTTGTACAGTAATGTAAACTATCTTGTACATTCTTAGAGTTGTAAGTGTTTAGGGAATTACAAATAAATGAATTGGACAGATGTTTCTGGAAATTCTTGTAAATGAAGGCAGATAAAGATCAGCATGGTCCATCCAGTCTACCCAGTAAGATGTTTCTAGTTTGGGGCATAATTGTGCCCCGTGCATGTTACCCCCTCTCAGTGCTCTAACTTTGGGTTGTAACTACAGCTCTGTGCAGGTTACCCTCACTCTGTCATGTTCATAATTCTGAATCACATTTGAATGTGTCGTCGTTTTTCATGCCAGGGTAAAACTTCATTTCAAACAAACAGCAGAACTTCCTGCTCTTGTAAGATAAATCAGGGCCATCTGGGAGATGCAGACTCAGTTGTTTAAAAAAAAAGTCAAATGCACTCAACAAACATGCAGGAAAATGTAGAAAAAAATGCAAGCAAAAGTCTCCTTCTGTTTGTATGTTTTTCTGTATTGTGATTTGCCTAGTTTGTGGATAGAGCAAGTTTTTCGTGCTCCCTATATGTGCAGAATCAACGACTTATGAGATGCAGAGAAGTTGCATTTCCCAAGCTATTGTGATGTCATAAAGGAAAATAGCTCATTTCTTCTTCCACCTGCAATAATGCAGACTCCATAAAATGATAGCACTGCGACGATACAACTGAGCATTTTAACATAGGCAATTTTGACCAGCTGTTATGTGTTCAGATGCCGCTTGGACCCACTTTACTAATCAGCGCAAAGGCAACCAGAAGTGATGGCAGATGAACGCACACCAAGGAAATGTTTGTGAATGATTTCAGGGAAGGGATTGTGTTTTATGTTTCACTCAGGCACGATACATCCAAGCAAAACTCAGTGTGCACGACCGTTCACTGAAGGTAGCCACCGTGATTGAAAGCCTGGAGATGGAGTTGGAGCTCCTCTGCCTGACGGGAGTGGAAGACCAGCTGCAGGCTGATGTCAGGCCCACTCTGGAAACCTTGAGAAATGCTGGTATGAAGGTATGAGATGCACTGGGGGGGGGGTGGAGGGGAGGGCACGGGGGAGGTTTAATATTGTGTTCACAGTGTGCTTGGCACAGTCTTAGAAGGTTTACCTAGGCATCAATACAGGGTGCACAACATAGGAAGGGAGTCCTGGATTAGCCTGCCAGGAAAACAGTCTGTTGAAGGAAAAGCAATAAAGTTGTTGGCTGGAGAAGATATATATTCATTAGTCCAGTCAATGGTAAACTGCAAGCTTCTCTCTCCTGCATAGATTTGGGGACATGACCTAAACATGCAGTTGTGTGTGTGCATAGAAACGTGTGTGTCATGTGAATACATGTCCTAGATGAAGCTGCATCTATTTAAGGATCCCTTGGCTCAGAGGTTACAATGGATAATGCAGTTTGTGGTACTACTCTTCTATGTTTTGTGTATAGATTATATTGTGGATGTTTATTGTAAGCTGTATCGAATAGTTTCAACCAGGCTTGCGGTAAATAAATTTGTTTTTTAAATTATATATATGTACATTAAATGGAGAGAGAGAGAGGAATACGTATGGGTCACTCTCCCTGTACCAATCCATTACTCTGCATATTAGGGGTGTGCATTGGAAAAAATTGAATTTTTATTAAGTTTTCTATTTATTTTTCTTCATTTTGTTTTCCTTTTTTGTCTATAATTTTGGCACATGCTTCATGTTTTTAGTGCACACCAAGGGGGGGGGTCATTTTGAAAATTCTGTCCGTGCTTCGGATTTCTGAAAACGGGCATAGAGACGTCCAAAGCACAGAGATGTCCTCAGAGCCATTTTAGAAGCTGGGTCTGTGGATGTCCCCAGTGTGAGGGCATCCAGGTCTGAACAGGGGTGGAGTGGAGGCTTGACTGGGGCATTCCTAGGAACCTGGACGGACCCGCTCTGGACGTCTGGTGTTGCATCTAAGTTTAGACCTGCTCCAGACATGAACAGACACTGAAAAGTGCTCGTTTGCTGGAAAACTTCCAGAGGGTGTAGAGAAGAAAGTATTCCATCATCCCCAGTACTCGGCATAATTTCAGCAATAGCAGCAGTGGAATTTTAACACTGGCTTCCCTGTTCCTAACCCACTACTCTAACCATTAGGATATTCCTAGACGTCTAGATTCTGAAATACTATTCTGGGGATGTCTATGTAGACGCCCCGCACATGGGCCATATCCAGCATGTGTGAAATCATGTCTGCCCCTTTTTTTTTGAGACGTTCTGGCTTCGACGTCCCAGATTGCTCTTGGACGTCCTTTCTAAAATTCCTCACCACAGTGATTTAGCAGACACAGAAGTGACTAAACTAATTTTACATTTCATTTTTTTTCTATCATTTTGGGTGGGAAATAACACAAAATGAAACCACAAATATATCACTCTGAAAACACAGGGAAATGACGACATCCCTAGTGTGGGTCATTCTTCTGACCATGTTTTATCTTGAAGTTGTTCTGCCTCCTGGGTTCTTCAGATACTTATCCTGTAGCCCAATGACCTACAGCTGACATAAGGGAAGTTGTAGAGGCTGGTTGAAGGTATCCCAGCGTGCCTTAAAACATTTCAGCAAGTTCTTTGCAATAAGAATTCGCTAATTGGCAAAAAGCAGTCAAACTGAGTTTAGACTTGCATATTTCATTGCACTTTCAGTCTCTGTCAGGGTATCATAGTGAGTAGTGGTAGAACAATGATTTGGGCCCTGCTGCAGGCTTCCTCTCTCCTTCCACTGCACTGACTACAGTTCCTGGGGAGTCCCCTCTATTCTCCAATGAAGTGTGAGGGAAGAGAGGGTCTAAGTGATTCAGGTCGGATTGAGCTTGTATAGTTTCTATACTGTAGAGAGCCAAACAGACTCTTCTGAGCTATGCAGATACAATATGATAATGGGTCCATGTGCACGTGCACCAGTGACCTCTTCATAGTTCGCCTCCAAATCTTCCAGTACTAATTACATTTCTGTTATGCACATTGGAAAGACTTGCTTCTTTCTCTAACTTCTGTACACACTTTTTTCAGGTATGGATGCTGACTGGGGACAAACTGGAGACAGCAACATGCACAGCCAAGAATGCACATCTGGTGACCAGAAACCAGGACATTCACATCTTCAGGCCAGTGAGTGCATTTATTTTTTCCCCATGGAGAGACAAATGTCTTAGATGAGATGATGTCATGCATCATTTTTTTTATGTCATGCATTGTTCTTTTTTGATGTTCATTAAACTGATTTAGTAGTAAACTTTAGATAAGCGATAACTTCATGCCAGTGGACAGCAGAATTTGGTATCATATGTCTGTTTCGCCAAGGCCAGGCAGTGTGTGATACACATCATGTTGCTTTTCCATAAGCCATTTAATGTTAGGACTAAGGGACTATGGACTTCACGTTGCACAAACAGGTTGTTGGGGTTTTTTTGCATGTGTACAAAAAATGCTAATATTCATGCACCAACTTTTATCTTCTACATATGAAAGATGGTCTCCAAAGCACAGATGGTACTAGTATGACGATAACCCAAAAAAATATAATGTGCCTGCTAGCTGTCTCTTGAAATCCCAAGTGCTCACTGACTCAATATGAAGGAGCTGGTAAACAAGGGGCATTTGTCCTCCCCAAACAGATCCCCTGATATAGACTTAGAGCCAAGACTCAAACCCTCCTCAAAACGGGAAACCACCATGAAGATTTAAACCCCTCTCAAGGCCCAAGCAGACTTGAATCTTCTTTTATATTTGGGTCCTTCTTCTCTCTTTTCATCACTCAGAATGAGGTTTACCATTGCAGTGAGTCCTTTCTATGACCCATCCCCATTCTTGGAAAATAGTTGTAGCTCCCTCTCTCTTACATCACATTGCTCAGAAAATACCTTGGTGGAGCCCTAGGGGGTTGCCACATACCCATGGAAAGGCAACAAGATGGCAATTCAAAGAAATAGTCCTTCAGTAGAACTTTGAAGATTACAGATGTCTTCAAATCAACGTAAGAGGTGCATCATGCTTCATTAGTTGCAGTATGTATTTTATATGGAAGGATGATCTAATTCATCATAGGAATGTGGTTTTTTTTGGTGTGCATTCAATTCATTACTGTGCCTTAAAAATTGATTTAACATGCTTTAATCTATGAGTTAACATGTATAAAGTTAATGTACATTGTTAAAGTTCTAATAGTGTGTTAGATAAATTTTATTAGATGAATATCTGAAACGTAAGAACACGTCTGAAAATCAGCGGGGAAAGACCAAACTAACCAAAATGTTTTTCTCTGTGAGCACCCTTCATTGGCATCTCCTTCAACTCAAAATATTGAGCATTTACAAACATCCTTGACCAGAATAAAATTTGAACTTTATTGTGATAGATTTTATCAGGTCTTGACTTAAGGACTTGGACTTGCTAAATGAATTCTGCAGAATATGGAAAGAAAGTTTATTAAGCATCCCAATTTTTAGAGTGGCGAAAGAGGAAGTGAAAAATTGTGTTCGTCTATGAAAACATCGTAGTTGTTTGTGTCAATGAAAATTTGCATTTCGGTGATGCATTCGCTAAAAACGCAGGGCCCAATATTTAGAGCGATTAATGCCAAGTGCATTAATCGCGCTGACCGGTTTGTTCAGAGGCACTAATATGGTTAGTACTGCTGAATATATGCAAGTGCCGCCGCGTTCCGGGGACAGAGCAGGGGCGGCGATATTCAGCTGCTGACAGATTATCCCTCTGCGGCAAAAGTTAGACACAATAAAGGCTGTCCTAACTCTCACTGCCAAAGCTAAATGGGCAGCAGCTGAAAATCGCCACTGACCGGTTAGCTTCTGTGCTGTCCTGTTGACCCAAATATTTAGTGCTGGTGGTCGACTATGGCTTTGGCAGTGA
Source organism: Ichthyophis bannanicus (assembly GCA_033557465.1). Classification (NCBI taxonomy): domain Eukaryota; kingdom Metazoa; phylum Chordata; class Amphibia; order Gymnophiona; family Ichthyophiidae; genus Ichthyophis; species Ichthyophis bannanicus. The sequence continues at coordinate 109,209,635 of CM066049.1, read as the reverse complement.
ATATCCAGATCTAAGGTTCAGTGGCGATGGCTAGCCTCTGCTGCTTCCGCCGAATATCTGACCCGCAGATTTCACATTAATAATGACCAGTAAGTTTGTAAACCATTCAAACTTCAGTAAATTACATTTGTATTTTAAGTACATTGTTGGAATGTTAAGTCTAATCGCTTGGTGATGGCTGGGGTTAACCAAAAGTCCTATTTATAGTTTGAGTATTTGTTACATTGATAATCTTATAGATTTGAATTAAAACATTTTTAGTTCATTTTTCACTTTCCACACTCGGTTTCAAAGCATTTCCTTGTCCCAGAAGGCTTACAATCTAAGGGCTAAATTTACTGAAGCGTGCTATAGTGTTAGTGCATACTAATGCACATTAACATGTCGCCCAGGTGTTCTATAGTAAATTCGAGGCAATGGAGGACTAAGTGGCTTGCCCAAAGTCACAAGGCATATTGATTGATTGAGAGATGTAGGATTTGAACCCTGGCTTTCTTGATTCTCAGTTCACTGCTTAAGCCAGTAGGCCACTTATCCTCTCCACTCTTGGTGAAACCAATATATACCTAACAATTTTTCAGGCTTTTCGCTGCTAAAATGATTGTTTTTCCTAGATTACTAACCGAGGAGAAGCCCATCTGGAGCTGAATGCATTCCGCAGGAAGCATGACTGTGCACTTGTCATCTCCGGAGATTCCCTGGAGGTAAGGCCAAAAGGTTTCTTGCCCATCCTGCAAAATGAAGATTATTATATACTCTAGTGCCCTTTAAATATGGTTCCCCTGACTTTTCCATCAATTGCTTGTTGGAATTTGTAGCAAAGGATAAAACCCCTGAAGGTGTGGATAGGACATGATGCCTCCCATCAGGCCATTGGGAATAAATACACAATTTTTGACAATGCCTCTGTTTCTGAAGATTACGCAGGTAATTTGTACCTGCAGACTTGGCACCAACTTTGAAAACTGCCAAAGGGAAAAGTGCCCATATGAAATAGCACCTCCTTTTTGTGTGGGTGCTTTTGTCTGAGTACCAAAATGTGTATATGCTTGCTAATTCAAAACAGTTTGTGCTTATCTTCCATCCCTGCCCCCAGGAAAACATTTCCCTATTTTAACGTAGTTTAGGACAACTATCCAGAAGGTCACCCATGAGTCAGCACAGACTCTACTGCACTTAATAATATATAGAAAAGGCAGCTTTCACGAGCTCATTTCTGCTAGTAAAACACTGTTTTTTACCTGTGGACTTAGCTATGGAAATTTCCGTTCCAATGAAATGGAAGCTAAAAAATAATAACACCCAAAATTTAAAAAGAATAAGACTTTCTATTTGCTTGGAAAGATCTCAGATTCTGCATCTGATGAATCTCTAGACCAGAGGATCCCAAACCTGACCCGGGGAATGCCCAGCCAGTCAGGTTTTCTGGATATCAGCAACGAATATTCTTGAGAGAAATTTTCATGCAGTGGAGGTCATTTTAAAAGTCTGAAGATGTGCCCGTGGGCAGTGAATTCACAGACACGTATCCAAAGTCATTTTACTAATCACATTTAGAGACATTTCCAGTGTGGGGATGTCCAAGTTGTTGGGGTGTGTGTCTGGGGAGGTGCAATGAACTTGGATGTCTCTGTTCGATTTCAGAAATGGCGGGGACGTCTGCAGCCACATCCACGTTTTAACCTGCTGCAGGCACAAATAGGCATCAGTAAAGTGCTTGTTGTGGCCTTAAAACATCCAAAGGGTGTAGAGAAGATAGAGAATTAAATGACTAGCCGAAGATCACAAAGACCCACACTGGGATCTCAACTGTGACCATCCTGCTCCTAACCACTACTTTAACCATTAGGTTATTAGACGGCCATGTTCTGAAATGCTATTCTGGGACGTCTCTGTAGACGTCTGCATAGATGATCATATTGAGCATGTTCAGGTTTTTGCATGTCCCTGCTTTTTTTTTTCAAGACGTTCTGGCTTTGACATCCCGGATTGCACGTGGACATTCTTTGCACAGTGTGCCTTATTGCATGTAAATCTATTTCATGAATATTCATTGCAGATATTCGGAAACCTGACTGGTTAGGGGTCCCCTAGGGCAGGTTTGGGAAATGCTCTAGGCTGCTTTACTAAGGTGGTTGGGTGGAGGGAGATTCCCAAAGAACATGGCATATGGCCCACATCTCTTGAGTTTAATTTTCAAAGCATGAGGTCTTCTAATTTTGAAGTTACGTAGCTAAATTGGTCATTTTGATAATTAAGCCCGTCTGATTGCTTAAATTTAGCTGCCTACCTTCACATGCACCTAAGTTGGAGGTTAAAAAATGGTCGGAGCTAGAGAGACAATTTGGCCAGCAGAAGCAAACTCTGCACTTTGATATTTAGCACTATGTACCTAACTCTGGCGTTCCAATAGCAGGTTTAAATCTAGGGACCCAAGAGTTGGTTTTCTAGTTTTGGTGAATTTTCAGTTGAGAAGTTTGTCAGCTAAGTAAAACTCCTGGTATGTTTTGAATATGCGCCTCATGGTGATCAAAATTTAGAAATGAATGTTTTCTGTATTTCATGTGCAAAGAGGGGCGGAAACTAACCACATAAAAGGGGCTGATTTTATAGGGAACTGTGTAAATATGTGCAGCATTAATGCATGTAAGTTATGTATCTTGAAGAGCTTATGCACATGAATGGGCCCTTACGCATGCACTTGAGGCGTCATTTTTCTGTAAGCACACATGCAAGTGCTATCGCACGCACTTTCAGCGTGGGTGTGCACAGGACTGGAGTTTGGGTGGTGCATAAATTGACTCGTGCAAGAAATAAAATTCTGGAACTTGCATGCATTTTGGAATAATCTAGGTGTGAGCATTTGCACTTGCCTTAGTGCAGGTCTAAATGCCTGTTCCTAGATTTTTTACACCACTTCTAAAGAATGTAAGTCATGTAAAAATCTAGGTGTGGGCACTTCAGAATTGGCCTTGTACATCCAGGGCCGTGGAATGCCCACTGCCTGCACTAACTCTGCCTCCGAACTGCTGCTTCCCATCCCCGTCTAAGTCTTCCCATGCAAACTCCTTGTTCGTACGGGGAGGCTTAGTTGGGGATGGCAAGGGGGACGTAGGACAGAACAGACCATATAGTCAATGAGAGGAAAGAGAGTGGAATGAGGGAAGGCCACAAAAATTATCCAGATAGTGTCAATCTTCAATTACAATATGGAGGTACAGCAGCAGTGTGATGACCATGTGTTACCTATATTAAGTGCTATTGAATATAGATATTAATTTAAATACCATTGATTAGATTAACATGGCTGTTGCCACCGCTGACTTGTAGTCTGAAGAGAGTCAAGAAGTTTGCCAGTTTAAGTAAACTTGATAAAGGATACCACTGCTTGGAAAGCATTCAAGCTAGAGATCATCTTCTCCCTCTGAAACAGGTGTGCCTGAAATATTATGAATATGAATTCATGGAGTTAGCTTGCCAGAGTCCTGCTGTGGTGTGCTGCCGATGTGCTCCAACCCAGAAGGCCCAGATCGTGCGGTTGCTACAAGAACGAACTAAAAAACTTACCTGTGCAGTAGGTGAGTTTCCCCAGAACAGTTGTAAAATATTGTATCCCCTTTCTTGCCCCAATGCCAAGACAACAGAAATCTAGTACCTAGTGCACACCAGAAAGAGCAGATGAGCCGCTAAGCTTCACCTGGGGTATCTGCTGTCTTTCTCATGGCTTGATAAGAGCTGGTAGACGTAGTTATGATCCTCACTAACTCCCTGGGGAGTTCGGTTTGAAGTTCAGCTTGCAGATTTTTGGTTACAAAGAGAAATGCCCTACTGTTTTCCCTTTGAAAATTTGATCCAATATTCACACGGTGGTCCCTAAATTTTTCCTAAGACAGACTGTTTCACAGGACTCTTTCATTTGGTTTTCTGACTTACCCATAGGTGATGGGGGAAACGACGTCAGCATGATCCAGGAAGCCGACTGTGGTGTGGGAGTTGAAGGAAAGGTGAGACTACACTACCTTTATATTTATTTGAAAATATTTTAACCAGCAAGCAGTATTAACAAATAAAGTTTGGTGGCCAAAAGTTTATTCTGTATTATTAGCCTGTCTTGTATTAGTTTAAAACTCTTGGGGTGTTTAGGTTCAGCTATTGCCATGTGTTAGGACTTCACATTGCAGGGAGGAGTGGTGGATAGAGATTTCCTAGTCTTTCATGTGTGTGTGGTTTTATAGCATTGCATGCTGAAAGGGTAGAAATTCATAACTTATTTTTCTGCAGTTTTGTGAGAAATGCCAAGGCAATTTGCTTAGGGACATGGCATGTGTTACTGACGTCTGTTAACCAGTCAGCACAACTGATTGCAAGTTGTGTATCAGTCTTTATGTAATTTATATACATTTCAGTCAAAAGTCATTCCAGAATATCATAGATACCATAGGGCATTATTTCTTGAGTCCATGCTAGAGTTGCATGCAGATGCCTGATGCAAATTCATTGTGAGTGTCCAGTAGCCTAGACTGGCAAAGGGATAACTTATTAACAGCCTGAGAAAAGACGTTAGATCTCCAGGTAGTGGCCCATAGCAAGGAAAGCCTTCCTCTCTCATTTCTTGTTTTTGATGGATTCCTGTTTTAGGAAGGGAAACAAGCATCCCTAGCTGCAGATTTCTCAGTCACTCAGTTCAAACACCTGGGCAGACTACTGATGGTCCATGGAAGAAACAGCTACAAACGGTCCGCAGCCCTCAGTCAGTTTGTGATCCACAGGAGCTTGTGCATCAGTACTATGCAGGTAATCCTTGTCATCTCATTGGGATTATTACGGGAATTCTTGTGTTGAACTTGCAAGCCAAGTGGCAATCAGTTTATTAGAAGAGGAGTGCAGTAAAAGTTGAATCTTGGACTTACAGGGGTTCTTAGCCCATTCCTTGGGACAACACCTAGCCTGTCAGATTTACCATAATGAATATGCATGAGAGAGATTTGCATACACCGCCTTTTATATGCAAATATTTCTGACTAGATGTGTCCCAAGGGCTGGGTTGAGAGCCACTGACTTAGGTGCCCTATGACATTAGTCTCTCTATGTGGGCAGGCCAAACAAATGCACCTATTCCAAGCCTATTTTGTAAAAACACATTAGTGCCTATGTGTTTTATAAAATATTAAGACACATCCTGCAGAAATCACAGATAAAATGAAGCCACAGACATTGACACCAGCTTGGGAACACATACACTTATCCGTCGTAACGCCACCCAAACCTCTCCCTGGGTCTCGTCAAAGTGTACGCGTTCTCATCATTGCGCATATTTTTCCATCTGGTATAACTTTATCAGCAGCATTTTACATGCATGTACTGTCGTCTGCACATAAATGACTTAAATGTACTTTTATCCTTCACGTTCATCTCCTACTGCTGGGCTTTGTCCATTAGGAACTGAAGACCTATCTGCACTCTTCCCAAGAATGAGGAGGGGGGACAGGTTTCTGGTGCTTCCTGCAACCTATAAATTGGCACTCCACCTCCCCCCCCCATCTAAAGATAGTAGAGTTTGCTTTTGGGGTCCCTCCCCCCAAATGTTAGCATGCCCCATGCCATACTTGTCATGCTTACTATATTGCACCGACCCTGCTTGACCTTGTCTTGAGCCAGTGAAACTGCACTTTGCTTTAATCTTGCTGGATATTTCCCTAAGTTCAGCTGAAGATAAAGGATGACTTTTTTTAAAAAACACCTTTCAGAAGTAGATCCCAAGAGTTAGTCCTGCCTCAAAGGGGCAGGCGAGAGAGGAGACTAACTGGGGCGCCAACATGCCTTTGCTGGGAGCAGGTTGCCGGTACACCATTCGATGACTTCCATTATAGAAGCAATACGGAGTATAAGTCCTCACATCAAAGGCAGAACCCTGGTAGCGACCACATCATCATAGGGCCTCCCTTCACCCCGCAGCTGACTGGAACTGTGGAGAAAAGTCCCTGCCACCCCTTGGACTATTCAGGGTGCCAGAAGTCCGGGTGCAAGCTCACTTTTCTTGATGCACTCATGCATTACTGTAATAGAAACGGAAAAGCCCATGGCACAGTATCTAAGAACGAAGACAAGTTTTAGTGGTTTACATAAATAAAAACATTTGCCTACATTCATCAGTTCTTTGAAAATTGCTCTCCATGATTGATACTAAAAGTCCATGCGTTACGCCACACCCTAGTGGCACTGGGCCGGGAGCATTCTCAGGGTCACGTTTAGGTTGCATGAGGACAAGTATGCACACAGATAGCATTTCCAGAATTTGGTGTGCATTTTTCCAGACTTTGTATTCACAACAGGTTTGAAACCAAAAGCATCAAGGGCAGTGGGACAGCTTTTTGGCTGAATGGGCCAAACAAATCAATTTCCAGCCCTGCCCCCATGTCCTTTAATTGCAGGTGCTATGTTGAGCAAAATATTGGTGGGGCCATGTCTCCCTGTGGCCCATCCCATTCCACTGCCTTTGAAAAGCATTTTGCTTTGAGAAACTGTGAAAACGCCAGCAGGTAATGAGACCTCTGTCTCTGTCTTTCAACAGTTTGAAAACTTCCCCACTGCTAATAGGTAGAGGGAGTAATTTTGGATATTTCCCATGCCCGCTATCCTCATTCCCTTACATTCAGGAACAGAGGAAATCAACACACACAATGTTTAAAGACCAGTAAACTATTTTTATTCATTTATACATTCATGTTATTAAAAAAAAATCCATTACCACACTGCCGATTCTTAACATTAGTATTAAGGTTCTACAAATAGCCGACTTTGTAAACAGAAGGAAACTGCACAATTGAGGTGCTGACAGAAACCATCATAGGGTGACTAATACAGTCAACAGAAGGAAATTCTTTCTTCTAAACACAATGTCAGATAAAGTAAACAGAAATATAGATGTGAGTTTGTACCAAGGTTGCCACCTACGATAAGATGAATAAATGAACACTTTGAAAGTTTGGATAATTGTGCCCAAAAGTAGATAAATGCAGTATGTGCCCTCGAGTCAGCACTGACCCCTAGTCACCCAGCAGCTCCTGAGTTTCTTGGCAGTGTGACCGGAAGTAGATTGCCAGGCCTTTCTTCCGAGGCAATGGAGGGTTAAGTAACTTGCCCATGGTGACAAGCAGTGCTAGTGGGAATCGAACCCTGGTCTCTTGGATACCAAGCCAGTGCTCTAAGCACTAGGCTGCTACACAATCTACGATAAGATAAATAAACAAACACTTTGAAAGTTTAGATAATTGTGCCAAAAAGTATATCAGGTTTTTTATTCAACACGAGATAGCAGATGTTGAGAGATTGAGACAAGAGGGAGGTTCATTCCTGTCATGGTATAATGCAAGACAAACCCACTGGGCGACACTTCCCCTTGGGAGAGAGATATGTGCCTGGATGCATTAAGTAACAGATAGATGGAGAGAGATGAAGATAATTGACATACTCGTAACCTTAATATAACAGAAGATCCTATAAAATAAAATCTTTAAGAATAGAAATTTAACTAGCTGATACCATCTGACGCTAATGTAAAGTGATAGCAAAACATTCTCTTAATGACATCCTATTTTTATTTGGTTAACTCTATAGGTTCACACCTTTAAACCAAACACTAATATCAAAATATCTGGATTGGAGAAGTAGCCCAATGGGTAAAGCAACAGCCTGATTACCACGGAAGGAAGGGTTTCATGCACCTTTGCGCAAATCGCTTCACTTCACCCTCCATTGCCTCAGGTTCAAACTTTGGGCTTGAATTAGCACAGGAGCCCCTTTTAGTAACACATATTAACTCTAACTATTTACCACAGGTTACATTTTGTACAATGTGAACTATTTACTGCATTTGCATGTGCTTTTGCTAATGTACTTGAGTAAATTTCACCCTTAGATGGTAAGCCCTCTGGGCGCAGATAAATAACTGCTATATTTGAAATGCAGATAAAATAAGATATACCATATTGGGATAGACCAAGGTCCATCAAGCCCAGTGTCCTGTTTCCAACAGTGGCTAATCCAGGTCACAAGTACCTGTCCGATTGCTTGCTACTTGTCCCAGGGGTAAGCAGTGGATTTCCCTAATCCATTTCAATAATGGTTCCTCCAGGAACTTGTCCAAAGTTCTTTTAAACCCAACTACACTATATGACCCTCTTGAATTACCAGTGAAAGGCATGAGCTAAATACGCGTTAAGTGGCATTTTACAAAGGACGTCCAAGTCAAATCTGGGATGTCGAGGGTGGAATGTGCAGAAAACCGGCAGGATGTCTATGCCTCCGCCTGATTTTCATAATATGGACGTCCCTGACAGCACACAGACATCCTCCTTAGGAGAGTGTGGGGAGGGGACATCCATCCCATGCAAGCTAGAATAAGGGGAGGTCCAGGCGCACAGCAAAATGGAAATGTGAGCCCTCAACCCCGTCAGTCCGTTGTCATATTGTAAAATAAAGAGAGTATTAGTGTAGCTGCTTCTCGACACTCTCCAGACATCTACTAGATACCTATTCATGCCTGGCGTAGCTATAACATTAGATGCGACACCGGATGTCCAGGACGTTTCCGATATCAGGCAGGGATGTCCAAGATCTTGGGAATGGCCCAGGTGCTCTTCTGCCACACGCTCATTCAGACTTGGATGTAATGACATCGGGGACGTCCACAGGACCTGTCTTCTAAAATGGTTCTGGAGACGTCTCCATGCTTTGGACGTCTCTAGGCCCATATCCAGATGTCCAAAGCATGAATAGGGCTTGCAAAATAACCCCCATGAAGTTTTGTGATGTGCATAATGGTTTCTGGCCTTAAATTATGACTTTGTAACTTAAAGACAGAGATAAGCAGTCAGAAAAGTATTTAGGAAAAATTTAGACATTATGGAAGTTAATGTAAAAAAAAATTGCTTTGCACCCTCAGAATGAAAAATAATTGAAACATCAAAAGCTATTTTGTTCTGGAGGCATTGTGGACTATATCGGAGGAGGGAGGGGCCTGCTTGAATTTGCATTTTCCTAAAGGGTTATGCAGGGGCTTGGAGCATGACTGGAAGGAAGGCCCCAGTCGAGGAAAAGAATTATTCATTTTAATGTTTTTCTTTTCTTGAGAATGTGCAACTTTGGTATATGATAGCTCTGTACTCAAGACCCCCAGTTTGCAGTAATTCTGAGCCATTGGCAAGTGCTGTAGAATCGCAATAAACAGCATACCAACTGCTGCAGTTGCTCCTGGTCATTGCTGATGCGCTGTAACCCTTTGGGCCACAGCTTCTATCCTCTGCCTCTCCCTGCTCCTGCTGTGTGTTCCTGCACAACCTCCACACTTGCAGCTGCATTGAGAGGAGGCATTGCTAAGGTCAGGGTTAGGTCAAAAGAGTACAAGTATGCGCATGGATTGCATTTTCAAATCGTCTGTAGAACGTACATTCTTTAGACTTGAAACTTGCTATGGTCTCTCACTTTGAGAAACTATGCAAAAGCCAGCACATAAAAAGTATTTAGCAATTACTATCATACTGTTTACAGTTGGACGATTGCCCCAGTGCTAAGTAACTGAATGTGTTCCAGGCCTTTTCCCACTTTAAACTCTCATATTCAAGAATCGAAGAAAATGGTCCAGAACCTGGAAACAAACTATATCGCAATGATAGAGTAGATCAATTTGATAGAGGGATTGCGCTCGGTTGGAGAGGGCATTGAGTTACACAGGATTAAAGTTTTGCAGGCAACAAATACACTGTAGAATCTCTATGGATAGAAATTCCATGTAAAAGGGGAAGGCAATGGCAGTGGGTTTTTACTACCGACTGCCTGGCCAGAATGAAAAGATGGATTATGATATGTTAAAAGAAATCAATAATTATAATGGGTGATTTCAATAACCCTGCAATCAGCTGGGTCAGTGTCATGACAGGACATGCTAGGGAGATAAAGTTTCTAGATGAAATAAATGACTATTTCTTGGAGCAGCTGGTTCGTAAACAGAGAAGAGGGGAAGCTATTTTGGACCTAGTCATTAGTAGAACACAGGATTTGGTGCAAGAGATAAGGGTTTTGGGGCCACTTGGCAATATGATCATAGCATGATCACATTTGATTTAATAAATGGAAGAAGGACGGCAAGGAAATCCACAGTACTACCTTTTAACTTTCAAAAGGGAGACTATAATAAAATGAGGAAAATAGTTAAGAAAAAACTAATAGGAGCAGCTGCAAAGGTTAAAAATTTACATCACGCATAGGCATTGTTTAAAACTACTATCTTGGAAGCCCAGACCAGATGTATTCCACACTTTAAGAAAAGTGGAAGGGGGGCCAAAAAACTGTCAGCATAGTTTAAAGGCGAGGTCAGAGAGGCTGTTGTTGCCAAAAAAGCATCTTTCAGGAAATGGAAAAAGGAGACAAATGGTGAACAATGAAAACAACATAAGCATTGTCAAGTTAGATGCAAGGCATTGATAAGGGAGGCAAAATAAGAATTTGAAAAAAAACTTGCCATGGAAGCAAAAACACATAATAAAAACTTTCTCAAGTACATTCATTGCAAAATACCTGTGAGAGAGTCAGCTGGACCTGGGAAGATGTATTACAACTATTTAATAAACTGAACAGAAGCAAATCACCTGGACCAGAGATTGTATGCTGCCGAGGGTGTTGAAAGAACTGAAATATGAGATTGCAGATCTACTATTACTAATCTGTGAACTATCATCTGTAGTACCTGAAGACTGGTGAATGCCATTGTAATACTAATTTTTAGAAAGTGTTCCAGGGGCGATCCAGGAAACTACAGACCGGTGAGCCTGACATCACTACCGAGCAAAATGGTAGAAACCATTATAAAGAACATCTCATGGTTTAATGGGAGAAAATCAACATTGATTTAGCCAAGGAAGATCTTGTCTTACTAATCTGTTATATGTTTTTGAAGGTTTGAAAAAACAGGTAGATAAAGGTGAGTCAGTTGATTGTGTATCTGGATTTTCAGAGAGCCCTTGACAAAGTCCCTCGTGAGAGACTTTTCGAAAATTAAAAAGTCATGGGATAGAAGACTGTGTACTATTATGGATCAGGAGCTGGTTGAAAGATAGAAAGCAGAGGGTAAGGCTAAATGGCCAATTTTCCCAATGAAGAAATTGAATAGTGGAGTACCGCAGGGATCTGTGCTGGGTCCGCTGCTTTTTGACATATTCATAAATGGCCTGGAAATGGGAATAATGAGTGAGGTGATCAAATTTGCAGATGACACAAAATTATTCAAAGTTGTTAAAATGCAAGAGGATCCTGATAAACTGGAAGATTGGACAGTCAAATGACAGATGAAATTTAATGTGGACAAGTGCAAAGATACACAACTAGGAAGGAACAACCTAAACTATGGTTACACGATGAAAGGTTCCACATTAGGAAGCACCACCCAGGAAAAAGATTGACGTCACCATGGATAACATGTTGAAATCTTCCGGTCAGTGTGCGGCGGTGGCCAAGAAAGCAAATAGAATGCTAGGAATTATAAGGAAAGGAAAGGAATGGAGAATGAAACAAAGGATATTATAATGCCTCTGTATTGTTCCATAGTGTGACTGCACCTTGAATATTGTGTGCAATTCTGGTCACCATATTATAAAAAGCATATAGCGGAATTAAAAAAGGTACAGAGAAAAGCCGCCAAAATGGTAAAGGATATGAAGGGTACCCCTATGAGGAAAGGCTTAAAACGTTAGGGCTCTTCAACCTGGAAAAGAGATGGCTGAGGGGAAATATGATAGAGGTCTATAAATTAGTGAATGGAGTAGAACGGGTACACGTAGATCAATTGTTTATAACATCAAAAAGTATAAAGACTAGGGGACATACAGTGAAGCTGTAATGTAACCCGTTTAATTTGTTATCGGAGGATGTGGTAAAAGCTGTTATTGTAGCTGGATTTAAAAAAGGTTTGGACAAATTCCTGGAGGAAAGGTCTATAAACCATTAATAAATAGGACCCGTGAAATCCACTGCTTGACCCAGTACAAGCATTGTGGAACCTCTGTGCCTTTTTGGGAACCTGCCAGGTACTTGTGACCTGGATTGGCCACTGCTGGAAACAGGATACTGGGTTTAATGGATGTTGGTCTGACCCAGCATGGCATATCTTATGTTCTTAAAATGGATAAAGACTCCCACTTCTCCCACACTGCGTTCTGCTATTGTTGCTACTTCCTCTCTGACCCCTAACAAACTGGCGTCTACAGTCTAATATCGGTATGGATCATTCGCACTAAAATCCTGGAAACATGTTGCAAAAATTGCTTCTGAATGGTTCCGTTATTTCAGAAATGATTGTTTAGTTTTGGTTTTGTTTATAATTTATATATGTGGTGGTCTGCCTAGGTTATAGAGCGGAATATAAATGTTTTTAAATAAATAAAAAGTTGACGCAGTCTTTGCTTAACCACTATTGTTTTTGGGACCTAGTCATCATGCTTTATACACATATTTCCAATCCATAGATAACGGAGTCCCGTGGACAGTGAGGTAAAACCAGGACTGGATTCACCTGCCCTGAATAAAGGGAGTTGGCTGAGAATCCTATGCAGAAAATGAGTGTTATTGGCTAGTCAGCACCTGGCATCATGTCAACAACTTTGTCAGCTTTTTGAGTCTGTTTTGGTGCACGTCTTTGCACTGTGCATGGCATGGTTTCTCCGAAGATTAGACTGATTCACAGCCAAAATCCAATGGGCATGGGCCTCTGTGGTCCAGGATAATTTACAAGAAAACAACAAAACTCATTTGCTTTTGCTTTTGTTGTTGAAAAATTAAATGTCTGTCCTTATGAACTTTATTTTTAAAAGGAGAAGGCATTGTTTATTTGTGGTTGTTCGAAGAGTCATAAAAATGGTTAGTTATCTATAGTTCTTTAAAATTTTTAAGGGACGTGTTATCTGAAAAATGAATGACTTCTGATTCAAAGCTATAATGGGAATAAGAGCTCTTATATGACCTGAATATTATATAGACCAGATACTGCAGCCTTATGAACAGAAATCAAGAAAAACCCTAACTGGGATAGAAACTCTAAGCAAAATACAATTTAATTTAGCTTTTGTCTCAAGACAACTGAGCTGAAGAACTCCCACTGACCTGCGGGTCACTTTGTGGAAGCTCTGCGGAATTCCGGATCTTCTTTTCTACCTCCTCCAGACACGGCAGTGCGAGAAACCGACAGTGACCTCTTGGACCCCTGCAGAGGCAGCAGCCAGAGGAAGAGAAAGCAGTCGGCTTCTAGCATACACAAACACTTTCCCTTTCTCTTGTTTCAGCCTTAGCAGATACATGCAGCGCTAGGAAGGGCTAGTGAAGGCCACGGCTGGACTCTGTAAGCTAGCTCCTCTCTCAGGAAATGTCGTCTCACCGGTTGCATTGCTTTGCTTTGATCTCATCAGAAACATTAATCCTCATTGATTGCTCTTGACCTTCAAAATCTAAGAAAAAAATATTATTGCGGAGTTTTTGCGGATTAATGCCATAATCATAATCATGGTCATGCCAGTGTCCTTAAGTACAACGCATCATTTTTTAAAGATGCCCCAGCATCCTAGGCATCAGTGATTAATGTGGACTCTGAATCTTGCCATTATGTTTTCCCATACCGTGATGACTGAAGCGGTCACTGGCCCCCCGCTCCCCCTGGAGCACCCCAAGCCCAGTTGATAGAGGGAAGAGGAGCACAGCAGCTCAGCCACCAGACTGAAACATTTTTAAGTTTGAGCCACTGGTCAAACAGTGGTTTTGAAATGGACCTGCGCAGTACTGTCTAGATTTTGGAGCTATTTCCTCTGTTTTTTCAGGATGAGCATGGAAGAACTGTGCTTCCTTTCCGTAACCCTGTGTTCTCTGGCCCACTCTACTGCAGGCTCCAGGAGCTGTTAGAGACGTGGGCTGAGAAAGCAAGATCTAGCAGCTCCCCTTCAGAATGCAAAGGAATACTCCCAGATTCTCTCTACAGCGTCAGATCATTATGATTGACTGCACTGGACTGCTGCTTTAATTTCATCCATCCCTTTACTAAGGAAAATCTTAGCTTAAAGTGCGAGATTTGTGTTGTACCTTCCCATTTATGTCAACCTGAAATTAATTTGGGAAAGGGTAATCTAGGTGATTATCAGAGATTAACCCCAATCTCCAGGAACATGCAGGAATGAGTCTTCACACGTGGGTACGTCGGCGCCGACAGAGCCCGCACGGAAAATGCTCCCCAGCATCCAATCAGAAGCCTTTGGGAGCATCTCCCGCGCCTGCGCGGTGACTTCCCGCCCCTCCAACAGTCTCTCCTCAGTTTTCATTTTTCTGCGGAGCCTACAGGACGTACCTTCCTGTAACTGCTGAAACCTTTTTTTCTTATATCCTATATCCTTAACTTTTTTCTTGTTGTGTGCGGTCTCGGCGTCTTCCCCGTTGATACCGGTCCCTCCGGTGTCTGTCTCTCTTTTCCCTCGTCAAATTTTCTTTGGTTTATCCTTAAGGCCTACTAGGCCCCCTTTTTTTCCACATGGAGCCTTCATCCCCCTTGAAGTGCCCCCACTGTGGAGACTTGGTTTTCTTTTTGGACTCCAAGGCCTGGTGTATATCATGTTTGGGCCCTGACCCCTTTTCCCCGGGTCCATGGGGCCTTAGCGTCGGGAGAAGACCTTCCCATTTTCGGGTATCCCTCGATACCGTTTTTCCTCCTCGGGTGAGGGCCTCGGTTTATTCTTCTCTCCAGGATCAGGTAACCCACAAACAGTCTGTTAAGACTAGCCGATCCTTGAAGGGCAAGTCTCATGCCCAGCATGATGACGGCTCCGGCCTTGCCCTCAAGACCACATCGGCAATAAAACCCCGGCGGGAGTCCTCAGGCTCCAAAGCATTTACAGGGTTTCAGGTTGTTCCTGGGGTTCACTCCTCACAGAACATACCTGAGCCATGCTCGGGGGTGGTATCCGCTTCGGGCTGTACCGATTCCCCGGCATCGGCACCGGTGTCAAGTGCTCCACTCCTCACCGAGGATCGTCAGCTGGTGTTCTCGGTGCCTTCGGGGCCTATCGATTCGATCCAGACTAGCTTTCCTGCACCCCAGCCATGCGCGGGGTTGGCACCGGCTCCTCCGGCGTCGACGTCGAGTCCTTCACTCGCCGCCGGGGACAGCGGTCGGGCTTCGAGCGGTACCGCTCCCCCGGCATCGGCACTGGTGTCGAGGGGCCCACCCCTCACCGAGGATTGTTGTCTGGCACCCTCGATACCTTCGGGGCCGGCCGGTTCGACCCCGACTGGCGTGCCTGCATCCCAGCCATGCGCGGGGTTGGCACCGTCTTCGAGCGGTTCCGCCCCCCCGGCATCGGCACCGGGGTTGAGTGCTCCACTCTTCACCGGGGGTCGGCATCCGGTGTCCTCGGTAACCCCGGGTCCGGTTGACCCGACCCGGGCGGGCTCTTCGGCCTCCCAGCCTTGCGCGGAGGTGGTGCCGCCCGGGGGTGGTGCCGGACCCTCGGCATTGCCACGAGTGTCGAGTGCTCCGCTCTCCACTAGGGTTTGCCCTATGTAACCCCCAGTACCTTTGGGCCCGATCGACAGGGATTTAGGTAGCGGGCCCGTATTCGGGCCGGCCGCGGAGCGAATGCCAGCTTCCCGCGATGCCGCTACCCCGGCATCGGATGTCCCACCCTTCACCGGGATTCGTCACTGGGTTGCCTGGTCAGAGCTGATCATTACGCCCTGGGTGGGCGTCCATCTCCCTTTGTGGGGGGTACCGGCTTCGGACGGTGCCGATACCTCGGCGTCGGGGCCGGTGCCGAGTGTTCCTCACATTCCAGGGCATCGTCTTCGGACGTCCGCGGTGCCTCCAGCTCCAACTGCTCAGACCCCGGTCGTCTCTCTTGTGGGGGTGTCGCAGATACCACCACCGACGTCGGTGCCTTCTCGGCGTGCATCGATAGCCTCGTTTACTTCGATGCCCAGTCTTGAATCAATCTCCAGTCTGGATACTTTGGTTACGGCATCGCCGATGCCACCTCCGATGTCGGTATCTTCTCGGCATGCACCGAGAGCTTCGCCCTCTTCGATGCCCAGTCTAGAATCAATCTCTAGTCTGGAGGATTCGATTCTGACGCGGTGGGAAACCAGGCCAGGTCGTCTCCGACTACACAGTACCGAGGGTAGTCTTCAAAGCCCTATGGTTAGGCCGGTGCCCTTGCGGCAACCCTCGCTACCTTCCCCGCTGCTCCTTCGGTGCCATCGCTTCTTTCGATGCCTAGCTTGGAATCGATACCGGGTGCTGATGGGGCAATACTGACGGCCGCGAATCGGAGCTGTCAGTACCGCCCCCCATATGATAGAATTTTTTCTCTGCTCCAGTCCCGTGGGTCTTCTGGTGTCCACGACCCTCATTCGGCCTCGGCCGACCCGGGAATGGCTTCTCTCGGAGATCCTTCATTTCCGAAGTTTCTCCTTGACATGGCTACTTTTCTTGCCATTCCTATTTCTGGCCCTGCTCCGGCCCAAGTTTCGGCCGAACAGGGGACCGTCATGCTTCCTTTGCACCATTGGTCCTCCTTCTGAGGATTTGGGAATCACCTTTGAAGGTCCCTGTGCCCTCTGCAGCCATGAATGTTCTGTATCAGGTGCCTCCCTCTCTGGGGTTTCAGAGCAACCAGCTTCCGCATCATTCCCTTGTAGCCAGAAATAAGAAGAAACACTCTTCTTATCCGCCAGGTCGTGCATCTAAAGTACTTGATGCCTTTGGCCGTCAAACCTTCCACACTTCTATGTTGGCTTCCAGAATCGTTTCATATATATTTTATGAGTCTTACGCTTCAGGAGGTCACAGAGAAATTATCTCTTCTGTCCCCCTTCTTGTCGGAACCTAAGGCCTCTGACTATTCCTTGCTTCTTAATCATAGCAGGGACATCTCTTGGTTTCTTTCCCGTGCTTCCCTAGACTCCTTTGAGTCTGTTAGCAGATCCTTGGCTATCGCCATTGGAGCACGTCGTACTGCGTGGCTGCAAGCTTCTGGCTTGAACAGAAGGGCACAACATACACTGGGTAACTCTCCTTGCACTGGAGAACATCTCTTCAATAGGGAGGCTTTACGTCAGGTTGCTCACTGCTCCACTGACTTCCCTGGCTATGGAGACCATCCCAAGCCTCCTTTTTCCCTGGGACGTGGGAAATGTCCTATGAACCCTTCCCTCCCGAAGAGGAGGAGGGTTCACCCTTCTTCTGCCCACTCCTCTGGTGTACCCGAGCGAGGGACATCTCCTCCTAGCCTGAAGTCTCCAGGCTCAAACCGGTCTACTCGTACCAGCACCCATAGGTTCCGGCAGGGTGTGCCATACAGTTAACCTCTCCTCTGTAGAGGTTTCTTTTTCTCAAACCCTACGCTGGGGTTTTTTTTTTCCTTTTTCCAGTATGCTATGCCCCTGGTATGTTCCTCCATGGGTCACTGGCTTCTCCCATTCTTCTACCTTGAAGGGAGGTTGCATCTATCCCAGGATAGTTTCGGTCCCCACTTGGACTTTTCTCCTTCAGCGGACTTACCACGTGGTGGGTCCCTTTCCTGATCCCTCTCTTCCAGGTTTTTCCCCTGTTTGAGTCAGTGCAATGCTGAAATACTTCTTTTTCTTTCCAGCGTAGTCTGGTTGTCTTCCTCCAACGCATATTCTGAACGACTCATCGGGCAGGGACGGAGTCTCCGCCACCCCTGCCTGGTTTCTCTCTGTCCTTATACAGGAGAATCCCCTCTATGGTTTTGTCCAGCTGTTGTCGGTTTATCTTGTACTTCTCTCGTGCAATGCACTCTGCATTCGGAAAAGTTTCTTATTAGCCCTTGCCACAGAGCATCGATCTTAATCTCTGCGGGTTTTTTTTATTGCGGGAGATAGGTTCCTTGGCTTGAATGTCCACAGAGCTCTCTTTCCATCCGGAATATACCCCTGCTTCTCAGGCAGGGAGCCACAATATCTCTTCCGATGGGTTCACCCCTATTGTTGGACCGTCACATTCCCCGTGTGAGGGTCTTCTCTGTGGCTCCGTGGCAGGCATGCCGTCTTAAGATTATTTCGTGTATGCCTTCCGTATGCATATCTATATGCATATATCTATATATATCTATATATATCTATATATGTATGCACATGTCAGGAGCTGTTCATAGTACCCTATGTCATGCCTCCCCCCCATGACTGTCGGTGCTTAGGTTTATTTTTTTTTTCTATGAGGTCCAGACAGTCACCTTGCCTGGTTTCATCTGGCTCAGTGACTGGGACTGGTTTTTTCTGACCACTACTGCTGTGACGTCAACAGCTTCTATTTTTTGTTATACATCTCCCTGTCTATGCAGCCTTCTCTTCGGTCCTCCTTGGGAATGGGGGTTTTTTTCTCCATAACCCCTCTTCCCTCCCGGACTGAACCAAATTACCAGATCGGTCAGTTACCTTTGTTTTAAGTCCTCACTGTTGATGACTCCATGCCTGAACGAGTCCCAGCTTTCCCGTAAAAGCCTCCCTGTGGAGACCTGCCGATCTTCTCCTACCCTGGTGGACACCTGGGTCCTCTCCCAATTCCAGTCTGGGCCTTCTCCTCGCTGCTGTGGAGTTTTCCTGAAGATTCTGCCACTGCGTCTACTGTCTACTTCCAGTAGGTAAGCTCTACCTTGTCAGTTCATTAAATTTTAATGCTGCTTGTCATGCCTTCTAAAGACTTTTCCCTGTAGTCTTTAGTTTCGCTGTTCCTCTACAGCTCCGCTCTACTCAACTCCTACCCCCCATCCCTCTGGGGATGCCGGGGATCCAAGTTGGTAAATGCCATCCTGTCCGGGATACGCATTTTATGGGATCTTCCCTGGCATCCTTAGCTAGGGAGTCCCCACGTGTGAAGACTCATTCCTGCTTGTTCCTGGAGATAGCAGTTACTTACCTGTAACAGGTGATCTCCGGAACAGCAGGAATTAGTCTTCACAACCCACCCGCCTCCCCTAGGAGTTGTATCTGTCTATTTCCCCTTCCTCTTCTCTCCTTATGTCTCAGCTATGAAACCCAACTGAGAAGAGACTGTTGGAGGGGCGGGAAGTCACCGCGCAGGCGCGGGAGATGCTCCCAAAGGCTTCTGATTGGATGCTGGGGAGCATTTTCCGTGCGGGCTCCGTCAGCGCCGACGTACCCATGTGTGAAGACTAATTCCTGCTGTTCCGGAGATCACCTGTTACAGGTAAGTAACTGTGCTTTCTCCTTGGACAAGCAGGATGTGTCAGCCACACCTGGTGACGTCATCCGACGGTGCCGTGACGGAAGTGCTGTCTAGAGCTCAGAGTTTCTGAGCATGTGCGAATGGCCCCACCTCCCCAGCCCGCCCCTAGCCAGATCAGTTCTTTTTCTTCCGCCTTGCCTCAAGACGGATGTTCAGCTCTCTCTGAAAGAATCAACAGAATTTTCCAATCTACTACAATGCCGGGATTCAAAAAATGCCCACAATGCAGCCGCAAGATGAACTCTACTGATACTCACCGGTGCTGCATTCGTTGCCTCGGAGCATCTCACAATGTTGCGGACTGTGCCGCCTGCTCCAAGATATACCCCAGGGCCATAAAGCACAGGGGACATACTCTCAAGGACTACCTCGCATCCACACCGGACTCCGGTTCCACTTCTAAGGACTCCTCAGCTACCAAGAAGAAAGGCTTTAAAAAGAAGTCTGCGTCCAAATCAGCCGACAAAGGACTGCTCGATGCGGCTTCTGCTCCAGCACGGGATGCGCCCTGCAGGGCCTCCATCTCCGGCCGTTCTGAGCTGCTCCTCAACTCCTCGCAAGCCCATGAAGTGTTTTCGGTGAGTACACCGGCTCACGCAGCTGTTTCCAGCGCCCCAGAGTCATTGGCGGCCGGGCAAGATGGCGCCTGCATCGTGGCCCAGAGTAGCTCCGCCCTCCGGCCTCTCATTGGCTCTGCCTGCCAGGTATCCCCTAGCTCCGCCCACCCGAGCAGAGGGAACCCTTCTACCTGCCCCGACATCTCTGACTCACCACGTCGGCGCGGGGAGTCCCCACTACAAGGGACCTATGACGTTTCCAGCCCGCGCCAATGCAGGGAATCCCCCTCGCGTTCAAGCCATTGGCGCGGAAGAGAGAAAAGCCGTCGGAGCGGATCCGCAGAAAGCGCAGGCAGGAGCACGGATCGAGCCCACGGCTCCAACAGACATAAGATAAGATGCTGCAGCAGCTCAAACAGCAATGGCGGGCACAGAACCGACCGGGACGGCGGCTCCAACACACGCCACAAGCGCAGAACTAGAGGCAACAAGAGGCAGTGCTCATCCAGCTCGGCCTCTTTTTTTACTTCTCATGTGTGACTTCTCAATCATGAAATCTGTTCTTCCTCCAGAATAACCTGGGACAAGCTTGGAGTTAAGCTGAGATAACCAGACTCCGTTCATGGAGGAACATGATCTAAAAGTGTATATAGATCACAAAGGTCCAGATTGTTTTTCTGCTTATCAGCCCAACCCATGTTTTATTCTAGTATTGTGTAATATTCAATTTAGTTTTATGGGGTAACTTTTAGTAAGGTGTACACATGCATAAAATTACCCTGGAGTCCAAAACAATACAAAGCTCTTGGGCTGCTCTTTTGACACAGAACTTAGGCGTACATATACTGCAACTGTGGTGTGCTCTGTTAGGGGGATGCACAGCATGTTCCCAGTAGATAATATACCTAGGGCCAGCCCATCCATTAGGCGGCTGCCTAGGGTGACAGACCGTGGTGGCGGTTGCTACCCCAACCCCCCAGGATTAGCAGCTGAACTGCTGTCTCAGGGCCATGGTAGGCTTTAAAACGTACACGCATGTGTGCGCTGTTCTGGGCTGCAGTGCCTGCCCTCCCCCCCAAGAAAGTTGCATCAGATGGGAAGCAGGAGCGGCAGGACATGAGCACGCATGTGCGCGGGCACTTCAAGGCAGGACAGAGGGTGCAGTCTTTTGGGGTGGGGGGGCAGCAGCATGGAGGGTCTGCCTAGGGCGACAGAAACCCTCATGCCGCCAGTGAATATACCAAAATTGCAGAGAGCATGTCCTGGCAGCATCGCAGATGCACATAACGGCACTCATTGAGGTGTTATCTGCACCTATGCTGTCTGCAACTTTGACCGTCACCATGTGCTGTCAATGCCTGTAGTAACTGCATGTTGCAGACATGTCCCCACTCTACCCATTTCCCTCAGTTTGTGCAAACAACACAGAAAATTGTGGCACTATTAATGCGGCTGGATAGCACGCACTGCTGCATTAACAGGTAGTGCAGTTTAAGATGTTCCACTCAAGTTTTTGTGGTTATCTGCTCTTATTTTGCCTTACCCTCCCATCTTCTCTACATCCTCTGGATATTTTGCAGCTAAAATGAGCACTTTGCAGATGTCTGAAATTGAGCGGAGACATTTAAGTCCATTGCACCGCCCCCCTGCCTACTTGGATGTTGCTGCTCCAGACATCTTTAAAACCATTTGTGAAATAGCTCCGGGGACATCTCTATGGTTTGGACATGTGCATATACATTTGTGGATGTCCAAATCATGGTTAGGGCTTTTAAAATGACCCTCATAGGTGTCTGCTTGACCTCTCAACCCTGTCCTCTTGACCTCTGTTATAAATTGACTCTCCTAGTGGAGGAGTAGCCTAATGGTTTAGAGCACTGGCTTGGGGAACCAAGAGACCAGGATATGATTCCCACTAGCAGTCCTTGTGACCTTCGACAAGTCACTTAACCCTTCATTGCCTCAGAAAAATCCAAGTTATCAGTGTCCCTGTTTACATTGTAACTTAAACTTGGTTATGTACATTAAACACTTTGACTGAAATAATAAAACGGTATAAAAAACCCTATCAAATAAATAAATAGTAGGAAACATGCATGTGATTTACAGAAACTGCTGCTCCTCTACTGCTGATAGTATCTGAGAAAGCAGGTAAACTGTACCAGTTGTTTTCTTTTTAGATCTGTGGCAATTAGGATTCAAAACACACTTTTTACAATTTTTTTAATTTTTTTGCAGGCTGTTTTCTCTTCAGTATTTTACTTTGCTTCAGTTCCTCTCTACCAGGGATTCCTTATTATTGGGTAAGCAACGTTGATTTATCATTTTAACTTTATTACATAGTTTTAAAAAAATTAGGGGTATGCAAGAGTCTTTGCATCCAACATACATAGACAAGGCCCATCGATCAGCTCTGCAGGTGGAATTACAGTCTGTTCTTCTCAGTCCTTTCTTGGAGATTTTCTAAATTCGCACACTGACTATGCATGAGCCAGACTACATATAGTGTATTCCTTTGGAGCCAGAGATTCCTTTTCCATATGGTTTGGATTGTTCATTTTTTCTTTTCTTTGTGTAAGTTTTGGAAAACTTAATACATTTATTAAAAAAAAATGTAAAACCCTACATTATACATACATTGAAGTGTGAAGAAAGGAATTGCAGAACAATAAGAGCACTTTTTTAAGTGGTTTTTTTTCCTTTTTTCACTATTATGTACTAGATCCATAACTTTAATTGCAAAACACCTTTTTCAATTTTGGGCTATATCTGTAAGTTTTTAAGGGAAAACATTTTGGGTTTTATTTAGATTTGCCTATTCTGAAAGTTTAGATTGAATGGTCCAGAAGATAATAGGGGTGGGGGGGGCTTTTACGAAAAGGCACTATCTGTCAATGTGTATGCTGGTATGCACTTAAGGAATGCTGTGACACTCATTGCGGGGCCATAACATTGTGGGCTGATTCTCACACTGTGAATTGTGGTAAGGGGTGTTAGGGGTAGAGTTTGGGTATGGTCAGCACAGCACTGCACAGGGTAAAAACACTGAGCTTTGATGCTTGCACTTATTGCGAGTTTACCTAACGTCACTTTAGTAGATGGAATTAAGTGCACCTGTGCTGTTGTTATGCCACATTAGGCCACGGTTCCTCAGAGTGGAAGTCCCCGGAGGTGGAGCATAAGAAGAAAAAATCCTCAAAGACCGTCTCTGAGGATGGAAATGGAAAGAACGTGAAATCCTACCCTAGGTCCCGCAGTCCGAGGAGTCAGGGTAGGAGCGGCCTTCCAAGATGCCCCATAAGGAGTCGTCTGCTCCCACAGATCAGCCTCGGACGTCCGAGGACTTCCTCATTGAGGACTCTCCCTTGAGAGTACCGACACCAGGCCCGAAGTCATCAGTGCCCGCGTCGAAGGCTGCGGAGCCAACTGGCATGGAGACCAGAATGGCAGGCCTAGTGGCCATGCAGCGGGCATTTATGTTCAGTTCATCCAGTTCATCCACCCTGGGACCCTCGACATAGAGGGCTTCCTCGGACGTCAAACCGGTCCTCGAGCACCACCAGCCTCGAGAGAGTCCCTGTCCCCAGTCGAGGTCCCAGTCCCATTCCTTGGGACACTGGTCCTCCCTGGCGAGTGCCCACAGCTCAAACTAACAATCCTCTGGAGGTCATGCACTGCAAAGAGCAGTCCTTGACCAAGGTGATCATTCAGCATCGGATTCATACTTGGACTTCAAGTCTAAATAGGAGACAGAGGCTGGAGAGTCCATGGACACGAGGCTACACTGTGACATGCCCTTGGACTCATCTCCCCCGGCGACATGCCCCACCCGAGGACATGGCATTCCTCGATTATGTGAGGGATATGGCCAAGATTCTCACTATTGAGACCAAGGCCAAGGAGGAACTACCTGGAGTAGAAGCCGGTGTCCCAGAGAGGTTTTGGCACTTGCTCTGAGATTACAGACCTGCTATTAGTAATCTGTGAACTTTCATTAAAATCATCTGCAATACCTGAAGATTGGAGGGTCGCCAATGTAACGCCAATTTTTAAAAAGGGTTCCAGGGGTGATCCGGGAAATTACAGACCGGTGAGCCTGACGTCAGTACCGGGGAAGATGGTAGAAACCATCATAAAAGAACAAAATTGCTGAACATGTAGATAGTCATGACCTAATGGGAGACAGCCAACATGGCTTTAGACAAAGAAGATCTTGTCTTACTAATCTGTTATGTTTTTTTGAAAGTGTGAATAAACAGGTAGACAAAGGTGAGTCGGTTGATATAGTGTATCTGGACTTTCAAAAAGCCTTTGACAAGGTTCCTCATCAGAGACTTTTGGCAAAACTAAAAAGTCATGGGATAGGAGGCAATGTTCTATTGTGGATCGGGAACTGGTTAAAAGATAGAAAGCAGAGGGTAGGGCTAAATGGCCAATTTTCCCAATAGAAAAAGGTGAATAGTGGAGTACCCCAGGGATCTGTACTGGGTCCGCTACTTTGACATATTCATAAATGACCTGGAAAAGGGAATAACTAGTGAGGTTATCAAATTTGCAGATGACACAAAACTGTTTAAAGTTGTTAAAACCCAAGAGGACTGTAGAAAACTGCAGGAGGATCTGGATAAATTGGAAGACTGGGCATCCAAATGGCAGATGAAATTTAATGTGGACAAGTGCAAAGTTATGCACCTAGGAAAGAACAACCCACACTATGGTTACACGATGCAAAGTTCCACATTGGGAACCACCACCCAGGAAAAAGATTTAGGAGTCATCGTGGATAACATGTTAAAACCCTCCGCCCAGTGTGCAGCAACGGCCAAGAAAGCAAATAGAATGCTAGGTATCATAAGGAAAGGAATGGAAAATAAAACAAAGGATATAATGCCTCTGTATCGTTCCATGTTACGACCGCACCTTGAATATTGTGTGCAAACCTGGTCGCCGTATCTTAAAAAGGATATAGCGTTATTAGAAAAGGTACAGAGAAGAGCCACCAAAATGGTAAAGGGGATGGAAGGCTACTCCTATGAAGAGAGGCTGCTACAAAGGTTAGGGCTCTTCAACCTGGAAAAGAGATGGCTGAGGGGAGATATGATAGAGGTCTATAAATTAATGAATGGAGTGGAACGGGTAAACGTAGATCGATTGTTTACAATATTAGAATATAGAAAGACTAGGGGACATGTAATGAAGCTACAGGGTAAACTATTTAAGACAAATAAGAGAAAATATTTTTTCACTCAATGTGTAATCAGACTCTGGAATTTGTTACCGGAGGATGTAGTAAGAGCTGTTAGTGTAGCTGGGTTTAAAAAAGGTTTGGAGAAGTTCCTGGAGGAAAGGTCCATAAACCATTTAAAAAGGGACCCAGGATATCAATGCTTGACCCAATACAAACATTGTGGAACCTGTGTCTTTTGGGGATACTGCTAGGTACGTATGACCTAGATTGGCCACTGTTGGAAACAGGATACTGGGCTTGATGGACCTTGGTCTGACCCAGTATGGCATATCTTATGTTCTTATGTTCTCCCTGCTTTGTCCTGCAGTAGTCCTGCTAGCTCAGTGAGGAGCAAGGTTTGGTGGAGGAGAGGCCTGGTGGGTTCTCCCGGGAAGTACGAGGGTGGTGCCTGATGTAGGTGGAGGTGGAGAGACTCCAATACGAGGCACCCCAGAGGAAAACGCTTATGGTCCCAGTGCCCCCAATCCTCAGCCGCCTTCTCCTCTGCATGTGGGAAACACTGACATTGGTACGAATTGTCAGCAGGCACATTGACCCCATGTACCAGGTATGCTGAAGCCCTGGGTTCCAAAAGACCCAGCCTCCCCACAATTCCATGGTTGTGGAGTCGGCCATGCACCGGCTTAAGAGCCAAAAAACCCATTCATCGGAGGCCCAAACCTTCAATACCCTCTGCCAGAAAACCTTCAGGACTCAATGCTAGTGTGCCGAATCCAGTCCCACCAGCTCTAATTTGGCAGGTACCTGAAGGAACTGTCGAAGGAGCTTGGGGGATTCCTGGCAGGCCTTGATGGAGAACCCCTGCAGAGGTTCAAGATCCTTACCTTGACAGTAAAAGAATCTTGACGTTTCTGTCCCAAGCAGCCTATGATTGCTTCAAATCATCAGCCAGGGTGGCCGCTGCTGGTATCGGGGCACGACGTCAAACATGGCTGCAGTCACCTGACCTGGAACAATGGGTACAGGACAAACTAATGTCCCCTACATAGGTGAAAACCTATTCAGAAAGTCCATGGCAGATAAAGTAGCAGAGATAGAGACAAAGTATGTGATGAGAACCAGGCTCTCAAAGAAGTCCCCGGAGAAAAAGCCCTTCTTCCCGAGGAAGAAAGGGGGCTTTAGTAGTAGTCCGCATTTCCAGACCTTGGCCCCTCAGCAGGACCAACAACAAAAGGGCCAGGGACATGGTCCCAGAAAACAAAATCCTTGAAGCCCCAGGCACCGGCTCAGGCCGAGCCTGGGGGAAGCTTTTGACTGACTGGGCATGACCTCCACTCCCCCAAGTGGTCCTCTGCTGCTGCCCACAGGGGGGGCGCCTGGACCTCTTTGCCAACAGGTAGACAGCCATCACCACTGATACCTGGGTGCTACAAGTGGTCAAGAAGGGCTACCTCCTCCACCTAAATCAGGCACCACCTTCGTACTTCCCGGGAGAACCCACCAGGCCTCTCCTCCACCAAACCTTGCTCCTCACCGAGCTAGCAGGACTACTGCAGGACAAAGCAGGGAGAGCAAGTGCCAAAACCTCTCAGACACCGACTTCTAGTCCAGGTATTTCCTTGTCCCCAAGAGGACTAGGGGCCTAAGGCCCATCCTGGACCTGCGAGACTTCAACAATATTCCAGTCAGGGAGAAGTTCAAGATGCTCTCCCTTGGAACACTGCTGCCAGATAGGATGTGAGTGTAGGCATCCTTTAGGTCTAAGGAGCAAAGCCAAATTCACCCCAGCCACAGAAACTACCTTCAGTTCATGGTGGGGGGACAGCACTACCTAGTGGCTTCATCTCCAGGGGTCTTCACAGTGCCTTACAATGGTCACTGCCCACCTCAGTCTTCAAGGGGCCTTTGTCTTCCCTTATTTGGATGACTGACTCATAAAGGGGGACACTACTACAGAGGCACAGTGCACCACCAGATGCACCATAAATGCCCTGCAGCAACTGGGGTTTGTCATAAACTACCCCAAGTCCAGCTCAACACCTAGAGTTCATAGGGGCGCAGCTGGACACCCATCAGGCAAAAGCCTTCATCCCTCAGGAGAGGTCAGAACACCACAGTGAATAACCTGCAGAGGTGCAACGGCACAGGACACTACCTTCCCGGCTTCTCCTCCCCCTGCTGGGACACATGGCTTCCACGGTCCATGTGATACCAAATGCCCAGCTGCACAGGAGAGCAGCCCAGTGGTGCCTCTGCTCTCAGTGGGCCCAAGCCACAGACAGACAAGGACAGAGTGCAGGTGACCTGCCAGTAAGCAGGCTCCCTTATATGGTGGCAGAAACCATGTCACCTTTAGGCCAGGATGCCCTTCCAGGCACCCACCCCCCAGAAGGTCCTCACCACAGATGCCTCTCTAACAGGCTGGGGAACACATTGTGAGAGCCTCCAGACACAAGGCTGCTGGTCCCAGAGGGAATTCAAAATGCAGATCAACCTGCTGGAACTCGGCAATATTCCTAGTCCTCAGAGCCTTCCGCCACCAACTACAGCACCATGCAGTGCTGATCCAGACTAACAATCAGGTCGCAATGTTCTCCGTGAACAAACAGAGGGGGACAGGGTCGTACCCTCTCTGCCACAAGGCGGTAGCCCTCTGCTCTTCTGCTACATGCAAAGGGATGCTTCTAAGGGCAGTCTACCTCCCGGGCCAGAACAATGTCTTGCCGGACAAACTGAACAGACTATTCCAGTTGCATGGGCAGTGCCTGGACCCAGTGATAGCCTGGCGGCTGTTACGGCTCTGGAGCGTCCCAGTGATCGACCTGTTCGCCAGCCCAGACAATGTGCAGTTGCCCCATTTCTGCTCCACCAACTGCACCTGTCTCAGGTAGCAATGGATGCATTCCTTATCCTGAGGACGGAAGCCTCCTGTACGCCTTCCCTCAAATGCTGCTGATAGCCAAGACCCTGTTCAAGGCTCAGCGCAACAGAGCATTGCTAGTGCTGATAGTCCCTTGGTGGTCCAGGAAGCCTGGGTTCCCACTGCTCCTCTCCCTATCGACAGTACTGCCGATTTCCCTGGGCCGAGCCACAGGACTACTCTCGCAGGAGCAGGGTTCTCTCCTACATCCCAACCTGAGGTTCCTCTTGCTCACGGCGTGGCTGCTGAAAGGGTAGTATTAGCCCCCTTCAATCTCCCATGAGACATGGAAGAGATTCTCCTGGCCTCTCATTAGGCCTCCATGAAAAGGTCGTACGCCTTCAAGTGGCGCAGTTTCTCATTGTGGGGTACAGAAAAGTGAATGAACCCATTCTCCTGCTCAGTGCATGTGATATTCCAATACTTGTTACAGCTATCGCAGGCGGGATGGCGCTCAGTCAGAGCACACCTGAGCGCCATCACAGCGCATCACCACTCTATTTAGGGAAAATCACTCTCTGCTCAGCCTCTTATGTCTCTGTTCCTATGGGGCCTCATGTTGTCCAAACCCCCCATCTGCCCTTCAGCGGCAGAATCGGATCTTTATGTGGTGCTCTCACAACTCACTAAGCCTCCATTTGAGACTCTGGCCACCTGCGGTACCTCTCGTTGAAGGTCGCCTTCCTGGTAGCACTCACATCAGTGAGCTCCGGGCTCTGATGGCAGAGCCTCCTTACTCAAGGTTCTACAAGAACAGGATGGTGTCCCCATTCCACCTCAATCCCCACCTTCTTTCCCAAGCCTCACACCGGTAGGGCGAAGACCGTTCTCCATTCTGTGGACTGTAAGAGAGCCCTGTTCTTATACGTGCAACGGACTCAAAGCCACTACAGAGCTCAACAGCTTTTCGTATCCTATGACTCCAGCCGTCTGGGGCTCCCAGTGACTAAGTGAACTCTGTCCTCTTGGGTGGCGGACTGCACTGCCTTTGCCTATGAGCAAGTGGGGATCTCACTGGACCAGAGAATCATGGTGCATCGCGTCAGAGCCAAGGCTACTTCCGTGGCCAAGCTGCATTCCGTCTCCATGATGGAAATTTGCCGGGCCACCACCTGGTCTTCATTCCATACCTTCACAACTCATTACTGCTTGGAGAAGGAGTCCCAATATAAAATGAACCATATATGATAAAAATCATATTTGCATGTGAATATACACATACAGCTTTCATTCCCTTTTATGCTGTGTGTGATTTACTTTTTACCATTTATCTTATGTTTTACTTTCTTTCAGCCTTGCATTCTAGTGTTTTATTAATTTTAGTTAAAGTAACATAGTATGTGACGGCAGATAAAGACCAGCATGGTCCATCTAGTCTGCCCAGCAAGGCGGCAAGAATAGGTGCACTTGCCGCCCCATGCCTTTGCTTAGGGGTGTACCCACTGCTCCGTGTAGGACACCCCTGTTTGTTGAGAAATTAGATAGTTAAGTTTATTTTGATTTTATCCTGTTGCTATAAAGGGATCCCCTGTGTCTGTCCCATGCCATTTTGAATTCTGTCACTGTGTTTGCCCCCACCACTTCCATTGGGAGGGCATTCCAAGCATCCACAACCCTTCAGTGAATAAGTATTTCCTGACATTGCCTTTCAGTTTACCCCCTTGCAGCTTCATGTTATGCCCTCTAGTTTTACAGCTTCCCCGTCTTTGGAAGAGGTTTGTTTGTTCATTATTTCTCTTTAAGTATTTAATGGTCTGAATCATATCTCCCCTGTCCCTCCTCTCCTCCAGAGTTATGCTAGGTTATCGTTTTTATGTTACTATTTATTAATGATACATGGATATTTATTGTTATATTAGCTCGTATAATGTATTGTTTTAAATTCATGATATTATTTATTTGGGGGGGGGGGGGTTAATTGATAGATTGATTTCATTTTATGTTGGTTTTGCATTTTTCTTTCTGACGTTTTGCACCCCCTGAAGAAAGCCCATATGGCCCAAACACATTGGGGTTGGTTGATCAATAAAGTGCCTACGACTACTGTCTTCGCACCTGCTGTTTTTTGTGTTTCCCACCCTTGAATATCCAGGTCTAAGGTTCAGCGCTGGCATCTAGCTGTTGGCACTGAATATGATGTCCTACGTCTTATTTTTAGGACAAAATTGCTAAAAAGAAAAAAAAAAGGGCTGACTATTTATATTAAATTAACTTTGCACTGCAATACAGCTAAAGCCTGTTGGTTGTCTGGCTTTTAACTCAAACCTCTAGCAGATATTGCTTTACCAATGAACATCTACAAACTGGAAAGCTCTCATTCTGGAAGGAAGATTTTTATTCTGTAAAAGGCACAGTCAGTCACATATTCACCATGGATGTTTCTCCTTACTACGGGGTTCTTTTACTAAAGCCCATTAGGGTTTTGCACTTACCACGTGGTAGTTTTAGCACTAAAAACATGTTATGTGCAATGCTTCCATAGTTATTGCCAGGGGCGTGGCCAGCATGCTCTCAACCATTGCTGTACGGACAGGTACCCTAACGTGTGGCACAATTAATGCAGGGGCACACCTCTTTATCCTTCACTTTGGAAATGAACCTAATAGTCCCACCCCTCCACTAATTATAATTAACCCATCCATCAAAATTCATCCCCCTCCTAGCTGAGCTAGTCAGACCAATATCCTTTCACATTTGACAGTCAAACTTGTATATATTTTTACGTTTACGACTGTCTTCTTTTAAAACAATATTAATGTAAGTAGTTATAATTTGTTCTTTGTAAATGAATACGTACCTTCCATTGTACAATTGTAAGTTTGTTTAATTGTAAACCGCATTTGATTGCCTGGAAAATGCGGTATAAAAATGTATAATAAATAAAATAAAATAATCCCCATCCATAGGAGTGTCATGTGAAACCCCGCTAATTGCCCCATAGAATGCGGGCAAATGCTGTGGGCTGTAAAACTGCAATGTGCTCTCCATACTCACTCTACCCCTAACCTGCCCAGTCCCCATCCTATGGTGCGATGTGCAGTTACCGTGGGAATTAGTGTGCAGTCACTGTCATGCTTGTAGGGTAATCGCTACTGTGCACTAAAATGCATATTAACCACTAGGGAACGTTAGTACCAGGGGCCCCTATGTGTCAAGGACTGTGGTGACAAGAAAGGGCTAAGAACTGTTCATAAAATGCAATAAGATCTAAAAAAAACAAAAACAAAACTATAGAATTTCAGAAAAAACTAAATATTTGCACCGCCAACAATCTGTGAATCCTTATGGGTGTTCATAGACATGTTGGTATCCTGTAAACCTAAACTTTTTTTTTTGCGAGCTGCTCCTCCGCTTCAGAAAAAATGTTCAATCCAAAATTTAAAAAAAAAAAAAGCATAATTCTAGCAGTAAGGCATAGCATTATCAAAGGAAAACAGAAAACCAAACCTTCCACCAGATGGCACAACTTGCTGCAAGATAAAAATAAAAGGCAGTAAATTGATCCCCCAGTTGTCTAAAACAAACCCCATAATACTCCTTTATAGATGTATTTGTCATATTGCTAGGAATTGGTTCTTCAAGTCCATTCATGTACTTTGTAAGAGCAGGTCATCTAATGGAATGGAAAGAAATCTTTAATTTCCCTTGATAAACCTGGTAGAGACTTGATTGTCTGTTGGATCGGATGGAAACTCTTCCACCTTTGCAATGTGTAGCTAACAGAACAGGCAGCAATGTGTGGGCCTCTGTTGTATACATTTGATGACTTATAAACAAAGATGTGCTTTCAGCTTACAACTAATTTCTTTCTTTATTTATTCTGTTTTATTTTTGTTGTTTCCAATGAAAAATCACACAAAATGCAACAATATTTAGGTTTTGTTTTCATTTTAATACACACTAAAATGAACAAAATCCCCTCAAATAATAACCAGAATGAAAAACAATGCAAAGCTGTTTTAATGCACATCCCTATTTTTAAATGTGACATTATTAGTGACTTAACGAAGTTATGCACGAGACGTCTTACCCTTTAAAAAGGCTTGGAGAAGGACATGCCCACATTTAAAGATAATATTCAAAAAAGTTCTGTATAACGAGGTTGAGGGCGGTAGTTACTAACGTGCACTATGGAAATAATGCCCAAGATTTTCCCTACTGTGGGAAAGGGAAAAGTATGCATAATTTTACCACCGTGAACAATTTTTTTTTTATCAGATTGCATGTAAGATGCAAACGTGCAAAACATCTCATTTTTATTCAAGTAGGATAATGCAGCATGTGTTGATCGCTATATGCTGCGTTTTACTTGGAAAAATAATGCAGGATCAAAGCCGGTTGATTTTTTTTTCTGGCCAGGGGCATCAGGCCACTAACACACAGCCCAGTGCTTCAGGCCACATTCTAAGAGGAGCCAGTTTATTTGTCAACAGTCTATGACCAAGGGCTTCTCCGTGAATAAACAGGAAGTAAGTCCTCACGTATGGGTGATGTCGCCGACAAAGCCCATGCGGAATGCTCCCCAGCTTCTGGGAGATGCACCGCGCATGCACTACTGCCTTCCTGCGGCGCCATCTCCAGTCTCCTTTTTTCCATGGAGCTCATAGGAGGTGTCCTGCGCCTGCAGAAGTCTCTTTTTTCTCTTCAACTCTGCAGATCTTTTTTCTTAGTAATTTTGACCACCTGTCATCAGTTGGCTTCCAGGCCTTTTTCCCACCATCACAATTGAGGCCTTTGACCTCACCAGGGCATTCTTTCTGGACATGTCTAAGCCAGTAAATGGCTCTAAAAAGTCCACAAAATATGGCCGCACTATTTTGGTCATAGACAGGCACAAATAGTGCCTAGGGCCAGATCACCAGGACTTTGTGCAGGATATGGCCAAGGCCATACCCTTCTCCCATGATGCAGAGGAAAGCCGGGGACAGAGGAGCTTGAGCTCCTGCAATATCCATTGATGCCCAAGGAGGCAGTGACTGTCCAGTGCACCATGTCCTACAGAAGCTGCTCCTGCGGCTGTGGGAAAATCCCCTCATGGTTCCCACCTTTAGCCAGTAGCTGGACTCTATCTACTGGGACCAAAAGGTGCGAGGCTTTGAGAAGCCCCAGCTACCGCATGACTTCATTGTGGTTGAGTCGACCTGGAAACACATGAAGAGCACCAAGATTTACTCCTCCATGCCCCTGGGGTAGGAGGCCAGGACTCCTTTGGGAGGAGATGTTACCAGGGCTCCATGCTGGTGGCTCGGATTCTTTCCTACCAGCTTTATATGGGTATGTTCCTGAAGGACATGTTGGATCTGGCAGAGTTTGCCACCTCTGTCCCTTAATAGGGATTATTTGAGTTAAAAAAGAAATAGGAGTACCAGTGCGGTTTGGCTTCCGAAATTTACACATCAAGAAAAGTTGCAGAGACCAACACGTTTAGAAGCTAAGTACTCCGTTATTTTGAAATTTGGAACACAGCAGATCATTGATGTAAACAAGCACACAACAGGAGTTTCGAAGAAACTGGAGTGTGGTGCAAATGTTTATCTGAGATCAGCTGTTAAAGCATTGTTTAAAAAGAATGCTATAGAAGGATGATTGAACTTCACAACGTAGATTGAATGACCAGTAGTACCAGTGTGTATACCTTAATAGGCCTCGGCAAAGATTACTTGAAGTATACCGTGCGAAACACGTATGATGCCTTCGAGTCCGCCTGCAGGGTGGTGGCAGTGGGCAGCGGTGCCTGGAGGCTGGCCTGGCTCCAGTTCTCTGACCTGGAGTAATGGGTTCAGGATAAGCTGGCCAATGCTGTAGCGAGGACAAACTTTTCAGGAAGCCGGTTGAGGAGAAAGCGGATGAGTTCAAGAAGGAGCGCATAATGCTCTCCAGGCTTTCAAGGAGAACTGCAGACCCTCGTAGAAAAACTGCCAGGGTAAAAAGGCTTTCTACTTGTGCCCGCACTATCCAGTGCCCCAGAGTGCTCAACCGAAGGCACAGGCCCCTTGTCCGCAGAGGCAGAAAAAGCCTCAGAAGGCCCAGCCAGTCCCACAGCCCAAGCCAGGGGCGGGCCTTTGACTGGTTCCTCTAGAGTAGGGGTGGCCAACTCCAGTCCTGGTACACCACAATCCAGCTTAGTTTTCATGATGTCCCTAATGAATATTTATGCAATATTTGCATTCACTGCCTCCCATTATATGCAAATATATGCCATGAATATTCATTAGGGACATTATGAAAACCAGGCTGGATTGTGGTGCACTAGGACTGGAGTTGGCCATCCCTGCTCTAGAGCAGGGGTGAGCAATTCCGGTCCTGGAGGGCTGCAGACCAGTCATGTTTTCATGATGCCCCTAATGAATATTCATGAGATCTATTTGCATCCACTGCCTTCCATTGTATGGAAATAGGTCCATGAATATTCATTAGGGACATTGCCCACTCCTGCTCTGGAGCATACTCAACACTCTGATAGATACCTATTGGAGATCCCCTTCAGACAGGTGGCCCCTTATCACTGCAGATGCCTGGGTGCTGCAGTTCATCAAGCAGGGCTACCGGCTGCACTTTGCTCATGGGGAATACCCCATGGATCCACTGCGCTGATGCCAGTTGACAGACCTCGCCATCGAGCTGGTTCCCCTGGCTCAGGTCATAAAGGGATTTTACTCCAGGTACTTCCTGGTCCCCAAAAAGACAGGCGAGTTCCAACCCATTCTTGACCTCCAGAACCTCAACCAGTTTCTTGTGCACAAGCGGTTCAAGGTGGTCTTGCGGGGGATGCTGCTCCTTTACCTTCTAAAGGACAACTGGCTATGCTTCTTGGATCTCAAGTATGCATACACACTCATCCTGATCCACCCAAGTCATAGAAAATACCTCAGGTTTGTGCTGGGAGACCAGCACTACCAGTACTGGGTGCTCTCCTTCGGGCTCACTTCAGCATCTTGGGTCTTCACCAAATGCCTCGTGGTAGTGGCCGCCTACCTTCGAACCATAGGAGTCTTCATCATCCCCTATCTGGATGATTGACTCTGGATTCTGTCTGGCAGTCCACTCACCAAACCATTCAGGTCCTCGAGAGACTGTCAAACTAGCAGAAGTCCCACCTCCAGCCTACGCAGTGGCTAGAATTCATCGGAACCCTCCTTGATACCACTCGAGCCTGGGCATTTCTACCACTGGACTGCATGCAGCAGCTGATGGATGTGGTGGTTTCCATGTGGCGTTGGCATCACACCACAGCCCAGGGGATGCGAAAGGTGCTTGGCCACATGGCATCCACCATACATGTAACCCCCTTGGCCCACATCTCCATGTGATAAGTGCAATGGACCCTATGCACACAATGGAAGCGGGCCACGGACTGCCTCCAGAATAAGTTGGTGAGTACCACTCTCCTGCTACAGTCCCAGGGCTGGTGATTGGAACTGCTGAACCTGCTTCAGGGCCTCCTGTTCCAAGCAGAGCCCTCCTGCTGAACACTCACAACAGACACATCCCAGCTTGGGTGGAGAGCTCATCTGGATGGGCTGTGGATGCAGGGCCTTTGGTCAGAACAGGAGATCCTGCACCAGATCAACTTCCTTGAGTTGAGGGCCATAGCAAATTTTATTTATTTATTTAAACATTTTTCTATACCGCTTTGTCCTTCAATCAGAGCAGTTTACATTGTAACAAACATTTTACATAGAACAGTAAACAGTATTATATTATAGTCTACAAAGAACAAACAATTGGATCTTATCTAGGGGCAAGGTAGTCTGAGAACTATGTATATGATCATGAGGATATGACAGCTATTTACAATTTTAAGCATCATATTTTATGTTTATTAGTCCATTGCTTAGGGTTAACAGTCAGTAATGCCCTTCATGTCACACCTGGTGAATCATGCGGTCCTAATCCAGATGTACAGCCAGGTGGCAATGTTCTATGTGAACAAACAGGGTGGCATTGGCTCATACCTCCTCTGTTGGGAAGCAGTCCAGCTGTGGCAGTTTGCTCTGGCTCATGGGATGGAGCTCAGGATGATCTACTTGCCAGGCAAGCTCAACATCCTAGCGGATCAGCTGAGCAGAGTCCTCCAGCTGCATGAGTGGACCCTCCAAAGAGGGGTGGTGAAACGAATCATCAAGGAGTGGGATACCCCCACAATTGACCTCTTTGCCACGTCGCAGACTGCATAGGTGAGCTGGTTCTGCTCCAGGAGGCCGTCCAACGATCGGATAGTCTCAGATGCTTTTCTCCTCCACTGGGGCATGGGTCTGTTCTATGCTTTTCCCCTGATTCCACTCATAGTGAAAATTCTGCTGAAAGTTCAGGCTGACAAGGTCACCATGATCCTCATTGCCCCCTACTGGCTGCAGCAGCTGTGATTTCCCCCTGCTACTTCAGCTCTCGGAGGGTGCCTCTCCAGATCTCCTCTCCCAGGATGAAAGGACCCTGATAAACTCCAGCATCTGCTCCTTGGCCCTCACAGCCTGGATGCTGAGCAGGTAGTCCTCTCAGAACTCAACTTAATTGACAACATCACGGATATTTTCCTGGTGTCAAAGGACTCGACGAGTCTTGCTTATGCGTTCAAGTGACAGAGGTTCGCCGCTTGGTGCATGGGAAGGGCGCTGGACCCCCTTCTCTTGTATGGTGGCTTGGTTGCTGGACTACCTCTTGCACTTCTCGGAACTGGGCCTGAAATCCAATTCCATCCAGGTCTACTTGATTGCGATCAGCACCTACCATCACAGCTCGGGAGCAGGCCCATCTCTGCTCACCCTTTTAGTGACTCGCTTCATGCGGTGCTTGCTTCTCTCGAAGCCTCCTATCAAGCCCCCTGTGGTGGCTTGGGATCTCAACATGGTACTTACGCCCTCATGCGGGCTTTCTTTGAACCACTCTATGCTTGCCCTCTCAAGTAAATGACCTGGAAGGTCCTTGTTTTGGTGGCAGTCACATCAGCCCGCTGTATCAGTGAACTCTAGGCTCTGGTGGCGCATCCACCATACACTAGATTCCAACAGAATTGGGTGGTCTTGCAGACACACCCACACTTTCTCCCAAGGCAGTCACCAAGTTCCACCTCAGCCAGACGATTGTCTTGCAGTCTTTCTTCCCACAGCCACATACCAGTCAGAAGCAGCAGTGCACACACTGGATTGTAAGCGTACCCTGGCCTTTTACATCGAGCGTACCAAAGTCCACTAGTGGTCCTCCCAGCTGTTTGTCTCTTTTGACCCTAGCAGGCTGGGGATGACTGTGTCTAAGTGCACGCTGTCCTTGTGGCTGGTAGACTGTATTGCCTTGGTGTACTCCAACTCTGGCCAAAACCTGGAGGGTCATGTTATGGCTCATAACGTTCGGGCCATGGCTGCCTCTGTTGCTAACCTGCACGGCATCTGTGGAGGAAATCTGCAAGGCTGTGACGTGGTCTTTGGTCCACACCTTCACAGCCCATTACTGTTTGGATGGGGATTCCCAACGGGATAACAACTTTGGCCAGGCAGTGCTCTGGCACCTCTTCAGGTCTTAGGTCCAACTCCTGCCCACCAGCCCTTCTGTCCATCCAGGCTACCTGCGAATGTTGAGTGACCTCAGTGCTGCTGTATGCTAAGGATGCTGAATCTGTAGAGGGACTGTTCTCCAGTTTTTGTTGCCACTATTGAGCTTGGCCTCCTTGGTCTTTCGGTAGCCTGTGGCTTGGGAGTCCCATACATGAGGATTTACTTCCTGCTTGTCCACAGAGAAAGTGTAGTTGCTCACCTGTAGCAGGTGTTCTCCATGGACAGCAAGAATAAGTCCTCACAACCCTTCCTCCCTCCCTAGGAGGAGTGTCTTGGCTACTGCTTTGAAATTTGACTGGAGAAGATGGCGTGCAGCAGGCGGGAAGGTAGGCTTGCATGCACAGTGCAGCTCCCAAAAGCTTCCAATGGAAGCTGGAGAGCATTCCATGTGGACTCCATCAGTGACGTCACCCATACATTAGGGCTTATTCCTGCTGTCCATGGAGAACATCTGCTACAGGTCTGTAACTATGAACATAAGATATGCCATACTGGGTCAGACCAAGGTCCATCAAGCCCAGTATTCTGTTTCCAACAGTGGCCAATCTAGGTCATACGTACCTAGCAGTATCCCCAAGAGACACAGGTTCCACAATGCTTGTATTGGGTCAAGCATTGATATCCTGGGTCCCTTTTTAATAATGGTTTATGGACTTTTCCTTCAGGAACTTCTCCAAACCTTTTTTCAACCCAGCTACACTAACAGCCTTTACTACATCCTCCGGTAACAAATTCCAGAGTTTGATTACACATTGAGTGAAAAAATATTTTCTCTTATTTGTCTTAAATAGTTTACCCTGTAGCTTCATTACATGTCCCCTAGTCTTTCTATATTCTGATAGCGTAAACAATTGATCTATGTTTACCTGTTCCACTCCATTCATTAATTTATAGACCTCTATCATATCTCCCCTCAGCCGTCTCTTTTCCAGATTGAAGAGCCCTAACCTTTGTAGCCTCTCTTCATAGGAGTAGCCTTCCATCCCCTTTACTATTTTGGTGGCTCTTCTCTGTACCTTTTCTAATAATGCTATATCCTTTTTAAGATACGGCGACCAGAATTGCACACAGTATTCAAGGTGCGGTCATACCATGGAACGATACAGAGGCATTATAATATCCTTTGTTTTATTTTCCATTCCTTTCCTTATGATACCTAGCATTCTATTTGCTTTCTTGGCCGCCACTGTACATTGGGCAGAGGGTTTTAACATGTTATCCACGATGATACCTAAATCTTTTTCCTGTGTGGTGGTTCCCAATGTGGAACCTTGCATCATATAACCATAGTGTGGGTTGTTCTTTCCTAGGTGCATAACTTTGCACTTGTCAACATTAAATTTCATCTGCCATTTTGATGCCCAGTCTTCCAATTTATCCTTCCCTTCCTCCTGGCACTAGCAAAATGTCAGCATGTCCTCCAAAGATACTACCTTTGCAGCGACCCTTTCCCCTCTGCAAGACCCTGAGACGGACCCCCTTCCCATGAAGACTGGAGTAGTCTCTCAGTACTGCCATTAGGACCCGATCTTCCATACAAGGACCTTTTGACCAAATATTCTATTTATTTATTTGAGTCTTTTATACCGTCTTTTCCAGAAATCAAAGTGGTTTACAATGAATGAACCAATTACATCATAATATAACACAGAAAATAACTCTATAATGTAGTAGTATAACCTAATGGATTAGGATAGATGTAGGATTTCAACGGGAACTACTTACATATGACATGTTTACGAAATATATGAATTCAGGCGAACTGTATCAGAGATTTAAGAGATAACAAGCTGTGTAGAGTATGGTTGAGATGAGAGCTTAGGCTGGATAAACTTTTGTTTGTTAGAGTGGCTTTTCAAAATATTCAACAAAAAGATGTGTTTTAATCATTAATGCATCTTAGATTTTCAGGGAGGGAATTCCTGAGCATAGGTGCAGGTTGACCCCTAACAATTGTACCACAGGACTACTACTAGGGGCTCCAGGCACAATTCTGAACTCGGCACCACTAAGGGTGAGAGGGGATCACTCTTGCCACCTTTCCCTGGAAAGTGGTTCTTTGAAGGGCTTCTGTACCCTTGGGGGGGGGGGGGGCTAGGGTCTCTTTAGGGTGCCAATCTTTTGCTGGTGCTGGGGAAAGTCTAAGATGGCCCCTACTCTCTTTTGTCTGGGTTCATCAGGCTATGCATTAGTGACCCAGTGCAGGAAATACAATTCCAGGATTATTTATCCCTCAGCATAGTGCAGTTTGTGGTGTTCCTTTACCACGGGAGTACCTGTGGTCACTGTTCCCTCTAAGCTGTGCGCGTGCACACACCTCGCCAAGCGAGCGCACATACTTTACAACAGAGCGCACAAAAATTACAGCTCTGATTCTGATAGAAAACAACACAGACGTCTTAAAATTTAAAAGTTATGATTGTAATTACTAGAAATTTCCCACTTCATTTAGTAATCGCCTATTTTCATTTAATTTGATTAAAATCAATGTGGTGTACATACTGTATTCTGACGTGTAGTCAAATTTTAAAGTATATAACTCCGAGTGTCGTTATGTGGCGCACAAAAATGTAACCTTCCTTCAAAAGCTGCACACAGCTGATATTTTATGCGCACACAGCCTACAGAAGATTAGAGGGAACATTGCCTGTGGTACTGAGTTGCTGCAGGTTAGTGACTTCCTTGGGAAATCTTACCACAGCTTAGTAAGTAGCCGCCTTGGTGAGATACAGCCATCCATATTCACAAGTATTTAAACTGGACTTTACTCCCAGAGCTTCTGGAGTTTTGATTTTGTGTTGGCCATTGGGCTATTCAGTTTTCCTTTTTTTTACTTATTATTATTATATATCGTTACAAAGTGATGTGAATATCTACAGGGGTCTTTAAATCCAGTGGGGTTTTCTGTATGTTTCTTTATCTGAGGGGATGAATTATGCAGGCCAGTGAGGAGGGTTTTCCAGCTATTATTGTATTTGTTTAGAATTATGTCCCCGTGATGACACTTTTGTGCCAAATTGTGGCCTTGTTTGGATGCTCATGCATCCCTCTTTTAGTCTTTTGCATCCTCCCTTGATGTGAGAAGGGAGCCTGTTAATCAGCAAGTCTGTACATTTTTTAAGGCTTGGTTATTTGTGAAGGTGCTTGAGGGAGAGGAAATTGTGTATGGAGGGGTGTCAACTACAGTGTTTATATGGGGTTGGTAGAGGGTGTTCTACATTTGTGTTTGATCACTTTTAATACTGTAAAACACTATCATCTCCAGAAACAAGCAGGAATGTAGTCTTCACATATGGGTATCGTCGGCACTGACGGAGCCGGCGCAGGAACGTTCCCCAGTGTCCTATAGGAAAGCTTTTGGGAGCATCCCACTGCGCCTGCACTGCTGCCTTCCCAACTCTCTCTCTTCAGTTTTCTGTGGAGCTGACAGGTTGCAATTCCTGTCACTGCAGAAAATTTTTTTTTTTGTGGTCGCATCTGCCTTCCCGTTGACACTAACACGGTACCATTGGTGTCTTCTTTCTTTCTCTTTCGTCTTAAAAAAAAAAAGCTTTTTCTTGAGGGTCTTTGCCCTCTTGGTGCCTTGGCACCATTTTGGGCAGTATGCCGTTTTTTCTTAAAATGGAGAAACCAGCTAGTGGTTTCAAGAATTGTTCAAAAGGTAGCAGTACTATTTCATCCTCTTGACTTAAAACTAATTCAGTAAGGGTCCACCTCAGTGCCATTGCGGCTTTCCACACGCCCTTTGCTGGACAACCTTTCTCCTCTCAGCTGCTTGTAGCGTATTTTATGAGAGATCTACTCTTAACTGAGCCGCCCATTAAGCCACCATCCGTGGCATGGGATTGAAATCTTGTCCTTGGACAGCTTATGAAGTCGCCCTTCGAACCCTTAGCCACTACATCCCTGAAATTTCTCTCTTGGTAGGTGATCTTCCTAATTGCCCTCACTTCTGCATGATGCCTTAGTGGCTGACCCTCCTTACACAAGGTTCCACCATGATAAGGTAGTTCTTAGGATTCATCCTCACTTTATGCCAAAGGTGGTTTCGCCTTTTCATTTGAACCAGTCGGTTTACCTTCCTGTCGTCTTCCCTAAGCCTCGTGCCTCTAGTGCAGAAAGGAATCTTCACACTCTAGATTGAAGGTAAAAGGCTAAAGGCCGTTTACAGAGGACTAGGCATCATAGAAAGGCTTCACAGCTTTTTGTTGCCTTTGATTCCAGTCACTTGGGTTTACCAGTTTCCAAGAGAACACTCTCCAAATGGATTGCAGACTGCATATCCTTTACCTATGAGAGTAAGGGACTCTCTCTCAAAGGTCATGTCACAGCTCACAGTGTGAGAGCAATGGCTGCCTCTATAGCCAACCTTCGCTCGGTGTTGATTGATGACATCTGCAAAGCAGCCACTTGATCCTCTGGCCATACTTTTGCGGCCCATTACTGCTTGGACAAGGACTCTTGTCAGGATGCCTCGTTTCGCCAGGCTGTTCTCCAGCATCTCTTTCAGACTTAGAGCAACTCCTTCCCCCCGTCCCAGGTTTTGATACCAGAGATCCTTGGGAGGAAACATGACCCACTCAGCCTGTGTTTCACTGCTCTCTCTGGGGTCATCTCCCTGGCATCTTTAAGCTGTGGAGTTCCCTTATGTGGAGACTGCATTCCTGCTTGTTCCTGGAGATAGCGTAGTTATTCACCTGTAACAGGTGATCTCTGGGAACAGCAGTAATCGAGTCTTCACAACCCACCCACCTCCCCTAGGAGTTGCATCTGTCTCTCTCTCTCCCTTTTGTCTTTCCTTCTCTCCTTTTGTCTCAGCTACAAACCCAACTGAAGAGGGGAGAGTTGGAAAGGCGGGAAGGCAGCAGCGCAGGCACAGGGGGATGCTCCCAAAAGCTTTCCTATAGGTCACTGGGGAGCATTCCTGCGTGAGTTCTGTCGGTGCCGACGATACCCATATGTGAAGACTCAATTCCTGCTGTTTCCGGAGATCACCTGTTACAGGTGAGTAACTACGCTTTTTTGATTATTTACAGCATTTTAAATAAATAAATTGCTTCACATCAGTGCTTATTAGAGGCAGGTTATTATGCTGTAAACAGCTTTGATGGTTTTGCAAAATGCGCCTGCCTTGAGGACCCCTATCGAAATAGAGATTGGTGAACAGATTGTAAACATGAATTGTCTGGTGTTTACATTTTGTTCCACTGAGATTCTACAGCTTTGACTTTTCTCTTCGAAAGTTATGAAAGATATTACCTTTCAAGGCAGCTGAAAGAGTGTGATCAATAGTCGTCTTTATCCTTTACAGCATCTGATATCTCATGGTTAGCAAGAAATTATCAGACAACAAACTAAAGCAGCCTAGTTCAGGAACAGAGTGGTAGCCTAGCACAATAACCCCAGTCAGGGCCGACCCGTCCATTGAGCAAGAATGTTTTTTGCACAGGGCCCCGTGCAAAAAACATTCATTAGCCCAAGTACATTTAAAAAAAAAACCACACCGGCTGCTGCTGCTGCCGCCGTGGCAGAGGCAGAATCAAACGTCAACGCCGCAGGGCCCCCACTGCCCGGCAGAACCTCCCTCGAGCATCAGCTCCCGAGTCCCTCCCAAAGCGCGGGCTTTCAGAGCCGCGAGAGCTTCTCTGACCTCTTGCGGCTCTGTTAATCCCGCCGGGGCTGATGGGAAATCCCATCAGCCCCGGTGAGATTAACAGAGCCGCGAGAAGAAGGGAAACTCTTGCGGCTCTGAAAGCCCATGCTTTGGGAGGGACTCAGGAGCTGATGCTCGAGGGAGGTTCTGCCGGTCAGTCGGGGCCCCGCGGCATTGACGTTTGATTCTGCCGCTGCCATGGCGGCAGCAGCAGCAGCCGGTATTTTTTTTAATCTATCTGGGCGGGGGGTTATGACTACTAATGAGCTATGGGGGGGACTAAGACTGGAAGTGGGCTGATGGGGGGAGGGGGTTAGGACTGGTAATGGGCTATGGGGGGTTAGGACTACTAATGGGCTATGGGGGGGACTAAGACTGGAAGTGGGCTTAGGGGGGGAGGGGGATAGGACTGGTAATGGGCTATGGGGGGGTTAGGACTACTAATGGGCTACGGGGGGTCTAAAAAAAAAAATGGGCAATTTGGGGGGGAGGGGGATAGCACGTGTAATGGGTTATGGGGGGGTTAGGACTACTAATGGGCTACGGGGGGGGGACTAAGACAAAGTGGGCTTATGGGGGGGAGGGGGTTAGGACTGGTAATGGGCTATGGGGGTTAGGACTACTAATGGGCTACAGGGGGGGAATAATACTGGAAGTGGGCTGATGGGGGGAGGGGGGTTAGGACTGGTAATGGGCTATGGGCTTGCTAAGACTGGAAATGGGCTGATAGGGGGGTTAGGAATGGTAATGGGCTATGGGGGGGGCTAGGACTGGAAATGGGCTAATGGGCGGATTAGGACTGGAATGGGCTGTGGGGAGGCTCGGACTGGAATGGGCTGTGGGGAGGCTACGACTGGAAATGGGCTGTGGGGAGGCTATGACTGGAAAGGGGCTGATGGTGGTTAGGACTGGTAATGGGCTATGGGGGGGCTAGGAGTGGTAATGGGCTGAGTGAGAGCTAGGATAGGACTGGAAATGGGCTGTTGGGGGGGCTTGGATTGAAATGGACTCATGGAGGGGTTAGAACTGGAAGTAGGCTCATGGGGGGCTTGGATTGGAAATGGGCTGAATG
The DNA here is from genome assembly GCA_033557465.1 of Ichthyophis bannanicus. Classification (NCBI taxonomy): domain Eukaryota; kingdom Metazoa; phylum Chordata; class Amphibia; order Gymnophiona; family Ichthyophiidae; genus Ichthyophis; species Ichthyophis bannanicus. The sequence continues at coordinate 109,165,406 of CM066049.1, read as the reverse complement.
GAGGCGAGCTAGGATTTGACATGGGCTGATGGTGGGGCTAGGAAAGGAGTAGAAATGGGCTGATGGGGGACTGGGATTGGAAATGAGCTGATGGAGGGACTCAGATGGGGAGCTAGGACTGGAAATGGGCTGATGGTGGGGCTAGGATAGGACTAGAAATGGGCTTATGGGGGCTAGGACTGGAAATGGGCTGATGCGTGGACTAGAAGGGAGTGGATGCTGGGTGGGGCTGGAACTAGAAGGGAGCTGATGTTGGGGGAGGATTAGAATGGGATAGAGCTGGGAGAGTGAAAAAATATTTTGTGTGGGAGGGAAGACAAATCTACAATTGGCCGGATATTGGGAGAGTAAGTGGGGATTGAGGATGGAGGGGTAAAATTTGAGTGGATGAAATAGGAATGAAGAAAGAGCAAAAGGAGAAAGATTAGTATGTTAAAGCAGATGTAGAGAGAGAATGGAAAAAAACTAGAAGCATGAAGAAAAGACAAATGGACAACAGACGATGGAGAGTTAGCAGAAGACACGAAGAAACCAGAAGAAAGTGGCTGGAACAGTTGCAACTGAAAAAAAATGCACAAAAGGTAGAAAAATATCTCTTTATTGAATTTATTAACTGAAATATGCTAGCTCTGGGAAATGTGCATCATTAACGTCTGCGCTTTGTTTAGTACAAGAGGAAATTAATTTATAGTTTTATTTCTACAGTGTTGTTGGGCTTTTGGGGTTCCCAGTTTAATTATTGTCTTCCTGTTTCTAAATTGTGATTCCTTGTTTGGTGATGGTCTATGTTCTGCATGTGTAACTGAGCTGAGGTATTCTGTTTATGTAATTCCTATTTGACATTGCCACTTGTTCTCTTTCCCCAGTAGATCATGTATTGTTATTCTCTGAAATGTATTGGTTTAATATTTTCAGTGTAGCCTTTTGATAGGTAGGGTCTTGTGCTTTGTGAGTCCTGGTAGTGCTGATCTCCAGGAACAAGTCCTCACATATGGGTACGTCGGTACCGACGGAGCCTGCGCGGGAAAGCTCCCCAGCCTTTCAGATGAAAGGCTTTTGGGGCCTCCCACTGCACATGCGCGCTGCCTTCCCGCCTTCCTGACCAGCTCTCCTCAGTTTCTCTTTTTCCGCGGAGCCAGCAGGTCGTGTTCCTGTCACCGCTGAAGAAATTGTGAATTTTGTTTGTTTCTTTAGACCGCGTACCTGCCTTCCTCATACCGAAACCGGTACTGCCGGTCTCTCTTTCTTTCTTTATAAAAAAAAAAAAAAAAGACTTTTTTATTTTCTTCAGCACAGCTTGGTAACTTTTGTTAGGCCTTAAGGCCTACACAAATTCTCCTCATGGAGAAGCCAGTCCCTGGTTTTAAAAAGTGTACCAAGTGCAGTGCTGTCATTTCTGTCACAGACACCCATGAATGGTGTCTTAAATGTTTGGGACCTGACCACTCCATACCGGACTGCCCATCCTGCACCCAGATGTCTAAACGTGGTTTGCAGAACCGGGCCAACAAGCTCCATGTGCTGTTTCCTTCAGAAGCATCACAGTCATCCAGGTCTTCCTCTCCGGATGGATCTCAAGTAACCAAAACTTCTGTGGGCAAATCCTCTAAAAGCAAATCTCTTTCTAAAGATCGAGAGGCTCTCAATCTTGAGTTCGAGGATTCTGCCCAGGCCAAAAAACCCCGGCGGGAGGCTCCGGCCTCCAAAGCAATCATGGGGTCACAGGTTGACATCGATGGCACGGCCTCGACTGATCACCTGTTGGACTGCTCTGGGGTACCGGCCCATACCGGTACCGACATCCAGGCAGCAGTGGTGTCTATGGGCAATACTGTCCAGACCATGCAGCAGGCCGTTCTGGCATTCATTAAGGCTGCGACGCCCTCGGTACCGATTCCATCGGTACCGACCCCGGTTACGGTATCCACACCGGAACCGACCCCGGTTCCGGTATCCACACCGGAACCGAGACCATCGACTTCCAAGAGTCGATCGGTTCCGCATGCCGGATTCAGGCTTTCGCCCGGTACCGATCCCATGCCCAATACGCCCGATGTCGATACCGATCGGTATGCGTATCGTGCATTGAAAGCACAGAGAGAATACTCAGATTCTTCTGATGAATTCAATTCCTCTGATGACTCTGCTGAGCTTGCTCTTCCTGAGGAGCCCTCTTCTCCAAAGAGGAGGATGTCTCCTCCAGAGGATTTATCCTTTCAGGATTTCATTGTTGATGTAGCTAAAGCACTTTCTATTGCTACATCTTCTGAAAAGAACCCAGATCAAAAAAATTGGATATTTTAGGATACTCTAAAGCTCCTAAAGAGGCAGTCACTCTGCCTATCCATGAAATCCTTCAAGAACACTTGATGGATTTGTGGGAGACTCCTTTAACACTGTCTCCCCATTCCCGTAGGTTGGACACCATGTATCGGGTCCCTCCTTCTCCTGGGTTCCAGAAAACTCAACTGCCTCACCACTCTATTGTGGTGAAGTCTGCCATGAAGAAAATAAAGAGTCCTAAAAGGCATTCTTCTACCCCTCCAGGGCGAGAATGTAAGACCCTTGACTCTTTTGGTAGAAAGATGTTCCAGGCTAGTATGCTTATAGCCAGGATCAATTCTTATAGCCTTTATATGGGCATGTTTCTTGGACAACTTGCCCTAAAGGTACAGCATTTTGCCCCCTTTATCCCTGATGATCAAAGGGCGGACTTCTTTTCTATGGTGACACAACTTTCAGAGGTCTCCAAGTTCTCCAACAGGGCAGCCTTTGATTCCTTTGAGGTTGCTGGCAGGGCTTCGGGAATTGCTATTGCAGCCCGACCTCTCGCTTGGCTCCAGGCTTCTGACCTAGAACCCTGGGTTGTAGATGGCCTCAGGAATCTGCCCTGTACAGGTGAGAACTTATTTGGTGAAGACTGGCAAATTAAAGCTGCTCAAATGGATGCAGAAAATGCCACTCTAGATAGACTTTCTAAGTCTACTTCTACCCCTGCCAAAAAGAAGTCTTTTAAAAGGCCTTACTATAAGAAGGCCAGATTTTCCACAAATACTGGCCAGCAATCTGCTCAGCCTCGCTTTGCTGCTAAGCATCAGCAATCTAAGCAAGTAAAGTCAAAGCCTGCAGTGTCTGCTGCACCCCAGCAGGCTCAAACCCCTCAGGGGTTTTGACTTGCCCCTAGAGAACTTGCCGTTTCTGGCTCTAGAACAACCAGAGCCCCTCACCATCCCTGGAAGGCTAGCTCATTTTGCTCCCAGATGGGAACAAATCACATCAGAGCAATGGACCCTCTCTATTATCAGGGAGGGCTACAAACTTCTTTTCTCCAGCCTTCCTCCCCATACCATGGTGAGGCAATTCAGTTCTCCCCCATCTCTTCTGACCCTGTTGGGTCAGGAAGTCTCTTCTCTCCTTGCCCAAGGGGCAATAGAGGAGGTTCCTCCTCCACAACAGGGGTTAGGTTTCTACTCCCCTTATTTTCTCATAACAAAGAAGACAGGGGGCTTCAGACCTATCCTAGATCTGAGAGAATTGAACAGGTTTCTATTCAAGGAGAAATTCAAAATGCTCTCTCTGGGCATTCTCCTTCCATACCTTCAGAGTCAGGATTGGCTTTGTTCTCTAGATCTCAAGGATGCGTACACTCATATACTCATCCATCCATCCCACAGAAAATATCTTCACTTTCTGTTCCAGGGAAAACATTTCCAGTACAGAGTACTACCCTTCGGTCTGGCCTCTGCTCCAAGAGTCTTCACAAAATGCATGGCAGTCGTAGCCGCATTTCTCAGAGGCATGGGAATCTTTGTCTTCCCATATCTGGACGACTGGCTCATCCGAGCTCCATCTCAGTCAGAAGCCCAGATTTCTCTGGACCGCACAAGGCGTATTCTTCAGTATCTGGGACTTGTGGTAAACGTTCCCAAGTCCCAACTCATCCCTACTCAGTCCCTGGAATTCATAGGGGCCCAATTGGACTCCACCACTGCAAGGGCCTACCTCCCTCTGGTCCGAGGCCAAAGGCTAATAAGCTTGGCCTCCCAGGCTCAGTCCAGAAGTCACTTCTCAGCCAGAGAAATGCTGCAACTTCTGGGCCACATGGCCTCCACGGTCCATGTGGTGCCCTACGCTCGTCTTCATATGAGGGCAGCTCAATGGCTTTTGACCACCCAGTGGTCTCAAGCATCAGGACTGCTCTCAGACCAAATACTTACCTCAAAACGACTGTTTTGGTCTCTCCAGTGGTGGACATCCTCCAAAAATCTGTTGTTGGGGATTCCCTTCCAACCTTCGTTGCCCCAAGCAACCCTCACAACAGATGCCTCCCAAACAGGATGGGGAGCTCATCTCCAACACCTCTCCACTCAGGGCACCTGGTCTCCTCAGGAGACCACCCTTCACATCAACCTTCTGGAACTGCGAGGAATCTTCCTTGCCCTCACAGTCTTTCACACCCTCCTTGTCAACCTGACTGTCCTAGTCCAGACAGACAATCAGGTAGCCATGTTCTATGTCAACAAACAAGGAGGGACGGGCTCTCTGTCGCTTTGCAACGAAGCTCTCAGATTATGGGCCTTCGCCAGAGAGCATCAAATTCATCTTCTGGCAGTATATCTTCCAGGAGTTCAAAACTCTCGGGCAGACAGACTCAGTCGAGTTCTGCTCCCACACGAATGGTCCCTGCATATGGACCAGATACGCAGAATCTTTCAGGAATGGGGGACCCCGGACATAGACCTCTTTGCAAGTCCGTGGAATGCCAAACTTCCCCGGTTCTGTTCCAGGACTCCGTGTCAGGGAGCTCAGGCCAATGATGCCTTTCTCCTACATTGGGGTCAGGAATTCCTGTACGCTTTTCCACCCATTCCTTTGATTCCCAAGACTCTGTTCAAACTTCAGAGGGATCACGGATCCATGATCCTCATTGCTCCACGCTGGCCACGCCAAGTGTGGTTCCCTCTCCTTCTACAGCTCTCCCAGGGCTCCTCCCTGGACCTGGGAGCTGCACCAGACCTTCTGTCTCAGGAGCAGGGGACTTTGTGGCATCCAAACCCCAAGTCCCTACATCTCTGAGCTTAGTTACTGAAGGCTTAAGCCTTCATGAGTTTAATCTTTCCCAACCAGTGAAAGATCTCCTTCATGCCTCTAGGAAACCCTCTACTAGGCGTTTCCTATGCTTTCAAATGGAAACATTTTTCCATTTGGTGTGCGCAACAGGGTCTTGACCCTCTAGCACTTCCTTTGAATTCTCTACTGGACTATCTCCTGCATCTTTCCAATGCAGGCCTCAAGACGAATTCACTACGTGTCCATTTAAGTGCTATTGCAGCATCCTTAAAACCTATAAATGGACAACCTGTCTCCTCTCATCCTCTTATTGCAAGATTCATGAGAGGCCTGACCCTCACTAAGCCTCCCATCCGACCTCCTCCGGTAGCATGGGACTTGAATCTAGTTCTGGGTCAACTTATGAAGCCACCTTTTGAACCGTTGGTATCTACCTCCCTGAAATTTCTTTCCTGGAAGGTTCTTTTCCTTATTGCAGTCACTTCGGCTCGCCGCATCAGTGAACTGCAGGCTTTGGTGGCTAATCCACCTTATACCAGATTTCATCATGATAAGGTGGTCCTTAGGACGAATCCCCACTTTATGCCTAAAGTGGTCTCGCCTTTTCATCTTAATCAAGAGGTATATCTACCTGTTTTTTTCCCGGCTCCTCATGCATCCAGTGCAGAGAGGAACCTTCATACTCTTGACTGTAAAAGAGCTCTCGCCTTTTACCTCAACAGGACTCAGCCACATCGAAAGTCTTCCCAACTTTTCGTGGCTTTTGATCCTTCTCATTTGGGACTTCCAGTCACCAAACGTACACTTTCCAATTGGATTGCTCAGTGTATTTCTTTTGCTTACCAGAGTAAGAACATTTCTCTGGAAGGCCATGTCACAGCTCACAATGTGCGAGCCATGGCCACTTCTATGGCTCATCTTCACTCTGTGTCCATAGATCAGATCTGTCGAGCAGCCACTTGGGCCTCGGTTCATACCTTCACAGCCCATTACTGCTTGGACAAGGACTCCCCCCGGGATGCCTTGTTTGGTCAGGCTGTCCTCAAACACCTGTTCCATACTTAAACAACTCCTGCCCACCTTCCCTGGATGGATGCCTGAGATCCATACGAAGATGGTTTACCCTTGGAGGGGGATCTCCCAGGCATCTTAGCTAGGGAGTCCCCATATGTGAGGACTTATTCCTGCTTGTTCCTGGAGATAGCACAGTTACTTACCTGTAACAGGTGATCTCTGGGAACAGCAGGAATTAGTCCTCACAACCCACCCACCTCCCCTAGGAGTTGTATCTTCTATCTATCTTCCTTTCCTCTCTCTATTGTCTCAGCTATAAACTCGAACTGAGGAGAGCTGGTCAGGAAGGCGGGAAGGCAGCGCGCATGTGCAGTGGGAGGCCCCAAAAGCCTTTCATCTGAAAGGCTGGGGAGCTTTCCCGCGCAGGCTCCATCGGTACCGACGTACCCATATGTGAGGACTAATTCCTGCTGTTCCCAGAGATCACCTGTTACAGGTAAGTGTGCTTTATGATACGGAGGGTTTGCTATGGGTTCTAAATGGGCAGTGTTTGTAGTAGTTCCTAATGTGCCTGGCAGTTGGCACTGGATTATAGTAATGTAGAAATCTTTTAGTCTGTCTTTATCCATACACTCATTAAGAGGCATGTTTACTAAAAGTTAGTGTAAGGTAACATTATGCAAATATTTATGCAAATGAGTTCCCTTATGCAAATGAGGCCCCGCACCGAGTCTCCGCACATGGCCCCGCACTCCCCTTGGGCCGCCCCTGACCCCAGCCATCTTTTTAAAATATGCTTCCTAAAACCTTCTCTACCAAAAGCCATGGTACATAAATGAGATACCCTGGGAACTGTGTGCATCTGTTCCATTAGCTATCATAAAGAAAATGGCAAAATGGAAACTGTTCAGTTGGTAGACACACATAGCAGGAACCCTGGTCCTAATACTACCTCTGACCAATGAAATGAAAGTGTAGTTGAGCAGTTCTTGAAATAAGTGTAGAAGGAAAATTGGTTGTGAGTATAATTTTTTATAAGCTTGTTTAGACATGCAGAGAAAATACATTGGGGCATCCTAAACTGCCTTTGCTTCATACACCTTACTGTTCATTAAACCTGTTCTGGAGCATATTTTAGGGCTGTTGTCCTCCACCCTTTGACCATTTCCCTGCCTTTCTTCACCCTTATATGCTGTCCTGGCAGGCTGAATCCATTGTATTGAGGAAGTTCAGGAAGGATTCCATACCTTCTACTCCGCCCTTGCTTACCTGTGGAGCAAATAAAAACAGATTCTCTGATTCTGCTGTCTCTGGAGATACACAGTGAGGTCGACAGGTTACCGATTGAATCAGTAGCCAAATTCTGACACTCTGGGGTTTCCCCTTAAATGTACTTAAAAAGTATTTCTAGTTCACCTCCCTGGCTCCATTGCCAACTATAGCAGGAAATTAGCCCTAGTAGCAAGACAATTACCAATGTGTTTCTGTTAATAACAGTTGTGTAGTTCACAGCAGGCCTAAGATTTCTGTCTAGTGGTGGCAATGTGGTTGGTAATAATTTAGTTATGCTCAAAAATATTCTTAAAATGTTAGGAGGCCTGAGCAACAGTAACCCTATAAGTAATCTCATTCAACCATGTTATGCCTTCTCTTCAAGTATATCCATGAATGTTTGCGTCTTTATAGTTCACAATTTTTAAGGGCATAGAGGACGATTGTCAAAGCCAACTTAATGTGTGTAAAATGCATTTTACCAGAAAATTGCCCTCAGTTCATGGGGATAATGTTATAACAGAGCACCTATGTGAAAAATTGACAAAGGAGCCCATTTTATAAAAGGCAACATAGGCATTAGTGAGGGACAGTATGAAAATTTCTATTTCCTTGCCCAGGCTATTAGCAGTTGGGGAGGAATAAAGTCTGAAGACTGTCTGATCTACTATTGAATGACCCTTTCACAATCAGAATAGGTGACCGGCCATGTCGCTAGGTGCCTGCTGTCTCAGTAGTGATGACCGAAAACTGGTTTTTTCCCCCCCAAAATGATAGTGTTTGTGGCTGAACTTTCATTTTTCCTCAGGTACTCTACACTTTACACCATGTTTCCTGTATTCTCGTTGGTCTTGGACAAGGATGTTGAATCTGAGGTTGCGATGCTCTATCCAGAGCTTTATAAAGATCTTCTTAAGGTACAGTACATCCACTGGTTTCCTGCCTCACGGTTTTGTACACTATTTTAGTTCAGAAAGGGGGAGTCTGTTTGTCGAGGGTTGCAAACCAGTCGAGTTTCAGGATATCCCTAATGAATATGCACTAGATAGATTTGCATTGTCAGTGCACATTTTATATCCATATTCATTAGGAGGGTACCTTGAAAACTTGACTAGAAGTTCTTACCTGGTTTATAGAAGAATAAAACCTCACACCCACACAAGCCATACCAACCGAAATGACAAAAAGATATGTTCTGTTGTTGCTCATTTTAAAGATTTTTTTATTGAAATTATGCTACATGTATTTATGACTATAACTGCAGAAAGGCAGCTATTGTAACAACTTTATCAGAATCCTATGCAGACATTAAAATTGTGTATATTATGAAAACTTATCATCATACGTGCATGAATATATTATCTGTCTAGCAAGAACATTGTTCAAGGGGGCTCCCAACAAAACATACATAAAAAAATACAAAAAATAAAATAGTGTGAACATAATGGATAGCAGGAAAGGACATTTTGAAAAATTGTGTGTAACCATAAGGTAGATACCGTGAATTCCCCTCACAAATATAAAGGTAGAATAAATAAAATATTCAAGGAGGAATAAAATGAGGAAAGCAAGAAACAAGATCAAAAGTGGAGCCAACAGAGCATGGGAATAAACAGGTTGATATTTTATAGACTGACTAGGACTGCTACATTAAGTGGGGGAGGGGGGGAGAAAGGAGAGGCACAATAGAATGTCAAGCATGAATGTATTACTTCTGCTCCCGGGATGGGCCAGAACTAGAGATGCTCCAGAGGCCGTGTCTGTCTTTGTCAGGATGGAAGGGAGTCCCAGTCATTGTGCAACAGCGACACCTACTGACTGCTTAAGAGCATGTTTGTGAAAGGAGGGGCTGAGCTAAATGGAAGCAGACTAAAAAAAAATTGCAGAGGTCCTTCTCCCCTGAGTTAGCTACACCCAAAGATTAACAGCATGGTGCTAGATGAGTACAAGGATACTTGTGATGATTTGCCATTTCTAAGGTTTACATTACTTTAGTGATACAGTGGGAACATTTTTTTGTTTCTACTCTATAACTGTGCACCTCATTGTTCTGTATTTATATTCTATTTGTAGTTTAATAAACAGGGTTGCGCTTCCTAAAAGTAAGGTTTCTTAGATCTAGTCCATAACAGCCGGGATTTGGGATGCAACCATACCATGTTGGGAAACTGCATTCTGTCCGAATGAGGTTTGTTCTCTGTGTTGTGAAGCTTAATGAAAGTCCCAACAAATGTGCACTGGCCCCAGGAGCATTTCATGGACCTTTGAAAGGAATTCCTATAGGAGCATGTCATAATCAGAAAAATGGATGAAAAGTGGGCTGGGTCCATCAATATCCCTTTCCAATCTGGATTTTGTTACCACTTTCCCAAAAGGTTGGTATTTGGATGTACCTTGTGACAGTGGTAGAGTAGCCCGTGCCTGACTGTTCTCTCCTTTTAGACTTAGCCAGCAAAGATCCCTAATCCACTTATGTAGCCAAATTCTGTCGTCTAGATGTTGAGCCCAGCAGTGTAGGTATCTTTCTACCAGCCCTGCATCCACTAGATAATGTTTAAGAATAGTAGTGAAGACATCTTTATACCAACTTGGTGTAAATTTCAGACCTGTAGGAAAATAGAAAAAAAAACCTGAATAAACCATGAGACAAATGTTTTAATTGCACCTGTGAAATGTTTGTAGTTTTTTTTTTTAATAGGGATGTACACAGCCTAAAACAAAGTTTGACTCATTTGTAAGTTTCTTGAATTTCTTGATTTTTTGTTTGCATTCATGTTATCTCCAGGAACAAGCAGGAATGAGTCTTCACATATGGGTACGTTGGAACCGACGGAGCCTGCGCGGGAACGCTCCCCAGCGTCCCAAAAAAGGAAAGCTTTTGGGAGCATCCCACAGCGCCTGCGCGCTGCCTTCCTGCCTTTCCTAACCGCCTTTCCTAACCGCCTCTCTCCAGTTCTTCTTTTCCGCAGAGCCAGCAGGTCATGTTCCTGTCACCGCTGAAGAAGTTCTTTATTTTATTTTATTTCTTTGGTCGCGCGTCTGCCTTCTTCGACGTCGGACCGGTACCGCCGGTCTTTTTTTTTTTTTTTTTTGAAGAAAAAGAAAGAAGATACTTTCCGTTCCACTTCAGTGTATTTTTTCTTCGTTGGGCCTTAGGCCTAACAGAAAATTCCTCATGGAAAAGCCTGCCTCCGGGTTTAAAAAATGCACTAAGTGCAGCGGTACCATCTCTGTTACCGACACCCATGACTGGTGTGTTTGGGTACTGACCATTCCATCACGGATTGTCCATCCTGCTCCATGATGTCTAAAAGAGGTTTACAGAACCGAGCAGCCAAGCTCAGTACACTGTTTCCCTCTGATGCAGCTTCGGTGGCATCGACGTCTTGCAGGGCTGCTTCTTCCTCCTATGGATCTCAGGTAACCAAACATAAGTCCAGCCGGTCCTCGAAGGGTAGATCTCCCTCTAAGCATCGAGATGCCTCCGGGCTTGCCCTGGAGGATCCTGCACCGGCAAAAGTACCACGGCGGGAAGCTCCGGCTTCCAAAGCTCCTCCTATGGGGTCACAGGTTGACATTGATGGCACGGCCTCGACAGATCATCTGTTGCAATGTTCTGGGGTACCGGTGGAATCTGCCGGTACCGACGGATCAGAATGTTCTGACCATGCAGCGTGCCATTACGGCATTCATACAAGCTGCGATGCTGCTGGTATCGCAACAAGCTTCGTTGTCGGTACCGGCTCCGATATCTGTTCCAGTGCCGGTACCGATTGCATCGACATCGGCTTCGGTGTCAACTGCGGCGGTACCCTGTCCGATGATGCCTATCGGTACCGATCCGGTACCAATGACTCCCGATGTCGATACCACTCGGTATGCGTTTCGGGCCTTACAGGAGCATCCAGACAGGCGATACTTCGATTCCTCCAAAGACTCTGATGCATCGGAGGCCTCTGTTGAAGCATCGGTACTTCTTCCTCAGGAGACTTCTTCTCCAAAAAGAAGAATGTCCCCTCCAGAAGACTTGTCTTTTCAAGACTTCATAAAGGAAGTGGCCAAGGGGCTTTCTATCTCAGTAGCCCCTGAGACAGAGCCTAGAGCCAAAAAATTGGATATTTTGCAGTATCCCAAGGCTCCTAAAGAAGCAGCCACTTTGCCAGTTCATGAGATCCTTTATGACCACATGCTAGGCATATGGGAGACTCCTCTCACCATCTCTTCTCATTCTCGTAGGTTGGATACCATGCATCGTATCCCTCCTTGTCCTGGATTTCATAAAACTCAGCTTCCTCACCATTCTATTGTGGTGGAGTCTGCTATGAAAAAGTTAAAGAGTGCAAAGAGGCACTCATCTGCTCCTCCAGGAAGAGAATGTAGAACCTTAGATGCTTTTGGCAGGAAAATTTTCCAGGCCAGTATACTTGTAGCCAGAATCAACTCCTATAGTCTCTATATGGGGATGTTTCTGAAGGAAGTTACAGATCATCTGAAGACTTTCCTCCCTTTTCTTCCAGAAGATAAAAAGGGAAGACTTTCTTACCTGGCTTAAGCATGCCCAGGATGTTTCCAAATTTTCCAACCGTGCAGCCTTTGACTCTTTTGAGGGGGCCAGCAGAGCCTCGGCCATTGCCATAGGTGCACGCAGAATTTCTTGGTTACAAGCTTCTGATCTGGAACCTTGGGTCCAAGATGGATTAGGAAATCTTCCTTGTACAGGTGAAAACCTGTTTGGCAAGCAAAGGCCACTCAAATGGATGCAGAAAATTCTGCTTTGGATAGGCTTTCAAAGTCTACCTCTAATCCTGTCCAGAAGAGGTTGTTCAAAAAGGCATATTTTCCCAAGAAGGGAAGATATTATCCTGTTTATGGTCAACAGACATCTTCTGCAGGTCGTTTTGCTGCAAAGCATCAACAACCTAAACAGGCCAAGCCTAAGGCTGCAAGGAATACTGTAGCCCAACAGCCTCAGCCTCCTCAGGGCCTTTGACTTGCAACTAGAGAACTTAGCCTTTCTGGCTCTAAAAGACCCAGAGTCTCTCACCATTCCAGGAAGGTTAGCTCACTTTGCTCCCAGATGGGAGCAAATCACAGCAGAGCAGTGGACCCTTTCCATCATAAGGGAGGGGTACAAACTTCATTTCTCAAACCTTCCTCCTTACACCATGGTGAGACAGTTCAATTCTCCAACATCTCTTCTCGACCTTCTGGGTCAGGAGATTTCTACCCTTCTTGCCCAAGGGGCAATAGAAGAAGTACCTCTTCTTCAACAGGGCTCAGGGTTCTACTCCCCCTACTTTCTAATTCCAAAGAAAACAGGGGGCTACAGACCCATATTAGATCGCAAAGAATTGAACAAATTCCTATGCAAGGAGAAATTCAAGATGATTTCTCTAGGTACTGTCAGCAACACTTCCCTGGTGGCCAGTGGATGCCAGGGCAGGTGCGACACAAAATATAAAGTTAAGATTTGAGAGTCTTTTGAAGGCCCAAATGGCTCCTGGGGCCTTGTAGTTTTCTTGAGCTCCAAATCTTTAAGAAAATACTTAAGAAGAGTGGTGGGAAAAATAAGGCTTTTATTTCCCATCTTTGCTGAGGTTCAAAAATATTGGGCTACAACGTGAAAGCAAAAGTCCTTACTTCAGGTAGAATAACAAACTTAGGCTTTTCAAACAAAACTATCATACATTACAGGAATGGTGGTGCTTAACCAAATTAAGAATGCTCTGTTGGTATTTTAAACAGATCACAACTCTGGCAGAGCTTCTAGACTTCCTGAAATACACAATGTACAATCCATGTCATGGTCAGATACATCTTCTATGGGATCCACTTGCATTTGCTCATAATTCGGACACCTTTGATTCAGTGTCCCTGGTTTCATGCAAACCACACTCAGGAGTTTTATATATTTGCTCTAGCAAGTCCCAATGTCCTGGGCCTAACCTAGGGCGTCGGCCCTGTGCTATATTGAGCTTACAAGAATCCCTTCTTCTTGGAGGTTTTATATCAGCATTATATAAACCTTTATCCTTCACAGCATTCTTCTTTGGCATATATTTTCCATGCCTTTTATTGCAGCAGCCTGGTGATGAAAGATTCTCTCCTTTGGCTTGCTTCCTCCCCTCAGAAGCTTCGTGCCAATCCTTTCTCTGAAAGTTTGCTTTAGCTTTCAACCATGGGAACAGCTCTCCTGGTAAATGCCTGCTCCTGCAACAGCCCAAATCCTGGCTTCCGTGCTCAGCCTGGCTTTTCCTTCCCAGCTGATTCCCACTCGCTTCTTGCTTGCAATCAATGTAAGGCTTTCTCCTCTGCCAGCCAACAACTTTCTCACCAACCTGAGCCGGTCTTTCCTTGGCCCCTTGTGGCTTCCTGTTAGCTCCTGGAGATTCTCTGTTAGGTCCTTCTCTGGCTTGAGATGATTCTCTTCCAGCTTGACCCGGTCCTCTCTCCTTGACCTGACTCGGTCCTCTCCGAATCCGACCTGGTCCGCCCTCCTGGACCTGACCCGCCCTCCTGGACCTGACCCGGTCCTCTCCGGATCCGACCTGGTCCTCTTTCCTGGACCTGACCCGGTCCTCTCTGGATCCGACCTGGTCCTCTCTGTTTAGCTTGAGACAGTTCTTCCTTATAAAGAACTCCTCTCCTTGAAGCATGTGAATTGTTTGTCATGTGCTCCTGACCAGCTGGGCATGGCACTCCAGTCTCTCTGACCGCACTCCTGCTCCCTCTAGCTGGTCCCTGTGAACATTGCACTCTGTGCACATCTTTTTCTCTGTGTAAAACAGTTTCATGTCTCTCATCAGGGCTCTCATCAGCCCCCGCTGCATCACAGTACTCTCCTTCCATTCCTTCAGAGTCAGGATTGGCTTTGTTCTCTAGATCTCAAGGATGCGTGTACCCATATACTCATCCATCCAGCACACAGAAGGTTCCTTCGGTTCCTTTATCAGGGAAAGCACTACCAATACAGGGTGCTTCCCTTTGGTCTGGCCTCTGTTCCAAGAGTGTTCACAAAATGCATGGCAGTAATAGCTGCCTTTCTACGCACTCTAGGAATATTCGTATTCCCATATCTGGACGACTGGCTCATCCGAGCTTCATCCCAATCAGATTCCCAGACTTCCCTAGCCTGCACAATGTGTGTTCTGCAGTATCTGGGACTGGTGATAAACTTTCCAAAGTCCCTACTCAGTCTCTAGAGTTCATAGGGGCCTTGCTGGATACCACAACTGCAAGGGCCTATCTTCCCCAGGCCCGTTGCATAGGTTTAGTGCAGTTAGCCTCTCAGATCCAGTTAAAAAACCATCTAACTGCTCGAGAGATGTTACAACTGCTAGGCCACATGGCATCCACTGTGCATGTGGTCCCTTATGCTCGCCTTCACATGAGGGCAGCTCAATGGACTTTGTCCAACCAGTGGACCCAAGCATCAGGGGGTCTGTCAGACAAAATAGCAACCTCCAGGCGCCTCTTTTGGTCGCTCCAGTGGTGGAAGTCCCCTCAAAATCTGTTGCTGGGGTCCCCCTTCCAACAATTGTTACCCCAAGCAATCCTTACAACAGATGCCTCTCCAAAGGGTTGGGGAGCTCATCTTCAAGACCTCTCCACCCAGGGCATTTGGTCTCTACAGGAGACCTCCCTACATATCAACATCTTAGAGCTCAGAGCAATAATCTTAGCTCTCAGAGTCTTCCATACCCTGCTCAGCTACAAGACAGTCCTCATTCACACGGACAACCAAGTAGCCATGTTCTATGTGAACAAGCAGGGAGGAACTGCCTCTGTCGCTTTGCAACGAAGCTCTGAGATTGTGGGCCTTCGCCAGAGAGCATCAAATTCATCTTCTGGCAGTATACCTTCCAGGAGTTCAAAACTCTTGGGCAGACAGACTCAGTCGAGTTCTTCTTCAACACGAATGGTCCCTTCATATGGACCAGATAGTCAGAATCTTTCGAATTTGGGGAACCCCGGACATAGACCTCTTTGCAAGTCCGTGGAATGCAAAACTTCCCCGATTCTGTTCCAGAATTCCGTGTCAGGGAGTTCAGGCCAGGGATGCCTTCCTCCTTCATTTGTGTCAAGACTTCCTGTACGCCTTTCCACCCATTCCCCTAATTCCCAAGACCCTGTTGAAGCTTCAGAGAGATTGAGGGACTATGATCCTCATAGCTCCACGTTGGCCACGCCAAGTGTGGTACCCTCTACTTCTGCATCTCTCTCAAGCTCCCTCCCTGGACTTGGGGTCTGCTCCAGATCTCCTGTCTCAGGAGGGGGGAACGTTGTGGCACCCAAACCCCCAGTCTCTCCATCTCAGGGCTTGGTTGCTGAAGGCTTAGACCTTCAAGATTGGCATCTTTCTCAGCAAGTAAGGGATATCCTTCATGCTTCCAGAAAGCCTTCTACTAGATGTTCCTATGCTTTTAAATGGAAAAGGTTTACCATTTGGTGTGCTGAGAAGGGTGTTAACCCTCTAGCAATACCTTTGAATTCTTTACTAGAGTATCTCCTGCATCTTTCCCATGCAGGCCTCAAAACGAATTCAGTAAGGGTCCATTTGAGTGCTATTGCAGCATCCCCTTAAGCCTCTCAATGGACAACCTGTCTCCTCTCATCCTCTTATTGCAAGATTCATGAGAGGCCTTCTTTTAACTAAACCTCCCATTAGACCACCTCCAGTGGCATTGGACTTGAATCTGGTTCTTGGTCAGCTCATGAAGCCACCCTTTGAACCCTTAGCCACTACCTCCTTGAAATTTCTTTCCTGGAAGGTTATCTTTCTTATTGCAGTCACCTCAGCTCGCCGCATCAGTGAACTGCAGGCCTTAGTGGCTAATCCACCTTATACAAGGTTCCATCATGATATAGGTAGTCCTTAGGACCAATCCACACTTTATGCCTAAAGTGGTCTCACCTTTTCATCTTAATCAAGAGGTGTATTTACCTGTCTTTTTTCCAGGTCCTCATGCATCAAGTGCAGAGAGGAATCTTCATACCCTGGATTGTAAGAGAGCTCTTGCTTTTTACTTACAAAGGACACAGCAACATAGAAAGTCTTCTCAACTCTTTGTTGCTTTTGATCCCTCTCATTTGGGACTTCCAGTCTCTAAGAGAACACTGTCCAATTGGATTGCTCAGTGTATTTCTTTCGCCTACCAGAGTAAGAATCTTTCTCTGGAGGGCCATGTCACAGCTCATAATGTGAGAGCCATGACCACCTCTATGGCTCATCTAAATTCTGTGTCCATTGACCAGATCTGTCGAGCGGCCACCTGGGCCTCAGTTCATACCTTCACAGCCCATTACTGTTTGGACAAGGACTCCCACCTGGATGCCTTGTTTGGTCAGGCTGTCCTCAAACACCTGTTCCATGCTTAATCAACTCCTACCCGCCATCCCTGGTTGGATGCCTGAGATCCATGGGAGGAGGTAGAGCCCTTCTCAGGGTCTCACTACCTTGGGGATCTCCCAGGCATCTCTAGCTGGGGAGTCCCCATATGTGAAGACTCATTCCTGCTTGTTCCTGGAGATAGCACAGTTACTTACCTGTAACAGGTGATCTCTGGGAACAGCAGGAATAAGTCTTCACAACCCACCCACCTCCCCTAGGAGTTGTATCTCTCTATCTTTCCTTTCCTCTCTCTCTCTTTGTCTCAGCTTTAAAACTCGAACTGGAGAGAGGCGGTTAGGAAAGGCGGGAAGGCAGCGCGCAGGCGCTGTGGGATGCTCCCAAAAGCTTTCCTTTTTTGGGACACTGGGGAGCGTTCCCGCGCAGGCTCCGTCAGTACCGACGTACCCATATGTGAAGACTTATTCCTGCTGTTCCCAGAGATCACCTGTTACAGGTAAGTAACTGTGCTTTCTCACACATTCATTCATTCATGCATGCATGCTCGCTGCAAATCAATTGCAGACACTTTAATTTCTAGGTTTACATATGCACAATTTGCACTAACCAAATACACACCCTTATTTCTTCATTAGCCACATATTAGGAATAAAAGAAATAGCCGACAGAGTACTGTTTTGTGTCAGAATAGAATCAAAGCAAACTTAAATGTCCTTTACATGTCAAAAAAATAGAGGGCAATGTGCACCAAATGAAGGGTACAACTGTAGCTGCCTTACTGGGCAAACTATATGGACCATGCTGGTCTTCATCTGTAGTCATGAGTGTTTATCATAGTAGGATAATAAATAGCAGACTTTTGCTGACCAACAGTTGTCCATGGGTTATAGCTTTAAGCACTTCTTACATGTAATTTAGGTCTCTTCTTTTTTCTTTACTAGGGACGGCCTTTATCCTACAAAACGTTTCTCATATGGGTTTTAATAAGTATCTACCAAGGTAAGAAACTAAAACGACTTTCCTAAAACCTCCAGTAAAAGGGCCCCACAGTACTCCTCTTCTGCTCACAGGATGCAGATTCAACTCAAATTGTTGGTAATGAGAAGTGCTATTTTTTGTCAGAGTAATTCACACGTGCATAGCCAGCTCTCTCTTGCGCAAGATCTTTTCCTCTCACTTCAGGATTGACGACCTAGTAGCTGCCTAATGATTCTCAAACCTGGTCTGGTTTTCAGGATACCCACAATGAATATGTGCTGTCTCCATTGCATTGAAATCTGTTTCATGCATATTCATCAAGTGACCTGGTATAGCATGCCTTAACGGCCACCTGGCCCAGCATCCTGTCTCAATAGTTGGGTAATTACAGAATAAATAGTAGAAAACAGGCATGTGCGGGATAATCCAGCTCTCATATGCAAGGGTTAGAAACCGGAAGGGTGGCTGCATCACATCCCTTTCTGAACCTACCGTTTGCCTCCAGTTGATCTTGTACTTCCTTCTTTTTCTGGTTGGTTTGTTTGTGTGGCCTGATTTCATTAGGTACCTCGTGCTGCAGAGATTCTAAACAATTAACATGGCGAATGACAGATTCAGCAGCACGTAGCCATTTTGTTCCATTGAATAGCCCCTCCTAACTCCCCTGAATGTCCCAATGCTAATTGTGTAGAGGCAGCGGTAGCCAGGTATCTTCAAGTCATAAATATTATCGCTCAAAAGATATAAATGCCCTTCAATGCTTGATTAACTTTTCTCTATGACTTGTTCATGTAATAAGTGGCTAGGTCTCAGACTTCCCGACACTTAAGGCTAACTGCTAATAACTTTGGTTAGCAGGGCCGTGCCATCTAGCATCAATGACCTGCCGGTAATCAAAACATGAACAAGGTATATAAAAAAACCAATACGTGCAAGATAGAATTTTATTTATTTTTGGTGATATCTTGCACGTATTGGTTTTTTTATATACCTTGTTCATGTTTTGATTACCGGCAGGTCATTGATGCTAGATGGCACGGCCCTGCTAACCAAAGTTATTAGCAGTTAGCCTTAAGTGTCGGGAAGTCTGAGACCTAGCCACTTATTACATGAACAAGTCATAGAGAAAAGTTAATCAAGCATTGAAGGGCATTTATATCTTTTGAGCGATAATATTTATGAGTTGGCATACACTCTGTAAATTTACCCAAATACTACGTCAGGTATCTTCAAGTGGCTAAAGCTAGGCACTTTAAAGGCCAAGTTAGCTAACCAGGCAACAGCTGAATATTGCTGCTAAATCGTTGTTCAGTCAACCCAGATAATTCAGTGCTAGTGGTCAGATACGATCTCAGTATTGACTATCCAGGTCTTAGTTAAAGTAACAGCGCTGGCCACCTCTGAATATGAGCCCTGTAATGAATAAAAAGTTCCTGATTTTTACCCCTTGCACCTCTCATAAATTTTACACCTTTCACGTCTCTCCCGTCATCGCTTGTCCAAGCAGAGTTTTTGATCCTTTCTTGAGATACAAACTGTTGCATGCCTCCAATCGCCTCTATGTTCTCTCCGCCTTTGCCATATGCACTATTCCTACAACTTAGAACTACAACAGCAGCATTCTCAGAGGACAGGGGAGAAAAAACAAGATATTATCATTCACTCGCATGGCTGAGCAGAGTGTGAAGCCTACAATTCCCAGAGGAGAATTGTTTTCCTCCCTTTTTTTTTTTTTTTTAAAGTGCCATCAAGTCAGTGTTGACTCATAAGCGACCCAGCTACCTCTGGGTTTTCTTGGCAGTGTATCACCGAAAGTAGATTGCCAGCCTTTTCTTCCGATGTTTTCCTCCTAGAGTTCTCCTAATCCCATGCAACTCCTGGAGGTGAACTAAACTCTCTTGTTTCTAGGATAGCCACTTTGACTTTGAAAGATTTGAATATAATTAGTCTTCAGTGTATATATGCAAGTATATTTCATGCGTATTCATCATTGCTAGCCTGAGAACTAGAGTGCTTAGCTGTGCTTCAGGAGAGGGTTGCAAAACACTACCCTGGGCGCTCTCTCCACTCTCTCTTTTAATTTGTATTTTTTTTTTATTTAGACTTTGCTTGCAATGTTTCAGTGGTAGTTTGGGGAAAGTTCCTTTCAAGTATGGTTGATGTACTTCAGTGGCTGCTTTGAAACAGTCAGAGTGATCTATGATTTCTGAAAAAGTATTGGCTACACTGCTAGTAGGTAATTTCATATTTTTACGTCTTCCTAACGTTCTCTCCTCTGCCTTCTTTTACCCCCATAGGTAGCATCATCATGTACGGTGCACTGCTTCTCTTCGAGTCTGAATTTGTGCACATCGTAGCCATTTCGTTTACATCTCTGATTCTCACTGAGCTACTGATGGTGGCACTAACCATCCAGACCTGGCACTGGCTAATGATTGTGGCCGAGCTGCTGAGCCTCTCTTGCTACATAGCCTCTCTGGTCTTCTTACATGAATTTATTGGTAAGGTTGCTGGTTTACATGCGTATTAACACAAGACTGGATTGCTTATTGAAACTGTCAGCATTTATGCAGATTTTCACCTCTACATCACTGGCTCAGGTGGGTAGGGTCTATGTTTGAATGAATTGATGGTCTCATACCAGTTCCCAGTGAACCACCAGTTGGATAGTCCCTTCTCACTCCCAACTGGAAATCACATTCCTACGCTTAATCACTTGAATGTCAGACCCCAGAGCTAGTCAGTCCTGCTGGTAGTAATCAGTCAAATTGTTGACCAGTTTAAAGCTGGGTTGTCATGTTTATGTTGATGAAATTCAGCTGTTTACTGTCTTTAATTTAGAACATGTGTTAACAGTGAGAACAGCCTCAGGTTGAATCCACACAAGAATGAAGTTTTTGATTGTAGGGAAAGGAGTAACAGTCTCAGTCTCACAATTATCAACAAAGGAAATTCCATTGCCTTTAAAGTTAGAGATTTGCAACTTGAATGTACGTTTGGATTCAACATTGACTTTTCATTCTAATATTGTAGATTTTGCTAAGGGAACACTTGGCATCCATGCTTTAGTAGCTGCTTATCTCCAGGAACAAGCAGGAATGAGTCTTCACATATGGGGTACGTCGGTACCGACGGAGCCTGCACGGGAATGCTCCCCAGCATTCAATCAGAAAACTTTTGGGAGCATCCCTCGCGCCTGCGCGCTGGACTTCCCGCCTTTCCCACTGCCTCTCCTCAGTTTTCGTTTTTCCGCGGAGCCAACAGGACGTCCTCCTGTCACCGCAGAAACCTTTTTCTTTAAAATTCTTATTTTACTTGTTTTCTTGTGGTCGCGGCTGTATTTCCCGCCGATACCGGTACCGCCGGTGCTTTATTCTTTTCTTTTCTAAACTTAGAGAATTTTTTCACCTCAGTTTTTGTTTTAACTTTTTGGACCTACCAGGCCTCTCTAACATGGAGCCTTCTTCCCCTAAGAGGTGCCTTCACTGTGGAAACTTAGTTTTCTTTTTAGACTCCAATGCTTGGTGTCTAACCTGTTTGGGTCCTGACCCTTTTTTCCCTGATCCATCAGGCTGTATTATTGGGAGGAGACCTTCTCTTTTTTGAGTTTCCCTCGATGCCGTTTTTCCTCCTGAGGTGAGGACACCGGTTTATTCTTCTCTCCAGGATCAGGTAACCCACAAACAGTCTGTTAAGACTAGCCAATTCTTGAAGGGTAAGTCTCATGCTCAGCATGATGACGGCTCCGGCCTTGCCCTCAAGACCCCACTGGCAATAATACCCCGGCGGGAGTCTTTGGGCTCCAAAGCATTTACGGGGTTTCAGGTTGTTCCTGGGGCTCACCCCTCACAGAACATACCTGAGCCGTGCTCGGGGGTGGTATCTGCTTCGAGCGGTACCGATAACCCGGCACCGGTGTCGAGTGCTCCATTCTTCACCAGGGATCATCATCTGGTGTCCTCGGTACCTTCGGGACCAATCGATACGACCCAGATTGGCTTTCCTCTATCTCCGCCATGCTCGGGGTTGGTACCGGCTTCGAGCGGTACCGATACCCCGGCATCGGCATCGGTGTCGAGTGTTCAACTCTTCACCTGGGATGGTCATCTGGTATCCTCGGTACCTTCGGGGCCGATCGATACGATCCAGATTGACTTTCCTGTATCTTCGCCATGCTCAGGGTTGGTACCGGCTTCGAGCGGTACCGATACCCCAACATCGGCGCCGGTGTCGAGTGTTCCTCTCTTCACCAGGCATCGTCTTCGGACGTCCTCGGTACCTTCGGAACCGATCGATACGACTCCGATTGACTCTCCTGTATCGGCATCGCCGATACCACCACCAACGTCGGTACCTTCTAGACATGCATCGATAGACTCGCTCCCTTCGATGTCGAGTCTAGAATCGATATCCAGTCTAGATGATTTGATACCGACGTGTTTCGGAACCGATCCATATCGGTTCCAACTACGCAGTACCGAGGATATTCACCAAGGTTCTCGGGCTACCTCGGTACTGCTTCAGCAGCCCCCGATTACTGCTTCGATGACATTATCGTCTTCGATACCGGTATCGGTATCGATGTCGATTCCTGCAGTTCCATCGGTGCCATCGATCCTTTCTATGCCTAGCTTGGAATCGATACCGGGCACTGACGATGCAGTACTAACTGCCTCGAATCAGAACTGTCAGTATCACTGTCCATCTAGCAGGATTCTTTTTCTGCACCAGTCCACTATGTCTTCTGGTGCTCAAGCTGCTCCTTCAACCTCAGCCTACCCAGGAATAGTTCCTATTGGAGATCCTTCTTTTCAGAAATTTCTCCTTGACATGGCAACCTTTCTTGCCATTCCTATTCCTGGCTCTACTCTTGGCCAAGATCCTGCAGAAAAGGAAAATATAATGCTTCCTTTACATCATTCTTTGCAGGATCTTCTTCTGAGGATGTGGGAATCACCTTTAAAGGTTCCTTCGCCTTCTACAGCCATTAATGTTCTGTATCAGGTGCCTCCCTCTCCAGGATTTCAGAAAAACCAACTTCCACATCATTCCCTTGTAGTGGAATCAGCAATGAGGAAGGTAAGAAGCAAGAAGAAGCATTCTTCTTATCCGCCAGGTCGTGCATCTAAAGCACTTGATGCCTTTGGATGTCAAACCTTACAAACTTCTATGCTGGCTTCAAGAATTATTTCATATATTTTTTATATGAGTCTGACACTTCAGGAGGTCACAGAGAAATTATCTCTTTTGTCCCCTTTTTTGTCAGAACCTAAGGCCACTGACTATTCCTTGCTTCTTAATCATAGCAGGAATATCTCTTGGTTTCTTTCTCGTGCTTCTCTAGACTCTTTTGAGTCTGTTAGCAGATCCTCTGCTATTGCCATTGGAGCACGTCGTACAGCCTGGCTGCAAGCTTCAGACTTGAGCAGATGGGCACAACACACACTGGGTAATTCTCCCTGTACTGGAGAAAATCTCTTCAATAAAGAGGCTTTACGTCAGGTTGCTCATTGCTCCACTGACTTCCCTGGTTCTGGAAACCATCCTAAGCCTTCTTTTAACCCAGGACATAGGAAATGTCCTGCCAAACCTTCTTTCCCTAAGAAAAGAAGGTTTCACCCTTCTCCTGCCCATCCTCCAGATGTACCCAAACAAGGGACATCTCTTCCTAGTCTGAAGTCTCCAGACTCTAGCCAGTCTAATCATAACCAGCAACCATAGGTATGTTGCTCTCTACAGCTAACTTCTTCTTAGCAGAAGTTTATTCTCAAACCCTACACTGGTTTTTTCCCTTTCAGTATGCTAAGCTGTTAGGATACTTTTGTCCATGGGTTACAGAATTCTCCCCTTCTTACTACTACGAAGGGAGGTTACAACTATCCCATGATAGTTTCTGTCCCCACATGGACATCTTTTCCTTCAGCTGACTTGCCATATGGTAAGTCACTTTCCAACCCCCTCTCTTCCAGGGTTTCCCCTGCTTGGGTTGGTACCATACTGAAACACTTCTCTTTCTTCCAGTGTAGATTTTTTGTTATCCTTCAATGCATGCTCTGAACAACTCATCAGACAGGGACATGAATATCTCCGCTCCCTTTACCTGTTTTCTCTCTGTTTTCATACAGGAGAATCCCCTCTGCTGTTTTGTTCAGCTGCTGTGCATGCAGGAGTTCCAGTGATTACTTTAATACTCATTGCAAGCTACTTTCAACTGTCTTGCATAATACTACTCACTGCAGGTTATCTTCTTCTAGCCATATCCTTTCCTAGGATGTGGCAACACACCTGACTTCTGTCAGTATTCTCTTATAATTCTCCTGCACAATGCTCTCTGCAATCTTCAGAGAAGCTTTCTACTATGGGCCCTTGCTACAGAGCATTGAACTTTGTCTCTGAGGGTTTTTCCCATATAGCAGAAAAAGTTTATATAATCATTCCATGGCGTGAATGTCCAAGGAGTTCCCAATCTTGCAGGAATCTACCCCTTTTTTCCTTGCAGCTTGGTTTTATGTTTTTCTGCTCCACTTGGACAACGCATACTCTTTTGCTGTACATGATACCCCTGTGTCCCTTGGCTGGGTCATCCTGGTATCTTAGTCTAAGCGTTTTTTTGTCCTTTGGACATGTCAGAGTCCTAAAGTACTCCTGACGTGCTCTTGCCAGACGGCTATTACCCTCTGTTATTTCACGCAACCATACCGGTTATTCCACTGAACCACATTCCTGCACCGCAGAAATAGATTCTCTATATATCTTCAGGTGGTTTTTACCCCCTCATTATTAGATGAATCTTTTCCCCTCACATTCCTCCTGTGAATGTTTTTGTGGAGCTCAGTTGCAGGCATGTATCCTCAGACTTATATTCATGTATGTATATGTCCTATACATACATCTTTCTGTAGTCTGTGTGGGCATAAGTCATATATATATATATATATATATATATATCACACATATCTAGACATATATGCACATATATATAGCTAGGTATGTCTCTCCATATATATGTGCCCATTGGGAGATGTCCATAGGACGCTAAGTATTACCTGCTATCTCCCTAACTGTCTGTGCTATTAAGTTTTTCCCTTCTTAAGGGGTCCAGACAGTCCACTTGCCTACTCCCATACGGCTCAGTATGTGGGAGCGGTTATACATACAATTATTGCTGTGATGTCAACAGCTTCTATTTTTGTTATACATCTCCCTGTCTATGAAGTATCAAACTTCAATGTCTTCCTATCTCTTACCAGCTAGGAAAGACAGTGTACATCTTCAGTATTTCTGAGTACACTTCTGTTCTTCTTGGGAATAGGGGCTTTTTTCCATACCCCCTCTTCCCTTCAGGATTGGGCTAATTCTCCAGATCGGTCAGTCTTCTTCTTTTAGTCCTCAATGTTAATAACTCTGTACCTAAAAGAGTTTTCAGCTTTTTCCCATAAAGCTTTCCATTGAAGACCTGCTGTTCTTCTCCTACCCCAGTTGACACCTGGGTCACCTGCCCATTCCAGGTTTGGAACTTCATCCTCACTGCTGTGAAGTTTCCTTGAGGATTCTCCTACTGCATCCACAGTACACTCCATCACAGTTCTACTTCCTACAATCCAGTAGGTAAGCTCTATATTGTACTAGTTCATTAAATATTTTAATGATACTTGACATACATTCTAAAGACTCTTTTTCTCTGTAGTCTTTAGATTCGCTGTTCCTCTACAGCTCTTCTCTATTCAACTCCTACCCCCCATCCCTCAGGGGATGCTGGGGATCCAGGTTGGGAAATGCCATCCTGTTCCAGGGATACGCATTTTATGGGATCTCCCCTGGCACCCATAGCTAGGGAGTCCCCATATGTGAAGACTCATTCCTGCTTGTTCCTGGAGATAGCACAGTTACTTACCTGTAACAGGTGATCTCTGGGAACAGCAGGAATTAGTCTTCACAACCCACCCACCTCCCCTAGGAGTTGTATCTATCTATCTATCTCCTTTCCTCTTTCTCTCCTTCTGTCTCAGCTATGAAACTCAACTGAGGAGAGGCAGTGGGAAAGGCAGGAAGTCAGCGCGCAGGCACGAGGGATGCTCCCAAAAGCTTTCTGATTGGATGCTGGGGAGCATTCCTGTGCAGGCTCCGTCGGTACCGACGTACCCCATATGTGAAGACTAATTCCTGCTGTTCCCAGAGATCACCTGTTACAGGTAAGTAACTGTGCTATATTGACTACTGTAATACATACATATATGTACATATTTCAGCAGGAACGTACAGGTATAGAGAGCACACCGTTTGCACCTGCATCAGACCAGATGTGAATTTGGTGATAGTTCCAGGACTTTACTTTATAAAGTCATAGAGACACTTAGTTTGCCTTTACAAAATAAAGCTGTTTTGGGGGAACTTTTATAGGAGCGAGAATTAGCCCCAGTACATCATCTGTGAAAATCTGCATTGGCTGCAAGTAGTTTTCAACATCTTATGCCTCACACTGAAGGCGATATAGTCTAGGCCCTGAGCAACCATTGGCTTTGTTGTTCGATTTCTATGCTCATAAATAATCTATTTCTGCTGGTACCTACGTACACAGAGGCCATATTTGCATCAGTCACAAAAACCGTTTCCTAAAATGCTCCTTTCTTTGGAACAAACTCCCCTGCAAGATCTGGATAAGTGGGAGATTGTTCTGTTTTAAAAAGGGGCTGAAATCCTATTTGTTACAGAATGCATATGGCCGCATCAACTAATACACTGAAGTGAGTCTCTGTTTGGTGGTGGCGGCCCTGGGTTTAGATTTTATTTTCCTGGTTGGGGAGTTTTCTATTGTATTTGGTGGTAGAAATTGTTCTCCAGGATCAAGTAGGAAGTCAGTCCTCACCTACAGGGTGACCTTTGAGCTGACGGAGCCCTCATTTTCCCCCACCATGGCTTCGGTCAGTAGCTTCAAGCCGTGTGACCATTGTGCCCACAATATGTCATGTAAGATCCTGCATGATTGTTGCCTCAGGACAGATCACAATGCTTTAGTATATGGTCTCTGCCAGCAGATAACCCCCTCTAGGTCCTCAGAGGCCTCAAGAAGCAACACTGTGCTGTTATGTTTATACTGTGTTTGTTTCCCTTGCCTATAACCTTTGTACTTCTTGTGACCGCTTTGATTGAAGGAAAAGGCGGTATAAAAGACTTGTTAAATAAATAAATAAAATAAACACAAATTGATTTTTCATAAGACTGACTCACCCCAGGAGTCGTCCGTAGGGCAGCGCCCTTTGTCTGCCACAGAAGCTTCCTCTCACAGCAACCATGCTACTTCAGAGCCTCAAGGAGTCAGAGCACCAAGTCGGGGCTCCCTCAAGGAGGGCTGCCCCTCAAAGAGTCTGATGTAATTGGTGGACTCCTCAGGTGATGAGCCCAGGACCATGGGGAAGTCCCATGCCACCCAGCCTCTGAGCCCTCGATGCGAGGCCAAAGATGACTGCTTGGAGAGTGGCCCTCAAAGCTGACCTGGTGGAAGAGAACACCATTAGCATCTGGGGATTGGTCTCAGCCCTCCAAGACCATCCTCATTGGAGGACACTCCCTCACTGGCACCAGCATCAGGCCCGATGTCCTCTGTGGCTGCACAGCCATCGAGTATCTAAGGCCGCCATCCTGGCTTTGAACACTGTTTGCCTTTGTGGCCCAACAGCAGGCTCTGATGCCCGGTTCCTGATGACTGGCCTTTCTACAGTGAGGGCCTCCCCAGAGGTGGAGCCAGTCCTCGAGTGCCACTGGCCTCGAGATGCTCCTTGGACCTGGTCCCAGTGGGGACCAAAGGACTTCTCTGCACAGCGCACCCAACTTGGGGCATGGGGGCCATCAGGGGTGGGGCTCCAGCCAGAAGGAATCTTTGAGGTCTCCCTGGACACTCAGCGCCACAGGGATGTGCCCTTGGACCCTTCCCCTCCAGAGACCCGGCATCAGTCTTTACCCGAGGACCTGGACTTTGTGAGGGACATGGTGAAGGCCCTCGCCTTCACTGTTGAGTCTGAGGAGCCGCTTCGGGTGGAGAAACTAGAGATCTTCCAGTACGAGACTCCACCCAAGGAGGCCCTCACGGTGCCTGTTCCCCCAATCCTGGAGCAGCTGCTCTTCAGACTCTGGGAAACCCCGGCCTTGGTCCCCATCGTTAGCAGGCAGCTGGACTCTATGTACTAGGTCCACCGGAGCCCTGGTTTCCAGAAAGCTTTACTGCCTCACAACTCCATTGTGGTAGAGTCGGCCATGCGGAGGCTGAAGAGCTAGAAAATGCACTCCTCGGTGCCCCCAGGTAGGGAGGACAGTGCCATGAACACCCTGGGCTGGAAATGCTTCCAGGGCTTGATGCTTATCAGCTGGATCCAGGCATACCAGCTATAAATGGGCATGTACCTGCCGGACACAGCGAAGGAACTCACGGAGTTCGCAGCTAGTCTCCCCAAGGAACCTCTTCAGTGGTTTCAGATCATGGTCTCCACAGTCAAAGAGTGCTCCAAGTTTGACTCAGGCGGCTTATGATGGCTTTGAGTCAGTAGCTAGAGTAGCAGCAGTGGGCATTAGTGCCCACTGCCATGCCTGGCTACAGTCTTCTGACCTGGAGCAGTGGGTACAAGACAAGTTGGTTAATGTCCCTGCTGGGAGAGAACCTCTTCAGCAAATGCATGATGGAAAAGGCCACCGAGCTGAAGTCTGAGTTCATGGCCAGGACCAAGCTCTCTAAGAAGACTGCTGATCCTTCCTGGAAGAAGGCTTTGGGTAAAAAGCCCCAATACCTTAATCCAGCAGGCCAAGGGACAAAGGGCATGGCCCTTATAAGCCTAAGGGCCCTAAGCCCCAGCCTGTGCTTCAGATGCAAACTGGGCATGGGAGGCTTGACTCCTGGGGCATAGTCTCTCGTCCCCTGAAAGGGCCTGCCCTGCAGGACATGGCGGGGCGGGGCATGGCATCTGGTGTTTTTCGCCTGCCATCACCACCGATGGGCAGGCTTTGCAGGTTGTGAAGAAGGGATAGCTCCTCCACCTCAAACAGATGCCCCCACCATTTTTCCCAGGGAAGCTCCAGATGTATTCCCTTCACCAGAACCTGCTCCATCAGGAACTCACAAATATCTTGGAAGGCAGGGGAACCCATACCCCCTCAAACTCAGAGGCAAGGGGTTCTATTCCCACTATTTTCTGGTTCCCAAAAGGACCGGAGGCCTATCCTAGACCTGCCCTGCCTTGGAACATTGTTGCCATACCTCCAGCAGGGAGACTGGCTATACTCCTTGGATCTAAAGGATACCTCTACACATATCCTTATCCAGCCCCTACATTTCATAGTAGGAGGCTGCCATTATTAGCCTCCTACCATGGTTCTTCCTTCCTTCAGGTTGGCCTCCGTCCCTTGGGTCTTCACTAAGTGCTTGGCAGTGGTCACTGCCTTCCTACATCTCCAGGGGGTGTTAGTCTTCTCACATCTGGATGTCTGGCTCATATGGGATAGCACCACTGCCATAGAAGCCTGCCAGGAAATGGCCTGCACAATCCTCATTCTGGGATTCATTATAAACTACCCAAAGTCCCACCATCAGCCAATGCAATGCCTGGAGTTCATAGGGGCAATGCTGGACACTGTCCAAGCCAAGGCCTTCCTTCCCCCGGACAGGGCCCAGTGCCTCCAAACTCTCGCAGGCCACTTCCAGAGTCAAACCTCAGCCTCTGCCCACCTCATGCTTCGCCTTCTGGGCCACATGGCCCCCATGGTGCATGTCACCCTGGACACCTGCCTCCACATGTTACCAGCCCAGTGAGATCTCCACTCCCAGTGGTTGCAAGCAACAGGATGCCTATGGGACAGAGTGATCATGACTTGCTCTTTGGTCAAATCCCTCATCTGATTGCAGCAGCTCCAGCACCTGCAGGCCAGGATGTCCTTCCAGACCCCTGCCCCCTCAGAGGATCCTCACCACAGATGCCTCCAAACTGGGCTGAGGAGCCCATTATGACAACCTCCGCACTCAGGGTAGCTGGTTGCAGGCGTGCCTTCAGCAGATCAACCTTCTAGAGCTCTGGGCGATAGCCCTCGCCCTCCACCTCCAGACTTTTCAACACCACCTGCAACATCAAGTGGTTCTAATCCAAACCAAACAACCAGGTGGCAATGTTCTGCATCAACAAGCAGGGGGAGGGATGGGGTCGTTCCTCCTGTGCCAGGAGGTGGTGGGCCTCTGCTCCTTTGCCAGCCACAATGAGATGCTCCTGTGGGATGTCTACATCCTGGGCCAGGACAATGTCCTAGAAAGTATTCGGTCTGCTTGCAGAGGGTAGTTACTAAACAACTGTATTATAAAAGGTATCCCTCTAGTAAAATTAATCAAAGCTGATGTATCATAATCCACTAGATACAATCACAAACTCCTTATTCTTATGCCAATTCGTTTGTCTTATTATAAACCACTGGTCTCAGACTATAGCGTGCACTGCTCAGGAACATGTCTCAAGAGCTACGTGCTACAGTGACATCAATGACCAGGTTATCATGTTTTAAAGTATGGCTTGAAAAGATGTCATGTACCAAATTTTGGGATTCTTAAAAAATCAGACTTATCTTAAATATTGATCCAGTTTCAGTAGTTGCCACTATTGCAATTACCCCTTTTTTTTATTTTAACGCCACCTCTTCGGTATCTGATGTACGTTTCGTTGCTTCTTCAGGGGGCTTGCAAAAAATTGGCTCTACATACAAAAGAAAATGCAGCAATTACTATGTTAGACATATTGTTTCATGAAAGTAGAGGCAGAAGATAACTATCAAACCTGAACTGGGATATTTCTGAATCAGGCTTGTGCGGATAGCTTTGTGCTTGATACGGCTGCCTAGCCCTCTCAAAAGACGCCGCGC
This sequence comes from Ichthyophis bannanicus, assembly GCA_033557465.1. Taxonomy (NCBI): domain Eukaryota; kingdom Metazoa; phylum Chordata; class Amphibia; order Gymnophiona; family Ichthyophiidae; genus Ichthyophis; species Ichthyophis bannanicus. Next base: position 109,134,835 of record CM066049.1, on the reverse strand, counting down.
ATGCGAGTTAGAGGTGTGCTCGAAGAGATTTAAATACTAGCAGTAAAAGTGACGTCACTCTTAGGGTGCTGCCAATCACGTTTCTTAATATCACAGACAGGCTCTCCATTCGATCATACTATTGAGCCCTCCAGGAAAAACAGTTTGCAATACATAAATCCATTTTTGTTCCCGCAGAAGGAGCATTTTTGCTCGAGAACTTCCATAGCTACCTCCCAATACCCGATCCACGCCAAAACATCGTAGATCTTGGAACGCATGGCCTTGTTGTATACAGTGGGTTACTAATGTCCTGGCAGACCAGCTCAGCCAGATCCTCCAACGACATGAGTAGTGACTGGACCCCAAGGTGCCCAGTCAACTGTTTCGATTCTCTAGGGACTCTCACAGATAGACCTCTTTGCTAGCCCAACCAATGTTCAGCTGGCCATATTTTGCTCCAGGCAGTCGCATCCCTCGTGGGTAGTGGTGGACACGTCCCTCATCCCATGGATGAAGGGCTTTTTCTATGCCTTCTGCCCACTGTGCTGATCTCCAAGACCCTGTTCCAGGTCTAGCTTAACAAAGCCACATTGATACTCGTGGCTCCCCGGTGGGCCTGGCAGCCATGGTTCCTGCTGCTCCTCTGCCTGTCCCAGGTACCCCTGGTCCCTCTGAGGTGTGACCCAGATCTGCTCTCACAGGAGGGCATCTTCCTCCTGCACCCCAATCTGGGGTCCTTATCTCTGACAGCTTGGCTGCTGAAAGGGTAGCCTTGGCCCATATGTTTCTCTCTACAGAGATGGAAGTGGTTCTCTTGGCTTCCTGTAAACATTCCATCTGCCAGGCCTACACCTTCAAGTGGCGAAGGTTCTCCGAGGTGCCGAGAGGCAGTTAACCCCCTTCTCCTGTTTGGTCCAAGGTCGAACTTAAGTCCAACTCCATTAAAGTCCACCTCTGAATGCTGTCATCTGGTCGAAGGTGAGCCCCTCTCCACCCAGCCCCTTGTAATTTGATTCCTGAGGGTCCTACTACTTTCTAAGCCATGCGACAGCGAAATAGCACCTCACCATAATCCTTCCAAAACTCACTGCACCACCGTTCGAGCCTCTCAGCTCGTGTCACCTCAAGTATCTTTCCTAGAAAGTGGTCATTGTGGCGCTCACTTCAACCTGCAGAGCCAGCGAGCTCTAGGCCTTGGTGGCCCGCCCACCTACCTTATGACAGGTTCTACAATAACGGGGTCATGCTCTGCATGCACCCTAAATTTCTACCAAATGTGGTACTTCCCACATTCTTTTAGCGACCCCACACCAGTAGAAATAAGGCCACTCTCTATACTCTGGACTGGAAGCGGGCCTTGTCCTACCTGTAACGCACTCAGGCCCTTAACTCTTAGTCTCCTATGACCCAGGTTGACTGCGGACAGTAGTCTCTAAGCATACCCTGTCCACTTGGGTGGCAGACTGCATTGCCTCTACTTATGAGCAGACTGGTCGTTAGCTGTAGTGCCTGGTCTCAGCACACAGCGTCCAGGCCATGGCGGCTTCTGTGGCAAGCTTGCACTCCATCCCCCTGGTGGAGATTTGCTGGGTCACCACCTGATCCTCTGTTCATACCTTTGCAGCTCATTACTGCCTGGATAGGGACTCCTGCCGGGTCAGCGCCTTCATTTGTTCGGGATATAAGGCAACCCCTGCCCTTTAGTGTGTTCAGGCTACTAGAGAACTGGTTCCTCGCTTGACACTTAGGCCGGTTGTGGGACTGTGGTCTCTCTACACTCAGTTGCTGCTTCTTATGGCTCTCCTTTTTTCTGGTCACCTCTAGTTTTTCGTTTTTTGCGGTAGCCTGTAGCTTGGGAATCCCATATGTGAGGACTGACTTCTTGTTTGTTCCTGGAGAAAGTGTAGTTACTTACCTGTAACAGGTATTCTCCAGAGACAGCAGGAATCAGTCCTCACAACACTCCTTTCTCCCCGTAGAGTTGTTTTTCTTTTTGCAATCTTGTGCAATGTTATCCGACTGAGGCAAGATGGTACCCTAGGTGGGAAGGGGACCATGCATGCGTGGTACATATCCCAAAGGCTTTCTTTGAAAGCTGGGAAGAGATTACTGCAAGGGCTCTGTAGGCACTGACGTCACCCCATATATGAGGACTGATTCCTGCTGTCCATGGAGAACACCTGTTATAGGTGAGTAACTATGCTTTCTGCATGGAATAGTCTCCCAGTGGAGGAAGTAGAAAGGAGAATAGTATCTAAATTCAAGGGACAAACACAGAGGCTTCCTAAAGGAAAAAGGGGACTGTAGTAGTTGATATGGAAGCGTAGACTGTATAGGCCGTATGGTCTTTATCTGCTGTCATGTTTATATAATCGGTTGGTCTCTAACTCACTTTAAGTACATATGAATATGACTGGGTGAGAAATTAAATAGATGAAAGAAATGTATAGCTGTAGTTTCCTTTATCTTCTCTTGCTAACCTGCCCAACATTTAAGGATTGGTTAGTGTAGGGTAAAAATACCATCTGGGATCTTGTTTGGAGAGAGAGAGGAGAACGAGTCCCTGTCTATCTGATCTTCCCATTCCACTTGGGCCATCTAACTGTCTCCTTATCCTAAGAACCAGTAAGATTGCCTGTCTTTGAGTCTGCGGTCCTGGTGGCACATGCTGGTTAAAATGTGAAGGAGTAGGGTGGTCATGGCCAGAATGCGGGGGGGGGGGGGGGTTGGTTCCCAAAAGGGGATCCAGTGGGGAGGTAATGGGCAAGATCTACTACTAATCAGTTGTATAGCACTACAAGGCATACACCGTGCTGTACATATATATCTAAGAGACAATCCCTGCTTATCAGATTACAGTCTAATCAAAACAAAAACACAGGGATCCCTATCCCAGAAGTGGCACGTCTGGGTGCCCCAAGCAGCATGGGCCAGTTAGGACCCCGGCATTCCCACAGGTGCAGGACTGAGCCCCGAGAGATGGTCCAGCGTACCCCTGCATTGCTATGGGGATGTCCTCGCCACAGCACATCCAACCCGCTATTGTGGAGACCCCAATTTTCTCACTGCCTGACCCCGGTGGGGGCAGCCAGGGCCCGGATCAGGTGGCAGGACTCACCTGGCTTGCTGCTGGGGGGCTGGCCAGCTGATCTGGAGGGTCGGCCAGCGCTTCTTCCACCTCAGAGGTGGAATAAGCTGGCTGTCCCCTGGTGCTCCCTGGACATACAGGCCATGACCTGGATCGGCCCTGTATGTCTGGGGGCAGTCCCACCCACTCTCCACCCCATTTGCCACAGCAGCTCCGTGTGGTCAGGGGGGCCAGAAGACGGCATATGGTGCAGGCGGCTAGTGGGGCTGGGCATCCCATCGGAACGTACAGCCCTGCTATCTGCCTTGCAGAATCGGGCCCATTAGTGAAACTGGGGACTAGAGTATGGTAAGATAAATAGTGAACGAGAGTGAGGAACATCAGGATTCAAAGAGGTGGGCTTTTAGCCTGGATTTGAATAGGTCATTATGTGGGAAATACAAAAAGCAGAAGGGAGGGGTCAGTGTACCACACTGCTAATGAGCAGTGCTGACCTTTCCAAATGGGGGATTAGGTTAAGTTAGGGGTTGGTAATAATGGACATGGTTTTGTATTTTGAAAAACTGTGTACTTTATTTTGAAAGGAAACTACCAACAGTAAGTGCAAATCGGCAGGGCTACTTTCTCCCCATTCCAGATTTGAAAGGGAAAAGCCGTGGATTTTGTAACTTGAGAAACCTGAAAATTTTACCCTTACTGAATCTCTCTTGATGTGGTAGTCTTGCTCTTTTTATAATTCTGCAGTCTAAGGGCCCATTTTCTAAACATTAGTGAGCTCAACCTGCTGCAACACCCAAGTTATTGCAGTGGGCATGGCGCCAGATAGTATGGGCACTTGCTACTTTTTAGGAAACAGGACCCTTAGTAAAGCTCCAGAGAAAAATGACAGAAATAATCCCCTTTTTAAGGTTTTAAGCTGCAGGGACTTGTGCTAATAAACACTGACAAATAGATTTCTGGTCACATTTTGAGCACCATTTTAGGGTGCTCTCTCTCATTGGTGAGCAGTCTCTGTCTGAGATGTAATCCTGCTAGGCATGTGCGGAGGGGGCCCCTCTTAGACAGGACTGGCCCATCTACTAGATGGCTGCCAAGGGTGACAGACCTCTGTGGATGGCATAGTGCACACAGCCTGCACCATGCCCTGCTACCGCTGTTTCTGGCACCATGGCCTACTGCTTCAGTAGCAGGGTGGTGCAGTTTGATGTGTGTGGGGGAGGGGCATAGCAGCATGAATTGGCACACAGGGGATGGGGTGGTACTTGGCTTGGTGCATGGGTGGGGAAGAGCAGCGGGGCTCTGTATATAGGCAGGGAGGTGGCATACAAGGGCTTCTGCCTAAGGCCACAGAAACCCTTAGGCCAGCCCTGCTCTTAGATGGCCGATTTCTACCCTGGTAAATCAACTGCTTGCAGACAGAAAGGGGGACAGAGCCACTGCTGTCCTCACCCCCAGGCAACTGGAGGAGTTGGCAGAATTACTTTCTACCCACTGCTTCCTCCTGTGTTGGTTTTTTGCTGCAATCAAAGCCACGCAAGGCCCTATTTGTGGGAGTTTAACAACTTATATCATGATTGGGAGCTCAACATCCTTGTTTGCCAAGGGCGTACCTAAGGATTAATCCTGCCCTGTCTCTGGGAGACTACTACCTGTCCTTTTTGAATTGAAAATGAAAAACATACATGAAGCTGTTTATTTTCTGACTGGTACATAATTGAGAAGGGAAAAAGTTTTGCACCGAATCAACTGTGCTGGTCCACTTCTAGTAATTTTGAAAGTGGGGTGTGTTCCCTCCCATGGAAGTCCTTAGTCAACTAGCTCCATATAAGTGCCACCACCTCTATGTTTACATATTGCGAATCTGACAGACTGCACCAGCTCTGAGTCTGCACTGCAGACCACTGCATTGATGCAGCAAATTGGAAAGCCAGCAGTGGTATACAACAGATAACACTGTTCTTAGACTTTTCTCCCATTCTCTAGTCTCGGGAGGGGGGGAAAGAGGGTAGAAAAGTCTAGTGAATCTTTTCTCTGTGTAGTTATGTAGCCATTTTTTGCAACAGTTCACCAGTCTGTTGATAAAATGTTATGTTCTGTGTTCCTTGCAGATGTTTACTTCATCACCACCTTGTCCTTCTTGTGGAAGGTGACCGTGATAACACTCATCAGCTGCCTTCCCCTCTACTTCCTCAAGTACCTGAGACGGAGGTTCTCCCCTCCAAGCTACTCGAAGCTTACATCATAGGCCATGATCCTTTCTAACCGCATTGAACTTTTCACACTACTGAGGGGCAGAGAAAACAATCCACTTGTTCTTTTAACTACTTTTGATGACGGAATGGGACGACACTGGCAGCTGCTAAAGGGGAAGCCAGTCTAACAATACTCTAAACTGAATTATGAAGAATAGTCACCCAATGTGGGGGGGAGGGGAATTGGAAGGGACCTGAGAATTACCAAAGCTTGGTCTAGTAATGTTTCAAAGAACAACAACAAAGCAAAAAAAAAAAAAGTTGGCCAACAGTAATGGAACACAGATATTGTGATAGTCACTTACTGACTTCAGTAGGTCAGCCACATGGTCATGGCTTCCGGTGTAGGTGAAGAAATATTTAATTAGGTGTTGTCTGTTCTGCAGTGAAACCTCACCATGAGAATGCAGCTGTGGCTTGTAAGTGATACGTGACAGACTGTTCCTAGTGTTTCCTCCCCTAGGTGTGTCATAAGCCCACCACTCGAGGTCTCTTACTTTTATTGTAAGCCAGCCTTAAATCTTAGCTACATTTTGCATCAAATTTCATGATTTATGAATGAACAAACATGGAGTTACGGTTGTTTGATCTTCTAGCAAAGTGCTCAGAGCTAGCACTTCATGGTTTAAGAGCCTTGGCCCTGTTGATGCAACCTTGTCCCAGAGAGTTCATTGCATTCTCTTCGCATGAGTCTTGAGCTCTGCAGTCAATAGAATGGTCAGTAAATATTATTGATAAGCTCAAATGGCTTATTCTTGGTTGTGCTGTCATGGAGAGCTGACCCACAATCACTCGCTACTGAAGAGGTGGTGTGTGTGTATAGCTAGGATGACCATAAACCCCATGTTCTGGAGACAAGCTGAACTACATTTCCCTGCATGCAATGGAGTGAAATGAGAACTGCTCAGCTTGTCTATCTGGCCATGGAGCAATATGGTCTCTATGGTGTAGAGAATGGAAGACATGCTGTCAGCTAAAATGTTTTCTTTTTCTTTGCAGAGCTTAATGAAAGGTAGTGAATATGAGAGATGTGCAGAGGGAAATATAACCCCTGCTTATCCTGCAAACCGAGAAAAACACGTAGCTGATTCAATCACCAGTCATTTTTCCTTTTCTGTCAAAGAAGCTGGTGATATGGAATTAGCCCGAACCCCATAGAACAGTTCAAGATGGGTCAGTGAAGAAAGATTTGGAAAAAACACAGCAGAAGCCCTTTCCTTCTAAAGGTTTTTCTGAATGGCTTCTAAGTCTTGCAGCCCTGACAGCAGAGGCCTGGGGGTGAGGGGCTGAGTTACTACGCCTGACAGTTACAGAAATCTGTTTCCTCCTTGTGGTTATTCTTAGTCCTGTGAATGTGTAGAAAATAAGATGCAGCCGATTCTGTCCTAAGAAAGGTGATAGAGCTTTTCAAAGCCAGTCACCAGGGTATGAAGTTGTTAGTGCATTTAAAAAGTCTTGCCTTCAAGTTGTTTGTTCGACCCCCTACTCTTCCTGAGCTTTATTATATTTAAGGTTTCCGAGTTTAGGGCCCTTTCACTAAAGCATGGGAAAGTTCTGCTCTCTGTATGTTTAGTACAAAAATCAATGCGCACTATGTGCAAAACCACTGCTGTGACTGTCAGGTGCATGACTAGTTTGTTCGCAGTAGTTACCACACGGACAAGTCCCATAATGCATAGTGGACCAATGGGCAAGTACCATTGGTGTACTTGCCTCTATTGATTGAGGTGGCGGTAAGGGCACCCAAGATAATTGCAACATTGACAGAGTGGGGTAGTTCAGTCAATGCCCTCTCTGCACTCACTGTCCTCCTTCAAGTCCCCACCCTGTGATAACTGAGGAAATTAGTGCGCGGCAACTGTCCTGCCAGCATAGAAACAGTTACCGTGTACTAATATGCTCGTTAACTGCACGGTGCACTTTACTAAAAAGGGCTGGTAAAACAGCAAAGCTGTCAACAAAATGCCACCGGAACTATAGTTTCCTCCACTACCCTCTCAGGGCTCATTTGTTAATTTATTTGCAGGTATTTCCTAGATTCCTCTTTGAAATGAGAAACCTAAAGAAAGGGAGGTGGTGGTTCAGCCTCATCCTTACTCCCATGGCCCTAAACGAAAGAAGACTAAACAGCCAGGTCTCTAGGGCCCCTCTTTAAGTTTGGAAATAATTTTCACTGTCTAAAACAGAAGGGCCTAAAGTTCAAGAGAGAAGGTGTGAGGAATGAAAAGAAATGGCATGAAATCACCAGACATGGGCTGGAAGGAGGGGCAAAGCATGGACAGGAGGATGTGAAGAAAAAAAGGGGGGGGGTGTCCTTATATAGGGAGTGATCGCAGAGGCTAGAGAAGGTGGCAAATCAAGATAAAAAGCAGGGTGGGCAAGGACCAAGATTGTGGTGATAGCCAATAGAAGGAAACCAAAAAGGTAGATGAATGATCAAAGCAGTAAGCACCAGCTTGAGGTTTTAGGGTAGTGGATTGAATGAGCAGAAGGTGCTTGATGGAAGACTGTGGGAATTATAATAATTGACCCTGGAGCTGAGCTGCAGATAGAGGGTTTGATGTGATGAAGGGCAGAAAAGGAAGATTTCACTATGGCGTCAGTTCACGGTTTAAAGGCGAGACTGGAGTTCAAAAGAACACGCAGAATGCGAACCAAGTTGGAGCAGTTGAGAGAAGTTCTCAGGGGTGGGGTGGGGTGGGGTGGGGGGATAGGGACAGTGAGAGACAATTCTCAAAAGTGTGTTGGATAGGGAAGAGGATGGATTTGCTTGTGGAAACATTCAGGGGAAAAATGGTCATCCTTTAGCCAGGCAGCTAAGCCCTGAACACAGGCGTGAAGCAGAAAGGTGCTGCAGAGAAAGGGGGTCAACAGAATGGGCTCTGGATATCTCTCTTCATCATAGAGATATGGACTGCACCCCAAAGACAATCTACAAGGGGAGGAGCACGAGAAAACCACTGACAAATCAATGCAGAAAAGCGTTCTGCCGTTAGCCAAGGCATCTGCATAATGTTTTTACAGAATTTTCTGCGCTAGTGTGGATGCAGAATGGAATCTAATGTAAGCATGAAAACTGCGCAAATGCACAAATGGCAGCACACTGCGCATTTAAATGGGTGGTAATGAAGTCATTAGCCATATCGTATAGATGCACAGAAGTGTGCAGAAGGCAGAGATCAATGTGGGAATTTACACTAATGCTAGGTCTGAGGAGGATTCAAGATTAGCTCATAGGTTGGCAGGAAGTACTGGAGAGGAGGTTATGCCCCTTTCTTCAGCACCTGAAACATGGCAAGGGAAGTGTACTGGAACAATGTTACGTGTAGCGGCAGCAGCAATATTATTCTATGCAGCAGTTCTGCTCAGAATAATATGAGTGTTAAGAAATCTTTATGCACATGTGCTTGGCTAATTCTCCTTATGTAGTACAGATTTTACACACAGCTCATTTATTTGCATGCTTTTTGGCTGGGGTCTCCAACTCTGGTCCTGGAGGGCACCAAACCAGTTAGTTTTTTGGGATATCCCTAATGAATATGCAAGAGACACATTTGAATACAATGGGGTCAGTGCATGCAAATATATTTCATGCATATTCATTAGGACAACCTGACTGGAGTTGGAGACCTCTGGCTTATAGCATCATCAAACAAAACGTCTGTGCTAAACTTGCTTAGGAAGCCCTGCACTAAAGGGCTCTAATGTAGGGTTTCTGGACAGAGCTATGACTAGGGAGGCGCCCAAAAGGGACCCTTAAGGGACACTGTGGAGCAATAGATGCATGGAAGAGAGAATCAGAGGAGACCCAGCTTAAGTAATGTTCCAGATCAGAGGAAAATCCGTTCAGAAAAGTTCCAGGTAGACGGATTTCCTGACTATGAGAGCACAGCAGAGAGTAATCTATCGTAGCGCAGATGAGAGGTTGAGGAAAGTGAGGAGCAGGATCTGCCGCCACTTAGCTTTTGTACCTCTCTTGCACTGAAAACGCTTAAATGACACAAACATACATATTGGATTCCACCGTCCCCTTAAAGCTTATAAATAACCTGAGGGATTCTGTAAGTTTAGGTGTTTATTTTCTAAGGGTTTCTGCAAACCACATAAAGCCTGGTGGCCTCTATATTCCGTGACAGTAACTGGCTAATGCTGCTGAATTACACCCACCCCCCCCCCCCCCTGGCTGGTTATTTACAGGTGGTCTGTGGGCAGAGCTGGGGGTAGTCCCAGCGACTGTCTGGTTAGTGGTGATATTCAGCCACTAACAAAATAGGAGAACCTGCATGAAGTCAGCGACGCCGCCATTGGTTGGTCCCATCTGGTTAGCAGCTGAATGTCTCCACTGACTGACGCAATTCCTCCATGATGAAATTGGATATTCAGTGCGGAGAATCCGGGTTTAGCATCAGCAGCGGCAGAGAGGTGCTTTAAAAATGCAGACCACTGTTGCTGAATAGCGATCTTTAAACAAACACTACCAACCAAGAGAACCGCTGGCATGCTCCCTAAATCTGACAAGGGCAACAGTACCCAACGTGAGGAGATTATTCTGGCTATGCAAGTACTTGCCTTCAGTCAGCCACTGTGAATGTTGTGTGGCCAGTAGAAGGAGAAGGAGAGGGAGAGGCTCCTAGGTGAAGCGACATAAGTCTATTCATATTTCCAAAGCGCACACGGTGCTTATCTCCTAGGAAGCACCAATTTCTGCTGGATTTAAATGTTGCATTTCTTTCTACCTTTGAAAGAAAGAAGGCCCAAAACGAGCCTTAGCTAAGAGTGAGTAACCGGATTTATTTCTATTGACTTACTTTACGATTGACTTTATGCACCGATTCTATCACAAAACGTTACTAAAGTAACAGCCCAAAGTAAAGGCTGCTAATTATTCAATCATGTTCCCCGAGGACCAGTGGCAGGGCTACAGCAGGATGGGACTCAGAATACCGCAGAGGCGGCCTTCACAGCCCCTAGAGTAGAGAGTAAGGTGAGAGTCCAAGATATCACACCATGGCACAATCCAGTGGCTGGATTTAAGGCCCATTGTTGCACATTCCCAGCTCTGCCCGATGGCTCCCTGCCAGGGACTGTTTCTGCAATATAGGACTCAAGTAAATTGGGAGGGAAAACAACAGGGTAAAAATCCCCAGGTATCGGATTAAAAAAAAATCCAAATACTCCCCGAGATGCTATATTTGGAAAAAAAAAGTGTGGGGAGAAATAGTCAAGGCTAGTTAACCAAATCTATATCTATTCATTTAGGGTAGAATATGTTCTTTGCAGATACAAAATTAGGTATAATACGGTTCAGGATTGTTTAGAGTTAATGCCGTTAATACTGCATCGAGCATATTAGCAAACTGCAGAGCCTAAAATAAAGGACGTGGCAGTTACTGACATGCGGATTGGAAGATGATCTTTGATAGACCTTCAGTTACCGATTTAAAAATCTTTAGAAAAAGGGGCAATTATTAAATGCCCTTTCCAAAGCATATTTTTTCTTGCAAATAAGGGGCACGATAGTGGCTTGATGCAGGATTTCTCAGTTTAGTGTACAAGAGCACTTAGTATACTGAGGTTTAGGGATATTTCTCAGCCTAACATGCATAGATAGTTCATAATGAGCCACTCATGTGAGACAAATTTCAACTCTGTGAGCAACATTTCATCTCACACTTAGAAAACAATTTCAAAACTGTTCACTTAAGGACAAAAGTAGCTGCAAGTATTCTTAGCAACACTGTTTAAAGCTAGCGCTAATGTCCACAGGTGCTTCACTTTGAAACTGGCCCTCGGTACAGAGTACTTGTGGATATTTGTGCCAGCTTCTTGCACAGGCAGCTTTGCTCCCCTTGTGGAAAATAATGCAAGTGGAGGTGCGCGTTTATCGGGGAATACCAGGCATACTTTTAGAGTAGTTTTGAGAGCCAATACACGTGGTTAAATCACTGTCAAGCTGCATAAATGGCGCTGAAAATTGCTCTCACTCTGCCAATGTTGTTTCTTGCAGTAAAGAGAGAATAGTAAAACAAAAGCCCAGTTTCCACTGCTCTCTGGAACTGTTTTGTTTTGAGCACTCTTAAGGAGTTGATCTTATCTTGACATGCTGAAATGTTCTAACAGGACTGACCAGCTTGCAGAGTCTCTGTTTTTAAGCATAACTCAGTGAGGCGGCACCTAGGCCTGGGGTTGGTGGTAGGCAATCATGTGACTATGTTCATTGCAGTAGGTGCCGCCAGTTTCTCTTATTGCTTCCTGTCTATTGAAGGAGTAGCCCAGTGGCTTGGCAACCGAAAGACCAGGGTTTGATCCCCACTAGCACGCCTTGTGTTCTTGGGCAAGTCCCTTAACCTGCCAGACCTTTCTTCTGAGGCAATGGAGATCTATTTCCAGTCAAGCTGCCAAGAAAACCGAGGAGTTGCTGGGTCGCCAGGAGTCAGCACTGTCTCAAAGGCACACACACACTATCAGCCTAAGTAAAATGTTGTAGGGGGTGGGCTGGAAAATGTTTTTATTTTGTTATTTGTTTCATTTCAGTAGGAAGCTTTTTGGATTTTTGATCGTTTTAGCATACACTAGAGTCATTTACAGGATCCTAAATGATTTTGACTTGTGGAAACAGAAAAACAAATGCCAAAAAATTGAGCCAGTATTGTTTCAAAATTAAAGCATAGCAACATTAGCACTCCTCCACACAAGTCATCTTGTAGTATTTTGGACCTGCTATCATGGAGCAAGCTGTGCCATATATGTCCTGCTGATAAAATAATTCCTTCCTTTTATCATCCTAAAGACTTTTTTCTGAAAGAAGAGATGCGCGGAATGTCAAAGTTAGACATTCTTTACCTGCTCTGTAAGGTAGTCTTGCTTATCACTCATGAAGCCATTGCTTTCTTCACTACTTTCCAGCTAGGTCATTAACTCTACAAGGCGTCTACCCTGGAAGATAAGAAACCTTTCTAATTAAAAACCTTACTTTTCAAAATCATTGTAGCCTATGCCATCACGGGCAGCATGGGGGTTCCACAGAGAGTTCCTCTATCATAGTAGTTTTACCTAATTGATAAATGCTCATTGGTCAAGAAAAGACCAAGCCCTAGATGGTCCAGAGCACAGTGTTCAAGCAGCATTTCACAGCAAATTAAATATATTCGTAGCACAGAAGGGAGTAATGCATGGAGCAGTGGTACAACTGAAGCCACCTCACTGGGCAGACTAGATGGACCATGATGCTTTACTATGTATCTACCGGGATAAAGTCAATAGTGGAGTGGAGGAGTGGCCTAGTGGTTGGGGCAAGGTACTTCAGGCCGGAAGGTCGGGGGTTCAAATCCCACTAGAGGACAGCAACCTTGGGCTGGAAGGACTGGGGTTTCTAGTCCCACAGGTGCTCCTTGTGGTCTTGGGCAAGCCACTTAACCCTCCGTAGCCCATGTTCCTTGTAAAATAGTTATCTGCAAGTTATAATGCCCTGTTCAATGTAATTTCAGTTTGTTCAATGTAAACCGCACTGATGCAGAATAGCGCGGTATATAAGAGAATTCAAATAAATAAAATAAATAAATAAATAATGCCTCAGTCCTCTGCCAAGTTATGGGTTCCTGTTGGCTTCCAGTCTGTCATTTTATCCTTGGTCAGGTATAAAAGAGATGCATAAGGCCTGGGGAGAGGAGAAGGCAGAATATAACGGTCTTAAGACTTTCAAGCAAAGATTTATTTTGCCAGTAAGGGTTTTATGCAGTGGTGTATAATAGCACTAAACAGGAGCTCAATCATGTTAACTGGGGATTTTTAAATTAATCAGCGGTGTTGACCTAGTGCTTTAAATGAAACATTGATTTTAATTAAAGGGGAAGCTGCTTCAGGTGGGATAACCGAATTGTCCAGAAATCACTGAACTTTACAGTAATTAGAAATATCTGTACTTTCATCAGATTTGTCAGTATGGTTGATTAATACAGTTTTTTTGGCTTATGGGACACTGGATTATGGGGGTGGTTGGGGGGGGTGGAGGAGAGAATGGATTCAGCTGGTAAAATGATCAATATTTATTGTGATGCCAATGTTTTTTTGTACTTGTCCTCACGTGAATAAGATGTAAATATACTGGATTCAATTTATTTATTGTTGTATGGAGTTTAGTGTTGCAAACTAAAAAGGGAAAATAATCACTGGAGGCCAAAAAATAAACTTGTATGCATTTCACCTTTTCATTGGGTCATCTTTCGTGTCTATGTGAGAAGCTGCACCCGATATCCTTTATCCCCCATCCGTATGTATTATGGCTCATTAAGACTTGCTCTATCACCCTTTGCGAGGCACCAGAGTGCTTTACAAAAATATTAAAATGGAGAAGGAAAAAGAAAAAGAGGGAGCTAGAGGGCAAAGAAAAGGCTAACACTTTTCCAGGGAAGCGGAGAAGAGGAATTCCAGCATGTTCCAGTTGGAGGCTGCCTACAGAGTGTATCGAGCTAATCCTATTGGACATGTATCGGGCATTGAAAGCCATCTCCAAAAAATGTTTCAAGATCCTCCGTAAACTTTCAAACAAGGGTTCCGTTCAGATGTATAGCGGTCATGCATTCCACAAAGCAGGAGCTAAGAAAAAGAAAAGTAGACTGAAGAGAGAATTCAAGCAGGTGGCCAATTTAGAAGGGAGGACAAGACAATTATGATGAAGAGACTTAAGGTGTGTACAGGGGATGAGGAGAACTAAGATAAAAAGGAAGTCCTGTGTAGAAAGCTTTCTAAGCTAAAAGGAATACATTTTTTTAAAATTTGATACAATATGAAATCGAAAGCCAGTGATGGTCTTTAAGGAATTGGGTGACACTAAAATATGACGAGTTGAATTATCTTATTTTGTATCATTGGAAGACGACTGAGACTATAATGGGAGTCCATTATAGAGAGAGTTGTACACCTTCCAGTAGTTTATTCAAAAGGCGTTCTCTTGTCTACTGTGCAGAGTTCTGAGCCCATTCTTACTAACTGTTCTTTTCTGACTAATATACCCTAGGCATTTTTCATCCTTAATTGCTTGTCATCGCAGTAAATCATTTTCCAGTTGACTCATAATCCCTGGATCTCCTTTAACTGGAAAAGCAGACCGCCCTCTCTCCATTCCAAAAGAAAAAGGACATTTGATTTATATCACACCTGCTATATAAACTATGTGAGAGGCTACTCTGGAACCTTCCAGGAGGACCCAAAGATTTTGTCACGATCAAAATGGTTTGTTTTTGTTTAAAGGGCTAACGCCCGATTCTAAAACACCTCAAGCACTTGCAAATCAAAAAGCTGGCCCCAGCTTCAGAAGGAACAGTGACCAGCTTTTTTTTTTTTTTTGGAAGAGCATACAGGTCTGCCTTGTGCAGCATGTTTGAAAAAAATTATAGTCGTGGAGCAGGATTTCACTCCTGTGCCAGTCTCCTTATACAATCTAAATCAGGGGATCTCAAACTCCAGTCCTGGAGGGCTGCAAACCAGTCAGGTTTTCAGGGTATCCCTAATGAATATGCATGAGATATTTGCATGCACTGCCCCATTGTATGCAAATATATCTCATGCATATTCATTAGGGATACCCTGAAAACCTGACTGGTTTGCGGCCCTCCATGACTGGACTTTGAGACCCCTGATCTAAATTTATGGTGCTGTACCTTAGTCTGCTTGCGGCCTGTGTGTGTGTCATCCGTCGAGTCAATGCTTATTCCCGGAGACGGCTTGCGGCCTAAATAACTCCTTTTGTACCAGACCTACAAAATTGCCACACCCCTCTTTTTGCACCCAGCCCAAAAAGGCAAGACTTTAATTTTTTTCCTGCCTGTTCTAATAGATGGATGTGTGTGTGAGGGGAGGGGGGCTACTCCATCCAGAGCCAGTGTGTCCACTGGGTGAACTAGGCAGTTGCCTAGAGCGCTAATGGCCAGAGGGCACCCATTGCTGCCGCTGCCACCCCTTTCCAGTATTGCCCAGACAGTCAGCGGTGGCAAAACAGCCAGGAACGGAGAAAAAAACAGCTCTGGCACTGGTGCCATTTGTGTTCTGTCCCTTTCTATTTCCACTTCCTTTTGCAAACAGGAAGTGGATTCAGAGGGGCGGGACATGAATAGTACTGCAGCACTGGAGGAGACGGTAACTGCTGCGCTTTGGTGCCATTTTAAAAATATTGCTGCTTCACCCTAGAGAGGGGCAGCAGCAGCAGCAGCAGGAATGGGGGTGGTGCTGGGAATGAGGTTCACCTAGGGCCCTGACCCCACAAGGAGTAATTTTTTATCAAAATAGATTTATATGCCTATGAAAAGAGGGAGAAAAGACCCTCTTTACATGATGGATGGAATTTAGCTCACAGCAACTTACATTCAGTGACAGTAGGCGTTTCCTTGTTCCTAGAAGTCTTACAACCTACTGGGCCAATGCAGAAAAGCTTAGGGTGGCAATTTTCTGACACTTTTCCCACGGTAGGCTAACTCTCAGATTCAGAAAGCTAGCTATCATGGAAAAGCACCAAACATCCATGCTAAACTGCTGCACACTTGGCATGCATAAGTAATTGCACCCAATGTAAAAAACTGTGCTGAAACTTAGCAGTTTTTTTACACCATTTTTAACGCTGGATCTCACATCAGTTTTGGGCAGGTGTAAAGATCCAGCCGGGAGCAAAAGTATCATCTGAGGTGAAGTTTGACACTTCACCTCAGCTGATCCAGGCATCGCGGAAAGCCCAGTGCCATCAGAATGCTTTCAGGGGGCTGCTGTCTCCCCCGACAGAAGTGAAATCCCCGGTGGCCCAGTGGCCATGATCCTCCCAACCCACCTAATAAAAAAACTCCCTGGTAGCCCAGCTAAGGGGCCACTGGTCCATCAGGGATTTTTTTTTTTAATTGGGTGAGTGGGGGGATCAGGGGACACAAACCCTCCCCTGACAGAAACAGGGGGAGCACACAACACCCGACAGTATGCTGACGACACCAGAGGCTTTCCCTTTTGCCTAGTGTCAAATTTCACCTCAGATGACGCTGTTGCTCCAGGACAGCATGCCAAACTTGTGCCAATGTCTGTGTGCATGTGTTTCGCTTGCTCTTCTAGTTTAACGCTGACTTTAGCGCACTGGGTAATTTGAAACTCTGCGCTAAAGCTTTAAGCACTGGGCTGTAGCACATGGTTTTTACATCAGCCTGTAAGTTTGTACCTGAGGCAATAGAGGGTTAAGTGACTTGCCCAAGATCCCAAATAATGGCAGTGGGAACGGAATCCTGCCTTTACTGGTTCCAGCCTGCTGTTTTAACAATTAGGTACTCCTCTGTTCCATATACTAGTGGGAGAATAAAAGGACGGACTAAACATTGCAGAGGATGTAATCAGATGGAGGAAGAGAGGATTCTGCTGTTTTTGGTGTTGGGGTGGGCCTGATTGGAGATGAGAAGTGCAAGTAACTGAGGTTTCAGTGGGAAAGAGACGTTATTAAAAGAGAGAGAGAGAGAGATTAAATGCCAACCTTCTAAAGCAGTTTAAGACAAAAGATTTGACCTTAAAGGGAAAAAAAAGTCTTTACTGTCCTATGCAATCATTTTAAGCAATAACTTGCAAGGTAGTGTGGTGTGTGTATATACACGACTTGATTTCACCTTTGCCAACAGCTCCGCAGAATACAGATCCTGCTCTCCACTAGATGGAACTTGAGTACTTTTGACTACTGTATTTCACATCTGCAAGACATTTATTGGAACCAGCCAGTCCCAGAGTCCCCAACTATCCCAAAGCTCCACGCCTGCTCTCTGACTTCTGCCTTATGTAAAAACAGAATCTTAGGGGTTAGGTGCAAACTATTTACAGTTTTCATCTTTGATTCCTCATGTAATAAACCACATGCATGTTATGTTGGGAAATCCTTTAATGCTGAGGTTACTCACTACAGCCGATGAGCACAATGCTATAAAAAGAAAGAAATATACAATCTCTCTTGAATATTGACAAACATGATGATTTCATTAAGACAGATTTTCTAGTACATCATGTATTTACTTAATTGTCAAAATATGTATGGCATCGCATATTTACTAATAGAAAAACAAGAATATTGCTAAAATCCATAAGAGACAAACGATCTTACCTGCTTATTGTCACAGCGCTTGGTTGATTTGAATCGCTTACTCTGACTTCTTTTATTCTGCCTGACATCTGTGATAGCCAGCAAGCAGTGCGCTCCCTGCCAATTCAGAAAACCATGCTGTAAGATTAATGCAACGCTGGAACGACCCTCTGCAGTTCCATCAACTGCTTTTCTACCTTTCCTACCCAGCAATCACCACTGCAGTGTAAATCCATAGTTTATTTTGTAGACAAAATAGTGACTTATCAGATATGTAGGCAGAAACTTTCAATGGGATTCTCCCTGTCTTCCCCCCACTACCACTGCCACATGCATTAAAAAGTATACGCATTACCCAAAGCGTGCATACATGGGAAAGTTTGGGTTTTTTTGTTTTCTAATTTTGTTTGTTGTTTTTATTGCATTTTCCTCCTCTGCATTCATCAACTGTAATTGAAACAAAATGATACTCCTCGCACCCACATCTGGCCCGTGCAGTGTCCTCCCCAGAAAGCTTTGCCTGCTGGTTAGTATGAAGGATTGGTTGCACGACAAGCAGGCTACCAGCAGACAACGTAACTAGTTATTTTTCAAATTCCACATACAATGCATTTATTCATTACTGTTTCAAATTCATTTGTGTCTAATTCATGTAATATTTACATGTACTGTGATATTTTTAAAATTAATTACAAAATCACTTAAATCATTTTCCATTCCTGCTCATTAATTTTGCAGTGTCAATTCATCAGATTAAGTTTGCCCAACTTAATGATTTTAATGACTGCCAGGCTATATCCCTTTCAAAAAGTCCTGGGGCGAACACTTTTGTGGCAACCATCTATTCCCTTTCTCCCCCAGTAGTTCAGGACCATCTTCTATCCTCTTTGGCCGCTGGTGGGATGAGCTCTGGCAGTAGCCCCAGTCCTCTCCCTGCTGAGGGTAAGTAAAGAATCCCTCCAGCCTCCCCATATATCCCAACCATTAGGTTACTGTAGTGGCAAAAAGGAAGGGGTTAAGTGCAGTTACTTCCTCCCCACTAGGTCTCGTTTGAAAATGGCACTAGCCGTCCCCGAGGCTATGACCATTTTGTCACATGGAACAAAATGGCACCATGTCCACTATGGCGATCCCAGGGAATCCAGGGAGGAGTCAACCATAGGGAAAGGTTTAGGTTTATTGTTTTAGATTTGGTGTTTATGTTGTTTTGTAAAACACACCTTAGAGTTGACAGGCCCGGGGTCACTGATAACACCCATTCCACTGAGGCTGCTGGGCAAGTGGGAGAGACAGAGGTAGTGCTGTTGGGTACGGGGTTTGAGAAAACTGCTGCGTAAGAGGTTGGGGAAGAGAAGAGGGGTTGCTACTGGACAGTAGTAGTGGGAGAAAGTGAAGGGGGATGCGGTTGGGCAGTGGATAGGAGGAAAGAGTGAGGAAGGCTCCTACAACTTCACTGGCCCCCCATGGCAGCCAGGATCCGTTACTAAATTCAAAATAATTTACAAAGAATCTGCTACATGCCTCCAACCCCTTATTTTAAACACAAAGAACGAAAGACTCCAAAGAAACTCCACCCTCAACCTGCTTGCCATTCCACAGCAAAAAGACAAAAAGCAAAACAATCCGCCTGCAATAAAACATCCCATCTTTTTGGAATAAACTACCACCATCACTACGTGGACTCTCAGAAAACAACTAAAAACCCACCTCTTCAAGGAAGAATACAACTTATACACAGATCTAGAGACTCATCCACCATAAACCCCCTTCTGTACAACACCATATTTCAAACCCATAGAAACAAACAACGTGATAAGGACACAACAAGACAACCACAAAATTCTGTAAATAGTTCTTAGTTCATTATACTGAATGTTAAGCATTTCTATGGTTATTCTGTTACACTGTTCCAGTTCTCTCTAAAACATTGGACCTCCTGGTCATGTTAATCCGTTGTTTAACTGTAAACCACTTTGAACGGTAGAAAGGCGGTATAAAATAAGTTTAAATAAAATAAGTAAATAATTGTAAATACCTTCCATAGTACTGAACAAAAATGGATTCTGATATGGCTTAGGTCAACACACTAAGGAGTCAATATAGCAAATTGCGCTACCCCATAACACAGCTGTTTGTACTTTGATTTTCCCCACACTAATTTGACTCCCAGTTGCAGGAAGAAAGATTCACACAGGAAAAGCAGCATTAAAGGATAGTGTGGAGGGCATGCAAAACAGCAGAATACAAAATTGTCCCCCAGTATAAAACTGAAGCAAAGCTCAGTGCAGTATTTTTACTTGCCCTTTAATGCTGAATATTTACGGCAGCTTAGGGCCACCACAAAGATCCAGCTGGGAGCAAAAGGATAATCTGAGGTGGTGTCACCCTTCTCCTCAGATGACCTACAATTCCTGATGGCCCAAGTGGGCTGCAAAAAAACCCAATCCTCTCCCCCACCAAGAAAATCATTGGTGGCCCTTATGGGCCCTGAATCCCCAAAACAGTCTGATGCACCTACTTATACACTCTTACCCCTACCCCCCCCCCCCCCCGTACCTCCAATTTTAGAGACCCACATGCTCCTGTCTCTGTGCCGCCTCACCCCAGTGGGCATCCTGGGAGGCACCGCATGGGGTCAGGCTACCAAATATTTGGCAGACTGACCCTACCCCTCACCCTTGGTGCATTCTGAGATACAACCCACCACTGTGTGTCCCAGGATGCAATGTGGTGGGGCAGACACCACCATTTGCAAAAACAGCCTTGTAGAGGCAGGAGCACATGAGCAATGCTTCCTAACACTAGAGGCAACGTGGGGGTGGGGGGGGGGCAAGGTACAGGAGGACCTACCAGACTGTTTTAGGGGTTCTGGGGATGGAGGGTATTGGGGATCCATAGGGTCATAGATTTTGTTTCTTTTTTGGAGGGGTGGGGAGATTGGACAGAAGACTGAGATCGGCTTGTTTTCTTTATTATCACCCTTCCCGTCAGTGCTTAAGCCTGCATGCAAACTGGCAGGAAGAGAGATGTTTACAAGCCTTCTCGCATATGTGCCCAGTGCCAAACATGACACAGGCCCCTGTGTGCATGGGTCAGACTTGCTCTCCTTGTTTAATGCAATCTTTTTATGCATGACTCATTTGCATGCTGTTTGCTGACAATATCGGCGAGCAATACGTCTGCATGACACTTGCATTAGACCTTCGGCAAGGGGTTTCCGCATCAAGTCTCGAGATAGTAGATGAGGCCAAATCATAATATATACATTTTAAAAGTCAAGTTTATTATCCTTCCTCAAAGATTTCTATTTGTGCAATAAATGTTCAACATATCTGAATAGAAAACTGAAGTAAATGCAAACAAGTATTAAGTTAATTTGCCAATTAAATCCCAATTTATTCATATTTCTAAAGAACAAATTAATAACATGTGAACATCCTGTTGCCATCTTTATTTGGAAGTATTTCGTATTGGGAAAAAATGTACTTGATACAAAATGATGGTAAAATTCCCAATAAAAATCTAAAAATACTTATGGTAGATTTTCATTCCTTACCCAAATTTTTCCTGAATGCTCAAAATGTCAAATGTTTCCATGGCTGATTTAAAAAAAAAAAAAAAAAAAAAAAAAGAGGAATGACAAACTTTTGAAGGTTAAAACCTTCTTCCTCATGTCAGGACAGTACAATCACGGACTTTACTATGGGGGCCTTTTATCTTTTATAACCTGGCTGCAAGGCTGTTTATGAAAGGGTATGAAAAAAGGCCCCCATAGTGAAGTCCCTAATAAAATGAATGTGTTACATTTTTTTTCATGAATTTTTCCTGTACTTGCAATGTTAGTCCTCTTGGAGCTATTGAAGGTCTGTCAAAGATACACTGGGGGGTATGTTTGCTAAAGTGTGCTAAGGGAAAATGCATTAAGAAGCAAAAAAAAAACAAAACAAAACAAAAAAGCTTAGTACAAGCTCATTTTCCTTCCCATGCTGACCATTCAGGAGATGCCCATCATCTTCCCCAGCAATCACCATGTTCTGATGTACCCGCACTAACTGCAATGAGCAGTCAATGCCCACTCTCCACCCCTAACTTGCCCAGTCTCCGCTCCATCATGTGCTAAGAGGTTAGCATAGGAATTTTTACCATGTAGGTCATAGCACACGCTAACATATAGCAAGTGCCATACTGGGTCAGACCAAAAGTCCATCAAGCCAGGTGTCCTATTTCCAAAGAGTGGCCAATCCACATCACAAGTACCTGACATACCCCAAAAAATAGCAGTTCGTTGCTACTTATCCCCAGAGATATGAAATGGTTTTCTCTCGTTCTACTTTAACAACAGTTTATGGACTTTTCCTCCAGGAATTGGTCCAAACCATATTTTAAACCCAGCTACTTGCTTTTACCACATCTTCTAGCAAGCAGTTCCAATAAGTTTATTTGTTGAGAGAAGAAATATTTTCTCCTATTTAAATATACTAATTTGAAGCTTCATGGCATGTTCCCTAGTCCTTGTATTTTTTAAAAGGGTAAACAAACAATCTATTAGCATTTACCTGTTCTCTCTTTCTGGGTGATCTTTCTCCTCCAAGGCAGCATGGAGGCTGCCTGACTGGAGATGGGACTTCTCTACTATGTCCATAAAGGTCTCCTCTACCTCTATCTGCTTTAGCTCCTCCGCTAGCCTCCAGAGATCAGACTCATTCTCCAAAAGCCATGGAATTCTTTCACCTGATGCACCATATGACCTCTTACAAACTTGGAGATCATCATGCGTGCGTCACTCAATGCAAAACACTGGATAACCCCCCCATCTCACTGCTGAACTTCTGCCTGCATCTTTGTATTGATGAGTTCTTTAGTTATTTAAAGTTGCTAAGGGAGTAGGGATACCTAGAGACTATGAAGGCCTTCAGAGGTTTGTTTAAATAAATACCCAAAGGAGATATATATGTTGTATTGACTACAGCGAGGCCATGTTAAGCAGCATGGGTATACCAGGACACCTGATAGTTCTTTTGCATAGCCTTTATATTGATCAAGAAGCAACAGTTCAAATGGAACAAGAAAAATCAGATGGTTTAAAATACTTTTTCTATAGTTGTTTAATTTATATGCAGAAAAAAGTCAGAGAAGCATGACTGTATGAAGACAAGAGGTATGAAGATTAGTGGAATACTCAACAACCTTAGCTATGTTGACAATACCATAGTACTGGCTAAAAGCGAAGACGGCTGAAACATCTGCTTATCGAGATCAAAGAACAGTCTTAAAATGGGCCTGCACCTTAACATGAAGACAAATATCCTGACCACTGGCAAAATCAATCCTTTCATCCTTGCTGGAGACAGTTTTAACCTGCTTAGATTAATAATCAATAAAGAAACGACAAGCAGTCAAGAAATCAGATGACGCATTGCTCTTGGTAGAATGGCTATGAAGGACCTAGACAAGATTCTCAAGAGCAGAGATGTCTCTCTCCATACAAAGATTTGACTTGTCCAAGCATTGGTATTTTCAATAACATCATATGGATGCAAACAGTGGAGAGTGAAAAATGACAGACAGGAAGAAAATCTGATGCTTTTGAATTATGGTGCTGTCAGAGAATACCGTGTATGTACAATGGACTGTCTGAAGAACAAATCAGTCAGTTTAAGAAGAGATCACAAATGTGAGCTTCCTATAGAAGCTCACATGGCAAGATTTATTTATTTATTTACATTCTCTTATATACCGCGCTATTCTGCATCAGTGCGGTTTACATTGAACAAACTGAAATTACATTGAACAGGGCATTATAACTTGGAGATAACGATTTTACAGGGAACATGGGCTATGGAGGGTTAAGTGGCTTGCCCAAGACCACAAGGAGCACCTGTGGGACTAGAAACCCCAGTCCTTCCGGCCCAAGGTTGCTGTCCTCTAGTGGGATTTGAGCCCCCGACCTTCCGGCCTGAAGTACCTTGCCCCAACCACTAGGTCACTCCTCCACTCCTTGGACAAGTGTAAGGAGAAGGATCATTAGAGAAAGACATCATGCTGGGCAAGGTTGAAGGTCAGTGTAAAAGACGACAAGCAATCTGATGGATTGATATAACAGTAGCTATGGATGCAGGGCCGGCCCAAGGGTTTCTGCTGCCCTAGGCCGACCGTCCATGCCACCACCTGAACTGAAGATTCTGGCACAACCCAGCCTGCTATGCCTCCCCCTCCCGGTATCCATCTTCTTGGGTAAGGGAGCAGCATGGTGAAGCCTCCTTAGCATTAGGCTTTAAAGTGCCCGCGCTAGTGCACTCATAGCCTGCTCTTCCTGCCCCCTCTACCAGGAAGTTGCATCTGAGGGGGCAGGTGTGGCAGGCCGTGAGTGCACTAGCGCTGACATTTCAAAGCCAAACACAGTGGAGGCATCACCATGCTGCCCCCTCACTGCCCAGGTGAGAAGATGGTTGCTGGGAGAGAGGGTGGCATGGCGGGCCAGGTGGTAATGAACTACTGCTTTGCTGGGTGGAGGGGGGGGGCAATGCCACCCATGGCGACCACCTGAAGACAGAACACAGTTTGGGACAGCTATCCAAAGGGTCACCATGAATTGACATTGACTCAAAGGCATTTAAAAATATCTGCTAATATTTTGTATATGATTTCCACTGAACTGCTAATTATTAAGGGTTAATTACTTGCTGATTAAAATATTCCTGTGATGACAAATTTCACGCTTATTGGGAAAACTGACAATAAATTAAGGGATGTGCCTGGAGCAGGTGGGGGAAAAAACAACAACTAGTGCCCATTTTGTTTAAAACTCTGCAATACCCAACTATACACTAGGGCAGCGATGGCGAACCTATGGCACGCGTGCCAGCTGTGGCACGCGAAGGCCTTGCAGCTGGCACGCGGGAAGGTCCGCAATCGAAAAAAAAAAAAAACAACCCTGTCTGCTGCCGCTGTCGGGGCCGCCGCGGCAGAATCGAGCGTGCCGCAGGGCCCCCCTGTACCCGGCAGATCCTGCCCTCCCCGTAGCAGCTCTCTCTTTGGAGCTACAGTCAGACGCGCCGGCTTGCAGAGCGCGAAGGGAAGAGTTTCCCTTTTGCGACTCTGTTAAGCCCGCGGGGGCTGATGGGAACTTCCCATCAGCCCCCGCGGGCTTAACAGAGCAGCGAGGGAACTCTTCCCTCGCGCTCTGCAAGCCGGCGCGTCTGACTGCAGCTCCAAAGAGAGAGCGGCTACGGGGAGGGCAGGCTCTGCCGGGTGGTTACAGGGGGGCCCCGCGGCACGCTCGATTCTGCCGTGGCGGCCCCGAAAGCGGCAGCAGACAGGTTTTCTTTTTTTTTTTAAATTTTCCCTGGGCTGGGCTGGGGGGTGGGGGTGGGGGTTAGGAGTGGTGATGGGCTGGGCTGGGCTGGGCTGGGCTGGGGGGGGGGTTAGGAGTGGTGATGGGCTGGGGTGGGATGGGCTGGGCTGGGGGGGTTAGGAGTGGTGATGGGCTGGAGGGGGGGTTAGGAGTGGTGATGGGCTGGGCTGGGCTGGGGGGGTTAGGAGTAGTGATGGGCTGGGCTGGGCTGGGGGTGTTAGGAGTAGTGATGGGCTGGGGTGGGGGGTTAGGAGTGGTGATGGGCACTGGGCTGGGGGGGTTAGGAGTGGTGATGGGCACTGGGCTGGCTGGGGGGGGTTAGGAGTGGTGATGGGCACTGGGCTGGCTGGGGGGGTTAGGAGTGGTGATGGGCGCTGGGCTGGGGGGGGTAGGAGTGATGATGGGCACTGGGGGGGTTAGGAGTGGTGATAGGCGCTGGGGGGGCTTAAACTAAAAATTGAGTGATGGGGGATTAGGACTGGGAGTGGGCTGATGGGAAGGTTAGGACTGGAAATGGGCTGGTGGGATTAGGACTGGGAGTGGGCTATGGGGGGCTAGGACTGGTAATGGGTTGGGGGGTTGCTAGGACTGGAAATGGGCTGAGTGGAAGGGGGCTTGAACTGCAAATAGCTGTTGGGGATGGGGCTTGGAATGGAAATGGGCTGAGGGGAAGTGGGGGCTTGAACTGCAAATAGCTGATGGGGACGGGGCTTGGAATGGAAATGGGCTGAGGGGAAGTGGGGGGCTTGAAGAAGGGAATGGATGCTGGGTGAGACTGGAACTAGAAGGGAGCTGATGTTGGGGGAGGATTAGAATGGGATGGGGCTGGGAGAGTAAAATGGAGAGGGGAAAAATATTTTGTGTAGGAGGGATGAAAAATCTACAATTGGCCAGGTATTGGGAGAGTAATTGGGGATTGAGGATGGAGGGGTAAAATTTGTGTGGATGAAATAGGAATGAGGAAAGAGCAAAAGGAGAAAGATTAGTATGTTAAAGCAGATGTAGAGAGAGAGAGAATGGAAAAAAAACTAGAAGAGAGAAGAAAGGACAAATGGACAGCAGACGATGGAGAGTTAGCAGAAAACATGAAGAAACCAGAAGAAAATGGCTGGACCAATTGCAACTGAAAAAAATGCACAAAAGGTAGAAAGATATCTCTTTATTTTGAATTTATTAACTGGAATATGTCAGCTCTGGGAAATGTGCATCATTAACATCTGCGCTTTGTTTGGTATAAGAGGAAATTCCTATTTGACGTTGCCACTTGTTCTCTTTCCCCAGTATTCACTGAAATGTATTGGTTTAATATTTGCAGTGTTGCCTTTTGATAGGTAGGGTATGGTGCTTTGTGAGTCCTGGTAATGCTGTCAGGATACGGCGGGTTTGCTATGGGTTCTAAATGGGCAGCATTTGTAGTAGTTCCTAATGTGCCTGGCGGTTGGCACTGGATTATAGTAATGTAGAAATCTTTTAGTCTTTCTTTATCCATACACTCATTAAGAGACATGTTTACTAAAAGTTAGTGTATGGTAACATTATGCAAATATTTATGCAAATAAGACCACTTATGCAAATGACGTGCTGGCACTTTGAGGAAATTCTTTGGTTTTGTGCGGCGGTTTGGGCACTCGGGCTCAAAAAGGTTAGCCATCACTGCACTAGGGTAATTAATTCTAAATATTTAATCCAAGTCAGTAACTGATTTATGCCTTTAAAGAATTTAAAATCTAGATTTTTTTTTAGGAAAGTCTCAAGCTTTAAGTCACTAAATTTTACCAGCAAAGTTGTGTTCACTTACTTGCAGAGGCTTCTCTGCTCACAGATTCCTCTCAGGAAGGGGGGGGGGGGGAGGGGATCTTGAGATCTCCATTTCTATATCTATCTTTGTATCATAAGGAAATACTTGTAACAAACATTCACTTAGTGTGGGGTAAACCGATTCTGATCATGGCCCTGTACGTCTGGGGATTGCTGGGGAGGTGGCCAGCTTATTCCACCTTGGAGGTGGAATAAGAGCTGGCCACCCCTCCGGATCAATCAGCCAGTCCCCCCAGCAGCGACGGCAGTGGGCACGGTGAGGCTCCTCCACCCGATCTGGGCCCCAGCTGTCTCAATCAGGGTCGGGCAATGGGGAAAAGGGGCGCTCCAAGGCAGCGGACAGCTTGTGCTGTGGGGAGGATGTCCCCATGGCATGCAGGGGCCCGCCAGGCCATCTCCCAGGACCCAATCCTGCACCTGCAGGGCCATCTTATTCCCAGAGTGCAAAATTGGGTCCTAATGGTCCTGTCCTGGTTGGGGCCATCCAGACAGCCTGGACATGTCCCTTCTGGGATCAGGCTCACCTATTAGCGCACTTGGTAAACATGCTATTAAATTAGCCCAATAAAAAGGGATAACCTACCACTTGTTTGCTGACCTTTATTTCTACATATACTAGTGGACTCATTTTTTAAATAAAAATTTTTTCTGTATCATTCCCCCCTCCCCCTAAATCCACCTTCCCCTTCCTCCCTTCTGTTTCTCTGGATAATGCTGTCATCCTCCTCATTCCATAACCTTAGTATCATCTTTGACTTTCGTCCCTTCTTCTCAGCACACACTACCAAGACCCTTACGCATTCTCTCTTCACTTTCCTTCTAGACTACTGCAACCTGCTCTTCACTGGTCTCCCATTCAATCTGTTCAAAACTCTGGCTAATCTTCCGACAGTCACTATACTCATGTAGCCCCCTCTTATCAAGTTACTTCATTGCTTCTCTATTAATTTCTGCATCCAGTTCAAACCTCTCCTTCTAACCCTCCTTGGCAGTAGAAGGGAAGAGCGTAAAGAGAGGAGAAGTAGTGAGGAGCCAACTTCAGACACTGTCCTTTCCACCCTGCTGCAACATATTGCCTGGAATAAACTACTTGAGCAGGTATATCAGGCTCCATATATGTCCTCCTATTCAAATCCAAGCTAAAAACTCATCTCTTCAAGGCTGCCTTAGGATCCCGAACCCCTTCATTCTCCTGTCCATACCCATGTGTATTTTCAATCAATTCTCTTAAGAGTTTACTAGTCCCCTGTTTGTAAGCTCAATGCAGCAGTGTACAGTGCTTTGTAGCACTATATAAATAAGTGGTATGTAAGAAATGCCATACTGGGTCAACCCAAGGTCCATCCAGCCCAGTATCCTGTTTCCAACAGTGGCCAATCCAGGTAACAAGTACTTGACAGGTTCCCCAAAAGGGACTTGTCCCACAATGCTTGTCCTGGGGTAAGCAGTGGATATCCTGGGTCCTCTAAAAATGGTTTATGGATCTTTCCTCCAGGAACTTGTTCAAATCTTTTTTTAAACCCAGCTACACTAACAGCTTTTACTACATCCTCTGGTAATTACTTACAGAATTTGATTATGCGATGAGTGAAAAATATATTTTCTCGTATTAGTCTTATGTGGGTTTCATTGTATGTCCCCTAGTCCTTCTATTTTTTGATGGTGTAAACACCAATCTACATTTAGCCATTTCACTCCATTCATTAATTTATAGACTTCCATCATACTGCATCTCCCCTCAGCCATCTCTTTTCCAAGTTGAAGAGCCCTAACCTTTTAAGCCTTTCCTCATAGGGGTATCCTTCCATCCGATTTACCGTTTGGTGGCTCTTCTCTGTACCTTTTCTAATTCTACTATATCCTTTTTAAGATATGACAACCAGAATTGCACACAACATTCAAGGTGCAGTCGCACCATGGAATGATACAGAGGCATTATAATATCCTTGGTTTTATTCTCCATTCCTTTCCTTATGATTCCTAGCATTCTATTTGCTTTCTTGGCCGCCGCTACACACCAGGCAGAGGGTTTAAACATATTATCCATGGTGACGCCTAAATCCTTTTCCTGGGTGTTGGTTCCTAATGTGGAACCTTGCATCATATAACCATAGTTTGGATTGTTCTTTCCTAGGTATTTAACTTTATACTTGTCCACATTAAATTTCATCTGCCATTTGGACGTCCTTTCATCCAATTTATCAAGGTCCTCTTGCAATTTTTTCCACAATCCTCTTGTGTTAACAACTTTGAATAATTTTGTGTCATCTGCAGATTTGATCACCTCACTCGTTATTCCTATTTACTGGTCATTTATGAATATGTTAAAAAGCAGCAGGCCCAGCATAGATCCCTGGGGTACACCTTTCTCCATTGAGAAAATGGGCCATTTTGCCCTACTCTATGCTATCTTTTTACCAGTTCCTGATCCACAATAGGACGCAATGTACTCTCTCTTGACTTTTTTTTTTTTTTTAATTTAAAAGTTTTTATTAGCACTCAACATAACAAGCAATACAGAACATACTTCGGGGACCCCCCCCCCCCCGACACAAAAACACAAAGCAAAAAAAAACATTCTGTACAGTGTCATCGGCATGTGGGGTAGAACCCCGCCCATAGTGCTACTCCATTTTCTGTTATCCCCCATACTCTGTTTTGCACTTCATACATTGTATCTTGTACAGTTTATACATTCTACAGTTTATACAGGCAAAGATTCGTCTATTGTGGACCATACAAGCATAGAGACCACAGACTACACATTAACCGTAATAATAAGATACCCCCCCCCCCCCCCCAAATAATATCCACCCCCCTCTACTCCCGCTAGCCCTAGACCTCCCAACCCAAACCTCCCTCCCTCCCGTAAAGCAGAAGATCCCCTTCCCCACCATACAAGCAGCGGTGAGCTGACAACTAGTAACCACGGCAAATCTTAACCCGAGGTGCAGAAGTGCAGAGGTGCATACAGGAAACAGCCTACCCGACACCCCCACAGGTGGAGGGGACAGGGAGTGTATACTACAACCCTGACCATGATTTTATACTAAACCCCCCCCCCCCTACTGCCTTCCAATGCTCATATCGTTCCCACACCTTATTGTACCTGTGGACAGTATGTTTGTGATGAGCTTCTATTGCACAATACCCCTAAGCTGCTCTATACGCCCCACCACCTCCGCTATTGGGGGAACATCCTGTTTCTTCCACCATTGCAGCAGACCCATCCTCCCGGCAATAACACAGTACCCCTGTAGTCTATTCAATTCTCTCCCTCCCCCTCCCAGCACTCCTTCATTCAGAATCACCACACTAGGGGTAAAACCCACCTGCACCCCTGTAATGGCTGCCGTAAGGCTTTCCACCTCCCGCCAATAATCCCGAACTATCGTACATCCCCACAGCATATGCAGCAAATCACCTCTATCCCCACACCCTTTCCAGCATCTATCCGAACTCGCCGGGTAAAGGGCGTGCAGCCACACCGGTGTCCAGTACATTCTGAACCGTAGCTTATAGCTGTTTTCCAGCATAGCTGTTCCCGGAGCCAAGTTATGGGTTCTGATATAAATTCTTTCCCACCGCTCAACATCCCATTGCCCCCCCAGCTCCTCCTCCCATTGCAACTGACCCCTTATAGGGCCCTGTTGATATTCCCCCAGAAGTTTGTATAACTTTGAAATAATCCGAGTGGGCATCCCGGCACTCCCCATCATCTCCTCAAACTGCGTGCGCTTCGCCATCCAATCCTGCTTCACCTCCCGCTGCTGAAGCCGATACCACAGACTTACATAGGCAAATCTATCGGACTCCTCCAAACCATATTGCCGTTGCAGCACCTCAAATCCCCGAATGTGCCCCCCTTCCTCCACCAATTGACCCACTTTCCGTAATCCTTTCGCCCCCCACCTCCGAAAAATCCCTGCTGCCTCACCCATCCTGCCTGTCATTAAAGTCTGAAGTGGAGTTTCGCGGGAGACTTGTTTCCCTTCTAGCAAAAACCGCTTCCATTTCACCCAAACCTGTCTTGTTAATTCGCGATAGGGATTCCCATCCCCTTTCTCCGTCCCCCCCCCTCCAGGGTCCCATATCCATGCCCCCACCACTGCCCCCTCCCCTTCCTCCATCTCCACCCAGCCAGGTCTCTCCACCCCCTCCTTCCAAGCAAACAGCGCCCGAAGTTGCGCCGCTTCATAATATCGGAGCAACGACGGGACTCCCAATCCCCCCTCTGCTTTTAACCTATACATGGTTGCCCTGGCGACTTTCGGGCACTTACCATCCCAAATAAATTGCAGCAGGAGATTTTGCATCCGATCTATTTCTTTTCTAACCAGCCTACACGGCAGAGACATATACACAAATAATAACCGTGGGAGTACATTCATTTTTACCACCGCAATGCGGCCCAGCCAAGACAAATACAACCCCCGCCACCGGGATAGATCCTGCCGGACAGTCTCAATCAAACCTTGATAGTTCCATTGCTTAAGCCGAACAAGAGGGGTCCCTAACTGGATCCCCAAATACCGAAATCTCCCCTCCACCCACCGAAACTTAAAGTGGTGTCGGAGGCTCTCTTCCACCCTGGGCGTCAAATTAAATCCCAACAATTCCGTCTTCCCTTGATTCATTTTATATCCCGCGAGGCGGCTGTACCTGTGTATAGCCGTCAAGAGCACCGGTAGAGTTGTAAGGGGCTGGGTCAGGGTGAAGACAACATCATCTGCAAACAGCCCAATC
Organism: Ichthyophis bannanicus; assembly: GCA_033557465.1. Classification (NCBI taxonomy): domain Eukaryota; kingdom Metazoa; phylum Chordata; class Amphibia; order Gymnophiona; family Ichthyophiidae; genus Ichthyophis; species Ichthyophis bannanicus. The sequence goes on along the minus strand of CM066049.1, from coordinate 109,103,504 downwards.
TTTTCTTCCCTCCCACCAATCGTCACGCCTTTAATATCCGTCACCCGTCTGATATAGGCTGCCAGCGGCTCTATAGCCAGTGCAAACAAGAGGGGTGACAAGGGACATCCCTGTCGAGTACCTCTATGGAGCTCAAAACTCTCAGAGTACCCGCCATTCACCCTAACTCTAGCACGCGGTCCCTGGTAAAGCGCTTTAATCCAACTAATATACCTCCCTCCAAACCCCATGGTCTCCAAGACCTGAAACATAAACGACCACTCCACCCGGTCGAATGCCTTCTCGGCATCTACTGTGATTAACACTGCCTCCTCGGTGGTACGCTGAAGATGCCACATGACATTCAAAACTTTTCTCACATTATCACTACCCTGACGCCCCTTCACAAAACCCGTCTGATCCGGATGAATCAGGTGCGGAACCACATCTTGAATTCTATTCGCCAAAATCTTTGCCAACAACTTTGCGTCCAAATTTATCAAGGAGATAGGTCGGTATGAGCCGCATACCCCCTTATCTTTACCTGGTTTCGGCAGGACCGTTATACCCGCCTCCGCCATTGTGCGCGGAAGGCCCTCCCCCTGTAGCACCTTATTAACTACCTTAGTAAAGAGGGGCGTGATCTGGTCTGAGAAGACCTTAAAGAACTTTGCCGTATACCCATCCAACCCTGGCGCCTTTCCCAATTTCAGTGTAGTTATAGCCCTCCGCACCTCCTCCTCCCGGATTTCCTGCCCAAGATATTCTCTTTCCTCCGCGGTCACTTGCGACAGACCACATTCCTCCAAAAAGTCAGCCGTGTCCTGCCCTCCCACCTCCAACTCACTTTCATACAATTTCTGATAGTACTCCCGAAACACCCCCCTAATACCCTTTGAGGTATGGATCCAGTCCCCTCTAGTGTTCCTAATACCATCCACATGCGCTGCTTGCCGCCGCCCCTTCAGGCGACTGGCCAGTATCTTCCCCGCCCGATTCCCGCCTTCGAAATGGGCCTGCTTCAGTACCGCAAGCTGGAATGCTATCTCCTGGGCCCGCAGTGTACTCAGCTCCGCTCTAACCCTAATGAGCTCCGCAAGGATGCTTGGATCCGACACCTTCTGATGTACCCCCTCTAAACGCCGCAGCTGTTGCAATAATTTACTTTCCGCAGCCCCTTTTTTCCCCGCTTCACACCCGCGCCCCTAGGCTAACCAACTGGCCACGCATCACCGCTTTTAAACCATCCCAGAGTACCCCCATAGACACCTCCCCTGTATCGTTAAATTGGAGGTAGTCCTGTATATGAGCCCTAATCTTCCCCACATGCTTCTCCTCTTCTAACAGAGAGTTGTTGAGTCTCCAAAATTTGAGGCTATCCTCTTTCCGACCCAGATCGAAACAGACACTCACCGGGGCATGATCGGACCAAGTGATCGAACCATGTTCTATATCCTGTACTCTATCCAGCCAAATTCCACCCCCCCATATCATATCCAACCTACTGTAGGTGCTATGTACTGGGGAATAGTATGTATATTTCCGTTCTCCCGGATGCCAGCTCCTCCAAACATCCACCAAACCCAGGCATTCTCTCAATTTATGCAGGCTTTGTCTATCCCTTCGCCCCCCACCCCCCTGCCCCCCGCTAGTGTCAATTCTGGGGTTACACGTCAAATTGAAATCTCCTCCCAGTATTATTGGAATATTCCCCACTCCCTCCAACTCCTTCAAAAATTGCTCATAGGCCTCCCCCTGTTTCTCATTGGGGCCATACCAGCTGATCACCCACACCTCCTCCCTTTCAATTTGCAGCAGCACCCCCACCCATTTACCTCCTTTTCCCCGTCGAACCTCCTTCACCCGGGTATGATACTCCCCCCCTATCAGGATGCCCACCCCCCCCTTCCTAGAGTTTAGTCTCTGGCCCGCCAGAACCACCGTAGGGTACTGCCGAGATTCTAACATATATTCCTGCCCCACCCGCAAATGAGTTTCCTGTATGCACATAATATCAGCACCTGTTCGTTTACCCTCCATCTCCACCAACCGTCGTTTCTGTCTGGAACGCAGCCCTTTGACATTCAAGGTCATAATCCGCAACTTCCTCTGCTTCCCACCCCCCCCTCCCCCTAACCCGCGACCCACCCTCCCTGCCCCATACCTCCCCCCTCCTACTCCTCCTCCTCTCCTCACACGTCGAACCTCTTTGAAACCCCTCAAAGCCTCCCCCCCCTTCCCCCCCTCTCCCCCCCTTCCCCCCCTTCCCCCCCATATCCTCCATCATTTCCAGAGGATAACTCAGGAGTAGTGCGCCCCCTACCTTCCCCAGCCTAACACTTATTCTCATCTCTACCCCCCCCCCCGGCTACCAACCCACTCACCCGCCTCCCTCTGTCACCTACTCATCCCCTCTGCCCCCCTGTTCCTCTCCACATGCCCCTCCCACACCCTCAATACCCCTCCTTCCGTCCCCCCTCTCCCCTCCCCCCTGTTCCCGGAATCCTCCTCCCCCTCCCATCCTCTTACTCATTCCCCTTCACCACCCGCTCTCCAACTTCCCTCCCTTCTCTTCCCCAAATTACATTACACAAGTCCTATATGTTACCAAGAGGGTCAGACAGAGACATAACACTCCACCTGCCCCCTTCAACAGTTAAACCAACCTGCTATCAGTCCACAAAGACCTTCAAGTGTCTTCCGGCAGCTGGGCGGCTTGCAGCTCCCGCCCTGGGTGTGCAGTCCTTGCACGCCGGTGCTGTGGGCTGCCCCCACCCGGCCCCGCCACCCGCCAGGTGCAATACCTGCCCCCACACCTTCCGTCGTGGTGCTCAGTCCTGCCTCCCGAAGGGCCTGCATTGCCTCCTCCGGAGTCTGTAGCCGCCACGGTCGCCCTTTAACTGTGAACGAGAGTCCAAATGGATGAAGCCATCGATATTTAATGTCTTCCCTCCGCAGGATTTGTGTAACAGGTTGCATAGCCCTCCTCCGCTGCAACGTGCCCGCAGAAAGGTCCTCATATATGTGCACCGGGTACCCTTGCCACATGAGGGCTCCTGCTCTCCGTATTTTATGCACAATTTTCTCTTTGATTTTATACCGTGCTAGGCATATGATGATGTCTCGTGGTTTATTGCCAACTGGTTTGCCCAATGCACGGTGCGCTCTTTCCAACTGTATGTCCATAGCTGTCACCTCTTCTCCACCTTGTCGGAGAGCTTCCAGGCACACCGATCGCGCAACCTTTTCACTGTCCATAAACTCCTTTTCCTCTGGGATCCCACGGAGTCTCAAATTGTTGCGTCGCGAACGGTTCTCCAGATCCTCCAGCTTATATAGTAGAACTTCATATTGAGATCCTAACTTCACATTCCGTTGGGTCTCTTCTTCCTGTTGTTGTTCAAGTTCTTGTAACCTGTTCTCGTGATCTCCCATTCTACACACCAACTCGCCGACTTCCTCCTTCAGGGGACCCAACACCTCATTCAACTCATTCTTCACAGATTGCACCTCATTTTTAATTTCAAGAAACCAGTCTCTAAGCTCCGCTCTGGTGATATGTTGCATAGTTTCCTGCCCAAGAGCTGTTACATTCTCCCTCTCCACTTCTTCACTCTGCTCTTCTTGTCCATCAGGTGGCTTTTTATGCCCTGCCTGGCCGGCTTCTCCCTTCCCTCCATGCGATCCAGGGTAGGCAAACTCTTTAAGATCTGCCGCTTTCCTTCTAGTGGTCATTTCTGCCCCAGATTATGCAGTCTAGCTCTGTACTGGTCTTTCACTCTTCACCCTTGCTGTCACTAAGGGCAGCCTTACACAATACTGTCACTCTGCTCCGCGCTGCACCAGGTCCTCCCAGTGCCCTCTGACTCTAGCACTGCAAACTCACAGTTTTAGGACTGTCTCCAGTCCTGTGGGCTCCCTCCTCAGCCTCTGTTTGCTGCCAGGTTCATTGCCCTCCTCCAGCACTCCTGTGCTCCGCACTCTTCTCTCTCGGAGGAATGGGACAGCTGGGGAAATGCGCCACTCACGCCGCCTCTGTGAGGCCTCCGGGCGCCATTTCTGCCCTCCACGCGGCTGTATAGGCCTCCCGCTCACGCGGCTCTCTGCCGCCGAATTAAACCGCCGCCGGCGTTCCAGCCGTCGCGGTCAGCTCCGGCCGCTTCCCGCACCCGGGACCACCACTTTCCACCTCCGGGGGGTCGCAATATGACTTTAAACGGCCGGATCGGTGCCGGAGCAGCTCTTTCAGGCCGCCATCGGCTCCGGTGACGTCACTTCCTCCCCCTCTCTCTTGACTTTTTAATTTCACCAAGTCTCATGAGGGATTGTGTCAAAGGCTTTCTGAAATCCAGATACACTATTATCAATCAGCTCACCTTTATCTACCTGTTTTATTTACACCTTCAAAAAAATAACACACATTAGTAAGACAAGATCTTCCTTGGCTAAATCAATGTTGGATTTCTCCCATTAAAGCATGACTATCTACTTGTTCAGTAGTTTTATACTTTATAATGGGTTCTACCATTTTGCCCAGTACTGCTGTCAGACTCACTGGTCTGTAGTTTCCCAGATCACCCCTGGAACCCTTTTTAAAAATTGGAATTATATTGACCAATCTTCAGGTATTACAGATGATTTTAATGCATTAACTTTTTAAAGTCACCTTAAGAAGCTGAATGCACACTAACGTATGCACACCCCTACTATTCATTGTAGGTATAAAGTACATGAAAAACACCACCACATGCCTGCTTTTACTGACACATACTCTGGGCAACTTCTAAACAAGCCGTTCCAAGGCATAAACCACAGATTTGTGTGTGTAAGTCTTAAAATGATCCCAAATCCTAAAAGTTGTTTGGAAGAAAGGAACTTTATATATCATCATCATTTAGGATCTTATAAAGTGGTTTTTGCTATATGTATTTACTTTGAGGTTTTACATCTGAAACTAGTTTTATATGCATATCATGATGATTAAAGTTAATTTTGTAGATCAGAACTGCATTGAAGCTGGTTTCCAACTGCATTATGCAAACAAAAACGAAAAAAAAAAAGTTAAATGAAAACTGTACCATGCCACAAGGCATTCCGTCATGGAACATTCTGGAAGGATCACCCTAAGATTTTACAAAGCTACCCAGCATAGCTTCAGTTACTTCAAAGTGAACTGAAACATGGGCATTATAATTTGAATAATAAGAAAAAGCTGAAGCTAATATTGAAGTGCACATCCTACTCTGATACACAAGACACTGGACCCAGTTAGTACCGATGAATATCTCCTGGTTCTGCCACTACACGCCCTGATATTATCTGTGTAGAATTAGGGTGTGTCGTGGGTGTCCTGGAGTGAAGCGGAGGTGGCACCCTTTGCAAACTGGGCAGTGGTGATATTAGAGACCTGTGGGTAAAGATAGGCATGGGAGCTAACCATACAGTGGCTCAATATCATCACTGCCCGGTTAGCTTCCACACCGTGCGGCTCATCCGGCACTTTGCGGCACACCCAGATATTCAATTCCTGTGGCCAGAAATAACCTCAGATTGAATATCCGGGGTTAAAGTTCAGAGGCACATAGCTGTCGCAACTCAATATTGGGCCCACTGTTTTTAGACTGCACTCCACCCAAATACCGTATACAAGCACACGCACTCAACACACCCTCCTTTATCCCCATCATACAGCACTCATACAACTAGACTTCAAATCCTACACTCCAAACCACGAAACAGAAACAAGCCAACCTGATCAAAATTCAACCAACCATTCTCCTGGCTTACCTCTCCAGCTCCAGATTTTCCTGTTTCACCCACCAACCATCCTCTTGAGTGCATCCTCATCAACATGCACTCAGTCCGTAATAAAATTCCTATTCTAGTAGACTACATCAAGGAAAATCACATTGACTTATTATACATAACAATCATGGCGTGAGGAATCAGACACTGTCCTAGTAAATCAACTTGCCCTCCCTTCATACCAGCTTTTCAATTGCCCCAGGACTACTAAGATGGATGGAGGTGTCTCTGTAATTTCCAGAGAGGACCTCCAATTCAAAATCACCAACACTAGTACAACTAATGACCTGCACATCATCACCATCTCTAACACTCTCTTATCTACTTGCCTCACATACAGATCACCAGCAGCCGGATCCTCTGACCTCTCATCACTACTGTAATTGAGGAAACAAGTTCTCACTAGCACAATAAATGGTTCATTCTGCTGGGTGACCTCAACCTACCCAGTGCATCCAATAAACTCTGCACACCATTCCTCCAAGCAATAGAAGCACTACAGTTCAAGCAAATCATCTCTGAATCAACATACAACCAGGGGATGAACCCTAGACCTTTTTTTTTTTTTTTTACTCCAGCAAATTGGCCATAGCAATACCTTTCCATAATGACTCAAACACTCTAGTGCCTTGGTCAGACCACAACCTGCTCACCTTCTTCCTTTCAAACCTATCTACCACAACCACCCACAAGGCCCCCTTATCTCACACATGGAGGTTTAAGACTTTCGACAGATGCCTTCATCAGTAACATTCTACCTATAGCACCGAATGACACCAACCAACCACGACTCCTTAATTTCAGAATGGAATGACTGTATCTCATCCTACACCACTAAACCTGACAGTGCATCCGGGATCAAAAGAACTCATCATGTCCCCTGGTTCACACCCGACCTAAAATCCCTAAAGAACAAACTCAGATAACTTGAGTGCAAATGGAGACATCACAAGAACCCATCCAATCACTCAGCATACATAGCCACCCGAACTAAATACTGCAAGCTCACCCTTCTCAGAAAGAAAGAATACCATACCAAACTAATCAGATCTTCACTCAACAGGCCCAGGGAACTGTTTGACTTAGCTCTAAACCGACTTAAAAACACAACTGTCTCCAAACCGGATGTCACATTATAACCAGATGTCATGATTTTACAGTATAAACAATCCCCAATCGATGCAGCAGCCCACCACATCAGAGTCCCCACATGAACATACCTGGTTAAGATTTAGCCCTCCATCCACCCAGCAGCTAGAGAATATCATCTCAAACCTTAATAGCACGTCCTTCTCACTTGATTCCTACCAATTTACCTGGATCAAAATTTCCAGGCACGACCTCATCCCAACCATCCTTAACATAATTCAATCCTCACTATCTCTGGGTTACACACCAAAAGCTCTCAAGAAAGCATCAATCAGACCATTACTAAGGACCCTAAAGCCAATCCTTCATCCGCATCCTCATACAGATCCATCTCCAGTATTCCATCTTTAACTAAAATCACTGAAAAAAGCAGTGCAACTACAAAATGCAGAATTATGTCAATTCCCACTCCCCCCTTGATCAACACCAACATTACTTTAAATCCTTTCACAGCACAGAAACCCTACTAATCCTCTCTCTAGGGTACCTTAATCAAAGGTACTGAAAAAACCTCACATGGTTTCATTCTTATTTTTCTTGACATTTTAACAGCCTTCGACTCTATTATACATGAGCAACTCATTGCATGTCTTCACTCAATCGGCCTAAGAGAAACAGTCTTACTTGGAGAGCCACTTTCAACAAGTTAAAATAGGAACAGAAACCTCATACCCATTCAGATCACATCAAGGCCTACCTCAGGGCTCTGCCCTATCCACCTTAATGTTTAACATCTCCATCCAACCTTTATGCAGCATTATTTGTAGCCACAATATCCTCTATCACCTGAATGCTGATGATATTTTAATCTATACACCATTCTTCATCAACAATCCAGACTTCTCCACACTATGCCAATGCCTTGAAGCAATCATCCAATGGCTAGGCCCTTGCAACATGCACATCAACCCTAACAAGACAGAAGTCCTTCATATAACCAAGAATTCTACATTCTCTCCACCCACCACAATCAGCTTGGGCCAACTTAACACTATAGGTAAAAGACCAAGTAAAATACCTCAGCATTACACTTGATCAAAACCTTAACTTTCACACACATATTAAACAAGTCACCAGATCTGCATACTTCAGAATGAAAGCGGTTCAGAACCTTTGGCCCTTATTGGACCACTGCAACTTCAGAGACATTGCTAAGCCCTCATCACTCCAATATTCAACTATGCAAACATCTGCCACCAGGGACTCCCAAAAAGCAACATAGTCCCACTTCAACTCACACAGAATACAGCTGTCAAAATAATCAGAGCTCTACTTGATGAGCATACATTACCCCAGCAGCTCCACTGGCTACCCATACACATAAGAGTTAAGTACAAAGTCTCCATCACTATCTTCAAGACCCTCCATAATCTCTCAGTGGACATCCTTTGACTTCTCATTCTCAAGCCCCTCAATAATAGATCAAGGAGAGAAAAACCACACACCACAACCTTTTATCAGTTGTACCTACATTCTCCCACTCCAACCTCGCCACTTCTAGCAGAGCCTTCTTCTATGCATCATCGATCTGGAATGCCCTTCTCTTAGAGATGAGCTACTTGACAGACATTGGTGAGTTTTGGCATAAATGAAAAACCCTCCTTGTCCTAGAGCACAATCGGATCAGACACCTAGGGCTTGATATTCAACTAGGCAGGCTATGCGCTGCTATGGAGCATAGCTCTCTGCCCGCTCACCCCTAACCCTGGATATTCAATGCCGTGGCAACGGCATTGAATATCCGGGTTTTACACACAGCAGAAGCCACCGCAGAGCTTAACCAGGTAGCAGCAATATTGCACCACTACACAGTTAGCATTTGCGGCTAAAACTAGGCGAGTCAAAAGCTGGCCTACTTTTAAACGCAGATCTAACCGGTTAGCGGTGCAATATCACCACTACCGGGTTAGCGGCTGTCTACACTTCTGCTCCACCCTGGAATGCCCCCAAAATGTCCCGATGCTAACAAGATAGCATCGGGGCATGTAGGGGAGTTAGGAGGGGATATTCAACGCACCAACCATATAAGTGCCATTGAATATCCCCTGTTAAGACATTTACACGGTTTACCAGGCTGTAAATCGTGTAAATGCCCTAATGATTGATTCCCCTTCCAACCACCCAGGACTCATGTGATTTCCCTCAGTTTACCACACTGAATAAATATCCACATTCCCATGGTTACTTTTCACCTGCTGTACACTATAAGTCACTTATTATTGATCGCTTGTTTAATTATTGCCTCTTATTCCCTATTAATTATGTTCTATGTAGAGTTATCATAGATTACTTGTTAATTTCACAAACTACATTCCATCTACCCCCCTGTGACTTGTAGATACAGCGGTATAGAAAAGCTGCTAAATAAACAGACATTTTTCAAAAGCATTTCTTTCCTCTTAACCTGAGCTACTAGGCTTGCTGAATTTCTGAACATTTATGTTTAGCTATTTTTTTCTATAAAATCAGAAGTATTATATGCACACTATAAACCTCGATGCCTGCTATAAGAGGTAGCATGACAGCAAACTAGAATCCAAGCCGGTTTCCCTGAGTCCCATCTTTGTGATTAACTGGATAGTCCTCTACCCATTGCATTGAGACAAAACACAGTAAATTGAGAGAAACCCTGAAACTGCCATTACTACCAAACAGAAGGAGGCACCTCTCTCTCTACATGTGCCAAAGGGTCGGGCACCAAGTGTTTAGAAAGATGCACGTCCTGCATGTTAGCGGTGGCCTGTTTCTTATTGAAGCTGACAGCTAAGCCTGTAAATCTCAACTAGCGCTTGAACTATGTCAGAGTGGCTGTTTAAACAGTATGATATATAGATACTGCACTGTGCCACTGGTTAAATTGTTTTAGGTTAAATAGAATAGTTTAGTTTATTGTAGTGTTTTGCACATACTATAAGAAACAGTTGAGAAAAAAAAGAGTTTAAAACCATACCAGTGCCAGTCTCTGCCACCACCTCTTCTCCCCCACTCAGAGCAAGGTCCATCAAGCCCAATTTCCTGTTTCCAATAGTGGCCAATCTAGGTCACAAGTACCTAGCAGTTTCCCCATTAGACACAGGTTCCACAATGCTTGTATTGGGTCAAGCAGTGATATCCCGGGTCCCCTTTAATAATGGTTTATGGACCCTTCCTCCAGGAACTTGTCCAAACCTTTTTTAAATCCACCTACACTAACAGCTTTTACTACATCCTCCGGTAACAAATTCCAGAGTTTGATTACATGTTCAATGAAAAAGTATTTTCACTTAATAGTGTTAAATAGGTCACTCTGTAGCTTCATTGCATGTCTCCTAGTCTTTCTATATTCTGATGACGTAAACAATCGATCTACGTTTACCTGTTCCACTCCGTTCATTAATTTATAGACTTCTATCATATCTCCCCTCAGCAGTCTTTTTTCCAAGTTGAATAGCCCTACTCTTTTTAGACTCTCTTCATAGGGGTATCTTTCCATCCCCTTTACCATTTTGGTAGCTCTTCTCTGTACTTTTTCTAATTCTACTATATCGTTTTTAAGATACGGTGACCAGAATTGCACACAATATTCAAGGTGCGGTCGCACCATGGAATGATACAGAGGCATAATATCCTTGGATTTATTCTCCATTCCTTTCCTTATGATTCCTAGCATTCTATTTGCTTTCTTGACCGCCGCTGCACACTGAGCAGAGTGTCTGAATGTACCCAGAACCAGCTCCAGAGTTGGTTCAAGGTGTTGGCACCCTACACAAATCTTAAGATTTATCCTCCCCTTGCTGTCAGAATCTATGGTTTAGCCTTGAAAGCCTTGCTCTTTGACACACACACACACACACAACCCGTCTTGCTTGCTTGGTAGTTTGGCCAGCCCTGAGTGTACCATGTCTGCTGTACATCAATGCTCGATTTTTGCCAGTGGATTGGCTGCGGTCCAAATTCATTCCCCGATCCTGCAGTACACAGCACTAGGACCTGAACAATGAACTAGTGCTATTTAGTTGCTTTTACTCGAACGTCTAATAAATTAAATGTAGAAAGCAGTGTCAATGTACACAGCCATGTAAAAAGCATATGAGCCACGGGACACACTCAGCATAAGATATACAACATTAACAAGCAATACAAAGAGAGGCACAGTAGAAAAAAAAGCATTGCAAATCTCACTTTGTGCACTGCAATGCAAAATAGTGCTCATAATCGCAAATGCCAAACTATTTTGCATTTAAGATAGTGCAAATTTTAAGCTCACTAGAGACTGAAAAATAACTACTGTGGCTAAATGTAAACTAACCTTGAGCAATCATTCAACAAGCATACACTAAATCCCCCACCCACCTTAAAAAATATGCCATTTATAGTTTTTCATATTCACACAAGAAAACATCCAAACCTCTGTCAGGTTTAGTTATTTTTTTTCCAACATTTTCAGTGGCAAACTTACTTGTGCTATTTTTTGGTAGAATAATACATTCTCTCAGACAAAAGGAAGCTGTTTTTTTACCTCTTTTGCCAAAACACTATTATAGCTTCCAGTTATTAAATTATGAGGTACACAAAATATTACAGATGAGCAAGATATCTCAAGGCATCTCAAATCAAGTCTAACAGTTTTTATCTAGTTAGAGTTACATATGTTGCATTTTTCTCTAATTGTGGCATAAACCTAGGGGACCAGGGCCGTACCGAGCGTGAATGGCGCCCTGTGTGACTTGTGCATTGGGCGCATGCCCCCCCTCCCCACACCTCCATCCAGCCGCTTTCTGGACAGCAGCGGGAGAGAAGAGGTGCGCCTGATGTGCAAGTCGCCAGTGTACTGAGCAGATATGTCCCTCCCTGCTCTGACGCCACGTCAGAGGAGGGAGGGACCAGACCTGCTTAGCATGCTGCGAAGAAGACTTAAGGGGCGCATTTCAGTTGTCTGGCGTTGCCTGCTGCTGCTGCTGAGCGAAGAAAAAAAAAAGTGTTGTGGCAGGCAACGGCAGACAGCTTAAATGCGCCCCTTAAGCCTTTGCGCCCTGTGCGGCCGCACCACTTGCACAGGGCTAGGTATGGTCCTGTAGGGGTCTGTTTACTAAACAACTAATGCGACAAAGAAATGCAGATAGTGCCACGGTAACTGCAAAAGTCATGCAGTATCTGTTGTGAGCACGCACAACATTTCCCCAAAGCCAATAAAAATGCATTCTAAATCATAGCAATAGAAGTAGAATACTAAAACCTCTGTAGGATTCAATCGAATGGATCTTAATTTATATGCTGCATACCGATCTCAAATCAAATACAATGCTAAAAAAAACCCCTCCTTGACAAAGGAAACATTTGTGCATTCAAATAAACCATAAAACTTGGAGCAGAACTGCTGGACAAACAGAAGAAAATTATGATCTTAGAATAAGCTACAGTGTAACCTGTTAAGACTAATGCGTAGTCTAACTCTGGAATTCATTTCTGGAGGAAGTAGTAAAAGCTGTTAGTGTAGCTAAACCATTATTAAAGAGGATCTGGGAAATCCACTGCTTGCCCCAATACAAGCATTGAGGAGCCTGCGTCTTTTGAGGAAACTGCTTGGAACTTATGACCTAGATTGGCCACTGTTAGAAACAGGATACTGGGCTTGATGGACCTTGGTCTGGCCCAGTATATTAAGCCTTTGAAATGGAAGCAGAAACAGTTATTCAACCTTTTCTTCCAACATCCTGCATTGCCCAAAGACTGAATAGATCTAAATTATGTATGAAAACTTGCACTAAATGTTTAACATGCCTGCTAAAAACTTTGTGTGCCTGCTAAAATACAGCTGCCTTAGAGCAGGGGTGTCAAACTTCAGTCCTGGAGAGCCACAAACCAATCAGCTTTTCAGGATATCTATAGTGAATATGCATGAGAGGTATTTGCATACACTGCCCCATTTAGATGCAAACGTCTTATTTATTTATTTAACAGTTTTTATATACCGCACTATTCATCATCAGTGCTGTTTACATTAAACATCATATTACCTAGACAGGATAAAACTGACATAGGTTTACAGATAACAGGGAGTATAAACTGGGTATGAACAGGGGAAAACTATATACATTTAAACAGGTAACATCGTGGCTTGATATTTACAGAATATGAATACAGTCTACGTGCATGTCCTTGAATCTTTTAATATTAAATCTTAGTTGCAGATTTCTCAATCAATCATTCTTCAAGCTTTGCTAAATCCCTTCTCATGCTACTCAGTGTCTATTCTGTTGCAGATTTTAATATCAGGTGCAAAGAGGCAAATCTTTCCTGATAGACCTTCCACAATATTACTTACAAAATTGGTAAAAAGAACAAAACTAAAAGACTGATCCCTGAAGAATGCTGATATCTTCAGAGTGAGCTCCATTTACTACTATTCTCTGGTACCTCCGATTTAACCAGTTTCTTATCAAAGGGCAATTTATTTAAAAATCGCCGATGTGCAACGGTTTCAAAGGCCTTATGAAATCTAAGTATATTAGATCTAATACTCTCCCCCTAACCAATTCTCTGGTAATCCAGTCGAAGAAATCAGATTCATATGACAAGACCTACCTCTGGTAAAGGAGAAGGAAGGATACCCTATGAGGAGAGGCTTAAAAGGTTAGGGCTCTTCAACCTGGAAAAGAGACAGCTGAGGGGAGATACGATCGAGGTCTATAAATTAATGAATGGCGTGGAACGGGTAAACATAGATCAATTCTTTATGCCATCAAAAAGTAGAAAAACTAGGGGACATGCAATGAAGCTACAGTGTAGCACATTTAAGATTAATAACAGAAAATTATTTTTTCACCCAACACATAATCACACTCTGGAATTCGTTACCGGAGGATGTAGCTAAAGCTGTTAGTGTAGCTGGGTTTAAAAAAAGGTTTGGACAAGTTCCTGGAGGAAAGGTCCATAACCTATCATGAAAGGGAAATCCACTGCTTGTTCCCAATACAAGCATTGTGGATTCTGTGTCTTTTTGGGAAAGTGCTAGGTACTTGTGACTTGGATTGGCCACTGTTGGAAACAGGATACTGGGCTTGATGGACCTTCGCCTGACTCAGTATGGCATTTCTTATGTTCTTAGTAAAGCCTTGCTGTCTCAGAACCTATAATCCCTTGGATTCAGAAAATACATCCTCCTCTACTTTAGTAATGTTTTCATTAATTTACTCACCACAGAGGTCAGACTAACCTGTCTGTAGTTAGCAAACTCTTCCTTACTACACTGTTGTGGGCAAGAACCACATTCACCCATCTTCAGTCTTTCACAATCACTCCTGGTTCTAAAGAGGCATTGAAAAGGCAGCACAGCAGAGCCGCCAGTACCTTCCTCGGTTCTTTCAGTACCCTCATATGAATCATGTCTGGCCCCTTTTCTTTGTCCACTTTTGGTTTTGCTAACTCCCCACAAACACAGTCTCCTGAAAATCATTTGCGTTCTACCTTATTTTCGTTCCTATTTGTGTGTGTTTTTCCCCAAGGTCCTATTCCTAGCTCTTCATCTGTGAGCACAGAACAGAAATATCTATTAAGCAATTCCACTTTATCCTCATCAGCCTCTATGTATTCCTCCCTTTCATCCTCGAGTCTCACATAATTTTGCTTAATGATAAATTTCCTCATCATACATGCTAAGCTTCAGTATGCAGCACTATATATTTTGAAAGTCATCCTTAAGAATCTACTCACATTCCTCTTCCACGCAGGCATTTTCCTCTCCCATTATCTCCCTTATTCTAGACATTTCTGCATTTTGCAATCATTTCTCTGCAAGCAGTCATTCTTTGATTGGAATGTGGTCTTAGTATACTACATTCACTGCAAGTAACTGCATGTTTTCAGGTGGATTTGACTATTGCATTTACTCATGGGAGGATCATCAAGGACTGGGTAGTAAAATCTATGGTACCTACTCTTAGACTGGTTAATAATTCGGTCACTCCAGGTCATTTCCCTTGTTCTCAATGTAGATTTTGTTCAAGGGCTCAGACAGGTGAGACTTGGTCAAATCCTCTTACCACCAAGACATGCTCAACCCAATGGCACACAACTTGTAATACATCATTTGTGGTTTATGTTCTCATCTGCCCATGTCCCTTATTATATATGGGGAGGACTTCTAGACCCATGAAATGTCATCTGGGAGTACACAGTTTGCGACTAAAAATAAAAATTCTTACGGCACTTATTGTATCCCACTGCTTGAAAAAGGGCCATAATTTTGACCAGCTGACATGGAGAGCGATTGATAATTACATACCCCCTGATCCACACAGGGAGATAGGGAATCTTGACTCCAATATCAAGAGCAGCACTGGATTTATCTCTTGAAATCTGTACACCCTGCTGGTCTAAATTTGGAAAGTGACTGGTGGAGCCTTTTATAGAGAGAGTGTATAAAATTTTATCTTTGGTTTATCTCTTAGTATTTTATAGTCAATTAACATTGTGACCATCTCATTGGCTATGATGTCATTTAGGGCTGACATTTAAGAAGCATGGTGGATGACTCTATACTCATGCCGCAAGTGGGGGAGATTCGTTAAGATCTAGTCAAGGCAGCCCCGAGTCAAGAACAAGCCCGATGCAGAGCTCAATGTTAAGACTGAAGCTTGAAACTCAGTTTCTGTGTCACTATAGACAAATGACGGGGTTTGTCAACTACCTACATGGATCGATAAGGGGTTTCAGAAAACCTTTAAGGCATGGGATTTTGCATCTGAAAATTAAGTGTTTGCTTCTATATCATTTTGTGTTTCATTTAGTGTGTTTTCACCGTTGACGCTTTTAGGTGACATTTAAATAGAATAAAAAGGAAACTGTTACTCGTACGGAATTTTGCCTTTTTCAACAAAGATCCAACAAAAGGAAGTTCACTATACACTCAACTATCTATTTTGCTCTCTAGGACATACTTTTGAGAAATCTAATCTCTTTGTTGTTTGGACAAACAGCCATTAGGCAAAAAAGAATCTGCTCCTGATGGGAGTGGCCAAGATAGGCATTCAGAGGTCCTTCAGTAGTTTCAATGCAGCCCTGACCAAACATGTCAGGACGCACAGACTTCCAGAAGCGTTAGAGAATGAAGATATAGAGAAGCTACTTTCATGTCACCCTTTATTTACGAGTGATGTACAGACTTATCATTCAATACAAGCTCTTTTGGATCATGGACAAAATTGGAAAAATTAATCATCCTCCATATCCCCTAGCCTATTTTTCCTGTCTCCCTTTCCCTCACACCACCACACTTACTCACCAAGGGGGATTAGTTGGGTGTGCTGTCTCAGCTCCTTGAGGCCTCTGTTCACCGCAAAATGCTGCGCCATAATTTTATAGCCCACAAGACAAAAATATTTTTGGCAGGGAAGCTACACATCCACTGCTTGGTTTCATTCACAGAGGTTTATCGTTTTAATCATTATTGCATTTAAAATAGTAAATGATGCAACTTTGTACTATGCTCTGGTTGAGTTTATTCTGGAGGTCGGTAAGATGAGCTGGATTCATTAAAGCCTAATCACACATAATAGCTTAGTCAATGCTGCCACCAGGCCACAGGGCTTAAGTGTCCCCTGAAAACGGTATTTAAAATTTAGATGAAAACCAAAAGAGCATCAGTTGCAGATACAGCAAGACGCGGCAGAGCAGCTCATATGAGCTGTCTGATTTTGGCTATTCCACTTTCCATTGAATGCCATTTTCACTGCGGTTTCAGAAATGGAAAGAAAAAGGGAATATGTGCAAAGTTGTTTTAACTTAGTATTTCATATAATTATGCTAATAAAGCCTTGCCCTGTTTACAACTATGCTATATATTTTGAAAAATCTCTATGGCCTATATTTGTATACAATGTAAAGGCCCATAAGCCACCTGAAAAACAATTCTAAAAATATTAATTATGGCAAATTTTATATTTTTTTTATCAGCTGTGTGCGTTTTGAAGCAATTGATAAGACTATGAAAGACATCAATGTTATGAAAAGCTTAATCACCCTCTTTCCTGAGGCAACCTTAATTTTCTATTTTCTGGACAACAAAGAAAAATGCACACAATTTGTTTTGTCTGAAAAGTTATTATGGGAGTGACGATTTCTAATCAGTCTGTCCATATGAAACTGAATGTTGGTAGTTTAGAAATCAAATTCCTAGCATCTTTCTCTTCACTTGTATATGCCTAATACTGACACGAGCCAAGGTTCTCTTGTTTATATATTTGTATTCTTGCCTTATTTCTACTGTTCAACAATTTATTTTGTGTGTCCCAAGTCAAGAAACATGTAATTCAAGAATACATGGATAAATTTGTAACAAATACTACCAAAATGAACTTCAAAGACAATGATGGATGCCAAGCATAGCACATAAATACAAAAACAATTAACTTGTTTTCATTGTTTTAAAAAGATTCAGGCTTCCCCTTCCTGGGATCTCTGCGTCCCTCCACCTGCAGCTTCCGCTCCCCCTGGCTTCTTGTGATCTGTAAAGGGGGCTCGCACAATCCTCAGTTGCTTCTGCCCCATCAGTTTTGTACAGCCTGCCACTGTGTATATGGAAAGAGCGGGGCAGAAGTGACTGGGGATTGCTCTTTACCTGTTTAAGAGCCATAGATGGCGTAAGATACAAGGAGTGGGAAAAGGGTCCAAGGGGGCGGATTAACTGCAGCCTGGGGGACTTGGTAAATTGGGTGGTATTCTCTTTTTTAGTTATAAAATAGTGCACACTAAAAATGAAACAAAAAAACTCACAGAAAAATGAAAAAAACCAAAAAACCAAAACCCCCAAAACAAAACCCACCCAGTGAAATTATATATAAAATAAACCAAAACAGCCCTTCACATCCCTATTAAAGGATAGATAACTTTTATGGCTCTGAGTACTCTTAGAGATGATTGGAAATAAATATTCATTAGGCCTAATTCAAAATTCATATATAAATAAAATAAAGAAAAATGAAGGAAAAAACAAAAAACAAAAGGACTATCACAAACCAATACAGAAATGATTAAAATGCTGCAATTATCTTCTGGGTGATAACAGCCAAAGGATTAACTCGAATCTAAGCTTCTCAAAGCTGTCCTAAGGACAGTTGGTTTTCAGGATATCCATGCCTAAGAGCTATCTGCATATACTGAACCGCCAACGTATGCAAAATTGGTCTCATGCACATTCATTCACTGTGGATATTCTGAAAACCCATGTGACTGTGGGGTCCTCAGGGCAGGTTCGGGAAGCCTTGACTTACAGTCAAAATGTTGCATTTTCTTACTACTTATCGTCTTATTGACTGCTAATAGGTGGAATGCTCTATGCATTTTTTTTTTAAACGTCCGTTATGTGATATATGGCTCAGTTTGCTTACAACGCTGATCTCTAGCAATGCCGGTTGTTCTATAAAAGATAACCCTAGATCAGCAGAAATCTCTGTGGTCATGAAAATCCAGATACATGGAAGCTCCTAGGCTGAACCCTTTACACCACTGCCACCAAGCCCCGGAATGTCTGGTTCAGTAGCCACTGATTTGCCGATGTTAGCTCTGGGTGGAACGTTCCACTGTGATTTGTCTCCCCAAAATGTGGTAGAATGTGACAAGAGGTCGCATGGGCCCTTTTCCGTCAAATATTTTCTACTCCTTGATTACTTTGGGATGTAAGTACTATCTGAATTCCACAGAACATCTTGCTTTTTGGAGGTTTTATTTTATTTATGAATCAACCAATCAGAGCTCAGAGCTATGTAAAACAGTTCAAAGAAAATCGAAAAAGGGATTTTTCAGGCTTAACCCTTGGATAGAGGTCTATAAAAACCTGAGTGGGTAAATGCAAATTGATTATTTACTCTTTCAAAAAACAAATACAAGGACAAGGTGGCACGCCATAAAGATACAAAGTAGTATATTCAATACAGGAGAAAATAGTTTTTAACTCAACATATTATTAATCGTTGGAACTCATTGTATCATATCTCCCCTGTCCCGCCTCTCCTCTAGGGTATACATATTTCGGTCTTAAAGTCTCTTTGCATGCATCTTTTGGTACAGGCTTCAAATCATTTTGGTCCCCTTCCTCTGAACAATTTAAAGTCTTTTTATATCCTTTGATATGATCTCCAAAACTGAACACAATACTCCAAGTGAGGCCCCATCAATGACTTGTACAGGGGCATTAATACCTCCTCCTTTCTGCTGGTTATCCCTCCCTGTATGCAACCCAGCATCCTTCTAGCTTTGGCCACCACCTTGTCACATTGATGATCTCAAGGTGGTGAAACAATCACTCACTCTGAGGTCCTTCTCCTGGTCCTTGAACACCAACCTCTCACCCTCTATCACATACAATTTCCTTTGAATTTCTGCATCCCAAGTGCATGACTGCACCTCTTCACATTAAATCTTAACTACCAAACATTAGACCATTCTTCAAGCTTATGTAGATCTTAAATCATGTTGTTCATTCCCTCAGAGAAGTCCACTCTGTTGCAAATTGTCATGCCATCTGCAAAAAGGCAGACTTTTCCCTTCAATCCTTCAGCAATATCACTCACAAATGCATTGAACAGTACCGGTCCCAGGACTGATCCTGGGGCACACCATTACTCGCCTTCCTTTCTTCCAAGTGAGTTCCATTTACCACCACCACCTGTTTGTCAGTCAACCAAATTTCTGATCCAGTTCACCACCTTGGGACCCAACCCCAGGCTGCTCAGTTTATTGATAAGCCTCCTATAAGGCTTTGCAGAAATCTAGGTATAATCACATTTATCGCATGCCCTTGATCTAGTTCTCTGGTCACCGAGTCAAAGAACCCAATCAAATTTTTTGGCATGATCGTCCTTTGGTAAAACCATGTTGCCTTGGATCATGCAACCTATTGGTTTCTAGAAAGGCCACTATTCTCTCTTTCAAGAGTGCCTCCATTACTTTTCTCACCACCGAGGTAAGGCTTTGACAAATTGGAAGACTGGACGTTCAAATGGCAGATGAAATTTAATGTGGACAGGTACAAAGGTATGCACCTACGAAAGAACAACCCAAACTATGGTTACACAATGCAAGGTTCCACATTAGGAACCACCATCCAGGAAAAAGATTTTGGCGTCATCATGGATAACACGTTGAAACCCTCCACCTAGTGTGCAGCAGTTGCTAAGGTGGCAAATAAAATGCTAGGAATCATAAGGAAAGGAATAGAGAATAAAACAAAGGATATTATAATGTCTCTGTATCATTCCATGGTGCGACTGCACCTTAAATATTGTGTGAAATTTTGGTCGCCGTATCTTAAAAAGGATATAGCAGAATTAGAAAAGGTACAGAGAAGACACACCAAAATGATAAACGGGATGGAAGGCTTTTCAACCTGGAAAAGAGATGGCTGAGGGGAGATATGATAGAGGTCTATATATTAATGCATAGAGTGGAACAGGTAAACATATATCTATTCTTTATGGCATCAAAAAGTAGAAAGACTAGGGGACATGCAATGAAGCTACAGTGTAACCTATTTAAGGCTAATAAGATAAACTATTTTTTCCATTCCACACGTAATCAAACTCTGGAATTCATTACTGGAGGATGTAGTAAAAGCTGTTAGTGTAGTTGGGTTTAAAAAAAAGTTTGGACAAGTTCCTGGAGGAAAGTTCCATAAACCATTATTAAAGGGGACCTAGGTTATCCACTGCTTGCCCCAATACAAGCATTATGGAACCCGTGTGTCTTTTTGGGAAACTGCTAGGTACTTGTGACCTAGATTGGCCATCGTTGGCAACAGGATACTGGGCTTGATGGACTTTGGTCTGACCCAATATGGCAATTTTTATGTTTTTATGTTCTTATGATTTTGACTTTCATGCTTTGGCACATCATGTGAAGAGAGAGATTATTAGAGAAAGACATAATGCTTGGCAAGGTAGAAGGTCAACGAAAAAGAGGAAGGATAGCAATGAGATGGATCAATACAACAACAGCAGCTATGGGTGCCATTTTATCAACAATGAGCTGCCTGCCTGAAGAACGGACACAGTTTAGGTCAACTATCCAGAGGGTTGCCATGAGTCGACACCAACTTGATGGCACTTAACAAGAAAACCACCACTACTGTTCAGAGATAGGCTGTCATGAGGGACAAACAAGTATCTTTGAGGTGTTGCACTGCTGTCTTATGTGGTTGCTCAGCTGCAGGACGACTCCCTCATTGTAGTATGATGATGCCCCCAGTGCTCACACTGAGGCACTATTGCATTCTGTGAAAATTCTGTTAGATATTTTTTTACTTGTTTTGGTACTTTTTTAATCTGATGTTTAAATCTGATTAGCTAATTTAACTTTGTGATGTTGATTTTACAATCAGATATAGGGATATATACAATAAAGTGAAAAAGAAATGCACAGGGTTTACAACAGCTTTAGATGAGTCTTATTTTGACCTAATAAAAAAGTGTTCACAATTCTGTTGATTTCTCCAGGACTTACTATGAACAAATTAAAAATGAAGAAAGATAAAAGAGATAATTCTTAGATTTAGCTGCCAAATATTTTATGTAAATATTTTCTACCATTACTGCCTTGAAAGAACAAGAGAGCCATCTTCTCATTCCCCATTATAAGCAGTGGTGGTCTCTGCCATCTGCAAATGCATTATTGGCCCTGTATTAATAAGCTGTCTGGGAACAAAAAATTCTTGTGCTCAGGCAGATGTGACTCTCATATTACAGTTTTAGATTCTTTGTATTGCTGAAGCAGATTTGAGGATTTCAAGTGCATTAGATTACTGTGGTGGGTGTAAAGAGACAATCTTTTTTTTTTTACACTCCCAGACTCTTCTCATCTCCTATTGGCATAGTAACATAGTGAGTGACGGCAGATAAAGACCAGCATGGTCCATCTAGTCTGCCCAGCAAGATGGCAAGAGTAGGTGCACCTGTCGCTCTGTGCAGGCCACCCCTCCCCATGTTTTTGTTTCTGTTTAGGGGTGAACCCACCACTCCATGTAGGACACCCTTATTTGTTCAGACGCTAGATAGTTCAGAAGTTAGATGGTACCGTTTATTTTGCTTTTATCCTGTTGCTGTAAAGGGATCCACTGTGTTTGTCCCATGCTGTTTTGAATTCTATCACTGTGTTTGCCCTCACCAGTTCCATCGGGAGGGCATTCCAAGCATCCACCACCCTTTCAGTGAAGAAATATTTCCTGACATTGCCTTTCAATTTACCACCTTGCAGCTTCATGCTATGCCCTCTAGTTTTACAGCTTCCCCGTCTTTGGAAGAGGTTTGTTTGTTCATCATTTCTCTTTAAGTATTTAAAGGTCTGAATCATATCTCCCCTGTCCCTCCTCTCCTCCAAAGTGTACATATTTAGGTCTTCAAGTCTCTTCTGATAAGGCTTCTGATGCAGGCTCCAAATCATTTTGGTCGCCTTTCTCTGAACAGTTTCCAGTCTTTTTACATCTTTTGCAAGATATGGCCTCCAAAACTGAACACAGTATTCCAAGTGAGGCCTTACCAGTGACTTGTACAGTGGCATTAGTACCTCTTCCTTTCTGCTGGTAATCCCTCTTTGTATGCAGCCCAACATCCTCCTGGCTTTTGCCACCGCCTTGTCGCACTGTTTTGCCACCTTGAGATCATCAGAGATAATCACACCAAGGTCTTTCTCCTGAACCGTGCATACCAACCTCTCACCCCCTATTGTGTACTTTACCCTTGGATTTCTGCTACCCAAGTGCATGACACTGCACTTTTTCACATTAAATCGTAGTTGCCAAGCATTAGACCAGTCTTCCAGCTTTTGTAGATCTTTCCTCATGTTATCCACTCCCTCGGGGGAGTCCACTCTGTTGCAAATTTGTGTGTCATCTGCAAAAAGACAGACTTTTCCATTCAGTCCTTCAGCAATATCACTCACAAATATATTGAACAGTGCCGGGCCCAGGACCGAACCCTGAGGCACCCCGCTAATCACCTTCCTCTCATCCGAGTGAGCTCCATGTACCATCACCCTCTGTTGTCTGTCAGTCAACCAATTTCTAATCCAGTTTACTATCTTGGGACCCATCCCCAAGCTACTGAGTTTATTGACAAGCCTCCTATGAGGAACAGTATCAAAGGCTTTGCTGAAATCCAGATAGATGACATCCATTGCATGCCCCAGATCTAGTTCCTTGGTCACCCAATCAAAGAACTCAATCAGATTTGTTTGGCAAGACCGTCCTTCGGTAAAACCATGTTGCCTTGGATCTTGCAACCTGTTGGTTTTGAGAAAGTTCACTATTCGCTCTTTCAGGAGCACCTCCATTACTTTCCTGCCACCGAGGTAAGGCTCACGGGCCTGTAATTTGACACTTCTTCCCTGCCACCACTTTTGTGTAGAGGTACAACATTAGCCATTCTCCAGTCCTGAGGAACCACTCCTGTTTCCAAGGATCTGTTGAAGACATCCTTTAATGGTCCTGCAAGAACCTCTCTGAGCTCTTTCAGTATCCTGGGATGTATCCCATCCGGTCCCATGGCTTTGTCCACTTTCAGTTTAGCAAGTTGTTCTAGCACCTCATCTTCTTTGAATGGTGTGGTATCTACTTCAGTCCTATTTTTATATTTGGGAGTCACAGCTGGTCCATCTCCAGGATCTTCTTTAGTAAAAACAGAGCAGAAGTATTTGTTTAGCAATTTCGCTTTTTCAGTGTCACTTTCCACGAGTCCTTTCCCAGCACTTCTGAGTCCTGCAATTCCAACTCTGATCTTCTTCCTTTCCTGAATATACCTGAAGAAAGTTTTGTTGCCACCCTTAACATCTTTAGCCATCTTTTCTTCTGCCTTTGATTTTAATATCCTTATTACTCTTTTAGACTCTTTGAGTTGGATCTGTATTCATTTCTGTGTTCTTCTGTTTGCAAGCTTTTGAATTTTGCGAAAGCTGTGTTTTTTGCCTTTATTTGCACAGCCACCTCTTTGGAAAACCAAATAGGTTTCCTTCTCCTCTTGTTTTTATTTATTTTTCTTACATATTTATCTGTTGCCCCTTTTATTGCCGCCTTTAGTTTAGTCCATTGCAATTCCACTTCCCTTATCTCCTTCCACCCCGTCATCTCCTCCTTTAAGTACTCGGCCATTTTATTGAAGTCAGTGTTTTTGAAGTTTAGGACTTTGAGCTTGCTATGATTGGCCTGTACCATGGCTTTTATCTCAAACCACACCGTGTGATGGTCGCTGTTGCTCACAGGGGCACTCACGCAGACATTCGACACGTTATCACTGTTGGTAAGCGCTACATCCAGCGTTGAGCTTTCCCTGGTTGGTTCCATCACCATTTGTCTAAGTAATGCATCTTGGAGAGCATCCACAATTTTTTTGCTTCTTTCCAGATGTGCAGAAGGAGTAATCCAATACACATCAGGTAGATTAAAGTCACCTAATATGATCGCTTCCCCCTTTGTTGCTATCTTGGCAATATCTATAATCAATTCGTTATCTCTCTCTTCAATTTGAGTCGGAGGTCTGTAGACTACAGCAATATGGATGACAGTGCCATCTCCTCTTTCCAACGCAATCCAGAGCGCTTCTTCTTTTCCCCATGTTCCCTGCATTTCAGTAGCTTTAATACTGCTTTTGACATACAAGGCTACTCCTCCTCCTTTTCCATTTTCTCTGTCTCTTCTGAATAGATTATAGCCAGCTATGGCTATATCCCAATCATGCGATTCATTAAATCATGTTGGCGTTAGCAATAATAGGAAAAAGAAAAAATCCTATATACATATGCTTCAGAAAGCCTTCTACCTCCTCCCATAGCAATCTGGTCAATTCTAACACAGCTGGGTTTCGTTTTCCCAACAGACTGTCATTAAAGCAGAAGTCAAAAGAAATGGGAAAAGGGAAACACCACCAGGAAGTGAGGGCTATCGATGAAAGTTAGATTCAATTGTTCCTACTACACCTAGGGTTCCAAATGGCTCCATGTTTTCAAGACATGTTGACTCACTCCCGGTTATACTTTTACCGCATGCACAGACTTTGGTTTCCTTATTTCTCCAAGAAAGGCCAGGCTACAAAGTCCATGCATGTTGTGACATAAAACCAGAACAGGATCAGCCTGCCATGAAAAATGAAGCTGTTTGGAAACCCTAGCTACATGTCTGTCATTAAACGTTGACGTCTTTCAGCACGCAATAATTAGGTATTTCATTAAAAAGAATAAAATTTTATCTAATCAGCAGAACCAAATAAACCAGGAAGAGAAGGTGTCAGCAGATTAGGGTTATTTGGTTTGTTCAGTCTACCCAATGGTAACGATGTACTCTAAGCCCCAAACACTTCTTGATCTGTGCTGTTCTTGTTCCTTCTCCAACCACCATTCCTTTCTGTCCACTCTAAGCATGCTTGAATTTTGGCAATGGTTTGGTAGATGGAGACATGCTTAGGTGCTGAACAACCATAAAGGAGCAATGTATTTCACTCTGAAAAAAGTTCAAGTAGCTGCAAACCAAAACAATTTAGCTTGTACAATCAATGTTAATTGATGCCAAGAACCATAATTCACCAAAAGGTTCTACATATCTTTCTACGTACAGAATTTCTTCAGCTGAACATTTATACTTATTGTTGAGCATAACTCTGCCTGTTTCGTCCTACATTTCCATCCATCTCCCATCACAAACAAACATGTGGAGAAAGGTGAACCAGTTGAGAGTGTACTTGAAAAAGACCATCATGAGCAACTCCTCAGGAAATTAAAAAAAGTCATGGGATAAGGGGCAATTCTCTATTGTGAATTGGAAGCATGCTAAAAGACAGGAAACAGAATAGGCCCAAATGTTCAGTTGTATACATGGAAAGAGGTCAATACTGGAGGACCTGTGCCATTTGACAGGTTCATCAGTCGACTGTCTGGAGAAAGGAGCAGTGGGCGAGAGGATCAGATCAAAGCGGTTCAAATGGTAGAGGACCGTAAAGATGTACACAAACATCTTATCAGACTAGAAGACTGGTCATCTAAATGGCAGATGGAATTTAATGTGGACAACAGCAACATGATACACATAGGGCAAAATAACCCTAACTACAAGTTTAAAATGCTGGGCTCTGAATTAGGCGTCACTAACCAAAAAAGGTTCTTGGAGTCATTGCACACATCATAGTAGGACTAACCAGGTAACCACAATTTTCAGGATATTACATTGAAATTTTCAGCCCACTGAATTGCAGCTGTCAAAAAAGGCAAAGAGGTGATTTGAAAAGGCGCGGAGAACAAAACTGAGAATATCATTATACATCTGGAAAGGTCCACGGCGCGCCACGCCTTGAGTACTGGGTGCAGTTCTGCTCCCCCTTTCTCAAAGAGGAACATAGTGGAGCTAGAAAAGGTTCAAAAGGGGAACAGATTAGAGCTCGTCAACTCGGAAAAAGATGACCAGAAGTCTGTAAAATCAGAAATGGGGGAGAGGAAACTTTTGTTTCTATGTTGTCTAAAAAGTTAAACAAAAGGACACTCCACGAAATTAGCCGTGGAATCATTTGCTGAAGAACAAAGAGGGTTCAAGAGAGGTTTGGATTCCTGTATGAAGAGTCCATTAAATATTAGCCAGGTAGACTCGGAAAGGCTATCACTTGTTTCTTGAAATGAGTATGAAAAACTGGATTCATCTTTTGGAATCTTCTAGGTATTTGTGGCCTGGACTGGCTACTGTCAGACAGAATGCTGGACTCAGTGGACCTTGGTCTGACTCAACATGGCATAACTTATGTTCTTATTTATTTCCCTTTCAGACTATCTTTTTACAGTATAGCACAAAAAAAGATGGAAAGACAAAAATGTATCAGTTTCCCTCAAAAGGTAAAGCAACAGGCCATAGGTAGACAGACATTTTTCCAAAGACATTAAGGGGCATGTTTACTGAAGTGCATTAATGGCTAGCACAGGGTCTACCACATGGCAGCATAGTAACCACTTAGCACAGGACATGGTAGTGACTGGACAGGTGGAGCGCCACGTACTGATGGTATATCGTGCTTAACATGGGCATCATTGGCATGTGCTAACCGTGAATTTTCCATTAGCGTTGGTGCACTTACAACCTCGTCAGTGGGTGGTGTTGGTAAGTGTACCCATGTTATGTGTACTTGTAGGTTAGTACAAGAAGGTGCATATCCCTGGGCAAACTGCTGGGCATGCCCCCAACCGTTAGCACGGGCCTAGCTTACCTCGTACGCTATGTTTTGGGGCTTACTGTGCACTAACATTGCATTTTAGTCAACATGCCCCTAAATGAGGAGAAATCCTTTGCCCACAGGGATCTGCATTAAGTTCTTACTACAATTGCAAGCCAAGAAGCTAGAAAAGCTTTCACAGCACCACTTTTGGAAGTATATTGTATGATGAAGACTGAAAAATGGAAATGGTTTTCTAGAGCCAAAAACTACTTAAAAATGTGTCCATCTGTAATGATGGATAAAATGGTGGTTAAAAGTCACTCTTACCCACCATTTTATCTGGCTTCTGTTACAATTAGTATCTTAAACATAGGTAGGTTCTAAGTTACTGAGCCTTTTTTTCAGGAGCACAGAATGGGAGGCGAGGTCAAGAACCAGACCCATAAAGCTCTTTTGCTATTAAACACCAATCCATTTTTATCTTCATGTAATTTTACAGTTACTTCCTGATTTTTCAGATATAAACCCATTTTAATGCTTGAAAATTCTCATGACCCCAGATGACCAAAACAAATAATACAACTGATGCAACTAAAATCCCTTAAGTGAAGGACTAGAAAAGGGGACTGCTACTTCTGGAGAGAGATCTGCAATTGCTGTACATACTTATAGGAATTTTTCTGAAGGGACTTCTTTGTATTAAAGCTGATTAATCTGTGAACCCAGTGTATTTGTTAAATCGGTCAGGGCCTAGTAGCAGCAGTTTAAGTTTAAATTTAAAACACAGAAGAAAGCTTTCTTGTTAGATTTCATACCTAGCAGAGAGCTTGTAGTTTAAATTTCATAATAAGTCAGAGCCTAGCAGCAGCAAAGAGCTTTAATTTAAATCAAATCAGAATATAACTTAGCATAAAAGCACAACAGGGTCAGAATTCTTTGAGCAACAAATAAAGTCTTCTAGAGACCTTTAGAAAGAGGCCTTCTACCTAGGGGGCAAGAGACCTGTGAAACTTTTTCAATAGGTGTTAACGCCAGGTGGCAGGTCAAAAGGCCATTTTTAAAGACTCCTTCTATCCAAGCAAGGACTGTTAATCACCCAGGAAGTTGGTCACAGCTTGCCTCAGAAGCACAGGACAGGGTACTGTGTAGCAGTCCTCTTTTAATACGTGTTATTTCCCTCCCACCCACCCCTGGGATGATCATAGCTTTATAGGTACTTACACATCTTAAAGGAAAGAAGGACCTGAGATTAATATACCTTGTTCACCTGAAGCTTATAAACATATTAGGTACATTTTATTAGTATAAGTATCCATAGCAACCCTTAGTAAGTAAAGAACTTAAAGATCTAAACACAAGCTTAAAACTAAGATGCAGACAGCAATCCAGCAGCAAGATGGGGGCTTTCCAGTCTTTTGCATTGAGTGTCACATGTGTGATTTTCTCCCAGTTGGTGAGGGGTCTTACGTGTGCACTAGGTGCAAGGAGCTCTTTGCTCTCAGGGAATGAATCCGTTCTCTAGAGGCTAGAATAGCAGACTTGGAAGACATAAGAAAGACAGAGAGGTACATAGACGAGATCTACAGGGATATAGTCCTCAAGTCCCACCTCCAGTCTGGCAGCATCCCTACTGCCATGGAGGAGAGAGGTCACGTGACAGGAGAGCATCACCCTAGTGTGGCAGGAAGTGATACTGTAACTAGGACCTGTCCTCCAGGTGATGTAAAACCCTCTCGCACCGAGGACGTTTCTCCAGGGCCATGTGCCCATGAGGGAAGGGTTAGGACAGCTGTTATAGTTGGTTATTCGATCATTAGGCATGTAGATAGCTGGGTGGCTGGAGGACGTGAGGATCGCCTGGTAACATGTCTGCCTGGTGTGAAGGTAGAGGACCTCACGCGCCACCTAGATAAGGTCTTAGATAATGCTGGGGAGGAGTCTCCTGTCTTGGTACATGTCGGTACCAATGACATAGGAAAATGTGGTAGGGAGGTTCTGGAGGCTAAATTTAGGCTTTTAGGTAGGAAGTTGAAATCCAGAACTTCCAGGGTAATGTTCTCCGAAATGCTTCCCGTACCACGCCTAGGACCCAAAGGCAGGCAGAGCTCCGGAGTCTCAATGCATGGATGAGACGATGATGCAAGGATGAGTGTTTTGGATTTGTTAGGAACTGGGGAACATTCTGGGGAAAGGAGGGGCTCTTAAGGGATGGGCTTCACCTTAACCGGGATGGAACTAGGCTGCTGGCATTAACCTTTAAAAAAGAGAGATAGAACAGCTTTTAAACTAGATAATAGGGGAAAACTGATAGTCACACAAGAGCACATGGTTCGGAAGAATGTATCCTTGAAGGATACTACCAAAAGCAGAGAGGTTCCAAAAAAGAGTAAAGTAGCAGACAGAGATTAAAGATCCCAAATTACCCATGCCTACCAATAGCCAAATTAATATGAATAAAATACAGTATCTAAAATGCTTGTATGCAAATGCTAGAAGTCTAAAAAATAAGATGGGAGAGTTAGAATATATAGCACTAAATGAGAAGTTAGATATGATTGGAATCTCAGAGACATAGTGGAAGGAGGACAACCAGTGGGACACTGTGATACCTGGGTACATACTATATCGTAATGATAGAGCTGATCAAATTGGTGGAGGGGTTGTGCTCTATGTTAAAGAGGGCATTGAATCAGAAAGGATTAAAGTTTTGCAGGAAACAAAATTTGCTGTAGAATCTCTATGGATTGAAATTCCACGTAAAAAGGGGAAGGTGATGGCAGTGGGGGTGTACTATCGACCGCCTGGCCAGAATGAACAAATGGATGATGAAATGCTCAAAGAAATCAAGGAAGCTAGCAAAAGTTACAGCACAGTAGTAATAATGGGTGATTTCAATTATCCCGGTATCGACTGGGTCAGTGTCACGGCAGGACATGCTAGGGAGATAAAGTTCCTAGATGAAATAAATGACTGCTTCTTGGAGCAGCTGGTTCATGAACCGACCAGAGGGGAAACCATATTGTGGAGGAGTGGCCTAGTGGTTGGGGCAAGGTACTTCAGGCCAGAAGGTCGGGGGTTCAAATCCCACTAGAGGACAGCAACCTTGGGCTGGAAGGACTGGGGTTTCTAGTCCCACAGGTGCTCCTTGTGGTCTTGGGCAAGCCACTTAACCCTCCATAGCCCATGTTCCCTGTAAAATAGTTCTCTGTGTGCTGTGCTTTCCTGTCTAATCAATGTGTTTATACCTCAAAAATTTCCTGTCATGATTTGACAATTTCCAATCTGTAATCAAAACCGCTGCTGATCGCTGGAAGTAGCGGTATACAAATGTATACTAAATAAATAAATAAATAAATAAATAAAATATTGGACCTAGTCCTTAGTGGAATACCAGATCTGGTGCAAGAGATTAGGGTTTTGGGGGCACTTGGCAATATGATCATAGCATGATCACGTTTGATCTAATTAATGGAGGAGGGATGGTAAGGAAATCCACAGTACTACCTTTTAACTTCTGAAAGGGAGACTATGATAAAATGAGGAAAATAGCTAAGAAAAAACTAAAAAGGAGCAGTTGCAAAGGTTAAAGACTTGCATCAAGCTTGGGTGTTGTTTAAAAATACTATCTTGGAAGCCCAGACCAGCTGTATTCCACGCTTTATGAAAAGTGGAAGGAAGTCCAAAAAACTGCAGCATGGTTTAAAGGTGAGGTCAGAGAGGCTGTTTTTGCCAAAAAAGCATCTTTCAGGAAATGGAAAAAGAGTCAAATGACGAAACCTGGAAACAGCACAAGCACTGGCAAGTTAAATGCAAGGCACTGATAAGGCAGGCAAAGGGAGAATTTGAGAAGAAACTTACTGCGGAAGCAAAAACGTGTAATAAAGACTTTTTCAAGTACATTCATAGCAAAAAAACCTGTGAGAGAGTCAGCTGGTCCATTAGATGATAGAGGGGATAAACGGGCACTAAGAGGCGACAAGGCGATAGCGGAGAGACTGAATGAATTCTTTGCTTCGGTCTTTACTGAGGAAGATGTAGGGATGTTACCCATGACTGAAGTGGTATTTAAAGGTGTGGAAGAATTGAAGGAAATATCGATACATCGGGAAGATGTATTACAACTATTAGATAAATTGAAGAGTAGCAAATCACCTGGGCCGGATGATATACAACCAAGGGTGTTGAAAGAACTGAAATATGAGATTGCATACCTGCTATTAGTAATCTGTGAACTATCATTAAAATCATCTGTAATACCTGAAGATTGGAGGATGGCGAACGTAATGTCAATTTTTAAAAAGGGTTCCAGGGGTGATCTGGGAAACTACAGACCAGGGAGCCTGACGTCAG
Source organism: Ichthyophis bannanicus (assembly GCA_033557465.1). Taxonomy (NCBI): domain Eukaryota; kingdom Metazoa; phylum Chordata; class Amphibia; order Gymnophiona; family Ichthyophiidae; genus Ichthyophis; species Ichthyophis bannanicus. The sequence continues at coordinate 109,072,071 of CM066049.1, read as the reverse complement.
TACCGGGAAAAATGGTAGAAACCATCATAAAGAACCAAATTGCTGAACATTTAGATAATCATGGCTTAATGGGAGACAGCCAACATGGCTTTAGACAAGAAAGATCTTGTCTTACTATCTGTTATGTTTTTTTGAAGGAGTGAATAAACAGGTAGACAAAGGTGAGTCAGTTGATATAGTGTATTTGGACTTTCAGAAAGCCTTTGACAAGGTCCCTCATGAGAGACTTTTGGCAAAATTAAAGAGTCATGGGATAGGAGGCAGTGTACTATTGTGGAAACCAGACAAAAAGCGGAAACCAAAAAACAGGCCTACACACAAAAATTATGCAAAACACTTTATTGGAGGACCCAACTAAAACGTTTCCGCCTGTGCTTTTTACATGTTATACTTATGGTACAAATATGTTTATATGTTAATATGGATGTATTTTATTTTGTCTTTAGACCCCTGAAGAAGGCCTAAGGCCGAAACATTTTAGTTGGGTCCTCCAATAAAGTGTTTTGCATAATTTTTGTGTGTAGGCCTGTTTTTTGGTTTCCGCTTTTTGTCTGGTTTGCCCTTGCGGATACCTTCTTCTTTTGTGTTCTGAGTGTACTATTGTGGATCAGGAACTCGTTAAAAGATAGAAAGCAGAGGGTAGGGCTAAATGGACAATTTTCCCAAAGGAGAAAGGTGAATAGTGGAGTACCCCAGGGATCTGTGCTGGGTCTGCTGCTTTTTGACATATTCATAAATGACCTGGAAAAGGGAACAACGAGTGAGGTTATTAAATTTGCAGATGACACAAAACTATTTAAAGTTGTTAAAACCCAAGAGGATTGTGGAAAATTGCAAGAGGATCTTGATAAATTGGAAGACTGGGCATCAAAATGGCAGATAAAATTTAATGTGGACAAGTGCAAAGTTATGCACCTAGGGAAGAACAACCAAAAATATGGCTACACGATGCAAGGTTCCACATTAGGAACCACCACCCAGGAAAACGATTTAGGCGTCATTGTGGATAACATGTTAAAACCCTCGGCCCAGTGTGCAGCCGCAGCCAAGAGAGCAAATAAGATGCTAGGTATCATAAGGAAAGAAATGGAAAATAAAATAAAGGATATTATAATGCCTCTATATCGTTCCCTGGTGAGACTGCACCTTGAATAATGTGTGCAATTCTGGGTCGCCGTATCTTAAGGATATAGCGTTATTAGAAAAGGTTCAGAGAAGAGTCACCAAAATGGTAAAGGGGATGGAAGGATACCCCTATGAAGAAAGGCTAAAAAGGTTAGAGGTCTTTAACCTGGAAAAGAGACGGCTGAGGGGAGATATGATAGAAGTCTATAAATTAATGAACAGAGTGAAACGGGTAAACGTAGGTCAATTGTTTACGTTACCAGAATATAGAAAGACTAGGGGACATGCAATGAAGCTACAGGGTAAAACTATTTAAGACTAATAAAAGAAAATATTTTTTCACTCAACGTGTAATCAAACTCTGGAATTTGTTACCGGAGGATGTAGTAAAGACTGTTAGTGTAGCTGGGTTTAAAAAAGGTTTGGAGAAGTTCCTGGAGGAAAGGTCCATAAACCATTATTAAGAAGGGGCCCAGAATATCAATGCTTGATCCAGTACAAGCATTGTGGAACCTGTGTCTTTTGGGGAAACTGCTAGGTACGAATGACCTAGATTGGCCACTGTTGGAAACAGGATACTGGGCTTGATGGACCTTGGTCTGACCCAATATGGCATATCTTATGTTCTTTCTTTATTTATTTAAACAGATTTCTATACCGCCTTTTCCTACAATCAAGATGGTCCACAGTTCTTATGTTCTTAACCAATTAATCAGAAGGAGTGCTCACCATTTCATAATAAACTCCCTTTAAAAAAAAAACAACTTGTTTATTCTTGAAATTTAAAAATGTAGATTGTTTCTCTCAAATTTTCTACTTATATTAAAAAGGACATTCATTAGAGGAAACTGAATGAATTTCAAGTCCAAGTACCCTTTTAGTATAATCATTGGTCCTCAGTTCATTCTATAATTACATATTTTACTATCTTTTCATTCTATAAATTTGAGTTGATTAAATTAGAATATTGTAATGAATGGATGCGAAAAATCTATTTCGTAAATATGAGAGTGAAAAGAGGCTGACGACATATTTGATAGGGAGGAAGCTTTGAAGTAAGCACACGGAGAAACGGATGCTTATCTCTTCTGACGCAGAACTGGATATTTGAAACATGAATATTTATAGAATGGATTGTCGACTGATGATTATACTAGAGGTTCATAAAAACATAAGACTTTCATTCCCTCCATCCACAAATATCTACTTGCATCCCTTCTCAACCTCACTAAACACAGTAAATGTAATCTGGTACTTAGGTCCCAGTCTTCTATATGAGTTTTTGGTCTAACTAGGACGCTAATGTGGGATGAAGGGGTGAGGTTAATGAACCGGCAAGGCCCCCAGGACTGCACTCCACCAGCACATTCAACGGAAGTTCTGGAACTGATAGCACTGGAAATCCAGAGAGGGAACAGAGGGCAGCCCAGTTCTTATGACACCCCCCCCCCCCTTCCCATCTGCTTATTTTGTGACCCCCATTTGGAGTCAGGACCCACAGTTTGGGAATCCTCAGTTGAGAAATTTAAAAATCATGGGGGGAGTTTTAGCCTGTGTGCCACTCACCTGTCCTAACAAACCACTTAAGCTATCCAATTAGTGGATGAATATCAGATAGTGCTGTGGGTAGCTGGGCAGCCTGGAGATTGGACAGCAGAAACTGGACATCTTCTACTACTGAATATCCTGTTTTAATTAAAGTGATGATACAAATACCTAAGTCTCTAACTGAGCGATATGCAGATAATGTCCAGAGTTGCGCTCAAAAATAACACAATAATATATGTGTCTATATATTTCTCAGCTAATTAAACAATAGTTAACCAGATCTTCAGATTTCCAAAGGTCTCAGTCTGTAGCCAGCCGGGCTATTTGGATAGAATCTCCACAGCTGTAGCTAGCAATCACATCAATGACCTTTTTATGGAAACCTATTTTATAAAACATGCCCCACACTAATGAAAGTGATAGTGATAGTTCCAGACTTGGTGTTGAAAAGCGCATATGCCAAATCATTCAAATATTTCATATATTCATAAAAATAGCACTTAACTGGCACTGTGCTGCTGTGGTCCAAGCTCTCAAAAATATTGCATAGGCTGGAATCTATACGCCAATTTATCTCAAAAGTGTTGCATAAGCTGAAGTCTGAACACCAATTTCACTGAGTTCGACGCTCTCATTGGGGTCCCACTGCGGCGTTTCACTGTTGAAAAACTGACGGCGCTTGCAATGCACGGCGCTTTTTCAACAGTTGGTTAAGTCAGTAAGGAATCAAACCATATGAAGTCACGGAAGGTCGGCAGCATCGTTTTGCACATGAACTTAAGGCAATGAGGTTCCCCTGATGAACCGCGGACAGTGAAACGCCGCAGTGGGACCCCAATGAGAGCGTCAGGAACTCAGTGAAATTGGCGTACAGACTTCAGCTTATGCAACACTTTTGAGATAAATTGGCGTATAGATTCCAGCCTATGCAATATTTTTGAGAGCTTGGACCACAGCAGCACAGTGCCAGTTAAGTGCTATTTTTATGAATATATGAAATATTTGAATGATTTGGCATATGCGCTTTTCAACACCAAGTCTAAAAGTCTGGAACTATCACTATCACTTTCATTAGTGTGGGGCATGTTTTATAAAATAGGTTTCCATAAAAAGGTCATTGATGTGATTGCTAGCTACAGCTGTGGAGATTCTATCCAAATAGCCCGGCTGGCTACAGACTGAGACCTTTGGAAATCTGAAGATCTGGTTAACTATTGTTTAATTAGCTGAGAAATATATAGACACATATATTATTGTGTTAAAGTGATGGCAGCTGGGTATTTTATTTTGCCTAACTTCCGTCAGTAAATATGCCCTGATTTCGTGCTGAAGAATGAGTTGCTTTCTAAAACGCTAAGAAGCAATACAGTATGTATGTGCTAAACCTCAAAAGAAATTGTTATATATTTTTTATGTTGAAATAAAAGTTGACAAAAATTGTAGTAAGTGATAACTTTACTTGGACTAATTAAATGTATTTACTAACCAGCATTCAAGAGCTACGTATCCTTTATCAGGTCAAAACGTTTCTAAACAGTATGGGCCCGATATGCAGTATCTGCAAATCGTGTAAATGCTGGTGAGCTGGATGTGCAGGGGCGCGGTTAGTAATGCTGAATATCCACGGCTGCCACTTCTACATGCCCCAATGCAGCATGTTGGACGCATTCTGGAGCAGAGCGGATGTGGCACCGCTCACTAACCAGCAGCAGCGATACTGAGCCACTACCACGTTACTGATACACAGCGAAGGATACTCTGGCCTAACTTTTGCCATATATCGTTGGCCAGGCAGCAGCTCAATATCAGTGCTGCCCAGTTAACGAGCGGCAAATATGGCAATCCCAGATATTCAATGCCGAGGCCGGCTATGAGCCTGGCATTGAATTTCTGGGTTTGACTTTCAGTGCTGGCGGCTGTGTTAGCCGAGTATCGGGCCCTATATTAATAGCTTCACTGATATGGCTGACTTGACTGCTTCAATGATCAAACTCAACATGTATATCTGAAAATCATGCAGAATTGTGAGCCTACCTATCCCAAAACTACTATTACTGCTACTGAGTATATGTAGAGCGCTACAAGACATATGCAGCGCTGCACAGACATGTAAGAGACAGTCCCTGCTCATCAGAGCTTGCAATCTAGTCAAGACAGACAACACAGAAGCTGTAGACAGGGATAAAACAAGGGGGGTTGGGGGAAGGTAAAGAAACAAGGAGATCAGGTGAGTCAAGATCCAAAAGCAGCAGCAAAGAGGTGAGGTTTTAGCCTGGATTTGAAGAGGGTCAGAGAAGGTGCCTGGCGTACACACAGGTAGTTTGTTCCAGGGGTAAGGTGTAGCAAGGTGAAAGGAACGAACGGAAGAGAAGGGCACAGGAAAAAGCAATTTGCCAGAAGAGCGGAGTTCCCGAGGGGGGGGGGGTAAGGAGAGAAAGGTAGTGAGGAGCTGCAAAAGACAGTCAGTTCATTTTAGATAATGTTGTTTGCCAAAGTCAAACTCAAGTGGTCATATATTCTGAACTTAGCATATAAGGTTTTCCATACTGGGTCAGACCAAAAGATCCATCAAGCCCAGTATCCTTTTGCCAACAGTGGCCCGTTCAGGTCACAAGTACTAACAGAACCTCAAAATCTAGACAGATTCCATGTGACTTACACTCCCAGAGATAAACAGTGGCTTTCCCTAAGTTGACATTAACAGTCTATTGACTTTTCCTCCAGGAATTTGTCCAAATCTTTTTAAAACCCAGCTATGTTAATGAGTTCCAAAGCTTAATTATGCATTAAGAAAATATTTTCTCCTATCTGCTTCAAATATAGTACTTTGAAACTTCATGGTGTGCCCCCTAGTCTTTGTACTTTTTGAAAGAGTAAACGTTTGATTCATATTTACCCATTCCACTCCACTCAAGATTTTATAGACCTCTATCTCATTTCCCCTCGGCCATCTCTTCTCCAAGCTGATGAGCCCCGACCTCTTTACCCTTTCTTCATAGGACAGACATTTCATCCCCTTTACCATTCTGTTGCCTCTCTCTGTACCTTTTTAAAATTTTGCTATATCATCTTTGAGATGCAGCAAACAGAATTGCATACAATACTCAAGGTGTGGTTGCACCATGGAGTGATAGAGACATTATGAAATTCTTTGTTTTATTCCTTTCCTAATAATTCTTAACATTCTGTTTGCTTCTTTTGGCCACTACTATACAGTGAGCAGAGGATTTCAATATATTGTCCATAATGATGCATAGATCTTTTTTTCCTGGGTGGCAACTCCTACTGTGGAACCTAGCATCATGTAGCTATAATTTTGGTTATTCTTCCCTATGTGCATCACATTAAATTAGCATAATCTCAGAGTTACAGTATCATAAACATTAGAGGAACCTAATGGCATTGCTAGAGCAGAAGGTTTAAAAACCAGGAAGCCAGGATTCAAATCCTTCTCCCCTTGACCTTCCTTGAGGAATGGGATTTACATTAGCTCATGCCTTTTCTCAGAAGATTTAAGGGGAGTTACAGTCAGGTAGAATAAACCATTTCCTGTCCGCAGAACACTTGGAGGGTTAAGTGACGAGACCGGAAGAAGCTGTGGTGGGATTCAAACCCTGGTTCTAGTTCACTGCTCTAATCATTAGGTTACTCCTCCACTCTACACCACTTTCATTGCTACCTTTGACAAGTAACTTTGCCCTCCCTTGCCCCAGATACCAACTTACAGCTTCATTTATTAGCTTGCACTAATGTAATTTAAAGTACATTAAACAACAAGCTCCATTTTTCTTAATGGGACCTATTTACTAGGGGGTAAATTTTGACCCGCATTTAGAGGGGATGTGTGTCCAGGGCAGATGTACATTACCCGGCAAATGAACTCCCCACACATACAGCAGAGATGTGCAGGGAACTAAGTATGAGGGCAGGAGTGGGCAGGCCTATGGGGGAGCAGGGGCGGGCCAGAGGCATGACCCTGACCCCAGATGTACAGGGCCGATTCTGGTGTCAGCCCTATACAACCAAGGTCAGCCATCTCAGAGGTGGAATAAGTTTGCCTGAGGTTCTCAGCAGATAGCAGGGGACTCAGGCACTGTTCCCTCTAAGCTGTGCACGTGTGCGCGCGCACACACCTCGCCGAGCGAGCGCACATACTTTACAACAGAGCGCACAAAAATTACGGCTCTGATTCTGATAGAAAACACAGACGTCTTAAAATGTAAAAGTTATGATTGTAATTACTAGAAATTTCCCGCTTCATTTAGTAATCATCTATTTTCATTTAATTTGATTAAAATCAATGTGGTGTACATACTGTATTCTGACGTGTAGTCAGATTTTAAAGTGTAACTCTGAGTGTCGTTATGTGGCGCACAAAAATTTAACCTTCCTTCAAAAGCTGCACACAGCTGATATTTTATGCGCACACAGCCTACAGAAAATTAGAGGGAACATTGGTCAGGAGAGAAGGTGAATGGGGGCAGGGGATTCCCTGCTTGCTTGATCCTGGCCTTGGAAGGCCTGATCGGGGGTCGGGCGGCAGGAAACAAGCCATTTAATGCAGCGCCAGCAATTGGGGTTCTGGCATGGAGCTGTAGTGCTACGGCGATAGGGAGCCACTACACCACAGCTCCATGCAGGAGCCCAGGCTGAGCTAACCAGGGAAGCGGTGAGATGTCCAGCCAGATGGAAATGGGCATATCCTGCCAGTCCAGGCTAGCTGCACCCGATTCTGATCCCGTGGGGACATATAGCCCCCACAGGATCAGAATCGGGTGCAAATCCAGCCCATCCAGATTTTGGATGTCCGGATGGGCCCCAATTAGAATTAGCCTCTTAGTGGTTAACTTGAATTAATATGCATTAACTCATCAATGCAAGTTAGTAAGTGAGGCTCTTAGTTTATATACTCTCAAGGGCCAGCAATTAAATGCATTTAATGCCCACTGTTCACCACAGTACTAATGCATCCTAAAATAAAGTGTCAGTTTCTTGAACGATACTAAAGGATGTTTGAGTTCTTTTTCGGGAAGAGCCAGCCACTATAACCTCTTAGCAGAAGCTTCTCTTTTTACACTTTACAGTACCCACAGGATTCTTAAAACTTTTTTTCAATATTTATTTGAAAAAGCTAGTCGAGTTCTCCAATATCATCCATGGAGCTTTTTTTGCTCACACTCCTCCTAGTCCTCTGCTTAACAATTAAGTGTTTGTGCTGCTAGACTGAAAAGCCACAGAACAGCCTTGGCTCTCAGCTAGGGGACGTCATGGATTCCTGAGTGTGAAGTTTGCAGGAAAGCCCTCAGTTCGGGAGATGGATCTGATCCAAGGGTTCCCATAGCAATGGGATAAACAGGAGGAAACAGTGAGGGAATCCCGTTATTTTACAGCATTCAAAGACTATAAACACTCAGAGCTGGGAAGGAAACAGCTTCTCCCTCTCCAATAACCCAGGTCTCAGACTGCACAACTGGGCTTGCTTAAAGTACAACGTCAGAGCTGTCCGGATCCCTCCTTTTTAAATCCTAGTCTGAAGACAGAATAGATGACATTATCTTCCTTCCAAGAAGCAGCACTGGTTGAATATGATTCAAAGAAGCTTTCTTTTTTTCTGCCGCTGAAGATTTTTATTTCCCCTAAATGCATCGAGAAGTAGGCTGCAGGCTGCTACCCTACCATCACATCATGAGGTCCATGGATCAAGGTACGTTTCTTATATATTCTAAACAGTTTGAGAGCTGTGGATGGCTTGCTCTTCTAAATCTCTGTGTGATCTCTTTTAAATCATTTTGGGTCTGCGCATCATAAAATATCGGTCTATCTACTATTCAAGTTAGCAAGTGTTCCACAGTTAGAAATGCTTAACGTTGAGCATGTTCAAAAATGTAGAATAAGCTAATTTTCATTACGTTATTTTAAACACATTTTCTAACTAAATAAAAACATTTCAACAGTGAGTCAGAGATCTAATATTGCAAATCTCAGTCACCGATCACTGCTACCTCTTTGTAATATATATATAATAGAACTTTAGAGAATCAGTCTTGTGAAACTGGACAGCATTAAACCCGACCGCATGAGAGGAGCTAGGTTTACATTCTATTGCATCTGAGGTTCTTATGATACTGTAAGTCTTCGCAGCATTGTGTGCTATAATCTTGAGGATTTACAAGTTTAGAGAAATGCAGTCTATCATTTCTTGCTAGTTAGATTAGGCATGGTCATATTACCCATCTTTCATCAGTCAAGGAAGAAATTACTAAAGTAATAAAAAGAGTTACTTAGAGCAAAGGATGAAAGGGTTAAGTGAAGCAAAGAGGAGGAGTTTGCCTCATGTCAGAAAATATATGCCAAATGCAGAATTTTGTGCTCTACATGGACACATAATCTGCTACACCCCCAATTAAGTGTTATTAGGTGTCCCTTTACCTGTTTAAATGTCATAATTACTTCACCGTGTCTACTGCAGCTATAGGGTTAGCTCAACGTCTTTAGAAGTCTTTAAGAGCCTGTAATGTTCCAAATAACAGCTTGAATATTTTGCAGTTTCTACATCCTGGGAAAGTTTTTATCAACTTTAGATATTTTTCAAGGCCGTTAATGACATTTTTATATCTTGCTGAATTTGAAGGCAAGGAGAATTCGTTCAGAATATTGGGATTCAACACACTATTGCTCCAGATACTGTACTGTCAGAATAATAAAGGGAGCCAGTGTGAACTATAACCAATTGAACTGGTGGTGGGGGGGGGGGGCCCAGATTATTTTGTAACTAAACATGGCGGTCATAGCTGCAGTGTAAGGTCTCTCTTTGCACATGATGGATTGTCCGTCTTCGTTCCTACATCTTTAGCATGATATTTCTTCAATGAAATATTGAAGATGTGAATGGTAGTCACAAATTACACTTTCCTGGTGCACCCCTTAGTTATTCATGCACAGGGAGTGAAAATGCCCACATTGAGAGTCTTAGCTCTAAGTGTATGTACAGTAGTAAGGTTTGGATATTCATGCTCCGACACTACACATTGAATTCTCTTCCAGGGCTCTGTCTGTCTGTTAAGGAGAGTTTATTTTTTTAGAAGCTTGCAGCTGTGATGTTAGTACACTTAGATGCATAGAAAGAAGGTGGTTAGCTCTTGAAAGCTAATCAGATGTATATAAAGTAAATCTAGTATGACCGTCTCAGTTACAGCTCAATTATCAACTTCTATTTCTACATTTAGAAGCTTTCAAATTCTTGTGTAAAACAATAGCCCTAAACTAGTCTCTCTATTTTCTCCATCACGATAATTGTTCTTTTCAGATCTCATAATGGATGCTTCCGTTTGCTTCCTGGTCTGTTTATTAATATTTGATCACCAGAAAGACGCAACTCTTAATGCAATAACATTGCCCCTTCTCTACTTTATCATCTGAAAGTTTTCTTCATTGGATCTTCTCAGTAAAAGTCTTCATGTCTCCACAATCTTTCCTTCCAATGAGCTTTCATGCATGTGTGTGTGGTTACTTAAGACCAAAAGCAGTCTGTTAACCTCCCCCATTATCCCCCTAGGCAGACGTTTTTTTGAACCTACTACATTATGGGGAGGGAATCACGATATTGTCCCAAGAGCTCCCTTTACTCTTCCCCTGTCCCTCCTTTGAGCAGCAGGATGACATAACCCGTTGCTCTCAGAGGATCAAAACATTAAGTAACTCATGTTTCCAGTTTCAAGGTTAAATGGAAATGTCAGGAGGTTAATGCCTCCAATTCTAAAGGACATTTCATTTTAACATCATAATAAAATCCAATCCCCAAACACAGGCAAACAGGACCTCCATTTTACCATGTCTAAGACTTACAGCTTCCCCCTTCTAAAAAAAAAAATGTAATTAATTGATTGGTCTGGTTAGAATGCTTCTCTCCAATGACCTGTAATATCTGAATATATGGGACGAGGTTTAAAATAAATCTTTAGATGGCAGATCGCAAGACTAAAGTAAAACACCAAATCTAACCGTCCTTAAAAAGAAGGAAGTTGATTTAAAAAATCAAAAATGCTTCACCAACTTCACCATTTTACTTGTCTGTAGGGGGGCAGATAGATGTTGCTGGCATACTCAAAACTGATTTTAGCTAGCAGCAACTTTATGGACTCTTAAGAACGGAAGTGGTTGCTTCCACCGAGTTAGACATACATGATTAAAGGCAACCATGTGCTCATCACGGTGCCCTCCTATGGCTCAAGATTTCAGATACTTGTAAGAGGAGGAATATAAGAAATACTGAATAAGCGCAACCATTCTTATGGAAGTAATTTTAAAAGACTCTTACACACGGAAAACAGAGGTTTGTGCGTAGAAATAGCTCTTTTAAAATTGCACAGACTATGGCCCTTATTTTAGGAGTATCTCTATATGCAAATAATGGTATTTGCATGTGCAGATAGGCTACATGTGCAAATAGCGATTTTAGAAAGCGACTGTTTACATGTGGAGATCAAGCTGTCTTTCTTTGGCAGCTTGATTCCCTAGCACGAGGCTGCTGCTAGGGGTCGTGGAAGCCATTTTGCTAAGGCTACCAGATGTCCCCAACTCTCACCTGTTTGGCAGCTTCTTGTCCCCGATTCCAGCAAAAGGGACAGAGGGGGTAGAAAAAAAATTATTTTCAATTTGGTGATTTGAATAAGTCCGTTTTTAGAATGGACATCCATTATCTTTACATTTTACACAATACAGGGGGAAATGCATCACCACTTCTATTTCTCTGGATGATTTGTCTGCTTGCAAAGTGATATTGTTGCTGTCATGGGATGGATGGGGGGGGGGGGGGCAGGGTAATGACAACTCTTCCGTCCTCCATCCTTGTTGCTCAAACTTGGGACTAGGGTCTCCCTTCCTTTCCCACCGCCACATTTCAGATAAATGTCCCAGATTTGCATGCAGAAAATCTGGGGGCCTTACATTTTGCACCTTGACTCCACCAGAGCAGGAACGACTGGGGATCGCTCCTGTTCACATTAGACCACCAAGGATCCCCATTAAGAGCTAGGGATGAAATCCGAGAGTTGCAGAGGGACATCAGGAGCACTGATTTTAAAAAGCTACTCCCACAGAAACAGAGGAGAGCAGGATACTCCCCCCCCCCCCTTCACATGCAGTTTTTAAAAAAACCACTGCTCCCACTGGACGTGTCAGCAAATACATGTGCAGGCCTGCACACACATATATATATGTATTACACCAGGCTCAGCATTTGGCAGTACTTTTGTAAATATAGAGGGAACTGTGGATGTCCCGACCTGGAAATTTCAATTCCCATCTCCATGGCTTATCTAAAACGGGCCTTTCATACTGATAAAATAATGTTCATAAAGTCAAAATGTGCATAAGTTTAGTCACACTGAGCAGAGGGATTCTGGAAAAGCAGAGTTGGGCGCGAGGGGTTAACGTTTACATGTACATCTTACAAAACAAATGTGCACACCAAAGAGCAGGTGGAAATGCATACATGTATTTTCCATGGAGTAATGAAGGGAAGCATGCACATACTCTAATTTAGAAAACTGGTGTAACTTAAGCGCATGTTTGCCGTAAACATTAGGTGGCCTATTATAAAATTTCCTTCTCTAGTGGCAATTTAGCAAAGAGCATAAAAATGTCTCCAAACCTAGCTCTTCCCATTCGGACTCAGGACCACCATCTGGGGCCAGCTTTAAAAGATGGAAGTTCCTCAAAGCCATGAGTACTTTGTATTCGCAGCCCGCAAATAAATGTTCAAAAGGGAGTGTCCCTTTGAAAATTCAGGAGCTGGCTGGCATCATGCATATTGACGTAACAAGGTAAAACAGGCCTGGATATTTCAAAATGAAATCTCCACATGTTGCTTGCTGGTCCCACCCCTCTGTGGTGCAGGTAAAGAGGACCTGAGGCTTTTTCCTGTAGGGGGGGGGGGAGGGGAGGAGACCATTTCCAACCAACGATTTTACTTGGGCAACTGCTTACTTAACCTGTGTAAAAACATTTACAAATTGTCCTTCTCACACTTTGGTGTTTATTTTATAGTACCATGACCACAAGGAATTTGCGGTATTGTAGTCTTTGAAACATTTGCTTTTTACAAACAAGTTTGTGGGTTTTCTGGATGTCCACAGTGAACCTGCATGAGAGAGATTTAGATTTGCACCCAGTGAAAGCAGTGCATTTAAAGCTCTCATACAGCATAGTCACTCTGGATATCCAGAAAATCAAAACTGCTAGGGGATCTTCTAGAATTGGTCAGGGCAATATTGCATAGTTGCCCTTACCAATTCATAATTTCAAACAATTATGGACTTTGCTAAATTCTTTTGATTGGGTATTGTTAACCAAATCTGAAATAAAAACAACTCAAACAGAACGATTTTCTCTAGTTCATGCCAAAACTAGTGATTGTTTTCCCACTAAAGTGGGTTATAAATTTATGAAATAAAATAAAAAGTGGAGACATTGAATCTCTTTGGTACATACTGAGAAGCCTATCACCACTGATCTCATATCTCAGGATTTTTTCAGGTCATGCTGGATGTCATCTGAAAACATGGGGGGGTTCTTTTACTAAAGGACACAAAGATGATGTATCTAATGCACCGATACTTCCAAAACCATGGCGCATTAGGTGCAATGCTACTGCATTAACTGTCGGGGGTGTGGACAGCATTTTCCTGGCAGTTAATATGCAGCCCTGCCCCCTAGTTTGTGCCACATCAGTGAGGGTGCACTTACCACCACCTATGGAGGTGTTAGATGAATCCATGCTTCTTGCACAAGATGCAGTTAGTGCAGGATACACACCGTGTGCTAACTGCACAGAGCTCACTTTACCCACCCACCACGTCCTAACCTGCTCACCCGCATCCCTAATGTGGGATGCAATTAGCGGGGGAATTGGCCCATGCTTACTGGCAACGTGTGTCCAAGGAGCGCTTTTAGCGCTTGCCAGGCACATGCTACCAGTTCACGCCCTTTAGTAAAATGACCCCCATGGTCTTTCAGCTCAAGCTGTGCAAGAGATGCATAGGATGGTTTGTGGGATACTCACCCATATCTCAGATAATTTAATTCTTATGCGGTTTTTACAAAGCCAACATTTTTGTAGCTTTTGTTTAATTGTACGAATACTTACATTTCACCAGTCTAGGAGATAACGTCCATAGTCAGCTGCCTTACAGAAACATAACATTACCAACTTCTACACATTTCTACATTACCCAAACATAACGCACCTGGAACGTCTGAGAAAGAAGTGAGAGAGAAGTCCAATACACATTTCACAATACAAAACAGAAAACCGCAAGACCCACTCTTTCCCCCCCCACCCTTAATACCACCGCTTAGTTAAAACAATCATGAAGAGCCACCTCTAGAGGGTCTACCTTTCTGTGCCTGAAACCTCTCCAGGAATCCAGGTCCGTATCTCTATTTGCTTATCCGACATTGCTGCCTGGATGTCTGAAACTGAACATGGCCAAAACTGAGCTCCTTATCTTTCTCCCTAAACGCACCTCCTCCCTGATAGTACCACATTCCTCCCCGTTTCCTCAGCTCGCAACCTTGGGGTCATCTTTGACTCTACTCTCTTTCTCTGCACACATCCAAGACAGCTAAAACCTGTCACTTCTTTCTCTATAACATTGGCAAAATTTGTCCCTTCCTTTCTACACACACTACTAAGATACTTCTCCACTCTTTAGTCACCTCCTCTCTAGACTATTGTAATTCCTACTTGCTGGTCTCCTCTGAATCATCTTTCTCCCCTTCAATCTGTTCAAAACTCAGCTGCGCAGCTAGTCTTCCACCAGCCTCGATATGCTCAAATAACTCCTCTTCTCAAGTCGCTTCATTGGCTCCATATCCATTTCCATCTCCCGTTCAAACTCCTCCTGCTGACCTATAAATGCCTTCATTCTGCTGCACCTCACTACCTTTCCTCTCTTATCTCTCCCTACACCCCTCCTTGGGAACTCTGCTTTTCTGGCAGATTGCTTCTATCTGGGCCCTTCTCTTCTACTACCAACTCCAGAATCCGATCCTTCCACCTTGCTGTTCCTTATGCCTGGAACAAACTACCCAAGTCTGTGCATCAGGCTTTATCTCTGGCCCTTTTCAAATCCAGGCTGAAAAACCTCACCTCTTAGAGGCCACCTTTTGGATCCTGTTCCACTTAGTCTCCTATGTATTTCCTTACCATTCCCCTAGATATATCCTTGTCCTCAACTGTTGTGTTGCCTGTTTTGCCTAGATTGCAAGCTCTGATGAGCAGGGGCCGTCTTTTACATGTGCCTTGCAGCGCTATACAAATGATATGTAGAAGTAGTAGCAAAGGGTCATTATAATTCATTAACTCTGAGCCTTCTTGGTTCAGAGGAAGGCAACCAAAATGATTTGGAGCCTGTGTCAGAAGATGTATGAGAAGAGACTTGAAGACCTAAATATGTGCACCCTGGAGGAGAGGAGGAACAGGGGAAATGTGAGTCAGACCTTTAAATATTTAAAGGGTATTAATGAACAAACAAACAAACCTCTTTCAAAGATGGGGAAGCTTTAAAACTAGAGGGCATAACATGAAGCTGCAAGGGGGGTAAACTGAAAGGCAATGTCAGGAGATACTTTTGCACTGGAATGTCCTCCCGATGGAAGTAGTGGGGCAAATACAGTGACAGAATTCAAAATGGCATGGGACAGATACAGTGGAACCCTTTATAGAAACAGGATAAAATCAAAATAAACAAACTATCTCTGATAAGCTCAACAAATAGGGGTGACCTACATAGAGCAGTGAGTACACTCCTAAACAAAGGCATGGGGAAGGGTGACCTGCACGGAGCGGCATGTGCACCTACTCTTGCCACCTTGCTAGGCAGACAGAGACTAGTATGGCCCTTCTAATCTGCCATCATATACTATGTTACTATGTAAATAATGCAGCCTTGGCTTTTTTTTTTTTTTTTTTAACACAGTGTTAAAAATTCATTTATCTCCATTTATTACTCGCCTATCAAAGTCTACGTGAGTTCCAAATAACATACAGAATAAAAACAGAAACATGAAACTTTAACTATGTTGTGGGTGTTCAGTTGTGGTATTGCTGTTAATATGAAAATTCAAATAAAAGCTTTAAAAAAATTAAAATAAAAGCGCATTATTGCATTGCAATAATCAAAACATGGTATTATCAAAGATTGGACAACAGTTTGGAAATCAACTGATGTCAAGTATGCCTTAAGCCTATGTATAAATGCATAACAAAAATATTGTTTTCTTCACGCCTTCTTTAATTTGGTAATTCCTAGACAAAGATGAATCAGTTATAACACCTAGGTTCCTTGCCTTTCACTTAATCATAATATTGTAATCCTCCAACAGGATGCATTTGGGATATAAAATTCCCAGGTTCTTACCTAGATAAAACAAACAATCTCGGTTTTACCCACATTACGACTCAGCGCATTTGCTGACATCCATATTTATGTTTATTGCAACACTTGATATTCCGCCCTTCGAACATCAAGGTGGTGTACAATTTACAGACAAAGTAAGGTCACAGCCTATGAAGAGGAAAGGAACTACAAATTGTTCTAATACATTAGCATATAAATTCAATTGCATTATCAACTTCAAACTGAATAGGTACCAAAACCGAAAATCGTCGTCATACATCCGGTATGTCAGTTCCAAGCAGCTAAACCCTTAATAGATAGGTAGTATAAAAATATTAAAGTATAGCTGAGAAAGCTGACCCTTAAGGGATGCCAGATGGTACACTAGGCCATGTTGCCATGTCGATCTATCCTCTCCTACTCTAACCTGTTGAATTCTTTGTGACAGAATGAATCCTCTTCTCCCCGAGGGATGAACTCATGTTCATTCCTCAAGGATTGGGGCAAAAACTGAGCCTACTCCGTCAAAGGAGGAATCAATAACAAATTCCTATCTGCCAAGCTTAAAAGGTGCCGAAGACCGCACAGAAACCTTTAAGCAAATAGATGCCTCCCCATAAAGAATCCAAAAGATGAACATGAAAACTAAACTTTACCCAATATTCCACCAAAAGCTAGTGTACAACTATTAATTCATGAGAAACCTGCTTCAAAAACTGCTCACCAGTAATCAATTGAGCTGCTGAATTATGAGTATGCTGAAATGTGTGCGTGGCAAAAGATGGCAAACCCCAAAAAACACGATTACAGTAGTCCAGCACCCTGAAAGTATCAGGAACTGGATCACTGTACAGAACTTCTCTCATGGCAGATCATATAGTCATCTATGCAATAATTGCAACAAGGTACCTGAACAGCATCATCGAAGGCCAGACACAATTAGCCCAGAGCTAGGGGGAAAGAAATCATTTCATAGAATTACTATGAAACATGGTTCACAGAAAACCATGATTGGGATGTAACTATACCTGGCTATTCAGAAAGGACAGGGTAGGAAGAAGGGGAGGAGGAGTGGCACTATATGTAAAAACTACTATTAAAGCTCTGGAATTACAGAGCTTAAAAGGGAGAGAGGAGGCATTGTGGGTTAAACTAGAAAGAGGGAAAGAGAAATCTATTTGCATTGGCATGATATACAGACCCCCCTCACAAGAGGAAGAGGTGGACAGAGAGTTAATTGAAGACATACGCAGCATTGCTAGGAAAGGGGTAGTGCTACTGATAAAGAGATTTCAAGATGCCAGATGTTGATTGGCATATTCCTGCTGCAGTATCATCTAGAGGTAAGGAGATTCTGGATTCTCTACAGGGAGAACTATTCAGGCAATTGGTAACAGACCCCACACGTGAAGGGGCCATACTGGACTTGGTACTTACCAATGGTGAAAGTGTTTCTGATGTTGTAGTGGGAGATCATTTTGCATCCAGTGATCACCAGATGGTGTGGTTCAGTATTAGGACTAGGGCTGTTAAAATCCATTCAAAGGTGGGGATCTTAGACTTTAGGAAGACAAACTTTACCAAGATGGGCCAATACCTCAGGGAGTCGTTTGTGAGATGGGAACAGCTGGGGGATGTAGAAAAAACAGTGGGCAAAACTAAAAGGGGATATTTTAAGGGCAACCAACCTTTTTGTTAAAATGGTAAAATAAAAAGGTAGAAGGAAAAGGAGACCGCTATGGTTTTCGAAAGAAGTAGCTGAAAAAGTGAAGAAAAAGAGGGAGGCCTTCATGAAATACAAGAGATCACAGACAGAGGAAGACAGGCATCTGTATTTGGAAAAACTTAGAGAAGCTAGCAAAGTAGTGAGGAAGGCAAAGATTCAAAAGGAGGAGGAAATAGCCAAAGCAATAAAATGGGGGGATATGACATTTTTCAGATATATTAGTGAGAAGAGGAAGGGCAAAAGTGGAATTGGCAGAATCAAGGGTGCAGGGGAGGAATATGTAGAAGCTGATAAGGATAAAGCGGAATTGCTTAACAAATATTTCTGTTCTGTGTTCACAGAAGAAGAACCAGGAGCAGGACCTCAGAAAACACCAACAAACAGGAACAGAAGTGAGGGACATCTTGAACAATTTTCAGAAGACTGTGTTCGTGAGACACTAGCTCAACGTAAAGTAGACAAAGCGATGGGATCGGATGGGATACACCCTAGAATACTGAGGGAACTTGGGGACGTTCTAGCAGCTCCACTGACTGACCTTTTCAATGCCTCGTTGGAGTCAGGAGTGGTGCCAAAGAACTGGAGAGAGGCTCATGTGGTGCCTTTACACAAAAGCGGAAGTAAGGATGTGGTTGAAAACTACAGGCCAGTTAGTTTAACTTCGGTGGTGAGTAAATTATTGGAAACGCTGCTGAAAAAGAAAATAGTGAGGTTTCTAGAGTCCAGCGGATTACAGGATCCAAGGCAGCATGGATTCACCAGAGGCAGATCTTGTCAGACAAATCTGATTTATTTCTTTGACTGGGTGACCAGGGAGTTGGATCGAGGGAGAGCCCTAGATGTGGTGTATTTAGATTTCAGTAAAGCCTTTGACACTGTTCCTCACAGGCGACTTATAAACAAACTGAGCACCCTAGGGATGGACCCTAAAGTTACTGCTTGAGTTAGAAATTTGTTGGGTGGGAGGCAACAAAGTGTACAAGTAAATGGAGCTCACTCTGAGGAGAAGGATGTTACCAGTGGTGTGCCCCAGGGTTCTGTCCTTGGTCCGATTCTTTTTAACATCTTTGTTAGTGATATAGTGGAAGGGCTGTCGGGTAAGGTTTGCCTCTTTGTGGATGATACCAAAATCTGCAATAGAGTAGACACCCAGGAAGGTGTAGATAACATGAGGAGGGATCTAGCTAAGCTTGAAGAATGATCTAGAATCTGGCAGCTGGGATTTAATGTTAAAAAATGTAAGGTCATGCATTTGGGCTGCAGCAATCCAAGGGAGCATTATAGTATAGGAGGTGAAGTACTTTTGTCCACTAAAGAAGAGCGGGACCTAGGCGTTGTTGTGTGTGATGATCTTAAAGTAGCTAAACAGGTAGAAAAGGCGACAGCAAAAGCTGGAAGGATGCTTGGGTGCATATGGAGAGGAATGGCTAGCAGAAAAAAGGAGGTGATAGTGCCTCAGTATAAGTCTTTGGTGCGACCTCATTTGGAGTATAGTGTGCAATTCTGGAGACCGCACCTTCAAAAGGATGTGAACAGGATGAAGTCAGTGCAGAGGGTGGCTACTAAAATGATTAGTGGTCTTCATTATAAAGCATATGAGGACAGACTGAAGGATCTTAATATGTACACCTTAGAGGAAAGGCGGGATAGAGGTAATATGATCGAGATGTTTAAATACCTCTGTGGCATAAATGTTCAGGGAGAGAGCCTCTTTCAATTGAAAGCAAGTTCTGCTATGAGGGGACATGGGATGAGGGTGAAGGGAGATAGATTCAGGAGTGATATGCGAAAATATGTCTTTACGGAAAGAGTAGTGGATCCATGGAATAGTCTCCCAGTGGAGGTGGTAGAGATGAGGACAGTAACTGAATTCAAAAAAGCATGGGACCAACACAGAGGATCTCTAAAAAGGCGACTGTTGTAGTTGTTGATATGGAAGGACAGACTAGATAGAAAAAGACCACACGACATGGCCTGTCATCATATTTCTATGTTTCTATTATGTTAATTGCCTCCTTGCTCGTGTCTTTTCGATGTCCAGCTGCACAACAAATTACAATTACCAACAACTTAGGCTTTTTAGAAATCTGTAACTGTAAGATGAATTGCTCAGATAACAAATGTTACTCAGTTCATTCCTAACATTTTCTTCCTCTTGACGTTTGTCACTAAAATGAAACACTGCTTTCATCCAGGGTAATTAGTGACATTGCAATGAGCTACACACCACACGCCACAAAATGTTTCATCCTAGTGCATTCTGCAACCAAGACTGTTTGACCAAAGCCATTATAAAAAACATTAAACTGATGGGATTTTTCAGAGCCTTATCTGTGCTGTTAGCTTATAATCATTCGGGATCCACAAATGCTGCTGTATCTAAATGACAGTGCATTCTGAAAATGTAATATATTCCTGCATGTTAATAAATCTGTGCGTGGTATAAAAACTGTACGACACTGACATCTTAGTAACAGGCCCAACACAGCACATGATGACTGAAAGACCCACAGACAGACTCGATGGCCATTCCCATTAGCTCTCTACCACTTGGGGCTAAAGAAGCATACATTCCCGGCATCCAAAACAGTATCAGTTCTCAACCAGGTCCTCCATCCAAGCCCTCAAGCCCACTCCCAGCACTATCCTCCATCTCTGTCCAAATTCTGCTCATTGCTGTTTTAACAATGGCCACTCTTTGCCAGTTACTCTAACGTTTTTGGAAGACTGATGCTGTCGAGTCACCGCCCGGCCGTTTGGCTTGTAACTGCTCATTTTTGGGCCCTCACCTCCATGGCAGCTGATAAGGACTATAAGAATAACAGCAAGAGAGATCTTGCAGAAAAGTATCTGGAGTTAGGTCAAAGGAGGTCTGAACTTCTGTCCTGCTCTGGAGAAGCACAAAGTTTAGGACTGTTCACAAGAAGGAGTAAATGGGAATCTGTTCTTACATGAAGGCCTATCCTATCCAAAGATCATCATTTAGAAGCATTGTTGAAAGATTTAGGAATATCTGGAGAGTCTAGAGGGATTTCTCATAGACCAAAGGTCTTTCCAGATGCTTTTAATAGACAGCACTAGAGGGACAATAATTAAAATGTTTAGATAAGCACTCTGAAAATGAAATGGTTAATGCAATGTCCGTTTCACATAGTGCTCTTTTAATGAGCTCAGATGATCTTTAGTAGCACCTGGGGTTTTCCTGATTCATTCCTTGTACTGACTCAGGCTTTTCTCTCATCGGCAGATACTGTCAGTTATGTAGCGGTCCCCTAAATTCTATGTAGTTTTGTGATTTGGGCTCAGCGCTGTGTATGACTTCTAGCGCTATATAAATGCTCAGTAGTGGCCACAGAGTAGCCTAGTGGTTAGAACACTGGCTTGGTAACCAAGCAACCAGGGTTCAATTCCCACTAGCACTCCTTGTGGCCTTGGGCAAGTCACTTAACCCTCCATTGCCTCGGAAGAAAGGCCTGGCAATCTACTTCCGGTGACACTGCCAAGAAAACCCAGGAGCTTCTGGGTCGCCAGGTGTCAGTACTGACTCAAAGGCACACATTGCATTGCAGTGGCCACAGAAGTAACTTCATTGTGACCCTCAGGTTAGACTCAAAATTAAGGGTGTATGGAGGAGACCAATGGTTCATTGGAAAGAGTCTGGAATTATGCTACACTGGCAAACTGCTTCTAGAAAATTATGAGGGCTGATGGTTGAAATTCCAGCCTGGATTTAGATATAGGCTACTGCCTAAGCGACCACATTTGAAGACGTCAAATACTCGCAGTGAAAAGAAGCCCGATGATGCTTGCTTTAGGGCCGTGCTTGTTGGGAGAAAACCCCCTTCCCACTGTTTTGCGGTTTTGTCTATGTGGGCTCAAACATCTTAAATACAGTGCCAGTACATGGCTTGGACATATACTAAAAGACATTAAAAAAAAAAGTCTAATTAGCACAAGTTTGAAACCTGCGATGAACTGTGCCATAATCATCATGGTTTCAACCTTAACTACTGCCAAGCTCACTCAATCCCGTTTAGGGTTTACGACTGTTCAATCCAATTAAAGTACTGCTGGGATTCTTAGGGCAGCTCAGGGATCCATGTCCTTGGATCTATAAAGACAGTATCCTTGGTACATTTGCAAAATCCACCTAGGTGTTCTTACACAGACAAATGCATGCACGTATTGGATACAAGATAACAGACACTAAATGGGAGTTGAATTAAGTCATATTTGAAGGGTTGAAGCAGGGCTGAGCCGGCCACTAGGCAGTTAGCTAGGGCTGCAGCTTCAGAGGGCAGCTAGTCAAAACAAAACAATGGCCTCTAACAGCCGCTCAGACTCATCAGTCCATACTTTTACCCAAGGAAGAAAGGGCAATTTGCAACGTGTCCATTTATCCTTGTAAATGGCTTTTGGAAATTTTCCTCATTATATATTTACAAAACAAAGTTTAATATTTAAAAGCATAATGTCCACATGCATGTTTTTATAGGGTTTTCCTGGGAGAGTGGCATCAAGATGATTACTGGGAGGGGGAGATGCACTAAGGGCCTAAAAGCTAAATTATGAGGGCGCACAAGGCCGAAGGTTTGCCTAGGAAGGCATTTAATAACCTGGCCCTGGGCTGAAGCTCACAAGCTTCAAATATGTGCTGATGCACCCCCTCCCCTTTTGTGTACATAGTCTTCAGACGCAAACATGGATCTCTCAGGCCTCTCTCTTTGTTTTTCACCGTGTTCTTGTCAAAGTCAGTGGCAAGTCTACAGTAGAATTCACAAGTCTACAGAAATCTGACAGGAGCTGTGATGTACTTCTGCTGTACAGCCCCCAGTGAAAGAGAAGCGGAGAGATTCTCCACAGCCCCCCCCCCCCCCATCACCTGCACAGATCAACAATTCTGTATTCCTACATCACTGGCAAGAAACAAATCTAAATTGATCCAAAAGTGCGCCTAGAAATCTGATCAGGTGTGCCACTCCTCCACCAGCAGGGGTGATGCTCAGGTCCAGACCTGTATATGGAAAGGGATGAGCGCAGGCAGCATGGTGGACATGGATAGATAAGGAGGCCTTGCTTAATACATCACAAACGTCACTTGCAGCACCCCTTCCTCTTCCTCAGCTCTTCATTTGGCCACACTGCTTACTCCACAAAGGATGTTTGCACAGGTTTTCTTAATACAGGTGTGTCTTGGCCTTCGGGAGGGTAGGTCACCCTGGTCTAGAGTAGCAGAGCCACAAAAACACTGCACAGAAAACAGACACTGAGGGAGGCAGTTGCTGGAAACTCTTTCTGCTGCCTACTTATTAGCCTCAAGAACTAGAGGCAGAAGAGACTGGGCTTTCTTGACGATTTCTTTTGAATGAAATTAGTGCTAGTCTTTCATAACCACTTTCAGAAAATCAAGGACTGCGGTATCAGTCCTCCTGGAAAAGCACAACAGCCCAGAGTTTCTCCAAAACCGGGACGGCTATTGGAATCAACCATTTATCCTGGTACACGTCTAAGGAAAAACAGAAAATTAAAGACACAGCCAGGGTTACCTGGGCCCGCCTATACGATGCTTTTCTCTCTGAAAAGTGACGCGGGATCAGCTCAGATTTATGCAGACATGAAAGCAGCAAAAGAAGTGGAAAGTTCAGCGTTTCCAACTTTGCAAGCCACCTCCAACTCCTTGTAATTCTCCTAACTTAAAGCATTATTCCTAACAAGGGCTTGTCCCAGAGATGCAAGGCGAGTTACATAATGTACCTGAATGTATTTTCCCGTCCCCAGAGGGCTTCCCGAGGCTAGCTTCCGAAAACGACCAAGCTGATTTAGGCACGTCGAGAAGTGCTGCCGGCGCGCTGCAGCTTTGGGGGTCCGTGGAGGTGGCTGCGCGGTTAACAGCACAGCGCGCAGTCCGGGAGAGTAAGCGCGTAGCAGCTCAGGGAGGATGGGCTTCCTCCGGCTCCCAGCGGTGCTCATTAGGAGGCGTCGCTCTCACTTTCTTTCAGCTGCTGCTGCCGCCGCCGCCGCCCCTCCCCGTCGCCGCAGGTGGCTGAAGGCTTCTGCAAACAGGAAGTTGCCGAGCGCCTCGTTCCGTGCATGCTCTCGGGACTGTCACCGAGCCCGCCCGGGAGCCCGTGTCTCTGCTGCTCCGCTCCCTCTCGTTCCCCCTCGGAGGGGCCCGCTGCAGGTTTGACAAGTGCAGGCAGGTGCGCCCAACGGGGCGGCTGCCTTCCTCTCGCTTTCGGTCGCTGTATTGTTTTCGTTACCTTTTTCTTTTCGGAAGCAGGGACTGTGCGACTGTTTTCAGTTGGTTTTAGGGGCATTTTGTTTGTCACCCCGAACGGATCTGGCCCACTAGACATGAGCTGCATTCACATGGAAACGGACCCTGATGCACGGGGGGACCCCGAAGGCATACAGCAAACCAACTCCGAAGACGAGCTAGACTTCTCCATTCTGTTTGATTATGATTATTTAAAGCCTATACAAGGTTTGTGATCACACTTTTAGTCCCCTTGTCAGCCGCTGAACTATTATCTAGCTATAAGGAGGGGGGAGGGGGGCACTTTGTACATGTGCTTGCTGAAGGGCTAGGAAGCTGGTGCTCGCCTTAGCCCTTGGAAGGTGGCAGTACCATGCTGAACTGACAACCTTTTTGTACTGTGGCATAACTTATTTCTTCAAGTTCATAGCAGTAGGCAAAGAGTTACAGCAAATCCTCCAGGTTTTCCGTTTATCCTACCTCAACCATTGGCAGCTTTTTAAACGTACATCGAGCAAGGTGTAGGAGTTGTACAACTTTTCCTTTGCCTTAGTTCTTGATTGCTGTCACTATTATGAAAATAGGACACTATTATTATTCACAAAATATGCTGCTGTGCTTCTTGTCATTGCACAATATTGTTCTGGGAACCTCTCAAGGTCAAACGGAAATTGATTAGTTGCTGTACTTCCACAATTCAGCCTTAGTTTTCATTTTCTTTATGCATTCATTGTGGCTTAGGGTTTGATTTACTAAGACACAGAATAGAAAAAAAAAGCAGCAGGGGAGCCTGAGGACTTAGATTCGCATCAGACGTTTGGTACTAGGCACTGGTCAGAGTTACCTTGATCGGGTGGGAAATCCCATCTGTTGACTAAGAAAACAGTGGTAGGTCTAACTGAGAACTGTACACAGAACTGGTGTTAGGGGGTGAAAAATAGGGCAAGTGCCCCAGGCCTCAAGCTAAAGGCATAGCCTGCAGGCAGGCATTGGGGCTCCCTTAGACATGCAGGGCCCTGGGCAGGAACTGCTAGCGCCAGCCCTGACTGTAGAAGCAAATAGCCCAATGCTACACTTCAAGGGACAGAGGCATCAGCACGGGGAACATTCTAGCCCTCTGAATTTAATGAGGAATTGGAAAGAGAGAATATATTGTATGCTGTGGGAGACCAAGGGCCTCATCTCCTTACTAAGGACGCCCATGTTGATAGACATCCTTTCTACTGCTCTAGTATTCCTACCCTGATCTTCTCTGGCACACTGAACTTTCACAAAATGTCCTACAGCTAGCTTTGTGATAATATTACTATTCTATGCCTATATACATTTGTACCCTGGACTTTGGCGGTCCCCAAAGCAGCCAACCAACTACAGATCGGAAATACAATTTATAAAATCTCTCTATGTCTCCACAACACCCCCCCGGCCTATCATTATCATGATTTTCTCTGCTTCTCTGTAGAAAAGGTCATTTTTAGTAAGTTGGCAGCTCTGTCAACTGAATGTAAATAAGGAAGTTTAAATTTGGATTATGCTATTAAAGAAAAGAAAGTGAGATGAAAAGACGGGAAGGGAAAAGCCTTGTGCTTTTCCAGCTGTGCAGAAAGAAAGATATACAGCAGATTTCTAAAGGATTAGAAATAGCAGAAAGTTGAAGTAATTGTAGGCTTTTGCATTTGGGAGAAGAGAATCTCCTAGGAGGAGCAGGATGAGTCATCCGATACCATAGATTGAAGTGTTCTCCAGAGCTCAGAAAGGCAAGCCTTTCTGAGCATGCACTAGGTAGCTCTACTCATTAGCCTGGCCCTAGCTAGCCCAGTTTCAATTCTTCCACTTTACCAGGAGGCCCACAAGTGCACCTACACCCCTCCCAATGTCTGGAATTCATTGGGGCAGACATAGATACAACGACATCCAAGACATCCCTGTCTGCCTATTGGCCTCCATTACATCCCTGATGCACAACATCTCTTCGACCGATCAGACTACCGCTCGAATCCTGCTCCACCTCTTGGGCCACATGGCAGTATTGACATGTCCTCCCTCTGGTAAGGCTACATATGCATCACAGTGGCACCTACACACCCACTGGAACCAACACTCACAGCTCCTGTCCACCCACACACACACACACACACACACACACATCCTGCTAGACATGGGGATCAAGGATTCCCTCTGCTGGTGGACCATCCAGGAGAACCTCACACAAGGCAGGCCCCTATAGCAGCCACCCCACCAGCTCCAAATGCTGGCAACCATCATCACCAACCTGCACTCCGTGGCAGTGACAGACATCTGTAAGGCCGCCACCTGGTCCTCAGTGCACACCTTCCAGAGGCGTGGGCAGACTGCTCCTTCAGGTGAGTGGCCTTTACCATGGCAGCATCCCTACATGGGCTGAACCTCACTAGAGAGCCTACTCGGACTGATGCCTTGCATACCAGCAGGGGCACTGGGTCTAGTGGTTGGGGCAAGTTACCTCAGGCCAGAAGGTCAGAGGTTCATATCCCACTAGAGGACAGCAACCTTGGGCCAGAAGGACTGGGGTTTCTAGTCCCACAGGTGCTCCTTCTGGTCTTGGGCAAGCCACTTAACTATTTTACAGGGAACATGGGCAAGGGAGGGTTATCTCCAAATTATAATGCCCTGTTCAATGTAAACCACCTTGATATCATGAAAGGCGGTATATAAGAAATGATAAATAAATACTATGACTGTAACTACCAACTAGTGCCACGTTCCTGCCATGGACCTGCCCTCATGCGTTCCATTGGCAGGGCCCATTAGTTTGCATGTCACTTATACTCTAGTTATGTTACATGGTTAACATATTGCCCATACATATTGCGATTAAAACAGTCTAAAGCAGTAATCCACAGCATCCTGCCCTATTGGCTCAGAGTGAGTTAAGTTGTTGAACCATGATTCTGTTAAGTTAATAAAGCTACAGTGTAATGTCATCATAAGGACCTGCCAGGGCCTCCTCAGCTTCCCTCATCCACCCGAGCACGCAGACACACAGCTAGGGAGGCACCAGGTGTGGCTGATTCATCCTGCTTGTCCTAGGAGGCAGCAAGGTTATTTACCTGTAACAGGGGGATAAGTCAGCCACACATATCCACCCACCTCCCCTGGATAAGGTCGGCCCCTCAACCCAGCACCCAACTACCTAGTGGCAAGGTTACAGCTTGGGACGCACTGGGGCTAGCTAGAGGAAGGCCGGTGGGTGGGGCTACCTGGCACATGCTCAGAAAAGGAGAGCACTTCAGTCTATGGCACCATCAGATGATGTTGCCAGGTGTGGCTGACTTATCCTGTTGTCCACAAGGAACCCCTGTTACAGGTACGTAACCTTGCTTTCCTGGTGATTTCTGTTTTATTGCCACAGCAAGAGAAGGTTCCGCTCATGGGGCTCTATGCAAAACTATGCTTGTGCTTTTAAACCTGATTTGATGATCACATTGCATGCCTTGGTCGAGGGATAGCTACAATGGATTTTTTTTGTGGTTAAACAAGTGGGTGGTCCTCTGTTCATTCTGTGCTTTCTTGAATTTGGATCTTATCCTTTTCACCACCACCACTGGGAAGCAGTCTTAGCACACAGTCTAAAAAACAGGGAACTGCATTCCTAAGTACACTTTTGGGTGGTTTGGATATCTAAAAAGCTTACTGCAGGTAGATTTATTGTATACACACATACTTATAGCCTAGTGCACATACAATCTATTTGCATGCCTAAAAAAAGTTCTAGAGAGCATGCAATATGGATATTAAAAACAAATGTGTGACAAACTAGAAAACACCCAAAAACCTGGAAAATTTCACAAAATGTGAAACCCACATTTTTTTGGCTATGCACATCCATACTAAAGAGGGCATAGACATAGAAGCATAGAGACTGAATTACCATATCACCCATAGAGATGTTTCTTCCAAAGTGATGTAGAGACGGGGCAACGAGAGAATATTTGCACTTCCTGCCCCATCCTATGGTTTTGAGTGTGGTCAAGTCAGCCTGACACCATTCACAAGTATTACATTTATTAACCCTCATAACAAGAAGTTATATATATTGGATTGCAGCCCATTAAGGATATATATATATATCCTTAATGGGCTGCAATCCAATTGTGTGAAAGATGCAGAAGAAATGGAATGAAAGAGGAAAAACCACAAAAGCTACTGGAATTTCATTTCTCAAACTAGCCTATATCTGTGGAAATGCTCTGGAGGCTCACACCCCCCTCTCACCCCCCCCCCCCCCCCCCCATTGCAGCCTGTTGTCAAGCTAATGTGTGTGTACGTGAGGTGATGTGTATGGGTAGATGAGGAAGTATATAGTGCTCACAAGTCAAAGTTGAGAGCACATATGTAGAGTGGTGAGGTGCAGGTGCGAATCAAAGTTGTGCATGGAGGTAGGGTGGTATCACGTTGAATGTGTGTGCAGGGCGGAGATGCATGCTTCAACCCAGACAGAACTGCCAGCCTCGCACTCAAGGCTATAGATAGATGCTTTCTCTTCCCTAAAAATATGGACTGCCCAAGTTAACATAACCTCTAGTAACACAGCCGCAGCCTAAATCTAAGCGCTTTTGGTTTGTGCCTATGTGACTTGCAGGGTAGCTAATAAGTTTCATGCTAAGGCACAGCTAGGTCTATGCTAATTTCTAGGATGCACATTTTAAGTTCATTTGGGTGCCTAAAAATTAAAAGTACACACAGATAATTTATACATAGAGCTAAAATGAGCACATCTACAATTGCTTTGCCTGCACACTTAAGAACACACAAAAAGTGCACAATTAAGATGAATATGCACAAAAAACACCAAAACAGATGAAAATTGCTAAAACTTTGTTTTAAAGGAAGACTAACCTAAGTTATTTTTGGTCTTCATCATCGTCTTAGCAATTAAAATCATAATTAATATTTTTTTAGTGTCCAAGATGACCCTGCTGTTTGGAAAGTTTTTTTCTGCTTTTGATGGTGTCAAGCAAGAGCACGCCAGCCAACAATGGTCTTAGATGATCACCCAATTCAGATTTTGGGTAGCCTGGGGAGAACAGACCACATTACGCTAATATTGAAACAACTACAGTGATTGCCTATTAAATGTAGAATTCAGTATAAGTGATATTGATCTTTAAGGCCAGGAATATCCAAACCTGAGATACCTGTGAGAGAAAGTCTGCAATTACCTGAGAGGCAGGGTGTTGAGATCACTGGTGACGATTTTTTGAATGTTCCAGAGTTAAGCGACGAGACTGGCAAGGTACCAGCTTAGCGCTTTTTCAGCTGTAGCACCAGGGTGATGGAGTTTGCTCAGGGATTTGCAGGGTGAGTTGGATCTTGGGAAGTTTAATATGGGATTGAAAACAAGGATGATTAGATTGTCTTTTAGTTAAAATGGGAACATGGGTTATATTATTTGGCACCAAATATATTTTATTTGCATTCATTATATTTTTACTGTCTTATATGTTGCAAATCACATGGAACATTTGTTGGAAATGTGGTTACTATAAAATAAAAGCATGGGACAAACAAAGAGGGCACCTGTTGTCGTCATAGTCATCATCATCATAAATCCATTAAAATCTGTGTAGCAAAGTTCAAAGACTTGTAGAAAGTCTGACAGAGGCTGTAATCTCAGCAGTTATGGTGCCCAGGATCGTGCTGAGATTGGACTCATTTTGGATAGGCCCCATTTTTAGTCCCTATTGAATTCAGCTGGATTTGAATCAGTCACATCGATGTGAAAGAGTCTAACGTCGTGGTGGTTTCCTTGAGCAATCCAGACCCCATAGTAGGGCCCAGAGAGGCTAAGGATGGATCCTTCCTGAAATGTGAGATTTTTCATGTAGCGTGTCTAGAGTATAAATCTAGAAGGATTGAAGTGGCATAAGAAGCAACAAAAAGGATATTTAGCTTTCTTTGATGTCTGAAAGAATGCAAAGAGATTGGAGGCAGTATTAGACAGGTTTTCAAAAAAGAATTGCCCACGTAATTAAATAATGGTTGGGTAGGTTCTCAGGGCAGAACATTTTCCTCCACTCTGTGGCATACAATGTGAACATAGATACTTCCATGCATGTTAACTTTGCTGGCCAAATATCCAAAGAAAAACTACATGACATTGTTCTCATCAATAGAAGACAGACAGACGGAGGCCCAGGCTTATGTACAGATAGAAGGAGCGACACGCAAACCCCTGCCTGCTGTTGTGCTCTTCCTTGGGCTCATCTAGTGAGAGTCTATCCCCCAGCATTTGCCATGGCCTGTAGCATCCTCCTGGCTTTGTACATGTCTAGCATTTGCTTGCACATGTATAAAACAAACCTATGGGTACAGATGGACGAATGATGGACACAGCCTCCTGAACAAGTGCTTTCACTTGAGCCTAAAAACCCAGGACTAGATGTTCAGCCGTCATGGGGATCATATTAAATTCCACTATCAATCCAGGTAACCACACTGAATATATGAATACTGCAGACCAAGTGCCAGCACAGTCTGCAGTTTGGAACTATGGACCAGCAGGCCTAATCTAAACATATACGTTATCTCCCGCTTTCCAACTAAGGAGTCGGGTACTATATTTCCTTGCCATTAGGAGCTGACAGTCTAAGTTGCTACATGAGGCAATGAGAGATAAAGTGACTCTGCCAGTGCTAGAGGTGGGATTTGAACTCTAGCTTCCCTGGTGCTCAGGCCATTGCTCTAACCCAGTCCTCAGGACACATGTAGCCAGTCAGGTTTTCAGGATAGCCACAATGAATATGCACAGAGCTGTACTGATCGTGAAATGCGCCCTGTGCGACTTGCACATTGGACACGCGCCTTCCCCTCCCCACACCTCCATCTAGTCACTTTATGGGGGCAAGAGAGAAGAGGCGCGCTCGATGTGCAAGTCGCTGGCACGCTAAGCAGGTCTGGTCCCTCCTGGAGGGAGCATACCTGCTTAGCGTTCCACAAGAAGGCTTAAGGGGCGCATTTCAGCTAACTGCTGTTGCCTGCTGCCGCTGAGAGAAGAAAAAGTGGCGGTGGCAGACAGCCAAAATGCGCCCTGTGCAGCCGCACCGCTCCTACAGGGCTAGGTACGGTCCTGAATATGCATATGAGAAATTTGCATACAATGGAGGCAGTGCATGCAAATCTCTCTCATGCATATTCATTGTGGCTATCTTGAAAACCTGAATGGGTCGAGAACCCCCACTGTAATTACTAGATGACGACTCCACTCCAGAATGAACATTGCACTTAAGATGTTTCCCTCATAATCCAACCAAGATAGGAGGGGTTTTTCGGAACAGCAAAGATGGCACAAAGGCAGGTGGCACATTCATGACTATCATTTATCAAGGCTTACGTTTGAGGACTAGAGTCCATTGGATGTGTCTGATGGAGCAGACTATTGTCCTTGGTATCCCTTTGAAAAATCTAGACACAACCCTGGCACTTGTATCTAATAAGCTGTTTTTACGCTGTATTGGTTAGAGGCAATGAATTTGACTGCATGTATTTAGATAATAGAGGACAGTTGTAAAACGTAGCATTATACCTTTTATCACTTGCACTTTTAGCTTACGTTTGCTGGTACAGGCCTCAAAGATAAATTTCTTCTAGGGGTAGAACACCTGCTATACTTGGAAAAGCATTTTACGGAGCTGGTAGCCTCCAATATTTCTTGCTGGATCCTTACGAGGATCTGCAGACATTTTTTTCATATCAGTTCATCCTTCTCGGCAGACTATGATATGAGAGAAAAAATTGCACTATAATATTACTAGTTTGTCAAGAAAATAGAAAGTTTAATCTTAATCATAGAGCAAGTGGGGATAAGTAGAGACCCATTTACTAAAGTGTGTTAGTTGCTGAACTTGACAGATAGTAACTGTTTGGGGAGATTGTAGCATCATCCCATAAGGTCGACACACAGACAATATATTTCAACACTGATGTATTTGACGGCACCTGTCAATGCTAAGTGATCTGTTTTATCTACCGTGATAATGGTAATGCAAGTTGTTACTGTGCATTAACTGCAAGGTGTAGTCTGCCCATTTCTTGCACCATGCCATGCTGTGCAATTAATATGGTACTTAGCAGTTGCTAAGTTGTTAAACCATCATATTCACTTAGTACGTACTAATTCTGTATTAAGTGCTTAATGCAGCTTTTTAAACAGGGCCCTTACGTAAAATATAATAAATGTTCTAGTACCTTTATTGAAGGCTTTGATTCCCCTCTGTGGCAGAAATTTAAAAAGGGTCCCCAAGCAACAGTGGTGCAAAACGTCCCCAAAATTAGGGAGTCTGCCTCAGAAGATCTGGGCCCCTTCTTCCTTTGGGACCTCCTGTATTGCAGAGGCCACTTGGGCAGAATTTACACCACCAATTCCCCCTTTTCAGCCTATCCTCATCAGGCTCATAACAGATAACTCACACCGCCCCCCTGCAGGTCCTGGCTGCCTCACATGGGGACTGCTGGGGATATACAAAAAAGAAGAGAAAGCAGTCTGGGGAGCTGTCAGGAACAGACTCTGTTTTCCATTACTTTCTCTTACACACGCTCTCTCCATACTTTTGCGAGCTCCTGGGGCTGAGAGTACGAGACTATGCCTTCATACCTGTGTCCCTTATGCTGCTCCGTAAATGCTGCTATAATAGTATTATTGGGTACCCTCTCTGCTCAGCAAGTCGTGACTTCTGATTCATGGCTTTCCCAGCCCTGGCTGGCAAACAAAGCAGAACCCTATGACCAGGATGTAAGCCATGACTTGCCAGTGGACCATTTAAGTGACCTCTAGACCAGCCTTCTTGATACATTTGGGTCTTTTGCTATTTTCCTGTTGCATTTTCAGTGTTTAGTAGTGCACATTAATTTTCAAACTGTGGGTTCCATGCTTTATTTTTCTAATATAGTTTGGTAAAAGCAAAATATAATCAACTGGTTGATTCTTCCCCTTTGGTCTTTCGTATGCTACTGTTGGTGTATGAAACGGACTTAATTTGAGACATAAATGCAACAATTCCAAACATCTTGATATGGACCAATACAGTTAGATTCTGGTTTGATATAATTTACTTACAAGCACTTAATACGAGATGACATTCTAGATTATCAACTAGCAATTTTATATCCTTGACTGTACCTAATTTTAGTAATATTAGTCTAAAGAGACCCTTCTTTTTCCAGAAGAACCGACTCCTTCACATAAAATCATCAGCCCACCCTCTGGAGTTGCGCACCCTTCTGATGAAGTTTTGGACTATGGTCTCAAGCCATATAACCCTTTGGCTTTTCCTAGGCTTTCTGCAGATTCCATGGGCAGATATGGACAGCCAGATAGTGTAGGGTCAAGATATTGCTTAGACCCTATAAAGGCTGCTGGGGCCCCGGCTTTGAGTCCTAGGATTGAGATCACACCATCTCATGAACTGATTCATTCAGGTGGTCCCTTCCGCAGCAGAGATTCAGATCTTTTAGCAGAGCATCTGCCCAATACTGCTACCACTAGCCCAAGGTTCACTTTGCCTGTTCCTGGCTTTGAGGGCTACAGAGAACCAGCTTGTTTGAGTCCTGCTAGCAGTGGTTCATCTGCAAGTTTTATTTCAGAGACCAGTTTTTCTCCCTACACATCACCATGTGTTTCACCAAATAATGGTCCTAGTGATGACCCTTGTGCACAGTTTCAAAACATCCATACTCATTATTCTCCTAGAACCTCTCCAATAATGTCACCACGAACAAGCATCACAGAGGACACCTGCTTGGGACCACATTCACCATCACCCCGTCCCTACTCAAGGTCTTCATCACCAGGCGCAAAAAGAAAGTACTCTTGTGCTGAGCTCTACAACCCTCATCAGTCCACCACTTCTCCAGGGCATTCAAGAACCCCCTCTCCTCAGCCTTCACCTCACATCAGTTTGAGGGAGGACAACTCCTCAGTCAGGTTTAACCAGATGTCAAGTTCTACTAGTCTCATGGATGCTATGAACAACCTTACAACAGATGTATCTTGTGGTGTTCCAATCAAAATGTGGAAAACCAGTCCTGAACCTTCACCATTGCCACACCACAAGGGCAGTATCCCATGTCATATTTTTCAGACTGCTGAATATCTTGGACCTTGTGAGCAAGATAACAACAGCAATCCAGGACCCGAGTCAGTTCTATTAGTATCACCAACCTGGCCAAAACAGTTGGTACCCGCTATACCTATCTGCAGGTAAGTTCTATGAATATGCAGTTTTTTATTTTGGCCCTGTAATTTTTATCTGGGCTTTTACTTTACTTGGAACTAGACTAGGGATCTCCAAATCCAGTCCTGAAAGGCCACAAACAAGCCAGATTGTCAGGATATCCCTAATGAATATGCATGAGGGAAATTTGAATGGGGCAGTGCATGCAGATATCTCTCATCCATATTCATTAGGGACATCCTGAAAACCTGACTGCTTGCAGCCCTCCAGTACTGGATTTGGAGACCCCTGAATTAGACTATTGAATGATTTTGAAATACCCTCTCACTTTAATTACAGTGCTCTCATGATCCAGATAAGTATGGACCCCCTAGTCTGGTCATTAGGTATTATGTGATGGCCAGGAATCTCTTTCCCCTCCAGCCCTAAGGGTATCTACAGCATCTCCAGCCCCAGCCAGCCACTAGATCAGAAGCCAACCTTGGGAACTGTCCAGGTCTTCTTCACCACAATGCCCAGTACTTACAATTGAGCCAACCAGATTGCATGCTTTTAAATGTGTATAGCTTTATGCAGTAATTGTATTTCCTGATTTAAACCCTAGTTTACTTTAGTTAAAACATCACTTTGAATGTGAAAAAGATTATAGAGCTAGCTTATCAAAATTACTATATAAATTAGACATTTTCTGAATGTACAACCCCACTTAATCTTTTACCTAGGCATGTCAATATCGGAATAATATATTTTCAGAAGTAGTTTTAATATGAACAGAAAATACCAAATTAAGCCTCCCTACATAGTGATAACATCTTCAATGTAATCCACAGAACACAAGCTCCTACTATCGTGCTACAGCTCTGTTCCCAATGGATCGTTTTTAAAGCAGCACAGACCATTAATTTGGTCAATCTATTGAGCCACACTTGGAAGCCATTTTGTCATGCTGTTAATGTAAGCAATGATGATACCATGATGTGTTTAGAAAAGCTTTGTAAAAAAAAATACATTTTCAGGTCTAAGCCCAGCTGATGGTCATGATTGTTGAACTTTACCCAGTTTTTAACCACTATAATGTAATCTGAAACATATAAATTGTGGGGTTTGTCTGTTTTTTTGCACATTCTAAAGATTAGGATGTGCTGCTGTAATGAAGAGAAATGGAAAGGTTCATGTACAATTTAATAGTTGTCCTAGCCGCCTAAATCTTTGTCAGTTAGCATTCACCCATAAGACCAGCAGAACATTCAACGGGCCATCTATGTCTACATTACCCCCTCAATACACTGTGTCCCTGCTCACTCACTTGCACAGCATTAATTCCCTAAAGGTCTCAACAGCGCAGTTGTCATGCGCTGAACTCCACGCTACTTAGTAGCACGCTTTAATAAACGCGCCTCTGTGTGCTATTAGTACCAAGATCCCTGTTTAATAGGGTCTCTCTTGGACATTTCACACAGGTGTCCTGTTACAAATTTACTCCCCTCCCCCCTTATTGGCTACTAGAAGGAAAGATGCAGAAAGCACATCCTTCCTTCTAGTAGTCATTATGGGGGTAATTTAAATAATAGAGCACCTATAAGAAATGTCAGCAACTGCATTTATTTTGTGAAGGCCATAAAGAGATTCATGCACCACTAATGAAGATAAATATTAATCCAGTCTCGGGGGAACACCACTAGCAATTTTAAACTTGAGATTCTCGATCAAAGTGGAAAGATCATCGTGTATTGTTGGAAACCTCAAACCACCTTGAATGACCTATTTAACATTGGTGGCATATGAGAGTCTATAAATAAATCATTGGTTTATTTTATTTATTTAATATTTATTAGTCATCATTATGAAGAGATTTACCCTCATAACCACCTGTAAATTTGTCAGATTTTAATTATTAGTCCAAAAACACTAATATCCATTCACCCATAATTTTTTTCTCAAACATTATACATCAAGTTGAGTAAAATAATTTTTTTAAATTAGGAAAAGCTTCCTTCCAAGTTAGACTTCCTTTGCTTCTTTTGAAGTCCATTAGACAGGTCTAGTTGACCCCTTGGCACTGCTCTCCAAAGCAAGCATATATTTCTTAAAAACTGGTTGGCTGCATGAGAACTGGTCTTTGAAACACTTTTAAACCATGTGATTTGTGCCTTTACAGCCTCCCGGTTGCTTCTCTTCCTCCACTTGAGTGGCCATTATCAAGTCAGTCGGGGCCTTATGAACTGCAAATTGAAGTCCAGCCTAAACCACACCACCGTGCCCACTATGAAACAGAAGGCAGCCGTGGAGCGGTCAAAGCCTCCACTGGGGGTCATCCTGTTGTTCAGGTAACACTTCATAAAACAGTGCAAATATAGGTAATTGGGGAATGCGGTCTTTTCCCAACTGTTCATACAGACTCCTGTTTACTATAGTAAAACAAATGGTAAACATTTTTATTTTTTCCAAGAACAATCAAGTATTTTGGACTACTTTTTTCTCAGTAATTTAAGTTTGCTAATTCCAGAAATAGTAGTGAATCCATTATGGGGTAATTTTATAAAGAGGTGCCTATTTTTAAGTGCTAAAGAAAAAAACCTCCAAAAATGTGATGACCCACAATAATGCAACAATCAAAAAGTCAAAACATGATATGTGACCCCGTTTACAAAGAAAATTATCTTTTTATAAATATTTTACTGTCGAGATCCGCCGACCTGAGACGGGGAGAGGAAAAGCTCCCCTCTCTGTGTTGGCAGAAGCCTTTTTTTCTTTTAAATTAAGAAACAAAATTTTTATTAATAGTGAGAACCACTTATCTGATAGGAACCAAATTCAATCAGCAAAAAGGGCAGCAAGATTTCAGACAGCCAGTGACATGCATGTTTCGAGCCCGAAAGGGCCCTGTGTCAAGCGGATTCCATAAGTTTATGCGCCCTTGAAAAAACGCCGGACTCAACAGGTGATTTATTAAACCGCTGAGTGGCTGCTGAGCAGAAGCGTCACCAAAAAAGGAGGAGGAGCCTAAACAGCCCGTCATCAGGGAACCCCGACAAGGGGAACACCAGAAAAAGGACAAATTACAATCCAGCTGTAACTTGAATCTTAACTCAAAGCAAACTCCACCAGTCATATTCCAAGTTAAGTCCAGTGGGAAGCACAGTTTTTAATTGAAAAATCCAATGCTGTTCACGACGTTGGAGCACTTGTTCCCGATCGCCTCCCCGCGGATCCAAAGAAATTGAATCCATTACTCGCCAGCGGAGGTCCCCAAACGTATGTTGAAGTGATAGGCAGTGCTCCACCAACGGAGCCGAGAGGGTCTTGGTGGCCAATCGGGAAGCACGTTCGCCCAGACGAATCCTAACCGGGTGAATGGTCCTGCCGATATAAGACAGATTGCAGGGACAGGTAATCATATAGACCACAAAAGGGGTTAGATAAGTGGAATGACCTGTAAACGAAAAAGATCTGCCCGAAAGCAAATGTGTCCATTGGACCCCTTCTTCGGTGGTGGCACAAAATCTGCAGTTTTGGCAAGACCAATGACCTAAACGGCGTTCATCAAGCACAGGAGGGATGGGTGGAAGAACCGCTTGAACCAAGCGATCTCGGATATTCCTATCTCTGGTATAAGCTAAACGAAGGGGCTTTTGGAAACAAGCATGTACACGTAAAACACCCCAATGCTTGGTCCTGGAGAAGGAACCACTACCCAGGAAAAAGATTTAGGCATCATCGTGGATAACATGTTGAAACCCTCTGCTCAATGTGCAGCGGCGTTCAAAAGAGAAAATAGAATGCTAGGGATCATAAGGAAAGGAATGGAAAATAAAACAAAGGATATTATAATGGCTCTGTATTATACATGGTGGCACGGCACCTTGAATATTGTATGCAGCTCTGGTCACCGTATCTTAAAAAGGATATAGCATTATTAGAAAAGGTACAGAGAAGAGCCACCAAAATGGTAAAGGGGATGGAATTTGTTACCGGAGGATGTAGTAAAGGCTGTTAGTGTAGCTGGGTTTATAAGAGGTTTGGACAAGTACCTGGAGGAAAGGTCCATAAACCATTATTAAGAAGGGACCCAGGATATCAATGCTTGACCCAGTACAAGCATTGCGTAACCTTTGTCTTTTGGGGAAACTGCTAGGTACGTATGACCTAGATTGGCCACTGTTGGAAACAGGATACTGGGCTTGATGGACCTTAGTCTGACCCAGTATGGCATATCTTATGTTCTTATGTTCTTAATGTTTCTTCAAAAGAGCTGTAACCCGGGAGGTGTATTGCGTGAAAGGGAGGACTCCTGTCACTTTATCTGTATCATCGTTTTGAGGAGCATCACAAGGGGGTGTAGAGGGAAACCCAGAAGGAGACTCAAAACCCCCCAAAAGCTTATACCAGAGGTAGGAATATCCGAGATCGCTTGGT
This sequence comes from Ichthyophis bannanicus, assembly GCA_033557465.1. Classification (NCBI taxonomy): domain Eukaryota; kingdom Metazoa; phylum Chordata; class Amphibia; order Gymnophiona; family Ichthyophiidae; genus Ichthyophis; species Ichthyophis bannanicus. The sequence goes on along the minus strand of CM066049.1, from coordinate 109,033,389 downwards.
TCAAGCGGTTCTTCCACCCATCCCTCCTGTGCTTGATGAATGCCGTTTAGGTCATTGGTCTTGCCAAAACTGCAGATTTTGTGCCACCACCGAAGAAGGGGTCCAATGGACACATTTGCTTTTGGGCAGATCTTTTTCGTTTACAGGTCATTCCACTTGTCTAACCCCTTTTGTGGTCTATATGATTACCTGTCCATGCAATCTGTCTTACATCGGCAGGACCATTCGCCCGGTTAGGATTCGTCTGGGCGAACATGCTCCCCGATTGGCCACCAAGACCCTCTCGGCTCCGTTGGTGGAGCACTGCCTATCACATCAACATATGTTTGGGGACCTCCGCTGGCGAGTAATAGATTCAATTTCTTTGGATCCGCGGGGAGGCGATCGGGAACAAGTGCTCCAACGTCGTGAACAGCGTTCGATTTTTCAATTAAAAACTGTGCTTCCCACTGGACTTAACTTGGAATATGACTGGTGGAGTTTGCTTTGAGTTAAGATTCAAGTTACAGCTGGATCGTAATTTGTCCTTTTTCTGGTGTTCCCCTTATTGGGGTTCCCTGATGACGGGCTGTTTAGGCTCCTCCTCCTTTTTTGGTGACGCTTCTGCTCAGCAGCCACTCAGTGGTCTAGCGGTTTTATAAATCACCTGTTGAGTCCGGCGTTTTTTCAAGGGCGCGTAAACTTATGGAATCCGCTTGACACAGGGCCCTTTCGGGCTCGAAACATGCATGTCGCTGGCTGTCTGAAATCTTGCTGCCCTTTTTGCTGATTGAATTTGGTTCCTATCAGATAAGTGGTTCTCACTATTTATAAAAATTTTGTTTCTTAATTTAAAAAAAAAAAAAAGGCTTCTGCCGACACGGAGAGGGGAGCTTTTCCTCTCCCCGTCTCAGGTCGGCGGATCCCGACAGTAAAATATTTATAAAAAGATATTTTCTTTGTAAACGGACTCACGGGTCACATATCATGTTTTGACTTTTTGATTGTTGTATTTTTAAGTGCTGACAATGTGCGTAAATATCGTAATTTTAATCATTTATGTACATATGTGGCCATGTGTGTAAATGTCCTCAAAATGCTGACCAGCATAAAAGTGCACGCTTTGGAGCATGTTTACAAAAGTGCCGCAAGTAGCGCAGGGCAAAACACAGCATGCATTTTTGCCGTGGTAGATACAAGTAGTGTGGCCGCACTGGGGCTATTCCGCCATGCTAGGCATGTCACTGCAGTGGTATTTGTGAACTTGTGGCCATAGTGTATGTACACAGAGAATGTGTTCACAATGCACCCCTGCAGCTGTAAGCTACAAATGAATTATTAGGGTGGCAGTGGCCTTCAGAACTACTGCAAACGATAATAAATGTACCCCAACCCCTCCAACAGGGCATTAGAAACGGGCCAGTGCAGAGAGAGGAATGACTAGGAAAAGGCACAACTGGCTGCACAGCTCAGAGCAATGGGGCTAAGTAAAAGAGGGTGGAACCTGCAGCAAGTCTGTGCTGCGCCCCTAACTGTGGGAGACAGGGTGCAAACATCGCATCTGAAGATAAAAGGGGCCTTGCATGGGATCAGGCAGGGGGCGGCAGAGTGTCCAGTGTCCATCACGTTGGATAGGCATATGAACCCCTCCTCACCCTGAGGCACCCAGGATGCCTGTCCACCTAGGTACAGTGAGCACAGTACAAGGCCTCTAGTGTGTGGGGAGGGAATGTGGAGTGTGTCACCCATATGAAGGGAATGGGACACTAGAGGCAGGGGGCTCTGGAGGCCATATGTCCTGACAACTCCGCAGCACACAACAGCAGCAGCCCTCTGCAACTATCCAGTGCACGTGCAGATGTGAACAGCGGTCAGTCAAGGCAGCTGTCGATGTTTCTTTGGCTGCATTTCCACTGTTCCAGCAGGATCACTAATGACCTGCAGCCCCTGGTTTTGTGGTCGTCAGGTGGCCTAGGCATTTTGCTATTATCACCTATTTGCTCACTTTTTTTTTCTTAGGCATTTGCCCTACTTCTTTTCTCTTATTTCCTAACTCTCACATATGAATCGCAGGCGGTAGTTGCACCCGCGCTAGTGGAATTATTATGCTGCTTGTGTGCGACTAGTGTGGCTACCCTAGCTGCACACCACATCATTGCCCACTCTCTGCTTTGACTCCGCCTATTTATGCAGCACTTGGGGAGCGCAGCATTTTTAGTGTGGCCGCTGCACGGCCAAAATTCACACTAGCCCCATGCTCCCAGCTACCGCACTTTAGTAAATATGCCACATTGTTTACATGGATGTGTATTTTCACTGTGGGCAGAATTTGGATGGCGTGAGCAAGTATACATGTTGATCATAAGATGCAGTAATTTATGACATGTACTTGCGAGATGTAGCTGTGTTTATTTACACCAGCTCTAGGACTGGGTGGTGTGATCGCACATTCTCTACAGCATACACAAGTATCATTTAAAGACACATAATGTAGGCACCTATTTGCCTTTATAGAATACGCTTAATTTAGCAACATTATGAAGCACTTTAACAAGACATCCCGTTACAAAATCACCCTCCACATGGCCTGCCAGCAATATAATTTTGCCTTTAAGACTCATATTACTGAATAAATGTTGAGCAGACCAAGAAGTCCTTATCTGCTGACATCTGCCAGATTCCTTTATTACAGTGAAAATCTTTACATCATCATGTTTACATTTACAGGGTTTTTACTGATGGTTACTAATAAACTACTGTAATTAAGGGGCATGTTTATGAAACTGGGTTAAACAGTTAGCACGTGCTATTTTAACTAGGTCTCATGTTATTCAAATGGGACCTAGTTACTAATAGCGCATATCAACCATTAGCCCAGCTTAGTAAACATGCCCCTTAGTGTTCCAAGGTAATGTTAAGGGAAGTCTTAATATGCCTTGAGGTTAGAGGATGAAAGCTACATTATAATATGAAAACAATCAACCAGTAGTAGAAACATAGAAATATAGAAATATGACGACAGAAAAAGACCACATGGCCTATCTAGTCTGTCCTTCCATAACAACTACAACAGTAAACGTTGGTGGATTAAAACCAGAAAACAAAAAATTACGATAATCCAAATTATTTTGTCACAGAATAAAACAAGAAAACTGTATGTCTGAAATAATCAAGTGCTTATTTATACTCCTGGTGTATGGGATTTCTCAAGCTAATCTTTTACATTGTGATCTACGCCATCTCCTATGCTAGAAAATTTCTTTGTCTCTATCATTTATGGGCATGTGTGAGGATTAATTGGACCTAAACAGATTAAATTGAATGAAAGAAAATGTAGTTTATTGGATTGTAGCCATTAAGGAGGCATAAAAACTGTGCTGAAAAGAGATCAATAGAAAAACTACTTAAAAAAAGAAAAAAGTAGAAAGAACAGCAACCAAAATGATAAAGGAGACAGGACAGCTCTCCTATGAGGAAAGGCTAAAGTGGTTAGGGCTCTTCAATCTGGAGAAGAGATGGCTGAGGTGAAATATTAAAGAGGTCTAATAAAATAAGCGCAGCGGAATGAGTAAATGTGAATCAGTTGTTTTACTCTTAAGTACAAAGACTAGGAGATTCGCAATGACGTTACTAAGTAGTACAACTAGGACAAATTGTAGAACATATTTTTTCCATTCATTGCATAATTTAATCTCTGGAATTTGTTGTTGGAGGGTGTGGTAAAGCACATTAGTATAACTGGATTTTAAAAAAAAAAGGTTTGGACAAGTTCCTGGAGGAAAAATCCATAAACCATTATTAAGGTGAACTTAGTGAAATCCACTCTGTCTTTGGGATAAGTAGCATGGAACCTGTCTACCATTTGGAATCCTGCCAGGTACTTATGACTTGCAATGGCCCCTGGAAACAGATACTGGGCCTTGTTGGACTTTTGGTCTGAACCAATATGGCAAATCTTATGTTAAATATTAATACCCAGTGTCTGGACTCAGTAAGCTCCAATGTACAGTAGAAGTTGGTTACAATGAAGTAGTACAGAACTGATAAGTAATTTGGCCATGTTGTACATCTTAGTACTTGGACCGCTTATAACATTTGCCAGTTGTCAACTAAAATGTTTGAAAGAAATAATAGAAGTGAGCTTAACTTAGATGTTGGCCCTTTTCTTATCCATGAACAAGGAAACATACAGCTAATTTATTGTCAGTGATCACCGAGCTTCATAAAGGAGATGAGCTGTTGTAGATATTTGTTTACGGTGTCTTTGTTTATTGAGACAGGCAGCATGTAAGATGTGGCTGATGCTGACTGAGCAAATTTCAGGGTGGTCATGGCTAGTGGTGTAACTGGCAGGAAGTCAAAATCCAGGCTATTGCTTCCTCCTCAGAGCCAGTGTGCCATACTTAGTGTTACCAGGGCCTCTTAGCATATTCCATCTGATATGTTTAAATTATAGCAGCAGGCAGATAGCCACCGATGAGATGAAACCTCTTGCCTTGATGCAATGCATTTCTGGTACACCAACCAGACCAATTCTGTGTCAAGCAGCTGGAAAGACGTTTTTGAGTAAGGGGAATTGGTAGGAGGGTAGGTGTTTAATGTGTTAGCTTTATGGAAATTATTGATTCAAAATGTGTGTGTGTGTGAGCGCAATATATATTATATAGTCTATACTTAGACCATACTCCTGTGATTTTGTAATTACAGTCTTAAACCAGAATCTCATAGTTGCTCATATTAAGAGTCTCGATCACAAAATGCGTGCCAGAACTCTAGTTCTGAGTTGAAGTTCACAGTTTTTAGCGAACTGAGGACCTGTAAAGCAGGTGATTCAGCATCAGCATTGTGGCCACACAGGATGCAAGTACGGAAGGGGTGCTGATAGTATTTCTGAGCTTTCAAGAAGCCCAATAAGAGCAAGTTCCTGCATGTGGCTGGGGAGACGGGGGGAGGAGCGACACCATGTTTACGAGTCACACGAGTCATTTCTAGCTTGCTATGATTCTGTATAGCATGTTGGATATGTAAGTCAAACACAGAGAGCTTAAATGGATCATCAGTTTAGATAATATTGGTCCTTCAATTACTGCTTCAACTCTGAAATTTCAGTCTCCAAAAGGGTTGGTTTTGTACCCTGACAGAAACAAACTTTGATCGTTAGCCAGGGTACGTTGGATAGGATCTCCGTCACTCCGAGTTTTTGCTAGTGCTCTTAACACCTGCATTGACCAAAGAGAACATTGGTCCAGAACACTCAAACTGTCATATATAGAGTGGAGGAGTGGCCTAGTGGTTGGGGCAAGGTACTTCAGGCCGGAAGGTCGGGGGTTCAAATCCCACTAGAGGACAGCAACCTTGGGCCGGAAGGACTGGGGTTTCTAGTCCCACAGGTGCTCCTTGTGGTCTTGGGCAAGCCACTTAACCCTCCATAGCCCATGTTCCCTGTAAAATAGTTATCTCCAAGTTATAATGCCCTGTTCAATGTAATTTCAGTTTGTTCAATGTAAACCGCACTGATGCTGAATAGCGCGGTATATAAGAGAATGTAAATAAATAAAATAAATAAATAAATAAATAGAGGCAACAGATCAAGGTGGACATGGAAGTTCTTTTAATCAAGCGGATAGCATCCAAGGCAGTTAAGACAACTTCTATATCTTTGCCATATACTTTTGGCTTGTGACTCCCATCTTTTTGTACTTACCTCTCTCCCTCTCCCCCTGCACATTACAGAATAGTCACTCTGTACTGATACTTCTGTTATGTCTTGTATCTAGCAACAAACTTTGTCAGTTGCAGTGGCAACATTTCATGTGATCACAACTTCATTCTCTGCAGTTCTGTCAGACTCATGATCCCAGTGCTGCTCTAGCACAGTGATCTAGTGTTTCATACTTTCCAGTGGATGAGTCTTGCTACCTTTATTGTGCTTTTCTGCATACAGGCTCTGACATCAGATCCAGCAGTATAACCATTTCCAGTTCTCTGAGCCCCTATAGCCCCTATATTTGCTAGAAATTATCTTGCCCATATCTGTATATTTGTGGACGTGTCACTTCTTTTTCCCTGTTTTCTGATTCAGCTCCTTATAAAGGTTTATTTTCCCTTTTGTTTTGCAGATTCTTCCTCTGCATGCTGTCGAGTCCAACTCATTCTTCCTCCTTTGGAAGTTTTATATTGAAGATAGGGGCTGTTTATTTTCATATTTTACTTGTTCATGCTGTTAAGTATGTTTGGAAGCCTATGGTGGTAGATCGGCACATGCAATCTATTTCTAAGTACTGCTGCTGGACCTCTGCACACAATAATTCAAAATGTTGCACTTTGTGAGATTTGCTTTTTCGGTTTTGTATTTTAAATTAAGCATCACTCTAAAACAATAATGCTTTGTTATTTTGTCAAACAAATAATTTTGCATAATCCAAACCTTTTGACACAGAATCTTGAATTTTCTGTGCAAAATTCCAGTCGGAATATTTTATAAGGCCCATGCCTTTTAGAAAACTCTTGTATGAGATTCTATAAGGCATGGGACTTACAGAAATAATTACACATTCAGATCTACCACCATAGGCTTCCAAGCATGCTCATCGTGAACAAGTAAAACATAAAAATAAATAGCCACAGTTTTCCGCATTAAACTTCCAAAGGAAGAATGAGTGGGACTCTACCAGCAGAGGGAGAATTTGCAAAACAAAGTTTTAGAAAACGCTTTAAAGGGCTGGACCAGAAAATGGGGAAAAGGAAGAAGAACATGCACAAATATATGGCCTTTTGATCCTACATAGTAAATTGTGTACCTCTTACTGGACCAATATAACAAGAATCCCCCCTTATGGGGGGAGTCCTATACTAACACCATTAATCGCATGTTATCTGCTGCACAGTCCATTGCATAAAATGGGCTCTGTGGTAGATGTGTGATAAGTTTTAGCACATAGTAACCTTTAATAAATGACCCCCAAGATAAGGTAGTACATGAGCTTTTAAGGCACCATGGACTCTCTTGTTTAAGACACTACTGCATATTTTAAAGGACAGATCTCATGGCTGATTGACTGGCAGGACCTTTCAATGCTTTTAATACACAGTGCCCTGAAACATCCTGACCAAATGCATCTGGGCAGCTATTTCTATGTCCCAAGTGTTTGGGAAGTACTTTATGTCTAGCACTGTAAACTGGGGATGGTTCATAATCCGTTTTCTCTATGGGACGGTCTTCACTTGTGGAAAACAGCATGTCTAAGCACATTTATTCACAGTCCATCAAAAAGATGCATTTTTCCTTTTAAGTTTTTCTGTATTTCTTTTGTCATTCCAGTCAGTTAATGGTTTGTTTGCAACCACCAAGTCTCCCTCCGATCTGCTTTAGATTTACATCAAGTTTTTACTGCTCTAGTACAACTGAAGCTATAGGTGCCCAGAGGTCCTTGGCATTGAAGCCCAAAAAAAACTAAAGATCCACTTTTGGAGATCTTTGTTTAGTTTCAAACAGATGTGCCTAGATTCCAGGGATTATTACAATTCCTTTATAAGGTCCCTTAACAAAAAGAAAGCAAGCAGAGCATAGTTCATGAAATTCTTTTCAATCATTCTGTACGTTTCTGTGTTGTGTGCGTGTATGCCCTTTGACCTGAAGGAGAGGGGGGGGGGAAAGGTGATTAAAATGGAGTAGTATCCAAACCTTCTGTTGGTTTGGCAGGAACAATAAAATGAAACAAAGCATAACATATCTAACCATCAGATGCAACTGTAAATAGATTTCAAAGGATGGAATTTACAGTTTAACCAGAGGTGTCACTATCCCATGGCAACAGGTACTGCCACGCTTCACCACCACTAATTGGCAGTACACATAGCAATTGGTAATAAACTACACAGTTCAATCAATGGCTGGCATTGTGCATATCAAACATTAAGAAGGCTATATGGGTCACTCACTTAGTTTCACACTAGAATTTACAACAAAGAAAATGAAACGCACATCTGAATCACTATGAGCTAGCCCAGCAGAGATTGTAGTATGGTGGAAAGTATGCAGAGAATGCCTCATAGAATTATTTCCAATCCCTTTGCATAGTATTGTGTGTACATGAATGCGTGTGTCTTTGTGACTTGGAGAGTACAGAACAGGGTAACAGTTGGTTTGAAAGACAAAATTCCCTAACTGCCGTGTTCCAGTGTATCAACATTTTTGTGCATTGGGACATTTTTTGGAGGATCCCCCTCCTCCTCCTTCTCCACCCACACACACAATGTGGTCCCATTCCATTCAATTTTCAGAGTTGCCCCAGACAATCATTCTCAACTTCTTATGTCTAGCGTTTTTCTTTTCCCAAATGATTAAATGTTGATATGTCAGGGTAAAGTCAAAACTGTCTATGCAAAAAGACCCCAAACACCATTTTATTTGCTATATATATTCCTCTAGTAGAAAAATATTTTGTCGGACACCACTAATGATAGTGCATAGCCATAAATGTCAGTACCCCCTTCCACAAGGGAGTACCTTTTTACTTTATTTTTTTTCTAAAGTCCCAATGTATTAAAAACATCCTGCAAATACTTTACCATTTTGTCAGCCTTCAGTGTTGCCATCAAACATGACCCAGTGTGCCCCAAGCATGCTGCGCAAGTGTCAAAATCCTGTCTCGAGGGAGCCACATTAACTGGATCCTCCTTATGTCCGACCCATTCTGAAATGTAGTGATGTTTTCTGATTAGAAGTTTGCTTCTTAGAACAGGTTACACATAAAGAGAATCTAGTTAATGTGGCTCGAGACAGAGGTTTTTGACACTTGTGTCATGCATGGGACACATCAGAATGTGTTGATGGTAACACTGAAGGTTGACTTCACTGTAAAGTATTTGCAGAATATTTTTAATACACTGGGACTTTAAAATATCTTCTACTGAAGGGATATACATATATATTCATAGCAAATAAGATGGTAGTTGGGGCCTTTTTGCATAGATGGGTTTCTTTTTTTCCCACAGCTACATGCAATATAAAAGAGGTATATATACCATACAAAGTACAGCACAAAAACAGTAATGATAGAAACAGATAAAAGGTACAGACAAATTTATTACATTAAAAAAAATTCATAAATAATTGTAAGACCACACGTAAATAACTCAAAACAGCACAATAAAATGACCATAAAACCCAACATGTTTCGGCCACAGCCTGCTTTAGGGGTAACAGACAAATGTATAAATAAATATTATCAATATAGATCTAAATAGAACATCAATAAAGTCTCATTAGTATGGTTGAATACAGTGAACACTGAAAATTTGTTTTTTAACCTTGTAGGGGGTCTACAAACAGAAAACCATTAGTGACATAAAAGCAAATTATAAAAAAAATCAAAATACAAACCACCACAATGGAGGTGGATCAACTCATTGGAGGCAGGTTTAATAAAAGGACAATTACAAACCTTCTGGAAGCTAAAAACAGTCACAGGAAAACCCCTTCCTAAAAACATTAAAAAAAATCAATAAAAACGTTTTGAAAAAAGGTAGCCATCCCAAAGCAATAAAAAAAATGCCCTTATAAAAAGGAAACCCACTGAAGAGCTGTAATGCCCAAGTGCACAACTGTGCAAAAACTGTTAGATCAATGCAGCACTTAGGGGACACAAACAATCAGCCTTCACATGTACAGCAGACACTAAAAAGCAGTATAAAGGAGAAGACCCAAAGGTGAGCTTGCCTTGTACCCAAAAGGGAAAATAAATTGACACACATCAGTACCCTTATTAACCTAGCCAGTCCACTAGGGTCCTATAGACAAAATAAAGAACTGTAAACAAAGTCCAAAGTACCAAAAAAAGAAACTGAAAACACAGATCTTTAAAAAGCGCATATACTGGCTAGCACAAAAATATATATATGTAAATAAATGACAAGCACAATCTCCCATTGCTGCAGCATCCACATTGGTGAGACACCCCTAATCAACCAAATAGCCACAACTTAACCAAATAATACTTTATAAAAAAATACTTCTCGCCTCGACTATTGCAACCTCCTGGTCTCCCTCTGTCATCTTTCTCCCTTTCAGTCTGTTCAATACTCTCCTGTGTGGCTAAACGTCCGCCAGCCCCAATATACTCATACAACCCCTGTTCTCAAATCACTTCATCAACTTCCTTGCTATTTTTATATCCAATACAAACTTCTCCTATTGACCTATAATTTTATTTATTTATTTAGCTGTACTTATATACCGCCATTCACCGGGTCAAAGTGGTTTATAAAAGCAGGGGTGAAATACAATGAAACAAGTTATAACATAATTATAAGAAGGGGGGGTGTATCACCACTAGGGGAGTCCATATGTCTGAGCATCAACAAGGGGGGGGGATGTTCACAACAATATACATTTCCATTAAACAGACATGATATTTACAGATTGAAGATTTGATTAGAGTCTAAGCAGGGGAAGAGTCTAGAGTCAGTTGGTGCTTGGCCATTCCTGCCCCAAGTGGATGGTGAAGAGGTGGGTCTTTAGTTGTTTCTGGAAAGAGGAGAGATCCTTGTTACTATGGATGTTGGTTGGGAGAGTGTTCCATAAGGTGGGGGCATATAAATCAAAAGCACGGTTGCAGGATTGTTGGTTAAATTTTGTTTTTTGTGTGGTACTATCAGTAGGTCTGTTGTGGATTGTTGTGTTGGTCTAATAGAGCCCAGCCGCATTAACAGGGTGCTCATATGCATGGTTTGTTGGTGGAGTGATTCACTACCTTTCTTCTCTTCTCTCGCCCTATACCCCTCCTTGTGAACTCCGCTCTTCCTTTGGCTTGCTTCTCTCTATGCCCTTCTCAAACAGCCAATTCCAGACTTTGATCCTTTTACCTTGCTGCTACTTGTGCCTGGAACAAATTACCTGTATCTTTATGTCATATTTCATCTCTCCCCCTTTTCAAATCTATACTAAAGGCTTGCCTCTTTTAGGCTGCCTTTTGGATCTTAATCCTTTGTTCTCCTTCTGTCTCATTACCCTTCCCTACTATACCCTTGTTCTCATCTATTGTACTGTCTTTTCTGTCTTAGATTGTAAGCTCTGAGATCAGGGACCGTCTCTTATATATGTCTTTACAGTGCTGCGTACAAATGATTGATAGTAATAGTAGATGGTTTGTATTTGTCCTGTTTTATTACACCTGCCTCCGATGGGCTGATCCATCTCCATTGTAGTGGTTTCTATTTATATTTTGCTTTTATGTCACTAACCTTCTTCTTGGTTTTCTGTTTGTTTTTTTAGCTTGTAGGGGTCTACAGTTTTCAGTGTTCACAATGCATTCGACCATATTAATGAGGTTTTATTGATGTTCTATTTAATGTATTGACCATATTTATTTATATATTTGTTACCTCTGAAGCAGGCTGTTGCCGAAACATGTTGGGTTTTATGGTCATTTTATTGCAATGTTTTGCGTTATTTATGTATTGTCTTATGATTTATGAATTGTTTTTTATGTAATAAATTTGTCTGTACCTTTATCTGTTTCTATCACCACTGTTTTGTGCCCGTTTCTTCCCCCCCCCCCCCCAAACATTCTATTGGATAGGACATTTAAAAAACAAAAAAGCAAAAATAAGGGCTTATGCAAATTTAGAAGCTACTGATGTGGGCTAGTGAAACCCAGAGCTTTCAGACTTTGCAACTTATATTTGACTCTTTTGCTTATTAATAAAAAGTGGGTGAGATGAGCCAGCCCTGAGCTTTGAAATGGCTATGATACCACAATCAGGCAGACGTTTGTGTTTGTCCCCGAAAACCTTGTTATTAGCCAAAGAAATCTAGCGCTCACAAGTTGTCCCTTTAAGAATGCTGTAAGGAAGCAGGTATTTTTATTTATTTATTTGAGCATATTTTTATACCGCCCCTTCCAGAGATCAGGGGCGGTTTGCATTATAATAAACCAAACTTTTACATGGAACAGTATTAGTGAATTTTATACAAAGAATTGAGTGAATTTATTTATTTATTTATTTATTTAGCTGTATTTATATCCCGCTTTTCACCGGGTCAAAGCGGCGTTACATATAAAAGGGTGGGGGGGAATTTAAGTTTAGGGCGGGGCCATCATCGGGGAGACGACATTGATCATTTCAACATAGGATAGACTTTCGACATGGGACAGAGTTTGGACATGGACAGGTTAGTACAGGTTTGCGTTGGGGGTCATGATGGGTAAGATCAAAGGTTAGTGCGCTTTTTTGGTGGGGGTCGTGTCAAGGTATTCCTGGAACAGGATAGTTTTCAGCTGTTTTCTGAAAGATAGTAGATTGGTATTATTTCGGAGACAACTCGGTAGAGAGTTCCATAAGGATGGAGCACAGAGTTCAAAGGCTCGGTTGCAGATCCGTTGTGAGCATTTGGTTCTTTTGTGAGGGACGGTGAGGGAATTGCTGGAGGCTTGTCTGGTAGTTCTGCCGTGGGCTGGTCGAGACAGTAGGGTGTGAAGTTGGGAATTCTGAGTTTGATGGATGGCTTTGTGGGTGAGTAGGATGGCTTTGTATTTAGTCCTTATTTAGTACTTAGAGGTGCCACCTCTAAGTATTTACATAGAGTGGTACTTAAAAGTACAACTTCTAACTATTTACAAGCAGCTATGTGCAGGTGAATTTAAGTTCGTAAATGGCATTCTTCTTAATGTGAACATTGATACGAGCAAGTGAACACAGATTCAAATTTAAAACCATTGGGAGCTGCAGTTGTAAATGGGGTAAGGATGGAGCAGGACTGGGGGAGAGTAAGGAAGAGAGGGGAATGGTGTGGTGGGGGGGGGGGGGGGGTAGGAGGACCTTATGTGCTGTTGGTGCTGGTATAATGTTTTTTGCATAGATGTGTTTTTAATTCTTTAGGGAATGATTGCAGGTCTTCAATTCCTCTTAGCGCTTTGGGGAGGGAGTTACATTGTGAGGGTGCTACGTATGTAAATGCCCTTTTGCTATTGAATTGTTTGGTGTTGCATATTGTAGGGGGTACCCTTAGAGAGTTTTGGTTGGGTGTTCTTCTTAGTCTGGTTGGTTGTATTTGGATGAGTGTTGAGAGGCGGGAGGGGGCCAAGTTACATACCAGTTTGAATGTGGTCATTATTATTTTGTATCTTATTCTTGAAGAAATTGGGAGCCAGTGGAGCTCGTATAAGATAGGTGTTATGTGGTCAGAGAGTCGTGCTTTCATTATAACTCTGGCTGTAACACTTTGGGTTATTTGTAATATTTAATGTTTTTTGGGATATTCCCTGCAGAAGACTATTGCAGTAGTCGTGGTGTGGTGTGGTGTGAGTGCTTGGAGGCATGACATGGAGGAAGAATTCAGAAGGGGAGCTATTCAGCTAGGGTGTCTCGGACAACATGCTATCAGTTCTTTTGTTTAAGGTGTTAAGGATAGATGTTCCTGCAAGTTCTGTCTAAAAAGTATTAAATATATTATTAGGGTTGTTGGACAAGTATTTTTGCATTTCATTAGTATGACTGGTCTGACCCGATTCAATATTTATGCATGTTTGTATGTGTTCCTTTTTATTTAAATTGTGTATAGCTCTCTTTGTTTGGTCCAGTAGTTTCCTCTAGCTCCTTTTTGGGTTTCCAGCTCCACTGGAATTGGCTTCTACTGGTCTGTGATGCACAAAGTCTTCATCTGTAATCATTGAGGGGTTTCCCCCTTTTGATATCTCACTTCCAACTTAGGTCAGTCATCGCAGTCACAGTTCTGGACTAGATGCTAGACACTGCCACTCCCTCCAGAACCCAGCTAATATAGATCTTAACTCTGGCTCTAGGTGTCCTCATTCTGCAATAGCAGACCCTTCCCTCCCCTCCCCCTTTCCCCCCAGCTGTGACCACCACCTCCACAAGGCATTGGACACTGCATGCTACTAATCCATGAACACAGCTTACTGCTACACTGAAAATTTATTATGTAATAAAGATTACCACTTTTATAACAATGTTTCTTAACTTGGTCTCAGAGGCACACCTAACCAGTTTGGTTCTGTAAATAGCCACAGCGAATTTGCTTGAAACAGATTTGCATACACTGTGACTCCAATATATGCAAATCTGTCTCGGGCATACTCATTATGGCTCCTTAGACAACCAGACTGATTAGTTGTGCCTACAGGAAAAGATTATGAACCCCTGATCTAACACGATCTTCTACTGGTCCCTTTGTTTCTGCACAACACGAGGTCCTAGTAACCCAAGTGAGAAAATGAACTTTTGTATAGTGATGTTGATGCCCTGTGGCACTATTTTTTTAATACTAATCTATTAAAATTAAGATTCATGAAATGGTGTTGCAGAACGCACAGTGTTAGGATTTCTCTTTCAAATACTTTTGAGCTTCGACAGAGGGCAAAACACACTCAAGATCACTTCCAAAAACAGCATTCAGCATTTTCACATCTAGTGCATTTCTTTTGGAAATTTTTTAAGAAAATTTAGGATTGTTGATAACTAAGTTAGTTCAAAAGAGATGAAAAATCACCTTTTTATAAAGCAAGTTTATCTGCCCACGCTACACACACGTACCTGTCCACCTGCAAGGTTATCACTGATAAAGAATACGATTTTTGGGATCCGTGCAGTGAAGGAGTTATACTTTCTATACCCTGACCCTCTTGGTTTGGAATCTAAGTGAGACTATCAAGGAGCTCTGTAGTGGAAAGACGCTAACATCTGGGTCTTAGAATATTAGCAGACTGTATTAATGAAATTGAGGACACACACTAGAGGGTTTTTTTTTTTTAATAGAGAATAAATTAGGATTCTTTCCTCATGGCAATTAAGAATGGGCTTTTTATGTTAAGAGGATCAATCTGAAGTTTTTTCTATCTGATGAGAAGAGACACACCACACATGCTATATAATGTTACTTAATTCATTTCCAAGTTAAGTTGATTCTATCCCATTGCTCTGCAAATGAGTGGATCAACCAAAATTTTAATACCTCCCACCAGTATTTATTTTTAAATCTTTAAATATTTTTAGTACAGCTGCCAATATTCTGTAGAAAAGCAAGTGACAGAACCCGTATGCTTTTTTTCATTTGCTCCTTGCATAATTGTTCTTTTAATATTAACATGCTGCATGCCAACAGTGCACGTATCCTCTGCCTCTTATCTTGCGGTTTCTGGTTGAGATACTGCTTCCTCTCCTTCATGTCTGAGTGAGGGAGTTTAGTGTACACTGCAGAGCAGCCTGAACGAGAACCCTTCAGCCAACTAAACAATAATCTACTTGTTAATTTTCCAGCCCCTGCTTGAAAAAAGTAAACCTGGTTTTGACTTGAAAATGTGATCATTTTCAATCACCTGCCTAAGTGCAAAAACAAAAAAAAAACACAAGGAAAGGGTATAGCTGAAGGACAAGTGTTAGGGATTTTTTGTTTTTGCTTTCAAGATGCATGTTGAGCAGTTATTCAGAGATGAGATTGCAGAACAGCAAAAGGCAAGATGTCACGGCTTCCTCCTTGAGTACAGAGAAAGAAAAAGAAAACTTGTTCATGTCTGTGTGTGACTTCAGAAAGGACAAGACCATGTACAAAAATTATAGGATCCCTGAAAAAAGTAGAAAAGTAGAGGTTTCTTTGTCCGAGACTGGTTTGTAAGGGAAACTTTATCAATTTGTCCATAAAATAAGCAAAGATTAATTTAAAAATAAACCTTCTTGGTCTCTGTCTGAAATTAATGGATAAAGCATATTATGGCTCGACAGATTAAACTTTCCCTCTGCTAATGCATACAGGCCCTGCATCTCTTAAAACTTTCAACACATATTTCCTTGGCAGTCACTCACATCAACTTTCTTGATTAATGACATGGTCCTGATCAGATAATATCTACCACCTGCATTACTGCTCTCAGGTCCTTTCCGCCAAAAAGAGACTACTTTTTCTACTTTAATCCATTCATTGCCCTAAAACGTTTTTCTCAATAGTCTCCCAACTCTCCTCTCTCATCAAGCATTCATAACTTACCCCTTGGCTCGGATTGTCTCCCAACTCACTAGTGTACTCATATCATGACAAAATCCTTAACATACGGTGTAGTCTTCCATCCTCCCCCCCCCCCCTCCCCTGTGCTTCCAGATGCTTCTTCGAGTCTCTCACACATTTGGTCCTTCTTCACTCTAGTTATGAGCTTGGCACTGAGCAAGCTGGTCTACTCTATCCAAAAATCTACCTGTCCTTCAGATCCTATCCATTTACCTGGTTGGTAGAGCATTCATTAGGGCTCCTCACACTTATCTATACTCTTCTGAACACTAGCCTCCCCTCAGGCCAGGTTCGAGATTCCTGGAAGGCGGCATTGATCAATCCCATCTTGAAAAGCTTATTGTCTGGTCTCTCTGACTGAGCTGAAACTACTGTCCTCTCTCTAAGAACATAAGATGTGCCATACTGGGTCAGACCAAAAGGTCCATCAAGCCCAGTATCCTGTTTCCAGCAGTAACCAATACAGGTCACATGCTTTCTTGAATTTCTTGAGTGGAGGAGTGGCCTAGTGGTTGGGGCAAGGTACTTCAGGCCGGAAGGTCGGGGGTTCAAATCCCACTAGAGGACAGCAACCTTGGGCCGGAAGGACTGGGGTTTCTAGTCCCACAGGTGCTCCTTGCGGTCTTGGGCAAGCCACTTAACCCTCCATAGCCCCTGCTCCCTGTAATATAGTTATCTCCAAGTTATAATGCCCTGTTCAATGTAATTTCAGTTTGTTCAATGTAAACCGCACTGATGCAGAATAGCGCGGTATATAAGAGAATGTAAATAAATAAATAAATAAATAAATTCAGATGCAGTCTGTCTCTATTACTTCTCCCGGGAGACTATGCATCAACCACTCTTTCCATAAAGAAATATTTCCGCAAATTACTCCCGAGTGTATCCCCTTTCACCTTCATCCTATTACCCTTTGTCACAGAGCTTTCTTTCAATTGAAAGAGACTCTCTCCTCTTGTGCATTTATGCCACTGAGATATTTAAACATCTCTATCAAATCTCCCCTCTCCTGCCTTTAAAAAATGAAGTAAAGGTGTATTTTGGAAGAAAGTGCCTTCAAGTCAATGCTGACACCTGGCAACCCAGCAGCCCCTGGGTTTTTTTCTTTGCAAGGTATAACTGGAAGTAAATTGCCAGATGTTTTCTTCTGAGGCAATGGAAGGTAAAAAGGTGTGGTCTCCAGAACTGCACACAATACTGTAAATTAGATCTCAAAGACTTCCATTCCTCTATCCAGCCGAGCATCCTTCTGGCTTTCATCATTGCCTTTTCTATCTGTTCAGTCACCTTAAGATGATCAGAAACAATCACCCCCAGGTCCCACTTTTCATACAATGTCCACAAAGATCTGTCATATGAGAACATATTTATCATAGGCACATCTAAGGCATTTAGTACAAGCTACTATTTTTACTCATTTAGATTACTGCATTTACCTTTATGTAGGCTTACCACAAAGGGTGCTCCTTTGCCTACAAATTATATTGCACACAGTAGCCAAAATAATAGCGAAGGCAGCTAAATATGATAGTGTTACACCATTTCTGACTCCCCTTCACTGGTTACCAACATATGCCAGAATTGATTTTATGTTTTGTGTTTAACTGCTTACAAGCTTTAGCTCTGGCTTATTTGCAAAAGAGGCAGATGGTATCAAAGAGTCATTATAAGACAAGTTAGTTTTATCTAAACCATCATAGTTCTAGATTTATTTTTTTTTGCATGGTCGATATAAACATATTTCAAGGGTGCATTCCTAGCTTGTGGAATTCCTTGCCATTAGATTTGAGATCTAAATTAAATTTAGGGCGTCGCAGAAAGTTAAAAACTTGGGTACTCAACAGATTTTACGGCCTGCTTTGATAATAGGGTAGATTTCCCCCCCCCCCCCATAATTTGTTAGTCACTGTTTTGTATGTTAATTATTAATGAAGTCATTGATTTTTGATATGTCAAACATTAAACAAAATTTATATAGTAATATGTCCCTCTTTGTAATCTGCCTTGAGCCAAGTCTGCTTACGTGGAATATAAATGACAAACTACACTAAACCAGCATCGGTATTTTGATGACTTTTTTTCCTAAGTGTATTACCTCAACAAATTACCATTTTTCTACAAATACAGTAACGTGCTTACTACTTTTTGTCCTTACAGTTTTTAAATGTTCATGGACAATGCCATTAAATCTTACTTTCCAAAAGGCATTTAGAGAGCTGAAATAAAAAGCTCACAGTTCCACGTAGTGTAGTGCAAACAAGGAGCTGTTTGCTTCTCTTGGCTTCAGATAGACACTACTTTCACTCGCCCTAAAACATTGTCTTGGAGATGACAGATTTGAGCACGATCCATCAGTAGTAGTTATTGCACACTATAAACTTAATGGATCATTTTAAGGGGAGGCCTTTCAGGAAAAGACATCTGTAAGTGGAGTAAAGGAATAGTCTAATGGTCAGAGGAGGAGCTAAAAACCAGGGAAGCTCCGTTTGAATCGTGTTTCTACTCCTTGTGATCTTCGGCAAATCATTTAACTCTTCATTGCCTCAAGGGGATAGGAATCATGCCTGCTCTAGCTGAATGTAACTTGCCTTGAACTACTCCTGGAAAAGACATGAACTAAATCCAAAATCCTTCCCTTTCCTCCCTACAATTAATAAATTCAAATACAACATTTTCTACCATAAAAAAACAGTTCTCCATCATTAAGCAGTTCCCCAACCAACCTGCACTTCTTTCAGCCATGTCCAACTTTGTGGTGCTTTTTGTCCAATGACGTGAGCAGCTTTGACCACGTTCAACTATTCGGCGAGCTGTCATTTGCTTGTGGAACACGTGGAAGCTGTGAGGGTGGGGTGTGCAGTGCTTCAGTGGTTCGCTTCCACTAGAAAAAGAGTAGTTTCAGACCAATGGCAGTTGAAGCAGGAGGATTAAAAATTGGCTTTGCCAGACAGGCTTTTCCTGAGATGTAGAAGATGGGGGGGGAGGCGGCAGATTTTTAAGATGAGATTAATGTGATGTGTATGTCTTGGGTCTTGGGATAGACGTAACACTGGTCAACAAATTTTTACAAAAGTCATGTTACTGAAATAAAAAGTAATTTATCATCAATTTTTATATGCTGAACATGAATATGACAGTGAAATTGCAAAGTTGGCTCTAGCTTTTTGTAATCTACATGAATTAATGTTTACATCACAAAATGCATGTCAATAGTAAATATAATAGGCCTTCGGTTAATACCTGTAAAAAAAAAAGTCATAGACTACTTCTTAGATTTTTTCGCCTGTCTCTTGTACAGCTGTTCGGGAGCTTCTCTGGGGAGTGTCGAGCAGTAGTCAGCCAGTATTGTAGTGGACCATTTTCCCTGGTATCTTTGCTATATCGTTGCGATAACCCGGTGAAAACGTTCGCCCTGTTCATCACTAACCATACCACAGTTGTCAGGAAAGAAATCGAGATGGGAATCAGGGAACTGGATCTTTAAAGACATATTGCAGCCAAGTTTCTGATACTGCATCAGCATGTCTTCTACTAGTTCCTTGTAGTTTTCTGCCCTAACATTCCCGAGAAAGTTTGACACTAGGCAAAAAGCATTCCATGCTTGTTTCGCATCACCCTGCAGCAAGTTGTTGAACCAGTCATCTTTGAAGAGCTCTCAAATCTGAGGACCCACAAAAACTCCCTCTTTAATCTTTGCTTCGCTGAGTCGAGGGAATTTTTCATGCAGGTATCGGAAAGCCGGCGAAGGGCGGTCCATGGCTTTCACAAAGTTTTTCATCAAACCTAGTTTGATGTGAAAGGGTGGTAGCAGGATTTTGTGAGCCTCAACCAGAGCTGGGTGCTGGATATTCTTCTCTCCAACTGTTACATTTTGTCTGTGATTCCATTCCTTCCACAAGCAGTGCCAATCCCTTGCTTGGCTATCCCACTCACATAAGAAACACATGCATTTTATATATCCCTGCTGCAGTCCCATTAAAAGGGCAACTACCTTCAAGTCACCACAGAGGTGCCAGCTGTACTTGTTATAGTTAATGGAAGTCAGTAGATGCTTTAAGTTATCGTATGTCTTTCATGTGGATGGCATGCGCTACTGGAATAGATGGAAGACTGTTTCCATTGTTCAAAAGCACAGCCTTCAGACTCGGTTTTGAAGAGTCTATAAATAGTCTCCAGTCTT
Source organism: Ichthyophis bannanicus (assembly GCA_033557465.1). Taxonomy (NCBI): domain Eukaryota; kingdom Metazoa; phylum Chordata; class Amphibia; order Gymnophiona; family Ichthyophiidae; genus Ichthyophis; species Ichthyophis bannanicus. The sequence goes on along the minus strand of CM066049.1, from coordinate 109,013,209 downwards.
GTGGGTCATGAATGATTTTTAAGGCATTCATGAAGCTTTCAATATTGGAACAGAATACCAGATTACTTTCCTTTCTGAAGAAAGGCTCCAACTGCTGGTGGCGCTTTCGATATGGAGTAATGTTGACATCTTCTAGAAGATTCCATTGTTGGAGTCTTGATCCTAGCTATTCTGCCTTGTTCTTGGATAAGTCCAAATCATGAACCAGGTCATTTAGTTCTTCCTGTGTTATTCTGTGTGGAGTTGATAATGCTCCCAGTGAAAATCTGGGTCACTGTGTGCTGACGGACCAGGAGAAGAACAGGTCGGCTCATCCTTGTCCTTATCAGATGAATCAAGAGAATATTCTGATGGAGGTTTTGGAATAGGAAGTCCCTCACCATGTGGAACTGGTCTCAATGCAGACGGAATGTTTGGGTAGACTATGCTCAACTTCATTTGCTTCGCTTCGTTATTCTGCTGGAAAGAGGAGGAACCAAGTAGAAGAAACAGTCATTTATGTGGTTGCTTGGCTCTCTCCACACCATGGGGACTGCAAACGGCATTGATGGTCTTTTGCAATTCAACCACTGTGAAAGCTGTGTTGTACATGTAGCGCAGCATATATGCGGGGCCCAAGGCTTGTCTTGGTCACCAATCTTGCATCCAGGGGCGGCCCAAGGGGGGTGCGGGGCCATGTGCGGAGACTCGGTGTGGGGCCTCATTTGCATAAGTGGCCTTATTTGCATAAATATTTGCATGTTACCATACACTAACTTTTAGTAAACATGTCTCTTAATGAGTGTATGGATAAAGAAAGACTAAAAGATTTCTACATTACTATAATCCAGTGCCAACTGCCAGGCACATTAGGAACTACTACAAACGCTGCCCATTTAGAACCCATAGCAAACCTGCCATATCCTGACAGCATTACCAGGACTCTCAAAGCACCATACCCTACCTATCAAAAGGCAACACTCCAAACACTTTGAAATCCCCTACCCCCAACTCCATCCACACAGCATCCCCAGACTCACAAACACAAAGCCCTAAAATCTCACTCAACCAACCACACACAGACACCCACCACAGACACCCCAAAAAACACACGAATAAAAAAAAAAAAAAAAAAAATGGAAATAAATTCCACCACTCACACATGAATAACGAATGCTTCACCCTGTAATTCATTGTATATAACCTTTTGGTAAATAGTCATTGTAATAGTTTCGATAGTTCCTCGCCTCACTACCTGTAAAAAATTAGAAAATTTCTGCTCAATATTATAACACAGGAATTTATAAAAGTATACAAAATGTAAATAGTTCCGACAGTTTAATGCACTGTTACTCTGTATAAAGTTAAAAATCTCTGTTCCATGTAATGTATACAGCAGTATACAAATGTTTACTTGTTCCATGTAAACCACCCCTGATCTCTGGAAGGGGCGGTATAGAAGAAATAGATAGATAAATAAATAAATATTAAACCATTTCAGAGAATACTGGGGAAAGAACAAGTGGCAATGTCAAATAGGAATTACATAAACAGAATACCTCAGCTCAGTTACACATGCAGAACATAGACCATCACCAAACAAGGAATCACAATTTAGAAACAGGAAGGCAATAATTAAACTGGGAACCCCAAAAGCCAAACTTGGAATGTACAACAACACTGTAGAAATAAAACTATAAATTAATTTGGAAGTAGCGGTATACAAATCTATGCCACATAAATAAATAAATAAATAAATAAATTTCCTCTTGTACCAAACAAAAGCGCAGACGTTAATGATGCACATTTCCCAGAGCTTTCATATTCCAGTTAATAAATTCAAAATAGAGAGATATCTTTCTACCTTTTGTGCATTTTTTTTCAGTTGCAATTGCTCCAGCCACTTTCTTCTGGTTTCTTCATGTTATCTGCTAACTCTCCATCGTCTGCTGTCCATTTGTCCTTTCTTCTCTTCTAGTTTTTTTTCCCATTCTCTCTCTCTACATCTGCTTTAACATACTAATCTTTCTCCTTTTGCTCTTTCCTCATTCCTATTTCATCCACTCAAATTTTACCCCTCCATCCTCAATCCCCACTTACTCTCCCAATACCAGGCCAATTGTAGATTTTTCATCCCTCCCACACAAAATATTTTTCCCCTCTCCATTTTACTCTCCCAGCCCCATCCCATTCTAATCCTTCCCCAACATCAGCTCCCTTCTAGTTCCAGCCTCACCCAGCATCCATTCCCTTCTAGTCCCTGCATCAGCCCATTTCCAGTCCTAGCCCCCCATCAGCCCATTTCCAGTCCTAGCTCCCCCATCCATTTCCAGTCTGAGTCCCTTCATCAGCTCATTTCCAATCCTAGCCCCCCATCAGCCCATTTCTAGTCATTTCCTAGCCCCATCATCAGCCCATGTCAAATCCTAGCTCCCCTCCACTCAGCCCAATTCCAGTCCAAGCCCCCCCATGAGCCTACTTCCAGTTCTAGCCCCTCCATGAGTCCATTTCAATCCAAGCCCCCACCACAGCCCATTTCCAATCTTAGCTCCCCCCAACAGCCCATTTCCAGTCCTATCCTAGCTGCTCCATCAGCCCATTTCCAGTCCTAGCTCCCTTCCCTCACAGCCCATTTCCATTCCAAGCCCCCTCCCCATCAGCTATTTGCAGTTCAAGCCCCCCCTTCCACTCAGCCCATTTCCATTCCAAGTCCCCATCCCCATCAGCTATTTGCCGTTCATGCCTCCCCTTCCACTCAGCCCATTTCCAGTCCTAGCAACCCCCCAACCCATTACCAGTCATAGCCCCCCCATCAACCTACTTCCAGTCCTAACCCCCATCACCCCATTTTCAGTTTATGCCCCCCCTATAACCCATTACCAGTCCTAACCCCATCAGCCCATTTCCAGTCAGCCCCCCATAGCCCATTGCCAGTCCTAACCCCCACATCATCACACAGACCATTACCAGTCCTAACTATATCAGCCCACCTCAAGTCCTAACCTCTCCCCATCAGCCCATTTCCTGTCCTAGCCCCCCCATAGCCTATTACCAGTCCTAACCTCCCCATCACCCCATTTGCAGACAGCCCCCATCAGCCCACAGCCCATTACCAGTCCTAACCCCCCGTCAGCCCACAGCCCATTACCAGTCTTAACCCCCCATCAGCCCACAGCCCATTACCAGTCCTAACTCCATCAGCCCACCTCAAGTCCTAACCCCTCCCCATCAGCCCATTTCCTGTCCAAGCCCCCCCCCCCATAGCCCATTACCAGTCCTAACCCCCCATTACCCAATTTCCAGACAGGCCCCATCAGCCCACAGCCCATTTCCAGTCTTTACCCCCCATAGCCCTTTACCTGTCCTAACCCCCCCATAACAGCCCACCTCAAGTCCTAACCCCTCCCCATCAGCCCATTTCCTGTCCTAACCCCCCCCCCCCCCAACCCATAGCCCACCTCAAGTCACGTCCTAAACCCCCCACATCGGCTCAGGGAAATTTAAAAAAAAAAAAAAAAAAGCTGGCTGTTGCGCGGCAGAATGGAGTGTCCCGTGGGGCCCCCTCTGCCCGCTGAGCCCCTCTGCAAGGGCTTTCAGATTCGCAAAGGGAGAGTGTCTCCCTCGCGTCTCTGTTAAGCCCACAGGGGCTAATGGGAAATTTCCTATCAGCCCCTCGCGTCTAAAGGGGCAGATGGGAAATTTCCCATTAGTCCATGTGGGCTTAACAGAGACGCGAGGGGGACACTCTCCCTTCGCGAATCTGAAAGCCCTTGCAGAGGGGCTCAGCGGGCAGAGGGGGCCCCGCGGGACACTCCATTCTGCCGCGCAACAGCCAGCTTTTTTTTTTTTTATTGAATTAAAAAAAAAAAAGCAGAATGTTCTTTGCACGGGGCCCCCTGAAACGCGGGGCCCTGTGCAAAAAACATTCTTGCTCAATGGACGGGCCAGCCCTGCTTGCATCCAAAGTAAAGATGATATGCCTTCTTCAGTTGAGAAGTGATACTTTTCTTCTGGTTGGCAAATGTCACTTCCCCACAAATGTAGCAGAAATTGTCAACGGTATTAACGCACTTTCGCGGCATTACTGTTCTGTATTGTACCTAAATGGCTAAAATTATATGATTAATAAAATTACATGTAACAGTAGCTTAAATTGTCTCGCACACAGTCTGAAATATTTTAAATGCTCAACCTTTCCGACTGCGTATAGTACACTGCTGACGTCAGATGGCTTCAGCAGCCGTCTGGCAGTAGTATTGCATTGCATCAGAAAATGATGCAATCAACTCTGGATGATGTGTGCATGCTGGTATTATGCAATGTGATGCAATATTACATCATTCAAGGCTTATTTCGGATGTTGTAGATGTCCTACTGGATAAATTTACACAGTGAAACGTCAAAAATGAACTACATGCAAAATCTTTAAAACGAGAGCCAATAACATTTTTTTAATGTTATATTCGTGTTCAGCTCACCAAGATACTACAGATTAGGGCCTTTTAAAGTCAGTAATGATTTCAATGTTGACCAGTGAATTTGCAAATTGAAATACATTTTTTAAAAGATGTTCTTATACCTTCCTACCTAGTCGAGAAAGCTCTCCTTATTGGTAGCTGTTTGCTTAATCATTAGTGATGCTAATTATTCTTCAGTTATGTACATTCCTCTCTGTAAAGTACTATTTCTTATATTCGTGTATTATCTGCCAATACAGCTGATGGCTGTTTTAATGTATTCTATTTAGAACAGCTATTAGATTGTAGTGTTTTTTGCATACAAACAGAAAGTATGTCTGTCTCACTTCTATCTACTAAACATCCTTTAAAACAGATAGTAAAATTAAAATATTAAAGATTCCATTATAGGATATATTTTAAGCTTGTGTTTTAGCCACGTTTTCAGTCCCACATCTTAGGGGGCACCAGGAACATAATGTGCTACTTGCAATTTGTCCTAGGAAAGGCAGAACTAAAGGATTACATTACAATAAGTAACAGATTCTTAGCAAGCCAACTTGGTGGCCAAATGGTCAGCTCTTTTATAGCTGGATAGCATTAGGTGACCCTCGCCTAATTTGCATGTATCAGTGATGGTTAAGAACTATGCCATCTGTAAACTAACTACTAGTAGGATCTCCCAAGTTAGAAACATAGAAGTGTGACGACAGAAAAAGACCACATGGCCTATCTAGTCTGTCCTTCCATATCAACAAGTTGACAGGTCTCAGCTGAGGTGCCAGTCTAAAATGAACCACCCATGTGGGCAGCAACAGTATAGGATGGTGTTGGCCTTGAAAGACTAAATGTTTGCCAGGCCTTTCTTCTATGAAGGCAATGCCAGTGTTGGTGCTGTTATCGCAATCTACCTCTGTATCTTGCCATGAAAACCCAGTGGATAATCACAACAAAACCAATTGCAGTATAGTGCTGGAAGAAAAGCCCCATCAGGTTGGAAGGCATTCAATGAGCTACAGTGGAACAGCCGAGGACTCTTTTTTAGGGTAAAGCTAGTATTTATGATGTGGTCAGAACAAAGCCCTTGGGACATCTGATTGCTGATATAGATGTGCTTGGAATGAGAATCAGAAGCTGCAAATGTGTCTTATGAATTGGGACATGGAATGTGCAAAGGATGAACCAAGAGCTAGAGGTGGCCAAGAATGAAATGGAATGTGCAGTTTGATTTGTTGGGTGCCAGTGAACTAAAATGGACTGACATCAGGCATTTTAAATCTGATGATCCTATGGTATATTCTTCCAGAAATGAAAGACAAAGAAGAAATGGTATTGCATTTATAAGAAAACGTTTGCTAGAACTGTAATGAAATTCAATGCAGTCGGTGAATGCTTAATTTCTATTCATCTACGAGGAATGCTCATCATCATAACTATTATTCAGGTACATACGCCAACAACAAATGCATAAGAGGACAAGGTTGATCAGGTCTATGGACAAGTTCAAGCTGAAAATAGACAGAACATGCCCACACGGCATCCTGATACTCATGGGCAACTGGAACACAAAAGTTTATTTATTTTACCTCTTTTCTATACCGCTCTAAAGTCAGCTCGGTTTACAATTAACAGCAGGTTTGTACAGTACAGGCGGCTCCCATACTGGACTTACAAAAAAACAGTCAGTCAGTGAATAGGTGTGTTTTATTTATTTAACAGTTTTTTTCTATATCGCTTTTATCCAAGGCAGTTTACATCAAACATCATAACAATTACAGAGGAATCGTTTTACATTGAACAAGTGTTATAACTTGGAGATAAATGCGAGAAACATTATGTAAGGGGAGCAAACTATTTATATGTAGAGAGGTCTATGTTTCATGGGGAGGAATGGTTGGTTCGGCTTAGGTGTCCTATGTGATATTTTAGCTTCTAATCATGTTTTGTCATTAGAGTGGAGTGGAGGAGTGGCCTAGTGGTTGGGGCAAGGTACTTCAGGCCGGAAGGTCGGGGGTTCAAATCCCACTAGAGGACAGCAAGGACTGGGGTTTCTAGTCCCACAGGTGCTCCTTGTGGTCTTGGGCAAGCCACTTAACCCTCCATTGCCCATGTTCCCTGTAAAATAGTTATCTCCAAGTTATAATGCCCTGTTCAATGTAATTTCAGTTTGTTCAATGTAAACCGCACTGATGCAGAATAGCGTGGTATATAAGAAAATGTAAAAAAAAAAAAAAAGAGCCATAGTATTCTCTGAATAGGTGTTTTTTTAGTTTGGTGATTGATTTTGCTGCTCTTATGTTATCTGGTAGTGAGTTCCACACTGATGGAGCATACAAGAAGAATGCTCTGTTGCTGGTGTGCTGTGTGGTTTTGGTCCTGAGCGGGTGGATGTTCAGGAGGTTCTGATGGGAGGCCCTTCTTGGTCTTGTTCAGTAGGTTGTTGTGATCAGCTCTGAGAGGTAGGGAGCTGAGAGGTTGTGAAGTATCTTGAAGGTGGTAGTGATGGTTTCGTATTGGAAAATACAAGTTAATAAAAATAAAAGTTGGAAAATATAGGCTTTCTCCAGCTCTGTTTCTGTTGCCAAGCCCATAAAATTCCACAAGACCAATCTATTCATCTCAAATGCCTTCTTTCAGCAACACAAGAGGTGATCGTACACATGGACATCACCCCATGGATTGTACAAAAATCAAACTGGTACTAGAAGCAGCATAGAAAAATGAGGGCAGATAAAGACCATACGGCCTATCCAATCTGACCTTACATATGAATTTCTAAGTTGTACAGTCCCTTTTTCCCCCCTTTGAGATCCTGTGTCTCATGCTTTCTTGAATTAGATATAGTCCTTGTCTCTACTACCTCCACTGGGAAGCTATTCCATACATCTACCATTCTTTCTGTAAAGAGAGATTTCCTCAGATTACTCTCAAGTCTATCCCCTTTCATGTTCATCCTCTGCTTCTCATTGCAGAGCTTTCTTTCAATTAAGAGGTTCTCCTCCTGTGTACTTATGCAACATAGGTATTAAGTGTCATTTTTTCCCCTTCCCCACCTTTCTTCCAACATATATGTATTCTTCCAAAGTATGCATACTGAGATCAAACTTAAGTTTTCCTTGGAAGCTCAAATGACAAGACTTTGATTTTCATACTTTGGACATATCCTTCTTAGAGGAAATTCATTAGAGAAAGACATCATGCTTGGCAAGGTTGAAGGTCAATGCAAAGAGGAAGACCAGAATGTGATGGTTCGATAGAATGGTACCCATAGTTGTTGCTGTTGTGGTGTCAAAAATAAGTCACCTGACTGAAGATCGAATACAGTAGAGGACAACTATCCATAGTTAGCACCTAAATAAATACAGCAAGATAGATAAGTAAATAAATAGCAGGTGGGCAGCAGCATTGGGTGACTTTTCAACAACAAACTAGCCAGTGTTTTTTATGAGTTGCATACTAGCTAGTTTGTGGTTGAAAATTTGCTAAAGTTAAGTGTCCATCTTTAGTTAGCTTTCTAAGTTAGCCTCTTATTTTTAATTAGACTTCTAAATGTAGCTAAGGCCTCAGAGGGTCATTTTCAAAGTCTTAGTTGTGATTTGGATGTCCGAATATGTTGCAGATGCCATTTCACAAATGACATTTAGAAACCGGTGCAGAGAAGTCCAAGTAGGCAGGGGGCATGGTGGAGGTGTCTGGAGAGGTTCAACAAACTTAGACGTCTCCATTTGATTTTAGAAACGTCAGGGATGTCTGCAGGAACATCCACATTTAGACCTGCTCCAGGCACGAATAGGCATCAGGAAAGTGCTTTTTGTGGCCTTAAAACATCCAAAGTGTGTAAAGATGATGGAGAATTAAGTCACTAGCCTAAAATCACAAAAGCCCACACTTGGAACCTTGGCCACCTTGTTCCTAACCCAGTATTTCAATCATTAGGCTATTAGATGTCCTTGTTCTGGGGGACGTCTATGTCAATATTTCCATAGACATCCATATTGGGCACATCCATGTTTCTGAAATCGTGCCTGCTTATTTTCCCCCAGATGTTCTGGCTTTGACATTCCAGGTTGCACTTGCGGGTCCTTTGTAAAACGTGCCTTTTAAATGTACTAAAAGGCACCACCATATTAACATGCTTTAATGGTATGTTATTTACCACAAATCCGATTTTATGCAATGGGACCAATTTATTATCAATACGCATTGAAGTGGTAGCACGGTTTAATAATAATTGAGCCTTGAACTAGCTACTCTTTGTGCATAGGAATAAGCACATAACTTAGCATGCTATTTCTGAACATTAGCATTAAGTAGCTCATCTGCTCTCCAACCCAATCATACCCCAAGCCAGCCTAGAATTTGAGTGGCTTTGCAGGTTTAGATTTTCAGTTTATTGGATAGTTTAAGTAATAGTGTTTGATATCTAAAATAGTATCTCTCTTAATTATATAGCAGTAGCAAGAGATACCACCATTTGTGAAAATAAATGAAGGTCCTACCCCACAAAAGCATAAAATTGAAGTCATTTTGCTTTATAAATAAGTCTTTCCATCTAAACTACAACTTGGAATAATAAATTGTGTTCTATTAGTTGTGTAGCATAGGAAGCAGATGTAGAACAGTTTAGGTATAGGCATGTGTGTAAGCACTTCCTACTAGACTTTTTTCACTAATGCAATAAGGAATATATATATATATATATATATATATATAAAAAAATCAAAGTAAGAGACATGGGGTGGTGGCAGTTAAAACCCTAACTACCTTATTGGGCAGACTGGATGAGCTATTTTAGTCTTTATCAACTATCATCTACTGTGTGACAGAGTAATACATGTATGCCTTTCTGTGTTGGACAAAGTAGTATGGTTGCTGGGCTAGTCTATTTTAATGGTTGATAAAATAAAACAAAATTATATATTTTTTTCCCTCTTCCCGCTATTCCTCCTTTTATGCCCTTCTCACTGATCTGTCTCTTTGTCAGCATGTCTCTTTCCCCATTCATTCTGCTGGCCATAACTTGGATCTTGTGATTTCATCTAGCACCTCCCCCTTTACCCCCTCTGCCTTGTCCTCCTTCCCAGTCTCTTGGTCTGATCATTTCTGTCATCTTTTTCATATTAACCTTCCCACTACCTTGCCTCCCCAACAACTGTCCCTCTCCCCCTCAACTCATCGCATCACCCCCAATACCCTCCAACAGTTTCCCTCCTCAAATACCCTCTCTTCTCACCTGATTTCCACAGTTTGCCTCCCAACCTTCAGGTTCAGATCTGGAATACCACTCTTTCCTCAGCTCTTGATGCCCTTCTTGCCCGACCCCTCACCCTCACCGACCTGGCCATCATCCCTGGTTTATTTCTCCACTGTGCTCGTCTCTGCTGCGCTGAACACCTATGGCGCAAATGCCCATCTGAGGTCTCTCTCATTTCCACTACTGTCACTCTCAATACTGTTCCCTCATCAGTCTGGCTTTTGTCTGGGACACAGCACTGAAACCATTCTCATCTCCCTCCTCAACGAACTTCACTCCTCCCATGACCAGGGTCAGTATTCCATTGTAGTTTCCATCGATCTGTCCTCTGCCTTCGACCTTGTGGATCATCACAAACTCCTCACTCATCTCTCCGATGCTGCCCTCGATGGTTCTGTGCTTAACTGGTTCCGCTCTTTTCTGTCCACCAGTTCTTTTTCAGTCTCCTCTGGTATCTCCTCCTCACCCAGCATTCCTCTTTCCTGTGGTGTCCCCCAAGGCTCCATCCTTGCCCCCCCCCTCACACTTCTCATCCAACAGCATTGCATTTTCACATACCATCACGTGGATGACATCATCCTCTTCCATCATACCGACCCTATTGCCCCTGATATTATCCCCTTCAATGCTTGTCTTTCCTCTTTCAGTACCCGATTAACCTCAAAATTTCTCAATCTCAACCTGGACAAAACTCAAGCCATCTGGTTCATGTTTGGTAGCCTTATCCCTGCCCTTTCACCCTCTTTCCTCTTCCTACAATCACTTTGGTCCCTTCCTTATGTTACTTAGGTGTTACTTTGGACTCTGTTATGACATTCCATGACCATTTATCATCAATAATTCACCATTCCTTCTGCTCCCTTTGCCAGATCCGTGCCATCGATTCTTTCCTCCCCACTTCCTCCTTGGTTACCCGTCTCCTCTCCTTAGTTATGAGCAGGATCGATTATTGTAACATTGCTTTGGCTAGCCTCCCCCAGTATCAATTACGAAGACTCCAACTGTTATAAAACACTGCAGCCTGTCTCATCACTCTTGCATCCTGCAACGATCATGTCACCCCTCTTCTTATTCACCTCCATTGGCTCCCTGTCTCCTACCATATCCAATACAAGGTCTTAACTCTTGTTCATAAAGCCATCCACTCTGGTTCCCCCCAATATCTCTCCAACCTGGTTCATCTCCATGCCCCCCCCCCTCTACTTTCTTTGCCACATTCACATCAACCGTATGTTCCTCCTCCCCCCCCCTTCTCTTGCACACCTGGAATCCACCAAAAACTCAGCCTTCTTTTTTCTTGGCCCTAAACGCTGGAACTCTCTCCCTCCAGACCTTAGATTGGAACTCTCTTTCAACAGATTTAAATCTCTTCTTAAGACTCATCTCTTCTGTTCTGCTTTTGATATCCATGTCCCCCCTACATCCAGTTGAGAATCCTGCCCCTCTCCTCTCCTTGCCTCCTCTGTCCTTTTTACCTTGCCTTCTCTCTCCTTCCTCTATTCTCACCTTTCCTGTCGTAACTATGGCGTTCCTTTCCTTTTCCGGCAGTCTGTTTTTACGTATTGCAAACCTCTGATGTTTTTACTGTAAAGTGGTATATCAAGAGCCGAATAAAGATATTGACCTGACCTGCGGAAGTAGATTTTAACTTTTAAAAGTTAGTCGAAAACTGTGTTAAGTTAGTTCAGTAAAAAAGTATCATGGTATATTCTTTTTTTCTATTTTATCAGTCTGTGTTCCACTCTGGTGTAATCGGTTGCTAAAGACTTAGCACCATAGATCAGTCTGACCCTCACAATATGGAAAAGTATTCATAGATGCAGTGTTGCAATCCTATAGATAGAAATATATCCATGGCTACCTTATGTTTACTAATTCAAGTTCTGTTCCCATCCAGTCTCATTTTAGATATGGAAGGGAAGAAATCTGGGTTTTGAATACTGACTTAATGAGTTCTCACTCCTTTTATCCTATGATGCCTAAACATTAACTAGCATTAGGATTTCCCACTGATAATTGGTTCCTATCCATAAGGCATGTTGCAGCCAGCATTCATTCTTCGCAGCTGGAATTCCAAGTATTCCCAGCCAGCAGGTGCCTACAGTCAAGCAGCCCTAATAAAATAGCTCTCAGAATGACATAATCCCAGTTCTGATTGAAAAGAAATTCATTAAAAGGGTCAACCAGTGGAGCCACTAGAATGTCCCCAGGTTCCCTCAGTATCCTTGGATGTATCCCATCCGGACCCATCGCCTTGTCTACTTTTAGTTCAGCTAGTTCCTCATGAACAATTTTTATAAGATTGTTCGTGAGGAACTAGTTAAACTAAAATTAGACAAAGTGATAAGTCTGGATAGGGTACATCCAAGAATACTGAGGGAACGTGGGAACATTATAGTGGCTCCACTGTCTGACCTTTTCAGTGCTTCATTGGAGTTGGGAGTGGTGCTAGAGGACTGGAGAAAGCTGCATGTGGTCCCTTTACACAAAAGTGGACTTAAGGATGACATTGAGAGCTACAGGCTAGTTAGTCTAACCTCTGTGGTTAGAAAATTATTGGAAAGGTTACTAAAAGAATAGTGAAGTTTCTGGGGTCCAGTGGATTACAGGATCCAAGGCAGCATGGATTCACCAGAGGCAAGTCTTGTCAGATAAATCTGATTGATTTTTTTGGCTGGATGACCAGGGAGTTGGACAGAGGGAAAGCCCTAGATGTAGTGTACTTAGATTTCAGTAAAGCCTTTGACACCATTCCGCACAGGTGATTTATAAACAAACTGAGCACCCTAGAGATGGACCCTAAAGTTACTGATTGGATTAGAAATTGGTTGTGTGGGAGATGACAAAGGGTACAGGTCAATGGAGCTCACTCTGAGAAGGAGGTTACCAGTGGTGTGCTGCAGGGATTTGTCCTTGGTCTGATTCTTTTTAACATCTTTGTTAGTGCTATTGCAGAAGGACTGTCGGGTAAGGTTTGCTTGTTTGCGGATAATACCAAAATCTGCAATAGAGTAGACACCCAGTAAGGAGTAGATAACATAAGGAGGGATCTAGCTAAGCTTGAAGACTGGTCTAGAATTTTAATGCAGGGTCATGGATTTGAGCTGCAAAAAATCCAAAGGAGTGGTACAGAATAGGGGATGAGGTACTTCTGTCCACAAAAGAAGAGCAGGACCTAGGTGTGATTGTGTCTGATCTTCAAGTAGCTAAACAGGTAGAAAAGGTGACTGACAGCCAGAAGGATGCTTAGGTGTATAGGGAGAGGACTGGCCAGCAGAAAAAAAAGGAGGTGATAATGCCTCTGTATAAGTCTCTGGTGCAACCTCATTTGGAGCATCGTGTGCAATTCTGGAGACAGCACCTTGAAAAGGATAAAAGCAGGATGGAGTCTGTGCAGACAGTGGCTACTAAAATGGTTATTGGTCTTTGTTATGAAGCATATGAGGATAGACAAAGATCTTAAGATGTATACTTTAGAGGAAAGGCGGGATAGGGGCGATATGATAGAGACATTTAAATACCTCCATGGCATAAATGCACAGGAGGGTCAATTGAAGGCAAGCTCTGCTACGAGGGGACATAGAATGAGAGTGAAAAGGGATAGACTCAAGAATAATATGCAGAAATATTTCTTTATGTTAAGAGTGGTAGATGCGTGAAATAATCTGCCAGTTGAGGTGATAGAGATGCGGACAGTATCCAAATTCAAAAAAGCATGGGACAAACACAGAGGATATCAACTATTGTGGTTGATATGGAAGGGCAAACTAGATAGAAACATGACGGAAGAAAAAGACCATATGGCCTAAGTTTCATTTCTAAAGAACGACCCAAAGCAGTCATTTTTACTAATCAAGAAGGATTTTTCTGGTAATTTAAGTAAAGAACCACCCTAAATATTTTACAAGCATATTCTTCTGTGTCTCACAGAGCTGCACTTTTTACACTCATTACTGCAAAAAATATTCATTTTTGGTGAAAGTAGTTTGGTTGCCATGTTAGTCCACTTTAATGGGTAACAAATTAAAATAAATAGAGACAAATATGATCAGAAGGCATTTGTGGAGCCTTTGTCCATCTTTGTCCTTTTCTCCTTGTCCCTGATGAAGCCTCCTACTGGTTCTATTACAGTTTATGGCTTGCACAGGTTATGGGACAAACCAACAAAATAGCCACTGCAACAGGTAAAACATTGTTTTCCCTAGAAACCCTAGCCAGGCCATTATCTGTCTTTGTAATTAGAAAGTGTAGGATTTGTATGATTGTGTAATCTGTTTGTACACTTGTTTGAATGAAAAAACAGAATGTAAATTCTTAAATTAAAATTTGGGAAAACCTGCATCATGCTTAGAGTTGCAAACAACTGCTAATCTGCCACAACCTTTCAATGGTGGATGTCCAGGGTGTTCAGCAATGCTGTTGGCCCATCAGCAGGCAAGATGATGCTGTCATGATGGGCAACAAGGAAGGGCCAAGGACCCTTGCCTCGCATGCTGGCTTTATGAAGAAATCAAAACTAACAAGGTTCATAAATAAAGGCTCATTTGGAGCACAGCATATATATTACATATTGTTTTCTGAGTCTCTGCTTATTGCTCCTCTCTGATCGGCACCAGTAGATAGCAATGTTGTATAGTGATAACAAGGAGCTGGAAAGAGCGAGATAGTGTACAAGGAGATGGTCCTTGATGGAAGATGCTGAAAAGGTCTGTTGCCCAGGATGTCCAACTTTTTCTTCCATGTCTAACTATGTTAGTGCTTTGGAACAGGAGAGGGAAAGCAGTGGGAGAAAGATGTTTGCAAGCCTTTTGGTGTTTGGTTTTCATTAAACAGCATCGCCAGACTCTGATTTCACAGAAGTCACCAAAGAATGAGGAACACTTGAGTCACCAGTGTGTAATTTTTAATGTTGACCAGGAACAGACACCCACTCAAACACACGTGCGGTTGACAAGACAGCTGAAATAACTCCTAGAAAGCGAGAGAAACTAGCCTGAGAAAAAGAATAAGTGTTCTGCTATAAGAATGATATCAAGGACTGGAGCGTGTTCAACCAGTGAAATTGCTAGATTGATGGCTAGTATTAAAATAAAATCTAATGTAAAATACAAAATATGAAAATTCATAGGTGCTTCTTAAATTAAGAATATTGATTTATGCTGGGTAATTCTGGTGAGCCAGGCAGTACACATGATGTGGAAATTTAGCCAAGATGCCAGAATGAGTAACCCGTTTCTTATAAAAATAAACTAGACTCTTCAATACATATGAAAGCAGACAGAGACGTACTTTAAAAGGATTATACATCAGACAATAATGCTAGGGCATTCATTTTATACCAGTCAAGAGAGACAAGCAGCTCCCCACCCCATATGCTACACGCACCAGTGACTAGTTCTCCTTGGACATTTCTCAGCAAACAGTCAACCAAGCCCAACTTCTCTTAGGTTTTGGGGAACATTAATATGATGCATAGGAGCCAACTTTTCAAAATGATAACAAGTGCTAAACGCAACACAAATTACCCCTCCCTGGCCACAGTGAAGGAATTTGCTTAATACTGAGGTTGCTCAAGCACCCACAAAGCTGACAGTGGATTGGGAGTGAGGTTCATGACTGTCATGGCATGCACACAATTAACCCATGTGGAGAAATTGCCCCCGACACTTGTGATACAGCGGTATTCGCTTAAGGTCTTCAAGGGTTGCGAACTGTTGAGATTGTCATAGAGTGGAGGTAGTACGCATAAAAATATCTCATGTATATTCTTCAGGGATACCATGAAAACCTCCATCTTTTGAGGGCCTTGAGACTTATCAGTGAATCACACTGGCAAAAGAACCGCTACATACACATTATCACTTAGTGTCGGTCAACAACCAGTACTACCCTGGGCCCCACAAAATAACCAGTTCACATTTTATTTATTTATTTATTTCTCTTATATACCGTGCTCTTCAACATCAGCGCGGTTTACATGGAACATTTAGGTTTTACGGTGGGGTTACACATGTGATGTACATGCACCTAACTATTTATGCGCTACAGTCCTCTCCTCCAAGTGTGCTGCAGTGACACTTATGTACAGTATGATGTACAAGCACATTCAAATTTTAGTTTGTTTTACATTTATTATTGTTTTCATTATGGTTGTTTATTCTGTGCCATGAATAGCAGGGATGGACATCCCAATGGGACATCCATCCCTACTATTCATACCTGCTCCTGCCCCCAACTAACTTCTCTGCCGGTTGTGCAGGGAAGTTAGATGGGGACGGGGAATGGGTGGCCTGAGGGTGGAGTCTGGACAGGCAGTGGGCAGTTGCTGGCCCTGGATGTACAGGGCCGATTCTAATGTTGGCCCTGTACATCTAGGGCCAGTAACATGTGCAGGGAAGTTATTGCACCTCTGAGGTGTGTGGGGTTTTTTTTTTCATTGCCTGGGGCATGGATGGAGCATGTGGTCCAGGGGACATTCCCCACAGCTCGACCCTGGCCTTAGGAGGCCAGATCAGGTGTCGGGCTGTGAGAGAAAACCCTTTTTCAGGCAGCTGGCATCGCAGCTCCATTGAAGAGCCTTGACTGAGTTAGCTGGGGACAGTCCTGCACATGCAGGCCAGACTGAATCTTAGTCCTGGCCTGCAGGACTGTTTGCGATTCTGATCCCGTGGAGCTAGACGTGCCCCGCAGGATCAGAATCATGATCCCCCTCTGTATGTCCGGTTCAGACCAGACATACAGAGAGGATCTACGTCCGACAGAATCGAGCCCTATATATTGTACTGTGACAGTATGGTATTGTACTCCGCTTAATGATATTCTATAGGTAGACTATAAATAATAAATGAAATAAAATGAAAATTGTTCATTAACCCATAAACAGTTAATTAGCTGGAAGACAACAGGATTGTTTAGGTCCATTACATTTATCTGCCCATCTCACTCACAATGTAGCAACAATCTTTTGAATTATCTAATCAGAAGATGTTTGTAACAGTCTTATTTAATGTTGTCATTTTATTTCCACCGCTACCCTGGAGAATTTATAAGACCCTCTTACTGCTATGACTACTAAGCCATACACACACAAGAGACTGTTCCTGCTCCATGGAGCTTATAATCTGTCCAGAACCCAGCTGTAAAATGCATAGGGGACCAACATGCTGTTCCTCCTCTCTTATCTTGAAATCTTAATTACTGTCAAGCCAGTGACTGTTTAAATATTTCTATACCACTTCCCCAGATCAGCTGTCCGGAATGGCTTAGAACAATAGAAAACATAGGAAATAAAGGAAACAAAGAACCAAATAATGAACCAACACAAAGCGATTGTCAGTAGTCAGCAAGACACTACACATTCCCAATGCCCAAAACTTTCCTCAACCTGCAGTGCAGAGCCAAAACACATCAGTGTCTCATCTTCCCCTGCAAATGCTGATGAGCGAGAGCATACTATTTATTATTGTATTTATTTCGATAGCGCCTTTCTCCGGGTCAAGGCGGTTTACATAGAACAATTGCAGATGCATTTTACCAGTGGCGTGAAACTATGTTCAACATGCAAACAAGACCCTATGGGATCTTTAACCATCTATAGACTAGTGTTTTTATGAAACTACCATAAGCAAACAAGACTATGTACAGGTTATTGCTGTGTATCATGTTTGATTCTTGTGTTGAAATGTTCCATGAATAGATGTGTTTTCTGAAGGTCTTGGGGTCAGCAATGAATCAGAGCATGCGGTAGTCAGTTCCATATGAATGGTGCATATAACAGAAATGCCCTTTTGCAGGGGTGCTGGTTTGATTTGTCCTGGAGTAAGGAGTGGTCAAGGTGTTTATTGTGGATGTTTGTCTGTTTCTTTGATACTACAGCTTGAATAGCAATTGCCTTTCATAGTGGATGCAATGATAGTGATATACATTTGGACATGTTCTGGAACCAAAGTGTGGCATATACTGTCAGATTTGTATGCTGTTCAGATGTGTCAGGGATCTTTTCCATTGTGGAGAGTAATTTTATAGTCGGGCATCCCAGTTAAGGCAGCCAAAATGTACCTATGTTAAGCCTATTTTATAAAAAAAATTGTGTGCTTACTTTATAAAGTACTAGTATCAGTGGCCAAAAATGCACCTTAATTTAAGATACAATCACAGCAGCCCTAGAGCCGGTGTAAATGACAGAACCTATATTTTGCAAGTATGCTTATAAATTATAGTGTATTATAATTACCCACATACTTCCATGCTGCACCCAAACTCTGTTCCTGAGCACACCCACAGTGAATGTACATGCCATGAAATTAGCATGAGCACTTTACATGCTAGGCATGACTTTATAAGAGGCCATTTATGCACATAAATGACTAAAATACCTCTTTATAGGTGTCTGTTTCCACCCATAATAGTAGGTGTCCCTATAAAACATTTTGGGAGTAATGTTATAAAAAGATAACATGGTCTTTTATACATATCCTGACGCACTCTTAAAACATGAGATAGGCACAGGGGTTCATGAAGATTGAGAGGAATAATCTACAAGACTCTCCATGACTGCTTAGCAGACTGTAGAACCGGTGAGGAATTAGCATTCTGGTTGTATGCATCCTCACCTTCCTCCTTGCTCTGTCCACTAAGAGATTTGGCTTTTTAAGCACATTTGAAATCCATTCACGACATACATTCTATGACATGTTGCAACCAGCCTACAGGATACATGCACTATATATTTTTTGGACTAGTTGATCCCGTCTGGTTTTTACCCCATCACATACATGGGCTTTTACGTTCCAAGGGAAATCAGAACAGCAAGTCCAGATATGAGGAGGGAAGGAAGACAGGAGGATAAAATTAAAACTGGATCAACTGTCCTGAAAAATCGGTGAACTGTACAGCAGCACCATTACCTGAAGCATTAAGTATGGCTTATTACATTTGATATACAGTCAAAATATATCTAAGGGGTTTACAGTTTGAATAAAAATATAGAACAAATCAAAATTATACAAATACTGTAAATATAATAAGACAATATAAGAATATAGGAAATATGTAAGATGATCAGCGGTCTAAGGGGCCAACTTTCCTTAGCATTGGAGTTCTCTGCTGGGAAGACTGCCAATCATAGTTGCTCCAAACTTCACACAATGCAGCTTTTGTTCAGGCTGTAAAGTTGGGTAAGCCTTCATTACTGTTTGGAAGCCAAGAATTGCAAACCTCGATCAGCTTATGGTAGTCCCATCACATCTGTGTGAGCCCTCTGAATGCAAATAGAGGTATACACTCATCTTTCAACCCACACTCAAACAGGCAAATGCCTTTTGTCTTCACGCCATTAGCTTTCATAGGCTTCAGGGAAACGGATGCTTCAATAAGCATTGACGTTATCCAAAAGCATGACGGTAGGCTGGTATACCAGAATTTATAAACCTTGCTGGGAACTGCAGGTGTTAAGGTTGGCAGTGGAAATAGATGGAGGCAGAACAAGTCTCCAAGCACATTTGCCTTGGAATAGCACTGAAACAGACAAGGTGGAGTTATGGGGCTAGCCCAGTGAGTCAGTGCTAGGTACTACACACCGCTGTCCAGCAGGACCAGAGTTTCATCCCCATGCCAAGCTTTTGCTGCTTGCGTTGGCTGTGGCTGAGAATGCCGGGGTGGGGGGGGGGTGGAAGCGTGAATCTTAGTAATTGCTTAACTTTGATACCTGGTGGCCAGGCTTAGGGTTCGGGAAAGAACTGTAGTTTGTGGACACAGGCCACGGATTGTTACTGTAAGGACTGGAGCCAAGTTGGGAAAGAGGGAAGATATAAAAATGGAAGAAAAACTCAAATGCAGAGCTAATGCATCATTGTCCCAGAAAGGCTGGTTCTGATCAAGCTGAAAGTCCTAAGGCACAGAAGGAAATGACCTGGCCAGCCTAGTTGCTCAGGGACAGAGCTAGCGGCTGCCATGCAAAGGAATACAAATTCAACTCGCAGATCAAGAGTCTGCTGCCTGGGCCGAACAGTGGTGCTGGTGCTGAGGCAGCTTTCTGAGCTCTGGCAGAAGGGAAGCCCAAGCTTTCAAATTCTGGGGCACGGTAATACCCTCATTCATCAGAGGGAGCATGGCTGGGTGACTCCCTAACTGAGGGTATTACCACGATGGCCAGCTTATGTGAAGAAAAAGGATATAAAACTAAGGTGGAAACCCCCCTAGGTATTCATGAATGAAGGCAGGGTCATTGGGGTCCAAGCGCAGAACTCGCACCTGTAGGAACCTCCAGACAAATCACCTGTCCCCCTCCTCATCTTACGGCTACCTGCTCCAGTGCACCATAACAGCTGCTTTCTTCTGTTTTCTGGCACCACTTGGCTCTCCGAGTGCAAAAGCCACACTTTACCCAAATTCCTACATTATTCTCTTGAAAAGAACCTGGAGTTTGGACACACTCTTACTCATGTAGTGCCAGGAAGCCAGAGATAGCCCTTAGATGATCTTCTCGGGTTGCCACTAGTACTGGCAGGAAGAGGAGGGAGGGACAGCAAATCGATGACTAGTAGGGGTGTGATTATGTTTTAACATGGAAGAGGCAATAGTGTGCACTGTTCACACATGTCCAAACAATGCACCCTATTGCGAGTGTGTGCGCTATTACTATTACAACTAATCATTTGTATAATGCTACAAGGAATACGCAGCACTGTACATATACATGTAAGAGAGATTCCCTGCTCTAGAGAGCTTACGATCTAATCAAGATGAAAACACATCACAAAATTGGGGACTAGGAGTATGGTAAGATGCACATAAGTAGTGAATGAGAGAGTGAGGGGCATCCAGATCCAAAAGAAGCCTCAAAGAGGTGGGGTTTTAGCCTGGATTCCAGTAGGGCTGGGGAATCTCTCTTTTCTCTGGATGAGCATTCTAAATTAAGACTAGGATGATTCCATATTTCTCACAGTGGTGAAAATTTAAAAAAAAAAAAAAAGACGACATGTCTGCTGCAGAGCCAATCATGCACAGCTGTGCACACTCTAGCAAGTGTGTGCACTATTGAACAATAATGCATTCTATTTTTAAAAAATCATCTCAATACAATACAAAAAAAAAAAAATGGAACAAAAGTTTTTTGGCCTGCACATCCCTAATGATTAGTAGGAAGGCAAGAGGTGGAGGGAGAGAGAGAGAGAGATAGAAAAAGACAGGCTACTGGCACGGAGGGGAGAAACCACAGCTCAGGAACTGAAGGAGACAAACAGGGACTGGGCTATTGAGTAGGCAATTGGGATCCCTCAGCCTGGCTCTATGGCCACAAGACAGGCTAAGATAACACTGGATGAAAGCTCACAGTGCCAATTTCCAGCACTTCTTACGAGTGAGCTCAAAGAATGAAGGAGTAAGAAGAGTACTGTGCCCCTCCCCTCCAAAAAAGCAGTTATTACTTATGCAGAAAAGATGAGGTGAGATGATTAAACTTATGAGGACAGGTAAGCAGAAATAAAAGGGTATGGGGGGGAGGGGGGAGGTATTTCGTTAGCCCTGTGCTTGCATCCCCTGATTGGGCTGTAGTATGTGTGTGTCTCCTGAAGTACTTCAAATGCATAGCAGGTAATTGAAAACAAAATTCATGAATGTTTCAGACTGTGAAGTCTTCCCTCAGCTGCATCACTGGCCCTGCAGCAGACGTGTCTGGTTTTAATTTGAAGCACTGTGAGAAATATGGAATCATTTTAGTCTTAATTTTGAATGCTCACCCAGTAAGAAAGAGCAGATTCCCTGGCTGCAAGATCTCTCCATGCTGGATTTGTTCATCTACTAAAAGCCTTCGCTGGCAACGGTCCCACAGCGGAACCCTGTTACAGTGAACTTTGCTATAGTGCGTTTCCTGAGACAGTGGACATTTCCTGACGTCCAGTTTCCTTCCAGTCTGTTTCAAAGGAGCGAAATATGTTGGAACATTCAAATTTCCTGTTATAGTGACCTGCACAGGAGTCCTTGCCAAACCGCAATGCTTCCTTTTCACGGCGAAAAGTCAGATTTGCAGCAAGGAGGTGACAGCTAAAGAGAAACAAACCTGATTGGCTGAACATCCCCTGGTGCTTTATAATTTACATATGCTCTGATTGAAGAGCCCCCATTGAAAATTAGGAGTGTGCACTGGAAAAACTTTCGTTTTGGTTTTCTTTTAGTAGCATTTTCATTTCTGCATTTTAGTATGCGCTAAATAGTTTTACTGCCTATTAAAGCTCAGAAATGAAATAAAATGAAAAATTTAGTATTTCAGATTGGAAAGGACATGAAACGGAGCAAGAGCTGGTGTTTTCAATGTCGTTTCAAACAACTGTACCTCCTTGTTAAAGATACTGATCATAAGGAAATGGTTCATGATGACAGAGGGGGGGACACTGGAGAAAGCAGCAGCATTTTGCTACACCCGCCTATCTGTTGTCACCCGTATTCAGCACTTCCAAAAACTGATGCACGGTGAAGCGGGCGTGCATTTGCACTTGTATGCCTCTGCACGCTTGTCAATTGTGCATGTGCTAGTCCACAGTTTTCTGTAGAAACCTCAAAGGCTGAGGGCATTCTGGTAGCAACTCTACCGAGTAGGGATCATCTGCCGTATGGTCTGTGGCTTGTGCTCCTTGTATCAGAACTTGAATATTTGTGATTAATAAATGTCTTCCTCTCCCAAACAGAGTAGTCCCACTTACATGGGAGGCCTCAAAATGCAATGCAATGACCTAGATTGGCCACTGTTGGAAACGGGATACTGGGCTTGATGGACCTTGGTCTGACCCAGCATGGCATATCTTATGTTCTTATTGCTGATTCCTGCTCCAATTCCCTTTGATTTGCTATTTGAACTTCAAGGACACTACATTGCATAGATGAGAAGATACAATTAAAACTTTTGCTCTATCGTCAGCTTCATGGGTATATGGATAACAAGCCTCTGGGCCTTCAGATCTTCATTGGGACGGCCGACGAACGAATACTTAAACCTCATGCTTTCTATCAAGTCCATCGCATCACTGGCAAAACAGTCACCACGACCAGTTATGAAAAACTCATTGGCAACACCAAAGTTTTAGAAATTCCTCTGGAGCCCAAGAGTAACATGAAAGCATCGTAAGTATTAATTACTAGGACATTGTGGAGGTAAGCTTGTCCTAAGGAAGACTAGAAATGCCATACTCTAAATTTGGGTCTATAATGCCATCACATAAAGCAGACTCACGTTCTGTGTATGCTAAAAGTGTGTACAACAAATACTAATCTAACATATATTGATCGCTGGATGTTTGCAGAGTTGCCATGACTTAGGGCAATCTGTTCTATAACATACTGAATTCCAGAACTGATTTTGCATCCACAAAGCCATAAATACGAATTACAGAGCAAGATGGTGATATAGTAAATTTTAATAACAAATTTTGTATCTAAATCCCCGATTCTTCTCACACTAATGCTGTAAGACTTATTTTTCTGCCCTTAAATATCAACTTATTGATAGATATTTCACACTATATATGAAGAGTGAGACACGTTACTTTTGGATGGTAGTTTGGCCTTGTATCTTTTAAACTGAGCTAGGAGAACTTATGATTCCACCAATTTTCCTGCACAACAATTTCTCAACCACATTTCCGATCTGCCACAGATTGCCTAAAGCAGCTTACGAATGAAAAGATATGACAATTTTTATAGATTGTAGACAAATCACTTGATCTTTCTGGGCCTCCTTCATCTAAATGTAACTGAAAGACAAAGACAATGATAAGAACACTAACTTCATCCTTCCCCACCAAGATTATCCACCCAAATATAATTGCATGAAATACTAAAACCTGCTAAATCCATCTTGTGTTCCTATTTGAATGATGGACATTATAGAAAACCTAATCCTTGTTGTTGTTTTGTTAGCATTGACTGTGCTGGAATTCTGAAGTTGAGAAATGCCGATATTGAACTGCGAAAAGGCGAGACTGATATTGGAAGGAAAAACACCCGAGTGCGACTGGTGTTCCGAGTCCACATCCCCGAGCCCAGCGGCAGGATCGTTTCTTTGCAAGTGGCATCCACCGCCATTGAATGCTGTAAGTCTGTACCTATTATCGTCTTCATTTTTCAGACTAGTGAAAAGCAAAAAGAAACTACTCCATTCACTCAACACATCTTCACCACAAAGACTTTATCGTAGTCCTTTGCTACTGATTGCTGAAGCCTGAGGCATACATAGAAGGCAACAGATTGCTCTTGAAAATATCTCAGAGAGTCCTATCAATACATATATGCTTTAACTAGTATGACTGCTCAACTCTATTGGGGAGTGAGGGTAGAGAGGTAAATGGAGGAGGAGTTTCACAACAGCTTCAAATCGTTTTACTAAAATGGCCAATAAATGCTTAGTAGGAAGTGTGCATGGAAAAAAAAGCTTTTTCATATTTCATTTTTTTTTGTTTATTTTTGTTTCATCCCATATTTTAGCACACACTCTAAAAGACAGACATTAAGTGGCACGTTTAATAAAGAGAGCACCAGTAGTGTGTTTGAGTCATAAATCTAGCTTACAGGCCCCCATCAGCTTTTGGGGGTGTGCGCGTCCATCTTCTTGCCACTGATGTGTTGCTAATATGTGGGTGAATTTAATGCCATTTATTGAGGTGGCATTAGGTGCATGCCACCCTATATTTGCCATTAGTCCATGTCAAAAATGGCCACGCTAACCAGGATGCACTGTCAATGCCCACATTCTGTCCAGTCCCCACCCAATTGCATGCTACCCAGTTGGCGCAGGATTTTTAGCATCAAGCCACATGCTGACTTTTAGTGTGGTGCATGTACTGCTCACTACTACTACTACTATTGTTGCCCTCTGCTGTGGTGGCTATCAGTTTTCCCATACGCCTCGTCCCACTGGCCGTGGTGGTGGTGTCGGCCTTCTTCTCTCCCCCTCTTGTCAATTCCAGCCACTCCTCCTGCCTCAGTCTCACTCTTTTTCCTCTCTTTTGAGGTCCATTCCATCCGCCTCTTTGCACCTCTTCCTCTCCGGGTTGCTGTTATCTAGCGACCTCCCTACTTGTCTGCTTCCTCTTTTCTCTCTGACTTTGATTCTTGGCTCTCCCTCTTCTTTAACCCCACCTCCCCTACTCTTATTCTTGGAGATTTCAACATCCATGTTGATAACCCCTCTGATCCTCTAACTGTAAAGCTCCTCTCCCTTACCTCCTCATTTGGCCTTCATCTCTGTTCCACTACCCCCACTGACCAGCGTGGCCATTGTCTTGATCTGATATTTTTCTCTTGCTCCTCACCCTCCAACTTTCATAGCTCAGTTTTTCCTTTATCTGATCATCACCTTCTTAGCTTTAATCTTCACCTCCTTCTGCCTCAGCCTTGTCCTATCTCTTCCACCCTATTTAGGAACTTTCTTGCCATTGATCCCCTGGCTCTCTCTTCCACCATTTCTCCATCTCTCTCTTCTACTTTGTCATCCAGGTCTGTTGATGAGGCTGTATTGTCCTATAATGTTGCTCTCTCCTCGGCTCTGGATGTTCTCACTCCACCCACCCCTCGTCCTGTGAGACGTTCTGTACCACAGTCTTGGCTCTCACCCTCCATTCGCTATCTTCACTCCTGTGCCCGCTCTGCTGAACGTGCCTGGCTCAAATCCCGCTCCTCTGAAGATTTCCTTCATTTCAAATTTATGCTTTTCTCCTTCCAGTCTGCCTTAGCTCTTGCCAAGCAGGACTTTTATGTCCACCTTACTAATTCTCTTGCCTCTGATCCTCACTGTCTCTTCACTGCTCTCAAATCTCTCCGTAAAGTGCCTCCACCTCTAGTCCCTCCCTCCCTTCCTGCCCAAACCCTGGCTGATTATTTCCATTATAAAATCCACAAGATCATCCTCCAATTCCCCACTAAGTCTGCTAATTCCCCTTCTCCCCTTTTTCTCTTCCATTTCCCCCCCCCCTTCCCATCCTACCCTCTTCTTCCTTTCCTTCGATTTCTGAGGAGGAAACTGCTCACCTTCTCTCGTCCTCCAAACTTACCACCTGCTCCTCTGATCCTATCCCCACCCGTCTCCTCTCACCCATCTCTGCTACCCTTGTCCCCTCCATCTCTCATATCCTCAACCTCTCACTCTCCACTGCTATTGTCCCTGTTGACTTCAAGCTTGCTGTGGTCAAACCTCTCCTCAAGAAACCCTCACTTGATCCCTCCTGTCCTTCTAATTATCGTCCCATCTCCCTCCTTCCCTTTATTTCTAAACTGTTAGAGCGTGCGGTTCACCACCGCTGCCTTGACTTCCTTTCCTCTCATGCCCTCCTGGATCCCTTACAGTCTGGCTTTCGTCCTTTGTACTCTACTGAAACGGCCCTTGTCAAAGTCTCGAGTGACTTGTTCCTGGCAAAATCTAAAGGCCTTTACTCGGTCCTTATTCTTCTTGACCTCTCTGCTGCTTTTGACACTGTTGATCATGATCTTCTCCTTGACACTTTGTTCTCGCTTGGCTTTAGGGACTCTGTTCTTTTCTGATTCTCCTACTATCTCTCCCATTGCTCATTCAGTGTGCATTCTGGTGGCTCCTCCTGCTCTGCTACTCCGCTTCCTGTTGTTGTACTTCAGGGTTCTGTCTTGGGTCCGCTCCTCTTCTCTCTCTATACCCAGTCCCTTGGTGCGCTCATTTCCTCCCATGGTTTTCAGTACCATCTCTATGCTGATGATTCCCAGATCTACCTCTCTACTCCTGATCTCTATTCTTCAATCCAGACCTTGATCTCTAATTGCCTTTCTGCTATTGCTGATTGGATGTTCCATCACTGCTTGAAATTGAACATAGCCAAGACCGAACTTCTCATCTTTTCCCCTAAAATTTTCCTTCCTCTTCCTCCTTTTTCAGTCTCTGTGAATGGCTCTGTTCTCTATCCTGTTCCCTCAGCTCGCAATTTGGGGGTTATTTTTGACTCTTCGCTCTCATTCTCCTCGCATATTCACCTTGTCGCCGAGACCTGCCACTTCTTTCTCTTTAATATTGGCAAAATCTGCCCTTTTCTTTCAGAACATACTATTAAAATGCTCATCCATTCACTTATCACCTCTCACCTTGATTACTGTAACCTGCTCCTTGCTGGTCTTCCACTGAGACATCTTTCACCCCTTCAGTCTATTCAGCATTCTGCTGCTTGTTTGATCTTCAGCCAACCTCGTTTTTCCCATATCACTCCTCTCCTCAGGTCTCTTCACTGGCTCCCTATCCGTTTCCGCATCCAGTTCAAACTTCTCCTACTGACCTATAAATGCATTCGTTCTGTAGCTCTTCTTTACTTTTCTTCTCTCATGTCTCCTTATATCCCCCTCGTGAACTCCGCTCTTCTAGCCAACTGCTTCTTGCTATGCCTTTCTCCTCTGTTGCCAACTCCAGGCTTCGCTCTTTTCACCTTGCAGCACCCTACGCCTGGAATAGCTACAGGGTAAACTATTTAAGACTAATAAAAGAAAATATTTTTTCACTCAACGTGTAATCAAACTCTGGAATTTGTTACCGGAGGATGTAGTGTAGCTGGGTTTAAAAAAAGGTTTGGACAAGTTCCTGGAGGAAAGGTCCAGAAACCATTATTAAAAAGGGACCCAGGATATCAATGCTTGACCCAATACAAGCATTGTGGAACCTGTGTCTCTTGGGGATACTGCTAGGCACGTATGACCTAGACTGGCCACTGTTGGAAACAGGATACTGGGCTTGATGAACTTTGGTCTGACCCAGTATGGCATATCTTATGTTCTTATAGACTTCCTCTGTCTATACGTCAGGCATCTTCTCTGACCCTCTTCAAATCCAGGTTGAAAGCTCACCTCTTTGCTTCTGCCTTTGGTTCATGACTTACTTGTTCTCCTCCTCTTCCCTTGTCTTGTTTTCACCTGTTCCTTTTCTTTTCCCTTGTTCTTACCTTTTTCTCCTGTTATCCTTCCTTTGCCTTTGTTCTTTACTCATCCTTCGCCATCTTTGTTTTGTCTTTTTAGATTGTAAGCTCTGTAGGGCAGGGACTGTTCATTTTTTATCTTTCTGTACAGCGCGGCATTCTTCTGGTAGCACTTTATAAATGCTCAGTAGTAGTAGTAGTAGTTTCAGCTCATTCCCAACAGATTTTCCCTAGTTTTCAGGCCTTTTTTTATGTTCATTTCACCTACTTGCGCCATTTGGAATAGAGCATCATCTGAGCGGGAGCGACAGGGAGAAGAGTCTGAGAGGGCAGGGGAAACGGGACAGATCCAAAAGGGTGGTTTAAATGTATAGAAGTGTGAGGTTTTCAGTGGATGGGACTTGTTGCTACTGCCTCCACCCATGAAAAATAAAAAAACATGAACAGAAGCACCCCCCCCCCCCACCAGTGAAACAAAATAAAAAAAAAAATAGGCAAGCGCATGCTGTTCTAAGTCATCATTAAAGATATTTTATTTTAAGCCCTTGAATATCATAGCCCTCACCTGCTCTACCTGGATTCTTTGTCCCATAGAAATCCTGCTGCTTTAAATAGCTATTTCAGTTTAGCTGATCTGGTACCTCTGCCATTCACTGGTCCCTGGAGACACTAGCTAATGCTGGACAGTACTTTATGTGGTATAGTGAAACAGAAACTCATCTTCATGGACAATAGACCATAAACTGCACTGAAGTGAGCCTCTTAGATGGTGGTTCTCTCAGCTTGGCCCTGTAGTCTTTGGCTGTCCCTATACCACTTCCCTCCTTGCTTGCACTCCCACAAACACAGAATAGAGAGTGGAGAATTGATGTCAAGGCTTGCTAGACTTCGAGTCAGCTTTTCCTGCGATGGGCGAGAGAGAGAATGCCGGAGGAAGGCAATCATTAATGTTCTTTTCTATGGAAATATAGGGGACCTTTTCAAGTGCTGATTGATCTTTAAAATAAATAAAAGGTGACATGCCAAGATCTTAATTTAATAAAAAATGTTCAACCTATCCAATTTTCATAACATTTTGTAAATGAAGCAACAATGAAGCATACTACCTCCCCAACTAAACACACACCCATCCCATCCACACAAACAAACTCAACACACCTCTTTAGTAAATACCTTTATGTTAAATGTTACTTCAATTGTACTGTCTAAACATTGTCTAAATACTGTTACGTAACTGTGCTGTCTAAATGATTACACGTACCCTAAATGTTAAATGTAGCCCTCCAATTGTGATGTGACGTGACCATCTTGATTGAAGGAAAAGGTGGCATACAAATCTGTCTAAATAAATAAAATAATTTGTTATGTGCACAAAATTTTACTGATCTTTCTTATGAAGGCTGAATTCTGCTTGATGCCAGACAGACCCCTGTTTTTATTCACAGCCAGTTAAATAAGAAAGAATTTTTGCACAGCTTAAAATGTCTGCTGAGACTGGAAAGCGAGCTTGACACACCTCAGGCTGCTGCAAGTGTAGGAGTTTCCTCACATCAGAAAACCATTGCTTATAAACTGGCAGCAGGCATGCTTTTCTGAGGGGGAGAGCTTGGATCCAGCGTCTCCTGGAAATCTCTCTTCTCCCTAGAGGACGGGGTTCTCCATTGGCAGGTTAATGCAGAGAAAGTTGTACTGCAGCTGTCTGCATTTTTTTTTTTTTAAAGTTTATAGCCTTGGACAGAAAAGTCATTTTCCAGCTGCGGCTGCCCCTTCTGTTTCATCACATAAGGATTAAGCTGCAAGAAAGAATTTCATGGAGAGCCTTTGTACGCCAACCATGCTTTAATAGAAAGAGGGAATGGGGGTCTCACTGTTCAAGGAGACACAGTAAAGCAGAGACGCTGACAAGCTAATACCGTGTGCACCTTGCATAGTAGTGCTGTTAGTGGATATTTTGCAGGAGTGAGCCCAAGCGACAACAGAAGTAGTCAGTAGTCACTCAAGGGCTGGCAGGGTAACTTAACGGCAGTGCTGTGTACTGCCAGGAAGCGAGACCAGAGTATGATACCACGGCCATCTGGCTGCACATCACTAGTTATAATTAGCTGTTTGCCTAGCAGTTAGCTCCATGCTTGTGATATTTTTTCATGGCCTGTCTGTTTCCTCTTGCTCCTTTTTAGACTTCCAGCTCATTGGCAGCCAGCCTCTATCATCTCTTGCAACCTCCTGGGGTTTCATACCACCTCCTTCCCCAACCCCCATATAGTCTTAGCTCTAGCACCCATTAATTGAGAAGAGTAGTTGTGGACAATAGATGTTGCAATTGTACAGTGAGCAAAAGACTTTCCCCTTTCTCTGCTAGCTTCTGAATACTCTCTTCACTGCACCCCTTTGCTCTGGACAGTCTGGAGAGCCAAAGCCAGCCTCTAGAATCAAACCTAGATCTTCAGGATGTTGGCACTGCTAGGGGACTACTCCCCTTTTTCTTTAATTCTTCATTAGGGACAACTAAGTACATCCGATCCCAACTAAACAAGACAACCCTCTAGAGCAGAGGAGGTACTAGAGCCTAAAAGTAGAAGACGGCAAATATGTTCTGCTTAGTATACAAAGAGGGAGGTAGCTTTATACAGTATTTATGCTCTGTTCCAAATTCACATATAATGTAGGAATTCAGAGACTGGAGTAGAATGAGCTGCTCCACCTCACATGTTGCAGGGCATGCAGTCTCCTTAAAAGGGCTGTGCAAACTACACCCAAATGGTGCCAATGAAAATAGATCGACAAAACCAGTTGTATCAACAATGAGCTGCTTGTGCTAAGCTGCTGGACCCACACCCTACATCCGAGGGAGATGCATGTGAAAATAGTGAAGATACCCCCGAGTACTGAGGGTGAGGAGGAAAGGCAAAAGAGAGAGCATACCTATCATGTTGCAAATACTATTTCTTGTTCTTTTGCTTGCCTGATTCTTATTGTTGTTTTTCTTCTATTTGCTTTATTTTTTTGACCAGCATTTTTCTCTTGCTCCTTTTGGCTTCCACTGCAGTTGGAACCAGTCTGAGTTGTGCACCTAGTCTTCACTGGTATCTACAGTCTTCCAAAACACCCCCCCCTCCCCCCCACTATTTTATATCCTCTCCCAACTCCCTTAGACAAGTGTTCCAGTGACAATCCTCAGCTGTGGCCTATTTGCAAAATAGTGTTTAAAAAAATGTGCTAACCCAAATGGCATGAATTAACTAGATAGAAACACGACAAAAACTAAAACAAAAAAGCTAATTTTTCCCCCTGCACACTCCTTCCATTCCAGAAGCTGGGGAGTTCATTTGCTGTGCCTGTTTTCTCTCCTTAGCCCAGAGATCTGCTCATGAGCTGCCAATGGTGGAGAGAATAGACATTGACAGCTGTCTGGTATATGGAGGGCAACAGATGATTTTGACCGGCCAGAATTTTACATCAGATTCCAAGGTTGTATTTACAGAGAAGACCTCAGGTGAGGGAAGCATTATATATACTTTTTTTTTCTTTGAGTCAGGCGATCGGATAATGTCAGTTCCATTTGAATGTCTTTCAAGTATTACTATATTAATACAGCATTTATGTTGTACATTTTGACTTGAACTTATGAAAGCACCCTGTGGTCTGCTGCAGTCCACAGCTGTGGCTCTAAAGAACTAGCACAGAGATCTGTAGCTGATCTGTGGGATTTCCATAGATTTACAGCAGTCAGCACATCTTATAGCAATAATTTTACTGTAACAACATGCAATGTGTTTTGTAAAACTCAAATTTTATCATTTACCCTTTCATTTACAAAGGTCAACAGATTTACCCCCCCCCCCCCCCCATATGTAACATTCCAAAGCTGCTTTGCACGCCAGAGTTGTGCAACACAAACACAAAAAAGGCAGATATATGTTCACTGCTGGCAGCTAACATATAACTTCATCATCTATGTATTTCCAATTCTTATACCAAAAATTGGGCCAAAAATATAAGTGAAAGGCCCAGCACTATCCATATAAGAAGGGGCCAGGTTTGGATTCAGGAGAGGGTGGACTAAAATTATCCAGAGAGCAGAGATATAAGCTATCTGGATAGCAACTAGGTTTATTATAAGCCTGTCCTATATGTATATTCAGTGTTGCAAACAATAAAGATGGTGGCATTGCAATATACATATTCATTTAAGCGCCAGCATTAGCATTACAATTAACAGGGAGACCACACCAGCTTTTTTGCAAAAGATAAACTGACTATCGTGAACACTGAAGGGAAAAACTGGAAACTGCAGACAGCACGTCTTGGATTGCAATGACATTTTTCTATAGAACTTCCTGTACGTTGCAGGGGAGGGTCCTGCCTTCCGGGCAACTGCTGGTACATATGCTGATCAGAGAGATGCAGACGAGTGGTTCAATTAGCACAAATGAGAAACTTCTGAGTAACTACCCCATCATTAAGGCTTCAGTTCCAGTCCATTCTCCTCAAAAGTGTTCATTTCTAGATGAACATCACTGACGCAGGCAGTGAAAAGCTATTCGACGAAGCCTCTGTTTTAAAGTGATGAAGCTACTTCAGTAAGCGTCTAGAAGTGCTATTGATCCTAGAGAAGCCCAATGTATTAGCATGTTGTGATACAATTTAATAAAAGGACAGCAGGCATCAGACAGAAGGCCACTGGTTAAAGGATAGAAAGCAGAGTTCAACCAAGTGGTTGGTTCTCGATGGAAAGAGGTAAACGGTAGAGTTCCTGATTGCTGCACGAACTCAATACTAAATTGCAGGTCTACTATTAATATAGTGCAGCCTGTCATCTTTATTTATGCATTTAATAAACCACTCCTCCATGCAGGTAATATAGAGCGGTTTACAATAAACAAAACAAAAATTAAAATAGTCTATGGAACCTGAAAATTGGAGGATGGCCAACATAATGCCACTTTAATAAAAAAAAAAAAAAAAAAAAAAGGGTTCCAGCACTGCTCTGGGAAGCAACAGACTGGCCAGCCTGACATCAGTGCCAGGCTAAATGGTAGAATCTATTATAAAGAATAAAATTACAAAACAAATAAACATGGTTTAATGGCGCAGCATCAACATGGATTTAGCCAAGGAAAGACTTGCCTCACCAATCTGCTACATTTTTTTTGAAGGTGTGAATAAATATGTGGATAAAGCTGTATCTGGATTTTCAGAAAGCTTTTGACAAAGTCTCTCATGAGAAGCTTATGAGGAAATTAAAAGGCCATGCAATGGGAGATAATGCCCTTTTGCTAAAAGATAGGGAAAAAAGAGTAGGGTTAAATGGCCAGTTTTCTCAATGGAGAAAGGTAAACAGTGAAGTACCACAGAGATTTGTACTCGGAGTAGTGCTTTTTAACATTTATAAATGATCAGGAACATGGGAACAGTAAGTGAAATAATCACATTTGTAATGTGACACCAAATTATTAATGTGGATTGTGGGAAATGCAGGAAAACCTTGAGATTGGGCATCCAAATGAAAAATGAAATAGGTGTTCTTTTACTAGAGGTTTTAATGCACATTAATAACATTAGCACATGTTAAGTGCCTACAGCCCTTTTTATTTCTATAGGCATGATAGCACTTAATGCATGCTAACCTTAAAGCACATTGTCCACATTGAGGGGCTCTTTAACTAAAGGTTAAGTACAAACTGAAGCACGTTGGGAAGAAAAACCTAAATTATAGTTTCAAAATGCTAGGTTCCACATTAGGAGTCTAGGATCTAGGAATCATGCACAATATGCTGAAATTTTCTGTTCAATATGTGACAGCAGCCAAGAAAGAAAAAAATATTAGGAATTATTAGAAAAAGAATAGAAAATAAAACAAAGAATATCCTAATGCCACTGTATCACCCCATGATACAAAAGAACCTTGAATAACCTTGCAGTTATGGTCTCTGCATCTCATAGTATCATGAAGATATAATTCCACTATCTCATGCATATTCGTTGTGGATATCCTGAAAGTCTGCACCATTTTCAGCCTTCAAGGACTGAACTTGTGCACCCTGACCTAGAGCGATCACATTACAAGTCAACACAGAGATGATCCAGTCCAGATTTTTCATGTAGGAAGATGCTGCCCTACCTTTCTTAGTGAAAATCAACATTTAAAATACCATGGGGCCAGCGCTGGCCCAATCATTAGGCAAACCAGATGGTCAGATGGGACCTGGGCAAAATGGCAAGTAAGGATGTTCGTTTATTAGCACACATTCAGTTCGTTAGCAAGTCTTAAATTCAGTGTATGTTATCATACACTATGTTATCAATTTAACGTTGATTAAGCCATGAATTTACATGTATTAAGTCAATTAATTGTTTCAATTAAAACTAGCGTGAAACAAACTGAAAAAAATTATGTTTGAAAATCATGAAAACACAAGTCCAAAAATGACCTAAAAATGAACCAAAATGTTCATGTTCACATCCCTGGTGGCAACCCTTCCTTTTATCTAAGGCGGCCGTTTCTTTACTCCTTCAATATTCATTTAGCAGCAGAACAAAATTAAAATGGTTATAAACTCTGAGACAAGTAATTATGAAAAGGAATGAGGGGGATAGACCCATGTAATCTAGTCAACACGGTTCGCTTTATGTTCCACCATGAAAAGTAGGTACAAGAAAATGGGCGTTCCAAATCATGGCACTACTCAATTGGAACTCGTTACATGTTGAAATTAGATTAGAACAAAAGTAGATGACTTTGTGTAAGTAATAGAAAACACATCTGTTTCAACAGGCATATGGTTTGAACTGAATTGGTATCATGAGTGCAGAAATGTGTCTCCTTTTACATAACCGTTGTATGTTGAATTTATGATTTTTTGTAATTGATTTTATCTTTTTACGACTGTTAATATGTAAACTGCTTAGGAAATTAGATAGGCAGTATATAAGTAATAATTGAAATGATATGAAAAGGTCTATTGGCAGGTTTTACTAGAGACAGACAGGCTAGCACAGTTGCAATAAAGTTGCTGATCTATCCATTCCATAGTCGAATGTCAGTAAGCTGACTTGGCTTGCAATATAGAAAGTGTAATGATAGAGCGCAAATACATGAGAAAACGTACTATATGTCGGCATGGCCTAGAGAAAATTTAAGAAATACTAACATTGTAGCATGATGCCTTTCCAGCAAAGGTTTCTAAGCATGCATTGTTTGTTCTGTAAAGAGCAACCCAACTAATCATTGTGTAACCATATTAGATTAACAAAGATGATGAACATATGTATTCAAGGATAACAAATTACACATGGCTTCATGTTCATCTTCCTCATTCACTCTTTCATGACGTTTTGCACCAGCTGAAAAGAGAGCTTAGACTGTGCAGATGGAACAATTCGTTTTAGACAGAATTTATTGAGCATGACGTTTCAAGGTCGAGAGTCCATCTGACGAAATGGACACTTCTTCTCGAAAGCTTGCATCAGTCCATAAGGGGCCTCCAGCCATTTTGTTTCAGATTTTTTTTTTTTTTTGGTGCAACAGACTAACATGGCTACCATTCTGCAAGTTTTCTTTACCTGAAAAGAGTGACTGAAACGTAATAAGTTTGTACATTATAGAGAGGCAAATGGATTCTCAGAAGCTTGCGATAGCTTTTATTGAGTGTCATAAGAATAAAGATGTTGTAGCATATGAGTTATTCAGACTTTGCAGATCCCTTCAAGAGAAACCTATTTTTTCTTCTGATTATGTACTTCTGGGGGCAATGAAAAGTAATCACAGATGCTTGTTTGGAATCTAGGGTTTGGATGTTTCCTGAGGTGAGCAAACTAACCCAAGACAAACAAGGGGTGTTATGTTTTCACACCACATTTCTGTTATAATGGACATAATTGAAATAGTATGCTCTATGACCTCGCACATCTGAAATTTTAGGACTCTAAGGGGTCTAATTACTAAGGTGCGCTAATGTCAATGTGCATTAGCATTAACGTATGTTATTTTAACACAGATCCCATGTTATTTAATGGGACCTAGTTACTAAAAATTAGTAAATAGACCCCTAAATGTTCTGGAGCTAACAGTGGAAGAAAGGGTTCTCTCTTTGGAGTTGGGGTTTGATAAAATGGTATTTGGGTGAGAGGCGTTTCTCCGACAGAGATTTCTCTTATTGCATCGTTCTTGTGATATTTTCCGAGAAGGTATTTATTTATTTTGGGGTTTTTTTCCTTTGGATCTGCCTCTTGTCCTGTGTGAATTTGTTCTTGTACCTTTTCATTTATACTGTTTGGTAGTATTTGTTTTCTTATATTAGTTGTTTCTAGGCTTTCTGATGTAAGTTTTTTATGCTTCCAATATTTATTTATTTATTTAAAGGTTTTCTATACTGCTTTTTCAAGACATCAAAGTGGTTTACAGTATAACAATAACGTTACATTATAACATGAGGAACCATTACAATATAACATGCATGGTATATATTAAGGAGATATATGTACAGTGTAACTGATGTCTGTTTGGTTTGATAACATATACAGAGCAACTTATCTACAGAAAAACATATATAGAGGTGGCTTATATACAGAGTGATGGGGAGTTAGGTGACTTATCTGACCTGTGATAGTGATTATTAGAATGCGTAGTTATGTGGGTTTAGATATTGTTTGGGAGGGTTAGTTAAGAGTCTAGGTTGGATAGATTTTTTTTCAGGTACATTAGAGCTACCAAAATGTTCAGTAAATAGATGTGTTAGATCTTTCCGAAATGTAAACAAATCGAAGGAAGATCTTAGCTTCTCTGGAAGAGTATTCCATAGCATTGGGGCAATAAATGAAAAGATACTAGTGGTACAGTTCATTGCGATATTCTGGGGGCACTAGTAGAGTATTTTGTATGCAACCTCTTCTTTGGCAATCATTTGGGGTGATTTTTTTCAAGGTTGGATAAGTATGATGGAGTTATGTTTTGACTAATTTGAAGATGGTGATCAGTAGTTTGTATTGGTAAGCAGTGGAGATTGAATAGTATTGGGGTTATGTGTTTAGATATATGTGCTGCCATATTTTGTGCTATCTGAAGGCTATGTAAAGCTTGCTTGGGAAGTCCCTGGAGTATGCTATTATAATAATCTATGTGTGGGAATATCATTGCCTGTAGTACAGTTCTGAAATCATGGTCTGCTAATAGTGGTTGCAACTGTTGTATCATTCTCAATTTATTATATATAGTTCTGGTGTTTGTTTTTTTGTGGGATATTAAGTTGAGAGTCTGATTTCTAGTAATATCTAGATATTTTACTTCCAGAGTGGCCTATTTCACATCAATATTGGGGGGAGGATTGAAGCCTTGATTTCTTGTAATAAACAGTATCTTTGTTTTTGATTTATTTTTTGTTTTTGTTTTTTATATTTTTTTTGTTTATGTTATGGAATTTCAACCATTGTGAGATTTTGTTGAAGCAGGATATCATGCAATCACAGCTAGGATTTGTTATGTGAAAGGGCAGGTATAGCATACTATCAGCATAGATGGAGTAGCCAGCTTGCTATTTATGAGTAATATTGCATAGGGGCTGCAGATAGATATTGAACAACAAGGCAGAGAGAGTTGAGCCTTGGGGCAAGCCTTGTTGCTGATCATAAGCATCAGATGCCTGTTGGTCAATTTTAACTTCTTGTGACCTGTCGGATAAGTAGGATTTGAACCAACAAAGAGTGGTGCCATATATACCAGTTTGCTGTAGCCTATCAAGAAGGATATGATGATTGATAGAATCAAAGGCTGAGACAATGTCTAAGAAGATAAGGATGAATGCTTGTAACTGGGTAGCCGGACCCAATGCTCACCCTTGCCATCTATTTTTCCTGCCCCCCCCCCTCGTCATAACAAACCTCATATGCAGTCTTAATCTATATGGAAACCCAAATAATCACCAGAGACCGTAGTTGGGTAGAAACTGGTCGCAGCTTTATTCAACATAACCAACCATTAACACTTATAACAGAAGACAAGCAATGCCATGCCCTGCGACAAGATCGGCCACCAGCCATATGATTAGCAAGGTGACCTCTCCGCCGCCCCCTGCACAGTCACGGCACCGACCAATTGCCAAGAACCCTTCCCCGACTTGGCCGTCTCAGTAGCACAAGCCGGCCCGGGTTTAACCGGGTCGAGGGCACCCCGCCCTCGCCCACATGGCCTACCGCTCCGGACCCCGGAAACCTCCGGGACCTCGCCACCCCCAACCAAGCTGCAACAACTCATACCCGCCAGCCCCACCACCAACTCAACGGGTGGGAGGGCGGGTAGCTGGCAGCGTGCGCCTCACCAAGCGCCACGATGCCGACAGGCTTGTGCGCATGCTTGCGCACGCCGACGGATCCCCCAAACGCGCTCACGTGAAGGGGATCCAATCAACTTAAATCACTCCTAGTCTTCGCGGCCAATTAAGCCGCGCCACCGCCAAGCCCGCTCCTGATGCCTCCCCCCCCCCCATTCCCTTTTCACCGATTACCTAGCAAAGGCACGAGCCGGGTCCCGCATCGGGCCGGGGCACCCGGTTACTGGCAGGCGCCGGGACCCTGCCAGCGCCCTTGATTTTAACCGGGTAGCCGGACCCAATGCTCACCCTTGCCATCTATTTTTCCTATCCCCCCCCCCCGTCATAACAAACCTCGTATACAGTCTTAATCTACATGGAAACCCAAATAATCACCAGAGACCGTAGTTGGGCAGAAACTGGTCGCAGCTTTATTCAACATAACCAGCCATTAACACTTATAACAGAAGAAAAGCAATCCCATGCCCCGCGACAAGATCGGCCACCAGCCATATGATTAGCAAGGTGACCTCTCTGCCACCCCCCGCACAGTCACGGCACAGGCCAGTTGCCAAGAACCCTTCCCCGACTTGGCCGTCTCAGTAGCACAAGCCGGCCCGGGTTTAACCGGGTTGAGGGCACCCCACCCTCGCCCACATGGCCTACCGCTCCGGACCCCGTAAACCTCCGGGACCCCGCCACCGGCACAGACCTTTTAACCATCTGTGCCGCCCCCCAAAAAACTTATTTGCAACCAGTTCTGCTGTCTCGAACCACCTTCTCCAACACCTGCTGCCAATCGTTAAGCAGTAAGTCCACCCCGACCGGGGATAGGTGAATCCCGTCACTCCTATAGAGACCCGCACAACCCACCTCGACCCTTGAATGCTGGACCTGATAACCCCCTTGTTCACACACCCACCACCCAATTTGTCGGTTAATCTTAATCAAACCCCTGGACCACCTCCTTTGACCCCAGCAAGCAGGTCTAGGAACAATGTCTGACCAGACCACCACCAACCCCTCCCACCAATGCAGCACCAATGCCAGATCTTTCTTTGCCGCATTGATCAGTTGCTTGCAAGTCCATGCCAACACCTCATTGCCCCCGAGATGCACAAGCAGAATCTCCGGCTGCCTCCCAAGCTGCAGCTGCTGTCAAAGCAAGGGTAGCATCTGGGGCCAACGCATCCCCCGCACACCCAGCCATGACACAGACAACGCTGCCAGATCGAAGCCAAGGTTGATCCCGACCGGCCGGACTGCCGCTCGATTTTCAGCCCAGAAGACAAAGGAGTGCCCAATCATCCAACACGCCCGTCCACCATGTCCCCCATCTGAAAAAGAAAGCAACAGTTAATGATACCCCCGAGCCTACAAACGTACATAGCCTTGGAATGCTTGAGACTGCCACCTGCCTATACTTTGAATCTGCCTGCTCCCAAGCCCTAACTGCGCGGCACTGGTTGCCGCCCCTATACAAAAGGAATGGGCCACAAATCGAGACGCATTCCCGCCCAAATGGTTCAATACCATCCGCAGCACTGCCGTAAATTGAAAACGCGTCAGTACGTGCGCATTCTCATGCACAAACAGTCCTCCCACAACCCTGGGACGGACTTGCAAGTAGGCCCGCATTGCCGAAACCGGGCAGGTGGTACCACCAATTGCATTAAGGATTACCCAGGTACCCCTACCCCGCTGATCTGTCTTGGATTTCGCTAGTAGCACCTTTAATTGTCCCCCGTCTATCTGGACGTGCTGGAAGCGTAAACTGGCACCTGACCCGCCTTTCTTGGAACTCGCCACGAGCTCCTCGACTCGCAACACCCTAAACAAAGCCAAAGTAAATGCTGCCTGGAAAGGAACCGCCTTGTAATGCGATTCCGCGACTCTCGGCAATTCAAGGCAAAGTCTCCCGAGCAATGTATGCGACACTGGACGCAAAAAACTCGAAACCCACGAGATGCCCCCTGACAGCCGATCTGGACATTCCCTTACCTTTTGCCCATACTATATACTGTCCTAACAATTGGTCCGACACTGCGCCAGACCGCCATCCACGTTCCCGTAAAAAGGCTACAACCCTACCGCAGCCTCTCCGATAAGCAGCCCAGGTACCCTCTGCCATGGAACTCCGCAACAGCTCCTTCATCTCTGCAGGCCACAGCTCCACAATCTCGATGGGACCGCTCTCCCTTCCGTATCCGCTTCTGGAGCCAATTGCCGAAACCGCTCCATCTGCAAGCGAGAAAGAGCATCAGCTATTTCATTAGCATGACCTGGAATATGACGCACCTTCAACACCAAATTTAAGCGCAGACAACCCAGAACTATATATCTCATCAGCGCTGCCACCTGCAAACATCTCGGAGTGTAACGATTCACAATATTCACGACCGCTGCATTGTCACACCACCAAACCAACCTGCGATTACGCAATCTGTCCGGCCACAATTCCATCGTCACTAGCATCGGGAACAACTCCAAAAAGGTTATCTTCCGCAATACACCCGTCTCCTGCCAATTCTCTGGCCATCTCTCCGCACACCATACCCCTTTGAAATATATACCCAGACCAACTCCCCCCCAGCTGTGTTGGTATAGAGCTGCAAGTCCTCGCTTGAAATGTCCACCTCTTTGATCACTGAGGTCCTGTTAAATTCCTTCAAAAAGACGTCCCAGACTTTTAAAGCCTCCTTGATCTCTTTGGAAACCCTGATACGATGAAGCGGCTTCCTTGCACCAGCAGTCGCTGCCGCCAAACATCGCAAGAAGACTTGCCCCATCGGAATCACTTTACACGCAAAATTTAAAGATCCGATCAAGGCCTGCATCTCCTTCAGTGTTAACTTAGCAGAAGCCAGGGTGTTAGCCACCAAGACTCGCAACCGCACCACCTTGTCAACCGGCAAGCGCGCTACCATCATATCTGAATCTAACTCAACACCCAAAAATGTGAGCCGAGAACATGGCCCGACTGTCTTCCCTTCAGCTAGCGGTACCCCCAACTGCCCTGCTAAGTCAACGAAACCTTCCAAGAGCTCTTGACACGCCGTGGATCCGCTTGCATCAACAAATAGAAAATCGATTAAAAAGGTGCTGAATTTCTCGAAGTAAGCACAGGATACTGAGCAACCCATTGGCATGCACTTATCAAAATAGAAGCCATCCAACAATTGAAAACCCAAGAATCGAAAAGCCGTGGGGTGCACTGACAAACGAAATGCCGACTCGATATCGACCTTCGCCATCAGCGCACCAGGCCCAACTCTCCTGACCAGCTCCTCCGCCTGGTCAAAGGACGCGTAGCGTACCGTACCGTACACCACTTGCGCGGTATGTGATCATTAATCGAATTTCCGAGAGGAAATGACAAATTATGTATCATATGAAACTTCCCCGGTTCTTTCTTCGGTATAATCCCGATCGGGGACACCATGAAATCCTGATATGGAGGTTGCCGAAACAGACCTGCAATCCTGCCTAACCGTACCTCCATAGTCACCTTTTCCTGAGCTATTGCCGCAAACCTCCGAACCGATGGAGATTTCCTCGTGGCTGATGCCGACACCGCCCCGCCAACAGGTATCACAAAACCAAACTGAAAACCCAACAGTAACAATCTTTGAACGGTCGAGCTCGGGTAACCCCGCAACCACCTTCGCAACGTCTCCACTTTTATCGGCGTAGGGGCGACGTCAAACACCCCCAGCTGTCTTACTGGCAGGCAAGGTTGGCACTGCGGGACCTTTTCTAAGGCATTTGGATGCTGAATGTCCACCGCCGCAGGCAGAGCACGCGTGCCGGAATTTGCAATCTGGGAAGGGACACGTTGCCCTGTTATACCGCCAACAAACGTCCCCCACCATACCTTGCGCCCCTCTGGCAGGCAAGTGGACCCCCCCGCTCCGAAAGGAACGACTCGTCCCTGAGGTAGGTGTTGCGCCACCCCTCCCTTGGACCCCCCCCCCTAACAACATCCGCACAGACATCTGGGTAAGCCACAAATTGATATCTTGAGTTGCACAGGTCAGCAACTTGTTCTCCTCCATCTTATCTCAAAACTTATCATAATTCAACCATGCCCACCCTTCGTGGGTCTGAGAAGCTTCAAGAATTGTATCCGCATAAGCCAGCATCATACCATACTGACCAGGCCGATGGTGCCCCCACACGCTAGCCAACCTCAAAAAAGCCCTAACCCAGTTAACTACCGTCTTAGACACCTTCCGAATCCTGCCCACCTTCTCATCCTCCTTCCGCTTCTTCCTACTCTCACCTGAACGCTTACGACCTTCCAGAAGGTGAAAAATGTCAATATATTTACATTTCCGAATTTTTCGCCGCAACTTCTTCGGCACCCCCTCCCAAATTTGCCACGTTCTGGCTCGCTCCCACCATCCTGGACTCCCGTGCCTCAGACCCCGTACCGGGACCTTCCGATGATGATCTTGACGACTCCGACGAGGAGGAAGATGATGAGTCAGAGTCTCTCCTCCGCCGACATGAAGGCTTCCGTTTTTTAAACACCTTGCCCCTTTTTTCCCTCCTTTCAACTTCCCCTTCACC
The DNA here is from genome assembly GCA_033557465.1 of Ichthyophis bannanicus. Classification (NCBI taxonomy): domain Eukaryota; kingdom Metazoa; phylum Chordata; class Amphibia; order Gymnophiona; family Ichthyophiidae; genus Ichthyophis; species Ichthyophis bannanicus. The sequence continues at coordinate 108,970,731 of CM066049.1, read as the reverse complement.
CCCCACCCTGGCGTCCAACACCAACTCACCCTCCGTTGAAACGTCCATCCTCGCCGGTGTACTGGACCCTTGCGCTTGCTCTCCACTCGGTTGCTGCTCATTCAAACCTTGAGTCACCGGACCTTCCTCAACACTGGGGTGCTGTACCTCTCCTCGGGCATCCATGCTCTGCTGTCAGCTACTGCTGCTACCCAGCACCGGTCCTGGCAAGCTAAGATATGGAACCTGCGGGGAAAGAAAGGGAAAGCCCTGGGGAGAAAACCCTGCAGACCAGGCAGGATGCCATACCCCCGCCCAATCAGCCGTAGACGGGCCTTGACCCCCTCCCATCCACCTTTCCCAATCTAAGCTCCGCCCACCTGGGGCAAACCCCTGTATGCTCCCCGATCCAAACCCCACATTGGATCCCATCGCCATTCCCCCCCTGGCCACATCACGGAAGCCGGCACCACCAGGGGCCATGCTCTCGCCCCCCCCATGGGTAAACCGGAGCACAGGTACCAGCCTGCGCTGCAGCATCCGCCCCCTGACCCACTATCCCAACCCCACCATCGTTGCCCCACTCTCCAATCCCTTGCAATCCACATGCACCCCATCCGGACCTCTCCCCTTTTCCAGCTGTAAGCCCCCCCTACCATGCTTACCTGGCCTGCGGCCCACCCGTACCCACCTGTCGCGACTCCCGGACCTCCCTCTTGGCCTAGAAGGTCCAACAGCCCTTCCCCGAGCTGTTGGAGTCTCCTGGCTCACAGGGCGTCCCAACTGCCTGTTGCTTCTTCCACCTACTCCTCCCCGTGCCCTACCCAGCCCTGCAGTCTCCTTTCCCCGTCCACGGCCTGCCCTACGTGCTGGCATGGGGCAAATATGTTTAATATATTGTTAAGTTTTATTTTTATTATTATTATTATTTTTTTTTGTATCCCTCTGCGTTTAACAAGGCCTGGATGTCCCAGTTCCTTCCTTGCAATTTTAATCCTCTTTCGCCAGTAACCGCAATGTCGAGGCCTGCCCAAGCCCGCTCCTCACCCCCGCTCTACGCCCAACTCGCCTGGCGTCCGCAATCGCAACTCCGCCTCCAGGTCCCGATCAGCGATGCTGACTTGCACTCATCCTGGCTTCTGCCGCCTTCACCGGACTCGCCCCGATCCCACCTCGTTCGACTGCTGGACCGTCAAGACGGAGCTGTAGCTGGCAGCGTGCGCCTCACCAAGCGCCACGATGCTGGCATGCTTGCGCACGCCGACGGATCCCCCAAACGCGCTCACGCGGAGGGGATCCAATCAATTTACATCACTCCTCGTCTTCGCGGCCAATCAAGCCGCACCACCGCCAAGCCCGCTCCTGATGCCTCCCCCCTCCTATTCCCTTTTCGCCGATTACCTAGCAAAGGCGCGAGCCGCGTCCCGCATCGGGCCGGGGCACCCGGTTACTTGCGGGCGCCAGGACCCTGCCCGCGCCCTTGATTTTTTTGAGTTTTCTATCCCTTTTAACAGTTTGTTAAATACCATTAATAACAGAGTCTCTACACCATGATGTGGTCTGAATCCATATTGATGGTCATTTAGGAGGTACATGCATGTCAATGCGGTCCTGCAATTGAATATGAACTATCTTCTCAATTTCTTACAACAGTAATAGGAGACTGCATTGCATTTGCACATATTACGGACCAATACAATGTGTGCCTTCGAGTCAGTCCTGACTCCTCGCGACCCAGAAGCTCCTGGGTTTTCTTGGCAGCATCACCTGTAGGACACGATTTATCCAGGTTTCTTTTGCGTTAATATGGGACATATAGTAGCTTGTTTTAGGTCTTTAGACATGTGACCCTGAGAAAGTGACATGTTAACCATATTAAGTATAATTTAGTGCAATTTCATCGCCGGTGACCTTTAACAAACTGATTGGGCATGGATCAAGACTAGATGATGTAGGATTTTTTTTTTTTTTTTTTAAATTTATAAGTTTACAATTGATACAACAACCAACCAAAAAAAAAAAAGACAATCCTAGGATACAAAATGAGTACAACTTGTACAAAAGAAAAATAAAGGCAATTACAATATTGATTAAGCCCACATTACTGGGACCTGAAAGAAAAAAGCAAGGAAAACAAGGCTTTAAGGAAACAGCCTACTGCAAGGAGGTACATGACTTACTCATTCCCTGCAAATGTGATGTTGTAGGATTTTTTTTTTTAATATCTTTATTTAACTTTTCCAACAACGTCACATCACAACTACATATTACGATAAATACAAACAGTAAATATCAACCTACCCCCCTGCCTGCCCCACCCTCCGACGTTCTCATATGTCTGAGCTGCTGCAGGTAAGTTTGTACAGACAACGATACATCCATCCAGTGGGTCAAACAACATTTACATCTATACAAATAATTTACAGAGTTAATCATTATAACAGTGTGCCCTCACCCCAAACTCCATCAACGCCTTCCACTTTAACATTCTAAGAGGGTTTGGTGATGACCCTTTATGGGTTATTTGCTCATATTTATTATATAAGCCCACCTGGTTCCACTACGTTAACCAGTGAAGATCTACCTTTTGTTTCCAGTTACGGACCAAGAGGTGTATAGCCACCCCTACCATAAAATCACATAGAAAACAATTCTTGCTGGACAGCCCTGGGATGGCTATGGCTGAACGGAAAACTACTGGTGCCCAGGTAAGGGGGGTTCTAAAGTCTAAGATTGCCTGAATTCTCGACCATAGCTGTGACCAGAAGGTCTGCACCTTGGGACAGTCGAAGGCTGTGTGTTTGAGTGCCAACTTGTCCTTGACAAGCCCAGCATCCGTTATTGCCAGCCTTATCCCATTTTGTTATTTTCACCGGTGTCAGATAAACTCTACGAGCAAAGAAGACCAAGCATTGAGTGATTGATGCAGATTTGGCTAGTCTTGTTTGTTTTGACCAAAACTTCCCCAGCTTTGTTGTGATAGTCTTATTCCCACGCACATTGTAATCCAATTAGCTGCGTGCATGATCTTTGCCTTATTTCTTTATAAAAGAATGAGGCCACCCCTTTTATCCCTCTGTCTGTTGTATTTTGATTTTTATCATCCACTCTTCCTGTAGGGAACAAGGGTCCCCAATTACCTTTCCCACACAATGTTTCAGTTGCATCCATTGGAAATATGCTGTCCCCGGGAGGTTAAATTCCTGCTGCTGCTTCACAAAATCCTTCCACTTACTCTTTTCTACTGGTTGGTTTAAGGTCCATATGCCACTGCCATACCATAGCCTCCAGGCAAAGGTTTTCTGTTGGATTTTAAAAAGGGGATTGTACCATATCAGGAGATGTAGAGAAATTACCGCCTCTACTCCTGGACCATGCGCTTTGTCTTGAAAAGCCCTTTGTGTATCTATGATCATCTGTGGTCTCCCGTCATTTTCCTTAAAAAGCATACCTGGGAGAAATTTCATGGGAAAGGGGGCCGCTAGTCTTTCCTGTAGAGCTAATCAAACTGGACTCTGATCTGACATCTGATCCATCCATCTCACCCCTTGCTTCATCATGAAGGTGCTGTGATACGCTAACAGATCTGGGAAATTTACTCCCCCGTTCTCTTTATTAGTTTTGAGCTTATTGAGCGCTATTCTGGGTGGTTTGTTATTCCACAAGAATAATGACAATAATCTCTCCATTTGCTGATAGTATTGTTTAGGCAAGTACAATGGCACCATTTCTAACAATTGATTTTTGGAACGATGGTCATTTTAATTGTTTCCAAATGGCCCCACCATGATAAAAAAAAAAAAAAAAAAAGAGGGGACCATTTACTGGTCAATTCCTGTATTGTAGTTAGGAGTCTCTCTGTATTGAATTTAATAGTCTCCTCCAATGGGTAACCATAGTGCCCCCCTAAATATTTAACCATTTTTGACTCTCAGATAAATGGTAGATCCTGTAAGTCTGCTTTATGGACTCTTAGATTGAGAGGAAAGGCTATTGTTTTTTTCCAATTAATTTTGTATCCTGACAGCACTGAGTAGTGCTCTATTTGGCCTAATATATGTGGGACCAATGTTCCCTCTAATTTTCTGTAGGCTGTGTGCGCATAAAATATCAGCTGTGCAGCTTTTGAAGGAAGGTTACATTTTTTGTGCACCACATAACGACACTCGGAGTTATATACTTTAAAATTTGACTACACATCAGAATACAGTATGTACACCACATTGATTGCACTAGAAAATATTGTAGAACTTGTGAAAACCGTAAATACACAACAACTTTTAAATTTTAAGATGTCTGTGTTGTTTCCTATCAGAATCAGAACTGTAATTTTTGTGCGCTCTGTTGTAAAGTATGTGCGCTTGCTTGGCAAGGTGTGTGCGCGCGCACACGCGCACAGCTTAGAGGGAACAGTGTGTGGGACCCATTCTGGAGTAGCAAACAGCAACAGATCATCAGCATATGCTGATAGTTTGATCTCTCTATCTGCTAAATGTATACCGTGTATCTTGGAATTCTGGCGCACCAACAGGGCTAGAGGTTCAAGTGCGAGGATGAATAAGATTGGGGATAATGGGCAGCCTTGCCACAGCCCAGTGGGAGATCCTGAGATTATGTGGTGTTAACACAGATGGTAGCGAGGGGGCGGGCATACATTAGTTTGACCAGATTAACAAATCCTTTACCAAAACCAAACCATTCCAGACTCGAGTACAGCAATGCCCACTCCAGGCAATCAAATGCCTTTTCAGCATCCAACGAAAGGCCCATGAGTGGGCCGTCCATATCCTCCACTCCAGGCAAGACGTGGCACAAAAGTCTGGAGTTGTCCACAGTTGATCTGCCCTCTACAAAGCCACACTGATCTGGATGGATCAAATAGGGAATTACTCCAGATAACCGCCGTGCCAGGACAGTCACATAGATTTTGTATTCTATGTTTAATAGAGAAATTGGTCTATAATTGTTAACCCTCTGTGGGTCCCTCCCTGCCTTTTCTAGAACTATTACATTTGTCACCGCAAACGTTCCTACTTGGGGACTCTCCTCGAATAAGGTTTGATAGTACAGCAGTAAATGTGGGCCGATTTTCCCCGCAAAGGCCTTTAAAAATTTCTGAGGGGAGACCATCAGGGCCTGCAGCTTTCCCTGTCACTAAAGAGTTGATCGCTTGGAAAATCTCCTCCAGTGAAATTGGGTGATTTAATGACTCTGCCGTCATACTATTTAGTGTAGGCTTTTCTATCCCATTCATTGGTTTTGAGAAAGCATTCCAAGAACATTCCTTCTTGGAAGTGTGCAGCTGCTCAAAAAATGACCTGAAGGCCTTGGCTATGTCCAAGTCTCTTCCCATCACAGTTGAACTCCCGGGGTCGGAAAAGGCCGCTATTCTACCAGCCATCTTTCGTGCTTTTAAAGCATTCACTAATAACCGCCCTGCCTTGTTGTTATCCCTATATTTGCCTTCCTGTATTTTGAGACACCTCATTCGTAAGAATCTGGTTGCATTTAAACCTTAACCGCTGTAGGCGAAACAAAATACATGGATCTTTCTGCTTAAACAGAATTCACTCTCCCGCTTTTATCTGTGAGTCCAGTTCCCTTATTTGTTCTCTCTTTTGCCCCGCCTGGTGTATGCTAAAACTAGTGATAATGGCCCTTATACAAACCTTCCCATCTGGCCCATCCCGTGGTCTCTTGCGGTGGGTTAAAATGGAAGTATTCCTCGATTGCCGCCTGTGTTTTTACCTGGAAATCCACATTGTCTAAGAGGGATCTGTCAAAAAAACATTTTGGTGGAGAAAAGTTTAGTCTGCCGCCCTTTACCCAGATGGAAATAGCCGCATGGTCCGAAATGTGAGCCGTGTGAATATCTGCCGCTATAATATTGGGAATTAGAGTTTTTGATACCAGTATAAAATCTATTCTGGATAACGATTGATGCGGGGGGAAGTAGAACGTATATTCTTGTTCTACGGGGTGTAATAGTTGCCATATGTCTACCATACCCCTCTCCTGCATGATGGACCCAAGGATCGATTGGGCCTTAAAGGATCTAGCTGTTCTGGGGGGGCTTCCAGTCTAATAGTGAGTCTAAGATAAGGTTAAGTCCCCTCCCAGGACTGTTGGCATTGTGCAATCCATGTGTAATACCTCCTCAAGGTTCCTAAAGAACACTGGGTTGTCACCATTGGGGACGTAAATATTCACTAAACTTACTTTTAGTGTCCCTATCTTAAGAAGGACCTTGACCCATCTACCTTCCCGATCCGAGCGGGATTGCATTACAGTTGGGCTCAGAATTGTTCTTATTAATATGGCCACTCCATTACGCTTCTGTTGCACCGCCGAGAATACTACCACAGTAAAAGGTTTTATAATCAATTTTAGGAACTCCTTTGTGTTAAGGTGAGTCTCCTGTAAGAATAGGACATCCACTTTTTCTTGCTGCCCATAACAGATTATTTTTTCCTCTTTAATCGGGTTAATTCCTTTTACATTTAGCGACAATATTTTAATTGAAGCCATTGTACTGTTTCAGCAGATTCCTCACTATATATATATATATTTTTAAAAACTTTCCCCATACATAGACATAGCCTTCACTTTCTCCAATAGGTTACTTATCCCATGTGCAGACCCAAAGGTATACTTATCTTCACTGACCAGCGTAGCTCTGCTCTGTCGTCTCCGACCTGAACCTCCAGCATCCAGAAAGAAATCCCTTCTATTAAACTCCATGAGCCTTGGAGGGGGGGGGGGGGGGTAACTCTAACAAACATAATGGGTAAGCCTATGTACACTGCCATTCTTTCCTCTGCCAACGCTGTCTTCTTTATACAGCAGTTATAACCTTTGTTTTGACCCCAACCATTCCAGCTTGCAGCATACCCTACTGGGCATAACTGCACTGTATAATTTTGATCAAAACTTTCTATACATTAACTCTAAGCATAATGTCCAAATTCCTTCATTGAAGCCATCTTTCTGAGATTCAGTGAAGCGCTTCAGGTCATTTGTTCTGCTTCGGCGAGCTCCTTGGGGCGACGACTGGGGCGATCAGCGCCATCACTCTCCACTTGGGTCTTTCTGTTTCTGGCTGTGCTTCCTGCACTCAGCGTTTTTCACCATGCTGTCTCTGGTCTTTCTCTTCGCTTCCTCCCTTACTGTGTCTTCTGCACCCACCTCATTGGGCCCTCCCGACCAGGTCATGGCTGCCATCCCCGTTCATTGGGGCCATTGTCCACTGCCCCTGACTCCAGCTCTCCCTGGTAGCATTGCGCGTAACCCCCTCAATCTCCTTCCCTGCTGCCCTTGTCCGGCTCCTCCCACTTCCGCCCCTTCCCTCCCGATTTCCCCCTCAGCTGTCCTCCTCATTACACTTTCTCTGGCCCTTCTTAACTGTCGTTCCATTCGATCGAAAACCCATCTGGTTCACGATCTTCTGACCCAACATTCTTTGGACGCCCTCTTCATTACGGAATCCTGGCTCCACAAGGGAGAGGACACCCTTCTTCATCAATGTCTTCCGCCTGGTTATTCTGCTTACCATACCCCCCGTCTCCGCCGCTCCGGTGGAGGAGTGGCGCTCATCTTTAGGTCCTCCCTCTCCTTTTCTCTGGTGTCGCCCCCTCCTGCTTATCCTGAATCTCTTTTGGTACGCTCAGACTCTCTCACCCCTGTCTATTTCCTCCTCCTGTACGTCCCCCCCTCTCTACGCCCCGACCTTTGGGACTCTGTTACTCACTTTATCCGATTCCGCTCTTTTGTCTCCTCATCTGGTCATCTTGGGCGATTTTAATGCCTACCTTGACCCTCCCTCCCGCCCTCGTGATAAGGCCCTTCTTTCCCTGTTCTCAGACCTGTCCTTTCTTCAACACGTTTCTTGTCCAACACATGCCTCCGGCCGATCCTTGGATCTCAACCTTACCCTTGACCCCTCCCCCTTCACCCCCTCTAATATTCAATCCACTCCCGTCCCTTGGTCCGATCATTTTTGTCTCCTTTTCTCTTTCCCTCTCCCTTCCCCTGGACCGATCGGTCCTCCTCCTTCCACTCCCCCTGCCCCGTCCCTCAGACGGCGCCTCACTCCGCATACTCTGCTTTCTTTCCCTCCAGCTAGCTCACTTTTTCCCCCGAAATTTTCGTCCTTCTCTGTTGACCAACAGGTCGACATCTGGTCCTCTACCCTTTCCGCCGCTCTCGACACTATAGCACCCCTTCACCCGATGGTTCCCCGCCCTCCCTCCCACCATCCTTGGTACCACTCCGGTCTCCTCCTCCACCGCGCTCAACTTCACTGTGCGGAGCGTCTCTGGAGGAAACTCCGTACCCCCGCCTCCCACTCGGATTTCCAGCAAGCTCACCTCTCCTATCGTGCTGAAATTACCTCGGCCAAGCACTCGTATTATTCTCGCCTTATTACCTCCTCCTCAAACTCTGCTAGGCACCTTTTCCTTGTTCTCAAGTCTCTCTCTTCTACCTCCGCTCTTCCTTCTGCCCCCTCTGACCCCCCTCCTAGCCCTTCCATTCTTGCCTCCTTTTTCTCTAACAAAATTCTCTCTCTTCGCTCCTCCTTTTCCGCCTGCCCTCCTCCCCTCTCTCCCCCCCCCCCCCCCCGGATTCCCTTCCTTCCTCCCCGGATGTCCTTTCCCCATCTCCCTCCCACACATTTCCCCACATCTGGTCCTCCTTCTCTCCTATCTCTTCTCCCGAACTCATTAAGGCCATCTCATCTGCTCATCAAACTACCTGCCCCCTCGATCCTATCCCCTCTTCTTGGCTGCTCAATCCAGACATTTCTCTCGTGCCTTTTATCCTCTCTATTTTCAATTCTAGCCTTTCCTCCGGTCTCTTCCCTTCCAGCTGGAAACATGCTATCATCCGCCCCCTCTTGAAGAAACCCACTCTCGATCCTTCCTCCCCCGCAAACTGGTGGCCTGTCTCCAACCCCCTCTTCCTGTCTAAAGTCCTTGAGAAACTCGTTTTTTCCCAACTAGCCTCACACCTCGACTCCACCTGTGCCCTCCACCCCTGCCAATCCGGTTTCCGCAGCAGCCACAGCACCGAAACTGTTCTTACAGCACTACTCTCGGAACTCCATCGCTCTCACGATCATGGTGACATCTCTCTAGTGGTTTCTTTGGATCTATCTTCTGCGTTTGATGTGGTTGATCACCGCACTCTCCTGTCCCGTCTGTCTGACTTTGGTGTTCATGGCACCGTTCTTCAGTGGTTTCGCTCCTTCCTGTCTTGTCGTAACTCTTCACTTCACTCTGGCACCTCGGTTTCTCCCCCATTCCCCTCTATCTGTAGCGTCCCTCAGGGTTCTATTCTTGCTCCTCTGCTTTTCAATGTTTTTCTTGCTCCCTTAGCCCTCCTTATTCAACAGTCCGCTGTCTCTTTCTATATCTATGCCGATGACATCCTTGTTCATCACACCTCCTCTTCCTCCTCGGATCTTGGCCCACTTAACCACTGTCTTTCCTCCATTGCCTCCTGGTTTGAGTCCAACTTTCTACATGCTAATCCTGCTAAGTCTTCTGCTATCTGGATCTCACTCGGGCTTCCCCAACCCAGGCTATCACCCACCATGGGCTCTTACTCTATCCCTCTAGTAGCAACCCTTCGTTACCTGGGCGTTACCCTAGACCCTTCCCTTTCTTTCCATGAGCATATCTCCTCTGTTATTCGTACTTCCTTTTTCCATCTTCGTTGTATTAAGGCCATTCATTCAATTCTTCCCCCCCCCCTTTCTGTTGCTACCCTTGTTTTGTCCTTAATAACCTCTCGCCTGGACTACTGTAATGTTGTCTATGCAGGTCTCCCGTCCTCCCAGCTCCACCGTCTTCAACTTGTCCAGAACACCGCCGCTCGTCTTGTCACCTCATCCCCTGCTCGCTCTTATGTGTCCCCATGCCTCGTCACTCTGCACTGGCTCCCGATCAAGTTCAGGTTTGTCTACAAATTGCTCATCACCGCTCACCGGGTTCTTCACACCGATACCCCCCAGTACTTGGCTAACATTATTCACCTCCAGCCCTCCCCCCGCCTTCTTCGCTCATCTCATGGTAATCGTCTCTTCCTCCCTTCTCCTAATCAGGCCCGTCTGGAATCCACCCGCCGTTCTGCTTTTTTCTTCCTAGGACCTGCCCTCTGGAACTCCCTTCCCTTTCCCCTCCGCACCGAGCTGTCCTACACTGGCTTCAAAGCCCTCCTCAAAACTCATCTGTTTTGTCAGGCCTTTGACCTCCCTCCCCCTGCCGATGGCGCCCCATCCCCCAGTCGCGCCCTCCAGTCTCCGTGATTCTTTCCTCTTCCCCTCTCCCCCCTCCCTCTTCCCCTCCTACTACTCCTCTTTGGGGCTTTCCTGTCCTCTACCTTATTTTACTGTCTCTCTCTGTCCTATCATTTACTGGCGTTCCCCTCTATCTTTCATTTCCAGCAGCTGACATTTTATCTGTTATTGTACACCGCCCTGATGTTCCGGCCTGGGCGGTCTATCAAGTGCTCGAATAAAGATAAAGACAAATAAAAACAAAGCAGAAAAAAAAAGTAAATTGTAGCCTTAAAGAATCCAGCTTTTCCCAAAGACCAATACAGCTATTAAGATGACAAATGAAATTGTTATAATAAATAGTACAATATAATGCTGATCTTACAACAAGATATGAATTTAGTTGGGCCAAAAGAAACTTAATCACACTTATATGTTTATGGCACATGGAAGCTTATTAATTGTTTCATATCTTTTTTTGTATATTTAGACTCAAAGCAAACAAGTCAAAGCAGTTTACAGCAAATTTTGGAAAATGCAGGGCCCAATACTGAAGAAAAGCTGAACTCCTAAATTTAGCATCAAAAGCAGGGGGCTCTCAGCCCAGTCCTCGGGATACACTTAGCTAGTCAGGTTTTCAGGATCACCACAGTGAATGTGCATCAGAGAGATTTGCGTACAATGGAGGCAGTGCATGCGAATCTCTTTTATGCATATTCGTTGTGGTTATCCTGAAAACCTGACTGGCAAGATGTGTCCCGAGGACCGAGTTGAGAACCACCGCTCTAAAAGATAGAGGCACAAGTTTAGGAGCCTATTTTCAGCCAAACCTAGGAGCTTATAGGGTACTTTTACTAAATGCTGCTAACCGGTTAATACGTGCTTTAACTTGTGGTAACAGGCAAAGGTGAACATGTATGTGCGTGCATGATAGCTACTGGCTACTAAAACGCACAGTAATCAGCCATTGCACTAGGGCAAAGAGGGGCGGGTGTGGAGAAAACATTGCTACTAGTATGAGGGCAATTGACACATGTTCAGTGGCAATATGGCAATTAGCAGGAGTGCGCATTAGAAGCACCTGTGTTAATTAAATTGTGTATTAGGGTTCACAGTCATGCATCAACTGTCGGGATCTTGCTGGACACGCCACTGACATTGTTTGATGGGTGCACTTGCCATGCGCTAAACGTGGTACACTCATACCTTTAGTAAAATGGCCCCCAGCTGAAAAAGGATCTAGATTTGGATGCTTCGAGGTTAGACTTAAAAATTTAGGCTGCCGATTACTTGCCTAGATTTACGAGGCTTGCGCTGAAAACCTGTGCTAAGCTCTAAACCTTTTTCCCCACCCTAGGTCTGCCCCTGTTGCTACTCTTTTTTTTTTTTAACGCTTCTAACTTTAGGAAGTTAGTGAAATTTTGAGTATAAATTTAGGCTCCATCCTTTGTTTAGAAACCAATTTCGAGCACGACTCTTAAAGTTAGCAGCATAAATCCTTTGAATGTCAACCTCAATAGAAATAATAATGTAATTTTCAAATATCCCACATTGCTACAAAATGCAGCAGACATTTTAACAATGCACACTTACAGAGCAAATTTTCAGAGGCTGCCCAGTTTCATTTTCTTTGAAAATTAGCTTAATACATGTGCCAGAAATATACACTTTGCATTTTCCGTTTGTGTGGTGATAAAGGGGGAGGGGTAAAATGGCACATCATATAAATTGGAAATATCATGTGTATGTACTCTTTTTCCCCCTACATAAAAACATGCTCCCCCCCCCTCACACACACACACACACACACACACACACACACAGTTCCTCTTTAACCCAGCTAAAAGTGCACATCCTTTTGAAAGCCCATGTGTATTTTTAGCTAGGGAAAGGAGCACAATTTTCAGTCAGGAAATTCCCCTCTATATTGGAAGCATTCTATTATTTTGTTCCGATTTTACTTGCTACAGGCCTTCAGTTTTAAAGGATGTTTCAAAATTTCATTTTTGCTCTTGCCCACAAAATAATCTATTAATCTGCTTGCCCAGGGATATGTAGAGATGAAACCTAGCTGTAGACACTCTTACAAGGACAAATGCATTTTAGTAGATTTAAAAGCACTTAGGTTGGTTTCTGTATAGGTTAGGGCAGTCTAGGGTTTGTCCAGTTCCCCCCCAACCCCAATTCTAATGCCAAGAACAACAGGAAACCATGGTGACACCCTGCCCAAATTAGAATTAGCACAGTGCAGGGGAAGGAACAAGGATGCTCATGACAGGTGTTATAAAAATAATCCCGTCTTTTTGGATGCACGGATGTATCTCAGAGATACAGGCACCTAACCTACTATGTAATTATCTTGACGTCGTTTATTTACTTTTCAGCTTCCCATCTGGGCATGCATGTTCATATATTGAGTGTTATAGATCTTTGTAGAAGCTTTTGGCGGTTATTTACTCTTCCAAATAGCTCCGTTTCCCTGGTGAACCAGTGAGCAGATGATAACATTGCCAGGAAAAGTAAGGAACAGTGAAGCAGTTACCCAGTGTGGTGTGACTTTCCCTCATCCTTAATTTGCACCAATATGGAAGGGAGACATGGGGGGGGGGGGTGTTGAATTGCTTCAATGCTTATGTCATAAGCGGGATTTCAAGTTAATAAATCAGTCAAACATTGTGGGGTGTGCTTCCAAAGTACGCTAACATTTACCTCTCGCTAAACATATGCTGTGCGTTAAGACAACCAGCATGATAAGAATCCCATACTAACTGCCTAGTGCTTGACAGGGTGGGTTGCAGTGGCAAGTGGGCACCAACTACACATTGAAGTCGGCAAGGGGGTGAACAGCGCAGACAACTGTTACTGTTGCGCCTGCATTAATTGCAATTGCAGTTTTAGCATGGTGACATGCTTTTCACCATAGTAACTGCAGAGGGACACATTTGGACCCCTCCCCCCCAACAGTTAGCCTGGTCTGTTTCATCTTCTGTGTTCATTTTTGCCTCTTAACACGTGCTAAGGTGCCGAACCTTTGTGGGCCTATTCAATTCGCACATAGTACAAAGTCAAATAAGAAAACTGTTCCAAATCAGGCACGGCAAAAGTCTTCTTGACTTGTGGAGCATGCATTTGTTCAGACTTGCTGATTTTGAGGGAAGATGTAATAAAGTGCACGGCTGCTGTTCTGCTCTTCAGTGCTGGTGTAGCCAAACGACAAATACACCTAATAAAGAAAAAGTACTATGACGACGGCATCTGCAAAGAGTTAAACAGTTTGTGCTTTGATGTGTTAAGAAGTATTGCTCTGTGGTTTAAAAGTTTTAAGCCTACTTAATAAAGTAAAAAGGACCCAGTGATTGTAGCTATTGCTAAGCTAGTATCTTCAATAAGGAAGGTCTGACAAAAAAAATATTTGGAAGGCATAGTTTCAGTAAATTTGAGATGTGTGTTATAAGCAATATTTATTAGCTGAAAGATCCTTGAAGAGTGGAAGCACTTATAACTTGCATTGCCCGGAAAGGCATGAGTTAAATTCTAAATAATCCGTCACAGCCAGGTCCACTCTTAGAACACCAGGGACCTAGGAAGTGCATATATTCACCTATAACAGCCCCCTTTCCCTTTGGGTTCAGCCCTCCGGTACTTAGAGACTTCTAGGGCTTGAAGAACAGGTCCAAGATGCTTCCTGTAGGAAGGAAGGATAGCCATTGGACTTCAGGCAAGAGGCAGCCGCAGGAGACCTACAGGATGTAGAGTTTAATCCAAAATATCAGGCAGAAATAAGATCGAAGAATAGGCAAAAGTCAGAGCAGGCAGAGCAAGTTCATTACTGGAAGACTAATAGAAGTCAAACACCAAAAGTCAGCAACTGCCAAGACTCACATGAGATACCTCTCTGAGGACAGGGTGGACTTGGAGCTCCTGGGTTAAATAGGCGCAGAGAGTCAATCAGAGATGCATTCTCAGGAACCTATCGGGATGTGCCGCATCATCAAGCTGAGACCACTGACAGTATAAAAGGCAGGAAGAGACCTCAACTCACCTTTTATGAGGGGCCAACCTCCTAGGAGGTAAGCAAGACTGGCCCATCTACTAGGCAGCCACCTAGGGTGGGAGACCTCAGGGGTGGCACAGCTGACAAGACAGCAGCAGGCCTTTAAGCACCAAAAAGGCTTTTATAAAATTACCTCATGGTATAGGCCAGAGGTACTCAAATCCAGTCCTGGAGGGCTGCAAACCAGTCAGGTTTTTGGGATATCCCTAATGAATATGCATGAGATAGAGTCAAATACAATGAGGGCAGTGCATGCAAATATATCTCATGCATATTCATTAGGGATATCCCAAAAACCTGACTGGTTTGCAGCCCACCAGGACTGGATTTGAGTACCTCTGGTATAGGCTTATGCTTTTACTCAAGCCACATGTTGACATTCTCAGGGGTGTAACTAGATGGAGCATGAGCAGAGTCCGTAAGTGCACACGTAGTTTTTAAAATGTGCACCTACATGTGCCTTTGATCTGGTCAACCACTCCGTCCTCTCCCACGTCTTCACTCTGCTGGTCTTCATGGCACCCTTCTTCGCGGGTTTCACCCTTTTCTTCCTAATCGTGCCTATACTGTTTCTTTCCAGGGTGTGCAATCCACTCCTGTATCCCTCTCCCGTGGAGTCCTTCAGGGATCTGTTTTGTCGCCTCTCCTTTAATGTCTTTTTAGCTCCCTTGACCACTATTGTCCAGCAGCGGGATGTCTCTGCATATTATTATGTGGATGACATCCTGCTGCTGTTTCCCCCGATTTAACAAGTGTCAGTAGATGCCTTTCCCTGGTCGTAGCATGGCTTCATAACGACGGTTTAAAACGGAATCCGTCAAGGACTTACTGGGCTCTTCTGCTCCATCCCTCTCCCCTTCACTCAATGGTTGTCACATCCCTCTTGTTTCCTCTGTGTGGTGTCTTGGGATTCTTTTAGACATGTCTCTCTCCTTCCGCAAGCACATTAGCATGCTGGTAAAACGTTCTTTCTATACTCTCCGCCAAATCTGTTCCATTCAGTCTTTTTTTTCAGATTCATCACTCTTCTCTCTGCTCATATCATGCATTGATTACTGTAATATATAATATGTTGATCTGCCACAGTATCAATTTAAATGACTCTAATCTGTACAAAATACAGCAATTCATCTTCTCCACCATGCTCCTAAATCTGACCACGTGTCCCCATTATTTGTTAAATCCCATTGATTACCTATTGGACTCATTTCAAACTTCTTACACTTGCACACAGAACCCTTCAATCTGGTGCTCTCCCCTATTTGTCATCGCTTCTTATTCCATATGCCCCTTCACTCAAACACCACCTTTTTCTCTTACATTATACCCATCCCGATACCCCATTACCTCCCACACACCCCCACTATATCATACAGCCGCTACATGATGTAAAACACTGTAATCATACCTAATATGTAATACAACCGATTTGTACATAGTTTCCTAAGTTTGCTATAAACTTGAATGTAAATAGTTCCCCAAGTTCTCCTCCATGTTAACTCCCCGTTTTATGTAAACGACGGCCAATGTATCTGGTCAAGTGTTCCATTGTTTTGATGTAAACCGCGCTGATGACAAATAGCGCGGTATATAAGAAATGTTAAATAAATAAATAAATAAACGGGCATTGCTTATAGTTACCTTCCCCCGACCAGGCCATTGACATTCGGCCTATTACTTTCCAGGACCCCACCTCTGGGACTCTTGCTTGCAGATATCCACCTGGAAACTTCTTACTCTCAATTTAAGTCCCTTCTGAGGGCTCACCTCTTCAAATTGGCATTTGATCAATCCTTCTAGGTGCTTAGTTCTTCTCGCCCGGTCCTTATGTGTCTGGACTCTACTGCCCCTGTTCACCTTATTTCCCCTGACCTGACTCACTCCTGATTTACCCTTCACTATTCACTCTTTCCTTTTCCTTTCTATTGTTTTTTATTGTAATTATTGTATACTGCTGCGATGTTATAAGGGGTGGTATATCAAATTTTAAATAAACCATACTTCACCCATGTACATTGACACCTACCCACAAGCAGTTATAAATATATGCAGGTACATTTTAGCCATGATTTCTGTAGGTTTTATGAAAAAGACAGACACCTACATTGTCTTTATAAAATAGACCCAAACTAGGCCCATATTTGCCCTTCTTAACTATACAAAAATGCAATGTGTGCCTTCGAGTCAGTCCTGACTCCTGGCGACCCAGAAGCTCCTGGGTTTTCTTGGCAGTGTCACCGGAAGTAGATTGCCAGGCCTTTCTTCCTGTTATAAAATTACCTTCTTTGAGGGTAATTTTCAAAAGCATGAGTATGTGAAACAGTGCTTTCAGTGCAGAAATAGACTTTTGTAAAGTTGCCCACCTGCTATGTGGATAAACGTATGCATGGATAGCCTGTATTTAACAGGTCTTTTATACCGCTTCATTATTTCAATCAAAGCAGTTTACGTTGTAACTTAAACTTGGTAATGTACATTAAACAGGGACATTGCTAACTTGGAATTTTCTGAGGCAATGGAGGTTTAAGTGACTTGCCCAAGGCCACAAGGAGTGCTAGTGGGAATTGAACCCTGGTCTCTTGGTTCCCAAGCCAGTGTTCAAACCATTAGGCTACTCCTCCACTTCTGGAAGCATGCAAGTTAACCTAGACTAGGTGAGAAGTTCCCAGGGTTAGTGTCTAAACCCAAAAATATGTAAAATAACCCTGGAATATCTGCCTAAACGCACGTGTACATGTAAGTGCATCAGTTCCCTGAGGTATTTTCAAAACAAAAGTACACACAGAGAGAAAAGTATGTACCGATTTATTTATATGAGTTCTGTTATAAAATTACCCCCACCATATTTAAAACGAGCACTAAGTGGCTAGCTTCCTCTCTATAACCCAGTCCTACCCTGGGTCCACCTACTTTATGAGCAGTTAAATCTAGGTGACTATGTTTAGTTCAGTGAACTCCTCCTGAGCCTGATAGACACCTTTTGAAAATCAGCACCATGGCAATGAATACAGAAAAATGGCCAAATGAGCACACATTAGAATCTTTGGCAGTGGAAAACATTTGAAAATTATAGTGGGACACAAAAGCTCTGTTTATTTTAACAGATATTTGTTTTAAAGGGATAGATATTAAAAACAAGAAGCTGGTGGGGAGAGGGGTGTGTGCTGTTGACAAATAGCATATACTAAAACAGAACAGAAAAAAAAACTTGACATGAATAAACATGATACAAATTTATTAAGTGAAAGCTGGTGAAGGGGTAACATTTATTTTATTTATTTATTTAACATTTCTTCTATACCGCGCTATTAAAATCAGTGCGGTGTACAATGAACAAAACATACTGCAATGCATACAAGCAACATTGAGTTTACATAGTTCAACATGCTTATTGATTCTTCTAGGAGGCCTATATATAACACACAAATCCAATCAGAAGACAAATTACAAAACAATAAACATCTATACAGTACAAAAAAACACAAAATACTTTTGTAAAACTAAAAATTACATAACTGATATTAAATAAAAGCTATTTTAGAAGCTCCATTCATGATTTGGACATGCGTAAACAGGCATTCAGATGTGCAAATCAGATATCCCTAAAACCATTTTAGAAACTGGGTACACAGACATCTCCAGAGCAAGAATGTCCATGGGGGAGGGGAGTATCTGTGGCCTGGATGGAGCAAGGGAGATGCAAGTCATGAGAGGATTTCAGAACAGCACACGCATATTTGGCGAGACGTCCATGCCTATATGAGGTGCGATCAAAAAGTATTGAAACTTGTACAATAACATAAGTAGTATAAACGCTGACAGTTATTGCACTCTGTCTCCTTCAAAGTAGTCCCCTTCCGATAAAAATAAAAAAACACCACACACTTCCTCCAGCGTTCCTGCCAGTGCTGGAAACAATTTTGAAATGCCTCTTTCATTATGCTGTGAAGCTGCTGTGTCAAATTTTGCTTAATGGTCTCCAAGTTGTCAAATCTCCTTCCTTTCAGTGGTAATTTCAGTTTTGGAAACAAGAAAAAGTCACATGATGCGAGATCAAGTGAGTATGGAGGCTGACAAACTTGCTTGATTTGGTGTTTGGCCAAGAATGCTGGACAAGACACCATACCAATAACACTACCTACAAACACTGAATCTAATAACACATGGACCTCCTTCAACACGATAGATCAAAAACACCTTCTTAGGATCATAACACTTATCAACACCACAACTTCTCCACTTGACCCATGTCCTGTGTCATGGATCAAATGCACAAAGGAAGAACTCGCTGAAAACATCCAACAAATGGTGAACCAATCCCTTGTCCAGGGCATCATGCCCACGCCCTAAAACTCACAACGCTTCGACCAATAATAAAAAACAATAAACTTGACCCAAAAGACCCAAACTCTTACCGACCGATAGCCAGCATTCCATTTATAGCTAAAATAATAGAAAAAAACGTCCAATTACAATTACAAGACCATATCGATGAACACAAACCCTTAGACTCTCACCAGTTTGGCTTCCGCCCCTACCACGGTGTAGAAACCCTTCTAACTACACTGATAGACTTCCTCATCAAAGGCACAGATGATAGCAGTCAAGGCTTCCTACTCCTCTTCATAGACATCTCTGCCGCCTTTGACAACATCAACCACCTTACTTTGATCAATAGACTAGAAAATCTAGGAATAGGTGGGACAGTACTCAATTGGTTTAAATCTTACATCACAAACAGACTAATACGTGTTCAAATAGACCAGGAAGTGTCAGAAACCTTCCCCCAAGGACAAGGAATACCCCAGGGATCCGCCCTTTCTGCCCTCCTTTTCAACCTGTACCTCCAACCCATTACAAAAATATTCAGAAAACACAAAATTAGTCACTTTATCTATGCTGATGACATCATGCTTGCTCTCCCCATATCCACCAAAAAAAATCCTACCTACGATGCCCTATCAAAATGCATGGTGGAGACCACCTCTTGGATGGAATCTAACTACCTTAGCATCAACCTCAAAAAAACTGAGGCAATGTTCGTAACAAGATCACCCGTGACTGAGGACACCTATCCAACATCAATCTCAATCATAAATACAACTATACCCGTCAAAAAAGAGGTAAAATACCTAGGGGTAATAATAGACCATACACTCACCATGCTACCACATATAAAACAGATGGTAAAAACCATATTCTACAAACTCAAAACCATACAACACCTAAGACCCCTTCTTGACACCCATGACTTTAGATCAGTTGTCAACACACTCATCACCCCACACTTCGACTATTGTAATAGTCTCTTAATTGGCCTACCACAAAAAAGTACATACCTACTCCAAAGAGCCCAGAACATCTGTGCCAAAGTAGTCACAAAAGCCCGCCTAGTAGATCATGTAACCCCAATAATGCTGGAACTGCATTGGCTCCCTATAAACAGCAGAATCAGATATAAAATCCTCCTAATCACATTCAAGCTCCTGAACAACATCGCCCCATCATATCTATCCATGCTATTACATGCCCCATCAGAATCAAGAACTCGCAGACTAAACGCAACACACTCACTTGAAATACCAAATTCATTCAAAAAAACTAAAAAATCCACCAGCACCAGAGCCTTCTCATTCACTGCCCCCATGCTCTGGAATAATCTCCCAATAAACCTTCGGATCATAAAAGACCTCACCCAATTTAGAAAGGAACTCAAGACATACCTTTTCTCCGAACACTATAAAATCCCATATCCCCAAGTCCAACCACACACCATCCCCAAACACTCAAACACAAAGCCCTAAAACCGCACTCAACTACCCACACACATACACCCACCACATACTCCCACCACATACACCCAAAATACTCCCAAGAGATGAAAAAAGGAAATAAATTCCTCCACACACACACATATGAAAGGTAGAAAACTCTGACTACCTATAAAAAGGTAGAAAAACTCTGATCAACACTACGCTACAGAAACTTATTAATGTATATAAAATGTAAATAGTTTTGACAATTAATGCACAGTTATTTGTATAAAGTTACAATGTTATAAATCTCTGTTAATAACTATTATCTGTATAAAGTTAAAAAAATCTCTGTTCCATGTAATGTATACATTAGTATACAAATTTGTTTACTTGTTCCATGTAAACCGCCCCTGATCTCTGGAAGGGGCGGTATAGAAGAAATAGATAAATAAATAAATAAATAAAATAAATGATGCATGAGCTAGGGCTTTATCGTGATGAAGCAACCATTCACCCCTTCCTGTGTAACTCTGGCCTCTTATGATGAACTGCATCTCTCAAACAAGTCATACTCATTGGTTTGAACCTTTTGGAGCAACCCCATGATGAACAATGCCCTGGTAATCCAAGAAAACCATGAGCATGATCTTGACATTGCTCCTCACCTGACGGGCTTTCTTAGGTCTGGGAGAATTTGGAGACCTCCATTGTGAGGACTGAGCCTTAGTTTCTGGGTCATAATCATAAAACCATGGTTCATCACCAGTAATAATGTTTTTGATGAGATCTGAGTCATTTTTTATGCATTCCAACAACTCTCTGGCTACAGACAGTTGATCTTTTTGGTCAGGGGACAAGAGTTTCAGCATGAATTATGCAGACACACAGCTGCTCCCCAGATCGACAGTAAAAATGGGCTGTACCTACCTGAAACTGATGTTCATGTCCTCAGCAAACTCCCTGATAATCAATCAATGATTTGAGTATATTGCGGCATGCACTGTTTCAACTTTGTCTTCATTCCTGATCGTGGATGGTCTTCCAGAACGTTCATCACTGTCAACACTTTGGTGGCCCTCTTGGAAACGTTTGTACCAGACTTGACCACGACTCATGCTCATCTCCATACACTTGCTGTAGCTTGTTGCAAGTCTGTTTGCACAAATCTCAGAGTTTCTGGCATCAGCGATCTTCAAGATTTTTGAAAGAAGCTAAACTTTTCTCTTCACCAACCACCATGTTAAAATTTAATGAGACTGCACAGACATGGACTGTGTAAATATGATTTGTAAATCAAATATCATTGAATTTGTGTTACTTACCTTATAGTCACTCCCATGTTTTTACCCTCCCTCACTTATCTACTTGTTCTATGTAAAGCCACAATGGCTCACTTATTTCTCTGTAAATCACCCTATTAGACAGGGCGGTATATAAACTTAGCTAAATACATACGCACATACATTTAATACAGATTTTCCGTTCAACTTTTTCACTCATCGTAAATCTGACAAACTGCTTTTACACAATACCAAACATCACATGATTTAGAAAAGTACAGGTGTGCTGTAGCCACACTACACTCTGTACATGCAGAGCACATAGCTAGGTCACTGAATGCTTAACAGCAGCGTGGTGCAACATATTGTTATATAGCTTCAGAACAAGTCTCAATACTTTTTGATCGCACTTCGTGCCTGCTCCTGATCACAAATAAGGTGCAAAAAAAAAGAGTGCTCGTTTCATCTGCAGCACTTCCAGGAAAAGCATAATGCACTTTCATCTCCACGGTTAACATTTCCTGTCCAACGAAAGCTGCGCATAAATACAAACTCCAAACATATTACACACCTACCAGTGCGTGTCTGAGTATCTGAAATAGCCAGCAGGGACGTGCAAGTCTCATAATGGTCACCTCCCTTCTGAAATTCCCTTGCCGGCATGTCCGTGTACCCAGTTGAGGCTCTGCAATTCAAGGACATGCACATTTGTGAAATGGTCTACGTCCATGCATCTACTCCGGTCTACATCCATGCATGTACTCCGGTATTGGGACATGCATGTACTCCGGTATTGGGACATGCATTTTCAGGGTGGAGATGGAGCAATTTCAGAAGACAATTAGACTTGTCTCTCTCTTCACTGCCACCACTCCCCTGGATTTTTGGGTGTTCGATATTCAGCAGCAACAGTGTGCCATTGCAAAGTAGCTGCCCGTTGCCGCTAAACCTAAGACTTGGATATTCATTGCCAAGGCCGTATCTGGCCACAAGATTGAATATCTGGATCAGCCAGATAGAGGGGAAGCTAGCTATGCAGTGGCAATATCCAGCCACTGCCTGGTTAGTTTTGACAGCATAAAAGGTTAGATCAGCTTTTGAGGCACCTAACTCATCGGTTGGCGATAAGAGGGCAGCAGCTCAATATAGCAGCTACTTGGTTATCACCAGCTGCTATTTGAAAATTGCCCATCATCCCTGTAGGGGTAAAGGTTTAGGCCGATGGTAATCTGAATGTGTGTCTCCATCTGGACTATTGTTTGGCTTTGCCCAAAGCTGCTGCTTGCTGCCCCTAGAAGCTATCACCCTAGGCAACTGCCTATTCTGCACATCGCTAAACCAGTCCTGCATTTACTAAGGCCAATTGAAAGACAGGAGTCTTATCCATCATTGGTTCCAAGAGCCATAATTCTTAAAAACAGTTGCAAGCAATGGTCTTGAGGAGGACTATAATTTTAGAGAACTGAAGATTTTAATCCCATGGCTCATGGATTTTTCTTGCACATTGTGAAAAACCTTAAGATCTTGGAGTGAAATGAAAAGTCCTTGTGCATTGTTTTGGCAATAGCATGAATGTAAAACAACTGGATGTGTCTGTGCTGGGATATCCCAGGAAATCAGATTGTATTTATTTATTTTAAACCGGTTTGCAAAGCAAAACCTCCAAGGGCATAGCACAGGAAATTTGGCCATGGAAACCGAAGTGCCACAGCTTCCAGAGACTCAGTAAGACGAGGTGGGAGCTTGTGATTTGGAAGGTTTCCCTGTATGACACAAAGTTCTGGAATTTTACAGCTGGTAAAAGCTCTCACTCGCGCAGGCAGCCATCGTGGGATTCTGCTTCCCCAGCACAGTGCAATGTGTGGGTGGTAGTGGAGGGGGAGGGGAAGCCCCTGGAAGCAGGCCTGGATCTCATTCTTCTGCTTGAAGGGTAATTGTTTAAAAAGAAGACCATTGTTATGAATTTTCTTGGGGATAAACAGAGAGGGGGAGAGAGCGAGAGAAACAGTTCTTATTACCTGTTGAAAGCAAAACGGATTGTACTAGCTTTTGGACTGGTCAGTGGAATTCCTTATTTTTTTTACTTAGTCATAGCATTCTAGTATGTCTCATTTTATTATGTGAAGCTCCCTGTGGTATAATTATGAGTAGTCTTTGAGGAAATCTAACTATATACACACATTATCACACATATGCACAAATTCGAAATGTTTTTCTTGATTCGGCATTAGCAATAATTTGGAAGATTTAAAAATGTTGTAGGCCACGTCCATGCTATTTTGTTGCAACTACTGTATTTATGACCCCTTTTCATCTAAAGTTAAAATTCGCCACACCAAAGAATGAAGACCTGCCCTAGAGGTTTTGCTCCTTCTGTGAAATGTTGGATCTGGTTTTTTTGAGACATGACGTATTTTAATGGCCTGTGTGACAGACATGCACTTCATAGTCTGTGTTGTGTGCTGGCCTCTCCGGCCACTGATGTGGCAGAACTTCATATAAGCGGCAGCTGCTGAACAGAGGGAGCCCAGAATTCCATCACGGTGAAGAATGAAATTCCTGCTCATAACCTTGAGAGCAGCAGAGCTGTCATTTTCCGCTTGACATTTGAAAAGAAACCCTACATATTGGGATAATTTGTAGTGAGTCACACTATGACTTCCAGCTAAACAAAGCGAGGCAAAATTACTGGGTGTCTCAGAATCCTGTGCTGCTTAGCACACAGAGCGCAATGGGCAACACGGAGAGGATCATGTCTAGAATCAAAGTGGGAACGCCTTGTCTTTATATGGAAATCCAGCCATCACCTCTCTCACTACATGCTAGTATGTGGCTACCCCCATAGAATACACCACTCTATAGACATCTGTTTTATTCCATAAGGAATCAAGGTGTGAGCTAAATACTACTACTAATACTACTAATCATCATCATCATCATCATCATCAAAAGCATTCATACAGGTTCATCCGAGTTTACCCAGGTGAAAATGGGGATTTCATAATTGCTCCTCTCCCCTCCTATGAATGCTACGAAACATTGCATGCACTTTTAGAGACAGGCATAGGCAATTCTTTCCCAAACTGATTGAGGCTGCAAAACTTAAATAGCATACTGATAAAGAAAATAAAGTTTGAAACGTCGTCCTTGGTACTGTGCATCTGGCTGTCCTCTAGCACCAATTATGGATCTGCCGAGGGAGCCTGTGTGCTTAGGAATGCGCTGGGGAGAGGGGGGCTGTAAAAGCTGCATTTTAATATAGGCCCCCAAACTTAATCTATGTGCTGCACATCCTCAAAAGGGAGAAAACCCCCCCTTTAAATCATAAGCATGCCAATGCAGTCGGGGGGGGCCACACAGTTTTTCATAGGGCTCGATATTCAGCAGCAGCAGCTAGCACTGAACATTAGACCTGGATATTTATTGCCAGGTGCCTGTCCGGGTTGCCTGGATGGTCATGAGGTTAACCAGACTATGTAGACATTCAGCCGAAGCCCAGTAAGCTTTAGCAGGGAAAGTTAAGCCAGCCTTCAGTGTGCCTGAATTTTGCCATATTGTGATAAGCGGACAGCAGCTCAATATTGCTGGCTCCCCAGTTATTGCCAGAAATGTCCCGTTGCTATCCGGTTAACATCGGGGAATGCAGCAGCAGCCGTCGCAGCCAAGATCTGCTAACTGCATTATTCTCTTTCAATATCAGTCCCAAAATAAGTCTTCATAAGCTGTATTTGCATACAGTTGCTCTAAAATTAATTTGCATATTTTTGTCTCTTTGAAAACGTTTGGTTTGTAGTCTTTGGACTGCAAACGAACACCCATGTTTTAAATAGTAAACATGCCCCTAAATGATTTTTATAAGTTAGGCTAATGGGTTGGCACATGTTATTTGTAACTAGGTCCCATTAGTTTTGAGGATATATAGTACTATATTTACATCCTATATACTATAACATTTTCATTCCACTCTTGAGTCTGCACAATCAAAATGCCCATTTGGAGAGTCGAAGTGCTGCAGAAGTACAGTAAATCCTTAAATCTGGTCCTTAAACAACATAAACCAATCTGGTTTTATGAATTTCCACAATGAATATATTTATGTATACTGCCATAAGTCTGTTCATTGTAGAAATCCTGAAAAACAGACTGATTTGCTGCCTTTGAGCACCTGATCTGGGAACCCCCTGCCCAATACATCTTAGAGATATCATCAACCTACATACAATCCCAAGGAAAACAATTCCGATCTCTCTAAAGATAATTAGTCCCAAGCAAAATCAATAGCTTGACCAGGGCCTCAAAGCAAATCAAGGCACTTAAGATGTAAACCCATGGATTCGCCTCTGCTTCTGAAGTCCAAGTACAGTATAGTTTTATGCTTTATGCATTGAACATGTGGTTGTTTTCCTGTACAGATCAACCTGGAGAGAACAACTTTTATTACATTTATGTATGGTACATTTTAAAAGGGATTTTAAAATGCTGCTGTCAAGGGCTTAAGGCCAAAGTAAATATCCACTCACGTTTTCAGAGGTAGAAAATTAAAACATCAGTAATAAGTCAATGGTGCCTTTACTTTCATGTTTAAGAAGAAAGGT
The DNA here is from genome assembly GCA_033557465.1 of Ichthyophis bannanicus. Classification (NCBI taxonomy): domain Eukaryota; kingdom Metazoa; phylum Chordata; class Amphibia; order Gymnophiona; family Ichthyophiidae; genus Ichthyophis; species Ichthyophis bannanicus. Next base: position 108,944,791 of record CM066049.1, on the reverse strand, counting down.
CAGTGTTTAAACTACAAAATGTTCATATTCAATAAAATCACCTGGTTTAAAAGAGCAAGAGGGGGTCAGTGATGACAGGAGCGTGTTCAGGGAAATGTTTATCTTTCATGGGCTTTTGTGCAGCAAGTGAAAGCATCTATCATTAGTATAGTGCAATGGAAAAAAAGATATTTGACATAATCTCATGATCTTAATCCAAGGACTTTGATGGGTTTCATCACCTATAGCATATAATATACTATTAATTATGCTGTGTTTGCCTAAAGCTTTTATGAACAGATATTCAAAGCATGGGCAAGCCAGATTTTAACTGGTTAAACTAAGCCAATGTTCAGCCGCAACTTGCCAGCTGGGTTATAGCTAAAAATAGGTTTAACCCCTACTTGCTAAAAATTGGGCAGCTAGATTTAATCCAGCAACTGTCTGAACTTTCCAGATGTTCAGTATATCATCTGGAATTTGAGGGTAATTTTATAAGGGGGTACCTAATTAAAGTGCTTTTTAAAGCACATGTTAAGCCTCGTCTGTATAAAATACTACATTTGTAGGTGTGGACAACTGGTGTAAATATCTGCACCTTTATTTTTCAAGTACATGCATAAATTATAGTATTTTATAATCTACATCCATAATTGTGCTCTCTGCTCAAACTCTGCCCATGTTCATACCCACTGGCAAAGTGCCCGCCTTGATTTTCTTTTCACTTCATGTATTGAATTTTTAACTCTCCTATCCAAACTTTTAGGTGGATAACATAGCAATCAAACTCAGTTAAATTATGAACAGATTTGACATATATAGACAGACTTCATTAATTTCAAACTACATTCGCCACAGGTTTAGTTAAAAGCATATAAAACAGATGAGCTTTCAATTTTCTGGATGTCAGAAAATCTTGTTCAGTAAGAACACCAGCAGGAAACGTCTTCCACAGTTATGGACCAACTACAGATATTACTAGAGACCTCATGCTAACATTCTGGGCCTCACAAACAGATGGGAGATCAAATAAAATGATGGATTTGACAGCAGATGAATGCTTCTGTACTCGTCAGCAGTGGTATAGCCAAGGGTTGGGCTAGATGGGCCTTGGCCCTTCACTTTGGCATCATGCCCACTCAGCAGGGGCGGCCCAAGGGGGGTGCGGGGCCATGTGCGGAGGTTAATTGTGGGGCCTCATTTGTATAGGGTGCATCATTTGCATAAATATTTACATAATGTTAACATGCATTTTTAGTAAACATGCTTCTTAATGAGCATCTGGATAAAGAAAGACTAACAGATTTCTATGCTACTATATTCCAGTTCCAACCGCCAGGCCCATTAGGAAGTACTATAAATACTGACCATTTAGAACTCATAGCAAATCCACCATATCATAACAGCTCTGCCAGGACTCACAAAGCACCAAACCCTACCTATCAAAAGGCAACACTGCAAATATTAAACCAATACATCTCCTACTGGGGAAAGAGAACAAGTGACACGGTCAAATAGAAACTACATGAACAGATTACCTCAGCTTGGTTAAAATGCAGAACATAGACCCGGGGTCTCAAACACGCGGCCCATGATAGAATGTTGTGCAGCCCGCGATGCATTTGGGGGCGGGAACAAACTCCTTCCGTGCAACAGAACACGCTGTTTGCAAGCAACCATTTCTTCCTTTTCCGGCGTGTTAAGCAGCTATGGAGAGGAATCTGGTCTGTCTAGCAGCCTGAAGGGTTAAGTTCAGCTTTTGTGTAGCGACGGGAGCAGCTGCTGCGATTTATGTTGTGTATGTGTGTGGTGATTTTGTGGCCCGCGGGTTACCTTATAAGTCCTCATTTGGCCCTCACAGCAATTTGAGTTTGAAACCCCTGACAGACTGTCACCAAAGAACAAGGGATCACAATTTAGAAATAGGAAGACAATAAATAAACTGGAAACACCAAAAGCCAAACTTGGGATGTACAACAACGATGGAGAAAAACCTATAAACTAATTTCCTCTTGTACTAAACAAAACACAAAAGACGTTAACGATGCACATTTCCCAGAGCTGATATATTCCAGTAAATAAATTCAAAATAAAAAAAGTATTTTTCTACTTGTACATTTTCTTTTTCAGTTGTAATTGCTCCAGTCATTTTCTTCTGGTTTCTTTGTGTCTTCTGCAAGCTATCCATTTTCCTTTCTTCTCTTTTAGATTTTTTTCCAAATTTTTTTCTCTATATCTGCTTTAACATACTGATCTTTCCCCTTTTGCTCTTTCCTCCATTTCTTTCCTTATTCCTTTATCATCCACTCAAATTTTACCCTTCCATTCTCAATCTACACTTACTCTTCCAATACCCGGCCCTTCGTAGACTTTTCTTCCCTCCCACACAAAATATCTTTTCCCCTTTCCATTCTCATTTCCCATCCCTTTCGAGTCCTCCCCCAAAATCAGCTCCTTTATAGTTCTAGACCCACCCAGCATCTGCCCTCTTCTAGTCCCAGTCTCCCAAGCTTCCACATCAGCCCATTTCCAGTCCTAGCCCCCCCATATGCTGTTTTCCAGTTCCATTCCAGCCCCCCATCAGCCCATTTCCAGTCCTATTCCAGCCCATCACCCATTTCCAGTCCTATTCCAGCCCATCACCCATTTGCAGTCCACGTTCCCCCCCATCAGCCCATTTCCAGTCCTAGTCCCCCATATGCTCTTTTCGAGTTCCATTCCAGTCCCCCATCAGCCCATTTCCAATCCTAGCCCCCTCGTCAGCCCACTTTGTCCTGTTCCCCCCCATCACAACCCATTTGCAATCCTATCCCCCCCCCCCACATCACAGCCCATTTCCAGTGTGTTCCCCTCCCCCATCACAGCCCATCCAGTCCTAGCCGCTCCCTCCCCTCCCCTCTGAAGAGCCCCGCGCCATTTAAGGGGCTGCAGAGGGACCCAGGGAAGCCCGCGCGGGTCCCCAGCTCCCTCTGCACAGCCTGCCAGCATGAACATCCTTTACCTTCACACTGGTGGCTGTTTCAATGAAGCCACGAATGCCGGGAAAGGTTAAAGTCAATGCCCTTTAACCTCTTCTGGCATTCGTGGCTTCATTGAAATAGCCGCCAGCATGAAGGTAAAGGCTCTTCACGCTGGCGGGCTGTGCAGAGGGAGCCTGGACCTCATGCGGGCTTCCCCAGCTCCCTCTGCAGCCATCCATTGAGCGAGAATGTGGTTCGTGTGGGGCCCTGTGCGAACAACATTCTCGCTCAATGGACAGGCCAGCCCTGCCACCCAGTCAGGGGCAGCTAAACAATCGAGATGAGAACTTCAGTTGGTGTCATTCACTTTGTTTTGTGCCCACCCATGTAATCGCGGGCCCTGCCAAATAATCAATCCGAGCTAGGCCACTAGCAGCACTGACCCAACCATTAAACTAGGCATTCACCTAGGGTGGCGACAAGCAGGGCATTCAAAGCTAAACAATAAATTTTGGCAGCTAAGGGGCATGTAAGGCTTAAGTTCTGCCTAGGGCACCAACACCTTGAACCAACTCTGGAGCCAGATTTGGCCACTAGAAAGCAGAGGGTAGTAGTGAATGGTGACACCCTTTTGAAGGGTATAGAGACATCCATCTGCCATCCAGAAATGATGTCAATGTCGTCTGCCTGGTGCCAAGATCCAAGATGTTACAGAGTTTTTCAAGACTCCTCAGATCTACTGCTACTCCTCTGTTGGCACAAATGACAGTACTAGGTTCCTATCTGAGTTTATCAGAAGTGACTTTATGGCTAGGGAGAGAAGATAAAACAGTTAGTGCATTGGTGGTGTTCTCCTCATTCCTCCCTGTTGAGAGTTAGGGCCAAGGCTGAGAGGCCCAGATCATGGAGAGGAATGCCTGGTTGCATGGATGATTTCATCGATAGCATTTTGGCTTCCTGGACTGTGGCATGATTCGCCAAGAGCTGCCGAGTGAGACTGCATCCATTTATGAAAGAAGGGGAGAAGTGTCTTCTGCAACAGACTTACTCCTCAGGAATGGGTGGATAAAGTCCCCAGGTAAGTAAAAAATTAAAAAGAGGCTGATTTGTAGTGGCAGTCATGGTACACAGAAAACAATAACTGGGATGTTATATCAGGCTATAATGAAAGAGTAAGAAGAAAGGGAGGAGGAGTGGTGATGTAAAAATATAAAAGCCACAGAACTGCAGTGCTTAAGGGGGGGGGGGGAGGTGGTGGCACTCTGGGCTAGTCTAGAAAAAGGGAATGAAAAAAATATTTACACCGATATGATATAAAGACCTCCTTTGCAGGAAGAAGAATAGGGATTTAATTGAAGATATTCACAATATTGCTATGAAAGGAAAAGTAGGAAATTTCAGTTTCCCAGATGCTGACTGGGATATCTCAGCTGCAGATTCATCCAGAAGTAGGATGATCCTCGATTCTGTACAGGGAGAATTGTTCCAGCAACTGGCAATGAACCCATGCATGAAGGGTCAATACTGTACTTGGTGCTTACAAATGGAAAGAGCGTTTCTGATGTTGTAGTGCATGGACTTCTGATATGCATTGATCGCCAGATGGTGAGCTTCAGTATTAGGACAGGTGGAGATGGATCATTCAAAAGTAAGGGTCCTAGACTTCAGGAAAACTAACTTTCCAAAGATGGGGGAAGATCTCAGGAGTCGTTAGCTGGATGAGCACATCTGGGGGAAGTAGAACAGTGGGCAAAACTGAAGAGAGATTTTAAGGGCAATAATTTCCTCCATATTACAATACATAAATTGATGTGTACTTTCAGTTTCTCAGGCTTTCTGAACTCCACATTATAAAGCTGCTATGCATGATTAGCTTTGCCTTCAGCCTTCATCTCATCTGCTATCATACTTTCAAGGACACTCAATTGTAGCTAATATATATCTTGTTGATCAGCAAATCCCCATAAGCTTACTTGTTAGGATTACTTTAGATTCAATACAAAGTTATAGCTGTAACACAAAGCGTAGGCAGAGTATTCTACTGTTGAATGGAGCCCTCAGCTTGTCAAACCTGTGACCAAGGAAGAGAAGGTTTGTGTTTGTCAGCACTTAAATACTGCAGATCTTGTACATACTCTGCAGTTTACAAACAACCTATGGAGCAATACAATAAACACAGAGAATAATAAAATGTAATATCTTGAAATATTCCCGAGCACAACTCGAAGACTGACCTGATAGAGAGACACCCTTGCCTAACTAAAAGCTTATCTAAAATAAAAAGCTTTCAACTTCTCCTAAAAGTCAAACAAAACATCAAGTAGTCTCAAGTCTACAGGAAACCGATTCCATTCCTGCAGGGCCATAAAAAAGACATTAACCAGATTCAAACCTGAAACCCATGAATCTGAGGCAACGTGGGGCATCTTAAAGATCTGCCCCCATGAGAACTCAGCCTCTGCAGGGGACAATAAATTTCCCGTGGGATCTCAAAATCTTAAAAAACCAAGACTGACTGAACCAAATAGTAAACGCAGCAGGTATAAAGCTGGTACTTGTAATTGATGAGAAACATGACCAATTAGTCCTATCCCTAAATTCAAATGGGATCAGATAAGAAGCAGGCAGCTCACACAAAATGGCTCTGGAATAATCTAAAGCTGAGAGGACATACTTTTGCACATACTAAACATATTCTTTAATATAATTACTGCATATAAGGCATTCTAAATCTAATTAAAAGAGACTTGCCCATGTTTATTTTTCTTTAACATCTACAGCGCCTCTTTCCAATGATGCAAAAGTAAAATTAAAAAAAAAAGTATTCAGCTAATGCTCCAATATTGATTCTGAAAAAGCAAATATTTCCGCACTGTATCTGCTGTCTAAAGCGGAAGCCAGATCTGCCGTTTACTTCTTGCCAATGTGTCCTTCAGACAAGTGTGAACAAATGGCATTTAACATATGCCTAGGTTAGAAAGGGTTGCATTAATAAGGGCTTAGGTGCATTAACTTACAGGAGAATGGTTACCAGCTAACAGAAATTAATAAAGAGTTCCTACCATCCCTGCAACAGGACATTATAAACACACAGCGGTAGAATGGTAATCTGCAATAACTTTCTTGCAGAGTCCACTCATTAATCATAGATCTTCCAGCAGCTCTGTGCACCTAATGGACATGACTTGTACCATTTATTTCCATTGGAACACAGGAGTTGGGAGAATGGTGAGCAAACCTGAATTGTCTCTCTAAAATTATTAGCTTTTCCCTCTTTTTCTTCTTCTATAATTGCTATTGATTTTGTTTTTTGTAAACCGCCCCAATGTTATGGGGGGGCGGTATAACAAGTGTGAAATAAACAAACAATAAGCTTCTATCTCTCTATACTGGTACAGTAAATGTGGAAATCCTTACTGAAGTTTGCCAATTGACATTTTAGGAAAAAAAAAAGTATAAATAGTGGAAGTTTGCACCCATGATTTTGCCAAAAGGTATCTTTTACGTACAGATTTTCTTTTCACTTAACTTCAGGAAGAAACTAAATTTTCACAGAAAAGAAAATTGTTCAAGGAAGATGTTTTGCTAATATCGACATGGGACTTTTGCCGGAAACTAATAAAGTCAAATAAATGGTCTGCAGTCTGTAAGCAAGCAAAGATTTTTACTTGCAGAGAATCTCTTTCCTTGCAGAAGTTAAAGGAAATTAAATAGTTTAGCAAAAGCTGTCCTATTTCAAATTTGGCCCAAATCTTAAATTTATTTATATGCTTTTTAACTGAAACCTGAAGGCCTTACTTTAAAAGGCATTTTCCCAGTCTGTGCTCTGAAAAAAAATATATTTTGGGCTCATATTCAGATGAAGTCATCTGTTCGCCAGTAGCCAGCAAACATATAACTTCATTATCTGTATATTTCTGGAATTTATACAGAGGAGTTAAGTGCTGTCGAGTCGGTGTTGACTCATGGCGACCCTCTGGATAGTTGACCTAAACTGTATTTGGTCTTCAGTCAGACATCTCATTTTTGATAGAGTGGCATCCATAGCTGTTGTGATGATATTATACAGAATATTGAGCTGAAAATATGACCGAATGGACTGATATCTGCACAAGGGATGGTATCAAATGATGGTATTATTTTATCTTTTATTATTTTTTTAAAATTTTATAGTGAATCAATATGAATGATGTGTTTCAAGAAGATGGGATACAAATTTTATAAATAAAGAAGGAAGGGGCTGGGTTGGGGGCAGAGGGAAGGGGTATTGAAAATTTTTCCCAGTAGTCGAGATAGTCAGTCCGTCACTATGGAGACCGGCTGAATAGCAAACAAACTGAACAGGTAGAGCAGCTCAATGTCCACCATATCCATATATTGAGTTCCGTGGCTACTATGGATAGTGGCGCTGAATATATGTGCCAATGCTCCAAGTAATATGACTCATGTGCCAGCTGAAATCTGACCCTTTATTGACTAGTAGGCAGATGGGGAGTTTCGTTTGAGAAGATGTGCCCATAAGTCATCTTTGCCAAAGACAACTGAAGTTGTATTTGTAATAACTGTAAAAGCATGCTGAGATCCTGTATCATACTCTTTTATTACAAGTATATCTATACTGCCAACACAACCAAAGGGCCACCCTGAAGCGGGACATTGCCACATAAGGCAATGCAATTGCAAACTGGGTTATTGGAATTTTCTACTTTCTATTATGAAGAAACATGGTTGCCACGTTAGTGTCTTAAAATACATAGGGATAAAGGCTGGTCAATAACTTGCAGATTGCAACCTTTTATTGGTTGAAGACCCTCCGTGAAGAGAGCTGTTAATAGTCTTTATGCATCTAACGCAGGAGTTCTCATCCCAGCCCTAGGGACATTCCTAGGGGGCAAGTTACCTCAGGCCGGAAGGTCGGGAGTTCAAATCCCACTAGAGGACAGCAACCTTGGGCCGGAAGGACTGGGGTTTCTAGTCCCACAGGTGCTCCTTGTGGTCTTGGGCAAGCCACTTAACCCTCCATTGCCCATGTTCCCTGTAAGTATTAGTGTCTGTGTCTCATATCCCCTTGTGTTAAATGTATCCCTCAATTGTGTTGTGACCGCTTTGATTGAAGGATAAGGCGGTATACAAAAACTGTCTAAATACCTAACCCATTTAGGTTTTCAGGATAATCGCAATGAATACGTATATGAGAGATTGGCACTCAGTGAGGCAATGCATGTAGATCTCTCATGCATATTCATTGTGGTTATACCTGACAATTTTTTTTACCTTTTTAAGTTTCATTTTGAATAAAAAATAAAATACAAAAAAAAAGCTCATTTGTACTGCTATTAATTGGTTAAGTTTAATCAGGCAACTCCGGTTGCAGAAATAACTGGCCAAAATCCAACTAGACAAAATTTACCCTGCCAGAAATAGGAGAATTCCAGTACCTTAATTATTAATGGTTTGTATATTATGATTGATGTAATCTGCCTTGTACATGCCATTGAATTGAAAAGGCAGAATATAAGATAATTATAATTGATTTTAATTTAATAAAGTATCTTTGAAATGTTGCTTTTCACTCAATCATGAGTAGAACATACTGAGGGATATTTAGCTTGATAAGAAAGAATTTGTAATGAGCTATACATTGGTGCTGCAGGATAAAACAGGGGATAATATTGATATTTGAGTACATAGCGGATGCTAAAGACCCTATTTCAGCAGATTTTCTATCTACGACTGAGCTATCCATGCAGCAACTGTATCCGTGTGTTAGCTGATCTAAATGTTGGAACATCCGAGTTTTGCATAGTAAAATAACAATCCACCATTATTAGGAATGCATAGAAATGTATGCAGAGTACTCCTTTGTGACAATGTTAATATTTAGATGCTATTATTTTAGATGGTCAGCAGATTTGGGAGATGGAAGCAACAGTGGACAAAGATAAGAGCCAGCCTGTAAGTACTGCTTGCAAACTGATGTAGGGCTTCCACATTACCAGTTAAATTTAGCGCTAGATTCCAGCCCACATCAGCCTGGTTTCCTGTTGCCCTCTGCAGTTTTTAACCCATCGGAGAGACTATATCTGCTATAGCTTTCAGGCCGGATTTCCTAAGGCCTTTCTGCTATTCTGTATGGAAATAAGACCTTGAATGTTTATGAACCATACATTGTAACACTTGACCTCTGTTTTATGCAGCGTGGCCTTTTGTAATTTTCCTTCTTCTCATTGTAAACCTGTGCTGATAGTTAGGGGGGGGGGGGATCCTGACAGGAGAGAAATACCTCCGTTATCACCAAAAACAGTTTCCAAAGTCTCTGTCATCACTGGTGTAAATTCACTTGCTATTATTAAGAGATTTTTATAACCAGATAACACAGAACTGTTTATTCTTTTGAGTAAATTATGTTAACAATGGCAACTCGAGCAAGTGCCTTCTAGTGAGACTATGTTACACTTCTAGTGATGCCTTGAACTTAAAAGGGTCACAGTACAAAGGGTGAAGAAGTCAACCTTAATTCCCTAATTCCTCTAGCCCTAGAGCAGACAGATTGGCTCTGAAAATTGACTTCCCTTAGGAGGGCTAAAAGCACATATTGTACATAAGACCTACATTCTACTAGCCACAATTTAAAGGAGGAGATTGGGGGGTTTAGATCAATGTAAGAAAATTAAACACAGATTTGAAGACCATCTCGGTGCTTTGTTTTCCAAAGGTCTATCCAATTTGCCCCTGCAGCACATTTTGACGTGATAGTCCAGATGTACTCCCTTTTTTGAAAACTGGAGCAAAGTCTGAACATAAAATGTACTTAGACTGTGGGACGCCTTTTACTAAAAGGGTGCTTTGGTGTTGCACCTAAAGTGCCAATAGCAACAAAACCATGATGTGTTTGTTGCAACACCACTGCATTAACTGTCAGGGATGTGGAAAGCATTTTCCCTGCAGTTAACGTGGAGCCCTTTGCAAATAGTAGCACGGGTGCACTTAATTCCACCTATTGAAGTGACATTAGGTGAACGTGTGCACGGTATTTACCCCGTGCTAACTGCAATGCTCACTATGCCCACTCTCCATCACTAACCCACCCCAGCAGGCAAGTCACAGCATGGAAATCGGACGGCATCGTTAATGCATGTCCCAGTGTGCCTTCAGAACACACCAAAACATACGCTGACCGCTAGCACCCCTTAGTAAAAGATCCCTTATATCCTGAGGTGGACAGTTGAAAATTGTGCCCACAATGGTCGGATTTGTCTTTTTCATTCCTACCAGAATAGTTTTCTGCACATCCTATGCACTGGCCATGATGAATTGACTTGTCTTCACGCTACATCACTTTTCTGACCACAACAATGTATCTTCTGTTGTAATTTCAGAACATGCTTTTTGTAGAGGTTCCCGAATATCGCAACAAACACAGTCACGTACCTGTCAAGGTGAATTTTTATGTCATAAATGGGAAAAGGAAAAGAAGTCAGCCTCAGCATTTTTCATATCTCCCAGGTAATGGTCATTGTTACATTACCATTGTACATGTGAGATTTTTGTCCTGAATAAGCAACAGCCTAGCTAAAGGAATCCCCGTAAAGCCTGTCAAACATCTCCAGGAACAAGCAGGAATGAGTCTTCACATATGGGTATGTCGGTACCGACTGAGTCTGCGCGGGAACGCTTCCCAGCGTCCAATCAAGAGCTTTTGGAAGCATCCCAGCACGCCTGCATGCTGCCTTCCCGCCTTTCCCAACTGCCTCTCCTCAGTTTTCATTTTTCCGCGGAGCCGGCAGGACGTCCTCCTGTCACTGCAGAAAATTCTTGTTTTTATTTTTTTAGTTTTCTTGTGGTCGCAGCTGTCTTCCCGACGCCACCGGTACCGCCGGTGTTTTCTTTTATTTTCTTGAAAAATTTTCCTTTTCCACGGGATATTTTTTCTTCATAGTGCCCCACGGTCTCTTAGGCCTTTTAGGCCTCTTCTTTTTCCTTCATGGAACCGCCACTTTCTCCAAGAAATGTTCAGACTGTGGCGGTACAACTTTATTTTTAGACCCTCGAAGTCGGTGTCTAACCTGCTTGGGTCCTGACAACAGTTTGGTAAGAAGAGGTTTTCAACATCGAGCACCCTCGATACACGGTTGCCCTCCAACTTCGGGGCACCATCCCCTTCTTCATCCACACAGGATCAGGTAACCCACAAACAGTCTGTTAAGACTAGCCAGTCCTCAAGTGGTAGGTCTCATGCGCAGCATGTAGACGGCTCCGGCCTTGCCCTCGAGGGCCCACTGGCTTCAAAACCCCGGCGGGAGTCTTCGGTCTCCAAAGCCTATAAGGGTTTCAGGTTGTTCCTGGGGTTCACCCCCCACAGAACATACCTAAGCCGTGTACGGTGGTGGCATCCGCTTCGAGCGGTACCGATACCCCGGCATCGGCACTGGTGTTGGATGAAACACTCCTCACCAGGGATCATCATCTGGCATCCTCGGTACCTTCGGGACCGGTGGATACCCTCCAGATTGACTTTCCATTATCGGTACCAACACCGATACTCCAATCGACGTCGGTACCCTCCAGATGTGCATCGATAGCCTCGCTTCCTTCGATGCCGAGTCTGGAATCGACCTCCAGTCTGGAGGACTGGGTACCGACTCGCCTTGGTACCGGCTCTCGACGGTACCGAAGGCTCGGTTCCGATGATTCAGATCCGCAACTCTCGGTTCCCCCAACGCCGATGGAGTTGCCACTGGTTGCCCTTCCTTCACTGGTATCAGACACGGTACCGAAGTTGTTACCGATGTCCTCATTACCTTCACTGTCAGTGCCTTCCATGCTTCACTTATCAGGCTCTTTGCCCTCGATGCCGAGTTTGGAATCGATCTCTAGTCTAGAAGACTGGGTACCAATAGATTTTGGTACCGACACCGATCGATACCTGTGCTTCGGTACCGAGGATAGTGGCCGGAGATTTTCGGTTACCTCAGTACCGATTGAACTGTCACCGATGACTGCTCTGATGTCTTTGTCGGGTTCGACTCCGACATCGGTACCGGTATCAGCATCGGTACCGGTACCCACAGTAGCATCGTCGCCAATTCCTGCCATGCTTTTTTCAACAGGATCACTCCATTCTATACCAAGCTTGGAGTCGATACCTGGCATGGACGATGTGGTAAGGATGGGGGCTGCTCCTGACAGCCAGTACCAGCAACCATCTTAAGCATTCCACACTGCACTCTGCAGGATCTTCTATTCCTATATATTTGGATAACTCTGTGGATGCTCAGGCTAGTTCTTTAGATCTATCCTGTCCAGGGGAGATTCCTATTTGGGATCCCTCTTTTCAGAGTTTCCTCCTGGATATAGCAAGATCTCTTGCCATTCCTATTCCAGGACATGATCCTGCACAAGGCTCTGTTTCTGCCAAAGCAAAGGACAACATAATGCTTCCTTTGCATCATTCCTTGCAGGATCTCCTTCTAGGAATGTGGGAAATACCTTTAAGGGTACCCCCACCTTCCAGGGCAACTGATCTTTTATATCAGGTGCCCCCCTCTCCAGGGTTTCAAAAGACTCAATTTCCTCATCATTCCATTGTAGTGGAATCAGCAATGAGGCGGGTAAAGAGTAAGAAAAAACTCTTCTTATCCACCAGGTCGTGAGTCTAAGACACTAGATGCCTTTGGACGTCAAACCTTCCAGACATCTATGCTTTCTGCAAGAATTCTCTCATATATTTTTTATATGAGTCTTTCTCTTGAGGAGGTCACAAAGCAGTTACATCTTTTGACTCCTTTCCTTCCAGATTCTAGGAGTAAAGACTATTCTTCACTGCTTAAGCATATCCAGAATATTTCTTGGTTTCTTTCTCGTGCTTCCCTAGACTCTTGAGTCTGTTAGCAGAACTTCTGCTATTGCTATAGGGGCACGACGTAGAGCCTGGCTCCAATCTTCAGACTTGGACAAATGGGCACAACAATGTCTGGGACATACTCCTTGCACTGGAGAAAATCTTTTCAACAAGGAGTCTTTACGTCAGGTTACTCAGTTATCCACTGATTTACCTGTTCCTAAGGTTTGTTCTACACCTTCTTCTGTCCCACTAGGTAGGAAATCTCCTACCAAACTTTCTTCCCACAGGAGAAGAAGGTTTTATTCATCACTTGCCCATCATACAAATGTTCCCCAACAGGGGAGGCATCGTCCTGGTCTGAAGAATCCAACCTCTCACCAGGCTCAGCAAACCCAGCATCTGCAGGGTTTCTGATCAATCATCATCAGATGCTTGTGACTCTTGGAGTTAGCATCTACAGTTGCTTCTTCTCAATGGAGGCAATTCACCGCTTCATTCTAACCCTTACACATGGATCCCTTTCCAAAAGATATCCATTTTTTCTATATTTCTATGAGCTGTCAGGATATTTATGCCTATAGTCCAACAAAAAAAGCACAGTCCACGTACCAACAGCAACCCAGTAAAAACCGTGGAGGCAAGGAAGGAACTATAATACCACCTTTATTTCATAAAGCCAGGCCTGTTAAGGAAAGAGGTCTAACCACTATCAAATGATAGTTCCTGTGCCAGCATATATCTTTCCTTTCTATAGACTTCCTACTTCGTAAGTCTTCTTCAGCTCCATTCTCTTCACCCTCTTACCAAGTTTTTCCCCTGTAAGAGGGAATTACTTACTGGGAGGCTTTTTCTTCAGCCTCCCTACTTTTCTCACTTTCCAGTGCGGAGTTACCTCCTCTGCTCAATCTTGCTTTGGGGCAGTTTATCAGACATGTCCAGAGTTTCCTACTCCTGTTCTGTCTGTTCTTTCTGTTTTTGAACAGTAAGATTCTTTCTGCTGTCTTGCTAACAGCTGCCTCTGCAGGAGCTTTAATGTTTGGACCACTGGTTCTTGTCCACAAACAACCAGATTGTCCTCCACTAACCTTCTGTCTAGTCTTAGTAGTGGCTCCAAGTCAGTGCTTCATCTCTCTTGGAGATCATCTCACTACAAGCTTTCTAGATTGTCTTCTAGTCTGCCATCTTCATTTTCCTGAGTTTGGCAGCATAGTTGGCAGAGATACTGGCTCTCTAACAGCCAGTTCTATCTCCTCATTCTCCTGCATCATGCTCTCTGCAATCTACAGAGAAGCTTTCCACTATGGGCCCTTGCTAGAGAGCATGGGTTTTTTTTTCTCCAACAGCTATCCTAGCTGGTTAGAAAAGGCTTTTCAGTCATGTCTCCCATGACTAGAAGGTTCTCCCTTCTTTTACTATCTCCTTTTTTGATATAAAGGACATAGGCCTTCTCTTACGTGAAAGCTCAAGGAGTTGTCAGTTCCCTGCTTTGGTCCATAGTATTCCCAATCGGGGATATGCTCGTCCTCATGGTAAGAATGCATGATACCTTTGCCCTTAAGCAGGTCAACATGGTATCTCATCTCTAGGCGTCTTCTGTCTACTTACCATGCTAGAGTCCTGGAAGACTCGGGACTTGCTGGCTGCACATTGACATTGTCCTTTGTTTTTCACGTAACAGTCCTGGTTATTTTTTACTAACTAGCATTCTTGCAGATCATGACCAGGAGGAATAGATTCTCTATATGTCTTCTCAAGTAGGTTCCATCTCCTTGTTATTAGATGAATCTTTCCTCTCCACATATCCTATGTGATTACTGTGCTGTAGGCATATCTCTGTCTGTTTAATTGCAGACACCCATATGTAGGCCTACATATCCATATTTATTTTTTGGTGTGTATTTTATGCCCTGCCATATCTCACTATAGATATATTCTTATATGTCTGTCTGTCTATCTATCTATATGTATCTGTTGAGATATTTTATTATAGATAGATATGTAATGTATCCACATACTTATCTATCTCACTGTCTATCCTCATATAGCTATATGATTCTGACAGAGGGGCTTTACCCATACATTTGCTATCTAGCAGGTTTGGGGTTCTACACACACAACCACTCCTGTGGTAGTCAACAATTTTTATATCATAACCTAACGGTTTAGGTACCTCTGAAGCTCTCCGTGCCCAATATCTCTCCTAGCTTACCCCAGTTAGGAGAGACATTGTGGATCTTCAGTTAATCACAGGCTTAACGCCTCAGGCATTTGTCCTCTCTTTTTGGGATACAAGGAGTTCCCACACCCTTTCTCCCCACAAGGACTGTGCCTGTTTGTCCAAATCGGTTAGCCTTCTCTTTTTGCTCCTGAGTGACTCACTCTGCCTCCAAAAGAGCTAGGGTTTTTCTCATAAAGCCTTCCGCTGAAGGCCCACCGTTTTTGGACTACCCCAGTTTCCCTACTGGGGTTACCTGTTACCTTTCAAGATTCTGACCTCCACTGGTTTTCCTACAGGATTATTACCTCCACTTACAGTGAGGTCCTCTTCAAGGTTCCTCTACTAGGTTTCCCAGTAGATCCATGAACCTCCATACTTCTGTGAAATCCTGTCAGGGGAGGTCCATATTGCAATATCTTTTGCAATATTATTGATGACCATCGT
The DNA here is from genome assembly GCA_033557465.1 of Ichthyophis bannanicus. Classification (NCBI taxonomy): domain Eukaryota; kingdom Metazoa; phylum Chordata; class Amphibia; order Gymnophiona; family Ichthyophiidae; genus Ichthyophis; species Ichthyophis bannanicus. The sequence goes on along the minus strand of CM066049.1, from coordinate 108,929,346 downwards.
CATCCACACATGGACTCCATCCCTGCAGTCCTATGCTAGGTTAGCTGTTCCACAGCATCCTTCTTTCTTCAACTCCTACCCTCCATCCTCAGGATGCCTGGTGTTCTGGAAGATAGCATGTTCCAGCCTATGACATGCTGGGACTCCAGGCATCTCAGCTTGGGAGTCCCCATATGTGAAGACTCATTCCTGCTTGTTCCTGGAGATAGCACAGTTACTTACCTGTAACAGGTGATTTCTGGGAACAGCAGGAATAAGTCTTCACAACCCTCCCACCTTCCCAGGAGTTGTATCTCTTATCTATCTTTCCTTTCCTCTCTCTCTGTCTCAGCTTTAAAACTTAACTGAGGAGAGGCAGTTGGGAAAGGCGGGAAGGCAGCACGCAGGCGTGCTGGGATGCTTCCAAAAGCTCTTGATTGGACGCTGGGAAGCGTTCCCGCGCAGACTCCGTCGGTACCGACGTACCCATATTTGAAGACTTATTCCTGCTGTTCCCAGAGATCACCTGTTACAGGTAAGTAACTGTGCTTTATTGTACATCTAGACCTATGCAAAACAAAAAGCAGTTTCAAAAATATAAAATATATTTTACAAATATGCTCATCTGTTAAGCATTAGATTCTGAAATGGTAGGGAGTAGGTGATGTAACAGTATTATTAAAGTGGGCTATCCTTTTAATGGCTGTGATATGTTCACAGTTTAACATTTGTCTAGTGCAAAACATTAGGCCTAGCGTGTTCTGCTATGCTAGATATCACATCACTCCTGTATATGCAGTTATACTGTACAATTTTTGCCTTTAGTATGATTTATATACACGTCGTCATGACTCATTAACACTTTTGATTGAACTATGCCATCCATGACTGCAACATGCGTACCCTGCCCCACGTTTAGCAGTTTCACAGCTATGTAAATATTTTTTCTCTCTTTGTTTCATGCTGTTTTTGGCCAACCTGATAAATTTGAGGGTTTTTAAAAAAAAGTTATTTTAAAATCTTTATCAAGCATGATACTTAGCCTGCTTTGCAAAAGGGAAGGCAACTCAGGAGATCACCTTGTCTGTATCCCTCCACCTAATGTGTTTTGTGCTTAGAGTCCTAGCCTATCAGTGTAGGGGCTCCAAGGAATCCTGACAGGGGTATAATTGTTCGTTCATTCATTCTTGTGTAAGTTTGTACATGTCCAATAAAACTGCTTCAGATCCGCATAGAACTTCTTGATAATAGCTCTAGGGAAAAGAGATTTTGAACAGATGTTAAATTTTCAGCCTCCCCACAGAGTTGCAGTCCAGGGGTATCCATGAGTTTGCAAACCAATTGTCTTCATTAGCAGGACCCACAAGACATGCATGCTCACATGTAGAAAATTTGAAATAAACTCTCTACACATGCTTTGCCTGTGTGACCCGCACTCCATCCCAAGGGCTACCATCTTTCTCCCACAAAGGGTGGAGGCAGCTTTCAAGTGTACTTTTTCTGTCTGTAAGCAAGAAGGCTGCATTTGAAAACTGCCCTCTTAATATTTAGGGCCATGCTCAGTTTTGGGAAAAAGAGGGCAAGAAGCTTATTAGGCGATCAGTTTGCTTGCACAGTTAAAAAAAAAAAAATATGAAGCCTGGTCTTATTTTTCATTTTATTTACATAATTTGGATGCAGAGTCACACCTAGCCCAATCAGTTTGGGTAAATCGGATTTGAAACATAGGAAAGCTGAATGGTTATCTAAACCGTAGTGTGCGCTGCCTGCTAAACTACCCATCTTATTCCTATGGGTGCAGCGGCAGGTTAGGGGGCGGAGTCAGATGGTATATACTATCTGCCACTGCGCCTATAAGAATAAACATGGCACCGCAGCAGACGGAACATTCTAACGCTTAGTAAGCGGTGCCCGAAATTTCCATCAAGAATTTCAAGACCCAAACCTAGAGTTGAACTGGATTGAATGAGATTTTCCATTTCTTGACTAAATTCTCCAAAACTTATAAAATAAACATGAGTTATGTCCTCTTCTTTCTGGTTCTATATAAAAATAAAACGTGGCTTTGAGAGCAGACAAAAAAATGTATGGGGGGAGGGATATTCAAAGCATTTTTAGCCAGTCAGCAGATCTGCTAAGCGACTAAAACACACTGAGCCCAATATTGAGTGGCACCAAGCAGAGAATCGTGTCATTGAATATCCCCCCCAGGCCACATGAAAATGCTTCGCTAAAATCAGGCCAGTCTGTGGGCACATCACTATCTGGTTAGCAGTCATATTCAGTCACTAACTTGATAACTGATTTAAGTTCTGGCAGGTAAATGGCTGACCTAACTTTAAGCAGTTCTTTCTCTGTCAGGATATTCAACATTGGCTGCTGGATAGGTTTAAGTTCTGAATATCTGAGTTTAATTAAAGTGGCAGCCACTAGGGGCTTATAATAGCCTAGTCTTACTAGGGCAATTAGATCCTCCTGGAAGACCACTTGCCCTCTTGATCCCCCTCCCCTCTTCATGGTTAATCTCCCCCGCCTTAGCCTTGCTCCCTCCTGCACTACTGATTATTAACAGTCTAGCCTTTGAGGTAGTCCCGTCTCACTGAAAGGCGGCTATCATTTGGCCCATTTTGAAGACACCCTTGTTGGATCACACCTCAACTCATAACTATCGTTCAGTTTCTAACCTTCCCTTTCTTTCTAAGGCTCTTAAAAAGCTTGTTTTCTCTCAACTGTCTGATTCTTTCCAAGACCAATACCCTCCACCCATATTGATCCAGTTTTCGGCCTTCTCCAAGTATTGAAACTATCTTACATGTAGCTTCCATTCTGAATGAAATATATCATTCCCTTGATCAAGGCACTCTCTTAGCTATCTCTTGATCTTTCCTCAGCTTTTGACTTAGTGGATCACGCTCTCCTTTGCATGGTTCAGTATTGCACTGATTCTACTCTTCTCTCTGATAATTTTTTTCAAGTTTCTCATTCTTCTTCAAAGTTTGATCCTTACTCTCTCCCCTGCAGTGTCCCCCAGGGATCAGTTCTCACTCCTCTGATGTTCAATATTTTCTTTGCTGCACTTGCCACACTAATCCAAGATGCTGGTGTAACCGTGTATTACTACATAGACATCCTTGTCCTTTGGCACATGCATCCTCTGATAGATCTTTCCCCCATCAGTAATTGTCTGACTGAGGTAACTTCTTGACTGAATGCCCATCTCCTCAAACTTAACCTACAGAAAGCTGAAGCAATCTGTTTCACTGGTTCTCTCTCCCCCCTCTTGTGGCCCTCTTTTGGATTATACTCCTCTTACATTTTGTACTTTTCTTAAATTTCTGGGAATGATGCTAGATTACAATCTTACTTTTCATGATCAGATCAGCTGTATAGTTTAAAAAAAAAAACTCATGTCATGCACTTTGTCAAACCTGTTCCATTCATTCTTTCTTCACCTGGCCCTTACGACTTTAATCCTGACTTTGGTTATCAGTAATATTGACTACTGTAATGTCTATTCTTGTCTCCTTGAGTTTGAGATTCAGTGGTTGCAAACTGTACAGAACATTGCCCCTTTGTCTACTGGCCCATGCTTCCAAATACAATCATATTACCCCCCTTTTCCTCCAACATCACTGGTTGCCAGTATGCAATTTAAGGTTTTCAACCTCGTTCATAAATCACTGCATTCTCGTCTACCACTATATAATCTCTTTTCTTATTCCTCTTCCCCCTCCCACTTTCACCGTGCTTTTCATGCTAACCATCTTTACCTTCCCTCTGTAGGCCAGGCAAGGTATCATTCAACTCTGTCATCAGCCTTTTACTTCTGTGCTCCCTGCCTCTGGAATAACCTCCCTCCTGACCTCCAACTGGAACCCATGTATGTTTGCTTCAAGTCTGCCTTGAAAACTCATCTTTTTCAACATGTTTTTGACCCCTGTAGCTGAACTGCCCAGATAGTCCGGTTTGCTTTCAGCTACCCTTTCCCTCTCCTCTACTCCTGTAAGATTGTCTCCTTTCTTTGCTGTCATAATGGATTTCCTTTCTAATCTTTGATTTATTTTAATTTTATTATTTTGTAAACTGCTTTGATTTCTTCTGAAAAGTAGTATAGCAAATTTTAAATAAAACCATAATATTCTGCATGGAATATTTACCTATGATCACCCAGAAGTTTAATGGCTGCCTGGTTAGAGCTTTGCTCATCAACATGAACAAACCGATGAGTCGATTTGGCTTTATGGTGCTCTTTGCAAGTTTGATTAACATTTTCAGAAAATCCTAACTTAAGGTGACTATAAGCAAAAGCTAAAGGAAAAAGAACTATAGAGCTTGGTGGTTCATATGGAAGAGCAGACTGGTCTTTATCGGCCTTCATGTTTCTTTGTTAATATAAGCAAACTAGTACTTATTGTTAATTTTGTCCTCTTTATGTAATATTTGAAGTCTTCAAAGTTTGAGGTTTTCCATTATTATTTTCCCTCTATCATGAATAATGTATATATTTTCTTTCAGTACCGTCAATAAAAACAGAACCCATTGATGACTATAATTCATCATTAATCAGCAGTGCTGTGCCTAGTGGTCTGGGAACGCTGTCGCAGTCGTACTATCCACAGCTTACAGTGGTCAACGATTCTCCTTCCTGTCTTGGGGCAAACATGTCTCCTTGTCAACAGGTGCATTCAGGTCTTTCTCCTCCAGATTCTCGATATCAGCAACAGAATTCCACAGGTGTAACTTACCAAAGGAGCAGGAGCCTCAGTCCTAACCAGTTGGGTTATCAGCAGTCTAATCTGATGGCCTCCCCAGATGTTCATAGATCAGTGTTGGTTCACACTAGCTCACCAAGCCAAGCTTCTGCCGTTCACCACCACCACTCTTCAACCAATCAGCAGTCTTCTCCTGTAATTCACTATTCTCCAGCAAATCAGGCCTCAAGATGTGGAAGTCATCAGGAGTTTCAACACATAATGTGCTGTGAGAATTTTACGTCCAGTGTGTCTCGAGCTGGTCAGCCCCAGGCCAACCAACCTCAGAGGATAAGTCCCACTTCTTACCCTACAGTGATTCAGCAACAGTCAACGAGCCCAAGAGCTGCAAAACATGGACCATCTGCTAGTGAGCAGAAAGAAATATTGCCTGGAGGAGCCACCGTTAAGCAAGAGCCAAATCTGGATCAGGCATACCTAGATGATGGTAAGAAAGCCTGATAATATTTCTTAGTACAACACAGTCTTAACACTTCTCAGTCTAGCTGTGCAAACTTAATTTATAAATAGTGGTGGGCATATTCAATAACAGATCTGCAAATGGCATAAATACCACTGACCGGATATTCAGTGGTTAGTGCCACTATAACTGGGTTAAATGCCCTGGCACTCTGACTAGCCCCGGGACATTCCGTGGGTGGAGAATGTGGCCATACCATTGATTCTCTGGTCCATGGCAATTTTCAACTGCTAACTGGATAGTCAAAGCACAAAGTTAGGACAGGTGAAAGGCTGTCCTAACTTTATGCAGTTTTACATTCTTGTTAGTCACTAAGTATCGCTGCTGACTAGATTGCAAAACTACAATCCAGGCAAATCGGATCTTCAGCGCCGGTCTCTGGACATGCACCGGCACTGAATATCAGGTTTTATTTTAAAGCAGTGCCAGTCAGCTGCTTTAGTGGCACTAGCCGGCACTTCCGAATACGCCCCCCAGCATGATCAGTAGATTATAACAATTTAATTAATTTTATTTATTAATGATCCTTTGAATTACTACCTATTTTCTCTATGAGGGGAGCTGACAATTTTGTAGACATTTCACTCATGGAAACCAATAGAAATTACATCTGGAGTTCTTTTGGCATAGATATTTCCTCTTGTTTCTTTGGGCTTCAGGTTCAGAATCATCCTCTGCTGGACTCAAACTGCAAACCTTTATTTACAGCTAGCTAGTCCCACTCCCCCCTCCTGACTAGCTAGTGCATCAACCACCCTTGGCCAGGACCCATAGAATGCAGTTCCTTCCATAACCAGATATGCGTACAGCCTAAGACTGGCCAGGTGCCTCTGCTTTGTGGACAACTTGACACCTTCCCTTACAGCTGTGAATGCTACTTCCATAGCATCCCCTACTGACCTAATAAGAGAAGCTGAGCCAGGGAATTGAGCCCAGGTATATAAAATGGAAACATGCAGCACTGCCACTGAGCTACCACGCCCACCCATTACTTTTTTTTTGTTGATACCAACTCTTGCATGTTCCACTTTGCAAAACTTTTGTATACAGTGAGGGTGAAAAAAAATTAATTTGGCAGTATGTTAGAACATAAAGTGCTCCAGGCAAAATTCTCCCTGATGCTATTAATGAACAGTAGTACATTCATGACTGAGGAAAAGTGCGGTTTCTTCGTTACGGATGTCATTGATGGAGCTGTTGAGACTGCAGATGAACTAAAGCCAGGCTGTGTTTGAGATTCTTCGAACATATTCTGGGCATGAATGAAATCATCAGTACTTTGGTTGACTGTTTCATTAAAGCAGTGGGTCTTATTCCTTCCCATGCAGTCCTCATCGAAATAGATGGGGGGGGGGAAAAAAAGCAAACACTGTACCGTATGAAACCATGGTCCAGCCAAGATGACTAACCCATTTTGGAGAAACTGTCCCCAAAAACCAGTTATGCATATTCCCCTCCATAAAATAAGTGATTTGTTGTTGGACTCAAACACCATCTCAATTATAGGTTTGAATGGTAGTCTATAATGTAAATTAGATTTGGGTTTTTATATTTTAGTGCGTTCATGTCATTTGATATATGTGAAGCGAACTAGAAGGCAAATTGAAACTTGTCTGATATAATATCAATCTTGTGTCAAGACAAAAAGAAATTAGCAGTCCCAGTCACGCAAAATTGTATTGAAAAGAATCATGCTTTTCAACAAATTTAAATGGGGGATCATAGACTGGATACCACTCCTGAGGAAGGAAGGGGGAGATTGGGAGAAATTATTAATTACAGGGAACAGAATTGGATTTTTAAACTCCAGATAGTGGTTCCAGGTGGATTAAATAAAGAATTAGAGATTGACATTCTTTGCTTTAAAAACTGGAGGAGGATGTTTGTTGGTAGCACTTTGAAAGAAGCGATCAATGAGTTGGACTGCATAATATTGGCTGTTATGATGACTTATGAAGGTGAAAACATCAAGACAAGATAAGTAGCCATTGATGCAGGACTGAGATACTGTATGGTCTGAAACCATTGAGAATTTCACTTGTTTTGATGTTATCCTGTTTCTATAAAGTGAATCCCTTTATAGAAACAGGATAAAATCAAAATAAACTTAGCTGTCTCTGATATCTCAACAAGTAGAGGTGAACTGCATGGAGCGGTGGGTACACCCCTAAACAAAGGCATGGGGAGGGGTGACCTTCACGGAGCAGCAGGCACACCTACTCTTGCCACCTTGCTGGGCAGACTAGATGGACCATGCTGGTCTTTATCTGCAGTCATATACTATGTTAAGATGATTGTTGGGTAAAATTTACATTAAAAGAACATTGCAGGTATTGGGGGAGGCTCCAAGATGGCAATAGCCATGTGTTTGGTGGAGTAGCATTTTTCCTGGCATGGGCAAGAGGAAAGCTAAGGGTGGCAAAAAGCCCTCCGTTGCCCCATTGGCTCCCTCTGCATTACCTGTACAAGGTACTTTGGACCCTTTTATCCTTCACACTCCATAGCAGCCCAGCAATGATTTAGCGTCCCATTGATGGCTCATTGAGGGTAGGATACCTGTTCAGCAGTTCGGGACCAGACAACAGCAGTGGCCAGCTCCAAAAGGTGGTCTTGCTGGATCCAAGTTTCTCTGCGGGCCAGACAACACTGGCTTTTACCAGGTTGGTGAACCAGTTGTTGATTGGAGGGGTGACCCCAGGTCAACAGGGAGGAGGAGTTTCTCACCTTCCGGATCATCGGACCAGTGAAGTGGAACTGAAGACCAGCAGAGGAGCCAGGTGTTGTCACATCTGCAGGTATGGCATTACAGGTCACAGAAGTCGGAGCTGGAGTCCCAGCCTTCTCCGAGTCATCCGGCAATCTTCATGTTAGAAGCTATTTGGACTGCCATAGATTAGCTTGGGGAAATGCTTGTTCCCCAGGTTCAGGCTCTGGCATTACAAAGTTCCAGCGAATAGCTCTCAGCTCAACAGCATGCGGTGGATATCTCAGCCTTGCAGACTTTGGTTGTACAGCTTCAGGAAAAAGGTTGAGTAGAAGATACCTCTGAACTGGTTTATAAATACCTTATTAGTGTAAAAGCTCAAATTGAACATTTGGAAAACTTTGCTCTGTATCAAAATTTGAGACTTGTAAATTTTCCAAAGTCAGTTGCTATTAATGCCAAGGAAATGTTTAGGGTTGTATATGTTGGAAGTGTTTAAGGTGCTGGTTGAGTCCCATCCCCCAATCACTACGTTGTTTTATATTCCTACTTTTCGTAGGTCAACTGGCTCTGGGAATATTCCAGAGTACAACAGGCTGACTCTTTAAATGTTTCAGCACTTCTTGAAATGTCGGGGTCTGAGATGTATATTCCATCTACTTTAGCGGTCACTTAAGTTATCAGGTGATAGAGACTGGTTTCTAAAAACGTTTTTCCGTAAAAGATCTGTATTATTTAGAGGTTTTGGGGTTCGTGTATTTTCCGATCTCTGTCGTGGCACTCGGAGTAGGAGGCACGAGTCTCTCCTGCTGCAGCCCAAAGTCCAGCAGCTGGGTGTCCATTTTTCCTTAAATTCTCATGTAAATGTACTGGTAAGGTACAATCTTCGTTTCTTATATTTTTTATGACCCTTCAGGGCCAGGGGCTTTTCTCAGTGCCTGTTGACCTACTGTAACTAATAGACGTTCCACTGCAGATATATAATCTGGACTGTAGTTGGCTACTTATTCTCTGGGTTCTGGTGTATTTTTTTTTTTTTTTTAATTTTCCTTGTTTTTCTTCCCCCCTTGTTGTGGACTGTAGAAAGAACTGCCTTGTTTGACCTTTAGGTCTATATTTCATTTGATTATTTTCATTGTTTGTTTGTTTATTTTTATTTCTTTATTTATAGCTTTATATACCACGCTATTTACAATCAGTGCGGTTTACATACAACAGATTCGTGCATAGCAGCCGCCTGCTGTGCACTTACAGTAAAACAGGAAGTTAAGACTTGGGTTTCAACTGGGGAAACTATCTACATCTATATACATTTATCTACAATAATAACTTGGGATGATTGTGCTGTGGTTTATTAATTCATGGCCGAGTGTATGGTGGGTGTGGTTCTGATACCGGGTTGGGAGTAGTGTAGGAGAAAGAGGTGGTGTTTTAGTGCTCTTCTGAACTGGGCGAGGTCTGTGATTGCACGGATGGTAGTTGGCAGTGCATTCCAGCAGCTGGGAGCATAGAACATGAAAGCTCGGTTCTTTGTTGCCTGGGTGCATTTTGTTATCTCCTTGGGGATCTGTAGAGTATTGGTGGCGAATGCTCTCCTTACTCTGGTTGCTGGGGTGGGATGGAGGAGGTTCATTAGTGAGGTAGGGGATATTTTGTTGATGGCCTTGAAGGTCATCAGGGCTACTTTATATATGAGCCGGCAGTAGATTGGAAGCCAGTGTAGGTCCTTCAGTATTGGGGTGATGGGGTCCCTCTTAGAGGCTCCATGTAAGAAGCGTGCAGCTGTGTTCATTGCAAGCTGTAGAGGGTTTAACATGTTTTTGGGTAGACCATGTAGGATCACATTAGCATAGTCAAAGTGAGGGGTCACCATAGCCTGGAAAACCGATCTGAAATTATCTGGTTGCAGCAAGGGTCGGAGGTGTCATAGTGTTCGTAGTTTGTGGTAGATTTGCTTGGTGGTGTTACTGATGTGTGTCTTGAATTAGAGATGCTGGTCTAGTATCACGCCTAGGTAGCGGATGCTGGATTTTGTTGGAAGTTCAGCGTCTCTTGTCTTTAGCATCGGTGGAGGTGAGAAGGCTTGGTTTCTGGTTATGAATAGGACGTCCGTTTTGCTGAAATTTATTTTGAGGCTCTGTGAGTGTAGCCAGTCTTACAGCGTCGAAGCAGCTTACTAGTGGGGATAAGTCTGGATGATCAATCAAGAATGGGGTGAATAGTAGTACATCGTCTGCATAGATCAGGCATGATATGTTGAATGAGCGGATTAATTCACATATAGGCTGCATGTATATGTTAAATAAGAGGGCGGAGAGAGAGGATCCTTGAGGTACTCCATGTATTTGTTTGAAAGGCTCAGAAGTTATGGATCCTGTCCGTACCTGTTGCCATCTGTCCGCTAGGTAGGATTTGCACCAATTCAATGCTGATCCATCGATTCCCTTGTCATGAAGCTGTATCATGAGTTGCTCATGGTTTACAGAGTCGAATGCGGCAGCAATGTCTAGGAAAATTAAGGCATATCCGTGTTTGACGTTGTCAATCCCTGTGATCAGGGTGTTGATAAGAGTGGCAAGGAGAGTTTCGACGCCGTGTGCTTCCCTAAAGCCATGTTGGCATGGGTCAAGGGGCGCTGCATCATTGATGTGGTCCTGTATTTGATGTTGAACGACCTTCTTAATTATCTTTGCTAGCAGAGGGATGCTTGATATTGGTCGGTAGGATTCTACTTTCAGGGGATTTAACTTGGTGTTTTTCATGAGGGGTCGAATTGACGTCTGTTTGAGGCATAATAGGAATTGTCCTGTGGAGAAGGATAGGTCAATGATTTTGACTATTATAGGGCTGATTTCCTTGCATAGTGCTCTTATCCAGAATGCTGGACACGGATCGTTGGGTGCGTTGGTGGCATTGACACTGGTGATGATGTCCTCAATATATGTGTCTGAAGGTGTCTTGAATGAGGTCAGTGGGTTGTTGGTGGGGCTGGATAGTATGGCTTTGCCGATGTTCTTAGTCTTGGCCAGCAGGTAGTCTGCGTAGTCCTGGGGGTGTATCTTGATTGGTTGCGAGAATGATGGTTCCTTTGTCAGGGTCCTTACTATATTGAACAGCTCATGGGGTTTGTTCAGTGATCTGATTAAGAGCTCAGAGTGATGTTCTTTGACTTTTGTTGCTATTAAGTCCCGGTGTGATTGATGTATTCCAGGATTAGTTCCTTTTTCTTGACAAGTATATTCTATATGCTTGCCTTTGTATTATAAAATTCATAAATAAAATTTAAAAAAATATATACATTAAAATGGACATTATAGACTACCATTAAAGCCTAACACTGAGGTGGTGTTTAAGAGTCCGACCCAAAAATTGTTTTAGATTACTTAATTTGTTGAGGGCAATGTTGTAATAAAAGTGATCACAAAAGAGAGTTGACACTCGTGGTATATGCAAAACTAATAGTGTGAAACTCACTCATAAGCCAGGGTATGTGGATATGATTTCAGTCTCTGCTAATACTCAGCGTAATATTTCTGAAAGAGCACCTTCTTCTGGAGTTCATAAGTACTGGCCAGCACACATGCCTATGTATAAAATATAATTATTAATACAACATATTCTAATAGGGTTCTGTTTTCAGTTTTATTCCCTCGCGTTAGCCCTCACCTCTGTGTATTTCATGCACCTGACAAAAACTTTGAGCTTGATTTTGCCATGCATTTGTCATCAAGTCAGTGTCGACTCTTGGCAACCCTCTGGATAGCTGAAGACCGAACAAAATTTAGGTCAACTAAGTGGCTCATTGTTGATAGAGTGGCACCCATAGCTGCTGTTATTGTATCGATCCATCTCATTGCCAGCCTTCCTCTTTCATAGTTATCTTCTACCTTGCCAAGCATTATGTCTTTCTCCAATGATCTCTCTTTGCATGATGTGTCCAAAGTATGAAAGTCAAAGTCTTGTCATCTGAGCCTCTAAGGAAAGTTTAGGTTTGATCTCCTCTAGTACTGACTAGTTTGTTCTTCGAGCAGTCCATGATATACATAGTATTCGTCACCAGCACCATAATTGAAAGACATCAATTTTCTTCCTCTATCTTTTTCATTGTCCAGCTTTCATATCCATATGATGTTATTGAAAATGCCATGGCTTGAACAAGTCAAATCTTTATATGGAGAGAGTCAGCTCTGCTCTTGAAAATCTTGTCCATGTCCTTCATAGCCATTCTACCAAGAGCAATGTGTTGTTGGCTTTCTTGACTGCTAGTCCTTTCTTGGTGTGGAGGAGTAGCCTAGTGGTTAGAGCAGCTGCCTAGTACCCATAAGATCAAGGGTTCGATTCCCACTGGCACTCCTTGTGACTTTGGGCAAGTCACTTTACCCTCCATTGCCTTGGAAGAAAAGGCTGGCAATCTACTTCTGGTGATACATTGCCAAGAAAACCCAGAGGTAGTTGGGTCGCTATGAGTCAACACTGACTTGATGGCACTACAAAAAAAAAAGTCCTTTTATTGATCCAAGTTAAAGCTGTCAACTATTTCAATTTCTTCTCCATCAATGATGAACTTATTGATTTTGCCAGTTGTCAGGATCTTTGTCTTAACGTTATTTATTTTATTTATTTATTAACATTTCTTATATACCGCACTATTTGACATCAGCGCGGTTTACATAGAACAAAAACATCCGACAAATTGCATATGTCTGGTCATTACAATTAACAAAGATATGGAACTTGGATAACAGGGTGAACTATATACATAAGAAGTGTAGTGAGAAAAGGAGTTTGTTAGTTGTTTTACATTGTTGGGGACGCCTGACGCGAGGTCTTGCCTGGTTGACTACTACTATTGCTGAGGCGCTCGCTATTCAAGTGGGACTGAGGATCGGTGTTATCAGTGAGATATTTGATGAAGAGGAAATATTTAAGGGCCTTCCTGAACTGACTCAAGTTGGGGATTGCCCTGATCTGTGCCGGTAGGGTATTCCATAGTCTTGGGGCGCAGAGTTTGAAAGCTCTGTTAGCTGTTGTTTTGGTGCAACTTATCATTGCTTTTGGGATTGTTAGCATGTTGGACTCTGCGGTTCTTCTTGGTCTGTTAGGTGCAAGTGGTTGAATGAGTTCAGATCGTGAGGAGGAGGAGAGCCCCTTGCCAGCTTTGAAGGTCATCAGCAAGGTCTTAAAACTGATTCTGGCTTGGATGGGGAGCCAGTGTAACTGTTTCAGGAGGGGTGTAACATGGTCTCTCCTGGAAGCCCCAAAGAGTACCCGCGCTGCACTGTTCATAGCAAATTGCAGGGGGCTCAAGGTGGATTGGGGGAGCCCTTGTAGTATGGAGTTCGCATAATCAAAATGGGGAATGATCAGGGCTTGGTAAATGGTGCGAAAATCATCTGGATCAAGTAGCGGGCGTAGGTGTCTGTGGGATCTGATCTTGAAATAGATCGCTCTTACGGTGTTAGCGATATGTTTCTTCATGTGGAGATTTTGATCCAGCGTCACTCCAAGGTAACGTATATTGCGTTTCACTTGTAGTTCGGTATCATTTACCCTCACGCAGTTGGGTGGTATGAAGTTTGGATTCCTCGAGATGAAAAGAACATCCGTCTTCCTGTGTTGAATTCGCAGATTTTGTGAGAGGAGCCACTCCGATATGGCGTTGAAACAGTTAGTCAGAGGGGCGAGGTCCACGTTAAGGTGCAGACCCATTTTAAACACTATATTCCTTGATCTTGAGAAGCAAATGTTTCAAATAGTCTTCACTTTCTGCCAGTAATGTGGTATCATCAGCATAGCTAAGGTTGTTGATGAGTCTTCCACCAAGCTTCACACCTGGGTTGTCTTCATATAGTCCTGCTTCTCTGATGATTTGTTCTGCATATAAATTAAAGAGGGAAGGGGGAAAGCATGCAGCTGTCGTACACCTTTGCCAATTTTAAACCATTCTGTTTCTCTCAATTCCATTTGAACCTTTGCTTCTTGATCAATCTAAAGGATGTGCAAGAGAACTATCAGGTCTTCTGGTATACCCATGTTTCTTAATGTGGCCCAGAGTTTCTCATGGTTTACTATGCAGTTACAAGTGCTTAAAAATATTCTGTGCTTATGCAGCAGACAGACAGAAGTCAAGGTGCAAATCAAACTCATATTCTCCTCTAAGTAGGAATTTATTTTGTTACTCCAATTTCAATAAATAAGCCAGTTGAACTCCTCGAATCAGGTGATATAATGGAACAGCGAGTGCCTGCTGGGATTGCTAAGGACTGGATGGAACAAGCAGAGTGCTCTGCCTGAAAGAGTTAACTAAAATGGGCTTTTATTTCAGAAGAAAGGCACTGGTATGGAGCCTGCTAGTGCAAGCATTACCTCACTCTGCAATAGTCACGGTCTATAGGCTGCTCTTACTTCACGGCTGGGGCCAGACTTACTTATGCAGACTTTTCACTGTAACGTTCTCTGTTTGGCTCCCTCCCATAACCAGCATCTCTTAGTATGTGGTAGGAGCCAGTCAGCACTCTCCATTCACTTTGGCTCTAGCCATTACAACAGTCCTGTTAGGCAGCTGCAACCAGCCTGGGATCTATAAAGCTGCATGGCAAGTAACCAGCAGTTTTGGCTCACTGAAGCATCACTCAGAGCCTCTGTTTCGACTCACTGCAGCATTGCTTACAGCCGCTGAAATTTAAAGGAGTTTAAATCGGAATATGCTTAAGTCCCAGCAGGGTTTACCTTTCATCAGCCTTAACACACGAGGAGAAATCCAAGAGCATAACTCTGATTCCAGTTCCTGCTCTTCCTCCACACATCCTTTCTCTAGCTTTTTTTTTTTTTTTTTAGTGCCATCAAGTCAATGTTGACTCATAGCGACCCAGCTACCTCTGGGTTTTCTTGGCAATGTATCGCCAGAAGTAGATTGCCAGCCTTTTCTTCCGAGGCAATGGAGGGTAAAGTGACTTGCCCAAAGTCACAAGGAGTGCCAGTGGGAATCGAACCCTTGATCTTCTGGGTACTAGGCAGTTGCTCTAACCACTAGGCTACTCCTCCACTCCACTCTCTAGCTACTGAGCTTTTTATTTAGGAGGCCCTGTCCATTGCTCCTGCTCATGGCTCCTAATTAGAGGCAGCAGCAAGTGCAGGTCTTCTTCACTTGGCAATGCTTAGATGGGCTTTCGAGGTGGTTTCCAGGTCATGAGAGACAGGCTGAGCTAGTTCTGGTTTTGCCTCATTGCACGCATCAGGTTGTTCAATGAATTTAGAAGTACAAATCAATGTGTGCAATGGGGCAAACCAAAAACTGGATCAACATGTCCCTCTTGGTCTAGAGCCATCTGATAATCCCACCTTAGTTCTTCCATGCCATTCAGGGGTCTTACTGACCCCTACAGCACATGGACCATGCTTTTTATTTGCAGTGTAGTCATTTTAAGGGAACATACCTGGCCTGTCTTAAGGCAGGTAGAAATCTAAAAATAATTTTCAGAAACACTGGCTGACACCTAATGAACTTCACTGGGGGATGGTGTCCTGCTCACCCCAGCCTTATCCCATCACTTCTTCCACTGCTGGCTTCCTGGCTCCTGTACCTCTGTCAGGATGTGCACTATCAGCATCGTTACCTGCCAGACCTTTTACCCTACTGGGCTGTGCTCTGTATGGCCAAAACACATTACTACTGACAGCCCCCCTCATCCACCAAAGTCTAGTAGTAGGATGCACACACAGAAATAGAAACGTGACAGCAGAAAAAGACCACATGGCCTATCTAATCTGCCCAGCCTCCGTGTTTGTCCCATGCCTTTTTGAATTCAGATACTGTCCTTGTGTCCACCACCTCCACTGGGAGACTATTCCACGCATCTACCACTCTTTCCATAAAGAAATATTTCCACATATTTCTACTAAGTCTATCCCCTTTCACGCTCATGCTGTGTCCCCTAGTAGCAGAGTTTGCCTTCAATTGAAAAAGACCCTCCTGTGCATTTATGCCACAGAGATATTAAATGTCTCTATCATATCGCCCAATCCCATCTTTCCTCTAAGGTGTACATATTAAGATCTTTAAGTCTGTTCACAAATGCTTCATAATGAACACCATCACTAACCATTTTAGTAGCCACCCTCTGCACCAACTCCAATCTGCTTATATCCTTTTGAAGGTGCGGTCTCCAGAATCGCACAGAATATTCCAAATGAGGTCGCACCAAAGACTTATACAGAGGCATTATTTTCTCTTTTCTGCTGGCCATTCCTCTCCCTATACACTTAAGCATCCTTCTGGCTTTCACAGTCATCTTTTCTGCCTGTTTAGCTATTTTAAGATAGTCAGACACATTTATGCCCAGGTACCGCTCTTCTTTTGTGGACAGAAGTACCTCATCCCCTACACTGTACCACTCCTTTGGATTTTTGCAGCCCAAATGCATGACCCTGAATTTTTTAGCATTAAATTACAGCTGTCAAATTCTAGACCATTTTTCAAGCTTAGCTAGACCACCTCCTCATGTTATCTATTCCTTCCTGAGTGTCTACTCTATTGCAGATTTTGGTATCATCCACAAACAAGCAAACCTTACTCGACAGCCCTTCTGTAATATCACTAAAAGATATTTTAAAAAAAATAAAAATCTGACCAAGGACAGATCCCTGCGGCACACCACTAGTAACCTCCTCCTCCTCTGAGTGAGCTCCATTTATCTGTACCCTTTGTGGCCTCACACTCAATCAATTTCCAACCCAATCAGTAACTTTAGGGTCCATCCCTAGGGTGCTCAGTTTGTTTATAAGTCGCCTGTGCAGAACAGTGACAAAGAATTTATTGACATCTAAATACACCACATCTAGCGCTCTCCCTCGGTCTTATTCTCAAGTCACCAAGTCAAAGAAATCAATCAGATCTGCCTCTGGTAAAGCCATGCTGCCTCAGATCCTGTATTCTGCTGGACTCCAGAAACCTCACTAATTCTTCCTTTTAGTAGCCTTTCCAATGATTTACTAACCACAGAAGTTAGACTAACTGGCCTCAATGTCATCCTTACATCCGTTTTTGTGTAAAGGGACCAAATGTGTCTTTCTCCAGTCCTCTGGCACCACTCCTGACTCCAAAGAGGCATTGAAAAGGTCACACAGCTGAGCTGCTGTAACGTCCCCAAGTTACCTCAGTACTATTGGATATATCCCATTTGGACCCATGGCTATGGCTACTTTTAGTTTAGCTAGTTCCTCACGATCAGTGTTCTGAAAATCGTTTGGGATCCATGTCACTTCTCTTCCTGTTTGTAGGTGTTTTTTGAGGTCCTGCTGTTGTCACTTCATTTGTGAACACAGAACAGAAAGATTTAAGCAATTCTGCTTTATCCTCATCAGCTGTTGCTCCTTGTGGTCTTGGGCAAGCCACTTAACCCTCCATTGCCCATGTTCCCTGTAAGTATTAGTGTATGTGTCTCATATCCCCTCTTGTTAATATCCCCCAATTGTGTTGTGACCACTTTGATTGAAGGATAAGGTGATATACAAAACTGTCTAAATAAATACTGGGCTTGATGGACCTTGGTCTGACCCAATATGGCATATCTTAGTTTCTGCATATTCCTCCCCTTCACCCTGACAATACCACATTTGCCCTTCTTCCTCTCACTAACATATCTGAAAAATGTCTTATCCCTGCATTTTATTGCATTGACTATTTCTTCTTCTTTTTATACTTTGCGTTCCTGGCTACTTCGTCCATGTGCATGCTCTACTGTGACCAGTTGTGCATATATATGGAGAAAGCAGTAGAACCAAGTAAGCCGATTATAATAAGTTTCAGTGACTAAGGCACACATTTTCAATGCCCATTACAAACTATTTATAAAAGTAAAGTTAGTGATTTAAAAGGACAAACAGTATAAAAACAAGGCAGATAGATGATGGAAAGCATAGCTGTTTTTTGCTTTAGTTCAGGGATCAGTTATTAACATCACTGGAGAGCTTTTGGATTAGGTACCTGCAGAACATACAGGAAATCTTTGTCAGCTGTGATGCCTCTCTTGGACCAACCATAAAAATATATTAAATGAGTATTCAAGACCACACAGGTCCCTTCTTTTTCAGCAGTGTTGACGTGGTTGCAAGCTGGAGCACGTAGAAAATGTCCCTCCCTCTTTCTGTGATGAAAGGGAGAGTCCTATCTGATGGCGGAAGTTCAGATAAATTATCAAGATTCCAGGTTCCTCTGGGACTGGTACAATTAAAGTGAAGTTTGCAGTGGAATACGTAGGTCAGATTTTATTGAGCTAAAGCTTGAATTTCAAATCTTTGCAGGTCATCCAGTGCTGCCTTCCTCTTCAATTAATTTCTGATGCGTTAGTAGGGTGAGCCTAAAGATTTGTTCCTCTTCTCAGTGTGTAACTAGTGCAGCCTTCCAGCTAAGAGCAACAAAGAATTAGTTTCCTGATGGAATCCCCTAAATCTCTCTATTATAGACAAATTATGGAAAATAATTGCTTAAAAGGAACAGGTTTGCTCAGTCAGGGAAAAGTAATAAACCAACAACAACAAAGACATTCATAGACATGCTGTCCACGTGCTCAAGACTCATCTCACTTACACTGAGGTTGAATCACCATAATAATCATTGGGCAGATCTTATATTGAGGAAACTAAGAACAGTGCAGATGTCCAAATGTTTGGAAGTTACTCACAATGCCTCAGTAAGCAACATTTAGGGACATGTCTACTAAAAGATGTTAGCTGCTATCGCAGTGATAACAGCATTGTTGCAAAGTGGTAGCAGGTAATGCAGAAAAATGCAGACCGTGCAATCTACCAGCTGGTTAGGGCGGCATTAGGGTGGAGAGTGTGTGTACCTGCAATGGGCAATTACCACTGATGCCAGCACCTCAGTGGGCGGTGAGAGCTGCATCTGCGATCCCTATGGTGTCTGCAGCGGAATGCTGGGAATACCGCCCCGCAGCTACCACAGGCTTTTTTTGCACCCAGTGTTAGCTGCAAAAAGCCTAATGTCCTTTAGTGGACACATCCCTTATTTTTTTGTGTGTTCAGTCTAAAGGTAAAACGTCCATGGTTCTCTGTCTATGTTGAAGAGATACGCCTTTAAACGTACTATAACAAAGTAAAGGTTGAAGAAATTATATCCAAAGGAAAAATGTGATGTTTGCTCAAACCCTGCACGTGTGGGGCTGGTAGTAATGACGCTGTATTTTTGCCGACCTGCATTACAGTACAGCATAGAGTCCTGAAATTAATGAAAAACAAAATTAATAGGAAAAATGAATGAAGCATAGTAAGACATTTATCTTCCCAGAGGACTTCGACAGCACAGTTGACTAGATTTGTAAATTTTTTTATTCATCTGATATAATAATGGAAGTTATTAGAGTATCAGGCGATTTGGCCACATAACCTCAGATTTAAGGATGTGCTTTCATTTCGTTTCATTTTAAAAACAGAAAAAAAAAAAAAGAAAGAATTCCACTGTTTTTGCTTCCTTAGTTGTAAAAGGATTAGGGCTCAGCAATGGAGAAAAAGCGTCCACAGGTATAAACGTGTGCAAGTGCCTTTCTAAGACTCTTTTCAAAGCAGAAGCACGTGCGTAGTTACCACGTCTCCCAATTTATCACACTTTCAGCATACGCTGCCACATGCAATGGACTGAGTGTCATAACAGATGGGAAAACCAATTCCTAAGATACCAACATAACATTAGAAGCCCAACAACAAATAAAAACTGAACCCAAGCCCTCTTCATTAAGAACTAAACTAATGCAACTAACAGAGACCTCAAGCTCTATTCATTTGATAGCGGTTGAGCCTCTCATCCACCTATACGCAGCCTTGTCTTAATGACCATTCTAAAGGCCATGTAACCTGGTGCAAGTCATGGAGTCCATAACCAAAGTCCAGTCACCAACCAGGCCCTCTCCTGGGGGGGAGGGGGGACAGTACCCTAACAAACCCTCCTGAGATGAACACAAGCATGAAGGGTTATAAATACCAAATGTATCCCTAGGATCGGCCGAGGTCATGCATTCATAGCTTTTTCTAGGTCAAGGATAATATCTCAACTTCAGCCTTAAATTGCACAGGGGTTATACGGTCTACCAATAATTCTCAGCCTTCGTAAAATGCATCACATTACTTTCAAAGTTCAGCAGTGCCCAAGGAGTTAAAAGTAAATGCTTTCAGCAATGTGAGCAGCTATAAAATGGCCTCCCCCACTCCTTAAAATGTAAGCACCGTTGGGCAGGAACTTATCGCATCTAAATTAACTTATATTGCAGTGAGTCACAATGAGCATTATTCAGAAAGGTAGGCTAAAAATATAAAAATGTATGAATGATCTGGTTTATGATTTATGATTACTGTCCCTTCTTCAAAAATACCACCTTTACTCCGAAATGACAAACGTTTGCGTAGTGCACAAGCAAACTGAAAAAGCAAAGAAAAATACAGTCAAGGTAATTAACACTGTCGCTGTCAGAAGACTACTACTATCCATTTACATAGCACTACAAGGCACACACAGCACTATACAGAAACATACAAAAAGGACAGGATCCATGTGATCCTGTCTGCGCTCAGCTTTTCCTTCCTTATCTATTTCCTTATGACTGCAAGCATGCAAAGGTTTCTGCTGCTTCTTGTACTCCCCACTTCCACTGGAACTGACCATGAGCCCGGGAGGTTTTCCCATGTCACATCTCCCTTGTAGCCCACCAGGAGACCACAGGCTGCAGCTCCCTACAGACTGTGGCACTTGTGTAGTCTACGTCTGCCTTGCAGATGCCCCTGTTGTGCTATGACACACTGCTCCCCATCCACGCCATCTCCTGCCTCAGTTGGCACAGGAAATTGCAGATTCTTTGTACTGTAGTAACAATACAACTGCACTTTTCACACCTCCTTCGGTACTACAGTAATTGTGGCATTGTGGCAAAGTTCAGAATGTACGAGCTATGTGCTTTTAGAACCTGCCGGTATATCATAGATTAGCAGTCCCCAGTGCAAAAGCTTTGCTGGCCAGCTTAAGAAAATGCATTTTCACTTTAGTTCGGCTAATGGCAAGGCTATACCCATGCTTAGAAGTAGACAGAACATCTGTAAATAGATTCATCTCCGGTACTGTGAAATGAAATTATGGCTAGACCTTCAGTTTCAAGATATACTGCCATTTTTTGAAAGTCATTTAGACTGAAAGGCAAGATTTTAGTTTAAATAGTAGCAGGTTCTCTTCTAAGATCATAGAAAAAAAGTTTACCAAATACTATTCAGACAAAATCAATGTCATTAATATTCCATTCCATTTATTTGATCTACCACCAGTTGAGGGTAATGCCTCCAGATAGGTTAGTTTTGCACATCAGCCAATGACAGACTCTAGGAACATTTACCATCTCACTCCATCAAATACAGCCACTGAAAACCAACAGGAGCAGATGCAATGTCTCATGAACGTCCTTAGGCAAAGACTATAAGGGGACAAAATCGCGGAATGTATGCTTGCTAGTATTTCTTTGCAACCACGAGAAACCCCTTACAGAGCTCTCAACTGTTCTAAAGACAGGAGTCAGGACTGACTCAAAGGCACACATTGCATTGCAGCTACCGATGGTGGGTAAGAGGTTGCATTACGTCTATCGGCATCCTGCCACAAAGTTGTATTTTAAGCAATTCAGAGGAAAGCGACCAAAATTATTTGGAGCCTGTGTCATAAGACTTATGAGAAGAGACTTGAAGACCTAAATATGTACACTCTGGAAGAGAGGAGGGACAGGAGAGATATGATTCAGACCTTTAAGAACTTAAAGGGTATTAATGGACAAACAAACCTCTTCCAAAGACGGGGAACCTGTAAAACTAGAGGGCATAACATGAAGCTGCAAGGGGGTAAACTGAAAGGCAAGGTCAGGAAATACTTTTTTACTTAAAGGGTGGTGGATGCTTGGAATGCCCTCCTGATGGAAATGGTGGGGGCAAATACAGTGACAGAATTCAAAATGGCATGGGACAGAGACAGTGGATCCCTTTATAGCAACAGGATAAAATCAAAATAAGCATAACTATCTCTTATATCTGAACAAAGAGGGGTGTGACCTACACGGAGCGGTGGGTACATTCCTAAATAAAGGCATGGGGAGAGGTGACCTGCACAGAGCGGCAAGTGCACCTACTCTTGCTGCCTTGCTGGGCAGACTAGATGGATCATTCTGGTCTTTATCTGCCATCATATACTATGTTATATATATTGGGGAAGGTTGGTGGATGGTAAAGGCAAGCTTTCAGTGGGCTTTATTTTAACTTGCACATGGAGTTTTCTTGTTTTATCATTGACAACCTACTACTACTATCAATCATTTATATAGCGCTACAAAGCATACGAACAGAGTGAGATATGAAAATGGCATTAAAAGAAAAATGGCTAATCAATGAGATGAGATGAAATGACAAATATGAGGTAGCAGAGGGTGTAGGAGTACCCTAGTGGTTGGGGCAAGGTACCTCAGGCCGGAAGGTCAGGGGTTCAAATCCCACTAGACAGCAACATTGGGCCAGAAGGACAGGGGTTTCTAGTCCCACAGGTGCTCCTTGTGGTCTTGGGCAAGCCACTTAACTATTTTACAGGGAACATGAGCAATGGAGGGTTATCTCCAAGTTATAATGCCCTGTTCAATGTAATTTCAGTTTGTTCAATGTAAACCGCCTCGATATCATGAAAGGCGGTATATAAGAAATGTTAAATAAATAATACATACATACATAGAGATTGTTTTAAGCTCCTACAACATTTGTTCTATCATTTCACATCATTTCCAATCCAAAACACACAAAGGCAACCCTTTTTTCATTTCTGTATTTTAGCATATGCTAAAATGATTTATTATGGAAAAATGATAAGAAAAAAAATTACCCCATTCACAACCTCTAACACTGGCATACACTGGACTGTGTGGCTGCCACAAATGGTGGTATAGATCTACATCAAACTGATTTTTCTTTTTTCTTTAAGTCTCTTCTCAGTTTTTGACAGAAATTCCTAGACTTGATAGCTAACATTAAAAAAAAAGTCAGCCAAATTGTACATCTCCTCTTCAACAGAAGGGCCAATCCTGTCATCCAGGAAGTCTGAGAGAGACCTTGGGTTGATCATATCCAGTAATCTCAAGGTTGCAAAACATCATGACAAGATAGTGCCATAAGTTAGAGAGATGCTAAGGAACACAAGGGAAGCATAACTTGGAGAAACTAGACTACCATGCTCACTTCCAAGAGCATGCCTTCTGAAGGACAGAGTGGAACCAGTCCAGATAAGGGCTACCAAAATGACATTGATCTTCCCCAAAAGTTCTGTGAGATCAGTTGGAAGATCTAAATGTTCATATTCAGATGTGACAAAGAACAAGGGAGATTCAATGTCGCTATATTATCACTTGAAAGTTATTAGATGCACAGTAGATCAACCTTTTTGAATGAAAAATAGTTATAGAACAAGAGATCATAATATGAGGCTCAAAAGGAGGTGGACTCAGGAGCACAATCAGGAAAAGTGATGGAGGTTAAAGAATTAACAGACTTTGAGCGAATGGGATAAGCACAGAAGATCCTTAAGTGCAGCCACACAGCAGGATCTGTCTAGCAATCTTGCAGCATATAAATACCATAATCATAGCAGTCCTAGCAGAAATACAGACACTTCCAAAGTTGTATCAGTAGCTGTTTAGAGCATTCCAAAGCTTTTTTTCCCCCATGCATGGAAAGAGCCAAGTCAGGGATGTCTGCTCATCTGCCCAAGATAGTAAACGCTAAGCGGATGACAAAATTTGTGATATCTTATAAGTGGTCATGGTCCATAAATGGCACCTTTTTTTTTTGTCATCATCTACTATGTAATGCAGAGTGGAGGAGTAGCCTAGTGGTTAGAGCACTGGCTTGGTAACCAAGCAACCAGGGTTCGATTCCCACTAGCACTCCTTGTGGCCTTGGGCAAGTCACTTAACCCTCCATTGCCTCGGAAGACAGGCCTGGCAAACTACTTCCGGTGACACTGCCAAGAAAACCCAGGAGCCTCTGGGTCGCCAGGAATCAGGACTGACTTAAAGGCACACATTGCATTACTATGTAAATGGTGAGCCTTAGAATGAAACTGCAGAAGGTCAGAGCTCCTATTGTTGTCTGAAAACGGAGAGGTTCCAGTTCTACTGAGGGATGTGTGAGGGGGGAATTTTTTCATTACTGTTTCAAAGCCTTTTTCAAATTTAGGTAGCCCAAGTCTCTGTCTTCAGCGCTAAAGATCAGGATTTTTCTCCCATCCATTCAAGACAGTAACAATCATGATTTCATGCAATGATTTTAAGCATAATGACAATGATTTGTTTTTGCCGATTTTGATCAGTCAGAGAAAAACACAGATTGCATTCAGTCATGACAGATGTTTGTTATTTCAGCAGTCAGGAATTGTAGAGACGGAGTTCATTAAGTCAAAAGAAGACTAATGGTGTAGTGAGCTTGTTTTTTCAGATCAGGTTTTTGTTTCATAAGACACCTTCTACCATTACTTTGTACCCTTTTACAGGGCTCGATTTATCATTTAAAGACATTTTGTTATAGGTAACTTTGCTTTCGTTGACGGGACATCGAAAGATGACATTGTGTCATTCATTGTTTTATTTGATAGACCAATTAGGAACAACAAAATTGTGGAGCACTGGACCCATTTTAGCCAATGCTAATTATTTTGGACTAAGAACAATGAAACAGACGCAAAATTTGAACTTGCATCTTCTGCCACTTGTGCCAGAGTTTCTAATTAAAAATCCCTAAAAGCTGTGTCGAGGCAAAGTGACTTCATGCAGTGAAGAAAAAATTCTAGTCACACAAATGCTGAGACTAGATAAATGGCTTCCAGCAAAAAAAGAGTTGACTGCCCTACTGAAGGAAAGATGCTTTTGGCAACAGAAATACTACTTTTATCTTGAAGCAGACAGGAAAGGATATGGAATACCATGTCGAAAATCCTGTTAGTTAAAAATCTGGGAACTGTTTGTGTAATATGTTAATGATTATATCACAAACATATGTGAGACACAGACATCTGTCATTATTCAACTCTTTATACCAGAGCATTAGACAAACTGCTGAGTTTGCGGGTAAATCTACTTTATTTATTTATTTATTTTTAAATTTTATTTTAAGTACAAGAGATACATGGTTTAGTTCAATGGTTCTCAAACCTGTCCTGGCAGAACACCAACCAGTCTGGTTTTAAGGATATCCACAATGAACATGCCTTTGCATATAATGGAGATTTTAAGCGTGGAATTTTCTCTCATGCATGTGTAAAGTTATGCATTGGAAACAAAATTCTATAAAGTGCAACATTTCATCCCAGGTCCCATAAAACCCACTTAAAATACTGTAAGGAACCTACATGAGAGTTCACTAAAAAAACTTGTTTCAAGGCAGAAAAGAAATATGTTTAGTGGTTTCAGACAACTGTGTGGTAGATATTTTTTTGTCACATAAACCACACTATGTTACTTTGGCTTAATTTTGTGAAGAGACACTCTTCTCAAGAGAAAAGCTTTGGTTGGTAATGCAACAGATCAGAACCAAAGTCCCCTGACAACTTTGGGTAGATGATACTGGCACAGCTTTGGGTTGTCATCTACATATGCTCTCCATGTGTCACTCTCATAAACACCAACATTCATCAAAAGCTATTTTTTTCTTTTTGAAACAACAAAGTTTTTTTCCTTTAACATATGTACATGTTTTAAGTGGTTTTGGTAAGAATTCTAGTGGCTGCCAGCATGAACAAATAATATTTGTCGTCTTGTAGGGTGCGTGTATAGACGGAAGAGGAAACAAGGAATGTCTCTTGGCTTTTCTGAAATGAGATTACTGTTTTCCCCTATTTTTAAATTAGCTCTTCATTTAAATCTCTCTTTTTTTTGACCCAACAAGAGTATTATCCCTTTTATGCCTAGATCCTACAGATAGTGAAAGAAAAACAAGGGACCAAACCCAACCGTCATTTGAAATCAATACAGTCAAATGGGTTCTAACAGACTAAATCAGAAAAAAATTTAATAAAGAGTTAAGCAGAGACATCAACAGGCATTAAAGAGGACCAATCAAACTCTGGTTTTCAACAGCCAATGATTCATCACTTATCTCCACTACCCAAAAGTCTTGAATTTTTCTTTAGTGTTTTTGCAATTTTTCTCTTTTTATTTTGTGACAATTGTAAACCACACAAAAGTATCAATATCTTTGCAAGCGAGTCCCCAACCATAAAAACTTCATATAGCACTCAAAAAGTACAGAAGCATTTGTCTTGTAATGGCATCTATTGTGGCAACGTCGTCTTGAAAAGTAAAAGTGGATGCCAAAAAAAAAAAAAAAAAATCTGCAATCATGGCACACATCCCTTCAACACCTTCTTCCAACCTAATCAGCAGAGATGGTCTGTATCACTTATGCTGCAAGCTCAACGTCAATGTTTCAGCCTCACACAGGCTTGCCTCAGGGACAAACATTCATGCCGACTCGAGTATTGACAAAAGGGGCGCTATGGCACCGCTGAAATAGGCCGAGGCAGAAAGCCAGCACTTAAGTCGCATGCTAACAACTCTGTACACCTGTCTGCAGTGCACTGATAGCACGTGACTTCGCTTTCTGCAGGCCGACACTGATCATATGCAAAGTTGCCATGCATTAAAACTTGGCGCAAATGGCGATGTTAAACTGGGAGAGCTGGCCAAACACATGCACACAGAAGTTGACGCAAGTTTGGCATGCTCTCCCAGAGAAATGGGGGCATTGCATAGCTAATTTTCATGTGTGTCCCAACATTAGTTTGATGGCATTGGGGGTCTACCTTATATGGTAGTCTGAGCCTGGCCGGTGCATCCCAGGATGCACTGTGTGGAGGCAGGTGCTGCCATATTTCAAGATGACAGTACAGGAGCTCCTTTGTGACGGTACCATGAGGGGGTGGGGAGTTTTGGGCCTCTAGGCCACTAGGCTTATTTTTAGTTGGGCAGGTGAAGAGATCAGGACTGCTGGACCATCAGGGATTTGCTTTCTGGCAGGGGCACTGGCCCCCAACGGTATTTTGATGGCATTGGGGGATTTCCCCGATGCCTGGATCAACTGAAGGGAAGTTGGACACTTCCTCTCAGATAATCCAGGCATCAGCGAAAGCCCCCAATGCCATCAAAATACTGTCTGAAGCATGCATTAAACATTTAAGCCACTTCAAGACCAAGCATAGAGATATTGGTGCTAAAGCTGCTTACAAAAACCTCTGTGTTTCTCCGCATCAGACACAGACAATATTAGCATGCTATGTTATTACAGCCAGCTCATTTGCCCATAAATTTAAATACTCTTGGCATTGTGCGCTAGTTTTTCTTTTGCTGTGTG
Organism: Ichthyophis bannanicus; assembly: GCA_033557465.1. NCBI lineage: Eukaryota > Metazoa > Chordata > Amphibia > Gymnophiona > Ichthyophiidae > Ichthyophis > Ichthyophis bannanicus. The sequence continues at coordinate 108,902,006 of CM066049.1, read as the reverse complement.
TATGCACGCTCATCTTTTTTCTGCATTTAGCTGCGGCAGTAATTGTGCCTAAAATTGGCCGTGCAGGTTTTCTGCATTGGTCCAAAAGAGCGTGCCATTTTATAGCAAGAAGGCACCCACTGATGAGGCATGGAATGGAATATTTTTTTGCTAGAACTGTATGACTGTTTGTATAAATTTCCCCTATATCCAATGATGGTTATAACTCCTTATTGTAAATAGATCTATGTACCACAGCGGGCGTACACATATGTGTTTTCTTTGTACGCATTCACCTTTGCATGGGAGTGTGTTGGTGCACCAACATTTTTTCAGCATGTGTGGTGTTACCTCATCAGTGGGCACCCCTCTTTTGCTATAAAAGGCACACTTTCAGCAATGTTATAGCGCCCCTTTTGTCGATGATCGAGTCAGTGTGAACGTATGTTTGCTCCTGAGGCAAACCTGGGTAAGGGTGAAACATCTATATCGAGCATGCAGCATCAGAATAAGTGACGTGGACCCTCTGCTGATTAGGTTGGAAGATGTTGAAGGGATGTGTGCCATGATTCTGATTGTTTGCCATCCTCTCTTGGTTTTCAAGATGCTGCTACAAGAGATGCCATTAACAAGACAAGAGCTTCTGTTCTTTTTGAGCTCTGTATGAAGTTTTTATGATTGGGAACTGTCTTGCAAAGATATTGATATTTTTGTGTGGTTTAGCACAATGTAAAAAGAGAAACTGCAAAAAACCCCTAAAAACCTAAAGAAAAATTCAAGACTTGGACAGTGGAGACAAGTGATGAAAAACTTTGACTGTTGAAGACCTGAGTTTAATTGGTCATCTTTAAAGCCTGTTAATGTCTCCACTTAACCCTTTAATAATTTTTTTTCTGATTTAGTCTGTTAGAACCCAATTGGTGACTGTATTGATTTTAGATCCCTCAGATAAGCATGAAGATTTTTCCCCCATTTTTAAAATTTTTCAAAAAAAAAAAAAAAAGCATGCTCTGTTCATCACAAAATTGTTGTCCCTTAAGCCCTAATTAGCCAGCTGCAGTAATTTTATACTGCCATCTATTTTTAATATTTATTGTGGCCTGGCAAAATTTCTTTATTCACTTGGGTTTCTAGTTTATTCAGAATTAGCCTGTGCATGGACTTTGAGCCTTCATTTCCAAATCCCTGGATTCCTCCCCCTCTTTTTAAGTGTCCATATCTAGCTGAAGCAAATGTCTTCCAGCAGGGGCAGATTGTAGTTCCCTCCAGACACGATTCTGACCATTATAGCCATTATGATGAACAAAATTACTGAACATGTGGATAGTCATGGCTTAGTGGGAGACAGCCAACATGGCTTTAGCCAAGGAAGGTCTTGTCTTACTAGTCTGTGTTGTTTTTTCAGTGTGAATAAACAGATAGACATAGGTGAGTCGGTTGATATAGTGTATCTGGATTTTCAGAAAGCCTTTGACAAGGTCCCTCATGAGACATTTTTGGCGAAATTAAAAAGTGATGGGATAGGAGACAGTGTACTATTATGGATCAGGAACTGGTTAAAAGATAGAAAGCAAAGGGTAGGGCTAAATGGCCAATTTTCCCTGGAGAAAGGTGAATAGTGGAGTACCCCAGGGATCTGGACTGGATCCGCTGCTTTTTAACATATTCATAAATTATCTGGAAATGGGAACAAGTGAGGTAATCAAACTTGTAGATGACACAAAATTATTCAAATTTGTTAAAACCCATGAGGATTGTGAAAAATTGCAAGAAGATCTTGATAAAGTGGAACACCAGGCATCCAAATGGCAGATGAAATTTAATGTGGACAAGTGCAGAGTTATGCACCTAGGAAAGAACAACACAAACTATGATTACACGATGTGAGGTTCCACATTAGGAACAACCACCCAGGAAAAAGATTTATGCATCATCATGGATAACATGTTGAAACCTTTCACCCAGTGTGCAGCGGCGGCTAAGAGAGCAAAGAGAATGCTAGGTATCATAAGGAAACGAATGGAGAATGAAACAAAGGATATTATAATGCCTCTGTATCGTTCCATGGTGCCATTGCACCTTGAATATTGTGTGCAAGTCTGGTCACCATTTCTTAAAAAGGATATAGCGTTATTAGAAAAGGTACAGAGAAGAGCCACCAAAATAGTAAAGGGGATGGAAGGGATACCCCTATGAAGAAAGGCTAAAAAGGTTAGGGCTCTTCAATATGGAAAAAAAAAATTGTGGATGACTTCCAAGATGTGTTATTTAAACAAATGGTGATGGAACCAACCAGGGAGAGTTCTGTGCTGGATTTAGTGCTCACCAACGGACTGGAAAGGGGGACTGTTACTTCTGGAGAGAAATCTGAAATTGTGAGTATATACTTCTGGGAATTTTTCTGAAAGGAATTTTTTTTTTCTTTTAAAGCTAATTAATCTGTGAACCCACTATTTTTTTTTTTTTTTTTGTTAAATCAGTCAGGGCCTAGTAGCAACAGTTTAAGATTCAATTTAAAAACACAGCAGAGAACTTTCTGGTTACCTTTCATACCCAGTAGACAGCTGTAGTTTAAATTTCATAGTCACTCAGGGCCTAGCATCAGCAAAGTACTTTTAGTTTCAAATTAAAACACAGAAGAGAGCTTTCTGGTTAAATTTAGAATCCAGCAGAGAGCTTGTAGTTTAAATTTCATAATAGGTTAGAGCCTAGTAGCAGCAAAGAGCTATAATTTAAATCAAATCAGAATATAGCTTAGCACAAAAGGCAAAACAAGGTCAATTCTCCTTGAGCAGCATATAAAGTCTTCTAGAGACCTTTACAAAGAGGCCTTCTACCTAGTGGGCAAGCAACCTGTGAAGCTTTTTCAATAGGTGTTAACACCAGCTGGCAGTTCAAAAGGCCATTTTGAAAGACTCCTTCTATCCAAGCAAGGACTGTTAATTACCCAGGAAGTAGGTCACTGCTTACATCAGCAGCACAAGCATAAATAGCTCAACCAGAGCTCTGTGACCCTGTCTTGAAGGACTGGAAAGGGGGGCTGTTACTTCTGGAGAGAAATCTGAAATTGTGAGTATATACTTCTGGGAATTTTTCTGAAAGAAATTTTTTTTTCTTTTAAAGCTAATTAATCTGTGAACCCACTATTTTTTTTTTTTTGTTGTTAAATCAGTCAGGGCCTAGTAGCAACAGTTTAAGATTCAATTTAAAAACACAGCAGAGAACTTTCTGGTTACCTTTCATACCCATTAGACAGCTGTAGTTTAAATTTCATAGTCACTCAGGGCCTAGCATCAGCAAAGTACTTTTAGTTTCAAATTAAAACACAGAAGAGAGCTTTCTGGTTAAATTTAGAATCCAGCAGAGAGCTTGTAGTTTAAATTTCATAATAGGTTAGAGCCTAGTAGCAGCAAAGAGCTATAATTTAAATCAAATCAGAATATAGCTTAACTAAGCAGCACAGGACAAGGTACTGTGTAGCAGCCCTTTTTTAATAAGTGTTATATCCCTCCCTCCCTCCCCACACCCACCCTCCCCTGGGAAACTCACAGCTTTATAGGTACTTGCACAACTTAAAAGACAGGAGGTGCTCTCAGGTGAAGCTCATTACCCAAATCAGTCATACACCAAGGACCTGAGATTAATTAAGCTTCAGGTGAACAAGGTATATTAAACTTCTTAGGTACAGTTTTAGTGGTATAAATATCCATTGCACCCTTTAGTACATATAGAACTTAAAGATCTAAACACAAACTTAAAACTAAGATGCAGACAGCAGTCCAGCAGCGGGATGTGGGCTTTCCAGTCTTTTGCATTGAGTGTCACATGTATGATTTTCTCCCGGCTGGTGAGAGGTCTTACGTGTGCACTAGGTGCAAGGAGCTCTCTGCTCTCAGGGAACGAGTCCGTTCTCTAGAGGCTAGAGTAGCAGACTTGGAAAACATAAGACAGACAGAGAGGTACATAGACGAGACCTACAGGGATATAGTCCTGAAGTCCCACCTCCAGTCTGGCAGCATCCCTGTTGCCATGGAGGAGAGAGGTCACGTGACAGGAGAGCATCACCCTGGTGTGGCAGGAAGTGATCCTGTAACTAGGACCTGTCCTCCAGGTGATGTAAACCCCTCTCGCACCGAGGAGGTTTCTCCAGGGCCAAGTGCCCATGTGGGAAGGGTTAGGACAGCAGTTATAGTTGGTGATTCGATCATTAGGCATGTAGATAGCTGGGTGGCTGGTGGACGTGAGGATCGCCTGGTAACATGTCTGCCTGGTGCGAAGGTAGCGGACCTCACGTGCCACCTAGATAAGGTCTTAGATAGTGCTGGGGAGGAGTCTGCTGTCTTGGTACATGTTGGTACCAATGACATAGGAAAATGTGGTAGGGAGGTTCTGGAAGCTAAATTTAGGCTTTTAGGTAGGAAGTTGAAATCCAGAACTTCCAGGGTAGCGTTCTCCGAACTGCTTCCCGTTCCACGCGCAGGACCCAAAAGGCAGGCAGAGCTCCGGAGTCTCAATGCGTGGATGAGACAATGGTGCAGAGATGAGGGATTCGGATTTGTTAGGAACTGGGGAACATTCTGGGGAAAGGAGGGGCTCTTCCGAAGGGATGGGCTTCACCTTAACCGGGATGGAACCAGGCTGCTGGCATTAACCTTTAAAAAGGAGATAGAGCAGCTTTTAAACTAGATAATAGGGGAAAGCCGACAGTCGCCCAAGAGCGCATGGTTCGGAAGAATGTATCCTTGAAGGATACTACAAAAAGCAGAGAGGTTCCAAAAAAGAGTAAAGTAGCCCAAATGCCCTCGAGTATGGAGCAGACAGAACTTAAAGATCCCAAATTACCCATGTCTACCAATAGCCAAATTAATATGAATAAAATACAGTCTCTAAAATGCTTGTATGCAAATGCTAGAAGTCTACAAAACAAGATGGGAGAGTTAGAATATATAGCACTAAACGAGAGGTTAGATGTGATTGGAATATCAGAGACATGGTGGAAGGAGGACAACCAGTGGGACACTGTGATACCTGGGTACAAACTATATCGAAATGATAGAGCTGATCAAATTGGTGGAGGGGTTGCACTCTATGTTAGAGAGGGCATTGAGTCAGAAAGGATTAAAGTTTTGCAAGAAACAAAATTTGCTGTAGAATCTCTATGGATTGAAATTCCATGTAAAAAGGGAAAGGCGATGGCAGTGGGGGTTTAATATCGTCCGCCTGGCCAAAATGAACAAATGGATGATGAAATGCTCAAAGAAATCAAGGAAGCTAGCAAACGTTACAGTGCAGTAATAATAATGGGTGATTTCAATTACCCCGGCATCGACTGGGTCAGTGTCACAACAGGACATGCTAGGGAGATAAAGTTCCTAGATGAAATAAATGACTGCTTCTTGGAGCAGCTGGTTCATGAACCGACCAGAGGGGAAGCAATATTAGACCTAGTCCTTAGTGGAACACCAGATGTAGTGCAAGAGATAAGGGTGTTGGGGCCACTTGGCAATAGTGATCATAGCATGATCGCCTTTGATTTAATTAGTGGAGGAGGGATAGTAAGGAAATCCACAGTACTACCCTTTAACTTTCGAAAGGGAGACTATGATAAAATGAGGAAAACAGTTAAGAAAAAACTAAAAGGAGCAGTTGCAAAGGTTAAAGACGTACATCAAGCTTGGGTGTTGTTGAAAAATACTATCTTGGAAGCCCAGACCAGCTGTATTCCATGCTTTAAGAAAAGTGGAAGGAAGTCCAAAAAACTGCCAGCATGGTTTAAAGGTGAGGTCAGAGAGGCTGTTGTTGCCAAAAAATCATCTTTCAAGAAATGGAAAAAAGAGCCAAATGATGAAACCTGGAAACAGCACAAGCACTGGCAAGTCAAATGCAAGGCATTGATAAGGCAGGCAAAGAGAGAATTTGAGAAGAAGCTTGCTGCGGAAGCAAAAACGCAAAATAAAGACCTTTTCAAGTACATTCGTAGCAAAAAACCCGTGAGAGAGTCAGTTGGTCCATTAGATGATAAAGGGGTTAAAGGAGCACTAAGAGGCGACAAGGCGATAGCGGAGAGACTGAATGAATTCTTTGCTTCGGTCTTTACTGAGGAAGATGTAGGGATGTTACCCACGACTGAAGTGGTATTTAAAGGTGTGGAAGAATTGAAGGAAATATCGATACATCGGGAAGATGTCTTACAACTATTAGATAAACTGAAGAGTAGCAAATCACCTGGGCCGGATGGTATACATCCAAGGGTGTTGAAAGAACTGAAATTTGAGATTGCAGACCTGCTATCAGTAATCTGTGAACTATCATTAAAATCATCTCTAATACCTGAAGATTGGAGGATCGCCAATGTAACACCAATTTTTAAAAAGGGTTCGAGGGGTGATCCGGGAAACTACAGACCGGTGAGCCTGACATCAGTACCGGGAAAAATGGTAGAAACCATTATAAAGAATAAAATTACTCAGCATGTAGATAGTCATGACCTAATGGGAGACAGCCAACATGGCTTTAGACAAGGAAGATCTTGTCTTACTAATCTGTTATGTTTTTTTGAAGGAGTGAATAAACAGGTGGACAAAGGTGAGTCGGTTGATATTGTGTATCTGGACTTTCAGAAAGCCTTTGACAAGGTCCCTCATGAGAGACTTTTGGCAAAACTAAAGAGTCATGGGATAGGAGGCAGTGTACTACTGTGGATCAGGAACTGGTTAAAAGATAGAAAGCAGAGGGTAGGGCTAAATGGCCAATTTTCCCAATGGAGAAAGGTGAATAGTGGTGTACCCCAGGGATCTGTGCTGGGTCCGCTGCTTTTTGACATATTCATAAATGACCTGGAAAGTGGAATAACGAGTGAGGTTATCAAATTTGCTGATGACACAAAACTATTTAAAGTTGTTAAAACCCAGGAGGATTGTGGAAAATTGCAAGAGGATCTTGATAAATTGGAAGACTGGGCATCAAAATGGCAGATGAAATTTAATGTGGAGAAGTGCAAGGTTATGCACCTAGGGAAGAACAACCCAAACTATGGTTACACGATGCAAGGTTCCACATTAGGAACCACCACCCAGGAAAAAGATTTAGGCGTCCTTGTGGATACCATGTTAAAACCCTCGGCCCAGTGTGCAGCGGCGGCCAAGAGAGCAAATAGAATGCTAGGTATGATAAGGAAAGGAATGGAAAATAAAACAAAAGATATTATAATGCCTCTATATCGTTCCATGGTGAGACCGCACCTTGAATATTGTGTGCAATTCTGGTCGCCGTATCTTAAAAAGGATATAGCGATTTTAGAAAAGGTTCAGAGAAGAGCCACCAAAATGGTAAAGGGGATGGAAGGCTACTCCTATGAAGAAAGGCTAAAAAGGTTGGGGCTCTTTAACCTGGAAAAGAGACGGCTGAGGGGAGATATGATAGAAGTCTATAAATTAATGAACGGAGTGGAACGGGTAAACGTAGATCGATTGTTTACCTTATCAGAATATAGAAAGACTAGGGGACATGCAATGAAGCTACAGGGTAAACTATTTAAGACTAATAAAAGAAAATATTTTTTCACTCAACGTGTAATCAAACTCTGGAATTTGTTACCGGAGGATGTAGTAAAGGCTGTTAGTGTAGCTGGGTTTAAAAAAGGTTTGGACAAGTTCCTGGAGGAAAGGTCCATAAACCATTATTAAGAAGGGACCCAGGATATCAATGCTTGAACCAATACAAGCATTGTGGAACCTGTGTCCCTTGGGGAAACTGCTAGGTACGTATGACCTAGATTGGCCACTGTTGGAAACAGAATACTGGGCTTGATGGACCTTGGTCTGACCCAGTATGGCATATCTTATGTTCTTATGATAGCATGTCGAATATCCAGGTAGGTGCCCATATGAGCAGCTGCGATCATCACACTGTGTGGTTTGAGATAAAAGCCAAGGTGGAATCCAATCACAGCAAACTCAGTCTTATACTTCAAAAATCCCGACCTCAGTAAAATGGCCAAGTACCTGAAGGAGGAGTTGGTAGGGTGGGAAGGGTTAAGGGAAGTGGAATTGCAATGGGCTAAACTAAAGAAAGCAATAAAAAGGTGAAACAGATACATACATAAGGAAAGAAAATAAAAACAAAAGGAAAAGGAAACCTATTTGGTTCTCCAAAGAAGCGGCTGCACAAATAAAAGGCAAAAAAAACCACAGCTTTCACAAAATTCAGAAGCTCACAAACAGAGGAACACAGAAAAGAATACAAGATCAAACTAAACATGACAAAAAGAGAAATAAGGATAGCAAAATCAAAGGCAGAAGAAAAGATGGCTAAAGATGTGAAGTGTGGCAACAAGACTTTTTTCAGGTATATTCAGGAGGAGGAGGAAAATCAGAGGTGGAATTGCAGGACTCAAAAGTGCTGGGAACGGATTCATGGAAAGTGACACTGAAAAAGCGACAATGCTAAACAAATACTTCTGCTCTGTTTTCACTAGCCAAAATCCTGGAGATGGACCACCTGTGATTGACAAATATACAGATGGGAATGGAGTAGATACCACATCATTCACAAAAGATGATGTGTTAGAACAGCTTGCAAAACTGAAAGTGGACAAGTCTATGGGACCAGATGGGATACAGCCCAGGATACTGAAAGAGCTCAGAGAAGTTCTTGCAGAGCCTTTAAAGAATGTTTTTAATAGATCCTCGGAGACAGGAGAAGTTCCACAGGACTGGAGAAGGGCTGATGTGGTACCTCTCCACAAAAGTGGTTGTAGGGAAGAAGTGACAAACTACAGGCCAATAAGCCTTACCTCGGTGGTGGGAAAAGTAATGGAAGCGCTTCTGAAAGAGTGAATCATAGACTTCCTTGAAACCAACAGGTTGTATGATCTGAGGCAACATGGTTTTACCAAAGGATGATCTTGCCAAACAAATCTGATTGAGTTCTTTGGGTAACCAGAGAACTAGATCAAGAGCATGCGATGGATGTGATCTACCTAGATTTCAGCAAAGCCTTTGATACTGTTCCTCATAGGAAGCTTATCAATAAACTCAACAGCTTGGGAATGGGTTCCAAGATGGTGAACTGGATGAGAAATGGATTGACTGACAGACAACAGAGGGGGATGGTAAATGGGCATCCAACTCACTTGGATGGTAAATGGGTAAATCCAACTCACTTGGATGAAAGGAAGGTGATTAGTGGTGTGCCCCAGAGTTTGGTCTTTGGACCGGTACTGTTCAATATATTTGTGAGAGATATTGCTGAATGGCTGAATGGAAGTCTGTCTTTTTGCAGATGACATCAAATTTTGCAACAGAGTGAACTCCCCTCAGGGAGTGGGGAACATGAGGAAAGATCTACAAAAACTGGAAGAACGGTCTAATGCTTGGCAGTTAAGATTTAATGTGAAGAAATGCAGTGTAATGCATTTGGGAAGCAGAAATCCAAGGGAATTGTATGCAATAGGGGGGCGAGAGATTGATGTGCACAGACCAGGAGAAAGACCTTGGTGTGATCGTTTCTGATGATCGCAAGATGGCAAAGCAGTGTGACAAGGCGGTGGCAAAAGCCAGAAGGATGCTGGATTGCATACAGAGAGGAATTACCAGCAGAAAGGAAGAGGTACTAATGCCACTGTACAAGTCGCTGGTGAGACCTCACTTGGAATATTGTGTTCAGTTTTGGAGACCACATCTCACAAAGGATATAAAAATGCTGGAAGCAGTTCAGAGGAAGGCGACCAAAATTATTTGGAGCCTGCTCCAAAAGACGTATGAGAAGAGACTTGAAGACCTAAATATGTCTACACTACAGGAGAGGAGGAACAAGGGGAGATATGATCCTTTAAATACTTGAGTACTATTAATGGACAAACAAACCTCTTCCAAAGATGGGGAAGCTGTAAAACTAGAGGGCAGAACATGAAGCTGCAAGGGGGTAAACTGAAAGGCAATGTCAGGAAATACTTTTTCACTGAAAGGGTGGTGGATGCTTGGAATGCCCTCCCGATGGAAGTGGTGAGGGCAAACACAGTGACAGAATTTAAAATGACATGGGACAGACACAGTGGATCCCTTTATAGCAAAAGGATAAAATCAAAAAGCACAGTTACTTACCTGTAACAGGTGATCTCTGGGAACAGCAGGAATAAGTCTTCACATATGGGTATCGTCGGTACCGAAGGAGCATGCGCGGGAACACTCCCCAGCGTCCAAAAGGAAAGCTTTTTGGAGCCTCCCACAGCGCCTGTGCGCTGCCTTCCCGCCTTTCCCAACTGTCTCTCTCCAGTTCGAGTTTTAAGCTGAGACAAAGAGAGAGAGAGAGAGAGAGAGAGAAAGGAAAGGAAAGATAGATAGAGAGATACAACTCCTAGGGGATGTGGGTGGGTTGTGAAGACTTATTCCTGCTGTTCCCAGAGATCACCTGTTACAGGTAAGTAACTGTGCTATCTCCAGGAACAAGCAGGAATGAGTCTTCACATATGGGGACTCCCCAGCTAGAGATGCTAAGGAGATCCCCAAGCTTGTGAGTCCCTGAGAAGGGCTCTACCTCCCCCTATGGATCTCTGGCATCCTACCAGGGATGGTGGGTAGGAGTTGATTAGGTATGGAACAGGTGTTTGAGAACAGCCTGACCAAACAAGGCATCCCAGCGGGAGTCCTTGTCCAAGCAATAATGGGCTGTAAAGGTATGAACCGAGGCCCAGGTGGCCGCTTGACAGAATTGGTCGATGGACACAGAATTTAGATGAGCCATAGAGGCTGCCATGGCCCTCACATTGTGAGCTGTGACATGGCCCTCCAGAGAAAGGTTCTTACTCTGGTAGGCAAAAGAAATACACTGAGCAATCCAACTGGACAGAGTTCTCTTAGAGACTGGAAGTCCTAAATGAGAGGGATCGAAAGCAACAAAGAGTTGAGAGGACTTTCTATGTTGCTGTGTCCTTTGTAAGTAAAAAGCAAGCGCTCTCTTACAATCCAGGGTATGGAGATTTCTCTCTGCACTTGATGCATGAGGTCCTGGAAAAAAAAAAAAGGTAAATATACCTCCTGGTTCAGATGAAAAGGTGAGACCACATTAGGCATAAAGTGTGGATTGGTCCTGAGGACTACCTTGTCATGATGGAACCTTGTATAAGGAGGATTAGCCACCAAGGCTTGCAGCTCACTGATGCGGCGAGCTGAAGTGACTGCAATGAGAAAAATAACCTTCCAGGAAAGGAATTTCAAGGAGGTAGTGGCTAAGGGTTCAAAGGGTGGCTGCATAAGCTGGCCAAGAACCAGATTCAAGTCCCATGCCACTGGAGGTGGTCTAATGGGAGGTTTAGTTAAAAGAAGGCCTCTCATGAATCTTGCTATAAGAGGATGAGAGGAAATAGGCTGTCCATTGAGAGGTTTAAGGGATGCTGCAATAGCACTCAAATGGACTCTTACTGAATTCGTTTTAAGGCCTGCATGGGATAAATGCAGCAAATACTCTAGTTAAGAATTCAGAGGTATTGCAAGAGGGTTAAGACCCTTCTCTGCACACCAAATGGTAAACCTTTTCCATTTAAAAGCATAGGAACGTCTAGTGGAAGGCTTTCTGGAAGCATGAAGGATATCCTTCACTTGCTGAGAAAGATGCAAATCTTGAAGGTCTAGGCCTTCAGCAACCAGGCTCTGAGGTGAAGAAACTGGGGATTTGGGTGCCACAGCGTTCCCTCCTCCTGGGACAGGAGGTCTGGAACAGATCCCAAGTCCAGGGAGGGAGCTTGAGAGAGATGCAGAAGTAGAGGGTACCACACTTGGCGTGGTCAATGTGGTGCTATGAGGATTATAGACCCCTTGTCTCTCTGAAGTTTGAACAGTGTCTTGGGAATTAGGGGAATGGGTGGAAAGGTATAGAGGAAGTCTTGCCCCCAATGACACGGAATCCTGGAACAGAACCGGGGAAGTTTGGCATTCCACAGACTTGCAAACAGGTCTATGTCCGGGGTTCCCCAAATTCGGAAGATCCTGGCTATCTGGTCCCCATGGAGGGACCATTCGTGTGGAAGCAGAACTCGACTGAGTCTGTCTGCCCAAGAGTTTTGAACCCCTGGAAGATACACTGCCATGAGATGAATTTGATGCTCTCTGGCGAAGGCCCACAATCTCAAAGCTTCGTTGCAAAGCGACAGAGAGCCAGTCCCGCCCTGCTTGTTCATGTAGAACATGGCTACTTGGTTGTCCGTGTGGATGAGGACTGTCTTGTAGCTGAGCAGGGTGTGGAAGACTCAGAGCTAGAAAAATTGCTCTGAGTTCTAAGAGGTTGATATAAAGAGATGTCTCCTGTGGAGACCAGATGCCTTGAGTGGAGAGATCTTGTAGATGAGCTCCCCAACCTCTTGGAGAGGCATCTGTTGTAAGGGTTGCTTGGAGTAACACCTGTTGAAAGGGGGACCCCAGCAACAGATTTTGAGTGGACTTCCACCACTGGAGAGAGCAAAAGAGGCGACTGGAGGTTGCTATTTTGTCTGACAGGCACCCTGATGCCTGGGTCCATTGGGTGGACAGAGTCCATTGAGCTGCTCTCATGAAGGCGAGCGTAAGGAACCACATGCACAGTGGATGCCATGTGGCCTAACAGTTGTAACATCTCTCGAGCAGTTAAATGGGATTTTAACTGAATCTGTGAGGCTAACTGCACCAAGCGTAGGCAACGGGCCTGGGGAAGATAGGCCCTTGCAGTTGTGGTATCCAGCAAGGCCCCTATGAACTCTAGAGACTGAGTAGGGGTGAGATGGGATTTTGGAATGTTTATTACAAGTCCCAGATACTGAAGAACACGCCTTGTGCAGGCTAGGGAAGTCTGGGCCTCTGACTGGGATGGAGCTCGGATGAGCCAGTCGTCCAGATATGGGAATACGAATATCCCTAGAGTGTGTAGAAATGCAGCTACTACTGCCATGCATTTTGTGAACACTCTTGGTGCAGAGGCCAGACCGAAAGGAAGCACTTTGTATTGGTAGTGCTTTCCTCGGTAAAGGAACCGAAGGAACCTTCTGTGTGTTGGATGGTTGAGGACATGGGTGTACGCATCTTTGAGGTCTAGAAAACAAAGCCAATCCTGACTCTGAAGGTATGGAAGGAGAGCACCGAGAGAAATCATCTTGAATTTCTCCTTGCATAGAAACTTGTTCAATTCTCTGAGATCTAATATGGGTCTGTAGCCCCCTGTTTTCTTTGGAATAAGAAAGTAGGGGGAGTAGAACCCTGAGCCCTGCTGAAGAAGGGGTACTTCTTCTATTGCCCCTTGGGCAAGAAGGGTAGCAATCTCCTGACCCAGAAGGTCGAGGAGAGATGTTGGAGAATTGAACTGTCTCACCATGGTGTGAGGAGGAAGGTTTAAGAAATGAAGCTTGTACCCCTCCCTTATGATGGAGAGGGTCCATTGCTCTGCTGTGATTTGTTCCCACCTGGGAGCAAAGTGAGCTAACCTTCCTGGAATGGTGAGAGGCTCTGGTTCTTTTAGAGCCAGAATGGCTAAGTTCTCTAGTTGAAAGTCAAAGGCCCTGAGGAGGCTGAGGCTGTTGGGCCATAGCAGCCCTTGCAGCCTTAGGCTTGGCCTGTTTAGGTTGTTGCTGTCGCTTTTCAGCAAAACGACCTGCAGAAGATGCCTGTTGACCATAAACAGGATAATATCTCCCCTTTTTGGGAAAAAATCCCTTTTTGAACAACCTTTTCTTAACAGGAGCAGAAGTAGACTTTGAAAGTCTATCTAAAGCAGAATTTTCAGCATCCATCTGAGTGGCCTTTGCTTGCCAATCTTTGCCAAAAAGGTTTTCACCTGTACAAGGAAGATTTCCTAGTCCATCCTGAACCCAGGGTTCCAAATCAGAAGCTTGTAGCAAAGCAACTCTGCGTGCACCTATGGCAATAGCCGAGGCTCTGCTAGCACACTCAAAAGAGTCAAAGGCTGCACGGTTAGAAAACTTGGAAATATCCTGGGCATGTTTAAGCCAGGTGAGAAACTCCTCTCTTTTATCTTCTGAAACAAAAGGAGATAAAGTTTGTAGGTGATCTGTAACCTCTTTTAGAAACATCCCCATATAGAAACTATAGGAGTTGATTCTAGCACAAGCATATTGGCCTGGAAAATTCTCCTGCCAAAAGCATCTAAGGTTCTGCATTCTCTTCCTGGAGGATTGGATGAGTGCCTTTTTGCACTCTATCCTCTTCATAGCAGACTCCACCACAATAGAGTGGTGAGGAAGCTGAGTTTTATGAAAGCCAGGACAAGGAGGAACACGGTACATGGTGTCCAACCTACGAGAATGAGGGGAGGTGGTGAGAGGTGTCTCCCAAATGCCCAACATGTAATCATAAAGGATCTCATGAATTGGTAAAGTAGCTGCCTCTTTAGGAGCCTTAGGATATTGCAGGATATCCAATTTTTTGGCTCTAGGCTCTGCCTCAGGGGCCACTGAAATAGAGAGGCCCCTGGCCACTTCCCTAATGAAGTCTTGAAAAGACAAGTCTTCTGGAGGAGACATTCTTCTTTTTGGAGAAGAGGGCTCCTGAGGAAGGATTACTGATACTTCTACAGAGACCTCTGATTCATCAGAGTCTTCAGAGGAATCAAAGTATCGCCTATCTGGATGCTCCTGCAGAGCCTGATACGCGTACCGAGTGGTATCGACATCGGGAGTGATTGGTACCGATTCGGTACCGATGGGCATCACAGAACAGGGTACCTCTGCAGTCGACCTGGAAGCTGATGTCAATGCAATCTGTACCGGCACTGGAACCGATATCGATGCCGGTGCCGGAACCGGTACCGACAATGGAGTTTGTTGCGGTACCGGAGGCGTCGCAGCTTGTATGAATGCCGTAATGGCACGCTGCATGGTCAGAATATTCTGATCCATCGACGCCACTAATGTCTGGATGTCGGTACCAGTGGGAACCACCAGTACCCCAGAACATGGCAACAGGTGATCGGTCGAGGCCGAGCCATCGATGTCAACCTGTGACCCCATAGATAAAGCTTTGGAAGCCGGAGCCTCCCGCCGGGGTAATTTTGCCGGTGCGGATTCCTCGAGAGCAAGCCCGGAGGCATCTCGATACTTGGAGGGAGATCTACCCTTTGAGGACCGGCTGGATTTGAGTTTGGTTACCTGAGATCCATGGGAGGAAGAAGCAGCCCTGGAAGACGTCGATGCTACCGAAGCTGCATCAGAGGGAAACAGGGTACTGAGCTTGGCTGCTTGATTCTGTAGACCTCTTTTAGACATCATAGAACAGGACTCAAAATCCGTGATGGAGTGGTCAGGACCCAAACATTTTAGACACCAGTCATGGGTGACAGTGACAGAAATAGTGCCGCTGCACTTCGTGCACTTTTTAAACCCAGAAGCGGGCTTCTCCATGAGTAGAATTTCTCATAGGCCTAAGGCCAAAGAAAAAAGCACAGAAGTGAAAATAGTAGTCTTTTTTTTTTTTAAAGAAAGAAAGACAGACAGACCGGCAGTACCGGTCCGACGTCGAAGAAGGCAGACGCGCAACCAAAGAAATAAAATAAAATAAAGAACTTCTTCAACGGTGACAGGAACACGACCTGCTGGCTCCGTGGAAAAGAAGAACTGGAGAGAGGCAGTTGGGAAAGGCAGGAAGGCAGCGCGTAGGCACCGTGGGATGCTCCCAAAAGCTTTCCTTTTGGACGCTGGGGAGCGTTCCCGCACAGGCTCCGTCGGTACCGACGATACCCATATGTGAAAACTCATTCCTGCTTGTTCCTGGAGATTAAGCATTACTCTCTCTTATATCTGAACAAACAGGGGTGACCTACACGGAGCGGTGGGTACACCCCTAAACAAAGGCATGGGAAGGGATGACCTGCATGGAGCAGCGGGCGCACCTACTCTTGCCAACTTGCTGGGCAGACTAGATGGACCATACTGGTCTTTATCTGCCCTCATATATTATGTTGCTGTTACGTACCAGCAGATGTCACTATCTTGCCATGGCTGGGACCTTTACTCCAGGGCTGTGAGCATGACCTCCATGGCCCCTCTCAACATTCCAAAAAGCAGGAACCAGTTTCAAAGAGAAAATTATTTATTTATTTAAAGTTTCTTTTATACCGCACTATTCGGTATCAGCGCGGTTTACATGGAACAAAAACATCTCAGTACATTTAACAAGTATGAGTTTACAGATAACAGTTTAAGAACTTGGATAACTGGGATACTCTATTTGTAGAACCATTCCATAAACTATTTACATAAGATCAACAAAAACATATGTATTTAAATTTACATGAGATCAACAACATAAGTATTTCTAAGTGTATATACAACTGCATTGCGTAATTCTAATACATTTGGGTTTTTGTTAAGCATTGGAGGTATATGTTGCAGGTGATCTATGTTACGGTGGCTGAAGGTATTCCGTGAATAAATAGTGCTTGATAGCCTTTCTGAATTGTTTAATATCTCATATTGCTCTAATATCTGGGGGGAGTTTGTTCCAGCATCTAGGAGCAAAAGAATTAAATGCCCTGTTGATCGTTGATTGGGACCAATTTGTGGTTTTACTGGGTATGACTAGCATGTTTTCAGTGAGAGGTCTTCTTGCTCTTGTGCTAGGTGCTTTACAGATGAGGTCAGCGATCGTTGATGGAAATTTCCCATCAGCCCCTGCGGGCTTAACAGACACGCGAGGGAGACACTCTCCCTTCGCGCCTCTCAAAGCCGTCGCGGAGGGAGGGATTCGGCATGGCAGAGGGGGACCCGCGGGACGTCCATGCTGCCGCGGCCTTGGTAGCAGCCAGCGTTTTTGCTTTTTTTAAATTTTATTTTACTTGAGCCGATGGGGGGGGGGGTAGGACTGGAAACGGGCTGGGGGGGTTAGGACTGGTAATGGGCTATGGGGGGGGGTTAAGACTGATAATGGGCTGTGGGCTGATGGGGGCTGTCTCGGAATGGGCTATGGGGGGGCTAGGACTGGAAATGGGCTGGGGGGCTTAAGACTGGAGGTGAGCTGATGGGGTTAGGACTGGTAATGGGCTGTGGGCTGTTGGGGGGGGTTAGAACTGGTAATGGGCTTGGGGGGGTTAAGACTGACAATGGGCTGTGAGCTGTTGGGGGGGTTAGAACTGGTAATGGGCTATGGGGGATTAAGACTGGTAATGGGCTGTGGGCTGATGGGGGCTGTCTGGTAATGGGCTATGGGGGGCTAGGACTGGAAATGGGCTGGGGGGGGTTAAGACTGGAGGTGGGCTAATGGGGTTAGGACTGGAAGTGGGCTGATGGGGGGTTAGGACTGGTAATGGGTTATAGGGGGGCTTAAACTGAAAATGGGGTGATGGGGGGGCTAGGACTGGTATTGGGTTGGGGGGTTGCTAGGACTGGAAATGGGCTGATCAGTGGCTAGGACTGGAAATGGGCTGATGCAGGGACTAGAAGGGAATGGATGCTGGGTGAGGCTGGAACTAGAAGGGAGCTGATGTTGGGGGAGGATTAGAATGGGATGGGGCTGGAAGAGTAAAATGGAGAAGGGAAAAATATTTTGTGTGGGAGGGATAAAAAATCTACAATTGGCCGGGTATTGGGAGAGTAAGTGGGGATTGAGGATGGAGAGGTAAAATTTGAGTGGATGAAATAGGAATGAGGAAAGAGCAAAAGGAGAAAGATTAGTATGTTAAAGCAGATGTAGAGAGAGAATGGAAAAAAACTAGGAGAGAGAAGAAAGGACAAATGGACAGCAGACGATGGAGAGTTAGCAGAAGACACGAAGAAACCAGAAGAAAGTGGCTGGAGCAATTGCAGCTGAAAAAAAATGCACAAAAATGTAGAAAAATCTCTCTTTATTTTGAATTTATTACTTGGAATATGTCAGCTCTGGTAAATGTGCATCATTAACATCTGCGCTTTGTTTAGTACAAGAGCAAATTAATGTATAGTTTTATTTCTACAGTGTTGTACATTCCAAGTTTGGCTTTTGGGGTTCCCAGTTTAATTATTGTCTTCCTGTTTCTAAATTGTGATTACTTGTTTGGTGATGGTCTATGTTCTGCATGTGTAACTGAGCTGAGGTGTTCTGTTTATATAATTCCTATTTGACATTGCCACTTGTTCTCTTTCCCCAGTAGGTCATGTATTGTTGTTCTCTGAAATGTATTGGTTTAATATTTGCAGTGTTGCCTTTTGATTGGTAGAGTATGGTGCTTTGTGAGTCCTGGTACTGCTGTTAGGATACGGCGGGTTTACTATGGGCAGTGTTTGTAGTAGTTCCTAATGTGTCTGGCAGTTGGCACTGGATTATAGTAATGTAGAAATCTTTTAGTCTTTCTTTATCCATACACTCATTAAGAGGCACGTCTACTAAAAGTTAGTATATGGTAACATTATGCAAATATTTATGCAAATGAGGCCCCGCACCCCCCTTGGGCCGCCCCTGCTGGGGGTCCACAATTTTTGTTGGCGTAGGGCCTCACTCAAGGTAAATCCAGCCCTGTCAAGGAGGGTGGGGTACAAGAGGTTGAACTCATCAGCACATGTTTAGCCACAGGCCCCTTTTCAGGCTCTCCCCCAACACACATGCGCTTCCCCTTATGGCATTAAATCCAAACATACATTTTGCATCCACCGAACTCCCTCCCCCAGCCCTTTTCCCAACAATCTGTTTGGAGCAGAACTAGAACCTTCCCCCAAAAAAATTTACTACACGAAAAAAAAAAATCACCTTCCAGTATTTTTGTATCCTTCCCTCCATGTCCCTATCTCCCATGTCCAACTCCTCCCTCTTTTTTTGTCCCTTCCATGTCGCTCTGCGCATCCCTCCCCTCCCCCCATGTCCAGCACCCCCACCCCCCTGCCCTTCATGTCCAGCATCACTCCTTTGCATCCTGCATGTCCTGCTTATGCCCTCAGTGTGTCTCTCTCCTTATCCCCCCCCTTTCTATTTCATTCCCGGCACAAGAAACGACTGCACGGGGTCTGTGTTTAAACCATGCACGCACGCTGAGACAATTCTGCCACATCTCACCCCATCCAATGACGTCTGACATTAAAGGGGGAGGGGACGCAGCAGAGCCATCTCAGTGCTCACAGATGGTTTAAACCAGGGGCAGAGGAATGTCTTTTTGTTTGGGAGAGCCCCAAGCTCTACCCCAACTCAGTCTTAAGTCCATCCCTAGTTCCAATCCAATTTACGCTTAGTCATTTTTGCATATATTTTTTATGCAAATCATAGAGAGTATAATTATTCATTCACATGGAATATTTCCAAATCAAGCAATAAAATTCAACCAAAGATGGGTACAGAGCAGAGTGTGTCACTTTATAGCTCAACACTCAACAACATTTCCATTCCAATGCTGTTAATCCCCGTCTCCCATTCCGAGCCATGTGTCAGGCCACCAGCCCCATCATCAATCCCCTTTTTCCACCCGATCAGCACTTTGAAATTGCCTGCAAAGCAGTGGGAGATTACCTTTTTACTCTCCTGGGTCTTCCTGTCCTATTTCAGCTCTAGCCACTGGCACCTCAGCATCAGACCACTCTCCCTGCCCTATATGCAGCATCAGTCCATGACACAAATCCAATCCTGACATGCACTCACCCATTACACACTCAATCTGCATGGATCAAATTGCAATGTTCAATCGTGCTCCCATCTAATTGAAACCCAAGCCTTATAACACTCAGTTACAACGCACTGAATAATTCCATTCATATTACCAGAACAGCTCTACACCAACACAGAGACCTCACAAATGTGAAAACACATCTCTCAGCGTCTGTGTGCTTGTGTGTGTTGGAGACTGCATGCATGCATGCATGTACATCTGCATTGGAGGTTGCGTGTGTAGGGATGAGGGGGCAGGTGTATTTGGGGCTGTGTGGGTAGGGGTGTGTGTATATATATGTGTGTGCACATGGTATGTGGCTGGGACATATAAATGTTCCTTTCGCCCTTGCACCATTATACGCCCTTCCCCTTCAGTATCCTCCTGCCTGCATTCTCCCTCCCTCCTTCCCTTCCCACCAAACTTTACTCTCTCCCCCTTCCCTGCCATCCCTCCCACACTCTTCGATTTCTCCTCCAACCCCCACTCTCATTATGCTCCACCCCTTCTGTCCTCCTCAACCTCTGCCTCTCTATATTCCACCCCTCCTCCCTCTTCCTTCAAACTCTGGCCACGTCCCCTATTCTCTAACTCCACCCCTTACCTGGATGCTCTGTCCCTTCTCTTCTTTTAAGGCAGTCATCCACTAGTTAGTGTGGCCTTATAATGCTGGTGGGACTTTGGGACTCCCGCTGACATTTTAATGCCACACTTTCTCACAGTGGCCTTGGATCAAACTGGCAGGGAATGGTTGTGAGACCCTTCATTTCTTGCCACAGCAACACTCGGCCACGGCTGTACATTGGCTTTTTTTTGCTACCAGCAG
Source organism: Ichthyophis bannanicus (assembly GCA_033557465.1). Classification (NCBI taxonomy): domain Eukaryota; kingdom Metazoa; phylum Chordata; class Amphibia; order Gymnophiona; family Ichthyophiidae; genus Ichthyophis; species Ichthyophis bannanicus. The sequence goes on along the minus strand of CM066049.1, from coordinate 108,881,620 downwards.
GGGATGGGGTCCCCACTGGTGAACACACTTGCAATGGAACATCAGTTGCTTCTTGCCACCAGTGGGGGATGGGGACCCTGCTGGCAGCCACTTCAATTTTAAGCTGCAAATGGTGGCCTCAGGTTCTTCTTGCTGCAACAGGGGATAAAGCAGATGGACAAATTTTGGTTGGGCTAGAGTCTGTATGCCCCCCCCCCCTTCCGACACCTATGCCTTGAGCTGTGTATCAATGAAGTGTGGGAGTGATTGGCAGTCTGCAGAAAACCAGCCCTTCATTAGCCAGATTTACTGTCCTGCCGGCTTCCAGCTTCTAAAACCGGCTGAGCCGGCCTAAAACTGGTTGGTTGGCAACCCTATTCTGCAATACCTTAATACCAATTAGGGAACAGATATATCCTCCCTCAGGGATTGGACCAGAAACCTTGCCACACTTTCCACCTGAGCCACTGGACCCATTCCTGAAATCTTTCCTGAAATTAGAGAAGATCATTCTCATCTCTGACTATAATCAAGCTCTAAATTCAGAGGTTTGCCATTTAGCATTACAGACTTCCTTACAACCCTTCAAAGCATTACACAACCATATTTGCTTAGACTACAACAGTGACGTGGTGAACAGAACTGATGTTTTTCAATTCCTTTATGTACACAGTGATGAATTCATGACTGGTTAGTAGAAATTAGGTTTTGCCACACACATTCACATATTTCTTCAGAAGTAGTCGAGTACAGAAGCCCATGTCAGTACAAATTAAGAAAATCGGTTTGAAGTCTTACTATTAGGCTTAAATTTTCTTTCATTTCAAATTCTCCTGTAAAAAATATCAGCATGCACCGTTTACTAAGGCTGATGCAAGAGTAGCCTGGGACTCCTGTTCTGTGGCATCTAGACAGACCAGCTTTGGCAGGTTGACAAACCAGGAAATTCATTTTCTTGTCTTCAGAAGACCGTGTGCAGCGCAGTCGCTGGCTCTATTGAATTTGTTATGATACGAAAACAAGTTCTATGGAAACCATTGTGAAAAAACCCCACTAGGGAAGACTGCCCACGAGGGTTAGGGAAAGCCGTTCTGCTCGATGTTGGTTTTCTTTGGCAGAATAAGTTTTAATTTTGGGGGGGGAGAGAGAGGGGAACCCAAGAGAATTATTTTTTTCCATACCAGAAATTCTGCCAAGCCAGCAAAAACATTCTCCTATATCCAGCAGCTCCTTCCTCTAACGTGTCACTTCTCCTAAAGATAGTTTCTTACAGTGGCTGAAGTTGGTGGAAAAAATGAAAGCTGACTGGATTAGCGTAGGAATTCAGATGCACTGACTAACCGGGTTTCCCCAGAACAAACAGCAGCAGTGTTTTCTTCCTCTGGACGACTAGCAGTGTGCCTCAAATTCAGCTATGACTAAGAGCCCTGTATGAGACACGGCTGCTAGAAAACAGGAGAAATAAGGGAGCTATGTCGGCCAAAATAACTTTACATAATCAGTTGGTAGTTACAGCAAACAAGAGTTTAGGGATCGCCTCTTAAAAACACTTTGCAGTTCTCCTGCATTCCTGTGGAGGTATCAGTGTATTGCTTATCAGAGCGGTGGGAGGGCCGCCACCCAGCACAGTTGTCCCAAGTTCCCATCTCTTCTCTGTTCCATAACTCCCCACACTTCTAGTGGTCTCAGAAGCAGAATACGAGCATGATTTGGAGGTCATGCACCCTCAGAAGATCCAGGGGTGTAGCTTGAACCCACATTCACTTCCTGTTTCAGAAACTACTGCCCCACAACTTCTGTGAGGTACATAGGTGGGAGGGTTCAAAGGGCTGCAGGTTGGTTGGAAGTAGACTCTTGTAGGAGCCCATCTTGATGACACTCTCTTCCCAAATAGCAGCTCGATTTGGATACTAAGGAATGAATAAAAGATAAACTCACTGCATGGAGGAAAAGCCTGGCAATCTACTTCCGGTTACACCTTGCCAAAAAACCCAGGGACTGGGTTGCCAGGAGTCAGCATTTTTGATTCATGCCGTTTCGGTTTTGCATTTTTATTTATTTATTGATGTAAAGGGTTTTCTACGCCACCTTATCAAATTCAAAATGGTTTTTACATTGTAACTCAAAGTGGAACTTATATTAGAACAGGAGTGAAGAACTTAAAGAACAACAGAGTAAAACTTACATTATAATAGGGTCTGAGATTGGTGAATTGGGCCTGTGGCGACAAGAGATTACATGGTCTTAGGTTTCATTTTTCTATCTTCCCATCCTTCTGAACTTTTCGGTCAGGTAGTTGGGGTTTCAGCATTTACACAGATTAGTATAGTTTAAACTAGGACGTTTTTTTCAGCAGTGGATTGCCGAATGATGTTGAATCATTTCCAGTTTCAAAGAGGTGTGAAGGCATTTTTAGCCAGGTGTTAGGGGAATGAGGAGAGCAAAGGGGGAGGGATTCTGATGGTATCAATGTGGGAGTGGGGGACTGGTAAAATCGGTCTGAGTATTCTCGTTTTATATGGCGGGGAGGGGCTATCATCTAATTATGAAACGCCTGTAGAGAATAGATTTTTTTTTAAAATCTATTCTGTTTATTCCCTTCCTATTTTTACTATGTAGTGATGATTATGTGAACGCGGGAGGCAGTTACCTTCTTGGACAAGGCTAGATTGCATTGTTACATTAATGTAGAAATAGTGAAGGACAATGTGTGCCTTCGAGTGAATCCTGACTACCCAGAAGCTCCTGGGTTTTCTCGACAGTGTGACTGGAAGTAGGTTGCCAGGCCTTTCTTCCGAGGCAGTGGAGGGTTACGTGGCTTGCCCAAGGCCACAAGGAGTGCTAGTGGGAATCGAACCCTGGTTGCTTGGTTACTAAGTCAGTGTTCTAACCACTAGGCTACTCCTCCACTCCTACATTAATACACAGATGGATATTTGCCAAGTCAAATCAAAAGATATTAAAAGCTTTTCATGGGATAAAAGTAAATTTATATCCTAAGGCTTCCAGCCCACTGTAAAAGATAAAAGGCAGAGCATCTGATAACTCACCACAGCAATATTGTGATTAAAATACATTTACTGTACATTTGGCTTGTGATAGAAACCTTATTATAATTCTTTATTCATTCAGAGGGCAGTCTTTAGACTCCTGGCACTGTTTGCAGGCCCTTTGTATCCAAAAGGCCTATATGTGTCTTCCTGTATGGGAAGGGAGTAATTTTCAAAATCGTTTCTTTCTTGTGGCTAAGTATGCACGTATCTAAAGAAACCTTTGTTAAAATTGCCCACTTAGTGATTGCAAGTGTCAACATTTGGGCACCAGAGGAGCTTAAAAGCAGCATGGCCTGAAACTTCCACCAAGGAAGCACCCTGTTATGTGTCAGAGATAGAGAGAAAAATGTAAAATGCAGGCAGCATCCCCCTGCTCCCTCTACACTGCTCTTCAAAGCACATTTGGCATCTCAGCTGCATTCTGCAAGAGTTCAGTCACGTGACATGAGAAAATACTCAAGTTTCCAAAGATCACCCGCTGTATGGAGAAAGCACGTCACTTCAGAAAAAGTAAGAGGTCCTCTGGCATGGCATGCCCAACGCCACTGCTGTTCTCTGGTTTTACCCACTTCTGCCTCTCCTGTAGGAAGGGCCGGCTCCGGAGTTAGTTCAAGGTATTGGCACCCTAGGCAAACCTTAAGCCTCATGCTCCCTGGTTCTCAGAATCTAGTGTTTAACTTTGAATGCCCTGCTCTTGGCTGCACCATGGAAGCTGCCGCCCTAGGCGAGTGATTAGTTTGCCTGGTGGTGTGCCAGCCCTGGCTGTCAGCAGTGTCAAACATGCACGCTTTAAGAGAAAATCTAAATGCTTTGGGATAACAGCAGGGATCTGAATATATGGCAATATAGTAAGCCGTGAACATTGTGATTCAGAATTAGTACTGACCCACGTTTTATAGGAGGATGGAATCTGTGCAGAGGATGGCTATTAAAATGGTTAGTGGTCTTCGTTATAATGGATAGGAGGACAGACTCGATCTTAACATATATAATAGAGGAAAGGCAGGATAGAGGAGATACGATAGAGATGTTTAAATTCCTCCATAGCATACACGCACAGGACAGCCTCTCATTGAAAGCAAGCTCTGCAACGAGGGGGCATAGGATGAGGGTGAAAGGGGATAGGAGTAATATGAGGAAATATTTCTTTATGCAAAGAGTGGTAGATGTGTGGAATAATCTCCCAGTGGAGGTAGTAGAAATGAAGACAGTATCTGAATTCAGAAAAGCATGGTACAAACACAGAAGATCTCTAAAGGAAAAAAAATGACTATTGTAGTTGATATGGAAGGACAGACTAGATAGAAATACAATGGGAGAAAAAAACACATGGCCTATGTTGATACTAGAGTATGTTCCCTCTCATTGAGGTGGGCAGGATTTGTATTAATCCTTTCTCGGTGCTACAAAGTTCATGTGGTTTTCTTAGATGCACAGTGTAAACGTATAGCTCAGAAGACTGATTCATACAAGCCTGTTTCACAAGGGTCATAGGATTCTGTCCAGCATGTTTATTCATACTAAGCTCACCACGTAAGCGTACACACAGTTATGACAAAAGGTCACACTACAGGATTTATTTATTTATCAATCAAGTTTCCTAAGGTCAATACGGTTTACAGGGAAAATTTTAAATTAACTTTACATAGAATTGGGAAAATATGCAATAATATTTAATAGATAAAAAAAGGTATATACATAGAGCGTTGGTAGTCAAGGTGCATAACAAATAGTGGATAGTAACATTTAAGGGAATATACAGCTAGTGTTTGGGTCAGAATAAGGGAAAGACTACAATGTTTAAGGTTCCTCAAACTCAGGGGTGGCCAACTCCAGTCCTGGTGTACCACAATACAGCCTGGTTTTCATGATGTCCCTAATGAATATTCATAGATATATTTGCATACAATGAGAGGCAGTGGGTGCAAATCTCTCTCATGAATATTCATTAGGGATGTCATGAAAACCAGGCTGGACTGTGGTGTACCAGGACTAGAGTTAGCCACCCCTGCTCTAAATTTTGCTTTAGCTCAGTGATGAAAGTCTTAGGTAGGCAGTCCTGGGAAGGGGGGGGGGGGAGACAGGGGAGGGCAGAGTGTCACTTCTCAGCAAATCTTCTCCCGAGTACATACAGAGGTATGGTCATCTGAAAGACTGCACCAGGCTAGCCACATCCAAAAGTGTTCCAGCCCTGTGGCTAGCCCTGGCCTACCCAGGGCTCTAGTGGGCCTCATCCTTCATTTGACATCAGAAGATTGGGATGTCCAAAACTCAGAGCTACAAATGGTGCAAAGAAAAGGGCTCCAGCATTGCAAGGTGCAGAAGAGCCTTAACCCAGCTAGTCTTTCCCTTGCTTGTGAGAAAATCAGCCTCTGGAAAGCAGACGTCCCATCAGAAAGCTTCTTATAAATCCAGTTACTCTTCAATCACAAGTTTTAGAAACAACCGATCATTAGTCATACTGAAAGCACAAGAGTCTCAGAATGACTGACTTAATGTCTGAGCCACAGGCTAGTTACTGCTGATTAAAAGTATAAAGTCACCAAAGCAGCTAGCTACATTGCTTATTTCCTGTAATCATTATTTTGCATATTTTCAGTAATTTAAGAGATGTAAGAGAAGGATCCAAATAGACTATAGCCTGCTTCCATGGTCAGAGACCTCATTGCTAAATGCAATCAATAGCAAACCTGTCTAATTCAGCACTATACAATGGGGAGAGGCTCCCATCTCACGTTATGGGGGTGCCGTTGTGCTCATGTATCTTTAGAGCTGTAGTTTCAGACTGCTGTGTATTAAAGTAGAGACTAAGGTCCAGCTGATGAAAGGGCAACCATCACGATAAAGGGGCTGGAACGGCTTCCCTATGAAGAAAGGCTAGGCAGATTAGGGCTCTACAGCTGAGAAGAGATATGCTGGAACTGTATAGAAACATTAGTGGGGTGGATCAGGGAATAGGAAATGGGGCCAGCATTACCCGGTAAGCACGGCAGGGGGTTGTGCCCGAGTGAAGGGGTACCAAAGCTGCAACAGTGTTGTGTGCCCACAGGCCAAAAAGGAAAGCAGTGGTGCGTGTACCTGCAGGAGCTGCCTGTCTCAAAACAGCACTGCTTGAAGCAGTTGTGGCTTTTCCCTGCTCTTTGGCCTGCGGGACAGTCTGCTCCCACAAGCCATAGCGAGGAGAGAGGCCGTGCTGCAGCATGGGTCTGCAAGAGGTACATGAGTCCACGAGAGCAACCTGTCCTGCAGGCTGAAGAGAGGAGCGAGGCGGTGCTGCCTGTCCTGCGGGCTGAAGGGGAGAGACCCACGGTCTATATGTGCTGCAGGAGCTGGGGCCAGAGACGCACAGGAGCTAGGGAACATTTAAAGTGGCAGCAGTTTGGGGAAATAAAGCTGGAGGGGAGAATGGTGGGTGAGGGGAATAGAAGGGGATACAGAAAGGGCAGAGGCTAGGAAGGGAACAGAGTGGGGGGAGGCAGCAGGAGAGGGCAAGGGGCTGAAGTTTGAAGAAAAGGGTTCATGAATATATGCTTAAAGGCACAGCACCCTGACCCCCCCCCCCCAAACAAGGCAGCACATAGGCACTCCATTCCCACACCGCAAACACACACACACAGAAGCAGACCAACACCCAACCCCCACACTGGCATTGCGTCTGTGCACCACACACATGGACATCACATTCATGCACAACACCCCCACTGTCTGAAGAGAGAGACAAATATTCCTCATAGAGCCTACAGTCTACCAGAATGAGACATTTTATCATCTCTCTTTGAGCTCTTCTTCCAAACACACCCCTGTCTCAGATATGTATAACTTTGCAAATGATGGAAGGGGACATGCATTGCATTGTCACACTAAGTGTGCTGTTTTCACATACAATCCCTGACAGATAGATATATACATGCACATGCATGCAGCTCCGACCAGGGCTGGCTCAAGGGTTTCTGCCACCCTAGGCAGAAACCCTGGTGTGCTGTCCCCCCTCCCCTCCCTGTGCTGAGCCGCACTGCTGCCAATTCTGGTGGCGTGGTCAAGGGCAGCTCTGCGGCAGAGGCAGGCCATGTATGCCAAAGTACATGGCCTGCTGCTGCGGTCAAGCCAACCCTGCCGCCGGAATCAGCAGTAGCGAGGAAGGCGGTGGCGGCGGTATAGCGTGGCTCAGCATAAGTTGGCAGCAGGCAATGTGTGCCACACCACCCACAGGTCTTCCACCTAGGTTCATCTATTGGATTGGCCAGCCCTGGCCATAACACTTTTCATGAGACAGACATACACGTAGCCCCCCACAGGCCCCAAAGACACAGACACTCACGTGTACTTAGCACCAAATAGTCCACACATATACATACACAGACACATGCATTCATCACACATAAAGAGAGACAAATCCATGCACCCCCCCCCCCCCAAACACATCCTATGACACAGAGATGAAGCCCTCAAATGTCTGATCCTGCGAGTGAGGGAAACAGCTATTGTATCACTCTAGAAACAAAGAAACATGAAGGCAGGTAAAGACCATATGGCCTGTGCAGTCTGCCCTTCCATACCAACTACTACAGGCCCCTTTGTTTCCTTTGAAGATCTTCTATGTTTGTCTCATGCTTTCTTGAATTCAGATACTGTCCTCATCTCTGCCACCTCCGCTGGGAGACTATTCCACACATCTACCACTCTTTCCATAAAGAGATATTTCCACAAATTACTCCTGAGCCTATCCCCTTTTACCGTCAGCTTATTTATTTATTTAGTATACATTTGTATACCGCTACTTCCAGCGATCAGCAGCGGTTTGATTACAGATTGGAAATTGTCAAATCATGACAGGAAATTTTTGAGGTATAAACACATTGATTAGACAGGAAAGCACAGCACACAGAGAACTATTTTACAGGAAACATGGGCTATGGAGGGTTAAGTGGCTTGCCCAAGACCACAAGGAGCACCTGTGGGACTAGAAACCCCAGTCCTTCCGGCCCAAGGTTGCTGTCCTCTAGTGGGATTTGAACCCCCGACCTTCCGGCCTGAAGTACCTTGCCCCAACCACTAGGCCACTCCTCCACTCCATATGTCCCTTATTGCAGAGCTTTCCTTCAATCGAAGGAGACTTGCCCCTGTGCATTTATTCCATGGAGGTATTTGAATATCTCTATCAAATCTGCCCTTTCCCACCTTTCCTCAAAAGTGTACATATTAAGATCTTTTAATTTGTCCCTATATGTGTCTATCTTTATTAAAAACATGTAATATACCGCCCATTGCCAGAGCGTCAAAGCGGTGTACAATACTAACCAAGTGCAACTGGTGAAAGTAAAGGAGGAAGGACGAACACCATCGGTATGATAGAAGAGCCAATAGAAAAGAAGAGGGGAGGATAGTAAGGACAGCGGTACACCCAGGGGGACGCTATAGATAAAGACAAAGGACGCTACAAATAAAGACCAAGACAAGAGGTGGTAGACCGGACTGGTGGGGAATGGGAGGGGCTGTAACCTGAATACCAGAGGATGTAAGGCAATATTGCAGAGGAGAGTAGTTCAGTGGCATCTTGGTGAATGGAAATTGGGAGGAATAGGGAGATTGTAGGCCTGGAAGTAGAGGTGGGTCTTGAGAAGGGCTTTGAACAGGGAAAAGGATGCTTCAGTACGGAGAAGGTGGGGCAGAGAGTTCCAGAGGGCAGGACTCAGAAGAAAAAAAGCAGCATGACGGGTCGATTCGAGGTGGGCCTGGGCAGGGGACGGAAGGAGGAGACGATTACCGTGGGCTGAACGAAGTAGAAGGGGAGTTGGCTGGAGATAGACGATGTCGGCGAGGTACTGGGGTGTACTGGTGTGAAGAGCCTTATGAGTAATGGTGAGAAGCTTGTACAGGAAACAAACTTTGATAGGAAGCCAGTGAAGTGAAAGAAGACAGGGAGTCACATGATCCCAAGGGGAGGAGTAAGTGAGAAGACGTGCAGCTGTGTTCTGAACTAGTTGGAGCCGACGAAGCTGATATTGGGGGAGACCTGTGAAAAGTGAATTGCAGTAATCAAGTCGAGAAATCACCAAAGAGAGGACAAGAGTATTAAGAGGAGAGGGGAAGAAAAAGACTACAAAGCCCACTGATCAATTTGAGGGACAGGTTACCTCAGGCCTGAAGGCTAGGGGTTCAATTCCAACATGGGGACAAGCAACCTCAGGCTGGCAGGACTGGGGTCTCTAGTCCCATGGCCACTCCTTGTGGCCTTGGGCAAGCCACTTAACCCTCCATTGCCTCAGGTACACTTAGATTGTGAGCCCTTCGGGGACAAGGGAATAAAAAGTACCTGTTAGTATACATGTAAACCGCACTGATCCTAAAGAGCGCGGTATAAAAAAAAGAAATAAAATAAATAGTCATCCTCTACACCAACTCCATCTTATTTATGTCCTTTTGAAGGTACGAGCTTCAGAATTGCACACAATACTCCAAATGAGGTCGTACCAGAGATTTATACAGATGCACTATCACCCTCCTTCTTCCTGCTGGCCATTCCTCTCCCTATGCACCCAGGTCTGGCTCTTCTTTTGTGGACAGCGGTACTTCATTGCCTATACTGTACTGCTCCCTTGGATTTTTGCAGCTAAAATTCATGATCCTGCATCTTTTAGCATTAAATCCAGCTGACGAACTCTCAACCCTTCAGATTTTCTGGATTCCTCCTCATGCTATCTACACCTTCCTGGGCATCTACTCTATTGCAGATTTTGGCATCATCCACAAAGAGGTGAACCTTACCAGACAAGCGTTTCCACAACGTCACTTACAAAAATGTGAACAAGGATCAGACCAAGGACAGAATCCTGAGGCACATTATGAGTAACGTCCTTCTCCTCAGAGTGAGCTCTATTTACCTGTACCCTTTTCCGCCTCTACTCAATGAATTTCTAATTCAGTCACTCACTTAAGGGGCCCTCGATTTATTTATAGGTTGCCTGTGAGGAACAGTGTCAAAGGCACTGTTTCAACTTTGCTGCAGGGCACAAATCAAACACTCCTAGAGCGTCATTTACCTTTATGCCACGGCCAGGCAACCAGCCACAGAGAATATAAGTGGTAGGGGGAGCTTTGGTCGATCAGAGGTGCATCACTGCTGGCTCTCATAGGAGCTTATGGGATCATCTTTCCACTTTTGTCTAGCCTGGCTGCAATGCCAGCAAACCATCTGCATGTTTCACAACTGCAACCGCTCCAACAGGCAGCAGCGAAGCAGTGCTCTCAAAGCAGTCTCAAAAGTCCAGCCAAGTGATGGTTCTTATATTGATGCTGCCACGGTCGACTGTCAGGACTGCTGACATCACCTTTGGGATTGAGTCCTACCCCTTAATGCTCACCAAGGCTTCCATTCTGCTTATACACAGGGATAGTAGTGGCTTTCCTCATGTCTGTCTTAACAGTATATTGATTTTTTTTTCTCCAGGAACTTGTCCAAGCCTTTTTTTCAGCCTAGCTACACTATCTGCTTTTATCACTTCCTCCTTATTTGCCAAATTTGTCCATCTCTGCATGCACAGTTGCACAGCTCTTAAGAGCATGCAGAGATGGAGCAGCGGTAGTATCTGTGGCAACAATAGCAGGTGGGAGAAGAGGTAGGAAAAGCTAAGTGGTTGTAACCTTTTTTTTGGCTAAACACACACATTGATTGTGTTTGTTTCAATCACATTAACCCTTTGCTATCACAGCCTGTTCATATGATGTTAAATGTTTACTCACCAGTACTTCTTTTTATTCCAGCTTTGCTTTTCTCCTTCAAATCTAATTTTGTAACTTGAAAATTGCAGTGAAATGCTAACATCACGTGAACAGTGTTCACAAAGGAGTTTTGGGAAAGGGAGAGGTTCCACCTATTTGAGGGAGGGGAGCACCAATCTGTAGGTTGCAGGGGGGTGCCAAAGAGACTAGCACAAGCCCTGATAGGAAACTGTTGTTTACTCTTTCAAATAGTATTTAGGGGATACAATTACAGTTACTAAGTAGAATATTTTTTCACTCAACATCCCATTGAGCTGTGGAATTTGCTGTTGAAAGATCTGATCAAGGCAGGTAGCAGAGTTTAGAAGGGGGTTTAGGCAATTTCCAAGGAAAAAAGTCTATGAACAATTAGCATCCAGTTTGGGGATCAGCAACAGCTTTCCCAAACCTAGTACGAGTAACAAAACACAGCATCTACTTGGGATCCTGCACTGGCCCCTGGACTCGAATCTTTGGTCTCACCCAGCATGGCATGTACTTGTGTTCATCTAGACAACCTACGATTCCTTTACTCTTCTTCCTGGTATGATTTGGCTGACAAAAAGAGGAGGTCTGCCCTCTAGGGGCCCCAATGCCTGAAAATTTATTTTTGGCCCCTAGAGAGCAAATAGAGTCAACAATTCTGAACAGCAACTGTTCTAAAACCTGATATTTTGGAGACATTCATAGAAAGGGAAAAGCATTTGGTGTTCACAGAAGCTGCCATTGTTGATCCACTAATACCGTCCATCCTGCCCACCGATACTGATTCAGCCAGACATGCTGCCTCCCGTTATTTACCTTTAACAGCCCAAAGTACAGAATTGAGGGGATTCAGCAGTCCATTCAGTGCAGATTTTCAGCTGAGGTATGCAGTTATGTTGCCTTGCTAAATACAAGGTCCTAAATTTAACTGGATAAGTCATCTAGTTATGTTAGAAGAGCCTTTTATGCAGTCCGACTGCACAGCTTAAAGTTAAAGTTAGCCAAATAGCACTGTACAATGCCCCCCTCCCCCCAAATGCCTCCTAGCCCTCCACCTAAAGGGTTAACTTTTCTCCCAATATCAAATCATCCATCCAAATGTTGCACTGTTGCCAGGTCAAAAAAGTTTTAAACCATATAGTTTACATACTTAACTCCAACATTATATCCACATATATCATTTTGAATACCAGTCTCGTCTTATTTTTCCAGTCTCAGGCAGGAGAGTAATCTTGGGTCCAAATGCAACTTCAGTCATTTAGCTCCAATTACTAAACATGGAAGTCATGTTCAAACATTTCTATATACTTTTAGAAAATAGGAAAGAGAGATGAAATATACTTCTTTTAATTCTATCCCATCATTGATAGATTAATTACCAGCATTCCATCTATTTTTAAACCTTGTTAGTGTTTCTGATGCAAACGTCTTGTTTTCTGTCACGTTTCAAATATCACTCACCCAATCCTATGAATCATTTAAATCATTGCTCCTTCCTAAATCCATGCAGCTTTTGCGTTATCACCACCATCTTTTTTGGCACCGTCATTTAGTCACATCTCACGCACAACTTTCTAAGTAGGGGTGTGCACTGAACATGTTGTTGCCTTTATTTTCTTTTTTAAATTTCATCTATTGTGTAGGGGTTATAGTAATGATAGTAGTAGTGGTATATAAAGGTACAATATGTCTTATATGGCAATATGACCCTGCCCACACCATGTGGGGCCAGGCACTGCCATTTTTCAAGATGGTGGGGCAAGAGCAGGTGTGCTTGGGCAGCGCCCCCGCTCATTTCTAAAGGTACCAGGAGGGGGGATGTGGGGTTCAGGGCCACTGGGCCACCAAGATTATTTTTAGTTGGAGGGATGGGGGGGGGCTTGGGGCTAATGGGCCACCAGGTTTATTTTTTAGTTGGGAGGGAAAAAATTGGGGCCGCTGGGCCACTAGGTATTTGTTTTCTGTCAGGGGCAGCAGCCCTCTGACAGTATTTTGATGGCATTTGGGGGCTTTCCCCAATGCCTGGATCATCTTTGCATTTCTCCTCAGATGATCCAGGCATTGGGGAAAACCCCCAAAGCCATCAAAATAGTGTCGGAGCACACACTAAATGTTTAAGCCACCTCAAGATCAGGCATAGAGATATTGGCTCCAAGTCTGGTTGCAAAATCCTCTACATGTTTCTCTGCATTGGGCGTGGCCAATATTTGCATACAATTTCATTTTGTGCAGCTCATTTGCCTGTGATTTAAATACATTTAAATACTCGGCGTTAATTGTGCACTAGTTTTTCCTTGCTGTTTACATGTGCATCCATCTCTTTTCCGCATTTGGCAATAGCAGGAAGTGTACTTAAAAATGGCATTATCTGTGCTTAGAAGGCCACATTAGTTTGACAGTGGCCTATAGGTCACTGAAGTTCCAGTTTTAAATGGTCCAAAGGCTACACCCCTCCCCCCCCTTTTTTTAAATTGTATTTACACTTTACATTTATGTTTATTACAAGGCTTGATATAATGCCTTTAGCAAGGTTCACATCAAAGAGGTTTACATAAAACCAAAATATAAAAGGGGGAAAGGAACCCCAAGCTCTCGGTATTGTTTATAAAGAGAAAAGTAAAAGAAGCATTTTGAAGGCTAAATTGCTAATTTAACTTTCTACTGGATGGTTAAGATGAAGGCCGTGATGGAAATGCAGAAAAGCTCATGAACAAGTAATAGTTTGTTCTCTATGCGCTTCCTGCCCATGTTTCTGTTTACAAAGATATTGTGGTAATTGCTTTGCACTTGATACACAAGGTTACACTCAAAGTAGCAAGACAAAGAGCATGCACTGGTTCTGGCTCAGATGATGCAGAATCACTTAAAAATGATGTAGAAAGCTACACTGAAAACCAATCCTTCTTACAAACCAAACAGACAGTACTCAGACCATATCGAGAACACCTGGAAACTGGGCTCTGACTTGCTGTTTGCTTCATTACAAGAAGTGACTCAATACTGTAAAAAGCAGAGGCGGAGGACACCAACCACACTTTTACTTTCAGTGTAAAAACTGCCCATTTGATGCAGGGGATTTCCAACTTTTTTATATTCTAGGGGTTTTATAAATTATATATATATAATTTTTTTTTTTTTTTTTTTATTTTTTTTTTTTTAGTATAACCACCTTTCACACAACTCATTTTCAACAAAAAAACAGTGATACTTTTTTGCATTGACCATTGTAGAAGCTGAACCTTTTTGCTTGTTTGCACAGAAAAGTCCTTTGGAATATTTCACTTGTAAAGTTGAACAGTTAACATGATCACATTGAAATTCAGCTAACGTTTGGAGTAAATGTATACTGAAGCATTTAAAAAAAATGCTCTGAAGTTTGACAAGAATCCATGTGCAATAAAACAAATCAAATTAAACCAAAGTCTGCAATAGAGTAGACACCCAGGAACACTGTTCCCTCTAAGCTCTGCGCGCGCGCACACCTTGCTGAGCGAGCGCACATACTTTACAACAGAGCGCACAAAAATTACGGTTCTGATTCTGACAGAAAACACCACAGACGTCTTAAAATTTAAAAGTTGTGATTGTAATTACTAGAAATTTTCCGCTTCATTTAGGGGTCTGTTTACTAAAGGCCGGTGTTGTGCGGTCCGCGGTACCGAGCGGGTGCCGTATAAGGAGTGGACGTTCCGTCGTGAAGAACAGAAGCTGTGATTGACAGATGCGCTAAGGTGCGCGGCGCCCGTGTGGTTAGTGCCCTGTGACATTACGGCGTTTGATCTGTGCACATAGATCACACTGCTCACGGTTTTTGGGCTTCCACTATTGTGCTGCACATTGCTGACGGAAACGGTTTCTTTTCCCTGCACAGCACCTCTAACGCGAGTGTTTCACTGGCGGTAAATTTCTTTGCAGATTCGGGCACGCTCCTGTGCGGCGAGTCTCTCCCCTCCCACATTCCGCCCACTGACCCCGTCTCTCCGCCCCTAGGGGGCCTTCCTCCGCCCTCATTTCGCCTTGGCACGCCTCTTTCGCACATTACCGCCCCGCAAATGTGCGCGTTGTCGGCGCACGCTTGCGGGACCCGTTAATGTGCCGCGCACTCGTACGGGGCGCTTAAGAGCACTTAAATACATCTTTTAGAGCGCTCATGTGCGCCCCGTACATGTGCGCCGTTTAGTAAACAGACCCCTTAGTAATCATCTAGTTTCATTTAATTTGATTAAAATCAATGTGGTGTACATACTGTATTCTGACGTGTAGTCAAATTTTAAAGTATATAATTCCGAGTGTCATTATGTGGTGCACAAAAATTTAAACTTTCCTTCAAAAGTTGCACAGCTGATATTTTATGCACAACTAGCTAAACAGGTAGAAAAGGAAATGGTGAAAGCCAAAAGGATCTTGGTTGCATAGTGAGAGGAATGTCCAGCAGGAAAAAGGAGGTGATAATGCCTCTGTATAAAAGTCTTTGGTGCAACCTCATTTGGAGTATTGGGTACAATTCTGGACACCGCACCTTCAAAAAGATATAAACCGGATGGAATCTGTGCAGAGGGTGGCTACCAAAATGGTCAGTGGTCTTCATTATAAGCCATATAGGGAGAGGCTTAAAGGTCTCAATATGTATACTTCTGAGGAAAGGCACGAGAGAGGAGATATGATAGAGATGTTTAAATACCTCCATGACATAAATGTACAAGAGGAGAGCCTTTTTCAATTGAAAGAAAGCACTGAAATGAGAAGACATAGGATGAAGGTGAAAGGGAATAGACTCAAAAGTAATATGAGGAAATGTTTCTTTACGGAAAGAGTGATAGATACATGGAATGGTCTCCCAGTGGGAGGTAGTAGAGGAGAACAGTATCCGAATTCAAGAAAGCATGGGACAAACACAGAAGATCTCTAAAGGAAAAAAAAAAAAAGGACTATAGTAGTTGATATGGGAAAGCACACTGGATAGGCCGTATGGGCTTTTTCTGCCGTCATGTTTTTATGTTTAAATAAACTGCACACTTTGCAGTAATCAGCTTGTACTAAATTACAGTTATAAAAGGACTCTCTATGAAAGAAGGGGGTAAATTTCAGGCAAGAGCATTTGAATTATTGAAACGTTTTGGAGGGCAATTTTCAAACATCTTTCTTTGCCTTTGAGCATAACCCAGGAGCATGAAGGATTTTTGCAGCCACTTGTCTGCAGATTTTGGCTGTGAAAAAAGTATGTGTAATTTGCATAACCAAAACTATGCATGATATTTCCCAACTCTGCCCAAAACACGCCACTAGGAATGCATTGAGGCCAGCAGTTTTAATCTGGACTCCCTTGGCACATTAGTCTTTTTTAACATTCCTAGATCATTTTAGAAATTGTCCTCTTAATGTTTCAATGTACATGAAGCACATTTTATAATGCTTCTTTGTCAATGAAGATTAACTTCACATATAGCTTCATTTCTTTCGGAAACAGAGCCCGTAAGGACTAGGAATCATGCAGCTCAAGGGACCGGCCAGAAGCCAAGATGGACTCAGGTTCATCAAGTAGTTTAAAATTACTTAGATTTGTTACCACTAAAACAAGGGCTCCCATCCCAGTCCTTGGGACACACCTAGCCACTCAGGTTTTCAGAATAACCATAATGAATACGCATCAGAGAGACTGGCATGCACTGCCTCCATTGTATGCAAATGTCTCATGCATATTGTGGTTATCCTGAAAACCTGACTGGCTAGGTGTGTCCCAAGGACTGGGTTGAGAACCCCCACACTGAAGTGACAATTTCTGTATTAGATCAGTGGTTCTCTACCCAGCCCTCTGGAACCCCTAGGCCAGTCAGGTTTTCAGAATATCCACAATGAATATGCATGAGATAGATCTGCATACAATGGAAACAGTGCATGCAGATCTCTCATATGCATATTCATTGTGGATACCCTGAAAACCCAACTGGACTAGGTGTCCCAGAGGACTGGGTTGAGAACCACTGCATTAGATGTTTCCATTGATAATAATAAGATGTTTCCTTTGGGATCTTAAAATACATGCTTCTCATCTTATTCATGTCCAATTAGTAAACTGTAGTAAAGAATTTCTGATTCATTGGCTAGGTTTCTTTGACAGTAGTCTCCTCGAAAGGTTTAGGGTAGAGCAGAGGTTCCCAACTCCAGTCCTGGAGGGCCAAACACCATTCAGGTTTTCAGGCTGTCCCTAATAAATATGCATGAGATACATTTGAATATTATGGGGGCAGTGCATGCAAATGTATTTCATGCATATTCATTAGGGCAGCCTGAAAACCTGAATGGGGTTTGGCCCTCCAGGACTGGAGTTGGGAACCTCGGGGGTAGAATTAATTATTGTAGATCCAGATTTTTTAATGTTTTATTCTCTGGCTTTGTGTATCTGAGGAGTGAGAGAAGCAGTGGGCTAAGTAGGGGAGGAGTAGCCTAGTGGTTGGGGCAAGGTACTTCAGGCCGGAAGGTCGGGGGTTCAAATCCCACTAGAGGACAGCAACCTTGGGCCGGAAGGACTGGGGTTTCTAGTCCCATGGATGCTCCTTGTGGTCTTGGGCAAGCCACTTAACCCTCCATTGCCCATGTTCCCTGTAAGTATTAGTGTATGTGTCTCATATCCCCACGTGTTAAATGTATCCCCCAATTGTGTTGTGACCGCTTTGATTGAAGGATAAGGCAGTATACAAAACTGTCTAAATAAATAAGTAAGTAGTAGGTTTCCTAAATAAGCCGGTGTTTCTCCTAGTTACAAGTTGAAATTTTGTAGTCTATAGTAAGGCTACAAGATGTTCCCAAGTTACCAGATGAGGGCTAAATTGGTCCTGTTTTCGTCTCATTGCATCTATAAGCTTGACGTTCTAATCTCAAAAAGATCATGGCTGCTATGTTAGTCTGGTTGATAAAGGGTGTACACAGAGCAAGATTTTTGGTTGGTTTTTGGTTCATTTGGGTTTTCTACCAATTTCTGGACTTTTGTCCATTTATTTTACGCATTTAATTTTAGTAAAAATATTTTAACAAACATTAGAACGTAACACGTGCTAATCATAAGAACATAAGACATGCCATACTGGGTCAGACCGAGGTCCATCAAGCCCAGTATCCTGTTTCCAACAGTGGCCAATCTAGGTCATACGTACCTAGCAATATCCCCAAAAGACACAGGTTCCACAATGCTTGTACTGGGTCAAGCATTGATATCCTGGGTCCCTTTTTAATAGTGGTTTATGGACCTTTCCTCCAGGAACTTGTCCAAACCTTTTCTAAACCCAGCTATACTAACAGCCCTTACTACATCCTCCGGTAACAGATTCCAGAGTTTGATTACACGTTGAGTGAAAAAAATATTTCTCTTATTTGTCTTAAATAGTTTACCCTGTAGCTTCATTACATGTCCCCTAGTCTTTCTATACTCTGATAGCGTAAACAATTGATCCACGTTTATCCGTTCCACTCCATTCATTAATTTATAGACCTCTATCATATCTCCCCTCAGCCGTCTCTTCTCCAGGCTAAAGAGCCCTAACCTTCTTAGCCTCTCTTCATAGGAGTAGCCTTCCATCCCCGTCACCAATTTGGTGGCTCTTCTCTGTACTTTTTCTAATAACGCTATGTCCTTTTTAAGATACGGTGACCAGAATTGCACACAATATTCAAGGTGCGGTCGTACCATGGAGCGATACAGAGGCATTATAACATCCTTCGTTTTATTCTCCATCCCTTTCCTTATGATACCTAGCATTCTATTTGCTTTCTTGGCCGCCGCTGCACACTGGGCGGAGGGTTTTAACATGTTATCCACGATGACTCCTAAATCTTTTTCCTGGGTGGTGGTTTCTAATGTGGAGCCTTGCATCGTGTAACTATAGTGTGGGTTGTTCTTTCCTAGGTGCATAACTTTGCACTTGTCCACATTAAATTTCATCTGCCATTTGGATGCCCAGTCTTCCAATTTATCCAGATCCTCCTGCAGTTTTCCACAATCCTCTTGGGTTTAAACAGTTTTGTGTCATCTGCAAATTTGATAACCTCACTAGTTATTCCCTTTTCCAGGTCATTTATGAATATGTCAAAAAGCAGCGGACCCAGTACACATCCCTGGGGTACTCCACTATTCACCTTTTTCCATTGGGAATATTGGCCATTTAGCCCTACCCTCTGCTTTCTATCTTTTAACCAGTTCCCGATCCACAATAGTACACTGCCTCCTATCCCATGACTTTTTAGCTTCGCCAAAAGTCTCTGATGGGGGACTTTGTCAAAAGCTTTCTGAAAGTCCAGATACACTATATCAACCGACTCACCTTTGTCTACCTGTTTATGCACACCTTCAAAAAAACATATCAGATTAGTAAGACAAGATCTTCCTTGTCTAAAGCCATGTTGGCTGTCTCCCATCAGGCCATGACTATCTACATGCTGAGTAATTTTATTCTTTATGATGGTTTCTATCATTTTTCCCGGTACTGACGTCAGGCTCACCGGTCTGTAATTTCCTGGGTCACCCCTGGAACCCTTTTTAAAAATTGGTGTTACGTTGGCGACCCTCCAATCTTCAGGTATTACAGATGATTTTAATGAAAGTTCACAGATTACCAATAGCAGGTCTGCCATCTCATATTTCAGTTCTTTCAACACTCTGGGATGTATACCATCCGGTCCAGGTGATTTGCTACTATTCAGTTTATCAAATAGTTGTAATATATCTTCCCGGTGTAGTGATATTTCTCTCAATTCCTCTGCAGTATCACCTTTAAATACCACTTCAGTCTTGGGTAACATCCCTACATCTTCCTCAGTAAAGACCGAAGCAAAGAATTCATTCAGTCTCTCTGCTATAGCCTTGTTTCCTCTTACTGCCCCTTTTACCCCTCTATCATCTAATGGTCAAATTGACTCTCTCACAGGCCTTTTGCTACGAATCGTCTTAACACATTCATTTGTAGGTTAAGGCAGGGTATATTGGTTGAGTAAACAATTTAAGGCATCCTAATAAATGCACATGCTACCATTCGAGTACACGGTACTACAAATACATTGTAGGTGAAACTTTTTCTTCTTTTCTCATGTTCCTGTGTTATCTGGCACCATGGGTATACTTAACTGTCTCAACTTGGCTTATCCCTCTTATTTAACATTTTTTATATACCGACTTTCATAATCTCAAGGCAGTTTACATAGAACAAAACTTTTTTTTTACATAGAACGTTTTCAAAACTATATACACAGGTTTACATCAAACGGCATTTGGTTTACATAGAACTTTTCAAACTATATATAGCAGTGTTTACTGTCTTTTACATTTATCTAATTAACTATTTACATAAGTTTGTTATTGCTTTGTGCCTAGGATTTGGTCTGTGAGGTGGAAGGCAGTCCGTTATGAAGATGGTGGGCTGTGGAAGTATTCAGTAAATAGGTGTGTTTTCAAAAGCTTCCTGAAGGTAGAAACGTCTGTGGTGGCTCTCAGGTGGTGAGGGAGGGAATTCCAGAGTGAGGGGGTGTAGAGTTCGAAGGCTCTCTTTAGAGTATTCTGGGATATTCCTGTGTGGGATGTGGAGTTTGCAAGTGAGTTTTGATGCTGTGTTCTTTGTGATTTGTTGTCAGGAGTTTTTCGGATTAGTTCATTGAGGCAACCAGCAGATTGGTTATTTTGAATTTTGAATACTAGCATTATGTTTTTATATTTTATTCTGGAGATGATGGGGAGCCAATGGAGGGTTTCGAGGATTGGGGTGATGTGGTCATGTTTGCTGGATCTTGTGATTAGGCGAGCTGCTGCATTCTGGGCTAGCTGTAGGGCGTGGATTGAGCTCTTTGGAAGGCCATGTAGAATTAGGTTACAGTAATTGAAGAGTGGTGTGATGAGCTCTTGCCACACAGTTCAGAAATGGTTCTGCTCTAGCAGGGGGCGTAAATTTTGCAAGTATTTCATCTTTTAGTATATTTTGGAGGTGATCTTGCTGATGTGAGTCTGAAGATTGAGTTTTTGGTCGAGGTGGATTCCTAGGTATTTTACCTTGTTTTTTTTTTTACGGGGATTGATCTGGTTCCAATTGTTATGCTGTCTGGGGGTTTGAATGAGGAGTTCTTTGTGATAAGGGCTTCTGATGTTTTGTAGTTGATCTCAAGGTTTCTTAATATTAACCATTCGGTTATTGCTGTCATGCAGGATGAGATGGTGGAGTAGTCGGGTTCTTTGTGTCTAGAGTGGTGAAGATCATTAGGTCACCCGCATATAGGTGGTAGTGAATGTTGTAGGTTTGTAGTATTTTGCAAACTGGTTGTAGGTACAGGTTGAAGAGTAAAGCTGAGGGGGATGTTCCTTGGGGAAGGCCTTGTTTTGGGGAGAAGGGTCTTGATATGTTGTGATTTATCTTGACTCGGGATTGTCTGTCTGTAAGGAAAGAGCAGAACCAAGCCAGGGGTGTACCACTTACTCCTATTTCGGTGAGCTTTTCTAGTAAGTGTGTGGTGATTTATTGAGTCAAAGGCAGCTGTTATGTTGATAAATATGAGGACAAAGCCTTTCTTGATGTCTTCGATTCCTTTTATTACTGTGTTTAGAAGGGAGGTCAGTAGTGTCTCAACTCCATGGTTCTCTTGGAACCTGTGTTGTTGTGGGTCGAGTGGGCAGTAGTGTCTACATGGTCTTGGAGATGGTGTTGTATGTTTTTTTCAATCAACTTGAATAATAAAGGGATGCTAGATATGGGTCGATAAGAAGCAGGAGAGGTCAAGTCAGAGGTGGTGTTTTTCAGTAGTGGTCTGATGGATGAGGTTTTCAGGGAAGGAGTCATAGTTCCTGTGAAAGAGAGGAGTTAATTATCTTGCAAAGTGTTGGGGATAGTTCTTGCGCCATTGCCTTTATTCATGGGGTGGGGCATGGATCCAGTGGTGAAGTGGAGGTGTTCAGGGATTTCAGCAAGTTAATGCAGTGGCTTTTTGTGACTTGGTAGAAAGAAGTCCAGTTATTAAGTCGAATTTGTTTGGAAGAAGGTGTTGCGGGTTGGTTAGGAGGTGGTTGTGGCTGTGCTAACTTGCCATGAAGGTAAGAGGCGTAAGTCTCTGGTGTCAGGTCGTTGGAGTCCTGGCTTTGTGGAGTACTGGAGAGTACCTTCACGATGGTGAATAGTTCTCTTGGGCAATTTAAGGAGGCCATTATGAGGTTTGTGTGGTGTTGTCTCTTGTGAGTGGATATTAACTCATTGTATTCTTGCTGGTTTTTCAGGTATTGTTGGTCAAGTTGTGATTTTGTCTTCCTCCATCGTCTTTCTAGCTTTCTTAAATAAGTTTTTGCTTTCTTGATTTCTGGTGAGTACCAAGGGGCCTTTCTTCTGCGCTTGGAAGCTCTCGTCATCGGGGCTGCGGATGGAACTTGTGAGATGGTGTGGTTCCAATTGTCAATCAGTGCTGGGAGGTTCAATGGGCTGGCTTTGAGTTGGGGTAAAATTTGGTTGATGAGAGTTTCTTTGTTGAAATCTTTGAAATGCCTGTGAGGGTTTGTAGGGCACATATTAGGATGTTTGGGTCTGTGGGGGATGTTGGAAGGAGATTGCATGGTGGTCTGACCATGGAACAGGTGTTACATGGTGACTGAACTGAGGGTTTACAGTGAGTATTGTAGAAGGTATGAAGACTAGGTCTAAAGTGTTACCGGCCCTGTGTGTCTGGGTTGAGACCATCTGCGAGAGATCCAAAGCAGATAAAGCATCTAGGAATGCTGTGGAATGAGTTGCAGTTATGGAGGGGAGGTTGAAATCACCTAGGATTACGGGTAGTTTGCCTTTGCTGGTATATCTGGTGGCTAATTCAATTATGGTAGAGAGGTCTTCCGTGTTGGCTGTGGGAGCTCTATAGATTAGGCATATTATCAGGTCTTTATTTTCCAAGGTTATAGAGTTGAGTGTGGGAGTAGAGATCTTGTTAGTGGTTTTGAGGTTCAGCTGCTTGTCAGTTATGATGAGTGCTCCTCCTCCTCTGTGACCTTCTTAGGTTTACTGGTGGGCTTCCATGTGGGGTGGGGTTAGTTGGTTTAGTAAGATTGATTTATTTATTTATTTAACATCTTTTATATACTGCACTATTCATAATCAGCACGGTTTACATAGAACAAGAAAACATCAGACAAGATACAATTATCTGTTTTTTTGTTTACATATAACAGGAACAATAACTTGGGTAACCGGGGTAATTATTTACAACAAATAAGATGGAGTCTGCTTCTGTGAGCCAAGATCCGGTTATGCATATTATTTTTACTTCATAGTCGAGTATGTAGTCTGAGATGGTGTGGGTCTTGTTGTGGATGGAGCGGGCATTTATTAGTGAGTATTTTGTTGCTGGGGTCAGTTGTTTGGGTGTTGGGTTCACCCAGCTGTTTGAGTTTGATTTACCTGGATGAGTCTGTTCAGCTTCCTGTGTATGCTGGAGAAGAGAGGCTGGTTAGTCAGTAGAAGTATGGGTCTATAGAGTATTGTAATTGTTTTGTTCCAGTTGTGTGTCGCTTTGTCTGGTTTGAACAGCAGTGTAGCTGCGAGGGTGAGGAGTAGTGAGGCTGGGACCCACCTCATGGTGGTTGTATCGTGGTGAATTCTGATTTGATCAGCTTATAAATGTGTTGGGCTTTACTGATGGGTCATTCTTTTAGGACAGGTACTACCTCTAATGTGCACGTTTACACCTCAAGGGTATCCTGAAAAAGCAGACCCATTTGTGACCCCCAAGGACTGGAAGCAAATACCTTTGCTCTATATCATTTTCTACAATAGACTTTTTGGGGTTCTGCTAAATTTCTGCCAGCATTTGGTCATCAAGGCTAGCAACATCATTTTCAGTACAACAAAGTAATGTGCAGTTTGTAGTCCTTGGGGTTAATTTTATTCCCAAGGCAATGAATCAAAAGGTGAGCTTGGTCGACCCCATTAATCTGGACTGGTAGGCGACAAGCCATCTGGTTTCTACTCTGTGCTGACTGATATGAACTTAAGAGACAGTGCAAGTCTACAGTGCTGTGTTATATTCTTGGTCTAGTATTCTTGTACTGAAAAATGTTCATACAAAGCTTCCACTGCTGAGGGAAAGGTATGCCAGGCCAGCCAGTGTTAGGACTGGCCCATAACCGGGTTGGGGGGAGGAGGAGTGAGCGAATGGCATAGGCAGGCTCGAAAGGGGAGGGGCAGCCCACCAGGACAGAAAGGAAGAGTGAAGGAGCGGCCCCTTCAACTTAGGGGGAGTAGCACAAGAGACAGACAATGGAAAAGGGGGGGGGGAGTACAAGTACCAGGGTGGAGTGCCTGGGGCTCAGTATCAGGACAGGTACTGGAAAAGAGGTGCCTGGCTTGGATGCAAGACAGCTAATACAAAGGGTATCCCCGAAAGGTGGCCAACACAGGACAGTCAGTAGCAGGGGGGTGGGCCTGACACCCGGGGGTTACGGGGTGGGCCAAAGCTGGAGAACAGGCGACGGGGTATGGTACTCCTCCATGGGGGGGGGGGGGGTCCCAGGCAGAGGGATTGTGGTTGTAAGCGATTGTTCCTTGTTGTCATTTTATAACGGATTGTGATTGTTGGAAGGTGTGGCCCATTCCCATAAAATGTTCTTTGCTGAGAAAGCCAGTGTGGATGAGAGTGTTTGCGGCGGGGGGGGGGGGGGGCAAGGAAGAAAGCCCAGAGGAGATCCCACATACCTGGGTTATGTACAATACAGTTAAATCATTAGGATCAGCTATAGCCAAGTTGTCAGCTAAAATATAATATGAACACTACTTAGCTAATAACAATGTACTTTCCCAGTTCATTGCTGAAAGGAAATGAAAGCAACTTTTGGTTCTCTCTCTCCCCCCTCCCCCCTGTTTTCATTCCCTCTTCTCTTTCCTTACCTTAATGTTTAGGGAAATGCTTTAAATATCTTGAAATAATGATCTGTTTGGACGTCTCATTTTAAAGGAAAAATATGGACTGTGTAATAAACCATATACATTATCAACTAAAAGTCTCAGTGTGAACTTTAAACTTGACAGTTAAAGCAATGCATAGTTAATTGCTTTTCTGCACATTACCTCCAAGTTACTTCAAACACTTGGCTGCTTTAGCAATTTAAACATAAACCTGAAAGATAATGAATGGAAAATATGAATTACGTAACTGTTGCCTGAGCCCCTGGATAGTTTCCTCACTATTCAAAGATAGCACTTCAGTAGAGATAAGAGACTCTAAATTTCTTGGGATGTCTCTTTATTATTTTTATTAACCCTTTCTTTGTTATCGAGATGGTTAGAGTAGCCTTATTCAAGAGGGAAGAGGATCACGCCAAGCACTTACCCAGAATTCTTTTCCCTTGGACACAAGCATCGAGCCTGTAATTTAAAGTCTGACTGCCAAAGTAAAGTAACCTTCACCTATGGGCAAAGAAAATTCCCTAAAAACAAAGAGGCCGATTCAGAAACCTTTTGTTACAGCCCTGCATTAAAGCTCAAGAGGGTTTCTTAATGCAAATCTAACACAAAAGTTCTGCTCTCTAGTGCTGCAAGCAAACAGCATGCAAATAAGTTATGTGCAGAAAGTCTGCTCTAAATAAGCAGAGCAAGGCAGATGCATGCGCATAGGGGAGAAGGGTCTGCACCAGCAGCACCTGTATCTTGCCCGCAAAGAAAAGGTTTTGCACTTGTGTGCACATGATGGATTGTTATCTGGTGCATAAACAGCAAGATTCTGTGCAGAGGTTGTGCAGTAGTATTGATGTTCATTCCAGCATATGCACATTGCTGAAGGGAGTAGTGGAGTTAGAAAAAGATTGTGGGTGCTGTACACTCAAGATAGGTTATAGGTCTGTAGTTAGCACCGAGGAGGAATTTATGCCCATTCCTTCTCTAACTTTACATCTCCTCAAACCTGGTGGTAAAATCTCAGCACTATGCTCAGCCTTCTGGCCCACTGTGCATGTCTCTGCATAGCTAATTGCTTCATTTCCATGGATTTAAATGTGCTGTACACTACCTGCTTGCAGTTTTGCTTACAGTTAGCTCATGCGCAACAGTCCCTTCTGCATTTGTAGCGCACAAACTTGTGTGTAAAACCAGAGCTAACCTATGCACAGAGGCTAACACACGTCACTGCATCAGCCCCAAAATGTAACAAGAATAAACAGACAGATTGATATCAAAACACTGCAGTGTTATTAAAATTCTGGCTGCAACATTTTAAATTATCCATATGTTTGGCACCACTACCGGATAGCGAGCGACACTGATTATATGCAAAGAGCTTTTTTGCATAGTTAGTTATACAGATAATGGCTGCATGTTACCAGGTAGCCTTAGAGTTAGGCAGACTGCCCCCAATCTGCCTTTGCTCCACTACAGAAGTATCCAGAGACTGCCAGAGCCACTAAGAATTCTCTACAGCACTGGCTGCATAGGGGGTAATTTATAACTGGTTGAGTGTGCAAGTAGGTACCTATTTGTAGCCTGGTTTATTAAGATGCATAGGTGCCTGTGTATCCTTATAAAATACTAGTACAAATCCTGAAGACATTGCATTCAGAATACTCCCATGTACATTTACACACGCGTGGGGGCAGGGTCAAATATCCATATGCGAAGTGCATGCGCATAGGTGTGTATTTTATAACTAACGCATACTTTGCAACTCTTCCTACGTTCTGCCTGTACTCTCAGAATACCGCCTACATGTCTGTTGTGTACAAGCCAGCCAAACCCGTGAGGTAATTTTATAAAGGCGTTTTATGCATAAAATATTTTATAAAATTACCTCCATAGTGCCACTGTAAATTTATGGATAAGGCACGTATCGATTTAGTGTCTGCTTCTATAGAGCTAATAACTTTCGAATAGCGCCCAAAAGTGAACTAGAATTTTAACACCAATAATGCTCTCAGTATTTACAGTAGATCTGCTTCCCACTACTCCAGGGTAGATTTTGGTTTTCTCATTCCTTGCGCTCGACCCTTATGTCCCCCTTTTTCTCTTATTCATCTTATTATTTAACCCTTTCATGGCTGTTGTTGCCATATGGCAACCTTCAAATTTTCCCCCAAATTTTTCACCGGATTCTATATTTCCAAAAAAATCTGCACGGCGTGTGCAAAATGTGATGTGTATCTGTGCTTGACATCTGAAAAAAACTGTTATTTAAACTATCACACCCAGCAGTAAATGAAACTGATGCCAAGGCTGTTTTTAAATTTTCAGCCATTCAGGACCGTAGTTGCCATATGGCAACAGTAAATATTGTTTCTTAGAAATAAAAAACAAAAAACAAAACAAAAAACAAAACAAAACAGAAAAAGAATGAATTTTCAGTTACAAAACAATTATGTGGACGCGAAACGGTTAACTTATTCAGCTGTACTACAATGTCCATCAAAAATGTTTACAATTTCCTTCTCATTTCTTTCCCTCTTGTAATCTAACAGAAAAGCAATAATTCCATTTTGGATGGATGTTGCCAATAACATCCATGAGCTAAACCTATTGTCATATCTCCTGTGCATCGAGTTCAGTTTCGCTAGACTTCAGAATAGCTGAAAATGTAGCTACTGCATCTTACAGTTCAGTATTACATCCAATCACTTTCTCATAGCTAAATTCACTGAATATCAGTGTAATCCTGCATGGACCAAAGAGGAAATGACAGGAAAATCATGTCCTGGACTAACACTTTAAACACAAAGAAGAGCAAACCGCTCTTGCTGGAACAGTCAGATGTACACAAGAGGCGTGTGGTGGTCAATGGATGCTTTAATTACATAACCCCAACGCGTTTCGGCAAACGCCTTCCTCAGGGGGCATGCAGTGGTTAAATTGGTACGTGACAAAAAACTGGTGATAGTAATCACAGTGATAAAGGAAGAATAATCTTCTGTACAATGCGCTGCATGTGAGATACATGCAGTCCCAGGCATGAGTCAGAGGAGTCTGAGTGGGAGCAGCCTTCCAAGCTGCCCTGCAAGGAGTCGTTGGCACCACTGACTGGCCTCGAAACTCCAAGGCCATCTGCGTTGAGGACTCCCCCTCGACAGTACTGCTGCCATGTCCTAGGATACAAATACAGGATTTCCCTCTGCCTACAGCTCTGTGCAACCTTGTGTTGTGTTAATACCCCCCATGGTTTTTGAATCCGCTAAATGGCCAATTTTCCCAATGGAGAAAGGTGAATAGTGGTGTACCCCAGGGATCTGTGCTGGGTCCGCTGCTTTTTGACATATTCATAAATGGCCTGGAAAGTGGAATAACGAGTGAGGTTATCAAATTTGCAGATGACAAAACTATTTAAAGTTGTTAAAACCCAAGAGGATTGTGGAAAATTGCAAGAGGATCTTGATAAATTAGAAGACTGGGCATCAAAATGGCAGATGAAATTTAATGTGGACAAGTGCAAGGTTATGCACCTAGGGAAGAACAACCCAAACTATGGTTACACGATGCAAGGTTCCACATTAGGAACCACCACACAGGAAAAATATTTAGGCGTCATTGTGGATACCATGTTAAAACCCTCGGCCCAGTGTGCAGTGGCAGCCAAGAGAGCAAATAGAATGCTAGGTATGATAAGGAAAGGAATGGAAAATAAAACAAAAAAGATATTATAATACCTCTATATCGTTCCATGGTGAGACCGCACCTTGAATATTGTGTGCAATTCTGGTCGCCGTATCTTAAAAAGGATATAGCGATTTTAGAAAAGGTTCAGAGAAGAGCCACCAAAATGGTAAAGGGGATGGAAGGATACTCCTATGAAGAAAGGCTAAAAAGGTTAGCGCTCTTTAACCTGGAAAAGAGACGGCTGAGGGGAGATATGATAGAAGTCTATAAATTAATGAATGGAGTGGAACGGGTAAACGTAGATCGATTGTTTACCTTATCAGAATATAGAAAGACTAGGGGACATGCAATGAAGTTATAGGGTAAACTATTTAAGACTAATAAAAGAAAATATTTTTTCACTCAACGTGTAATCAACCTCTGGAATTTGTTACCGGAGGATGTAGTAAAGGCTGTTAGTGTAGCTGGGATTAAAAAAGGTTTGGACAAGTTCCTGGAGGAAAGGTCCATAAACCATTATTAAGAAGGGACCCAGGATATCAATGCTTGAACCAATACAAGCATTGTGGAACCTGTGTCCTTTGGGGAAACTGCTAGGTACATATGACCTAGATTGGCCACTGTTGGAAACAGGATACTGGGCTTGATGGACCTTGGTCTGACCCAGTATGGCATATCTTATGTTCTTATGTTATGTTCACTTGAAAGCAAGCTGGTTGACAATCACATTTTTTTTTAAAAAAATGGAGTTTTGGACACTTATATGCTAATTTTATAACAAGTCACCTAGGTTGTGAGGCTATTTTATAAAGAGAAACTTTAGCCTGGTTTAGTAAATATACCCCTAATGGTTAACCCTGGGCTATCTGCAACTAGGTCCCACTGAATAACTTGGGACCTATTTGCAGATAGCCTGGGTTAACCGTTAGCCTGGGTTAGTAAACATCTCACATAGGCATCTATGATTCTTTATAAAACACCAGCATAAAACCTGCTGAAATAACATCTAAAATGTGGCCACATATATATTCACTGCAGCTTGGGAATGGGTGTAAATGCATACAATTGACATATGCACATAGGTGCAGATTTTATAACTATGCACTCCCTTTAGTTTTTTGGAAGCAATCATTCACGGAAATCAACTATTAAACTGGTGAATATTCACATGCGTTAATATGATGCAAAGTTTAGCCCATTATGAGGCCAATGAACTAAGAAGTGCAATTAATGTGCAATAACTTTTCATGTTAATTACATGTAAATGAGTTTAGCAGTAAATATTCTGTGTGAAACTTTGCATAATAGCTTGATCATTACCATAGAAAACCTTAACTGAATTGTAGTTAAGTTTCTCACCATACTATGTGTTAAACAGTGCATATAAAA
The DNA here is from genome assembly GCA_033557465.1 of Ichthyophis bannanicus. Taxonomy (NCBI): domain Eukaryota; kingdom Metazoa; phylum Chordata; class Amphibia; order Gymnophiona; family Ichthyophiidae; genus Ichthyophis; species Ichthyophis bannanicus. The sequence goes on along the minus strand of CM066049.1, from coordinate 108,851,880 downwards.
CTGCACAAGTTAGCTATAGGACGATTCCATCCCCACCGTCAATCCCCTCTTTATGTCTGGTCCAAGCCAGACGTACAGAGGGGATCGAAATTCTGATCCTGCGGGACATGTCTAGCCCCATGGGATCAGAATCACGATCAAGCATGTATGTGCAGGCCAAGATGGCAATTCAGTCAGGCTGCACGTATATGCACAGCCCGGCTAACTCAGGGCTTTTAAATGGAGCTGCGGAGCCATGGCATCCTGTTGCCATGGCACCGCAGCTCCATTTAAAAGCCGTGATGCCAGCTGCCTGAAAAAAGTGTTTATTCCCCACAACCTGACCCCTGATCTGTCCTCCGAAGGCCAGAGTCAGGCTGTGGGGAATGTCCCCTGCCCCCCCCCCACCCCATCTGTGAGGCAGGCAATTTAAAACAAAACCACGTCCATGGAAGCTATTCCACCTCTGAGGTGGAATAACTTCCCTGCACATGTCACCGGCCCTGCTCGCCCAGATTCCGCACCTTCCCCGCCCCCATTTAACTTCTCCACACCACCGTTGGGGAATTTATTCGCAGGCAGAGAAGGCACGAATAGCAGGGACTGATGGCCCGTTGGGATGTCCATCCCCGCTGTTATGCTCACATAGAGCGTTATTCTGAGCCACTAAGTAATTAGTTTATTTGCATAATTATGGAGCTTATTACATATTATTGCGGGGATTTTGGAGCAATGTTCACAGTATCTAAATGGCACAAAATAAAATGAACACATGCAAAGTTTTGCCAAAGGTTAAGGGCACAATTTGCGAATTGAGTGCATGCTAATAAAATTGCAATCACTACTGCACCTCAGTGCATGAGCTTCTACTAGTTTAATATAGCTCAGAACGTAGACTCATCTGCAAGCAAGCTATTAGCAGGCTGTTTCTTTACATATCATCGTATGGATTGCAGATTTAAATTTAACAATCATTCCATTCATGAATGTCATAGTGAATAATTACTTGAGAAACTGCAGCTTGGGGGCCTTTCACTGAAGGGTGAAGTATTTAGTGCATGATTTCACAAGTGATACTAATATACCAGTGCAATAATGTGGGTGCTCAGCGTACAGGGGGCAGGGAATGGTTGTGGACCACACCTTACAGTTACCTCATGGTAAGTTTAATGCCACTTCAATAAGTGATGTTAAGCGCATCTCAGAGGAACTTAAGATATGCCATACTGGATCAGACCAAAATGGATCAGTCCATTGAGCCCAGTATCCTGTTTCCAGCAGTGGTCAATCCAGGTCACAAGTACCTGTCAGATATTAGCTACAGTAAGTACACTTAAGGCAGGTAAAATATTTTTTTCTGTGTGGTACCTGTATGAGGAGATGCTAGGCACATCCCAAACAAGAACTGCAGAGGCTTTACAGTTACTGCCTATTAAATGTGAGAAATGCGTTTTTTACCATACTTTAATAAAGGGGCCCCTAAGACTTCCAGTGAAAGTAAGATATTATACATATCCAGTGGAACTAAGCCTAGCTCTCAAATTCAGCACAGTATATGCATCTAACTTTTTCCATTTGTTAGCTTTGCAGAAAGTTGTCCTGTACTATGTTTGATATTATATTTAATTTATTGATCAAAATCTGAATGTACTCACATACAAGTCTGAGCTAGTAATACAACTGGTATAGCACAGCTCATTATTTGCATAGTTTTCAATAGGTAATTAGGTAGAAGTCTCATCTTCAAGGTCGTTGCATTCAGCCTAGTGGTTATCAAGATCCAATCAAGCACCGGATCTGGACAGAGGTAGACTTCTGTCTCATGCGCTGCACCTACCCAGGTTAAAGATACCCAACAACCGAAAGAGACTGGATAGTAACTGTAACATTTGACCTGTGTAACAAAGGTCAAAGGTTGCATTTTTTTCTCTCAAAAATGGTTTTGCAAATCTTTTTCAGAGCTGATAGATACACACCTTAGCTGGATACAAAACATTATATGAGAAACAGTGACTGGGTTCTTTGATGCAAGAAAGGAAAATCAAAGGTAAAAATAAAAAAATAATTTTTCCTCCTCTTCTTCAGCAGTGTGCGTCTCTTAACTTAATCTTTCTTTTTTTATTCTCATGCCCCAACTTTGCTTGGCTAAATATATCTACATGTTGTCCCCCTTCCATTCTTGTAAATTGTTTAACACTTTGGGGAATGTGCATCCTTTGTTAAATACTGACGTCTGCCTTTGCTACTTGCCTTTGGTAATCACATATTGGAATTGCCTTGTGCTACACATGTACAAAAGCCATTATTTCATAGACTATCTTCTGCATGTTGCATTTTGGTAGCCCTGGTGGAAGTCCTTTATTTCACCTCATGTACTGATATTATCATGATTACTTATAATCTTGTAAAGCATGTAATATACCTGAGAGGTAAAAAACATAGCAATTAGAGGTGTGCAGGCCAGAAAAAAAAAATTAAGAGTTTTTTTATTTTCAGATAAAAATGCTTAAAGCTTATCTTTTTTGTGTCTCTATTTTTTATTCATCGTTTCTGAGTTTTCTCCAATAGCGTGCATTATTGACGAAAACCCGGAAGTGATAAGGTTGGCATTTCCTCTCAATTTGAAAACGATATGAAACTAAATGGGAAATATCATTGACATTTTGATTTTTCAAAAGATTTAGCCAGTCAACTTCAAATATTAACCGGGTAAAAGTCAGAATTAGAAATGCTTCCTCCATGGACCAGCCAAATAAGTGCATCCAAATTCATAGATTGCACAACTTTAGCTGATCAGACAAGGGGTTAGGACGTGGGAGGCATTCCTGGGACAGGTTTCCAATTTAACCAGTTACAGCAGACTTTCAGCACTTACAGGCTAACTTTAGGTGGACAGCTTCAGTTGCTGCAACAACAAAGTCAGTTGTCCTAAAGCTAGACAGATGTGACAGATGTGTTATCTGGCTAAATTTAGGAAATATTTCAGCCAAAAGCCCAGTCAGCTGAAAATCTGGCTAAAGATAGCCAGATAAAATTACTCCGATCTGTTTCTCACACAGCAGGTTATGAATGGACCCCTTAGAATATAATGCCTTAAGACTGGCTTTTCAATATCTTGATTTTATCAAAGCACATAAAATGCATAGTTGAACCTTTATATATAATTGAACTTCTGTGTTTGCATATACACAACCCCAATTTATTTTCTTTCACTTTACTCTAAATGAGTAAAGAGTTTCTAGTAGTGCTGGTCTACGAGCTATCGTTAAATAAATGTGATCAAAGAGCATCACATATGAATTAAATTTTGCCTTGGACTTTATGGTTTGTTACACATCTAGTGTGTTTTAAAAGCAACATGGAGGCTTATTGAATAGGCCCCTTTATAGGTAATGCATGATAACAGTGCCAAGATGGCTGGATATAAACGAGTAATTTTATATAGGTTTTTCTGTGTGCCAGCTCCACTTTATGTGCAGGAAAAGCCTCTTAGAAAGCTCTGCAGCCATTCACAAGTGTTCTCTAGATTAAGCTTTTGGGCTGCCATTGAATGGAATGCCCTACCTACAGAGATTAGGTTTAAATTAGGAAATTCTTAACCGATTGTCAAACCTTTATGCTCAACTTGAAAATTTAAAAATGTGTCAACGAAAAATATTTATTGCATTAAGTTATATAACATTCTTAGCATCTTCATACTTTAGAATTGTCTGAATATGTTCTGTTACAGAGAGATCATTTATATTTAAATTTTATGTAAAATATTGTAATCCAGCTCATCCCCATGGAGACAGCCTCTTCACCCAAAGGGACTTCTCCTTTAATAGAATCCTTAAACGTTTCTGAGTTTTTGGAGTCTTCCCTATATGTTATACCACTCCAGATTCTTATCAGCCAATGATAAGGAGGAAATAATCGATGTAGCCCGGTCTTGAGGCTATACTTTACAAAAGAAGATCAAGCTTTTTGTGGCCATTCCTTTCAGATTTTTCCAGATGTATGCAGGTCCACGCAAAAGCGTAGGAAGGCTTTTCTTGTATTAAAACCTAGAATTGTCGCTTTGGGGGCTTCTTTTCTATTATAATACATTTACAGGGATATTTTATTTCAACGCGTTAAATATGTTTTTCTTGAGATTGAACAATTGGAGGCATTTTTGTTAAATAAGGAAAATGTTTGAGTTTGCTTACTTCTTGACCTAGTAATAGGGTTTTTTTATTTATTTTATTTATTTAAATTTCTTCTATACCGCACTATTCGGCATCAGCGCGGTTTACATGGAACATAACAATCAGACGGTTACATAAGTCTGAGTTTACAAATAACAGGAAAGCTAACTTGGATAACTAAAGATAGCTTCATTCAGCCTGAAGAAAAGCCACAGAATGATGGCTGAAACATCGGTTCCACCTACCAAGAAGCGGCATGACCCAGAAAACTGCAAAGTTCCAGGACATTCTCTACCTGACCTTAAGGTGGCCATACTCCTATAAAGAATCTGCTGAACTAGAACTCATTAATGAGCTTGACTTGGCTACATATTCTCATGTCGTCTTGTCATTGGCTTCTTTCACCCACCACAGTTGTTGGCAGTGTAGCTATGCTGCTATCTTTTCCTTTCCACACTATACTATTTCTCACTGCTTTATTACTATCCTCTCTGCACTCCATCCCAAATATATATATTCACGTCCTAAATTACATTTCATGTAGCTGACAAAGTGGACTCTTGTCTTCAGAAGCTCAATAAATTAGTTTGTCTATAACAGTGATGGCTAACCTTTTTGAGCCCGAGTGCCCAAACTGCCGCACAAAACCAAAGAATTTCCTCAAAGTGCCAGCACGTCAATTAAACCTTAACAACAAGATTTTAGTATCTAAAAACTCTTTATAAAGTTGCCTGAACTATGTAACATCATTTGTAAAGGTTGGAATCTTTGTATTGTCAGAGAATCAATTTGATTCACAATCCTTTGGTTTTCATTTCAATTTATTGGCAATTTATAATGTTTTAATGATTTCATTCAATTTAGAAACAGGAAGGCAATAATTAAACTGGGAACCCCAAAAGCCAAACTTGGAATGTACAACAACACTGTAGAAATAAAACTATAAATTAATTTCCTCTTGTACCAAACAAAGCACAGACGTTAATGATGCACATTTCCCAGAGGTTTCATATTCCAGTTAATAAATTCAAAATAAAGAGATATTTCTACCTTTTGTGCATTTTTTTCAGTTGCAATTGCTCCAGCCACTTTCTTCTGGTTTCTTCATGTTTTCTGCTAACTGTCCATCGTCTGCTGTCCATTTGTTCTTTCTTCTCTCTTCTAGTTTTTTTTTCCATTCTCTCTCTCTACATCTGCTTTAACATACTAATCTTTCTCCTTTTGCTCTTTCCTCATTCCTATTTCATCCACACAAATTTTACCCCTCCATCCTCAATCCCCACTTACTCTCCCAATACCAGGCCAATTGTAGATTTTTCATCCCTCCCACACAAAATATTTTTCCCCTCTCCATTTTACTCTCCCAGCCCCATCCCATTCTAATCCTCCCCCAACATCAGCTCCCTTCTAGTTCCAGTCTCACCCAGCAGCATCCATTCCCTTCTAGTCTCTGCATCAGCCCATTTCCCGTCCTAGCCCACCATCAACCCATTTCCAGTTCTAGCTCCCCCATCCATTTTCAGTCTGAGTCCCTTCATCAGCTCATTTCCAATCCTAGCCCCCCATCAGCCCACTTCTAGTCATTTCCTAGCCCCATCATCAGCCCATGTCAAATCATAGCTCCCCTCCACTCAGTCCAATTCCAGTCCAAGCCCCCCCCCCATGAGCCTACTTTCAGTTCTAGCCCCTCCATGAGTCCATTTCAATTCAAGCCCCCACCACAGCCCATTTCCAATCTTAGCTCCCCCCAACAGCCCATTTCCAGTCCTATCCTAGCTGCTCCATCAGCCCATTTTCAGTCCTAGCTCCCTTCCCTCACAGCCCATTTCCATTCCAAGCTCCCTCCCCATCAGCTATTTGCAATTCAAGCCTCCCCTTCCACTCAGCCCATTTCCAGTCATAGCAACCCCCCAACCCATTACCAGTCCTAGCCCCCCATCAACCCACTTCCAGTCCTAACCCCCCCATCACCCCATTTTCAGTTTAAGCCCCCCCTATAACCCATTACCAGTCCTAACCCCTCCATCAGCCCACTTCCAGTCTTAACCCCATCAGCCCATTGCCAGTCCTAACCCCCCCCATCAGCCCACAGCCCATCCTAACCCCCCCCATCAGCCCACAGCCCGTCCTAACCCCCCCCCCCATATCAGCCCACAGCCCGTCCTAACCCCCCCCCATCAGCCCACAGCCCGTCCTAACCCCCCCCATCAGCCCACAGTCCATTACCAGTCCTAACCACATCAGCCCACCTCAAGTCCTAACCCCTCCCCATCAGCCCATTTCCTGTCCTAGCCCCCCCCCCCATAGCCCATTATCAGTCCTAACCACCCCCCATAGCCCATTAGCAGTTCTAACACCCCCATCACCCCATCACCCCATTTCCAGACAGCCCCCATCAGTCCACAGCCCATTAGCAGTCCTAACCCCCCCAGCCCATTAGCAGTCCTAACAGCCCCCCCCCCCGCCCATTAGCAGTCCTAACAGCCCCCCAGCCCCAGCCCCAGCCCATTAGCAGTCCAAAAAAATAAGCTGGCTCTCTGGCTGCTGCCGCTGCCACCGCGGCAGAATGCAGTGTCCCGCGGGGCCCCCTCTGCGCCGGCTGAGCCCTCTGCCCGTCTTTCAGATTCGCGAAGGGAGAGTGTCTCTCCCTCGCGTCTCTGTTAAGCCCGCAGGGGCTAATGGGAAACTTCCCATCAACCCCTCGCGTCTAAAGGGGCTGATGGGAAATTTCCCATTACCCCCTGCGGGCTTAACAGAGACGCGAGGGAGAGACACTCTCCCTTCGCGAATCTGAAAGCCGGGCAGAGGGCTCAGCCGGCGCAGAGGGGGCCCCGCAGGACACTGCATTCTGCCGCGGCGACAGCGGCAGCAGCCAGAGAGCCAGCTTTTTTTTAAATGTAATTTTGAGGAAAGCACACTCACCTCCCGCCACGCCGCATATTTTAATTGCGGACCTTCCCGCGTGCCAGCTGCAAGGCCTTCGCGTGCCACAGCTGGCACGCGTGCCATAGGTTCGCCATCGCTGGTCTATAAGATGTCACCAGTCATGTCAATTTTCCATTTCTAGAATGAAATTACAGAAGTTAAGTTATTCCTCGACATAAGGGCATCTATGGAGTTCACAGAGTCTGAAGAGGTAGAAGAAGTCGATGGGTGAATAACTTGCTTCTCATAATCAAATCAAATGAATTTTAGCAAACTCAGAAGATATTTTAGCAGAATTTATTTTTTTTTTAGAAATTTCCAGTGAAAGTCATAAGTTTATTCAAATATCACATCATCTGACTTATTTCATGCTATGGAAAATTTCCATAAAATGCATACAAAATTGCCTGCAATTTAAAACGTGGCTAGTAAACTCATTTTAGGGATAGGGATTTTGCATAGACAGCATACATAGCCCGGTGGGGGGGGGTGGGGGACGGAGAGGAAGGAGTCATCTCTGTCATCAAGCAATAGCAAGAACTGGTGGCCAAAAATAGTGTCATTGCAATTACTGTGTGAAAGTCGAAGGGGGGGGGGGGGAGATATAAGAAAAGGACTCCCCTCCCCCGGGACAATGAAAGCTGAAAACCCAGAAAGGAGTAGAAGGCAACTGCCAAGTCAAAAAGAAAAGAAACCACGTGTTTATCCCTACTCATTGTTATATCATGCCTCCCCTCATCCCACACAGGATGCTTCTAAGGGACCATGAATCTAAAGCTTCTGCTGTCTTCATGTTCCTGGATTTGATTTTTTAAGGTAGATTTGTCTCCACAGAGTCCCAAGCTGGGAAACGGAGCGTAAGTGCAAGTCTGCTATGACAGACATACCTAGCAGGAGTGGCTCTCAGGAACCACATTGTGCCCGCTTACCTAGCTAGCTTTCAGCCAACATTGTGCAATTATGGATTTACTCTTGGACCCCTAGCTCTGTGAACACACAGCAAGTTCTCACAGTTCATGAAGACTCTAAATTTTACAAAATTATTTATTTGCATCACACCCCTCACTGCAAGCGCACACCAATTCAACATTTCATTAGCTAGCCAAACAATTTAGAAACCATTTGTCTTAACTATATGCAGAGCTTGATACATCCTACAACCTCGTTCGTTTTAGGAAAATTAAGAAGAAATGGTGTTTGTTGATTTTTGAAGAACCACTTAGAAATAAAGCCACACTGTTGTTTTTACCCACTTGCATTTATAAATGAATCAACCCTTTAAAGTATGAACCCACTTCTTTTACTTAGCTGCTATTTTTAGAATGTGACTAGAATAGTTTCCATTTATAAATGCCTCATTTCCCAAGTTGAGAAAACAGGAAGTCATATAAACCATGCATTGCTAAATTTAACCCTTACTTATCCAGTATTACCTCCCATGAGTCATTTATGTGCATAGTGCACCTAGAAAACTAAAGAGCGTAGGCCCAGACCAGCTTAAAGCCATGCCCTACCAAAAGGCTCAGTTTTTGCAGGGCAATATTTGGTCATTCCTGAATGTGTCTTTGCATCCCAATGCATTGCATTCTGGCTTTTGCTGCTGCTTCTATTTGAAACAGCTAGAAAAGAAGGTGATAGAACCTCACAGAACAGAATTGGCTCAAAACAAAAGATCAGAGAAGAGCCACTGACCCCATCACACAAGGATGAAACACATCACAATTTCAATTGATTAAAAATGACGCAACACAACCATGTTTTGCCAACCCACCTGCATCAGGTCCTGTACAAGACATAAGAAAGCATACAGCAAATATACATGAAAGAAATCATGAAACCATATCAGCTGATAAAACATGAATAAAAACATGCTGCCTAAAATTATTATATAATATAGACTTATTATAAATATCTGAAAAACAGGTTTACAATCCTTTTCTCTTAGGGTCTAGCTGCTAATGGCTTTGAATGAAAACCAGTAAAGGTCATCCAACCTCTAACGAGGGGTGGAGCCCAGCTGGCCTCATACATTTCTCAGCCACTTTCCCCACCCCACCCTCAATATTTTTCAGCTTTCAATATCTGAACTTTATAGGTTAAAAAAAAAAAAAAAAAAAAAAAACTGCAGCTCCGAGGGACTACAACCTCCCACCTCTAGCATCAATGTGCAAAGGACTTTTCTTCCATACCTACCCAGCAGTATTTATTTATAATAAAAATACGTCTTCCATAGTCCGGTGTATGTTTAACATGATTATGTACTCCACTTTGTATGTTATTGGATAGTAAAGGCGGATTATAAATGTTGCAATTAAATAAAATTTTACACTAATCAGTAAACCATCTTGGGAATTCCGACCATACATATCAGAGAGTACCTTGATATTTTCTCATCATGGTATTACCCTGGGAACTTGGTCACCACATTTGTCACCTGATACGAGGAAGAGTTGTATAAATGCAAGTCAGAAATGGACTGTGTAAGAGAACAAGCCAAGTAGCAGAACCAGTTAATATGAATCCGTTCTACTTGCCAATACAGGTCCAGTATCTCTAAATAACCCTCCAATCTTGGGATCCACAGTTCCATGAAAGTGTCTTGCCTCTTTAAGCAGGTGAGACATCTATGCAGTGGAATAACTAAGGTAGGCCGAATTGGCTAAGCACCCCATCCACAGCCCAGATGGAGTCTCACAGCTCCAGCTCACTCTCCTCTTCTCATTTTCAGTGGAGAAGCAGTAGTTTGGGATGGTCTTAGGCCCTCCGGTGGCAGCAGTAGAAGTAGCCTGGACCAGCCAGCTGCCTCTCCCACTTTAACCGACAAGGTGAGGGGCAGCATCAATGGCAGAAAGGAAGGGAAAAAACAAAGCCTAAAGGGAGCATGAACGGAGCTCCGGGCACAAATATATCTAGATAGGCTACAGAGTGTTTTTAGGTAAGTGCTTGCATATTTGAAGAAAGTGTGTGAAAGCAAGTGTGAGGTGGACTGAATGAGTTATTTTATGAAAACAAAAGGGAAGAAAGATGTGAATGCAAGTACAACTAGTACCAGAGTATAAAAAGGTGGCAAGAGGCAAACCACATAACACCTCATGATCTGCCCGTGCTTCTTGGTCAGGACCAATCCAGTATACTGTACAGTTGTGATCAACATTATTGGCACCCTTACATTTTAGGTATATTATGTACAATATCTTGAGAAATAGTTGGACATATTCCAACTGTATGTCATCATAATAATATTTTAACAGTATCTTCAAAGTTATACAATAAAAAAAATGGATGGCTAATTTCTGAGAAAAAAATTTGACTTGGACAGGATTAATGGCACCCTTCACTATATTTGGTTGCACAACTCTTGGCAGTGATAGCAGCCTCCAAACATTTCTTGTAGCCATCTATAAGTTTCGTACATCTGTCTGCTGGTAGTTTTCCCACTCTTTAACTGCGATTTGTTCCAGCTCATGAATGTTTCCAGGATTCCTTTTACCAATGGCAGATTTCAGCTCTTTCTGAAGATTCTCGATTGGATTGCGATCAGGACTCATTGCTGGCCAGTTTAAAACAGTCCATTTTTCCATTTTAACCATTCTTTTGTACTTTTGATGTATGTTGGACCCATGACCTTCGACCCAGACCTAACTTTCTGACACTAGGTAGCACATTTTGCTCCAAAATATCTTGGTAGTCCTTTGACTTCATGGATTCCTTTAATATGTTCCAGCCCTCCAGTTCATGAGGCTGCAAAACAGTCCCACAACATTATGGAACCTCCACCATATTTAACTGGAGGACGTGTGGTTTTTTTCCTTATTTCTTCACCTGTAAGCTGGTCTGCATTGCCAAAGAGCTCAAGTTTGTTTTCATCTGTCCACAGAACATCTTCCCAGAAGGATTGTGGTTTCTCAAGGTGGGTTTGGGCAAAGATCAGGGGTGCCTTTTTATGTCTGTATTTGAGCAGTGAGGTCTTCCTTGGCCTTCGGCCCATGAAGTCCTTTTTTTGGTGTGTGGCATATGGTGTGGGTTGAAACCACACCAGATTGCTTCAGGTCAGCCTTAAGCTCTTTGAATGTTGTACATGGTGTTTCCCAACCATTCGCATTAACCTTCAGAGACTTCTTGGATTAATTTTCTTCTTCCCACCACATCCTGGGAGGTTCTTTACAGTTCCCCGAGCAGAAAACTTAACATTGTGAACTGTAGAAAAAGGAATCCCAAGGTCATTGGAGATGGCCTTGTACCCCTTTGAAGTTTGATGTTTGGTGATAACGGCTTTTCTGACTGTCTTAGGCAGCTCTCATCTTTGCTATTGTAAAAATGGAACAGGGAGTGAATGTGGCCATTTTAACCATTACAGCCATCATTCATTGGTTGATTCAAGCCATGCGAGTACTGACAATTGATCACAGATGCATCTAATTTTACTGCAAAGGGAATATGGTTCTTGTCTTCAGACTGGATTTGAATTTTTTTTATAGGGGGGCCAATAGTCATTTATATCAGGTTTTTTTTATACCACTTTACCATTTCAGTCAAAGCAGTTCATATTGTAACAAACTTGGTAACGTATATTAAACAGGGACATTGATAACTTTGATGTTTCTGAGGCAATAGAGTGTTAAATGACTGGCTCAAGACTGTAAGGCGTGCTAGTGGGAATCAAACCCTGGGCTCTTTGTTCCCAGATCAGTGCTCTAACCATGTCCTGACAATGTCCCAGTTTTTATACCCTTTCCTACTATTTATTTTTTAATTGGTCTTGTTTTATTTGATCTTTGTGTGTGTCAAATATGTATGCATAGATAATCCAAACTCATTTCACTGGCGACTTTTATTTAGAAGATATTGGATATTAAGGGGTTGAACTGCAAGGGCATACCCGCTAGTTTTTCACATTTCATGCAGGGATCTTTAGTTTTAGTCACTCTATAACCTTTCCTAAACACACACGAGCTGATCTACAGGGTCTGTGTATACAATGTGTTAAAATCTGTGTAGGATTTATTTGATTTGACTCGCACCTGTTCAATAGCTGAACCATTCTGTCATCATCACTCTTCCATACGCTGTCCTGCACTTTTCAGTGTCTTCTCTATTCTCTCCTCCACCCCCCCCCCCAATCCATCATCGTGTATAATTACACACCCACTATACTGTGCTTCTGTATGGAGTAGCAGTCTAGGGGTTAAAGCATTGGCTTGGTAACCAACAGACCCCATAATCAGTCCCTGTATCTCTCTGCAAGCTGTCCCTGGTCAGTGAGATTTGAACCCTAGATTCCCCGGGTCTCAGTCTGCTACTCTAACACTAGGCTGTTCCTTCACTACACACATTCGGGGTCAACTTACCCTTACAAAAAAATAGTTAAATTATTAACCAACCCTATCTTAGGGAGATTAATTTTGTGCTATTTCAGATCTGAAATGATAGGAAAATCCAAGATAATTTCACTCTTTTCTTGTTTAATGCATATTAAAATGACATGAAAACAATTGAATATTTGCTTCCTAAAAAGAGAAATTATTTTCCATGCACACCACTGCTCTAATTACAGCAGGCAATGAAATATTATAAAAGTGATCATTCGCTTGCATATTAAAACGCTTGATCTCCCAAAAATGTGCCTCCTCATATTGCATTTGCTTTCATTAATACACTGCCAATTCCCTTTACTTTCTCCATTTTCAAAAACAGAAGTGTAGCCGTACTCAATACATGTACTCAAGACACTAGGATGAGGATGTTCTCCATTTTGCTTTGCAGAGAAGATGTGTCCCAGCATACTTTCCCGTCCCGTGCAGTACTGCACCTGTTAATGGACAATTTGAGATACAGTAGCTTTTATCTGTACCAGGGAAAGGGCATTGACTGAGTCATCTCATTCCCTGCATTAAAAACTGGCTCTTTTCTAGATGCCTTAAATGACCCAAACATTTGGAAATAGAAGCTCGTTTTCCTTTCATCGTTGCTGAGCTTCAACGCGTGTCTTATTTGAAACTATTAAAAGGAACTTGGCAAAAGCTGCAGATAAATTTAGGGGGAAAAAAGTGCAATCCGTGTTAAAATGACAAGTCATGCTTGTCCAATTGATTAGTAATTCAAAATACCCAAGGCAACTGTTTGTATACCTTTCCCCTCCCTACGGCAAGGTCATCCGTTCATGGCATGTGGGGCCACAATACAGTAGCGCAGAATGGTGCTTTGTGGTTGGTGATGCCCATGGGGACATGGTCCTGACCTGCATGCAGTGATAATCTGTATATATTTTGTGATTTAAATGAGCAAATTTAGAAACAAATAAGCAAACCAAAGCAGTACAACAGGTCTCATGATAAGAAATAGAGCAGAGTAGAGGTTGTGCTTGACATTTTGGTAGCCGGTTTGTATTACTACAAAACTCTGTGATAATTGAAGACCCAAGCCTGTTCTCTAGTCTTAAGGGCACTTGTAGGAACCAAAAAAAAAAATAGATGACAATGGCAGTGCTTAGAATGGTCAACCGGTGGAGGCGATGGAGGTGGTGATTGAATGGATCATCCTCCAATATGTTAGACCAATGATTCAAAATGTACGTAAAAAAATGTATGGATAAAATTATGGGTTCTTTAAGGAAGAGAATAATATTTCTTCCACCTTGTAAGTACCATCTCTTTCCTCTTTTTATTTACAGTTAATGAAATTATCAGGAAGGAATTTTCTGGACTCCCTGCCAAAAGTCAAACATAGGACTTGCAAGACAGCCCCTTACTGGATGAAGGCTTCTGTACCTGACCTCCAGGACTTTTCTGCTTGTCCTCGCCACCGTCTGTTTCCTTGCTATTCACCACCAAAGCAAAGATTTGCAGCAGGGAACAATGAGTTGGCATAAAGCCAACTGTCCTAGCCAAGCAGATTTACCATCTCTCTTCTGTAAACATCAAAAGAACTCTCTTCCTTTTGTCCAAAGACTGCATTGTTCTATCAAAATGTGTGTGTCTAACCAAATGGGCCTTGAGCAAGCCACAAAAAGGGACGTGCCCGCTACAAGAGACAGCATGCACTGCAGTGTCTGAAAGGGCACCTGCATATTTGCATGCAGTATACCAAGGCGCTTGCGCCATCTTTAATCTGATGAAGGAAGATATTTTGAAGGGCAGAGATGTTTCAAAATAATCTAAGACGGTATCAGGCATGAGCGTACTGTAAATACGTAAAATCTTGAAACAAAGTGGATGCATCTTTACCATTCCCTCTTAAAATTGCAATAGTCCAAACTCCAGGTTGCCTACATTTTATTTCTTGTAAAAGTCAGGATCAGTGTCCCTGCAATCTATACATCTGTTCCCTTCAGTTTCTCTTACAAAGACTGGTACTGTAACATGCACAGAAGTTGACTTTGTACACTAAATTATTCATGCATGCCTTCTGCTTCTTAACATGAAGCCCTTTTGTACTGAGTAATATCAGCCAAGTAGAGTGCAGGTAATATTTCAGTCTCACGGCTTAATAAAAGCTTTTCATTGCAAAGAGCTGATCCAGAAGAAATGGGCTGCTCTCATTCTGCTCAATGGGAAAGGCCATTGCTCTCTTAAAATAGGAAAGAGAATTGAAACATACATGAGAAACTATAATGCAGAATGTATAAAGGGAGAACATACGGTAGACTTTTTGGTTGATATTGGAATTTATATTATAAAAAATTAAGGGGTTTTCCCACAATTAATGACCTTCATGTGAAAACACAAATCCCTATGTGTGTAAATTCTAAGATCTGTCAGTCCACAGTCGGTCAATAAAATGCAGAAGCCAAATCAATTTAATAGATTCTATGGGGTACACTTTCAAAGGTTTAGGTGTCTTTTACATAGGAAAAAATAGAATTAGACCAGCTGAATTAGCCACAGCCAAACTATGAGCATTGTTTTATAACTTGCATACTTTTGGGCACACAGAGGTTGTAGTGCAGGATGGATGTGGGAAGTTAACGCATTTCAAACCTGTAAGCACACCACTGGCACATGGTGACTCAGTTATTTGCATGTGTTTGTGTAGGTGCCGCTAGTAAGGATAAGAGAAAAGTAATGAATGTTAGTAAATAATCTTAATTGCACTTACAGGGTCAAATGCTCATTAATGCTTAAAGGCATATAATTTGCTACAGGGTCTCATCTAATGCAGTCTGCCCTGCGGCAGATAATCCACATAATTGATATTAGTATGCACTATTAAGTAAAGGAGCCCCTTCATTTAATAATGTTTGCCAAATGAGATACCTAGCAATTCCTTCAGTAAGGATGCATGACAAATCGGCACTGCACAATACCATCATTTGTTCTGGAGAGTTGTGCTTTACTGCCCCCACTGGCTATTGCATGTATTACATCTGCAAGTCATTCTACCTTGTTGCCTAGATGCGGCAAAATATTAGCTGACTGCATGTGGTCAGCTAATGACCAAGTCAAAAATGCAGGCCTATTTTCAAAAGTATTTTCCTTATTTTGGAGGCATCATGAAAAACAAAAAAAAGAGACTTTTAAAATTGTGATTCTTAAACATAGGAAAACATGCCTAGTGCATCAGGCCCTATAGGTAAAAAATTGGAGAATCTACTTAGAAAAGTGATCAGTAGTCCCTGGGGAGATTCTCTAACCAGTCTGATTTTCAGATTATTTACAAATGAATGTGCACAGATACATTTGCATACAATGGAAGCAGTGCATGCAAATCTCTCTCATGCTTATTCATTGTGAACATCCTGAAAATCAGACTGATAGGAGAATCCTCGAGTACCAGGCTGAGGATCGCTGTTTTAGGACAGCTAGCCCTGAGATTCATCAAAGTTAGATTCCATTGAAACTTTCTCTGCAAAACATTCGGTAGGTGTTGGAGATGTTCCAAACTCAGCTTTCATAGGAGAGTAGAAGCTTGGAAGAGTTTATATTTTTCTCTTTGCTCAAAAATATGTCCATTTTTTAAAGGAAACAGTAGCTGCATGTTTCATTGCTTAGGCAATGCATTTAGAATCCTGTAGATCAGGGCAGCATGTTTTAGTATTTTAACAAATTACAATATACATATAAGCCAAAAATAACTCATTCTGGAGTCTTATGTAGATACTTGTTAGAGTTTGGTAATATATAGTAACACCCATGGATACCTGTCTGCTTATTATTTTGTTTACATTGTAAATATGATGGGTAACATTGTATCAGATACAATAGTGTGTTTGAATTAGCTAAAATGCAATACCTAGATTTTGCCAGTGTCAACATTTTTACATTTACTCTTCTGACCTACTGGCTTGGATACTACAAAGAAAATAACATTCATGTATATATCCTAGAAGAGACATATGTATGTGCAAAATTAACTAGTTTATTCATTTTAAATGAAAAGCAAGAATCATAAGGCATGTGGTCCATGAGTACTGGGCAGTAAATCAAATATTTTATGATAGGAAAAGAGGAGGAATCAAATATTTCGTTAGCGTCCATGTCTCAAGCAGAAATAATCACCGACTTTATTTGCGTATTCTGTACTGCACATTCAATAGTGACCAAATGTACAGCTAAATGGAGCCAAGCTCAGCTACATGTCCTATAGCTTTCTATGTGTTGTCATTACGTAGATACCTTAGTGTTAACTCTTTTCATATTTATATTTGAGCCATTACAAAAGGAATATAATGCAGTCATCTCTTTAAAAAATCTACTTAAGACAACTTCTCTGGCAAGCTGTGGTCCCAATAGCCTCAGTATTACAAAATTACTGAGCGGTGTCAATGCCCAAGTTTGTGGAGGTTGAATCAGTATTTACTGTCATGCTACATAAAAGTTATTTGGGCCAGCTTAGGGAATGGTCCTGAGGAAATTTGCTCCTGTGCATAATTTCTTGCAGCCCCCCCCCCCCTTCACATTTCACAGAATAAGGCCTAGTACTAATTACTGTTACCAAGCAACCACAACAATTTGCAAGAGTTAATAGCATTCTAGGAATAATTTGTTCTCATTTTTGTCTGGAACATAGCCATATTTGCACATGAGGAAATTTGATCATTCCTCAGTTATCTCAATGCTTCACCACAGTGCCTTCCTGTCATTGTACCAAAGCCCTCAAAGCACATTGTCCGCGGGGTAAGCAGAGAACAAATGTTTTCCATCAACACCATACCAGGACTCAGATCTTTCAATTGTTCTGTGAAATCAAACTTTCACCTTATGTCATTTGCTTGGTTCCCATTACAACTTGGTTGCAGTTTTGGGAATGATGAGCTCTATGAAAAAAACGTGGCATCAAGTCAATGCTGACTCCTGGTGACCCAGCAACCCCTGGCTCCGGAAGTTGTGAAGAAGTTGCCATTTGCTAATGCCTTTTGACAGAAAGCTTATCCAACAAGTTACTGGTAGAACTTATTAGTGAAAGAACACCCTTTGCTTTGTCTCGTAAAACATTGACCAAAGAATTGCAGTTACCATGTTAGTCCATTTCAAAACAGAGGAATAAGAGTCAACAAAACAAGTTGAAGATGATACCTTTGCACTGGATGTATCGAGTTAGTCCAATAGAAGAGGCATCGAGATGCCCACCACTTGTTTTTGACCCAATTTCAACATCTCCCAAAACAGAATTGCCATAAGGGTCTTATTCACCCTTTGTTTTGTTCATGGTAAAAGCAGATTTCAGGATAAACGTACACAGAAGTAATAGAAAAGACTTGTTACTGGAAGTTGCTGAAAAGCTCTGTATTGCACGGCTTCCATGCAACCATGTAAATATATTCCATTTCCTTCTGTGAGCACTAATGCATTCCTTTCTGAATGTTTTTGCTTTTTTGAAGAAGATAGCACTGTTTTCATTATTGCACAAAGTTTCACTGCTTCATGGCCTATCTAAAAACAGTTCTCAGATTTTAACAAGCATGGTGGGGGTTTTTATATTGCATTGTATAACCTGCCATTTTTAAAGCCAGCGTGCCTATGCAATATATAAAATGTTTAATATGTAATTTCTTTGCAAAGAAACGTCAAGAATTATAATATTTATAAAAGGTTTGTCTATGGTTTTCTGATGTTTTCATTTTACTTTGCATTTTATTTTATTTTAGGGACAGGGTTTACCGGTGCATGTCAATATTCTAAACCACTGCAAGGTTTTCAAATCCTCCGAGTACAATAATCAGATTTTTTTCGTCAGGCTTTATAATTACAGAATGAAATATAAATAGATTGAACATTGGTTCTTTGCTTTTTTTTTTTACCAAAGGTACAGTCTTGGAGGAACTTTCCTTGTGATTTATGATGTAATCTGGCTGATTCAAAGCACTTATTTTAGTTTTGTTTTGAATACTTCTTCATTCAACCAAGACTGAAAGTAGCAAAACTTTGACAATCTCTCTCATGTCCATTGAGGCCCTGGTGATGAGATCATCCCGTCATTTCGATACAGCTACATCACCCTTTTACAGAGGAACACAACAAGGTATATGTCCCATATGTTCCTCGTTCAACCATGTCTGAACAATGCAGTTTACAAAATGGTAAAGGCCACTGGTTTTAGCCATCTTGAATTATGTTTAAAATGGATGTGAAACCAGTTTCAAATGCACCACAGGGCTAGTGGTAGGGCATAGAACATTGCAAGCTGTCCATCAAATTGTATTTTCACATGGAATTTAGCAGAACTGGATAGGGTGATGCGTGGCAAAAGGGGCACATCTTTGGGTTGGCCTGTTAGAAGGCCCTTCTCATAGCCTGTCTGAATTGAGTTGGTGGCTTCTATCTGATACCTCACGAAAATCTGCTACTGCATCTGTTACTAAGGCTCACCTGCTTATTAGTAGTTTTAGAAAACATACCAAATATTATATTAATGTGAGAGCAGAGTGAGAGACTAATTCTATCAGATGGTCTCAACTCCCTGTAGACAGAGTTGACAGACATTGGCAGAACACGATGTAGAAAATGCTCCGCCTGCTTGGGAATCATATGTACGTCTTTATTTTCCAACATTCCAGCCATCAATGTATTTACAGTACACACATCTCTGATATCAAAAATTCCATTTAAGTGTGCTATTCATTCACTCGTTTCCATCTGGAAAGGCTTTTTCTGGACAATAGCTTCCTGCTACTCTTTGGGCTTCCAGACGCGATTAGAACCAACTTCTATGAGGCTTCAGCGCCATACACCTTTATGCGCAACTACATGGGGTTGGGGGAGGTTTGATGCTTTTAACCCTCAAGTCTAGTCCAACCACTGCAGCAGGAGCAGGAGCAGGAGCAGCAGCAGCAGCAGCAGCCATTGGCCAGGGACCACAGGGCCTTTGCTTCTTTGGGAATACAGTTAGGCCAGTAGGCAAGTCCATTGCATGACAACAGACACCCTTTTCCTAGTGGGGCGACGGCTGCTGCCCTAGAGGCCTCCCCAGCCCTAGACGGCCCAGGAGCAGACCACAGGTTCAGAGAGAGAAAGTCTGTGGAAACTTTAATTTGCACTTTACCAAACTAAAAAAAAAACTTAGAAGCATGTTTGCTAAGCTGGGATAATGGTTAGCACAGGCTATTTTGTAACTAGGTCCCATGTTATTCAATGGGACCTAGTTACAATACAAATAGCCTCAGTTTAGCAAAACATGCCCCTTATTGTAAAGCTCCATCGGACATGTATTAAGGGAAGTACAGTCCTAAATCTCATTTCCTTTCTGCCATTTTCCCAAATTTCCAAGTTTACTTTTTTTTTTAGTGATTAAATATAGTTTTCAGAAATTGAAAATAAGCCATATTTTGTTGCAGTTTTGGAAGGGGAGGGTTATTTTGAAATGGCCTAGTGGAGGAGTGGCCTAGTGGTTAGGACAAGGTACTTCAGGCCCGAGGGCCGGGGGTTCAAGTCCCACCTGGGGACAGCAATCTCAGGCCGGAGGGTCTGGGATTTCTAGTCCTATAGGTGCTCCTTGTGGTCTTGGGCAAGCCACTTAACCCTTCATTGCCCATGTTCCCTGTAAGTATTAGCGTATGTGTCTCATATCCCCTCGTGTTAAATGTATCTCCCAATTGACCGCTTTGACCCGGTGAAAAGCGAGATATAAATACAGCTAAATAAATAAAATAAATAAATGAAACAAGTCTGTTTCAATGCATTCATCTTGTTTCAAAATGAAAGCATGCGTCCACACTATAGGCAGATTAACTGCTGGGAGAGAAGGAAAAACAGAATACTCCTTCTCAATTTTGTTCCTCCCTGTTCCTTTGTACTGTAGCTGCCAAGAATAGTCCACTGAGCAAGGAATAGAATTGGGCAGTTAGAAGACTGGGGAAATACTCTGCTGTGCCTGAATGTAACTTGGCTTGAGCTACTACTGGAAAAGGTATAAGCTAAAGTCATATTAATAAAATCATTTTCTAGGTCTATAGTTGTACACACATACACAATGCTTACAGCAGTGGGCTAAGAACCAGGGAAGTGTGTGGGGGGGGGGGGGAGGAGGGGTCAAAAGTATTTAATAATCTTCGGCAAGGCACTTAAGTCACCATTGCCTCAGTTACTTAGAGCCAGATATTCAAAGGGATTAACACATAGTAGACCTGCTAATCATGTCCAGTTAGCCTTTAACTACAACTGGAAAAGCAGAAGCTACATACAAATAAATATAAAATATACAGACCTGGTTCTTACTAACCCAGTGTAAGCCAGCACTCCTAAACACACTTTTGCTCAGTTTTGTAATTTTTATAAATTCTCACTTTTCAGGTACTTTTTGGTTTGTCTCAGACGTTGTGTTTAATGTGCCTTAGAACTCTTTAAAGCATGCAAATCAATTGAGTGCACATTAATTGTTAGCTTAACGAGCATTAAAAAAAATTTGATTTTGCATGTAGTAAGTGCACTGAGTGTGCATTGCTAGTGACAACCAGATGAGTGTAGGATTATGTGTTCTCTTATGCATCTCAGCCATTCTATAGTGTTGCCTATATTCTTCTGCCTACTAGATGGTTCTACCACTGGCCATTAGGTGAAAGGATACTGCATAGTTAAAGATGAGTGCTTTCAGGGGGACCTAGTTGCCTTCCGCAGGCATTATTTACATCTTAATACAGTGCAAACTCAGCTGGAAGAACCTGACAGACAAGCCATCTTTCCAAAACTTCTTCTCTTAATTGATTTCTTCCAGTTGATAAAATTCTTAGATACTGTACACCTATTTTTCTTCTCAGATGAGCTATGGTCATGACTCTGGATGTTGTCAGCCTACAAGGCTGTGTTATTAATCATGAAGTCATCTCATCGTGGCCCATTTTATAAATCAGAAGGTTATATGCCTTCTTTGGGAAACAAAAATGATCTAAATCCAGAGGCAACCAATACATTGGGGTGGAGAAGACGCCTAATGGTTGCAGAAGTGGGCTAGAACCAGGGAAGTCAGGATTCAATTCCCACCAATGCTCCTTGTGGCCTTAGGCAAGTCAGTTAACCCTCCATCATCTCAGGTACAACCCCCACCCCACCTCCCTTAGATTGTATAACCTCCGGGGACAGGGCTGTACCTGGCTGTGGTGTGTCTTGATCTACTACTCAAAAAGCATGAACTAAATGCAAGATAGATTTTTATAAATTTATCCTGTCATAATTTAAAATGTATTTCAGGAATCACATCCAAAAACAGCTTTAAATACTGAATTTCTAGAAAAAGTAATGAATTTTGGCGCTACTTAAGTCACAGTTCTTGTTATAATTAGGTTAATATTTCACTCATAAAATCTTGCCTTTTAAAATGACTAACCTATTTTTGTATTTTTTTTTACTGAATTACCTGTTTTTACAAAGTTCTAACCTTAGAAAGTTAAAAAATATATATAAATTGTACGTTTCTATGCAAAAATGTTTTAACCTCTTTTTAAAATGATTTATGCCGTCTGTAAGATATATTTTTATATCTCTTGTATTTAGATCAATCTGGCAATAAAAAAGTTCTGCAACATAAGAGTGCTCTGAGTTTTTGTAAAATTAGTGGTGTAAATTCCAACCAAGGAGATCAAGGAGGGTGGGGGGTGGGGGCCTCTAACCTGCTACCCAGCAGCAATCTTGTCCTCGATCATTGACCTGGTTTGGGGTTTTTTTTGGAATCTGTAAAACACCCTCTGCCAAAGAGTGAAGCACATGGGGGACAGATAGTCACAGTAAAAGCATTTAACAGTCTCTTCTTTAAATTTAGCCCCAGGTATTCAATGATGGTGTCACATCCAGTCCCTGGCATCAAATATCTGGTTTGGCGGAATTGTCTTTTTGCAATCTGGTCAGCAGTGATACTCAGATTACAAAACCAGGTAAAGTTAGGACAGCCATTCAGCTACCGAAAAAAAGCAGGTTTAGGTTAATTGGCCAGCAGCTGGCTGGTTAACCTCCAGTACTGCCCCCTCAATGCCCCTATGCTAGTTGGTTAATGTTGGTGTGTTTAACTAGGTTAAGAGGCAATTGAAAGGCAAGTGCAAAGGATGAGAGATGAGAGGAGAGATAGTGGAATAAGGCTGAAGGTTAATGAAGTATGCCTACAGTCAGAAACGCTTTGTCTGATAATACCTCCTCCTCCCCCCCCCCCAAAGGGTCCCCCGGACATCCTATATACATGCTCACACACACATATCTATCTATATCTATATCTATATCTATATGTTTAAAAAAAAAAAAAAAGCCACACAACTTTCCGCCAATACAAATCTACACACTATACTAGTCACACTTCACTATAGCTCTTTCTGCTGAGCCCCCATTCTGCCTCACTCATGCACGTTTTAAATGCAACAAAGTTAGATATTAGACAAGAGCAGGGGTCGTCAATCCAGCCTTTGGGACACACCTAGTCAGCAAGGTTTTCAGGATAACCATAATGAATGTGCATGAGTGAGATGTACATACAATGGAGGTAGTGCATGAAACTCTCATGCATACTATGGTTATCCTGAAAACCTGACTGGCTAGGTGTGTCCTGTGTTGAGAACCCCTGGGCCTAGCAGGAATATATTATCTGTAGCCCAACACCGATTCCCTAAACATTACAGATCTGTTATTGTGGAATCTCCTAGGAAATATCCAGTCCTATGCCCATCCCTTTACTTTTTAGGCCAAACTATTTACAAAATGTTTTCTGAACTTTAGGTCGAGCAAACTACTTTTTTTTTTGTGCAAGAATATTTTCTCTGCAAACAGCATCAGCATAAAAAGCATCGCAATTCTGAAAACAGTGCTGACACCTAGAGGCCTGCAGTGGTAGTGAACATTCCTTTCTGCATGCCAGTGATGCAGTATCTCAAGAGTGCAGGCAGCAAGTCACTAGCTAAAGGTTGTGTATGGTAATTGAACACTCATGATGCTGATCACATGGTCGACACAAGAGGCTGGCAACTTTACCCGCCCTCCACCAAAGACACAAAAACTTGCCTGGATCTGGCACAGGCCAACAGATTGTGTGGGTTTCTTCTAAAGTAATGTCCTGATAGGACAGGATTTTCTTTCTTTTTTTTAGCAAAGTTGCTAAGCAAAGTATCTTTTAGACTATTCAGTAGCACAAATCAAAAGTATTTCTGTATTGTTATGAAAATATTTTACAAAAACCTGTTGCTAATGAGATTGTGATTTCACATTTGTTTTATATTTCCTCGGAACAGGAGGGGGAGGGAATCCTGGAGATTAGCCCGGAGTTCGTTCTCTCAGCTTTTCTTGAGGATTTGCATGATATTATAACTACTAGAGCTACCTTAGTTGTTTCCCTTTTGAATGATGGTGATAAAGCTTTAATAATCATTTTCGACATAAAAATGCTATTTTTTGTGGTGAGAAACTTAAGATTTTCCCGGATGTCTCCAGAGCTACCCAAGTCAGAAGGAAGGCTTTTTTGCTTCTTAGGTCTCGGGTACTGGGTCTTTCAAGTACTTTTTATTTAAGATTTCCCTGTAAGTGTCTTGTTACACTGCTGGGGGTGAAATGTTGTATTTCTTGACCCTTCTCACTTGGAGAAACGTCTGGTTAGTAAGGAAATGATTGCCCCTGTGGCCGAGGAAGGTTGAGGGGTTTTAGAGACCTTGTTTTTACACGGTCTCTTTTGGAGATTTAGTTTGCAGCTTTTGTGAGACTATTGTCTCTTGTTTTCCTTTACATTTGTATTTTTCTTTTATTTAGTCATTGCTCCCTTGATGTGGGCTAACTTCCATTTTTTCTTTATTTATTACTTTTTGACATGCTTTAATGTGAACTTCATGGAGATTTTCCTTTTGTTCTGTGTTTTGTTGTTGTTTAAATTTCAAAACATCAATAAATATATAATTACAAAAAGTATTTCTGTATTGGCCACTTTGGGGAAACAGGATACTGAATTTGATGGACCTTTATGCTAGTTTGTTCTTGAGTGCCCCTGGTCTCAGCTTCATCTACACTGGACTATGTGTTTTGTGTTTTGTTGTTGCCACCTCTAAGGCAGGGCTGGTGGGCACAAATATACACATCTGGGAACTGTTAATTTTAGTTGAGAGGTTATTTATTTACTTACTTTTTTTTTTTTTAAACACAAAAGAGATTGCCCAGCATGGTGCACAGCATAAACCCACACTATATCATAAAACAGTAAAAAGTAGACATAAAAAAGAGCGTACACATTCCAACACCACAAAAATCTTTAAAACCCCAAGACAGAATTGAAAGCTTGCCTAAAAGGAAGTCTTAACAGCCTTTCAAAACAATCAAAAATCATTCAACAATTGAAGCTCCCGAGGGAGAGAATTCCACAATAGTGGACCTTGAACAGAGAATGCCTTATCTCTGTGTCGAGCTTTACATTCCATCCAGATGGACGGTACCACAAACAAATTGATCTGATCGTAAGTGCAACGCATGACTCGGTGAATAAACCACCAACCTAAAGCAAAGATAACCAGGCGCCTGATTATGTAATCATCCCTGCATCCTCCATATTGAACCCATTGCTCAGTGGACGAAGACACTTCATCCCCTGAGACAGATTGAGAACTTCTACAGAAGTCACATCATCTAGTCACCACTCTTGATCTCTACCAGGTTCAAGGCAGCATCACATTAATTCATTAAACATTGCCATTAAAGTGTTTTACAGAATGGGCGGGGGGTGGGGGAGCACTTGGGTCAACTTTTTGCACCACATGACATCAGTAACTAGGGAGATCAGAAGGGGCACAAATGAAGAAGGATGGTTTGGTTCCCCCAACCAAGAAACATGTTCTGCTGCCCTGACATCAATAAAAAATAAAAAAAAAGATTAACATTTGATCACTGGGCATGCCCCCCTGCAAAAAACCTACAAGGAGAAAAAAAAATATCTATACCTCTGAGCACAGATCTTGCCCACGGAAGGGTTTATTGAACTTTGAGTTTATAGCAATACAAAATGTGGACATGACTGAGCAAAGGAAAAATACCTTAAATCACTTTATAGATTTTCAATCCTTCTTTAGCACAAAAGCTGGATGAGGACAGGAGGAGGAGACAAAGAAGTGAAACACAAAGCTATTGCTTTCTATTTCAACTTCTCCACTGTTTTTATTGTTTTGCATGTAAAAGAGAAAAGAGAAAATAAAGTTGTTGAAAATTTATTTTTCTGGTACTGCTACTGTCCCATTATCTCCCTCCTTTTCCTGGGCAAGTGTCACTCAAGTCCTTCTAGTCACTGGATCTCCCAAGTACTGCATGTGCCATGTAGAAGTATGGGTCAGTAACAAGATTGTTGGCAATACCCAACATGATGAAGAGCGTTAACTCAAGGCCAATGAAAAGGTCTCATCTACAACATATTTGTTGACCCTTATTGATTCCCCAGGAAAAATATCAAGCTTTTCTTCCACAATTGCAACACAATTGCTACATTGGTTCTGCTTGCTGTGGAGATCGGAGGGGTGATGTCGACAGCGGAGGTTGTGAGTGGGAGCTTAAACACCTGGTGGTATGATATCTTCCTCTTCAGATGCTATGTGGAGCATTTCTTCTTGTTTCCTCTATTCCTTTAACTATCACTGTATCTCTTATTCTGTCCTATCTAATTAATGGCGTTCTTTTCATATTTTCTGTAACTTTTATGAAATATTGTAAACCGCTCTGATGCTTTGGCTTGAGCGGTATATCAAATGTAATAAACAAACCTTAATATGCTGGCATCAAAATGGCAC
This sequence comes from Ichthyophis bannanicus, assembly GCA_033557465.1. Classification (NCBI taxonomy): domain Eukaryota; kingdom Metazoa; phylum Chordata; class Amphibia; order Gymnophiona; family Ichthyophiidae; genus Ichthyophis; species Ichthyophis bannanicus. The sequence continues at coordinate 108,825,648 of CM066049.1, read as the reverse complement.
CAGTCGACACCTTGTGGTCTAGTTGCAATACTAGGGGGTCAAGCTGCCAAGTAAGGGGCCTAACATGGGAAGAGCAAGAGCAGAGGAATACTCTGGGACTGTATATGTATAATCTTGAATGTTTTTCCTTTTGAAGCCTGCTGAAGGTGAGCCAGTATTGGCTCTGTGTTTCCGTTCTTGAAAAAGACTTTGGAGTGTTTGGAATCTGGACTAAGGCTGTTAGGGTGCTTTACCACAGCTGTCAGAGGGGTCATACCACAGGCTTTGCGAATGGTGCAGCTGCACAGGACCAAGGTCTAGAAAGGGGCCCCTTTACCATCACTGGGCTTCCAGGAAGCTCAAAGAGATCGAGTTACTGCAAGTGGTTGGAAGGGGGTGCCAGATTTGTTAGTCATACAGGGTGCATTTCTAGCTTGACAGAGTCCTGGCTCCCAGAACCCTATAGCTCCCTCATGCTATCGCAAGGTCCTAGAAAAGTGAAATATAGTATCTTTTGATCCAGACTTAGCCTGTTTGATGCATTTACAACTGAATTTTGCAGTACAAATGTATATATAATTCTGGAATTCTCATTTGTTTTAAAGCAACACGGACAATTTGAGGTCTGGATTTAAATGTGCTATAATAATCATATATATGTCTCCCATGTAAATAAAAAGGAAAGACTTAGCCAGGCGTGGTTTTACACCCAGTGCATCTATGGGCTTGCAGTTCTTATATCTGTAAGTATAGTGGGTTTAAAACCAGAAATGACCCAGCCTGATCCTTTTAATATCAAGATATGTCACCCTTCCTATATTCTCTGTTTGTCACTAGTGGTCCATCGATGACTTCATATTTCTAGCAGTCAACGCAACTATGTGACCCAGAAGAACTGCTCAAATTTCCTTGGTCAAAGTAGCATATTCCTAATGAATATTCAGCAGAAGCAAACAAACCTCTTTCTTTCTTCAGAGGTCTGCTAGTTCACGCATTAATGTAACAATTCCCTCATATAAAGATTTAATGGGTTTTGACAGTTTTATCCTCCAGTAGAAAGAAGTCTTTTCTTTGAAACTCGTTTATTGGCTGCCGAGAGACATCTGGTTGAGAGCTCACAGGCAAGAAAACTTTGTGTATTTTTTGTTTATGAAAACAGATCCATTGTGACGGCAAAACGAATGAGTCAAAGCTGCAACTGTAGGAGTATGTACCAGCTGGGACAACTCATTGAGCAGGAATGTCCAAGAAACCACAAGCAGCTCTTAGTTCAACAAGAGCCAAAAGATATAGTTTTCCCTGAAACAAAAAAAAAAAAACACAAAACAGAAGAAAATCACTAAGACTCAGATAGTGTGGTAATCCTTCCCCATTGCCTAGCAACTAACTGTTAGGCCACCATTTCCATGGCTAAAAGAAAAAAAAAATTGTGAATGAACTCTAAAAAATTTAAATAAAAAAAATAAATCCCTTTTCTAAAGAAAAATGTCACATCATCCTGTCTGACATATCCAGAGTGTGCTAGTTTGATGGTCTCCCTGCAAGCAGAAGTCAACAGTCCAGACATGTTGCAGCGCGCTGACAACATTATTCGTGCAGATCGGCACATCACGAGTCGGGAATTGTCCGTACAGCTTTCCGTCAGTAGAGGTAGCGCAATGGCAATTTTTGACTCTTTGGGATACTCAAAGGTGTGTGCAAGGCACACCACAACAGCTTACAGTATCTTAATGCCCACTGGCAGCTATCGCAGGGCGCTGCAACTTGTCTGGACTGGTGGCTGAGGCAGGACGCCCAGACCGTGGCCAATCTTCCAGTTCCATTTTACCACTTCCTGAAGCCTTTACTCTCTTCACCCATCGTCCAATGGTGCTCCTATCTACCGCAGAACTTCCATACACAGCACACAACCATTTGTGAATGTTTCTCACACTTTTTCTCCTCCACCAAGAATTCAATTACAGCTCATGGTTTGTACCGTGTGTCACTCACAGACACCATTTGAAGGATCACTACCGCCTCGCTATTTGTCGAAAGACTGTAAAATTACACACGTGTCCTTTGAAGTTCCAAGTTACTACCCTTTCAATTTCACACCTCTATCTTCATTCTGGACTGAGAAAAAAAACATATGGGGCATTACTTTCTGAGCAATCCTCATATATAGTTTAACAGATTTGTTATCTCTAGTCTCCATTCTTGTTACTTTGTGTATTTGTAACACGTAAACTGCTCCATTTAAGTTATAATATCTATTCATTCCATGTAAAACTGTTCCATGTAATGTTGAAATTCTGTTTTCTGTATACCGCATTGATCCTTGGGAACGTGGTATATAAGAATAAATAAAATTTGTTGATTCTCTAAATCTGTCCACCATGAATGCTATCTCCAATATTTTAAAGATCCAAATTAAAATTTTTGTTTTCAGATTTTCTCCATTAACCGACAGGGGGAACCTGTACCTTGGCAGATTGTAAGGGTGATGAAGTATTAAATTTATACCATATTCAAACAAATCTGCCCAATTCAAGTCCGACAATGAATTCTTTGTATGTCTTTTATAGTAACCGAACAAAGCTAAAAAGACCCCGAGAATGAAGGATAAAGAAAATTATAAGATTTGGGTAGTAGAGGAAGGGAGAGGAGAGCGAATCTCCCAACTACTCCAATAGTATAATTTACGTACAACTTGATACAAAATGTTCTCTTCTCATGAGTATTTACAGGATTGTAATTCTTTTACACATACTGTATCATCTTTAAAAGGCCTTGTGAAAACCCATCACATGAAAAGGGCAGTTCTGGAACATACATTGCAATTTCATTGTCTTAAATAGGAATTTATATCGTCCAAGCCTTGTTAATCTTCAGGGGATAAAGACACAACATAGGCCTTAATCTTCAGGGGATAAAGACACAACATAGGCCTTTGAAAATTTAAGTGTGATGTTGTGTCCAGTTTTTTGTATGGGCAAGCTAAAGTACATATTCTTGGAGGTCTGTCATCCCACCTGAATACCAGATGTGATCTCTAAGTGGGGAGGCCTTGTTAGAGTTGATTTTCAAAAATATGGCAGGAAGTTGTATAAGCAGGTTAGCTCACTGTGCTTAATGGATTATGGCCACCTAAAGGCATGCATAGGTTCATGATGCATATACAATTTGCAGGGCATAAAGATAAACTATTTCAAAGGGAGGGTTATGACTGTATGCCTGCAACTTAAAATTTACAAAAACGAACCCTTTTGCTGGCATACAAAATGCATATAAGGTGTGCCTCCATTTGAAACTGGTATCATATGCATCTACTTAGCCACATACCTAGCTATTGAAAAAACACAATTTATATGTTCGTTCTTTGTTTGAAAACTGAGGTCTCCAAGCACTTAAGTGCTCTCTTAAAAACGTGCCCATAAAATACCTGGCCCAAGATTAATGTTGAGCTTGTCTCAGCAAATTATTTCTCCACAGGCAGAGAGTGGGACAATCTTCATTTTAGGCATCTGTGATTAGATACTGGTTATATTTCCAAATGTTAATTTGATTATGTACATCATCCCCTTTGTACATCTTTCATTATCAGGGTCTGAGCATCAAACTGCTGCACAGAGCACAGAAAATAGAGCCTTTAATTGAAATAAATAAAAGAGAATGAGGAAAAGCAATAAAGATCCAAGAAAAAAAATACAATTCTATCTGTAATCTTACTGCATTACTGAATCTTACAGAATGTGGCCCATTTTCATATCCAGTTCTTTGCCCATTTCGGTAAGCAACCCCATTACATGCCAAACTAATTAAAACCTGAATTTTGAATGCCGTTTCTACCAATTCATTACACTAGCTCAGTATAAATAATAATCTGCTTGCTGGGAATATGTTTGTTTCCATGTTACTGTTCTTTTTAGTGTTGGCCTAATTTGGTTTTGCTGTAGGATTGTTAATACTTTTATCTTGTTTAAATTCTTGTACTGCATATTTAATGCACCTTTTGAGTGGCATTTTAGGAAGGACATCCCAGTCAACTTGGGGACATCCAGGGCAGAATGTGTTGAGAAACGCCAGGAACGTCTATGTATCGGCCTGATTTTAGTAACCGACATCCCTGCCAGTGGCCATATAGACATCCCCTTCAGGAAAAAGTGGGGCATGAACGTCCATCTCAAGCAAGCTAGCATAAGGGGATGTCCAGGGTATAGCAAAACAAACATATGCTTCTTCATTCCCCATCGGTGTCTGTTATTAACATGGAAAACATAGGGAACATGAGTGGTCCTCCTTCTCCACATCTTCAAGAGGAGTCTGACAAAACTAGCATTTTCCCAATGCCTATTCATGTCTTGTGGAGGAGTAGCCTAGTGGTTAGAGCAACTGCCTAGTACCCAGAAGATCAAAGGTTCAATTCCCACTGGCACTCTTATGACCTTGGGCAAGTCACTTCACCCTCCATTGCCTTGGAAGAAAAGGCCTGGAAATCTACTTCTGGTGATGCATTGCCAAGAAAACCCAGAGGCAGCTGGGTCACCAGGAGTCAGCACTGACTTGACAGCACTAAAAATTTCATGCCTTCAGCAGGTAAAAGCTTGGGTATGGCTGAAATAAAGCAAGGAACACTCCAGACACGCCTATTCCATGCCCCCATTCAGACTTGGACATCCTGCCCTGGGAACATCCACAGATCAGGCTTCCAAAATGGCTCTGGGAAGGTCTCCATGCTTTGGATGTGTGCATGAGCATTTTTAGAGATCCAAAGCATGAACAGGGTTTCTAAAATAACCTTTATCTTTAGCATAATGTGTCCTATGTTCTTATGTTTTTAATTTGTCATCATCCTGAATTTTACAGAAGGCTGGGTGATTCATGAGGCACGTTTGCTAAAAGGTTAACACAAGCTAACATCCACTGGTATTTGCTACATGCCGCTCCAGCATAGGAATAAATTGGGCTGCAGCAGCAGCACTTAGCACACACTAACTGATATTAACATGCCTCAGCAGTTAGAAGCAGGGCAAATGTGCATAGGTACTGCAATGGGGTGGGCTTAATGAACTTCTGATACCGCACAGCATTAACAAGTGGAAAGCTTGGAGCAGGGGAGGAAGGGGGATACAGAGGTTGGTTTGTTTGGTGCCCACAAACAAAAAAGGTTTTTTGCTGCCCTTGATGTAGGCAAGTTTGCCTTTTTTCACACCCTTCCCATGTTTAGCAATCATGTTTAAGAGCATCACAAATTTGGATTTTATGGGCAAAATGAGTCACTTTTTCCAGGTCTCAGCTCAGGGAGAACCAGGTATACAGCAAATTTCTCGCTTAGGTTTTGCCTGATGCAATGGGAGATGAAATGATTTACTCAAAGTCAGGTTTGCAGTGGGAGAAGTGGGATTTGAACTGTGGCTTCCCAACCACAGCCTGCTGCTCTAACCACTAGAACAGAGCTTCTCAACCTTTTTCATTCTGTGGTGAACTTCTGAATATGTTCAGTCCTTAGGGGCACACAAACCAAATTTTGCTTCATGATTCTCACTGCTCGGTCCCTGCCATCAGCAGAAGGGGAGCAGCGTTTTCTACCTGTGGATGCCTCATTCTGCCGGATGAGGCATCTCACATCTGAGACCAGCAGATCATGGACGATGGTAGGGCACCAGACTGAAGTCAGTGAAGGAGGCGCGCAGGTTAGGTTCCTTCCCATACCCTGGGGCTTAGGAGTGAGGTTTATTGCAGTCATGGTATGTGCAAAACTAACTCATATGGAGAAATTGCCCCATAAGACATGCTGCTGTCCTAGCAATGGGAAGGGAGAATACTAATAGTAAGCAATCAGTTCAGTTTGGTGGTTGGGGGAGGGGGGGATGAGGGGAGTCCATGGACTCTCTCCATGAGCAACTGCAGTAATCTACTCTCAAACTATACCTAAAAACACATTCTTTCAAATTTGCTACTACAAAAATATTTTGAGGTTCAATACAAAAGCCTCAGGGGTGGGTGGGTGTGTTCATTCTAAAAGATAATTATGCAGGGAAAAAAAATCAGGTTTAGCTAACAAAGTAGTCCTAAAATGCAAATTCTGAGTAGGAGATTGGAACCCAGTGCAAAATCTGACTTGACCTGAGCATCCGGCTTATTGCAGGTGGTTTACAGCTACTACTAGATCACACATTACAATCACTAACTTGAAAATAAAAGTTATGTGCCTACATCTAGGACAGAAGAGAAAGGGACAAGGGTTTGACTTTGATCTGGAGTACATGCTCCTGTCCTGTGGTCTAGAATGACAGGGGGGGGGGAGTGGATTAAAAGGCACGCTAGATCTACTTTGCTCTGTTCTCTCCTGGTCTGTTTTGCCTGGGAGAAGATGGGGCTGGAGCAGAAAAGCAGATGGCTATTTTCAGGGCTACTGTCCAACTGAGATGGGGCAAGCACTTCATGAGTCCATGCTTAGCCACATCTCTGGCTGTCACCACCAAGGTCTTTCCCAAGGCACACCAGTGCGACCCGGCATACTGGTTGAGAAGCAGTACAGTAGAATACAGCTCTTTTCACCCCAGAGTTACATGCTTATGTACTCTAGAACAATAGATTCATGAAAAAAAAATAAACTAAACTAATGTTATTATCTTTTCATTTTTATTTTGTTATACTTTATGTTAAGTTTTTTGTACCTTTTTTTTTGAATGTTTGTTATGGCAGGGGTCAACCTGCCTAGATAGAAACGTTTCCTTTTTGATCTTTTAAAAAGTGACTCTCATTGCCCAAATGTGTTTAACACACCTAAAATTGCAAAACACAACAATGTGAAGTGAATTAAAATACAGCCATCACTTAGTTTGAGATGTTATGAAACTCCTCTCAAGCAAAATATAAGTCTTTGGCTCTCCCTGTGGGCTATATAACTGAAGATCCCATCCAATGTCAGGGACAGATTCCTGTGTTTTGAGCCCAGTAAAAATGGTATGAGTTGTTCTTCCTGCGCTTCATCAATTATGGGGGCTTTAAGCTCAAAGTGTTGATCACTCACTGCAATGGTAGTAAATATATTGCTCATAAACAAAATAACTGTTGGATGTTCTTATAATGCCAGAAGAAAAACATAATAATGCCATGACGTCAATCAGAAGTTTTTGCTCCTTGGCCAAAAAAACTCAAGGAAGACTCCACCAATCTAGTTCTAAATTCAAACCATTAGGAGCAACCAATTTCAACCTAAAAAGCCAAGATTGTTCCACAGAGGTTTGGTTTATGAGCAATATATTTACTACCATTGCAGTGAGTGATCAACACTTTTTGTGAGCTTGAAGCTCATAATTGATGAAGCGCATGAAGAAAGAGCTCATACAATTTTTTACCTGGCTCAAAACACAGGACTTGTGTTCACTATCATTGGATGAGATCTTCAGTTATATAGCTCGCTAGGACAGCCAAAGACTTCTGTTTTGCTCATGAGAGGAGTTTCATACATCTCAAGCTAAGTGATGGCTTTATTTTAATTCATTTCACATTAAAACACCTAAATGTGCAAAGCACAAACACACACATTTGGGTGATAATTTCACCTTTTAAAAGAGCAAAATCTGAAAAAAATTTGTATCTTCACTGGTTGATCCCTGCCACAACAAACATTCCGACAAAAATAATATTTTTTTCTAGCTGTTTAGATTAGGTCTTACCTATGGATATCCAATCAATGAGGTATGAGCAAGGAGGATCAGATCTGTTCTTTGTGATCCAGCTAGATACTTGTGCCCTGCTTTGTCTACAATCAGGAGACAAGATTAAAAAAAAAAAAAAATGCAACACAGTGCACAAGCATCATCTATGACATCATCAGCTCGGTGGTGGTATATTCCATTACGACAGCTAGTTAATTCATCGCTATGTTTTGTTGCCTTGTTGGGAGGGGGGGGGAGTTTAAATCCAAATCATTACACATAAAAAAGTCATTCATCATACCACATTTTTCATTATTTTTTTTTTTTTTTTTTTTAAATAAGAGTGCTTCAAAATCACAAGTGCATTGGGCAACTCAAGCAGCCGAGCCACTGAGCCGAGGCTCAGTTTACAAAGTTCCATTGTGCAATCAAGGGTAAAGCATAGAGAGCTCTATTCAATAGAAAATGAGGCATGCAGAACTTTTGCTATTTTCCTCAAAGAATTTTTATGGCGTATTTAAGCCATGTGAGAAGTCTTTGATTAGAGTTCCTAATGCCCAGGTTATGTATTTCCACTTTCCACAGTTCTGCATGAGTCATGGGCGGAAGAGGAGACATATGCACACCGTATAAACAAGAAAATAAAAAGACAGAAAGGCAGCATGTGGCTGGAAAAAAATTCTTATGCAGTAGAGAAGGGACCAACCTGATTGGATCTAATAGTTGGCACTGTATACAATGTATAAAGAGCTTATTATGCCATAGCAAAGGTAGACATGTGACATCAACAATTAGGAATTGGGCATTGCCACGATTGTCACTCTGAGCACAGAACATACGATTTGCAATTCTTTTTGAAATTCATGAGAAGTTAGAGGCTTACATCAGAAAATTCACTGACTTGCCTTAGATTTTTGGAGAAAACGGGTGCCAATTTCTGTGCAATCTTTTCTTGAAAAAGCCAAGAAACTTGTGAATTGAGCAAAAAAGAAATGCCAACCACTTGACATCAGTGTTGTATCTAGAATCTCAAAGATGGACATTCGTGTTGCATACAAAAGCAAGGTCTGCAACCAAATTCTCTGTTTTTTGCCTTTGCCTATGATTTCCACCCATGAAACACACAGCAAGATCCAGATGTAAACAGGCATTCCTACTCTGCATACAACAGCCAGCACAAGATCCAATTGGTCATTATGAGTTTTGGTCTGATGCAGTATAGCATTCGGGGCTGGCACGACCCAATCAGCCAGCCAAACTTGGTGGCCGCCTAGAGCACCATCATTCCAGGGCACCATTGCAACTGCTGTTGCCCCACTCCGAGACCCACAGCAATAGCAATGGCATTTAAATGATAACACAGTACTTGGTCAAACTCTGGAGCTGCATTGCCGTTCCTTCTCTCTATGATCTGCTGCATTTGCCCCCTCCGATGCAGGAAGTCTGCGGCAGATCATAGAGAAGGAATGACAATCCAAGTCCAGAGAGTTCAGGATAGTGCTGCATTGCTCCCCCTGCAGGTCCCAGAGATGGGTGGCAGCGGCAACAATGGGGGTGGGGCTGCAACAGGAGGGCTGCAGGATTGAGGACCCATGTAGGATGCCTCATATCTTTGCATCTTATTTATTTATTTATTTTTTAATGCTTTTCTATACTGCACTATTTATCATCAGCGCGGTTTACAAGTAACATAAGTTGTGCAATGCAGAACAGTCTGACATTGGACTTACAATGAAGAGGGAAGATAAAACATGGTGAACAGGATACCAATTTGTACATAGTGTATATAGTTATTATGGTTTCCCATAATATTCGGTGGTAGTTACAAAAGCTCAATGGTGGCTATATAAATCTACATATTTCTATTGGTACTCCGTGGTTTGTTAGGGATGGTTGTAGTGAATGGATTAAGTGCACTAATTGTAGGTCGGAGGGGTTACTCTGTGTAATCTGCTATGGGTCGGGGTGAGGGTGTCTAGGTGACGTTGTCTGAAATGGAGAAGTGTTGCAGGAAGAGATGATGTTTGAGCGCCTTTCTGAACTGAGAGAAGTTGCTTATGACGCGGAGGTCTGGTGGGAGGGCGTTCCAGCAGGAGGGTGCATATAGTGCAAAGGCACATTTTCTTGTAGTCTTGGAGCATTCGGTGATGGCTTTTGGGAGAAGTATGGTATTGCAGGCAGTAGATCTCCTTGATCTGTTGAGGGGGGTAGGGTGTATAAGGTCTGAGATGGAGGTGGATGTGCTTCTATTAATTGCCTTAAATGTCATTGTTAAGGTCTTGAATGTGATTCTGTACTGTACCGGGAGCCAGTGTAGGTATTTGAGGATGGGGGTGATATGTTCACTTCTTGATGCTCCATAGAGTGTTCTGGCTGCAGCGTTCATCGCGAGCTGCAGGGGGTTTAGGGAGCTCTTAGGGAGGCCCAGCAGTATAGAGTTGGCATAATCAAAATGAGGCATTATTAGGGCTTGAAAGACTGTTCGGAAGTCATTTGGTTCTAGAATCCGTTTCATGTGGCGTAGTGTCTGAACTTTGTGGTAAATTGCCCTTACGGTATTGCCTATTTGGGAGTGCATGTTTAGGCACTGGTCAAGTGTTACACCAAGGTATCGAATCGTCATCTTGGAAATGAGTTCTGCATTGCGTACCTTGAGTGATGCGGGAGGGGCGAATGTCTGGTCTCTGCTGATGAAGAGAACCTCTGTCTTTTTGAGGTTTATTTTGAGTTTTTGCGTATGTAGCCAGTCTTCGACAGCATCGAAGCATGCTGAAAGCTGGGAGAGGTCTGGTTGCTCTGTGGATATTGGGGTGAACATTAGGACATCGTCAGCATATACCAGGCAATTAATGTTGAACGACCGGATGAGGTTGCAGATGGGTTGCATATAGATGTTAAACAATAGGGCTGAGAGTGACTATCCTTGAGGAACCCCTTTCTCTTGCGGGAATGGAATGGATGTGGAGGGACCAGAGCGAACAAGTTGCTATCTGTCGTTCAGATATGATGCGCACCAGGTGAGTGCACTTCCGTAGACACCCTTATCGGCAAGGCGGGATAAGAGTAACTTGTGGCTAACCAAGTCAAAGGCTGCTGCGATGTCGAGGAAGATGAGAGCAAAGCCTTGTCTGATATTGTCAATCCCAATTGTAAGGGTGTTAAATAGAGTTGTCAGCAAGGTTTCCACTCCGTGTGACTCTCTGAATCCGTGCTGGCAAGGGTCAAGGGGTGCGTTTGTTTCGATATGATGAGTTAGTTGCTGTTGGACTATTTTTTCCATGATTTTGGCTAGGAGGGGGATGCTTGATATTGGTCTGTAGGAGTCCATCTTTGCGGGGTCGAGCTTACTATTTTTCAGCAGCGGCCTTATTGATGTTTGCTTTAGGTTCTGAGGGAATGTTCCAGATAGGTGCTTCATTCCTATCAGTTTGGACAAAAAAAGGACTAAGTTCAGTCCATAGGGCTTTTATCAAGTGTGCAGGGCATGGGTCATTTGGTGCTGTGGTAGTATTTATGGTCGAGATGATTTCTTGGATATCCTTTACAGTTGGGGGGGGGAGAAGGAGGTAATATGTTGAGTATTTACTAGGGTTGATGGGGGGGGGAAAGAGGATGATGGGGGATATAGAGTTGATTGGCCAATAGGTTGAGAGCTTGAGGGAGTGGCAGCTTGGCTTGTTTTGGCTCGTAGATAATCAGCATATTTCTGTGGGTCTGGATGGTGCGATTGGCTGGGGAAAGGTTCCTTTGCCAAGGTTTTAACAAGATTGAAGAGCTCGTGGGGTTTGTTTATGGATCATTGCAAGATCTCTGTGTGGTACTGTTTCATTCTCGTGGATGCAGCCGTTCTATGGGCATCTAGATGGGCGGTGTAAGCTTCTTGGTTTTCGGTTGTCCTTGATCGGCGCCATTGTCTCTCGAGCTGTCTGAGTTGACGGAGAGATGCCGTTAGATCGGGTGAATACCAGGATGCCTTCTTCCTTCTGCTGGGCATTTTATTGCTGGAGGGGGTGTCAATTACAGCATTGAGGCTCTCGTTCCATAAGGATAGCATGTCATAGAAGTTTCGTTCTGGAGGTTCTAGGAGAGGGTGTGCTCTCTCAAGGATCTCTTCTTTGTTGAATGGACGATAGCATCTGGCGTTTGATGTGGTTAGTTCATCTGGGGTGGGGAGGCAGTTGGCATTAAGTGATAGGGCATTGAGAATCTGATTAGATTGTGATCAGACCAGGGGACTGAGCTTAGTGAGAGATTTATCTTGTGCATGTAACGGGTGGCTACCTGTGGGGCAAAAATAAGATCAAGTATGTTTCCCTTGATATGAGTGGGGAAGTCAACCAGTTGGGTATATCCTAATGCTTTAAGGGTGTCGAAGAAGGCCTCGGATTGGGTGTCTTGAAGGGCAGGGAGGTTGAAATCACCCAACACCCAGTTTGCTGTACGTGGATTGATGAGGTTGCAGGCAAGGTCAATGATTAAGGAGAGGTCATCAGGAGCTGGGGAAGGTGCTCTGTATAGCAAGTTGATGGTGCAGTGTTTGTTTGCTATGGAGATGTAATCGAGGTGAGGGGTGCTATTGGAGGTGATTGACTGAAATTGTAGGTTATCTTTGGTCAGGATAAGTGTTCCTCCTCCTTTTCGGTCAGTTCTGTGACATGTGTGAATGGAGAAATTAGGGGGCACATACTGATGGAGGAGAACAGTCTGAGGCTGACATCCATGTTTCAGTAACGCATAAGATATCGAGATTGTGGGTGGCTAGTAAGTCGGTTATGGCTGGCCATTTCTTACGGATGGAACAGACATTTATGAGAGCACATTTAAGGTCACAGGGAGGGGTGTATGTCCCATGCTGTGGGGGGTGGGACTGTTGTAGTGCGATATAGATGAGGTGTGGGTACGGCCTGTGTCCAGACCTCTGTCTGGTGATGGGGGTTGCATGGTGTCTTCTCCATGAACCATGTAGAATTGGGATGGGGTTTTGGGAGGAAATAAGGGCTTGCGAGCCGTGCATCAGAGCAAGTATCATCTGCCCTTATGGCAGTTCTTATACAAGCTGAAAAGCTATTCAAGTAAGAACAAGGAGCCAGTACCACAAGCTGCCCTTATCTGAGCAAATTCATAGTGGCTGTAACTGACCTAGCACGAGATCACTCCTATTTGTGGAGGATAATTTCATAACAGAGCACCTGTTAAAAGTGCGTTCCCGCAAGCATACTTGGCTTTATAAAATAAGGCGTAAGTGTGAAAGTACACATGTTTTAAGGCATGATGACTTATACCAGCCCTAGAACTGGTATAAAGATCACACCTTCTACATGCAAGTACCCATGTAAATTAAGGACTTTTGCATGCTCAAAGTATGTTTGATGTAAACAAGGCAGCTTCTTATAAAGCGTGAAGGCCAAATTCATTTTCTGAAGGAGTTTTAGCCTAGTGTTTTAGAGAGAAAAAGTGCCTTATAGAATAATGGTGTCTGTATCCAGTGTGCAGGGCCATCCAGAGTTGGTTCAATGTGTTGATGCCCTAGGCAAGCCTTAAGCGTCATAACCCCCCCCCCCCCCCCCCCCCCCCCCCGACTGTCAAAATCTGTTTAGCTTTGAAAGCCCTGCTCTCTACGCCCCTCTATCTCCCCCAAAGTTGCTGCCCTAGACAGCCTCTTAGTTTGTTTGATGGCTGTGCCAGTCTGCTTCTCCCCCACCCTCATTATAACTTTTGAACTGTTCATCTAATTTCTGCCACAGATGGAGCATCGGTGACCCCGAGGCACACACATTTCATCCACCCCTGTTGCCCCCAACTTTTAATATTGCCATTTCTTTTTCTTTCCTACTATAAAACAAGCTGGTTTGGTTCACTTGCAATCTTATTGGTGCTCAAAGCACATTGTGATGTCAAAAGCTGCCTTACCATAGGTCACAACCATTTGCAAAATTCTGTACTGAAGTAGTAGTAATAAGGCTCAAAGACGTTGTGAGCAAAAATCAAATAAAAAGGTATTTAGTACCGCCGACTAGTTTTTAAGAGCTATGATGCCATCATTGGATAATTAAAGAAACAGAACATTTGCACATTTTAAATAGTAGAGTATCAATGAGACCTTAGGCTGTCTACATATGTTGTTGCTCAGACAAGGGAAAGTAAGGCATGTTGAGCTAGGGTTACCAACTGGCTTCAGATGCACCCAACAGGCTCGTTCCCATCCTGGGTCTGCCCATTGCATGCAGGGATGTGTCGTTTGCGTTTCTTAAAGAGTGCAATAGAGAAATCAGAACTACATGTTACTACATGCAGTGGGGTAAACCCAGGACTATATTAAGTCTGGTGCATCTCTAGAGCCAGTTGGCAACCCTAGCTGAGAGAGAGAGAGAGAGAGAGGTGACTGACAGAAAAGCTGTAGAGTACAAAACAACTCTATAACCGTATCTGATCATGAGTGGTAGAGGCCCTTTACTGTCAGCCACCTCTGTCTCCCCCCCTCCCCCCCAAGCTTGTCCATTATTTAGTTATAACAGCATATGCCTAGCTGACTTGGTACTATTTAAACCCACTACAAACTACACTGTTTCATCCTTGACCTAATGAAGAAAACACAGATTTTGATAAGGGTGTAGCTTGCATTTCTAGGGCCCACCCCCCCCCCCCCCCTTCATGTCCAGGATCTGATCTCTCCTTCCCTAACTCCATCCCCCACCCCCCACCAGCTCTGCTGCAGTGAGTACTACTCTACTACTCTTGGCCGTTATTAGCTTTAAGCCATGCTTTGCAGAAAGGAACTCTAGTGCAAGCCTTATAGTCTTGCAAGACTTGTACCAGCCTTCTGGCCTGCAGCACAGTGCAAGCTTAATGCTAATAAGATCTGAGCCATGCACAGGTAGTGGAGAAGTGCTCGAGGCATCTTTTGGCTCACCCCACAAACATCTGTGCCTCCTTCTGTGGTTACCACACTTACCAAGTTGCTTTTGCCCTAGATCTTGAAAGATAACCACAGATTTACTTAGTCCAATAATATCTCCTACAACTTGTTTATTGACCCCGATTTCCACATATTCGAGTGGATTAACATGGCAACCATAGTACTTCATACCAAAGCTAGAAATGTGGGCACCATGAGATGTTCACATCTTATTTTGTAATGGATATCTTGCTAGTTACTAACGCAACCCCCTTAGTAATGTCTAATTACAATAAAATAAAAAAACGGTCTGATTTGTGTTTCTACAAAATCAGACTTGTTACCATGCCAATAGCATAAGAAGCATTCAAGTTTTAGTAATTAGCAAATATACTATTATTATCTTCAATTACTCACAGAGTATAATTTAGCAAATCATCTAAATGTGTATGAATCTGGAAATCCTCAGGAAGGGAACAAGAGACAGAGTTCAAGGATGCCATCTGGCCCCAAGACACCAAACCCCAGGACTCAATCTCTTCAAATCAACGATGCAAGCGTAGCTATGAATTGGCCTGTATCACATGATGCTGTGAAGATTTCACAATGTATGCACTAACCCATGTTAGAACCAGAATAATCCTCTGTTATCTGCTGCTTGTGCCACAGGTTGTGCATCAGGCTTTAAAGCTCACAGCACCAAGATAATGCTAAATGCATACGGCAGTGCTCCAGCGCCCGTGTGAAACTAAATTCAGTCACTGCCGTGCACTGCATTCTGCGCTTTTCCCACGGACATGCACCACCTCCAGGAAATATAGCCAGTTACAACAGGATTCAGGGGGACCTAATGCAAGGAGATAGGAGAATCAACAATGCAGAGGCTCTCTTCCTCCCAGCCCTCCATCACATTCCCTAGATATATTCTTCCCCTCCCCTAAATAAGGGTATAGCAGGAAAGTCAAGAGAAACCAAGCAATGGTAGATCTCATGATTTCGGTACATATACAGACATTTGCTATGTCAACCCCATGAGAAAATATAACTTACAAGTTAATATTGTCAACCATTGATTAACTACTGAAACATCATGTTCTGAAACTGATGAATAAAATTGGACTATAGTGGATCGTCCCCGAGATATTTCACAGTAATATTAGCAATGCCCCAAGTGCCGATATCGGTGTGTAAAACAGTGTTTATAAAGCTGCTGCAAACCGAAATCCCAGACTGGAAAGAATGAAAGAATAGATCAGAGACAAACCTTTCCTGCCAAAATTATTTAAAAGAGACTAGGGACTATCAAGATACAACCATACTGTATAGCAAGTGTTAGCTCAATAGGACCGATATCTGAAGAGGTGACCACCAATGTACCAGATATTTACAGCAAGTGTTTATGTTTTTTTCAACTCAGCTGTCATGGGCATGCGAGAAGTGCCGATTCTCACAATGTTCGCCATGTCTGAGCGACTATAGTGACAAGTGTTCCTTCTCTTTAAAGCATCTGCTATATTCATATATTTTTCACAGCATCTATTACTTGTGCATCCCTATGGATGTTTTTGGGCTACAGCATTTGTGCTGCAATAATTGACATAGACCTGTTGGAATGATAGACACTCGTCTGCATAATTAAAAAAAAAAACACATTAAAATTGAACTGATTATTTCAGTAGTTACCTATTAACAAAAGTTGTGAATATCTAGCACATTGGGACTGGTGGTTGAAGAGGTGACCACCATCAAGCTATAGCTTGTAGACAATGTGATCCTAATGGTCCCTAGTCACTTTTTGAATTAATTTTGACGAGAGGCTCATTTGTAACTATTGTATAAAACTGCAGCAGGCATACATGTACTTTTACGTAACATGAAGAAATTGATCTCAGACAAAAGAATTCCCAGCAAACCACAGAGATTCTCTTAATCTTAGCGTCAAACTTCTCCCTCTAACACTATGAAACTGAATATTAAGAGACTATCATAAGCCAAAGCACCATCATCTGGTCTCTGATGGTGCTTTGGCTTATAGATTAAGGGGGTCATTCTGAGTCCCATTTAGCAGGGATGTACATCTGGTTTGGACGTACATCCCCACTATACACCTGGGGCCGATTACCGCTGCAGAGCTCCCCGCATGTACAGAGGAGATGTGCTTGGAGCTCTGTACAGGGGCAGGTGAGGCAGGCCGGAGGCAGGGTGCTCAACCCAGATGACCAGGGCCGATTCAGATAGCAGCCCTGTACGTATGGGGGTTAGAAGGGAAAAAATTATTCCACCTCCAAGGTGGAATAAGTTCCCCCGAAGACTGCGGCGACCAGTGGTGGGACACAGCATAGAGGCAAGGAGGTGGCAGGGGAGGTTCCCTGCAGCCCAATCCCAGCAGGTCTGATCATGGGTCAGACAGCAGGGAAATCAGGCTTACCATCTCTGCGGTGGATTTGGGCTCCTGCATGGCATCCTGGTGCCATGGCAATGGGACACCATGGCACCAAGGCTCAAGGCGGGTGCTGCGACCAGGTTAGACAGGGAGTTGGCTGGACATCTGGGCCCTCAGAATCATGTCCAGGCCCTCTGCACCCAATTCTGATCCCACAGGGACATCTTGCTCCCACAGGTTCAGAATCAGGTGCAAATCCAGCCCATCCCGATTTCTGAATGTCCAGACGGGCCCTGACCTGAATTGGCCTCAAAATGTTTTCACACTGTTTTAGCTGTAGTTTCTGATGGTCTCTTAATATTCAGCTTCATCGTGTTAGAGGGAGAGGTTTGTGGCAATAAGGTATTAGAAAATCTCTGTACTTTTATGTGGCCATTGCTGGGGGCACAGTCTGAGCACAGCACGGGTGGAGCTGCTAAGTACGCACATTGATTGCAAGGCGCATTAATCTACATGTACTCTACGAGTGGACACATACACCCATTCTCAAACAGGCATAATGTCTGCACACCTTCAATCTAGGCACAATTGCTGCAGGATTTGCACTAGTATTTTATAAAGACAGAGCTAAAAATAAGCACCTTATTAGAAAATTATACTCCTGTCAAAGGTATATTAATGATCTTAAAGATGTAATGTTTAAACGAACACTAGAAGTCGCATGACTGAATCTAAGTATGCCTTATATAACAGTACTGTATACCGCTGTATATATCACAATGCTAATTCAACTAAGATGTTATAGAAAGATCTCACAAGTACACCAGACTTTCAGAAGAAAACGTGCTTAGGATCTGCTCTTAATATCCCTTCCAGTGTCTCTTTCTTTAAAACAGTCTTGGGTCGGAGGAAGTGATGTCACCGAAGCCGATGGCGGCTTGAAAGAGCTGCTCCGGCGCTGACCCAGCCAAAACGCCCTAAAATAATTACCTCGGAGGCGGTCAGTGGAGCAAACGGGCGCTGAAAGCAGGCAGGAAGTGCCGGGACCGCTGAAACGCCGGCGGCCACCGCATTACTTCGGCAGCGGTGTGAGGCAACACCGGGAGAGTGCCGCGGCAGCGTGGTGGGCTGAAAATGGCGCCCGGAGGCAGCGTGGGGGTGGCGAAAGCAGCAGGCGGACGTTAAGGGCCTGCACATCCGACGGCGCTGCACCTCCCCAGCGTGAGAACACAAAAAGATCCTGAGGGCTGGAGGTGAGCTGGAGTGCGGAGATTAGCAGCAGGAGGGGAGCAGGACTGCTGCATACAAAGAAGCTGGAGGGGCTGTGGAGCGTAGCCCAGCCGATGTGTGCAGGCTGAGGAGACTGCGGGTAAGCAGGGGGACGCCAGAGAGAGCGCTGGGCCTGGTGTGAGGGCACGGAGAAGAGCCGGAGGAAGTTGGCTGCCTGAGCTAGGACAGCACGGTGCTGAGGAGGCTACAAGAGAGTTTTGAAAATCTGCAAAAAAAGGGTGGGTGAGCCCCCCTACTGGGAAAGCTGTGCTGACCTTGGCAGGGGTTGCTGGCACAGAGATGACCACCAGACGCAAAGCGGCAGATATCCGAGACTATGCGTGCCCGTGGGCGCACGGTGGGAAAGGCGAAGTTGGGCAGCTGGAGAATAAAAAGCTCCCTGAGGCGCTAGGAGAGCGAGGTGGAGTAGGAGCCCTGGAGAATGTAAAAACCCCAGGAATGGATCCTTCGCAGCATGTCACGAGAGCGGAGCTTAGAGACTGGTTTCTCGAAATCAAAAATGAAGTGCAATCCGTGAAGAGTGAGTTGAACGCAGTGCTGGGCCCCCTGAAAGAAGAGGTTGGAGAGTTGGTGTGTAGAATGGGGGACCACGAGAACCGGCTGCAAGAGATTGAGCTACATCAGGAAGAAGAGACACAAAGATCGGGGAAGTTGGGGTCGCAGTATGAGACTCTGTTATACAAGCTGGAAGATCTGGAAAATCGTTCCCGACGCAATAATCTGAGACTCCGGGGAATACTTGAGGAGACAGAGTTTCAGGACAGCGAGAAGGTTGCCCGATCAGTCTGCTTGGAGGCCTTACGTTTGGGCGGTGAGGAGGTGGCTGCAACGGACTTACAACTTGAGAGGGCCCACCGAGCCCTGGGGAAGCCAGTGGGCAATAAACCCCGCGATATAATCATCTGTCTGGCCCGTTATAAAACCAAGGAGAAAATTGTTAGCAAAACCAGGCGAGGAGGAGCCCTCATGTGGCAGGGCTACCCGGTGCACATTTATGAAGACCTTTCTGCAGGCACGTTGCAGAGGCGGAGGGCCATGCAGCCAGTTACACAAATATTGCGGAGAGAGGACATTAAATACCGGTGGCTCCATCCTTTTGGACTATCGTTCACCTATAAAGGGCGGACATGGCGGACGCAGACCCCGGAGGAGGCACTGAAGGCTCTCCGGGGCGCGGGCCTGAGCACCCAGGGGGCAGACCTGGGGGCGGCCTCTTCCCTTGGAGGGCCTCAGGGGCAGAGGGGAAGCAGCCCAGAGAGCAAAAGAGTCCGATCGCCGCGACTTGGGTGAGAGCTGCAAGAGGGCCAGCGGATGGAAGACACTTGAAGCAACTTGTGGACTGCTCATATGCTGGTATAAGTGCTGAAGAGTGGTGGAGAAATGTTGTCTTTAAGAATGTTTATATGTAATATTTAGGGATGGTTGTGTAAAGTCATTGGGGGAGAAGAGGGAGGGGGAGGAGGTGAGGCGGGGGGAGAGGGGGCGGACGTAGGTGGTGGGGAGGGGGGCAGTGGGTGGTAAGGTGGATGAGCACTGGGTGGGGGTATCAGAGAGGGTGGGAGGGGGGGGAGAGAAGCAAGGACGTAGGAGGGTGTGAGAAGAGGGAAGGGGGGGAGAAGGTACGGGCGAAAGGAGGGGGGTGAGCGGGATGGTGGTGGGTGGGAGGTAGGGGGGTGTGAAGGCGTAAGGCTGGGGAAGGCTAGGGACGCACTACTCCTGAGTTATCCTCTGGAGGCGACGGAGGATGGGGATGGGATGGGGAGGGAGGGGGGGAGGGGGTGTGAGGGCCAGAGGAGGTTGAAAGAGGTGCGAGGTAAGAGAGGGGGGAGGGAGGGGGGGACCAGGGGGCGGGAAGGCGGGAGGGGGGTATGGGAAGCGTAGAATGATAAGTGTCATGACCTTAAATGTGAAGGGCCTGCGAACATGCCAGAAACGTCAGTTGGTGGGGAGAGAGGGTAAAAGAATGGGGGCCGACATTTTGTGTATACAAGAAACGCATCTGCAGGTGGGGCAGGAGTATTTGTTGGAATCTAGGCACTACCCCAAGGTGGTTCTGGCGGGTCAGAGAATGAATTCTAGGAAAGGGGGGGTGGGCATTTTGGTGGGGGGGAGTATCATTCTAAGGTGAAAGAAGTTAGACGGGGGAAAGGAGGGAGATGGGTGGGGGTCTTAGTACAAATTGAAGAGGAGGAGGTCTGGGTGATCAGTTTGTATGGTCCTAATGAAAGGCAGGGGGAGATGTACGCGCAACTCTTGCAGGAGTTGGAAGGACTTGGGGGCACTCCCATAATCATGGGGGGAGATTTTAATTTGACGTGTAATCCCAGAATTGATACCAGTGGGGGGCAGGGGGGAGGAGGAAGGGGGGATAGACGAAGTTTGAATGCCCTGAGAGAACGTCTGGGTTTGGTGGATTTGTGGAGAAGTTGGCATCCGGGGGAACGGCAGTATACTTATTATTCCCCAGTGCATTGCTCTTATAGTAGGTTGGACATGATTTGGGGGGGGGGGGGGGGGATCTGGTTAGATAGAGTAAAGGAGGTGGAACACGGTCAGATCACTTGGTCAGATCATGCCCCAGTGAGTGTACGCTTTGATGTAGGAGGGAGAGAGGACAGTTTAAAATTCTGGAGACTTAATGATTCCCTGTTGGAGGAGGAGAAGCACGTGGGGCAGCTTAAGGCTCAAATAGCGGAATATCTCCGGCTAAATGACACGGGGGAGGTGTCTATGGGAGTGCTATGGGATGGTTTAAAGGCGGTGATTAGGGGTCAGCTGGTTAGGTTGGGGGCGCGGGTAAAGCATGAAAAAGGGGCCAGGGAAAGTGACCTACTGCATCAGTTGCAGAGCTTGGAGGGGGTACATCAGATGGTGGCAGATCCTGGTACCCTTACGGAGATACAAAGGGTGAGAGGGGAGTTGAGTAAATTGCAGGCCCAAGAGATAGCTTTTCAATTGGCGATCTTGAAGCAGGCCCACTTTGAAGGTGGGAATCGGGCAGGGAAGGTATTAGCCAGTCGCTTGAAGGGGCGGCGGCAAGCGGGACATGTGGTGGGCATTAGGGGCACTAAAGGTGAGTGGGTTCAAAACTCCAAGGGAATTAGGGGGGTGTTTCGGGAGTATTATCGGACTCTGTATGAAAGTGAACTGGAGGGGGGCGAGGAGGACACTGCGGAGTTTCTGGAGGACTGTGGTCTGCCACAGGTGACGGAGGAGGAACGGGAGCAGCTGGGGCGGGAGATCCAGGAGGAGGAGGTGCGGAGGGCCATTAGCACGTTGAAATTGGGAAAGGCGCCAGGGTTGGATGGGTACACGGCAAAATTTTATAAGGTCCTGTCGGAACAGATTACGCCTGTATTTACCAAGGTAGTTAATAGGGTGCTCCAGGGGGAGGGCCTCCCGCGCACAATGGCGGAGGCCGGTTATAACGGTCTTGCCAAAACCAGGCAAGGATAAGGGGGTATGTGGTTCGTATCGGCCCATCTCTTTAATAAATTTGGATGCAAAGATAATGGCAAAAATCTTAGCCAATCGTATCCAGGATGTGGTGCCGCATCTGATCCACCCGGACCAGACGGGCTTTGTGAAGGGGCGTCAGGGTAGCGACAATGTGCGGAAGATTTTGAATATCATGTAGCAGCTCCAGCGTACTAAGCAAGAGGCAGTGTTAATCACCGTAGATGCGGAAAAGGCTTTCGACCGGGTGGAGTGGGCTTTTATGTTTCAGGTTTTGGAAAAAAATGGGGTTTGGAGGGAAGTCTGTCAGCTGGATCAGAGCTCTATATCAGGGTCCGAGCGCTAGAGTTCGGGTTAATGGGGGGTACTCGGAGAGTTTTGAGCTACATAGAGGTACCAGACAGGGTTGCCCGCTGTCACCCTTGTTGTTTGCCTTGGCTATAGAGCCGTTGGCGGCCTATATTAGGCGTATGAAGGACATTAAGGGGGTACAGATAGGGGGGCGGGAGGAAAAGATTGGCCTTTTTGCAGATGACGTCGTCTTTACACTGACGCAACCGCTTACAACGCTACCAGTGCTACTGACGGCTATACAACGGTATAGCCGCTTGGCGGGCTATAAAATTAATCCAGGGAAAACGGAACTGCTGGGTTTCAATTTGGCGCCCAGGGTGGAAGAGAGCCTATGGCACCACTTTAAATTTAGGTGGGTGGAGGGGAGTTTTCGGTATCTGGGGATCCAGTTGGGGACCCCTCTACTTAAGATTAAGCAATGGAATTATCAGGGGTTGGTCGAGACTTTAAGGCAGGATTTATCAAGGTGGAGGGGGCTGTATTTGTCCTGGATGGGGCGTATTGCAGTAGTCAAAATGAATGTCCTTCCAAGGTTGCTATTTGTTTATATGTCCCTTCCGTATAGATTGGTTGGTAAAGAAATAGCTAGGATGCAAAAACTGCTACTGCAATTTATTTGGGATGGCAAACGACCTAAAGTCGCCAGGGCGACCATGTATAGGCCTAAAATGGAGGGGGGTTGGGAGTCCCATCATTGCTCCGGTATTATGAAGCGGCGCAGCTTCGGGCCCTATTTGCTTGGAAGGAGGGGGTGGAGAGGCCTGGGTGGGTGGAGATGGAGGGGGAGGGGGAGGGGGGTGACAGAGTTGGGAGGTTGGATCTGGGACCCCGGGGGGGGTGGGAAGCGGATAGGAGAAGAGAATCCCTACAGAGAGCTAACTAGACAGGTTTGGCGGAAATGGAAGGGGCACTTGTTAGGGGAGAGGCAATATTCTCGAGAAACCCCAATACAGATAGCAATGAAGGGTAGGATGGGGGAGGAGGCCGGGGTGTTTAGGAGGTGGGGGGAGAAAGGGTTGCGGAAGTTGGGGCAATTGGTGGGAGTTGGGGGGCGGATTAGGAGCTTTGAGGAGTTGCAGCAGGAGTATTGGTTGGAGAGGCAAGATAGATATGCTTATGTTAGCTTATGGTACTGGCTTCAGAGGCAGGAAGTGAAGCAAGACCTGCTGGCGAAACCTGCGCCCTTTGAGGAGATGATGGGGGAAATGGGGATGCCCACTAGGATCATATCGAAGTTGTATAAAATCCTGGGGGAATCCGAGCAAGGGAGCATACGGGGCCAGACGCAGTGGGAGGAAGACCTGGGGGGGCAGTGGGACGGTGAGAGGTGGGACAGAATTTATATCAGGACTCATAAATTGGCACCGGGGACAGCAATGCTAGAAAACAGCTATAAGCTCAGGCTCAGAATGTATTGGACCCCGGTGTGGCTCCACGCATTATACCCTGCGAGTTCGGATCAGTGTTGGAAGGAGTGTGGGGCTCGAGGGGATTTGCTGCATATGGTGTGGGGATGTCCGGTAGTTCAGGAATACTGGAGGGGGGTGGAAAGACTTACGGAAACCATCACAGGGGTCCCGGTCAGCTTTACCCCTAGTATGGTGATATTGAATGACGGGGGGACGGGTGAAGGTGGGAGGGACAGGGGGAGGCTACAGGGGTACTGTGTCATTGCAGGGCGGATGTGTCTCTTTCGCTGGTGGAAGAAACAGGATGTTCCCCCTTTAGCGGAGGTAGTGGGGCGAATGGAGCAGCTTTGGGGGTACTGCGCAATAGAAGCTCATCGAAAGCATACGGTTCCACGATATAATAAGGTGTGGGAACGTTATGAACACTGGAGGGCAGAGAGGGGGGGGGGGATTAGAGGGCGGATGGGGGGGGGGTGAGAAGGCTCGGTTCACTGGAGGGGGTAGGGTTAGAGGGTTTATACTATGCCCCACCATATTCATATATACTCTTGGAAGGATCCTGGAGGTGGTGATCCTGTTTTGCATATAAGGTCACCTGGGCCAGAACGGGTGGCTCCTGACCCGGCTATAGTTGAGGCCTATGTGGACAGGGGATCTCGCCAGCTGGCGGTCTGGGTGAAGGTGGCGATTCGCAGTAAGCGGATGGCGGGTAGGGGGAGGGGGCGGAGGTGGGGGGGAGTGCGGGATTGGGGGGGGGGGAGTGGGGCATTTGGGTTAGGTAAGCTGGGGGGTTCCTATGGGGAGATTTTCTGCCTGGTGAGTGGAAGGGGGGTCAGTAGAATGGGGGAGGGGGGGTGGGGGGCGTTGAGACTGTATGTGTGGATTACTGTTCCTTGTTGTACGCAGGGGGGGGTTAACTTTATCATGTATAAGTTGTGTAAAGGGTACTCGGGGGGGGGGGGTGTATGGGGGTAAGATGGAAAATATATGGGGAAGCACTAGGAACTGGGGCCTCTCCCAATAGTTACTGTTAAGGATGTTCAGAATGTATATTGGTGGGTTTGTGGGGAGATTCATGGTTTACGTTGTGTATTGTGTGCTGTGTTGTGTGCTAATAAAAAAAGTTAAAATATAAAAAAATAAAAAAAAAAACAGTCTTGGGTCAATATTTAAGCACCACTGTATGTATATTCTGTACCCCTAGCCACATAACAAGTGGCACAGACTATATATATATATATATATATATATCTCCATCCATTTTACTAATGTGCAGCAATGGTTTCCACGTTTAATGCAAATAATTAACATGCAGTTAGGTGCAAAGCCTCCATGGTAACTGTTAAGGGCATGACCAACACATTTCCAACAATTACCATAAGAAATGCCATAGTGGGTCAGACTAAGGCCCATCAATCCCAGTATCCCCTTTCCAAGAGTGGTCCATCCAGCTCACAAGTACAGTACCTGGCAGGTTCCCAAAAACGCTTGTCCTGGGGAAAGCGGTAGATTTTCCAGGTCCTCTACTAGTGGTTTATGGACCTTTCTTCACCTTTTTCTTAAGCCCAGCTACAATAACAGCTTTTTACTACATCCTCCGGTAAATTCCAGAGTTTGATTATGCATTTGAGTGAAAAAATGTTTTCTCTTTGTTTTAAAATGGGTTACGTTGTAGCTTCATTGCGTGCCCCCTAGTCTTTCTACCATAGAGACTTGTCCCATCCCATGTGCTGGACACAGGCACAGTCGATATGGGTGCGCATACCGACACCAACTGAAGTGACGGTAATGGCACTTGTGGTAATCACAATATTGCCAGCATGCGGCAATTGACCCCACCGTAACTGCAATGTGCTCTCCACACCCACTCTCCTCTCCTAACCCGCAGTCCTCAACCCCATCTACAATGTGTGATTACCGTGGAAGTGAATGGTCACGGCAGAGAGGTAACATTTGCTGTGGGCCGTGCTAACAGTTACTGCACCCTAAAATGCACATGAACCACACAGCATACTTTAGTAAAAGGGCCCCACAGTGTGGTCAGTGCTGGAGTTACCCAGAGAGCAGTCATATTCAGTCCACTCACTGGAGAAACTGAGGACAGCAAAACTGGGAAGTGAATATGGATCCTCTATGGATGACTCAGGGGTTGAATAGAGGTGGGGTAATCTCAATAGCCATCTAGTTAGCAGCGATATTCAAACCACATAGTAGCAGGACACGTCTATGGCTGTCCTAATTTTGTGTAGTTTTGCTATTCAGTTAGTGGCTGAATTTCACTGCTAACTGCATAGCAATATCTCCAGTTAACAAATCCAGATAGGCTCAGACTCTCAATATCCAGTGTTAAATCAAGCAGCAGCGGTCTGGCACTTTAAAGGTGCAGACTACTGACAATGAATATCAACCCCTTTGTTTTCAATAAAACAGTCCTCAGCTCTGGCCATTCCTCATCTGGACCTCTTACCCCCCACCCCCCAGCCAAAAAAATAAACCAGTGCCACGCTTTAAACCATACTGACATTTTATTTTTGGCTTTTCTTCCACTTTTCTTAAAGGCAAGATCAGAGAGGCTATTGCCAAAATTTTTTTTTAAAAAAATCATCTTTTCCATTTCCTGAAAAAGGAGCCAAATGAGGAAAATTGCAAACATAAGCTTTAGTATGTTAGATGCAAGGCATTGATAAAGTAGGCAAATAGAATTTGAAAAAAAGCGTGCCAAGGAAGCAAAAACAGAAAATAAAAACTTTTCAAGTGTATTTGCAGCAAAAAAACCACACATCTGCAATAGTCGGGTGGACCATTGGATGATAGATGGGTAAAAGGGCCGCTAAGTGAGAACAAGGCCATAGCAGAGGAACTGAATGAATTCTTTGCTTTGGTCTTTACTGAAGATGTAGGGAAGTTACCCATGCCTGAAATGGTATATAAAAAGGTTATGCATTGGAAGAAATTAAAAATAGTGAAGAAACCCCCCCAAAACAGGAAGATGTATTTCAACTATTTGATAATTTGAAGAATAGCAAATCACCTGGACCAGATGGTATACATCCAAGGGTGTTGAAAGAAATAGAAGGCCGCGGGGCATAGTCCCCGATGGCCACCATAACCAGGGAGCGGCTGGTGCAGATCCCCACGGGAGAAGAGAGATGATGTGGGGTCGCACGGGCGTGCTTTGAGCAGCCACGCGGCATCATTTAAATTGATTGGCCCCGCGGCATGATTGAAAGCTGCGGGAGCCAATGAGGTCTGTCCAGGGAGACGGAGAAGAGCGAAGGACTGGGGGAGGTCAGGTGGGGGGGCAGTGTGCAGCCAGACTGGAGAGCTGGATTGCTGCCAGTGCACCGTCAGGCAGTCTTCGAGAAACTTTTTCCTTCAGAGTGCTCCGGAGAGTTGGGTGTTGAGGACGGTGGCTACGGTGCGGTGGGGCCGACAGAGTTAAAGGCCAGCAGAGGCTGGGTGTCTCGAGCTGGAGGAGAGCGGTCGGGGAGCACGTGTGGAGGCAGCGTCTTCAGGTCATGGCGGGAAACGAACAGGCAAGGTTCGTGGTGGTGGAGTAAGACAAATAAAGTACAATAGAAGGAGTAGGGACAGAGGTGTTAGCTTGGGGAAATGCCTGCTCGGAAGGGAAAAGGTGGTCGTGCAGGAAGGGTTGGCAGGTTGGAGGCCATGGGGAGACAAAACAATATGTCTCAGCAAGGGCTGAGTGATTTTCCAGGTTTGGGGGGGGGGGGTCAGGAGTGATGCCAGGGGTAGGAGGGGTGGAAGGGATACTGTAGGGGAGGGGACTGGTAATTTGCCGTGCAATAGGAGCTCTTGGCAAGGGGAAAGGGCTCGCAGTGAGCGAGGGGACCTATTTGCTGTACCCAGAGGGGGAAGAAGTGGTACTAGGGCCCGGAGCCATCAGTTGAGAGGGGCGGAGGACAACGGGGAAGGCACAGCTTGGATCAAGAGTCCGGTGGTGGGGGGGGGGGGGATTACCAGATGGGGCTCAGGGTAGGTCTGACTTGTGATGCGAGCAGCACGCTCAAGCAGAGAGCACTTTCTCTGGGGGGGGGGGGAAGGGTAGCACATGGGGTAGCAGGGACCGGAATGAGGGGACATGATATGATATGAGGGGCTTGGGGGAGGGCCTGTCCTGCAAGGGGGATATTATGCAGCATAATGGTCCGTGGGAGCATTCGAGGGAAGGGGATCAAGGGTCAAGGATCATCACGTGCTGACTGGGTAGGGGCTTGGCAGCTGTCTTGGCCTTCTTTGTTTCCCGCCCCCCCCCCCCCCAGGTGTTTTCTTTTCTTCCACCCCAGGTATTGTCAGCGCAGCAGAATGCAGATGGGCAAGGCGGGAGCGGCCCAGCTGTGAGCGCGAACATCACAACAGGAGAGTCAGCCAGGGTGCAGAGAGCGGAGGAGGCTCGAAGGGGTGCAGATAGAGGATGGCAGACTGAGGAGGCAGTCTCCGATCAGGCGCAAGCTACAATGACAACCATGCCAAGGCAGGAGACGACCAGTGAGTTACCAGTGGCTGGCGTAGAGGAGACGGAGCAGATGAGTTCTCAAGACGGGGTGGCTAAGAAGGAGTGTAAGAAGCGAAAGCATTCCCATATGTGGCGTGACAGCTCAGATTCAAATGCATCGTCAGACGGACCCGTCGTCCATGTCTTCGGGAGATAATAGTGTAGAGCATCCTCGGGGCAGTGAGGTGGCGCTAGGTGTGCAGGCACCGGGGTCAATTCCTGCCCTAGCATCCTTTTCGGAGTTATGGGAGGGAGTGCCCAAAAAGCTGCAACAAAAAATACATAAGAGGCGTTACATTGACATATTCCGGTTGCTGGAGGGCAGGCGGTGGTACGGGGAGAGTAAAACAAAGAGGAAGGAGGATGAGAAGGCGGGAAGAATTAAAAAGGTGTCACGTAATGTGGTAAATTGGGTGAGGGCCTTCCTACGACTGGCCAGTGTTTGGGGGCAGAAACATCCTTCTCATTACGGGAAGCTGCTGGCCTATGCTGATTCCATATTCAGGGTCTGTGGTGTTTGGGATTCCATATTGGAAGCAGCGCAGACACATGAAGGTTGGGCTTGGCTCAACTATCATGAGAAGTTCAGAGATAAGATGAAGGAGAGCAAATCCTTATCTTGGGGCACTCAGGACATTAACCTATGGTCGACGCAGATGTCGGCCAGGTCCAGTGCAGGGGGAGCTGGGGGGGGGGGGTCAAGAGGGGGAGTATCAAATACCTTAAGCGGGGGTCGGTCCTTTTGGGCAGGTGGGGGTCGTGCCACAGCAGCGAGCAGTGGGAAGTGGAGCAGGAGATTTTATTTATTTATTTACATTCTCTTATATACTGTGCTATTCTGCATCAGTGTGGTTTACATTGAACAAACTGAAATTACATTGAACAGGGCATTATAACTTGGAGATATCTATTTTACAGGAAACATGGGCTATGGAGGGTTAAGTGGCTTGCCCAAGACCACAAGGAGCACCTGTGGGACTAGAAACCCCAGTCCTTCCGGCCCAAGGTTGCTGTCCTCTAGTAGGATTTGAACCCCCGACCTTCTGGACTGAAGTACCTTGCCCCAACCACTAGGCCACTCCTCCACTCTGTCGTGTGCGTATTTTGAGAACTTCAGTTCATATATGCACTGGGTACTAGTAAAGAGGGTGGGTTGTGTGAATGTGGTTCACTACTTGGATGACTATTTGTCAGCGAGGCTCAATCGGCAAGTGTAAGGAGCTGTTAGATGGTTTTGTGGAATTCTCCAGAGTGTGGGGAGTGCCATTAGCCATGAGAAAGACAGAGGGCCCATTGACTACGCTCACCTTTTTGGGAGTGGAATTGGATATGATTGAGATGGTAGCTCACCTGCCAGTGGATGAGGAGGTTAAGTTACGGGTGTTGGTTTCTAAGTTTGTGGTGTCCAAGAAGATAACGTTGCGGGAGATGCAGGCATTGATAGGTTCCCTGAATTTTGCGTGCAGAGTTATTCCGATGGCGCGTGTGTTTTTGCGCAGGATAGCGATGGCCACCTCTGGTGTTACAAAGCTGCATCATCGTATTCGGGTGTTTAAGATTATTCGGGAAGATTTAGCAGTGTGGGATGTCTTTTTGAAAGACTTCAATGGCACGGAGGTGATGCCGGAGGAGATTTCCAGTGTGGATCTGCAGCTCTTTACAGATGCGGCGGGAAGGGGGGGCGGGTTTGGGTATTTACTTTGGAGGGGCATGGTGCGTGGGGGTTTGGCCGCAGGAACGGTGCGAGGCGGGTTTAACTAGCAACATTGCTTTTTTAGAGCTTTTTCCCTTGTTGCTCTTGGAGATTTGGCCCGGCAGACTAAACAATAAGAGGGTGGTTTGGTGGTGTGATAATGCAGCAGTGGTAAGTGTCATTAATAAACTATGCGCCGAGATGCAGGCAAGTGGCGGCATTGATGAGACGTAGTGCTGGCGTGTTTGCGTCTCAATGTGTATGTGAAAGCCAAACATATTCCAGGATGCACTAACAAGATTGCCGACGCTCTCTCTTGTCTTAAGTGGGATCTTTTCCAAAAGTTGGCACCGGAGGCGGACACCGAAGGAGAGAGGGTCCCGGTGCGATTTTGGAAGATTGGCCTGCGGAAATGCTAAACCTGTTATGAAGTTCGGTTTCAACAGCGACGTGGGCGGCGCATCAGCGCGGATGTGAAGTCGGGATCTGTGGCGCAAGGATGGAAGTCGGGATCTGTGTCAGATCAGCTAATGGGGCAATACGTGGTGTATGCAAAGGCTACTGGGACGTCACGAGCAACGGTGCAGATGCATTTGGCAGGTTTTGACTTTTTCTCTAGAGCGGTGGGCTGGGATGCTCCAGGGTGAGGATTCTTAACTCGCAGGTTGTTGCAGGGTTGGGAGTGGTCCCATCCAACCCCTAGGGATAGCAAGCAACCTATTATGCATGGGTTGTTGAGACTGTTTGCGGCATTGCCGGAGGTAGCAACATCAGCCTTTGAAGTAACGCAGTTTTTGCCATGGCATTTTTCGGGGCCTTCTGGGTAGGGGAGATAGTAGCCAACTCCAGCAGGTCCTCGACAGGAGGGGGGGGGGGATGCAGTACAAGCATGTGCAGCTGATGGAAGGACAGCTCTGCATATGATTAGAACGCTCCAAGACGGATCAAAAAAGGAAAAGGTTGCTGGGTAATCCTGAAAGTAATTGAAGGTTTGTCAACATGCCCAGTGATGGCCTTACAGGCTTATTTAAGGCTGCGAATGAAGTCGCGAGGACTGCTCTTTTTTACATGCGGATTCCAACCCGTTTACGCGGTTTCAGTTTTCAGTGGTGCTTCGCACGGCTCTGCAGAGTGTGGGCGAAGATCCCCGTAAGGTTTTCCCCGCATTCCTTCCAAATCGGCGCAGCAACTAGTGCGGCAGCAGCGGACCTACGTGCTCAGGAGATCCAACGCATAGGCAGATGGCATTCGCAGGCCTTTCATGGATATGTTTGTTTGTGAATATGTGAGAGAATGACCGGGTTCAGCGGCTGTTTATTTTCTTCACAGATGCGGGACAGTCCCTCTTCGCTGCTGGCTCATCGGTCACTCCTTTGTTTATTGGGCAGGTCAGCGAGCAGCAAGACGGCCACTGGGGCCTAATCTGGGTGTGGATGCCAAGAAGGCGACCGTACTATGGCTGGGCAAGAGAGGGCTTCAGCACCTCGGGTGTGAGAAGGGAGCGTCTATGATATTGCTGCATTTGGGCAGCAATGATTCAAATGCATGGACCTGCATGCAGTTAATACGAGCAGCCAAGAAGGATTTGGCTGTAGTTGTTGCAATGTTCAAGAATGTTCTCATGTGGTCAGACATTATTCCAAGGCCTGCCTGCTGGGCACAGAGGAGGTGGTCAAGGGGGCTGACAAAGATAAATCAGCAGATTGGCCACTGGGTATGTGACCAAGGGGGGTATCAAATCATGCACTCTTGGGTCAAGATAGCATGCTCCGGCAGGACGGGGTGCACCTATCCCCTGTAGGGCTAGATTTGCTTTTGATCGACTGGCAGGCGGCTTTGGAATATGCGTTGGTGCAGGAGGGTCGCCGGTCGCAGCTTTAAGCTTGAGGGGGTGGTGCGGGCACTAAAGTTGCCCATGCTGGTGGCGGGAACCCGGAGGTGCCCGGGGTCTGGAGCTGGAGGCAATACTTGGGTGGGGGTGCGGGGCCTCCAACCCGGACAGCCCCTGTTGGGCTTTTGCTAATCACATGGTGAAGCCGGAAGAAAGGGGCGGGTATTAAGCTAGCCGTGGGCCTGTCCGCAGCGGTTGCGGAGTTGATGCCCCACCTTGCTAATCACATGGCTGGTGAGGCAGGGATCCGCTAGATTGATGTTTATGGTTGAAGTTAATGTTAATGTGCTGAAAGTTTGAATAAAGCTGCGACCAGTTTTGAATTCCCAATGGTATTCTGTGTTTATTATACTGGGGGCGCAGAGAATGGTAGGGAAAGGGAAGGGGGGGGGGGAGGTTGAAGGGGAGGGGAAAAGGGGACGAGCACCGGGTATGTTGTACCTCAGTTACTTAAATATGAGATTGCAGACCTACTATTAGTAATCTGTGAGCTATCATTAAAATCATCTGTAGTACCCAAAGATTGGAGAATGGCCAACAAACGCCAATTTTTAGAAAGGGTTCTAGGGGGTAATCCAAGAAACTACAGACTGGCGAGCCTGGCATCAGTTCCAGGCAACATGGTAGAAAACATTAAAGACCAAAATTACTGAACATGTAGTCAGTAAGTCATTGTTTAATGGAAGAAAGCCAACTGGATTTAGCCAAGGAAAATCTTGTTTTACTAATCTGTTATATTTTTTTGAAGGTGTAAACAGATGAGCAGACAAAGGTGAGCTGGTTCATATAGTGTATCTGGATTTTCAGAAAGCCTTGGAAAAAAGGTCCCTCGAGAGAGGCTCTTGATGAAATTAAGAAGCCATGGGATTTGAGGCAGTATAGTAATCGGAGATCAGGAACTGGTTAAAAGATAGCAAGCACAGAATAGGGCTATGACCAATTTTCTCAGTGGAGAAAGGTGAATAGCAGAGTACCCCAGGGATTTGTGCTGGGCCTGCTGCTTTTTAACATATTCATAAATTACCTGGAAATGGGAAGAACGAGCAAGGTGATTAAATTTGCAGATGACACAAAATTATTCAAAGTTGTTAAAAACAAGAGGATTGTGAAAAATTGCGAGAGGACCTTGATAAATTGGAAGACTGGATGACCAAAGGGCAGTTTAAATTTAATGTGGACAAGGGCAAAAGTTGTGCACCTAGGAAAGAACGACCCAAACTTTGGTTACACGATGCAAGGTACCACCTTAGAAACCACTACTCATGAAAAAGATTTAGTTGCTATTGTGGATTTATTTATTTAAAATATACTTTTATACCGCAAAACTCCTAATTATTCATTGGATCAGTGCAGTTTACAAATAGAAGATACACAAATCAAATACACAACGCGGTTTACAAGTATACAAATCGTAAATACACAAATTTGTCAACACAATTCATAAAAGTAATAAAATAAAATATTCAATCAGAAAAAAGCCAGACTGAGTTTTTCAAACCACCACAATCTATGTAATTTCCTTCAAATTTTTTGATAAAGTTAGACCAAAAAAACTCAGCTGCTTTAAATGGAATAGTATACCTAAGTCTTCTTTTACTCAAATTTTTCCCACTTGAAAGGAAGAGGAGTGTAATAACGCCCTGCAAGTGGCATAGACTTTGTACTTAAAAGTGGAAGTAAAGTAACAGAACAACGAACTGGGACAAATTTATAAAAAAAAATATAACAAATAAAATTCAAAAACATATATACGCCAATATCTTAAGCCAATACAATTGTGTAAATAAAGGGGATATCGGATCACTTTTACTGGTATCAAAAATTGACAGATTAAAAAGTTGCAAACCTTAATAACAAAACTTCTTCTCCTGGGGTTGATCAGGAAGGAGGTCCCCAAGGTGCAGAGTCCTTAGATCTTTCCCAGTTTTTAGAATCATCTTTGGATGTGATCCCGCAGCGTGCCACCTTAATAGTTTCTTTTCTTTCTATGCAGGATAAAAATTTGATTTTGAGTTTGTATTTTAAAAAGAAAGGTCAGAACTTTTGTGGTGAGCCCATACAAATATTCCCGGATGTGAGTCGGATTACTCAAGTCCGGAGGAAAGCTTTCTTGGCTTTAAAGGAGCAGACCCTGGCCATTGGGGCTACCTTCTTTCTGAAATACCCGTGTAAATGCATCTTGGTGTTAGATGGTGTTAAATATGTTTATCTGGATGTTGGACAACTTGAGGCTTTTCTGATCGCTAAAGAATCTAGCACGAGTTGATTATTTTCTTGCTTTTTCCTCATGTATATTGGGCTATTTTTTTGTTCGGATCTTTGTGTTTAAATTTGTTCTGTTATAGGTGAGTGTCTTCTTGACGTGGACTTATTTTGTATTCTTGCTTTATTTATAATAAAGTTGTTTTAAAATTTAAAAAAAAAAAAGTTGCAGCTTTGCTAGAACACAGCAGCGAGGTTGAGAACAATTTAACAAGATTATATTACAATAGTCAAGAAAATTTAAGCCCATACTCTGTACTAACAGTCTAAAGAATTGTGGTGCAAAATATGGGTGCAGCCTGCGAAGTTGTTGCATCTTAAAAAAAGACCTTGAGATAATGGAGCTAACATGTGCTTCCATAGCGAGCTCTTCATCCAGAAATACCCCCAATACACCTAACACTGTTTCTCTTTTTATATTTAATTTCTCAGTTGTTTCCAGTAGCAGCTCAGGTATTGGTTGGCCATTATTTAGGCAAAGCACTTTTGTTTTTGCCATATTTAAACTAGAAACACACCAACTGTGACCATTTATCTGTTGTTGTTGTTGTTAAGTGCCGTCGAGTCCGTGTCAACTCATGGTGACCCTCTGGATAGTTATCCTAACTTGTGTTCGGTCTTCAGTCAGGTGGCTCATTGTTGACAGACTGGTACCCGTAGCTGTATCAATCCATCTCATTGCTGGCCTTCCTCTTTTGTGTTGACCTATCTTGCCAAGCATGTCGTCTTTCTCTAATGATCTCTCTCTTCGCATGATGTGTCCAAAGTATGAAAGTCGAAGTCTCGTCATCTGAGCTTTCAAAGAAAGCTTAGGTTTGATCTCCTCTAGTACTGACTGGTTTGTTCTTTGGGCAGTCCATGATATACGCAGTATTCACCGCCAGCACCATAATTCAAAGGCATCAATTTTCTTTCGGTCTATCTTTTTCACTGTCCAGCTTTCGCATCCATATGATGTTATTGAAAATACCATGGCTTGAATGAGTCGAATCCTTGAGAGCACTTTATTCTACTGTATGTGTAGTAATAATTCCCTTGCTGCCTTGAGAATGACAACAAAACTAAGATATCATCTTCATAAATGTAATATTTAAGAGATTTTCCTTCTCCAGCAACCAACCCAAGGTTAATAACAAAACATTGGAAGGCAAAGGGGGCAATGGGAAGCCACACTCAGAGTTCCATGGACTTTAATGTTCAGCCTTAAATTGAATGGAATAAGTCAGATTACACAGAAAATCCAAAAACCATTCATGTACATTTCCTGAGATGCCCAGAAAAACCAAAACCAACAGCATCTCATGGTCAGCAACATTAAATGCTGCACTTAAATTGAGCTACAACAAAACATTGCTACTGTATATGGCCCCTAGCCAAAATATCATTCATATCCAAAACAAGGATATCCAGTAACCATTCGCTATTATGAAATTTACAAAATCCAAACTGAGCTATTCAGTCATGATCTCATATACTAGTGCGTCATTTTCTAATCTCAACCATGATTCTGTTATAAACAAAAACTATAGATCCTACTCCACCAAATTCTCAGACCCTACTCTCTCTTCCAGGTAAGGTCTCCTATAACCTTAAAACCATTGAGGATCAGTTGATATTCCAGTATCATATGCCTCGATCCTCAAATATCCCCCATAATATTATAACAGTAATATGAAGTATATCCAACCCATTTTAACCTGATGATGTACTTAACGTTTAAACACAGCCACAGTCAAATAATCCTTCCAAACACCCTAAAAACATCCAACCCAGAGACATACCATTCAAATACAGCAAACACCACAATATTCCTCCCATATATCAGACAAAAATGTTCAACCACCTATTCTTTATAATTCACATATAGCCAGAAACTAGATATGAATTGTCCCCAAGGATGATTAATTTGCTAGCTTAAACACCATCTAAAAGTATCACATAAAAATAGAACAAAGTGTCCTATCAAAGCTTATAATATATGCAGTATGTAGCGGCAGCCAAGAAAGCAAATAGAATGCTAGGAATCATAAGGAAAGGAATGGAGAATAAAACCAAGGATATTATAATGCCTCGGTATTGTTCCATGGTGCGACCACACCTTGAATATTGTGTGCAATTCTGATCACCATATCTTAAAAAGGATATAGCAGGTTTAGAAAAGGTACAGATAAGAGCAACAAAAATGGTAAAGGGGATGGAAGGATACCCCTATGAAGAGAGGCTTAAAAGGTTAGAGCTCTTCAACTTGGAAAAGAGACGGCTGAGGAGAGACATGATAGAGGTCTATATATTAATGAATGGAGTGGAACGGGTAAACATAGATCAGCTGTTTATGTCATAAAAAATAGAAAACTAGGATGCACAATGAGCTACAGTGCAACCCATTTAAGACCAATAGGAAAAAATATTCTTTTCACTCATCATGTAATCAAACTCTGGAATTCATTATGGGAGGATGTAGTAAAAGCTGTTATTGTAGCTGGGTTTTAAAATGTTTTGACAAGTTTCTGGATGAAAGGTCCATAAACCATTATTAAAATGGACCCAGGAAATCCATTGCTTACTCCGTGAGGAGCATTGTGGAACCCATGTGCCTTTTTGGGATCCTGCCAGGTACTTGTGACCTGGATTGACCACTATTGGAACAAAATACTGGGCTTGATGGACCTTGGTCTGACCCAATATGGCATTTTTTAAAATAATGTCCCAATTATTCTGTGCTTCAGTGGAACAAATAATAGGGAGCGTCAGCTTGATGGTTTGTGCACATTGCTGGCAGGGAAAGGAGTACTGCAGAACCAGTATTCATGGGCTCCCTGGGGGACAGAGTCACAGGTCCTCATGAACCAGCAATGTATATAAGTGGCTTCTTACCGAGGACTGGCTAGGAAATAAAAAATGGAGGTGGGAGAGAGGAGAATGAGATCAGTGGGTAGCTACGAAATGGATGACTGATAAGTTTCCAATTGTACTCTTAAGTGGGGGGAGGGGGGGGAATTCCAAAATTTGGTGGTATTTAGATCACCCTTTTCCAAAAGGGGTGCAAGGCACATTTCAGTCAGGTACAGTAGGTATTTCCCTGTCCCCAGAGGGCTTACAATCTATGTTTTTATTTGAGGCAATGGAGGGTTAAATGACTTGTCCAAGACCACAAGGAGCACCAAGAGGAATATGAACCCTGGTTTTTTAGTCCACAAGTCACTGCTCTAACCACTGTGTTACTCCTCCTCGGCTAAAAGTTGCCAGGCTACAAAAAATAAATAGTGCGTTCAACAATGAAGATGCAAAATTATGGCATGACTCACCCTATTAGGCATGTAAATGTGTGTATTTTGATATAGATCCAAGTGTACAATTAAACAGTAGATAAAATCAACACAGCCAGACTCGCTGAAGATGCTATTATTTATTTATTTATTTATTTATTTATTTATTTAAAGTCTCTTTTATACCGCGCTATTCAGCATCAGCGCGGTTTACAATAAACAGTGAACATACACATTTCCAATAGTACTTTGTGTTTACATATGAACAGGATAATCAATTTGGCTAACAGGGTAACTATGTACAACCATAAAATATACAATATATACAATTTGTAGGCTGATCATGTGTTTGTGTGGTTTTAGACAGTAGTGATTTGGGTGGATTATAGATGAATTATAGTAGAACCATAAATAAATAATTCATCCTCTGCAAGGTGTCTTCTTTTATGTTTCCTAAACAGAATGCAGAGCTACTTACAGTAAAAAAAACAAAACAAAAAAAAAAAACCCACACCACACAAGCACGGAAAGAGACCCTTCAGTACTAAAATGTGCTTAAATTTTTATTATTGATCATTTCTGTAGAATTACAGGATGTGCTCAGTACCAGATAAATAAAACATCTCATGTTTTCAATTGGATGTAATCTCCCTTGAGAAAGCTATTAACTAAATAAGAGACTGTCCCTGCTCCCAAGAGCTTACAATCTAATCAGCTTTTCCTGTGCTATTAGAACAGAGGATAAATCACAGGCCGTGCAGATTTCATATTTATATAGCCAAGCTTTTTCAAACAAATCAGATGTTTCCTCGCACCAACTCAGTGTCCATGCTTTAAGGACTAGTCATCTGAATAATGGGGAAATTTCTAAACTCCTAATACACAAAGCAGAACTCATGTGACTCATCTATTTTTCCTGTATGATTATGTCTTGGCTTTTCTATGGGTAGCATTTGATCTTTTGGCAAATGTTCATTAGTTTTACTTTTTTTTTGGGGGGGGGGGGGGGTTGGTATTAAAGCCAAACAACCTTCCTTCATTACTGGCCTTGAGATTGGAGGTGGGTGGAGGGATTTTGATGACTTCTCTATAAATCTGTATTTTCACCCAAATGCTCCTTATGTTTTCAGCCAACATACACCTCCATATCCATGGAGAACCTGATTCTCTCCCAATTCTGACCAGGATCTCCATGGAACTGGAGTTGGGTCAAGAATGTCTTGTCCAACATTAGCTTCACATCTGTTTGGCCTTCTGCCTTCCGACTCTAAATGCTCAGTAAACTGATAGCAGTAAACACAGAAAAATTATTGTTCTGAAGGCTAGATCCAAGGGCTATTTCCAAAATAGAAGATCTTTAACTGGAAAAGCTGCTGTTTGCAGATTGCAAATCAAGTTATAGACTAACACTGTCTTTCTGCCAGTCCCTTTATTTAGCAAAACAGAGTACAGATGCGAAAGAGATCAGCAAGTTTCTCTCAACAGCTGACTGGGAAAGGCTTAGGTCAGACAAAGTCAAAATAAAATCTGACTAGAGCTGGTGCACCCTGAGACGACTAGTCAACGCCACGATTATGAAATCTTAACCATAACTAGCACAGTGCGGCGGGGTATAATGTCCCGTCACAGGGGAAATCCCTAGAGCAAAGGGTCAGAAGAAGGAGAACACAGGTTCCCAGAGTAGTCCCCACAAACCCAGAGACCCGACATTGGTGGGAGGGTTTCCAGTTGCTGGGGAGGGGGGCAGGCAGAGGGAAGTCTCTGGGAAAGAGGGAGGCGGTAGTTGGTCCCAAAAAAATAAGTCATAAGGAACCGCTACCAACAGACATGGCTAGAGATGGAACTCCCTTCAGAGGATTCTAAAGGAATGAAGTGGGAACAGGAAGTCCCAAGTCCAGGGAGGACTGACCTCTTCAATGCCTTGGAGTCAGAAGTGGTGCCAGAGGATGGAGAGAGGCACATGTGGTCCCTTTACACAAAAGCAGAAGTAAGGATGTGGCTGAAAACTACAGGCCAGTTTAACCTCTGTGGTGAGTAAATTATTGGAAGTGCTGTTGAAAGAGAAAATCCCATAGTCCAATGGATTACCGGATCCAAGACAGCACAGATTCACCAGAGGCAGGTCTTCTCAGACAAATCTGATTGATTTCTTTGACTGGGTGACTAGGGAGTTAGACCACGGGAAAACCCTCGATGTGGTGTACTAAGATTTCAGTAAAGTCTTTGACACTGTTCCACACAGGTGACTTATAAACAAACTGAGCACCCTAGGAATGGACCCTAAAGTTACTACTTGGGTTAGAAATTGGTCGAGTGGGAGGCAACAAAGAATACAGGTAAATGGAGCTCACTCTGAGGAGGTGGTAACCAGTGGTGTGCCCGAGGGATCTGCCCTTGGTCCAATTCTTTTTAACATCGTTGTTAGTGATATAGCGGAAGGGCTGTCGGGTAAGGTTTGCCTCTTTGCAGATGATACCAAAATCTGCAATAGAGTAGACACCCAAGAAGGTGTAGATAACATGAGGATGGATCTAACTAAGCTTGAAGAAAAATCTAGAATTTGTCAGCTTTGATTTAATGTTAAAAAAAATGCAAGATCATGCATTTGGACTGCAGCAATCTAAGGAAGTGATATAGTATAGGAGGTGAAGAACTTCTGTCCACAAAATAAGAGCGTGACCTAGGCATGATTGTGTCTGATGATCGTAAAGTAGCTAAAGAGGTAGAAAAGGCAATGGCGAAAGCTAGAAAGATGCTTGGGTGCATAGGGAGAGGAATGGCCAGCAGAAGAAAAGAGGTGATAGTGCCTCTGTATAAGTCTTCGGTGTGACCTCATTTAGAATAGTGTGTGCAATTCTGGAGACCGCACCTAAAAAAGGATATAAACAGGTTGGAGTCAATACAGAGGGTGGCTATTAAAATGGTTAGTGGTCTTCATTATAAAGCATATGAGGACAGACTTAAGGATCTTAATATGTACACCTTCGAGGAAAGGCAGGATAGAGGTGATATGATTGAGATGTTTAAATACCTCCATGACATAAAGGCACAGGAGGGTATCCTTTTTCATTTGAAAGCAAGCTCTGCTATGAGGGGACATAGGATGAGGGTGAAAGGGACTCTGGTGTAATATGCGGAAATATTTCTTTACGGAAAGAGTGGTGGATCCGTGGAATAGTCTCCCAGTGGAGGTGGTGGAGATTTTTTGCCTTGTGAATCTGTCAAGTCCTGCTCTTCGCAGACTTACTCCGAAGGCTTTTTTTTGGCCATGTCCTTGTGCCAGACAGTTTCACAGAATTTCTAGGTATACTGTCAGAGCCATTTACCTGGACAACCAGATCTGAATTAGGCTTGGTAAGTGTCTCATAGCATACTTAGACATGATTTCACAGAATTTCTGGCAGAACATGACAAAAGAAATCTTTAGGAGTAAGTTTATAGAAGAGTAGGAGTCAATAGATTCACAAGGCAAGAATCCAGAAAGGGTTTTGCACAGATCTCCAGACTAGATTAACTTTGGACAAATCAGAAGAGAAACTAAGATCACAGCAATGTAAGACGTAATAAGAGTAAGCTGTCTAGAGCAGACCCATAGAGACGTGAAAGCTCTTCCTGCAAGATGCCTGCCTTGTAATTCAGTGGTTATTGGTTTGAGATCAGTCTGCTTGCTTGTGCCGACACAAGAGGGGAGAGGAGATTAAGAGGGGAGAGGAGATTAAGAGAATTAAATTTTTTAATGTCATGTTCCGATTAAAAATGATATGAAATGACATAGGAAAGGTCATTGATATTTCCAATGTCATTTCAAACAAACATATGCACATCCCTACAAATACCTAATTTTTCTTGCTGGCCATTCCTTTTCTTAAGCACCTAAATATTCTTATGACTTGTGCCTCTGTCTTGGGCTACGCCCAGGTCCCATTCTTCTTTCATGCATCGAAGTACTCACCCCTACAAAGAAAGGCCCAAAAGAGGTGATCCTTCCATCCCCTTTACCATTTTGGTAGCTCTTCTGTGCCTTGTCTAGTTTTGTTGTGGGGTTTTTTTTTGGGGATGTGCTGACCAAAATTGCACACAGTATTCAAGATGCGGCCATACAATGGAATGACACAGAGATATTGTGGTGGTCTTTTTTTGTTCTCCATGCCTTTCCTTGTGATACCTAGCATTCTGCTGGTTTTTTGGCTGCCACTACACACTGGGCGGAGGGTTTCATTGTATTAGCCATAATGCCTAAATCTTTTCCCTGGGTAGTGGTTTCTAATGTGCTACCTTGCATTGTGTAACTGTAGTTTGGGTTGTTCTTTCCTAGGTGCATAACTTTGCACTTTTCCACATTAAAATTTAATTTGCCATTTGAACATCCAGTCTTCCTATTTAATCAAGGTCCTCTTAAAAAACAAGAGGATTGTGAAAAATTGGAAGAACTTTGAATAATTTTGTGTCATCTGCAAATTTGATCAACTCATTCATTATTCCCATTTCCAGGTCCTTCTTGAATATGTTAAAAAGAAGAGGGCCCAGCACAGATCCCTGGGGTACTCCACTATTCATTTTTCTCCATTGAGAAAATTGGCCATTTAGCCCTACTCTCTGCTTTCTATCTTTTAACCATTTCCTGATCCATAAAATAGTACACTGCCTCCTATCCCATGACTTTTTAATTTTGCCAAGAGTCTCTCATGAGAGACCTTGTCAAAGGCTTTCTGAAAATCCAGATGCACTATAAGATCTACCAACTCACCTTTATCTACCTGTTTGTTCACACCTTCAAAAAAAGATGATAACACAGATAAGACAGACAAGACTTTCCTTAGCTAAATCCATGTTGGCTTTCTTCCATTAAGCCATGTTTACCTACATGTTATTTTATTCTTCATAATGATTTCTCCATTTTGCCCGATACTGATGTCAGGTTCACTGGATCACCCCTGGAAGCCTTTTTAAAAATTGGTGTTACATTAGCCATTCTCCAATCTTCAGGTAATACAGATGATTTTAATGATAGTAGGTCTGCAATCTCATATTTCAGTTCTTTCCACACCCTTGGAATGTATACCATCCAGTCCAGGTGATTTGCTGCTCTTCAGTTTATCAAATAGTTGTAATACATCTTCCCAGTTTGTCTTTTTTTATTTATTGATGTTTCTTTCAATTATTCTGATACATCAGCTTTCGGGCATGGGTAACTTCCCTACATCAT
Organism: Ichthyophis bannanicus; assembly: GCA_033557465.1. Taxonomy (NCBI): domain Eukaryota; kingdom Metazoa; phylum Chordata; class Amphibia; order Gymnophiona; family Ichthyophiidae; genus Ichthyophis; species Ichthyophis bannanicus. The sequence goes on along the minus strand of CM066049.1, from coordinate 108,783,399 downwards.
TTTCAGTAAAGACAGAAGCAAATAATTTATTCTGTCTCTCTACTATGGTCTTGTCCTCCCTTAAGTCCCTGAAAAGTATATAGATTGCATGCTGCTTGTCACAGGGGTAAGCAGTAGATTTCCCTGGTCATTTTTAATAATGGTTTATGGACTTTACCTCTAGGAACTTGTCCAAACCTCTTAAATCCAGCTACACTAACGGCTTTTATTACATGATAGAGGGGTAAAAGGGCCACTGACATGTACTTGTGACCTGGATTGGCCACTGTTGGAAACAGGATACTGTATTTGATGGACCCTTGGTCTGACCCAGTATGGCATCTCATATTTTTAGTGTTCCTCTTCCTTGGGTTTCTTTACCTGTGCAAATATGTGGTTTCAAAATGAAAATTGCTCAGACTTTTAACTGTTTACAGCACATATATTTTTACCCATAAAATGAGAAGGGCCAAGTTAGTCAGAGGAAGTGTGCAGCATACATGTGAAATCCCACTGCACAAAGTATCCACATCACTTTGCCGACCAGGGTGCCAACCCCAGACTTCGTTCATTCCACCTCGCTGCTCCAAATGCCTGGAACAAACTACCTAAGTCTGTGCATCAGGCTCCTTCTCTAATCCCTATTTCAAATCCAGGCTAAAAAGTCACCTCCTCTAGGCTGTTTTTTGGATGCTGATGTCCCTCACTCCACTTACGTGTATTCTACCATACTCTAGTCCTCAGTAATGTGATATTGTTAGTCTTGATTAGATTGTAAGCTCTGATGAGCAGGGATGGTCTCTTACCTCTATATTTACAGCGCCGAGTATGCCTTGTAGCGCTACACAAATAACAGTAGTGATCTGCGTTCAGTAGCTTGAAATAATCTCTTTATAAATCCAGTTATATTTTTTGCCGACTGGACATGCTTTGACAACACTTTGTACAAGCTAAACCAGCTTCATATGGTATGGTGTCTGAAGATTTATTTAACTTAACTTTTAATAACCAGTGCCTGAATAACTATGCAAAAGTTAAACAACCTTTTTATACCGCTTTATCTAGAAGTCACAGTAGTGTACACGAAACATGGGTTAAAGAGATTTACATGCAACTTACTCAGTTAGTTACACTATGGTGTAACTTATAACAAAAGAAACAGTAAAACATTTGCAGAAATTGTTCAGAGCGCACAACAAAACCAACAATAGTTGAACGATGAATAACCCCACAGGTTTTATACTATGTACTGTAACAACGGTAAACATGAAGCTGTGTAGTATGACTGTAGTGCTATTGGGACGTATAGCTATGTGTCAGAGCCAAAATGTTCTACGAAAAGATCAGTTACGTTTTCAGCCTACAATGGAATTCATTTAAGGTTGCTGATGATCATATGTCCAGTGGGAGGGAGTTCCATATAGAGGGTGCGTATAGGGAAAAGGCTGTATTCTAAGTAGCGTGAGTGCATCAAGAAGTAGAGGATGGGAAAATTAAAGTTTTGGTTGGCTTTTCTCATTGTCCTGTTGTCAGGGGGTATCAGAATGAATGGCTGGAGACCATTTGCTGAGAGGGTGTGTAGAATTCTAAATATAATTTAGGGAGTATTTGCATTTTACTCTCATGTGAATGGGGAGCCAGTGAAGCTGTTTCAAGACAGGGGTAATGCGAGCTTGTTAAGGAGCGCCAGAGATGATTCTAGCAGCAGTGTTTTGTGCATGTTGTGGGGGGAGTAAGGTAGCTTTCGAGAGTCCTTCGTAGATGGCGTTTCATATCTAGACCACTATAAGGGATTATATTTGGATCTCCAGCATCCTCATTCAGTGCCCTTGAAACAATTCAGAGTGCTGCATCTCAGGATTTTGGGCCAACTGGGATTTGTCCAAACAGTTAACTCTACACTGACCAACAGAATTATGGAGAATTCATTAAAAAAAACTATAGTCTTGATCATAAAAGTTCTTAAGCAACTAGGCACCACTAAGCATTTGTTCATTTCTTAATATTTCTCTCTCATCCTGCTTTTTAAGACGGAAAGGCTTAGGTTGATATTCCCTCCTTCCATCAGATTCACTTAGCGCAAACTCATGCTAGAGTTTTGGCAATAGCTGGTCCCACTCTCTGAACTCATTGCTGAAAGATTTGAGAGTCATCCCTTATCTTAGGACACTGCAGAAGCAGCTGAAAGTGTATCTTCTTCACTAGGGAATCCATAATCAGTGACTGGAAGAGCATAAGCTATTTTTAGTTACAATATCATTGGGACAGGACTAGTTTTAGTTTCTATTATTGATTTGCCTATTGTGAATTATCTAGCAATTTATTGGTAAAAAAAAAAAAAAAAAACCTTGTCAATTTAATTTTAACTTTTTTTAAAATTTTACTCATTTTTGATGTGTATTTTATATACCTGGAAGGGGGGGGGGGGCATATTCAGCAGTGGCGGCAGATAGTGCTGTAAAGTGGCTGCTCTCTCCTACTTTTAAGTCCGTATATTCAACACCGGTGTGTATCTGTCAACCAGCATGGAATATCTGGTTTGGCCAGAATACCGTTTTGCAATCCAGTGCCAGCCCCCCTTCAGCCCTGGAAAGCCCCAGCACTATCCCAGCAGTGAGAGGTGCTAAATATCCTAACTGTGGAATTTATGCTGCTTGCAGATCTGTAAACCCATAAGTGCTTTTGTATGCCAATTTCCCTTTCAGTTTAAGTTTGGGCTCATATACGTATGCCTCGGTATATTATTGCATTTTACATAAAACTATATTATGTATGCAAATATGTAATCCACTAGGATTTGTGGATAGTGAGGGATATAAATGCATTTCAAACACTGCTGCCCCTTGCCCATTAGTTGATTATGGGACACTGAGCAAGAAGCTTCTCATTTACTTTCTACATATGTGTCAGTTTAACATAATCAACCATTCTCTTTTTAAATCATCTCATCTCCGAGCCGATGGTTTTGTTACAGTTCTCTCTTCACATGGAAGTTGCATCACACCTATTAAATTCTCTTTGTTGCCCTTTTCCGTCCCACTTTTAAGTGTTCTCTACCCTGCCTGAAATGGGTAGCTAGATCTGCACACAATGTTCATGATGTTGGTGCATTTTTAAATCCTAAACGACTGCTGTACACTTTTTGTTAAGAAGAATTCACAAGGACTCAAATAACCTTGTTCCCTTATTGCGTAAGAGAAGTTTGCACCTATATGCACCACTTTGTATTTATTTGCGTTGAAACTTGCTTGCTGCTCTATTGCCCACTCAAGTAACCGGGTAGCTGGACCCGGCATCCCCTCTCTCCTTACCCCCCCCCCATCCGCCCTTAATTCTACCCCCCACCCCTTCCAGTATCAAACAACAGCACAGACATCAATTTTTGGTGACAACTGGTCGCAGCTTTATTTCAATCAACATCATTAACATTAACAAATATATTGACCCAACTCCCCCCCGCGGATTGATGTACCACCAGCCATGCAACTAGCAAGGCGGCCACGCCTCCGCTCAAGCCATGGTCCCCACCAACGGCCGAGTTCTGCCACCCCTATCCGACTTCGCCATGTTACTAGCAAAAGTCTTCCAGGGGTCGTCCGGGTCGAGGGCACCCTGCCCCCTCCCCAATTCGCCAAAGGCTCCGGACCCCGGACCTCCGGGATCCCGCCACCGGCACAGGGGATGAAATCTACCTGTGCCGCCCCCCAAAAGCCCCAAGCTGCGACCAGTGTGGCCTTTCTTGAACCAACTTCTCCAGTGCCTCCTGCCAATCATTCAGGAGCAAATCCATCCCCACTGGAGATAAGTGCACCCCGTCGTCCCTGTACAATCCAGAGCAGGCCACCTCAACCCATGGATGCTGAACCTGCATGCCACCTTGAGCGCAGACCCATCTCCTGATCTGCCTATTGATCTTGGTCAAGCCACGAGACCAGTGCCGCTGATCCCAGCACGCCGGCCTCGGTATGATGTCTGACCACATTAACAGTACACCTTCAAACATTTGAAACAAAACCAAAAGTCTTTCTTGGCTGTCCTGATCAGCTGCTTACAAGTCCAAGCTGCCAGATCATTACCCCCCAAGTGCACCAACAAAAATCGCCGGCTGTCCCCTGATGCGTCCATGGTGACGGAGCAAAGGCATCAGCTGCGCCCACCGCAGACCCCGCTCGCCCAGCCATGACACCGCCACCACCGCAGGATCCAGACTCAAGTTCGCACCACAAGGTCGCTGCGCCGCCCACTGGCCAGCCCGATAGACGAAGGAGTGCCCCAACATCCAACAGCCCCGCACATGCATACCCCCATCTGCAAGAGGAAAAACACAGTATTAGCAAACCCCCCGCCCCCCCCCCGAATATTCATAGTCTGACATAGCCCTCGAAAGCCCTCGAGCGCCACCTGCCAATGCTCCGTATCAGCTCGCTCAACAAGCCCGCCACCGCCGCCGCACTGGTCGCCGCCCCGATCCGGAAAGAATGCGACGAAAAAAGATGAGGGTCCTCCCCGAGCCACCGCAAAACCAAGCGCAAAACTGCCGTGACCTGGAAATGCGTCAGCGGGGAGGCATCCAGGTGCACAAACAGACCCCCTAAACGCACCGCGCGAATGGCCAAGTACTCGCGCATGGCAGCGAGAGGGCATGTCAGCCCGCCCGTCCCGCGAAGGACCACACATAACCCCTTACCCTTTTGGTCCATTTTGGATTTAGCCAACAAAACCCGCATATGCTCATTCTCAATCCAGACATGCTGCCGACGCAAACTATTGCCACTATCTAATTTACCCAAAGCCTCGGCCAGCTCACTGACCCTGAAGGCCCCGAAAAAGGCCAAAACAGAACACCGCCTGAAAAAGCACGTACTCATAGGGGGCACTCGCAACACGCGTCAACTCCCGGCACACCCTCTCAAGTAACTTGTGTGTTATCGGCCTTCTGCGATCCCGCGTGGCAGGCTGAGACCGCTCCCACCCTGTGAGCAACCGCCGAGCTAGCAAGCCGCTACCCCCGAACTCCCACCCAACTGCCCGGGCAAAAAATCCAAACCCCGCTAGATGACCATGCACAGCCGACCGTGTGACCCCGTGCTCCTTCGCCCATGCTACGTATTGCCCAAGCAACATGTCAGGCACCCTCCCCCCATGCCAGCCCCTCTCACGCAAAAATTGCTGCACCCATGCGCAACCCCGCTGATAATCTTCCCAGGTGTGAGCTGCCACGGAGCTCTTCAATAGGTGCCTCATTGCTGCAGGCCAGAGCTCCACAAGTTCAAGGGGACCACAAGCCCCACCTCGTCCGCCTCCGGCGCCAACTTCCGAAAACGCTCCATCTGTAAACGGGAAAGAGCATCAGCTATTTCGTTAACTTGCCCTGGAATATGCCGCGCTTTTAAGTCAATATTCAAATGCATACATGCCAGTACCACCCGACGCATAAGCGAAGCCACCCGACTACAGTGAGGAGAATAACGATTGACGACATTGACAACCGCCTCGTTATCGCACCACCAACGAACCTTACGGTTCGCCAGTCTATCCGGCCACAACTCCAACACGACCAATATTGGAAAAAGCTCCAAGAAAGTAATGTTGCTCAGCAAACCAGCGTCAGCCCAAGCCTGCGGCCATCTGTCAGCACACCAAGCTCCCGCGAAATAGATCCCCAAACCAACTCCCCCCGCCGCGTCGGTGTACAACTGCAGGTCGCCGCTGGAGATCTCCGCCTCGTGCAGCACGGACGTCCCGTTAAAGTCCCTTAAAAATGAATCCCAGACCCGCAGATCCTCTCGCATAACCCGAGACACCCGAATGCGATGATGCGGCCTTTTCACCCCGGCCTTCGCCGCCGCCAAGCACCTACTGAACACTCGCCCCATAGGAATGACTTTACAGGCAAAGTTAAGAGACCCTAACAGAGATTGCAGCTCTTTTAATGTCACTTTATTCGAGGCCGATATATTGGCTACTAGGATCCTGAGCTTCATGACCTTGTCCAGGGGCAACCGCGCCACCATGCTCTGCGAATCCAGTTCCACACCTAGAAAACTAAGCTGCGTGGTCGGACCCACCGTCTTACCCTCAGCGAGTGGAACCCCCAACTCCCCGGCCATTGCCATGAAACCTTTTAACAAGTCCCCGCAGGTGTCCGACTCAGCCCTGCCGACAAATAGGAAATCGTCGAGATAATGCACTACCTCGGAGACACCCACCCTTTGCACCACCATCCAATGGAGGAAGCTACTAAACATCTCGAAATAGGCGCATGATATCGCACAACCCATCGGCATACACTTGTCATAGTAAAAGGCACCCTCAAACCTAAAACCCAGCAACCAAAAAGCCGACGGATGGACTGGCAACAAGCGAAAGGCCGACTCTATATCCACCTTCGCCATCAGTGCCCCACAACCAGCCTTCGATACCAACTCAAACGCCTTATTGAAAGAGGCATACCTCACCGTGCAGAACTCGCGTGGGATAGCATCGTTAACGGACGTTCCGAGCAGCGAAGACAAGTTGTGTATAAGTCGAAATTTGCCCGGCTCCTTCTTGGGAATAACACCTAAAGGGGAGATGACAAAATTCGGAAAAGGCGGGTTGCTGAAAGGCCCGCTATTCTCCCCAAGCTCAATTCGCCTGCCAACTTCTCACGCGCTACCGCCGCCCAGCGACGAATACTCGGGGAATTCCTAACCGATCCAGTGACCACTTCGCCTTGCCGGGGAATAACAAAACCACACGTAAAACCAAATTGCAACGCCACACTATCTTTTTTCTTCGGATACCGAAGAAGCCAGCTACATAGCACGTGTACCCGAATCGGGGAAGGTGCTAATTCCTTAAGCGCCCCCTCACTTGGCTCCCGGAACCGAAGGCGGCACGGCTCCTTTCTTAACACATTTTGTCACAGAAGGGGGCCCACCGCAAACTGAGCATGAGTGTCGGAACTTACAGTCCGGGAAGGGACAAGTGGCCCTATTATAATCTCCAACACAGGTCGGTTCCCGCTCCAAGAACCGACTTTGGCTGCCCCACGGGGGGCGCTCCACGAAAGGAACGACTCGCTCCACCCGCAACCCCCTGCCCCAACTTACCTCCCCCCGCTCCTCCTGCCCCAGCCTTAACCGACATCTGTGTCAACCACAGATTAATATCTTGTGTCCCCCAAGTTAAAAGCTTATTTTCTTCCATTTTGTCCCGAAACTTCTCATCATAATCAAGCCACGACCAGCCGTCGTGCGCTTGCGAAGCTTCCAAAATAGCGTCAGCATACGACAGCAAGCTGCCATACTGCTCCGGAAACTGATGACCCCAAACGCTCGCCAATCTCAAGAACGAACGGACCCAATTAACAACATTGCGCGATACAGAACGAACCCGCCCAGCCTTCTCATCTTCCCTCCATTTCTTCTTGCTATCCCCAAAGCGCTTCCGACCTTCGAGCAGGTGAAAAATGTCAATGTACTTGCGCTTTAATATCTTCCGCCGCAACTTTTTTGGGACACCTTCCCATAATTCGGCCACAACCGCTAAAAAAGTCGAACCTACGCCCCCCGCCCCAGAAACCCCCCCGTCCCCAGCCGCTGCCGTCCTCCGCGTCACGTCCGAAGAGGAATCAGAACTTTCCGAAGAGGAAGAGGATGAGGAGTCAGAGCTATGCCTCCGCCGACAGGCATGCTTCCTCTTCTTACGCACCTTCCCAGATCACTCACCCCGGGACCTCCCCCCCCCCCCCAACTCCCACCAAGCCCCTGCCCCGGTGACTCACCCACCGATCCTCCAGCCGCTGCACCACCGGACACAACAGGCAGCTCGTCGCGAGGGTCCTCCACCCGCTGCTGAGCACGTGGGTCCTGCTCCCGTTCCGCCATGTCCGAGACTGCTTCCGCCACACCGCTTCCGGACTCCATACTCCTCGTCCGCGTTGAATCCTCCGAAGGCAGCACTCCCCGCGGAGCCGCAAGAAAAGGCACCTGTGGAGATAAAAAGGGGGGACACGGTGGGGAGAAAACCGAGGGCCAAGAAGGCTGCCATGCCCCCACCCAATCCATCCCCGATGGACCCTGCCCACCAGCATGCCACCTATCCCAAGTGGCCTGCTGCCCTTGATGCCCCAAAACACCCAGCGACGGCGCAGACCCCCTATGAAATTCTCGACCACCGCTGCCGCCTCGCAAGGAGCCGGCCCATAGGCTGCTCCAATCCCAAGGCCCAAAAGCACCTAATCCCCCACCCCCGCCGAGATTCCCAAAATTATGACCCCTCTCCCCCAAGTTACCTATGGCCACCTCGTCCCTGCGTCCCATCCCGTCAGTGGCCGGCTCGGGTGACAATTCTAAAGACCCAACTAAACCCCCCAGAGTCCGCGCCCCCCGGGGCCTAGGCGTGCGCCCTCTTCCAGCTACCCTCCCTACCCTTAGAGACAGGGAGGAACCCACTGAAGAGCCCCGCGCTGCCCCTGGAGCTTGCCCTGCCCCAATGCCCCTCTGTCTCACTCTACCCCTGGTAGGAGCCCCCCTATCACGCTGTCCTCTAGCCCTCCCTACGGAAGCTGCCCTGCGAGCAACCGGATTCGCTGCAGCTCGTTTTGGCCCCATCTCCTATCCTCCCAACCCCTCCCGCTGCCGAAAAAGCTTCACAGCCAACCGTGGGGATAATCTGTCTCCCTCCTTACCTCTCCACAAAAACCAGACCCCGTCCTTCAAGGTTTAATAATTTTTTTTTTTTTTTGGTTGTTTTCTTTTCTTTTTTATATATCAGTCCCCACCGGGGTTCCAATCCTCCCCCCCCCCCCCCACCATCGGTATTACTGTATTACTTTAATTTGCTGTCCTTATGCACCGGCAAGACCTACTCGCCTGTAGACTAGACCGCAGCGCACAGCCAACTCAGAAAACCGCCCCAATCACGCTGCTCTCCCGGAGGCCTCCACCGCACAGAGGCCTTAGCGCCGAAGACCGCAATGCCGCCGGTGCTCTTCCTGCCTGTTGGCCGCCCGTTCGCATGTGCTCCGTGCCGGCCAAGCGCTCCGGAGCACATGCCTAATGCACGCACCTGATTGGCTACGCTCGGGGCTGCACGAGCGGAGCCAATCAGTTCAAATGATGCGCACAGCGTATTGACGCAGGCGCGCGCCTCCTCACTCCCGACGAGCAGGGTCCCGCGCCGGGCCGCGCACCCGGTTACGGGCGGGCTCCGGGACCCTGCCCGCGCCCTGATACTTTTACAAGATGGAGAAAGAGCGAAATCACAAGATTACAGAAAAATAAAGATGCAAAACCTGGGGGAAGGATGGGCAGATTTATTCTATACTGAAAGGGCACAAATTTAGCCAAGAGCAGGATGAAATATTGAGAACTGTTACCCTGTTACCATGTGTATCCCAGATAAAAGGCCCCATTGAGCTCCACATCCGTGTTATTTCCAGTCTGTTCTGCAATCTGCTTAATGTTTCTATCCGACACAATTATCATCCCTTAAACCACGAGACCTGGCACGTACTCAAAGTATGTGCCTTCAGCAATCTAATAGTCTAAAAAGCAGTCAGTCTTTTTCATGTTATTTTTATTCATTTTATTTTTTATTTATGGTTTATGGATGTTTTTTCAGCTTACTGTTGATGAGGATAAGGAAGGAGTTAGTCATATTTTGATGTATTGGTTAATTGTTTTGCAGGAATGTTTTATTTTTATTTTAACTGAACTTCGATAAACATTTTTTTTGTATTAAATTAAATAAAAATGGTCAGGCAATGAGGATAAATCCATTTATAAGAGGAATAAAACAAAAAAAAATTAGCACTTTATAGCTGTTTGGAAAACCATCTTCAATGCTGGGGGTTAAGAAGAATATGCTTTGGGGATTACTCACCATATAGTATAAGGCAACCTATGTTGCCGGATATGTTTTAGCATATTGGATTCACAGTACACATATGTTGTTATCACACTCCACCCTCAGAGTGCTCCAACATACTATTAGAAGGCTGGCATTCAAGCTATTTCAACATGAGCATCAGAAGTGCTCAGACTACAAAGGTGGAAGATTACAGACATGTTTTTTGGCACGTTTCATATAAGCAATAGCACCTATTGGGAAGGGTCCATCCATCCATCCATCTGTCCTTTTTTGATCAAAAGATTAATTGAATACTGAATAGTTTCCCCAGTGATGATGGATTGATTGCCTTAGCGATTGTGGAAGTTGTGATGTTGGTAACAGATGTGCTGAAGTGGGCACGGTTCACTGGAAGGGTTTAAGTTGATGAACAGAGTACAAATACAACATATGATGACTAATGCATAGGAATATGCAGCCCAAAAAGTCTTTGATTTGGGGGTTTTGTTTTCAGATGTTTTATATCATTGTTTGATGTCAATAGGGTATACTCTTTCACAAGAGCGAGCACTATAGAACACAGGAAATGACTTGTCGAGATTGAGACTCATTTAAAATGCAAGCACATCAATACTTGTGCAACTGATCCCCTGATAAGGAAAAGTGGGAAAAAAATAAATAAAAATCACTGGCTCCAGCAATAGCTGGGTATCATTGTGAATGGGTCTTTGGAATCAGGTACCTTGCCTTATAGTTTGGAAAAGACTATCATCCAGTCGCTTATCAAGAGTGTTGGCAAGGATTTTTCTTTAATGAAGAATTTCCATCCTATATCTTTACTTCCTTCCTAAGTAAGACATGCCATGCTCTGTTGGGTAAGGAATTTTATGGAGGATCAATCAGGTTATTGTTCCTATCTTAGTATGGAAACAGTAGTGTTGGCAGTGTTGACTGAGACATTATGCTAAATCGGGGAATTGACGGATAATTGCCCCAAGGGTGCTGAGTCAACTTCTGTAGAATGTCCCGAGGATGCTCTCGCTGCTATTGCATTATTGTGTTATGTATTGCAAAATGGTATGTATTTTATGTATCCTGCCTTGGGCTTTTTTTTAGATCAGAGAAAATATCTAATAAATTAAATAAATAATTGCATTAGATCTGACAGCTGCATATGAAAAACCTTTCCTCATGGGAGGTTGATTCTTACTAGAAACTGGGTGTATGAGGAGAGGTGCTGTCATAAATATGTATTGTGGAAGGATCAGTATACAAATCCAAGATCTTTGGATTCCCCAAGGATCTGTGTTATTGCTACTACTATTCAATATTTACATGGTACCCTGGGGTCCACTATTGGACAAGTGAGTGATAGAATATCACCTGTATGCTGGTGATGTGATGCTTATTGTTCAGTTTTATCAAAGCCAGGGCTAAAAGGTTGTTGCTTTATTGAATGAAGATTGACAGGAGATTTAAATGGGATGACGTAGTAGAGAAGTTCAAATTCTGATGGTGAAACCAAATTTAGAAGGGTGAAGTTGCAACCCAAGGCATGTATTCAAAGTTTGGGTGTTCAATGGTGTATAGGTAGGCAAGTGTCAAGTAGAGCTGATCCTACCGCTAGATTTATTTATTTAACATTTCTTATATACCGTCTTTCATGATATCAAGGCAGTTTATATTGAACAAACTGAAATGACATTGAACAGGGCATTATAACTTGGAGATAACTATTTTACAGGGAACATGGGCTATGGAGGGTTAAGTGGCTTGCCCAAGACCACAAGGAGCACCTGTGGGACTAGAAACCCCAGTCCTTCCAGCCCAAGGTTGCTGTCCTCTAGTGGGATTTGAACCCCCGACCTTCTGGCCTGAGGTGACTTGCCCCAACCACTAGGCCACTCCTCCCTCAAGATGGGCTAGCATCCATCTAGGGCAGCAGTACCAAAAACTGACCACATCACCCACCTCTTTCCCCTTGTCACTGATGCTCCCTTAACTCCATCCTGCCACTGAGCCAAGGCTTCTTCAAAACAGAAAGCACAGCATGGCAGCAGGACTTGCAACGCCTCTGCGTTGTCTGGACTGGCTATGCCCTGCCCTTTCTGACAGCTGGCTTTGAGCAAGGCCCACTGCTATGCGAGATGCGTTTTTGAAGAAGCCACAGCTTGATGGCAGGATGGAGTTAAGGGAACAATAGTAGAAAGAGGTGAGGGGGTGGGAGAGAGAAATGCTAGACTATGGGGGAAGGGGGAAGAATGCATGATGTTTTTCCCTGGGGTATGGGTTAGGTCATGGGTTGGGCGTAATGCATTTATACCTAGTCTATCTCCTCTATTCCACTTTTACTCTGCACAGTGTACGTTTAGATCATGAAGTCTGTCCCCATATATTTTATGGCAAGCTAAATTTAAAAGGAATATTAAAAATGAAATGAAGGGGGCGGAGCCTGATGTCCAGCGGGTAAGACGCTTCGCGCTGAAGCTCCCGAGAGGCCTACTTAGAATCCTGACTTAATACCTATACAAACTTACTATTTCGCTCCGGGCTGACCGGGGTACCTCGGGGGGGATGGCGGCCCATAAACCAGCGCGCTTGGACTTCGGGTCTCCTTCTTCTTCTCACGGAAAACGCTCCAAAACAGAGGTGTCCTCCCCACAGAAGATGGCTCCATTTCGTGAAAACCCCGAAATGCACCTGGAGATTTTAGAGGAAATACGCGGCGTGAAGGAATTGGTGCAGTCCAATGGAGAAGCGCTTCGAGCCATGCGAGAAGACTTTGGAGTGCTCCAGGACCGACTTGAAAGTGTCTCATTACGGCAGGACAATATGGCGGGGGTCCTCGACTCGCACGCGGTGCGCTTGGGCAAACTGGACAAGGCTGAGCGCCAGATACAGAATCTTCAAAAGGAGTTAGAAGATAGCAATAATCGAGCCCGACGCAACAATGTGAGGCTCATTGGCATACCGGAGGGGGTGGAAGCAGGAGATATAAGAGAATTCCTGCTCAAAACTCTTCCCTCCTTGCTGAAGATCACTTTTCATAGAGAACTGGAAATCGATCGTGCACACCGTGTTCCTACCCACATGGCGCTCAACCGAACGACCCCCCGGCCTATTATCTTTCGCTTGCTACGATATCAACAAGTGGAACAAATTTTAAATGCTGCCCGGGCGAATCATCATTTGGAATTTGAAGGTCACAAAGTCTCCTTCTTCCCTGATTTGGCAAAGCCTACCGTTGACCGTCGGAAGAAACTCCTTGCTTTTCGCCCTCGACTTCAACAGCTACAGGCTCGCTTTGGCCTGTTGTATCCAGCGAAACTCCGAGTGACTCTCCACAACCAAACCAGGACATTCGAAGATCCTGATCTACTATCAGCATTTTTAGACTCCAAGGAAGCAGAGCAGATGCGCTAATCCAAAGACTTGGACTTTTATTTGCCGGCTCTGTCCGCCATTTTGAAGGGCCCGATGCGGCGGTCATAGTCAAGCACAGAGACTACCTGGACTCTCTTTCTTTCTCTATATGACTTTTTTGTTTTTTGGTCTCCTATCCCTCCATGAGGTGTGCCTCGGTCGGATTCGGAGCACGCACAGTCCTACAGGTTATGTGTTTTTTCAATTTTGGCCTTCTCTGGGGTTTCTCCCCGCAGACACATGGTCGCCAGTAATTTCTGGGGTTCTGCTTCTTCTCTACCGCACTGTGGTTTTTCTTTTTTAATGTGGGGCGCTTCATTGTATTATATTAGCTTATTTTCTTTTGTGCCATGTGTACAGCCAGATACAGTCAATGTGAGGGACATTGTGAAATTATGTGCGCTATCATGCTCAGAATTTTTAACTTTTCTGAATGGCCTTATGTAAAATCTTATCACTCAACGTAAAAGGCATTAATAGTCCAATCAAAAGAAAGAAAATCCTTAGCTATCTTAGCCATGAGCATGCTGATTTAGTGTTTCTTCAGGAAACGCATCTAAACTCTGCTGAAACACTGAAACTCAATGCTAAGCCTTACATGGTTGCTGCCTATTCTCCCGCCGTTTCCAAACGGTGCGGGGTAGCCATTCTGGTTAAGAAATCTTTGCAAGCTACTGTAATTGATACTAGCGCTGACAAGGAGGGTAGATGGGCCCGTGTACACCTTAAGGTTGGAGATAGTGAATTCACGTGTATTTGCATTTATGCCCCGAATGTGGACAACCCTGCTTACTATGCAAGTATTGCGCAGTTGGCACAGGCCTCTGCCAATGCTCCATTAATACTTGGTGGTGATTTTAATCAAGTGTTAGACCCTTTGATAGATAGACAGCCGCCTCGAACGAGTAGTCCACCCAAGAGTCTTGCTACCCTTACAGCTCTGATGCAAGATCTTGCGCTGGTAGATATATGGAGGCTGCTTCACCCCTCCGACTTAGAGTTTACCTTTTTTTCTGCCCCCCATCACTCCCAATCTAGAATAGATTTCTTTCTCATTTCCAAAGCACTGATTTCTCAAGTGGACACGGCTAGGACTCATCCTCTCCATATTTCAGATCATGCTGCCATATCTTTATCATTACATGTCACTGCGCGGGACGATTCTCCCCGAGCTTGGTTTTTTGATAGATCCCTACTAGGTCAAAAAGATTTTCAGGTTGATATAAAGGCCGCTATCCAAGATTATTTTCAGTTTAACTCACCCCATGACACAGCGAGCTGGGCTTGGTGGGAGGGTTTTAAAGCATCTATCCGCGCCACTATAACTAGCTATCAAATTCGGCAGGGGAAACAAAGAAAGCAGCACTTACTGATTCTAGAGCAGCAGATACAAGCTGGGGAGCGTCTCCTCACGTCCCGTACCGACCCATGTATTTTACTCCGTTTACAACGCTTGCGTTTTCAATACAATCAGCTTTTGTACACTGCTGCTGTTAAAAATATTGAATCACAACAAGGGCTATATTATCGGGAAAATAACCGTGCTGGCAAATTATTAGCAAATGCCCTAAAAGGTCAAAAAGAAGCCAAGCGTGTCACCGCCCTCCGTAATCCGTCGGGGGGGGGCTTGGTCACTAAAGATACAGAAATCTTAGAACTCTTTCGTGATTTTTATACTCGGCTTTATCAGTCTGAATGTGATTTTGAGCCAGAAGTATTTGAACGCTTACTTTCAGGGGTACAAAGACCGACCCTATCTGACGAAGATAGAGTGGCCATGGACACACCATTTACTTTATCAGAAATTCATTCTGCTATCAAGAAATGTGCCTCAGGTCGAGCCGCAGGCCCAGACGGTCTCCCTGCTGAATTCTACAAAACCTTTCACGCTGACTTAGCTCCAGTTTTGAAACTTTATTTTTCTGCCCTGGCCGAGGAGGGTTCTCCGTCTGGGTCCTTTTCAATGGCAAATGTAGTCGTTTTTGAGAAAGAGGGGAGAGACCCGCAACTAACAGCTAATTATCGTCCAATTTCCCTCCTAAACGCGGACTATAAAATATTTGCCACCATTCTCTCCACCCGGCTCTCTGATAGGATGTCTACCTTAATACACCCAGATCAATGCGGTTTCATTCCTGGTAGATCAACTGCTGACAATGCTCGGACTCTATGCCATGTACTGACTGCCACAGTTAATCTTGATCGCCCATTTGTTGGCCTCTCACTTGATGCTGAGAAGGCCTTTGATCGTTTAGAGTGGCCCTTCCTGTTTGCAGTCCTCCGCTGGTACGGATTCGGGGAAGGTTTTCTCCGTTGTCTCCACACCATGTACGCACAGCCTACAGCCAGTATATGTGCCAATGCTTTAAAGTCTCAGCCTTTTCCCCTTCAACGCGGTACTCGCCAGGGATGCCCACTGTCTCCACTTCTTTTCGATCTTGCACTCGAACCCTTGGCTTTACTAATCCGGCAATCGGAGGAGATTCATGGAGTCCCCTTCTCCCATAGGGAAATCAAAATTTCAGCGTATGCTGATGACCTTATGCTTTTTGTCTCTATAGACTCAGTACCGGCTGTCCTAGAGCAAATTGGTAAATACTCACAACTGTCCAGTTATAAGATAAATTGGACCAAGTCGGTAGCCTTTCCATTAAATCCTTTGCTTCATCAGGCAGATATGCAACCCTTCCCCTTTTTATGGCAACCTCGCATGGTCAAATACCTTGGGGTTCACTATTGTTCTCCTTTGGAAGACACTATCTCCTTCAATGCCAAAGACTTAACCTCTAAAGTCCGGGCGCTTACTCACCGTTGGACTCCTTTAACACTTACCTGGTGGGGTCGCTTAGAAACCATAAAAATGGTGATTGTTCCGAAAGTGAATTATATTTTAGAAATGTTGCCCTGTCTCTTACCTCGACGTACATATAAAGATATAGAGGGCCTTCTGACTAGATACTTATGGCAAAACAAGACACCTAGGATAGCGAAACATAAGCTGCAAGCAGATAAGGAAAATGGGGGTGTCAGATTCCCTGATTTCCTGAAGTACCATCAATCTTTTCTTCTCAAACAAGGCGCTCGTTGGCTGGAAGATCCAGTATCGAGTAGACCTGTGTGGCTAGACATAGAAGAGGACCTTTGCAAACCGATTCCTCTTACCTTTCTCCCTGGTATGACTCTCCCATCAGACTCCCACTATCCACCAATGCTTTTAGACACTTTAGGTGCCTTTAATACTCTTATGCAATCTTTAGACTCCCGACTCTGTCCGTTAGACAGGCTCCCGCTTTGGTACAATACTCGATTTCGAATACAAAATAAGCCGATGGCGTGGAGCCCCTGGTACACTAGGGGCATTTGGCTTCCTAGCCAGTTGTTCCATGATGGTCGCTGGAAAACTTTTAGTGAATTGCAAATTGAATTTGGTCTCCCAGCGAAACACTACTTTCAGTTGGTGCAACTTCAGCATTGCCTTCGGAGTGCTGAGGTGCTCCCGCCATCGGCATCCCCTACACAAGGTTGGTCGGAGACTATCCGATCTATCGGTAGTTCACCGGGTGTAGCATCCAATTTTTACAAAGCCTTATGTAATGCTATAACTAGAGATACCCCTATAGCGCAGAAAGCATGGGAGAGAGAGTTGCATGTGACTTTGACCCCGGAGCAATGGAGCCTTGTCTGGAGTAGAGTGACACGGGTTTCCCGATCCGCCTCACTTACTCAGACACTCTTCTTTCTAGCCCACCGGTGTTTTTACACTCCTGACAGATTAGCCAAATGGAACACTACTCAGGGCAATAGTTGTTGGACATGCCATGCGGCCATTGGTTCACTACCTCATGTTATGTATGAATGTCCCGCACTACGGTATTACTGGGGTCGTATCCAATCTATTTTGCATTTTCAAGAGCCCCTTTCTTGGAGGATAGTGGGACTTCGCTCAGCTGCGGGGATCCCCTCTCTTCCAAAAACGGCTTACTTCCTTTTGGACTTTTATGCTTGGCATTGCTATTTCCCTAATTACGAAATACTGGAAAAATAGCTCCCACCTGAGCCCCAATGAATGGTGGAATCATGTCTGTCTCTACAGTAAATATGAACAAATACCTCGTATGTTTGCTTCCCCCATTCAGACTCCTCATCATCGGTCTAAATGGAAGATGCTCAATGACTATGTACATTCTGCTAAATGCTCTAATCTGACTGTCTAAATTTGTATATATCTCTGTCCCATGATCATTCTGTATCGTAGATACTCTTTTGATCGTTTTGCTGTATAATCACGGTTGTTTGGAAGCGCTCACATGCTGACATAATCGGCTAGAGAAGAAGCATGGGGGTGGGGGGTAATTGGGTTTACTTTTCCTTATTGTATACTTGTTTTGTCTCCTTTGGTGTGTTGTTTCTTTTGTTTGTTGCAAAATGAAAATAAAAGTTTAAAAAAAAAAATGAAATGAAAACCACCACTGACCATTTTAGTAGCTGCCCTTTGTTTCAGCTAAGTCCAATTTATATCCTTTTGAACATGTGGTCTCCAGAACTGTATATAGTCTTCCAATGAAGTCTCACCAGACTTATACAAAGACAACACCACTTTTTTGACTGCTAGTCATCCTCTCTATGTACCAAAATATCCTTCTGGCTTTATTATTGCGGAAACCACCTGTTTTGCCAACTTAAGATCAGATAAAATCACCCCCAAATCCTTCTCATTTTGTGTCTAAAGAATATCACCCATACCCATAACCCTCAGAAAAATCCCAGTTATCAATGTCCCTGTTTAATGTACATTACCAAGTTACAATGTAAACCGCTTTGACTAATTGATAAAAGCAGTATGAAAGCCCCACTAATTAAATAAATACCACACTGCTTCTTTAGGTTTTTGAAATATAAATGCATTAACCTACGTTTTCTTAGCATTAAATCTTCACTACTAAGCTCTAGACAACTCCTCAAGCTTTGTTCGTGTTTTCCACAGCTTCAAGGGAGATGATTTTGGTGTCTTCCTTAACAAACAAAATATTTCCTGATAGGAGTGGCCTAGTGGTTGGGGCAAGGTAATTCAGGCCGAAGGTCGGGGGTTCAAATCCCACTAGAGGACAGCAACCTTGGGCCGGAAGGACTGGGGTTTCTAGTCCCACAGGTGCTCCTTGTGGTCTTGGGCAAGCCACTTAACCCTCCATAGCCCATGTTCCCTGTAAATAGTTATCTCCAAGTTATAATGCCCTGTTCAATGTAATTTCAGTTTGTTCAATGTAAACCGCACTGATGCAGAATAGCGCGGTATATAAGAGAATGTAAATAAAGCTCTTCTGCAATAGCACTTACAGAAATGGTGAAACATAGCCTGGCCCAAGGATCAATCCCTGTGGCAAACCATTGGTAATATCCATTTTCTTGGGATGAACTCCACTATTCTGCTTTTCTGCATCCCATTCAACCATTTTCTAACCCAATTACTTTAAGTCCCTTTACAAGGGCATTCGGTATATTCATAAGTTTCCCATGTGGAACAGTGTCAAAACATTTCTAAAATCTAAGGACTTTCCTCAGTCCAATACTCTCTTCACCTAATCAAATAAAATGGAAAAATAGAATTTTTTTTTTAAATACCATGCCCATAATTCTACAGTAATAATTACAAATAAGGAGAGATACTAATCAAAGCTATTTCATTAGCATATCCAAATCATAACGTTCTTGTAAAGTGTAAATTGTACACTTATTTCCATTTTGTCTTGCCAAAATGTCTCATTTTTCTCTGACAGAATTCTGAAGTCTTCCAAAATTTCAGTATCTACAGGTTCCAGTCATTTCATAGGAAAACAATATTGCTTTTAAAAATGAAAAAAAATTACTCATTGCAACATGACTAATACAGACAGATGCAATGAGTCACAACACTGATGATTCATCCCCAACAATTTTAAGAAAATAATTATTGGGTGGGGTGGGGGGGGGGGGAAGGCTTTTACAGAAAAGTTTTAAACACATTTTAAGGAAGGAGTGCTATAAAAAAAATGGCCATAAGCATTTGGAGGGTACAAAATCTCTTCAAGGGTCTCATTTGCCAGAGGATTTCTCAAATCACCAACTTGGATAAAGTTATAATACTGTCATGTTAGTCTCATGAACTCAGGGAAGACTATCGCTGTCAAATACCAGAAAAATTAATCTAATCTAGTTAGAATAAAGCCCTGAATAGCACATGTCTTTTACCAGGTCTTGCATAAGTTCACATGAACTAAAACCAGGGATAGCAGAGCATCTTTTTGGTTGGTGGCAGCAGACAAGCAAAGTTTCAGCCCTGCCCCCAAGCTCTCAGGTTGCTGATGCTAGATTGGGCAAAATATTGGTCTGGCCATGGTCCGAGTGACCCATCCCATGCCACTGCCTATGGATAATAAAATGCAGAAAGATGGTTATTGGTCGATACCAGAGCTGCATATGATTTTTCAGAGGTTCTCTGGATTCTTCTTCTAAATGTAAATGCCCCCTGTAGTGGGGCTAGAGGGTGTGCATTTCAGTAAGAGATGAAGGACTACAGTCAAGGTGGATAAAGCAAGACTATTTTTGGTTCGACAGATAAATCCAGATCTAAGGTTTGGACTAAATCCTCCATATTTGTCCTTGCTGGATGTTTCTGGACAGGCGTGGATGGGAATATTTGTGGGTTCACACCTAAATGCAAATTCTTCAAATAGTCACACCAGTTTCAAATGCTCCGGGTCACTTAAACCCGTACTACATATTTTTTAAAAGACACAGTAGGATTTGAACCAGGTTCACACGAACATTGATAACTCAAGGAAATTAAAGCCAAAATATTCACAGGTCCACTTCTAGGTTCCTGTTGGGACAACACAATGCCTCTAAAATGAAACGCATTCATGAAATTAATAATTATGTTTTCATTGGATCATGTAACATGTTGAATGGCTCAAACAGGATGAAATTTTGCATTCTGTATTCCAACTAGGTGTTTTCTGGTCTCACTGAAAGTTATTCAAGCTTTTACTCTCCCCAGTGACTGATAGGAACCTAGGCTGAAGTTGTTCACTGCAGCAACAGCCATGATACAGTAGTCTTTTCATACATTAGCAAAAAGGTACCTCCAATCTGACCAGAGCCCTAATCAAAGCACCCGGTGTCAGGCTGAGCTTCATAGTATTATAAATCTAAGAGAGTAGCATCAATGGAGATTACAAAAAGTAAAATGTGAAAACTGAACAGTGTTGCCTTCTTGCAGAGTTTAAAGTAAACATTACAATTCCTCTAGGGCCAGCTACTGAGGAATCTGTCACAGATTCTAAATTCAGATCTTTTGCTTTTCGGGTTGGGTGGGCTAGAGATGCTGCAGAAGTTGCATTCATGGACCCTCAGGGGGTGGGAGGGGGAGTCAGTTACTGACTGGGATTTAGAACCCATGATTGCAGGGTTTGGGGGAAAAGCCCAGTTGAATGACCCTAGCTGAGGAATATTGTCATTACTGGACTAAAAAGGTAAGCCTGGAAGAGATGAGGCCTGGGTTTAGGCGGAGGCAACATTAACTGCCAGAGGTGGGAGGGGGAAACAAAAAAAAAAAACCAAAAACAACAAAAAACAAAACCAACTTTGAAGGCACTGACCACTCAAGCGAAAGAGGGGCCTTGGGCCAACCCATTGTCAGGAGAGTCGTCAACGCTGGATATTCAAGGCTGGCCAACATCCAGATACTGTATTCAGCACAAGTATCTGATATTTAGATTACTGCAGTATTTAAGTATTGAGTATTCTGAATATTGGGTCCATAGTCTATATAGCCAGTCACTCTGGGATTTGAAAAATAGATTTGTTGAATAAAAGGTTCGCACTAAACATTTGTTCTGCCTTAAGGTGAGAAATAATGTAGGCTATTTCTTAGTTATAAAATTTAAAACTTGTGTGATTTCAACACCATTTTATACATTTACAAAAATATTTTACTGCTCAAATATACCTAGGGCTAACCTCAGAGCCGATTCAAGTTGACAACACCCTAGGCAAACCTTAAGCTTTATGCCCCATCCCACCGCCTTCCCAGCTATCAGAATCCATTGTTAGCGATGAGCCCCCTTCCACAGGGCTGCCACCCAAGACAACTGCCTAGTTTGCCAAATGTGCATCCTAGCCCTGCAAATACGATCAAAAGATCAAAAATCAAATGAGATCTGTGGGTGGGATAGTCCTTTTACCTTGGAGATTCCTGCTTTGTAAAGAAGTGAAAACTTTAACGCGACAGGGTTTTTCCACTGTCATAAAAATGACAAAAGTAAAACCCCTCTCTTGCAGGTCACATTACACCATATATGAGTTGTGAAGTCGTTTCACTGCAGGGATTCTTTTGAAGATCAATTTTCCACACATTGTACAGTATCTTCTCAGAAAGGATTCACCACATCCTGACCAAGCAAAAGCAGGTAAAAAAAAATATTCTTTGCTACAATTTGATATGCATCTCTGGAAAATTTGCCACCCACACTTCCAACTTGTGCAAAGCAGAACTTACTTACTCAGCAGATCAGCATTTCTTATTGCCTTTGGAAGACTGACAGTTTTCACACAAATGAAGGTTTCTTAATCATTACCAAATGTTCTGTGTGAGTACAAAGATTTTCATGTAGCATAGTACTCATTTCAAAGTTACCTATGAATTCTCCTTCCCTTTGGACATTCTTCCCAGGCTATGCCGCTTATGTTGTCTGGGCCCCATATTCAAAGTGGTTTATCTGGCTAGTAGGATGTGCTAACTGGGCAAACCTCACTGAGAGGGACAGTCAGCTGCGCTCACCAGTCAGTGCCAGGGTGGTCTACAGCTGGGGTGAGCACAGTCCCAGAACTTAGCTGGTTAACAGTGATTTTCAGTCTGCTAACCAGATAAATGGCCATCATAAAGCTAGGACAGCAATTGAGATGACCTACCTTTACGCAGTTCGGTTATCTGGAGAGCAGATGAATATTACTGCCGTCCAGATAGCCATGCTGGTCTGCACTGGAGGACATTCAGATAGCTGGACTGAATATTTGGTTTCACTTTTGCCTGTGGGGGCCAGGCATTTAAAGAAAAATGTTGACCGCTGCAGGCTGAATCTCAGGCACTCTATTCCTGTACTAAGACTGGAGTATTATGGTAGTATTGCTTTCTGCTGTATTAACCCTAAGCTTTGGAATTCATTACTACTAGAGGTTCACTTAGAAAATCTTGAGAAAAAAAAACATGAAAGTTTGCAACAGAGTGGATTCCCCTGAGAGAGAGTGGATAACATGAGGAAAGATCTGCAAAAGCTGGAAGGTGGTCTAATGCTTGGCAGTTAAGATTTAAATGTATATAAGTGCCATGTCATGCACTTGGTATGCAGAAATCCAAGGGAATTGTATGAGGTAGGGGCAATAGGTTGGTGTATATGGACCAGGAGAAGGACCTCCGAGTAATTGTTTCTGAGGATGTCCAAGCAGTGGCCAAAGCCAGAAGGATGCTGGGTTGCATGCAGAGAGGAATTACCAGCAGAAAGGAGGAGGTACTAATGCCACTGTACAAATTGCTGTTGAGGCCTCACTTGGAATATTGTGTTCAGTTTTGGAGATCATATCTCACACAAAGGATATAAAAAGACTGGAAACAGCTCAGAGGAAGGTGACCAGAATGATTTGGAGCCTGCACCAGAAGACATATGAGAAGAAACTTGAAGACCTAGATATGTATATTCTAGAGGAGAGGAGGAGGGACAGGGGAGAAAAGTATTAAAGGTCTGCATCATAAGGAGTATTAATGAACAAACCACCCTTTTTCAAAAATAGGGAAGCTGTAATACTAGAGGGTATAACATGAAGTTGCAAGGGGGTAAACAAAGGCAACTTAAGGAAATACTTTCCACTGAAAAGGTTGGTGGATGCTTAGAATGCCCTCTTGATGGAAGTGGTGGGGGCAAATACAGTGACAGAATTCAACATGGTATGGGACAGACACAGTGGAACCCTTTACAGAAACAGGATAAAATGAAAATAAACTTAACTGTCTGATAACTCAACAAGTAGAGGTGACCTGCACTGAGCAGTGGGTACACCCTAAGTAAAGGCATGGAGAGGGGTGACTTGCACAGAGGGCAGGCACACCTATTCTTGCCACCTTGCTGGGCAGACTAGATGGACCATGCTGGTCTTTATCTATCATATACTATGCTACTATAAAACAAAATGTGAAAACTTGTTGTGAAATCCGGACTTTTTAGTAAGGCCTTCATCAGCCAAATTAGTACAAATTAATGCAGCTTCCCAAATAGATTGATGGCATTATGCACCGTGTTTGATTTATTCTTACAGTCCTATGTTTATGGTTAGTTTCTGATTTTATTTTTGTCCTACGTAATTTCTTTTCTGACTTTGTTATTTGTTTAGAAACATGATGACAGAAAAAGACCACACGGCCTATCTAGTCTGTCCTTCCATATCAACAACTACAACAGTCCCCTTTTTACCTTTAGAGATCCTCTGTGTTTGTCCCATGCTTCTTTGAATTCAGTTACTGTCCTCATCTCTACCACGGATCCACTACTCGTGTTGATATGCTGTCAATAGCTTCTGTTATAATGTTGTAATGTTATAATGTTGTAATGATCTTAATAACGCGGTATATAAGAAAAACAAATAAATAAACCCAGATTTGTACACTGCTCTGATGCATAATTACAGTATGTAAAATCATGTTAAATAAATAAAATACAGCTTAAGAGGTCAAATGCAAGCTGTTATTCACTTTGCATCTCACCATTTGTCGTGCTAAAAATGCAAGTGTTAAATGGCAACGGAAGCAAAAACACGAAATAACGACTTTTTCAAGTACATTCGTAGCAAAAGGCCTGTGAGATAGTCAATTGGACCACTAGATGATAGAGGGGTAAAAGGGGCAGTAAGAGGAAACAAGGCTATAGCAGAGAGACTGAATGAATTCTTTGCTTCGGTCTTTACTGAGGAAGATGTAGGGATGTTATCCAAGACTGAAGTGGTATTTAAAGGTGATACTGCAGAGGAATTGAGAGAAATATCGCTACACCGGGAAGATATATTACAACTATTTGATAAACTGAATAGTAGCAAATCACCAGGACCGGATGGTATACATTCCAGAGTGTTGAAAGAACTGAAATATGAGATTGCAGACCTGCTATTGGTAATCTGTGAACTTTCATTAAAATCATCTGTAATACCTGAAGATTGGAGGGTCGCCAACGTAACACCAATTTTTAAAAAGGGTTCCAGGGGTGACCCAGGAAATTACAGACCGGTGAGCCTGACGTCAGTACCAGGGAAAATGGTAGAAACCATCATAAAGAACAAAATTACACAGCATGTAGATAGTCATGGCCTAATGGGAGACAGCCAACATGGCTTTAGACAAGGAAGATCTTGTCTTACTAATCTGATATGTTTTTTTGAAGGTGTGCATAAACAGGTAGACAAAGGTGAGTCGGTTGAAATAGTGTATCTGGACTTTCAGAAAGCTTTTGACAAAGTCCCCCATCAGAGACTTTTGGCGAAGCTAAAAAGTCATGGGATAGGAGGCAGTGTACTATTGTGGATCGGGAACTGGTTAAAAGATAGAAAGCAGAGGGTAGGGCTAAATGGCCAATATTCCCAATGGAAAAAGGTGAATAGTGGAGTACCCCAGGGATCTGTACTGGGTCTGCTGCTTTTTGACATATTCATAAATGACCTGGAAAAGGGAATAACGAGTGAGGTTATCAAATTTGCAGATGACACAAAACTGTTTAAAGTTGTTAAAACCCAAGAGGATTGTGGAAAACTGCAGGAGGATCTGGATAAATTGGAAGACTGGGCATCCAAATGGCAGATGAAATTTAATGTGGACAAGTGCAAAGTTATGCACCTAGGAAAGAACAACCCACACTATAGTTACACGATGCAAGGCTCCACATTAGAAACCACCACCCAGGAAAAAGATTTAGGAATCATCATGGATAACATGTTAAAACCCTCCGCCCAGTGTGCAGCGGCAGCCAAGAAAGCAAATAGAATGCTAGGTATCATAAGGAAAGGGATGGAGAATAAAACAAAGGATGTTATAATGCCTCTGTATCGCTCCATGGTACGACCGCACCTTGAATATTGTGTGCAATTCTGGTCACCGTATCTTAAAAAGGACATAGCGGTATTAGAAAAAGTACAGAGAAGAGCCACCAAATTGGTGAAGGGGATGGAAGGCTACTCCTATGAAGAGAGGCTAAGAAGGTTAGGGCTCTTTAGCCTGGAGAAGAGACGGCTGAGGGGAGATATGATAGAGGTCTATAAATTAATGGAGTGGAACGGATAAACATGGATCAATTGTTTATGCTATCAGAGTATAGAAAGACTAGGGGACATGTAATGAAGCTACAGGATAAACTATTTAAGACAAATAAGAGAAAATATTTTTTCACTCAACGTGTAATCAAACTCTGGAATCTGTTACCGGAGGATGTAGTAAGGGCTATTAGTATAGCTGGGTTTAAAAAAGGTTTGGACAAGTTCCTGGAGGAAAGGTCCATAAGCCACTATTAAAAAGGGACCCAGGATATCAATGCTTGACCCAGTACAAGCATTGTGGAACCTGTGTCTTTTGGGGAAACTGCTAGGTACGTATGACCTAGATTGGCCACTGTTGGAAACAGGATACTGGGCTTGATGGACCTCGGTCTGACCCAGTATGGCATATCTTATGTTCTTATAAAATTGTGCGTTATTTGCCCTCAACACACGTTGGTATAAGAACTTCATCTAGTATCATCTCCAAAACCTCAGTCTAAACTCTTTCATGGACAATATCAAATCCAGATCATGTCTCTCAAAATAAAAAAAACACAGAAATGAAGACAAACAGGTTATTTTTATAACCACAGTTAGATCTTTGCTATGATTGGCAAATCCTCAGTCACACTGAGCCTTTGATAAGTTAAGTTACTTGATTTCTTTCTTGGTCTTCTTGAAATAATTAACCAATAGTTATGGATATGTTTATTTTAAAGAGAGGACTTACATAACACAAGCTAGAAAAAAAACACACAGGGAAAAATGCAGTGCCAAGTAAAACATGAAATGAATCAGACGCATCTAAGTGATTTTAAATGTGAGCATATTTTACCCATGATTACTGTATAAAATGACTCAACAAAACTGAAAAAAAAAACTTGGAGAATATAGATAACCCATAGATCAGTGAGTTTGTATGTTTGTGCGATGGTCAGATAGGGAATAGGAAAAGTGGTAGAATTCTTCAGTTATAATATGGGTGTGAGTCAGGGAGTAAAACCCTTGGTTCAAGCATGAGTCACCCATTGGAGCCTTGAAAGAGGTTAAAGAATGCCATCAACTTTGCCAACTCAAGTCAACGAAATAGACTCAAGGGTCCTAGGGTGCTGCTGGTGATGGAAGTTTCTTTGGTATAGTTTATATACCCAAACCACAGAAACTAAATGCTTCTTTACAATGCAGTAGATATTTTACTATGCATCATTCCCAGTCTGTAGATCATGATCTCCAACGAGAGGAGGGGGGGGGGGGTCACAAGAAAGACAGGCCTATTCCCTCTCCCTGTAAACCTGGATTTTGATCTGCAACTGGCAGTGAAAGTAAGTAAGTGAGGAGGGACAGGCGGTAGAGATCGGAGCTGTAGAGTGCATTCACAGGACCTCATCCTAGCTCGTACTACCTCTGATACATCCTTCCTTTGGACAAGTGACAGCGGTGATGGAGAGGGAGAGGTGGGAGGATGGGCGTGAAGCTTTGCTATGTTAGTGTAGCCATTCTCTAGATTTGTGCTAGTTTTTAAATATTAAAAATGGAATCATACTGGCTAAGAACTAGTATAGTAGTTTGTGTTATTAAAATAATCTATGGACAAAATAAGAATGCCCATCATCTTGGCAAGTTTTTGAAGTGTCATTATGGTATTTGATCACATATTTAAAAAGAAGTCCTTCTATACTCATTTTCAATGGATTCTAAAATTTGATTTTTCACGCTTTATTCTTATACCTGATCTCACGGTTCCCTTAATACTTGGCAAGAACTGTTTTATAAAAGGCAAGCTTGCTAGACCCAAACTCCTACTCATACTGGAGTAACACATCTGTAGGGTCTGCTGTGTACAATGCACTCACAGTCACTTGCCAGGTCCCTTGCACCCAAGACAAAACTAAGGGGTATGTTTACTAAACTGCGGTAAACGTGAATAACGCATGTTGTACGATGTTAATGATTGTTAGCGTGCTATAGTGCGTGCTATAGTGCATTAACGATCGTAAACGCGCTATAGCGCGCCCCATCATGCGCTAACGAGCGTAATGCTCCGCGGCGCGGTAAAACACCGTAGAAGGTGGAGAGAGGGCGGAGAGAAGGGGTCAATGGGTGGAGAGTGGGCAGGGAGAGGCTCCCTTCACATCAACGCGCTGAATTTCAGAGCTGAATTCCAACGCGAATGAAAACCTACCGGTAAAAGCACTTTAAAGGGGAGAGAAACCATTTACGTGTCAGCAATGTACAGCCTAGGCAGGGAAACCAAAAAAAGGTGATAAGCGTGATACATGTGCACAGAACAAAAGGGCACAGAAACACCGAAAATGATCCCAACAAACTGGAAACAAACAACCACCAAGCTGGCAAATAGTGGTAGCAATGAGAAACATCAACCCCTCCCCCCGAGTAAGCTCCATAGAAGAGATAATTCTTGGAAGGGTCCATACTCTGTCCCCATACAAGGTGCATGGGCCCACAGTGAAATAGCGCTGCTCAGGGATTTCCCCACCATCGGACAAGGTTCCTATGGCGTGCACATGTCCCGCAACATCAGATGCTGGAAAAGGGGATACAGAGGGCTGCAGGTGGCACATGCTGTGGTGCAGCTGGGGCACAGTGCGGACTAGGCAGATGCTTAGGTGGCACCTAGGAATGCTGAAACTGTACAGCAGCCAGACAGCAACTGATGAGGGCCCAACATAGGCATGAGCGTGTCTATCACAGTGTCACAGGGGATAGTACCCAGCAGGTACCTCCAAGGGCACAGAACAGTGGCAGGCGGTGATTGGGGGACGTGCGGACAGATATGCAGGCACCCCTACCCCAGAACCCGCACCATAGGCAGCCACCTACCTGCACACAGGATGGCCTGAGACTGCGTACCACCAGCTCCACCAGCAGAAGGGCATGTCAGCATGGTGGCTGAGGGATACTGGTGGTGGAGGACACAGTGGCAGCTGCCCACAGCAGACCGTGGCCTAGCCCTGTGTAGGTGGGTGCCGTGCACTGCAGCAGACAGGCCCTGTCTGACCAACAGTCATGGTAGCACCAGGGAATGCACCATCTCTGTGAGAACATGGTGGTGCAGTGCACAGAACCAGTGTATTCAGAAGCAGAAGGTCACAGGTTCAAGTCCCAGCTGTGGTTTCCGCCAACCCAGTCCTCATATTTTACCCACTACTATAACATGCTAATACAGACAGAACCGTTCTTGCAGATGACATAAACATGCCCAAGACACCCACATTTTACCCTACAGAGCACAGACACCATAAACATGCACATTACCTAGAGCAGAGCCTCCCAAATGCAGTCCTGGAGGGCCAAACACCATTCCGGTTCCATGCTGCCTCTGATGAAGATGCCTGTGCTGCATTTCTATGCGCCACCCCCATGGTATGCAGAGGTATCTCATGCATATTCATGAGGGACAGCATGAAAACCCAAACAGTGTTTGGCACCGCAGGAATGGAGTTGGGAACTTCTGCCGTAAAGCAGCAGCCAACAGGGGCAGACACACCCGCACCCACAGGCCCCATTATCCACAGCCTCCTGGAGAGGCAGGACTTTGGGCTCTGCGTGCATCTCCCAATACTAGCACATGTATACCATAGTAATGCCGCCCTAAACCTGGGAATATGGTACACATCTATCAAAAGGTTGCTATGACTACCGGCAGATAGCAATTCCTAGGTTAAGTACAATTTCCTGAGTGAGCTGCATCATAGCAACCTTTCTGATGTCTGTGGAGTCTGCTACAGGTCCTGTGTCTGACAGTGTTTACCAACCTGGGGAGTGACTCCTACAGTATTGCGTACCATAGCCATGCCTGCACTGTGCCCAGGACTGGTGTGGTGGCCTGGGCTGCCCAACACCTCTATAGTTGCACAATGCTGGCATAGGTGTGGGGAGTGCGTGTCTGTCTATCCAGTGTGTGGTGGCTTCCAACACCCTCCACAGCCCACACTGCTAGCACTGTTCCCAGTATTGGCCTGCCAATGTGCATAATGAGGAGCAAGGTACCGTGGGAATAGCCTGGATAGGGTGGCCTGGCCTTGCCGCATCTGCGCAGGGCATAGGCCAATAGCTCGGACATTGTAGTGCCCGGTACCACCTGCACGGACAGAGTGGCCACAGCATGTCCTGCTAGGAGGTCACTCTCACCCCGACTGAGCAGTGACCACGGCATGGCTAGGTTCCCCCATAGTGCTATATAGCATTTCTCTCATGTGATATATATGGGTTTCCTTTTGGGGCCCAATCACTGACTTATCTGCTTGGTGTGTATGCTGACATCCCTGTTCCGGGTACATGCATCTCCTCCAGGACCATGCACTATGGACTAGCTGGCGGACTGCCTGCAGCTAGTATGCTGTCTTGCTGGAACACCTTGCAGGGTGCAGCAGCTGGAGGCTTGCTGCTGGAGAATGTCAGATAGATAATGGTGGGGGGCAGCTGAGCATTTCCAGGCCTACCGTCTGTCTGCTATTGCGTTATGGATGTGTGCCGCTCTGTCTGTTCCCCAGCAGGACTGCTGTGGCTGGTCCCCCCTACCGCTGCCATTGCAGGGAGGTAGACTGTGGATCTATTGGTGGGTGATCCTGTTTCCCCCTGAGCCCCAGAGGGTGGGTTGTGTGGTGGTATATAATCTGCCTATGGGTCCATACACCACCCCCCCTTCACCTACAGCAGGTAATGATGGCACCAACACAGGATATGCACTGGTCTGGGTGCAACAGCGCCCATAGGGACTAGACATGACTGGGACATACAGCAGGACACAGCTGTATCCTAGGTGTGTGTGTCTAACGGACCTACCTATCACACACTGATGGGGACCTGCAGCATGGCGTATTTCAGCCATGAAAGGTGCTGTTGACCTGGTGCTGGGCGCCCCACCTCAACCTCAGGGTGAGCACTGTACCCGCACAATGTGACTGTCTGTGACTACTCTGTGGCAGTGCCACACATGGTCTGTTCCCCCTACAAGGCCGAGGTGCTGTGGGGGTGCATACCCAATCTTGTGCCCATCTCTCGACTGCTGATTTGCATGTGCAGTGCATCATGGGTACGGGTGGGTTACCCCTATCCTGGTAGCAGCAGAATGTGGGTGTGGTGCCGTGCAGTCCTCCTGTAGACAGCCAGTTGTTTGTTAGCAGCTCTAGCCCACTGGTTACTTCACTGCCTGTAGAGCCAGAGGACATGGGTTCAGAACCCACAGTGGGGTTCATCAATAGGGCTGTCTTAGGCATTGTCTATTTTTATTGTATATTAGTTCTGCCAGCAGGACCACCCTCAGGGTACTGTCCCCTTAGGGTGGCTCATAGGGCGCCCTATAAGGCGCTTTATACAGCGCCCTATAAGGTGCCTTATATGGTGTCCTATAGGGGACATTATAGGGTGCCTTGGCAGACAGCGCACTTTATAATGTGCCCTATGGAGTGCCCTCTGGGGTGCCTTATGTGGCACCTTAGGTTACGCCACTGTGAGGGTGTGTTTGCTGGCAGCACTATTCAGGTACAACTAAACTACCTCACAGCCCACTACTTAACCCTTTCCAGGCCAAGCCCAGTACTTTCGGGATCTCATCTTCTGCCTATATATTCCTCTCAAATGGTATATAATACATGACCATGCCAGAGGGAACGTCACTATTGGAACATATTGGGTACGACGGGTACAATTTTCCTGACATGTGCAAACATTAACCCGGCTGCAGAATGTGGATTAAAATATTATAGTAGGCCTTCAAAGGGTTACACATGACGCCTCAGCCAGCCTTATTCATTAGGCACACTGGGGAATCGAACCCATGACCCTTGTACCATCAGTCTGTGTAGTAACCATTGTGCTACAGCTCTGTTTCTGTATTTGGGTGTCTGCGTGCTGTCTTAAGCTTGCGCGCTGTAGCGATCGTTGCTGCGCGGCACGCAATACCGCGCGCTATCGGTTACGATGTACCGCCCATGTCCTTTTTTGTCTTTCCTTCCACTAACGCGGCTCCTAAAGCGAATTGCACTAACGCAGTTTAGTAAACATACCCCTAAATCTAGTAACTGGAAACCAAAGGGCCAGTTACAAAAGCACTGGAGACGTACTGTTCAAGGAAATTAAATTTAGATATGGAAACTTTAAAGATGACTCATATGCATATTTGCCACTTTCCTGATACATTCTGGTACCAGGCAGTGCCGACTGCACAAGGGAGGAAGCAGGACCAAGAAGCATACCAGAATTTTGTGGAGTAGAAATTCAAAACCCAGGATTGGAGAAAACTGGCTCACCTCAGCTGCCTTTTAACCTGGTGCCATGCAGCAGTGCTCTTTGATTTATAGCAGTATATGTTCATGGTATAACCCTGAATGTAGTAATTCACAACGATCCCTCGGCTCCCCAGGCTCACACTACAATCCTGGAGGTTCTATTTGATGTGCCAGCCTACAAGGAATATTTGGGGGGGTTTTCATGTTATATTTGGTACATGAGCTTTTATTGGTAACCAAACACATAGCTGAGGAAATTGGACTTTATAATGGCAGGGACAAGTAAATATTTTGCGTGCTGTCTAACCACAGTTATGACGGCTGGTAATGTCTATGGAAGGGGTACGACAGCCTCCATGTGGATGGTCTCAAAAGCATTCAACTAAAAGTAAAGCACATTTATTTTCATGAAAACCTAAAACAATTTTTAGTCTAAATAGGAGCCCTTGGTGATTAATTTTCAGGACAGATAGGAATGGGGGATTTGTTGTAAAATAAGAAAATAAAATTGCAAGGGATAGGCCGAACATATCCAAGCTGTGTGTTTTGTTCTTAGGATCTTAGGCCTCAACTTAGCAAAACTTCCTCAGCAGCACAGGCGGAGGGTGCTCCTACATTTTCTTCTGTTACTAGGAGATATGGAGGATGGCCAAAGAATGTTCAGTTCTGTCCTATTGGTATGTTCACATATACATGATTTACACATTAAAATTTTGTAGAGTTAAGACTAATGTGAAGATCAGGAGACAATATATCACAGTTTTTAGCCAATATTTACAAATAGATTTTACTGCATCAATATTTTTCAAGTGCACACAGAATATAATATTTGCCTCACTGGGTCAGACTGATGGTCTATTAAACCCAATATCCTGTTACCAACCGTGACCAATCCAGGTAACAAATAACTGGCAGGATCCCAAAGTTAGACAGATTTAATGCTGCTTATTCAAGAGGAAAGCAGTAGATTTCCCCAGTTTACTTTAATAATGGTTTATGGACTTTTCCTCCAGAAACGTGTCCAGTTTTAAACACAGCTGTACTAACAGCTTTTACTGTATCTTCTAGCAATGAGTTCCAGAGGTAATTGTGCATTGAGTGACTAAATATTTTCTCCAATTAGTCTTAAAATATACTACTTTGTAACCTCCTTATGTGTCCCCTAGTCTTTTTATTTTTTGAAGAGGTAAAACAACTGATTCACATTTACTTGTTCCACTCCACCCATTATTTTATAGACCTCTATCATTTCTCCTCTCAGCCTTCTCTCTAAACTGAAGAGCCCCAATCTTTTAAGCCTCTTCTTATTGGGGTATCCTTCCATCCTCATCATTTTGGTTGCCAGTCTCTGTACCTTTTCCAAATTTTGCTATATCCTTTTTTAGATGCGGCAACCAGAACTGTATGTAAAGATCTGCATGTAGTTCTGGCTGCTACATGGCTTTGGACAAAGGCGGTACAGAAAAACTGTTAAGTAAAATAAAAATAAATCATGGAGCAATACAGATGCATTGTGAATTCCTTTCCTTATAATTCCTACCATTCTATTAGATTTATAGGCTACCTCTGCACACCGAGCATATGTTGCCAATGACCATAAGCATTTTAAACAATAACCTGGAAGTGAAACAGGGGGTAAAATACTTAGGAGTCACACTGAACCAAAACTCAAACCTGCAATCACACATTAGAAATATGACAAAAAAAATCACCTACTACAAAAATGAGCTTTATACAGAAACTAAAACCACTACTCAGCCCAAAGGACTTCCAAACAGTATGCCAAGCCACAATAACTCCCCATCTGGACTATTGCAACTCAATCTACCTTGGCCTCCCAAAATATGCAATACGTCCCCTACAGATGGTAGAAAATATGGCAGGACAAACAAGAGGAACTGTAAGACAAAAACATATTACATCTATCCTTAAAAAAGCTAGATTGGCTCCCAATATACTCATTAAATTCAAAACCCTGCTAACCATTTCCAAGATACTAAGCCATTCATCAGCAGATATTCTGCAAACCATAACTCAAAGAGACCCAAACATTTGGCCCAGAAGAACCATCATTCATTGGTCATCACAAACATCAAAACAAGAAGCCGTGGAATGATACAGAAGTATTATAATATCCTTGGTTTTGTATCGTTCCATGGTGCAACCGCACCTTGAATATTGTGTGCAATTCTGGTCACCATATCTTCTTCTCTTTTAAACAAAAAACAGATATAGATATAGATATAGATATAATATGGAATTAGAAAAGGTACAGAGAAGAGCCACCAAAATGGTAAAGGGGATGGAAGGATACCCCTATGAGGAAAGGCTTAAAAGGTTAGGGCTCCTCAACCTGAAAAAGAGATGGCTGAGGGGAGATATGATAGAGGTCTATAAATTAATGAATGGAGTGGATCGGGTAAATGTAGATGGGTTGTTTACTCAATCAAAAGGTAGAAAGACTAGGGGGACATGCAATGAAGCTACAATGTAACCCATTAAGACTACTCATGGAGTGAAAAAAATATTTAATCGAAGTCTGGAATTAGTTACCGGAGGATGTAGTGAAGGCTGTTAGTGTAGCTGGGTTTAAAAAAAGGTTTGGAAAAGTTCCTGGAAGAAAGGTCCATAAACCATTATTAAAGAGGACCAGGGAAATTCACTGCTTGCCCCAGGACAAGCATTGTGGAAGCTGTTCGCCCTTTTGGAAACCTAGTAGGTACTTGTGACCTGGATTGGCCACTGTTGAAAACGGGACACTGGGCTTGATGGACCTTGGTCTGACCCAGTATGGGATTTCTTATATTCTTATGAACAAACATGCAACAGGACATTCTCCATATATGCTCCATTACTTTGGAGAACTCTGCCAGAATAATCAAAAAGCCATGTGAGATACCCCCGACTACAGGAAAAGATTAAAGACCTTGCTGTTCACAGAACACTATGGACCTGTTACATAATTCCATCACACAGTCTCAAAAATGTAATTGAGATAATTATTTTTGTTTCCCCAATGAACTTGAAGGACTAGAAAGAGGGACTGTTACTTCTGGAGAGAGATCTGCAACTGTGAGTATATACTTCTGGTAATTTTCTAAAAGGAATTCTTTGTATTAAAGCTAATTAATCTGTGAACCCACTATTTTTGTTAAATCAGTCAGGGCCTAGTAACAGCAAAGTACTTTTAGTTTAAATTTAAAACACAGAAGAGAGCTTTCTGGTTAAATTTAGAACCCAGCAGAGAGCTTGTAGTTTAAATTTCAAAAGAAATTAGAGCCTAGCAGCAGCTAAGAGCTATAATTTAAATCAAATCAGAATATAGCTTACCTCAGCAGCACAAGACATGGTACTGTGTAGCAGCCCTCTTTTAATAAGTGTTATTTCCCCTCCCTCCCCACACCCACCCACCCACCCCTGGGATAATCGTAGCTTTATAGGTACTTACACATCTTAAAAGGCAGGAGGTGCTCTCAGGTGAAGCTCATTACCCAAATCAGTCATACACTAAGTACCTGAGATTAGTTAAGCTTCAGGAGAACAAGGTATATTACACGTATTAGGTACAGTTTTATTAGTATAAATATCCATAGCAACCCTCAGTAAGTAAAGAACTTAGATCTAAACACAAACTTAAAACTAAGATGCAGACAGCAGTCCAGCAGCGGGATGGGGCTTTCCAGTCTTTTGCATTGAGTGTCACATGTACGATTTTCTCCCAGTTGGTGAGAGGTCTTACGTGTGCACTAGGTGCAAGGAGCTCTTTGCTCTCAGGGAACGAGTCCGTTCTCTAGAGGCTAAAGTAGCAGACTTGGAAAGCATAAGACAGAGAGGTACATAGACGAGACCTAAAGGGATATAGTCCTGAAGTCCCACCTCCAGTTTGGCAGCATCCCTGTTGCCATGGAGGAGAGAGATCAAGTGACAGGAGAGCATCACCCTGGTGTGGCAAGAAATGATCCTGTAACTAGGACCTGTCCTCCAGGTGATGTAAAACCCTCTCGCACCGAGGACGTTACTCCAGGGCCATGTGCCCATGAGGGAAGGGTTAGGACAGCCGTTATAGTTAGTGATTCGATCATTAGACATGTAGATAGCTGGGTGGCTGGTGGACGTGAGGATCGCCTGGTTACATGCCTGCCTGGTGCGAAGGTAGCGGACCTCACGCGTCACCTAGATAAGGTCTTAGATAGTGCTGGGGAGGAGTCTGCTGTCTTGGTACATGTCGGTACCAATGACATAGGAAAATGTGGTAGGGAGGTTCTGGAGGCTAAATTTAGGCTTTTAGGTAGGAAGTTGAAATCCAGAACTTCCAGGGTAGCGTTCTCCGAAATGCTTCCTGTTCCACGCGCAGGACCCAAAAGGCAGGCAGAGCTCCGGAGTCTCAATGCGTGGATGAGACAATGGTGCAGAGATGAGGGTTTTGGATTTGTTAGGAACTGGGGAACATTCTGGGGAAAGGAGGGGCTCTTCTGAAGGGATGGGCTTCACCTTAACCGGGATGGAACCAGGCTGCTGGCACTAACCTTTAAAAAGGAGATACAGCAGCTTTTAAACTAGATATTAGGGGAAAGCCGACAGTCGCCCAAGAGCGGATGGTTCGGAAGAATGTATCTTTGAAGGATACTACCAAAAGCAGAGAGGTTCCACAAAAGAGTAAAGTAGCCCAATTGCCCTCAAGTATGGAGCAGACAGAGCTTAAAGATCCCAAATTACCCATGTCTAACAATAGCCAAATTAATATGAATAAAATACATTCTCTAAAATGCTTGTATGCAAATGCTAGAAGTCTAAAAAATAAGATGGGAGAGTTAGAATATATAGCACTAAATGAGAGGTTAGATATGATTGGATTCTCAGAGACATGGTGGAAGGAGAACAACCAGTGGGACACTGTGATACCTGGGTACAAACTATATCGTAATGATAGAGCTGATCAAATTGGTGGAGGGGTTGCTCTCTATGTTAGAGAGGGCATTGAGTCAGAAAGGATTAAAGTTTAGCAGGAAACAAAATCTGCTGTAGAATCTATATGGAGTGAAATTCCATGTAAAAGGGGGAAAGCAATGGCAGTGGGGGTGTACTATCGAGTGCCTGGCCAGAATGACCAAATGGATGATGAAATGCTCAAAGAAATCAAGGAAGCTAACAAACGTTACAGTGCAGTAATAATAATGGGTGATTTCAACTACCCCGGTATCGACTGGGTCAGTGTCACGTCAGGACATGCTAGGGAGATAAAGTTCCTAGATGAAATAAATGACTGCTTCTTGGAGCAGCTGGTTCATGAACCGACCAGAGGGAAAGCCATATTAGACCTAGTCCTTAGTGGAACACCAGTCTAGTGCAAGAGATAAGGTTGTTGGGGCCACTTGGCAATAGTGATCATAGCATGATCGCCTTTGATTTAATTAGTGGAGGAGGGATAGTAAGGAAATCCACAGTACTACCTTTTAGCTTTCGAAAGGTAGACTATGATAAAATGAGGAAAACAGTTAAGAAAAAACTAAAAGGAGCAGTTCCAAAGGTTAAAGACGTTCATCAGGCTTGGCTGTTGTTGAAAAATATTATCTTGGAAGCCCAGACCAGCTGTATTCCACGCTTTAAGAAAAGTGGAAGGAAGTCTAAAAAACTGCCAGCATGGTTTAAAAGGTGAGGTCAGAGAGACTGTTGCCAAAAAAGCATCTTTCAGGAAATGGAAAAAAAGAGCCAAACGACGAAACCTGGAAACAGCACAAACACTGGCAAGTCAAATGCAAGGCATTGATAAAGGCAGGCAAAGGGAGAATTTGAGAAGAAGCTTGATGCGGAAGCAAAAACGTGAAGTAAAGACCTTTTCAAGTACATTGGTAGCAAAAAACCTGTGAGAGAGTCAGTTGGTCCATTAGATGATAAAGGGGTTATAGGAGCACTAAGAGGCGACAAGGCGATAGCGGAGAGACTGAATGAATTCTCTGCTTTGGTCTTTACTGAGGAAGATGTAGGGATGTTACCCATGACTGAAGTGGTATTTAAAGGTGCGGAAGAATTGAAGGAAATATCGATACATCGGGAAGATGTATTACAACTATTAGATAAACTGAAGAGTAGCAAATCACCTGGGCCGGATGGTATACATCCAAGGGTGTTGAAAGAACTGAAATATGAGATTGCAGACCTGCTATTAGTAATCTGTGAACTCTCATTAAAATCATCTCTAATACCTGAAGATTGGAGGATCGCCAATGTAACACCAATTTTTAAAAAGGGTTCCAGGGGTGATCCGGGAAACTACAGACCGGTGAGCCTGACATCAGTACAGGGAAAAATGGTAAAAACCATCAAAGAATAAAATTACTCAGCATGTAGATAGTCATGACCTAATGGGAGACAGCCAACATGGCTTTAGACAAGGAAGATCTTGTCTTACTAATCTGTTATGTTTTTTTGAAGGAGTGAATAATCAGGTGGACAAAGGTGAGTAGGTTGATATTGTGTATCTGGACTTTCAGAAAGCCTTTGACAAGGTCCCTCATGAGAGACTTTTGGCAAAACTAAAGAGTCATGGGATAGGAGGCAGTGTACTATTGTGGATCAGGAACTGGTTAAAAGATAGAAAGCAGAGGGTAGGGCTAAATGGCCAATTTTCCCAATGGAGAAAGGTGAATAGTGGTGTACCCCAGGGATCTGTGCTGGGTCCGCTGCTTTTTGACATATTCATAAATGACCTGGAAAGTGGAACAAGTGAGGTTATCAAATTTGCAGATGACACAAAACTATTTAAAAGTTGTTAAAACCCAAGAAGATTGTGGAAAATTGCAAGAGGATCTTGATAAATTGGAAGACTGGGCATGAAAATGGCAGATGAAATTTAATGTGGACAAGTGCAAGGTTATGCACCTAGGGAAGAACAACCCAAACTATGGTTACACGATACAAGGTTCCACATTAGGAACTACCACCCAGGAAAAAGATTTTAGGCGTCATTGTGGATACCATGTTAAAACCCTCGGCCCCGTGTGCAGCAGCGGCCAAGAGAGCAAATAGAATGCTAGGTATGATAAGGAAAGGAATGGAAAATAAAACAAAAGATATTATAATGCCTCTATATCGTTCCATGGTGAGACCGCACCTTGAATATTGTGTGCAATTCTGGTCGCCGTATCTTAAATAGGATATAGCGATTTTAGAAAAGGTTCAGAGAAGAGCCACCAAAATGGTAAAGGGGATGGAAGGATACTCCTATGAAGAAAGGCTAAAAAGGTTAGGGCTCTTTAACCTGGAAAAGAGACGGCTGAGGGGAAATATGATAGAAGTCTATAAATTAATGAACGGAGTGGAACCGGTAAACGTAGATCGATTGTTTACCTTATCAGAATATAGAAAGACTAGGGGACATGCAATGAAGCTACAGGGTAAACTATTTAAGATTAATAAAAGAAAATATTTTTTCACTCAACGTGTAATCAAACTCTGGAATTTGTTACCCGAGGATGTAGTAAAGGCTGTTAGTGTAGCTGGGTTTAAAAAAGGTTTGGACAAGTTCCTGGAGGAAAGGTCCATAAAGCATTATTAAGAAGGGACCCAGGATATCAATGCTTGAACCAATACAAGCATTGTGGAACCTGTGTCCCTTGGGGAAACTGCTAGGTACATATGACCTAGATTGGCCACTGTTGGAAACAGAATACTGGGCTTGATGGACCTTGGTCTGACCCAGTATGGCATATCGTATGTTCTAACTGTTAATTATGTTTCGGAGTAATTACTTTGTGATGAAAATAATAGAATGAAATTTGACTCCACAGCTTAATTGGGAGAGCCAACTATAAATTAAGGGAAGTGCCAGCAGGGAGTGGTAAAAAGACTAACTACCTGTGTTTTCTTTTAAGACTATAAGAACCTACCTTAAGCTAATAAAATTTAATTTGGAAACTTCCTACAGCAAACTCCTATTTGTCTGCCTTCTTTTAAGGCTATATGAGCATCTCTAAATCTAAACAGAAGTGAATTCAAAATTTCTAAAAGCAAGCTAAGTAGGTTTTGCTTTTTTAATGAAATAAAAAAAAGAGACTTCTCCAAATAAACCCACAAGCTCCTCTCTATCCCAAGCGTTACGTCACCAAGTTTGCCAGCAAAGTAATCACTTGCCCACATAGGCTTTGTCTTCTCTCAGCTTTCCCTTCAAAATTATTAATGTCACCTAGGCTATTAAAGTTGAAGTGCTCCAGTCGTGCATAAGAAATCTGATCGATTTTTTCAGTTGGGTAACCAGAGAATTACATTAAATGTGGTCTACTTGGATTTGAGCAAAGCCTTTGGGTACTGTTCATCATAGGAATCTCAGCAGCCTGGGGTTTGCTGCCAAGGTGGTGAACTGGTTTAGAAACTGGTTGACTAACAGAAGACAGACGGCGATGATAAATTGAATTCAATAAAAAAATAATAATTATATATTTATATAAAAAAAACCACAACTAGTGGCATGCTTCCTGCCGCCGATTTTCTGCAATATCTTTGAGAGTGATATTGCTAAAGAATTAGAAGAATAAAATAAAGTTTGCTTTTAGTGGATGATACAAAAGATTTGCAAACAGAGTGGGACATGCTGGAGGGAACAAAACCTGAGAAGTGATCTACAAAAATTGGAAGATTGGTCGAACACTTGGTAGTTGAGCTTTAAAGCTAAAAGGAATGCAGAATGATGCAGGAATACAAGACGCCAAAGGAACTATATGCAAAGGTGTGGGGGGGAGGGCCGTGGAACAGAGCATTGATGTGCACAGACCAGGAGAGCGCGCATGGGGATGAGTGTCTGATAGGATAGGGTAGCAAAACCATGTAATAAGACGGTAACCACTCAGCATGTTTTACAATGGGCCCTATTCTTGCCCCGTGCAGTGACATTTCACAGTTAGAATGATAAATGTTTATGCTGAGATTTTATAATTAAGGGCATCTCCAGCAGTTTCCCATTCAGTGAATGCAGAGGATAATGTATTGCAGATACCACCACCTGAATAGGTGCAGACAACAGCAGTACGACATTATCTGCTCCTTTTAACAAGCTCCCTGTTAACTTTAAGGCATAATCTCCACCCATGCCATACCGCCAAGTTAATTAATGGTGGCTTATCAACTCATCTGCAGTGCTGGTGGCTAACAGAATTTACT
The DNA here is from genome assembly GCA_033557465.1 of Ichthyophis bannanicus. Lineage (NCBI taxonomy): Eukaryota > Metazoa > Chordata > Amphibia > Gymnophiona > Ichthyophiidae > Ichthyophis > Ichthyophis bannanicus. The sequence goes on along the minus strand of CM066049.1, from coordinate 108,742,432 downwards.
AAACAGAACTCTGTCTCTCAACGTAAAGCTCACACTTTTCAAAGCCTGAATATCATATTCACTATTCACTTTGCAATCAATGTTTCAAATAAAATGAACAAGTCAAAACTGAAATGCATAAGTATTAAGCCACTGTTCTTTCTATGGTTTCACCACCAACTTCAAAATAAGGTCTTTCGTACCTTGTGTTGCCTTTAACAGAACTAAGTTTTCAGCACTTGACGCATAAGATGTCCATAATCCCATTTATTTGCCAAACTGCTATGGGGATGACCCTACTCCTTACCTTAAGGAGGAAAAGTGTTGTCACCATGGTGAGTTCTCCAGAGGAAGCCCTGTGTAATACACAAACTAAAGCCTTGCTGGGAAATTTAGGATTATTGGCATGTTATTGGCCAATCACAGAGTTTCATCAAAATTTTGTATTAGCATAAGAAATGGGGAATTCCAGTGCAGTACAAAGCAAGGTAAGAATCAGGGGGAGTGAACATCTTTCTGGGTGGAGGGAGGCCAAACAAACCAGCCTTTGTACCTAGTCCCCAGACTCCCTGGTAGTTGCGGATGTCATATGGGAATAAAGTTGTTTGGGCCGTGGCCCCAGAGAACCACCCTTCTGCTGCTTATGGCAAGAGTTGTATCTCAAGCATCTGATGGGCCCATTGCTTGATCAGATAAAGATTTATGATCACATGATTCATGGCACCGAGCCGATCATTCCCAGAATTTGCTTCTGCCCCCATGCATTGGTGAGGACGCAAGCAAACAGCCCTGCAGTGCCGAAGTTGGGAGGTAAGCACTGCTGCCACTCTAGGTCCTGGAGAGGGGTGGCAGCGGGCACCCTGGAGGATTGGCACTCTAGGCTGCTGCCTAATTTAGTAATGGTAGCACCAGCCCCAGCTGTGTATATCTGGAGATCATACCTTCAAAAGAATATAGAACAGGATGGAGTCTGTGCAGAAGGTGGATACTAAAATGATCAGTGGGCTGTGTCGTAAGGCATATAGGGACAGACTTAAAAGATCTCAATAGGTTTACTTTTGAAAGAAAGGAAGGAGAGGGGAAATACAATAGCAACTCCATGGTAACGGTTTAGTACCAAAGAGATCAGTGTTCAATTCCCACTAGCACTCCTTATGACCTTGGGCAAGGTCAGTCACTTTACCCTCCATTGCCTAGAAAGAAGAGGCCTAGCAATCTACTTCTGGTCATACCTGATCAAGAAAGCCAGGGGCTGCTGGGTCATCCAGGAGTCAGCACTGACCTGATGGTACTAAAAAAAAAAAGAAAGAATGAACGGACGCACAGGAGGAGAAACTCTTAATTAAAAGGCAGCTCTGCAATGAGGGGGCATAGGATGATGTGAAAGGGGATAGACTCAAAAGTAATATAGGTGGAAATATTTATTTAGGGAAAGAATGGAAGATGCATGGCATCGTCTCCCAGTGAAGCATGGGACAAACTGAGGATCTCTGAGGGAAAAGGGAACTGCGAAGCTTAGTAGTGGTCATGGAAGGGCAACATTTCCCTCTGAATGTATTGGGCACGGCAGACTTCACAGCTGCTTCAGCCTTCTGTTCTAATCCTAACCCCCACCCCCCACCTCTTTTTGGCTCAAGCAATTGTATGTTAAACAGGTATTTTTAACACCTTGAGGAGGAAAGTTTCAAATGGCCCCATTTAGTAACATTGGAGGGGCGTGTTTACTGAAGTATGCAAATATTTACCATGTGCCAAAAACAGCCAGCAAGGTTAAAAACCAAAACAAAACAAACATGCTAACTGCTTAGCACGTGACATGTGGGCACTGGGTGGGCTCTGAGCAGAGAGTGGGCATTGACTGCACATTGCAGTTGCTGCAGGGGTCATTAGGGGGTCACCCTAATCATCAATGTTGCAGGTAGAGGTGGTGGTAAGTGCACCCGTGCTGTGAGTAGCTTTAAGTGCACTTGTGTTAATTGCAACAGCTATTTAGCATGGTCAAGTGCTTCTCAGTGTGGCAACTGCGTGGGGAAGTGCCAATGCACTCCCACGACAGTTAGGAAGGGGTCATCACACCTCCCGTATTGATTTTCAGCAATTAATGTGCTCAAGGATGCCGAACCTTAGTACACTTTAGTAAACATGCCCCTCAACTCTGCAATTGCAACCAGATCCATTTTAATGTGTCCTCAATTCTTTCATTTCAAATGGATTTGTGTAAACTGCAAGAATATCAAATAGATAATAAAGTCACCATTGCTATGTGTACAGAGAACTCAGTTTATGTTTTTTCATGAATATTTACCAATTGTCAGGTTTTTTGGTGGTTTCACATTTGTTTTAATAAGGGATTTTTGTGTACACTAAATCGATTAAGGACATTATTTTAAAAGCACTATTTGCTCTGTAGACATCTGCAAATGGGCATGCAGACATCCAAAATCACAGACGTCCAGAGCCATTTTAGACGCCAGGTCTACGGATGTTCTGAGCACGAGGACGTCCAAGTCAAAACAGGGGCATAGTGGAGTGCGGCCAAGGTATACTTCAGAACCTGGGCATCCCTGCCCGCTCTCAGAAATGCCCTGGACATCCCAAATAGAGTCTAAAATTAAACCTTCTCCAGGCACAAACATGTATCTGACAAGTGCTAATTTTGTGAGGCAAATGTCCCAAAGGTGTGGAGAAAGAGTTGCATTATGTCAACAGTCTCTGACAGGGAGTGGGGGGCTCATGTTTTCACTTTCCAATGCCACTTGACATCCCCTTGTGCTAGCTTGCCTGTGATGGACGTTCGACCCAAGCATTCCTAATGGGGCTGTCTGTATGACTGCCCTTGTGCAAGTCCACTTCGGGGACATCTACGTTCCTGAGATCAGCCAGAGACATGTCCCTAGCATTTTTCTGCTCATTCTGTCCTGGACATCTCAATTTGCACCTTAAATTGATTTAATGCACACTAACCAAATTAAGATGCACTGATGAACCAAATATATGCTAAAACTAAAGCACATTCCTAGTGTTTGGCATTGCATACTTTGCTGTCATAGGGTTTATTCCATTGTAACTGCCAGCAGAATTTCTCTTACCACTGACTTTTATAGTGAACATCGGAGTGAGAACAGTGTCCAACTACAGTCCCAGAGGGCCGCAAACTAGTCAGGTTTTCTGGATATTGTAATGAATACGTATGAAGTATATTAACATGAACTGCCTCCACCATATGCAAATCTTTCATGCATATCATTAGGGATATCATGACAATCGGACCGGTTTGCAGCCCTCCAGGATTGCAGTTTGATATCCCTGCCCTATAGGGTGAAACCCTTTAGCTATGGGATCATTTCCCCTTTGAACTCATTAGAAACAATGTATCTGACCTTCTGGAAGAAGTTAAACATATTACAGCAATTTGTGGCTTGAGCATAATACCTAGGCTTCCATTTTGATTAGGCGAATTTTGCTTAAATGATGGTGCTTATTGTCGAGGATCTGATCTGCCTTTGTGGTTCTCTGTCCATATATCTATCTGTCTGTGCACACACAAAGTGCATAAAGGCATCATGTCAGTGGGTTTAACGTGCCAAGAGAGGAGCAGCGACTTCAAACGAGCCAGTGGGAGTCCCAGAAGCCTGAAGGCATGGAAGATAGGAGCAGCGGCATCTCTGGGTCCCACTGGCATGAAATATTAGAGGTGTGCTGAGAAGAAAAGATGGGTATAGAAAGGTGACAAGGGGATAGGACTGGAGGAGACAAGCATATTAGTCTGCACTACAAGGGTTTTATCCTAGCTGTAGAAGTGTAGGGATATTACCCTCATTCCAGTCAGTTTTTATGTTTATGGCTCTTTCCTTTCCAGGGCATTTAATTTGTTATGGTTTCTTTAGATGCCTCTTTTAGAAAGATTGTTACAGTCTGCTTATACCTGACATTACTGATGATGAACATGTCAAAGCTAAGTCCAATAAGTTATCTCCTAGAGAATATGGTGTGTGGTATAAAGGTTTCAAATTAAATTTGACTGCATGCTGAAAAGGTAATGTCTTAGAAATGTCTCAGTTTTATGCGGTTTTGATTATTAAAAAAATTTAAAGTTAAAAACTTTGGTTTGGCAAGATTGGTCTGTCTAATTACAAAAAAACACAACATGGAGAAAATTACTACTTGAAAAGCCATTACAAAGTTAATTTTAAAATTATCAAACTGCAGTGACTGCCCAATGAATAGCTAAAAGATAACTGTCCCTGGATTTTTTTTTGTTTTTTGTGGGGGGGGTTTTGTTTGCTTTTTAAGTGCATTTCACATACGTGATCGTGTCTGTTACTGAGGCTCCATCCCTATGTTTGTTTCGTTTGTCCATGCGTGTATGGTTCAGATTAAGGCAGACAGAATAAATAAGCCAAGATTGCAGCAAAGACACCCAAGTCTGCCCATGTGGATCCAGTCTGGAATGAAGGCTGAGCAATGCTGGACCTACTTGCAGCCGAGGAAGAGACGACACCGGCGAGAGAGAGATGGAGAGAAGGCAGGAGAAATTTAACGATCCAGTGGGCTTCTGAAAGGAAGAATAGAGGGGGGAATGGAGGGCAGAGGGTGAGAGTGTGAGGGGGGGGGGGCAGGAGAGAGATCTGGTTAGGAGTAGCAGAAGAGGGGCTAGAAGCTGAAGAGATGAATGCATAGAGCCAAAAAACGTACACACATTTCATACACACTCTTCCCTCCCTCCCTCACACTTTCTGAAGCTAGACACAAATATATAGATAACACCAGTTAGAAAGATGCATGGTACAGCCCCCTACTACTGTAATGAGCCATGCTATCATCTCTCTTCAAACTCTTGCCGTCTCCTACAGGCATGTATGAGGTTGCAAATGGAGGAGGAGAAACATGCTGTTTTGTCAAACTAGAAATGTGCTTTTTTTCAGCTTGTTTGGTATTCAGACTGGAAGAAGCCTGGGGCCAGTTCTCTCACCGAGTAGGACACACTTTCACACTAATTTGGTCAAACCATGAATGACTAACTCCAATCCTCAAGAGCCACGACCATGTCAGATTATTCAATGAATACACCTAAGGGGAACAAATTTTATCATCTTTTTCCACATGTAAACAGGGTCTTCTGTGAAAATAGTTTCTTAGAAATGACCCATGGGCAGGGCGGCTTCAACCCCTTATGGGGCCATGGCCAAACCATTTCCGGCAGATCCCCCTCTCCCACTGCCGCATCTATCTGGAAAATGCATCGGCGGCGGCGGCGGCGGCAATACAATTAAGAAGGCATCCCAGTGCAGAGTTCCCCTCCCCCTCCAGCACCACCCACGCTTCCACCCCCCTGTCAATGCCACTTCCTCTTAAAGTGGAACCAGAGGGAGTGGAAGTGTGACTGGCACTGCGGCACCTTTTTAAATATGCTTCTGCTGCCACAGCTACACATCCCAGAGAGGACAGCAGGGGGCTGCTCTTATTTATGTGCAGCAGGGCAACTGGATTCCCAGTGTGCAGGGACCTTGGGCAGCTACCCTTTTGTCCACAGGAAACAGCAGCACTACCCATGGGGTATGAGGTCCAAGAACACGCATACCCGAGTGCAACCCACACGGTCGGTAGACATTCTGGAGCAATGGGTGGCATTGCAAAGTACACAGTTTGGGTGCAAGTGTAAATGAGTGCATTCTAGCTGCAATTTCTGTAAGAACTGCGCTTATCTTTTAAGACACAAGTGCAAAGAGATGCAGCCCCAGGGGAGGAAGGACACACATCCTCACACCGCCAATCTTTCATGTGTGGCAGAAGCATCCAGTGGATAGCAAAGCGACACTTAAGAAATGCATACAGTCAGGGGAGAAGAAACCGCCTATGGCACGGTGCAAAGGTGCACTAGTATATGCATCCACAACACATCCATGTCTTGTCCCGAGGAGTCCTGCCCATCTCTACTGGAAGGGGGAAGATTGCTGCGGCAGGTTGCATATGAACACCAATTTGCAGGCACTATTGTGTATTGAACCAATTTTGGGTATAAATTTGTGTGTTTTAAACATGCCTAAATTAAGCCTACTGTATGTTATAAGCAGAAGTGCCTAGTCGCCTTTATTAAATACTAGCATAAGTGACAAGGAGCATGCCCTAGAGCTGGTGCAAATGATCACTGCTACTTTTGAAAGTACGCATGTAAAATTATTGTATTCTATAATCATTGTGTACACTTGCACACCACTTGCCAAACTTTGCCCAAATGCCATGCAAACAAAGCACATACCCATAGAAAATACCAGCCGGCATAAAGAAATAAAATACCAACTTACAAGCATCATTAGCGCCTAAAACTAAACATCTCCTTTAAAAAAATTACCTCTATATATGTCTTTAGTGTATGTATTAATGGATTTGTGTCTAATGTAATGTGCTTTGGACATTAATTATGGTAAAGCCTGAAGCAAAAATAAAGTTTTTATTAGTGCAACAAAATGAAGAGCTATTGTACAAAGCTTGTTTATCAACATATAATGCTAAATCTCACCCCATTATAGTTTCTTGTATGTCATGCCTCAGTTTCCTAGTTCACATTTTACTTTTCTCTTGAAGAAAACTGTAGCATTGCACCAGTTACTTTCTTACTGGGTCAACACAAGAATTATCCAGAAAGCATAAGACAGGGGCCTGTGCAATTCTAAAAGCTTGCTTTCATGTTATAAAATTTATTTTATCAGACTAAAATACAAGCTATCACAGTTCCAAACAAATCCCATTTTCTCCAGGATTCAGTACAACTTGTCTTTCTTTCCATGCTGGATGAGATCAGAGGTTCAGAGGTAGAAGTAAGGTGAAAAGTGGTAGGAATTTGAGACAACGATTATCCTTCTGTAAAGTATGAAGTGTTTATTGTAGCTATCCTACTCTAAAAATTACACATTACACTAAACACTGTCCACTACTACTACCACCACCAATCAGTTGTATAGCACTGCAAGGCATATGCAGCGCTATACAGACACACAAAAATGGTCCCTACTCAGAGCTTACAATCTAAATTAAGACATGCAAGACAAAAGATAAGAATAAGGATAGAAAAGGGGAAGAATAAGGAGATAAGGAAAAGGAGGGATCAGGTTCTAAAAGCAGCCCCAGGCAAGTTTTCAGCATGGATTTCAAAAGAGAGACAGAGATGAAGCCTGATGTACATATTCAGGTAGTTCGTTCCAGGCAGCAAGATGAAAGGATCGAAATTTGGAGTTGACAGTGGAAGAAAAGGGCAAAGAGAGAAGCAAGCCAGTAGAAGAGCAGAGTTCATGAGGAGGGGAAAGGTAGTGAAGGGCAGAAGGAGAAGTTTCAATTGGATATGGAAATGGAAGGAAAACCAATAAAGAGATTTGAGAAGAGGAGTTATATGAATATATCAAGGTTGGCGAAAGATAAGTCGCGCAGCAGAATTTTGAACAGATTGAAGAGGAGAGAAGCGACTCAGAGGGAGACCAGCAAGTGGGAGGTTGCAATAGTCAAGATGGGAAGGAGAGAGTGGACAAGTGTTTTAGTACTGTTTTCAGAAAGGAAGAGGTGAATTTTGTTAATGTTATAGAGAAAGCTAAAACCTGTTGTTTCTATTTGTTGGATAAGTGAGGGAGGAATCAAAGATGATCCCAAGGTTATGCAACAGAAGTAGAAGAGTTATATACAGAGATAGAGAAAGGAGGAAGGCAGGTTTAGTGGGGAAAAATAAGGAATTTGGTTTTGTCCATGTTTAATTTCAAAATGGCAGTGAGACATCCAGGTAGCGATGTCAGATAGGCAGGCAGAGATGCGGGCCTGGAGTGTTGGAGAAATATCAGGTGTAGAAAGATAAATCAGTCTCGTCCACATAAAAATGATTCTAAAATCCATGGGGAGGAGATGAAAGCAGAGGGATTGGATGTAGAAAGAGAAAAGGAGGGGGCCTAGAACAGACCCTTGGGGTACACAAACAGAGTGGGATACCAGTAGAGGAGGAACCACCAGAACACACATTGAAAGAACGATGGGAGAGAAGAGAAAAGGGACAGCACAGAGCCCCTAAAACCAAAGGACAAGGTGTCAAGGAGGAGATGATCAACAGTGTCAAAAGCAGCAGAAAGGTCAAAAAGGATGACAACTGAGTAAAGGCCTTTGAATTTAGCCAGGAACAAGTCGCTGGAGATTTTGGCAAAAATCATCTCAGTAGAATGTAAGGGACGAAAGCCAAAATTGAAGTGGATCTAGCAGGGCTTGAGAGGAAAGAAATTCAAGACAGTGGAGGAGGACAGCATGTTCAAGAAGTTTGGAAATAAAGGGAAGAAGGGAGACAGAGTTAAGTGAAGGTTTCTTGAGGAGAGCTGTGACCACAGCATGTCTGGAGGCTACAGAGACAGCAGCAGTGGAGAGTGAGAGGTTGAGACTATGTGAACTGGAGGGGATGATAGGGTAGGACATAAGTTAAGGAGATTGGTGGAGATAGATCTGAAGATCAAGTAATGAGTTTAGAGAGAGGTAAAGAAAATGAGAGGTTTCCTCATCGGAGATCTAATAAAATGATGAAAGGATAACAGGAGATTAAAGGGGAAAGTTGGTATTCAGGAGGGGAAAGAGGGGATGAAGCTGATCTGGTGCGGAATTAGAGTGTGATCGTATAGATTTTGTCATGGAACTAGTCGATTAGGGTTTGGGCAGAAAGAGGTGGTGGTCAGAGGGAGCGCTTTGAGAAGAGAGTTAAGAGACCATGGGGGTCAGTGGCAAGAGAGTTGGTTAGGTGGATATAGTAGTTTTGCTTGGCAAATGCTAAGGCTGACTGGAAGGAGGTAAGCATGAATTTGACGTGAAGAAAGTCAGAAAGGGAGTAGGATTCGAGCCAAATGAACTCAGCTGAATGGACACAGGAGCATAGATAGCGGGTAGTTGAAGATAGCCAGGGCTGAGGTATAGTGCATCTCACAGGATGTGGGATAGGTGGAACAAGAGAATCCAGAGGAGAGGGCAGTATTATAGGAAACTATAGCTTCAGAGTTAGAAGACAAGGTGGAAGAAAGATGAGAAGTAATGGAGAGAGCTGAAGGATCGATAGAATGAAGATTCCTAAAGAGGTAGGAGACTGGGAGAGATTGGAGGTGGGGAGTGATGAAGAGCGAAGCTTAGCAGGCAATGATCACAAGGAAAGAACTGGGATTTGGGATTTGGAGGGTACACAGAGAAGAAAACTAGGTCAAGGCAGTGACCACACTGGTGAGTGGAAACTGAAGAGCAAAGTTGGAGGTTGAATGAGGAGCTAAGGGAAAGGTTTAGAAGCAAAGGGGTCAGAAGAGTTATCAACATGAATATTAAAGTCACCAAGAATAAGGGGGGGGGGGGGAGGAATCCAGCCATAGAGAAACCAGGAATCAAAGTCAGTGAGAAAGTGATTTACCAGGGGGTCTTATAGATAGCTGCTATCTAGATATATAATGGATTAAAAAGGCAGATGGAATGGACTTCAAAAGGAGGGAAAGGAACGAGACTGAGCTAGGAGGGGTTGGAATTGGCAGGAAGGAGAAAGACAAAACCTAACACCACCACCACCACGGTCAGTGGCACAAGGAGTGTGGAAAAATTGGTAAGTGCCATGAGAGGACAGCAGCTGAAGCAGTGTCATCAGGCAGGAGCCACGTTTCAGTAAGAGCAAGAAGATGGAAAGATGTAAATAGCCGCCAAGCAGTTATGTCGCCACCCTCCATCACTGACCCAACTGCCTCGCCTGTATATAGTTATTTAACTAAGTAGCCTGTACATAGTTCCCCCAGTTAGCCAAGTCGTAAACCCTGTTCCTTGTGAGTACAGTGTGGACGCCGCCTGCACTGTACAAATTTGTTCTAATTGTAAACCGAGCTGATTTTAAAGAGCGCGGTATAGAAAAACCTAAAAAAAATAAATAAGAGTTAAAAAAGGAGAACATGAGTAAAGGAGAATTTATTAGATATGTAATGAGTATTCCATAGTGCACAAGAGAAGAGGAACATGGATGAGATTAGAGTGGTTGAGTGAGGAGTGGGAGCGAGAGAATAGGGGGGCCAGGGTTAGGATTAATGTCACCAGAGGAAAGAAGGAGAAGGAGAGTGTGAGGCAGCAGACAGAGCAGCAGAAACTAGTATGAGGGTTTGTTTTTAATAAAAGGGAGAGGGATGAATGAGAGGAAGAAAAAAGGTGAAGTTCAAGAGCTGAGGAAATGGAGGAAGACAAGTTGGGAGGAGAAATGGGAAAAGTAGAGAGGGTGATAAGGAGGGGGACTGAGGATGTAGGTATGAGGGAAGGTGGTTAGGGAGTGTCAGTAATAGGAAGAAAAAGATGTGGAGAGGAAAGCAGACGAGATAGTAGAAGAGCTCTCTTAACATAAATTATTATTACTAGTGCAAACCATGATCAGTCAGTCAGTCAGTCAGTCATACAGTGCTGTAAGGCGAGAGCAGCATTGTACAGACATGCACAGGACTGTCCTAGTTCACAAAAGTCAAAGAGCTCAGAGTTACGGGCGGTTCACAATCACCTCACTACAGATCACAGCAGTAGTTTGGTCCATGCAGGGTGCGGGCTGAGTGTTCCGATCTAAGCCATGCTTCAAATGCTGGGAGGGGGAGGTCAGGAGGCCTGCACCTTGCTTTGTGGCATCTGACTACAGACTGCTCAGTGCTGTTGCTGAAAAAAAACAAAAGTCACTTCTCTAGCTTCAGTCACTTGGCCGCTAATGCCGGTGGCACGTGGCAAACTGCAGCAGTGGAGCACCTTCAGTGTTCCAGAACCTTTCCCCTGCAAGGCTGCCGGAGTCTGGGAGGCCTCCTCTGAGCATGTGACACCACTTCGGAAAAGCAGAGGCCAGCTGGCTCACCAGGGGCACAGAAAAGAGCGCTTTGTGTAGACTTGGCTTGGAAAAAAAGTGTCATTCTCCTGACTAGTCACCAGAGGGAAGTGTTTGACTTTCTTTCCTGCAGTAAGAAGTAGAAGGATTTTAAACATCTCGACAGCAATGAGAAATCTACATGCTAGACTGTCAGCACTGATGTGGCACTAAACAAGTAGCGGTTCCAAATACAGGCAGATTCCATATCTGTGTTGCTACTGCGTGTTCTCTATCATTCTAGAACAGCTGAAGACCTGACTTGTTATAGAACTGACTTTTGGGGGAGCGGCCATCTTTTTATGCATGATCCTTTAAAAAGCTATCACAGCCCAGAAAGAGCCTCAGCTTTCTCTGTGTGAAATGTTGAGATATTTTGGGAGCTGGTGCCCTAACACATGTCAAATGAATCTTATAGCAAATAAGAGCAGCGAGATCCATCTAGTCAACTCAAAATATCCTCCCTGTTGCCCCGGCATCCGCCCTTCCCCACTGATTTCTCCCCCTTTCTTCTGTGTAACTAGAGACCTTCTACGCTTATCCCAGGGCTCTCTGTAATTCCATTGCCAAGTTCATCATCACCATCTTCATGCATTCAACAAGAAATCCCATGAAGGAAAACACCTCACAGTTTCCCAATATTGCACCTGTAAAGACGCCAGTCAAATGACAGACACAGTGCTAGAAAGTAGCAAGGATAAAGTGAACATGTTGCTGTGCACTTTCAGATGCGACGACTAGTGTGGTCACAAGCACTGGAAAACAGAAAACTGCAGAACGAATGATTCAAATTCTAGAGGAAGGAGTTAATTGCTTTACAGTCCCTGCTCTAATTCCTACTGTGATGACGTATAAACCAAGGTTAATTTCGGTGGCACAGAGCTGTCCCAGAAATCTTGCAGCATGTCACCACAGCAAGTTGGTGTTGTGAGTAAATTGCCAGTATAATTTATTGATACTCTTTTTCCTGGCAAATAATGTAATAATATGTCAATGTAATTTTTTCAGTTCTTTCCTGGGTTTTTTTTTTTTTGTTGTTGTTTTTTTGCTTACATTATGAATATACATTATTGGTTGGCCGATTCAAAAATCTGCAATCCACAATCAAAAGTCTGCCCTGGAGTTTAACCATTCATTTTCTAGACCTCCAAATTGTGGCTTACATTGAGGATTGTGATGGCCTTTTTTTAAACAGAGGAATTCTGATGAACATAGTGGACATCCTTGTTGCAGGAAAACCTGCAGCACACCCCTCACTAATGTACATGGGCATGCTGCATTATAAACCGTTCCAGAACCCATATGTGAACGTGTGGCAGAAATCACCCTCGAATCAAGGTATGGTACACACTGATGCATAGTCACCATCTGCTGGTACAGTCTCTCTTCTGCACATACCTACATGGGGGGGGGGGCGCAATGTTTATTTAAATATTTATTAGGGGTTTTTTATACCACTTTAAAATTGTCGTCAAAGCAGCTCATATTGTAACTTAAGTTTGGTTATGTACATTAAAAACAGGAACATTAATGACTTGAATTCTTCTGAGGCAATGGAGGGTTAAGTGACTTGCCCAAGGCCACAAGGAGTGCTAGTGGGAATCGAAGGCTGCTGAGGTTGAGAAGGCGAATAAGTGTTTATTTGTAGCTCCTCTTTTTTTTTTTTTTTAAATAGATGCCTACATTTCTTAATAAAAGACTACACACATAGATGCATATTTTACAAGATACACATGTACTTTGACTCTGCCCACACCCCTCTGAAAAACTACAGCCCTGACATGCCCGAATACATGCCTTCTTGTCACACATGTGCAGACTTATGCATGTAACTTGAGGGACATTTCATAAGAGGGTCTTTATGTTTGTTAAACGGGGTAAACATCAGGCCAGTGGCACCCTAACGACTTCCAGAACTAAGCTATGTAAAACTGGACGGCCTAAGTGCCCTTCTCGCAACTAGGAGCAGGTTTGATACATAACTGGAGCCTTGACTGCTACAGCTCATTCACCCTAATCCCTTCTCTAGTGAGCCTTTTAAATCTCCTGTTTTTAGTGAGATAGCAATAAATTTTTATCTTTTTCTTGTTTTTTTCCTCACTGCCAGTTTGTATTTCTTCTTTTTTTTTGCCAGCTTCCTCTGTCTGCATTCCTTGCCACCTCTTCCCAGTGCACGCTGACCTGTTCTGTCTGGACCTTCTCTGCTGACAGCCATTCTGATCAAAACAGTGGAGACTGGGTCGATTAAGTTCCGAACTGCTAAAGTACATCAGCATGTAGCACGAGACAGACAGATGTACTTGCTGGAAAGCCAAAAGAAGAACAGAAGAGTTATTTTCTTAATATTTCAGTGTAAACCATAAAATTGTATTTGAAATGTCAGTCACTTGGACATGTGCAAATAAAAAGGTCAGACTAGTTGTAGATGATATAATATATTTAGTCAGTCAAATAAAAAAGGTATTTGATAAGATTGAGATCTATACTTTAACAGGTCTATGAAGGGACAATGCCGTTCACAATGGGTTCAAGTAAACAAGAATATGACATAACAGTTCACACTTCCGAGTTGTCTATGGTTCTTCAATCCCCTATTCCTCTCTCAGCTTCCTAGACCTCATCATTTGATGCTGTGCTGAAGACAATGGTGGAAGGGTTGATATCCTGGGATAAGGAAGCCACAACAGCCAAGTTGATAGCAGCAACAGTGTAAGCTATGTGGACAGTAGGCTGGTGGCTTAGACTTGCAATAGAGAAAAATTCATCGTTTCAGCAAGGGCTTATTTTGACGGATTTGCCTTGTGCAGTAGTGAAGCCAGTTATGACCTTCATGACCTTGCTGCTTATTGCCCTATTTCCAATGTTACCTTTAAGTAACTTCATTGACACATTTGTCTAGTCAGCAGCTTCTTGATTATGTGGATTTGACAGACTTTGGATTATAGGGTTTCAGGTAGGCTGTGCAAACTATTTTAGTGTTGCTATTGCACTAGGTGCGTTGAGCTATCGATCAGCATAGGGATAGGTTATTACTATTTCTAGATTTATCTTCAGCATTTGACATCATTGACCATAGCAGCTTCTTCAGAGAACGTCCCAATTGGAGTTGAAGGATTCTGCTTTGCAGTGGCTTAATTCTTACTCGGGTTCTCATAGGCAGTATGTAACTTGGAGAGGTGGATTCAGATCCTCAACCACTTAATTGTGGACTTCCTCAGGAGTCTGTTCTCCCTTTAAGATTGTATAGTCACCCACTGACAGCCATTCTTCAACTATTTGATGGTTTTTTTTATTATTTGTTTGCAGATGATATTCAGTTGAGAATAGTAGTAGAGGAAAATCAGGGACTAGCATTGTATAGACTGAGCACTTGTCTGCAAGCTATTGCAAGCCTCCGAGTTAGCAAGGTACAACATACATTTACTAAGAACTAGGTGGCTTCAACTGGCGATAAAATGTAACCATTAGCCAGTGTGAGCAGATAAGAAGTGGGGCAGAGAACAAGCAGGGGGCGGAACAGTTTGCATGTAGAAGAGTTTTGTTGAAAAATCGAAAAGAATGAAGCAGCAAGCCCTAGAGACCACCCAAAAGACTGTTCGTAAATTTTTAGGAAAGGGAGAGGGAGCCCATAACATAACAACATAAGATATGCCATACTGGGTCAGACCAAGGTCCATCAAGCCCAGTATTCTGTTTCCAACAGTGGCCAATCTAGGTCATATGTACCTAGCAGTTTCCCCAAGAGACACAAGTTCCACAATGCTTGTACTGGGTCAAGCATTGATATCTTCGGTCACTTCTTAATAATGGTTTATGGACCTTTCCTCCAGGAACTTGTCCAAACCTTTTTTAAACCCAGCTACACTAACAGCCTTTACTACATTGTCCGGTAACAAATTCCAGAGTTTGATTACACGTTGAGTGAAAAAATATTTTCTTTTATTAGTCTTAAATAGTTTACCCTGTAGCTTCATTGCATGTCCCCTAGTCTTTATATATTCTGATAATGTAAACAATCTACGTTTACCCGTTCCACTCCGTTCATTAATTTATAGACTTCTATCATATCTCACCTCAGCCGTCTCTTTTCCAGGTTAAAGAGCCCTAACCTTTTTAGCCTCTCTTCATAAGAGTATCCTTCCATCCCCTTTACCATTTTGGTGGCTCTTCTCTGAACCTTTTCTAAAATCGCTATATCCTTTTTAAGATACGGCGACCAGAATTGCACACAATATTCAAGGTGCGGTCTCACCATGGAACGATATAGAGGCATTATAGTATCTTTTGTTTTATTTTCCATTCTTTTCCTTATCATAGCATTCTATTTGCTCTCTTGGCCGCCGCTGCACACTGGGCTGAGGGTTTTAACATGGTATCCACAATGACGCCTAAATCTTTTTCCTGGGTGGTGGTTCCTAATGTGGAACCTTGCATCGTGTAACCATAGTTTGGGTTGTTCTTCCCTAGGTGCATAACCTTGCACTTGTCCACATTAAATTTCATCTGCCATTTTGATGCCCAGTCTTCCAAGTTATCAAGATCCTCTTGCAATTTTTCACAATCCTCTTGGGTTTTAACAACTTTAGTTTTGTGTCATCTGCAAATTTGATGACCTCACTCGTTATTCCACTTTCCAGGTCATTTATGAATATGTCAAAAAGGATATCCAAGACAGAGCAGATCTTGCAGCTACTGTGGAGAGAAAATAAAAAGAACTATTTTATTTAGCTGTATTTATATCCCGCTTTTCTCCACGTCAAAGCGGTCAATTGGGGGATACATTTAACACAAGGGGATATGAGACACACATGCTAATACTTACAGAGAACATGGGCAATGGAGGGTTAAGTGGCTTGCCTATAGGACTAGAAATCCCAGTCCCTCCGGCCTGAGATTGCTGTCCCCAGGTGGGACTTGAACCCCCGGCCCTCCGGCCTGAAGTACCTTGTCCTAACCACTAGACCACTCCTCCCTTCTACTATGGATTAGAAAGTCAGAAAGTAAATAATTCCATGCTGCCTACCCCCAGATATAAGCAGTGGCTCTCCGAGTTTACCTTAACTGTTTATGGACCTTTCCTCCAAGAACTTGTCCAAGCCTTTTTCTAAAGCGAGCTATGCCAACTGCTTTTATCACATCCTCCAATAACAAGCTTCAGAGCTTAACTATGCTTTGAGTTTTCATGGCTATGAACCAAGTAATGTTTTCAAGCTTTTCAGTCAATCACAGGAGAAGCTACTGCATCCAGTAAGAGACCAGATCAGGAAAATCAGGTTAAAGTCTGACAAGATGTACTACAGAAATCAGACCTTGGATAACACTTTGTGGGAATATAAGGGTAGGGGAGGGATTTGACGCCACAAGTAAAAATCATTTGTGGCATTTAGTTCTGTGTTTAAACAGCTGCTATCTCCAAATTAAAAAGCATTTTCCTAACAGCACCAGAATAAAAGCGCCACTTCTGAAGTGCGCATTTCCTGTACTAAAGGAGAAAGCTCCATTATCTTGCTATATTTCCTCTTTGACTTGCTATAGTTTGCCTTCATTTTAGCCTCACCAGTGGATTAAAGGCCCTATTCAATAAACATTTTTATTCATAGACACAGAATGGAGCTACATCCTTTTTATTAAAGCCCCGAAATTGGAAAATACAACCGATTTGCAGAAATAGGTTCTGAAAAGATGAGCTAAACCAATTCTCCGCGAGATTTGACCTTCCATATCAAACTGATACATTTCTGGGAAATTACAATGAATAGAGAAGAAGTAAGTTTTGTATAAAAAGCGCAGACATTTTGGACTACCCTCTTTCAAATCAAGAAAGGAATTCTACTTTGTTCTATGGAACAGAATAATTTCCAGAATATATCTATTAACAAAAAGAATAATCAGCTGTCAACTATTTCTATCTACCCCTGGGCTCTATCTTCAAAAGGGAATAGAGCAAATATCCAAGCAGTTTGCTATATTATGTGCTCAAGTTGGCCACTCGCATACATTTTTTGCATTGGGTGAGTGAGTATATTAACATACATACCTTTCTTCATTTGGAAGAATTGTGCATTTACCATTAATGAAATGTAAAAAGCTACCCAAGATAAGTGCACAGGGCTCTATTGCCTTTGAAAATAAAAGCCCTCTAATGTTTATCACATTGTCACCTTCCAAAATCAGCATTAGTTTTCTCTGCTGTTGCCACAATGAAGTGTTCTTTGATAGGACAAGAATGCCAGGAGAGTTAATAGTGTCATCCAGAATTTAATATTTCTGAGCACGAAAAGGTAATAGTGTTAAATATTTAAGTGTGTCAGACTTCAGAACACGCACAGGAAAGTGAAGTTGTATTCCCAAGGTGTCTGTTTTTATTAGCGGTGAATGAATAATCAGATGAGCTGTGAATATAGAATTGTTTCCTAATCAGAGTGCTTTGAAAGAATTATAAGTATTTGTACTTGGATTTTTACTTTTTAAAAAAGGGGATAACCATGTTTAACATCACAGGGCTTTCAAAATCCTAACTTTGCAGAAAAGTGAAACTAGGAGAGGATTGCCGATAAGGACCCAAATCCAACCTACACAGCTGTCTTCCTGTCTGGTTCTCAACTACTGTGGGTAAGTTTAAGCCTATGACTGCACGTATTTCAAACACACCGATTCATCCTATGGCCCTTTATCTCTGCCACAAACACATTTTGTTTTGTTTCATTGCTGGTATTCACTACCTCCACCGTTAGGCCATTTCACGGCATGTCATCTTCCTCCGATTTTTCCAAGTGTAGCCATAAATAAATGAAACAAAATAAATGAAATATTCTCTCCAAGCTGGCTGTAAGACCTGACATGTTTATATGAAGTTCTGCTTTATTTTAGAAACTAGAACAAATTGAACCTCTAAAAAACAAAGCAACTTCACTTCCGCACCAAAGAGGTTGATTTATTTTCCATTTAGTATCCTCTACCTTGCCCTCTGTCCATAATCGCCATGCGTTTGTACCTATTAATGGACTGTAGTAATGACACTGAATAGCTGCTGGCTTGCTACAAACGGCCATTTCAGTTTGTCATTACCTCATAGCACTGTTCTATACCCTTGACCACATGACCCCTAGAACCAAATGGAGCAAAGACTTAGCCTATTACAAACTAGAGAGAGCAAAAGCTTTTCAAACCAGCCAGGGGAAAGATCAAACAGAAATGGGACAGATGAGCCCAGGAGAGGGAAAGAAGGAATCTGATCTTCTCTGCTATGAGAGGAGGTAAAGAATCTTGACCAGAGTCTGTACTCTCAGGACTACAGCAGAAAACGAGTTTGCAATGAGGCAGTTCCCTTTCCTCCCAGCCTGTCTCCTCAGTATGCAAACGTCATCTCATCAAGAAAAGACTGTATGAATTTTCCATTATCTTTTTAATGGACACAAGGTGCCAAACACTGAAAACTGCACAAGCACTAGCAAGTTAAATGCAAGGCATTGATAAGGCAGGCAAAAAAGGAGAATTTGAGAAGAAGCTTGCTGTGGAAGCAAACACATAATAAAGAATTTTTCGAGTACATTCATAGAAAAAAAAACCTGCGAGAGTCTCAGTTGGACAATTAGATGATAAAGAAGTAAAAGGGGAACTAAGAGGGGACAAGGCCATAGCAGAGAGACTGAACAAATTCTTTGCTTTGGTCTTTACTGAGGAAAATGTAGGTATGTTACCTTTAAATACCATTTCAATCATGGGTGATACTGCAGAAGAACTGAAAGAAATAATCAATACACTGAGAAGATGTATTATGACTATTTGATAAACTGAAGAGTAGCAAATCACCTGGACTGGATGGTATACATCCAAGGGTGTTGAAGGAACTGAAATATGAACTTGCAGACCTGCTATTAGTAATCTGTGAACTATCATTAAAATCATCTAATGCCAATTTTTAAAAATGGTTCCAGGGGTGATCCAGGAAACTACAGACCAGTGAGCCTATCGTCAGTACTGGGAAAAATGGTAGAAACCAGTATAAAGAACAAAATTAATGAACATGTAGATAGTCATGGCTTAATGGGAGACAGCCAACATGGCTTTAGACAGGGAAGAACTTGTCTTACTAATCTGTTATGTTTCTTTGAAGGTGTAATTAAACAGGTAGACAAAGGCAAGTCAGTTGCTATAGTATATCTGGACTGTCAGAAAGTCTTTGATAAGGTCCCTCAGACTTTTGGCAAAACTAAAAAATGTCATGGGATATGAGGCAGTGTACTATTGTGGATCAGGAACTGGTTAAAAGAAAGAAGATGGTAGGGCTAAATGGCCAATTTCCCAATAGTGTAGTACCCAAGGGATCTGTGCTGGGTCAGCTGCTGTTTGACAAATACATAAATGACCTGGAAAAGGGAATAACGAATGAGGTTGTCAAATTTGCAGATGACACAAAACTATTTAAAGTTGTTAAAACCCATGAGGATTGTGGAAAATTGCCAGAGGATCTTGATAAATTGGAAGACAGGGTATCAAAATGGCTGATGAAATTTGATGTGGACAAGTGCACCTAGAAAAGAACAACCCAAACTATGGTTACACGATGCAAGGTTCCACATTAGGAACCACCACCCAGGAAAGAGATTTAGGTGTCATCGTGAACAACATGTTAAAACCCTCCACCCAGTGTGCAGCAGCGGCCAAAAGAGCAAATAGAAAGCTAGGTATCATAAGGAAAGGAATGGAAAATAAAACAAAAGATATTATAATGCCTCTATATTGTTCCATGGTGCGACCGCACCTTGAATATTGTGTGCAATTCTGGTCGTCATATCTTAAAAAGGATATAGTGTTATTAGAAAAGGGACAGAGAAGAGCCACCAAAATGGTAAAGGGGATGGAAGGATACCCCTATGGAGAGTGGCTGAAAAGGTTAGGGCTCTTCAACCTGGAAAAGACACAGCTGAGGGGAGATATGATAGAGGTCTATAAATTAATGAATGGAATGGAACGGGTAAACGTAGATTGATTGTTTACGTCAGATTATAGAAAGACTAGGGGACATGCAATGAAGCTACAAAGTAAACTATTTAAGACTAATAAGAGAAAATATTTTTTTCACTCAACGTGTAATCAAACTCTGGAATGTGTTACCGGAGGATGTAGTAAAAGCTGTTAGTGTAGCTGGGTTTAAAAAAACGTTTCTACGTGTTCCTGGAGGAAAGGTCCATAAACCATTATTAAAAAGGGACACAGGACATCACTGCTTGACCCAATACAAGCATTGTGGAATCAGTGTCTTATGGGGAAACTGCTAGGTACTTATGACAGACTGGCCACTGTTGGAAACGGGATACTGGGCTTGATGGACCTTGGTCTGACCCAGTATGGTGTATCTGGTGTGTTAACTATATTCCCCATCCATCAGGAGACCCTGGATCATACTGCAGTTAGACGCAGTATTTTGCTGGTTTGAGGTGAATATAGTGCCACTCCCAGGACCCAGTGCACACCTTTTGAAACGCAGAGTAAGGAGGCCTCCAACAGATCTTATGATAGTGTGCAATGCAATGTGTGCTTTTGAGTCAATCCATTTTAGTTCAAACTGGGATGCAAAAAAACAATAGCCACAGAGGGCCTCATGTGCTCAGTCTCTTATCCACAGATTCTGGACCGCTTTCAACACAGTTATTTCATGCTATTACTTTTCCGATAACTATAAGCGATTCATATTTTGTGGTATAGCCGTTTATGGGTTTATGTGCATTCAGTTTATTTTGCCCAAGTGGTTGTTCTGCTTCTGTGACTAAAGATAGTTGGGAGGCTTCCCCCTCCCCAAACAGAAGCACAAACGCCATCTTCCTTGTTCCTAACTTGGCTCACATACTATCATGTTTCTCCAATAATAAAAATACTGTTTTATTTTGGTGTGTTCATTGGCTGTCAAGTAAAGGGGGTTGGGTACATTCCAACATTAATTTCAATGAGGAATCTATCAGTATAGAGACCACATCTCTGGATGGGGCTACATTCAAAACAGTTACAAAACAAAACCAAGGTTTCCACTCAGTTTCAACAAAAAAGGTAAGGAATGGAATAGCTCGAGTTCAGTTCATTTCATATGTGGAGAGTGTATGACAGTCCTGAACATCAAATGAGGCATCCAATATGGTTTCAGCATCAAAACATACATAAACTATGACCTAGTACTCTCTAGTGGTGTCCAATCCAATTAATTGATTACAGCTGGGCTAACTACACAAAACTCTAGATCACCTCCTTCATCTCAGCTAAGGCTAGTTAGAGATGAATGCTATTTGCTGACCCCATCAGGGTGGCTACAATAGATGTTCTCTCAGAACCTCCAGAGTCCTTAGGAGGGACCCTTACAAAAATTACCATAAAAAACATAATGATTTGGCTGACAGAGACAAATGGGTTCCACTTCAGCTCTGGATCCAAAACAGGATTTAGATTCAAGAGTCCAGAATCACTCAGAGAAAGAAACCACCACCAATCATCTTTACCATTTGAGTTTTCCAAATTTTTGGTATCAACAGCATACATCAAATAATGGGAATAAGGGTCTTATGGATTATATCAGGTTTTCCTGCTTTGGGAAAAGATCAGATCAAAACAAAAAGGTTCCCTTTACAAGTTCCATGCTAAATGCAACACTCAGGCCACCTCCCGATCTTTTAATATTCGAAAGAGTCACAAAACTCCCCATAGGTGTTAGGGAGACTACCATGGCCACTTTATAGGTTACCCCCAACCTTCTTGAATACCTGATGCATCCCACAGACAACATATTTACATTCCATTTTTCTTTGTGATATTTCTTTACAGTATCTGCAAACAAATCCGCTCTAGCCACCATGCAGTTACTAGAATGGTTGTAAGTACAGTCAAACCTAGGTTTTCGTATGCCCTAGTTTTCGTACGATTCGGTTTTTGTTTACTTTTTTCGTCAAGATTTTGTCCCAGTTTTCGTATATTGTCTCGGTTTTCATACAGTTGAAAATGGAGCACCATCTTGTGGCCAGAAGTGGGATTTTCTTCATTTTGATTCTCTTGCTGATTGACTGTCTTCCATATGCCAACAAGAGTCTTCAATAAAGGTAAAAGTGATGTTAAATGTTCATTTATCCATTTCATTAGTCATTTACATTTCTCATTGTTTTCTGTATGTAAAAATATAGTTATCTATAAAATGTATTTTTTGTTAATATTTTTGGGTGTCTGGAACAGATTAATTGGATTTACATTATTTCTTATGGGAAATATTGCTTCAGTTTTCATACAATCTGTTTTAGTCAGACATTTTTGAATGCATTAAAATCACAAAAACTGAGGTTCCACTGTATATTCATTCCTGATCAACACAGGTATTACTACTAATCATTTGTATAGCACTACAAGATGTATGCAGCACTGTATAGACATGTAAAAGACTGTCCCTGCTCAGAGCTTACAACCTAGTCAAGACAGACAACAAAACAGCTGAGGGCAAGGATCTATCTAGAGAAATGGTAAGGAAACACATAGGGGTATGTTTACTAAACTGCGGTAACGTAGCAGCAGCTACGTTAAGGCGCGTTACGTATAATGTGCCTTAACGTTCCCGGCCATGGTAAGTCCAGAAAAGGGTGGGGAGTGGGCGGGGAGAGGCCCCTTCCACACTAACACGGAGAAAGTAAGGGCTGAATCCTAATGCAAATGAAAACCTGGCGTTAGCACACATTTGCAAGAGAGAGAAACCATTTCAGTGTCAGCAATGTACAGCATAGGCAGGGAGCCTAAGAAAGGTGATAGCAGTGCTCCATTTGCAGCAACGGCATAGTGCCCTGGTATGAAAGGCCACTATGATGATGGTGCAAATGGGGCATGGGGGCTGCAGGCGGGACATGCAGTGGGGGCTACTGGGGCACAGGGTGCACTAGGCGGTTGCCGAGGTGGCACATAGGAATACAGAAAATGGAAACCAGCAAGATAGCAACTAACCAGGGTCAAACATGCTCATGAGTCTGTGGCCCACAGTGTCCCATCCAGGAGACACTACCCAGCAGGCACCCCAAGGGGTGAACAACATGACAGTCAGTGCCTGGGGAAGCGTGGACATCTATGTAGGTACCTCTACCCCAGAACCCACACCTTAGGCAGCGCCTACCTGCCCCCTGGATGGCCTGGGTTGGCGCACCACCGGCACCGACAGCATATGGTCATGGCAGCATGGCAGAGGGGGTGGGCGATTGTGCTGGAGGGGGTAATGGCACCCGCCTGCAGTGGACCTAGGCCATGTCCTGTTGCACTGCAAACCACATACGGGTACAGAAGAGGTCTGGTCGAGGAACATAAGGGTAGCCCCAGGGACCACTATGCTGCCGTGGCAACAGTGTGGTGCAGTACACTCAGCCAGCATGTCCAAGAGCAGAGGTTCAGGTCCCATCTGTGGCTCCTGCAGAGCATCTCCCTATAGCTTTAGCCCACACTGCTGCCACAACAACAACATGGGCAAACCCCAATGCAGTGGTGTACAGGGGTACAGACACCCACTCACAAGGGCTCCACTATCCACAGCTTCATGGAGTTTCAGGCACTGTGATCAGGACCAGTGCAGCGAGTAGGGTTGTCAACCACCTCCATCTCTGCACAATGCCGAGAAAGGTGTGGGAGTGTGCGTATGTCTCTCCATTGTTTTGTGTCTGTCAACACCTCACTGAGTCCACATTGCTCACACTGCTTCCAGCGTTAGACTGCAAATGTGCATAATGAGGAGCAAAGTATTGTGGGTATGGCCCAGACAGGGCGGATTGGCCAGGATGCATCTACACAGGGTGGAGGGCAATGGCTGGGACACTGTAGTGCTCGACAACCACCTGCATGGACAGGGTGGCCACAGCATGTCACACGGGGGGGGGGGGTCGTCACTCTTACTCTGAAGGGGCAGTGACCATGGCATGTCTATGTTCCCACATAGTGCCACATATTATTTGTTTCCAGTGATACCTGTGTGTTCCCGGTTCTGGGGCCCAATCACGAAGATACTTGCTTGGTGTCTGTGCTGTGCATCCCACCTCTGGGTGCACAGGGTTCCCCTGTGAGCATGCACTATGGACTGGTTAGTGGGCTGTCTGCAGTTCACCTGTGCATGGTGGGAACACCTTGTAGGATGCTGCAGGTGCAGTCTGACTGTGCTGTCTGTTGATGAATGGCAGACCGTGGCATGGGGCAGTTGAGCCTTCCCCTGCCTACCCCAAGCATCACTGCTGGTCTGCAATGGTCACAGGTATGGCACTAGCCCAGCAGCCCTGGAAGGCTGTCATCCGCCAGCAGGACTGTGGTTGCTGGTACTGCAGCCATTCTGTAGGGTGCAGGCACCTGCCCCACCACACCCTCTTCTACAAAAGGGGTGATTGAGGCCCTTGGGGTATATAGCACATACCACTTAGACCCCTAATGGCAGTGCTGCATCGCCCTCATGCGAGTCTAGACATCCCACTGCCCTGATAACAGGTACCCATGGCAGCCAGACCGTAACATCGGGTACACACTAATCTAGGTGGTGTCCGGTCCCACAGGGCCACATGTGACTGCAGAACACAGGTGGAACAGATGTACCTTCAGTT
Organism: Ichthyophis bannanicus; assembly: GCA_033557465.1. Lineage (NCBI taxonomy): Eukaryota > Metazoa > Chordata > Amphibia > Gymnophiona > Ichthyophiidae > Ichthyophis > Ichthyophis bannanicus. The sequence goes on along the minus strand of CM066049.1, from coordinate 108,717,991 downwards.
GCATTGCTGGGAACATCTGTCACACACTGGCAGTGCTGGGAATGTGCAGCAGGACCTATCTCTAGCACCACATGTACTGTGGACCTAGTGCTGGGTGCCTATCCTATCCCTCAGGGTGAAACCGGAGTCTGCACAATGGCATGGTCTGTAGCTACTCTGTGCCAGTATCACGCACTGTCAGTCGTCTTACCACGCTGCAGTACCGGAGAGGTGCAGATCCCATTTGGTGGTCAGATGTAGGCTGCTGTTCTGCATGTGCAATGCATCATGGGTGCTGGTGGGGCTACCCTATCTTGGCACACAGAGCAGATGGTTTGTGCAGTGACCTGCAGTCCTTCTGTACCCAGCCATTGTTGTGCAACAGGCCATAGAGGTATATCCTACTGGTTAGTACACTGACGTTCTAGGTGGAGGTCATGGGTTTGATTCCTCCTTGTTCCCTCCTGTCCAAGGCAGATATTTTGCTTGCCTGTGACAGTCATATCTTTGCAGATCCATGCTGCCAGCCCATAGTACCCTCACCACAGTTGCCAGCAATCTTTATAAAGGCGTTATAAGGCTCCTAATTAGGCACATTACAAGGCACGTTACAAGGCACCTTATTGGGCACAGTACAAGGCACGTTAAGGCACGTGCCTTGTACTGTGCCTAATAAGGTGTCTTATAACACGCGTTACCTGACATGCTTGCCATGATGCCCCGCCCACGTCTATATGGGCATCTGTACCTTTACCGCAGAACCTAATGCAAATGACATTACCGCAGTTTAGTAAACATGCCCCATAGGAGACTAAGCAGATCAGGATTCAAAAGTGGTCTCGAAGAGGGGTTTTTAACCCGGATTTGAAAGAAAAAAAAAAAAAAAAAGGAGCCAGAAATGTAGCCTAATGCACATTCAGGTAGTTTGTTCCAGTCATAAGGAGCAGCAAAGTGGAAGGATCGAACTCTGGAGTTGGCAGTAAAAGGGCAAAAATAGAAGGGATCTGCCAGAACAGCAGAGTTCCCGAGGAGGGCTGTAGGGAGAAACAAGAGAGGAGATGTAGTGAGCAGCAGCAGAATGAGCGCACTTATAAAAGTCAGTAGGAGAAGTTTGAACTGGATACGGAAACAAGCATGGAGTCAGTGAAGCAGCTTGAGAAGAGGGGGTTCTATATGAGCATATTGAGGCTGGCGGAAGATTAGCCACATAGCTGAGTTATGAACAGATTGATGATTAAGAGGGAGACCAGCAAGGAAAAGGTTGCAATAGTCTAAATGGGAGGTGACTAAAGACTGGATAAGTGTCTTAGAAGTGTGAGTAAAAAGAGATGGACACATTTTTTATTTTAATTTTTATTTTAAATTTTTATTAAAGTTCTTCAATAGACAAGACACACCACCTTACAACCAACACTAAACCTCAATAAACATACATTATTCCCCAGAGCTTGCCTGTTAAGGCTTACACTTCCTCCCTATACCTCTATAATCGCCCTCCTATTCCTCGCTCCTTAGTTTCCCCCCCCCCTCCTCCCAGCATGCCCCATTAATTTCCTTCCACCCCTCCCTTCTTCCCCCTAATTCCACCTCCTCTGCCTTCCTTGCCCCTTTCCCTAGCCTATCACCTACTCCCTTGCCCCTCCTCTCCCCCCTTCTCACCCGCCCATCCCCCACACCCCTCCTATGCCCCAGCTCTCCTGCTCCCTACCCTGTCTCTTGACCCCCTCTCTCACCCCCTCTCCTGCTCCTTCTTTCCACATCCCCTCTCTCAACCATCTCAATACCCCCTCCCACCTTTTTGCCATTTGCCCCCTCTACCCTTCTTTTCCCCCATTAATTTATACATAAGATACATTTCTGACATTCTCTTAGCATAGCTGTCCATAGGTTGGGTCTATTCCAGTACCATGCTATTTCACATCTTGCTGCCGTGACACAATACCAAAGAATGCTCCACTCTTCTTCCCACGTCCCGTCCTTTTGCAGGAGACACATTTCGGGGGTAAGCTCTATGCTCGATCCCATAATCTTATTATCCCCAACTTTCCCCCAATACCTTTGAACCACTGGGCATGACCACCACATATGCAGCCATGAACCCCCTTTACCGCACTGCCTTCAACATATATTCTTCTTCAATATCCCCGCTTTATGCAACCTCTCCGGGGCGAGATACCACCCGCTCAGCACCTTAAACCCATTCTCCCGCATCGCCGTGGATATAGTAAACTTGGCTATACCCTTCGCCACTTCCTCCCACACCTCCACCTCCCATGTAACTCAATTTCCCTGCTCCCCTCGCTATTAACCCTTTATAGATTCTAGATAAGCTCTTCTGTCCCATGGAACCCAAACACGCCCCTTCAAATCATTCCACTCCCCCCCCCCCCCCCACTATCCTGCCTCCTCTTCCTTTTTCTAATCACCGACCCCATTTGCACATATGCATATCTATCAGCAGCTGGTCCATGTCCTGGATACCCTCAAACCCCCTTTCCTCATCCCCAATTAATAACCGACACCTGACTTAACCCCTGCTCCGCCCATCTCCCTAGAACCACTTTACTAGGTCCTACTCCCTTTTCGCAGCACGCATGGAGGGACATTGTTGGTGACCACTTCTTATCCCCCACCATCCTCTGCCTAAGCTGCTGCCAAAGCCTACTGCCTCCATCCTCGCCCATTGCTTAAGTGGTTCCCTTAACCATGAATACACCGCCCTCATTTGCGCTGCCTTGTAGTACAACATAAAATTAGGTACCCCCATCCCTCCCTCCATCCCCTGAACTTGCAGCGTCCGTGCCGCTACCCTTGGCCTCTTACCACCCCAAATGAATCCCTCCACTTGTTTTTGTACCTTCTTGGTATCGCTATCGGTAGTACTTGGAAGTAGAACAGGAACTGGGGAAGCAGCATCGTTTTAAGTGTCGCCATCCTCCCAAACTAAGAATAGTACCCCCTGCTCCATCCCCGCAACTGACTCTCGAGTTGCCCTAAGAGTTTTTTTTATAGTTTAACTCAAATAAGTCCTCCAATTTCCTGCCCACCTGCACCCCCAGCTACCTTATTGACCTCTTCACCCATCTAGAGGGAACGCGCTGCTGCAACCCCGCCTGCTGTTCCTCCTCCCCCACCACACTCAATATTTCTGACTTCCCCCAGTTAATCTTGAACCCCGCCACCTCCCCATATTCGTCTCTCATCCATTATGGCTGGCAGCATTTCTCCTGACCTCATAATTGTTAACAAGATGTCGTCTGCAAACAGCGACATACGCTGTTCTGTTTCCCCCACCCCTACCCCCTTAACCCTTTGAAGGCCTACTTTAAAATTTTAATACACATTCTGCAGCCAGGTTAATTTTTGCATATTTCAGGAAAATTGTACCTGTCTTATTCAATATGTTCTAATAGTGATTTTCCTTCTGCTATGGTCATGTATTATATAACATTTGATAGGAATATTTAGTCAGAAGTTTGGATCCCAAGAGTTTTGGGCTCGGCCTGGAAAGCGTTAATGTCTTGGCTCTCCCTTATCCGTGCTGCCAGAGACTCTAAACGAGAGCGCAAAGAGCAGTGGCGACAGCGGGCAGCCCTGCCTTGTTCCCCTCCCCAGCTGAAGAAAACGCAAGTACCCTCTATTGACTCTCACACATGCTTAGGAACTTCTATACAAAGCTTTTATCCAGTTCACAAACTCTGCCCCAAACCCCATAACTTCCAGCGCCGAGAATAGAAATTTCCAAGACACTTGATCAAATGCTTTTTCAGCATCCAGCGAGACCAGCAGCGCCAGCTCACCCAATCTCCTTGCCGCCCATATCCCATTTAGGACCTTCCTGATATTATCCGTCACCTGCCTCCCTGGTATGAAGCCTGCTTGATCATCATGCACTAGTTTGCCCAATATTCTATTCAACCTCATCGCTAGTATCTTTGCCAACAATTTCGCATCAAAGTTTAACAGCGATATTGGCCTGTAGGACGCACACTCTTGCGGATCTTTCCCCCCTTGTGTATAAAAGTAATGCCTGCCCATCCCATCGTGTCTGCCAACTTCTCCCCACGTCGCAGCACTTTGAATACTGTTATTAGTGGTTGTACTAATAGACTCCCAAATTTTTATAAAACCGCGCTGTCAGCCCATCTAAGCCCAGAGCTTTCCCTAACTTCATTGCCCTGATCGCCCGTATCACTTCCTCTGCTCCAATCTCTCTATCTAGCTTCCGCTGTTCCCCTTCTTCCAACCACGGCAGCCCCACTGCCCCCAAATAGTTATTAATCGCTTCCGCTGTTCCTCCGATTGTAGCGTACTACCAGAAGCTTTATGCAGCACAAACTCTTCTCTGATCTGGTGGTCTTCCCGCGTTCCCCCCCCCCCTTACTTCTGATCTGTATAATTCTATTCCATTCCCTTCTCTTTAACTGCCTTGCCATGTATCTCCCCGCTTTGTTGCCCCCCTCGAAAAAGTTCTGTCCCAGCAGCTGCAGGTTATGCTTTATCAGCCCCGCTTCCAGTGATTCAATTTCGCCCTCGTCTCTAATACTGCTCCCCTCAATTTCCCACCTCCCCCCTGTGCATCCTGCCCCTCCAGTATCATTAAATTGTTGCCTGAGCTGCAATTCCTGCTCTTCCCTTTCCCTTTTTATCCGCGCCCCCCACTTTACCAACACCCCCCCCCCCTCACCACTGCTTTAAAAGCGTCCCATAGCATCCCCTCTTACCTCTCCCTTCCTTTCAAAATACTCTGGTATTAATTGTTCCATCTCACTCACCACCCTGGTATCCTCCAACAAGCCTTCATTTAGTTTCCAAAAATGCCCCCCTTTACTTTCCTCCTCACCCTCACCTGTGCTATCACTGGTGCATGGGCTCTATTTCCCCTCCCTTTATCCTGCCCGCTAACTCCTTACCCACCCAGATGGCGTCTAACCTCGAATACATGGCATGCGCTGCTGAAAAAAAAGAACCGTCGCCTACCTGGATTCATCAAGCGCCATGCATCTACTAAATCAATCAATCATTCTCGTTTACGAACCTATGATATCGCTGCCGATCCGCCCCTCGCCCTTCCCTTCTTACCCGTCGTGTCTCTCCCCACCTCCCAGGGCATATTAAAATCCCCTCCACAAATCAACGCTCCGTCCCCCATTAAAGCTGCCTGTTTGCTTATCTCCTCCCAAAAATCTTTCTGGGACCCCGTGGGCGCATAAACATTAACCACACAAAACCATTCCTCACCATCTTCTCCCCCTTATCCCTCAATCGACTGAACTTCAGTTTTGTGCTCTCCACGGATAAGAAAAGCCACGCCTCCTTTTTTCCTTTCCCTCAAGTTTGAGGCAAAAATGCACTCTGTAGCCCTTAGGCCGCATCAACGATTCATGCTTTCTTTGCAAATGTGTCTCCTGCAACATAATCGCTGCTTTGTGTCTTGCTAGTTCTCTATACAGTTTGTCTCTTCCAGGGTGAATTCAACCCCTTCATGTTCAATGTAACAATCATCCAACTTTGCTCCCCTTCCTCCCGTTTTTTTCCTCTCCCCCTCCCCTCCCTTCCCTCCTACCCTCCTGCCCCCCCTGCCTTCCACCCTCCTACTGTCCCTCCCCTCTTCTTACCTCCCCCTCCCACCTCACTTTCAACCCCTGCTGCCCCCCCCTCTTGCCTCTCTCCCCCCCATCTCATCCCCCCCCCCGTCCACCCCTCCTCCCCTTCCCTTCCTCCCTCTCGTATAGAGAGATTCGTCTTCCATCCTGGTGACTAATCAGGCCCTGCCACTCCATTCCACATCCCCTCCCCTCGATCTCCACACTTCTCCCTCTGCCCCTCCCCTGCTACCACTCCCCCCCTGCACCTTTTCCCATCCCTCCTGTCTGTCTCTTCCTTCCCCCCAGCTTCTCCCACTATCTATATCCTTATCCTACCCTCTAGCCCCTTCCCGATCCCCCTATACATCTATAAGTACCTCATTTACATCCCCCACCCATCCACATTCTACTGCATTAACAATATACATAACATTATAGCCCTGTTCACAGAGTCCGTCAGCTCAGCCATCTCCATTCTCCACCTCGTATACTTCTTGACTCTGTTCAGTCTTGCTAGATGTCTGTCAGCCGCCAGGACTCTGTGCCATCGCTGGGCTTGCCTCTTTGGGTTGGGTTTCATTGCATTATTTCTAGCTACTCCTGCCTGTGGTCTCTCCCCCTCCGGTAGATTTGGTAGTCCCATCTCTTTTAGCACAGTCCAAGCCTCTTCTCGTCTGCACCCGTCTCGACTTCCCCTTGGCAGTTATCAGCAAGCCAAATGGAAACAACCATTTATATCTGAAGTCCTCTCACCTTAAGTATGCCATCACATCCTTATGGTTTCTTCTGCGCTGCAATGTCCCCATCGATAGATCCTGAAATAGCTCCAACTGATGTCCATCCCAGGTGAGCTGCCTCACCTTCCGCTCTAATTTTAAAGGAACTGAGGCACACCACAGTATCTCTGGGTTTATTATCTCTCACCGGGCAGAGACCTCTATGAGCTCTCTCTATGTGCCCCAGATCTATCGTGGCGCCCCCTTCTGGGTCTGCGGCCTCCAACAAGGACCTGAAGATTTGAACTATCACTTCTTCACAAGCCCGGTATTTGGGCTCTTCTGGTAGGCCCCGTACCCGCAGATTACATCTCCTGGATCTATCCTCTAGATCTTCTGCTTTCATCTGCTGCTCCTCTTGCGCTCGCTTGAAGACCTCCCATCCTTTTTGTAAGTCCATGATTTCCTCCCCTTGTTGCTCCATCAGGGTCTCCAGCTCTTCCACCCGATTTCTAATGTCCCTGATATCTTGTCTCAGAGACTGTATAGACCGAGTTTGTGCTTCACCCCCCCTCCCCCCAATTTCCATCTTGATCTTGTCTTTCAGCTCCGTAAGCCATTCTTTCAACTTGGCAATTCCTCCTGGGCTGCATCCCCGCTCCAACTCCTCCACCAGGTCATTTGGCTCTTCTGGCTGTGTCTGTCCCTCCCTTTTGTCCTCTCTGGCTCCTTTGCCTCCACATAGGGGGAACAGAAGTCAGCCAGTTTCTTCCTTGCAGATAAGCCACCTTTCTGTTTTTTCCATTGTGCCTCTTCAAGCCCCTGGTCTGTTGTCCTCTTGCCCGGCTGTCTTCGGGATAGCTCTTACCCTCGGGGCCCCTTACACGTTAGTTCTTTCTTCTGCCTTGACTTTTGCCCGACATCCTGATCCCTATCACCCCTGATCAGTTAGGGCTGCGCTGCCCCCACTCCCTTGGTCTATGGCTTGGCTTCCTTTATTTGCTGCTCTGCAAGTCCTCTAGGATGGTGCTCTATGCCCTTTAGGCGTTTCTCCCCCTCTTCCCCCCTACTGGGCTGAATTCACAACCAGATCTCACTCCTTTCTCTCTGAGATTTTTCTCCGGTCTCCTGGCTCTCTCCCCTGCCACCTTGAGCCTGATCTGCTGTTCTCCTCCGCTCTTCAGGACCACTGTCCGGCCTCACTCCAGCTGTCCCACGCTGCTCCCTCCAGGGCTCCCCGGCAGTTTTTCTGCTGGCTTACCCACTCTCTGGTCCGCTCTTCGCATCTCTCTCCTCACATCCACCGCTCCTGCGGCTCACCGGAGTTCACAGGCTCTCTCGCTCTGGTCAGACCCAGTGTCACCAGGGAGCTCTTCCCTTCCCAGCCTCCTGATCTGCACTCTCTGCCGCCTGCTAGCCACGTGGTCCTCCAACTGGTGCAGAACACAGCTTGTCCTCCAACCACACTCTGGCTCTGTTGCACTTGCGCTCCCGCTCCGCTTTCCCTTCACTGCTGCACTCCGCTCCTCAGTGCTCAGCCCTTCTCTCAACAGTGGGCTCACTGCCCCCCCTGCTCGCTACTCCGCTGCTCCAGCCTGCCATGCGGTCCACTCTGCCGTCGGCCTGCCTTGCTTCCTCGCCAAGAGTAGCATTCCTGCTGAGGATCTTTTGTCCGCTGACTCCACTTCACTTGCCTGGCTCTTCCCCCAGTACTACCGCTCCTCTGCCCCTCTTTTGCTGCTTTCAGGGGTGCATTAACTCCTTTCTTTCAGGCTCTGGTGATGGAGCTCATGTGTTACACCACCATGGCGCTTGGTGACGTCACCCGAGATGGACAAATTTTGCCAATGTTGTAGAAAAAGAAGAGACAAGTTTCAGCTGTCTGTTGGATGTGTGAAGAGAAGGAGTAGAGTAGAGTCGAGTCAAAGATGACCTCAAGGTTGCGAGCTGAGGAAACAGGGAGGAGAATAGTTGTAACCACAGAAATAGAGAGGAGGAAGAGGGGAGGTGGGTTTAGGGGGAAAGATAAGGAACTTAATTTTGGCCATGTTTAGTTTCATATGGCAGCGACACATCTGGGTAGCAATGTCAAATAAGCAGGCAGAGATCCTGGCCTGGATTTCTGGAGAGATTTCAGATACAGAAAGGTAGATCTGAGAGTCATCAGCATAAAGATGGCACTGAAAACTATGGGAGGAAATAAGCGCAACAAGAAACAGTGTAGAGAGAAAAGGAGGAGAGGTCCCAAGACAGAGCCCTGAAGTACACACCAACTGGGGGGAGATGGCAGTAGAGGAGGAACTACCAGAACAGACACTAGAAGTGTGATAAGAGATAAGAAGAAAACCAGGTCCGAACAGAGCCCCAAAATCCAAGCGAGGGAGAGATTAGGGAAAGTTAAGATGTTTTTAATGGAGGTGTCAAAGTGTCCTTGTCATCTGAAGCCAGAAAACATTGAGGAGTTATTGTTAAGTGCTGTCAAGTCAGTGTCGACTCATGGCGACCCTCTGGATAGTTGTCCTAAATTGTGTTCAGTCTTCAGTCAGCCAGCTCATTATTGACAGACTGGCACCCGTAGCTGCAGTTATTGTATCGAGCCATCTTATTGCTGGCCTCTCTTTTGCATTGATCTTCTGATCTTGTCAAGCATGAGGTCTTTCTCTAATGATCTCTCTCTTTGCATGATGTGTCTAACGTATGAAAGTCGAAGTCTTGTCATCTGAGCTTTGAAGCTTAGGTTTGATCTCCTCTAGTACTGACTGCTTTGTTCTTCAGGGAGTCCATGGTATACACATTTGTCACCAGCACCAGAATTCAAAGCAATCAATTTTCTTCTTTTCACTGTCCAACTTTTGCATCTATATGACATTATTAAAAATGCCATGGCTTGAACAAGTCAAATCTTTGTATGGAGAGAGACATCTCTGCTCTTGAGAATCTTGTCTAGCTTCTTCATAGCCATGCTACCAACAGCAATGCATTGTCCGATTTCTTGACTGCTTGTTGCTTCTTTATTGATAGTTGATCCAAGTAGGTTAAAGTTGTCCACTATTTCAATTTCTTCTTCCATCAATGATGTCAGGATCACCGATGACATTAAAAAGACAAAGATTTTGACAACTGTAAGGTGCAAACCCATTTTAAGACTATATTACTTGATCTTGAGAAGTAAATGTTTCAAATTGTTTTCACCTTTCATCCAGTAATGTGGTATCATTGGTGGAAGACTCAACAATTTTTGCTATGCCAAATCTTCACACATCAGTTGTCTTCATACAGTCCTTCTCTGATGATTTGTTCTGCATATAAAAATTAAAAAAAAAGGTAGGGGGAAGTATGCAGCCTTGTACACATTTGCTAATTGTAAACCATTTTGTTTGTCCTAATTCTGTTCAAACTGTTGCTTCTTGATCAACGTAAAGGTTGTGCAAGAGATCAGGTATTCTGGTATACCCATGCTTCTTAAATGCGGCCCAGAGTTTCTCATGGTTTACACAGTCAAAAAGCCTTGCTGTAGTCAACAAAACACATACGGATATCCTTTTGTTATTCTTTAGTCTTTTCAAGGATCCATCTCACATCCGCGATAATGTCTCTTGTTCCTCGCCCTTTTCTGAACCCTGCTTGCACTTCAGGCAGTTCTCATTCCAGGTATGGTTGTAGTCTCTGCTGAATGATCTTAAGTAAAATCTTGCTGTCATATGAGATCAGAGCGCTTGTACGATAATTTCCAGAGTCAGTCGGGTCACCTTTCTTCAGTATCTGTATAAACAGATCTATTCTAGTCAGTTGGCCATGAATTAGTCTTCCAAGTTTCCTGGCAAAGCCTTGTATGTATGGTAACAGCTCCATCCAATTGCTGTAATAGTTCAATGGTAATACCATCAATACCCAGTGCTTTGTTCTTTGATAAGGCTTTCAATGCTGCTTCAACTTCTTTCATCAATGGTTCCTGATCATAAGATATAGGTTGAAATAGCTGTTGGTCTACTTGATCTTTATGGTATAACTACTATATATTTTTTCCACCTTTTCTCAGCATCATTCAACATGGATCCTTGAGCATCTTGTAGCATTCCAATTCGAGGCTAGAATTTCTCTCGTAGCTTTAGGAAAGCCAATCTTGTTCTTCTAATAGCTTCTAATTCTATTTCCTTGCATGTGTCATTGTAGTAAGAACATAATATAAAAGATACGCCATACTGGTTCAGACCAAGGTCCATCAAGCCCAGTATCTGTTTCCAACAGTGGCCAATCTAGGTCATAAGTACCCAGCAGTCTCCCCAAAAGACACATGTCCCACAATGTTTGTATTGGGTCAAGCAGTGATATCCTGGGTCCCTTTTAATAATGGTTTATGGACCTTTCCTCCAGGAACTTCAAACCTTTTTTAAACCCAGCTACACCAACAGCTTTTATTACATCCTCTAGTAACAAATTCCAGGGTTTGATTATACACCGAGTGAAAAAATATTCTCTTATTAGTCTTAAGTAGGTTACCCTGTAGTTTCATTGCATGCCCCCTAATCTTTTTATATTCTGATGATGTAAACAATCGATCTATGTTTACCCGTTCCATTCCATTCATTAATTTATAGACCTCTATCATATCTCCCCTCAGCTGTCTCTTTTCCAGGTTGAAGAGTCCTAACCTTTTTAGCCTCTCTTCATAGGAGTTTCCTTGTCTTGTCTTGCTGCATGTTGGAAATCTCTGTTGAGTTCTGCAATTGCCTCTTTCTCCTCTGGCTTTAGCTTCTCTGCATTTCTCTGATATAATTGCAGTTTTCAGAGTTTCTTCAGTCATCCATTTTGGCAGTTTTTGCTTTTTCACCTTATGTAGAGGCTTCTCACTTTCTTCCAACACATGCCTCTTGATGTCATCCCATAACTCTTCTGGAACTCTCATTTATATCTAGAGCAGCAAATCAAATTTCTCAGGCAGTCTTAAAATTTCCAGTGATATATTCTCAAGGTCATATTTTACTACGTTCATGAATGGCGTGCTCTTTTTTCAACATTAACTTGAGTTTGCATACTAGTAGTTGGTGTTCAGTACCACAGTCAGCTCCAAGTTTTGTCTTTGTTGATGTTATTGAGTTTTCCATCGTGGTCTTCCACAGATGTAGTCAATTTGATTTCAGTACAATCCATTGGTGAAGTCACATGTACAGTCAGTGCTTGTGTTGCTGGAAAGTGTTTGAGATTAAATAGATCATTGGTCTTGCAGAATTCTACCAGTCTTTCTCCATCTTCATTTCTGTTGCCGTCCATATTTTCCAACCGCTTTGCCTTCTTTGTTGCAAACTATTGCATTCCTTATTGAAAATTTTTATTCAATTTTATCAAACAAAAAAATGATACAAAATCAAATTAAAAAGATAAATTCTACCGTTAACATTCAAAGTACCCAAATCATGAACCCACCCCTGCCCCTCCCAAAAGGAGGAAAAGAAAAAATCCCAAACCCCTGTGGGTCAAATAAATCAAAATTGCATTGTAGATAAATATACATCTAGTGATTTCCAAATTCTTTCAACCTTATCACTGCAATTTAGAGAGATAGAAGCATCTTCAAATTTGCGAATTTGACAAATCGATTGCCACCAAAAGATGGCATTAAGTTCTAAGGTGTCTTTCCAACAATGCATTATTAATTGAATTGCAATGAATATCAAAGTATCAAACCACCTATTATAATAAAATGTTAACCCAAGCGGATCTAAAAAATATTTGAATTGACATAGGAGATTCGACTTGAAGTATTACTCTGATATATTCCCAAACATAAATCCAAAACATTTTAACAGGGGGACAATCAAAAAGCATACGAGTCAGCGTCACCACACCATTGGAGCAGCACCAACATAAGCTCAGGTGAGAGAGCCCTGCTCTGTACATACGTAAAAGGGGTCCAAACTGCACGATAGGCAATGAAAAATAAAGTTTGGGCCAGGCTATTTGACCTTGTTGGTTTGATCGTATGACCCCAGAACCTCTCCCAATTAATTATAATATGTTGATAATGTAAGATCAGCCTCCCATATACGTCTTAGAACTCATCAACATTTTCCTCTTCTGCAGCTGTTGTTGGGGCATATACCTGAATTATAGTTGTGTTGATGGGCATTCCTCGTAGATGAATCAAAATTAAGCATTCACTGACTGCATTATATTTCATTACAGTTCTTGCAAATTTCTTCTTAACTATAAACACACCACTGTTCTTCTTTGTCTTTCATCTCCAGCATAGCAAGCCATATGATCCTCAGATGCTAAGTGCCCAAAGCCAGTTCGTTTCAGTTCACTAAACCAATGCATACATAATCACATCAGGTGTCTGTAGAAAAGCGCATGTAAACATGGAAGGAGAAAAGAGAGTCTCCGAATCCAATGAGGTAAACTGGCACAAACTTCACATGTTCGAAGCCACACCACCTGCCACATCACAAAACAAAAATTGTTTTTCAATTGTATCAAATTGTAATTCTAAACACCTGCAATCTCTCAAAGCATGGCTTAACTGATGAGAATTCCTATAACAGACAGGCGTGTCATGCATGTAATGTCCTTGAAAGCTGTGAAGCAAGCTCACCAAAATACAAAAATCTAACTTATCTTTATATGATATCACAGCTGCTAGGCGGGCTCACCGATGCCACACACATAGGCTGCCAAGACATTTTGCTACATGCTTCTTGAAGGAATGCTCCGTCAAAAATTAAAAAACAACCCACACCTGTAGAAACATGCATCTCAAAACCACATTCTGCTATTGATGGCAAGCAATGTGTGGAGGGCGACAATGAGAAAGAGGCAGACGCAGACATCAGCAGCAGGTAATAGCCATTTAACCAATGAGCTCCATTGGGGTTTAGCATAAGCCTGCTTGAAAGGGAGCCAAATCCAGTTGGTTGCTTTAAAAATAAGTGAGAGCGTGAAGTGCAGAAATCTAAGCGGTCACATAAGTGAGGTTAAATTATTCTAGTCGGGTAGTGGAGCAGCACGCTGATAGAGGAGCAACATGCTCAGTCCGCATGCAACATGGCTTGCCTTCAGAATGAGAGTTGGAGGATAATGCAGAGGAGTTTTGTGGTGTAGGGCTTACGGTCACAATGCAGGATTTTGTAGCAGTGGATCCTAGAACCAAAGGGGGACAATGCGTTGATTAAAGGTTGTGAATGAATTATGGAGAGATCTGGCAGAACTGAGAAAGATAAACAGTGGAGGTAGGAACAAACAAACAAAAAGGATCATGTAATGGACATTCACAGAACAGTAAAAAAAACGTAAAGATATAGTCAAGCAAAGCAGAGAATTTAAATAGAAATAAAGGACCAGTCACAGCAAGACAAAACGTGAAGATCTGTGGGAACTCGGAAAACAGTAAGTATAGCGTTTGTGTTGACTTTTTACATAAAACTATATATCGGCGTCTGCTTGATTTGGAGAGCGATGTGACAGACAGCTTGTAAAAGATTGATAGAGGTCACAGAGCCTTAGGATGCCAGCAAGGAATTAGTGGAGAGACCTACAATGTACACATCTCCATATTGTCCCAAGTCCTCTACCCCATGTCTGTCTGTGTCACAATGTAAACTGCTCATCTATAAGGCAGTATAGAAAACCTTTTCAATAAAATAAAATTGTAGGTTGTTTAAAGAAAACATTGTTGATAAGGAACTACTGATGACAAAGGCAAGAGTCTGAGGTTTTACAATGGGGCAAGCATTAAAAGTGAAATATTTATTGATGACACCCAGATAGCTCTTCAAAGGATGAGGGAGTTTAGAAAAGAGGACAGATGTAAATAATTCTCTACCTTCTTTTGGCTACTTTTTACTGATAGTGGTTCTAGTAAGAAGGTTAACGCTATAGAGAAAGCATGGGAAGTCCTGGAGAAGGAAGGATATTGGCCCTATGTTGGAGGGACAAAAGTCACTGGCATCAATCTCATGTGGGTGGGGGTGGGGGGGGGTGGATTGAAGTGCAATTCCCCAGGCACTTCAGACGCTATGATATCATGACAATGAAAGCATCAGGACTATCCTGGATATGGAGGCCATGTCAAGGAAGTGGAATAGGAGTGTAAGAAAGAATTTACTAGAACCGAGAGGGGGATAAAAGGGAGACTATACCACGCCCCAGCAGATCTTCATTTGTTGGATATGGAAAGGACATCAAAAGTGGGGTTACGATGGAGCATAACATGGATTACCATACTGTATCCAAAACAGAACAAAAACACATCATAATATCTGATGAGATGTTAAAGCTGATACAACAAATTGACTTTACTACCAGGGATGTATGAACGGAACATGCCACAAAGCAGCACTTCAGTCCAAAACAGTAGTTAAATATTTATATCATGCTTCTAGAAAGGCACGGGGAGTGAGAAGGAAGTAACCTGTATCTTATGTACTCACCTTGAGCTTCTCCTGGAAAGGCACGCGCTAAATATTAATAAAATAAAATTTAAAAAAAAACAAACAAAACTAAAAAACCTGTTTAGAGTTGGTTAGAACCCGCAAACAAACTTTGCTTTCTCCAATAAACAGCCTAGTGGTTGGGACAAATTACCTTGGGCCAGAGGGCCAGAGGTTCAATTCCCACTCAGGGCCTTGGGAGGCCAGATCAGGGGTCAGGCTGTGGGGAAAGTACTTTGAGCCGGCAGTCGGGGGATCACAGCATTTGAAGGGAGCAGTGGTGCCATGGTAACCGGATGCCATGTCGCTACAGCCCTGACTGAGCGATCCGGGCAAGGCCTGTACATGCTAGATGTGCTCTGCGGGATCAGAATCCCAGCAAACTCTGTGCGTCCGGTTCCAAACAGGCGCATAGAGGTCTGATGTCCAGATCTGAATCAGCCCCTATGCTACGAGTCAAGTTAAAGAAACCTTCACACACTGAAGCTTTTCATCCAATCCATTTTGAACAAATAATTTTCCCACCCGGACACATACATTAATACGAATAGCACAAAGTTCTTTCAAGGCTTTGTTGTCCACGGTTATTAATAGTGTCCTTGAAAAATCACCATTACAATCCTACTGCAAAATGGAGGCTCCTACAATTGGCTTATCTCCTTCCAAAAAATCTTAAAGAATAATAGTTCTTAATTACATTCTTCAGTCTCTCAGAATTATTTCCTCAGAGATTTCTTTTTTAAGAAGTTGATCCTCCTCCACTCTGGCACATGATTAATAGCAATGTCTTGGTGAAAGTGTGCTAATAGTATTAGCAACTGAGCTGTTTGCTGTTTAGCACTCGAGATAAATGAGTCCAATTATATCCTAATACTGGCCAATTATTGATAAGCCTCTACTTTTTCAGACTATTGATTAAAAGTTTCAACATCATTATATAATTAAGAAAGAATAAAAGACAAGGTGATGAAAGAAAACAAAAATCCTAAAATCTTTGCTGCTTAGGTCAAGGGGAGAAAATAAAAATCGCCCAAGATTTCTTTATACCAAAAAACAGCCCCATCTGCGCACAGAATAAAATGCATGTGTCTAAATTCAGTTAGTTGAGGTCCGATTTAATTTAAAAAAATTTTACCCAGTTCCAGTTGAAACAAAGAACTAAGCAGAATACTACTCTTCAAATCTGGAATGATAAAAGGGGAACTGTGGACCGACTGGGAGAGTAGTGTTCTATAGTGTTTAAAGGGAGGAGTAACCTAGTGGTTAGAGCAATTGCCTAGTACCCAGAAGATCAAGGGTTCAATTCGCACTGGCCCTCCTTGTGGCCTTGGGCAAGCCACTTAATTCTCCACTGCCTCAGGTACACATGTAGACTGTGAGCCCTTTGGGGACAAGGGAATATATACAGTACCTGATTGTAAACCGCTTAGATTGCTTTGTTTCACAGATGGGCAGTATATAAAATGTTTCAGATAAATAAGTAAATGCCTCAGAAGCAAGCACATTGCCCCCTTCTTTTTATAGGGCCCATACTACCATAAGTCACAAGAATGACCATGATCCAATGGATTATGGGTCATATGGACTCATTTCACGTCTAAATACAGATGCCAATTTCTTTGGGATAAGCAGAATGGAATATATATACATTTTTTGGGAACCTGACAGATACTGGTGACTTGTATTGGCCACTTTGAAAACAGGCCTGGGCAAAATACCTCAACTCATCCTAACGGCACCCCAGAAGTCACCATCACTACAGGAAGCAACAGATGTCTTGGCTCCTTGCTGTCAGAAGGCTCCCACGATCGCTGGAATTCACACCAATCTTCTGACATGACCCCCAGTATTGGTGGCTCAGTTGCAGTTGCATGCTGCTGGAGTTGAGGAGGGAGACGCTCCTCTGGAGAATTAGATCCACCGACCTCGGAGTTGACATAGCCAAAGCCACACCGGAGTTCAATGCTGCGGCAGCATCCCACACAAAGAGGTCCATCAGCCCCGAAATTGGCATCAGGGTGCTCGCAGGTGCTTTACCTGGCTTAACCTGAGCTTTCCCTTTTCCCCATAAAAACACAAGATGCCAGCAGAATCAGGCAGCCATCTTAGAACACTCCACCCCGTCTTTTATTTTATTTGGATTTAGCTCATGTCTTTTCCGTAGTAGTTATATGAGAAACTTTCCTTTATGAAAACGTTTTTGCTTCTGCCAGAGTAGCAAAAGAAGCTAGGAGAGGGGGGAGGAATCTGCCATTTTCCACTAATTCCACATGTGCAAAAGGTAAGAGAAGCATTACAATGCTATTACACTGAAGGAAACATGGATATTTCTTTTCTGTTATAAAAGTAGCATGCTTTTATTTACTCATTTCATGCTGTCCTATCTATGGTGTACAACAAGATGTAATATAGAAGATTTCCTCCGTCCTTCCTCCTCCCCATTAGTATTGTGCAGGTATGGATGTCCAGTTAAGTGACCATTCAGAGTCTGGATTAGGCTTGGTATAAGACATGGGAGTCTGTTTACTAAGCGGCACTAGCAGCTTCTGTGCTAAATTGGAGCTGCAGCCCCATTTTCTCACAGAGGCCACTTAGTAAACAGACACATGGCTTTACAGAATTTCTGGCACAATAATATGGCAAAAGAAAAAGCTTTTGAGTAAATCTCTATAGCAGGAATCAATAGAGTCACAAAGCAAACAAAAATATCCAGTTAGCGTTTTCCATAGAGCTCCAGACCAGACAGACTTTGGTCAACCAGGAAACAGGAATGAAGATCACCAGCAATACAAGAATTAAAAGCAGGCTGGCTGGCGCCAATCCCCATGGAGTAGAAATGATGGCTCATCTGCAAAATATCTCCCTTCTAACCCAAAGGTCATCAATTTGTAGCCAGTGTTGAAACTACAGAATTCTGGATTTTTTAGTGTCATGTTCAGATTTAAACAGATATGAAACTACATGGAAAACAGAATTTTCTATGTCATTTCAAATGAATGCACTTCCCTACTCCCCAAACCTGTAACACACCTTCCAGAAGCCAATTTTATTTTGTACGAGTTAAGTTCACAATGATTCTTCTTTCACAATTAAGCGTGGTTTACTTCTGCTGAAAGTAATGCGGTACCTGATCCAGTCCTATTTAAATGAACAGTTCTAGAGTTTTTCCCTTGCTGGATTTTAATTATTATTTCATGGCCCATAAGATATTTAAAATGTCACCCCCTACAGGATCATAAGCTTTATCTTCTAATTTCAGATTAATTTGTTTCCATCTGAATTATGCATCATGTTTGTGCTCAGTGTGTCATTTTTGTGACTCCTAAAATACCATGTCCTCCGCACATACAAGTAAATCATCTCATTCAATCTCTATTTGAACTTAAGTGATAAAGTCTTTGTTTTTCTACAGTGGGAGTGAAGGGTAGGGCCAAGTCTTCTGCTTTCGTCCAGTTTTTGAAAATATATTCCATTTAAAGACAACCAAAATCCCTAGCATATTATCTTTGTGTACTTTCATTCAAATACTGGATTTAGTTCTATGTAGTCTACTAGCAGGAAAAATTAATACTTTCCATTTTCCTTTTAGGAAATATGCTACAGGATGATCAAATGGAATTCATGCACTGTACCCCATACCAGAGACTTTTCCCAACTTGTCTCTCACTAGTATTCTGAGATTTTGCTAAAATTCTTCAAATAGAGGCAAAACATAAAACAAACTAATATTATAAATGCAATGAGATGAGAATGAAAATCCAAAATACCAGAAGACAATATGTTGGAGCTCAGTCAAGTTATACCAAAGAGTGAGATCATCCAGCGACTACAAGAACAATACACTTTAGAAAGCAATTAGTGTCTTGGAGCAAAGAAAATCTAATTTTAATATAATTTAGGGGCATGTTTATTGAAATGGGCTAATCGTTAGCATGGGCAGAAAGGAGGCCCACACAGCAGTGGTAAGACAGCGCCGAAAACCTACTTTATCTTTCCACAGGCCCAGAGGCTGTTCATGCTAGGTCAAAGGCTCATAACAGCCACACCGCAAGGCTTTGACCCAACAGGAAACAGCCACTGGGCCTTCAGCAAACATACACGAGTGCAGGCAGCGTGGTAAAGGCGATAAAGTAAGTTTGGCATCACACAGGTGGGGGGAAAGGGGGCCCATGCCATCATAATTGGGGGGGGGAGGGGGGAATCCCCCTCTTGCCAAAATTTTGCTTGGGGGCCTCACATTGAACTTATGCCACTGATTCCACCTGGCTGGTTTAGAGTTAGCACACTTTGTGGAATTACAACAAAGATCTTCAGAGTTAAAAGCTTTACTCACAGATCTTGTGCCTAGGGTGGCACAAAATCTTGGTGGTGTATTTTTCTTTTAAAATGGTTCGAGAATATTTATGGCTCTAAATATTTATATGTCTGTCTTAAAAATGAATGAAGCTGAATATTTTGATGAAATAACTCATATGGACTACAATTCATATATTCAAATGAAATTCATCCCTCATTATGCCTTTTTATATAAGCTTTTTTCTAGGGTACTATAAAAATGTAGTTTAGAGACTAATGGAACTCATACAGTATATAAATCGGTAAAACACGATCTTCATTGCCATCTTTCAAGCCCTTTCATCATCGCTCCAAAAAATCTCACTTTTCATTATTTTTTTTAGCAAATTAAAAAAAAAAAAATCAGGTACTCAAAAGAGCTTCGCTTGGCTTCATAGTGCATCAATTGATTCCATCAGTCCCCCATGAAACCATATCAAGACCTCCAAATGAGCCCAAATAGGAATTAAGCTGCATGTTAGATGAAATAGGAGGGCATTTAAACAGAAATACAGATAAGAATATTGGAGTGAAAATCTTTTGTTAATTATATCAAGAATTTAATTAAGGAATGTTTTTGGCTGCAATTGTCTGTTGAGATCATCTTTGGTTTTTCTGCAGTATTAGAAGTGGCGCCATTTTTGTTTTTGAAAATATTTAGCTACAGGTGGCAAAATTTCTTCAATTCATGATGCATAACTAATTCCACTTGGATCTCCGATGCCTGTTCTTTCAGGCCTCCCCCTCCCCAGGTTTGGCTCTACCCATAAGGCAGTCATCTAGAACGCCTTAATGAGGGCAGCCCATTGCCAACACTACTGCTCTTCTCCAGGGTCTACAGTGGCAGCAATGCCATTAAAACACGGGGGGGGGGGGGGGGGGAAGGGGGCGGGGTTACTGCCATGCAAACAGGAAGTCTGCATGGCAGGAGTTGAAGTGGTTGGTCAGAGTGAACACCAATAGCAATGCAGCGGAGATTTGGGGTAAGTGCTGCATTGCTGTTGCAGGTCCTGCAGAGGGTGGGTGGCAGGATTAAGGTTTGCTTAGGATGACTCATATCTTTGCACCAGCCCTGCCCTTCCACAAGAGCTAATGCTCTCCGACAACTCTCTGAACGTGAAAGCTGGAGTTGCCGTGTAAAATGGACATCAGTGAGAGATGGAGGGAGGAGCCTGCCCATGCCGGCTGTGCCCAGTGTTCCCTCTAACCCGTAGGCAAGTCTGAAAGCACAAGACTGCTGCGACAATCACCCGGAGCCAATGTGTTCTACAGGGGCTGAATTTCGGCAAAAAAAAATACCGCGAGTGAAACCCTCGCGTTAGAGCCGATTTAAAGGGAAGAGAAAACATTTCCGTCAGCAATGTACAGCAAAACCGGGGAAACCTGCAAAACGTGAGCAGTGTGATACATGTGCACAGAACAAAATAGCAAATAAAACTTGAAAATGACCATAACAAAATTCTAAAAAATTATAATCCAGCTGGCCAATAGTGATCTCAATGGGCAACATTAAAAAACACTCCCAGGAAAGCTCCAAAAAAAGGAAATGATTTTTGGAAGAGTCTAAGCTCCGTAGACCCTTTCAAAAATAATTTCATTTTATTGGAGCTTTCCTGGGAGTGTTTTTTATGGTTGCCTAGTGATATCACTGTTGGCCAGCTTGGTCATGGGTTTTTGGCCCTTTTTTCGAGGTCATGTTTGAGGCTTATTTGCACTTTTGTCTCCGTACAAGGTAAATGAGCCCACAGTAAAATTGTGCAGAGCAGGGTTTCCGACTCGTCCAGCCAGGATTCCTATCTCCAGGGACTGCACTGTCTCTGTGGCCACAGTGTGGTGTAACAGACACAGCCAGTGCCTGTAAGACCAGGAGGGTCACAGGTTCAAATCCCAGCTGGGGCTCCTGCCAACCCAGTCCCCATAGTTTTACCCACCACTAAACAGTGATAGTAAGGACACTCCTTTATTGCAGAGAACATATGCATGGTTCAAACACCCATATTTTACCCTACACCACACACAAACCATAACAATGGGCATTACCTACAGCCGAGTCCCCCAAATGCAGTCCTGGAGTGCCACAACTCAATCAGGTCATATGCCTTTTCCAAGATAAGGACATGTCTGCATGTTGGCGGAAGGGTACAGGTGGTGGAGGGGCCAGTGGCTGCAAGCCACAGCACACAGTGGCCTAGGCCTGTGCAGGCTGGCACCGTCCACCGCAACAGACAGGCTCTGTCGGATGTAAAGTCATGGACTTCCCAGGAAATGCAGCATATCTGTGGCAACACTTTGGTGCAGTGCACACAGACAGTGTGTGCAAAAACAGAAGGTCACAGGTTCAAAGGCCAGCTGGGGCCACTGCCAATCCTGTCCACATATTTTTCCCACAACTAAACTGTGATAGTAAGGACAAACCTTTATTGCTGAGAACATACGCATGGTTAATAAACCTATAATTTTACCACACCAGACACAGACACCATAAACAGGCGCATTACCTAGAGCAGAGTCTCCCAAATGCAGTCCTGGAGGGCCCCACACCATTCAGGTTCCATGCTGCCTCTAATAAAGATGCCTGTGCTGCATATCTATGCACCACACCCATGGTATGCAGATGTAGCTCATGCATATTTATGAGGGACAGCATGAAAACCCGAACAGTGTTTGGAACACCAGGACTGGAGTTGGGGAACTCTGCTGTAAAGCAGCAGCCAACAGGGCCAGACACACCCACACCCACCCACTCCCCCACAGGCCCCATTGGCCAATGCCTCCTGGAGAGGCAGGACATTGGGCCCTGCCTGTATCTCCCAATACTAGCAGTTGCATACCTTAGCAATGCCACCCTACACCTGGGTATATAGTACACAGCTAGCAAACGTTTCCTATGATAACTGGCAGATATCAAGTCCTACGTTAAGCACAGTTTGCTGATTGAGCTCCATCACAACAATCATTCTGATGTCTGCGGTGTGTGCTTCAGGTCTGGTCTATGACAGTGTTTACCACCCTGGGGAGTGACCCCCAACAGTATTGCGTACCATATCCATGCCTGTACTGTGCCCAGGACTGGTGTGGTGGGTATGGCTGCTGAACTCCTCTATAGTAGCACAATGCTGGCATAGGTGTGGGGGTGGCTGGCTGTCTATCCAGTGTGTGGTGGCTGCAAACACCTTCCACATCCCACACTGCCAGCAATGTTGCCAGTATTGGGCTGCCAATGTGCATAATAATGAGGAGCAAGGTACCATGGGTATAGGCCAGACAGGGTGGCCTGGCCAGGGTGCATCTGCACATGGCACTGACTGGGACCATCTACACAGACAGGGTGTCCTCAGTATGTCCTGCTGAGAGATCACTCTCACCCTGACTGTGCAGTGACCACAGCATGGCTAGGCACCCCCATAGTGCTATATAGTATTTCTCTCATGTGATATTTATGTGTTTCCTTTTGGGGCCCAGTCACTGATTTATCTGCTTGCTGTGTATGCTGACATCCCAGTTCTGGGTGCATGCATCTCCACTGGGAACATGCACTATGGACTAACTAGCAGACTGTTTGCAGCTGGTATGTGTCTTGGAGCGGCTTGCAGGGTGCAGCGGCTGATGGCTTGCTGCAGGAGAATATCAGATAGTGGTGGGGTGCAGCTTACCATATCATGGCCTAATGTCTGTCTGCTATTGTGTTATGGATGCGTATAGAGCTGCATTGACTGCCCTGTGGGGTGTCTGTTCCTCAGCAGGACCAGGGTTGATGTTCCCCTCTATTGCCACCTTTGCAGGGAGGTAGAATGTGGATCTATTGATGGGAGACCCTGTCTGCCACCCTCAGCCCTGGAGGAGGAGGGTGTTGGTACATAATCCTCCTAGGGGTCCATAGGGGTTACACCTGACTGAGACAGAGATATCCAAGGTGTTTGTGCAGAAACTACCTATCTCACACATTAACACTGCTTTGGACCTCCGGCATGGCCTCTTTCAGCCATGGAAGGTGTTGTGGACCTGGTCCTGGGCACCTCATCGCACACTCAGGGTGAGCACAGTACCCGCACAATGTGACGGTGTGTAGCTACTCTGTGCCAGTAAAACACCCGGTCAGTACCCCCTACCAGGCCGAGGTGCTGTGGGGTGCATTCCCCATCTTGTGTTCATCTGTGGACAGCTGATTTGCATGTGCAGTGCATCATGGGTACAGGTGGGCTAACCCTATCCTGGTGACCGCAGCAGACTGTCTGTGTGGTGACGTGCAGGCTCTCTGCAGCCAGCCAGGGGCTTGCTAGTAGCTATAGAGCTGTAGCCCAATGGTTATGTCACTGCCTGTGAAGCCAGAGGTCATGGGTTCAAACCCACAGTGGGGTTATTTGATAGGGTTGTCCAAAGCATTATCTGTTTTTTGATGTACATATTTTGATGCCAGCAAAAACACCCTCAGCGTACTGTACCCATAAGGTGCCTATGAGGGGGCTTTATAGGGCGCCCTATAGGGCACCTTATGGTTTCCGTCCATATAAGGGGCACTATACATTTTCCTGTGACGCAACTTATAGGGTGCCCTATAAGCAACATTCTAGGGTGCCTTGGCAGACAGTGCACTTTAAAATGTGCCTTATAGGGCACCTTATGTTAACACGATTTGAGAGTGCGTTTGCTATTAATGATAATTAAAATAGAAATAAAATGCCTCCTAAAGCAATCTTTCCCATAATACGCAATGCCTCAGCCAGCGTTGTTCATTGGGCACTGTGGGGGATTGAACCCCTGATCCCTGCACCATTGGTAAGTGCCTTAACCATTGTGCTGTGGCTCTGCTCTTCTGTGTGCACATCAGCGCGCCACTTATACCGCCCAGTATTATAATGCCTCCATAAACATCAGCGCGCCGCCTTATGCCACCCAATATTTATGTGCCTCATAAATTAACGCATCAGCCAGCCATCTTCATTGGGCACTGTGGGGGATTGAACTCCTGATCCCTGCACCATTGGTAAGTGCCTTGACCATTGTGCTGTGGCTCTGCTCTTCTGTGTACACATCAGCGCGCCACTTATGCCTCCCGCGCAGCTGATGCGCTAATGTGTGGGGCGCACAAGGGTGCCGCGCACCTTAGCGCATATGTAAATTCCGGATTTTCTTCAGCAGGAAACGCCCACTCCTTATATGGCACCCGCACACTACCGCAGCCCGCACTTTAACGGGGTTTTAGTAAACATACCCCATAATAATCAACTTAAAATGTCGTGCACATTAACCTACAAACATGCATTAAGTCACACTAGCAAACTGAATACACATCCCTGTGAGATTCCCTTTTTTGCCCATAAAAAAAGCTTCCATTTCATTAAAGGTTCCATTTTTAACTTATGATCCTTAAAACACCGAGCAACAAATTCTAGGCAACCTACAATCTTAGGAGAAAGTCAACTTGTTGCCCACATGGCAACGGAGATTTTGTTAACTATTAAAAAAAAAAACCCACACAACACTCCTCCGTCTTCTCCACCCATATAAGAGACACACACACAACCAACTGGGATAAAGAGATGTTTAAAAAAAGGTTCAATTTACAGTACAGAACCTTGCAGACCACCACACGGCAACATAAAGGGCTCAGACCAGGAGTTTCTCATTGCTACTACATGAGCATCACTCCCCGAACTGCATGAACAATAAATCAAACATGGCTGAAATATCCAAAACAAAAACCCACCTCAGCATTAGATCTTGTGTTTGGCTCACAATTAAATTTAATTCAGAAATCTATCTATTGCTTTTCTAAGGGTAAAACCAACTTCAGTGCAGAGTACTCCATATTCAAGAATAAACGAAACAAAATTAAAAGCCCACCCACTTAAGGACAGATTTTTCTTGATTAAAAAGTCATTCATGACAGTAGCAGATATTAGGAATGTATTCATGCCAAAGCTCTCCCTTAATCCTTGGTCTCCCCCCTCATGCCTCAAGGACTGTCAACAGGTCAGGTATTCCAGATATCCCTACTGAGGATGCATGAGAGAGATTTTCATGCCACCTATCACCATTGTATGTAAATATCACTGGTGCAACTTCATTAGGAAATCCTGAACACCTGGCCTATTGGTGGCCTCCAAGGACTGTGAGTAAAGCACAGTTACTTACCTGTAACAGGTGATCTTTGGGAACAGCAGGAATTAGTCCTCACATATGGGTACGTCGGAACCGGAGCCTGCGTGGGAAAGCTCCCCAGCTTCCCAGAAAGGAAGCTTTTGGGGCCTCCCACTGCACATGCGCGCTGCCTTCCCGCCTTCCTGACCAGCTCTCCTCAGTTCGAGTTTATAGCTGAGACAATAGAGAGAGGAAAGGAAGATAGAAGATACAACTCTTAGGGGAGGTGGGTGGGTTGTGAGGACTAATTCCTGCTGTTCCCAGAGATCACCTGTTACAGGTAAGTAACTGTGCTATCTCCAGGAACAAGCAGGAATAAGTCCTCACATATGGGGACTCCCTAGCTAAGATGCCTGGGAGATCCCCTTCCAAGGGTTCGCCATCTCCGTATGGATCTCAGGCATCCATTCTGGGAAGGTGGGCAGGAGTTGTTCAAGTATGGAACAGGTGTTTGAGGACAGCCTGACCAAACAAGGCATCCCGGCGGGAGTCCTTGTCCAAACAGTAATGGGCTGTGAAGGTATGAACCGAAGCCCAGGTGGCGGCTCGACAGATCTGATCTATGGATACAGAGTGAAGATGAGCCATAGAAGTGGCCATGGCTCTCACATTGTGAGCTGTGACATGGCCTTCCAGAGAAATGTTTTTACTCTGGTAAGCAAAAGGAAATACACTGAGCAATCCAATTGGAATGTGTAAGTTTGGAGACTGGAAGTCCCAAATGAGAAGGATCAAAAGCCACAAAAAGTTGGGAAGACTTTCGATGTGGCTGAGTCCTGTTGAGGTAAAAGGCAAGAGCTCTTTTACAATTTAGAGTATGAAGGTTCCTCTCTGCACTGGATGCATGAGGAGCCGGGAAAAAGACAGGTAGATATACCTCTTGATTAAGATGAAAAAAAGGCAAAACCACTTTGGGCATAAAGTGGGGATTCGTCCTGAGGACCACCTTATCATGATGAAACCTAGTATAAGGTGAATGAGCCACTAAGGCCTGTAGTTCACTGATGCGGCGAGCCGAAGTGACTGCAATAAGGAAAAGGACCTTCCAAGAAAGTAATTTCAAGGAGGTAGAAACCAACGGTTCAAAAGGTGGCTTCATAAGCTGACCTAGAACTAGGTTCAAATCCCATGCTACCGGAGGAGGTCGGATGGGAGGCTTAGTTAGAGTCAGGCCTCTCATGAACCTTGCAATAAGAAGATGAGAGGAGACAGGTTGTCCATTTATAGGTTTTAAGGATGCTGCAATAGCACTTAAATGGACTCTGACTGAATTTGTCTTAAGGCCTGCATTAGAAAGATGCAGGAGATAGTCTAGTAGAGAATTCAAGGGAAGTGCTAGAGGGTCAAGACCCTGTTGAGCACACCAAATGGAAAAGCGTTTCCATTTGAAAGCATAGGAACGCCTCGTGGAGGGTTTCCTAGGAGGCATGAAGGATATCTTGCACTGGTTGAGAAAGATTGAAGTCATGAAGGCTTAGGCCTTCAGTAACCAAGCTCTGAGGTGTAGGGACTTGGGGTTTGGGTGCCACAAAGTCCCCTCCTCCTGAGACAGAAGGTCTGGCGCAGCTCCGAGGTCCAGGGAGGGTCCCTGGGAAAGATGCAGAAGTAGAGGGAACCACACTTGGCGTGGCCAGCGTGGAGCTATGAGGATCATCGATCCGTGATCCCTCTGGAGTTTGAACAGAGTCTTGGGAATCAAAGGAATGGGTGGAAAGGCATATAGGAAGTCCTGACCCCAATGCAGGAGAAATGCGTCGTAGGCCTGAGCTCCCGAACACGGAGTCCTGGAACAGAACCGGGGAAGTTTGGCATTGCACGGACTTGCAAAGAGGTCTATGTCCGGGGTTCCCCATTCCTGAAAGATTCTGCGTATCTGGTCCATATGTAGGGACCATGCGTGTGGAAGCAGAACTCGACTGAGTCTGTCTGCCCGAGAGTTTTGAACCCCTGGAAGATACACTGCCAGAAGATGAATTTGATGCTCTCTGGCGAAGGCCCATAATATGAGAGCTTCGTTGCAAAGCGACAGAGAGCCTGTCCCTCCTTGTTTGTTTACGTAGAACATGGCCACCTGATTGTCTGTTTGAACTAGGACGGTCAGGTTGACAAGGAGGGTATGGAAGACTTTGAGGGCAAAGAAGATTGCTCGCAGTTCCAGGAGGTTGATGTGAAGGGTGGTCTCCTGTGGAGACCAAGTACCCTGAGTGGAGAGGTGTTGTAGATGCCTCCCAAACAGGGTGGGGAGCCCATCTGTTGTGAGGGTTGCTTGGGGCAACAAAGGCTGGAAGGGGGCCCCCAACAACAGATTCTTGGTGGATATCCACCATTGGAGGGACCAAAACAGACGCTTTGAGGTGAGTATTTGGTCGGAGAGCGCTCCTGATGCTTGAGTCCACTGGGTGGCCAAGGTCCATTGAGCTGCTCTCATATGAAGACGAGCATAGGGCACCACGTGTACCGTGGAGACCATGTGGCCCAGAAGTCGCAGCATTTCTCTGGCTGTCAAGTGACTGCTGGACTGAGCTTGGGAGGCCAAGCACACCAGACGTTGGCCCCGGACTTGAGGTAGGTAGGCCCATGCAGTGGTGGTGTCCAACTGGGCCCCTATGAATTCCAGAGACTGAGTAGGGATGAGTTGAGACTTGGGAAGGTTTACCACCAGTCCCAGATACTGCAGAATGTGTCTTGTGCGGTCCAGGGACATCTGGGCCTCTGACTGAGATGGAGCTCGGATGAGCCAGTCCTCCAGATATGGGAATACAAAAATTCCCAGACCTCTTAGAAATGCGGCTACAACTGCCATGCATTTGGTGAATACTCTTGGAGCAGAGGCTAGACCGAAGGGAAGTACTCTGTACTGGAAATGGTTTCCCTGGAACAGAAATCGTAGATATTTTCTGTGGGATGGGTGGATGAGTATATGTGTGTACGCATCCTTGAGATCTAGAGAACAAAGCCAATCCTGACTCTGAAGGTATGGAAGGAGAATGCCCAGAGAAAGCATTTTGAATTTCTCCTTGTATAGAAATTTGTTCAATTCTCTCAGATCTAGGATAGGTCTGAATCCCCCTGTCTTCTTTGGTATGAGAAAATAAGGGGAGTAGAAACCTGTCCCTTGTTGGAGAAGAGGAACCTCTTCTATTGCCCTTTGGGCAAGGAGGGAAGAGACTTCCTGACCCAACAGTGCCAGGAGAGATGGGGGAGAATTGAAGTGCCTCACCATAGTATGTGGAGGAAGGTTGGAAAAATGAAGTTTGTAGCCCTCGATGATAGAGAGGGTCCAGTGCTCTAATGTAATTTGCCCCCATCTGGGAGCAAAGTGAGCTAACCTTCCGGGAATGGTGAGGGGCTCTGGTTGTTCTAGAGCCAGAAATGTTAAGTTCTCTAGGGGCAAGTCAAAACCCCTGAGGGGGTTGAGCCTGCTGAGGAGTGGTAGACGCTGCAGGCTTTGACCTTGCCTGTTTAGGTTGCTGACGTTCAGCAGCAAAGCGAGGCTGAGAAGATTGTTGGCCAGTATTTCTGGAAAATCTGGCCTTCTTGTAGTAAGGCCTCTTGAAAGACTTTTTCTTGGCAGGAGTAGAGGTAGACTTAGAAAGTCTATCTAATGTAGCATTTTCTGCGTCCATTTGAGTGGCTTTAATTTGCCAGTCTTTACCAAATAAGTTCTCACCTGTACAGGGCAGATTCCGTAAGCCATCCAGGACCCAGGGTTCTAGGTCAGAGGCCTGGAGCCAAGCAAGTCGTCGGGCTGCAATGGCAATGCCCGAAGCTCTACCGGCACCTTCAAAAGGAATCAAAGGCTGCTCTGTTGGAGAACTTAGAAACATCTAGATTAGAAGCTGTTTCACCAGAGAAATGAACTCCTTTCTATCCTCAGGGATAAAGGAGGCAAAATGCCGTACCTTTAGGGCAAGTTCCCTTAGAAACATGCCCATATACAGACTGTATGAATTAATCCTGGCTATAAGCATACTAGCCTGGAAGATTTTCCTACCAAAAGAGTCTAGGGTCTTACATTCTCGCCCTGGAGGGGTAGAAGAGTGCCTTTTGGTACTCTTAATCTTTTTCAGCGCAGACTTCACCACAATGGAATGGTGAGGCAGCTGAGTTTTTTGAAAACCAGGAGAAGGAGGGACCCGGTACATGGTGTCCAACCTACGAGAATGAGGAGACAACGTTAGAGGAGCCTCCCATAAGTCCATCAAGTGTTCTTGAAGGATTTCATGGATAGGCAGGGTGACTGCCTCTTTAGGAACCTTAGGGTATCCTAAAATATCCAATTTCTTTGATCTAGGTTCTTTTTCAGAGGATGTAGTAATAGAAAGTCCTTTAGCTACTTCAATAATGAAGTCTTGAAAGGACAAATCCTCTGGTGGAGACACATTCTCCTCTTTGGGGAAGAAGGCTCTTCAGGAAGAACTAGAGACAGCTCAGAGTCATCAGAGGAGTCAAAATCCTCAGAAGAATCAGAGAATCCTCTATTTGCTTCCAACGCACGATACGCATACCGATCGGTATCGACATCGGGCGTACCGGGTATGGGATCGGTATGGGGTGAAAACCCGGATTCGGCATGCGGAACCGATCTGCGTTTGGAAGATGATGGTCTCGGTTCCGGTATGGAAGACAGTACCGGAACCGGACCCGGAACCGCTAGATGCGGTACCGAGGGCGTCGCAGCTTTAATGAAAGCCAGAACGGCCTGCTGCATGGTCTGGACAGTATTGCCCATAGACGCCACTGCTGCCTGGATGTCGGTACCGGCATGGGCCGGTACCCCAGAGCAGTCTAACGTGATCAGTCGAGGCCGTGCCATCGATGTCAACCTGTAACCCCATAGATGGTGCTTTGGAAGCCAGAGCTTCCCGCCGGGGTTGTTTGGCTGGGGCAGGTTCCTCTGACTCAAGAATGAGGGCTTCTCGATACTTTGAAGGAGATTTGCCTTTTGAGGACCTGCCCGAAGAAGGTTTGGTTACCTGAGATCCATCCGGAGAGGAAGACCTGGATGACTGTGATGCTGGATTATCTGAAGCAAACAGCACATGGAATTTGTTGGCCCGGTTCTGCAAACCACGTTTAGACATCTGGGAGCAGGATGGGCAGTCCGGAATGGAGTGGTCAGGCCCCAAACATTTAAGACACCAGTCATGGGTGTCTGTAACAGAAATAACAGCACTACACTTGGTACACTTCTTGAAACCAGGGGCTGGTTTCTCCATGAGGAGAATTTGTGTAGGCCTGAGGCCTAACCGAAGTCACCAAGTTGTGCTATATAAAAGTTTTTTTGTTTTTTTTTGAAAGAAAAGAAAAAAAAAAAAAAAAAAAAAAAAAAAAAGACCGGCGGTACTGGTTTCGGTATGGGGAAGGCAGGTACGCGGTCTAAAGAAGCAAACTAAAATAAGAATTTCTTCAGCGGTGACAGGAACATGACCTGCTGGCTCCGCGGAAAAAGAGAAACTGAGGAGAGCTGGTCAGGAAGGCGGGAAGGCAGCGCGCATGTGCTGTGGGAGGCCCCAAAAGCTTCCTTTCTGGGAAGCTGGGGAGCTTTCCCACGCAGGCTCCGTCGGTTCCGACGTACCCATATGTGAGGACTTATTCCTGCTTGTTCCTGGAGATAGACTATTGTCCTAAATCCTGATTAATAGCAATTTAATATTTTTTTCCAACAACTGAAGCACTAATGCCTTTTTAATAAGCGTACCAATAAATGGCAAATTTTTATTCAACCTCATTCTACAGCTAGTCAGTCATAGAAGATGTAGTGTTGGTTTCCTTAATATAGGTTGAACCACACCCACAGAGAACATCTAGAAAAACACTTTGTCCCAAAGATGCATTCACCAAGGTTCTGAGTGTGGAGAACAGCTAAGTGGTACAAGAATTCCACACACATGGAGCTGGACAAACCAGTTTACTACTACTAATCATTGTACAGACATAAAAGATGGTCCCTGCTCATCAGAGCTACAATCTAGTCAAGACAACACCACAGCTGGGGGACAAGGATAGGTCTAGGGGAATGGTAAGGAAACACATAGTTGGAGAACAAGAGACTAAATGGATCAGATCCAAAAGCAGCCTTGAAGAGGTGAGTTTTCAGCTTGGGTTTGAAAGGGCCAGAGATGAAGTTTGACCCAGACTCTGGTAGTTTTTTGCTCCTTATGCCTGGAACAATGTGGAAGGATTGAAGTCTGGAGCTGGCAGTAGAAGAGAAGGGCAAAGATAGACAACATCTGCCAGAAGAGCAGATTTCCCAAGGAGGGGTGTAGGGAGAGATAAGAGGAAAGATAGTGAGGAGCAGCAAATGGTCAGTAGGAGAAATTTGAGCTGGATGCGGAAACAGATAAGGAGCCAAGGAGTTATATGAGCATGTTGAGGCTGGCAGAAGATTAGCCACGCAGCTGAGTTTTGAACAGATTGAACAGGAGAGAGATGATTCAGAGAGAGAGAGATCAACAAGGAGGAGGAGGTTGCAATAATCTAGGTGCGAGTTTCAAAATAGCCAATACTACTAGTGATAGGGGAGCTTAACACCAACATTTTTTATGTAGTAAATCAAAGTTCCAACCCCCAGCCCACATTCAATTCCTGCTGATCTGCTATCGACTAGCATATCTTTGAAAAAGTCTTTACAAATCTTCTCTACCTTTGTTGAAAAATAAACTAGTTCTATACCCAATGCTATGGATTCAATAGTTGGCATCATAACGTCTATCAGTCTTCTAACCATCTGAAGATGTTCTTTAGGCCTGTTTTGGGATTTCTCAGTCCATCCAGAATGGGACGTTTTCTTTGCAGCCTTTATCTCTCTGCTGCACTTTAGTCACAAGTCTCTTCCACCTCAGTTTTACTTCTACCCTTGCTCTGTCTGCATGTTCTCCTTATTTGTTTCATAATTTGACATTCATCCCTCTATCAGCTAGACTCTTCTTATCTTAACAAACGTTAAAAAAGGAACGCTATCCTCCAAAGTCTTACTAAGGGGGGGGGGGGGGGATTATAAGAAGCTGTAAATCCACAACACCTAAAACTGCTTATAAAATTCCCTTCCATGGGGGATGGATGAAGAAAATTTCTCTGGCTTCAAATCCCTCAAACCATGGATTTCATTTGCAAGCCCCTGTTAAAAGTACCCAAGTCATGTGGCACAACACTCATTGGTTAATGGTAGGACTATGGGGCAGGAGATATTCTCAGCTGATAACCAGATCTTCATTTACTGGTCCCACCGACAGACCAACAAATCTAACAGCACCAGTTTTTAGTCTAAAACGTAAATCTAACATACTGGCTAGAAAATATCAATTGCATCTCAAATCAGCCTTCTCAAAAAGGTTACTAAAATCATCCATAACCAAAGAAGTTCCACATTCCAAGGGGCCCATCTGCAATTAGCCCTATTAGATCTTCCATTAATCCTAAATCTTAAGGAATTTATTTCCTTATTAAGTATTGCCTAATCTCAACTCATCTTCCTGTCTAACGTGCACGCATTCTACGCCATTCACTCAGAGCAATGGCATCGAAGTCCATTTAAAATGTTTCTGAAAACATGGGGCCCAGTGTTCGATTAGGCAGGCTATGCACTGCAGCGGCACATAGCCTGCCCGCCAAGCCTCTTAACCCGGATTTTCACTTCCACCAGTGGAGGGAATGAAAATCAGGATTTGCCTGGATGCATCGGCAACTGCCGAGGCTAAATGGGTAGCAGCGATCTTTGATGCTACCCGTTCAGCCCTCTGCGCCTTAAAGATAGGCAAGGAAAAACCTTTCCCATCTTTACGGCACAGAGGGCTAAGCAGGTAGCTTATAAAAACAATAAAAATAAATTTTAAAAAAAACTCGCTACTACCCATTCAGCCCTTTCCTCTGGTCCACCCCGAAATGCTCCTAACATGCCCCAGTGCTAACCACTCAGCATCTGGGCACGTTAGGGACTTATTCAGGATTTTTGAACGGCACAAACCGTGTTGGTGCCTTTCAAAAATCCCAGATAAGGCATTTACACGGGTCACTAGGGAAGCTACCTGTGTAAATGCCTTCAAAAATCGAAGCCATACCTACTATGCCACCTCCTTGCTTATCTATTCTTGGACCAGCCCCAAATTTAGGCAACTGCCCCCTTTGCCAAATTTTGATAGGTGTTGGAGCATTGTTGCTAGGCTTCCAGCTAGGCCTGCCTCAGCAGTAAGGTTACCAGGTGGCCCCGATTTTCGGGGACGGTTCCTGATTTTAAAGCTGTGTCCTGGCTCCCCATCTGTTTGGCAGCCTCCTGTCCCTGATTTCAGCAGTGGAGACAGAAAAAAAAATGATGTTTTCAATTTAGTGATTTAAAATGTCAGTTTTTAGTATTATACACAGGAGAGACGTGCATCATTGTTGATTTGTCAGCTTGGAAGTGATGGGATGGATGGGGGGGGCAGGGTAATGACTCCTCTTCCCTCCTCCACACCTTGTTGTTCAAACTAGGTGTCCCTTCCTCCCCCCCCCCCCCAAAAAAAAAAAAACACACCACACACACTTTAGATAAAGAGTCCCAGATTTGTCTGCAAAATATCTGGTAACCTTACTCAGCAGTAGCAAGTTTAAAGTGAAAAACTCAAGGGCAAGGCCTGCCTCTCATATGGGGTTTCTATGGGTAATGGAAGAAAGGAGGACATTGCAGGGCCTGTTGAAGCATGAGGCAGACAGAATGCACACTCTCTCAAATTTCACTTTCAGCTTCCTGCTACTATTACTGGGACAGCCCCAGTTTTAGAGAAGGAGGGGGAAGGGGGCTCCTTCTCTAACTCTATTCAAATCCAGGCTAAAAACCCACCTCTTCAAGGCTGCCTTTGGATCCTGATGTTCCTCACTCTTGTTCACCACTTGTGTATCCTACCATACTCTAGTTCCCAGTTTTGTGAGATTCTTCATCTTGATTAGATTGTAAGCTCTGATGAGTAAGACTGTCTTACATCTATATATACTGCACTACACATGCCTTGTAGCACTATACAGATTAGTAGATTCCTTCCCTCCCTTTGCCTAAGGGCACCTGAAATTTAATCTAGCACCATTTTGTACTGGTCACCCATTTGTAATCAATAGCAAAATGTGAAAACTTTTTTTTTGTAGTTTTTAGGGTGAACTGTTAATATATTTTACGTGATCATTTGTCACACTATTCAATTTTATTTATGATCCTCTCGCAATTCTGTGTCTTAGAAGAAGTGGAATACAAGACATGTTACATTAACAAAACAAATAGGATATAGCTGATTACACAGCACTGCATTGTAGTTATACAACCAAGATTTATAGTCCACACCATCCACACTTTGGATGAACAATTCATCTACATAATCATTAAAAGCAAACACTCACTAGCTCAGCCAGTAACTTGTTCCTCATGCTGCATATTAAACATTAAAACCACCACATCAGCACAATATTCCACAATGAAATCAGAGGTGTAAGAGGAGTTAAGGCATTAGATCACAGAGCAGCAAAACATGAACAGTGCGTTACTTGTGGCAAAAAAGCAACGCACATCCTTCACAATTACAGGTAGCAACGGGACTCTATATTCTCAGAGCATAAGTACAGTACCTTGTAGTCAGAGCAATTATTGCATGCTAAGTGGGGCTGGCAGCCTTTCTAAACATACTTTAGAGAGCAGAAGGCTGGAAGACAGACGTCTGCATTTCTTCAAGGATACAGTGTAGCTAGAATCTGTGGTAATCCTTTGTCCCAGAAAACATCTTCTGAGCCAACAGGTCACAGTAAAGGGTCAACTCTTGAAGTCCATATGCAGCCATATCACAACAGGAGAGAATATTCTAGATGCCACTAGGGCCAGCACTATGAATAGGCAAACTAGACTGTTGCCTAGAGCACTGGCATCCCAGAAACACCCATTACCACCCTTCTCCAGGGCCTGCAATGGCTTTGAAACCAAGACACAGCCTTACCTAAAGTCTTCAGAGCTGCATCATAGTTCCTGCCTTCTACAGCCTGCCACTTCCACACCCCCCCCCCCCCCTGGACACAGACTTCAGTCACAGTTTCAAAGCCATTGCTGCTAGACCCTAGAGGGGGACAGCAAGATGGTGGGCCTGCCTAGGGCACCTCCAATCCATACACCTGCCCTGGAGGCGACACCTTTTCACAAGGTTAAACAGTTCAGAAGATTACCCCCATGGTCAGCCATTGCCAGCACTGTTGCCCCTCTCTGGAATGTGCAGCTGTGGCAATGGCCTCAAACGGCCCCACAGCACTTACCTTTAGACATGGGTCACCCCTCTCAGGACAAGCAGTGGCAGCAACAGCCACAAAGTGGCTCCACGGCACTTACCTTTAAACTTTGGTGCCATGGGGCCGTTTGCTTCTACCCATCAAGACGCCTGATGCCAACTTACCACTGCATAGAGGAAGCGGCATCGGGCGTCAGAAATGGGCAGAAGCAAACAGCCCCATGGCACCAACGTTTAAAGGCAAGTGCTGTGGAGCTGTTTGAGGCCATTGCCACAGTTGCACGTTCCAGAGAGGGGAACAGTGGTGGCAATGGCTGACCCCAGAGTTAACTTCCTTCTGAACCATTTAATCTTGTGAAAAGGCCATTGTCACAGCTGCATGTCCTGGGGGGGGGGGGGGGCAGAGTGCAAGAGATGAGATACTCCTTAGGGCGCCTCATCTGTACCAGCCCTGACATCTGCAACCAGAGTTCCATCCAAAGAGAAAACGTGAGGAATTGAAAACCGTCTCAGAATGTTTGTTTCTATATCTGCTGGGCTTTCACTGTGGTGCTATTTTTCATGGCAATAGAAGCTTAAAAGGATAAAGTCTCAGAAGAAGACAATAAAAGATGGGAAGTTCAGAAGAAATATTTATTGAGAGAGCAATAGATAAGATATCTAATTACCTTCCAGTAGAGGTGGTAGCAACAGTAAAACAAACAGTGACAAGTCAAGAGAGCAGAGTACAGATAATGGAAGACAGTGATATAAACAAGGGAGACGGATGACCAGAGATTATCTGCAGATATATGTTGCAATCAGCAACAAATGTGCAGTCAAATGCAGACCAGGCAGATTTCAAGTTCTCTGGAAATTTTGGATTCCACGCAGTTTCTCTTCACTACCACTATGGATTTAGATCAAACCCAAAGCAAAATCTGAGTCTTTGGACTTTTTTCCCCCTCAAAATAAAAAATAAAAAATAAAAAAAAAGAGTTTGTTGAAACATTGAAATACTTCTATGTTTGTCAAATTGTCTGCTGAACCTATTTTGGAGAAGTTTGTGCATCTCTAGCTCTGTAGGAAAGGTCAATAGAAGCAGATAAGGATCTGTCAACCCTGCCCAACTCCTACATAGATGGACCACAGATAGAGACAGAATTTAAGACATGTAAACAAAGGCAAAGAAGATATCTGCATGTCTTAATGCCTACCAGTGCTTTTTGGAATAGTCATATCAACAGTATCAGATTATAGTAGTGAATTACTGCTTACCTACTCTATGCTACCTCAAATCACAGGAAACCAGGCACAGGGGTGCCTACATCAGCATCTTGTTTGAAAATTATGACACAGTGAAATACATCGTTGCTATCACCACCATTTCTCAGCATCTAAAAGACTCCACGTACCCAGATATCCCCTGGTCTTATAATCATTTTAACTATTCCAAAACAATTAAAATAGACTTTTGAACTAAATAATTATGGTTCTCTCAGTGAAATCTATTCTCTTCTCCATTTGAGATATTGGCTACCCTGGGGACATTTTAACAGGGTGACATACTCTGGAGCCGAGACTTCCTGTAATCACTCAGTCTGATTTGTGTACCACAAGAGTAGAATTTTGAGAGCTAACAAACTTTAAATCGGATAATCAAAATTAGCAGACCCAGATAGACGTTGCAAGCTTGTTTCATTCAAAATTTACTTGTTAGGAATTTTAAAGTAGGTACTTGCTGGGTATTTAGTGCACATCTTTCAACAAAATAAGACACTGCTGACAGATATCGTGGCTGGTATAGCTGCACTGTAATCTTGTCTGCCCAGAGCTTGTTCCCACATTGGATTTTTGATAGCTTTACTGATCTGAAGTGACCTGGAAAGTTAAATGGAAAGCTGAACAAGCAATACTTGCTCATCAGATTCCTGGTTTTCCCCAACCAACTCGGGAGATTTGCATGCCACCTTACATTCATGGTCACATTTGGCAACAACCTGTCAGTAAATGCATTTTCCTCTGACCAATACAATACAATGTAAATTGGGTGTGTACATGCACAGTATAAATCAAATTGCTCTCTACGAACAGCAGTGAAGACAAACTAATCACGCATGATGCACTATTTCCTATGATTCCTTGGTAAAGGGTCAGTTTGGGACAGCAGCCACGGGGTTATGGGAAACAGTGGATTTCTAATCTTATACCTTCATATTTTATTAGTTCACAGGTACAGCATAATATAGAAAATAGAAAAAAAAACCCTAGCTTTAAAGCCTGCTTCAGTCAACACTGACATTAGGAACTAGGATATTACTTGAGAGGCATAAGAATTCCCATTGCACGCATAAATACTTTGGATTGGGTTGTTTACTGTTTTAAAGGCCTCGTTGTTGTTTTTTTTATAGGCCGAGATCTCAGAAGTAAGAAAAAAAAGATACTGTTTGCCAACAAGAGGGGGGAAAACCACGGTGCGACAAACTCAAATTAAAAGGCATTTGCACCTCCAAATGTATACAAAATGCTGATATCAATTGTGTTCAAGTTACATTCAAGCTATTCATTCAGTGAGGACATGAGAAAAATAGAAATAGCTAAGACCTAAAATTTTAAAATGCACTTCTGTGCAGATAGTATATGCATATAAAGAATGAGAGTTTTAAGAACTTGGCGATTAGTTCAGGGTATTTGACATGTTTCAGTATTGGAGCTTAATGAACTATAATACCAGATGGTGTTTAAAGTATCTCAGTCTCTAGGGCATGCAAGCAGTGGAACTTCAGGTTAAAAGGACATACCTTAAAGCAGAGGTTCACCAGGCAGGTGCTTAAGTGCTATTAGTGAGGCATATTTGCAAGTCTTCGGTTTGAGAACTATCTTTGTCTGCCAGCTTGGCTGCAGGTTGTGTAACTCAGCCTTTGAAGAAGAAGCCGGTCTACCTGTAGAACTTTTCTTTACCAGCTCTGGAAGTCTCAGTCCATCAGTTGATCTCAGTTTCCTATGATAAGCATTCTCTCACGCTAGCATTTAACTATTAAATTGAATTGGTAAGTTAGAGGCAAACAAGATCACCAAGTTACCCTTCTAGTCTGATGTGCACGTCATTCAGAGATCCTCTCTTTAGCCACGTCTACCATTATAGCTCTTTCTTTGTGAGCCAGCCAGCAATGTCTTACTGTGCTTTTAGTAGTCTAAATAAGTGAAAGCCAGTGTAGGATTTAGTACACAAGCCTTTAGGGATTTTTTTTTCTTGTTTTATATCCCCTCCCACTTTGCATTAATGTAGTCATTGCAGCAACAACTCTCAGCTGAGGACGAGAGCCCTAAGTCCACCAACTCGGTATTGCCATCACAAGCCAGTAAGACTCCTTCCCTTAAAGGCTGGGAGTGCTGTCTCTGTAACTCCCCAGCCAATCCAGGAATTCTATCCAGATTCTTTGGTACTGCTGCTGAACTGACCCCCTACTATTAAGAATTTAAGTAAATCAGGGCACTGGGCCTTCTCAGAGCTCCATGAAAGCATAATGCCAGTTCATAGAGAATATAAACCCGGCGTGAAAAGCTGAAGACTGGACTCGGATCACTTAAAGCAGAAAATGTGACCAAAGCACTGGATATTTAGCCTTCATTTGAATACAAAACACAAAGAACGTAATAAATCCAGAAGAGGAAACCAAAAGACAAAATTTATAGACTACAACTTATCTGCTTAAAAAACCAATGTGGATCCTAGATTGATCACCACTGCTGGGTCAGAACCTCTGAAACTGGTGAGCCCCAAGCAGTGGTGAGAGAACAAACTCTGACATTTGCAAACTACTTGACTTTTTTCAATCCCTGTTGATGACATTTTGATAAGGTAAACTTCAAAGACAGACATTAAACACAAGCATCTGAGATACTGTTGGTTTCCATCTGTTACTAACACAAGTAAGTAAATGTTTTAAAACTTGCGTTTGTCATGCTTGCTCGCAGTTGAAAGAATCCACTCCTGATGGCTGCAAGCCCGAGTTTACTCCTCTCTGACTGAGACACAATTAGACTGCAAATTGGCTCAACAGATCAGGCTACCACCTTCCAACAAAACCCCAACCTGTCAGCTGTACAAGTTTCTGGCCAATCAGTAGGAAAGAGATTAATGCAATTAATGAAATATCTTCAAGCAATTCAATTAGGATTATCACATGAGTCCATTCTGCTTATTTTCTTACCCCACTGCAAATATTAGGGCTGACACCTAACTCCTTGTTTAAAGGAAAGGGCAATCCATTCCTGATTTTACCATATTTCTATGTTTTTATTAGGTAAAAAGTGGACTATTGTAGTAGTTGATATGGAAGGGCAGACTAGATAGGCCATGTGGTCTTTTTCTGCCGTCATGTTTCTATGTTGGATAACTTATTGTGCCACTGGAAAATATGAAAACCACAAGTTCACACATGTAATAAGATAAAAACCAGGACTGGATTCTCCTTTTCCTTAGGACCTAGAATCAGATGGCAACCTAGTGAACCTGATTTTCATCACTATACAACAGTGGTTCTCAACCCAGTCAAGGCTGGCTTGACCATTAGGCAAACTAGGTGGTTGCCTAGCACGGCAAGTTGGCAACTTCCGGAGGGTGGCAAAGAGCAGGGCATTTTGACAACCTTGGGGGGCGTAAAGCTTAAGGCAGGGGTGGGGAACCCTGGTCCTGGAGAGCCGCAGACCAGTCAGGTTTTTGGGATATCCCTAATGAATATGCATGAGATATATATGCATTAGAGATATCCTGCCAACCTGACAGGTTTGTGGCCCTCCAGGGCTGGATTTGGAGACCCCTGCCTTACACCTCTGTCATTTAAGATTGTGAGTGGGCAAGGTGCAGATGTCTTAGACATCGAAAGGGTATATAGAATGTGTCACATTCCTCCTCGATTCTCACCACCACCAAAAAGTTGTCTAATAGACAATATTTTGGTGGTGGTGAGAAGTGAGGAGGAATGTGACACATTCTAGCTAACCTTTTTGATGTCTTGGACATCTGCACCTTGCCCACTCACAATCTTAAATGACAGAGGTGTAAGGCAGGGGTCTCCAAATCCAGCCCTGGAGGGCCACAAACCAGTCAGGTTGGCAGGATATCTCTAATGCATATATATCTCATGCATATTCATTAGGGATATTCCGAAAACCTGACTGGTCTGCTGCTCTCCAGGACCAGGGTTCCCCACCCCTGGCTTAAGGTTTGCTTAGGACGCCAGCACCTTGAACCAACTTTAGGGCCGGCCCTGAACCCAATCCTCAGGATACATATAGCCAGTCAGGTTTCCAGAATAATCGTAATGAATATGCATGAGAGAGATTTGTATGTACTGCATGCTTATTCATTGTGGTTATCCTGAAAACCCGACTGCCTAGGTGTGTCTTGAATACTGGGTTGTGAACCCCTGCCATATAAGCAATGGAACAACTTGTCCTTGGTAATATGGAGTTAAGTGAGGTTCAGCTTCTTCTTATTTAGTCTTAGATGGGTTATCAGATGGCTCGTAGTCAACAGAGACAGGTTGGGCCAGTACTGGTTTCACCCCCTCACATTCAATAGGTACAAAACCAGGACTGGCTCAGCTAGTCCCTGATGACCTGGAACCATCTGGTAAACAGTTGCTGAATGATTCCTTCCGTGCAGATCATATATGCTGTTTTCCAGTTCTTTGTGTCCACCGAAAGCAGAGTTATCAAGTTCCCCAGTTCCAGGAGGGGAGACTTTCCTGCCAGTCCTGGATTTCTAACTATAGCCTGATGCATATTGGACGTGCTGCAGTGATTTCAATGGGCAGGATAAAAGAATATAGGAGGTTATATTCAGCACCAGTGTCTTCTATACACCAGTGCTGAAAGTTAAACTTCGATATTCAATGCCAGGATCATATCTGCTGCTGGAATTGAACATCCAGGTTTGCCGCATTGCCGTGAGGCTAACTGAACAGCGGTGATGCTGAGCTGCTGCCCAGTTAGGTAACATGGAGAAAGTTAGGCCAGGGTTTCATGCACCTCACGTTTGCCATGTATCACTAACTGCGCAGTGGCTCAAGGTTAGTGATGGGTGCTACCTCTTCTCCAGCCTGGAATGCCCCCAGATTGCCCCGATCTAACTGCTTAGCATCAGGGCATGTACATAGCAGCAGCACCTGGGGATATTCCACTTAGCAGCATTTTACACAATTTGCAAACCCTGTAAATGTCTTTGGATATCAGGCCCACAAATACCATACTACTGTGCGATATAAGTTCAAAACCAGAACCGGCTTAAAAGTCTCCTTCTTAGAACTGCGTAACACTTGGCAGTTCTGGGGGAATGTTATCTAGCCAGTGCTGCAAAGACATCAAACCTTTTTTTTTTTTTGAGAGGAGGAATGGCCTAATGGTTAGCAAGGAAGCCAGAGTTCAAATCCCACTGTTGCTCCTTGTTGGATCAAGGGCAAGTCACTTAATCTTTAGTTGCCTTGGCTATAAATGTAGATTCTAGCATTCTGGAGTCAGGAATATACCTTGATGTAACTTACCTTGAGTTAAGATTGCCAAATGGTTCCAGATGCACCCAACAGGATTGATCCAGTCCTGGATTTACCCCATTGCATGCAAGGACTTGTAGTTTTGCTTTTCTTATGGAATGTAATAGAGAAATCAGAATACACGTTCCTGCAAGGAATGGCGTAAACCCAGGATGGGATCAAGCCTGTTGGGTGCATCTGGAGCCACTTGGCAACACAAGCTTGAGCTACCACTGCAAAAAGTGTGAGCTATATCCAAAAATCCCTTTCCTACTATAGAACAAGTCCTCATAGTATGAGGCTCCAAGAGCGTAGAGTCAGGGAATATTTGCTCACTGGAAGTGTAGTGAGTGTATGGAATAGCCTCTGAGGGGAACTGGTAGAAACAGAAATAGTGGCAAAATTAAAGAAATCCTGTGACAAGAACAGATTCTTGATTATGAAGAAGTGAGTGAGAAACCAAAGATGAGGGGGGATCTACAGCCCCTCAGCAAGAATGAATGTATGGCTAGTTGGACCAGGATGGTCATGGTTGTTATCTTATTCTCCTTTCTTAGAGACGTCTACACCCTGCATCATAAGGGCTGCAAACAGGTCTGGGCTTCTATAGGGTCCACAATGAATACTTACCACCTACATTTACATATATTTTGTCTGTCAAGTTAATTTGTATAACTTGGTTACCTGGAAAACAAAATCTGGGCCTTGAGGAGAAATGTTCTGCACTTAACACATACGAACATAAGA
This sequence comes from Ichthyophis bannanicus, assembly GCA_033557465.1. Taxonomy (NCBI): domain Eukaryota; kingdom Metazoa; phylum Chordata; class Amphibia; order Gymnophiona; family Ichthyophiidae; genus Ichthyophis; species Ichthyophis bannanicus. The sequence continues at coordinate 108,675,309 of CM066049.1, read as the reverse complement.
TACGCAATACTGAGTCAGAACAAAGGTCCATCAAGTCCAGTATCCTGTTTCCTGTAGTGGCCTGTCTAAGTCGCAAGTACCTGTCAGGTTCCCAAAAAGTAGGCAGATTCCATGCTGCTTATCCCAGGGGTAAGCAGAGGATTCCCCATTTCTCTTTATTGCCTTTTCCTCCAGGAACTTGTCCAAACCTCTTTTAAACCCAACTACAGTAACAGCTTTTACTACGTCCTTTGGCAATGAATACCAGAGTTTGATTATAAGTTGAGCGAAAAAATACTTTCTCTTTGTACTTATGTATTTTTTGATGTTGCTCAGTTAGAAAGTTTTTTGCTTGATAGGAAGGGATGAAGTTGATTTTGCTCTATTATTGTAATGCCTGTTAAATATGGGGGTGTATTCCCTCTTGATTTCTTTGTTCTTTTTTTTTTTTTTTTGTATTGATCAGGGCATCAGTTCACCTTTATGTGGTCTATTGCTGTTATTAATGTGTTCTGGAAATTGTATCTTTGACATTGAGATATTTCCTTATGGATGGCATTTCTTGTTTTGTTTATGTGTGGATTTTTATTGTTAAATCTCTAATAAACATATTGATACAAAAAAATACTTTCTCCAATGTGTCTTGAATGTGCTATATTGTAGCTTCCTTGTGTGTCCCCTAGCCTTTCTACTTCTTGAAGGAATAAACAACTGATCTGTATTAATTTTATTTCTGAAGCAAATTCTGTGACTTTTGGGTTTGGATTAGGGAGGTTTTTTCCATGGCTTCTCTACTTAGTACATAATCACCTACATTGTTCATACTTCAGCATTTAATAATTTATTTTTATTTATTGATATTTGATATACCACAATTTCAACTTGAAAGCTAGACATCAAAGTAGTTTACAATCTTAGATAACAATAACTTAGAAATAAAACAAGGCAAGGTACATTCAACATGGTCTACAACACAATAAAGCCAGCAAATTACAAAAGGACTATGGGGCGTGTTTACTAAAGTTAGTGCAGGGTTTACTGTGTAGTAAGCACACTGTGTTAATCATTACTACACGTGAAAAAGGCAGTCACTGTAAAATTCACATGCTAACCACTTAGAGTGGATTTAGGCGGAGGCTGGCAGGTCAAGGAAGGAGTCTGAGCATCCACTGGTGTCAGTCGCGCATGTTCAGAGATGACCCAGGGGGACGCGGAGGGATGTGGGGCCATGTGCAGAGACTGATTGTGGGAACTTATTTGCATAGGTCAATAGGGGCTTAAACGTTGGGCTAAAAAGTGAAGCCATGTGCAAAAAGCCCAGTCGCTCAATGGCAGGGCTGGCCCTGGGCACATGAATTGCATGGGTGCACTTACTGACACCGTAAGGGGTGGGTCTAACTGCCCTCTCCATAAGCAGAGCAAATTGCTTAGTGCAGGGCTGGCATCAGAGCTGTGCTAACTGCATGGCAATGTACCGGGCATGCCAACATTTGTTAGAATGGGCTGGCACCACCCTTCCGCTACAATTTGCGTTTTAACACTTGGCTTAGAAGTGAGGTTCACAACTGTCATGATATGCGCAAAATTATCCCATTTGGAGAAAATGCCCGAATAAACTACCACATTTTAGAAAACACGCCCCTGTATGTACTCCGGCATCAGACAACCCCCCCCCCCCCAATAATTTCCCTGGTGCACCACATGCTCCTGGTGCACTCCCAATATGGACTTCATATTTTCTTATGGCTCCTTCCAATGTGTGATCTCCGGGGTTCTCTTCCAAAAGTAAGCAACTGTTATTCTCGCTGCGTGAAGGAAGTGTACCACCGCCTTCTTCCTGGCACTGGAAATCTGTTCAATCAGCCGCCTTCCCAGCAGGAACATCGAAGGAAGAAAAGAACAACCTGCTCCCCTCCCCTAGACTCTTTACTGCTCCCTCCCCCCCAAAAAATTACACAAAACTATTTAGATCAGCTATTGAGGATTCTTAGTAGTTGCTTCAGTCCAGCACTAAAAAGGTTAATGCACGAGCATGATTAAGCTTTGCACAAATGATTACGATGACCCACATCCCAAAATGCTGCCAGTCATCTATGAAAATCCATTGTTCGCCACTGAAACTCTACTTTTAACTGCTCGGTAAGTTTAAATGCTTTCAATGTCTCTGACTGCAGGATTCATAACAAGCTGTCTTTTGGTAGATTGTACTTGAGACCAATTTAAAACACTTGTCTTTCCTGATTGGTTTCCCTTGGTTACAGCATACATCACAGTTTAATTTAGAGACATTTGGGCATAAAGGTGACTACCTACTACACGTCAATATCCTTTGTGCAGAAAATCAAGGCCAATATTTGATGCAGTGGCATAGCGGTTTCCAAACCTGGATGTCTGCAATGAATGTTTATGAAATAGATTTGCGTGTGCTGCCTCTACGACATGCAGATTTCTCTCATTCATATTCATTGTGGATATCCTGAAATCCTGGCTAGCTAGAATCCACCCCCCAAGTCCAGTTTGGAAACCACAGTGAATCTTCATTCTTGTGCCCCCAACTTAACTTTCAGACCTCTGGCCCTCCTCCACAGCGAGATAATTAAACTCAACAATCGCTATCCTAACACCACCCATCACAGAGTCATCCTGTGAAAATGCATAATCGGACATCATACTTTTAAACATTTCCAAAAGTTATTTACCTGGATAAATTAGATATTTGAAAATTGCCCATCTTCCCAGCAGGTAAAAGTATATTCTGATGGTTCTGAGTCAGTGTGGTTGTCAAGATCTATTGTTATACTCGGACTGTAGTTGCTCTTTGCCAATGTCCTGACTCTCCCCCCACCCCTGAGGCTGCTGTCTCTAGTCTAGTGGTTAAAGTCATCCTGCAGAATACCTATGCTTTCAGGCTCACTGGTGGCCATGTGCAAGGGATATTCTACACTTTTAATTGGTTTTGTTATTGTTTTATTTATTATATTTTGGTTTTTAACAGTTTATTCATATTTTAATATTTATTGTGCTTTTTGTAATGTGGCTTAGAGATAGATAGTGATAAATGGGATATAAATGTTTTAAAATAAATTCTAAGTTTGTACCTAAGGACTAGAGAGTATCCATGGGAATTGAACTCTGACTTCACTTGGCCTGAGTCCACTGGTCTAGCCCCTAAGCTATTCCTCCACGCCAAATTCCTCCACTCCACTCTTTTAGTAAACAATTGCTTTGCTTGGCCCATTGGCCAGCATAGAAATGAATGAAACTAATCATTCAGTACTTGGAAATGTACCGAATGGGTGTTTGGTATGAAATGGAACCAAAACGTTTCCCCATAAATATCCATATAGTGCCTCCTGTCAGATTCTTATGAACCTGTGAATTCAGTTCCACTTTACCCAAGATCACAACCAGTTACTGCATCAAGCCAGAATCAGTTTTTTGTACCTGCTGATCGAGTGTTAACAAAACATTATGGTGTAGTTTGCAATGCTTGCTACGATCCAATAACACCCTTTCTCCCCTCCCCCCACACACACTTGTACCCTAAAACCTATTTCCAAAATGGGCCTCTCATTTGACACTACAAACTATAAATTCATTTTCTGCTTATTTTGGTCTTTTATTCTGTAGATATTCTGCTTCTTCATCATTTTGATCATTTAATTGCTGCTTGGGACATTTTACTGTGTGTCTAAAATCTGCCAGGTGCTATAGGAACGGCTTAATGCATAAATCCCTTGAATGTCTGTAATGGAGCCTTTTGTAAGAACAATTTACCATGCTTAGTGCCATTTCTTTATGAAAACATTCACTTGATCCTGAAAATCACTCTGAATATTCCCCGAGGGTTGTTTCATGCTGGTTGCGTTTTTTCAGGTACTCTACTAGGCAGGATAATTGCCTGTATCTTGTCGGATCATCCGAAATGGCAGTGTTTAAATCAGATAAAATCAGCATTTACACTCCCCAGCCAATAACCCTTCACATACTGTACCTTCTGCCATTCTGTGAAAATTAAAATACTGATATGCTTTTGAAAGATGAGGCAGAATGTCGATGTCGTTTTGGTTTCTATTCTTTTTTTCTGAAAACATTTAATTTGCTCTGGTCACTTTTCCCCCTGCCCTGTTGCACTCTAGTGAATGTCACTGCAGTGTGTGCTCCAGTAAACATCTAAGCGCTGACAGGTCGGCGCACTCAGGCCGCACTCTGATATGGTAATCTTCCACACATGCAGGGAATAGGTAATGTGCTTGAATACACCTGTGCGTACTTGTGCGGTGCAGGTATACCACGTGCATCTGTTGCACTGATGAACATTATAAAGTACCATTTTGTTGATTCCCTTATCAAGAATGGGGGTGGGCCCTAATGAAGAGGTAGGGCGGGAAAATAGAGGCCTGGTATACTCTGCTTTTTTTTTTTTTTAAATATCAGATCATTTAGAACATCTAATGCCAGATGATGAGCCCTGGACTACTTCCTGGTGTGTGGGGACCTCGGACTTGAGCTTTTCTGGTGTTGAACCCCCAGATGTGGGTTCCCTTGACCATAGAATCTCTACATTTTTTTATTAGTAAATTGTTTGATATGTGCTTTAAACTTAACTTCCACCTCTAATTACTGTGGTTAGCTAAAAATGCTGCTTAAGTATAAGGCTAGCTACCATTTTAGCTCACTTTACTACAAGGTTACACAGATTTGAGAGAGGTTAATATTTTTAAATTTTTTTCATTGACTACTTATTTATTTATTTATATTATTTCTATACCGCACTCTTTAAAATCAGTGTGGTTTACATGCAACAACAATTTGTACAAAGCAGCGGAGCATGTGATACACATTACAGAGAACAGGTTTATATAACTTGGGTTTAACAGGGGTAACTATATACAACTGAGCTGTTTGTCTACAGGTATGTCACAGGTACGGCTGTGGCGTACAAGACCCTCTCTGAACTACATACATTTTAGGTTATATATATTAATCGTTACTGTAACATGTACATAAGCTGTATATAGTTCCCCCTAGTTCCTTCCAGGTTTTTGAATATCCTGTTCTATGTAAGCTCAATGTGTCATTACAGTGTAGTACGTTTGTTTCTACTGTAAACCGCACTGATTGTAATAGCGCGGTATATAAGAAATATAAATAAATAAATAAATAAATATACAAGTTTGGGCAGTCGTATTCAGACTGTGGGTATGTTATCATGCCCTGGGTGTGTCGCTGGTGTCATTGTGGTGGGTGGAGGGTAAGCTTGGTTGTGCTGTTTCACTAGGCAGGGAGTAATGTAGGAGGAATAGATGGTGTTTTAGTGCCTTCTGAAATTGGGTGAGGTCATTTATTGCCTGGATGGAGGTTGGGAGGGCATTCCAGAGCATAGGTGCGTAAAATACAAATGCTCTGTTCTTTGCTGCCTGGGAGCATTTTGTTATTGCTCTAGGGATTACGAGTGTGTTTGCAGCGAATGACCTTCTGGCCCTGTTTGCAGGCATGGGGAGGATAAGGTCTGTTAGGGAAGTGGAGGATTGATTGTTGATGACCTTGAAAGTCATTAGTAATACTTTGAAAGTGAGTCTGCAGTGGATCGGCAACCAGTGGAGGTGTTTCAGGACTGGGGTTAGGTGATCCCTTCTGGAGGCTCCATGCAGGACTCGGACGGCTACATTCATTGCCAGTTGCAGGGGGTTCAGGGTGTTCTTGGGGAGTCCTTTCAGAATAGCATTGGCATAGTCAAAGTGGGGGGTTACCAATGCTTGGAAAATCGTCCGGAAATCGTCTGATTCCTGTAAGGGTCATAGGTGGTGGATGGTTTGTATCTTATGGTAGATTGCTCTGACGGTATTGCTTATGTATGCTTTCATGTTGAGATGCTGGTCAAAGGTGATTCCCAAGTAGTGGATGGTGGGCTTGCTCAGGAGCTCCGCGTCTCTTACTTTTATTGATGTGGGAGGGGTGAAGGAGTGATTCCTGGTGATGAAGAGGACATCGGTTTTCTTGAAATTAATCCTGAGGCTCTGTGTGTGGAGCCAATCTGTAACAGCCTCAAAGCATTTTGTCAGGGTCGAGAAATCGGGTTGGTTGATTGAGAATGGAGAGAAGAGTAGCACATCGTCGCCATACACTAGGCAGGAGACCTTGAAGGAACGGATGATTAAGCAAATGGGTTGCATGTATATGTTGAAAAGGAAGGCCGAGAGTGATGACTCTTGGGAGACCCCTTGCATTTGTTTAAACGGCTTGGAGGTCCTGGAGCCAGTTCTTACCTGCTGCCATCTATCTGTCAGGTATGACTTGCACCAACTCAAGGCTGAGCCATGGATTCCCTTCTCTTGGAGCCGTGACAGGAGCATCTACTGGTTAACCGAGTCAAAAGCGGCAGCAATGTCCATGAAGATTAATGCGTATCCTTTGCTACTGTTATCGATCCCTGTGATTAGGGTGCTGAGTAGAGTGGTGAGGAGGGTCTCAACGCCATGTGATTCTCTAAATCCGTGTTGACGTGGGTCAAGTGGGGCAGTAGTATCAATGTGGTGTTGGATTTGTCATTGTACGTCCTTCTCTATTATCTTGGCCAGTAGAGGAATGCTGGAGATTGGATGGTAGGATTCTGCTTTTTTGGGGTCAAGCTTGTTGTTTTTAAGAAGGGGTCAGATGGAGGTCTGTTTTAGAGCTGACGGGAATGCACCTGTTGAGAAGGATAGGTCCATGATCTTGGTTAGGAATGGGCTTAATTCAGCACGCAGTGATCTTATCCAGAATGCTGGACAGGGGTCGTTGGGGGCTGTGGTGGTGTTTATAGATGTGATGGTCTCCTCTATGCTTCTCGTGGATGGAAGTGTGAAAGCTGTCAACAGTGTTGGGTGGTTCTGCTTGGGCTCTGGAACTTGGGTCATGGTGATGTTGGTTTGGCTGGACTTGGCTTGTAGGTGGTCAGTGAATTCCTGGGGGTGTAGCAGGCCTGGTTGGGGGGGAGATGGCTCCTTCATCAGGGACCTCACAATGTTGAAAAGGTTGTGGGGTTTATTTAGGGATCGTCGCAGGAGTTCAGAGTGATGTTCTTTCCGTTTCTTTGAGATTGTTTCTCGGTGTATGTCCAAGTAGGAAATGTAGGCTGCCAGGTCATCTGTGGATTGAGAGCACCTCCATCGTCTCTCAAGCTTCCTAAGGTGAAGTAGTGAAGTTCAAATTTCAGCAGAATACCATAGCGCCACTTTTCTTCTTTTTGGTAGTTTGTTTGAGGCAGGTAGATGCGTGACGGAGCTTAGGCTATCGTTCCATGTGGATATCATTTCATCAAGGCTGGGCGATGTCAGGCTGAGGCTAGGTAGTACATTTTTGCTGATCTCTTCTTTAGCAAAGAGTCGGAATCGCCTTGTGGATGCTAAGGGAATCTCATCTGTCCTGCAAGAAGAGTTATCTTGGTTCATGGGCATCTGAAATTTAATTAGGCTGTGGTCGGACCATGGTACTGGAGTGATGGATAAATCAAGGTTGTAGCTCGGGCTTATGGTAGGTGTCGGCACGAAGACCATCTCCAGTATGTTTCCTTTTGTGTGGGTGGGTGCATCTATTACCTGTTTGTATCCTAGCTCATTGAAAGCTTCAAGGAAGGCTTCGGCCTGGGTGATTTAACTGCATAGGACACAATATAACCCACAGGTCTTGGACAATGAAAAAAGCAGTAGCTCAGTATGTCCCCATGCAGTTAGTGCAGGTCCAGTGCCAACCACATGCTAAGTGGTTTGCTGCGACTAATGCAAGTGCACTTAGTGCCACCCCTTGAGATGGCAGTAAGTGAACCCATGTGAACTGCAGTATTGCCAGTTATTGTGTGCTAAGGACACCCATGTTAATCGCAATGTGCATGCTCCACCCATTCTCTGCCCCAACCCGCACTAAGTAGTCGGCACAGGAATTTTACCATGGCTTCATTTTTAATGCATGGTAATGGCCCTTACTATGTGGTAAATACCATGCTAACCATTAGCACACTTTAGTAAACATGCCTCTTTATGTGCTAAAACCCATATTACATGGGAAGTAATTTTAACATATCGAAAATGTGCACAAACCCAAATTAAAATGGTTTTCTAAGTCTAGTGCACTTTATTCCATCAGTGAAATGAGGCTTGATGGGGATGGATCCCTCCTCTTTCCATTTGTCTCTTGTGCACATGTACTGACCTAGTCCCAGTCCTGCTAATGAGCTAAAAAACAAATCAGAGCGATGGTTCAAGCATTCTTTAACAAAGAAATGGATTGGAGTTTCCTAAAAATAAAGGCATTCATTCTGGCACATGGCTTTAGTTTTCATTTTTTGAGCCTCTGCCTATTTTCCAAAATCTGCTGGGTGTGAATGAGCAGTCGGAATCAGAACGCAGGCCCAGCATGCATACATAATTAATGGCCTGCAAAGCTCTGATGCCAATGCATTCTGCTTAGAATTCTGGTTCTCTTAGGGAATATTTAGTTCAGAATAGTTGTGATAATGTATGCGTAAGCTAACTCCAAAATCATATTTCTTTTTTCTTAGTAAAATGTTGAAAAAGACAACAGATGGTCATCATATCAGGGCTAATGTATAATTTCTATATTTGCATATATAAAACATAAAGAATAACTAACTTTCAATACTTCATATTTGTGCTGAGAAATGTATACATTTTTCTAAATTTATGTAATCTCTGTCAAATGATTGCCATGGTTTAAATGCTCAAATTCTCTGCCAATTTTATTTCCTTTAAAAACATCACAGACATTTTCACCTGGGATATGCAAGAGACAACACAGTCTAAAACAACCAATTCAGGCAATCGGAAGTGCTGAGAGTTAGCATGGGCCCTGGGGCAGTCAAGCTTTCTGGGTCCCATTACTGCCAGTCTCCCACTGGGCCCAGGCTTCGAAAAATGAAGCAAAGTGGCAGCAGGCTTTGCAGCAGGTTGGTTCCATCCCACCTCCTCCAAAACGTCCTGTCAGAGGGTGAGATGCACCTGGCTTAGGGCACAGACATGTAATGCAAGACAGGCCAAGATCGGGCCCCTTCACAGACCCAAGGGTGCCGGGGTCATGCACCCCCCCTCCCCCCGAGGACCCCCTCATCAGGCATATAGGCAGTGATTGGCGGTAGCTCTATTCTATTCATGTAGCGCCTCTGTGTTTCACACCAGTCCTAATATTCTTTGATAATGAAACACATTTCTTATGGTTCCACTTTGCCAAATCTGGATCCATGCAAATAGCAGAATATCTGAGGTACCTGGCCTGAGACACCTTTTTCTTATGCTGCAAATAAACATTTGAATCAGCTTTAGACAAAGTCAGCTCTGTCCCCTGGAGATTTTCTACTACTACAGGAGTTAAACATTGATCCACAAATTCACCATCAAAAACGCCATTCTACAAAACTGCCAACGTGCATTGGACCACCATTGAAATCAAACTTCTCACATGCTAGTCCAACCTCTCCTCGTCTTCCCAGTCAGCCCTTTGTCTTCTCCTCCCCTTCTTCTATTTACCACATGGCTTTCCCCTTCTCCTTTCCAAAAGGCTGTTTCCAAGTTGATGCCTCCTTCCCTTCATGTTCACGCTCTTCCTTTTATTTTTTGGGTTTGTCCCTTTCAGCACACTGTTATTATAATGAGAAAAGAACATATCCACTGAAGTATTCCTCATGCATCAGATCCCATGGCTATCTTGTAGAATTAACTCTGTGAAGAACTGGCCGATCAGGAGAATGTGGGTCTGATTTCCAGGCCAGGCTTCTGTCCCCCATATTGCTGTGAGGCAGTGCTCAAAACACATGCAGGCAGAGGATCTTCATGTACCTTCAGAATACCATATTAGTTTAAGATTTTATTGTTGCTTTTTAAGCTGCACTTGGGCTTGGGTCCAGTTTATCTTCAAGAGAAAGTACAGAGTCATGTTCCCATACTAGTGATGTGATTCCAATATGTGGATCAACTGGATGTAATTCCCTGGGAGGAATTTTAGTTAATGAGCCATTACTCTAGAGTGTCTTCCATGCAGGCTGCAGAATGATGGAATGATTTGCCAGCAGAGTTGAATTAGGAGACAAGTTTATTAGTATTTCGGAAGCAGTTAAAGACACACCGATTCCACATTGATTATTCTTTGGATATTTGATAAAGGACTGGGAAGATGGGGGGGGGCTGGGGATTTGGGAGGAGAGTTAGGAATGTTTTTAGTTTACTTTTTTGCTTTTATGTTGATTTTGTTGCTATTACTATGTAAACCACGATGCATAACATTCTTATAATTAACGGTATATAAGAACGTTTATAATCAAAACTCAGTCATTACCCAATGGCATCACCGAGTGGCTAAACTTAGGGGCAACTTTAGCTTGGTTCCTGAGGGAGCCATGGTTTGTGATCGGTGGCCAAGGATATCACTGCAATGGCTAGAGATAGTTGTGATTGGTGGCTCATGGTGCCATAAGCCAGTAGAGGCCGGTTCTGATTGAGCCTGAAATCCAAAGGCATGAAAGGGAAGTGCCTGATCAAAACCAAAACTCCAAAGAGTTCTAAACATTAATCAAATGGATATCTTCCTGAATGTTCCATTCATTTGAAAACTGGGTTTACTCTTCGATGTTTAGCCATTTCCACATCAAAACCATTTGTCTTGAAACCATTGTTAGACTTAGGCGTATATTTATTAATCGTCGATAGCGGCTTCCGTGCGATACATCAGAGCCAGGGAGAGGGGGGGTAATGGATTCAATGGGGCCACGGCTCCGATATCGCACAGAACCCACTACCGCTGATTAGTAAACATATCCCTTAACCATGTTTTTCAGAGATGCATTGTCTAGCTCTAAAAGACAGCTGTGCTAAGACTTTGTATTGTAAGACATCAGACCAGGTTTGCATCAATTGCATATTTAAAAGCAAATGGGCTCTAAATTGTTTCTCTGAAAGCCTTAATAAATGACTTATTCTCTTGCAATTCTAATGCAATGAGAACAGCGTTCTGCCTGGAAGCCGGGTTTTGAATTAAATCTAACGACTGCAACACTTCAAAACCACAGGCTTGCTCTGATCAGAATTTTATGAGGCACATTGCCAACCACTGATGAGGAGGCAGGTGCAAACTAGGTGCTTTTTTCTCCTATGGATGGAATAGATTTAGGTTTGGCAAATAAGAAAAGTATTGACTGCTGTCAGATGCCGCTGGGAGTGTAGGTTTAAACAGATGTGTTCTCCTTCATGCCGGAAATGTCTTCTTTATTGGCTATGAAACACAGAATGATAATTGGAAGTAGCTCAATATCTCTGAAAGCCCAATCCTAAAAAAAAATGGTTGTTCTGAAAATGTAGTGGGGCCCTTTGAACTTTGCTCATACCTATGAACATAATAAATTCATTTTCCTTGCTATGTTCGACCCCCTCTCCATAACCCCAAATTCATGATTCTCTTCTTTGATTGTTCTTTTTTGCACAGCAAACTCTCAATCAGTGGGTGGAACCTTGACAATAAAAATCACTCTGGCTATTTTTAACAGAATAAGTTTATTCCCATTAACACAGACAGATGTGCTGGCATAGATACAGCCTCTGGCTTTATCATGTCTTACATCTTGTCTTTTTTTGACAGGACTAATGAGAGATTGACATGTTTTAGTCTATGTGAAGGTAAGCTCATGTATAAATTTCTAATGAAATATAAACATGGGTTCTGCAGTGTCCTAAGAAACAGAATGTGTATATTCAGGACGGGGGCCCTTTCCTTGCCAATTATTCTTTCTATGGCACTCTAAGATCATGCAGAAAATTTGCATACACTCCACACATCCTGCAGAAAGGTTTTCAAAAGTATATAGTTTATTCTAAATATGTCATGCCAGGGCCGGATTTACCTATACGCCATGTACGCCATGGCGTAGGGCCCACAGCTGGCAGGGGCCCACAAAAAAAGAAGAAGTTAATTTTTTTTAAATAAAATTTAAAAAAAAAGCTGCTGGCTGCCGCCGCGGGGCCCCCTCTGCTGCCGCGGCAGCACCGACTGACCCACGGGGGCCCCCTCTACAAGCTAAATCCGTCGGGTCGGGTCGGGTCATTCCTTCCTCCCTCTCTCCCTCCGTGCAGGCTGTTCCTTCCTCCAACTCTCCCTCCGTGCAGGCTGTTCCTTCCTCCAACTCTCCCTCCGTGCAGGCTGTTCCTTCCTCCAACTCTCCCTCCGTGCAGGCTGTTCCTTCCTCCCTCTCTCCCTCCATGCAGGCTGAATCTGTTAAGCCGGCAGGGGCTGATGGGAAATTTCCCATCAGACCCTGCGGGCTTAACAGAGGCGCGACGGAGACACTCTCCCTTCGCGCCTCTCACAGCGTGCACGGAGGGAGGGAGGAAGGAACGACCCGACCCGACCCCACGGATTTAGCTTGTAGAGGGGGCCCCCGCAGGTCAGTCGGTGCTGCCGCGGCAGCAGAGGGGGCCCCGCGGCGGCAGCCAGCAGGTTTTTTTTTTAAATTACATTTTACTTTAGGCCGACGGGGGTGGGGGGGTAGGACTGGTAATGGGCTATTGGGGGGGGGCTGGGGCTGGGACTGGAAATGGGCTGGTGGGGGTTAAGGCTAGAGGTGGGTTGATGGGGTTAAGACTGGTAATGGACTGTGGGCTGTTGGGGGGGCTTAGAACTGGCAATGGGCTTTGGGGGGGCTTAAGACTGGTAATGGGCTGTGGGCTGATGGGGGCTGTCTGGTAATGGGCTATGGGGGGCCTAGGACTGGAAAGGGGCTGGGGGGTTAAGACTGGAGGTGGGCTGATGGGGTTAGGACTGGTAATGGGTTATGGGGGGGTTAAGACTGGTAATGGGCTGTGGGCTGATGGGGGCTGTCTGGTAATGGGCTATGGGGGGCCTAGGACTGGAAAGGGGCTGGGGGGTTAAGACTGGAGGTGGGCTGATGGGGTTAGGACTGGTAATAGGCTTTGGGGGGGGGGTTAAGACTGGTAATGGCCTTTCCAACTGCTGCAGCCATCTTAAGAAGCTCCCCGGTCGGGGTAGAGCCCAGCACGAGCAGCGATTTCCCGCTCCTGAACTCCAGCCCAAATCGAGGGCTGTGGGAGGTCACAGCAGCGCACATAAGAAGCGCCGCCGGCAGGAGACAGCCTTTCCAACTGCTGCAGCCATCTTAAGAAGCTCCCCGGTCGGGGTAGAGCCCAGCACGAGCAGCGATTTCCCGCTCCTGAACTCCAGCCCAAATCGAGGGCTGTGGGAGGTCACAGCAGCGCACATAAGAAGCGCCGCCGGCAGGAGACAGCCTTTCCAACTGCTGCAGCCATCTTAAGAAGCTCCCCGGTCGGGGTAGAGCCCAGCACGAGCAGCGATTTCCCGCTCCTGAACTCCAGCCCAAATCGAGGGCTGTGGGAGGTCACAGCAGCGCACATAAGAAGCGCCGCCGGCAGGAGACAGCCTTTCCAACTGCTGCAGCCATCTTAAGAAGCTCCCCGGTCGGGGTAGAGCCCAGCACGAGCAGCGATTTCCCGCTCCTGAACTCCAGCCCAAATCGAGGGCTGTGGGAGGTCACAGCAGCGCACATAAGAAGCGCCGCCGGCAGGAGACAGCCTTTCCAACTGCTGCAGCCATCTTAAGAAGCTCCCCGGTCGGGGTAGAGCCCAGCACGAGCAGCGATTTCCCGCTCCTGAACTCCAGCCCAAATCGAGGGCTGTGGGAGGTCACAGCAGCGCACATAAGAAGCGCCGCCGGCAGGAGACAGCCTTTCCAACTGCTGCAGCCATCTTAAGAAGCTCCCCGGTCGGGGTAGAGCCCAGCACGAGCAGCGATTTCCCGCTCCTGAACTCCAGCCCAAATCGAGGGCTGTGGGAGGTCACAGCAGCGCACATAAGAAGCGCCGCCGGCAGGAGACAGCCTTTCCAACTGCTGCAGCCATCTTAAGAAGCTCCCCGGTCGGGGTAGAGCCCAGCACGAGCAGCGATTTCCCGCTCCTGAACTCCAGCCCAAATCGAGGGCTGTGGGAGGTCACAGCAGCGCACATAAGAAGCGCCGCCGGCAGGAGACAGCCTTTCCAACTGCTGCAGCCATCTTAAGAAGCTCCCCGGTCGGGGTAGAGCCCAGCACGAGCAGCGATTTCCCGCTCCTGAACTCCAGCCCAAATCGAGGGCTGTGGGAGGTCACAGCAGCGCACATAAGAAGCGCCGCTGACAAGAGGCGCCCGCGCCTTGCGGGCCCGCGCCTGAGGGCCTCGCAAGAGGGCCCTTTGGCGTGGCCCTTAGGCGAGGCACGATAAGCAAAAAGCTACATCCTATTAAAATCATCTGAGAAAAACCCTCCCTCACCCGGAGACAAGTAACCGAAGCTCCAGCCACTCTGGAAACCTGCATTCACAAAAGAGATCTTTGAATGTGAATCCCTCTCCCTACACCAAGATCTACCACTAAACAGCAGACGCAGAGGTCACGTCCTACACCCAAGTACAGCTGAGCTCCCCTAGAGGGTAGAGATCGCGTACTTCACCTCCTACACAGAACTTCAATCACAGCAAGTATACCCTTCACAAACTTTATCCAGCTGACTTTAGCAGCTGTCAGTAACAGTTTCATATTACTGTTACCAATCAGCCATTACAAGTATAATACTGTAGAAATACTGTTGCCAGTAGCTGTCTCATTTATATTACATGTATAATACTATAGAAATACTGTTGCCAGTAGCTGTCTCATTTATATTACATGTATAATACTATAGAAATACTGTTGCCAGTAGCTGTCTCATTTATAAAACTGTTTCCAGGTTTTCAGACTATCACTAACAGCAATTAATCACACATTGTATTATTACTAGTAACTAATTGTTAACAGTAACTAGTTCTCTCACCTTCCTCTCAGATATTGATATATTGTTATATTGTCATCTGCAGCACATATACTATTGTACTGTTATTTGTAACCCAGTAGCTACAACACTATAGAGTGTATCCTATTAGTCATCTACTATTGCCAGTAGTCACCCAGTTCATCGAAAACTGTCACAGACAGCTATATACCATCAATAC
The DNA here is from genome assembly GCA_033557465.1 of Ichthyophis bannanicus. NCBI lineage: Eukaryota > Metazoa > Chordata > Amphibia > Gymnophiona > Ichthyophiidae > Ichthyophis > Ichthyophis bannanicus. The sequence continues at coordinate 108,660,296 of CM066049.1, read as the reverse complement.
ACAGACACATCCACTAGTCCCCATTCCCAGAACCCCGTTCTCAGAGTTCCTTTGCCCACCAAAATATATACACAATGTCTCCCACAAGACAGGTAAACCTCCCACTCACTCTCATTCTAATAACTCTCCTAACTCAACACATCTACTCATACAAAACCAATCAAAACCCCTACAATCATATCCCCATCATACATAATCGATACAGAAACCCAAATAACAACATTATCACTACCCACAATCCTCACCAAAACACACCACACTGTTCAACCTTTACACACACCCACAATAATTACTCAAGCAATGACTCAAGCAATGACTCAAGCAATGACTCAAACAGACACCATCGCAGACTTATCCAAATAAAACACCAGCCACACACTGGTTTAAGCGCCAACACAACCAATATAGATACCCAAACAAAGCTCATCTTAATAAACGTTAGATCCATACGAAATAAAATACCAATCATCAACGACATGATAAAAGACACAAACCCGGAAATCATCTGCATTACTGAAACATGGCTCACTCCCACAGACACCGTACTACTAAACCAGTTAACATCACATCAATATGATACATTCAGCTGCCATCGGGATGCAAAAAGAGGAGGTGGCACTCTCATACTCGCTAAAAAAGACCTACAATTCACCTTAACATGCCTAAACAATATAGATGGAATAGACATCATCAACATAGAAAATAGAACCCTTGCACTTACTCTCATATATATAGACCCCCTTCAACTGATCAAAAAAACCTCTCCTCCATCTTAGAACTTGCATGCACAGCATCACCAAACAAACCTCTCATAATCCTAGGTGATTTGAATCTCCCTTCCCTGAATAACTCTCAATCAGACAATTTCATGGATGCTATGACCCAAATGGGTTACACTCAGATAATACATGCTCCCACCCACATAAAAGGCAACACCTTAGATCTCATCTTCCTTCCCTCCTCCCTTCTTAATAACCAACACCAACATACCCCTCCAACAATAACAGAGGTACCATGGTCTGATCACTACCTTATCACACTCCACCTCCCAGCCCAAGCAACACTAAACACAACAAACTCATCACCCCACATATCACGTTTTACACACTTTGACAAAGCTAATTTCCTTGACAAAGTATTACCCATACTCAACACAAACCTCCCAGACATCGAATCCGCTGTAAACCACTGGAATCAAACAGTCCAGAAAGCAGCTACCCCCACACATACCATACAAAAACAAGTAAAAAAGACAGAAAAATGGTTCACGAGAGAACTAGCAAATATAAAAAAACAATTGAGGAAACAAGAAAAGAAATGGAGGAAAACTAAATCTGACGAAAACAAATCCCAATATATGACCACCCTCAACAATTACAAAAACGCAATTAACAAGTCAAAAAAGGATTACCACTCCAAAGTAATAAACATGGCTATCAACCGCCCCAGAGAACTATTCGCAATCGTAAAAACTTTGACAAAAGCTAAAAACCAAGAGCCAAAACAGTCGGCTATAAGCACACAGACCTTAGCAATCCACTTTGCAGAAAAACTAAAGTGCAAATCCAACACCATACCAATGACACTACCTACAAACACTGAATCTAATAACACATGGACCTCCTTCCACACGATAGATCAAAAACACCTTCTTAGGATCATAACACTTATCAACACCACAACTTCTCCACTTGACCCATGTCCTGTGTCATGGATCAAATGCACAAAGGAAGAACTCGCTGAAAACATCCAACAAATGGTGAACCAATCCCTTGTCCAGGGCATCATGCCCAACGCCCTAAAACTCACAACGCTTCGACCAATAATAAAAAACAATAAACTTGACCCAAGAGACCCAAACTCTTACCGACCGATAGCCAGCATTCCATTTATAGCTAAAATAATAGAAAAAAACGTCCAATTACAATTACAAGACCATATCGATGAACACAAACCCTTAGACTCTCACCAGTTTGGCTTCCGCCCCTATCACGGTGTAGAAACCCTTCTAACTACACTGATAGACTTCCTCATCAAAGGCACAGATGATAGCAGTCAAGGCTTCCTACTCCTCTTCATAGACATTTCTGCCGCCTTTGACAACATTAACCACCTCACTTTGATCAATAGACTAGAAAATCTAGGAATAGGTGGGACAGTACTCAATTGGTTTAAGTCTTACATCACAAACAGACTAATACGTGTTCAAATAGACCAGGAAGTGTCAGAAACCTTCCCCCAAGGACAAGGAATACCCCAGGGATCCGCCCTTTCTGCCCTCCTTTTCAACCTGTACCTCCAACCCATTACAAAAATATTCAGAAAACACAAAATTAGTCACTTTATCTATGCTGATGACATCATGCTTGCTCTCCCCATATCCACCAAAAATCCTACCTACGATGCCCTATCAAAATGCATGATGGAGACCACCTCCTGGATGGAATCTAACTACCTTAGCATCAACCTCAAAAAACAGAGGCAATGTTCGTAACAAGATCACCAGTGACCGAGGACACCTATCCAACATCAATCTCAATCATAAATACAACTATACCCGTCAAAAAAGAGGTAAAATACCTAGGGGTAATAATAGACCATACACTCACCATGCTACCACATATAAAACAGACGGTAAAAACCATATTCTACAAACTCAAAACCATACAACACCTAAGACCCCTTCTTGACACCCATGACTTTAGATCAGTTGTTAACACACTCATCACCCCACACTTTGACTATTGTAATAGTCTCTTAATTGGCCTACCACAAAAAAGTACATACCTACTTCAAAGAGCCCAGAACATCTGTGCCAAAGTAGTCACCAAAGCCCGCCTTGTAGACCATGTAACCCCAATAATGTTGGAACTGCATTGGCTCCCTATAAACAGCAGAATCAGATATAAAATCCTCCTAATCACATTCAAGCTCCTAAACAACATCGCCCCCTCATATCTATCCATGCTATTACATACCCCATCAGAATCAAGAACTCGCAGACTAAACGCAACACACTCACTTGAAATACCAAATTCATTCAAAAAAACTAAAAAATCCACCAGCACCAGAGCCTTCTCATTCACTGCCCCCATGCTCTGGAATAATCTCCCAATAAACCTTCGGATCATAAAAGACCTCACCCAATTTAGAAAGGAACTCAAGACATATCTTTTCTCCGAACACTATGAAATCCCATACCCCCAAGTCCAACCACACACCATCCCCAAACACTCAAACACAAAGCCCTAAAATCACACTCAACTACCCACACACATACACTCACCACATACTCCCACCACATACACCCCAAAATACTCCCAAGAGATGAAAAAAAAGGAAATAAATTCCACCACACACACACACATATGAAAGGTAGAAAACTCTGACTACCTGTAAAAAGGTAGAAAAATCTGATCAACACTATGATACAGAAACTTATTAATGTATATAAAATGTAAATAGTTTCGACAATTAATGCACAGTTATTTGTATAAAGTTACAATGTTATAAATCTCTGTTAATAACTATTATCTGTATAAAGTTAAAAATCTCTGTTCCATGTAATGTATACATTAGTATACAAATTTGTTTACTTGTTCCATGTAAACCGCCACTGATCTCTGGAAGGGGCGGTATAGAAGAAATAGATAAATAAATAAATAAAATAAATAAATTTGGGGGGGTTAAGACTGGTAATGGGCTGTGGGCTGATGGGGGCTGTCTGGTAATGGGCTATGGGGGGCTGGGACTGGAAATGGGCTGGGGGGGTTAAAACTGGAGGTGGGCTGATGGGGTTAGGACTGGTAATGGGCTGTGGGCTATGGGGGGCTGACTGGAAATGGGTTGATGGGGTTAGGACTGGAAGTGGGCTGATGGGGGGTTAGGACTGGTAATGGGTTATAGGGGGGGCTTAAACTGAAAATGGGTTGATGGGGGGTTAGGACTGTAAGTGGGTTGATGGGGGGCTAGGACTGGTATTGGGTTGGGGGTTGCTAGGACTGGAAATGGGCTGATGGGTGGCTAGGACTGGAAATGGGCTGATGCAGGGACTAGAAGGGAATGGATGCTGGGTGAGGCTGGAACTAGAAGGGAGCTGATGTTGGGGGAGGATTAGAATGGGATGGGGCTGGAAGAGTAAAATGGAGAAGGGAAAAATATTTTGTGTGGGAGGGATAAAAAATCTACAATTGGCCGGGTATTGGGAGAGTAAGTGGGGATTGAGGATGGAGGGGTAAAATTTGAGTGGATGAAATAGGAATGAGGAAAGAGCAAAAGGAGAAAGATTAGTATGTTAAAGCAGATGTAGAGAGAGAATGGAAAAAATCTAGAAGAGAGAAGAAAGGACAAATGGACAGCAGACGATGGAGAGTTAGCAGAAGACACGAAGAAACCAGAAGAAAGTGGCTGGAGCAATTGCAGCTGAAAAAAATGCACAAAAGGTAGAAAAATATCTCTTTATTTTGAATTTATTAATTGGAATATGTCAGCTCTGGTAAATGTGCCTCATTAACGTCTGCGCTTTGTTTAGTACAAGAGCAAATTAATGTATAGTTTTATTTCTACAGTGTTGTACTTTCCAAGTTTGGCTTTTGGGATTCCCAGTTTAATTATTGTCTTCCTGTTTCTAAATTATGATTACTTGTTCGATGGTCTATGTTCTGCATGTGTAACTGAGCTGAGGTGTTCTGTTTTATATAATTCCTATTTGACATTGCCACTTGTTCTCTTTCCCCAGTAGGTCATGTATTGTTGTTCTCTGAAATGTATTGGTTTAATATTTGCAGTGTTGCCTTTTGATTGGTAGGGTATGGTGCTTTGTGAGTCCTGGTAGTGCTGTTAGGATACGGCGGGTTTACTATGGGTTCTAAATGGGCAGTGTTTGTAGTAGTTCCTAATGTGTCTGGCAGTTGGCACTGGATTATAGTAATGTAGAAATCTTTTAGTCTTTCTTTATCCATACACGCATTAAGAGGCACGTTTACTAAAAGTTAGTATATGGTAACATTATGCAAATATTTATGCAAATGAGGCCCCTTATGCAAATGAGGCCCCGCACCCCCCTTGGGCCGCCCCTGCTGGGGGCCCACAATTTTTGTTGGCGTAGGGCCTCACTCAAGGTAAATCCGGCCCTGTGTCATGCTGCAAGCGTTTATTTATTTAACAGAGTTTTTATACTGCTTTATCATTTCAGTCAAAGCAGTTTACATTGTAACTGAAACTTGGTTATGCATATTAAACAAGGAAATTGATAACCCTCCATTGCCTCAGAAACAACCAAGTTAAGTGATTTGCCCAAGGCATAGAACCCTGGTCTCTTGACTCCCAAGCCAGTGCTTTACCATTAGGCTACTCCTCTACTCCATTAGACTACTCTGTCAGGGCTTGCATGCATCAGTGATGCTGTACTATCAGTGGCAGATGGACAGGTCTCAGCTAAGGTGCCAAATTTGAACAAACAACCCATCTAGACAGCAGCAGTATGGAATGGTGTTGATGGAAGAGAATCACTTTTCCATGACAACAGCAACAACACTAGCATTACCAGTAGAAAAGAAAGGCCTGGTAATCTACTTCTATAACTTGCCACAAAAACCCAATGGATAAGTCCTCCCAAATTGGAAGGCACTCAATGGATTACCAGAGAAGAGCTGAAGACTCTTCAAAGTAAAGCCAGCATTCATGATGTGATTGGAATAAAGCTCTCAGGACATCAACATACAAAAAAGATTCTGTTCAAGTTCTGGTATCACATCAGTGACAATAACACAAACTGTCAGATATGATGTGTAGAAACACAAAACCCTGCAAATGGACAGTCAAAAACTTACTATACCATACCTGCACCAAGTTCAAGAACTCAAACTGCACTAACCCTACCTATGAAAAGCCAGCACTGCAACTATTCTAGAACAGTGGTGCTCAACCAGTGGTCCACGGATCCCTGGCAGTCCATAAGACGAAGAAGAGAAAAAAAAAGAGAAAGAATCTCAGTGGTGCCATGGACCCCTGGGTCTATAAGACACAGAAGAGAAAGAGAGACTCGAGAATTGGCTGGGGGGGGGGGGGTGGTGAGGAGAGACTGAAGAAATGGGGGAGGGAGAAAGAAAGATTGAGACTGGTGGGAACCAGCTAGAGGGAAAGGAGAGAGACTAGTAAAGACCAGAAGAGGAAGAAAGATAAAGAGGGCTAGTGAAGACATTTGGTGCTGAAGGGAAGGGGTCTAATAAGAGTAATTAGAATGAACTGGGGATTTCTGAACTTTTTGGAGGTTAATAAGTGGTCCACACAACCATGAAAGGCTGAGAACCCCTGTCCTAGAATGCCAGTACACTTCCAGTTCAAAAAAGCACAATCTGGACTGCTAAGATTGCTACATAGAACCTACATGTGAAGAAAATCTTTCACCTTGGTTATACATGCAAAACATAGAGAAGCCATCAGCTAACAAGGAATACAAGATTATAAATTAGAAAAAAATATGCATACAAAAAATGAAATGTTAAATCGAAAAACAGACTCTGTGAGAGTGTGGAACAATAAAGAAAGATAAACAGAAATGCATTTCTCCTGAACTATAAATGTGCAATTTTTAAAGCTGACATATTTAATTCTCTAGAAGCTGACATTGCTTTTGTAGTTTTGTTGTCTGATGATTTTATTTTTCCATCTGTGTTGTCCTGCTATCTCTTTACCATGTCCTCTTTGTTTTCTCCTAAATCCTTTTCCAGGATCTCATATCTATTTTCTGTTTCTTTGCTCTCCCTGTCTTCTTCCATTCCCTCCCTTCATCTCTCTGAAGTTGATCATTCTGGTTCATCGTTTTTTCTCCATTATCCTCAACTGTCTTTACCTAGCTATAGCTAAATTTCATTCCTCTTGGTATGCTTGTCTTGTCTTCAGTCTCTCTCTTTTCACCTTTAACCTACTTAACCTACTTTCCATTTCCTACACTTACTCCCCTTGTACTCCCATTCACGATCTCTGTCTCATTCCTTCTCCAGCCTCCTATTCGCCCGTCTTTCAACCACTTTCTAGTCCCCCATCTCCTCCCTCTGTACTCATCCACTCCCTAGCCTTATCTACCTTTATGCTGCCCCTCATCCCCAGCTCCTTCTCTATTACTCATCTCCTCTCCATCTCCAGTTCCTTTCTTATGTCTTACTCCCATTCAAGCTTCCATTTCCCCTTTCACCTTCCCAATTTCTACCTTCTTTCACTTCCTTCAAAGACCTGTCCCCTTCTTTGTCTTTCACCTACTCTATAGCTCTTTGTACTTTTCAACTGCCTTCCAATCCCTCTCGAAACTCTTCTTCAAACCTTTTCTCCCTCCTGTTCCTTCTAGGCACTTGGTCTCACAGCCCTACTCATACCCCTCACCCAAACACCTAGTCCTCACTATCCTCCAAATTTCTGGTCAATTTCTTAGTCCAATCCCAAGTCCTCATTCATCCACCCTACCAAGTCCTCGAGTCCCCATTTACACTCCAAAAACTCAGCCAGAGTCTGCCTTCATTTGTTCTCCCACCCAAGTTCCGACTAAATTTGGGTGGAAGACCAGAAGAAGGCAGACTCTTAAGATTTTCTGGGTATTGGGAGTGTAAATGGGATCTCAGTACTTGTCTTCAGTACCTGTTCTCCTGGCTCCTGCTCCCTTTCCCCAGCACTCACTCATTTACTTTTTCCTCCTTGACCCAGTATCCATATTTACCCCCTCTCTCAACCTTCCCTGTATATGACCTTGCTGCTCCCTCCTACACAAACACAGAATCTGTCCCTTTCTCTCTTCTTACTCAACCCAGTCCTCGAGGCATACAACATCCGCTCAGGTTTTCAGAATATACACAATAAATATGCATGAGATAGATTTGCATGCACTGCCTCCTTGGCATACAAATCTGTCCCATGCATATTCATTGTAGATATCCTGAAAACCTGACTGGGAGACCTATGCCCTAAGAACTGGGTTGAGAACCACTGCTCTAACCCCAGTGTCTGTCCCCTTCAGTCCTATAGCTCCAGTCTCCCATCCCCAGCCCTTTTCCAGTCCCAGCTTCTTCCAGCATCAGCTCATTTCCAATCCCAGTCCTACACCCCCAGCATCAGCATCAGCCCATTTCCAAATCTAGCCCCCAAGCATAAGCGCATTTCTAGTTTCAGACCATTTCTTTTAAGCTCACCACACCTAAATGCTGGAACACCCTTCCACACAGTATCCATGATATCACCAATCTAATCCAGTTCAGAAAAGCGGTGAAACATTACATCTTCCTCTTACATTACCCGGATGACATTACCACTGATCACTCACCATCCAGCTAGGCAAATCTACGCAAATGTCCAATCAATTTGCATTGTACAGATGTAAATAGTTACCCCTGTTTCTTTCCAAGTTCCTATTCCTGTTATTTGTAAACACAAATCAAGTCATTTGAAATGTGTATGTAAAATGTTCCATGTAAACCGCACTGATGGAAAATAGCGCGGTATATAAGAAAATGTAAATAAATAAAATTTCCAGTTACATTTCCCCAGCATCAGCCCTCTTCCAGTCCCAGTTGGGGTCATCCCCAACTTCAGCCTCTTTTCAGTCCCTCTTTCCAAAGCATCAACCTACTTAGATTCCCAATCCTCCCCATCCAGACTCACCATCAGCCCATCTCCAGTACCAGCCTTCCCCCCCCCCCCCAGAATAACCATTATTCCATCTCCAGTACCAGCCAGTCACATCCTTTATTCTACTTCCCCTCCCAACCCGCCGCTGCATTTTTTTTTTAACATAGCCACAGGAGCATTTCTCATTGCTCCTGTGACTGTACTGTACTTCCAGCACTGACACCATGGTGCTTCTAAAAGATAGACAGTGGTACTTCTTGTCTTCTTGTTTACCTCTTAGGAGCATAGTGTTGCTGCACTAGAAGCAAAGCACAGTCACAGGAGCATAAGAAAATGTTCCTGCAGCTGTGAAGTAAGCAGTGAGGCAGGCTTAAAGTGCCCTTAAAGCTTGTGGTCCCTGAGTGAGTGCCTCACGGGCTCGCCTCTTAAGCCAGTCCTGAGCTAACAGTGATTCAGATCACCAGAAATCAGTATGCAAACTCAAACTAAAGCTGAAAAACAGCAAGCCACTCATGAATGTATCAAAGCATGATCTTGAAAATATGCCACCAGAATTTAAAGACTGCCTGTCAGAGCACCAGAAGAGCTGTGGGATGGCATCAAGAAAGTTGTGTGCGAAGAAAGTGAAGTCTGCAAAGGGTGAAAAAGCAAAACTGGTCAAAATGGATGACCAAAGAAATTCTTAAGAACATAAGAACATAAGATATGCCATACTGGGTCAGACCAAGGTCCATCAAGCCCAGTATTCTGTTTCCAACAGTGGCCAATCTAGGTCATACGTACCTAGCAGTTTCCCCAAGGGACACAGGTTCCACAATGCTTGTATTGGTTCAAGCATTGATATCCTGGGTCCCTTCTTAATAATGGTTTATGGACCTTTCCTCCAGGAACTTGTCCAAACCTTTTTTAAACCCAGCTACACTAACAGCCTTTACTACATCCTCCGGTAACAAATTCCAGAGTTTGATTACACGTTGAGTGAAAAAATATTTTCTTTTATTAGTCTTAAATAGTTTACCCTGTAGCTTCATTGCATGTCCCCTAGTCTTTCTATATTCTGATAAGGTAAACAATCGATCTACGTTTACCCGTTCCACTCCGTTCATTAATTTATAGACTTCTATCATATCTTCCCTCAGCCGTCTCTTTTCCAGGTTAAAGAGCCCCAACCTTTTTAGCCTTTCTTCATAGGAGTAGCCTTCCATCCCCTGTACCATTTTGGTGGCTCTTCTCTGAACCTTTTCTAAAATTGCTATATCCTTTTTAAGATATGGCGACCAGAATTGCACACAATATTCAAGGTGCGGTCTCACCATGGAACGATATAGAGGCATTATAATATCTTTTGTTTTATTTTCCATTCCTTTCCTTATCATACCTAGCATTCTATTTGCTCTCTTGGCCGCCGCTGCACACTGGGCCGAGGGTTTTAACATGGTATCCACAAGGACGCCTAAATCTTTTTCTTGGGTGGTGGTTCCTAATGTGGAACCTTGCATCGTGTAACCATAGTTTGGGTTGTTCTTCCCTAGGTGCATAACCTTGCACTTCTCCACATTAAATTTCATCTGCCATTTTCATGCCCAGTCTTCCAATTTATCAAGATCCTCTTGCAATTTTCCACAATCCTCCTGGGTTTTAACAACTTTAAATAGTTTTGTGTCATCAGCAAATTTGATAACCTCACTCGTTATTCCACTTTCCAGGTCATTTATGAATATGTCAAAAAGCAGCGGACCCAGCACAGATCCCTGGGGTACACCACTATTCACCTTTCTCCATTGGGAAAATTGGCCATTTAGCCCTACCCTCTGCTTTCTATCTTTTAACCAGTTCCTGATCCACAGTAGTACACTGCCTCCTATCCCATGACTCTTTAGTTTTGCCAAAAGTCTCTCATGAGGGACCTTGTCAAAGGCTTTCTGAAAGTCCAGATACACAATATCAACCGACTCACCTTTGTCCACCTGTTTATTCACTCCTTCAAAAAAACATAACAGATTAGTAAGACAAGATCTTCCTTGTCTAAAGCCATGTTGGCTGTCTCCCATTAGGTCATGACTATCTATATGCTGAGTAATTTTATTCTTTATGATGGTTTCTACCATTTTTCCCGGTACTGATGTCAGGCTCACCGGTCTGTAGTTTCCCGGATCACCCCTCGAACCCTTTTTAAAAATTGGTGTTACATTGGCGATCCTCCAATCCTCAGGTATTAGAGATGATTTTAATGATAGTTCACAGATTACTGATAGCAGGTCTGCAATCTCAAATTTCAGTTCTTTCAACACCCTTGGATGTATACCATCCGGCCCAGGTGATTTGCTACTCTTCAGTTTATCTAATAGTTGTAAGACATCTTCCCGATGTATCGATATTTCCTTCAATTCTTCCACACCTTTAAATACCACTTCAGTCGTGGGTAACATCCCTACATCTTCCTCAGTAAAGACCGAAGCAAAGAATTCATTCAGTCTCTCCGCTATCGCCTTGTCGCCTCTTAGTGCTCCTTTAACCCCTTTATCATCTAATGGACCAACTGACTCTCTCACGGGTTTTTTGCTACGAATGTACTTGAAAAGGTCTTTATTTCGCGTTTTTGCTTCCGCAGCAAGCTTCTTCTCAAATTCTCTCTTTGCCTGCCTTATCAATGCCTTGCATTTGACTTGCCAGTGCTTGTGCTGTTTCCAGGTTTCATCATTTGGCTCTTTTTTCCATTTCTTGAAAGATGCTTTTTTGGCAACAACAGCCTCTCTGACCTCAGCTTTAAACCATGCTGGCAATTTTTTGGACTTCCTTCCACTTTTCTTAAAGCGTGTAATACAGCTGGTCTGGGCTTCCAAGATAGTATTTTTCAACAACACCCAAGCTTGATGTACATCTTTAACCTTTGCAACTGCTCCTTTTAGTTTTTTCTTAACTGTTTTCCTCATTCTATCATAGTCTCCCTTTCGAAAGTTAAAGGGTAGTACTGTGGATTTCCTTACTATCCCTCCTCCACTAATTAAATCAAAGGCGATCATGCTATGATCACTATTGCCAAGTGGCCCCAACACCCTTATCTCTTGCACTACATCTGGTGTTCCACTAAGGACTAGGTCTAATATTGCTTCCCCTCTGGTCGGTTCATGAACCAGCTGCTCCAAGAAGCAGTCATTTATTTCATCTAGGAACTTTATCTCCCTAGCATGTCCTGTTGTGACACTGACCCAGTCGATGCCGGGGTAATTGAAATCACCCATTATTATTACTGCACTGTAACTTTTGCTAGCTTCCTTGATTTCTTTGAGCATTTCATCATCCATTTGTTCATTCTGGCCAGGCGGACGATAGTACACCCCCACTGCCATCGCCTTCCCCTTTTTACATGGAATTTCAATCCATAGAGATTCTACAGCAAATTTTGTTTCTTGCAAAACTTTAATCCTTTCTGACTCAATGCCCTCTCTAACATAGAGCGCAACCCCTCCACCAATTTGATCAGCTCTATCATTTCGATATAGTTTGTACCCAGGTATCAGTGTCCCACTGGTTGTCCTCCTTCCACCATGTCTCTGATATTCCAATCATATCTAACCTCTCGTTTAGTGCTATATATTCTAACTCTCCCATCTTGTTTTGTAGACTTCTAGCATTTGCATACAAGCATTTTAGAGACTGTATTTTATTCATATTAATTTGGCTATTGGTAGACATGGGTAATTTGGGATCTTTAAGTTCTGTCTGCTCCATACTCGAGGGCATTTGGGCTACTTTACTCTTTTTTGGAACCTCTCTGCTTTTTGTAGTATCCTTCAAGGATACATTCTTCCGAACCATGCGCTCTTGGGCGACTGTCGGCTTTCCCCTATTATCTAGTTTAAAAGCTGCTCTATCTCCTTTTTAAAGGTTAATGCCAGCAGCCTGGTTCCATCCCGGTTAAGGTGAAGCCCATCCCTTCGGAAGAGCCCCTCCTTTCCCCAGAATGTTCCTAACAAATCCGAACCCCTCATCTCTGCACCATTGTCTCATCCACGCATTGAGACTCCGGAGCTCTGCCTGCCTATTGGGTCCTGCGCGTGGAACGGGAAGCATTTCGGAGAACGCTACCCTGGAAGTTCTGGATTTCAACTTCCTACCTAAAAGCCTAAATTTAGCTTCCAGAACCTCCCTACCACATTTTCCTATGTCATTGGTACCAACATGTACCAAGACAGCAGACTCCTCCCCAGCACTATCTAAGACCTTATCTAGGTGGCGTGTGAGGTCCGCTACCTTCGCACCAGGCAGGCATGTTACCAGGCGATCCTCACGTCCACCAGCCACCCAGCTATCTACATGCCTAATGATCGAATCACCAACTATAACTGCTGTCCTAACCCTTCCCGCATGGGCACTTGGCCCTGGAGAAACCTCCTCGGTGCGAGAGGGGTTTACATCACCTGGAGGACAGGTCCTAGTTACAGGATCACTTCCTGCCACACCAGGGTGATGCTCTCCTGTCACGTGACCTCTCTCCTCCATGGCAACAGGGATGCTGCCAGACTGGAGGTGGGACTTCAGGACTATATCCCTTTAGGTCTCGTCTATGTACCTCTCTGTCTGTCTTATGTTTTCCAAGTCTGCTACTCTAGCCTCTAGAGAACGGACTCGTTCCCTGAGAGCAGAGAGCTCCTTGCACCTAGTGCACACGTAAGACCTCTCACCAGCTGGGAGAAAATCATACATGTGACACTCAATGCAAAAGACTGGAAAGCCCACATCCCGCTGCTGGACTGCTGTCTGCATCTTAGTTTTAAGTTTGTGTTTAGATCTTTAAGTTCTATATGTACTAAAGGGTGCAATGGATATTTATACCACTAAAACTGTACCTAAGAAGTTTAATATACCTTGTTCACCTGAAGCTTAATTAATCTCAGGTCCTTGGTGTATGACTGATTTGGGTAATGAGCTTCACCTGAGAGCACCTCCTGTCTTTTAAGTTGTGCAAGTACCTATAAAGCTGTGATTTTCCCAGGAGAGGGTGGGTGTGGGGAGGGAGGGAGGGATATAACACTTATTAAAAAAGGGCTGCTACACAGTACCTTGTCCTGTGCTGCTGAGGAAAACTATATTCTGATTTGATTTAAATTATAGCTCTTTGCTGCTACTAGGCTCTAACCTATTATGAAATTTAAACTACAAGCTCTCTACTGGATTCTAAATTTAACCAGAAAGCTCTCTTCTGTGTTTTAATTTGAAACTAAAAGTACTTTGCTGATGCTAGGCCCTGAGTGACTATGAAATTTAAACTACAGCTGTCTACTGGGTATGAAAGGTAACCAGAAAGTTCTCTTCTGTGTTTTTAAATTGAATCTTAAACTGTTGCTACTAGGCCCTGACTGATTTAACAAAAAAAAAATAGTGGGTTCACAGATTAATTAGCTTTAAAAGAAAAAAAAATTCCTTTCAGAAAAATTCCCAGAAGTATATACTCACAATTTCAGATTTCTCTCCAGAAGTAACAGCCCCCCTTTCCAGTCCTTCAATTCTTAAATTGCACAGAAAAGCAGAGAAGCTAAAACCAGAGGAGAAAGAGAAGTAATAATGGAACTCAACAGAAATGTCCAATTTGCAGCAAGACAAGACAAAAAAGTAGTACTACTACGATGTATGCAAGGAAATAGATTCAGAAATCATAGGAAGAACAAGCTCAGCTTTACCAAAGCTATGAGACTTAAAGAGAATCGCGAGGCCGCGGGCATGGTCCCGGCGGCCGGCTTTAACTGGGCGCGCGGCCCGGGCGGGGCGCGCGAGTGTGTCGTTTGAATTGATTGGCTCCCGTCGGTCGCGGCCATATGGGAGCCAATCGATGAGGCTATTGTTGGGTGGTGGGGGGAGAATACCGGCCGGCAGCCTCCGCGTGTTCAGTTGGTGCGGAGGCTGCGTTCCAGGTGCCAGCGTCCCTCCCTCCCTCCCTGTCTTTGGACGGTGGGGGTATGGGGTGTTGCAGCTTGGGGGGGTGTGGGATCCTGGAGGTTTCTGGGGTCTGGAGCCGCAGGCTACATTTGGTCAGGGGCAGCATGCCCCTGACCCGGTCAAACCTCGGCCGACTTTTGCTAATAGCATGGCGAAGTCGGGAAGAGGGGCATGGCAACTTGCCGGGTGGCAAGTTATAGCATTAGCGGTGGCGGGCACTTTGCTAAGGTACGGCTGGTGCAGCCGGGTGCTGCTAATGGGGGCTAGGAAGTTTGATGTTGGTTTGTTTTAATTGTTGATGGTTAATAAAAGCTGCGACCAGTTGTGTTCCATGAAGTTATGGTGTGATGTCTTTTGTTGGGGGGGGGTTGGATGGGTCAGCGGGGGGGGGGAAGGGGGGGGCCCAAAGCGCCGGGTCCACCTGCCTCGGTTAAATTCCAGCTTTAAACTGGAATGCAAAAAGACATTCAAGGATCCATGTTGAATGATTCTGATAAGATCAAGAAAAGATGGAAAAATACACCAAGTCATTATACCATAACAATCAAGTAGATCAACAGCCATTTCAATCTGTGCTTTACAATCAGGAACCATTGTTGATGAAAGAAGAAGCCGAAGCAGCATTGAAAGCATTATCAAAGAACAGAGCGCCGGGTATTGATGGCATTCCCATTGAAGTATTACAGCAATCGGATGCAGCTGTTACAATACTTACAAGGCTCAAGAAATTTGGAAGATGACATTTTCACTTACTGGCTGGAAAAGAAAGGTGATCCAACTACTGCACCATCACCAGCAAGATTCTACTCAAGATCATCCAGTGGAGACTACAACCATAGCTGGAATGATAACTGCCCAAAGTGCAAGCAGGGCTGAGGAAAGGGCGATGAACAAGAGACATCATCATAGATGGATCCTTGAAAAGACAAAAGAATATCAAAAGAATATCTATAAGTGTTTTATTGACTATAGCAAAGCCTTCGATTGTGTAAATCATGAAAAGCTCTGTGCTACATTAAGAAGCATGGGTATACCAGAACACCTGATAGTCCTCATGCACAACCTTCACATTGATCAAGAAGAAAAGGTTCAAATGGAACAAGAAGAAAGAGAATGGTTTAAAATCAGCAAAGCTGTATAACTATCCAATTTATATGCAGAACAAATCATCAGGGAAGCAGGACTATATGAAGACAACCAAATTGTGAAGATTGGTGAGACAGTCGGCACGCCTCCCTGGTGGCCAGTGGACGCCAGGGCAGGTGGGACATAAAAATGTTATTATTAAGATAGGAGAGTCTTTTAAGGGCCAAAAGGCACTTGGGTCCTTGTAGTTTTTAGCTCCAATCTTTAAAGAAACCATTAAAGCAGAGTGGTGGGAAAAAGAAGGCTTTTATTCCCTTTACACAGTGGTTCCAATTGTTGGGTTACAACTCAAAGTAAATGTCCTTAATTCAGGTAAGAAAGAAAACTCAGGTTTTAAAGCAAAACTGTTGAATTTCACAGGAATAGCAGTGCTTAGTCCATTAAAGAATGCTCGGTTAGCAATTCAAGCAATTCACAAGTCTGGCAAAGACTCTGCTACCAGATACACAGAGTACAATCCATTTCCTGGTCTGATAATTCTCCTGCCAGTTCCACTTGCATTGGCTCATAGTCAGATATGTCTGACTCTGTATCTCTAGTTTCTTGGGAAACACCTCCAGGGGTTTTGTATATCTCTTGCAGTACTTGCCAATGTCCTTGGCCTAGCCTAGGATGTCGGCCACGTGCTGTATTAGGATTAAATGTGTTTTCTCTTCTTAGAGGTTTTATAGCAGCTTTACCATAGTCTAACATTTATAGCTTTCTTCATAGGCATATATTTATCATACCTTGTATTGCAGGAACAAGCAGGTAAATGGCTTTCTTCAATTGCTTGCCTCTCACAGTCAGCAGCTTGATGAAATCCTTTTCTTTGAAAGTTTCGTTTACCTTGCAGCCTTTGAACCCATTCTCCTGGTAAGCGCCTGCTTCTGCATAAGCCCAGCTCCTGGCTTTCCTGCTCAGCGTGGCTTAGCTTCTCCAACTGATTCTCCTTTGGCTTCTGCTTGCAATTAGTACAGTGCTTTTGCCTCTTCGGGCAAACAGCTCTCTCTCTATCTTGAGCTGGTCCCTCCTTAGGTCCTTCCTCAGCTCCTGGTGAGTCACCTCTCACTCCTGGTGATCCTCTAGCTCCGGAGAAATCAGGTTTCCACTTCAACCTCTCTCCTCTCCAGTCTTCCACTCTCCCCTTATAAAGCACTCCTGCCTTTGAGGATTGGGAGCTGGTTGTCAGTTCCTCGTGACCAGCTGGGCGTGGCTCTTCAGTCTCTCTGAATGCCCTCCTGCTCCCTCTAGCTGGTTCCTGCGAATATTGCAACTTGTGCACATCTTTTTTTTCTCTGAAAAACAGCTTCTTTTTTCTCCTCTGGGCTTTCATCAGCCCTCGCTGCATTACAAGACTCATCAACAACCTTCTCTGTGCTGATGATACCATGTTACTGGCTGGAAGTGAAGATGATCTAAAATATCCGATTATCAAGATCAAGAAACACATTCTTAAAATAAGCCTGAATCTTAATGTGAAAAGACAAAGACTGTATCAACTAGTAAAATCTTGATAGAGAATAATGGGCCCGTAGCCGCATAGCCATGCCCCCAACCCTCTAACCTGGATATATCCTTCCACAGTGACAGAAGTAAATATCCAAGATTTGCCGCACAGCCTGGAAGCCACTGAGCCTAACCGGGCAGCAATGATTTTCCCTGCTGCCCGGTTAGCCCTCCCTTCTCTCCTGCCCCCTGCAGCACTCCTTGTGCGACAGACTTACTTTATCCTGTTTGCCTCTCTGCTTCCACTCCGGACTCAGCAATGCCTGGGCCAAAGTTGGCTGTGTCAGTGCCACTGAATTTCCTGGATAAAGAGAATAACATGGTTACTCCCTTTGAATATCAGACCCCTGACGTTTAAGCAAAGTTTAAGAGACTTAGGCCTTCTGAGGGAAAAAAAGGATTTCATTATTGCCATTGAAATATATGGGGTGAAGGAAAGTTTTGATTCCGTGCAGGCCACAATATCGAAATCATTCTTCTTTCCTTCCTAAATGAACTTTATGTCGCACACTTTCATGGTAATATTTCCCTGGCTGTTTCCCTAGATCTCTCTTCCACCTTTGACTTAATCAACCACGCTACCCTTCTCTCACACCTTAACAATTCTGGGATTCGTGGTACTGTCCTGCATTGGTTTATTCTTTTATCACACTACTCCTGTTACAATTGATCTGTCGCCTCTTAATGACTGTCTCACACATATTTCCACTTGGATCTCAACTAACTATTTACACCTTAACCCCTCTAAATTGGCAGCCATGTGGTTCTCATTTAGTACCCGCTGTCCCTCCATAGCACCTCTTCTCAATTATGCCCCCATCCCTTTCTTCCCTCCGCTACTAGGCATCACTTTGAATTCAGCACTCATATTCCAAGAGCATTTGTCCTTCCTCATTCATCGCTTCTTCTGTTCACTATGTCAGATCAGAACAGTTCAACCATTTCTTTCCCCTTCCTCAGTCACTACCCTCCTATTGTCCTTAGTAATGAATAGATTGGACTACTGCAATGTTGCTTTGGCAGGCCTGCCTCAGCATCAATTGCAGCGCCTACAACTGCTGCAAAATACTGCGGCATGCATTATCACACATGCCAGGTGTTCAGATCACATCACTCCTCTTCTCATTCACCTCCATTGGCATCCCTTCCATCTTAGAATTCAATATAAAATTTTGATCATGACACACAAAATTCTTAATATTTCCAGCCTCCAGTATCTGGCTAACCTTATACGTTTACATACCCCTTACCACCAGCTCCGTTCTATTCATGTTAATTGGTTATTCCTACCTTTGCCGTCACAAGCTCACCTATAACTTACTCGTCATGCTGCCTTCTTTTTCATTGGTCCCACACTCTGGAACTCCCTGCCGTCCACACTCCGCCTTGAACCTTCCTACCAGTAATTCAAAGCATAACTAAAACCCACCTATTTCACCAAGCCTTTAACATTCCATTTATTGATCCACATTAGTCCCCACTATCCTACCTATCCTGTTGCTCTTCCCTAGCTGCTGTCTTGGCTATCCTTTTCCATTTCTCAGCTTTGCAGCATTGTTGTTAATATTGTAAATAATGGCCTGGGTCGTATAGCAAATGTGAAATAAAGATAAAGATAGTATACAATGAAAGATAGAACTGAATCCTTAACCAGGACTGGAGTCTTTCGAATGCAAGTTTGAAATGGGAGTGGGAGATTTCTGAGGACTGAGGATTAGTCTATCACAGGCGCTCTCAACCAAGGCCTGGGGACGCCCCTAACCAGTCAAGGTTTTAGGATAACCACGATAAAGATGCATGATAAAGATTTCCATACAATGGAGGTAGTGCATGTGCATCTGTCTCATGCACATTCATTGTGGTTATCTTGAAAACTTGACTGGCCATGTATGTCCCAAGGACTTAGTTAAGAACCAATGGTCTATGAGATTCGATCCAAGTAGCAATCTTGTCCAGACTATGCTGTAGACTGTGTAGAAATTTCCGGTCCCAGCTTTCATGAACTATCAGAAGCTGAATATTATTCACATAAAATAAGCACTGAATCAGTGTAGCTAAGGGTAAAATTATAATAAAATGCAGGCTAATACAGACCCTTGGGATTCAAGGTATCATGATGGGTATATTGCAGACACAGAGTCATGTCATCTGACTAAGTAAGAACAAAGCCAGTTAAGAGCTGCATCTGTGAAACCAGCTTGTTCTAGACATGCCAGCATAAAATAATGGTCAATAAATAAAAGGACGTGGGCAGGGTCCTGGCGGACGCCTGTAACTGGGTGCGTGGCCCGGTGCAGGGACCCTGCACATGTCCGTCAGCGGGGGCGTCAGCGTCAAGGATGCAAATGGCATCATTTGAATTCATTGACTCCGCCCGCGGGGATGAGCACAGGGGAGTCAATGAGAGGGGAGCAGGAGCTTGTGGAGCCAGGCGTCTATCAGTGCACTGGCTCACAAGCATTTGGAGGCATCGGGGCTGGCGTGCGGCAAGCAGAGTCATCCAGGAGGAGATTGTTGGTGTTTGTTTGGGGCCGAAGAGGCGGCGAGTCTGCAGGTGCCAGTGGGGTGGTGGTGCTGCGCTTTCAGCAGGGGGGGGGGGGGGTTGTCCTGAGCGGTTGGTGCTGAAGCAGGCCCAGACTTTTCGGCAGTGATGGGAGGAGCGGTTGGAGCTATGGGCGCGAATTTGCTGAATTCCTTTCAAGACAAGTTGGGATAGCAGGATATAAAAAAATTTAAAAAAAAGAAGAAGTGGCAGGTTAGGTGGTTTAGACTTGGCCCCGGGATTACAGGGAACGGGATCTTCCCTTAGTACCTCTGGTACTTCGGAGAAACTTCCTAGCTCTGCATTAGCATTAAAAAAACAAAACAAAAGGGCAGACCTGGGGGGCTTAGCTTGGTGGGGACTCCTGAGCATGAATATCCTCATTAGTGCATCAGGTACTTGTGAGGAAGTAACTTAACCCTGCATGGTATAAAAAAAAAAAAGGGGGAAAGAAAAAGTTCCAGGCCCAGAAAGTACATATTGTCTGAAGCTTGGGCCTATAGCAGTTGGCGTGGCACGAGAGATGCCTGCTGGAAGGGGACACCACAGCAGGGTATGGGGACTTAGCAGGGCAGGGGGAGGGGGCTAGGGCCCGGCGGGCCAGCCCTCCCCGAAGGGATGTGGCAGATCATGGTGGGAGTGGTGTGGGGGATGTGGAGAGGCCAGAGGGACTGAGGTGCCGGTTGGGGCATGGGTCCCAGCATTGGGAGCTAGAAAAACTAAGGGGCCTTTAAGAGAGCATGGGGGGGTCTCAAGCTGCGCATAGGCCTACGGGGGGTCTCAGGGCTAGGGGGCAGAGCACTGGGGGGCAGCCACTGACTGGGCCCAGTGGGGTGGCGGAGGAGATTAATGCCTCACGGGGAGTGGAACAAGGTACTACCAGTAACTCAGAATGAGGTGGCTTTGATCAACAGCTCCGGGAGGTTACCCCTTCCAGTTTTGGATATGACAGGGGTTGCGGCGACAGTGCTGTTCCAGTGCAGCGGGCCCCTGGTGTTATGGGTGGAGGTGCTGCATCCCCGGTAGGTTGGCAAGCAGCTCAGATGGAATATGGGTCGGCTGGGGGGGGCAGGCTGCATAGAATCATTGGATGGGAGGGTGACAAGGCCTGTCCAGGGCCGATTGGGTAGGTGCTTGGCAACAAGCTTGGTCTCCTGCCGTTTCCCCCTCCCCCCCCCCCCCCCCCAGTTTTTCCTTTTCGGTCTCCACAGGGTCCGGTACTGAATTCACAGCCAATGGTTAACGGAATTGGTGGTCAAACGAGGGTAGTGAATATGGATGTAGGACCGTCTGCTGAGGGGATGGCCGCAAGAGGAGATGGGTTGTTACCGCAGAATGAGGATCTCCAATTGTCGGTGCTTCCTGCAGCAGCTCAAGTGGCAACGGAGATTTCAGCATCAGGTGAGTTGCATGTGGCCCCAGGAAAGGCTGCTGAGCAGAGTAGCGTGTGGGAGAAAAGGGGAGAAAAAGCGTGCAGAAAAAAAGAAGCATTCTGGTCAGGGGCATCACGGTTCGGAATCGTCTTCATCATTGTCCTCTGATTCTTCGTCAGCGTCATCGGGTGCCGAGGAGGGGAAGCAAAGGGCGAGTGGCAGTCTGGCAATGGGGGGCAGGCATGGGGGGGGAGGGGAACGTCTACTGTGGCGTCTTTTTCGGAGTTATGGGAGGGGATCCCAAGGAAGTTGCGATGCAAGATTAGGAAGCTGCGATACATAGATATTTTCCGCTTGCTTGAGGGTAGAAAGAGGTCAGGTGAGAGTAAGAAACATAGAAACATGATGACAGAAAAAGACCACATAGTCTATCTAGTCTGTCCTTCCATAACAACATAGAAACATAGAAACATGATGACACAAAAAGACCACAAGAAAAAACGTAAGGAGGATGAGAAGGCGGGCCGGCTGAGGAAGGTATCTCATAATGTCGTGAACTGGATGAGAGCTTTCTTGCGTTTGGCAAGTGTTTGGGGACATCATTATCCGGAGCAGTATGGGATGTTGATGGCGTACGCAGACTCGATTTTAGAAGCGTCAGACTCATGAGGGGTGGGCTTGGTTAAATTACGATGAGAAGTTTTGAGATAAAATGGAAGAGAACAAACTGTTAACATGGGGCACGAAGGACATTAACCTTTGGCTGACGCAGATGTCGGTCAGGGCAAGTACGGGGGAGGAGGTGGGGGAAACGTTAGCCCTCGGGTCAATGCAGGCATGAGTCATTCCTTTCACGCTGGAGGGACCGTGTTGCAACCGAGATCGGTTATAGGTGGAGTGGGGTACGTGTGCTGGAGGTTTAATAAGTCCTCGTGCCCATTCCCAGACTGCAAGTTCAGTCATGTGTGCTCAGTATGTAGCGGGGCACACTCGGCAGCAAAATGTATTAAAAAAGGAGCCGCTATGCCCCCTCTGCCTACCCCCAAGCAATAGTCTGGGTTTTGGCCTGGCACCCTCGCCGATACGGGTGGAGGTTTTATGTAATTGGCTATGCCACTACCTGAAGCAGGAGGACAAGGAAGTTTTGAAGTTCAGTTTTCAGTTCGGTTTTGTTATACCAGTTCAGGGAATTGTGGAGGCCTCGTCGGCAAGAAATTCCCCCTCGGTCCGGCAATTAGTGTCCATGGTTCGGAAGAAATTGGCAGTTGAGTTGACTTTAAGCAGAATTGCGGGTCCATTTATATCACCCCCTTATCAGAATTTTGTGGTATCACCGTTAGGAATCATACCAAAAAAAGAACCGGGCAAGTTCAAGTTGATACATAATTTGTCATTTCCTGAGAGGGCATCGGTGAATGATCACATCCCTCAGGAGCTGTGTTTGGTGTGCTACGCTTCATTTGACAAGGCGATAGATTTAGTTAGGAAAGCATTGATGGCAAAAGTGGATATTGAATCGGCCTTCCACTTGTTGCCGGTGCACCCGTCTGCTTTTCATTTGTTGGGTTTCCATTTTGAGAAGGAATTTTATTTTGATAAGTGCATGCCGATGGGATGTTCAGTTTCTTGTGCTTACTTTGAAAAATTTAGTATCTTCCTACAGTGGGCCTTAGTGCGGAGGGTAGGCTGGAAGGATGTGGTGCATTACCTTGACGATTTTTTGTTTATAGGAGCTGCGCAGTCAGATGGGTGTAGTGGGCTTTTAGAAGGTTTTGTGAAGCTGGCACGAGAATTGGATGTGCCTTTAGCTGAAGGCAAGACCGAGAGCCCAGCAATGTCAATTACCCTCTTGGGTGTAGAGTTGGATTCTGAGCAAATGGTGGCGCGGCTTCCAATAGAGAACGTAGTGAGATTGCGGGTGTTGGTAGCTAATGTCTTGGCTTCAACAAAATTAATGTTGAGGGAAATGCAGGCTTTAATAGGATCGCTGAATTTCGCTTGCAGGGTAATCCTTATGGGTCGGGTATTGCTGTGGTAGTTAGCTGCGTCAACTGCGGGGGTTCGTAAGCCACATCATCGCATTAGGGTTTCCAGAGTGATGCGAGAGGATTTGCGGGTTTGGGACATCTTTTTGAGAGACTTTAAACGGGATTTCAGTAATGATGGAGGCAGAGATAACTATGGAAGGTTTGCAGCTTTATACGGTTGCAGCGGGAGGTATAGGTTTGGGATTTTGGGAGGGCGTGGTGTGCTGATAGGTGGCCGCAGGCATGGTGCGAATCTGGGTTTGTCAGCAATATCACATTCCTGGAACTGTTTCCCATTCTGGTTGCGTTGGAATTGTGGCCTGATAGGCTGCGCAACCTCTGAGTAGTCTGATGGTGTGATAATGAAGCAGTGGTCTGCGTAATTAATTATTACACACCACGCTGTGTTCAGGTTGCGTCATTAATGCGGGAGGTGGTCTTGGCATGTTTGCGCCTGAATGTGTTATTGAAGGCACGGCATATTCTGGAGCATACTAATGTGAATGCTGATGCTCTTTCCCGTTTACAGTGGGACCGTTTTCGGAGGCTGGCACCAGAAGCGGATGCAGAAGGATTCGTGGTCCCCTGGAGCTTATGGAAAGCAGAAGAAGGACTACTTTTATTAAATAAAAACTTAAGCCACTGGCCCGACACATAGTCAAAACATATAAAGCCTGGAAAAAGAAGTTAGCTTAAATAACCAATAACCTTAAACTTTTGTTTTTCTGTCGGCGTCCACCGACAGCAATGAGTGAACATGCCTCCCGACTGACTAACAGAGTACTTTCTGCCCCTATTGTGGATCATTGCCTCCAACACCATCATTCTTTTGCCGATTTACGATGGCGCGTGATTGATTCTATCCCTCTGGATCCCCGGGGAGGGGATCGTGAGCAGCGGCTTCAACAGCGTGAGCAACGTTGGATTTTCCAGCTTCAAACTGTGTTTCCTACGGGACTCAACCTGGAATGCGATTGGTGGAGTCTCCTTTAGGTTTCTCCTCCTCCCTGAGCACATTTTGACGTCATCCCGTTGTCGTGGATGACGCTTTTCAGCAGCCACTTGGATTTCGTTTGTGATTTTAAAGGACCTGGTTTACCTGGCGTTTTTTAGGGCGAGTGCATTCTTGGGAACAGCTTGATACAGAGTCCCTTCGGGGCTCGAAACATGCATGTCGCTGATTCACCTTCTTGCTGCCCCCTTCGCCAGCTCTCAGCTAAGTGATGTTTTCACTCTATGTAGTTTTGATATTTTGATGTATCTAATAAAGCAATAAAAGGTCTCTGCCGACAACGAGTGGGGAGGTTTTTCCTCTCCCCATCTCAGGTCGGTGGACGCCGACAGAAAAACAAAAGTTTAAGGTTATTGGTTATTTAAGCTAACTTCTTTTTCCAGGCTTTATATGTTTTGACTTTTTGTTACATTGTTCCCTTTTGGGGTGTCATCACATTGTTGGAGGTTTTGTGTTTTGACTGGCCCGACACAGGCTGTGTTTCGTTCTGCCTTCATCAGGGGCTAAAGATGGCTTAACTCAATGTAGTCTCTCACATACACAATACCTATGTGATCCAATTCAGAGTAGTGTGATATATATTCCTCTGCAGATGAGCAATAAGGAATAGCATATATCACATTACTCTGAATTGGATCACGTAGGTATTGTGTATTGTGATAAGGAAGCTTATCATAGCTCAGGAAGGAGCTATAGAAAAGGTGAAGTGACTCTGAACAAGCAACCTGTCAGTTCTGGTAGAAATAAGAAAACAGAATTTTCCCATAAAAGACTACCAGTCCCAGAATGCACCAGGTTTCCAGCAGCCATTAGAGGAGCTGAAGGGGGGAAACGTGTGTTCAATCAGGAGGGCTATGAGGTAATCCCTAAGCACTCATCTCAAAGGGCAGGGCCTGATTCAGCACAGCTGCGCTGTGTTAGGGAGGAGCACTCATCTAAGCAGAATAAAGGTAGAGTTTATTCTACAGATCATCATCTTCATGATCACCTTGGATATCCAGAGAATTATCCTCAGTTTCATCTGAAGGATTATCAAAAGCAGAAGCCAAACCGGATGGACAGAGAGGGAAAGAAACCCTTTGGAAGAAAGAGGAGAAAAGCCTTTGGGAGGTCTAAAGGAGTTCATAGCAGTACGTATACTGGAAGGCATTCCAAGGGCCAGCATATACCATTGGACTGGGGAAAGCCAGAGGAATGGTGCTGCAGAGCTAGGAATCTCCAGACGGTACCTGTGAGGGAGACTTCTGCACGTGGAAGGGACCCTAAGACCCGTGCCAGAAGGTATGTGAAGAGAGATCCAGTGTCCAGGGATCTGGATTGGAAGGCTGGAATAAGAACTGGACTACATACTGGCCAGGCTATATAGAGAGGAACTCTAGCAGCAATGGAAGCTCAGATATGAACACTGATCTATGCCCTAGCCATAACCTCAGTGAAAGACAGCAGGGAAACAAGTATTCTCCTGAAAGTGCTCCATTGGGAGATTCATCTGTGCCAATCCATGATATTGAACCCATGCTTGTTGAAGAAGAGGGGGTGATAGCAGATGAAGAATGTGTTTACATGGACTGCTCTCTGTCTAAACTCCTTTGGTGATTTTCTGTTATAAAGTACAGCAACCATCACAAAGAAATACAAACTTGTTCTTTAAACTACTCAGAAAAGCTCCTGAGTAGGATTTTTAGCCACGCAGTAGAAAGCAAGCCAGCTAAGGGGTTTCAGCTGGGGTAACTGCTAGCAATTGAGCCTTACCTAATTGCTTGTGAGCTCTGAGAGAATCACTTCTGAATCTATGTGGGAAGATATAAGAAGTTTACCTGAAAAGAACAGGTTTTTTTCCTTTCTTTGTGGCTTTTGGTTTGTTGTTTGATACATGCTAAGAGAATATTAGCTAAAGCCTACAGAAAAGACCAGTTTGTTACCAACCAGGTCTTATTTCTTTTGCTTTGATTGCCTGACAAGTTCAAATTTTGTTTTCTTGATTTTGTTTTTCCAAGTTTAACACTGAAAGCAAGTAACCTGATTTATGTGCTACCAAGCATATCTGTGTTGGGAGAAATAACCCCATAAATAAATATCTTATTAGCTTTACCCAAAAGCACAACTAATTATTGTGAGCAGCTGTGTCTGGTGTGAATGAACTGCATTGCCCACAATCCCTTGCAAATCATATAGATATATGCACTTGCCAAGACTGTGAAGATTCTCACCCAGGCAGCCGTCTGACAGTATGTGAGAGACTACATTGAGTTAAGCCATCTTTAGCCCCTGATGAAGGCAGAACGAAACACAGCCTGTGTCAGGCCAGTGGCTTAAGTTTATTTAATAAAAGTAGTCCTTCTCCTGCTTTCCACGTTTCTTGGACTGGATCATTTGTTTGCACGTGGATTTGTGCTGTTTTGTTGGTGGGCTTATGGAACTGTGGCCACCGGAGATGACGAACCTGCTGCGGAGTTCGGTGTCAAAAGGGACATGGTCTGCATATTGGCGAGGTTGTGAGAAAGTTGTGGAATTCCTGGAAGCGCGAGGGTGGCGGTCGGGTGCAGTGTCCGATCATTTAATAGGGCAATATATTATTTGGGCCAAAGAAAGTGGGCTTGCACGATCATCGGTGTGTAACCATTTGGCGGGTTTTGCATTTTTTGAGAGAGCGGTAGGATGGTCCCCCTCAGCGGGAGGATTCTTTGCCCGATGGCTGCTGCAAGGATGGGAGCAGGCGAGGCCGACTACACGTGACTATAGGCGACCGGTTACGTACGAATTGCTGTTACAGCTATGCGAGGCATTATCTAAGGTGGCGGTGTCACTCTATGAAGCCACACTATTCCAGGCAGTTTTTAGTCTGGCATTTTTTTGCGCCTTCCGTGTGGGGGAATTGGTAGCTAACTCTAGTAAGTCGGGAGTGGGTTTCAGTTTGCAGCGAAAGGATGTATGAGTTGAGGGAGGACAATTGCGAGTCCTGCTAGTGAAATCAAAGACAGATCAACGAGGAAGAGGTTTGTTGGTCATCCTGAAGGAGATTGTTGGTCAGTTAACATGCCCCGTAGCTGCAGTGAGGAACTACTTAAGATTGCGCCCAGTGGTGGAGGGAAGGCTGTTCATCCATAAAGATGCAAGGCTTTTGATGCGTTTCCAAGTGTCTGCAGTGCTATGGATGGTGTGCAGCAGATAGGCAAAGACCAGAGTCTTTGTGGCGCATTCATTTCGCACTGGTGCTGCTACCAGTGCGGCGGCAGTGGGGCTGTCAGACCGACAGATAAAAAGTATTGGCAGATGGCGGTCTTGGGTGTTCATGGGTTATGTTCGTCTGAAGTGCACACGAAGAACAGCTATCTTTGATATTAACTCTTATTTTCTTTTGCAGATGGGGGGCGGAGTGTTCAGGGATGTTGGATGATGGGTCATTCCTTCATGTACTGGGCTGGTCAGCGAGCAGCGGTGTGGCCTATCGAGCTTAACCTGGGACTCAATACTGCTTTGGTGTCAGTTTAATGGCTGGGTGAGCGCTGTCTCTGATGGACACAGCTGATGCCTTTGCTTAGACACCATGAGTGAATGCAGAACCAGCCAACGTTTATACTGTTGCATTGGGGGGGGGCAACGATTTAGTGTCATGGACATGCAAGCAGCTGATCAGAGCAGCAAAGAGGGACCTGGCTGTGGTGCTGAGAATGTTTCAAGGGGTAGTTTTAATATGGTCTGACATCATTCCAAGGCCTGCATGCTGGGATCAGTGACGCTGGTCGCGAGGGCTGACAAAAATTAATCGTCAGATAGGACGGTGGGTATGTGAGCAGGGAGGTTATCAGGTCAAGCACGCATGGGTTGAGATCTAATGTGCAGGGTTATATCAGAAGGATGGGGTGCACCTGTCCCCTGTGGGTGTGGATTTGCTGTTGAATGATTGGCAGGAGGCCTTGGAATGCGTAGTTCAGGGTGAGGCTCGCTGGTCGCAGCTTAATAGTGGGGGGGGGGGGCGGCACAGGGACTTTAACTTACCTGTGCAGGTGGCGGGATCCCGGAGGTTTCGAGGGCTCAGAGTCTTAGGCTATACTTGGGCGGGGGCGGAGTGCCCACGACCCAGACAACCCCTGGCAGACTTTTGCTACTGACATGGCGAAGTCAGGAAGGGGTGGCATGTTTGCCGAAGGCTTGACCACGGCAGAAGCAAGGCGAGGTCACCTTGCTAATTGTATGGCTGGTGAGGCATCGCTCCGCTGTTTGGTTTGTTAGAATCTTGTTATGGTTAGTAATGTTTAATATGTTATAAAGGAAATAAAGCTGTGATCGGTTGATTCCAAGAGCGACTCTGTGTTAAGTTTGTGGGAAAAAAGGTCAGAAGTACTATGGGGGGGGGGGGGGTTGTTGGTTGGTGGGTGAAGCACTGGGACCGACTACCCGGTTACATCAGGTCAAGCTGGACTACCAGGGCATTTATCTTGATAGCCAACAATCTCATGCAGCATTGATAACAATGCTGTTTCTGTGCTGTAATAACAGCAAAACCCTGATGAATATGGCAGGCTGTAGCCTAGTCTTGCTTGCCCACATTTAGGTGTTAGCTATGATAGATGTTAGAATTTATATCTCCGTGGTATTTAAGTCTTTGAGGTATCAGGCGCACAAGAACATTACAGAGAGTTCTTACAGATGCTATTGAAAAGGGCACCTGTCATTCTGGAATGAAACAGTAGAGAATAAGCCCCCAACCAAGAAATCTGTTAGGATTTTTTTATGGTGGGGGGTTAGTTGTTTAAGAGAAAAAAAGACTAATTGTTTATAGAAAAAAAATAGCATATTTTATGCAGTGAAGAGAGTTGAGAAATTGACTGTCGAAAAGACAAACTTAGTCTAGTAATTCTTTGGCTTCATTATTTTACTGCACAATTGAAACAAATACCAAATGGGACGCAAATTAATTCAGCACAAAGGCAGAACAAAGCTGCTCTATTTGCAATGCAAATACCATTTCGAAAATTCATTATCACTTGGTTTTCAAACCGTCTTCTTTAATGGAAAAGCAAAACAATACCCTCCCTCTGCACAAAAAAAAAATCAAATAGAAATGTTTCGCAAGCAGCTCTGTCTGACAGCTCCGTGTTATCTGAGCAGCGCAATATGGACTTTCAAAATGGTGCGACTTTATGGCTAGCTCTGCCACCACTGCCCGCCCATGTGCAGGACAATTTTTATAGCAAGGTGCCTAGGTTAAGGCAGCCAAAATGCAACTATTTGAAGGCTATTTATGACTGGAGGGTTCCTATTTGTGTTTATAAAATACTAGCGTAAGTGAAAGAGATCAGACCTTAACTTCAGGTGTGGGAATTTGCACTTGCTCTGTAGCGAGTAAAGATTGCAAGTACGTACGTAGATTAAGCAATGTTATAATCAACACGCATACTTATAAACTCTGCTCACGGTCCTCCCAAACCTCACCCCCAGCTTTGCCTACTAGTAAAGTATGCACCTTCATATCAACACACATAAGCCGGGACCTGTCAATGCAGTTCTTGAAGGACCTGGATCTACTGCTAAGTAGATAATCTACTGCTTTTAGCATATCTTCCAGCTTTTTCTGCATCATCATGTAATATATGCCTTGGTAATGCAATATCGTGCGGCTGTATATGTTGTTGTTGTTAAGTGCCGTCGAGTCGGAGTCGACTCATGGCGACCCTCTGGATAGCTATCCTAAATTGTGTTCGGTCTTCAGTCAGGCGGCTCATTGTTGACAGACTGGTACCCGTAGCTGCTGTTATTGTATCGATCCATCTCATTGCTGGCCTTCCTCTTTTGCGTTGACCTTCTATCTTGCCAAGCATGATGTCTTTCTCTAATGATCTCTCTCTTCGCATGATGAGTCCAAAGTATGAAAGTCGAAGTCTTGTCACCTGAGCTTCTAAAGAAAGCTTAGGTTTGATCTCCCCTAGTACCGACTGGTTTGTTCTTCGGGCAGTCCATGGTATACACAGTATTCGCCACCAGCACCATAATTCAAAGACATCAATTTTCTTCCTGTCTGTCTTTTTCACTGTCCAGCTTTCACATCCATATGATGTTATTGAAAATACCATGGCTTGAACAAGTCGAATCTTTGTATGGAGAGAGACATCTCTGCTCTTGAGAATCTTATCTAGGTCTTTCATAGCCATTCTGCCAAGAGTAATGCGTCGTTTGATTTCTTGACTGCTTGTTGCTTCTTTATTGATAGTTGATCCAAGTAGGTTAAAGTTGTTCACAATTTCAATTTCTTCTCCTTCAACGATGAACCTTTTGATTATGCCAGTTGTCATGATCTTTATCTTCTTTACATTAAGGTGCAGGCCCATTTTGAGACTATGTTCTTTGATTGTGAGAAGCAAATGTTTCAGATCATCTTCACTTTCAGCCAGTAATGTAGTATCATCAGCATAGCGAAGGTTGTTGATGAGTCTTCCACCAATCTTCACACCTCTGTTGTCTTCATACAATCCTGCTTCTCTGATGATTTGTTCTGCATATAAATTAAACAGGTAGGGGGAAAGTATGCAGCCTTGTCTTACACCTTTGCATATTTTAAACCATTCTGTTTCTCCTTGTTCCGTTCGAACTGTTGCTTCTTGATCAATGTACAGATTGCGCAAGAGAACGATCAGGTGTTCTGGTATACCCATGCTTCTTAATGTGGCCCAGAGTTTCTCATGGTTTACACAGTCAAAAGCCTTGCTATAGTCGATAAAGCACAAATAGATATCCTTTTGGTATTCTTTAGTCTTTTCAAGGATCCATCTCACATCCGCAATGATGTCTCTCGTTCCTCACCCTTTCCTGAACCCTGCTTGCACCTCAGGTCGTTCTTGTTCCAGGTATGGTTGTAGTCTCTTTTGAATAATCTTCAGTAGAATCTTGCTGGCATGTGGGATCAGAGCGATTGTTCGATAATTTCCACAGCCAGTTGGATCACCTTTCTTTAGTATTGGTATAAACACAGATCTTTTCCAGTCAGTTGGCCATGATGTTGTCTTCCATATTTCTTGGCAGAGCCTTGTAAGTATGGTAACAGCTGCATCAGATTGCTGCAATACTTCTATAGGAATGCCATCGATGCTGGGTGCTTTGTTCTTTGATAAGGCTTTCAATGCTGCTTCAACTTCTTCTTTCATCACCAATGGTTCCCGATCATAAGGTACAGGTTGAAACGGCTGTTGGTCCACTTGATCTTTATCATATAAAAACTCTGTATATTCCTTCCACCTTTTCTTGATCTTCTCAGCATCATTCAACATAGAACCTTGAGCATCTTGTAACATTCCAATTCGAGGCTGGAACTTTTTCTTTAACTCTCGTAGCTTTAGGAAAGCTGATCTTGTTCTTCCTCTAATAGTTTCTGCTTCTATTTCCTTGCAAGTGTCATTGTAGTACTTTTCCTTGTCCTGTCTTGCTGCACGTTGGAAATCTCTGTTGAGTTCTATTATTGTCTTTCTTTCTCCTCTGGCTTTAGCTTCTCTGCGTTTCTGGGCAATTTTCAGAGTTTCTTCCGTCATCCATTTTGGCCGTTTTTGCTTTTTCACCTTTTGTAGAGACTTCTCGCTTTCTTCCAACACAACCTTCTTGATGTCATTCCATAACTCTTCCGGTGCTCTGTCATTTGTATCTAAAGCAGCAAATCGATTTTGCAGGCAGTCTTTAAATTCCAGTGGTATATTCTCAAGGTCATATTTTGCTGCATTCATGAGTGGTTTGCTCTTTTTCAACTTTAGCTTGAGTTTGCATACTAGTAATTGATGATCTGTACCACAGTCAGCTCCAGGTTTTGTCTTTGTTGATGTTATAGAGCTTTTCCATCGTTGACTTCCACAGATGTAGTCAATTTGATTTTTATACAATCCATTGGGTGAAGTCCATGTGTACAGTCGCCGCTTGTATTGCTGGAAGAAGGTGTTTGAGATGAATAGATCATTGGTCTTGCAGAATTCTATGAATCTTTCTCCAGCTTCATTTCTGTTGCCAAGTCCATATTTTCCAACTACTTTGCCTTCTTCTTTGTTGCCAACTTTTGCATTCCAGTCACCCCTGACTAACAGGATATCCTGTTTGCATGTTCTGTCAATTTCAGCTTGTACTTGTTCATAGAACTCTTCAATTTCATTCTCTTATGCAGCTGCTGTTGGGGCATATACTTGAATTATAGTTGTGTTGATAGGCAATCCTCGTAGATGAATAGAGATTAAGTGTTCGCTGACTGCATTGTATTTCATTACAGTTCTTGCAAGTTTCTTCTTTATTATAAATGCAACACCATTTCTTCTTTGTCTTTCATTTCCAGCATAGTAGACCATGTGATCACCTGATGCAAAATGCCCGATGCCAGTCCATTTCAGTTCTCTGACACCCAACAGATCAAGTTGCACACGTTCCATTTCATTCTTGACCACCTCCAACTTCCATTGGTTCATGCTTCGTACGTTCCATGATCCAATGTGTAAGACATCTTTACAGCTTCTGACTTTCATTTCATGCGCAGCTACATCAGCAGTCAGACTTCCCGAGGGCTTTGATCCAACCACATCATAAATGCTGGCTTTACTCTGAAAAGTCTTCAGCTCTTCCCCAGTAGCTAGTTGAGTGCCTTCCAACCTGGGGGTCTCATCTTCCAGCACCATAGCACAATTTGTTTTGTTGTAACTTGTGATAAGGAAGCTTATCATAGCTCAGGAAGGAGCTATAGAAAAGATGATGTGACTCTGAACAAGCATCCTGTCAGTTCTGGTAGAAATAAGAAAACAGAATTTTCCCATAAAAGACTACCAGTCCCAGAATGCACCAGGTTTCCAGCAGCCATTAGAGAAGCTGAAGTGGGGAAACGTGTGTTCAATCAGGAGGGCTATGAGGTAATCCCTAAGCACTCATCTCAAAGGGCAGGGCCTGATTCAGCACAGCTGCGCTGTATTAGGGAGGAGCACTCATCAAGGCAGAATAAGAATAGAGTTTGTTCTGTGATAAAGCATCAGCTTCTCCATGATCATCTTCATGATCACCTTGGATATGCAGAGAAGGATCATCAGTTTCATCTGAAGAATCAGCAGAAGCAGAAGCCAAACCGGACGGATAGAGAAGGAAAGAAACCCTCTGGAAGGAAGAGGAGAAAAGCCTTTGAGAGGTCTAGAAGAGTCCAAGGCAGTACGTATACTGGGAGGTATTCCAAGGGCCAGCATAGACCATTGGACTGGGGAAAGCCAGAGGAATGGTGCTGCAGAACAAGGAATCAACAGAGGCTACCTGTGAGGGAGACGGCTGCACGTGGAAGGGACTCTAAGACCTATGCCAGAAGGTATGTGAAGAGAGATCCAGTGTCCAGGGATCAGGACTGGAAGGCTGGACATAAGAACTGGACTACATACTGGCCAGGCTATATAGAGAGGAACTATAGCAACAATGGAAGCTCAGGTATGAACACTGATCTATGCCCTAGCTATAACCTTGAAAGACAGCAGGGAAATAAGTATTCTCCTGAAAGGGCTCCATTGAAAGATTCATCTGTGCCAATTCATGATAGTGACCTTATGCTTGTTGATGAAGAGGGAATAACAGCAGATGAAGATATTGTTTACATGGACTGCTCTCTATCCAAACTCTGTTGGTAACTTTCTGTGATAAAACACAGCAGCCATCACAAAGAAATATAAATTTGTTCTTTATTCCACTAAGAAAAGCTCCTGAAGCAGGATTTGACTCACACAGTAGAAAGCCAGCCTGCTAAAGGGTTTCAGCTGGATAACTGATAGCAATTGAGCTGCACCTAATTGCTTGTGAGCTAGGAGAGAATTACTTCTGGATCTGTGTGGAAAATAATCAGAAGTTAACCTTACAAGAACAGTTTATTTCTTTCTTTGTGGCTTTTCGTTTGTTAGAGATATGCTAAGAAAACATTAGCTAATTGCCTGACAAGTTTAAAGGTTGTTTTCCTGATTTTGATTTTTGACTTTGTTTTACCAAGTTAAACACTGCAAGCAAGTAACCTAATTTATGTGCTACCAAGCATATCTGTGCTGGGAGAAATAACCCCATAAATAAAGAAGTATCTTATTGGCTTTAACACTTGTGCACAACTAAATTATTGTCAGCAGCTGTGTCTGGTGTGAATGAACTACATTACCCACAATACCTTGCAAAAATCATATAAATATATGCATTGTCAAGACTGTGAAGATTCTCACCCAGGCAGCCGTCTGACAAACTATCCATTGGGTTTTCATGGCAAGATACAGGAGTAGATTGCCGGGCCTTTCTTCCGCGCAGTTTAAGTTTGGTGTTGTTGCCGTTGTCACAAAAATGTGATCCTCTGCCGTCAATACTATCCCATTCTGCTGCTGCCCAGATGGGTGGCTTGTCTTGGTCTGGCACCTCAGCTGAGACCTGTCCATCTTGGGAGACCCTGCCAGTAGTTAAACTGCCGATAGTTTAGCTCTCAGCATCACTGATACACGCAAGCCCTCACAGCACGACAAGCTGCAAACCAAGTGAGGGTGGCTGTATATAATATTGGTCAATTTGTAGAATGAGAATTTGATTTTGTTCTCCATGCAGCCCATGCTCTCTGTAAGGGCAAACTATTGTTTCTTTACAAAAGTGCAATAAATAGGTGTTAAAACCACAACGTGGGACAAAAGCCTTCAAAATTAATTCTTATTGAAATATTGGAAGAATTATAATTGCTGTAGCAACCCCAATTATTATGAATGCACTGTTGTGTCACCCCATAACACTAATATGAAAATATCATATTATTATTCTCTGGCAGTGCACTTTCCGAGTATTTGAGATGACTTATCCTCAGCATCTGGATCCCTGACTTGTGAGGTTGTGCAGGGCTCCATTTTGACCCCTGTACTTTCATGGCTCTTTGCCTTTGAGAAAGGGGCCTATCTTTATGCTGATGACAGCCCTGAATCAAAGGACTCTAGCTTCTTTATCCAGTTTAAATGACTGCCTGGCTCCTGCAGCTTTCTGGAGCCCCTCCAAATCAGAGGCTGTGCTGTTCTCCAGGACCGACTTGCATACTTTGCTTGTTCCCACTGTTGTCCGTTATGATACCCCAATCATGGATGTCTTCTTTGCTTTTTGTGTCACCTTTGATAACCAATTGCTATTTAAGGATTATTGTTCATATCTGATTAACTATTCTTTTTAGCCTTGAAGCATAGATTGTAAGTTCTAATGAGCAGGGACTGTCTTTTATATGTGTCTGTACAGTGTTGTGTATATAAATGATTAGTAGTATTTATTTAACCAGTTTTCGATCAAAGCAGTTTACATTATGTAATTACTACAACAGGTACTGGATATATTCCCTTGTCCCCAAAGGGCTCACAATCTATGTGTGGCAACGGAGGATTAAGTGGCTTGCCCAAGGCCACAAGGAGTGCCTATAGGACTAGAAACTCCAGTCCCTCCAGCCTGAGATTGCTGTCTCCAGGTGGGACTTGAACCCCCAGCCCTCTGGCCTGAGGTACCATATCCTAACCACTAGGCCACTCCTCCCTGATAGTAGTAGTAGTATTTGGACAAGAAAGCACTTTGTACAGTGATTCACTTTGGGGAACTGGGTATATTAAGCAGTGACAGTTAAGTTAATTCAAGTGACAAGCTGCAATCTCTTTAATAAAATCCAGACATTTAGTTTCAGAAACTGGATCTCCTGCTGAATATCCGGGTTTTATTAACCAGTTATTGTTGCTGAATATCAGGCTGGCTGTGTTTTAGCCAGTTAGCAGGTCTGTGGACTGGCTAAAATGCTTTGGAAATGCCCTTCTATATTTATTAGTAGACTTAACGATTGTAATGTACTTTAAGCGAGAAGAGGGGCGATGGGCCACACACAGCGCAACTGCAACACATCAACCACAAGGAGACCACATGTTGTTTAAGAACGGAGAAAACTGCCAGACTAATCCTCCCCTTTCAGCAAACATATCTACATATATCCCTTTGTTAAAGGAAGAAGGGTGCTCCCTGTAGCCTCAGTTTGGACAATTTCTACCTTGGCCCAATAGACCTTATCACTCCCAGCAGAGAATTAAAAGTTCTTTGTGTTCAATATATCTAAAGCCTGTTTGTATGTAGGACTTGACATGTAAACTTTGGAAAAAAAATATGTATGCAATTTTTAGCCTATGATCCTAGCACGCTTCCTTTGGGTACAGTAAATAACGCTGACAGATTA
Organism: Ichthyophis bannanicus; assembly: GCA_033557465.1. NCBI lineage: Eukaryota > Metazoa > Chordata > Amphibia > Gymnophiona > Ichthyophiidae > Ichthyophis > Ichthyophis bannanicus. The sequence goes on along the minus strand of CM066049.1, from coordinate 108,623,953 downwards.
TTCATTAAGACAAACAGAATTGCCACTGTGATTTAAATGTAGGCTACTAATGATACAGCTTAATATATCTTTAATAAGCGATGAAGTAATATGGCAGCATAGCAGATCATTACAGACAAAGACCCGTCCTTCCATTTGCCCTTTCTCCTGTGATCCCTCAGACCTTGATCAAGCTCTATGTCCATTCATTTCCACCTTTTGCCTGCAACAATTCCTTTCCAGAAATACAGCACAAGGGATACAAATGTATCATTCGTAAACCTTCGCAGCTAGAGACAATGAACCATTTACTTTCAAATCATTCTAGCATGCACGCTGACACTGAGAAGAGTTTAGTCAAGCTTTTTAGCAAAGTATTGGGATGAAGTTCATGTTCATTTCTTTTGGGGGGGGGGGGGGGAATGTATCCAGTGTGAAATAGTTTTTTTAAAACCCCTTTGTCAAAAAGCTCTTGCAACAAAAGCATTCTTCTGGTAATCAACAAGGCTGAGCTTCTCAAAGAATTTATATTTTTGCTGTCAAGAGAGAAAAAGCTTCTGCTCCCTCCTTTTCATAATAAATGGGCATTTGGAAACGGTAACATGCCTTGACATAGTGTACTGTCTCTGTAAAATCTTTTCTGAGAGCTCTGAATGCACATTGTTTCAGGGCTCCGTTTCCATGTTCTATATCCTTTCAAAATACTAAACACCGCTGTTCATTAGCAACACAGAATTTCAAAATCAGCTGATGTGATTGATGGCTAGACCCAAATGTGAAAATTGTGCAGCTCACAATATTTGTAATTGTCCAGAAAGGTCCTGCGTGAAACTGAAATGTGTTGATCTCAGTTTCAGCTTTATCTGTTCATCTCTGAACATTTCACTTTCAGAAAGCTTGTGGAAATTAAAGCATCTGGGCCCACAAATGAAAACTTAAAACCAACACAACAATTGGATCGAAACCGTGCATCTTTTACAGTGGAAAAAAAGGATGCCTGTACTCAATGCAGGGCTCTTTCACTAATAGATGAGGGTCATGGGTTAATTTTAGCAGGCAATGACAAAGGTACTGGTACTCCGTACCGCCTCAAAAAAAGCCCTAGATAGAAATGATACCTTTACTAGGATAAGAGGAGCATAAGAGAGAGGAAGGGAAAGTATAGAAAACAAATTTTAAAGGGGCAGAGGCAAAATCCAGCCTTGAAAAGACTTTGGGTTGGCAAGGTTGCATATTTTAATGAGGAGAAGGATCCTTTTAATGGCGACCATCCCACGGACTTTGAAGGTTATTGCTGCAGCCACTGTTTTCATTTTTATTCAGTTGTCCCAGTGTCATTCTGAAACATCAAACGGTGATGCTATTTCTAACAGGGCTCAAACTCTGTTCTTCAGATACACTGTTGTCAGTTGCACCTCACAGCTCTAGGGTAAATGAGTTAATTCTATAAAATGGTAAAGAAGTTCAGAAAGCCTAGCTGCAGAAAGGTAATCTAGCTAACCTAGGTGGTAAGCTGAAGAAATCCTACCAATAAATCAATGTCTCATAAAGCACAATTTTTAGTACTTCAGCCTTGCCTATCTCTTGTTATCCATATTTGTGATTCATTAAACCTATTGGATTAGTGATCCATGGAGTGTGTCAAACATATTAATTCATGGCTACTATTATGCTAGTAATCTTGTATTACTCCGGGCACAGTCATGAAGAAAATAACCACTGCATACTGTTTCTTGCAAAATGCTGAACCCTATAGGTTAAGCAAGAGCTTCTAAGTCTCAAAGTCTCTTAATGCAGCACCTGAGACTTGAAATGAACTGGGAAATCACCATATGGGCAACTTGTCACTGGTTAAGCAGAAATTTACCAAAGAGGCTTCAAGAGAGCATACATATGAGAGCTAAGAAAGGAAGTAATACCACGATGATGCTGGGAGATATAGAAGGGCAGTCTAGAAAATCTAGTGAGGAAGGTAGCTAAACCTCTGAAAGCTGCTAGATAATAGAACAAAAGCCAGTGTGTTTATAGAAATAGAAGGATAGATAGCAGCAAGGCAGAAAAGGGAATTAAACAGGCTTAGTTGTCAGGACTGCCAGACCTTGAAACCAGGTAGGAACTTTATGGAAAGAATACTGCTACAGATTTTATAGCTAGTTACTAATGTGTGCTATTTTATGCAATTTTGGGGTCCTAATTACTAGTAGTATATGTTAATAGCATTTGTGCACATTAACATAGTAGACATGTTAGTAACTTTAACTGTTAGAGAACATAGGATGACAGGTTAAAGCTGCAGTCTGTACTACTGAGAGTCAAGTCAGCCAAGAGGGGGAACTTTATTGTCTATTGAAAATGTACACTGGATGCAGTTGGGCAGAGGACTGTGTGGTGACTGGGAAAAGGCCCATTTAGAAGCCATGGTAAATCATCCACCTAATAAATTGAAATGCCTTGGCAGGAAATCTGTACTATGGAAAGTTAGACCTGCTGGGAGTGGAAATTTTTAGATAAGCAAGTCAATAGCTGGGAGCTGACAAGATGTCACATTAAAGCCCATATGCTGTGGTCTGCACTATGAAGTCAGGTCAGCTAAGAGGGGGAACTTATTTACCTGTTGGAAATGCTCTTTGGATTAAATTGTACGTTAGTGTGAAAGTTACTGATTAGAAGCCCATGGTGAAGGATCGTCTAATTTGGAAATAAAGTATGTGAATAATTCACCTATATCCTGCCTCATTTGAAGGAAATGGAAGACATTACCGAGTGTCTGACTTGGAAACTGGCCGATAGAGACCAGCTTGTAACATTATACAATTATTAGTGCTACACACAGTCTACCAAATAGCAACTGGACTTAGATCTCTAAGTATTGGACCTTTCCCAAGGGCCTCAGACACCTAGAGGTATTGTTGTAGGGTATAGGCGTCAGAATGTGACCCTGGCCCCACCAAATATTTCCTCTGTGCTCCATCCCCCATTGGCAACAAGAAGACCCCAAGGCCGTGGCTGTGGCTAAAAATTGAAGTGTCCATCAGCTCAGAAATGAAGGATCTGCCTGCCATCCCCTATTGGCCATTAGAAAGATCCAAGGTCAGGTGAGTCCCAAAGTGCCGCCGGCATTTTAAGGCCAAAATAAATGAACAAGCAGCTGGAAAGAAGAAAAGCAACAGAGCAACTAGGTAAGAGGTGGAGTTAGACAGGAGGGGAAGTGGCTAGAGTTTGATGGAAGGGGTGGAGCTAGAGAGCAGAAGCAGTGGAGTATAAGAGAAAGGCAGAGGTAGTCGAGGAAAGAACGGGTGGAGCATAAGAAGAAGGGTGGGCTTAGAAGAGAAACCAAAGAGAGGGTGGAAGAGAAGGCAGGAAAGGGAGAGAGATAGCAAAGATGGGTGAAAAGGGAAGAGCATATGGCTCGATGGAAGGGAAGGAAAGGGTGTGTAAGAGGGAGGGGGTTATAGTGCAAAGGAGAGAGGAAGATACATGCCCCAGCTATACACTATGCACATTCACACTTCACACTCCCGACAGATGCAGCTTCCCAACACACATTCACTTACCCATGCAGCCCCCAACACTCACTCACCCATCCATGGAGACCCAACACAGACATGCACATGCATGCAGTCTGACACACACACACATGCATGTAGTCCACACCCACCCACCCACACACATGTAGTCTGACTAAAGATACCAGATGTCCCTGACTTTTGGGGACTGTCCCTGAAGTAGTGTCCTCGGCTACATGGACTATAACCGGAGCCGGCCCAAGGGTTTCTGCTGCCCCCCCCCTTCCGAGTAACACTATCACCCCCTTCTGCCACCAGTTCCGTCGGGGGGGGGGGCGGCTCGGTTTGGCATGGCAGTGGTGGCAGCAGCAGCCCAAGCAGTCCATGTGCTTTGGCACGCTTCTGACTGCCCTTTGACACAACGTCCTGTTGGAGGGAGGTCAGAAGCGGCAGGTCATGTGTGCCGAAGCACATAGCCTGCCGCGGGCGCTGTGCAATGCTGCCATCAGAAGCTTGCCACCCTAGGCTGCCACCTAGCCTGCCTTTGACAGGCTAGACTTGATTATAACCACCATGATTTCAGTGGAGACAGAGGCAAAGGACTTTGCTTCTCCTGCCTACCTCTCTAATGCAGTCTTCTCAAGCCTGGCAGGAGAAGATGTAAAATTAACTTCTAAGAAAAAAAGGAGGAATTTAATAGATTTCAGTGGAGGAGTAGTGTAGTAGTTAGAGCATTAGCTTGGGCACTAAGGGCCTGAAATTGAGTTGGGCAGGCTATGCGCCAGAGTGACGCATAGCCTGCCCACTGAACCCCCCCCCCCCCCACCCAGATATTCACTTCCGTGCTGACGGAAGTGAATATCCAGGTTAGCCCACACATCTCGGCAACCACAGAAGCTACATGGGTAGCAGTGACTTTCGTTGCTATCCGCATAGCCTCTGCATCTTAAAGATAGGCGAGAAAAAAACTTGCCTAACTTTAAAGCATAGAGAGCTACACGGGTAGCAACAAAAATCACTGCTACCAGTGTAGCCCCTTGCTCTGCCCCCCACTACACCCCAGAAAGCCCCTAACATGCCCCAATGCTATACGGATAGCATCTGGGTGCTTTAAGGACTTAGCCGGGTATTCAAAGGGCACTACCCATGTAGGTGCCCTTCCCTTACACAGGTAACTAAGGAGGTTACCTGTGTAAGGGCATTTGACTATCAGGCACTAAGAGATTAGGGCTTGATTCCCACTAGCACTCCTTGTGACTTTGGGCAATTCACTTAATCCTCCATTGCCTTGGAAGAAAGTCCTGGTACTCTACTTCCAGTCACACTGCCGAAAGCCGAGGAGTTTCTGGGTCACTAGGAGTCAGCACCGACTCAAAGGCACATATTGCATTTATCTAGAAAATAAAGTTTAAATATATATGTATGTGTATAACTCAAGGAGGACTGCTACTGTCTTTGAAATTGCTGAATGCTACTTAGACTGATCACTTCAAAATACATATATGGGGGAAAGCTGCCCAGTCCAACTCAGTCTTGACTAGGTGTCCCAGATTTGCTCTCCAAAATCTGGCAACATTAAGCATGACACACAGATATACACACACATGCATGCATGCAGTCCAACATACAGACTCACACGCACACACACACACACACACACACAGTGAGATGTGTTTGCGAGTTTGTGAGGTTTGTGTGTTGGTCTAGAGCAGCTCTGTTAATATTAGTGGAATCTTTTCAGTGCACAGTCAGTAAATGCTTCTGAGACTTTGGTTTCAATTATATGAAAGCAAGACTGAAGATTGTAGTATGATATATGTAGGTGGCTGGGCGAGGGCATGTCAGGGCTGGATTTATGTTGTAGTCTGATGCTGCAGATAGGGCAGGGAGAGTGGTCTGATGCCCAGGTGCCAGTGGATAGAGCAGAAAGAGACAGGAAGATTGAGGAGAGTGAATCCACTGCTCTGCAGGCAATTAAAGGTGCTGGTCAGCTGGGAAAAGGGGTTTGGTTTTGGAGCTGGAGGCCTGACACAGGGTTGAGAACAGAAGGGGCATAAGAGAACCCCCTTGAATTACCCTAGTTCCAGTTGTTGTGTGGTCCGTCTTGTTTACATTGTTTACATCCACATCCTACAGGAGTTAATGTATGACAAAACCTATCAAAAACGCACCTCACTCCAACTCAAAACCTAGAGTTCATAGGAGCTCGACTAGACACGATCCAAGCTCGAGCATTTCCTCCAGACAGATGTGCCAACTAATGTCCTTGGCATCACAGATCCAACAACAGGAGTCAATAATGGCCAGAACATTTCTACACTCCTAGGCCACATGGCCTCCACAGTCAGGTCATTCCATATGCTCATCTCATCTCAACATACCTCTTGTTAACAATCTGTATATAGTTTACCTGTTTCACCTTGTTTTATATTCCCTGTTTATTGTAAGTACAGTGTAGACCTTCTACATTGCACAATTTTTGTTGTTTGTGAACCGCACTGAAGATGAATAGCGCGGTATAGAAAAAACTCTAAATAAAATAAATTGTAAGCTCTGCTCTGTAACTATTGTTGGTTGATTTTTATTGGTTGCTCTGGAAATGTCCCATGTGAATGATTTAGGCATCATCGTGGATAACATGTTAAAACCCTCAGCCCAGTGTGCAGCGGTGGCCAAGAGAGCAAATAGAATGCTAGGTGTCATAGGGAAAGGAATGGAGGAGAATAAAACAAAAGATATTATAATGCCTCTGTATTGTTCCATGGTGAGACTGCACCTTGAATATTGTGTGCAATTCTTGTCGCCGTATCTTAAAAAAGATATAGCGTTATTAGAAAAGGTACAGAGAAGAGCCACCAAAATGGTAAAGAGGATGGAAGGATACTCCTATGAAGAGAGGCTAGAAAGGTTAGGGCTCTTCAACCTGGAAAAGAGACGGTTGAAGGGAAATATGATAGAGGTCTATAAATTAATGAATGGAGTGGAACGGGTAAACGTAGATCCATTGTTTACGTCATCAGAATATAAAAGATTAGGGGACATGCAATGAAGCTACAGGGTACCCTATTTAAGAATAAGAGAAAATATTTTTTCACTCAACATGTAATCAAACTCTGGAATTTGTTACCGGAGGATGTAGTAAAAGCTGTTAGTATAGATGGGTTTAAAAAAGGTTTGGACAAGTTCCTGGAGGAAAGGTCCATAAACCATTATTAAAAAGGGACACAAGATATCACTGCTTGACCCAATACAAGCATTGAGGAACCTGTGTCTTTTGGGGAAATAGCTAGGTACTTATGACCTAGATTGGCCACTTTGGAAACAGGATACTGGGCTTGATGGACCTTGGTCTGACCCAGTATGACATATCTTTATGTTTTTATGTTCCTAATAGCTTATACTCTATACGATTTGCATAAAAATATATGCAAGAATGACTAAATGTAATTTGGAGTAGGAACAAGGGGTGGAGTTATGGTGAAGCTGGGGCAGACCTTGGGGCCCCTCCAAACAGAAAGGCATTTTACTGCCCCTCGAATCTGTGGAATCCTGTTCTAGCCTGAAGCAGTCTGTGTGGAGACTTGAAACATGGCACGTTGCATGCAGGATTTATATGGAGCCTAAATTAGGCATTTCGGCTTTTCATTTTTAAGCTAAGAATTTTCATTAAACTGTTTTGATTAAAAAGGAACTGCTATAGCCGGAGAAGGGTTTCCTTCCCTCTCCTTTATTAGCATATCCGACAAAAAGAAAATTGAATGATACCTTTGCTGTTTATCACTGGGACCTCTTTTATTGTTCTACACTGAATTTGGTTCTCAGGTTTTCTGGGGTTTCACATTTAGATAAATTTAGGGAAGTGAAAACGCTGTCCTAAATCTATCTGGCTAACTATAGTGACTCAAAATTGCTATCAGCCTAGTGGTGGCATTCCCTGCTCTATAAATCTATTCAGTGCCACTGCTTCTGCAGATAGTAGCGCTGAATATATGGAAAAATATTTAAACATCATGGCCAGCGTTTAAAAAAAAATCACTGACCATGGTGTTTGAAGATTAACCCATTAATGTTCAGATTCAGGATACAAAGTTAAAGAAGACCCATGGAAACCTAAAGGAACTGAAGTTCACTAAGTAAAAGCAGCAGACTTAACAAAGATCTCCTGTACTGTATGAGATTTTTGAATACTTCCATGATATGTGTCCAAAACCAGAACATCTTCAGGGTTTATACAGTGAAGTCATGATCACTGCTAGCAACATCACAGTCATGTCCATGGCAACAGGCTGCAATTCTGCAGACCACAAAGACATATGAACTGAAGATTTAATATCTTTGAAACAGGGTATTTCTAAAAAAACAAACCCTCCTTTTCCCTTGCCCCCTAAGGGGCTATGATTACTGTCTTTGCAGCACAGGCCATGCTTGGGCATCAACCTCAGATCCTACTCGTGGCCACATGCAGCACTACTATCGAGCCATGATGTCAGGCAAGAGTAGTTCTGTTGGAATGTAGCAGTTGATAAGCATGCAATAAATAAAACCAGGAGTCTGTTCAAAAGATCCAAGCCAATTTATTGTGCACATGGCTCAGTTTGTAAAAACGTTGCTCAGTTCTTTTTGAAGCTTTGACTGAGACATACTCATTTATACCTTTTCTTCTGTTTGATACATGAGAACTTTCTATTGGTTCCAGCTTGATACATGCAAACTTCCAACGGTTCCAACACCCCCTGCACCTGTCCAATCAGAGATCCCTCCTGGGACTAGCACCCAGCTCCCTCCCTTAGGACTGTCCTAACAATGGTTCAGTTTCTAGGTTTGATACTTCTCTACTGCAAGGTCGTCTCTAGCTCCAGGAATTCATGTATTGAAACATTTCTTTCTTTTGCACACAAGAGAATAATGAAAGACTTATGAATTCATGTAAAACTTCTTATTAAGCAGTTTAAAACAATTTTCTCATTTTTCACAGATTTTTGGTTCTTTTCTAGCTATAATGGGGGTTGGGATCCAGGCCTAACTTACAGGCCTTTCATATTTGCAGACTACTCTAGGCCATAGCCTGCCACAGGAAAGCACTTATTTTGTCCAAACCTGGGGGAAGGGGGGCGATATTGGAAAGGCCCACCATGGTCCTTTATGGAGTTCTATTCAAAATGAGCAGAACCTAATGAGCTACAGTATGAGTCATTTTCAATAGGGTCAAATAGAAGAGCCCTGGAAAATCCATATATATGAAATGGATTTTGCCTCCTTCCTTGTTTTGTACACCTATATTGGCATGAGTTTGACTAGAGAAAGTATTTAGTTTAGATGGGAAATTAGTAGTCATGAAACTAGTATAACACATTTGTCTTTTTTATGTACAACTCTCAAATATCTACTTTTGTCTTCTCAGTAAAGAAAAGTTACAAAAACCTACTGAAATAAATGCAAACAGAACATCACGCCAAGGATAGGGAGAAAGGAATTGGCAATTGAACTGCAAAGACTCTTGCCTTGCCTTGAGTGAACCTTGGACCAGATTCAAAGGAAGCATAGAAAGGAGAGCAGAGAAGGAAGAACCAGATAAATCATAGCCGCCCTGTTCAACTCAACTTACGATTGCTAAAGTAGAATAATCAAAATGCAACCCATAATTTAGGAATGAGTGAACTTTGAAAAAAATGATGCCGCATGCCTGAATCTGAGGTCTTTGGTCATACTTTGATTTCAAGAGTGAAAATCCATTGGTAGTAATAAGAATCTAAAACATAAAGACATAGAAAAATCATAGCAGATAAAGCTCATACGATATGACCTATCCAGTCTGCCCTTCCACACCAACTACTAAACTTCACAGTAGGTTTTTTTCCTTTAGAGATCTTCTGTGTTTGTTCCATGCTTTGCTGAACTGAGCTACAGACTACCAACCTTGTCTCTACCAACTCCACTGGGAGACTATTCGATGCATCTACCCCTCTTTCTGCAAAGAAATATTTTCACATATTACTGCTGAGTCTATCCCCTTTCACCCTCACCCTATGTCCCCTTCTTGCAGAGTTTTCTTTCAACTAAAAGAGGCTCTCCTCTTGTGCAGTTATAGTATGCCATGGAGGTATTTAACATTTCTTATATACTGCCTTTCATGATATCAAGGTGGTTTACATTGAACAAACTGAAATTACATTGAAAAGGGCATTATAACTTGGAGATAACTATTTTACAGGGAACATGGGCAATGGAAGGTTAAGTGGCTTGCCCAAGACCACAAGGAGCACCTATGGGACTAGAAACCCCAGTCCTTCTGGCCCAAGGCTGCTGTTCTCTAGTGGGATTTGAACCCCTGATCTTCTGGCCTGAGGTAACTTGCCCCAACCACTAGGCCACTCCTATTCAAACATCTCTATCTTTTCTTTCCTCTCCTGCCTTTCTTCCAAAGAAAATATATTGAGATCTTTAAGTCTGTCTCCATATGCCTTATAACGAAGACCACTGATCATTTTGGTAGCTATCCTCTGTACAGATTCCATCCTGTTTATGTGTGAATGCCCTTCACCACCATTCCCCAAATCCATCCCTCTCCTTCCTCCTTCCTTCCTTTTCCGTCCTCCCCCCCCATCCCCCATCCCCACTCCTCACTCCTTCCCCTCCTCTCTTCTCATAAGAATCATAGACACAGTTTAAAACTCTATACATATGTCAGTGATTCCTTTATATAGTGGTCGTCTGTGTCAATAATAAGAAAGATGAACGGCAACCATCTGGAAAAAGCTTTTTTATATAATTTATTAAATTACTGATCACATGTGCTTCCCTCCATTGTTGTATGGTATTTTATTATGGTTAGTGTGATATGGTACCATAATCATTTTGTATAAACTATATATATGCATCTCTTCATATCATTCCTATATGGGTCTTCTATTATTGACTTCCTTATCCAATGTATTTTTATGTTTTAATTATGTTCAAAGGACCATCATGTTTCATAATTTACTTTATATACACTTTTGTTTTTTTAAAGGTATGGCATTCTATTTATGGATATTATTTATTGATATGGATTTTATAATTTTTAAGTATGTATTGATTTTATTTTTAATTTTTGCGTTTTATGCCCAAACCCCTGCAATCTACTGAAAATAAATACCTTTATTACACACCTCGCTTCTGACTGGTGCCCTGAAGAGGGATTCATTTTTCCATTTAGATTGAAGAAGTCCATGGAATGGGAGGCATTAAAGAGAAAAAGAAATCTACAAATATCTGAACAAGCAATGTCCAAGTTGAATGTAAGGTGGCAAACCCAATGGGCTGAAGTCCAAGATCTTTAAACTTGTACTACAGTGAATTTTCTAAAATGTGTATAATTCAGTTACAAAACACATTTTTGCCCATATTTATCCAGTTACTAAGAATCACTTTTGGAATATATCTGTAGTACAAAGATATTCTGTCTTTGGGGGTCAATTTAAAAGCCTTAGTCATGATGTGGATGTCGAAATCAAAGATACATCTCTGGAGCCATTTCACAAATGACTTTTAAAGACATCTCAGGTGTAGGGACGTGGTAGAGGTTCAATGTACTTAGACGTTCCCATTCTATTTCAGAAATATCGGGTACGTCTTCAGACACATCCATGTTTAGACCTGCTCCAGGCATGAATAGACCTCGGGAAATTACTTGTGGCCTTAAAACATCCAAAGGATAAAGAGAATAAAGTGACTAGCCTAAGACTGTGAGGAGCAGTGCTTGGATTTGAACCCACACTACTTGGCTCTTAACCCAATACATTAACCATTGGACTATTAGACATCATCATTCTGGGTATTTAAGGCATGTCCATGTTTGTAAAATTGTGCCTGAACTTGCACGTACCTGCTTTCTTTTTCAGATGTTCTGGCTTGGATGTCTCCGATTATGCTTGGACATCCCTGATAATGCTTGGATGTCCTTTGTAAAATGTGCCTTCATGCGTCTAAGGGCAATAAAATCTCCCACATAGTTGAACATTCCAGAACTAGGGGATAATACACTAAGCCGCAAAGGGTTCCACAGGAAAGGGCTGGTAACAGAAAAAAATCTTGTGCATTATCAGCTCATTTAAATAATATTCATATCACATTCATGATGAATATTTTTATAAAGTTTACATTAAATCATAAACATTACTTTAAAAAACCTACATTCCCAAAGATGCAGTTAAATGTCATAATAACATTGTTTTATGAAACGTTTCTCACTAAATTTAGTCAACAAAAGCATAGATAAGCAGTTGCTTATGCAGTACATTGTCCAGTCCTAGATATAGGCATAGATGACATAGGCAACTGCCTAAGGCATCCAATTTTTAAGGCACTGAATGCCTGGGCTAAACAAAATCTGATTCCACTTCCTTTAGCACTGCTGCGCACAGCTCTCCTACCCTGCCTATGAGAGCCAGCATTTTAAATCTGGCCCTAACATTATCTATTTTGCACAGACTTTTTGTATTGTGCTTTACAAAATTTATATTACATATAAAATACCAGGAAATAGCTTGCACAAGGTTTCACTGGCAAAACTGCGTCTGTTATTTGGCATGGTTTTCTCTGGTTGACATTTTTGCAAAGCACAATGCAGCCTGGTAAATCATCCCCCTGGAGAGGAAAAAGCAAACTTTTGAAATTTGTACTTGTCTACATTTATAATAACAAATGTGCTCTTGATACACTACTAATGTGCTTAATAAGCATCAAGCAGCAGCCTGGATTGTAATCAGATGTGCAAAGTGGTGCAATATCCCACTGATGAAGCAACGAGGAGAAAGTATTTCATATTTTATGAGATTTCATAAATGGCATGTTCACGGCTCATTATTCAAATACAATTCTAAGAAGTTTACTATTAGCACTTTATTATACCATGATATATTTTTCCTTACCAGCCTAATAACGGATTATGATCTATGTCTCAGGATGGGGCAGATTAGTATTTCGGAAAAATGTATTTGGAAGAGTCAATTACATTTAAAGTAGTTGTTAATCAAGCAGCAATGAAATCTAATGACACAGTGGATGAATTACTCATTTTATGCAAGTCATGAATATAGTCGCACTTAGAAATATGGATTACCTGCTACTAAAATGGTGAGATCAGCATTAGCGCGTGAATATGGAAGCAACTCTGACATGCATTATTGCATTATTCCAGCTGAACGAACACTGGCATGAACGGGGGAAATGGATGACATCATTTACTGCTTTTCTATGCCTCCAGAATGTGTTGCTGGTGTATCTCCCAAAATAATTGATGCAATAATTGAAAAGACCGTGGTGTGATGTTTTGCAATTCTCTTCTGCATCTATGTTTTAATTTTCACACCAGATTGTTGCTTGTAAGGTTCTTATTACTGTTTGAATTCTAGCATTTTTTTTAAGTGCCATCAAGTCAGTGCTGACTCCTGGGGACCCAGCTGTCTCTGGGCTTTCTTGGCAATGTATTACTGGAAATAGATTGCCAGGCCATTTTTTTCCAAGACAGTGGAAGATAAAGCAACTTGCCCAAGGAGTGCTAGTGGGAATCAAACCTTGATCTGCTGGGGACTAGGGCAGTTGCTGTAACCACCAGGCTACTCCTCTGAAGTCTAGTTTACAATGATTTTACTTGGAATAAATACAAGCAGCTACTATTTGTATGCAAACATTTATCTGTATCTACTGTACCAGTGGTCTTTATTCTTAGCCCCCAACATAAGATCTGCCATATTGGGTTAGACCGAAGATCCAACAAGCCCAGGATCCTGTTTCCAACAGTGCCCATTACAGGTCAAAGTACCTGATAGGATCCCGGAAGGTAGACATTCCATGCTGATTATCCCAGGAAAAAGCAATGCATTTCCCCAGTCCACTTTCATAATGGTTTATGGACTTTTACCCAGGATCTTGTCCAAACCTTTTTTTAAATCCAGCTACACAACTATTTTTACTACATCTTTCAGCAACGAAGTTCAGAGCTTAATTACGTATTAAGTGAAAACATATGCTCTCCGAGTAGCTTCATTGCGTGTTGCCTAGTCTTTGTACTTTTCTTGGAGTAAACAACACACCAGAATATTGGAGGATGGCCAAAATAAGGCCTATTTTTAAAAGGGGCTCCAGGGGTGATCCAGGAAACTACAGATCAGTGAGCCTAACACTGGGCAAAATGGTGGAAGCCATTATTAAGAACAAAATTACTGGACACTTGGACAGACATGGCTTAATTGGGCAAAGCCATTGTGGAAGTTTTGCCTCACCAATCTGCTCCATTTCTTTGAAGGAATGAATAAATATGTGAATAAAGGTGAACCAGTTGCTGTTTGTGTATTTAGACTTTCAGAAAGCTTTTGACAAAGTCACACATAAGGAACGCCTGATGAAGTTAAAAAATCATGGCATAGAAGACAATATCCTATTGTGGATTGGAAACTGGTTGAGAAATAGAAAATAGAGAGTAGGGATAAATGGTCAATTTTCTCAGTGGAGGAAGATGAATAGTGGTGTACCTCAGGGATTGGGACTGGAGCCTTAACATATTTCTAAATGATCTTGAATTGGAAACAAGTGAGATGATTAAATTTACCAGTGACATCAATGACATGACATTCTATGTAATTGAAGATGTACATTGTTTACCTGTATGATTCAAAATCGTTGTTATCTGTAAACTGTGATTGATCTTTTTGGAAAACGCGGTATAAAAATTAATAAAAATTTTTAAAAAATTAATAATTCAGAATTGTTAAATCACATGCGAGTTGTGAGAAACTGCAGGAAGACCTTGGGAGAGTGAGAGACATCCAAATAGCAGAAGAAATTTAATGTGGACAAGTGCAACGTGATGCATGTAAGGCAGAATAGCCCAAACTAGAGGTACACAACGCTAGGTTCCATGTTAGGAGTTGTCACCCAAGGAAAAGGTCTGGGTGTGATCATAGACACTGCATTGCAATATTCTGTTCCATGTGTGGCAGCAGCCAAAAAAGCAAACAGAACGTTAGGAATCATTAAGAAAGGAATAGAGAATAAAACAAAGGATGACATCATAATGCCTCTGCATTGCTTCATGGTGCGACCGCACCATGAGTATTGTGTGCAATTCTGGTCTTCGCATCTCAAAAAAGATCTAGTGGTATTAGAAAAGGTACAGAAAAGGGTGATTAAAATGACAATGGGAATGAAATTACTTTCATATGAGGAATAGCTAAAGAGATTAGGGCTCTTCAGCTTGGAGAAGAGATGGCTGAGGGGAGATTATTATTGTATTTATTAGTAGTATTTATCGCATGCCTTTCCAGTGGTAGTTCAAGGCAAGTTATATTCAGGTATGGAGGTATTTCCCTGTCTCCAGAGGGCTTACGATCTAAGTTTGTACCTGAGGCAATGGAGGGCTGAGCGACTTGCCCAAGGCTACAAGGAGTGACAGTGGTAATACAGGTCTATAAAATCCTGAGTGGAGTGGAATGGGTAGACACAAATCGATTGTTTAATCTTTCAAAAAATACAAGGACAAGGAGACACGCCATGAAAATTCTCTCTGCCTTCTGTTTACTATTATAGATATACTCAGCTCCCATGTTGTTTCAAATCTGATCTGCAAGATCACATTTTATATTCTATGGGCCCGATTTTTTGGAAGGGCTATGTGCCTTGGTGGTGCATAGCCCTCCCCACTTGACCTCTAAACCGGGTATTCAGTGCCACAGTGACAGCATTGAATATCCGGTCACCACCGCACACACCGGAAGTCACCAAAGCTAACCAGGCAGCAGGGATGTTGCATGTTGCCCAATTAGCTCCTGCACCTTAAAATAGGCAAGGGTTTTTTTTTTTCACCTATCTTTATGGCACAGATCGCTAACCAGGCAGCATGCAATATTGCACTCCCGCTCCACCCCAGAATCCCCCCAACAAGCCCTAACGCTAACTGGATAGCACCAGGGCATATAGATGACTTAGAAGGGATCATCAACGGCACTAACTGTGTAAGTGCCATTAAATATCCCCATCTAAGGCATTGTTGTTGTTGTTGTTAAGTGCCGTCGAGTCGGAGTCGACTCATGGCGACCCTCTGGATAGCTATCCTAAATTGTGTTCGGTCTTCAGTCAGGCAGCTTATTGTTGACAGACTGGTACCCGTAGCTGCTGTTATTGTATCGATCCATCTCATTGCTGGCCTTCCTCTTTTGCGTTGACCTTCTATCTTGCCAAGCATGATGTCTTTCTCTAATGATCTCTCTCTCCGCATGATGTGTCCAAAGTATGAAAGTCGAAGTCTTGTCATCTGAGCTTCTAAAGAAAGCTTAGGTTTGATCTCCTCTAGTACAGACTGGTTTGTTCTTCGGGCAGTCCATGGTATACACAATATTCACCGCCAGCACCATAATTCAAAGGCATCAATTTTCTTCCTGTCTATCTTTTTCACTGTCCAGCTTTCACATCCATATGATGTTATTGAAAATACCATGGCTTGAACAAGTCGAATTTTTGTATGGAGACAGACATCTCTGCTCTTGAGAATCTTATCTAGGTCTTTCATAGCCATTCTGCCAAGAGCAATGCGTCGTCTGATTTCTTGACTGCTGTACTGTAAACCGTGTAAATGCCTTTCAAGAATCGGGCCTTATATTATTAGAACTTCTCAAACATTTTTTGAATTGGACCATGACACTTCTAAATTTTATCAGTTCTATGCTAATGTTAAAAATGTCACTAGCAGTTCAGCAAGTTTCGAAGCATGAAATAAGTATTAGCATTATTGAATCTCAATGTATATTCTTTTGGTCTAAGACCAACAGAGCTACAACATTGACATGTGTCTTACAGTCTCCGTATTTTATAATGTATAAAGCCATTTGGTCACCAGTCCAGCGCTGTAATGATATGCTTAGTATTTGTGAACAGTATCTGGGTTACCAGTGGAACATCAGCACATTTAAGCATATGGTTTATATCTGTCATTTTATATTTGCTTTTTTGATTCAGATATGGTCCAAAATTATGGCTATTCTGGGTCTGAAAGAGAACATATTCAATATAGTTTGGAAAACTGAAAATTGTTTAATATTTTAATAGCACTGGCACTCAAAACTATTCCTACTAATTGGAAGCAAAATAAGTTGGTCATTTTTGATGGAACTTGGTTTGTCTTGTTGCTAAGCGAGAAGTACAGATTTTAGCCCCCTGCTTTCAGTAGCATCTCAAGGTAAGTTCCATTCAGCTACAGTTGATATTTGCCTGTGCTCACTGGTCTTACAATTCAAGTTTGTTTCTGAGGCAATGTCAGTGCGACTTCACAGTGTCAGTGCGATTTAAAACTTGTTTTTCTGGTACTTAGCTCACTGCTATACCCCAATCCTGCAATAGAATGATCTGGGCTCCAGTGCATAGATATTGAGAATATGCAGTGTAAAACTTTTTTACTTCTAGCTTTTTACCAGTCTGTGTTGTCCTTATGTGATATAGACAGTTCCTTCACTTTCATATTTGCTATTGAAAAAGAAAACTCAATAAAACTATCACAACTTAAACATGGAGACAACAGGCCAAATATGATTTATATACTCTTTGAAAAAATTTGATAACAATGTACAATCCATCTGTTGCAAACCCAGAGTGAACCATGGGGGACCATGTTAAATAGGTTCATTAACTTACAGATTTGCTAAGGGCTTGTTTATGTTTACAATGGAGGAAGAGAAATAGGATTTACATTTCTATTTTAGACAGCTCTATTCAACTCATCAACAGGAACATGCTAACAAAATCTCTATTTCTTTCCCTCTGAACACCTGGGTCATTCCAACCCGAATTAGCGTGGGCTGATGTAGTGATGGGTGACACAAGGTAGGTCATCATCATCCCAAGAACTTCAGAAAAGAATGACAGCTCCTCTCCTTGGGGAACCGGCAATATATTTCCCCAGCATGTTTTCTTTACCTACATGAAAATGTTATCGTTCTACACTCAGTCCTGGCATTTACCTTTAGCCTTGGAACAGCTGTTGGGTTTTGTATCTTTACTAGTTACTGACTCTGGAGTTTCCTTTCCCCCCCCCCCTCCCCAGATGTTCAGCGACCCACAGCATCATGGCCTGACCAAAGAGACTAATGTCCTTGATCATATCCTCGTTAATCCTGCTTGCAAGTGGTAAGAATAAGCCCTGTAGTTGCTAACGCTATAGTCAGAGTAAAATACTTATTCTACCAAAGAGGTTTTGTCCTAGCATATCATAAACTTTGATAAGTTGCAGATAAGAGAGCAGATTCTATCTACTGCTGGTTTGTTTGTTTTTTCAATCTGTGGTTAGTAGAGAAAGGGTATGAGTATCAGTTTTTATGGGTTTTAGATTATAATATAACAAACAAAATGAAGTCTAATGTTTTTAGAGTGCTGTATACCCCTTCGGATATTTTGGGAAAAAAAGGAAAGTGGGATGAAAATGTTTTTTAAACAAAAAAATTAATAAAGTTCCATCTAATATGATTAACAGTCAGATGTGCAAAAAGGTTGCTTCTATTAGGGTCTGATTTATGAAGAGGTTGATATTCCAAAGCTCTAGGTGGCCACAATTAAATATTTCCCCTGCTGAGCACCTAAAATGAGCTGCTTATTTTCAGGGCCATATCGAGCGTGAATCGCGCCCTGTGCAGCTTGCACATCGGGTGCACGCCGCCCCCCCCCCTTCATCTAGCCACTTTCTGGACAGCGGCGGGAGAGAAGAGGTGCGCCCGATGTGCAAGTCGCTGGCGTGCTAAGCAGATCTGTCCCTCCCTGCTCCGACACCGCATCAGAGGAAGGAGGGACCAGACCTGCTTAGCATGCCATGCGAAGGCTTAAGGGTGCATTTCAACTGTTTGCCATTGCCTGCCACCATTGAGAGAAGAAAAAGTGGTGGTGGCAGGCAACGGCAGACAGCTGAAATGCGCCCCTTAAGCCTCTGCACCCTGTGCGGCCGCACCACTCGCACAGGGCTAGGTACGGTCCTGCTTCTTTTCATCAACTTTCAGTTTCTAAAAAATAGACAAGCAGGGGGTGAGGGGTCAGGTCAGGGTAATGAAGTTAAGCATCAAAAGTTTGGAAAGTGAACCACAGTCCTAAATTTATGAATCCTCAGTTTTGGCCATGTAAATTTAAACAAAACCAAGGGGCCAATATTGAAAACCACACAAGCAGTTTCTTTTTTACTCTGATGACCTCTGAATGGATACACTTTGTCTATATAAATCACCTACACAACCTATGTCCTATGCCTCCTTACTGTGCTTTATTGCTGTTACCACTATTATTGTAGTCTCCCTTGTGTCTTGACAGGCTCCTCATAACCATCTCTGTACTGCCTCAGACCTCACAGGAAGTGACGCGGCCGCGCTCAGCAAGGTACTCACACCACCTATAAAAGACAAGTACCAGCAGCGCTTTGTCGCCGCAGCACGTGACTGCGGTGCGCACTGAAGGAGCATGCTGTACTCCTTAGGCACGCTCCTTGGGGTGCCTCCGCTGGTGCAGGCCATATCGTTAGCCTGGGAACACTCTTCTCCTTGTATGGACTCCTCCTGTGGCCTACTCCTCTCCTCATTTTCAAGAAGACCTATCCCAATAGTTTGGGGTAACCGTCCTATCCTTGCAGCCTTTCGCTCTCGGCTTCACGGAACCCTCTCTCGCTGCACTGAAAACCTTCTCCCGTGTCCACCCTCTGCTCCTCATTATTCCCCCCCATCAGACTATTTTTTGTCCCCCCCCCCCCTCTTAAACTAGGCCTTCTCAATTGCCAATCTCAGGTCCAAAACCCTCCTGATCTCTGACCTTGTTGTCCGTGACTCACTGGACCTTCTTCTTCTTACAGAAATCTGGCTGAAGGAAGGGGAAGACTCTCTCCTGGCACGCTGCCTTCCTCCCGGGTTCACTGTGGTCTCTGTCCCCCACATTGGCCGTGTGGGTAGTGGAGTGGCTGCTATTCTTCGTTCTTCCATTCCCTTCTCACAAGTCTCATCCCCCGCTTTACACTATCCTGAATCTCTTCTGATTCACCTCCACACTTCTCCTCTGCATATTCTTCTGGTTTACTCCCCTCCCGCACTGCGCTCTGATCTCTGGGACTCCCTTCTACTGTCAGTTTCAGACCTATCATTGGTCTTTCCCCGATTACTCATTGCAGAGGATTTTAAATTTACATCTGCACTCCCCCTCTTCCTCTAGAGATCACTCTTTTGCATCACTTATTCAGGATCTGTCCCTCTTTCAGCATATTTCTTTTCCTACCCACTCAGCAGGCCATACTCTTGACCTCCTCCTCTCTCCAGTTTCTCTTCCCTTTCACATACATTCTCTTTGTGCCACCCCTCTCCCTTGGATGGATCACTACCTTCTGACTTTCAACTGTGTACCCTTTTCGCCTCAGTGCATGCCCCCTTCACAGGCTCCCCATCCACCCTCTCCCACAAATCAGTGCCTCTCCCATCGCATTACCATCCTTGCTCTCCAGAATTTCCCATCCGCAGAAAGTCTTCTGCCCTCAGACCTCTCCTCTCTCTCCCCAAACTCACAAGCCTCCACTTGGTCTTCCTGTCTTTCTTCTGCCCTTGATCACCTGGCTCCCCTTACACCACATCCCATAAGCCATCGCCCTTCACAACCCTGGTTCCATAATGGCCTTCGTCTTCTTCGCACTCAACTTCGATACACTGAACGCCTTTGGCGGAAATCACCTTCCCCCACCACCTTATCCAACTTCAAAGCCGAACATGTACACTACCGGTCGCAGGTTCATAAGGCCAAGCAGACCTACTTTTCCACAGCCATTTCTTCTGCACCCAACCAGACTCGCCACTTATACGCAGTCCTCAGGTCCCTTACATCTCTCCGGTTAGATTCTGATCCCGCTCCACCCTCATCACTTCCTCCCCTTTCTCAACTTGCAGCCTTTTTCAATAGGAAGATTTCGGATCTCAGAGCATCTCTGCCTCATTGCCCTCCGCCTATCTCCTCTCCTCCTCCTACTTCTGAGCTTTCACATATGTCTGGGCCTCCTTCCACTCCATCACTACCTCAGAACTCATGGGACTGATATCTTCCTCAAATAAGACTTTCTGTCCACTTGACCCCGTCTCCTCCTCCTGGCTACTTACTCCCTCTCTCGCTCTTATTCCCTCCATTTTTGTTATGATTAACACCAGTCTTCCCACAGGTCTCTTTCCTCACTCCTGGAAGCATGCCCTCATCCGCTCTATCCTCAAGAAATCCTCACTCGATCCTCAAATTCCTGCCCACTATCGCCCTGTCTCCAATCTTTCTTTTCTTTCTAAAATACTCGAGAAAATAGTCTTTGCACAATTGTCACACCACCTTGACTCTATCCATTTTCTTCACCCCCGTCAATCGGGTTTTCGGCAAGGTCACAGTGTAGAGACTGTTCTTCTGGATTTTCTTAATGAACTTCATGTAGCTCATGACTGTGGTGATTTCTCGGTGGCGGTGTCCTTAGATCTCTCAGCAGCGTTTGATTTAGTTGACCACTTCCTTCTCTCTCGCCTACGTGAGCCCGGCCTCTGTCGCACAGTTTATCACTGGTTTCATTCTTTTCTTTCTTCTTGCTCCTGCGTGGTGATTTCCTCATCCACCCCACCACTCTCTTCTCATCCCTTTCCACTGCCCTGTGGTGTCCCTCAGGGATCTGTCTTAGCAGCTCTTCTTTTCAATATTTTCCTGCCACCACTGGCACTCTTGGTTCAACAGTTCGGGATTTCCGCCTTCTACTATGCCGACAATCTGGTCCTTTTTCACCATACCTCCTCTCTTCATCCCGATCTTACCCCCCTCAACTCCTGCCTTTCTGCTGTTACCAACTGGCTTACTACAAAGGTCTGCACTTAAATTTAACAAAAACACTTGCCATCTGGTTCACTTACGGTAGTACTCCCCCATTGGTCACTGGTCACTCCCTCTCTCTGACTCACCTATCCCCTTGGTTTCTAGCTTTCGTTATCTGGGTGTTTTCTTCGATTCTGACCTTTCCTTTTGGGCTCACATTTCTCACGTCATCAAGACCTCTTTTTTCTTCCTCTGCCAGATCCGAGCCATCCACCCATTTCTCACCCCACAGGCTCTTACCACCCTTCTCCTTTCTTTGGTTATGTCACGCGTTGACTTCTGCAATTCAGTTCTGGTTGGGCTTCCTCTTTCACAACTAAATCATCTGCAACACATCCAAAACACCGCTGCACGACTTATCTTTCACTCCTCGCTCCGAGATCACATCACTGCCCTCTTCCTCCTCCTTCATGGGCTTCCCATTCAATTTCGCATTTGCTATAAGATCCTCACGCTGGCCCATCAGGTCTTGCACAAACACACCCCTCAGTACCTGGCAGATCTACTTCAGTTTCATACTCCCACTCGCTCACTCCGATCACTACACAATCAACCGCCCTCACCTCCCCTCTCCATCACGTGCTCACTTAAAAAAAAAAGAAAGCAGAGGAGCGTGTAGATTGTATCAGTCCTGCCCTCTGGAACTCTCTACCCACTTCCCTCCCACTCAAACAGCACTATCCCACCTTTAAGAAAGATTTGAAGACTCACCTTTTTTCCTCTGCTTTTGACCTCCCCTCCCCCTTTGTGTGAAACTTCCCTTTTCCTCCTTTTTCTCACTCATTTTCTCCTTGATTATGTGTATTTAAGTGTCTTGAGTGCTTTCCTGTCATACATTGTAACTTCTTTTCCTTTCCTGGCCTATTGGGCCTTTCCTGTACATTCTGTTTTTGTAAACCGCTATGCTATTATTTGAATGGCGGTATATCAAACCAATAAACATAAACAAACAAAATTAATAAGGACATTTTATGGGAGGAGTTAGGAACTTTATTAGCAAAGGCTGGCCCCTGTCCTCCCCAATATGGGCGAAGATTCCCACTGAGATCTCCGCCCACCCCCACTCCAGGAACTAAGCTCCCTTACACCAGTCGTTAGGCCCCGCTGGTACAGCATCTGTTGGCTCAGGACCTCGCCACCGGCACAAGGTAGTGTTACTATCCTTGCGTAACCCCCCCCCCCCACCCCCAATTAAGTAAACTGTGACCAAAACTGACTCGTCCGAGTAGCCACTTCCAAGGTCTCCTGCCAGTCATTCAATAGGAGATCCTGCCCCACTGGTGACAGATACCCCCCATTTATGCGATACAAACCCACACATCCTACCTCTATTCAAGGGTGCTGCACCTCAAATCCTCCTGTCTCTGCAACCCATTGTCCTATTAACCTTCACCAGCCCCCGGGACCATCTCTGCTGTGACTGGCAAGCCAGCCGTAGAATAATATCTGAGCATCCAATGATCACACCAGGCATCAATATATGTATGGCAGTAAAGTCCCGCTGCGCTGCTCGAAAGAGCTATTACCAAGCCCTCCGGCAAGATCATTTTCTCCCAGGTGTACAACAATTCCCAGTGGTTGCCACCACTGACGGGCATGATGCTGCAGAATTGGCATCAACTGGCATTACCATATCCCTCGCTTGCCCAACATACACCCACAAGTGTGAGCCTGAGATGGGGATCCAGCGGTCACGCTGTGGCCCATCACCTGGTCCAGTACACAAAAGAATGACCCAGCATCCACCATTCACCATTCACCCAGAGAGATCAAAAGTCAGCCACCAGCTGTATAACATGTATGATCAGGTCTGACTGTGGCAAATAGCAGGTATAACCTCATATGGATAAATTTTCCATGTAAACATCTACATACATATCCAGCTGGCTGTCATTAAGAAGCCAACATTCAAAGGATTTATGCTCCTAACTTTAAGAGTTATGCTCCTTAATTGACCTCTTTATATTTATTAGGACTGAGTACCTACAATAAAGCTCAAAGGGTGGCATATTCATTGGTGGCCATCAGTGCTTTTAAAGTGGCTAGCCGTCACCGCTGTAAATTGAAACTAGATATTCAGTTCTGGGGCCATATCCAGCCACCAGCACTCGGGGTGGCCCATGGTTGATATGTGAAGACTCATTGCGGGGGTCTCACTTGCTTAAATATTAGCATATCCACTGGGCCTCATTTGCATACATTTAATTTTTAAAATTATATGCTGCCCATCTAAAATTTTAGGCTTCCAAAAGAAGCTCTTCAAACCTTTTTTTTGTCCCAGTAATGAATTGGGGACATGTTTACTAAACATTAATGTGTGTTAAATGCCACTGTTGTTGTTAAGTGCCATCGAGTCGGAGTCGACTCATGGCGACCCTCTGGATAGCTATCCTAAATTGTGTTCGGTCTTCAGTCAGGCGGCTCATTGTTGACAGACTGGAACCTGTAGCTGCTGTTATTATATCGATCCATCTCATTGCTGGCCTTCCTCTTTTGCGTTGACCTTCTATCTTGCCAAGCATAATGTCTTTCTCTAATGATCTCTCTCTTCGCATGATGTGTCCAAAGTATGAAAGTCGAAGTCTTGTCATCTGAGCTTCTAAAGAAAGCTTAGGTTTGATCTCCTCTAGTACCGACTGGTTTGTTCTTCGGGCAGTCCATGGTATACACAGAATTCGCCGCCAGCACCAGCATCAATTTTCTTCCTATCTGTCTTTTTCACTGTCCAGCTTTCACATCCATATGATGTTATTGAAAATACCATGGCTTGAACAAGTCAAATCTTTGTATGGAGAAAGACATCTCTGCTCTTGAGAATCTTATCTAGGTCTTTCATAGCCATTCTGCCAAGAGCAATGCGTCGTCTGATTTCTTGACTGCTTGTTGCTTCTTTATTGATAGTTGATCCAAGTAGGTTAAAGTTGTTCACAATTTCAATTTCTTCTCCTTCAACGATGAACCTGTTGATTATGCCAGTTGTCATGATCTTTGTCTTCTTTACATTAAGGTGCAGGCCCATTTTGAGACTATGTTCTTTGATTGTGAGAAGCAAATGTTTCAGATCATCTTCACTTTCAGCCAGTAATGTGGTATCATCAGCATAGCGAAGGTTGTTGATGAGTCTTCCACCAATCTTCACACCTCTGTTGTCTTCATACAATCCTGCTTCTCTGATGATTTGTTCTGCATATAAATTAAACAGGTAGGGGGGAAGTATGCAGCCTTATCTTACACCTTTGCTTATTTTAAACCATTCTGTTTCTCCTTGTTCCATTCGAACTGTTGCTTCTGGATCAATGTAAAGATTGCGCAAGAGAACGATCAGGTGTTCTGGTATACCCATGCTTCTTAATGTGGCCCAGAGTTTCTCATGGTTTACACAGTCAAAAGCCTTGCTATAGTCGATAAAGCACAAATAGATATCCTTTTGCCATTCTTTAGTCTTTTAAAGGATCCATCTCACATCTGCAATGATGTCTCTCGTTCCTCGCCCTTTCCTGAACCCTGCTTGCACTTCAGGTAGTTCTTGTTCCAGGTATGGTTGTAGTCTCTTTTGAATAATCTTCAGTAGAATCTTGCTGGCATGTGGGATCAGAGCGATTGTGCGTTAATTTCCACAGTCAGTTGGATCACCTTTCTTTAGTATTGGTATAAACACAGATCTTTTCAAGTCAGTTGGCCATGATGTCGTCTTCCATATTTCTTGGCAGAGCCTTGTGAGTATGGTAACAGCTGCATCAGATTGCTGCAATACTTCTATGGGAATGCTATCAATGCCTGGTGCTTTGTTCTTTGATAAGGCTTTCAATGCTGCTTCAACTTCTTCTTTCATCACCAATGGTTCCTGATCATAAGGTACAGGTTGAAACGGCTGTTGGTCCACTTGATCTTTATCATATAAAAACTCTGTATATTCCTTCCACCTTTTCTTGATCTTCTCAGCATCATTCAACATAGAACCTTGAGCATCTTGTAACATTCCAATTCGAGGCTGGAACTTTTTCTTTAACTCTCATAGCTTTAGGAAAGCTGATCTTGTTCTTCCTCTAATAGTTTCTGCTTCTATTTCCTTGCAAGTGTCATTGTAGTACTTTTCCTTGTCCTGTCTTGCTGCACATTGGAAATCTCTGTTGAGTTCTGCGACTGTCTTTCTTTCTCCTCTGGCTTTAGCTTCTCTGCGTTTCTGGGCAATTTTCAGAGTTTCTTCCGTCATCCATTTTGGCCGTTTTTGCTTTTTCACCTTTTGTAGAGACTTCTCACTTTCTTCCAACACAACCTTCTTGATGTCATTCCATAACTCTTCCGGAGCTCTGTCATTTGTATCTAAAGCAGCAAATCGATTTTGCAGGCAGTCTTTAAATTCCAGTGGTATATTCTCAAGGTCATATTTTGCTGCATTCATGAGTGGTTTGCTCTTTTTCAACTTTAGCTTGAGTTTGCATACTAGTAGTTGATGATCTGTACCACAGTCAGCTCCAGGTTTTGTCTTTGTTGATGTTACAGAGCTTTTCCATCGTTGACTTCCACAGATGTAGTCAATTTGATTTTTATACAATCCATTGGGTGAAGTCCATGTGTACAGTCGCCGCTTGTGTTGCTGGAGGAAGGTGTTTGACATGAATAGATCATTGGTCTTGCAGAATTCTATCAGTCTTTCTCCAGCTTCATTTCTGTTGCCAAGTCCATATTTTCCAACTACTTTGCCTTCTTCTTTGTTGCCAACTTTTGCATTCCAGTCACCCATGACTATCAGGATATCCTGTTTGCATGTTCTGTCAATTTCAGCTTGTGCTTGTTCATGGAACTCTTCAATTTCATTCTCTTCTGCAGCTGTTGTTGGGGCATATACTTGAATTATAGTTGTGTTGATAGTCAATCCTCGTAGACGAATAGAGATTAAGTGTTCGCTGACTGCATTGTATTTCATTACAGTTCTTGCAAGTTTCTTCTTTATTATAAATGCAACACCATTTCTTCTTTGTCTTTCATTTCCAGCATAGTAGACCATGTGATCATCTAATGCAAAGTGCCCCATGCCAGTCAATTTCAGTTCGCTGACACCCAACAGATCAAGTTGTACACGTTCCATTTCATTCTTGACCACCTCCAGCTTCCCTTGGTTCATGCTTCGTACGTTCCATGTTCCAATGTGTAAGACATCTTTACAGCTTCTGACTCATTTCATGCGCAGCCACTATGCCACTATGCCCATAGAAATAAATAGGTGCTGCTGCACTTAGTGCGTGTTAACATTTGGGAGCACAATTTAGAAATATGTGGGCAATAATTGAACTGGGAACCCCAAAAGCCAAACTTGGAATGCACTAAAACACTGGAGAAATACAACTATAAAGTCATTTCCTCTTGTACTAAACAAAACAAAGACATCAGTGATGCACATTTCCCAGAGCTGGCATATTCCAGTTAATAAATTCAAAATAAAATTTCTCTTTGTTGTTTGGGCATTTTATTTTTCATCACAATTGCCCCAGTTTCTCTGCTGTTTTCTTCGTATCTTCTGCTAACTCTCCATTGTCTGCTGTCCATTTATCCTTTCTTCTCTCGTCTTATTTTTTTCCACTCTCTCTCGATATCTGCCTGTTACATATTGATCTTTCCCTTTTTGCTCTTTCCTCCATTTCTTTCTTTACTCCTTCATCCGCTGATATTTCATACACACTCACACACCCGTCCTCAATCCCCTTTTGGCTTTGCATAACTCCTCTAACCTCCAGCCCAACTCATCTCTCCCATTTCACATCTCACTTCTTTGCTAGTTTCTTATTCCATTCGGTCTTTCACTCACTCCCCAATATCACATTTCCACCACCCCCATCTCACTCAGCTCCTGGTCAGATTCTCATGGCCTCTTGCCCACTATCTCCACACTCTCTCTCACCACCCATTTTCAGTATCTTCCAGTCCCCTCACCCTTCCACCCAGCATCTTCCTCTCTTCCACCTCCCCAGTCCCCTATAACCTGCATTAACAGCTTAGCACCGTTTAGTAAAAGGGCCCTTTGCTAAATACACTCCTTGTTTTCTTTTAACCATGATATCATTGAGTGCCAGGCTTCTAGAGTAATGGTCTAGGTAATTTTTTTAATTTAAGGAAAGAAAATTGAGGTTATTATAAATGTTACTATTTTCAATAAATACAAAGTTGCTATGTAATTCGATATTCTTTGGAAAGGTTTACATTCATTTTTTAGTTAATATTTTAGTAAAATATCTAATTATGTTCCTGCAACTAGTTACCTTTTTTGACTGGAAATTGGCTGTTGCTTGCTAAGATGATAAATGTGTGGGGGTTTTTAATGAAGTAATTTAATTAAGCCAGATCATTTGAAATGGAAGGAGTCCAAAATGTTTTTAAGCCATATTTCCACAAAATCAGATAAATTAGTGTGATGTGTTAATCAATGAAAAGCTTTATCGATTCCTCTTTATATTATGGTATTTAACATCTGTTGCTCATACTGTCCTGATCTGAATAAGAAGGTTTTAACCTTTGAAAACTAGTCTACAAATATACTAAGTCCAATAAAAATATATCCCTTATTTTCCTTTTTGTTTTCGTTGTATTTAACTACTATAAAATCTGAGACATGATGATCTGTAGTATTTCTTTTTAAATATAGCCTGAATTATTGTGCAGTCAACGGCACAGCCTCCCAACACCTCTTTATGAGAGCAGTCAAGTAAGAGTAGCTGTTAGGGTGCCTAAAGATTGCTACGTTCACTGAATTACAATCAGAAGGTCACCGCATTTGAAACTATAAGCAGTCATTATGATGATTGCATCCAGTGTGATTTACTAAAAATACTTGATTACTAAGTGCTCTCAAAGCAGAACACAGGACCATCATATCCCACATCCGATGCAGTCAAATGCTGACATTTTGAACTATTTTCAGCTGTGCTTCTGACGGCTGTAATAATCTATCTGGGACCTGGTGATCTTGAACACCTTCTTCGGCACTTTAAAAGAATTAACATCAGCAATTGTGCAATGTTTACTGTTTGATTATGGCCCATGCATGCACGGTACATAGCACCTGAAACCAGTTTCCGTGCCTCATAACAAAGCAATCTATAATTGCAAAAATGCCGAGAGCTCTAATTTCTCCTTCGAGCATGTATTGCTTTCACATTTGATCGACTGAGCTGCTGGCTCTGCACCAGAGCTTCATGCTAGAGGCCAAAGTTTCATTACCTTTGTCTAGCTCAGGAGGAATGCAGCTCATAGACCTAGGGGAGGGGAACAAAAGAAAGGGACAGTAGGTCTGATCTCTTGGGATGTCTGGTGACCAGCCTATGAATGGCAGCACCCACAACCTGGGAAGGAGTTCAAGTCTGATTTTGTATGTATACATTGTCAGAGTCATCAGGATTTGAACCAGTAACCCTAGAAAGTAAAGGACAGCGTGCTAACTAAGAATCATCAGAAAGCCAGAGCAGAGGAAAGCCTAGAGGTGACTTAGAGGCATCTTCCACTGTGTGACGACCAAGTGTAATCTGGGACTTCAAAGCCTGAATGTCTGAAAAAAAAGCAGGCACATGCAAGTTCAGGCATGATCTCGGAAATGTGGATGTGTCCAATAGTCACATATCAAATATCCATATAGATGTCCACAAGATAATATTTCAGAACCAAGATGTCTAATAGCATAGCAGCTAGGATAGTGGCTTAATTGCAGGGTGGCCAGGGTTCAAATCCCAGTGTGGGCCTTTGTGACCTAAAGCTAGGCACTTAATTCTACACTATGGATGTTTTTAAGATGAAAATAAGCACTTTCCTGATGCCTATTTGTGCCTGGAACAGGTATAAACATGGACATGCTGGCAGATGTCACCGGCGTTTCTGAAATTGAACAAGGATGTATAAGTCTACTGTCCATCCCCGGATACATGCCTGCCACACCCCTGTGCCTGCTTGGATATCCTTGCACTGGAAGCATCTACGTATGTCATTTGTGGAATGGCTACGGAGATGTCTCCCCGATTATGACGTTCACGTGCACGTCTTCAGACATCCAAATCACAACTAAACCTTTTAAAATGACCCTCTTTGCCTCTGTTTGCCAGAGAGTGAGACACACCTACAGAAGACCCCATAAGCCAGTGCAGGATGTGCCCTGATAGAAGCTGTATAAAGGAAGAGTAGTGGAGATGAGCAGAGATGTCTCTCTCCATACAAAGATTTGACTAGTTCAAGCCATGGTATTTTCAATAACATCATATGGATGTGAAAGCTGGACAGTGAAAAAGATAGACAGGAAGAAAATTGATGCCTTTGAATTATGGTGCTGGCGGCGAATACTGTGTATACCATGGACTGCCCGAAGAACAAACCAGTCGGTACTAGAGGAGATCAAACCTAAGCTTTCTTTAGAAGCTCAGATGACAAAAGACTTCGACTTTCATACTTTGGACACATCATGCGAAGAGAGAGATCATTAGAGAAAGACATTATGCTTGGCAAGATAGAAGGTCAACGCAAAAGAGGAAGGCCAGCAATGAGATGGATCGATACAATAACAGCAGCTACGGGTACCAGTCTGTCAACAATGAGCCGCCTGACTGAAGACTGAACACAATTTAGGATAGCTATCCAGAGGGTCGCCATGAGTCGACTCCGACTCGACGGCACTTAACAATGGAGATGCCCTGAGTCTGCTACAACAGAATCCTGGAAGATATCTGTTTGTCTGGCCTTAGTGTTTCTCTGGTGGTTCCTGCTCTATGCTGAGGTCTCCAGCCCAACTGCTTGGTTCCTGCTCTATACCTGCCCTGGCATTCCTGCTTTAGTGTTCCTTTTCTATGCCAGCACCGCTCCTCCCAGCCATCCAAGACTCTGCAGGTACGTCTTTCCTGTAAGTACCACATAGCATTCATGGTAATGATGGAAATAAAAATTAATAAATAAAACAAAAAACTAGAAAGAATATAAAATTGATAAACTTTTATTAGACTAATACATTTTTAGGTGTGTTTCAATTAGGCATAGTGCCTATTGTCGAGGGTTCAAATTTTGTCTATACATCAACAAATCTAGGGCGGGATTTCATGCATGTGATTTGGCTGCAGCTTCTGAAAAATGCAATCTTTCACTCTTCCCCCACCGCGATTTGCTGTCTGCAAGGTCAAGCTGCATGCTGGAAGAGATTCAGGCTGATCTTCCGGTTTCAAGTCTTGCGAGTGCCACAAGAGAGACTGGATGAAGCCTGGGGGTGGGGGTTATGAGAGAGAGAAAGCAAGACTGGATGATTCCTGGGGAGGGGGGGAGGAGGATTATGAGACAGAGAGACTGAGTGAAGCTAGTGAGGGATATGAGAGAGAAAGATTGGGAGGGTGAGGGTTTATGAGAGAAAGACTGAGTGAAACTGGGGAGGGATATGAGAGAGAGAAAAAGACCTGGTAAAGCCTGGGTGGGGATTATAAGAGAGAGGAAGAGAGGCAGAGACTGGATGAAGCCCTGAAGGAGGTTATGAGAGACACAGAAACTGGATAAATCCTGGGGGGGAGGAGGGTTATGAGAGAGAGCGAGAGACTGGGGAAGTCTGGGGAGGGGCTCATGAGGGAGGGAGAGAGAGAGAGAGACTGACTATGTGAAGCCCAGAGGGGTCATGAGAGAGAGAGAGATTCAGAAAGACTGAGTAAAGCCTGGAAGGGGGCGTGAGAGAGAGATAGACTGCATGAAACCTGCAGGGGGGGTCATAATAAAGAGAAACTGAGAAAAGCCTGGGAGGGGTTATAAGAGAGAGATAGAGACTGACACACACACACGTGTATGCACCCCCAACATATACACATACATGCACCCCACAACACACATGCACACATAGCACTCCCAGACACTCCCAAATGCGCACACACACACATGTATATACCCCTGTCAGACGGCTGCCTGGGTGAGAATCTTCACACTCTTGGCAAGTGCATATATCTATATGATTTGCAAGGAATTGTGGGCAATGTAGTTCATTCACACCAGACACAGCTGCTGACAATTTAGTTGTGCTCTTGGGTAAAGCCAATAAGATATTTATTTATGGGGTTATTTCTCCCAACACAGATATGCTTGGTAGCACATAAATTAGGTTACTTGCTTTCAGTGTTAACTTGGAAAAACAAAGTCAAAATCAGGAAAACAACAAATGAAAAGCCACAAAGCAAGAAACAAACTGTTCTTTTCAGGTTAACTTCTGATTACTTCCCACATAGATACAGAAGTGATTCTCTCCTAGCTCACAAGCAATTAGGTAAGGCTTAATTGCTAGCAGTTACCAGCTGAAACCCCTTAGCTGGCTTGCCTTCCACTGTGTGGGTCAAATCCTGCTTCAGGAGCTTTTCTGAGTAGATTAAAGAACAGATTTGTATTTCTTTGTGATGGTTGCTGTACTTTATAACAGAAAGTTACCAACGGAGTTTAGATAGAGAGCAGTCCATATAAACAGGATCCTCATCTGCTATTATTCCCCCTTGTTCAACAAGCATGGGTTCAATATCATGGATTGGCACAGATGAATCTCTCAATGGAGCATTTTCAGGAGAATACTTGTTTCCCTGCTGTCTTTCAAGGTTATAGCTAGGGCATAGATCAGTGTTCATACCTGAGCTTCCATTGCTGCTAGAGTTCCTCTCTATATAGCCTGGCCAGTATGTAGTCCAGTTCTTATGTCCAGCCTTCCAATCCAGATCCCTGGACACTGGATCTCTCTTCACATACCTTCTGGCACAGGTCTTAGGGTCCCTTCCACGTGCAGCCGTCTCCCTCACAGGTAGCCTCTGGTGATTCCTAGCTCTGCAGCACCATTCCTCTGGCTTTCCCCAGTCCAATGGTGTATGCTGGCCCTTGGAATACCTCCCATTATACGTACTGCTTTGGACTCTTCTAGACCTCTCAAAGGCTTTTCTCCTCTTTCTTCCAGAGGGTCTCTTTCCCTCTCTGTCCGTCCGGTTTGGCTTCTGCTTCTGATGATCCTTCAGATGAAACTGATGATCAAACTCAAGCTGATTCTCAGGATACTGAGGACAATTCTCTGGATATCCAAGGTGATCATGAAGATCCTGAGGATGGTCATCTGTAGAATAAACTCTACTCTTATTCTGCTTAGATGAGTGCTCCTCCCTAACACAGCGCAGCTGTGCTGAATCAGGCCCTGCCCTTTGAGATGAGTGCTTAGGGATTACCTCATAGCCCTCCTGATTGAACACACGTTTCCCCACTTCAGCTCCTCTAATGGCTGTTGGAAACCTGGTGCATTCTGGGACTGGTAGTCTTTTATGGGAAAATTCTGTTTTCTTATTTCTACCAGAACTGACAGGTTGCTTGTTCAGAGTCACTTCACCTTTTCTATAGCTCCTTCCTGAGCTATGATAAGCTTCCTTATCACACCCCTCACACACATTTATGCACCCTTGGCACACACACACATGCATATGAACTCCTGACACTCTTAGACACATACACACATATCCCCGACACTCCCCTGACACACACCCACAGATGCACCCATCACCAACATACATACACACATACACATATGCACCCCTGACACTTACTATAAAACAGACATACTGTATAAACCTCCCAATAAGCCTGAGTCTGCAAATGGAGGAAACATACCATTATGTCACACTACAGCTTTGTAGAGCTAAAACTCGTCCTTGGTTTATTTATTTATCTTATATGACAAATGTGTTGTATATACTGCACATCCCATGGTCCTGAGAGACTCACAATTAAGCATAAATATCTAACTAAAATGAGATCTCATACATCAAAAGACTTAACACTGACAAAAATCATATACATGTATTAATGCAGCATAATATCCTATGCACCTCTATATTCTAATCTATAGTATTAACTTTTATCGCTATACATTCAAGCAAACTTACAGGGCAACCACACTACTTTATCCAATCATAGAATGATGTGAAAGGTGATATGATCATTATCTGCAGTCATGTTCTATATTTTTATATGATACAATGGTTCCCAAACCTAGCTCAAGGACCCTCATCGAGTCGGGTTTCAGGATATCTTCAGTGAATATGCATGAGATAGATTTGGAAGCCCTGCCTCCATTGTATGCATATCTTCTCCATGCACATTCCCTGTGGCTATCCTATGTGTGTCCTGAGGACTGGATTGAGAGCCCCTGCTCTAGTTTAACCTCTACATCTACTTCCCAAGAAGTTGTGGCCTAGAAGAAAAGGAAAAGCAGTTTTCAGCCCCCCTATTTTAGCCAGATAACTGCTTATAGTAGGGCTGGTACCTGGTGCCTGCTCAGAAATTAAAGCCTGAACCATGCAACATTGCTTCCTTTTACAAAATGGGGCCTGTTCTGAACCAAAGCATGAACCAAACAAGATGGATTCCTTTTCTGCTATGTCTCAGCTTGAAACCTGCAGATCAAGCAATTCTGCAAGGTTATATATTATACAGCAGAGTTATTGTTTATGACTACATGCAAGAGAACTCAAAACTGATGCCAGAGACTGTACTGCTGGTCCTAGCATTTGCAACATGTTTGAACCTGCATACCAGCATCTTTTTCGCACCATGGATCTTTGCTTGGCGAAGGACCAACTAACAACTGTTGCATGATTCGCTGAAGATGACAGTATTTGAGACTAGCCAATCATAGTGCCATGATGAGAATGTCAGGACAAATGCTGGACTCAAAGGGATGAGCACCACTTGTATACTTCTATACACTCTTTTGGATACTTTTGAATACTTGGGGACCACTTTTAGACTTGCAGAACCTTTGAATACTTCATGGGAACTTTAAAAACTTAGCCCTCTGACACCAGCAGCTTTGCTTTCTGTAGTCTCTAGCCCTGCTGCCTGTCTGTCTCTTTCTAAAAGACAGTGTGCAAGAACAAAGACTAACCTTGGGAAGGAGTGAATCTCTCCCACAGACCTGAAGCTTGGTGCTATCATGCAGCTCGTCAGACTGCCTGCAGCTTGCATTGAACCACTGCCATTCCTTGGGACTTTGTGCCGTTCGAGACAGACAACCTCTCTGACCCAGCCACAAGCGTTCTGGCAAAACTAGGGTACTAGTCTGAATTCTGGGGTTTGGGTCTAGTCAGTCAGATAATTTGCTGTACATCTGTGTGCAGAGTGAATCAAATATGTTGGTTGCTAAAACAGTGCTTTATGATCTTAGTAATTATAATCATAGGGCTATATAACTTGCTACCTCAGATAACTAATTTATTCTATATCTGCATTATTTTTCTATCAGCAATAAGGTCTAATTTATATACAGTATAACAGAGTTGGTTCCTTTATATCATGTGGTTCATTTGCCAGACGGATCTATAGAACCTTGGGAAAAGTAGAAAGTAGTGATTATTATTTATTTATTTTTATTTATTTATTTACATTCTCTTATATACCGCGCTATTCTGCATCAGTGCGGTTTACATTGAACAAACTGAAATTACATTGAACAGGGCATTATAACTTGGAGATAACTATTTTACAGGGAACATGGGCTATGAAGGGTTAAGTGGCTTGCCCAAGACCACAAGGAGCACCTGTGGGACTGGAAACCCCAGTCCTTCCGGCCCAAGGTTGCTGTCCTCTAGTGGAATTTGAACCCCCG
The DNA here is from genome assembly GCA_033557465.1 of Ichthyophis bannanicus. Lineage (NCBI taxonomy): Eukaryota > Metazoa > Chordata > Amphibia > Gymnophiona > Ichthyophiidae > Ichthyophis > Ichthyophis bannanicus. The sequence goes on along the minus strand of CM066049.1, from coordinate 108,588,967 downwards.
ACCTTCCGGCCTGAAGTACCTTGCCCCAACCACTAGGCCACTCCTCCACTCCAAATTACTCTGGACCTATCAAATATTGATATATTTGTTACTGACAATAAACCCCCTACATATTTGGGGCCTCATAATCCAGGTTAAGAAATTCTTAATAACGCCCCTTATATTAGGCACAAGGTAAAGTCTAAATATTGCCTTTTATACCATCCTAATTTCCAGGAAAAAAAAGCAGCATTAAAAGATAGGAATTTAAAAAGACAAGTCTGTTTCTTGCTCCCAATTAGCTTTTTGACACCCCCTGCCCAGTATCTCCCTGTTCATTCCTTCCCTTGTGATTTCCTCATCTTTTCTTATCTCAAAGTAGGTAGAGCAGATGGGCCTGGCCTCCTTATCTAACATCATACTCTGTGGGATAACGCTGCTAAGCAACTAAGCACCCTAAGCCATTTGATCTTTGTTCATATTCCATATTCTTTAGCATATTAACCCTACTTCCTTTTGAAAATTCAATTTCTGAACTGTGTCTTATTTACACACACTGTCACTGGGTTGTTTTTTGTTGTTTTTTCAAAATAGTCTTTTCTATATACAAACAGAGAAATGGAAGAAGAATGTACAATATTGTAATCCTTACGTCATGTTCTGATCAAGCCTGAAACTTTCAGCCCCCCTGCCTTGTTACCATATCTTCATTCTTCAATCTAACCAACCAAAATTGGTTTTTGATACCACTGAGCAGCTTAAACTGTACTGTTTGTTTTATATAATCCAAAAGCATTTTCTATTAGCAAGTTAGATTTACAGCATTATTTGACTCTTTATTTTTCAAGTTTTAGTTTATTCTAATTGGAAGAATTTAAGAACTGCCATACTAGGTCAGACCAAAGGTCCATCGAGCCCAGTGTCCTGTTTCCAACAGTGGCCAATAGAAACACAGAAACATAACAGCAGAAAAAGACCACATGGCCTATCTAGTCTGCTCTTCCATATCAACCACTACAATAGTCCCCTTTTTTTCCCTTTAGAGATCTTGTGTTTGTCCCATGCTTTCTTCAATTCAGATACTATCCTCATCTCTACTACTTCCACTGGGAGACTATTCCACCCATCTACCACTCTTTTCATAAAGAAATATTTCTGCATATTACTCCTGAGTATATCCCCTTTCACCCTCATCCTATGTCCCCTTGTAGCAGAGCTTGCTTTCAATCAAAAGAGGCTCTCCCCCTGTGCATTTATGCCACAGAGGTATTTAAACATCTCAATCATATCACCTCTATCCCGCCTTTCCTCTAAGGTGTACATATTAAGATCCTTAAGTCTGTCCTCATATGCTTTATAATGAAGACCATTAACCATTTTAGTAGCCACCCTCTGTACTGACTCCAGCCTATTTATATTCTTTTGAAGGTGCGGTCTCCAGAATTGCATACAATATTCCAAATGCAGTTGCACCAAAGACTTATACAAAGGCACTAACACCTCCTTTCTTCTGCTGGCCATTCCTCTCCTTATACACCTAACCATCTTTCTAGCTTTCGCCATCGCCTTTTCTACCTGTTTAGCTACTTTAAGATCAGACACAAGCACGCTTAGGTCCCGCTCTTCTTTTGTGGAAAGAAGTACTTCATCCCTTATACTATATCACTCCTTTGGATTGCTGCAGCCCAAATGCATGACCTTAAAATATCCCCTTTCAGTTTTGCCCACTGTTTTTCTACATCCCCCAGTTGTTCCCATCCCACTAATGACTCCTTGAGGCTTTGGCCCATCTTGACAAATTTAGTTTTCCTAAAGGCTAAGACCCTCACTTTTGAATGGATTTTATCAGCCCTCATCCTAATACTGAACCACACCCATCTGGTGATCGCTGGATGTGAGATGATCTCCCACTATAATATCAGAAACACTTTCACCATTGGTAAGCACCAAGTCCAGTATGGCCCCATCATGTGTGGGTTCTATCAGTTGCCTGAATAGTTCTCCCTGTAGAGAATCCAGGATCTCCTTACTTCTAGATGATACTGCAACAGGAATGTGCCAAACATCTGGCATATTGAAATCCCTTATCAGTAGCACTTTCTCTTTCCTGGCAATGTTGCGTATGTCTTCTATTAACTCTGCCCACCTCTTCTCCCTGTGAGGGAGGTCTGTACATCACATCAATACAAATGGATTTCTCTTTCCCTCTTTCTAGTTTAACCCACAATGCCTCCTCTCTCCCTTTTAAGCTCTGTATTTCCATAGCTTTAATAATATTTTTTTTACATATAGAGCCACTCCTCCTCCCCTATTTCCTACCCTGTCCTTTCTGAATAACATAGTCTGATATAATTACATCCCAGTCATGGCTGTCCATGAACCATGTTTCTAACTGCCACTAAATCCAAGTCAGCCTCTCCCATTAAAGCCTGAACATCTGGGATCTTATTTCCCATGCTACAGGCATTTATACACACTGCTTTCCAGACGTTGTCCCTTTTACCTATTTCCATAAAGGTATTTAATGTTTCACTTGCCTGAGGGCTTTCTTCACCCATCCCCAATGAATTTAGTTTAAAGCCCTCTGACTAACCTACTGTAGTCTGCTACTAAAGACATGTCGACCCTTCTTGGATAGATGGACGCCATCCAGGTCACAAGAATCTGACCCATGATGCTTGGCAAGGTTGAAGGTCAATGCAAAAAGAGGAAGGCTGGCAATGAGATGGATCAATACAACAGCAGCAGCTATGGGTGCTACTCTATCAACAATGAGCCCCCTGAATGAAGACCGAGCACAGTTTAGGACAGCTATCCAGAGTCAACACTGACTCGGCAGCACTTAAAATCAACATCTGCACCTGAAATGAGTTCCAAAGCTTAGTTGTTTGTTGAGAGTAAAAATATTAATAGCAGCTCTGCAGATGCCCTTAGGGTTCTAAGGCCTTAGGGCATTTTTGTACATTCATCTAGTTATTTAATCTGAGCAGGCCTTGAAGATCAAGCATTTTCAGCCTTGGATTCCTCTGTGCTGTTAAACCGAGAATGTTAATTGATTGTGCTCCTTGTGGTCTTGGGCAAGCCACTTAACCCTCCATAGCCCATGTTCCCTGTAAAATAGTTCTCTGTGTGCTGTGCTTTCCTGTCTAATCAATGTGTTTATACCTCAAAAATTTCCTGTCATGATTTGACAATTTCCAATCTGTAATCAAAAAAACCGCTGCTGATCGCTGGAAGTAGCGGTATACAAAATGTATACTAAATAAATAAATAAACCACCTTGTTAACAATTCACAGGAATCCTGCTTTCCATTTTAAAAGAAATTGTTCTTCCATAATCTCCCAACACTTCCTTGTATCCTTTTTTCCAAGCACTATATGCAAATTTGCCTTTTAGAATAGTCAAATTTATTGAAAGCAGGCTTATTGTTCCTATTGGCTGGCAAACTGGATTGAGATTTAGTTAAAAATAAAATACATAGTAACATAGTAAGTGACGGCAGATAAAGACCAGCATGGTCCATCCAGTCTGCCCAGCAAGATGGCAGGAGTAGGTGCACCCCTCCCCGTGTCTTTGTTTAGGGGTGCACATGCCACTCCGTGCAGGCCACCCCTCCCCATGTCTCCATCCAGGGGTGAACCCACCGCTCCATGTAGGACACCCCTATTTGTTGAGAAATTAGATGGTTCCGTTTATTTTGATTTTATCCTGTTGCTATGAAGGGATCCCCTGTGTCTGTCCCATGCCATTTTGAATTCCGCCACTATGTTTGCCCCCACCACTTCCATCGGGAGGGCATTCTAAGCATCCACCACCCTTTCTACACCCAGGATATTTTCCATACTGAACTCCCAAAGCCAGTTTTTGTTCCTCAGGCCAGTTAGAGCATGAGATGCAGCGACAGTAGTATTCAGAGTCCCTCAGGAGAAAGGCTGAGGACTTATGCAAAGGATTACTTTTTGCCACTTTTTTGGACCGTGACTGTGGGAAGAGGGAACATCTTGCTTCTGTTAAGCCAGCAGGGATTTGCTCATGCCAGGCGGGGGAGAGGTCTGTCACTGGAGCCATTTATATTTCAGCTCTTGATGCAAAGCTGAGCCATCACTAAACATTTCTATACAGCTAGGAACCTGCAAAATGTCTTTGCAACATTTTGTTACCATTGGCACATATAGTACGTTTTGTGAGAAACAACTGCAAAAGTGAAGTGTTTATCACAAAATTCCTACATCAGCATCCTAAGTTCATTTTGCAACCTGCTATGTGATACTTACAGGTGACTTTTGGTACTTACATTTTCAAGTGGATTGTAATTCGTGTCAATATACAGATGATATGAAGAGTCCCTTAACTACTGCTGTTAAACCTATCAGCTGTTTCTTTAACAGATCTAATAGCATCCACTGTAATTGATGAAGAATTGCAACCGGCCTCCCCTTCTGCAAGTAAAAGTACCTATTGCTGTGAAACCCAATGATTACTCTTCACCCAGGTTGCAAGCAGGATTTGCCCCGGGGGAAGGTGGGGCCAGTAAGCAACATTTGACGAGCAGCAAGCCCTTTTTCACTTCTGTCTCCCGTATAACTTAAATAAAGAAGCTGTTTTTTTAGTGCAAAAGGAAGCAAAGGTCAGAATATTGATTTCTGATGCCTGCCAAAGGTCACAATTATAGCGGCATTAGAATGAGCCAGAACGCTAAATCCAAAGAGAAGCCAGTGAACGTGGCAGTAGACAGGCTGTGAGGGCATTTTCCCCAGAAGAGGCGATGAAAAAAATGTGAAAAGTGACAAGATTGTAGAAGGACAAGTTATGAGGAGGATTTTACTAGGATGCAAAGCAGGGCTGGCCCAGAGTTGGTTCAAGCTGTTGGCACCATAGGCAAACCTCAAGCCTTATGCCTCCGCTGGCTGTCAGAATCTATCATTTTGCTTTGAATGTCCTCTTTCACACCCCCTAGAAGCTGCTCTAGGTGACTGCCTGGTTTGCCTAGTGGTTGGGCCAGCCCTGATGCAAGTAGGAGAAGCCCAATATGTGTGGCATCTTAAAATGTAGATAATACTGCCATATTAATGCTTTCTCTTGTTTTAAAGAAAAAAATGTTAAGGCTTCATTCATGAAACACTGCTCATATAAATCGGTGTAAAGTTCCTTCCCTATGTTCATAGAATATCAACAAACTTCACAAAAGAATCTCACCTGACAGCAATAACTTTTTGCGTGATTGCGCTTTGTTAAGCAAAGCAGATCCACATAATTTTTATATTTCACAAGTGCAATAACCATGATCTGAAGCCAGAATTTTAATTAACTGAGCCCTTAATTACAAAATCTATTAAAACAAACACTTGCTGCTATGTTTTAACGCTACAATAGCTCAACCAGACTCGATTGTATCTTCTGAGTTGTTTCTCAAAATTAATGAAATGTCATTTAATTCCCGTATCTGATTAACAAATCACCACAGATGAATTGGATTTCAGTTACCTCACTGCTATCTCATTTGATTATCTGCATTCTGAAGGTTCTTCAAACTATCTTTATTGTATTTCAACTTTATGCGTCAGGGACTAAAAATAGCTCCATTTTAATTCTGTTATTTCTTTAAACAAATCCATCATAATTGTGTTATTTACTTGGCTCTTCACTTTGCATCACTATGCAAATTTATATTTGCCTATTTAGATTGTGCCATTATCCAAGTCACTTTACGAGCTAATTACAAAATTATTCAAACTAGGAACATAGGGAAGGAGCAGGGAGAAAGAGAAAAGAGGCTAAGAACATTTAACCTGTGGAGATATGGAACAAAGAGGAAGGAGCTAGAAGGTGGAAAAGATCTAGAAGGAAAAGAGAAAAGACATGGTTAATATTATACCTGACGATCTCATCCTGTGAAACACTCATCATAGAATTGTTATTATCTAGACTTCCTACTCATGTTATCTTATTAAAGCATGACAGACTGAGTAGGACCACATTTAAATTCAAGTCTGCCCAGCTAATACTAATTCTCTTTGGGGCACGTTTGCTAAACTGCAGTAATGGTTACCATGTGCTAAATCCCACAGTGACTATTGCCACACGCTAAAGAAACGACCACGTAAAAATCCCATGGTAACAATTTAGCACAGGATGGGGATCGGGCAGGATCAGGATGGAGAGAGGAGACTGCACGATGTGTTTAGCATGGGTGTCTTTAGCTTGCAATAACTGCAATTGCTGCAGTGGTGTTATGTGCACCTGCAGTATGTTCAGCTGCCATGTTAGCGCAGCAGATTCCTCCAAACTACACCAAGGGCTTGGAGTCATGCCGGAAATGTCCCCATCAGTCAATATGGGTCTGACCCAGCCTCCTGTGCTAATTTGTGTTTACTAATGTGTGCTAAGAGATGAGCCTTTAGCGCACTTTAGTAAATATATCCTTTATGTCATACTGCATCTTTGAAATTCAGAACTATGGCCGAGCGCTGGTATTGCTTCTGTTGCTGTCAGATGCGGACCAGCAAGTGAGCTGTGGCCTTTCATTTTCACTGGCATTTGGCCACGCACATGGACTTACCTTCTCTGGTCCTTCAGTGCTGCCTCTGGACCGGTGGCGATTCCCTGCTATTGACATTGACATTGCTAATGACATTGGCTGCCGAGTGACTTCAGCACCATTTGAAACAGGGCTTTGATCGAAACTCTCAACCCGCACCCTGCTTAATCTGGACTACTGCTGTGTCTTCATTGCCTCTAGTATCGCCAACCTCCATTTCTGCCTTGGTAGAGTGGTAGAGTGGGTAAAGTATTGTCTACAAAGAAGATCAAAGCACATCGAATAAATTAAATTTTGAGTCATTGGTCCTCATTGCTGCCTTAACTCGCTGTTGTGCATGTGCTGTGTTGACTTTACTATTACTGATTAACTATTTAGAAGCAATTTTCTTTGTTACTGAATTGTAATTTTACTAATTTGTTTTCATCCCTCTCCTTTCTCTTTGATAGATTCTCACCCTCCTTAAAGGTAGATTTATTTTACCACCTCTTCTCCCAGCTGCTCCCCATCCCTTGATCTTTCTCCCACCAATCCCTCAATCATTTCCTCTGTCTTCTGCTTTCCTATCCATCTCTTCTTATGACTTTACATCATTTTTTCTTCTTATTGACACTCCCTAACCTTCTTCCCTCATAACATCTTCAAACCCCTCCTTTTCACCCTCTACCTTCCCCATTTCTTCTCCCATCTTGTCTTCCTCCCTTTCTTCAGCTCTTGAACATCACCTTTTTCTTCCTCTCATTCTTCCCTCTCCTTTCTCTGATAGAACCTCATCCTCGTTTCCACCATGCCATCTCCTCTCTGCCTCACACTCTTCTGCTCCTTCTCCTTCTATCATCTGGAGACATTAATCCCAACCCTGGGCCCCCTAGACTTCTCACTCCCATGACAGTTCTTCACTCATTCAAACATTCATATTCCTCTATCCACCTCCTCTCTCATGTGTCTCATGGAATGCACATTCCATATCTAATAAACTTCCCTTTACTCATGATCTCTTAATCTGTAATTCTTTCTATCTTCTAGCTCTTACGGAGACCTGGCTTCTCCCTGATGACACCGCTTTGGTTGCTGCCCTCTGTCACGGTGGCTACCAATTCTCCAACACTTATTCCACTGGCCGTGGTGGTAATGTTGGGTTTCTGCTTTCTCCTTTCTGCCAATTTTAATCCCTCCTTCTACCTCAATCTCACTCCTTTTCCTCCTTTGAAGTCCATTCCAACTGCCTTTTTAATCCCTTACCTCTCCGGATAGCTGCTATTTATAGACCCCTTGACAAGTCCACCTCTACCTCTCACTGACTTTGACTCCTGGCTTTCCCTATTTCTTGATTCTTCATCCCCTTCTCTTATTCTTGGTGATTTTAATATTCATGTCATTAACCCTTCTGACCCCTATGCTTTTAAACTCCTTTCCCTTACCTCTTCATTCAACCTCCAACTCTTCTCTTCTGCTTTCACCCATCAACTTGGTCACTGCCTTGACCTAGTATTCTTCTCCAGTTTATCCTCCAGCTTCCATACCTTGGTTCTTCCCTTATCTGATTGTCACCTCCTTATCTTCACCCTTCATCACTCCCTACCTCAATCTCACCCAGTCTCCTCCTACCTTTTCAGGAATCTTCATGCTATCAATCCTTTGGCTCTCTCTACTGTTGTTGTCTCATCCTCTTTCCTCTATCTGGTCATCTAAATCTATTGATGAGGCTGTAGTTTCCCATAATACTGCCTTCTCCTCTGCTCTTGATACTCTTGCTCACCTATCACATGTCCTGTAAGATGCACAAGTCCTCAGCTCTGGTTATCTTCAACTACCTGCTATCTATGTTCCTGTGCCCACTCAATTGCACTCATTTGGCTCAAATCTCACTCCATCTCTGATTTCCTTCACTTCAAATTCATGCTTATCTCCTTCCATTCAGCCTCAGCACTTGCCAAACAAAACTACTATGTCCATCTTACTAACTCTCTTGCCACTGATCCTCATTGTCTCTTCTCAGCTCCTTAAGGCACCTCCCCTCCAACAAAATCCACATGATTACACTTCATTTCCCCACTAGATCAGCTCCATCCCCTCTTCCCCCACCTCAGTACCAACTCTTCCCCTCATTCTCTGTTACACTTTCTTCCTTCTCTAAGATCTCCAATGAAGAAACTTCTAATCTTCTTTCATCCTCTAAACTTACTACTTGCTCTTCTGATCCCATCCCTACCCATCTCCTTAGCTCTATTTCTTTCTCTATCATTCCTTCTATCTCACATATTCTCAACCTCTCTCTCCACCGCCACGGTCCTTGCTACCTTCAAGCATACTGTGGTCACACCCCTCCTTAAGAAACCCACCCTTGATCCTAGCTGTCCTTCTAACTATCGACCCATCTCCCTTCTTCCCTTTATTTCTAAACTTCTTGAGTGTGCAGTCCTCCACCATCATCTCAATTCTTTCCTCTCAAGCCCTGTTGGTTCCACTTCAATCTGGTTTTCGCCTCTTCCATTCTACTGGAATGGCACTTGCTGAAGTCTCCAGCGACTTTTTCCTGGCTAAATCCAAGGCTCTTTATTCTATCTTATCCTTCTTGACCTTTCTGCTGCTTTTGACACTGTCAATGACCACCTTCTCCTTGATACATTATCCTCATTTGGTTTTAGGGACTCAGTGCTGTCCTGGTTTTCTTCTTATCTCTCCCATTGCTCTTTCAGTGTTTCTTCTGGTGGTTCCTCTGCTATTCTGCTTTTAGTTGGTGTACCCCAGGGATCTGGTCTTGGCCCCTCCTTTTTTCTCTCTACACCCAGTCCCTCAGTGCTCTCATCTCCTCCCATGGTTTTCACTATCATTTTTATGCCGATGATTCTCAGATCTCTCTTTCTACACCGGATATCTCTTCCGCACTCCAAACCTGCATCTCTGCCTGCCTGTCTATCACCACCTGAATGTCTTCCCTCCATTTGAAATTAAACATGGACAAAACCAAACTTCTTATTTTTCCCCCTAAACCTTCCTCCCCCCCCCCCCCCTTCCTTCTTTCTCTATCGCTGTGGATAACACTCTTCTTCCTATTTCCTCAGCCTGTACCTTGTGGGTCATCTTTGACTCCTCCCTTTCCTTCTCCTCTCATCAGTTTCTTTTTCTTCAATATTAACAAAATCCACCCCTCCTTTCTGAACACACTACTAAAATACTTGTCCACTCTCTAATTACTTCCTGTTTTGACTATTGCAACCTCCTTCTTGCTGTCTCCCTCTTAGCCACCTTTCTCCCCTTCAATCTGTTCAGAATTCTGTTGCGCTTCTAATTTTTCACCAGCCTTAATAAACTCATATAACCCCTCTTCTGAAATCGCTTCATTGGCTTCCCTTCCATTTCTATATCCAATTCCAGCTTCTCCTTTTGACCTAAAAGTACATTCACTCCTCTGCTCCTGACTACCTTTCCTCCCTCCTCTCTCCCTACACCCCTCCACGTCAACTCCACTTTTCTACTGGCTTGCTTCTCTTTGCCCTTTTCCTCCACTGCCAACTCTGGACTTTGGTCCTTTCACCTTGCTGCTCCTTATGCCTGGAACAAACTCCCCGTGTCTGTACATCAGGCTGAATCTCTTCCCCTTTTCAAGTTCATGCTAAAGGCTCACCTCTTTCATCCTTGTTTCCTTTGGATCCTGACCCCTCCTTTTCCTTGTGTCTCCTTCCCTTCCCTTTAGTCTTCTCCTTAGTCTTGTCTGTCTTGATTAGATTGTAAACTTTAGTGAACAGGGACTGTCTCGCTCTCTTATTTATATGCATATTCAGTACTGCGTATGCCTTGTAGTGCTATATAAATGATTAAAAGTAGTAGTACTAATATTGGGAAAATGCAAACTTGCAGGAGAGAAGTAGGAAAATAGAGTAATGGAGTTTGTTAAGCACCGTTTACAATTGGCAATCGGCAGCACTTTCAGTGTGATCCACTAAGTACTAGCAAGCAAAGACATTTTTCACTGAACATCTTTGAAGTTGAAACATAGAAACCTTTTAAAAGTGCAAAAATACATAAGAAGGAAATTCTGTGTTTCAACTTCCTACCAAAAAGAAATGAGTTAATCATTGAAACAGATTTTGAAAAAAATTGCAAGGAAATTAGACCATTCAATAAACATGAAATCAGACATTGGGACATTTTTTTATGGGCCAGAAACACATTAAAAACTGTACAATTATTATTACAGAATTTATTCGTATAAAATGGTCAAAGGCGATCTTATCCTACTTCTGTTTCCTTTGTTTAGGATGCAACTGAATAAACCTTTTATTCAAAAGACTTAATTTCCATTACTATTATTTGCTAATCCAGCTACACTCCAAGCCCTATAATCCACAAAGCTAGACAGCTACTTCACCATTCTTTCTTGATGACTTGCAAGAGAATTTCATATATTTGTTATGGCTGCCAAGGTGCGATAGTTTGCTTACAGCAGAAGGAATGACCTACAGCTATGCTAGGCATTAATCATTGTGTGTGCAACTCTGACACATCTAACCCTCTGAGCCTACGGATCCTGGTGGGGTAGCATCAAGCATTACTTCTTGTGGTACCTATAGCTGTTGTAATATGTATCATAAAGCATTATGACTAGCTATAGCAAAGAACATCACCATGTCATGTCACAATGACCCTTATTGATTTCTATTATATTTAAGATAGAAAACAGATCCAAGTTTTATTTGCACAAGTGAATGCAGAAGAGAGAAACAGCTACTATATCAGCTAATGAAAAACGAAGAAGAAAGAGGGCGATCATCGTCTTGGAGAGCTGTGAAAACTGACTGCTTGAAGTCTTGTTAACAAAATTAGGCTGGAAGTCACCAGGGAAGAACAAGTTTGAATGTACTATAATAGCAATTAAGACTTGGCATAAAGGAAACCAGTTTGTAATCTTTTCACAGGAAAAAAGGGGGAGAGAAGTAGCTCTTTATATCAGAAAGTTAATAGCAGCCCCTGAAATAAAGTGCAAGAAGAAACTGAATTACTGTGGGTTGCCCTGGGAAAGAACATTAAAAATGTCTAGGTACCTGAAAGTACTCTGCAGCCCTCCAACATTGGGAAATGAGCTGGATTCAGACAAAGGAGACGTCAGCAGGATTGATATAATTACAGGTGACTTCTCTCTGTTGGATATGGACTAGAGGCTACCAACTACAAATCCCGCATATTATACCAGGGTTGTTTCTCAAGCAATCGGTTGAAAAACATATTTGTGGTAATAGCAAGCTGCATTCTTAGCTCCTATGTGATATGGCTATTTCTTGCTCTTCCCAGTGGACAGCTTAATTCTACTCTTCCTACAAAATTTGGAGCTTCCCACTTTCTTCAGTTCAATAGGAATAAATTCTTCAAGGTTATTAAGCAGTAGTGTAAAAGGCAAACCACGAGAGGCTTCTTCAGACATGTTGAACATGCTCAGACAATACCATCTGACATCATCATGATGAGTCAAGGACTGATGAGCATAACTAAAAAGCAACTTCGAGGATTTGTGAAATGTTGTTGTAGGGATGTCTTCTAAAATTAAGGCACTGTGGTAAGTCAAAATGGAGGTCCTTGATTCAAGACCACCACCTTTATAGGTGAAAGATTCTAAATTACAGTTACTTCAACGTGAAGCAAAGTAATGGAAACTAGTTTGCAAACCAGGGAAATGTCTACATTATATTTTAAAGGATTTTTCTGACTGCAAGCATTTGGTGTCCTGTTCGTCTAGGGGATATGCCATGAAAAAAAATGCCACTGAAAGGTCAAAGACCAGTATTTCTGAAAAGTAAACATACCGTCTGCTGCCCTGAGTCGAGAAAGTAACCCAGTGTCTGTATACTTTTAATCCTTTGATCTTGATTAAAGGAGAAGGGGGATATAAATACTTTTAAATAAATATTATCAGCTCCATCTGATAATGGGAAGCTCTTAACCACTCCCCCTGCCTCATTTCTTTCTAATCTATTTTACAGAAACTCGTATCTCTGGAGGTAAAAGCCCAGCATATCAATCCACAGTGACATAAGATTTTATGTATTTTAATTTCATTATATCTGCTTTACACATTTTATTGAATTGTAAAATGTGGCATATACATTTTTTTACATTAAATTAAACTGAATTAAATTATAATTTAGTTAATTAAAAAGGTAGGGCTATTCATTTGAATGAATGATTTTATCAATCTATTGGTAGCATGCTAACCCTGGCAAAAACAAAGGTGAAAAGACTTAAAATAACTGCATAGAGAGGAAAAAACAGCAGGAAGATATGAAATTTGCAATAGCGTTCACTCTTGGATTTTGCTTGTTTTTTTTCCCCCCTTTGAAATGTTTTATGTTTAACAAGTGAGGAAAGCATGCAGAGCATGGCTCATGGAATTCTTTCCAACCCCTCTTTGTGCATGTGCATGCACACACCATCTCTTTGTATCTGCATTGCCTCTGTGTGTGTGTGTGCGTGTTGTGTCTGCATGTGTGTACTGTGGTGAAGAGCGCCCTCCTGAGGAAATGGAGACTGAAGGAAATCCTGAAATGCAGCAGGATTTACACAGGATTTACAATCCTAAAAGGAAAAAAAAGCCCTCTTCTGGTGAGCTGAGAATGAAGACCAGCCCAGGGGAGGAGTTGAGCAGTGCTGATTGGGCACACCCAGGGGTTGGACAGGGTGTGTCTGAGAAAGAATCCCTTTATGAAGTGGTGAAGGACGCTGCTAAAGAGATTAAGGGGATCAAGAAGAACAAGAAGAGAGAGAATAGCTTGAAGCAGAATTCCCAGGAGCAGAGGACCTGTGAGCAGAGGGTCTGGAAGCAGAAGCAGAATAGCTGTGAGAAACAGGAAAGCCATGAGCAGTTGACCAGGAAACAGTTTGGCTGCACGTCTGAGCCTGGTAGCAACAGAGGACCTGCAAGGATCTTAACAGGTGCTTGGAAAGGAAGTCCTACGAGAAGTGGATGAAGCCCTGGTTTAGAGTCTTGGGAAAAGGCAGAGCCCTCGTGGATACAGTTTGGACCGGAGAGGCCCAGAAGCACTCACAGCTGCAAAGCTTTTGAGCTACCTAAAAGGAGAGGAGCCTGGCAGAAAGACAGCAGTTTCTATAGGAACCTGGATAGAGAAGGTAAAGTCCCATCTCCTATATTTAAGGCTGTTTTAAAAGATCCCAATTGTTACCCTGAGTCATGCAAGCCAAGAGTTGAAGGGGGAAACATTATTGACTGGGAGAAAAACTCAGTGTTGGCTGACAACTGTTTGTCAGGAACTGAACAGGCTGAATTGCTCCTTCAGGACTTTAAAGAGTTCTTAGAATTGAAAGCAGGCAGACAGTCAAAGCTGAATGAGGACAATAGCTCTGTGCAGTCAGAAGACTTTATGCAAGTGGAAAATGCCTTACCTTTGATAAACTGACGATAATAGCATGGACTGTTCAATATGCTGTAAGGAAATAGCAATATAACAAAGCTTGCCTGTACCTTGTATGAAAAGAATACAACATGGACGTTTCTGCTGCCGTGCTCTGAAAACCTAATTGTTTGCACCTGAGTTTGAGTTCACTGTGAATGGAACAATGATTGCATGACGCTGCAATACATGTAAGTCACCTCTTGAGGCAGAGCTGAGTTAAGCTCCATAGAAGAAAAGCTGATCTCACTTTACGTTGTCTTATATTCCTGAGTTTCTTCTGTTACCATTTAAAGCACCATTTATGTTCATGTATCTGAATTTTGATGCGCTGGAGGAATCTCCCCAACACGAATAAAATATTCTTGCAAAGCCTTACTGTCTCTGGCGCAACTACATTTATCAGTGAGAGAAAGGAGAACAAAACTACATCTCCCATCATTCCAAGGGAATAGTTTTAATCCATTCCTCACGGGACAATAGGCCACTCCTGTCCTTTAGCCCTAGGGCGGGGGCAGGAGCGTCGCAGTACATCTCTGTTCTGTATATTTTTCAGGTGTGTGTATGTATATCTATTTTATGTATGTGTTTGTGTGTGTGTGTATTTGTGGTCTGGTATGTGTGCTTGTATGTATGTCTGTGCATGCTTGCATGTGTGTGTCTGTCCCTGTGTGTACATGTTAGCTATGTGCACATACGTGTATGTCTGTATGTATATCTGTGTTTCTTTGTGTGTCTGAACAGGAGAGAAAATGAAGGGGATGCTGCTTGATTCCATAACTGCTATGTTACTGTGAATCAGTACTAATATGTTGCAGCTGTTGGAACAGCTTTTCCTACAGAAATGCATTGAGACTTTTTTTATGGTGGGGAGGGTTTTCTTTCTCCTCCATCTCACAGCACATACAAAATCTTAACTTGCAAGCACATGAACTTCCCTCTACTCATCTCCTTCCTTCTTGTTATGACTATGTACAGCAGCATTCCAGTGCTCCGCCCCCAGAGCCTTCCTATTGGCTGGATCCTACCCACAATCTCTGCTGCGAGTTACATTGGCAGGGCAGGCTCACTGTCACAAGAGGGAGGATTAGAGAACTGCAAATAAAGGTTTTAAACTACAAAAAATGTGTAGACATGTTAGCTATCCTTCTAGCTTCCTGACAATGTAAAAAAGCAGTAGAATCCTGAAAGAAACCAGTTGTCAATCCTAACCTTCTGTGTGGAGCACATTTGACAGGGTCCACCTGAACTTTGGAATGTAAATATGTTCCTAGCCCTCCCATGTAACAGAATTATCTGCCAGTACAGACAGCAACCAATAAGAAAGCAGTAAAAATCAGTCAGTCAGTTTAACAGTAGAAATAACAGCAAAGGAAATGAAATATATATATGAATAATTTAAAATGCAGTACATTACATTATTAGTAATCCCTGTATCTCTTTTGTGTGTTCTGTATGTGTTCTGCAAATATTGTGCCTGTGGTCGAGCTAGCTGGAGGTAGTGGATAATTTCCAACTCTTGAAATAATTGCATGGAGAAATTTAAAAAAAAAAAACAGCCAAAAGGTACATAATTTGCAATCGCATTCACTATTAGGGTTTGCCTGTTTTTTTTCCCTTTGAAATGTTTTATATTTTAAAAAGTATTTAGAAATTAAAGTGCAGGTCTCTCCCTTTCCCCTTGCACTAAAGCTGACAGTTAAGCACCTGTAAGAAAAGGAATGGGCTTCTTAAAATTAGATAGTTGGATATAATTTAATCGTACCTCTGCCTGCCTTCAGCACTACATGCTATTTCAAAGCGTGACTTCCCACAGGGCCACCTCTTCATAGTGGCGAGAAGATGCAGAATGCTGGTAATAGCCTCTGATAGCTTAGTTATTAAGTCAAGGAAATTAGAAGGAGAGACGAGCATGTCAGCTCTGTACCCCATCAGGAGCAATTACTGTTGCCTCCTAAAATTTGTGCTTTTTTGCAAAGAAATCTAATTACCACAGCCCAGTGCTGAAGGAGAGAAACGAATCTTGAGCATGTTCTTATAGCACATAGCAACTGCTGTGCAGTTACTCTTAATTAATGCTCAGGATCTGCACTGGGCATCATCATTTGATTACACACTCTGTCCATCATCAGAATTACTGATCTTTCTCAGGCTCGGAGCACAGAAAAATATTTCCCATTCACTCCATGGATACAGTATGAAGCAGACAATGTCCTAAACTATCTTGGTCTCTTTTCTACACTTCTTAAACTAAAGTATCAAACTCTGCAAAGAGGGGGATCCAGCTTGCTCTTTTTTAAAACGAGGCAAGGGGCTGGCTTGATGGGAAGCCTACATTCAACTGCTGCTTCTTTTCTTGAGCCACAGGTACTCATTCTACCACGGGGCAGTTTTGGACCGAGGGATGTGAAGTGGTGCAGTCACAAGGCACAAGCATGGAAGAGTCGCTGATGCCATCAACTGGCCTTCCAGGAAACCCGACAAGAGTGAATTCTTGTGGATGGCTGGATGGAGAGGGGGCACCAGATTTGCAAGTCGCACAAAGCACCTTTATGGTTTATTGGCATTTGATATACTGCCCTTCATAAAATATCAGAGCGGTGTACAAAATAAAATTACATTTAAAAAACAAATAGAAGGAAAGAGGAACGTAATTTAAAATGAGAGTCAGGGAAATGGGGTGAGAGGAGGGAGAACAGGGGACGGGGAGAGGCAGAATCGGATGTGGACTAAGTAGGAAGATCATGCGCAAGCTGAAAAAGATGAGTTTTTAAAGCAGATTTGAATTTAAGATAGGAGTGCTCAAGACTGAGATCAGCAGGGAGAGAATTCCAGACAGGGACCCAGGAAGTAAAAGGCAGTGTGACGAGTGGACTCAAGATGGATTTGTGATGGAGGGGGAAGACACAAATGATTACCATGAACTGAGCAGAGGACGTGAGAGGGGGCATAAGGGATGAGACATAAGCTGGGGGCCAGAATGTAAGACCTTATGGATAATAATGAGGAGTTTGTATTGTGTGCGATGTGATAGTGGGAGCCAGTGTGACTTAAGAAGGGGAGATTCATGTTCATACCTAGAAGCATGGTGAAGAAGGTGAATAGCTGTATTTTGTATGGAAGGTAGATGTTTTAATTTGATAGCAGGGGAGACAAGAATAGATGATCTTACAAAAATCTAATCAAGCAATCACCAAAGTCAGGAGAAGAGTAACAAAAGAAGAATCAGAGAGAAGTGAACAAATAGAACGTATTTGCCTAAGTGCAAAGAAAGACCACTTAACAACTGATCCAATGTGTTCATTGAAGATGAGTGAAGAATCCAAGTTAACCCCACGATATTTAATGGAGGGAACACAAGGAATTGAAAAGCCATCCAAAGAAGAGGTTAAAGAAGAAGAGGGTGGGCCCGAGAACCGGATAATTGAGGTTTTAATGGGGATAAGCTTAAGGTGACTGGCACGCAGCCAGGAGGCTACCTGGGAGAGGCACAAATTAACTGGGTTCAGATCAGGGGAGGATGAAGAGCAGCAGGATGTTGTTTGCATAATAGTATGCAGAGACGCCCTGCTGCTGAACAAGAGTAGCCAAAGGGGCAAGGAAAACATTGAACGATAGGGGAGCCAGGACCAAACCCTGAGGAAGGCCATATGGATGGGGAACATAGGAGGAGGACGTAGCCTGAAAGGAAATATAGAAAGAGTGAGAGAGAGGAAAGATGCAAACCAGTGAAGTACAATCGCCCATAACCCAGTGGAAGAGAAACGTGAAAGAAGAAGAGAGTGGTTAACAGGATCAAGAGAGACAGCAAGAGAGATATCACCCTTATCCTAAAATTCCCAAACTTCACTGAGTACAGAAAGTAGGATAGTTTCCATGCTATGACTAGCGTGGAAACCAGACTGTCAGGGGTGCAGAAAATGTGTGCTAAAGATGTTGGGAAAGTAGTGCAAGTACCAATTTTTCGAGAATTTTAGAAAGGAAGGGGAGATTTGATACAGGACTATAGTTAGCAGAGACAGATGGGTCAAGAGAAGAGTTCTTTAGGAGGGGCTGTTGTCTTCCAACAGAGAGGAAAAGGAGCTATAGACAGACTTTTGTTTAACAGAGAAAGGACCAGAGGGAGAAGAGCTAGTGAGGGCTCCAGGATCCAGGATGGATGATATAGGGTCACTGGGACAGCAGGTTTTGGAAGAAGAGGTAACGACCTTAGAAACAGCATCGAGATGGGGGTGAAGGATGACCAGGAGTGCAAGAAAGCAGGACCGGAGTTGGAAGGTTTCTCACCAGAAACCAGGGGAAGATCAGACCCCAAGGCAGGGGACGGTGAGGATAAGAGGAGGAAAATCTTGTTGTATCTATGTAACCTTATTAGAGCAAAACACAGCTAATTGCTCAGCAGACAGGACTGAAGAGGGTGCAGAGAGAGCAGGTGAAGCAAGAGATGAGAAACCACAGAAAAGAGCAGCTCAGGGCAGTTGGAGGCATTGGTGGTGAGCAGGCTGTAGCAGTTCTTTTGAGCCACCATCACAGCAGTACAATAGGAGGAATGGAAGACCGGGAGGTAAAGAAAGCAGAGACGTCAGAGAACGGTATAAGACAGGTTCCTCACCCTCCCTAAGCCATGTTTCTGAAAGACAAAGCAGCTCAAGAGAGTGAAACAGAATGAAATCACGGATTAAGGTGGTTTTAGAGCAAAGGGACCGGCAGTTAAGTAGAGCACAGGAAGTGGCAGGCAGTAGAGGATGAGATAAAGGGAGCAAACAAGACGCAGATATGGGCATACATGACCAGAGAAAACAAGGTTATAATTGCAGGGGAGCAGAAGGCATGGATGCGGGATGATGGCCCCAGTGCACAAGGCTAGGGAGTGACATCACCGAGAGAGTCAACAAAAAGAACCGTGAGAAGTGGAAACTTACCGTGAGAAATGCAGTGTGCCCGATCAGAGGTGTACCAGCTTGGTACAGTCCTGTCATGTGGCAGTGCTCCCCAGCCCCAGAAATGCATGCTCCCTAGCCATCACTCATCAGCGAGAACTGTTTGGGCTCAAAATACACATTTCCTGGGGTGTTTGCTGTTTCAATACTACTACTACTTATAAATGTTTAATAGTACTATTAGTAATCATTTGTATAGTGCTATAAGGCCACGCACCGCTGTACATATAGATGTAAGATACAGTCTCTGCTCAAGAGAGCTTATGATCTAATCAAGACAAAACACATTACAAAACTGGGGACTAGAGTATGGTAAGATACACATATGTACTGGACAAGAGTGAGGAGCATCAGGATCCAAAAGAAGAATTCAAAGAGGTGGCTTTCTAGCCTGGATTTGAATAGGGCTAGAGAAGGAGCCTGACACACAGACTCAGGTAGTTTGTTTATGTGTTAACTCCTTAGTGCATTTTAGTAAACAAGACCCTAAGATGGAATGAACAAAGTCTGGAGTTAGCAATGGCAGAGAAGGACACAGATAAAAGGGATAAGAACATAAGATATGCCATACTGGGTCATACCAAGGTCCATCAAGACCAGTATCCTGTTTCCAACAGTGGCCAATCTAGGTCATACGTACCTAGCAGTTTCCCCAAAAGCCAGGTTCCACAATGCATGTACTGGGTCAAGCATTGATATCCTGGGTCCCTTCTTAATAATGGTTTATGGACCTTTCCTCCAGGAACTTGTCCAAACCTTTTTTAAATCCAGCTACACTAACAGCCTTTACTACATCCTCCGGTAACAAATTCCAGAGTTTGATTACACGTTGAGTGAAAAAATATTTTCTTTTATTAGTCTTAAATAGTTTACCCTGTAGCTTCATTGTATGTCCCCTAGTCTTTCTATATTCTGATAACGTAAACAATCAATCTACGTTTACTCGTTCCACTCCGTTCATTAATTTATAGATCTCTATCTTATCTCCACTCAGCCGTCTCTTTTCCAGGTTAAAGAGCCCTAACCTTTTTAGCCTTTCTTCCAATGTTCCCTCTAATTTTCTATAGGCTGTGTGCACATAATATATCAGCTGTGTGCAGCTTTTGAAGGTTAAAGTTTTGTGCGCCATTAACACTCGGAGTTATATACTTTAAAATTTGACTACACGTCAGAATACAGTATGTACACCACATTGATTTTAATCAAATTAAATGAAAATAGACGATTACTAAATGAAGCGGGAAATTTCTAGTAATTACAATCATAACTTTTAAATTTTAAGACGTCTGTGTTGTTTTCTATCAGAATTAGAGCCGTAATTTTTGTGCACTCTGTTGTAAAGTATGTGCGCTCGCTCAACGAGGTGTGTGCGCGCATACGCGCGCACAGCTTAGAGGGAACAGTGCTTTCTTCATAGGAGTATCCTTCCATCCCCTTTACCATTTTGGTGGCTCTTCTCTGAACCTTTTCTAATAACGCTATATCCTTTTTAAGATACGGCGACCAGAATTGCACACAATATTCAAGGTGCGGTCTCACCATGGAACGATATAGAGGCATTATAATATCTTTTGTTTTATTTTCCATTCCTTTCCTTATGATACCTAGCATTCTATTTGCTCTTTTGGCCGCCGCTGCACACTGGGCGGAGGGTTTTAACATGTTATCCACAATGACGCCTAAATCTTTTTCCTGGGTGGTGGTTCCTAATGTGGAACCTTGCATCGTGTAACCATAGTTTGGGTTGTTCTTCCCTAGGTGCATAACTTTGCACTTGTCCACATTAAATTTCCTCTGCCATTTTGATGCCCAGTCTTCCAATTTATCAAGATCCTCTTGCAATTTTCCACAATCCTCTTGGGTTTTAACAACTTTAAATAGTTTTGTCTCATCTGCAAATTTGATAACCTCGTTATTCCACTTTCCAGGTCATTTATGAATATGTCAAAAAGCAGCGGACCCAGCACAGATCCCTGCGGTACACCACTATTCACCTTTCTCCATTGGGAAAACTGGACATTTAGCCCAACCCTCTGCTTTCTATCTTTTAACCAGTTCCTGATCCACAGTAGTACACTGCCTCCTATCCCATGACTCTTTAGTTTTGCCAAAAGTCTCTGATGAGGGACCTTGTCAAAGGCTTTCTGAAAGTCTAGATACACTATATCAACCGACTCACCTTTGTCCACCTGTTTCACACTTTCAAAAAAACATAAGATTAGTAAGACAAGATCTTCCTTGTCTAAAGCCATGTTGGCTGTCTCCCATTAGGCCATGACTATCTACATGCTGAGTAATTTTATTCTTTAGGATGGTTTCTACCATTTTTCCTGGTACTGATGTGAGGCTCACTGGTCTGTAGTTTCCCGGATCTGCCAGAGGAGCGGAGTTCCCAAGGTGAGGTGTAGAGTGAGATAAGAGAGGAAAAGTAGTGACGTGCCGTATAATGAATGCATTTGTAGGTCAGTAGGAGAAGTTTGAACTGGATGTGGAAACTGAAAGGGAGCCAGTGAAGTGACTTGAAAAGAGGGGTTACATGAGCACAGAGATACTGGTGGAAGATAAGCCCATGCAGTTAAGTTTTGAACAGACTGAAGGGGGGGAGAGATGGTTCAGAGGGAGATCAGCAAGAAGTAGGTTACAATAGTCAAGGTGGGAGGTGACTAGTGAGTAGATAAAGGTCTTAAGTAGTGTGACTAGAAAGGAAGGGATGAATGTTGCTGATGTTATAGAGAAAGAAGTGACCGGTTTTAACTATCTGTTGGATGTGTGCAGAAAGAGAGAATAGAGTCAAATATGACCCCAAGGTTGCCAGCTGAAGAAATGGGGAGGAGTGTATTGTGTAATGTAGTGGATCTTCCAGAAGCTATGGACCTGGGTGAAGCGGAAGAAAGTGTGTCTGAAACTGACAGCATAGAAAAGCACATAGCCCAGGGTTGCCATGAGCAACGTAAACAAGGAGTGTCACGAGGGGAGAGAACACACCCAAACTGCAAACAAGCCCCGAGCTCAGGGGGTAATGAGAGGCAGCTGGATGAGGGCGGGGTGCATTTAAGCTCTAGGACACATGCACATAAAAATTACTCACCTGAAGATAGGGAGAGAAGCACAGGAAGGAGAATCAGGAGTCTTAGCAGGAGAGTTGATGAGAGACCCAGCTGCAGGACTGAAGGAAGCCTTGGTCGGAGGACTGGTTGGGGAACCAGTTGGAGAAAGGGACCAGAGGAAAGTGTCCAACTTGAAAGCTGCAGGTCCAGAGAAGCAGAGACGTCCTGGCCCGAGGACATTTATATGTCAGAGAGAAAGCAAAGGGTAAAAGGCAGGAGAACGCAGCCGTGCTGTGAAAGCCTTATTGACCCAGCTGTGCTGAGAGGTTCCTGTGTGAGAAAGCCGGAAGGTAGGCTGTATAAACCTGATAGAAGAGAAACTGAATGTAAAAGTTTTCCCTGTGACTTCCAGAGTTTGTGGGGCTCTTCTATAGAAAATTCCAGTATATATGGTAATCTTCCACCCTACTCTGTAGCAAAGGGGGAAGGGAAGTCTCAAGGCAGTGAACAGAGACTGCTCTTTGGAGGGACGTATAATAATCCACAAGAATACTTAGCTGGGGGTGAGTGTGAAGAAATGCAAACAGAATTTCTTATGGAACAAACCCCAGAAGAAGAAATGGATTGTATGTTGTCTGTAGCAGACCATGTGACGTCTCTATGCTAGAATAGCTGTTAAGAGTTTTGGTAAAACAGCATTGAAAGAGAGTTTGCCTTTGTTAAAAGGGACTGCTGCTGCTACGTTTTTGTTCTACTAAGTGTTTATAAGAGCTGAAGATATAGAAGCTGTTTCTGTTCCGTTTCATTTTTGTACCATTAGTATGGTCATTTTTGTTCTTGTTTTTCTTGCAAATGAATCCACCCAGAAGGGGAAATAAAATCCTGTCTTTTGCCTAACTCCACTCGACTACAACTCATTCCTTGCTTAGTAAGAGGGACTACAACACCCAGAAGGCAGTGCAGGGCCAACTGCACTCCCTACTTGCTAGGTTTGGACACGCCCAGGCTGACCTACCCCCATGCTTTTGCCTCTGGGGAGGGTTACTGGTGACAAGTGTCATCCACAGAAATAGAGAAAGGAGGAAGGGGGAAGTGGATTTAGAGGGAAAGATAAGGAGTTTAGTTTTGGTCATGTTCAATTTCAGATGACGATGAGACATGCAGGCAGCAATGTTGGATAAGTAGGCAGAGATCTAGGACTGGATTTCAGAAGAGATTTCAGGTACAGAGAGGTAGATCTGAGAGTCATCCACATAAAGATGGTACTGAAAACCATGGGATGAAATAAGTGCACCAAGGGACTGAGTATAGAGAGAGAAAGGTAGAGGTCCCAAGACAGAGCCCTGAGGTGCACCAACTGAAAGCAGGATGGCAGTAGAGGAGGATCCACCAGAACATATATTAAAGTGTGATGAAAAAGATAAGAAAATCAGGACAGAACAGAGCCCCTAGATCCAAGGGAAGACAGAGTATCAAGGAGAAGGTGGTGATCAACAGTGTCAAAGGCAGCAGAAAGGTCAAGAAGGATGAGGATCGAGTAAAGGTCCTTGGATTTGGCGAGAAACGAGTCACTGGAGATTTTGGCAAGAGCCATTTCTGTGGAATACAGAGGATAAAAGCTAGACAGCAGTGGATCCAGAAGGGCTTGAGAGGAAAGAAAGTCAAGACAGCAGCAGTGAATTGCTCATTCAAGTAGTTTTGAAGCAAAGAGGATGAGAAAGATAGGCCAATAGCTGGAAGGACGGGTAAGGTCTAGTGAGGGATTTTTGAGGAGAGGTGTGACCACATCTTGTTTGAAGGCCACAGGAACAGTTGCAGTGGAAAGCAATAGGTTAAAGATATGACAGATGTTAAATATGATGGCAGAAGAGACAGAGCTTAGTAGACAGGTGGGAATGGGATCAAAGGAACAGGTAGTCAATTTGGTTCTTCTCTTATGGATCATTCCAATTCAGTCTACTTAGA
This sequence comes from Ichthyophis bannanicus, assembly GCA_033557465.1. NCBI lineage: Eukaryota > Metazoa > Chordata > Amphibia > Gymnophiona > Ichthyophiidae > Ichthyophis > Ichthyophis bannanicus. The sequence goes on along the minus strand of CM066049.1, from coordinate 108,565,094 downwards.
TACCTTACATCGCAGGGGGGGGGAGGGTGTGTGCAATTTTCAAAGCTATTTCGGCAGTTTGCAGACCCGCAAACAGTCTAAATGGTGCTAAGCGGGATATACAGCAGAACTTATGCAACTCAAACCCCTACAGCCCTGTCAAGTGTAACTGTTATTTCTGATCCATACCAGCATTTATTCTAACACTCAAGAACTCTTCTAGACTAATTGCTAATGCCAGTAATATTTGAATGCTGAAATCATCTGAAAGGGACTCCATTTCAAATAGTGATTACAGACTTAGAAATGGCTTTACTTCCTTGAAAGTCGCCAAGCGCCTATGAAATAAATTTGTATTCCTCCGCATCACAATGTGCTAAACAATGAAAGCATTCCACTAGAAGCATCTTCTATGCTACTCCGGGGAAACTCAAGGTTTCAAATGGAAAGATTTCCATCTCAATGGGTGATCTATTTGCTGCTCAGCTTCAAGACACTCTATGGTTTTAACTCGGATTTTAAAATCAATGTCTGATGCAAGTTGCTGTGTAAATTTGATGTGCTTTTGGTGCATATTCTTATCATCTGCAGGTGCAGCAGCCGCAGCACTTATTCCCACTGTTTGTTATGTGAGCCTGCAAAAGGTGTCGTTACCAGGTGTTGAGTTTCCATAACAACTGCATGAAGTGCCCAAAAATAGAGAACGTCCAAGGAGAGAGAAGGTAGCTAACAATCTACCCAATCACCCAACAGATTCTAGAAAATGCTGCCCACCAGTTATCACTTTACTTTAACAATTTATATTGTTTCTTTTAGGCACATAGGTCATATCATCAAAAGATGCATATTTAGGGCTTTTGGTGACTGTTTCTGTGGGGCACATTCTAAAGAATGAGGGTACGATATTCTGCAGTGGTGGCTAACACCTTTAAAAGTGCACAGCCGTCACCGCTGAACCTTAACCCCAGATATTCAACGTTCAGGCTATATCCATCCACCGGCTTTGAATATACGGGTCTGCCACATGGCACCGCATGACACGGAAGCTAACCAGGCAATGGTAATATTGAGCCGCTGCCTGGTTAGCTCCCACAGGTAAAGCTATGCCAGCTTTTCCCGCAGCTATCTTTACCAGGCAGTGGTTCAATATCGCTGTTGCCTGGTTAGCAATGGGTGCCACCTCCGGTCTGGCCTGGAATGCCCACAACATGCCCCAGTGCTATACAGCATCGGGGCGTGTAGCGGGGGAACCCATGTTAGTGCCACTGAACATCCTTCTAAGCAGCATTTACATGGTTTACAGGGCTGTAAACCATTTAAATACCTTTGAATATTGGGCCCAGAGTGTTTTCAGAATGTATCGCCCACCGCTTCCACTGTATGCAAATCTCTCACAGATATCCATCAAGGATATCCTGAAAAGCTGGCCCATTGGCAGCCTTTGAGGACTGGGAGTAAATACTGAGAATTTAGGCTTTATAGGGCAATTTTATAGTCTTTCACATGCATATATGGTCACCTATGTGCATAAAAGGTATCTTACAAAATACTGTCTTACCAAAATCTGCAATAGAGTAGATACCCAGGAAGGAGTAGATAACATGAGGAGGGATCTAGCTAAACTTGAAGAATGGTCTAGAATTTGGCAGCTGAGATTTAATGCTAAAAAATGTAGGGTCATGCATTTGGGCTGCAACAATCCCAGGGAGCAGTACCGTATAGGGCAGGGGTGGGCAATTCCGGTCCTGGAGGGCCGCAGACCAGTCAGGTTTTCATGATGTCCCTAATGAATATTCATGGACCCATTTCCATACAATGGAAGGCAGTGGATGAAAATAGATCTCATGAATATTCATTAGGGACATCATGAAAACCTGACTGGTCTGCAGCCCTCCAGGACCAGAATTGCCCATCCCTGGTGTAGGGGGTGACGTACTTCTGTCCACAAAAGGAGAACAGTACCTAGGTGTGATTGGGTATGACGATCTCAGTGTAGCTAAACAGGTAGAAAAGGCGACAGCGAAAGCTAGAAGGATGCTTGGATGCATATGGACAGGAATGGCCAGCAGAAAAAAAGGAGGCGATACCAATGACTTACACAAAGGCACTAAGACCTCATTTAGAGTATTATGTGCAATTCTGGAGACCGCGCCTTCAAAAGGCTATAAATAGGATGGAGTCGATGCAGAAGATAGCTACCAAAATGGTCGGTGGTCTTCATTATAAAATCATATGGGGACGGACTTAAAGATCTCAATATGTATCCTTTAGAGGAAAAATGGGATAGAGGAGAAATGATAGAGATGTTTAAATATCTTTGTGGCATAAATGCACAGGAAGAGAGCCACTTTCAATTAAAAATAGGCTCCATAATGAGGGGACATAGGATAAGGATGAAAAGGGATAGACTCAGGAGTAATATGTGGAAATATTTCTTTATGAAAATAGTTTTAGATGCATGGAACAGTCTCCCAGTGGAGGTGGTAGAGACGAGGACATTATCTGAATTCAAGAAAGCATGGGACAAACACAGAAGATCTCTAAAGGAAAAAAAGGAACTATAGTAGTTGATATGGAAGGGCAGACTAGATAGGCCATATGGTCTTTTTCTTCCGTCATGTTTCTACGTTTCTGTTTCTCATCTTGGAGCATAATATTCCGCACAATCACAAGTGAAACAGATGGCCATCCTAGTTCAGTCACTGCAGAAAATCCAAGGACAGAAAGGACTGGGTAAGGAAATCTCTCTTCAGTCCCCTTCCTATACCACTGCCTCTGTCTTTTTCTGTGCAGCAGCTCTATTTGTAAGAAAGCTTTAGCACACTGTCAAGGACACCAGTGTGCTTTTGGAGCAGCTAACAATGAACAACAATTCAGGGAAATAAACAGCTTTTTTTGCCAGAGTTGCTATCACGGCTTTTTAGATTGTTTTCTGTTACCTTACATTAAACGTTCCTTTGACCTATGCATTCTCACAGATTAGCAGGATCAATGTACTTTAAAATGCTGATCATTGGTAGACCTGTAAAAAAGGCCTGCAGCAGTCTATTCTTTTTCAAAACATTTTTCTCAAGATTTTCTTCCTTTCTATTGCCCCACTTATGGGTCTCCTTCTGCATTAGGATGTTTGGGGTTGATTAAAATTGCAACACACAATGCATTTCCATCCAAGAAAGATTTCCAGAGGCACAGTGGGAAAAAAAAAAGCCCATTTCAAACAGGGACAAATGCATCCTGAATAGAATGGCTTTTTTGATGAAAATTTGAAAGAGAAGGGATAAGAAACTATTACTGCAGGAAGACAAGTCCCACAATTACTGAAGCCGTCTTTCCTGAATTATTATTATCTGCAGGATTCTGTCTTCATTTTCACATGTTAACATTTAAAGGGGCTCTTACAATAGAATCACTCTGGAAGATTCCAGGCATTATCTTTCTGCGGAGTGATCATCCTGTGCTGGGCCAATCTGATGTAGGCAAAACTGCTGAAGTCACCATCTAGTCTTAAGCCAGCACATCTAATTAGCATACAGTACTTCATACAAGCTCAAAGAGCAATGTGTTAGCCAGGGATTCTATAGAAATTTACTCACTTCTTTGTTGTATTTTAGTTTATGTTTTTGATCGTATTTAGCACATGCTCATTTGCCTGAGGGACACAACCCAGGGTTGGATTAAGACATAGGCAAAGTAGGGAATTGTCTCACAGTGGAGTGATTAGGGCAGCTACCTGGGAACCAAAAAGAGGAATGTTCAAATCCTACTGACACTCATTTTGACCTTGGGAAAGTCACTTAATTCTCTATTCCTCAGGTACAAATTTAGGGGGCGGGGGGTATTCAAAGTGATTAACACAGTTAGCAGACCTGATATCCGTGTTAATTGCAGTCACCGGAATGTTCAACAGCATTAACATGGTCAGTGCTACAGCAGCACACCCCAATACTAACCGGATAGCAAAGCTGGCACCAAGGATAGCTGGGCAGTGGCCGAATATTGCCCTACAGGATACCCTCTACCTGCTTGTACTGTAGAATGCTTGATCCTTTCTTCCCAGTTCAACTAAATAACCAACACATAAAACTATTACCACACTTAGAAGAGCCAACAGTCATTCTATGTATACTTATTCAACCCTTCTAGGTGGTCATTTTATAAGGGGTTCTCTACTTTTACACATGAAACGGAGTGCGAGAATGTATACAAAGATTATGCTTGCAAAATGTAGGTGAGATGATTTACACCAGCTATTGGGCTAGTATAAATGATCATGCCATAAATTAAGCCATGTGTCAGTCACTTACACCAGTATTTCTCTTTATAAAATAGGCTTGCTTTGTTTGCCTTAAACGAAGCATCCAGTTATAAAATTATCCTGTGAAAGTCCAGCCTCTATCAGTCACCCAATAAATCTTCTTATACATACCTTCAAAGCTAGTAATCTCCTCTGGGTAACATTCCTAATGAAAACTATGAAATCTACTAAAAGATTATTTGCCAGGCATATTTCCCATGGAAACATACCTTTTACACAGTCAAAGAGCTGTACAGGCGAAAGACAGTACATGAGTCTTATCCTTTTGGATGTGGCCAGGTTCACTAGAGACATTTTGTCCACATCAAGATTGTGCGGATGGTTCTTTTAACTTTCATATTCAATGACTCTGAGAATCACAGCCATGTGTTTGGCACAGAAAATTGTGACTATCTAGCCTATTTTTAAAATCAAGTAAATTATATTGGGAAGGGCCAGACATATTTCCGACAGACACAAAATGTGAGTAGACCTGAGTACATCTGGGCCTAAGTCATGCTTTAAACTCACGGTTAGTTCCATAGGGGTGGGAGAGGGAATTTGCCTCTTTTTCTCTGAAATATTGTATAAACAAAAGAAGAAAATGGGAAATTCCTGGAGGATGGTGATTTTATTAAAAATTAAGATTGGGATCCAAGATGGTGTCGGAGTAGGACACATTTGGCGGCTGCTCCTTGCTGTTCTGTTTCCTCAGCATTTTTCTTACCTTGTGCCTAAGTGTAAGGCGAAAGGCAAGGCTTGGGGGGGGGTGTCTTCCCACTGTTCCGGAGGCTGGGCAATGCACCATGGACATCTACGCTTTGGTGAAGCTGACTGACAATCTGGCTTCTGGGGCTGAGGAGAGCCTCGGCTTGGGCAGTGATGTTTCACTCAGCCCGGCAGGCCCCTCCACCACTCCCACACCTGCTATGTCCGGAAGTGTGGCATTTAATGTGAAGACAGAAGCCACTTCCTCAGTGACCTCGGCAGCAGCGAATGGATGTCACAGCCTGATAGGCCTCTGGTATCCGGCTTACAGATGGGTGTATCTGTCTCAGGAGTGTGTATGGCTGATCCGGAGTCTTCAGTTCCTACACAGCCTGTATTTCCTCCTTTGATATGTCCACAAGAGGTGACCCTGGACTCCATTTGGAACGCCCTGCAGTCCGTGTATCAGGTATGCACTAGGGCTTTCCAGGTTTCGACCTTGCTCTCATCGCATTTGGAGAGTGAGGAGAATGGAATCAACAAACTTTGGTTTCTGGGCATGAAGTTAAGTTTCAGCAGGTGCAGGAGCAACAAGCTGTATTGACTCAAGATAGACTGGCTTTTCAGCGCAAGCTTGAAAATATGGAGAACTTTCAGAGGTCTTTGAATTTGAGGATTTTAGATTTTCCATAATTGCCTGTTTCTCCAGTTAGAGAACTTTTTAAGGAAGTTTTTGGATATCCTGAGGCTAGATTTCCTCCTCTCCAGAAGATCTTTATCCTCCCTCCTGGATCTTCTAAGGACACTTCTTTGACAACCAATGCCCCTAAGGTTGATATATCTTCCGACTCTTTAGATTTGGGGAACCCGTCTGAATTGTTGGAGTAATCAACCGAAGTGGTTGAGGCTAGAGCTACATTACTGATCTCTTGTGTTTCTTCAGGATAAGGAAGCGTTACTGTACTTATTTCTTAAGAAAACTGGTATGTCTTATGGCAGGTAGAATACAGCTCTTCCCAGATGTGTCCTAGTGGACACAGGTTAGGAGGAAGAGGTTTTTGGAACTTTGTGCTGAAGGTTTGGGCTTAGGTGCAAAGTTTCAATTAAGATTTCCATGTAAATGTGTACTGTGATAAGGAAGCTTATCATAGCTCAGGAAGGAGCTATAGAAAAGGTGAAGTGACTCTGAACAAGCAACCTGTCAGTTCTGGTAGAAATAAGAAAACAGAATTTTCCCATAAAAGATTACCAGTCCCAGAATGCACCAGGTTTCCAACAGCCATTAGAGGAGCTGAAGTGGGGAAACGTGTGTTCAATCAGGAGGGCTATGAGGTAATCCCTAAGCACTCATCTCAAAGGGCAGGGCCTGATTCAGCACAGCTGCGCTGTGTTAGGGAGGAGCACTCATCTAAGCAGAATAAAGGTAGAGTTTATTCTACAGAGAATTATCCTGAGAATCAGCTTGAGCTTGATCAGTTTCATCTGAAGGATCATCAGAAGCAGAAGCCAAACCGGATGGACAGAGAGGGAAAGAAACCCTCTGGAAGAAAGAGGAGGAAAGCCTTTGAGAGGTCTAGAAGAGTCCAGAGCAGTACGTATACTGGGAGGCATTCCAAGGGCCAGCATACACCATTGGACTGGGGAAAGCCAGAGGAATGGTGCTGCAGAGCTAGGAATCTCCAGACGCTACCTGTGAGGGAGACGGCTGCACGTGGAAGGGACCCTAAGACCCGTGCCAGAAGGTATGTGAAGAGAGATCCAGTGTCCAGGGATCTGGATTGGAAGGCTGGACATAAGAACTGGACTACATACTGGCCAGGCTATATAGAGAGGAACTCTAACAGCAATGGAAGCTCAGGTATGAACACTGATCTATGCCCTAGCTATAACCTTGAAAGACAGCAGGGAAACAAGTATTCTCCTGAAAGTGCTCCAGTGGGGGATTCATCTGTGCCAATCCATGATATTGAATCCATGCTTGTTGAAGAAGAGGGGGTGATAGCAGATGAAGAATCTGTTTACATGGACTGCTCTCTGTCTAAACTCCTTTGGTGATTTTCTGTTATAAAGTACAGCAACCATCACAAAGAAATACAAACTTGTTCTTTAATCTACTCAGAAAAGCTCCTGTGTAGGTTTTCTAGCCACGCAGTAGAAAGCAAGCCAGCTAAGGGGTTTCAGCTGGATAACTGATAGCAATTGAGCCTTACCTAATTGCTTGTGGGCTAGGAGAGAATCACTTCTGAATTTATGTGGGAAGGTATAAGAAGTTTACCTGAAAAGAACAGGTTTTTTTCTTTCTTTGTGGCTTTTGGTTTGTTTGATATATGCTAAGAAAACATTAGCTAATGCCTACAGAAAAGACCAGTTTGTACCAACCAGGTCTTATTTCTTTTGCTTTGATTGCTTGACAAGTTTAAAGGTTGTTTTCCTGATTTTGTTTTTTCAAGTTTAACACTGAAAGCAAGTAACCTGATTTATGTACTACCAAGCATATCTGTGTTGGGAGAAATAACCCCATAAATAAATATCTTATTGGCTTTACCCAAAAGCACAACTAATTATTGTGAGCAGCTGTGTCTGGTGTGAATGAACTGCATTGCCCACAATCCCTTGCAAATCATATAGATATATGCACTTGCCAAGACTGTGAAGATTCTCACCCAGGCAGCCGTCTGACAGTAATCTATTATCAAAACAGAGCATACCAATTCTTTGAGCCCTCTCAATTGAGTTTCTTCCTGGATACTCAGAGCCTGCAGGGTTAATTTCAGGGGTTTATTTGGGACCCTTTAAGATATGCTTTGCTTTATTGTCTTACTCAATTCTTATGTATCTTTCTTTTTTTTTCCATCTTCCCATGGCAGTGCTAATCTTGGATCTCCCCTTGGTGGACTACCAGTACATTCTTTGAGATTAAGAATCCTGATAGGATTGAACTGTTTTGTTTTCTTCCCTTTCACCTTATATGGTAATAGAATGTTTGTTTCCTTTTTCCAATGTTTTTCCTTGGTCTATTGTAAAATTTGATATATATAACTTTTTTTAAAAATTAAGATTGGGTCAAAATATCACTCATGGGGTCTTAGAATTAGTTGGCAGCTACAGGAACGTGGTAGCTAGATTCACACATATCAGGTTGCGTTTTTATGGCAGATGAAAACACAGCAGACTAAAAAAAAAGTAGTTTGCCAAGCAGATTTGTGGCTTAGATGAGGACAGATGGAGTTCTTGAATTTTCCATTTGGAGATGCCGCTGTCTCCTGTAGCAGCCAGCTCAGAACGTAAAAGACAACGAGACAAATGATCCAGATCTAGAAAACAGTGACAACTTTTGTATCTAGCTGAGTAGTCTGCAAACTGGTTCTTGGCCAACCTCCAGCTCCAACCAAATTGGGTTTGTTAGATATCCCTAATGACTATGAATGAGATTTGCATACATTGCTTCTTATGTGTGCTAGTACATTTCATCCATATTTATCAGAAATGCCCTGAAATCCAGTTTCTTGGGGATGAGGACTGTGGGAAACTGGTTTGAGCACCATGACCTAACTCTTGGGTATGTTACATCAAGAGAGCAGGAAGGTAGAACCCTGCTATTATCTTGTGTAGTCTATGACTGCTAGCTCCCAATAAATACAAATGAAGGCCTGCAGAAGATTTAAATAAAGGCAGAATTTGTCTTGGCGACAGATGGGCTTTTTAATTGATTCATTTATGAAGTTTTAATTATGATGTTTTTATTAGAGGTTGCAATATTTGATGTTCTCAGCTTTTAATTGTGCTTTAAGGAGGTTATATGGAGAGGGATTTTAGAAAGGATGTGCAAGTGAAAATTGGGGATGTCTAGGGCAGAACATGCAGAAAAAACGCTAGAGGATGTCTATGTCTCCAGTTGATGTTGGTAGCCACATAGGCATCCCCATTAGGGATGCTTGGATTGGGAACGTCCATCTCAGGCAAGCTAGCATAAGGAGACATCCAGCGACTTAGCAAAGTGAAAACATGAGCCACCATTCTTCATTGCATTGTTGTTTTATGATGGATTGCTGTTGCATGATTTATTGTGGTTTTACCTGTTGTTCACTGCTTTAAGCGTTAGTTTGGAAAAGTGAGCTTGAAAATTTTGCACCAAAAATGTGCTCTGTCATCTTTGTGTTTCACCTCACATTCATATGCAGGAGCAATTTTCAACAATTGTGCAAATAATCTTATTTGTGCAATGAATCTTATTTCACTCGGTCCTACTCAAAAGGGAATTTTCAGACAGCCTGAGTACTGATCCTTTGCACCCATACACATTGTCACCAATGCATGTTATTGCCCTTTAATGTGCATTAAGGGTCAAATAACATGCATTATTGCCCTTGATTGGAAACTTTAGGAGTTACTCAAGCAAGTTTGCAAGGCTGAAACTTCTCCCCCTCCTCACCCCCTTGATTGAACATAGCACAGTAAGGTACATTTTAAAATTTGATCTACCTCCTCGCATAAATAGCAAAGTGATTTACAAATAACTAAAATTAGTAAAATAAGTATAATAAGATAGAAAAACTAACCACATTGTTTCACTTTGAAAATCTGTCAGTGTTTACGAGTCAATAAAATAAAAACCCAATAGGTCAAAATCATCAATTAATTTACAGCCAAGACCTATCATCAACAAAAACCTTTTGGTCAGACTTTCATATCACAACTAGCCCAGTGTCAACTAGATGAGTTCCAACAGGCAGTATATCAAAAATTATAAATAAACTGAACTTAACTCTTTGAATATTATCCATGAGTACATTGTAACGCTGGCTTTAGCCCTACTTTTTATGCAGACAAAGCTTTGCTGGAGACCAATGTTTGTAGATTTGAAAATTTGGCTAAATGTACCTTACTTTGGAATCCCATATATATATATATATATTTACCTCAATCAAGGTCAAGATCTAAAATAGCTTCCCCTCGTGTCAGTTCCTGAATCAGCTGCTCCATGAAGCAGTCAATTATTTCATCTAAAAACCTTATCTCCCTAGCATGTCCTGATGTGACATTGACCCAGTCAATTACTGTGTCAAACAATGCTAGCTTCCCTAATTTCTGCTTACATTTCATCATCTGTCTGTTCATTCTGTCCAAGTGGATGGTTGTATACCCCCACTGCCGTTCCATTTCCCTTTTTATATAGTATTTCAATCCACAGAGATTCTACAGTCTATTTTGTTTCCTGAAAAACCTTTACCCTGTTTGACTCAATGCCATTTCCAAAGAATGGGCCCTGGAATCAGGCCGGTGGAAAGATATTGGGTGCTCTAGGTAAAAACCTTCATCATACTCCTCCTCCTCCATGGTTTTGATATTTAAACTGAACAGTTATGATCATTGCAACATCACTTCTCCCACAACAATCCTATAAAATGCATAGCTGGACATCATGCTTTTAAATATTAAACTTTGCTTTGTGAATATGTGAGGGCTCTCCCTGCAGGTAAAAGAATGTGCTGATGACCGAGTTTGTGTGGCTGTCAGAATCTAGTCTTTTGCTCTGACTGCTGCTAATCTTTGCTGTCCCTCAGAAGCTGTCATCCTAGGTGGCCAACTAATCTTTCCTGATGGTTGGGCTAGCCCTGCTCTCTCCTCTAAGAAAAGGTTAATGCAGATGAGCAGGGGAAGAAGTACAGAGAATTTATTCCAAGTATTTCTCTCATGGACAAGCAGAATACCATCAGTCACATATGGGTTACATCATCCCTAATGATCCTAAGTCGGACTTGTACTCCCAGAGCCCTAAAGAGAGTCTGAAAAACTCTGGGAATGTGCAAATGGTACCTCCTGTCTGACTGTTGCAACTCCTACTCAGTTTACTTCATTTCTCTAACCGATCCTGTTCTACCCCTAGCATGTCTGGTTTTCACGATGCCCACAATGAATAATGTGATAAGGAAGCTTATCATAGTTCAGGAGGGAGCTATAATAGAGGTGAATTGGCTCTGAACAAGCAACCTGTCTTTGCTGGTAGAAATACTAAAACAGAATGTTTTCATAAAAGACTACCAGTCCCAGAATGCACCAGGTTTCAAACAGCCTCTAGAAGAGCTGAAGTGGGGAAACGTCTGTTCAATCAGGAGAGCTATGAGGTAATCCCCAATCACTCATCTCCAAGGGCAGGGCTTGATTCAGCACAGCTGAGCTGTGCTAGGGTGGAGTATCCCTCTAAACAAGTTAAAAGTAAAACATTCTACACAGAATCAGATGAGGAACTCGGAGCTCAAGGACAGAGAGAGCAAGAAGCAGCAGCAACGTGGAAGGAAGAAGAGGAAAACATCTTGGAGGTCTAAAGAAGGAGCCCACAGCAGTACGTGTGTTGGGAGTCATTCCAGAGGCAAGCATACTCCATTGGACTGGAGGAAGCCAGAGGAGTGGGGTTACAGAGCCAGGAATTCCCAGATGGCACCTTTGAGGGAGACGGTTGCATTTGGAAGGGGCCCTAAGACCAGTGCAAGAAGGTATGTGAAGAGAGACCCAGTGTCCAGGGATCTTGATTGGAAGGCTGGACATAAAAGCTGGACTACTTACTGGCCAGGATATCTAGAGAGGAAACCTAACAGCAAAGGAAGCTCAGGTATGAACACTGATCTGTCCCCTAGCTCTTCACTTGGAAGACAGCAGGGAAACAAATATTGTCCTGAGAGTGATCCACTAAGGAATTCCTCTGAGCCAGACCATGATATTGATTCTATGATATTTGAAGAAGGAGATATTTTAAATGATCAGAATGAATACATGGATTGCTCTCTGACTAGGCTGATGTGGTAAAATACTTTCACAAATACAACAACCATCAAAAGGAACTATAACTTGTTCTTTTATCTACCCAGAAAAGCCTGTAAGAAAGCTTTAGGGTAGGATTTGAGCCACGTAGAGAAAGTTAACCAGCAAAGGGGTTTGCAGCTGGCTAATTATTGGCAATTAAGCCATGCACAGTTGCACGTGAGCTCTGAAAGGAAACTACTGTTTGTGTGTGAAAATAGAAGAAAGTTATCCTTGAAAAAGAACAGTTTTTGGTTACTTTTGGGTTTTGTTTTGTTTTTTGGAGCACTGCTAAAAGTTATTAGCAGGAGCCCTCAAAAAGACCTTTTCTGTTTCCCATCAAGGTCTTTATTATTTGATTGCTTAAGAAGTTCAGTTGCTGATATCATGATTTGTTTTTCCTAAGTACAATACTGAAAGCAAGTATCCTTTTGTGTTACCAAGTAAATCTGTGTGGGAGAATTAACCCCATAAATAAAATATATTTTTCTTTGCTTACACTCGAGCAACACAACTCATTATTTTGTGAACGGCTGATTCTGGTTTGAATGGACTACATTCCCCACAATCCTTTGCAAGTCATAATAGTATTTTGCCTTTGCCAAGACTGTGGACATTCACGCCCAGTGCCCCCGTTTACAATATGCATGAGAAAAATGTGCATGCACTGCCTCTATTGCATGCAAATCTGTTTCTTGCATCTTCATTGTGGATATCCTAAAAACTATACCAGCTTGAGAAACACTCATTTACAGCATCTGCACAGTGGGCTAGTAGCGCGGGTGCACTTACCGCAAACTCCTTAGGTGGCACTGAGTGCACCCACTTTATTGTTGTGCCATGGCATGGCTGCATACACCATACTTTCCATGCTTCCGGCAGTTAACGCTGTGGTGTTTCCCTAATGCACCATAGATTTGAGCTTTATGGGCACATTTGGTGCCTTTAGAAAAGAGCCTCTAAGGCTTTTGGTAAAAGATTGTCTGGAGGCTACATGGGTTAGAAATATCAAAGCAAACACTTAATTTTATTCCACTTCTGTGTCACTGACTGACCTGGAATAATAAAAACAGAAAGAATAGCAATTTGCATTTATATGGTACTTCTCATCTAAGTGGAATCCCAATATGGATTCTACTGTTTCAATAACAAAACAATAACCACCTCTTAGGTGGAAAATATAAGCTACCTATGGTGCCAATGCTTCCAAAAGTATGAGAGAACAAGTTTATATATTGCTTATTTTGCCCAATTAAAATTCTGCAAACAGCAGCAGGGAGACAGCGACTTACCACAGGCCACTTAAAGAATCAGTGCGAGAACATAAACTGAATTCAGATGTCCTGAGAGTTCTATAGTAATCTGTTCATGCTCCAACTGCTAGCTTATGTCACCTCTTTTACTGCCAATTTCCACAACTCTTCAGTGTAATATCCTTGAATTTCTATCAGACATTTCTGGCTTCTTTTTCTCTGTGCATTGATGTAGTTTTACTAAGATGCACTAAGGGGCATGTTTAATAAGAATGAGGTTGAGAACTACAGGCCGGTTAGTCTGATCTCTGTGGTGAGTAAATTAATGAAACGCTGCTATAACAGGATAATGAGGTTTCTGGAGTCCAGTGGATTTGCAGGATCTGAGGCAGCATGGGTTTACCAGGGGCAGGTCTTGTCAGACAAATCTGATTGATTTCTTTGACTGTGTGACCAGGGAGTTGGACTGAAGGAGAGCCCTAGATGTGGTGTACTTGGATTTCAATAAAGCTTTTGACACCGTTCCACACAGACAACTTATAAACAAACTGATCATCCTAGGAATGGACCCTAAAATTACTGACTGAGTTAGAAACTGGTTGAGTGGGAGGTAACAAAGGGTACAGGAAAATGGAGCTCACTCAGAGGAGGTAGCTGGGTTTAAAAAAGGCTTGGACAAGTTCCTGGAGGAAAGGTCCATAAACCATTATTAAGAAGGGACCCAGGATATCAATGCTTGACCCAGTACAAGCATTGTGGAACCTGTCTTTTGGGGAAACTGCTAGGTACATATGACCTAGATTGGCCACTGTTGGAAACAGGATGCTGGGCTTGATGGACCTTGGTCTGACCCAGTATGTTCTTATGTAAGTTACCAGTGGTGTGCTGCAGGGCTCTGTCCTTGGTCTGATTCTTTTTAACATCTTTGTTGTGCCATGGCATGGTTACATGCACCTCAGTAACTGCCAGGAACATGTTTTCCATGCTCCCAGCGCTTAACACTATGGTGTTCCCCTAATGCATCATAGATTTGCGTGTTATGGATACGTTTGGTGCAACAGCACAGCACCCTTTAGTAAAAGAGCCTCTAAGGGCTGTCTGTCGACTGACAGACGACAGAAGGTGATGGCAATTGGAACTCACTCAGATGAAAGGAAGGTGAGTAGAGGTGTGCCCCAGGGATTGGTCCTGGGACTGGTACTATTCAATCTATTTATGAGTGAAATTGCTGAAGGACTGAAGATGGCTAAAGAGAAAATTTTTCCTTTTTGCAGATGACAATAAAATTTGCAACAGAGTGGACTCCTCTGAGGGAGTGAATAACATGTGGAATGATCTACAAAAGCTGGAAGAATGGTCTAATGCTTGGCAGTTAAGAGTTAGTGTGAAGAAGTGCAGAGTCATGTACTTGAGATGCAGAAATCCAAGGGAATTGTATGCGATAGGGGGGCGAGAGGTTGGTCTGCATGAACTAAGAGAAGGACCTCGGAGTGATTGTTTCTGAGGATCTCAAGGTGGCGAAACAATGTGACAAAGCCAGAAGGATGCTGGGTTGCATAAAAAGGAATAACCAGCAGAAAGGAGGAGGTATTAATGCGCCTGTACAAGTTGTGGTGAGGTCTCCTTGGAGTATTGTGTTCAGTTTTGGATGTGCGATGGAAGTGAATATCCGGGGTTTGCCGCTGAGCCTAACAGGGCAGCGGCAATTTTCCATGCTGCCCAGTTAGCGCTCAGTCTTTCTTTTTGGCACAGAGCGCTAACCAGGCAGCATGGAAAATCACTGCTGTCCGGTTAGCACTTGTCTCTGCCCCCGGTCCACCCCAGAATGCCCCCAGCACGCCCCGATGCTATTTGGATAGCATCGGGGCACATAAGGGACTCTGGAGGGGATTTTCAAAGGCACTAACCAGTTAAGTGCCTTTGAAATTCCTGGATTACTGGGCTTTCGAAAATGCTGCCCTTGGTCTTTTTCTGCTGACATGTTTCCATGTTTCTATATTTCTATGCTGCTAATGTGGGTGTGGGCCATGTTACCAGTGCAGGGCTTTGGGTAACTGTAGGTGGGGTTGGTACATCCAGTGCCCTGCAGTTACTGTGCTTCAACGTGGCAAACCGGCTCAAGTATAACTAATGCCAACCACTGAGGTTGTCTTAGCTGCACCCGTGCTACCAGCACCAAGTGCAGGTAGCATAGGCTACAAACGCACTCACTAGCTGCACCATGCCGGGAAAGCCCCATCCCACCCAGTAATCACCCCAGTGCATGCTACCAGAGAAGCATGGGGGTTTTGCCATGGGGCTCTGTGCTACCTTTTAGCGCTGCATTGAAACCGTATGCTAACTGTGCACTACCCTTTAGTAAACATGCCCCTAAAATTTTGCTGTTACTGTTCAATAGTTGCAACATTTAATATGCAGGAACTGCAAAGCCTCTGTGTTAAATGTTGGAGCTGGGGCCAGCATCTGCCCATACAGCTAACGCAGAGACAATATACTTACTGCCTGTTAACTGGATTTAGGTAATGTGGATCCACTTAATGCCATCTTTTGAGGTGTTATTAACTGCTCTGTGATACCTGCCATGTTAACACTTTATGCACAGTATCGTATTGCATGCATATATAAGACACAATTCCCCCAATCTCCTCCCTATATCTGTCAATTACTGTGGGAATTAGCACATCCTAAGTGTCAGGTCACTGCATTAACTCTTAGCATATGCACACATTAACAGTGCATGCTAATTCCTGCATTAGCTATTAAAGCACTTTAGTAAAAGAGGCCCATAGTTTATTGATAAAGCTTCTGATTTTCTGTCAGAAAAACCCCTTCTTTCCCTGAAACTGCTGTATTGCCATACACTAAGGGGCCAATTTCATTACATGTATGTCTTGGCCGTGGGCACGTCCAAATCGTAAACGTGGCCAATCTAAATGGGATTCCGCATTAGACGCACATTCGGTTTCGGGATAAGGACATATATGTTTGCAGCACTGCACGAACAAAGCACTATAGAGTATGGGATATGGCTATACGCAGCAAGCAGCTCATCGTATTCTGAAAGATTAAACTTAGCAAAACCGCCCATCTCCGCTATAGACCCGCAAACAGCCACGCCTCTGTGTAAAACATGCATTGCTGTAGTTGCTCCACTCACTGACAGTGCTGATGCAAACCACACATGAATACTGATGATGCAGAACTGGTGATGCAAACTAGACTCTCTACCCCAGTCTGTTGCATGCCCAGAACACTGCAAAGATTGCTCAGTGCACTCTACGATAGTTTAAAGGCAGGTAGAAAGTGATGTGTTTGACATGACATACCTCGCATCACAACATATATGGCAGTGGAAGGCATCCTTAGTTATGCTGTCATTTGTCATCTCAGAAAACAATCTGTGCAATGCTCAGTATGGCCCAGAAGAAAGCAGAAGATAGTCTCTATAGCAAAGTGTCACAACATATCCCTGTCACTGATAAGGGACCCATAGAATGGGACTATTCAACAGTGCAAACAGCGCTAATAAAATGACCAAAAGCACCATCCTCGCACATTTCTAGAGACCTATGATGGTGCCCCTGCACATGTCTTAATGCTGTTTGCACTGGCGACTGCTCTCATTCTGAGGGGCCCTTATTAGTGACAGGGATATGTTGTGACATTCTGCTATAGAGAATCTCTTCTGATCTAATCTCCCTGATCACACTGGCACCTGGTAACTGTGTTTATCCATACGGTCCAGGTACCAGCCAGGCATTCATGTTCCCCCAGATTAGCGGATGAGCACAACTGATCCTCCTGTGCAACACTGACCACACACACACACACACACATACTCTCACTTGCAGTCACAACTACCATCCTCTGCCAAATTCAAGTCCTGCACCCATACACGAATGCTGTGAGGCCATGATGGCGCAGCGTCTCAGGACACCACAGCTGATCTGCATTTCTCAGGCAAACACAATTCTGCTCCCTACTACCTCACATACCAACCCTACATCTACATTCACATTGTTCCAGACACTGGAATTGTTAGGAAAGCCAAGAATAGCCCCTTTGACACAAGCAGCAAATGTCAGCAGAGCCAAAACAAAGTCGATTGTAGTGCTTTATATTTCTGTAGGGGTGTTTATTGTTCCTTAACTTCCATTCTGTACAATTGCTTCTTGTGCCCTCCCAGACAGCAGACACACCAGTTCAGTACAGACGTGTCACAGCCATTCATCTCTATGGGATGTGTTGGGGATCAGAACACAATATTTCTAAGTCCTGGCCTTATTCCACGTTTCTGTAGGTATAACTTGGATGTCCGCGGGTAATGCTAGGTCACCAGGAGTCAGCACTGACTTGAAGGCACTTTAAAAAAAAAAATCCTGTCAAAAGTGAGTTTAACAGAAATCTGATCAGTACAGTCCTGCTAACAGAGTGTTCAGCGCCTCCACCCTTATTGCTTTCAACTCCTCTCATTCTCTGATCTGTATGGTATAGTTTTTTTTTTTAAAGCAAATGTGTTCTCAGTACCAGAAGAGTTTAATAGAAAAGCTTTTTTTTTTTTAAAAATCTACCATCATATCATATTACTGTCTCCCATAGGCATAACTGAAGGAAACTTAAGTCATCTTGGAAAAGTACGGGAAAGCTATCAAATTTTCTAACATGCCAAACTGTATATTGCTCATTTATATTAAATAGTTTAGCTGACATTTCCTGTGTATAGTATAAACTGCCTGAAGCATTAGTACTGAGTAGGTGATTCATAAATCGAGTAACAAATAAATTCACTATCATCAGCATAAGTACATAGGGGCATGTTTACTAAGCTGGAATAAAGGTCAGCACATGCTATTTGTAACTGGATCCCATGTTATTAAATGGAACCAGGTTACAAATAGCCTGTGCTAACCATTAGCCCAACTTAGCAAACATGCCCCACAAACTTCTTACCCCAGTCCCTCTTGCCTGAGATTGTTGTCCCCAGGTGGAACTTGAGCTCCTAGCTCTTGGGCCTGAGGTATTGTGTCCTAACCACTAGGCCACTCCTCCCCCAAGATCATAAATCAAATGTGATCATGCTATGATTACTATTGCCATGACTATCTACATGAAGTTAGTAAAGGCATCCAGGGATGGCTCACTTCAGTTCATAGAAAGCCCACTGATAAGAACACCCTACTACACTATTCCAGTGCCCATCCAATGGCTTTAAGGAATAGCCTGCCTTTCTCCCAGTTCATCCGGTATAGGCGGAACTGTTCGGATGTGAGAGATTTTAAGAACAAATCTAGGCTGTTGGCTCATGGTTTTCTGGCCCGGGGCTATCCCAAAAAGGTAGTGGGGGACGCTTATAAGCGGGCATTATTTAATAATCGGTCCCTGTTATTGATCCCTAAGGTCAAACGGGCTGACATGGACAGTGATTCGGTTAATTTCATCTCCAAGTATTCACCTTTGAGCTTTAGTATTCAGCGTATTGTTTGCAAACATTTGGCGGTGGTGCACACGGTCCCCGGGTTAGAAAACCAAGGGGTCAGATGCGTCTGGCAGCATCTGCGCAACATCCGTGAGCTATTGAATTCTTCAGGGGAGCGGAGTGAGTTAGTGGGTGGTCATTCGACATGTGGGCACTGTGCAGTTTGTGAGGTCTCGTGTGTGACTGGGTCTTTTGAGTATCATGGAGTTCGATATAAGTTGCGTGATGTCACTTCTTGTGACTCATCGTTTGTTGTGTATGCTATCAGATGCCCGTGTCAGCTTCTCTACATTGGGAGCACATGTCGGCCCTTTCGCAAAAGGTTATTGGAACATAAGAGCAGGCTCCGGTGTGGTGTTCGGGAGGCGCCTCTTGTGTCTCATTTTGTTGAGTTTCACCATTCCTTTTGTGATGTGGTTTGTTTCTGTATAGAGCAGGATTCCTTTGGGCGTAATGGGAAAAGCAGGGAGCAAACTCTTTTGCTGCGCGAGCAAAGCTGGATTTTTCGGCTTGACACTGTAGCCCCGGCAGGTCTGAATCTTCGGATCGATTGGTCTGTTTGTTTATGATCTGGGTTGGGTTTCTGGGTTGACATTGCAGCTTTGGCAGTTTTGACATTTTGGGTTGGTTGTCTTATGTGTTGTTTTGATGTCATTGGGTTCCCTTTAAATCGCAGTGGCTGTGTGGAGTGCACATGGGCGGCGTTTTTCTGCTCGGCGTGGTTGAAGGTTAGCTGGCAGGTAGGCAATTGAAGTTGTGGTTTTTTAATTTTAATTTTTATAGGTGGTTTTAGATGTGTTTCACAGTAAAATAAAGGTTATGTTCAACTTGCGTGTTTGCATGTGTTTTTATAGATTCCCCTGAAGCAGCGGGTAGTCCTGCGAAACGTTTGAAGGGCTCTCTTGTGCGATAACGTCAGGGACGTGGCTGGCGTGTGTTTGTTTCCCTGCCTGGCTCTCAAGTTAAGTGCTGGTATTTCTACATTTAAGAAGCTTGGTATGGGTATCGCCAGTTGCTAGTCACTGGGTCATTGATGTTATTGGGCTTGGTACTGGTGCAGACGGCCTGAACTTGATTTTGGCTGTTTTCTCACCGTATGCCCTTGTATGCTGAGACCCGGTGTACATTTTGATTTTCAAGTGTTATTTAAGAAGAAACACATAGGTGTATATTGGAGTGATTTTCGTGTTTTATGACTATCTACATGTTCAGTAATTTTGTTCTTGATGAGGACAGTATCTGAATTCAAAAAAGCATGGGACAAACACAGAGGATCTCTAAAAGAAGAAAGGGCACTATTGTAGTAGTTGATGGAAGGGCAGACTATGTGGTCTTTCTGTCTTCATATTTCTGTGTTTCTCTGTTTCCATACACGTCTCACCAAGCAATAACAGTAAAAAGGATTGAAGGACAAACAATAAGCCAGGCATATAAGCAGGTTGTGTCTGATGATCTTAAAGTAGCTAAACAGGTAGAAAAGGCGACGGCAAAAGCTAGAAGGATGCTTGGTTGCATACGGAGAGGAATGGCTAGCAGAAAAAAGGAGGTGATAATGCCTCTGTATAAGTCTTTGGTGCGACCTCATTTGGAGTATGGTGTGCAATTCTGGAGACCGCACCTTCAAAAGGATGTGAACAGGATGGAGTCGGTGCAGAGGGTTGCTACTAAAATGATTAATGGGCTTCATTATAAAGCATATGAGGACAGACTTAAGGATCTTAATATGTACACCTTAGAGGAAAAGCGGGATAGAGGTGATATGATTGAGATGTTTAAATATCTCCGTGGCATAAATGTTCAGGGAGAGAGCCTCTTTCAATTGAAAGCAAGTTCTACTACGAGGGGACATGGGATGAGGGTGAAGGGAGATAGATTCAGGAGTGATATGCGGAAATATTTCTTTACAGAAAGAGTAGTGGATCCATGGAATAGTCTCCCAGTGGAGGTGGTAGAGATGAGGACAGTAACTGAATTCAAAAAAGCATGGGACCAACACAGAGGATCTCTAAAGGTAAAAAGTGGACTGTTGTAGTTGTTATGGAAGGACAGACTAGATAGGCCATGTGGTCTTTCTGTCATCATGTTTCTTTGTTTCTATATAGGTGATGGCGAAAGCAGGTTAACTAAGCATAAGCAGCAACAAAACTGTTACATAAAACAATGCATTTATTGAGTTAATCACATTCAGGTACCACAGGGAAAAGAACTCTTCATTGTAATCAGTCTTCTCTTATTATGTTATACAATGATATCACAATGCAGAGTTTGTAATATCATATATTATGTGCATGGGCAAGAATGTGATGTCACAATCAGATGGTTTTCAACTTGCCTTTAAGAAAAGAAGACGAGAGCTGCAATTTTTTGTCAGAGTGTAGCAGCATCTCTGTATTAAGTACTGCACAAGAAACTTTGCAGAATAATAAGTACAAATTTGAGTGGATTCCTGAGTATTGTGCTATAAGACCCAGGGCCATATACTCACATATGCACATAACTAAATTCCCATCCCACCCCAAAAGCATCTTTATCCTTATGCTCCTTTCTTTTGGCTTTCTGATTTGGGTGGATATATCAACTGTGAAACTGAATTCTTGTTCTTTGGTGGTCTGTGCATGGTGTAAGTAGGGTGCAGTAAGTCACATGGGGCAGCTGCTCTAGGCATATTCTAGAAAGACTCACAGGGTCCGTCCTCCCCCATCCAGCTGAAAATTCATCACTGATGTCAGTAAGAGATTTTGTTAGCAATGATGGTAGCAGAGAGTTAATGGATGCTACTATTATATAAAGCAAAACAAATCCCTTCACAAACTTCAGAAAATGATAGGATACAGAAACGTCAGCCTGGGAGGGGAGGTCAATTCATGAAACATGCCAAGGGCACAATGAGCTCTAGTTATACCATTGGGTCTGCCAATGAAAAACCCCTCTCCACCCTGCCCAGCCATGGTCTACTTGGCCTTGAGGACACTAGAGGCACTGAGTGCTGACCAGCTTCACCAAGTTTTCAGTCATTTGCAGTTCCAGCATGTTCTAGGCTGAGGTTTTAGCTAGGACAGTATTTCCCCATTAGAAATAGACGAGCATGGATGACTAAAATGAACATATTAATCACATTCTGAGGGCAATTTTTAAATGATTACCTGGGTAAAATTGTTGGTTGAAATTGCCCCTTTCCCCAAGGGAAAAAGTGTGTGTGCTGTTTTAAAGCTCATATTTTGCCTGTGCCTCAAAGGGCTGGGGCCATGGGTGGCACGGGCAGAGCCAGCAAACAATGCACGGAGGTTTCATTTTAAAATCCCTGTGCATAGATCAGGGTGCTAATTTTGCTTCTTGTTCAAATCAGCTGCACAGTTCAGAGGAACAGAAGTACCTGTGGTGTCAGCTGGCCTCTGTATAAGTCTTTCGTGCGACCTCATTTGGAGAAGTTTAAATACCTCCATAGCATAAATGCACAAGAGGAAGCCTCTTTCAATTGAGGCAAGCTCTGCTATGAGGGGACTTAGCATAAGGATGAAAGGGAACAGACTCAGGAATAATGTGTGGAAATATTTCCTTAGGAAATGAGTGGTAGATGCGTGGAATAGTCTCCCAGTGGAGGTGGTAGAGACAAGGACAGTATTTGAATTCAAGAAAGCATGGGATAAACACAGAAGGAAAAAAAGGGACTATAGTAGTTGATATGGAAGGACAGACTAGATAGGCCATATGGTCGTCTTCTGCTGACATGTTTCTATTTAATTTTAAAATTGTCCCTAGGGAGGATAATTTTCAAAGTCATTCCCATGTGTATAACAGTACAGGCTCAATACTCAAAGGCATTTACCCAGTTTACAGACCTGTTGGGGGTGTTGTGGAGTTGTCACCAGTCGCCAACTGGGCAGCGGTGATATTGCACCACTGCCCAGTTAGTGACGCGTGCGTAAAGATAGGCACAGCAAAAGCTGACCTATTTTCACCCATGGAGGCAAACCAAGCAGGCACTCACTTAGCTTCTGCGGCGTCTTTGGCTGTGCAGTGACCCCGGATATTCAATGCCAGGACTGCATATGACCTCCAGCATTGAATATCCAGGGTTAAAGTTCAGCGACGACAACTATGCGCCATTGAGGCGCATAGCCATCACAAATGAATATCGGGCCCTACATTACCTATAGAAATGGATTTTTACAAAATTGCCCCCTCAATATGGAGATAAAGGTTTTGCAAACAGCATGTATGAATACACTTTTACCTTCAGCAAGCAGAGGCATTGTAGGGGTGAACTTTGGACAGGGATTGCATTACTTTTGCAAAGTCAAGTATATATGCATGAAAAATTGAGAGCCCAGAAAGCCAATGTACAGTACATGCAGGCAGAAGGCTTTTCTGGATTGTTTTCAGAAGTATAAATAAGCTTTCACTTTTTCAGCAAAGTCCGCACAATGAAACAAATACCCATAATTTTCACCCTGCACAATTATAAATTTGCTCCCTTAATAAACTAATTTCCACATAATTCTATTTTGATGTAATTAACCTGAGAAAATCCAAACTTTTTTCATCAGCAGATATGTCCAATTCCCACAATGAGAGGATTCCATTAGCAATCTCTACTTGGCAGCTTCAAACCCATGTTGGTGATTTATCTATTCTTAAAGGTTCCTTTCATGGAAATGTTTACAACTACGGTAGCATATCAAATCCACGTAATCTGAGGAAGAATTATGATCATAGATGGAGTTACATATTTACACACATAAATTTATCTCATCAGTGAACCTCTGAAATTATTTTTTAATAAACAAAAGCATTACCTTCAGGAATCAGAAAAAATTAGCGGTCATGGTCAGCATTGGTGCCATGAGGGAAATCACTGGAAAAGGATAGTGAGTCACATTAGACTTGACATTTTCCTTTTTCTTAAGCTCATAAAATATGATTCTGTCCCCGACTCTTACGCTGTCGTCAAACCAGCCACAGCTTTCTTTATCCAAATCCAAATGCGGTATGGTAAACATCGTGCATAACATATCAAGCAGCTACTTATGAGTGCTGCAGAAAAATAAGACAAAATGCATTTTAGACTGATCTCCCGCTGAGCTCAAAATATCAACCTATTCAAACCAATTTTCAGGAACAGAGTAGCACATAATGACAGAAACTAAAATACACAGCTGGGGAAAAGGTCCTTTCCATTCCCATTCTTCTAAAGGAGTAATCTATTTTTAACAGAGAGTGGTCAAGCTCTCTTCCCCTACGCCCCTATGTCTTCCTGAGCATCTGAATGCGAGATCCTACCAAGTCTAAATGATGAATGGGATATTGCTTTAGCTGTGAAAACCAACTGACAGACTCTCCAGAGCAAAGAACATAGCATTTGATATATGCATGTTCTTTTACCCACAGCAAGCAGAAACATTACTGGGGTGGAATTAGAGGAGGGTTTTCACTTAGGCACATACCTTTGGAGAGTCAATTGTCTGCGTGCAAACTAATAGAAAAAATCTGCACCCTGAACAGAGTGGATGCAAATACAAACACATAGTTTTCCCAGAGAAATTTTCAAAGTTTAAGCATTAACATTTGCTTTGAAATTTCGTAAAGTCCACACAGAATGTGAGCATACACTTTACCAATGCGCATGGTTAGAAAACCTCCCCAAATTAAAGCAGCATCAGTTATACTTAGGACGTTTCAATCTAAACAGGAAACAGAGGAAAAGTAATATCTAGGACGGGTTATAAGATGACCTATGACTTTCACTGACCTGCAGGTCTGGCTTTAGACATTTAGAGGCTCAGGACAGAAACAGAGGCAGGGGTCCCCAAAGTCCACCTTCATATTGAAACTGGCTTGGGGCCCCCTATGGCACAGGGGCCCAGGGCAGTTGCCCTGTTTGCTACCCCCTAACACCAGCCCTGCTGACCTGACATAGCAATATAAACAGGAAAAATCTTTTATTGGTTACTCCATAAACAAAGCAATAGAATTCTGAGCATATTGGGACAATACTATAAGCCCTAAGTTGGTCATTTAGAGTCCTACATCCAGCCAGCAGTTGCCTGAAGACTTCACAATACAATGCAATGCAATACAATGTGTGCTGTCAAGTCAATACTGACTCTGGGTTAGCCCCACTCTGTCTGTTTAACTTTGGCCAGATATTTAATTGCAATTGTCTATAGAGAAATTCAACTGAATATCCAGAAAAATGTGGGCAGATAAAACTTGCCTACACAGATTTATCACTGCTATCTGTATGGACCAATTTGTCCTCTCAGAAATAGCCAGATAGCGATCATTATAGTGCTATTCCACTAAGACATTCTTTACCCTCACCATACCTCCAACTCAGCCTGTTTTTGATCTTCTTGACCAGATCATAGACAACTACCCAGTATTCTTCAGGAAAGTTCCACAAAAATGTAAAGTAGCAGAGGTACAGGGACTGGAAACAACAACACTGACTCATCAAATCAATACCAGAGAAAGAAGCCATAGAACTGGTTGATGCACTGCTGTTCCATTTCAGGTCCAGTCCAGTATGGCCCACCTCCAAGTCCAGCAAACAGGCATCTAGTAATCCTCCTGGCTTGGTCTGCTCTCAAAGACAAATCCAAGAACCACCTCTTTATGACTTCCCCCTAGCAGGGAGGTCTATCTCTGGGGTTCCCGTATATTTTAGGGTGAGTGATCCAATAGTCCCAAGCTCCATGTTTGATGGGATCCCTTCCTATGCTGGGGTCTGCCCTCCCACTTCTGGGCAACTGTCCCCTCCCCAGGTCTAAAGTAGCCCTTACCGGAGTCCTTTGTAATTACACAAATGTGAATGATATTCAAATTAGGTCAGGAATATGCAAATGACATCTTCCCAATGTCCTTCAATTTAGACAAACATATACATTGAACATTACAATAAATTCCCCTTTTTAAGTCTCGAATTCAGCCAGGGTGCATCCCAGGTATGGAATTACCTGGATGCCCGCCACCTCCCACATAGCTGCTTGTTACTATTACCACCCCAAGTATGGTGGGTTATCCACTGGTTGAATGTCCATGGGGGTCTCTTCAGGGACTGGGACTCACTGTTACTCTTTTCCCAGATCCATTTTCTTCTCCTGCTGGGGTTCTTCTCGATCCTTCCCAAGGGGGTCTACCTTCATGGGAGTCTGGGTCAAGTCCCTCACCTCCCTTTCTGCTTCCCTCTCATCCAGGTGTTGTCAGGGAGCTGGGCCCTATGTCTCCTGACTGGGAAGGGAGCAGAGGTTTGGGCCCTTCTTCGGCCCCTGGGTGTCCTTGTCCACTTCTCTAGGGGTCCTCCTCCTATATGGGTCCATACCTCCCAAGTCAGGGCTGGCTGGGGTTCCCTGAAGGTCCTGCAGTGACGGGACATACATTACATCACAACCACAAATATTATTTTCAATGACAAATTTGGAACCACATTCACACTAGAGCAGGACTTTGATAGTTCCCCCTCCTTAAAGTTTAAATATTACAGAGTTCTCTTACTTGCATAATAATACTTTTTTTTATCTACAACTACGCCCCCTTCAATTGCAAAATAATATGCTTTTTTTTTTCATTTGTCATCATATCTGTTCTATTGTTTTCACAGTAACATCTGATGTGATCTAAAACTGATTATATTCAGAAAGAATGCAGTGATGAAAATAGTAATATCCTTGAAACAGATGGCTAGTATTTGTCTGTTATCTCACCACTAATGTATTTTAAGCATGAGAAGTTTGCATACTCATAAGATGCCTCTGAACATAAACATTTAAGCAGTTTTCATTTATATAAACTAATTTAGAATAGTTTTTCTTAGCATCTCTTCTGTCAGTGTAACCAATATGGACCCAAGCCAAACAGGAATTTTGTAGTGGCCCAGAATAGCGCAGAATAATAATGGCCTTAAAGTTTAAAAAAAACTCAAGAACTTGGTGTGCCATCACTCAAAGCAAAAAATTAAAAAGTGCAGAACATATTTTTACTGGAGCAAATATTTTTTACTCAAAACATAATTAAGCTCTGGAATTTGCTGCTGGAGGATGTGGTAAAAGCTGTTAGTGTAGCAGGGTTTTAAAAGGTCTGGGCAAGTTCTGGAAAAAAGTCCATAAATCATTATTAAGGTGGACTAGGGGAAATCCAGTGCTTATCCCTGGAATAAGCTGCATAAAATCTGTCTAGCCTTTGGATAGGGCTGGCCCAAGGGATCTACTGCCCTACGTGAACCACCAGCTCTCCACCCCTGGAGTGACTCAGGGTCCTGCATCCCCCCCAGGGTAGCCCAGTTTCCTCCACCCTCCATATAGTCCAAATCTCCCCTTCCCTCCCCTCCAAGGTGTCCAGCATCTCCCCTTCCCTTCCCTCTCACTCTGGTGTCCATTCTCCCCTTCCCTTCCCTTGCCCCTCATCCAAGTGGAAGACAATGGCAGACCTCAGGGGGAGTGGCACTGTGACTCCCCCCCACCCCCATCTTACAAGACAGCAGCAGAGCAAGTCGCTGTCAGCAAGGCCCAGGCCTTGAAGCACTCCAGTGAGAGCTCATGGCCAACTGCTCCCACCACCTCTGAAAAACTGTTTGAACAGGAGGATGCAGGACTAGCAGGCTATGAGTGCATGCATGCAACCATGCTGAGAGAGGTTGCTCTGTTGCTGCCAATCCCCACTCCCCCCCACCCCTTCCCTGAAGGCGTGCCTCCCTAAGTGAATGCATAGTGGACAGGCTGACCCTGCTTTTGGGTTCTCTCCAGGTACTTATGACCTGGACTGACCACTGCTGAAAACAGGACACTGAGCTTGATGTCCTTTGCTCTCACCACTAAGGGGTATGTTTACTAAACCGGGCTAACGGTTAACCCGGGCTATGTGCAACTAGGTCCCATTGAATAATATGGGACCTAGTGGCAGATAGCCCGGGTTAACCGTTAGCCCAGTTTAGTAAACATACCCCTAAGACTATTTCTATGTTCTTATATTCTTAAAGGAAGAGTCAATAGCTGAACCCACAAGTACAGGTTAGGAGTATAAATCCTTTGAATGATGTGTCCTCACCATGTTTTAAGAATTTGGAAATTAAGATGTTTATTTTCCAGTTAATTAAAGATTCTTTGAGGGTACAAAAAATTGATGATGATCAGTGTTATCAAAGCACAAGTACTGTTTCCAGTTGAATGAAATGCATCCATTTGTGCAGCTGTTTTGAGTCTGTCAGAAGGAAAACAGAAAATCATAGCAGGCAAAGGGAGGGATACGAATACTACTGGTGATTTTTTCATGTTTATTTAATAAAGCTGCTCTTTTTTGCTTCAGGGGAGTTTCATTGGGGGTTTATCAGTTAAAAACATAACATCAAATGCTCTTGGAAGGGTCTATGTGAAACTTAAAGAGCATAATCCTAATCAGGGCCGGATTTACCTTGAGTGAGGCCCTACGCCAACAAAAATTGTGGGCCCCCAGCAGGGGCGGCCCAAGGGGGGTGCGGACCTCATTTGCATAAGGGGCCTCATTTGCATAAATATTTGCATAATGTTAACATATACTAACTTTTAGTAAACGTGCCTCTTAATGAGTGTATGGATAAAGAAAGACTAAAAGATTTCTACATTACTATAATCCAGTGCCAACTGCCAGACACATTAGGAACTACTACAAACACTGCCCATAGTAAACCCGCCGTATCCTAACAGCACTACCAGGACTCACAAAGCACCATACTCTACCAATCAAAAGGCAACACTGCAAATATTAAACCAATACATTTCAGAGAACAACAATACATGACCTACTGGGGAAAGAGAACAAGTGGCAATGTCAAATAGGAATTATATAAACAGAACACCTCAGCTCAGTTACACATGCAGAACATAGACCATCACCAAACAAGTAATCACAATTTAGAAATAGGAAGACAATAATTAAACTGGGAATCCCAAAAGCCAAACTTGGAATGTACAACACTGTAGAAATAAAACAATACATCAATTTGCTCTTGTACTAAACAAAGCACAGATGTTAATGATGCACATTTACCAGAGCTGACATATTCCAATTAATAAATTCAAAATAAAGAGATATTTTTCTACCTTTTGTGCATTTTTTTCAGCTGCAATTGCTCCAGCCACTTTCTTCTGGTTTCTTCGTGTCTTCTGCTAACTCTCCATCGTCTGCTGTCCATTTGTCCTTTCTTCTCTCTTCTAGATTTTTTTCCATTCTCTCTCTACATCTGCTTTAACATACTAATCTTTCTCCTTTTGCTCTTTCCTCATTCCTATTTCATCCACTCAAATATTACCCCTCCATCCTCAATCCCCACTTACTCTCCCAATACCCGGCCAATTGTAGATTTTTTATCCCTCCCACACAAAATATTTTTCCCTTCTCCATTTTACTCTTCCAGCCCCATCCCATTCTAATCCTCCCCCAACATCAGCTCCCTTCTAGTTCCAGCCTCACCCAGCATCCATTCCCTTCTAGTCCCTGCATCAGCCCATTTCCAGTCCTAGCCATCCATCAGCCCATTTCCAGTCCTAGCCCCCCCATCACCCCACTTACAGTCCTTAACCCCCATCACCCCATTTTCAGTCCTTAACCCCCCATCACCCCATTTTCAGTTTAAGCCCCCCCTATAACCCATTACCAGTCCTAACCCCCCATCAGCCCACTTCCAGTCCTAACCCCATCAACCCATTTCCAGTCAGCCCCCCATAGCCCATTGCCAGTCCTACCCCCCCCCCCTCAGCCCACAGCCCATTACCAGTCCTAACCCCATCATCCCACCTCCAGTTTTAACCCCCCAGCCCCTTTCCAGTCCTAGCCCCCCATAGCCCATTACCAGACAACCCCCATCAGCCCACAGCCCATTACCAGTCTTAACCCCCCCAAAGCCCATTACCAGTTCTAACCCCCCCCCAACAGCCCATTACCAGTCCTAACCCCATCAGCCCACCTCCAGTATTAACCCCCCAGCCCATTTCCAGTCCTAGCCCCCCCCCATAGCCCATTACCAGACAGCCCCCATCAGCCCACAGCCCATTACCAGTCTTAACCCCCCCCAAAGCCCATTGCCAGTTCTAAGCCCCCCCCCAACAGCCCACAGTCCATTACCAGTCCTAACCCCATCAGCCCACCTCTAGCCTTAACCCCCCCCAGCCCAGCCCATTTCCAGCCCCAGCCCCCCAATAGCCCATTACCAGCCCTACCCCCCCCCAGTCCATTTCCAGCCCCAGCCCCCCCAATAGCCCATTACCAGTCCTACCCCCCCCCATAGTCCATTACCAGTCCTACCCCCCCCCCATAGCCCATTACCAGTCCTACCCCCCCCCATAGCCCATTACCAGTCCTACCCCCCCCGGCCTAAAGTAAAATTTAATTTTAAAAAAAAACCTGGTGGCTGCCGCCGCGGGGCCCCCTCTACTGCCGCGGGGGCCCCGTCTACAAGCTGGTCGGGTCCGGTCGGGTCGGGTCCGGTCGGGTCTCTCTCCCTCCCTCGCTGCAGGCTGCAGGCTGCGAGAGACGCATCTTCGCGTCTCTCGCAGCCTGCAGCGAGGGAGGGAGGGAGAGAGACCCGACCGGACCCGACCCGACCCGACCGGACCGGAACCGACCAGCTTGTAGACGGGGCCCCCGCGGTAGCAGAGGGGGCCCTGCGGCGGCAGCCACCAGGTTTTTTTTTTTAATTAAATTTTACTTTAGGCCGGGGGGGGTAGGACTCCTACCCCCCCCCGGCCTAAAGTAAAATTTAATTTAAAAAAAAAAACTGGTGGCTGCCGCCGCGGGGCCCCCTCTGCTGCCACGGGGGCCCCATCTACAAGCTGGTCGGGTCGGGTCCGGTCCGGTCGGGTCGGGTCGGGTCGGGTCCGGTCGGGTCTCTCTCCCTCCCTCGCTGCAGGCTGCGAGAGACGCGAAGGGAGAGCGTCTCCTCGCGTCTGTGTTAAGCCCGCAGGGGCTGATGGGAAATCCCATCAGCCCCTGCGGGCTTAACACAGACGCGAGGAGACGCTCTATCTTCGCGTCTCTCGCAGCCGGGAGGGAGGGAGGGAGACGAGACCCGACCCGACCCAACCCGACCCGACCAGACCATACCATCTTGTAGACGGGGCCCCCGCGGCAGCAGAGGGGGCCCCGCGGCGGCAGCCACCAGGTTTTTTTTTTAATCGAGTTGAGAAAAAAAAAAACTGGTTCTATTTTTTGTGGGCCCCTGCCGGTTGTGGGCCCTACGCCATGGCGTACATGGCGTATACGTAAATCCGGCCCTGATCCTAATGTATGAGTATGTAAAGACACATACATATCTCCATGCTATGAGTACAGGAATCACTAGAGTCCTAGTAGAAACATGGACACAATTGTAGCTAGGTCTGTCTCACAGGCAATGCAGTTCTCAAGACTACCAGGTTAGCGGTGGTGAGGTACCATCTGGAAGACCACAGGGGCCTAGTGTGCGTACTGGGGGCTCTTTAGATCATTGCAAAGATCTGTGATTAGACATGAGATGGGAGAGATGCTAAAGACCAAGTAACCTAAGTTTCTTGTAGCTACCCAGATTGAGGAGTAGAGAGGAGAAAGACAGTAAAGAGTGCCCTGGAGAAGGACTAATATTCTACACATGGTTATGCTCTCTGGTTAGCAGCTGCAATGTATTTTGGGCGATTTGGGCAAGATAAATGGGCAAACCTGTTGGGTCAATAATCCTATTTCTGCCATTATCTTTTACAGAATTTATAGGAGAATGCTATAGACAGACTTATGCACAATCACATACACATAACAAATGTTGATGGCTTAGTAAGTCAGCTGTATTTTTCTAATATGTCAAATGGGTGTCAGATTTCTCACTAGGTGCATATTAAATTTCAGTCCTTTATTTTTCTGCCCAGTCTTGCTGCATGGCTTTTTATTTTCCATTTCTTGGCCTGTGTGGTTTCAGGGAACTCATGCATCATAGCAACAACAACAAGGAACCACATGCATACAAAATGTTTTTATGCAAAATCATTATGCTGCTAGACAGGTAGGTTGTTATTTTTCAGTAGAATATCTGTAAATATTTAGACAGGTATTGACTGATATAAAGCTGATTTTATACTTATGTTTCAGGCATAGTTTATCACAGGAATACAGAATATAAGAATGGCCAAGTTGGGTTGAATCAGTGGTCCATCTAGCCCAGCATTTGGCTCCAACAATGGCCTGAGAGAAATTAGTAACACCCAACAGACCTAAACCAGAGACAATCTATTGGCTAGATTTACTAAAGTAACCAAAAAACAAAGGAAGAAACAACAAAATCCACAGAGCGCAGCAACAACAATCAGGAGAGGAAATTGACCATGAAGAAAAGACCACACAACTTCTGGCAAACACATATATAGATTTATTGGATGCCCAACCTCTCTTTGCATGTGACATACCCTGATTGTCTTATCACTCTATTCACCCCTCTCTGCCTCATCCTTTTCAGGGGAACATCTGCAAGTGCATGAGGTATTCCAGGAGTGGTTGGAGCAGAATTATGTACAGAAAGAAGTGCACCCTAAAGAGTAGGGTTTAAATGAAAACACATAATTTTCCAAGTGTAAGCAATAACGTTTGCTTTGAAATCTGGTGAAGAGCAGAGATGTCTCTATCCATACAAAGATTCGACTTGTTCAAGCCATGGCTTTTTCAATATCGTCATATGGATGCAAAAGTTGGACAGTGAAAAAGATACAAAGAAAATTGATGTCTTTGAATTATAGTGCTGGCGACGAATACTGTATACTATGGACTACCCGAAGAACAAACCAGTCAGTACTAGAGGAGATCAAACCTAAGTTTTCTTTAGAAGCTCTGATGACAAGACTTCAACTTTCATACTTTGGACACATCATGCGAAGAGAGAGAGAGGATGTAGTAAGAGCTATTAGTGTAGATGGGTTTAAAAAAAGGTTTGGACAAGTTCCTGGAGGGAAGGTCCATAAATTATTATTAAAGAAGACCCAGGAAATCTACTGCTTGCCCTGGGACAAGCATTGTGGAACATGAGAACATAAGATATCCAGTGATCACCAGATGGTGTGGTTCAGTATTAGGACTAGGGCTGTTAGAATCCATTCAAAGATGAGGATCTTAGATTTTAGGAAGGCTAACTTTGCCAAGATGGGCCAATACCTCAGGGAGTCATTAGCAGGATGGGAACAGCTGGGGTATGTAGAAAAATAGTGGGCAAAACTGAAAGGGGATATTTTAAGGGCAACCAACCTTTTTGTTAAAATGGTAAATAAAGGTAAAAGGAAAAGGAGACCGCTATGGCTTTCAAAAGAAGTAGCTGAAAAAGTGAAGAAAAAGAGTGAGGCCTTCATGAAATACAAGAGATCACAGAGAGAGGAAGACAGGCATCTAGAGATCACAGAGAGAGGAAGACAGGCATCTATATTTGGAAAAACTTAGAGAAGCTAGCAAAGTAGTCAGCAAGGCAAAGATTCAAAAGGAGGAGGAAATAGCCAATGCAATAAAATGGGGGGATAAGACATTTTTCAGATATGTTAGTGAGAAGAGGAAGGGCAAAAGTGGTATTGTCAGACTCAAGGGTGCAGGAGAGGAATATGTAGAAGCTGATAAGAATAAAGTGGAATTGCTTAACAAATATTTCTGTTCTGTGTTCACAGATGAAGAACCAGGAGAAGGTCCTCAGAAAACACCCACAAAAAGGAACAGAAGCGAGGGACATCTTGAACAGTATTCAGAAGACTGTGTTCATGAGAAACTAGCTCATCCTAAAGTAGACAAAGCGATGGGACCAGATGGGATACACCCTAGAATACTGAGGGAACATGGGGACATTCTAGCAGCTCCACTGACTGACCTTTTCAATGCCTCGTTGGAGTCGGAAGTGGTGCCAAAGGATTGGAAAGAGGCTCATGTGGTGCCTTTACACAAAAGCGGAAGTAAGGATGTGGTTGAAAACTACAGGCCGGTTAGTTTAACTTCGGTGGTGAGTAAATTATTGGAAACGCTGCTGAAAGAGAAAATAGTGAGGTTTCTGGAGTCCAACAGATTACAGGATCCGAGGCAGCATGGATTCACCAGAGGCAGGTCTTGTCAGACAAATCTGATTGATTTCTTTGACTGGGTGACCAGGGAGTTGGACCGAGGGAGAGCCCTAGATGTGGTGTATTTAGATTTCAGTAAAGCCTTTGACACTGTTCCTCACAGGAGACTTATAAACAAACTGAGCACCGTAGGGATGGACCCTAAAGTTACTGCTTGGGTTAGAAACTGATTGGGTGGGAGGCAACAAAGAGTACAGGTAAATGGAGCTCACTCTGAGGAAAAGGATGTTACCAATGGTGTGCCCCAGGGATCTGTCCTTGAAGGATACTACCAAAAACAGTGAGGTTCCAAAAGGGAGTATAGTAGCCCAAATGCCCTTGAGTAAGGAGCAGACAGAGCATAAAGATTCCCAATTACCCATGTCTACCAATAGCCAGATTAATATTAATAAAATTAATAAAATACAGTCACTAAAATGCTTGTATGCCAATGCTAGAAGTCTAAACAATAAGATGGGAGAATTAGAATATATAGCACTAAATGAGAGGTTAGATATGATTGCACTCTCAGAGACATGGTGGAAGGAGGATAACCAGTGGGACACTGTGATACCTGGATACAAACTATATCGTAATGATAGAGCTGAACAAATTGGTGGAGGGGTTGCGCTCTATGTTAAAGAGGGCATTGAGTCAGAAAGGATTAAAGTTTTGCAGGGAACACAATTTGCTGTAGAATCTCTATGGATTGAAATTCCATTTATGAAAGGGAAGGTGATGGCAGTGGGAGTATACTATCGACCGCCTGGCCAGAATGAACAAATGGATGATGAAATGCTCAAAGAAATCAAGGAAGCTAACAAAAGCCACAACAGAGTAGTAATAATGGGTGATTTCAATTACCCCGGTATCGACTGGGACAGTCTCACAGCAGGACAAGCTAAAGAGATAAAGTTTCTAGATGAAATAAATGACTGCTTCTTGGAGCAGCTGATTCATGAACCGACCAGAGGGGAAGCCATACTGGACCTAGTCCTTAGTGGAATGCCAGATCTGGTGCAAGAAATAAGGGTGTTGGGACCACTTGGCAATAGTGATCATAGTATGATCATGTTTGATTTAATCAGTGGAGGACAGATAGTAAAGGAATCCACAGTACTACCTTTTAACTTTCAAAAGGGAGACTATGATAGAATGAGGAATATATAGTTCGGAAAAAACTAAAAGGAGCGGTTCCAAAGGTTAAAGACTTACAGCAAGCTTGGGTGTTATTTAAAAATACTATCCTCGAAGCCCAGACCAGCTGTATTCCACGCATTAAGAAAAGTGGAAGAAAGTCCAAAAAACTGCCAGCATGGTTTAAAGGTGAGGTCAGAGAGGCTGTTGCTGCCAAAAGAGCAACCTTCAGGACATGGAAAAAAGAGCCAAATGATGAAAACTGGAAACAACACAAGCACTGGCAAGTTAAATGCAAAGCATTGATAAGGCAGGCAAAGCGGGAATTTGAGAAGAAACTTGCTACGGAAGCAAAAACACGAAATAAAGACTTTTTCAAGTACATTCGTAGCAAAAGGCCTGTGAGAGAGTCAATTGGACCATTAGATGATAGAGGGGTAAAAGGGGCAGTAAGAGGGGACAAGGCTATAGCAGAGAGACTGAATGAATTCTTTGCTTCGGTCTTTACTGAGGAAGATGTAGGGATGTTACCCAAGACTGAAGTGGTATTTAAAGGTGATACTGCAGAGGAATTGAGAGAAATATCGCTACACCGGGAAGATATATTACAACTATTTGATAAACTGAATAGTAACAAATCACCTGGACCGGATGGTATACATCCCAGAGTGTTGAAAGAACTGAAATATGAGATTGCAGACCTGCTATTGGTAATCTGTGAACTTTCATTAAAATCATCTGTAATACCTGAAGATTGGAGGGTCGCCAACGTAACACCAATTTTTAAAAAGGGTTCCAGGGGTGACCCGGGAAATTACAGACCGGTGAGCCTGACGTCAGTACCAGGGAAAATGGTAGAAACCATCATAAAGAACAAAATTACACAGCATGTAGATAGCCATGGCCTAATGGGAGACAGCCAACATGGCTTTAGACAAGGAAGATCTTGTCTTACTAATCTGATCTGTTTTTTTGAAGGTGTGCATAAACAGGTAGACAAAGGTGAGTCGGTTGATATAGTGTATCTGGACTTTCAGAAAGCTTTTGACAAGGTCCCCCATCAGAGACTTTTGGCAAAGCTAAAAAGTCATGGGATAGGAGGCAGTGTACTATTGTGGATCGGGAACTGGTTAAAAGATAGAAAGCAGAGGGTAGGGCTAAATGGCCAATATTCCCAATGGAAAAAGGTGAATAGTGGAGTACCCCAGGGATCTGTACTGGGTCCCCTACTTTTTGACATATTCATAAATGACCTGGAAAAAGGAATAACTAGTGAGGTTATCAAATTTGCAGATGACACAAAACTGTTTAAAGTTGTTAAAACCCAAGAGGATTGTGGAAAACTGCAGGAGGATCTGGATAAATTGGAAGACTGGGCATCCAAATGGCAGATGAAATTTAATGTGGACAAGTGCAAAGTTATGCACCTAGGAAAGAACAACCCACACTATAGTTACACGATGCAAGGCTCCACATTAGAAACCACCACCCAGGAAAAAGATTTAGGAGTCATCGTGGATAACATGTTAAAACCCTCCGCCCAGTGTGCAGCGGCGGCCAAGAAAGCAAATAGAATGCTAGGTATCATAAGGAAAGGGATGGAGAATAAAACAAAGGATATTATAATGCCTCTGTATCGCTCCATGGTACGACCGCACCTTGAATATTGTGTGCAATTCTGGTCACCGTATCTTAAAAAGGACATAGAGTTATTAGAAAAAGTACAGAGAAGAGCCACCAAATTGGTGAAGGGGATGGAAGGCTACTCCTATGAAGAGAGGCTAAAAAGGTTAGGGCTCTTTAACCTGGAAAAGAGACGGCTGAGGGGAGATATGATAGAGGTCTATAAATTAATGAATGGAGTGGAACGGATAAACGTGGATCAATTGTTTACGCTATCAGAATATAGAAGGACTAGGGGACATGTAATGAAGCTACAGGGTAAACTATTTAAGACAAATAAGAGAAAATATTTCTTCACTCAACGTGTAATCAAACTCTGGAATCTGTTACCGGAGGATGTAGTAAGGGCTGTTAGTATAGCTGGGTTTAAAAAAGGTTTGGACAAGTTCCTGGAGGAAAGGTCCATAAACCACTATTAAAAAGGGACCCAGGATATCAATGCTTGACCTAGTACAAGCACTGCAGAACCTGTGTCTTTTGGGGAAACTGCTGGGTACGTATGACCTAGATTGGCCACTGTTGGAAACAGGATACTGGGCTTGATGGACCTCGGTCTGACCCAGTATGGCATTTCTTATGTTCTTATGTTCTTATGTCCTTGGTCCAATTCCACTGGTCAACAACATTTTACAAAAGTCATGTTACTGAAATAAAAATAGTCATTTCTTATCAATTTTTATATGCTAAACACGAATATGACAGTGAAATTGCAAAGATGGCTCTAGTGTTTTTGTAATCTACAAGAATTAATGTTTACATCATGAAATGCATGTCAATAGTAAATATAATAGGCCTTCGGTTAATACCTGTAAAAAACCAAGTCATAGACTACTTCTTAGATTTTTTCTCCAGTCTCTTGTACAGCAGTTCGCAAGCTTCTCTGGGGAGTGTCCAGCAGTAGTCAGCCAGCATTGTAGTGGACCATTTTCCCTGGTATCTTTGCTACATCGTTGC
Source organism: Ichthyophis bannanicus (assembly GCA_033557465.1). Taxonomy (NCBI): domain Eukaryota; kingdom Metazoa; phylum Chordata; class Amphibia; order Gymnophiona; family Ichthyophiidae; genus Ichthyophis; species Ichthyophis bannanicus. The sequence goes on along the minus strand of CM066049.1, from coordinate 108,527,753 downwards.
GATAACCTGGTGAAAACGTTCACCCTGTTCATCACTAACCATACCACAGTTGTCAGGAAAGAAATCGAGATGGGAATCAAAGAAATGGATCTTTAGAGACATATTGCAGCCAAGTTTCTGATACTGCATCAGCATGTCTTCTACTAGTTCCTTGTAGTTTTCTGTCCTAACATTCCCGAGAAAGTTTGTTGACACTAGGCGAAAAGCATTCCATGCTTGTTTCGCATCACCCTGCAGCAAGTTGTTGAACTGGTTATCTTTGAAGAGCTCTCGAATCTGAGGACCCACAAAAACTCCCTCTTTAATCTTTGCTTCGCTGAGTCGAGGGAATTTTTCATGCAGATATCGGAAAGCTGGCGAAGTGCGGTCCATGGCTTTCACAAAGTTTTTCCTCAAACCTAGTTTGATGTGAAGAGGTGGTAGCAGGATTTTGTGAGCCTCAACCAGAGCTGGGTGCTGGATATTCTTCTCTCCAACTGTTACATTTTGTCTGCGATTCCATTCCTTCCGCAAGTAGTGCCAATCCCTTGCTCGGCTATCCCACTCACATAAGAAACACATGCATTTTATATATCCCTGCTGCAGTCCCATTAAAAGGGCAACTACCTCCAAGTCACCACAGAGGTGCCAGCTGTACTTGTTATAGTTAATGGAAGTCAGTAGATGCTTTAAGTTATCATATGTTTCTTTCATGTGGACGGCATGCGCTACTGGAATAGATGGAAGACGGTTTCCATTGTTCAAAAGCACAGCCTTCAGTCTCAGTTTCAAAGAGTCTATAAATAGTCTCCAGTCTTGTGGGTCATGAGTGATTTTTAAAGTATTCATGAGGCTTTCAATATCGGAACAGAATACCAGATTACTTTCCTTTCCGACTGTGTATAGTACACTGCTGACGTCAGATGGCTTCAGCAGCCATCTGGCAGTAGTATTGCATTGCATCAGAAAATGATGCAATCAACTCTGGATGATGTGTGCATGCTGGTATTATGTAAAGTGATGCAATATTACATCATTCAATGCTTATTTGGGATGTTGTTGATGTCCTACTGGATAAATTTACACGGTGAAATGTCAAAAATGAACTACATGTAATATCTTCAAAACGAGAGCCAATAATTTTTTTTAATGTTATATTTGTGTTCAGCTCACCAAGATACTACAGATTAGGGCCTTTTAAAGTCAGTAATGATTTCAATGTTGACCAGTGTTCTTTTTAACATCTTTGTTAGTGATATAGCGGAAGGGCTGTCGGGTAAGGTTTGCCTCTTTGCGGATGATACCAAAATCTGCAATAGAGTAGACACCCTGGAAGGTGTAGATAACATGAGGAGGGATCTAGCTAAATTTGAAGAATGGTCTAGGATTTGGCAGCTGGGATTTAATGTTAAAAAAGGTAAGCTGCAGCAATCTAAGGGAGCAATATAGTATAGGGGTGAAGTATTTTGTCCACTAAAGAAGAGCTGGACCTAGGTGTGGTTGTGTCTGATGATCTTAAAGTAGCTAAACAGCTAGAAAAGGCGACGGCAAAAGCTAGAAGGATGCTTGGTGCATACGGAGAGGAATGGCTAGCAAAAAAAAGGAGGTGATAGTGCCTCTGTATAAGTCTTTGGTGCAACCTCATTTGGAGTATAGTGTGCAATTCTGGAGACCGCATCTTCAAAAGGATGTGAACAGGATGGAGTTGGTGCAGAGGGTGGCTACTAAAATGATTAGTGGTCTTCATTATAAAGCATATGAGGACAGACCTAAGGATCTTAATATGTACACCTTATAGGAAAGGCGGTATAGAGGTGATATGATTGAGATGTTTAAATACCTCCGTGGCATAAACGTAAGAGGGAGAGAGCCTCTTTCAATTGAAAGCAAGTTCTGCTATGAGGGGACATGGGATGAGGGTGAAGGGAGATAGATTCAGGAGTGATATGCAGAAATATTGCTTTACGGAAAGAGTAGTGGATCCATGGAATAGACTCCCAGTGGAGGTGGTAGAGATGAGGACAGTAACTGAATTCAAAAAAGCATGGGACAAGCACAGAGGATCTCTAAAGGTAAAAAGGGGACTGTTGTGGTTGTTGATATGGAAAGACAGACTGATAGGCTATGTGGTCTTTTTCTGTCATCATATTTCTATGTTTCTATGCCATAATGGGTCAGACCAAGGTCCATCAAGCCCAGTATCCTGCTTCCAACAGTGATCAATCTAGGCATATATCCTGCAAGACCTAGTCACAAGAGACTTGGACAACCAACCAAAAAGAAACAATAGCAAGAATATGATGATCACACCCAGCGCCCACACAAAGGCAAAACAAATCACCCACAAGATAGCTTTCTCATTCACTGCACCGGCCCTATGGAACTCTCTCCCAGCAGATATCAGAGAGGACAGTAAAGACTTCTGAAAAAAGTTGAAAACCTTCCTTTACATAGATTAACTGCCATTGGCTCTTGAACATTTCATAAAATGACAACACCCAAGAAACAATCCCAGAATACCCACTCCCACTATACACTATGAGGTCCATTCTGATTGGGTCACACCCAGCCTGTATGGACGTCCAAAATCTGGACAGGCCAGATTTGCACCCTATTCTGCACCCACAACAGCTAGATGTTCCTGAGGGAACAGAACTGGGGCAAAGGGCTTTGAGGGCCAGACGGGCCCCAATTCTGCCCCTCTGTACATCCAGTGAGATTCCCAGCTAGCCCAGCCAATGCTCCTGCATGCAACCTTGGTGCCTTGGCATCCCATCGCCATGCAGGAGTCCCGCTGCCCTGGAGAACAATTAGATTGCTTTTCCCTGCTGCCCAACCCCTGGAGGTGCCTGCCAAGGCCGGAATCAAGCAGCGGGGATCCTCCTGCACTGCTCACCTGGTTGGGGGGGGGGGGTCCTGCCACGATGGCCACCAACATCAGGGAGACTTATTCTACCTCTATGGTGGAATACATTCCCCGTCTAACCTTGCCTCCCCAGACGTACAGAGCCATGACCTGAATCGGCACTGTACATCTAGGGTTGCAGGCCTGCCTCCTCCCCACCCACACTCCTCCTCTGGCTCTCCCCCTCCCGTCCCTGTCTAGAGCTTCTTTCACATCTCCTCTGTATGTGCAGGGAGTTTTGGGGACAGAATCGGCCTCAAGCCATTAGTGGGTGATGTATGTCCAAACCAGATGTACATCCCCGCTAATCACTGTGCAGAAAGACTCCCATGTACATATGTTCTCATGTTTAAATTACCTTGCATGCTACATTATCCCTACCCCTTTCCCATACTCCAGTGTTATAATGTAAACCGATATTAAGTTGTAATGTAAACCACTTTGACTGAAGGATAAAGCGGTGTAAAAAACCTGTTAAATAAACAAAATAAATATCTGTATTCACCTCTGAAGTCTTCTAACCAAAACAAAACTCCCCACTGCCTTGCTGCTCATCTGCTCTGCTGGTATATCTCTCAAAAGAGATCTGCCCCACATGGGACAGATACAGTCATATGTAACTTTTCAAACATAAATTGAAAAAAGTGTAATACAATCATATATTATATATATATATAGAGAGAGAGAGAGAGAGAGTCCAACATGCTAGTAATTCCAAAAGAAGCAACTAAATGCACCAAAACAACAGCTAACAGAGCCTTCCAACTCTGTGCCCCAAGTCTACGGAATACCTTACCAGCACATATCAGAGCAATCCCCAACTTGAGCCAATTTAGAAAGGCCCTTAAACATTTCCTCTTCACCAAATATCTCACTGACATCTCCGATCCTCAGTCCCACTCGAATAACGAGCACCTCAACAATAATAGTAGTCAACTAGGCAAGCCCTCGCAACAGGCGTCCCCTACAATTTAAACACCAAACATTATCCTTTCTCAGTACACCTCATATGTATATAGTGTACCCTTTTTCCAAGTTGCATTTCCTGTTTAATGTAATGACCAGACATATTTAAGTTGTCGGATGTTTCTGTTCCATGTGAACCGCGCTGATTGCAAATAGTGCGGTATATAAGAAATATAAATAAATAAATAAAATAAATAAATATATTATCATCAGAGTAAAATATGTTGTGATGACACAGTACCCATCGGTTTGCCATGTCACTTCCAGACACTTTTACTAAGTGCCGCTAGCCAGTTAACATATGTCCTAGGCTGCGGTAACTGACCACAGTCAACACTAACGCATTGGCATTTTCGTTACCAAGGCACGTTAAATGACACTCGTGCACTAATGTGGAGGGCAGATGGGCAAGGGGCAGAGTGTGAGTGTAGTGGGCACATTAGAGACTGAGCACCATTAACAGGGCAATTAGTGCAGGCGTCCTCTATGGATATTGTCAGGTTCACCCACGTTAATTGTGCCACATGTTAATGTACTCCATCACGCATTAAATGTAGTCAGTCGCACATTAGCTGACAGGAACATGCTGATCATGCTTACAGCAGGTAATGCAGAGGCTTTGCATGTAACACGGATTACAAGCACATGTTAAGTGTGCAACCTTACTGGAATTTAGTACAAGGGCTTCATAGCCATCAATATGTTGGCCCAGCCAACATTGCACTAACTCCCCCTCCAAAACCGGACCTATTTCAAATTCAGATGCATAGTATCTTTTGATTTTCAAAAGAAAAAATACATCTGTGATTCACACTGTAGGTAACCTTTGTAATGTGCTGTGATAGCTGGGCTTCTGCGGCAGATCTCAATTATACCACGTCTACTGATGGGATCAGTACCATTCAATCATCTTTTCCTTGTCTATTTCCAATTCTAAGTCCTCTCCCTGCATTGCAAAGATTTATTTGGACAGCTGCGGTATTTGTTAGCCTTCCTCTCCACAAGGCATTTACAATTATTTCTTTATTTGGCTACCTGTCAGTTTTTTCTAATCACGTCTCCAGCAGCTGCAGGATTCATCGGCTAATCAATGCATTAGCGAACACATCTTTAACATCCGTTGCTTAAGTCAAATCGGAAGAGGTGTGCATGGCAAGAATGTTACCCAGTCCCTAAACCCGCCCTTTGCTTTCTATTTAGTTTTGGGAAATTTTGAGGTCAGAGACAAGTAAATGGGGACAATGATATAAAACTGCATTTTGATTGAATGTTAAATCATTGTGTCTGCCTCCTTTTTCCTCCGCACATGTGATATAGTTGATACACTGAGTTGAGTATTTGCAAACAGCATATACTAAAGTGTTTGAGCCCACACTGTTTGCAAATAACACCAGGGGTCTCATTTTCTAGAGGTTAGTGCACACTATCTGCCGCAGGGCCCCTTATGTTCATATAGGTCCTGTGGCACATAGTGCACCCTAACGATTAGTAAAGAACCTCCTAATTAAATAGGAAACAGAAGGAATGGAACTCATAATAACACTCAGAAACTCATATGAGTCACACTATCTATGTGGCCTTAGAATTTCTTGCTGCCTCATCTTTGGATAATTTTCATGCTGGTCTAATAACAGAAATGTCAATCTACAAAGAACCTTTAATTTCTCAGTAGAATGCACTGGAGTGAAGGAACTTGAAGGAAGAAGTGGAGAGCTGGCTGGCCACTTGTTTGGCTGGGTTGAGGGATTTTCTGTGCTGGGGGAAGGAGAGAGGGAATGACAAGATGGCAAAGGAGCTTGCTGTAGTATTTTAAATTCCAGGCAGCAGCATCAAACCGGTAAGAGCTATTCAAGAATTGCAGAGTCATGGGAAAGTGTAAAGAGAAAATCTGCACATATTCCCTAGAAACATCGGTTACACCTTGGCTCACTCTGGTGACTCTTATCAGGCATAAGGATCCTGTGCAAGGAGGAGGGATTGGTGATGGACATCCTGTCCGGAGCAAGCAGATATGTTGCAAAATCCATAATTGCATATTCTATCCCTATAATTAGGAAGTGAAATTACCCATTAAGGGTAGAAGACAGGATGGCTTCTGCTCATTGTGGTGAGATAGCTGCTTTGGGAAATCCAGCCCCCAGATGACAGTAGATGAGTGCTATAAACCTTATGGAGCCATGGGAGAGCAGGTAAAGAGGGAGACTGCAGAAGCGTTTCTGAATTTACCCTGATGCTGAGTCTGGAACTTTGGGAAGTTTAGAATGAGGCCAGGTCTCGGCAGTGTTCATTAAACCAGTGGTTGTGACTAGGAAGTCTTTGTGGGATGTTTACTGTATCTTCAGAGAAATCCTTGTCAGGTCATATCAATCAAGTTTTATAGGGTACTAGCATTCTACAGTTGCAAGTAAGGCTCGGGAGGAAACTGTGGAGAAGCATAGTGTGAAATTAGAACAGACGGCCCAGCAAACGGAAGATCTCCAGGTTTGTAATGCTGCTCTTACTAGAGACAAAGATGTAATTTACAGTAGAATCGTGACTAGAAAATGATGACCAATGTCTCTTTATGCTTTATTAACTTCTCAGAGTTCCTCTTAATATCAGCTATGACCTTCGCTAGGTATTATTTGTGGAAGGTGATGCATGTGCCAAAAGTCTATTTCTCTTATTAGAGATGTGCATAAATTAGCATACATTTAAAGGTCTTTTTGCTAAGCACTGCTAACCAGTGAACATGCAATATAGCATGCGGTAACTGACCGTGGTGAACACCAACATGTGGCCTTGTCAGCTACCGACTGCCAACTGGCACTCACCCACTAATGTGGGGAGTGGGGGGGTTAGAGGCGGAGTGTGTACATGGAGAACACATTAGTGGGTGATTGCAGTTAACATGCAGCTGCATTGTGTGTAACATGTTAAGGTACTTTAGTCACTCCTTAGCTGCAGGAAAGATGCTGGTCCCACTCCCAACAGCTAATCAATTTAATGCATTAACTTACGTTAATTTATGCTAACTTATGTCAAGTCAATTTGTATACTTTAAAAGATTTTTCATTATACCAAACTCAAAAACACTTGAGCAAATTTCCAAAGATTCTGAAAAGCAGCCAAAATTTGTTTGCCAGCGTATATCTGTCCCTCCTATTATTCGGGCATTTTACATTGCAACTGGAGGGCAAATAATATCTTTTGAAATTGTTAAAGACATCTCAGGGGACAGTCTGGACCTAACCCCTTTTTTACATATCTTTACCAGCTGTGTCGTCTTAAGTCACTGCTGGTAACCTTTGTCCTGGAGCCAAACCACAATTGTACTCTGAGGCGGTATTTCAGATTTAATGATAAACTGTTTTGGGGTCAACACTTTCCATATTTACTGATTTTTTCTAAATCTGTGCAAGAGAGACATAAGGCCTGTCTTGTTAAGTGACAAGAAACCTTGGTCCATGGGGCGAGATTTTTTTTTCTACTATTTCCTGGGATGGCCTTATTAAGTTTGAGTGAAAAAATGTTTGGATCAGTATTCAAAGATATTTAACCAGATAACAGCAACTGTTTTCTGAATAAATGCATTAGCCACTGCTATTCATGGGCATTCAGTAGCACTTTCCAAATCATAATAAATATCCAGAAAAACTCCTGGTAAAATTCTCACACAATTCCACTAAAGAAACAGTGTCCATTTGAGAAGGAAAAAAAGACCTCAACACTATGAACCAAACCAAGTCAGCTGTATTAACACAACATCATCAGTCTTAAGAAAACCTTCTCAGTCTATAGAGAGGCAATCTTCTTCTACAAATCTTCTTCTACTATCATATGCAAAAAGCTTCTTAATACTATATTCTTAATGCTGTATTCAGTCAATTTATATCTTATACACATCTTCTGGGTCACAGTTCAATACAAACATCCAATAATCACTAAGTTCTCATCCAATCAGTCAATATTCCCAGTATTCCAACAGGCCCCATTTCTCCTGAGGCTGCTTCAGGGAATCATTGTATCAGTTATTCTTCCTGGGGGGTGGGTGGGGGTTTCTATGTGATGTACTTTCCAGGTAATACCACTTAATATGCTCATCCTGTTTTGGCACTATTTGGATAATGCTGGGATGGGACACGGGTATAGCAGTAAGTTATCCAGAGAACAGCCATATTCAGGCCACTATCCCAAGAGCTACCTAAATAAATTTAGGACAGCAATTGAGCTATCCGAAATCCATCCAGATAGCAGAATCCATATTACTGCTATTCAGATAGCGCCCGTGCAATCTGCTCTGTACAGAGATTCAGTGCTGACCACAAACCCGATGGCGGTATTGAATATGCAGGTCATCTTTAAACGCTACAGCCAGTGCTTTAAAAAATGCCAGCCGCCGTGTTGAGACCCAGTTCTTTGATCCTAAACAGCTTAAAACCTTTCTGGAAGCAAGAATAAATCATAACACTAGAGTCGTCAGCATTGCTTCTTCACATCCTAAATTTTGTTAGGATATGTATAATCAAAGGCTCCTTCTGTGTGCCCCCTACCCCCACCCCTTCTAATTTTCTTAGCCCAGGAAATAATACTCCAATATTGGTTTTTCCTTTTCTCTACTTCACCTTTTTGTGGACCTCCTTTGGGCAATATAATATTTATGTTTGTCTCCTTTACTTAGGCATGAAGAATGTGTGTCTCCATTTTATGTCAAGTACATTGTATATATTTGTTTCATTTGACTTAGAAATTGAAAAATAATAATAATAAAGATTGCCCTTTGGCACACAGTGAGAGCTGCAAAGGCAAAGAATGAATAAAAAACAATAAGGATTGGATCACAGGGCGGCCTAGCAGCTCAGCATTAGTCCTATGCAGAGGGCCTGAGTTTTATTCCTGCGTTAGAACTTTGCTGCATGTCTTAGCCGGGGCTGGGGGTGCTAACGAGGTGGCGTCATAGCCCTTGGGGGAGGGAGGAGCATTTATTGTGCGACAGCGACAGCTAGAGGCTAAACATGGGCCCCATGACTGCAGATTTCTGAAAGAGGCCCAGCAGCATGGACCTAGGCTGAGGAGTGTTGCTGCAATAAGAGGATATAAAATAGTGGAAAATTCCCAGATCGTTGCAAACGAAGAATCAAGACACCAAATCTCATCCCTGCTCCCAATTAAATTAGATCTCCAAAGGAGCAGAATCTTGAGTCAATAGTACAGGGCCCACTTTCAACAGCTGGGTCAAAAAGGGTCAAATTAACTGCCTCATTGGTTAAAATAAACCTCCTAAATAGACTTGCCTACTTCCCAAGTTCTTGCAGATTTCTATTGCAGAATTAGACTTTCTTCAAGCTACTTCCTAGCCACTATGGGATCTATTCTGTAACACAAATATCTCCACTATTCATCCACCTTTCCCGTCCCCGCCAAGCCTCCCCATATGAACAAGGAGTTTATATGGGGAGGCTAGAAAGGGGCGGGAAATGAGCGGTGCGGAGGTGGAATTATGGCGGGCAGTGGGCGGTCTGCAGCCCTGGATGTACAGGGCCGATTCTGATGTCGGCCCTGTATGTCTAGGGCTGGTAGATTAGACAGCGAACCTATTCCACCTCTGAGGTGGAATAAGTTCCTCTAGATGTCGGGGATTGCAGACCTGGGCGGCGGAAAAGGTAGGAGGGGTTGCAGGAGATTCCCTGCAGCCTGACCTTGGCCATGAGTGGCCAGATTGGGGGTGGGGCTGCAGGGAATGAAAGAAGTGGTTGGCGGCCAGGGATCATGACTCCTGAATGGAGCTGCAGTGCCATGGTAACCGGATGCCGTGGCACCGCGACTCCATTCAGGAGCCTTGACTGAGTTAGCCGGGCAGAGGCTTGTACGTGCAAGCCAACCGGAATCGGGTCCCGGCCTGCACGTAGAGACCTAGATGGGCTTCTGATCCCACGGGGACTAGATATGCCCTGCGGGATCAGAATCCCGTCTACCTCTGTGCGTCCGGTTCCGACCAGACGCACAGAGGCCTGGGACGCACATCTTAGAATATGCCTCCATGTCTGCAGCATTGCAAGAGTCCTGCATTTCCAGCCTCTACATATATTATAAGCCTACTCTGTATTTGACTGTCCTCCTGAAGGATCCAAGGCTCCCAAGAAATTTGCTAAATTCAAGAAATATTTCTGAAACACTCCTGAAAAGTACAATGCTGACTTCAACTGAAGACACATAACATCAACTTTGAAAGCTGACTTTAATGGGTCTGCCTACTAAACCATGGTAGCCTTTTGCAGCTAACATGGAGCAATATTTGCAAAAGCCCAACGGTAGCTACAAAAGGCCTGTAGTATATGTAGGGGTGTTCCCAGCTTTTCCCCTGAAGATACCAGGGAGTTTGGGCATTTACCGCGGAGACCCACCCTCCCTACTTTGACAAGTAGTGTGAGAAGTCTTATGCAGAGATCACGGGATCTGTGGCAAGTGCAAGGGGAGGACAGTGCAAGTAAGTGGTCTGTCCCCCCTGATCACTACCGATCCATCCCCAAGCCCAGATCAGACCCCCACAACCAGTCACCATTGTCGGTACTGCAGGCTACCAATCCACAGCACAAACAATGTTACTGGAAGGACTTGCGCCTCCTTCAGCATCCACTCCACCACCCAGACAGCTCCCAATCCCTATTAGGAATTGTCAGGTTGGGATCGGGGCACCCTCCCACCCCCCCCCCCCCACCCCCCATCGCAACCATCTGATCGGGCAAGCCAGTGAGTCCCTCCCACCCCACACCACCCTTTTCAAAACCTACAATCCTGACTAGCCAGTCAGCCCTCCTCCCTCCCTCCCGCCCCCATTCAAAATCTACAGTCTCAGCTAGCAAGTCAGCAAAAGGGGATCCCCATCAGCCTACTCCCCCAATGCCCCTCCTCCCACCATTATCTCTAAAATCCTAGTGGTCAGTTGGGCACGGCGGCAAGAGCAGGGGAGCACAGGGTAGTAGATGTCCTCCTTGCTCTTGTCCTCATCCTTGATGCTCTCTAAATAATGGCAGCCACTGTCCCAACTAAACAAACAACTAAATTAGTGGAAATTGAAGCCCCAAGCCCGATCCAACCTGCAACCCCCTAATGCATACCCTAAATCCCGATAAAATTCACACGCCTAATGTACACCTCAACCCTATGATCCAACCCCCTAATCAAAGCCTCAACCCACAATCTAATCCCCAATCTTCCCGATCTGCTTCATATTTGGCAGATTGAGTCCTAGAGGTAGTATTGAAAATCTACCACTAGAGGTCAGAGCTACCATTTTGAACCCAGGTGGCAATAGAGCAGGAGCTTTGAAAGATCATTGTCGCCCAGACCACTAGACTACCAGGGATACTGCTGGGTAAGTGCCAGAGGTAGGGGAGGGGCAGTGTTGAGCTTTGGGGTGTTTGTAATTGGTGCAATAGGATATGCACTGGGGGTTAGAAGATTGGGTTGGGGTGCAGAGTGTGCATCAGGAGGTGGGAATTGGCTCAGGGGGTATGCATCAGGGGAGTAGGGGATTGGATCAGAGGGTTAGGCTGTGCATTGCGGGGGAGAGGATGTCAGGGTTCTTGGTGATGACGTTGAATATGTGGGCATACTGGATATTCAATGCCGATGGTTGGCTATGACCCCAGCATTGAATGTTTAGTCTAATTTTAAATGGTGACAGCCAGCCACTTTATTCAGACTGGCTACTGCTGTTGTATATCTTTACCTCTGCCCAGTTTGCAGTGGTGGCCAAGAAAGCAAACAGAATGCTAGGAATCATAAGGAAAGGAATGGAGAACAAACTTAAGAATATTATGATGCCTCGGTATTGTTCCATGGTGAGACCACAACTTGAACTTTGTGTGGCGTTCTGGTCACCATATTTTAAAAAGGATATAACAGAATTAGAAAAGGTACAGAGAAGAGCCTCCAAAATGGTAAAGGGACTGGAAGGATATCCCTACGAGGAGAGGCTTAAAAGGTTAGGGCTCTTCAACTTGGAAAAGAGAAGAGAGAGGAGATATGATAGAGGTCTATAAAATAATGAATGGCATGAAACAGGTAAACATAGATCGGTTGTTTTTCTTTAAAAAGTAGAAAGACTAGGGGACATGCATTGAAGCTACAATGTAGCCCATTTAAGATTAATTGGAGAAAATATTTTTTCATTAAATGCATAATCAAACTCTGGAATTCATTACCAGAGGCTGTTAGTGTAGCTGGGTTTAAAAAAGGTTTGGACAAGTTCCTGGAGGAAAAGTCCATGACGCATTATTAAAGAGGACCAGGGAAATCCCGGGAAAAGCAACATGGAATCTGTGTATCTTTTTGGGAACCTGTCAGATACTTGTGACCTGAATTGGCCACTGTTAAAAACAGGATACTGGGCTTGATGGATCTTGATCTGACCCAGTATGGCATTTCTTATGTTCTTAAATTTAGATGAATTTTCAGCTAAAAACTGAGAGGTAGATATCCAACCACAGGATTACCAGTTAAAGGTAACTGTTGGACAACGCAAAAGAAGCTCGAGCGCGGAAAAAATAGCTTGTTTCTGTTGGAGAAATTCCATACCAATGTTCTATCCTAGTTTTCCATTTTTTCCAAGGAAATTGTGTCCATATAAGACAATCACTGTTTTTTGTGATGGCAAATAGGCAGGAGTGAAAATCTGATGTTCACATTTCTTAGCTCTGACGGATGTTTTCATCTTGGTGTAATTCAGGCCTGTTTAGAAGGAGTCTCATGTTGTCAGGAAGACAGATAGAAATGAGGCAAGCATATCACAGTGTGCAAGCACAAAAGGAAAAAGGAAATTCACTCTTGAAAAATGAAATAAATACAGTGTTAAAATGCCTCTCTTGTTTGTTTCAGTATATGAAAGAAGTGTGCTAATAGAGATTTAAAAGAGGTGATTTTAGAAGGGTTACGTGCCATTTACGTGTGTGAATCAATATACGTGTATCAGAAATGAATTCAGAAAGCTTGCTACTTAAATTTGCATGCTGACGGAAAGAACAGATTTAAAGAAGTGTTCCGGCATGGTTTGGGTGGTCCTTGAAAGTATTCCGCAGTTTACAACAGCAATACATGTAGGCCTGGGAGGATAATGTAGTAATTGACAGCAGATAAAGACCAGCATGACCCATCCAGTCTGCCCAGTAAGGTATTTAGGGTTGTAACTGCCTCTCTATGCTTTTGCTTTGAGTTGTAATGTGTAAGTGTCCACTCACTTCTCTTCTGGACCTGGGCTTTTTGAGGAGAGCTTGAGGAGAGGAATTGTGCTTACTTCTCTGGAGTTAAAAACCTCCTTGAAATGTTAAAATTTAAAAAAAAAGAGTTTCAGAGCTGGATTCCTTAATTGGCTTCCCTAGCATGTGCAATTTTGCAAAATCCACCAGACTTGTGCCAACACTTACCCATACAAGTAACAGCTTTTGTAACTTATGCATCGAATCTGCTATTTACATGTGCAAAGCTCTTTTCTTTTTTTTTTGCACTGTTTTGTAAAATGGTTTTCTCTGCAGTCTCTCATGGCAAATACATATATTTTTTCTGCGGCCCTCTTCCTACCTTCTGTGTGGCTTTTCTAAAAAACTACTGCAGTTCTACACACATGGACCTAAATGTCCATTTTCTGACCTATGTTTATTGATGTTCGTTATACCGCCCTTTGCATAGGCATCACAGTGGTTGGCAAAGTCAGTTTAAGATAGTGTTTGGTCACAGAGGAACAGGGACAGAGGACAGGAGATAAAGATACTGAGGGAAAAGGAGGGTTGCAGCATCACTTGTCAGCGTCCCCAAATGTCCTATGCAGATTTAGACTGTAAATATGATTTATTGGATTCCCGAAACTGTGTTGAAATATATTGTCAAATATACCTGACACACATTACCATGCAGTAATAAAAGAAGTAACCCTCTGCATTATTGAATGATCATGCAAAGACCAGAATTATTGTTAGGAGGAATGAGACATTTTCAATTCACGCACTCAAAGTCTGCAGGGCTGGCTTTAGTTCTGGTGGCTCCCTCCATGTTTGTGCAGGTGACCCCCCAAAGAGATCTGTGGGTAATGGCACCCTTTCAAAGCTCCTGCAACGTCCTGCTCTCCACAGTGGGGAAGTTTCTATGACTGGTGGTGATCCTTCAAAGCCGACACTGCTACCGCCCCTCAAGTTGCAGCCCACTCTGTAACCTTCCAAGTCACACACTGTTGGGGGCCTGTGTGACTGCTACTGCAGGGCTAATGCTGAAATATCACCTGGCAGTAGTAGCTACCACAGATGAAATGCAGATATCGCAGGCAATTTCCAGCAATATCTGCATTTCACGCAGTATAGTCAGGGTGAGGCGGTTCGAGGAGGGGAGTAGGCATGCCGATGTTTTGCAGTCATTGTGCAAACAATTGTTGCATGATGGCTGCTAAAGTCAGCCCAATTGGGGCTGCAGCTAATGCCACTTCAAGAGATGGCATTACCTGCGGCTGATACTGCCAAGGTCGCATTATGGCTGCAGCCAATTGACAGCTGTCTCCTCTTCAGGACCCGATCCCACTTACACAGAAACTTACACAGGTCATTGGTGGATTTTGCAGAATTTGCATGCGTTAAAGGAGCCAATGAAAGATTCAAGCTCTGAAACGTTTTTATTTTTTACATTTAAAGATGTTTTTTAACCCCAGAGAAGTAAGCACAATCCTTATTGGGAATTGTCCGGGGGGGGGGGATCAGGTCACCCCACTGTCACAACCGTTTGACCGAGCTAGCCAGTCTGTCCCCTCCCTCTCTCCTTGTCCTGCAGGAAGAGTCTTTTCAGCTCATGCCTCCTTCACCAGAACTAACAAAAACGGCACCAGTCTTGCGATGCTGCTTCCTAATGGGAAGCCATCAGGAATAAACCTCATCAACAAGCTGAGGTGGTGATTACCTTTCACCACTTAAGGGTAACCAGGCAGCGGTTGAATATTGCCTCTGTTCTACCATTCACTGGTGGCATTTGGGGATATTTAGTGTCACTGACCATATTAGTGCTGCTGAATATTCTGGTCGCCCCATTGAATATTGGGCCCTATCTATTTCAATGGGCAATTTTATGGACCCTGGTAGGAGCAATACATATGGGCCTATTGATGAGGTTCATTTCTGATGGTTCCCCCCCCCCCTCCAATTATTTATTAATTTTAACTTAGAGAAGCTTTGTTTGTTTGTTTGTTTGTTTGATTAAGTTTTTCTTGATCTGGGTTTATTTTTGTGGGTTTTGTAAAGGAGGCACCTTTTGGACATTTCACCCAAGCACTCTTACAAAATTAACCTCTGAGTGCAGAAGCTGATCCAGTCCCAATAAGAGGCCATTCTGAGAATCTTTAGCACTAAATGCAGGGGGGGGAGTTTCCTAGTGGATTAATTTTAGTCATGGTGCAACAGAAGGTAATAAAGTTTGGAAAATAGCTCACTATATTATTAAAGAATTTTTTTCTGAATGACAAAGAGCTACTATCCTGCAGCACCTCTGAGAGTGTGGGAGGCAGAGAGGGCCAGATGTTCCATGCCGATACATACTTGCAGCTCTTAATTAGGGAAGGATAAGTGGTCTGGCGGGTCCCATGCTACGGTGATATGGAGAACTGAACAGTGAGTAAAATTCACTTCCAGAAATGATTCAAAACTAAAGGCATGCTAAACTGGGCACTTAACGGCACAAGTATAGATCCCTTCACAGCTTTAATTAAATGTCATGGGTCAATTAGTGTTTTCCTGGAACCCGTAAGCATCGCTATGGTACATGTAGAGCACACCAAAGTACATATGTACTTAATTCAAGTGCTGCTTATTCTTTGAGTGTATTTGAGCCCTGTCAGTGCTGTGCACAGACTACATATGTATCTTTGGTATTAGATTTAAAGATGTTATGACAACAGGAAAGCTTTGTTCATTACTTTGGAAGCAAGTTTCTGAAGATTATCGTACCTGGGCACTCAGTGGTGGTCATGTAATGATGATCTGGTGAGTGCAGCATGTTAACTGCACCCAGTGTAACAGCACCTCACGTTAGGGTACAGTGTAGCATGTTAACTGCCAGGAAATGAGGCCCGTGCCCCTGACAGTTAACATATTGGCTTTGTACTTAATGTGCATGAATTTTTGCATTATTCGTGCACTAGATGCAAAACCACAGTGCACTTTAGTAAAAGGGCCCCTTGATCCAGGTCTGGCCCTAGAGTTGATTCAAGGAGTTGGTGCCTAGGCAGACCTTAAGTCTTATGCTCCCCCTGACTATCAGAATCTATGGTTTAGCTTTGAATGCCTAGCTGTTTGCTGACACCAGAAACTGCCGCCCTAGGTGACTGCCTAGTTTGCCCAGTGGGTGGGCCGGACCTGCTTTTATCTTTTAGGCTTCATTAAATAATTCTACATCGTTCTATGTAGCTACTTTTCATCTGGACACTTAACATCAATACTGCTACTTAATGATATAAAACAAAAAGCTAGCTTCTGAGTTTCCTAGCTGAATAAGCTTTTCATGGGCAGCGCTCCCATGTGTCCTGTAAATGTAGCACTCCGCTGCATACCCTCCCCACCAGAAATCATAAATTCATTGCTCCTTCAAATTGAATGATGTCTGCAGCTATCCACCTTCTCAAAATTGAATGGCATCGATGAGTTTGTGCAGCCATCGTTCTCCATCAGCCTCTGAGGTTGGCATCTAAAAATGGGCATGAAGTTAAGAAAGCAAAACTAAACTTAATGGGCCGACAGCGATCTATAATAAATGCGAAGCAGACACTGTGTTGTGCATAACACATGACTGAGGATGAAAATTAAGTCTTTTGATATAATTAAACTCAACAATTTTCTCTTTGTTTCATTAAAGCGGAGTTACTTACCTGTAACAGAGTTCTCCGTGGACAGCAGGATAAGTCAGCCACACCTGGTGTCGTCCCCCGACGGCGCCATGACGGAAGTGCTGTATAGCTCAGAAGCTTCTGAGCATGTGTGAGGTGGTCCCACCTCCCAGTCCGCCCCTAGCCGGTCAGTTAGTGACTAGCTATGCCTTCGCGGATAGGTGCGGAGCGTGTGCAGGCCGCCCTCATGCAGGGGAGGCGGGTGGGATGGTGTGGCTGACTTATCCTGCTGTCCACGGAGAACTCTGTTACAGGTAAGTAACTCCGCTTTCTCCTAGGACAAGCAGGATGTGTCAGCCACACCTGGTGTCTCCCAAGCTAGATCAACGCTGAGGAGAATGAGGGAGGCATGTGTAAATTGCAAAGTTTATTATGGAGACAACAGGTATAAGATTAACTGTGCAGATCATAAACTGTGCAATCCAGTGAATAGTGCAATACAGAGAACAGTGCAATATATCAACTGTGCAAATCATAACTGTGCAATCCAGAGAACAGTGCAAAAACAGTGAACAGTGCAATAACAATTGTGGAGCCAGAGAGTAGTGCAACACAACAAGTGCATCAATGATGCAACTATTGAGATCAACATTCATCATTAGTATCATTGCATTTGGGTCCTTTGGTTAGTCTTACACGGTGCCCGCGCCCACGGGAGCCGTGGCAGCAGATAGGACTGCTCGGCCAAACGATCCGTCGTTCGCCGCATGGGTGTCGAGGCAGTAGTGTTTCTGAAAGGTGAGGTGAGAGGACCAGGTGGCGGCTTTGCATATATCGCTCACTGGAATTTCCTGTGCGCAGGCCAGAGAAGCGGCCAACGCACGTAGCTGGTGTGCACTCGCCCTGTTTGCTGGGAGGGCACCCGCCCGCTGTAGACAAAATGCAATGCAGGCCGAAATCCAAAGGGATAGTGTGCGCTTGGCAACAGGTCTCCCTGGTTTGTTCGGGTCGAAGGAGACGAACAGCTGGGTCCCTTGTCGAATGGCAGATGTCCTTTCAATGTAGATGCGTAGGGCACGTACGCAATCTAAGGAGTGAAGCCGTTGCTCTTCGGGGGATGAGTGTAGCGCTGGAAAAAAGGATGGTAGTTCCACTGCCTGGTTGACATGAAAAGCGGAGGCAACCTTTGGCACAAACTTGGGGTGAGTCCGCAGGGATGCCCGGTCATGGTAGAGTTTCGTGTATGGCGGGTGTGCCACGAGAGCCTGCAACTCGCTAACCCTCCGGGCGGAGGTGATTGCGACGAGGAAAAGGGTCTTCCATGAGAGATACTTTCCTGCTGCTGTTGCCAATGGTTCAAATGGTTCCTGCGTGAGCTGCTGTAGGATGATGTTAAGGTCCCAGGAGCGTACTGGTTTCTGTACCGGGGGTTGCAGATTTCTGAGTCCTCTCATGAAACGCGTCACAATAGGAAGGGCTGCGATAGAGCCTGACGTTGTACCTTTTGAGCGCTCGTGGAGAGAGGCCACGGCCGCAAGGTGTACCTTGATAGATTGAGGCTTCAAACCTGAGCTGAAGAGGAAAGCAAGATACTGCAGGACCGTGGGAATCAGGCAAGAGGCTGAGTCGACTCCTTGGTCCCTGCACCAGATACTGAAGCGTTTCCACTTGAAGCCGTACGCTCTTCTAGTAGATGGTCGCCGGGAGGCCAGAACAATTTGTTGTACCTCCTGGGGAAGGCGCGAGCCATTGAAGATTATCCTTTCAGCCTCCAAGCTGTCAAAGCTAGCGTCTGGAGACTGGGGTGCCAGGTTAGGCCCCCGTTCTGTGTCAACAGGTCTGGTCTCAAAGGTAGTCGGATTGGAGGTTCTTGAGAGAGCTGCAGTAGCAGGGAGAACCACATCTGCCGCGGCCAATAGGGGGCGATCAGAATCACCTGCGCTTTCTCCTTGATGATACGTTGGATCGTGGTAGTCAAGAGAGGTGTTGGAGGGAAGGCGTATAACAGCTCCCAGGTTCTCCACGGAATGGCGAATGCGTCCGCGGCTACCCTCTGCTGTGATGGGTGCTTGGAGCAGAACAGGGGACATCTGGCGTTCTCTTCGGTTGCGAAGAGGTCGATCTGTGGGTTTCCCCAGCGCTGGAAGAGATGGTGTATCACTTCCATGTGCAGCATCCACTCGTGAGGTTGAAGCTGTCTGCTGAGCCTGTCTGCCAAGGCGTTCTGATCCCCGGGAAGGTAAGTAGCCTGAAGTGTGCAGTTGTTTTTCAGGGCCAAGGTCCATGTGTCGAGGGCTTCCTTGCATAGCGATCGGGAGCCCGTGCCCCCTTGCTTGTTTATATAGAACATGGTTACCTGGTTGTCCATCTGCACCAAGACTGTTTTCCCCACCAGGTGGGGCATGAAAGTCTGTAGGGCATATTTGACAGCCCGGAGTTCTAGCAGACTGATGTGGAGGGATTGTTCCGCTCTGGTCCATGCTTCTTGTGTACTGAGGTGCAGAAGGTGGGCACCCCAGCCCGTGGTGGAAGCATCCATGGTGAGGATGAGATGATGAATGCGTGGTCGCAGACACTTGCCCACTGAGAGGTTGGCTGGTTGCGTCCACCAACGTAGGCCCTGGACAAGACGAGGAGATATCGGTATGCAGGTGCTGAGTGGTTGGGAGCGTTGCTTCCAGTGTGTCCGTAGGTGCCACTGCAGGGCGCGCATATACAGCCTCGCCAGTGGGAGGACTGATGTCGTCACGGCCATGTGGCCGAGTAGGCGCAGGATCTCGCGGGCTGAGGTCTGTTTCACCGCCGACATTCTTCCGGCAAGGTGGATGATGGTGTTGATCCGGAGTTGGGGTAGAAAAGCCTTGCAGGCATTGGTATCGATTATCGCCCCAATGAACTCCGTACGTTGCACCGGTTCCAATCTGGACTTTTCTTTGTTGAGAAGGAATCCCAATTTGGCCAGTAAGCGCGTAGTCTGGTGCGCTGCCCTGTGGAGGTCGGGGGCAGACTTCGCTGACAGGAGCCAGTCGTCCAGGTAGGGAAAGATGGTGATTCCTTGTTTGCGGAGATGTGCAGCGGCCACTGCCACACACTTTGTGAAAACTCTGGGAGCTGGGGATAGGCCGAAAGGCAGAACCCGGTACTGGTAATGATTTCCCAGCACTGTGAATCTCAGGAATTTCCTGTGTGAAGCGTGGACAGAGATGTGGGAGTACGCATCCTGAAGATCCAGTGTTGCCAGCCAGTCCCCCGCTCTGATGAGGGGAAGGATGGAGTTGAGAGAATACATTCTGAACTTCTCCTTTTTGATGAAGTTGTTCAGTTTCCTGAGGTCGAGGATGGGACGAAGGCCCCCCGACTTCTTGGGGATAAGGAAGTACCGGGAGTAGAAGCCAGTGTTGACCTCGTCCGGGGGCACCCGCTCTATCGCCCGTGCCTGGAGAAGCTGCTGTATGAGTTCCATAAGAGGCTGTTCCAAGTGTTGAGGAGGCTGGCTGGTGGGTCGCTTGCGTTGGAGTGGGGGAGAGGAGAAGGGCAAGCGGTAGCCCGATTGGACGATCTGAAGGACCCACTTGTCGGTGGTGATCTCCTGCCAAGCAGAGAGGAATAGAGACAGGCGACCCCCCACCGGGGGATAGTCAGAAGGAGGAGGTGTCTTTCCCCGAATGGGTAGGGTTGGACTGCTTCTGTTTGCATTGTCGCGGTTGCTGTCGCTGAAAAGGCGACTTGTGATAGGTCTGCTTGAATTTGGGGGCCTGCCATTGTCGGTTGGATCCATAGTATTGCTTTGAGGCGGAAAAGGGCTTGCGGAAATAGCTCCCTTTTTGTGACCAAGAGGGGCGTTCGAGTCCGTCCGCTGCCAGCGTCTTTAGGGTGGTGCAGTCCTCTTTTAGGTCCTTGACGGTGTCGGCAACTTTTTCCCCGAAGAGTGAGTCGCCCGAGCAAGGTGCATCCGCAATTCGGTCATGGGTGTTGTCCGAGAGCCCAGAGGCACGAAGCCATGCCCAGCGCTGGGCAGATATAGCCGTACCCGCTGTCCGGACAGCTGTATCAAAGGCATCAAAGGCTGTACTCATCAGGTGCTTGCTGCATTCGGCTAGTTCCTGTATGGAGCTTGAAGCAGATATACGTGAGTCCTTGGGAAGGTCCTGTAGCAGTTTTTTAAGGTCGGCCAGGAGTGCGTCCTGGAATAGGACATGCTGGAATTGATGGGCCGCTATCTTGGCGTTGAGCATGGCCCCTTGAAAGACCTTCCTCCCCACGTCGTCCAGGCGCTTGGGGTCCCGCCCTGGCGGGTGTTGGGTATGTGTAGACTTAGATCTCTTGAGCGCTGAAGCCACAACGATAGACTGGTGTGGTAACTGCGTCTTAGCGAAACCCGGGCCCGAGTGGACGATGTATTTACTGTCCAAGCTTCTGGAGAAAGCATGTCCAGACGCTGGGGATTGCCAGAGCATCAACTGCTTGTCCTTCAATCTGCGGTGGAGGGGAAGCGCCATGGCTGGCTTAGGACCGTTGAGGTATTTCATGACCTCTGGTTCCTTTTCGTCCGGTGTCTCCTCCGTGACTAGCCCCAGTTTGGAAACTACTTTGCGGAGAAATTTGGGGTATGTGAGGTCCTCAGGCACTGTTGCCGGAGGATCCTCTGTCTCTTCCGTTGGGCTCTTTAAGGAGTCAGAGCCTGGACCTGAATCCTCCACATCCGAGGCTTGTCCCAGCTCTTCTGCATCGCTTCCACCTGAGTCCATCTGCGCTGGGGAAGGAGATCGCACTCTGGAAGCTGCAGGGGAAGGGGTTCGCGCTCTGGGCGAGATCCTGGGGGATCGGGGGGAGTGCGCCCAATCCGAAAAGGTCCTTTGTGGACTGTGATCCCGGTCTGACCGCAGAGGGGCAGTCTGCTCCACAAGGCGGGACAGCAGGCTTAGTATTGCGGAAGACGTGGACTCAGAAGATCTGCTGCTTCTGTGTCTTTTGCTGTGCCGAGAATGGGATCTCTTGCTCCTCTTGTGCCGGCTGGAGGACTCATCGTGCAAATCCCTTCCCTCTGAGGGAGAGCGGTGTCTGCGCTGCTTTGATGCCTTTTTTCTGCCAGTCTCGCCGCCACCGCGCTGACTGTGGGATTCCCTGCTGTCAGCGCGGTGATAGTGGCTTTGCAGCTGGCGCTGAGGCACAGAGCTCTCCTCTCCTGCTTGGCGCTGAGTCTCTGAGAAGCCTTCAGATTCGGAGCGGTGCAGGCTGTCACTGCGCTGATGGGAAGCTGCCCAACGTTGAGGAGAGGCTGCCCGGCATCGCCGCTTTGTAGCTGAAGGAGCCGAGGCTGGATCGGCGCGGTCTCCCTCCTTACAGTTGCTCCGTGGCTCCCCATCAGTACGGAGGGACGTGCTGGGCCGGGGGGAGGGCTGCCTGTGCGGATCGCTGGAGGAGGCGGGGCAGGAGCCGCTGTGGCCAATCCGGCGAGAGTGGGAGTGTCCGGAGGCGGGGCCAGGCGGGGCCACGAGGGCAGCGCCATCTTGGCCAGGACCGCATGGCAGGGAAGCGTGCTCCGGAGTGCTGCGAACCGGAGAGGGGCCTACCAGAACGGCAGAGGCCTCTCCGGGGGCAGAAGAGACAGCGGAGGGGTCCAGGAGATTATTACTGGCCTTTTTGAGCGGCGCTTTCCCCGAGGCAGCATTGGGACGCTTATGAGGTTTAGCGGCTTTGTCAACAGACCTGAGGAGTTCTTTTTGCTGCGGGACCTTGGACGTGGAAGGCGCAGGAGAGAGCAAGTCTTGCAGGGAGAGCTCGCGGTGTTTCCTTGCCCTGGGAGACATCCGGCCGCAGCTAGCACAGTTTTCCACTTGGTGAGACGTCCCCAGACATCTGAGGCAGAGTTGGTGAGTGTCCGATGTGTTCATCTTTCTGCTGCAGCCTAGACACTTTTTGAAACCTGGTTTAGGCATTGTAGATTGTAGAATTGTAGGAGAGCTAGGAAGTCCGTCTTGAGGCAAGGCGGAAGGAGTAAAAACTGACCGGCTAGGGGCGGACTGGGAGGTGGGACCACCTCACACATGCTCAGAAGCTTCTGAGCTATAGAGCACGTCCGTCATGGCGCCGTCGGGGGACGACACCAGGTGTGGCTGACACATCCTGCTTGTCCTAGGAGAACTCTTTTTGCCCTGCTAAGTTAGCTTCTGGCAGAAAGGGGGGAGGAGGATCTATAGCCACTGCTGCCTTCAGAGGTCTGTCTATGCTCTTCACCCTCTCTGCAGTAGGGGGAGTATGTGAGCAGTACTTCTTAGCCACTGCCTTCCTCCTGTGCAAGTTTCCTCTGCGGTCGGAACCCATTTATGGAAATTATAAAATGCACTTTTAAGACAGCGTGAACTGAGGTGCGTTAACCTATGATGTGAATGGTTTTTGATTATAAACCACCTCACTGCACTATGCAGTCAAGAGACAGTATATCAATTCAATGAACTAAGCTAAATTTAGCTATTTAATCAGGAGTCCGATGTGCTCATTTGCTAGGGCCTCCCAAAAGATTAATCATCCCCCATTTAAGAGTCTTCTCTTAATCTTGCCTGTAAAACAGCAATATCTATAGGCACTAAGGGGCATGTTTACTTAAGGCCATGGTGGTAGTGTGCGATTGCAATGCGGCATCAGCACAGGGGCCTTTGGTGATGTTTGTGGGGAGACCTCCATACCCCATGCCTATGGTGTGTTGCAGACACATGGCGCTGCAGTAACTGGCATGGAAGGGCACTTAATGCCATCACATTGAGGTGTGGCTAACGGCAGAAAGCCATCAATGACCACCTTATGCCCCTTATGCTAAATGTCAGCACCCTGCAGTTAGAGATCACCGAACCCCATGCTACCCTGTAGCGCACTTTAGTAAACATGCCCCTAAGTGAGCGAAACTGGATCATTCGGGATTGTCTGGCTCAAAGTGATTATTTTTCATTTCACTTTCACCGTACATAAGGTATCTCAACTTGTCATATGTTTTTCCTTCTGCCAGATCTTCTCAAACCTTGCGATCTGTGGCACAGGTTCTGTTCATGGGCCAGGGCTGGAGAGGAAGTCTCCTCTGAGACTGAACGCTGTTGCTTTGCTTTTATGCCAGCATTGAGGAGAAGGCGCCCTAGGGGTCCTCACCTCATTGAAGCCTGAATGCAGCTCTTCTGCTACATGCTCAATCCCTGCCGGTTCCACTGGGCACAGTGCACAGAAGGGTCTCTCACAATCTCCTGCCATGTAGCACAAGGAATGTGGCTAAGTCATAGAGAGGAGCAAGAAGGGGTTCATTCCATTTCAGTGGTGGGGAGTTTCATTCCATTTAAGATATGTTTTGTTTAGTTTCTTGTATACAAAAAAAAAAAAGTTGTAACAGCCAGTCGAGAAAGAGAGGAAATAGGTTTGGGGGTAAACATATGGAGAGTGATATTCAAAGAGGTTTAGCCGGTTTGCAGGACGTAGCTAACTGGCTAAACTGAGTGATCTGGATATTGAGCGGCACTATCCAGATAGTGCTGCTGAATGACCCCACAAACCACAGGAAAGATGCCCAGTTCAATTCGGGGCGGCCCATAGGTGGAGTAGGGGTGACTGCAGCAGCTCTCCGGTCAGCGGTGATATTCAGCCGCTACGCAGATAGCTGAACTGCATAAGGTTTAGGGCAGCTGTCGCCCTGAACTAACTTTAAGTGGTTTAGCTTTCTGCTTAGTGGCTGAATATGATCGCTGACCGGAGAGCTGCCGTGATCGCCAGAGATACCAGATATTCAGCACCAGGCATGAGATAGGCTCCGGTGCTGCATATCCAACTTTAATTTCAGCAGTGGTGGCCAGGCACTTTTTAAAGCACTGGCCAACGCTGTTGAGTATCAACCCTATAGAGTTCTGTCTTGGTAATGTTGGGGTGGGGGATATTCAGCGGTGGCTAGCACTTCTAAAGCACATAGCAGTCACTGCTGAATACTAGCCCAGCTAGTCGATGCCAGAGCCATGTCCAGCCACTGGGATTGAATATCTGGCTCTAGACATGGTGCCACACAGTGCGGAAGCTAACCCGACAGCTGCAATATTGAGCCACTACCCAGTTAGCTCCCACAGGTAAAGATAGGCCAGCAGAGATATCAGAAAAGCAGGCTGAGACTGGGGAGTGGATTCCAGCTGAACTTTCTGCTGTGTATTTGTGTATATACTTATTACACCTGGGGAATTCTGCCCAACTGCGCAACACAGAATTTGCACCTGTGCAGAATTCTGCATGTATGCTGAGGAATTCTACACAGGCACTGGCGGCTCTCCATCTTTGTCTCCTCTCCCGCAGAGATCGCATGCCAAGAGGAGGTGGTGAATGCCTACACATCGGGCCGTCTTCTCCTTTTCTGTCATCCTGAACCCCACTAGTCATTCGAACTGCATAGCTGTATGAAGGCCCGTGTGGCTCAAATGAGCAGTTGAGTCTAGGATGGCAGAGGAGAAGGCTGTAGTCGGACGTGCAGCCATGGTCCAGTGTGTGGTCTTGTACAGCTGCAGCCCAGCATGCAATTGCTGAAATACTATCATCATCTTGTCTGGGAAGTCTGCACATTTCAGCGACAGGCTTGTAAGCTAGTTCATGACATCAGAGATGTCGGGGATTGTAAAGAAAGCAACCACTCCACAGAATCACCATAGGTTCAAGCCATCTGATTCACATACAACTACAAATGCTGTATCTGAATTTACTCTGACTATTCATTTGCATGGGGTGGGGTGGGGGGGGGGCTCTTTGTCCCCCTAGTTACTTCAGCAAGTTCCTCATACTCACGTTTCAAATAAGAACAACAGTTGCAGAGCTCCGAACCGGTCAACTTAGCACATGAATCTGCTCACTGACTGGGGGAATGAGTACAGATGAGGGACAAGCTCTCATCCTCCATGTTGCAAGCTGGTCTGGCTTTCAGGATAGCCAATTATATCTCATGAATGTTCACTGTGAACATCATGCTAGATCTGTTTGCAAAGTTGCAGGATCCGTATCATTTTACAATCTGCCACACAACTGTATAGTAAATGATCTATGCAAACCTAAGCCACATAAATACAGCTAACGTGCCATAAAAAATACAAACAGTAAAATGTACTTCAACATCGTCTTTCTTTAAGGGAGAGTTTTTTGAGGGCAGAATGGCCATAGCACCTACTACTAACACATGCACAGCTCCATTTGCTTTAACCTGAACATGAGAAATGTGACCTCCAGCCTCTTGTCACATGATCGAGACAAAAAGGGAAGCAAGCTGTGATAGGTAGGAGTAAGCTGGGGGTAGAAAAGAGCAAGTTTGGGTCTGCCATGAGGGTTGGGAAAAACAATGAGGGGAAAGCGTATGCCTGATGGTTGGAGGTGAGGGTATGTGGAATGGGGGGGGGGGGTGGAGAACGAAGGTGGGGGTGGGATGTGTGCCTGGGGGATGGAGAGAAAGAGTTGGGAGTATGTTCCTGGGGAGGAAGAAGGAGAGGTAAGGTAGAAATAAGGGTAGGTGCATGGGAAGGGGGAAAAAGGAGGAGAGGTTGGAATACGTGAAGAACATTGGGGAGAGCAGGGAAGGCTTGAATGGTGAGGAGAGAACTGTGGTTGGAGGGAGAGAGAGAGAGCTGAAGAGGGTAAAGGCAGGGTAAATTTCAGGTCTAGAGGAGGAGTTAAGCCATGAGGGGAGAATTCTCTGCAAACAAATTACTAATAAAGTATGCAGAATTTTAAAATATTGTGCGCAGAATTTAATTTTTTTTTGCATAGAATTCCCCCAGCAGTAGAATCCAGTCCCATATATAGATGCATAAACATACACAAAATGGACAATTTTTAAAAAGCTCACTTCCGTGGCTAAAATACTGTTCTATCATCAGAAATAACTTTCAAAATGCCCTTTCACGTTATCTTTCACAATCCAACCATCAGAAAATCAAGGAAAGTGGAGAAGCACTTTGAATGGCCATGCAACAAAACATGGCATCAGTGTTTTTCTTAAAAATTGCAGATACTTATACAGAGAATGTTGGCCATATAAATTGCTATATAATCCATGTTACCCTTTTTAAGCTGCATCAGAGTTGGAGTGGTCTAGTCCTAGAGCAAAAATGTATATGGAAAGCAGTGAAAACTGGCCACTGTCCAGTTAACTTATCCACTCAAGTATGAACAGAGTCATAGCAGGGATAACTTTAAACAAATAAGTTATCCAATTAAAGTTATGGGAATATTCAAAGGAGTTATATATTCAACCATGAATGCTGAACATGCCAGGATAACTTTAAATGGAAAACTTAAGAACATAACATAAGAACATAAGAAATATCATACTGGGTCAGACCAAGGTCTATCAAGCCCAGTATCCTGTTCCAACAGTGGCTAATCCAGGTCACAAGTACCTGGTAAGACCTCAAAAAGGTACAGAGGTCAAAACAAGGAACATCAGTAATAGACCAAGAAGGAACAATAATGACAACATGATCAGCACACCTGCGGGATACCACAAGGCTAAACAAAATACATCAAGAAGAGCTCCATCACTACTGGCATCCACACTATGGAACACCCTCCCAACGAGCCTAAGGGCATTAGAAAACATCACAGACTTCCGCAAGGCCCTTAAAACCCTGCTCTTTACAGAAACCTATGAGCAGATAGACAACAGTCCCCACCCAAGCGGTATTGCAACTACCCGCTTTGACCCGGTGAAAAGCGGGATATAAATGCAGTTAAATAAATAAAATAAATAAATAAATAAATAATAATACCCCCGCCAACTCAAGAGCAGATAGACAACAGTCCCCACCTCCCACCAACTCAAGAGCAGATAGACAACAGTCCCCACCCGAGTGGTATTGCAACGTAACGACCCACGCAAACTCAATACCCAATCAACCCAACTAGACTCACGAAAGCACCCTCATACTAAATGTAACCCTCCAATTGTGATGTCTTAATGTTGTTAAATACCCTCATGTTAAATGTTGTAAAGCACCCATATGTTAAATGTAACCCCAATTGTGATGTGATGTAACCACTTTGATTGTAGGATAAGGTGGTATACAAATCTGTCTAAATAAATAAGAAATATCATACTGGGCCTAACCAAGGTCTATCAAGCCCAGTATCCTGTTTCCAACAGTGGCTAATCCAGGTCACAAGTACCTGGTAAGACCTCAAAAAGGTACACAGGTTCCACAATACTTGTCCCAAGTCCTCTTTAATAATGGTTTATGGACCTTTCCTCCAGGAACTTACCCAAACCTTTTTTTAAACCCAACTACACTAACAACCTTTACTACTACCTCTGGTAACGAATTCCAGAGTTTGATTACACGCTGAGTAAAAAAATATTTTCTCCTTTTAGTCTTAAAGGGGTTGCATAGTGCCTTCATTTATTTATTTTATTTATTTATTTAGCTGCATTTATATCCCTCTTTTCACCGGGTCAAAGCGGTTGGGGGATACATTTTAACACGAGGGGATATGAGACACATACACTAATACTTACAGGGAACATGGGCAATGGAGGGTTAAGTGGCTTGCCCAAGACCACAAGGAGCACCTGCGGGACTAGAAACCCCAGTCCTTCCGGCCCAAGGTTGCTGTCCTCTAGTGGGATTTGAACCACCGACCTTCCGGCCTGTAGTACCTTGCCCCAACCACTAGGTCACTCCTCCCCTAGTCTTTCTACTTTTTGATGGCACAAACAACCGATCTATGTTTACCCATTCCATTCATTAATATATAGACCTCTATCATATCTCCCCTCAGTCGTCTCTTTTCCAAGTTGAAGAGTGTCGTCACCCTAGCCTAGGCCAGAGGCCTAAAGACGCAGGGCTGCCAATGTTAGTCCTTAAATAAAGAATTATATTATTCTTGTCCACAGCTTGGACTTCTGGGACTTGTAGTTGTATCTCCTTATTTAAAGACAGTAGTGTGAAACTGATGGTTTTTAAAGGCAAAAAAGAAATTTATTTATCTTCCCCAAAGCACTAAGGCTCAACACAAACGTTAGGATTCTTCTCCAAGCAATAACATCAGGAAATTATACACAAACTAGAACTGAAACTGCTTCATAAGCCTTTTAACACATGTAGCTGTTTTCATCAAACGTTCAGCAAACAAAACATAGCTTCTTCCTTCAAGCAAAGCAAAATGTCCATTTTTATCTTCTGCTTCTTTAGTAATTCAAATACAAGTTATGCATGTATTCTTTTCATTAGAAGCGGGGCCTAGCATTAACACAGATAGGTTAACTCACCCTGTTTCTTCAGTGCTTTCTTGGTTAAAGACTTTTTATCAGAAAGCTTTCAATCTGCCTTCTGGCACAATGCTAATTCCTCAGTTATAGAATCCTGCTCAGGACAGTCTACCTGCATCTCTTTCTGCTCTACATCATGTACGTCTGACTCTGAGCTTTCATGAACTGTTTCTGGCTTAATGCTCTGTAAGAGCTCCTGGACTTCTCTCCACAGGTGTTCTCCACAATAAGGAACATTTGTACCTGGAATGTGAGGATTCCTTCTCTGGATCAACTGCCTCAGTTCTTCTAACTTGTTCAGCCCTGGTTCTTTCCACCAAGCTGGGTTCTGGTCACTTCTAGCTGGAAGTTTGTCCACCCACCTTTTGGCAGCCTGAACTCTTTGAGCTGGTCCACGAACCGTTTGAACTGCAGCCCGACCCTCGTCAGCAATTCTCCTAGCCACATCTCGGCTGGCTTCAAGACTAACAGCACTCCTCCTGAAAGCTTGGCTTTCTTTATGGCTGTTACTTTCACTGCTGAGCTCCTCACCAACGTCTTCACCGTTCTCCTCCCCGGTGATCTCCTTCCTGCTCCCCGATGCTAGTTCCTTTCCTTTTCCTTCCCTGAGTTTATAAGGCTGTTTCTTAACTAGCGTACACTGCTTCCTACTCAGGTGTTTTTCATTACTCCCCAAGCCTGCACTTAGGTTAGCAGAGCTTGGTTGTGGCCTGACTTCAGTGACTGCATGTTTTCTTCCTTTACCTGCAGTCTGAAAGCTGAATTCCCTGCCTGTCTCTCTCCTTAAAGGTATATTTACAATTTTCCTCTATTTCCATGGGCTCAGCAGAGCTCTCCTCATCACACATCCCCCCCCCCTTAAGATATTACGGGCTGGCGCTATATTACCTGCACAGCTCGTAATTCTAGATAGGGCATCTGCATTTTGGTGCAGTTTCCCCGCTCTATGTTCAATACGAAAGTCAAAGGCCTGTAATGCCATGTACCAGCGGGTTAAACGGGTGTTGTGATTTTTCATCTGGTTTAGCCATTTCAGGGGCACATGGTCAGTAACCAACAGGAATCTTCGTCCTGTAAGATAGAACTTGAGAGCCTCCACCGCCCATTTGATCGCTAAACACTCTTTCTATGGTGGAATATTTCCTTTCTGCTGGGGATAATTTCCGACTAAGAAACATAATCGGATGCTCCGTGCCCTCATGTTTCTGCGATAACACCGCACCAAACCAGTCTCAGAAGCGTCCGTCTGTACGATGAACGGTTGTCCAAAATCTACGCCTCGTAACACCGGCGCACTACAGAGCTTTTCTTTTAACAAAGTGAAAGCCTTGTCAGCTGCCATAGTCCACTTCAATTGTTTTGGAGCATTCTTTTTCAACATGTCAGTCAGTAATGCACTCTCTTCTGCAAAATGCGGAATGAAGCGCCAATAATATACTATTAAGCCTAGAAAACTGCGCAATTGCTTTTTGGTTATCGGCCTAGGGAAAGCTTTTACTCTCTATCTTATTTAATAGAGGTTTAACTATACCTCGCCCCACCATATGGCCTAGATATTTTACCTCCTACCTGGCAAACATACACTTCGCTGGGTTCAAGGTTATGCCCGCGTGCCTCATTGCCCGTAAGACAGCTTCCACCTGAGGCAAATGCTGATACCACCTGGAGCTGTGTATGATTATATCATCCATATAGGCGACGGCATATTCTTGGTGTGGACGTAACACGAGGTCCACCAACCTCTGACAGGTCGCGGCTGCGCCATGCAGACCGAAAGGCATTCTTCGAAATTGGTAGAGTCCTACGGTTGTACTGAATGCTGTCTTAGGACGTGACTCCCGGGTTAAGGGAATTTGCCAATAACCCTTGGTTATGTCCAGTGTAGTAAGGAATTTGGCTTGCCCCAACCGATCCAATAGTTCTTCTATACGTGGCATTGGATAGGCATCGAACCTCGAGATGGCGTTGACTTGCCAAAAGTCTATGCAGAACCTTAGCGTCCCATCAGGCTTTGGCACCAGCACGATGGGGCTGTTCCAGGGGCTTTTAGATTCTTCAATGATCCCCATTTCAAGCATCTCTCTTACTTGGTTCACCACCTCCTGTTTCTTGGCCTCAGGGAGCCTGTAAGGTCTTTGCCTCACTACCTCACCAGGTGGGGTTATTATCTCGTGGGCTACTAGCCTAGTCTCCCCGGGAACTGGTGTTAAGACATCTGTGAACCTTCCCAATACTCGGGCTAACTCTTGCCTTTGTAACCAAGAAAGTTCTTCGCCCACTCTAGGCTCGGGGTTTGTTTTGCAATCTGATAATTGCGGACCCAAATCTTCCTCTACCTTCTCTTCGAAGGTAGCGGCCAATCCTTTTATGTCTGCACGCCCGGTAGATCTAAACCTTCCGGTTCCTCGGGTTGTAGAGGAGATCATGGGAACTTCTTCAAGCAGAGGAAAATCCACCCTCTCACAGATAAGTTGAGCTATTCGGTCACCCACGTTTACCTGGAAGTCTTCTTTCCCGAAATTGAAGAGTAACACTTTTACCTCTCCTCTATAGTCTGGGTCAATGACACCTGCACCTACATCTAGAAAATACTTCAAAGCTAGACCAGAGCGGGGTGCGATGCGGCCATAGCATCCCATTGGCATCTCCATTTGGAGGCCCGTGTCCACCAAGGCCTTTCCCTATCCTGGAATAACTAGGTCCACCGCGCTACACAAGTCGTAGCCAGCTGCCTGAGATGAAGCTCTCCTCGGGCTCCGCACGTTTGGGGTTGTTCTGCAGTACTTTAACACAAATTTTGGCTTATTTTCAGAATCATCTTTTTGAGATCGCTCCCTCTGTCTCTGCCTCTGAAGTTTTCCAAACAGCGGACCGGGAAATGGGGTTATTCTGGCCTCTGCCTTCTGTTGAAAGCCACTCTGTCCCTTCCTACCCTTATCTATAGGGGAGGCCCTTAAGTCTTCCTGGGAGGATAGATCTCCCAAGGCCTCATCTGAGGGTTTATCTTTCCTCTCTAGGGCCTCGGACTGTGCTCTGGTAGATACCATACCTACCCTCAGATGTAGACCCTTTTCTAGTCCCTTCTTGAATTGGGGCCAATCCCTCCCCAATACCAAGTCATGGGGTAACCTTGGCACAATTGCTATGGGAATTTCCTTCTTCATCCCTAAGCCTTTCACTAAGACTTTGTATGTGGGATAAAAGGACGATGCCCCGTGGATGAACCTAATTTTTACCTTTCCCTCAGATTGACTCTGGACTACGTTACAGCGGGATTCAATTTCCTGCCAGAGTTTCCTGGACATCATACTCTGATCTGCTCCTGAGACTAATAAGGCATCGGTAGCAATGCCCTGCACTTCCACAGATAAAAGGAAACCTTCCCTGATCTCCTTTGTATTGGCAGTTATCAGGGCGGTTCTCGCTTTACACTCCTTTTTCAAGTGTCCCTCACTACCACACCTAAAACATTTCCTTCTTATGCCGTGGTTTTTAAACATAGGCATACACACTTTCATATTCTCCTCTTTTGACCTTACCTTCCTTTCTGATAATTCAGAACCTGCCGTCTTGGAAGCACTCCCTTTTCCCTGACCCGCCAATTCTGCTTCCATAAAGCATTCGGTCAATAAGGTTGCTTCATTTGTGTTCTGGCAGTTCTGCAAAATCAGGAAGGCTTGTATGTCCTTCGGGACTGCGGCCATAAATTGTTCTAGCACAATACTATCTATGATAGACTCTACAGTTTTAGCCTCTGGTGTTAGCCACTTTACTACCAAGCTCTTGACTCTCTGGCATAAAGCTTTTGGCGTCTCACCAGGTTTCAATTTGGTACTCCTTAACAGGCGATGATACACCATCGGTGTTAAACCTAGGCGATCCCTTATGGCTTTCTTTAGCTCATCATAATCATAGGCAAGTGCCACAGGCATGGCCCTGTACGCCGCCAATGCCTCACCAGTGTACAGCCCATTGTTCCTTAGGCCACCCTATTATGTGCGCTACTCTATCAAATACCTCAAGGAAATCATCAATATCATCATTCTCAGACAATTGTCCAAAAGTGAATGTCCCATTAGACTGTGGTCCTAGCCCACAGGTATGTAAAGCTCCTATAGAACCTGGAGGTGTCAGTGTTGGTTCTGCTGTCTTCTTCTGGGTTGCCAGCCATGCTTCCATCATGTCCAATAGTGACTTTTCTTGTGCCTGCATCACCGCTGCGGCCTGCTCCTGGGCTTGGTAGGACATCTCCCTCTGCTTCTCAAACTGGCCAGCCATCCATTGTAGCACGTCCTTGCACTCCATGGCCACGGCTGCTCTGTAAGAAAGAAAAAACAGAGAAACACCACCAAGTGCAGTACGCAAACAACAGCTCAGCTATCCTCCTGGCTTCCACAGTTTAGACTTCTGCCACTGTACTGGTATCCTTTTTAAACCCACTTATCTACGGGTTACCTGATAACAGGTGTAGATTCTGGCTTCTCACAAGTGAAGGTCTCCGCTTGTCCTCCATGATTCAGGTTTTGCTGTGATTCTCCGTGTAATCCTCTGCACAGCTTATGCAGTCAGTGTTGTCTTTAGTGCAAATCCTGGGGTGCTTGGCAAATCCTGGCGCATGCATGGAATCCAAGAACTACGCCACTTGTCGTCACCCTAGCCTGGGCCAGAGGCCTAAAGGCGCAGGGCTGCCAATGTTAGTCCTTAAATAAAGAATTATACTATTCTTGTCCACAGCTTGGACTTCTGGGACTTCTAGTTGTTTCTCCTTATTTAAAGACAGTAGTGTGAAACTGATGGTTTTTAAAGGCAAAAAAGAAATTTATTTATCTTCCCCAAAGCACTAAGGCTCAACACAAACGTTAGGATTCTTCTCCAAGCAATAACATCAGGAAATTATACACAAACCAGAACTGAAACTGCTTCATAAGCCTTTTAACACATGTAGCTGTTTTCATCAAACGTTCAGCAAACAAAACATAGCTTCTTCCTTCAAGCAAAGCAAAATGTCCATTTTTATCTTCTGCTTCTTTAGTAATTTAAATACAAGTTATGCATGTATTCTTTTCATTAGAAGCGGGGCCTAGAATTAACACAGATAGGTTAACTCACCCTGTTTCTTCAGTGCTTTCTTGGTTAAAGACTTTTTATCAGAAAGCTTTCAATCTGCCTTCTGGCACAATGAACAGTCCATTGCTAATTCCTCAGTTATAGAATCCTGCTCAGGACAGTCTACCTGCATCCCTTCCTGCTCTACAGCATGTACATCTGACTCTGAGCTTTCATGAACTGTTTCTGGCTTAATGCTCTGTAAGAGCTCCTGGACTTCTCTCCACAGGTGCTCTCCACAATAAGGAACATTTGTACCTGGAATGTGAGGATTCCTTCTCTGGATCAACTGCCTCAGTTCTTCTAACTTGCTCAGCCCTGGTTCTTTCCACCAAGCTGGGTTCTGGTCACTTCTAGCTGGGAGTTTGTCCACCCACCTTTTGGCAGCCTGAACTCTTTGAGCTGGTCCATGAACCATTTGAACTGCAGCCTGACCCTCATCAGCAATTCTCCTAACCACACCTCGGCTGGCTTCAGGACTAACAGCACTCCTCCTGCAAGCCTGGCTTTCTTTATGGCTGTTACTTTCACTGCGGAGCTCCTCACCAAAGTCTTCACCGTTCTCCTCCCCGGTTATCTCCTTCCTGCTCCCCAATGCTAGTTCCTTTCCTTTTCCTTCCCTGAGTTTATAAGGCTGTTTCTTAACTAGCGTACACTGCTTCCTACTCAGGTGTTTTTCATTACTCCCCAAGCCTGCACTTAGGTTAGCAGAGCTTGGGTGTGGCCTGACTTCAGGGACTGCGTGTTTTCTTCCTTTACCTGCAGTCTGAAAGCTGTGAATTCCCTGCCTGTCTCTCTCCTTAAAGGTATATTTACAATTTTCCTCTATTTCCATGGGCTCAGCAGAGCTCTCCTCATCACAAGAGCCCTAACCTTTTAAGCCTTTCCTCATAGGGGTATCCCCTTTACCATTTTGGTGGCTCTTCTCCATACTTTTTCTAATTCTGCTATATCATTTTAAAGATATGGCAACCAGAACTGCACACAATATTCAAGGTGAGGTTGCACCATGGAATGATACAGAGGCATTGTAATATCCTTGGTTTTATTCTCCATTCCTTTCCTTATGATTCCTAGAACTCTATTTGCTATCTTGGCCGCCACTGCACACTGGATGGAGGGTTTCAACATATTATCCATGATGACGCTTAAATCCTTTTCCTGAGTCATAGTTCCTAATGTGGAACCTTGCATTGTGTAACCATAGAGCCCGATTCCAGTAGGGGCACTTCCGGGTCGTTCATATGGCCCCCAAGCAAGATGGGCCAGCTTGGACATGATTCTGGACTATGGGAACAAAACATTCCCCACAGTAGCCAGAATCAGGCCCCACGATGGCCCGGCGTTCCCCTGCCGCCTGTGAGGATGTCCTCCCCATAGGCGCCCATGACTCTGGCATCCTCTGCCCCCCCCCCCTTTTCTCCACTGCCCAACTCAATTCTGGCCTGCTGTGGCCTGGATCAGACGGCGGGAAGCCCCTGCACCCGGCCATGGCCCCAGGGGGGATCCCCAGTCCTGATCACCAGGTTTCCATTGCTTATTCCACCATTGAGGTTTCTACCATTTTGCCCAGTACTGATGTCAGGCTTGCTGGTCTGTAGATTCCTGGATCACCTCTGGAACCCTTTTTAAAAATTTACGGTACATTGGCCATTCTCCAATCTTCAGATACTACAGATGATTTTAATGATAGTTCAGAGATTACTAATAGTACATCTGCAATCTCATATTTCAGTTCTTTCAGCACCCTTGGATGTATGCCATCTGGTCCAGGTGATTTGCTTCTCTTTATCAAATAGTTGTAATATCCACTAGGTACTCAGCATTCTATTTTCTTGGCCCCAGCTTGTGGAACTCCTTGCCCTCTGATATCCATCTAGAGCTTTCTTATCTCAAATTCAAAACACATCTGGCGACTTACTTCTTTCACCTGGCTTTTGACTCTTTTTCCCCGGTATAGAATTCAGCATCTTCCTCCCCCTCCTCTCTCTGTCCTTCTTTCACTTTCCCCTATGACTACGTCCTGTTCCATCTTTCTCTCCTCTCTCCTTTCCTATCATTTTAATGGCATTCTTTTCCTTTTCTAAAATGATTTTACCAGTCTGCTTTTGAAGGGCGCTATAGAAAGTTTTAAATAAACTATAAACCATAATACATCTTCTTGGTTTACCAAAATTTGTTTCAATTCTTATGATACATCACATTTAAATACCATTTCAGGCATGGGTAACTTCCCTACATCTTCTTCAGTAAAGACCAAAGCAAAGAATTCATTCAGTCTCTCTGCTATGACTTGTCCTCCCTTAGCTCCCCTTATACACCTCTATCATCTAAGGGCCCACCTGACTCACAGGTTTTTTTGCTACAAATGTACTTGAAAAAGTTTTTATTGTGCATTTTTGCTTCCATGGCTAGCTTTTTTTCAAATTCTCTCTTTGCCTGCCTTAACAATGCCTTGCATCTAACTTGCCAGTGCTTATATTGTTTCCCATTTTGGTCATTTGGCTCCTTTTT
The DNA here is from genome assembly GCA_033557465.1 of Ichthyophis bannanicus. Taxonomy (NCBI): domain Eukaryota; kingdom Metazoa; phylum Chordata; class Amphibia; order Gymnophiona; family Ichthyophiidae; genus Ichthyophis; species Ichthyophis bannanicus. The sequence goes on along the minus strand of CM066049.1, from coordinate 108,491,186 downwards.
CCATTTCCTGAAAGATGCATTTTTGACTACAACAGCCTCTCTGACCTCACCTGTAAACTTTGCTGGCAGTTATTTGGTCTTCCTTCCCTCTTTTTTAAAGTGTGAAATATATCTGGTCTGGGCTTCGAATATAGTATTTTACACAACACCCACACTTGATATAAATCTTTAACCTTTGCAGCTGCTCCTTTTATTTTTTTTTCTTAACTAATTTCATTTTATCATTGTCTCCCTTTTAAAAGTTAAAAGGCACCACTGTGGTTTCCTTTATTAAATCAGATGCGATCATGCTATTATCACTATTGCCAGGTGGCCCAAGCACCCTTATCTCTTGCACCAGATCCTGTGTTCCACTAAGTACTAGGTCCAAGAAAGCTTCCCCTCTTGTTGGTTCATGAACCAGCTGCTCCAAGAAGCAGTTATTTATTTTAATCTAGAAACTTTCTCTCTCTAGCAGGTCCTGCTGTGACATTGACCCAGTTGATACCAGGGTAGTTAAAATCACCCATTATTACTGTGTTGTAACTTTTGTTGCCCTCCCTGATTTCTTTTAGCATTTCATCATCCATCTGTTCATTCTACCAGGTGGTCAGTAGTACACCCCCACTGCCATCGCCTTCCACTTTTTACATGGAACTTCTCTCCATAGAGATTCCACAGTGTTTTTTGTTTCCTGCAAAACTTTAATCCTGTGTCACTCAATGCCCCCTCTAACATAGAGCGCAACTCCTCTACCAATTTAATCTACTCTGTCATTGTGATATAGTTTGTACCCAGGTATCACAGTGTCCCATTGGTTGTCCTCCTTCCACCAGGTCTCTGAGATGCCAATCATATCTTAACCTTTCATTTAGTGCTATATATTCTAGCATTTTAACTTATCCATTTAAAGTTACGCTTTGGCTGTCCCACTGCATATTTACCTTATTGCTTTCCAGTAAATTGATTTTTGATATGGTTCTGCTACATAGCAGCCGCTTCACTGCTCCATCCTATAATTTATAAGCTCAGTGATCTTGGATATGATTGAGAGGCTTTCCGTAGTAGATGTAACGTTAAAAGATGATGTGCCATAGTTGTAAGTTACCTAGAATCCTAACAAGATGATTGAAGAGGAACAGTCTACTCTATAAAACTCTGTCTTGTTCCTTATAATCATTTCCATTTGCTGCACTGTTGAAATTAAGAATTAATGCTCTGCAAGAAAGCAGTTACTGATGCTTCAGGCATTTATTGCTTGAAAATAAATATGTTTTAATTGAAATTGATCCCTTTATAGTCTTTTTTTTTTCAACTGCAGGGAGAATCCAGAGATATTGATCCCTCAATTTTTTTACAGATTTTAAAAGTAGATTCATTTTACTGTAGTGACAGCAAACTGCATTTGAACTTCAGTAAATCCAATTTTCAATTCAGGTTTAATATTCCCAACATAAGGCCAAGAACAACCAAATTAGATTTTCTGTATCATTGAGCTTTGAAATAAGTCAAGACAAGCCTGCTTTGTTTCAAAGAACAGTAGTTGAGCTAGGCTAATATTTCTTGTCAGGTATTAGGAGAACAAGTGTTCTTTTTAACTATCACATGGGGTGGGGGAGTTGGAAAGGCTATGAATAGCTGATATTATGTTAGTTTCTATGACCTTTGATGAGGGTTGTGTGTTGTCAAGGTTAGGATAAATGTACAGTTCTGTATATTTTTTATCATGCCTATAATCTGCCTCAAACCCAACATGTGAGTAAAAGTGGACTAGAAATGCCATTTGAAATTAAATTAATGCTGAAGCTCTCAAATTTCCCTCTCCGTTTCAAACTATTAAAAATCTGAGGATCAAACTCGCTAAAGCTTTTGTTTCATTCTGCATCCCACAAGTAGCTTAATGAATGGAGCCGTTTTAAAACATTAAGGTGTGTGTTTGTCTTTACAAACCTTTTATATTAGGAAACAAAAATATAATAATACATAAAAGAAAAACAATATGAGAAAAGAGCAAACCAGACTGTTTCATTAATACATGTTGTACATTACTTTAGATTTACTAAAAAGTGATACTATGTTACTGCACTTTAACACACACTAATATAAATTATTTATGTGAAGTGACAGTTTAGAAAGGACATCTAGGAAGAATCTAGGACGCTCAGAGCCAAACATTCAAAAATCTGGGGGAGTGGCAGCGATGAAGGGAGGCACGTTTAAGTGGAGTATGTAATCACTCTGAAAAATGAACATGTCAGTAATCGGTATGCTGAAGACGGGCCCCGTACAAATAGCAAGGCTGGGTACATGCATGGGTGTAGGCCTTTCACAAAGGTGGACGTCCCTGAATTGCACGCCCCAGCATGCATAGTTCAGAATGGTAGCATCTACGTTATGAGACTAACAGATCCTGCCCTGCAATTTCAGATACTCAGACATGCGGTGGAAGGTCTATCATATGTTTGAGAATGTATTTCCAGGCAGGTTTCTTTGACCATGAAATATTAACTGCAGCGATGTACGCGCATTCTGCTATTTCCCCTGGAAAGTTTGCAGCCATGAAACAAGCCCTTTTTTGCGCCTTTCTGCAGGTATAAGCATAGACCCTTCAACAACCAAGGCCTGATGCGCTGGTACCATTCTGAAATCTCACCGCGACATGCATCTCCCTCTCTTCACCCAGGGCGCATGTCCATCACACCCCAGTGCTACATGGATGTTCTCGCACCCGGGATGTCTATATACTTAGTCTTCTGAAACAGATCTGGAGAAGTCTCCATGATTTGAATGTCTAAGTGCCTGTTTTCAGATGTCCAGTTCAAGGCGGTACAAAAAACACGTGAAGGCACATCTGGGACATGCAGCTCAAAATGCAAGAAAACAGGCTGGGCACATGCATGTTTCAGCCCAATTTCAGAAACTTGCACGTGCCCAAACTGGATGACAGAGCCCACGGCTACATAGACATCCCTGCGACAAAAATGTAGAATGGGAATGTTTATCCCATGCTGCATGCGCGTCCCTGCCTGATACTTTATCTTTATTTCATTGCTTGATTGACCGCCCATGCAAAAACGTCAGAGTGGTTTACAATAAATGGCTACAGTTAGAGCTTAGAAAAGAACACCAACTTTTTACAGGAAAGCCAAGAAAATAGAAAGAGGCAAGCATAGAAGGGAGACTGTGACAGGAGACATGCATCAGGTTCTGACCAGACACAAGTGTCTGCGTTTCCCTTCGGTTGTCTTTATGGTTGTGAAAAGTATTGTAGCTATCAGGGTAGTTTCTTCTCTACTCCCTCCAGGAGTTTTGGTGGTAGAATGAGAGTTTTTGTGATGCCTATTCTTGCCCTGGAGCAGGAATAAACATAGGCGTTACTGGTGGTGGGTGTAGAGGTGCTTGCCGTTTCAGAAATTGGGCATGCATGTGTATATTTTCCGGAATACCTGGGACATACCTCTGCTATGCCCCCATGCGACATGGACATGCTTGCCCCAGAGACATCCATAGGGGAAAGGGGAAGGGGGAGGAGTGGCCTAGTGGTTGGGGCAAGTTGCCTCTGGCCAGAGGGCTGAAGGTTTGAGTCCCTCTGGAGGACAGCAACCTCAGGCCAGAGGGACTAGGGCCTCTGGTCCCACAGGCACCCCTTGTGGCCTTGGGCAAACCACTTAACTCTCCATCACCTCAGGTACAAAACAAGGGAAATATATGCCATACCTGAATGTATACCATCTTGACCCAGTGAAAAGTGGTATATAAGCATTGCTAAATAAATAAAATAAAATAAATAGTGGGGTTGGACATCCAACCCACTCACAGACCAAATTCTGTTCTTCTGACTCCCTGCACATAGAAGGTCATTGTGCAGGGAGCACTGGACAGGGGCAGGAAGGGGCAGAGCAGGGGTGTGACCAGGCACCAGGACATGAAGAGGTCATTCAGGTCAGGTCTCTGTACATCCCCCAGACGTGACTTGGACACCCAGCTTATTTTACCCCAAAGATAGAATAAGTGCCAGTGCCTCACCGATTGAAGTCGTTGGCACCCCCTACCCCTTGCACCGATGCAGGAATGTATCTGTTTCTCCATCGTGTCCTTGGGGACCACCCCAACCCCCCACCCCAAGGACAGGACGGCAAGGTGAGGGGTCGGTTCAGCAGTTGAGCACTTAGTTGCTCCAGCTGGATGTGCCAATGCCATAGAGACAGGAAATTGCTGCGCCAGCACCCAGCCAGGGCATAGGGCACATCGCAGGCCAACTCCCTTCTCAGCATAGCCTACATGCCAGGCCATCTAAGTGCCCTTATTCTACAACTGTGGGAACATATAGCTCCTGTGCTTGCAGAATCGGGTACAAACTGGCCCCATAAATATTTTGGGCATCCAGACAGCCCGGACATGCTCATTTCTGAATCAGCCTCCATGGGGGTCATTCTGACCTGTGAATAGCAGGATTGGATGTCCAGGTTGAACATCTTACCCAAACACAGCCCCAGACTGAATTCTGCTCTTCTGACTCCTTGCCCGTACAAGGCCATTGTGTGGGGAGTGCTGGATGGGGTGGGAGGGCGCAGTGCTGGGTTGGAGTGAGGGTAGAGTGGGGGTAGAGTGGGGGTCTGGCCAGGCACCGGGACATACAGAGGCCGTTCAGGTCAAGCCTCTGTACATCCACTGGAAGTGACTTGGACGCCTGGCTTATTCCACCCCAAATGTGGAATAAGTGCCAGCACTGCACCGATTGTGATCTTCAGCCCCTCCTACCCCTTTGTGCTACCATGGGAGTATATCCGTTGCTCTATCACATCCTTGGGGACCCCCCTTGAAGTCAGGATGGCGAGGTGAGGGGTTGGTTCAGTGGCTGGGCACTTGGTTGCTCCAGATGGATGTGTCAGTACCATGGAGACAGGACATTGCTGCATCAGCACACAAGCCAAGCATTAGGTGGGCTGGCTGGGCACATCACAGGATATCTCCCTTCTCAGCATAGCCTGCATGCCTGGCTGTCTAAGTGCCTTGATTCCACAACCGCAGGAACTTATAGCTCCCACGGTTATAGAATCAGGTGCAAACTGGCAGCCAATATTTTGGACGTCCGGATGGCCCAGACGTGCTCATTTCTGATCAGCCCTTATCTGGATAGTTGCCATATTCAGACTATCAAACACAAGAAAGAGCACTAGGCCCTCGCACCTGTGACCTTCATATGTCTCTCGCTTGGTGTGTCCGTCCATATTCAGCCTATCTCCATACCACTTAGGACAGCCAAGGCATAAATACACAGGAGGAGAGCCTCGTTCAATTTGAAAAGAAGCTCTACAATGAAGCCACATAGGATGAAGGGGAAAGGGGATAGACTCAGGAATTATCTGAGGAAATATCTCTAAATTGAAAGAGTGGTAAATGCATGGAATAGTCTCCCAGTGGAGGTAATAGAGTCTATCTGAATTCAAGAAGTCAATGGGACAAATGCAGAAGATCTCTAAAGGAAAAAAAGGACTATAAGACTTAGTAGTTGATATGGAAGGGCAGACTGGAGAGGCCATATGGTCTTTATCAGCCTTTATAATGCCTCTGTATCACTCCATGGTGCAACTGCGCCTTGAATATTGTATGCAGTCCTGGTCACCTTATCTTAAAGAGGATATAGCAGAATTGTAAAAGGTACAGAGAAGAGCCACCAAAATGGTAACAGGGATAGAAGGATATCCCTATGAGGAAAGGCTTAAAAGGTTAGTGCTCTTCAACTTGGAAAAGAGATGGCTGAGGGGAGATATGATAGAAGTCTATAAAATAATAAATGGAGTGGAACAGGTAAATGTAGATCGGTTGTTTACTCCTTCAAAAAGTAGAAACACTAGGGGGCATGCAATTAAGTTACATTGTTGCACATTTAAGATTAATCAGAGAAAATATTTTTTCACTCAGCACATAATCAAACTCTGGAATTCGTTACTGGAGGGTGTAGTAAAAGCTGTTGGTGTAGCCAGGCTCAAAACAGGTTTGGACAAGTTCCTAGAGGAAAAGTCCATAAACCATTATTAAAGAGGACACCCGACGGGTACTTGAGACCAGGGATGGCCACTGCTGGAAACAGGATACTGGGCTTGATGGACCCTTGGTCTGACCCAGTATGGCATATCTTATGTTCTTATGTTTCTATACTCTCACAGACCCTTCATCTTACACTCCTATAACAATGGGGTTTTTTTCTTTTTTTGGAAGTAGAAACCATAGGAAAGTCAGCATTGAAACTTTTACATCCTGAACAGTGGGTGGAAGCAGGTACTAAATAAAACAAAACTGCAGAGATCATTCGGACCACTGGAACTGAAGTGTGCCCGTAGCTTTCTGTTTTGTTACAAGGCCAGAGACTTATAAAACAGGCATTGTATGTAGAAAAAGTTTGCAAAGTGACCCCCCACATGTATTAAATACAAGGTGTGATCAAAAAGTATCGAGACTAGTTCTGTAGTTATATAACAATACATCGCACCACGACGCTATTAAGCATGCAGTGACCCAGTTGTGTGCTCTGCATGTGCAGAGTGTAGTGTGGCTGCAGCACACCTGTACTTTTTTAATCACATTATGTTTGGTATCGTGTAAAAGCAGTTTGGCAGATTTACGATGAGTGAAAAAATTGAACAGCAAATTTGCATTAAATTCTGCCAGAAACTTGGAGATTCATGCAAAGAGACTTATGGCAAGTTGCAGGCAAGTGTATGGTGATGAATGCATGACTTGTGCTCAAGTTTATGTCTGGTACAAACATTTCCAAGAGGGCCACCAAAGTGATGACTGTGACGAACGTTCTGGAAGGCCATCCACGAGCAGGAATGAAGACAAAGTTGAAGTAGTGCATGCCGCAATATATGCAAATGGTCGATTGAATATCAGGGAGCTTACTGAGGACATGGGCATCAGTTTCAGGTCAGTACAGTCCATTCTTACTGTCAATTTGTGGATGAAATGTGTGTCTGCAAAATTCATGTCAAAACTCTTGTCCCCTGACCAAAAAGAAGATCGACTGTCTGCTGTCAGGGAATTGTTGGAATGCGTTGAAAATGACTCAAATTTCATCAAAAGGTTATTACTGTGATGAATCATGGGTTTATGGTTATGACCTGGAAACTAAGCTTAATCCTCACAATGGAAGACTCCATAAACTCTCAGATCCAACAAAGCCCGTCAAATGAGGAACAATGTCAAGTTCATGCTCACAGTTTTCTTTGATTACCAGAGTATTGTTCATCATGAGCATGGTCCAAAAGGCCAAACCATCAATAAGGAGTACTACATCCAAGTTCTGACTCGTCTGAGAGATGCAGTTCGTCATAAGAGGCCAGGATTGCACAGGAATGGTGAATAGTTGCTTCATCACAATAAAGCCCCAGCTCACGCATCACATCTTGTCCAGTAATTCTTGGCCAAACACCAAATCAAGCAAGTCCGTCAGCCTTGTCACACCCTTAGCCCCTTACATCGGTATGGAGGGGAGTGGTTTTGTTTTTGCCATTGGGGTGCTTCAACTTTCTGGCCTTTTTCTAACTGGATGCCTTTAAATGTATTATGGGAAAGGTAGTTCAGTTAGATATCATTTGGGCTCAGATGAAAAAAAACACCTTCATTGTAGTTGGGTTGAGTAGGTGCATTGACAAGAATTTATTCAAAGAAAGACACGCTAGGTTCACAGATCCACCTTTTTAGATATTTCCCCAGGAATTCTTGTAACTCATTACAGGATAACTTGAACTGAAACAAAACTGCTTTCCTCAGCCTTAATTAAGAGCACCTCCTTCCAGCAGAGCTTGCCATGCAGTCCAAAACATACAGAAAGAAACTTTAAACCAGGTTTTCTTTCCCTTTCCAGTCCAGAACAAATACCTGGCTATCTTGTCTGCTTAAACACAGCACTTCATACAGATAGACAAATTCTCACAAGCAGATAAAACTCTTTTCAAGGTTTTCTCAATAGTTAGTCAAACAAAAGCATTTCTTACTTCCTCATTTGAAACGGCAACAGACTGAGCTCAGCACTGCTCACAGCTGTTTCTCAAAAGTTAATCAGGAAGATTCAGCTTTGCACTGCGTCACACTTCTCCTGAACTTAGAACATTAACAAGCTAACACAGCTCTTAGGGCTTTGGACACTGGAGGCTTCTCTTTACGGTTGACACCCTTGCAACCCCTCTGAATTGGCAGACTGGCATGCAGAGCAGTCCATGTATGAGACCTCTTCTTCACAAGGTAAATCTGGCTCCCCCAATTCCATTGGTTCACTCTCTGGCTCAGATTCAAATAGCTTACTTGACTGCCTTCTGTTATGATTAAAGCTGTCTCTGGCAAATTCGTAGTGCTCCTTATTAGCTAAGCTTCTGGGACTCATACCTTGATCAAAGCCTGTAGTAGCTTCACTTCTTACATGCTCTGGCCACCATCCAGCACGTCCTGTTCTCCAATTAGTGCTTCTGGCTCTTACTGCTCCATTCCTTCTTGAGTAGGCAAAACTATTGCTCTCTCTTTCCCTCTGGTCAGCAGCTGCAGCACTCTCAGCTCTCAGAAGTCCTTCCAGCTTCTCTCCACGTGTCCTGCTTGTCATCTCCTTTCTGCTTGTCCCTCTTCGGCTTTCTGGTCTCCTTTTTGTTCTACTCTTTGGATAAACTGAGCTAAACTTAAACCCCTCAGGCTCCTGCTCCACCCTCTCAGGTGAGAGAGATCAAACTCCCTCGTGGCAGCTGAGTGATTAGGGGATGCAGTGACATAAGGGTTCCTTACCCTGGGCCTGTATTCCCTCTCCTTTCCACCACTAGGGGCACTCTGTTCCTTACTATAGCCAGGAATTACCTGCTTTCTAAGAGCAAATGGAGTTTTAAGTCCCAGACCTTTTAAAATGGGTCCCTTTATTAGGGTAAATTCCTTCCTTTTACCCCTCTCTTCTAGGTCCTGATAAGCTTCCTTATCACAGCCTCCATGTGACTTTTTTTTATTTCCAAAACTGAAATTACCACTGAAAGGAAGGAAATTCGATGACTTGGAGACCATTAAGCAAAATTTGACAGAGCACCTTCACAGCATAATGAAAGAGGCATTTCAAAATTGTTTCCAGCAGGAGAAAGTGTGTTTTATCGGAAGGGGACTACTTTGAAGAAGACAGAGTGCAGTAACTATCAGTGTTATACTTCTTGTGTTATTGTAGAAGTCTTGATACCTTTTGATTAGATCTCGTATGTTCAATAGAAAGCTTGTCATCTTAGATATATTTTGGCTGGCCTTTATTTTTGCATGTTCAAGGAGTCTATCACCAAAGTGCTTTATCTACAAAAAACATAAAATATGTTATTGACATTAATTAAGCAAAAGTCCTCCATCACATGGTAAAAGACAGAGAGCATTCAAAATAAAAAAAAATTAACTTTAAAAGTGCAAACTTTGCTCCTGTGACCTCTGAAGCTTAAGCCATCATGCAATCGGGCTTTCAGCGGAGGTTAGACTATATAAAGCTTAGCAAATCCAGCGTAAATATCATATTTTACGGAACATTAAGCAGTGAAAGTGGAAAGATGCAAATATGCCTTAAGTGCACGAGGCCATATGGTCACCACACTCCATTACCCAGCACCAAATAACTAATTATTGTATGGAGTATTTGTTCAAAACAGAAAGTATGGTTTCAAAGCAAGAAAAAATATTGTGTGTTCTTTAAATGTCTTTCCCTTTTTTAATTAGAAAGTAGAGTCTTGGAATAATAAACATGTCCCTTTTGCACCCCAGGTATTGATCTTGCCATGCCTGTGGGAGTTCTGTCAAGTGCTGTGAAGTTTGTAGAAATTATTACATTTGATTTATTTTTACAATGCAAAATTAGCATCTCTGAAGAATGGAAGCTTCTCTCACTTAAGATTCATAGCTTTGAGAAAATGCTTTCTGAGGGAAGGTTGGAGAGTAGCTTGTGTTCTAGTGTAGAAAGATCAGAATTTTTTTAAATTAGAAACAAGATCTTTTATGTTTTCATTATAACTTGACATATCCCACTTCTACGTAATGATTGCTGCTTTTTTTATACTTGTTATGTCTCCATCACAAACATGACACTCGAAAACTGTTTTAAGATCCTTTTAGAGTTTAGCAGCGAGCACTCTTATTCTGATAATTCAATTTTTTTTAAATGCTTTAGTCATGCATCTTTGCGCCATTTACTGAAGAATTAGTGGTCATCTAAGAGGGTCAAAGATCAGAGGTGAAAAGGATGGAGTGGAGTGTCAAACCTTAGATAGGACCAGTCTGCAATGTGAGCATCTGTTGTAAATGTCACTCACCTTCTGCGAGAGTCTTGCAGCTCAAGTGTTACAGCCTTGCCTCCCCCCCCCCCCCCGAAATGGTCTGGAACTGGCGAGTCCGTCCTTTCTTTCCAATAGCTATAACGCTGTGCTTCACATATTATACAACATTCAACAATCTTTGAAAAATATTTGTTCTTGGTGAACCTTTAATTTAACAATACATGTTCTTATTTAAATAAATAAGTAATTATTCTGATAGTGCTCAATTGTGCATTGGTATCTCTCCTCTCTGGCTGCCTCCTCTCTCACTTTCTACCCCTCTTCCCAGTCTCTCCCCTGTCCTCTACTTCTATCTCCCAGGTCCAGTGCAAGGATATTAGTCACCCAAAGCAAACCTGCAGCCTTGCGTCCCCCTCCCTTCAAGAAACGTTCAGGTCCATAGCCTCCTCTCCCGATATTTTGATAATGAAGTTAAATAATTATGATTAGTCCAACACCACTCCTTCCAGAGCAATCCTGTAAAATTCCATAATTAGGCATCATTCTTTGTTTCATATGTAATAATGGCAATTTCCTGACTGTCCTCCCTGCGGCTAAAAATATGCAGTACCATCCTAGGCAACTGCCTGGTCTGCCTAATACTTAAGCATGCCCTGACGTCTCCTGTTCTAACAGCCCATTGCCTCCATCAGTAACCCCCCAAAGCATTCTGTTAGCTGAGCCTTCGAAACTGTGTGCATATTAAAAATCGGCATCCTGGTGTTATGTTTTAGGTCTTAGCAAGCTTAGCATAAAGGAGGGCCTAGCACATTATTCAGCATGTGTCCACCAAAGCCCCATTTGCAGCTAATAGTCTTTCAATCACATTCATATATGTGCAAATTTTAGCAGGTTCATACTCATCTGTTTTCAGACAGATTTAGTGTGCGTGTTTGGACCTTAGGCCCCCCACTTAATAACTTGAGTTCAGGTTTTGCAGGCAGCACATATTGACAGCAAAGGTTAACCCCTTGTAACTGTCAATGTTCCCTGCACTTGGGGGAAAGTAGCTTGCCACTAGCATGAAGCAATGGCTGCTACCACAAATGAATAGCAGGACCATGAATTGGAGAGCAGTTAATTACACCTGCAGGGATTTACGCAACTCTTCTTCATTCTCCGCCATGTTATCAACTAACAGAAGCCAGACGTAAGATGGGACGTCTGGGGTGTTGCATTCCTTTGAGCACCATCCTCCGCTCCTTTGGGTGGGGGTGGCTGCTGCACTGTTGTACTTATGTTTCATAGGATGGTGTCTCAGCACTGGTGGTTAATGCTTGTTAATGACACTGCAAAGCATGCCCGCCACCCCTCCCCTTCCCCTTAACCTCCAATTCCATATTAGGTGTTTAACATGGCAGTTAGTGTGTGCCAGCTGTTAAATGTGGCATGCTAGCTGTTTGGGGGGGGGGGGTCTGTGTTAACTGTTTATTCACATTAAAACCCGATATGGCCTAGGACTCTGATACAGAGCATGCTTTCTAGTGCGCATCCTAAACTGTCTTAGGACCCCTTTTACTAAAGCCCATTGAGGATTCGCAATTAACGTGCTAAACAAATGCAAGTCGATTGCAAAGCCTCTGCACTAGCTGTTGGGGGGGGGGGAGGGGGCGATCAGTATGTTTCCAGCAGCTAGCATGTGATGGACCAATCTAATATGCAATCCAGTACGGCGGGTTCTCCTAACAACTTCCATAGAGTCATTGTTGTCTCTGAGTGTACGGCAATAATGCACTCTCCCGCTCAAACTCCACCGGTTCTCCACCTCATCCCACGACTGCTGATTACCATGTGTGCGGTGGTGGACACGTTCGCACGTTAGTGTTCCCAATTGCCAGTTGCCACTGTTAAAACACACGTTGGCTGGCTAGCGGTCTTTAGTAAAAAGGACCCTTATTGTGCATGTTAAGTTTTAGCACATAAGGCCTTTATTAAATCCTGAATCTAGTTGCACAAACAGCAACATCATTTTATAACTGAAATAGTGAACATTAGTTGACTTCTTCATCTTTAAATGAGCAGATCATTAGTTTAGATTACTATTTATAAGCCTTTGGCAATAAATGTTCCAAATGCTTGCAATACGAGGACTTAAAACAATGTCCTTTTAGTAGTCTTTTGTTCAATTTTCCATGTCATGCCTTGTCCTGGAACATACAGTATCTCACCTAACAAGACGACATGATGTAGTCCAGCTGGATACACCTTTCTTCCCTGAACAGTGAGGTGCAAAAGGCATAATATGTTCTGATGTCTCCAATGAGTCACATCAATCAAAGTCAAGTGCAAAATATTGTTTTTAAGGGCTAAAAATCTCATCTTATGATAATTTCTCTCTATTATAGGTGCAAGCAAATGACTGATGGGCTTAGAATTTGACATAAATAAATCAAAAAAATCTGCAAATACTAGCAACTAAATTTACTACAAAAAAAACCCACATCCAGCAACTATACTCTTTCAGTGAAAGTGCTTTCTTAACAATCCTATAGCAACGATAAAGGTGTCAGCGGAGTCACCTTCACTTTCAGAAATACACTTATTTTAATCATTGATCCCATCTAATCCACCTACAATGCTGTCACTATTTTTTAACATTTGATCATTGCAATAACACATTACTTCCTCTATCAAAAGCTTTCAGGTCACCTTGATGCCAAGTTGAGCCCAACACAGCTCTGTGTTTCATCATCAATTGCGTCAGGGGCTGGTTCATACATTTGAAAAACATCCAACATAAACCCTGAGCTCCTGTGCATTGGACTGACTTGGGATTTCAGGGTTGTGAAGATCACTCTTTCGCAATGCACTGACAACACTCGACAGTGAAACGGAGGTTGAAAGCTCAATAAACATCTAAATTACCCAGGAGGAAGAAAATGTCTTGAATTTATTCAATTTAAAACAAAATTACAGAGAAAACTATGATTAATGAACTGGGACTATCTTCTAATAACATTAGAAACTATTCACATAAGAATGATGAGCTGTAAAATTCATATGTGCAAGGCTAGATATTTGAAGAAACTCTGCCAAGCAGGGTGCCTATTAGCGTCAATTGCGATTGTCATTTCTGTGATGCGTACACACCTACCCCACCCACATACAGCAAGAATGACACAATCAGATTCCACATGTCACAAGATGTTGTCAGCTGATTTACCTGTGGTTCCCTTAGAATCATTTCAAACCTAAACTTTTATGTGCACGGGCTCTTTGTGTATGTGCCTGTCTGGGTCTCTAAAATAGAACAGTGCTTTCAGCTGGAATCAAAGAGCAGGGTCTGAACCACGAGGTGAGAAGGGTCCCTTCTTGGCAGAGACAGAGAATCTGAACAATTTCAGAGGCAGGGGGTGCTTAATGCCATGGACATCCGACTCCTTTCATTTAGCACAGTAGTTTAATGCACTTTCACTGGTTTAAAAATGATAAATAATAAAAGTTTATCTAAATTTCAGCTAATCTTTGAAAGTGTTTTACAAACTGCTGATGAGGGCATGGGCACCTCATCCCAGGTTTATTCAATCAGATTAAAGAACAGCATCTGAATAAAACTGAAAGAGCATACCCTAAAGCAGTGGTTCTCAAGCCAGTCCTTAGGATCCCCCCTAGTCAGACAGGTTTTCGAGAAATCCATAGTGAACATGCATGAAATAGATCTTCATGCCTGGGTTTGGGTCCCAAGGTACTGAAATGGATCAGAAATTGGTTGACTGACAGATGACAGAAGGTGGTGGTAAACGGAACTCACTCAGAAGAAAGAAAGGTGAGTAGTTGTGTGCCCTAGGGATCGGTCCTGGGATCGGTACTGCCCATTATATTTGTGAGTGATATTGTTGAAGGACTGAAAGGAAAAGTCTGCCTTTTTGCAGATGGAAAATTTGCAACAGAGTAGACTCCTCTGAGGGAGTGGACAACATGAGGAAAGATCTACAAAAGCTGAAAGAATGATCTAATGCTTGGCAGTTAAGATTTAATGTGAAGAAGTGCAGTCAAGCATTTGGGATGTACAAAGCCAAGGGAACCAGGAGAAGTGATTGTTTCTGAGGATTTCAAGGTGACAAAACAATGCGACAAGGCAGTGGCCAAAGCCAGAAGAATGTTGGGTTGCATAGAGATAGTGATAACCAACAGAAAAGAGGTGGTATTAATGCCCCTGTACAAGTCATTGATGAAGCCTCACGTGGAGTATTGTGTTCAGTTTTGGAGACCATATCTAACAAATGATATCATAAGACTTAAAATGGTTCTGAGGAAAGCGACCAAAATGATTTGGAGCCTGCGCCAGAAGACCTGTGAAAAGAGACTTGAAGACCTAAATATATATACCCTAGAAGAGAGGAGGAACAGAGGAGATATGATACAGACATTTAAATACTTAAAAGGTATTAATGAACAAATATTTTTCAAAGAAGGGGTAGCTGTAAAACTAGAGGGCATAAATTGAAGCTGCAAGAAGGTAAACTTAAAGCAATGTCAGGAAACAGTTGTTAAAATATTTGCAACTTCTCAGAGCATATAACATTAAGGTGAACGCACTGAAATTTGCTATGCCTTTTTTTTTTTTACTGCGTGCATTGCTAGAAATTTAGGGCTTGATATTGAAATGGATTAACATGGTTAGCAGGCCTCCATGTGGGATGGAGTTTCTCCTCTGTCACTCTTTCGCTTGTCCTATATTCCATATTTCCTGTAACTCTCACTAGCCCCATTTCCTTCACCTGTAACCCACAAACTGAGCCTTTTCAATGGCATGTGAGCTAAATAGTTAACACCTGCTCTATGAACTAGATTTGCATACAATGGAGGCAGTGCATAGTAACATAGATGGCAGATAAAGATCAGTATAGTCCACCTAGTCTGCCCAGTAAGGTGGCTAGAGTTGGTTGTACCCGCCACTCCGTGCAGATCACCCCTTCTCTATTTGTTGAGGTATAAGAAATAGTTAAGTTTATTTCGATGTTATCCTCTTGCTATAAAGGGATCCACTGTGTATGTCCCATGTCATTTTGAATTCCATCATTGTATTTGCCCCCACCATCTCCATCGGAAGGGCATTCCAAGCATCCACCACCCTTTCGGTGAAAAAGTATTTTCTTCATTAGACCTGGGGGCTATAATTTCCCACTGTGATTATCACTATCACATTCCCTATCCACTTCTGCTAGGTTTTCTCGAGGGGATTTTACCCCACAAGGTGTCACTGATAGGACTTAACATTTTTATATATTTGAATCACACATCTGTCATATGTAACAACAAAGAGACCGTGAAGATACAAACATTTCACTAATTTAAAATGTCAGATATCAAGGCAAGCTCTGTATTAGTTCCCACCAGCACAGTTCCTGCAAAATGTTAATAAGAACTTAAGTATTTTTTGTATCATTCATTGCCAGCTACTCCATGTCAATTTTCTCAACAACTATTGCTTAAAATTCAGCCATTTACAGTAACTGCAGTTGTTTCATTGTCTAACAACAATTCAAATGACAGCTTGCTTTCATTGACTGCTTAAACTTCAAGCAGTCAATGAGTACAGTCAATGAGTACAGGAGCACCCAGAAAAGGACAAAAGTCTTCCTTCATGGAACGATGATGCATAATCTCATGCAGGGTTTTAAATTAGAGATTTATTAAAATTCTTCAAATCATCAATAGCTGGAGAATCACTGAGCTTCGAATTGCAAAATGTTCACCAATTAGGAATCAGTTCCTGTTGCTGTGCTGTAGATACTAGCATGTGATGTGGCTGATGGGGGCATGGATAGGGGTGACTGGGCATTTTTTGTTTCATGTTTATGTCTTTAGCCAGGACTTCTGCTTCTTTTCACTTTATATTTTCTTGTTTTGTTTGTTTTTAGTGTACACAAATTTACAGTGCACATGCATGAAAAAAATAATAATATGTGCCACCAAAATTATCAAAAATCCCCTATTTGGCTTGCGGTTTCCCTCCCTCTCCTCCCCATCCCCCACCCTGGCCTTCCAATCCCACCCAAGCACCTTAGCTTAGCCACAGTCTACAAAGGAGGCGAAATGATCCCCTCACTCCTACTCGATTGAACCAAGGTCCAAACTAAATCCAGCTGTCATGTGGCCCTGGCACGATGGGATCAACTGGACATTGCTCCTACCCTTTTGGCAGGCCATGTATGAGGTATCACCATGGGGATGAGAAAAGGTCCCAGGTTGTTTTTTAGGCAGCAAGAATAGTAACATAATATATGACTCATGCCCAGTGTCTTAGATAAAAGCCACAAGAAACCAGCTCTCCCATTACACTCATAAAATCGTCAAAGATTCACTCCAACAAGGATACATGCCGCAATCACTCAAGCATGCCATGATACGACCGATACTTAAAAGCAACAACCTAAGCCCATCTGAACCAAAATCATACCGTCCCATCTCCAGCCTACCATTCCTTGTGAAAATTGTCGAAAAGACAGTGCAAAGGCAACTTCAGGACCATATTGCCCCAATGGACACCCATCAGCATGGCTTTAAACCACAGCAAGGTGTGGAAATGCTACTCACTTCCCTCTTTGACAACCTCTTAAGAGGCATAGATAACATAAAGAATGGATTCCTACCAGTGTTCATAGACATCTCAGCAGCCTTTGACACAGTGTCCTACACCAGATTACTGCAGTGCCTGCAACAGATAGGACTACGCAAGAACACCCTGAAATGGTTCACCTCCTACCTGGAAAATCGAACCCAACAAGTCAAATGCGACCAAAAGAAATCATTGCAATTCCCCGTCACGCAGGGAATACCACAAGGTTCTGCGTTGTCATCAATGCTCTTAAATAGATACATCCAGCCCATATGCAATATCATCAAATGACACAAACTCCACTATCACATATATGCTGACGACTTCATGGTGTATGTCCCAATCAACCTACTAGCACTTAACACCATAACAATAACAAAATGCCTTGAAGACATGAATACCTGGCTCACAACCAATAACATGACAGTCAACTACGATAAAACCGAGGCAATGTTCATCACCAGGAACCCCAACTTCATCCCACCATAGACCATCAGCATTCTAAACAAACTCACAGTAGTCAAGGATGAAGTTAAGTACCTGGGCATCACAATGGACAGAGCACTGAACTTGAAATCTCATATCACCAAAACTTCAGGCAAGACCTATCAACATTTGAGGACCATAAGAAAGATCAAGCCACTACTCCGCCAAGATCACTTCCGCACAATGTGCCAAGCACTCATCACACCTCTACTTGATTACAGAAACTTGTTATATCAAGGCCTCCCTCAGCAGACCTTACACCCCCTCCAAATGGTGCAAAACATTGCAGTACGCATCATTACTGACACTCCAAGAGCTGAGCACATCACCCCCGTCTTACAGCAACTACACTGGCTCCCAATGGTAGCCAGAGCAAAATTTAAAACAATCCTGATCATCTTCAAAATCATTCACCATCTCTCGGCAAATGCACTCCAAGATATCATAACAAGAGATATCAGTAATAGACCAAGAAGGACTAATAATGACAACATGATCGGCACGCCTGCAGGATACCACAAGACTAAACAAAATACCTCAAGAAGAGCTCCATCACTAATGGCATCCACACTATGGAACTCCCTCCCAATGAGCCTGAGGGCATTAGAAGACATCACAGACTTCCGCAAGGCCCTTAAAACACTGCTCTTTACAGAAACATATGAGCAAAACAGATAACACAAATGGCACTGCAACTACCCCCTCCAACTCAATACTCAATCATCCCAACTAGACTTAGGAGTTCAGTGTAAAGTGTTGTGAAGCACCCTCATGCTAAATGTAACCCTCCATAATGTTGTTAAGTACCCTCATGCTAATTGTAACCCACCAATTGTGCTGTCTAATTGTTGCTAAATACCCTCATGTTAGATGTTGTAAAGTACCCACATGTTAAATGTAACCCTCCAATGTGATGTAACCACTTTGATTATAGGGTAAGGTGGTATACAAATCTGTCTAAATAAATAAATAAATAAATAAATGACAGTAGATATAGACCAGTATGGTCCATCTAGTCTGCCCAGTAAGGTGGCTAGAGTGGTTATAACCTCTGCTCTATACAGACCACCGCTCTCTATGCCTTTGTTTAGGGTTGTACCTGCCACTCCATGCAGGTCATCCCCTCTATTTGCTGAAATTTAAAAGATATTTAAGTTTGCTTTGATTTCATCTTCTTGCTATAAAGGGAGCCACTGTGACTGTCCCATGCCATTCTGAATTGCGTCACTGATCGTATTCAAGGAAGTCAGGATGAAATGCTCTTTCCCATGGAACGTTTAGCAGAACTTTAACTTGACGCTACATCCGTGGTATCTTCTCATGAGACACATCTTTCTCTGATGCTCCAAAGAGTTTCAGTTCTTATGCTCCTTGATTTAAGGAAGCAAGCCCCCCTGGGTGCAGGCATCAGAACAGAGAGCAAACTCTCCTTGAAGGCTAAAGGCTTAGATGTGTAGCTGGCAGGACGGGGCCTAAACCGTGTTTACAACAAACCAAAAATGAATAAAGTTTTGTTATGAAAATGAAAACATTTCATTGAAAGTTGCTGATTTATTTCCATTGAAAGCAGATGCATACGCTTGGGGTCATGTTTATTTATTTTTCAAATTCTCTGTCGCTGGTCAGGCCTCACTTGGAATATTGTTTTCAGTTTTGGAGACCATATCCCGCAAAGGATATAAAAAGACTGGAAAGGGTTCAGAGGAAGGCAACCAAAATGATTTGGAGCCTGCATCAGGAGACGTATGAGAAGAGACTTGAAGACCTAAATATGTATATGCCAGAGGAAAGAAGGGACAGGGGAGATATGATTCAGACCTTTAAATACTTAAAGAGTATTAATGAACAAACAAACCTCTTCCAAAGACGGGGAAGCTGTAAAACTAGAGGGCATAACATGAAGCCGCAAGGGGGTAAACTCAGAGGCAATGTCAGGAAATACTTTTTCACTGAAAGGGTGGTGGATGCTTGGAATGCCCTCCCGATGGAAGTGGTGGGGGCAAACACGGTGACGGAATTCAAACTGGCATGGGACAGACACAGCTGATCCCTTTATAGCAGCAGGATAAAATCAAAATAAAGATAACTAGCTATTTCAACAAATAAGGGGTGACCTATACGGAGCGGTTGGTACACCCCTAAACAAAGACATGCAGAGGAGTGCACCTGCTCTTGCCGCCTTGCTGGGCAGACTAGATGGATCATACTGGTCTTTATCTGCCGTCATATACTATGTTACTATATGTTACTATGTATGACCCAAGTTATCAAGTTTAATTCAGTTAATGAATAATCCAAGTTATCAATGTCCCTGTTTAATGTAATTACCAAGCTTATGTTACAATGTAAACCGCTTTGACTAATGATAAAGCCATATAAAAAAAGCCTGTTAAATAAATGTCATGGAGCCTAAGTGCTATTACTGATAAACACAGACATCTTTAATCTCTGGAGCAGTACTCAGCGACAAAGTGAAGGTAAAATTACCAGTGACTTTTGACTTCACTGTTATTCTAATAGGAGTCAGACATTAGGTGTGTGCTGTCATTTTACAAGGATATGAAAACACAGATATTTCCCTCCTCATTTCTTATTGGAAATGCCACAAAACTAACAAAATATGGCTTGTACTGTTTGCCATCTTAGCGCATTTTGGCCTGTGCTATATACAGATTCTGCTAAAGTGTCTTGGTTGTAAAAATGTAAACGCATGCTAGAAAAAGCTGAAATAAATAATTTAAAAAATGATATAGATCAGAGGTGCCAGAACACTGTTCCTGTTGGGGGGGCCAATTTCTGCTCCTTTGCCAGTCGAACTCAGAGAGACTGCAATTGCCGGCTTTGCCCATGGGGACCTGATCTCCTATTGACAGACAGGAGGGGTCTTTACCGCGCTCACCACCCAGAATGCAATGGGCTGCCCGGAGGAAGCCCTCCCCCACTGGCAGGGGTGGCCCAAGGGGGGTGCGGTGCCATGTGCAAAGACTCATTGCAGGGGCTCATTTGCTTAAGGGGCTTCATTTCCATAAATATTTGCATAACATAAATGTGTATTAACTTTTAAAAAACATGCCTCAATGAGTGTATCGATAAAGAAAGATTACCAGATTTCAACATTATTATACTCCAGTGCCAACCGCCAGGCACATTAGGAAGTACTATAAACACTACCCATAGCAAACCCGCTATATCATAACAGCATTACCAGGACTCACAAAGCACCAAACCCTACCTATCAAAAAGGCAACACTGCAATATTAAACCAATACATCTCAGAGAATACCAAGACATCTCCTACTGGGGAAAGAGAACAAGTGGTACTGTCAAATAGAAACTACATGAACAGCTCGGGAACATAGACTGTCACCAAACAAAGAACAAGGGATCACAATTTAGAAACAGAAAGACAATAATTAAACTGGGAACCCCAAAAGCCAAACTTGGAATGTACAACAGCACTGCAGAAATAAAACTATAAATTAATTTCCTCTTGTACTAAACTAAAATTCAAAAACATTAGCAATGGGCTTAGAGGAAAGGCGGGATAGAGGTGATATGATTGAGATGTTTAAATACCTCCGTGGCATAAATGTTCAGGGAGAAAGCCTCTTTCAATTGAAAGCAAGTTCTGCTACGAGGGGACATGGGATGAGGGTGAAGGGAGATAGATTCAGGAGTGATATGCGGAAATATTTCTTTACAGAAAGAGTAGTGGATCCGTGGAATAGTCTCCCAGTGGAGGTGGTAGAGATGAGGACAGTAACGGAATTCAAAACAGCATGGGACCAACACAGAGGATCTCTAAAGGTAAAAAGTGGACTGTTGTAGTTGTTGTTATGGAAGGACAGACTAGATAGGCCATGTGGTCTTTTTCTGTCATCATGTTTCTATGTTTCTATGTTTCAATGCACATTTCCCAGAGCTGATATATTCCAGTTATTAAATTCAAAATAAAAAAGTATTTCTCTACCTTTTGTTGTTTGGGCATTTTATTTATTTATTTTTATTTTTTAATTTATTTATTTATATTTTCCAACAAAATACAAACAAAAGAGGAAACCAAAATCGCAATAAATCAAAATACACAATTCTTCTCTTTAACATGAAATAAGAAAAGGCAAACATAGCCCACCCCATCATCATGCGATCATCAGGGGCTATATAAAGAAATATAAAACATCTGCAAGCCTGCTAGGCCTACAAGTGCAATAGAAGAGCAACCACTCCACTACATAGGAACTGAGGAGATTTGTCTAATAATCCCTTACAATATCTCATACCATACTTTAGAGATGTAATTCTGTAGGAGTTTCCCCTTACAAAAAGAGGAGTATGCAAGGGAACTACCACACCATGGTGTTTGCACATATATGTATCATAAGCAGAAGTGTTCCACCATTCACGTCAACCAAGCTCTGCTGTATGTTTTCCAGTTAGAAATAACGAAAAATAGGTGCCACTTCCAACATGCAGATTAATTGAAACTGGCAATCCTGCTATAACGGCGAGATGCCAATTATTGATTGAAAAACCACCTCAGACCAGGAGAGATTGGCCCAAAATCCCAGTACCTCTTTAAAACGGTTCCATATTAAAACCCAATAAGACTGAACGTTAGGACAGTTATACACCACATGTCTCAAAGTGCCAACATCTCCTCGATGAGACTAACACTCATTCCCAGCTGTCTGATCCCATTTAGCTCCCTTTCGACAGGCAATCCACCTTAGGAGTTGCATTTACTAATTTCGAAAGGCCTCCTGAGTGCTCGATATACCCCATGAGACTTCAACCTCCCAACAGACACCATGCCAGAAAGAAGGTAAAAGGATTACTTAACCTCTCTTCTAGTTCAAGCCATATTGAACATAAACCTACGGCCCCCTCCACCCATCGCGACCCTTGTTTTAATAAAAAATCACAGTGCTAGGCCTGAAAAACAGAGGAAGTCGCCCCCCCCCCCTCTTCCTTTTTCTAAAATTTAAATTTCCTAAGAGCAATTCTAGGTAGCTATTTTCCCATAGAAACTGAATTAGAAATCTTTCAGTTTGACAATAGACTCTCCCTATTAGGAGAACTGGTAACATTTCAACTATATCATTCACTTTAGGAGTGATAGTCATATTTATAGCTTTAAGATGACCCCACCAAGAAAACAGACCGGTGACCACTTTGCTATTATATTATTGAAAGCTTGTTGAGTCAAATAGGTTAAATGAGATTGCTGAATGAACAGAAATGTGAGCCGTATGAATAGTAGACTCACTAGTTCTAGAACAAAGTCCCTTGGAAACTAGGAAAAATCAAAACATGATATTTAAAAAAACATAAGGGATAGAACTTTCCTCACTACGATGGCTGACCCATTATTCTTAAGATAGGCAGCTGAGTAACCCCTAACGAGCATGGCTTTCTATCTAGTCTCAACGACTCCTCTACATTCAAGTGTGTCTCCAACAGCAGTAAGATGACAGCACTTTCTTTCCTACCATACCGAAGAAACATTTCCTCTTAATGGGATTACTAATGCCCTTAACATTCAGTTAAATGATCTTAAAGGAAAGCATACTGACAATATAGCTCCCATTAACAGTTAAATGTTGCAGAAACATACCAAATTGTAGCATTTAGTTTTACATTGTAGAACAACTTCTTAAGTGCCCTCAAAGTGTTAGCTGCCCCTATAGCCCAAAGAAGAAAACCCAACAAAAAAGGCACATTTTAGCTCCAGCCCCGTCATATGATCACTCATAATAAGAACACATAACTCTGAAAAAACATCTCCCCAAAACCACCTAAACCCAGGGGGTTATATAACACACAAAAAATTAGCGGGTGAGCCCACCAGGACAAGACAGACACAGAGGAAAAAAGACCCAATACTTCTATGCTTCTGTGTTTCTGGGTCATTCAAAATATCGCACTCTGTAAAAGAAGAAAGAGAGAGAAAACAAGAGAAACATCTCAACCAGGATAGTACCCTGGAGCTCCTTCACACAATACAGAATGGATGTGGCAGTATATAGCAACCCTATCAGACATGGAAACCCAATACAAGACTAGATTCTTCACTCTCTCTTCTGCATGGCTTAGAGAAGGAAGGAAATAATTGTAGCTGATGATTCCCTTTTCTTGTTTGCCTGCAGGACTCAGCATGGACTAGGGATTTCCTCCTCCACCCCACAGAAGGTGCAAGTCCAGGGTTCCTTCCTAACAGCCAACAAGTGTGTGAAAGCAGAGCCGGAGGGCCCCCATGTGAAAGAAAAAAAACCAAAAAGCTTTTTCTATTATTAAGGCCCTGGGAGGGAGAAGATGGAGGGATAAAGAGAAAGAGTAAATTCAGAAGAGGAAAAGAGGAAGAAATCCACTGCTACTGAGCATTTGTATAGTGTTACAAGATGTACGCAGAGCTGCACAGACACATGTAAGAGACGGTCCCTGCACATCAGAGCTTACAATCTAGTCCAGAAACAGAAATGGAACATTGAAAAAGAATTAACTGGTAGGATTTCAAAAAGTAGCACGATCCCATGCTGCTTACCCCAGGGATTGACAGTGGCTTTCCCCATGTCTATCTTAATAATAGTTTATGGACTTTTCCTCCAAGAGCTTATCCAAATGGTTTATGGAACTTTTCTTTCAGGAACTTGTTCAACCTTTTTTAAACCTGGCTATATGAATTGCGTTAACCACATTCTTTGTCAACAAATTCCAGAGCTGATTATACTCTAAGTGAAAAAAACATTTCTCCATTTTATTGTAAATGTACTGCTTATCAACTTTATGGTGTGTCCCCTAGTCTTTGAAATTTCTGAAAGAATGATTCGTATTTGCCCATTCCAGTCTAGGGATGAAAGAAAATAAAATGCTTCTTACTTACACTACAACAAGATGTCAGGACTAGATAGCTGAATGTTCCCATTTCTGTAAAAAAAATGATCAGATAAAAAGTCTACCTGCTTAACAGAGCATAGAATTCCCATAATTGGATGTCCCCTTGGCCTCGTACAGGTACTGGAGATGGAATGTCAATTAAAGAGAAGGATGACCAAGCACAAAAGTGCTATTAGAGGACAGTGTCCAGCCCTTCTTCTAGAAAATGTATTTCCACACAAATTAGATCTGATGTTTTTAAGCCAAAAAAAAAAAAAAAACATGGTTGGTTGTATGAGAGGGCTGCTGCTTCCATATGCCCCATGCATGTGGCTAAACCATAGACTGACAGTCAGAAATGCAGAAACTCCTGGCTTGTCACTCACCTCAAGATAGCTTACTGTGCCAGTCTTAGGTCAAATTCCCTTAAACTAACTCAGCTTTTAGCAAGGTCCCAGGTGACTGCTAGAAATATAAAATAATAATAGCAAAATAGTAGATGACAACAGATGAAGACCAAGGTGGCCCTTCGAGTCTGCCTGAGAAGATGGTTAGAGTTTTAAGTGATGTTCCATAAGGGTTACCTTCCCCCCATCATATACTGTCCCCCTCCCCCATCTCTTCTTTGCAATACAAAATTTATTTCCCAAAGTTTTGGTCAGGTTTGCATTGAAATGCAAAGGGAAATTAAAATGCAAGACAGAAAGAAATAAAGGGTAGAAACAATAAATCAGAAAATTTCATTTTATGATGCTATTCTTGACCTACAGTAGACACATTTATAAGGTGAGGAAAGCAACCGTATAGACTTAGCCAGCAAAGCTTGTCTTCCAGTACTCATCGAATGCTCTCACGCATGATTATGTAACTTTCTGCTTCATTGTGTCTGGGAAGAGCCAACTCTCTGGACTTCATGTTATTGCAAAAGTGTGATTAAGCTGTCCATCTTTCTCCAGATTACATACAAAGTTCATCTGCCTAATGCCTTTCTTGCACTAGAATGCACTCCAGTCCAGGCTACAACTCATCTCAATTCCTTCCTGTGATTTATACCCAACTGGGGCATCACCGCTTCTTCAATGATCACCCTGCCTAAGCTGATCCCTCTCTCAGTTCCTCACCATGCACAAGATGCTGTGCTGTCAATTTCTTATTCAAATATTTTAGATGTTTGATGTTCTATATCTCTACCTCATGTTATACTACAATTGTTTATTGTTTCATGTAATTCACTCAGTTTTACTGCTTCATGTAAGCCACTCCAGGCCATGTTGTTTTATATAAACCACTTAGACTTGTAGCTCAGCAGTATATAAACACAGTTAAATAAATAAATAAAATAAAATTTTATTTTCTCATGATCAGGAGTACAAATGTTCTATGGTCTCAGTCTTTTTAAGAACCTTGCATCAAAGTAAAAGATCACAAGGAGAAAGTTAATGCAGGTCATACTATTCAAATCAAATACTGTAATAATTTAAAAAAGCACATTCAACCATACTACAAGAATTCCTACCAACTATTTCAAATAGGTCTTAAAACATGGCTTTTGAGCCTTGCATAGGGAGATCAGTAAGTGCTAGGCACAGGAGTAACCAGAAGGGGCACTATACTTGTGCATTTGTCGAAAGCCAGACGAGATTTTTAATCTAACTTTCTATATACTGATATTTGAATATTTCAACTTTCACTGTTTCTATTCATTTATAATTGCAAGCCATCTTCATATATATAGATATAGATTTGTGTCAGGCAGGGTATCAAATCAAATCAAAATAAATAAATAAATAGTTTTCAAGGTTTCTCCCTAGGGTTTTACGACTGTCCTATATAAAAACACGGCAGGAACCTCTCCTTATTACGGCTCTCTGAGTTTCTTTCTCTCCAGGATGGGATTTGGGCATTCAATGTGAAATAAACTCTGAGGCTCTTTGAGTAATGTCTATTAAGCAGTTAGTACATAAATTAGTGAATAGTAACCATTACAGGGATGGCGTGACAGTTCCTATGAACTAATTCACCGTTTTATGGAGCAGGAACCATGCACAGATAGTGTCTTGGAGTTAATACACAATCACCTACCGCGTGCTGTCACTGCAGCAAACAGCACAGAGGTGGTATGTGCGTCCATGCTGCTAGCAACTTCACTTAAGGATGTGTTTACTAAACGGCATTACTATAGTAACATGGGGTTAGTGCATGGTTTTGGCACCACACTAAAAAGTAGCATGGGGCCCCCATGCTAAAAACCCTACACTACAGGGGCGGGGACTGTGTGGGACATGGGCGTTTGTACCACAGGCATTAGCACATTTCATGCCGGTGGCGCAGGTGCAACTAACGCCACCTCACTGGGTGTCATTAGTTGCTCCTGCAGCTCATGTGTGCATTATTGCCTGGCCTTCCTATGCTAACTGCCAGGGGATAGATGTACACACCCCTTACGGTTAGCTAGAAGCCCCTCACTGACAACACATCCCACGCACGTGCTGGCAGCACAGCGCTTAGTAAATATGCCCCTTACTGTGCGGTTGTGGGCACACGGTAAAGCATCTTTGTGTTTGGGAACATGTTTGTTATGCCCCCACCAGTTAGTACCCAGGTATTACACTTACTGTATGTCAATCTCAGCACCTAATACACGTCAATAAAAGGACCCCGTTGCTTTGCTAGGATCGCAGGTAATCAAAGATTCTTGTGTAAGAGATAAATAATGCCCAGGTAGCGTCAGACAGTTGCATCGCCTGTGCAGGGCAATATACTGTTTGGCCTACTAGAGCAGTTGTAAAACTGTACAGACAAAAAAAGAATCACTACATCTGCGATGCTAAGCTTCGCTGTACGTTTCAGACCTGCTATTCAGCGGCAGCACCCAGCACTGCTCAAGTGGCGAGCTGCTGCTGCTGAGATAAATACCCAGATATTCAATGCCAGGCCATATCCAGCCACCAGCATTGAATACCCGGGTCGGCCAGATAGCAATGAAACTGACCAGGTAGTGGTGATATTCAGCCTAACTTATGCCTCATAGTGATAACTGCTCGGTTATCGCTGGGTGCCACCATCGCTGGGTGAGGAAAGTCCGGGGCGTGCAGCGGTGGTACCCACAGATATTCAGTGGCACTAGTACAGTTAATGCCGCTGAATATCCCTGTCTGCTAACCGCATTAATTGCTTTGAATAACCCCCATTCCTTTTTTGAAGCCAACTTTCAGTGTGGCTTTGTTGCTGTGAGCAGTTTGCAAAATCGCCTCGCCTTCTGCAGAAGAGGGAAACCTAAAACTATAATCTTCTTTGCTATTTAAGTGCTTTGCAGATTCCCCTGACCTTTAGAAAATGTATTCTTTCTCTGCCTTGACCATCCCCTTTAACAGCAGTTGTTGCTGTTCAGCAGCATGGAACCTCAGGGGGTGTGGCTCCATAAAGACCTATTTGCACTGACATGACAGTGATTGGCAAGAGTGTCTGCAAAACAGACCAAACAGGCACCACAATGCACTGATCCTTCAAGAAAAGCCAACGCAGCAGAGTATATTCCCCTATCTATGGTGGTATATAATGTTTTGCTCCACATATCGTAGAATAGTCAGAGAGATTTAAGTTTCCTTGTTCTCAATTCATAAATTATGCACCGTGGAAATCAAAATAACTGTGAATCACAGTACCATAAGGTGGGAGAAGATGGAAATTAACAGTGTTTTCAGAGAGAGAAAGTGTGACGGGCTAAATCTCTTTATGCAGAATTCATTTGTTAGACCCGACATCAGACAGAAAAGTTCAGGAGAGGAAAAAAAGGAAATATTCTAATTCTGGGATCTAGTCCCAAGCCTCGCTTCTGCTCATCAAGCTAGCATTGGGAATGCTACGAAGACAGTGCTCACGGCCCCCTGGGTCACCCCTGGGTCAGGATTCCTGTGATCTAGGGCATGAGGCTGAGGGGCTGTTCTTTCAATGTCTGGACTATATAGGGCATATAAAAGTGGGGTGCAAGCAGAAGGCAACTACAAATGACAGTTCAGGAATCCACAGGACCAGAAGGGGGTCCCTGCAAATGAACTGGAAGAGCAAAAGAGAAAGTGCCAGATTAAAAAAAAAAAAAAAAGAAGAAAAATGGCTGAATTTGGACAATGCCAAACAATAGCACAAATCATCAAGGAGTCAGCCTTAGCTACTTTAATGTCCATTCATCTGACACAAACATCCATAATTCAATCGCCTTTGAAGAACATTGAACCATTCAGTCAGCTTTATGCTCTTAAGGAAATGCACAGCAAAATGATTTTCAGTTTATATATGGAATTTTCAGATATTTTCTCTATTTTTGGATGTTTGCTCTGTTCTCTTCACAACTTTGGTTTAATAAAAAATTTTATCGCTCGTTAGAACTTTATAGATGCCTGTAGATCAGTTGTACCTACATTAACTTTTAGGCTAATATGCATTAAATTGATTTTGTGCTCACTAAATTTTATAAGGCGAACTAATGAACCAAACGCACACTAACGAATGTATTATCCCTACTTACTGTCAGGGCTCAATCTCAGAGAAATGGAAGTTTGAAAACTGCAATGCCAATGGCGAGTGGTGATTGCAGAGAGAGGTCATAGTTTGGGTGTGGTGAGGTGGTTGGTTGGGGAATATATGTTTTCAGAAACTAGGGAAAATACCTAGAAAGTAAGTCTGCAGTTGTAACAAACCTAAAGACCTAAGCTCTGATCCTTCTTCCACCACCTAATGATTGAAGTACAACAAATCACTTGCAATCATACTCTCAAGGTGGGTGAAATGGGAATTTTTAAAATCTGTAAAATTTGAATCTTGATATCCCAGTGGTGACTGCTGTGATTTTATTTAGGAATGCCTCATATTCTAGAGGGGTTTTTTAAAAGGTCTTTTAACGCTTTACCAAGAATGACAATATTTTTAAGGACACCTAGCACATCACAATGCAGCCCAGGACAATGGATTATGGACGAGATGGTTTACAGCAAGCACTGAGAAAACTGGTAAAACAGACATATGTAGAGTCTGTAAGAAAGAGCTGGAAGCAGTGACTCACCTCATAGCTGACTGCAAAGTTCTATCTATCTATCTATTTAACATTTATATAGCGCATCAAACGTACGAAGCGCTGTACATACATGAAGAAGAGACAGTCCCTGCTCATCAGAGCTCCCAATCTAGTCAAGAAGATCACAAAATACAAATACAATCAAGTAAGACAAAGTATAAAATAACAAGAAGAGCAAAAACAAGAATCAAGAACAGAAAGCAATAGAGAAGAGATGGGCTTTCAATCCGGACTTGAAGAGGTCCAAAGAGGGCGCTTTGCACACAGACAGAGGTAGATTGTTCCAGGCAAAGGATGCAGCCAGGTAAAAGGAGCAAAGTCTAGAATTAGCAGTACGAGTGGAGGGCATAGATAGACGAAGGCTGTTTGAAGAGCGAAGAACGCGAGAGGGGATGTAAGGAGAGATAAGAGATGATAGGTAGTGGGGGGGGGGCTGAAGAGTGAATGCATTTATAGGTCAAGAGGAGGAGTTTGAATTGGATCTGGAAGCGGATGGGAAGCCAATGAAGGGACTTCAGAAGAGGAGTGATATGGGAAAAGCGATGCTGATGGAAAATTAGTTGAGCAGCAGAATGTTGAATAGATTGAAGGGGAAGGAGATGGTTCACAGAAAGGCCAGCAAGGAGAATATTGCAGCAATCAAGACGGGAGGTGATTAAGGAGTGGACAATCATTTTAGTAGTGTCATCAGAAAGGAAGGGGCGAATTTTGTTGATGTTATAAAGGAAGAAACGGCAAGTCTTAGCTACGAGTTGGATATGAGTGAAGAAAGAGAGGAGTCAAAGATAACACCCAGGTTACGGGCCGAAGAGACAGGAAGGATTAAAGAGTTATCCACAGAGACTGTGAAAGGGGGTAGAGGAGGGGAGGCATTGGGGAGAAAGATAAGGAGTTCAGTCTTAGCCTTATTTAATTTCAAGCGGCGGTGAGACATCCAAGTAGCAATGTCTGAAAGGCAAACACTGATCTTGTCATGGATTGCTGGAGAGATATCAGGTGAAGAGAGGTAGATTTGAGAGTCATCAGCATAGAGATGGTAATGAAAGCCATGGGAAGAGATAAGAGCACCAAGAGATTGGGTATAGAGAGAGAAGAGGAGCAGTCCCAGGACAGAACACTGGGGAACACCAACTGGGAGTGGGCAGGCAGAGAAGGAGGAGCCACCAGAACGCACACTAAAAGAGCAATGGGAGAGATAAGAGGAGAACCAAGACGGTACAGAGCCTCTAAAGCCGAGTGATGACAGGGTGGCAAGAAGAAGGTTCTGGTCAACAGTGTCAAAAGCAGCAGAGAGATCAAGAAGGATGAGGACAGAATAAAGACCTTTGGATTTTGCTAGGAACAAGTCATTTGATACTTTAGTGAAAGCTGTTTCAGTGAAGTGCAAGGGACAGAAGCCGGACTATAAAGGATCAAGAAGGGCATGAGATGAAAGGAAATCGAGACAGCGAAGGTGGACAGCACGCTCAAGTAGTTTAGAGATAAAGGAAAGGAGAGAGATGTGTCGATAGACAGACAAGGGTGAGGGGTGAGGGGCGAGTGAGGGTTTCTTGAGGAGGGGTGTGACTATGGCATGCTTGAAGTCAGTAGGGAAGGTAGCAGTGAAGAGGGATAGGTTGAGGATATGAGAAATGGAAGGGACAATAGAGGATGAGATGAGGCATAAGAGACAGCTGGGGATGGGGTCGGAGGAGCAGGTGGTGGGTTTGGAGGAAGAAAGAAGGAGTGTTGTTTCATCATCAGAGACCACAGGGAAGGAGGAGAGGGTAGCAGATGTTAGTGGGGAGAGATCGGAGAAAGGTGAGGTAGAAGGGGTAATGGGGCATTGGAGGGTAATCTTATGGATTTTGTCATGGAAGAAATCAGCTAGTGTTTGGGCAGGAAGAGAGGGAGGAATCAGCGGTGGAGGCACATTGAGGAGAGAATTGAGAGTATTAAAGAGATGACGAGGATCAGAGGCGAGAGAGTTAGTCAGATGGGTGAAGTAGGCTTGTTTGGCAAGTGCTATGGCTGATTGGAATGAGAAAAGCATGAATTTAAAGTGAAGAAGGTCAGCACGGCAGCGGGATTTAAGCCAAAGACGCTCAGCGGACCGCATACAGGAATGCAAATATCGGGCAGTGGGTGTGAGCCAGGGCTGGGGAGAAGAATGCCTTACAGAGGGCTAAGGGAGCAATAGCAAGAAAGTTTCTGAATAGATTAGTGGAGACAGGATGAGGCTGAGATGGGGGACGATGAATAAGAAAACTTAAGAGGTGGTGGTCAGATAAGGGAAAGACTGAGTTGCAGAAGTTGGAGGGTGAGCAATTAGAGAAGAAAATCAGGTCAAGGCAGTGACCAAGTTGGTGAGAGGGGGCGGTGGAGCAAAGTTGAAGATTGAATGAGGAGGTAATGGAGAGGAGCTTAAGAGCATGGGGATCAGAGAATTTGTCAACATGAATGTTAAAATCGCCGAGGATAAGAGTAGGGGAAGTTCTGATGGCAGAAAATTTCTATACAAAAAAGTAGCATACCTCATCCATTGGAAACTCTGTAAACACTACAACGTCACTGTGTCTGAAAAGCACTGGGATCATGACCCTAAGAGAATTACAGAGAATGAAGAGGTTATGATTACATGGGATACTCCCATTCTGACTGATAAAAAGCTGGATGCAAGGAAACTGGACATAGTAGTAAAAGAGAACACCAGAACGGCATTGATTATAGAGGTATCAGTCCCAAGTGACTATTCAGTGAAACATGCTGAAAGAGAGAAGATCTTCAAGTACCGAGAAATGCAATCAGAGATCAAGAAAATGTGGCAGAAAGAAACCAACTTATTTCCCATGATGTTGGGTGCAACAGGCTTGATTAAGAATTTCTAAACACACCTTGATAAAGTACCCAAACATATTACATCTTATGAACTCCAGAAGGAGGATCTCTTTGGCTCGATGCAAGAACTACTACAAGCATTTGCGGTAAATTTGAGATATTGACATCATACTCCACATACTCTGGCTTAGGAGTGAGGTTCATGACTGTCATGGAGAATTACGCCGACAGCATGGTGAAGAGGACATGCATTCTAAGGCAGCAACTGCCTCAGCAGGAACTGACCAGCAGGTTTGACCACCTCTGTCCCTCTACTTGTAGGTCTTTGCAGCTGCTCCATAATTGTAAACAAGTATCATATTTGCTCTTTACCATTCCCAGTGGGAGCCCTTTAATCTATGTGAATTCACGCATAGCTTTTTTACATCTTTTGGGCTACGATCCCTAAGATTGATATAGAGTACTTGATCAGTTCTGCAGGCACGATCCAGTATCATGAAAGGTTTTTCTCAGAGTACAAGGCCATTTAGATAATATGCAAATAGTTTCATGGTGATATCTTGTGGTAAAGTCCAAGCAAAATTGCAGACTTCATTGCATAGATAACTACACTGATATGAGGAGTGGCTACATTTTGCAAAATACTCAAGATCTGTGTGATTTTGCACGCATAATTTTGCTATGTCAAAATTCCATCGCCAAGATACTATTGATAAGCAGTCAAGAAATTAATAAATGAAAAAATAGCAAACAGTGGGTACTGTTTACTAAAGGTTTTAATGCACATTAATGAAATTAGCTTGCGTTAAGTGCCCACGGCCCTTTTATTTCTATGGGCACAGCGGAACTTAATGCACATAAATTTTATTAATGTGCATTAATCTTTAGTAAACACACCCCAGTATATGTGAAAAGCCACAAACTATCTGCACACTATTCTCTGATTTCCCCTTCTTTATCACATTCGTAAATATATTTGCTATTAGGGATGTTAAGAGAATAAACATTTTCAGTTTTCATTTGTTTGGCCTTTTTTCCCAATTTTCAAACTTTTTTCAGTTCATTTCAAACATTCATTTTATCAAAACATTTTGAAATACATTATAACTTTTGAACCAGCACTAATCAACTCAACTACATTAATTTATAGGTTAACATGCATTAAATTGATTTAGCATGCACCATATTGTTGGAGGAACACTAACAAACTGAATGCACACTAATGAAAGTTAATCTCTAATCGATATTTATTCCATTGACCTCTTTGGGGCATGTTCACTAAAATGTGGTAGTTTACCCCATATTCAGCCCAAAAACGGCATAGGAGTGGTGCTAAGCCATTTGCTGCAATAGTACTGTATGTGCAGTTACTGCCAACCATTGAAGTGGCATTTCATGCACCCATGCTAATTGCCTCATTGACTGTAAGCATGCACCAATGATGCATGGGATAACTGCAAGGCGCAGTCACTGTCTACACTCCGCCCCAACCCATGCTAACTGGTTAACGTGGGATTTTTTAGTGCAGCTGCATTTTAAGCTCATGCTTACGGCTACTGCAGTGGGCTTGGTACAAAGTAAACCCTGAACTAACCGTTAGTGCGGATTAGTATACATGCCCCTTTGTGTGATCGACCTTGCACGATGAGTGGTACAATGGCAATGACTTATATGGTAACCTATACATTTAGCTCGCTTATATTCTGGAAAATAGCCAACACATGTGAGAGAGAGAACTTCTTAGGGCAGGTGACATATAATATCTGACCATCAAGTGATGAATAAAGTTATGTACTAACCAATAAATGCCTTCTCTGCACAGCAGTTACTAGCAATGTGCATTCAGTAACAAGTATTTTGTTTCTTAAGACACGTTACAAAATTTAGTGCATGTGAAATCTATTCAAATGTATGATAACCTATTAAATAAACACATAGAGGTATGTTTACTAATTGGCAGTAGTGGCTTCTGTGCGATAACAGAGCCGCGGCCCCTTTGATGTCAATGGGGCCGCGGCTCCGTTATCACATGGAAGCTGCTACTGCCGATTAGTAAACATACCCCATAGACTTACTTTGCATGTGCTTGTAATTCAGCCTTTGATGTTATCAATCACACTCTCTTGCTTGACTACTTGCAAGAATGGAAAGGACACGGGCAAGGTCCCGGTGGACGCCGGTAACCTGGGGATCGGCCCGGGTCCGGCGTCCTGCGGCGTGGCTGGGGGGGGGGGGTACGTCACGGGCCAAGGGAGGACGTGCTTGACGCGGCGGCGTCATTTGAATTCATTGGCTCTGCAAGAGCAAGGAGCGGAGCCAATGAAGCGGCCCCTGCACGCCCGAGGCCTTAAAAGGGGGGGGAGTCTGGCGGCTCCCTCCTCTTCAGCGTCGGGCATGCAGAGGGACAGCTTCCCTCCCTCCCTCCCTTTGGTTATATGGTGGAGATGAGGGCGGTTTGGGGTGTCGCAGCTGGGGGGGTGAGGCGGGATCCCGGAGGTCTCCGGGGTCCGGAGCCTTTAGGTCATACTTGGGCGGGGGTGGGGGTGCCCCCGACCCGGATAAGCCCTGCTGGCCTTTGCTAGTCACATGGCGAGGTCGGGGAAAGGGCGGTAGCAAGTTGGCCGGTGCCAGGGCACGGCCGAAGCGGAGGCAAGGTCACCTTGCTAGTCATATGGCGGGTGAGGTTTGGCTCCGCTTTGGGGGATTGTTAAGATTGTTATGTTTGGAATGTTAATTGTTTATGAATATAATAAAGCTGCGACCAGTTGGTTCTTCCACGTTAAGAAGGCTATGAGTGATTTGTAAATGGGGGATAAAGGTGGGGGGGGAGGGGTGGGGTAGTAAAGATGTGTGGCGCAGGGGGGATAGGATGCCGGGTCCGATCTACCAAGGTTATTAGGAATAAAACACGTTGCCCTGAACTGGTTCCATTCCTATTTATCAAGTCGCACTTCCCAGGTCTTTATAGATGGCCACAAATCCATTTTATTTCCTCAGATATATGGTGTACCTCAGGAATCTATCTTTGCCCCCATTCTCTTTAACCTCTTCATATCCCTGCCGGCTCTATTCATCCAATATCTAAACATTAGCTCATATTTCTACACCGACAATATTCAGCTCATTATAGCTCATGAAACCAGGGACCCCCAATTCCAGTCAGAACTCGACTCCAAACTAGTCTATGGTAGACTGACTCCAATCACATAAGATGATTCTCAACCCTAACAAAATGGAGGCACTCTGGATTTCTCATAATTCCAATCACATTCCACAAATTTCTTCTACCCTGATCTTAATTAAGACTTCTATTCCTTCTCTTGGAGTCCTTCTGGATGACCAACTAACATTCCATCCCCTCATTTCAAAAACTGTCTATAGCTCTTTCTTTGCTCTAAGATGGATAAGATCCATTAAACCTTATCTTGATAAAAAAGCTTTACAAATAGTTATTCACTCACTGGCGATAAATAGACTTAATTATTGTAACTCCCTTCTCTTGGGTATATCTCAGGCACAAGCAAAACATCCGCAGCTCATATAGAACACAGCAGTGAGGCTTATCTATAATGCAAAATGAAATTACCATATCACTCCTCTGATCCGTGAGCAACAGTGGCTCCCTATTACTTTTCAAATCCAGTTTAAACTCCTTCTGCTGACACATCAGGCTTACTACACTGGCCTATCTACATCTCATTCCCTACTGTCCTTCCCGTATCCTTCGTTCATCAAATGCCAATCTCTTAGTGATTCCCACAAAATGCACGCTATGCCTACAAGTCTATTGGTTTATTGCCTTCTGTTTGTAAGCTCCTTACCTACGGAACACCATAACCACTGTACCCCATATGGAATCATCCTATACAAAGTTTATATCTGGTCCAAAGACCTTTGAATAAATCTATCCCTCTTTCCTTTCGTTTGACTCCTGAAGCTAGATGCTGATCCTTATTCTCTCCTATTGTTTCTCCTTGCAATTATTTGTTTAATAATTGTTGTTTTGGATCAAAATTGTTGCGCTATTCCTCTGCCCCCTCCCTCAATGTTTCACTGATTGTCCTCTGTCTAGGTCTTGCTTGTCTTTGTAGTTCCTGCAATCAAGACATTTAAGGCCTGATTCTGTGCCCAACGGGACATCCATCCCCGCTATTTGCGCCTTCTCCGGCCACATCTAACTTCCCCACAAGTTGTACGGGGAAGTTAGATGGGGGCGGGGAAGGGGTGGCTCGGGGCCAAAGTCTGGGCGGGCGGTGAACGGTCACCAGCCCTGGACATACAGGGCCGACTCTATTCCACCTCCGAGGTAGAATAACTTCTCTGGACATTTTTTTTTTTGATGGCCTAGGGTGCGGATGGGGCAGGTGGGGCCAGGGTTTATTCCCTGCAGCCCGACCCTGGCCTTAGGAGGCCAGATCGGGGGTTGGACTGCAGGGAATAAACCCTTTTTTGCTGGCAGCCGGTATCATGGCTTTTAAATAGAACTGTAGTGCACCTTACTGTTGAAATGCTAATTTTACTGCACTGAGTTCTCTGGAAACCATTTTGACTGGTAGAAAAACGGTATAAAAAAAGATGTTAAATAAATAAATTAAATAAATAAATAACCCCAGCAATAAAGAGAACCTCCAAACCTGCCCACCCCCATGCTGTACAGAAACAGATACTTCAGCAGGTTTATATCGAACAACATGAAACAATATCAACTAGCCTTCCAAACTGTACATAAGTTTAATCAGTTACTTGTCACATAATGTTAAGCTGTTATTTGTATATTTATTTAACAGTTTTTTTATACTGCTTTACCATTTCAATCAAAGTGGTTTAACACATTGTAACTTCAACTTGGTAATATACATTGATAACAGATTTTTCTGAGGCAATGGAGGGTAGGGTAAAGTGACTTAGCCCAAGGTGACAAGGAGTGCCAGAGGGAATTGAACCCTTGATTGTCTGAGTACTAGGCAGTTGCTCTAACCACCAGGCTACTCCTCCACTATATAAGTTCAAACTGTTCAATGTAATTTCTTACTAACTGTAATACTAAAGCGCTTTGACTGTTATGAATGGTGGTATAAAAACCATGTTAAATAAATAAATACATAATAATACATAATCTTACAGCCTCAACATGTGACGTCTGTTTCACTTCTTCACAACACATTCCCTATTTCAAATTTCAAACTGTAGCATAAACAATTTCAGGTCACTGTTTCTTGTTTCATTCGAAGTTGTTAAAAATTTATTTTTGCCTAGCAGTCAGGTTCAATTTGCTATGATGAACTGACCATTTTTAACCGTTTCCTACAGGGAAATTGACCTTAAAAAGTCATCATGCCTTCTGTGCTCCCTTAATGGGTTTTGAATCATTCATCCAGTTCCATTCAAATGTCTACCCCAGGTAGTACAGCGTCCGTGATCCCTGATTAATGTCCCCCAGATGTGGAATCACTGTTTATTTTCTTTGCCTATAGGGAAACACCTCAGCTCCCTTCAGCTGATATCTCAGGGAGGTCATCGTGCATTGTGAAGTCATCATGCATTGTAATGCCCTCTATTGACATCCCGTATTTTGAAAGCCATCCTGTCATTGGTTAATAGTTGTAACTACATGAAATGTAGGAAACTAGTTATCATAAAATGTTAACACACCTCTTTGCTATTCCGTAAGCATGGTCTTTCAAACTCATCCCAAAATAATCACTACCTCATTTAGCAGAAACTAGACTGCAGAAGCACTAGACTCTTTCTCTGTGACAATCACTCGTTCAATTAGTTCTTCCAGTTTTGCCTCTGACACTCAGGAATGCTGAACAGCAAACCTTTTGTGGGCTCCTTTTAAATAAAGAATTAGAAACATCAAAGAAAGCAAAATTAAATGATGTCCTTCATTGCATCTCTTTTATCTCTATGCTGCAGGTTGCCTTGGAGGTGAGCCACAAACTGTAGCTGAAATTTCTCAGTCTGCCTTCACAAATACAAAGGACTAATTGACTAGTTTATCAGGAAAAAAGCCTGCCTGGTTTGAACAAGGTCATTTCTCAGTTTTGTTACAAAAACAATTCATAAAATCTTGCCCTGCTTGCTTTTTCCTTAAAGGTTTAGAAAGTTGGGGCTCTTCAGCTTGGAAAAGAAAGCTGAGGAGGTCTATAAAATAATGAGTGAAGTGGAACAGTTAAACGTAGATCAGTACTTAACGCCTTCAAAAAATAGAAAGGCTAATGGACACGCAATGAAGCTACAATGTAGCACATTTAAGACTAATCAAAGAAACTCTTTTTTCGCTTAACATGTAATCAAACTCTGAAATTCATTGGCAGAGGATGTAATAAAAGCATCAATAAAGTGGACTGGGGATATCCGCTGCTCACCCCTGGGATAAGCAGCATGGAATCTACCTTTTGGGATCCTGCTAGGTACCTGTGACCTCGATTGACCACTATTAGAAATAGAATACTGGGCTTGATGGATCCAGTACGGTAAATCTTATGTTCTTACGGTGTTTCTGTCCATAGGCTGGACCCAAGGGATCAAAGGGAAAGAGACAGGGAAAGAAATAGAGTGGGCAATTTTAAAAGCCATGTTTGCAAGTAAAACACAGCATCATTCATGAAAATGGGATTTTATAAAATTCCTCACCCTAAATGCAATTTCACACATACACTGACTTGCTGTAAGGAGAGAACATAAGAACATAAGATATGCCATACTGGGTCAGACCAAGGTCCATCAAGCCCAGTATCTTGTTTCCAACAGTGGCCAATCCAGGTCATACGTACCTAGCAGTTTCCCCAAAAGACACAGGTTCCACAATGCTTGTATTGGGTCAAGCATTGATATCCTGGGTCCCTTTTTAATAATGGTTTATGGACCTTTCCTCCAGGAACTTGTCCAAACCTTTTTTAAACCCAGCTACACTAACAGCCTTTACTACATCCTCTGGTAACAAATTCCAGAGTTTGATTACACGTTGAGTGAAAAAATATTTTCTTTTATTAGTCTTAAATCAAATCTCGAAGAATCTATCAAAAACTGGAACAATATAATCTCCAAAGCAGCAGAAAATAACCCAAATCAATCAAACCAAAATATAAACAATAAAATTGAAAAAAGACATACTCCATGGTTTAATACATCTATCAAAACATTAAAAAGACAACTAAGAAAAGAGGAAAGGAAATGGAGACAATCAAAATCATTAATAAATCATGAGAATTACACTAAAACACTACAAATTTATAAACAAACAATAAACAACTCCAAGCAAAATTATTATTCTAATATAATATCAAGAGCCACTAATCGACCAAGAGAACTATTCTGTATAGTACAGAAATTAACAAACAAAACTCTAAATAATGATGAAATATCAATAGATATCTCCCCACAAGAATTAGCTCAATACTATAGCAACAAAACAAACCTACAAATAACACCATCAAATATTACTCAACCACAAATTAAAACACAATTAAAGCAAACTACAGTTGATAACTGGACCAACTTCAACTTAATATCAAAAACTACTCTCAAAACTACAATAACTAACATTAATACAACAACTTCATACCTTGATCCATGCCCAGTTGATTGGATAAAGAAGACTTTCCCAATACTCTCTTCTTTCATTCTACCTTTAGTGAATCTATCCTTGCAAAAAGGCTATTTACCACCATCCCTCAAACATGTTCAAATACGTCCTATACTTAAAAATAACACATTAGATAAACTATCCCCAAAATCTTACAGACCTATATCAAGTATTCCTTTTATGGCTAAACTTATTGAAAAAATTGTACAAATTCAACTACAAGATTTTATTGACACATTAAACATTCTTGATGAACATCAATATGGCTTTAGACCCTTCCATGGAGTAGAAACCTTACTAACGATCCTTTATGACACAATATTAAGAGGTATTGATAATACTAAACAAGCCTTTATTCTTGTTTTCCTTGACATATCAGCTGCCTTTGACAGTGTTGATCACTTAACAATGTTAAACAGACTTCAAAAAATTGGTATAACATCTACTGTTTATAATTGGTTCAAATCCTATCTATCAAACAGAACCCAAAATGTAAGAATCCACACCCAAATATCTAACACCTTCAAACAAACTCAAGGTCTTCCGCAGGGATCTGCTTTATCTGCACTATTATTTAACATTTACTTACAACCAGTTTGTAACATCTTTAAACGCCACAATGTCTTTTATCATATTTACGCCGATGATATAATGTTCTACCTCCCATTTGAAATCCCACACCCACCTCTCCAAAAAATAACAGAATGTTTTAATGAACTAACTGAGTGGCTCAAAGAACAAAATCTACTTATCAACTTATCAACTTATCAATACTCTGGAACAATTTACCTGACAACATTCGCCTACTGTCTGACATAAAAGAATTTAAAAAAAAATTAAAAACTCACTTATTTACATTACACTATAATACACTCCCAAAACAGAATTCTCAAAGGGATACTGGCTAACATTTTATTTTAATATTATATACCCTATTTTCAAAAATAAACGACACTAATACACTAATTTAACCATACTACACACTCATTTACCTGATGATTAATAATTTAACTAGCAATGTATATATGTTCTAATATGTTATACTTGTAATGTTACAATTTTCCTTGTAATTTATAATTATCTGTTCTATGTAAAATGTCCTGGTATATCTCATACCAATTAACCTACTGTTACATGTAAACCGCACTTGAAACATGGGAAAGAGCGGTATATAAATAACTGTTAAATAAATAAATAAATAAATAAATAGTTTACCCTGTAGTTTCATTGCATGCCCCCTAGTCTTTCTATATTCTGATAACATAAACAATCGATCTACCTTTACCCGTTCCACTCCGTTCATTAATTTATAGACTTCTATCATATCTCCCCTCAGCCATCTCTTTTCCAGGTTAAAGAGCCCTAACCTTTTTAGCCTTTCTTCATAGGGGTATCCTTTCATCCCCCTTTACCATTTTGGTGGCTCTTCTCTGAACCTTTTCTAACATAGTAACATAGTAAATGATGGCAGATAAAGACCAGTATGGTCCATCTAGTCTGCCCAGCAATATGGCAGGAGTAGGTGTACCCTTCCCATGTCTTTTAGGGAGTAGGTGCACCCCTACCCATGTCTTTGCTTAGTGGTGCACCCACCAGGAGCTAATAACACTATATCCTTTTTAAGATATGGTGACCAGAATTGCACACAATATTCAAGGTGCGGTCACACCATGGAATGATATAGAGGCCTTATAATATCCTTTGTTTTCTTTTCCATTCCTTTCCTTATGATACCTAGCATTCTATTTGCTCTCTTGGCCGCCGCTGCACACTGGGCAGAGAGTTTTAACATGTTATCCACAATGACGCCTAAATCGTTTTCCTGGGTGGTGGTTCCTAATGTGGAACCTTGCATCGTGTAACCATAGTTTGGGTTGTTCTTCCCTAGGTGCATAACTTTGCACTTGTCCACATTAAATTTCATCTGCGTTCCTGGGAG
The DNA here is from genome assembly GCA_033557465.1 of Ichthyophis bannanicus. Taxonomy (NCBI): domain Eukaryota; kingdom Metazoa; phylum Chordata; class Amphibia; order Gymnophiona; family Ichthyophiidae; genus Ichthyophis; species Ichthyophis bannanicus. Next base: position 108,449,549 of record CM066049.1, on the reverse strand, counting down.
TAGGGTTTGGAATTACGTTCAAGAATTGGGAAATTTTCAAAAATATTTGCATCTTTAACTCAGAATTGAATGTGTGCAGGGACTTTTCTTGGGATAATTCTGAGAGAGGAAGCTTGAACATGGCTCTAAAATTCAGCAAAACCCAAGGAGCAAAAAGCATACACGTGAGTAGTGGTAAAATTATCCCCAAAAAGCATTTCATCAGTAACATAACGAAGAGACTGCAATTGGAATAGATGAACGGAATAATTCAAACAATCCTGGTCTGACTCCATTGCATGCAGGGACCTGTCATAGGGAAAGACATTTCAAGGCTCTGCACATAGCAGAGCAAAACCAGGACTGGATCAGCCTGTTGTGAAAATGAGGAGCCAGTTGTAGCCCTTCTCCTCGGCTTCATTCTCATCAGAGTAGAATCTTACAGAAAATTATGAGATTTGCACGTGAGCCTCCCACTCTGACAGCAAACAAATATATCCAATTTATGCCTTTATTTAAGCAAACTCAGTTATAAACATTGTTGCGCTGGGGCAAGGAAGCATTCTGTATGCAATTAGAGTTTCTAGTACTGTGACATTATTAAACTGCATTGTTATCATATACGGCTAATTAGTTATAAAAATAGATATGTCTGCAAGACAGACTATTATAGTACCATTATCATCCATTAATACACTGGTAATTAATGGGCCTAGAATAGTTTAATGCATCCACTAAGAATGAACTCTTCTTTCATCTACCCCAATGTTCTTCCACTGCCTACATCTGAATAAAATTGAGGACTGTAGCACAATGATCTCTTAAGTTGTGTTTGCAGAGCTGAAGTGCACAGTGAAGGTTTTCTATCCACGAAGATGTCTCCTCAAGGCAGTTTCTCCAAATGGGTCAGTTTTGCATATACGATGACGGTCATGAACCTCACTTCCAAGCCAGGGTATGTGGGGTATGATCTCAGTCTCTCAAATTTACTGCTAAAGCTCAGCATAGTACTTGCATTGTGCCAAAGAGAGTTTCCTTCTGGAGTTCATAAAATGTAGCACATATGGGTAAGTTATCAAGATGTGCATGGACATTCCTCTTTATCAAGCCTGTGGTACTCAACACGATGTTTTCTTTTGAGATGTCGCAGATATTGTTGATACTGTCTCTTGCCTTCTCTCTTCTAAATTTTCCAATGCTGGAGTTTAATAGCCTTTTACTTTATCAATAATAATAATCCCCTGTGAGGCTACAGAATGTAAAAAGATTCTTTTAGACCTGTATACAGTCACTAAATCCCTTCCTCCATGTAATCATTGCTGCAGTTAAAAAAATAATATCCATATTATTTTACCAAGCTATCCTTGTACCAAAATTATGCATCAGTGCAAAGGACTATTAAAATTCTTACATAAGAAAAGGGTGTCTATCATAAATAAAACATTCCTATTCAAAGAACATTTTGGAACCAATACATAACATAACATCAATATTTTTTGTTTTGTATCTTTTTGAGGATTTTTGTCATTTTATCTTGCCATAAAGTATTTTAGCATATACTAAATGGATTTAGTATGCACGACCCAGTTTTAAGACATGCTAAAACGGAATGAAACATCAGTGTTTGTGTCATTTCAAATTGGAAATGATATTACAATGCTGTTTCCCTGTTTTAAAACAGGAGCACAAACCTCTGGCAGGTGTGCCAGGCTGCACAATACATTCAAGCCACTAAATGAACTGAACCCAAGACAATCATTCATACAAATTTCAAGTACGGCGCCTTCTGGAAAAGTCATCACACTTTTGTACATTTTTCACTTTCTAAAAGTATATCTAAAGCCTGAAAACTTAATCATGGAGAAGTGTTTAAAGAAAGTAAAGATAGGAATTTGAAAACTATTGTTAGCAGCACAGCGTCTGCTTTGTATACCATGAGGAGGTCGGGACAATTTCTCCAAATGGGTTAGCTTTGTGCATCCATATATACACAAAAAAAAAAAAAATCCATTGCAACAAAATAACCATAGAAAAACTCTCCTGAGGGCACTTACAATGAAACAATCATTATTATGAGAAAAAGACCTCAGTGTTACTTTGTATCTAGTCCTTCAATACAGCACTGGAGGAAATTCTTTGTCAGAGGGGAATGTGTATTCACACCAACATTATTGATCAGAAAAAACTCCTCATAAAAAGGCATCCACAATAGTATATATAAAAAATCAATAGTCTTCTTTTATCTATCTTATTCCACTGTGTGTTTCTCAACAAATCTTTTTTTTGGGCGTTTTAATTTTTCAATCATGAAACCTACAAAAGCAAAACAGAATCCCAAATTCTGCTGAAGTGGAACCTTGGTATATAAAGAGCATTAGTATCACTTATCTGTAGGAAAGTTGAAATTCTCTAGTCCACAGTGAGAGCTTTTTTTTTTCATCTAAACAGTCAATTAAAGATCTTTGTTTTGCTACGTAGCTGCGTCAGGGGCGTCAGGAGACCTTTTCTATGGTTATTTCATTGCAAGGGAATTTTTTGTGTGTATATTGATTTTTGGTCCCTTTTTGGTATTGTTTAGTTGCTGTTTGCAAATTAGTTTTACACACCCCATGACAGCCATGAGCTTACTTCTAAATTAGGGTATGTGGGGTATGATCTCAATCTCTCAAATTTACTGCTAAAGCTCGGCGCAGTACTTGAATCACACCAAAGAGCACAGGGTTTGGGGGTTTTCTCCTTCCTTGCCAGTTATGTTAAGAAATGCAGCTGGTTAGATAACTCATCTTACAAGTACAAGATTGTGAATATGCCCCTTCTTTGAATTATGGCAATTTATACCATGGCAAAACAAGCTGAAAAGGAAATACTAGAAAAACAGAAGTATTTCCTCAAATGGCCTTGATTTACAAAGCCTTATCCCAATAAACAGAATAAGAAAAAATCCTTAATAAACCAATCCTAGAGTCACATTACCAGGAGATACTGTACAGGGAATAGTGTGACTCCGATTATACCAATGGATTCTGCTAGAAATTTAGTGCAGAAAGTGTCCATATTAAATGATAGATTAAGTCAAACTACCAACTGGCTACGCATGCATTGCTTGAAGTTGCTGTAGTATAGCAGAGGGGGGTCATAAGGTAATATAAAACTGGAGGTAGATGGAGTGGTTGTGGAGTCTTGGGTGTGCAGCTTGATAGCTAGTTACACTTGGTTGGTTCAACAGACTGCAGGAGTGGTAAAGGGGGCATTTGGAGATTTATGGCACCTTAGTAAATTATGCTCTTATTTGGACTGATGGGGGGCTTTCTTATGCTGATGGCTGCCCTGATAATATCCCATGCCAATGATTATTTTAATGGAGTTTACTTTGGTATGCTGCAATATTAGCTGCAGTGGGTTCAGTATGTGCAAAACTAAATGGCCAGACTGATTTATGCAAAGAGTAAATATGAGCATGTGACCCCTCTGCTGCAAGAATTACATTGGTTACCAGGGAAGGTGTTGTGTATGGTGTTTAGGTGTTTGTGAATAGGAGTGCCATTGTTCTTGGCAAATTTATTGCATCCATATAGTTCTACCCATTCCCTGCATGCTGCATTGCAGGTACCCTGTTTTCCACAAATCTGATTAACTACTGCTCAGCAGCGTAGTTTTATGTGTTTTGCACCTGAGTTGTGGAATAGTCTTCCAGTGGAGGTGCAGATAAAAGTACATTTTTTACAGTTTCAGAAAAGGGTAAAGACCTGGCTGTTTGGTGAGGCCTTTGGGAGGTGGGTTGAGGTTCTGGGGTGCTGAGTTGGCATGATAAGGGGTTGTACTGTTATACATATATGTATATATTTTATATTGTTTCTGTATTCTATGGATTTTAATTGTAAGCTGTTTTAGGGTGTTTATTGATCATAAGCAGGACATCAAGAGCTAGTAATGAATACAAAAATATGGTTATTTATTTATTTCTCTTATATACCGCGCTCTTCAACATCAGTCCGGTTTACATGGAACATTTATGTTTTACGGTGGGTTAACTGTAAAAATACAGATAACAGGTAGCTCAACTTGGATAGTCAAAATTAACTATTTACACATATTTAAACATAGTAGTATTTACAAATTATACATCATTTGAGAGAAAATAACATTGGACATGGAGCTTATTTGTGGGAAGGTCGGGATGCTATATAGCAAACTGCTATATTTTGTCAATGGATATGCCAGATGTACATTTCATTTCCCACCTTCTGCAATAACTGCATCCTATCTTTCTGAAACTCAATATGTATGGAAGTAGCTACCAAAATGATGTCATTGCAGGAGAGAAACAGAGAAACATGGTGTCGTACCCAATCTGCCCTTCCATTTCAACTACTAAGCTTTACAGTCCTCTGTATCCTCTGTATTTGTCCCTTGATGTCTTGAATTCAGACATAGTTCTCGTCTCTACCACCTCCACTGGGACAATTCCATGCATCTACCACTCTTTCCATAAAGAAATATTTCCTTGGATTACTCCTGAGTCTATCCCCTTTCACCTTCATCCTAGAATCTTTTGAACCTAGGTTTTAGCTGAGCTGATTTCTTTTGTAGGGAGTGGGAAGGAGACTTGGGAAGGGGAGTGGTTGTGATGTATTGGATTAATTTAGGTGTACCGCATAGTGATTTATAAATGTAAATGAATGAATAAATAAATAAATAAATAAATACATTTTAAAATTCTGTCCAAGCTATATGGAGAGAAGGAGCAGGCTGAGAATTATGCAAATCATGCTTTAAATTCCACTAACGTTCCTTGAGATTTTGGGCAGGTCATTTCACTCTCTGCTGCTTCAGGTACAATCTTAAGCCTCTATTTACTAAACTCCATTATTTGCCAATTAATGTGTTCACTGGCAATAATGTACAGTTTGCATACATAATGAGCTTGCAAAGCAGCTCACTGTTCAGCGACATGAAAGGGTGTGGCAAACATTTGCAAGCTATGTTATCCAATGAGAGTTATCATCTCAAGAGATGCTGTAAAGTTTCCTCTAGGAGCATCGGCCCACTAACTTGTGAGTCAATGCTCCTAAGAAGCAAGTTAAAGGGACCTGCATGGTGGAAAATATTAACCTCCACCCCTCCCCCATCCATTGAAAACTTGTATGTGCCCCTCTGTACCATCCTTTAATCCCTCAATCCCTTCCCAATGTCTACCGGAGTCTCTGTGGTAGATATTGAACTGACAGGAGCTATCCCCAAACACTCTTGGCATGGCAACTCACTACATAGAAATAGCAGAGTGCTCACTTATTTGGCAATCTTCATGTTGTAGTACTGCAAGACTGCCACTAGGGAGCAGTGGCCACCATTTCTACAGAGGGAGGCACCAGGGATCACCCTGTCCCCCAACTACTCAGCAGGGATGAGGGAGTGGATACAGTAGGACCACTTTCAATTTTTACAGAGGATCAAGGATTGGGGAGGTGGGGAGATATTTTTGTTTCATTATCAGCCCAGCTGTCTAGAAGATAATGGGCCCAACTTGGCCCACTATCTTTGCTTTGCTGCAGCCTGAAACATGTGATATTCCTGAGGTATTGAGGCTTAGTGAATCATGCAGTAAGTTCTCCTGAGATAAACAGAGCTCAAACACAGTATTTTACCATGGGTTAGTGCAGTGGTCCTCAACCCAGTCTTCTGGGAAACCCAGGCCAGTCAGGTTTTCAGGATATCCATAATGAATATGCATGAGATAGATCTGCGTGCACTGCTTCTATCATATGCGGCTCTATCTCATGCATATTCATTGTGGATATCCAGAAAGCCTTACTGGCCTGGGGGTCCCAGAGGACTGGGTTGAGAACCACTGGGTTAGTGAATGGGGCTCTGAAATTGTTATTCTTCTTAGCAAGGTCATAATTACTGTACCTGAATTTATAACTCACCCTGACTCAGATATGGAAATTTGAGTAGTTAAATCTAAAATCCAAACGATAATGATGGATATCTCAATTATCAGGCACCAAAGAGTTAAACTCATTCTGGCTTGCATGACTCCCAGCCCAGGTAAGCTGGAATCTATAGGCCTTCCCAGTAGAACTGCTTAACACAGAGCTGTAACTCAGCCTTTTATCACACTGAGCATGCAAATATATCTGTGTCGTTCTAGCCTTCCACCCACTCTATGATGCTCCCAGCCCTCTTTCTCCCTCCCCCCTCTATTTAACTGAATTTTATATCCCATTATTCTACAAGGCATAACGGTTTACATAGAACAGAACAAAATGGTTTGCAGAGAACAAGTCGATAACGGTACAGATAACTTTATAGAACAGTGGAACCCCGCAATCTAGATGGTGTCAGGTGAGTACCATTTATATCTGTCACCTCATTCTTGTATACTAGTCATTTGTTCACCTCAAAGTTACTCTTGGCTACTACTCTGTTTTCTACCCCTAGCTATAGCTCCGGCTTGACATATTATATACAACAATGCATTGGCAAACCCAACCAGCTCTGGTCCCTTCAATGAAACATACATTATATAGTGACCTCTGCTGGATATTTATTTATTTAATGCTTTTATATACCGCGCTCTTTAAAATCAGTGCGGTTTACAGATAACATTTTGTACAGAGTAGGAAGAGCCTGCTCTGCACTTACATCGAACGGGTAGAACAACTTGGATTCAGAACAGGGTAACTATATACAGGCTATTTACAGTCTAGACAGGAAGTCATACAGGCTATTCACAGTCAAGACAGGAAATCACTATGCAGTTGTAATGATATGGCTTACCCTGGGAGCTGTGTACAGTGATGTGATTTATTTACTGGGTTGTCTTGTTTTTTTTGCAGTTAGATTGTAGGGTTGTGTCAGGTGGGGGACGTGCTGTTGGCCTGGGCGTAATGTAGGAGAAAAAGGTGGTGCTTTAGTGACTTTCTGAATTGGGCAAGGTCGGTGATCATGCGGATGGTCACTGGGAGCTCGTTCCAGCAGGTAGGTGCGCAGAACATGAAAGCTCTGTTTTTTGTTGCCTGAGTGCATTTTGTTACTTCGCTGGGGGTTACTAGTGTGTTGGTGGCAAAGGATCTTCTTGCTCTAGTTGCAGGTGTGGGGTCGATAAGATTCGTCAAGGAGCTAGCGGTTGTTTTGTTGATGGCCTTGAATGTTAACAGTACTGCTTTGTAGATGAGTCGGCAGTAGATTGGTAGCCAGTGCAGGTCTTTCAGGATTGGAGTAATGTGGTCCCTTCTAGAGGCCCTGTATAGGAAGTGGGCAGCAGCGTTCATTGCTAACTGTAGTGGGTTTAGTGTGTTCTTAGGGAGTCCATGAAGGATCACATTGGCGTAGTCGAAGTGGGGGGTTACTAGTGCCTGGAAAACTGTTCAGAAGTCATCTGGTTGTAGCAGGGGTCAAAGATGTCAAATTGTCCTCATCTTGTGGTAGATTTTCTTGATGGTGTTGCCTATGTGCGCTTTCAAGTTGAGGTGCTGGTCGAGCGTGACTCCTAGGTAGCGGATGGTGGATCGACTCGGGAGCTCGGCGTCTCTCATTTTTAATGTTGCCGGTGGGGAGATAGATAGATAGATAGAATCATAATAATTTGAACCTGGGGTTCCATGTGATTTCTTAGGGTTATATCCCATTAGTTTATCTACCAGGTAAAGGGGAAATCATACAGTAAAAAAAGCTCCAGTTAAGTGTCAATGAAAATCACAGGGATGGTATCTAATCTCCAGTCCAAAAGTCACAAAGAAGCTGGATTTCCTGATACCTGCAATGAAAATGTATGAGATTTGTGCATTAAGGACAATTCAAGTGCTTGACAAATTTGAATATTTTGATAAGCCTGAAAACTGGAACTGACTGCAATGCTGAAAATGTTGAGGGTGCCTCAATTCTGGATCTCCCCCACTGACACAGTGATGGTTGGTTGGTGTCAGATCAGGGTCCCAAAAATCTAGAAGTCAAAGAAAAAGAAGAAGTTCAACCTTGCCCCCTCTTCCAAGAAAAAAAAAAGGACATTTCACTTTGTTAACATTAAAGTATGTAGAAAATTAGAAAGTAATGAATGTAATCATATCGATAACAGAAATCATTTTTCTCTCTAGGTCACTTTCTCACCTGAATTGCATTAAATGGCTATTCATCTTGATTTGATCTGAAAGTGTAATTAAGCAACTGCTGGTAGTTACCTTGGTGACATTCAAATACCCATTCCCCTACTCAGCTGTCAGCGGTATTTTATAATGCCGTAAACTATATACTGGAATAAGTCTATTGCCCAGGAAACAGTTTCTATGACAACTGCTGTACATGGATTGAGGAGATGCCTGAGCTCCTCAAATGTCAAACAAGTAGCTATGTGTCAGTGGAGAACAGAGCATTCCCATTGTTGGATTTGATTTTCAGATTCTGATGGAACAGTGCTTTGGTTAGATCATGAATATGCTGTTCCCTACGTCTTCATGTGAGAAAAGACACGGCATGATTTCACCAGTTGAGGTTTTGAGCAGCTAGAGGATCATGAGCCATCTTCAGAGATGGTTCATGATCCACTAGCTGATTCTGACTTTTTTTTAGGTAGGTTTCACTCGATGGCGCCTATAGAAGAGAATCTATTCGTCTGTTTGTCCATCCATCTATCCATTCATATAGATTTATTTGCATATGCACAAAGAAACCTATGCATAAAACAGAGCAGGAAATGGGAGGCGGAAGCAAGTCACAGTAAAAGGTGAAAGGAAACTTGAGGAAGGAGCAAGAGAGGGAAAGGGAAAGGAAATGAATGTGAGGGAAGAGGGGGTGAAGGAGGGGAAAGAGATGAGTAGGAAGAATGGAAGAGGGAGGGGGAGTGGAAGAGTGAGGGAGCATGCATTGGGGAAGGAAAAGGAGAAAGAGAATGTGAGAATGGAAGAGGGAGGGGGAGTGGAAGAGTGAGGGAGCATGCATTGGGGAAGGAAAAGGAGAAAGAGAATGTGAGAATGGAAGAGGGAGGAGGGAGTGGAGGAGGGAGGGAGGAAAAGGAGAAAGAGAATGTGAGAAGGGAGCAGGGATGAGAATATTCCAAATCACACATCCCCACAGCTCAACACTTCCAAAATCCATCACAGTCACACTCCCTTCATTCCACCACCACACACCTCTCCACCCACACTTCATCTCACAAAGCTCCCCAACTCCCAACGTCTCTCACGCAACACCTAACTCTCCCCACGGATATATAGCTACACTCTCTCCACAGAACACATTACACACCAAACCACTCATAGACATACACAATTCACATACCCTACCAGTCACAACACTCAGCACTCATATACTTTTCCCATCCACTCAACCACCCAGCCCCTGCCACTCTACCAAACCATGCTTTAGTATTTCCCTCCCCAATTAGTCCTAAATCTGTGAATAGAGGATGGGGAAACATGTCATTGTATCATGCTCTAAAGAGATAATTTTATAAAGCGGAGCCCTCTTTGAGTGAAAGTAGGCCTCTAAAATTGATTATTTTTGTGCTGAAATGGCCTCATAAAATAGCACCCAGCATAAAAATATACATGCCGATTTGATGGTAAACATCTTCCTTGTGGGCATGCATGTATGAGCAGAGCTTAGACGGAGCATAGGCAGAATGCACAAGTAGATGCAGAGATTACAAAATTCTTAACCCGAGTACATATGTGAGAAACGATTATTTGCACCTGCCTGCACACAGGTATAAGTCATTGAGTCTACATGCAAGGCATATTTCTGCCACTTATTCTAGTATTTTATAAAGAAAAGTAGGCGCCTACTTTCCTTTATCAAATAGTGCCTAAGTAGGTGCATTTTGACCTTAAACTAGGTGACCCCTTATAAACCTGTGCCTTCTATATACATAACCCCAGTAACCTGTTATTGAAGAGGCTCTATACCAGGGATATCAAATTGCAGTTCTTGAGGACCAGTTTCAGGATATCCACAATGAAAATGTAAGAGATCTAGCTGCCTATTTTTTGAGGCAGTACATATTGAAACAAGGGTCAACGAATAAGCTATTGGTGATACCTTTCCACTGGTCTCACTTAATACATTTGTGACTAGTTTTTGAGAGTTATCATCTCTCATCAGGTCAGTGAAGATAAAGCCCAGTCACATTGGGTGTGAATAATACAGGATAATCCAGGTCTTAGGCTGTTTGCATAGGTCACTATAGCTCAGTAAAGGAAAGGGAAGATGGACCTGATAGAGTTGATGAGCCAGTAAAACGTTGCAGAATGAAAGGTATGCCAGCACGTATCCCAGGACCATACATTCCAAATAAAAATTCCTATTCATGCTTCCCTACAAATGTAGTATATTGAATCCATTGCAAAAGATGTGGAACAAGCCAACCCTTAAGGATAAGAGTCAATCTATATAAACATAAAATATTACAGAGAAAATGGCATGACAACTCCATAAGTGAATACTTTGCAAAGGAAGACTTAAAGAGAACTTTAGCAATATGCAAGAACAGAAAAATTTTAAAGTAGGATGATAAAACTATTTGAAACAAACACAAAAGGATTTAAATGCATATCAACTTTCTTACCCATATCAGAGAGAGAGCCTTTCAGGTGTAAAATTTTACTCTCTCATGACCTTCCCTTTACTGAACCACAATAGCATACACTAGGCCTTTTCAGTGACTCGATGTTCAGTAACTCTGGTAACCCGGAAGCCCTCCTCGCCTCCGTCCACCTCATTACACAGCCCCACGAGTACCTCAACCCCCCCCCCCCCAACAAAATCACAAACAACTGTATTTGGTACAAACATTTTGGTCGCAGCTTTATTTACAACTTGTAAACCGCCCAAAGGGCCTGAATAACCGTTAACATAACCCAGCCCCGCACCCCATTACCGGAGGATGGCCCCCCACCCGCCCACCGAGTAGCCAGGCGGAGCATCCTCCTCCCCCCCAAACCCCGCCGCCTGCCTCGCCATCCTAGTAGCAAAGGCCGGCTCCCACCCCCCCGCTACCGGGTCGAGACCCCCAACCGGGCTGTCTCGCCCCACCCCCAAGGAGCATTTCGCCCCCCACTGCTCATAACCAGGTCAAGCCCGCGCCGCTCCTGCGAGCGCAGGCTCTGTACCCCCACCCCCCCCAGCGGCGGCAACTTCACCCCCCCCTCAAAAAGGGGGCGGGTGGGCGGGAACACGACCGGATTCCCGAGGAGCCGCGGCCCGCCGAAGCCGGCCCCGCGGCGCCGCGCCGGCACAGCGCCGGCCCCCCCCGCCGACCGCCGGCCAATGAAATCGCTCCGACGTTGTGACGGAGCGATTTCAAATGCCGCGCTCGCCGTTCCCTCTCAACCCTCCCCCTCCCCCCCACCCCCTAGCAACCAAGCACGCTGGAGGCCGAGGCCGGGCCCGGGCCCAGGTTACTGACGGCCGCGGGACCCAGCCCGCGGCCTCGAGCATTAACTCTGGTAACCCGGAAGCCCTCCTCGCCTCCGTCCACCTCATTACACAGCCCCACGAGTACCTCAACCCCCCCCCCCCCAACAAAATCACAAACAACTGTATTTGGTACAAACATTTTGGTCGCAGCTTTATTTACAACTTGTAAACCGCCCAAAGGGCCTGAATAACCGTTAACATAACCCAGCCCCGCACCCCTTTACCGGAGGATGCCCCCCCACCCGCCATCCTAGTAGCAAGGCGGAGCATCCTCCTCCCCCCCAAACCCCGCCGCCTGCCTCGCCATCCTAGTAGCAAAGGCCGGCTCCCACCCCCCCGCTACCGGGTCGAGACCCCCAACCGGGCTGTCTCGCCCCACCCCCAAGGAGCATTTCGCCCCCCACTGCTCATAACCAGGTCAAGCCCGCGCCGCTCCTGCGAGCGCAGGCTCTGTACCCCGCCAACGGTGCGAGGTATGAAACTATCCTCGCACCGCCCCCCCCATAAAGCTGCGACCAATCAGTTCCAAAGCTTCTTGCCAATCATTGAGCAATAAGTCCTGGTCAACCGGGGACAAGTGTACCCCGTCGGTACGATACAGTCCAGCGCACCGGGGGTCCGCCCAAGGGTGCTGGACCTGCCACCCGCCAGCCTGCTGCAACCACCGGCCGATCTGCCTGTTGATCTTGGCTAGCCCTCTAGACCACCGCCGCTGCGACAAGCAGGCCGGCCGCGGGATGATGTCCGACCACACAATCGCCAAGTCCGGCCACTGCTCCTGCAGCGCCCGCAGATCCCGTTGTACAGCACGAATAAGTTGCCGGCACGTCCACCCGGAAAGATCATTGCCTCCCAGGTGTATCAGAAGACCCAACGGCAGCTGCCGCCTCTCCGCGTGCTCTCGAACCACTGGAAGTAGCTGCCCCCAACGCATGCCCCGCTGGCCGAGCCACACCAGCCGGAAATTACAGGACACCAAGCCCAGGTGTAGACCCAGCGGACGAGTTGATGCTCTGCGTTCCGCCCAATAGACGAAGGAATGACCCAGAAGCCACCATACGCCTGGCGGGCCCCGTGCAGCACTCCATGCCGGCACGCTTGGCTGAACACCTGGAAAAGAAACACAGCATTAATACCCCCCCCCACACCCCCCCCCCCGACACCCCTGCAGTTACAACTGTTCTGGGCGCACATAGCCCGTGTAAGCCCTGGAGCTCCAACGCCCGATGCGTTGAATCACCTCACCCCCGAGGCCCGCGGCCGCGGCACTGGTCGCCGCACCTATCCAAAAGGAATGAGAAGCGTACCCACGCTCGTCCACGCCCAACCGCCTCAAGGCCAGGCGGAAGACCGCCGTGAATTGAAACTGGGTGACGGCCGAACCGTCCTCATGACAAAAGAAACAGCCAGCCCCAACCCGACGCTGACGCCGGTACATCAACAAGTTCTGCACCGGACAAGATTCCAGACCAGGGATAGCCCGCATCAGCACCCACCGACCCCGCCCCTGCGGGTCAGTTTTTGAGCGATCCAGAAATATCCGAACCAACTGTTCCTGCAGGTCCACCTGATGCTCCTGCAACCCTCCCCGACCCCTCCGCCCGCCCGCCTGGGGGACCAGTTCACTAACTCTAAAGGCCCCAAAGAATGCTGTGACAAACAACGCCCGGAACAGGACGGCCTCCAACGCGGAAGCCGCAACCTCGGGCAGGACACCCCAAATCTGCAGCAGCAAGTCATGCGACACGGGACGGCGCCAATCTGAGGCAGGGGGCTGCACTCGAGCCCAACCGGCTAGGAGCCACTTCACTACGTACGAAGTGCCCGGATTGCCCCAACCCGCCACCCTGCAAAAGAAGGAGAAACCGACCAAAGCCGCCCGTGCCGCTGACCGGGACCAACCAGACTCCTTTGCCCAGACTATGAAAGACCCTGCCAAGAGGTCCCCGACGCTGCCACCCCTCCAGCCCCTTCCCCACAGAAACTCACGAACCCATGCATACCCCCGCAGATAGGCTTTCCACGTACCTGGACCCAGGGAAGAACGCAGCAACGAGATCATTCCGGCGTCCCAAGCTGCCAAAGGTGCTCCGGCACTACCGCCGCGGTCTCGTCCGCCCCCGGTGCCAATTCCCGAAAACCGCTCCCACTGGAAACGAGACAAAGCATCAGCAATCCCATTCTGAACGCCCGGCACATGACGAGCCCGAGCCGTGATATTAAGACGAAGACAAGCCAGCACAAACACCCGCTTCAACGCTGCTACCCGTGGACACTTGGGAGAATGGCGATTAATGACCTGCACCACCGCAGCGTTATCACACCAGAAAACAACCCGCCTATCCCGTAACCTCTCCGGCCACAGCCATAAGGCCACCACAATCGGAAATAATTCGAGGAACGTCACGTTGCGCGTCAAACCACCCAAACACCACGATGCGGGCCACGGCACCGCACACCACGCGCCCTGGAAGTACAATCCCATGCCCGAACCACCGGCGGCATCTGAAAACAATTCCAGATCCCGGTTGGAAATCTCCCTGGACTGTAACAACGAGCAACCATTGTAGTCCGCCAGGAACGCATCCCACACGCGCAGATTGGCTCGCATCCCCGCAGTGACTCGGATGCGATGATGCCCACATCGGACCCCGGCCATCGCCAAAGATAATCTTCGCGCAAAGGGCCGCCCCATAGCAATGACCCGACATGCAAAATTCAGGTGACCAACTAAACTTTGAAGCTCGGTCAAAGTCACCTTCGCAGCGGAACCAACCGCCGCCACCAAGATCCGCAGCCGCTCTACCTTATCCGCAGGCAACCGGACCACAAACTCCATCGAATCAATCTCTATCCCCAGAAAGGAGATACGAGTCACCGGTCCGACCGTCTTGCCCTCTGCCAACGGGATGCCAAAATCAGCCGCCAAGCCCTGGAAAAGCCCCAGCAAAGATCCGCACACGTCGGACTGGGCTGGCCCGACGAACAAGAAGTCATCAAGATAATGCACTATAGTCCGCCACCCAGACATCCGCACCAGCACCCAATGCAAGAAAGAGCTAAAGGCTTCAAAGTAGGCGCACGAAATCGCACAGCCCATGGGCATGCATTTGTCATAGTAGTACTGATTGTCAAAACGAAATCCGAGCAAGGGGAAAGCGGACGGGTGCACCGGCAGGAGACGAAAGGCTGACTCAATGTCCACCTTCGCCAACAGGGCCCCTTTCCCACATTGTCGCACCAGCTCCAATGCCTCATCAAAGGACGCATATCGCACAGAGCACAGCTCACACGGGATATGGTCGTTCACCGAAGCACCGAGGGGGCAAGAAAGATTATGGATCAGCCGATACCGCCCCGGCTCCTTCTTCGGGATGACCCCCAGCGGCGATACGATAAAAGGCGAGAAGGGGGGCCATTCAAACGGCCCAGCCACTCTGCCCAGTGCACGCTCCGCCGCAATCTTTCCCCGGGCCACCTCCCCCAACCGCCTCACCGATACCGCATTCCCCCTTTCCAACCCCTGAACCGCCCCCCGCACTGGGATACGAAAGCCCTCGGAAAACCCTGCCCATAACATCGCCCCCGCCTTGCCATGTCTGGTAGCCGCATAAAGATCCAGCCACGGCTGCAGCGCCAGCCTCTTAATGGGGGTAGGCGCTAGCCCCTCCGCATTCCCGTCACTTACTGGCAGCCACCGTCCCAGGCACCGCTCTGCGGCTGCACTTGACGGCCGAGTGACCGGCGCCGCAAAGCGAACAGGCGTGCCGGAACTTACAGTCCGGGAAGGGGCAGGACGTTTTATTGAAGCGCCAGCACAGGTCCCCGCCGGGACCGCTCGCCCCTGTTCTGCTCGTCTCGGGCCCCGGGCCCGCTGGCCGAAAGGGCCGCTGGCCGACCGGAGCCGCCGTACCCGTCGCCTTACCCGGACCCGGACCCCCCCCCCCATACCGCCCCTTTTTGCCGACATTTGCGTGAGCCAAAGGTTGATATCCTTCATTCCCCACGTCAACTGCCTGTTCTCCTCCATCCTGTCGCGGAACTCCTCATCATAATTGAGCCAGGCCCAACCTTCGTGCACCTGGGAAGCCGACAAGATGGCATCAGCGTAAGCCAGAAGCTCGCCGTAACAACTCGGGTCCTCATGGCCCCATACACTCGCCAGCCACAAAAAAGCCCGCGTCCAATTCAACGTGTTCCGTGACACCTTCCGTACCCTCCCCGCTTTCTCGTCCTCTTTACGCTTCTTGCGACTCTCCCCTGAACGTTTTCTCCCCTCCAACAACCGGAAAATATCCAGGTAACGCCGCTTTACTATCCGCCTCCGCAACTTGCGCGGAACACCCTCCCACAATTCCGCGCAACGGACCACCGCGGACCCCGCCCCCTCGTACCCCGCCCCCGCTTGCGGGACAACCGTGGAGTCAGCCGAGGAAGTGGCGGAGGACCCGGACGACGAGGAGGAAGACGACGAGCTCCTCCGCCGACGCCGTCGGTGCTTCCGCTTCGCCTTGGCTTTCCGTGCCGGCGGAGCACACTCGCTCGGCACCACCACCACCCCACCTCCCCCCACCGCAACCCCCGAGCACTCACCTGCCGTCAACTGCGCCGCCGTCGCCTGCGCCTCCGAAGTGGACTCCGTCTGCTCCACCGAAGACTGGCCCAGCTGGCTAGCAGTCGAAGACATCACAGTGGATCCCACAGCCGCCGCTGAGGACCCACTCGGAGGAACCGGAGCCGACCCCGACACCTGCAACGAGAGAGGAGAGCCAACACACGGGGAGCCTACACCCGGGGAAGGCGGAAAGCCCGTCCCCGGAGGCGCCCACCCATACGGCCCCATCCCCCACCCAACACCCCGTCCCTGCGCCCCTCCAGAGGATCCTAACCCCCCGGCCGCCCAGTCTGCCGCCCCCCAGGGGGGCTGCCCAACAGCCGGAAGCCCGGCACCCCAATGGTTCCCGCCCCACCCCACCCCCCAGGCCGGAGCTTGCCCAGGTACCGGGGACCAAGCCGGCCACCCTCCCCCATGCAAACCGGCCCCCCCCAACCCATAGGTAGGGGCCCAGAAGCCCCAGCTGCTGCCTGCCCCCATCCAGGCCCCCCCCTCCTGTACCATCCACCCCATCTCCCACCCCCCCGTGAGACAAGCTCGCAGCAACCACCCCCCCTTCAGTCACTCCCCCCCCCAACGACCCATCCACATCCACCATTCCTGGGCCAACGCCCACCCCCAGGGGGCTCCCCACCTCCCCAGGACCATTGAGACCACCTACAGGGGCAGTGAGAGCTCCCCGCTTCCCGGCCCCGACCCGCCGCTTAGCCGCCTTCCTACTACCCCCCCCCGCACTACTCCTCGACCCGCTCCGGTGCCTGGCGCCGCCCCTGCCCCGCGGGATCCCCGCGGAGTACCCCCAGCCCGTGCCCCCGACGTCCTCCTGGCTCTGCTGGAGCCAGCCATGATAGGGCTACCCTACTCTGCGTCACCCCCCCACTGGTATCCTTCCCTTTCTTCTTATTTTATCTTGCTGCGTTTTTTTTTTGTTGTTTTTTTTTTTAACCAGCCCCCCTTCCTCGATGCGCCCCCCCTCCCCGAAAGCCCCTACCCCGCGACCCCAGAATCCCCCCCCACCGAACCCAACTCACCCGGACCCTCACCGCCCGGAAAAACACGACCGGATTCCCGAGGAGCCGCGGCCAGAAGAAGACGGCCACGCGGCTCCTCGCCGGCACAGCGCCGCCCCCCCGCCAATGAAATCGCTCCGACGTTGTGACGGAGCGAATTAAAATGCCGCGCTCGCCGGTCCCTCTCAACCCCCCCCCTCCCCCCCCCCCCCCTCGCAACCAAGCACGCTGGAGGCCGAGGCCGGGCCCGGGCCCAGGTTACTGACGGCCGCGGGACCCGGCCCGCGGCCTCGAGCATAATCCATTATTGGCTACAACTTGTTTGATTCTTGTTTCTACCTATCCAAGTGAACTAACGCAGCAACCACAATTCCTATTCATAGCTCATGAGGCTTGCAATGACACCCCCTCCTCTGTATCCAAATACTTGCTAAGGACCCAAGTTAGCTATCTCTATGCCAATTTTACAGCTATAGGGACGTTCCTGTGATTGTAGAAACTCTATCAAGAGGGCTTTTGGTTTTAGAAAGTGGATTTTGGAACAAACTGAAACGAGATCATTTACTCATATGGATGCTACTTTTTTTTTTTGACCTGACAGTTCTCCCCTATTTCTTTGGGTTTTCAGCTCAATAGGAACCAGGGTTGTGATCCTGGTGCTGTTAGCTTTCATTTAAAAGTTTTGGCTCCCTATTTAATGCCTCTCTTTATTCCATTCCATTTTGTTACCACTTCTCGCTGTTCTGTGCCTTTGAGTCGATGCCCAACCTGGATTGTCTTGGCAAGGTAGGATCAGAAGTAGACTGCCAGCAGGCTGGGCCCATCTATTAGGCAAACCAGGTGGCCGCTTAGGGCAGCAGCCTCTGGGTGATGGCAACAAGCAGGGCATTCAAAACTAAACAACAGATTCTGATAGCTTGGGCCAGCCCTAATTGCCAGGTCTTTCCTCTGCATAGTAAGCCTACAGCACCTGGTGTTTCAAGGTGGTTATCCATCCAAGTGCTAGCCAGGCACAACCCTACTTAGCTTCTGAGATCAGACAAGAATGGGCTCATTCAGTATGGCATGGTGGTAGTTAAGAAGTCTGAATTACTGTACGTGCTTGTAACTATTTCTAGCTTGCCATTTGCAGTATGAATGTGGTGAACAGATTTATTTATTTAACATTTCTTATATACCACCTTTCATGATATCAAGGTGGTTTACATTGAACAGGGCATTATAACTTGGAGAACTATTTTACAGGGAACATAGGCAATGGAGGGTTAAGTGGTTTGCCCAAGACCACAAGGAGCACCTGTGGGACTAGAAACCCCAGTCCTTCCAGCCCAAAGTTGCTGTCCTCTAGTGGGATTTGAACCCCTGACCGTCCAGCCTGAGGTACCTTGCCCCAACCACTAGCCACTCCTCCCTCAGATAACTTCACAAGCATTTAACTCCAACACAAAATCACAATAGAGGTATTCTTAATTTACACTGATGGAAGGAGATCCACAAAGTTCAAGGTGCTTTGTAATGGGAGTTGGAAATCTGGGGGTTAGTTTACTAAACCACGTTAGGTGTTTGCGGCTAATGCACCAAAAAAGTGCAACTAGAAATGGTTAGCTGCCAGTCATGTATTAGCTGTTGGGGGCATGCACGGCTGTTCCACAGCAAATGCAGAAAGCACAGTCAGGCAGCATCATGGATGTAGCTATCACCACCCACTGAGGTGGCATTAGCTGCACCCATGCTGCCTGCAAATCCAATGGTTGCCACATGCTGTTGAGGCTCGTGATAACTGCACATTGCAGACACACTCACTTTCCGCCCTAATCCCACCCAGTCCTGCAGAAAACACACTTTCGGCAAATAGCACAGAAAATTACTGCGTTAACTGCAGTTGCCCCACATTAATTGGCGCCTCATCTAGAGAGTGTGCCATCTGCTGCATTAGCAGCTAACGGTGTTTAATAAACTGACCCCTGGAATTCAAAATACTATCCCAGAACTTTTTTCAATCTATTGAGTAGAGGGAACCTGGTACTTCTGATATCATCTGACCACCTGATCGACGAAAATGGTTCCAGTAGGGTTTGTAAATGAAATTCAATCAAAAACTATGTTAGCCTAGGTTCTAGTAAAGGCTTGTCTGATTATTGCAATGTCTTTTCTCACATTTTAATGAAAAGAAGTATTTTCTGATATTACTGTGCCTCATAGCATCCGCTGCTAGTCTCTAGCTGTTGGGAGACAGATCTTCTCTTCACAGCACTTCTAGACAGGACAAAGAAAGTTCTGACAACAAAAATGCCTACCGCTTTGGTTTAAATGCTAACAATTTTAAAGAAATCAACAAAGATAAATCATTTTTTCTGAGCAACGCTCTCTATCTCTTCTAACACTCAACCATTCATGATGAGGCAAATCATTTGGGTGCTAAAAAGGAAAAATTTGCAGATACAGTATTCCCACAGAGGGTGAAACCTCATGCAGCTGAAGGATAATATGTGTGAAGTCAGAGCTGTCAAACTAAGCTGGCATTCTGAATTACATGAACGGGAAATACCACTTGCTTGTAAATGCAACAGCCTACCCAGACAATACCATGATCAGACTAGCCTTTCGGATGTGTGTAGAATTATTAAAGATAATGAATGAAACATATGGGCACTCTGGTTCTTTGTCTCACTTAGGAAGCTTCTTACTAAACTGCAAAATGCAATAATGTGAATGATTAGTGAACAGGTCCCATTGCAAGTAAGGGAAACCATGGTCAATGGCATGCATTATTGCATGTTGTGCCTTGAAAAATACATCCCTTAAGACAAAGCCTAATTTCATTTTTTTTCGCAATTTATATTTCATTTTCAGTGTATCACTGCTGAATCACAAGAACATGCAGTCTTTATTCAGTGGGTTATTTTAGAAGCCCTATTCATGATTTGGATGTCTTAAAAATAGCCATTCAGACGTCCCAATCACATGCACATCCTAAGAGCCTTTCAGAATGCCCCACCTTTACACATACTTGGTGCGATCACATCTATGACGCACGGGAGCATGCGAGAGGCGTGTCTGAGGCATTCCGAAAAAAATACATGTGTGCAGTCAATTTTAGATTACTGCCACATGTTACAATCTGCTGGTGGACACGTCCATGTCTATACCTGCCCCGGGCATGAATAGACATTTGGAAAGTGCTCATTTCAGCCAGCTAACAGCAACAATATCGAGAAGGGGAGAATACCCTTCCATTCTTTCAATATTTTTTGCCAACTCAAAACATCTAGCAGGTAAATATTGTGGGCACTGTGCCACTGCACATCCCCCATTTCCAAAATGGTAGGCCGGGATGCATATTGGGGACACAGACACATATATGTTCGGAAGTACTGGCGCTGGCACATCTGTGACCACTAACGCGCATATCCAGATCTCGCACGTCCACATTTCTAAGATCAGTCGGTTTTCTGCACCTGCCTGGACCCTTATTCTCCCCACTCTCTTTATATTGTGACGGACATGCTTTATCTTTTTGGGGAGGAGACGTGTCTATTTTACAAAGCACTTACACACGTCCACCTCCGCTGCTTCTCCTCTCACAGAATTTCAGACTTTTGACATGGACATCTCGGATTTCACATAAACAGCCTTTCTAAAATGTGCCCGCGTCTATTTACCTGTAGAGTAGGTTTTTAATTACCAGCCCTCCAATACCACTAAAGAAATATCAAGTGACAGACGTAGTGTACATTGGGCGGGTCCAACTCTGATCCTCAAGAGCCACAGATACATTTGGTTTTCAGGCTATTCTCAGCAAATAGGTCTGATATACTATATGTGCATACGCTGCCTCATTCGTATCATATGCAAACATGCCTAATGTATTTCATTGTGGACATCCTAAAAGTCGGCCTTGTTTATTGTTCTTTTGCAACAGAGTTGGTCACTTGTGCTGTAGGTGGTCCTGGAGGAAGTAATAGGTCAAGCTACAAAAGTGAACACACAGACATAGAATAGCAGAAGAGACTGAAGACACAGCAAAGTCACTCAAGTATCACAGTAACTGCAGACACTTAACCCTTGACTCAAATAACTGTGAGATATCTGATCAAGCACTTGGAAACTGTTAGGATAGACTAGCTCATTCTCAGCATTTTAGCTCCCATCGACATTACGTTTTCTATTCAGAAGATGCCTGAAAATCCCAGAATGATGTTTGTTGAGACATGTAAATAAAACAGAACTAGACCAGTCTGTAATTACTGACCTGCGACCATGGTTAACTTGAACGACGGTCCGACAGATTACCCTGGCCGTATGCTTGTTTCTGTTGACCAAGCATTTTCCAGAACTGAGGTCTTTTTCATTAACATGAGTCCTAATAAAGACTGAACCACTAATACTGCTATCTTTCTCTGGGCATAACAGAAGGGAGGCAATTATTGTTCTGTCAGAGTTCATGGCATGGCTGAAGTATTTTGTATTTTCCCTTTTCTCACTGATGAAATGCTCACACCGCACCCATTAACTGTATCTTAAAAAACTACGCTGTTGACAATTTTGCATGCAACCACATCTGTTAGTGGGGCTCTCCTGCCATTTTGGATATAGCAGTCTTCAGATGTCTCATTACTTCTACCACAGGGCTCATCATTGTCATGTTTTATGATGATGAGGAAGAAAAGTAGAAGTAATAAAGATGCTTGGTGCTCTTTAAAATCCTGTTAGCAAACAATGTCGATCTGCAAAGAGTCCCAACTTCTAGTCAATGTTGCTATTTTGTGAAGGTCAATGGCCACTTCATTCTGATGATGCTAATGGTGCTCATTAATTATATAGTCTGATGGTATCGTTGCATTTTGCATTTACTTAATACCAAATAAATGCCTGAGCATAAAGCCCACAAGATGTTCCCAAATGTTTCAGCTGTGGTACAGGAATTTAGGAAAATTTCTCTTCATGTGAGGCCTGTAGTTTGGGTTCTTCTGAAGGGATTTTCTCTTAGAATATCCCAAGAACTGTTTGATTCATTTTACTGATTAGACATTTATTTTTACAGAACCCTCTCAATTAGATGGTTTTTTTGCTAGTCAAGAACAGAGTCCACAGGGTGAATTACTTTTCTTTCTCTGCCAGGATGGGTTATTGGTGGTATTAATACAGAACATGTTATATACAACTTTGCATTTATTATTGGTTAGGTTCTGCTCACTCCTCATCACTGTGGGATTCAGGACAAATGGTAGATTTTGATTTCCTCTTTCTTTTATGTTAGTGTAACAATTATGTACTGTTACCTCCTTTTCTGCTTTCAATTATAGTATTTTTCTGTTGTGATTGCTGCAGAAAATATTAAATGACAAAAATAAACCGCACAGGACAAAATGGACAGGGATAAGCAGTGGCTTTAACTAGTCTACCCAGCTAAAAAAAAGATTCATTGACCTTTCTTCCAGGACCTTGTCTATGCCATTTTTAAACCCAGCTAAGTGGCAATACTGTAAATTCCACAGCTTAATTGTGCACTGAATGAAGAACTACTTCTTCCAATTAGTTTTAAAAGTGT
Organism: Ichthyophis bannanicus; assembly: GCA_033557465.1. NCBI lineage: Eukaryota > Metazoa > Chordata > Amphibia > Gymnophiona > Ichthyophiidae > Ichthyophis > Ichthyophis bannanicus. The sequence continues at coordinate 108,426,982 of CM066049.1, read as the reverse complement.
CATCTGTTAACTTAATGGAGTGTTCCATAGTCCTAGTACTACTTAAAAGAGTAAATAACATTTCCTATCTTTCATTCCACTCATGATTTTATAAACCTCTATCATATCTCCTTTCAGCCTTCTCATCTCCAAACCCGATAAAGGGGAAGGCTAAAGAGGTCAGGACTTATCTAGTTTCACTGTGTATTTTGAGATGGAGGCGTGTCCAGAATGGCACACAAGACATAAGGCACGCTTCCACCATAGGTGGATATTGAGATATTACGATATCCTTTGCTTTACTTTCTATTCCTTTCATCGTTTTGTCCATAATGATTCCAAGATCCTTTCCCTGGGTGGCCGCTCCTGTTATGGAACCCAGCATCATTAGAATCGGGATTATATTTCCCTACATGCATCACTTTGCACTTATCCACATTCAATTTCATCTGCCGTTTAGATGCCCTATTCCCTAGTCTTGAAAGGTCCTCCTGCAATTTCTTACAATCTGCTCTTGATCTAGCTAGTTTGAACCATCTCTGAACACTCTATTAAAATCCTTACCCACTCTTTCACCACTTGTGGTTTAGACTATTGCAACCTACTCCTTATAAGTCTCTCACTGAACAATCTATCTCCACCACAGTCTGTTTAGGTTCAGCTACAAAGCTTATCCTTCTCTGATGTCATTATTTATTTAATACTGTTTAGATCCGGCCTTTCCAGTAGTGGTTCAAGGCAAGTTACATTCATGTACAGCTGATATTTCCCTAACCCCAGAGTGCTTACAATCAAGCATGTACTCGAGGCAATAGAGGGCTAAGTGACTTGTCCAAGGTCACAAGAAGTACAAGTGGAATTTGAACCCTAGTCTCTTTGGTCATCAGGCCATTGCTCTAACCACTAGGCTACTCATCCATTCTTCAGTACATTTTTTCCCTAACCATTTCCTCATACAAGTCAAGCTTTGCCTAGTTACCCATCAATGCATTTATTCTGCTGTTCTTCATCTCCCTCTACACATCTTCTCTTGACCTCTGCTGTTATCTGTGCCTTTCCCTCCATTATTAATACCAACATTTTCATACCAGAGGTGATGGAGAATCAATTAAGAGCAAGGAATTTGCAATTCCCGAATTTTCCCGTGATGCGACTTCTGTCCCCCCTCGAGCTGCTGAAAAAGCATTTGAAAGAACTTTTGTTTAGTCATGTTGATGCGCTAGTTATTTCTAAGTTATTTTGGGCCCGATTTTCGAAGACATTTACACAGGTAGCTTCCCTAGTTACCCGTGTAAGTGTCTTATCCGGGATTTTTGAAGGGCACCTACATGGGTAGTGACCTTCGACAATCCCGGATATGTCCCTAACGCATCCAGATGCTATCCGCTTAGCATTGGGGCGGGTTGGGGGAGTTCCGGGACACAGCAGAGACAGGCCATGGAGCTACCCATGTAGCACCGATTTTCAATGCTACACAGTTAGCGCTCTGCACCTTAAAGATAGGTGTGGGAAAACCTCGCCTATCTTTAATGTGCTAGGGCTAATCATGTAGCATCAAAAATCTGTGCTACACAGGTAGCTCCTGCGGTTTCCTGGCTGTGCGCTGACACCCGGATTTTCGATGCTGAGGCTGCATATGAACCCGGCATGGAAAATCCAGGTTAGGCGGAAGAGGGGCGGACTATGTGCCAATGCAGCGCATAGCATCACCCAGCTCAAAATCGGTCCCTTTATGTTTCCAATGGGACTCGGGTAGAAATGGCCAAAGGAGAGGGATTGGATTCCATCACTTCTCCAGACAGCCTTGATTTGACCACTTTTCTTGAGACCTCTCAGGACATTGTCTCTGAGAGGGTGTCTCTGCTGGTCATTTTTGGATCGGAGGTTGATAAGATTGCTGTCTTGAAATTATACTTTTCTAAAAGTATAATTGGCCCTTTTGTGGCCAACCAATAATCATTCTTCCTGATGTTGTCAGGCCTACCAAATGCTTAGGAGGCTTTCTTGCAGTTGTCGTCTAAAGTCTTGGCTATCGGAGCCACGTTCTATCTCTTTTTCCCTTGTAAATGTGTGGTTACCTATGCTGGAAATAAATTTGTTTTCACAGATGTTTCCCATTTGGAAAATTTTCTTCGGGATGAATCAGTGAGTTAGTATAGGTACTTGGGGATTTGTGTATACTCTTGACTCTTGTCCTGTTTTTGACTAGGGTAGTTCTAGGTATTAATAAATTTATTTTCTTCTGCGTCTCTCCCATGATGAGGGCTAGAGCATCTCCTGCTATTGTTTTCTTGTGTGGTTTTTTTTGCACATTTTCCTAATTTCTAATGGTAGCAGGTTATGTTTTTCTTATATACATTGTGCATGTATTTTGGTTAAAATCTTAATAAATTAAAAAATGAATACCAACATTTTCTTCGCCATATGCCTGAGTTAGCCCTTCAGAGTTGGTGGGGCAGGCTGCTTCTCCAGCCATCTTCAAATCCTACCTAATGCCCATCTGTTTGAAGTTTCTTGCCAATGAAACCTTGTCTTGCAGTGATCATAGCCTTGTTGATTTTAAAACTATGTTTACTATAATGAGTCTGTTATTTGTCTTATCTGTTTGTCTTTTTTTATTAACATTTTATCACAGCAAAATCACATACCAAACAACAAGCATCTGAACATTTCCCCATACAAAAAACAGTATCCATAGCACACCATTCCAATGCCCGTCCCCGCAATGTCAAAAGTATTTCTTATATACCCCAATAGTCCCAGATCACCCTCTTCCCCTCAGCCCTCACCCTCCCTTCCTCCCCCTCTCCCACAGATGTGTTTACAACCAAAACCATTATCTTTACAGCAAATCAGTAGTGCAGAAGTACAAAGTAACCAAGATTCATATATACTTAGAGAGATCTAGCACCCCCAGTACCGAAGATTCCACTAGGCAGTGTTCCTCTTCCTACTTCCATCCCCAGTGTGCCAGACCAAACCTTCTAGTCCCCAATGTGCAAGGGCTCATCTCACATACCATGGCCGGATAACAAACACACCGGGAAGCAACCACCATGTACTCCAGCAAACATGCAGGTATTTATCCAGGCAGTCATTCCGTCAGACATTCCATCACCGGGTCACCCAGTCCTTCCCGTGAGTTAGTCCCTTTGCCAGATCCATTCCCTCCCCCCATGCCCTTCTCTTGCCACTCCCAGAAAGGTCCCCATGCCTGAATGTGTTGAGATTGCTTCAGAGTTTTTTAGGCCGTCAGAGCTCCCATCTTTTCAATATAATCCAATTTATACAGTATATCTTCCCCCCTGGGCAGTCACTCATCCTTCCAAAGCTCCACTAGCTTCAATCGCACCGCCAACCATACTTGTCCCCCCAAACATGCCAATGGGGCCTCCAGCCCCTCCAGAGGCAGATTAAGAAGCATATATTGTGGGGACAAACCCACCTTCACCTTAATAATGTCCCAAACTACACCCACCGCCCATTTTCACATATCCACAACTTTCACACATCACCACCACATATGAAAACAAGCCCCATCTTCTCCACACCTCTTCCAACATTTCCGACTCCCCCTCCCCACATTAAGCATATACACACTGAGGACAAGAGCAATACAGAACTTTATATGCATTTTCTTGCAGTTTTGCGGATATCAGCACCTGCCCGGTCTGCTCATATATGGATTCCCACTGTTCTTTGGACAAGGGACTCCTCATATCTGACTCCAAGGCATCTGAAATCACTGTGGCACACTCTCCCCTTCCAACCAGAGCTTATAGAGCTTGGATAGGAGGCATTTAAATGTCTTATGGACCCTGTAAAGCCATTCAAAATCTGATACCAGATGCTTTAACCCCTCACGCAGTTTGCTGCTCCCTCCAAAATGCAGCATCTGCAGATAAAGGAATCTGTCCACTTCCCACAGTCCACCTTTCACCCTCATCACCTCAGAGGATAAAGGTCTACCGTCCATGGCCTGCCCAAGGGTTTCTGCTGTCCTAGGCAGAAGCCCCAGCCATGCCGCTGCCCCCCCAAAGCCGTGCTCCCCCTCCCCCCCAAGCCAAGACACACAACCCTGTTCTGAGCCATGCTAACGCCAATTCCGGTAGTGGGGTTGAGGGGGGACATAACTCGACTCAGCAGCAGGCCATGTGCTTTGGCACACATGGCTTGCCACTTCTGACCCCCCTGTGACATATCTTCAGGGGTTCAGAAGTGGCAGACCATGTGTACCAAAGCACATGGCCTGCCGCTAACCCTAAATGTCCCTCCCACCTGCCACCAGAATCAGCAGCAGCGGGGGGGTGAGAACAAGGCATGGCTCAGAATGAGGGGGAAGGGCAGCATGGCTCGGTGCATGTGGGGGCAGCAGGCCATGTGTAACACCATCTATTTCTCTTACACTACTCACAACCCAATATTAGCCACAGTACAGCCAACTAAACAACGATAGACTGCAAAATAATTCATAGATAAAATGTACAGATATGTAGATATTGTAAATATTTCCCCCAGTTGAATTCCAAGTTGTATCTCTCCCGTTCTCTGTAAATTCATATCTGTTATGCTGAGTTGCTTAAATGTTACCTGTAAACCGCACTGATTTTAAAGAGCGCGGTATATAAGAGCAATGAATACGTAAATAAATAAATAAATGCCACCCACAGAGATCTGCTGCCCTAGGTGGCTGCCTAAACTGCCTAATGGATGAGCCAGTCCTGCTACCATCTCCTCCTTGTAAGTGGCCCACCCTCCAGATCCTTCCACATTCCCAGCTTCATGCCCTAGGGTTTCACACTACAGGGGGAAAAGCCTCATTATCCCACAAAGGGGTCATCCTGCCTTCTCCCATGCCACCCACTATCCATTTCCTATAAGATCGCCACACTTTGAGTGTCAATACCATAAAGGGACTACCCTTGCTCTCCTAACCATGGGGCATCCCTAACGGATCACCACCTCCAAAATGCCTGTTCTAAAGCCATCTAAGTTTTCCCATCTTTCCCCTCCTTCCAGTCTAAAATACTGAGAACCTGGGCCGCCTCATGCCTATAGATGTGGCACCCCCAGTCCCCCCTCGCCTGCACTCCTGCCACAACACCTGTCGTGCTACCCTAGGCGGCCTTTTCCTCCAAATAAAGGAGATTTTCCGCTGCTGGATCTGCAAGTGCCCCATCAGACTCTGCTCCCTTCATTCCCTCTGCCACTTCTGATAGGCTGCCAGCCCAATTAAATAGAAACATAGAAATATGATGGCAGAAAAAGACCACATGGCCTATCTTGTCTGTCCTTCCATATCTACCACTACAACAGTCCCCTTTTTCCCTTTAGAGATCTTCTGTGTTTGTCCCATGCTTCACTGAATTCAGTTACTGTCCTCATCTCTACCACCTCCACTGGGAGACTCTTCCGTGGATCCATCACTCTTTCCGTAAAGAAATATTTCTGCATATCACTCCTGAATCTATCCCCCTTCATCCTCATCCCATGTCCCCTTGTAGCAGAACTTGCTTTCAATTGAAAGAGGCTCTCCCCCCTGTACATTTATGCCACATCTCAATCATATCACCTCTATCCCACCTTTCCTCTAAGGTGTATATATTAAGATCCTTAAGTCTGTCCTCATATGCTTTATAATGAAAACCACTAACCATTTTAGTAGCAATCCTCTGTACTGACTCCAGCCTCTTTATATCCTTTTAAAGGTGCGGTCTCCAGACTTGCACACAATACTCTAAATGAAGTCACACCAAAGACTTATACAGCCAGGCCCCCTCAAAATTGCCTTTAGCCCAACCCATCTGGACAACAAAGAGATCTTGTCCCCATTGTTCAACTCCAAGTATTCCTTTAGGGCCCTCCACATCTACTCCCAAGCTTCCCCATGCGCCAGTAACCCCTCATTAAGGCACCAAAAATTCAACCCTCCTTCCTCTTGGTTGACCTCTAGGGTCATCTGAACTGGTGCATGATCAGACCACACATTCAGTTTAATCTCCACCACTTTCATCTGAGACAAAAGCCCAGCATCTAACCAGAACATATCAGTGCTGTGGGGATTAGAGTAAAACATATATTGACATTGAGCTCCCTCATTGCCTCCAGACATCCACCAAGCCCAACATGTCAAGCATCCACTTCCTCTCTTTCCTTAACCTCCCTCCCTCCCCCCTGGAATTATCCAACCTAGAGTTTATTGTGAGATTGTAGTCACCCCCCAGGGCATATCTCCCCTCCCCCAGTTCTTCCAGTATAGCTTGCACCACAATGTGTCTGCCCAGTCCATCCCTTTTAACTGATTCAATGTTTATGTCCAACCTATTGGATATCAGAATCCCCACCCACCCCTTTTTAGACTGACCTGCATTGGCTGTCAAAAGAACTTGCGGGTAAATCTTACTCCACAGGTTACCCTCAAAAGTTCTTTTTAATTGGGTTTCTTGTATCATAAACCCATCTGCCTGGAGGTGCTTACCCAGGAAGGAGCGCTTCAGTGAAGAATTCAGCCCATGCACATTCAGAGTTACCACTTCAATCTCTCCATCAGACTTCTTGGGCATATCAGTTCCCCCTGCACCCCACACACTCTCACATACAAACACATCTGCCATCCTCCCCCCCCCCTTCCCCTATCCCTCCCCCCTCCTCCTCTCAACCTTCCTAGCTGGCACTTGTGATTTGCCAGCAATTAATCAGGAGTAGTGAGTCCCGCTCCCATCCAGTCGACCTCCTCCCCCACCAGCTTCCTTCCCAACAACCTTCCCTCCATATCCAAACCCCTCAATCCCCATACCACTACTCTAAACCCCCACTGCCATCCTACCCCCGAATATCCATCCATGCCATTTATCATACCTGGCCATCCATTTATTGCTTCCAAGTCACTCTCTCCTTCAACCCCACAACCCCCCCCTGTCACAGACAACCTCATTTATGTCATCAACATTATCCTTAACCATTCAACTTGAACCACTCCAGACCCTTCTCCCTTAAACACTCACTGTCCCAGAAAACAATACCAAACAATATAATCAGAAGCAACAGAGCCTACTGATAACCAAACCACCCCTCTCCCTCCAAATATACCAGAAACCCTTCCAGAGTCCTTTCAGGGTGAAGTCGCCTCCTTCCCCACTTTCTTCATCTTCTGTTTCTCACCTTTCTCCACCGTCGTCCAGGTCTTCCACAGAGGTTCTTCCTGGGGTCGCTTGGGCAAAAAGCTCCACACCACTGAGAACCCTGCTGCCTCCATAGCTAAAACTTCCTTCTCCAGAGTTGTCTCTCACTGGGTTACTCCATTGACCATAAAAGCCAGCCCAATGGGGTATCCCCAGTGGTATTTTCCATAATAGGCCCCTAGGACAGAGCCGTAAAGCTTGCCACCTGATGTCCTGCCACAGGAACTTCCCCGCCTGGTGCATTCTGCCAGCCACCTTTTCCTTAACTGTGTAGCTATGGAAACAAGCCACAATATCTCGGAGGTGCTCTCCATGCTGGAGCCCCAAAGCCTGATGTGCCCTGTTCAGGTGAATCTCAGGCACCTCAGACTCATAAGAACATAAGAAATGTCTTACTGGGTCAGAGCAAGGTCCATCAAGCCCAGTATTCTATTCTGTTTCCAACAAGGACCTGGCAAGTTCCCAAAGAGGCACACAGGTGTCTCTTTCCTTGTCCCGGGGCATACAGTGGATTTCCTGAGTCCTCTTTAATAATGGTTTATTGCCTTTTTCTTCAGGAACTTGTCAAAACCTTTTTTTTGAAACCCTCAGCCTGGAAGATGGAGGTGACCACTGCCATACAGTCCTGGTACTCCAGCCCCTCAGGGACTCCTTTAATGTGCAAATTGTTCCTGTGGCTGCAGTTCTCTATCCTACAATTGTAAAGCTGCTGCTGTGCCTCCTCCATTCTTTGCAGGAGCTCTTGCAGCTGGTTCTACCCAATCTGGCACTTTTCCATCATCCCCTCGACATCTTCTACTCTCCTGCCAAGTTCCTGCAAATCTGCATGGAACTCTTCCACCATGCCACACAGTTCAGTGCACACCACACCAATTTCCTGCTTTAACTCTGTAAACCAAGTTTTCAGCTGACATGCCCCAGTGTCCCCCTGGGCTACACCCATCTCCTCTAGGGCAGTCTCCATGCTTGCTTTTCCTGCTGCCACCACTACATTAGTTTCAGGGTCATCGTGGCCCTGATAGGCATACTTGCTGAGATCTGCCATTTTCCACCAGGTCTGTGCCATTCCATCCTCGAGAGGCTGTTTCCACACATTGAGGAGCTATTTCCATCATAGTAAGACTGCCGGGAAGCTTTTATGTTGCAGTATTTTCCGGGTTCAGTCATCCGGGTTCAGTCATCCTTTTGGTAGTGTGATGTCACTTCCTTCTTATCTATGTGTCTTGATTAGATTGTAACCTCCTTGGGGCAGGGACTTTATCTGATGGGTAACTATACAGAGCTGTGTACATCTGCTAGTGCTATAGAAATAAGTAGTAGTCATGAGGTCGAACATGCAAGAACTCCAACTCAAATGGAACCTGGTGCATTACAAAGCTAATACTTTTCTAAACCATAAGTGTGTTTTCTCATTTTTTATTTACAAACTGTTCCAGAGGATACAAGCTGCTCTCAGGAATGTCAAAGAGGAGCACAAAAAAGCAGCTTTAGCATAACTTGTGCTGCATTTATGGAAACACGGCACATTAGCGCGATACAAAATCCTGAAGTACAATGTTCTCTGTCTCTTTGTACAATATATGGCTGTAAGTGTCTGCACTTTCTATTCTTATCCTTAACTTACCAAAACTACCATTAGTCACTGGAAATTACAAAGAACTTTTTTTCATGCAGAACATGTTTCTATAGAAACTGGTACTCTATTTTTTTAGCGACGCATATTCAAATTAGGGTTTCTACAGTGATGGGATCATATAAAATGCACTTGATAAACAGCTTTTCAGTGGCTGCTTTTAAGTAAACTTTTAAGGTGCACACAAGTATTCTTCTCCCATAGATGGTTTGAATGCAACCTTTGCCAAACCTGTCATTCTTTAAGGAAAGTGCATCCTCTGTAAAATGATCGAGAGATACTTCGACAAACATGCCTTATTGCTCTCTCGCATTCTTACATGGTGCTTGGGAGAAACATGCCTTATTGCTCTCTCGCATTCTTACATGGTGCTTGGGAGAAACATGCCTTATTGCTCTCCCGCATTCTTACATGGTGCTTGGGAGCAAACATGCCGAAAGAGCGCTGGGCCCACCATCATCTTCTCTCTCCCACTTTGGTTCATTTTGTTGGTGTCCAGCTTGTAAGACATACAAGATAAAGACCTGAAACTGCAAACTGCATATCTTTTATGGAGCTCATTGCATATGCAACTAAAGAGCTGGACCAGGGAAATCCACTGTTTACCCCAGGACAAGCACTGTGGAACCTGGGAACCTTCTTGGGAACCGGACAGGTGCTTGTAACAGAGTAACATAGTAACATAGTATATGACGGCAGATAAAGACCAGCATGGTCCATCTAGTGTGCCCAGCAAGGTGGCAGCTGTGGGATGCAGTGCGTATTCCCAAATTGCATGTAGCCCTATGTGTGTCTGCAGCCTGACAGCTGCCAAACATGACATTCATGGAGGCAGTGAGTGCTACAGTGGGCCACTGCAGCGGCAAGATGTCTGGGCCCTGCTTGTCGGAATGAGCCCGATTCCGTTAAGGGCACATCCGGGCTGTCCGGACAACCTCAAGCAAGACGGGCTCATTTGGACCCAAATCTGGACCGTGGAATAAAACGTTCCTGCGGCAGCCAGAATCGGGCCCCTGCCGCCTGTGGAGACATCTTCCCCACAGGTGCCCACGATTCCGGTGTTCTCGGCCCCCCTTTTCCCTGCCACCTGACCCAAGATTGGCTGCTGTGGCCTGGATTGGGCAACAGGGACCTCCCTCACACCTGGCCCTGGCCCCAGGGGAGATCCCCAACCCCGATTGTGGCAAAAGTGCTGCTTATTCCACTTTTGAGGTGGAATAAACAGTGCGTCCCCACAGACCCAGCAGCACGTACAGGACCATGACCTGAATCAGCCCTGTACGTGCTGCTAGGCTGGCCCGCCCCCACTCTGCCCCAATCCTGCCCCCACCGGCTTTCCCTGTCGTGATGCACAGGATGTCCAGGGAGAACCAGCAGGAGAATCGGGCCCCGCAACCCGCATTTTGGAATGGGGCCCAGTGCCTCCAATCTGAAAAAACACTGAATTAGAGGAAGTCAAAGTAAACCCTACTTACTATGCAACCAATCAGATGTCTTTTTTTTTTTTCTTTTTTTGGTACATCATTGTGAATTGTTTTCCAGGCTGAACAGATGCCTTCCCCATGCAAAAACAGAGACTCATTTAGCTACGCAAACATTCATGGGCAGGAAAAAAATATGCCTTTAGAATACATAACCAGCAGCCTAAATGAGATTTTTTTCAGTACACCCAGCTGACAATAAATCATTACCACATGGAAATTATTTCCTTCCTTTGTTCAGACAATGCTGTAAAAATGTTTGGCTTATTCTGTTTCTGTCTGTTATAATAGCCTGCCCAGCTCTGTGAAATCAAATGAACCCATCACAAGCTTTACACAGCAATGGGATGAATATTTAATTCAGATACATGTCTGCCTCGGGTCCAGTCATGGCATGTTATTTCTGTTATTCTCATTTGGTTCTATAGTCTGTCATTTTCCATTATTCTCCAAACCTTGAAAGCATTTGTTTTACACTTACAATAAAACAAAAGCAGAAAAGAAAATTCTTTATCTTAAGACAATATCTAAAATGGTTCCTCCGAGCGATGAAAAGCACAGTTTGTGTTTTCCCCAAACTCTGGTCACAGTTTATTGGCTGCTTTTGAAATTTAATGTGGACAAGTGCAAAGTTATGTACTTAGAGAAAATTATGGTCACACAATGCAAGGTTCCACATTAAGAATCACCATTCAGGAAAAGGATCTGGGCATCATCATGGATAGTACGCTGAAACCCTTTGCCCAGTGTGCAGCCGTAGCCAAGAAAGTAAATAGAATGCTAGGAATCGTAAGGAAAGGAATGGAGAATAAAGCAAAGGATGACATCATAATGCCTCTGTATCATTCCGTGGTGTGACCACACCTTGAATATTGTGTGCATTTCTGGTCACCATATTTTAAAAAGGATATAGCAAAATTGGAAAAGGTACAGAGAAGAGCAACCAAAATGGTAAAGGGGATGGAAGGATATCCCAATGGGGAAAGGTTTAAAAGGTTAGGGCTCTGCAACCTGGAATAGAGATGGCTGAGGCGAGATATGATAGAGGTCTATAAAATAATCAGTGGAGTAGAACTGGTAAACATAGATCAATTGTTTACTCCTTCAAAGGGTACAAAGACTAGGAGACATGTAATGAAGCTACATTTAAGACTAATCAGAGAAAAAAAATTCACTCAGCATATAATCATGTAGCACTGCTTGCATTACTTCTACTAGAACTGGACTGAAAGTAACTCAGACTTTGCTTTATCAATCAAACTCTGGAATTCATTACCTGAAGATATAGTAAATGTTATTAGAGTAATTAGATTCAAAACAGGTTTGGACGAGTTCCTGGAGGAAAAGTCCATAAACAATAATTAAAGAGAACTGGGGAAATCCACTGCTTACTCCTGGGACAAGCAGCATGGAATGTGTATACCTTTGGGAACCCAATAGGTACTTGAGACCTGGAATGGCCACTGATGGTAACAGGATACTGGATTTGATGGACCCTTGGTCTGACCCAGTATGGCATATCTTATGTTCTGAAGACTGAACACAGTTTAGGACAACTATCCAGAGGGTTACCATGAGTCTGCACTGATTTGATGGCACTTAACAACAATAACCAGAAAAAGAGGCTACTCACAGGTGTAAATAACTGCTGGTAAAATACCAAATAGCAGGAAAGCACGTGTGCTGTCTGCATTGTACGTACTTTCACTGTGGGTGTACACATGGGAAGGTGGACATCGGGCAAGTAGACATGCTGATTATAGAATAGTATCATTTATCTATATACTTGCAAAATGTAGACTGTAATTTGCACCAGCTTTAGGACTTATGTAAGTCATCACATCTTTATTTATTTAGACAGTTTTGTATACCACCTTATCCTTCAATCAAAGTGGTCACAACACAATTGGGGGATACATTTAACATGAGGGGTTATGAGACACATACACTAATACTTACAGGGAACTTGGGCAATGGAGGGTTAAGTGGCTTGCCCAAGGCCACAAGGAGCACCTGTGGGACTAGAAACCCCAGTCCTTCCGGCCCAAGGTTGCTGTCCTCTAGTGGGATTTGAACCACTGACCACCTGGCCTGTGGTACCTTGCCCCAACCACTAGGCCACTCCTCCCTCCATCTTATGTTTATGTTTATTTTAAATTTGATATACCGCTCAGGCCGAAGCATTAGAGCGGTTTACAATAATATATCATTTGCGGAAATACGAAAGGAACGCCATTTGTAAGGTAGGACAGAGTAGAGGACAGAAACAGTCAAAAGAATAGGTAGAGAAAAGAAGAGGAACAGCAGGTTACCATAATATGAGCGTATGACAATCTTAATGTAAAGTGTGTTCTTTGACAGTTATGCTAGTAGTTTATAACATCAAGTTTGCGTGTACTTGATTTTCTAAAATAGGTGTAAAATACGAGAATAAAAACATGTGATATCTAAGCATGATTTTATAAAATTACCCTCCACAAGCCAAACTGTAGCTGATCAGCCATATTTCTTATCTAACAACCAACATACGAAAATGTTCCTCCCATTTTGCCTCATCAAGGAATACAATTTCATACATATGAAAGTTTACTAGAGGGAAGTGAAAATTTGTCAAATTTTTCCCAGAAGGGGGTTTCACACACTAAAATGTACAACATTCCCATGCGGAAGTTTCCAGATATTAGTATACCAGTTTTATAGTGTTAGATCACTGTTTTAGACTTGTTAGGAGAAGTAAAGTCCTTCCTAGAAAGTGCAAGGTTTGGAAAGAAAAGGTTGAATAGAAGATTCCTTTTAGAGGCCTTCAGAATGCAACTTAGGACAAATGCTTGTGCTAAAGTAATTTTACAATTCAAAATTTGTTCTGAGAGGATTCAGCTGCAGAAATTGCAAAAGATTTTGTCTGTGTTGGTGGATGAGCCAAAAACGATGCTGCACATCTGAAGGATGCATGTATGATCATGTATGTTAATTTGTACACTGCCTAGATCAGATTTGTCAGTGGTGCAGTCTAGAAATTTGCTAAATAAATAATTATGATGGCAGTGTCCTCCCAGATCAGTTAATGTTTTCCTTATTAATTCAATAAAAATATGTGACCAGATTCAGATTGGCCAGAGCTTTATGTTCACATTTCTTTTCACCTCATAACAAACTCTGTTTTTTTCGCCCTCTGCATTATCCTGTGTCCATACTTATGATTCCTAGAAAATTTCCTTCTTAAATAAGTTGATAGGGCACAGCCATTTTTAAAGTTGGCATGATCTGCCTTTTATTTAACCTGATGATTTGTAGTGAAGGCTTCTGATGACCCAAGCTGCAATCATAGTGTCTGACCTTGTACTACACAAGCTTTTTGTGTGTCCTTACCTTGCAAGCTATTTATTTCCACCAAGAAGGTGATAGGCATATTTGGCTGTTCAAATGTTTTGTTGTTTTTCTTTAAAAATTGAGGCATTATCATCATTTAAGGACCATGAAAGTACCACAGAATTCTTTGATCTGCTGGAATTAAAATGTAACCAGTCCAGTGACTGACAAGTCCCATGCATCAGGGTTCATGCAGTTGATCATTAAGGGGGTCTTATACTAAAGGATGTTAAGGTGTTGCACCTAATGTGCCAATAGCACTGAAACTATGGCGCATTAGGTGCAACACCACCGCATTAACTGTTGCGGTTATGGGAAACATTTCCCTTGCAGTTAACGCAGAGCACTTTCTCCTAAGGCAGGCTACATAAGCGTGATGTACTTAACTCCACCTATTGAGACAGCTTTAGGTGAAACCGCACTAATGCAGTTAACGCATAGTGTGAACCCAGCACTAAGTGGGCTGAATTCAGCATGCCCACTCTCCATCCCTAACCTGCCCACTCACGACCCTAACACGGGTTGCACATTTAGCATGGGAATCATCCTTTGCTAGGTGTCATGGCCCTTTGCTAGCTAGCAATGTGTGCCCAGCGCGCCATCAGCATGCAAGAGGAAACACCCTGCTGGCTAATACCCTTTAGTAAAAGACTGCTCAGATCCCAACCCTTGGGCTGTGGCAGAACATTTACAAGGAGAGCTCATGGAAGGGCATAAAACCCTGGCAAGCTGCCAGCAGTTCACTGTTGCTTGTCCACAGAGAATTCCCTCTCACCCGCCACTTGCCCAGCTGGTTAAAACCACAGTATTAACTCTCAGTGCAGGACGGTGCAGGTACCTCAGCCAAGAGCTTGCAAACAAAGAAGGGTAGACATGTTGAGCAAAGTCTAGGGATGGTTGTTGTGGTGCAATGAGAGGCTGTCTGGTTGATGACTTTGCTTAGTGCTGGGAGACCTTGGAAAGGCTATAGGGAAGTGTTCTCAACCCAGTCCTCGGGCACCACCAGGCCAGTCAGGATTTCAGGGTAGCCACAATGAATATCCATGAGAGAGATCTGCACACAATGGAAGCAGTGCATGCAAATCTATCTCATGCATATTCATTGTGGCAATCCTGAAAACTTGACTGGCCTAGGGGTACCCAAGGACTGGGATGGGAACCACTGCTATAGGGCATGAGTGCAGTTTCAGCTACATTGAGTGAGGGTCATTCATCTCAGTGATCATAGCATGTATCCAGGACATAAAAAAGGAGCTGATCAAGCCAATGTCATGGTGGGCTTTGGAGTCGCAGCCAGGCAATAGGGTTATCTGTGTTATCTATTGTTTGATTCGTTTTTCATATGGCCAACTTGGCTCCCCAAACTCTGAAAGTAAACAATAGATAACACAGGATCAGTATTGTTCTGACAAAAAATGTAGACATTACAAGGTATACCCACTCATACCATTCGACTCTCTTCTTTACTGTTCCTTCCATGGAAAAACGCCGCGCATGCGTCTTCACCAACCCCCAACTTGGGGAGCCAAGTTGGCCATATGAAAAACGAATCATCACAGCCACAGGGCTGCAATCTTTTTTTTCAAAACTTTATTTAGAACCATCAACAGTAAACAACAGGTACATAGCACACAGAAAATCACCACTCTCTGGGGTTAGCTCTTATCCCCAGGAGCCATACCCATTGACGGTTACATGGATTTTTCAAAGTGTAATAACCCACGCCCCCTTCCCCCGCCCCCTCCCCTCCCCCCACCCCCCTCCCCCCCCATACATGTCAAAGCCACACAGGACCATCTGGAGGTTCCGCCTGTCCCCCGAATAACAAAACAATAGATAAGGGTGTTAACAACCCAACTGCAAGACTGTATTACGAGTCCGGGCACTCAGATTTTGAATGTATGGGTCCCAAATTAGCAAGAAGGCGGACCATCGCTGGACGTGGCCCCGGGCAGCCCTACACTCCAGAAGCATAAGCTGATGGAAAGAGTTCCGCCACTCCCAAAAAGAGGGAGGGCGGGTCTCCCTCCATCGCCTCAACAGAGGTCCCTTACCCACCAGACATGCCTTACGCACCAGCCAGCGACCCCACTTCCCCCTCGGAGAGGCAAGGGCCAGAACATCCAAGACCACCAAGGCTGCATCCCACTGAATAGGTTGTCCCAGCAGATCGGCCATGTACAGGGCAATCCTCCGCCAATAAGGGCGAAGCCTGCGGCAGCCCCACCACATATGTAACAAGGTCGCCATGGGCGCCGCACACCGCGGACAACCGCCATCCATAGTCAGGTGGCAACGAAGGGCCCTCCGCGGTGAGAAGTGGATCCTGGTAAGACATTTAAATTGTATTTCCCGCCAACGAGCCCCCTCCACCAGGCTCACCGCGCGCCGTAGGGCCGCCAAAATAGTGCCCCGGGGGATTTCCGGCCCCATTTCTGCCCCCCAAGCCTGTTCTACTCTGCAGTAGTCTGGGCGCTGGCGAAGCTGCTCCAACCGGAGGTGAAAACCCCGGATCGACGGTCGTGTCGAATCATCCAGGCCAAAAAACCCCATAAGCTGGACCGAGCGATCGCCATGTAACTCCTCTCCTGGGAGGGAGGCCACATAATGGGCCACCTGCATATATGCAAAGAAATGATGAGGCCGCAAGTCGAACTCGCGGGAGAGCACAGAAAAGGGTTTGATCCTCCCGGACAGGTCTACCACGTTCCCCACACTATGGGCACCTTTCTCCCCCCAAAAACGAAAGGCCGCGGTCTCCGTCCCCGGGGTAAAGTTGGCATTGCCCCGAAGGGGCAGCCAACTTGATGCCTTCCAATTACGGCCCCAATAGGTGTTCAACTGCCGCCAGGTCTTACGGACCGGGAGCAGCAACACACTCTCAGCTAAGTGGGTGGCCCACTGGCTGACCTCCAGGTGCAAGAGGGCCCGCAAAGAGTGGGGCGCCACATATTCCTCCTCCAAGGCCGTGGGTGTATAAAAGTCAGTGCCACCTAGCCAGTCCCCCAAATGGCGCGCCTGGCAGGCCAAAGCATAAGCTCCGAGATCCGGGAGCCCCCACCCCCCATTGCGCATCCTCCCCACCAGCCAACTGTAGGGGACACGAGCTCTCGCCCCCCCCCAGAGGAGGCCCCGAAATTCCACCTCAAAAAGCCGGGCATCCCTCCGGAGGAGCCAAACAGGGAGGGTCTGCAACCAGTACAGGATCCGGGGCAAGAGCACCAGTTTAATCGCCGCAATCCTTCCCAATAGGGACAAGGGGAGAGGCTGCCAGGCCTGCACCTGGGCTCGCACCTTGGTCAGCATTCGCTGCAGGTTGCACCTATACAATCGTCCTGGATGGCAAGGCAATACAATCCCCAAGTATACAAATTGATCCCCGGCCCATCGAAGAGGGAAGCCCCCCGGCCAACTACCCCGAAGGCTCCCCAACACGTCCATGGCCTCAGATTTGTCCCTGTTAATACGTAGCCCCGCAAATTGTCCAAAGGTTCGGAGCTCGTCTAAAAGAAGCGGCAAGGAGTCTGTTGGCGAAAGTAAATGTACCAACAGGTCATCTGCAAAGGCAGATATCTTAAATTCATGAGCGCCCATTCTCACCCCCCTTATGGAACGCATACCCGCCACTCTCCGCAGGAGAGGATCCAACGACAGGACAAAAAGGAGAGGAGAGAGGGGGCAGCCCTGACGGGTCCCCCTTTGCAAAGTAAACCTCTCTGATACCACCCCATTACAAAGTATCGCCGCCGTCGGATCGGCATACAGGCTCGCAACCATACTACAAAATAAAGGCCCGAGACCATAGCATGGAAGGATGTACTGCAAATATTGCCAATCCACCCGATCGAAGGCCTTTTCCGCATCAAAACTAACAAGCAGTGAGGGCAACTGTCTATGCTGGACCCACTCCAGGGACGCCACAATTTTGCGCAGATTGCGAACTGCGTATCGCCCCTTCACGAACCCAACCTGACAATCATGCACCAACAGCCCCAGAAACTCCGCCAGGCGGTCTGCCAAAACCTTGGCCATCAATTTAAGGTCAAAATTGAGTAGTGAGATAGGACGATACGAAGTCGCGGAGAGGGGATCCTTCGCCGGTTTAGGAATAAGGACAATATGGGCGTGGTTAGCTCCCCAGCGAAAGTATCCCTGCTGTGCCCTCTGATTATGCACGGCAGCCAGCGTTGGGGAGATCAAATCGTTAAGGATTTTGTAAAATTCCGCACCAAGCCCGTCGGATCCTGGGGATTTATAACAGCTGGCCTTGGAAATAGCCCCCTGCAGCTCAGCCACCGTTATCGGCTGCTCCAACTGCGCTCTTTGCTCCGCGGTCCAGCGCGGTAACTCCACAGCCCCCACATACTCCTCCATCTGCGTATGGGAAGGCGACTCCGCAGTATAAAGGGTCTGGAAAAAGGAACGAAAAACCCGCACAATCTCCGAGTTCTCCCGGTGTAACACCCCCGAATCATCCCGCAAACCCGGCACCAGTTTGGAGCCCCTAGGTCCCCGGAGGCATCTGGCCAAGAGTTTCCCGGGCTTATCCCCATAACGGTAAAGTTGGTACCGGTAGTATAACACAGATTTCTTTGCCCGCTGGTGCAGAAGTTCATTTAATTCCATTTGAGAGTCCCACAGCTGCTTTTTAAGCCCTGCAGTCGGGTTTTGAGCCCCTTGCCGCCGTAATCGCGTCACCAACTTCTCTAAACCAATAATACGTTCGGCCCTCAGTCTTCTCTTCCGGGCAAGGAACCCTATTATGTCCCCCCGCAGAACCACCTTTGCAGTTTCCCAGAGCAGTTCGGGGTCATCCTGGTGACCCCTATGATCAGCTTCAAATTCCTGCCAGCGTTGTTGAAGAAAGGAGCGAAATTGCACGTCCCTATATAGTTCGAGCGGGAATCGCCACGTCGGGGGGCGGGGAGAGGTCCCAGTCCAATGGACGTCGAGCCAAACGAAAGCATGGTCAGATATCTCCATAGGCCCTATCTGCGCATCCGCCACTTTAACGAACAGGCCTGTAGAAATCAACAGGTAATCTATACGGGCACTAGTGCCATGAGCCCGGGATATATGCGTGTAATCCCGTTCGGTCGGGTGAAGCAGCCGCCAGGGGTCCACCAAGCCCAGTCGAGAGCATAAACGTCGCAGGGCCCGAACCGTCGCAGTTCTGTCTCTCTGCTCCCCCCCCTTGGAAGTGTCAAGGTCAACATCCATGACCCCATTAAAGTCCCCCCCCAAAATCAGGGGGGACTCCGGCAATGTCTCGATCTTGGAGGCAAAGCGGGCAAAGAGGGGCAAGTCAAGTACATTTGGACAATACAGGTTGCCCAGGATAACAGGCCTCCCCTCAAGGACTCCCTGCACCAAGACAAATCTGCCAGTCGGGTCTACAAAATCCCGGACAACCTCCAGCCTCACCCGTTTATGAATCAGGAAGACTACTCCCCCCTTCTTCCCCTGAGCTGGAGCCCCCCAGACCTGTCCCACCCACTCCCGGCATAATTTTCGGTGTTCTTCAGCAGTCTGGTGGGTTTCCTGGAGCATTGCGATGTCCGCCTTCTGCCGTGCCAGAGCCTGGAGGACCTTAGCCCGTTTAATGGGGCTGCCCAGACCACATACATTCCAAGAAATTATCTTAAGCGGCATGTAATACAAAAGTAGGCTTATTATAATACAGCATAAACCATACCTTTTCTGAGGAAGGGACCCCCCCAGCCTGAGGTCCTCCCCTCTTCTTCACCAGGAAATTCCCTCCCGTCGTCCACCCCTCCATTAGTCCCTGAAAATACTGCTCACCTCCTACACCCCCTCCCCCTTCCTCCCTCCCCTGCCCACCCTTCCCCACCCCCCCCCACCCTCCCCTCCCTTCACCCCCCTCCCACCCACCCCTCCCCTCCCCCTCTCCTCCCCGCTCCCAACCCTCATCCCATCTACCATCCTCCTCCCCTTCTCTAAGTATTCCTAGATGCGTAAGGGACCCCCTCACCCCTCCATTATACCAGCCCCGTTACACTCCCCCCCCCACTCGCCCCCCCGGCAAGCCACCCCCAACTATTCGGGCCATTCCTCACCCGCCCCCCACACCTCTGGAACACAGCCAACCCCCCACGTAGCAATAGTTTGAGCAGGCCCCATCCTCCACCCTCCCCCACCCCAGTTACCATCACCATCACTTTAAAGTCCATAATGGAAACTCCGGGCTTGTTCCGCACTTCGGTAGTCCTCCCCTCCGGACCTCAAGTCTCGGCCGCCACTGCAGCCCTCCGCCGTATCTCTTCCACGTAGGGCGTTGCTGCTGTCGCGGAGTCAAAGGACCGACGGGTCCCCCCATGAGTAAAGATCAGCCGGGCAGGGTATTGCACAATAAATTTGATATTATTGTCTATCAGAACCTGGCACAAAGGTCCATACTCTCGTCGCCGCTGGCCCAGAGCCGCTGAGTAATCCTGAACAACACGTAGCCTGGCATTGTCTTTTTGAATAGTCCCTTTCTTTCGCGCGGCCCGTAGGACTGCTTCTTTCTGTTGGAATCGCAGGAACCGTGCTAGAACCACTCTAGGTCGGCCCTCACTGGTTCTCCTAGGCCCGACCCGGTGTGCCCTCTCAATTTGGATTAAAGTGCCCTCGGGGTCGTTCTCCAGAATTTGTTTCACCAGGTCCTCTACGTAGGATTGTAGGTCCCGGTCCTCTATAACTTCCGGAACTCCAAGAAATCTCAGATTATTCCGGCGGGACCTATTTTCAAAGTCGTCTAGCTTGGCCTCCTGCCCCTGGAGTAACTTTTTCATCCGGGCCATCTCCTGTTGCAGCTCCAGCACATGCTCTTCGGACCGCTCTATCCGGTGTTCCGCCTCCTGCAGTCGGCCGCCCAGGGCCTCCACTGAGGTTTGGATGAGGTCCATGCGGCCCCGCAGGTCGTCGAATTGCGCGGACAGCACCCCCGCCACGGCCAGGGAGATTTCGTCCACCATCCCCGCTGCAGCCCTGGCCTCTCCCTTCAGCGGCGAGGACTGTTCCCCCCCCCTTGGCGGTAGGGGGGTCTTCTCCCTCTCCACCCGACGGCCTCCCTTCGCCGCCATCTCCGAGGCCTCTGGTGCGCTCAAGTCCCCCCGAGCGCTGGAGAAAGAGTTTAGGTCTCGGGCCGCTATTCGCTAGAAGAAGGGGGGAGGGGAGCCCGTGTCACAGGCGTCGAGGTGCCGGGGGGCAAGGAAGGAGTCCCCAACTCTCGGGTGTCGAATGTAGTGAGCGGTCGCAATCCTCCAAGAGCCAAGGGCAGGGCGCAGGTCACAGGCTCAGGAGTGCTGAGAGGAGGACACAAGTCACCGGCTCGGACTTTTCGGACAGGAGGCTCAGGTCTCAGAAACCGATGTGCCGGGGGGGGGGGGGCCCAGAGTGCGGGGCAAAGGCCGTCGCGGGCCGGAGGCGCAGTAGCAACAGGGCATCCGTCGAAGACCAGAGGCAGGGGGGGGGGGGTGCAGCTCGAACTCAGTGTGCCTAAGGCCAGGCTCAGGACCCAGACGTCTGCGTGGTGAAGACTGAGAATTGTATCAGGCCCACGAGCCCTCTAGTGGGTGCTCTGATCTTCTGGTGGGCTGCTCTGCCCTCAAGGAGCTCTGAGAGAGGCTGGAAGGCAAGTGGTGCCCCCGATCCAGGCCCTGCAACAGCCCCCGGTCCCCTCAGCAGCTGCCGCATCGGCCCCACTCGCCGGGCCCGGCTGGTAGATACATGCGGGGGGGGGGGGGGGCAGGATACCGCAGTCCGAGGGCCGCCGCCGCCGCAGAACCCCGCTCCGACCGCCGCTGGAATCACCCCCGCACCACCTCACCTCACTCACACTGCAGCCGCACTCCCCGCGCGGCGTCTGCCGCCGAAATCCAGGCCGCCTCCAAGCATCATCTCTTCGGGGGAGACGGAGGGCTCCGGGGCACCGGCCCCAATAGCGGCTTCTGCGGGGGGGCCCAGGGGGGGCGAAGAACCCCGAATGCAGCCCCGATCACCGCATAAATCTGTGGTGGAGGGGTGAAGGGGCCCAGAGCCCGAGCAGCATGCGTCTGCTCCGGCTCACCGCATCACCGGAAGTCCACAGGGCTGCAATCTTAACTGGCATGAAGTGGGAATTAGATCCCCCTAAGAAACCGCTGGGTGCGGTGAAACGCACTAGCGTGCAAGATTGGCGTCGGGATTCAAGATAAGTCTGGTTACACCAAGCATAATTTAGCCAGTGCTATAGAATTTAACAAGCTGATATGACCTTCAGTTTCTAGTTCTTATGAGTTTAAATCGAACAAATTTAGGTTGGCAATGGTCACTGAAGTGAATACACTTACCCATTTTCAAGTGAGAAGATCATCAGCGTATGGTTTTTAAAAAAAAACATATAAATAAAATATATTGCCCGAGAGGCTTTTTTGAATGTCTTTCATATTCTTGGGAACATAAGGTCCTTGATGCAAGAAACGGGTTAGGATAACCACAGCAGAGGTTTACCTCCTGGGTTCCACCCGACTATAGTCTGAGACCAGTTCCCTGTAATTAGTATTTTTTGACATTAGTGAAGTATGGAGTAATTTTTTGTTTATTCTGGGATAATTTACTCCAATAGACCCGAAACAGTTTGTTTGATACAATGGCAGAAGGGTTGTGGAAGGAAACTTTGAGTTTCACAGAAGAGTATATTTCTGACATTTGCAAGGAGCCTACCCCTTTTTCTGCAGGAGAGGATGTTGAAGCTGAAGGTTCTCGGACTGGGACTCCGTCCTTAATTTGGAAAAGCAAATAGTGAAATTAGAACTTCACAGGTTTTCATTGAATGAATACCTGAAGCGTCAGCAGATCCCCCGGGGACTTCGCATCTACAAAGAGCCCAAAATGCAGGCCATACACTCGGTCTTCTTGGAACAGTGGAATCAGGTGCTCACCAAATGTTCGCGGGACCTTATGGTTCTTATTGTGAATCCTGCAAAGACCACCTTGGCATCTTTACAAAAAGAGGCGGATTCTAGTTTAACTGCTTTGAAAACTGCTCTGCCTTCCGAAACATTTGTAAAGCATAGAGAAGAGGACAAAAAATTACTGGATAAAGTATGGGACGAGACTAAGAAAATTAAGCTCAACAAACTGGCACGGGACAACGCAGATTATACCACGGGTTATGTTTACCCGTGGATGAATCAGAAGCGGAAGGAGCGTACTCGACGGAGACGGGTGACTTTTGAAGAAACCTCAGAAGATTCTTCTTCCTCGGATTCTAGCCGAAGCTCTAGAAGTGATTTTTTAGAAGCAGCAGAGGAAGGTTCCAAAAAGAAAAAAACTGTAGACTTCAAGGACAAGCCGAAGGGACAAGGACGCTCGTCCACGTGGCACAAAGCAACCTGATGCGGGCAGAGTCCGGACATAGGGATCAGAAGACTTCTTTAGTGGTTAATCTTTCTTCTCATTCATTGACTTCGGCACAATTACACCTATTAGATAAGGGATTGTCATATGTCCCTCGCACAGTTCATGATGGGTTCCAGTTTCGTTTGGATTTTGAGCGGTTGATCCGGAAGCTCAACCTCCAAGATTTATTTTTCTTCAAAGGAGGTTTTAGCAGGGCAGATTCCGAGTACTCAATCTTGTCGGATACCGTTGCCACTCTCTTCTACGTGGAATCCCCCGGGTCCACTGCATCCTTCCTTGTCGCTCTATCGGGACTTGGTTCTCAAAGATGTGGGCCAATTAGAACAGAGCCGTTACAAGATTCACCATGCATTGACCAAAGAAGAACCGCAAGCTTTACAATCTCTTATGGACCGTCCTGATTTGGTGATTCGGAGGGCTGACAAGGGGGGTGCTATCGTGGTACAGAATCGGGAGCATTATATAACAGAAGCCCACCGGCAACTTACAATGCAGGACACTTATCAAATTTTAGAGATTGACCCTACTCCATCGTTACAAGATCACATCCAACTTCTCACTACCAGAGCTCTTCAAGAAAAATTGGTGTCCAAGAAGGAGTGGTGTTATCTGAATGTGAAAAATCCCACACAGGTCAGGTTTTATCTTGTACCTAAAATCCATAAGCGGCTTGAGAATCCGCCTGGACGGCCCATCGTCTCGACAAGGGGTACAGTCCTCGAGCCATTATCCACATATGTGGACTCTTTTTTTACGACCTTTATTGCCGGCCATACCATCCTACATTCGGGACGCCACCCATTTTTTGCAATTATTGGAGCGACAAGCCAGGTGGGCAGGCAATACAAAAGTAATTTTAGTAACTCTTGATGTCGCCTCTCTCTACACCAGCATCCCACAACCGGCGGCACTAGTGAGTGAATGCACAGCCTTACAAAACCGGGGAGATCTATCTGCTTCCCATTTGACCTTTTTATTGGAGCTCCTGAACTTGGTCTTATTTCGGAATTATTTTCTTTTTGAGGATACCTTGTACCATCAAGTTTCGGGAGTGGCGATGGGCGCTACGTGTGCCCCCTCTCTAGCTAACCTGTACATGGCCGATTTTGAGAGGCTTTGGCTATACCCTTCTGAGTTCCATGAGCATATCCCCTTTTGGGGCAGGTACATAGATGATGTTTTCATGCTCTGGACAGGTCCAGAGAATATTTTAAGTACCTTTTTAGATTGGCTCAATCAACAAGATCCACACATTCAATTTACCTCTTCCCATAATAAGACCACCATAACTTATTTGGATGTAGAAATCACAAAAGGAGTGGACCAATGGCACACCTCGATTTTTAGGAAATCAGTGGACAAACGCATTGTTACATTACAATAGCGCGCATCCAATCCCCCTCAAGAACAGCTTGCCTTTTTCGCAATTCCTTTGCTTTCGTAGGAACTGCTCTGAGGAAGAGGATTTCAAAAGACAAGCGAAGCAGCTAAAGATCAACTTTGCACAGCGGGGATATCCAGCGAACGTGATAAAGAAGGCTTACACCCGCGCTCGATACAATCACAGAGCTCAGCTTTTGCTCCCCCGTGTCACTCCCCATCATTACGATGCGTCTCAAGTGAACCTGATAACCAAATTCTCTTTTAAAGTGGCTCTTTACAAAAAATTTTGAAACGTCACTCTAACATACTACAAAGCATTCCTGGCTTGGGAGATAAAGTACGCTGTGTGTGGCAACGACACAGAAATCTCAAAGAGTTACTGAGTCCAGCGGCTTTGCGACCAGTTGCTTTAAGCGGTTCACCGACTACACGGGGACAAGTTCCATGCGGTGAATGTAACATATGTGCCATCACAGCAGAGATATCGCAATTCACGTATCATGGCACTTCATATGTCCTTAAAAAGTTTACCAATTGTGGTTCAAGTTATGTGGTGTATGCTTTGCGTTGCCCGTGCCTGCTTCTGTACATTGGCAAAACTACACGACCCCTGAGAGTTCATATCAATGAACATCGCAGTAGATTGCGGTGCCAAAGAAGGGAAGCGCCTATTGTAGCTCATTGTCTGTCTGCAGTACTCACATACTTTCGAGCAATTGCAAGTTTTCTGTGTTGATCAGGTATCAAAGGGTTTCGCCAATCAAACTAAGGACCAAAGTTTATTGTTTCTGGAGCAGCGCTGGATTTACACTTTAAACACAGTACACCCGGGGGGAGTTAAACGCTCAAATTGATTGGGTGGTCTATCTTTGAAGTGATTCAGCCACTAGTCTAGTAGGACAATAGGAGAGGCAGAAGTAATCCCCCTATGCTTTTTCCGTCATCATTCAGCAAGAGGGCATGTGCTCACTTTTTTAAAAGGCAGATGGGGGTTGGTGAAGACGCATGCGCGGCGTTTTTCCATAGAAGGAACAGTAAAGAAGAGAGTCGAATGGTATGAGTGGGTATACCTTGTAATGTCTACATTTTTTGTCAGAACAATACTGATCCTGTGTTATCTATTGTTTACTTTCAGAGTTTGGGGAGCCAAGTTGGCCATATGAAAAATGAATCATCACAGCCACAGGGCTGCAATCTTAACTGGCGTGAAGTGGGAATTAGATCCCCCGAAGAAACCGCTGGGTGCGGTGAAACGCACTAGCGCGCAAGATTGGCGTCGGGATTCAAGATAAGTCTGGTTACACCGAGCATAATTTAGCCAGTGCTATAGAATTTAACAAGCTGATATGACTTCAGTTTCTAGTTCTTATGAGTTTCAATCGAACAAATTTAGGTTGGCAATGGTCACTGAAGTGAATACACTTACCCATTTTCAAGTGAGAAGATCATCAGCGTATGGTTTTTAAAAAAACATATAAATAAAATATATTGCCCGAGAGGCTTTTTTGAATGACTTTCATATTCTTGGGAACATAAGGTCCTTGATGCAAGAAACGGGTTAGGTTAACCACAGCAGAGGTTTACCTCCTGGGTTCCACCCGACTATAGTCTGAGACCAGTTCCCTGTAATTAGTATTTTTTGACATTAGTGAAGTATGGAGTAATTTTTTGTTTATTCTGAGATATACTACATCAGCAAATTAGTCTCATCGCTTAGTAATCAGACCGCATACTGAAGAGAGCGAAGGAGTGCTTATCTGTTTAACTACAACTTTGAAAATGCTCATTTACTATGCAAAGGAGCTTGTAAGCCGTACTATTCCAAAAACGTTTTCTATACCTCAAGAGGCATACTTAACTTTTACCCAAGGACATTAACTCACTATATCTCCTGTGGGAAAAAAATTTAAAGGAGCCATCAAGATAAAGGGAAAGCCACCCACTCCATTATTATAAACTCTGATGGGCCCTATTCTTTTGAAGCTTTCTTCTGGAGGAATTATGAGCTATGAGTCATTCCATCACCTTCAGGAAGAACCTAAACACACTCTTTTTAAGCATGTTTTTTTGGGGGGAGGGATAATTTTTATAGAATCATTTTTGCACATATGTGTTCAATACACATGTAAATTGCATCCTATCCAATATCGATCAGCATAAAAGTGCACACATTGGCATGAAGACCCCACTTCAACGTTAGGCATAGTCGGGGATGTGATCTGGGGTGAGCATTGGCAGAATTTATAAGTATGCTTGTTGATTATGAAAAATCTTACTCTATGGGGTATGTTTGCTAATCAGCGGTAACAGCTTCCGTGGGTACTTTAATGGGGCTGCAGCTCCAATATCGCACGGAAGCTGCTACCGCCGATTAGTAAACATACCCCAATGTGTGTATCTGAAAACTTTGCATGTGCTCATTCGCACCTGCTCTTGAGCAGCTATAAATGTCCACCCTTGAATTGAAGCTACGATTTCTGCTTCTCACACTAGTATTTTATAAGGACACATAGGGGCCCTTTTAATAAAGTGTAGATCTAGCACACGCTAAAGGTGTGCATTGGACATGCATGGACAGCTAGCATGGGGCTATGATTGTTAGTGCCACTGCATTTTAGCGCTAACTGTCCATGGAGTACAAGGGTCGCAAGCGGGAGGGTTAGGGGTGGAGAGTGGGCGTGGTCAGTGCTATACAGTCATGGTAGACAAGTAGCCCGTGTTCACTCACTACCACACGCATGATAGTCGTGCTGTAGCAGGGCCGTGTGCACCATGATATCTGCCAGCAGCACGATTCCCATGTTCCCAGTAATTAACGCTATGATGTTGTCCTAATGTGTGTTATCAGTGCATCAGGTGTAACACCTCAGGGCCCTTTAGTAAAAGGGCTCCATCGGTGTCTTTCTGTCTATATAAAATAGTGCCTTAACAACAAGTACTAGGCACTTCCTTTGAAAATCACCCCTTAAATATCCTTAAGATCTGACTCTAGAGACTTTTGATATCTGTATTATGGGCAGTACTTTGTTTTCACAGTAACAGCTTCCCGGGTGAACCATATTAAATATAAGATTGAACAGTGGCTTGGTTATTATGTATATACGTAAATTACACCCTACCTAGAATGGTAGATAATGCAGATTTAAAAAAAAAAATAAATCAAATTTAGCTCCTCAAAGTAAGAAGTGATACCTGCAAGTTCCAGTCGGCTCCCACAGACTCCATTTCAAGTAGAAGGGGGTTAATGAAGTCCAGCAGGAGCTGATGCTTTTACCCATCCAAAGCCTCCTTACCTGGTACAGTATCATACAGCTTCGGATCCCTGTGGAATCAATTAGACACTTCAGCCAGCTATTGGCAGGATAATCATATGTCTCCGAATGGAATGCTATTCAGTTTTCCCTGAAAATCTCTCCCCCCAGAATGAGTATAAAACAGACATTTATGTCCATGTGCTATAAATCTATGATTAGCCTGCTCATTTTGGAGGACATTGAATGAAGAGCTCCATAGCCTACATGCTGTGTCTGTTTATAAGTTTGTAATTAGCTGATCCATAAGACATATAAATCACAAGTGCATGTGTCTATACAAGCCCAGGAAAAGAAAGCAAGAATACAGAAGCTGATGCCAAAGGATTTTCTTCAGCAACTGCATCTTTCCTGAGGCTACGTCCTCTCATCTACTTACCACTGCCAGGCCACGAATTGTTACTGCATAGCATGAATGACTTCTAATCAATATAAAGACAGAATAGACATCTGAGCTACCTGTGAGCATCCTGCTGCTTCCCTCCGGAAAGAACAAAAGGGTGTTTTGACTAGCACGTCATGACAAGGTGCAACAGAATAAAGGGCTCAGTGCTATGAAAGGGTGTTCTCTTTTTTTTAGTTGCAGGAAAATATGAATTCAGCTTTGATAATCATAGCAAAGCAGTTCCTTTTGAAAATAAAAATTAAACAGCTCCTTTGCAATTCCCCAGAACACTTAGGAATGACCATTCTGACACAGTCTTCCAAACTGCGCAAATGTGATAAATAGCATCACACATGTGCATAAAATGAATCATCAGAAAAAACCTTCCATGCATATGTAATATTATTCTGTCACCATGGTTTCCCCCAGAGATTATGGAGAATTATACAGGACATTACTGAAAGCTGTGAGCTAAATCTCAATAAATAAATATTTTTACTAAAACTTTTCAAACTTTAGAATTTAAGAATAAAAATTTAAGAACTCCTTTTACTAAGGCCCACTAAGGTTCTGCACTTAACCTGCAAAACAGATACACATTAAGTGCTAAGCTTCCAAGTTAGCTGTCGGGAACACGACTAGCAGGTTGGATGCAAGCGCTAACATGTGCTCTAGTGCTCCAGTGAGGAGGTTCAACTAACGACTCCCACAGAGTTGCCATTAAGTAAACTTGCTATTAGCCACTTTCCCAGTCAACGTGCAGTAATAGTCCTCGTGCTAGCAGCAATGTGCTTTCCACGCCCACATCCCCCTCCCCACCCCCCCCCCCCATTCCATGCCCTATCATGCCATGGCCGATTCGCATTCATTTTACCGTGCAATCACTGGTATGCTGGTACATTAACCAGTCACTGGCCTTTAGTAAAAAGGGCCCTAAGTGATAGAGAGTCAGTAGTGCCTGCTTGTCATGTTGGCTTTGGAAACATTGTGTTGTCCATGAGAGATGGCAAGTTTTCTACCGATGCAGCCCTTCCTGTTTGAATCACCATGCAAAATTCTCCATTCCTTTCAGACTGTTGCTCCTGACCCTCTCTCTTCTTTGAAATTTTCCAAAGGTCTACAAACTCCCCCCCCAAAAATGAAACAAATATTTTTCTTAAATTATAAAAATATGTTTTCTGATAGTTTGATGAAAATGTTCATAAATTGTGTTTTTGTTTTCCAAATGTGGCTTTAGTATCCATAGTCATCCTAAATCCGCCAATTAGCCTCACTCGAGGAAATTTATAAGAGGGTTTGCCCACCAATGCTGTAAGCAAACAGCATGAGAATGAGTTATGTGAAAAACATCTGCACTAAACAAGGAGAGCAAGCTAGACATATGCATACAGGGGTCTGCATGTGCTGCAATGCTGTCTGGCGAATACAGCAATATTATCCTGCGCAGACGTTCTGTACATTATGTAGATCTTTGTGGGTCAGGCTGCATTCTAGAACTCGCTCATAACATTGTTTCAGCACACTCCCCTGTCGTTTTTTAACACCTCCCTTCAGCAAAGCCAGAAAACCATGGTGGGTACTGTATGCTCCAGAAAGAGAAGAAACAGGCAAAAATTCCTCACCAGCACTGACCGCAGACTTACACTTCCTCAGACCTTGCATTAAAATCCCGGCATTGACTCAGCCTTCTGGTCTTCCGCACATTTCTCTGCATCTGTTCTGCATCGCTAATTACTTCGTTACCAGCCATTTAAATGCATTGTGTACTGCTGTCTGCTGAAGGCTTTGCGCACTAATAGCTCATCTACAAAACTCATTCTTGCATTGGTAGCGCACAAGCTAATCCGTGTGCAAAGCCTTATGCACTTTTCTCCATTGGCATGTCACTCAACCACATCAATACCCTTTGTGAAATGCCATTGAGCGCTGCTCTGAAATGTGCACCCTGAATCATACCTGTAGGTGTCACTATTGTGAAATAGCAGTTTCCACCCCAGTCACAACAGCCCCAGCTCCTTCAGGCCCAATTAGCAGAAGACAGCATCCAAGAATCACATCCAGATCTTCCAGCAAGCAGTGATCTATACACGGTCACTGGGCCATTGAAGTGATCCAAAAATTTCCTAGCAAAATGATATGGGTTTTTTTTTAATTCAAGGAAACATGGAATAATGACTTAGCCAGAGAACAGTTTGCTTCGTTCATACCCAACCGTAAGTGAGGTAACATGTGGTATGACTGCTTTAAGAATCATTAGGAAAGCATCACGGGCCCCAGGTAAAGCAGCTCCCATATCACCAATTACAGCTCCTTGCTGGATGGTCTTTATCTCCCATTGACTTTCAGAAAAGAAGCAAAAGCTTGGCTTTTTACATGCTGTTATAGTAATTACGCAGTTTTTAATTAATGGGTTCTAAATTGATATGGAATGTTTGTTTATGTCTACTTCGTACATCGCTTCGAGCTTTGGTTTTTGCAGAAGCAATATCTAAGCTGAACTGAATAAATGAAGATGACAAGACATTTCCGTGAGTCATCACCCATCCTAGCTCCTCTTTGATCCCAGCAGCCACAACTGTTTCAAGCTGTTTTAAAAGTATATAATCCAAAAAGCAATATTTCTCCTGCAGGTACCTACAGTTCTCAAGTCTGCTTAACATACTGGTCACTTAAAAAGATGCTTATCCTGGAAACTGGAGCGCACGTGTGCATGAAGACTCAGGTCAGCATGGAGAATTGCCTCAGAGGGAAATAACTAAAAATCCCATTTGCAGGCAAGTCATCAACCGAGCTGTGCCAGGTAGTTAACTGTCCCAATCTGTCTGGCAGGCAAGTCGTCAACAAACTGGGCTTTCAAGCAGATAATTGTCTGCCCACCTACAACGTCGTCCAAGCAGATTCACTGCAATGAATCAGTTGTGCTAGGCCTGGAATAGGGCACTACAAGCTCATACAGTCACAAAGGCTTTAACCACTAGATTATGGAGCACACAATTAGAATGGGTGAATCTAAAGTTTAATAAGTGATGGGCAGATGCAAAAAAAGTGTGCTAGCCTTTGCACACAAGTTAGCTTGCTTTTAGCGCACAATATTGCGTGCTACCAACGTAAGAGCAAGTTTTGCACACAAGCTAATAGTGCACAAAGTCTTGAGCAGACAGCAGAGCGCAGCGCATTGAAATGGACGATAATGAAGAAATTAACTGTGCAGCACAGATACAAAAAAGTGTTCTTAAGACCAGAAGACTGAGTTCAACACTGGGATTTTATGTGAGGTCTGAGACGTTAAGTAGCTCATAGCTCTGCATTAGCTGCTGGTGAGGATTTTATTCAAAAAATGCAAAGAAACTGCTATAAAATATCAGTAGGTCGCCTCTTGTTCAAATATATATATTTAAGCTTTGAAATAGAGAAAACGGTTGACCTCAGTATCACTTACTCTTAAGGAGTATATAGCAAAAGGTGGTCTTTTTTGGGGTTTTGCAGAAGAGAACCCTCATAAAAATCAACAGGGGAAGCGCGCTAGAACAACGTTGAGTGCATATGCTAGATTGCTTTGCAGCGCCTGAGAGCAATATTATTCTGCACTGAATTTCTATGCAGAATAATATCACTGTTTATGAACATCGATATTATTCTGAGCAGAACATCTGCACAGAATAATATTGCTGTACGTCAGATAGCATTCTGTGCAAGATATAGGGGCTGCTTACGCAGACCCCTGCGCTCATGCGCCTGGCTTGCTCTCTTTCTTTAGCACAGACCTTTTACGCACAGCTCATTTGCATGCTGTTTGCTTACACCATTGCTGAGCAAAACTTTAAACTTGTGTTAGGTAACCCTGGGATGGAGTTTTAGCCTGGGCTCTAGAGTATTTTCCCTTAGACATGCACTGGGAGAAACTCTTTAGCCCTAAGTCCTTTATTGGCTTTGCAGGCTACTAAAAAGCAGCTCACCTTAGCTGAACCACCAGCTCCCCACCAATTCAACTCAATTGAAATAGATGTATGTCCACCAGTGAAGAGCAACATTTGTTTTTCTGCAAATTGCCCATATAATAATTGAATTTTGAAAACCATGTAAAATTTATCGTGTCCCTCAAATGAATTTTTGCTTCTGGCTTCACTCTCGAGCACAGCCTGTTATAAGGCTCCAGCATTGTTCTTCTACAATTTGGATAAGAGATTTAATTATTTTCCTTTTCTGAATCCAAATATTTCCCTGTTCAAGAGCTTACAATCTAATAATTGTCTATACTAATCTGTGTTAACATGTTAATGTGCATTAATGCGCATCACATTATTTTTAATGGAACCTGCTTAAAGATGGCCTCTGTATCTAATTAACGGCATTTGTACTTGTAGGTTTGGAAATTGACCCACATATACGTGCAAGTGCCGGCCCTTACATGTCAAAGCTGCTGAGTTCCCTCTGTTGATTTTTTCCACGTGTAGATTTGTAAGATGGCTTCTCTGGCCCTATATGTGGGCATATACACTCTCACTCCTGCACGACCTTATATGTGTTTTACAAAAGGCTCAATATTTGGCAGAGCCTTTTCTAAAATAAGTCCAGAACTATTTATGTTCTAACCTTGATGTCTCAATTTTGATCTTCACATGGAGGCCAATTCCATAATGTGCAAGTCCGGCCTTATCTGCATCTGGGGAATGTACACATTGAATAGAGCAAATTGTGAGGATCCGCTGTGTAGAGCGCAACACTCCAGCCCGCTGGGTGCTGCATATAGCAGCGATAGCTGGAATAACATTATTGCATGAGGTCCTAGGACTCCATCACCAGTATCATTTGCAGGACCTGGGTATTGTTAGGGAACCCAAACTTTGCGCCTTTTGCACACACACCAAATGACAGCATAGCCAGAATGCACACCAGTGCTCTTCCACATACATTTGTGGGGGTGTTTATTTATGTTCCTTTGATTTACATCCTCCCTCTCCTCTGCTTTCTGTTCAGTAACACTGCATGATGTGTTTTTCCAGACTCAGATACACCAGTGCACAGCACAGCTTACACATCCATTCACCAATATGGGCTGCATTGAGGTGCAGAACAGAAAAGTTTCTAAGTCCTGCTTTTATTCCACGTTTCTGTAGGTATAATGTGGATGCATTCAGGGAATACTGCCGACGTACATGTGTCTCTCCTAAATATGCTTTATACGTCTCCGTGGCTAGCCGTGCCCTCGTTCTGCCCCCTCTTGCCCACATTCTGAGATCCCTGTTTTAGTGCTCTGTATGTGCAGGGCCACAAAGTTTCAGAATATGGTTCTAGACGTTTTCGTGGGAAAAATGTCTATCCTACACATCCAGGCAGCCTATCCATGTTTCAGAATGACTCCCATACTATCTAAAATGTGCCTTCAAGTCTTTCATTAATGTAAAGTTATCGTTGTTTTTGGATTATAGTATTCAAAAACATGCATATTGGCCACCACAGTATGTATAAATTATGACTTCTCATATTTTATCTTTGGCCGTGCTGGTTTCTTGGAAGATGTTCATAATGGAATTTGGATAGAACTGTTTAGCTTTCAGCTTCTGACTTTTCAATGAACTCTGTTCTTTATCCAAGTATTCAAAAAGAGAATGCAGATAATGATTAACTATCAACATATAATAATTGCTTCTTGACATTGGTCCCAGAAGTTTCATAATCCAGTATCTTATCTCTTTATGCAATGAGGCAAATGAAACCAGTGGCGTAGCCAGGAATAATTTTTTGGGTGGGACTTGGGATTAACATTGGTGGGCACAAGAGAGTGGGAGCATTGACATCGTCTCCAGTTCTCTTCTCATTCGACTGTTCTGCTGCTGTTGACTAGGTGGGCCCGGTGCCAAAGTGGAGGGGCCATAACCCACCCAGCCACAAACTCAGGGAGGTCTAAAGCAGACAGAACCAAGGGCAAAGGGGCACTTTTCATCTTTGACCCTTTTGAAAATTACCTCAGCTTTATTGAATTGAGGTCATCTTAGTAATGAAGGTGCTGGATCCATTCTCCACCTCTCTCACAAAACTGGACCTGATGGGTCATCTTTTAAGGAAGTTATTGTGTCCTCAGAAAGACAAATAGATAGATTGTATCACTGATTTTCTAACACTATAAAGCTTTTCTGCTATTCATAGTCTGTTCTAGTTTTATATTAAAATTAAGTAATAATTTATTTCAGAGAAGATACGATTGACTGAAATGATAAAGCGGTATAAAAAAACCTGTTAAATAAAATAAATAAATGAATGATAGAGGTCTACAACATCATGAGTGGCATGGAACAGGTAAATATGGAATTGGTTGCTTCTCCTTTCATACAGAAAGTCCCCAACTTATGTAAGTGGATTGTTCCATGACCCTGTATGTAAGTCGATGTTTACGTAATTCGGAGTCATATTATAGTATATGCCAAATACACAATAATAAGAAGTGAAAATAATATCTGTTTATAATTTTATTTATAATCAACAGAAAACATAATAATAATACTGAATAATCAACATTGGAGTCACTTTCTTATCCAATTTAGGCAGAGGCAGGGATAGTGGCACAAGAAGCAGACAATGGCTCTCCTCCAAATGCAGGGTCACTGCTAGTGCTCAGTTGTTCTCATATCACGATAAATTGGTCAAGAGAAGTTTGGATAGTTGCTCTTTTCTTCTCTTCATAGACCTCTTTATGATCTGAGAAGGCATCGTTAACTGTGGAGGTCATTCTGAAACGCAGGTTGAGGGGCTGCACGTCCTGGCCGAACATGCAGCCCCACAAGCCACCTGGACCCTATTCCCCCTCCTGCCCTCCCCGCATGTCCCATGCTTTAAGACGAGGAGAACCAGCGGGGGATGGGAGGGGCGAGGTCTTGGCAGCATCGAGGTGGACCAACCTAGCAGCATGCACAGGGCCAATTCAGGACATGGCCCTGTACATTCTGCCAGGCCTGTAGGGATGCACTGCTTTATACCAACTCAGAGGTAATATAAGCAATGAAAACCTGGCAATCAGGCCCGGGGAACCCCCCTCCCCCCCCCCCCGGACAGGGGCCGGGTACAGGGGGGTTCTCACCACCCTATCCGGGCCATGGCAGGCCAGCCATGGATCAGGCAGTGAGGAAACGGGGGGCCCGGAGCCACGGATGTCGGAGGCACCTGCGGGGAGGATGTCCCCGCTGGCGGCAGGGACACACCAGGCCATCCTTGGGCCCAATTCTGACTACCATGGGAATGTTTGGTTCCCATGGACCAGAACTGGATCCTATCAGCCTTGGACATCCTCCTCCCTGAATCGGGCTCTATGCGTTGAAACTGCAGAAACCGGGATACATCAAGGTCCTATCTTTCTATAGCTTCTTAGAGGTTATTCAACAATTGCACAGCTATGCACATATCCTTTGCCATGAAACGTTTGGGCTGCACTTCCAGCTCTTCAGTGTCATGCTGCTTGTTATCAAGCTACCTTTGCAGCCTCAAGCTCAATTAGTTCCTTGTTTGATAACTCTTCGTCATAAGACTTCACCAACTCATCCGCATCATCTTTGTCCACCTCACGTTGAAGCTTTTCTGCAAGCTCAACAATTTTGTAGCCACCTGTTCAAATGTCTCTTCATTGTCCTCAAAACCCCAAAAATCCGGCACAAGATGAGGATTTAATCACTTCTATCCATTTTTCCATCTCACTAATGATTCCTTTATGCTTTTTAGTGATTATTGTTGCCTTCATCGAAGCAGTACCTTTAGCATGCTCTCTTATGCGGGTGGCATCTTTGATAATGGTGTTGATTGTAGATGATGCATAGCCAAGTTTACGAGCAATGGAGGTGATGGTTTGGCCACCTTCATGCTTATGGATGATTTTCATTTTGGTCTCCAAGTCAATGGCATGGCACATGCAAAAAGGCTGTCCTTTTCCACCAGCCTTGTTAATGGGCATTAGCTTCGAGTTGTTGTCATGAGCTGCAATTTAAGACATTTTCTCGCAATTGATGGCATTTTTATGTTACTGTAAATTCAATAGATTTTTTGCACATCAGACATTTTCTACATAGGTCCGGATTGACGTGTCAGAGCTAAGTAAGTCAGGGTCCTTCTGTATAGTACTCACATGAAACTAATAAGTAGTACATTTAAAATGAATTGAAGAAAGCATTTTTTCATTCAAAGCACAATTAAGCCATAGACCTTGTTGCTGAATAGTGTGGTCAAGGCAATTTGCATAGCTGAGTTTAAAAGGGTTTAGACAAGTTCTGAGGGAAAGTTTGTAAACTCTTATTAGTCATGCAAATTTGAGAAAGCCACTGTTTATTTTATGAGCAATAGGGAATAGATCTACTTTTTGGGATGCTGCTGGGTACTTGATTGGCTATTGTCAAGCTGCTGGGCTCAGTGGACCTTAAATCTCATCCAGAATGATACATCTGAAAGCCTTATATTTTATTTTTCTAAAACCATTTATTTCTTGTCTTCCTGCAATATATTACTCAAGGCAAGTTACAATACTAAAATAGACAAAAGAGAAGTTGCATGTAGAGATTTTACCAGCTAGAATCCACAAGGCTAAGATATTTCTATTGCAATCCACAGTTGAGTTGTAAAACTATTACCATTTCATGAGAAGTTACACATTCTTTCAGAAGATAAAATGGTTTTAAGTTAATTGAACTACTAAATAATAGAAAAATGCTTTCATTCATTCGAAGCACTGGTTCGTCAATCCTGTGGAAGTAATGCAGACAATAACAGTATCAACATTTACAAGGTTGTAGGATAAGCGCAGAAGACCCTAGACACTAAGAAGTAAAGGAAAGCTTGAGACAAACTATGCTATATATCTATGGTATGCAGTGGGAAGCAATTTGAACAGAGTAGATGGACTTCCCATCATATTATACATGTTCCTTCTCGGGGTTCTTAAACAATCCAGTTTTTCAGAATATTCAGTGAATATGTATGTACCGCATGCAAATTCATTGGTCTAAAAATCAGGCTAATCAGGGAATTCTAGACATTAGCTTTTAAGGTATTATGTGGTACTGCTCCTATATTTAACAAGCATTCTTCCGGATACATGTGGGTGGGATGAACATGTGATGCTGCAATTCTATTGAGCATTGTTGACTAATTATTATATTGGAGAGTTAATAAAGTTTTTAAACTGAAAAAGGGCTACTTTGCATATTTTGGATCTCCTCCAAGTGGGATCTCTTAGAATCCTGAAGGACTGTATCTGAGAAGTCTTGACCCTGAAGACTATACCAACAATTAATATAACAGCACAATCCCAAAGTGATCAGCTCCCATTCACTGAATGCAGAGCTGGTCCAAGAGCATCTGGTGTCCTAGGGGAACCTTCATCCGCTCCCTCTGGTATCAAACGTCTCCCCTCCTGCCTCACCCCCCTCGAAGATGTCCAGCATCTCTCCCCTTTCCTATTCCCCAAGATGTCTGGCATCAACCCCCTTCTCACCTCTCCTCCACACACATACAGCTGTCCAACATCTCCACATCTTTTTCATTGCCCTATCACTCCCACCACCACATCCCCCTTCCCGTCACACACACATCTCCCCTCTCCTACCTTCTGTTGATACCTACCTTTCCTCAGCCCTGCATTAAGAAGCACAGCACTGCAGTTGGCTCTTGAGCGTGCTTACGGCTACATCATCCTGCCCCCTCTGACAGTGAATATTGGAGGGGTGAGATTTGCAAACCTTGAGCATACATGCGCAGGTGCTCAAAGACCTGTCACCACAGTGTGCTGCTTTTTTGCAGGACTGAGTCAACCCTGATGGAGGAAGGGTATACAAATGCCCAAAGGTTCACCATGCTGCTCTGCCCGGCCCGCCACTAAACTATACTGCCGCTCCTAAAGTGTGCCTAGTCTGCCCAGTGATTGGCTGGCCCTGGGTGTATCGGTGTGATGCCTGCAAGGCATTCTAAGATTGGTGTCAACCTATCTTCAGCTCCATTGACTTAGATTTAGGAGCAAGGCAGAAAGATGTCCAGAACTGTAAACATAAAAGTGAAAATTTCACTTTAATAATCTTGTTTACATTTGATTGCTAAATGAACGGCATTAAAATAACTGTTTGCAATGCTATTTTTGTTCTTATTATAAGCCACTATTAACAGTAAAAGCTTTTTGTGACTGCGATGTTCCTATTACAGATGGTTGGAAAAAAATGAAGACTAAACATGCAGATTCTGAGCACAGTAAATCCTTTAAGAATGTGAATATTATTCTTTCCTGTTAAGAAGAAAAATGAGTTTTCCAGAGTGTGTCCCTAGGCAGGCCAAGAAACAAGTTTTAAAGTAAAACCTACAATGCATAAATTGGGAGGTGGTAAGTGAGCACCAGCTTGCACACTCATCTTGGTTGTTTGCATGCTGCTTTTGTTATTTTTCTGATATAATTTTATTGGTGCAAATGCTTTTAGAAACTTTGCAATTAAAAAACAGAAAAATAGGTCCAGAGCACCCATGTGTTCAACTTTTTGCAACAGTAAATGACGGGGGCGCATAGACCCCGGGGTGAGGTTGGTTTGGACATGACACATGGAGGGTCATTTTATACCAGGGTGCCTATGTAGGTACTATTTAATAGAGACCGGCCGCTGCCTGCTTATCTCTATAAGGTACAGTATATGTGGGCACAGAGTGAGTCTTGAATGTAGGCACGATCATTAACATCTGCAGCTAAACTAGGTCTAACGTACTAAAGTGTGCTAGGCTTTGTGCACAGGTTAGTTCCATTTTTGCGCACAATTTTAAGTGCTACCAATGCAGAAAGATTTGCGCATGAACTAACTGTGCACAAATTCTCGATCAGATAGCCTCACTTTTAAATCCATGGTAATGAAGCAATTAGCTATTCAGCGCAAATGCAGAAAAGTGTCCAGAAGACCTGAAGGCTGAGCTCAACGTGTGGATTTTAAAGCAAGGTTTGAGGTGACATAAAGGGTTAACTTGCAGGTCTGCAGTCAGCGCAAGTGAGGAACTTATGCCTGTTTCTTCTCTATCTTGAATGTACAGCAGTCGCAACGCTTTTCTAGCTTTGCTAAAGAGAGTGGTGAAAAAAACGGCAGGGGAGGTGCTAGAACAATCTTATGTGCGTGTGCTGGAATGCTATGCCGCGCATAAACATCAATATTTTGTGCAGAATTTCAAACACCAATATTAATCTGAGCAGAACCTCTGTGCAGAATAATATTACTATTTATGCACCAGCAAGCCTTCCGTCACATGCACACAAGTGCTAAACAATTTTTTTGTGAGCAAAATATAGGTGCTGCTAACATAGATCCATGTATTCACTTTATTAATTTAATAGTATTTCTATCCCACCTTTTCATTTAATCAAGGCGGTTTAAATTAACATTAACTTATACAAAGAACTTCAATTTTACACAATAACTTATACAAAGAACTTTCAATTGTAAACAGTAACATCACATTTCAAAAACTTAAATAGACTTGTAACTTTATACTCCTTTTACAGGGAACATTCAATTGTAAATTGTAACATTACATTTCAAAAACGTTAACAGTCTTGTAACTTCCTACATTAAGATTTACTCTCACAGGAGAAAGGGATGTTTAGGTGTGAGTTTAGAACAAAACTATATATATCAAAGGACGTAGTTGGGAGTGGTGCAGATATAATGACTTGTGTAAATCACTTTGTAAGGTAGAAATGGAGATGGTTCTGTGTGAGATTACTGAGATTGGTGGTGTTCGTTATAATGTTCAGTGAATAAGGTAGTCTTGAGTAACTTGCGGAAGTCTTTTAAATCAGTTGTGGATCGTAGCTTTTCTGGAAGTGCATTCCAAATAGCAGGGGCAGCTAGGGAGAAAGCCCGCGTGGATGTGGATTTATTGGTACTTGTAAATAAACTAGAAGCTGGTATTGTGTTTTTAGTGCTGTTTCTGTCTGGTCTTTTTTTTTTTGTTTTGGTTCCGATGAGCTCTTGAAGTATTTCTGCTGACATGTTTTTGATCTTGAAGATTGTGAGCGCTGATTTATATTTTGCTCGTGAGGAGATTGGTAGCCAATGCAGATCTTGTAGTATGAGAGTTATATGGTCTTGTAGTGAAGTGCCAGCAATAATATGGGCGGCAGTGTTTTGGACTATTTGAAGGGGTCGAGTGGATTGTTTGGGTAGGCCTTGGAAGAGGAGATTACAATAGTCCAGCACAGGTGTGATGATTGCCTGGCATACTGTATGGAAGTGTTCTTTGCTGAGAAGAGGTTTTAGTCTTCGGAGCATTGCTAGTTTGAAGAAGGCTGTTTTGGATGTTTTGTTAATGTGTGCCTGAAGAGTAAGCGGTTTGTCTAGTATCGCTCCAAGATACCGAACTTCATCTTTTATAGTGATTGGTGTATTTGAGATGTTGATGGTAGTAAGGTGAGTGAATGTGAATTCCCTTGTGATGATAAATGCTTCAGATTTTTTTATGTTGATTTTTAAATTGTTGTTAGTAAGCCACTCTAACATTAATGAGCATGTAGTAAATATCTGCAACACTGTAATACATTGACCTGTACTGTATTTGAACAGTCACTAAGGAGTAGTCACCAAATATCTTTAACCATTGCTGTAACATTGTACCCTGCCAAAGCCCACACCTAGGAGAGAGCATTTACACCTATGATAAAAATAACCGAAACAATAACAGCTTACTTAAAACTATTCTTATCTAAGTGCCACACCAAATCCCCCCTCTAACATAAGCTCCTGCATCACTCAACTGGCCCAGAAGGGTACAAAATGGAGCATACAATCATTTCCCTAGTGAGCCTTCTCCTGCTCCTCATATTCTGGCCACCCAGCTCACTAGCCCTTCTCACTTCACATAATCAGATT
This sequence comes from Ichthyophis bannanicus, assembly GCA_033557465.1. Classification (NCBI taxonomy): domain Eukaryota; kingdom Metazoa; phylum Chordata; class Amphibia; order Gymnophiona; family Ichthyophiidae; genus Ichthyophis; species Ichthyophis bannanicus. The sequence goes on along the minus strand of CM066049.1, from coordinate 108,385,986 downwards.
CCCATAGTTTCGACTATTGGAAGAAAATGGTCAGGTGACTTCTACCACAATTCTCATGAGACTAGCTACCCTCACCGTCACCACCTTTTGCACATCCCACTACAGCACTCTTCGAAACCCAAGCAAGGTAAAAACCTCTACCCTAGCAGCCTGAAGTGTGCACTCATTAACGCTCGCTCACTTCGCAAAAAGTGGCCGGCAATCACTGAAACAATAACGTCCCATAAATTGGACATCATCATGGTCACTGAGACCTGGCTCTCCCCTGAAGACAACACCATTCTCAATCAACTACTTCCACCCAATTTTGTTGCCTTCACCAGCCACAGGCAGAACAAGAGAGGGGGAGGAGTTGTTATAATCACCAGAACTGATCTCCAGTTTAAAATGGTCGAATCCAACAGCATTAACAACTTGGAAACTGTATCAATCTCCAATAACACATGTTCTATAAACCTACTTTACAGGGCACCAACTACAGACCCAGATAACCTGTCCACCATAATAAACATAGCATCCAATACACAAGGTCCAAATAAGCCTAACTGGATCTTAGGTGACTTTAATCTCCCATCCTTACAGGACAATCAAGCATCCGCATTTATAGAAGCCCTAGATATCCTGGGATACACTCAACTGGTGCACAAACCTACTCACACAAAAGGCAACATTCTGGACCTCATTTTCGCCCCGCAAGCAGTTCTGGAACAATCACAAAATATCATGCTATCATTGACATCAGTACCATGGTCAGATCATAAGCTCATCACTTTTCAGATGCCTACCCTGCTGCCACTGAAACCCCAACAGAATGCAAGCAAAATCTCTAATCCTACGACCAGAAGTTTCCACCCATTTAACAGAGAACGCATCCTCGCCGAAACAGACGAGCTCTTGGACAAGACTTCCTTAGACCTAGAGGAGCTAATCACCACCTGGAACAGCAAACTCGGTACAATCGCAGTCCGTTCTCCAACAGACAAGGCCCCAAAGAAAAGACCATCTTCCCCATGGTTTACAGCCGACCTGAAGGCTTCCCTAACCCTTCTACGGAGGCTGGAGAAGCGCTGGAGGAAGTCACGCACCAGTAGCGACCATGCAGCATACTTCCAACACCTACATACACATCGCAAAGCCATCTCAGACAAGATGAAGCAACACCATACAAACACCCTGAAACGGTCATTGAATAAGCCACATGACTTGTTCAATTTAGTCAAATCTCTTACCAAAGAACCCACCCCCGAACAACTCTGCGGCATACGCCCGCAGGACTACGCTGTCTTTATGCAATCTAAAATGTGCAAGACCGATAAAATAGTAATACCTGGACCCCTCTGCGAACAAGAGTACCCAGAATCACTAACTTCCTTTTCCACACCTTCAAAGAAAATTATCGAAGACACCATCTCAGCCCTAAACACCACCACTGCACATACAGATCCGTGTCCAGCTTTCTGGATAAAAGAGTTGCGCACTGACCTCGCCCCAATTATAGCCAATATGATAAAACTATCCTTTAGCACTGGGTCTTTCCCCTCCACCCTCAAGCAGACCTCTGTTAGACCCCTATTAAAGAATGCCCAGCTAGACCCCCAAAAGGTGGAGTCATACAGGCCAATATCCAGCATCCCGATGCTTGCGAACATCATTGAAAAGATAGTATACAAGCAACTACAAGATCATATCAACACCAACACCCCACTGAATCCATCCCAAAATGGATTCAGAGAATCACATGGAGTCGAAACACTCCTCACAACTCTCTTCAACATAGTAATTTCAGGCGTGGATAACATACGACATGGCTTTGTACTCATCTTCTTGGATATAGCGGCGGCCTTCGACTCTGTTTGCCACGAGATCCTCTTATACCGGCTAAGAGAAAAAGGCGTCAGCGGAACAGCATTAGAGTGGTGCAGATCTTACTTGTCTGGAAGATGGCAACATGTTCGAGCAGACGGGGCTACAAACCATTTCCACAAAATCAAGGATCCTCCCTATCATCCTTGATGTTTAACATATACCTCCAACCAATCTGCAACATCATCAGGTCGTTCAATGTGAGTTGTATGCTATATGCTGACGACGTGCTGTTATACATGCAAATATCACTTGACAGCCCAGATCTTACCCCTCTGACTACATGCTTCAACACCATATCCGAATGGCTACTATCACAGAACTTACGAATTCAACACAAGAAAACAGAGGTGCTTTTCATCTCGAGAAACCCTAATTTCACACCACCCAGCGTTTTGAAGGTAAATAATGCCGAGCTACAAGTGAAACCAGCTATATGTTACCTTGGGGTGACACTGGACCAACATCTCGATATGAAGCAACACATTGCTAACACTGTTAGAGCGATATACTTCAAAATCAGATCCCTCAGGCACTTACGCCCGCTACTAGAACCAGATGATTTTCGCACCATTTACCAAGCCCTCATCATACCCCATTTTGATTACTCTAACACCATCCTACAAGGACTCCCCCGATCAACCTTAAACCCCCTGCAACTGGCTATGAACATTGCAGCGCGGATACTGTTCGGAGCCTCCAGAAGAGAACATATCACACCCCTCCTGAAACAGCTGCACTGGCTCCCCATTCAAGCCCGGATCAGTTTTAAGACCTTGTTGTTGACGTTCAAAGCCATCAAGAGGCTCTCCTCCTCCTCTCTATCTGATTTCATACAACCACTTGCCACCACCAGACAAAGAAGAACCGCCGAGACTAATATGTTATCAATACCAAAAGAAACGACAAACTGCACCAAAACAACATCCAACCGAGCCTTCAGTCTCTGCGCCCCAGCGCTATGGAACACCCTACCACCACACATCAGAGCAATCCCTAACCTGAGCCAGTTCAAGAAAGCCCTGAAACACTTCCTATTTGTCAAATATCTTACTGACGGCTCTGAACCCCAATCACACTCGAATAGCTCGTCCTCAAATACTTAAAACACCAAACAGGTTCCTCCCCCATTTAACTTCCTATGTATATAGTTACCCTCTCTCTCCAAGTTTCATTCCCTGTTCAATGTAATGACCAGACATTTTGTATATTCTCGGATGTTGTTGTTCTTTGTAAACCGCGCTGATCATAAATAGTGCGGTATATAAGAACTGTAAATAAATAAATAAATGTCGTTATTTCATGAATGCAGGTTGATATATCAGTATAGTCTGGGGTATCCAGGTGGATTGGAGTATATGCCATGATATTGTCAGCATATATGGCATATTGAATCTTGTATTTATTAAACATTTTGCAAATAGGTTGGATATAGATGTTGAAGAGGAGTGCAGATAATGAGGAGCCTAGGGGAACTCCTTGTGTTGTGTGGAAGGGTGCTGAGGTGAGGTTATCGGATGTTACTTTTTGTTATCTGTCTTCAAGGTATGATTGAAACCATTTTATGGTGGTGTCTTGGAGGCCAATTTTCATTAGGCGCTTCAGAAGGATGTGATGAGAAACTGTATCGAATGCGGATGATATGTCGATAAAGATAAGTAGGAAACCTTTCTTTATCTTGTCTATTCCTTTTAGTATGTTATCAAATAGATGAATGAGAAGTGTCTCAATGCCGTGGTTTGGACGGAATCCATGCTGTTGAGGGTCCAGTGGGGCATATTGATCAATATGTTCTTGAAGCTGTCTCTGAACGATTTTTTCGATTATTTTTGCTAGGAATGGAAGGCTTGATATTGGGCGGTAGCTTGATGGGTCAGTGTTGCTAGTTGATGTGGTTTTACGAATAGGGCATATAGTAGATTGTTTGAATGCTTTGGGCATGTAGCCCTGGTTGAGAGAGGTGCTTACTATCTTTTGAATGTATGTGCTTAGATCTTCTTTAGTGGATTTAATCCATGTCATCGGGCAGGGGTCCAATGGAGAAGTGGTGGTGTTTAGAGCGGTGATGGTTTGCTCTCCTTATTTAGCGCAGACCTTTTGTGCATAACTTATTTGCATGGAGGCCATTTCAGATTGGGGGATGTCCGAACTGTCCAGAGATCCAGAAATTGGACGTGCTCCAAAGACACCTGATTCTATAACCATGGGAGCTATACGTTCTCATGGTTACAGAATCAGGACACTTGGACGGCCTGGACATGCCCCGGTTCTGCTGTGGGAGACGTCCTTCCCCCTGTTGCCATGGACATGCCCCGGTTCTGCTGTGGGAGACGTCCTTCCCCCTGTTGCCATGGCACTAGGATGCCCAGCAGGAGCACAGGCAGCCTGACACCGCTCCCACTCTTCTTTCTCCACCGGCCAAACCTTGATGGGGGCAGCTATGGCTGGTATCGGGCAGCAGGGCCTTCACTATAGCTCCTCTGCCACTATGAGGGTTCTGTGTGCACCGATCACCTTGGCCCCCAGGACGTATTCCACCTACAAGGTGGAATAAGCCACCCGTCCATTTTGGCCTCCCCAGACCTACCCTGCCATGATCTGAATAGGCCCTGTAGGTCTGGGTATGTGAGCCCGTCCCCACTCCATCCACTCTCCGCCTCCGGCATTTGGCCTCCTGCCCCCATCCAGCACTCCCCACACAAACCCTCTATACGTGCAGGGAGGGATGGATCCAGAATCGCATCCAGGGTCTATTCAGGGGTTGAATGTCCATCCTGGATGTCCAACCCCACTATTCGTGGGTCAGAATGACTCCCATAGTGTTTGCTTACAGCACTGGAGAGCAAATTCAGCTTTAGACTTGCACTAAGAATCCTATGCTGAACTTTAGGGCAGGACTAAGACAGGATTTCTTCATTGGCCTGAGAATTTTAAATAGTCACAGAATTTCAGTTTAGCTCAAATCTCCTTTTTCCCAAGTTTTAAGACAATTTCCAAGCAAGTACATACTCACATGTGTAGACTCCCTCCCAGCAGCAGCAGCAGTCCTTTATTCCTGGAGAAAAAAACAGACTTCTCTGAAGACCATGATCCTTTTTGGCCATCCAAAGAATTAAGAATACTGCATGATGCAGCTTTTGAGACCACTTGAGTCCCCTTTCTTAATAGTGACACTTCAGAAGAATATGGTCTTAAAAATGTATAACTAATTATTTTATTAGCCTAGTTAGTAAGATATGTCACAGTCTTCATAGAAGTTGTAGAGCTGGTACCTGTTCAGAAACTAATGTCTGAACCACTAGCATGGTTTCCTGTTACAAGATAGGGCCTGCTCTGAACCAAAGTCTGAACCATGGGGCCTGCTCTGAACCAAAGACTGAATTAAACAAGATGGATTCCTGTTTTGTTATAACTCAGCAATTCAAACTTCCAGATCAAGTAATTCTGACAGTTTAGAAGCACTTTTACAGCTGGCTACATGCAGAAGAACACAGATGAGACTTCATTGTGCTAACATTTGCAACAGTGTATGAACCGGCACCTCAGCAACTTTAGCACGATGGACCTTTGTTTGCAGAAGGACCACCTATTAGCTGTCACCGGATTTGCTGAAGATGACATACAGGATTCGAGTCCAGCCAATCACCAGGTCTTCAGGACAAAGAATTATACAGCTGTACACCGGAATCCAGAACTCAGTAAGTCAGAAAGGACTCAGAGAAAGAGAAGAAAAAGATCTTAGAACTCAGAAAGAACATGGAAGAGAAAAGACACAGCCCAGCAAACACCTCTGTGGTACTCTGAAACATACAGAAGCTGGCAGAACACCTGGGAACTTCAAAAAGGCTGAAACAGACTATTTGCTTGCCTTTTCTCTCTGGCTGGATAGTAAGATAGTGTTCAAGGCCAAAGCCTTGAGACAGAGTGAATTTCTCCCACAGACCAGCAACTCAGTGTGTGACCATGCAGTTCATTTCAACTGACGTTGGACCTCTACCATACTTTGACTTTGTTCCATTTCTGAGACCCGGACCACAGCCACAGGTGTTTTGGCACGAGCCAAGGTACTGGTTTTTAATTTCTCCTGGAGGTTGGGGCTGGCCTAAACAGACAGATAATTTACTGTACATCAGAATGCATGTGAATCAGTGACAATGGTTTCTAAAAAAGAGATTAGGTCTCTCAGTAATTGTAACATAGAGCTGAATGACATACTACCTCAGAAAGCTAATTTATTTTAATATTTCCACTATTTTTGCTATCAGAAATAAAGTTTAATTTTCATATAAACAGGGCTGGTTCTTGTTTTATCACATAGTTTGTTTGCCAGATGGTCCTATGGAATCCTGGAAAAAGGAGTGTAGCAGTATCTGCTACAAAGTTGCATGCGGAATAAAACCCCTCATATGAATTTCTGCATTGAACTAAAGGGATGCATGCAAAATGAGCTAAGAAGTTAAAACAGAGAAATTCCTAAGCACAGCATTTTTTTCTTTTTTTGCTAAGTTGAGTGAAGTGTCCTTTGCTTAGCATTTTTATTGCACATAAAACAGGGTTGTTATCATTATATCTGGTTTATAATGCATACAATACGAATAGAGCAATCTCAGTAACTAATGGGGAGAAAAGATTAACACATAAAATAAAAATGCTTGCCTTAGAGGAAAAAGTCAATGTAATCATTCAATTAGGATAATACATTCGTGCTTGTGTTATCATATAAGCAAATGCCATAGAGCAAAGCTTCTCAATCCAATCATCAGGACCGCGTGGCCAGTTTGGTTTTCAAGATAACCCCTTGAATATGCATGAACTATATTTGCATGCACTACCTCTGATGTGTGAAAATACAGCTCATGCATATTCATGAGGGATATCCTGAAAACCAGCCTGGCCAGGTGATCCTTAAGGACCATATTGAGAACTACAGTTAAAGAGGGCTCATTCTTGATGCCCAATTCAAACATCATTTCATCAACCTGAATCAAATTTGAAACACTAGGGGGCTTGAATTTAATGGGGCCGCAGCTCCTATATCGGTCAGAAGCCACTACCGCTGCTTAGTAAACAAGCCTTAGAAGTAGATCCACATACAATGCACATTCTTACTCCACCTGGACTGTCTGAATTTCCATGTACAGGATGTTCATTCAGACTTATTTAGGTTTAGTTGAGGACTTTTCAGTAAAGGTTTAGATGTAGCAGGTATTTCTCTGTCCCCAGAGGGCACAGGAGGATTAAGTGACTTGCCCAAGGTTGCAAAGAGCAGTAGTGGGATTTCAACCTGGCTTCCTCGATTCTCTAACTACTAGGCTACTCCTCCACTCATCTTGTTTACAACTATCTTTCTGCTGATTCCATTTCATATATAGACATACACGGGTCATTATTCAGCCTTCGAATTCAGCGGGGGGTTTTAAACACAGCTACGTAAAAATAATCTGGATATTTGGTGACAATATTTGGATCATGTCCAGCACTGAGTATCTAAATAGTGCAGCCAGGCCCACCTCTATCCGTGTATTCAGCACTGCATTATGGGTAGCCTATCGAGATAGATTTAGGACAGATTTTCAGTCTCCTACGTTATCCAGATAGTTATCTATATAGTGGCTCAGAATATTGCCATCGTAGTTATTTAACGTTTTTTTCTATACTGCCTTTGTCCCAAGCTGTTTACATTGAACAACATAACAATCACAGAGGAATTGTTTTACATTAAACAAAGGGATACAACTTGGAGATAAATATGGGGTTAAGTATGTGAGGGGAATGAACTTCATGGAGAGGTGATCTTCATATTACAGGGGGGGGGGGGGAGAAATGACAGGTTTAACTGAACTGCCGATCTGGGTGGTATGCTAAAGTTCAGTTTATGTATTGTCATCGGGTCCATAGTGTTCTCTGAAGAGATGTGTTTTTAGTTGTTTTTTTAGATCGGTAATGAATTTTGCTGCTCTTATGTTATCTGGTAATGAGTTCCACATTGATGGAACATTTAAGGAGAATGCTCTGTTGCTGGTCTGTTGTATGGTTTTGGTCCTGAACAGGTGTATGTTCATAAGGTTCTGATTGGCAGCTCTTCTTGGTCTTGTTGAGTATGTTGTTGTGATCAGATCAGTGAGGCAGGGAGCTGAGAGATTGTGCAGGATTTTGAAGGCAGTGGTGATGACTTTGTATTTTGCCCACTGTGCTATTGGGAGCCAGTGTAGGTTTTTTTAGGATTGGTGTTATATGTTGCATGGTAGAACTAGCAGTTAGAGTTCTGGCGGCAGTATTTTGGACTAGTTGAAGTGAAAATAGAGCATTTTTTCAGAGGCCTTGTGAGATGATGTTTCCGTAGTCGAGGTGTGGTGTAACGATGGCTTGTAATATTGATCTGAAGTCTGTATCCTGTAGTAGGTGTCGAAGGGGCTTGAGGAGCTTCCAGTATGCCATTTTAGATGCATTTTTGATGTGAGCAGCCATATTGAGGCTGCTGTCAATGGTTATACCTAGATATTTGATCTCTTGTTTTATTGTTATTTCCACATCTTGTGTTATTATCTTTTTTGGCGGCTTCGAAGTCCTGATCTCTGAATGAGTAGAGATTCAGATTTACTTTTGTTTACTGTGAGGTTTATTCCGGTGAGGAAGTTTGTCACAGCATTGAAGACATCCGCTATAATTGTGAAGTCTGGGTTGTTAGTGTTGAATGGCATATAGAACATGATGTCATCTGCATAGAGATGAAAGTGCATGTTCCACTTCTGTAGTAGGTTGCAGATTGGTAGAATATATAGATTGAATAATAATCTGGAGAGGACTGAACCTTGAAGGATGCCTTGTGTTAACTTAAAGGGTCTTGAGTTGGAAGTGCCGACCTTTTCTGAGAGTTAGGACATGAACCATTTTAGCGTGTTATATGTTAGACCAATGTCGCTGAGCCTGTTTAGCATAATGTGATGCAACACTGAGTCAAAAGCAGCACTTATGTCAAAGAACAAGAGCACAAATCCCTGTCGAGGTTTATCTAGGCCAATGATGAATATGTTGAAGAGATCTGTTAGCAAAGTGTCAATGCCATGTTGTGGGCAGAAGCCATGTTGATGTTGGTCTAGTGGAGCATGTGTATCCACATGGTCTTTCAGCTGATGTTGTATGGTCTTTTTTATTATTTTGGCCAGAAATGGGATGCTCACAACTGGGCGATAGGAACTCGGGAGATCCAAAGAGGTCTTTTTTATGATAGAACGTATAGAGACTTGTTTGAGCACAGGGGGTAGGTATCTTGCTTGAGGGAGGAGTGAACTATCTGTAGGATGGTTTGAGCAAATTTGTTGCATCGATTTTTTAGCCATGTAACAGGACAGGGGTCGGGAGGTGAGGTTGTGGCATTGATGTTGATAATAATGTCCAGTATTTCTCTTTTATTTATTGGGTTGAAGTTGTGCCATAGATGTTTTTTGTCTGTGCCATTATTTTGCTGGGGTGGTGGATAATTACTGGTCCCACCCACGCTCTGCCCATGGAGCACCCTAACATTATGCAGATAGTGCCAAGGAAGCCTATAAGGATAGTCTGTGTGATTATATCCCAGTCAGCAGCACTTACTGTATCCAGACATCAGCTGCAGCTAACCAAATCTGTGTCACTGAATATTGACTGACAGGAGGAGGTTATATAGAATATATTGTGGTGCAGCAGAGGATACACAGCCCATGGAAGTCCAGGTAAAAGAAGAGCTTACCTTAGATTCAGCGTTGAAAAGAGGCACTAGGCACACTGAAACAGTTGAGCAGGGAAAACTGTTACTACGTGCCAAACAGAAAGCTCATCAGGAACACCTGATTGCAAATCCCCACGTCACGTGCAGGGCTAGGGATTACATAAGACAGGGTTCCAGTCAGTGGAGAGAGAGGCAGGACACAACCCAGGAGGGGGGCAGAAGCCAGAGAGAGAGCAGCAAGAGGTGTGGCCACAGTCAGCTGAGCAGAAACCCCAGAGGAGTGCTGGGAGGAAAGTTTTCTGTCGGAGAACCAGGAAGTGAAGGTAGCTCCAGCACTCAGGAGAAGAGGTTTGAGGCAAGCTGCACTGGGAGAAGGCATGCCACCCGAGTTAGTCTTCAAGAGAAGCCAGGAGTGTCCTACCACACAGGAGACCGGTATGTGCCAGCACTAAGCACAGGTCAGTTTAGAAAGAGAGTGTTGGGGGATGGGAACTCCAAATACACGTGCACATTAAGAAATAGCTGCAAAGCTAATACTAACTTCACTGCTGCACAACCAGCCTGGGAGGCTAGAGAGAAGAGATACAGGGAGCCAAGTGCCAAGACAATCCCTACGGATAAAAGGAGGCATCCATGTGCTTACAGAGAAAGGTTTAAAACATATAAGTGCCAAGGGCGCGGTCCTGAGCATAGATACAGGAAGCAAGGAGATTCAGAACTTTTGTTCTGGGAGGAAAACCCAGAGAGAAGCTACTGCATGCCAGACAGGTATAAACCTGAAGAGAGAGGAACCTTCACTGAAAGCTATAGTGAGTTATCACAAGGAGACGTGCCTGAGTACTCCACACAGGAAGAGTGTGATACAGGGAGTTTGGGGAGTGCTGGAGAGGGTATGTTGTGGGAAGATAGCAGCAGCCTTCCAGACCCCTCTCCCATGGACTGTAGCATTTGTTACAAGTGCAGCCCTGCTGTTTAATTGGATGACAAAAAGAACTTTGTGAATTTAAACAAAGGAATATAAGTTTGCTGATACTATTTTTGTTCTTTGCTTGTATCTGAAGTTTTTTTGATCTTGTTGATAGTCCGAGCGGGACGGGGAATAAACCCCATCTTATTTTCTCATTCACTTTTTGCTCTGAGAGACTCTATCATTTACCTAGCAAGAGCAGATTACTTGTTTTACAGACCCTAGGCAACCGCCTATATAGGGTTAAAGGGCTCTACCCACGGGCCCCATCACAATATACAAGCCGTAGTTATAGCACATTGAAATGAGCTGGGATACTCTCATTCTTCAGTACAGAAGGAGTACTTGTGACTTCCTTGGGCTAACTCTTATTTTCTTTTTTTAAAGTTCTAAAACCTTTATTGAAAGTTTACTACAAATGCAAATATTCAGCAATCCTATTCTGATAAAATATGGAGTTATCATGGGAAATACCAAAGCCAAAAATGAATTCATATTAACATAACCAATATTACACAAACCTAATGGAAATGGAAAGGAATTGAAAGGAGAAATAAGAAGAACTAGCCAGTGCAATAAAATGGGGGGACATTTTTCAGATATGTTAGTGAGAGGAGGAAGTCCAAAAGTAGTATTGTCAGACTCAAGGGTGAAGGGGAGGAATATGTAGAAGCTGATGAGGATAAAGCGGAATTGCTTAACAAATATTTCTGTTCTGTGTTCACAGATGAAGGGCCAGAAGTAGGATCTCAGAAAACACCCACAAACAGGAACAGAAGCGACTGGGATCTCAAACGATTTTCAGAGGACTGTGTTCGTGAAGAACTTGCTAAACTAAAAGTGGACAAAGCAATGGGACCAGATGGGATACATCCAAAAAATACTGAAGGAACTTGGGGACGTTCCAGCGGCTCCACTGGCTGACCTTTTCAATGCGTCTTTTAGAGTTGGTAGTGGTCCCAGAGGACTGAAGAAAGGCATGTGTGATCCCTTTACACAAAAACACAGACCAGTTAGTCTAACCTCTGTGCTGAGTAAATTATTGGAAATGCTGCTAAAAGGAAGGATAGTGAGGTTTCTGGAGCCCAATGGATTGCAGGATCTGAGGCAGCATGAGTTTACCAAAGGCAGGTCTTGTCAGACAAATCCGATTGATTTCTCTGACTGGATGACCAGGGAGTTGGACCAAAGAAGAGCCCTAGATATGGTGTACTTAGATTTCAGTAAAGCCTTTGACACTGTTCTGCACAGGTGACTTATAAACAAACTGAGCACCCTAGGAATGGACACTAAAGTGACTAGGTTAGAAATTGGATGACTGGGAGTCAACAAAGGGTACAGGTAAATGGAGCTCACTCTGAGGAGAAGGAGGTTACCAGTGGTGTGCCGCAGGGGTCTGTCCTTGGTCTGATTCTTTATAACATGTTTGTTAGTGATATTGCAGAAGGGCTGTCGGGTAAGGTTTGCCTCTTTGTGGATGATACCAAAATCTGCAATAAAGCAGACATCCAGGAGGAGTAGATAGCATGAAGATGGATTTAGCTAAGCTTGAAGAATGGTCAAGAATTTGGCAGCTGAGATTTAATGCAAAAAAATGTAGGGTCATACATTTGGGCTGCAAAATTCCAAGGGAGCAGTACAGTGTAGGGGGTGAAGTATTTATGTCCACAAAAGAAGATCGGGACCTGGGCATGATTGTTTGTTGAGATAAGATGTTCTATGTATATCTAAGATGTTCTATGTAAAACAAATTTCGATTTGTTAATAGTTGTTATTTGTACACCGCAACTGATCTCTGGAAGATGCGGTATAAAAATGAATGTTAAATAAAATAAATAAAAATAAATAAATAAATAAAGTGGCTAGACAGATAGAAAAGGTGATGGCAAAAGCCAGAAGGATGCTTGGGTGCATCCAATTCAAACTTCTTCTACTGACCTATAAATGCATTCACTCTAAGGCCCCTCAATACCTTTCATCTCTTATCTCTCCCTACATCCCCTCTCGTGAACTTCGCTCCTCAAACAAATTACGTCTATCTAGGCCTTTCACTCGCACCTCTAACTCCTGACTTTGCTCCTTTCACCTTGCTGCACCTTACGCCTGGAACAGCCTACCTGTATCTATATGCCAAGCACCCTCCTGGTCCTCTTCAAATCCAGATTGAAGACCCACCTTTTTACTGTCGTTTTCAGATCCTGACTTCCATCCTCTATCCTGACCTGACTCCTGTCAATTGTCATGACTAAATTGTAATTACCATATTTTGTTTGCCCCGAATTGACTAATGCTCTGTATTGTCTTGATTAGATTGTAAGCTCTGACGAGCAGGGACTGTCTCTTACATGTATGTCTGTACAGCGCTGCATGCATAAATGCTAAATAGTAGTAGTAGTAGTAGTAGGGAAAGGAATTGCCAGCAGAAAAAAGGAGGTGAAAGTACCTCTGTATAAGTCTCTAGTGCAACCTCATTTGGAGTATTGTGTGCAATTCAGGAGACCGCACCTTCAAAAGGACATAAATAGGATGGAGTTGGTGTAGAGGGTGGCTACTAAAATGGTTAGTGGTCTTTGTTATAAATCATATCAGGACAGACTTAAAGATCTTAGTATGTATACGTTAGAGGAAAGGTGAGATATAAGAAATATGATAGAGATGTTTAAATAACTCTGTGGCATAAATGCACGAGAAGAGAGCCTCTTTTAATTGAAAGCAAGTTCTGCTAAGAGGGGGACATAGGATGAGGGTGAAAGGGGATAGACTCAGGAGTAATATGAGGAAATATTTCTTTACAGAAAGAGTGATAGATGCATGGAATAGTCTCCCAGTGGAGGTAGTAGAGATGACGACATATCTGAAGTCAAAAAATCATGGGACAAACACAGAAGATCTCTAAAGGAAAAGAGACTTTAGTAGTTGATATGGAAGGGCAGACTAGATAGACCATGTGGTTTTTTTCTGCCCTCATGTTTCCATATTATCTTGCAATGACTCTCCAATCAATAGATTTCTTAAAAGATGTCCCCGTCACCATTCTAACTTTTATAGTGCTAATAAAGGGTTTGTGAACCCCAAGTATAATTATGAGAATTGCCTTTGTTTAATTGAAACCAGTCTTTTCTTATGTTCAAAAGGTATAAATTAAACAATTCTGTGTTTCTTGAGACACAAGAATATACAGAGTAAATTCAACAAGAATAATTCAGAATCTGTGTGCCAATCAGTAAGTGAATTTCTAGTTTCTTTAGCATAATTAAATGGCTAATTAGAATCGCATGTTTAAATTATTGGGTAACAAGTAAACCACCCTGCCAAGTAAATTTGTACCACGGAACTGGGGCATCCTGTCCTGTATAAAGTTTCTAATGGTTTTGAGTCTGATCTTTACCAAAGAGGTGGTGGGAACTGAACAAGGTAAAGTACAAAGAAATTTCAGAGGTCCTGTGAAAAAGAGTAGTTGATGCTCCTCTGTCTGGACAGGGTTACAAGACTGTTTCTAAATATTTGGGAATATATGAATCCACTCTTAGACAATCTACAAATGGCAAAATGTGAAGACCCAGGAGTGATCTACCCAGGAGTAGTTATCCTATCAATATCATTTCCCAAAATCATAGAGAATCCTTGCATCTAAAGATCTGCAGGCCTCTCTCACTGCAGCTGAGGTGAGAGTTCCTGTGTGAATCATCAGGAAAAAAATGAAGGGGAATGGTGTTCAACTCTTCATGGGAAGAAACCACTGCTCTCTGAAAAGAACATAGCTCCCTGCCTTGGGTTCATCAAAGAGCATCCAGACGATGCACAAGACTCTGGAATAATGTTCTCTGTGCAGATGAGTTAAAAATTGAACTTTCTAGGCACAATAAGAAAATGTTTTATTTGTTGAAACCAAACAATTGCCTTCCAAAGTAAGAACCTCTTCCTGATTGTCAAATATGGTGGTGGAGGTATCATGAAGGGAGGCTCTTTTGCTGACTCAACCACTAGGCAAATTAGGCAGTTGCCTAGGTCATTAGTGTCTAGGAGAAGAGCAGAGCAAAGCCATGGGTCCTGGAAGCTACACAAAGAGTCATCAGCGGATACTTCTACCTGCAAGAATAGGCAATATGCAATAGTCCATCTAATTTTGAACTGGCTTTTTTGAAATCTCCCTCATTATGTAAATATTTACAAAATAAAGTTTAATATTAAAAGTGTGATGTCCAAATATATACTTTATATGATTATTCTAGGAGGGATGGTTACAATTTAGTTTAATAATCAAACCCTCCTCTCCCCTTCCTCCTTTCTCAGTCTCTGTGGATAACTCTACTCATCCCAGCTCACAACCTTGAGGTTGTCTTTGACTTCTCTGTCTCCTTCTCCACACACATCCAACTGATAGCTAAAACCTGCCATTCAGGGGCGGCTCAAGCAATCTGCTGGCTGAGGCAAGGGATAAGGTGGCGCCCCCCCCCCCCCCACCTCCGAGCTGTGGGGGAGAGGCTTTCTTAAAACTCCAGTCAAGAACTGAACCAAACCAAAAAGCCGATTAGATAATGTGGAGGAAATGAAATATGCTTACACACCAAAGAACTAAAAGAGTGAGAACCATAGCACTGTTTATAACACCAAATTATAGCTCATGTTTATTTTGTTGTTATAAGGTGCATTATGGTTCTTGCTTTTTCTTTTTGAACATATGTTTTGCATTCACAGAACCACTCCCCTCAGCAGTGGGTACAGAGCAGATCTAGGACATTCACCCACAGAACTCAGTATCTTAAAAAAAAAATCTAATTCCAAACATCTCAGCCAGGGCCAGCAACCGCCCACAGCCCGCCCACTCTCTGCCCCCATTTTGCCCCTTCCCCGCCTCGGTATAACTTCCACACACAACCGGCGTGAAAGTTATACAGGGGCAGGAGTCAGTACAAATAGTGGGAATGGACATCCCCGCTATTCGTGCCTCAGAATAACCCCCAAAGTGAGCAAATGTAAGTATCAAAAATTGACACATTCCAGTTGCAAAATTAAAAATAAAATTATTTTTTCTACCTTAATTTTATGGCCTTTTTATTTTGCTAACAGTGCTGGTTGCAATCTCTGGTATCTGGTTTCCTTTGTTTTAATTCTTCCGGGCTCTCGTTCCATTTTTCGTTTCTTTCTCCTCCTGTCTCCTTCATTTCCTCCTTAACATTTTCCTTTCAGCTTCCTTCCATTTACTTTTCTGCCTCTCCCTCCATTCAGATTTAAGCTGGACTGGCCTCTGTGTATGGATCCTGATTGCTGCAGCTCATGGAAGGGGCTGTGCCACTTTTGTCATTGTTTTCTTGCGCTGTGGTGCTTGCTTCTCCCAGCTTGATGGTCATTGCTGGAGAGGCTGTTGGCTCGGTGCTGTCTGCTTCCCTGGTGGTCTTCCTAGATGTGGTGGCTGTGGGTGCAGCTCCTCTCCCTGTGCTCTCTATGCTCATCCTGTTCACCTGTCCTATCCCCTCCCTTCTTCAGTACCTTCTCAGCCTGTCAGACACTAGATTGAAACCCATCTCCATCAAGGTACCTTAGTACACCCCTCAGTACACCCCTCATCACAAGGTTCACAGAGGCCTCATGCACCTCCATCTTCCAGTCAAGCAGCCAGCCCCAGGATGGGACCTTAATGTGGTCCTCCAGCAACTCACAGAACCCCCTCAAACCATGGAAAGCACCCACCTGAAGATCCTGGCATGGAAGACCCTTTTCTTAGTCTCTATCAAGTTGCTGCTGCTGCCGAGTCCGCTTCTCGGCAGCGGCAGCCTGGCTCTCTCTTTTCCATGGCAGTTGCGGCTCCTGCCTCTTGGAGCCACAGTTGTGCTACTGCAGTGCTAGCTATAGTCGGTCTAAATAAAATTCAAACCAGCGTGGAGTCTTTCCCGCCGTCTCAGTGAAGGAACCCATGCAACTGCGTCCCACCCCCAAAGGAAGTTACAACAACTACTTCCTTCGGGGGTGGGATGCAGTTGCACGGGTTCCTTCACTGAGGCGGCAAGAAGGCTCCGCACCGATATGAAGTTTGTTTAAACAGACAACCATCACTAGCAGTAGCACGGTCACGGCTCTAAGAAGCAGGAGCCGCGGCTGCCATAGGAAGAGAGCCAATCTACCGCTGCCGAGAAGCGGACTTGGTAGTGGCAGCAACTTGTGCGCTTGTTTTTTTTCGGGGGTTTTTTTTATTTTTGAAGGCGAAGTGAGGCAGCTGTTTTGGGGGCATTTTTGCCACCCTCAAAACTTTGCCACCTAAGGCAGCCACCTCACTTTGCCTCATTATAGAGCCGCCCCTGCTGCCATTTCTTTCTTTATAACATCAACAAAATATACCCATTCCTTTATGAACACACTACTAAGACACATATCCACTCCTTAATCACCTCCCGTCTAGACTATTGTAACCTACTCCTTGCTGGTCTCTCTCTGAATCATCTTTCTCCCCTTCAATCTGTTCAACACTGCTGCACAGCTAATTTTCTGCCAGCCTCGTCATGCTTATATTACCCTCTTCTCAAGTCACTTCATTGGTTCCCTATCCATTTCCGCATCCAGTTCAAACTTCTCCTGCTGACCTATAAGGCAATTTACTCTGCAGCTCCTCACTACCTTTCCTCTCTTATCTCTCCTTACATCCCTCCTCGGGAACTCCGCTCTTCTGGCAAATCATTTCTGTGCCCTTCTCTTCTATTGCTAACTCCAGACTTCACTGCTTTCGCCTTGCTGATCCTTAGGCCTGGAACAAATTACCTGAGTCTGTATGTCAGGTGACTTCTCTGGCCCTTTTCAAATCCAGGCTGAAAACTCACCTCTTAGCTGCCGCTTTCAGATCTTAACTCACGTAATCTCCTTTATGTTTCCTTACCATTCCCCCTAGATGTCTTCTGGGTCTACAGCTACTGTGTTGTCTGTCTTGACTAGATTGTAAGATTTGTACGGCCCTGTTTCGTACAAAAGGGACCACAACCTAATTATTACTAATTACCTGCAATGATCAGATCCAGAAGTCAGTACAGGTGCAATCAGAGTCTCTGTTTATTAGATAACTGATGACCAAATACAGGCAGATGTGGGGAAGAGAGTTCTATCGGGCACTAGGCACCTCAAGAATATATCTCCTCCCCCTGAATATAAAAAAGCATACTACATTTATACTTTTCTTTGCTTCCCTTTTCGTGCATACAGTCCCCAGATCCATTCCTCCGTGTTCTCTCCCCCCTCCCCCCTCCCCCCTTATCTCTTATCATTGCCTTTTTCTGTTTCCCTTAGTTCCTGTTATAAAATCCCCCTGGCCCCCTCTCTCTTATACTTACCAACTATGGTCCAGCCATCTGCTTTTTTCAGAGCCAGACCTAGCATATATGTTGCCAGCTTGTGGTTTCCTGTGTATGTGTTTCTTTGCACATAGACCTTGCAGGTCTACATCTGATATCCCCTTGTAGGCCCAAGTCTGGACTCTCCAGCCCAAACTGGCACCTTGCAAGGCTCATGATATTGCCTTATATTGAAATACAAATTTTTCCAGAAGGGTGGACCCATAACTTCTTATGCTCAGTGCACCCTACTAGATTGTAAGCTCTAATAAGCAAGGATCGTCTTTTACATGTGTCTGTGCAGCACTGCAAATGTCTTGTAGCACTATTCAAATGTTCATAGCAGTAGTAGTAGTAAGAGAGGGGTGTTAGAGGTCTAAAAGCTAATTGCAATGTGGCAGAAGGCTCATGTTTTACTTAGAGCATCTAATACTCTTGCATTGGCCCTGCTTTTATGACCTCAGTACTTAAACAGAAAGAATTCATAGTTCTGTCAATGATAGCTATTTTATACTGGAAAAAACAATAAACCTACCCTCAAATGCACTGCTTCATCTATGTCTTTAAATCCAAAACATGGGGTATGTTTTACTTGGGTCTCAGACTACACCACAGCATCAAAACCTGGGTATTTAAAAGTCCCCAGTGATATGCCTGTTAGCATCAATGACCCAGTCAATTTTACTAATTCTCCCCTCTCATATTTCAACGAACGGAACATATGGTAACTCTACAAGTAACTCTACAGTGTACCTGAAAAGCATGCAATAAGTTACAGCCTTGTAGAGGACCATATGTTCCTTTCGTTGAAATATGAGAGGGGAGAATTAGTAAAATTGACTGGGTCATTGATGCTAACAGGCATATCACTGGGGACTTTTAAATACCCAGGTTTTGATGCCCTGGTGTAGTCTGAGACCCAAGTAAAACATACCCCATGTTTTGGATTTAAAGACATAGATGAAGCAGTGCATTTGAGCGTATGTTTATTGTTTTTCTTCAGTGAGAAATCGCTCTGCTACAAGACCACACAGTTTTATTTTATACTGGGAAACGAGCTATAGGTGATACCTTTCTATTGGACTACCTTAATGTATCTTTGACAAGCTTTCAAAAGTTATCCTCTCTTAACACATTAAGGTAGTCCAATAAAAATGTATCACCTGCAACTTGTTTGTTGACCTTATTTTCATATATCCATGTGGAATGACATGGCGACTACAATTCCCTACTTTTTGCCAGAAACGTCTAGAGGAGAATATCAAGCCATCCATCTGTAAGTTGTAGCTGAGCTGAAAGTGACTCATGGAGCAAGATAAACTCAAATATTCAAGAAAATCTATTATGGAGTGGCTGAAGAGGTGTGAAGGCGCATTTTATAAGGGACATCTAGGTGCAGTTGGGGATGTCCAGGTGAAAATGTGCCCGAAAAGTCCAGGCACGTCCAAGTCTGGGCACAATTTTGAAAACTTGGACATCCCCGATATGGATGTCATCAGGGATGTCCCCAGAGCAGTATTCCAGGCAGGGGATGCATCCAAGACATCCATTCTGCATACAGCAGAAAGAGAACTATAACATAGATGTCCCCAATTCCTATGAAAGGTCTTTGTGGTTGTGGATTGTACTGGGAATACCAGAGAACTGTCTCCTCTACACCTTCCAGTGAGATACCATCGCAAATACTTTTCAATATGCCCTGGAGCAGGTATAAATTTGAACATGGGACTAGACGTGACAACCATTTCTGAAATTGAGTGCACATGTCTAAGGTTGGTGGACCACCCTGAACATGCCCCCACCATGCCCACTGCTGTATTTAGATGTGTATACCAGGGATGTCTCTAGACCCGTCTTGTAAAATGACTCTGGGGACAGCTCTGTGATTTGGATGACCGCATGCTGGTTTTCAGACATCAAATTGCGTAAAATGATTGCCTTTATGTTTTGGATGGACAAAGTCAAAGTCCATGCTTAAAACCTATCGAAAAATTGTGGCAAGATCTGAAATGAGCTTTTCATGCAAGGAAGTGCTCAAATGTCATAGAGTTGAAACAGTTCTGTATGGAAGAGGGGGCCAATATTTCTTGAGGATGGTGGACAGAAGAGGACATGAGGTGTATATAGGGGGTATCTAAGAAGTATGTGGGTGGTATTTGCTGTTAGTGAGATGTCTGAAGTGGAAGAGTAGGGGTTGAGCATGCTGAGGGTGCAATGCTGGTGTGTTATATGGGAGTGTGTGTACTGTATGTGGGGATGTCAGTTGTAGGTGGAGTGGTGCAGTGAGGGTGTCTGAGGCAAGATATGTGCGTGTCTGTCAGGGACCAAGGAGAGGAGGGGTTCACATGTTTTTTCACACCAGAAGACTTACTGATGAATCTTTTTGTTGTATAAATAATTAAAATATGTTCTTTATATCTAAGTTATTTATTCAATGGGGTTACCTCTTTCTCTTATCAGCATTTAGAATAGGATCTAATCTTGTTCTGAGCATAAATTGTGCTAAAGTACTATCCTGGGGGGTTCATAAACATTTTCTTAGCACTGTATATGCATATATAGCTCAGACTCTGTAATGTATCATGAAAGCGTTTCAAGATTCTTTGCCCTTTATAATACAAGTCCATAACATAATATATGACAGCTTCCAAATTGTATACCAACAACAAAAGTGCTTCTAAAGGGATACTTCATATCCTCTAAGAGGTGTCCTTCAAAAGAAAGGCCAAGCAAGACCATAGAGGACTCATAGCCAGTTGAATGTGTGAAATTTAGAAATATAGAACATAGAAAACTGTTTATCCACAAAGCCCTCTATCAAACGTAGACTACCCAACTCTGCTCTCTACTACCCCAGCCCACTCTCAACAGGGCAACCCAACAGACCACCAGCAACACCCTCACTATCCCCCATGAATGAACTAAGTACAATCAACGGACTTGCAACAGAGCTTTCGAACTGTACGCACCCTCCCTCTGGAACTCCCTGCCGAGCCAAATCAGAAACAACGGAGACCTTTCCACATTCCGGAAACAACTAAAATCCATCCTATTTCATGAATACCTTGCACCAGAAACAGACATCCATCACTGACAACTCTTCCAGATCTTCTGACATATCCCCAGAACTACCTACTAAGAGACTCATGTCAATTGTCTAAGACAAGTCGTTACTTTCTGTTCAGATCATCAATGTTGGCCCCCCTGGTGACGGCCCCCCTCTCTGTGAATTGATTGCTGTCCTTTCCCCTCCCTTTCTTTGTTAAACCGCTTTGACCCGGTGAAAAGCGGGATATAAATACAGTTAAATAAATAAATAAAAATGACATACAGCCTATCTAGTCTGCCTTTACATACTAGATGCTAAGTTTTACAGTCTCTTTCTTTCCCTTAGAGATCTTGTGTGTTTCTCCCTTGCTTCTAGAATTCAGATCCAGTCATTGTCTTTATTATCTCCACTGGAAGACAATTCCACCCGCCTATGACTCTTTCTGCAAATTACTCCAGAGTCTATATCCTTTCACCTTCATCCTATGCCCCCATTGTTGCACAGCTTTCTACCAATTTTTAAGAGGCTCTCCTCCTGTGCATTTATTCCAAAGAGATATTTAAATGTCTCTATCTTAACTCCCCTCTCCCACCTTTTTTACAAAGTATACATACTGAGGTCTTTAAGTTGTCACCATATGTTTAATGAGGAGGACCACTGATCATTTTGGTAGACACCCTCTGTACTGACTTTATCCTGTTTATATCCTTTTGAAGGTGTGGTCTCCAGAATTTCACACAATACTCCAAATGAGGTCGCACCAGAGACCTATACAGAGACACTATCACCTCCTTCTTCCTGTTGGCCATTTCTCTCCCTATGCACCCAAGCATTCACATGGCTTTCTCTGTTGCTTTTTCTACATTCAGCTACCAAGATCATCAAAGACAATTACCCTCAGGTCCTGCTCTATTTTCATGGACAGAAGTATTTCGCACCCTATACGGTACCACTCTCTTGGATTTTTGCAGCCCAAATGCATGACTATGCATATTTTAGCATTTAATCTCAGCTGCCAAATTCTTAACCATTCTTCGAGCTTTGCTAAATCCCACAGAATTCATAATGGCATTGGACAGACACAGTGGATCCCTTTATAGCAACAAGATAAAATCAAAATAAACATAACTATCTCTTCAAATAGGGGTGACCTGCATGGAGTGGTGGGTACACCCCTAAACAAAGACATGGGGAGGGGTGACCTGCATGGGATGCAGGTGCATCTACTCTTGCCGCCTTGCTGGGCAGACTAGATGGAGTATACTGGTCTTTTTCTGCCGTCATATACTATGTTACTATATTTACACTATCCTGGATATCTTCCCTATTGCATATTTTGGTAACATCCACAAAGCTTTACCCGACAGCTCTTCCACAATATCAGTTATAAAACTGTTAAAAAGAATCAGACCAGGGAGTGCAGCACACCACTGGTAATGTCTTTCTCCTCAGAGTGAGCTCCATTTACCTATTACCTTTGTCGCCTCCCACTTACATCATTTCTAGCCCTGTTGGTCACTTTAGGGTACAACCCTGGGGTGCTCAGTTTTTATAAGTCACCCATGTGGAACAGTGTCAAAGGCTTTACTGAAATGTAAGTATACCACGTCTAGGGATCTCTCTCGGTGAAACTCTGTGGTCACCCAGTCAAAGAAATTTACCAGATTTATCTGACAAGATCTGCCTCTAGTAAAAACATGCTGCCTCAGATCCAGCAATCCAGTGGATTCCAGAAAGCTCACTATCCTCTCTTTTAGCAATGTTTCTATTAATTTACTCATCAGAGAGGTCAGACTAACTGGCTTGTATTTCCCAACCTCATCCTTACTTCCACCATTGTGTAGAGGGACCACATGTGCCCTTCTCCATTCCTCTGGGACCATTCCCGACTCTAAAGAAACATTGAAAAGGTCAGACAATGGAGCCACTAGAACTTCTTAAGTTCCTTCAGTACTCTCAAATGTATCCCATCTGGCCCTATCGCTTTGTCTACTTTTAGTTTAGCTAGCTCCTTATGAACACTCTTCCGAAAATCGTTCAAGATCTATCTCACTTCTGTTCTTGTTTGTGGGAGTTTTCTGAGGTCCTGGCCCTTCTTTTATGAATATAGAACAGAAATATTTGTATCCAAGAGGTTATTTCAGACCAGAATATCTGAATAAGGTGGCTGGCCAACCAAATATAGAACAATGACCCTTTGCTATCACAGTTCCTTCAGGAACTATCTAAGGTTTGAAAAATGGGTCTTATACCGTATCAGGTACATTTAGCTGTTTTACTCAGGATAAGCACTAGTAGACAGAAGGAACATTTAAAGTTATTTATTTTATCTATTTATTTATTTCTGCTAAGTGTAGATACTATGGAGTTGTGTGGGCTTGGATTTTGATGAGTTGAACATGTGATGCCAAGAAAGCCTAGCTACAATCAAAATTGTGTTAGGGACAAAGTCAGCCAGTGTTCATAAAATCTAAAAAGCACTTGAAGTCTAAACCTCCCCTCCCTCTTTTCTCCTCTCCCTCACTTTACCACAGCCATGGTGCGGAGATGACCCCATTCTAAACTACCTCATCCCTCACTGGTTAGAACAAGACTGATTCCTGATACTAATTAAGAGTTTTCCCCATTTCTATAAAATGCTTAGTATATTATTTATTTTATTATTTTTATTTATTTATTTATTATGTAACAAACACTTTTATACCGCATCCTCCCAAGGATCGGATGCGGTTTACAAAGAACAAGTGATGCAAGGCATGACAGATGTGCATGCCTAGTCTTAATACATGGACCATTTGGACACTTTTTTAAAGTAACATTTTACATGTAACATAATAACTATGTACAGACAGTACAAATTACATCCAGGTTACTTGCGTGGGAACTAATCTGAATTGGTTAGTTTACAAGGGAGTGGAGTCTCATCTATATAGAGTGGGGTGTTTGTTAGTTACCGTGTTAGCTTGGACTTGCTTTTAGTTTCTTGTATATAGCTACTGAGGGCCCCTAAATCAGATTTGTAAGTAGACAGCCTGTGATGATATATTTCAAAGTAAACTGAAAATGTTAAGATGAAAGAAATAGAAGCTATTTTAGCCTAATGCAGTGTACAGTTCAGAAAGGACTCTTAATGCAGCAGTCAAACAAACAATCTCAGTTCGATTCTGTTGTATTTTTAGTTTTGTTACCATCACAACCTGCAGAACGATTGCAGGGGTTTGTCTGAATTTTCTTTGGCCATTTCTGCATACCAGTAACCACAGGTTTATAGAACCTTTGTAAGCTTGCAGATTTCACTTTGCTTAAATAAAAATGCCTCCACGACATTCTTTTTTCTAAACTGCATTCTGCTACATCTGGAAAAGTATAATTCATTTGTCAGACATAAAACACTATAGAATATGGGGGTTATTTTGGGAGCCTTATTTCTGATTTACATGTGCAAGTCCATATTTTCCAAGCACTTTGCCTTCTTCTTTTTTGCCAATTTTTGCGTTCCAGTCACCTATGACTCTCAGGATATCCTGTTTGCATGTTCTGTCAATTTCAGCTTGTACTTGTTCATAGAAATCATCAACGTCTTCCTCTTCTGCAGCTGTTGTTGGGGCATATACCTGAATTACAGTTGTGTTGATGGGCATTCCTAGTAGACAAATAAAGATTAAGTGTTCACTAACTGCATTGTATTTCATTACAGTTCTTGCAAGTTTATTTTTAATTATAAATGCTACACCATTTCTTCTTTGTCTTTCATGTCCAGCATAGTAGACTATGTGATCATCAGATGCAAGGTGCACAATGCCAGTCCATTTCAGTTCGCTTACACCCAACAGATTGAATGGTACACGTTCCATTTCATTCTTGACCACCTCCAACTTCCCTTGGTCCATGCTTCATACGTTCTATGTCCCAATATATAAGATATCTTTGCAACTTCTGACTCTTATTTCATGTGCAGCTACATCATCAGTCAGACATCTCAAGGGCTTTGATCCAACCACATCACAAATGCAGGCAAAAGTTGGCAACAAAGAAGGAGGCAAAGTGCTTGGAAAATATGGAATTGGCAACAGAAATGAAGCTGGAGAAAGACTGACAGAATCCTGCAAGACCAATGATCTATTCATCTCAAACACCTTCTTCCAGCAAAATAAGCACTGACTGTACATGTGGACTTCACCCAATGGATTATACAAAAATCAATTTGACTGCATCTGTGGAAGTCAACCATGGAAAAGCTCAAAAACATTAACAAAGACAAAACCTGGAGCCGACTGTGGTACAGATCACCAACTACTAGTACTGTATACAAACTCAAGCTAAAGTAGAAAAAGAGCAATTAATGTTGAATAAGGCCATCATGGCCAGCAAAAAGAAAAGCAGAAATCTCAATATAGCATGGATTGATTATAAACTTTTGACAGCATCCCACACTCACAGATAATAAATTGCCTTGAAATGTAGAAAATAAATCCTGGTTTGATAGAGTACATTAAGTTCACCATGACAATGTGACAAACCACACTCTTTTTTGAAATATGAAGATGGTCAGTATATCATTCCTATCATTAGGATCCAGTGAGGAATATTTCAGGGGGATTCTCTGTCGCCCCTTCTGTTTTGTGTGGTGCTTAATCTAATGAGTACTCTCATCAACTCTTTTGGATATGGATTTAGCATGAATCCTAAAGAAGGTAACAACACAGAAACAACATCTCAGTTATTATTTGTAGATGATCTGAAGCTTTATAGTTCCAGCGACCAACAATTAGCAGAGCAGCTCCGTGTGGTGAAAAGCTTTTCTGATGACATCAGGATGACCTTTGGCCTTGACAAATGTGCTAAGACAACTTTTTTAGAGGAAAATTGAGCAAAAAATAAAACATCTCTCTGGCTAAAGGCTGTGACATTGAGGACCTTGAACAGGAAATTGTATATAACCATCTTGGAGTAGAAGAAGGAACGACACACAAGCAGAAATTACTGAGAGAAAAGATAAGTAAAGAATACTATAGGAGATTAAAATCATTATTGAAAAGTGCTTTAACATCACGGAAATGATACAAGTCATCAATCAGCTGGCAATTCCTGTACTTTCATACAGATAGGGGGTGTGGACTGACCTCTTAAAGATCTTGAAAAACTGGATGTGTGAACATGAAAACTCTTTCATGCCCATGAAGTGATTTACAAGAATTAATGTATGCCAAGACTGTATGACTAGGACTCATAAAGACTGATTACACATACAAAGCTACTATCATAGGCCTCCAGGCCTAAACTGCATCCTTAAATCCAAATACGCAAAAAGTGCTGAAATATGAGAGTAATGAATCCAAAAAGGCAGATCCTAAAAACATGAATTACCTCCAAAACACAACTTTTTGTCAGACCAAATTACCCCCAGGCAAGAACACCTCATCTGGAGGGTACAGTCCATTTTAATCAATTTGCAGTAAACTGCAAATTGACACCTTTAATCAATTTGCAGTAAACTGCAAATTGATTAAAATGGACTGTATCCTCCAGTTGAGTTGAATATCCCCTCGCTCCCTCTCCCGAGGAGCTCACAGATTCAGATACAATTTCTCTACAAGTATTTTTGCATGCTTGTAAATTGTAAAGCCAACATTCAGTGGGATAGCTAATGGAAAAAACTATATGGAAAATGATTTGGATTTTCAACCAAGGTATAAGTTTATTTATTTATTTATTTATTTACTTATCGGTTTTTCTACTGCTTTATCTGGGAATCAAAGTGGTTTATATACAACAATGTCATTCAACTGTGTTACATAGAACAATGAAAAGAGAGAGACTATGGGCTTCATTCTGAGACGCAGGTTACGGGGCTGCACGTCCTGGTGGGATGTGCAGCCCCACAAGACATCCAGCCCCGATTCCACCTCCAGCTGTCCCCATATGTCCTGAGCAGCAGGACGGGGAGAGCCAGTGGGGGGCAGGAGGAGATAGGATGTGGGCAGAGCGGGGGCAGGCCAGACGGGCAGCGCATACAGGGCCGATTCAGGTCACAGTCCTGTACGTCCTGTGGAGTCTGTGGAGACGTGCTGCTTATTCGACCTTGAAGGAGGAATAAGCAGCACTGACCCGGCAATCGGGCCCGGGTGCAGAAGGGTCTCCGCCATCCAATCCATGCTTCCGCTGGCCAGCCATGGGTTGGGTGGCAGAGAAGAGGGGGGCCAAGCTGCAGCATTCAGGGGAGCCTACAGGGAAGACGTCCCCGCAGGCAGGCAGGGGCATGCCGGGACAAACAATCTTTGGAGTTACATGCGAAGGAGATAGCCTATAAGAATTGTTTATCATGTGTGTTCAAATTACTTTCCCAGTATAGGTTGTGTTTAGCAGCCTATAAAAATTTGTATGCCTCATACAAATATTTGATAACACTAAGAGACCCTCTCACTAACGTGTGCTGTGATTTTGCACCTAACACTTCAATAGCATGTGAAATCACAGTGCGCTAAGAGCAAAGCTACTGTCTTTCCTGACGGGAGCTTGTATAGCATTTCCCCAATAGGTAATGTACGGTGCCGGTGCATAACATGGGACGGTAATACCTCAAGTCTAGTTAGCTTCACCTAATGCGATGGAGGTAATTGCATCCAAGCTAATTGCAAGACATGCCATTAGCACACGGTACATACCCAAACACGGATAGTGCAGCACTCACCATCCCTAATCTACCCATTATGCACTCAAATGCATGAGGTGCAGTTAGTGCAAGAATCAGTGCATGCTGTCACGACCGCATGCTAACAGTTACCATGGGCCACAGTGGACAGTTAGCACTAACTGCATAACACACCTCACGATTCCTCACTGTGTATGTGTGATTTATCTTTTTCCAAACGTAAGATGGTGAAATCAAGACTCAGATCAACACTCACACAAAACCACCTAGAATGACTGATTCTCATTGTAGCTGCAAAGGAAATAACCCAGAAGCCAAGAAAAGGACAAAGAAAGCATTATAAATGGGATTGCAAGAACGTCTAGTGAACTGAACTCACTTCTGCCTCTGTAAATCACTCTTTAACTGATTCTGAGACCTTACTGTCAACAATGACTGGCAAATGATTATTTAATTATCTGAAAAACATTTATTATAATCACAATGTGACATAAGGTATTATTATTTTGTTCATGTAAAAAAATGAAAATTGATGTCACTGCTGGTATTTGAAATTGAAAATCAATTATATTATTTTGTATAATATTTGTTTATGACACCATGAATGTGACATGTGCTTATAAGTTAACAAAATATATAAAATGTGTTTATATAAGGATGATAATCACAAAATGTTTTCTATTCACAGTGAAAAATATATTCAAGTCTAACGTGATTTAATAACTTTGTTTATTTGTTTTTGTCTAATGTGAGCCTTAGAAATATTACGACATGCAGAGCCAGTAATCTATGTCGGATGGGTGGTTAGGGGCCAATGACCCTTATTGCCTGAGGGCCAAGATCACTGCTAGTCTGTCCCTGGCAGTGGTGCAGCACCCTGGGGACACTGAAGACCGGACCATTGATAAATTGGAAGACTGGGCATCAAAATGGCAGATGAAATTTAATGTGGACAAGTGCAAAGTTATGCACCTAGGAAAGAACAACCCAAACTATGGTCACACGATGCAAGGTTCCACATTAGGAACCACCACCCAGGAAAAAGATTTAGGCGTCATTGTGGATAACATGTTAAAACCCTCGGCCCAGTGTGCAGCGGCGGCCAAGAGAGCAAATAGAATGTTAGGAATCATAAGGAAAGGAATGGAAAATAAAACAAAAGATATTATAATGCCTCTATATCATTCCATGGTGAGACCGCACCTTGAATATTGTGTGCAATTCTGGTTGCTGTATCTTAAAAAGGATATAGCATTATTAGAAAAGGTTCAGAGAAGAGCCACCAAAATGGTAAAGGGGATGGACGGATACTCCTATGAAGAAAGGCTAAAAAGGTTAGGGCTCTTTAACCTGGAAAAGAGAAGGCTGAGGGGGAGATATGATAGAAGTCTATAAATTAATGAATGGAGTGGAACAGGTAAACATAGATCGATTGTTTATGTTATCAGAATATAGAAAGGAGAGGCTCTTCCGAAGGGATGGGCTTCACCTTATCCAGGATGGAACCAGGCTGCTGGCATTAACCTTTAAAAAGGAGATAGAGCAGCTTTTAAACTAGATATTAGGGGAAAGCCGACAGTCGCCCAAGAGCGGATGGTTCGGAAGAATGTATCTTTGAAGGATACTACCAAAAGCAGAGAGGTTCCACAAAAGAGTAAAGTAGCCCAAATGCCCTCAAGTATGGAGCAGACAGAGCTTAAAGATCCCAAATTAACCATGTCTAACAATAGCCAAATTAATATGAATAAAATACATTCTCTAAAATGCTTGTATGCAAATGCTAGAAGTCTAAAAAATAAGATGGGAGAGTTAGAATATATAGCACTAAATGAAAGGTTAGATATGATTGGAATATCAGAGACATGGTGGAAGGAGGACAACCAGTGGGACACTGTGATACCTGGGTACAAACTATATCGAAATGATAGAGCTGATCAAATTGGTGGAGGGGTTGCTCTCTATGTTAGAGAGGGCATTGAGTCAGAAAGGATTAAAGTTTTGCAGGAAGCAAAATCTGCTGTAGAATCTATATGGATTGAAATTCCATGTAAAAGGGGGAAGGCAATGGCAGTGGGGGTGTACTATCGAGCGCCTGGCCAGAATGATCAAATGGATGATGAAATGCTCAAAGAAATCAAGGAAGCTAACAAACGTTACAGCGCAGTAATAATAATGGGTGATTTCAACTACCCCGGTATCGACTGGGTCAGTGTCACGTCAGGACATGCTAGGGAGATAAAGTTCCTAGATGAAATAAATGACTGCTTCTTGGAGCAGCTGGTTCATGAACCGACCAGAGGGGAAGCCATATTAGACCTAGTCCTTACTGGAACACCAGATCTAGTGCAAGAGATAAGGTTGTTGGGGCCACTTGGCAATAGTGATCATAGCATGATCGCCTTTGATTTAATTAGTGGAGGAGGGATAGTAAGGAAATCCACAGTACTACCTTTTAACTTTCGAAAGGGAGACTATGATAAAATGAGGAAAACAGTTAAGAAAAAACTAAAAGGAGCAGTTGCAAAGGTTAAAGACGTACATCAGGCTTGGCTGTTGTTGAAAAATACTATCTTGGAAGCCCAGACCAGCTGTATTCCATGCTTTAAGAAAAATGGAAGGAAGTCCAAAAAACTACCAGCATGGTTTAAAGGTGAGGTCAGAGAGGCTGTTGTTGCCAAAAAAGCATCTTTCAGGAAATGGAAAAAAGAGCCAAACGACGAAACCTGGAAACAGCACAAGCACTGGCAAGTCAAATGCAAGGCATTGATAAGGCAGGCAAAGGGAGAATTTGAGAAGAAGCTTGCTGCAGAAGCAAAAACGCGAAGTAAAGACCTTTTCAAGTACATTCGTAGCAAAAAACCTGTGAGAGAGTCAGTTGGTCCATTAGATGATAAAGGGGTTAAAGGAGCACTAAGAGGCGACAAGGCGATAGCTGAGAGACTGAATGAATTCTTTGCTTCAGTCTTTACTGAGGAAGATGTAGGGATGTTACCCATGACTGAAGTGGTATTTAAAGGTGCGGAAGAATTGAAGGAAATATCGATACATCGGGAAGATGTATTACAACTATTAGATAAACTGAAGAGTAGCAAATCACATGGGCCGGATGGTATACATCCAAGGGTGTTGAAAGAACTGAAATATGAGATTGCAGACCTGCTATTAGTAATCTGTGAACTATCATTAAAATCATCTCTAATACCTGCAGATTGCAGGATCGCCAATGTAACACCAATTTTTAAAAAGGGTTCCAGGGGTAATCCGGGAAACTACAGACCGGTGAGCCTGACATCAGTACCGGGAAAAATGGTAGAAACCATCATAAAGAATAAAATTACTCAGCATGTAGATAGTCATGACCTAATGGGAGAAAGCCAACATGGCTTTAGACAAGGAAGATCTTGTCTTACTAATCTGTTATGTTTTTTTGAAGGAGTGAATAATCTGGTGGACAAAGGTGAGTCGGTTGATATTGTGTATCTGGACTTTCAGAAAGCCTTTGACAAGGTCCCTCATCAGAGACTTTTGGCAAAACTAAAGAGTCATGGGATAGGAGGCAGTGTACTATTGTGGATCAGGAACTGGTTAAAAGATAGAAAGCAGAGGGAAGGGCTAAATGGCCAATTTTCCCAATGGGGAAAGGTGAATAGTGGTGTACCCCAGGGATCTGTGCTGGGTCCGCTGCTTTTTGACATATTCATAAATGACCTGGAAAGTGGAATAACGAGTGAGGTTATCAAATTTGCAGATGACACAAAACTATTTAAAGTTGTTAAAACCCAAGAGGATTGTGGAAAATTGCAAGAGGATCTTGATAAATTGGAAGACTGCGCATCAAAATGGCAGATGAAATTTAATGTGGACAAGTGCAAGGTTATGCACCTAGGGAAGAACAACCCAAACTATGGTTACACGATGCAAGGTTCCACATTAGGAACCACCACCCAGGAAAAAGATTTAGGCGTCATTGTGGATACCATGTTAAAACCCTCGGCCCAGTGTGCAGCGGCGGCCAAGAGAGCAAATAGAATGCTAGGTATGATAAGGAAAGGAATGGAAAATAAAACAAAAGATATTACAATGCCTCTATATCGTTCCATGGTGAGACCGCACCTTGAATATTGTGTGCAATTCTGGTCGCCGTATCTTAAAAAGGATATAGCGATTTTAGAAAAGGTTCAGAGAAGAGCCACCAAAATGGTAAAGGGGATGGAAGGATACTCCTATGAAGAAAGGCTAAAAAGGTTAGGTCTCTTTAACCTGGAAAAGAGACGGCTGAGGGGAGATATGATAGAAGTCTATAAATTAATGAACGGAGTGGAACGGGTAAACATAGATCGATTGTTTACCTTATCACAATATAGAAAGACTAGGGGACATGCAATGAAGCTACAGGGTAAACTATTTAAGACTAATAAAAGAAAATATTTTTTCACTTAACGTGTAATCAAACTCTGGAATTTGTTACCGGAGGATGTAGTAAAGGCTGTTAGTGTAGCTGTGCTTAAAAAAGGTTTGGACAAGTTCCTGGAGGAAAGGTCCATAAACCATTATTAAGAAGGGACCCAGGATATCAATGCTTGAACCAATACAAGCATTGTGGAACCGGTGTCCCTTGGGGAAACTGCTAGGTACATATGACCTAGATTGGCCACTGTTGGAAACAGAATACTGGGCTTGATGGACCTTGGTCTGACCCAGTATGGCATATGTTATGTTCTTATGTTCTTAGAAAGACTAGGGGACATGCAATGAAGCTACAGGGTAAACTATTTAAGACTAATAAAAGAAAATATTTTTTCACTCAACATGTAATCAAACTCTGGAACTTGTTACCGGAGGATGTAGTAAAGGCTGTTAGTGTAGCTGGGTTTAAAAAAGGTTTGGACAAGTTCCTGGAGGAAAGGTCCATAAACCATTATTAAGAAGGGACCCAGGATATCAATGCTTGACCCAGTACAAGCATTGTGGAACCTGTGTCTTTTGGGGAAACTGCTAGGTACGTATGACCTAGATTGGCCACTGTTGGAAACAGGATACTGGGCTTGATGGACCTTGGTCTGACCCAGTATGGCATATCTTATGTTCTTATGTCTGATACATAGGAAGAGGAGAAAGATCTGAACTAATACTGTTAGGAGGATGGGAAAGGAAATAAAGTGGATCTTCTAGTTGCCTCTGCTGCTTTCCCCTTTCCTTGATCAAAGTGGGGCATGAAAAGGGCCAATACAATATACTGAGTGTTATTGCCCCTGCCCAATTTCTGCATTTCAGTTTATTGCTTTAATCGGGTCATCCAGCCACAGACCTGGAAGCAGGTGTGTGGATGGGATAATCTCTTCAGGTTCCTTCCAGCCCAATTTTAATTCAATGTTCTACGATTCTATCTATCTTTCTCCTTATTATTTACACATACGCCTGCAATACCAGACATGGAAAATGTGGGCAAACATGACCCCGGAGTCTTTGTAATGTGATGACCTTCTTCCAGACCCAGTCCTATGTCCTTCTCTGCTACACTGTACACATGCTAGTAATGCTGTAGAAATGTTAAAAATTGGATGTTTCTTCATGTGATTAAAGTGGGCCTCCCACTTTTGGCCACATAATTAATATGATGACTATTTCTTTATATTTTCACCATGTTCTATACCACTAGCCTGTCTTTGGTCTTTATGCTATAATCGTCTCCTGCAATACAACATTTCCCAGTGCGTTGCATATTTCCAAAGTCATTCTCACTTCTTGTGGATGGTCTTATTCTCTCCCTCTCATTTTAGTTTCTGCTTCAGAACAGACATTTTTTTTCATTCTTTTATTGTAAAGCATCTTTCCCAGAACTAAAGCAGCTGTGTATAAAACATAAATCCACATTTGTAAGGAAGCCTGCCTACAAAACACCCCTAGTCTGCACTTAGAAAGACCGTTTTTTTAGCAGTTTCTGTGGTGTCATCCTCTTTATGTAGTCCTGGTGCAGCTGAAACTGTTACCTTCTGTTTTATTAAACACAGAGATGCATTAAATTAAACTAAGAATCAGCATTTAGTTATTTTATAGCTCTTGCCTTTTCAGTAGTCACGTGAGGCAAGTTTCATTCAGCTGTTTCCCTGTCCCCTAAGGACTTAGAAGCTAATTTTGTACTTGAGGCAATGGAAAGTTAAGTAACTTGCCCAAGACCACAAGGCGTGCCAGTGGGATTCAAACCCTGGTCTCCCTCAGGTCACCAGTCTGCTTCTGAAGCCAGTATATTATTTCTCTACCTCTAGTTTTCATAAGGAACACTTTTCCCAGGCCTTTCTTTCACTTGCATGCATGAGTTCCCTATAGAACCCTCTGTTTCTTCTTACCGATGGGGATGTAGCAATCTGTTGATTTATTTAGCAGTATTTAACTCACACCAGTCCAGTAGTAATTTAAGGTGAGTTACAATCAGGTGTAGGCATTTCCCTGTCCTCAGAGGACTTATAATCTGTTTGTCCCAGAGGCAATGGAGGGTTAAGTGATTTGCACAAGGCTACAAAGAATATTAGTAGGTTTTGAACCCTGATCTCTATCTCTGGAGTGGAGGAGTGGCCTAGTGGTTGGGGCAAGGTACTTCAGGCCGGAAGGTCAGGGGTTCAAATCCCACTAGAGAACAGCAACCTTGGGCTGGAAGGACTGAGATTTCTAGTCCCACAGGTGCTCCTTGTGGTCTTGGGAAAGCCACTTAACCCTCCATAGCCCATGTTCCCTGTAAAATAGTTATCTCCAAGTTATAATGCCCTGTTCAATGTAATTTCAGTTTGTTCAATGTAAACTGCACTGATGCAGAATAGCACAGTATATAAGAGAATGTAAATATAAAATAAATAACCACTAGGCTACTCCTTCACTCTCACTACTGTATCTATCAATTTCTCGTTACCTGGCATCATTGCAGTTAACATAGGAATAAGGGGTTAGTCAGAGCTGGCAAAACAGCCAACTGATTGGGGGCCCTTCTGCCGAGTTACTATCTATTGAATTAATGTCAATTCCTTCTTTTTTCTACTTGTATATGTAGAAATACATCATTTCTGCATAAGACAATTGTCAAGTTCCCTCTTACCACCCCTGGCCAGGCTTGGATTTCTGCACAGGCACATGACGTCTGTGCCTCGCGTGGCAACATTCTGGGGTAGATGGGCACATGCCCAAAGATTTGTCACTCTGCAGCGAGCAGCGGCAAAGCCCTGTTCCTTTCATGCCTCCCAATTCTTCCAATTGCTGCCACAGAGTCCGTCATTTGCCATCTCCCGCTGCTCCTGGTGACTACTTTGAGATTAAAGATCTGCTGTTTCTTGTGCCAAAGCCATGCCAGGCACTGCTGCCACCACTAGAGCATCACAGACAGTCATTACAAGTCAAAGGGGACAAGAAAATGGAGCAGCACCAAAGGAGAAGAAACTGGCGTTTGGGAGAGAGTGATCATTTACCAAAGCACATTAGGTTTTGCACTTAATATGTGTTAAATACAAAGCCTCTGTGGTAATTGTCAGGGGGTTGACCAGCATGTACCCAATAGTTAGCCTGTAGATGCATATCCGAAATGCATGGCACCCTTACTGCACTATTACTACAACTACTTATTTGCATAGCGCTACAAGGAATACACAGTGCTATACATATACACATGAGAGCCAGTCACTAATCAATAGAGCTTACAATCTAAGCAATACAAATACAACAAACAGAGGACAAGAGAGGTTCAACACACATGGGTGATAAACAGGAGAGTAAAGGGTCAGGATCCAAAAGCAGCCTCAAAGAGGTGGACCTTTAGACTGGATTTGAATAGGGCCAGAGATGGGTCCTGACGCACTGAGTCAGTTAGCCCGTTGCAAGCAGTCGGCGCAGCAAAATGCAATGGCTGAAGTCTGGAGGTGACAGTGGAAGAAGGGGGCACAGATAGAAAGGATTTGCCTGGCGAGCCACCGAGTGAATGCGCTTGTAGGTCTGTAGAAGAAATTTCAGCTGCTTGTGGAAATGCGTAGATAGGGAGCCAATGAAGCGACGTGAGGAGATGCGTTATGTGAACATAGCAATAGTCTTGCGGCTGAGTTCTGAACAGATGATTTAGGGGGAAACCAGCAAGGAACAGGTTGCTAAAGGCTAAACAGGAGGTGACTAGAACGTGTATAAGGGTCTGGATAGTGTGTTCAGAAAGGAAGGGATGAAATTTGCTGATGTGATGGAGAAAGAAACGACAGGTTTTAGCTTGCTGTTCCTAGATACATGATCTTTCCACCTTTTCCTGTGTGCCCTGTCTTCTTTTTTTCCTGTCTATTACAATGGTGTTCCTTTCTCACCTACCGCAGCCTATTTATCTATTGTAAACCGCCTGGGCGGTCAATCAAGTGTCTGAATAAAGATAAAGATATATGTTGGATATTTGCAGCGAAAGAAAGAGTCAAAGATAGAAAACTGGATTTAGGGGTAGCAGTGGGATACAAATCTTGGCTTCCCTGGGAGGAAGAGGGGAAATGAGTTTAAGAGGAAAGATAATGAGCTCCATCTTGGTCATGTTCGCTAGCGGCAACATTGACAGCACACAATATATTCCCCCTTTTCTAACTGCAGTGTGTTCACCATGCCCACTCATCTTAATGCATGATTAATGACTATATCACGGACAACAAGGTGGACATCATCTGCATTACAGAAACATGGTTAGCAGAAACCGACAACGTCCTATTAAACCAGCTCAACACCACCACACACGCCATCCAGATCTGCCCCCAAACCACCAACAGAGGAGGAGAAATCTGCATACTCACAAACAAAAATCTCAACTTCAACACCATTGACGTGGAGCCTGATTCCCATAGGGGCACGTCCAAGCCATCCTGATGGCTCCAGGCAAGATGGGCCCATTTGGACCCGATTCTGGGCCGCAGGAACAAAATGCCCATGGATAGCCCAGCATTCCCCTGCTTGTCTACGGGAATGTCTTCCCCACAGGTTCCCCTGGCCACCACGGCTCGGCCCTCCCACTTCCCCACCACTCGACCCATGACTTGCCAGCTGGGGCCTGGTTCAGGTAGCGAGGACTCCTCCCCCACCCAGCTCCAGTCCCAATCACCCCAAAAGTGCTGCTTATACCACCTTTGCGGTGGTATAAGCAGCACATCCCCACGGACCCGGCAGCACATTCAGGGCCATGACCTTAATCAGCTCTGTATGTGCTGCTGGGCTGGCCCGCACCCGCTCCACCCAGACCCTTCCCCCTCCCACCAGCTCTACCCATCTTAGAGCAGATGGAGGGCAGGAGGCAGAATAGGGACCAGGCAGCTTGCAAGGTTGCACGTCCGCTGGGACATACAGCCTTACAACCCACATTTCAGAATGACCTCCATAGCCTCTACTCACAACATAGGCAGATGGTAACATGTTTATCTGCAGTTATGAGGATGTCTAACATACAGAGCCTCGCACAACAAAGCCAAAGAACTAACCACACTTCTCAAAGCGATCTGCTCACACTCCTCCACTCAGAAAAACTTCATCCTTCTTAGGGACTTGAATCTTCCCTCCACCTCCAACAACCAAACCTCTGCCTTCTTGGAAGCAATGAAAAACCTCTGCTACACTCAACTCTTATCCACTCCAACCCACTCCAAATCCTCAATCTGATCTTCTTCCCAAACAGCCTAATAAACTCACCCAAGTTCATTCCACCCCCCCCCCCCCCCCAATATTTACAGTCCCCAGGTTCAACCATAGCCTAATAAGTTTCACGCTACCACACTCATGCACGAACAACTCACCCCAAAGCACCACCCCAAAGAGAGAAGATTCCTCACATTCAATGAACAGGCCTTTCTCCAAAAAACACTACGGACCCTGGCAAGCATCCCAGAAGAAACCAACCTTGAATCGCTGATCAACAAATGGAACGTCATCATATCTGCAGCAGCCCTTGCACCTCCAAGAACACCCCCTAACAAACAACAACATCATGCACCGTGGTTCTCCATAGCACTAAGAGAGCAAAAATGCGACCATGTCGCCTTGAATGCTGATGGAGGAAGTAAAAAAAACACCACCTGCAAACCATGTACCTAAGTAACCTAAAAAAACTTACTGTGACACCACTAACAAAACCAAGCAGGAATACTACATCAACCTTATACTATGCATCATCAACAAACCCAGAGAACTCTTTGAAATAGCCAGATCGCTCACAAAGGAGCCCACTCAACCACGTCACGATAACATCCTGAACCCACAAGACATGGCCTCATACCTACAAACCAAACACAACTCAAGCAGCTCAAGCAACCTCATCTTACCTACCGGGAATGAAGACACCACTTCCAAACACTCCTGGACCAACTTCAGGACTGTACCTCCCCGAAGAACTTAACGGAATAATCACCAACATCAACACTTCCCCACTTGATCCGTGCCCAGTATAATGGATAAAAATCACCAGGGCACATTTCATACCACTCATATCAAAAATCCTGCAAACCTCCCTATCACAAGGTTTCTTTCCACCTTCACTAAAACAAGCCTCCATCAGACCACTCTTAAAAATGCCAAACCTAGACACCAGCTCACTTGCCTCTTACAGACCCATAGCCAGCATACCATTCATAGCAAAAATCATAGAAAAGGCGATTCAAACCCAGCTCCAAGATCACCTAAACCACTACACTCCATTGGATCAGCATCAACATGGTTTCTGCTCCTACCACAGTGCAGAACCTCTACTCACCTCCCTGCTAAACGCACTCATCACTGGTACAGAAATTCTCACTCATGGCTTCATCCTGCTCTTTCTGGATATCTCTGCCACATTCAACTTTGTGTTACACCAAGTCCTACTCAACCAACTCTACAACATTGGAATACAAGGCACCCCCCTCAAATGGATTCATTCCTACCTCTCAGACCAGAGCCAGCAGATAAAAGTAGGAACCCAAAATACCTCACCATAACCCTACCACAATGGGTTCCCCAAGGATCATCCCTCTCTTCACTACTGTTCAACATGTATATACAATCCCTGTGTACAATCATTCAAAACTTCAAAATCAACTACCAAATGTATGCCAACAACATCATGATCTACACGCCTTTTTCCACAAACATGCTGGGCTACTCAAAAATCACTTCCTGCTTTGCTGAAATAATCAAATGGCTCCACCTCCACAACCAATTACAATAAAACAGAAATTTCACATGTCACAAGAGATCTCATCTTCACACCCTCCTCATCAATCAACTTAGGCAACACAGAACTCCAAGTCAAATCAGAAATCAAATACCTAGGAATCACACTGGATCAACAACTTAACTTCCAAGCCCAAGTCAAGAACACCCCAGTCTACCTTAAAACCCTAATCCTCTCCTCACCATATAAAACTTCTGCTCAGTGTGTCAAGCCATCATCACTCCCCTGCTAAACTACTGCAACTCAATCTATCAAAGTCTACCCAGCACACACTTCTCCCCCTTCAACTCACCCAGAACACTGCAGCTTGAATCATCTGCCAAGCATCAAGACAGATTCACATCACACCCATCCTCAAACAACTCTACTGGCTCCTCATCACCTCATGAATCAAATACAAGACCATTACCACTATCCACAGGACACTAAATAACCAATCCTCCAAGCACCTACAAACGCTAATAAACAAACCCAAGACCAACAGACCAAGAAGACACAGCGCACAATATCTCCTCGACATCCCACCCTGGCTTTGCAAGAGCAAACAAAACACATGTCACAAAGCATTCTCAGTCTACGCCCCCACCCTCTGGAACTCACTACCTCCCACACTAAGAAATATCGAATCGAGACTTCTGGAAGAAATTAAAAACGTACTTCTTTCAAGAGCATTTTGAATCTGACTCCCAGCAGAGCGCAACACAACATGAACTCTCACAAGCCAACTGGATGTCTCCTACCCCGCCTTCTTGAAACTCTTGCGCAAAAGGACTCAACCAAACCAACCAACACAGGACTCCTCCCCTCCCCCAATAAGCACAACCCCCCTGAACCCAGATGAAGCACTCCCAACCTTTTACCCCCTCCCTAATTCACTGCAAGATTAAGCTAATTACTGTAAAATCTTGTTCTCGTGTTATATGTAACCCCCATGCACTCAAACATTCTCTGGTTTCATCTAATTTTATGTAAACCATTTTGACTGGTAGAAAAACAGTATAGAAAATCTGCTAAATAAATAAATAAATAAAATGATTGGCAGCGCAAAAATCTGAGTGTGTTAATTGTCATGCTCCCCCCTCCCCCCATAATAGTCGTTACCGCAGGCACGAGTGTGCAATTAACGTGCAACAAATAACATGTCAACTGCATGGTGCACTACAGTAAAAGGGCCCCTAAGGGTGTCTGATAGTTAAATCTGTCACTGCCCCTGAGAGGGACTTTTAAAACAAGGCATGGCCAGTTATTTCTTAGACAGAGTAGTTCTTATCTAAATATAGATTAAAAAATATAGATCTTTATTGTTGGATTAGTTAAATGTCTGAATTCAGAAACAAAATATTCCTTAAACATAACTGCATTACTGAAATGGTAAAACATGACACCGTGTTCAAACTAAGCCACCAAAACAAATTCTCCTATTATCCTTTGTTATATTAAGTTCTGCATAAATTATGTCACTGTGTCTTTTATTTATTTATTTTTATTTTAGTACTTTTAACAATACACTTTATCAAAGAAAGTGAAGGAAATTCAGAACTACATATATGAAAAAAACCCAAACATACCAGCTAGCGAAAAAGATTAACTACCCCCAATAGACCACATTACAGGAAGAGAAATGGATCCAAATCCAAACAATAAATTCCAGGAAATAAAATATATCAAAGAAGCCCCCTCTCGAAAGAAACTCTTCCAACATTTATTTATTTTATTTATTTATTTAACATTTTTATATACCGCGCTATTTGTTTTCAGTGCGGTTTACAAGTAACAGATCTGCACAATCAGAAAACACTGGTGTGCTTACATTATAACAGGGAAATTAAACTTGGAACAGGGGGTAATAAAACATACCTTACAATGTTGCCTCTGGAGTGCCAGTCTGGACCCTAACATCCTCTCTTGCCACAAGGAAATCAGAAAGCTGTCTTGGTTCAAAAAATAAGAAACTTTTACCCTCAAAAACCACCACACATATACATGGAAAACTAAGGTCCAAGGTCAAGACCCTGGGTCTCAGGGTCAGGAATTCCTGGCATTTCTTTTGCATAAATCTACATAAATCAGGAAAAATATGTATTTTGGAACCAAAAGACAACTTAGTAAGATTGCGGAAATACATTCGTAATACAGCATTATGTTGAACTTGAGTGCAAATGTTGCAATCAGGGTGATCCTTTGAGTGACCACCTCCAGTGAGGACTCAGGAAAGTCCAAGAGATTAATTCCTTCAGATGTCCCTTGCCACCAGAGGGCACATTCCTCCCACGTGGCAAATACTTAGATCTGACCAATAGTGGGAGCATCTCAGAGGTCATGCCTACAACTTCAGTCAAATACTTTTTTAAAAATTTTTATTTATGGAATTTTCAACACATATACAAGAACAAATCTTGCAAGAAAAAGGCAACAGCCAAGAATTTGGTACAGAAAAATCCAAACCAACAAAAACCAATAATTACAATAAGGAAAAAAAATACAACCGGGTGCTCCCACCAGTCCCCAATATGGAAGAGAAGGATACACAATACCAAAGAAACTATGTAAGAAAAAAACAAAGCATGTGCAAACAAACAAAAGGAATTACAATTGTAGCCAAATAGCTCACACTAAAAAAAAAAAAAAAAAAAAAGAGGGCTTGCTCTAGGGGAGCTTAACAGTATCAGTGTGAATAACCCCCAGTCTAGAGGAGATAAAGGCAGACAACTGCTGGGGATCTAGGAAAACATAATTAACCCCAGCCAACTTGACCAGGTATTTACATGGGAAACAAAGAAAAAACAACCCCCCAGCTGAAGTACCCCAGGTTTAAGAACCAAAAATTGTTTCCTCTTCTTCTGTGTAGCCCTGGATACATCTGGAAAGATCCTAATGGTAGAGTCCATAAACTTTTTAACAGGTGATCAGAAATATATTTTTAACAACCAGTCTTGGTCAACGTCTAATGCCAGGGTGACCAACAAAGTAGCAGTTACCTTGGAATCAGACCCCAACCGCTCCAAAAAGCCAGTCAAATCCAAGCTTGAGGATAGGGCCAAGGATGAACTTAAAGCCTGACCCAACAGCCATCTTAACTGTAGCAAAAGACAAATAATAAGCCCGAGAAACTGGGGGAATAGATTCTACCTGGATGTTCAAAACACTAATCAGAAATTCTTAAAACTTTCCAAAGGTGATATAGATGCCTCTAGACATATTTTCCAGAGCTTCGGTTTTCCATTGCAAACTTTCTGAATCACGCTTAAGGGCAGTCACTGAGTTCTGGATATGATCCACCCTCTGCTCCAATGTAGAACAGTCAGATACTTTTTAACCATGTCCACTGGAGAAATGAGGAGAGGGGCCTAGGAAAGTTCAGGAATCAGAGATTATTTCTTCATACTTGATTCTCCAAGTACTCCAGCTAACGGTGGACCAGAGTCCTGTCCTTAACTAGAGATTCCCCCAAAACTTGAGATGCATTAACATTTGGCTCCATCACGTCACACCTGGTTGCAAGTAGCTCCAGCACTTGAGACTGTTCAATTGCAGTCTGTGACACAACTACTAAGTCACTCACAAAACGAGTAGAGAAAGCTTGCAATGAAGAGTT
Source organism: Ichthyophis bannanicus (assembly GCA_033557465.1). Taxonomy (NCBI): domain Eukaryota; kingdom Metazoa; phylum Chordata; class Amphibia; order Gymnophiona; family Ichthyophiidae; genus Ichthyophis; species Ichthyophis bannanicus. Next base: position 108,343,639 of record CM066049.1, on the reverse strand, counting down.
GAGCCCCTGAATTGCATTCCAAAATTACTCCAAAGTCACCGAACCTGGCTTAGTTACCTTGGGATGGAAAAACTCTGGTCTCTCCCCTCCACCCCCCCCTCCCCCATGTAATATCACTTACAGTCCGTCGGGGAAGGTCCAAACTCACAACTGAGCTTCCTTCCACAAGGGGGAAGGACATAGCCACAAGACAGCCTCCAGGCAGGGGGATGCCAGCAATCACTTCAGCCCGGGAGCCCTCCAACTCTCCTGCAGACCAAACACTTCTGGTTCTAGGCAGCGGTATGAATGCAATAAGGCTCATTGAAGTCCCCTCACTGCTGCCTGCTGACTGCCCAATGGGCTGGCCCAAAGAAGAGTCCTTTGAGGAGCCAGCAGGAATGCAAAAGGTATCCAAAGTCATCTGATGAAGTGGCAGGGAAGCAGCGCCATCTGGGAGTACAGCCTTCTCTTTTCCTTTCCACTTGCCCATTGCAAGAGCAAGGTGCACCATCGCTTGGGGACTGGAGGAACCTCAGAGCGTCCCACAGGTGCATCCGACGCCATCTAGGATCCCCATGTTACTGTGTCTTTAATAAACAACACTACGTCTTACCCAGTGACGTACCCTGACTTTTGGAAACCAAAGCCACACCAGATCTCAAGTATTTAAACCACCTTTCAACAGAAGGAAATCTGAATGAGACATGACCTATCACCTCTCTATAGAAACTCACAGCACAGTGTGACTTCATATGTGGACCAAGAAGTATGGTTGCTTTTAGTCCGCTTTAATGTGAATAAAATGGTTAAGCTGGAGGGGCACAGGTGCATAAAGAAGTCTATCATAAAAAATAAATAAGATCAACATTTGTTTACGATAAATACTGAAAAGCAAATATCCTGGGAATTATTTCAAGGGATGTTTCATAAACTTAATAAAGAGGAAAAAATCTTATTAACCATAAAACAGCCCTACAGTTAATAGTAAATCTGCTGTAAGCACGATGTCCTGTGCTGAAATAATTGGGTATTGTAAGCTTGTTATCGGTCTTGCTTCTTGGCTATTAGGACTCTTGCTGCTTTTTAAGGCTCATCTGTTGCTTAAGATATAAAATTATCCACTGTCATTCACTACTGTTACCTGTCAAAACTTCCTCCAAAATCTACATTTCAGTTTATATCTTTTTTCTTTAATAAAGCACAAATGCAACGCGTGCAGTTGAGTCAATGCTGACTCCTGGCAACCCTGCAGCCCCTAGTTTCTCTTGGCAAGGCATGACTGTAAGTAGATAGCCAGGCCTTTCTTCAGAGGCAATGGAGGATACAGTCACTTGCCCAAGGCCACAAATACTGCCGGTGAGAATTGAACCCTGGTCTCTGGTTACCATTAGGCTACTCCTCCACTCCTAATGAATTGTAAAGAACAGTTAGTATTAGAGATCTGTTTATTATAACTATAGTTTATTTGATATACTGCTTATGGCAGGAAGCAACTAGGTGGTTAAGGGAGCTACATTCAGGTACTGTAGGCATTTTCCTGCTCCCAAAGGGACTCACAATCTAAGTCTGTACCTGAGACAATGGAGGGTTAAGTGGCTTGCCCAAGGCTACAAGGAGCACCAGTTGGGCTTAAACCTCAGTCCCTCCAGCCCAGGGCTGCTGTCCCCCAGTGGGAACTGAACCCCAGTCCCTCTGGATGGAACCTACAGCCCCCAACCACTAGGCCACTCCTCCTATTACTAAAGCACCTTAGGCTTATGCAGCTAATAAGGCAAAAAATGTGCAGATAATATATGGCTTTTGCAGCTAATGCTGCACTATCTATTAAGGGCGTGCACAGCATTTTCCCAGTAGCTACTCCACCGAAAATGCAGAGAGTGCAGTTGGACAGCAGCCTGCATGCAGTTAATGCCACCCACTGAAGTGACGTTAGTTGTGCCCACGCTGTATGCAGATTCGATGGTTACAGCATGCTGTTGAGGCCTGCAATAACCGCGAGTTGCAGACACACTCGCTCTCTGCCCTACTCCCACCCACTCATGCAGATCATGTGCTTTCTGCAAACAGTGCAGAAAATCACTGTGTTATCTGCATTTTGCATGCATTATCTCTTGACGCGGCCAAATAGCATGCACTATCTGCTGCGCTAACAGCACAGTTTAGTAAGCATCCCACTTACTGGTTCATAAATGCACTATCATACAAGATGCACAGGATGCAGATGGAAAAATCTACATATTGTATTGTTATAAGTAAGGTCATTTTCAATTTTAAAAATAATCTGAATTCTAGACTCCAGGCACTTAAACTTCCTCCCTATTTTAAAGTTGTGGCATTATTTTGTAAGAACTCATTGAAGACTACCAACAAGTACACATTTTAGATCATTTTCATATTATTTTACTGTCCTTTCAAAAATCTGTTGGAGGGTAGAGGGATAAATTCCGCTTTACATTCTTTTAACTTCATTTTCTGTGCTTTAAATCCCCATTTGAAGGCTGTTACTACTTTAATAGTTAAGTGAGGAACATGGGAGAATGGGATCTGGGTCTGGGTATTGGCCTCCATATGGGATTTTCTATGCACAGTACACTAAGGGGACAAATGGCTGCTGGATAGACAGGATGGATTATTTTGGTCTTGATCAGTCATCGTTTACTAGGATACTATGTGGAGGGAGGTTATACCATGGGGGTTATTATCCTCTTGTATGAATAGCAGCATTTGCATGTGTAGATTAGCATACATGTGTAAATGCCATTTTAGAACAGAGGGGTGCTTATTACATATAGATGTCAAGGGGTAGGCTTAGGAAGGGGAAGGGAGTGTTTATAGTGAGCCTACAATATTGACATGGATTCCCCATCTTACAAGGGAAATCCACATTGCTATGAAAAAATGTAGACATTGGCATTTTCAGCTCCCCAAGGCATGAATAAGCCCTCCCCCCCCCCCCATCACCTTCCTGGCAGCAATCCCTCCCCGATCACCAACCTGACATCTGACCAACCCAAAGTCATCTGATTCCCCCAAAAGCCTTTCGATCCCCCCTAAATCATCAGACCTTCCCCAAATGCCCTTATTTGGCAGATCACCTCTAGCAGTAATAACGCAAGATTACTGCTAGGGGTCACAGATGCCATTTTGAACGTGGGACCACGAAAAACAGGAGCAACAGGGGATTACTCCTGCTCCAGCTAGACACCGGGAGGCCCTAGTAAGACCATGGTGATTAGGGGGTGGGAGTTGGCGGAATCATGTGGGGGAGCCATCAGAGGGAAGGTCTGGTGGGGAGGATCTTCTTGGGGGGTTGTAAAGCTTGGAAGGGTTAGATGGCTTGGGGAGTCGTATGTCAGAGAAGTGATGCAGGAGGGATAATTGTTGACAGAGAGGATGAAGGACTAGTTGTGCAGCTGCATCGGGTGTTCATCTAGAATGGGAGCAACAATTTTGGTAAGCTGCTTCCATGCATATGTGAGGGTTACTTGCACATTTTTGCCCCCCATGTAGCTTTTTAAAATTGCTGCTCCCGCTGAACATGAACAGACATCAACGTGTGTCTTGTAACCTAGTTCGCAAGAGGCTCTATGTTTGGCAGAGCCTTTTGTAAAATAGTATGAAAATTTTCCACATCCCATCTCGAAGCATGAACGCCCCTCTCTACATACTGTCTAAAATTTGCCTTCCTGTTAACATATAGAAAATCCTCTGAACTCAGTTTTTTTCAAAAACAGAGACACTATGATCGGAATTTAAGGATGAATCTCATCAGATGTTTTGCCCAAATCCTAGTGAACATGATTTCTTTACACAGAGTTTTATAGCTTAATTAAACAAGAAAACCATAAGTTTTTTTACAAGAAGTCATTGGTTATGTGTCTCTCTCTAGGTCACATCTCAAGTTGTAAACACATTAACCTTCAGTAGACTATGAAGCTGTTTGAGGAATTTTATGTCTGTATATTTGAAGAGCAGCTGTCCTTAAGCATGTTTTTTCTCTCCTACCCTTTAAAATGATTTGGATCACCAAGTATGACACAACTAAACGGTCTTTTTAAAAGTGGATACAAAATGATCATGTTGCAAATGTTTGGCTGCATTTGATTGAATATTTTTTGCATTATTTCAGCTTGTGTTGCTGATGTATAAAAAGAATAACAGATCAATATTAGTGCCAGACTGTCAACAATGAGCCGCCTGACTGAAGATCGAACACAATTTAGGACAACTATCCAGAGGGTTGTCATGAGTCTACACCAACTTGATGGCACTTAACAACAATAACATCTAGATAACACTAGCTGTTATCCAGGTAATGTCTAGCTGTCCTTATCCACAGATTTACAGTGGCACTATATCGGTACACTGGCACTGAAAATGCTGGCCAACATTGAAATCGTTACTGACTTTAAAAGGCTCTAATCTGTAGTATCTTGGTGAGCTGAACACGAATATAACATTAAAAAAATGTATTGGCTCTCGTTTTGAAGATATTGCATGTAGCTCATTTTTGACATTTCACCGTGTAAATTTATTCAGTAGGACATCAACAACATCCCAAATAAGCCTTGAATGATGTAATATTGCATCACATTGCATAATACCAGCATGCACACATCATCCAGAGTTGATTGCATCATTTTCTGATGCAATGCAATACTACTGCCAGACGGCTGCTGAAGCCATCTGACGTCAGCAGTGTACTATACGCAGTCGGAAAAGAAAGTAATCTGGTATTCTGTTCCTATATTGAAAGCCTCATGAATGCCTTAAAAATCACTCATGACCCACAAGACTGGAGACTATTTATAGACTCTTCGAAACCGAGTCTGAAGGCTGTGCTTCTGAACAATGGAAACCGTCTTCCATCTATTCCAGTAGCACATGACGTCCACATGAAAGAGACATACGATAACTTAAAGCATCTACTGACTTCCATTAACTATAACAAGTACAGCTGGCACCTCTGTGGTGACTTGAAGGTAGTTGCCCTTTTAATGGGAGTGCAGCAGGGATATATAAAATACATGTGTTTCTTATGTGAGTGGGATAGCCGAGCAAGGGATTGGCACTACTTGCAGAAGGAATGGAATCGCAGACAAAATGTAACAGTTGGAGAGAAGAATATCCAGCACCCAGCTCTGGTTGAGGCTCACAAAATCCTGCTACCACCCTTTCACATCAAACTAGGTTTGATGAAAAACTTTGTGAAAGCCTTGGACCGTACTTCGCCAGCTTTCCGATACCTGCATGAAAAATTCCCTTGACTCAGCCAAGCAAAGATTAAAGAGGGAGTTTTTGTGGGTCCTCAGATTCGAGAGCTCTTCAAAGATGACCGGTTCAACAACTTGCTGCAGGGTGATGCGAAACAAGCATGGAATGCTTTTCGCCTAGTGTCAACAAACTTTCTTGGGAATGTTAGGGCAGAAAACTACAAGGAACTAGTAGAAGACATGCTGATGCAGTATCAGAAACTCGGCTGCAATATGTCTCTAAAGATCCATTTCCTTGATTCCCATCTCGATTTCTTTCCTGACAACTGTGGTATGGTTAGTGATGAACAGGGCGAACGTTTTTCACCTGGATATCGCAACGATGGAGCAAAGATACCAGGGAAAATGGTCCACTACAATGCTGGCTGACTACTGCTGGACACTCCCCAGAGAAGCTCCTGAACAGCTGTACAAGAGACAGGCGAAAAAAATCTAAGAAGTAGTCTATGACATGTTTTTTTACAGGTATTAACCGAAGGCCTATTATATTTACTATTGACATGCATTTCGTGATGTACACATTAATTCTTGTAGATTACAAAAAAACGAGAGCCAACTTTGCAATTTAACTGTCATATTCGTGTTCAGCATATAAAAATTGATAAGAAATTACTATTTTTATTTCAGTAACATGACTTTTGTAAAACTTTGTTGACCAGTGAAATCATTAGGAAATAACCTGGCATGATCGAGATCATTCCGAGCAGAGTCTGGGCATTCTATCTGGACAACGGCGATATTCAGGCCACTATCAGGAAGCCTTTCAAGATAAATTTACTCAAAGTGAAAGGCTTTCCTAAATGTATCTAGATACTTGTCTAGATAGCAGACTGAGTCTAACTGCTTTCTGGATAGCTATGGCTCTGATCACTCCTGCATATAGCCAGTGCTGCTTGCAATCCAGAATGCAGCACTTAATATCCATATTACATTTATCTACTTCGGCCAGCAATAAAAAAAAAATGCTGATCATGGCTATTAAATATAGAGCTGTATGTTTCTAAAATTCATTCAAGTTCTGATTGAATGTAACTGATTTTACCACCTCTGAAGGAAGGGGCACATTGTTTTCCAGCGAAAACCTGACTGCAGGAAAACTGGGAACAAAGTTTGTGGGTTCTTTATCTTTTTTTTTTTAAAGTGCCCACAAGTCAATGCTAACTCCTGGCAACCCAACAGCCCTGGGGTTTTCTTGTCAGGTATGACCAGAAGTAGATTGCCAGGCCTTTTGTTTCAAAGCAATGGAGGGTAAAGTGACTTGCCCAAGGTCACAAGGAGTGCCCGTGGGAATCAAATCTTGATCTTCTGGATATGAGACAGTTGCTCTAACCAGAATTAGGTACGAAGTGTCCATGGGTATAAAGCACCTTGGCTCACATATTATGTAATCAGTGACTTTTTTAGATAGAGCATTATAATTTGATGCTGCTATAAGTTACTAGCATTGTATTGCTAACTTGTTATCACTGAATCAGATGTATGAATTCCAAGGGCAATTTTATAACTGAGCACACGCATGAACCGTGGAGATATACTTTTACCTGTGTGGGTACCAGTGAATTTTCAGAAGAAAAGTCTGCACTGAGAAGACCTCACCTACCAGGCCTCTTTGGTGGAGGGGGTGAGAGCGTGGACTGTGCCTTTGAGAGCTCTGCTGTGCTGATCCCATTGGGATTGACAATTCTACTGCAGCATTTCCGCCAGGCCACTGATGTTATCCTCGAGCGAGGAAGTATATTGCCCTGATTATCAGAGGTAGCAACTTGAAAACACCGTCCAAAGGACAGAAGATGGTCAAATGCTTCTCAGGCTCTTCAGCCAGCAGGAATACAAACCAAATTGTTGGAATAGTGCAGAAAGTGAGCACTCCAAAACTGATGTTATCATCCACTTAGGTACAAATGATCTGGCTAGAAACAGTGCCACTACAGTTCAAAGGAACTTCCAGACTTTGGGAGAGAAACTGAAGCCCATTGTTAACACTGTTGCATTCTCAGAGGTTCTACCTGTTCTTGGTAAGGGGGCAGAAAGGCTGCATCACATAAACAACTTTAATACATGGCTCCAGATCTGGTGCAAACAAGAAGGATTTAAATATATAGGCGACTGGGGAAACAAATGGAACAAAAAGAGGCTATACTGTGTTGATGGACTAAATCTCTCCGCTGCAGGAAAAAGGATCCTAAGTGAAAAGTTCAGGCAATATGTGGACAGGCATTTAAACTACGGAAAGGGAGTGACAGATAGAAAAGAATGTCACTCCCAGCAAAAACCTACTAACAACAGGAAGGAAGTGGTACTAATACCACTGTACAAGTCTCCGGTGAGGCCTCACTTGGAATCTTGTGTTCAGTTTTGGAGACCGTATCTCACAAAGGACATAAAAAGACTGGAAATGGTTCAGAGGAAGGTGACCAAAATGATTTGGAACCTGCGTCAGAAGACTTATGAGAAGAGACTTGAAGACCTAAATACGTATTGTAACAGTGCAGACCCCGAACAACCCGAGAAAATGCAGTTCAGCATAAAGGAGCACAGAAAAAGTGACAGGGTAAACAAGGAAATGTCAGATGGTTACCGTGAGCAACCTAGAAACACGTGCAAAAGCCCAATGAGGACACACCCAGCCAGCAAAGGAAGGGAATTCACTTTACCTGACAGGGTTCAGCTGGGTGGGGGTGGAGCAAGGAAACACTGGGATAAAATAGGCTCCCGGGCAATCAGAGAGAGAGAGAGAGGAGCTGAAGCAGCCACAGACACACTCTGAGAAAATACAGCAAAGGCAGCTAAAACCCTGGGAAGCATGGAGCAGGTATGAGAATGTAAGAGAGAGTGACAATGAGGCTTTGGAGCAACTAGAGAGCCAGCGTGAAGGTCAGAGGGGAACCGAAGACCTGAGTGAAGCTGAGAGATATCAACAGCCAGATAGTGTGTTTGAGCCAGAGAGACGTAAGAAGACTGCAATTGCAGGTTCCAGTGCACAGAGTGAATGCAAGAGTGATTTGCCATATGAAAGAAGACAACCCTGGAGGTATGGAAATAGGCACACAAGGTCCCACTATCTAGAGGCTGAAAATATCCCTTCTTCTGGTTTTAAAAACCCTAGAAGAAAAAGGTTTTACTTACCAGATAAAGCTGAAGAGTTTTGTAGTCATTGTAAGCTCACAGCTCCCTGTGAAACTCCGTCACGAGCTCTCCAATCTAGCTCAGCTGGGTTACAAAAGGGAAGCCTGAACCGGCAGAGAAATTCCCTTAATTATCCCACTAGCAGAGCAAACCAGGAGTTGAGCTATATTCTAAAATACCAGCAGGGGCAGTGCCCTGAAAAGCTCAACTCTAGAATACATGGTAATTCCCAGAGAGACACTAGCTCTAAGGAAGAAAGGAACTTCCTGTCTGACGAGGTTAACCAGCCATTCTCCCACGTTACTGCTGAGGTCCAGAATGAACCTTCCAGTCAGCCGGAGTTAATGGAATATCAAAATGCAGAAGAAAATGATATGCCAGAATTGATGGACTGCTCTTTGACCTTGATTGAACCTGAGTTCTCTCTCAGATAAGTAATTAGTTTGTGTCCTAGCTTTAGTGTTATAAGCAACAGGCTGCAGCTCTCTCTAAGTAAAGCAGATATAAGCTGTGCTGTCAGCTGCAGGAGAAAGAACCATATTGAAATATTTAAGCTGTTTTGTTCTTTTCATTTATTTGTTGTTTTGAAAGCTGAAGGAAGCAAGTTCTGTTTGCTTTTGTTACTTTATGTTATATGTCCCAGCAAGGCATTTGATTTATGTTCCTGAAGATAAAAGTACCCTCAAGGGATGGGGAATAAAACCCTTTAATTTGGAAAGAAGAGTTTTGTGGTTTATATTAGTGAAGGCACAACTACCACCCTCCAGAGCCTTGCAATACCAGTGGCTACCGCTTGGCCAGAGAGGGCACGACAGTATACACTACAGGAGAGAAAGAACAGGGGAGATATGATTCAGACCATTAAATACTTAAAGAGTATTAATGAACAAACAAACCTCTTCCAAAGATGGGGAAGCTGTAAAACTAGAGGGCATAACATGAAGCTGCAAGTGGGTAAACTGAAAGGCAATGTCAGGAAATATACTTTTTCACTAAAAGGATGGTGGATACTTGGAATGCCCTCCCGATGGAAGTAGTGGGGGCAAACACAGTGACAGAATTCAAAATGGCATGGGACAGACACAGGGGATCCCTTTATAGCAACAGGATAAAATCAAAACAAACATAACTATCTTTTATATCTCAACAAATAGGAGTGACCTGCATGGAGCGGTGGTAGGTGCACCCCTAAACAAAGGCATGGGGAGGGGTGACCTGCATGGAGCAGCAAGCGCACCTACTCTTGCCACCTTGCTGGGCAGACTAGATGGACCATTCTGGTCTTTATCTGCCATCATATACTATGTTACTATGTTACTAAGTATTAATTCATAGATAAAGAGATCCCACTGTTAGAACTAAAATTGTAAGGAAATATACCATTGAGCATTTACTTACAAAAGGATTATTTCTGAAGTGCAAGCTACAGAACATAAAAATCTAATTTTAGTTTTATATAGCACAAAGACTCTGTAGATCTTATAAAATGCAATAGTTTATAGCCTAGGCAATCATGACTTTCCTGGAATATCCCACCTTCCCTTCCCCTGGACCACAAACCCAACCACAGCACACCAGCACCAACACCATGTTGTTATAAAGACCACAGTTGTATTTCCATAAAGCAAAATCTCAATAACATTAACCCCTTCTATGTAGCCAAACCATGGAACTAGCTGAGTTGTTTCTACTCTCTGCTGACTTTTCTGTAGACAAACCTTCTGTAAATTCCTCCTCCAGAAACTGACCCTATGTTCATGCTCCATCTCCAGCACTTCTATCCCTCAATAGGTGTTTTCCTAACATGGTCTCAGCCATACTCTTAGGGGAAAGAAGGAAATGGGGAGCCCAGCACCAGTATGGGAACAGCTCCATTGAAAGCCACTTAAAATTTTAGATGGGCAACCGGAATTGAAAATCCAGGTCTAAGGTTCAGCAAACGATGGCTCGCCACTTTAGAATAATTAGCTACCATCACAGAATATCGGGCCCAAAAGTGTTTGCAGAGGAGCCAGGGTAGACACAAAAGTTATAAGAGCAAAAAGAGATGCCCAAAGGTCCATCAAGCCCAGCATCCTGTTTCCAGCTGTGGCCATCCAGGTCACAAGTACCGGTCAGGTTCCCAAAAAGGTGTTCAAATTCCAAGCACACTCAGTGTCAATGTGCCTATGTATCTTTATGAAAGATTAGCACGATCATGAAAAAATTGCCACTATAATAAACCCACATACATTTATACCAGCTCAAGAGCAGATGCAAATGTGTGCACACATTGTATCAAGTATGTGCATAAATCACAACTCTGCCTGTGCTGTGATCAAACTCTGCTTCCAAACACAGTCACACCAGTTGTGTAGAAGTATGCTTGCTCTTGTCATTGTGTGTACTGAGGCACTAGGAATAGCCATTGGGCAAATTAGGTGATCACTTAGAGTGCAGGCCTTGTGGCAGCCACTACTGTCCCCCTCTGGAGACAGCAGCAGCAGCAGCAGCGAACTGCGACTCAGCACTTAGCAAAGGCTCTAGTGCTGCGTCGTGGTTCCTGCTTGCTTATTGGCCTCTTTCAGCTCCACAGATGCAGACTTCTGGTTTATGCAAACAGGAAGTCTGCATCGGAGGGGGGGGGGGTGTAAGCTGCTGATAATAGCAGCCAGGAACCTTGGTAAGCGCTGTGTCATGGCTCCTTTGCCTTTATCGTCGCTGCTGGTCATGGAGAGAGGTGGCACTGCGAACAATGGGAGTGGGGGGCAGTAGGATGGAGGGGCCCTCCTAGGGTATCTCTGATCCTTGCACCAGCCCTGCATAGACATTTTACAGGTGTATACCAGCCTATGTGCAAACAAAACTTTTAAAATTACCCTCTGAATGTACAACTTATATCTGTATGTAGTGACGGGTAAATAGCAGGTATAGCTTAATGGAATACACTAATTTATACTCAGGAGGCTTCAGCTACTGCAAAACACTGCCAGTCATTCATTTAACATGGCAAAACCTACAGACCATGTTGCCCCACTGTTTAAAAGAGGCCCACTGGTTGCCTGCTGCCTACAGGATCAAGTTTAAGATTTACTTTTTAGTATTTAAGCCTATTGCTCGGGCCTACCTGCTTATCTATTCAATGCATTAATTTCGCAGACCTCTGCAGAGCCTCTTCACTCATGCAATAATAAATTAGCTTACATTCTGCAGCCTTCCCAAGCTCTCCATGAATCCTTGGCTTTTTATATTTTGACACCACTACTCTAGAACATCTTACCTAAATGCAGTATTTGCAGCTAGAGACCTCTTTACTTAGAATTAAGGCGGCGTTAAAGGCTTACTATGACACTCAGACCTTTGAGGATTAGTGCTGGGAGGTTTGGCTCTCCAATATCCAAGCCAACCTTTTTTTCTTTTTTTCCTTTTATCTGTAATGTATCTTCATTTTGTTTAATTTTACAATATTTATTTCTGCTCTCTACTTGTACTATCTCTTTATTTTATTTTATTATTTGAGCTTGTCATACTGACTGTAAACTGCTACAATGTCTCTACTAACAGCATATATTAAAAATGTTAAAAAACATAAGAAATGTTGGCCGCAGTCATTAAATGTTTTCTGCTGCTGTTTAAAGTTATGAGGTAGCCCAGCCACTGCAAACTGATCTCCTTTTGTATAGATAAAAATATAGTTTACCTTCCCAGGTAAATGGATTTTTTAGCTGCTAGAAAACATGCCTGTACTTTGACCATATAGAAAAGAGGTATTACATGATGGGGAGGGCATGTCTTGGAGGTATGCTTTGAAACTACACTCGTACATTTCAGTTTTTAAAAATGCGTGTGCAGACTAAGCATGTCCCAGAGCATGCAATTATGCCTCCATTCAACCCTGAGCATGTGCGTGTATGCTTTTAGCTAAATAATTAGTCAATATTCCAAATAAGGTTCGCACATAGCCCGTGGCTCGAAATCAGCTGGGTCTGTGTGGGCTGGAAAGGAGGCATGCACATTGCACTTAGGGAATCTGCTGAAAATTCACAACACAAGTTGCCTCATTAATAGGTCTATGAACTGGATGTGGCAAATTTACTGGCAATTGTTGAATGTTATATGTGAAATCTGTATAATAAGAACACTGGGAAAAAAGTGTGCTAGAACTATGAACTTAACAGAAAGATCTTTGTATCATGGATGTTTTCCCATTAGGATATATTCTATGTCACTGACGAGATGCAGACAGTGTTACAAGTAACAGCGCTCAGAGAAGCTCAGCGGAGAATGACAGTAACAGAAAGGTGATGATCTCTACTGATGCTTTCAATGCTCAGTGCTGTGCACATCTCACTGTCACTAGGTAGATACCATCCGTGATGTACATCACTGCGTCTCCTGGGTCTCTTCTCCCTGTGACAATTGTCAGAGGTGTTTCAAACTAAGTGCTAAGGGGATTGGTGAGCAAATCCTAATCTGCACCTACTACGAACTTCTTGCTATGTGAAACACATAACTTGCAAATATCCACAAAACATTTGTGATGGCCCCTGCATTCGTCACCCCCCCCCCCCATCTCCCCCTCTTCCACTAACCTAACCCAGACACACGCCTCCTCTCCTTCTCCCTGCCCCAGGTCACTCTCTCTCTCCCTCTCTTTTTCCCCTTCTGACACGGTTTCTCTATCTCATCCAAAAATGTTCCTGGCCCCTCTTCATGATGTCCAGATATGTTTTGTCCAAATAACAATTTCTATAGCCAGAATTTATCCAGATATTGGCCGGCATAGTTTTGAAAACTGCATGTACAGTCAACACCCGATGCTGACTGCCTAAGCATTTCTGAAGACTCCCTATTTACGATTTTTGCTGGACTGATTGTTTTATAATTGTACTAAACATCTTGCCCAGTGGCTCAGTTGTAATACATCATGCTACCATGAGAGGACCTGAATTTGATTCCCAGGACAGGCATCTACTCCCACGGCCAGCAGGCATTATGAATGCTGCAAATACACAAGTCAATATTTAACCATGGTACTCAGTGCTTTTTGTAAATGCTGGCAGCCACAGATTAAAATAAATTAACAAAAATATCATTCATCAGAACTGTATTACCTCAGGACGCATAAAAATTCTTACCCACCGCTTGATTGTTAGCCTATACGTCTACGTATCTAGGAACGCCTGTGCTTTATTCAAAACCACGCAACATGGAGAACAAGCATCCGAGCAGCTGTAGGCAGCTAAATCATCAGTTTCAGAGATACACTGCTGTGCATTTTATAGCTAAAGCCAAAAGCCATTCATTTCCAACCACACTGACTGGGTACTGTGGCTTTGTATCAACAAAAGCTATTTTAACCCCTTCTCCCTAGAAAAACTGTGGAAAGAAAGACATGGGCAAAGATTTACTCTTACGGGAACACACCTTCCTTTCCCTGACATGCTGGGGATTGGGAGAGTGCAAAATCAGGGGAAATCCCCAGGAACTTGCAAACGAGGGACCATGGTACCAGATCCTAGCCCTGGTTCCAAATGAGCTGGAGACCCAAAAGGGCAGGAGGAAAAACTACCAGATCAAATAAAAAAGAATAGGAAGGCAGAGTAGGTTTCAAAAGTCGTTGACAATGATTATTTTTCTAGTGTTGACAATGTGGGATGAGTTGATACCTTCATGCCCCAAATGCAGGAAACTACCTGTCAAAATAAGAGCAATATCCTTACTAAGACAGTCACATAGGGAGAGAAGCACAGTCCAAAAGAAGACAACAGCCTGGAAGATATATGTAAAACACATCATTTAAAATTATTTTTGTCTGAAAGCCCCATCTTACAAATATGAGTTGATGTTGGGCAGCCATGGTATGAATGGGCAGAAAACAACAGACTTTGCCTAAAACCAATAAAAAGAGATTCTCTGGGTTCCTAATGCAAGCAGACAGGTCAAGAATCTTGGGATACTGCTGGACTCAGTCTTCAAAAATGTGTCTATCACCTGCAGCAATTATGAAATCTCTCTCCATATATTGAGGATGTCTGATCACAATGGTCCCTGTAATGGTAACATCACGGCTAGACTACTGTAATGTCCTATATACTCCTCACACCACAAAGAGTTTGCACCAGCTCCAATTAATTTGAAATGCCACCACAGACTGATAGAGGGTTGCAGGCTGCATGACCACATCATACCTTTCCTGCAAAAACTGCACTGGCTACCAGCAGCCTGCAGGGTCAAATTTAAAATGCTCTCTCTGACTGTCAAGGCCTTCAGACAAAATGGGCCAGAATACCTAAAGAATGAATTAGTTTCCAACACGCCTTTGAGGCTCCTAAGGCCATCTCAAGGAGCATCCCTAATTGTACCCTCACCAAAGGAAATCACACATTGCACGCTTTCTCAGGACCCCACATGCTAGAACTCACACCCAGAACGAAGGACTACATCTAACTCAAGACTACATCTACTTCAGAAAGCACGTAGAAGCTTGGCTCCTCCCAAACCTTTAATGACTATGATGACTGACTTTCCATTCACTCACACTGCTTCAGGACTAACTTGCTGCACACCCTGAAACTGTGACCAGATCCACATACATTATTTATTTGAATATATATAGTTTACATTCAGTTTGGTTACCTATTTTTGTTTGTCCCTATGCCTCTGTCTTTACCCATCTTGACTGCATATCCCAACTGTACCCATCCATTATTCCACCTATTGGGATGTTTCATTACATGGTCCAACACTGTGTGTATCCTATTTATGTATGTCACACAAATGTTCTATTGTATGTATCACCTTTTTTATTGGAAAATAAACAGAGTAGCAAAGGTCTCCTGCCCAGCGGTTGTTCTTACACTGTACCACAACCCAATCCAAAGTACAATATCACAAATACAATTTTCCTGTGTCTACATTGAGTATCCTATCCTACTGACTGCCTATGAAGGTATATCATCTGTATTCTGCTGACATTGTATCATATTTCTGTTATTGAATGTTCTACTGTGCTGTTTTCAGGTGTACATTACTAACATTGTATTATACCGGTACCTATTATTGTCTACCTCCAAGTTTATCTCACTGTTCCAATTTTTCTATTATGCTGACACAATGGTTATTTTGCTATTGTAAGTTGGCTGTTGAATGAATCTCTTCAAAATTGTGATTAATCAGTTCTAATAAATAAATAAATGTAATTCAATGCCTATAAGTAACATGAGACAATACGGAGACAACTTTCGCAAGTAAAGAAATTAGCTCAGATAACTTACCTGTTTTTAGACTCCCTCTACTGGTTTATCCTTTTTTTTCTTACTGTTCTATTCATTTTAAACATGTTTGGTAATAGTATTTCCAACTAGTCATTAAGAAACTGAGGGTTCCATAGAAAAAGGATAGGATCTTACAAAGACATAATAATAGATCATCACCCAACAATCCATTTTGTTGTAAGCCAACTCTCAGATCACCACAGTTTTACCTAATGATTCTATGCTTGGTAGTAAAACAACATCCACCTGTCCGTGTGATCACTCCGGTTTCCTAAGCTTTCCCACTTTTTTCTCACTGGCAAAGCTGCCAAGTTACCTAGTTCCAGAAGGGAGACTTTTTGGACAAAAGCAATACCGTATTTGTAGTCCTTGATTCTACCCACTGAAATCACTGCTGCAATTCCCACAATGCATCGGGACAGGGTTGCCTGAAATCCAGGACTGGTCTAAATGTCCTTTATGGAAGTGAGCAACTTGGTAGCTCTGGTTCAGCAGCTCATCAGCTCTCTTTATATTTGGATTTGTCAAGATAGGGTTAGCAGAAGCCCCTGATAGGCTTAAACCACATTGCAGCTCTCTTCGGTTCTGCTCAGAATGTCAAACTGCAAAGTGTTTCCGGAGCCTCTGAGTGCTTCTTTCTTTTCAGGAAGGAAACAGAGAGCAGAAAAGAAAGAAAGGGGAATTCGGGCTCTCTTTGACTTGACTGCTTAATGACTTCTTAAAGTAGAGTGGCCTCTTCTCAGCCTGAGAGTAGAAACACAAATATGTAATCAAATGTAACTTAATCCCAGGGATAGAGATTTTCAGTTGTATTCCATTTTCCTGACTCCTGAATCATCCAGGAAAAGGCCATTTCATTTTCCTTTTATTACACGGTCATCCTATTTCCATTCAGCTCTGAATATGCAGTTGATTTGAGCCATGCTGAGTTAGTACAGCACATTCTATGATCTGCATGAATTCATGGATACCATGAATGCCAACTATGACATCACAGATAGACAAATTGTCCCACTCTGTTCAGACAAGAGAAGACTTAGGGGCCCTTTTATTACGGTGCATTAGGTTTTTGCACCTAACATGTATTTGGCATACAAACTAGCGTGTGTTAAGTGCAAAGTCTCCATGGTAACTGTCAGGAATGTGATCAGCATTTTCCCAACAGTTAATGCATGGATGTGTTTGCTAATGCATAGCACAAGTACCACTGGTGCATCTAACTCCAACTATTGAGGTGGTGTTAGGTGCATCCCCCCTCTGCAACATTGACAGCATCCAATTTGTCCCCTTTGCTAACTGCAATGTGCTCACCATGCCCACTCTGCACTCCTACCCCACCCATTCAGCACCCAACACATGAGTGGCAGCGCACAAATCAGCAGGTGGTAACTGTCATGCCCTCACAGTAATAGTTACCCTGGGCCTGCCCAGGCAGTTATTCCATGTGAAAACCTGCATTAACTGCTTAGTGCTCTTTAATAAAAGGGCCCCTTGGAAGTGGTTCCATGCAGAACTAATGGAGCCCACCTTCTGACTGCATTTTGTCACACTAACGTGTCCTACATTTTGCAAACAAGTGCATCCTGAAGGGAGGGCAGCTCTCCAATCCTTTATCATTTTACAGCACTACAGGGGCATACACAATGCTGACGCATATTCATCTATATGTCCCTGCCCCAAAGAGCTTACAATCTAAGCGGGTATCTGAAGCAAGGGGAGAGAAAGTGACTTGCCCAAGGAGCATCAGTAGCAGAACTGGAATTTGACCCCTGGCTCATAGCCCATTGCTCCAACCAGTAGGCCACATCCAGCTGTCTGCTTTAAAAATGGAGAACATTTTTCTGTTGCCTAATTTGTGCGGTTGCCATGTTAGTCCACTTGGCTATGTAAAAATAAAGGTAAAACACAACACCCCTCTCCATCTTTCCTTTACATTGCCAGCAGATTGGGGATGACCTAGTACCATCAATGTTGCAGTATGAATATGCTAATTTATAATATGTAAATGCCCCACACAAGGTAGTTAATTATCTTTAACGGCAATGTATCTCACACAGGCTTATATTTTTAGTTTGGCTATTCACTATGTAAATCAGTGCTTTACATAATAAGCCAATTCAGTTATGCAACAGAAGCTTTTTTCCAATAGCAATAGATCTGATGCCACTTAAATGATAGTACTGAACTGCCTTTTTTTTCTTCACAATGACTGCTTTTCAAAATGTATTCTTTTTATCAACAAAGTGTAATTTGTTTTATAAAAGAACTTTACAGTCCTTTAAGGCTTAAAAAAAAAAAACCCTGCACTACCTGATGAAGGGAGCACAGCTTGCCAATGATAATCACGCACCTTAGTAGTCCCGTTAAAGATCTCGTCTACAGCTAGTTTGTTAAACTTTTCTTTCTCTGACACCTACCTGAACACCGTTCAGCAAAGAATCCAGAGATTTTGGCATTAGGGATCCTGCCAGCTTGGAGCAGACCCTATGCTAATTGAGAAGCAAGAGCAGAGGGGCTGGAGCCTAATTCTGGCAAACGCGAATGAACTGCTCGGCGACCAATCAGGAGCTGCCTGGAGCCACCAATCGGGAGGAAGCAGCTGGCTGGACGCGAGAAGTGGCTGACAGGCAGAGTTGTAAACGCGGATCGTGCTTATGCGCCGCTGGGGCCGCGAGACAGCGCGTTCCGGGGCTCGCGCGTCTCACTTTCTTCTTGCAGAGTTCGACCAGACCGAACAGGCAAAGGTAAGTGCAGCCGCGTAGTTACTTTCCACGTTCTTGCTGTCGTTCCATCCACACTGAGAGTCACTTGTCAAAAAGATTGTTTCGTCAGTTTCGTAAATGTTATCGTGCAGGGGGAATTCTGCCGATAATCGCAGGGGGACAGGCATTTTAAGTTTGGAGATGCTGTTTATTTTGGGGTGGGCTTTTCTTGTCGTGGGGTGGGTTGTGGGTTTTGGGAAGTTGCCGTGGATTTTTTAAAGCTGTTTTTATTTACTGATTTGTATTTTATTTGCTGTTGCTGTAACTCGCCTTGACTGCTTCTGTTGGAAGACGGGAGATAAAGGTAAAGAAGGTTGTAGGGGCTTGAGTTAGGGTGAAAGGAACTGTCAATGGCTGCAGCCTATAACTAGCAAGCTTTGGTAGAGTTACTGGACCCGAAACTCCAAAAGGTTACAGGAAACTTTGCACAGAAGACTTCTTTCTAAAAGTGACTTTTAGGAAAAGATCAGTTTGATGAAATCTGGTCGAATAGCCCAATTCCTATAGTAGTGGGCTAAGAACCAGGCAAACCCCGTTGGAATCCCACCCTTGTGACCTTGAGCAAGTCACTTATCTCTCTCGTGCTAAATCCAACTTTGACAGGAAAATTGTTTTTAAAAAAAGATTTGTTTGGAGTTTTCCAATCTGCAGCATGATTCTTTTTTTTCTTTTTTTTTTTTACTGAATTGGTACTTCATAAGCCCAGACTGAGACTGATGTTGCCTTGGTATTAAGGGAATCCACAAGTGCTAGAAGGAGCTATACCACTTCTCATCTGTATGCAACACCAGTCAGAAAGCCACTGCAGTTAAAAAAAATCCAGTGTATTTTATTTAAAAAGCAATGAATAGAGCCCGAGTTGCGTTCGTGTATCCAAGCTATGGGGAAAATGCTATCAAAAGAGATTTCAGGCTGGCTAGCTCTATTCTAGGATATTAGATGACAGTTGCAAATTGAATACTAATAAAGAAAACCAAACAGTTCTCATCATGGGCCTTCTGAGACTTAATAGCACCTCTGTAAGTAAGACAAATCATGTAATATTTATTATGCTCATGATTTGCACAGCACATGCCAGATATGCAGATTGCTTTGCGCAGACTCAGGAGTTTGAACACTTATATCTTGCGTTCTCTCAGCTCCCTTAGTCTAATGACAATTATGCAAAAGAATCCGTTTCCACCTCCGATCACTTTGGTCCTGCGTTCTTCTGACCCCCTAAACTTGTCATCCTTTGCTGAGGGACACGCAAGCAGCTTCTGTCGCAGTGGAAATGGCCAATGTCACCAGCAGAGGACTCTGGTGGCTTGCAGTGCAAGACCAGGCTGACTTCCTGCGATAATGCCCCGTTTTCGTACAGGTGACTTTTTTAAGGGAAACTATTAGGAAGAGACGATGCATTAGCTAAGTGAATTGTGACTAAGTTCTTCGTGAAGTTTTCCTTAAAGTGCCAGTGCTTTGCTATCCCGAACGTTTCTTTCAGCCTGTAGAGAGTTAATAGGAAGAGAGACTCTGTAGGGCATAAAGTGCTCTAGGTCTCCAGGGTCTGATCTAACATTGGCTGAGTAAAGTTCTTTTCTTTTTATCTGCGGCTCTTTCTCTCTCTCTCTCTCTTTGTAAATGTCTTCAGCTGTCATCCTCTGAGCTGCCTCTCTGTGATTATTTCCGCTTCTGCTCAATTCATTTGTTGGCTCCCTCCCTTTATATTATACCTCAGGACGTCTTTAGGATTGCAGTTTCTGTACTTTTTCTTGTCCCTTGTCTATTTGACATAATTGATTCTGTATTTTTATGTAGCTTAATTTCATTTATTCAAATTTTGTCGAGATCTGTTTCTATTCATTCTCTCTTTTTACTGTTTTTTTTTACTCTTTAATGTTTAGATATATAATCTTGCCTCATGTGATTAGCTTTCCAAGTTAATAATGGCTTTTGTACTATTTCTGTTGTGTGGCAGAGGAGTTTTATTGAAATTATATCAGTATTTTTTATACAGAACAGTATATGATAGGAAGACAATCTCGCCCTTCATGTTAAAAACCTTGATGCAATGTATTTACTATAAATACAGTCATTGCTTTGGCACCTGACTTGAAATAGCTGTGCTATCGATTTTTTTTTTAAATTCTAGGAGCTGTTAAAACAAACCCATTGTGATTTTCTTTTTTATTCAGTTGCTTATATGTTCATGTTTACGGTTGCTGAAGTCTTCTGGGGTTTCACCATGCGCTTAGTCATTACAATTCCAAATATATTGGGGTCTCACTGTAATGACTTCCAGAAGACTGTCACACTCATATAAAGGAAGACTATGAGGACCAGCTGAAAAAGGGTCAAGATGGGAGAAGGGAGCATCTTCCCATTCTCTGTTTTATGAATTTTGTCAGATATAAATGATCACCAATACTAGAACATGGCTTTCCAATTGAATTTTGGGGAAAGGGGCATAGGAGTTCTGGTTTGGGCATAGAGGCCCCCCCCCCATCTTGCAGGCATTAATGCTGATGGGTGCCCCCTGCCCCTACTGCTAATATGAATTCCTTACCCTTTGCTCTCCCCCCAAAGTAAGCAGGCAAACTATTTGGATAGGGGAGGGGGACTTTAAGTATGAAATCATAATATAAAGATGTGCACCTTTTATACATGCCCAAGATAGTATGAATACAAAATATACAATATTAAGACAAACAACAAAGAGGGTCTAGAAATAAGATCAAAAGACAAACTTTTAACTGAAGGAGGAAACAAGGCAATATTTTGCAGAGAGCATCCTTGCATCCTCTTGTCTAGACATGTCAACTCTATAGAACATCTTCTTAGCTCTCTGTCTTGTGATATTGCTGTACTTAAGATGTATTTACAGAGGAAGAGTGAGCTCTATAGCTGCTAAATTAAGTAACTAAATCTGGCAATAATGAGTATTGTAACTGGTTATTGGCAGAAATATCAAATATATGACATAAGCCCACACAGTGAAAAATGGAACAAAATTGTCCTTAGTATTTAATTTGTGCAATGTCATAACATACAATCACTAACACTGACCAGCTCTAGAGAACCAGCAGGCAGCATATTGGATTTAATTTTCTTTTCATAGGACACATCCATCAACCAATTTGAGAGAGATAATTATATTAGCTTTACTATCATGTGAGCATGCCTGAAAGTTCACATGAGATCCCAGAGAAATGTGATAAAAAGTTTACAAATGATAGGATGTCGTGAGCTTTATTTAAAAATATTTGTAGCTCACTGATCCAACATCCTCAGTGGATAATAATTAAACATATATAATAAATAACAATACACAGACAACACATACTTAAACATAGTGTACTACTACTATAATATGGTAAAACTATTCATCATTAGAAACCTTTCTAAAACGCATAGCTTTAATCATTTTCCTAAAATCAAGCATATCAGAGAACTAACATAAGGATTCAAGAAGATCATTTCTCTTAAATAGCATGGATGCACTGAATTCATGTTTGTCCAATATTTACTGTATCATTCCAAGCACAAAAGTCTTCCTTCTGCAAAATTTGTCAAGGAGCAAAACAATTTTGTGCAATGGGTAGAGCCAACAGCCCTAAGTATCTTTCTTGCAGCATGAAAAGAAATGGCTTGGGCTGAGTATTTGCAGACATTTGGCCATTTACTGGACTCAAGACTTTTGAAGAAGTGAAGCTGTGGAATCCTGGTTAGTAGAGGACTTCAATTTACAAAGCATCCTGAAATGTCTAGGATAATCTGTTCTTTACGCAAATATATCTGGGGAACAGCTTCCTAACAAAGGCTGGGTAGAACCTCACTCAAAGCAATGACAGAATGTTTTCTGTGTGATACTCGAATTGTCCTTCAATATGCCCTATGACATGCTTCTTCCTGGAAGAAACAAAATAAGGAACTTTTCGTTGTGAATCCAACATAGCACCTGAAGATATTGTTCAGATGGTATCACCCCTAAAACTGTAAGATGGTGCCATCTTAGAAACAGTGAGATGAACACTTGATAGAGTCTAGAAGGAATCCTTCTGTTTCTCTAAGCATAGAGAAAAACCAAAGTGCACTTGCAGCATTGTTAAAATAAAAGAACGTTGCAGAGGGGTAAACTGGATCTGAGTGTTGAGCACAGGGAACCGTGCTGATTTGTATCCACCTGTCCTAGAGAGTGTCCGAAAATAGGGGATTGCTGGTGCTCTATGGGGACCACTGTGTCCACTTTCCTTTATGCAAGTGAAACAACCAGCTGGAGTGGAAGATGGAAAGTATCGCTGGCACTGACATGGTGCTTTTTCGGGGGAGGCAAAAAATGGTGCATTGCAGACCCCAGTAATACCTAGTCATCATAGCCTTAGCCAAGACTAAAGAATATCTGTGTGAACAGGTTGATATCAAATTCTTCTTGATATTTATATGTAGTAGTCCATCTTTCACTAAAAAAATGTTCTGTGCTTCTTAAATCTGTTCATGAGTCTAGTTTGTAAATGGAAGCACTGCAAATACAAACAAAACTGATTGAACGTCACCTTCATCTAGTCTATTTGTGCTAAACTTTGTATGGTGAATATTATTTAGTAAGAGCTGTTGCTGCTGCAACGTCTATCTCAGGAACCAACTACAGCTAAAGCAGCCCCCTCCCCCCCCCCCACCCCACACACACACTCAGAATTTGTTTTACAAAGATAAATACCCAGAGGTTATTACCCCATCAGTGCATACAAAACCAGAATGATTCATTGGTGTTATCATGATAAATGTGAGTCCCTGTTCATTCCATACCTCACCAGGGAGCATATCAGAAAGAGTTTCCCCTTCTAGTTCCCTTATTACATTTAATATTAAATTACTATTTTTCAGAAATTAATTTAGACTTTGAAAGCAGAGGCAGATAAAGCTTTTCTCTGACTCAAATCTTTGTAGCCCATCAGACAGATCACTGGAATAGCTACTGAGTGATATGACCCATCATTTGTTTAATAGCTATGCGGCAAAATCTCTGATCAAACTGATTTGCAAAGTGGAAGCCTTCATCTTATGCAGGCAGCACCAAAAGTCCATTAAAAACAGAGTTGCAGATAGAGCTTGTGTCCCAGATCGGGTTTTTTAAGTTGACATTTGCTCTTTGAATACTGTAGGATGCAAACTTGGCTAAACACGATGTAGAGTGTTTCATTGCCCTAAGACTTATTAAATGGACACATCAGCTTGGTTGATGCTTGAATGAATGCTTCTGGTTGATTTACAACATTTAGCACAGCACATCCCTACAAAAAAAGTTTGAAATCTCTACTCCCAAAAGGAGAAACATATTTTAAGTTAAAAATTCTTTTCCTCATCATTATAAGTTGGGGGCATAATCTTGTGGAGAAAACTAGAGATCTATGTATACAGACAGCATGCAAACTTCTTCAAAATAACATTGTCAAAATATTTAACAAACCTGAATAACTATTAGTAGTTTGCAGAATTGATTCATGAAACCATTTTGAGGGAATTCAAGGCAGATTTTAAACTCACATCATATTTTCCCCAAAATTGTTTTGGATTCTGTTGATTTGGTGGATATGCTCATCTTTGCAAAATCTGCAAAAAATCTGTAACTCTCTCATTATTTCTCAAGTGGACCAAAATTCGCCTGATTTGACATTTTCATATTGTTTGCACTGCAGGTCTCTAGTTGTGTGTTTCTGTAGTCTTTTGTCACTGAGGTTCAAAGGGACACTGCAAGATCTGAAATGGTTATGATGTTTAATGTTCCACTCAAAAGAAAAAGCATAGTTGCTCACCTGTAACACGTGATCTCCAGGAACAGCAGGAATCAGTCTTCACATATGGGTGTACATCACTGCAGAGCCTGCATGGGAACACTCATCAGCATCCAATAGGAAAGCCTTTGGGAGCACTCCACTGAGCTTGTGTGCCTGCCTTCCTGCCTTCCCAACTCCTCTCCTCAGCTGAGTTTGTAGCTAAGAAGAAGAAGACAATAAAAGAACCCTACAACTCCTAGGGCAGGGAGGTGGGTTGTGAAGACTGATTCCTGCTGTTCCCGGAGATTACCTGTTACAGGTAAGTAACTGCACTATCTCCAGGAACAAGCAAGAAAGGAGTCTTCACATATGGGACTCACTAGCTCCCAAGTACCAGACTGGTATGGGGGGAAGAGTAGTGCAATCCCTGAGGCAAAAAATACGTAGCTGAAAAGTCAGGAGAGTTGTGGGTCATTGGACTTGATTCCAGGAGGCAGTACTCCCTCATGATCATCAGGTATCTTGTAGAAGTCTGGGACGGAGGTTAGGAGATGAGTTTAGGCCCAAAGAGGTGCTGGAATACAGCTTGGCCAAAGACAGATGGGAGTCTCTGTCCAGAGAGTAGTGTGCAGCAAACGTATGAATGGAGGACCAGGTAACTGCCTGGCAGAACTCCTCAATGGATACTGAATGGAGATTGACTATGGAGGTTGCCATGGCCCACACATTGTGGGCAGTGACATGACCCTCCAAAGAGGGTACTGCTTGTGCATAAGCAAAAGAAATGCAATCTGCTATCTATCTGGATAGAGTACGTTTCACCACCAGTAGACCCAGGTGACTAGGATCAAAGGAAATTTAATAGTTGAGAAGATCTTCTGTGATCTTTAGTTCTATCAAAATAGTAAGCCAGTGCTCATTTGCAGTCTAAAGTGTGGAGCACTACTTCAGTCTGAGATGCATGTTGTCGAGGGAAGAAGATCGGTAGGATTACCAACTGGCTTAGATAGAAAAAGGGAACTACCTTCGGGAGGAAGTGTGGATGTGTACGGAGAACCACCTTGTCATGGTGGAAACGAGTATAGGGGGGATCCACCACTAGAGCTTGCAGCTCACTGATGCGGTGAGCTGAAGTTAGGGCAATAAGGAAGATAGGAACTTTAGTGAAGTAGTGGCTAAAGGTTTGAAAGGTGGTTTTAGAAGTTGCACCAGAACCACATTCAGATCCCAGGCCATCAGAAGTGGCTTAATGAGTGACTTGGACAGCAGGAGACCCCGCATGAAGTGTGCTACTAAGAGGTGTGAGGAGATAGGCTGTCCATCCACTGGCCTTTGGGAAGCCACAATGGCACTAAGGTGAACTCTCACTGAGTTAGTTTTAAGACCTGTCGAGGATAAGTGGAGGAAGTATTGTAGAAGCAGGTCCACTGGGAAATAAAAGGGGTTAATGTCCCTTGGGGAGCATCAGAGGCAAACCTATGCCATTTGAGGGTATAAGAGTGCCTGGTGGAATCTTTATGAGATGTAAGAAGGACATCCTTGACCACCTGTGGTAAATTGAGGTCAGCAAGCGCTAGCCCCTCAACAGCCAAACCATCAGGCATAGGGAGTGAAGATTGGGATGGAGAAGTATCCCATGGTCCTGAGAGAGGAGGTCGGGTGCACATTCCAGGTTGAGTGGCTGAGTCTCTGCAAGGCAAAGAAGCAGAGGAAACCATAGTTGATGGGGAGGGCTATGAGAATCATCAAACCCCTGTCAGCCTGTAGCTTGAACAGTGTCTTGGGTATCAAGGAGAAGGAAAGCATCCGGAGCCTGTCGGTGTAGTGACAGAACCTTGGAACTGAAGCATGGAAGGTATGTGTTTTGCAGAGTGGCAAAAAGATCTATGAGTGGGACTCCCCACATCTAGAAGATCCGAGCAGCTATCTCCCGATATAAGGTCCATTCATGTGGATGAAAGATACGGCTTAACTTTTCTGCAAGGACATTGAGTTCACCTGGGAGATACACCGCTCTGAGGTGAATGTGGTGTGAGAGACAAAGGATCACAGGCAAATCGCTTCCTCACAGAGGGGACGGGACTCCATTCCCCCTTGTTTGTTCAAGTAGAACATGGCAAATTTGTTGTCCATCCTGATTGAAAGTTGGGGTTGAAAAACTCGATGAGCATTTGTCAGTGCCCATAGCTCTAACAGGTTGATCTGAAGGGCAGATTTCTGTGGTGTCCACAGCCCCTGCGTGGTCAGGTCATTTGAATGTGCTCCCTAACCCAGCTTGGAAGCATCCGTCGTCAGGGTATGTTGAGGTGGAGGCATCTGAAAAAGTGACCCGATAAGTAGGTTCTGTGGGAGACACCACCACTCACGAGACTTGATCAGTTGAGGGGTGATGTGGATCTTGTCTCCGAATTGACCATTCGCTTGCATCCATTGGGAAGACAGAGTCCATTGCATTTGTCACATGTGTAATTGAGCATAACAGACAACAGAGACTGTGGAGGCCATGTGTCCTAACAGTCATAGCATCTCTCAAGCTAAGTTGTACCCCTTTTGCCAGCTCAAAAAGGCGGGCACAACAATCCTGTAGGAGGAAAGCTTGGGACTGTTGAATGTCTAAGAGTGCTCCAATGAACTCCAGTCATTGTATTGGAGTGAGGTGAAACTTTGGGAAGTTTATAACAAATCCTAGGTGTTGGAGCACCATGATGGTGCGATGAAGGGAGAATCTTATCTCCTGAGGGGAGTCTCCCCTGATCAGCCAGTCATCTAAATAAGGGAAGATGAATACCCCCAAGGTGTGCAGATAGGCAGTGACTACTATCATGCATTTTGTGAAGACTCTTGGGGCAGAGGCTAGACCGAAGAGCAGAATCCAGTATTGATAATGGTTTCCTTGAAATATGAAGCACAGATGCTGTTTGATCAGTAAATGCATGTACGCCTCTTTTAGATCTAGAGAACATAGCCTATCATGTCTCTGGAGGTATGGTAGAAGAGTTCCTACAGCATGTAAGAGTTTATTCTGGAGGCCAGCATGCATGCTTGGAAGCACTGACACCCAAAGGCATCGAGTGTCCTCGAGTCTCTGCCAGGTGGCATGGATGAATAGTTCTTAGAGTTCTTTATTCGGTGCATCGCCAATTCCACCACCATTGAGTGATGGGGAAGCTGAGGCTTTTGGAAGCCTGGGCACTCTGGTTCTCTACAAATGGTATCGAGCCTCTTGCTGACAGGTGGAACCATGAGCGGGACCTCCCACATTTAGAACATGAGATCCTGCAGTATCCAATGCACCGGTAATGTAACCACCTTCTTAAGCATGGGAGGGTATTGGAGTATCTCCAATTCCTCTGCCCTTGGTTCCCTTTCCGAGGCTACTGTGATGCAAGCCTTACTGCCATGTCATGTGTGATGCAGTGGCCGGTACAGAACCTATGGTAATAGGGGAAAAAGAAGAGCTTACCTTGGAATCGCATAGGCAGCAAGTATATTCAGATTACAAGGAGCAAAAGAGTAGTGGAGCCAGGTTTCCACACACTAGTCATGACGCAGCAGAAAACCAAAAAGCTAATCAGGAGCACCTGTTCAGGGAAGCACATACAGCGTGCAAGAAACAGGAAGATAAAAGCTGCTGGGAAATCCCAGCAGGGTGAGGTGGCAGAACAGGAGTCTCTGAGACGAGTGCAGGAGTCTCTCAGGCCGGAGAGGGCAGCGTCCTGGGAGGAGTGAGAAACCAGGTGGAAAGCAGACGTCACAGACAGGAGAGCTTGCTGGATCCAGGAAGCAGTGGGTGTGTCCTGATAGCAAGGAGCAGCAGGAAAAAAGTCTCTCCCGAACGTGGTTATAGAACTGCCTAGACTACTGGTGGCTGGAGGTCCCGAGAAAGAGCACTCCACAGCCCAAAGAAAGAAGCCCGGATAACAGAGGGAAGAGGGGAAGCTAACTGCCACGGAAGAAAAGCTAAGTACTCTATTTTCCCTAGAGGGTAAGAGGTGGGCACAGCCAGTAAAGCAAAGGCTAGAAACTTAGAGGAAAATCCTCATTACTGGAAAGAGAGAGAATTCCCAGGAGAAACGGCCCAAGGTACAGGGGCACAGAACCCTGTCTATATAGAGCAGTTTCCTGCTACAATAACCGGTGTCTCACAAGGAGGGAGTTGGGATAATACCAGCTGTAAAGATTGTTACCCACCTGAAAACCCAGACTGTGATCCAATGCAGTGGGAAAACGCTAACTGTGATTTGGAATCCAGTCCCATGGATTGCACATTATATTTCTCAGATGAGATTGAATCTTTATGTTGAACAAGCAAGCTGAAGCACTGTGATAATTACTTGGAGAAAAGAGTTTATTTTGCTGTGAAGAAACAGTTGTTTTGTTTATCCTCTGTTGCTGTTAAAAAGGAAGTCTTTAAGGGAAGGGGAATAAAGCCCTGTATTTATTTTTGCCTATAACATTCGACTACAGACTGTTCTTACATTAAAAGGCAACTCGCGCCTCACGGCCCTAGGCGGCTGCCTAATAGGGACATGGAGGTGCGTCACACATGTATGAAGTCTTGAAAGGGCATATCTTCTGGTGGCAACTGATGCCATTCCTGAGGTGGTGAAGGGTCCAGTGGTTGGGGCAAGGTACTTCAGGCCGGAAGGTCGGGGTTCAAATCCCACTAGAGGACAACAACCTTGGGACGGAAGGACTGGGGTTTCTAGTCCCACAGATGCTCCTTGTGGTCTTGGGCAAGCCACTTAACCCTCCATTGCCCATGTTCCCTGTAAGTATTAGTGTGTGTCTCATATCCCCGCATGTTAAATGTATCCCCCAATTGTGTTGTGACCGCTTTGATTGAAGGATAAGGCGGTATACAAAACTGTCTAAATAAATAAATAAATGTCTGGAAGTTCTCGGGAATCAAGCGATGACTCATCAGATTCTGAAAAAGTGGAATCAGAGTCTGGTAAGAGGTCAACGTATCGGCGGTCTTGGGTTTGACCTCGATGCTTCTTGGATGTCAAAGGTCGATGCCAATACCGATGCTCAGAGGTATCGAAATCAAGAGCCATAGCAGTTTGAGTCTGTTGGATACCGGGGGTATCGGTTGGTTCCAATGAAGGTATCGACCTCGGGGGTTCCGACGATGCCAGTTCGAGGGCCGGAAATACGGCCAATACACCTGGCTGTAGGCTCGGTGCTGAAGCCTGCACTCCTGGAGCTCTCAATGTTATCAGCACCGAGGCTGCAAGGTGTGCCAACAAACTCCTCTCAAGAGCCAGCATGCGCTGATCTAGGGAGATGGCCAATGTGGAATCACCCATGGAGCTCTGAGCCACCGTCCCAGAACATGGAACCAGTAGCTCTCCCGAGGTCAATGCCTCAGGTGCATCCCAGAGCCCCTCTTGGGCTTTGGAAGACAGATCCTCCCACTGGGGCTGTTTGGCTGGCTTGTCTGCATCGGAAGCACCCCTAGGAGAGTCGCAATGCTTACGCTGGGACTGATCTCTGGTCTGGGTTTCAGTCTTTGATGCTGATGCTGATGCAGATGACTTGGGAGTAGCCAAAGACTTTGACTTACTTTTATATTTGGACTTTGAAGAAACCTGAGAACCATGAGAAAAAGTCAATGCCCTCGATAAAGAGAAAGCCACTTAAAGTGAGTCTGAGGCAAACAACAATCCGTACTGTCTGGCTCTGTTCTTTAGGCCTCTCTGTGTCATTTGCTGGCACAAAGGACAAGAATTGGGTTGAGTTCAGGGCCCAAACATTGTAGGCACCAGTCATGTTTATTAGTGACTGATATGGTACCAGCACACTTGGTACATTTTTTAAAGCCACTAGTTGGCTTTTCCATGCCTCAAAAAAGTTGTATTCAGGATTGAAGATAAGGCTATAAAGACCTAGATGCCTACTGTAGTTTAGCAGTGAAAACCGCATTGAAAATGAAGAGGAAAGAAACAGAAAAACTTTGTAAAAATAAATAAATAAATAAAAACTTATCGGGATCGGTGTCGGTTTCAACGGAACCATTGTCAACAGGAATGCAGAAGCCTGATGTTCCACAAAAAAGAGAAGCTTTTTGGCGGTGACGGAATGATACGCCCTGCTGGCTCTGTGGAAAATGAAGAACTGAGGAGAGTTGGGAAGGTGAGAAGACAGGTATGCAGGCACAGTGGAGTGCTCCCAAAAGCTTTCCTATTGGACACTGGAGAACATTTCCACACGGGCTCCATCAGTGACGGTCACCCATATGTGAAGACTGCAGTCCTGCTTGTTCCTGGAGATTTAGAGCTTCTAAAATACTACTTTGTCAGTCTAGGTGCTGTATGCTGGAAGATTCCTAAGTTCAATCCCCGAACTGGGGGTTTGACTCCCCAAAATGGCTAGGGCTTGGGATGCTGTAGAGGCAGGATTCACAGCTCCAGTTTGGAGGACATCATGAACTTGGTCAAAATAAATACTATAAAAAGAGGATGAAATGTTGAGAGCCCTGAAATGTAACAATACATTTACAGGGGTATCGAAGAAAAAAACCAGCTGATAAGGCCAAAACCCTAGGCTTCATAGCTAAAAAAGCCTGTCGCCTAAGTTGAGTGGCCTTACAGACATCAGGTAACATCTGTACCTTATCACCACAAAATAGAATAGACGACCGCTTAAAGTACAATTTAAAGACAGCTGATTTATCATACTCAGAAACAAACGTGACTACCAAGGTAGCCCGAGTAAGAATAGTATCCTGAGAATCTTCCAGAAATTTGGTAAGGTCAAGGTTGGCTCCCCCCTGTAGAGTATCAAACCCACCAGGAGCGTCAACCTTTACCTTCTTCCCAGTCAAATAATACATCTTAGAAACCAAAATGGAATCAGAGGAAACCAAACCCAAAGATTATTTTAAATACTTCCTAAATACGATCTCTGGAGACAGTAAATGACAAACAGGAAAATTTAACAACCTAATATTCTTAGCTCTAAATTGGTTATCATACATTTCTAGCCTGTGGTGAACAAGCAAACTCTCCTTAATAACTGAGACACTAGTAGATTTAAGAGTAGCACACTGATTTTCACACTTAAGAATTTGAGAAGACATATTCCCTAACACCTCTTCAAGATCAGACAGCTTATTAGTAACCTCCAAAGAGAAGTCACAAAGCTGTGAGACAGTGGGAGTTAAAATGTTCTCAATACGGGATACGCTCCTCCAGATATCCACCAGGGTAACCTGATCCTCAGGCACCTCCTTGGAGACCCCCGGAGCGGAAACCCAGGCAACTGGCTTCAACTTCCCCCGAAACACTACTGGGGTACTTTGTTTAACTTGATCCCCCACAACTACTGGAGAGGTTGGAGAAATATAAACTGGAGGAGAAGGTGGAGACCTATCCGGAGAACTTAGAGACACTACAGACGAGCGGAATGCCAGAAAATCAGGGTCCAGGGACTCATCTGCCCCTACCTTTAACTGAAGGTGTTTGTCCATGGGGCCCACCACCGGTTCCACTTTCGCCTCCGGAACCACTTTCTTCTTTCTTTTCCCCATCTGAGGCTCTGCGGCAAGTAGATCTTAAACTCCTCTGCTCCTACGTTGCTCCAAGGGGCTCCCAAGGGGCCTAACACGCCCCTTGTATCGTGCCCCTTTGATCGCTGCCCCCGGCTCGCACCTCCAGCTGCGCCAACCACACAGCTTTTAAAGGAAGGGAGAAGGCCCCCGATGACGTCGGGGCCGCGGGACCAGGAGCCTGCCGCCTCCGGGAAACACTGCTGTCGTTCTGGCTCTCCCACCGGTCCTCAGTATTGTTACATTTCAGGAGTCTAAATTTATTTTCCATGATCCTTCTCAGTTGCAGGTATTTTTGGATAGTAAATAATTAGGCACACCTACGTAAGGAGAAGAGGGGATATTAGATTGAGCTGTCTATTAGTTAGAACTTGGTTCTTGAAATTTCCTTTACTTTAGTTGCTTTTGTACTCTCTCCCCTTTTAGTGGGCTATGAATAGATGCTGGTGTGTTTTATTTTATTATATAAGGATGGTTTCCTGTGTGTTATGATTTGTCACTGGCATCTGGATTTCCTGTGTACTTTTGATGTAAGTATGTTTGAAAAATTTTCAATAAAAAAAAAGAAATGTTGAGAGAACCCCTGCTACTCAAAACAAACATCAAAAGTAATAGAAGTATTAAAATGTAATAAATACAAAGTCATGAAAGACCTCAAAGTTATCATTTTTAAAGCAACTGAACCAAACCCTCAAGTCAACACATCAAAGAAAGAAAAACAGCCTCTCTTGCTCTCTCTCCTCTTCTGTTTAGAGTTTTGATCAACAATTATTTCTATAGTCAAAATGAAATATATCATGTTTTGGAAAAACAGCTTGCTTCAAGCTCACTGTCAGCTACATTACCACACTTATTTCAAACACTTCTCAATGAACTTCCTAAGCTATAAGCAATAAGACCACATCAAAAATGTCTTGTTTTATATGGAAACAATTTTTTTTAGTGCCATCAAGTCAGTGTTGACTCATAGCGACCCAGCTACCTCTGGGTTTTCATGGCAATGTATCACCAGAAATAGATTGCCAGCCTTTTCTTCCAAACCACTGCAAAAAAGTCACCAATAAAGTCCCTGAAAAATTCTAAATATTTTTTGTTGGAGTGTACCGAGGGAGGAAAGAACAATTTGTCATCCACACCAGACGATAAACTTCATTTTAATCATTATAGGTTCAAAATCATTGATTTACCAAGTTGTAGTACACTTTATAAGATAGGTTTTGAACCTATAATGATTTTGAACCTACATAGTAACATAGTAAATGACGGCAGATAAAGACCAGTATGGTCCATCTAGTCTGCCCAGTTTATTTTGCTTTTATCCTGTTGTTATAAAGGGATCCACTGTGTCTGTCCCATGCCATTTTGAATTCTGTCACTGTGTTTGCCTCCAGCACTTCCATCGGGAGGGCATTCCAAGCATCTACCACCCTTTCAGTGAAGAAGTATTTCCTGACATTTCCTTTCAGTTTACCCCCTTGCAGCTTCATGTTATGCCCTCTAGTTTTATAGCTTCCCCGTCTTTGGAAGAGGTTTGTTTGTTCATTATTTCTCTTTATGTATTTAAAGGTCTGAATCATATCTCCCCTATCCCTCCTCTCCTCCAAAGTGTACATATTTAGGTCTTCAAGTCTCTTCTCATAAGGCTTCTGACGCAGGCTCTAAATCATTTTGGTCGCCTTCCTCTGAACAGCTTCCAGTCTTTTTACATCCTTTGCAAGATACAGTCTCCAAAACTGAGCACAGTATTCCAAGTGAGGCCTCACCAGTGACTTATACAGTGGCATCAGTACCTCTTCCTTTCTGCTGGTAATTCCTCTTTGTATGCATCCCAACATCCTCCTGGCTTTTGCCACCGCCTTGTCGCACTGTTTTGCCACCTTGAGATCTACAGAAATAATCACACCAAGGTCTTTCTCCTGATCCGTGCACTACAACCTCTCGCCCCCTATCGTGTACATTTCCCTTGGATTTCTGCTACCCAAGTGCATAACCCTGCATTTCTTTGCATTAAATCTTAATTGCCAAGCATTAGACCATTCTTCCAGCATTTGTAGATCTTTCCTCATGTTATTCACTCCCTCAGGGGAGTCCACTCTGTTGCAAATTTTCGTGTCATCTGCAAAAAGACAGACCTTTCCATTCAGTCTTTCAGCCATATCACTCACAAATACATTGAACAGTGCCGGGCCCAGGACCGAACCCTGGGGCACCCCGCTAATCAGCTTCCTTTCATCCGAGTGAGCTCCATTTACCATCACCTTCTGTCGTCTGTCAGTCAAACAATTTCTGATCCAGTTTACCACCTTGGGAATCATCCCCAAGCTACTGAGTTTATTGATGAGCCTCCTATGAGGGACAGTATCAAAGGCCTTGCTGAAATCCAGGTAGATGACATCCATCACATGCCCCTGATCCAGTTCTCTGGTCACCCAGTCAAAGAACTCAATCAGATTTGTTTGGCAAGATCATCCTTCGGTAAAACCATGTTGTCTCGGATCTTGCAACCTATTGGTTTTGAGAAAATTCACTATTCGCTCTTTCAGGAGTGCCTCCATTACTTTTCCCGCCACTGAGGTATGATTAAAATGAAGTTTACCGTCTAGTGTGGATGACAAATTGTTCTTTCCTCCCTCGGTACACTCCAACAAAAAAATATTTAGAATTTTTCAGGGACTTTATTGGTGACTTTTTTGCAGTGATTATTTATTTTGGTCACTGGTAGCAGGGATTGTTCTTTATAGCCTTTTCTTCCAAGGCAATGGAGGGTAAAGTGACTTGCCCAAGGTCACAAGGAGTGCCAGTGGGAATCAAACCCTTGATCTTCTGGGTTCTAGGCAGTTGCTCTAACGACAAGGCTACTCCTCCGCTCAAATATGGAAACATAAGCACCCAGGAATAACCAGGTCCTACCTTTATACAAAGATAAGGAGGGCTGAGTATTTCAAATATATAGCATCATTTACTAATCTGTGTTAATGTGTTAACTCAAATTAACACATATTAAAGTGTATTAATACATGTTATTAAACACAAGCCCCACTATTCTCAATGGGGCCTATTTGCTATTTACGGCTGCATTTTACTGTGTGATTTTTATGGAACTTATTTATTCCAGTTCTACTGACGTAATCCATTTTGTACATTCTGTCAAAATGAAAAGATGGAATGTGCTTCTAGTCAAATAAAATTAAATTAAACTCATATTAAAACATTAACACAGATTAGTAAATGAGGCCCGTAGTTTGAGTAATTGCTGATTTAGGGTGCGAGGGCTGGAAAAGTGGTCTCAGGTATATGAGTGGGAGTAGGGGGTACCTCACGGCTCTCTGCTATCCCCGTTGTCCATATCATCCATATCCCTCTCCTTTCCCCTTCCACTCTCCCTCACTCATGCCCCAATCACTCATCCAGAGATATCATCCCCAACCCTATCCTCCTTAGAGTTCTGTCTCACCTCAAACAGAGATGCTCACGTAGCCTATCTAAAATCATCAATATCCCCCTTCATTCCCCTTCCTCTTCCCCTCCCTCATGTCCCTCATGGAGGGCGCACTCATCCAGAGACACCCACTCATACCCTGGCCCCTCTAGTTCTCTGTACTACTCTGAAAGCATATCCTCATGCAATGGCCCCCCTAGACCGCTGTCTTATTCTGAGTTCAGACTGAGCGTTGACGGCAGTTTCTTTGAGCATTAGTGTATAACCTATATGTTTGCACAAACAGTGTGAAGTAAGATTTATTTTACGAACTGCAACAGAGCCCCTGACGAAACACGGCCTGTGTCGGGCGGCCGTTGGTTTAATAAAGGACTCTGTCTTTCCGGTTTATTCACGCCTGTGACTGTTTCTCTTGTGTTCAGCGTGATTTGTGCTTTTGCGGTGTTGTACTTCACCTGAATATATGAGGGACATGTTGTCCTAGTATATTTTCCTAGGCCCCTACGCTCTTCCTAGGGCCATTTATTGGTCATTCCTGGATTGGAGGAGATACAAACAATTATTTGGAGGGAGCGTATGTTTAGAGTGATGTCCCCAGATGTTTGAAATGGGCTGCCCGGGGAGTTACATGCGATGACGAGTTTATTATGTTTTAGGGAGGTTTTGAAGATGTTTTTATTTCCTGGAGAATGATGGCTGGGGAATGTTTGAGGGTGTAGGGGATGGGGTTCATGTTTTATGTTTGAATGTTTTTGAATAGTTTATATTTGTACCCCATTTTGACTGCCATCAATACTGTGCTGAGCCTGAACTTTAAATCTCAAAAACTAAGTAGAATCATTCCTGACCAGTACCTGAATGGAGGGCCCAGCTCTGTGAGCTATAGAAAGCAATGGCAAATCCCTGCCATAATCTACCAAGGGGAGGTTCAAGCATCTTGGTGGTAGTATGATTGCCCGACTCTCAACACCCATAGATAGAAACAGCACAGGAGATGCACCAACAATAATTCCAAAACAAAAACAAAAAAACCATTGCATTCAATGACCTGTTTCTTGACTTTTCTATTTGCTCGAACAGGCCAACATGGTTGCCCTTGTTCTTTTTTCTTTGTTTACAAAAAACTAGTCTAGCAAGAAATAAGTTACTTGAGTTGACCCCATCAAATACTGGGCCTGCATAACAATACACTTATACTTACTCTGTTAATTATATTTGCAGGTCATCAAAGTGATGTGAATCTTTGTAATCAAGATGACTCTTCTAGGAGGTGAAAATTCTGATTATGATTACAGTGCCCTGAGCTGTGCTTCTGATATCTCCTTCAACCACACCTATTTTCCAGAATCAGATGTTCTCAAGGGAGTATTCTACCAAAGGGCCAAGTTAGTTCAACCTAAAGAGGACCTCTACACAAGAGCTCGCCCCGAGGACCGGAAACATCATGTCATCATCAATGTCGGAGGCATCAAATACTTACTTCCCTGGAACACGTTAGATGAATTCCCCTTAACACGGCTGGGGCAGCTAAAGTTTTGCAGTAATTTTGATGAAATTCTGAGCATTTGCGATGACTATGATGTGACCTGCAATGAATTTTTTTTTGACCGCAATCCAGGAGCCTTTAGAACTATCCTCACTTTTTTGCGCGTGGGAAAACTGAGACTTCTGCGAGAGATGTGTACTTTGTCTTTTCAGGAAGAGCTTCTCTACTGGGGCATTGAGGAAGACAGCCTGGAGTGGTGCTGCAAGAGAAGGTATCTTCAGAAAATTGAGGAGTTTGCAGAACTGAACGCCAGGGAAGATGAGTTAATAGAAAATGAGAATTCAGGTGAACCAGTAGAGGACACCAGAGCTAGTGCATGCATGAGAAAACTACGGGATATGGTAGAAAAACCTCAGTCTGGACTTCCCGGGAAAGTGTTTGCATGTTTGTCTGTGTTATTTGTGACAATCACAGCTGTGAATCTCTCAATCAGCACCATGCCGGACTTAAGAGAAGAGGAGGAAACAGTAAGTTAGCTTATGGTGGAAAACATCCCAAGATTTAAAATGTCCTTGAAGAGACAAATATGAGACGTATATGCCCATATGTACCATTCACTTACTGCTCAGAGATAATGGAATATAGAGCTCTGGATTCTTTTGTAACAGATGTCATCAAACAGTAGAATAGGGACTGTGTTACATCAGCTAATTGTCTGATGGCTACTAACAACATATCCTGAGTTGTGGACTCTGTTTTCACTGCATAGCAACAGAGTGTGCAAACAAAGCTATTTTCACCAGTAAATCAAGTAGACATGTGCTGGAAATCATGGAGAAACCGCAAGCAAGTAATCCAGAGATCTCATTTTAACAAGGCAATTGCTACCAACTTGGTTCTTTGCCAGCTATGAGCGCTCTTATTGTACCAGTGTAAGACTAATCCAAAGATGGAGATGAACGTGAGCTTTGAAGGCCAATAGTCTCAAAGATGGTAATTTTATACCAGGGCACCTAGTTAACTGCATTTTAATGCACCTAAATTAAACCTACTTTATAAAGACAAGTATGCGCCTACTTACATATGTGGCAGAGAACATGCCTTAAATTAAGGTGCAATTACTTACACCAAGCCTAGAGCTGGTGTCAATGGAAGTGCCGACATTTTGTGAGTACGTGCATAAATTATTGTGTGTTATCATCAATGCATACTCTTGATTACACCGCCTGCACTCTGCCCAAACTCAGCCCCTGTGCATTCCCATGGTGAAAGTCCATGCTATGCAACAACGCATATACGTTTGTGCTGGTCAGTATTTTATAAGAGGTCATTTACATGGGCATGTGGCCACTTGTGTGTGTGAATGAATAAAATACTGCATTTACGCATGTTCTTAGCACCTAAAACTAGGCGCTGCCTTATAAGGCTACCCCATAAAGTCATGTACACCCTCATCGTTGGATAATTATTATGTGACCAAGAAAAAGCAAAGAATCACATTTTCTCCAGTACTAATCAAAACAGTTTTCAAAAGCCATTTGCCCAGTTAGGTGCCTATATATCCAGATAAATTCACTGTCTGGAAATTACCCACCTTTTCCAAGGCTAAAAGGATGTGAGGGGACCAATGACTCCTGCATCTTTTTACTAGGGAAAGAATAGATGAGCTTAGTGATGGGGTGGGGCTGGAAGATACAACACACAGTTCTGCAGTTTCAAAACTATGCATGAAGCAGGGACAGATCCACGTGGGCACCTTTTCCTAGATCATTTTTAAAAGGAAAATGGGTCCAAAGCCTGTGGGTAAATTTGCCTGCAAACCTTGAGTAAAATGTGGGTCTCTTTCTTTAACTGCCTCATGTATTAGATCTCATATTTTTATCACAGAAGGAAATGTTAATATACCGAGAGGAGTATTTTGAAAGCCATTTGGGCAGGTAAATAGCAATATGCCCAAATAAATGAGTTGTCTGGAATTTACCCTCTGTAAATAAGGCTATAAATCCTTAACGGGGTTCCACGACATGAGTGCTTTCAGCTCCATTTCAGGGAGGTGTCCCTGGAGGTCTTTTGGATGGGACCAGAAAATACTCGTAGGTTGTATTTTCAGATTTATTAGGTCAATATTCAGCCCTCACAGCAAGTGTGTAGTTTCTTTTTAAGTGCTGCTTGTGGTGACTTAACAAAATGCAGATATTTAGTGCCGGCATCTCAAATACAGCTGGTGCTGAATAGCCAGGCAGTATGGTGAGTGCCGGTGTTGTGCCTTCTATCAGGACAGTCTTCCGGATAAAGTTAGGATAGCAAAAAGCTATGGGTGCTAATCAGATAACCTGCTGCTCTATCCACACGCAGCCTGGGCCCTATCCGGATAATGACAAGGTGGCCTGTCCAGATATTCAGCGGCACCCAAGCATTTATACGGATAATGGCTGCTCTTATCTCGATGAATGCTTACGTTTATTATTTTCCATAAAAGTGCTACACTGTGGAAGAGTCGGCAAGTGCACCACAGTCTTCATGTGCAAAGACCTCAGGTAAAACCCAAAGACTTTGCTCAAATGGGCAATTTGAAAATTCTTCCCCCAACCCCGGCTAAAAGATATATACATATTTTAACTTTATTGTGCTTTTTGACATAAAATATGAAAAAAAGATCTTATCCCAAAATGCTAGATGTCACTGAAAACAAGATCAGTGTTCAGTAGAGCAGACTGACAGCAAACCCACAAAGCATTATGGCCAAAAGAGGTAAAGAATCGAAATAACCCCTTATAAAGAGCACCAGAGTGTATTCAACCAATTATATCTTTCAATCAGATGAATATTTCACAACCTCTCATTAACATGCAGCTTTTATAGGTTTCTTGCTGCTTGCTGCAAGGAATAATCATTTGCACCTCATGCTGGCATCCATAGAGAAACCAAAATACAAAAAAAAACAATTTACAAGAGTGCTGCAAAAAATACAGCACAGAAACAAAGCATACATTGCAAACATTAGAGGAAAGAATCAAGGTGAAATCTTCTTAAAACATATATACTCTTTAATTCAGCTCAAACATTTAAGCAGATCTTTATCACAGAAGAAGTACCATCATATCACGGAAAAACACCATCTGTTGTTATGGCAAAAAATACTCCATAAAAAAATATACCATTTGTATTATGGCAAAAAAGTACCCGACGCAAATCCTGGTGCCAAAAGTGTTTCACTCCAACAGGAGTTTTTTCAGGGAGTAACCAAAGCTCATATCCAAATCAGTCAAAAGAGCTACGTACTTCATCCAGACATCATAAGTCTCATATATCATTCACCTACCAAATAAAAACAAAACGATAATATTACCTAACTAATAAAAATATTTCCTTCTACCAATTCTCAAGCTAGGAAGTTTAGCGTGAGAAAAAAATAGCATGCCCCAAAACAATAATTTAAAGACCACACATACCTTCTATATACAGCAATAACAAAAAACCTAAAGACTTTCTAGTTACACTACTAAAAATATTTACATTATCTAACTTTAGAATATGTTCCTCCGTCATCACCATGGGATTGCAAACCAGATGTCCTGCAAGAACAGCACAAGCCGGCTAGGCTTTTAAAGAACTACATAAAAACGCCGCACCGGCACAAGTACAAGCAGCCTAAGCGGGAGCTGAGTTGGAATTAACATGAAAGGATTTTCTCTAGTACTAGCAATGCATGGGAATAGGTAACGTTTGGTTGTGAACGTGTGATTAAAGCAGGTTTCCTTGATTGCTTGGGGTTGGATGGTGACAGCGATAGCTCTGCCTTCATGCAATGTGTTTTTGAATGGGGCTGGCTTTTAGGCTGATTGCACTGCGCCGGTGCGGCGTTTTTTCGTAGTTGGAGTGAAATGCTTTTGGCGCTAGGATCTGCGTTGGGTTTTTTTTTCCCATAATACAAATGGTATATTTTTATGGAGTATTTTTTGCCATAACAACAGATGCTGTTTTTTATGATATGATAGTATTTTTTCTGTGATGAAGATCTGCTTAAATGTTTTGAGTTGAATTAATGAGTATCTATGTCTTAAGAAGACTTCACCTTGATTTTTCCTCTGATCTTAGGAGTGTAGGCTTTGTTTTTTCTGTGGTGTCCATCAAGATCATGAAGCCAAACTGAGTTGTCCTGTCTCTACAAAGCAAGTCTTGTAGCATTGGAGGCATCATCCACAATACTTGAAACCTACAGGCAGGTGTTTTTCTGATTAATAGTGACAGAGCTCAAGAGGAGAATTGTGGGTAGCTTAAAGGATTGGAGGCCTGACTTCATCAAGACATTGTCCAATAGCTACAGAGTAGAACACCACACATGAGCAGAATCTCCGAGCTCCTGTCCTTTAAAATGAAATGGTTATTATCCAAGCTTCGCACTGACTACTATCTATTTTTTCCTAGGGTACATGCTCCCAGATGTGCTACAATATCTTCATCGTGGAATCTGTATGTGTGGCTTGGTTTTCCTTAGAATTCCTCTTGAGATTCATCCAGGCGCCCAGCAAGTTTGCATTTCTGAGGAGACCATTAAACCTCATTGATATAGTTGCCATTTTGCCATATTACGTCACTCTGGTGGTGGATTCCTCTTCACTGGGACACAAAAAGCCAAGCTCGGGCAACAGTTACCTGGACAAAGTGGGCTTGGTGCTGCGCATCCTGCGAGCCTTGAGAATTCTGTACGTCATGCGTCTCGCCAGGCACTCCTTGGGTCTGCAGACTTTGGGGCTCACTGCTCGCCGGTGTACACGAGAATTTGGACTTCTGCTTCTGTTCCTCTGTGTGGCCATCGCTCTCTTTGCCCCCCTTTTGTACCTTATTGAAAATGAAATGGCAGACTCAAAGGAATTTACGAGCATTCCTGCCTGCTACTGGTGGGCAGTCATCACCATGACAACGGTGGGCTATGGGGACATGGTTCCCAGGAGCATTCCAGGGCAGGTGGTGGCCCTGAGCAGTATCCTCAGTGGTATTCTTCTCATGGCATTCCCGGTAACCTCCATCTTTCACACGTTCTCACGCTCATACCTCGAACTAAAACAAGAACAAGAAAGAATTATGTGCAGAAGAGCCCAGTTCTTGATGAAAACAAAGTCTCATTTAAGTAATATTTCACAAGGCAGCGACATTTTGTTTGAAAGCAGCTCTTCTGAGTCAAAGGACAACTGAGGACAAAAAACGCATTTGTTGTTCCACATGTTCAGTCTTAAGCTAATGACTAATGAACTTCTCTCTAACATTCTCATCGGAAGCATTTATTAGGGATGTCTGAATCTTTGTAAGAAGACAATTTGTCAGTCATGAAAGCTAAAAAGGCCTAAGAGTCTGCTCTTTAATGTTTTTTTATTTGTTAAGAAAATGTTAAATTATTTTCTAATCAAGACCATGATGTGTGACTTAAATTTGAAGGAGGTATTTGTGATTGATATCAAACAGCAAAAGGATCATAATATTCCAGCTAAAATTCATAGCCAACATCCAGATACAGACAAGAGAAAAAGAAGTGATCAATTAGAGACAATAAAGTGACAACATTTCTTATATAAATATCATTCATTCTGCATCCAAGTGGAGAATTTGGTAGGATCCAGTTCTCTGTGGAACACAAACATTATACTGCTTTAAAGCGATATTTACATTAAAACATCAAGTTGCATGGGTTTATTTTTGTTTTCTTGGAAGAAGGGGTGGCTCTAATTCCTTATTTGCTCATATTTCTGTGTCCCTTTTTTTCTTATTATTCTTATTGCATTTTTCTGTTTAAGCTATATTTGACTTTCCAAGTATCAGGGTGACATTTATTTTATTTATTTAACTGTATTTATATCCCGCTTTTCACCGGGTCAAAGCGGCGTAACAAAGGGGGGGGGGCTTAATCAGTCATAGGGATAGGGTCCCATCACCAGGAGGGCAACATTGATGATTTTGTCAGGGGGGTAGACATAGACAATGACAAGGGAACACAGTTTTTGATCAAGGGTTCTTGATCTGCACAAGTTTTAGGTAAGCATAGAAGTGTCCAGATTTATTTAGATTTATACAGATGGAAGTAGCTAAAGAGGAATATTTAAAACACTTAAGCATTGGCATCACAGAGATTAAATATTTAGTCCAATCCATCTTTATTTATCACCCACCTTTCCAATTTAAAAAATGTTCAACACGGTACAATTGAAATAATCATAATAATTACATTAAAATCATAAAACAACTCTTATGGCTACATATAAATTATAACAAAACAGAAAATACCATCATAGAATCAATGATAAAATAAAACCATAAAAAATAAATTAAATTTGTCATATCAACGCCAATGACACTAATAAAGATTGATGAATGTTGAACGTTTAGCATTCGACCATGATGAAACATGATTGAATGTTAAACGCTGAATGTAAATTCTAAGTTGCCTTGATATATACCTATATAACATGTTCCCTGTATATGTTATGTTTTCTGTAAACCGTCTTGATATTGGAAATGCAGTATATAAGCCAAATAAATAAAGATTGTTCTGAAATAGATGTTAATAAGCACCTTTACTCAGTACTGCATAGGCTTTTCATCAGAGGCCTGTTAAAAGAGTTAGAGTTTTACCAATTTTCCAAAAATCAAATATTTTTCAATTAATTTGACTTCCTTAGGCATAGGATTCCACAAATGGTGACCCATCCATGAGAAGGCCTTGCCCAACACTCTTAATAATCTCATTAAGCAAAGTGAGGGCATAACCAGAACTGCTTTCTTTGAAGAATATAGATAATGGAACTAATCAATATTTCAGATATGATGGGTCTAAATCTCTTACCAGTCCTAAAATGTAATAACATATTAAACTTGATACACTGATCAATTGGAAGCTAATTTTATCTCCTTTAATATGGGAGAAATTGTGTCAGAAAACCTTTTGCACCAGTTGGTAAATGGACTGACTGTAAACTTCTTTCCATTTAGTTGAGGGAAGAAGTTACAATAGTCTAAATGTGAAGTTACCAGTGCATGAAGAACTGTAGAAAAGGCAGATTTCTCAAAAACAAGAGTTCACAGAGTGCAACTTCTGTAACTGAAAAAAGATGTCTTTGCAGCTAAGGCCCCACTACCCTGTTGAATAAGCCTGATCTCAGAAGTTAAGCAGGGTTGGGCCTGGCTAATACTTGAATGGGAGACCACCTTGGAATACCATGTGCTGTAGACTTACTGCATGGAAGAAAGGCCTGGTAATCTATTTCTGGTCACTCCTTGCAAAGAAAACCCAGGAGCGGGATTGCCAGACATCAGCATTGACTAAATGGTACCCAACAGCAGTTGTGGAAATATGTGGTTCCATGGATATAATGGAATCTAAAATGATTCTAAGGTAGTGAACCTGGGTCTTAACAGGAAGCTATGACTACTAGCAGCAGCCTAGTTGTTTTAGCAGCTGTCAAGAAGTCAGGGTTCAAATCCTGCTACCACTCCTGCCCCTGGGCAAGTCATTTAACCCTCCATTTCCTCAGGTACAAGTTTAGATTATAAGCCTTTGGGGGATAAAGAAATACCTACTGTACCTGAATATAGCTCACCTTGTGCTACTCCTGAACAGGCATAAGCTAAATCCACCCCCAAACCCCACCCCCCAAATTAGATCTGACCTATAAGCAGACATATATGAATGATCCACCTAAAATACTTCCAGCTTTTTGAGTTTAAGTTCTACCTGTTCATCTTTATCCACTATAGTTCTTTCTCAAAGCATATTTTCAGCTTAGGTAAGGCCTTATCTAGGCCTGAACCTAAAGTCAATGAAAACTGAACATCAAAAGCATGGAAGTAATAACAGATATCACACTGTTGTACAACTGCTTCAAAAGTTGACATACGTTAAACAAAATCAGTTATAGGACTGGACCCCGGGGCCATTTCTCAAGGACGAGGCCGAGAGAAAGAGCACAAGGTGACTGCAACTGAAATAACCCTTTGGGGATGTCCTTCAAGAAATGATAGATCCACTTGACTACAGCTCCCCCATTACCCAAGCTGATTAGACAATTGAATACAATGGAGTGATCTAACACGACAATCACCATTAATATGCACCAATGACGGCCACGCTAATCATGATGTCCTGTCAATGCCCAGT
The DNA here is from genome assembly GCA_033557465.1 of Ichthyophis bannanicus. Classification (NCBI taxonomy): domain Eukaryota; kingdom Metazoa; phylum Chordata; class Amphibia; order Gymnophiona; family Ichthyophiidae; genus Ichthyophis; species Ichthyophis bannanicus. The sequence goes on along the minus strand of CM066049.1, from coordinate 108,298,861 downwards.
CGTCATCCCTGTTTAGCATGACACTTTTACCATGCTGCCCTGTGCTAAAAGTCAGCGTGGAGCACACAGCAAATGTTAAATCCTGCACCAACCATTAATGCATTTAGTAAACATTCCTTTTAGTACCTTGAATACTAAGAGGGATGTTTGCTAAGCTGTGCTAACTATTAAAGCGGCAGATAGTGCATGTTGTCTGGCTGCATTAACAGATAACACATGAAAATTGCAGATAGCGCAGCAAATCATTGCGTTATCTGCAGAAAGCAAATTATCTGCATGAGTGGGCAGGATTAGGATGGGGAGTGGACGTGTCTACAATGCGCAGTTACCACAGGTCTCAACAGCACATGGTAACCATCAGATTTGCAGACAGTGCGGATGCAACTAACATCACCTCAATAGGTGGTGACAGCTGCATCCAGGCTGCTGTCAGACCACGCTGTCTGCATTTTCGGTGTGGTATCTGCTTTGGAAATACTAGGCACACTGCCAACAAATAGCGCAAGGCTTTTGCGGCTAATGCCACACTGTTTGCACAAAAAAGGTGCATTCACCGCAAAAACCTAATGCAGCTTAGTAAACATATCCTTAAGCAACAGATGCTGGTAACCCACAGGATTTGTGCTCTGCTTGCCTGCACGTGTCCTGGTGTATCTGCATCTCATCACCTTACCTTGTTTTCAGAAATCCTTTTCAAGACAAATTGTTCATTATGAAAAGTTCTTAGAAGAGACATTCATGATACAAGGGTGACATCCAGTGGACTGTGCTGACTGTCCAGGGTGAATTTTGCAAGTTTCCTGAATACTGCAACTTCAAACTCCTTTTGAAAAAAATGTATCCAGCAACCACTGAAATGCCTTGACTGGAAATTGTTGGTCCAAAAATCACAAATTATCCAAATAGACTAAACAAGAGGAATGTGCATAGCCAAAAAAAGTACTGTTTGTGTGTGGATTGGATTTTCCTAATTTTTCCTGGTTTTCAAGTGTTTATTTTTCCACACATTCATTTTAAATACATGCACAAATCACTTGTGTGTGCATTAATTTGTAGGTATGCATGCATACAATTGATTTGCATGCACTACATTTTCTGGCACCCAAACAAACAATGTGGAGTCAGAAATGCAGATCCCCCTTACATAACATATATTTATAATGAACATGGATCAATGGGCTGCATTCAGGCGAGAAGAGTACTCAGAAACTCGAGACTTCATGTCTCATAGGAATGTGTAGTCATTTATAATGATGGAGAAAACCTCCACGACATGTTTCATTCCATGTCTTTTGTAATCTGATACGCAGGGGGGGAAAAAACACATTTTGTTCCTTTTTTGCATTATACTGTGTCCTGTAATGATTTAGTGCATGCCAACTGTTATTGCAGATACTAAAACAGTCTAGTGTGTGCTTAAATGAGAAGCACACACTAAAATGCAGAAGTAAATGGAATAAAACCTCAGAAATGAAGGGAAAGAGAAAGGTTTTCCCATGCACATGCCTCTTACCCCATAGACCGTGCGATAAGAAACTGCATCTGAACATTAATAGCTGCACTGAGAGGAAGACCAAGACTAGTAACATAGTAAATGATGGCAGATAAAGACCAGTATGGTTCATCTAGTCTGCCAGCAATATGACAGGAGTAGGTGCACCCCTTCCCATGTCTTTTAGGGAGTAGGTGCACCCTGTCAGACGGCTGCCTGGGTGAGAATGTTCACAGTCTTGGCAAGTGCATATATCAATATGATTTGCAAGGGATTGTGGGAAATGCAGTCCATTCACACCAGACACAGCTGCTCACAATAATTAGTTGTGCTTGAGTGTAAAGCCAATAAGATATTTATTTATGGGGTTATTTCTCCCAACACAGATATGCTTGGTAGCACATAAAACAGGATACTTGCTTTCAGTGTTAAACTTAGAAAAACAAAATCAGGAAAACAACAGATGAACTTGTCAGGCAATCAAATGAAAAGAATAAAGACCTGGTTGGTAACAAACTGGTCTTTTCTGTAGGCTTTAGCTAATATTTTCTTAGCAGTGTTTCAAACAATAAGCAAAACCCACAAAGAAGGGAAAAACTGTTCTTTTCAGGTTAACTTCTTATATCTTCACACATAGACTCAGAAGTGATTCCCTCAGAGCTCACAAGCAATTAGGTAAGGCTCAATTGCTAGCAGTTACCCAGCTGAAACCCCTTAGCTGGCTTGCTTTCTACTGCATGGCTCAAATCCTACTTCAGGAGCTTTTCTGAATAGATTAAAGAACAAGTTTGTATTTCTTTGTGATGGTTGTTGTACTTTGTAACAGAAAATTACCAAAGGAGTTTAGACAGAGAGCAATCCATATATTCACAGCCTGTATCTAAGACCGCTCCCCCTTCTTCAACAATCATGGGTTCAATATCATGGATTGGCACAGAGGAATTTCTCAATGTAGCACTCTCAGGAGAATACTTGTTTCCCTGCTGTCTTTCAAGGTTATAGCTAGGGCATAGATCAGTGTTCATACCTGAGCTTCCATTGCTGTTAGAGTTCCTCTCTAAATAGCCTGGCCAGTATGTAGTCTAGTTCTTATGTCCAGCCTTCCAATCCAGATCCCTGGACACTGGATCTCTTCACATACCTTCTGGCACGGGTCCTAGGGTCCCTTCCAAGTGCAGCCGTCTCCCTCACAGGTACCGTCTGGAGATGCCAAGCTCTGCAGCACCACTCCTCTGGTTTTCCCCAGTCCAATGGTGTACGCTGGCCTTTTGAATGTCTCCCAGTATACGTACTGCTCTGGACTCCTTTAGACCTCCCAAATGCTTTTCTCTTCTTTCTTCCAAAGGGTTTCTTGCCCTCTCTGTCCGTCCGCACTGGCTTCTGCTTCTGATGATCCTCCAGATGAAACTGAGGATAATTCTGAGGATAATTCTCTGCAGAATAAACTCTACCTTTATTCTGCTTTGATGAGTGCTCCACCCTAGCACAGCACAGCTGTGCTGAATCAGGCCCTGCCCTTTGAGATGAGTGCTTGGGGATTACCTCATAGCCCTCCTGATTGAACACACATTTCCCCACTTCAGCTCCTCTAATGGCTGTTGGAAACCTGGTGCATTCTGGGACTGGTAGTCTTTTATGGGAAAATTCTGTTTTCTTATTTCTACCAGAACTGACAGGTTGCTTGTTCAGAGTCACTTCACCTTTTCTATAGCTCCTTCCTGAGCTATGATAAGCTTCCTTATCACAAACCCTACCCATGTCTTTGTTTCTTTGTTTGTTTAGGGGTGAACACACTGCTCCTCCCCCCATCGCTCCATGTAGGACACCCCTATTTGTTGAGAAATTAGATGGTTCAGTTTATTTTGATTTAATCTTGTTGCTGTAAAGTGATCCACAGTGTCTGTCCCAGGCCACTGTGTTTGCCCCCACCACCTCCATCGGGAGGGCATTCCAAACATCCACCACCCTTTCAGTAAAAACGTATTTCCTGACATTGCCTTTCAATTTACCACCATCTCAGTCTATCCCTTCTGAAATGGAGCTGTACGATGCCTCTAAATTCATGTTCTGCCCGTGGAAACCCCCTAAAGCTGTCACAGTTAAATAACAGCATTAAGACCCCTTTTTATGTGCAGTGTCTTTAAGAAATTTTCAGGACAAATATGTACTTGAACTTTCTAAAAGGCCTTTTCACATTCCCAAGAATCATTTCCAGAAGGATAAATCTAACGGAACTGGTGGGTTGCTGATAGGACCACACTAAAATATTAGCAGAAAAAACTGCAGGGATAACACCATTTCCCACAGTTTAAACAATGCTTTATTGAGTCCAACCATCAGTGTAGTTTGCCTTCTTACTTTTGGGGGGAGGAGAGGGCAAAGGATAAGGAAGTCATACTGGCAGCTGGGGCAGGAGGACCAGTTCACCATTAGTGCCTGAAACATTTCGGGGGGGCACTGCCCCCCATGCTCCCCCCAAACTACGCCTATGATCCCGACATAGCCATGTTTCAGCAGAGGTTCACCTGTGTCGGGGACAAATTACACAATAAGAATATAATTATAATGCTCATAAAATTACTATTGTGGCTATACCTCTTACATTCAATCTCATACTGAATAAGGACCTTTCACATGAATCACTTCCAGTAGGATAAGTCTAAGGGGACTGATGGTGTGCTGTCAGGGTGACCCTCCTTGCAGGATCACACTTAAATATTCCTCAGGGAGAGAAACAGGAAAACATGAGAAAGATAAACAGCCAGGCTTGTTATTTTCCCAAAAAAGTTTAAATATAAGGAAAAAATTTTAAAATAAAAGATAGGAGACCTAGGAATAAGACACCAAGGGGGTCATTTACTAACAATGCACAAGAGCAACTGTTGTTAAAGTGTGTTATTTGCTGCACGGCCCACATGCTGTCAGTATTTGACTCCCCAAATGAGAAGCATTAGTGCCAGAGCAGGTGAGCAAATAGTCTAAGGTAGCTCGCTGGTGCGGCTTTGATCTCCTTTCATAGAGATACTTATTTGCTGAGATGTGATTCAATTTGTCAGTTACGCATCAGCTGGTGTTTAAGGAAGGAGTTCCTTCAGTTAGTGCTAACACCTCTCCTACTCAGGAATTCTAGAAGCTCCCCCTGAAAGTTATTTGTGCCAAATATTCAAGCAATAAGGTGTCACGTCTCATCCACGGAAATTGTTGTAAACACTATAACACTGCTGTACCAGAAAAGCACTTGGATCATGACCGGAGGAGAATTACAGATAATGAAAATGTCATGATCACCTGGAATATTCCAATTTTGAGTGATAAAACGCTGGATGGAATAAGGAGAAAAACCCCAGAAGAACTTTGATAATAGAGATATCAATTCCAAGTGATTATTTTGTGAATCATGTAGAGAGGGAGGAGATTTTCAGGTATCAAGATATGCAGTCAGAGACCAAGAAAATATGGCACAAAGATAAATAAATATTTCCCATCGTATTGTATGCTACAGGCCTGATTAAAGGTAATTTTCAAGCACACCTCAATAGGTTGCCTATACAAATTACATCTTATCAACTCCAGAGAGAAGCTCTCTTTGGAACATTGCAAGTTCTATGGTGAGTGTTAGCAGCAAATTTGAGAGATTGAGACTATACTCTACAAGCCTAACCCATTTGGAGACATTATCCCTGAGTGAAATCAGATGAAATTAGGATACATGATAAACAATCGCACACAATATGATAAAAATATGCTTTATCTAAAACTTAATATCATTCTAAATCTATGATAGCATAAAATTCTGAAAAGGATTTTAAAGGATATCATTCTTATGAGTTCTAAAGCACGGACTTTACTTGCTCAAGTTTTAAATCATATGTCCTGTTCACTTATAACCTCTACAATTTTTTTGTTTTTCAGATTCATATATAAATAACTAAAACTCATCTTTCATTCCCAACTTGGTTCAAATTTCAAACAATTTCTGCATCGGGGAAATGAATGTGCTCTTTCTGATCCATCTAGTACAACATTTTCACAACCATCTTTTCCAAACATCTTCACAAGGATCTCTGATAGAGAAGAAAGGGTTGTAAATACTGGGATATGGGTTTGGATGGGCAGACTGGAAAGGCCATATGGAGGGGTGGGGGTTCTCCAAAGGGTAATTTTGTGCATGTAGGTACTGGTAAGAATTAGTGCTTATGGATGCATTTTACAAAATACATGTGACCCAGCTCACTAAGAGAGGAATTTTAGAAGGGACATCCAAGTGCAATCTGGGAGGTCTAAGCCAGAATGTCTGCAAAGAGAAGCAGCATGTTAACAGACATGATTTCACAAATGTGGGCTTGCCCATTATGGATGTCTGCGAGGACATCTACATAGATGTCCCCAGAATAGTATGTAAAAACCTGGATGTCTAGGAATAGCTTAATGGTCAGTGTAGAGGACTAGGAACAGTGGAAGCCAGCTGCTATCCTTGAAATTGTGACAAGTTCTGGAGGTGATGGAGTACTTTCTCTTTTACACCCTTGGATGTTATTCTGCCAAAACAAGCACCTTTCAGATGCTTATTTGTGCTTGGAGCAGGTCTAAACTTAGATGTGACTCCAGATGTCCAGGAGGTTTCTGAGATCAGGTGGGTATGTCTAGGTTCCTGGGAATGCCCCCAGCCGCACTTCCACCATGCCCCTGTTCAGACCTGGCCGTCCTCACACTGGGGATATCCAGAGACCCAGCTTCTAAAATGACTCTGGAGACTTCTCTGTGACTGTTTTTGGATGTCCAAAATGACCCCCTAAATGTCCTAGTGAATCAATGTATTGGTTCAGAAATTAACTCAATGCCTGGGGGCCTAATGAGTTTTTCTGTTACAGGGGTATCACTTGCTCTGGTACCTCTAGAATACAGTATGTGGGAGTCAGCATATAGATGCATTTCCTCATTGGGATTAATCCTCCCAAGAACATACCCCCCAAAACCCTCCCTCACAAATAGTACCACTGATATGATCCCCCAAAGAATAAGTATCCTTCAAGCCTCTCCCTAATAAATACTCGCATTATAAACTATCTGCTGTAATATGTCACCCACTACGCTTACACATGTGAATTTTCATAACCCCATATAATCATCCAAGTTTAACACCCTTGTTCATTCTAAAATTTTCTTACTGGTTCATGTTATATGTCAACCGCTCTGAATCCTATGATAAGGTGGTATAAAAAAATAAACCTGTTAAATAAATAAATAAATAAGTAGTTTAGAAGGGAAAGTGTCTTTTGCCAGTCACTCAAGCAAGAGCATGGGGACTCCTGAGAGACTACATTGTGGGAAATGGCCTAGTTCCTTGACAAATGTAAAGGAGTTGGCAATTTCTTTTTACCCTATATCCTAAGATACAGTAGGTGGAGAGCTTGAAGAATACAGAGCAGAGCATTTGATCCTGGAAACCAAGCTAGTTGGGGTAAAAGAAAAAGAAGAAGTGAACTCTTTCATCTATAGTGGTGAGACCCTGAGAGCAGCTATCTATATATAGCTGAGCGTTTTAAGTTAGGACTATCCGATCTTAAACCACTCAGCTATATAGACAGCCAGTTGGCCAACAGGAGGCCAACCGACTAAGGGTGTTGACCACGATATTCAACGGCATTATCCAGATAGTACTGACAATTCCCTCACTCTGCCCCTGCACTAACTCAATAAAAGTTGACTTTACTTGGTTAGCAGGATTTTCAGCCGGAACTTATCCAGGCAATTTGGGACACATGCAAGCAGGTCTAAGTTGTAATCCAGAAAAGTGCTAACTGAAAATTTGTATGCATCCTCTGGGACCGTCGAAAAAGAAGCTACACATTCAACGATTCTAGCACATACAAAGAAACAAAAAAAAAATTTCTGTTGTTCTGTTTTGAAAGTGACATGCAACAAAATGACAAATGATGATTGTGTATCATTTCAAAATGAAAGCATACTCCTATGATTTATTTATTTATTTAACAGTTGCTTATATACCGCTACCTTCCACAGATCAGGTGCGGTTTACAATGAACAAGAATGAACAGATTTACAAGTCTGTTTTACATGGAACATTTGTTAACTAGGTACAATGTAGCTGTTTTACATGGAACATTTGTTAACTTGGTACAATTTTGCAATATACATTAATCATGAATGACTAAATATGGTAAAACTTGTTAAATAACAAACGAACTTATTTACATATTTTGATTTATTACATATATTTATATACAGGATTTACAAGTAGTTATTTATTCGATTTTAATTGTAATTGTAGTTTGCTAGGAGAATTAGAGTTGGTGTACCCTGGGTTGTTATTAACCATTACCTGTCTGAGGTAAGGTATTTTCAAGTGTGCGAAAATGAGAGGTGAATAGATAAGTTTTTAATTTCTTGCGGAGTTCCTTTGCATCATTTAATGCTCTTATTTCTTCAGGGAGGGAGTTCCATAGGGTGGGAGCTGCATGTGAGAACGCTTTCCTATTAGTAGTCTTTTTAGCAGTTGTGAATTCTTTCGGGATCCTAATTCTGTTCGTGTGGCCTCTCCGAAGCGAAGTTTGGGATATGTCTTTGGTGATAAGTTTTGTCAAGGGGACTGGGGCCATTGTGTTTAAAGTCTTAAATGTGGTGATAATCAATTTGTGATTTATTCTGGATTGAATTGGGAGCCAGTGAAGGTTTGCTAGTATAGGGGTAATGTGTTCAAATGGTGGAACCTTCATTACAATTCTTGCTGCTGCATTTTGGGCAAGTTGGAGTCTTTTAATGTTTTGTTTTGTTGTTCCTAGTAGGGTGAGATTTGCAAAATCAAAGTGTGGTGTGATGATGGCCTGTACAATGCTCAGAAAATCATGTAGAAGTACAAGAGGACGTAATTGTTTTAAAATTTTGAGTTTAAAGTAGATCTTCTTAGTGATGTTTCTAATATGTGTGTCCATACTAAGGTGTGAGTCAAGGGTGACACCCAGGTATTTCACTTCATTTTTTATAGTAATGTTGTGATTTTGGAGAGTGATGTGTGTTGGAGGTATGTAGGATTGATTTTTAGTTACTATTAATATATCCGTTTTAGAATGATTGATATGGAGATTGTGTTCTTTTAGCCAGGTTGTTAATTCAGAGAAGCATTCTGTTAACAGTTGTAGTGGGAGTGTTGGGATTGTGAATGGAATGTACATCATCATGTCGTCTGCGTATATGTGGTAGTGGACTTTAAATTTCTTGAAGATGTCACAGACCGGTTGGATATATATATTAAATAGGAGGGCAGAGAGGGCGGAGCCTTGTGGGAGACCAATTTCCTGTTTGTATGTTTTAGAAGTTTCAGTGTTAGTTCGGACTGTTTGTGTTCGATCAGTTAGATATGAGGTGAACCAATTTTGTACAGTTGAGTGGGTTCCTATTTGTTCTAGTCTGTTAAGCATTAGAGCATGGTGTACACTGTCAAACGCTGCAGAGATGTCTAGAAAGAGGAGAATGAAAGCTTGTTTATGGTTATCAATGCCTCTTATTAATGTATCGAGGAGTACTGTTAATAGGGTGTCTACACCATGGTAAGGGCGAAAGCCATATTGTTGATCATCAAGTGGGGCTGAGGTTTCTATATGATCTTGTGTTTGAGTTTGGACGATCTTTTCAATCAGTTTAGCCATAAATGGGATACTAGAGATAGGTCTGTAGGAGTTGGGTGATGTTTTGTCAAGGGTGTTATTTTTAATTATTGGACGGATTTGTGCATGTTTGAGGGAAGGTGGTAAGTATCCTTGGTGCAGCGACAGGTTGACTATGGGAAGGATAAAGGGGGATAGTGTAGTAAGGGTATGCTTGATCCAGTTTAGGGGCAATGGGGGCACACTGGTCTTTTTCTACCCTCATCTATGTTACCATGTTTATGTGACAAAAAAAACCAATGCTATCTATTTAGTGAGATACCTTAGAGAATAAGATTATCTGCTGTACTTAGGATAGTATGCTTTCAGGCATTATTATAGATGTCATTGTACAGTCCATTACTAGCAATTACTCCAGGGCATTAAAAATACATAGTCAGAAAATGCAGCTGTTAAAAAATGTATAAGAAGCTGGAGAACTAATCATGAAAAATGTTTACAAATGGATGAATACATTAAAATATACCCCAGGGCAAAGAATCTTAGGGTGTCAAGGAAATTGTACATTGCTGCTCCGTACAGGAGCAGTTAATTAGCAGGGGTACCTTCAGCCCTGTATTTCTGCTTCTTATTTCAATGACAAAATCAACAGTTTACTACAGTTCATCAGCATCCGAAACGTTTGTTATCTTGCTCCCATCGGGTGCAAATTCAGAGAGACACTTTACATCTGTCTAGTGAACAGCGAACATGTGAGAGACGGCCCACTGATGTTCATAAAGCTGCTGGCACAATGGCTAATTAGCATAGAGGCAGCATAATGGGATGGGAACTGTAGTGAATTTGGTTTGTGGTCTTTTAATCAAAGAAAACTGAATTAATAATGAATCGCTGAGTGCTCTGGGGTAGATATCCTTCTTTATACTTCCTTTCTTTCCCCATCCTTTGGGAGTTTCTTGTTCTTCCTTTACTTAGCTTAGAAAAATAACCTTTAGCAACTTTCTTATATTATCAGTTAGAAGGTAGAGTGTTTGGTGACTAAGCTCTTCGTCCAACATACTGCAAATATCGTGGGAGTTGCGGCTTTGAAAAAGATTCATAAACAGGGGTACAATAAATGGCTCATGAGAGGCGAGCTTGGCCGCATGGAGAAGCACACAGAAGCTCAGTGAGGACAGAGGTCTTGCAAAAAGGTTCTACCATGTAAATCACTGGGCATCTTAGCAACTTACCTCTGTCAGCGGGGCTCTATTTGCAGCAACTTGGCCAGTCCATTTCCACCTTTGTTAACAGAGCCTGCCAAACATCACAGGCACCAAGCAAAAACATATATTCCTTGTATGCTCGGGTAGTTTTCCTTTCATTCCTAGAATATTATTTATTTATTTGGTTTTATATACCGCACTATTTAAAGTCAGTGCAGTTTACAGTATAACAACTTAGTACATAGAGCATGTTTGCAATGGACAGGATTACATTGAACAAGTAACAGGTAACAGATATAACAACAGATTATTTTTACTTATCTACGAGTATTTCAGATTTCTATAGAACCTTTTAAAAAATGTTGAGAGAGATGCTCAAGATAAATAAATCAATATAAAAACACTGAGAGGGTCATTTACTAACGGGTAATGCATAACTAGTTTAAATTTCATAATAAGTCAGAGCCTAGCAGCAGCAAAGAGCTTTAATTTAAATCAAATCAGAATATAACTTAGCATAAAAGGCAAAACAGGGTCCGTATTCTTTGAGAACAAATAAAGTCTTCTAGAGACCTTTTCAAAGAGGCCTTATATCTAGGGGGCAGGAGACCTGTGAAACTTTTTCAATAGCTGTTAACACCAGGTGGCAGGTCAAAAGGCCATCTTGAAAGACTCCTATCCAAGCAAGGACTGGTAATCACCCAGGAAGTTGAACACAGATAACCTCAGAAGCACAGGACAGGGTACTGTGTAGCAGCCCTCTTTTAATAAGTATTATTGCACTCCCTCCCTCCCCAACACCCACCTACCCCTGGGATAATTGTAGCTTTATAGGTACTTACACATCTTAAAGAAAAGGAGGTGCTCTCAGGTGCAGCTGGTTATCCAAATCAGTCATACACTAAGGACCTGAGATTAACTAAGCTTCAGGTGAACAAGGTATATTAAACGTATTAGGTACAATTTTATTAGTATAAGTATCCATAGCAACCCTTAGTAAGTAAAGAACTTAAAGATCTAAACACGAGCTTAAAACTAAGATGCAGACAGCAGTCCAGCAGCAAGATGGGGGCTTTCCAGTCTATTGCATTGAGTGTCACATGTATGATTTTCTCCCAGTTGGTGAGAGGTCTTACGTGTGTACTAGGTGCAAGGAGCTCTTTGCTCTCAGGGAACAAGTCCGTTCTCTAGAGGCTAGAGCAGCAGACTGGGAAGACATAAGAAACACAGAGAGGTACATAGACTAGACCTACAGGGATATAGTCCTGAAGACCCACCTCCAGTCTGGCAGCATCCCTGTTGCCATGGAGAAGAGAGGTCATGTGACAGGAGAGCATCACCCTGGTGTGGCAGGAAGTGACCCTGTAACTAGGACCTGTCCTCCAGGTGATGTAAAACCCTCTCACACCGAGGAAGTTTCTCCAGTGCCATGTGCCCATGAGGAAAGGGTTAGGACAGCTGTTATAGTTGGTGATTCGATCATTAGGCATGCAGATAGCTGGGTGGCTGGTGGACGTGAGGTTCGCCTGGTAACATGCCTGCCTGGTGCGAAGGAAGCGGACCTCATGTGCCACCTAGAAAAGGTCTTAGTCAGTGCTGGGGAGGAATCTGCTGTCTTGGTACATGTCGGTACCAATGACATAGGAAAAAGTGGTAGGGAGGTTCTGGAGGCTAAATTTAGGCTTTTAGGTAGGAAGTTGAAATCCAGAACGTCCAGGGTAGTGTTCTCCGAAATGCTTCCCGTTCCACGTGCAGGACTCAAAAGGCAGGCAGAGCTCCGGAGTCTCAATGCGTGGATGAGACAATGTTGCAAGAATGAGGGGTTTGGATTTGTTAGGAACTGGGGAACATTCTGGGGAAAGGAGGGGCTCTTCCGAAGGGATGGGCTTCACCTTAACCGGGATGGGCTTCACCTTAACCAGGATGGAACCAGGCTGCTGGCATTAACCTTTAAAAAGGAGATAGAGCAACTTTTAACTAGATAATAGGGGAAAGCCGACAGTCGCACAAGAGCGCATGGTTCGGAAGAATATAACCTTGAAGGATATTACCAAAAGCAGAGAGGTTCCAAAAAAGAGTAAAGTAGCCCAAATACCCTCGAGTATGGAGCAGACAGAGCTTAAAGATCGCAAATTACCCATGCCTACCAATAGACAAATTAATATGAATAAAATACAGTCTCTAAAATGCTTGTATGCAAATGCTAGAAGTCTAAAAAATAAGATGGGAGAGTTAGAATATATAGCACTAAATGAGAGGTTAGATATGATTGGAATCTCTGAGACATGGTGGAAGGAGGACAACCAGTGGGACACTGTGATACCTAGGTACAAACTGTATCGTAATGATAGAACTGATCAAATTGGTGGAGGGGTTGCACTCTATGTTAGATAGGGCATTGAGTCAGAAAGGATTAAAGTTTTGCAGGAAACAAAATTTGCTGTAGAATCTCTATGGATTGAAATTTCATGTAAAAAGGTGAAGGCGATGGCAGTGGGGGTGTGCTATCGACCGCCTGGCCAGAATGAACAAATGGATGATGAAATGCTCAAAGAAATCAAGGAAGCTAACAAAAGTTACAACACAGTAATAATAATGGGTGATTTCAATTACCCTGGTATCGACTGGGTCAGTGTCACAGCAGGACATGCTAGGGAGATAAAGTTCCTAGATAAAATAAATGACGGATTCTTGGAGCAGCTGGTTCATGAACCGACCAGAGGGGAAGCCATATTAGACCTAGTCCTTAGTGGAACACCAGATCTGGTGCAAGAGGTAAGGGTGTTGGGGCCACTTGGCAATAGTGATCAAAGCATGATCACATTTGATTTAATTTTAGTGGAGGAGGGATAGTAAGGAAATCCACAGTACTACCTTTTAACTTTCGAAAGGGAGACTATGATAAAATGAAGAAAAAGTTAAGAAAAAACTAAAAGGAGTAGTTGCAAAGGTTAAAGACTTACATCAAGCTTGGATGATGTTGAAAAAGACTATCTTGGAAGCCCAGACCTGCTGTCTTCCATGCTTTAAGAAAAGTGGAAGGAAGTCCAAAAACCTGCCAGCATGGTTTAAAGGTGAGGTCAGAGAAGCTGTTGTTGCCAAAAAAGCATCTTTCAGGAAATGGAAAAAAAGAGCCAAATGACGAAACCTGGAAAAAGCACAAGCACTGGCAAGTCAAATGCAAGGCATTGATAAAGCAGGCAAAGGGAGAATTTGAGAAGAAGCTTGCTGCGGAAGCAAAAACAAGTAATAAAGACTTTTTCAAGTACATTCGTAGCAAAAAACCTGTGAGAGAGTCAGTTGGTCCATTAGATGATAGAGGGGTTAAAGGGGCACTAAGAGGTGACAAGGCGATAGCGGAGAGACTGAATGAATTCTTTGCTTCAGTCTTTACTGAGGAAGATGTAGGGATGTTACCCATGACTGAAGTGGTATTTAAAGGTGCGGAAGAATTGAAGGAAATATCGATACATCGGGAAGATGTATTACAACTATTAGATAAACTGAATAGTAGCAAATCACCTGGGCCGGATGATACACATCCAAGGGTGTTGAAAGAACTGAAATGTGAGATTGCAGACCTGCTATTAGTAATCTGTGAACTATCATTAAAATCATCTGTAATACCTGAACATTGGAAGATGACGAACATAACACCAATTTTTAAAAAGGGTTCCAGTGGTGATCCAGGAAACTACAGACCGTTGATCCTGACGTCAGTACTGGGAAAAATGGTAGAAACCATCATAAAGAACAAAATTGTGCTGGGCCGTATTCCTGCTGATATGGGAGCCATATATTCAGTTATTGAGACCCCGTGTCCGGAATGAAGTGCTTCAATTGGGTTAGGATGGGGAAAGGGATAGAGGAGTGGGATACTTTTGGAACAAGAAGGGTGCTTTAATCATTATGTATGTTCACTGAGGGAGGTCTGGTGCCAAAGGGAGAGGCTGCGGTGCTTAGGGGATTGGTGGGGGTTGGTGGTGGGGGGGAGGTGGGGAGGGGGGGAAATTGTGAATGCTGTATTTGTATAATTGATCTATTGAGGTTCCTGGTTTGTATATTGTTTTGCATGATTTGTACTGTGTGGACTTTAATAAACAGAGTTTAAAAAAAAAAAAAAAAGAACAAAATTGCTGAACATGTAGATAGTCACGGCTTAATGGGAGACAGCCAACATGGCTTTAGACAAGGAAGATCTTGTCTTACTAATCTGTTATGTTTTTTGAAGGTATAAATAAACAGGTAGACAAAGGTGAGTCGGTTGATATTGTGTATTTGGACTTTCAGAAAGCCTTTGACAAGGTCTCTCATCAGAGACTTTTGGCAAAACTAAAGAGTCATGGGATAGGAGGCAGTGTACTATTGTGGATCAGGAACTGGTTAAAAGATAGAAAGCAGAGGGTAGGGCTAAATGGCCAATTTTCCCAATGGAGAAAGGTGAATAGTGCTGTACCCCAGGGATCTGTGCTGGGTCCGCTGTTTTTTGACATATTCATAAATTACCTGGAAAAGGGAATAACGAGTGAGGTTATCAAATTTGCAGATGACACAAAACTATTTAAAATTGTTAAAACCCAAGAGGATTGTGGAAAATTGCAAGAGGATCTTGATAAATTGGAAGACTGGGCATCAAAATGGCAGATGAAATTTAATGTGGACAAGTGCAAAGTTACGCACCTAGGGAAGAACAACCCAAACTATGCTTACACGATGCAAGGTTCCACATTAGGAACCACCACCCAGGAAAAATATTTAGGTGTCATTGTGGATAACATGTTAAAACCCTCAGCCCAGTGTGCAGCGGCGGCCAAGAGAGCAAATAGAATGCTAGGTATCATAAGGAAAGGAATGGAAAATAAAACAAAGGATATTATAATGCCTCTATATTGTTCCATGGTGAGACCGCACCTTGAATATTGTGTGCAATTCTGGTCGCCGTATCTTAAAAGGATATAGTGTTATTAGAAAAGGTTCAGAGAACAGCCACCAAAATGGTAAAGGGGATGGAAGGATTCCCCTATGAAGAAAGGCTAAATAAGTTAGGGCTCTTTAACCTGGAAAAGAGACGGCTGAGGGGAGATATGATAGAAGTCTATAAATTAATGAACGGAGTGGAACGGGTAAATGTAGATCAATTGTTTATGATATCAGAATATAGAAAGACTAGGGGACATGCAATGAAGCTACAGGGTAAACTATTTAAGACTAATAAAAGAAAATATTTTTTCACTCAACATGTAATCAAACTCTGGAATTTGTTACCGGAGGATGTAGTAAAGGCTGTTAGTCTAGCTGGGTTTAAAAAAGGTTTGGACAAGTTCCTGAAGAAAGGTCCATAAACCATTATTAAGAAGGGACGCAGGATATCAATGCTTGACCCAATTCAAGCATTGTGGAACCTGTGTCCTTTGGGGAAACTGCTAGGTACGTATGACCTAGATTGGCCGCTGTTAGAAACAGGATACTGGGCTTGATGGACCTTGATCTGACCCAGTATGGCATATCTTATGCTCTTATGTTCATTAACGTATTTTGTTTCTCATAGGGTTCATTTTACATAGAAACATGATGGCAGATAAACATGATGGCCTATCCAGTCTGCCCTTCCATGCCAACTACTAAGCTCTACAGTCCCTTAATTTCCCTTTAGAGATTTGTGTTTGTCCCATGCTTTCTTGAATTCAAGTACAGTCCTAGTCTCTACCGCTTTCACTGGGAAACTACTCCATGCATCTACCACTCTTTCTGTAAAAATATATTTCCACAAATATCTCCTTTCACCTTCATCATATGCCCCTTCATTGCAAAATTTTCTTTCACTTGAGTCTCTCCTCCTGTACATTTAAACATCTTTTGTGGTGGCGAAGCTAGCCCAGTGCCTATGGAAATAGGGAAAACACTTGCAGTCTCCTCCAGTCAGAAGGAAAGTGCAGGGAATTGCCACTTTAAAAGTGCAGCTAAGAATGAAAAAAGCCTGTCTAAAGCTGCTGTCCTAAGGACACGCCCCAGCTCCATGGTAACTGAGGGTGGCAATCTGGGGGCAGGGTGGAAAGATACAGGCCAGACCCACTCATATAAGCCCCAGAGAACAGGGAGGAGGAGAGCTGAGGGAATAGCTGAATCGAGAGCTGAGGGAATAGCTGAATCGAGAGCTGAGTCTGATTCAGAGGCGGAGTCTGGGAAGGAACCTGAATCTGAGCATGAGCATCAGCATTACACGAGGAAGAGAGACGGAAGGGCTAATCTATGCAGGAACCAGCATGGCCAAGGAAATGGCAGTGAAACAGTGCTGAGGAGAATCCTAAAAGGAACTGCAAGTAAAGATTTTAGCCAGGAGTCTAGAGAAAGGTTCTCAGACACCAGTTGGAGGGAAGAGTATCCCCAAAGCCAGCTCCAGAGTTTGGACCGGTACCAGGGCTGTAGGAAGCCTGCAGTAGGTTCAAAAACCCAGAGGTTTAAGCCAGGAGAGATTGCTGGGAGTGACTCAATCATAAAGGCTTACCAGGAGACGCTGAGTCCAAGAATCTCACCTCAAGGAGGGCTGGTAAGAAAACTTCTTAACAGAGAAAGCTTGAATGCTTTAAGACTGTTGAAACGTTTGGTAAAAGATCAGGAATTACCTTGCTTTGATAGCAGCTCTGAGTCCCGAGAGAGGTCTCAAGGGGAACAGCTGATTAGGTTGTTCAACGAAGCTGCAGAACCTGATTGCTCTAAATGTGAGTCAATGGAAGTTGGAGAAGGTGATAGTGAATTAAGTCAACCTGATCAAGAAGTGGAATGTGATTTATCCATAAGGGTAAAATAAGAATCTTCTGAGTTATAAGCTTGAAGAGATTCCTGTTTGGTTTATGTGCATGTATGTTCTGAAAGGGAAAGAAAGTTTTAATTAGTGTGGCTGCTGTTTTAAAAGCAAGAGACTTGTTAAGGAGGAATGCCTAAGGTCTCTAGAGCAACTAATTAAAACCCTGATTAAGTTGAAGCAGAGAAGAAAAGTTTATTACAGGAGTATTGCTGTCTGAAAGTCTGCAATGGACAATTAATTGCAAAAAGCACTGTGAACTGAAACCTTTATTTGGAAGAAAGCAATCATTGCCTTGTTGAAGCAAGCAAGGGCAATTGATATCTGTGGAAAGTTTACCAACCTTTTATTTCTTGTGGAAAAAGTCTTTACATGTGTTATGCCAAGCTTCCTTAGAAGTTCCTGTTAAATAAGGGAGGTGAATAAAATTTCTTGTGTTGCTTTCAAACCTCGGCTAAATCTCTTTATTACAACTACAATCAAATGCTCAAGGAACTACAACTCCCAGAGGCCTTTGCCCTAGGAGTACATATTAAATAAAATATTGAAAGTGCAGCCCCCTTTCCTTGTCAGGCAACCGCCTAGGCGGGGGTAGGCGGCGACAGGTGGCGTAGTTGGCAGGATCTCACCTTGGCCACGTGTTCCCAAGACACCGGAACTACAAGAAAAAGAAAAAAAAAAAGGGAAAAATTTTTTTTTTACATGCACTGTGGATACAAGCAGCCTGATGGAAAAGAAGGACCCGGATCAACAGCAGAAGGACCGGACTGGAGCAGATTCCTGAGGCCGTGACCTGCTGGCTGATAAACCCGAGTCTACACCTGCCTAAGGTAATCCGTATTTATAAAGGGGTGTAAACGGATACCAGTGCCGGGTGGGACTACAGCAGTGCGCCAGGAGAGCAGAGGAGAGAGGGCCTATATTTTGGGAGCCGCACTTGGTGGTTTCTCTCTCTGTTTTTTTCGTTTCAGCTTCTACCAAGGATGGAGCAGACGGAGCTTTTGAGATGGATGGCTGAACAATTCCAGAAACAACAAGAGATGTCGGCACGGACACTGGAACACACGGCGGCCATGCTCCAGACCCAGCAAAAGCCGCTGCTCGAGGCGATGGGTGATTGGCTGGGAGCACAGAAGCAAGCAGCAGAATCCCCAAGGACAGTACCAGGTTCCTTAAGGGATATACCAGGGTTTGGGATACCTGGGACTGGGACATTCTCTTTTGGGCAATTAGCAAAAGGGGATGATGTGGACGATTTTCTAGCAGCTTTTGAGAGGGTAGCTCTTCTATCCGGTTGGCATAAAGATCAATGGGCCATACGCCTTGCCGCTTCCTTGACGGGAGAAGCACTAGCAGCCTATAGGGCTATGCCTGTGGAATTAGCCACCGAGTATAAAGAGCTACAAAAGGCAATACGAGACCGTTTGGGCCTAAACCCCATGGTCTACCACCGCCTTTTGCGGAGCTCTAGATTAAAACCTGGTGAAACACCGCGTGCTTTGTGCCAGCGGATTAGAGGGTTGGCATTAAAATGGCTGACGCCTGAGACTCAAACGAAGGAGTCATTATTAGATGGTATTATCCTGGAGCAGTTCATGGACACTGTTCCAAAAGATATGAGATCCTTCCTGATCCTACAAGACTGCAAGACCACAGAGGCAGCAACCTCACTCGCTGAGCGTTACCTAGAGGCCAGTGTGGCAAGCCCGGTTAAGGTGGGTGGTCTAACGCAAGCAGTCGAAGTAGCCTCAGAAAGGAAAGGAAAAGCCATGTGGGGAGAAGGGATGAAGGTAATGCATCTAGATAAACCCAGATATATGCCAAGAAAATGTTTTTCTTGTGGGAAAGAGGGACACATGAAAAAAGACTGCAGAGCTAGGACAGCCCTTATGACCTCCCATTCTGAAGAGAGGGGAGAAGGATTCCTCCTAGGTGTAGAGGTGGAGGGTGTCCAAGTAGAAGCTTTGTTGGACTCCGGAGCGGACCAGTCTATGATCTCGAGGAAGCTCTGGAAAGAGATAACATCCCAGATTGGTCCGGTTCCCGAGCCTCAAGAAAAGTGTATAAGGATACGATGCATTCATGGGGCAGCCTCGTCATACCCCGCTTATACTGTCTCAGTGAAAGGTTTAGGGCTAAAGTGGAAAATACCTGTGGCGGTAGTACCAAGGCTCCCACAAGCGTTAGTCCTGGGAAGGGACTGGCCCCAGTTTAGGCGTGGGATAGCAGAGGGTCTCCAGAATAGAACAGGTAAGACATCCACCTTAGCACCACAAAAAGACCCAGAAGACAAGAGAGAAGCTCCACCAGGGGATTCACCTCATTTTGAAGGTGGGAAAGTACCCCGGGGGAATGAGTGTAAGGGAGAACAAGCAATATCTACACATACAAGGAACACTAAGGCTAGGCCAGTTCCCCATCCTTTGTTTGGAACCGAACAGCGACAGGCCAAAGGGGGGATAGCTAATAAGGAGAACATCCCTAAAAAGTCCCACTTTGCCCTTAGGTTTTGCCGCACTACTCCCAATGCAAAAGTTCCTAAGCGGGCTACGCAAATGGCAGCCGGCTTTGATATATGTAGCGCAGAGTAGATAATCATCCCCCATCAGGGAAAAGCCCTGGTAGAGACAGGAATACAAGTAGAAATACCCCCAGGCTGTTATGGACGCCTTGCCCCTCGTTCAGGTTTAGCCTGGAAAAATTTCATTGATGTAGACGCCGGAGTAATCGACCCCGACTATCGAGGGACGATTAAGGTGCTGTTGTTTAACTTTGCAAGAGAGGATTTTAAGGTAAATATAGGGGACCGTATAGCTCAAATGATCTGTGAACGGGTTGGATTTCCGTCCCTGGAGGAGCTAACGGAGTTAACTCCTACCACTAGGGGGCACGGAGGTTTTGGTTCCACCGGTAAGACAGAAATAAAGGGTTTAGCTGCCAGCTGTGAGGTAACAGAGGAAGAGGATCTGGGCCCGCAATTGACGGATTGCAAGGGAGATCCAGTCCCCAGGTTAGGGGAAGAACATTCCTGGCCTCAGCAGCAGGAGCTATTAGGACTCCCACGGAAGTTCCCCAGTGCCTTACGTCCCGGGCAGGACTGAGTAGCCTTGGCTCGGCTGGCCACAGTAAAGGATAGGATAGGTAAGAATCAGGTCACACAGGACGCCCTTTCGCGTATTACGAGCTGTGCTGAAGTTAATACGCCAGCCCATAATATTTTAAGCAGGGGGATATGTGGTGGCGAAGCTAGCCCAGTGCCTATGGAAATAGGGAAAACACTTGCAGTCTCCTCCAGTCAGAAGGAAAGTGCAGGGAATTGCCACTTTAAAAGTGCAGCTAAGAATGAAAAAAGCCTGTCTAAAGCTGCTGTCCTAAGGACACGCCCCAGCTCCATGGTAACTGAGGGTGGCAATCTAAGACAGCTGGGGGCAGGGTGGAAAGATACAGGCCAGACCCACTCATATAAGCCCCAGAGAACAGGGAGGAGGAGAGCTGAGGGAATAGCTGAATCGAGAGCTGAGGGAATAGCTGAATCGAGAGCTGAGTCTGATTCAGAGGCGGAGTCTGGGAAGGAACCTGAATCTGAGCATGAGCATCAGCATTACACGAGGAACAGAGATGGAAGGGCTAATCTATGCAGGAACCAGCATGGCCAAGGAAATGGCAGTGAAACAGTGCTGAGGAGAATCCTAAAAGGAACTGCAAGTAAAGATTTTAGCCAGGAGTCTAGAGAAAGGTTCTCAGACACCAGTTGGAGGGAAGAGTATCCCCAAAGCCAGCTCCAGAGTTTGGACCGGTACCAGGGCTGTAGGAAGCCTGCAGTAGGTTCAAAAACCCGGAGGTTTAAGCCAGGAGAAATTGCTGGGAGTGACTCAATCATAAAGGCTTACCAGGAGACGCTGAGTCCAAGAATCTCACCTCAAGGAGGGCTGGTAAGAAAACCTCTTAACAGAGAAACCTTGAATGCTTTAAGACTGTTGAAACATTTGGTAAAAGATCAGGAATTACCTTGCTTTGATAGCAGCTCTGAGTCCCGAGAGAGGTCTCGAGGGGAACAGCTGATTAGGTTGTTCAACGAAGCTGCAGAACCTGTGATGCAGCGGACCCTCCTTTGGAGAGAAAAACAGTTCTGGATTCTGAAAGAAAAAGAAGTTGCCTGCAATATCCAGAGGATCCACCTAGAGGGAGCAGGAGAGTCAGGACAGAGACCACAGAACCACGCCTCTGTGGGCAGGACTTATGTTCCAAAAGCTCACATTTAAGGGGAGGCAAGCAAGAGTCAGGAGGAAGCTCATATGCTGGGAGCTTACCTGCAAAAAGCTCAGCTGCTAGAATCTCATCTGCCTGGAGATCCACTACTGGGGAAGCAGTGGAAGGATTACCTTCCTCAGCTGGGAGAGAACAAGCGGGAGCCTGTTCCAGAGAGAGATTGAGGACATGCTATGAAGGTACCAGAGCTAGATTGGGATCTAGTCCAAAAGCAAACCTGAGTAAAAAGACAGGCTGGGAGAGGAGAACCAGTCCTGTAAGCCAAAGGCTAGGCCGAGGAAGCCAAAGCCAAACCAGACCGGGCCCTGAAACCCACAGGAGGGCAGGCCTCAAAGGCCTGAGGAGGAAAGACTGGGAGAGCCGAAGGAGAATATCTGAGAGCACTGATACGGAAGGCAGCAGCCAAGGTAGGCCTCCTGTATCGCCCCAGAGAACCAAAAGAAAATCCAGAGGTAAAGCTTTTAATCTTTGCTACTGTTTTCCTAAAGCCAAGTTAAGAGAAGAACCTTGGGAGGGAGAGTCTCCTTACCTAAAGCACAAGCCAAAGCCAAAGTTAAAAGACAGTTTGAGCAAGGACAGAACTTTTAGAGGAAAGCATTATAAAGAAAATGTTTTTAAACCTCTAGAGGAAGAGATACCATCATGGTATTCCACCACACAGAACCGTAGGCCCAAACAAACTGCTAAGTCCTGGGAAGCAGTAAGCCAAACCCACATAAAGGACACCTATCTTGACTCTTCAGAACAGTCAGAGGAGGCCATGCAGGTGGAATCCGTACATGAAGATCATGATAGCCCTATGGAATGTGCATACTGTGCCGTGAGTGATATAGAGTCACTCCAGAGCTCTTGGGAGTGAATGAAGCAATATTGTTTTGGTAGCTTTTATGCTGTGAAGTTAACAGTTTCTGGTTGTTTTTCTTGTGCTTACAAAAGCTGCTGTAAGGACTTGTTTTGCTACGTCTGCCAATGTGTTTATCCTATGTTCTGAACCCTTAGTGCAAAAAGGGAAAATAAAGCCTTTTTCTTTTTCCCTCCACTTTTGTGCAAGACTGTATTCTCTTTGGGAGTTGGCAACGAGGCCGGCACAAGGCACTGGCCCTTGACCCTCGCACCTGGCCAATCCCAATCACAAACATCTTAGTGGCCCCGGGCCCAGCCCTTTGGTGGAAAAACTATGCCGCCACCAGGGGGGGCTGGTGCCGCGGCGGGGCGACAAACCTGATTGCTCTGAATGTGAGTCAATGGAAGTTGGAGAAGGTGATAGTGAATTAAGTCAACCTGATCAAGAAATGGAATGTGATTTATCCATAAGGGTAAAATAAGAATCTTCTGAGTTATAAGCTTGAAGAGATTCCTGTTTGTTTTATGTGCATGTATGTTCTGAAAGGGAAAGAAAGTTTTAATTAGTGTGGCTGCTGTTTTAAAAGCAAGAGACTTGTTAAGGAGGAATGCCTAAGGTCTCTAGAGCAACTAATTAAAACCCTGATTAAGTTGAAGCAGAGAAGAAAAGTTTATTACAGGAGTATTGCTGTCTAAAAGGCTGCAATGGACAATTAATTGCAAAAAGCACTGTGAACTGAAACCTTTATTTGGAAGAAAGCAATCATTGCCTTGTTGAAGCAAGCAAGGGCAATTGATATCTGTGGAAAGTTTACCAACCTTTTATTTCTTGTGGAAAAAGTCTTTACATGTGTTATGCCAAGCTTCCTTAGAAGTTCCTAGTCTTTTTACTTTTGAAGGGGTAAACAACTGACCTACATTTACCGGATCCATTCCGTTCATTATTTTATAGACATCTATCATATCTTGCCTCAGCCATCTTTCCAAGTTGAAGAACCCTAACGTTATAAGCCTTTTCTCATAGGGATATCCTTCCATCCCCTTTACCATTTTCATGACTCTTCTCTGTACTTTTTCTAATTACACTATATCCTTTTTAAGATATGGCAACCGGAATTGCACACAATATTCAAGGCGCGGATGCACTATGGAGTGATACAGAGGTATTATAATATTCTTGGTTTTATTCTCCATTCCTTTCCTTATGATTCCTAGCACTCCATTTGCTTTCTTGGCCGCAGCTGCACACTGGGCAGAGAGTTTCAATGTACTATCCATGATAATGCTGAACTCCTTTTCCTGGGTGGTGGTTCCTAATGTGGAACTTTGCATTGTGTAACTATAGTTTGGGTTGTTCTATCCTAGGTGCATAACTTTGCACTTGTCCACATTAAAGGTTATCTGCCATTTGGAGCCCAGTCTCCCAATTTATCAAGATCTTCTTGAAAATTTTTACAGTCCTCTTCTGTTTTAACAACTTTGAATAATTTGGTGTCATCTGCAGATCTGATCACCTCACTCATTCTTCCCATTTCCAGGTCATTTATAAATATGTTAAAAAGCTGCTGGCCCAGCACAGATCCCTGGGGTACTTCACTATTTATCTTTCTCCATTGAAAAAAATTGGCCATGTAGCCCTACTCTCTGCTTTCTATCTTTCAACCAGTTCCAAATCCATAATAATACATTACCAACTATCCCATGGTGTTTTAATTTTCCCATGAGGGACTTTGTCAAAGGCTTTCTGAAATCGAGACACACTCTATCAACCAGCTCACCTTTATCTACCTGTTTATTCATACCTTCAAAGAAATCTGCAATAGACACCCAGGAAAAAGTAGATAACATGAGGAGGGATCTAGCTAAGCTTCAAGAATGATCAAGAATTTGGCAGCAGAGATTTAATGCTAAAAACTGCAGGGTCATGCATTTGGGCTGCAAAAATCCATGGAAGCAGTACAGAGTAAGGGGTGAAGTACTTCTGTCCACGAAAGAAGAGTGGGGCCTGGGCGTAATTGTTTCTGATGATCTTAAAATGGCTAAACAGGTAGCAAAGGTGATGGCAAAAGCCAGAAGGATGCTTGGGTACATAGGGAGAGGAATGGCCAGCAGAAAAAAGGAGGTGATAGTGCCTCTGTATGTCTCTTGTGTGACCTCATTTGGAGTATTCTGTGCAGTTCTGCAGACCGCACCTTCAAAAGGATATAAACAGGAGGAAGGTGCAGAGGTGGCTACTAAAATGGTCAGTAGTCTTCATTATAAAGCTAAGAGGACAGACTTAAAGATCTTAATATGTATATGATAGAGGAAAGGCAGGATAGAGGCGATATGAGAGATGTTTAAATACCTCCGTGGCATAAATGCACGAGGAGAGTCTCTTTCAATTAAAAGTAAGCTCTGCAACGAGGGGGCATGGAATGAGGGTGAAAGGGAATAGACTTAGGAGTAATAGGCAGAAATATTTCTTTATGGAAATAGTGGTAGATATGTGGAATAGTCTCCAAGTGGAGGTAGTAGAGATGAGGACAGTATCTGAATTCAAGAAAACATAGGATAAACACAGAATATCTCTAAAGGGAAGAAAGGGGCTATAGCATTTGATATGGAAGGGCAGACTAGATAGGCCATATAGCCTTTTTCTGCTGATCTCCCCCTTCCCCTTAACTGGTTTATGGGGCTATACATCAAAGATTATGTCTGGGATGAGTAGGAGGGATTCCTATTTGTATCTGTGCTTCTAAGACAATCTCTTAATTTCCTGGGTGATTCACACTGCCCTTGGTTTGATAAAGGGAGCCTTTCAAGTTACCCCTTTGATCTGTCACTTTACTTTAACCCCTATTTAAAACAATTTCATGGTTCTCTTGCCTTCTAACTAGAAGGCCTCTTTGTAAAAGATCTCTAGAAACAATTTCTGCCTATATACTCAAAGAATATTTACCCTATTCTATTCTCTCTGTTAAGATATACCCTAACTGGCTTTAACTTAAATGAAAGCTGGCTTATAGTACTATGCCCTAACTTTACTACTATCACTACTACTGATCATTTGTATAGTGCTACAAGGTGTACACAGCACTGTACAGACACATGTAAAAGATGGTTCCTGTTCATCAGAGCTTACAATCAAGACAGACAACACAACAGCTGAGGACAAGGATATATCTAGGGCAGGGATGGGCAATTCCGGTCCTGGAGGGCCGCAGACCAGTCAGGTTTTCATTATGTCCCTAATGAATATTCATGGACCTATTTCCATACAATGGAAGGCAGTGGATGCAAATAGATCTCAGGAATATTCATTAGGGATATCATGAAAACCTGCCTGGTCTGCGGCCCTCCAGGACCAGAATTGCCCACCCCTGATCTAAGGGAATGGTAAGGAAACACAAAGAAGACTAATTGTATCAGGATCCAAAAGTAGCCTCGAAGAGGTGAGTTTTCAGCCTGGATTTGAAAAGGGCCAGAGATGAAGCCTGATGCATAGACTCAAGTAGTTTGTTCTAGGCATAAGGAGCAGCAAGGTGGAAGGATCAAAGTCTGGAGATGGCAGTAATAAAACACTTAATTTTAAAATACACAGAATTTATCAGTTTTAACCTAAAAAAAGTCCCCTTTCCTCCAAGATTTAGAGAATTTTTTTCTCAGGAGGTAAATACTTACAAGCGCAGAGTTCTTCCCAGCAGTAGCAGCTCTCTGGGTAATCCTTCAAGCTTCACTAGATCCTTCCTTGTGCTATCTACACCTTCTTGGGTGTCTTCTCTATTGCAGATTTTGGTATCATCCAAAAAGAGGCAAACCTTACCCAACAGCCCTTCCTAAATATCTCTTACAAAATGCTAAGAATTGGACCAAAGATAGGTTTCCATGGCACACCCTAGTAACGTCCTTCCCCTCAAAGTGAGCTCCTTTTACCTGTATCCTTTGTCGCCTCCCACTCAACCAGTTTCTAACCCAGTCAATCAATTTAGGGTCCATTCCTAGGGTGCCCAATTTATTTATAAGTCAACCGTGCAGAACAGTTTCAAAGGTTTTACTGAATCTAAGTGCACCACATCTAGCGCTCTCCCTCAGTCCAGGTCTTTGGTCATCCAGTCAAAGGAATTAATTTGATTTGTTTGAAAAGACCAAATAGCAGGAGAAGGAGGTCTTCCGCAGAAAAGTACAGTAGGAGGAAGCAGAAGCCAAGAACCACGGCCAAACACAGTAGGTAATCCAAAAGACTTTATTAGCAGACCCAACTAAAATGTTTCTTCACGGATCTAAGGACAGACACAGACATAAAATTAAAATATGAACAATCATAATAAAAACAAATCAAAAATCAAAAACGCATTAAAAAATCAATAATGCATCAAAATATATTACTAAAGAAGACAAAAAGCATTATTTTGTCTGTATGCTATTAGGTATCCATATTTCAAACATTTTATGTTCTTAAATGCATTTTATATTATCTTGCTGGTATATCCTTTAGGTATTATCTTTTATGACTTTTTACGACTACCTTATTTATTATAGCATATGATTTTGTGTTTTATATGTTTTTATTTATTCAGTGCTTCAGCAATTGCTATAGGTATAAGCAGATATCTGGTTCTTGTTTGTTCTATGTATCATTTATAAATTGTAATTCTTTTATGGCATCACTTTTATATATAATACACATAGTATGATATATGTATTTATTTATTTATTTTTTATGTCTATTATATGGACCAATTCTTATTATGAGTGTTCTGTATGCTATATTCATTTTGTTTATTCATTTACCATAGATTGGGAAAAGTTGCTTGTTCCACCTTTTTGACGTTGCTTTTTGTCTTCTTTGATAATGTATTATATATTTTTTGATGTATCATTGATTTTTTAATGTGTTTTTGATTTTTTATTTGTTTGTATTATGATTGTTCATATTTTAATTTTATGTCTGAGTCTGTCCTTAGACCCCTGAAGAAGGCCCCAGGCCGAAACCTTTTAGTTGGGTCTGCTAATAAAATCTTTTGGATTACCTACTGTGTTTGGCCATGGTTCTTGGCTTCTGCTTCCTCCTACTTTGTTTGAAAAGACACCTTCATCCCCCCCCCCCCCCTGTAAAACCATGCTGCCAGTGCACAAAAGTCATTAAGAAAGAAAACCAGATACAAGAAGACAACCAAATTCCAGGGACTACTGCAAACATCAACTGTTAAAGGTTTGGTGAATCAACCATGTCATTACCATCTGTCTGGACTGTCCAAATCAGTCAGTCATTCTCTATACTTCCCTTTGCAATGAATTCCAAAGCCGCAGGGATAAACTTCAGAACCCCTTCTCATGTGCCTCTACTAATCTCACTTCTAACAATGAGAAGACACATTTATTAGTTTCAAACACAATAACACAACGGGCCAATATTCAACACTCTTAGACGGACGGTCAATAGGAGGCTCTCTGGATAAGGACCCTGACCATGATATTCTGTGACACTATCTGCTTAGTGCAGGGCTGGTCAATGGGTGGAGCAAGGGTACATCGGTGCTGTCTGGATAGGTACCAGCACTGATCCAGTGAACCAATATTCAATCAGCACCTACCCAGATGAATTTGGGCCAGATGAAAAATAGGCCTAAAGTGCAATCCAGGTTAGTGCCAGATGAATTTCACACTGACTGCATAAATGTTGGCACTTCTCTGAATTCAGTGACTCAATCCAGATACTCAGTAATACTGCCACTGAATATGCCACTGATATCACGCACCGCAGCCGACTACTATGGTGTTTGAATATCAGTCTTTTTGAATATTGGGCCCATAGTAAATTTCAGAAAATAAAGACCACAATGGCCTATCTAGTTTGCCTGGTAAGGTGGTTAGGGTTGTAGCTAATGCCCTGTGCAGGTTACCTTCTCTCCCTCCTCCCCATGCCTTTCTAGCAAACATAAATTCACTACTTTATTTATTTACCATTTGCCATTCTCCAAGGCCTCCCACACTCCACATTAAACCCTTTGCAACTCGCCATGAATACCGCTGCTAGAGTCCTCTACGGAGCATCAAGAAGGGACCATGTAACACCCATCCTAGAGCAACTCCACTGGCTCCCCATACATGGCAGAATATTGTTCAAAACATTATTACTAACCTTCAAGGCCACTAAAAGCATCACCTCCTCCTCTCTAATAGACCTCATTCAGGCCGTTCCACCCAACAGATCCAGGAGAACGATATCAACTAATGTTCTAATTATCCCTAAAGCAGCGACAAAATGCCTATCAGCGACATCTAACAGGGCCTTCAGATTCTATGCCCCTAAGTGCTGGAACGCCCTACCTCCAGAGATTCGGGCTATCACTGATCTATCCCTTTTCAGAAAGACACTCAAATCCCACCTTTTCCCCCAATATTACTAGACCAGCTAACCAATCTCGATCACTACCCAAACTAAGAACAAATCCTGTTATGTATATACATGTAAATACTCATGTAAATAGTTGCAGTAATGACGTCCCATGTTTTATCCAAGTTCTCTGACCTGTTCTCTGTAAAACCAAACAGTTTGTTGTTCTGGTCTGTTGTTATATTGTGAACCGCGCTGATGCTGAATAGAGCGGTATATAAGAGCCTGTAATAAATAAATAATAATAATTTAACCAGTTTCTATACCACCTTATCCTTCAGTAAAAGCGGTTTACATTGTAACTTCACTGTTTACAATAAACTCTAAGTAGTGGGGGAGGGGGGCGAGTAGGCATGCAGGATCTGATAACAAGTTAACTTATGTACATTACAACATCTAAGGCATAACATATATACAAATTAGGACGGTGGCATTGGATAATCATCGTTGCTCATTCGTGCTTGGAATTGTCGGGTAGGTTGAGATTGTTTCCATGGATGGGAGGCTATGTGACGTATCTTTGATGTCTATCATTACTCACATGTCATCCGACAGAGAGTTGCATAGTGCAGGGGCATACAGTGTGATTGCTCTTCGGGGTGTGGATTGTTTCAACTTTTGGTATTCAATGGGCGTTTCAATCTTCGTGCCATTCTTCTCTTCATGTGGTTGTGAATCCTAAAAATAGCCTCATTCTAGAGGCTCTTTTTCAATGTGCATTATTTAGTGCTGTTCCCATACTATTCACTAATATCGTTCGTGACAGGTTGATTAATTTCAAGTGACTGATTTCTGAGCCGCCTTTATTAAACAAGGTGGAATCCTTTATACCAGTGTTTCTCAAGCTGGTCCCGGTGTACTCCCTAACCAGTCTGGTTTTTTATATCCCAATGAATATGCATGCAGCAGATTTACATGCAATGGTGGCAGGGCATGCAAATCTATCTCATGCATGGTCATTATGGGTATCCTAAAAAGTCTGGCTAGGGGAAAAACACTGCTTTATACTGAACAGATTCAAGTGCTTTCTTCCTAGCTCGTATGATAGCACAGTTTGCAGTTACCAAACAGCAGATGCGACAGCATATATAGCAGGACCTCACAGTCACTCACATGGGAAAAACACTATCATGTTCCTCCTCTAATGCAGTATATATTATTCAATGAAGAAAATGCGAAGAAGGAGGCTATACCACTGACAAAGGCCAGATGTTAAAGACAAGAATCAATTCACATCGACATAAGATCAGACGCACAACACAGACCAAGTTGACACCTCTGTGGGAGACCACTTTTCAATACCAGAGCACTATCAAAGGCCTTATAAGCAGGATACTTACATGAAAAGTTGAACCAATCCTGAAACACAAGACTTCTGAAGTTAAAGTGACCAAACACTTTGGAACAGACAAGAAAGGACTTAGCAGAGATCTGGGATTTCTAACACATTATGAGTCATCAAATTCTGCTGCCTGTCACCTAATCACCCATCACACTTTCCTCCCCAACCCTTTCTCTTCCATCCCCCACTTCACCAAACACACTTTTTCCCTTAAACTTATTAAAAGAATCAGGGCCGGCCCTAGGGTTTCTGACACCCTAGTGTCTCGCACCCCCTCGTGCCAAACCTCTGCCCCCTCTGCCGTTGATTCCGTGAGTAGGGTGGGGAGGACAGCTCGGTTTAGCGCAGTAGCAGTAGGATGCCATTTGCTTTGGCACACATGGCCTGCTGCTTCTGACCCCTCTCAGACACAACTTCCTGTCAGAGAAGGGTCAGAAGTGGCAATTCATGTGTGCCAAAGCACATGACCTGTCACCCACAGAGGTCTGTCACCCTAGGCAGCCACCTAGCCAGCCACCTAGCCCATGTAGTGGATGGGCCAGCCCTGATTAGAAAGTTTCCTTTTGGTTCACTTGTATTTTCTGGTAATGGCATCAGGGACGCTGCAAGGAAATTAGATGCCCTAGGCAAAACGTCTCCCTTGTGCCCCCTCACAATTAGTTTTTAAACCCCTAGCTTCCCCCTCCAAGATTTTGATTATTGGACCAAGTTGTAATCATCTCAACACCATTTCTCCCAGAACAATCCTATAAAATACGTATTTGGATCACACACTTTTAAACATTAAACTTAAATTTTCTAAATATATGCATAATGAGGGAGAACTCAAAAAGCCACTTACATGGGTAAACGGAGTATTTGCATATTGCTCTTTCTGCTTGCAGGCAGGGCCGGCCCCAGAGTTGATTGGAGGTGCTGGTACCCTAGGCAGAGCTTAAGCTTTACACCTCCCCGCCCCCCCCCCCCCCGACTGTCAAAATCTATTGTTTAACTTTGAATGCATTGAATGCCCTGCTTTTTGACACCCCTTAGAAGTTGCCGCCCTAGTTTGCCTGATGGTCCGCCCAGTCCTACCTGCAGGCAAAAGTACGCCTTGATGATTCTTTCAGTTTGTGTGGCTGTCAGAAACCATTGATTTGTCTTTTTGTAGCGGCTATTTGTTGCCCCCTCTCTCAAAAAAGCTGTTCCCCCTAGGCAACTGCCTAGTTTTCCTAGTAGTTGGGCCAGCCCTGAATGTCATCCTTTGCTCATTGTGTTCTGACCTGAGGAAAGACCTTTAGCTCCCTAAAACTGGTGATAAAATATATTGTTAGCCCAATTAAAAAGTATCACCTTATATATTGCCATATTTTTTTGCTTTCGGTTTATTAATCTTTATTTCTGTTCACACCATTCATCAGTGCGGCGCTTGAAAATGACAAATACTTCCTATAAAAACATTCAAACACTTAGAGGAACTTTAAATGATTACAAGTGGTTGATTATTTCTGCAGGTCACTAAAAAGCATTAGTAGATTTTCTAAATTACAATTTGTGGCTTATTAGAAAAGAATGCATGTAAAAGCAATTATCAATAGCATGGATAAAATAAATCAGAGATTCCTTGCTAGACGGTTTGCCCTTATAGAATACATTGGCTTTATGGTTCTTACTGTCTTCTTGCGCCACCTAGTGTTCTTATTAGAACATCACCTGTTTCTTCTCCTTTCTAAGCTATCACCTGCACAGGCCTTTTCTAGTCTCTGATATTCCACTTGCATTGCTGAATGCACCTTAGAATGTGCTCGACTCTGTGAAATCCCTCACCCATGGAATTGGGTAAACATCAGCATCATCCCCAAGGGCAGTTTTAGGAGGCAGAGAAAGCAGGGTCATTGCCTTGGGTCCCAGCACCACAAGGGACCTCCTTGGCAAAGAATAATATCACTGAGATAGATGTTCAGAGTGTCTAGCACCAGTTGGACCCTCTCAGTTTCTGGCCTGAGTTCTAGTGTGTCTAACGCATCCCTCCAGCTCTCCTCTAGATGTGTATGATGATGTCTTCCAAGGGACAGGAGGATATCCTAAAAAGAGTTATACGGTGAGGAGGCACTCAAGTGAGAGATAATAGGTTCTGCCCTTGAGAAGAAGAGCGTGGATTGCCAGTTGTATAATGCTCAGTTACATGAAAGTGCTAAGATCTCGACTCCATCCTTGTTGTTAATTAGTCACAAGATATGTAGCAGAATTCACAGAGGTTGTCATGTGAATATTTTCATTAAAAACCTCAAAGCTAAACTGAGGCCAGCACATAAGATGCCTTTTTAAGTTCCTACCAATCCGGGATAGACTTTAACCAGTGACCTAGGGGTGAAAGGCACTGTAATAGCGTGATCATTTTCTTGAGCTCAGACACATGGTATTCATTTATTTTATTTATTTTTTTATTAACAGAGATCATGTATATCAGAGATCTGTGGGGTTCTGCATCAGTCACTCAAGCTCAGAGAAAGAGCCTGTTTGTCAGGTGTTATCAAATGCATCCCTGTACAGATTCATTGATAAGAACTAAAAATAATTATAGTACTGTAAATGTTATTAATGTATCTGAACTTACACAATGCAAATGTCACCTCCATATGAGAAAACCATGCAGGATAGATGGAAAATAATTACCAGTTACCAGATGACATTCTGGATAGACTCGGTTTAACCCTCCCCTCCGGCCTTGTGTTTCTTTGGGAAAATGTCGACTTTGAGGGATCACAGGAAGAATACAATTTATGCACAGACTTTGAAAACTAAGAAAGTCTGATGTTCTCACCAAGAACGTATTTTCACACGAAGACTGGTAGAGCTAAGTCCATCCATTTCAAAATTATAAATGGAGATTACAGAAAGAAACATATAAACACACAAATTGCATTTCTTATGAGAAACCATCATTTTTGTCAGTCATCTGCCCCCATCTTCCAATGATTCACCAAAGATTAGTGAAGCTCACTGCATGATATGCTACACTGGGTCAGACCAAAGGTCCATCAAGCCCAGTATCCTGTTTCCAATGGTGGCCAATTCAGGTCACAAATACCTGTCAAGTCCCCAAAAGGTAAACATATTCCATGCTGCTTGTCTCAGGGTAAACAGTGGATTTCCCCGATCCTCTTTAATAATTGTTTATAGACTTTTCCTCTAGGAACATCCCTTTTTTAAGCCCAGGTACCCTAACAGCTTTTACTACATCCTCCAGTAACGAATTCCAGAGTTTATGTGTTCAGTCAAAAAATATTTCCTCCACTTAGTCTTTAGCTTCATTGCAATGCCCTTTCTATATGTCTTTCTATATTTTGATGGCATAAACAATCGATCTACGTTTACCTGTTCCACTCCATTCATTGATTTACGTATAGACCTCTATCATATCTCCCCTCAGCCATCTCTTTTCCAAGTTGAAGAGCCCTAACCTTTTAAACAGGGCTGGTCCAAGGGTTTCTACTGCCCCAGGCAGAAGCCCTGGCCATGCTGCCCCCCCCCCCACGCTGCCGCTGATTCCATCAGCAAGATCAGGGGAGGGGGTGACGGCAGCAGTTGCCTGTGGCAGGCCATGTGCTTCAGCACACATGGCCTGCCACTTCTGACCTTCCCTCCAATACAACTTCTTGTCAGAGGGGGGTCAGGTGTGGCAGGCTATGTATGCCAAAGCACATGGCCTGCTGCAGGTGCCAGTCTATGCCGCCCACAGACATCTGCTGCCATAGGCAGCTGCCTAGCTTGGTCTTCGCTACATGCTGGATATGAGCGGAGAAGGAGAGAGAGGTGTCAAAGATAACCCCCAAATTGCAGGGATTATCTATGGGAACAGCACTAAATAATGCAATTGGCCATGTTCAGTTTTAATCAGCGATGAGACATCCAAGCAGCGATGTCCGCAAGACAGGTAGAGATCTTGGACTGGGTTGCCGGAGAAATATCAGGTGTGGAGAGGTAGATCTGGGAGTCATCGGCAAAGAGATGGTACTGAAAGCAATGGGAGGAGATAAGTGCGCCAAGACCTTTGGTATAGAGAGAGAAAAGGAGGGGGCCCAGGACAGATCCCTGGGGTACACCTACCTGGAGTGGGGTAGGGGAGGAGGAGAAGCCACCAGAACATACACTGAATGAGTGATGGGAGAGGTAGGAGGAGAACCAGGACAGAACGAAGTCTCTGAAGCCAAGCGAGGAGAGGGTGGTGAGGAGAAGGTCATGGTCAACGGTGTCGAAGGCAGCAGAAAGGTTAAGAAGGATGAGGATAGAGTAGAGGCCCTTAGATTTAGCCAGGAATAGGTCATTGGTGACCTTAGTGAGTGCCGTTTCAGTGGAGCTGATTTCATCCCAAAATGACCACTGTTCCCTAATTTCAGCTGGTGTTTCTTCCTTCAAGTCCAGACATCCAATCAGGACTACTGACTTCAGTACTTGCAAGATATCTTTTGTGGCTTACTGTATAATCTGTTGCAGCCTCTGCTCTGTGACGTTCAGATAATCTGCCTGATTGATTTGTGCCATGTCAGTTTGTTCTTGTTACATCCAACAATCTTGAGGTGTTCAATACCAGTGCTAGACTACTGATGGCCATCTGCAATGGCTCTGCTAAGTGTGTCACGAATAGATATTTCAGGACCTAGCTTATAAACAACATTGAGGTTGTACTGTTGCAACATGCTCTGAATTCACTTGGGTGCACACAGTAAGGGCCTTTTTGAATATTAATATCAGTGGTTTATGGTCAATTTCTAATGTAATTATGTCTCAGCCATAGAGGCAATGATGAAAGTGCTGACAGGCAAACACATTGTTGATACATTCCTTTTCGATTTGTGCCCTGGCTGCAAAAGCCATTGGCTAGCCCTCTTGCATTAGGCAGCAGCTATACCCATTTTTTCTAGAGTTACTTTCTATCACAATGGGCTTAGTGACATCATAGCATTGCAACAGAGAGACCTCTGTGACCAAGCACTTTATTTCCTATACTGCCTGGTTATGCTTTGGAAGTCAGTGTAAAACTGCATCTTCTCAAGGACTCACATATCTCAGACAGACATTGCACAAATGTTGCTAGATACCGTACGTTACAAACCTAATGAAGCACTGCACAGATTTTACATCTGCAGGTGGTAGCATATCCTGTATGGCTTTAATCTTATCCAGGTCTGCTTTTAGGACCTGTCAAGACAGGATATGCCCATGGAAGCGAACCTCCTTTACTGGGAATTGTAATTTCTTCAAACTGAGTTGCAGCTTCACCTACCTGCAGCAATCCATTAGGTTAAGAGCTTGTTTTCAAGGTCACGCTCCGACTCCTCATCAGAGTCAACACAGCCAACAATGAGGCTATCATCTACAATTGATTCAGTACCACTGAGCCCAGCTTCTGCTAAAGAAACTCCAAATAGTAATGTTAGCCATCTTTTCCTGCTCCAGGCATTGAGAAAATGGTCATAAGACTGCTTTTCTCGGCTAACTTATATTGCCGGAATGCATCATGTGCATCAACAAGCGAGCTTTGCAGCTTGCGTAAGGCATCTTTGAGTGCTGGCGTGATAGAGTGAGATCTCTTCAGTGCAAGGGAATTGGGATTTAGCTCACGTCATTCTCAGAAGTTCCAGGTACGACAGATGTGTTCTAAGTTTGTATCTGAGGCAAAGTGGCTTGCCCAAGATTACAAGGAGTGCCAGTGGGCTTCAAATCTAGCTTCCTTGGTTCTCAACCCCCTGCTCTAACCTTTGGGTTATTCCTCCACTTTTCTAGCTGGGTTTTCACCTCTGCCTTTACAGCAACTGGTACGTACCAGTGAAACACTGGGATCAAATTCAAAATGAACTTCTCCCGGAAGAGATTCCACTAAGCCATGAAAACACTGGATAGGCACTAAGCGGCTGTTGTCTCAAAAAAGGTATGGTGCACTGATGTTCTGTGTGGTTCAGCTCTACAAGAATGGTGAACTGGATCAGCCCAAGACGCTTATATGCTGAGCCATACAGCAATACTTTCTGATTTGCTTTCACTGTCTCAAATTCAAACTTATGAGTGTGTCCATGTATGCCACATTGTGTGTGAAAAATCCTAAAGATGGCATGAGTTCCTTTGAATATGATTTTGGCTGCAGGGGTGCCCTTAGTATCAACCTCATTTTATCTTTCAGACACACGCCATTACATATTGCTCCAGAATCCTTCTGACAAGGTTCTACCATATTATTCAGTCTGAGAGTCACAAACCACTTTTGTCCTTTTGCTCATATAGCACCAGTGCACTCTTGAAAAAACAGCATCAGTACCATGCAAGTCTACATTATCTGACTTCTGATATATCTTCCAACTTATAAAGCGTATTTGCTGTGCTCTACTTCCTGCTAGATAGGCACGCCCTAGCAAAATGATTTGAGCCGTCACATAGCCAACATAATGTTCTTTCACTCGCCTATGTGCGCTGCCAAAGTACTTACATGCTGAAGATTTGGTTGCAGGTTACTTTACGGTCTAGAATTTGGCAGCTGAAATTGAATGCTAAAAAATGCAGGGTTGCTGCAAAAATCCAAAGGAGCGGTACAGTGTAGGGGGTGAGGTACTTCTGTCCACAAAAAAAAAAGAGAAGAATCTAGGCGTAATTGTGCCTAATGATCTTAAAGTAGCTAAACAGGTATAAAAGGTGACTGCGAAAGCCAGAAGGATGCTTGGGTGTATAGGGAGAGGACTGGCCAGCAGAAAAAAAAGGAGGTGATAATACCTCTGTCGCGACCTCATTTGGAGTACTGTGTGCAATTCTGGAGACCACACCTTCACAAGGATTTAAGCAGGTTGGAGTTAGAACACAGGGTGGCTACTAAAATGATTAGTGGTCTTCATTATGTACTATATGAGGACAGACTTAAAGATCTTAATATGTATACTTCAGAGGAAAGGTGGGATAGGGGCGATATGACAGAGACATTTAAATACCTCCATGGCATAAATGCACAGCAAGTCTCTTTCAAATGAAGGCAAGCTCTGCTACGAGGGGACATACAATGAGAGTGAAAGGGGATACACTCAGGAATAATACGCAGAAATATTTCTTTACAGAAAGAGTAGTAGATGCGTGAAATAGTCTCAGAGTTGAGATGGTGGACAGTATCTGAATTCAAAAAAGAATGGGACAAACACAGAGGATCTCTAAAGGTAAAAAGGGAACTATTGTAGTTGATAGGGAAGGGCAGACTGGATAGAAACATGATGGCAGAAAAAGACCACATGGCCTATGTTTGTTGCAGTAGCCATTCACACCCCGATGGTGCTTGTCTGTTGCATTAACATTGAAAGTCTGAGGGTCCTCCGCTGTACAAAACAGAGTAGAATAGACCTGAAGAGGCAAGGTCAAGCAGCACTTCTGCTTCCCCTCCACTCATTCTCGGTCTCTCCTAGCCCAAGCAGATTTGAAAGAATGTCTTGTCTTCTCCGCGTTTCCATTGGCCAAAATTGCCTTTGTGCTTCAATTGGCTTTTAGAGTGCAATCCAATGCAGCAATGACAAGGCTGAGGCAGTGGCGCTGGCGAGAGCAACTGAAATGACAGCACCCTTCCTCCAGGGACACAGTGCATGACAGGCATAAAATGATGGGATGACTGTACAGAGCACAAGGTTCCTAGGAGGGTGCTATAAATACATTTCTGAAAATATCTAGTATAGCAAACCTGACTTTGAAATGGAGGGAAAAAAACATACTCAGACTCGACATATAGTACAAACTTCCAGGAGTCACTGATCCTGGGAAAAAAAATAGGAGCCTGATATTCGGTGGCGGCAGCTAGCCGTTGCCATCACCATAATCTGTGAACTATCATTAAAATCATCCATAGTACCTGAAAATCTGAGAAATCCGTGAAATTACAGATCAGTGAGCATGACGTCAGTACCAGGCAAATAGTAGAAACCATTATAAAGAATACAATTATTGAATATGCAGATAGTATTGGTTTAATGGGAGAAAGCCAACATGGATTTAGCCAAGGAAGATCTTGTCTTACTAATCCGTTATATTTTTTTGAAGGTGTGACTAAACAGATAGGCAAAGGTGAGCCGGTCAGTATAGTGTATCTGGATTTTCAGGAAGCCTTTGACAAGGCCCCTCATGAGAGACACTTGGCAAAATTAAAAAATCATTGAATAGGAATCAGTGTACTATTGTGGATCAGAAACTGGTTAATAGATAGAAAGAAGAGGGTAAGGTTAAATGGCCAATTTTCCAAATGGAGAAAAGTGAATAGTGGAGTACCCCAGGGATCTGTGCTGGGTCCGCTGCTTTTTAACATATCCATAAATGACCTGGAAATGGGAATAATGAGCAAGGTAATCAAATTTGCAGATGACACAAATTGGAAGTTTGGGCATCCAAATGGCAGATGAAATATAATGTGGATATATGCAAAATTATGCACCTAAGAAAGAACAAACCAAACTATGGTTACACTATGCAAGGTTCCACATTAGGAACCACCAACCATTAAAACAATTTAGGCGTCATCGTGGATAATACATTGAAACCCACCACCCAATGTGCAGTGGAGGGGCAAGAAAGCAAATAGAATGCTAGGAATCATAAGGAAAGGAATGGAGAATAAAACCAAGGATATTATAATGCCTCTGTATCGTTCCATGGTACAACCGCACCTTGAATATTGTGTGCAATTCTGGTTGCCATATTTAAAAAGGATATAGCAGAATCAGAAAAAGTACAGAGAAGAGCCACCAAAATGGTAAAGTGGATAGAATGATACCTTATGAGGAAAGGCTTAAAAGGACAGGGCTCTTCAACATGCAAAAGAAACAGCTGAGGAGAGAATGATAGAGGTTTATAAATTAATAAATGGAGTAGAACAGGTAAACGTAGATAGGTTGTTTACTCTGTCAAATAGTAGAAAGACTAGGAGACATGCAATGAAGCTACAATGTAACCCATTTAAGACTAATAAGAGGAAATATTGTTTCACTCAATGCGTAATCAAACTCAGGAATTCGTTACCGGAGGATGTAGTAAAAGCTTTTAGTATATCTGGGTTTATAAAAAGTGTTGACAAGTTCTTGGATGAAAGATCCATAAACCATTATTAAAGAGGACCCAGGAAATCCACTGCTTGCCCCAGAACAAGCATTGTGGAACCTGTGTCTTTTTGGGAACCTGCCAGATACTTGTAACCTAGATTGGCCATTGTTGGAAACAGGATACTGGGCTTGATGGAACTTGGTCTGACACAGTATGGCACTTCTTATATTCTTATGAACACAATGAAACCGCAACACAGCCTCAGAGACGGTGGGTAGGTGCTGCATTGTTTCAGGGGCAATGGGTGCGTGGGGAGGAGCAGCAGCATGGAGGGCCCGCCTAGGGCACTTCCAGTCCTTGCACCGGCCCTGGTTGCCAAATATACAAAGACGTATGCAGAAAACACAAGAGTTACTAAGTAAGACGAGAGGGAAGCCAACACGGAGGCTAATATCAAAGCTTCATTTGGTACAGACTCTGCATGAGCAATCTCTTCAGGTGTTGGAAAGGTCTTAGAGAGCGGGGCAAAACACAGCTTGATCAACTGGCACTCTTAGCCCAATCGCCTCAAGCTCTCAAAAAAAGCCCTCAATACTTTCTTTCATTGGACTACTTAACATGTTTATCAATTTTTAAATGCATTTAAAACCATTGAGAACACTTAACTTCAACGTGACAACACCATAAGTGCTCAGCAGATAGGCAATTAGGGACAACCAAATGTTGACTCGAGTTTTGCTAGCAAAATAGTAACCGGCTGCTTCAGAAGTTTTTTGAAGAAGAAATGTACGAATACAGCAGTGAGGTTCCCGCACAATGACCAATGATGTTGGGTTTTATTTGTACTTAATAACTTTGTGTTGTTATGTATTTATATGGTTTTAGTTTCATTTTTAATCTGGCTTCTGTTGTTGTGGTCTGCTCTCTTTGCTACTCTGTGTCATGTAGACCCCTATCCTCTGGATTTATCTTTTCCAGATCGTAGTTAAGACAGACTTTTTGCTGTCCTGAGTTATCTGAAAATCTCTGCTATCCAAATACCTAACATCTCCGCCCCTGGACTGTCCCAGCACTATCCAGTCTGTGGAGATATTCAGCAAAACTATCCTTATAGTGCCGCTGAATATCTTCCACAGTGGGACTTAGCCGGCTAGCAGGTACTGTTAACCTGATAAGTCCTTTAAAGACTGACTGAATAGCAACACGTTTCTATGTTTCGTTCATATTTGAATTGGTTTATGGACTGTTTGTTAGTGTGAAAATCCTACTGATGTTAATTTTAAGTGCAACTTATATTCTAAGGAGAAATCCTGAAAGGTACATAGCAAATTGAAAGAAAGATGAAGGACACTGCCTGTTTTATATAAAACAATTGTTTGAAAGGCTTCCTTTATAGTAGATATACCCATTCCAGCACAAGGGCCTATAGAGAACCACAGAATTTAATGGTAATTACAGAGAAAATGGTCTAATTTAAGAGTGGAGGAGTAGCCTAGTGGCTAGAACACTGGCTTGGTAACCAAGCAACCAGGGTTCAATTCCCACTAGCCCTCCTTGTGGCCTTGAGCAAGTCACTTAACCCTCTGTTGCCTCAGAAGAAAGGACTGGCAATCTACTTCCGGTGACACTGCCAAGAAAACCCAGGAGCTTCTGGGTCGCCAGGAGTCAGGACTGACTTGAAGGCACACATTGCATTTGCACTTTGCCCTAGGCCCAGTTGGTCTCTAGCTTCCTGTTTCTTTTTTAACTAACAATCTTCTGTGCCTATCCCATGTAATACTGAATTCAGTTATTGTTTTTTGTATCTCCACTACCTCAGGCAAGAGCTGTTGGGCTTTTTGTTTTTAACTGGTAGGGACAGTATGTAGTTTAACAACTTTTGGAAAAGTTAATATTAAAAAACTACTGCATTGAGGTTTTTAATGCATCTTATATGAACATGCAATGGCAGTCTTTTGACTCCAGGTGGCACTAGTAGTGAGCTTCTAGAGGCTTCTTAAGTAAACACAATGCGTCATTTTACTAATGGTGTGAGTGCCAGATGAAAAGACTCTTCTTCGCTTGAATGCTTGAGTTTAATAGCAGAAAATAACCTGTAAAAGAGCATCACCAGACATTTAATAGCATGCTAAGAAAGCAAAACTAAAATTCATCTCACATCACAAGGTGGGAAGGTTGATGTTTGGCAAGATACCCTGTTACTAGCACAGCAACAGCCCACACATACCACAAGACTGCACTGCCTGGGCTTTTCTCCTTTGGGAGAACTCAGCCAAGCAGCACTGTCTGCTATTGCTGGAAAGATGATTTACTGTATTGCCTTGCCAAACAGGAAGTGAATGTGTTTGCTCTGCTACTTAGAAATAAAACTGGATGCTGAAAAATTACTAAATTAATGCAACTTTGACATATGTGAACTGCAACAGCATCACCAGTGCTTCAACCTATGAGCTTGTTTTCCAGAAGTGTTATTAAGTTATTCAGATTTTCTAAGTGTTGTAATAGCTAAGTCAAGCAGGGGTTCCCAACTCCAGTCCTGGAGGGCCAAACACCATTCAGGTTTTCAGGCTGTCCCTAATAAATATGCATGAGATGCATTTGCATGCACTGCCCCCATTGTATTCAAATGTATCTCATGCATATTCATTAGGGCAGCCTGTAAACCTGAATGGTGTTTGGCCCTCCAGGGCTGGAGTTGGGAACCTCTGGCTAAGTGCACTGTAACATGTTAGAAGTCTTGATGTCGGTGTTAAGAACATAAGAAATGCCATACTGGGCCAGAGCAAGGTCCATCGAGCTCAGTGTCCTGTTTCCAACAGTGGCCAATCCAGGTCACAAGTACCTGGCAGATTCCCAAAAGGTCTAACGGGTTCCACAATGCTTATCCCAAGTACCTGCTAATTGTCTTTCCTTGAGTATTCTCCAGGCCAGTCCGGGAAACAGTAGGGTTGTCGCCCTCCTCCAGCAGCTGAGGACTGAAAAACAGAGTCTTGTGATGCTATTTCTAGCTCCCCCTAGCCTTCACAGCTCAGTCTCCTATTGACCAAGCAGTTAAGATAAACAAATAAGAGTATCATCCGAACTATCTAACCATTTAACAGCACTAACTAACAATTTAACATCCCCTGTATGGAACATAAGAACGGCTGCAACTTGGCCTTGACTTTCCATTGAATCCTATTTGCAATCATGTCGTTATTCTTTTTTAAATGAAGTTCTTGGTATTCTTCATCCATTTCCTATTCTTAGCATGAATACAAGAAAGACCCCCCACTTCTCCCCCCTCATCACTAGAGGGCTAATCGAGAAGCAGAGCCACTCTCAAAGCAACTGGCTGCCAAACTGCGTACACGTCCTACTTCAGACGCAACCATATCCCACACCACTGAGAACGGCCCAGAACCCCAGCACCAACCTACGGAACTCTCCTTTGCCCTGCCACCATCCCAGGGTGGGCCCCGGACTGGCCTGGAGAACACTCAAGGAAAGACAATTAGCAGGTAAGGTCTAATTTCTCCTTCCTAATCAGTTCTCCAGGCCAGTCCAGGAAACAGTAGGGACGTACCAGAGCAGTACCTAAAAGTGGGAGGGACCCATCAGCCCAGCCACTAAGGCCAATGCACCCACATTAGCATCCCCCCTCACTTGAACATCTAGGCGATAATGCTTCGAAAACGTGTGAAGAGACGACCACGTTGCCACCCTACAGATATCCCCCAGCGGAATCAAGGCACACTTCGCCCAAGACGCGCCACCTGCCCCCGAGTGGAGTGCGCTCGCAACCCCACTGGAGGAACCCTGCCCCGCGCCATGTAAGCTGCCACAATGGCCTGCTTCACCCAACGGGCAAGGGAAGCTTTGGAAGCTGCCTCCCCCTTCCGAGGCCCTCCAAATAGCACAAATAACCGATCCGTCTTGCGAATCGACTGCGTTCTCCAAAGATATCTATGA
Organism: Ichthyophis bannanicus; assembly: GCA_033557465.1. NCBI lineage: Eukaryota > Metazoa > Chordata > Amphibia > Gymnophiona > Ichthyophiidae > Ichthyophis > Ichthyophis bannanicus. The sequence goes on along the minus strand of CM066049.1, from coordinate 108,255,917 downwards.
AGCACTCTGCCGAGATCCATCTTATGCAGTTTCCTCTCCACCTCGTCCCCTCCCAGGCCTGGGAAGGTCGGAAGAGAGATGGACTGATTTAAGTGAAACCGAGAGACCACCTTCGGCAAGAACGACAGCACCGGACACAAAACCACCTTTTCTTCTGAAAACTGCAAAAAAGGCTCCCTGCATGAGTGCTTTGCAAATCTGAAATCCACCTGGCTGAGCACAATGCCACCAGGAACGCCGTTTTCCAAGAGACCATACGCAAGTTAGCAGACCCCGCCGGCTCAAACAGCAGTTCCGCATCACCTCTAAGACCAAGTTCAAGTCCCAGGGAGGAACCACCGGATGAATGTCCGGCCGCACCTGCTTCACTGCCCTAAGAAACCGGACTACATCCTGGTGCACCACCAAGGAGCGACCCCCAACTTGTCCCCGATAACAAGCCAATGATGCTACCTGAACCTTCAAGGAACTAAGGGCCAGCCCCTTATCCAGGCCATCTTGCAGAAACAACACAATGTCTTCCTGGATCTCAACATCGTATCTATAACCGTGGCCGAGTACCCCCGGCTCCGTAAGCGCTGCCTCTCAAGAGCCAGGCCGTAAGCAAGAACTGATCCACCTGCGGCATCAAGACCGGCCCTTGGCTCAGCAGGTTAAACCGATCGGGCAACCGCCATGGCCGATCCACCAATAGCCGAACCAGATCTGCATACCACGGCCTCCGCAACCAATCCATGCACCACGAGAACCACCCACCCGTCGTGCACCGCAATGCGACGCAGCAGCTGACCGATCATCAACCAAGGCGGGAAGACATACAGCAGACCCCGTTTTGGCCAGGGCTGCGACAGAGCATCCAGACCTTCCGACATGTGTTCTCTGTGCCTGCTGAAGAACCTCATGGCCTTGGCGTTCGCAAAGGTAGCCATCAGGTCCATTACTGGCTGCCTCCAGCGAGTCACTATGACGTGAAAGACCGCCGCGTTCAGCTCCCACTCGCCTGGGTCCTGGACATGCCTGCTGAGATAATCGGCCTGCACATTGTCCTTTCCTGCTACATGGACTGCCGTTAAGGCCAGTAAATGACTCTCCACCCACAGCATCAGAAGCTGGCTCTCCTCTGCTAAGGCCACACTCCCCATGCCACCCTGCCGATTGATATACGACACCGTCACCACATTGTCCGAGAACACTCGAACCGCTTTCCCTACGATCAGAGCCGAGAAACTCTGCAGCGCCAACATTTCTAGCTGATTGATAGACCACTCAGCCTCTGCCGCAGACCAACTGCCCTGCACCACCTGAGCGAGACAATGCGCCCCCCAGCCCTGAAGACTTGCATCGGTAGTGACCAACACCCAGTCGGGTTGCTCCAAGGAAACGCCTGCTCGCAGATGAACGCTCACCAGCCACCATCCCAGGCTGCTCCTCACCTCTGCCAGACAGACTAATCTCTGATCCAGTGGGTGCTCCTGCGGAGACCACCGCGAGAGGACAGACCACTGAAGAGGACACATATGGGTCCGGGCCCATGCTACTAGGTCCAAGGACACCGCCATTGATCCTAACAGCTGCATATAATGCCATGCCATTGGCGCTCTCATTTGCAAAAAACGCCACACCTGCGCCTGAATTTTTAGCACTCTGCCCTCGGGAAGCAACACTACGCCAGCCTCTATATTGAACAAGGCCCCGAGAAACACTAGCTGACGCCCTAGACACAACTGACTCTTTGTTTGGTTGACCACCCAACCAAGGTGCTCCAAGAATGCTACCACTTGCCTGGTAACCCTTACCGCTTCTTTCTTGGACTCCGCCCGAATAAGCCAATCGTCCAGATATGGGTGTACCCAAATTCCTTCGTGCCTTAGCGCCGCTGCCACTACAACCATCACCTTTTTGAAGGTGCGGGGAGCTGTGGCGAGCCCAAATGGAAGAGCTTTGAATTGAAAATGCCCCATGGGAACGGCAAAACGCAGGAACCGCTGATGTTCCGGTCTGATGGGAATATGCAGATAAGCCTCTGTCAGGTCTATCAAGGCCAGCCACTCTCCTGGGCTTCACAGCCAAAATCACCGAACGCAGCATTTCCATCTGAAAATGCAGCACCCATAGGATGCCGTTTACCTGTTTGAGATCGTGAATGGGTCGAAAGGACCCCTCCTTCTTGGGCACCACAAAATAAATGGAGTATCGACCTAAGCCGCACTGGTTTGGAGGTACTGGTACCACGGCCTGCATTCGTAGCAACCACTGCAATGTGGACACTGCCTTCCTCTTCACCAGAGCATTGCATGGCGACACCATGAACGCATCCGCTAGAGGCATGCAGAACTCCAACGCGTACCCCTCGCGGACGATCTCCAGCACCCACTGATCTGTCGTGATTGCGGCCCAGGCGGAGTAAAACTGCTGTAGGCAACCCCCCACCAGCAGCTCCAGCTGGACCTTCCTGACTTCATTGTGACTTCTTGGGAGGGGTGTGCTGGGATCCGAAATATCCTCGAGTAACCCCTCGGGCCCCTTGAAAGGACTGTCCTTGAGACATAAAGCGACCCTGCTGGTATGGGCCATACCACGGCGCTATATACCTGTGGAAGTCTTTCACCTGGCCTCTCTGCACTCCTCCTGATCGTGATCCTCTTGGTTTATCCTCCGGGAGCCGACCTCCTTTAGAATCCCCAAGATCCTTCACTATCTTCTCCAAGGCCTCTCCAAAGAACAGCTTGCCCTTATAAGGTCATTTACTCAGGCGAGCCTTAGACGAAGCGTCCGCCACCCAGTTCCTCAGCCAGAGGAATCGTCTGGTCGCTACCAGAGACGCCATAGCTTTTGCCGTTATCCACACCAGATCATAACAGGTATCTGCTAAATAAGCCGCCGCTGATTCCAACTTGGCTCCCTCCTCGGAGGACCCCTCCGGAATGTCGGACTGAGGTTCCCCCTGGAGCCATCGGATGGAAGCCCTTGAAACATAGGCCCCGCAGATCAACGCCTGCAGAGCTAAGGCACTCACCTCAAACGCCTGCTTGAGAATCGCCTCCAGCTTCCGATCCTGCAGATCCTTAAGGGCTGCTCCGCCCTCTACCGGAATGGTCGTCTTCTTGGTCACCGCCAAGACCAAGGCATCGACCTTAGGCATTCGCATAAGCTCCTTCTCTTCCTGCAGTAATGGGTACAGGTGACTCATGGAGCAGCTACCCCTCAATGTCACCTCCAGGCATTCCCATTCCGATTCTATCATCTGCTTAATGACTCTATGAACAGGAAAACATTTCTGCTCTAATTTGAAACCCTGCAGAAGTAGATCCTCCAGAGGCTCATCCAGAGCTGCCGGTAAAGCTATATTCAGTGCCGTTAGTGACTGAGAAATGAGAGCCCCTAGTTCCTCTTTGCGAAAGACCCTAAAAACATTTGGGTCATCTCTGGGGACTATCTCCCCTTCCTCCAGCTCTGAGGTCCACGGCTCCCACCCCGAGTCCGAATGGAGATCTCCGTCCTCAAAGGGCTGAAACTCCGGAGCCTGCCTCCCTAAAACCACCGCATGAGACTCCAAACCTGACCCCCTATAGGAAGGCCCTTCCCCGGGTCCTCTAGCAAGCCCAATCCCACTCCAGGCACGGCTGCCACCTTAGCAACTGGACCACTATGCTGAGTCTGCTTCCTCTTCAGGCAGTATGCCTGATGCATTGTCAAAATGAAATCCGCTGAGAACAAGGAGAACAATTCCCCCTGTAACCGCACCGTCTGATTTGTCTGCGGAGCCTTTTTAGATTTAGCCTCTGATTTACCTAGCTTTTTGTGCCCTGCGGGAGAAATGGCAGCCAACAAAATGGCTGCCGTTCCCGCCTTCTCGGCAGAACTACCAGGCCCAGCACTGTCCCCATCCCCAGCTTCTCCATCACTCCAATCAACCGGCGTTCCACTCAGCTGCCGCTGCGGAAACACATGCGGCACAGCCCAGGACTCAAAAAACCCTGGCGGCTCCCACACTGAGCGCACGATTCTAAGTACCCCTGCATACACGGGGAACCATCCCAAGGCCGCAATCCAATTAACCCTGGCTGTAGTCTCCTCACCAGGGCCCTACGGTACTGCACTTCTCTTATCTTACCTTACCGCTGATTCCGTTGCTAATGGAAATGCTTACCGGCTGCTGAAGCTCAAAGGCTTGCTCTAGGGCTCCCAGTCATGTCCTTTGGCGGGCAGTGCAGCGTAATCGTGCGCTCACCACGAGGAAGGCTCTGCTTCTCCTGCCCCTGCTGTCCTGCTTATTTACAATGCTCGGACCCCTCGCTTACAGCCCGAATGCCCTGCTAGAGCACTGTCAGGCACTTGTGTAGCCTTTCTTGTGCTGTACCATTCCGATGGTACCCCAATCCTTTTTTTTTTTCTTTTACTACTTCACAACCGACAAAACCGGGAGCTGTCTACTCTGTCCCTCTTAGCTGCTGAGGACTGAAAGACTGAGCTGTGAAGGCTAGGGGGAGCTAGATATAGCATCACAAGGCTCTGTTTTTCAGTCCTCAGCTGCTGGAGGAGGGCGACAACCCTACTGTTTCCCGAACTGGCCTGAAGAACCAATTAGGAAGCAGTGGATTTCCCTGGTCCTCTGTTCGCTGGTATTAAACTTGTGCTAATACAATTATTTCAATCTGTGCTACTAGGTGCTCCATAGAACGTGCATAGTTTTCTTGGGCAATCTAGTAGACATTCAAAGTGCTGTAATCTTTTCACTTACAGCTCCAGATTTCATGTGAGTGACCATATGTCCTGACCTAAGGATAGGTCTAGAACCGGGGTCTCAAACAGGCGGCCCGCGAGAGAACTTTGTGCGGCCCGCGACAGAGGGAAACAAAAAAATAAAAAACCGTGGCAGCGGCAGAATCAACTGTCAATTAAAAAAAACAAAAACCTGGCTTCTGCTGCTGCAGCCGTGGCAGCAGCAGAATCAGCTATCCCGCGGCCCCTTCTCCTCTGCCCAGAAGAGCCCTGAGTCTGCTCCATCAGCGGCAGGCTTTTCAAGCCGCGAAGAGAGCAGCAGCAGAAGCCAGGGTTTTGTTTTGTTTTTTATTTACCTGGCTGATGGGGGGGGCGGTGAGGGGGGATTGACTGGAGGTGTGCTGATGGGGGGGAGTTAGGACTGGTAATGAGCTATGGAGGGGCTAAGACTGAAATGGGGTAATGGGGGGTTAGGACTGGAAGTGGGCTAATGGCAGCAGGGGGGGGTTAGGACTGGTAATGGGCTATGGTGGGGGCTAGGACTGGAAATGGGCTGATGCAGGGACTAGAAGGGAGCGGATGTTGGGGGAGGATTAGAATGGGATGGGGCTGGGAGAGTGAAATGGAGAGGGGAAAAATATTTTGTGTGGGAGGGAAGAAAAATCTGCAATTGGCCGGGTATTGGGAGAGTAAGTGGTGATTGAGGATGGAGGGGTAAAATTTGAGTGGATGAAATAGGAATGAGAAAGGAGCAAAAGGAGAAAGATTAGTATGTTAAAGCAGATGTAGAGATAGAATGGAAAAAAAAACTAGAAGAGAGAAGAAAGGACAAATGGACAGCAGACGATGGAGAGTTAGCAGAAGACATGAAGAAACCAGAAGAAAGTGGCTGGAACAATTGCAACTGAAAAAAATGCACAAAAGGTAGAAAAATATCTATTTTGAATTTATTAACTGGAATATGTCAGCTCTGGGAAATGTGCATCATTAACGTCTGCGCTTTGTATGGTAACAATATGCAAATATTTATGCAAATGAGGCCCCACGTCTTATGCGGCCCGCGGGTTACTTTACAAGTCCTCATTTGGCCCTCAAAGCAATTTGAGTTTGAGACCCCTGGTCTAGAATAAACACTGAGGTCCCAGTCAGTTCTACAGTCAAAGCAAAGATAAACAGCAGAATTGTGCATGCAGCTTAATCCAGTGGTGCCCACACCAAGCATTGCCTCTTCCTTCCAAGCCAGTTAAGGTTTCATACTACCCTTAATGAATATACCTAAGATATATCTGCATACATTGGTAGTGTCGCTAACTGCATCATGTCATCTGCAATACCAAAGACGGGTCCGCTGCTGCTTAAAACGTAGAACCATGTGCATGTGTTGTTTCAGAGGTGCCACAGTGGTACTATGACCTTCCTCTGTTCTTCTTCTGGCTAATATCATCCTCCTCCCACCTCTTCTCTGGGATCTACTGCATGGGTGCCAAAACCTTAAATGTAGCCCTAACAGAAATCATAGAGCATGGTCCTACAGCACGAAGGTGCAGGCTTCTATTTGGCCGAGGTATTTGGTGCCTTCAAAAATTTGACACCGTAGGCAGTTGCCTATGCCTCCATCCAGGCCTGCTGACAGGTACTTGTGACTTGGACTAGCTACTGTCAGGGCTTGATAGACCTTGGTCTGGCTTCTCTTAGATTCTAATGAGGCAAATTAATTGTATGCCTATTCATTAGCTAGGAGGATCCAAGGAGCAGGTTAAACATCACTGCCTTAATCTAAAGTCATACTTTATTGTAGTCTCAGCACCAGAGATCTAATTAGGCAAAGAAAGTGAAGAGTCTGAATTCATTCATATGCTTTTATTCATTCACCTAGTGGCTTAGGTGGCAAGTGCTATGCACTTCCATGCAGAAGGTCCTTGGTTTGACCTCCAAGTCAGTCTTCTGCTCCGTGCATCTGCTGGGGCCGGGAATGGTGGAGGAGGGAATCATGATCATTACTTAAGGATGACTCTTTGGTGGCTGCATTCAGAAGGAGCTTTGCTTTATGGCCCCCATCCTCAGATCATCATTGCAATAACCAGACAATATGTTGGGAGAAGATATAACGTAGGAGGAAAATTTCCCAGTAATTGCAAAATTTAGATTCATAGGGGTCAGTACGAAACAGGGTTTAGCCGGTTAGCAGGGCCATCTAAACCCCATGCTGCCTAATATTCAGTGGCACTAACAGATTAAAGACACCGACTATCACTATAGAATGCCTTAGAAATGTGCAGTTTGTTTCGGGGTGGTCCTGGTGACTATCTTGTTAGCAACGATATTCAACTGCTAACCGGACAGGCAAACCACATAAAGTTAGGACAGGTCAATGGCAGTGCTAACTTTATGTGGCTTTTGCTATATTGTTAGTGGCTGAATATCGGCACTAACCAGAGTGCAAAAGTGTGGCGGAAACACTGGATATTCAGCACCAAATGTTGGATAGGCGCCAGCACTCAATATCCAGTTTTAGTTTCAGCAGCAGAGGGTAGGACCTTTAGAAATGCTGAACACCACGGCCACTGCTGAGTTTCGACCCCACAGTACTGGGAACTCAACTGAGCTAGACAAACCAACGAGCAGGAGGAATCTGCGGGGTCACAAAAATGACGATAATAGAGATCTCAACTCTCCTTCCTATCTAGGAGCAACCCACAGCCCCATCACTTGAGGTGCAATGCTGACCCTTTTGCTTCTGTGTTTTCAATGAAATTCCCCTTCTCCAATGCACTTTAATGGGAGATTAGGGTATCTAGGCCCTCATAACGTTTCTCTCAGAAATGCATATCCATTAGAACTTTCAAATGCTAGAAGTTCAGTAACAGAGTGTTTCACAGTTTAAACGAAGCCGTGGTGCATTAAACGATAGCAAAGACATAAGCCGTGCGCCTTTCCATGGTTTAGGGTTTATTCAGTACTTGTTGTACTGCCTTTCAAAACAGCAAAGTGGTTTACAATATATAAATAAAAGCTAGAAAAGAAATCCATCAATTTGAGATCATCAATGACTGGGTTAGAGATTGGTTGAGTGGGAGACGACAGAGGGTACAGGTAAACAGAGCTCACTCTGAGGAGAAGGTGGTTACCAGTGGTGTGACACAGGGATCTGTCCTTGGTCTGATTCTTTTTAATTTCTTTGTTAGGGATATTGCAGAAGGGCTGTAGAGTAAGGTGTGCCTCTTTGTGAATGATACCAAAATCTGCAATAGAGTGGACACCCAGGAAGGAGTAGATAACATGAGAGATCTAGCTAAGCTTGAGAATCTACCATATAAAATCTAACCCTGAAAAACACATAACCCAACTGTGCGATAATCTAACTAAGAAATGTGTGTGTTTAATTTTTGTCAGAACCGTTGCCTTGAAGATATAACACCCTCTCGTAGCAACTATGTTCCTTTTGTTCTTTATTAAAACGGGGACATATCCCCAAAATCAGCCCTTAAGATATTTAAATCAAAAAGGGTATAAACCGATTTTGTTTGTGTAAACTAAACTTATTCATAATTAGTAAAAGGTGGGGGTTAACTTAGCTCTCCCAAGTTGTCTCGTCCAACTCCAAAAGTTCTGTCTCAAATGGGTCACTGGAACACTGGGTAAGCCTCCTCCTCACCACTTAGATAACGAAGATAACTCCAAGATTCGCCACTTATTCAAAAATATTTGAAAAATACAACCCAACGTTGTGTTTCGGGCTCCCGATTCTCACAGCCCTTCTTCAAGATTCCATTAGATTCCCATTCGCAATGGAATCTCGCTGATCTCATCTATACCCGTCTCCCTCCCCATGCACTCCGGACAATACACAATGACTGTCTGGCTCTTCCTCCCCCTGCCCAAGCTCATCTCGAGCACACCCGCCACTCCACCTATTTTTTTCCTCGGTCCGGCCGTTTGGAACTCCCTACCTTCCTCACTCCATGCAGAGCACTCATACCCAAGGTTAAAATCCCTGTTAAAAACACACCTCTTTTGTCAGACATTTGATTTACCCACCACTCCCCCCATCTAACCACTGCTGTTTCTTGTCTATCCTTCACTTTCTGTGTTCTATCCTCTTATCTTTCCTGTCATACATTTGGCGTTCCTTTCTTCTTTTTTTTTGCAGCCTTTATTTATTAAATTGTAAAGCGCCCTGATACTTTTGCTTGGATGGTCAATCAAGCGACATAATAAAGTTAAAGAATGCTCGGAAGCATTTAAAGGTTAGAAAAATGTGGGAGAAAATGAAATAACCATTCCAGAAGGAAAACTGAAGAAATCAGTTATCTGGGTGAAATTTTAAGAGATCTGTATAAAATGAAACATCAGAGAGATGCTGCCTCTACCCGAGAATCAGATCATGTCCTAATGGTCATTATCCAAGTCTGCAGAACATTCAGAACTTGCCTCTGGCTGAAGTCTCCTATAAAATCTAAGCCCATCAGATGAATTTCCAGCAAAACTGGCAAGCCTCCAGTATGACTTTGAAAGCCTCTGGAGAGCACTATACACTCTACATGGCTTTGATTAAACTTACATTTTTGAAATTTAAAACACTGCCTGCATCCAAACGTTGAAGTATTTCCATGAGGATGGGCATAATGGTTAGAGTACAATACAATAAACTTAGATGCAAACATTTGCTTTCCCTCTCTACCACCTCTTTGACTTTTAGCGTATTATAGAAACTTAACAGCAGAAAAAGACCACATGGCCTATCTAGTCTGCCCTTTCATATGAACCCCTACAACAGTATCCTTTTTCCTTTAGAGACCCTCTGTGTTTGTCCCATGCTTTTTTTGAATTCAGATACCGTCTTCATCTCTACCACCTCCACTGAGAGACTATTCCACGCATCTACCACTCTTTCCAGAAAGAAATATTTCCGCGTATTACTCCTGGAGTCTATCCCCTTTCGCCCTCATACTACATCCCCTCGTAGCAGAACTTGCTTTCCCTCAAAAGAGGCTCTCCCCCTGTGCATTTATGCCACAGATGTATTTAAACGTCTCAATCATATCACCTCTATCCCACCTTTCCTCTAAAGTATACATATTAAGATCCTTAAGTCTGTCCTCATATGCTTTATAACGAAGACCACTAACCATTTTAGTAGCCACTCTTTGTACCGATTTCAACCAGTTTGTAGCCTTATGTAATCTCTCAGGTTCAAGCACCGCAGATCCTTTTAATATGAGAAATTCTATAAATAAGAGTGATGGAGCCGATATCCAGCAGGTTTTATCAGTGGTACTATGCGGCTACCGCTGCTAAGTATCTCCACAGACAACATCAGCACTATCCAGATAGTTGTAGGGTGCTGGAGACTATCCGGATAGAGGTGAAATCATACAGATATTCAACACCGGTAACCAGATAATGATTGGTGCTGAATATCTGCATATTGTCATCAGCAATGGCAACCAGCCAGACAATGGCAATATTCAGCTCCTATCTGGATAATTTCCACCTTTATGCATAGAATCTATCTGCATAACTTAGCACTTAGGACTTTTGCTGTTCTAAGTGCTATCTGGATAGGCTAGTCAGATAGCGGCTGAATATCGCCACCATCCAGATGGTCACTGGTGCTGACCACAGTACTGGATAGAACAGTGAATATCCAGATGATATTTAAATGCCTCTGTTGCCCATCCCAATGTTTAAATATCTGATCTTCTATCGGGCCCAATGAGTTATGAGAGGTCAAAACAGCCTGTTTTTTTAAAGACATCCCTCCATGAATTCTGAATTTTACTAAAATGATCCAGGATCTGCACCAAGGGACTACAAAATGATACTTATAGGCCAAACGTGTATCTTAGAAAGGAAAATCCTTACAGAACATGCCTTCCCTGGGAGAGTAGCGGTAGAATGTTTCCCAGCGTAGGAGGGGAAAGTACAAACACGAACAGAGTTCTTTATGTACTTTTAATGATATATCTTGTATTTAAATTTCGCAGTTGGTGTAGTGGCACTTAAACAAAATTCAGCATCACTATCCGAATGTGGCCATCATCGGAGTTATTCACATAGAGTGATAATCTTCCTGCTAGCCAGCTAATTTTCTGCATGGGTGCCAAATACCACTGTTACTAATGAAGGTTAATTTTTAGGACCAGCCACAAACGTCTTTGGCACTATCCAAACAATGCCGGGGCAACGGTGAATCAGCGGATACAGGGTGGCACTTATCCGGATATCGGGTGCTGCTATGCGGATAAGTACTTTTGAATATCTTCCCGGATCAAGCCCAAAAGGTTATCGGAATCCTGGGACGCCAGCTAAGCTAAGGATCCGCGATCGTGAACTACTCGAAAGTCGCAGGGAAGTCTCACGATCCACTATCGCAGCATGACGAGAGAAACCGCGCGCATGTCTCCAAGCGTCCAAAGAGCCTCTCAAGCGCTGCTTCCGCCGTTGCTATGGGGACGACTCAGCCCCGCCTCCTTCAAGTGCCATTCAACGCCTACCCTTCCCTTACTGGGAAAGCGTGTCAGCGGGGCCTCGCGGCCCAGAGCAACTCACCCGTCAAAAGCTGAAAAGTCGAACGAAAGAGTGGCGCCGTAGAGGTGTCCGGAAAGCGCGGGTAGGACTTTGAGGCCGGGAAGGGGCGGGTCTCTCTCCGCTTCCAGCTCCTCCCCAACGGCTGCCTGTTTCCGCGTGCGTCACACGTCGGCGGCTGCAGTAGTCGCTTCCGGTGCGTAGCTTCCGGTCTAGTCAGCTTCTAGCCGTGGAGCTGGAGCATGTTGAGGCGCCGCAGGACCGGACTGGGCCAGGCGGGGGATAGCTCGGGGAAGTATTCGGTGCTGCTGCCCACGTACAACGAGCGCGAGAACTTGCCTATTATCGTGTGGCTACTGGTCAAGTACCTGGGTGAGAGGTAGGGGCTTCCCGGTCTGCGGATATTTCTGATATGTTATTTTACATGATCGTTGATTATATTTTCAGGAGGAGATATGAAATAGTTATCGAGTCTTCATAATAAGTGTGTAGCGTTTGCATATTTAAAGGGCCACTGCAAGAAGCAGCGGAAGTACCCGAGCTTTCCAGATTTCAGACCTCATGATCTGTTTAAGACTATTTCCTAAACTGAATAGTATGCCATTGTTTAGAAAACGTCTATTATTTAAATAACTGGTGTATTTTGTAAAGCGATTGTTTTGAAATGTTAAATCAGGAATTATGATTGTTTCTGTAAACATATTATTGTGTGTCTTAAGGATTAAGAGGTCTCACTGATTTGTATAGTTTATTTACAATTTGATATATCTTCCCGACTTCAGGTCATACCAGAACGTTTTGCATGAAATATAATTAAAAGAAAATGAAAAACAAAGTTTTGGCAGAGGAATATCTATGGTCTAATTTTGATAAAACCAAAAACAAGTTCTGATGCCACCTGCTGATTGGCAGCATAGCATAAGTTGTCTTTAGGGTTTTGTGGGCTGGTTAACGTATTTACTTTCATTTATGGACTAGCTATCGTAAGAATGTCTAAGTGGTTTACCTAAAAATGTCACAACACAGTTATATGCCAGCAGCTACAGACCGTAAAGTTATTTAGTATAAACTAAAAATAAATGAGTTTTAATACTCTTAGAGAAATAATATTAAAGAGAGGTGTTAAGATGATTTCTGGAGAAACCCACATAATGCATTGATTTGTGGGCGTAAGTACTGCAAAATATTAGCTTAATTTTTAAATCTGGAGCAGAGGCTATGCTTGTTCGGAGGCATAGTAATGGCGTGTGCCAGGTTTGTTGAGAATCCTTGGACTGGTCTTCAAGGAGCACATAAAAGTGGCTAAGCCTTATAACTAATAAAGTTGGATGGTGGTAGGCAAGTTGCATTGTTATACTGGCTTCATATATTATGTATTTTTTACTGATAAATAGTATGAGGGTTATTTTCCAAACTATTGGTGATTTGGACATCTAAAAACATACAGTCAAACATACAAATCACATTGCTATCCCCAGAGCCTTTTTAGAAATCCCGAAGATAAACACATAGGTGCAAATTCATCCAATTCAGCTGGGAGTGGGTCAGTCAAGGTATAACGTGCACACATGATTTCTGACCAGTGCTGCATGTCTGATATCGCCATCAGGGACATCCAGGGCAGGATTAGGAAAGGTGCTTGTTTCAGCAACGCAGCAGTGCAATGAAGGAAAAATCTGTTCACTCTGATGATACTTTTCACTCCTTCAAAGATACCCGCCGATAGGTAGAAAGCACATTTCTTCAGACACCTATGCTGCAACATGGCCTTGTTTGCAAAATGGCAGGCTGGGATGTGCAAGGGAGAGAGATCCACGGTTGCATTCTGTGATAGTGCAGCATGCATGTCTATATTCTCTCTTCTATGGTTGCACACATACTATAGGTTCAAGTTTCTAAAATGTGGAGACTTCCCTCATGTTGCTAGCCCATAACTCTGTGTCCCCATTTTTGCTATTGAACAGAGGACACTTATCTTTCAGGGTACAGGAAGTGTCTTGTAAAATTGGCCTTACATGTGACCACAAACTAGACTGCCCCTCCCTCTGTATATCAGATGTTTTAACTTGGATGTCTCTATTGGCATTCATAAGAACATAAGATATATGCCGTACTGGGTCAGACCAAGGTCCATCAAGCCCAACAGTGGCCAGTCTAGGTCATATGTACCTAGCAGTTTCCCCAAGAGACACAAGTTCCACAATGCTTGTACTGGGTCAAGCATTGATATCTTCGGTCACTTCTTAATAATGATTTATAGACCTTTCCTCCAGGAACTTGTCCAAACCTTTTTTAAACCCAGCTACACTAACAGCCTTTACTACATCCTCCGGTAACAAATTCCAGAGTTTGATTACACGTTGAGTGAAAAAATATTTTCTTTTATTAGTCTTAAATAGTTTACCCTGTAGCTTCATTGCATGTCCCCTAGTCTTTCTATATTCTGATAAGGTAAACAATTGATCTGCGTTTACCTGTTCCACTCCATTCATTAATTTATAGACCTCTATCATATCTCCCCTCAGCCGTCTCTTTTCCAGGTTAAAGAGCCCTAACCTTTTTAGCCTCTCTTCATAGGAGTATCCTTCCATCCCCTTTACCATTTTGGTGTCTCTTCTCTGAACCTTTTCTAATAACGCTACATCCTTTTAAAGATACGGCGACCAGAATTGCACACAATATTCAAGGTGCGGTCTCACCATGGAACGATTCACACTTTCTTTCCAAAATGTACCTTTGTGAATATTATTGTATAGATAAGTGTAGCCAGTGCCCTAATAAATCAGTGGTAGTGCCACATACTGCCTTATGGGTGATCCAGAGAGCTCTACTAGCCCTGACGGTTGGAAAGGCACCCTCTCTGAAGTGACATTCAGCATCAGGTGTTAGTTGCTTCAGTGGCAATCTACACCACCTCGCATCCTCTTTCATCCCCCATAGCACTATGTACTGTAGTCTGGCATTTCTTATGATCCACAGGAAGTAGTTTTTATTAGCATACTGTCTTGAATTATTGTTAAATGTTAACATTATCTTTGTTTAATAAATGGTATGGTACATCATCGTGGTTGAGGGGTGCTTTATATTGTTTTTTTATCTTTTTCCCAGTGGATACAATTATGAAATTATTATCATAGATGATGGAAGTCCAGATGGAACTCTGGAAATGGCTAAACAGTTGCAGAACATTTATGGATCTGATAAAATTGTAAGTTGCATTATGGTTTTTTTTCCCTTGACTTATGATTTTGAATATGAGCTCATTACACCAGCAGACACAGCAAATAATCTGCTGTGTTTTGTCTGTTCATCCTTAATTTGCTGATAAATCCTCACTTGGAATTCAGCTTGTTTAGAAAACAATAATTAGGGGCCCTTTTACTAAAGCCCGCTAAGTGATTAATGCACTCTTTAACGAGTGGTAACTGTTACTGTGTGGGCTTAACAGCTGCTAAAATGTGCAGTAATACTAATTTTTATGGCATGTCATTTATATGACATGACTGCACTAGGAACTTAAACCAGCAGTTCTATCTCTAATTCTTAAATAGACAACTGAACAAAGGTAACTTTTATGTTCTTATTCTGTATTCTAAAAGTCTCCTTCCCTTTTGTCCATTCTTCTGTCTCTGTCTCATGTCTATGCATTATAGAGCTGTGATTGTGGCTGTGCAGTAGCACGCGGATTTATTTAGTGGAAGAGCTTTCAAAGATGTCACTTTTCATTTTTGGAAATTAAATCAAAATCAGAGAAATAGGGCACTACAGGATTTTTTTGTTTTGTTTTGTTCTTACTGCAGCTGAATTGCTAGTGCTTCTGCATTGTAAGATCCATCTCAGCTGCCCTTCCTGCTAGCCAGTTTTACCTTTGCATGTACATCAGGGTATGTGTAGGGGTATGTGTACTAAGCTGAGCTAACGTCTGCTATTTGTAACCATGTCCAATATTATTCAATAGGACTTTGTTGCAAATAGCATATGTTTAGCCGTTGGCCCAGCTTGGTAAGCATACCCCTTTTGTAACGCCTCACGTTCTGACTTTCAACAGTACGGCTGTGAAGATGCCACACTTCGCACAGCAAGACAAAGTAGAAGCATTTCACCAGTTCAGCCTCTGAATATGAGCAAGTAGCATTCATGATATTTAACAATATTCAGTCACCGTGCTGATTTTCTTGGTCCATGATTGCAGATAAATTGTTATGGTTCTATATGGTTAGTGCAGTAGGTTTATTAAAAGCAGATAGAAGCCTGCTTGTCTGTTTCTGATTATTTTAATCAGCTGTTCAGAGCATAAGCAAGCATTTCAGCCATTTGGATTCATTGAGTTAGCAAATATTTTGGCATTTTTTTTTTTTAAGGAAAAAATATTTCCTTTTAAAAGTTAAAAATATTTTCCAGGCTTTATTGTAGCAAAAACCAAAAATACAGATCAGTTCAATACAGCAAAATACAAAGCTACAACACAATAAAAACGCGGTGGAGTAGCCCCTTGTTTTTAAAGTTTTTCCATTTGTCCATGTAAGCAGTCTCAAGGACCCCACCCCCTGTCACCTCAAAGCACAGCCCCTCCAGTGAGAGGGACCTGCCCATACCTGCATCCTATTGGCCACATTAGAGAGTATCCTGCATACCATACAACTTCACCAAGGGCTCCCAAATCTGCTCAAAGCAGGGCATATGCATTCGTCTGGAGGCTACCCCCACTCCATTGTATACAGGTCCCACATACGCACCAACCATCTCTTCAGCACAGGGGCCGCCACCTGCTTCCAAGTAGAAGGCAAGTTCAACGTGGCAGTATTCGTGCAATGGTGCATCAGCGCCAGCTGTGGCGATCAGGCCCTGGGGACCGGCCTCCCAAACAGAAAAATCCTGGATTCCAGGGGATGTCTTGGCCTAAAAGTCATTCTACCCTATAGGACACCCTTCCAATAACCCCACACACAGGGGCAAGTCCAGACATGCATCAGGGTTCCATGCGTACCACATCCATACCAACACTGATCCAAGGTCCCTGGGAATGCCCTAGCTAGCCGCGCAGGGGTCATATACCACCCGTAGAGAAGCCTATAATTGGTTTCCCGAGCATTAACTGCTACAGAACTTTTCCAAAGCCTCCCATCAATCTGCTGTTCCATGTAAGAAAACGGCAGGTCCTGAGTCTAGTCCCTGTGCCTGCCCTTCAAAAAGTCCCCTTTATGCAGGCTGGCGTACAATGCTGCGACCGGCCCTTTAGTGGAAGTATGTTCTTCACACACAAGTTCCACAGGAGTAAGGGTCCTGGCCACCTGTTAATATCACGGTGAACTGTCCAATGTGCTATCTGAGCATGATAGAAGGCACGATGACTGGGCAAGGCAAATTCTTCCTGCAGCTCGCTAAGTGCAAGCAAGTGATCATCCTCAAACAACTGCCCCACTTGACTCAACCCTGCCCGACTCCATTCATGAAATATGGTTGAAGTGCTCTGCAGAAAAGCCTTGTTATAAATAAGGATGCCCCCTAGGCCAAAAGTATCTGTCCCAGCGACTGATGGTATGTGCCACATAGGGATTCCCAGGCATCGGGTATGCGCACAGCCCTGCTCACAATCATAACTGCTCCCCCAGTCTGTGCCTCCCTCCCCTGTAAATCCCTCTCGAGCTGCTCCCAATGATTTGAGCTGTTGGGATTCATCCACTTAGATGTGTTTCAATTAAAAACATTTAATTATTTTGAGCTGTGCTTTTAGAATGAAGGAAACACCTTTTATTTAAAGTAAAATAGGGTGTACGATGTTAGCCTAACAAAATCAGGGAAATAGATATAGATGTTTGTTGCTTAAAAATGTAGCTTTCAGGACAGTGACCTGGCCTATGGAATGACTTTAGCAGTCCTTTAAAACATAACTGGGCAGATGTAGATCCAAGATGGCAGTTGTGAACTGTTGAGCACTGGTCATACCTCTTTTTCATTTTCCATGGATAAGTGCAAGGATAAGACCTAGGCTTGTCCCTCAAACTCTGGGAAGCTTCCCTCTGCTTTTTCCATTCAGCAATTTGTTAAAAAGCTTGACGCACAGAGTTCTTCTCCAAGGCTGAGCTGCATAGTAATAAGCCCAAAGCTTGTTGCTCCAAGCCTTGCTCTGATTCAGAGCCATCTTTAAGCCCAGAGGTTTAGGTTCCGGCTGGCCAGTGAAATTGATTTGCTAGCTAAGGAAGAAGTTGCATAGCTGGAAGAGCTCTCGGCAACTATTGAAGACCTAAGGAGTTCACTGTTTCAGAGACAAACTCCTTCTTTGCTGCCGTCAAAGGCTGTGATGAATGGTTTACCTTCAATTATGTTTATTAAAAACTTGATATACCACCCTTCATTGGGCATCAGAGCGGTTTACAATAAAATATGCTGAGTGCTCAGTAAACACCAGGTCAGTTGTAGAGTCCTTCCCTCCAGTCATGCTTCACTTGGAGGCATCTGGACTCTTTCACTTTAGAATCTATATGACAATCTATAGCCAGTTGGGGTCAAGCTCTAGTATTCAAGGCATTTAAGTTAGGTAACTAAAGGTGCAGAAACGGATGTTGGACTCCTAAAGGTAGAGGAAGGTTTCGACGTAACTGCTCTAGCACCCATGATTATAAGGAACAGGCTAAAAGGTTGAAAAAAGATTTTCTTGCTAGCGGCTATCCTAAATCAATTATATTACAAGCCTATAGAAGAGCTCTCTATAATGACAGGACGTTATTGTTACAAACTAAAAACTCTAAGTCCCGACAGATTTCTAATGAGGACAACATTAACTTCATTACGCCGTATACTCCACTCAGTAAATCCATACAAAAGTTGTTTTATAAACACAAAAGCATATTAAATGTTGTTCCGGGGTTAGAAACCAAACATGTGAGATGCGTCTGGAAACGAGCTCGCAATTTAAAAGAATATTTAAGTCCGGCGGTTCTTCCTCCGATAGAAAGCCCTCCAAGATTTGGAATCCACAAACCCTGTGGCACTTGTGATGTATGTGAAATAATGTTAGAGACGTCCCAGTTTACACACCAAAATAAAACATATAGTATACATTCAAACACCATCTGTGATTCGAAGGCAGTGATTTATAACATCACATGCCCGTGTGGTTTAAGGTATATTGGTAAAACAATCCGGACCCTTAGGATTCGTCTAAGAGAACATAGAAGCAGAATAAAATGTGGGAAAATGGAAGCTCCTCTAGTAGCTCACTGCTTAGCCCACAAACACACATTTGCACAACTTAGATGTTTCGCAATTGAGCAAATTACCCATGCTATGGGTGCAAAAACATTGGACGAAACATTATTGTGGCACGAACAACGCTGGATCTATTCATTAGACACAATACATCCAGGAGGCTTGAATAACAACATAGAGTGGACAGCATGCATTTGAACATGGCCCATACTATACCCAGAAAATAGGATATAAGGATAGAAATGTTAACTTTAACATAAACTTATGGAAGGATAAAATATATCGATTAAACTTATGGAAGGGTAAAATATACCGATTAAAACTGATGTATATACTTTCGATTTCCTTAAGTGAAGGGGTTGGTTAATCTCATCTATACCACCTGGTAGAATATGCTGGAGACTATGGAACATTATAAGATTTCAATAAAGATTGAGCAACCACTTAATTTCGATCGTTGTGTTCTCCTTATGATAGGAACACACAACGTAGTCTATAAAGTTTGAGAGGTTGCCATATATAGTTAAGGGGAATAAGATGAATTAATTATAAATGAATGATGATAACATAATTAGAGCCTTTTTAGGATCACGACATTAACGAAGGAAAAGGTGAAGATAGTCTTCCCTTTAAAAACAGAGGTATACCTGCAGTCCGCATGCGCGGCGTCTCTCCAATTTAGAAATTTTAACGTTGAGACGCGGGCAGCAACAACTATAGTGAGTAGAAGTGACTTTTAACAAATTTTGCTTGGGAACAACGATATTAGAAAGCAAATGGTGATAGGAAGATAATTTGTGAAACTGTATGTGTATCTGTTTTACTTTTTAGACACTAAGAAGAATCTCCTGATGAAAGTAATATACTGAAACGCTTTAAAGACGCTGCAGTTGAGCGTCGGGAATTGCTTCTATCAGTGTTTCACAAGTTTGGCAGAATTAAAACCTTTTTAAAAGAAATATAGAAGAGTTAAAGTATCAAAGAAGATATTTTAGGAAGAAGAGATGTTTGATGACAAGTGTGGATAATCATGATATTCTTGAATGATATGTTTTAAGATTAAAGAAGATATTTGAGAAGAAACTTTAGTCCACTCTGTTTTAAAGATAGAAATTATCTAAGACCATCACATGAAGCTAATATGGTTCACCACTACCAATTGAAGATAACATTGAACGTATGAATTTTGATATAGTGCTATACAAACGTTCAGGAAGCAACTCCCAATTATAGACGAAGGTCTGATTCTGACATGAGGGAATAGGACCTCGGGGACCTGGGTGCGGAGTCCTCTACTCGACACTGGGGATGAGAAGGAGTGCCCCCCCCCCCCCCCTCAAGCAACCTCAGAGGGAGCTGTTGACATCAGAGTCAGGAGATCACACTGGTTTCCCTGATGTCATCGCCATCTGGGACTCCCCTTCCCAGGACCCGGCCTCAGAGCTCTCTAGGTTGGCACTGCTCTGGCAGAGCTGTCAGGCATCGAGGCCAGGATGCTTGTCCTAGACCCAGACCCCACTTTGCTGCGTTCATCAAGGCTTACAGGGGCAGGGTTGTCGGCATCCTTGACAAGACAGGACCGTCCTCACCCAGGACATCCCTGGAGGATGCCCCTCCCATCCTGGAGAGGTTGGCCCACTCTGTATTGACTCCATTGGGTGCAGCCACACCGGAATCCCGATGCTGGGTGTCAGATGCTGTGTCGGTCTGATGACCATGGGGTGCTAGCTGACTCCTCTGGTTCTGAGTCGGCGTGGGAGACAGATGAGGAGTCTCCTGACACCGTTCTCCACTGGAAATTCCCCTCTGACCCGTCCCCGCCACACAATCTTGGCTTTCTTGGAGTTTATATGGGAGATGTCCCAGGCATGCGCCTTTGTGGCAGTGCCAGAGGACGAGCTGTGTACAGAGGATCTCGATTCTCCATTACAAGGCTCTTCCCCAGGACGCACTGAGGATGCCCATGCCTCCATCCTGGAACGGCTGCTCTTCAGGATGTATGAGACCCCAGTGACTTTGCCAATTGTGAACTGTCTACTCAGTTTGCAGTATCGAGTTGGCCAGAGCCCCATCTTCCAGAAAACACGGCTGCCACAACTCCATGGTCGTGAATTCTGCTTTGCGTCACATTATAAGCCAGAAGACTCATTCCTTGGTGCCTCCCAGTAGGGAGGCACACACCCCATGGATGCCTTTGTCAGAAAGAGGGAGGAGTGGCCTAGTTGTTGGGACACAGTAGCTAGGGCCGGAGGTTCAATTCCCACCTGGGGACAGAAATCTCAGGCTGGAGGGACTGGGGTTTCTAGTCCTATAGGCACTCCTTGTGGCCTTGGGCAAGCCACTTAACCCTCCATTGCCTCAGGTACGCATAGATTGTAAGCCCTTTGGGGACAGGGGACTGTATCCAGTACCTGTTTGCAGTGAATACATAATGTAAACTGCTTTGATTGAAGGATAAGGCTGTATAGAAAACGTGTTAAATAAAATAAAGCGTTTCCAGGGCTCCAAGCTCACAACCCGGATCCAGGCATAACTGCTGTACATGGAAATTGCTGGTTTCTCTGGGTTAGTAGGCAACCTCTTGAGTCTTCAGGTCCCTGGTGTCATTAGTCAGGAAGTGCTCCAAGATCCAAACTCGGACAGCCTTTGACTGTTTTGAGTCGATGGCTTGGGTAACTGGGGTGGGCATTACTGCCCGATGCCTTGCCTGGCTACAGTCTTCCACCTTGGAGCAGTTAGCTGATGCCCCGTGCTAAAGGGAAAATCTCTTCTGCAAACCCATGATAGAGAAGGCCGACAAGCTGGAGAAGGAATTCATGACCAGAACCAGGCTGTCCAAGAAAGTGTCTGAACCTTCCATAAAGAAGGCTTTGGCGAAAAGGTCCTTTCACCTGAAGACCAAGAAGGCTTATGGAAACTACCCCATGTTTCAGGCCTAAAATGCTGCCCTGCAGGGGCAGCAGGCCAAGGGCCAGGGGCATGGCCCCCAAACCAAGGGCCAGGGCCCAAACCAAGGGCCAGGGGCAAAGGCCCCCAAACCACAAACAGCGCCTCAGCCATAGCCTGTGGAGGGGAGTTGGATTTGACTCCTTGGGCATAGCCTCCCTTCCCGAGGAGGTGCAGGGCCCAGGGTTCACAGGAGGACAGCTGGTCCATTTCCCAAGCATTACCACAGATGCTTGGGTGTTGCAGGTGGTCCAAGAAGGTTCTCTCCTCCACTCTGCCCAGCTGCCTCCTCCCTTCTTCCCGGGGAATTACCTATGGACTTCTGTTAACAGAGCTCCAGGGTTTACTCGAAGATCAAGCAGTGGAGCCCATCCCCCTGCCACTGCAGGGCAGGGAGTTCTACTCCTGCTTCTTCCTTGTCCCCAAAAAGACTGGGACCTAAACTGCTTCCCGGTCAAGGAAAAGTTCAAGATGGTATCCCTTAGAACCTTGCTGCCCTACCTCCTGCAGGGAGATTGGCTATGTTCCTTGGATCTCAAAGATACCTACACCCACATCCTGATCCACCCAAGGCACCATCAGTACCTCTGGTACTGTTGTCCACTGATGACAAACCGGGTACTCCCCTTCGGCCTCACCTTGGCTCCCAGGATATTCACAAAATGCCTGGCAGTCGTTACCACTCATCTCAGACTCTTGGAGGTGTTTGTCTTCCTGTATCTAGACGACTGGCTCATTTGAGCCACCATGCTGGGGGGGGGGGGGGGGGCGCAGTGCAATGTACCATCAGGCTGCTCCAGAGCTTGGGCTTTGTAGTGAACTACCCAAAGTCTCACTTCCTGACCCACCCAGCAACTGGAGTTCATCAGTGCCCTACTCAATTCCACTCAAGTGAGGGAGTTCCTGCCTCTCGACCGAGCTCATACCCTATCAGCCTGGCCCAGGCGGTTCAAGGTGGCCCAGTGGTGACGGCCAGTCAAATGCTCTGTCTCCTGGGGCACATGACCTCCACTGTCCATGTCCCGTTTGCTGGCCTCCATATGAGGCAGACGCAGTGGAAGCTCAGTGCCCATTGTGTGCAAGTGTCTGGTCATCTGGAGGATTGTATCCTGGTAACGCCAGCCCTGGCAACCTCCCTCGCCTGGTGGCAGGACCCCTTCAATCTCAGAGCAGGCCTGCCCTTCCAGGCTCCTCCAGCATGCCGCATCCTAACAGATGTGTCCAAGCTGGGATGGGGGGCCCACTTTGATCATTTGCAGTCATAGGGTCCATGGTCACCAGAGGAGAGTGCCTCACAGATCAACCTCCTAGAACTCTGCGCTGTCTTTCAGGATTATCTGGAAGGCAGGTGGTCCAGGTCCAGACAGACAACCAGGTGGCGATGTACTATATCAACAAGCAATGGCACACTGGGTGGTACCACCTCTGCTGGGAGTCGGTATGCCTCTAGAACTTCGCGACAGGGAAGAACATTTCCATCAGGGTGGTATACTTGCTGGACCAGGACAACATGCTAGCCAACCGCCTGAGCTATGTTCTCCAGCCCCACAGGTGGAAACTGAACCCGGCCATGCTGATGGAGGTTTTCCCATACTGGGGGACTCCATAAATCGACCTGTCTGCCAGTCTAGACAATGTACAGCTTCTACATCTCTGCTCCCAGAGACAGGCACCCACCGCCTCTTGTCCCCAGGCCATTCTCTTCCCCTATTTCTTTATGCATCCCAGCCCAGGCCACTGGTGATGTGGGCCCTCCTCAGGATCCAAGTGGAAACGGCCTCTGACATTTTTATTGCACCCAGGTAGCCAAGCAACCCTGGTTCCCCCTACTTCTGCTGCTGTCCCGCAGAGTTCCACTCCCACTAGGGAATGCCTTGGACCTGCTCTCTCAGGATGGGATCCTGCTGCATCCCATCCTCCAGTCCCTGGCTCTGATGTCCTGGAGATTAAGTCTGGTTATTTTTTTACATGTATTTGTAATACTCAGCTTTTGTAACAATGAAATGTGGCTTTTGCTATTGGATATGTGCTAAACTTTAATGGTTTACTGTAGCAACTTCTGAATCTTTTAGATTGTGACACCTTGCTAGGGAAAACAAAGGTTGTGAATTAAATGAAATTGGTCAAATAACGTTTTTTGCTTTCAAATATTTTACAGCTTTTAAGGCCCAGAGAAAAAAAATTGGGATTAGGTATGTATTGTACTAATTTATTCTCTTCCTATAAGCAAATTCTGAACGACTGTAATATTTATGGCTCTGGTCAGCTTCATACATGGGAGCCATAAGAGTTTTCAATTGCATAATATTTAGTGATCAACAGAAATCCATGCTTGTTCTTGGTTGGGGTTTTTTAACTGATAGGTATCTAGGAAGTTCAGGCATTGAACGTGATAATGTATTATCTCGATGTTAAGACTCGGGAAATGCACATAGCACCTAAGGGCAGGTTTACGAAAGCTTATGCCAGCATTGTGCATTTGCGGCATGACGTTAGTGCAGAGGTCGGTGCTAATCTCTGGGTGTGTGCATCGCCCTACCATTAGCACACAGCACGCTCATGGTACTCTGCTAACTGGCACGCGGGTACACCTAACTCCACTCATTAAGATGGTAAGGTTCATGCATGCTAACGCTTAGCGTGCACCCAAAATGCCCGCAAACAATGATGTGCTGGCTCCAGAGTTGGTTTAAGGGGTTGGTGCCCTAGGCAAACCTTAAGCTTTATTACCTCCCCCCCACACACACACCTTCCCCTTGACTGTCAAAATCTGTTTAGTTTTGAATGCCCCGCTCGTTGCCGACGCACACAATTTTCCATTCCTAGGCGACCACCTAGTTTGCCCAATAAATGGGCTGGCCTGTGTGCTGCCAAACACCCGCACTATGCCCTTAACCCGCCCAGTCTCTACCCAATCACATGCTAACCAGTTGGCTTGAGATTTTTAGTGCTGCGTGTTTAGCGTGTGGCAAACCCTGCAATAATAGCACATGTTAGTAAATGAGGAGGAATATTTAGTGAGGGGCATGCTACTAATGTGCAGTAAGCTTTTGCACTTCACATGTTACCATATGTTTTTTATGCCTACATGCAAAGCCAATGTGCTGTTCGTGGTGTGCCTGGCATCTGCCCTGCAGACACTTACCACATGGTCCTATATTACTAATACTACTACTGATCATTTGTATAGCGCTACAAGGCATACACAGAGCAGTACAGACACAAGTTAAAGACGGTCCCTGCTCATCAGAGCTTAGAATCTAGTCAAGGTAGACACAAACAGCTGGGGACAAGCATATGTCTAGGGGAATGGTAAGGAAACATAGTTGGAGAGCAGGAGACTACGCGGATCAGGATCGAGAAGCAGCCTCAAAGAAGTGAGTTTTCAGCCTGGATTTGAAAAGGGCCAGAGACGAAGCCCAACATACAGACTCAGGTGGTTTGTTCCAGGCATAAGGAGCAGCAAGGTGGAAGGATCGAAGTTTGTAGTTGGCAGTAGAAGAGAAGGGCACAGATAGAAGCGATCTGGCAGAACTCGAGGAGGGTTGCAGGGAGAGAGAAGAGGAAAGGTAGTGAGGAGCAGCAGAATGCATGCACCGGTGCTGTCTCCAGAGGCATGTAACACAGGCCCCAATGCTTGCAAAAAAAAAAAGTCCTAGAGGTTTTACAACCCAGTCTCCCAATTGCTTCCCCTTCCCACCAGATCAGCCCCTGCTATCATTAATCCCCTGATACTCCACTCCCAGGTATCCCTTGTAGACCGAGGTGACAGTGGTCTTCCTCTACTCCCGACACATGGCAGTAGTCTTGTGGTACCACTGTTAGAGGTCAATTTTCCATAAGAGCAGTCGCCCTTGAGATGGCATTAAGTGTAGCCATCCTGTCGGCAGTACTGACAGCACACGATAGGGCATAGCCAGCTAATGTGCTATGCCCTATTTCCACCCATAACCTGCCCAATTCATGCTCCAAACCATGCTAAGCACAGCTGCTTATACCATGGCTACTGCATGGTAGAAAATAAATGCCCCTAAATCTTTTTTTCCATATTGTGTATATGGGCAAAAGCTTAGTAAATAATTCTCAAAGACTGTAAAAGAATTACTTGTATTTTGCTAAAGTGCAATGTAATCTGAAATGCGTGGCCTGAGAGCTTGACATTCTTATGATTTTGGCTTGTTTGAGCATATGACTTTGTAATATGTTTTGATTTTTTTGTTAATTAGGTTTGATGTTTTTTTTGTAGTATCTTTAAGCTGTAATTGCTGCTGTGTACAGAAGTAAACTGCACCATTCACTACTCTGTAGATTCTTGGGAGGGGAGGGTATATCAGCTAAAAATAAATAAATCTCTTTTCCTGGAAAGTAAGAAAATGGGAGAGTGGACAAAGTATTGGCTGGGTTATTTTTGTTTGTCAAGATAGGGAGGGCTGGGCCTTTTTATTTTTTTTTGGGGGGGGGGGGTAGGTGGCTACTTCTGATTGGACAGCATATAAAGCCAAGAAAACCCATACAACTGCTGGTACCTCAGCCCTGTGGGCCCTTTAGTTGTTATGTAACCATTAGTAGAGGAGTAGCCTAATGGTTAGAACACTGGCTTGGTAACCAAGAGACCAGGCTTAGATTCCCACTAGCACTCCTTGTGGCCTTGGGCTAGTCACTTAACCCTCCATTGCCTCGGAAGAAAGGCCTGGCAATCTACTTCCGGGCATACTGCCAAGAAAACCAAGGAGCTGCTGGGGTGCCAGGAGTCACTGACTTGAAGGCACACATTGCAATGCATTGTAACCATCAGCCATCTGTTTTAAACTAGTGGTGTCAGTTAATTTTAGAATTGTTGTTATGCAGGAACTAGTGGCAAAGTAAGAACTTTAAAAATCACTTTAATATGCTACAATATGAAATGTGGCCTTAATTTCTTTGTAGAAAGAAAAGTACATCAAATAATTTGTTTATAATAAACACCAAACCGTCCTAGATAGGGGTTTTAACTTATCTTACAAGATAAGCAGATTATGACATGGTGCTTTTGGATATATTGGTTTGGATCCTATTCGGGTCTGGTGGAATTAAGCAGGAAGATAGATAGCGGCTGTTAAGCCCACGCATCTTCAGCCTCTCTCTCTTCTCGTGCATTTTGCCATCAGTTGATGTGAGAGCGTGACAAGAGAAGAGGGAATCTTATGAGCTTACTGACCATTTTCTTGCTTCCAAGTTGGTTTAAGAAGAACATTTTCAGGGCTGGACACTTCCAAGGTGCATGCTCCTGCTCCTGTTTGGGCCCACATTCTGAATTGCAGTAGCCTAGTGCTGGTCTGGCACGTTCCCCCTTACTGGCCCAGAATGAGGCAAAATGCTTGCATTTATTGCTGGTCTTTATCTGCCACGGGTATCCTTTCTACCCCTGTGAGGCTGCTGTAGAGTGAGGTCTGCAGCATGGAGGGGACAACCTGAGCTCCGGCAGCTGCTTCCTGCCCTTCCCCTACTCTCATAGGGGGAAGGGGACAAGTCCATATACAGACAGCATTCTGATTTCTTCATTATGGGGTTGTATGGAGGTAAGATGAGGGAGAGACAGGAGAACAGAAGAGAGAGATGATCCAGGGGGCAGGAAGAGGCACACACGAAGGCAAATAAAAATAAGAAGCAGCATCCCTGGTTTAGAGATGCCAAATGGGGCTAGTTCTCGGGATTTCCACAGTGTATATGCATGTTTTTGATTCGGGATCCTGCATAATTTGGCTATCCTGAATTCCAGACTTTCTTGCAGCACTCCTGGCTGAAATCCGTCGTCCCCGCCTAGCTCCTACAACCAATTGGGATTGTCTATTCTTTTCCCAGCCATAGCTGTTTTTTTTTTCTTAAATTTGGGTGGCGTCACTGTTTTTATGCCACAACCCGTTCTAAAATTCACTTCAGTGTAAATGTTACTGTTTTCGTTTCTCCTCATTGAAGCAGACTGGCTAATAACAGTTTTAGTTTATTTGATGTACCGCCTATGGCTGAGGCATCTAGGCGGCTAAGAAACTAAAATCAATAGAAGAAAATATAATATAATACAATACAATAAAAGAAATAGTAAGGAGATGAGCAACAAGAGAGGATGCCCCTCTTGGGCTCTTTCCCCTTTCTATCTTTTCTCTGCTCTTTCCTATCCTATCGTTTTTTGGCGTTCTTTTCTGGCTTTGTTTCCAGTAGCCTGCTTTTTGTATTGTGCTTCGGCCTGGGCGGTTCATCAAATTGTGCAAATAAAGATAAAGGAGAGAATGGGGAAGGGAGTGAGTGCCGTATAACAGAAGACGCAGAAGGAAGGGAGCGCATGAGACAAGTCAATGACCCGAGCCCGCCAGTCAGCTGAGGAGCAATCGACCGAGGGGTCGGGAGGAAGCCGCTGAAGGAAAGGCAAGGACAAAGAAATGGGCCTTCAGTGGAACAGTTTTTAGCCAATAGTTTCACCACAGGTTTCGCTTCTTAGGAACTAACTGATTTATGCCTTCGTTCTAGGAACAGCCTATATCCACGGCATGCAGCATGCAACAGGAAACTTCATCATTATAATGGATGCCGATCTTTCCCATCATGTGAGCACTGCCTAATATATTCTGGTTTTATTTTCCATAAGTGCTATTAATGGCCATTTTTAATTTTCCTCCATTTCATTTTAGCCAAAGTTTATTCCAGAGTTCATCAGGTATGTATAATTCATAGTATCTACGCTGTTAATTAGATGACTGTAGCTGGAGTAAGCCAAAGGAACTGACACCTAAGACCTGGGGTTGGCAACCTCCATTCTCAGTTTATTTTACAGAAGAATCAAAATATTTAGATTATCTGTATCCTTAGGCCAAAGCACCCCCATGGTTAAAAATACTGAGTCATCTGAGTGTTAAATTATGACTAGAAAAGTACTGGTTGTCAGCTGACTTAATTTGGGCTAATCAGAAAGATATACCAAGCCTATGCCACATTTTAATTTAGCAAATCAAAACTTCAAATTTCTCAAAACATCAAATTTCTTTTTGCTATTAGGAAACTCAAACATAGATAAGTTTCCAATATCTTAACTCATTTTAAAAAAATGCATACAGATTAAGTAAAAGGACTTCAACTTATATTTAACTGTTCATTTTATTGATAAAGAATCTCACAACATTCTCAATTTTCAATTCCGCTTTCATCCCCCTTCCCCTGCCCCTGCCCCAAAAAGACCAAGGCTGCCACAAAGTCCTCCTCACTCCTGAGGTGCGTTGTTCTATGCTTCCCCCAGTGGGTGCATCAAACAACCAACTGGGCAGCCACAAAAGATTTAGAAACGAAAAACAAGAAAAGCCTTCCTTTTCGTCCGACCTCTGGTAGTCATCCCCCACCAGCAGCTTGGAGACTGACTGTCATCTTTTGATGACATCAGTGTACTTAGGCAGCTGGCACTACCTCCCAGCCCCCCAGTAAGCTTGGTCTCCAAGCAGCTGGAGCAGGCAATCCCAGAGTTCTGGACTCACTGAAGGGGCAACTAAGGAGCTTTTTTATTTTCCTAACTGATTGTGGGGGCATTCTTGCAGGCATCCTCAGTCCTAGTAGACTTGGACTACAAAGGGGGTATTTCGAGTGAGCAATAAAACTTAAATCATTAGGGCAGCAATCTGAGCAGTCTCTCTCTCTCTCTCTCTAATAGAGCAGGCGGCTTGCCTGTCCCTCTAGAGCAGCTGCAGTGGCTTCTGAACCAGTTATTGGATGACGCGACACTATTAAAGATGAGGCCCATCACTTTGCAGCTCTCCAGTCAGGATCCCACCTCTGTGCTGAAGCCAGTAAGTAGGGCTGAGCATGAGGCAGGGAGCGAGAGGGGTACCGTGTGCATGTGCCGACGAAGGAATCTTTAAGCACGGGAGCATTTACTTTTCGGTTTCGCAGCTCAGGCTGAATGCCTGTAACCGCGTGTTCCTCGGCACCATTATAAATGGCAAACTGTGCATGGTCAAAGGGGGGTGTGGCCTAATCGGATGTTGTGATTTGCTTTTATTTTGGAATCTGCTTCTCCTAGCCATCTGCAGTTGTTAAAGATAGAGGAGAAGGAAAAATGCTGTTATATTCAGTTATTAGACACCGGCAGGAGTATTGGAAGAGGCACCAGGGGCCTTCTCTCCCCACCGCCTGTGGCAAGAGCGCCGAACCGGATGGAAGGAGGGGCTGGTTCCATGCCACAAGTGTTGGCGTGGTAGAGCAGGGAGCACATCTCTTCCAGACCATCAACGTCTCCTGAGCCCCCCCCCCCCAGTTCATCGTCCTCATGCACGGGGCGTTCTGCATGAAACAGGGGAAATACGCCCCTTCCCCCGTGCCAAAACAAGTTAAAAAGAGAGTGGCTGCTGAAATCATATTGGAATCCACACCAGGTGATGAGCCAGCCTCTAGCAGGCGTCACCTTGACTGTAACCTGTGCGAAGAGATGGGCTTCCTTTACTCAGCTGATCCGGGGAATTTAGACATGGAAGCGGACCTTGGCACTGAGCCAGAGGAGCTAGAAGAAAGTGAAATCCCGCAGAGGAGGAGTCTCTCATCGTCTGCAGGAAGGAGTTGGCAACACTCATCACCCATTGGCTGAAAATGCTTAATTCCTTTTCATCCCTCTAGTCCAGTCCCGGAACCATAGAGTTTAGAATCTCCTCCAGCAGCTTTGGAGACTGAAAGATGTCATCGCTTTGATGTCACTGGTATAAATAGGCAAGGACCGCCCCCTTCTACCAGTACTTTCAGTCTCCAAGCAGCTAGGAGATTCTGAACCCGGGGCTGGGCTCAGTGGACGCAAATAAGCAGAGCTTTATTTTTAAATTTGGGAAGTTGGCTTTTCCCTTTAGTTAGTTTTTTGATTTCTGTTTTTTGTTCGAGGTCCAGTGCTGTGGCTAGAGGAGTTCCTGTGTCGTCTGGGGACCTTTCTCTCCTCTCCTTCTTCTCCTGTCTCTCTTCCCCCCCCCCCCCCTCCCCTCCCCTCCTCCTCTATTTCTATAGATTTATTTTTTCCCCAGCATTTAAACGAGCACGTGGGGACAGTCGGGTAGAGTTTGGCCTCCCTGCTCCCGAACCCGCAACAGAAGGGTGAGGAGCAGGTAGAAGGTGGAAGAACTGCCGCAGCACTTGTAAGGCGACGGGAGAGCCAGAGCTCAGCAGGCTCTGCTCTGCTCTGCTCAGTGGCAGGTCGCCGGGGCTGAAGCCATGATAAGGCTGTGCTCCGGTGTCAGAGTGCTTCCCCACCCTCCTCCCCCCTTCTCCGGGTCATCGGCAGCGGCAGTGAGTCCGGTAAGCAGCGAGCAGCACATGTTAGTTGTTCACAGTGCAGAGAAGGACTAAAGAAGAGGCTTCGCGGCGGCATGCGGGTGTCCAGGAAGCTCGGAGGGAGGCCGCGTGTTGTCGGGCGGGAAGCTTGACAGCGGCCATCTTGGCAGCCGCGTTTTCAGCACTCAGACTTAATTTAGTTGATCGGCAGCTCCTTGAGCTTCGTTTTAGGCTCCAGTTACCTAGGTGGGTCTAGTTAGCTGGGTGTGCAGTAGTTGTGGTTAAAAAAATATATATATATCTGCAAGTAATATTTTTAAATAACGCTGTCTTCAGGGTGAAGGGGCTCTGCCCTTTCTGGTTTCAGAACAGCTAGCGGCTTTGCTCTGCGGAGGATGCCGGCTAAACCTCGCTGTCTGGTCTGTGGGGTGAGACGCAGCGAAGTGTTGGAGTCAGGAATTTGTAGAGGCTGCTCCTTGGAAGCAGAGGTGATGGATAAGGCTCTGGGGGGACCTGCTGGGGATCAGGGAGCGGGTCCTTCAGAAGCGGGGGAGTCCGGGTCCCCTTCCTTGGTTCCCGCGGGGCCGTCCGCAGCTGAGAGCGCTTCTCCGGCAGCGGAAGGGAGCCAGGGAGGGGGTGCTCTAGGGATTCCTGCAGCGGGCGTTTGCGTTGCTTCAACCCGGGTTAGGAACTCAGTCTCTGGCTCCTGCGGGTCAGAAGCGAGCAGGGTCGGGGGAGCCTCTGGGGGAGGAGGCAATTCCAGCCAAAAGGAGTAAGGAGGCAGTAGACGAGAGTCCGTCGTCCAGGCTGGAAGAGGAGTTGGAGGATGTGCAGATGGAGGAGGCCTCCGATGAGTAGTTAGAAGAAGGGGAGTTGCCGGACTCGGAAGAGCAGAGTAGAGTGGTCCGGGTGTTTCGTCGGGAAGAGTTGCCTGCCTTGATTGCGGAGACTCAAGATGTTGAATATGCCGTCGGTGGCGCCAGTATCAGAAGAGGCGTTGGAGGATTCACTGTTGCAGGCAGTGAGGACGTCCCAGCGCGTATTCCCCGTTCATAGAGTCTTTAGGAACATGATCCAGGAGGAATGGGACTTGCCGGAGTCGGCGCTGAGGGGTTCCGGGGCCTTGACCCGGCTGTATCTGCTTTGTGACCAGGATAGGGAGCTTTTTCGCTCTCCTAAGGTAGATGCGGCAGTGTCGGCGGTCACTAAGAAGACCACAATTCTGGTTGAGGGTGCCGCAGCGTTAAAGGATGTACAAGACAGGAAGTTGGATACCTTTATTGAAGCAGGTGTTCGATGTGTGTGCCCTCTCCTTGCAGGCCTCGATAGCGGAGGCGTGGGTGACGAGAGGCTGCTTGAGATGATTGCAGGGTGATCAGTTGGAGGGGCAGACAGATGAAGTTGCGCGGCTGGAGTCGGGCACAGCTTATCTATCGGACATTCACTACGATCTCATTCGGGGGCTGGCTAAGAGTATGGTGTCGGTAGTGGCGGATCGCCGGTATCTCTGGTTACATAACTGGTCGGCGGACGGTTCTTCAAAGGCGCGTCTTAGCAAGCTTCCGTTTAGGGGAAGCTTCTGTTTGGGGAGGATTTGGAAAAGTTGGTCAAAGATCTCAGGGAGTCCAAGGGGGGGCGGCTCCCGGAAGATAAACCCAAGCAGGGCCGAGGTACTATGGGGTCCCGGGGGGTCCCGAGAGACTTTCGTAGGTTTCGGTCCTCTCGTTTTAGCCAGTCTCAGAGGGGAAGGTTTCCCTTCCGTGGACAGGGGTTTCGAGGTTTCCGGGGGGCAGGCAGAGGTTTTGTGCCCTTCCAGTCCTCTACTCTTAAAAAGCCCCAATGAGATAAGGCAGACCCAGGTGGCGGTGGTGCCCGTGGGAGGTCGATTGTGGGAGTTTTACCTTGCCTGGGTCCAAATTACTTCAGACCAGTGGGTGTTGGAAGTCATTCGAGAAGGCTATGTTCTAGAGCTCCATCGGCCCGTGTTAGACTCCTTTGTCCAATCCCCGTGCAGAGCTCCGCGAAAGTTCCGGGCAGTCGCAGAAATGCTACGGCGTCTGCGGCAGCTCCGGGCGGTAGTGCCCGTTCCGGCGGACCAGTACGGCTGCGGTCGATACTCCATCTATTTTGTAGTCCCAAAGAAGGAAGGCACGTTTCGGCCAATTTTGGATTTAAAGAAGTTGAATCGGTGTCTTCGAGTAACCCATTTCCAGATGGAAACTTTGCGCTCCGTCATTGCGGCGGTCAGAGCGGGAGAATTTCTGACGTCGTTGGACCTCACTGAGGCGTATCTCCATATCCCGGTGCGGTGGGAGCATCAAAGATTTCTGAGGTTTGCGGTTCCGATGGGGCATTTTCAGTTCCAAGCCTTGCCCTTCGGATTGGCGACAGCTCCTCAGACGTTCACCAAGATCATGGTGGTAGTGGCGGCGGCGCTCCGCAAGGAAGGGAGTCTGGTTCATCCTTACTTGGACGATTGGTTGATTCGAGCAAAGTCAAGGGAGGAGAGCGTCGCGGCCACCGCCAGAGTGGTGCAGTTGTTGGAAAGCCTGGGCTGGGTGGTCAACTTGGCAAAGAACAGGTTGGCTCCTTCGCAGTCTCTGGAATACTTGGGGGTGCGCTTTGAGACAAAGTAAGGGGCGGTGTTTCTCCTGGGTCAGAAAGCGCAGGGATTGCGGGAGCTCGTGCAGAGGTTTCTGGCGCGCAAGGCTCCGACGGCGTGGCAGTACCTGCAATTGCTCGGAACGATGGCAGCCACGATTGAAGTAGTTCAGTGGGCCAGGTCCCATATGAGGCTGTTACAGAGCGCTCTTCTCAGGCGTTGGTCCCATCAGAGGGATGCCTTGTCTCAGCGGCTGGTTTGCCCCCTGGAGATGCGTCAGGAGCTTCTTTGGTGGTTGCGACCCGAAAGCCTGGGGGCAGGCATGCCTCTAGAGCCTCCATCCTGGAGACTGGTAATGACGGATGCAAGTCTCGTGGGCTGGGGAGCGCATTGCGAAGGAAGATTGGCCGAGGGGCAATGGTCGTTGGAGGAACAGGAGTGGTCCATAAACAGGTTAGAGATGAGAGCAGTGTTTTTGGCTCTTCAGGAGTTTCAGGAGTATCTGCGCCAAGAAGCGGTACGGGTGCTCTCCGACAATGCGACAACGGTGGCCTATATCAATCGCCAGGGGGGCACGGGCAGTGCGTCGCTGGAGGCAGAGGCGTGTCAGCTGTTGTATTGGGCCGAACAGCATTTAAGGGCGTTGTTGGCACAGCACGTGGCTGGAGTGGACAATGTCGAGGCAGATTTTCTAGTCGCCGCAGAGTGGATCCGGGGGAGTGAGGGCTTCATCCGGACGTATTTGCAATGATAGTGCGGCGCTGGGGGATCCCGATAATGGATCTGATGGCGAGCTTTGAGTCGGTGAAGGTGGCGCGGTTCTTCAGCAGGCGAAGAGAACGTATGTCGGAGGGTCTCGATGCGTTGGCACAGAGGTGGCCGGTGGAGGGGCTTCTCTATGTGTTTCCGCCTTGGGCTCTCATAGGCAAGGTGGTGCAGCGTATAGAAAAGCACCACGGCTTGGTGGTTCTGGTAGCACCCAACTGGCCCAGAAGACCGTGGTATGCAGATTTGGTGCGGCTGCTCGTGGACAGCCCATGGAGGCTTCCTCTGCGGAAGGATCTGTTGCTTCAGGGGCAGTTGCGCATACCTCAGTTGGATTGATTCTCGCTTACAGCATGGCTCTTGAAAGGGCTAGGCTGACTGCCAAGGGTTACTCAGCAGTGGTAATATCTACCTTGCTGAAGTCGCGAAGACGGTCTACTTCGTTGGCGTACATACAAGTATGGTGTGTGTTTGAAGCTTGGTGTGTGGAGCGGAATCTGCGGCCTTTGGGGGTCTCGGTGCCGCAAGTACTGTCGTTTTTGCAGGATGGGGTAGAGAAGGGTCTGGTAGCTAGTTCTTGTGGGTGCAGGTGGCAGCCATCTCCTGTTTCCAGGGTAAGATTCAAGGTCAGATGTTAGGGGCGCACAGCGATATTCGGTGGTTTTTGCATGCCGTTCTGCTGCTGCGGTGGCCTCCGAGACGAAGTTCCGTTCCTCCGTGGGATCTGAATTTAATGTTAGAGGCTTTGATCAGGGCACCGTTTGAGCCGTTGGGCAAGGCCTCGCTGAAGGATTTGACGTTGAAGGCGGTTTTCCTGGTGGCTATTTGTTCCGCTAGAAGGATTTCTGAGTTGCAAGCTCTGTCTTGTAAGGAGCCTTATTTGTCCTTCGGGCACAAGGTGGTATTGTGGACAGTGCCTGCTTTCTTACCGAAGGTAGTTTCGGGTTTCATGTTAACCAGATGGTGTCGCTGCCCGTGTTTTTTGAAGAGCAGGCGGATAAGTCAGGAGGCAGGTTGCATCTCCTGGATGTTAGGCGTGTACTTAAAGTATCTCCGTAGAACGGCTCCTTTCCGGAAGTCGGACAGGTTATTTGTTGCTTTTGGCGGCCCGCGGAAAGGAGAGGCGGCGGCAAAATCGTCTATTTCTCGGTGGCTGAAAGAGACTATTGCTTCGGCGTACCTTCTGAAGGGTAAGGTCATACCAGAGGGCCTTCGGGCGCATTCGACTAGGGCGCAAGTGGCGTCTTGGGCGGAGTTCAGTTTGGTGCCGATCGTGGACATTTGTAGGACGGCGACTTGGTCGTTGTTGCATTCCTTTGCTAAGCACTACAGGCTTGCTGTACAGGCAAGGGGGGATGGGCGTTTTGGCTCAGCGGTGCTTCAGGCTGGGCTTGCAGGTCCCTCCCGTTGATATTCACTGCTCTTACATCCTCTATGGTTCCGGGACTGGACTAGAGGGACAAAAAGGAAGAGGAAATTAGACTTGCCTGCTAATTGTTCCTTAACTCTAGTCCAGTCCCGGATCCCTCCCAGTAGTGTAAGGAGCGTTCAGCCTGAAGTGTGTGTGTGTGGCACGGTGGGAACCTTTTTTCACAGCACTGTTCAAGGAGCTCTGGGGTGAGTTTTTTCTGTCTCCGAAGAGCTCTGTTTCCCTGGAGTTCTTCAGGGAACTTAAGATGGTTAATATAGGTCAGTAGTTTAGACTTTTCTCTTTTTCATTGTTTATTATTCCATATTTTGTTTAACTACTTATTTGTTGCTCTGCTGAGTCTGCTTTGTCAATAGGTAGTGGTGGAAGGGGGCAGTCCTTGCCAATTTATTTATTTATTTTTATTTATTTACATTCTCTTATATACCGCGCTATTCTGCATCAGTGTGGGTTTACATTGAACAAACTGAAATTACATTTAACAGGGCATTATAACTTGGAGATAACTATTTTACAGGGAACATGGGCTATGGAGGGTTAAGTGGCTTGCCCAAGACCACAAGGAGCACCTGTGGGACTAGAAACCCCAGTCCTTCCGGCCCAAGGTTGCTGTCCTCTAGTGGGATTTGAACCCCCGACCTTCCGGCCTGAAGTACCTTGCCCCAACCACTAGGCTGCTACTCCACTCCTTTTATACCAGTGACATCAAAGCGATAACATCTTTCAGTCTCCAAAGCTGCTGGAGGAGATTCTAAACTCTATGGTTCCGGGACTGGACTAGAGTTCCTTAAGGAACAACAATTAGCAGGTAAGTCTAATTTCCTCTTTGCTGGCAGGAGGGCAACAGGAAGAGGATGCGCTGGAAGACCCATTTTTTCAATCGCAGAAGGTTTTTCCCTTACATTGTGTGAATAAACAGATGATCCAGGATGAGTAGGACCTCGCAGAGGCCAGTCTTAGAGGGACTAGGACCATGGCCTGTCTTTACCCGCTGCAGGAGCTGGAGCTTCTGCATTCCCCAAGCCACGGTGTTGGCTTTGACCAAGAAAATGAGCATCCCCAACGAGGGCAGTACTGCACTCAGGGAAGTTCAGGATAGAAAGTTGGATACCTTGTTAAAGCAGGCGTTTTTGATATTAATGCCTTGTCATTACAGGTGTCCTATTGAGCCAGATCTTGTCTACGATGGGTGCAGGGGATTCTGGAATGGATAGAGGAGTCCTTGGAGCCTTCAGCAGCAGCGACAAATCTCAAATCAGGGGCCACGTATCTGGGAGGGTGCCTTCTATGATCTCATCAGATGCCCCTTCTGGTGGTGGTGCGCGGCTATCTTTGGCTGCATAATTGGTTGGCTAATGTCTCCTCTAAATCATGGTTAAGTAAACTATCTTTCGAGGGTAGGCTCTTGTTCGGAGAGGCATTGGATAAGTTGGTGAAGGACTTAAGGGAGTCCAAGGAGGAGGGCGCCTCCCCGAGGACTAGCAGAAGCAGGGGCATTCCTCTGCATCGGCACAGGGTCAGGCCTGGGATTTTAGGCAATTCCATGCCATACATTTTGCACTATACCAGAGGGCATTTTCCCTCTTGCAGACAGGCCTTTCAGGGGTTTTGAGGAGTGGGATGAGCATATTACTCCGCCTCCTCTTCTCCTGCCCCAAAAAAGGCACATGAAGCAAGGCAGGCCCAGACAGAGGTGGAGTCCTTGGGAGGTCGGCTGCCTGATTTCTACCCTGCCTGGGTCCAGATCACATCCGACCAATGGGTCCTGGGGGTTATAAGGCAGGGCTATGTGCTAGAGTTCTCCAGACCCCTGGTTCCCTCCTTTGTATGGTTTCCATGCAAGGCTCGGGGCAAGGCCAAGGCAGTAGAAGACGCCCTCTGGTGGCTTATACAGTTGTGGGCCATGGTTCATGTACCCCAGGACCAGTGCAGAGGCAGTCGATACTCACATTTATTGTGTGGTGCCCAAAAAGGAAGGCTCTTTCCAGCCCATTCTTCATCTCAAGTAAGTGAACCAGTATCTGCAAGTGTCCCGTTTCCACATGGAGACACTTCGGTCTGTCATTATGACTGTGAGAAGGGGAGTTCCTCACCTCCCTCGACCTCGAAGGCCTATTTGCACATTCCCATCCGTCCGGAGCATCATCAGTTTCTCTGTTTTGCAGTACAGATGGGGCACTTCCAATTACAAACATTACCCTTCGGCCTGGCGACGGCCTTACGTACCTTCACCAAGGTGATGGTCATGGTGACAGCAACATTGCGCCAACAGGGAATATTGGTTCATCCTTACCTAAACAATTGGCTCATTTGGACAAAATCAAGGCAGGACAGCAAGCGAGCCACAGCAAGGGTTGTCTAATTTCTGCAAAGTCTCAGTTTGGGTCATCAACTTTGCCAAGACCTAGAATATCTAGGAGCCTGCTTCAACACACGCAACGGCAGCATGTTTCTGCTGGGGCAGAGAGTGCAAGCACTGCTTTGGCTGGTGCGACTGTCCTTTGAATGCAATCGCTAATGGCTTGGCATTATCTACAGGTGTTAGCAAGCATGGCAGCGACAATCAAGTTGGTCCTTTGGGCTCACGCCCATATGTGTCTGCTGCAGAGGGCGATGTTATGCCGATGGTCACCACAACAGCGCCCTCTTACCCAACCATTGCCCTGTCCAGTGCGCTCAAGTGGTGACTATGCCCAGAGAAGCTATCGGCCTGGATGCCCCTGGAGTCATCTCGCTGGGTACCGCGAACAACGGATGCCAGTCTCTCTGACTGGGGGGCTCATTGCAAGGGCCACACTGCTTAGGTCGGCGGATATTGAAGGAGAGCGGCTGTCCCATCAACCGGCTGGAAATGAGGACTTTCTGCAGGACTTTCACCTCATTATACAGAGAAAGGCGGTTCAGATCTTCTCAGATAATGCCACCACAGAGGCCTACATCAATTGGCAAGGGGGCACAGGAAGCATGTGCCTGGAAAGTGAAGCCAGTGCGCTGTTGGATTGGTCGGATAGCCATCTGCAAGCGATCTTGGCGTCGTGGGTACCGAAAATGTAACAGACAACTACTTAAGTCGCTTTCATCTGGACTCCGGGGAATGGATGCTCAACAATGCTGTCTTCTCACAGATAATTCAAAAGATGGGGCACTCCGATCATGGATCTCATAGCGACCTTTGCGTCGGCCAAGTCAAACTGATTCTTCAGCAGGAGGAGGGAGAGAATGTCAGAAGGCCTGGATGCTCTAGTGCAGCGCTGGCTCACAGAGGAGATACTCTGTCTCCCCCCCCCCCCCCTGTGGGTACTCAATGGGCACGTGGTGCAGTAAATTGAGGGGCACAGGGGGGTGAGTCATTCTCATTGCCCCCGATTTAGCGGAGGTACGCAGACCTGATCCGGCTGCTGGTGGAGTGGCTGTGGCGCCTGCTGCTGTAAGCCGACCTATTGTCCCAGGGGTCGGACTGAATGCCTCAAGTGGATTGATTCTCGCTTACGGCATGGCTCTTGAAAGGGCTAGGTTGAGGAGGCATGACTATTCAGCGCCATTAATTTTGACCTTATTGAAGGCCCACAGAAAGTAGTCTTCATTGTCATATATCCGAGTATGGTGCATTTTTGAGGCCTGGTGTGCAGAGCAGTAGCGCTGTCCTTTGTCTGCATCTGTGCCCACAGTCCAGCCTTGAAAAGGGTCTGGCCTGCCTGCAGTTCCTTATGGGTGCAGGTGGCAGCTATTGTTACTGCAGCAGGATCCAAGGGGTGTCCTTAGGGTCTCTTCCAAACATGGCATGTTTTCTAAGAGCGGTGAAGCAGGTCTGTCCATCGCTGCGGCCGGTAGTTCCTCAGGACCTCAATTTGTGTTATCAGTGATGGCGGAAGAGCCCTTTGGGCCTCTGGGGTCCTGCACTCTGAAGGACCTAACATTTAA
Organism: Ichthyophis bannanicus; assembly: GCA_033557465.1. Lineage (NCBI taxonomy): Eukaryota > Metazoa > Chordata > Amphibia > Gymnophiona > Ichthyophiidae > Ichthyophis > Ichthyophis bannanicus. Next base: position 108,216,525 of record CM066049.1, on the reverse strand, counting down.
AACTGTGTTCCTGGTTGCCATCTGTTCCACCAGGAGAATCTCAGAGCTCCAAGCGCTGTCATGTCAAGAGCCTTTTCTTTCCATCTCAAAGGAGAAAGTGGTACTGCGTCCAATTCCATCGTTTTTACCTAAAGTACTCTTGGTTTTTCATTTAAACCAGCTGATCACCCTGCCAGTGCTCTCCGGGGTATCGGAGGAAGCCTCAGATGCACAATTACACCTCCTGGATGTGTGGCAGGTGTTAGTGTTATTTGAAGAGGACAGCTAAGTTTCGGAAGTCAGATCGCTTGTTTGTCGTCTTTGGAGGATTTCATAAGGGGGCGGCACCTTCTAAGCCCTCCATTTCTAGATGGATTAAAGAGGCCATTGTATCTGCTTATCTGTTGCAGTGTACGTTAGTACCAGTAGGGTTCGAGCTCATTCGACCTGGACTCAGGTACTGGGAGATATTTGTAGGGCCAACAATGTGGTCATCACTCCATACCTTTTGTGAAGCATTATTGCCTGGATGGTGCAGGTGGCAGGGGACGCGAGGTTCAGTGCGGCAGTGAATTAGGCTGGGCTCACGTGTCCCTTCCGTTAGTACTCCTATGGTACATCCCAGAAGTCGGGACGGGACTAGACTGGAGGGATGATAAGGAAGGTGAAATTAGGCATTACTGCTAATTGGCTTTCCTTGAGTAACTCCAGTCTAGTCCCGGAACCCTACCTGATTCAGCAACCTAGTCAGGGTGGACCCTGGGTCTTAACAAGGTCGTCATTGCATGCGAGGTCTGGAGGGGTTTCCTTGAAGGAGGTAACGGTGCTATGGGCTCGGGAACCTTTTTCTTGTAGATCTGCAATTCTTTTGTTAAAAAAAGAAAATGATGAAAATATGTCACAACTCGGTATCACAACGTGAAAGTATCCTGCAATCTTTGACTGACTTATTAATTCTTACGTAGTATTCAAAACTGACTTCTAAAGTGGCAAGAGAGGCCTCAGAAAAACCGGGCAACCAATAACTGTTCATATACGGTCATTGAGAAATACCGCCCTCCATACATCAATGGCCCTCTACACAGCCACTAGCCAGTCTTAATTTCCAATTTTTTATCAATTTTTATAAATTGTATAGGAAATGGAGCTTAACTTAAAAGTATCCAGCTTCTGGTGTGTTTTTCCCATTCAGCTTCTGGTCTGTTTTTCTCGACGCTAGGCTGCGCGCTAGAAGAATGCGTTTCACCTCAGGCGGTTTCCTCAGGGGAATACAGAAGCACTACAAAGAAAATTGTCTAGTTAGTGCATACTTCCAAAAACAATATCAGATCAAAAACACTCCATGTTTCATCCAAGCAAAAAAAAACCACAATGTTTTTGCAAAAGCAATAGTGATGACAGAGGTCGTATCTGGCAGGCACTTGGAGGATTGATAGATAAGCTGCTTCTTTCTGGTGGAGGAGGGTCCCTGGTAGAGTTAGGGGGACAGGTTCTTGTTTAGGATCATATATCCTTGGTTCAAAGATTAACTAACTTGTTTGTTGCTCTTGTGAATTTGCTTTGTTAATAGGTTACTGGAGCTGGTAGGTGCTGCCAGCTGCCTGAGTACACTGATGTCACCAAAAGATGACATGCTCAGTTTCTAAGCTGCTGGTGGGGGTTGACTACCCAGAGGTCAGGATTGGATTGGACTGGACTGGAGGTATTCAAGGAAAGGCAATTAGCAGGTAAGGCTTAATTTCACCTTCCCGTCTCTCCATCCCCGTCCCCCCATGCTCACCTATCAGACCCAAAACCCCAAGGGACAGTAAAACATCGAATACCAACCCACTTCGCCCCATTCCCAAACTCTAGATGCGTGCGTCCCACCGGGTCCGTGTAGGCGGGCCCTAAAGATGGAAGACCATACTCCTCACCATGGGTGATAACGTGTTAATGTAGCTCCTCCACATGGCCATAAACGTCAGGACCTTCCCCTTCCCCCTCCCCCTCCCCCTCAGGGCCCACAAGCAGTCATATTGCATGATCTGGTGAAGAGCGTTCTTCCAAAAATTCAGGGGGATCTTTATCCACCCATACCAATAATACTGTTTTCTTCGCTTACCAGTCTATTTGGAGCCATCGTCTCCGGCCCTGACCTTGCACTGAGACATCCTACAAGATATGGAAAAAACTATCGAACAGCTTCTAGCAGGCAGACCCAGAACACATTGTTCATAAATCATCAGTTTTTGTGAGCTCATTATTCAGAGTCATATATAACCAGGTTTTATATCTATTACGTGCTGAGCTCAAAAAGTCATTTTCATTAGAGTTCATTAAAGGTCATACTTGGCTTATCATGTAAAATCCACAAACTCTGCTCAATATTACTACAAAATACATACATCTGACACAACATTGCCTTTCAAAAGCACTTATCTGCATCAGGGAAAATACTTCAGGTCCTCCTATCATGCCTTTCTCATTTCTGCATCGAGCACCTCAGGCTTCTTCATTTTCATTTAGAACATCATCTTTAATTTCTCATAGAGCCAGATGTCACTTATAGTTATGGTCAGCTTATTACTAGAAATAAGGGAGGCTCCAGTCAGCTGGAGATCTAACAGAGCCACTGGGTAGCTACAGCCCTTGTTAGTGTGACCTCAGTAATAGGCAAAGTAGTGGCCCAGCCCAGTGGTTCTGATAATAAGTGCTGCCCACTACCTTGCAGAAGGCTTCTGGTTGATGCCAGAGTCAGCTGGGGCTCAGAATGCTTTAAAGGCAATGTTCACAGCCCTGTGGGGGGAGTGGCGGGAATTCTGGATGAAGGTTTATGGTGCCAAATCAGCCTGGTTCCTACTGAGCTGGAGAGAAGTCCGAGACAACAACCAGTCAGAAAATAAAGATTGGCAGAAGTAGAGATGTTACTGACTGACTAAACTAAGTGGCCCTTATCTGCCAAAATCATCTTCTCCAACTAAATTGCCAGGGTGCAGATACCTATACCATTCAATTTTTGAAATCATACATACCAGGCACTCTATTACAACACCCAGTAAAAATGTTCATTTTAATATGCAAGTTGCATAATCGTCCCTTTGGTTTCTAGATTTGAAGTTCCATCCAGTCACTCTAGGAATGAAAATGTTAATGTAGGTTATGCTTGGATCAATTACATCTGTTTCTATTATTTAGCTGAGTAATAGTTTACACTTTATGACTATTGGTTTAATGGCTCCTGGTCATATACCTGTCTCACAATGCAATTGCCATCTGTAACCATAGACTGTTAGCAATTTGAGGATTTGTGGATTCCATGAAGATTTCAGGGTGTCTGTAGAATAAATGGATACTTTTCCTGTAGGAAGCAAAGGGAAGAAAATGTTGACATTGTCTCTGGGACGAGATATAAAGGAAATGGAGGTGTATATGGTTGGGACTTGAAAAGAAAAATCATCAGGTATTTCTATGGCTTTCAACTGAATTACTTTGAGCTATGCAGTTATTTTACAGACCAAAGAAGAAAATGGAAGGTTTGAATGGGGATTTTTTTTTAAATCTGATTGTGTTTTAGCACTGTCTTAAACTGTTGCATGGTCCTTTGTGTGTGTGTTTGTTTTGGTTTTTAAAACATACTGTCTTTTTGGTTTACCAAACAAACCAACCCATAAACTAAATCAGAAACTGTAGACGCAGTTTACATTTGCAAGTGTGCCTCTGTAAGCAGCCCAAGTTTAAAACTATCCCCTTTTTAATGTGTTGCATCCTAAGATTATAGAAGTCATCTTGGGTATAAGATTATTTTATCCATTCTATCCTCTGCTTGATAAAATTAAAAGGATACTTCAGCTGGCTCCAAAAACTGTATTAGTCTACATACCTAGAATGGTGAAAGTATTTCATTAAAAAGTTATTGCCTAATACAGTTTTAGTGGAAGACAAGCCCTAAATCTATGTCCCCTCTTAACGCTATTCAGTCCCCTGAATCTTTTGCAGAAAAGGAGATGAGATGTCAGCAGACTGCAGAGCATTCAGGAAAGTCACAAGATTATGAAGGAAAGCTTTTTTTTTCCAAATGACCACCTCTTTTTAAGGATGTTTAGCAGTGTATACATGCAGAAAACCATTTCAAGCCAGCTTTCACTTAAGTGGGATGCATGATGCTGAAATGCCCTGTTCCATTAAAATTGTGAATCACAATGTATGGCATTGCTTGCAAAATTTGAAGAAAATACAACTAACATGGGTCTGTCCTATATGCATATTGTATTGAAATACTTTTCACGGAAAATGCATTAAATTGTGAAATAGTTATACAACAGCAACTTTATTTGCTAAAGGTTAAAAACAATCTTGTGGAAGAGTCATTGCTATCGATGGCTTGTCCCCCCCCCCCCCCCCCGAAACAGTCAGTACATTGCAGAGTATAGGTATTGGGCTTTTTGAGTAGCTATGATGACTTTGGAAGGGACCAGCAAAAAAAGATGTTGAAATACATGAATGTTTCCAAAATTACCCATGTGTGGTCTCAAAGCATGCTTTAGAGCATCTTTATTTTGTTGGTCTGTGGAAAGAGATCATAGCCTACCAAGACTCCAGTTTTAATCCATAATCAGTATGGCTACTAGATTATAATGTATTTAACTATTGTTTTGTTGGTTGTAAATTGCTTTGGTTCAACCTTTCTTTGGAAGATGGTAGAGAAGAATAACATAGCATAACATGATTGCCCTGAAGTCTTAAGTGTTACAATTTGGGGCATGTTTACTTAAACACGCCTAGTAATGTGCATGTGGGCCATGCTAACAGCAAGGAGCATGTGCCTCTTTCCCCCTGCAGCTAGCACACTGCTAAAGCATAGCATCGCACTAGCCAGCATGCAAGTGCAGTTAATACCACTCACTGAGGCCATTAAGTGCAATTAGTGCAAGCCACTAATACCTACTCTAGCAGTCACGCACTAGCACCGGCTATGATCCACCCCTATCCTACTCGGGCCCTGTCCCGACCCAACATTCACTACCGGGGTAGCATGGAACCTTTAGTGCTAGGGCCCATGCTGCTTTCTAATGTGGTGCCCCAACTCCACATGCTATTGGGTAAACATGCTCTTTTGTGCTTTTAAGTTGTTTTAAATGATTACATTTATTGGCTATAGTGTGCAAGAAACAAACAGATATGTTTTCTTTGGTAGCCGTGGAGCCAACTTCCTCACTCAGATACTACTAAGACCAGGTGCATCTGATTTAACGGGGAGTTTCAGGTATGGTCATTGCTTAGTAACGCTGGATGCAATCTTAGAGCAGGATATGACTTTTCAGGCCAAACACGAGTTTCATTTTAGGGATTTTTAAATAAATTAAAATTCACAACCCAGAGCGAGAGACAAAAATTAGTAGGCGTTTAAATTAAATGAACATGATAGGAAACAAAAAAAAAAGGAACTAGTTTGATATGTGAAATTTGGTCATGTTTGAAATGAAAAGTAGCTTGGATATGATGAATGTGTCTTTTCATTTCAGCATGCACCATTTGGTTTAATATGCAAAAAATTATGCACACTTAGTATATGTGAAAATAAACAAAGCCTATAGTTATTATTCATTCTTATAGTTCCCAGTTTGCCTTGACATTTTGTATTCATAGTCATTTCATGTTCGGCCATTGATAGAGAAGAGACAAGGCAGGAATCCTTTTATATACCTGTTCTGTTTTTTATCTATCTATATAGTGATCAACATTATTAGCACCCTCCCATTTTAGGTCTGTTGTGTACAATATCTTGAGAAATAATTAGAAATATTCCAACTAATATTTGGAATATTAATCAGCTTTCCCCTACCTTCTCTCCCTGACCCATGAACATATGCCTCTGTTTAAAGATCCTTATATGTCCTTCGTAAGAGTATTCATAATTTGTATATAGTTCCCCCGGTTTCTTCCATGTTTACTACCCCTGTTCAATATAAACTCAATGTGACCTGTTACATTGTAGTATGTTCTGTTTCAACTGTAAACCACACTGATTATAATAGCGCGGTATATAAGAAATATAAATAAATAACTATATGTCATCATAATATTCTCATAGTATGTTCAAGGGTATACAACAAAACAAAAAGTCTGTACAATGTAGACAATACCGACTTCTGAGAAAAAAAAAACATATGACCTGGACAGGATTAATGGCACCCTTCACCAATATTTGATTGCATAACCCTTGGCAGTGATGACGGCCTCCCAAACGTTTCTTGTAGCCATCTGTCAGTTTCATACACTTGTCTGTTGGTAGTTTCTCCCGCTCTTCAAATTCAATTTGTTCCAGCTCGTGAATGTTTCCAGAATTACTTTTACTGATGGCAGATATCATCTCTTTCCAAAGGTTCTCGATTGCATTGAGATCAGGACTCATTGCTGGCCAGTTTAAAACAGTCCATTTTTTTTTTCTTTCACCCTTCTTTTGTACATTTGGATGTATGGGTTTTTTTTAGGTCATTTTTCTGCTGGAGGACCCATGATCTTTGACCCAGACCTAGCTTTCTAACACTAGGTAGCACATTTCACTCCAAAATACCTTGGTAGTCCTCCGACTTTGATTCCTTTAATACCTTCCAGGTCTCCAGTTTCTGAGGCAGAAAAAAAGGCCCATAATATATTATGGAACCTCTACCATACTTAGCTGTAGGAAGGGTGTTTCTTTTCTTATAAGCTTCATTTCTTTGCCTGTAAATGTATCATTGGTATACATTGCCAAAGAGCACAAGTTTGGTTTCATCTGTGCACAGAACTTTTTCCCAGAAGGACTGTGGTTTTTCCAGCTAGGTTTGAGCAAAGATCAAGCGTGTCTTCTATCTGTATTTGAGCAGTGGGGTCCTCCTTGGCCTTCGCCCATGAACTCCATCTTTGTTTAGTGCGCGGATTGCTCCAGGTCGACCTTAAGCTGTTTGGATGCTGTATGTGGTGTTTTTCCAACACTTTGCACTAACCTCCAAAGACTTCTTAGATTAAAGTTTCCTCTTCCCTCCATGTCCTTGACGGTTTTACGAGCAGAAAACTTCTTAATAACATTGCGAGCTGTAAACAAAGAAATCCTAAGGTCCACTAACAGGAAAGGGGTCAGATATACAGACTGTCTACATTTTTAGTTCTCGTTTGAGTGTGGTTGTGGTGGGTCAATTGTGGTAGAGACCGGTGCTTGGCAAATTATGATACTTGACTGTAGGACTCCATGAACAGGAGGGTCTTGAGAGACTTGTGGAAGTCTTTGGTGTCATTTAGGGCCCTTAGTTCCTCAGGGAAGGCGTTCCATAGGGCAGGAGCTGACAGGGAGCCCTTTTAGACATGGCTTATTTTGTTTTATGATATCCTGCTGGTATGTTGAGTCTGTTATCATTGTTGGACCTCCTAGATCTGCTAATTACGTCCCTGATATTAAATCCTGGAGCGCGTCTGCTGAATAGTGGTGGATGGCTTTGAATATATTCAAGATTGACTTGAATTTCACCCTTGCGATTATTGGGAGCCAATATAGTTGCCGCAGTATGGGTGTGATGTGTTCAGACTTTGCAGTGCTCATGATGATGCGTGCTGCAGTATTCTGGACCAATTGTAGTGGGTGGATAGTCTGTTTTGGAAGTCCTTGATATAGTGAGTTTCTATAGTCCAGAATTGATGTTACGAATGCTTGGCATACTGTGCTGACGTGGTCTCGGTTGTTTGGTTTAAGCCTCCTGATGGTCTGTAGTGGGTGATAGGCTTTAGCCGCAGTCTTGCTAATGTGCAATTGTAGGATAAAAACTGTCCAGGATAATGCCCAGGTACCTTACTTCATCCTTTACTGCTATCGTCTTGTTTAGGATACTTTATTGCTGGGGGTGGGATGAATATGGGATCCCTAGTGATGAACATAGCCTCTGTCTTGTCAAAGTTTACTGTCAGGTTATTGTTGGCGAGCCATATATTCATGTCTTTGAGGCATTTTGTCATCGAGGTTATATCAGGTAAGAGCATGATATCGTCAGCATAGAGGCAGTAATGTATTTTGTGTCGTTCTGATGTTGCATATGGGTTGAATATATATGTTATAGTATGGATGAGAGTGCCGAACCTTGTGGTATTCCTTGCTTGACATGGAACTATGCTGATTTCTTCTCGCCGCATTTGACTTGTTGCGTTCGGTTGCACAGGTATGAGGAGAACCATCTCGTGGTGTTGTTGCGTATTCCTATCTCCTGTAGGTGCTGTAGCAGTAAGGTGTGGGATACTGTGTCGAAGGCCGCTGAGATGTCCATGAATACTAGCAGAAATCCATTCTTTCTTTGTCCATTCCCTTTAGGAAATGGCATTAGACCCCTTTGATGTTTGGTGATATTGGCTTTTCTGACAGTCTCGGGCAGCTTGTCTTCACCATTGTGATAATGGAGCAGGAATGAATGTGGCCATTTTAAACATTAGAGCCATCATTCATTAGTTGATTCAAGTCATGTGAGTACTGACAATTGATCACAGGTGTGTCTATTTTTACTGCAATGGGAATGTGGTTCTTTTCAAACTGATTTAAATTGTTGGTGCCAATAACCTCTCATTTTCAGTTTTTATACTATTTCCTTTTTTTAAATTGTTCTTATTTGATTCTGTTGTGTCAAATGCGTGTGCATATATAGTCCAAATTCATTTCACTGGCCACCATGAAAACAGCTCAAAAATACTGGGGGGTTTTGTGCATAGCGTCTGTTAAAAAAAAATGTTTGCAGAATGATCCCTTCACAAGTAGCAAACAGCTTTGTGCATAGTCCCTCTACCCATGAATTTAGTAATGAGCTACTGTAATGGAAATACTTCAGCTTAAAAGATAGGGCCACCCCCTAGTTATATTCTCTAGTTTTAAGTTCATATTCCCAATGTATTTCCAAGTAGGAAAAAAACATTTTCCTGAAATTAACTTTTTTGAAAAGTTGCCTTAAATTAGCACAAAAAATAGCATGTCCTGAATTGCAAAAAACTAAATTACTGTAAATCATAACATCTAGAGTATAGTTTTCCTGCATTTGTGGTAGCTTATTAAATGCCAGATTATTATAACTTACAGAAACTTAGTTTTACAGGTTTATTTCACTTGTTTACAGATTATACAAGAAGGAAGTTTTACAGAATCTAGTGGAAAAATGCATTTCTAAAGGTTACGTCTTCCAGATGGAAATGATTGTACGAGCCAGACAACTGGATTACACCATAGGAGAGGTATAGGAACAGAATTAAGGGGTTCTGGATACAATGTCAGCTATACCAGATATGTGAAGCAAATGCTCAAATGACAAGTTTTTTGCCAAGAGAGAAGAGGTGCATTGGCCAACTAGAAAGAAATCGTCCTGTTGCCATTAGCATTTGCCTGCCTGATAATTCTAGATGTTTGGTACTTCACCCTTGAGTTCAAAGGGTTTGCTCTCATCGATGTGTGTCTCATTTACTGAAAATATTTGCCAAAAGAAGGGAGAATGTTGCAAAATGTGTTTTGTTTCCAGGAAATTTTGTAAGGCCTGGCTGTTTCAGATGGCATTCAAATTATAGGAAGATGGTAATAAAAAGATTAGCGGGTGATTGGGGGCGAGTGTTAAGCATAAGGGGACAGTATGTGAGGATGATTATGGATATGTGTTGGGGTATAGATGGTAGCAATTAGTAATTGAGTTTTATAGGAGTATTTTTTTTAATTAAAATTGGGGGGGGGAAAAAGAAAATGAATACAAAACTAGTTTTTGTCTGATGTAATCTGCCCTGAGCCAATATTTTGGAAGGGTGAGATAAAATAAGTAAATAGAAGTAAGTAAATAAATGGTTTGTGGATACACATGGCTGCAAGTTGGAATTCTCAATAAAACGAAATAGCCCAAAGGGAACATTTTGATTAGGATACAACGCCTTAAAAGCAATACGGAAGCTATGCACTTGAAAAGCACTGAAAGCTTATTAAGATGCATAAGTTTGCTGTTTTTTCAGAATTTCAAGCATATAGATCTGGTCCAAGGCTGTTATGAATATATAAGCTGTTCTCATACACCATGATTCAGGTGTGTTCCCCCAATGCCCAACATGTTTGACAGCCTAGTTCAGAGATTCCTCTTTCTCTCTGAGTGCAGAGCTATAATATGAGCATATGAGTGTTTCCTGTTGTGCTTTTAAGAGCAGCATCCTGAACAGTTTCAGCAGGACAGCCAAACGTGTCCTCTTGCAGTGGTTACACAGTATAATGGTTCTTATCTTTTTAAGTTCACCTCATTGCTGCCACTTTATATGATTCTGTAGCCCAATTCTTCAACAAAATAGGAGGGTAGGGGTGGGAATAACTTCTGCTAATTGGAATTCAGAGGTGAAGGTGATTAGAACATAAGAAATGCCATACTGGGTCAGACCAAGGTCCATCAACCCCAGTATTCTGTTTCCAACAGTGGCCAATCTAGGTCACAAGTACCTAGCAGTTTCCCCAAAAGACACAGGTTCCACAATGCTTGTATTGGGTCAAGCAGTGATATCCTTGGTCCCTTTTAATAATGGTTTATGGACCTTTCCTCCAGGAACTTCTTCAAAACTTTTTTTTAAACCCGGCTACACTAACAGCCTTTACTACATCCTCCGGTAACAAATTCCAGAGGTTGATTACACGTTGAGTGAAAAAATATTTTTTCTTATTAGTCTTAAATAGGTTACCCTGTAGCTTCATTGCATGTCCCCTAGTCTTTCTATATTTCATGGTGTAAACAATCTATCTACGTTTACCTGTTCCACTCCGTTCATTAATTTATAGACCGCTATCATATTTCCCTTCAGCCATCTCTTTTCCAGGTTAAAGAGCCTTAACCTCTTTTTAGCCTCTTCACAGGGGTATCCTTCCATCCCCTTTACCATTTTGGTGGCTCTTCTCTGTACCTTTTTCTAATAACGCTACATCTTTTTTTAAGACACACTGACCATAATTGCACACAATGTTCAAGGTGCGTTCACGCCATGGAACGATACAGAGGCATTATAATATCCTTTGTTTTATTTTCCATTCCTTTCCTTATGATACCTAGAATTCTGTTTGCTCTCTTTGCCGCCGCTGCACACTGGGCGGAGGGTTTTAACATGTTATTCACGATGAAACCTAAATCTCTTTTTCTGGTTGGTGGTTCCTAATGTGGAACCTTGTATCTTGTAACCATGGTTTGGGTTGCTCTTTCCTAGGTGCATAACTTTGCACTTGTTCACATTTAAATTTCATTTGCCATTGGATGCCCAGTCTTCCAAATGACAGAGTCCCGTTCAACTGAGTAAGTGAATTAAAGGAAGCAGGTGGGAACAGAAACAAGAGGAGATGAAAATGGTAGGAATTGGTTAGGGAGGTAAGAAAGTGGTAATAGTGAGATAGGAGAGGTAAGTGGATGTAGATTTATCAAGTAAGACCAATGGACCCCTCTTCTCCTTCTGTCTTGGATGCTTAACTGATGGAGGAAGAGGGCAGTGGAAATTTTAGTTTATCTTTTTATAAATTACATAAACGGTGGTAGCAATTGGATTTAGCAACCTAAATGTTCCATTTTTAATACTACGATTATCATCTACCATCTTTGGCCCCTAGTTGAGGCTGTCACTGTAATGACGAAGCACATGGGAGGTGAAAAAAAAACGGAAAGAACCCCCCTCTGTCCGTAAATCTCGTTCATAGTGTGAAAGCCTAAGCAGAAGTTGGTTCCGATTGAACTGGAAGCCTAAGTGCAGAAGAAACTGCTGAGTTAAATTTACATATCACAAAAATGTTTTGCTTAATTTTTTTTTCTGCTTTCTCCATTTTATATTCAGAAATATGCATGCAGACATCTCTGAAGTAGATGGACTTGTAGCCCATATTCAGTACCTGTGGTGTTTATATAGGGGATGAAAGAGGGAACATTGTTGCATGAGGCGCAGGGATACCTTGCTTTGCCTTGGGGTTTGTGCTGCCTTCATTCACAGCTAGCTGGGGATTTTTCCCCTTAAATTAATAGGCCCAGCCTCCCACTTTTCTTGGTGTGCTCATTAGAGCACCGGTCCTGAAGCTGGGAGCCTTGCATCATAGCGTCCAAATTTGGTCAAGTGCCAGTGACTAAACACTCTCCTCTCTGCTTCCCCCCCAAACAAGGGCTGTGAACACTGTCTCTGCAAAATCCCTAGCTGGTCTTGTGTGCGGATGGGACACCAGGCCTAGCCTTCAGTGCTTTTATTAGTGGTTCGATTTTATGAGAAATACCAAACACAGAAAAGAAGTAAAAACTTGAAGTTTTGAATGTGTTAGATCTGAAATGGCTATCATTATACAATGTAGTATAAAAGATTCATGGAACAAAATAGCAAGAAAAGGAAAAAATATAAAGAGTTCTATATCCCCTCCTGCTCTCCCTTCCCACTGCCTGCCCCCCCCCTCTTCCCCCCAAGCCCAGGATACAACTAATGTGGTGCCATTAACTGTTAGATTATACTTTTTCCCTAATCTGTCCCTTCTTACTAAGCTGTATTAACTGTTTAATGTGGGAATTACATGTGATAATTGCCATGTTTAAACTGCTAATGTGGAAATCCCCATTTTGGGGCATGAATTGTGTGGGGACTGCACCTTACAGTTAATATATGGGGCATTTATTATGCATTAAGGTGGTGTTAACATACGGTAGTGAACGCTGCTGATTGCAGGGTCACCCTCCCAAAAATGCTGAGACTGCATCCAACAGTTACCACCAAGGTTCTGCAATTATTGGTTAACTGTTGCAGTTAACACACATTTAACTGCAGAAGCTTCACAGCTCTAAATAGGGACCACTGTCTTTAACTGGCCATTAAATTAAGCATGCTTATAATGTTTCTTAGTTATAACAAGATATTGATAAAGAAATGATGATGGATTTATTTTTTTTTAAAACAGGTTCCGATATCATTTGTCGATCGTGTCTATGGAGAATCCAAATTGGGAGGCAGTGAAATTGTTTCCTTCGCCAAAGGGCTGCTGACATTGTTTGCCACTACTTGATACATTTTGACACTCAATAAATCTGAAGGAATAACTTCCCTAAGGGACCATGAAATTACAGTTTACACTTTATTTGTAGAATCAAAGGATATTCCTAATGATTTATTGTCTTAGACACACAATATGTGGATCCCAAAACCAGCTCTTATATGCAGCTTGGATAGATGGGGCAGTATGGTGATGCTGCCGGCTTGAATGTGATCACGCATTGCGTAATTGTAGTGATCATAGGCAAATCCATTCTGTCTGATATGTTAGAAACGGTATTGTTTTGTCATGTATAGTCTATTTTCTGTGAGATTTGGAGATTTATAAATAAATAAATAATGCAAAGGAGTAACTTTTTCTGTGGGATTGAGTTATCTAATGTCCACGGAGCTGACCTAAATCTTCTGTGAAGCGCAGTAAGTGGTCTGTCTGTCTGTGTGTGGTGCGTGCTGCTGTTGCCAATAGGAGAATATTGATTCCAGGTGAATAACTTTGCTTTCCGGCAGCATGACAAAATACCATGGCCCAAATATTTTCTCTCTATCTATTTATTTATCAATAAATGGCTCATGAACTTCACAGAATTTACATGTCATCTTATATAGTTGTGTATTTGGACAATACAGCAGTCTCTCTCAGACTTTTTAGGTTGTCTCCCCCCAACCCTATTATTAAAGCTCTAGCCTCATATCTTTAAAAAAAATTTGATAAAATTAAACATGTTAGAATATAATATAATGTGTTGCAATTATTTATATCCTTTGTTGGGTCTTCCCTGTGGCAGGGTTGTGCACTTGCCATGTGGAGAGCCCAGATCAGTCATCTGGGGCTGGAAGTAATGTGGACGCAATGACCAAAGCTCTGATGGGGAGAAGAGACTGTTACAGTAATCTTTAAGAGTGGTATCTGATGGCTAAAGCCCGTGGCAGCATGATCCCTACTGCATAACTCAGTCTTGGAGCCTTTGCTACAATGACTAGACTAGGAACTGTGGGAGGGTGAAGCTGTTTAATAGGGAAAATGCCCCAGGCAGTCATGAATGACGGATCATGGTACCAAGATCTCAGCCTCGGTTCTGAGCAAGCTTGAAAAGAGAAAAGGAGCTACCAGAGAACAGTTTAAAAAAAAAAAAAAAAACTATTTCCCTTAGTTCAAGAATCACTGCCCTGAGTCATGCATTGAATCATAGTAATGTTTGGGAGGGAGAAAAACCTGGTTTAAAACGTTTCTCCTGGACAAGGTGGTTCTTCTTCAATTCAAAATTTATAACAAGATTAAACAGTTGATGATCCTGGAGTCCATTCAGTGAATACAGTCTAAGCAATAAAAGAATTCCTGCTCCAATGGTGATGTTTCCACAGTGCCCAAACGGAACTGAAAGAATCTAGAACAGAAATGCAAGAAGAGAAAATATATTGAGGAAGTTCTTGTGAATAAAATGCAGCTTTTTACAGAGACATAATGCAAATTAAACCAACAAATTAGCCAAACACAAGTAGATAAGTATCACTAGTGAAGCACCCAAAATCCAAGCAAAGGGTTTAGTTACTTAGTATAATTGATGGAACCAACTCTCTTCACAAAAAAACAAAACAAACACTTTCTTCAAGCGTGCAAAAGGTCTGAGCTGGGAGAGCCGAGGAATTTTTTACCTCATATGTGAAAAGTATTTTGTAGCAGTCTGTATTCCGCCCTGACCCAGCTAATTGAGAAATGCTCGGTGCTGGTAATGGTAGTCCTAAGTGCTCTAGGTTGCTCATTTTTGCAAAGGACATTGAGGGATCATGTAGTGACCAACAGTTAGCCAAGTACAATATTGTCTATACTTCAATATGAGCTACCATTTTTGAGCTGGATTGATTAGAGCACACAAGGTTGAATTGTTGGCAACCTCATTTAAAAATGTAAAAGTGCCACTTTTTGTCTTATTGGAGATCTATAGCACACAAATATAAATGCTATTGGTTATTTTTGCTTTTGAAGACCTAAATATATGAATTTTAGATATATGAAGATATGAACTATGTTAATGTGAACAGATGGGAAATTGGCTATAATGAACTGAATTTACTATTTGTTTCATCAATTGATGAGCTGCTTTTACATTAGGCATTGATAGAATGTGGAAATTTAACATTTTTCTGCACCTATATTTTGAAACAATGTTTTAAAGTCATATTTTTGAAGCAATTAAAGTATTTAAAACACTGAAGCCTTGAACAGTTCCCTTTTTGTTTTAATTAAAATTCAAAAAGTTCTGCCAGTGTTTTTCTGACCAATGATGGAGTTTTGGTTCTTAAGCTAGGTATAGTACTTTGAGCATAAAATAATACTTGGTTTGTGTAACCAAGGTCTCTTCCCCTCCTGATTTTTTTATTTGTGAAATGAGTTAGTTTAATTAATGGAATCAACTAAACCCTTTGGGTGGATTTTATATGTTTAATATATTGTAAGTTGGCATTTTCATTACTGTTTGATGTAATTATGAGTTGGGTTCTCCTAAGCTTGAGTCATGGAAAAAAAAAGTCAATTTATTTTATTTGTAAATTTAATATGTGGCTATGTTGTATTTTTAGTTATGTAGGGCCTGATTCTAAAGGATTTTCCTTATTTTGTGTCTATTTGGAAAATGCTTAGTACACAGACCATTGAGGGTTCAGCAGGTAGAGGTCTAGTGCACAACTGCATATGAGACAAACACGGATTGCCCTGGAGTTCTAAAAAAAAAAAAAAAAGTGTTGACTGGGTGCCAGCCTGCTTTGATGCTTTTCAGCAGTTGGCACTGGACCAAGAGGGAAGGAATCATTTTTGTGGCTACCGCCAGGTGCTAGCTTTCCTTCTTGTTTAAGAATATAAATTATGGGGTTAATATTCAGCCCATGGTGCTCAGCATTTTTAGAAAATGCCAACAGCTGTGGGCAAAAATTAAATCAGCTGGTCAGTAGCATCACCCAGATCGTGGCTACTGCTGAATCAGTACAAGCAGTGCTACCCAGCAGCTATGCAGATAGGGCAGCAAAAACAAAAAAAAAACCCTCTGCTTTATGTGGTTAGCTAAGTTATGCAGATTGCGATGCTGAGGATCTCCACGATGTGGATAAGGCCCTGACACTAGTGGAAGGCAGTCAGTGTCACTTTTGATTAGCAGGTGCTGCTTACAGCATAAGTACCACTGAATATTAGCCCCTCAGTGTATGTTGCATGCAAGTTTTAACACACTCTTAAATATTTTTTTGTGAGCAAATAATTCAGAATCTGGTTTAAAAAAACAGCATTTATTATTGTAAACAATTTGTTGGATATTAAATGTATATGTTTATCTTATTTCTTGAAATAAAAGGGCATATTTACAAAGGTGTGTTAGCCGGTAGTTCTTCCAATGCTCCTCCTTATAGGAGGGAGCATGGGGCCCCCTATGTTGGTGGATGACTGTGGCTGCCCCTTCCCCTTCTATAGAGGTCAGAACACGGGGGAGGGGGATGCTGCTTAAACATATGGTCTCCATGTGTAGACTGTGCTTCAGCTCTAGCCCTTGCACCCCCCCCCCCCCTTTTCCACTAACATGGGGGACGCACTACACAATGGCTATGATGCTGCCCAAGCCATAAGCGGAGGAGAGAATGAGCTGTGGAGCCCCCACCCAACCAAAGGCCTTGTAGCGTAAGTGAACAGGCCCCCTGCGTCTCGGGATGCAGACGTGGCATCTGATCTGCTCTGCTCTGCTATGCTTTGAGGTGCAGTACCTACTTTCAGCGTTTGTTTGCTGTGCCAGCCCTGCCCTCTTGTACTTAACTGCCTGCACAGCTCAGAACATAGGGGTTAAGCCCATGCCTCATCATCCCTCTGTATTCTCAACTAGCTTGTTGATACATTCCTGCAGGTTCGCTTGGGGCTGATTTCTACTATCCAAAGTGAACCAGAAGCCTACAGTCCCCCTAATATCATGTTTGTAGCTCTCCCCCACCTCCCCAAATGTGTGTTGCAATTGCACAGTCACTACTACTGTGCTAGTAATGCAACTAGAAGCATACTGTGGCAATTCCCCTTGTGTCTATCACGGCCACTAGGTTCGGTTGCGTTAACGTCATGCTCAGAAAAAAATGCCCCAAATTGTTTTAAATATTGGGCTTCAGTATTACTATCGGGATCACTGACCTGAAAAGCACAATATTAGAGCAGCTGTGGTGCTAGATGTCTCATAATAGCAGCTCACCTGGTTGGAGGCTTTATTTTCCCCTTTTTGGTGCCTTATTCTTTTCCAAATGTGGACAAAGGTCATACTGTATTTAAAGGTAGCTGATTGTGTTCACGGACAGGGTCCTGGACCATGCATGTGTGGCCACAGCTGATAATCATGAACTATGTGGAGACGGTGTACAGCAGCAGGCAGTCTGGGTCCTGCCAGCTAAAAGGATGCAGTAAGGCTGGTGTCACGTGGCAGGAAGGAAGCCTGGGCTCTGCCAGCCAAGCAACATGCTGTGAGCGCCAGAACCGATGTGGAGGCTGGGAAGAGCATGGGACACTTGCTTAATCATGTTGTTTTCTTATTTTGTGACAGACTTTCCCACTGCTGTTGAATAGTAATTCTGAAAAAGTGGAAATGTACAATATGTATTTTCTATATTATGGTGGTAATTGACAGCTTTTTGAAATCCCCTGCTTATTTTTAGCCTCCTATAAACGTAGTCCTGTGTTTAAAAACTAACCTATTATCTTCTTATGAAAATCGGAAAGACTGTTAAGCTGGTACTCCCATTAGATGCACTTAGCCTGGTTATTCTGGTTAAAGGTGCAAAGTCAGCACATAGTGAACCCATGCTAATCTATAGAAGACTCCAGCAGTCATTGCTACACATCTAAATCCTGTAAGAAAACTGACAAAGTTTTCTTGTTGTAATTAACTCTAGACAGTTAATTGTTGATGTATTTTAAAGGCCAGATGTATTAAAATATTTTCCCCATAGAGACATAACATGAGAGAAACCCCTTCAGCAAGTCTGACCCTGGCTCAGCAGCAGGGCAAGATGGGCTGAACAGCTAAATGACCATCTGTAAAGTTAGCTGTCAGAAATTCCAGGATGCATCGATTTACCAGAGTTGGTTAAGCTCTTGTTCCCAGCATTCACAGCTTCTGTAGAAGATTGCCAAGGCCTACTGTATTCTGAGTAGTGTTGCCTCAATTATTTTTGACACATAGCACTTTAAACTAGGACAATTTATAAAACAAATACATATAGGTACACTGAATATCTGCCAGGAAGGGTGTATACATTTATGGTTTTTGCTTTGCAGGTTTTATATATGTTGGGGATCTGGTTCAGGAATATGGTAACCACTATGTTAAATAACCAAGAAAGCAATTAGCTTTCATGTTTTACTAAGAATCAACATTTTTATTGTTTCATCTTAAAATGTGGAGTATTCCCCTTTTTTATTTTGAGATGGCTTGACCATAAATAAAAACCATCAGAGCTCCGATGGAACCTTTTTGCTCGGAGCAATTTTAGTAATGTCTTTGAAAACTCCTGCCTGTGACTTGCTCAAAGGCTGCCAAAACACAAGACTATTAACGCATAAAGGCGGCCCTAGACTGTGTTTGACACAGCAGTTTTCTCCTGCTGCTACGCTAAACATTAGATGGCTATTCTTAACTGGAGAAGTAGCGTGATGGTTACAACAGCAGACGAAGAACCAGGAAGCCAACACTGAGATCTTGATTCACTCACTGGTACTTAGCAGCGGCACAAGTCACATCACCCTTTTCCCACCAGTACAAAACAACTGTTTTCTAGAGGTGCTGGTTGAGGTGGTTGTCTTTACTGTGAAGACTATAAATGTCAGTATTATAAGTAGGAGCTAGCTAGATTTCTTTTTTTGTTATATTTGTGTCTTAATCACTTCAAGGTCTTTAGCAAGAAGAAATCTATAAAGCTACAGAACATAGCACAGAGACTACAGGCCCTAGTGTTACAGTATGTGTTGATGTGCTTCTCTCGTCTGGACATGCCTGTTTGGTAAGCACCACTATCAAGTGGCTCACTTGTTGATTATTTTTCCCCTTCTTTTGTAATTTAACTTTTCATGAAAGCCTGCAAGCACTAGATCAGCAGCATACACAGCCCTGATTAGCATGAGGAAAAGAAGCCTGAGCTATCAGTTACACATTGAAGCATAACACAGTAACTAAGCAGCCGTCAAGGCTGAGCAGTACGTCATATACAACCAAAGAGGAAGGGCAACCTGAACCATTCAGGTAGTTTGCTCCAAGCATATAGAGCAACAAGCTGGAATGAACGAAGTTGGCAGTGGCAGAGAAGAGCACAGATAAACGGGATCTGCCAGAGGAGCGGAGTTCCCAAAGAGGGGGGTAGAGTGAGATAAGAGAGGAAAGATAGTGAGGAGCCGTAGAATGAATGCACTTGTAGGTCAGTAGGAGCAAGGAAAAGGTCAGACAGTGCAGCCTCCTGAATATCCCCAAGCGCCTTCACTACTCCCAGGCAGAACTGAAGGAAAAGATCCAGCAGAAGGGCATCCCTAGAAGTCTGAAGGACTAGAGCGATGGGCAGATGTGCTTATAGGAAAATGGCAACAAACAAAGCGCAGTTACTCAGCTGTACAGGTGATCTCCGGGAACAGCAGGAATCAATCCTCACATATGGGTGAACATCACTGATAGAGCCTGCCTGGGAACGCTCCTCAACATCCAATCGGAAAGCCCCTGGGAGCACTCCACTGTACCTACGTGCCTACCTTCCCAATTCCTCTCCTCTATAGAGGTTGTAGCTAAGAAGAAAATAAAAGAACCCTGTAAATCCTAGGGGAGGAGGGCAAGATGTGAAGACCGATTCCTGCTATTTTGAAGATCATCTGTTACAGGCAAGTAACTATGCTGTCTCCAGGAACAAGTAGGAATGCAATCTTCACCTATGGGGGGGGGGGCAGGGCGGGGAAGAGTAGTGTAATCCCCAAGGCATAAAATATATAGAGTCTGGAAGAACTGTGGCCCATTGGACTAGATTCCAGGAGGAGATACCTGACTATCTTTGGGAGAGTATCTTGTAGACGTCCGGGACGGAGGGTAGGGATTCAGTTTACCTCCTAAAGAGGTGCTGGAGTATGGCTTGGCCAAAGACAGTGGCCTGATGGAAGTCTCTATCCAGACAGTAGTGTGCAGCAAAAGTATGAATGGAAGACTAGGTAGCTGTCCAGCAAATGTCAATAGCTACTTAATAGAGAATAGCTATGGACGTTGCCTTAGCCCTCACAGTATGAGCAATGATGTTTTTAATAGATGCTTGGAGACGGGAGAAGTTCCACAGGACTGGAGAAGGGCTGATGTGGTACCTCTTCACAAAAGTGGCAATAGGGAAGAAGTGTCAAACTACAGGCCCTGGAAGAGAGAATTTATTTATTTATTTATTTACTTCTCTTATATACCGCACTATTAAAATCAGTGCGGTTTACAATTGAACAAAAAACATACTGCAATGTCACACGACAATTGAGTTTTTACATTGAACAAGGATGAGATAACCTGGAGGTAACAGGAGTAACTAATTATAGAGTAATTATTCATGGAGTATGGTGAGAAATTATACATATAATATAGCTTGGTTTCAACATATTTATAAGAGGTTTAATCAATAAGATGTGTGATCAGTACCAATAATAAATAAGAGAGGGGATATTGTGGTAGAGCTAGTCATTTTCTTTATGGTGTTGGATTTTGGGTGGGGAGGAATAGGGTGTAGGATGTGAGGATGGGTGGATGTTTCTGGGATTGGATTCTGGGTAAGGACTTTCTCAAAACCAAGAGCTTGCATGATCTAAGGCAACATGGTTTTACCAAAGGACAATCATGCCAAACAAATCTGATTGAGCTCTGGGTAACCGGAGAACTAGATCAAGAGGATGTGATCTACCTAGATTTCAGCAAAGCCTTTGATACTGTTCCTCACAGGAGGCTTATCAATAAAATGAACAACATGGGGATGGGTGCCAAGGTTGTGAGCTGGATCAGAAACTGGTTAACTGACAGACGACAGAAGGTGATGGTAAACAGAACTCACTCAGATGAAAGGAAGGTGACTAGTGGAATGCCTCAAGGATCTGTCCTGGGACAGGTACTGGTCAATGTATTTGTGAGTGATATTGCTGAAAGACTGAATGAAAAAAGTCTGTCTTTTGCAGAAGACACAAAAATTTGCAATAGCGTGGACACCCCTGAGAGAGTAAATAACATGAGTAAATATTTACAAAAATTAGAATAATGATCTAATGTTTGGCAGTTAAGATTTAATGTGAAGAAGTGCAGTGTCAGGCACTTGGGATGCAGAAATCCAAGGGAATTGTATGCATTGGGGGAGGCAAGAGGTTTGTGTGCACATATCAGGAGAAAGACCTTGGAGTGATTGACTGAGGCTCTCAAGGTGGTGAAACAGCATGACAAGGCAGTGCCCAAAGCCAGAAGGATGCTGGGTTACATACAGAGAGGAATTGCCAGCAGAAAGGAAGAAGTACTAATGCCACTGTACAAGTTGCTAGTGAGGCCTCACTTGGAATATTGTGTTCAGTTTTGAAGATCATATCTCACAAAGGATATAAAAAGACTGGAAACGGTTCAGAGGAAGGTGACCAAAATGATTTGGAACCTGCACCAGAAGATGTATGAGAAGAGACTTGAAGACCTAAATATGTATATGCCAATAGCTACTTAATAGAGAATAGCTATGGACGTTGCCTTAGCCCTCACAGTATGAGCAATGATGTTTTTAATAGATGCTTGGAGACGGGAGAAGTTCCACAGGACTGGAGAAGGGCTGATGTGGTACCTGGAGTGGAGGAGTGGCCTAGTGGTTGGGGCAAGGTACTTCAGGCCGGAAGGTCAGGAGTTCAAATCCCACTAGAGGACAGCAACCTTGGGCTGGAAGGACTGGGGTTTCTAGTCCCACAGGTGCTCCTTGTGGTCTTGGGCAAGCCACTTAACCCTCCATAGCCCATGTTCCCTGTAAAATAGTTATCTCCAAGTTATAATGCCCTGTTCAATGTAATTTCAGTTTGTTCAATGTAAACCGCACTGATGCAGAATAGCACAGTATATAAGAGAATGGAAAAAAAAAATATGCCAGAGGAAAGGAGGGACAGGGGAGATATGATACAGACCTTTAAATCCACCTCAATCCAGCAAAGTCCTCAGCAATGTGGGTTTCCTTGAGTGGTTCATGTCCCACTCTTGCTCCCTCCATCGGAACAACCAGCATTCCCCTTACATCCTCTTTTCGCTACCTGGGCGTTCTTTTGGATCCCTCTCTGACCTTTCACGAGCACATTTCCATGATCTCCCACCGCTCCTTTGCTGCTTTACGACAAATTAGGGCCGTCCGATCTGTATTACCCTCCAGTTCCCTAGTCACCCTTGTCATTGCTTTCGTCATCAGCAGACTGGATTATTGCAATGTTTATTTGGCCAACCTCCCCAAATACTGACTTCAAAGACTGCAACGCATCCAGAACACCGCAGCTCACCTCATCACCTTTTCTAGTCGATTTGACCATATTACCCCCATCCTCCTTCGTTTGCATTGGCTTCCTCTTCATTACCACTTCCACTATAAATTTCTGATTCTACTTCACCGGGCCATTTACACCTGTACTCCTCTTTATTTAGCAGACTGCATTTCACTATACTCTCCCCATCGTCAACTCCGCTCAATTCATACCAACCGTCTATCCCTTCCTTCGCCCTCCCAAGCCCATTTAGAACAGACACGACATTCTGCTTGGTTCTTCCTCGGACCATTGTTATGGAATATGCTGCCTACTTCTCTTCGGTTAGAATCATCTTACCCCCAGTTCAAGTCGTTGCTTAAGACTTATTTATTCCAGAAAGCTTTTGACCTCCCCCCTGAAGCCCCCCCCCCCCCCCGACTGTCCTTTGTTTTTGTCTGGTGTCCCATGAATCATCCTTGTCTGTCTTCCTTCTGTCCTTATGGTTTATTATGATTTGGCATTAATGTGTGATGTGTTTGCCCTTTTCTGTACCCTTCTTTCCTATCTATTTTTGGCATTCCATTTCCTGGTTTGCAGTGTTTAATCAGTTTTTATTGTACACCGCTTAATGCTTCTGCCATAGCGGTATATCAAATACTGAATAAAGATAAATACTTAAAGGGATTAATGAACAAACAAACCTTTCTCAAAGACGGGGAAGCTGCAAAATTAGAGGGCATAACATGAAGCTGCAAGGGGGCAAACTGAAAGTCAACGTCAGGAAATACTTTTTCACTGAAAGGGTGGTGGATGCTTTGAATGCCGTCCCGATGGAAGTGGTGGGGGCAAATACAGTGACAGAATTCAAAGTGGCATGAGACAGACACAATGGATCCCTTTTTAGCAACAGCATAAAAATCAAATAACCTTAACTGTCTCTGCTATCTCAACAAATAGGGGTGACCTGCACGTAGTGGTGGGTACACCCCTAAACAAAAGCATGGGGAGGGGGGACAGGTGCACCTACTCTTGTCACCTTGCTAGACAGACTAGATAGATCACGACTACCTTTATCTGCCATCATATACCATGTTACTATCAGAGTCCTGCTTGTGCATAAGTAAAGAAATGAAATCTGCTATCCATCTAGATGGAGTACATTTCGTCACCAATAGGCCCAGATGACTAGGATGAAAGGAAATGAATAATTAAGAGGATTCTCTGTGATCTTTACTTCTAGCCAAGTAGTAGGCCAGCGCTTGCTTGCAGTCTAAAGTGTGTAGTGCTGCTTCAGCCTGAGACAAATGTGGTCTAGGGAAGAAAATTGGAAGGATTTCTGACTGGTTTAGATGGAAGGAGGAAACCACCTTCAGGAGGAAATGCGAATGAGAAGAGCCACCTAGTCATGGTCTAAGAGTATGGGGGGGGAGATCTGCCACTTGAGTCTGCAGCGTGTTGAAACGAGGACAATAAGGAAGATGACCTTCCAAGATAGAAACTTAAGTGAAGTGATGGCTTTAGAAGTTGCACCAGAACCACATTCAGATCCCAGGCTCTTGGAAGTGGCTTAATGGGTGGTTTGGACAGCAGGAGACCCTGCATGAAGCATGCTACTAAAGGGTAGGATTAGATAGGCTGTCTAGCCACTGGTCTGAGAGAGGCCGCAATAGTACTAAAGGTGAACTCTCACTGAGTTAGTCTTAAGATCTGTCAAGGATAAGTGGAGGAGATATTGTAGAAGCAACTCCACTGGGCAAGAAAAGGGGTCAAGATCCTTTGGGGAGCAGCAAAAGGGCAAACCTATGCCACATAAAAGGAATACGATCACCTGGTAGAATCCTTGACGGCCTGTGGTAGGTAGAGGTTGATAAGCACTAGCCCTTAGGCAGACATGCTGTCAGGTGTAGAAAGTGAAGATTGGGATGGAAGAGCATCCTGTCGTCCTGAGAGAGGAGGTTGGGCACACATCCCCAGTTAAGTGGCTGAGTCTACACAAGGCAAAGAAGCAGAGGAAACCACGGTTGAAGGGGCCAGAAAGGGGCTATGTTAATTGAGCCCCTGTCAACCTATAGCTTGAATAGCATCTTGGGAATCAAGGGGATGGAAGAGAATGTGTACACCAGTCCCCGTCCCCAATGGAGAAGGAAGTCATCCAGGGCCTGTCGGTGCAGCGACAGAACCCTGGAGCGGAAGCTGCATGTTTTGTGGCGTGGCAAAAAGATCTAGGCGTGGGGTTCCCCACCTTTGGAAGATCCAAGCAGCCATCTCACCGTGGAAGGTTCATTCATATGGACGAAGGATATGGCTTAGCCTGTCTGCTAGGACATTGAGTTCACCCAGGAGGTTCACCACTCAGAGGTAGATGCCTTAAGAGATGGCAAAAGGACCATAGGCACATTGCTTCTTCAAAGGATATGGACGTCATTCCCCCCTATTTGTTTACATAGAACCTGGCAACTTGGTTGTCCATTCTGACTAGAACAAGTTGCCTCAATATTTGGGGTTGAAAAACCCAAAGAGCATTTGTCAGTGCCCGTTGTTCTAGCAGGTTGATCTGCAGGGCAGATTGCTGTTGTGTCCACAGTCCCTCTGTGGTGAGGTTGTTCAGATGTGCCTCTCTCAACCCAACTTGGAAGCATCCGTTGCCAGGGTGCATCGAGGTGGAGGCATCTGAAGAGGTGACCCTACAAGTAGGTTTTGTGGAAACACCGTCACTGAAGGAATTTAATCAGTTGAGGGGTGATGTGGATCTTTTCTCAGAGTCAACCTTTCACTTGCGTCCATTGGGAAGACAGAGTCCACTGCGCTTGTCGCTGTGTAATTGAGCATAGGGGACGACATAGACCGTGGAGTCCATGTGTCCTAATAGTCATAGCATCTCTCGAGCTGTTACTCAGCTTTGCTGTTGCACCCTTTTTTCCAGCTCAATGAGATAAACAAAGCGATCCTGTGGGAGGAAAAGCTCAGGCCTATTGAATGTCTAAGAGTGCTCTGATGAGCTCCAGACATTGGGTTGGAGCGAGGTGGGACTCTGGGAAATTTATGACAAATCCCAGGTGTTAGAGCACCGTGGTGGTACAATGAAGAGAGTGTTTTACCTCTTAGGGGGAGGGAGGAGTCTCACCTGATCGTTTTCCTTTACTTTAATGATTAGCTGAAATCCCCCAAGGTGCATAGGTAGGCAGCGACAACTGTCATGCATTTTGTGAAGATCCTTGGGGCAGAGGCTAGACTGAAGGGGAGAACCCGGTATTGATAATGGTTTCCTTGAAACATGAAGCGCAGATACTGTCTATGCAAGGGATGTATTAGTAAATGTGTGTATGCCTCCTTTAGGTCTACAGAACAGAGCCAGTTGTGTCTCTGGAAGTATGGTAGAAGAGTTCCTAGAGAAATCAGTTTGATTTTTTCTCAGACCATACATTTGTTTAGGTCTCTGAGATCTAAATCCTCCTGCTTTCTTTGGAATGAGAAAATAAGGAGAGTAGAAGCTCATCATTTCTCGATGAGGAGGAACTCTTTCTATGGCACCTTAGGACAACAGTGTGGTCACCTCTTATTTTAAGAGAGTGCTTTGAAGGGACTAGATGGGATAATCCCCTGTGAAGCAGGTGGAGGGTAAGGTTTCAAAGTGAAATGATAACCCCTTTGGACAACCTAGAGCATCCACTGATCTGATGTTATGAGGTGCCACCTGTGGGCATAGTGACAAAGTCTGCCTGCTATATGGAGGGTCTGGGGGCCCTCCAGGGGCAGATAGGCAATGGTCTCCAGGAAAGAGTCAAAGACCAGGTGCAAGCTGTGCCTGTGCAGCTGGTTGAGGCTTAGGAGCCTTGGATTTCTTGGGTTGGTGAGGACCTTGCTGCCTCTGCAGAGGATGCTGAGGTTAACAGGCAGCAGAAGACAGGTAAGAAGGATAATATCTCTTCTTTCTAGAATAAAGAGATTTCTTGGGAAGAGACTTCCTTTTGGATGGGTCAGCTGTTTTCCTGGAAAGATGTTTTAGGGCGAGATCATTTGTTTCAAACTTTCCCCTGCTTTCTTCCTCCAATCTTTGCCAAAACGTTTTTCTCCAGTAGATGGGATATTTGTCAGTTTATCCTGGACCCATTGCTTGAGGCCTAGTGCCTGTAACCAGGCCATTCTGTGAGCCTCAATGCTGACTGCTGAAGCTCTGCTTGTGGAATCAAAAGCATCAAAAGTGGCCCTGGTAAGAAACTTAGAAGTGTTCTGGCTTTGCTTGATGAGTGACTGAAATGCACTCTGCTTATTCTCAGGAAGCAGGGGCAAAAGTCTCCAGATCTCTGGTGACATCCTTAAGAAACATGTCCACTTACAGCATGTAAGAGTTGATTCTGGAGGCCAACATGCATGCCTGGAAATATTGACACATGCATGAATGGTTCTTTGAGCTTCTTATTCGGCACATTGCCAATTCCACCACCACTGAGTGGTGGGAGAGCTGAGGTACTTGGAAGACTGGACACTCTGATACTCAGTAAAAGGTAGAGTCTCTTGCTGACACGCAGAACCGTGCCTCCCATCTGTGGAGCATAATATCCTGCAGGATACGAGGCACCGTTAAGTTAGCCACCTCCTTGGGCATGAGAGGGTATTGGAGTATCTCCAATTCCTCCACCCTTGGTTCCTTTTATGAGGCTATTATGATTGAGAGCCCTGCTGCCATGTCACATATGAAGTTCTGAAAGGACATAGCTTTTGGTGGGGACCGACGCCGTTCCTGAAGCGGCAAAGGGTTCGAAGCGATGTTGGGAAGTTCTCAGAAATCAAATGACCCCCATCAGATTCTGAAGAACTTGAATCAGAGTCCAGCAAAATAATCAAAGTATTGGCGGTCTTGGGTTTGACCTCAATGCTTCTTGGAAGTCAACCATTGATGCCGCTACTCAAAGGTATTGGAGTCAAGAGCAATGGTGGTCTGAATCTGTTGGATACTGGGGGTATCGACTGGTTCCAAAGGAGCAATTGGCCTTGGGTGCTTAGACGATGCTGATTCGAGGGCTGGCATCGGGCCCTATACACCTGGCTGTAGGCTCAGTGCTGAAGCCTGCACTTCTGGAGCTATCGATGTTATTGGTAGCAAGGCTGCCCAGGAGTGCTATCAAACTCCTCTTGAGAGCAAACATGCGCTGGTCCTAGGGAGATGGCTGATGTCTGGGTGGACCTGCAAAATTCACTGCTTGTTACAAGCATTGTGGAGCCTGTGTCCTTTGGGGAAACTGCTAGGTACTTGTGACCTAGATTGGCCACTGTTGGAAACAGGATACTGGGCTTGATGGACCTTGGTCTGACCCAGTATGGCATATCTTATCTTCTTATGAATCATGTACAGGGCTCTGAGCCACAGTCCCAGTGACTGATCAAAGGGGCAGTTTGAAAGGCTCCTGAGCTATCAAAACCAAGAGGTGTGTGAATCACCCAGGAAATTGTTAACAGATTACCTTAGAAGCACAGGTCTGCAACCGGAGTAGGAGTCCAGCCTTTACTATGGTTAATTCCTTCCCACCCACCCCAGTCATAATCTTAGCTTTACAGGCTCTTAAACCTATTAAAGAGGAAGAAGTGGTCAAATGCACTTTCAGGTTCAGCTGGTTATCCTCACTAGGACTAGATTAATTAATTTCAGGGCCTTAATTAATCTTGAGATTAACAAAGTCCCTTAAACTTCACTGATATAGTTGCATCAGTACAAGTATCCCTAGCAACTTAGAAATATAGAAGCATGTTGGCAGAAACGACCACATGGCCTATCTAATCTGCCCTTCCATATCAACCACTACAATTGCCCCCTTTTTTCTTTGAGATCCTCTGTGTTTGTCCCCTGCTTTTTTAAAATTCAGATATGATCCTCATCTCTACCACCTCCAATGGGAGACTATTCCACACCTCTACCACTTTTTCCATAAAGAACTATTTCCACATATTACTCCCAAATCTATCCCCTTTCACTCTCATCCTATGTCCCTTCATAGCAGAGCTTGCCTTCAATTGAAAGAGACCCTCCTGTGCATTCATGCCATGGAGGTATTTAAATGTCTCTATCTTATTGCCCCTATCCCACCTTTCTTCTAAAGTATACATATTAAGATCTTTAAGTCTGTCCTTATATGCTACATAACAAAGACCACTAACCATTTTAGTAGCCACCCTCTGCACCGACTCCAACCTTATATCCTTTTGAAGTAAACAACTTAAATATCTAAACAAAACCTTAAAATTAAGATGCATACAGCAGTCCAGCAGTGAGGGGGGGGGGGTATCCACTTTTGCACCAAGTGTCACATGTACAATTTTCTCTCAGTTGGTGGGGGGGTCTTATGTGTGCACTAGCTGCAAGAAGCCCTTTGCCCTCAGGGAAAGTGTCTGATCTCTGGAGGCTACAGTAGCAGACTTGGAGGACATAAGGACGACAGAAATACATAGACGAAACCTACATGGCTATAGTACTGAAGTCCCACCTCCAGTCTGGCAGGTTCTCTGTTGCCATGGAGGAAAGGGGGGGTCACATGAAAGAAGAGCATCATGTGGCAGGGAGTGATCCTGTAGCTAGGACCCATCTTCCAGGTGATAAGAAATCATCTCGCACCGAAAAGGTTTCTCCAAGGACATGTGTCCATGAGGGAAGGTTTAGGACAGTCATTATAGTTTGTGATTCGAACATTAGGCATGTAGGTACAGTACATGAGAATCAACTGGTAACATGCCTGCCTGGTGCAAAAGTAGCGGATCTCACGCACCACCTAGACAAATGGGAAGGAGTCTACTGTCTTGTTACATATTGGCACCAATGACATAGGAAAGTGCGGGAGGGAGGTTCTAGAGGACAAATTTAGGCTTTTAGGTAGGAAGTTGAAATCCAGAACTTCCAGGGTAGCATTCTCTGATATGCCTCCTGTTCCACATGTAGGACCCAAAAGGCAGGCAGAGCTCCAGAATCTCAATGCTTGGATGAAAAGATAGTGCAAAGAAGAGAGTTGGATTTGTTAGGAACTGGGCAACATTCTGGGGAAGGAAAGGGCTTTTCCAAAAGGTGGGGTTCCACCTTAACCAGGATGGAACCAGGCTGCTGGCATTAACCTTTACAGAAGGAGATGGGAGAGAGCCAATAGTCTCCCAGGAGCACGTGGTTTAGGGAGGATGTATCCTTGAAGGATACTAGCAAAAGAGGAAGTTAGGGCATCCTGACAGAGAGATTCCAATAAAGATAAAAGTAACCCAGATGGTCTTAAGGACAGAGCTGAAAGATTCCAAATTACCCCTATCAACTGTTTACCAGATTTATATGAATAAAATACAACCTCTAAAATGCCTTTATGCAAATGCTAGAAGTCCAAAAAGAAATAAGATGGGAGAGATAGAATATATAGCACTAAATGAAAGGTTAGATATGATTGGCATCGCAGAAACCTGGTGGAGGGAGGACAATAAATGGGACACTGTGATATCTGGGTACAAACTATTTTGCAATGATAGGGTAGCTCAAATTGGTGGAGAGGTTGCGCTCTATGTTAGAGAAGGCATTGTGTCACATAGGATTAAAGTTTTGCAGGAAACAAATTACACTGTAGAATCTCTGTGGATAGAGATTCCATGTAAAAAGGGGAAGATGAAGGCAGTGGGCATGTACTACTGGCCACCTAGCCAGAATGAACAAATGGATGATGAAATGCTAAAAGCAATCAGGGAAGCTAACAGAAGTTACAACACAGTAATTATGGGTGATTTCCAATTACCCTGGTATTGACTGTATCAATACGACATGCTAGAGAGAACATTTCTAGATGAAATAAATGACTGCTTCTTGGAGCAGCAGGTTCATGACCCGACAAGAGGGAACACTATTTTAGACCTAGTCCTTAGTGGAACACAGGATCTGGTGTAAAAGATAAGGGTGTTGGGGCCACTTGGCAATAGTGATCATAGCATGATCACATTTGATTTAATAAATGGAAGGAGGACAGCACGAAAATCTACAGTACTACCTTTTAACTTTCAAAAGGGAGACTATGATAAAAAAAGGAAAATAGTTTAAAAAAAAAGGAGCAGCTGCACAGGTTAAAGATTTATATCAAGCATGGGTGTTCTTTAAGAATACTACCATGGAAGCCCAAACATATTCCATGCTTTAAGTAAAGTGGGAGGAAGGCCAAAAAACAGCCAGCATGGTTTAAAGGCAAGGTCAAAGAGGCTGTTGACAAAAAAAAGCATCTTTCAGAAAATGGAAAAAGGAGCCAAATGACAAACACGGGAAACATAAGCACTGGCAAGTTAGATGCAAGGCACTGATCAGGCAAGCAAAGAGAATTTGAAACGAAGTTTGCCATGGAAGCAAAAAAGCATAATAAAACGTTTTCCAAGTACATTCGTAGCAAAACTCCTGTGAGAGTCAATTAAACCATTGGATTATAGAGGGGTAAAAAGGGTCACTAAGTGAGGACAAGGCCATAGTGGAGAGAATGAATGAATTCTTTGCTTTGGTCTTCACTGAAGATGATGTAGGGAAGTTACATCACCTTTGTATACCATTTTAGGCATGGGTATTGGAAGAACTAAAGGAAATAGTTGTAATACATTTTCCCGGTTTATCGATTATTTGATAAACTGAAGAGCAGCAAATCACCTAGACCGGATGGTATACATTCAAGAGTGTTGAAAGAATTAAAATACGAGAATGCAGACCTACTATTAGTAATCTATGAACTATCATTAAAATCATCTGTAATACCAGAGGATTGGAGAATGGCCAATGTAACACCAATTTTTAAAAAAGGTTCCAGGGGTGATCTGGGAAACTACAGACCGGTAAGCCAGACGTCAGTAATGGGCATAATGGTAGAAAACCATTATAAAGAATACAATTACTGAACATGTAGAAATAGTCATGGTTTAATGGGAGAAAGCCAACATAGATTTAGCCAAGGAAAGACTTGTCTTATTAATCGGTTATATTTTTTGGAAGGTGTGATCAGGTAAACCAAGGTGAGCTGGTTGACATAACATATCTGGATTTTCAGAAAGCCTTTGACAAGGTTCCTCATGAGAGACTCTTGGAGAAATTAAAAAGTTGTGGGATTGGAGGCAGTGTACTATTGTGGATCAGGAACTGTTTAAAAGATAGAAATAAGAGGGTAGGGCTACAAGGTATATAGTGGAGTACCACGGGGATCTGTGCTGGGTCTGCTGCTTTTTAATATATTCATAAATGATCTGGAAATAGGAATAACCAGGAGATACAAAATTATTCAAAAGTTGTTAAAACACAAGAGGATTGTGAAAAATTGCAAGAAGACCTTAATAAACTGGAAGACTGGACATCCAAATGGCAGATGAACTTTAATGTGGACAGGTGCAAAGTTATGCACCCAGGGAAGAACAACTCAATCTATGGTTACACAATGCAAGGTACAACCTTAGAAATTACCACCCAAGAAAAATATTTTGGCGTCATCGTGGATAATACGTTGAAACTCTATGCCCAGTATGCAGCAACAGCCAAGAAAGCAAATAGAAGGCTAGGAATCATAAGGAAAGTAATGGGGAATAAAGCAAAGAATATTATAATACCTCTGTATCATTCCATGGTGTGAACGCACCTTGAATATTGTGTGAAATTCTGGTCACCATATCTCAAAAAGGATATAGCAGAATTAGAAAAAGGTACAGAGAAGAGCGACAAAAATGGTAAAGGAGATGGAAAGATTACCCCTATGAGGACAGGAAAAGGTTGGGGCTCTTCAACATGGAAAAGTGACAGCTGAGGGGGATATATGATAGAGGTCTAAAAATGAATGAATGGAGTAGAATGAGTAAACATAGATTGGTTGTTTATACCATCAAAAAGTAGAAAGACTAGAGGACATGCAATGGAGCTACAGTACAATGTAACCCATTTAAGACTAATAAGAGAAAATATTTTTTATTTAACGTGTAATCAAACTCTGAAATTTGTTACCGGAGGAGGTTGTAAAAGCGGTTAGTGTAGCTGGGTTTAAAAATGTTTTGACAAATTCCTGGAGAAAAAGTCCATAAACCATTATTAGAGGACCCGGGAAATCCACTACTTAACCCAGAATGAGCATTGTGGAACCTGTGTCTTTTTGAGAACCTGCCAGGTACTTGTGACCTGGTTTGGCCACTGTTGGAAACAGGATACTGGGCTTGATGGACCTTGATCTGACCCAGTATGGCAGTTTTTATGTTCTAAAAAAGTGACCGTGAAAGCCAGAAGGATGCTTGGATGCATAGGGAGTCCAGCAGGAAGAAGGTGATAGTGCCCCTGTAGATGTCTTTAGTGATACCTCATTTAAAGTACTACGTAAATTCTAGAGACTACACCTTCAAAAGGATATAAATAGGATGGAGTTTCTGCAGAGAGCAGTTTACTAAAATAGTCAGTGGTGTCACGTCATAAGACATATGGGGACAGACTTAACGATCTCAATGCGTATACTTTGGAGGAAAGGCAGGA
The DNA here is from genome assembly GCA_033557465.1 of Ichthyophis bannanicus. Lineage (NCBI taxonomy): Eukaryota > Metazoa > Chordata > Amphibia > Gymnophiona > Ichthyophiidae > Ichthyophis > Ichthyophis bannanicus. The sequence goes on along the minus strand of CM066049.1, from coordinate 108,183,562 downwards.
GAGAGACGGTGTGATAGAGATGTTTAAATACCTCCATGGCATAAATGCAAAGGAGGAGAACCTCTTTCAAGTGAGGCAATGAGGCATAAAATGAAGGTGAAAGGGGATACACGGGCATAATCTGAGGAAATATTTCTTTATGGAAAGAGTAGTAGATGCATGGAATAGCCTTTCAGTAGAGGCGGTAGAGACGAGGACCGTATCTCTCTTTCTAAATCCATTTTGTATGCCTTAAAATGTTCAGAGACATGTTAATGAACCAAACGCACACTAATTTTTAAATGTATGTTAAACCAAATGCGCTCTAGAAACATGAAGGCAGAAAAAGACCACATGGCCTATCTAGTTTGCCCTTCCATAATCAACTAAAATAGTCCTCTTTTTTCCATTTAGAGATCTTTTGTGTTTGTTCCATGCTTTCTTGAATTCAGATACTGTCCTCATCTCTACTATCTCCACTGGGAGACTTCCACACATTACCACTTTTTTTTTTATAAAGCAATATGTCCACATATTACTCCTGAGTCTATCCCCTTTCAAACTCATCTTATGTCCCCTCAAAGAAGAGCTTGATTTCAATCGAACAAAGGTCTCCTTTTGTGTATTTATGCCATGGAGGTATTTAAATGTTTCTAACGTATACATATTAAGATCTCAAATGCTTTATAACAAAGACCACTAACCATTTTAGTAGCCTTCCTCTGCACTGCCCCATCCTGTTTATATCCTTTTGAAGGTGTGGTCTCCAGACTTGCACACAATACTCCAAATGAGGTTGCACCAGAGACTTATGCAGAGGCACTATCACCTCTGTTTTATTTTATTTTATTTTATTTTTTTACTGCTGGCCATTCCTCTCGATATGCACCCAAACATTATTCTGGCTTTCGCCATCACCTTTTCTACCTGCTTAGCACTTTAAGATCATCAAAACACCATTTGCGGTGTTCCATTTTGATATTTTCTTCTCTATTGTAGTCAGATTACAAATTCTTATTCTGGCCAGCCTGATGACTCAGGGGCAAAAATACATAGAACTGCCATATTAGGTCAGGCCAAAGGTCCATCAAGCTCACTGTCTTGTTTCCAGCAGTAGCCAAGCCAGGTCACAAGCACCTCGCTCAGTTCCATGCTGCTTACCCTCAGGGATTTAATTTACTTAACAAATTTTGATATATCGTTTTTCTACAAGTCAAAACGGTTTACATGGAACTGGGTTAATACAATGAAGAGGTTGAAAAGAATATTAAGAACATTTCAAATTAAACAGAGAATGAGGAACATTTTTAAAGCTCAATACATTTGCGCAGAGGCATATGTAAAAACTATGTACAGTGAGGAGTAGAGGTTGGGAGTGTGAGAGCTTTATGGGAATATGGTGGGCGATAAGCAGTGGCTTATCCCAGGTCTCCCTTAATATAGTCCATTGACTGTTTCTCCGGGAACTTGTTCAAACCTTTTGTAAGCCTAGCTAGCTGCTTTTACCACATTCTCCATCAATGAGTTCCAAAGCTTACCTATGTTTTGAGTGAAAGAAATATTCACTCCTACTTGTTTAAACTTGTAGCTTCATGCTCTGTCCCCCTAGTCTTTCTACTTTTTGAAAGAGTAAAACAGCAAATTTGCATTGCTCCACTGCACTCAGGATTTTATAGACCTCAATGTTACCTCCCCTCAGCCATCTCTTCTCCAGGTTGAGGGGCCCTAATCTCTTTAGCCTTTCCTCATGGGAACGACGTTCCATCCTCTCATTTTGGTAGCCCTTTTCTGCAGGACCATATGGACCAAGTTAGAAATGCACCCTGTATGACCAACAAATCTGGTGCCCCCATCCACCTGTAGTATTTCACTCTTTTTGAGCTTCCTGAAAGTCCATTGATGATATTAACCCCACCCCCTTCCGTATTTGCACCTTGTGCGGCTGTACTGTTCACACAACCCTGCTTCTCTGTATCTTTTTAATGCTACTATGTCCTTTTTGAGATGTGGGGACCAGAAATGCTCACATTAAAGGTGTGGTTGCACTATCGAGCAATACAGGGCCATTATGATACTGTTTTTATTCTCTATTTTATTTTTTCCTAATAACTGCAACATTGTTTGCTTTTTGCCACCAGTGCACACTGAGCAGATTTTAACATATTGTCCATGATGATACCTAGATTTTATTTATTTATTTATTTTTAAACTTAGTCTGACTCCTAATGTGGATCTTAGCATCATGCATCTGTAATCTGGGTTAATTCTTCCCTCGATGCATCACTTTGGACATCCTAATGGCATATACAATTTAATGTGGACACGTGCAGTCTCCAGGTCTTGCAAGGTCATCCTGCAATTTTTCACAATCCGCACGTGATTCGACGGCCTTGACTAAATTGGTCGTCATCTGCAAATTTGGCTACCTCACTGTTACCATTTTCAGATCATTTATAAATATATTTTTTTTAAAAAGCGCTGGTCACAGTACAGATCCCTGGGGCACTCCACCATTCACCTTTCTTCACTGAGAAAATTGCCCATTGAACTCTACTCTCCGTTTTCTATCTTTTAACCCATTGCTAATCCACAATATCTTGCCTTCTATACCATGGCTAATTAATCTCCTCAGAAGTCAGAGGTATTTTATCAATCACTTTCTGAAAATCCAGATACACTATGTTAACTCACCTTTATCCACGTGTTCTATTCATGCCTTCAAAGAACTGTAGAGACATGAGATTTCACCATTCCAGAGCCCGTCCTAAGCAGTGGGACTGAAGGACAAAACAGTGCTGCGTTCGGGCTATAAATCTGTAAAGATCTGAACTCTATAGCTTTGCAAACAAAAGGAGCAACACAAAATGATAACTTAACTTTCTTTGCTTTTGTTTTCAGATAGGTTTAAAGAACTTCAATTGAAAAAAGACAGGAAAGTTGTAGCATGGCCGTGTGCTTGTCGGCATGTGTCTAATACCCATTTTTCTCTCTCCTTTGTCCCAGACGTCAGTCTCCTTAATGCCCCCCCCCCCCCACCCACCCCTCCTTTGGCTTCAATGTCCCTCTCCCACCACTCAGCAATCCCCTTTTATCCTCACTATAATGGTCCAAGCTCCTTTGCCAGGTCTCTCGCTCTCCTAAGTAGGACACACAACTTATGAGAGGAGAGAGAGAAATCGTGTTATTTCCTTCCAGTCCTATAGTCCATAAAGTGCAGTGTTGCTATGGCTAGCATTGACATGTTTATTTATTTTATTCTGCATTATCCTTTAGTCAAGGCGGTTTACATTGTCACAAACTTGGTGATACATTGCAACAGGAATATTAACTTGCAGTATTGGTAACAAAACTAAGGTTTAATATTCTAAAGGCTGGGTTGGGTGTTTAATTGCATGAGGAATAGGGAAGGATGTTATAGAGGTGGAAATGTTTGTTCTAAGTTATGTGATGGTGCCAAAGTGTTCGGAGAATAGTAACATTTTGAGCTTCCTGTGAAAGTCTTGGATATCTAGCGTGGCTCTGATTTCTTTTGGTAAGGAGATCCATATTGTTGGGGCATAACAGTGAGGGTGCCCTGTTACATGTTTGTTTGCATCTTGTTTTGGTGCTGGGGTTAAGGAGTTGTTTTTTGTTACTAGTTCTTTAACATGTAGTTCCATGGTAAAGAAGACAGACTAGCAAAGTTAAAAAGTAGTACATCTCTCTGAAAACAAGACTAAAACCAGGACTGGCTCAGCTTCTACCTTGAAATGAAGCTTTATAGTCACTCTTGTTAGAAGTCACATAGGATGCAGCTTTCAGAAAGCTACTTTCAGGAGGTGTTTGAGTGACCACTAGGTGTCACCCTAATAGCAGTGCTTGCTTCCAGTCCTGGTTCAAGGCAGGGAAGATGAAATTGCAGAAGAGCCACACCTTTAATAGTTGCGCTGTTGGTATGCAGAGGCTTCAGTTATCTCCAGCCCTGCCAAATCACTCCCATCTTCTCTTGCCTGATTCAATTATTTTATATAAAAGGTGATGCCTTTAGTTTTACACTAAACCTTAATTAGCAAGATGATATTAATGAACAGTACTGTACATTAACTATACTGCCTCGCATGAAGCCCTAAACAGACTGTAAAAGGAATAAAAAAAAAGTGGTGCAAGATTTACCAATTTCACATATGCACAAAGACCAATTTTTGGAAAGCTTTCTAAAAATACAGTGTAGACCATGGGTGAGCAATTTACGGCCCGTGGGCCACATGTGGCCCGCCACAGAGTTTTCTGCGGCCCTCAGAAGCAGGGGCCATTCTTTCATTAGGCCAATTGAGGCGGTGGCACTCCGGCTGTTTATTTCTCATTTTGCCACCTCTGGGCTGCCGCAGCCTTTCCGCTGCTCTTTTTCCCGCTCAAGCTGATCCGAACGAGAAAAAAAGCAACGGGAAGGCAGTGGCAGGCCAGAGGCCGCAAAATCAGAAATAAATACTGCAGGAGTGCCGCTCCCGAGAAACTGCTGCTGGACTGGAGGAAAGACATAAATGAATGCCGGAAGTCGTGGCTGTTAGTGACAGACCGCGGGAATCCCAAGCCCCACGGGCAGAAGCAGGTGACTGTGAAAATCCCAAAGCGTCGGCCCGAACTGCTTCCGTTTCAGAGCTCCAGGAAGCACTGCGCCACTAATAATGCCTTTGGTCAGCGCTAAGGCCACGGCAGACTCTAAGCTGCAGATTGGCAAGTGAGTCTTCTTTAGTGAAAATCGGTTATTGCTGTAAACCAGGCTACTTCTGAAATTATTCCTGGACCTGGATTGGCCACTGTTGAAAACATGATACTGGGCTTGATTGAGCTTTGGTCTGACCCAGTAGGACTATTCTTATGTCCTTAAACTTTATGAAAACTCATTTTGGATATTTTGAAAATCCTGTAATGTCCCCAGGACAGTTTGGGAAGCCTTGGGGTAAATACTAATGCAAAAGTGAGAAAAACTATGATAAATTGTTTCCTACTTCCTGTGCGTGTGGAATAGGAATAAAATGCTGCAGACTTATAAAATGAAGAAAGCACAGTTGTCCCATGAGAGATTTAGTCAGTCAACCATGGTGATTAGTGGTAATCACAGTCCCCAGTTTTTTGCTGCAGCTCAAGGGGAGATTCCATGGCAAGAGTTAGAAATGTATTTCCGAATTTCAGCAACTGCAGTTGACATTTACAAAAATCTCTGTATATTTGAATCCCAAATAATGTTGCATATTGTGTTTGTATTTCCTGTTGTTTTAGATTGATTGATTGATTTATACATACATAGCATTAAATGAAATGTAATGTTAACAAATGAATATGATCAGTTTTAGAAGGTGCAGTCCTCTGCTAAACCATGGCCCTTTCAAAGTGGCCCCCGAACCAAAACAATTGCCCACCCCTGGTGTAGACTGTGGTACAGTGATTAAAACTCGTCCAATAAAATAGCTGTGCTGACCTTATTAGTGTATGCATTTTTCTCTTATCTTTTGTTTTCACCTACACATCTAACAATATAATTATGCAAAACAACAAAGATATATGTAGATACTAAAACAAATAAGCTAATATCCAATGTAAACTGAGCAGTGAGCCAGTCTTGGTTAGTGATGTTCTGCCTGGCTACATTAATGGGAGATAACTCCCCAGGAAACTTTTAGCATAAATAAATAAAAGCAGAAGCACAGCTTGATAATTGTTTTGCAAATCATGCAAAGACAGGCTTTGAAAGAATGAAATGGTTATGCCTCTATTTTTCAACAGTTTTATCCCAAGCAGAGACTGGAAGCAAGACTTTTGGAAATAGAAATCTTGTTCTACAGGTGGCTACATAAATATCTAGAAGAACAGTCAGTAGAATCGGGACCTACTGATCTAGGAACATAGACGTCTGCTCATCTCAGTCACCATCAGATCACTCACTGATCATTCATTCATATTATCCAAATATGCCTTCGGCCTAATCATAGTCTAAGTATCAAATACTGAAGTAAGGATTACAAAAATGAAGCAAATTAAATACATATCCTGCAAACTAGCATGACTGAAGAAAACCACCACCATAATCGAATCCACTCTGCAAAGTATGGATATTTAAACAAGGAGAAGTTTAATTTGTTCGGAATTCACCATATTCATCTTACTATTTGCTATCTGCTCTACACTTGTTCTACGTATTAAGTTGTTATACTGTAAACCGTGCTGATTTAAAATAGCGCAGTATATAAAACCAAATAAATAAATACTATTTACATATAGCTTTTGTAAAAAAACGAATTAAATTAAATAAAAATAACCTTTTTGTTAAGCATTTAGGGGCATGTTTACTAAAAGTGTGCTATGCTGACCATGTGTTAAAGCACACCCAGAGTTACAGTAACCATTACTACATGCTAAAGCAGCCAGCGCAGTAAATATCCCACGCTAACTGCTTAGCGCACAATGGGCCAGGTACCAGGCAGGTTAAGGATGGAGAGTGGGTGTTGACGGCATATTGCAGTTAGCATGGGATCATTAGCACATGCTAATCATTAATGCTACAGTTAGCGTGGCTGCACTTCCCGCCACCTCAATGTGTGGCGGTAAATGCTCCTGTGTTAATGGTGAAGGTGCTTCTCACTGAATGGGGACATGCCAGGCACGCCCCCAACAGTTAACACAGGTCTCACACTTCCCACGATAATTTTCAGCACTTAAAACATTAAGGTGCCAAACCTTGGCACACTTTAGTAAACAGCCCCCATAGTTTTTTTTTTTTTTAAATTTTACGATGACATCCTAAGAACACATGTATTATATCACAGCTTGCTATTATGGAGATGGCTGTGATATCATATCTATATTATGTCATCAGTGACTAATTAGGTAGAGCATGAAAGGTTAACAAGGAAAATAAGAAAATGATTGATGGAAGGGACAAGGAATATTACAGAAGACCTTCTAAGATATAAGGGGCATTTAAATAGAATTGTGTACTTGAAAACTGTCTCAATGCACTAATTCTATTTCATTTTTATATTACACATCAAAAAATGCTTATAGTTGTTTTATTGTATATGATCCCCCATCCTCGGTCCCCCTCCCTCTCAAAAAAGCCTGCATAAACTAGGATGTCCTCTCTCCTCATGCTTGACATTTAGGTAGATTCTATCCTGAACATCACAGACACATCTACTCTGGACTGTGAGTGTCTATGAAAACCCAAAAAGCTTGCGTTTCTGATTTAAGACTTACCAGATTTCTGCTAGGAAACACATTCTGGACTTTGAAATATTTCTTCTGGAGTATGTTAGTATTTTGATACTATTTTAATGTCTTAAGATAGTAGTATTTTTCTCATTAAATTAGAGGTAGCAAAGCAGAGTATTAAAATGCATGATATTATCATGGTTGTTAAAGAACACATCCTGTTTTACTAATGTCTAGTTGAATTGTCAAAAGGACAGCATCAAAGAGGATGTGACCCCAATAGGAATTCCATCCTACATGTCATACCATAGCTTTGAATTAATTGCAGTTAAGGGTAGTGGAAATATGGAAGACAACATCATGGCCAACTGACTGGAAAAGATCTGTGTTTATACCAATACTAAAGAGAGGTGATCCAACTGACTCTGGAAATTATCGCACAATCGCTCTGATCCCACATGCCAGCAAGATTCTACTGAAGATTATTCAAAAGAGACTACAGCCATACCTAGAACAAGAACTACCTGAAGTGCAAGCAGGGTTCAGAAAAGGGCGAGGAACGAGAGACATCATTGCGGATGTGAGATGGATCCTTGAAAAGACTAAAGAATACCAAAAGGATATCTATTTGTGCTTTATCGACTATAGCAAGGCTTTTGACTGTGTAAACCATGAGAAACTCTGGGCCACATTAAGAAGCATGGGTATACCAGAACACCTGATCGTTCTCTTGCGTAATCTGTACATTGATCAAGAAGCAACAGTTCGAACGGAACAAGGAGAAACAGAATGGTTTAAAATAAGCAAAGGTGTAAGACAAGGCTGCATACTTTCCCCCTACCTGTTTAATTTATATGCAGAACAAATCATCAGAGAAGCAGGACTGTATGAAGACAACAGAGGTGTGAAGATTGGTGGAAGACTCATCAACAACCTTCGCTATGCTGATGATACCACATTACTGGCTGAAAGCGAAGATGATCTGAAACATTTGCTTCTCACAATCAAAGAACATAGTCTCAAAATGGGCCTGCACCTTAATGTAAAGAAGACAAAGATCATGACAACTGGCATAATCAACAGGTTCATCGTTGAAGGAGAAGAAATTGAAATTGTGAACAACTTTAACCTACTTGGATCAACTATCAATAAAGAAGCAACAAGCAGTCAAGAAATCAGACGACGCATTGCTCTTGGCAGAATGGCTATGAAAGACCTAGATAAGATTCTCAAGAGCAGAGATGTGTCTCTCCATACAAAGATTCGACTTGTTCAAGCCATGGTATTTTCAATAACATCATATGGATGTGAAAGCTGGACAGTGAAAAAGACAGACAGGAAGAAAATTGATGCCTTTGAATTATGGTGCTGGCGGCGAATACTGTGTATACCATGGACTGCCCGAAGAACAAACCAGTCGGTACTAGAGGAGATCAAACCTAAGCTTTCTTTAGAAGCTCAGATGACAAGACTTCGGCTTTCATACTTCGGACACATCATGCGAAGAGAGAGATCATTAGAGAAAGACATCATGCTTGGCAAGATAGAAGGTCAACGCAAAAGAGGAAGGCCAGCAATGAGATGGATCGCTACAATAACAGCAGCTACGGGTACCAGTCTGTCGTCAATGAGCCGCCTGACTGAAGACCGAACACAATTTAGGATAGCTATCCAGAGGGTCGCCATGAGTCGACTCCGACTCGACGGCACTTAACAACAACAACAAGGGTAGTGGCATATTCAGAGAGAACCAACCAACTTGGAAGAGATGTGATGCCCACTGTAAGGGGTGTGAGGCAGGCACTGATAAGTCTCTGGCCTTGTAATGAAACAGAAAGCTACAGGCACACTTTAGTTCAAGAGGTCCGAATGATTTCTCTGCAGTTTCATTTTATTTAGTAACATCTAGAAACACCATTTTAAGCAATGTTCCTATAATTTGTATAGCACTGTTGCATTTCCCACCTACTTATTCCTCATTATACCGTCTCTCCCCAAATATGCCAGCCACACAATTGTGCATTTTCTAATAACTATATTGGAAATGTTCAGAAATTCAGGTAGAAATCTAGTGGCTGGAATATGTAGCACCCATCAAAACATTAAATATTTTAAAACTATGCATTTCCAGCTCCATCTAGACCCACCGATCCTTCTTCACCTCTATCTGCCCCCCCCTGGCACCCACCACAAGTATCATTCCACCCTAAACAACTGGAAAAACTGCTGTTGTGGCAGGAAAACTAACAGGCTGTGAATCTTACTTCACTGTACGGAACTGTGTACAGAATAGCTCCCCCATAGTTTCAACAGAAGAACTTACTTTGCCTTTGGCAACTTCAAAGGAAGAAAAAGCCGGCATCTACATTTATTGTTAACCCATTCCCCAACAGAGGGCTTTGTAAGCATAACTATTTGAACTACAAAGTTCAAAAGTAGGCATGACCAAAGCATCATAAGGGCTAGACTAGAGTGATAAAATCAAGATGGAAGACACCATGCATGATAATCACATAAACACATCTTGGTTCACACCACATGGATTCTTGGAGTTACACTGCTCCCTCTTTTACCTCCAGATTCACGTGAAGGCAAATCAGTGACAAAAGAAAAAGAATTAGTCCTCACTCTACTACTCTAAGACATTTCAAGCACCCAGCAGTTCACACATGCTAACTGCACTCGGGGCAGCTTCCAGAGAGCACCCACGTGAGCCAGCCCCTCTAAATCTAGTGCAGACACTGCAGGGCGCAGTAATAGCAGAGAGCCACCTGACTGTGATTGCCTAGCAGTGCTAAGGCCCAGTATACATCCGCATGTTGGCCAGAGGAAGGCGCCAGCTCTACCAGCAGTGAATGCGCAGTGCTGCAGACACTGCTAGACCGAGGCGCCTCCTAGCGGGTCTTTCCCAAATCCCATTTTCGCAGCAGCAACAAATCTCGTGAGAACACACCCAGTGGCATTATATAAACCAGCATCCCCTTGAAACCCCTCTTCCCCAGGTTCTTCACTGCCTTATGTTGGGCCGAGGTGACCAAATGGGAAATATTTAAGGGGAGATGAGGGCAGCCCGACAGCACCCTACTGCTCAACTCTGCTCTCTGTCGGACAATGAGTCCCTTTATGCTAATGAAGCGTCGACGTCACATCCGATCTTTCTCGGACGCCATTTTGACCAGGGCAGGTTCTGATCCGAGTGTATTGTCTTGAGAGAGAGAGAAAGCGCATTTTTTAAAGAAAATAGTTTTTCTAAAATAAGTTTGTGAAGTGAAAGAAAAAAAAACTCGTCTGCGCCGCAGCGTCCCCCGGCGTGACCTCGCTGGATGAGGTGAACGGACCGCCCTCTCCTCTCGCCGGCTCTCAGAGCGGCACACTCGGCGCTTTGCCTTTTTTCCTCCCCTTTCTTCCCCTCCCCCTCCCCTTTCGAGTCGCCTCAAACTCCGGCGAGCTCCCTCTTTCGGTTTTGTTGTTTTTTTTTTTTTTTTTTTTTTAGTTTTTCTTTTACAGTTTTCGTTCCTCTCCCTCCGCCGATGGTGAGAAGCGGTGGCGGCGCTTCGGTCCGTCGGTGAGGACGGAGGAGGAGGAGGAGGAGGACGGAGGAGGGGAGGGTCGAGAGAGAGGCCGCCCTTTGTCTCCGCACCTCCTTCACGGGGTATCTCGCGCCGGGTTTTTTTTTTCTTTCTATCCCCCCCCCCCCCTTCTCCTTCTGCGGGAGTCTTGCGCCGGCCTTCCCGACTCTCCAGACGGGGGCTGAGACCGCGCGCGGCGCCGCCGCCGTCTCCCGTTTCCCGGGAAAAGGCCGCGTGAACGACATCGCTGGCGGGGGAGCGGGAGGCGAGGGCAACCTGACCCGCGGCCCCCTCCCGGCCGCCGCCACTGCTCTTGCCGCGTGACCCGGGAGAAAGGCTTTCCACGCTCGAGCCCAGTGACCAAAGACAGGTAGGTCCGGGCCACCGCTTCCTAATTGTTTTTGCATCTTCATCCCCGCCCCCCCTAACAAAAGCAGGCACGTGAGTGGGTTTTAAATTGTAATTCAATAAGTAACGTAGAATTAAAGGTGCTTTTAATGACAGACTTGCTCACAAACAAGTCCTTTTAGGATAAGGGTATCTGGAAACGAGCGGTTTCCCGTATGCATTATGTATTTTGCATGGCTACTTCCTTTCTCCAGGCCCTCGATGCATCCATGCTGCAATCCCAAGGAAAATTCGCCGGCAGAAGGGCTGTCTGTGTAGTCTAGGAAGTAAGAACGATCATGATTATTTCTGTCCTTTATCAGGACAGCGTCCGCAGTTAATCGGCTGTTTGTTTGATTTAAAGGTATTCTTTTGTGATTTGGAGAGGGAGGGGGCGGATCAGGGAGATCTTCGTTAAGTAAGTGTGATACTAAGGTGAAAGTTACCAGTGTTTGTTTTGACAGAGCTGAAGTGGTAAGCAGTCCTCCTCCCGTTTTAAAAATGCCGGTTTTGAGTATTGGTTATTGCGAGGTTGGTCTTCAGAGACGCCAGTAGGGTCGTCCTGATGACAGCATGGATAAGTTAGCATTATTAATGAATGGATTGTAGTATCCTGACCGCACATCTGACTGGTTTGCTAGAAGAGGCACAATTGCTTTATAGCCCTTCTCAAGCTACATACAGTATAAACATCGCCGGGAGTTTTGGTTAATAGGCGGGTGCGTACAGCAAGCAAAACGAAAATGTTTCCATCTCCCTAGAGAAACACGTGATTCAACCCGCTACCAGACAAAGCAATGGTATATTTAAAATAAAATTCTTTTCTGTATTTGTTGTAGTCAAGTCTTTCACGTCCCAGTAATGTGCGTTTAATACATCACATACGTTTACCGTAGTCGTAGGATATAGGTATCTTGGAACAAAGATTTAATTTATTACATGTATATTTTTAATCTTTTTGTTCTAGTTTGACTAGGCTATAAATGCCAGCAAGCCCCCACCCAAAATGCACCGTTGCCAAGTACTGTACTGTCTTAGGTCAGTAGGGGGCGCATTTTGTACACTGGGTAAGGCTGCGGGGTGGGAGGTGGGGGAAGGGCCCTACAGCACGAAAAAAGACCTGCTACACAGCGCCTTCTATCGATCTAGAGAAAATAGACCCATCAGTTTCTCACAGCTGTGTTCACAACAGTACACTGCAAGGGTTGGAAATGCTATAAATTACAATATTTCTTATTTTCATTCATGGAAATAGTGATTTACTTGCATAAGACAAAGGGATAGTCCTTTCCTGAGACAGTATTCAGTTAAGCTTGACTGGGTCAATAACATGTTTTCTTAAACCATTCAAAAGTCAATTTGTTTTTAGAAATGACTAGGCCTAAACAACCCAGTTATTTTTGAGAGGGTTTGTAGGGCCCACATACAACATGGACACTGAAATAGTTGTCAACTGAATATAAGCAGGTTAACAGAGAAAGTGATAGCAATTAGAGACCATACTTCCCATCTGTCCATTGAAAAAAAATCCATAAACTTGAATTATAACATGAATAGCATCTGCTTTAACAGAATTGCATAGGTATCTTGCATGTTTGGGAGTGTGTTTTAATTGTCTTGTGATGAGTATGCATTGGGAAAAAAACAAATAAACCTTTTGGCATATGCCAAGGTCTCTTGGATAGTTTGTGGTACCTGAACGTTTTTGCTGATGTTTTGACTACTGTGAGATTGAGAGAATTAAAAATAAACCACTTTTTATCTAAAACCTGTGCATGGCTTTTAAATGAAAAACAAAACTTATTTGCATCCATTTATATTGTGCCAATCTAAATCAGTGCGCAGCAGATCATAATAAAACATAAGAAATAATGAGACTACTTGCTTTATCAAAGACTTTCATTTTCTGTATACAAACCTATGATAAATATGACATGAAGAGCCTTTCTGAGAATGCTAAAAAAATCCTTTTTTTGAATGAGGCCTCTAATGTTTTATTTAGTATTCCTCAATTTTGTTTCATCTTTTCATAGCCCTTTTAATATATCAGTCTAACCCTCTTAGCAGTGATCAGTTTGTAGGAGCAGAGAACATATCTCAGAAGATGGTTTCTGTTTCATACATGAAAGAGCAACTTCAGGATGTGTTTATATGTATTTCTGAGATCAGTTAGATTTTTCTTGTACTAGTCTAGTAAATAGTATGGGACTCATAAGGAATGTCTCCAGATGGGTTAGTTTTGCATATACCATGATAGTAATGAGCCTCACTCCTGAGCCTGGGGTATGTGGAGTATGATCTCAGTCTAGCGTATGTCTGAAAGGGGGGACATGGGATGGAAGGGTGGGATTGGCTCTGCAAAACTGTTTAATCTTGAATCAAAAAGAGGAGATTTGAGGACAGGCGGAGGGGGGGTGTCGGTACATGTATTAGGGTGGGTTTTTATCCTAATCAGCCTTTCCGAGGGTCTTTTTGCAGCTTCTGCAGGACACCCCTTCCTCTCTTGTTGGCGGTAGATAGTGTTGGGATTAATTTGTTTGGACTTTTGTTTCAATAAAGTTGAAATGTCAAGTTGTCACAGCTGGATACCTGAGCCAGTTTGATATTGGTAGCCTGACCCATTGTTCAAATGTGGGGCTTGTGATATTGGCAGCTGACCACTTGGGAAGGCCCAGCTGTCCTACCAGATGGCAGTTCCCTAGCTGGCACACAATAGAGTACTGGGTTGGAATGCCGTGGAGGCTTGGTGGGGTAACCTCTGGCAGATCTTCTCTACTATCCCCCTTTCAGTTGGTGTATCTTTGGGATCCGTCTTTGGGACAGTGGCCTAGTGGTTGGGGCAAATTACCTCGGGCCAGGAGTTTGATTCCTGCTCAGTGACAGCAATCTCAGGCCACAGGTACTGGGGTCTCTAGTCCTATAGGGTGCTCCTTTGGCCTTGGGCAAGCCACTTAGTCCCCCTCCTCCCGTTGCCTCATGTACACATGTAGATTGCGAGCCCTTCAGAGACAAGGAAATATATACAGTACCTGATTGTAAACAGCCTAGAATGGGTTATCACAGATGGGCGGTATATAAATGCCTTAAATAAAATACTTTTTTCTCTTTATACTCATTTCCTTGGTGCCCTGATATCCTCCCATGGGTTTCAGTACTTTATGCTGATGACTCTGATTTACCTCTCTGCACCTGAAATCTCTTCAGGAATCCAGGCCCATATCTGTTTGTCTAATGTCTCTGCCTGGATGTGCCACCCCCATCTGAAACTGAACATAGCCAAGACAAGCTCATTATCTATCTCCAGGAACAAGCAGGGACGCAGTCTTCATCGACAGAACCCATGCATCCAATTGGAGAGCTCTTGGAAACAATCTACTATGCCTGCACATCTGCTTTCCCAAGTTCTCTCCTCAGTTCTTCATTTTCCACTGAGCCAGCAGGTTGTTTTCTTCTGTCAGCGCCAAAAAATTAATTGTTTTTTGTTCTCTGCGCTCTTCCTTTCCATCAACGCTGGTACCTTCCCCGATTATTTCATTTCTTTTTAAAATCTTTTATTTTTCATTTTATCTAGTTTTGGTGGTTTCTACCACCAAATAGGCCTTGGCCTATTTTTCTTCAGCCACGATTGAAAAACACATCAACGGCTTCAAAAAATGTACCAAATGCTCTGGTACAATATCAGTCACCAATAAACATGACTGGTGTTTTAAAATGTTTGGGCCCAGATAATTTACCGATTGAGTGTCCTTTGTGCCAACAGATTGACAAAAAGAGGCCTAAAGAACAGAGCCAAGCAGAATGGATCTCTGTTTGCCCCAGACTCTATTCAGACTACACTCCTCAGCCTGGGACATGCGTCCAACCTCCTCTCTGGATCATGGGACGTTCTCTGTCCCAGACCACAAGCCCTTCATCTTCACATGGATGGTACTGTGGGTAAAAATAATCAGCCGGCCAGAGGTTCCAATGACTGTGCTGTGTGCCGCTTCCCGTCCTCAAAAGGATATGCAGCGGGTATGTCCCCTAGTGTTAGGGGGTCATTTCTGAGAGGAGAGCCTCCAGACTCTGGATTGTCCTCCCTGGGATTCTTTTCCTTCTTACAGAAGCCTGGTTAATTTGGCATTGAAATTCAGACCCTGTGGCTTCTGGGTGCCCCTGAGTGCAGTCTCGTGAGGAGAGGCTGAGAGTTGCCTATGCCTAAGCATCACCGGTGAACAAGGAGATGGGGATTTCCTGGGATCTGTCCGAGCTTTGGATTCCGATGTCTTAGTGCTTGGGCTTTGATGTAGACAAAGAAGTACTCTTGCCTTCGGAGGATTGTGAAGAGACCGGTGTAATCTGCCTGTTCCTGAATTAGAAGCTGGCGGTGCTGATTGTCAGGGTCTCATCCACCTTGAACTTGGCTGATGCCCCAGCCATGGAGCAGGAGCCGAAGGTGCATCTACGAGTTCCTGTAAGAGATGCAGAAGTCCACTATTCGCCTCCCATTCCCAGAGGCGATCAAGGACATTATTAAGTCAGAATGGGATTCCCCTGACTCCATGCCTAAAGTGCTAGGGCATATAATATGTATGCTCTCCCAGAGAAGGAGTATGTTGTGTGTATCGATAGTCACAACTTGGATGTGCAGGTCATGGCGTTTACCAGACAGAGCACCATTCCTGTGGAAGGCAGATTGGCCTTGAAGGATTTTCTGGACCAAAAGGTAGATTCGCTGCGGCTGCTATTCTTCAGTTGTCAGTATGTGCAAGCCTGACGTCTCAAGCCCTTTTCCAATGGATTCAGTCTCTTATGCCAGATACTACCCCTCTTGGAATCAGTTACAGCCTTCCTTTCTAATGCCATGTATGACATGGTATGTTTAGCAGCTGAGGTTAGTGCCTTGTCGACGGTCACACGGCATTGGATTTGGCTTAGACACTGGGCAGTGGATGCATCCTCTAAAGTCTGGTTGACCCAGCTGACCTTTAAAGGGAAGCTGCTTTTTGGGGCCGATTTGGAGAAGCTGGTGAAGGACCTGGATGAGGTTAAATCTTAACTGCCTTTTGGAGAACAGATCTGGGGGGGGGGGGGGGGCTGTGAACCACCCATTTCCTGCGGGCGCACTGGCTGGACTCCGAAGGTCTCGTGACTCTCGTTGTTACTGGCCTAGAAAGCCTTTCTTCCCCATTTCATCCAGATCTCGGGCTCTTCCTCTCCCCTCCAGAGGAGCACCCTCTCAGGCCCTGCAATAGTAACATAGTAAATGACTGCAGATATTGAAGATCATCCTTTGGTAAAACCATGTTGCCTCGGATCTTGCAACCTGCTGGTTTTGAGAAAGTTCACTATTTGCTCTTTCAGAAGCGCCATAGTGAGACCGCACCTTGAATATTGTGTGCATTTCTGGTCACCGTATCTTAAAAAGGATATAGCGATTTTAGAAAAGGTTCAGAGAAAGCCATCAAAATGGTAAAGGGGATGGAAAGATACTCCTATGCAGACAGGCTAAAAAGGTTAGGGCTCTTTAACCTGGAAAAGAGACGGCTGAGGGGAGATATGATAGAAGTCTATAAATTAATGAACGGAGTGGAATGGGTAAATGTAGATCGATTGTTTACGTTATCGGAATATAGAAAGACTAGGGGACATGCAATGAAGCTACAGGGTAAACTATTTAAGACTAATAAAAAGAAAATATTTTTTTCCTTAGCGTTACTCCAGGCTAGTCCTGAACCTTTGGGTCTTGCTCCTCCTCCACAGCTTTGGAGACTGAGATACGTCACATCTTTTGATGTCACTGGTATAAGTACCCTGGATCCACCTCCAGACATCAGTATTCTCAGTCTCAAAGCAGCTTGGAGGGCTGGTGAGCCCGGGGTTGGGGCTCACTTGGAGGAGAAATTAAGCAGTGGTTGCAGTTCTTTTTGAGGATTGGAGCTTAGGGTCTTTGGAGGGGACCGTTGCTGTGCTGAGCTGCTGATTTCTGTCTTTTTTTCAGCTGTTTCTTCTCTGTGGCTTTCTATACTCTCCCCTCCTCCTCCCCCCCCCCCCCTGGTCCTCCCTCTGTTTCTGCTGCTCTGCAGGGTTATTGCAGTTCGGTCCTGTGTAAGAGGACTGGTTGGGGAAGGTGGGCTGTCCTCCAGTTCCCGAACCCCCCTTTTGGGGTGAGGAACGGGCAGGCAGGAGCTTCAAGCCAGCGAGCCTGCAAGTCTGAGGCCGAGGTGGTTTCCGGCGGGACTTTGCAGGCTCTACAGAGAGCGGAAGACTGTGTGCAGCCCTGGGTGCCGAAGCCGCAATCATGGCTGAGCACCGGAGGGTTAGCTGCCGTGCAGAACAGTGCCTGGGACAAGGTAAGGGACCGGGGTCGTCGAGGTACTCTTCAGGTTAGTGTGCTGTTCTCGAGCCGTGTGTGGGTAATCGCGCATGGGAAAACGCCGGGGTTCTCTGGCTGCAGATTGCTTGCGGCTTCTTTCAGGCGGTAAAGCTTCGTTTTGTTTTTTTGACCTTGGGAAATTAGGTGCAGGCAGTGGCAGAAGCAGGCTCGATTTATTTTTTTATTTTTTTTTAAAGATCCGCACACCCTGACTTACAGCCACGTTTTAGGGCAACAGTGTAGGGTGTTCCTTTTCTCCTGGGCAGGCAGCATGCTGTCTAAGTCTCTCTGCTTACTGTGTGGCTCTAAGAGAGGGGTTGTTTGAGACAGGGGTCTGCAGAAACTGTTGTAGAGAAGCAGTCTCTATGGAGCAAGGGCTAGCAGAGTGGGGCAGATCCAAAGGAAGGGGCCACAGACATCTCTGAGCAGAAGAGGTTGGCTGAGCCCACCCTGGAGCCTGTGCCGGGGCCTTCTTCTCTTCAGGAGGGCCAGGTGGCGCTGGGGCAGGTCCCAGGGGGTTTCGAGGCAATTTTTTCCCCGCAGTTTGTATTCCTCCTTCAGCAGTTGTTTGCAGGGGCGCAGGCGTCTCCCTCCTCGGCTTCAGCGGAGGGGGGTTTAGGAGAAAAGCGCCCGGGTACTCCTCTAAGCTTGGGTGGCTCAGGGATTCCAACAAAGAGGGTACGGTCCAGTAAGGAGCCGGCAGCGCAGTCAGTGGCTTTGGAGGGCATAGATTTGGAGGAGCTGGATCAGGATTTGGAGATTGAGGAAGATCTGGAAGAAGGAGAGATTACCGAGCAGGAGGACCAGGCCCGAGTAGTTCGGATTTTTCGAAGGGATGAGTTGCCAGCACTCATCTCCGAGGCACTTAAAGCGCTTAATATGCCAGCAGGGGGTCAAACAGAGGAGGCTGCGTTGGAAGACCCTCTGTTGCAGGTTTTTCGTAAGTCTCCGAAGTTTTTTCCGGTGCACAGAGTGTTTAAAGAGATGATTCAGAGTGAATGGGATATGCTGGAAGCTGGACTGAAGGGGTCCAGGGTGATGGCTCGGCTCTATCCCTTAACGGAGCAGGATCCGGAATTATTCAAGTCCCCTAAGGTAGATGCCACAGTTTCGGCAGTTACGAAAAAGACTACCATTCCGGTGGAAGGGAGCGCTGCGCTGAAGGATGTGCAGGACAGAAAATTGGACACCTTGTTGAAACAGGTTTTTGATGTTAATGCGCTGTCCTTCCAAGCGTCCATTTGCAGGGCTTGGGTAGCCAGGGCTTGCCTGCGTTGGGCTCAGGGGCTACAGGCGGAGCAAGCGGCGGATTCGGTGGCAGAGGCGGCCAGGTTAGAGACGGGGCAGCCTATCTGGCAGATATTCATTATGATCTGGTGCGTGGTTTGGCTAATAGTATGGCTTCGGCGGTGGTGGCCCGGAGATATTTGTGGTTGTGGAATTGGTCGGCAGATACGTCTTCAAAAGCTAGGCTGAGCAAGCTGCCATTCAGAGGAAAGCTTCTGTTTGGCGAGGATCTGGAGAAGCTGGTGAAAGATTTGAGGGAGTCGAAAGGGGGCAGACTCCCGGAGGATAAGCAGAAGCAGGGTCGCTCAGGGCCACCCGCTAAAGGGCAACCAAGGGAGTTTCGGCGTTTTCGTTACCTTAGGTTTGGCCAGGCTCAGAGGGGGCGTTTTCCCTTTCATAGTCAAGGGTTTCGGGGGTTTAGAGGGGCAAGCAGGGGGTTTGGATCCTCCTCGACCCTCAATACCCGTAAATCCCAATGAAGCCAGAGGGGTCCAGGCTGGGCAGGAGCCGATAGGAGGTCACCTGCGAAAATTTTATCCAGCCTGGACCCAAATCACGTCCGATCAGTGGGTGCTGGAAGTTATCCGAGAAGGGTATGCCTTGGAGCTTCAGCGGCTAGTGATGGATGCCTTCGTGCAGTCCCTGTGCAAGGCGCAGGTCAAATACGCGGTGGTGGAAGAGACTCTCTAAACCGGCTGCTTTCCCTCGATGCGGTAGTGCCAGTACCCCCAGACCAATGCAGCTCCGGTCGATACTCTATTTATTTTGTGGTGCCAAAGAAGGAAGGGTCGTTTCCACCGATTTTGGATCTCAAGCGCGTCAATCGCTGTCTAAGGGTGTCTCATTTTCGGATGGAAACGTTGAGGTCAGTCATAGTAGCGGTCAGCCCGGGCGAGTTTCTGATGTCGCTAGATTTGTCGGAGGCGTATCTGCATATTCCCATTCGTCGAACATCAGCAGTTTTTTAAGGTTCGCGGTTCCGATGGGGCACTTCCAGTTTCAAGCCATGCCTTTTGGTCTGGCGACAGCGCCCTGGGTTTTCACCAAGGTGATGGTGGTGGTGGCCGCGGCTTTGAGAAGACAGGGAATCTTGGTGCATCCCTATCTGGACGATTGGTTGATTCGGGCAAAGTCCGAAAGGGAGAGCGAAGAGGCAACGGGCAGAGTAGTGGCGTTCTTGGAGAGCCTCGATTGGGTGGTCAATCAGGCCAAGAGCAGGTTGAGGCCTTCGCAGACCCTGGAGTATCTAGGAGCACGGTTCGATACAAGGGCCGGACAGGTGTTCCTTCCGCAGAGGATTGCGGATTGCGGTGTCTGATCCGGGGGTTTCTCAGACACAGGTGTCCGACGGCTTGGCAGTACCTGCAGGTGATAGGTACCATGGCGGCGACGATCGAGGTGGTGCCCTGGGCAAGGGCGCACATGCGGCCTCTGCAGAGAGTGTTGCTGTGTCGGTGGTCCCATCAGAACGACAGTCTGTCTCAGTGGTTGCCCTGTCAGACGGAGACTCGTCTCTCGCTGTTATGGTGGTTGCGGACGGAGTCGCTGGAAAAAGGGATGCCGTTGGAGGTGCCAGAGTGGATCCCCCTGACAACAGTCACCAGCCTTTCAGGTTGGGGGGCACATGTCCAGGGGAAGTTCGCACAGGGTGCGTGGTCCGCTCAGGAACAGACGTGGTCCATCAATTGTTTGGAGTTGCGTGCGGTGGTCCTGGCACTAGAAACCTTTCGGGAGAGCCTCTACGGGAGGGCTGTCAGGGTATTCTCTGACAATGCGACGGCGGTGGCCTATATCAACCAACAAGGGGGAACCAGCAGTCAGGCGCTGGAAGCAGAGGCCGAACAGTTGTTTCTGTGGGCCGAGAGTCACCTGGTAGCGGTGTCAGCGGCGCATGTGGCCGGCGTAGAGAATGTAGAGGCCGATTTTCTCAGTCGGGTAAGAGTAGAACTGGGAGAATGGACCCTTCCTCCGCAAGTCTTCAAGATGATAGTACAGAGATGGGGCACCCCAGCCATGGATCTTATGGCGACCTTTCTAAACGCAAAGGCCGGTCGGTTCTTCAGCAGAAGACGCGAGAGGATGTCAGAGGGCCTCAATGCCTTGATTCAGCCCTGGCTGGAGGATCTTTTGCTCTGTGTTCCCACCGTGGGTCTTAATAGGTCGGGTTCTGCAGCACATCGAGCTTCACAGAGGGCCTGTAATTTTGATCGCGCTGGATTGGCCGAGAAGGCTGTGGTATGCAGATCTGATCAGACTCTTGAGCGACGAGCCTTGGAAGCTACCAGTTCGGAGGGATCTGTTGCGTCAAGGACCTCTGTTGATGCCTCAGGTGGATCGGTTCTCGTTTACGGCTTGGCTATTGAGAGGGCAAGGCTGATGGCAAGGGGTTATTCATCGGCAGTGGTGTCCACGTTGTTGAAGGCTAGGAGGAGGTCAACTTCTTTAGCGTATGTTCGTGTGTGGGGAGTGTTCGAGGATTGGTATGCGCTCTGCAAGGTTGTGGCTTTACAGGCTTCGGTTCCGCAGATACTGGCCTTTCTGTAAGACGGTTACGATAAGGGATTGGCAGCAGCTTCTCTGAAGGTGCAGTTAGCAGCGCTGTCTTGCTACCGCGGTAAGATACAAGGTCAAGCGTTGGGCGGACACCCCGATGTCAAGCGTTTTTTGAGGGCGGTGGTGCTGCTGTGCCCACCATGTAGACACATAGTTCCGCAATAGGATTTGCGTTTGGTTCTGGACGTTTTGGTGCAGGCGCTGTTTGAACCTTTGGCTAGGGCGTCCTTGAAGGATCTAACCTTGAAAGTGGTGTTTCTGGTGGCCATTGCTTCCGCAAGGAGAATTTCGGAACTCCAGGCTTTGTCCTGTAGGGAGCCCTTTCTGGTTTTCTGCGAGTCCAAAGTGGTGTTGAGGACTGTGCCATCCTTTCTTCCTAAGGGGTATCGTCTTTTCATGTGAATCAAGCAGTATCCCTGCTGGTTTTTGCGGAAGGTGTGAAAGGGAGAGTGAGTCAGTAGTTTCATAGGTTGGACATTAAGAGGGCACTCAAGATATTTGAAGGTTATGGCTTCTTTCAGGTGTACGGATAGGCTATTTGTGCTGTTTGGTGGGCCTACCAAAGGTCAGGCTGCTTCGAAGGCTTCCATTGCAAGGTGGCTGAAGGAGGCGATTGCGTCGGCATATCTCTTGAAGGGTAGGCCAGTTCCAACGGGTTTGCGGGCGCACTCGACGAGAGCGCAGGCTGCGTCGTGGGCAGAGCATAGTTTAGTCCTGGCGGTGGAGATTTGTCGGGCAGCGACTTGGTCCTCTATGCATTCCTTCGTCAAGCATTACTGGTTGGATGTACAGGCACAGGGGGATGCCGGTTTTGGTTAGTCAGTGCTTCAGGCGGGGATAGCTGGTCCCTCCCATTGATTCTTTGCACTGCTCTGTTACATCCCCAAAGGTTCAGGACTAGCCTGGAGGAACGCTAAGGAAGGTGAAATTAGACTTACCTGCTAATTGTTGTTCCTTTAGGAACTCCAGGCTAGTCCTGTATCCCTCCTGGAGTTAAATGCAGCTAGCGCCTGAAGCGGTGCAGGTGTGACAGATAAGCGACATGAATTACTTGCCGTCTGACAAAATAGAATAAGAGCTGTATCTCAGCACATGAGATAGTTGGTTTCGGGGGGGGAGGGGCGATGTTCATTAGTCTTGTTAATGAGTTGTTAGTAGAGTTACTACTTAATTGTTGCTCTGGTGAGTTGCTTTGTCAATAGGTTACTGATGTCTGGAGGCGGATCCAGGGTACTTATACCAGTGACATCAAAAGACGTGATGTATCTCAGTCTCCAAAGCTGCTGGAGGAGGAGCAAGACCCAAAGGTTCAGGACTAGCCTGGAGTTCCTAAAGGAACAACAATTAGCAGGTAAGTCTAATTTCACCTCACTCAACGTGTAATCAAACTCTGGAATTTGTTACCGGAGGATGTAGTAAAGGCTGTTAGTGTAGCTGGGTTTAAAAAAGGTTTGGACAAGTTCCTGGAGGAAAGGTCCATAAACCATTATTAAGAAGGGACCCAGGATATCAACGCTTGTACCAGTACAAGCATTGTGGAACCTGTGTCTTTTGGGGAAACTGCTAGGTACGTATGACCTAGATTGGCCACTGTTGGAAACAGGATACTGGGCTTGATGGACCTTGGTCTGACCCAGTATGGCATAGCTTATGTTCTTATGTAAATAAAGACCAGCATGGTCCATCCAGTCTGCCCAGCAATACGGCAAGAGTAGGTGCACCTGTAGCTCTGTGCAGGCCACCCCTCCCCATGTCTTTGTTTAGGGGTGGACCCACCACTCCATGTAGGACATCCCCATTTGTTGAGAAGTTAGATGGTTCAGTTTAGTTTGTTTTTATCCTGTTGCTATAAAGGGATCCTCTGTGCTTGTCCCATGCTGTTTTGAATTCCGTCATCGTGTTTGCCCCCATCACTTCCATCGGGAGAGCATTCCAAGCATCCACCACCCTTTCAGTGAAAAAAATATTTCCTGACCTTGCCTTTCAATTTTCCACCTTGCAGCTTCATGTTATGCCCTCTAGTTTTGCAGCTTCCCTGTCTTTGGAAGAGGTTTGTTTGTTCATCGTGCCTCTTTAAGTATTTAAAGGTCTGAATCATATCTCCCCTATCCCTCCTGTCCTCCAAAGTGTACATATTTAGTTAGGCCTTCAAGTCTCTTATAAAGTTTCTTAAGCAGGCTCCAAATCATTTTGGTCGCCTTCCTCTGAACAGTTTCCAGTCTCCTTTACATCTTTTGCAAGATGTGGTCTCCAAAACTAAACACAGTATTCCAAGTGAGGCCTCACCAACAACCTGTACAGTGGCATAAGTACCTCTTCCTTTCTGCTGGTAATCCCTTTTTGTATGCAACCCAACATCCTCCTGGCTTTTGCCACCGCCTTGTCGCACTGTTTTGCCACCTTGAGATCATCAGAGATAATCACACCAAGGTCTTTCTCCTGAACCATGCACACTAACCTCTCACCCCCTATTGTGTACATTTCCCTTGGATTTCTGCTACCTAAGTGCATGACACTGCACTTTTTCACATTAAATCATAATTGCCAAGCATTAGACCATTCTTCCAGCTTTTGTAGATCTTTCTTCATGTTATTCACTCCCTTGGGGTAGTCCACTCTGTTGCAAATTTTTGTGTCATCTGCAAAAATACAGACTTTTCCATTCAGTCCTTCAGCAATATCACTCACAAATACATTGAACAGTGCCGGGCCCAGGACCGAACCCTGGGGCACCCCGCTAATCACCTTCCTTTCATCCAAGTGAGCTCCATGTACCATCACCTTCTGTCATCTGTCAGTCAACCAATTTCTAATCCAGTTTAGCATCTTGGGACCCACCCCCAAGCTACTGAGTTTGACAAGTCTCCTATGAGGAACAGTATCAAAGGCTTTGCTGAAATCCAGGTAGATGACATCCATCGCATGCCCCTGATCTAGTTCCTTGGTCACCCAGTCAAAGAACTCGATCAGATTTGTTTGGCAAGATCATCCTTCGGTAAAACCGTTGCCTCATATCTTGCAATCTTGGTTTTGAGAAAGTTCACTATTCGCTCTTTCAGGAGCGCCTCCATTATTTTTCCCGCCACCGAAGTAAGGCTCACGGGTCTGTAGTTTGATACTTCTTCCCTGTCACCACTTTTGTGTAGAGGTATGACATCAGCCATTCTTCAGTCCTGAGGAACCTCTCCTGTTTCCAAGGATCTGTTGAATACATCCTTTAAAGGCCCTGCAAGAACCTCTCTGAGCTCTTTCAGTATCCTGGGATGTATCCCATCCAGTCCCAAGGCCTTGTCCACTTTCAGTTTAGCAGTTGTTACCACACCATTCACAGAAGATGAAGTGTTGTATCTACTTCATTCCCATTTTTATATTTGGGAGTCACAGCTGGTCCATCTCCAGGATTTTCTTTAGTAAAAACAGAGCAGAAGTATTTGTTTAGCAATTTCGCTTTTTCTATGTCACTTTCCACAAGTCCTTTCCCAGCACTTCTGAGTCCTGCAATTCCAACTCTGATCTTCTTCTTTTCCCAAATATACCTGAAGAAAGTTTTGTCGTCACCCTTAACATCTTTAGCCTTCTTTTCCTCTGCCTTTGATTTTGCTATCCTTATTTCTCTTTTTGACTCTGAGTTTGATCCTGTATTCATTTCTGTGCTCCTCTGTTTGTAGGCGCTTGAATTTTACGAAAGCTGTGTTTTTTGCCTTTATTTGAGCAGCCACTTCTTTGGAAAACCAAATAGATTTCCTTCTCCTCTTGTTTTTATTTACTTTTTTTACATATTTATCTGTTGCCCCTTTTATTGCCAGCTTTAGTTTAGCCCATTGCAATTCCACTTCCCTCATCTCCTTCTACCCTGTCATCTCCTCCTTTAGGTACTCGGCCATTTTCTTGAAGTCAGTGTGTTTGAAGTTTAGGACTTTGAGCTTGCTATGTTTGGCCTGTACCTTGGCTTTTATCTCAAACCACACCGTGTGGTGATCGCTGTTGCTCACAGGGGCACTCACGCAGACATTCGACATGCTATCACTGTTGTTGAGCACTAAATCCAGCGTTGAGCTTTCCCTGGTTGGTTCCATCACCATTTGTCTAAGTAACGCATCTTGGAGAGCATCCACAATTTTTTTGCTGCTTTCCAGATGTGCAGAAAGAGTAATCCAATCCACATCAGGTAGATTAAAGTCACCCAAAATGATCACTTCCCCCTTTGTGGCTATCTTGGCAATATCTATAATCAATTCGTTATCTATCTCTTCAATTTGAGTTGGAGGTCTGTAGACTACAGCAGTATGGATGACAGTGCCATCTCCTCTTTCCAGCGCAATCCAGAGCGCTGCTTCTTTTCCCCATGTCCCCTGCATTTCAGTAGCTTTAATATTGCTTTTGACATAAAAGGCTGCTGCTACTCCTTTTCCATTTTCTCTGTCTCTTCTGAATAGATTATAGCCAGCTATGGCTATATCCCAATCATGCGATTCATTAAACCATGTTTCTGTAATGGCCACAATGTCCAAATCCATTTCCACCATTAGGGCTTCCAGGTCCGGAACCTTGTTGGCTAAGCTTCGAGCCTTTGTGCTCATTGCTTTCCAGCATTTACCTGGCTTGTGTGTATTTTGCATTGATTTTGTTCTGCCCACATCTTCCCACTTGTTTTTGATGTGTGGTTTAAAAGTGTGGCTGTTTCTGATGATGATCTGCTTTTGCAGGGGGTGACGTGCATCAGTCACCCCCTTTTTCCTAGTTTAAATGCATATCCACATACTGCCTGAATTGTTCACTTAAGATTTTTTTTCCCTGCGACAGAGAGATGTAAGTCTATCAGCACAGTATAGTTTCTTGTTGGTCCATCTATTTCCCCATTCGCCAATAAATCTGAATCCTTCTTGTTTGCACCGGGTCTGGAGCCATGTATTAAAGCTGTTAATGCGATGCAGCCTTTTTGTCCCTTCACCAAGAACAGGCAGAACCTCTGAGAATGCAACAGTGTTAACAATGGGCTTGAGTTTCTCTCCCAGAGATTGGAAGTTGCTTTTGGGCTGTAGAGGCACTGTTTCTAGCCAGGTCATTTGTGTCCAAGTGGATAACAACATTAAGTTTGGAGTGTTCACTTTTTGCGCTAAGTACTTCAACAACTTGGTTTGTATTCCTGCTGGCTGTCGAACCTGGTAGGCACATGACTATCTTCTCTCCTTTGAACTGTGTTCCCAAGTTGGTGCCTCTGATGGAATCTCCAAATAGTAGTAGTTTTCTGTTTGAGGTTTTATTCATATTTGGTGCTTTAGCAGGAGATTGGGCATTGTCTGACTCATTTAAGGGCCCTTCAGTTTCTTTGGATTGAGCATCCTCATTAGCCAAGGCAGAGAAGGCATTATGCAGGGATATCTCTTGATGTATAGGATGTCTCTGCGTTAAGGGTTGCAATCTTCCAGAACCCACTGTGATCCATTTGTTCCTGGGGTGTTTGATTCTTTGTGGGAGCGGTGGTGGACTTTGTTCAGTTTGTATCCTAGAAGAGGTGTGTTTCATTGCAGCCATTTCCTCCCTCAGAGTCACTTCTTTATACATGGCCGCTAGGTCTTTCCTTAGTAGAGTCAGTTCATCATGCATGGCAGCTGACCTGAGGCACATAGGAAAGCTCTTAGGCTCCAAATGATTCGTCTTGGAATGAAAGTACCGCAGTTATTGCACTGAATACACAACATGTTGGTTAAGCAGTCCCAGAAGAAAGGATGAAGAAGATGTGGACTTTTAACCCAAGTAAGAAAGGATAGATGGCACATAATGTGACCACTATAAAGGCAATGTAGCCCCTGTGGTGGGTGGGGTGAGGGGTAGGGTGGGAGGGAACATAAGTGTCTCTGGCAAGTAGGCTGTTCCTGAACCGTGGGCACACACCGCTGTCTGATGTAAGTCTATACAAGGAAAGCAGTCTAAATGCCCCCAGGTTTAGTCTAAAACAACAGTTAAAAGCTATAATAGTAATTCCCCCAAAAATCAACAGTTAGAATTTATAGTTTTAAGCCAGCAGAGAAGATAGAAAGGTTTGTTCTTAGCTTAATGGATGCTTCTCGGCTTCTGCAAAACCAAAGAAGGTTTGAGGGCCCGTTCCTTGGTTTCTCCAGTTAGGACAAGGTGTATTTTCATATCCTGATTTGGGAGGATAAGCAAAAATTTCTGTGTCTTTGTCGTGCTTGGATCTCACTTTCAGTTCACCACTCTCCTGTTTGGACTCTTCCATTGCACCATGGATGACTGTCTCATCCGAGTCCATTCTCTTTCAGAGGCATCTCAAGTAGTGACCCAAGGGGTGTACGTTTTGGAAAGCCTCAACTGTCTGATCACTCGGGGAAAGAACCAGTTGTTGCCTTCCTAGTCCCTGGAGTTTAGATACTCGAGTGGGCAGAGTCTTTCTACCAGATGAGAAAGTCAAAAGGCTGTTGGATTGCCTGGCACCATTTCATTTGCAGCATGCTCTGAGTCTGGGATTATCTTCGGCTCCTTGGATTGATGGCAGCGACAGTCAAGATGGTGCAGTGGGTTGAGTGTTCCTTGCTGACTCAGTGGGCCCTGAGTTTTCAGGAGTTTCAGCTCAGGCTCCCAATGATAGTGAAGGGCAGCCTGTGGTGATGGCGGCAACCCTATCATATTTGAGAGAGGGCGTGCTGCTGGACAATTTCTCATGGATACTTCTGCCGATGGATGCCAGTCTTTCAGACTTGGGAGCTCACTGCCAGGACTGCATGGCCCAGGGCCGTTAGAATTGCAGGGAAGCAGTGTGTTCCATCAACCACCTCGAGATGAGGGTCAGGCAGTACAAATGTTTTTAGACACCACCATGGCGGTGGCTTATGTCACTTGGCAAGGCGGCGTGAAGAGTGCCAGGGTAGCCTTGGAGATGGCTCTTATTTACCTGGGCAGAGAAGAACCTCCTTGCTTTGTTTGCTCAGCAGATTGCCAGTGGGGACAATATGGCAGCAGACTTTCTCAGCCAGCACTCTGTCTCTCTCTCTCCAGGAGTGTAGGAGTTGAGTCAGGAGGCGTTTCAGTGGATTCTGCATCTCTGGGGTCGCCATCCAGTGCCAGAGTGTGCCGCTTCTTCAGTCACTGCATGGAGACAGGGTCCAACAGTGTCAATGCCCTGGCCAAACCAATACTTGATGTGTTTCCTCCATGGCCCTTTGTGGGGCATGTCTTTTGGCATATAGAGTGATTCTGATGCCATCGGATTGGCTGAGGAGAGTGTGGTTCGGAGATCTGATGTGGCTTCTTCAAGTGCCATCTCTTCATTTGCTTTAGTCTCGGGGCCTCTTGCAGCAGGAAGCAATTTGTCCTGGAGGACACAGTTCCCTTCTCACTTACATCTTGGCTCTTGAAAGGAGACAGGTAGGGCTACTCCCTAGCAGTGGTTTCCACTTTGCTTGGAGTCTGGAGAAGGTCTGTCAGTCTGGTGTATGTGCGAGTTTGCATCTTTGAGCAATGGTGCGGCACATGGTAGCTAGCTCCTGAGATGGCCAAGATGCTGTCTCATTTGACCTTTCTGCAGGACAGTCTGGAGAAGGGCCTTTATCTTAGCTCCCTGAAGGTTCAGGTGATGGTTTTGACCTGTTTCAGAGGTCTGGTGGCTGATAAGTCTCTAGCCTTACACTTGGATGTTTTGCGCTTTCTTGGGGGGGGGGGTTCAGCATTTGCATCCTCCCCTCTTGTCCATGGACCCTACCTTGGATCTGTATCGGGTGCTCAGGGCCTTGATGTTGAAGCCATTGGAGCACACCACTCTGAAGGATTGGTCAATCTTCTTGATTATGCTTTGTTCCACAAGGTGAATTTCTGAGCTGCAGGCTCTGGGTTGCCAGGTTCCTTACCTATCTTTTTCTGGGGAGACTGTTTTCCATTCAGCCTGTGCCTTTCTTTTTACCTAAGGTAATTTCTTCCTTTCATGTGAACCAGGTGGTTTGCCTGCCCTCCTTCTCCAGGGAGCAGTGTTGTGGGAAGGCTAAGGATGTCCGGAAGGTGCTTCTCTGGTACTTAGAGGTTACAAATTCTTTTTGTAAGTCTGACCATCTTTTTGTGTTTTTCTTCTGGCCTGCACAAAGGTGACATGGCAGCTAAGCCTACATTGGAGCACTAGGTTAAGGAGGCCATTGTCTTGGTGTATCTGCTGTGCAACTGGCTGGTTCTGGAGGGTTTGTATGTCCATTCTACCTGAGTGCAAGCATTCTCATGGGCGAAGCGGAGCTCGGTAGCCCCTGCCGACAATTGTCAGGTGGCAACCTGGGCATCACTTTCTATATTGAAACACTATTGCTTGGATGTCCACCTGTGGATGGACACTGCCTTTTGGCTCCAAGTTTTTGTGAGCTGCTGTCATCTTCCCACCCAGTGGAGTCGTTGCTTTGGTACGTCTGGGTTGGTCTAACAGGATGAAATGGAAGGTGACCATGTTACTTACCAGATAATGTCCTTTCCTTGAGTCTTGCTAGATCAGTCCATGGCTCGCACCTGGAACTGTATTTTCTCTGTTCTTCTGCTGCAGTACCCTTGGGTCTGCTATGATTTTTATACTTGGCTCTACAGGTTCATCTTCCACTGACAGCCTCCTGTTTTGCTTTCCTGTATGCAGTTCTCTACTGTTGATTACTCATGTTGTCCACATTGGAGGTTGTGTGAGGCTTGCCATGTTTCTCCCATGTGCTTTGGGATGAATATTGAAGGGATGTCCGGCTGAGGAGGATGGAAGCATGGGAGGAATGTCATTAAAATCAGAGTTTTTCATTGGTAGGGAACACAATCCACTTGTCTGGATTGGTCTAGCAGGATTTGAGGAAAGGACGTTATCCGATAAGTAAAATATCATCATCCTTGCCACAAAGTATTGTCAGTCGATAATTAATCTTTATTTTTGAACTTTAATTAGATGATTATTTAATTAGATTTTACTCATTGAACTGGTCAGGTGTTATCAATGCACAATGACTTCCCTAATGCCCCGCTGTGCCTTTGCTTATTCTGAATGCAGAAGACCTAAGCTGACAGTTGAACCCAGAACCATCTGTATGACAGAGTACAGCACTGTTAACGAGCCTCAAGACAGGCACGAGATATGTGTGTTACCATATATAGTATTTAATGCAGGCCTTGACAAATCTTGGAATCTAGGAGACTGCCGCCAAAACCTCGGTTATAGTGCATGCCTCCACCTCCCAAAAAGATGTATCACAATTTTACCTTTTTGGGTTTTAGGATCTGATTTACTGTTTCCTCATTTTTTTTTTGTGGGGAAAAAGCTTAATAAATTAGGTTCTTATGCACCAGTGCCAACAGAAGGCAATGGACCCACTCCTCCTACCACCCCCACTGACCCTTTAAGCTACACCTGTGGGGTGCCTGCATGTGTGTGGTGTAAGAGGGGGGGGGGGGGTGCGCCTTTTGCACATACACATTGTGTCCTTTATTTCCCATACATTCATCTCGTCACCCTCTAACCCGTTGATTCTTCACCCCCTCCCCAATCGAACCCCTCTCCTGCTGCCGCTCTTCCACCCCAACTGTTTTCCTTCCTACTCTGTCTCCTCTCTTTACCTCACACCCTGCCCTCCATTTCCTCCACTGTTCTTTATTTAACCTACTACCTTTAAATTTCTTCAGCCATCTGTGTACCCTGCCACTAACCCAGTTGTCCTTAACCCCTTCATCTGTGCCTTACTGCCTAGCAGTATATGTTCCCCCTGCCAGCAGCTGGAGGCAGATTTGAGCAACTTTCAGGAATGTCATCACCTGGTATATCCTCTGGTACAGTACTGAGAGCAGCCAATATTGTCCGCTTCCAGCAGGTGGCAAGATGTGTGAACTAGTACAGCAGTGATGATAGTCCTGACTCTCCTTGCCCACACTTCGCTGCAGAGGCCTTAGATTGAGTTAGACTCAGCTTGCCCGCACTGTGGTATGGAGCCTTGGCTTGAGTCCTGAAAGGCTCAACGGCTTGGAGTGTGGGTTTTTCCAATGTGTCCTGGAGTAGAGCTGCCTTGTGTCCACACTATTTGGAGTTACTAGCGCTCGTGGGCCAGAAGAGGAGCAGAAGGATTCCACAGGGCCCCTGAAGGGGGGGTCAGTAAGCTAGACCCAGGCCTACCTTTCCTCTAATTCAATTTTTTTCCCCTTGATCTGATTTCATTGAGAGTTCAATTGTCTTAGTAGTACTACTACTACTAAGCATTTATAAAGCGCTACCAGGCGCACGCAGCGCTGTACAATGAAAACACAAAGACAGTCCCTGCTCAAAAGAGCTTACAATCTAAAAAGACAAAACAAAAAAAGGAGTAGAAAAAAAAGATAAGAACAAGAGACAAGAGCAGGAGAGACAGGACAAAGGAAAGAGGCAAGAACAAGTGTAAGATGAAGAAAGAAAGGTGAAATAAAAGAGGGGAAGGAAGGAGAACAGCAAAATCAAGAGCCAAAGGCAGAGGCGAAAAGATGAGCTTTTAACTTGAGTTTAAAGAGGGGCAAAGAAGATGCCTGACGTATAGACAAAGTTTATTCAAAGCGTAAGGAGCAGCAAGATGAAAAGAGCAGAATCTGGAGTTGGCAGTAGAGGAGAAGGGCATAGCTAGAAGCAACTGGGAAAAAGAACGGAGGGAGGAAATAGGGAGAAATGAGAGAAGAAAGGTACTGAGGAGCCAAAGAGTGAATGCACTTATAGGTCAGAAGGAGAAGTTTAAAGTGAATACGGAAACTGATAGGGAGCCGGTGAAGAGATCTGAGGAGAGGAGTGATGTGGGCAAAACGAGGCTGACGGAAAATCAAACGAGTAGCGGAGTGCTGAATAGATTGAAGAGGGAAGATATGAGACTGAGGGAGACCAGCAAGGAGATGGTTACAATAATCAAGGTGGGAGGTGATTAGGGAATGGATGAGTGTTTTAGTAGTGAGCTCAGAGAGAAAGGGGCGGATTTTGCCAATGTTGAAGCGACAGGTCTTGGCGATGAGTTGGATATGAGGGGTCTTAGTATCTTTACTAAAGCTGGACAGCTTTAAATAGAAGATTTCATAAGTATCTTGGAGAGAACCAGTGGACATTGGGTGGTGTTAGAGATTACAAAGCTCTGGGGTGCAGAATCTGTTGTTGTCCTTCCCCGTCTGTCCCTCCTCCCTTGGAGTTTATTGGGGAGCTTGGTCTGTTTTATTGGGTGGCCTTGGCAGAGGCTCCTCTCCTAACCCTTTGGGGAATTGGCAGGAGGCACAAGCTCTTCCCTTCCTCCTTTAGGGAGGGGATCAAGAGTTTAATTCTGTAGCCAATTTGGGGGGGGGGGGATTCTATGTACCACCACATCCTGGAAGAATGACAGTTATGTTAGTTTATCCTAGGAGTAGATATTGCGATATCCCAAGTTTGTGAAGGTCTTTCTCAGCAAGTAAGTTTGATGGGGCTAGAGGTGAATTGGTGCCTTCCTTATGCTGCCAAGCACAGTAAGGAGGCTGATTACGGCTCATATCCTCATTACAGGGAAAGGCAAGAGCCAAGAGTGCGCTATCCGGGAGACAGCTTGGTATCTTGACTTGCACGGTGACCAGAATATTCAGGCCACTGTCTTGAGTCGGCTGAACTTGGGATGGTCCTTTCTGTTTAGCACCATTACAGGCAGGATTCCGGCCCGGCTAAGTGCAGCATTCCATTTGCAGCGGGAAAGTGTGCTTTGGGAACCAGGATTGGAGCTGGTTTAATCAATCATGCTGTGGCAAATTGTGTTCAGAGTGCTGGGCTTGGAGTGAATTTTGGCAGGAAGCCCTCCATTTTTTACCTGTTTACTATTGTTTGTTTGCTCTCAGCTGCTGGGGCACAATGTTGTCAGTGGCTGCTTATTGCCAGAACTTCCCAGGGTGGCTAGTTCTGGGCCTGAAGGAGGAATTTCCTGGTATTGGCAGAATTGGGGTAAGTCTGCACAGTGGCTAAACTGGTAGGTCTCCTGGAGTGGTGGGGTCACATTTATTATTTTTTATTTTTTGGCAGGAAAGGCCACCATTATCTTAGAATTTCCTTCAGTGCTGACAGGTTCTTGTTGCCACGACTGGGGTTGGATGAGTTCCTTTCTTAAAATTAATTCTCAACCCAGAGGCAGATTACATCTCCTGTATAGTTCAGTCTCTTGAAAGGACTGGGCTCAGAAAAGGAAAGCGTAATTTCTTCAGGTCATAGCTGCTTTCAGAGCGTATATGTTATGCTAGTCTGGCTTAGGTCACATTGGGAGGACTTGTTATGGTGGGATGGAAAAGAGGGTTTTTCATCCCTTGAGGTCTTACTAACCCATCATTGCTATGATGCATGGGCAAATGGAGCTGGTCATCATTTGCTGCGGGTGCAGGTGACAGTGCTGGACTGTTTTGGAGGTAGGAGTTGGGTGTAATCTTTGTCTGTACTCCTGAATCTTTGACTTTGTGCAGTTCTCCTTTATGGGATCTTACCTTGACTTGTTAAGCATTAGTAGGGGTTCACTTAGAAAATTTCTGGGGCAGTTGTGCCTACATGCAACATTTCTGAACCTAGTTGTGGAGAAGTCCTCATGGTTGAATTAGGTATGTGCTGGTTCTTAGGCGTTTTTCCTCATTTTTGGCTCTAGGTGGGCTTAGCCGTACACAAATTCATTCTCCATCCCTACTGGTCCTCTCTTACTGCAGATGGGGATCTGAAGTCTCTGTCCACAAAAAAACCAGACTTAAGAGCCAGTGGGCATTGCGCTAGTGCAGAACAAAGGGGAGTTGTGGATGGCTCTTCCCTTGGTGTGGTTTGTGGAGGTCGTGCAAGCTTCTTAGGCATTATTTGTTATGGGATGAAGTATAGTTGGTTTTGGCATGGCACGGCACAGGTTTCTCCACAATGATTCATGGTCTTGTAATAAGTAGAATCTGCCTAGGGGCACAGATGTATACACCCTACTTAGTGTCTTTAGGGCATCTGAAAGCTTGGGCATGGAGTATTGCGTAATTAAG
Source organism: Ichthyophis bannanicus (assembly GCA_033557465.1). Classification (NCBI taxonomy): domain Eukaryota; kingdom Metazoa; phylum Chordata; class Amphibia; order Gymnophiona; family Ichthyophiidae; genus Ichthyophis; species Ichthyophis bannanicus. The sequence continues at coordinate 108,149,263 of CM066049.1, read as the reverse complement.
GGTACCAGTGAATTGGCCACTGTTGGAAATGGGATACTGGGCTTGATGGATCTCAAGCTGACCCAGTATGGCAGTTCTTACGTGGTCCAGGCTGAGCTTAATCCTTCCCCCGTTCATCCTCTTCATTCAGTGTGACTGGACTGGACGGATGATGACAAAGATGAAATTAGACCTTTATTTGCTAACTTTCTTTACTTGAGTCCCTCCAATCCAATCTAGGACCCGACCTAAATGACTGGTTCATGCCTGGTTTGGAAGGAGTGAGCACGCTAAGGCTGTGGGGCTGGGCCAGATTTTGTTGGTCCAGCTTGTTCTTTTGGCACTGATAGTTTACAATGCTGTGCTGCTGGTTTCTTGTGGCCATAGTTAAGGACTACAGGATGGTGGTTTATATCTGCTATTCCAGATTCATTTCGGAGTAGGGGTGTTTAGGCAGTAAGTATAGATAGGGTGCAGAATGAATAAGTACCTAATGGTTATTTTGAGTTTGCACAGGACTCTTATACCGTGAAATCATCAAACCAGTGGTTCTTGGTGTCTCCATTTGCTTGTAAGAAGGCATAAACCCATGCGCCTGGACTGGAGGGACTTGAAAGAAAATTAGCAGGTGAGTATAATTTTTCATTGCTCTGGTATTTTTTCCTCCTTTTACCATTATGTCTGGTTTCCTTGCATCCAGCCTTCTATCGATTGGAATGGACGTGTCCCAGGTCATCATATCCTCTTTGATCCCAGTGCTTTTCTGGTACAGCGATGTTGCAGTATTTACAGAGTTTCCAGTAGGTGAAAAACCCTGCTGTGGAGAGATTCTGGATTTGCAGAGTTGCTAAGAATTTTAATGCAGTGTATTAAGACATAGGTAGATTATTTGCAATAGTATTTTTCCCATAGATACACAATGGAGAGAATATACATAAACATTTGGACCACTAAGGGTTTCTGTGCTGAGCAGCCACTCCATACAAGCTATGCCAGTGCTTTGCTTCCATTCTCTTACCATTTAAGGATCATTTGTGTTTTACATACTCTTGAATTCCTTTTAGACTTATCTTTTGAGAGGGCATTTCAAACAGCCAGCATGCTTTCTTTAAAAAAAACAAAAAGTATTCCATATCGTCCTGCTAGACCAGTCCAGGCAAGTGAGTTGTGTTCCTCTACCAACAGAGATCAAGACAGAAGAAAAATCCAAAGGTTTTTAATGGCCTCATCCTGCTGTTATTGATGGTGGTAGGGGCACACTCCAGTATTTGTCTCCAGCAGATGGTGGATGCAACCTGATGCAGCTCTATTGAAAAAAAAAAAAATAAAGGGGTGTGTTTGTGTGGAAAATGATTTAGCACTCTGGGTGACTTTCTCACTTGAGCTAGACTATAGGAGGGATTCTAAAGGGTCACCCTTAAAACCAGCGCTCTCCTGGTTATAGCCCAGCGGAGGAGGGGTATTGGTTAATTTACCTGTCTTTATCTTGTTGCGTGCCAGTTGAATACCCAGGAGTTTTTTGTGTTAGTACCCATGTCTAGCACAGCCCTTACCTTCTTCCTGTCCTGAAGATTTGGATGAAGGTCTTCAGAGTTATGTGCCTGCAGGTCTTGGCATCAGAGGAGTAGCATTGAGCCCAGCACTGTTGCTGCTTGGGGCTCTTTGAGGGGTAAGTACCAGTTTTAAGTTTCTTCTACTCTACTAAAATTATCTTTGGTGCCTCAACCTTGCCTGCTGAGTGATTTGACTGTTAGGTTCAAGACCGTTTTGGAGGAACTGTTTAGGCATGGATTTTTTTTCTCTCATTGGTTCCTGCCTCGTGCTAGTATTTCTTATGCCTATTGCTGACTCTTGATTGTGTGATTATTATGGTATGTGAGTTATGTCTGTTAGTATGCGTGGGTACCTCTGCGCATATTAACATGAGCTCTTTGGGTGCTTACTTCCTCAGTATACAGTGGTGTCTGCATTCTGGGTGTCACCCATTCTAGCACGCTTCGGCTGAACACTGAGAGGAATTGCTGGACCATGGAGGTCACTACTCGAGAGGTGCATATCGTTTCAGAGATGCTACTTGATCTGTGGTAAACACTGAGTTACTTCATTGGGCTCCTGCTGAAATTCCTACATAGAAGCTTCTGCTCACCCCTTGGAGATATCTCCCTTGCAGTTGGTGGATAAAGGCCGCTTTCCTTTATTGTCAGTTCAGCAAGCGACAATGGGGGGGGGGTTAGAGGGAAAGACAGTGTCGCAGTTTGGATTCCTCCTTTCACTCTGTCATAGGTCCACCTCTTCTTGAAACTTCTCAGCTGGTTTTGTAGCAGCCAGTTCAAAACTCCCCCTCCCCCCTTGGTAGGGAGATGCAGGTTGGCAGGGAGTCTTTAGCTTCTGATTTGTCCTCTCAGGAATTCTTTTCCTCTCTCTTGCAAGCATAGCTTCTGGTGAAGCAGCATTGATCGAGGGGCTTCCGGGTCCTCCCATTCTCACACCTCTCAGTCAAACGGGGGGGGGGGGGGTTCCTGCTTCACAGGATGGGCAAAAATCTTGTGAGTGTTCTGCCACAGAGCTGGTCCTGGCAGAGATTTGATTCTGGGAGCTCGGACCATCTCTCCTGTGCTTGGGATCCTGACTTGAACTCCAATAGTTCTGATGGAAACTCCATGAGTCTGAGTGAAGTGGGCCCTGATCTCTTACATGTGACTTCTAGTGCTGCACTTGATGGCCACTTAGGTGAATGCCAATAGGTTGAGCTGCATTAGCTATAGGAAGGATCAGTGGATAGCAGCCTTGCTTGCCCTGCTTCGGGTGTGGCCCAGAAAGGGATGCTGTAAGTTTCCCTTACTGGCCTTGGGTGAACCGTCCTTTACACACGTTTCAAGCCCATCCAGGCCTGGGGATCCTATTTTTACCTAAATGAGTCTCACAGACTGAGGTACACAGATTGATTCTGGGGGCATACACCTCCTATTTCTTGTCATGAATTGGGCCTACCACAGCAAGTACTCTTGGTGATGAAGGTTTCTGGTTCCTTAAGCCCATTAGGGTCAGGTCACCCAGTGGATCTCTAGGTCCTTAGATTCTCATCGCACTGTTGGCAGTCTCAAGATTCGGAGTGCTGTACTTACAGGAGTTTCATCCAAACGATTCCTTGACAGTGTGCCTTGGCATTGTCTGCTCCCTTGGGTGGAGTGGTTATCAGCCTTGGGTGTCTGTTGAGCCTTAGTGGGCCTTTCTGAGGTAAAGGGCCCAAGGAAAGACCCCCCCCCCAGCGCCCATGTGTGAGACATCCCTACGAGGTTGGCTCCTTGTGGTGGCTTTCTGAGGATTTGAGCATCCATTAAGTGTTTAACTATCTCAGAGAACCATTCTGGTCTTTCATTGACATCTTGTCCTTTTTGAGGTCTGTGCCATTCTTTTCTCAAGGGTGCTGCCCCTTGTTTCTCTTCATGGCCACTCTTTCTATCTTTTTTTTCCTTTTGGATCTTCAAGAACCCCTTGCTGCATCTACTGAATGTTCAGAGGGTGTTGCACAGTTACAGGACATTTGCTAGTTTTCCTGCTGGTCAGATCCCTTTTAGGCATTCTTGACAGTGTGAGGAAAGAGCTGGCAGCAGTCAGTCCTATATTCTCTGCTGGCCTAACAAGGCCATTGTGTCAGTTGATTCAAAACTCACTCCACTATCCACAGACCCTCCTAGGTGTACAGGCTTTGGTATCTCCAGGAGACATCCATAAAGAGGCTTCTTGGTCTTCGTAGGGCTTCGCAAAGACATTCTCAGAATGTTTGTGAGGGTTGGTACAGATAGTGGCTAGTCTTTTCTGAGTATCATCTTCCTCCCACCATGCGTCCTCATTGCTTAGGTATGTCCCACTCATCTGGACTAGTCTAGCAGGATGAGAAGCAATGAGAAATTTTATATACCTGATGATTTACTTCCTTTGAATTCTACTAGACCAGAGCAGTCCAGGACCCGCACTGGTAAAGGGGTGGAGTACTAGGGGGAAGAGGATAAAGGGATGAATGCATGGGGTCAAAAGGGCACAATGCCTATTTAACTAAAGGTACATTCTCCTCCCCCAAGAACACATGCTCAAGCACACCACACCACACACAGGCACCCTTCTGTAGGAAAGACCCCGTACCCTAGCTGTACATTACATACACACTCAGGAATTTCACTTCTGCACTGCAAACTCTGAGACTTCCCAGCTCTGCATCATACATACACACATGCACTGCAGCCCTGTACGCCACCCACACAAAGACTGGTTCACCATCATTTCTATCTGAAGCTATAGCTGCTGTTATGTAAAGATGATGAATGGTGTAGGAAAACTCTGGCACTGCTCTCATGAGATTTGAGAACATGAGTCCAGTGTGAGAGAATTGGCGAGGGGGGGCACGAGGAGGTCCCAAGCACTGACTCTTACATCAGCACAATTTGTCGAGGCTTGCACTAAAGTATGAAGCTTCCTGAACTTTTATCCATTGTGACTGCATTTTCCTTATCGTCACTTCAGTCCAGTCCCTTAACTTCTGGGTTGCGTAACCCTTCCAGCAGCTTGGAGGCTGAGCCCATCATCCTTTTGATGATGGTGTAGTATAAATACCACTGGCACCAGTAATCTCAGCCTCCAAGCAGCTGGAGGGTTCCCGTAAGCCAGAGTGCTTACAGGGTCTTAGTCTTTGCAAGGGTTTATTTTAATTTTATCCTTCATTTATCTTATTTCATTTGTTTTCATTGGTTTCATTTTCTCCTTAGTTCTTTAGTTAGAGCGCCTGTGCCTTTAAGTTTCTGTTCCCTCTCCTCCTCCCCCCCCCTCCCCCCTCGGCCTCCTGGCAACCCTGCTCCCTTGCGGCCCCGGAGGAGGAGGTTTACCTGGAGAGCGGGGAGGATCGGAGAGCTCTCCTCCCGCTCTCTCAGCTACCCGGCTCCAGAGTCCCTTGTTCAGCGGCTACTTCTGCCTCGTGCCTGAGCGCTAGAGGCACCACCGGGGAGAACTCTTGGTGCCATTTCTGGCCTCGCGCTACAGCCTGCAGCGGCTGGACGCTTGAGGCAGCTTCGGTGGGCAGAGTGTGTGAGAAATCGCTGCTGGAGCCCCGGCGGAGCGCGGCGCATCGGCGAACACACGGCCACCACCCGTAAGCCCGGCCTCCACGTGGCCGCAGCCTACCACGTGGGAACCAGGCTGCTTCCCTCGTTCCCAGAACAACGCTCCAGAACCGCAAGTATTCAAGAGAAAACTTCTCTAGTTTAGCGTTTTTAAAATTTAAAAGAGAATAAAGAGTAAAGTTTTTTAATTCTTTGTTTTAACGGCTGTAAGGAAAGGGAGTCACTGAGAGCCGTTTATTTCGGTTCAGGGCACAAGTTTATCTTTTTTTGTTGCATTTTAAGTTGATCTGTATTGGATTTCTCCTGAAGTCTGTTTTCTAAATTATCCAAGGGGGTATGACGGGTAAGCTGTGGTGCCCTTCTTGCGGCACCCGTAGAGGGACGTCGTCGGAAGCAGGGGTCTGCAGACGTTGTGCAGCAGAAGCTGCTCCGTGGAGAAAGAAATCCACTTGAACATGACTCCAGTCCCTCTGGGGTCAGGGGACCTTCTGCTAGAGGAAAGGGATTCCCATTCCCCCCCCCCCCCTCCTCCCTCTGGGGCGGAGGGAGACTGGGGTCACTTTTCACCTGAATTTGTTCTTTTACTACACAAGGCCTATTGCTTGCGCAAGCAGGGTCCAACAGAGCCAGGGGCAGCGAGGGACAGCTCGAACGCTGGAGCAAGGAATTCTAGATCCCTTGAGTCTGGACTTCCTCCTAAACGCCCGAGGCTTTTGGGCAAGGAGCCTTTCGAGTCCCCGCCTCAGGACACCCCTGACGAGGAGCTCTCGGACAAAGAAGGGGTGAAGGAGGGGGAGGAGCTCGAAGAGGGAGATATCCCGGAGGAGGACCAATCCCGCATAGTCCGGGTGTTTCGGCGTGAGGAGCTCCCGGCCTTAATAAGTGAGTCTCTAAAGGTGCTCAATATGTCCTCAGACTCCTACAGATGAAGAGGTTCTGGAAGATCCCTTGATCCAAGCCGTCAGGAGATCTCAGGTGGTCTTTCCAGTTCATAGAGTGGTACGTCAGATGATTCAGGAAGAGTGGGACCAGCCAGAGTCTGCCCTGAGAGGGGTCCGGGCGATGTCCCGTCTCTACCCATTACCTGAACCGGACAAAGACTTACTGAAGTCACCTAGGGTGGACGCGGCGGTCTCGGCAGTAACAAAGAAAACCACTATCCCGGTCGAGGGCGGTGCGGCCCTGAGAGACAGTCAAGATAGACTGGATTACTAAAGCAAGCCTTTGATGTTAGTGCCCTCACCTTGCAGGCATCAGTTTCAGGGGCTTGGGTAGCTAGAGCCTGTCTGAGGTGGTCTCAACAGCTGCATCTGGCTGACAGTCCCTCAAATGACGATCAGTCAGTGGCGTCTAAGTTAGAGTCTGGTTCGGCCTACTTAGCGGATAGCCAGTATGACCTGATTAGGAGCCTGGCAAAGAATATGGCCTCTGTCGTTGCAGCCAGAAGGTACCTATGGCTACGTAATTGGGCAGCGGATGCATCCTCAAAGGCGCGCCTGAGTCGACTTCCTTTCAAGGGAAAACTGCTGTTTGGAGAAGACCTGGATAAGTTAGTAAAGGATCTGGGAGAATCGAAAGGAGGCAGGCTCCCGGAAGATAGACCAAAGCTGGGTCGCTCTGTGGCACCGGTCCGGAGCCAGCCAAAGGACTTCCGAAGATTCCAACAGTCCAGACCGAACCCCTTTCCCAGGGGCCGCTTTCCTTCCAGGGGTCAAAGCTTCAGGGGGTTTCGCGGGGCAGGCAGAGGTTTTGGGGCCTCTTCCTCCTCCTCGGGACCTAGGAAATCACAATGAGAGGCCGGGGGTCCAGGAGGGAGTGCTGCCGGTAGGAGGTCGGTTAAGGCAGTTTCTCTCCGCCTGGTCCCAGGTCACGTCCGATCAGTGGGTCTTAGAAGTGATCCGAGACGGCTACGCTCTCGAGTTCGCAAAGCGATTAGCCCCAGCCTTTATTCAGTCCCCCTGCGGCCCACCAGAAAAAAGAGTGGCGGTGGAAGTCACTCTGTCAAGGCTTCTAGCCTTAGGAGCGGTCCTGCCTGTTCCTCAAGATCAAAGAGGGTCCGGTCGATACTCTATTTATTTTGTAGTCCCAAAGAAGGAAGGTTCCTTCCGTCCAATTCTGGACTTAAAACAAGTCAATCGGTGTCTCAGAGTTCCTCACTTCCGCATGGAAACACTGAGGTCAGTGATTGCGGCCGTTCATCAGGGAGAGTTTCTGACATCCCTAGATTTGACAGAAGCATACTTACATATCCTGGTCCGGAAGTCGCATCAGCAGTTCCTAAGATTTGCCGTCCCGAGAGGCCACTTCCAATTTCAGGCTCTCCCCTTCGGCCTAGCAACAGCTCCAAGGACGTTCACCAAGGTAATGGTGGTAGTGGCCGCAGCTCTTCGAAAGGAAGGAATCCTAGTCCATCCTTACCTAGACGATTGGCTGATCCGAGCAAAGTCAGAAGCGGAGAGTCGCTTGGCGACGGACAGAGTCGTGAAATTTCTGGTAAAGCTGGGGTGGGTCATCAATCGGGCAAAGAGCAGTCTAATTCCCACCCAAGAGATCGAGTACCTCGGAGCTCGGTTTGACACCAGAGAGGGAAGAGTGTTCCTGTCGAAGCAGAGGGCAATCGCCTTGAGGAATCTCGTCTTTCATTTCCTATTCACGAGATGTCCCACGGCTTGGCAGTACCTTCAGCTACTGGGTACCATGGCAGCGGCATTGGAAGTTGTCCCGTGGGCACGGGCGCATATGCGACCTCTCCAACGCACTCTGTTACGACAGTGGTCCCCTCAGCATCACCCCTTATTCAGACGGATTCCCTGCCCCTCCCAGATCAGGAGGTCCCTGCAGTGGTGGAGAAGCACAAGGAACCTGGAACGCGGGATGCCCCTCGACCCTCCACAATGGATTCAACTGACAACGGATGCAAGCTTAGCAGGCTGGGGGGCTCACTGCGAGGGACAATTCGCCCAAGGCTGCTGGTCTCCGAGAGAGTCGCAGTGGGCAATCAAAAGGGTTGGAGTTGAGGGCGGTGACCTTAGCTCTCTGGGCGTTCGAGCTCCTGCTGCGTCAAAGGGCAGTCCGTGTCCTGTCCGACAATGCCACTGTGGTGGCCTACATCAACCGACAAGGGGGAACAAGCAGTCCGTCTCTGGAGAAGGAGGCGGATATCTTCTTGCAGTGGGCCGAAGTCCATTTGCTGGCAATATCGGCACAGCACGTGGCCGGAACAGACAACGTGACCGCAGATTACCTCAGCAGGTTCAGGATAGACCACGGAGAGTGGGAACTCGACCAAGAAGTGTTCGAACGAGTGGTTGCCCGCTGGGGGAGACCGATCATGGATCTCATGGCTCGGTACTCGACTGCGAAAGCGAACCGGTTCTTCAGCCGAAGAAAGGAAAGAATGTCGGAGGGTCTGGACGCTCTGGCCCAAAGATGGCCTTCAGAGGGCCTTCTCTACGCGTTCCCTCCCTGGGCGCTCATAGGGAGGGTCCTACGTCGGGTGGAGGCCCACAACGGATTGGTAGTTCTCATAGCCCCAGACTGGCCTCGACGACCTTGGTATGCAGACCTCGTGAGGTTGACGGCCGATCGACCGTGGCGGCTCCCCTGCAAGAAGGATCTCTTACGACAGGGCCCGGTGTCCATGCCCCACGTGCATCGGTTCTCGCTTACGGCCTGGCTATTGAAAGGGCACGGTTCAGGAAGCGGGGGTATTCCGGATCTGTAATTTCGACTCTGAGCGCTCAAACGCTCCACCTGCCTTTCTTATGTGCGAGTTTGGTGTATCTTTGAGGCCTGGTGTGCAGAGCACCAGATCAGACCCCTTTCAGCATTAGTCCCCGAGGTCCTGGAGTTCTTACAGTCGGGCTTCGAGAAGGGTCTAGCTCCTAGCTCCTTGCGGGTTCAGCTAGCAGCCATCTCTTGCTATAAGGGGAAGGTCAAAGGCAAGTCTCTAGGGGCCCATGCAGATGTGGGCAGATTTCTCAGAGCGGTTAGACGGTTACGTCCCCAGCAGAGATCCGTTATTCCTCCATGGGATCTCAACCTTGTCTTGAATGCCTTATCCGGAGAGCCCTTCGAACCTCTGCAGAAGTCCTCCCTGAAAGACTTGACTCTAAAGACGGTGTTTTTGGTAGCAATTTGTTCGGCCAGACGCGTTTCAGAGCTTCAGGCATTGTCTTCTCATCCTCCCTTCCTCTCTTTCTTTGGAGATAAGGTGGTTTTGCGTACAGTTCCTTCCTTCTTGCCTAAGGTAATCTCCCCTTTTCATGTAAACCAGGCAGTGTCTCTTCCGTCCTTCCCTTAGGCTTCTAGACGTGCGTAGGGTGTTGAAGCGTTACCTCTCCCGCACGGCACCTTTCCGAAAGTCCGAACGCCTATTCGTTCAATTTGGAGGGCCACATAAGGGAGAGGCAGCGGCCAAGGCTTCCATCTCCAGGTGGATCAGGGAGGCGATCGCCTCCGCTTATATCCTCAAAGGGAAATAGGTCCCAGGAGGCCTTAGCGCGCATTCAACTAGAGCGCAAGCCACTTCCTGTGCGGAACATAGTTTGACGCCACTGGACATTTGCAAGGCAGCCACCTGGTCGTCCCTGTACACCTTTACCAAACATTATAGACTGGATGTCCAAGGGGCTACGGATGCCAGGTTTGGCAGCGCGGTCCTTCGGTCCGGTATAGCGAACCCCCCCCCCCCCAGTCTTGAACTGCTGTTTTACATCCCAGAAGTTAAGGGACTGGACTGAAGTGACGATAAGGAAGAAGTAATTAGTCCTTACCTGCCAATTAGTGTTCCTGAAGGAACTTCAGTCCAGTCCCTGATCCCTCCCGAGTTCTGTGACTTTCAGTTGATGGACCGAAGACAGAGTACGGAACAAATCGTACGGTTCTTTGCATAGGGCCCAGGGGGAATGACGACCCGCAAGAAGAGGGTCTGCTGGGAAGGGGGAAGGCCTTCTTTCGGCCTCAGGTAAGCCGCCTCCTCCCTTCCTTTTCCTGTCCATCCTCGTCCTTTTCCTTTAAAAAAAAAAAAAAAAAAAAAAAAAAGGAGGTTTACAAGTTTTAGGATGTGAGTTGTTAGTTTATTACATGTTGTCTTGTAGTTATAAGTTCTTAATTATCTATCCTTTAAGTCTGCTTTTGCAATAGTTTACTGGTGCCAGTGGGTGGTGCCAGTGGTATTTATACCACACCATCATCAAAAGGATGATGGGCTCAGCCTCCAAGCTGCTGGAAGGGTTACGCAACCCAGAAGTTAAGGGACTGGACTGAAGTTCCTTCAGGAACACTAATTAGCAGGTAAGGACTAATTACTTCTTGCCACTTAAATTATGGTCTGGAATACCATGAATTTAAGGAAAATAGCAGATCTCTATGCCCCTCTCCTCAAGGGAGCATCAAGCAAGAAATTCGGGAAGAGTTTGTCTCAGCTTTATCCATGAATCCTCAGATTAGAGGTAGCAAAGAAAGCTATGTTCAAATTACGGATTCCATCCAGTTGTATGATTACGTATTTTTCTTGCCAGCAAGTAGAGGCAGATTTGAGCAACTTTTGATGATGTCATCAGGAGGTATATCTGCTGGTGCAGTACTGTGAGAAGCAGTTTAGTCTGCTTCCAGCAGCTAGCAGGATGTGTAGACTGATGAAGCAGTGCAGATAGGCCTGTCTCCCCTAGCCCAGACTGCAGTCTTGTGCCCTGTGGGCAGAGTCCAGTAAGCCCAGCATTGCTCGGAGCACTCCTCTCTCAGAGCTGACAGCAACCCAGCACAGTTTCCAGCACTGATGGGCCAGAGATTGGATGAGAGAACCTCATAAGTTCCCTTGAGGGGAGAGGTGGTAAGGTTGTTTGTTTGTGTTTTTGTTTTTTTTTTACGTCCCCCTTCCCTCTTGTTGTCCTTTTATCTGCTTATAGTGTTTCGTCTTTGCTTTTACTTCCTTTTTCTTTTTCCTCATTGACTTCACTGAGGCTGCATTTGGCTCTCTGCTGCTTTGAATAAAGCAGCTCTTAATTCGGAAGGAAAAAAAATAACCCCTCTGGCAGCTGGGCATCAGGTCTGTGGGAATGACTGGGGCTCCCTTCTCAGATTTCCCTGGCCAGCCTGACAAGTTTGGGGGTTCCTTTTTGGGGTTTCCTTTTCACCACTGTTTTTCACAGTTTCAGGCATTGTGGGGTTTACTTATGGCCCGATGCATCCTATTTTAACCCCGTAGCTGTAGTGTTTTTTTGTTTTGTTTTTTTTGCACCAGGTGATAAAGGATCAACCTGGAGGTTATTTTGTTGGCATGTTCATATGGCTTACTCAGGGCACGACAGTAGCATAGATGTCAAACCAAAAAGGTGGCATCTACGCTATTGATGTGATCTGAGGCAGCCATATGAATGAAATTTGGCAAAACTCGAGTTGACATTTATTTGTCTTATAGCGTCCCGTGGTTAGGAATTTTCATAGAATTCTTAAGTTGGCAGCTAAGTAATTTTTAAATGCATTTGAAAAACGTAAAAATTATTATGCTTTGTATGGGCCAATGAAAGATAGTAATTGGGGAATTGAGTAGCCTGTGCCTACTTAGCACCCCAATCGAGATGGGAGGGACTGGGCTCCCTCATCTGAGGCCCTTGTGGTTGAAACCAAACACCTACCCAGGGTACAATGTTCATTTTGGTGCTTTATATTGTGAAACTTATTATCTTGGTCCCATTTTTTGGTGTATATTTTAAAGTGTGGGTACCTTTTTTGAAGTGCTTTTGTTAGGTTATTTAACAGCTTTTTTTATATCACTATCCAAGCCAGCGATTTACAATTAACTGCGTAAAAGGTTTATAGAAAACTGGAGAATAACAAAAACAGGAGATACAATTGAAGAAACAAGAGCTTAATAGAATATGATTAGTTACATTAACGTATAAGTGCCTAGCTGACCTGTACATAGTTTGCTGTATTATAGTTTAAAATGTTCCCTGTAACCAAGTTTCTGTAATTTTTGTTCAATGTAAACCGCCCCTGATCATTGGAAGGGGCGGCATATAAGAGCCATTAAATAAATTAAAAAAATAAATAGGGTGGGGGTGATTTGAGAGGTGGGGGGGAGGGGTTATAGGGAGGTGTGTTCGGTTTGGTTTTGTGGGTTGTTTTTTTTTTGTTTTTTTTTTACCAGGGGGTACTGTTACAATGTTTCATGTGAGGTTTATGTGTAAGATCCATAGTGCTCTGTAAAGAGGAGTGTTTTTAGTCTATGCCGGAACTCAGCAACAGTTGTGTCTTATGTATTGCCGTTATCAAGCTCAAAGAATACATACTTTATATACACAAATTCTAGTTTTAAATAGTGACAAAGAGTTATATGTAGGGCAAACTACCAAGGCCAAATTTTACTTTAAAGGCACCCCTATGTGTGAGAACGAGGAGGAGCAAGATGTGGAGATGCAGCATCCATTGATTCTCCTCTCTAGATGCACTGTAATGAACAGTTGCTTCCTCCTCCATTCTATTGCTTGCCTTTATCCTCTTCTCTCCCCCCCCCCCCCCAAAAAAAAAAAAACCAACAAATGTAGGGGTGAGCTGGCTCTGGATGCATTTTATAATTCTTCTCTTTTAACTACTCTTGAAAAGACATGAGCTAAATCCAAATTTTAACAAAAAGGGCAGTAGAAGAGGATGCCACTTTTCTGTGACATGCCACTAGGATTAAAGGAAGAGGTACAGCTAGACACATACCTAGTGAGACGTCTGGATGCACATCCTGCTATAAAAGGCATTATGCCACTCGGAGACTGTACTTCCCTATTGTGACATAACTGCCAGAGATGCAGTAAGGGAGCCTCTGGATGTGGCAGATAGGGCTCAAGTAGCCAGTGTCCCTAATCTTGCTGACCTTTGTGAAAAGCAGTCAGACGAATTGAGGCCTGAATGATGCAAATCGTTATTTATCTTGCTAGACTAGCCCAGACAAATGGGTTCCTTGCACTTGGTAGGACAGAGCAGACAGAAGGACTCCATGGGGCCTCTGAAGGGGGTGGTAAGTTTGGGCCCAGGCCTCCCCCCACCCACTTTCCTCTTGGTGTGCTCTGTCTTCTGGCTGACTTTATTTTTCTGAGTTTTTTTCTTTCCCCATTGATTAGCGCTTTTGCTGCTTGGTATGAAGCAGCTCTATTTTTTATTTATCTGTCTATACATACCGGTCCAGATCAGTGGGTTATGCTCCCCAGTCATTAGGTGGAGGCAGAATTGAACAGCTTTCAGTGATTTCATCACTGATGTAGCACTGAGAGAAGCCAGTATTGTCTGCCTTTAGCAGATGGCAAGATGTGTGAACTGGTACATCTGTTGAAAGATAGGCCTTACTCTCTCCGCTCACACTATAGTACAGAGACCTTGGATTGAATCATGAAGGGCCCAACAGCTTGGTGCACGAGTACGCTCTTGACTCTTGGAGTGAACAGCCCCCCTGTGTCTGTTTTCTGTGGTGGGCCAGAAAAGGAGCAGGCAAGCCCCACCGGGCCCCTGAGGAGTCAGAGCACTGATGCCCTGACCCAGCCTGGCCAAGTCAGTGCCTGCTGTACATATTTCCTCTGTGGCCCCCGGTGGGACGTGTGATTCGGTATATAGGGGGCCACTCGAGCAGGATTATTAATGGCGCTGGATTGGCTGAGGAAAGCATAGTTTGGAGATCTGATGCAGTTCCTGCAGGCACTGCCTCTTCCTTATTGTCCCTCCAGTCCAGTCCCGAACCTCTGGGTAATGCACCTCTTCCAGCAGCTTGGACACTGACCACGTCTTCTCGATGACAATAGTACTAATAGAGCGAGCACTGCCCCTTCTGCCCAGTACACTCAATCTCCAAGTGGCTGGAGGTGGTGAGTTTGTAGGCTCCGCTCACCGGGTACAACTAAGGAGCTTAGTTTAAGTTTAGTTTTTGGGGGCATTTTTCTTTGGTTTAAAGTCTCTAATTAGAGCACTTCGGTTTTATTTAAAAAAAAAAAAATCCGATTTCAAGATGATTTGGAGTGAAGGAGGTCCCCCTCTTCCCCCCTTGATTCTGGTCAGTGGGGTGGTGAGTAGGTGGTTTTGCCCAGGGAAGTGCTGATCCTGATTCTGCGGTGGGGAGACGGTAGTGCAGTTCCTGGGGCTGTTAAGCAGCAATGTTTTTCCCCGGAGGACTCGGCGCCGAAGCCAGTACTTCCAGCTGAGCAAGAGGGGGGTGCAGAGAAGAACCCTCAAGCATGATGAGAGGCAGAGTTTTCTCCCGCTATGGCTCAGAGGGCTTGATCCGGTGAGGTAAGAGGGGAACACAGTTCAGCAGGAGACTGCTGCAGCCTGCATTCAGCAGGGGCCTGTGAGCGCATCTTTTTCCCGCCTGAACGTGCAGATGAGTGGGAAAGGTTCACGTCTGGGCTGCTCTGCAGGAAATCGAGTGTTTTACATCGGATTTAAGTGCTTTTTCACTTTAATTTCAATTTCATTTGTTTTCCTTTTCTTCTTCATCTTCAGTTTTGAAAAAATAACTAAGGGCACTCGGTTTCTATTTTCAGTCAGTGGCTCGGGTCACCTAGACAGAGGTCTGGGTCAGTGTGGGCATGCCCGTAAGACTGCAGTGTCTGGTGTATGGAACCAGGTGAGGCACGGTTTCAGGGGCGGGTGTTTGTAGGGGGTGCACTCAGGAGACCACCGCGATGGAGCAGTCCCTGCAGGAAAGCACCCTTGGCCCATCTCTGATCGGTGACAACAGGACCAGCACCTGTCTCTCCGGAGCCACCCTCCGGCTCCCAAGGTGTTCCCAGATCTTCCTCCTCCCAGGGGTTATCGGGAGGGGTGGTCGCTGGTTTCTTTTTGCCAGTTTGTACTGCTGCTCCACCAGATGTTCTGTTCGTGCCAGCAGGGGATGGAGAGAACGTCTTTGGTGGAGCAGAGCGGAAAGAGGCCGGGGGGGGGGGGGGTCCCTATGAGGAGCTGGGGTGCTGTCTGACGAAGCGTCCTAAGCCAGCGGGGCTGGAGCAGTCGCCAGTGTCGGCGGAGATCGAGAGGGAATATTTTTGATATGGAGATGAGCTTGAAGGCGAAATTCCCGAGCAGAAAGACCAAGCCAGGATAGTAGGAGTTTTTTGTAGAGAAGAGTTGTCGGTGCTAATCATGGAATCGTTGAAGACACTAAACATGCTGGTCGGGTCCTCAGCGGAGGATGAGACCTTGGAGGATCCTCTCCTGTGAGCCATACAGACGACACAGTCCGTCTTCTCCATACATAGGGTGGTGCGGCAGATGATCCAGGATGAGTGGGATCTGCCGGAGAATGGACTTTGGGGGGCTAAGCTCATGAACCGCCTTTATCCATTCTTGGATCAGGATAAGGAGCTCTTTCGGCCTCCGAAGGTGGATGCAGCAGTGTCGGCGGTCACGAAGAAGACAATTCCAGTGGAAGGGGTGGTGGTGCTGAAGGATGCACAGGATAGGAAGCTGGATGCCCTGCTGAAGCAGGTGTTCAATGTCAATGCCCTTTCCCTCCAAGCCTCCATTTGTGGAGCTTGGGTAGCGCATGCCTGCCTCTGTTGGTTTCAGCACGTGCAGCAGCAAGAGGATTCGGACCAGGCGGAGGAGGCCTCCCGGTTGGAATCTGGGGCGGCGTACCTGGTAGATATTCATTATGATCTCATCAGAGGTCTCTCTAAGAGTATGGCCTCAGTGGTGGTGGCATGCCATTATTTGTGGCTTCGGAATTGTGCGGCAGATTCCTTTTCCAAGACCCGACTCAGTAAGCTGCCCTTTAGGGTTAAGCTCCTGTTTGGAGAGGACCTGGAAAAGTTGGTTAAGGACCTGGGGGAGTCCCAGGCAGCCAATTGCCAGAGGACAAGCAGAAACCGAACCGGAGTGTCTCAGTCCCTCGGGGGCAGCAGCGGGAATTTCGACATTTTCATCCCGCACACCAGACTCCTTTCCAGAGAAGTCGTTTTCCGGCAAGGTTGCAGGGATTTCAAGGTTTCCGAGGAGCGGGGCACAGATTAGCGGTTGCCTCATCCTCTGGGCCTAAGAAACCCCAATGAGGTGAAGGGGGCCTGAGTGGAGGAACAGCCCTAGGAGGGCAGTTGCAAGGCTTTCTCCCTCCTGGGTCCAAATCACCTCCGATCAGTGGGTCCTGGAGGTCATCTGAGATGGCTATGCGCTAGAGTTCGATCGTCCACCAGGCAGCTCCTTTGTGCAGTCTCCGTGCAGGGCGCGGGCCAAGGCAGTTGCAGTTCACGACACTCTGAGGTGATTGCTTCAGCTCTGGGCTGTGGTGCCAGTGTGCTTTGAGACCAGTACAGCTGCGGTTGGTACTCCATTTATTTCATGGTACCAAAGGATGATGGAGCGTTCCGGCCCATTCTCGACCTACAGCGCGTAAACTGCTGTCTGTGGGTTTCACATTTTCGGACGGAGGCCTTGCAGTCTGTCATTGTGGTGGTCCGCGGTGGGGAGTTTCTGAAGTCCATCGACCTTACGGAAGCGTACCTGCACATTCCCATTCGGCCAGAGCATCAGCAGTTTCTCAGATTTGTGGTACCCATGGGCCATTTTCAGTTCTGGGCCCTGCCTTTCGGTGTCGCAACAGCACCACGCACCTTTACCAAGGTCATGGTGGTAGCAGCAGCATTGCGCAAAGAAGGGGTTCTTTTACATCAAAACTCAACGACTGGCTCCTCGGGGCAAAGTCCAGGGCCGAGAGCAAACGCGCTACAGCGCGGGTGGTGCAGTTTTTGCAAAGCCTGGGTTGGGTGGTCAACATGGCCAAAAGTCACTTGCATCCGTCTCAGGTGTTGGAGTATCTCAGAGCCCGTTTCAATACGTGGGTGAGGAGGGGTCTTTTTGCCTGAGCTGAGAGCTTTGGCGCCTGGTGCGGGAGTTTCTGCGGCATCCAGAACCCACGGCATGGCACTATCTCCAGCTCCTCGGCACCATGGCAGCTGCTCTCGATCTGGTACCATGGGCAAGGGCGCACATGAGGCCTCTCCAGAGGTCGCTGCTCTTGTGTTGGTTGCATCAGTCTTCCTCTCTATCCCAGAGACTCCCTTGCCCATGGGGGGTCAAGAAGGTCCTCAGGTGGTGGCTCACGGGGTAGCTTCTGGAGAGGGGATGCCTCTCGAATCCACGGATTGGATACCGTTGGTGATGGATGCCAGTCTCAGGCTGGGGGGCTCATTACAAGAATCACTTTGAACAGGGGCAGTGGGGCCCGCAGGAGGCTTGTTGGTCCAACAGGCTGGAGATGCGGGTGGTGTCCTTTGCATTGCAGGGGTTTTTCAGGTGAGGTTGCAGGGGGCGGCTGTACAGGTGCTGTCGGACAATGCAATGACGGTAGCCTACATCAACCTGCAGGGCGGCATGGGCAGTGCAGCTGCAGAGGCAGAGCTCCTGGTGGACTGGGCAGAGGCTCACCTCCAGGCGTTGTCAGCTCATGTAGTAGGAACCGACAGTGTCACAGTGGATTACCTGAGCCAGGTTCGAGTAGACCCGGGAGAATGGGTGCTCATTCAGGAGGTGTTCGGATTACTGGTCCACCGATGGGGTGTGCCAGTTATGGATTTGATGGTGAAGTTCAAGGGTGCCAAGGTGAGTCGGTTTTTCAGCAGAAAAAGAGAATGTCGGAAGGGCTGGACGCCCTAGTGCAGAGGTGGCCTACCGAGGGACTCCTCTACGTGTTTCCACCCTGGCCGCTCATCGGCCGGGTGGTGCAGAGGATAGTCACATCGGGGGCTGGTGGTTCTCATCACCCCGGACTGGCCCCATTGTCCGTGGTACACGGACCTGGTAAGGAATCTCGTGGATCGGCTGTGGCGTCTCCCGGCGCAAGCAAATCTTTTGTCGCAAGGGCCAATACTAATGCCTCAGGTGGATCGATTCTTGCTTATGGCCTGGCTCTTGAAAGGGCGTGGCTGAGGCGCAAGGGGTATTCTGGGCCGGTGATTGCGATGTTAAAAGCAAGGAGGAGGTCAACTTCGTTGGCCTACATTGGGTCTGGCGCCTGTTAGAGGCATGGTGTGCCAGCTGGCAGGTAAGACCAGCTTCGGCCGCGGTTCCCCTGATCTTTGAATTCTTTCAGGCCTGGTTCGAAAAAGCGTTGGCCGCTAGTTCCTTGAGAGCTCAGCTGGCGGTGATCGCCTTTTATCACGGAAAGATCCAAGGAATGGCATTGGGCGCACCCTGATGTGGCACAATTCTTGAAAGCGGTTCTTCATCTCCGTCCTCCGTGAAGGGTATTGATTCCTTCATGGGATCTCAATCTGGTGCTGTCAGCTCTGTGTGGGGAGCCATTTGAGCCTTTGGCTCGGGCTTCTATTAAGGACTTGACCCTTAAGACAGTGTTCCTGGCGGCTATCTGTTCGGCAGGCCAAATTTCTGAACTACAAGCTTTGTTGTGCTGGGAGCCGTTTCTTCTTTTTTCTAAAGAGAAGGTGATACTCCATCCAGTTCCTTCCTTCCTTGCCTGAAGTGGTTTTGGCATTTCATATGAATCAAGCGGTGTCTATGCCAGTTTTGTCTGGAGCGGGAGAGACTGGCGATCGTCTTCTGCTGTGGTTCTTGGACGTGCGGCGGGTTCTCCGTCGTTTAATTTGAAAACTACTTGTGAGTTCCATAGGTTGGATCATCTTTTTGTGCTGTTTGATGGCCCCCGCAAGGGGGAGGCAGCGGCTAAGGCATCTATTTCTCGATGGATCAGGGAATTGATCTTGTCGGCATATCTCCCAAAGGGTAGGCTGGTGCCGGCGTGCTTACGGAGCACAGGCAGCTTCTTGGGCAGAATATGGTCTGGTTCCGCCAGTGGAGATTTGTAAGGCGGCCACCTGATTGTCATTGCATACGTTTGCGAAGCACTATCGTTTGAATGTTCAGTCTGTGGGGGATGCTTGTTTCGGTTCGGCAGTGCTCCGGGCCGGTGCGGCTGGTCCCTCCCATTCTGCTTAACTGTTCTGTTACATCCCAGAGGTTCAGGACTGGACTGGAGGGATGATAAGGAAGATAAAATTAGATTTAACTACTAATTGTTCCTTGAACTCCAGTCCAGTCTTGCATTCCATCCGTTTTTGCACTTCTCAGGAAATTGGTCTGCAGCAGGTTGGGCGAGTGTTTTTTTTTTTTCTCTCTTACAGTGCTTGAGTTCGGTGCCCGGTTTCGGCACAGTAGGTTTTCTCTTCCAAGGGGGGGGGGGGGGGGGGAGATAGGTGGATTCCCTTCTCCAGGTCGGGAGGGGTGGTTATTTCTGTATTTAGTTAGGTTCTGTTCTGGTTAATAACTTATTTGTTGCTTCTGTGAGTCTGCTTTGTCAATAGGTACTGGGCAGAAGGGGTGGTGCTCGCTCTATTAGTACTGTTGTCATCGAGAAGATGACATGCTCAGTCTCCAAGCTGCTGGAAGAGGTGCATTACCCAGAGGTTTGGGACTGGACTGGAGTTCAAGGAACAACAGTTAGCAGGTAAGTTTAATTTCGTCTTCAGTTGTCTGCGTCTCAGAGCCTATTGTAGCAGGGACTGATCGTCCTGGAGGACCCAGGCTATTAAAAGGAGATGGCGAGCACCTAAAGGTTACTCCGGCTGTCGTCTCTTGGCTTGGTAGAGCTTCTCCAAGCTCCAAGCTAGCATACATGTGGATATGGTGCCTCTCTGAACAATGGTGCGGCGCTCAGCAGTTGACTCCTGAGGCAACCAAGGTGCCATCTCTTTTGACCATTCTATAGGATGGTCTGGAAAAGGGCCTCTCGCTTAGATCCCTGAAAGTTCAGGTAGCAGCTCTGGCCTGTTTCAGAGGTCCGGTGGCTGGTAAGTTTCTAGCCTTGCACCAGATGTCTTGCGCTTTCTCCAGGGGATTGGCATCTGCATCCTCCCCTCTGGTCTGTGATTCCTTTGTGGTATCTGGGTATGTTGCTCAGGGCTCTGATGTTGGTGCCCTTTGAGCCGTTGAAGCACACTACTTTAAAGGATTTGATGCTCAAGACTTGTCTTGGTTGCGACCTGCTCCGCAAGAAGCGCAATTCAAGAAGGCACTCAAATACCTCTTATTCCTCCATTACTACCAGGACAGCCAGACTCCAACCTAATTGCATCTCCTCCATACTAGCCTACCATTTAGATAGCTTGTGCTACAGATTAGGTACTTACTGTACATATGTAAATAGTTGCATTCATACTTCCCTATGTTATCCAAGTTGTTTTTTCCTGTTCTCTGTATAACCAAACAGTTTGTTATGGTACTTTGTTTTATGTATTCTCCAGGACCAAGCAGGAAGTCAGTCCTCACATATGGGTGACGTCAGTGCCGACGGAGCCCTCGTGCGGAGCATTTCCCCAGCTTTCAAAGAAAGCCTTTGGGAATTGCAGCACGCATGCGCGGTCCCCTTCCCGCCCAAGGGTGCCATCTAGCTCAGTCTTCTTTTTTCCACGGAGCCTGACGGATGTAGTTTGTTTTTCCCCGAGGAAAAAGTTGATTTTCCCTATTTTTCTCTTTTTTTCTCCGATTCGACGCCGGATCCTTTTCCCGCTCGGACCGATATGCCGGTATTGAGTCCTTTTCTCTCTCTTTTGGTTTTTGTCCTTTGTGACTGGCGTTCGCGCCTTTTTTTTTTTTCTTTTTTCCCTGGCAGCCCGGTCTTTTGACCTAGCAGGGGCCCTTTTTCCCCCGATGGCTACCAGCGGGTTTAAGAAATGTGATCGGTGTAAGAAACTTATGTCTCTTACCGACACACACGACTGCTGCCTCCGTTGCCTCGGACCCGATCATGACCCGATGATCTGTGGTCCGTGTGGCAAAATGTCCTCAAAGGCGTTGAGTCGGCAGCACCAGAAGGATAGATTTTTTTCTGACTCCGCGTTCTGCCGGGCCCGGACCTCGTCAGAGGCCTCGACGTCTCGGGACTCTGGCCCCGAGCAGCGTCGGGGTTCCTCTGAGCGGGGGTCTCCTTCGCAGGAACATCGCAGGAAGAAGAAACCCGCGAGGGCGGCGTCTGTGGACGCTTCTGGTTCCTCGAGGGCCAGGTCGCATAGCCCCGATAGCCGTCCCGTGTCTTCGGAGTCAGAGAGGCCTGCCAAGCATCCTCGTGTCGAGATGGAGTCTCCTGGACACGTAAGTGCTGTTGTCCTCGTTGACTCTCCTCCGAGGGAGCCGCCGTCGGGGCCCGAGTCGGGGGCTGCTGGGTCTCCTGAGCTCGGACTCAGGTTGACAGCCTTGGAGAGCAGCTTCGCTGCCTTCATGGAACAGCAGCGGGCATTGATCGCCGGTCTCACCGGTGCATCTGCCCCGACCACCGGGACCTCGACGTCCAAGTCGACCCCAGAGGCCGAGCCGATCCTCGAGTCCATGCGTGCTCGAGTCGATCCTCGGCCACGGTCTCCCTCGACCTCCTGTTTGGGGCCGAGGTCATCGACACCGATACCCTCGGCGTCAGGGCGGAGGGCATCGGTGCCCGCCCGACCGGAGCCACTCGATTCCTCCTCCGAGGAGTCGGGCTGGGAGACGGAGGACGAAGAGTCAACCGACACTCATCGGACTCGGTGTGTCCCATCGGACCCGACCGAGTCCGAACCTCGGAGACGATCCCCACCGGAGGATACCCAGTTCTCGGACTTCGTGCGGGATATGGCCAAGGCCTTGGCCTTCCCCGTGGATTCCGAGGAGGAGCCTCGAGCCGAGGAGCTCGAGGCCCTCCAGTATGACTCTCCCCCGAAGGAGGCCTTTACTGTTCCGGTTCCTCCGATGCTGGAGCGGCTGCTCTTCCGCATGTGGGAGACCACGGCCTCGACGCCGGTGTTAAGCAAGCGGGTCGATTCCATCTATTGAGTCCACAAGAGCCCTGGGTTCCAAAAGGCACAATTACCGCACCACTCCATGGTTGTGGAATCGGCCATGCATCGACTGAAAAGTCAGAAGATGCACTCCTTAGTGCCTCCCGGCCGGGAGGCCCGGAACCTGGATGCCCTCGGTAAGAAGTGCTTCCAGGGCTCTATGCTTGCTTGCCGTGTCCAGACTTACCAGCTCTACATGGGCATGTACCTCCGAGACCTGGCAAAGGATATAGAAACATAGAAATATGACGACAGAAAAAGACCACATGGCCTATCTAGTCTGTCCTTCCATAACAACTACAACAGTCTCCTTTTTATTGCCTGGTTCTCTGCTGGTCTCTCCGAGGAACCTTTGCAGAGGTTCCAGGCCTTGTCCACTGGTATTCGAGAGTGCTCAAAGTTTATCTCTCGAGCAGCCTACGATGGCTTCGAGGCTTCGGCCCGAGTAGCCGGGGCCGGCATCGGTGCCCGCCGACAGGCTTGGCTACAGTCATCCGACCTCGAGCCATGGGTCCAGGACAAGTTGGTCGCTGTCCCCTGCCGAGGTGAAAACCTCTTTGGCAAGCCCATGGCTGAAAAGGCTGCAGAACTCGAGACCGAGACTCTGACCAGGAATAGGCTTTCCAGGAAAACCTCTGCCCCTTCTCAGAAGAAGGGCTCGGGGAAAAAAGACCTTTTACCCGTGGAAGTCATCTGCCTATAAACAATACCCTCATTATCAGGCCTCTGCAGCTCCCCAACAGGGTCAGTAGGCCACGGGGCAGGGTCAAGGGCCCTGTAGGCAGAAGGCCCCCCAAGCCACCAACACCGGCCCCTGCTCAGCAGGGTGGGGGTTTTTGACTCAAACAGCATAGCCTCTTCTCCTCAGCTGGCTTCTCTCAGCACACACAATCAGATACCTGGGTTCTTCATATAGTCCAAAAGGGCTATCTTCTCCATTTTCACCAGGTACCTCCCTCCTATTTTCCAGGGGAGCCTCCAAGACCCCCTCTGCACAGGGACCTACTCCTTCAGGAGTTAGCAAGTCTGCTAAAGGATCAGGCTGTGGAACCGGTGCCCCACCACCTGAGAGGTCAAGGCTTTTATTCAAGGTACTTTCTGGTACCAAAAAGAACAGGAGGCCTCAGACCCATCCTAGACTTGTGAAACCTCAACAAGTTCCTGGAGAGGGAAAAGTTCAAGATGCTTACCCTTGGAATCCTGCTGCCCTACCTCCAGCAGGGAGACTGGCTATGCTCCTTAGCTCTAAAGGATGCGTATACTCACATCCTTATTCATCCAGACTACAGACAATATCTCAGGTTTGTTGTGGGAGGAAACCACTATCAGTACAGAGTACTACCCTTTGGCCTGTCCTCCGCTCCCAGGGTGTTCACCAAGTGCCTGGCAGTGGTGGCAGCCTACCTGAGGCTTCAGGGTCTCTGTGTTTCCGTACCATCCTTCTTGCTTTCACCAATGCACTGTATGCAGCTCATGACTGTGGTGAAATCTCGGTGGCGGTAGCCCTTGATCTTTCCGCTGCGTTCGACCTGGTAGATCACTCTCTCCTCCTGTCCCGACTGCACGATGCTGGCCTCTGCAGCACTGTCTTTCGGTGGTTCCACTCCTTTCTTTTCTCACGATCTGGTGCTGTTCTTTCATCCTCCCCATCCTGCCCTTCCTCTGATTCCTTTCCCCTACCCTGTGGTGTCCCCCAAGGTTCTGTACTGGCCCCTCTCCTCTTCAATCTTTTCTTAACCCCTCTCACGCTACTTATACAACAATTTGGAATTTCAGCTTTCTACTACGCGGACGATATTCTTCTATACCACACCTCCCCTGTTTGCCCCGACCTTGCCCTGCTCAATTCCTGCCTGGCTGCTGTCTCTGATTGGATGACTCAAAACTGTCTGCACCTTAACCTCTCGAAGACTATGGCTATTTGGTTTCCTCACAGTCATCAGCCCCCTTCCATTGCCCCTTCTTTCCCCGGTACTCCTATCTCACTGGTTTCCACTTTTCGTTATCTCGGGGTGCTTTTCGACTCAGATCTTTCTTTCTCTGCCCATGTTTCTCATATCTCCAAAACCTCCTTTTTCTACCTTCGACAAATCCGTGCTATTCACCCCTTCCTCTCTCCCTCCGCTCTTGCCACCCTGCTGCTGGCTCTTGTCATCTCCCGTATCGACTTCTCTAATTGTATTCTGTCTGGCATCTCTAAATTGCAACTATCACGACTTCAGAGAATCCAGAACTCCGCCGCCCGACTCGTGTCTTACTCCTCCCCTAGAGACCACGTCACTCCCCTTCTTTTCCGTCTTCACTGGCTTCCCATATCCTTTCGTATCCATTTCAAACTTCTCACACTTGTTCACAAAGTACTTCATACCACCACACCACAATACCTAGCTGACCTAATTCACTTTCATACCCCCAGGCACACCCCCCGCTCCTTCCATCTCAACCGCCTCACACTGCCTCCCCCCTCGCTTGCTCACCTCCAATCCACCCGCTCCTCCGCCGCCTTTTTCGTAGGTCCTGCTCTTTGGAATTCCCTTCCCTCTGCTCTCCGCCTGGAGCCTCATCACCCCACCTTTAAACATGCTCTGAAGACCCACCTCTTCTCCCTTGCTTTCAACCCCCCTCCCTCCTAGCCTTTACCTCTTCCCTGTGCTGCCTGTCCCTCTCTTGCTCTCATTTCTCTATCCTTTATTAAATTGTAATTTCCTTTTCTTTTTCCGGCCTTGTGCCTTGCTATAATGAAAAATTTTATTGTAAACCGCTCTGCTTATTACTGAAGGGTGGTCAAGCAAGTAAATAAACATAAACATAAAACAAGTGTTAGATGCCTGGATGGAGAGGGCATTCAAGTCAATTTGTGGAGCATGGGTAGCGAGAGCCTGTCTGCACTAGGCCCAGCGGCTTCAGGGAGAGCTGTTGGACGAGAGAGACGGGGAAGCAGCTAGGTTGGAGTCTAGTATGGCGTAACTAGCTGACATTCATTATGACCTTATTAGGAGCCTGTCTAAGAGTATGGCATCGGTGATAGCGGCAAGGCGATATCTTTGGCTGTGAAATTGGGCGGCAGATGAGTCCTCCAAGGCAAGGCTGGGTAAGCTACCTTTCAGGGGTAAGTTACTTTTTGGGAGGATTTGGATAAGTTGGTGAAGGAGTTCGGGGAGACTCCCAGAGGACAAGCAAAAGCAAGTACGCCGTTTCTGCCCAGCCAGGTTCGGCCCATTTCAAAGGGGATGTTTTTCATATAGGAATCAAGGGTTTTGAGGTTTTAGAGGGGCTAACAGAGGGTTTGCTTCATCCTCTTCCTCGAACCTTCAAAAACCACAATGAAGCCAGGAGGACCCAGGTAGGACTAGTAGCCGTAGGATGTCAACTACAAGAGTGTTTTATCCTGCTTGGGTCCAGATTACTTCCGATCAATGGGTGTTGGAGGTCATTCGAGAGGGCTATGCTCTCAAGTTTCAACGCTCAGTAGTCGATACTTACATTCAATCTCCTTGCAAGGCGGCCCTCAAGGTCCAAGCGGTGCAAGAGACATTGGAAAGGCTGAGTCTCAGTGCAGTGGTACCAGTACCGCCAGACCAGTGTGGATACGGTCGATACTCCATATACTTTGTGGTGTCAGAGAGAAGGATCCTTTCGTCCAATTCTGGATCTGCAAGGGGTAAATCGCTGTCTATGGGTGTCTCATTTTCATATGGAAACCCTGAGATTGGTTATCATAGCAGTAAGAGCAGGAGAATTCCTTCTCTGGATCTGTCGGAAGCCTATCTTCACATTCCGATTCAACGGGAGCATCAGAAATTTCTCCGGTTTTCAGTTCCAGTGGGACATTTTCAGTTCCGAGCGTTGCCTTTTGGTTTGGCAACGGCACCATGGACTTTCACCAAGGTCATGGTGGTGGTGGCAGCCGCATTAAGAAAGGAAGGGATTCTAGTGCACCCTTAGCTAGACGATTGGCTAATTCGGGCAAAGTCCGTGAGAGAGAGCGAGGCGGCAACAACCAGAGTGGTAGAATTTCTTCAGAGCCTAGGCTGGGTGGTCAATATGGCAAAGAGCAGATTGGATCTGTCGCAGAGTCTAGAGTATCAGGGAGCCCCTTTCGACACGAAGGTAGGAAAGGTTTTTCTGCCACAGTTGTGAGCTCAAGGACAGAGAGCTGGTCCTCACATTTCTAAACAGAAAATCCCACGGTGTGGCATTATCTTCAGTTGCTGGGTACTATGACAGCGACTCTCAAGTTAGTGCCGTGGGCATGGGCTCATATGCGACCGATACAGAGAGCATTGCTATGAAGGTGGTCGCACCAGGGCGATCTGTTGTCTTGGAAACTACCATGTCCACCGGAGATGAGAGTCGCTGCAGTGGTGGCTAAGTCCATGGGTTCTTGAGGAAGGTATGCCCCTGGAAGCACCCGCATGGATACCCCTTACGACGGACGCCAGTCTCTTGGGCTGGGGAGCGCACGTCAATGGAGATTTCACCCAGGGATGGCGGACAGAGGTAGAAAAGACTTGGTCCATCAACAGGTTGGTGTTGAGGGCAGCCGCTCTGGCGCTAAAAGCCTTTCAGGGGCAACTGAAGAAAAAGGCATTGCGGGTCTTCTCCGATAATGCAACCACAGTAGCCTACATCAGTCGTCAGGGAGGCACCAGCAGTGCCTCTCTGGAGTCCGAGGCCGAAGAGCTGTTGCTGTGGGCAGAGGTAAATCTGGTGGCCTTGTCAGCGGCTCATGTAGCAGGAGTGGACAACATGGCGGCTGACTTTTTTTTTTTTTTTTTGTCTAGTTAAGGTGGATCCAGTGGAATGGGTTCTCCATCCGGAGGTGTTCGAGATGGTGGTGCACCGCTGGGGACTGCCAGTGATTTAATGGCAACATTCGAGTCTGCAAAGGCCAGCAGATTCTTCAGCAGAAGGAAGGAAAGAATGTCGGAAGGTATGGATGTTCTAATTCAGAAGTGGCCTGAGCGTCAGCTCTTGTATGTGTTTCCCCCTTGGGTCCTGATAGGTCAGGTGCTACAAAGAATAGAGATTCACAAGGGACAAGTTATTCTGATAGCACCAGATTGGCCGAGAAGGCCATGGTACGGCGTTCTGATAAGGCTCTTCGTGGGACGCCCTTGGCGCCTACCAATTCGAAAGGACCTGTTCTTCCAGGGGCCCATTCTCGTGCCTCAGGTGGATCGATTCTTGCTTACGGCTTGGCTCTTGAAAGGGCAAGGCTAAGGGCGAGAGGATACTCCTTGGTGGTTATTTCCACCATGTTGAAGGCTAGGCGGAGGTCTACCTCATTGGCGTATGTCCGTATCTGGCGGGTGTTTGAGGCATGGTGTGCAGACAGGTCGCTAGAAGCATTGAGAACTTCGGTGTCCTACGTGGTGACTTTCTTACAGGATGGCCTTGACAAAGGATTTGTGGCAGCGTCCTTGCAGGTGGCAGCACTAGCTTGTTATAGAGGAAAGATAAAAGGGGAGACGGAAATGCATCCAGATGTTAAAACTTTTTTGAGAGCTGTCACTTTTGAGGTCGCCATGTAGGTTGGTGGTTCCAATGTGGGATTTTAAGTTGGTGTTGGATGCGTTAGTACGCGAGCCCTTTGAGCCTTTGCTAGAACTTCAGTTAAAGATCTTACTCTAAAGGTCATATTTCTTGTAGCGATTTGTTTGGCTCGGAGAATTTCAGAGTTGCAGGCTGTCTTTGTCAGAAACATTTTTTGTCATTTTATGATAAAGTGGTGGTGCGACCAGTTCCATCTTTCTTGCCCAAAGTAGTTTCAGCTTTTCATGTGAATCAAGTAGTCTCTCTCCCGGTATTTGGAGAAGCTACTGATAATTCAGACTCTGAAAGGCTGCATTTGCTAGATGTTCGTATGAGTGTTGAAGAGGTATATACGACGTATAGCAAGTTTCCGGAAGACAGATAGACTGTCCTCTTTGGAGGAGCGAGAAAAGGAGAAGCCACCTCTAAAGCTTCCATTGCCAGATGGATTAAAGAGGCTATAGCGTTAGCTTACATTTTGAAGGGCAAGACAGTGCCGGAAGGACTTAGAGCGCATTTGACCAGGGCTCAAGCGACGTCCTGGGCTGAGTACAATTTAGTGCTGCCTATTGAGATTTGTAAGGCGGCTACTTGGTCATCATTAAATTTGTTTGTCAGGCATTACTGTTGATGTTCAAGCGGAAAGGGATACTTGGTTTGGATCAGCGGTGCTTCAGGCTGGTCTAGCAGATCCCTCCCGTTTGACTTTTTTCACTGCTCTTTTACATCCCCAGAGGTTCGGGACTAGACTGGAGGGACGATAAGGAAGGTGAAATTTAGACTTACCTACTAATTGTTCCTTGAACTCCAGTCTAGTCCCGTATCCCTCCCTCTTTTGTTCTGCGTCTATGGCCTGAAGCCAGGAAGTAGTTTGCTGGATAACCTGGAGATCCTGCTGTGGCGATGTGGGTCATTAGGGGAGGGGGTTTTTAGGAAATGGGGATACTTGTGGGGTCATTATCCTTCATAGAGCGGGGGAGCAGGCCTTGTTAGCGCAGAAGGAAGTTAGTATCTTGTTCTTTCACAAAGGTTGAAGCGGGGACAGTTTTCCTCCCGCTCTTGAAGAAAGAGTTAGATTAGTTGACAGTTTGATTATTTTATTGATACTTAATTGTTGCTCCGGTGAGTCTGCTTTGTCAGTAGATTACTGGACAGAGGAGGTGGTCCCGGGGCTATTTACCACTGTCATCAGAAGAGTGACCTTTCTCAGTCTCCAAAGCTGCTGGAGGAGGTACTTAACCCAGAGGTTCGGGACTAGACTGGAGTTCCTCAAGGAACAACAATTAGCAGATAAGTCTAATTTCACCTTCGTCCTGTTTGGAGGGCGGCAGTGGTGAAAGCCTCCATTTCTCGCTGGCTCAAAGAGGCGATTGCATCGGCGTATATCTTACAAGGTAAGGTGGTCCCCCAAGGGCTGTGGGCTCACTCTTATCAGGGCGCAGGCAGTTTCCTGGGCAGTGTGAAGTTTGGTCCTGCCAGGGGATGTCTGCCAGGCAGCCACCTGGGCGTCACTGCATACCTTTTGTGAAGCATTACAGGTTGGATGTGCAGGTGGCAGGGGATGTGAGGTTCGGATCGGCAGTGATTCAGGCTGGGCTCGCAGTTCCCTCCCACGCTTAGTTGGCTCTGTTACATCCCTGAGGTGTGGGACTGAACTGGAGAGGTGAAAAGGAAGATGAAATTAGACCTTATCTGCTAATTAGCTTTCCTTGAGGAACTCCAGTCCAGTCCCAGAGCACTCGCATCTGTATTTCTACAGCGGTGCTGGTGACCCCAGGGCCTGAAGAATTTCTCCTTTTAGGGGGTCCTGGGGGGCCTCCTAGCGGCAACTTGCTAACAAAGAGAGGCACAGATTATGCTGCCCTATGATTGCAGGGCCCCCAAGGTGGGGAAGGGAGGGGCCAGGAAGGGAGCTTCCTGAGGTTTGTTTGTTTTTTTCCTTTGGGGGGGGATTCATTGTTAAGTGGTGGTTTTTCTGATGTTAACTTCTTATTTGTTGCTCCTGTGAGTCTGCTTTGTCAATAGGTTACTGGGGCTGGTGGGTGGTGCCAGCTGCCTAAGTATCAAAATGTGACATGCTCAGTCTCCAAGCTGCTGGAAGAGGTGCACTACCCTGAGGTGCGGGACTGGACTGGAGTTCCTCAAGGAAAGCAAATTAGCAGGTAAAGTCTAGTTTCACCTTGATGTCCCCAGAGGATATCTGTAAAGCGGCTATTTGGTCATCTCTGAGCACTTTTGTGACATACTATAGGTTGCATGTGGGAGCTGGAGCAAGATGGCACCTTTGGCAGGGCAGTTCTGTCCAGAGTGTTGTCCTTCTGCTTCCCTGGGTCGAGACTGCTTGAGTATGTTTTACTTATCTGGACTGGTCTAGCAGGTTGATAAGGAAGGAGCCATTCTACATACCTGATGGTCCTGGACTGGTCTAGCAGAATTCAAGAAAAGAAAACTATCAGGTATGTAGAATGGCTCCTTCCTTATCAACCTGCTAGACCAGTCCAGGACCCACCCTGGAAGATTATTCCTTCAGATTTGGGAGCCCTGCTTTCTCATGAGTTGTCTGATGCAGTGTTAGTTAAGGTAAGAGCCAAACATTTGTTCAGAGCTATTGTTATTGGATAGTACTTCTGAGTTTTTCAGCCTTGCTTTGTTTGGGAAGTGTCATACTGCCTTCTCTTGGTGAGTATCAATGGATATTCTAGTGATAGCATTGTTCAAAGTTGCTCTGGTCTGCCTCCACCTGCTAGATGGGAACATATCTCATCTGGACTAGTCTAGCAGGATTCAAAATTGCGAACTGCAGACACAGGAATCCCAAGGTCTTTGGAGATGGTTAAAGAGGTAAAACAAGTCTGGTGGTAATGGTCTCAGGCAGCTCTTGTCTTCACTATTGTGAAAATGAAACAAGGAGTGAATGTGGCCATTTTAGATATCAGAGTCATTGGTTGATTGAAGTCATGTGAGTACTGACAGTTGATCACAGGTGGGTCTGTTTACTGCAGTGGGAATGTGGTAGATCTGTTCAAACTTATTTGAATCCTTTATACGGGTACCAATAATCATGTCCTGGCAATGTCCCAATTCCTTATTGTCCCTCCAGTCCAATCCCGCACCTCTGGGTAGTGTACCTCTTCCAGCAGCTTGGAGGCTGAGCCTGTCATCTTTTTGATTACACTAAAATAGAGTAGATATGCAGCTCGCACCGCCCACCAGCCCCAGTATGCTCAGCCTCTAAGCAGCTGGAGGAGGTTGTGAGCCAGGGTGCTGGACTCACAGAAAGGACAACTAAGTAGATAGGTTTAGTTTGCTTTTATTTGCCCTGTTAAGGTGCAGGTTTCTTTGTTTTTAAAGGCAGAAGTAAAAACAAAAACAAAACAGAAGGAACAGAGACAACAGGGCTGAGGGGAGGATATTCCTTCTTCCCCTCCTTTCCCCCCAGGGTTTCAGGGGGATGGTTCTGTGGGGGCCTTCCTCAATCCGAGACTTCTGGCTGCTCCCGAACCCGTTAACGGGTGAGGAGCTGCTGCAGTTGCTTGCCTGGAGTGTAAGCTGGCAACCCCGAGTCACCACCCCTCAGTGCCAAAGCCAGGAAGGGAAGGCTGAGCGCGAGGGGTAGAAAAGCCATATGGCAAAGATGCTCAAAGGTAAGAGTGGTGGGGGGGGGAGGACAGCAGAAACCTCTAGCAACCGCTAGAGCATGGGGAGACAGAGCGGCCTGCAGCCACATGTTTTGGAGCCTGCAGCAGTATGGGAAACTCCCCCAGCTGCATTTAGGCGCGATTTCTTCTTATTCAGTTCTGCATGTGTTTAACCCCCTGCTGTGTGTTGGGTGCCTGGGAGAGGCAGCCACCGGAGAATAAAGCAGGACAGAGTGGCCTCTTCCTAGGAGGCCATTTGCAGTTTCTTTTTCATACTTGTCTGAACATTTTCGCCTGGCTATCCAGGCGGCACGGGATGCTCGTTTAGGATCGGCAGTGCTTCAGGCTGGTTGTGCGGGTCCCTCCCGTTAGTTTAACTGCTCTGATACATCCCAGAGGTGTGGGACTGGACTGGAGGGACAGTAAGGAACGAGAAATTAGACTTGCCTGCTAATTGTTGTTCCTTGAGGAACTCCAGTCCAGTCCCGGAACCCTCCCTGAGTGCTTTGTGTGATTTGTGCACACCCCGGTCCTGAAGCTGGTTCCCTTGGTGGAGGAAGTGGCCAGGATGAGCCAGGGAGGGGTGTGTAATCAGTGTTTGGGGGAGGGGCAGACCAGAAGAGCTGTCGGTTGCTCTCTTCCTGCTGGTTGGAGTTGCTCAGGCGCTTAACAGGTAGGCCTCTTCATCCTGGAGGAGGGGACGGGGTTTCCTTCCCAGGGGATGGAGGGGGTACTAGTTTGTTTAGACATAGAGGTGGTGTTTGCATGTTTAATTACTTATTCCTTATCGTCACTCCAGTCCAGTCCCTTTACTTCTGGGTTACGCAACCCTTCCAGCAGCTTGGAGGCTGAGCCCAACCTTTTTGGGGGTGGAGCGGTATAAATACCCCTGGGACCACCCACCAACTCCAGTATTCTCAGCCTCCAAGCAGCTGGAGGGTTCCGTAAGCCTAGGGCTTACTGGAGTCCCCCTTTCTTTAAATTTTACTTTAATCTTACTTTAATTTTAATCTTAATTGAACTTAGGGTTAATTCTAAGCTCTTTTAATTTCTTTAATTTGAGTATTGAATTTTATTTGTCTCTGTATCTTTAAATTGTTCTCCTGCCTTCTCTCTCCCCCCCCCCCCCGGGGACGGACGTCGGAGGAGAGTTTTTTCACCTGCGGCAGCGAGGAGGACAAGTCAGGATCCTCTCGCGGCTGCTCCGGGCTTACCCCGCATTTCCTCGGCAGAATCCTGTGCTGCCTCGCGCCGAAGCCCCCCGGTGGCTGAGCGCTGGAGGCACGCCGCGCCTAGCCTCCTCCGTTTGTCCCGCTCCTGAACGAAGGGACGCGGAGTTGAGCCCCGGAGCCGCGATCGCAGCAGGCCCGCGGAGATCGTTCGGCGGCAGCGGGAGGAAGCCGCCTCTGGCGCTGGAGGGTGTTCCCGGCCCTGGCTCTCCTCTCCCAGCGCCGCAAAGGCACAGCCGTTCCTTTCCCCGGGTCGAGCTCCACGTGGTTTAGGCCTACCACGTGTGGAGCCTACGGCCCGAGATTGCTGAATCGGCCCTCTGCACAGCTTCAGAAGAACTTCTAACCGCAAGTACAGAGTTTATGGTGGCAGGGGGGTTTGCTTGTGTATAATTTTTGGCACATATTCTTCAGATTGAAGCTAATTTTAATTTTAATTTATTTTAATTTTAAGTTAAGCTGTTTATTGTCATATTAGGAAAGCATTACAGGCTATTTGCTTTATCAGGGATTTGTTTTACTTCCTTGGTTTCGCCGCGCACAAGAGAAGCCCCGGCTCTCTCTCTTTCCATGGCATCCAAGCCGCGGTGTCCTTCCTGTGGGACGCGCAGGGGCACCTCCGCAGAGTCAGGAATCTGCAGGAGCTGTGCCGCGGAGGCTGCATCAGTGGAACAGGAGATTAGCCTGGCCATGTCGCAGCCCTCCCAGGGATCAGGCAATCCTCTGGAAGGAGAAGGGGAGTCCCAGTTTCCTATCTCCACTCCGGCGGACCTACCTATGCCTCCTCAGCTTTTACCCTCCCCCCACGCCAGGGCGGGGGGGCCCGGAGAATTTTTCTCTCCTGACTTCATCCTCTTACTCCATAAGGCCTACTGCCTACGTAAGCAGGGCCGGGGGGCAGAAGAGGCTGTCCCGCCAGCAGAGGACAAATCAGCTAGTGCCCCCGGGGCTACCATTCAGGACGCCGGTATCCCTGCTAAGCGCCCACGTCTGGGCGGCGAAGAGCTCCTAGCATCCCTATCCCAGGGTACTCCGGAGGAGGATAGCTCAGTTAAAGACTTGGAGGAGGATGAAGAGGAGCTAGAAGAAGGAGAGATCCCGGAAGAAGATCAGTCACGGGTAGTCAGGGTCTTTCGCCGTGAGGAGCTCCCGGCGTTAATTAATGAGTCCCTAAAGGTCCTCAATGTGGCCTCAGATACGCCCTCACAGGAAGAAGAGTTGGAGGACCCCTTAATCCAGGCCTTCAGGAAATCCCAAAGGGTCTTCCCTATCCACAGGGTCGTGCGCCAGATGATCCAGGAAGAATGGGACCAGCCTGAATCAAGCTTAAGGGGAGTCAGGACCATGTCTCGGTTATACCCGCTCCCAGAGGTAGATAAAGAGCTGCTAAAATCTCCCAGAGTAGATGCAGCGGTATCAGCAGTTACCAAGAAGACCACGATACCAGTGGAGGGCAGTTCGGCCCTAAAGGACGCGCAAGACAGGAAGTTGGATACGCTCCTGAAACAAGCCTTTGATGTAAGCGCCATCGCCTTGCAGGCCTCCGTGTCGGGAGCTTGGGTGGCCCGGGCCTGTTTACGGTGGGCACAACAGCTCCAGTCAGAGGTCTCAACGGGCGAGTTACATGCCAACTCGGCGAAGGTGGAGTCCGGAGCGGCCTACTTGGCGGACAGTCACTATGACCTCATCAGAAGCCTAGCCAAGAACATGGCCTCGGTCGTGGCAGCTAGACGGTACCTGTGGCTACGAAACTGGGCAGCTGACGCGTCCTCGAAGTCACGCTTGAGCCGACTCCCCTTTAAGGGGAAACTCTTATTTGGAGAGGATCTGGAGAAAATAGTTAAGGACCTGGGTGAGTCCAAGGGAGTCAGGCTCCCGGAAGATAGACCGAAACAAGGGCGCCCTCCAGTCCCGGTGCGCTCCCAACCTAGGGACTCGCGGAGATTTCGTCCAGCCAGGTCAGGCTCCTTTCCCAGGGGCCGTTTTCCCTCGAAGGGACAAGGCTTCAGAGGTTTTCGGGGGGCAGGACGGGGTTTTGGGGCCTCCTCCTCCTTCTCGGGACCCAGAAAACAACAATGAGATGACGGGGGCCCAGGAGGAAGGACAGCCACTAGGCGGGCACCTGAGGCTGTTCCTTCCCGCCTGGTCCCGTGTCACGTCCGACCAATGGGTCCTAGAGGTAATCAGAGAAGGCTATGCTCTCGAATTTTCAAAACAAATTCCTCCAGCGTTTGTTCAGTCGCCCTGCGGTTCCCCAGCAAAGGGGGCGGCAATAGAGGCAACTCTTGCCCGACTAATAGCTCTAGGGGCGGTGGTCCCAGTTCCACCCGACCAGTGCGGCTCTGGTCGATACTCTATTTACTTCGTAGTGCCAAAAAAGGAAGATTCCTTCCGTCCGATCCTGGATCTAAAGCAGGTCAACCGTTGCCTCAGGGTACCACACTTCCGGATGGAAACCCTACGCTCGGTCATAGCGGCCGTAAGGGGAGGGGAGTTCCTTACGTCCCTCGACTTGACAGAGGCCTACCTTCATATCCTGGTCAGAAATCCCATCAACAATTCCTGAGATTCGCAGTGCCAAGAGGCCACTTTCAGTTCCAGGCCCTATCCTTCGGACTAGCTACGGCCCCCAGGACATTCACCAAGGTGATGGTGGTAGTGGCGGCCTTCCTTCGGAAGGAGGGAATATTAGTGCACCCCTACTTGGACGACTGGCTGATCCGAGCAAAGTCACAAGAGGAAAGTCAGGCGGCAACGGCCAGAGTGGTTCAGGTTCTAGAAGAATTGGGGTGGATCATCAATCGCTTGAAGAGCAGGTTGACTCCCTCACAGGACCTAGAGTACCTCGGGGCAAGATTCCACACTCTCAGGGGCAAGGTCTTCCTGTCACGATCAAGATCAAGAGAGCTGAGGCGACTAGTCACGCAGTTTCTCGGCAGGCGAAGTCCCTCGGCTTGGCATTATCTTCAGCTTCTGGGAACTATGGTGGCGGCGATAGAGGTAGTCCCATGGGCCAGGGCACACATGCGTCCGCTTCAGCGGGCACTGTTACGTCGATGGTCTCCTCAGCATCATCCTCTGGCAACACAGTTACCTTGCGCCCGAGGACCAAACAGTCCCTTCTCTGGTGGCGGTGTCCAAGCAATTTGGACCGCGGGATGCCCCTCGAACCTCATCTGTGGTTACTATTGACAACGGATGCCAGCCTGTCAGGCTGGGGAGCACACTGCGAGGACCAGTTCGTCCAGGGCCGCTGGTCACCGGTGGAGTCTCAGTGGCCCATCAACAGACTGGAACTGAGGGCCGTCACGCTGGCGCTCAAGGCGTTCTCGGCCTTAGTTCAAGGAAAAGCTATACGCGTCCTTTCCGACAACGTCACGGCGGTGGCCTACATAAACCACCAGGGGGGCACCAGCAGTCCGGCCCTGGAGAAGGAGGCAGACGTCCTCTTCCGGTGGGCGGAGCACAATCTACTAGCTCTTTCAGCTCAGCACGTGGCGGGCGAGGACAAAGTCACGTCCGACTTCCTCAGCAGATGCAAGATAGACCACGGGGAGTGGGAACTAGATCAGGAGATCTTCGAACAGATAGTGGCCCGCTGGGGGATCCCAGTCATGGACCTCATGGCGCGGTTCTCTACAGCCAAAGTAGACAGATTCTTCAGCCGAAGGAAGGAAAGAATGTCCGAGGGCTTGGATGCCCTGTCTCAAAGGTGGCCTCCCAAAGGGCTACTATATGTGTTCCCTCCGTGGGCTCTGATCGGAAAGGTGCTGCAGCGGGTGGAGTCTCACCAGGGGTTGGTAGTCCTCATAGCCCCGGATTGGCCTCGCCGCCCCTGGTATGCGGATCTGGTGAGGTTGATCGCCGACCCCCCGTGGCGGCTCCCTTGCAAAAGGGACCTGCTGAGGCAAGGTCTGGTTCGCATGCCTCACGTGGATCGATTCTCGCTTACGGCCTGGCTATTGAGAGGGCGCGGTTCCTAAAACGAGGCTACTCAGGGGCAGTGATCTCGACACTGCTGAAGGCGAAGAAGCGCTCGACCTGTTTATCCTATGTAAGGGTCTGGCGCATTTTCGAAGCCTGGTGTGCAGAGCATCGACGGAAACCTCTCTCGGCCTCTGTCCCAGAGGTCCTGGAATTCTTACAAGCAGGTTTTGATAAAGGCCTGGCGCACAGCTCCCTACGGGTCCAGCTAGCGGCGATCGCTTGCTATAGAGGCAAGGTCCGGGGCAAACCCTTAGGAGAGCACCCGGACGTATCCAGGTTCCTGAGGGCAGTTAGTCGGCTACGTCCTCAGCGGAGGGTGGTCGTCCCCCCTTGGGACCTTAACCTAGTGCTGAATGCCATGGTCGGGGAGCCCTTTGAGCCAGTGAAGAGAGCTTCCTTAAAGGATTTGACCCTAAAGACAGTTTTCCTGGTAGCGATCTGCTCGGCCAGGAGGGTTTCGGAGCTCCAGGCGCTCTCCGCCCAGCCTCCTTTCCTGACCTTCCTAAAGGACAAGGTGGTCATGCGCACAGTGCCGTCCTTCTTACCCAAGGTTATCTCTCCTTTTCATGTGAACCAGACAGTCACCCTGCCGGCCTTCGCGGCCAAGGGGCAGGAGGGAAGGAATAACAAGCTGCGCCTGCTAGACGTCCAGAGAGTCTTGAAACGGTACCTAGCTCGCACGGCACCATTCCGGAAGTCAGACCGCCTGTTCATTCAGTTTGGAGGTCCGCACAAAGGGGAGGCGGCGGCAAAGGCCTCGATCTCCATGTGGATCCGAGAGGCAATTGCCTCCGCCTACATTCTCAAGGGGAAACAGGTCCCAGTGGGGCTGAGGGCTCACTCCACTCGGGCACAGGCGACCTCCTGGGTGGAATTCAGTCTTGTCCCTCCGCTGGATATTTGCAGAGCAGCGACGTGGTCCTCGCTGCATACCTTCACCAAACACTATAGGCTGGACGTACAGAGCACTGCGGATGCTCGATTCGGGATAGCGGTTCTTCGGGCCGGTTTGCCGGATCCCACCCAGGGTTGAACTGCTCTGGCACATCCCAGAAGTAAAGGGACTGGACTGGAGTGATGATAAGGAAATAGTAATTAGATCGTACCTGCTAATTAGTGTTCCTGAAGGAACGACAGTCCAGTCCCTGATCCCACCCGGTTCCGGCAACTGACAAGTCCTCACTTTCATGGAGGAGCGCTGGACCAAGCGCAGAGCTGGGTCAGCGGGAGGGAGTGCAGGGGAAGCCCGGACTGGATAGAAGCAGCCACCTCCTCCGTCCGTTGCCATTCCTCCTCTCCTATATTTTCCACAAAAAAAAAAAAAAAAAATATATATTTATTTATTTATTTATATATTTTCTATTGTTCAGAGTATTGAGTTATTGGTTTAGGTTAATGTATGCTGTTATAAGTTTTTGCATGGATGTTCGTTAAGCCTACTTTATCATTCGAATACTGGAGTTGGTGGGTGGTCCCAGGGGTATTTATACCGCTCCACCCCCAAAAAGGTTGGGCTCAGCCTCCAAGCTGCTGGAAGGGTTGCGTAATCCAGAAGTAAAGGGACTGGACTGTCGTTCCTTCAGGAACACTAATTAGCAGGTAAGATCTAATTACTATTTTGTTGCTCCTCTGAGTCTGCTTTGTCAATAAGTACTGGGGCTGGTGGGCGGTGCGAGCTGCATATGTACTCCAGTGTCATCAAAAAGATGACAGGCTCAGCCTCCAAGCTGCTGGAAGAGGTACACTACCCAGAGGTGCAGGACTGGACTGGAGTTCCTCAAGGAACAACAATTAGCAGGTAAGTCTTGAAGGACTAGAAAGGGGGACACTTACTTCTGGAGAGAAATCTGCAACTGTGAGTATATACTTCTGGTAATTTTCTAAAAAGAATTCTTTGTATTAAAGCTATTTAATCTGTGAACCCACTGTTTTTTGTTGGATCAGTTAGGGCCTAGTAGCAGCAATTAAAGTTTGAATTTAAAACACAGAGGAGAACTTTCTGGTTACATTTGGAACCCAGCAGAGAGCTTGTAGTGTACATTTAATAGTCACTCAGGGCGTAGCATCAGAAAAGTACTTTTAGTTTTAAAACACAGAAGAGAGCTTTCTGGTTAAATTTAGAACCCAGCAGAGAGCTTGTAGTTTAAATTTCATAAGAAGTTAGAGCCTAGCAGCAGCTAAGAGCTATAATTTAAATCAAATCAGAATTTAGCTTACCTCAGCAGCACAAGACAGGGTACTGTGTAGCAGCCCTCTTTTAATAAGTGTTATTTCCCTCCCTCCCCACACCCACCCACCCACCCCTGGGATAATCGTAGCTTTATAGGTACTTACACATCTTAAGACAGGAGGTGCTTTCAGGTGAAGCTCATTACCCAAATCAGTCATACACTAAGGACCTGAGATTAATTAAGCTTCAGGTGAACAAGGTATATTAAACGTATTAGGTACAGTTTTATTGGTATAAATACCCATAGCAACCCCTAGTAAGTAAGAACTTAAAGATCTAGACACAAACTTAAAACTAAGATGCAGACAGCAGTCCAGCAGCGGGATGGGGGCTTTCCAGTCTTTTGCATTGAGTGTCACATGTATGATTTTCTCCCAGTTGGTGAGAGGTCTTACGTGTGCACTAGGTGCAAGGAGCTCTTTGCTCTCAGGGAACAAGTCCGTTCTCTAGAGGCTAAAGTAGCAGACTTGGAAAACATAAGACAGAGAGGTACATAGACGAGACCTACAGGGATATAGTCCTGAAGTCCCACCTCCAGTCTGGCAGCACCCCTGTTGCCATGGAGGAGAGAGGTCACGTGACAGAGCATCACCCTGGTGTGGCAGGAAGTGATTCTGTAACTAGGACCTGTCCTCCAGGTGATGTAAAACCCTCTCGCACCGAGGAAGTTTCTCCAGGGCCATGTGCCCATGAGGGAAGGGTTAGGACAGCCGTTATAGATGGTGATTCGATCATTAGGCATGTATAGGCTGGTGGACGTGAGGATCGCCTGGTAACATGCCTGCCTGGTGCGAAGGTAGCAGACCTCACGCGCCACCTAGATAAGGTCTTAGATAGTGCTGGGGAGGAGTCTGCTGTCTTGGTACATGTCGGTACCAATGATAAAGGAAAATGTGGTAGGGAGGTTCTGGAGGCAAAATTTAGGCTTTTAGGTAGGAAGCTGAAATCCAGAACTTCCAGGGTAGCATTCTCTGAAATGCTTCCTGTTCCACGCGCAGGACCCAAATGGCAGGCAGAGCTCCGGAGTCTCAATGCGTGGATGAGACAATGGTGCAGAGATGAGGGTTTTGGATTTGTTAGGAACTGGGGAACATTCTGGGAAAAGGAGGGGCTCTTCCGAAGGGATGGGCTTCACCTTAACCGGGATGGAACCAGGCTGCTGGCATTAACCTTTAAAAAGGAGATAGAGCAGCTTTTAAACTAGATATTAGGGGAAAGCCGACAGTCGCCCAAGAGCGGATGGTTCGGAAGAATGTATCCTTGAAGGATACTACCAAAAGCAGAGAGGTTCCACAAAAGAGTAAAGTAGCCCAAATGCCCTCAAGTATGGAGCAGACAGAGCTTAAAGATCCCAATTTACCCATGTCTAACAATAGCCAAATTAACATGAATAAAATACATTCTCTAAAATGCTTGTATGCAAATGCTAGAAGTCTAAAGAATAAGATGGGAGAGTTAAAATATATAGCACTAAATGAAAGGTTAGATATGATTGGAATATCAGAGACATGGTGGAAGGAGGACAACCAGTGGAACAGTGATACCTGGGTACAAACTATATCGTAGTGATAGAGCTGATCAAATTGGTGGAGGGGTTGCGCTCTGTTAGAGAGGGCATTGACTCAGAAAGGATTAAAGTTTTGCAGGAAACAAAATCTGCTGTAGAATCTATATGGATTGAAATTCCATATAAAAGGGGGAAGGCAATGGCAGTGGGGGTGTACTATCGAGCACCTGGCCAGAATGACCAAATGGATGATGAAATGCTCAAAGAAATCAAGGAAGCTAACAAACGTTAGAGTGCAGTAATAATAATGGGTGATTTCAATTACCCCAGTATCGACTGGGTCAGTGTCAAGTCAGGACATGCTAGGGAGATAAAGTTCCTAGATGAAATAAATGACTGCTTCTTGGAGCAGCTGGTTCATGAACCGACCAGAGGGGAAGCCATATTAGACCTAGTCCTTAGTGGAACACCAGATCTAGTGCAAGAGATAAGGGTGTTGGGGCCACTTGGCAATAGTGATCATAGCATGATCGCCTTTGATTTAATTAGTGGAGGAGGGATAGTAAGGAAATCCACAGTACTACCTTTTAACTTTCGAAAGGGAGACTATGATAAAATGAGGAAAACAGTTAAGAAAAAACTAAAAGGAGCAGTTGCAAAGGTTAAAGACGTACATCAAGCTTGGGTGTTGAAAAATACTATATTGGAAGCCCAGACCAGCTGTATTCCACGCTTTAAGAAAAGTGGAAGGAAGTCCAAAAAACTGCCAGCATGGTTTAAAGGTGTGGTCGGAGAGGCTGCTGTTGCCAAAAAAGCATCTTTCAGGAAATGGAAAAAAGAGCCAAACGACGAAACCTGGAAACAGCACAAGCACTGGCACGTCAAATGCAAGGCATTGATAAGGCAGGCAAAGAGAGAATTTGAGAAGAAGCTTGCTGCGGAAGCAAAAACGTGAAATACCTTTTCAAGTACATTCGTAGCAAAAAACCTGTGAGAGTCAGTTGGTCCATTAGATGATAAAGGGGTTAAAGGAGCACTAAGAGGCGACAAGGCGATAGCGGAGAGACTGAATGAATTCTTTGCTTTGGTCTTTACTGAGGAAGATGTAGGGATGTTACCCATGACTGAAGTGGTGTTTAAAGGTGTGGAAGAATTGAAGGAAATATCGATACATCGGGAAGATGTCTTACAACTATTAGATAAACTGAAGAGTAGCAAATCACCTGGGCCGGATGGTATACATCCAAGGGTGTTGAAAGAACTGAAATATGAGATTGCAGACCTGCTATCAGTAGTCTGTGAACTATCATTAAAATCATCTCTAATTCCTGAAGATTGGAGGATCGCCAATGTAACACCAATTTTTAAAAAGGGTTCCAGGGGTGATCCGGGAAACTACAGACCGGTGAGCCTGATGTCAGTACCGGGAAAAATGGTAGAAACCATCATAAAGAATAAAATTACTCAGCATGTAGATAGTCACAACCTAATGGGAGACAGCCAACATGGCTTTAGTCAAGGAAGATCTTGTCTTACTAATCTGTTATGTTTTTTTGAAGGAGTGAATAAACAGGTGGACAAAGGTGAGTCGGTTGATATTGTGTATCTGGACTTTCAGAAAGCCTTTGACAAAGTCCCTCATCAGAGACATTTGGCAAAACTAAAGAGTCATGGGATAGGAGGCAGTGTACTATTGTGGATCAGGAACTGGTTAAATGATAGAAAGCAGAGGGTAGGGCTAAATGGCCAATTTTCCCAATGGAGAAAGGTGAATAGTGGTGTACCCCAGGGATCTGTGCTGGGTCCGCTGCTTTTTGACATATTCATAAATGACCTGGAAAGTGGAATAACGAGTGAGGTTATCAAATTTGCAGATGACACAAAACTATTTAAAGTTGTTAAAACCCAAGAGGATTGTGAAAAATTGCAAGAGGATCTTGATAAATTGGAAGACTGGGCATCAAAATGGCAGATGAAATTTAATGTGGACAAGTGCAAGGTGATGCACCTAGGGAAGAACAACCCAAACTATGGTTACACGATGCAAGGTTCCACATTAGGAACCACCACCCAGGAAAAAGATTTAGGCGTC
The DNA here is from genome assembly GCA_033557465.1 of Ichthyophis bannanicus. NCBI lineage: Eukaryota > Metazoa > Chordata > Amphibia > Gymnophiona > Ichthyophiidae > Ichthyophis > Ichthyophis bannanicus. The sequence continues at coordinate 108,107,150 of CM066049.1, read as the reverse complement.
ATTGTGGATACCATGTTAAAACCCTCGGCCCAGTGTGCAGCGGCTGCCAAGAGAGCAAATAGAATGCTAGGAATGATAAGGAAAAGAATGGAAAATAAAACAAAGGATATTATAATGCCTCTATATCGTTCCATGGTGAGACCGCACCTTGAATATTGTGTGCAATTCTGGTCACCGTATCTTAAAAAGGATATAGCGATTTTAGAAAAGGTACAGAGAAGAGCCACCAAAATGGTAAAGGGGATGGAAGGATACTCCTATGAAAAAAGGCTAAAAACGTTAGGGCTCTTTAACATGGAGAAGAGACGGCTGAGGGGAGATATGATAGAAGTCTATAAATTAATGAACGGAGTGGAACGGGTAAACGTAGATTGATTGTTTACGTTATCAGAATATAGAAAGACTAGGGGACATGCAATGAAGCTACAGGGTAAACTATTTAAGACTAATAAAAGAAAATATATTTTCACTCAAGGTGTAATCAAACTCTGGAATTTGTTACCGGAGGATGTAGTAAAGGCTGTTAGTGTAGCTGGGTTTAAAAAAGGTTTGGACAAGTTCCTGGAGGAAAGGTCCATAAACCATTATTAAGAAGTGACCAAAGATATCAATGCTTGACCCAGTACAAGCATTGTGGAACTTGTGTCTCTTGGGGAAACTGCTAGGTACATATGACCTAGATTGACCACTGTTGGAAACAGAATACTGGGCTTGATGGACCTTGGTCTGACCCAGTATGGCATATCTTATGTTCTAATTTCTCTCTTTATGCTATTTCCTACAGTTTCCTTTATTAATTGGTCTTTTATTTGATTCTTTTGTGTCAAATGTGTGCATATATGGTCCAAAGCCATTTCACTGGCCACTTTTTAAGGAGATATTGGACATTAAGGGATTGAACTGTGTGGCAGTGTTGGCCACAACTGTATATTATGGTATTGCATCTCACCTGAGGAGAGTTTTTAACCTTCAAAATCTAGTCCAAAAATGAGTTCAGTTAAAGGTATCACTTTTTCCTTTTTTGTTTTCTCTTAACTAGCATTAAAGTGGCCTAACAAGGCAATCACACTACTTTCCTAATTGTCCCTTCAGGCCAGTCCAGGTATGTATGGGTTGTCTCCATCTACCAGCAGCTGAGAACTGAGCACATCTGAGTTCTGATAATCCCACACAAGAGCTCCCTCTTCAGCTCCTGACGCCAGTATCTCAGTTCTCAGCAGCTGGGTGAGGAGCTCTAGCATCGTGGACTCCTGGAGAGCAGATTAGAAAAGAAGAAAATTGCAATTGAGCAAGAGGGTCTACTCACCTGGAGTGGTGGCGATGCTCCTGAAGGCTCGAGGAGGTCCACCTTCTTGTCATACACTTGCATATGGAGAGTGTTTGAGGAATAGTGCCAGTCAGAGGGGGCTTCAGTCTTTTCCGCTTCTATTCTACTGATTCCTGCAGGCTGGCTTTGAGAAGGGACTGGCACTGGGCTCATTGTGAGTGCAGGTGGTTGCGTTGGCATGCTACCGTGGCCAGATCAGAGGTGTGTCGGTAATGTTGCATATTTTCTGTGGGTAGTTTAAAACAGGTCTGACCACCTCTGTCTCCTGTGTTGCCGGCCTGGGACCTTAATCTGGTGTTGGCACTAACAGGTCAGCCATTCGAGTCCCTGCAGGAGGTGTCCTTGAAGAACTTGATTTTGAAGGCAGTGTTTCTGGTGGCAATCTGTTTGATGTGATGTGTTTCGGAGCTGCAGGCTTTGTCATGCAAGGAACTGTTCCTGGTTTTCAAATAAACTATTAACCCCCCCCCCCCCCCCCCCCCCCCCGCACGTCTGGGTAGTGTACCTCTTCCAGCAGCTTGGAGACTGAGCATGTCATCTTGTTTCTCTTGGGGAAACTGCTAGGTACATATGACCTAGATTGGCCACTGTTGGAAACAGAATACTGGGCTTGATGGACCTTGGTCTGACCCAGTTTGGCATATCTTATGTTCTTAGCGTACTTAAGCAGCTGGCACCGCCTACCAGCCCCAGTTTGCTCAGTCTCCAAGCAGTTGGAGGGAGTAGTGAGCCAAGGTGCTGGACTCGTTGAAGGGACAACTAAGGAGAGAGGTTTAGTTAGTTTCCTTTTTATTTCCCCTGTTATGGTGCAGGGTGGTTTTTTGTTTTAAAGACAACAGTTGATACAGCAGTCCTGAAGATGGCGAGACTGTTGGCGCGGCATTATCTACAGGTTCTGGGGACCATGGTGGCCACTCTTGAGCTAGTCCCATGGGCAAGGTCACACATGCAACGGCTGCAGAGGGCTCTGCTCCATCGGTGGTCCCATAAGAGTCAACCCCTGTCCCAAGTACTCCCCTGCCCATGGAGCACCAGGAGAGCCCTCAAGTGGTGGCTGCATCCGGGGAGCTTGGAAGGTGGTATGCCACTCAAGTCTCTGGTGTGGGTTCCACTGATGACCGATGCCAGTCTGTCAGGTTGGCAAGCCCATTGTGGAGGACGCCTTGTTTAGGGACATGGAGTCTGCAGGAGGCCTTGTGATCAACAGGCTCGAGATGCAAGCAGTGACCTTGGCGCTAGAAGGTTTCGAACCATTATTGCAGGGGAAGGCAGCCCAAGTCCTCTCGGACAATGCAACCACGGTGACTTGCATCAACCAGCAAGGAGGCACGAGCAGTGCAGACCTGGAGGAGGAGGCTGAAAGGCTGTTTAGAGGGGTAGAGATTCGTCTCCAGGCGTTAGCAGCGGCGCATGTAGCGGGAGTAGACAATGTGACAGCAGACTACCTCAGCCGAGTGCGCATGGACCCAGGAGAGTGGCAGCTCAACCAGGGGGTGTTCAAACAGGTGGTCTGCTGATAGGGCACACCTGTCATGGACTTAATGGTAACATTCGAGTCATCCAAGGCCTGCCGGTTTTTCAGCAGAAGAAAAAGGATGGAGGGTCTGGATACTCTAATTTAGCGGTGGCCCGAAGACGGTGTGTCCTGTGTGGGTTTTTTTGTGTGTTTTTTTTCCCCCATGGGCTCTCATAGGCTGGGTAGTGCAATGGATAGAGGCGCACCAGGGATTAGTATTTCTGGTGGCCCCCCCCCCCGACTGGCCGAGGTGTTTGTGGTATTCCGGCCTGATTTGGATACTGGCGGATCGACCGTGGTGGCTTCTGGGTCGGAAGGACCTCTTGACGCAGGGGCTGCTTCGCATGCCCCAGATGGATCAATTCTTGCTTACGGCATGGCCCTTGAAAGGGCGAGGTTGAAGAGAAGATATTCAGGCTCGGTGATGGTGACCTTGCTACAGGCCCTGAGGAGGTCTTCGAACCTGGCGTGCATCTGTGTAGGACGCATCTTTGAATTGTGGTGTGGAGAGAGACGGGCGCGCTCTTCCACTGCCTCTGTCCCAGACATCTTGGCGTTCTTGAAATCCGGTTTTGATAAGTCTAGCCACCAATTCCTTGAGGCTGCAACGGGCAGCGATTTCCTGTTATCATGGGAAAGTCCACAGGGTGCCATTGGGGTGCCAGACGTGCTGAGATTTCTAAGGGCAGTGAGCCACCCCCGTCTGCCGAAGAGGGCAGTGATACGTCCTTGGGATCTCAATCTGGTGCTGACAGTGCTGAGTCAAGCTTCCCTGAAGGATTTGACGTTGAAAACCGTATTCTGGTGGCGATTTTCACGGTACGCAGGATTTCAGAGCTTCAGGCTTGTCGTGCCAGGAGCCATGCCTTTACTTCACCAAGGAGAAAATGGTCTTGCACCCGGTACCTTCATTTTTGCCCAAGGTGGTGTCAGCATTTCATGTAAATCGGGCTGTTTACTTACCGGCTCTGGCGAGTGCGGATATTGGCCCTGCCACTTCACAGCTGTGCTGCCTGGATGTTAAAAGAGCCCTGTGAAAGATCGGACTGTCTGTTGGTTCTGTTTTGGTGGGCTGTGCAAAGGTGAGGCGGCAGCTAAAACCTCCATTTCCAGATGGACCAGGGAGGCAATTGCGTTGGCTTACATCTTGAAGGATAAAGCAGTGCTGGCGGTGGTGTGGTTGCATTCCACGAGGGCTCAGGCGGCCTCATGAGCAGAGTATAGTTTTAGTTCCGCTGGTGGAGATCTGTAGGGTGGCAAAGTGGTTGTTGCTGCATACTTTCTCTCAGCATAATCGCCTGGGTTGTCCAGGTGGTGGGGGATGCTCGTTTCAGATCGGCAGTGCTTCAGGCCAGTTGTGTGGGTGCGTCCCATTAGTTTAACTGCTCTGATACATCCCAGAGGTGCAGGACTGGGCTGGAGGGACAATGAGGAAAGAGAAATTAGACTTACCAGTCCTGAACCCACCCTGAGTTTTCTGTGGTGATCTGTGTTCCCTTGGTGGAGGAAGTGGCTAGGAGGAGCCAGGGAGTGGGATGTAATTGGCATGGGGGGGGGGGAGGTTGGCGGATCAGAAGAGCTATCAGTTGCTTGCTCCCCGCTGGTTGGAGGTGCTCAACAGGTAGGCCTCCTCATCCTGGAGGGGGAGGCAGGGTATTCTTCCAGGGGATGGAGGGGGTACTAGTTTGTTTATGCATAGAAATGTTTGTTGCATGTTTAACTACTTACTTGTTGCTCCTCTGAGTCTGCTTTGTCAATAGGTACTGGGGCTGGTAGGCGGTTCTAGCTGCTTAAGTACACTAGTGTCATCAAAAAGATGACATGCTCAGTCTCCAAGCTGCTGGAAGAGGTACACTACCCAGAAGTGTGGGACTGGACTGGAGTTCCTCAAGGAACAACAATTAGCAGGCGAGTCTAATTTCTCTCTTCATCCTGAGAAGGTGGTGTTGCAAAAGGTGCTTTCCTTTTTACCAAGGTAGTGTTTCCTTTTCATGTTAATCAGCCAGTTTCCCTGCCAGTGTTGCAGGGAGAGGGTCCCTCAGGGAAGTCTTCCCAACTGCATCTTCTGGACGCCAGACAGGTACTCCAGCAGTATCTGAAGTGGACGGAGTCATTTTGGCAGTCTGACCATTTTTGTCCTGCTTGGCAGCAGTCAACGGGGGGTGGGGGGGGAGGCGTTGAAGGCTTCCATAGCATGTTGACTGAAGGAAGCGATTGCCTTTGCATATCTGGTACGGTGCAGACCAGTTCTGCGCGGGGTCTGCAGGCACATTCGACTAGGGTGCAGACCGCGTCTTGGGCAGAGGCTGGCCACCTGGGGATACTGTAGGGCAGCCACATGGTCATCTCTTCATGTTTTCACCAAGCATTATCAGCTCAATGTCCGAGCACGGGAGGGGGTGCGTTTTGGCTCTAGTGTGTTGCGGGTCAGCCTCGCAGATCCCACCCTGTAGATGATACTGCTGTGGTACATCCTATGCATCTGGACTAGAGGGATAATATGGAAGATGAAATTAGGCCATGCCCGCTAATTGCGTTTCCTTGAATCTGTCCAGTCCAGAACCTGCCCTGTACCGCTCATCTGGTCTAGTATTTTGCTGTTCTGTTTCCAGGGGATGACTTTTGTGGGAGCTCTGAGTCCAGGGGACTATTGATTATAAAGCCCTCTTTGGAGGGGCTGCAGGTGCAAGAGTATGGAAAGCTGTGACAAGTGGAAAGAAACTAATTAAAAACAAATTAATAAACCAGTTGCAGTTAGTTTGGTTTTTAGTGTTGACAGTTTGAGTACTTGTGGGCTTGAATTCTGCTTTGGTACTGTAATACTTGTCATTTTGGGGATACACAGCACCCTTTAATGGTGACATCAGCAAAGCTTCTCTACTCAGCCTCCATCTGCTGGTTGGTGAGCACAACCGATGTGATTGGACTGGAGGGATTCAAGGAAAGGCAATTGGCAGATAAGGCCTAATTTCACTTTATAAAAGAATGAACTGCATTCATAATTTAATCCAATAGCTAAAATATGGCATTGCCAGTTAACTCCAGTTATCGTGGTCTTTGTCACTTGGGAAAATGTTCATAAGCCATATAATGCTTTTTTTTTTCTGCTGTTATGTTTCTTTCTAGTCTGCCCTTCCATAACAAATACTATAGTCCCTTTTATTTCCTTTAGAGTTCTTCTGTGTTTGTCCCATGTTTTCTTGAATTCAGATACTGTCCTCGTCTCGACTATCTCTGCTGGGAGACTATTCCGGGTTTGGAAGGTAGAATGGTGAGGTGTTTGGCAACGTCAACAAAATTAATGTGAGTGGTTGAGTCCCTCGGTGCTACGGTCGACACCCGATGTGCAGGGGGGTGCTGTGCTACGGGATCACAGTATTTGCGGTCACTGTTCAATTTGTGCTGTGTCTCGGGCTGTAATGCATTTTGAATATTGTGGTTCACGTTAGAATTGAGGAAACGGACTACTTGTGACTCTTCGTATGTAGTTTATGGTATTATGTGCCCATGTCAGTTGTTATACATTGGGAGCACTACTAGACCTTTTCGTAAGCGCATGATTGAGCATAGGAGCAGACTTAGATGTTTGGTGCGGGAGGCTCCCCTGGTTCCACACTGTATAGAGTTGGTCCATTGCTTTGGTGATCTGTGGTGCTTTTGCATGGATCAGATGCTGACCGGGAGGGAGGGTAAATCCAGGGAACAGTCGTTGTTGATTTGTGAACAACGATGGATCTTCCGGGTGTGCACTGTGGTTGGTGCCTGAGGGCCTGAATCTACAGTTGGACTGGGGTGTGTGTATATAGTCGGGGCTGGAGTGTTTGGTAGGAAGTTGGTATGGTATTTAAGGCCGGCTCGGTATGATCAGAGCACAGCGTTTTTCTGGATCGGTTTTGTTTAAGACAAGTTGGAGATACTGTAGTCTCATGTTTGACGTTGGATGTGCCAATCGGTGTTGGGAGTGAGTATGGGGGCAGATATGTGGTTGTTGGGTTATGCTTCGGTTAGGAGGGGAATGGGGTGGTCACCTATTTGAGAAACAACATTTTTTTTAAAAGTTTAAGTAATCCGCCATTGAAGGTGTATGGTGGTCAGCCCAGGCCTACATGGAGGGTCATTGATGTTAAGAGGGCTGGTGTTTGATAACAGTTATCATACACTATTTGTCGTGAGCCCCTGGTTACTGAGACTCTCCGTGTAGTGTTTGTTTCAAAGTATGTTATGAACATTGAAGCAGTTTTTTGAGAAGCAGATTTTGTGGATGTATATGGAGTGAGCTTTTTTGCACATTCAAACTATTACACTCTGATAAACGATTATTGTTTTGGGAGACTATTCCATGCATCTCCCACTCTTTCCATAAAGAAATATTTCAGCATTTACTCCTGAGTCTATCTCTGTTCACTCTCACCCTATGCCCCCTCATTACAGAGTTTACTTTGAATAGAAAGAGGCTCCCGTGCATTTATTTTATTGAGCAGGATTTATATACCACCTTTCACTGGGTTAAAGCAGTTCACATGAAACAAGGATATTTACAGTTACAGTGGAACGACTCACTATGTACAGCATGCATTTGGTTAAAGATATAGTTGCTCAACTATGTACAATGTATACAATTTCAGGGGGCATTTGGGTACATGGGGAGGGTGGTAAGTATATACAGTGAGTGTCAGGCTGATATTTATTACCTGAGTGTTCTTGTAGGGGGTTATGTGGTCGGTCTGAAATCTTCTGTGAAAAGGTGGGTCTTTAGGCACTTCCGGAAGGTGCTGAGGTCAGTGATGCTTCTTAGTGGGTCCGGTAGTGAGTTCCAGATTGAAGGTGCGTAGAGTTGGAAGGCTTGAGCCCAGGGTTTGTTGGTTGAATTTTCTTATGGCATGGGGGATAAGAAGGGTATTCTTTGTAGAGACTCGCTTTGGTCTGTTATGTTGGGGGCGGTTTGAAGCAGGATGTGGATGTGAGTAGGGAGTCCGCATGGATGGCTTTGTGTGTTTAGGAGGGGGGGTTGTATCTTATCCGACTGGGGAGCAGTAGCCAGTGGAGTTGTTTGAGGATGGGTGTAATGTGGTCCTGTCAGGTTGCTCCTTGGAGGATGTAAGGTATTGTGTGTAGTTCAATTCGTAGTGGGTGTATCATTGCTTGTTGGGAGGCCCTGGTAGATAGTTGTGGTAGTACCTTTGCTTGGAGGGTGGAGCAGAAATCTGGTGGTTCTAGGAGCAGATGGAGACGTTGCAGTGTTTTTGCCTTGTCGTATATGGATTTATGCCATAGAGATATTTAAACATCTGTCATATCTCCTCTTTCCTAATCATCCCTCCAGTCCAGTCCAGATGCATGGGTTATGCCCATCCACCAGCAGGTGGAGACTGAGAAAAGCTGAGCCGAGCCAACCCTCTAGGAGCCTGTGCACCATTCCACAGCCAGTATTTTCTCAGTCTCAGCAAGTGGTAGAGGCATAACCTATGTGCTCTGCGGAACTTTTCTTAGTTTATTTTTGCCGCCTCATGTTCCTGCAGTGGTGTAGAACCTGGTGGTACGTGTCCCTCCCCCATACCCTCCAGCTGCACTTGGTTCCCTTGTTCCCTCAACCCAACTTTTGGGAGAGGTCCTGGGGTTGAGCAGTTTTGAGCCTGCCATGCTGTTTTGTTTTCTCCATAAATAAGCAGGAAGAAGTCCTCACATATGGGTGATGTCCCCTGACAAAGTCCTGCATGGAAATGCTCCCCAGCTTCCACCAGAAGTTTTTGGAAGCCTCCATCGTGCATGTGTGTGTGCCTACCTTCCCGTCTACTGTGTCTTTATCTTTATCTTTATTTACACGATTTGATAGACCGCCCAGGCCGAAGCATCAGGGCAGTGTACAATACAAAAATAAGACTGCTAGAAACAAAGTCAGAAAGGGAACGCCAAAAGTCGATAGGACAGAGAGAGACAGATTAAAGGTAGAAAGGAGGAAAAGCCCAGGGGGGGGCAAGGGGGCAGGAGGACGGGGGGGAGAAAGAAAGGAGAAAAAAGGGGAAGCGGACCAACGAGGGGAGAGTTATGGAGGGTGAGGCTGGGGGAGGCACCTTCGTCAGAGGGGGGAAGATCGAAGGCCTGGCAGAAGAGGAGAGTCTTGAGGAGAGTTTTAAAGTGGAGATAGGACGGTTCTAAACGGAGGGATAGGGGAAGTGAGTTCCAGAGAGCGGGACCCAAAAAGAAAAAGGCAGAGTGACGGGTCAGTTCTAGGCGGGCCTGGGCAGGGGAAGGGAGAAAGAGGCGGTTACCATAGGCCGATCGGAGACGTGGGGAGGGTTGGAGGTGGATAATGTCCGACAAGTATTGGGGGATGCTGGAATAGAGAGCTTTGTGAGTAAGGATGAGCACTTTAAAGACAAAACGGAACTTGACCGGAAGCCAGTGTAAAGTGAGGAGGCAGGGAGACACATGGGAGCGAGCCGGGGAACCAGTGATGAGACGGGCAGCGGCATTTTGCACTAATTGGAGGCGGTGAAGCTGAGAAGAGGGGAGGCCTGCATAGTTGGCATTACAGTAGTCTAACCTGGTCATTACCAGGGACAGGACGAGGGTGACAACAGAGGAAGGAGGAAGAGATGATTTGACGGCCCAGATCTGACGCAGATGGAAAAAAGAAGTGCGTATGACAGAAGAGATGTGTTGATGGAAGGAGAGAGAGGAGTCCAGAGTAACCCCTAGATAACGGAGGGTTGGGACTAGGGGAATGGAGCGAGAGGACATAACAGGCGACTAGCTTGGAGAAGGGAGCCCAAAGGAGAACCAAATTGCGGAGGATTTGGCGGGGTTAGCATGCATAAAGTTAGAATCGAACCAAGATGCAACAGAGGAAAGACAACGGTTGAGCGGAACAAGGTCAGGGGCGGAAGAGGAAGTATGATGAACCAGCAGGATATCGTTGGCGTAAATGTACGTGGAGATGCCAGACTGTTGGATGAGTAGAGCTAGGGGAGCGAGGAAGGCATTGAAAAGTAGGGGGGCAAGAATAGACCCCTGAAGAACACCACAGAGGGAAGGGGATGGAGGGGAGGTGGAGTGGCCAGCATGAACTGAGAAGGTGCGTGCAAACAGGAAGGAACGGAACCACTGCAAGACAGTCCCACGAACCCCAAAGTCAGATAGACGAGACAGGAGAGTGCAGTGATCGACAACATCGAAAGCCGAAGAGAGGTCCAGAGACACCACAAGAGAGAAATCACCACGGTCGTGAGCACGGTGAAGCTCAGAGTAAGGCTGTGAGAATAGTTTCAGTGCTATGGCCTACACGGAATCCAGATTGACGGGGGTGGAGGGCGAAAGTAGAATTGAGGTGTGTTGCAAGTTGGGAGAATACCAGTTTTTTGAGGACTTTGGAAAGGAAAGGGAGATTGGTGACAGGTCGCCAATTTGCGGGGGTGGCAGGGTCAAGGGAGGGCTTCTTCAGGAGAGGGCGGACAATGGTGTGTTTCCAGCTGGAGGGAAAGAGACCGGAGGAAAGGCTAGCATTAAAGATAGAGAGAATGTAAGGCACAAGAGCAAGGTCTGAATTAAGCAACCAGGAAGAAGGCAGGGGGTCAAGGGGACAGGTAGTCTGGTGGGCTGATGAAATGGCCTTAATGATTTCAGGGGCAGAAACGGGCGAGAAAGTATGCCATGTATGGGGGAAGGCGTGAGAGGGGGGAAGAGGGCTGGCAGGGGGTGAAGTAGAAGGGGAAGCGGGGGGGGGGGGGGGGGAACGGGGAGGGGGCAGGTGGGGAAGGAGGAGCGGAGGGAAAGGACCTTGTTGGTAAAAAAGGAAGCGAGGGTAGATGGGCTGGGGGCCGACGGAGGGGGGAGTGGAGGAAGAGTAGACGAGGAGGAGATGGATCTGAGTACGAGAAAGAGACGTCTAGAAGAATTTGGAAGAAGAGGATATGAGCTGAGAGTAATAAGACTGTTTGGCCGATGTTATCAGGGAATGGTAGGAGAGATGAGCTTGGCGGAAAACTAAGTAGGAGGCAGTGGAGCGACGCTTCCTCCATAAACGCTCCGCACGACGGAGGTGTGAGCGATGTGGTGCAGTCTTAGCCTCAATTCACTTTTTCTGTGGTGCCCCACGGACGTGTTCCAGTGCAAGCCAGAAAAAATCTGTTCTTTTGCCCTTCGGGGTGCTGTATCTTTTTGTGTGGGTTCCCCCTACCCCCTGCCTTTATTCCACCTGTCGTCAGGGCGTCTGTTTCACTGGTGCTGCCATCGTATGAGGTTTTTCTTGCTTTTTCGTTCTTTTTCACCCACTCTTCTCTCCCCCTTTTTCCCGGGCTGCTGCTTCCACCCTACCGGCATTAAGCCCTTCGACCTTGTGGAAGCATTTTTTTTCCAGCGATGTCTAAGCCCGCCAGCAGATTTAAGAAATGTACTTGTGCACGCACAATCTTTGGCAGATTGTCACAGCTGGTACCTTCAAAGCCTCTGGTCTGACTACTAGTCCTCAATGTGCAATCTGTGCTTAGATGATGGAGGACTTCAAGGGCCACAAGAAGCAACATGAATCCATTTTTGGGCCCTCTGACTAGGCATTCTTGGCACCAGCATCGATGCCCTCAAGGGGCTCTGCTGAAGCATCTGCCTTGCGTAGTGCTTATGCCCACTCGAAGCCAAGGGGGCCACAGCAGCCTGAAGTGCAGGCTCTCTGTTTCGGAGCCACATAAAGATTTGTCATCTGCGTTGGTGTCGAAGGGGGCTGCTGGACACCATGCCAAGCATAGGCATCGGCACCAGAGTTCCTCTCGGTGCAGTGCTGAGGGTAGTGGCCAGGAGCAGCCTGCCAAGGTGCTCTTGTGGGAGGAAGGGACTCACATACGGGCCCCAGAGGGCCGCTGGCATTCTCCCGATGTCCTGACCATCATGGAGTCCTTGGATGGGGGTGCTGGAGTTGGTGGCCAAAGTTGTTGCACTGGCCCTGATGCCCTCTGAGACTGCAGTGCTTGCTGAGCATCTTCGGGCCCTCGAGGCACACATTATGGCTCTCTTGGCTGCACGGAGCCCCGGCGGTGGCGTTGCCATGGACCATGCAGTCGATCCTCTAGACCCATGCCCTCTCCGCCGAGACAGGAACGTCTGGTCGCAATCCACCCCAGGCCCAACTGCAATCTTCCTGTCAATTCTCTCTGGTTCCGGGGCCCCAGTGCTCAGAGAAGGACCATCAGCGGTTCTGCCGGAGTGGAGCCAATGCCAGGCAGAGACTAGGAGTTCTTCGACTTCCTCTTGGAGTCAGACTCCTCCTCAGTCTCCCAGCCATCTCTGCTCATACGGAGGGAGTCCCTGCCGTTCCTTCCATATGAGTACTGGAAGTTGCACCCAGAGGACATGTCCTTCCAGGACTTTGTCCCAGTTATGGCTAAGGTGGAGGACGGACCAAGGAGTTGGAGATCTTCCAGTACCCTTGGGCCTTGAAGGAGGGATCCCCTAAGCTTTTATCGTTCATCAATACCAGGGTTGAGCTCCCAGGCTTAAGTCACAGCTACGGTCAGCTGGAGAATATCAAACACTGAGACCTATATGAAACCGCCGCACAATGAGCATGCGCGGCGTCCCAACAGCAAATTTGGAATTGCAGAAGAAGAAGACAGCTACAGTCGAAACTGCAGTGAGTGAAACTAGTAGTTTTGTGCTAAATCAGAATTTAAGATATGAGACAACATGATAGAACTGAGGTTAATAACCTAATAGCGAATGTGTCTTGTATTTGTAGAAACGGCATGTGAATGAGACACTTAATGCGAAATATGACCCCTTGAAAAAACACGTTAGTGAAACGCAACGGCGCACAGGTTGGCGTTGGGGAACGACAGCTGGACCAGATAAGTACTAATGCACCACTTTGAAAATAGTGGGCCAATCTGGCATGGGCTGAGCTGCGCTAGTGCACCATAAGTTATTCAAATAACATGCTGGAAGGCAGACTATGAGAACATCCTGACAATAGAAAAGCATGAAAAGCTATAAGTAAAAGGCAACGCAACAGGTCATTGATGCAACAGTGAGCATAGAGTTTAAGATTTTTATCTCAAACTTGTTAAGCTCCTTCCTAGTCTGAAACCTGGTTGCCAATTCAATATAACCTCTATTGGTGAAGAGTGGAGCGATAAATCCATTATATGATACAGGGGAGGTAAGGCGGCAAGAGTAGGTGTACCTGCTGCTCCGCGCTTGGTCATTGTCATGGTGCGGCAAGGGGACCTGACCTCACTTGATTTCACAGAAGCCTATCTGCATAGCTCAACCTGTCCTGCTCATCAGTGGTTCCTGTGCTTCGCCATTCTGTGGGGGCACTTTCTATTCCAGGCATTGCCTTTTGGCTCGGCCACAGTCCCTTTGGGTGTTTTACCAAGGTCTTGGTCATGGTGATGGACCTGAGCTGGCAGGGGGTGCTGGTCCACCCTTACTAGATGACTGGTTGATTTGGGTGAAATCACCACAGGAGAGTTGCTAAGGCACTGAGTCGGTGATCCACCTTCTGCAGGAGCTTGGATGGGTGGTAAACTTCGCAAAGAGTAGATTGGAGCCTTCTCGGACTCTGGAGTATCTGGTGACCCTGTTCGACCAGCAGAAGGGTGCAGTGTTTCTGCCAGAGGGCAGAAGGGTCAAGCCTCAGACCCAGATGCAGGCCCTGTTGTGATCCTGCACCAGCGGGTATGGGAGTACTTCCCAGGTCCTGGGCTTGATGACTGTGACACTGCACCCCGTGCTCTGGGCTCACCTGCACATGTGCGCCCCTTGCAATCTTCCCTTCTCTCGTGCTGGTCTCCGCAGGTGCAGTCAATGGAGGTTCGCTTGGCCCCGACAGGGGCAGCACAGAGCAGCCTTCAGTTGTGGTTGGACCCATCTGCCAGGGATGCTGTTCAAACAGCTGGACTGGGTGGTGGTGACCACAGATGCCAGTCTCAGCAGCTGGGAAGGGGGCCACCCGGATGAGAGTCGGTGATCCATCAACTGACTGGAGATCCAGGTGGTGATCCTGGCTCTGTGGGTGTTTTTTCCCCTTGGTGAGGGGCAGGGCAGTACAAGTCCTCTCTGCCAATTGATGTCTGACCGTCGCCGCTTTGTCAAAGGGGGACCAGAAGTTCATTGGTCCTTTGGAAGCATCTTCCATTGCTGCCTTTGGCAGAGTATCACCACCTCATGATATCAACAGCACATGTGGCCCAGGTGGACAACACCCAGGCAGACTACTTGAATCGGCAGACATTGAATCTGGGGGGGTTGGTCTCTCTCAGACCAGGTGTTTGTCTGATTGTGGATCGATGGGGCTGCCCATCATGGACTTGATGGCAATGGCAGGCAACGCTAAGACCCCACGTTTTTTTAGCCAGCGATGCAAGCCCATGTCCAAAGGCCTCGACACCCTGGCCAAGAACAAGGCTGTTGTAGTGTTCCCATTGCACCACGTCCAGGAGCATCTGGGTCTGTGGTCCTTGTGGCTCTGAATTGACCTTGTCTGCCATGGTACACAGACTTGATGCGAAACCTGGTGGCAGAGCCCCGCCTCTGTCCATGGAGGTGATCTGCTGTTACAAAGATTGGTCCTGAGGCCGGCAGTGGATCGATTTTTGCTTATGGTATACTTCTTGAGCGGGTGTGTTTGAGCTGTAAGGGGGTGGTACTCATAGGTGGGTGAACACACTGTTTGAAGGCCTGGCAGCGCTCTACCCCTCTGGCGCATTTTTGAGACGTGGTACGTGAAGAATGGGGTGTGGCCTTTTCCAATATCTCCTGCAGGTTGATCTGTAAAAAAGGTTCACCTTGAACTCCTTGTAGGTTCAGATTGCGGCTTTGGCCAGTTTCAGAGGCCAGGTCCATGGGCAATCCCTCACTGTGCACACATGTGGTGTGGTTTTTGGAGGTGGTCAAACACTTTCACCCTCCGTGCCGTTTGGTGCTGTCCTAGGATCTCAATCTGGTGCCCTCTGTCCTGGCAGAGGCTCTGTTCATGCCTTTTAGGTCAGCCTCCCTGAAGAATTTGTAGTGTGCTTGGTTATCATTTGTTTAGCATGCTGTATCTCCGTGTTGCAGGCCTTGTTCTGCCGGGGGCTGTATTTGATTTTCTTCAGGGAGGAGATGGAACTTCGACCAGTTCCTTCATTCCTGCCGAAAGTGGTGTCTGCCTTCTGCGTGAACCAGGTAGTTACATTGCTAGTGTTTTTTGGGGAGCCAGAGTCTGCGGAAGCACAGATTTTACATTTGTAAGATATCCATAGGGCTCTTTGGCGGTACCTGCGGATGACGCAGGATTTTTGGAAGTTGGATCACCTCTTTGTTGCCTTTGGGGGGGTCCTCATAAAGGTGAGGTGACCTCCAAGACTATTATTTGTTGTTGGATCCGGGAGGCCATTGCTTCAGCCTATCTGTTCAGGGACCGTCTGTTCTGGAGTGTTTACTGGCACATTTGACGTGTGCCCAGGCTTCTTCCTGGGTGGAGTTCAACCTTGTTCCGCCTCAAGATATCTGTAGGGCAGCCACTTGGTCTTCCCTTCATTCCTTTGTGAGGTACTGCCACCACAATGTGCAGGCTCAGGTGCTGCAGGCCAGTGTTGCTGGCCCCACCTGGCATTAATGCTGCTCTTGTACATCTCATGAGTCTGGACTGGACTGATTATGAAGGTGAAATTAGACCTTACCTGCTATTCCCCCCCCCCCCCCCTGGAGTCCCTTACATCCAGCCAGAACCCGCCCAGGGGTGTCTTCTGTTTTTGGGGTTAGCCTGCGTCATCCTCAGGTGTGAGGGGATTGGTGCTCCCTAGGGCTACCTCTCTGTCTGGTCCGTTTCACTAGAGTCCTGCTGCTTAGCCTGTCTGTGAGCCTCTTGCTTGCTTCTGGTGGGGAGCAATTAAGATTATGCAGCCCCCCCCCCCCCCAAAAAAAATAGTAGCCCTGAGTTGTGTGAAGAGTTTTGCGGCATTGAGATCTTACTTGTTTTTTTGCTTTTGTATTGTGTTGGCTGGCGGAGTATGGGGTTTGGTTGACTCCTTGATCTGCTGGGCTATGATCATACTTGCTGTGGAATGGTGCACAGGCTCCTAGAGGGCTAGCTCAGCTCGTTTTTTTTCTCCGTTTCCATCTGCTGGTAGGTGGACATAACCCATGCGTCTGGACTAGATGGAGGGACTCCAGGAAAGAAAATTAGCAGGTAAAGTCTAACTTCACAATCCCGCCTTTCCTCCAACATATGCATATATTAAGATCTTTAAGTCTTTCCCCATACGGTTTATAACGAAGACCACTGACCATTTTAGTAGCCACCCTCTGCACCAACTCCATCATTTTTGTATCCTTTTAAAGGTGTGGTCTCCAGAATTGCACACAATACTCCAAATGAGGTTGTACCAGAGACTTATCTCCAGGAACAAGCAGGAATGAGTCTTCACATATGGGTACGTCGGTACCGACGGAGCCTGCACGGGAATGCTGCCCAGCTTCCAATCAGAAAGCTTTTGGCAGCATCCCTCGCGCCTGCGCGCTGACTTCCCGCTTTCTCCAGAGCCTCTCTTCAGTTTTCGTTTTTCCGCGGAGCCAACAGGACGTCCTCCTGTCACCGCAGAAACTTTTCTTTTTTCAAACTTAAATTACTCTAGTTTTTTTGTTTTCTTGTGGTTGCGGCTATTTCCCTGCCGCCACCGATACCTCCGGTGGATTTTTGACTAAATTCTGAGAAATGTTTTCTTCAGTTTTTGTCCCTTAACTTGTTGGGCCTCCAAGGCCTCCTCATTATGGAGCCTTCTTTTCCTAAGAAGTGCATTCGATGTGGAAACACCTGTTTCTTTTTAGACACCAATAGTTGGTGTCTCAACTGTGTGGGTCCTGACCCCTTTTCCCCTGACTTGTCAGGTGATAATTCTGTGAGGAAACCTTCAGTTCCTTATCGTCACTCCAGTCCAGTCCCTTTACTTCTGGGTTACGCAACCCTTCCAGCAGCTTGGAGGCTGAGCCCAACCTTTTTGGAGGTGGAGCGGTATAAATACCCCTGGGACCACCCACCATCTCCAGTATTCTCAGCCTCCAAGCAGCTGGAGGGTTCCGTAAGCCTAGGGCTTACTGGAGTCCCCCTTTCCTTGAATTTTACTTTAAATTTTACTTTAACTTTAATTTTAATCTTAATAGATAGGGTTAACAATAGCTTTTAATCCCGTTTGAGTTTTGTATTTTATTTGGTCTCTATATCTTTAAATTTTCCCCCCCCCTCCCCCCACCCCCCCCCCCCCCCCCCCGGGGACGGACGTCGGAGGAGAGTTTCACCGACAGCAGCGAGGAGGACAAGTCAGGATCCTCTCGCTGCTACTCCGGGCTTACCCCGCATTTCCTCGGAGTCCTGTGCTGCTGTTCTGCCTCGCGCCGAAGCCCCCCGGTGGCTGAGCGCTGGAGGCACGCCGCACCTAGCCTCCTCCGTTCGTCCCGCTCCTGCCCGAAGGGACGCGGAGTTGAGCCCCGGAGCCGCGATCGCAGCGGGCCCGCGGAGATCGTTTAGCGACAGCAGGAGGAAGCCGCTCCTAGCGCCGGAGGGTGTTCCCGGCCCTGGCTCTCCTCTCCCAGCACTGCAAAGGCACAGTAGTGCTTTCCCCGGGTCGAGCTCCACGTGGTTGAGGCCTACCACGTGTGGAGCCTACGGCCCGAGATTGCTGACTCGGCCCTCTGCACAGCATCGGAAGAACTTCTAACAGCAAGTACACAGTTTATGTTGGCAGGGGGGTTTACTTGGGCATAATTTTTGGCACATATTCTTCTCACTGAAGCCAATTTTAAATTTAATTTTAATTGTAATTTATTTTTATTTTAAGCTGTTTAATTTCGGATTCTCTAGCTTGGTTCCATATTAGGAAAGCTTTACAAGCTATTTTCTTTATCGGGGAGTTTATATACTTCCTTGGTTTGGCCGCGCACAAGAGAGGCCCCGGCTCTCTCCCTACCCTCTCCATGGCATCCAAGCCGCGGTGTCCTTCCTGTGGGACGCGCAGGGGCACCTCCGCAGATTCAGGAATCTGCAGGAGCTGTGCTGCGGAGGCTGCATCAGTGGAACAGGAGATTAGCCTGGCCATGTCGCAGCCCTCCCAGGGATCAGGCAATCCTCTGGAAGGAGAAGGGGAGTCCCAGTTCCCTATCTCCGCTCCGGCGGACCTTCCTATGCCTCCTCAACCTTTACCCTCCTCCCACGCCAGTGCTGGGGGGCCCGGAGAATTTTTCTCTCCTGACTTCATCCTCTTACTCCATAAGGCCTACTGCCTACGTAAGCAGGGCCGGGGGGCAGAAGAGGCTGTCCCGTCAGCAGAGGACAAATCAGCTAGTGCCCCCGGGGCTACCATTCAGGACGCCGGTATCCCTGCTAAGCGCCCACGTCTGGGCGGCGAAGAGCTCCTAGCGTCCCTATCCCAGGGTACTCCGGAGGAGGATAGCTCATTTAAGGACTTGGAAGAGGATGAAGAGGAGCTAGAAGAAGGAGAGATCCCGGAAGAAGATCAGTCACGGGTAGTCAGGGTCTTTCGCCGTGAGGAGCTCCCGGCGCTAATTAATGAGTCCCTAAAGGCCCTCAATGTGGTCTCAGACACGCCCTCGCAGGAAGAAGCGTTGGAGGACCCCTTAATCCAGGCCTTCAGGAAATCCCAAAGGGTCTTCCCTATCCACAGGGTCGTGCGCCAGATGATCCAGGAAGAATGGGACCAGCCTGAATCAAGCTTAAGGGGAGTCAGGACCATGTCTCGTTTATACCCGATCCCAGAGGCAGATAAAGAGCTGCTAAAATCTCCCAGAGTAGATGCAGCGGTATCAGCAGTTACCAAGAAGACCACGATACCAGTGGAGGGCAGTTCGGCCCTAAAGGACGCGCAAGACAGGAAGTTGGATACGCTCCTGAAACAAGCCTTTGATGTAAGCGCCATCGCCTTACAGGCCTCCAGTCAGAGGGCTCAACGGGTGAGTTACAGACCAACTCGGCTAAGGTGGAGTCCGGAGCGGCCTACTTGGCGGACAGTCACTATGACCTCATCAGAAGCCTAGCCAAGAACATGGCCTCGGTCGTGGCAGCTAGACGGTACCTGTGGCTACGAAATTGGGCAGCGGACGCATCCTCGAAGTCACGCTTGAGCCGACTCCCCTTTAAGGGGAAACTCTTATTTGGAGAGGATTTGGAGAAGCTAGTTAAGGACCTGGGTGAGTCAAAGGGAGGCAGGCTCCCGGAAGATAGACCAAGACAAGGGCGCCCTCCAGTCCCGGTGCGCTCCCAACCTAGGGACTCGCGGAGATTTCGTCCAGCCAGGTCAGGCTCCTTTCCCAGGGGCCGTCTTCCCTCGAAGGGACAAGCCTTCAGAGGTTTTCGGGGAGCAGGACGGGGTTTTGGGGCCTCCTCCTCCTTCTCGGGACCCAGAAAACAACAATGAGTTGCCGGGGGTCCAGGAGGAAGGACAGCCACTAGGCGGTCGCCTGAGGCTGTTCCTTCCCGCCTGGTCCCGAGTCACGTCCGATCAATGGGTCCTAGAGGTAATCAGAGAAGGCTATGCTCTCGAATTTTCAAAACAAATTCCTCCAGCGTTTGTTCAGTCTCCCTGCGGTTCCCCAGCAAAGGGGGCGGCAATAGAGGCAACTCTTGCTCGACTAATAGCTCTAGGGGCGGTGGTCCCAGTACCACCAGACCAGTGCGGCTCTGGTCGATACTCGATTTACTTTGTAGTGCCAAAAAAGGAAGAATCCTTCCGACCGATCCCGGATCTAAAGCAGGTCAACCGTTGCCTCAGGGTACCACACTTCCGGATGGAAACCCTACGCTCAGTCATAGCGGCCGTAAGGGGAGGGGAGTTCCTAACGTCCCTCGACCTGACAGAGGCCTACCTTCATATCCCCGTCAGGAAGTCCCATCAACAATTCCTGAGATTCGCAGTGCCAAGAGGCCACTTTCAGTTCCAGGCCCTTCCCTTCGGCCTAGCTACAGCCCCCAGGACATTCACCAAGGTAATGGTGGTAGTGGCGGCCTTCCTTCGGAAGGAGGGAATATTAGTGCACCCCTACTTGGACGACTGGCTGATCCGAGCAAAGTCACAAGAGGAGAGTCATGCGGCAACGGCCAGAGTGGTTCAGGTTCTAGAAGAATTGGGGTGGGTCATCAATCGACTGAAGAGCAGGATGACCCCCTCACAAGACCTAGAGTACCTCGGGGCAAGATTCCACACTCTCAGGGGCGAGGTCTTCCTGTCACAATCAAGATCAAGAGAGCTGAGGCGTCTAGTCACGCAGTTTCTCGGCAGGCGAAGTCCCTCGGCTTGGCATTATCTTCAGCTTCTGGGAACTATGGCGGCGGCGATAGAGGTAGTTCCATGGGCCAGGGCACATATGCGTCCGCTACAGCGGGCACTGTTACGTCGATGGTCTCCTCAGCATCATCCTCTGGCAATGCAGTTACCTTGCGCCCCAAGAACCAAACAGTCCCTTCTCTGGTGGCGGTGTCCAAACAATTTGGACCGCGGGATGCCCCTCGAACCTCATCTCTGGTTACTATTGACAACGGACGCCAGCCTGGGGAGCACACTGCGAGGACCAGTTCGTCCAGGGCCGCTGGACACCGTTGGAGACTCAGTGGCCCATCAACAGACGAACTGAGGGCCGTCACGCTGGCGCTCAAGGCGTTCTCGGCCTTAGTTCAAGGAAAAGCTATTCGCGTCCTCTCCGACAACGTCACGGCGGTGGCCTACATCAACCACCAGGGGGGCACCAGCAGCCCTGCCCTGGAGAAGGAAGCAGACGCCCTCTTCCGGTGGGCGGAGCACAATCTCCTAGCCCTTTCAGCTCAGCACGTGGCGGGCGAGGACAACGTCACGGCCGACTTCCTCAGCAGATGCAAGATAGACCACGGGGAGTGGGAACTAGATCAGGAGATCTTCGAACAGATAGTGGCCCGCTGGGGGCTCCCAGTCATGGACCTTATGGCGCGGTTCTCTACAGCCAAAGTAGACAGGTTCTTCAGCCGAAGGAAGGAAAGAATGTCCGAGGGCTTGGATGCCCTGTCTCAAAGGTGGCCTCACAAAGGGCTACTATATGTGTTCCCTCCGTGGGCTGTGATCGGAAAGGTGCTGCAGCGGGTGGAGTCTCACCAGGGTTGGTAGTCCTCATAGCCCCAGATTGGCCTCGCCGCCCCTGGTATGCGGATCTGGTGAGGTTGATCGCCGACTCCCCGTGGCGGCTCCCTTGCAAAAGGGACCTTCTGAGGCAGGGTCCGGTCCGCATGCCTCACGTGGATCGATTCTCGCTTACGGCCTGGCTATTGAGAGGGCGCGGTTCCTAAAACGAGGCTACTCAGGAGCAGTGATCTCGACGCTACTGAAGGCGAAGAAGCGATCGACCTGTTTATCCTATGTAAGGGTCTGGCGCATTTTCGAAGCCTGGTGTGCAGAGCATCGACGGAAACCTCTCTCGGCCTCTGTCCCAGAGGTCCTGGAATTCTTACAAGCAGGTTTTGAGAAGGGCCTGGCGCACAGCTCCCTATGGGTCCAGCTAGCGGCGATCGCTTGCTATAGAGGCAAGGTCCGGGGCAAACCCTTAGGGGAGCACCCGGACGTATCCAGGTTCCTGAGGGCAGTTAGCCGGCTATGCCCTCAGCGGAGGGTGGTCGTCCCACCTTGGGACCTTAACCTAGTGCTGAATGCCATGGTCGGGGAGCCCTTTGAGCCAGTGAAGAGAGCTTCCTTAAAGGATTTGACCCTAAAGACAGTTTTCCTGGTAGCGATCTGCTCGGCCAGGAGGGTTTCGGAGCTCCAGGCGCTCTCCGCCCAGCCTCCTTTCCTGACCTTCCTAAAGGACAAGGTGGTCATGCGCACAGTGCCGTCCTTCTTACCCAAGGTTATCTCTCCTTTTCATGTGAACCAGACAGTCACCCTGCCGGCCTTCGCGGCCAAGGGGCAGGAGGGAAGGCATAACAAGCTGCGCCTGCTAGATGTCCAGAGAGTCTTGAAACGGTACCTGGCTCGCACAGCACCATTCCGGAAGTCCGACCGCCTGTTCATTCAGTTCGGAGGTCCACACAAAGGGGAGGCGGCGGCAAAGGCCTCGATCTCCAGGTGGATCCGAGAGGCTATTGCCTCCGCCTACATTCTCAAGGGGAAACAGGTCCCAGTGGGTCTAAGGGCTCACTCCACTCGGGCACAGGCGACCTCCTGGGCAGAATTCAGTCTTGTCCCTCCGCTGGATATTTGCAGAGCAGCGACGTGGTCCTCGCTGCATACCTTCACCAAACACTATAGGTTGGACGTGCAGAGCACGGCGGATGCTCGGTTCGGGATAGCGGTTCTTCGGACCGGTTTTGCCGGAACCCACCCAGGGTTGAACTGCTCTGGCACATCCCAGAAGTAAAGGGACTGGACTGGAGTGACGATAAGGAAATAGTAATTAGATCTTACCTGCTAATTAGTGTTCCTGAAGGAACGACAGTCCAGTCCCTGATCCCACCCGGTTCCGGAAACTGGCAAGACATCACGTTCATGGAGGAACGCTGGCCCGAGCGCGGAGCTGGGTCGGCGGGAGGGAGTGCGGGGCAGGCCCGGACGGGATAGAAGCAGCCACCTCCCCCGTCCGTTGCCGTTCCTCCTCTCCTTCTCCTACACTTTCAAAAAAAAAAAAGAAAAAATTTATATATATATATATATATATATATATATATATATATATATATATATATAGATATATAATCTCTTGTCCTGTGTATTGAGGTATTGATTTAGGTTAGTGTATGACATGTTAAGTTTTTTGATGGATGTTCGTTAAGTCTGCTTTTTCATTCGAATACTGGAGATGGTGGGTGGTCCCAGGGGTATTTATACCGCTCCACCTCCAAAAAGGTTGGGCTCAGCCTCCAAGCTGCTGGAAGGGTTGCGTAACCCAGAAGTAAAGGGACTGGACTGTCGTTCCTTCAGGAACACTAATTAGCAGGTAAGATCTAATTACTATTTTTTAGAGTTTCCCTCGATACCGTTTTTTCCTCGGCAGTGAGGGTACCCGGTTCCTCCACTTCACAGGATCAGGTAACCCACAAACAGTCTGTTAAGACTAGTCAATGCTTGAGTGGTATGTCCCATGCCCAGCATGGTGACGGCTCTGACCTTACCCTCAAGAATCCATTGGCATTACCCCTGCGGGAGTCTTCGGGCTCCAAAACGTTAAAGGGGTTTCAGGTTGTTCCTGGGGCTCACCCCTCACAGAACATACCTGAGCCATGCTCGGGGGTGGTATCCGCTTCGAGCGGTACCGTGCCTCCGGCATCGGCACCGGTGTTGAGTGTTCCACTCTTCACCAGGGATTGTCATCGGGCATCCTCGGTACCTTCGGGACCGATCGATATGCACCCGTGGACTTCCCTCGATCCCAGCCATGTACAGTGCGGGTCTCCGCTTCGAGCGGTACCGATACCCCGGCATTGGCTTCGGTGTCGAGTGTTCCACTCTTCACCAGGAATCGTCCTCTAGCATCCCCGGCGCCTTTGGGACCGGTCGATGCGATACGGATGGACATTTCCATATCTCGGCCATGCTCCGAGTCAGTACCGGCTTTGATTGGTTCCGATTCCCCGGCATCGACACCGGTGTGCAGTAACGTACTCTTACCAAGAGTTTGTCATGGGGTATCCTCGGTACCTTCGGGACCGATCGATGTAACTCAGACTACCTTACCGGTATCGGCATCGTCGATACTACCATCGGCGTCGGTACCCTCGAGACATGCATCGATAGACTCGCTTCCTTCGATGCCGAGTCTTGAATCGATATCTAGTCTCGGACTGGGTACCGACGCGTCCTGGAACCGACTTCTGTCGTTTCCAGACTTCAACTGCGGGTACATCAGTATCGATGTCGATGTCTGTTCTTGCACCGATTCCACCAATGTCTAGTTTGGAACCCATACCTGGCATTGATGATGCAGTACTAACTGGCTCTAAGTTAACCTGCCAGTATCCCTGTCCATCTCCTGGGTTTCTCTCTTCACACCACTGTACATCCTCTGGTGCTCAGCCTCTTCCTTTAGCCCTACCAGGGATAGTTCCCATAGGAGATCAGTCTTTTCAGGCTTTTCTCCAGGATATGGCAACCTTTCTTAATATCTCTATCCCTGGTTGTGATGCTACTCATCGCTCACCGGCACGAATGGAAAACATGATGCTTCCTTTACATCCTGCTCTGCAGGATCTCCTTCTGAGGGTCTGGAAATCACCCTTACGGCTTCCTCTAGTTTCTACAGCCACTGAGGTTCGGTACCGGGTGCCACCCTCTCCAGGGTTTCAGAAGCCTCAACTTTCTCATCGTTCCCTTGTAGTGCAATCAGCACTAAGGAAGGTTAAGAGCAAGAAGAAGCATTCTTCTTATCCGCCAGGTCGTTCTTCAAGAACACTTGATGCTTTTGGTCGTCGAGCCTTCCAAACATCTATGCTGGCCTCCAGAATTCTTTCATATATTTTTCACATGAGTCTAACACTCCAGGAGGTCATGGAGAAATTGTCTCTTTTGACCCCTTTTTTGCCAGAGCCCAAGGCTACTGATTATTCCTTGCTCATCAATCACAGCCGGAATATATCGTGGTTCCTGTCTCGTGCTTCTATAGACTCTTTTGAGTCCGTTAGCAGATCCTCTGCTATTGCCATTGCAGCACGTCGCAGAGCCTAGCTTGAAGCTTCAGACTTGAGCAGATGGGCACAAACTGTACTGGCTCATTCTCCTTGTACAGGAGAAGGTCTCTTCAATAAGGAGGCTTTACGTCAGGTTGCTCAATGTTCCACTGACTCTCCTTCCACCAAGGACCGTTCTAAGCCACCTCCTTCTTTAAGGGGTAGGAAATGTCCTACCAAACCTTCTTTCCCTAAGAAAAGAAAGTTTTGTTCATCTCCTGCCCATCATTCGGCTATACCCAAACAGGGGACGCCTCAGCCTAGTCTGAAGTCCTCCAGCTCTGGCCAGTCTCAGCGTTCCCAGCAACCATAGGAACTGGGAATAGTAATCTACAGTTCATTTCTACCCATTAGAAGTTTATTCACTGTGCTTTTCTTTTTCAGTGTACTAAGATGTCGGGAAATTCTTGTTCAGGGACTGCAGACTTCTCCTCTTCTTACTCCCTAGAAGAGCAGTTGCAACTATCCCCTGATAGTTCTGTCCCATTTTGAACATTTTTTCCTTCAGTTGACTTACTATAAGGGTATGTCACCCTCCAATTACTTGCTCTACCCTCTCTACAGGATTTTTTTTCTGATTGAGGGGTACCATACTGAAAAGCTTCTCTAGCAAGCTTATTCCTCAGAAAGGGAGAAGGAATGCCTCCTCTCCTTTTTTTTTTTTAACTCTTATTCTTAATATGCACAGTACAATCTCTGCTGTTTCTGTCAGCAGCTGTGCCTGCAGGAGTTACAGTGCTTATATTACTGGTACTGTTTTAAGTTCCAGTCCCTTGTTCAAATTTTTGTCTAGCCTCAGTAGTGATTCCAAGCTACTCCTCAGCTATCTTGGATCCCCCTACTTTTCCGGCTTTTTCACATTGTTCTCCCCATCTCCTCTCTTAGGATATGGCAACACACCTGACTTCGGTCAGTTTATCTCATCTTTCTCCTGCACAATGCTCTCTGCACTCTCAGAGAAGCTTTCTACTATGAGGGCCTTGCTTTAGAGCATTGACCTTATCTCTGAAGCTTCTCTATTAGTAGGGAAAAGCTTCTAATCCCTTCCCATGCCGGTGAGGGTTCTCCACACCCTCTGGCCTGGGCTATTTACGTGACATATATGTTCTTCTGCGTGAAAATCCAAGGCTGATGTTACCGCATACTACCTCTGGGTCCCTCTAGTACATAGGTGTCAAACTCTGGCCCGCGGGCCAAATTTGGCCCGTAGTGTAATTATATTTGGCCCGCGAGGCTATACCAAATGACTACTAGAGCTAGCCCGCCGGTATTATACAGCGCATTCATTCATCGCTAATACTACAAATCCCATAATGCCTTGCTGTTGTTTTGGCGCGTCAATCAGGACAGGTCCCAGAAACGCCCTCTCCTGTGTGACAGAAGTCATAGCGATCTCAAGCTACAACTCTCACTGTGGAACCCCTTCCCAAAAATGGCAAAAAGAAAGGCAGACAACAGGAACTTTCTGGACAGGTGGGAGACAGAATATTTGTTTACATATGTAAAAGACAGACCTGTTTGTCTGATTTGTGGAGTCAACGTGGCTATAACTAAGGAGTATAACATTCGACGACACTATGAAACAAAACACCATGACAAGTACAAGGACCTGGACATGACTCAAAGGAGCCAGAAAGTGGAGGAGATGAAAAGAAGTTTGGTTTCACAACAGAATATGTTCAAAAAAGCCACATCACAAAGTGAGGCTGCTGTAAAGGCTAGTTATATTGTGGCAGCAGAGATCGCAAAATCAGCCTGGCCCTTTAATGAGGGAGAGTTTGTGAAAAAGTGCATGTTGAAAGTTTGTGACATCGTGTGCCCAGAGAAAAAGCAAGCCTTTTCAAACGTGAGCCTGAGCAGAAACACAGTAGCTGATCGCACATGTGATCTTGCCACCAATCTGTATGACCAGCTTTTGGAAAAGGGAAAAGATTTCGTTGCATTCTCCCTTGCTGTGGATGAGAGCAGCGACGCATCTGATACTGCTCAGCTGTCAGTCTTCATCCGTGGAGTGGACTCAAATATGTGTGTTACGGAGGAGCTATTGGGATTCAAATCAATGCATGGCACAACCACAGGAAAGGAAATTTTTGAGGAGGTTTCCAAATGCGTAACTGAAATAAAGCTGCCGTGGGATAAACTCGTGGGATTAACGACAGATGGTGCGCCAGCGATGTGCGGTAAAACAAGTGGACAGGTGGGCAGGGTCCGGGAGAAGATGCAGGAAGAGAACTGTGCAGGTGAACTAACTGTTTATCACTGCATCATACATCAGGAATCATTGTGTGGCAAAGCCCTAAAGATGGAACATGTTATGACCACAGTAACACAAGTAGTTAACTTTATAAGAGCCAAAGGTTTGAATCACCGCCAGTTTAAGTCTTTTCTGGAGGAGTGTGGTTCGGAATACGCAGACGTGCCGTATCACACAGAGGTGAGATGGTTAAGCCGAGGAAAAGTACTGAATAGATGTTTTGAGCTGCATGAGGAAATATGTCAGTTTCTGGAAAGCAAAGGGAAGGACACAGCAGTGCTTCGGGAGAAAAAGTTTCTGTGTGAGCTGGCCTTTCTGTGTGACATCTCGAACCATCTCGATGCGCTGAACCTGCAGCTTCAGGGGCGGGGGCGCATCATCACAGACATGTACGCTGCAGTGAGGGCTTTTAAAACTAAACTGTGCCTGTGGGAGAATCAGATGCTGCAAGGAAACCTTGGCCATTTTCCCTGCTGCCAAACCATGAAAACGCAGTTCTTTACCAACTTGTTCCCATGCGCACAGTTTGCTGAAAAACTCAGTGTACTCGGCGCTGAGTTTAGCCGGCGATTTGCCAACTTTGATGTCCAGAAATGTAGGTTTGAACTGCTCAGTAATCCCTTTGCAGTTAATGTGGAAAACGCACCAACCAACCTCCAAATGGAGCTAATTGAACTCCAGTGTAATGACACGCTGAAGTCAAAGTATGATGCTGTGGGCGCCGCCCAGTTTCCACAGTTCATCCCTGACACAATGCCTCAGCTCCGCACCCAAGCTGCTCAGATGCTCTCCATGTTCGGCAGCACTTATCTATGTGAGCAACTTTTCTCCTCGATGAAGATGACCAAAACATCTCACAGGAGACGTCTGACTGATGAACACCTTCGCTCGATATTGAGGATTTCCTCAGCTCAAAGCCTGAGCCCAGACATTGATGAACTATCATCCAAGAAGAGATGTCAGGTATCTGGCTTGGGCACATCAGATTAGATCAGTGTGCAGCAAACTGAGCAATAATTAACGTTTTCTTTATGCACTTTTTCTTGCTACTCCAAGACATGGGCTTGAATGGTTGATTGATTTTATTATTGTTATTTTATTTTAAAAAATATTATTTATTATTATTTAAATCTTATTTAATAAATGAATGTCATTGATGTTTTTTTTTATTTGAAATTGGTTTTTGCATATCTGAACTATTAAGTTATAAATTGTATAGTAATAAGTGTTGCTTCATATTCAATGTTAAAGCAAATCTTGTTTGGGTCCATATTAAAAGGTTCATTTGTTCAATGCTGGCCCGCGACTTTGTTCAAGTTTTACATTTTGGCCCACTGTGTATTTGAGTTTGACACCCCTGCTCTAGTAGGTCCCTCTGGTATCTTCTTTACGTTTCTGTACATCTGCCATGTCAGTGTTCTATAGAACTCCCGCCTTGTTCTTTACAGACTGCTATTATCTGTTCTCACGCAAACATCACGGTTATCTTGCTGGATTGCCTTCCTGCATCCCTTTAATCCACAGAAATAGATTCTCTATACATATCCCAAGTGGGTTCACACTCTTGTAGGGTGGAGAATCTTTTTCTTTTATATTCCCCATATACAACTTATGGGGCTATGGGGTAGACATGTATCTTCAACCTTTTGTCTTGTATGTAGCATCTCCATATCTGTCTACATACCCATATCATTACTCTGGTGGTGCAAAACCCTGCCCCACAAGATGTATATATATTTAGGTATATCATATCTATATATATGTATTTTGATACATTTCTCCACCCATATCCTAATATACACATAGGAACATATGTATGTATATATAGGTGTCTATTGGCAGACTTCTTAAGGGTTGATATGTCTTACACACTATCACCCTCACTGTCTATCCTAAATATTTTACCTTCTAGAGGTTTTAGACAGTCTGTCGCCCTACTTTGCATACCATATTACGATGCAAAAACTGTTATGCACCAATGACCACCATGGTGCTAACATCTCCCATTTTTTCTTTTAGTCATTAAAGCATCAAGCTTCAATATTTTTCCTATCTCTCGCCAGCTAGGAAAAATAGTGTACAGCTTTATCTTCAGTACACAGCTGTTCTCCTTGGGAATACGGGGTTTTTCCAATCCCCCTCTTTCCGCCAGGACTGGGCTAGTTCTCCAACTCCGTCAGTCTTCTTCCTTTAGTCCTCAATGTTAATGACTCTATGCCTAAAGGAGTTTTCAGCTTTTTCCCATAAAGCTTTCCATTGAAGACCTGATGTCTAATCTTAACCAGTTGACACCTGGAACGTCTGCTACATCCAGGTCTCGACCTTCATCCTCACTGCTGTGAGGTCACCTTGAAGATTCCGCCACTGCTTATCCAGTAGACTCCATCATGCTCTCTACTTCCTACGATACAGTAGGTAAGCTGCCTCTTTTAAATGTACATTAAATGTGTTTTAATGCTACTTATCATATATACCAAGGACTTCCCCCCTGTAGTCCTTGGCTATGCTGTTTCTTTCCTCACAGCTCCTTTATTGTCAACTCCTACCCTCCATCCCACATTGGATGCCGGGGATTCCTGGAGACAAAATGCACCCCTGGCCCAGGCTCCTGCATTTTTATGGGATCTCCCCCTGGCATCTCCAGCTAGGGAGTCCCCATATGTGAAGACTCATTCCTGCTTGTTCCTGGAGATAGCACAGTTACTTACCTGTAACAGGTGATCTCTGGGAACAGCAGGAATAAGTCTTCACAACCCTCCCACCTCCCCTAGGAGTTGCATATCTTTATCTTCTTCCTTTTCTCTCCTCGCCTTTGTCTCAGCTTTGAAACTCACCTGAAGAGAGGCTCTGGAGAAGGCGGGAAGTCAGCGCGCAGGCGCGAGGGATGCTGCCAAAAGCTTTCTGATTGGAAGCTGGGCAGCATTCCCGTGCAGGCTCCGTCGGTACCGACGTACCCATATGTGAAGACTTATTCCTGCTGTTCCCAGAGATCACCTGTTACAGGTAAGTAACTGTGCTATACAGAAACACCATCGCCTCCTTTTTTTTTTTTGCTGGCCATTCCTCTTCTAATGCACCCAAGCATCCTTCTAGCTTTCGCTGTCGCCTTTTCTACTTGTTCTAGTCACTTTAAGATCATCATAGTACATGCCTAGAATCTCAGGCTGTTTATAAATTCATTAAATGCCTGTAAAGTTTTTCCTTTGGATTCTCCAATTTTTCAAATTCATTCTAATGCAAAAATACAAGTATTTGTGCTGATACAATATTCTTTGCCTGCAGCTACTATACACTTGGGATAGGCTTTTGACTTTACGTAACCTTATCTTGGATAATTACCCATGAAGAGAATCTAAAATTGTATTAATATTTACCTTGTATCCCAGTGATTCCCAGTCCTATCCTGAAGGCACATGTAAAAAGTCTGGTTTACAGGACACCCTATAACAAACATGCATGAGTGAGTTTGTGTACATTGGAACCCAATATGTATGACTGTCATCCAAATTCACCATAACTGTCCTGATGTTCACTGGGTGTGCCACCAGGACTGGGTTAGGAAGCACTGCTTCATTCAATAATTTAGAAGTGAATAATAAACAGTACCTTTATTTGTGTTTAATTCTCTCAACATCTTAGGGTTTTTTTTTTGTTTTGTTTTTAGTGGAAAATCAAATTGAATAGCTTCAAGTTGTTCCAACAATGAAGGATGAGGACCAGAATATAAGGGTCATTTTGGGGATTCTTCTCTCCCACCTTTCCTACATGGTCTCATAGTATGCTGCTATTTAGGAAGGGTTGCTTTACCTAGTTCCTTCCCCTTGTGTGCCTGTGCTAGCCCAATCTACATAATGTAGATGTATTCATTGTGGCCTGAATTAGATCAAATGCTTGGTTTTTTTGCTGGTATTTCTGCTTCTGATCTGAATTCATTTTGGTAAATAGCTCACTGATGAGCGTTTATGAGAATACTTGAGATGTTTTGTTATTTCCAATTAATTTGTAGATATTGTAAAGATTGGCATAGGAAGAGAGTAAGTTTCAAAATATTTTTATCTGTGTAAACTTGGAGGCTGAATATTTGTCCTCCCCTCTGTGGGTAAAAGACTGAACACCTTGAAATTCCACAAAGGGTTAAGGGGTTGGAAGTGGGGAAGGCAGAGCTAGCAGATATTTTGCTATGGCAGCACCTGGTTGGTGGTGCACTGTTTGTGCCTGCTACAAAGCACTTGCAAAACCCTTGGGCACTGAAGTACCAACAATTCTGCTGGCCCCTAGATTTTCGAACGGAAATGCTGTGGGGAATTTCCTTTTAATAATTTGTTTGTAGACAGCATATATATTTAAATTTTGCCCCCTAAGGGTGTGGGGTGGCTTTTTTTTTGTGTTTTGTTTTTTTTGTGGCCACCTTAGGAGTGGAGGAGTAGCCTAGTGGTTAGAGCACTGGCTTGGTAACCAAGCAACCAGGGTTTGATTCCCACTAGCACTCCTGACCTTGGGCAAGTCACTTAACCCTCCATTGCCTTGGAAGAAAGGCCTGGCAGTCTACGTCCGGTGACACTGCCAAGAAAACCCAGGAGCTTCTGGGTCGCCAGGAGTCAGGACTGACTCAAAGGCACACATTGCATTTTTGTGGCCACCTTCATTTTTTTAATGCATTTTCATTCACAGATGTCATGTAGAAAAAGCATGCAGAGCATGGCTCTCAGAATTTTTTTTCAACCCCTGTTTGTGTCTCTTCTAAAAGTGTTGTCTGCTCTGGAGAGAAGATGAGGGAAGGGCTGTTTGACAGGTGCAATTATGTAATTGCTATGTTACTTTGAATCAGTGTTAGTATGCTGCAGCTATTGGAACTGCTTTTCTTAGAAAAACAAATTGAGACATTTTTGGGGGGCTGCTGTGTCGTTTCTTGGGAGTGAAGGTAGTTTGTGAGATGTGGGGCATCTGGTGAAGTGGGGCAGTTTCAGGGACGGATAGTTGTAAGGGAGTATTTTCTAGGGGCAGGGTGTTGTGCAGGTTGGTATGGCAGTTGTGAGGGAGTAATGTTTGGGGGTGGGGAGTTGCTGGGGTATTTTTGGGGAGGTGGGGCAGTTGGAGAGGGTAGTTTTAGGGGGTGGGGTGTTGGCAGGATGTAGGGTAGTTGGAGAGTTTAGAGATGGGACAGTTTGTGAATGTGTAGGGCATTTTTGGGATGTGGGGCAGTTGCAGAAGTGTAGTTTTTGGGGTGGGACAGTGTATGGGATGGTGAGGCAGTTGGGGGGGTCTTTTTTTTTTTTTTTTTTATAGTAGTGACAGTTTTGGAGGGTTGGGAGAGTAGAGAACAAGGAAAGGGAGTTTGAGAAGAGCAAGTCCCTAACTGCTGTGTTTCAGTTTATGTAAGCTTCTGTGCTGCAGAAGCTGAAACTCCTCCTCCCATAGAAGATACACTGTGATAATTTTTTTTTTTTGGGGGGGGTGGGGGGCTTATTTCTCTGATGCCCCAATCCAATTTGGTCCACTTTTGAACCTTTTTTCCTCCCATTTTTTTCCACTTGCCAAGTTTCATCCCATTCCGTAAAATATTTAGAGGTATTTTTCTGGCTGACAGATGTTCTTAAGTTATTTTATATAATTCTTTCCAATGTCCATTTGGGTTGGCAAGAATAAAAAGGAGTAGGGAAGTACAAATCCCATGGGAAGGGCTAATCATTTCCATTTTTTTCTTTTTGCTTGTCAGGTAGAAACTATGTTCCAGCTTCCTGTCAACAACCTTGGCAGTTTAAGAAAAGCCCGGAAGACTGTGAAGAAAATATTAAGTGATATTGGTTTGGAATATTGTAAGGAACATATAGAGGTAGGTACATAATCTAGCCCTAATTATAATTCAATAAAAAGGCAAAAGGGTTAGGCAGAAATAAATTTGATTAAGAATGCCATTTGCCTCCACTGGGATGCAGGATAATATCTGAGTAGATTGGTACTATACAGAAAATAAAGGAGAGTTACAAAAACCTAAAATCGTGCACTTTTTTCATAAGACATTAGGGGCTCTTTCACTAAAAGTACTTTTGATTTGTGCTCCTAATGCACATTTAGCACAAAAAATATGCATTAAGTTCAAGTCTCTGTAGTAACAATCGGGGGCATGGCCAGCATATTTCTGACAATGCATAGATGAGTACCCTTATACATGGTGCTATTATCATGGATGCACTTTTCTCCACATGTTGAGATGGCATTACAGTTGCTGCACCCATGCTAATGGTAACATCGGCAGCATGTGATAACTGCAACATGCTCACCATGCTCACTTTCCACTCCTACCCTGTCCATTCTCACCCTAAGTGACAAATCAGCATTCAGTAGCTGACATGCCCCCGTGGTAACCGTTATTGCAGGTTGGAGCAGGTAGCTAACGCACACAACATATATTTAACTGTTCAGCGCACTTTAGTAAAAGGGCACTTTAGAATCCTGACCAGCTCCATAAGGATAGATTTCTTGTGCTCTATTCATCAGAAATAGACTAAGCTTGGAGGCCTCACAGTAAATGGCTGCCGCGCGTTTTCATTGCTTTTTATTTTGCAAGAGGTGATTGATAAATATCAATAAGCAGCTGATCCCAAGGTTCACTTTTTTTGTTTAATTTTCTCCTGGATATTGTTCTTTTTATTCGTTTTCTTCAGTTAAGTTTTTTTTTTTTTAAAGCATTCCTTCATAGTTGATCAGCCTTTAGAACTAGAAAAAAGACATATTTGTGGACTGTTTCTATTTGTTTTTAAGCTGTATTGATACAATCTTTCATAATTCTGAATGTAACATGCTGAATGTTACTACTATCCTGTAAAAGAAGCCATGCCATTAATCTTTAAATAGTTAAAATCAAGCTCTACTTAAGAGTTGGAATTCAGAGCAATTGAAATGTCAAAAGGACATAACATATTACATTTTAGCCTTGTAGGTTTAGCATAGTGGTTGTGGCACTATTTGGGCACCCCAGAGGGTTGGTTCAGTTCCCCGCTGGTGTTTTTTCTGTTCATTTAACTAGCTAAACTTAAAGTAGACAAAGCGATGGGACTGGATGGGATACATTCTAGAATATTGAGGGAATTTGGGGACGTTCTAGCAGCTCCACTGACTGACCTTTTCAGTGCCTTGTTGGAGTCAGGTGTGGTGCCAAAGGACTGGAGAGAGGCACATGTGGTCCCTTTACACAAAAGCGGAAGTAAGGATGTGGTTGAAAACTACAGGCCGGTTAGTTTAACTTCGGTGGTGAGTAAATTATTGGAAGCGCTGCTGAAAGAAAAAAAATAGTGAGTTCTCCAGGACCAAGCAGGAAGTCAGTCCTCACTTATGGGTGACGTCGGCGCCGACGGAGCCCTCGCGGAGCAATTTTCCCCAGCTTTCAAAGAAAGCCTTTGGGAATTGCAGCGCGCATGCGCGGTCGTCTTCCCGCCCGAGGGTGCCATCTTAGCCAGTCTTCTTTTTTCCGCGGAGCCCTACAGACGTCCCCGTCTTGTCCCCGCGAAAAAGTTGATTTTCTTCTTTGTTTTATCCTTTTTTCTTTCGGTTCGACGCCGATCGTTTTTCCCGCCCGGACTCGCGACGCCGGTCTCGAGTCCGCTTACTTTTTTCGGTTTTTCTGACTTAGTCAGCTTTCGTTTTCGGTTTCCCTGGCAGCCCGGTCCTTTGACCTCGCAGGGGCCCTTTTTCCCCCGATGGCTGCCAGTGGGTTTAAGCGGTGTGGTCGGTGTGACCGAAATATGTCACTAACCGACACACACGACTTTTGCCTCCGCTGCCTGGGCCCGGATCATGAGGAACTGATCTGTGGGCCCTGCAGCAAACTGTCCTCAAAGGCGTTGAGGAGTCGGCGGCATCAGCGTGAGAGAATCTTCGCTGACCCCAGCCGTACCCGGACCTCGTCGGAGGCCTCCGCGTCGAAAGGCTCCAGCTCGGACCGTCGCCGGAGCTCCTCCGACCGGGGTTCTCCCTCCGGGGACCATCGTCGGAAGGAAAAACCCGCGAGGGCGGCGTCGGTGGACGCTCCTGGTTCCGCGAGGGCCAGGTCGCATAGCCCCGACAGCCGCCCCGGGTCCTTGGAGAAGGAACACATCCCGAAGCGACCTCGCCTGGAGTCGGAGATGCCTGCCCGGGTAAGTCCTGTGGTCCTTCTGGACTCGCCTCCGCGACAGCCGACGTCGGGCCCGACGCCGTCGGGGCCCGAGTCGGGGGCTGCTGGGTCACCTGAGCTCGGACTCAGGTTGACGGCCTTGGAGAGCAGACTGTCTGCCTTCATGGACCAGCAGCGGGCACTGCTCGCTGGCCTCGCTGGCGCCGCTGCCCCGACCGCCGGGACGTCGACGTCCAAGTCGACCCCGGAGACCGAGCCGATCCTCGAGTCAATGAGAACTCGAGTCGATCCTCGGTCGAGGTCACCCTCGGCCTCCCGTTCGGGACCGAGGTCGCCGACGCCGACTCCCTCGACGTCGGGACGGCTGGCGCCGCACCCTGCCCGGGCCGACCCCACCGAGTCCTCGTCGGAGTCGGTCTGGGAGTCTGAGGAGGAAGAGTCACCTGATTCTTTCCGGACTCGGTGTGTCCCATCGGACTCACCGGGGTCCGAGCCTCGGAAGCAGTCCCCCCCGGAGGATGCCCGGTTCTCGGACTTCGTTAGGGATATGGCCAAGGCTTTGGCCTTCCCTGCGGATCCCGAGGAGGAGCCTCGAGCCGAAGAGCTCGACGCCCTCCAGTATGACTCTCCCGCGAGGGAGCACTTTACTGTGCCGGTTCCTCCTATGCTGGAACGACTACTCTTCCGCATGTGGGAGAGTCCGGCCTCCTCGCCGGTCCTGAGCAAGCGGGTCGATTCTATCTATCGGGTCCGCAAGAGCCCTGGCTTTCAGAAGGCACAGCTGCCACACCATTCCATGGTAGTGGAATCGGCCATGCATCGTCTTAAGAGCCAGAAGATGCACTACTCGGTGCCTCCTGGAAGGGAGGCCCGTAACCTGGATGGCCTTGGCAAGAAGTGCTTCCAGGGCTCTATGCTCGCATGTCGTGTCCAGACTTACCAGCTCTACATGGGCATGTATCTCCGGGATCTGGCTAAAGAGCTAGCCGGATTCTCCGCTGGTCTCTCCGAGGAGCCCTTGCGGAGGTTCCTAGCCTTGTCCACGGGCATTCGGGAATGCTCAAAGTTCATGTCCCGAGCAGCCTATGATGGCTTTGAGGCCTCGGCTAGAGTGGCCGCAGCCGGCATCGGTGCCCGCCGACAGGCTTGGCTTCAGTCGTCGGACCTTGAGCCCTGGGTACAGGACAAGTTGGTCGATGTCCCCTGCCGAGGCGAAAACCTCTTTGGCAAGCCCATGGCGGAAAAGGCTGCACAAATTGAGACTGAGACTCTCACCAGGACCAGGCTTTCTAGGAAGACCTCCGCCCCTTCCCAGAAAAAGAAGGGCTCGGGAAAAAAGTCCTTTTACCCGAGGAAGGCGGCTGCCTACAAACAGTACCCCCATTATCAGGCCCCTGCAGCTCCCCAACAGGGCCAGCAGGCCAAGGGACGGGGTAACGGGTCCCGTAGGCAGCAAGCCCCCAAGCCTGCACCACCAGCCCCTGCTCAGCAGGGTGGGGGTTTTTGACTCGCTCAGCATAGCCTCTCCCCCCCCGCTGGTTCCTCCCAGCACCGGGGCCGGCTGGTTCACTTCGCCCACAGGTGGTCCAGCATCACCGCAGATGCCTGGGTACTTCAGGTCGTGCGAGAAGGCTACCTTCTCCACTTCCATCAGGTCCCTCCCTCCTATTTTCCGGGAGAACCTTCGCGCCCCCCTCTGCACAGGGAGTTGCTCCTTCAGGAGTTAGCAGGTCTTCTGCAGGAACAGGCGGTGGAACCGGTGCCCCACCACCTGAGAGGTCAAGGCTTTTATTCAAGGTATTTTCTGATACCAAAGAGAACAGGGGGCCTCAGACCCATCCTGGACTTGCGCAACCTCAACAAGTTCCTTGTGCGGGAGAAGTTCAAAATGCTTACCCTTGGAATCCTTCTGCCCTACCTCCAGCAGGGAGATTGGCTATGCTCCTTGGATCTAAAGGATGCCTACACGCACATCCTCATCCACCCAAGCCACCGCCAATACCTAAGGTTTGTGGTGGCAGGAAATCATTACCAGTACAGAGTACTGCCCTTTGGCCTATCCTCCGCACCGCGAGTCTTCACAAAATGTCTCGCGGTCGTGGCGGCCCATCTCCGGCTTCACGGCCTCTATGTCTTTCCGTACCTCGACGACTGGCTCATCAGAGCAGCGTCCGCTCAGGAGGTCACCAACGCCACGTGCCGCACGGTGACTCTGCTGCAGCACTTGGGCTTTGTTATAAACTTCGCAAAGTCCACTTTGCTCCCCTCACAGGATCTCGAGTTCATCGGCGCAAGGCTGCACACTCCTCGGCACGAGCGTACCTACCGCTCGACAGGGCTCAACGGCTCATGGACCTAGCCGACCGCTTTCGCAGCCAGCCCCTGGTCTCCGCCAGGCGCTTCCTGAGACTGCTCGGCCATATGGCTTCCACCGTCCATGTGACCCCCAATGCCCGCCTGAATATGCGGTCTGCTCAATGGTGTCTCCGCCAGCAGTGGCGACAAGCCACAGGCGGCCTGGCAGACCTAGTGCGCGTCTCCGAGCCGCTGCTCTCGTCTCTCCGGTGGTGGCTCCGGCAGCCGAACCTGATATTCGGAATGCCTTTCCAGTCACCTCAGCCGACCCGGGTGCTGACCACCGATGCATCCCTCCTGGGCTGGGGAGCACATTGCCAAGAGGCACGTACTCAGGGCCTCTGGACCACGTGGGAGTCTGCTCAGCAGATCAACTTCCTGGAGCTCAGGGCGATCCGCCTAGCTCTCAAGGCCTTCTCCCACCTGACTTCCCAACAGTCCGTCCTTGTCCAGACGGACAATCAAGTTGCCATGTTCTACGTGAACAAGCAGGGGGGCACGGGCTCCTTCCTCCTCTGCCGGGAGGCACAGAAGCTCTGCTCTTGGGCCGTCAGTCACGGCATTCTCCTCAAGGCAGTTTATCTCCCGGGCCAAGAAAATTGCCTTGCAGACAAACTCAGCAGGGTCCTCCAGCCGCACGAGTAGCGTCTGGATCCCTTGGTAGTTCAGAAGCTCTTCCTCAAGTGGGGTCTCCCCACGGTGGATCTCTTTGCCAGTCCTCACAACCAGCAGCTTCCTCGCTTCTGCTCTCGTCAGCCACACCCCCTTCGGGTTGCGGCGGACGCCTTTCTGATCTCGTGGTCGGGGAGCCTTCTGTACGCTTTCCCTCCCATCACGCTGGTCTCTCGGACTCTTTTCAAGGTTCTCCGAGACAAAGCCTTCATGATCCTGGTGGCCCCTCGCTGGCCCAGGCAGCCGTGGTTTCCGCTCCTGCTGCAACTGGCGGTGGAGGATCCAATCCCTCTGGGGGTACAACCGGATCTCCTCACTCAGGATCAGGGGTCCCTTCTGCACCCCAACCTCAGGTCTCTCAACCTCATGGCCTGGCTGCTGAGAGGGTAGTCCTTGCTCCCCTTCTCCTGCCGGCGGAGGTGGAGGAGGTCGTCTTGGCTTCGCGACGGCCTTCTACCCGCAAATGCTATGCCCTTAAATGGCGTCGCTTTGCAGTCTGGTGTACCCAACAGTCTCAGGATCCCTTCTCCTGCCCGGTGTCGGTGATCTTGCAGTACTTGCTGCACCTCTCTAATCTGGGACTTAAGTCCAACTCCGTCAAAGTTCACCTCAGTGCTCTTTCAGCACATCATGTGCCAGTGGACGGCAGACCTCTCTCCAATGACCCTCTCGTAGCGAGGTTTCTCCGAGGTCTCCTTCTACTTAAACCACCTCTGCGCCCGCCAGCGCCTGACTGGGACCTGAATGTGGTTTTGCAGCGGATCACCTGTCCGCCTTTTGAACCTATGGCTACCTGTTCTCTCCGTTTTCTGTCTTGGAAAACACTGTTCTTGATAGCCCTCACTTCCGCTAGACGCGTAAGTGAATTGCAGGCCCTCGTGTCTGATCCCCCTTACACTAGGTTCTACAAGAATAGGGTAGTCCTACGGACTCACCCAAAATTTCTGCCTAAAGTGGTCTCCCCTTTTCACATCAATCAGGAGGTGGTACTTCCAACCTTCTTTCCCAGACCACACTCCAGCCGAGCTGAAACGGTCCTCCATACCCTGGACTGTAGAAGGGCATTGAACTTCTACCTTGACCGTACGCGGGAGCACCGTAAAGCTGCTCAGCTTTTTGTGTCTTTCGACCCCAATAGATTGGGGCTCCCGGTCTCCAAGCGTACTCTGTCCATCTGGGTTGCGGACTGTATCTCTTGGGCTTATGGGGCAGCCGGACTCTCCTTAGAAAGTCGAGTCACGGCTCATTGCGTTCGGGCAAAGGCCACGTCAGTGGCTTACCTCCGCTCTGTTCCGCTGGCAGACATCTGCCGGGCCGCTACTTGGTCTTCAAGCCAGACTTTTGCGGTCCATTACTGTCTCGAGAGGGAGTCCCGTAGGGACAGTGCTTTCGGACAGGCAGTCCTCCGTAATCTCTTTGAGGTCTGAGCTACCCTCCATCCCGGATGTGGGCTACCGGTGGGTGATAATTCAGCGAAGATTCTATCCTTCTGTGCTGCTGAGCTAGAGGGAGCTCATTTTTGTGCTTAGGGTCTCCGGTAGCCTTGAGCTTGGGAGTCCCATAAGTGAGGACTGACTTCCTGCTTGGTCCTGGAGAAAGCGTAGTTACTCACCTGTAACAGGTGTTCTCCAGGAGCAGCAGGAATCAGTCCTCACTACCCTCCCTCCTCCCCTTGGAGTTGCAATCGTCTGCTTATGTTCTTTTTTGCAAATTTTTATGCTGTCTTTTTTAGCTATGTCATCTGACTGGCTAAGATGGCACCCTCGGGCGGGAAGACGACCGCGCATGCGCGCTGCAATTCCCAAAGGCTTTCTTTGAAAGCTGGGGAAAATTGCTCCGCGAGGGCTCCGTCGGCGCCGACGTCACCCATAAGTGAGGACTGATTCCTGCTGCTCCTGGAGAACACCTGTTACAGGTGAGTAACTACGCTGTTTCTGAAGTCCAGCGGATTATATGGTCCGAGGCAGCATGGATTCACCAGAGGCAGGTCTTGTCAGACAAATCTGATTGATTTCTTTGATTGGGTGACCTTGGAGTTGGACCAAGGAAGAGCCCTAGATGTTGTTGTACAGTGGTTTATACACAATGGTAGTGTGGTTATGCAGCTTAGTCTTCCTTAAACAACATAATGGAGCGTTTTTAATGCAGAACTTTGCATTAGAAGCCTAATACACTTCAATGTAGTTTCTTCCATCACAATGTTGATTGGATCAAACTTAACCTTCACACAAGTCAATGAGAGTACAGTCAACCTAACCCCAGCAACTTAATTAAAAATCTTTGCTTTTGAATTGTCCTTTTCTAAAGTTAATTAAAGCAGCAGTAAGAGTTAAACAAAAAAATCATTAAAACACATTTTTACATTTATATTACATTTCTGGGAAGATCTTAAAGGTTTTTAATGTAACTTTTTAAAGCTTTTTCTACTTGTCGAAACCACTTTTTTGATATTTATAAAAAATATGAAAAAAAGAATCATTGGCCAAGAGGGTTAGAAAAGACTTTGATCATTTAGCTCCCACATCTGCCTCCAGGCAAGCTTGGTTGTACATGTATTATCGGACACATTTTTAACTCCATCTTAAGAACTTTCATGGATGTGAAACACCATCCGTTATACCCCAGGTAACATGTTTAGTGCTCAGCTATATCCACAGAAATGTCCTTTCTAGTATCTTACCTAAATCTCCCCTGCTGCAATTTTAAGACAATAGTGGAGAGGGAGAACTGAAAATATCTTTGTTCAAACATTTGCCTCAATGCATTTGATCATGAAGTTGTCGTCTCTTGAGCTTCTTAGTTTCTATGCTAAACACAATTCCTTATCCTGCTAGACCAGCACAGACGAGAGGGTTATACTCCCCGATCAGCAGGTGGAGGAAGACTTGAGCAACTTTCAGTGATGTCAACACTTGGTTTATCCTCTGGCACAGCACTGAAAGAAGTCAGTATTGTCTGCCTCCAGCAAGATGGTAAGGTGTGTGGACTGGTACAGCAGTGAAGATAGGCCTGACTCTCCTCACCAACAATATGGTGCAGGGGTCTTTGCGTCTGAAGAGCTCACCTTTGCTTGGAGCATGGGTACGCCCATGTCTCCTGAAGTGGACAGCTGCTTTGCATCCATGCTGTTACTGCTTATTTGTGTAGCGCTACAAGGCATATGCAGCGCTGTACATATAAGCATGAGGGACACAGTACCTTCTCAATAGGGCTTACAGTCTAAGCAAGAGATATACAAACGGGAGAAGAAATGCTTCTAACACACATGGGTGATAAATAGAAGAGTTAAGGGTCAAGATCCCAAAGCAGCCTCAAAAAGGTGGGTTTTAGTCTGGTAAAGGACCATTCCTTATCAGCTGTCCAGTCTAGTCCCGGAAACTCTGAAACTCTGGAGTTGTGAACCTCTTCCAGCAGCTTGGAGACTGATCAACATCATTCTTTGACACTGGTATAAGGACACAGGCACCGCCTCCTCCCTCTCCAGTTTAGATCAGTCTCCAAGCAACTAGGACAGCGATGGCGAACCTATGGCACGCGTGCCAGCTGTGGCACGCGAAGGCCTTGCAGCTGGCACGCGGGAAGGTCCGCAAGTAAAATTAAAAAAAAAAGCTGTCTCCTCCCGCTGCCGGGGCCGCCGCGGCAGAATCGAGTGTGCCGCGGGGCCCCCCCTGCCCAGCACAGCCTGCCCTCCCCCTCTATCCACTCTCTCGTCGCAGCTCACAGTGACACGCGCCGGCTTTCAGAGAGCGAGGGAAGAGTTTCTCCCTCGCTGTTCTGTTAAGCCCGCGGGGGCTGATGGGAAGTTCCCATCAGCCCCCGCAGGCTTAACAGAGCCGCGAAAGGGAAACTAATCCCTTCGCGCTCTGAAAGCCGGCGCGTGTCACTGTAGCTGCGACGAGAGAGCGGATAGAGGGGGAGGGCAGGCTGTGCTGGGCAGGGGGGGCCCCGTGGCACACTCGATTCTGCCGCGGCGGCCCCGGCAGCGGGAGAAGACAGCTTTTAAAAAAAAAAAAATTCGCTGGGCTGGGCTGAGGATTGCTGATGGGCTGGGGGGGTTAGGATTGCTGATGAGCTGGGGGGGGTTAGGAGTGCTGATGGGCTATGGGGGGGCTGGGGGGGGTTAGGAGGGCTATGGGGGGGCTGGGGGGGGTTAGGAGGGCTGATGGGCTATGGGGGGCTAGGACAGGAAATGGGCTGATGGGGAGGGGTTAGGACTTGAGGTGGGTTGATGGGGTTAGGACTGGTAATGGGCTGTGGGCTGTTGGGGGGGTTAGAACTGGTAATGGGCTATGGGGGGTTAAGACTGGTAATGGGCTGTTGGCTGATGGGGGCTGTCTGGTAATGGGCTATGGGGGGGTTAGGACTGATAATGGGCTATGTGGGGGGGCTAGGACAGGAAATGGGCTGATAGGGAGGGGTTAGGACTTGAGGTGGGCTGATGGGGTTAGGACTGATAATGGGCTGTGGGCTGATGGGGGGGGTTAGGACTGGCAATGGGCTATGGGGGGCTGACTGGAAATGGGTTGATGGGGTTAGGACTGGAAGTGGGTTGATGGGGGGGGGCTAGGACTGGTATTGGGTTGGGGGGTTGCTAGGACTGGAAATGGGCTGATGGGGGGCTAGGACTGGAAATGGGCTGATGCAGGGACTAGAAGGGAATGGATGCTGGGTGAGGCTGGAACTAGAAGGGAGCTGATGTTGGGGGAGGATTAGAATGGGATGGGGCTGGGAGAGTAAAATGGAGAGGGGAAAAATATTTTGTGTGGGAGGGATAAAAAATCTACAATTGGCCGGGTATTGGGATAGTAAGTGGGGATTGAGGATGGAGGGGTAAAATTTGAGTGGATGAAATAGGAATGAGGAAAGAGCAAAAGGAGAAAGATTAGTATGTTAAAGCGGATGTAGAGAGAGAGAATGGAAAAAAAAACTAGAAGAGAGAAGAAAGGACAAATGGACAGCAGATGATGGAGAGTTAGCAGAAAACATGAAGAAACCAGAAGAAAGTGGCTGGAGCAATTGCAACTGAAAAAAAATGCACCAAAGGTAGAAAGATATCTCTTTGACAAGTTATCAGCATGCATGCAACAACAAACATCACATTAAGTTTTTTTCATGTATAGATTCTTTGGGAATACACACCGAGTCCTGACACAGTTAACAGTTTTAAGAAGTTTATCTTTTTTTTACTCGGGATACATTTGACATGTTATGTGAATAATACATTTAAAATATATTGTGTAACTGAATCAAATTCTTCCTAAATTCATTAAATTGAATGAAATCATTAAAACATTATAAATTGCCAATAAATTGAAATGAAAACCAAAGGATTGTGAATCAAATTGATTCTCTGACAATACAAAGATTCCAACCTTTACAAATGATGTTACATAGTTCAGGCAACTTTATAAAGAGTTTTTAGATACTAAAATCTTGTTGTTAAGGTTTAATTGACGTGCTGGCACTTTGAGGAAATTCTTTGGTTTTGTGCGGCAGTTTGGGCACTCGGGCTCAAAAAGGTTAGCCATCACTGAGCTAGGAGGTGGTGAGCCGGAGTTCTGGTTCACTAGAGGAGCAATTAAGTTTTTAGACTGTACTAAATTTGGGGTTTTTTCTTTGTTTCTTTATTGGTTTCTGTATTTGTTTTGGTGGTTGAATTGGCAGAGCACAGTATAGGCTACTCGGGTTGAGGGGGGTGTTCAAAATTTAAGGGGTCTGTGCCTTTAAATTTGTCCGTGAAGGGTCCTCCCTCTCTGGCTTTCTAATCGGGGTCTGGGTTTGGGGCTCCGGGAACAGAGAAGAGCCCGGGGGCGCATCTGCTGCGGCAGAAGTGTGCTGATGCTCAGTAGCCCTCTCCCGACGCCTCACAGAAGAGATTGCCTGTTTGCATCTGGGAAGTGAGGCAGGAGAAGTGTGTAAAGCCGCGGCTGCACTACTGTCCTTTCTGCCGGTTCTCAGCGTCGGGGAAGGCTGGCCCGAGGGCGAGAATCAGGTCGCGGTGGGAAGTTGATGGAATGGCTGCAGAGTTATTGCTGATTTCGGGCGGCAGGTTAGCTCTGCATTTCTTAGCTTCTGAGTGTGCTTTCAGACCAGCAAGGCAGGCAGCGGGCCGCGGCGTGTGGCCGTTTCGGCGGGAAAACACCAACAATGGGTGCGGGGAAACAAACGCTTCTTGTTCACTCCTGCAGCTTCGTTTTGGATTCTTTCTGGTGGGCTTTTGCTCCCAGGGGGTCCTGCTTGTGAGTGTGTAAAAAAAAAAAAAAAAAAAAAAAAAAGCCCGGAGTTTCAGGGGTCGTGTGGAGGTACTGCTGCTGGGGTTCCTTAGGAAGGGGAGTGGTCTTCTGCAGGGGTCCAGGTCAGGCAGCAGGTCAGTGAGACGGAGGGGCCACTATGCCTGGAAAGGTGTTATGCCTGCTCTGTGGTGTGAAGAGGTCAGTGGTGTCAGAGGCCAGGGTTTGTAAGAGCTGTAGTCAGACGACCCTGGGGGATCAGAAGCTGGTGGATGCAGGGGAGAGTCCGGACGGGCCTCTGGAGGGTCCTTGGTCTCCAGTGATGGAGCTTGCGGGTCTGGTACCGGGTCCATCCTCAAGGCCGGATGGGCTGGTGGCTCAGGCATCCTTTCCCGGGGAGTTGTCTTCCATTTTCTCCCCAGACTTGGTCGCTCTGATCCAGAAGGCGTTTGGTGCTGCATCCTGGGGGGAGTCATCGGTGACTGCTGGGCTAGGTCCCGTGGCTGGAGGCTTGGGACATAAACGGCCCGGTACTCCTCTGTCGGTAGCTGCTTCGGCGCCGGTGCTAAAGAGAGCACGAGGGGAGTTTGAGAAGCTGAGTCTGTCGGGTTGTTCCGAAGATTTGGGTACGGAATGTGAGCAGGATCCGGACTTGGATGAGGAATTGGAGGAAGGTGAGATTGCAGAGCAGGAGGATCAGGCCAGAGTGGCGC
Organism: Ichthyophis bannanicus; assembly: GCA_033557465.1. Classification (NCBI taxonomy): domain Eukaryota; kingdom Metazoa; phylum Chordata; class Amphibia; order Gymnophiona; family Ichthyophiidae; genus Ichthyophis; species Ichthyophis bannanicus. The sequence goes on along the minus strand of CM066049.1, from coordinate 108,062,309 downwards.
GGATCTTTCGTAGAGAGGAGTTGCCCGCACTTATCGCGGAGATGTTGAAGACATTGAATGTTCCGGTATCGGGGCCAGCGGAAGAGGCGGCGCTGGAAGATCTGCTTCTGCAGGCTTTTCGGAAGACGCAAAGGGCTTTCCCTATGCATAGAGTAATCAAGGAGATGATTCAGGGGGAATGGGACATGCCGGAGGCTACCCTTAGGGGCTTTAGGGTTATGTTTCGCTTGTATCCCCTGGTGGAGCAGGATAAGGAGATTTTTAAGTTGCCGAGAGTGGATGCGGCGGTGTCTGCGGTGACTAAGAAGACGACCATTCCCGTAGAGGGGAGTGCGGCGCTTAAGGATTCTCAGGACAGAAAGCTGGATGTTTTATTGCGGCAAGTGTTTGAAGTGAATGCGCTTTCCATTCAAGCCTCTATTTGTGGGGCTTGGGTGGCAAGAGCCTGTTTGCGCTGGGCCCAGCAAGTCCATGGTGATAGTGAGCAGGACTCGTGGGAGGAGGCGGCTCGGTTGGAGTCCGGAGCGGCTTATCTTGCGGATATTCATTATGACCTTATCAGAGGGTTATCGAACAGTATGGCCTCGGTGGTAGCGGCGCAGCGGTATCTGTGGTTGCGCAATTGGGTGGCGGATGCCTCCTCTAAGGCTCGGTTGAGTAAGCTTCCTTTTAAGGGCAAGCTTCTATTTGGAGAGGATTTGGACAAAATTGTCAAGGATTTGGGGGAGTCCAAAGGGGGTAGGTTGCCCGAGGACAAGCAGAAGCCGGGTAGGTTTCCGTCCCTGTCTAGGGGCGTACAGAGGGAGTTTCGGCATTGGCGGACGTCCAGGTTTCCTCCGGCTCAGAGGGGGCGTTTCCCTTATAGAAACCAGGGGTTTTGTGGTTTCAGGGGGGCCTCCAGAGGTTTTGCAGCTGCCTCTGCCAGTGCAAAAAAGCCACAATGAAGTCAGGTCGGCCCAGGTGGAGGTAGCGGTAGGAGGCCGTCTACAGGAGTTTTATGCTGCCTGGGCTGCAATTACGATAGATCAGTGGGTGTTAGAGGTGATTCGCGAAGGCTATGCGTTGGAGTTTCAGAAACCGCCTGTCCCCTTGCAAGGCGCATCACAAGTGCGATGCGGTTTAACAGACGTTAAACAGACTGTTGGAGCTCAAAGCGGTGGTGCCGGTGCCGCCAGAGCTTTGCGGCTTTGGTCGATACTCCATTTATTTTGTGGTTCCAAAAAAAGAAGGGACTTATCGGCCCATCTTGGATCTGAAAAGAGTGAACAGGTGTCTCCGAGTTTCCCATTTTCGTATGGAGATGCTACGGTCGGTTATAATGGCAGTCAGGGAGAATTTCTGACGTCGCTCGATTTGGCTGAGGCGTATTTGCACATTCCGATTCGCCCGGAGCATCAGCGCTTCCTCCGCCTTGCCCTGCCGATGGGGCATTTTCAGTTTCGAGCATTACCATTCGGTCTAGCCACTGCGCCGCGCACGTTTACCAAAGTCATGGTGGATCTCCAGGAATAAGCAGGAATGAGTCTTCACACGTGGGAGACGTCGCCGACGGAGCCCGCACGGGAATGCTCCCCAGCATCCAATCTCAAAGCCTTTGGGAGCACCCCACGTGCCTGCGCGGTGGCTTCCCGCCCTTCCTACTGCCTCTCCCCAGTTTTTCGTTTTCCGTGGAGCAGGCAGGACGTCCCTCCTGCCATCGCAGAAATGTTTTCCCTTTGTTCTTGTTTCTGTAGTCGTGGCTTTTTCCCGCCGACGGTGGCACCTCCGTGCCCCTTTCTTTCTTTTCTTTTCAATTAATTTTTATTTTTGGTCGCCTGGAGGGACCCTCCCTTCTGGGCGCCGAGGCCTACCGGGCTTACAGCATGGAGCCTTCTCTCCCCAGAAGTGCCCTCACTGCGGGGACCTAATTTTCCAATTGGACTCCAATGCCTGGTGCCTCTCCTGTTTGGGGCCTGACCCTTCTTTCCCAGATCCCCCGGGCTACAGTGTCGGGAGAAGACCCCCCCTTTTTTCGGATATCCCTCAACGACGTCTTCGCGCCCAACGCGCGGTCGTCGGGTTGTTCTTCTCTCCAGGATCAGGTATCCACACAACAGTCTGTTAAGACTAGGCGAGTCTCATGCGCGGGATGGCGACAGCTCCAGCCGACCCCTCAAGTCCCCCTTGGCTAATATACCCTGGCGGGAGTCCTCGGGCTCCAAAGCATTTACGGGGTTTCGGGATGTTCCTGAGGTTCGCTCCTCACAGAACATTCCCGAGCCATGCCCGAGGGAGGTACCCGCTTCGAGTGGTGCCGATTCCCCGGCGTCGGCATTGAGTGTTCCACTCTTCGCCAGGGATCGTCAGCTGGTGTCCTGGCGCCTCCGGGGCCGATCGACTCGACCGGGTCTGACCTCCCTACATCCCAGCCATGCTCGGGTGTGGTATCCGCTCCGGGCGGTACTGAGACCCCGGCATCGGTGTCGAGCGTTCTGCTCCTCACCGAGGATCGTCGGCTGCTGTCCTCGGCGCCTCCGGGGCCGATCGACTCGATCCAGCCTGGCGTTCCTCCATCACTGCCATGCGCGGGGGTGGTACCCGCTACGAGCGGTACCGACCCCTCGGCGTCGAGCGTTCCGCTCCTCACCGGGGATTGGCGGCACGGTCCTCCGCGCCTCCGGGGCCGACCGACTCGCGCCGATATGGCGTCCCTACGGGGGTAGTATCCGCTTCGGGCGGTGCTGACCCGTGGGCGTCGAGTAACCCGCTCCCCACCGGGGATAGCCAGCCGCTGCCCTCGGCACCTCTGGGGCCGATCGGCTCGACACAGTCTGGCCCTGCGTTTCGGCCATGCGCGGAGGCGGTACCCGCTTCGAGCACACCGGCGTCAATGGTTCCACCCCTCGCCGGGGATGATCTCCTGGCCTCACTCCCCTCGGAGCCGCTCGCTTCGACCCGGGCTGGGTCGCCGGTATCCCAGCCCTGCGCAAGGGTGGTACCGGTTTTGAGCGGCGCCACTCCGCCGGCGACGGCAGGGGCGTCGAGCTCAAGGGACCGCCATCAACCTTCCCCGGGGACCTCGGGGTGTGTCGACCAGCACACGGGTGACCCCCTGGCATCGACACGGCCGTCGAGGGCCCCGCCCTTTCCTAGAAAAGGGGCCTCAGGGTCTTCGATCGCCTCGATCCCACCGCAGGGGCTTTGCACTCCCCCCCCCCCCCCTCGGGGATGGGCCGTATGCCCCGGCAGGCTTTCCCTCCGGGTAGGACGGGTTCAAGAGGGGGCCCGGCATCGGGCGGCGCCCGCCGATCGACATCGGCTCTGGCGTCAGATGACCCCCTCTCCACCGAGCACCGTCCTCGGGGGCCCTTGATGCTCACGGCACCGGTCGGTGCGGTTCCGATCTGTGCTCCGGGATCTCCACCACCGGCGCGGTCGCTCCCGCCGGGGTCCTCGAGGAGGGAGTCTATCTCCTCGCTCGGTTCGATGCCCAGCCTGGAGGAGTCGTCCAGCCTTGAAAGCCTGGCCACTGCCCGTCTCGGGATCAGCCCCTGTCCCCTCCCGCAACGCAGAGCAGAAACCGCTGGCCCCCCTGCCCTCCGGCGGCCGCGGATTCGCTCCAGTCACGGGGGGAAGCCCCGCCCCTGGGTTCAGGGCCGAGGCCGATTCCTGCGGCGCCGTCGGTGCCATCGACCCCTTCGATGCCTAGCTTGGAATCGATTCCAGGAGCCGATGACGCCATGTTGACTGCCCCGATCCGGGTCGGTTGGTCCCCTCTGCCCGGCGGGCATCGGCCCGAGCGGCCTCTTAGTGCCCTGGCGGCCTCTCCCGCCATAACTACTCCGGCAGAGCCGCCTTTTCAGGATTTCCTCCTTGACATGGCGGACTTGCTGGCCATCCCTATCCCGGACCCGAGCCCAGGCCCTGCGGAACAGGCAGCCGTGATGCTTCCTCTGCATCCCTCCCTGCAGGATCTCCTGCTGGGGGCTTGGCGGTCGCCTTGGAGGGTTCCGGCGCCGTCGACTGCGATGCAGGCTCTGTACCGGGTGCCTCCGTCCCCGGGGTTTCGGCAGCACCAGCTTCTACATCGGTCCATTGTGGTGGAATCGGTGCTGAGGAAGGCCAGAAGCAAGGAGAAGCATGCTTCTCGCCCTCCAGGCCGCGCCTCGAAGACGCTAGATACTGTAGGACGTCAAGCCTTCCAAACGTCTATGCTGGCGGCCAGAATTAATTCATATATATTTTATATGAGTCTGTCGCTTCGGGAGGTCACCGAGAGGTTATCTCGGTTATCCCCCTTCGTATCTGCAACCAAGGCCTTTGAATATTCCCTGCTTCTTTATCACTGCAGGAATATCTCCGGATTCCTTTCTCGTGCTTCTCTGGACTCCTTCCGGTAGGTCAGCAGAGCCTCTGCTGTTGCCATTAGAGCACGCCGTACAGCATGGTTGCAGGCGTCCGAGTTGTGTAGATGGGCACAGCACAACCTGGGTAATTCTCCCTGTGACGGAGATCACCTCTTCAATAGTGAAGCCTTACGTCAGGTTGCACAGTGCTTCGCTAACCTTCCCAGAGTTAGCAGCCAGCCTAGGGCCCGGCTCCCCCCCCCCCCCCCGGCGGTGGTAAACGCCTCTTCAGACCCCCCTTCCGTAGGAAGAGGAAATGTCAGCCCTCCGCCCACCCACCAGGCGCGCCCAAGCAAGGGACCTCTCACCCCGGGTTGATGTCCCCGGGCCCGCGCCAGGACTCTCATACTAAGCATTTTTAGGCTCAGGTGGGCGGCTGCCTGCACTTAACCTCCTTACCAGAAGTTTAAAATCGAGCTCTACTCTGGGGCTCGTTCAGTTGACAAATGGTTCAGGGACTTATCTAGGGGTTCAGGTATTCTCCTCTGTGGGAAAGGGAGACCACCTTACTCCGTGATAGCTATGGTCCACGGTCACCCTACTTACTCTTCGGTACGTCCCCGAACCCCTCTCAGCCAGTGTTCCCTTGCTGATTGCTTCCGTACCGGAATTCCCCTTCCAGCCGCTATAGTCACCCAATACTTACCAGGGACTATACCTTCATGTCCCCCGATTGTGCGGGGGACGAGTTCTGCGTGCAGGTCCTGGGGACATATATAGGGCCTCCAACCCCTGAGGCGTTCTACCGGACTGATGTTATCCTCCATCCCCCACGCTACCGCGCTCTTAGCTCGCCGATCTGCCCTTGCCCTCCTGAAAAGATCCCTCCTCTGACGGATCTTGAGGCCGCCTCTCCAGGTGGACGTTCTGGGGATTGATGGCAGATCCGCCTTACCAGGGTGCTGCTCATGGAGGTAGGCTCCCCAGCGTACCTGCGTTAGTACCGGAGGGGGCGTCCCCATGCCCACCAGCTTAGATATACTAGATATCACCTGCTTGATAGGTGCCTATTGGGGGATGCCCACAGTACCTGTGTTCTACCGCCTTTTTTCCCCTATGGCCGGGACTCACCCCCCCCCCCCCCCGGGGGTCCAGCCAGTCCGCCTGCCTATTCCTCGATCGGCCCGCGGACTGGTGGTACCCTACTGCTGTGAAGTCAACAGCTCCTTTTTTCAGTTGGGTCCTCCTCCCGGAGGTCCGGACCCTTGTCTCCCTATCTCTTGCTAGGGCAGACTGTGTACTCCTTCTGCTCCGGGGTACACCTCGACTCTTCTCCGGGATAGGCTCTCTAGTTTGGCCTGTCTTCCACTGTTAGTCCTCTGAGTTATGGACTCTACTCCTAAGGGAGTGCTCAGCTTGCATTAAGCCTCCTGGAAGACCTGCCGTCCTTCTGACCCAGCTGACACCTGGATCTCATGGCCTTCCGGATTTGGAACTTCCTCCTCGCTGTGGTGAAGTTTCCTTGATGATCTCGCTACTGCGTCTACAGTGCCTTCATCACAGGACTACTTCCGACAACCCGGTGGGTAAGCTATACAGGGTTCTAAACCATTAATTCTTTAAAACTTAATGGCCGGTAAGCTCTATATGGTACTAGGTCATTTACTCATTAAATGCTTACTGATACTCTTCATGCACCCCTCTGACTACTCTCCCGTAGCCTGGGTTTTTTTTTGCTGTATCTTAATGGTACCTGTTCTGCACTCTAAAGACTTTCCTCTGTAGTCTTTAGATTCGCTGTTCCTCTACAGCTTCCTCTATTCAACTCCTGCCCCCCATCCCTCAGGGGATGCCGGGGATTCAGGTTGGGCAAATGCCATCCCGTCCTGGGCTGCACTTATGGGATCTCCCCGGGCATCCTTAGCTAGGGAGTCCCCACGTGTGAAGACTCATTCCTGCTTGTTCCTGGAGATAGCACAGTTACTTACCTGTAACAGGTGATCTCCGGAACAGCAGGAATTAGTCTTCACAACCCGCCCACCTCCCCTAGGAGTTGTATCTCTTTTTTTCTCTATCCTTCTTCTCCTCTCCTTCTGGCTCAGCTATGAAACTCAACTGGGGAGAGGCAGTAGGAAGGGCGGGAAGCCACCGCGCAGGCGCGTGGGATGCTCCCAAAGGCTTTCTGATTTGGATGCTGGGGAGCATTCCCGTGCGGGCTCCGTCGGCGACGTCTCCCACGTGTGAAGACTAATTCCTGCTGTTCCGGAGATCACCTGTTACAGGTAAGTAACTGTGCTTCGTGGCAGCGGCGTTGAGAAAGGATGGGGTGCTGGTGCATCCGTATCTCGACGACTGGTTGATTCGCGCCAAGTCCCACAAGGAAAGCGAGGAGGTGACGGGCAAGGTCGTCCGCTTCCTTCAGTCGTTAGGATGGGTCGTCAATATGGCCAAGAGCAGTCTGATTCCCTCTCAGAATCTCGAGTATCTGGGAGCAAGGTTCGATACGGCGGCAGGGAGTGTGTTTTTGCCTCCGCTTCGAGCAAGGGCATTACAGAAATTGGTGCAGAGGTTTCTCAGCAGGCCCCGTCCCACAGCATGGCATTATTTACAGCTTCTGGGAACGATGGCGGCGACGACCGAGTTGGTGCCCTGGGCGAGAGCCCATATGAGGCCGCTGCAGCGGGTGTTGCTCAGACGGTGGTCTCATCAGAATGACCCACTGTCTCGGCGGCTGGTCTGTCCGGAGGAGACTCGGGAGGCGTTGCAGTGGTGGTTGCGTCCGGAGTCCTTGACCAGGGGTATGCCGTTAGAAACTCCAAATTGGATTCCGCTGACTACAGATGCCAGCCTATTCGGTTGGGGAGCGCATTTTCAGGGCAAGTTTGCGCAGGGTCAGTAGTCGGTGCAGGAGCGATCCTGGTCGATAAACAGATTGGAACTCAGGGCTGTGTTCCGGGTGCTGCTCAGTTTTCAGCGATGTCTGGAAGGGGCGGCGATCCGGGTGTTTTCGGACAATGCGACGGCGGTGGCCTACATCAACAAACAGGGGGGCACGGGCAGTGCTCCTTTGGAGGACGAGGCGGATCGCTTGTTCCTGTGGGTCGAGGAGCATCTGCAGGTGCTGTCGGCGACGCACGTGGCTGGGGTAGACAATGTAGAGGCCAACTTCTTAAGTCGGGTAAAGGTGGACCCCGGGGAGTGGAGCCTTCACCTGGAGGTGTACGACATGGTAGTGCAGCTCTGGGGGGCTCCAGTGATGGATCTCATGGCCACATTCCACTCGGCAAAGGTCGGTCGCTTCTTCAGCAGGCAGCAAGAGAGGATGTCGGAGGGGCTGGATGCCCTCATCCAGGAATGGCCAGTGGGTCAGCTGCTTTACGTGTTTCCACCTTGGGTGTTGATCGCACGCGTGGTGCGTCGCATCGAACGTCACCGAGGAGTCGTGATTCTGATTGCACCGGAATGGCCGCACAGGCCCTGGTATGCGGATCTCAGGAAGTTGTTAGTCGACGAGCCTTGGCGGCTACCGGTCCGGCCGGACCTTCTGGTGCAGGGGCCGTTGTCCATGCCTCAGGTAGCTCGGTTCTCGCTTACGGCATGGCTCTTGAAAGGGCTCGTTTGAGAGCTAGGGGCTACTCGGAGGCGGTGGTGTCCACATTACTAGGAGCGCGTAGAAGGTCTACTTCGTTGGCGTATGTTCACGTGTGGTGAATTTTTGAAGCGTGGTGTACTGACAGGCATTGTGCGGCGTTGCGAGCGTCGGTGCCTCAGATCTTAGCGTTTTTGCAGGACGGTTTTCAAAAGGGCTTAGCGGCCGCTTCCTTACGGGTGCAGGTGGCGGCGATTTCCTGTTACAGGGGGAAGGTTAAGGGCCAAGCATTGGGGGTCCTTCCTGATGTGAAGCGGTTTTTGAGGGCGGTCAATGTGTTACGGCCGCCGTGCAGGACTATGGTCCCTACCTGGAATCTACAGTTATGACGGTTTAGGAAGTCGTCCGTTTGAGCCTCTGGCTGAGGCAACGTTGAAGGATCTGACGTTGAAGGTGGTGTTCTTGGTGGCTATTGCGTCAGCAAGGAGGATTTCGGAGTTACAGGCGCTGTCGTGTAGGGAGCCTTTTTTGACCTTTTTTGAGTCCAAGGTGGTTTTGCGGCCGGTGCCGTCCTTTTTGCCAAAGGTGCTGTCTCCTTTTCATCTGAATCAGGTGGTGTCCCTGCCACTGTTCCCTCTAAGCTGTGCGCGTGTGCGCGCGCACACACCTCGCTGAGTGAGCGCACATACTTTACAACAGAGCGCACAAAAATTACGGTTCTGATTCTGATAGAAAACAACACAGACGTCCTTAAAATTGAAAAGTTGTTGTGTATTTACGGTTTTCACAAGTTCTACAATATTTTCTAATGCAATCAATGTGGTGTACATACTGTATTCTGACGTATAGTCAAATTTTAAAGTATATAACTCCGAGTGTCGTTATGTGGCGCACAAAAATGTAATCTTCCTTCAAAAGCTGCACAGCTGATATTTTATGCGCACACAGCCTACAGAAAATTAGAGGGAACATTGGTCCCTGCCCTTTTTGCGTGGATTCGCATGGGTCGTCAGATCGGCGGTTGCATCGGTTAGACGTCCGGAGGGCTTTGCAGAGGTACCTCAGTAGAACTGCGGCGTTCAGGCGGTCAGATAGGCTCTTTGTCTTGTTCGGGGGGCCTCGCAAAGGAGAGGCGGCGTCTAAGGCTTCTATTGCCAGATGGATAAAAGCTTTTCAAAGAAAATACAGCTAAGTTAAGCACAGTTTCTCAGTTACAAAATGCTGTGGAATGACAGTTTTATTAAAAGCAGGAAGAGTCAGATTTATAGGATAAGCACAACAAAATAAGAACAGTGAATGTTTTGAAGGTCATTGATGCGATCTGGCGCACAGTTCGGGGAATAACATTCCCGACGTGGCAGCTGTAAGTCTGAGACCTATATTCACTGGGCTATATATGTCTGCAAAAACCTATTGATACAGTGGAGGGAATACATTTGGTTAGTTAGTTACATTTACCCTCTGGAAATTGACTGATAGTTAGTGTACAAACACGAAGATGGATAAAAGCGGCAATTGCGTCTGTGTATTTGCTGAAGGGAAAGGAGGTTCCTGACGGGTTAAGAGCTCATTCGACTAGGGCGCAGGCCGCGTCTTGGGCAGAGTACAAGTCTGTGCCGCCGGTAGATTTTTGTAAGGCGGCAACATGGTCCTCCCTGAATTCGTTTGTCAAGCACTATCGTCTGGATGTGCAGGCGAGTAAGGATACCTGTTTTGGATCGGCGGTGCTTCAGGCTGGTATGGCAGGTCCCGCCCGATGAGCTTTTACTGCTCTGTTACTTCTCCAGAGTTTCCGGGACTAGACTGGAGAGCCGATAAGGAAGTGTAAATTAGACTTACCTGCTAATTGTAGTTCCTGTAGGAACTCCAGTCTAGTCCCGGACCCCGTCCCGTATCTTTGCCTGGAGTGCAGCCTGAAGCAGAGGATGTGTCAAGTAAGTGACTGGGGTGCGGCTTCGCCTTCAGGTGGTGAAGAGTACATACCATTTGCTGTTTAGGTCCTGCCACAGGGCGGGCAGAGAGGGCTTTCACGGGTGAATTTCAAAGTCATGACTATATTGGGTCAGTGTTTAAATGTTCATGTTTCCGATAGTTGGTTTACATGTGTTTTTTATTATACTTAATTGTTGCTCCGGTGAGTCTGCTTTGTCAATAGGTTACTGGAGAGGGAGGATGCGGTGCCTGTGTCCTTATACCAGTGTCATCAAAGAATGATGTTGATCAGTCTCCAAGCTGCTGGAAGAGGTTCACAACTCCAGAGTTTCAGAGTTTCTGGGACTAGACTGGAGTTCGTACAGGAACTACAATTAGCAGGTAAGTCTAATTTACACTTACTAGTGCTGGTGGACTCTGGAAGAGGAGTGGGGGGGGGGGGAGGGTCTCTAAGTTCCCCCTTCTCTTTTGCTGTCCTAATCTGATCTCTATTTTCTACTTTTTTTTTTTCTTCTAAGTCCCTTTCCTTAACCCTCCAGTCCAGAATATGTGGGTTATCGGCCCCCACCAGTAGCTAGGAACTGAGCATGTCAGATTTCTGATGTCATAGTACAAGAGCTCCCTCCATAGGCTCCAGAGATCAGTATCTCAGTTTCCAGCAGCTGGGGAGAGCTTCCATGTGGCAGAACTCCACTGGAAGGTTTTTCTGGGGCCTATTAAAAAAAAAAAAACAGGAACACCAAAGAAGGACAGACGTTTCTTAAAGGCTGAGTAGAATTCAAGAGCTGGTAGACTGGGTGATAGCTATTTACTAGTGAGAGCTGGCAGCTACAGAGTTTGCCTGTTACGCATTGAGACCCTTTGGGTCAGGTGCAGCCTAGGGGTTAAATACCTAATGATCCAAGTCCCTGCCCCCCTCCAATCTGGATGTCCAGCACTCCTCTGGAGAGGCTCTGCTGGCTTTCCGATTTCCCCCTTTTTATTTCACTGGGCTGGTGGTTTTTGGTACTGTGCCTTTAAAAAAACAAATGAAACTAAATGAAAAGCCTGATATCAGCAGTGCTTCAGAGGCATTGAGCTGTTTTTGCAGTTTGTCTTCCATTGCAGAGCTTCAGGGGAGGTGAGTATTCAATTTCTTTATCTCCCTGCATGTTACAGATTCCCTCCTGCTGTGCTGTGTGGAGGGGGGGGCAGCCGTGGTTTGATCTTGGAAGGCTTTTGCAGGCATTGTTAGGCAGGAAAAGTCTGCAGCACTAGTTATAAACGTCAGAAGTTTCAAGGCAGGACTCCTCACTCTGGGGCTCCAGCGGTTTTGGAGGGAACAGTAACCATTTCCCCTCCAGTGGCCATTTTACCTTAAACAAAAATTGCACAAAAAGCAAAACATTAGATGGTGGTACTGTGGCGTGTCCTTGTGCAGCTGAATTGGACTGGAAGGCTAATAAGGAAGGTGTGTGTGTTTTTGGCTATGGCTGACACAAGTCCCTGGATTCAAACCTTGGTGATACCAGGTCCCCCCCTCCCTTTCACCTCCTGAGTCTCAGTATTGCATTTTGGGGGCAAGCCTTATAAACATAGGGTATTTATATACTACCTTGACCCAGTGAAAGGCTGTATATAAATACATCTAAATAAAATATAGCTTATCTAAAGGCGGCTTACAGCTTAAAGGTAAGCTCTCCCTGCATAGGGGGAAAGTGGCCGACAGGCAGAGCAGGAGGGGGAAAAGCTAAAAAATGATTTCATGTATGGGGGATTTCTGCCGGCATCCCCCTGGAGTGTGGAGAGGCTCGCTCTTTTCAGGCATGGCTTCTTCCCGTTGGAGTTGTTGTAAACAAAGTCTGCCGCCTTGGAAGGAGTGTGCTTTGGCTCCTTTTGCTTTGTCCTTGCTCCTTCGTTTTTATTTCTTCCGCCCTTTTGGTTGTGTGTGGTGTGCTGATCTGTTTTGGGATACCGGTGGTTCACTAAGGCATTTGTACCCTTTTCTTCATCTGTCGACAGGAACACAGCTGAGGCTTCCTGGGTGCTTGCACTGTTTGATCCTTTTTAATTACTTCAATAGTTAAATGATTAAATATTTAAATAACTGAAGGCAGCAGACCGGCCCAGCCTGTTGATGGCAGGCTGATCAGTATGTAAGGAAATGTTCGACCTGTGTCGGTTTGCTTATGGGGTAGCAGCGCACTGTCAGCAGTGTGTGAGGGCTTAAGCTCTCTTGGTTGAACTCAGAGTGGTTCTTTTAACTCAAAGGAAATAAAAAAAAAAAAAAGGGGCGGGGGGGGGGGGAGACCCAGATCCCTATGGGAAGGGCTTGCGGCTATAGGGCTAGTTCCAGCTTTTCCTTTGATAATTGAGCACCAGGCTCATTTTGACATCTTCCTGGGCTGCTCTGGTTTTGGGTCAGCGTCACATTGAGGGGGCTCTACTATAACCTGATGCAGCCCCTTTGGTGGACGACTTGGATTTCTGTTCAGTACAAGAGGGTGCTTCACATTCTACAGTCTGGCTTTGAGTTTGGTCACTTCCTCTTTTTGGGATAGACAGTGTCATGTATTGTAGTATTTCATGTCCTCAGTCGGTGCAGAATGAAATTTATAATCTCCGGGAATAAGCAGGAATCCAGCCTTCACATATAGGTATCAGTACCAACTGAGTCCGCAGAGGAACGCTCCCCAGCGTCCAGTTGGAAAGCTTTTGGGAGAAATCCACTGCACCTGCGCATCTGCCTTCTCGCCTTCCCAAGTCCTCTCCTCGGTTCTTCATTTTCCATGGAGCCAGCAGATTGTTTTTTTCCTGTCACCGCCGAAAAATATCATTGGTTTAAATCTGTGCTCTGCCTTTCTGTCAATGCCGGTACCTTCCCTGGTGCCAGCCCCAATTTATTTTTCTTTTCATTCTACTATATATAATTTTTTTTTTCTTTTTTTTTTCTAGTTTTGGTGGTTTCTACTGCCAAATTAGGCCTAGGCCTATTTTTTCCCACCACGATGGAAAACACATCAGTGGCTTCAAAAACAATTTACCAGGTGCTCTGGTACAATATCAGTCACCGATAAATATGATTGATATTTAAAATGTTTGGGCCCAGACCATTTACCAAATGATTGTTCTTTGTGCCAACAAATAACAAAAAGAGGCCTAAAGAACAGCCAGATAGTATGGTTCTCTCTTTGCTCTGGACTATGTTTTAGTTGCAACATAATATATGAAGGCAGAATAAGAACATCATGGTCCATCTAGTCTGCCCAGCAAGGTGGCAAGAGTAGGTGCACCTGCTGCTCTGTGCAGGTCACCCTTCCCCATGCCTTTGTATCTCCAGGAACAAGCAGGAATGAGTCTTCACATATGGGTACGTCGGTACCGACGGAGCCTGCGCGGGAATGCTCCCCAGCGTCCAGTCAGAAAGCTTTTGGGAGCATCCCACAGCGCCTGCGTGCTGCCTTCCCGCCTTTCCAACTGTCTCTCCTCAGTTGTTCATTTTCCGCGGAGCCAGCAGGTCGTGTTCCTGTCACCGCAGAAGAATTTCCTTATTTTTTCTTTATTACTTTTCTGTCGCGTTTGCCTTCTTCGACGCTGTACCAGTACCGCCGGTCGTTGTTCTTTTCTTTCTTAAAAAAAAAACCTTTTTTCCATTTATTTTCTTCAAGTGTACTTCAGTTTTGGGCCTTAGGCCCAAAACCTTTTTCCTTAAATATGGAAAAGCCTGCCTCAGGATTTAAGAAGTGCACAAAATGTGGCGGTACTATCTCCGTCACCGACACCCATGACTGTTGTCTAAAATGTTTAGGCCCTGACCATTCCATTACAGATTGTGTGTCCTGTTCTATGATGTCTAAGAGAGGTCTACAGAACCGAGCTGCCAAGCTCAGTACCCTGTTTCCCTCTGATGCGGCTTCGGTAGCATCGGCGTCTTCTTCCTCACATGGATCTCAGGTAACTAAACATAAATCCAGCCGGTCCTCGAAGGGCAAATCTCCTTCTAAGCATCGAGATGCCTCTGGCCTTGCCCTCAAGGATTCTGCACCGGCAAAATTACCCCGGCAGACTTCGGCCTCTAAAGCATCATCATCGGGGTTCCAGGATGATCTCGATGGCGTGGCCTCGACAGATCTCCTGGTGCCATGCTCTGGGGTACCGGTGGCTTCCACCGGTACCGACTTCCAGGCATTGGCGGCGTCGATGGGTCAGAGGATTCTGTCCATCGAACGCAGTCTGGCAGCTTTCCTTGTGGCATCGACGCCCGTGGTACCGCAACAGACTACTCAGCCAGTACCAGCTCCGCCATCGGCATCGGTGTTCGCTATGCCGGTACTCTGCCCTCTGCAGCTCTCCGGTACTGATACCCCGGTACTGGTGATTCCCGATACTGATCCCAGTCAGTACGGGTATCGGACTTTGCAAGAGCATCCCGACAGACGATACTGCGATTCCTCTGACGATTCTGAGGATTCTAAAGAGTCTGTCGATGCAGTGATGCTTCTTCCACAGGAGGAGTCCTCTCCTAAACGGATGTCGCCTCCAGAGGACTTGTCTTTTCAAGACTTTATTAGAGAGGTGGCTCGGGGCCTCTCTGTTACAGTGGCCCCAGAGTCAGAGCCTAGAGCTAAGGAGTTAGATATTTTACAATATCCTAAAACTCCTAAGGAGGCAGCTACCCTACCTATTCATGAGATTCTGTATGATCTCATGTTAAGGATGTGGGAAGCATCTCTAACCACCTCTCCTCATTCTCACAGGTTGGACACCATGTATCGTGTCCCTCCTTGTCCTGGTTTCCATAAAACTCAGCTTCCTCACCACTCTATTGTGGTTGAGTTTGCAGTGAGAAAGATTAGAAGTGCCAAGAGACATGCCTCTAATCCTCCAGGACGTGAATATAGAACCCTGGATGCTTTTGGTAGAAGAGTCTTCCAAGCTTCCATGCTTGCTGCGAGAATTAATTCTTATAGTCTCTACATGGGAATGTTCTTAAAAGAAGTCACTGACCATTTGCAGACTTTAAGTCCTTTAATGTCTGACAGTAAAAGGCAAGAATTTCTCACTGGGCTCAGACATGCCCAGGATATCTCCAAATTCTCCAATCGTGCAGCTTTCGACTCCTTTGCATGCGTAAGCAGAGCCTCAGCTATAGCTATAGGTGCACGTAGGATTGCTTGGCTTCAAGCATCTGATTTGGAGATCTGGGTCCAAGATGAATTGGGAAATATCCCTTGTACAGGTGAGAATCTGTTTGGCTTTTGCTTGCCAATCCTTACCAATCAGATGGATGCTGAAAATTCTGCTTTGGATGGACTATCCAAATCTACAGCTGCTCCTGCTAAGAAAAGGTTGTTCAAGAAAACACCTTTTTCTAAAAAGGGAAGATCCTATCCTGCTTATAGTCAGAGAGCATCTTCTGCAGCTCAGTTCCCTTCCAAACGTCAGCAATTCTCCAAACAGACCAAGGCAAAGGCTGCGAGGCCTACTCCAGCCCAGCAATCTCAGCCCCCTCAGGGCCTTTGACTTTCTGCTAGAGAACTTAGCCTTCCTGGCTCTAGAAGGACCAGAGCCCTCCACCATTCCAGGAAGGTTATCTCACTTTGCTCCCAGATGGGGGCAAATCACAGCAGAGCAATGGACACTCTCCATCATAAGAGAGGGGTACAAACTTCATTTTTCCAGCTTGCCCCCTCTCACAAGAGTGCACCAGTTCAATTCTCCAACCTCCCTCCTCAGCCTGTTAGAGCAGGAGGTTGCCACTCTTCTAGCCCAGGGGGCAATAGAGGAAGTGCCTTCTCAACAACAGGGCACAGGGTTCTACTCCCCCTATTTTCTTATCCCAAAGAAAACGGGGGGCTTCAGACCCATTTTAGATCTCAGAGTTGAACAGATTCCTAGTCAAAGAAAAATTCAAGATGGTTTCTCTAGGAACTCTGCTGCCATACCTTCAGAGTCAGGATTGGCTTTGTTCTCTAGATCTCAAGGATGCATACACTCATGTTCTCATCCATCCAACTCACAGAAGGTTCCTTCGGTTCTTTTTCCAGGAGAAGCACTATCAATACAGAGTGCTCCCATTTGGCCTGGCCTCTGCACCAAGGGTGTTCACGAAATGCATGGCAGTGGTTGCTGCTTTTCTGCGCACCCTGGGAATATTTGTCTTCCCTTATCTGGACAACTGGCTCATTCGAGCTTCCACTCAATCGGAGGCCAAGACTGCTCTAACCTGCACAATGTGTATCCTTCAATATTTAGGGCTGGTAATAAACCTCCCAAAATCCAATTTGATCCCTACCCAGTCCCTGGAGTTTATAGGGGCGTTGCTGGATACCACAAGGGCAAGGCCTATCTTCCTCAGGCCTGTTGCCTTCGCTTGATGCAGTTAGTAGGGGTTTTGACTCTGCTTGAGAAGCTAACTGCTCAAGAAATGTTACAGTTGCTAGGCCACATGGCATCCACCGTTCATGTGGTACCATATGCTCGCCTTCACATGAGAGCAGCTCAGTGGACTTTATCCACCCAATGGACCCAGGCATTAGGCTGCCTGTCAGACAAAATAGCAAACACAAGTCGCCTCATTTTGTCCCTCCAGTGGTGGAAGTCCCCTCAAAATCTGTTGCTGGGGTGTCCCTTTCAACAGCCTCTACCCCAGGCAACACTTACAACAGATGCTTCTCCAATGGGCTGGGGAGCTCATCTTCACCTCTCCACCCAGGGCATCTGGTCCCCACAGGAGACTTGTCTACATATCAGTCTCTTGGAACTCAGAGCAATCTTCCTTGCTCTGTGAGTTTTCCACACCCTGCTCAGCCACAAGACAGTCCTTGTCCACACGGACAATCAGGTAGCCATGTTCTATATAAACAAGCAGGAAGGAACTGGCTCTCTGTCGCTTTGCAACGAAGCTCTGCGACTGTGGGCCCTCGCCAGAGAGCTTCACATTCATCTTCTGGCAGTCTATCTTCCAGGTGTTCAAAACTCTTGGGCAGACAGACTCAGTCGAGTTCTGCTTCCACACGAGTGGTCTCTACATATGGACCAGGTATCCAAGATTTTTCAAATTTGGGGAACCCCGGACATAGACCTCTTTGCAAGTCCGTGGAATGCCAAACTTCCCCAGTTCTGTTCCAGAACTCCGGCTCAGGGGGTTCAGGCAAGGGATGCTTTCCTCCTTCATTGGGATAAAGGCTTCCTGTATGCCTTTCCACCCATTCCCCTAATTCCCAAAACCCTGTTCAAGCTTCAGAGAGACAGAGGCCACATGATTCTCATAGCTCCACATTGGCCACGGCAAGTGTGGTACCCTCAGCTTCTACATCTCTCTCAAGCTCCCTCCCTAAAGTTAGGGTCTGCTCCAAACCTCCTCTCTCAGGAGGACGGAAAGTTGTGGCATCCCAATCCCCAGTCTCTGCATCTCAGGGCTTGGTTGCTGAAGGCCTAGATCTCCAGGATCTTCATCTTTCTCAACAAGTGAAAGATGTTCTTTATGCTTCCAGAAAACCTTCCACTAGACGTTCTTACGCCTTCAAGTGGAAAAGGTTTACCATCTGGTGTTCTGAAAAGGGTCTTAACCCCCAGGCCATACCTCTGTAATCGTTGCTGGAGTATCTCCTTCATTTGTCTAATGCAGGCCTTAAGACAAATTCAGTAAGAGTCCATCTGAGTGCTATTGCAGCTTCCCTCAAGCTTCTAAATGGACAACTTGTTTCCTCTCATCCCCTTGTAGCAAGGTTCATGAGAGGCCTCCTTTTAACAAAGCCTCCCATTAGACCACCTCCGGTGGCATGAGACTTAAATTTGGTTCTTGGCCAGCTTATGAAGCTGCCTTTTGAACCTTTAGCTACTACCTCCTTGAAATACCTTTCTTGGAAGGTTATCTTTCTCATTGCAATCACATCAGCATGCCACATCAGTGAATTGCAAGCACTAGTAGCTAATCCACCTTATACAAGGTTCCATCATGACAAGGTGGTCCTTAGGATTAATCCACACTTTATGCCTAAGGTGGTCTCGCCTTTTCACCTCAACCAAGAGCTCTACCTACCTGTCCTTTTTTCCAGGGCCTCATGCATCAAGTGCAGAGAGGAATCTTCATACCCTGGACTGTAAAAGAGCTCTAGCTTTTTACTTACAGAGGGCACAACAACATAGAAAGTCTTCTCAACTCTTTGTTGCTTTTGATCCTTCTCATTTGGGACAACCAGTCTCCAAGAGAACACTTTCCAACTGGATTGCCCAATGTATTTCTTTCGCCTATCAGAGCAAGAACATTTCTCTGGAGGGCCATGTTACAGCTCACAATGTGAGAGCCATGTCAGCCTCAGTGGCTCATCTGAACTCTGTGTCTATCGATGACATCTGTTGAGCAGCCACTTGGGCCTCGGTTCATACCTTCACAGCCCATTACTGCTTGGACAAGGACTCCCGCCGGGATGCCTTGTTTGGTCAGGCTGTTCTCAAACACCTGTTCCATACTTAATCATCTCCTACCCACCATCCCTCATGGGATGCCAGAGATCCAGGTGGGGAAGTGCAGCCCTGTCCCAGGGACACACAACTTATGGGCTCTCTCCCTGGCATCAAAAGCTAGGGAGTCCCCATATGTGAAGACTCATTCCTGTTTGTTCCTGGAGATAGCACAGTTACTTACCTGTAACAGGTGATCTCTGGGAACAGCAGGAATAAGTCTTCACAACCCACCCACCTCCCCTAGGAGTTGTCTGTCTCTCTCTCTATCTCTCTTCCTTTCCCGCTCTCTCCCTCTTTGTCTCAGCTATAAAACTCAACTGAGGAGAGAAAGATGGAAAGGCGGGAAGGCAGCATGCAGGCGCTGTGGGATGCTCCCAAAAGCTTTCTGATTGGACGCTGGGGAGCGTTCCCGCACAGGCTCCGTTGGTACCGACGTACCCATATGTGAAGACTTATTCCTGCTGTTCCCAGAGATCACCTGTTACAGGTAACTAACTGTGCTTTAGAGTTGTACCCACCGCTTCATGCAGGTCACCCGTATTTGTTGAGATAGCAGAGACAGTTAAGGTTATTTTGATTTTATCCTGTTGCTATAAAGGGATCCACTGTGGCTGTCCCATGCCACTTTGAATTCTGTCACTGTATTTGTCCCCATCATTTCCATCAGGAGGGCATTCCAAGCATCCACCACTCTTTCAGTGAAAAAGTATTTCCTGACGTTGCCTTTCAGTTTACCCCCTTGCAGCTTCATGTTCTCCAGGACCAAGCAGGAAGTCAGTCCTCACATATGGGTGTCATCGGCGCCGATGAAGCCCCAGCAGAGCATTTCCCCAGCTTTCCATGAAAGCCTTTGGGAATGCTGGCGTTCCCTTCCCGCCTAAAGGTGCCATCTTACCTCAGTCTCTTTTTTTTCCGAGAAGCCCGCCGGATATGTGTCCTGTTCTCCCGGATAAGTGATTTTTTCTTTGGCGGTTTTTCGCTATTTTTCTCCGGCTCAGCACCAGTTCCCCTCCCGCTGGGTTCGGTACACCGGTATCGAGCCCGTTTATTTCTTTTTTGGTTTTTGCCCTTCATGGCTGGCGTTTGCGCCTTTTTTTTCAATTTTTCCCTGGCAGGGGCTCTTTTGTCCCCGATGGCTTCCAGTGGTTTCAAAAAGTGTGATCGGTGTAAAACTTATGTCTCTCACCGACACACACGACTGCTGCCTTCGGTGCCTCGGCCCTGACCACGACCCCAAGTCGTGTGTGCCATGTGGGAAGATGTCTTCCAAGGCACTCAAAAGTCAACAGCATCAGAAGGAAAGGTTTTTCTCAGACTCTGCCTCCGGCTGGGCCCGGACCTCGTCTGAGGCCTCGACATCTCGGGATTCCGATCCCGAGCGCCGTCTAAGCTCCTTGGACAGGGGGTCCCCCGACCGGGAACGCAAGAGGAAGAAGCGGCTCGCGAGGGCGGCATCGGAAGAGGTCCCTGGTCCCTCGAGGGCCAGGTCTAAGACCCCCGACCGCCGTCCCGGGCCCATGGACCAAGAGAAGCCTGCCAAAGTTCCTCGCGTGGAGCCGGAGTCTGATGGACACGTAAGCCCCGTAGTCCTTGTGGACTCTCCTCCCAGAGAGCCGACGTCGGGCCCGGCGCCACATCTCCCGAGCTGAATCTCAGGATGACAGCCTTGGAGTGCAGATTGTCTGCCTTCATGGAGCAGCAGCGGGCACTGATGGCCAGCCTGTCTGGTGCGTCTGCCCCGACCACTGGGACGTCGACTTCGAAGTCAACCCCGGAGACCGAGCCGATACTCGAGACCCTCGTGGCTCGAAGTCGTCCTCGGTCGAGGTCTCCCTCCAACCTCCCGTTCCTCGAAGTCGTCCTCGGTCGAGGTCTCCCTCCAACCTCCCGTTCCTCGAAGTCGTCCTCGGTCGAGGTCTCCCTCCAACCTCCCGTTCCTCGAAGTCGTCCTCGGTCGAAGTCTCCCTCAACCTCCCGTTCGGGACCGAGGGTGTCGACGCCGGTGCCCCTGGCGTCGGGGCGGGTGCCTCGGGGCCCCGCGGGGTCGGACCCTGACTCCTCCTCGGATGAGTCTGCCTGGGAGACGGAGGACGAGGAGTCTCCCAATACTTTTAAGACTCGGTGCGTCCCGTCGGACTCACCGCAGTCTGAGCCCTGGAGTAGATCCCCTCCGGAGGACACTAGGTTCTCGGAGTTCATCCGGGATATGGCCGCTGCTTTGGCTATCCCTGCCGATCCCGAGGAAGAGCCTCGAGCCGAGGAGCTCGATGCTCTACAGTGCAACTCTCCACCGAAGGAGGCCTTTACTGTCCCGGTTCCTCCGATGCTGGAACGGCTCCTCTTCCGGATGTGGGAGGCACCAGCCTCGGCGCCGGTTCTGAGCATGCGAGTCGATTCCATCTATCGACTCCGCAAATGCCCTGGTTTCCAGAAAGCACAGCTACCACACCATTCCATGGTTTTGGAATAAGCCATGCATCGTCTGAAGAGCCAGAAGATGCACTCTGCGGTGCCCCCCCGGCAGGGAGTTCCGCAACCTCAATGGCGTCGGTAGGAAGTGCTTCCAGGGGTCTATTCTTGCTTGCCGTGTCCAGTCTTACCAGCTGTACATGGGCATGTACTTGCGAGACCTGGCCAAGGAGTTGGCCGGATTCTCTGCTGGTCTCTCTGGGGAACCCTTGCAGAGATTTAAGTCCTTGTCCTCGGGGGTTCGGGAATGCTCAAAGTTCATTTCCCGCGCCGCCTACGATGGCTTCGAGGCTTCGGCCCGAGTTGCGGCTGACGGCATTGCGGCTAGACGCCAGGCGTGGCTGCAGTCATCGGACCTCGAGCCATGGGTTCAGGACAAGTTGGTCGATGTCCCCTGCCGAGGTGAGAACCTTTTTGGCAAAACCGTGACTGAGAAGGCCGCTCAGCTCGAGACAGAGCACCTTACCCGGACAAGGCTGTTGAGGAAGACCTCTGTCCCTTCACATAAAAACAACCTACCTCCCAACATTAGAGCAATTAATTACTGACCTCAAGCAATTCAGAAAAGCCATAAAGCACCATCTCTTCATTCTCCATTTCCAAAGCGCATCACCAACCCCCTAACACTCACAGTAAAATTGTAAATACCCTATTTACTCAAGATGTTAATAAGAAATTCTATTCTTTGTATATAGGTTTTTTACAAATATGTACAAAGTTTCCCAAAGTTATAATCCCAGTTGAACTCTCCTGTTATATGTAAACTCACCACAGCCTGTTGCTTGCAATGAGTATTCCTGTTTTAATGTAAACCGCGCTGATGAGAGAGAGTGCGGTATAAAAGAGCTATAAATAAATAAATAAAATAAGGGCTCGAGTAAAAAGTCCTTTTACCCGAGGAAGGGCACTACCTACAAACAGTACCCTCAGTATCAGGCTGCCCCCCAGGGTCAGCAAGCCAAGGGCCAGGGTAATGGGCCCCGTAGGCAGAGGACCCCCAAGCCTCCGACCCCTGCTTCCACTCAGGATGGGGGTTTTGACTCATTGAGCGTAGCCTCTCCTCCACTGCTCCCTCAACCCTGCACAGGAGGTCGCCTCGTCCTCTTTGCCCACCAGTGGCCCCTTATCACCGGGGACAGTTGGGTGCTGGAGATAGTCCACAAGGGCTATGCCCTCCATTTTCACCAACTGCCTCTGCCATATTTTCCAGGGGAGCCTCCAAGGCCTCCCCTGCACACAGAACTTCTTCTACAAGAGCTTCATGGTCTGTTGGTGGACAGGGCGGTGGAGCCTGTCTCTCCCCACTTGCAAGGTCACGGATTCTACTCCAGGTACTTCCTGGTACCCAAAAGGACCGGTGGCCTTCGACCCATTCTGGACCTCAGGAACCTCAACAAGTTCCTAGAGAAAAGTTCAAGATGCTTACTCTTGGGACACTTCTGCCCTACCTCCAGCAGGGAGATTGGCTATGCTCCTTAGATCTAAAGGATGCGTACACTCACATCCTCATTCATCCAGACCACAGAAAGTACCTCAGGTTCATTGTGGGAGGAAACCATTATCAGTACAGAGTACTACCTTTTGGCCTGACCTCCGTTCCAAGGGTCTTCACCAAGTGCCTGGCAGTTGTAGCGGCCTACCTGAGAAATCAGGGCATCTTTGTCTTTCCCTATCTGGACGACTGGCTCATCAGAGGTCAGACATTCCTGGAGGCCAGACATGCCACCCTCAGAACCATTGCTCTGCTTCAAAACGTGGGCTTTGTCATAAACTTCGCAAAGTCCACTTTGCTCCCCTCCCAGAACTTGGAGTTCATAGGGGCAAGGTTGGATTCTTAACTGGCAAAGGCATTCTTGCCAGAAGACAGGGCCCACAGGCTGATGGACGTGGCCAAACAGTTTCTAAACTAACCCCTGATCTCCGCCAGACTCTGCCTCAGACTTTTGGGCCACATGGCTTCGACAGTGCATGTGACTCCCAATGCCAGGCTCCATATGAGGCCTGCACAGTGGTGCCTTCGGACTCAGTGGTCTCAAGCCACAGGCCGCCTAAGAGACAGGATAAAGGTGTCCAGACCCCTTTTGGCCTCCCTCAGCTGGTGGCTACATCCACCCAATCTGCTGAAGGGGATGCCCTTCCAAATGCCAGAATACTCGGTGGTCCTCACCACCGACGCCTCTCTGAAAGGCTGGGGTGCTCATTGTCTAGACAAGTGCACTCAGGGCCTCTGGTCTCCCTGGGAAGCAGCCCAACAAATCAGTCTCCTGGAACTTCGAGCTATCCGCTTGGCTCCCAAGGCTTTTTCTCCAGCCCTGGCTCACCGCTCAGTCTTGATTCAAACAGACAACCAGGTAGCCATGTTTTATGTGAACAAACAGGGCAGGACTGGGTCCAAGCTCCTCTGTTGAGAGACTCAGGACCTTTGTTCCTTTGCCCTGAAGCACAACATGCTTCTCAAGGCGGTGTACCTTCCAGGCCAGGAGAACTGCCTGGCCGACCGGTTGAGCAGAATTCTACAGCCCCACGAGTAGCAGCTGCATCCCTTGGTCGTTCAAAAGATCTTCCTGAAGTGGGGTCTCCCTTGGATAGATCTCTTTGCCAGTCCACTAAACAAGCAACTGCCCAAGTTCTGCTCCAGGCAATCGCTTCCTTTGAGGATAGCACCAGATGCTTTTCTGATGTCCTGGTCTCAGGGCCTCCTGTATGCGTTTCCTCCCATGCCCTTGGTGGCCCGAACTCTTTTCAAGACTCTTCAGGACAAGGCCTCGGTCCTGCTGGTAGCTCCCAGGTGGCCGAGGCAGCCTTGGTTTCCGCTTCTGGTCTTGCAGCAACTGACTCGCCCACCCTTTGAGCCGATGGCTACTTGCCCTCTACGCTTCCTCTCCTGGAAGACTCTCTTCCTGATAGCCCTCACCTCGGCTAGGCGAGTGAGTGAGCTTCAGGCCCTGGTCTGTGATAGGCCTTACACCAGGATTTATAGGAACAGGGTAGTCCTTAGGACTCATCCAAAGTTCCTCCTTAAGGTTGTCTCCTCCTTCCACCTCAACCAGGAGGTGGTTTATGTTTATTAAAACTTTATATACTGCCCAATACAATTAGCATCTGGGCAGTTCACAATACATAAAATCAATTTAAAAAAAAATGTTAAGAGAGAGCTGCGAAGAAGAGCCAGAAAAAGGAACGCCATAAAATTAAAGAAAAAGGGATAGAAACAGAGAAACAGATTGGGGGATAAAGATGGGTAACAAGAGGAAAGAAGAGGGGGATGACAACAACAAAAAAGAATAATATAAGACATGGGTAAGGGGTATGCTGTCAGAGGCCTAGGGGGGGGGGGGGGGGGGAAGATGGGGCCGGGAAAGGAAGGTTAAAGGCAGAGCAGAAAAGATGGGTTTTAAGGTTAGTTTTAAAGGACGGGTAGGAGGTTTCTAAGCGTAGAGAGGGGGGAAGGGAGTTCCAGAGCCTTGGACCAAGAAAAAAGAAAGCGGAAGACCGAGTAGATTCTAGGTGCACTTGGGAGGGAGGGGGTAGAAACATACGGTTAGCGTGGATAGACCGGAGAGAACGATGGGGGGTATGAAGGTGAACCAAGCTAGAAAGATATAGGGGGATACCTGAATGGATCACCCTGTGAACAAAAATAAGAATTTTGAATTGAACACGAAAGACAACATTCTTCCCTAGGCCTCATGCAAGCCAGGCTGAAGCAGTCCTGCATACCCTGGACTGTAGGAGGGCCTTATCCTTCTACCTTGACCGTACGCAGGGGCATAGAAGGGCTACTCAGCTCTTCGTCTCCTTTGACCCCAATAAGTTGGGGTTGGCTGTGTCCAAGCGTACCTTGTCCATATGGGTGGCTGACTGTATCACCTGGGCTTACAAGGCGGCTGTCCTTCCTTTGCAGGGTAGGGTCATGGCCCATCGTGTCAGGGCAATGGCTGCCTCAGTGGCTCATCTCCGCTCTGTGCCCTTGGTAGACATCTGCAGGGCTGCAACTTGGTCTTCAAGCCAGACTTTTGTGGCCCATTACTGTCTGGAGAGGGAGTCCCGTATGGACAGTGCTTTTGGCCAAGCAGTACTCTGGAATCTCTTTGAGGTTTAGGCAACTCCTGCCCTCTGTTGGGCTACCGGTGGAGGTTGTGTCCTTGAAAAGCCTTTCTTTGATGCTGTGACTAGAGAGAGTTCTCTTGTTCAGCCTGGGTTCCTGGTAGCCCAGAGCTAGGGAGTCACCCATATGTGAGGACTGACTTCCTGCTTGGTCCTGGAGAAAGAGTAGTTACTCACCTGTAACAGGTGTTCTCCAGGAGCAGCAGGAATCAGTCCTCACAACCCTCCCTCCTCCCCTTGGAGTTGCAGTTGTACATAGTTTGTTTTTACATTTTTGTGTGCTGTTCTTAGCTATGTCATTTGACTGAGGTAAGATATTTATTTTTATTTATTTATTTATTTTAGCTGTATTTATATCCCGCTTTTCACCGGGTCAAAGCGGTCAATTGGGAGATACATTTAACACGAGGGGATATGACACACATACGCTAATACTTACAGGGAACATGGGCAATGGAGGGTTAAGTGGCTTGCCCAAGACCACAAGGAGTGCCTATAGGACTAGAAATCCCAGTCCCTCCGGCCTGAGGTTGCTGTCCCCAGGTGGGACTTGAACCTCCGGCCTGAAGTACCTTGTCCTAACCACTAGGCCACTCCTTTAGGCGGGAAGGGAACCGTGCATGCGTGCCAGCATTCCCAAAGGCTTTCATGGAAAGCTGGGGAAATGCTCTACTGGGGCTTCATCGGCGCCGATGATACCCATATGTGAGGACTGATTCCTGCTGCTCCTGGAGAACACCTGTTACAGGTGAGTAACTACTCTTTATGTCCTCTAGTTTTGCAGCTTCCCCGTTTTTGAAAAAGGTTGGTTTGTTCATTAATACTCCTTTAAGTATTTAAAGGTCTGTTTCATATCTCCCCTGTCCCTCATCTCCTCTAGAGAATACATATTTAGGTCTTCAAGTCTCTCTTCTCATGTCTCCTGGTGCAGGCACCAAATCATTTTGGTCACCTTCGTCTGAATCTTTTCCAGTCGTTTTATATCTCCTGCGAGAGTCTCCAAAACTGAACACAAATATTCCAAGTGAGGCCTCACCAGTGACTTGTACAGTGGCATTAGTACCTCCTCCTTTCTGCTGGTAATGCGCCTCTGTATGCAACCCAGCATCCTTCTGTCTTTGGCCACTGCCTTGTCACGCTGCTTTGCCATCTTGAGATCCTCAATCACTCAAAGTTCCTTCACCTGGTCTGTGCACACCAACCTCTTGCCCCCTAGCACATGTAATTCCCTTGGATTTCTGCATCCCAAGTGCATGACACTGCATTTCTTCACATTAAATCCTAACCGCCAAACATAAGACTATTCTTTCAGCTTTTGTATATCTTTCCTCATGTCACCCATTCCCTCGGAGTCTAGACCTCTGTTGCAAATTTTTTTATGTCGCCTGCAAAAACACTTTTCCATTCAGTCCTTCAGCAATATCACTCACAAATACATTGAACAGTACCATCTAGGATCGATTCCTGAGGCACGCCACTATTCACCTTCCTTTCATCCGAGTGAGTTCCGTTTACCATCGCCTTCTGTCGTCTGTCTACCAATTTCTGATCCAGTTCACCACCTTGGGACCCATCCCCAGGCTGTTCGGTTTATTGATGAGCCTCCTGTGAGGAACAGTATCAAAGGCTTTGCTGAAATCTAGTTAGATCACTTCCATCACATGCCCTTGATCTAGTTCTCTGGTCACACAGTCAAAGAACTCGGTCATATCTGTTTGGCATGATTGTCCTTTGGTAAAACCATGTTGCCTCATTATGCAAGCTACTGGTTTTGAGAAAATCCACTATTATCTCAGGAGCGCCTCCATTACTCTTCCCGCCACAGAGGTAAGGCTTACTAGTCTGTAGTTGCCATTTCCCTATTACCTCTTTTTTGCAGAGGTACCGCATTGGCCCTTCCCCAGTCTTGTGGAACTTTTCCCGTCTCCAAAGATCTGTTAAAAACCATCCTTTATAGGCCCTGCCAAAAGCTCTATGAGCTCTTTAGTATCTTGGGATGTATCTCCATCTGGTCCCATGGCCTTGTTCACTTTCAGTTTTGCAAGTTGTTCAAACACATTGTCTTTTGTGAATGGTGTGGTATCTACACATTCCCATTTGTATATTTGTCAATCACAGGTGGTCCTTTTCCAGGATTTTCTTGAGTAAAAACAGGACAGAAGTATTTAGCATTTTTGCTTTTTCAGTGCCACTTTCCATGAATCCGTTCTCGGCACTTAAGTATTGCATTTCCACCTCTGATCTTCCTCTTCTCCCGAATATACCTGAAAAGTTCTGCCATCACGCTTTAGATCTGGGGTCACCAACCTCCAGAGGGCCGCGGGCCGCACAGCCGACTACCGGGAGCCTCGCGGGCCGCACCCCCCTTCTCCCCGCACCCGTGAAAAAAAAACAACAAACGCAAAATTATGAAAACAATGGCTGATCACCTTTATTGAATTTAATGAGATGGCTGATGATTCATGCTAGCAGACAAACGCTTAAAGTCCGGCTTCACAGATGACACTGACAGGAGAAGGGACGCTTGCAGGTGGTCATCGGTGAGCTGCGAGCGCGTGGATACAATGGCGGGAATCCTTGGCGGGCCGCACGTAATGTTAACCGGGGTAGAGCCTCGCGGGCCGCACGAAGGGACCTCGTGGGCCGCAGGTTGGTGACCCCTGCTTTAGATCTTTAGCTATCTTTTCTTCTGCCTTTGATTTTGCTATCCTTTATTTCTTGTTTTGTCTCAAGTTTTATCCTGTATTCTTTTCTGTGTTCCTCTTTGCGAACTGTTGAGTTTTGTGAAAGCTGTGTGTTTTGCCTTTATTTGTGCAGCCACTTTGGAGAGCCAAATAGGTTTCCTTTTCCTCTTGTTTTTATTTACTTTCCTTAAATATGTATCAGTTGCACATTTTTATTGTCTCCTTTAGTTTAGTCCATTGCAGTTCCACTTCCCCTACCACCCTGCCAACTCCTCCTTCAGGCTCTTGGTCATTTTACTGAAGTTAGCGTTTTTGAAGTCTAGGACTTTGAGCTTGTTGTGATTGGACTCTGCCTTGGCTTTTATCTCAAATCACACTGTGTGATGATTGCTGCTGCTCTCATGGGCACCCACATGGACATTCAACACGCTATCTCCATTGAGTACTAAATCCAGCATCAAACTTTCCCTGGTCGGTTACATCGCTATTTGTCTAAGCAATGCATCTTGGAAGGCATTCACAATTTTTTTTTTTTTTTTTTTTTTTTCCTTCTAGATTTGCAGATTAAAGTCGGGAGAGTTGCAGATTAAAGTCGCCCAGTATGATCACTTCCCCCTTCATGGCTACCTTTTGTAATATCAATAATGAAGTCTCTTATCAATTTCTTTGGTTTGAGTTGGAGGCCTGTAGACTACATCAGTATGGATGATAGTGCCATCTCCTCTTTCCAACACAATCCACAGCACTTTTTCTTTTCTCCACGTCCCTTGCATTTCAGCAGCTTTAATATTGCTTTTGACATATAGGGCTACTCCTCTTTTTCTACCTTCTCTATCTCTCCTAAATAAATTACAGCCAGCTATGGCTGTATCCCATTCTCCAGGAACAAGCATTAAGTTGATCCTCACATATGGGTGACATCGGCGCTGACGGAGCCCCACGGAAGCATCTCCTCAGCTTTCAAAGAAAGCCTTTAAGAGATGCCACCACATGTGTGTGGTTCCCCTCCCACCCAAGGGTGCCATTTTATTCAGTCCCCCTTTTTCTGCAGAGTCCTACAGATGTCCAGCTTCTTTCTCCGGAAAAAAGTTGACTGACGTGCCTTTCTGTCTCTGGTTAGTACCAGTCCCTTTCCCGCCTCCAAACACCTTCGCCTTGGCTTCGAGTCTTGGAACCGTTTAGGGGTGTGTCATGTGGGGGTTGTTCCCCCCCCCCCCCCTCCAGTGTGGTTTCACACCTTTTCTAACCGCTGGCCGTGTCGAGGGGCTTTGACCTTGCAAGGGTCCTTTTTCCCCCCAATTGCCAGTGGGATCAAAAAGTGTGATCGGTGCACAAAGAACATGTCCCTAACCGGTTCACATGACTGCAGCCTCTGGTATCTAGGTGCCGACCATGACCCAGAGCTTTTCCCTTGCTGCCCTACCTCCAGCAGGGAGATTGGCTATACTCCTTGGACCTAAAGGATGCTTATACCCACATCCTTATTCATCCCAGTCAAAGGCAGTATTTAAGGTTCACAGTCGGGGGCAACCACTACCTGCCGTTATCTATCCTGGAAGGTTGTTTTCCTTGTGGCGCTCACCTCTGCCCATAGAATCAGCAAGCTTCAGGCCTTGGTGGCTAAGCCACCTTAAACCAGGTTCTACAAGAATAGGGTTGTGCTTCGTACCCACCCTAAATTACTTCTGAAGGTGGTATTCGCCTTCCACCTCAACCAGGAAGTGGCCCTCCCCACCTTCTTTCCATGGCCCCCCCCACCTTCTTTCCATGGCCCCATGCCGACAAGGCAGCAGCCGTTCTCCATACTCTGGATTGTAAGAGGACCCTGTCCTTCTACTTGCAATGTATCCAGAGCCACTGCAAAGCTGCTCAGCTTCTCATTTCATACGACTCTGGTCAACTGGGGGAGACTGTTACCAAATGGGCCTGTCCACCTGGGTGGCGGACTGCATTGCTTTTGCCCACGATCAGGCTGGGCTCCTGTTGGAGCACCGGGTCACGGCGCAAAACGTCAGGGCTATGGCGACCTTGGTTGCAAGCCTGTGCTCTGTCCCTATGACAGACATCTGCCGGGCCACCACCTGGTCCTCAGTTCATACCTTTGCAGCTCACTACTGCCTGGAGAGGATGTCCCAACGGGACAACGCCTTCGGCCAGGCCATACTCCATGATCTGTTCAGGGTTTAGACAACTCCTATCCTCTAACCCTTCTTGTTCAGGCTACTGGAGCAATGGTTCTCCCTGGACACTGGGGTCCCTAGAGTCTCATCAGATTCGCTTGTGGCTGCTCACGGTTTGACCATGTTTTTTTTTTCTACAGGCTCTTGGTAGCCTATAGCTAGGGAGTCCCATATGTGAGGACTGACTTCCTGCTTGTTCCTGGAGAAAGTGTAGTTACTCACCTATAACAGGAGTTCTCCAGGGACAGCAGGAATTGGTCCTCACAACCCTCCCCTTGGAATTGCTTTACATTTTTGCCATCTTCTTTTGTCGGCTCTAGCTAGGTCATCTGAGTAAGATGGCACCCCTGGGCAGGAAGAGGACAGCGCATGTGTGGTGGCATCTCCAAAAGGTTTTCTTTGAAAGCTGGAGAGATGCTTCCGCAGGACTCTCGTGCCAAAGTCACTTATATGGGATCTGGGATTCATCCCAAACTTTACAAAATTGCACCTGGTCCCATTCCAGAGATTCTAATTCATCAGCGCACTTCTGGATATTTGGGCTCGAGCTTTCCTTCCACAGGATCGCTCTGCCTGTCATCAAGTTGGCCAACAACATAAAGGGGTCACAGTGCTGTGACAACTCGAGAAATACTGTGCCTTCTGGGGCACATGGCCTTCACTGTCCATGTCATCCCCTATGCCCACCTGCACATCTGGCAAGCGCAGTGGATTTTGTTGTCTCAATGGACCCAAACAACCAGGTGTCTCTGACAAGATCTGCATCACCCCTCCACTTGTAAATTCCCTTCATTGGTGTTGGTCACCTCAAAACCTGCTCGGAGGGTCACCTTTTCAAATGTCTCCACTTCGATGGCACCCTGACAACAGATGCTTCCAAACTCGGTTGGGAAGCACATCTAGACAGTCTCACCACACAGGGGCAGTGGACACAGCAGGAACTACATGCTCTCACAAATGCCCTTCAGGTTTTTCAACCCCAACTTTCAGGCAAACAGGTCTTAATCTGAGCAGATAACCAGTTGGCCATGTTCTGTGTGAACAAGCAGGGGTGAACGGGTTCCTATTCCCTCTGCCAGGAAGCCCTTCGTCTCGGAGTTTGCCCAGGAGATATTCCGCCCTGAGATGGATGCGGTGTGCAATAGAAAAAAAAACAATCCTCTTGCGGACAGACTTAGCTGTATCCTACATCCACACGAGTGGGCTTTAAATCAGGAAACAGCAACTTGGATCTTCCACATGGGTGAGACCCCCAGAATAGATCTGTTTGCCACCCAGGAGCATGCACAACTTCTCGCATAAGACCTCTTCTCTCCCTCGGAAGAAGCAGCCCACCAAGAAGCCGTTCTTCCAAAGAAAGGGGCTCCCCTTCCAGCATGCAGGGGAAGGGAGGAGCGCATGGCCACCGCAAGCCTAAAGGACCCAAGGCCTAACCACCAGCGACACCCCAGCCTGCTTGGCTTTAGACACCGACAGCATAGCCTCTTCACCACCCCCACCCCCCGGAAGCACCTCTGCCAGTGGGGGGGCACCTGTCCCTTTTCATCCCGCAGTGGGCGTCGATCACGTCGGACACCTGGATCCTCCAGGTGGTCCAAGACGGATATTGTCTTCACCTGGACAGGCTTCCTTCTCCCCAGCAGAACCTGCTCGGCTCCCCTCGCACCAGGCTTACTTGCAGCAGGAGCTATTCAACCTCCTCACCCAGAGGGTGGTCGAAGGTACCGTTGCACCTTCGAGGCCGTGGGTTCTACTCCCGCTACTTCCTCATTCCAAAAAAGATGGAGGGCCTACGCCCCATCCTCAACCTCCGGAACCTAAACAAGTTTCTGGTGCGGGGGGAGTTCAAAATGTTATCGCTTGGCATCCTGCTGCCCTTCCTTCAGCAGGGCGATTGGCTATAATCCTTGGATCTCAGGGATGCTTATGCCAACATCCTAATCCACCCCCAGCACAGGCAATACCTGCGCTTTAGGGTGCAGGGGGAACACTACCAATACAGGGTGCTTCCCTTCGGGCTTGCATCGTGGGTTTTCACAAAGTGCATCTCCGCGGCCGCCTCCCTCAGGCAGCAGGGCATACTCGTCTTCCCCTACCTCGACGACTGGCTCATCACGGGGACCTTGGCCGGTGAAGCCCACCTGGCAGCGTCATACACGATCCTTCTCCTCGAACACCTCGGCATCTTGGTCAACTACTCCAAGTCCCACCTTGAACCAGTGCAGATCTTGGCGTTCATCAGCGCACGCCTCGACATGGAGCGAGTGACCGCCTTCCTGCCCGCGGACCAGACAGACTGCCTTCAGGCCATGGCGGCCCAGGTCCAGAACAGGACCTGGATTATGGCACGGGCCATGCTGCGCCTCCTAGGACACATGGCCTCCGCCGTCCATGTGGTCCCCCCACGCCTGTATGCACATGTGGACAGCTTAGTGGTGCCTCAGAGACCCTATCCGTGTCTCCTGCAGTCTCCACAACTCCCTGGATTGGTGGTGGGACTCCCGAAGCCTCCTTCGGAGAATTCCCCTTCCAGACCCACAGCACGCGCTTGTCCTGACTACGGACATTTCCCTGCTGGGTTGGGGAGCCCACTGTGGCACATTGGTACACCCAGGGGCAGTGGTTGCCTGAGGAGTCTCAGCAACATATCACCAAGCTTCGGGTGGTCCGCTGGGTCCTGAGGGCTTTCGAGGGCTGCCTGAGTTGGATGTCGGTACTCATGCAGACCGACAACCGGGTAGCCATGTTCTACATAAACAAGGAGGGGGGAACAGGATCCCGCCTCCTCTGCCAGGAGGTGATCCTCCTTTGCGTTTCACTGGGGGATGACCCTACAAGCGGTCTACCTCCCAGGCCAGGAGAATGTCCTTGCGGACAAACTCAGCAGGATCCTCCGCCCACACGAGTGGCGCCTCGATCCGTAGGTCACTGACCTCTTGTTCTATCGGTGGGGGACCCCATCCATGGACCTATTCGCCCGCCCGGTGAATATGCAGCTTCCCCGCTTCTGTGGCCCGTTTCCAAACCCGAGCAGGGTGGCCTTGGATGGGTTCCTCTTAAGCTGGACCTCCGGGCTTCTTTACGCTTTCCCTCCCACTCCTCTTATTGCGAGGACCCTCCACAAAGTTCAGCGGGACAGAGCTTCAGTGATCCTCGTGGCTCCTTCGTGGCCTCGACAGCCTTGGTTTCCGCTCCAGCTCTTGTCTGTGCCTCCAGGCCCCCTGGACTGTGCCCCAGACCTGTTAACGCAGGAGGAGGGTTGGATGCTCCACCCGAAACTGGCCTCGCTGTCCCTTACAGCCTGGCGGCTGAACAGGTCTCCTTAGCTCTGCTGCATCTTCCGGAGGAGGTCGAGGAGGTGGTTCTTGTGTCGAAGGACTCGACTAGACGGGCATATGCCTTTAAGTGATGACACTTCTCAGTCTGGTGCTCTGAGCTCTAAATCGATTGTTCTCCTGCTCTACTCGGTGGGTTCTTCAGTATCTCCTCCACCTCTCAAAATCAGGGTTGAAATCCAATTCGGTCATGGTACCATCTGAGTGCCATTTCGGTGAACCACCTCCCCGTCGAGGGGAAACCCCTCTCGGGGCAGCCCTTCATGCGAGGCCTCTTTCCAAGCCTCTCATCCGGCTTCCCCTGGCAGAGTGGGACCGCAACGTGTGGTGCTCATGCAACTTACACAATCACCCTTTTTGCCAATGACAACGTGCTTGCTTCAGCACCTCTCCTGGAAGGTGGTCTTCCTGGTGGCTTTGACTTCAGCTGCCGAGTCAGCGAACTTCAGGCCCTTTTGGCTCCCTACACCAGATTTGATGGGAACAGAGTGGTCCTCCACACCCACCCCAAGTTCCTGCCGGAGATTGTCTCAGATTTCTGTCTCAATCAGGAGATAGTCTTACCAACTTTTTTCCCGAGACCTCATACCGACCAGGCCTCGGCAGTGCTACATACACTTGACTGCAAGAGGACTCTCGCCTTCTACCTCCAGCGCACCCAGACTCACTAAGTCTGGTCGGCTCTTTGGTGACTGCCCGCCCAAGCGATTGGGATCATAGGTAACAAACACACCCTCTCTATCTGGGTAGTGGACTGCATCGTTTTCGCCCAGGCGAAGGCGGGCACCCCGTTGGGTCGGAGAGTCACCGCACACGGCGTTTGGGCCAAGGCAGCTTCGGTAGCTTTGCTGCGCTCACTCTGCCATCTGCCGGGCTGCAACCTGGCCTTCAGCGAACACTCTTGCTGTGCACTACTGCCTTGAGAGGGTGTCCTGCCGGGACAGCGCCTTCGGCCAGGCTGTACTCCGTAATCTGTTCATGGTATAAGCAACTCCTGCCCTCCGACCCTTCTCGATGGCTACTGAGAGCTTCGCCCCGGGGACTTGAAGACTCTGGCTCCTTAAGGCATCGACTTCTGCTCATGGCTTTGCGGAGGCGTTTTTGGGTTATAGGTTCGGTAGCCTGTAGCTGGGGAGTCCCATAAGTGAGGACTGACTTTCTGCTTGTTCCTGGAGAAAGTGTAGTTACTCACCTGTAACAGGTGTTCTCCAGGGACAGCAGGAATCGGTCCTCACTACTCTCCCATCTTCCCTGAAGAGTTGCTATTTTTGTCTTTCTCTTGCCATCTGCTTAGTAGGGCTCTAGCTAGGGGACCTGACTGAGTAAGATGGCACCTTTGGGCGGGAAGAAGCAGTTAACCTCTTAAGTGTGTTCTAACAGTGCTTGTCTATGTCCCAGTGTGCATCTAATTGGGGAGTTGCCCTATAAAGCAAGAATGCTCACATGGGGTTGGGTGGGTGTTGGGGTGGATAGGGAGCGACCTAACACCTGATGAGGTCAGTGACTTCAAAGAGTTAGCTGTGAATGGGTAGCTAGAACAAAGACAGTGAACTCTGACACAGCCTTGCCCAGACCACAAGCAAACAAAAAAATTCCCCCTTTGCAGTGTAGAAAAAAGAATTAGCCTTTAAAAAAAATAAAACACCTAAACGCCTTTGAGAGCTTTAAGGCAGACTATTATCTTGCTTTGCAATGGAGTCCATCAGGAATGCCAGTACCTGAAAGGCCCTTTGGTCTAATAGGCTGTAAGTCTGCTTCACAGCGGTGACTACACCCATGACCATCCCGGCGGAGGGAGGTTCTGTGTGTATGGAAATCTTGGTTGGAAGGCTTACAAAAGACCTGAGTGTCTGCTTTTGGCTTTTCAGCAGTGCTGTGGGCACTCTGGGAAACTGACCCTAGGATGAGGACTCCACCCTTTGCGGATGGCCTGGTGGCTTTGGCCACAGGCTAATGCCCCTTACCCTCAAAGTTGTGGATGTGTTCAGAATAGCTGGCTGAGTGGAGAGGGGTTGAAAATTTAGTCCAGTTTCTTTCCAGAGGTAAGGGGGCTACTGCTAGTTAATGCTGGTGCAGTGTCTCTCCCAGATCCATGGTGGTGGTGATATTGGCCAGTTGCTAGTACTGGCTTTATTCCAAGGCAGAGCAGTTCCCCTTAAGGGTCACTTTATCTTTGAGCAGAGGAGCTAGCTCATGGAGACTCCTGGAAGACTAGCAGAGAAGGTTTAAGGGACATTCTAAGGCTGTATGTAAAGCCTTGGAGCTGCCCTCAGAAGAGAATGAGCCCTTTGGGTCCTACATTGAAGTAGGGGACAGTCCTTATCCACTATCTAGTGGACTCTAGTTGCCTTCGTGGAGCCTTTGGGAGCCTGTAATGATTGTAAGCTGGTGGTCCCTCCAAAGGTCCAGCTGATTGGATTATAACTTGGTCTCTTCCTTCTGAGCGTTCAACTAGTAGGTTTCAGGGTCTGTAGGTGAGAGAGGAGTTTAACTCCTTCGAGTCACCTGTCCTTGGTCCCTTGAGTGCCAGACTAGGACTTCTGATGTGTGCATTAGGTGAATTACAGCAGTGCTTGTAAGGTCTCTATCTTCCTGAGGCTATCTGCTCAGGTGAAGGATGTTGGGGGGATGCTCTTTAGTGCCTCCAGCAGTGATAGGTTGGTTCTTCTATCCCTTATATAGTGGGGCCAGAGATGTTCTGATACTTGTGGATCCATGAAGGAAAGTTTGGCTCGTCCTGGGGCCAGTGATCTTCAAACTCCATGTCTCATCTTCATATGGGCTCTTTGTTTCTGACATGGCATCGGTCAGATAGGGCATACCTCCTGGAATTCATTGTGGTGTTTGTTGTTTTCCAGGGTGAATAACATCATCTGTTTTTCCATGTCTGCATCCTGTGACTCCTAGGTCTAAGGCCTCACGTAGACATGTCTACCCATACTTTTGCCAAAGTGATTGGGGAGGGTAGGAGCACATCTCTACATGCAGAGGACCCAGTTGCTCATGCCTGCACTTTGGGTGTGTGTTTTTTGGTTGTCCAAAGCTGATACAGGCCATGGACGCTCTGCCTGAAAAGACTGCTGTTGGGAAGAAGCTGTCCTGAGAACAATTAGATTCTATCCCACCTTTTTGCGCTCCTGAGGCTCTGTCTTACTCTCCTGAGTTGACTCCCCTCACGAGAGGGTAGTTTGACTCAGGGCAGGCAATTCTCAATCACCTTTGTGTACTTAAGTCTCCTCTGACCCTCTGAGGCAGAGCATCAGCCTTGGGGGTGGATTCTGGTCTAGAGTGCATTTGCACTAGATTTAAAGGCATTGCCTAATCTTTTACCTGTTTTACAGACTCTTCCTCTTCCCCCAAGAGATCAAGGGGCAGTTGTGATTCAACCTCATGAAGGTGTGGGAGGCACCTTAGATGCTTGTCAGTTGGGATTCCATTCAGAAAGCCTGGAGGTGTGAGACCTGGTCCAGTTAGCCCAGGGACTCTGTCCCCACTTAGGGCCCCTGGGGTTCTTTCACCTGGAGGCCAGAGCAATCACATTGACCCAGGGGAGGTTCATGCCTCCCTGAATGGACTATGAGAACATTCAGTCTGCTGCTTCCATTAAAGTCTTCTGCTGTAGCAGAGCTCGTGGATCTGAAGCCGTTCTCATGGCCATAGGGCTGGGCTGTTATGTGGAGGAGCACCCGATTGCCCTAGCTGCAGTATATATTACAATCTGTGTTTAGCATGTGGTCCAACTGTTGGTGTTAGTGGGTCCAGGAAAAGCGAGTTTAGCCCTCCCATGTGCAATCTTGTAGTAGGAAGATTTTGTCTTCCAGTATTCCATGTATTGGCCACTCCCAGCTGATTGCAGAGCTATTTTAGATGCAGAGATTCTGTGGATGGCGGACTGGGTGGCCCTTCCTTTCGAGTGGCCTAGGAAAGGGATGCTTTGTGGCTGCTTCCCTGGATGAGCAGTCTTCTACACAGACTATTGGCCCATCTGTCCTAGTGATCCTAAGGGCCCTGGCTTGAACTCGTGCAGTGTGTTAGATGTAGATGCTTGGGCCAAACAGGGTGGCTTTTCTCTTCCTCCTCAAGATACAGGCCAACAGGAGAAACATATATCGGTGCCTCCTAGAAGGACATTTCGTGGTGCTTTCTTGCTTAGGGCCTGGCCTTTGTGGGCGCATGCTGGTCTGTTTGAGCTGCTTGGTAACCTCCCTGTTTTAGACCTGGTAAGTTTCTGTGCCCTTAACACATATTAGAGCCTTTTAGTAGTTGGACCTGAACTATGGCGTGGCCCTTAACTCACAGGCTTTGAGTGACACCTCCAAGGGATTCTTTGGGAGGTATTTCAGCGCAGCCTCCTTCAGCAGAGGTGAAGCAGTTCTGTTTGCCTGAGTGTCTTTTTGGGTCTCAGTGGGCTCCAGTGGTAGAGGGCCCTGGAAGGATCCTTCTTTGGGTCCATGTGTAAGGTCTCCCTGGTAGGTTGGCTCCTTATAATGCATTTTGGGGGACTCTAGCGTTTGCCATATGGTGTCCGTGTTGCAGCCCTTGACTTAGAGTATACCTTTCTGGTTCTTGGGATGGCTCCTTTTACTGTGAAACCTTTGCCATTCTCAAGGAGGCTGCCCCTCCTTTCTCATCCTGACTGAATTGTGGTCTTGCCTTCTTTGCTAGAGAAGGATCTTCAAATGTATTCCTTGCCACATCTGGTGGACAGACAGGGTGTTGCCTGCTTGAATTCATTGAAGTTCCTCATTCTTCCCACTGATTGGACCACCTTTGTCCTCGGCAGTTTGAGGGAAGTGCTGACAGGTCAAATCCTCTGTTCCTTATTGTTCCTCCAGTGCAGTCCTCAACCTCTGGGTTGTCAAC
This sequence comes from Ichthyophis bannanicus, assembly GCA_033557465.1. Classification (NCBI taxonomy): domain Eukaryota; kingdom Metazoa; phylum Chordata; class Amphibia; order Gymnophiona; family Ichthyophiidae; genus Ichthyophis; species Ichthyophis bannanicus. The sequence goes on along the minus strand of CM066049.1, from coordinate 108,024,377 downwards.
CTTCACCTGCAGCTAGGAGACTGGCATGTCAAAATCATGACATCACTGGATATAGGCGGCTGCTCTCGCTCCACCTCCCCAGTGTGACCAGTCTCCTTGCAGCAGGAGGAAGTTGTGAGCCTCTTCTGGGGCTCACTAGAGGAACAGATAAGGAGCGATATAGGCTAGGGTAGCTACTTTAATTTTAGGCTGATGCTGTGGGTTCTGTCTCTTTAAAAAAAACAAAAAACAACCATAAACACCAATAGGTAGAGCCCTTATCAAAGGGGGAAGATTTCTCACATAGGGGAGGTGGGAGACAGGTTTTGGCGGCTCTTACACCTTCCCTGTCAGTGTTCAGGTTGTCTTGATTACCTGAGTGCCTTCCCAGGGACCGACGGATCTCTCACCCAGGACTTTCGGGTGAGAGCCCTCCCTCAGGTCAGTGACTTCTCCGAGATCCGCACTCCCGAGCCCGGCTGGTGCAGTGCCAGCTGAGAGGAGCTGAGCTTAGCGGTACTCCCTGCAGGCTCGCGGTGGTGTAACCGAGCCGAATTGGAGGGCCGGGAGGCAGCATTACCCCAGCGTAGACCTGTCCGGTAAGCCAGTAACCGGTTCAGGCGGCGTCTGGTGCGTGCGAGTCGGGGCTTTATCTTCTGCTGTTCCAGCCGGTCTGCTGGGTTCTTTCGCGCCTTTTTTTCTCCCCTCCGGGTACTGCGGCGGCCATTTTGAACGGGGCAGGGAGCCGCGTTTTTGACTGCGCTCTTACTGATGTTGCTCCGAGGGGACAGTGGTGCCGTTTAGTTCCTTTTTTTTTCTTTCCTTGCTTTTTCCTTTATTTCTTTGATTTGGGAGATTCTTTCTCTTCGCGTTGAAGGCTTTTCTTCTGGCGTTTCTGCCTCCGGTCTGGGGGGCGGGACTGTGCTCTTCGGTTGGACCGGGTGCAGGACAGGATTTGGGAGCCTAAGCTTACTGCCTTTCTTACCCCTTATTTGTGAGGCTTTGGTTGGGGTTAACATTCATACCTAACTACATAAGGTGCCAAATAAAAAAAAAACAGAAACAGGTACCGGGACGTATTAGCGGTTATAACCACCCGACCGCAGTGTGTGGTTTGCGGCACTCGGAGGGGAACGGTAGCGGACTCCGGGGTTTGCCGCGGCTGTGCATCCCTCTCGTCCTCTGTGGAACAGCAGATGGACCTTAAGGAGCCCTCTGAGCTGCATGTGACCCCGCAATTGGCAGGGGGGGTTCCTTTGCAGAGTTCGGAGCCCAGTCCCGCAGTTGAGGACGCGGGGGGGCCGTTGGATTTGCTCCTGAGTACTCAGCCGACGGATCTTGGGGATTTCTCCCTGGATTTTGTATTGTTGATGCACCAAGCCTTTTGCCTGCGCCGTCAAGGTAGGCTGCCGTCTACGCTACCACCCTTCCTCCCACCACCACACCTCGAAGGGCCGGAGCTGGGGGCGAGGGTCCCTCCGCACCTAAAAAGGCGAAAACGTCGTGGGAGACGGACGGTGAACGGCTAGACGTCGAGGATGCTGACTGGCAGCCTGAGGAGGGGTTGGAGGATCTCGAAGACGGTGAGATTCCCGAACCCGAAGATCAAGCCAAGATCATCCGGGTCTTCCGTAGGGAAGAGCTGACGGCCCTGATTACGGAGTCTATGCAGATCTTAAACCTACAGATGCCGGCCGCTGCTGAGGAGGAGCTTGAAGATCCGGTGATCCAAGCAGTGCGCTGTACGCAGGTGGTGTTTCCTGTGCATAGAGTAGTTGACAAAATGATTCAAGACGAATGGGATCAGCCGGAAGCGGGGCTCAGAGGTATTCGGACCATGAATCGGCTCTATCCGCTGGCTGATAAGGATAGGTTCCGTGCCCCACGGGTGGACGCGGTGGTATCAGCTGTCACTAAAAAGACCACTATTCCGGTAGAGGGCAGTGCTGCCTTAAAGGATACTCAGGACCGGAAGGTTGACGGGTTACTGAAGCAGGTTTTTGAAGCGGATGCTATATCCTTGCAGGCCTCCATCTGTGGTGCATGGGTAGCCCGGGCGTGTTTGCGCTGGGTTCAGCGTTTACGCCAGTCTCCGCATTTGGCTCCTGAGGAGCTGCGGGAGCTCGGCAGGCTGGAGTCTGGTACTGCATACTTGGCGGATGTCCATTATGATTTGATCAGGGCTTTAGCTAATAGTACGGCTTCGGTGGTAGCCGCCTGTAGGTCAGTCTGGTTGCGCAACTGGGCGGCGGACGGTTCTTCTAAGTCCCGGTTGAGTAAACTCCCATTTTGGGGGAGATTGCTCTTTGAAGAAGATCCCGATAAATTGGTGAAGGATCTCAGAGTCCAAAGCTGGTAGGCTCCCGGAGGATAGACCAAAACAGAGTAAGGGTCCGCAAAATTTTCGTGGCCAGTTTCGGGACGTTCGTAGGTTTCGTACTTCTCGGTACAGTGGCTACCAGAGGGGCTGCTTTTCGGCACGTGCCCAGGGGTTTCGGGGGTTTCGAGTAGCCAATAGGGGTTTCTCCTCGACTGCCCCTCCAGCAGCCCGCAAGTCGCAATGAGATGAGGTGGGTCCTCGCAGAGGAACCTTCCATAGGCGGGAGGCTTCGGGAGTTTCTCTCTGCTTGGGCCCACATCACTTCCGATCAGTGGGTGTTGGAAATAGTTTGAGAGGGTTACGCGCTGGAGTTCGCGCGGCCCATGCGAGATTCCTTTGTACTGTCCCCCTGTCGGGGCTGCAGGAAGACCCTGGAAGTCCGCAACACTTTAGAACGCCTGCTGCGCTGGGGCGCGGTCGTAGAGGTTCCGGAGGTGGAACGCGGACTGGGTCGTTACTCTATTTATTTCGTGGTGCCAAAGAAGGGCGGAGCATTGCGGCTCATTTTGGATCTCAAAGGCGTCAACCGCTGTTTGCGGGTCCCTCATTTCCGTATGGAAACCTTGTGATCCGTCATTGTGGCGGTCCGTCAGGGCGAGTTCCTCATGTCGCTCGACCTGACGGAGGCGTACTTACACATCACGATTCGTCCGCATCAAAAGTTTTTGCGGTTCACTCTACCTTGGGGTCACTATCAATTTCAAGCCTTGCCCTTTGGGCTCGCCACAGCACCCCGCACATTCACCAAAATTATGGTGGTGGTAGCGGCGGCGTTGCGCAAAGAAGGCATTCTGGTGCATCCCTATCTCGACGATTGGTTGATTCGAGCCAAATCCGAAGCGGAAAGCAGGCAGGTGACAAACAGGGTGGTCGGGTTTCTGCAGAGTCTCGGTTGGGTAGTCAACCCGACCAAGAGTTGTCTGGAGCCCTCTCAGGTGCTGGAGTATCTGGGGGTCCGGTTCGACACGAGGCAGGGGCAGGTCGTCTTGCCGTTCAAGAGAGCTCAGACTCTGCGGAGTATGGTGCGCAAGTTCAGGGTCACTCCTTCACCGTCGGCATGGGACTACCTTCGGGTGCTAGGGATGATGGCGGCGACCTTAGAGGCGGTTCCTTGGGCCCAGTTCCATATGCGTCCGCTACAGAGAGCGCTACTTCGTCGCTGGTCTCATCAGTTGGATTCCCTGGGCCGACGGTTGCCGGTTCCGTCCAAAGTCAAAAAGTCCCTGTGGTGGTGGCTGCAGCTGCCGTCTCTGGAGGCCGGGATGCCGCTGGAACCTCCGGAGTGGCATCCGATGGTCTGGGGGGCCCACTGCGAGGGCCGGTTTGCGCAGGGTCGTTGGTCTCCTCTGGAGGTTTCCTGGTCGATCAATCGCCTGGAACTTCGAGCGGTGGCTCGGGCGCTTCTCGCGTTCGAGCAGTTCGTGATGGGTCGGTCGGTTCGGGTTCTATCCGACAACTCGGTGACGGTCGCCTACATCAATCGCCAGGGCGGCACCGGAAGTGCAGCGATGGAAGAAGAAGCGGATCTCCTCTTCTCTTGGATAGAAGGTCGCTTATCGGCGATTTCGGCGGTGCACATCGCGGGGAGAGACAACGTGCAGGCCGATTTTTCTCAGCCGGGTTCAAGTGGATGCAGGGGAGTGGGAGCTGCATCCGGACGTGTTCGATCAGATCGTCCTTCGTTGGGGGACGCCCATAATGGATTTGATGGCGACCTTTCACTCTGCGAAGGCCAATCGGTTTTACAACAGGAGATGGGAGAGAATGTCCGAGGGCATAGACGCCCTGTTGCAGCGATGGCCGGTGTCGTGTCTTAAGAACATAAGATATGCCATACTGGGTCAGACCAAGGTCCATCAAGCCCAGTATTCTGTTTCCAACAGTGGACAATCTAGGTCATATGTACCTAGCAGTTTCCCCAAGAGACACAAGTTCCACAATGCTTGTACTGGGTCAAGCATTGATATCTTCGGTCACTTCTTAATAATGGTTTATGGACCTTTCCTCCAGGATCTTGTCCAAACCTTTTTTAAACCCAGCTACACTAACAGCCTTTACTACATCCTCCGGTAACAAATTCCAGAGTTTGATTACACGTTGAGTGAAAAAATATTTTCTTTTATTAGTCTTAAATAGTTTACCCTGTAGCTTCATTGCATGTCCCCTAGTCTTTCTATATTCTGATAAGGTAAACAATCGCTCTACGTTTACCCGTTCCACTCTGTTCATTAATTTATAGACTTCTATCATATCTCCCCTCAGCCGTCTCTTTTCCAGGTTAAAGAGCCCTAACCTTTTTAGCCTTTCTTCATAGGAGTATCCTTCCATCCCCTTTACCATTTTGGTGGCTCTTCTCTGTACCTTTTCTAAAATCGCTATATCCTTTTTAAGATACGGCGACCAGAATTGCACACAATATTCAAGGTGCGGTCTCACCATGGAACGATATAGAGGCATTATAATATCTTTTGTTTTATTTTCCATTCCTTTCCTTATCATACCTAGCATTCTATTTGCTCTCTTGGCCGCCGCTGCACACTGGGCTGAAGGTTTTAACATGGTATCCACAATGACGCCTAAATCTTTTTCCTGGGTGGTGGTTCCTAATGCGGAACCTTGCATCGTGTGACCATAGTTTGGGTTGTTCTTCCCTAGGTGCATAACCTTGCACTTGTCCACATTAAATTTCATCTGCCATTTTGATGCCCAGTCTTCCAATTTATCAAGATCCTCTTGCAATTTTTCCCAATCCTCTTGGGTTTTAACAACTTTAAATAGTTTTGTGTCATCTGCAAATTTGATAACCTCACTCGTTATTCCACTTTCCAGGTCATTTATGAATATGTCAAAAAGCAGCGGACCCAGCACAGATCCCTGGGGTACACCACTATTCACCTTTCTCCATTGGGAAAATTGGCCATTTAGCCCTACCCTCTGCTTTCTATCTTTTAACCAGTTCCTGATCCACAATAGTACACTGCCTCCTATCCCATGACTCTTTAGTTTCGCCAAAAGTCTCTGATGAGGGACCTTGTCAAAGGCTTTCTGAAAGTCCATATACACAATATCAACCGACTCACCTTTGTCCACCTGTTTATTCACTCCTTCAAAAAAACATAACAGATTAGTAAGACAAGATCTTCCTTGTCTAAAGCCATGTTGGCTGTCTCCGATTAGGTTGTGACCAATGTTCCCTCTAATTTTCTGTAGGCTGTGTGCGCATAAAACATCAGCTGTGCAGCTTTTGAAGGCAGGTCAAATTTTTGTGCGCCACATAACGACACTCGGAGTTATATACTTTAAAATTTGACTACATGTCAGAATACAGTATGTACACCACATTTATTGCACTAGAAAATATTGTAGAACTTGTGAAAACTGTAAATGCACAACAACTTTTAAATTTTAAGACATCTGAGTTGTTTTCTATCAGAATCAGAACCGTAATTTTTGTGCGCTCTGTTGTAAAGTATGTGCGCTCGCTCGGCGAGGTGTGTGCGCGCGCACACGCGCACAGCTTAGAGGGAACAGTGGTTGTGACTATCTACATGCTGAGTAATTTTATTCTTTATGATGGTTTCTACCATTTTTCCCGGTACTGACGTTAGGCTCACCGGTCTGTAGTTTCCCGGATCACCCCTGGAACCCTTTTTAAAAATTGGTGTTACATTGGCGATCCTCCAATCTTCAGGTATTAGAGATGATTTTAATGTTTTCTCCGTGGGCCTTGATAGGCCGCATGATTCAAAGGGTCGGAGCTCATCCAGGAAGGGTGCTGCTGGTAGCTCCCGACTGGCCGCAGCACCCTTGGTATGCTGATCTGGTACGTCTTCTGGACGGGCAGCCGTGGCGGTTGCCGGAGAGGGCGGATCTGTTGAGGCAAGGTCCCCTCTTCATGCCGCAGGTGGATCGGTTCTCGCTTACGGTCTGGCCATTGAAAGGGCTCAGCTGAAGAAAAAGGGCTATTCGCCTTCGGTTGTGGATACATTGCTCAGAGCCAGGAAACAGTCTACGTCTTTGGCCTATGTGCGCGTTTGGCGTATATTTGAAGATTGGTGTTCGCGGCGGTGGATTCGGGCTGCGACTGCCTCTATCCCGGTGGTTCTCAATTTTCTTCAGGATGGCTTTGATAAAGGACTTAAGGCCAGCTCATTGCGGGTTCAGCTGGCGGCCCTCTCTTGTTATCGAGGCAAGGTACAGGGGGTGGCTCTCGGGGCTCACTCTGATGTTTTGCGGTTTCTCAGGGCGGTCTCCCGGCTGCGACCGTCGTGCAGGGTGGTGGTGCCGCCTTGGGATCTCAATCTCGTGCTGAAAGCCTTGACCGCTTCTCCCTTTGAGCCGTTGAGTCAAGCGTCGGTGAAGGATTTGACCTTGAAAGTGGTTTTCCTAGTGGCTATATGTTCTGCCCGACGCATTTCCGAGCTGCAGGGCTTGTCATGCAGGGATCCTTTCCTGTCTTTTTCTAAGGAGAAAGTTGTCTTGTGGCCCGTTCCATCCTTTTTGCCTAAGGTGGTGTCGTCCTTCCACTTGAATCAGGCGGTTACCTTGCCGGTGTTGGGGTCGCTAGGCGGTTCGGATCAGGATCGCTGTTTGCACCGGTTGGATGTGAAAAGGGTGTTACGGCGTTATCTGAAGGTGACTCAGCCATTTTGTATGTCGGATCGGCTCTTTGTGTTTGGTGGTGTTCGCAAAGGGGAGGCGGCTGCTAAGGCCTCTATTGCCAGATGGATCCGAGAGGCGATTGCGTCCGCTTACATGCTTCAGGGACGGTCCGTGCCCGTCGGTTTCCGAGCTCATTCTACGAGAGCTCAAGTGATTTCCTGGGCGGAGCACAGCTTGGTGCCCCCAGGGGAAATTTGTAGGGCGGCGACTTGGTCGTCCTTGCATACCTTCAGTAGGCATTACCGTCTTGACATGGCGGCGGCCAATGATGCTTGTTTCGGTTCGGCGGTTTTACGTGCCGGATGGAAAGGTCCCGCCCCATGATTACTGCTCTGGTACATCCCAGAGGTTGAGAACTGCACTGGAGGAACGATAAGGAAATGATAATTACACTTACCTGGTAATTGTAGTTCCTTTAGTGACGACAGTGCAGTCCTCAGTCCCGCCCGGAGTTCTTTCAGGTTCAGCTCAGCATTCGTGTCAAGTGGAGACGACTTCCAGGTAGGTCTCCTGTCAGTCGTTTTCAGTTCCCTCGGCTTTCCGAGTATCAGTATCTGCGTCTGCGTACCGCAGGGAAGGTTTAAGACCGCCTTACCTAGGTTGGTCAGTGTTCAGTTTAGTTAATCATGTTTATTGTAGCTACTTATTTGTTGCTCTCTTGAGTCTGCTTTGTTAATAGTTCACACTGGGGAGGTGGAGCGAGAGCAGCAGCCTATATCCAGTGATGTCATGATTTTGACATGCCAGTCTCCTAGCTGCAGGTGAAGGTTGACAACCCAGAGGTTGAGGACTGCACTGTCGTCACTAAAGGAACTACAATTACCAGGTAAGTGTAATTATCATTTTGTTCATCCCTGGAGACTGTTAGGGGCAGAGTGCATCCTGCCTGTTAAGCACATTCAGTTGTCAGTCTTAGTTCACTCCATGAAATGTAAATCTTTTGGATGGAGTAGTCTTGTGTGTCCTCGGAGGACGATTTTAAGGCTTCCTGGCCTTTATTGATCGCCTTGAGGCCCACTTGTGAACGTTATTCAGAAGACTTCTTCGATAGGATAGTCTGTCTTGAATGTTTTCCTCTCACTATTGGGTCCTGACTGCTTGGGTGCATCCCGCTCATCTAGACTGTTTTTGCAAGATAAGGAAAGAGATTTTAATCATACCTAATGTCTTTTCCTTGAATCTTGCTAGACCAGTTCAAGACCTCCCCTAGAAAGCTGCTTTTGCAAGTTGGAAAGCCTGCTATCGTTTGGTCAGATTACCAATGTCCTCTACCTGGGAGTCTCTGCAAGTTTAGGGGGTTTCGGTTGCCATGGAAGGTCTGGTCATCCTTGTGGTCTAGCTTCAGTTTCCTCATAGTAAGAATCAAGTACTTACTCACGTTCCTCATGATCATTTGTGTTTGTTAACGTTATCTGAGATTAGTGAGTTTTTCAGTTTGGTTCACTGTTTGGAAGATGTTGGCATTATACAGGGTGAGCCAGTCAAACCTGCATTTTTGAAATGACTGTAAAAAAATAAACGGATGGATATGTCAAAATTTTATTGTTACTATCTTAATGTACATTAAAAAGCATTTAAGAAACAACATTCACTGTTTAAAAATAACGCCAGTAAGATGGTGTCCTTCCCGATTGAGACATTCTTGTAGGCGATTTCTGAAACTGCCCATCACATCACGGAGCATACGCTGAGGAATTCTCTCGATTTCCAACCGGATTCTCCTCTTGAGTTCCCCAAGCGTTGGAGGTCATTGTTCAAAGACTTTACTCTTCAGGTACCCCCACAAGAAAAAAATCGCACACTGTGAGGTCGGGCGATCGGGGAGGCCAAGAAATTGCTCCATTTCGGGATATCACCCGATTTGGAAAAACATTGTTGAGAACATTCATGCTCACACGGGCTGTATGACTTGTGGCACCGTCTTGCTGGAATAAGGTTTCATTGTTCATTCCATGTTGACGAAGCTGAGGAATGAAGAATGAATGCAACATTTCCGAATAGCGTTGTGCATTCACAGTAACTGCTTGCTCCCTGTCATTTTCAAAAACATACGGGCCTATGATTCCCAATGAGGACATTGCGCACTAAACTGTTACCTTGCTTGAATGGAGTGGTTTTTGATGGAGTTGTTGAGGGTTTTCATCACTCCAATATCTGAAATTTTGTTTATTCACAAAACCGGAGAGATGGAAATGTGCCTCATCGCTCATCCACAGGTTGTGAACAAGGTCCTCGTTTTCATCAAACATGTCCAACAACGTTTGACAAAAACGCCGTCGAGCTGCAAAATCGTTTTCATTCATAGCCTGAACAACCTGAATTTTGTACGGGTGATGGTGTAAATCTAACCTCAAGATTCTTCGGACGCTCGTGTTTGCCATGCCAAGCGCAGCACTCTGTCGACGCGCCGATCTCCGAGGGCTTCTTTCCACAGCAACTCTCACGCGGTCAATATTCGCGGGAGTTCGCACTGATCTTGCACTGCCACCCCTTCTGCTTCTCGTTTCACCAATTGCTTCAAAGTTTGTCACCCATAATTTGATTGAATTAACAGACGGCACTGGCTTATTTCGATTAATTTGAAAATTCGTCCGGAAACGACGCAGAGCGGCTGCATAACTACCACTTTGGTAAAACGCTTTCACAGCGAATGAACGTTGTTGTTTAGACCATTGCTCCATGGCGACTGAAATGCTTAGTTGTGGGGGACACAATGGTAACCTTGCTAACTTGCTCCGCCCACTTTCACGGCTCTCCCGCCCTTTTCAAAAATGCAGGTTTGACTGGCTCACCCTTTACTAGAGGATATACCAAGTGATGACATTACTGAAAGTTTCTCAAGTCTGCCAACTCCTGCTGGCTAGGGAGCATAATCTACTATCTAGACTGTTGTAGCAGGATTTAAGGAAAGATGATTATCGGGTATTAGAATCTTCCCTCCTTTCAACCAATCTTTCTAGTAATATTATATAGACTAGGGTTCCTCACTGAGGGCTGAAAATGTTTGTGTTTTCAGGATATCCAAAATGAATATTCATGTGATATACTTGCATACATAACAGGAAGATCCTTCATTATTAGGTATCAGTGTTGCACGCCACCATTAGAAAGCAAAAGGGATATGCTAGTGCTGCAATCATTGCAAAGGGGACAATGGACCAGCACCGCTGATATCTGCGGTAAAATAACTGTTCCCAGGCCCCTGTTTTAGCTTTTCCATCCATGAAGATTCAGTAAGAGTGCTTCTTTGCTACTCTCCCTCTCTTTTTTTTTTTTTTGGTGTGTTCTTCCTTCTGTGGTTGGAATGATGGATCCTAGTGGTGGTGAGACTCACTGGTCCCATATAGTTCTGGGTGCAAAGGGAAGACTTTCGAGGGAGAGGTTGCAGCAGGTAAAAGGTGCTGCTCATCCAGCTCCTGCTGACAGGAATTGCCTTAAAACAGAGTTGAACAATTTACCCAGCACTGCTGCTTTAAATACAGCTATCACAAAGAATCCTTTACTAACAAATCTTATCCAGGCTTACCAAGGGAAATGGACTTGCACTTCAGCCAGACAGTACAAGCGTTCTAGAACAGTGCTGTGCTACCACCTTTGGGCTGTTTTATTCCACTTCAGTAGGTCCTAGGATTTGGCACTCCTGGGCCAGGATGAAAGGCCTAATGAAGCACTCCACAGCTGCTGTTAGAAGTTTGAGCTGCTGAAATTTTAGTTTGTTGAAGCCCCCCCCCCCCCCCCCCTTTCCAAAAAAATTGTATTGTCTAACTTTGGACAGGATGTCTCGAGGTTTTCATGTAGATTGCAGCATATATAAAATATACCATTTATCAGTGTTCAGAGATGGTGTCTAGCTCATATTGATCTTTGACTTAAAACTTGGAAATTCATGAATGAAAGGTACTCATGAAATATTTAAAAGCAACCAATTAATAACTGACAAACACTGATTTTTCTATTGGTTAAATGTTCAATTCATCTTTCTGTGATGTCAAAAATTATTTTTTTCATCAATGTGGTTCTTCTGCTCTGACCCTGTACATCTCTGAGAATCTGTCCAGGCTTCACTTTAGGCCCAGCAAGGAGTTCAAAAGATTTATTAATAAGGAGAAGCAAATGTCTACATGTAATTTCTAATTCTAGGTTCCATCTTAAATAAGTTACCAGGTGTTCTTTCCAGTAAGTGGAGAGCACCAAATGTTAACACCAATTTCTGTTCTGTTCTGTCCCTTTTCAACTTAAATATGTAAAATCACATACAACTGATAATAAAAATAACTTAAATTAATTGGTGTGTGGTCCTTCTCATTTTTTAGAAAGAGAGTTGGGCAAGTAGTTGCTCCAGCAAAACAGCCCATTTATTCCCTCCTGCTGCCTTGGCCCTCTGAGAACTGAGGGAGGAATGACTGCCTAAATAAATTTTAGTTGGAGGTGAGGAAATTAAAGGTGGGGAAGAGGGGAAGATATTAGCCACAGTTTTAAACATACACAATCCGTCTTACAAATACACAAAGCAACTTCTTGCATAAAGAACCACCCATAATTCCTGTCTTTCACTCACACACAAAAGCTACAACTTTCTTTTGCATACACGCATATTTGAAACATTGAGAAGTTGTGTACTCCATAGAGTGTACCTTTCTGATGTTACTTTTGTGTTCTGTCTAGATTACCAAATTCCACAAAATAGCTTACTATTACAGGAATAAGTCATACACATGTTTAGCATTATATAGTTCCTAGATGTAATAGGTAGTCTGTTACAAGAAAGCTAGAATGATCACAGTATAGTCGGTCAATTCACATAAGCTCATGTTTCACTGATTTATTATCTGAGCAGTGAATGAGCAGTATCCTTTGTTGCTTTATCTCACGCTGACTACATGAAAACCTTGTGATTTTAGTATTGCTTTGCAAACTGAAACCCCAGCAGCTCAACTTGTGTTGATATTTTTGCTTCTGTGAGTCTACTGATTTTGCTTTTGTTTTGTTTGTTTTTTACTTTGGTTTTCAACTAACTTTATTGAATCTGACTCCCCTGTGTGCACGGTTGATACCTTGTCTCTTCTAAGGAGAAACAACTAATGTTGTTTAAAGTAATACAAACCAGCTTTTATACTTTAAATGCCCTCCTGTTTCCAATTCCTTTTAGTGGTATCCTGGCTTCTGACATGCTTTGGGTTTTATAATCGTAATGGTTATTTTTTTTTGTTTTTTAATTGCCTCCACAATTGCCTTTTGTTTCCAAGAGATAACTCTGCTACTTAAATTTAGGCATTCTCTGTTAAGCTCCCAAGATTTGTTTTTGAAAGGCAAAGAAAATTCTCTTATACTTTTTTCCCCTCTTCCCCATATTTTTATTCAGGATTTTAAACAGTTTGAACCTAATGACTTTTATATGAAGAACACTACATGGGATGATGTAGGTTTATGGGACCCTTCGCTTACAAAAAATCAGGTTTGGAAGATTACTACTTTGATTTAACAACTCCTGTTTTTGGGTGTGGTAACTTACGGAAATGTGTTTAATATTTGAAGTGTAGCAGTTTCTTCTAATGTTTTATGGTCTTTGAAAAATGTTTCTCCAAAGATGTTTACAGTAGTTTAGAATGTGCTAAATCTGAAAATGAGGAAAATGCAGTGTACAGCATGCAATAAGTTAATACGCATGCTGGAAAATTAGTTTTGTGTGTGTTAATTTTACACTGAGCCTGATGGTCTTGCCTCTCTTTTTACAGGACTATCGTACAAAACCATTCTGTTGCAGTGCTTGTCCATTTTCTTCAAAGTTCTTTTCTGCCTACAAAAGTCACTTCCGGAATGTTCATAATGAAGATTTTGAAAATCGAATCCTTCTAAATTGTCCCTACTGTACATTTAACGGGGACAAAAAGACTTTGGAAATGCACATTAAAATATTTCATGCTCCAAATGTTGCTGCACAGAGTGGAGTTATGGGCACTTTTAAAGATAAAAACAAACATGACAGCCTTAAACCTAAACAGGCTGACAGTGTAGAGCAAGCTGTGTATTACTGTAAGAAGTGCACTTACCGAGACCCACTCTATGAAATAGTTAGAAAGCACATTTACAGGGAACATTTTCAGCATGTTGCAGCACCTTATGTAGCAAAGGCAGGTGAAAAATCTCTCAATGGTGCAGTTTCTTTAAGTTCGAACCCTCGGGATGATAACAGTATTCACTGTAAAAGATGCCTTTTTATGCCGAAGTCATATGAAGCTTTAGTGCAGCATGTTATTGAAGACCATGAACGCATAGGATATCAGGTAACGGCAATGATAGGGCATACAAATGTTGTGGTTCCAAGGTCAAAACCACTGATGTTAATAGCTCCGAAACCACAAGAGAAGAAGTCGCTAGGTGTTTCTCAAAGAATTGGTCCAATGTCTTCAGGAAATATGCGTTCCCTTTCTTCGCAGCAGATGATGAATCGACTTACTATACCAAAGCCTACATTAAATTCTGCAGGAGTAAATATGATGTCTGGTGTTCATATGCAACAAAATAATTATGGTGTCAAATCACTACCACCAGGTTATGCTGTTGGGCAGCAAGTGAGATTAGGGATGGGTGGCAGTGCCCAAGTTTCTATTTCACAGCAGTCACAGACTATGAAACAGTTAATACCAAGTGGAAATGGAAGGCCTTACACACTTGGAACAGATCAAAGATCACAAGCGCCTGTAAGATACTCAATGCAGTCTGCAAATTCATCTAGCCTTTCATCAGCCCAGTTGAAACCACCAGCATTAACTCCATCTCAAGTAGCATCAAGAGCGTTGGTTCAGGCTAGCTCAAAACCGCCTACATCAGCAGCGGCGGCTGCAGCAGCTGCTGCGGCGGCTGCAGCAGCTGCGGCGGCGGCTGCAGCAAACAGTGCAAATACTTCATCTACACAAAAGTGGAAAATCTGTACAATTTGTAATGAATTGTTTCCTGAAAATGTGTACAGTGTACACTTTGAAAAGGAGCACAAAGCTGAAAAGGTGCCCGCAGTAGCCAACTATATAATGAAAATACACAATTTCACTAGCAAATGTCTGTACTGTAATCGCTATTTACCCACTGATACGCTGCTTAATCATATGTTAATCCATGGTTTATCTTGTCCATATTGCCGCTCAACTTTCAATGATGTTGAAAAGATGGCTGCTCATATGCGAATGGTTCATGTTGATGAAGAAATGGGACCTAAAACAGATTCCACTTTGACTTTTGATTTGACTTTACAGCAGGGTAGTCACACAAATATACATTTGCTTGTAACAACATACAATCTAAGAGATGCCCCGGCTGAGTCAGTAGCTTATCATGCTCAGAATACTGCTACTGTCCCTCCTAAACCACAGCCTAAAGTTCAGGAGAAAACAGATGTACCAGTGAAGAGTTCACCTCAGGCTGCAGTTCCCTATAAAAAAGATGTAGGCAAAACTCTTTGCCCCCTTTGTTTCTCTATCTTGAAGGGACCCATATCTGATGCTCTTGCACATCACCTAAGGGAGAGGCATCAGGTTATCCAAACTGTTCATCCTGTTGAGAAAAAACTAACCTACAAATGCATACATTGCCTTGGTGTGTATACCAGTAATATGACTGCATCAACAATAACATTGCACCTTGTTCATTGCAGAGGTGTGGGCAAAACGCAAAATGGGCAGGACAAAGCCACTGCACCAGCTAGATTAAATCCCTCCCCTGTAATAGCACCTCTGAAACGTACCTATGAGCATATAGAATTCAATATGACAAAAAAGAAAAAAATGGATGATGAAATTGAGCCACCTGTTGTCTTTGAGGAAAAGCCTGAAGAACCAGTAGTTTTGGCTTTAGATCCCAAGGGTCATGAAGATGATTCTTACGAAGCAAGAAAAACATTTCTTACAAAGTACTTCAATAAGCAGCCATATGCCAGTAGAAGAGAAATTGAAAAGTTGGCAGCCAGTTTATGGTTATGGAAGAATGATATCGCTTCACATTTTAGCAACAAAAGGAAGAAATGTATCAGAGACTGTGAAAAGTACAAACCTGGTGTGTTACTTGGCTTTAACATGAAAGAACTGAACAAAGTAAAGCATGACATGGACTTTGGAGCTGAATGGATGTTTGAAAATCATGATGAGAAGACATCTAGAGTCAATGCTAGCAAGACTGTTGATAAGAAAATTAATCTAGACAACGAAGATGACAGTTCTTCTTCAGACTGCTATGAAAATGTGGAAGAGGAATCAAATGAGAGTGCTGAAGAACAAAATGCTAGTGCTGATACCAAAAGTTATGGTGATCCACCGAAGAATAATCCAGAAGAAAGCATAAAGAAGGAGATAGCTGAAAACAGTTCAGAGTCCCTAGAGAAAGACCAGAAAGAGAAAACAAAATATGAAGATGTTGAACCATCTGAGAAACAAAAACCAGTATCTGATGCCTCAAATAATGTGGATGATCAAGACTCTACCAAATTGAAAGAGGAAGTATCAGAGTCTGAATGTGGACCAGGTTCACAGCAAGCATCCGACCTTGAAGGTAAAGCATTAACATTAAAACAAGAAGCCTGGACAAATGATTCATCCCCTAATGAAGATGTTTGTAACAGCAAGCAAGCTTCAGAAACAAAAGCTACTGTATTGAATAGTGATGAGCACTCAAAATGGAATGATTCCTATGGAAAAACAGATTTGTGGTCTAAAGATAAACAGCAATGTAAAAAGGCTGCAGAGAATGAGGAAAGGTTGTCAAATCAACAGATCACGTGGCAGACTAGCACAATTGACAGTGGAGATGGTGACCAGTTTGATCAAATGACAAACAGTGTCGCAGACCCAGTGCACAGCAGCTTACCTGGAGTAGGGCTGAGTAGCCAGCAAGCATGATCTACTCATAAACATCTATACTATGCTGTGATCTATAACAGTCTAAATACTTTTCATTTTATTATAACTGCTAAGCTTAATTCTAATTGGTACTGTCTCGGAGTCCTGTCATTTGGCGATTATGGCCACTATTTCAGTGGTTCTTTCTAAATAAAATGTTGGCTGAGTTGCTTGAGATTGCTGTTGCAACGAATACAATAACAATGTGAAAAAATGTGCATATGCTGGTGGCTTCAGAACACATCTACAGAAAAGCAGATGTTTACTTTTTATATATCTGCATTTTTATTTTATTTTACACTTTTTTATATGTTCAGTTGTATATCCTTTCTCTTTTTTTTTTAAGCATCCTTTTTCACATGTTAGTGTAGGGCCAACATACAAGCTACCAGATCATTGTGTATAGTATACGGTGGGAGGGGGGGAGGGGAATTGATAATTTTTTCCATATATTCATTCTGAATAGCTGAATTGTATATTTGTACAGTCTTTTAGACCTATTCAAGTGAGGCTTATGATATTGTTCTTGTGTATCCATCATAGAATTGTTTCTCTTTTTAGTGTTGCCCTGCTGTGTAATAAATGCTGTACCTAGTTTACCTAGCAAAAAGCTTGAACTGCTATAGTATGGACTTTTGACAGATTTAGTTTTTGCACATAACCTGTACAATCTCAAAATAGAGGCCAGCAACTTGAAGTGTACCTGGGCTCTTGTATTATAGAATTTTCTTCTGAAATATTCTTGACATAAACTGGTGTTTCAGATAACCTGTTCTCTGAAATCTTTTAAGCTAAAATCACATGCAAGAAAACAAGTTTGCAGCTACTAATTTTGACACCTTTTAAATCTGTATAAAATGTGTTTTAAGGCAGCTTATGAAATCAAAATGCTGCATTTTGAATATTTAGTTTTTGTTAACACCAACATGGTTTATTCATTTTGACCATCTAATATGACACACTGTTGTAGTATGTATAATTTTGTGATCTTTATTTCCCTTTGTATTCATTTAAGCATATAAATAAATTGCTGTATTGTGCTTAATGTAAATATGTGCCTTATTACACATGTTTTCTGAGCACTTACGTTTGTAGGTCTTTGTCTTGACAGTTTCTTTGATAGAAAAATCTTCACTTAAATCAGGAACATGCAGTTCTATGCTAAATACTCATAAAATTGGTCATTTTCATTTCAGCAGTTTTGCCTCATTAAGGCATGTTTACTAGTTACAAATAGCGCATGCTAACTTTTAGCACATCTTACTAAACATGCCCATAAGTTATACAACATTCAGTGTTCGTGTAAGTTTTTGATAGGTTTGTGCTAAAACTGGTGCATGATGGACTTCTCTATAGTCCCCTTAATGCTGTGGCCCTTCACCTGAGTCTTCTAGCTAAAGCGGTGTGTCTAACAATGTCCCTTTGTGTTCGACTCTCATCCACACCCTTGTTTCACATAGTACTCATCTGAAAGGTATTTATTAACCTGACTTCGACATGCAAGAACACATCAGTGTGTTGTCATTTCTAATACCCATAGTACTTTTTTTTTTCCTCTTTATTGGTTGCTAATACAGTTTCATAAGATGGGACAAGGGTACAACCCCATAGTTTAACTTTGTTCTTGTTGAAGACTGACAGGGTAAACAAAATTCTGAATGCAGTTATCTTACTAATGCTATCCACATAGAATACCTTAACTTGGGTAAGTTATTAAATAACATGGCTTACTTAAAAACATTTTGAATAAGCATTTGAATTGGCATGTGACATATTTGTTGTGGTTTGACTCTGCTCTGTAGCTGCCATGCCATTCTTGGAACTAAAAATAGCCATTGCAAATAGAGCTATGCACATATCTTACAATCCAGTAATATGATTGTCCATCCATTATACTGTAACATAACGTTTTTGTTAAAACACAAGTATATGATCTAGAACAAGTCCTCCATGTCATGGCTTTTAGATTTTGGCAGATGTAAAACAAAGTTTCAAAACCTGTGCACAAGGTCTTTGCTGGTGAGAGAAAACAAATCTTCTATGTCTGCTTAATGTTGCCTTTAAGTATATTCATTTCTGAATATGCTGTAGAGAGAAGCAACCTCAGTGGGGGGGCGGGGGTTCATCGCTGAAAATAAGGCAGGGCATTCTAATGAAAATTGATCTGGCGTATAGTTAAAACCTGGCCTTAAATACATTCTGCACTCCACTTCCAAAATACTTTAACATTAACAAATAGTATGGTGGGTAGAGAAAATTATTTTGATGGTTTGAAATTACTGTGAAAATCACCTACTTGTACATATGCACTGCTTTGTGTTTGTCATATAAGCATTACATTTCTGCATACTACCAAAGTGCATGTTTTCCATATTTGTGTGTAATCTTAAACTTTAAATAAAAAGAAAACAGGATGATAGAATATTTTAAACTTCTGTAGGATGTGTTTAGAATGTGTTTTCTTAATCCTAGCCTTTTTCAAATGAATTCCTTGCATTTCTGTGTGAAATCTATTTCCAGACTTGTCTGTTATTTGTAGGTATATCCAGTTAAAGTACTTCAGAAGATTTTTATTTTATCTTTATTTAACAGGTTTTTATACTGCTTTATCATTTCAGTCAAAGCGGTTTACATTGTAACGTAAAATTGGTAATATACATTAAACAGGGACATGGATAACTGGGGTTTCTCCAGGACCAAGCAGGAAGTCAGTCCTCACTTATGGGTGACGTCGGCGCCGACGGAGCCCTCGCGGAGCAATTTTCCCCAGCTTTCAAAGAAAGCCTTTGGGAATTGCAGCGCGCATGCGCGGTCGTCTTCCCGCCCGAGGGTGCCATCTTAGCCAGTCGTCTTTTTTCCGCGGAGCCCTACAGACGTCCCCGTCTTGTCCCCGCGAAAAAGTTGATTTTCTTCTTTATTTTATCCTTTTTTCTTTCGGTTCGCCGATCGTTTTCGTTTTCCCTGGCAGCCCGGTCCTTTGACCTCGCAGGGGCCCTTTTTCCCCCGATGGCTGCCAGTGGGTTTAAGCGGTGTGGTCGGTGTGACCGAAATATGTCACTAACCGACACACACGACTTTTGCCTCCGCTGCCTGGGCCCGGATCATGAGGAACTGATCTGTGGGCCCTGCAGCAAACTGTCCTCAAAGGCGTTGAGAAGTCGGCGGCATCAGCGTGAGAGAATCTTCGCTGACCCCAGCCGTACCCGGACCTCGTCGGAGGCCTCCGTGTCGAAAGGCTCCAGCTCGGACCGTCGCCGGAGCTCCTCCGACCGGGGTTCTCCCTCCGGGGACCATCGTCGGAAGGAAAAACCCGTGAGGGCGGCGTCGGTGGACGCTCCTGGTTCCGCGAGGGCCAGGTCGCATAGCCCCGACAGCCACCCCGGGTCCTTGGAGAAGGAACACGTCCCGAAGCGACCTCGCCTGGAGTCGGAGATGCCTGCCCGGGTAAGTCCTGTGGTCCTTCTGGACTCGCCTCCGCGACAGCCGCCGTCGGGGCCCGAGTCGGGGGCTGCTGGGTCACCTGAGCTCGGACTCAGGTTGACGGCCTTGGAGAGCAGACTGTCTGCCTTCATGGACCAGCAGAGGGCACTGCTCGCTGGCGTCGCTGGCGTCGCTGCCCCGACCGCCGGGACGTCGACGTCCAAGTCGACCCCGGAGACCGAGCCGATCCTCGAGTCGATGAGAACTCGAGTCGATCCTCGGTCGAGGTCGCCCTCGGCCTCCCGTTCGGGACCGAGGTCGCCGACGCCGACTCCCTCGGCGTCGGGGCGGCTGGCGCCGCACCCTGCCCGGGCCGACCCCACCGAGTCCTCGTTGGAGTCGGTCTGGGAGTCTGAGGAGGAAGAGTCACCTGATTCTTTCCGGACTCGGTGTGTCCCATCGGACTCACCGGAGTCCGAGCCTCGGAAGCAGTCCCCCCCGGAGGATGCCCGGTTCTCGGACTTCGTTAGGGATATGGCCAAGGCTTTGGCCTTCCCTGCGGATCCCGAGGAGGAGCCTCGAGCCGAAGAGCTCGACGCCCTCCAGTATGACTCTCCCGCGAGGGAACACTTTACTGTGCCGGTTCCTCCTATGCTGGAACGACTACTCTTCCGCATGTGGGAGAGTCCGGCCTCCTCGCCGGTCCTGAGCAAGCGGGTCGATTCTATCTATCGAGTCCGCAAGAGCCCTGGCTTTCAAAAGGCACAGCTGCCACACCATTCCATGGTAGTGGAATCGGCCATGCATCGTCTTAAGAGCCAGACGATGCACTCCGCGGTGCCTCCTGGCAGGGAGGCCCGTAACCTGGATGGCCTTGGCAAGAAGTGCTTCCAGGGCTCTATGCTCGCATGTCGTGTCCAGACTTACCAGCTATACATGGGCATGTATCTCCGGGATCTGGCTAAAGAGCTAGCCGGATTCTCCGCTGGTCTCTCCGAGGAGCCCTTGCGGAGGTTCCTAGCCTTGTCCACTGGCATTCGGGAATGCTCAAAGTTCATGTCCCGAGCAGCCTATGATGGCTTTGAAGCCTCGGCTCGAGTGGCCGCAGCCGGCATCGGTGCCTGCCGACAGGCTTGGCTTCAGTCGTCAGACCTTGAGCCCTGGGTGCAGGACAAGTTGGTCGATGTCCCCTGCCGAGGCGAAAACCTCTTTGGCAAGCCCATGGCGGAAAAGGCTGCACAAATTGAGACTGAGACTCTCACCCGGACCAGGCTTTCTAGGAAGACCTCCGCCCCTTCCCAGAAAAAGAAGGGCTCGGGGAAAAAGTCCTTTTACCCGAGGAAGGCGGCTGCCTACAAACAATACCCCCATTATCAGGCCCTGCAGCTCCCCAACAGGGCCAGCAGGCCAAGGGACGGGGTAACGGGTCCCGTAGGCAGCAAGCCCCCAAGCCTGCACCACCAGCCCCTGCTCAGCAGGGTGGGGGCTTTTGACTCGCTAAGCATAGCCTCTCCCCCCCCCGCTGGTTCCTCCCAGCACCGGAGGCCGGCTGGTTCACTTCGCCCACAGGTGGTCCAGCATCACCGCAGATGCCTGGGTGCTTCAGGTCGTGCGAGAAGGCTATCTTCTCCACTTCCATCAGGTCCCTCCCTCCTATTTTCCGGGAGAACCTCCGCGCCCCCCTCTGCACAGGGAGTTGCTCCTTCAGGAGTTAGCAGGTCTTCTGCAGGAACAGGCGGTGGAACCGGTGCCACACCACCTGAGAGGTCAAGGCTTTTATTCAAGGTATTTTCTGATACCAAAGAGAACAGGGGGCCTCAGACCCATCCTGGACTTGCGCAACCTCAACAAGTTCCTTGTGCGGGAGAAGTTCAAAATGCTTACCCTTGGAATCCTTCTGCCCTACCTCCAGCAGGGAGATTGGCTATGCTCCTTGGATCTAAAGGATGCCTACACGCACATCCTCATCCACCCAAGCCACCGCCAATACCTAAGGTTTGTGGTGGCAGGAAATCATTACCAGTACCGAGTACTGCCCTTTGGCCTGTCCTCCGCACCGCGAGTCTTCACAAAATGTCTCGCGGTCGTGGCGGCCCATCTCCGGCTTCACGGCCTCTGTCTTTCCGTACCTCGACGACTGGCTCATCAGAGCAGCGTCCGCTCAGGAGGTCACCAACGCCACGTGCCGCACGGTGACTCTGCTGCAGCACTTGGGCTTTGTCATAAACTTTGCAAAGTCCACTTTGCTCCCCTCACAGGATCTCGAGTTCATCGGCGCAAGGCTGCACACTCCTCAGGCGCGAGCATTCCTACCGCTCGACAGGGCTCAGCGGCTCATGGACCTAGCCGACCGCTTTCGCAGCCAGCCCCTGGTCTCCGCCAGGCGCTTCCTGAGACTGCTCGGCCATATGGCTTCCACCGTCCATGTGACCCCCAATGCCCGCCTGAATATGCGGTCTGCTCAATGGTGTCTCCGCCAGCAGTGGCGACAAGCCACGGGCGGCCTAGCAGACCTAGTGCGCGTTTCCGAGCCGCTGGTCTCGTCTCTCCGGTGGTGGCTCCGGCAGCCGAACCTGATATTCGGAATGCCTTTCCAGTCACCTCAGCCGACCCGGGTGCTGACCACCGATGCATCCCTCCTGGGCTGGGGAGCACATTGCCAAGAGGCACGTACTCAGGGCCTCTGGACCACGTGGGAGTCTGCTCAGCAGATCAACTTCCTGGAGCTCAGGGCGATCCGCCTGGCTCTCAAGGCCTTCTCCCACCTGACTTCCCAACAGTCCGTCCTTGTCCAGACGGACAATCAAGTTGCCATGTTCTACGTGAACAAGCAGGGGGGCACGGGCTCCTTCCTCCTCTGCCGGGAGGCACAGAGGCTCTGCTCTTGGGCCGTCAGTCACGGCATTCTCCTCAAGGCAGTTTATCTCCCGGGCCAAGAAAATTGCCTTGCAGACAAACTCAGCAGGGTCCTCCAGCCGCACGAGTGGCGTCTGGATCCCTTGGTAGTTCAGAAGCTCTTCCTCAAGTGGGGTCTCCCCACGGTGGATCTCTTTGCCAGTCCTCACAACCGGCAGCTTCCTCGCTTCTGCTCTCGTCGGCCACACCCCCTTCGGGTGGCGGCGGACGCCTTTCTGATCTCGTGGTCGGGGAGCCTTCTGTACGCTTTCCCTCCCATCCCGCTGGTCTCTCGGACTCTTTTCAAGGTTCTCCGAGACAAAGCCTTCATGATCCTGGTGGCCCCTCGCTGGCCCAGGCAGCCGTGGTTTCCGCTCCTGCTGCAACTGGCGGTGGAGGATCCAATCCCTCGGGGGTGCAACCGGATCTCCTCACTCAGGATCAGGGGTCCCTCCTGCACCCCAACCTCAGGTCTCTCAACCTCATGGCCTGGCTGCTGAGAGGGTAGTCCTTGCTCCCCTTCTCCTGCCGGCGGAGGTGGAGGAGGTCGTCTTGGCTTCGCGACGGCCTTCTACCCGCAAATGCTACGCCCTTAAATGGCGTCGCTTTGCAGTCTGGTGTACCCAACAGTCTCAGGATCCCTTCTCCTGCCCGGTGTCGGTGATCTTGCAGTACTTGCTCCACCTCTCTAATCTGGGACTTAAGTCCAACTCCGTCAAAGTTCACCTCAGTGCTCTTTCAGCACATCATGTGCCGGTGGACGGCAGACCTCTCTCCAATGACCCTCTCGTAGCGAGGTTTCTCCGAGGTCTCCTTCTACTTAAACCACCTCTGCGCCCGCCAGCACCTGACTGGGACCTGAATGTGGTTTTGCAGCGGATCACCTGTCCGCCTTTTGAACCTATGGCTACCTGTTCTCTCCGTTTTCTGTCTTGGAAAACACTGTTCTTGATAGCCCTCACTTCCGCTAGACGCGTAAGTGAATTGCAGGCCCTCGTGTCTGATCCCCCTTACACTAGGTTCTACAAGAATAGGGTAGTCCTACGGACTCACCCAAAATTTCTGCCTAAAGTGGTCTCCCCTTTTCACATCAATCAGGAGGTGGTACTTCCAACCTTCTTTCCCAGACCACACTCCAGCCGAGCTGAGACGGTCCTCCATACCCTGGACTGTAGAAGGGCATTGAACTTCTACCTTGACCGTACGCGGGAGCACCGTAAAGCTGCTCAGCTTTTTGTGTCTTTTGACCCCAATAAATTGGGGCTCCCGGTCTCCAAGCGTACTCTGTCCATCTGGGTTGCGGACTGTATCTCTTGGGCTTATGGGGCAGCCGGACTCTCCTTAGAAAGTCGAGTCACGGCTCATTGCGTTCGGGCAAAGGCCACGTCAGTGGCTTACCTCCGCTCTGTTCCGCTGGCAGACATCTGCCGGGCCGCTACTTGGTCTTCGAGCCAGACTTTTGCGGTCCATTACTGTCTCGAGAGGGAGTCCCGTAGGGACAGTGCTTTCGGACAGGCAGTCCTCCGTAATCTCTTTGAGGTCTGAGCAACTCCTACCCTCCATCCCGGATGTGGGCTACCGGTGGGTGATAATTCAGCGAAGATTCTATCCTTCTGTGCTGCTGAGCTAGAGGGAGCTCATTTTTGTGCTTAGGGTCTCCGGTAGCCTTGAGCTTGGGAGTCCCATAAGTGAGGACTGACTTCCTGCTTGGTCCTGGAGAAAGCGTAGTTACTCACCTGTAACAGGTGTTCTCCAGGAGCAGCAGGAATCAGTCCTCACTACCCTCCCTCCTCCCCTTGGAGTTGCAATCGTCTGCTTATGTTTTGCAAATATTTTTATGCTGTCTTTTTTAGCTATGTCATCTGGCTAAGATGGCACCCTCGGGCGGGAAGACGACCGCGCATGCGCGCTGCAATTCCCAAAGGCTTTCTTTGAAAGCTGGGGAAAATTGCTCCGCGAGGGCTCCGTCGGCGCCGACGTCACCCATAAGTGAGGACTGATTCCTGCTGCTCCTGGAGAACACCTGTTACAGGTGAGTAACTACGCTTTTTCTGAGGCAATGGAGGGTTAAGTGACTTGCCCAAGGCCACAAGGAGTGCTAGTGTGAATCGAACCCTGGTTTCTTGGTTCCCAAGCCAGTGCTTAAACCAGTAATTGATCTTCCTTACATTTAAAATGTGTTGACAGATTACTAATTTACATTTAATTTTGTTCTGAAGAACTGTGGTGCACAATCTGCAAGTAGCATGACAACTGTATTTTTGCTTTGCATGCAGGTAGATGGCCAAATCTAGGGTGCAAACTGGCTTAGAAACCCGGTTGGGGGGGGGGGGGGTGTGACTGCATCACCACTAACAGTCTTCAAACCTCTCCACATGTCTTCCTACCCTTCCTTTATGTTTGAGAATACAAATACCTTTGGTTTCTTACAAAACAGCAGGCAATTCTATTTTAACCTCATCAGCAGAGTATTCTAGAAATGTGAAGCCCTCGGATCTGATCTAAGTAACATTAGCTTCTCCAGGAACAAGCAGGAAGTCAATCCTCGCTCGTATGGATGACGTCTGCACCGACTGAGGCCATGCGATAGCCTCTCCCCAGCTTTCAAAGAAAGCCTTTGGAAGATCTACCAAGCATGCATGGTCCCTTTCCTGCCTAAGGGTGCCATCTTGCCCCAGTCTCCTTTTTTCCACAGAGCCCATTGGCTGTCTCTCTGTTCTCCACTCTCCCTTCTCTGCTTTGTGTACCGGTACACTTCTTGCTTCCTGGGTCTGCTCACTTTCGGCATTGTGGTATTTCCTATGATTCTTCTTTTTTCCTAGGGTTTTTTCTCTGCTGCATGAGTTTTTGCACCCTTTCTGGCTGGGCCAAAAGAGTTTGACTTTGCAGGAGCTCTATTCCCTGCTGTGGCCTCATTCAGTGGCTTCAAGCTTTAAGACTGTTGTGCACATAACATGTCACATATGGACCTACATGACTCTGTTGCCTTGGGGTGGACCATGATATCTTGGCTTGTGGTCTCTGCCAGCAGCTGACTCCCCAAGGCCCTCTGAGGCTATAAGAAGCAGCACTAGTCAATTTACCATAAGACTGGCTCATCCCTGGAGTCATCTGCAGGTCCAGTGTGCTTGAGGGCCACTGCGGAGGCCTTGGCTCACATGGTGACCATGCTTCCTCAGAGCCTCGTGGTCACGGCATCAAGCCAGGCCTCCCTCGGGGAGGGATGCCCCTCGAAGAGCCAGGCGTTGATGGCCTTGGGTGAGTCTGGGGCTGTGGGCAAGTCCCATAGCCACCAGCCTCGGAGCCCTTGACATGAGGGTGATGGCGGGAAGTGGCCCTCAAAGCTGCCCCAGCAGGAGAAGATGCCATCAGTGTCTGGGGATTGTCGAGGACACCCCTTCAGTGGTGCTGGCGCTGGGCCTGAGGGCAGGATGACAGCTTTGGAATGCAGCTCATCTGCCTTCATGGCCCAGCAGTGGGCTCGGATGCCTGGTTTCTTCGGGTCATCACTCCTGCCAACCGGCCCCTCCATGGCCAGAGAATCCCTGTAGGTAGAGCCGATCCTCGAGCTCCATGAGCCTTGAGACACACTTCAGTCCTGGTCCTGCTTGAGGCAGAGGACTTCCCCCACCCAGCACACCTGCTCAGAGCACAGGGGCATCCAGGCTGGCGCATAGGCCTGGAGGACCCTCTAGATCTCCTCTGACTCCAGGTCAGAGTAGGAGACAGAGGATGATGAGTCATCACTCGTCTTCACCAGGATGTGCCCTTGGACCCTTCTCCTCCTGAGGCCCGGCACTGGTCCCCACCCGAGAACCTGGACTTCATCCAGGATATGACAAAGGCCCTTACCTTCACTACAGAGTCTGAGGAGGAGCCTAGAGATCCTCCAGAACAAGGCTTCCTTTAAGGAGGCACTCAAGGTACCCATTCTGGAATGGCTGTTCTTCTATATATGGGAGACCCTGGCCTCGGTACTCATTGTGAGCAGGTGGTTGGACTGTATGTACTGGGTCCGCTGGAGCCCTGGTTTCCAAAAACCTCAACTACCTCAAACTCCATAGTGGTGGAGTTGGCCATGCATAGGCTCAGGAGCCAGAAGATGCACTCCTCGGTGCCCTCTGGCAGGGAGACCCGTGCTATGATACCTGGGCAGGAAGTGCTTCCAGGGCTTGATGCTCATCAGCCGGATCCAGGCATACCAGCTGTACATGGGCATGTACTTGTGGGACATAGCAAGGGAACTCGCCAGGTTCTCGGCTGGTCTCTCCGAGGAACCTCTCCAGCAGTTCTGGACCCTGGCCTCCACAGTCAGAGTGCTCCAAATTTATGACTCAAGCGGCCTATGACTGCTTCGATTCTGCAACTAGAGTAGATGCAGTGGGCATTGGGCCTGCCAAAGGGGACTGGCTACAGTCTTCCTACTTGGAGCTATGGGTGCAGGACAAGTTGGTTGATGTCCCTTTCCTGGGAGAGAATATTTTCGGCAAGCCCATGACAAAGCCACCAAGCTGGAGTCTGAGTTCATGATCAGGCTCTCCAAAAAGACTGCTGACCCTTTCTAAAGGAAGGCTTCGGGTAAAAAGCCCCTATACCTGAAGAACAGGAAGGCTTACAGAAACTACCCTCAGTACTCTGCCTTCCCAGCTCCCCAGCAGGCCAAGGGACAAGGACACAACCCTTGTAAGCTGATGACCCTCAAGCTCCAGAC
The DNA here is from genome assembly GCA_033557465.1 of Ichthyophis bannanicus. Classification (NCBI taxonomy): domain Eukaryota; kingdom Metazoa; phylum Chordata; class Amphibia; order Gymnophiona; family Ichthyophiidae; genus Ichthyophis; species Ichthyophis bannanicus. The sequence goes on along the minus strand of CM066049.1, from coordinate 107,997,445 downwards.
TGTGCCCCTGGCAACCTGGTGGGGTCTTTTGACTCCTTGGACGAAGCCTCTCCCTCCACAAGAGGCCCGGCCCTGCAGCGCACGGTGGGGCATCTGGTGTTTTACACCACCCAGTCCCTCTTAATCAATGATGCCTGGGCCTTTACAGCTGGTGAAGGAGGGTTACTTCCTCCATCGCAAACAAACACCCCTGCCATACTTTCCAGGGGATCCCCCTATGACTCCCCTTAACTGGAACCAGCTTCAGCAAGAACTCTCAAGTCTTCTGCCTAACCAAGGCGGTGGAAGCTGTCCCCTCCCACCTTGGGGCAAAGGGGTTCTACTTCTGCTACTTCCTGGTGCCCAGAAGGATTGGAGGGTTTTGGCCCATTCTAGACCTGCAGGACCGCAACCATTTCCTGGTGAGGGAGAAGGAGAAGTTCAAGATGCTCTCCCATGGAACATTGCTGTCCTACCTCCAGCTGGGAGACTGGCTCTGCTTCTTGGATCTAAAGGATGCATATACACACATCCTCATCCCTTCACAGGCAGTGTCTCTGCTTCTTGGTAGGAGGCTGCCACTACCAGTACGGATTCTACCCTTTGGTCTGGCCTCTGCTCCGAGGATATTCACCATGTGCCTGGTGGTTGCTGCCTTCCTATGTCTCCAGGGGGTGTTCATCTTTCCCTGTCTGCATGACTGACTCATCAAGGGCAGCACCACTGCTAAGGCTCATCAGGTGACTACCTACACCATCCTCATTCTGGAGCACTTGGGGTTCATCATAAACTACCCAGTCCCATCTCCATTTGTGTCAATGCCTGGAGTTCATAGGGGCACCATAGGATACTGTTCAGGCCAAGGCCTTCCTCCTATTGGACAGGACCCAGTGCCTCATGGTGCTTGCAGGGAACATCCAGCATCAGCCTGCCTGCTGGGTCTCCTTATGTATAGATTCCAACCTACATATAAGGCCAACTCGGGCTCTCTGCTCCCAGTGGTCTCAAGCGAAAGGGCACCTGCTGGAGAGAGTGGTCCTGACCCGCCTTCTGGCCAACTCCCTCAGCTGGTGGCAGCAGCTCCAGCACCTTCAGGCCAGGATGCCCTTCCAGGCCCCACCCCCCTCCCAGAGGATCCTCACAACGGATGCCTCCAAGCTGGCCAGAGGGGCCCATTGCGATGACCTCCGCACTCAGGGATGTTGGTGACAGGCGGAGAGCCTCCAGCAGATCAACCTCCTGGAGCTTTGAACCTTAGCATTGGCCCTTCTGGCCTTTCACCACCACCTACAACACAGAGTGGTACTGGTCCAGACTGACAACCAGTTGGTGGTTTGCTTTATATCAACAAGCAGAGTGGCATGGGGTTGTCCCTCCTGTGCCAAGAGGCAGTGAGTTTCTGCTCCTTGCAATGAGCAGGATGCTTCTGCAGGTAGTCTATCTTCCGGGCCAGGATAACGCCCTGGCGGACCGGCTCAATCAGGTCCTCCAACTGCACATGTGGTGGCTGGAAAACACCACCCCCCCCCCCCCCCCCCCGTTTAGCTCACCGGCTGTTCCATCTTTGGGGGGGCTCCCGCAGATGGACATCTTGGCTAGCCCTGCCAATTCTCAGCTGCCTCACTTCTGCTCCAAGGGAACTACATTCCTCTCAGATGGCGGTGGATGCATTTCTCATCCTGTGGACAGGGGACCTCCTCTATGCCTTTCCGCCCACGCTGATGATTTCCAAGACCAAGGTCCAGTTAGACGGAGCCACCTTGATACTGGTGACTCCTCGGTGGCCCAGGCAGCTGTGGGTTCCCTTGCTCCTCCGCCTGTCTCAGGCACCCTCAGCTCTTCTGGGATGCAACCCGGGCCTGCTCTCACAGGCAGACAGCGCTCTCTGCATTCCAATCTGGGTGGTCTGGCTGCTGAAAGGGTAGTCTTGGCCCATTTCAATCTATCAAACGAGGTGGAGATCCTTCTGGCCTCCTGCAAAGCTTCCACCTTCCGGATCTATGACTTCAAGGGGTGAAGATTGTGTGGTACGTGAAGGAAGAGGTCAACCCCTTCTGTCCAGCTGATGCTGCAGCACCTGCTTCACTTGTCTGACAGTGCTATAGTTTAACTGTTAGAGTATACATTAGCACACACAGCGCACCACCATCAGGTCAAGGGTAAACTCGTCTCTGCTCAGCCCCTTGTGAATTACTTCCTGAGGGGCCTACTGCTCTCATGGCTGGCTGCCCCCTTGCGGTGCAGTGGGATTTTCAGGGTGGTTCTCTCATAGCTCACAGCGCCATCTTTTGAGCCCCTCCGCTCTTGCCACTTAAAGTATCTCTCCTGGAAGATGGTTTTCCTTGTGGCCTCTCTGCTTGCAGGGTTAGTGAGCTCCAGGTTCTGGTTGCCCTCTGCCTTATGACGTTTCACAAGAACAGGATCATGCTCTGTATGCACCCCAAGTTTCTGGCTAAGGTGGTGTCCCCGCTCCACCTCAACCAAGAAGTGGTACTCCCCACCTTCTTCCCACAGCCTCATGCTAACAGGGCGGAGGCTGCTGTCCACACTCTGGACTGTAAGCGGGCCCTGGCCTACTACCTGGAGTGTACTAAGGCCCACTGTCGCTTCTCACAGCTCTTCATCTCCTACAACCCAAATCGGCTGGGTGCAGCAGTCTCCAAGTGTACCCTGTCATTTGGGTGGTGGACTGCTTTGCCTATGAGCAGGGTGGTGTCTCGCTGGAGCGCCACATCACAACAGTGTCCGGGCCATAGTGGCTTCTGTGATGAACCTGCCGGAGATCTGCTAGGCCACCATCTGGTCCTCAGTCCATAACTTCACAGCTCATTACTGCCTGGAGATGAAGTCTGCCGGTACAGCACCTTTGGCCAGACAGTACTCTGTCATCTGCTTGGGTTGTAAGGCAACTCTGGCCCTTTGGTGTGTGCAGGCTACTGGAGAACTGGTTCTTTGCTTGATACTCTGGATCACTCGTGGGTCTTGCTGTTACTTGATTCTGTTGCTGCTTCTCATGGTTCACTTTTTTCAGTCACCCGTGACATTTACAGGTTTTTTGGTAGCCTGTGGCTAGAGAGTCCCATATGGAGAGGACCGACTTCCTGCTTCTGGGAGAAAGCGTAGTTATTCACCTGTAACAGATGTTTTCTGAGGACAGCAGGAATTAGCCCCCACAACCCTCCCTCCTCTCCGTGGAGTTGCTTTTTGTCATTTTTGCGTTTTGACATCTTGCCTCAATATGACAATATCCTTAGCATGCGTGATAGATCTCTCAAAGGCTTTCTTCGAAAGCTGGCAAGAGGTTACCGTGCAGGCTCATTCGGTGCTGATGTCACCCATATGTGAGGACTGATCCCTGCTGTCCCTGGAGAATACCTGTTACAGGTGAGATAGCTACGCTTTCCTGACTTGAGCATAGTATTCAGGTAGGAATGCTATTGCTGGATCTAATCCCAAATGTATTGTGTAGCGCACATTTGTTATGCTGGGGAGGGGGGTTAGGGGGTTGGGTTTGAGATATGTTTGTACTTGCTTTGAGAGACTCTGGCTCTGCTATATAGTATGCCAGTGTTCTGGGTCTTTTATCTAGCAAAGTTTGGATATCTTAAGGAGGTTCACTAAAGATCCATGCAAGCAGAAGTAGGGTATTGAAGTGTGGAGTAACTATGGGATCTGTTTGTTTAGAACAGTTGTGAAGGTAGAGACTGTGTAGAAACCTACTGTAGAATGACAGATAATGGATCTGATGGTCCTTATCTGGAGCTATGCCATATATCTGCTACTCTTCTGTGATTTCCTTTTATTACGCCTACTGTACCTTTTTTAAAAATCTTATTGTGATCTCTTGTGCTAGCATTTCATTTCCACTGTAGTGCTTGCACTAATATGATAGGCATGTTTAAATAGTGTATCATCCCTCTTACATATTTACTTTTATGATTTCATAGGGCTTATGGTGTTCTCTTGAAACTATTTCCTTATCGTTCCTCCAGTTCAGTCCTCTACCTCTGGGTTGTCAATCTCCTCCTTCCTGCAGCTTGGAGACTGGTATGTCAAATTGATGACATCACTGGATATAGCCTGCTGCACTCTGTCCTCCATCCCAGTGTGACCAGTCTCCATGCAGCAGGAGGACTTGACGAGCCCTAGGGAGGGCTCTCTGGAGAAACTAATAAGGAGCTAGTGGTTTAGTTTAGTTTAGTGAGCTGGTTAGAGGTTTTAATTAGTTTTTGATATTTTGGACTCTTCCTTTAAAAAAAAAAAAAAAAAGACAGACTCCCGGCTTTCTTGCTCCCTATCTGCCCCGATTGATCATTTCTTCAAGGGGGTCTAGCTCAGGACGTCGAGCTGAGTTCCCCCTGGGGTGGCTCGGAGGTTCTCTCTCCCCCCTGACTTTACGGGGGAGAGCACTTCTGGTGATATAAGTGCCAGCACCTGCCTTGCAGGCGCTTCAGGGGTTACCGCCGGTCAGATCAGCGCTGCTCCGGAGCTGCAGTTCTCCTCTTCCCACGGTGCCATTTCAGCAGCGGAGCTTCAGTCCTGCCCGGTAAGCGGTTCATCGGGACAGGCTGCAGTTGTCAGCGGGAGCTTAGCCTAACGAGACGCCAGGCAGCTGCGGCCCATTTTCGTGCCTTTTTTCTGCGGCGTGGTTCTCCGGCGGCCATTTTAGCTGCCGTGGAGAAGCAGTGTGTGTCAGGGAGCCTGCAGGCCCATTGCCGGGTAGGTCGGGGGAGTTCATTTAGGGCTGCGGTAGTCGTTACTTTTCTTGCTTTATTTTATTATCTTCCCTGTTTTGACCTTAGGGACTTCATTTGTAGCTTGGGGTGCAGTTGCAGTCTCTCTGAGGATACCCTTTTGCCCAGGGGGGGCAGCCTGTGCAACGGGTCTCACTTGCATAGTTTGCTCTGGTGTTTAATACAAACAAAAAAAAAAGAAAAGCAAACGAGTGCTTCCTTCAGGCAGCCCAGGTGGGTCTCGGGGTCAGCGGCTGGTGGCTTTATGGCGGCAAGGCCACAGTGTATTGTCTGTGGTTCTCGGAGGGGAGCAGTGGCCGATACAGGGGTGTGCCGGGGCTGTGCATCCGCGGTGGAACAGCAGATGGACATCAAGGAGACCCCAGAGGCGCAGGGAGCAGCTAAGACAGCCTCCCCGCGTTCACTGGCGCAAGGGCCCCGGTTGGAGGAACTAGCGGGGCCCTCTGGGACTCCACTGGTGGAGCAGACGCCGGGCCTCAGGGATTTCTCCCCAGATTTTATTCTACTAATGCATCAGACCTTTTGTTTGCGGCGCCAGGGTAAGCGTCCAGATTCCGGGGGCCTGACAGGGTCTGTCCAGCGGCTGGAGGCGACTAACGGAATGGGCGAGGAGCCTCCAGCACCTAAGCAGGCTAGAATGAAGGATCTGCCTTCCGTGGAAGGCGAGTGGCCTGAGGACCAGGATCCAGAATGGGATCAGGATGAGGGTTCGCAGGATTTGGAGGAGGGAGAGATCCCGGAACCTGAGGATCAGGCTAAGATTATTAGGGTCTTCCGCAGGGAGGAGCTGGCGGCTCTGATCTCGGAGACGTTGCAGATGTTGAATCTGACTACGCCTACAGCAGTGGAGGACGAGGTTGAGGATCCCGTCATTCAAGCAGTACGGCAGACACAGGTGGTCTTTCCGGTGCACAGAGTGGTCGACAAGATGATACAGGAAGAGTGGGATAGGCCGGAGGCCGGCCTACGCGGCATACGGACCATGAATAGACTTTATCCGCTGGCCGATAAGGATAAAGAGAGATTCCGAGCTCCGCGGGTAGACACGGTGGTGTCGGCAGTCACGAAGAAAACCACTTTCCCGGTAGAAGGGAGCGCTGCCCTGAAAGACGTCCAGGACCGTAAGGCCGATGGTTTTCTGAAGCAGACCTTTGAAGCGGATTCGCTTTCGCTGCAAGCCTCCATTTGTGGAGCGTGGGTGGGCCAGAGCGTGTTTGAGATGGGCCCAGCATTTGCGTCAGTCTCCCCACCTGGACCTCGAGGAGGTGAAGGAGCTGGATCGTCTGGAATCCGGAGTGGCATACTTGGCAGATGTACATTACGATTTGATACGGGTGCTGGCTAATAGCACGGCATCCATGGTGGCGGCCCGTCGTTCGGTGTGGTTACGTAATTGGGCTGCGGATGGTGGTTCTAAGTCACGGCTTGGCAAGCTTCCTTTTAAGGGTGGTTTGCTCTTTGGTGAAGATCTGGAGAAGTTGGTGAAAGACCTGGGTGAATCCAAGGCGGGTAGACTGCCAGAGGATAAGCCGAAACTAGGAAAGTCTGCCCCAGGCGTTCGGGGTCAGTTTCGGGATTTTCACAGGTTTCGTTCGAGGTTCGGCGGTTCCCAAAGGGGCCGGTTTGCGCCTCGCGCCCAGGGGTTTCGCGGGTTTCGGGGAGCTAATAGAGGCTTCTCCTCAATCTCCGCTTCCACCTCCCGTAAGTCGCAATGAAGCGAGGCGGGTCCTGGCGGAATGGCATCCCATTGGCTGTCGGCTCCGGGAATTTCTTTCCGCTTGGACCCACATCACATTCTATCAGTGGGTGTTAGAGATTTATTCAACAGGGCTACGCGCTAGAGTTGGCGCGACCCGTCAGGGATTCCTTCGTGATGTCGCCTTGCAGGGGTCCCCAGAAGACCGCGGCGGTTCGCGGCACTTTGGACAGACTGCTGCAGTTGGGGGCAGTTGTAGAAGTGCCGGAGGCCAAATGCGGCATGGGTCGGTATTCTATATATTTCGTGGTGCCAAAGAAGGGCGGAACATTGCGGCCTATCCTCTTTCTGAAGGCCGTAAATCACTGTCTGAGGGTCCCGCATTTCCGAATGGAGACTTTGCGGTGCGTCAGGGCGAGTACTTGACGTCGCTGGATCTTACAGAAGCGTACTTGCACATCCCTATCCGGGAAGGTCATCAGCGGTTCCTAAGGTTCGCCCTTCCTTGGGGCCACTATCAGTTCCGCGCTTTGCCCTTCGGTCTAGCGACGGCGCCACAGACCTTCACCAAAATCATGGTGGTGGTGGCGGCGGCGGCGGCGTTGCGCAAAGAAGGCATTCTTATCCACCCTTATCTTAACGATTGGTTGATCCGGGCCAAGTCCGAGGAGGAGAGTATTCAGGTGACAGCCAGAGTAGTGCAGTTCTTGCAGAGCCTCGGTTGGGTAGTCAACCTGACAAAGAGTCACTTGGAACCCTCTCAGACTCTCGAGTACCTCGGCGTGCGGTTCGACACCAAAGAGGGTCAAGTATTTTTGCCGATCAAGAGGGCCGAAGCGTTAAGACAGTTGGTCTGCCAGTTCTTGTTAGTGTCAGCACCGTCGGCGTGGGATTATCTCCGGGTGCTGGGAACGATGGTGGCAACGTTGGAAGCGGTGCCATGGGCCAGGGTGCATATGTGGCCCCTGCAAAGAGCACTGCTGCGCTGTTGGTCGCATCAGAACGATTCATTGAGCAAGAGACTCCCGTGTCCGCGCAAAGCCAGTCAGTCACTTCGCTGGTGGCTGCGCGAGTCGTCTCTGGCAGCAGGCATGCCACTGGAACAGCCGCTGTGGCTTCCGCTTCTGACGGATGCCAGCCTAGTGGGCTGGGGAGCCCACTGCGAGCACCAGTTTGCGCAGGGGCTGTGGTCTCCCCTGGAGGCTTCATGGTCGATCAATTGACTGGAGCTCCGAGCTGTGGCCCGAGCACTTCAGGCGTTCGAGGAGTTGGTGCTGGGTCACCCCGTTAGAGTGCTCTCCGACAATTCGGCAACTGTAGCCTACATCAACTGGCAGGGCTGCACAGGGAGTGCCGCGATGGAAGAGGAAGCGGACGCGTTATTCGCATGGGTAGAGAGGCGGTTACCCGCGATTTCGGTGGCTCACATTGCAGGAAAGGACAATGTCACAGCGGACTTCCTCAGCAGGGTGCAGGTGGATGCAGGGGAATGGGAGTTGCATCCCGATGTCTTTGCGCAAATTCTAGTTTGCTGGGGAACTCCGATAATGGATCTGATGGCAACCTTCCAGTCGGCAAAGGTAAGCAGGTTCTTCAGCAGAAGGCAAGAAAGGATGTCAGAGGACATCGACGCGCTATTGCATCGGTGGCCATCCGAGGGTCTTCTTTATGTCTTTCCTCCGTGGGCATTGATAGGCCGAGTGGTTCAAAAGATTGGGGCTCATCCGGGAAGAGTGCTCTTGGTAGCGCCCGACTGGCCGAGACGGCCATGGTACGCCAACTTGGTGTGCCTACTGGACGGTGACCCATGGCGGCTCCCGAGGGCAGATCTGTTGCTCCAGGGGCCGCTATTCATGCCGCAGGTGGATCGGTTCTCACTTATGGTATGGCCATTGAGAGGGCTAAGCTGAGGAAGAAGGGTTACTCGTCAGCGGTCGTGTCGACTTTGCTTAGAGCGCAAAAACAATCAACATCTTTGGCGTATGTGCGGGTCTGGCGCATCTTTGAGGATTGGTGTTCCCGTCGCCAAGTCCGAGCGGCTACTGTTCCTATTCCTACGGTGCTGGAGTTTCTGCAGGACGGCTTTGATAAAGGTCTGGCAGCTAGTTCCTTGCGCGTTCAGTTGGCGGCTCTTTCCTGTTATCGCGGCAAGGTCAACGGAATGCCCTTAGGTACTCACCCTGATGTGAGTCGCTTTCTGAAGGCCGTTTCTCGGTTGCAGCCGAAGCGAAGAGTGTGCATCCCGCCATGGGATCTCAATTTGGTGTTAGCGGCGTTAACTCTCCCGCCTTTTGAGCTGTTGCGTCGAGCGTTGGTGAAAGATTTGACACTAAAGACGGTGTTCCTGATGGCGATTTGTTCTGCACGGCGCATTTCGGAGTTGCAAGCGTTGTCGTGTAAAGAACCCTTCTTATCTTTTTCCAGGGAAAAAGTGGTCTTACGCCCAGTTCCGTCCTTTTTACCTAAGGTGGTGTCTCCCTTTCATTTGAATCAACCAGTCTGCTTGCCCGTCCTAGGGTCTTTGGAGGACGATGCTTCGGATCGCAGTCTCCGTCGTCTAGACGTGAAGAGAGTGTTGCGTCAGTATTTGAAGGTGACTGAGTCCTTTCGCAGGTCGGAGCATTTGTTTGTTTTGTTCGGAGGTGTGCGTAAAGGGGAGGCAGCGGCTAAGGCGTCCATTGCCCGCTGGATGCGGGAGGCAATTGCTTCCGCCTATTTGCTCCAGGGCCGAGCTGTGCCCAGGGGGTTGCGGGCGTGTTCTTGGGCGGAGCACAGTTTGGTGCCGCCAGGGGAAATTTGTAGGGCGGCGACTTGGTCGTCTCTGCATACGGTTAGTAAGCATTACCGTTTGGACGTAGCAGCGGCGGCGGATGCCCTTTTTGGGTTGGCAGTGTTGTCGGCCGGCTGGAAAGGTCCCTCCCGATGATTACTGCTCTGGTACATCCCAGAGGTAGAGGACTGAACTGGAGGAACGATAAGGAAATGATAATTACACTTACGTGGTAATTGTAGTTCCTTGAGTGACGACAGTTCAGTCCTCCTTACCACCCAAATTATTTCAGAGGGATCCATAAGACATCGTGGAATGAAGAGTATTACAGGTACGTCTGTTTTAGTCAAAGTGGTTGGGTTGGCTTCCCCTGTGGCAGGGAAGGGGGGTAAGAAAGCCTTGTTCATGGGGATGATAGATTATAGAATTAGTTACTCTGTGTTCAGTATTGTTGGCTACTTTATTTGTTGCTCCTTTGAGTCTGCTTTGTTAATAGTTCACAATGGGATGGAGGACAGAGTGCAGCAGGCTATATCCAGTGATGTCATCAATTTGACATACCAATCTCCAAGCTGCAGGAGGAGATTGACAACCCAGAGGTAGAGGACTGAACTGTCGTCACTCAAGGAACTACAATTACCAGGTAAGTGTAATTATCATTTTGGTAACATCACTTTAGATGGTTGCTTTGGAGAGCTCTAGATGTGGTGTATTTAGATTTCAGTAAAGCCTTTGACACTGTTCCTCACAGGCGACTTATAAACAAACTGAGCACCCTAGGGATGGACCCTAAAGTTACTGCTTGGGTTAGAAATTGGTTGGGTGGGAGGCGACAAAGAGTACAAGTAAATGGAGCTCACTCTGAGGAGAAGGATGTTACCAGTGGCATGCCCCAGGGATCTGTCCTTGGTCCGATTCTTTTTAACATCTTTGTTAGTGATATAGCGGAAGGGCTGTCGGGTAAGGTTTGCCTCTTTGCGGATGATACCATAATCTGCAATAGAGTAGACACCCAGGAAGGTGTAGATAACATGAGGAGGGATCTAGCTAAGCTTGAAGAATGGTCTAGAATTTGGCAGCTGGGATTTAATGTTAAAAAATGTAAGGTCATGCATTTGGGCTGCAGCAATCCAAGGGAGCAATATAGTATAGGGAGTGAAGTACTTTTGTCCACTAAAGAAGAGCGGGACCTAGGCGTGGTTGTGTCTGATGATCTTAAAGTAGCTAAACAGGTAGAAAAGGCGACGGCAAAAGTTAGAAGGATGCTTGGGTGCATACGGAGAGGAATGGCTAGCAGAAAAAAGGTGATAATGCCTCTCTGTAAGTCTTTGGTGCAACTTCATTTGGAGTATAGTGTGCAATTCTGGAGACCGCATCTTCAAAAGGATGTGAACAGGATGGAGTTGGTGCAGAGGGTGGCTACTAAAATGATTAGTGGTCTTCATTATAAAGCATATGAGGACAGACTGAAGAATCTTAACATGTACACCTTAGAGGAAAGGTGGGATAGAGGTGATATGATTGAGATGTTTAAATACCTCCGTGGCATAAATGTTCAGGGAGAGGGCCTCTTTCAATTGAAAGTAAGTTCTGCTACGAGGGGACATGGGATGAGGGTGAAGGGAGATAGATTCAGGAGTGATATGCGGAAATATTTCTTTACGGAAAGAGCAGTGGATCCATGGAATAGTCTCCCAGTGGAGGTGGTAGAGATGAGGACAGTGAATTCAAAAAAGCATGGGACAAACACAGGATCTCTAAAGGTAAAAAGGGGACTGTGTTGTAGTTGTTGATATGGAAGGACAGACTAGATAGGCCATGTGGTCTCTTTCTGTCATATTTCTATGTTTCTATCCTTTCAGAGAGAACTTATACAACTAGAAACCATACTCCCTATGAATTGGGACCAGTGACAAATTTCTGCTTGTCTTTGCACCGTATTATTCCTCTTGTGACTTTTTGAAACCTTCATTGTTTTTCTGTTTACACAATAGGCTGTGAAGCACTCTATGTATGTACTGTTGACTCTTATTTTGCCCATAACTCCATGATTCACTTTTTTGGAGTGTGAGGAATGGGTCATTAAAGTTTAGTTTGCACATGTTTGACAACTCTTCAATTGTCCTTAGATAGATCCATTGTTTCTTCAACTGCATCTAGTGTGTTTACCATGTTGGTATCATTTTCAGAAAGGCAGTCTTAATAGTGTTATGTCATTAACAAACACTAAATAAAAGAAGACCCAAGACTTGTCCTCAGATTCTCCATGGATAGCCTCTCCCTAATCCCTATTTTGTTCAAGATAAACTTCCTTTATCACTATCTCATACCATAGCCAGTTTCTGAGCTGATATACCACCTTAGCACCCATTTCAATGTTGTATACTTGTTTGTAACATAAAGGGCTTATTAAAACCTAAGTACATCAGATTTATCACTAGCTGCTGCACTAAATCTTCTTTAACTAGTTAATACCAAACAAATAAGAGTACTTTATCTCTCTAATAATTAGGAATGTACATTTAGTACATGCTGTTCAGTTTTGTGTATGACCATGTAATGTGGTGTTCTTGTAGTGTATTAGAGGTACAGGTATTAAAATTAGTGCATACTAAACACAACCCCCCCCCCCCTTTTTTTTGCGCCAGCACACCACTACTGGTACCATCCTGTTTTGGAACCTGTCAAATAGTGGGTGTAAGATACCCTTTCTTTTTGTAGCAATTCTATTAATTTATCCACCACTGAGGTGTCACACTGCCCTAGCCTATATTAACCAAACTTCTCCCTACCTTACTTTGAGATAAAAGGCTATCTTGCCTTTTTCTCAGTCCTCTGAAACCATCCTTATTTCAAATATGAATAAACTTTGATATGTTCTCATAAACCCTGAGAGTATGATAAAGAAAAAGCCTATACCTCAAATATTGCTTCAACTACATATTTTGAAAAAAAAAATTAAGGGATTGCCTATGATGACCATAATAAGTTGGGTGTCCTCTCAGTTCAGTCATCTGATACAATAAAGTCCATACTGTTCAGTTTCTTGTGTCAAAATGTTGAGTATGAAACTAAAAATAATGCTGGGGTTAACTTGACTGTTCATTAAAATGTTTAAGGTACATGGCCAAATATTTAAGTGAAATTGTGGTATTTTTGTTCTGTTTTGAAATTATGATCTTAAAATAAAGCATCACTTAATGCATTCCTCTTTGAGCTTACCCATAAGCGAAAAGAGAACCCTGATTTTAATATAAAAAGGTTGACTTAATCCTTTATGGAGTCCAAAGTAGTGTTGCCTTTTCAAGAAACAAAATTCCTAAGCGAATTGTAGATCAGGTTTTGAGCTAGCAACTTTGTAACGCCTATATACTAATAATCTTAGGAATGCCTTAATAGTTAACAGCAAAATCAAGTAGTAGTGTTACTTGAATGCAAATGCAATGCTCAATTCATGAGTATGATATTATTAGACTTGCTATACATGCTTAAAAATTATGCAATCACCAGTTTCAACATTGCATACATAGAGTTCATTGATCTAAGCTGCACCAAGGTTTGTAAATGCATTTCCTTGTTCTGCTAAACTAGTCCACATGAGAGTTAATTCTCCTGCCACCCAGCAGCTGGAGAGCATATCAGATGTGCCAATCTCCAGGAACAAGCAGGAATATAGTCTTCACATATGGGTATCGTCGGTACCGACAGAGCCTGCGTGGGAACACGCCCCAGCGTCCAATAAGAACGCTTTTGGGAGCATCCCTCAGCACATGTGCACTGCCTTTCCAACTGTCCCTCTTCAGTTCTTTGTTTTCCGCGGAGCTGACAGGATCCATACCCTGTCACTGCAGAAAATTCTGTCTTTAAAATTGTTTTCTTGTGGTCACGTTTGCCTGCCGCACGATGCTTACCAGTACCACCAGTTCTTTTCCAAAAAAAAAAAAACACCCCCTTTGAGCTGTTTCTCTTCAGAACCTTTTCTTTTTGGTGCTAGGCGCCATTTTGGGCACTAGGCCCCATATTCCTAAAACATGGAAAAACCAACTAGTGGTTTAAAAAAAAAAATGTACTAAGTGTGGCGGTACTATTTCTGTCACTGACACCCATGATTGGTGTCTTAAATGTTTAGGGCCTGAACATTCTCCATCTGAATGTCTCTTGTGTATGGGGATGACTAAAAGAGGAAGACAGAACGGGCTGCAAAGCTCGGTACCCTCTTTTCTTCGGATGCCAGATCCATTCCATTGCATTGACATCTTCAAGGGCCTCCTCTTCCTCCCATGGATCTCAGGTAACTAAACATAAAAGCCGGTCCTCAAAGGGTAGCTCTCCTGCTAAGCATCGAGAGGCCATTGGCATTGCCCTTGAGGGAACCACACCGGCAAAGCAGCCCCGGCGGGAGGCTTCGGCTTCCAAAGCATCAGTGTGGCTCCAGGATGTTTGAGAGGCCCCGACCTCACAAGAACTACCTGTGCCATGCTCAGGGTTTCCAGCCGTCTTCGGTACCGATACCCAGGCATTGGCAGCGTCGATAGACCAGAGGTTCCTCGCTATTGAACACAGCATCGCAGCTCTTCTCTCAGCTGTGGTACCGTTGGTCCAACAGGCACCGGTACTGGTACCGATGGTACCGGCCCCAGTGGGAATTCTTCCCACGCCATCTTTGGCTGGAATCGAAAGATCGGTACCGGATCAACTCAGTACCGACTTCGATCGATACCAGGACCGTGCTTTGCAAGAGCATCGTGTTCAGGAATACGTCAAATCCTCCGATTCCGATGACTCTGACAGTTCTGCTGGTACTAGAGGGTTTCTCCCAGAGGATGCCTCTTCTCCCCAATGCAGAATGTCACCTCCAGAGGACATGTCTTTTCAGGATTTTATTTGTGATATGGCCAAGGGCCTTTCAATTACGGTAGCTCCTTAAGAGAAACCCAGAGCAAAGGAATTGGAATTTCTCCAGTATCCTAAAGCTCCAAAGGAGGCAGCCACTCTGCCCATCCGTGAAATTCTGCATAACTTGATGCTCAGAATGTGGGAGACACCTCCTGACTACATCTCCTCACTCTAGGAGACTTGATACTATGTATCGAGTTCCCCATGTCCTGGATTTCAAAAGACTCGGCTGCCACACCATTCAATGGTGGTGCAGTCAGCCATGCGTAGGATGAAAAGTGCAAAGAGGCATGCATCCAATCCTCCAGGTCATGAATGCAGGACTCTGGATGCTTTTGGGCGCCAAACCTTTCAGGCTTCCATGCTTTCAGCTAAGATCAGTTCATATATACTGTATATGGGAATGTTCCTCAAGGAAGTTACAGGAGATTTGGAGCTTATGAGCCCATTTCTCCCAGATGACAAGAGACAAGACTTTCTTGCTCTAGTTAAGCATGCTCAAGATGTCTCCAAGTTTGTAAATCGTGCAGCCTTTTTCTGCTTTGAATGCATCAGCAGAACCTCTGCTATTGCCATTGGCGCACAACGGATTGCCTGGCTTCAGGAATCAGACTTGGAGACTTGGGTACAGGACAGGTTTGGCAACATTCCTTGCACGGGAGAGAATCTCTTCTGCAAGAACTGGCAGGAAAAGGCTAACGAGTTGGATGCTGACAATACTACTCTAGATAGATTGTCAATCTACAGCCAATCCAGCCAAAAAGAAGTCTTATAAAAAAAAACCCTCTTTCAGCAAAAAGAGGAAATTTTATCCTTCCTATACCCAGCAGAGTCAATCTCAGGGTCAGGTTGCCCAAAAGGGACAAAATAGACAGCAAAAGAAGCCAAAAGGCCCCAGAGCCCAACCAGCTCTGCAGGTTGAGCCCCCTCAAGGGCTTTGACTCCTTCCTAGAGAGCTTAGCCTTCCTGCCTCTGAGAGGCCCCCAACCCCCAAATATCCCAGGCAGGTTATGCCACTTTGCCGACAGATGACATCAGATAACAGCAGAAGATTGGACTTTGCCCATTGTAGGAGAAGGGTACAAACTTCATTTTCACAGCATGCCCCCTCCTGCAATTCTAAAGCAATTCAATTCTCAAACCTCTGCAAACAATCTGCTAGATCACGAAGTCTCAAGACGTCTTGCCCAAGGGGCAATAGAAGAGGTACCCATTCTTTAACGGGGTGCAGGGTTCTACTCCCCCTATTTTCTTATTCCAAAGAAAACAGGAGGACACAGACCCATTTTAGACTTCAGAGAATTGAACAAATACCTGTTGCGAGAGAAGTTCAAAATGATTTCTCTAGGAACTCTTCTGCCATACCTTTAAAGCCAGGATTGGCTTTGCTCTCTAGACTTCAAGGATGCATACACTCACAATCTGATCCATCCAGATCACAGGAAATTCTTACGATTCCTTTTCAGGGGAAAACATTTCCAGTACAGGGTTCTTCCCTTTGGTCTAGCTTCAGCACCAAAGGTATTCACAAAATGCATGGCAGTAGTAGCTGCATTTCTACGAACCCTAGGGATATTCGTCTTCCCTTACTTAGACAACTGGCTCATTCGAGCCCCTACAGTTGCAGAGGCCAGCACTGCACTGTCTTGCACAATGTGAATCCTCCAATACTTGGGGTTGGTAATAAACTTCCCAAAATCCCAACTTGTTCCTTCCCAATGCCTGGAATTCATAGGGGTCTGTCTAGATACCAGACAGGCAAAGGCTTTCCTTCCACAGGTCCGGTGTCTTTGCATAATGCAACTAGCTTCTCAAGCAGCAGGGAAATCTCCCTAACTGCTTGAGAGCTACTACAGTTGCTGGGACATATGGCATCCACAGTTCATGTAGTCCCATATGCTTGCCTCCACATGCGAGCAGCTCAGTGGACCCTATCCACACAGTGGACACAGGCCATTTATCGGACAAAATAATAAACTCTCAATGACTAGTTTTGTCCCTCCAATGGTGGCAATCTCTAGAAAATGTGACACTGGGGTCTCCTTTTCATCAACCCCTTCTTCAGGCCACCCTAACAACAGATGCATCGTAGGTGGGTTGGGGAGCACACCTGAATCATCTCTCTAACCAGGGAACCTGGACTCCATAGGAGGCTGGTCTACACATAAACCTCCTGGAATTAAGAGCAATCTATTTAGCTCTTCGAATATTCCATGCCCAGCTCAGTTACAAGACAGTCCTAGTCCAGACGGACAATCAAGTAGCAATGTTCTATCTGAACAAGCAGAGTGGGACAGGCTCTTTGTCATGCAACGAAGCTTTACGACTGTGCGCCCTCGCCAGAGAGTATCAAATTCACCTTCTAGTGGTATATCTTCCAGGCATTCAAACCCTTTGGGCAGACAAACTCAGTCGAGTACTGCTGCCTCATGAATGGTCCCTCCACCTGGACCAGGTGGCAAAGATATTTCATTTCTGGGGCACTCCAGACATAGACCTCTTTGCAAGTCCACTGAATGCCAAACTTCCCTGGTTCTGTTCCAGGATTCCGGCTCACAATTATCAGACAAGGAATGCCTTCCTCCTTCACTGGGGTCAGGGCTTCCTTTATGCCTTTCCACCCATTCCCCTCATCCCCAAAACACTCTTCAAGCTTCAGAGAGACACGGGTCGCATGATTCTCATAGCGCCACGATGGCCACGCCAACCGTGGTATCCCCTGCTTCTACATCTCTCTCAAGCTGCACCTCTGGAGTTAGGGCATGCTCCAGATCTCCTTTCCCAAGAGAATAGGATGCTATGGCACCCGAATCCCCAGTTCCTGCATCTCACGGCCTGGTTGCTGAAGGCTTAGACCTCCAGGATTTGAACCTGTCCCAACAGGTAAAGGATATCCTTCAGGCTTCTAGGAAACTTACCACGAGAAGATCTTATGCCTTCAAGTGGAAACGTTTTACCATATGGTGCTCCAAGAAGGGATTAAACCCCCTTGGCATACCCTTAGAATCGATACTAGAGTATCTCCTTCACGTATCGAATTCTGGTCTAAAGACCAATTCGGTAAGAGTCCATCTTAGTTTAACTGCAGCTTCTTATAAGCCTCTGAATGGACAACCAATTTCCTCTCATCCACTCATATCCAGATTTATGAGAGGTCTTCTATTAACCAAACCTCCCATTAAGCCACCACCGGTGGCATGGGATCTAAATCTAGTTCTCGGGGCAGCTCATGAAGCTGCCTTTTGAGCCTTTAGCCACTACAACCCTTAAGTTTTTGACCTGGAAGGTCATCTTCCTAATTGCAATCACCTCTGCACGTTGCATTAGTGAACTGCAAGCTTTAGTGGCTAATCCTCCTTATACTAGGTTTCACCATGATAAGGTTGTTCTTAGAACTCATCCACACTTTATGCCAAAGGTGGTTTTGCCTTTTCATTTAAATCAATCAATTTATCTTCCCGTATTTTTTCTGAGGCCTCATGCCTCTTATGCAGAAAGAAACCTTCATACTTTGGATTGTAAAAGGGCCTTAGCCTTTTACCTACAGAGAACACAGCAGCATAAAAAGTCCTCACAACTTTTTATAGCTTTTGACCCGTGTCATTTGGGACAACCAGTCTCCAAAAGAACTTTATCTAAATGGATTGCCCAATTCATATCCTTTGCTTATGAGAGTAAGGGTCTTCCTCTTCAGGACCCAACACAACTGAATCCCTCAGTATGAGGCTGCAATTGTTCTGTCGCACGTCACACATTATGTAAATAGAACACTATCACTATAAAGTTTTATAACATAAATGTACAAAGTTTCCCAAAGTTTTTTATCCTGGTTAATTCCCCTGTTATATGTAAACTCATGCCTGCCTATTGCTGTTCGTGAGTAGTTTTGTTCACTGTAAACCGCGCTGATGATAAAGAGTGCGGTATAAAAAAACTGTTAAATAAATAAAAATAAATGTCACAGCTCATAACGTGAGAGCCATGGCAACTTCCATGGCTAATCTCCACTCTGTGTCTATTGATGACATTTGTCGAGCAGCCACCTGGGCTTCGGTACACACCTTCACAGCCCACTACTGCCTGGATAAAGCCTCCTGTCGGGATGCCTTCTTTGGCCAAGCTGTTCTTCAAAATCTCTTTCAGACCTAATTCAACTCCTACCCACCAACCCTGGTGGAATGCCAGAGATCCATGGGAGGAAGGATTCCCACTTTTCCAGGGGGGCACCTTCCTGGGGCTATTTCCCTGGCATCTTCAGCTAGGGAGTCCCCATATGTGAAGACTACATTCCTGCTTGTTCCTGGAGATAGTGTAGTTACTCACCTGTAACAGGTGATCTCCAGGAACAGCCGGAATTTAGTCTTCACAACCCACCCACCTCCCCTAGGAGTTGTCTTTCTATTTCTTTGTCTCTTTCCTCTCTTCCTCTATCCTTTTCTCTCGGCTACAAACTTAACTGAAGAGGGACAGTTGGAAAGGTGGGAAGGCAGTGCGCATGTGCTGAGGGATGCTCCCAAAAGCGTTCTTATTGGATGCTGGGGAGTGTTCCCGTGCAGGCTCCGTCGGTACTGACAATACCCATATATGAAGACTAAATTCCTGCTGTTCCCGGAAATCACCTGTTACAGGTGAGTAACTACGCTTTACTTAAAATATAAGCTGGTGTAGCACTGAAAGAAGACAGCACTGTCCGCCTCTAACAGGTGAGAAAATTTGTGGACTAGTGCAATACTGCAAACAAGTCTATCTTCCCTGGTCCAAATCAGTCTTTGTGGCCTGTGTGTTTGAGACCTTGGCCCAACATTTGCCTGGAGCTTGGGTCCACACACAGTTTTCTTGAGCTGATAGTTATCCTCTGTCCAGCACCTTTACCAACTAGTTCCAGTGCTTATGGGACCATAGAGTAAACAGGAAGACTTGTTTAGATTATTGTAATGCTCTTTGTTGGACTTCCAAAGTACCAGCTGAACCGGCTACAGCATGTACAAAATATGACTGTTCAGCTGTTAACATATAAGGAGGCCCAGGACCATGTTACCCCAATCTTGCCTGCTCTTTATTGGTTGCCTGTGGAGGCTTGTATCGAGTTTAAGATATTATTTAATTTATTGAGCTTTCTGTTGCGATAGCTTGGTGAGGAGCTGGAACAGTTTTTTGGGTTTCCTAAGGTGGATGCCCTAGTCACAGTGGGGGTGATGAGGCACATGATCATTCCAGTGGAAGGTGGGTCTGTGCTGAAAAAGACTCATGATAGAGTGGAAACCCTCAAAAATGCCTTCAGCCTTGGGTACTCGGATAGTGCTTTATGCAGCTATGGTGGCCTTGATTATCTGGGGGCTCTTATGCTGGAACAAGCAATTGCCAGACAGCCTAGAAAGCGACAATGTAGACTGGAGCTTTGTGTGTGGTAGATGCACTGTATGATTTGATCAGGATCTCTTCTAAGTTCATTGTATGGTAGCCCAAAGGTGGCTCTGACTCCAAAATTGGTTTGCAGATGCTGTATCCAAGCTGCGGTTGAGCAGTGTTCCTCTTTAGGGCATGCTGTTTTTTGGGGGGAGGAACTGGATAAGCAGGCTCAGTGGGGAGTATGGTGGCAATTTAGGACTGTAAAGGGTTTGGGTCTAAACTCGAGAACAGGCCTTTTGGATATCCCAGGACTTAACAAGCACCTCTTCAGGATCTGGTAAGCCTCACAATGAGATCTGGTGATTCCCTGCAGAGATACAGACAGTCGGGAAGGAAGACATCTCCAGCTGTTTTACCCGGAATGGGCCTGCATCATCTCAGACCAGTAGGTCATCAAGGTCCTCACAAAGGCGTATATGCTGCCATTTGTGGAGCATCTTTGGGATGCCTTTTGTGACATCTACTTGAAGCTCCTCAACAGAGTGTGACAGTCACGGAAACTCTGAAGTGTTTCCTATAGTTTCAGGCTATTGTATTTATGCCCTCTGCAGAGCAATGTCGGGGTATTTGATTTACTACATAGTACCCCAAAAAGGATGGGTCCTTTTGATCCATTTTGGTCTTGGAGGTGGTCCATGCCAAGCAGATTTCCCCACTTCCATATGGAGACTCTCGGATCAGTCAGTGTGTCAGTCCAGCAAACTGGGTTTCTAATCTCCTTGGACCTTCCATATTATGATCCAAGAGCAATTTCAGCAGTTCCTCCATTTCCTGGGCCACTGTTTATCATGGTCATGGTGCCTCGGACCTTCTTTGAAGGTCATGATGGTGGTGACTACCTTCCTGCACAATCAAGAAATCTGGGTTCACCTAGACCTGACCTACTAGATGATTCAGTCCAGGGCAAGCACTAGTCAGGTGATGGTTGGAGAAGCCAGGATAGGTGATCCAAGTTTCTCTCTCTCCCCCCCCCCCCCCCCCGACTTGGAGTATCTGGGTGGCCACTTCACCACTCGCTTGGGAAAGGTGTTTCTTGCCATTAAAAGGTTGGGCAAGCTGCAGCTCAAGCTCAGGAGATTTTGCTCTAAACTGCCCTTTTGTTCTTAGGCTGCTCCCAGGGCTACTTGCAGCTCCTGGGGTCAGTGATATTGACCCTGAAACTGGTATTTCTCTGGGAACAAGCAGGAAGTCAGTCCTCACATGTGGGTGATGTCAGCACAGACAGAGCCCTCGCAGAAGCATCCCCCCCCCCCAAGCTTTCAAAGAAAGCCTTTGGGAGATGCCACCACGCATGTGTGGTCCTCTTCCTGCCCAAGGGTGCCATCTTGCTCAGTCTCCTTTTTTTTTCCTGCAGAGCCCTTCAGCCGTTCGTCTGGCTTTCCCTGGAAAAAAAAAATTTTTTTTCTGTTTCATACTCGCCTCCGTTATTGCACTGGTACTCTTCCCACCCCCTGACCTCATTGCCTAGGCGTCGAGTTCAGATCCTTTTCTCATAGTTTTTATTCTTTCTTTTCCTGATGCCTTTGCACCTTTTTTCCAACTGGCAGCCCAGAGAATCTTTGACCTTGCAGGGGTACTTTCTTTCCCCCCCCCCTCCCCATGGCTACCAGTGGCTTTAAAAAGTGTGTTCGGTGCTCTAGAATTATGCCTGTGACCAACACGCACAACTGCTGTCTTAAGCCAGACCACGACCTGGCAGCCTGCAGTCTCTGCAAAAGGGATGTCCAGTAAGGCCCTTATTGTGCTGGTGGCTCTTAAGTTTTTCCCCGTCCCCGGCACCTCCAAAGGCTAGGGCCTTGTCTGAAGCCTCGACACCTTGGGTGGAACTTTCCAAACCCGAGCCTCAGCACAGGTCCTCAGAAAGGGGGTCTCCTTTGAGGGAATCCAGGAAGAAGAAACCCTCGAAGGCAGCATCGTTGCATGGTTCTGACCGGCCGGGTGCCCCCACCTGAGCCCAATCCCGCAGTCCTAGACACTCATCCGAGGCTTTGGAGAAGGAGCAGTCTGCAAAGGTCCCCCGGAAGGATTCGACCGCGGACTGGCCTCTGTTCCCAGATGCCATCCTTGTCAAGGATTCCCCTTCGGGGGAGCCAGCATTGGGCCAGAGTCCCTTGGTGCCCACGCTGAAGGCTGCAGAACCTTCTGGTCTGGCATCCAGAATGGTGGCCCTGGAGCACAGTTTGCCTTCATGGACCAGCAGTGGATGTTGTCCAGCCTGACCAGTTCATCTGCCCTGACCATGGGGCCCTTAATGTCCAAGGCATCCCCCGAGGCCGAATTGATCCTCAGCCAAGGTCGCGATCCAAGTAACATAGACCAGGGCTGGGCAATTCTGGTCCTGGAGGGCTGCAGACCAGTCAGGCTTTCATGATGTCCCTAATGAATATTCATGGACCTATTTCCATACAATGGAAGGCAGTGGATGCAAATAGATCTCATGAATATTCATTAGGGACATCACAACTGGTCTGCGGCCTTCCAGGACTGGAATTGCCCACCCCTGACATAGACCATGCTGGTCTTTATCTGCCGTCATATACTATCTAGTCTGCTCAGCAAGGTGGCAAGAGTAGATGTACGTGCCACTCTGTGTATGTCACCCCTCCCCATGCCTTTGTTTAGGAGTGTACCCACTGCTCTGTGTAGGTCACTCCTATTTGTTGAGATATAAGAGAAATTTATTTTGATTTTATCCTGTTGCTAAAAAGGGATCCATTGTGTCTGTCCCAAGCCATTTTGAATTCTGTCACTGTATTTGCCCCCATTACTGCCATCGGGAGGGCATTCCAAGCATCCACCACTCTTTCAGTGACAGTCCCACTAGACAGGACCACGTTCATCCCCAGCAATTATGCCGAGTTCCAGCCGCAGAACATCGGGAGTCCCGAGGCCCACAGAGTGGCCTTCCTACGAGTCCTCGACCGAGTACTCTGAGTGGGAGATGGAGGATGAGAAAGTCCCCCAATACCTGTCACCACCATGACATCCCATCAGATTCTTCCATCTCAGAGCCTTGATGGCAGTCCCTGTCAGAAGATATGGCCTTTCTTGACTTCAAGGATATGTCGACGGCCCTAGCGTTCCCTACGAAGTTGGAGGAGGACCCTCCCGGGTGGATGAGTTGGAACTCCTCCAGTATGAGGCTCCTCCGTGGGAATCGCTCACGGTTCCCATCCCAGAACGGCTGATGCTCCAAATGTGGGAGACATCAGCTTCAGTACCGCTAGTGAGCAAACGTCTCGACTCAATGTAATTGGGTCCACCAGAGCCCGGGCTTCCAAAAGTCACAGCTGCCGCATAACTCCATGGTGATGGAATCAGCCATGTGTCGACTGAAAAGCCAAACGTCGCACTCCTTGGTGCCCCCCCCCAGCAGGAAGGTCTGCACCCTGGATGCCCTTGGCAGAAAGTGCTACCGGGGTTCAATGCTCATCAGCCGCATCCAGGCCTACTAGCTGTACATGGGCATGTACCTGAGAGACCTGGCGAAAGAACTGGCCGCGTTCTCAGCTGGTCTCGCAGCGGTTCAAGAACCTGGCCAAGGCAGTCCGTGAAGGCTCCAAATTCATGTCTTGAGCGGCCTATGACGGGTTTGAGTTGGCGGCTCAGGTAGCGGTGGCTGGCATCTGGGCATGTCACCAAGCTTGGCTACAGTCTGATTTCGAGTAGTGGGTTCAGGACAAATTGGTTGATGTCTCCTGCCAAGAAGAGAACCTCTTTGGCAAACCCATGACCAACGGCTGCCGAGCTGGAGACAAAAGTTCATGACGGGAACCAGGCTCTCCAAAAAGACCACTGCCCCTCCCTGATGGAAGAGCTCAGGTAAAAAGTCCTTTTACCTGAGGAAGGGAGCTGCTTACAGAAACTACCCATCTTTTCAGGCCTCCCCAGCTCCCCTAAGGGACATGGGCATAGCCATTGTAAGCAGAAGGCTCCAAAACTCCAGGCACCAGCTCCGGTCCAGCCAGGGGGGAGTTTTTGACTCCTTGAGCATAGCCTATCTACCGCAGGGAGATCAGCAGCCCAGAGGGAGATGTCTGGCCCTATGCCCAGAGGTGGTTGACCATCACCTCAGACTCCTGGGCACTTGGGGTAGTCAGGGAGGGTTACCTCCTCCACCTGACTCAGACATCTCCCCCTTATTTCCCAAGAGAGCCCCTCAGCTCTCCCCTCCACCAGGACCTTCAACTGAAGGAGTTGGCAGGTCTTCTTGAGGACAAAGCAGTGGAATCTGTGCCCCACCATCTCAAGAGCAAGGGGTTCTACTCCAGGTACTTCCTCATGCCAAAAAGGACAGAGGGCCTAAGGCCCATCCTCGACCCGCGCAACCTCAACAAATTCCTGGTGAAGGAGAAATTCAAGATGCTCTCCCTTGGAACATTTCCATACCTCCAGCAGGGAGTTTGGCTATGCTCCATAGACCTCAAGGATGCTTATACCTACATCCTCATTAACCAGACTGGCTCATAAAGGGAGGTACGGCCTCAGAGATGCAGCAGGCCACCGCATGCACCATTTGGGTCCTGCAACACTTGGTTTGTCATAAACTATCGCAAGTTCCACCTCCTCCCGACACAGTAACTAGAGTTCGTCGGGGCAAAGATCGACACTGCAGTTGAAGGCATTCTTGCCCAGGGACCGGTCCGACAGTCTCAGGACATACAGTACTGTCCCCCAATGCCCACTCGGCTGCTTCTGCGCCTCCTCAGGCACATGGCTTCCACGGTCTACATCACCCCGACACACTTCCTCCACATGAGGGTGGCGCAGTATTGTCTCTGGGACCAGTGATCTCAGCCCACTGGTTGCCTCTGAGATGGTCTCTGTGACCTGCCAACTTCCAGGCTTCCTGGTCTGGTGGCAGTCTCTCCAGCATCCACTGTGGAGATTCCTGCACCCAGCAGATCAACCTCCTGTAGCTCTGAGCCATACACTTAGCCCTGTGAGTCTTCTGTCACCACCTGCGTCACCAGCCGGTGCTGGTCGAGACGGACAACCAGGTGGCGATTGTTCTATGTGAACAAACAAGGGGGCATGGTGTCTTGTACCCTTTGTCAGGAGGCATTGACCCTCTGCTCATATGCAATCCAGCAGGGTATCCTCCTGCAGGCAGGGTACCTGCCAGGCCAGGACAAGCTGCTGGCTGATAGGCAGAGTAGAGTCCTCCAGCCACACGAGTGGCAGCTGGACCCCAGGGTAGCCAGTCTGCTTTTCCAACTCTGGGGGGAACCTGTGATGGACCTGTTCGCCAGCCCAGGCAACTTTCAGTTGCCCCGCTTCTATTCACGGCAGACCCACCCCTCCAGGTTGGCAGTGGACGCGTTCCTTGTCGCCTGGTCGGAAGGCCTTATGTACGCCTTCCGTCTCATGCCACTGATGACCAAGACATTCTGTGACACAGCCTTGCCCACCCTGATAGCTCCTCGGTGGCCCAAGCAACCTTGGTTCCCGCTGCTCCTCCGGTTGATGGTGGAGACCCCCATTCCCTTGGGGAATGACCTATCTCAGGAGGGGGGCTGAGAGGGTGACCCTGGCCCCTTTCAACCTTTCGGTTTAAGTGGAAGACATTCTGCTGGCCTCTCACAAGGCCTCTACTAGAAAGTCTTATGCCCTCAAATGGGCTAACACTTTCTCCTACCCAATGGCACTGGTGTTACAGTACCTTCTCCACCTCTCTCAATCTAGGCTCAAGTCTAACTCTGTCCGAGTGCACCATAGTGCCTTGGCAGCGCACCACCATCTGGTGGATGGTAAGCCCTCTCATTCCAACTTTTGGTGACCTGTTTTTTTTTTTGAGGCCTGGTCTTGTCAAAGTCCTGGTTTGCCCTCCGGCAACCGAATGGGACCTCAACATAGTGTTGGGGCAGCTCACTTGCCTGCCCTTCAAGCCTCTGGCTACCTGCCACCTTCACTACCTCTCTTGGAAGGTGGCTTTCCTTGTAGCACTTACCTCCGCTCGCAGAGTTAGCGAGCTTCATGCTCTTGTGGCGGAGGCGCCCTATACCAGGTTTTACAAGAACAGGGTGGTGCTTTGCATGCACCCTGCATTCCTGCTGAAGGTAGTATCACCCATCTCAACCAGGAAGTGGTGCTCCCTGCCTTCTTTCCAAGACCTCACTCCAGTCAGGTGGAGACTGTCTTTCACACCTTGGACTGTAAGAGGGCTTTGTCCTTCTATATCCAACCAACTCGGGGCCACCCCAAAGCTTCTCAGCTTTTCATCTTCTATGACCCCAGTAAGCTGAGGGGAGGCGGTGACCAAGCGTATGCTGTCCACATGGGTGGCGGACTGTATTGCTCGCTTATGAGCAGGTGAGGCTCTCGCTGAAAGGCTGCATCATGGCGCACTGTGTAAGGACCATGGTGGTCTTGGTGGCAAACTTGTGCTGTGTCCTGATGGTGGATATCTGCTGGGCTGCACCTGGTCTTTAGTCCATACCTTTGCTGCCCATTATTGCCTCGAAAGAGAGTCCTGACGGGACATTGCCTTTGGCCAGGCTGTGCTCTGTAACCTTTTTGGGGTTTAGGCAACTCCTACCCTCTGATCCTTCTGTGTTCAGGCTACCGGAGTGCTGGTTTCATAGTCTGTGGACATGGATTAAATTGCTTCTGCTTGCGCCTCCCTGTGAGGGAGTCCCTATTTTTGCTATGGGCTTTCAGGAGCCTGTTGCTGGGGGAGTCCCATATGTGAAGACTGACTTCCTGCTTGTTCCCAGAGAAAGCCTAGTTACTCATCTATAACACATGTTCTCCGGAGATGGCAGGAATCAGTCCTCACAACCCTCCCTCCTCCCCTTGGTGTTGCTCCTTTACCATCTTTTATTTTTGCTAATTTTAGCTATATCATCTGAGCAAGATGGTACCCTTGGATGGGAAGGGGGACCATGCATGCATGGCAGAATCTCCCAAAGGCTTTCTTGAAAATGAGGGGGGGGGCTGTTTCCATGAGGGCTCTGTCGGTGCTGACGTCACCCATATGTGAGGACTGCTTCCTGCTGTCCCCGGAGAACACCTGTTACAAGTGAGTAACTACACTTTTGGGCCAAAGACACACGTGTGCCTCCTGCAGTGATACCTTCTGACTAGCTAGTCTCCCTGCTCCCAGTTACAGATGCTATTAAAATCAAGGGGGGGGGGGGAATTGGCCTGGTTGCTAGAAACTGTCTCGTCTTGTGATGGCTAGGATACCTCTGGAGGCACAAGATTACATGATAGTCATCACAGATGCCAGCCACCTGGGCTGGGATCGGGACATTGTCTGGATCAGTTTGTTCAGGGTGCTAGTCCCCTCAGGAAGCTGCTTGATCCAGCAACAGCCTAGAAGTCAGGGCCATCTGCCTGGCTTTGGAATGTTTCAGCCCCCTCCTGTTGGGCAGAGTTCTTGGACAATGTCACATCTAGTCTGGTGCCACTCAAATAGTCAAGTCCAGGTTGAATGAATTTGTGCAGATGTTGGCTCACCAAGGGCCATGGGGGAAAGACATACAGAAGCCCTCTTCTGCAGCCACTCTTAAGGAAGGTCATCCATGCCCATCATCACAGTAGCCACAGAGGTAGTGAAGCTCTCTAATAGGGTGAAGGCTTATCTGATAGCTCTGTTGGCAATCCACATAATGGGCATTGAAAACATGCAGGCTGACATCTTGAATACCTGCTGCATGGGAGCTAAACCTTCATTGGGTGGAGGTGAGGCCTGCTAATGTTTGATTTGATGGCTACCCAGAGGAGTGTCAAGGAGAAAAACTTCCATCTGCAGGATAGGCTTGGATGACCTCCTTCAAAAGTGGCCCTACAAGGAGCTCCTGTGTCTTTCCCTTGTAGCTGTTGGTGAGCTGACCTCTGCAGAATTTGGTCTCACTTAGACTTGGTCATTGGAGTGGCACCAGACTGGCCATGATTTATTTATTTATTTTATTTATTTAGACATTTGTATACCAACTTTTCCTTCAATCAAGGTGGTCACGTCACATGACAGAGGGTTACATTTAACATTAGGGTACGTGTACATAATTAGACAATACAGTTACTTTACAGCATTTAGACAATACAATTGAGGTGATATTTAACATGAAGGTATTTAATCCCTTGGTGTTGTAGACTTGTGGGTGTGTGCTTAGTTGGCGGAGGTAGTGGTATTTCTATTTGGGTAGGGGATGTTGCCTGAATGCTCATAAGTTTCTATGAATAACCATGTTTTGAGGTCTTTGCGGAAGTCTGTGAGGTCATCTAACGCCCTCAGGCTCGTTGGGAGGGAGTTCCATAGTTTAGATGCCAGTAGTGAGGGTGCTCTTTTTGAAGTTGTCTGTTTGGTTTTGTGATAGCCTGCAGGTGTGCCGATCATGTTATTACTACTACTTGGTCTATTGCTGATGTCCCTTGTTATAATGTTTTAGAGTATGTCTGCTGAGAGATGGTGAATGATCTTGAAGATGATCATGAGTGTTTTGTATTTAGCTCTTGCCACCATTGGGAGCCAGTGTAGTTGTAGGACGGGAGTGATGTGTTCAGTCCTTGGTGTGTCTGTGATGACGCGTGCTGTGATGTTTTGTACCATCTGTAGTGGGTGGAGTGTCTGTTGCGGAAGGCCTTGGTATAGTGAATTTCCATAATCAAGCAGTGGTGTGATGAGTGCTTGGCACACTGTGCAGAAGTGGTCTTGACGGAGCATTGGTTTGATTTGTCAGATTGTTTTCATGTGCAGAAGTGGTCTTGACGGAGCATTGGTTTGATTTGTCAGATTGTTTTCAATCAATGATATGCCTTGTTTGCGGTTTTGGTGATGTGGGACTTTAAGTTCAAGGCTCTGTCCAGTGTGATGCCCAGATATTTAACTTCTTTTTTGACTACTATGTGTTTATCTAGGATGCTGATAGTTTGTGGCGGTATGAAGGTGGGGTTCCTGGTGACGAACATAGCCTCAGTTTTATCGTAGTTGACTATTAAGTTGTTGGTTATGAGCCAGTCATTCATATCTTCGAGACATTTTGTTATTGCTGTGGTGGTTAGTGCTAGAAGATTGATTGGAGCGTACACCATGATGTCAGCATAAATGTGATAATGTAGTTTGTGGTGCTTGATGTTGCATATGGGCTGTATATAGATGTTGAAGAGCATTGATGATAGCCTTGAGGTATTCCTTGCGTGACAGGGAATTGTAGTGATTTCTTTTGGTCGCATTTGACTTGTTGCGTTCGCCCTTTTAAATATGGTGTAAACCACTTCAGGGTATTCTTGCATAGTCCTATCTGTCGTAAGCGTTGCAATAGCTTAGCGTGTGACACAGTGTCAAAGGCTGCCGAAATGTCCATGAACACTAGCAGGTATCCATTTTTTATGTTGTCTATGCCTTTTAGGAGATTGTCGAAGAGGGAGGTGAGTAGTGTTTCCACGCAGTGTTGGGGCTTAAATCCATGCTGATGTATGTCAAGTGGGGTGTTGATATCTATATGGTCCTGAAGTTGCCTTTGCACTGCCTTTTCCACGATTTTAGCAAGGAATGGCAGGCTGGAGATGGGACGATATGATTTCGGCTCGGATGGGCTCAGATTGTTACTTTTAAGTGTTGGTCGTATCATTGCGTGCTTTAGGGTTTGCAGCATGTATCCTTGGAGTGAATCTTTGACAATTTTATGAATGTGGTGAGAGAGCTGGCTTTTTGTAGCTTTGATCCAATTCATTGGCATGGGTCTGATGAAGTTGTTGTGTTTAGTCCAGATATAATGTCTTCTACTTGCTGCTTTGTTGGTATGTTGAAGTTCTCCCATGTTTGATGTTGCTTTTTTGTCGTGTGATCGTTTGTGATGATGTAGAGCAAGTTTGGTTGGAATTTTTTGACTTCAGGTAGTCTGCATATTTTTGTGGGTCAAGATGGTGAGTACTTTGTTGCGTGTCATCCTTGGTGAGCTTTTGGACGATGCTGAAGAGTTCTCTTGGTCTATTAGTAGATTTCATGATTAGGTTGGTATGGTGTTGCTGTCTACTCTCATTTATAAGATTGTTATATTCCCGTTGTTTCTCTGTATTGGGTTAGGAGGTTGTGTGATTTATCCAGTCTCCATTTTCTTTCCAGTCTTTTGAGTGTGTGCTTTGCAACTCTGATTTCATGTGAGTACTATGGGGCGTTGGGTCTCTTGCGTACTTGATCTTCTTTGATAGCTGGGGCAGATGCTACATTGGATATTATTGTGTTCCATTCTTCTATGTTTAGGTCCAGGGTGTCATGATCCTGTTTAAGTTGTGGGGTGATGTCATTTATGAATGAGTCTGTCAAATGTTTTGAACCGCCTAGTTATTCTTTCATCTTCTTTGCATTTGGTGGGGTTATTCAGGGTCATGGTGAATTCAATTACATGGTGGTCTGACCAGGGGACTGGCGTGATTGTTGGTTTTGTGGTCTTGTTCTGTTCCACTAGTTGCATTGGCATGAAGACCATGTCTGGGGTTGTACCATGTTGGTGCTTTGGGGTGTTAATTGTCTGGCAGTATTTAAATGACTCCATGGCTTTTAAGAACGTTGCAGTTTCTCTGGTGAGTGCGGATATTAGGTTGTAGTCTCCCAGTGCAATGAGGGGTTTATGTCTTCTGTTATGTGCACATATAATTTCGATTACTTTGGATAAGTGTTCCGTTGTGGTTCCAGGTGGTCTGTATGCGAGGTACTTGTTGTCTATAGCGAGTGTTAGATTTGGTTGTGTTAGTGGCGGCGATCTTTTTGAATCTGTCTTTCTGGTAAGTATTACTCTTGAGACTGGGGGTCTTTTCTCTTACTACCTCAGGAGAGGGGACCTCTGCAGCAGGTTTCCTGGTCAGAGTTTCATCGTTGCTTATGACCTGGTGCTTAAGAGACAGACATTGTCTTAGTGAACAGTCTTTAGTGTGATAGCTGACACCTTTCTTAAGGACTGGATGGCCTCTGTGAAGGTCGGAAGGGTCTTTGAGAGGTGATGTTCCTCTTTGGCCCTGGATTCTAGGCAGGTGGATATAGTTGATGATTTGTCATCCTTACAGTCTGGGTTGGACCAGGGTTTAGGTCTGAACTCTTAAGATTCAGGTGGTGGCCCTTGTCTGTTAGGGGGAGTGAGTTTCCCTAGCAGTGTGCCCCTGATGTGTTCCACTTCCTCAAGGGAATGAAGATTTTATTCACCTGTCAGATTGTACCAATGTGTTCTTTCTCTGGTGCTGAAGGCACTGCTGGTCCCCCTTTTTCAAGCCCTTTCAGATAGCCTCTCTTGAGCCTGAAAGTGGTATTCCTGTCACTATGGTGTTTGCTAGCTAAATGTTGGTGTTATAAACTGTGGCCTGAAAAACACTTCCTAGTTGTCTTGATAGTGTCTGTGTCTCCTTGAAAACTGTACTTTTGCCCAAGGGTGCTGTCTTCCATTCATCTTAATCAGTTTGTAATCCTGCCCTCCTCCTTTTGGACTCCTTCCTGTGGCTGTAAAACAGGAGAATATTGAAGTAGCTAGTGCTGACTACTTAATTCCATTGGTCAGATTATCTCGTCATCCTTTTGCAGTGCTCTGAACATAAGAAATGCAATACTGGGTGAGACCGAGGTCCATCAAGCCCAGTATCCTATTTCCAACAGTGGCCAATCCAGGTCACAAGTACATAGCAGTTTCCCAAAAAGAGAGACAGGTTCCATAATGCTTGCATTGGGGCAAGCAGTGGATTACGGATTACCTGGGTCTTTATTAATGATGGTTTATGAACCTTCCCTCCAGGAACTTGTCCAAACCTTTTTTTAAACCCAGCTACACTAATGGCTTTTACTACATGCTCCGGTAACAAATTCCAGAGTTTGATTACACATTGAGTGAAAAAATATTTTATCTTATTAGTCTTAAAAAGGTTACATTGTAGCTTCATTGCATGTCCCCTAGTCTTTCTACTTTTTGATGGTGTAAACAATCGATCTACATTTACCTGTTCTCCATTCATTAATTCATAGACATCTATCATATCTCCTCCCAGCCATCTTTTCCAGGTTGAAAATCCCTAACTTTTTTAAGCCTCTCCTCTTAGGGGTATCCTTCCATCCCCTTTACCATTTTGGTGGCTCCTCTGTACCTTTTTTTTAAATCTCGCTATATCCTTTTTAAGATACGGTGACCAGAATTGCACACAATATTCAAGGTGCAGTCACAACATAGAACGACAGAGGCATTATAATATCCTTTGTCTTCTCCATTCCTTTCCTTATGATTCCTAGCATTTTATTTGCCGCCTTGGCGGAGGGTTTCAAAATGTTATCCACAATGATGCCTAAATCTTTTTTCCTGGGTGATGGTTTCTAATGTATAACCTTGCATCATGTAACCATTGTTTGCAGCGTTCTTTCCTAGGTGCATAACTTTGCACTTGTCCATATTAAATTTCATCTGCCATTTGAACGTCCAGTCCAGTCTTCCAAGTTGTCAAGGTCCTCTTGCAATTTTTCACAATCCTCTTGGGTTTTAACAACTTAATCAAATTTGCAGATGACACAAAATTATTTAATCTCACTCATTATTCCCATTCCAGGTCATTTATGAATGTTAAAAAGCAGCCGACTCAGCACAGATCCCTGAGGTACTCCACTATTTACCTTTTTCCATTGGGAAAATTGTCTGTTTAGCCCTACCCTCTGCTTTCTGTCTTTTAACCAGTACCTGATCCACAATAATACACTACCTCCTATCCCATGACTTTTTAACTTCAGCAAAAGCCTCTCATGAGGGACCTTCTCTAAGGCTTTCTGAAAATCCAGATATACTGTATTGACTGGCTTACCTTTGTCTACCTGTTTGTTCATACCTTAAAAAATATATATATAACAGACAAGACCTTACTTGGCTAAAGTTGTATTGGCTTTCTCCCATTAAGCCATGACCATCTACATGTTCAGTAATTTTGTTCTTTATACTGGTTTATACCATTTTGCCTGGTACTTATGTCAAGCTCACTGGCCTGTAGTTTCTCAGATCACGCCTGGAAACCTTTTGAAAAATTGGCATTACATTGGCCATTCACCAATTTTCAGGTACTAAAGATGATTTTAATGATAGCTCACAGGTTACTAATATTGGGTCTACACTCATATTTCAGTTCTTTCAACACCCTCGGATATATAGCATCCAGTCCAGGTGATTTGCTACGGTTTAGTTTATTGAACAGTTGTAATGCATCTTTCTTTCAATTCTTTCGAGGCATCACCTTTACTGTAAATACCATTTCAGTCATGGGTAACTACCCTACATCTTCTTTAGTAAAGACTTCATTTAGTCTCTCTGTTATGGCCTTGTCTCCTCTTACCCCTCTATTATCTAATGGTTCAACTGACTTTCTCATAGGTTGTTTGCTTTATATACAGTCATCCCTCGTTTATCGCTGTTAATCTGTTCCAGACTCTATTGCGATAAGTGAATTTCTGCGAAGTAGGATTCTTTATTTATAAATCAAATATTTTCATAATTTAGAGCATAGAAAGCCTGTTTACGACCTAGAACACCCCTTTAGTCACTATTACACTCGTATTTGAAAAAACTGTGATAGAGTGAAGCTGCAAAAGTCGAAGTGCGAAGTGGCGAGGGATGACTGTACTACAAATGTACTTGAAAAAAATCGTTATGCGTTTTTGCTTCCATAGCAAGCTTTTTCTCAAATTCTCTTTAATGCCTTGCATCTAACTTGCAAATACTTTATGATGTTTCCAGTTTTTGTCATTTGGCTCCTTTTTCCATTTCCCGAAAGATGCTTTTGACTGCAACAGCCTCTCTGACCTCACCTTTAAACTATGCTGGCAATTTTTTGGACTTCCACATTTCTCAAAGCGTGGAATACAGCTGGTCTGGGCTTCTATGATAGTTTTTTTATTCAATGCCCATGTTTGCTGTAAATATTTAACCTTTGCAGTTGCTCCTTTTAGTTTTTTCTTAGGTGTTTTCCTCATTTTATCAATCTCCCTTTGAAAGTTAAAAGGCAGTACTGTGGATTTCCTTGCTGTCCTTCCTCGATTTATGAAATCAAACGTGATCGTGCTAAGATTACTATTGCCAAAGTGGCCCCATCACCCTTATTTCTTGCAATAGATCTTGTGTACTACTAAGAATTAGGTCCAAAATGGCTTCTCCTCTTGCCTGTTTGTAAACCAGCTGCTCCAAAAAGCAGTCATTTATTTCATCTAGAAACTTTATCTTCCTAGCATGTCCGGTTGTGATACTGACCCAGTTGATACGAGGGTAATTTAAATCACCCATTATTATTACTGTATTGTAACTTCTGTTAGCCTCCCTGATTTCTTTGAGCATTTTGTCATCCATTTGTTCATTCTGGCCAGATGGTCACTAGTACGTCCCCACTGCCACCCCCTTCCCCTTCGGAATTTCAATCCATAGAGATTCTACTGTGTGACTTTTTCCCCTGTAAAACTTTAATCCTGTGTGACTCACTACCCTCTCTGACATAGAGAACAGCCCCTCCACCACTTTGATTTACTCTGTCATTGCAATATAATTTGTACCCAGGTATCAGTGTCCCATTGGTTGTCGTCCTTCCACTAGGTCTCTGACACACCAATCGTATCTAACCTCTCATTTAGTGCTATATATTCTAACTTTCCCATCTTATTTTTTAGACTTCTAGCATTTGCATACAAGCATTTTACAGGATTTATTTTATTCATATTTATCTGGTTTTCAGTAGGCAGGGGTAGTTTTGTAATCGTTAAGCTCTGTCTGCTCTGTACTTAAGGGTATTTGGGTTACCTTTGTTTTTATTAGGGCATATCAACAGAAGTTCTAACTTAATCTTTTGCTAGTATCTTTCACTGATACATTGTTCTGAACTATGGGTTCTTGGGTGACTGCTTTCCCCTATTACCTAGTTTAAAAGCTGCTCTATCTACTTTTGAAAAGTCCCTCCTTTCTCCAGAATGTTCCCTAGTTCCTAACATCAAAAACCACCACATTTGCACCATTGTCTCATCCATGCATTAAGACTCTGGTGCTCTGCCTGCCTCTTGGGTCCTGCACGTGGAACAGGAAGCATGTCTGAGAATGCTACCCTGGAAGTTCTGGATTTCAACTTCCTAACTAAAAGCCTAAATTTAGTCTCTAGAACCTCCTTACCATACTTTCCTGTGTCATTGGTATTAACACAGCAGACTCCTCCCCAGTGCCATCTAACACCTTGACTAGGTGGCATGTGAGGTCTGCTATCTTTGCACCAGGCAGGCATGTTGCCAGTAATCCTCATGTTCACCAGCCACCCAGCTATTTATATGCCTAATGATCAAATTACCAACTGTAATTGCTGTCCTAACCCTCTCCTCATGAGCATATGGCCCTGGAAAAACCACCTCTGGGTGAGAGGCTTTTGCATCACTTGGAGGATAGGTCCTAGCTACAGGATCACTTCCTGCTGTACCAAGCTGAGGCTCTCCTGTCATGTGCCCTTTCTCCTCTATGGCAACAGTGAGGTTGCCAGACTGGAGGTGGGACTTCAGTACTATGTCCCTGTAGGTCTCATCTATATACTTCTATCTTCCTTATGTCCTCCGAGTCTCCCTTAGAGCAGGGGTGGGCAAGTCCGGTCCTGGAGAGCTGCAGACCAGTCAGGCTTTCATGTTGTCCCTAATGAATAGTCATGAGATCTATTTGCATCCACTGCCTTCCATTGTATGGAAATAGGTCCATGAATATTCATTAGGGACATCATGAAAACCTGACTGGTCTGCGGCTCTCCAGGACTGGACTTGCCCACCCCTGCCTTAGAGCAAAGAGCTCCTTTCACCTAGTGCAAGTGTAAGACTCCTAAAACTGTGAAAAAAAATCATACATGTGACACTTGATGCAGAAGACTGGAAAACCCCCATCTGGCTGCTAGCTCCAGCTTAGTTTTAACTCTTTTCCCTCCCCCCCCCCCCCCCCCGGCTATTAAAGTTGTTTAGGTTTGCAGGGGATACTTATACTAATAAAACTGTACCTTATATGTTAAATGAAATGTGTTCACATCAAGAATGATTAATTTCAGGTCCTTAATAACCATCTTCCTGATGAGGATAACCAGCTACATCTGAAAGTGATTATGGAGGGAAAGAAGACCTACAGGCTTTCTTGCTACACAGTGCCCTTACCTAAGGTTAAGTGGAAAGTTATGTACCTAGGAAAGAACCACCCAAATTATGGTTAATGATGCAAGGTTCCACATTAGGAACTACTACCTAGGAAAAAGATTTAGGCGTCATTGTGGGTAACATATTAAAACCCTCTGCCCAGTGGGCAGCGGTGGCCAAGCAAGCAAATAGAATGCTAGGTATCATAAGGAAAGGAATGGAAAATAAAACAAAGGATGTTATAATTGTGTATCATTCCATGGTGCAACTGCACCTTGAATATTGTGTGCAATTCTGGTTGCTGTATCTTAAAAAGGCTATAACGTTATTTGAAAAGGTACAGAGAAGAGCCACCAAAATAGTAAAGGGATGGAAGGATACCCCTATGAAGAAAGGCTGTGGGGAGATATGATAGAGGTCTATAAATTAATGAATGGAGTGGAGAAGATAAATGTAGATCGATTGTTTGTCATCAGAATATAGAAAGACTAGGAGACATGCAATGAACCTACAGAGTAACCTATTTAAATCTAATAAGAGAAAATATTTTTTCATTCAATGTGTAATCAAACTCTGGAATTTGTTACCAGAGGCTGTAGTAAAAGCTATTAATGTAGCTAAGGTTTGGACAAATTCCTGGAGGAAAGGTCTATAAACCATTCTCCAGGACCAAGCAGGAAGTCAGTCCTCGCATATGGGTGACGTCGGCGCCGACGGAGCCCTCGCGGAGCAATTTCCCCAGCTTTCAAAGAAAGCCTTTGGGAATTGCTGCGCGGTCCCCTTCCTGCCCAAGGGTGCCATTTTGCTCAGTCGTCTTTTTTCCACGGAGCCCTACAGACGCTGTTTGTGATTGCCGCTGAAAAAGTTGATTTTATTTACTATTCTTTTCTCGGTTCGACGCTAGATCCTTTTCCCGCCCGGACCCGATAGGCCGGTATCGAGTCCGTTCTTTATTTTTTCGGTTTTTGTCCTTCGTGACTAGCGTTCGCGCCATTTTTCTTTTTTCACTGGCAGCCCTGTCTTTTGACCTTGCAGGGGCCCTTTTTCCCCCCGATGGCTGCCAGCGGGTTTAAGAAGTGGGATCAGTGTAAGAAACTTATCTCTTACCGACACACACGACTTGCCTCCGCTGCCTCGGACCCGATGATCTGTGGTCCGTGTGGCAAAATGTCCTCAAAGGCGTTGAGTTGGCAGCATCAAAAAGAACGAATCTTCTCTGACTCCGCGTCCGGCCGGGCCAGGACCTCGTCAGAGGCTTTGACCTCCCGGGACTCCGGTCCTGAGCATCGTCGGAGTTCCTCTGAGCGGGGGTCTCCTGCCCGGGAACATCATAGGAAGAAGAAACCCACGAGGGCGGCGTCTGTGGACGCTCCTGGTTCCTCGAGGGCCAGGTCGCATAGCCCCGATAGCCGTCCCGGGTCCTCGGAGTCGGAGAGGCCTTCGAAACATCCTCGTCTCGAGATGGAGTCTCCTGGACACGTGAGTGCTGTAGTCCTCGTGGACTCGCCTCCAAAGGAGCCGCCGTCAGGGCCCGAGTCGGGGGCTGCTGGGTCTCCTGAGCTCGGACTCAAGTTGATGGCCTTGGAGAGCAGTTTCACTGCCTTCATGGACCAGCAGCGGGCATTGATCGCTGGCCTCGCCGGTGCATCTGCCCCGACCACCGGGACGTCGATGTCCAAATCGACCCCGGAGACCAAGCGGATCCTCGAGTCCATGCGAGCTCGAGTCAATCCTCAGTCAAGGTCTCCCGGTCGGGGCGGAGGGCATCGGTGCCCGCCCGACTGGAGCTGCTCGATTCCTCCTCCGAGGAGTCGGGCTGGGAGACGGAGGACGAAGAGTCCCCAGGTACTTTTCGGACTCGGTGTGTCCCATCGGACTCACCCGAGTCCGAACCTCTGAGACGGTCCCCCCCCCCCCCCCCCCCCCCCCCGTTCTCGGACTTCGTGCGGGATATGGCCAAGGCCTTGGCATTCCCCACGGATCCCGAGAAGGAGCCTCGAGCCAAAGAGCTCGATGCCCTCCAATATGACTCTCCCCAAAAGGAGGCCTTTACTGTACCGGTTCCTCCGATGCTGGAGCGACTTCTCTTCCGCATGTGGGAGAGGTCGGTGTTAAGCAAGCGGGTCGATTCCATTTTTCGAGTCCGCAAGAGCCCCGGGTTCCAAAAGGCACAACTGCCGCACCATTCCATGGTGGTGGAATCGGCCATGCATCGACTCAAGAGTCAAAAGATGCACTCCTCGGTGCCTCCCGGCCGGGAGGCCCAGAACCTGGATGCCCTCGGTAGGAAGTGCTTCCAGGGCTCTATGCTTGCTTGTCGAGTCCAGACCTACCAGCTCTACATGGGCATGTATCTCCGAGACCTGGCAAAGGAAATTGCCGGGTTCTCTGCTGGTCTCTCCGAGGAACCTTTTTGCAGAGGTTCCAGGCCTTGTCCACTGGTATTCGGGAGTGCTCGAAGATTATCTCTCGAGCAGCCTACGATGGCTTCGAAGCATCAGCTCGGGTAGCCGGAGCCGGCATCGGTGCCTGCCGACAGGCTTGGCTTCAGTCATCTGACCTCGAGCCATGGGTACAGGACAAGTTGGTCGATGTCCCCTGCAGAGGTGAAAACCTCTTTGGCAAGCCCATGGCTGAAAAGGCTGCACAGAACGAGACCGAGACTCTGACCAGGACTCGGCTGTCTAGAAAAACCTCTGCCCCTTCTCAGAAAAAGAAGGGCTCGGGGGGAAAAAGCCCTTTTACCCGAGGAAGGCGGCTGCCTATAAACACTACCCTCATTATCAGGCCTCAGCAGCTCCCCAACAGGGTCAGCAGGCCAAGGGACGGGGTAATGGGTCCCGTAGGCAGCAGGCCCACAACACCGGGCTCAACAGGGTGGGGGCTTTTGACTCCGTCAGCATAGCCTCTTCTCCTCCGCTGGTTTCTCTCAGCACAGGAGGCTGGCTGGTCCACTTTGCCCACAGGTGGTCAGCCATCACATCAGATACCTGGGTGCTTCATATAGTTCAAAAAGGCTATCTTCTACACTTTCACCAGGTACCTCCCTCCTACTTTCCAGGGGAGCCTCCAAGACTCCCTCTGCACAGGGACTTACTCCTTCAGGAGTTAGCAAGTCTTCTTCAGGAACAGGCTGTGGAACCGGTGCCCCACATCCTGAGAGGTCACGGCTTTTATTCCAGGTACTTTCTGATACCAAAAAGAACAGGAGGCCTCAGACCCATCCTGGACTTGCGAAACCTCAACAAGTTCCTGGCAAGGGAAAAGTTCAAGATGCTTACCCTTGGAATCTTGCTGCCCTACTTCCAGCAGGGAGACTGGCTATGCTCCTTGGATCTAAAGGATGCGTATACTCACATCCTTATTCATCCAGACCACAGACAATATCTCAGGTTTGTTGTGGGAGGAAATCATTACCAGCACAGAGTACTGCCCTTTGGCCTATCCTCCGCCCCCAGGGTGTTCACCAAATGCCTAGCAGTGGTGGCGGCCTATCTGAGACTTCAAGGCCTTTTTGTGTTTCCATACCTGGACGACTGGCTCATCAGAGCCCAGTCTTCCGAAGAGGCCACTCGGGCCACTCATCGCACTGCGACTACTCCAGCGCTTGGGATTTCTCATAAACTTCGCAAAGTCCACTTTGCTCCCCTCTCAAAATCTCGAATTCATAGGCACCAGGTTGGACACTCTTCAGCCGCGGGCCTTCCTGCCTCTGGACAGGGCCCACAGGCTCATGGATCTCGCCAGCCACTTTCACAGCAATTCCCTGGTCTCGGCCAGGCAATTTCTGAGACTGCTCGGCCATATGGCTTCCACGGTCCATGTGACCCCCAATGCCCGCCTGAACATGCGACCTGCTCAGTGGTGCCTTCGCATGCAATGGCATCAGGCCACGGGGAGCCTGGCGGACTCAGTACAGATATCCAACCTGCTGGTCTCTTCTCTGCGGTGGTGGCTTCATCTGCCAAACCTAGTGCTAGGAGTGGATTTTCAATCTCCTCCGCCTTCTCAGGTGCTGACATCTGATGCTTCTCTCCTGGGTTGGGGAGCACATTGCCAAGGGTCATGTACTCAAGGCCTAAGGACTCCTTGGGAGTCTGCTCAGCAGATAAACTTCCTGGAGCTCAGAGCCATCCGCCTAGCTCTGAGAGCCTTCTCCCACCTCACTTCTCACCAGTCTGTGCTGGTCCAGACGGACAATCAAGTTGCAATGTTCTACGTGAACAAGTAAGGAGGCACAGGCTCCTTCCTTCTCTGTCAGGAGGCACAAAAACTGTGCTCTTGGGCCGTCAGCCACGGCCTCCTCAAAAAAAAAAAAAAGCTGTCTATCTCCCAGGTCAGGAAAATTACCTGGCAGAAAAGCTGAGCAGGATTCTCCAACCACACGAATGGAGATTGGATCCGTTGGTGGTTCAACGGATCTTTCTCAAGTGGGGCCTCCCCACCATGGATCTCTTTGCCAGTCCTCTGAACCGGCAACTTCCCAGATTCTGCTCTCGACAACCGCATCCTCTCAGAGTAGCGGCGGATGCTTTTCTGATTCCATGGTCCACGGGCCTCTTGTATGCCTTTCCTCCCATGCCACTGGTGTCTCGGATGCTCTTCAAGGTTCTCAGAGACAAAGCCTCGATGATCCTAGTGGCTCCCCCGTGGCCGAGACAGCCCTGGTTCCCGCTTCTGATGCAGCTGGCGGTGGACACTCCTCTTCCTCTGGGGTTTCAACCCGATCTCCTGTCACAGGATCAGGGGACTCTCCTGCACCCCAGCCTCCGGTCCCTTCATCTGATGGCCTGGCTGCTGAAAGGGTAGTCCTTGCTCCCCTCCTGCTGCCTCGAGAGGTGGAAGAGGTCGTCTTGGCCTCCAGGCGGCCCTCCACCCGGAAGTCCTATGCTCTTAAGTGGCGTCTGTTCTCTGTGTGGTGTGCTCAGCAGTCTGAGAATCCCTTCTCCTGCTTGGTGGCAGTGGTCTTGCAATATTTGCTTTACCTCTGCAATCTAGGCCTTAAGTCCAACTCTGTCAGGGTCCACCTCAGTGCTCTCTCTGCGCATCACGCATCGGTGGATGGCAGGCCTCTTTCCAACCACTCTTTGGTGGCTCATTTTCTCAGAGGCCTCCTTCTCCTTAAGCCTCCTTTGCGCCCACCAGCCCCTGAATGGGATCTGAATGTGGTCTTGCAGCGGATTACCTGTCTGCCCTTTGAACCTATGGCTACCTGCCCTCTTTGTTTTCTTTCCTGGAAAACCTTGTTTTTGGTAGCCCTTACCTCTGCTAGGCGTGTTAGTGAACTGCAGGCCCTAGTGTCTGATCCTCCTTACACTAGGTTCTACAGGAATAGGGTAGTCTTACGGACTCACCCTAAGTTTCTTCCAAAAGTGGTTTCTCCTTTTCATCTCAACCAGGAGGTGGTTCTTCCGACCTTCTTTCCCAGGCCGCACACCAGCTGGGCTGAAATAGTCCTGCATACCCTGGACTGTAGGAGGGCCTTATCCTTCTACCTTGACCGTACGCGAGAGCATCGGAGGGCTGTTCAGCTCTTCGTTTCTTTTGACCCCAATAAGTTGGGGCTCCCTGTCTCCAAGTGTACTTTGTCCATATGGGTCGCTGACTGTATCGCCTGGGCTTATGGAGGGTCGAGTCACGGCTTATCGTGTTAGGGCGAAGGCTGCATCAGTGGCTCATCTCCGCTCTGTTCCGTTGGCAGACATCGGCCGGGCCGCTACTTGGTCTTCAAGCCAGACTTTTGTGGCCCATTACTGCCTGGAGAGGGAGTCCCGCAGGGACAGTGCTTTCGGACAGGCAGTCCTCCATAATCTCTTTGAAGTTTAGGCAACTCCTACCCTCCGGCCCTGGTGTTGGGCTACCGGTCGGGGGCGTTTTCAGAGAAGATTCCTTCATTCTGTGCTACTGAGCTAGAGGGAGCTCATTTTTCCTCTTGAGGTCTCCGGTAGCCTTAAGCTAGGGAGTCCCATATGTGAGGACTGACTTCCTGCTTGGTCCTGGAGAAAGAGTAGTTACTTACCTGTAACAGGTGTTCTCCAGGAGCAGCAGGAATCAGTCCTCACAACCCTCCCCTTGGAGTTGCAGTCATATGATTTATTTTGCTAATTTTTTGCTGTCTTTTAGCTATGTCATCAGACTGAGCAAGATGGCACCCTTGGGTGGGAAGGGGACTGCGCATGCGCGCTGCAATTCCCAGAGGCTTTCTTTGAAAGCTGGGGAAATTGCTCCGCGAGGGCTCTGTAGGCGCCGACGTCACCCATATGTGAGGACTGATTCCTGCTGCTCCTGGAGAACACCTGTTACAGGTGAGTAACTACTCTTTATTAAAAGGGACCCAGGATATCACTGCTTGACCCAATACAAGCATTGTGGAACCTGTGTCTTGTGGGGAAACTAAGTACTTGTGACCTAGATTGACCATTGTTGGAAACAGGATACTGGGCTTGATGGACCTTGATCTTGCCCAGTATGGCATATCTTATGTCTTACCAATTTCCTGGGTGATTCACACAGCCCTTGGTTTAATAGAGGGGGCCTTTCAAATTGCTCTTTGATCTGTCACTTGCCTTTAACATCTGTTTAAGACAGCTTCACAGATCTTTTGCTTCCTAACTGGAAGTCATCTTTCTAAAGGTCACTAGAAACAAGTTTAGTTCTTTGTACTCTGAGACTATTTATTCTACTTGTATCAGAAAAGCATTAATACAAAACTTAATTTATACCTCTGCCATGTAGTGCAGTGGTATAATATTTTCTCATAGAAATTCTTATGGTACCTCTATTACCAAAACATTTGAATGTACTTAAGCTATTATCACCCATTAATATGGACAGGTTGTGTGTGTTTATCTAAAGTGGCTTCAGTTTTGTAAGAGAAGCTATAATTCTTCTGTTGTTCTTCCAGCATGTTTGAAGAGAGCATGCTCCTTTTACCTGTACTAACCCAAGAGGTGAAACAACATACTGTACCTCAACGGATGGAACCCTGTACCAACAGCAACTTCCAGTTGTGAGCTAGCAGTCTGTTTGAATTAATATCCATCAGGCCTTTCTTACAGTATTTCATAAAGAGTATGATGCCATTCCAGGGCTAGATGAAACAATATCTGATTTGTTTTTTAGGATAAATTTTGTAGAAACATGGCCTAGCTACCCTTTGTTTCTTCTGTCAATGATCCTCTGTGCTTGTCTCACGCTTCCTTGAATAGAAATAATAGAGTTTGTCTTTACTATCGCTACTGGGCTGCTGTTTAATACATCCATCATCCTTTCCATACAGAAAGATTTGCTTAGATTACTCTTCACCCTATGACCCCTTGTCCAGAGTTTCCTTAAAATTGAACGAGGTCTGCCTCCTGTGTATTTATACAATAGAGATACTTAAATGTCTGTCTTCTCTCCTGCCTTTCTTGAAACGTATACATATTTAGATTAAGTATGTTTTCAGGATTTGATGATGACCACTGATTATTCTTGTAGCCACCTTCTACCCAGATGCGATCCTGTTTAGATATTTTTGAAGGTGTAGTCTCCAGAATTGTTCCCAATCCAATACAATGTGCACCTTTGTGTCAGTGCTGACTCCTGCCACCCCAGCAGTTCCTGGATTTTCTTGGCAATGTGACCAGAAGTAGATTGCTAGGCCTTTTTTTCCCAGAGCAATGGAGGGTTAAATGACTTGCCTAAGGTCACAATGAGTGCTAGTGGAAAGTGAACTCTTCACCAAGCCAATGCTCTAACCAGTAGACAGCTATTCTACTCTTTGTACCCATAAAGCCAAATGAAGTCTCGTATATAGACTTAAATGAAGTCGCCCCCTCCTTTTTCCTGCTAGCCATTCTTCTGCAGCTCCTGACTTTTGCTGTCTCCTTTTCTACCTGTTTGGCTAAGTTAAGACCATCGAAGACGACCACCCCTAGGTCCTATTCTTCTTTCATGTACTGAAGTACTTCCTTCCCTATACTCTACCATTCCCTTCAATTTTTGCAGCCTACTTGCATGACCCTGTATTTTTTAAAAATATTAAATCCTTGCTGTCAAATTTCTGACTGTTCTTTAAACTTTGCCAGATCCATCCTCATGATATCTACACCTTCTAAGGTGTTAATCTGTAAAGAGGCAAACCTTTACTGACAGGTTTTCTGTAATATCACAAAAATGTGGAAAAGAACTAGACCAGGGGTGGGCAAGTCCAGTCGTGGAGGGCCACAGACAAGTCAGGTTTTCATGATGTCCCTAATGAATATTCATGGACCTATTTCCATACAATGGAAGGCCGTGGATGCAAATAGATATCATGAATATTCATTAGGGACATCATGAAAACCTGACTGGTCTGTGGTCCTCCAGGACCGGAATTGCCCACCCCTGAACTAGACCATGGACTGAACCTTGCAGCACACATAGGCCATGTGATCTTTTTCTGCTGTCATGTTTCTATCTAGTCTGCCCTTCCTTATCAACTACCATAGTTTTTGTTTTTTCTTTTTCCTTTAGAGACCTCCTGTGTTTGTCCCATGCTTTCTTGACTTCAGATACTGTCCTCAACTCTATTACCTCCACTGGGAGACTATTCCACCCATCTACCACTCTTTCCATAAATTACTGTAAATTACTCCTGAATTAATTCCCTTTTCACCCTCATCCTATGCTTCCTCATAGGATGAGCTCAATCGAAAGAGGCTCTCCTGTACATTTATGCCATGGAGGTATTTAAACATGTCTCTCCTATCTCCTCTATCCCACCTTTCCTCTAATGTATACTTACTTATTTATTTTGTTAATTTTTATACCACCCCTTCCATCAATCAAGGGTGGTTTACAAAGAACAGAACAATTACTTTAAACTTTTTTAAAACATTAGTGGAACATGTTTGTTTACATTCAACATATTTACAAGGAATTATTTTACATTAATGACAGACATATTAAGATCTTTCCGTCTGTCCTCTCATGCTTTATAATGAAGACTACTAACCATTTTAGTAGTCACCCTCTGCACCGACTCTATCCTGTTTATATATTTTTGAAGGTGCTCCCTCTGAAGCTGATCAGGTGCAGAGCCCCTTTTGGTATGTGGCGGGGGGGGGGGGGGGGAATTTGGGGCAAGAATAGGAATATGGGGACTGGGGGCCAGAACAGGAATGGGGAGGACTAGGGTCTAGAACTGGAATAGGAACAGGAGGGCCAGGATTGGAAATGGGCT
Source organism: Ichthyophis bannanicus (assembly GCA_033557465.1). Classification (NCBI taxonomy): domain Eukaryota; kingdom Metazoa; phylum Chordata; class Amphibia; order Gymnophiona; family Ichthyophiidae; genus Ichthyophis; species Ichthyophis bannanicus. The sequence continues at coordinate 107,952,643 of CM066049.1, read as the reverse complement.
GATGGGGGGGGGGGACAGGTAGCAGATGTTGGGAGGAACTGGAAGAGAACTGATACTGGGGGGGATTAGGATTGGAAATGGGCTGGGACTGGAGGAGGACTGATACTGGGGAGCTAGGACTGGAAATGGGCTGATGGGGGGGGGGGAATGGGACTGGAAGTGGCTGGAACTAGAATGGAGTTGGTGCTGGGGGAGGGACCAGAAGGGGGTGGGGCTAGGACTGGAATGAGAAAAAAAAATAGCTGGGGGAGGATGGAGAGGGAAACATTTTGTGTGAGAGGGAAAAAAAATCTATGATTGGCTGAGTATTGGGAAAGTAAGTAGGGATTGAAGATGGAGGGGTGAAATTTGAGTGGATGAAAAAGGAAGAAAAAAATGGAGGAAAGAGCAAAAGAGGAAAGATCAGTATGTTAGAGGCAGATGTAGAGAGACTGGAAAAAACTAGGAGAGAGAAAAAAGGACAAATGGACAGCAGACAATGAAGATTTAGCAGAAGACACAAAGAAAGCAACTGGGGCAATTGCAACTGAAAAATAAAATGCCCAGACAACAAAAGGCAGAAAAAAATTATTTTATTTTGAATTTATTAACTGGAATATGTCAGCTCTGGGAAATGTGCATTGCTAATGTTTTGTACAAGAGGAAATTAATTTTATAGTTTTATTTCTCCAGTGGTGTTGTACATGCCAAGGTTGGTTTTTGGGGTTCCCAGTTTAATTATTGTTTTCAGATTTCTAAATTGTGATTCCTTGTTCTGTGTTTGGTGATGGACTATGTTTAATCAAGCTGCAATATTCTGTTCATGTAGCTTTTTGTGACAGTGCCACTTGTTCTCTTTCCCCAGTAGGAGATGTATTGGTATTCTCTGAGATGTATTGGTTTAATATTTGCAATGTTGCCTTTTGATAGGTAGGGCTTGGTGCTTTGTAAGTCCGTTATGATACGGCGGGTTTGCTATGAGTTCTAAATGAGCAGGGTGCATGTGCCTCGCAGTTGACACTGGAGTATAGTAATGTAGAAATCTGGTAGTCTTTCTTTATCCTCACTACCCAGGCAAATGATATTGAGATACTCATTAAGAGCAGGGGTGGGCCAAGGGGGGGCAGGGCCATGTGTGGAGACTTGGTGTGTGCCTCATTTGCATAAATATTTGCATAATATTACCATACACTAACTTTTAGTAAACATGCCTCTTAATGAGTGTATGGATAAAGAAAGATTAAAAGATTTCTACATTACTATAATCTAGTGCCAACCGCCAGGCACATTAGGAACCACTACAAACACTGCCCATTTAGAACCCATAGCAAACTCGCCGTATCATAACAGCATTACCAGGACTCATAAAGCACCAGACCCTACCTATCAAAAGGCAGCACTGCAAATATTAAACCAATATATCTCAGAGAATAACAATACATTGCCACTTGTTCTCTTTCCCCAGTAGGTCATGTCAAATAGAAATTACATAAACAGAATACCTCAGCTCATTTACACATGCAGAACATAGACTATCACCAAACAAGGAATCACAATTTAGAAACAGGAAGACAATAATTAAACTGGGAACCCCAAAAGCCAAACTTGGAATGTACAACAACACTGTAGAAATAAAACTATAAATTAATTTCCTCTTGTACTAAATAAAGCGCAGATGTTAATGATTCACATTTCCCAGAGCTGACATATTCCATTTAATAAATTCAAAATAAAGAGAGATTTTTCTACCTTTTGTGCTTTTTTTTTTTTTTTCCCCAGTTGCAATTGCTCCAGCCCCTTTCTTCTGGTTTCTTCTGCTGACTCTCCATCTGCTGTCCATTTGTCCTTTCTTCTCTCTTCTAGTTTTTTTTTTCCATTCTCTCTACATCTGAAACATAGACCATGTGGTCTTTTTCTGTCATATTTCTATCTAGTCTGTCCTTCCATAACAACTACAACAGTCCCCTTTTTGCCTTTAGAGATCCTCTGTGTTTGTCCCATGCTTTTTTTAATTCAGTTACTGTCCTCATCTCTACCACCTCCACTGGGAGACTATTCCACGGATCCACTACTCTTTCCGTAAAGAAATATTTCCGCATATCACTCCTGAATCTATCTCCCTTCACCCTCATCCCATGTCCCCTTGTAGAAGAACTTGCTTTCAATTGAAAGAGGCTCTCTCCCTGAACATTTATGCCACGGAGGTATTTAAACATCTCAATCATATCACCTCTATCCCGCCTTTCCTCTAAGGTGTACATATTAAGATCCTTCAGTCTGTCCTCATATGCTTTATAATGAAGACCACTAATCATTTTAGTAGCCACCCTCTGCACTGACTCCATCCTATTCACATCCTTTTGAAGGTGCGGTCTCCAGAATTGCACACTATACTCCAAATGAGGTCGCACCAAAGACTTATACAGAGGCATTATCACCTCCTTTTTTCTGCTAGCCATTCCTCTCCATATGCACCCAAGCATCCTTCTAGCTTTTGCCATCGCCTTTTCTACCTGTTTAGCTACTTTAAGATCATCAGACACAACCACGCCTAGGTCCCGCTCTTCTTTAATGGACAGAAGTACTTCACCCCCTATACTATATTGCTCCCTTGGATTGCTGCAGCCCAAATGCATGACCTTACATTTTTTTAACATTAAATCCCAGCTGCCAAATTCTAGACCATTCTTCAAGCTTAGCTAGATCCCTCCTCATGTTATCTACCCCTTCCTGGGTGTCTACTCTATTGCAGATTTTGGTATCATCCGCAAAGAGGCAAACCTTACCTGAAAGCCCTTCCGCTATATCACTAACCAAGATGTTAAAAAGAATCGGACCAAGGACAGATCCCTGGGGCACACCACTGATAACATCCTCCTCAGAGTGAGCTCCATTTACTTATACTCTGTCGCCTCCCACCCAACCAATTTCTAACCCAAGCAGTAACTTTAGGGTCCATCCCTAGGGTGCTCATTTTGTTCATAAGTCGCCTGTGAGGAACAGTGTCAAAGGCTTTACTGAAATCTAAATACACCACATCTAGGGCTCTCCCTCGGTCCAACTCCCTGGTCACCCAGTCAAAGAAATCAATCAGATTTGTCTGACAAGACCTGCCTCTGGTGAATCCATGCTGCCTCGGATCCTGTAATCCACTGGACTCCAGAAACCTCACTATTTTCTCTTTCAGCAGCGTTTCCAATAATTTACTCACCACCGAAGTTAAACTAACCGGCCTGTAGTTTTCAACCACATCCTTACTTTCGCTTTTGTGGAAAGCCACCACATGAGCCTCTCTCCAGTCCTTTGGTACCACTCCCGACTCCGAGGCATTGAAAAGGTCAGTCAGTGGAGCTGCTAGAACATCCCCAAGTTCCCTCAGTATTCTCAGGTGTATCCCATCCGGTCCCATCACTTTGTCTACTTTAAGTTGAGAGAGTTTCTCATGAACACAGTCTTTTGAAAATTGTTCAAGATGTCCTTTGCTTCTGTTCCTATTTGTGGGTGATTTCTGAGGTCCTGCTCCTGGTTCTTCATATGTGAACCCAACAAAAATATTTGTTAAGCAATTCTGCTTTATCCTTATCGGTTTCTACATATTCCTCCCCTGCACCCTTGAGTCTGACAATACCACTCTTGCCCTTCCTCTTCTCACTAATATATCTGAAAAATATCTTATCCCCCCATTTTATTGCATTGGCTATTTCCTCCTCCTCCTTTTGAATCTTTGCCTTCTTGACTACTTTGCTAGCTTCTCTAAGTTTTTCCAAATACAGATGCCTGTCTTCCTCTCTCTGTGATCTCTTGTATTTCATGAAGGCCTCCCTCTTTTTCTTCACTTTTTCAGCTACTTCTTTTGAAAACCATAGTGGTCTCCTTTTCCTTTTGCCTTTATTTACCATTTTAACAAAAAGGTTGGTTGCCTTTAAAATATCCCCTTTCAGTTTTTCCACATCCCTCAGCTGTTCCCATCCAACTAAATATTCCTTGAGGTATTGGCCCATCTTTGCAAAGTTAGTCTTCCTAAAGTCTAAGATACTCGCCTTTGAATGGATTCTAACAGCCCTAGCCCTAGTCCTAATACTGAACCACACCATCTGGTGATCACTGGATGCAAAATGATCTCACACTACAACATCAGAAACACTTTCACCATTGGTAAGCACCAAGTCCAGTATGGTCCCTTCACGTGTGGTGTCTGTTACCAATTGCCTGACTAGTTCTCCCTGTAGAGAATCCAGGATCTCCTTACTTCTAGATGATACTGCAGCAGGAATGTGCCAATCAACATCTGGCATATTGAAATCTATCAGTAGCACTTCCCCTTTCCTAGCAATGCTGCACATGTCTTCAATTAACTTTGTCCACCTCTTCCTCTTGTGAGGGAGGTCTGTATATTACACCAATGTAAATAGATTTCTCTTTCCCTCTTTCTAGTTTAACCCACAATGCCTCCCCTCTCCCTTTTAAGCTCTGTAATTCCAAAGCTTTAATAGTAGTTTTTACATATAGTGCCACTCCTCCTCCCCTACTTCCTACCCTGTCCTTTCTGAATAAAGTATAGCCAGGTATAGTTACAGAAACATGATTCACAGAAAACCATGATTGGGATGTAACTGCCACTAAATCCAAGTCAGCCACTCCCACCAAAGCTTCAACATCAGGTATCTTATTTCCCATGCCACGGGCATTTATACACACTGCTTTAACATACTAATCTTTCTCCTTTTGCTCTTTCCTCATTCCTATTTCATCCACTCAAATTTTGCCCCTCAATCCCCACTTACTCTCCCAATACCCAGCCAATTGAAGATTTTTCTTCCCTTTCACACACAATATTTTTCCTCTCTCCATTTCACTCTCCCAGCCCCATCCCATTCTAATCCTCCCCTAACATCAGCTCTCTTCTAGTTCCAGCCCCACCCAGCATCTGCTCCCTTCTAGTCCCCACATCAGCCCATTTCCAGTCCTAGCTCCCCGATCTATTTCCAATCCTATCCGAATCCCTCCATCAGCTCATTTCCAATCCCAGTCCCCCATCAGCCGATTTCTAGTCCTTTCCTAGCCCCACCATCAGCCCATGTCAAATCCTAGCTCCCCTCCACTCAGCCCATTTCCAATCCAAGCCCCCAATGAGCATACTTCCAGTTCTAGCCCCCCCCCCCGAGTCCATTTCAGTCCAAGCCCCCACCATAGCCCATTTCCAATCTTACCACCCCCCAACAGCCCATTTCCAGTCCTATCCAAGCACCTCCATCAGCCCATTTTCTGTCCTAGCTCCCCCCCAGCCCATTTCCAGTCTTAATTCCCCCCTCACAGCCCATTTCCATTCCAAGCCCCCCCTCCCCATCAGCTATTTGCAGTTCAAGTCCCCCCCTTCCACTCAGCCCATTACCAGCCCTAGCCCCCCATAGCCCATTACCAATCCTAGCTCCCTCCCCTCACAGCCCATTTCCAGTCCTATCCTAGCACCTCTATCAGCCCATTACCAGTCCTAGCTCCCCCATAGCCCATTACCAGTCCTACCCCCCCCCCCCCCATCAGCCTAGGGAAACTTTAAAAGAAAAAACTAACTTGCTGCTGCTGCTGCTGTTACCCTGGCAGCGGCAGAATCAAATGTCTCCCACGGGGCCCCTGCCCGCCCAACAGAGCCCGCCTTGATCACTCTCCTTGGCGCGACTTTCAGAGCCGCGAAGGGAGAATTTCCCTCTCGTGGTTCTGTTAAGCCGGCCAGGGCTGATGGGAAACAGGAAATGCCAGTCATTTCTAGTGGCACAGTGGCGCTTAACGCACATTAATATTTAGTAAACATGCCCCTAAGTCAGGGGTGGGCAACTCCAGCCCTCATGCACCACAATCCAGCCTGGTTTTCATGATGTCCCTAATGAATAGTCATGAGATCTATTTGCATACACTGCCTTCCATTGTATGGAACTATGTCCATGAATATTCATTAGGGACATCATGAAAACCAGGCTGGATTGTGGTGCACAAGGGCCGGAATTGCCCACCCCTGCCGTAAGTCATTGACAGGACAAAAAAGATGCTTGTGAAGGGCTCCTTTGAAAGCCACCTAAACTTTACTGGGCAACACATACATTTTAAAATAAAAATAATTAAATTTATGCAAATGAGGCACCCAAATGAGTCTCCACACATGGCCCTGGATCACCCTTGGGACACCCTCTTGTCTAGCAGGACTCAAGGAAAGGACATTGTAAAATGTCACCACCTTCCTGAAAATTAAATATATTCTAATTGCCATTTTAAGCTGACATATATCCTCAAGCAACTAGCACCACGCCTGAAATTTGAGCATAGGTAGAGCAGTGCTACAGCATTCATGGTGACTCCAGTAGGTACAACTACTGCAAACAATGCGTGTGTGACAGACAAGACCCATGAGCAACTTAATCAGTAGACAAAAGCATGAATGTTCCAGAACATAAGATATGCCATACTGGGTCAGACCAAGGTCCATCAAGCCCAGTATTCTGTTTCCAACAGTGGCCAATCTAGGTCATATGTACCTAGCAGTTTCCCCAAGGGACACAGGTTCCACAATGCTTGTATTGGTTCAAGCATTGATATCCTTGGTCCCTTCTTAATAATGGTTTATGGACCTTTCCTCCAGGAACTTGTCGAAACCTTTTTTAAACCCAGCTACACTAACAGCCTTTACTACATCCTCCGGTAACAAATTCCAGAGTTTGATTACACGTTGAGTGAAAAAAAAATTTCTTTTATTAGTCTTAAATAGTTTACCCTGTAGCTTCATTACATGTCCTCTAGCCTTTCTATATTCTGATAAGGTAAACAATTGATCTACGTTTACCTGTTCCACTCTGTTCATTAATTTATAGACTTCTATCATATCTCCCCTCAGCCATCTCTTTTCCAGGTTAAAGAGCCCTAACCTTTTTAGCCTTTCTTCATAGGAGTATCCTTTCATCCCCTTTACCATTTTGGTGGCTCTTCTCTGAACCTTTTCTAAAATCGCTATATCTACCATGCTTATTCCATGGACAATGATATATTGCTGGCAAACAGCACCTCTTCAAGCATAGGTTTGCATTTATTTAAATTTATCTCAAAGACTGTCTTCAGGATAAAAATATAAGATCTGTAAGGAAAACAGAAGCTAAGCTGCTACTTCCACACTATCATTTTTCATAAAAACATAAATGCCATACTGGGTCAGACCAACATCAACCAAGCCTAGTATCCTGTTTCCAACAGTGGCCATTCCAGGTCACAAGTACCTGTCAGATTCCCAAAAAGGTACCCAGGTTCCACAATGCTTGTCTAAGGGTCCTCTTTAATAATGGTTTATGGACTTTTCCTCCGGGATCTTATCCAAACCTTTTACTGCATTCTCTGGTAACTAATTCTAGAGTTTATGCATTGAGTGAAAAAATATTATCTCTTAATAGTCATAAACGGTTTGCATTGTAGCTTCGTTATGTGTCCCCTAGTCCTCCTACTTTTTGATAGAATCCTAAAAACTAAACCCGCTGAAACCAAATTAACAACCCAAAAAAAGATAGGTCTCGGAACCAACAAACACCCCCTCAAACTAAAGCATTCGTGAAAAAATTAACTTTTTTTGTCGGAATTCAGCAACAAAGTACCAGGCCCATCCAAACTGGCAACATTCAAAGCTTGAATGTTGCCAGTTTGGATGGGCCTGAAGCAGGGTGTTGAAAGTTTTTTACATTTGGAATGCACACCCGAAAGGTGGAGCCACGTCGCAACAGTATTTGCTGGCAGATTTTGATAGTGCGGAGGATAGCACTCTACAAAAAAGCTAAGTTTGGATCTTAATTTTTTATCCATATCTTTAATAAAAGGGAATTACCATAGTGGTACCTGGACTGAGTTCCTGGTACTTTGTTGCTGAATTCCGACAAAAAAAGTTAATTTTTTTCACGAATGCTTTAGTTTGAGGGGGTGTTTGTTGGTTCTGAGACCTATCTTTTTTTGGCTTCTACTTTTTGATGGCTTAAACAATCAATCTAGGTTTAACTGTTCCACTCCATTCATTAATTTATAGACCTCTATCATATCTCCCCTCAGTCATCTCTTTTCCAAGTTAAAGAGTCCTAACCTTTTAAGCCTTAGCTCATAGTGGTTGCCTTCCATCCCCTCTACCAGTTTGGTGTCTCTTCTCTGTACTTTTTCTAATTCCGCTATATCCTTTTTAAAATACAGCGATCAGAATTGCACGTAATATTCAAGGTGCGGTTGCACCATGGAATGATACAGAGGCATTATAATATCCTTGGTTTTATTCTCCATGCCTTTCCTTGATTCCTAGCATTCGATTTGCTCTCTTGGCTGCCGCTGCACATTGGGTGGAGGGTTTCAACATGTTATCCACAATGAGGTCTAAATCTTTTTCCTGGGTGGTGGTTCCTAATGTGGAACCTTGCATTGTGTAAGCATAGTTTGGGTTGTTCTTTCCTAGGTGCATAACCACTTGTCCATGTTAAATTTCATCTGCCATTTGACGGTCCAGTCTTCCAATTTATCAAGGTCCTCTTGTGTTTTAACAACTTTGAATAATTGTGTGTCATCTGCAAATTTGATAAAAGTTGTTTGGCCTATATCTCTAGTACTGTGGGAGTTATAGTCCCCAGCTCCACGCATTGCCATCAGTACTGCAGGACTCATAATGCAGAGGTTGGGACTCCAACTGGGGTCACATGAGCAGTGGATAAAGTCATAAAAACAGGGCTGCTCTCCTTGCCTTTGACTGACAGTGTGACCTTTGCCCAATAGTGGCAGTCAACAATCACAGGCTCCATCCTTACATTCACAAATCCTGCACCTCGTATGTGGCTTCCTGTTAGACTGGAAACCCTACAGAGTATTGGGGGCTGTGCCAGCTACTGTCCTCATGCTTTGGATAAGTGGGGTGGGTGAGGGAGAGCGTACTGGAGGTCTTCTATTTTAATTTCCATCATGATCTGGGGTTGTGTGGATTTTTAAGTGTTAAAACAGGGTCATATCAGATAAAAGTCTGAGAAGCACTGCCATAATGTATCAGGATGAGTTGATCAGAAAACTAGGCCAGGTCTAAAATCTCCCTCCTGGAATGGGGTAACATTCCCCTGATTCTCTGCACATTAAGGTTTTTAGGAATATTTATTGGGCCATTTAGTTGAAATTATCCTAAGTAGTTTCTGTCTTCATGCATTAATAGCTCCAGATTCCACTGTGACACAGACATTTCTACCAGTGGGTGAAAGAGAAAATAGTGACTGAGCAGTCTGACTACATTTCAAGTCATGCTTGCCCCTCAGTGTCCATCTGTGAACACTGCAAAAAAGAAAGGCTCAGTTGTGTCTCTTTACTGAGTTAAGCACTATATGAAAGCTTAGCACAGAAGCAGCTCCAATCCTCAGGACGCAGCCAGCTAGTCAGTTTCTGGATAGCCACAATGAATATGCATGAGATAGATTTAACAGAGGCAGTTTCTGCAAATCTATCTGATGCCCAGTCACTATGGATATTTTGAAAACCTGACTGACTGGAGACCACTAGCTTAGAAGAATTAACAGTAATAGTCCAACTAAACACGGTACATAGGCTCCTATTTCCTGCCATAAGTCTGACCTCAGATCTGCATGCCAGTGTAATGTATGGATCTGTCATCACAAAGCAGACTGCCTGCACTTAAACTCAGACAGCTGAACAATGTGACAGGGCTACCTACAAGCAAAAAGGAAAACCAACACCATGTCCTAAGGATTTTCTTCATATGTACAAATTGATAAAAGCCCTTTGGTAAATTGCCCTTTCGCCCATTATGTCCCTTGTAGTTTAATTTCAGACTCAGTATAAAAATCAATTAACTGAATTTGTTTTCTTGCAGTATTGCAGTGCATGGGGGTCAGTCAATGACTCAACCCCAGGAAAAGATTGTGAGGCAGACACCATAGCAATGCAATATATAACCCCCTGCCCACAAAGGAGCTTTAACAAATTCAGTTTAAAAAAAAAAAGTTTGTAGCTACAGTTAGACGTTAATATCCCTTGTCCATCCACAGAATACATATGTTTTTATAGCACTTAGATACACTTTCTTCTTTTGCGGCTTGGGGGTGTGCTTTTTTTTGCAACACATGTCACCTAGAGGATTTTTTTTTTCAGAATCACTGAGCCAGGTAAATTGATTTATCCAGATAAATTTGCCCTTTTAAAAACTGCCTTCCTGCCCAGCTGAAAGTACATGTGGGTTTCCCCAGTACAGGCATTTTTTTGTTTATTTTCATAAAGTATTTGACAAATACAAGTTAAACTACTTGACAAAGAAAAAATAATTAAGTGCCTTGCACAGGAAAAAGAAAAGTCAGCATTAATAGGAAGTCAAAAATTGCAGGTAAGGTATTCAAAAGTAAGTCCACAATAAGAGGAAAACACAGACTCAATTCACAAAGGGAATGATCACATTCATCAAAACAAAATAAAGAGAAAAATAGCAGAATGGTGTGCAGACTAATATGCAATCCTACAACCCATCATAACTCAGGAAGCACTGGCCTCATTTCCAAGAGGATTTGCTCTATCCTGTAGGAAATTCTGCAGGTGGGCAGGATCAGTAACTACATATTCATTCCCTTTGTACACAATATTACATAAACAGGAATACTTACGGGGGAAGGTGACCCTCTTGCCCTTGTTTTCAAGAAATAACTTGCATCTAGACACATCAGGGAAAACATTTTTTGTCCCAAAAAAAGACTCAAGGCCCCTTTTACTAACATTTATCTGCCACAGAGCCTTTAGGAATAAAATGGGCCATGCAGCAGATAGCTTTTCCTCCAGGAACTTGTAAGGACAGTAACTGAATTAAAAAAAGCATGGGACAAACACAGAGGATCTCTAAAGGAAAAAAAGGGGACTGTTGTTGATATATAAGGACAGGCGAGATTGGCCATGTGGTCTTTTTCTGTCATATTTCTATGTTTCTCTTAAACCCAGCTACACTACATCCTCCAGTAACAAATTCCACATTAATTGTAGAAAATATTTTTTCACTCAGTCTTTAAAATTGCTACATTGTAGCTTCATTGCGTATCTCCTAGTTTTTCTACTTTTTGAAGTAGTAAACAACCGATCTACGTTTACCTGCTCCACTCCATTCATTATTTTATAGACTTCTATCAAATATTCAAATGATGGTTTTATTGATTGGATTAGCATTATGTTGGAATCTCATCAAATTGGAGATTTATGAATAGGAGTTTTCATACGAAAACAGCCTCTCATAAATTTTGCAGTTATTGGACAACCTGCAATAGGAACATTTTTATATGCTTTCATGGTCGGTGGATGTGGCATCGAAGTGCAACCTGACAAATGAGGTTTGAAGACTTGCTTAAGAAAGAGATATAGTGAACACGGAAATAGGTTTTGGCTCTTGTTTTATATCAATGGAAAATTTCTTCCATTTAAAGCCAGAAGATTTTCTTGTTCATGGTGTCTTTTTTTCTTTTTTTAATATCTATTATTAGGACCACAGAGGCATTACAACAAATACGGTACCAACCATGTCTTTGGAGGTGTCTGACATAGATAGATGAACTAGAACGTCATAGGTACAGTGAATAACCAACAGAGCAAGCAGCATCCGGCGGTTTCCATTTTCCCCCCACAGTTCTCTCCCTCCTCCCCCCCTAATTCTCCTTCCTCCCCAGAACCCCCCCCCCCAATTCTCCTTCCTCCCTAGAAACCCCCCCCCCCACACACACACACATGAACGAACCACTCCTGTCCACTTTGCATACACTCTTTCATTACAGACCCGCAGTAAAGATGTCAGAGCACCAACCTGTTCCTCTTTTGGGCCTTGGCAGCCACTGACACCCTCTCCTTCTGCTCTACCATCTTACCCATTGCACACTCACTGGTGCCTGTGTCTCTAGGCAATGAGCTATGATTGTTTTTTGGGTGATCATCAAGGCCACCGATACAGATTTCCACTCCATGGCTCCCATCTCCCACTCCCTCATTGGCAAATCATCCTGCAAGGCAGCATGTGTCCATTCCACCCATATGCATGTCGTTCTTTGCACATGTACCAAAAGGAGCTAAGGATCTGCACAATATAAGAGAGAACAAAATAGCGGAGCCTGGACTGACAAAGTAAAACCTTGTTTATTACGCCCCAACGCGTTTCGGCCACCGGCCTTCTTCAGGGGGTCTTAAAGAGCACACCTTAATATGATCAAATTGAGTGTTATCCCGGATTGAACCTATGGGATACTGACGGCAAGAACCAGCGTTCTGTTCTATTGCACTATTGACTAAGGTTTTACTTTGTCAGTCCAGGCTCCGCTATTTTGTTCGTTCTTTGCACATGTGCCACCACCACCTGGCAGTGCTGGCATAGGTACTCGCACTCTAGAAAGGTATGCACCATCATCCTTTTACGAGCCTTGCACCTTAAGCACTCGGGACTCTCCCCACAGCTTCAACCGCAATCCCTTGTCTCTGGTAATGTACGCTCTGTGCAGTAGTTTGTATTATGTTTCCTGCAGGGCTGCATTAGAAATCAATGCAAAGGAATCCCTAAAAATCTTCTGTAGGGCGAGCCCATCCACAAACTCTCCCAACTCCTCTGCCCACGCCATTGCCAAAGGCTCCGCCCAGGCCACCGGCCTTTGCTCCCACCCTTCCCTGTACCAGTAGGAAAGTCTATTCAGTTTGGCAGATGTCCACAGGAATATCCTGTCTAGGGGTGTAAATCCCATCCTATCAATGTCTGCCTTGAACTAGCAACCAACATAGTGTTGACTCTGCAGGTATACCATAAGGTGCTTATTAGGTAACCACCACCTCTCTTTCATTTGATCAAATATGGGGAATCCCGAGCCCCCCCACTGTTGGCCCACATACCTGCAACCCCTGACCTTCCACAAGTCAAAAACTGAGCCTCCCAAGCCAGGGATGAATTCCAGGTTTCCCATCAATCGCCCGAAGGGGGATCTCCCCTTGCTGCTTCCCATCGTGGTCCTCCATTGGGCCCAGGCTTTTTCTATGGGTCGTAACAACCAACTGCTGCCACCCACTTTCTTTCATCACTCCTAGTTAACCTGCAGCAAGCTGAATAGCCCGTAGGGCAGGCAGGTATCATCAAAAAATTCTACTGGCACATATCTTTCCCCCTGTCACATGCAATTCATGCACCCATCCATAGGACAACAGCCAAATTATATAACATAGAAACATGACAGCAGAAAGAGACAACATGGCCTATCTAGTCTGCCCTTCCATATCAACTACTACAATAGTCCTCTTTTTTTTTTTCCTTTAGAGATCCTCTGTGTTTGTCCCATGCTTTTTTAAATTCAAATACTATCCTCGTCTCTACCACCTCCACTGGGAGACTATTCCATACATCTACCACTCTTTCCTTAATGAAATATTTCTGCATATTACTCCTGAGTCTATCCCCTTTCATCCTCATCCTATGTCCCCTCACAGCAGAGCTTGCTTTCAATCAAAAGAGGCTCCCCTCCTGTGCATTTATGCTATGGAGGTATTTAAACGTCTCTATCAAATCTCTTCTATCCCGCCTTTCCTCTAAAGTACACATATTAAGGTCTTTAAGTCTGTCCTCATATGCTTTATAATGAAGACCACTAACCCTTTTAGTAGCCACCTTCTGCACCAACTGCAACCTGTTTATATCCTTTTGAAGGTGCGGTCTCCAGAATTGCACACAACACTTCAAATGAGGTCACACCAAAGACTTATACAGAGGTACTATCACTGCCTTTTTACTGCTTGCCATTCCTCTCCCTATGCACCCAAGCATCCTTCTAGCTTTCGCCATCGCCTTTTCTACCTGTTTAGCTGCTTTAAGATCATCAGACACAATCACGCCTAGGTCCCCCTGTTCTTTTGTGGACAGAAGTACTTCAACCCCCTACACCAGTGATGACTAACCTTTTTGAGCCCGAGTGCCCAAACTGCCGCACAAAACCAAAGAATTTCCTCAAAGTGCCAGCACGTCAATTTGCATAAATATTTGCATAATGCTAATATACACTAACTTTTAGTAAACATGTCTCTTAATGAGTGTATGGATAAAGACAGACTAAAAGATTTCTACATTACTATAATCCAGTGCCAACCGCCAGGCACATTAGGAACTACTACAAACACTGCCCATTTAGAACCAATAGCAAAACCCGCCGTATCCTAACAGCACTACCAGGACTCACAAAGCACCACACCATACCTATCAAAAGGCAACACTGCAAATATTAAACCAATACATTTCAGACAATAACAATACATGACCTACTGGGGAAAGAGAACAAGTGGCAATGTCAAAAAGGAATTACATAAACAGAATACCTCAGCTCAGTTACACAGTTGCAATTGCTCCAGCCACTTTCTTCTGGTTTCTTCATGTTTTCTGCTAACTCTCCATCATCTGCTGTCCATGTGTCCTTTCTTCTGTCTTCTCTCTTCTAGTTTTTTTTCCATTCTCTCTCTCTACATCCGCTTTAACATACTAATCTTTCTCCTTTTGCTCTTTCCTCATTCCTATTTCATCCACTCAAATTTTACCCCTCCATCCTCAATCCCCACTTACTCTCCCAATACCCGGCCAATTATAGATTTTTTATCCCTCCCACACAAAATATTTTTCCCCTCTCCATTTTACTCTCCCAGCCCCATCCCATTCTAATCCTCCCCCAACATCAGCTCCCTTCTAGTTCCAGCCTCACCCAGCATCCATTCCCTTCTAGTCCCTGCATCAGCCCATTTCCAGTCCTAGCCCCCCATCAGCGCATTTCCAGTCCTAGCAACCCCCCAACCCATACCAGTCCTAGCCCCCCCCCCCCCATCAACCCACTTCCAGTCCTAAACCCCCATCACCCCATTTTCAGTTTAAGCCCCCCCTATAACCCATTACCAGTCCCTAACCCCCATCACCCCATTTCCAGACAGCCCCCATCAGCCCACAGCCCATTAGCAGTCCTACCCCCCCCAGCCCATTAGCTGTCCTACCCCCCCCCCGCCCGCCCCCCTCCCTGCCCATTAGCAGTCCTAACCCCCCCCCCCCTAGCCCATTACCATTCCTAACCCCCCCCCCCCCCCCTCTGGCAAATTTTTTTTTAAAAAAAAGCACGCTCTGGCTGCTGCCGCGGCAGATTGCAATGTCCCGCGGGGCCCCCTCCGCCCGCTAAGCCCCTCTGCAAGGGCTTTCAGATTCGCGAGGGAGAGCATCTCCCTTGCGTCTCTGTTAAGCCCGCAGGGGCTAATGGGAAATTTTCCATCAGTCCCTCGCGTCTAAAGGGGCTGATGGGAAATTTCCCATTAGCCCCTGCGGGCTTAACAGAGACGCGAGGGAGACGCTCTCCCTCGCGAATCTGAAAGCTCTTGCAGAGGGGCTTAGCGGGCGGAGGGGGCCCCGCGGGACGCTGCATTCTGCCCTTGCCGCGTCCGCGGCAGCAGTCAGAGCCAGCTTTTTCTTTTTTTGCGGACCTTCCCGCGTGCCAGCTGCAAGGCCTTCGCGTGCCATAGGTTCGCCATCGCTGCCCTACACTGTACCGTTCCCTTGGATTTTTGCAGCCAAAATGCATGACCCTGCATTTTTTTAGAACTAAATCTCAGCTCTAAAATTCTCAAACATGCTTCAAGCTTAGTTAGATCCCTCCTCATTTTATCTACTCCTTCCTTGGTGTCTACTCCATTGCAGATTTTGGTATCATCTGCAAAGAGGCAAACCTTACCCAACAGCCTTCCCCAATATCACTAACAAAGATGTTAAAAAGAATCGGACCAAGGACAGATCCCTGCGGCACACCACTGGTAACCTCCTTCTCCTCAGTGAGCTCCATTTACTTGTATCTTTTGTCACTTCCCACTCAACAAATTTCTAACCCAATCATTAACTTTAGGGTGCATCCCTAGGGCAGGGGTGGCTCAAGACAATCTGCTGAGGCAAAGGATGAGATGGTGCCCCCCCGTAGAAGGGGGGGCAGGACTTTTTCAGAATGCCAATCAGGGACTGAACCAAACCAAAAAGCTGATTAAATTATATGGACGAAATCCAAGATGTTCGCACACCAAGAAACTAAAAGAGTGAGAACCAACAGCACACTTCATAAAACTAAATTATAACTAATTTTTATTTTGTTATAAACTGTGTTATGGTTCTTACTTTATCTGTTTTCAACATATTTTGCATCCACAGTGGATGCAGAGCAGAACCAGGACATTCACCCACAGAACTCAATATCTTAAAAACAAAAAAATCTGATTCTGATCATCTCACTAACAAACATCCATACACCTATTTGAAAAGCTGAACAAGTCAAATTACTACAGTACAGTACAGATCTTTATGTACAAACTCCATGTTAACAGAACACCTGGCCTCAGTCACACATTCAGAACATAGACCCTCACCAAGTATAGAATAAGTAACCATAATCTAAAGTAAAAATAAAAATATGTAAAGAAAATTTAAACTGAAACTCCAAGAAGCCAGACTCCGCATGCAGTGCAACATCAGATAAATAAGAGATGCAATTCCCCCATAATGTGTAAAATATAAAGATAGCACAAAGTCTAATCACTAAAATTAACTAAAATTGTTCTACCTTTGTTGTCTTACCATTTTATTCTCTGATCATGCTGGTTCCGATCTGAGGCTTCTGCTTTCCTGTCTTCTCTTAGCTCTCTTTCTGTGGTCCATGGTCCATCTACCATTTCTTATCTCTTCTTTTGTTTTCTTCATTTCCTTCTATCAGCCCATTTCCAGTTCCAGTAACCCTCCCCAGTATCAGCCTCCTTTCCAGTCCTCCCCTCCCAGTACCTTCCAATGTGAACCGCCTTGCATTCCCATGACTGCCACTGGTGTCCATTCCCTTCCAGTCCCCCTCCTTCCCCACTGTCCAGCCCCTTCTAGTCCAAATACCATCCCAGGTATCAGCTCACGTCCACTCTGTGCCACTCCCCCCCCCCCCAGTTAGCTCCCTTCCAGTCACCCTACCTTCTGTCCATCCCCCTTCCAGTGCCATTCACACTCCCTTCCAGCCTCCTCCACATTACCCAGCCATCTACCACTTCCATCCCCAAGTATCAGCTCCCTTCCAGTCCCCCTTCAGTACATCCCAGTTGTCAGCTCCATTCTAGCCCCCTCCCCCCCCCCATATCATCTCCTTTCCAGACCCCTCCTTCCCCTAGCAGATCCTCTCCCTTCTAGCCCTATTCTCCCATCCCCCCGCATCAGTCCATTTGTAGCCCTAGCCCCTAGTTTTCTTCCAGGGCCAGCAGCACTCTCCTCCCCTCCCCCATCAGCCCATTTCCAGGCCTATCCCCCTTATCAGCCCACTCCAGTCCTGGCCCCCCCAATCAGCCCATTACCAGTCCTAACCGACCCCATCCATTTCCAGTCCTAGCCCCCCAATCAGCACATTACTAGTCCTAGCCCCCCCCCTCCCGATCAGCTTATTTCCATTCTTAACCCCCATCCGCCCATTTCCAGTTCTAACCCCTTCGATCAACCTATTACCAGTCTTAGGCCCCTCCCCGATCAGCCTATTTCCATTCTTAACCCCCCCCCCCATCAGCCCATTCTATTTCCAGTGCTACCCCCCCCCCCCCAGCCCAGCCCAGCCTGAGACCTCAGTTGAAATGCAGGGAAATTTGCTGCTGCTCACTCATGCTCAGATGCGTCTCCTGCATGAACACCACATCTGCCCCTTCCTTCCCAAAAAAGGACATCTCCCCTGTCCCTCCTCTCTTCCAGAGTGTACATATTTAGGTCTTCAAGTCTCTTCTCAAAAGTCTTCCTGACGCAGGCTCCAAATCATTTTGGTCGCCTTCCTCTGAACCACTTCCAGCCTTTTTATATTCTTTGCGAGATACGATCTCCAAAACTGAACACAATATTTCAAGTGAGGCCTCACCAGCGACTTGTACAATGGCATTAGTTCCTTTTTCTTTTCTGCTGGTAATTCCTCTCTGTATGCAACCCAGCATCCTTCTTGCTTTTGCTACCGCCATGTCACACTGTTTCACCTACCTTTTAACTTTCGAAAGGGAGACTATGATAAAATGAGGAAAACAGTTAAGAAAAAACTAAAAGGAGCAGTTGCAAAGGTTAAAGACGTACATCAGGCTTGGCTGTTGTTGAAAAATACTATCTTGGAAGCCCAGACCAGCTGTATTCCACGCTTTAAGAAAAGTGGAAGGAAGTCCAAAAAACTGCCAGCATGGTTTAAAGGTGAGGTCAGAGAGGCTGTTGCCAAAAAAGCATCTTTCAGGAAATGGAAAAAAAGAGCCAAATGACGAAACCTGGAAACAGCACAAGCACTGGCAAGCCAAATGCAAGGCATTGATAAGGCAGGCAAAGGGAGAATTTGAGAAGAAGCTTGCTGCGGAAGCAAAACGCGAAGTAAAGACCTTTTCAAGTACATTCGTAGCAAAAAACCTGTGAGAGAGTCAGTTGGTCCATTAGATGATAAAGGGGTTAAAGGAGCACTAAGAGGCGACAAGGCGATAGCGGAGAGACTGAATGAATTCTTTGCTTCGGTCTTTACTGAGGAAAATGTAGGGATGTTACCCATGACTGAAGTGATATTTAAAGGTGCGGAAGAATTGAAGGAAATATCGATACATCGGGAAGATGTATTACAACTATTAGATAAACTGAAGAGTAGCAAATCACCTGGGCCAGATGGTATACATCCAAGGGTGTTGAAAGAACTGAAATATGAGATTGCAGACCTGCTATTAGTAATCTGTGAACTATCATTAAAATCATCTCTAATACCTGAAGATTGGAGGATTGCCAATGTAACACCAATTTTTAAAAAGGGTTCCAGGGGTGATCCGGGAAACTACAGACCGGTGAGCCTGACATCAGTACCGGGAGAAATGGTAGAAACCATCATAAAGAATAAAATTACTCAGCATGTAGATAGTCATGACCTAATGGGAGACGGCCAACATGGCTTTAGAAAAGGAAGATCTTGTCTTACTAATCTGTTATGTTTTTTTGAAGGAGTGAATAATCAGGTGGACAAAGGTGAGTTGGTTGATATTGTGTATCTGGACTTTCAGAAAGCCTTTGACAAGGTCCCTCATGAGAGACCTTTGGCAAAACTAAAGAGTCATGGGATAGGAGGCCGTGTACTATTGTGGATCAGGAACTGGTTAAAAGATAGAAAGCAGAGGGTAGGGCTAAATGGCCAATTTTCCCAATGGAGAAAGGTGAATAGTGGTGTACCCCAGGGATCTGTGCTGGGTCCGCTGCTTTTTGACATATTCATAAATGACCTGGAAAGTGGAATAACGAGTGAGTTTATCAAATTTGCAGATGACACAAAACTATTTAAAGTTGTTAAAACCCAAGAGGATTGTGGAAAATTGCAAGAAGATCTTGATAAATTGGAAGACTGGGCATCAAAATGGCAGATGAAATTTAATGTGGACAAGTGCAAGGTTATGCACCTAGGGAAGAACAACCCAAACTATGGTTACACGATGCAAGGTTCCACATTAGGAACCACCACCCAGGAAAAAGATTTAGGTGTCATTGTGGATACCATGTTAAAACCCTCGGCCCAGTGTGCAGCAGCGGCCAAGAGAGCAAATAGAATGCTAGGTATGATAAGGAAAGGAATGGAAAATTAAAACAAAAGATATTATAATGCCTCTTTATCGTTCCATGGTGAGACCGCACCTTGAATATTGTGTGCAATTCTGGTCGCCGTATCTTAAAAAGGATATAGCGATTTTAGAAAAGGTTCAGAGAAGAGCCACCAAAATGGTAAAGGGGATGGAAGGATACTTCCTATGAAGAAAGGCTAAAAAGGTTAGGGCTCTTTAACCTGGAAAAGAGACGGCTGAGGGGAGATATGATAGAAGTCTATAAATTAATGAACGGAGTGGAACGGGTAAATGTAGATCAATTGTTTACCTTATCAGAATATAGAAAGACTAGGAGACATGCAATGAAGCTACAGGGTAAACTATTTAAGACTAATAAAAGAAAATATTTTTTCACTCAACGTGTAATCAAACTCTGGAATTTGTTACCGGAGGATGTAGTAAAGGCTGTTAGTGTAGCTGGTTTTAAAAAAGGTTTGGACAAGTTCCTGGAGGAAAGGTCCATAAACCATTATTAAGAAGGGACCCAGGATATCAATGCTTGAACCAATACAAGCATTGTGGAACCCGTGTCCCTTGGGGAAACTGCTAGGTACATATGACCTAGATTGGCCACTGTTGGAAACAGAATACTGGGCTTGATGGACCTTGGTCTGACCCAGTATGGCATATCTTATGTTCTTTATGTTCACCACCTTGAGATCTTCAGAAACAATCAGTCCGAGGTCCTTCTCCTGGTCTGTGCACACCAATCTCTCACCCCCTATTGCATACAATTCCCTTGAATTTCTGTTTCCCAAGTGCATGACACTGCACTTCTTCACATTAAATCTTAACTGCCAAGCATTAGACCATTCTTCCAGCTTTTGTAGATCTTTCATGTTCTCCACTCTCTCAGGGGAGTTTACTCTGTTGCAAATTTTGGTGTCATCTGCAAAAAGACAGACACTTCCATTCAGCCCTTTGGCAATATCACTCACGAATATATTGAACAGTACCGGTCCCAGGACCAAACCCTGGGGCACACTGTTAATCACCTTCCTTTCATCCGAGTTCCGTTTACTGTCATCTTCTGTCGTCTGTCAGTCAACCAATTTCTGATGTACTTCACTATCTTGGGACCCATCCCCAAGCTGTTGAGTTTATTGATAAGCCTCTTATGAGGAACAGTATCAAAGGCTTTGCTGAAATCTAGGTAGGTCACATCCATCGTATGCCCTTGATCTAGTTCTCTGGTCACCCAGTCAAAGAACTCAATCAGATTTGTTTGGCAAGATCGTCCTTTGGTAAAACCATGTTGCCTCAGATCATGCAACTTGTTGGTTTCAAGGAATTCCACTATGCGGGAGTGCCTCCATTACTTTTCCTGCCACCGAGGTAAGGCTTACTGGCCTGTAGTTTGTCACTTCTTCCCTATAACCACTTTTGTGGAGAGGTACCACATCAGCCCTTCTCCAGTCCTGTGAAACTTCTCCAATCTCCAAAGATCTATTAAAAACATCCTTTAACGGCCTTGCAAAAACCTCTCTGAGCTCTTTCAGTATCCTGGGCTGTATCCCATCTGGTCCCATGGCCTTGTCCACTTTCAGTTTTGCAAGCTGTTCTAACACATCATCTTTTGTGAATGGTGTGGTTATCTACTCCATTCCCATTTGTATATTGGTCAATCACAGGTGTTCCTTCTCCAGGATTTTCTGTAGTGAAAACAGAGCAGAAGTATTTGTTTAGCATTTTCGCTTTTTCAATGTCACTTTCCACAAATCCGTTTACAGCACTTTTGAGTCCTGCAATTCCACTTCTGATTTTCCTCCTCTCCCGAATATACCTGAAAAATGTTTTGTCGCCACACTTCACATCTTTAGCCATCTTTTCTTCTGCCTTTGATTTTGCTATCCCTATTTCTCTTTTTGTCACTTTTAGTTTGATTCTGTATTCTTTTCTATGTTCCTCTGTCTGCCAGCTTCTGAATTTTGTGAAAGCTGTGTTTTTTGTCTTTATTTGTGCAGCCACTTCTTGGAGAGTCAAATTGGTTTCCTTTTGTTTTTATTTACGTTCCTTACGTATGTATCTGTTGCACCTTTTATTGCCTCCTTTAGTTCGCCCATTACAATTCCACTTCCCTTATCCCCTCCCACCCTACCAACTCCTCCTTCAGGTACTTGACCATTTTACTGAAGTCAGCATTTTTGAAGTCTAGGACTTTGAGCTTGCTGTAATTTGATTCCACCTTGGCTTTTATCTCAAACCACACCGTGTGATGATCGCTGCTGCTCATATGGGCATCCACCTGGATATTTGACATGCTGTCTCCGTTGGTGAGCACTAAATGCAGCACGGAGCTTTCCCTGGTTGGTTCCATCACCATTTGTTTAAGTAATGCATCTTGGAAGGCATCCACAATTTTTTTACTTCTTTCCAGATTTGCAGAAGGAACACTCCAATCCACATCGGGTAGATTAAAGTCACCCAATATGATCTTTCCCCCTTCATCTTCATCTTTGCAATATCAACAATCAATTTGCTATCCATTTCTTCAGTTTGAGAGGGAGGCCTGTAGACCACACTAGTATAGATGACAGTGCATCTCCTCTTTCCAACACGATCCAGAGTGTTGCTTCTTTTCCCTATGTCCCCTGCATTTCAGCAGCTTTAATATTGCTTTTGACATAAGGGCTACTCCTCCTCCCTTTCTACCCTCTCTGTCTCTTCTAAATAGATTATAGCCAGCTATGGCTATATCCCATTCATGAGACTCATTAAACCATGTTTTTGTAATGGTCACAATGTCCAAGTCCATTTCTACCATTCTTCCAGATTAGGACTTTTGTTGGCTAGGCTTTGAGCATATGTAGTCATTGCTTTCCAGCATTTGTTGAGTGGCTTGCCTGTCTTTTGCATGGATTTTGTTCTACACGCCCCTTCCTGCTTGCCATTGATGTGTTGTTCAAAAGTGTGGCTGTTTCCAATGTTGTTTTGCTTTTGCTGGATGTGATGTATTGAACTTGTCCTCCATCTGTCACCCTCTTTCCCTAATTTAAATGCCTGTCAACATACTGTCTGAATTTTTCACTTAGGATCCTTTTCCCTGCAGCGGAGAGATGTAGTCCATCAGTAAAGTATAGTCTCTTGCTGATCCATGTGTTTCCCCAGTCGCCTATATATCTAAATCCTTCTTGTTTGCACCAGGTTTGGAGCCATGTATTGAAGTTGTTTCTGCGATGCAGCCTTTCTGCCCCCTTACCATGAACTGGTAGAATTTCTGAGAATGCTATAGTGTTAGCAATGGGCTTCAGTTTCTCTCCCAGAGTCTGGAAATTCCTTTTAACTGTAGAGGCACTGTTTCTAACCAGGTCATTTATACCCAAGTGGATGACGGATATCAGTTTTGGAGTGCTCACTTTCTGCACTAACTATACCAACAATTTGGTTTGTATTCCTGCTGGCTGAAGAGCCTGGGAGGCATTTGACCATCCTCTCTCCTTTGAACTGTATTCCCAAGTTGGTGCCTCTGATGATGGAATCTCCAAGGAGTAGTAGTTTTGTGTTCTGTGATGTTTTTCTTCTTATTTGGTATATTATCAGTAGATTTGGCATTAAGTCTATCATTTAAGGGCACTTCAGTTTCCTTGGATTAGGCACCCTCATTAGGCAGAGAAGATATTATGCAGGGATATCTCTTGATATATAGGGTGTCTCTGTGTTACAAATTGCAATCTACCAGAGCCCACTGTGATCCATTTGTTCCTGGGCTGTTTGATTCTTTGTGGAAGTGATAGTGGATTTTATTCCGTTTGTACCCTAGAGGAGGTGTGCTTAATTGTAGCTAATTCTTCCCTTAGAGTCAATTCTTTATGCACAGCAGCTAACTTGAGGCATATAGGGCAAGCGCTTAGGTTCCAAATGATTCTTCTAAGAATAAAAGCACCACAGTTATTACATTGAATAAACGACATTCTGACTCAGCTGTCCTAGGAGGAGGAAAGGAGAAAAAGTGGGTGTAACACCTAATTAAAGACAAATGTCAATGTATATGATGACTATATAGGCAATGCAACCCAGGGGTGGGAACAAACAAATCTTTTTCAAAGACGAAGAAGCTCAAAAACTAGAGGACATAACATGAAGCTTGGAATGCCCTCCCAATGGAGTGGTGGGGGCAAATACAGTGACAGAATTCAAAATGGCATGAGATAGACACAGTGGATCCCTTTATAGCAACATAATAAATTCAAAATAACCTTAACTGTGTCTGCTATCTCAACAAATAAGGGTGACCTGCATGGAGTGGTGGGTACACCACTAAACAAAGGCATGGGGAGGGGTGACCTGCATGGAGCGGCAGGTGCACCTACTCTTGTCACCTTGCTGAGCAGACTAGATGGACCATGATGGTCTTTATCTGCCGTCATATACTGTGTTACTATGTTCATGTCATTGACCTAAGCAGTAGGCATTTCAAAGCACTGGAAACACCACAAGCACTGGTAAGTTAGATGCAAGGCACTGATAAGAGAGGCAAAGAGAGAATTTGAGAAGAAGCTTGCTGTGGAAGCAAAGACGTGTAATAAAGACTTTTTCAAGTACATTCGTAGCAAAAACCCTGTGACAGTCTGTTGGACCATTAGATGATAGAGGGGTAAAGGGGCACTAAGAGGGGACAAGGCCATAGCAGAGAGACTTAATGAATTCTTTGCTTCAGTCTTTACTGAGGAAGATGTAGGAATGTTACCCATGGCTGAAAGAGTATTTAATGGTGATGCTGCAGAAGAACTGAAAGAAATATCTTTACAACAGGAAGATGTATTACAACTATTTGATAAACTGGAGTAACAAATCACCTGGACTGGATGGTATACATCTGAGGGTTTTGAAAGAACTGAAATATGAGATTGCAAACCTACTATTAGTAATCTGTGAACTATCATTAAAATAATCTGTAATACCTGAAGATTGGAGGATGGCCACTGTAATGCCAATTTTTAAAAAGGGTTCCAGGGGTGATCTGGGAAACTACCGACCGGTGAGCCTGACGTTAGTACCAGGAAAAATGGTAGAAACCATTATAAAGAACAAAATTACTGAACGTGTAGATAATCATGGCTTAATGGGAGACAGCCAACACATAGCTTTAACCAAGGAAGGTCTTGTCTTACTATCTTTTATGTTTTTTTGAAGGTGTGAATAAACAGGTAGACAAAGGTGAGTCAGCTGATATAGTGTATCTGGATTTTCAGAAAGCTTTTGACAAGGTCCCTCATGAGAGGCCTTTGACAAAATTCAAGAGTCATAGGATAGAAGGCAGTGTATTATTGTGGATCAGGAACTGGTTAAAAGATAGAAAGCAGAGGATAGGGCTAAATGGCCAATTCTCCCTATAGAGGAAGTTGAACAGTGGAGTACCCCATGGATCTGTGACGGGTCCGCTGCTTTTTAACATATTTGTAAATGACCTGGAAATGGGAATAACGAGTGAGGTAATCAAATCTGCAGATGATGCAAAACTATTCAAAGTTGTTGAAACCCATGGAGGATTGTAGAAAATTTAAGAGGACCTTGATAAATTGGAAGACTGTGCATCCAAATGGCAGATGAAATTTAATGTGGACAAGTGCAAAGTTATGCACCTAGGAAAGAACCCCCCAAACTACGGTAACACATTAGGAACCAGCACCCAGGAAAAAGATTTAGGCATCATCGTGGATATGTTATGTTGAAACCCTCCATCCAGTGTGCAGTGGCGGCCAAGAGAGCGAATAGAATGCCTAGGTATCATAAGGAAAGGAATGGAAAATAAAACAAAGGATATTATAATGCCTCTGTATTGTTCCATGGTACGACCGCACCTTGAATATTGTGTGCAACTCTGGTCGCCGTATCTTAAAAAGGAAATAGCATTATTAGAAAAGGTCCAGAGAAGAGCCACCAAAATGATAAAGGGGATGGAAGGAAACCCCTATGAAGAAAGGCTAAAAAGGTTATGGCTCTTCAACCTGGAAAAGAGACAGCTGAGGGGAGATATGATAGAAGTCTAAAAATTAATGAATGGAGTGGAACGGGTAAACGTAGATCGATTGTTTACCTTATCAGAATATAGAAAGACTAGGGGACATGCAATGAAGCTACAGGGTAAACTATTTAAGAATAATAAGAGAAAATATTTTTTCACTCAACATGTAATCAAACTCTGGAATTTGTTACTGGAGGATGTAGTAAAAGCTGTTAGGTTTAACAAGTTGTTAGGTTTAAAAGGTTTAACAAGTTCCTGGAGGAAAGGTCCATAAACTATTATTAAAGGGGGCCTGGGATATCCACTGCTTGACCCAATACAAGCATTGTGGAATCTGTGTCTTTTGGGGAAACTGCTAGGTACTTATGACCTAGATTGGCCACTGTTGGAAACAGGATATTGGGCTTGATGGACCTTGGTCTGACCCAGTATGGCATATCTTATGTTCACCATTAAAAATCTAAAACACTTGTATTCCACTATTACTTGTGAAGAAATCAACTTTTATTGCATAACATAACACTGAAAGTTTATCAAATTAACTTGTAAATCAGGTAGCAAGTAGAGCCAAACCGGACAAGGGCCTTGCTAAACTAACTTCTGCAAATGCAATGTGTGCCTTCGAGTCAGTCCTAACTCCTGGCGACCCAGAAGCTCCTGGGTTTTCTTGGCAGTGTCACCGGAAGTAGATTGCCAGGCCTATTGAGCACTAAATTTGTGCATCTCCTCTTGCACTTACAGCTGGAACTAAAAGAGGTGGGGCATGTTAGTAAGTGCTGCTAGAGATTTGCTTGAGCGCTGGTCTCTTGTGTGCCTTTTCAGTTACTGCTGCCCTACATAACTACACAAAAATAGGCAGCTGAAATCAAGACCAGCACCTATGCATGGCGTGTGATGCTCTGCACAGCAACTGATTTGCCTGAGGGTCGGGGGGGGGGGGGGGGCAAGGGGAGAAATGTCGTCAAAGACTCAATGCAGGGGAGGGGGCAATGTGCTAAGAAGGGGGATTGAGAAGGGATTTCTACAGGCGAGCACATTCTGATTTCTGTGACCAGAAAGACAGACTAACAGCTGGAGGAAAAGGCTGTTTTTCCCCAAGCGAAAAAACATTTTTGCACGACATGTGGCTTCCACGCCAGCTCCCTTAAAGATGCAGACAGCACAGAAACAAAGATGTTGGCAGAAAAAAAGACCACATGACCTGTTCATTCTGCCTGATCTTGGGTTCTTCCATTTTCCTCCGTCAGCAAACAAGAGGTGGGTGAGAGCTTTTCATAGCACCTAATACACTCATGGCTGGCATTTCCCTCAGATCCTACTAAACCCGATCACTTTTTGAAAACTAATCAGGTGGAGAATATTTTATTAAGATATTTTGGTACGTATCTTGATTAGATTTGAGAGTAGTAGTTGTATCTGGCAGTATATGAGTGTAAAATGGCTTTTTTTAAATCATCCCATGTGTGTAAGTATGAGGACATATGATAAGAACCTGTGTACTTGCTCGAGACTTTGGTGTAGGCATGTCCTGAGGTGGAGTCTGGGCGGAGCCACAATGTACATGTCTGGATTGGACACTTGTATGTGTAAGTGGGATCCTTTTACTTACAAAGCAAGCAGGATATTTGATAGTATTTTAGAAAACAGGCTACAAGTAGTTGCTTTCTTGTCCTCTCAGTTTAGGCATTTTTTTTTTTTTACAAAATTACCCTTAAATGTATTAATTCTAAGTTAGTGGAACTTTTGTCACAGGACCGCTGCTTCCTTCAGTTTGAACACTTTGTTAATCTCATTACGAGGATGGAAGCTTCACACTTTCAAAACGGGGATCTGATTTTGACCCTTGAAAACAGCAAAATACTTTTAAATGTGGTGCAAGGAAACGTCTCACATTAACAATGTCAGTGAATTCCTTGGCGTCCAATTGTTTATTATACAATGGAAATGTGTTATGCTTTTTGCCGACTCTTACTGCAGAGCATAGAGCAGGGTCACAGTGAGGCAGAGAAACTGGAAATTATGAGAGAACAAACTTCACTTAGTCCGAGTTCAATACTAGATGTTATGATGACATGGTAACTCCAGACCATGTTCAGCTCTTCCTGCTTGCCACTTTCCTCTTCCAGAGTGTTTGTGGAAGCCCCTGGGTCCTTTCTCAAAGTTTCTCCACAATGTGGGAGAAACCCTTTTGAAAATGGATAGGACGATGTATTTTTTGTCTTGATGGTGCAGTGAGGGGGAAAAGCCCACATCTGCGTGCTATTAATTGTTATGAAGAACAAGGCACTGGCAAAATCTTTCAGAAAGTGCCCTGAGTTTACACTGTTTCTTTGCAAGCTTTGGAAGGAAGACATTTATCAATAACTGTTAAATGAGGAGGTTGGCAACGGTTTTGATTGAGGCTTCAGGTCATTAAAAATGAACAGATCTAAGGAGGACGTGATATCACCATACTAAATGACAGCGGGAAAAACACCCTTGAGGTGCATCCCATGGTTGGGGAGCTGTGGAGGATTCATAAAGAACCCCTTCATGAGGCAAGTGGGAGCTTGGAGGAGAACTAAGATAGGAAGGTCCTTCCAAGTGGAAAAATCTTTGTTGTAGCCTATCCATCACAATGCGGGAAAAACACCCTTGAGGCTAAGGGTAGCCTGAAGGAATAAAGGCCCCCCCCCATCCATGGCGCTTATTGAAAAATGACCTGTTTTTGGAAAAAGATGATATTAGACAATTCAGCTTAATGGGTGGATAGGTGAAGGATAGGGGGGGAGGGAAGGGGTGGATATGGAATAAAAGATCACAGTTGAATATTGGTTGTTAAAAAATGTTTTAAAAAATTGTCAAAAGAAAAAAAGAACAGATCTATTATTTAAATATATCTTCTTTCAATAGAGATGAAAGAGTTGGCGCATAGGGAAAGTGCTGGATTTAGCTCACACTTTTCTCAAGGCCATTCAGGTACGGCAGGTATTTTCCTTTCCTCAGAGGTCTTACAATCTAAGTCTGTACCTGAAGCAATGAAGGGTTAAATGACTTGCCCAAGATCACAAGGAGCAGCCGTGGGATTTGAACCCTAACTTTTCTGGTTCCCAGCCCGCTGCTCTAACAATTAGGCAAAGAATGCACGCAGATGAGGTGGCCTCTGTGAGCTCTGAGGTGACATCTTTACCATGTCTAGTATACATCTATATATTCTGAGTCACCCATGAACAATGAATATCCAGGCAAAGGACTTTTAATCTGTAAAGATTCATAGAAAAAAAGCAGCAGAATCTTGTAGCGGCTTATGTACAGCATTTGAGTAGCTAGATGGGTTTCTTCAGAGCAGAGGAGCAGCTTAATGGTTAGAGTAGCCGGCTGGAACCAGGGTTCAAATCCCACCGCTGCTCCTTATGATCTTGGGCAAATCACTTGCCTCAGGTAAAACTTAGATTGTAAGCCCTCCAGGGACAGAAATATATGTATTTTATCTGAATGCAACTCGCCTTGAGCATCTGAGAAAAGGTCTGTGCTAAATCCAATTCCCAGCACTTGCAAACTAACACCTTTAGAGTTACTCATTTTGGGGAGCTATTTGGTAATGATTAGAGCTGCCAGTCATGCCAACGTCCTTCTGCTGCTCTATCTGAGGCATGGTGATTTCTGACTTAAGTCTAGAACCATTATTATTCATATCAGACCTCGGAGTTTCCTTATCTAGATACCTACACAAGGGAATTGCCCGGTTCTCAAACCTTATCTACAGGAATAGCTGTGAATAATTATTAGGTAGATCTTTATTCAAGAATGCAAGAACATGGAGATCTTACAACAGGTTTACACAAAACCAATACTCGCCTTGGGGGGACTTTGTACTTCTGAAAATAAGGAAAAAAATCCTCCAAGAATAAGAGGATGTGAGCTCCATAGAATGTTACTACTTTTATAAAGGAATAGAACCAGGACAGCGGAACGCCCATGTGACTGAGGAGACTTGTGGCCTTCCCTTCCCCACCTTAAATTTGCCCAACTCCACCCTCAGCTGCTTCATGGCCAGACAATCAGCATCAAGGACACAAATTCTGTTCCAGTTCTGCCCATGGGGATCCATCTCCCATGGGTAGACAGGAGTCTGCGGTAACTGTGGCAGAGATATATTGGTAGGGCCAGGGCTCATGTGGTCCACCCCATTCAGACGCCTATGAATAGAACTGATATATGATCCAGCATCACACCAGTGCTAAATCTGGATATAGCTCACAAATCTGAAATGAAAGTGAAGCCCTGCATATATGTCCATAACCCTCCTCTCAGAATTTTTAGCACTTACATTTTAGTGCATAGGCCCCTAAATATAAATATGAATATTCTGCAACAAATACTATGATAGCAAGCAGCTAAAAAACTGCAGGCAATCTGAGAACCCATGGATATATCTGTCCCCGAGAGCCAGCCCTGCCCTCCGTGTCTGATATGCACTGGAGGGCAGAGATCAACTTTGGTTCCTGAGGCAAAGGTATTAGCACCCACCAAGAGGTACAGTCCCTGTTTTAACACCTCAAAACCTCAGATGTCCTCCTTCCCTGCTGTTCAATCGATGAATCACCCTGGGGCTGTTCCTTCCCAGCTCATAGAAATCTACGTGGCTTTACAAAGAAACCACAAACAGGTTGGATTTTTGGGATATCGACAAGGAATATGCATGAGATAGATGTGGGCTTGCACTATCTGAGGCACGACCATTATGGATATCCTGAAAACTCACGAAGCTGCTTGTGGCTCTTGAAGACCTGCACAAACTGGTAACATCTACAGAAATCTGCATTGCTTTTTTAGCACTATGCACGTTATGTAATATAGTACTGAATTTTTAATAGATCCAGCAATCTGTGTCATACTTTTCATGACCTACCTTTTTAAAATAAGGAATATTAGCAGACTGCGACATTTTGTGAACCATATGAGGAAAGGCTTGGTGTTCCTTCTCTGCTCGGATCAACTGTTTTTCTAAGAGAGAGAGATGGTGACCCACCATATCAACAAAAGCCTAAGAACAAGAGAAAGTGGTTAAAGTGATCATGTCTTGACACCAGTACTGGGGATTTCTCACATTCTTACCCTTTTCTGTGCTGTCTACACAGATAATATTCAAAACCCTCCTCACCAACAACTTGAGAATCTACATTGTCTTTCATGCTGTGGTACAGTGTCTCTGTAATAGGACTAGAGGAAAGTCTCAAGCTTAAACCTGAAGTGTTCAATATGAGAATAATTAAATCCCCAAGGGGACAGTTTTCCATTAGTTCAGGCCAGTGCTTGCAAAGTACTTCTATTGTGATGCAATTGGAGGTTTGGAGGGAGGGAGGGAGGAAGGAAGTTTGCAGAGCAAAGGAATGGCATGGTATGGTATGGTATAAGTAGAGAGGGCACAACGCAATACCAGTGTACTCTTCTAGAAGAGTCACTCGTATCAATCAGATTATTGCAAATTCTGTACTTGTGAGAAAAAGTCAGGAGAAGCCAGGACCTGAAGCACTAACACATTAAGGGGGAGGGGGAGTAATGGAGTGGAGGAGTAGCCTAATGGTTAGAGCACTGGCTTGGAAACCCAGAGACCAGGGTTCAATTCCCACTAGCACTCCTTGAGGCCTTGGGCAAGTCACTTAACCCTCCATTGCCTCAGAAAAAATCCAAGTTATCAATGTCCCTGTTTAATGTACATTACCAAGTTTAAGTTTCAATGTAAACCGCTTTGATTGAAATGATAAAGCGGTCTATAAAACCTGTTAAATAAATAAATGCCCACTAAAGTACACTACTAGGGAGCATGGGGGTTAATGTGTGGTTTGGGGGGGGGGTGGTTAAGTTGAGTCGCTGTCGACTCCTGGTGACCCTCTGGATAGTTGACCTAAACTTTGTTCAGTCTTTAGCAAAGCGACTCATTGTTGATAGCGTGCTATCTATAGCTGCTGTTATTGTATCGATTTGGGTGTCATACTAAAAAAACATGGGGCCCTAGCACTAAAATCCCTATGCTAGCCAGGTAGGACACGCCAGGATGGGTAATGGGCAGAACACTGGTGTTTCTTGTATGGTGCGGCTTGCTTGGGTATTAGTGGCCCAGGCTCACTGCGCTTGATGCCTCAATGGGTGGTATTAATGGCATCCAGATATCGGCTGGTGTGCTAGGCATCCACAAACTGCAGAGTGACAGAATACACCCCCTGCAGTTACTGCAGATCCCCCCCTCCCCCATACTGGTAATGCAGCACACATGCACATGCCTGGCACAGGGGTTCGTAAACATGTCCCTATAGCAGCGATTTGAAATGTCCTACTAAATGGCTATTTAATATTGCATTGCATTTATTTAAATAAATTGAACATCCTAGGAATAGACTCCTAAAGTGACTGACTGAGTTAGAACTTGGTTGATGGAAGGCGACAAAGGGTACAGGTAAATGGAGCTCATTCTGAGGAGAAAGATGTTACCAGTGGTGTGCCAAAGGGATATGTTCTTGCTCCAATTCTTTTTAACATTTTTGTATGTGATATTATGGAAGAGCTGTTGGGCAAGGTTTGCCTCTTGCAGATGATACCAAAATCTATAATAGGGAAAACATCCAGGAGGGTGAGATAACATGAAGAGGGATCTAATTAAATTTGGTTGAGAATTGGGCAGCTGAGATTTAATGCTAAAAAATGCAGGGCCATATCTTTGGGCTGAAAAATCCAAAGGAGTGGTACAGTATAGGGAATGAAGTATTTCAGCACATGAAATATAGTGTAATATACTATTCCAAGGTCTGCCTAAACAAACCACCCACCCCCTACAAATAGTCCTGAACACTGCTGCACGCATTACTAGCGCTTCAATACAAAACCATATAACTCCAATACTACAAGATCTACACTGGCTACCAATCTCCTCACGGGCAAAATATAAATCAGCGCTCACCATCTTCAAAATTAAAAACATCTCAGCAGGAATACTACAGGAACTCACTGGAACCAAAACAAACAAAAGACCAGACAGAAACAGCACCAAAAACAATATACCGACACCTACTCTATTCACAAGAACAAACAAATCCACATCCATGCGAGCCTTCTCTCTTGCTGCCCCTGCTATCTGGAATGTCCTCCCAGATAATCTAAAATCAACAACAGATATAAAAGAATTCCGGAAGCTACTTAAAACCACCCTATTCATTGAACAATTCAATGAAGACCACCAATTCACCCTAACCACCCCACAAAACGAGTTACACAAGACATGACATCCACAACATAAAAACATCCTATTACTCATAATAAAATGAATATAGCCCAATGTAGATAGCTCAACCTGTATATATTGCACCCCAAATCAAGATTTACCTGTCCACACACTCACAAACACTACCTTCACAATCACTGCATGCTGACACCCCCGCACTACCCTACTTGATTGGTTTGCGGTGAAATCCGCTTTGATTCAAGGATAAAGCGAGATATAAATACTTTTAAATAAATAAAATAAATGAAGAGTGGGATCTGGGAATGATTGTTTCTGATAAACTTAAAGTGACTAAACAGGTAGATAATGCGATGGTGAAAGCCAGAAGGATGTTTGGGTGGAGAGGAAGGGCCAGCGAGAAGAGGGAGGTGATAAGTCTTTGGTGAGATCTGCTTTGTTTGAGTACTGTGTATAATTCTGGAGACCACACCTTCAAAAGGATATAAACAGAATGGAGTTGGTGCAGAGGATGGCTGCTAAAATGGTCAATGATCTTCATCATAAAACATATGAGGACAGACTTAAAGATCTCCATATATATACTTTGGAAGAAACAAAGGAGATATGCTAGAGATGCTTAAATACCTCTTGTTACATAATGCACAGGAGGAGAGCCTTTTTCAATTGAGAGCAAGTTCTGGGATGGGCGGCCATGGGATGAAACTGAAAGGAGATGGACTCAAGAGTAATCAGAGGAAACATTTCTTTACAGAAAGAGTGGTAAATGCATGGAATAGCCTCCCAGTGGAGGTGGTAGAGACGAGGACAGTATCTGAATTCAAGAAAACATGGGACAAACACAGAAGATCTCTAAAGGAAAAAAGGGGATTATAGAGTTTAGTAGCTGGTATGGATGGGCAGATTGGCTAGGTTGTATGGTCTTTACCTGCCATCATTTTTCTATCTTTCTATGTAAGAGCTCGAAAACTCATCTCTGTAGCCAGCGAATCCAATGACCAGATGCATCATGTTTCTCTCAAACGGTGTTGTGAATCTTTGTACTCCTCTCTAAATACTATTCTTATTCGGACATCAGGTGATTTCACAGAATCTATCCTTCTCAGAGACCAGCATGTAAGGGCTCCGTCTCAGAGGATGTTGCTCTTCGGAGTGTTCTGACGTGGCCAAAGGAACAAGAAACCTAGGATAAATTATAAGTATACTGATAGATCTTCAAAACATTACCGCATGTAACAAACCTCTAATTTATCCACTCTGGTATATACACTGTGCATTTCTGCTACCTTGCCTTGAATTTCTATCCTGTCCTAATGTAGGAGCTGGGTTGTCTGATTTCTAATCTGCATAAAAGAGTAGTAGTTTATTAAATGTTGGCAAAAGGCAAAACTATGTAAAATAGGTTGCCAGAAACGACAAAAGTGACAAACCACATTAAAAAACGAACAACTATATGGAAGCAGGAAAAAGAGAGCTTAAAGTAATAAACAGTATTTAAAAAGCCAGCTCAGTGGTTCAGAATGTAGCACAGTGCGTTGCAGTGGAGTGGACTTGATTAAAATCGCTTGTCTGTTGGGACTGGTTGCACCTCAGTAGGCTGTGGAGGAGATTCCTTGGCCAACACTTTGCAAAATTCAAACATGATCCTTCCCTGAACACAGTGAAGCAGACTGCACAATATGTGTGTGAGGGGGGGTACTCAAGCACCCACTGTACCCAGAGAGATGGCACCTATGAGAGGTGATGAAAGCAGGCCAGGAGAGGAAGAGAAGACAGCTGCTGCTACTGTAGTGGTCCCAACCAGCCAATGAGTGGCACTAAGGACATGTTCGGAAGGAGGAACACTCTACTAGTCCGCAGGTTAGCAAGGATCCCAGAACCGTCAGGGCATGCCATCTGGAGAGTTGGGTAGGCAGAGACTGCTGGGGAGTAAGAGATAGACTAGGCAAAAGGTTACTTACAAGCCTATGGGTGTAACATATTATACAGTGCCAGGAAAGCAAGTGGCTACTGCAGTTACTTGTGCAACCCTCCTTTTTAACTTTCACATATTAATCTGACAACTGTAAGCTAGTGCAAATTTAAACATGTGGAGAGGCCAAAGTGCTTTACCCCACCCTCCCCCTGTATATCAGGAGGTCCAAAAACTGCCCTTTTTGAACATGCTGAGACATGCATGGGTTGTTGCACAATATGGGCCCGATTCCGTCCTGGATGTAGAAGCCCTCTGTACGTCCGGTCTGAACCAAACGTACAAAGGGCATTGAGATTCTAATCCCGCGGGGCACGTCTAGCCACATGGGAACAGAATCTCGAACAGTCCTGGACGTGCAGGCCAGGACTGATTCAGCCCAGCCTGCACATACAGGACATGCCCAACTAACTCAGTCAAGGCTTTACAATGGAGCTGCTGCGCCATGGAGTCCGGTTGCCATGGCACCACGGCTCCATTGTAAAGCCATGATCGCAGCTGCCGGCTCCTTCAAAACATTCCCCGCAGCCCGACTAATGATCCAGCCACTTATGGCCAGGGTTGGGCTGCGGGCAATGTCTTCGGCCCCTCCCTGCCCCATCCGGGCCCACCAATACACGATGTCTGGAGAAGTTATTCCACCTCAGAGATGGAATAACTTCCACGAACAAGTCGCTGGCCCTAGATGTACAGGGCTGACATTAGAATTGGCCCTGTACGTCCAGGGCTGGCAACCGCCCACCACCCGCCCCCTCCCACTTCCCTGTACAACCGGGGAAGTTAGATGCCGGAGGGGAGGACCACGAATAGCGTCCATCTCCGCTATTCGTGGGACAGAATAACCCCCTATGTTAAGTTTTAGGCATGTTTAAGGTCAGGGGACAGAAAGTATAACTGGTAGATGACACTTTCTAAAGGATGGGAAAATTCTACTCACATATAAAACAATGCAAGTGAGTACATATATTTCATACCATGGCTGTTTTCAAAGAGAACGTTTACGGTTTCGATTCAAAAATCAATGCAGATCCTACAGGTACACAGCATAGGTGGTCCTCGTTTCTATACGGATATTCTGAAAACTGTTCCCAAAGAATATAGCCATCGTATGATAATATAATGCTTAGTGTATGTTTTCTAGAAATACATGCTTGAAAATAATAAACCTTTTAATAAATAGCTTTTGAGAATACTGACAGCCCTTTTTCTACCTTTAAAAAAGCTCTAGGTCAGAGGACAGGGCAGCAACAAAGAGGTGATAATGGGAGCTAGAGTTCCATAGACATGATAAAATCAATTTGACTCCTTCAGCCAAGATCTGTTAGGTTACTTCAACTCAGTTGACTCTGAAGTGAGTTTGCATAAAGAGTAGTTACTCACCTGTAACAGGTGTTCTCCAGGAGCAGCAGGAATCAGTCCTCACTTATGGGTGACATCGGCGCCGATGGAGCCCCCATGCGGAGCATTTCCCCAGCCTTCTAAGAAAGCCTTTGGGAATACTGCACGCATGTGCGGTCCCGTTCCCGCCTAAAGGTGCCATCTTGCTCAGTCAAAAGACATAGCTAAAAAACAGCACACAAAAATGTAAAAATGAACTATGTACAACTGCAACTCCCAGGGGAGGAGGGAGGGTTGTGAGGACTGATTCCTGCTGCTCCTGGAGAACACCTGTTACAGGTGAGTAACTACTCTTTCTCCAGGACCAAGCAGGAAGTCAGTCCTCACTTATGGGACTCCCCAGCTTCAGGCTACCGGGGACCCAGAGCTGAAAAATGAGCTCCCTCTAGCCTCAGCATCAGAGAAAGGATTTCACTGAAACACACCCCCACCGGTAGCCCAACCAGAGGGCTGGAGGGTAGGAGTTGCCTAAACCTCAAAGAGATTCCGGTGCACTGCCTGACCAAAAGCACTGTCCCTACGGGACTCCCTCTCCAGGCAGTAATGGGCCGCAAAAGTCTGGCTTGAGGACCAAGTTGCAGCCTTGCAGATGTCTGCCAACAGTACAGAGCGGAGATGAGCTACTGAGGCAGCCATTGCCCTGACATGGTGGGCCGTGACCCGACCCTGCAAAGGAAGGTCAGCTGCCCTGTAAGCCCAGGTGATACAGTCAGCCACCCAGATGGACAAGGTACACTTGGAGACAGGTACCCCCAAGTTATTGGGGTCAAAAGATACGAAGAGCTGAGTAGCCCTCCTATGCCCCTGCGTACGCTCAAGGTAGAAGGATAAGGCCCTCCTACAGTCCAGGGTATGCAGGACTGTCTCAGCCCGGCTGGCATGGGGCCTAGGGAAGAATGTTGGAAGAACCACCTCCTGGTTGAGATGGAAAGAGGAGACAACCTTGGGGAGGAACTTAGGATGAGTCCGAAGGACTACCCTGTTCCTATAGAAGCGAGTGTAGAGTCTGTCACAGACCAGGGCTTGAAGTTCACTCACTCGCCTGGCCGAGGTCAAGGCCACTAGGAATAGAGTCTGCCAGGAAAGGAAGCGTAGAGGACATGTAGCCATTGGTTCAAAAGGTGGGCGAGTCAGTTGCTGCAAGACCACATTCAATTCCCACTCAGGGGCCGGTGGACGGAGAGGAGGCTTGAGCAATAGTAAGCCTCTGAGAAACCTGGACACCAAGGGATGAACCGACAGTGTCCCTCCACCATTGAGTGGTGAGCTGCCAGAGCAGAGAGGTGGACCCGAACAGAATTGAACTTAAGGCCCTGATTGGACAAGTGCAGAAGGTACTGGAGCACTACTGGCACAGTGCAGCCAAAAGGATCTTCCTTGCGCTGCTGACACCACAAGGAGAACCTCCTCCACTTCAGGGCATATGTTTTCCTGGTGGATTGCTTTCTAGAGGCCAAGACCACCTCTTCTACTTCCTGAGGCAGGCCCCAGGGAGCCAAGACTACCCTTGCAGCCTCCAGGCCATCAGATTGAAAGATTTGAGATTGGGGTGCAGAAGGGAACTCTGATCCTGAGAGAGGAGGTCGGGTTGGAACCCCAGAGGCAGTGGTGTCTCCACTGCCAGTTGAAGCAGTAGTGGGAACCAGGGCTGCCTCGGCCACTTGGGAGCAACCAGAAGCACCGAGGCCTTGTTCCTGAGAATCTTGAACAAGGTTCGGGCCACCAGAGGCGTGGGAGGAAACGCATACAGTAGGCCCTGGGACTAGGAAATCAGGAAGGCATCCGCCGCCACCCTTAGGGGATGTGGTTGCCTGGAACAAAACCTGTGCAGTTGGTGATTCAGGGAACTGGCAAAGAGATCTATGGATGGAAGTCCCCATTTCAGGAAAATCTTTTGAACCACCAACGGGTACAGCTGCCACTCGTGGGGCTGCAGAATTCTGCTTAATCTGTCTGCCAGAAAGTTCTCTTGGCCAGGAAGATAAACATCCCTCAGCAACATCTGGTGTCTGAGGGTAAAGGAGCAAAGGGCCTGTGCTTCCAGGCATAGGGGCCTGGACCCAGTGCTGCCCTGTTTGTTCACATAGAACATGGCTACCTGATTGTCCGTCTGAACTAGAACAGACTGGTGAACCAAAGTGTGAGAAAAAGCCTTGAGGGCTAAGCGAATAGCCCGCAACTCTAGTAGGTTGATCTGTTGTGTGGCTTCCCAGGGGGACCAGAGGCCCTGAGTGCAGCTCCCCTGACAGTGTGCACCCCAGCCCTGTAAGGAGGCATCTGTTGTCAACACCACTGTGGGGACAGGCACCTGAAAAGGCACCCCCTGAAGCAAGTTGGGGGGTGTAGCCACCACTGAAGGGAAGTCAGGAATGGTTTTGACACCCTGACTTTGTCTGCTAGGTTCCCAGTGGCCTGTTTCCACTGAGTTCTGAGGCACCACTGTGCAGGCCTCATGTGGAGGCGGGCATTGGGGGTCACATGTACAGTCGATGCCATGTGTCCTAGGAGCTGCAGACAGAGCCTGGCAGGAACCCTTGGCAGGCTGAGAAACCGAGATGCCAACTCCATGAGCCTGTGAGCTCTGTCCTCTGGCAAGTAAGCCCTTGCTTGCAGAGAGTCCAGCCGTGCCCCTATGAACTCTAGGTTCTGGGAGGGGAGCAAAGTTGGCTTTGCGAAGTTTATGACAAAGCCTAGGTCTTGAAGGAGTGATACAGTCCTGAAGGTGGCCTGCCTGGCCTCCTGGTAAGTCTGACCCTGGATGAGCCAGTCGTCTAGATAGGGGAAGACAAAAACACCTTGAGTCCTCAAGTAGGCCACCACCACAGCAAGGCACTTTGTAAAGACTCGTGGGGCGGAAGTTAGGCCAAAAGGCAGCATTCTGTACTGGTAATGGTTTCCTCCCACCATGAACCTGAGGCACTTTCGGTGGTCTGGATGAATGAGGATGTGAGTATACGCATCCTTTAGATCTAAGGAGCATAGCCAATCTCCCTGCTGGAGGTAGGGCAGAAGTGTTCCAAGAGTAAGCATCTTGAACTTCTCTTTCTCCAAGAACTTGTTGAGGTTCCTGATGTCTAGGATAGGCCTTAGGCCTCCGGTTCTCTTTGGCACCAGAAAGTACCTGGAGTAGAAACTGTGCCCCTGTAGGCGGAGGAGGTACAGGCTCCACCGCCTTGTCCAGAAGCAGACTTTGAAGTTCTTGGAGGAGGGGGGATGTGTGCAGGGGAGGCCTTAGAGGCTCTCCTGGGAAGTAGACAGGCGGTAACTGCTGGAAATAAAGCATATAGCCCTTGTGGACAATGCTTAAAACCCAAGCATCCCCTGTAATGGGTGGCCACCTGTGGGCAAACAGGGCTAGGCGACCTCCAGTGCAGGAATGGGGCAGCAGAGGTGGAAAGGCTATGCTGTGGGAGTCAAAATCCCCCTCCCTGCTGGGTAGGAGCAGGAGCCGGAGGCTTGGGGGTCTTCTGCCTATGGGGCCCATGTCCCTGCCCCTTGGCCTGCTGCCCCTATTGGGGAGCTGGGGAGGCCTGGTACTGAGGGAAAGGTTTGTAGGCAGCCGCCTTTCTCGGGTAAAAGGACTTTTTACCCGAGCCCTTCTTTTTGTGAGAAGGGGCAGAAGTCTTTCTGGACAGCCTTGTCCTGGTCAGGTGCTCGGTTTCGAGCTCAGCCACCTTCTCGGTCATGGGCTTGCCAAAAAGGTTTTCACCTCGGCAAGGGACATCAACCAACTTGTCCTGCACCCAGGGCTTGAGGTCCGATGACTGCAGCCATGCCTGGCGTCGGGCTCCGATGCCGGCTGCCGCCACACGAGCCGAAGCCTCGAAGCCATCGTAGGCCACTTGGGACATGAACTTGTAACAGTCCCATTCCTGAGAACAAAGTCTGGAACCTCTGCAAAGGTTCCCCAGAGAGGCCAGCAGAGAACCCGGCAAGCTCTTTCGCCAGGTCTCGTAAGTACATGTCCATGTACAGCTGGTAGGACTGGACACAGCAAGCAAGCATCGAGCCCTGGAAGCACTTTCTGCCGAATGCATCCAGGTTCTGGGCCTCCCTGCCGGGGGGCACTGCGGAGTGCATCTTCTGGCTCTTCAGACGATGCATGGCCGATTCCACCACCATGGAATGGTGCGGCAGCTGCGCCTTCTGGAAGCCAGGGCTCTTATAGAGTCGATAAATGGAATCAACCTGCTTGCTTAAGACCGGCACCGAGGCCGGTGCCTCCCACATCCGGAAGAGGAGCCGTTCCAGCATCGGAGGAACCGGCACAGTAAAGGCCTCCTTCGGAGGAGAGTCATACTGGAGGGCCTCGAGCTCCTCGGCTCGAGGCTCCTCAGGAATCGCCAATGCCTTGGCCATGTCCTGCACGAACTCCAAGAACCGGGTGTCCTCTGGGGGGGACCTACTCCGGGACTCGGACTGCGGTGAGTCCGAAGGGACGCACCAAGTTCGGAAGGTGTCGGGGGACTCCTCGTCCTCCGTCTCCCACACTGACTCATCCGAAGAGTTGTCGAGGGGCTCCGACTGCGCGGGTCGAGGTGGCACCCGCCCCGATGCCAAAGGCACCGGCGTCGACACCCTCGGTTCCAAGCAGGAGGTCGAGGGGGACCTTGACCGAGGATGACTTCGAGCCTTCATGGTCTCGAGTATCGGCTCGGTCTCCGGGGCAGATGCACCAGCGAGGCTGGCCATCAGTACCCGCTGCTGATCCATGAAGGCAGACAATCTGCACTCCAAGGCTGTCAGCCTGAGTCCAAGCTCAGGAGACTCAGCAGCCACTGACTCGGGCCCCGGGCCCGACGTAAGCTCCCTTGGAGGAGAGTCCACGAGGACTACAGGACTTACGTGCCCGATAGTCTCCGGCTCCACACGAGGTACTTTGGACGGCTTCTCCTGCTCCAAAGGCCCGGGACAGAGGTCAGGGGTCTTAGTCCTTGCCCTCGAGGAACCAGGGACCTCTTCCGACGCCACCCTCACGAGCCGCTTCTTCCTCTTGTGTTCCCGGTCGGGGGACCCCCTGTCTGAGGAACCCCGGCGATGCTCGGGATCAGACTCCCGAGACGTCAAGGCCTCAGATGAGGTCCGGGCCCGGCCGGAGGCAGAATCTGAGAAAATCCTTTCCTTCTGGTGCTGACGGCTTCGAAGTGTCTTGGTGGACATTTTGCCACACGGGCCACAGATCATTGGATCATGATCTGGGCCGAGGCACCGAAGGCAGCAGTCGTGTGTGTCGGTGAGAGACATTAGTTTCTTGCACCGATCACACTTCTTGAAACCACTGGAAGCCATCGGGGAAAAAAGGGCCCCCGCAAGGTCAAAGGACCGGCCTTCCAGGGAAAACAGAAAAAAGGGCGCGAACGCCAGCCACGAAGGGCAAAAACCGAAAAATAGAAGACGGGCTCGATACCGGTGTACCAAACCCAGCAGGAAGGGGAACCGGTGTCGAACTCGGAGAAAAAGACGAAGTAATCGTTGAAAAAAACGTCAACTTTTCCGGGTGACTCGGACAAACGTCCGATGGGCTCCACGGAAAAAGAGAGACTGAGCAAGATGGCTCCTTTAGGCGGGAACGGGACCGCGCATGCGTGCAGTATTCCCAAAGGCTTTCTTAGAAAGCTGGGGAAATGCTCCGCACGGGGGCTCCATCGGCGCCGATGTCACCCATAAGTGAGGACTGACTTCCTGCTTGGTCCTGGAGAATGTCTGGTATGTCATGTGAAAATTTAAGATTGTATAACTTGAGGAAAAATAATTGATGCTTTAATCATAAGGTCTAGTAAATCTCTGTTTTATCAAACCCCATCTACCTGCACCGTTGACCTCTCCACAGTCCTTGACCTATCATGCAACTGATCTACTAAGGGAAGACCACTTTGGCTGCTAGGCAATTTCAACCTCCCTGCGCTATCAACGAAACATTCCACATCCTTTCTTGACACAATGACTGCATTAAGCTACAAACTAATACATGCACCCACCCACACAAGAGGAAACACCTTGGACCTTATCTTTGCATTCTCATCCATGCTCAAATACAGTAACCATAACCAGTCACAAGTTCTCTGCCTCATGGTCAGACCACAATGCCATTATTTTCCACATCCCCACATGCGCAGCAGACCATGGACCCTCTGTGACTTCTCCACCACCACCAGCTCATTGCTTCCGACATTTTAATAAAGAAGCCTTCCTTGAAGATACGCTACCTAACTTTAATACCAACACCTCTGAGCTGGATGAGCTTGTAGACACATGGAATGACAACCTAAGCAAGGCCACACTCCTACCTCAGTCCACGAAATCCGCCAAGAGGAATCACACAGCCATATGGTTCACAGCCGACCTATGTGAGTCCTTATTACAATTCAGGAAACTGGAGCGGAAATGGCAGTACTCTAGACTCCTCCAAGATCGCGTCACATACATAGTAACATAGTAAATGATGGCAGATAAAGACCAGTATGGTCCATCTAGTCTGCCCAGTAAGATGGCAGGAGTAGGTGCACCTGCCGCTCTGTGCAGGCCACCCCTTCCCATGTCTTTGTTTAGGAGTGAACCCACCGCTCCATGTAGGACACCCCTATTTGTTGAGAAATAAGATGGTTCAGTTTATTTTGATTTTATCCTGTTGCTGTAAAGGGATCCACTGTGTCTGTCCCATGCCATTTTGAATTCCGTCACTGTGTTTGCCCCTACCACTTCCATCGGGAGGGCATTCCAAGCATCCACCACCCTTTCAGTTAAAAAGTATTTCCTGACATTGCCTTTCAATTTACCATCTTGCAGCTTCATGTTATGCCCTCTAGTTTTACAGCTTCCCTGTCTTTGGAAGAGGTTTGTTTGTTCATTATTTCTCTTTTAAGTATTTAAAGGTCTGAATCATATCTCCCCTATCCCTCCTCTCCTCCAAAGTGTACATATTTAGGTCTTCAAGTCTCTTCTCATAAGGCTTCTGACGCAGGCTCCAAATCATTTTGGTTGCCTTCCTCTGAACAGTTTCCAGTCTTTTTACATCCTTTGCAAGATATGGTCTCCAAAACTGAACACAGTATTCCAAGTGGGGCCTCACCAGTGACTTGTACAGTGGCATAAGTACCTCTTCCTTTCTGCTGGTAATTCCTCTTTATATGCAGCCCAACATCCTCCTGGCTTTTGCCACCGCCTTGTTGCACTGTTTTGCCACCTTGAGATCTTCAGAAATAATCACACCAAGGTCTTTCTCCTGATCTGTGCACACCAACCTCTCGCCCCCTATCGCGTACATTTCCCTTGGATTTCTGCTACCCAAGTGCATGACACTGCACTTCTTCGCATTAAATCTTAATTGCCAAGCATTAGACCACTCTTCCAGCTTTTGTAGATCTTTCCTCATGTTAACCACTCCCTCGGGGGAGTCCACTCTGTTGCAAAGTTTTGTGTCATCTGCAAAAAGACAGACTTTTCCATTTAGTCCTTCAGCAATATCACTCACAAATACATTGAACAGGGCCGGGCCCATGAAGATCCTGCAAGAACACTGCAATGCAATTAACCAGAGATGAAAGGAATACCACACCAATATCCTAATGCGCTCTCTTAACAAGCCCCAAGAGCTCTTTGGAATTATTCAGTCCCTCATAAAGGACACAACAAAGCAACATAATGCAGACACCCCCCACCCGCAGGAATTTGCTACCCACTTTCAGAACAAAATTAATGGGAATCCCCTTAAACCAGGAAATCCTCTCTGACAATCCTCCTATTGAAAACACTGCTGTTTCCAATCTAAATTCCTTCCACCCATGCTCCACTGAGCACATAGAGGACATCATAAGGCGGCTCAACACCACCACATCCCCAACCAATCCATGCCCCTCACACTGGATCAAGTCAGCCTGATCTGACCTGTGCTTTAATTACGAGAATTGTACACCTTTCCTTTACCAAGAGTCTGGTACCTTCACCTCTGAAAACCATAACTGTCAGACCACTACTAAAAATTGACAAGCTGGACCCACTTGACAAATTCCTATAGGCCCATATCTAGCCTCCCTTTCTTGGCTAAGATAAATGAGAAGATAGTCCAGCAACAAATCCAAGAGCACATCGACTCCTATGCTCCCCTAGACCAACAGCAGTATGGGTTCCGTCAACACAGTGTCGAGACCTTCCTGGCCACTCTCCTGGACAATCTCATTATGAGCATGAACAAAGCGAAGCAGTGATTCATCCTAATATTTCTGAATATCGTATCGGCCTTTGACACAGTCTGCCATAATCTCCTACTTGCTCTCTTACAACAGAAAGCCCTAGATTGATACAGATCCTACTTAACAAACCACCAACAAATGGTACGCATAGGCACTCAGACATCATCTGCTTATCAGCAAATGCAAGGAGTACCACAGGGTACATCCTTATCTGCCTTGCTTTTCAACATCTACATCCAGCCAATCTGCGCTATAATTCAAGCATACAGCATACTATACCACATCTATGCCGACAATGTACTACTTTACACCCCATTCTCCATGGACAGTCCCAATTACACCAGAATTACAGAATGCTTTAATGCAGTCTCAGACTGGCTCTGTACACACAACCTGAGAGTGAACTGCAAGATGACTGAAGTGTT
Organism: Ichthyophis bannanicus; assembly: GCA_033557465.1. Lineage (NCBI taxonomy): Eukaryota > Metazoa > Chordata > Amphibia > Gymnophiona > Ichthyophiidae > Ichthyophis > Ichthyophis bannanicus. Next base: position 107,907,816 of record CM066049.1, on the reverse strand, counting down.
GTTTATCACAAAAGATCCAACCTTCATGCCACCATCTTCCCTACAGGTAAAAGATGCAGAGCTGAAGACCAAGCAAGAAGTGAGTTACCTAGGAGTCCCCCTGGACCAGCAACTGAGTATGGAAACACATAAAGCACAGTTACTTACCTGTAACAGGTGATCTCTGGAAACAGCAGGAATAAATCTTCACATATGGGTACATCGGTACCGACGGAGCCTGCGCGGGAACGCTCCCCAGCGTCCAATCAGAAAGCTTTTGGGAGCATCCCTCAGCACCTGCGTGCTGCCTTCCCGCCTTTCCAACTGTCTCTCCTCAGTTGAGTTTCATAGCTGAGACAAAGAGAGAGAAAGAGGAAAGATAGATATAGAAATACAACTCCTAGGGGAGGTGGGAGGGTTGTGAAGACTTATTCCTGCTGTTCCCAGAGATCACCTGTTACAGATAAGTAACTGTGCTATCTCCAGGAACAAGCAGGAATGAGTCTTCACATATGGGGACTCCCAAGCTAAGATGCCTGGAGCCCTAACATGTTGAAGATTGAAAACATGCTACACCTCATATGGCCAGGCATCCTGAGGATGGAGGGCAGGAGTTGAAAAGAGAGGAGCTGCAGAAAAAACAGCTAACCTAAGAAAGAACTACCACAAGGAGTCCTTGTATGTATGATCATTATCAAAAGATATATTGAAATGAACAATCAACATAATATTGAAATGAACAATCACCATATGACGCTCACCTACTGGATTGCAGGAAGTAGAGAGGCTGACGGAGTCTACTGGGGATCCAGTAGAATAATGTTCAAGGTGACCTCACTGGAGTGAAGGTGGAGGTCAACATCTGGAAGTGAGAGGTGACCTCAGGATTCAATTGGGGTAGCACAAACACGGCAGATCTTCAGTGGGAAGCTTCATGGAAAGCTGAAAACTCTTTTGGCTACAGAAGTATTCAGAGGTAGGAGCAAAAGAGGAAGACTGACCGATCTGGACAAACAGACCTAGTCCTTGAGGGAGGAAAGGGTATGAGAAGAACCCCATACTCCCAAGAAAGGACAGATGTTTGAGGAATTGAATCTGAAATCCACTGAAGATCCACCATGTCTTTCCTAACTGGTGAGAGGTAGGAAGACATTGGGGCATGGAGCTTCAGGGATACGTAAACCTAGGATACGGTAGGGCTGTCAGTACCACAGCAGTGGTTGTGTGCATAATATCAGAGACATACTGTGGAACAGTATGAAGCTGTGCAAGCCCACTGTCAGAACATACAGGAAGGTAAAAACCTTTATGAGCATAGACAGTCAGAGAGATAAGTATGGAAATACATATCTATCTATAATAAGTATCTGGACAAATACACACATATATGTAGATATATGTGTGTATATATATATATATATATATATATACACACATACATACACACACGGGTATATAGATATATATATTTATTTATTTATTTATTTATTTATTTAACAGTATTTCTAAACCGCCTTATCTTAATAATCAAGGTGGTATCACAGCAAGCAATCAAGTAAAGTGTGTGCGTTGTACATGCAGTGAGGATGAAACTTAGTTGTGTGAGGGCTGTGTTGGGTGCTTGATTTGTTTGAGCTATGTACAAGGTGGGCTATTTACAGTGGTGCTAAAACACATTTTATATACATACAGTTGTATATCTATAATGAGATCTAAAGGGCATAGCATATGCACACTTAGCTGACAGACAGATACATCTACAGAGATGTATATATGTATAGATATATATACCTGAATATATAGGTCTAAAGATAGATGCCTGCAACTAAGCAGACAGAGCTATGCATATCAGGACATTCACATGGAGATGTGAAGGGAAAAGATTCATCTAAGAACAAGGAGGTGAAACCTACTTGAGAAGATATATAGAGAATCTATTCCCCCAGAGATGATGGTAAAGGAATGCTATCCAGTGAATTACCAGGATGGTTACGTGAAAAAACAGAGGATAATATCAGTCTGTAAACAGCAAGTTCGGAGTCCTGTGGAACTCCAGCATGGTAAAAGGACAGAAACGCATAGAATGAGATAACAGGTTGATCTACGTGAGGGACAAAGGAGGTATCAGGCGTTTTTCAGACTAATATGTGCTGTCCTTGAAGTATTAGGATACCATGAGGACAAGCTGCAAGAAAAAAAAAGAGTATATTCCCTAAGGAATGGGAGAACTCTTAGACTTTCACGTGGAGAAGGCTTATGTCCTTTTCCCTCTTTTTTTTTTTCTTTTTTTTTAAAAAGAAGATAGCAGGGTATGAAGAACCCTCACAGTCATAGGGGATGACTGAGGAAGCCTTTTTCAACCATGATGGATAGCCATTAGAGAAAAACTCTATGCTCTCTAGCAAGGGCCCATAGTGGAAAGCTTCTCAGTAGGATTGCAGAGAGCATTATGCAGGAGGACTGGCATGTAGAACTGGCTGATGGAGAAAACTGACAGCCACGTCCACTACGTTGCCAAATCCAGGGATTGGAGACGGCAAGGGTAGAAGATAGTGTAAGAAGCCTGTAGTGAGAAGGATTATCCAAGAAAGATGTAGAAAACTGTCTTGGAATCACTACTAAGGCCAGACAGAAGTGGCGGAAGACAAAACTGGGACTTGTGGAAAAGTACCAGTAGTCAATTACTGGAACTCCTGCATGGGCAGCTACTGAATAGGACAACAGAGAGAGTCGGTCTGTGTCAAACAGAGAGAACAGACTGAACCAAGAGAGCAAGCTGTCTCTGTCTGCAGAGCTGCCCAGATAAAGAAGGGAGTTTACTCAGGAGAAGAAACTCTACAGTGAAAAGACAGACAAGAAAAGTCTTTCAGTGGTATGGTACCACTCTTACAGGGGAAACCCTGGCGAAGAGGGTAGAGATAGAAGCTGAAGAAGGACTTACCACATGCTAAGTCCCTGGAAGGAAAAAATTCATGCTGGTACAGAGAAACTATCATGTGATAGTTGCTAAACCTCTCTTCTAGTCAGGAAGAGGTGGAAAATCCTGTAACTTATAGACATGAATATCCTGACAGTTCAGCATACTGAAGAGTAAATGGATTTCTTGAGAATTGGAATCCCTGAGCAGAGTTTTGAATGGAGACTGTAGTTATAAAAAGATTAATCAGAAACGTATGGTTACTGTGGATATTCAGCCTGGCTAGAGTTTGGACTCTTCAGACCAGGGCGAGACTTCCCCTGCTTGGGAACATCTGAAGGATGGGCAGGAGAAGAGGAAAACTCTTTCTTTTAGGGAAAGAAGGTTTGGTAGGGCATTTCCTACCTGCTGAGGAAGGAGAGGGCTTAGGATGGCCCTCAGAAACAGGAAAGTCAGTGGAGCAATGAGCAACCTGACGTAAAGACTCCTTATTGAAAAGATTTTCTCCAGTACAAGGCGTGTTACCCAGTCTTTGTTGTGCCCATCTACTCAAGTCTGAGGCTTGGAGCCAGGCTCTACGTCGTGCTCCTATGGCTATAGCAGAAGTCCTGCTAACAGACTCAAAAGAGTCTAGGGAAGCACGAGAAAGAAACCAAGAGATATTTTGGCTATGACTAAGAAGTAAGGAATAGTCTGCAGCCTTGGGCTCTGATAGAAAAGGAGTCAAAAGAGATAATTTCTTTGTGATCTCCTGAAGGGATAGACTCATATAGAAAATATATGAGAGAATCCTTGTTGCCAGCATAGATGTTTGGAAGGTTTGACGTCCAAAGGCATCCAGTAATCTAGATGCACGCCATGGCGGGAAAGAAGAATGTTTTTTCTTGCTTTTTACCTTCCTCATTGCTGATTCCACTACAATGGAATGATGGGGAAGTTGAGGCTTTTGAAATCCTGGAGAGGGGGGCACCTGATACAGAAGATCAGTTGCTGTAGGAGGTGAAGAAACCCTGAAAGGTTTTTCCCATACCCTCAGAAGAAGATTCTGCAAAGAGTGATGTAAAGGAAGCATTATATTTTCCTTTACTGCAGAAAAACCCTGAGAAGACTCATAGCCAGGGATCGGAATATTAAGGAAGGTTGCCATGTCAAGGAGAAATTTCTGAAAAGAAGGATCTCCGATGGGAACCATCCCTGGACAGGCTAAATTTGAAAAGGTAACCTGGGCACCGGAGGATGTACCTGTCCGGTGCAGAACAGGATTTGTAATGGATGGACACTGGAACTGGCAGTTATGGGTTGAGACAGTCAGTAGTGCATCATCCATGCCAGGTATCGTCTCCAAACTAGGTATAGAGAGGAGCGATCCAGGTGAAAAAAGCATGGAAGGAGCTGGTTCTGATGATACTGCAGGTACCGGCATCGATACCGATACCGGTAGTTGTGCCGGAATCGAAGGCAGTCATCGGAGGCTGCTCAAGCGGTACCGAGGTAACTAAAAACCCTTGGTGATTATCCTCGGTACCGTGCATGCGGAATCGGTAAACATCGGTTCTGAGATGCGTCGGTACCCAGTCCTCTAGACTAGAAATCGATTCTAGACTCGGCATCGAAGGAAGCGAGTCTATCGATGCATGCCTAGAGGGTACCGACGTCGGTGGTGGTATCGGCGGTACTGCCGATACTGGAAAGTCAATCTGGGATGTTTTGGTCGGTCCTGAAGGTACCGAAAACGCCAGATGACGATCCCTGGTGAAGAGCGGATCACTCAACACCGGTGCCGATGCCGGGGTATCGGTACCGCTCGAAGCGGATGCCACCACCAAGCATGGCTCAGGTATGTTCTGTGAGGGGTGAGCCCCAGGAACAACCTGAAACCCCTGAAATGCTTTGGAGCCCGAAGACTCCCGCCGGGGTTTTAAAGCCAATGGGGTCTTGAGTGCAAGGCCGGGGCCGTCAGCATGCTTAGCATGAGACTTACCACTCAAGGATTGGCTAGTCTTAACAGACTGTTTGTGGGTTACCTGATCCTGTAGAGAAGAAATGGCCGGTGCCCTGCCATAGGGAGGGAAAACGGTATCGAGGGAAACTCGAAAGAGAGAATCTCTTCTCACAGTATTGTAGCCTGACGGTTCAGGGGAAAAAGGGTCAGGACCCAAACAGGTTAGACACCAGTCATTGGAGTCTAAAAAGAAAACTATTTCCACAGTGAAGGCACTTCTTAGGAGAAGGCGGCTCCATGATGGAGAGGCCTTATAGGCCCAAAAAATTGTAAGACAGAAACTGAGGGAAAACTCTCCCTCAGTTTGAGAAAAAGAAAAGAAAAAACCCCACCGGCGGTACCGGTGGCGGCGGGAAAACAGCCGCGACCACAAGAAAACAAGAATTAAAAAATTAAAGAAAAAAGTTTCTGCGGTGACAGGACATCCTGCCAGCTCCGCGGAAAAACTAAAACTGAGGAGAGACAGTTGGAAAGGCGGGAAGGCAGCACGCAGGCGCTGAGGGATGCTCCCAAAAGCTTTCTGATTGGATGCTGGGGAGCGTTCCCGCGCAGGCTCCGTCGGTACCAACGTACCCATATGTGAAGACTCATTCCTGCTTGTTCCTGGAGATATAATATTACTAAGGCAGTATACCACAAAATAAGAACCCTCCGTCATCTACGTCCATTGCTGGAGATTGCTGACTTCCGCACCATATTCCAGGCACTTATCTTTCCACACTTTGACAATGCAAATATCATTCTCCACAGCCTGCCAGGCCACGCATTTCATCCTCTGCAAATGGCCTTGAACACTGCAGCCCGAACCCTGTATGGAGCCTCCAGATTTGACATGTTACGCCCATCCTAAGAGAATTGCATTGGCTCCCAATAGCTAGGCGCCTAAAGTACAAAGCCCTCTTGATGACATTTAAAGTACTGCATAACCTCTCCTCGATCTCTCTTGCAGAAATCATACAAAGGACACCAAACAACAGAATGAGAAGGACAAACATGACAAACACATTCACCACCCCTTCAGCAATAAGAAAGAGTTCCCAAGCTGCTAAGAACCAAGCTTTCACATTATATGCACCAACTCTTTGGAACACCCTCCCTGCCCCGATCTGTTCCATCTCTGACCTTTCAACCTTCAGGAAAGTAATAAAGATGCATCTCTTCCAACTGTACTATGACCATATACCATAGCTATGCTACAGACCTTGCCTGCCAGCCTTAGCTCCAATCACCCTACTGCTCATGGACCACATACCACCTTGTAATTTATTTCTCCCTATTACTACCCAAGTTGACGCCCCTGTTGAATGTAAAATGTTTATTGTGCAATGCTAGACGTTTATTGTACTGTTCTTTGATGCCTGTTCAATGTAAAACGTTTATTCTTGTTCTGTGTAAACCACGCTGATTTCGAAATAGTGCGGTATATAAAATCAAATAAATAAAAATTAGGTCAATTTTCAGCAGTGGCAGTCAGCAGATATTCAGAAACCTCAGCCACGTAGATTCAGACTGCTATACCTGTACTCAGCAGCACTGTTTATACATATTAGCCACTAACCACTGGCACTTTCTGTAGAGGGGATGACATTTCTCCTCTACATGGATAGGCGAGACGTTTTACTGTACAGCTGCTTTTCAACAGGCCTAAACCATACTGGCGATCTACTTCTGGTGATGCATTGCCAAGAAAACCCGGAGGTAGCTGGGTCGCTATGAGTCAACACCGACTTGATGGCACTAAAAAACAACAAAAAACCCCATACACCTAGATTATCCATGTATGAGCTGAATGTCACTACTATACACATAATATATGGTTCCCACCTTCGTACCACCTTAACTTCATTCCACCCCTATATGGATAGTGCTGAGGCAAGGTAGCTGAATTTTTCTTCGCTCCCAATTGTAAGGTTACCAGATTTTTTTGCAGGCAAATCTGGAACACTGATCCGAACTGTGTGTGGGGGAGGAGAAGGGGGGACACCTTAGTTCCAGGTTTCAGAAACAAGACGTTGAGGAAGGAAGAGTCTCTCCCCCCTCCCCCATTCATCCATGACAGCAACAATATCACTTCCAAACAGACAAATCAAGCGAAATAGAAACAGTGCTGCATTTCACCCATATTGGGCAGAATATAAAATGGATGTAAATTCTAAAAACTGACATATTCAAATCACTATATTGAAAATACATCTTTTTCTAACACCCCCAACTGCTGGAATTGGGGACAGGAGGCTGCCAAACAGGTGGGAGTCGGGGACACAGCTCTGCAATCGGGAACAATCCCTAAAAATTGGGGACATCTAGTAACCTTACCCAATTGCCCTCTAAGCTCAGCCGGCCCTGCTAAGAACTCCCCTAGGAATGAGAAAAGCGTTTCAGTAAAGTGTGGAAAGCAGTTACTACTGCATAGCAGGGCCCACATTAAATGTTTAAAATGCATTTTCTATTTTAAAAAAATGAAACGTGCAGATCTCCAGGATTTAGATTCCCCTTGAGCAGAAATCAAGGTTCATAGTGGGGTGGTTTTCTTGGACAACAAACTGTTTCTTATGCATTCAACAAGCAAATGAAAACCAGCTTTTCCCTGGGTCCGCATGTTGTTGAAACAGGAGAAGCACATTGCATGGAGCAGAGGGAATACTTATATCGCTTCAGGATCTGAATACAGTTGTAGATTTTCAATGTTCTTTGCACAGATTGTGTTTAGAACGCAAAGATGACCAGGTATGCAGACTTTATCATCAAGTCCTAGTCTGATACTCCTTTATGCTAGCAGGAGGCTCCCTCACCAGAATGTTTAATTCTCCTCAGCCTTGCAATGGAAGGTACCGGGCTTTGTGCAAATATACACTTCAGCTGGCAACTCAGAGGCTCTGTACAACGAGCTGCCTTGGCAGTAAATTAACAGCTTGGTGCACAAACACTCCCACTAATGGCCAAGAAGAGAATGACAACCATCCTCCATGTTCCAACTGTGAGAGAGGAATTTCTTCCAAGATGGCAGCCAGTGTGAAGCAGTACAAGTCGTGCTGCTCTGCTGAATCACACACGGTCACCCCTTCCACCCACATCCCTCCCCTCCAAATCCATTAGTAACAGCCTACCAGATGTAGCAGAGTAAAACAGTCAGTATTCACCTATGTGCATTTCAGTTCAATGTTAATAGCAATTCAATGTTCATTTTAGCACAAGGTACAAACTTTTTCAGTGTCATATCATTTACTTTGCTGCCTCATCCAATGCCATTTAGACTGCACAGAATCTGCTGATCTATTAAACAGAAAATTGTTTTCTTCATGTAGCAAAGCTTTGATAAGTCTAATCACGTAATTAAATAACGATAGATGTTAAATTAAACTTATTCAGATTGGTGTTTTTCAGAAAAAAACATTCTATATTCACAAAAGCAAACTCCTTGCACTGCACTGTGGCCACTGACAGCAGAATGGAAAATAAACATGCAATAAAGCCCCAAAAGGCTCCCTCTAGATTTACTAGGAGGAAGTTTCTGGAAGAAACATCCTACTTAGAATTCAAGAAAGGTCTGAAAACATTCCATTTGGCTTATGGTGAGGAGTTGGAAAATGGTTCAGCTCTAACATAAATTTCTTCTCTTCCTGTTTTTGCTTTAAGGGACTTTTGTTTACAAATGTATTTGTACCTCTGTCTTGTGTTATCCTCCCTTGATTAATTTTATTGTAAACCACTTTGGTGCAATTTTGTGGAATTCAGCATATCACATAAATATTAAATGAAACTCAGTCTTTGCTCCTAAGTATTTGTGTGGTTAAGTGTGTGTAATGGAGGATAGGCTAAGAGATCCATCACTGTCAGTGATTGTATCCATCTATTCTTTTGGAGGAAACTAGAAAAGACCCTGCTTAATTAGGAGCTGAAGAGCTGAGATGTGTAATGGGAGTCTCTTCCCACTGAAGGGCAGGAGCTGCTTGAATCCTCGGTGACTCCAAGTGGCTAGGGAGTAACCAAGGGAGCTGCATCTCTGTATGACCAACTAGGCCTTGATGCAAGGAGGGTCCCTTAGATCCACTTGGCCTAAGAGAGGAAAGGATTGAGAGGTGAGGAGGCTCCTCCTAGGCTCGCTTAGCCTAACAGAGGAAAGGACTGGAGAGGAGTGCAGACCTAAGGAGGGTCTGGAGTGGAGGACCAACGACAGGCAGGTATTGAAGCAGTCTGAAGGGACTCTGCCACGTATTCCTGAAAGAACCCAACCGCAGGAGGGATTTTTGGTGTACTTCATGAGCTGAGTGGGACCTGGTGGTTGTATTCCACTTAATTTTCTGGAAGTCCAGATTATGTTGTAAGCGACTGAACCCTGCCTTTAACCTGGAGATTTCAATATTCATGTTGACGAGCCCTCTGACTCTTATGCCTCAATGCCCCTTGCCTCCTCATTCAGCCTCCAGCTGTGTTCTCCTGCTCCAGCTCACTAGCATGGCCACTGCCTCAACCTTATCTTTTTCTCTAATTGCTCACCCTCAAAATTCTCCACCTTAGTTCTTCCCCATCCGACCATCATATATTAACTTTCACTCTTAACCATTCCCACCAGTGTCTCATCCAATCTGCATCAATACAGTTAGGAATCTTCAGACTATTGACCCGCCATCTCTCTCCACTGCTGTCTCACCTCCTCTCTCATTCTCTATGTCATCTGGATCCTCATAGTAATGAGGATTTTCAGTATTTTGACAGTATCTTCATGCCATCAAGGAATTCTGGAGATTTTTGGTCTTTGGGGAGCTGATGTACCTCTCCCTTAGTTGTGCCTTCTCCAAATGTGCTCTCTAAGAGTGGTTTTTTTTAAATTTTAATTCAGAATCCAGGGCACATCACTACCGTGTACTAAATACAAACACTGAAGATATTTTGGGAAATTTTGGGAAAGTGGCTTCCTGAGAAGGAAGAAACTGACAGACGAGGAGAGTGTTCCTGAGGGTGACACCAAAGACCTGAGACAGCACCAGAGAACTTTGCTGGAAGCCTGCTTTTATTTTCAAGTTAAAAAGAATTGTTTTATGTGTACGGACTTTATGAGTTTGATTTTTTTAATTGTTCCTGCACGGTTTATAAATATCTTATTGTTGGGGGATATACCTAATAAAGGTACTTTGGGGTTTCTTTGAAGAGTAGAGCGGTGTATTTTTTTCCCAGTGTGATTAGACAATGAGGACTGTGAGGCATCCACCCACCATCAGAATTCCTTTGAGTTTTTACATATTGTGTGTGTTCCCTTTGGGGTTGGCAAGCCAAAATACCGTCCCCAGTGGAATCCGTGTTAAATATCTATAGTTTGTTGAAAACTTTCAAAAGCAACCAGTTCAAGGCCAAAGGGAAAAACTGGTATGTTATAGCTACAGTCACCCTGAATGCTCCTACATGTATAAGGCTCTCATTATAACATTCAAAATTCTACACAACCTCTCCACTCCTGCCCTTAATGAGATTCTACAATGGACACCGGACAACAGAGCAAGAAGATCTACCATGTCAAACACTCTATCAGTTCCTTCTATTATAAGAAAAAGTTCCCAGTTTGTGAATGGTCGAGCATTCAAACTGTATGCACCGCCTCTCTGGAACGCTCCCCCCCCCCCCCCAATCCATGCCATCTCTGACCTATCTACATTCAGAAAACTCCTGAAGACACATCTGTTTCAGCTATATTATGAGCATGTAACGTAGAACACTCACACTACTGAACCCCCCTCAGCTAAACCCTCATACTTTCCATGAAGCTCTCTCTATATGTATTCATTATATAACTTTAATGTATATAGTTCCCTGTTGCGACCCAAGTTATACCGACCCAAATATTTTACACTGTTAACCTCTAATACAATTTATTCTCTAAACTTATTCTATGTAATTAGTGTTGTTTCCCAAAATTGTGCTATGGAAGTTGTTGATGTTCTCAAAACTGGTTCTATATAATTTCTGTTCTTGTTCTTTGCAAGCTGCACTGAATATGAAATGGCACCGTATATAAAACTAAATATCTTCCTAATCTTCTTATACTTTTTTCATAAATTATACACAAAACACATTTTTTTACATTTTTTTAAGATTTGTCTTTAGAAATATCAGTGCTGTGTATCAGATCATTATTAAACCACCAATAGTTCAATGAATACACCTCAAGTGTAGTGTCCACACAGTGAATGTACACGATGCCAGAATAAGATCAGCAATATCTTATCTTTTCTTTGCCCATCTTCTTTTGCACTCCAATGCAGACAGCTTTTTGCGCTGGCTGCTTCAGGGAGTTATTACACAAATTGCTAAGGGACGCGCTCCTTCCAGCATCACACCATGGTTAGGAAGATATAGATGTCCTATTGGTAATGAAAGTTTTTTTATGACCCATGAAGGACATGGAAGCTTTTCCCATTGAGGGCTAGAGCCAGCACCAAGGTCTTTTTCCTTCCTTCCTTCCTTCCTTCAACAAGTGTTTTGGACCAGCGTAAGTGGCTGTTATTGTTCGCCATGATCACGATTAAATAATTCACTAGCAACGATATTGTAGTCAGAGATTGGACTTTTGTTAGTTATCGTTCTCTGGGTAAGGGTTTAATAATAGAGGATAAAAATAAAATGTAAGCATATATGTATGTATGTATGTGTGTATGTATGTGTGTATGTGTGTATGTATGTATGTATGTATGTGTGTATGTATGTGTGTATGTGTGTATGTATGTATGTATGTATGTGTGTGTGTATGTGTGTATGTGTGTATGTATGTATGTGTGTGTGTATGTGTGTATGTGTGTATGTGTGTGTGTATGTGTGTGTGTGTATGTATGTGTGTATGTGTGTATGTGTGTGTGTGTATGTATGTATGTATGTGTGTGTATGTGTGTGTGTATGTGTGTATGTATGTATGTATGTATGTATGTGTGTATGTGTGTGTGTATGTGTGTGTGTGTATGTGTGTATGTGTGTATGTATGTATGTGTGTATGTATGTGTGTATGTGTGTATATGTATGTATGTATGTGTGTGTATGTGTGTGTGTATGTGTGTATGTATGTATGTATGTATGTATGTGTGTATGTGTGTGTGTGTATGTATGTATGTATGTATGTGTGTATGTATGTGTGTGTATGTGTGTATGTATGTATGTATGTATGTATGTATGTGTGTATGTGTGTGTGTGTATGTGTGTATGTGTGTATGTATGTATGTATGTGTGTGTGTATGTGTGTATGTGTGTATGTATGTATGTGTGTGTGTATGTGTGTATGTGTGTATGTATGTATGTGTGTGTGTATGTGTGTATGTGTGTATGTATGTATGTGTGTGTGTATGTGTGTATGTGTGTATGTATGTATGTGTGTGTGTATGTGCGCTTATAACTTGAGAAGGGTTGCTATTCTCTTTAATAAATGCTATTTGGACTGGTCATTTCAAAACATATGGGGAAAAGATGTCTGAGGAGGGAAGACCCTTGGCCCCTGCCAGCCAAGTTCAGTCTTGATAATCTTACTATAGGGTTCACAGATTTTTGGAGAGCAATCTGGGACGCCTGAGCAGGTGGGACACAGTCTTCCCCCCGAAGCATCTTTTCCCCGTATATTTCAAAATGACCAGTCTAGGTAGCATTTAGTCATTTCAACATTTTACAAAACAGAGGCAGCTCTCCTTGCGTTATGAGCGCAGACTTTATTTTATACATATAGTCTATATAGTTCTAAAACGCCTCCTTTCTTTTCAGAAAAGAAGTTATTTTTACATCTTCTCCTGCCAGGATCGAGAAGACTGCACCAGAGGCATATGCAGCGGAAGCAAAGTCCTTTGCTACTGTCCCCACTGAAATTGGGGACAGGAGGTGGTTACAGTACCTAAAAATCAGGGACAATCCCCAAAAATCTGGGACATCTGGTACCTTAATTCTCTAGTAACTAGAGATATAACGTAATATTGCTCCCATTTGCCTTTCCAGTTAGCAAGTAGCCCGGCACTGAACAGTTAAGCATATAATAGTAAGTTTTTGCATCACATTTTCTGTAGGCCTAGGGCAGGATAAGTGCTGCAGCACACCACATCATCTCTCTTTACAACCCATATGGTATTAGTGTGACCTACTGCCACCTGGTGGTTCAGCCATCCTTGCTGATGGAATACAAGCACCTCTTGAGAGGGAAGAGCAGTTAAGATGGCCGCCTCAGCCTGGCTTTGTGCTGTGCTGTGCTGTCCTGCCCTGCCCCCCTCCGGGCCTGGCTTGGAAATTATGGAGAGCACACGACACCTACAGACATCAGCCTGAAAGTGCAGAAAGAGTGGAAATGTGCTCCCTCCCCTTCACCTCGTCACATACCATATCCATGACGCCACAGAACTCATCCAGCTTCGTTAACATTGTTTGTATAGCTTCTTCCAGTTTTTCTACCTGAAGAGAACAGAGCACAATTTCTGTTGAGGTACAAGTCTGCATGAAGACAGATTTTAATCAGGTTATTAGTACCACTGTAACTGTGGGAAGCCTCATCAGAAAAATGCAAAACTTATATTCCTCATTTAATTAAAGGGACAATGTTAATCTATTCTTACAATTCATGCCAGGGAACAGAAGAATTTCTTTATCTTAGTTTGACTTCAAATTTTACAATCTTTCATATTACAGGCTATGAACCAAGCATTTTCAAGCAGCCGGCTATAGCTTTCACAAACCTTATTGCCTTAGTAAATTTATTCAGACTCTGGATAAACTAAACTGAAAGTCAACCAAACTGTTGGGGAGAGATGTTAGTCTTAAAAGACTGAGAAATGTTTAAAGAGAGAAGCGTGTAGGACTACCACACTTTTTCCTCTAAAATAAATTGACTCAGCAGATCTGGATTTATGCACTGGCCTACTATGCTTGTGCCAAAGGGGTAGCAGAATTCTAGGGTAGGCAGGGGCAACAGTGGTCCAAATGTTGGGGAAGAAGGTGTGTGTCACCACAGTTCCCCATCACCTAACCCATTAGACATGGTAACATAGAAGATAAACAGATATGAGAACCCTTTCAAAACAGAAGTGAAATACTGAACTACGTAAAATCAAATTGATGGAAAACTGTGGCGCCACGTTCATTTTTCTAAAACCGTCTAGGAATTTGGATAGAAGCAAGGAGAGGTGTAAGGCATGCAGTATGATCTACACCTGGACACTGGCTCTAATGCATACGATGTAACGGGCACAGGACCTGCAAATCTCATGACAGACCCAATGAGGTCCTTGGGCACACAGGCTAAATACAGCAATGCGGTGGATGTGTGCAGCTCTGACAGAGCGGTGAAGGGTTGGCACAGAGCTCTCCGATACAGACAGCATGCAAGCACTCTGCTAAATAGGGATCGTTTAAAAAGTCTGTGGTGCCCGGGGTAGCAATGGGTTTCCTCTCCACCTACAACTATGATTACCCTTAGCTTGACTCTTATATATGCTGCCCCTTCTAGACCTAGTCCCCTTGCACCTGCCAATTCCCCCTCCCCTTAATCTGCCACTAGGCCCAACAGGGTTTTGGAGAACCAAGTTCTCAAATCTGCTCAATGGGGTGTTGGGGCAGAGCTGGAGTAGCAATACAAGTTCTTTTGGATCATGCCAAGCTATGTACCAAGAGGCAGACCCCCAAACTTCATAACTTTTCTTAAAGTGTTATTTTTATGTTACAGTGCATTATTTTAATGCTAAGTACCTGTTTGCACATGTGAGCCATGATCAGCATTTGATTAGAGTTAGCATAATTCCTTCAAAAAGTAGAAAGACTACGGGACACACAATGAAGCTACAATGTAGCACATTTGAGACTATCTGGAGAAAATATTTTTTCATTCAATGTGTAATCAAACTCTGGAATTCGTTGCCAGAGGATATAGTAAAAGCTGTTAATGTAGCTGGGTTTAAAAGACGTTTGGACAAGTTCCTGGAAGAAAACTCTATAAATCATTATTAAAAGGGACTGAGGGGAAAATCTACTGCTTACCCCTGGGATAAGGGAGGGGGAAAAGGGTTCTGGTCCTCATTAGGGCGACACCTGGTGGCTGGATTTAGAGACCGTGGTACAGAGTTCTGAAAGGAGCCTGGTGCACATTTCTCGGCCTCAGGTTCACTGCTGTAATGACCAGACTAGGAGCAGTTGGGGGGGGGGGAGGCTTTATTAAAGAAGGGGGAAAATGTTCAGGTAATTGTGAATATGGCTTATAGTGGCAGGACCCCAGCACTAGTTTCCCCTGATCTGTAACAAAAAAAAAAAGAAAAAAAAAAAGGATGAATTACCAGCAGCTCCCCCTCAACCCCCCCTCCAAAAAAAAAGGAGATGTTTGTTAATGTTTGTACACCACTTGATCAGCTCTGCCAATTGTGTGATATGGAAATATTTTAAATGAAATATACACATTTTTTAATATTGGTAAAATTTGAGGCATCACAATCCACTGAGATTATAGTCTTGAATGGAATCTATTCTGTGTTTAAGACCTGCCTGCTGGAAGAGTTTCTTTGGTTTAGCCGTGGAAAAAGAGATGCTTAAAAATTACCCAGTCCTCTTTGTGGAAAAAGAGGTGGCATTCACTTTTGAAATCCCTGTGCAATGAGCATTGCTGACGACGCCTACTTAGCACTTGCAAAGTCCACGTGCTATGGGAATCTCTGTGGCACTAGCTGCTGTTGAATGTTCAAAGGGAAGTAAGCTATGTGGGGCGGAGGAAGGTTGAAAACAGTCCTCCGAATGTCTCACATCAACCCTTTGGGACATATTTATTTATAAATTTTATATGCCACTCATGTCAAATTCTGAGCGGCTTTCTAAAAGCATTCACAATCATGGTATTACAAATCAAAAGCCCAAGCATGGACAATAATATATGACAATAAGACATAAAACAAAGCACATGAGGACAAACACCTCACAGTCTAACCAGCATCTCAATAGGCCTGACTAAATAGGAAAACCTTAGCTTGGGTCCACAAAGTTCACAGATCTGTAGATCTCAATTCATCCGGCAATGAGTTCCAAGTATATGGTTTGAAGACTGAAAATGCTGCTTTCCAATTAACTTGCTTAGAAGGAGGGGCTATGAATGCATTCAGTATAGGACTGAGTAACTTGAATTATGAGGTTATAAAAGTAAGAGTAAGCTATCAGGTGATATAGCCTGAATTAACCTGAACACAATAAAACCGCCGTGCCGGAGGCTCATCTGGGACCGGGGAAAGCAGCATTCAACAGCTGAGTGTGTGGGCGTGACTTGCTCTTCACCTCACTGCCTGCCAATCAATTGCCCTGCTCAACAGCAATAAAACCGCCACGCCGGAGGCGTGCCCGTGCCTGAGGGCCTCGCCAGAGGGCCCTTCGGCATGGCCCTTAGGCGCGACACGTAGGCGAAGTGAAGAAAGCTAAATAGGAGACACAGCCAAGCCTACAATATCAAAGAGGAGAACATCAGACTGCAAACAGAGAAAGAGGACTCAGACAACAGAAACGCAAGTAAAAGCTCTAACGGGGCTTCATAAAATCAAACATGCAAGCAACACTGTTCCTCCCAATCTGCCTCCTCTGCACACAAATACTCCCTTCAATCACACAACAACAATACCTGCAATCCAACTCAACATGGCACCCTCCGCACACTTGGATATATACATACATACATACAACAGGGACAAAAAAGCTAACCATCCACAAAGCAAACTCTCACACCAGCACAAAAGAAACACAAGTTAAAACAAGGTCTTCAAAGCTTATCACCATTGAACTCAAACGCCAGATCCATATGCAACAAGATACACACGATAGCAGACCATATAGAAGACAGTCAGCCCGATGTACTCTGCATCACAGAGACATGGCTAAATCCCACCGACAATGTAATTCTCAACCAATTGGTCCCAGACACATACTCTGCATACAACTGCCCACGCTCTTCAGACGTGGAGGAGTCCTGATAATTGCAAAAAAGAACCTAAGATTCAGAGCTCAAAGTCTCTCAGAAACACAACAATGTAATACTATCAGCATCGAGAACAAACACATGGCACTCTGCCTAACCTATAGAGCGCCTAAAGCTTCACCTGTAGAACTAGCCTCAACGCTCGAAGCAGTCTGTACCACCACCTCAACTAACAAGCCCACAATATTGCTAGGAGACTTCAACCTCAAGTCAATCAACAAAGACTCAGAGGCCTTCCTGCAAGCAATGACTTCCCTGCAGTTCACCCAAATAGTCGATACCCCTACGCACAGATACGGTTCTTCTCCAGACCTCATCTTTGCATCCAATGACCTAACATCAAGAGGTCTAATTTCAACACCTTCCATCACCCCAGTCCCATGGTCAGACCACTACTTAATCAAGATAGGGATATTACTACAAATGAACAATCTAAACGATCACTTAGACAACACAACCATTCAAAGACGATTCAAGAACTTCGACAGGGACACATTTCTACAAGACACATTACAACAACTGACCACAGAAGCAGCTGACCTGGAGGCACAAATAACCAAATGGAACTGCACTATATCTAACGCCGCCAAAGCAGCAGATACGAGACCCAAGAAACTCCGGCACAACAGACTACAACACAAGCCGTGGTACTCAATAGCCATACGACATATGAAAAGGGAGCTCAGAAGGATAGAACGAAAATGGAGAAAATACAAAGCACCCGACATCCAGCAACTATACATAACAAAGCAAAAACAATACGGCGAATACATCAATCATTCAAAAAGAGAATACCATACAAACATAATAAACACATCCATCAACAAGCCCAGAGAGCTTTTCGAAATTGTGAAAATCCTTACAAAAGAGCAAAGGACAGAATGGGAAGCACAAATTGACCCGCAAACATTTGCTGACTATATTGAGGAAAAATTTCACTCTGCGGAGCAAACAAGATACAGCTTACACAAGAAGCCCATTTCGCATACCAAGACTTGGGACACATTCAGCACACCATCAATTGAGCAGCTCTCCCACATCATTTCCTCAATAAATACAAGCACCTCTCCCACAGACCCTTGCCCAGTCTCTTGGATCAAAGCAACAAAATCAAACTTCATACACATCATACACAACATGGTGCACGACTCCCTCACTCAAGGTCTGATGCCAGAACAATTAAAGCTCGCCACAGTAAGACCGAGCCCAAAGAAAACAACTTTAGACAAGAACAACCCAGCAGCATACCGACCAAAATCCAGCATACCCTTTCTGGCAAAGATCATCGAAAAAACAGTACAACACCAACTACAAGAACACATTGATGATCATGCACCACTGGATGACAACCAACACGGTTTTTGCCCAAACCATGGAGTCGAAACACTAATGATTTACCTTTTCGACAGCATCCTCCGTATCTTAGATAACACTAGGAATGGAATCATAATGATCTTCATTGACATATCTGCAGCATTCGACACAGTAGAACACAAGACTTTACTGGAAAGACTAGAAAACATTGGGCTATATGGAACCACCTTAAAATGGTTCCACTCATATCTAACCGAGAGGCAGATACAGGTAAAGATAGGTCACAACACCTCTCAACCCATAAAAGTCCTCCAAGGAGTTCCACAAGGATCTGCCCTATCAGCTGTTCTGTTCAACATCTACATCCAGCCAATATGTAACATCCCGAAGAAAAACAGCATTCAATATACAATATATGCAGATGATATTATGATATACACACACATCTCAGTTGACAACCCTGATTACTCTAAAATTATAAACTGCCTCACACAAATGTCCATATGGTGTAAAAACAACAACCTCGAAATTAACTTCAGCAAGACCGAGGCACTATTCATCACTCGTAACCCTGACTTCGCCCACCCACCGGACATCAAGATAAAAAACTCAACTATAGCCAGGCATCAAGATAAAAAACTCAACTATAGCAATAAATTCAGAAGTAAAATATCTCGGAGTGACCCTGGACAATGAACTGAATCTCAAAGCACATATAAACAAGACAATCAAAAGTGCATACTACAGGATGAGAATCATTAGAAGACAAACCCCTTCTCGCAACCGACCATTTCCGTAATGTATGCCAAGCTCTAATTACCACCTTACTGGACTTCTGCAACCCAATATACCTTGGTCTAGCAAAACAGACACTCAAGCCACTGCAGCTAGCACAAAATACGGCTGCCCGCATAATATCTGGATCGTTAAGACATGAGCACATCACACCCATTCTGAAAGAGCTACACTGGTTACCAATCATTTCACGCATCAAATATAAAACAATCATTTACATATTCAAGATCAAGCAACACACCTCAGCAAACAGCCTGCTCTCACTCAGACAGATACCAGTACACGCCCAAAAAGAAAAAGAACCTCCAACCAAGTCGTCAGAAAAGCACGCAAGGACACTACAGAAAGAGCACTCTCTCTGGCTGCGCCAACAATCTGGAACACCCTCCCAGACGATCTGAGATCAGCATTGGACCTCAAGGACTTTCGCAAACAGCTGAAGACAACGCTGTTCATAGAACACTATGGACACGTTACTTGATCAATTCATATACCAGGAACGACCAACTTCCTACCCTCAGACTCACGGACAAAGAATGTATAACGGCACTTGTTGTTTCTTAACACTAAACATATAGAAGATTGTATCATAGCACATGTTGTATAATAGCGCACAATGTACATAGCTCAATCTATTCTAATACACAACACATCATACTCTCATACGATATAACCCTCACTGCATGATTACACCATCACCATCACCTCTTTTGTTTGTTTTGCTGTTATACCGCTTTGATTGAAAGATAAGGCGGAATAGAAATACTATTAAATAAATAAATAAATCACCACCACCTTTATACCTAAAGGGAAATTCCTCTGGTAACCAGTGTAGCTCAGTACAGCTTCTGACAGCCCTATTCAAAAGTATTCAGGCTGCCACATTTTGGTTGAACTGCAAAGCTCTCAGTGTGAATGCAGATAACCCAATCAATATATTACAGGTGTTAAAATGAGAAAAAAATGAATGTTTGAAATACAGTGCAAAAATCAGCTAAATCTAATTCAAGGCACAAACATCACAAAACCCGAATTTTATAAGATACTGCACCGTGTATGAAGACAATGACACAGCTGTTCACAGAGCAAGACTACAGAGAAGCTGGGTACTATACCCACTGGCATGGTCAGCCCCACTTTCAATGGTTATCAGCCAGGACCTTAATCTGACCCACAAGCCATTTGATTTTCTAGGTAAAAGGCATCTACACACACACAGACAGGTCAGGAAAAGGAAAGGACGTCTACATGGTTGTAAACATTTTTCACAAACATCTCTAGCTAAAGAGAAATAATCTTGCTTGCATGTTTTCAGAAACTTTATTCTCTTGCATGTCCATCAGGCTTGTCCTCAAACATGGGCCAACCTCCAGACAACCTAAACAGAGAACACAGTATGTTAGTAAGAGTAACAGTAAGGTAAACTGATCTGAGAAGAAACAACAAAAAAAAAAAATCAGAGGCAACTAAATGCTGGGTAATTCTGAGGAGGACATTGGTTCCTCAGTTTTCTGATGTCTAAACCTAAGAGGTCTCTGGCACAAAGCGGACACTACATTCCTGGAGATAGAAGGCAGGTCAAGAGTCAAGAAGGGACACAATGCAAGATTACCAAGTTACAGAATGTGAAATTTAAAAAATCTATAGGCGGAGTTTGAAGAGAGCAATGCCTCACCCGGAAATGGAAGGGGCAGGTTTGAGGCCCAATAGCAGAAGTCATTCATTTTTAAGGCACATGGGTCAGGGCCAGGACTAGAACCCAAGCCAGCATATACTTTGCATTCAGGCTCCAGAAACAAGATACTGACACTACCACTAAGATTGTACCTCAGATTCAGGGCCAGTGCAAGGGTATTAGATACTCTAGGGGAAACTTTGGCCTTACGGCCACTTACAATTAGCTATTAGACCCCTAGCCCCAGGGCCGGACTAACCATTAGGCAAACTAGGCGGTCACCTAGGGCGGTAGATTCTGGGGGGCTGCAAAGAGCAAGGCAGTCAAAGCTAAACAATAGATTCTGACAGCCAGGGGGAACATAAGGCATAAGGTTTGCCTATGGTACCAACAGCTTAGCTTGAACCAACTCTGGGGTCGGCCCTGGCTAGGACCCCCCCCTCCCCAAAGATTTTGAGTTTTAAACTCAGTTATAATTATTGCAATACTATCCCTCCCAGAACAATTCTATTAACACACACATTTGGGACATTACACTTTTAGATATTCAACTTAATTTTGTAACTATATACATGAGGGAGATTTCAAAAGGCTACTTACAAAGTTAACTGGCCTATTAGCATATTGTTCATTCTTCATTCAGGTAAAAGAATTACCAATGACAGTCTGGATCTATTGCTTCGCTTTGACTGTAGTTGCTCTTTGTTGCCACCCCTCCCCCTCCCAAAAAAAAGAAGCTGCTGCCCTAAACAACTGCCTAGCTCACCGAGTGGTTGGGCCAGCCCTGATGCAATAAGAAATGGTTCAAGGGAGGAAAGACAAAAATAGAAAACCACCATGTTGCTGCTCGGGCAACCCTACACTCATGTCCATCAACATGCGGCATGCCCTCTCCCCCAAGGGGATATTGGTGCTAGGCAAGGGTGGGAGGAAAATAAAGGGGATATTTTGCCTAGATATCTAACCTTTTTTCCCCTTCCAATCCTCAAACTGAGAAACTCCATCTATGTAAAAAATATCAGTTAAAAAAAGGCAACAATTTTATACAGTACATGGAGATTGGAACAGAGACGTCGAGGTTGCAACGTACACAATTCAGCAGTATTTTGGAAACGTTTCTACCACACATGGAGCCTTTTCTGAACTATGAACAAAGAGATGCAAGAATGCATGTGTATGTACTGATATAGGGAGTCATAGAAGCCATTTTTCAAACTGACATGCGGGAAAAATCGACGAGAAACTCAGTAACTTCAAAGTACAGGTGTTGGCAGTTACATATATGTATGCTGGCCTTTTTACATACATGTCTCCACTTAACTACAGATGCCACTGTTACCTAATTTCAATTTGGACTGAGAAATAAACAGAGGGAGATTGAGAAGGCCAACACTCTTAATCCCCCCTGTAAAGGGCCAGCTGAAACTGGCATTTTTTAAAACCTAAATGTTTCAGGGATCAGCTGTAAATCCCGATACTGACAATTTTGGCCCTACACTTGCACTCATATGAATATATGTATAGATTTTTAACCCACCAAGGTCACTCCCTAACCACATCCCTGACATCCACATGTAGACTAAGCCTTTTCTAACAAAGCCATTTATACATGGATTCCATTTTAAGGATATAAGAAATGCCGCACTGGGTCAGACCAAGGTCCATCAAGCCCAGTATCTTGCTTCGAACAGTGGCTAAGCCAGGTCACAAGTACCTGGCAGTTTCCCAAAAAGACACAGGTTCCACAATGCTTGTACTGGGGCAAGCAGTGGATTACCTGGGTCCTCTTTAATAATGCTTTATTCACCTTTCTTCCAGGAACTTGTCCAAACCTTTTCTAAACCCAGCTACACTAACAGCTTTTACTACATACTCCAGTAACAAATTCTAGAGTTTCACTACACGTTAAGTGAAAAAATATTTCTATTATTAGTCTTAAATGAGTTACACTGTAGCTTCATTGCATGTCCCCCTAGTCTTTCTACTTTTTCATGCCATAAAAAAATCGATCTACATTTACCAGTTTCACTCCATTCATTAATTTATAGACCTCTATCATATCTCCCCTCAGCCGTCTCTTTTCCAGGTTGGAAAGTCCTAATCTTTTAAGCCTCTCCTCATAGGGGTATCCTTCCATCCCCTTTACCATCTTGGTGGCTCTTTATTCCTTTTCTAATTCCGCTATATACTTTTTAAGTTACGGCAACCAGAATTGCACACAAAATTCAAAGTGCAGTTGCAACATGGGACAATACAGAGGCATTATAATATCCTCTATTTAATTCTCCATTTCTTTCCTTATGATTCCTAGCATTTTATTTGCCTTCTTGGCCGCCGCTACACACTGGGTGGAGGATTTCAACGTGTTATCCACGTTATCCTGAGTGGTGGCTCCTAATGTGGAACCATACTTTGGGTTCCTTTTTCCTACGTGCATAACTTTGCACTTGTCCACATTAAATTTCATCTGCCATTTGAACATCCAGTCTTCCAATTTATCAAGGTCCTCTTGCAATTTTTCACAATCCTCTTGGGTTTTAACAACTTTGAATAATTTTGTGTTATCTGCAAATCTGATTACCTCACTCGTTATTCCCATTTCCAGGTCATTTACAAATATGTTAAAAATCAGCGGACTCGGCACAGATCCCTGGGGTACTCCACTATTAACCTTTCTCCATTGGGAAAATTGGCCATTTAGCCCTATCCTCTGCTTCTATCTTTAACCAGCTCCTGATCCACAATAGTACACAATCTCCTATCCCATGACTTTTTAACTTTGTCAAGTCTCTCTCATGAGGGACCTTGTCAAAGGTTTCTGAAAATTCAGATACACTATATCAATTGGCTCACCTTTGTCTACCTGTTTATTCACACCTTCAAAAAAATATAACAGATTAGTTCGGCAAGACCTTCCTTGGCTAAAGCCATGTTGGCTTTCTCCCATTAAGCCTTGACTATCTACATGTTCAGTAATTTTGTTCTTTATAATGGTTTCCTCTCACTTGGTTTGCAGCTTGTCGTGCTGTGAGGGCTTGCGTGCATCAGTGATGCTGAGAGCTAAACTATCGGTAGTTTAACTACTGGCAGGGTCTCCCAAGATGGACAGGTCTCAGCTGAGGTGCCAGACCAAGACAAACCACCCATCTGGGCAGCAGCAGAATGGGACAGTGTTGAAGGCGGAGGATCACATTTCTGTGACAACGGCACCACCACCAAACAAACTGCGCAGAAAAAAGGCCCGGCAATCTACTTCTGTATCTTGCCATGAAAACCCAATGGATAATTACAACAAAACAAATTGTGCTATGGTGCTGGAAGATGAGACCCCCAGGTCAGAAGGCACTCAACTAGCTACTGGGGAAGAGCTGAAGACTTTTCAGAGTAAAGCCAGCATTTATGATGTGGTTGGATCAAAGCCCTCGGGAAGTCTGACTGCTGATGTAGCTGCGCATGAAATGAGAGTCAGAAGCTGTAAAGATGTCTTACACATTGGAACATGGAACGTACGAAGCATGAACCAAGGGAAGTTGGAGGTGGTCAAGAATGAAATGGAACGTGTACAACTTGATTTGTTGGGTGTCAGCGAACTGAAATGGACTGGCATGGGGCACTTTGCATCAGATGATCACATGGTCTACTATGCTGGAAATGAAAGACAAAGAAGAAATGGTGTTGCATTTATAATAAAGAAGAAACTTGCAAGAACTGTAATGAAATACAATGCAGTCAGTGAACGCTTAATCTCTATTCGTCTACGAAGATTGCCTATCAACACAACTATAATTCAAGTATATGCCCCAACAACAGCTGCAGAAGAGAATGAAATTGAAGAGTTATATGAACAAGTACAAGCTGAAATTGACAGAACATGCAAACAGGATATCCTAATAGTCATGGGTGACTGGAACGCAAAAGTTGGCAACAAAGAAGGCGGCAAAGTAGTTGGAAAATATGGACTTGGCAACAGAAATGAAGCTGGAGACTGATAGAATTCTGCAAGACCAATGATCTATTCATCTCAAACACCTTCTTCCAGCAACACAAGCGGCGACTGTACACATGGACTTCACCGAATGGATTATAAAAATCAAATTGACTACATATGTGGAAGTCAACGATGGAAAAGCTCTGTAACATCAACAAAGACAAAACCTGGAGCTGACTGTGGTACAGATCATCAACTACTAGTATGCAAACTCAAGCTAAAGTTGAAAAAGAGCAAACCACTCATGAATGCAGCAAAATATGACCTTGAGAATATACCACTGGAATTTAAAGACTGCCTGCAAAATCGATTTGCTGCTTTAGATACAAATGATAGAGCTCCGGAAGAGTTATGGAATGACATCAAGAAGGTTGTGTTGGAAGAAAGCGAGAAGTCTCTACAAAAGGTGAAAAAGCAAAAATGGCCAAAATGGATGACGGAAGAAACTCTGAAAATTGCCCAGAAACGCAGAGAAGCTAAAGCCAGAGGAGAAAGAAAGACAATCGCAGAACTCAGAGATTTCCAACATGCAGCAAGACAGGACAAGGAAAAGTACTACAATGACACTTGCAAGGAAATAGAAGCAGAAACTATTAGAGGAAGAACAAGATCGGCTTTCCTAAAGCTACGAGAGTTAAAGAAAAAGTTCCAGCCTCGAATTGGAATGTTACAAGATGCTCAAGGTTCTATGTTGAATGATGCTGAGAAGATCATGAAAAGGTGGAAGGAATATACAGAGTTTTTATATGATAAAGATCAAGTGGACCAACAGCTGTTTCAACCTGTACCTTATGATCGGGAACCATTGGTGATGAAAGAAGAAGTTGAAGCAGCATTGAAAGCCTTATCAAAGAACAAAGCACCAGGCATTGATAGCATTCCCATAGAAGTATTGCAGCAATCTGATGCAGCTGTTACCGTACTCACAAGGCTCTGCCAAGAAATATGGAAGACAACATCAAGGTCAACTGAATGGAAAAGATCTGTGTTTATACCAATACTAAAGAAAGGTGATCCAACTGACTGGAAATTATTGCACAATCGCTCTGATCCCACATGCCAGCAAGATTCTACTGAAGATTATTCAAAAGAGACTACAACCATACCTGAAACAAGAACTACCTGAAGTGCAAGCAGGGTTCAGGAAAGGGCGAGCAATGAGAGACATCATTGCGGATGTAGAGTAGTTACTCACCTGTAACAGGTGTTCTCCAGGAGCAGCAGGAATCAGTCCTCACTTATGGGTGACGTCGGCGCCGACGGAGCCCTCGCGGAGCAATTTTCCCAGCTTTCGAAGAAAGCCTTTGGGATTGCAGCGTGCATGCGCGGTCCTCTTCCCGCCCAAGGATGCCATTTTGCTCAGTCGAATGACATAGCGGAAGAAGCAACCATAAAAATGACTGCAACTCCAGGGGAGGAGGGAGGGTAGTGAGGACTGATTCCTGCTGCTCCTGGAGAACACCTGTTACAGGTGAGTAACTACTCTTTCTCCAGGACCAAGCAGGAAGTCAGTCCTCACTTATGGGACTCCCTAGCTTAAGGCTACCGGAGACCTCAAGCTGGAAAAGAGAGCTCCCTCCAGCTGAACCGCACAGAAGGAAGGAATCTTCTCTGAATACGAATCCGGCCGGTAGCCAACATCGGGGCCGGCAGGTAGGAGTTGCCTAAACCTCAAAGAGATTGTGGAGGACTGCCTGTCCGAAAGCACTATCCCTGCGGGACTCCCTCTCCAGGCAGTAATGAGCCGCAAAAGTCTGGCTAGAAGACCAAGTAGCGGCCCGGCAGATGTCTGCCAACGGAACAGAGCGGAGGTGTGCGACAGACGCCGCCTTTGCTCGGACACGGTGCGCCGTGACTCGACTCTCCAAAGAGAGGCCGGCTGCCCCATACGCCCAGGCGATGCAGTCAGCTACCCAGATGGACAGCGTACGCTTCGACACAGATAACCCCAACCGATTGGGGTCAAAGGAAACGAAAAGCTGGGCAGCTTTCCTATGCTCACGCGTACGGTCAAGGTAGAAGGACAAGGCTCTTTGACAGTCCAGGGTATGCAGAACAGTCTCAGCTCTGCTGGTATGTGGCCTGGGAAAGAAGGTCGGAAGAACCACCTCTTGATTGATGTGGAAAGAGGAAACCACCTTAGGAAGAAACTTAGGGTGAGTCCGTAAGACAACCCTATTCCTGTAGAACCTAGTGTAAGGGGGCTCCGACACTAGGGCCTGTAGTTCACTAACGCGCCTAGCGGAGGTGAGGGCTACCAAGAAGAGAGCTTTCCATGAGAGGAAGCGGAGGGGGCAGGTAGCCATGGGTTCGAAAGGCTGGCAAGTAAGCCTTTGTAAAACCACATTGAGGTCCCAGTCAGGAGCCGGAGGGCGCAACGGGGGCTTAAGCAGAAGCAGGCCCCTGAGGAAATGCGCCACCAAGGGATGCGAGGAAAGGGGCTGGCCCTCCACCGGCGAATGATGTGCAGAGAGAGCACTGAGGTGGACTCTGACAGAGTTGGACTTGAGGCCTAGATCGGAGAGGTGCAGCAAGTATTGCAGTACCACCGACACTAGGCAGGCGAAGGGGTCCTCAGAACGCTGAGAACACCAGGCGGAGAAGCGACGCCATTTGAGTGCGTAAGACTTCCGGGTAGAAGGTCGCCGAGATGCCAGGACGACAGCTTCCACCTCCGGGGGGAGCGAGAGCGGGGCCAGGACTACCCTCTCAGCAGCCAGGCCATCAGGTGAAGGAGGTTGGGGTGCAGAAGAGTACCCTGATCTTGGGTCAGAAGATCGGGCTGAAACCCCAGAGGGAGAGGGGTGTCCACCGCTAACTGCAGGAGCAGAGGAAACCAGGGTTGCCTCGGCCATCGGGGTGCTATCAGGATCACGTAGGCCCCGTCCCGGGCAACCTTGAAGAGCGTCCGGGACACCAGCGGCGTGGGAGGAAAGGCATACAGTAGGCCTGTGGACCACGAAATGAGGAAAGCATCCGGGGCCACTCTGCGGGGATGCGGATGCCGAGAGCAGAACCGGGGAAGCTGCCAGTTCAGGGGACTGGCAAAGAGGTCCACGGTGGGGGTGCCCCACCGGCGGAAGATTTGCTGGGCAACGCCGGGGTTCAACCTCCACTCGTGGGGCTGCAAGACCCGGTTCAGCCTGTTGGCCAGGCAATTCTCCTGCCCGGGCAGGTAAACAGCCTTGAGGAGGATGTTGTGGTCGACAGCCCAGGAGCACAGTCGCCGGGCCTCCTGACAGAGCAGGAGGGAGCCCGTGCCCCCCTGTTTGTTCACGTAGAACATGGCCACCTGATTGTCCGTCTGCACCAGTACGGACTGGCGAGAGGTAAGGTGAGAGAAGGTCGGCAGAGCTAGGCGGATCGCCCGCAGCTCCAGGAAGTTGATTTGTTGAGTCGCCTCCCAAGGAGTCCAAAGGCCTTGAGTGCGCGCTCCCTGGCAATGCACTCCCCATCCCAAGAGAGAAGCATCGGTCGTCAGCACCCGGGAGGGTGCGGGAGACTGAAAGGGCATACCCCGTACCAGGTTGGGCGGGTGGAGCCACCACTGCAGAGAGGAGACCAGGCGGTCGGAGATCTGTAGAAGGTCCGCCAGACCTCCTGTGGCCTGATGCCATAAAGTGCGGAGGCACCACTGGACAGGCCTCATATGCAGTCGGGCGTTCGGCGTGACATGGACCGTGGAGGCCATATGACCGAGCAGCTGCAGGAACCTCTGGGCCGGAACCGGAGACACACTGTGGAACCTGCCGGCCAAAGCCATGAGCCTGTCGGCTCGCTCTCGAGGCAAGAAGGCACGAGCTCGCAGAGTGTCGAGCCGAGCTCCTATGAACTCGAGATCCTGAGAGGGGTGCAACGTGGACTTCCCGACGTTTATGACGAAGCCCAAGTGCTGAAGCAGAGCCACCGTACGCTGCGTGGCCTGCACGACCTCTGGGGCCGACTGCGCCCGTACGAGCCAGTCGTCCAGGTAAGGAAAAACGAACAGGCCCTGAAGCCTCAGGAAGGCCGCGACCACCGCCAGGCATTTTGTGAACACCCTGGGGGCGGAGCACAAGCCGAAAGGCAGCACGCGGTACTGATAGTGTTTCCCGGCCACTACAAATCTGAGATATTGTCGGTGGTCCGGATGAATCAGGATGTGAGTATAGGCATCCTTTAGATCCAAGGAGCACAGCCAATCTCCCTGCTGGAGGTAGGGCAGCAAGATTCCAAGGGTAAGTATCCTGAACTTTTCCCGCTGCAGGAACATGTTGAGGTTGTGCAAGTCCAGAATGGGTCTGAGGCCTCCCGTCCTCTTTGGGACCAGGAAGTATCTGGAGTAGAACCCCTGACCCCACTGAGGTTGGGGCACTGGCTCCACAGCCTGCTCCTCCAGTAGACCCTGCAGCTCCTGAAGGAGTAAGTCTCTGTGCAGAGGGGGCCTCGGAGGCTCCCCCGGAAAGTAGGGGGGAGGCACCTGGTGAAAATGCAAGAGGTAGCCCCTTTGAACCACCTGCAGCACCCAGGAATCGGATGTTATGGCTGGCCACCTGTGAACGAAGTGGATCAGCCTGCCCCCCGTGCTGAGCGACGGGTGCGGAGGAGGAGAGGCTATGCTGGCATAGTCAAAAACCCCCACCCTGCGTGGCAGGGGGCTGTGCAGCGGGCTTGGGGGCCCGCGGCCTGCGGGGGCCATTCCCCTGACTCTTAGTCTGTGGGCACTGAGTGGAAGCCGCCGGTACTTGGTATTGAAGGTGGGATTGCTTATAGGCAAGCACCTTCCTCGGGTAAAAAGGCTTCTTCCCC
The DNA here is from genome assembly GCA_033557465.1 of Ichthyophis bannanicus. Taxonomy (NCBI): domain Eukaryota; kingdom Metazoa; phylum Chordata; class Amphibia; order Gymnophiona; family Ichthyophiidae; genus Ichthyophis; species Ichthyophis bannanicus. The sequence continues at coordinate 107,878,405 of CM066049.1, read as the reverse complement.
GGACCCTTCCTCTTCTGCGTGGGAGCGGAGGTCTTTCGGGACAGTCGAGTCCGAGTGAGAGTCTCGGACTCGAGTTCCGCAGCCTTATCGGACATGGGCTTGCCAAAAAGGTTGTCGCCTCGGCAGGGGACATCGACTAACTTGTCCTGTACCCACGGCTCAAGGTCAGATGACTGGAGCCAGGCCTGTCGGCGGGCACCGATGCCGGCTCCGGCTACTCGGGCCGACGCCTCGAAGCCGTCGTAGGCCGCCCGAGAAAGGAACTTCGAGCACTCTTGAATACTATCGGACAAGGCCAGGAACCTCTGCAAAGGTTCGTTGGAGAGACCAGCCGAGAACCCGGCGAGCTCCTTCGCCAAGTCTCGGAGGAACATGCCCATATACAGCTGGTATGTCTGGACCCTGCAGGCAAGCATGGAACCCTGGAAGCACTTCCTATCGAGGGCATCCAGGTTACGGGCCTCCTTACCCGGGGGCACCGAGGAGTGCATCTTTTGACTCTTAAGCCGATGCATTGCCAATTCCACAACCATGGAGTGGTGTGGCAGTTGCGCCTTCTGGAACCCGGGGCTCTTGCGGACTCGATAAATTGAATCGATCTGCTTGCTTAACACCGATGTTGAGGCCGGGCTTTCCCACATGCGGAAGAGCAGCCGCTCTAGCATCGGAGGGACCAGCACGGTAAAGGCCTCCTTCAGGGGAGAGTCGTACTGGAGTGCCTCGAGCTCTTCCACGCGAGGCTCCTCCTCTGGATCCGCAGGGAAAGCCAAAGCCTTGGCCATATCCCGCACAAAATCAGAGAAGCGTGTATCCTCCGGAGGGGATCGCCTTCGAGGCTCCGACTCAGGCGAGTCGGAGGGGACGCACCGAGTCTGAAAAGAGCCGGGCGACTCGTCCCCTTCGTGTCCCAGTCCGACGCCTCCGTGGAGGAATCGAGGGGCTCCGTGCGGGTGAGGGTTCACGCCGACGTCGACGACCTCGGTCCCGAACGGGAGGCCGAGGGAGACCTCGACCGAGGATCGACTCGAGCATGCATCGACTCGAGGATCGACTCGGCCGCCGGGGTCGACTTGGGCGTCGACGTCCCGGTGGTCTGGGCGGATGCACTGGCGATGCCGGTCATCCAAACCTGCTGCTGGTCCAAGAAGGCAGCGATACTGCGCTCCAAGGATGTCAATCTGAGGTCAAGCCCAGAAGACCCGACGGTTTCCTTAGGGGAGTCCAGGAGGACAATAGTACTCACGTGCGGCTTCACCTCGAGTCGAGGAAGTTTAGAAGGTCTCTCCGCCTCCGAGGACTTGGGGCGGCTGGCGGGGCTATGCGACCCGGCCCGTGAGGGACCAGGTGCGTCCTCCGACGCCGCCCGTGCGAGTTTCCTCTGCCGACGATGCACCCGTCCAGGGGACCCCCGCTCAGAGGAACTCCGACGGAGCTCGTGGCTGGAGTCACGAAACGTCGAAGCCTCTGACGAGGTCCGGGCCGGACCGGACTCGGGGTCAGAGAAGATTCTGTCCTTTTGCGATTGCCGACTCCTCAGCGACTTGGAGGACATCTTGCCACATGGACCACAGCTCCCAGAGTCATGGTTGGGTCCGAGGCAACGGAGGCAGAAATTATGCGTGTCTGTATGAGACATTAATTTAGAACAATGATCACATTTTTTGAACCCGCTGGTAGCCATAGGGGGAAAAAGGGCCCCCATGAGGTCGAAAGACCGGGCCGCCAGGGGTGGAAAATAAGTGGCGGGAACACCAGTTAAAAACTGAAAACAAAAAAAGAAATGTGAACGGACTCGATAAGGAAAAAATCAAGGCCGGGCAGGAAAAGGACACGCGAACTGAGAAAACAACAAAGAATTAATCAACTTTTTCAGCGGTGGTAACAAACTACGTCTGTAGGGCTCCGCGGAAAAAAGAAGACTGAGCAAGATGGCATCCTTGGGCGGGAAGAGGACCGCGCATGCGCGCTGCAATCCCAAAGGCTTTCTTCGAAAGCTGGGGAAATTGCTCCGCGAGGGCTCCGTCGGCGCCGACGTCACCCATAAGTGAGGACTGACTTCCTGCTTGGTCCTGGAGAAGAGATGGATCCTTGAAAAGACTAAAAAAGCACAAATAGATATCCTTTTGGTATTCATCGACTATAGCAAGGCTTTTGACTGTGTAAACCATGAGAAACTCTGGGCCACATTAAGAAGCATGGGTATACCAGAACACCTGATCGTTCTCTTGCACAATCTGTACATTGATCAAGAAGCAACAGTTCGAACGGAACAAGGAGAAACAGAATGGTTTAAAATAAGCAAAGGTGTAAGACAAGGCTGCATACTTTCCCCCTACCTGTTTAATTTATATGCAGAACAAATCAGAGAAGCAGGATTGTATGAAGACAACAGAGGTGTGAAGATTGGTGGAAGACTCATCAACAACTTTCGCTATGCTGATGATACCACATTACTGGCTGAAAGTGAAGATGATCTGAAACATTTGCTTTTCACAATCAAAGAACATAGTCTCAAAATGGGCCTGCACCTTAATGTAAAGACAAAGATCATGACAACTGGCATAATCAACAGGTTCATCATTGAAGGAGAAGAAATTGAAATTGTGAACAACTTTAACCTACTTGGATCAACTATCAATAAAGCAGCAACAAGCAGTCAAGAAATCAGACGAAGCATTGCTCTTGGCAGAATGGCTATGAAAGACCTAGATAAGATTCTCAAGAGCAGAGATGTCCTTCTCCATACAAAGATTTGACTTGTTCAAGCCATGGTATTTTCAATAACATCATATGGATGTGAAAGCTGGACAGTGAAAAAGATAGACAGGAAGAAAATTGATGCCTTTGAATTATGGTGCTGGCGGCAAATACTGTGTATACCATGGACTGCCCGAAGAACAAACCAGTCGGTACTAGAGGAGATCAAACCTAAGCTTTCTTTAGAAGCTCAGATGACAAGACTTCGACTTTCATACTTTGGACACATCATGCGAAGAGAGAGATCATTAGAGAAAGACATTATGCTTGGCAAGATAGATGGTCAATGCAAAAGAAGAAGGCCAGCAATGAGATGGATCGATACAACAACAGCAGCTACGGGTACCAGTCTGTCAACAATGAGCTGCCTGACTGAAGACCGAACACAATTTAGGATAGCTATCCAGAGGGTCGCCATGAGTCGACTCCGACTCGACGGCACTTAACATAATGGTTTCTACCATTTTTCCTGGTACTAACATCAGGCTCACCAGTAGTTTCCCAGATCACCCCTGGAACCCTTTTTAAAAATTGGCATTACAGTGGCCATCCTCCAATCTTCAGGTATTACAGGTGATTTTAATGATAGTTCACAGATTACTGATAGTAGGTCTGCAATCTCATATTTCAGTTCTTTCAACACCCTCGGGTGTATACCATCCAATCCAGGTGATTTGCTACTGTTCAGTTTATCAAATAGTTGTAATACATCTTCCCGGATAATCAATATTTCTTTCAATTCTTCTGATGCATCACCTTTAAATACCATTTCAGTAATGGGTTACTTCCCTATCTCTTCTTCAGTAAAGACTGAAGCAAAGAATTCGTTCACTCTTTCCGTAATGGCCTTTTCCCCTTTTAATGCCCTTTTACTCCTCTATCATCTAATGATCCAATTAACTCTCTCAGAGATTTTTTGCTATGAATGTACTTGAAAAAGTCTTTATTATGCATTTTTGCTTCCACAGCAAGCTTCTTCTTAAATTCTCTCTTTGCCTGCCTTATCGATGCCTTGCATTTAACTTGCCAGTGCTTATGTTATTTCCAGTTTGTCATTTGGCTCCTTTTCACATTTCTTGAAAGATGCTTTTTTGGCTACAACAGCCTCTCTGACCTCACCTTTAAACCATGCTGGCAATTTTTTGGACTTCCTTCCACCTTTCTTAAAGTGTGGAATACAGCTGGTCTGGGCTTCCAAGATAGTATTTTTCAAGAACATCCATGCTTAATGTAAATCTTTAACCTTTGCAGTTAACTCCTTTTAGTTTTTTCTTAACTGTTTTCTTCATTTAATCATAGTCTTCCTTTTGAAAGTTAAAAGGCAGTACAGTGGATTTCCTTGCCGTCCTTCCTCCATTTATGAAATCAAACGCGATCATGCTATGATCACTATTTCCAAGTGGCCCTAACACCTTTATCTCTTGCACCAGATCTTGTGTACCACTAAGGATTAGGTCCAAAATGGCTTCCCCTCTTGTCCGTCCCTAGCATGTCCTCCTATGACACTGGCCCAGTTGATACCAGGGTAATTGAAATCACCTATGAATACTGTATTGTAATTTTTGTTAGCTTCCCTGATTTCTTTGAGCATGTCATCATCCATTTCTTCATTTTGTCCAGGTGGTTGGTAATACCCCCCCCCCCCCCCACTGCCATCACCTTCCCCTTTTTACATGGAATTTCAATCTAATCTATAAAGATTCTACCGTGTATTTTGTTTCCTGCAACACTTTAATCCTGTGTGACTCAATGCCCTCTCTAACAGAGTGCAACCCCTCCACCAAGTTGATCTACTCTATCATTGTGATATAATTTGTACCCAGGTATCACTGTGTCCCACTCGTCCTCCTTCCACCAGATCTCTGAGATATCAATCATATCTAACCTCTCATTTAGTGCTATATATTCTTACTCTCCCATCTTATTTTTTAGACTTCTAGCATTTGCATACAAGCATTTTAGAGGTCGTAGTTTATTCATATTAATCTGGTTATCAGTAGACAGGGGTAATTTGGAATCTTCAAGCTCTGTCTGCTCTGTACTTAAGGGAATTTGGGTTATTTTTGTCTTTATTGGAACCTCTGTCGATATGCCCTAACTTCAATCTTTTGCTAGCATCTTTCATGGATACATCCTTCCAACCATGCACTCTTGGGCGACTGTCGGCTTTCCCCTATTATCTAGTTTAAAAGCTGCTCTCTCTGCTTTTTAAAGGTTAATGCCAGCAGCCTGGTTCCATCCCAGTTAAGGTGGAGTCCATCCCTTAGGAAAAACCCCTCCTTTCCCCAGTTCCTAACAAATCCAAACCCCTCTTTTTTGCACCATCGTCTCATCCACGCATTGAGACTCTGGAGCTCTGCCTGCCTTTTGGGTTCTGCGTGTGGAACGAGAAGAATGTCTGAGAATGCTACCTTGGAAGTTCAACTTCCTACCTAAAAGCCTAAAGTTGGCCTCCAGAACCTCCCTACCACACTTTCCTATGTCATTGGTACCAACATGTACCAAGACAGCAGACTCCTCCCTGCTGCTATCTAACACCTTGTCTTGGTGGTGCGTGAGGTCTGCTACCTTGGCACATGGAGGCATGTTACCAAGCAATCCTCATGTCCACCAGCCACCCAGCTATCTACATGCCTAATTATCAAATCTCCAACTATAATGGCCATCCTAACCCTCCCCTCAGAGGCATATGGCCCTGGAGAAACCATCACCTGGAGGACAGGTCCCAGCTGCAGGATCACTTCCTGCCACACCAGGGTGATGCTCTCCTGTCATGTGACCTCTCTCCTCCATGGCAACATGGAGTTTGCCAGACTGGAGCTGGAACTTCAGAACTACGTCCCTGTAGGTCCCTGTAGTCTTATGTCCTTCAGGTTTGCTACTCTAGCCTCCATGAAGGCATCTAAAATAGCACCACCCCCTCAAACATATAACAGAGAATGGACAAACTCTTAGAATGTCCAAAGTCAAGGTGTCCAGAACTTTCCAGATAAATATGGAACTAAATGGGCCATTAACAGGTCTCTTTCCCTGCCTCGTGATTAAACCTTTTTTTAAATGTTTTTATGTATGCGATTTTAACATTACACAAGACATAACTTGTTACTGAAAAGAATATTACAAAAGAATAAAAGGCGGCATCCAGCCATCCTATACAATGAAAGAAATCAAAATACCAAAGTCATTCATTCATGAGCCCACAAATTAAAGGGACGGCCTAGACACAATCAAAGGAAAATCCTGAAGAAATAGGACACAAAACTGATACATAATATCCCTATACGCAATCCATCTTCCACCTCTAACCAGAGAGGATAGTTGAGAGAACCACAGGCTGCTGAGAAGAAACCACACTCTTGCCTGCAACAAACTGAGTTAGGTGTGCCAGCTCAAAAAAGGTATAATTAATTCCATGGTATTTAATTAGATATTTAAACGGATAACACAGGAAGAATAACCCTCCTAACTGCAAAACCCGAGGGTGCAACAGGAGAAACTTATCTACTTTCTGGATGGCTTTTGAAACATCGGGAAACAGCCTAATTGTCCCCCCTTTCCCCATAAAGGGCTCGTTCCTAGCCTAAAATATAATTTCAAATGCCAATCGCGATCAGGTTCAAGTACCATAGTCAGCAACAGAGTAGCTTGCGGAATAGATTCTGGATCTGAAGTCTCTAGGAACCCAGTCAGATCCAGATAGTGTGATTAACTTTGAAAGTATTCAACACCTCCATAAATGGCACCAAGTCAAAGCACCAGTTACAGGGCTCCCTCTTTTCCTCATCCATTGCACCTCTTTACCATCATTCTTTGTCAGTGTGGGTATCTCTTCCTATTTCATCATTTTTGCTGTCAAATTTCTCTTCATTTTTCAATGATTGTAGTTGTGTCCGTCTACAATAATCCCCCATTCCAGACTGCTCTCTCCTTCCTTTGTCTTTTCATCCTTTCCTGAGATCCTGTGAACATAACTATGCATCCAATCTTTATCTTTTCTTCTCTAGTACCCTCCATACATTTTGTAAGTTGTCTGCCTCTAAAACGTCACCCCGGTGAATATCTTGCTTTTTCCAGCAAACCTGTGTACTTTTATTTTTTTCTAGTAATTTTTGTCTCCTCCTTTATCTTTTTAGATAATGTCACATTTTCTCTTTTATCCATAGCCTTCTGCTCTCATCGTTATACTGGTTTTGTACGTATCCCACTTTCCTACTCTCGTGACACAGGTCTTCATCCCTCTTCCTGTTTTCTGTGGGTCCTTCTATCATTTCTTTGCAATTCTTGCCTTTGTGCAGGGTTTTGGAAGTCATAATGTCAATCTGTAAAAGATAACAACTCTTCTTATTCCACATTCCCCAGTGACTTTAAGATTGCACCGTTATTTCATTCCATCTAATAAAAAAACAAAAAAAACGAACAGCAGCTATTAAAAATGGATAAACTTAGAATAATGTGTGTTTTGTCTGGGAATAGATTAGCCTTTCCCATCTTGTGCTGAAGGCAAGTTACAATCACGTACTGTAGGTATTTCCCCTGTCCCCCAAAGGGTTTGCAAGTCTGTGGCTGAGGCAATGGAGGGTGAAATGACTTGCCCAAGGTTACAAGACATATTGATAGAGGAACTGAAAATTAAAATCTGGCTTCCCTAATTCTTTAGTCTGCTGCCCTAACCACTAGGCTGCTCCTTCTGTACCATAAAGCTGATAGGCAAGTCATTTCTGATGCCCACTTTATTTGTAATAATTAATTTACACAATGAAAAAAATACATGAATAAAAAGTAAAAAGGCATCCCCCACACTTATGGGAACTCACTGCTCCAGACTGAGCTTCCTCCAGGGACTGCAGAAGGGTGTTGGTTCTGTTTGGCTACCTGCCCTCCTCTCCTGCAGTCTCTGTGTCACTGCCCCCTGCTCTCCTCTCCTGCAGTCTCTGTGTCACTGCCTCGGCCCTCCTCTCCTGCAGTCTCTGTGTGTCACTTTCCCCTCCGTCCTCTCCTGCAGTCTCTCTGTCACTGTCCCCCCTCCTCTCCTGCAGTCTCTGTGTCACTGCCCCGGCCCTCCTCTCCTGCAGTCTGTGTCACTGCCCCCTGCTCTCCTCTCCTGCAGTCTCTGTGTCACTGCCCCCTGCTCTCCTCTCCTGCAGTCTCTGTCACTGTCCCCCCTCCTCTCCTGCAGTCTCTGTGTCCCTGCCCCGGCCCTCCTCTCCTGCAGTCTGTGTCACTGCCCCCTGCTCTCCTCTCCTGCAGTCTCTGTGTCACTGCCTCGGCCCTCCTCTCCTGCAGTCTCTGTGTGTCGCTGCCCCCCGCCCTCCTCTCCTGCAGTCTCTGTGTCACTGCCCCGGCCCTCCTCTCCTGCAGTCTCTGTGTGTCACTGCCCCCCGCCCTCCTCTCCTGCAGTCTCTGTGTGTCACTTTTCCCTCCGTCCACTCCTGCAGTCTCTGTGTCACTGTCCCCCTCCTCTCCTGCAGTCTGTGTCACTGCCACCCCCCGTTCCCCTCCTGCAGTCTCTGTCACTGTCCCCTGCCCACCGCTCCTGCAGTCTCTGTGTCACTGCCCCCCGCCCTCCTCTCCTGCAGTCTCTGTGTGTCACTTTTCCCTCCGTCCTCTCCTGCAGTCTGTGTCACTGTCCCCCCTCCTCTCCTGCAGTCTGTGTCACTGTCCCCCCTCCTCTCCTGCAGTCTGTGTCACTGCCACCCCCCGTTCCCCTCCTGCAGTCTCTGTCCCCCTTCCTCTCCTGCAGTCTGTGTCACTGTCCCCTGCCCTCCTCTCCTGCAGTCTCTGTGTCACTGTCCCCCTCCTCTCCTGCAGTCTGTCACTGCCACCCCCCCCGTACCCCTCCTGCAGTCTGTCACTGTCCCCTGCCCTCCTCTCCTGCAGTCTGTCACTGTCCCCCCTCCTCTCCTGCACTCTGTGTCACTGCTCCTGCAGTCTCTGTGTCACTGACCCCCTCCTCTCCTGCAGTCTGTGTCACTGCCCCCTCCTCTCCTGCAGTCTCTGTGTCACTGTCCCCGCCCTCCTCTCCTGCAGTCTGTGTCACTGCCCCCTCCTCTCCTGCAGTCTGTGTCACTGTCCCCGCCCTCCTCTCCTGCAGTCTCTGTCACTGTCCCCCCTCCTCTCCTGCAATCTGTGTCACTGCCCCTCCGCTCCTGCAATCTGTGTCACTGTCCCCCTCCTCTCCTGCAGTGTCACTGTCCCCGCCCTCCTCTCCTGCAATCTGTCACTGCCCCCGCACTCCTCTCCTGCAATCTGTGTCACTGCCCCCTCCCTCCTCTCCTGCAATCTGTGTCACTGCCCCCTCCTCTCCTGCAATCTGTGTCACTGTCCCCCTCCTCTCCTGCAGTCTGTGTCACTGTCCCCGCCCTCCTCTCCTGCAATCTGTGTCACTGTCCCCCTCCTCTCCTGCAGTGTCACTGTCCCCGCCCTCCTCTCCTGCAATCTGTCACTGTCCCCGCCCTCCTCTCCTGCAATCTGTGTCACTGCCCCCTCCCTCCTCTCCTGCAATCTGTGTCACTGCCCCCTCCTCTCCTGCAATCTGTGTCACTGTCCCCCTCCTCTCCTGCAGTCTGTGTCACTGTCCCCGCCCTCCTCTCCTGCAATCTGTGTAACTGCCCCCTCCTCTCCTGCAGTCTGTGTCACTGTCCCCGCCCTCCTCTCCTGCAATCTGTCACTGTCCCCGCCCTCCTCTCCTGCAATCTGTGTCACTGCCCCCTCCTCTCCTGCAATCTGTGTCACTGTCCCCGCCCTCCTCTCCTGCAATCTGTGTCACTGTCCCCGCCCTCCTCTCCTGCAGTCTGTGTGTCACTATCCCCCTCCTCTCCTGCAGTCTCTGTGTCACTGCCCCCGCAATCCTCTCCTGCAGTCTCTGTCACTGCCTCCCCTCTCCTGCAGTGTGTCACTGCCTCCCCTCTCCTGCAGTCTCTGTCACTGCCTCCCCTCTCCTGCAGTCTCTGTCACTGTCCCCCCTCCTCTCCTGCAGTCTCTCTGTCACTGTCCCCGCCCTCCTCTCCTGCAGTCTTTGTCACTGTCCCCCCTCCTCTCCTGCAGTCTCTGTGTCACTGCCTCCCCTCTCCTGCAGTCTCTCTGTCACTGCCACGCCCTCCTCTCCTGCAGTCTCTGTGTGTCACTATCCCCCCTCTCCTGCAATGACTCTTCTCGGTTCTCTATGTGATGACAGAGCATGTCCTTCTCATGAGACAGCCCAGCGCATGCACTCAGGGAAAGTTCAACAGAGCATGTTTAATAAGCAAACATTTGTTTTCCATTTATTTTTAACTCATCTGGTTATGCCACAAGGTGATGTCAATATTTATAGACACTTATATCTCCAATAATTTTTTTTCCTATTATTCTAAATGCCAAGTCTCTGGGAAAAAGTCTAGTAATATTTAAATGGTATCTCCAGAGTTCTTTGGATATCATTAAATGGCATTATAATAAGAATCTGGCGTTCAGAGAATCAACAGTGGAAAATCACTCAAGGCTAAACAAAATCTGACCTGGTCTACTTCATAGCTTATTTCCATCTAAGCCCTGCACACAGAGACCTTCACACACATACATCCCTTATGACCCTGGGCAAGTCACTTCAGTCTCCAATGACTCAGAATAAAATTTAGAGCTAGATTAACTAGCATGAATTAGTGATTTAATGCAAGCCTCATTAATGTCAGTGGGGTCTAATCACAAATTAATACGTTAGCCCTTAGACAGTAAGCTCTCTGGGGACAGGGAACTGAATTTAACTCACCATGAAAAGGCATTGGTAACAGTCCCAGATTGCTGTTTTAGGGGTTTTTATTGTTGGGAGGAATGTTTTTAGGGGAAGTAGTAGAGTGGAATGTAATTTTGTTTTGTGGTTGTAAAACTGCTCAAGACCATATTCTGTTATGGTTTATAGTTTACTTAAACTTGATATACTGCCTTTAGCATCATCAAAGCGGTTTACAAAATAAAACATTAGTAAAGCAGGAAAAGAAAGGAACTACAAAATGTTGAAAGGAGAGTGGAGTAAATTGACAGAGCAAGCACAATGGCACGAAAGGTCAATCCCTGGTTGGATGCTGATATAGTTAATACATAAGAACATAAGATATGCCATACTGGGTCAGACCAAGGTCCATCAAGCCCAGTATCCTGTTTCCAAAAGTGGCCAATCTAGGTCAAACGTACCTAGCAGTTTCCCCAAAAGACACAGGTTCCAAAATGCTTGTATTGGGTCAAGCACCGATATCCTGGGTCCCTTTTTAATAATGGTTTATAGACCTTTCCTCCAGGAACTTGTCCAAACCTTTTTTAAACCCAGCTACACTAACAGCCTTTACTACATCCTCCAGTAACAAATTCCAGAGTTTGATTACACGTTGAGTGAAAAAATATTTTCTCTTATTTGTCTTAAATAGTTTACCCTGTAGCTTCATTGCATGTCTCCTAGTCTTTCTATATTCCAATAAAACAATCAATCTACGTTTACCCGTTCCACTCCATTCATTAATTTATAGACTTCTATCATATCTCCCCCCTTAGCTGTCTCTTTTGAAGGTTAAAGTGCCCTAACCTTTTTAGCCTCTCTTCATAGGAATAGCCTTCCATCCCCTTTACCATTTTGGTGGCTCTTTTCTGAACCTTTTCTAATAATGCTATATCCTTTTTAAGATACGGTGACCAGAATTGCATACAATATTCAAGGTGCGGTCGCACCATGGAACGATACAGAGGCATTATAATATCCTTTGTTTTATTTTCCATTCCTTTCCTTATGACACCTAGCATTCTATTTGCTCTCTTGGCTGCCGCTGCACACTGGGTGGAGGGTTTTAACATGTTATCCACGATGACGCCTAAATCTTTTTCCTGGGTGGTGGTTCCCAATGTAGAACCTTGCATCATGTAACCATAGTTTGGGTTGTTCTTTCCTAGGTGCATAACTGCACTTGTCCACATTAAATTTCATCTGCCATTTGGATGCCCAGTCTTCCAGTTTATCAAGATCCTCTTGCAATTTTCCACAATCCTCTTGGGTTTTGAGAACTTTAGTTTTGTCTCGTTTGAAAATTTGATAACCTCACTCGTTATTCCCTTTTCCAGGTCATTTATGAATATGTCAAAAAGCAGCGGACCCAGCACAGATCCCTGGGGTACACCACTATTCACCTTTCTCCATTGGGAAAATTGGCCATTTAGCCCTACCCTCTGCTTTCTATCTTTTAACCAGTTCCTGATCCACAACAGTACACTGCCTCCTATCCCATGACTTTTTAGTTTTGCCAAAACTCCAATGAAGGACCTTGTCAAAGGCTTTCTGAAAGTTAATAATAATGAGGGTACCTTTGTGAGATGGCATTATCATTGCATATTGTGTTTTGGAATGTAAAATGACTCGATAACTATCAAAAAGAAAAATATTATGCTTTATTTGCAAAAAGAGGATTTTGATATATTTTCTTTGTTTACAGGAAACCCATTTAAATTATAGGGACTCCTTGAAATTATCTACTCGTAAGTCTAAGATGAAGGCTTTCTCTATGTCATTGGGTAAGCGTAACAGAATGGTAGTGCTGTTACAGTGGTTGCTTCTTTTAGGGATAAATCCCATAGCCTCTAATGGTGATGGGTAAGGGAAATGGAATTTGCTTTCAGCTTTCTCAGAAGATCAAGGTGAGTTACAATCAGGTACTTGTTAGTTTGTTTCTGTCCCTGTACCCGAGGCAATGGAGGGCCAAGTGACCCTCCCAAGATCACAGCGGTGGGACCTAAATCCGGCTTCCCCTGTTGCCAGCCCAGTGTTTTAACTATTAGGCTACTCCTCCACGCCTCAAAGATCAGGTTGGACTTAGGCATAGAGGTTCTTACCTTATATAACACATATACACTCATGGCGAATGTGCCATATTCTTTTGTTTGCTGGCTGCTGATATTTTAGGGAAGCAAGGCTTGGTTATTCCTGGGGGGGGGGGGGGGCAGATCTTAATCAGTCTCCAGATGTCCTGTCAGACCAGTCCTCTTCTAGTGTGGCTTGACTATATATGCTGGGCATATAAGAATTAAGCTTAGTTGATCCGTGGAGACTTTTATATCCCAGGGAGAGGGACTATATGTTTTACTGTATTACTCGCGATCTTATTCCAGGATAGATTATTTTTAGGTTTCTAGGGCATTAGTACCCTGTGTAGAGAAGGTGGAGATTAGGGGAGTGACTATTTTGGATCATGCTGTGATACCCTTGTGAGTTAAGCTAGAGTCAGAGGTTTTGAAAGCCTCTCACTGGCATCTTAATTCAGCTTATTTGTCTGACCTGGAGTCTGTGGAGCTACTATAGAGGGAAGGAGAGTAGTATTTTAGAGTGAATACTGTTGGGGAGCATCGGCAGATATTTGGTGTGATGCCTTCAAGGCAACTCGCGAGGACGGTGATTATACCTTATTCTATTGCCCAGAAGAAGCAGCAAAACTGAGTTTGTAGATGTAGAAAGTCATAATAAATGAAAAATAATTGAAAATAATTGAAATAAATAAATAAATAAATAAAAATAATTGAAAAAGTGGTTCAATTACAGACTCAGGACTTTCTAGACTCATCTTACCCTCTCGATGAGCAACAGTATGGTTTTCGACCCCGCCATGGAGTTGAGACACTCCTCACAGTTTTAATAGATGCGCTCCTAAGAGGGATAGACGATCATAAACAGGCCTTCATTCTACTCTTTATTGATATCTCAGCTGCGTTTGATAGCGTACACCACACAATAATGCTCAATAATCTGAGACAAATAGGCTTAAACTCCACAGTACATAATTGGTTCTCATCCTACCTAAACAATAGAACGCAAAATGTAAGAATAGGGAATCAAAACTCAACCACATATAAACAAGAGATTGGATTACCACAAGGTTCAGCGTTGTCAGCCCTACTTTTCAATATTTACATAAAACCAGTCTGCAACATTTTCAAAAATTTTGGAGTAAAGTATCATTTATACGCAGACGATATTATGATGTATATCCCATTCACGATACCCAACCTACCGCTACAACTCCTATCGGACTGCTATAATGAAATCACAACATGGCTAAAAGCACAAAACCTCCACATAAACCACACTAAAGCCGAAGTTCTAATTGTGACCAAGAACAAAACTTATATCCCCCCAACACACATAAGACTTCAAAACCAAGAAATCAAAATAAAAAACGAAATAAGATATCTAGGCGTTATACTAGATACACACCTTACGATGGAAACACACATTAGCAATACCATAAAGAAAATTTATTTCAAACTCAAAACCCTCAAACAACTTCGTCCGCTAGTATTTACACAAGATTTTATCAACATAATCCAAGCAACAATAACTCCACATTTCGACTTTGCCAACCTAATTCTAATAGGCATATCAAAACAAAACATCAAACGACTGCAATTAGCGCAAAACGCAGCCGCCAGAATCATATTGAAAATTAACTCACTCCAACACATATCACCAGTACTAGCCTCCCTCCACTGGCTACCAATTCAGAGCAGAATAATCTACAAAGCAATAATAACAGCATTCAAGGCTTTAAATGATATGGCCCCAACCATGCTATGTAACTTAATACATAAAGAACCATCCAAGCCCACACACAGAAAAGGCCAATTGAACAGACTAAAGATCCTGAAAGATTATACAAGAGCCCATAAATCAACAAATAACAGAGCCTTTTCCCACATAGCCCCAATGACCTGGAATTCCCTCCCAGAGGAGCTACGAACACTAACGGAAATCATGGAACTCCGTAAAAAATTGAAAACTTATCTGTTCACCAAACACTATAACATAGATAACTCAGCACCTGCTTTAGACAAAGGTTAAACAGATATCTGTCTACATTAAGCAAAAGCCCTTAACACATACAGATAACACATACCCATAATGACCTCACAGCCTATGTCCTTTCACCTCCATGTATATATATATATAGACATACACAAAACTGTATATAGTTTAATATGTTCTATATTATCTCACATTGTTTAGACTGTATACGCTTTATATAATATGATGTTCCTTGTAAATATGTTCTGTTATAATATGACGCTCCCTGTAAAACAAACTTGTTTTGTTAATTGTTGTTCACTGTGAACCGCAACTGAACTTTGGAAGATGCGGTATATAAATGTATGTATAAATAAAAATAAATAAAATAACGAGACCTTACAGCAGCAGCATAATAGACAGTGAGATGGTGCTATATTGTAGTGACTTCATAAATCAAAATATTAGCATAATTCCCTGTTCAGTCAGCAAACTGGGCTATGATTTTTAGGCAGAGTGCTTGGTATTATGAAAAGGGCAATAGAAGCAAACATTTATTGGCTAAGTACCTGAAGGGTGGAATATCCAAAAGTGAAATCCAGGCATTGTTATCTCCATATGGGCAGTCTTATACTAAGGCTGGAGATATTCTTAATTTTATACGTCACCTCACCCCTGCTTTTCAATATTGTGATCAATGCCATTATGAGGAAAACATTTGACGACAGATGTGGGGTCCAGTATGAGGTGAACAACTTCCTGACTGACCTGATGTTCACAGATGACAGTTCCATATTTGCTGACACGGATGCAGACGCCACAGACATCCTTTACCACATCATCCGATCTTACAGCCTAAGAATCAATGTGGACAAGACCAAAGTTATGACCACAGATGGATCACAGGCCAGTGCTCAACTTTGGAATCCAAATTGAGCAGATCTCAGAACTCAAATACCTGGGATCGCTGGTGCAGGAGAAAAAGGTGGCATCAACCACCGAAGTCCACTGCAGGATTGGCCAGGCAATAGTAGCATTTGCCTTGCTCAAATGGTGCCTCTGGAAGAAGGCCAAGATCTCCACCGACCAAAATTTACCTCTTCCGAACACTGATCCTGCCATTTCTCCTGTATGGATCTGAAACATGGACTCTGCTCAAACCTGACATGAACAAGCTTGAGGTCTTTCAAATGTGATGCCTGAGACAGATTTTGGTTGTCTCTCTTTGTGATCACCATCAAAACAAGACAATTTGGACAAGGTGCGACCATCAACCTTCAATCAAAGAACAAATCCAAAAACAGACTGTGATGGCTTGGCCATGTTTGCAGAATGAACACCAGTTGGCTGCCATACAAACTCCTCTGGTGAGAGCGAACTGTCCACTGGAGCGTTCAACAAGCAGCAACAAAGAAACATGGGTCAAACACAGAGGAAGACCTAAGGAACCAGTGACTGACCATCAACGAGGCCAGAAATATCACCACCGATCTCCAAGGTTGGAAGCGTATTGTGAACACAAGGAATCCAGCAGCATCTACAACAGCGTATTGGTTGAGAGGATGACCTACTCCCCAAACACCAGCTAAGGATTAAAGAAGCAGAAGAAGACAGGGCAGATTTTTTAATGGGTTTAATTCAGGCTTTGGATTTTAGGATCCAGGACTTGTGGGACATATTTTTATCAGAGTCAGAAAAATATTCCAATAACGTCTGGCCTATGTGCTAATGTCCAGTGGTGTTTTACCATCTGACTATTGTGCCTACACATGGAGTTTTTCATTCTCAATCTACTGCAGCATGACCTAAGATAGAGCAGGGAGACCATTGCCCACATGGATTCTACTTACTCAAAAGAGGCTATGGGGTCATGTTGAATCCCCATAATACTTCCTAATTCGTCTGGAATCCTGCCTCTCCAGAGTTGCTAGGAGCTCTTACTCTCACACTCTTCTGGAGAAGGCTCTGGTTATTTTCTTGGGGATTTTAGCTCACATTTCTTAGAGTTCAAGTTTTTTCTCAGTAATGCCGGTACATTCCTTGCTATCCTGAAACACTCACTGTGAAACAAGAGGGATGTACATGCTTTTACCAATCTCTGCGTGAGACTATGTCTGTGTGTTTAGTTAGCCGAAGGAACCTTGCGAGTTTGTATATGATATCTCTCACCCCAGTCATACACACGCACACATATACATGTACATATACACATGCATGCACACACAACCCAGTCATACAAACATTCATATTGCTGTACATACGAACCTCACATTCAGACACACTGTATCACAGAAAGCAGTTGTACATACAGACATGCGAAACCTGGCGAGGTTCAGTCCAGCTACACATACTCATGCACATAGCCAATGCAGCAATATGCACAGCCTCTCTCTCACACCAGCATACAACACTCCCACAGACATGCACACCTTTGCCCTAAACATGTTTCCACAGATACACATAGCCCAGGCCTCATGTGCTGCCTTTGGCTACATACACCTAAACCTGCTGCAAACGTCCATGCTTGGGTTTGCCTCTGAGGCTTCAAGGGGATCCAGGCTATGATGAGTGTAAATTTGCATCAGTGTTCCCTGAAATGAGGTGGTGTGTTTCCCTTTCTGCCAATCTCTGTTGTGTTTAAGTCTCCACTAGAAAATAGTGTTCAAGCTCCACTATGAATATACAGTAATGTGCCCCCTCTAGAGATAGAAGACGAGAACTGCAGCTGAGGAAACAGTAATGGCTTATTAAGAGGACCTCTTTGGGGCTGATTGGTCTTGAGGCCAGAAACTAGCTGCTCCTGGGACTTGTCTTGAGTCAAAAAGAACAGGATAACTTCAAGACTGAACTCCACAGGCTGAAGCCTTCTTTAATTGGGGTGCTCACTAAGCTCCAGGCTATAAGGAACAGGTGAATTGGGGGAGGCATGGCAACTACAGCTCAAGGTTTTGTCAACTTTTTTTTTTTTTTTTTAAACATTGTGCAATTCCACCAGACTTTCAGGCTAACCTGCATATTACTTATGTCACAGAGCCAGGCGATTGTTATGTGGTTCAGTCAACCACATAACTGCACAACATTCGATACAAGATTTTCAGGTTTTGCAAGGTATGTGTCACTACCTGACAAAATGAGCTCACAGGACATTTCTTCGGTATGAGTACTGAAATCAGATTTTATTTTATACCTAGCACAGTGCTGATTTGGACTTTTGCCAAATTTAAGAAATTAGACTGGAAAGGAGATCAATTTACCTTATGTAACTACTGGAGACATGACCCGTTCATTATTGAGACTCCTGTGTAGAATTAGGCCAGACTACTTGTAGCAGGTCCGCTGTCACCTTCAGCAAAAGGCACACCTTGCAGAGTCCTGTAAAAGAGGGAACAGCAATGACAACTGAGCACTTTACAAGGAGATAAATGAGAAAGTCAGATTTTTCTAAGGGTGAGTCCTACCTGTGAATCCCATTGAGCTGAAGGTATAGGGGATTTTAAAAAGAGACAAAACCACCTTAAAACATGGAAGATCTTCTAGTACCTAATCTCTGGTTAGTTGTGTCAATAAGTTGAGAGCACTGAGCAACAAGGACTACAGAGGAATGAGGGGGGTCAATTTATTTTATTTAACAGGACTTATATACCGCTTTTTCCTAAAACCAAAGCGGTTCACAATGAAGTTCAAAATCTTACAATAAACAGGGATAAACTGACACCTTCACTATTAGCTATCATGTCAAGAATGTTTATTTAAAAGGCTTCTATAATCACTTTCCCGACTCGATCCAACAAGAATTAAATTGACTAATACAACATACATGACCAAACACTATGAAATCCAAAGCACAAACAAAACAGAGCAAATCACTGCCAGTAGGAAGGATCAAATTTTAGATACTGCAAAAAAGAAAAAAAAAAGAATTCTATTAGTAATCATTTCAGAGAACCTCAAGACAGGAGCCTCAGTCTGCTGCTATTCTCCAAGGGCCACACAAATCTAGCCCTTCTTGTGAAATTCCCCATGTGGCATGTCAACAGATTTGTCCTTCATAATGCTAGTGTGTTCTATAGAGGGAAGCGACTGGATTTAGCTCGTGCCTTTTTCCATCAGCTGCGCAAGACAAATTACACTCAAGTACTGTAGGTTATACTTGAGGCAGTGGAGGGTTAAGTGACTTGCTCAGTATCACATGGAGAAACATTGGGATTTGAACTCTGGCTTCCTTGGGTCTCAGGCCATTACTCTAACCGTTTAGAGCCAGCCCAAGGGTTTCTGCCACCACAAGCAGAAGCCCCAGCTGTACCATCCCTGCCCCCCCCCCGCCCCCATGCTGAGCCATGCCATTGCCCCCACTGCTGCTGATTCTAGTGGTGAGGTCGGGAGAGCAGCTCAGCAGCTGCAGGAGGCCATATGCATCGGCACACATGGCCTGCCGCTTCTGACCCCCCTCTGACAGAACTTTGGAGGGGGAGGTTAGAAGCAGCAGGCCATGTGTGCCGAGCACATGGCCTGCCAAGGGCCACCGCTGCTGAACCTAGCCTCCCCCCTCCCCACCCTGCTGCCAAAATCAGTGGCAATTGTGGGGGGGGCAGCAACGTGACTCAGCAGGCTATGTGTGCTGTGACTCCCACAGAGGTCTGCTGCCCTAGGTGGTCACTTAGTCCATGGGCCAGCCCTTCCTCCATTGAAAATCTATAGGATAACAATTGAGTTTTCCCACTGTATTCTTCTCATATATCCTCTCAATCCAGATGGCTCCATAGGAACCTTCACTGGTCCCAAGGACTGGAAGTCATCTCTTCAGAGGAAATCCCTCAAGCACCCTTTGGCTAGAAGGGGTCACCAGGGAGGTAGCAGCCATCTTCTCTCCATCTCTAGCAGGGCCCAAGCAAGGGAATTAGTTGCCCTACACAAGCCTTCAGCCTTGTACTCTACTCTTTCAGGCCTGTAGGCTCCCTTGAGATTTTAATAATTGAACTCTACAAATCATGACCATCCCATCATCATCTCTCCCTGAATGGTTCTTAAAGAAAAAAAATGCTTATTAGACATTATAATGCTAATTAGAATTACACGAGGATAATTTCTAAATTCATTTACCTGAAAAACGCTCAGCCTCCTTATGGGTAAAAGTATGAGCTGATGATTTGACTATCAGGATCTAGTATTGTACTTTGATTGCAGCTACTGTTTGGCTAGTCCTGGTGGCTACCTAGTCTGCCCAATGGATAAAGCTAGCCCTAATTGCCGAAGCTCTGCAACATGCCCAAGCACTGGATTTTGAAATAGACAACAAAGGCAATTGCCTCCAGCTCCAACTTCGGACAGATCCCGAAGCACTGCCATGCCTCAGTCCGGGCCAGCCCCAGAGAAGCAGCATTGAATGCATTTCAAACATTCAGTGCTGGGTCTGCAAACTTTCCCTCCTTTCACATGTGTGGAAGATGGGATGAAGAGAGGTGTAGTTTGAATGTTTCATTGAGGGAAGGGGGTGGGGGAAAGGATTAGGCGACATTTGCAAATTCAGGTGTATATTATCTTAAAAAAAAAAAAAACACAGACCAGATAGGAAGCAAAGGGGCACGGCGACCCCAGGAGGCACAGGGCCCTTTTGATGCTTGGCATGACACTGTAGTGTGGGGTCACCATGCCCCTTTTGGTTTTTATTAACTCTTTGGTGGGGGTTACTGTGCCCCTTTTCAATATGGTGATTACCATACAGTCACCGAAGAGAAAGGCGAACAGTAACCCTGTCAAACAGTATTATATCAAACAAAGGGGCACAGCGACCCCATCATACAATGGCTAAAAACAAAAGGGTCACACTGTGCCCCTTTTCTGTTTGTATGGTGGGGTCTAGCAGCAGTCACCAAACAGAAAAGGGGTACAGTGTGACCCTGCCATACAGTGACTAAAACCAAAAGAGGTATGGTGCCCCTTTGATGCTTGGTATAATACTATAGGGTGAGGTCACCTTTTCTGTTAGGTCCCACCATACAGTCACCAATCAAACAGACAAGGGTCACTGCGACCCCACCATACCCTTTTCACTCCCACAAAAGAACAAAAACGACCATCATGAGGGGTGGGGAGGGGGAGGGGGGAAGAGAGGGAAAGAGTAGTTACTCACCTGTAACAGGTGTTCTCCAGGAGCAGCAGGAATCAGTCCTCACATATGGGTGTCATCGGCACCAATGAAGCCCCAGCGGAGCATTTCCCCAGCTTTCTATGAAAGCCTTTGGGAATGCAAGCACGCATGCGCGGTTCCCTTCCCGCCTAAAGGTGCCATCTTACCTCAGTCAAATGACATAGCTAAGAACAGCACACAAAAATGAAAAAATGAACTATGTACAACTGCAACTCTAAGGGGAGGAGGGAGGGTTGTGAGGACTGATTCCTGCTGCTCCTGGAGAACACCTGTTACAGGTGAGTAACTACTCTTTCTCCAGGACCAAGCAGGAAGTCAGTCCTCACATATGGGTGACTCCCCAGCTCTGGGCTACCAAGGAACCCAGGCTGAACAAGAGAACTCCCTCTAGTCTCAGCAGCAAAGAAAGGCTTTTCAAGGACACAATCTCCACCGGTAGCCCAACAGAGGGCAGGAGTTGCCTAAACCTCAAAGAGATTCCGGAGTACTGCCTGGCCAAAAGCACTGTCCCTACGGGACTCCCTCTCCAGACAGTAATGGGCCGCAAAGGTCTGGCTTGAAGACCAAGTTGCAGCCCTGCAGATGTCTACCAAGGGCACAGAGCAGAGATGAGCCACTGAGGCACCATTGCCCTGACTCGGTGGGCCGTAACCCGACCCTGCAAAGGAAGGTCAGCCGCCTTGTAAGCCCAGGTGATACAGTCAGCCACCCAGATGGACAAGGTACGCTTGGACACAGCCAACCCCAACTTATTGGGGTCAAAGGAGACGAAGAGCTGGGTAGCCCTTCTATGCCCCTGCGTACAGTCAAGGTAGAAGGATAAGGCCCTCCTACAGTCCAGGGTATGCAGGACTGCTTCAGCCTGGCTTGCATGAGGCCTAGGGAAGAATGTTGGAAGAACCACCTCCTGATTGAGGTGGAAAGAGGAGACAACCTTTGGGAGGAACTTTGGATGAGTCCTGAGGACTACCCTGTTCCTATAAATCCTGGTGTAAGGCCTATCACAGACCAGTGCCTGAAGCTCACTCACTTGCCTAGCCGAGGTTAAGGCTATCAGGAAGAGTCTCTTCCAGGATAGGAAGCGTAGTGGACAAGTAGCCATTAGCTCAAAAGGTGGGCGAGTCAGTTGCTACAAGACCACATTCAACTCCCACTCAGGGGCAGGAGGACAGATAGGAGGCTTGAGCAAAAGCAAACCCCTGAGGAAGCGGGACACCAAGGGGTGACCTGACAAAGAATGTCCTTCCACCAGAGAGTGGTGAGCTGCTAGAGCAGAGAGGTGGACCCAAACAGAATTGGACTTAAGTCCCTGATTTGATAAGTGCAGTAAGTACTGAAGCACTACTGGTACAGTACAGGAGAAAGGATCCTCTGTACGTAGCTGACACCACACAGAAAACCTTTTCCATTTGAGAGCATAGATTTTCCTAGTGGACTGTTTCCTAGAGGCTAGGACAACCTCCTCAACTTCCTGAGTTGGCCCCAGGGAGCCAAAACTACCCTTGCAGCCTCCAGGCCATCAAATTGAGAGCTTTGAGATTGGGATGCAGAAGGGAACCCTGATCCTGTGAGAGACGGTCGGGTTGCAACCCCAGAGGTAGTGGGGGATCTACCGCCAGTTGAAGCAGAAGTGGAAACCAAGGCTGTCTCGGCCACCTGGGAGCCACCAGCAGGACCGAGGCCTTGTCCTGAAGAATCTTGAAGAGAGTCCGGGCCACCAAGGGCGTGGAAGGAAACGCATACAGGAGGCCCTGAGACCAGGGAATCAGAAAAGCATCCGCTGCTATCCTCAGAGGATGTGGTTGCCTGGAGCAGAACTTTGGCAGTTGCTTGTTCAGTGGGCTGGCAAAGAGATCTATCAAAGGGAGACCCCATTTCAGGAAGATCTTCTGAACTATTAAAGGATGCAGCTGCCACTCGTGTGGCTGCAGAATCCTGCTCAACCTGTCGGCCAGGCAATTTTCTTGGCCTGGAAGATACACAGCCCTGAGGAGCATGCTGTGCTTGAGGGCAAAGGAACAAAGATCTTGAGCCTCTCGACAGAGGAGTCTGGATCCAGTGCCGCCCTGTTTGTTCACATAAAACATGGCTACCTGGTTGTTTGTTTGAACCAGGACAGATTGATGAGCCAGGGCAGGAGAGAAAGCATTGAGGGCTAACCGAATAGCTCTGAGTTCGAGGAGATTGATCTGCTGTGCAGCCTCCCAAGGAGTCCACAGGCCCTGGGTGCACTTGCTCAGACAATGAGCTCCCCAGCCCTGCAGAGAGGCGTCTGTGGTCAGTACCACAGTGTAGCCAGGAATCTGAAAGGGCACCCCTTGCAGGAGATTCGGGGGGTGCAGCCACCAGGTGAGGGAGTCCAGAAATGGTCTGGACACCCTTATCCTGTCTCTGAGGCTGCCTGTGGCCTGTGACCACTGAGTCCGAAGGCACCACTGTGCAGGCCTCATATGGAGCCTGGCATTGGGGGTCACATGAACTGTCGAAGCCATGTGGCCAAGCAGCCTCAGGCAGAGTCTGGCGGAGACCAAGGACCTGCTGAGGAACTGATTTGCCAAAGATATCAACCTTTGGGCTCTGTCCCTTGGCAAGAATGCCTTTGCCAGGGTAGAATCCAGCCTTGCCCCTATGAATTCCAAGTTCTGGGAGGGGAGCAAAGTGGACTTTCCGAAGTTTATGACAAACCCCAGGCTTTGAAGAAGAGCAATAGTTCTGAGGGTGGCTTGTCTGGCCTCTTGGCATGTCTGACCCCTGATGAGCCAGTCGTTCAGATAGGGGAAGACAAAGATTCCCTGATTTCTCAGGTAGGCCGCACCACCGCCAGGCACTTTGTGAATACTCTGGGGGCGGAGGTGAGGCCAAAAGGCAGCACTCTGTACTGATAATGGTTTCCTCCCACAATGAACCTGAGGTACTTTCTGTGATCTGGATGAATGAGGATGTGAGTGTACGCATCCTTTAGATCTAAGAAGCATAGTCAATCTCCCTGCTGGAGGTAGGGCAGAAGTGTTCCAAGAGTAAGCATCTTGAACTTTTCCTTCTCCAGGAACTTGTTGAGGTTCCTGAGGTCCAGAATGGGCGAAGGCCACCTGTTCTCTTGGGCACCAGGAAATACCTGGAGTAGAATCCGTGACCTTGCAAGTGGGGAGGCACAGGCTCCACCGCCCTGTCCACCACCAGACCTTGAAGCTCTCGAAGGAGAAGGTCTGTGTGCAGGGGAGGCCTTGGAGGCTCCCCTGGAAAGTAAGGAGGAGGCAGTTGGTGAAAATGCAGAGCATAGCCCCTTTGGACTATGTCCAACACCCAACTGTCCCCGGTGATGAGGGGCCACTGGTGGACAAAGAGGGCGAGGCGACCTCCTGTGCAGGGTTGGGAGAGCAGGGAAGGAGAGGCTACGCTCAAGGAGTCAAAAAACCCCACCCTGCTGAGTGGTAGCAGGGGCCGAAGGCTTGGGAGTCCTCTGCCTACGGGGCCCATTACCCTGCCCCTTGGCTTGCTGACCCTGGGGGGCAGCTTGGGCAGCCTGATATTGAGGGTACTGTTTGTAGGCAGTGCCCTTCCTCGGGTAAAAGGGCTTTTTACCCGAGCCCTTCTTTTTATGAGAAGGGGCAGAGGTCTTCCTAGACAGCCTTGTCCGTGTAAGGTGCTCTGTTTCGAGCTGAGCGGCCTTCTCGGTCATGGGCTTGCCAAAAAGGTTTTCACCTCGGCAAGGGACATTGACCAACTTGTCCTGAACCCATGGCTCAAGGTCCGATGACTGCAGCCATGCCTGGCGTCGAGCCGCGATGCTGGCTGCCGCAACTCGGGCCGAAGCCTCGAAGCCATCGTAGGCGGCGCGGGACATGAACTTCGAGCAGTCCCGAATCCCCGAGGACAAGGGCTTGAATCTCTGCAAGGGTTCCCCGGAGAGTCCAGCAGAGAACCCGGACAACTCCTTGGCCAGGTCCCGCAAGTACATGCCCATGTACAGCTGGTATGACTGGACACGGCAAGCAAGCATCGAGCCCTGGAAGCACTTTCTACCGACGCCATCGAGGTTTCGGGCCTGCCTTCCAGGGGGCACCGCGGAGTGCATCTTCTGGCTCTTCAGACGATGCATGGCAGATTCCACAACCATAGAATGGTGTGGTAGCTGTGCCTTTTGAAAGCCAGGGCTCTTTCTGAGTCGATAGATCGAGTCGACTCACTTGCTGAGAACCGGCGCCGAGGCCGGTGCCTCCCACATACGAAAGAGGAGCCGTTCCAGCATCAGAGGAACCGGGACAGTAAAGGCCTCCTTCGGAGGAGAGTCATACTGCAGCGCCTCGAGCTCCTCAGCTCGAGGCTCTTCCTCGGGGTCCGCCGGAATAGCCAAGGGAGTGGCCATATCCCGGACAAACTCCGAGAACCGAGTATCCTCCGGAGGGGATCTACTCTGGGGCTCAGACTGCGGTGAGTCCGACGGGACGCACCGAGTCTTGAACATATCGGGAGACTCCTCGTCCTCCGTCTCCCAGGCGGACTCGTCTGAGGAGGAGTCAGGGTCCGACCCCACGGGGCCCTGGAGCACCCGCCCCAACGCTGGAGGCACCGGCATTGACGCCCTCGGTCCCGAATGGGAGGTCGAGAGAGACCGCGACCGAGGTCGACTTCGAGCCATGATGGACTCGAGTATAGGCTCGGTCTCCGGGGTCGACTTCGAAGTCGATGTCCTGGTGGTCGGGGCAGATGCGCCAGACAGGCTGGCCATCAGTGCCCGCTGCTGCTCCATGAAGGCAGACAGTCTGCTCTCCAAGGCTGTCATCCTGAGACTCAGCTTTGGAGACGCAGCAGCCACCGACTCGGGCCCCGGCGGCGCCAGGCCCGACGTCGGCTCTCTGGGTGGAGAGTCCTCGAGGACTACGGGGCTTACGTGTCCAGCAGACTCCGGCTCCACGCGAGGAACTTTTGCAGGCTTCTCTTGTTCCATGGGCCCGGGACGACGGTCAGGGGTCTTAGACCTGGCCCTCGAGGAGCCAGGGACCTCCTCCGATGATGCCCTCGTGAGCCGCTTCTTCCTCTTACATTCCTAGTTGGGGGACCCCCTGTCCAAGGGGCTTCGACGGCGCTCGGGATCGGAATCCCGAGATGTCAAGGCCTCAGACGAGGTCCGGGCCCGGCCGAAGGCTGAGTCCGAGAAAAGCCTTTCTTTTTGCTGCTGGCAACTTCGGAGTGCCTTGGAAGACATCTTCCCACATGGGCCGCACGACTTAGGGTCGTGATCAGGGCCGAGGCACCGAAGGCAGCAGTCGTGTGTGTCGGTGAGACACATTAATTTCTTACACCGATCACACTTTTTAAAACCACTGGAAGCCATCGGGGAAAAAAAAAGAGTCCCCGCGAGGTCAAAGGACCGGCCTTCCAGGGAAAAAGGAAAAAAAGGGCGCGAACGCCATCCACGAAGTGCAAAAACTGAAAAAGAAGAAGCGGGCTCGATAACGGCGTACCGAACCCAGCAGGAGGGGAACCGGCGTCGAACCGGGCGAAAAAAATAGCGATAATCGCCGAAAAAAATCTACTTTTAACCGGGAGGACAGAACACACGTCCGGTGGGCTTCTCGGAAAAAAAGAGACTGAGGTAAGATGGTACCTTTAGGCGGGAAGGGAACCGCGCATGCGTGCCTGCATTCCCAAAGGCTTTCATAGAAAGCTGGGGAAATGCTCCGCTGGGGCTTCATCGGCGCCGATGACACCCATATGTGAGGACTGACTTCCTGCTTGGTCCTGGAGAAAGATACTTACCAGGCAGATCTAGCAAAGGCAGCAGGGCTCCAAAGATCAATGCAAGCCGAGCTAGCAGCGAACCTCAATGACGGCGGCATATGTGGTAGCAGCAGCGATCTCAGTGGCTGGGTCCATGAAACAAAGATTTAAATCTTCCTTGGCCGCCCCAGATTGACTGCCCCAGGCTCCTTCTAAGCCACCCCTTCCTTTCCTCAGCCCTTTGAGGGGGACAAAGTCCTGCCCTCCCCCCCACCCCTCAAACAACAGCCATGTTCATAGGGCTGTCCAGGCCTGGCACCAAAATGTTTCACTGCTGCTTCTCTAGCATATGCAAATTTTTTTCCTGAAGTACACAGTCTGGGGTTGGGGTCCTGGTCCTGCTGTCATTACTTACAGTGCCCACTCTCGCCGTATAAACATCGTAGGTTAAGAGGCTGGGACACTACTACCTCATCTGCGTCTCTGAATACATCACGAGTCAAAGAGCTGCCTGTGAATAAAAGGGCACTAGGTCTGAGTGTATGGGAGTGCCAGGGAAGTAATTAGGCAACACCAATACATTCTTTTGTTAACTTAGAGATGAGTCATAGAGGTTTGTAAAGAAAGGGCAAGTCACACGGGCATGCTATTTAACTATTTATTGCATTTATTAAATGTGCTCTGCTTTCAAATTTCTAGAAATGCAACCTTAATGCTAGGTGATACAGCTCAGTAATCAGGAAGATGATCTCACCACCACTGACTTATTGGAGGGTCAATTCACACTAATTATGACACACATGGCTCCATTCCAGATTAGTTCATTCTTTCATGTAATCAGCAACAACCCAGCACTCTAGATTTAGCCTACCCTAAAAACATCTATAGTTTCTAGCCTGCTATGGCTTTCTTCTTCACTTGTTTCTCAACCATAGATTTTTCCCCCTCCTTTGCTTCTATACAGAAACACTTTGGTAAAAGCTAAACTTCTAATTTATGATAGAAACTAAGGAGCGATATTTAAAAGGCACCTAGATATTTGGTGTTTGCAGTTTTCGTCAGCATTATACACAGAGTGGGATTTAAATATCCCGGTCTACAGATAATGTTTGTTCAGCAGGGATGGTAGGTAGGGGGGTTCTGGGGGCAGGGCTGCCAAAACACATAGTTTATACATCTAGGCACTGATATTCAGCACATAGACTATGTGTTTGGTTTAGGCACCACAAAACCAGGTATAAACCTGGAGCCCTTAGCCAAATGCCTAGTCTAAACCAGTGGTTCTCAACCCAGTCCTCAGGACACACCTAGCCAGTCCGGTTTCCAGCATAACCGCAATTAATATGCATGAGAGAGATTTGCATGCATTGCCTCTTTTGTATGCAAATCTCATTAGCATAATCATTTTGGTTGTCCCGATATCCTGACTGGCCAAGTGTGTCCTGGAGGACTGGGTCGAGAACCCCTGGCCTAAATATATGGGCCTCTATTTTTGATACCCAGCTGATTAAAACTAGGCGTACACACAGGTGCCTATATTCAGCAGCACCAAGCAAAGGCTTAATACCACTGAATATTTGCATAAATTTAAATATCTTGTTTAGATGTCAATTTATGCCCCATTCTATGGAAAATTTGACTCCTAAATGTTCATAGTTCTAGTTCTTTGGGCAAGGGAAGCTGTTTGTAACTGTATAAATTGCTTTCTCCAGCTTAATGCACCCTGATTGTGCCATAAGAAAAATATTTTTACACTAGCTAGAAATAATATATATATATATATATATTGCAACATTCAGTTTAAATAATCACATTAAATTAGTATGAACAGGGCACCTTAACTTAAGGTTACACAGAGTATATAGAATCAAGAAACCACCAATCATTAACTCATTTGCCAAAGCTACAAGAATTATATATTTTCATGTTAAAGAAAGCTACTTGTGCATAATTTGGAAATAAAATAGAGTGAATTACCACCAGTACAGTAATGTTAATTGTAAAACTGGTGCGAATTCAACTTCTTTTGTGATGTTAAAGACAATGGGTTAAAATTGAACATAGAGGATAGCACTGTTTTAGGACTATTTGGATCCTGTCCACTTAACGTTAATATTTTGTGTCCATTCTGTTGCATATTAACATCTTTAAAACTGTATTAATGTGAATAGTGATAAGTAGAAACACCATGTAATGGAGAAGACCTACCATGATGCAAACTCAGGCCACTCTGAAATACAGTATATAGCCAGATGCAGCAGAACCTGTCACGCCACAATCGGCTATCCTTAGTCCAACATTTTAGGAGAATCATTCTCGAGTACCAGAGTTTGTGAAAGCAGTATGCATTTCTTTTTTTTTTTTTCATATTGAAAAAAGAAATGAACTGGTTGGAAAATAGTTTAAGGAATCAAACAAATGAAGTTGGGCACAGATGAGGAGAGGAGTGGTCTAGTGGTTAGGGCAGCAGCCTAGAGCCAGAAAGACCAGGGTTCAAATCCCACTGACACTCCTTGTGGCCTCAGGCAAGCCACTTAACCCTCATCCCACTGACACACCTTGTGGCCTCGGGCAAGCCACTTAACCCGCATCATCTCACGTAGATTGAGCCCCTTTGGGGGACACAAATACATACTGTAACCTGAATGCAACTTGCCTAGATCTTCTTCTGGAAAGGCAGGGTGACAACTAGGGCACAGTATTTTTAATTTTATGGTTGTTAGAGTTCTGATGACCTTTTATGTGTTGTGTGCGGCCTTGAATGCAGTTTGCATATGATAGTATAAAAGTGTTTTAAAATAAATGTGACCAGTTTTTTGCAGCTTTCGTATTTGAGAAAGCTGAGAGGAAGCACATTGTTTTTTTTGTAAACACACTTAATACAAAGCTCTTCTACTTTCTGAATGTCACAGGTATGGGATGCCTGCGCTTGTTCCCAGGATACAATAATATATTTCTGTTTCATGTAATTTAGATAAAGAACCATCAACATCCTTCTGAAGAAGCCCAAAACAGAATTTGCACATTAATTATTTCATTTAAGGGCTTATCTACTAAGTTGTGTTAGCTGTTAAAACAGTAGTTAATGCACGTCAGGGTAGAATGGGTCAGAGAATGGGTGGGAACTACCCTTTATAGTTAATTTTGGGGTAGCTGCTGTGCGTTATCTATTAACAGGTAAGACAATGTGGCACAGTTAAGGTTTCCTGAATAGAAATAGCTAAATACATTATGGATCTGTAATGCAATTATGTGAAGATGCCATTTCCTCTAACAGAATAGGAAGGCATTTGCAATGCCTTCCCCCCAGTTAATGCAGAGATTTAAATTTACTATACATTCATTTTGGTAATTAACACACAATAACTGCAACATACACACACTTTCTAACATAGGCTCTTCAATATTTAAAGACAGAAGTACTGTTGCAAAACACACTTTTTTTTGGTAAATTATTATTTTTTTTTCTATTGTGCCACCAAACCCAATCTATAACATCCAAGGGTCCATACATGTTTGGTTTCCAGTTACAGAAACTGTAACAGGCTTCTTCCTACAAGATAACCTAAAACCATTCAACATTTAACAATCTAAGAAATCAGAACCATGTTTTCTCTCCAGAACTCCTTCCATACCCCCCCCCCTTCAATTCAAAAAATGGGTCATCTAGGTCACCTTATAGCCATTCTTCTCATTTAAGGAGTATTGCTCCCCTAACGCACAATGATTTGTACTCCCCTTCTCCTGTCAACATCTGCCCAAGTCTCTCCACCTTCTAAATTCTTTATAATGTTTGGGGAAAACGCTTATTGAAACATATTGGGGTATGAAACCATCTCTTCTTCACCCCCCCCCCCCTTTCTCCTGACTTCACTTTCTCACAAAGTCAGTATCCACTTGATCATTTAACATAATATAAGCTATGCCATACTGGGTCAGACCAAAGGTCCATCAAACCCAATATCCTGTTTCCAAGTGGCCAATCCAGGTCACAAGTACCAGTAAAAGCAGACCAATTCTATATTGCTTATCTTGGGGGCAAATAGGGGATTTCCCCCAGTCCGCTTTAATAGTTTATGGACTTTTCTTTCAAGAAATTGTCTAAACCTCTTTTAAACCCAGCTACACTAACAGCTTTTATTACATTTATTTACTTACATTCTCTGGCAATGTAATCTAGAGCTACATTGTAAGTTCATTGTGTGGGTTAGGCATCTCTTTAATCTGCTCCTTCAGATCCGGAAGCAAAACAAAGCCCTCAAAAGTACACATCCCACCTGCTCTTGTTCTATTCGCACCCAAGATTTCACCCGAGCTCTGCCTCATCACTCCCAAATTCTCCAACTGTGCCACATAATACCCCTCCAGATTTGGGATTCCCTATCTACCCCTCCCTCTTGGACCTATATAAAATCACTCCAACTACCAGAGGCCGTTGCCTCCTCCAAATAAAAATGACATTTTCCTCAGAAATTCTCTCAAACTCCTTTTCAGAACCTTCACTAGTGGTATTTGAAACAAACACTATAACTTGGGAAGTACATTCATCTTCATGCTGGCCATTCTACCCACCAGAATAAGCCAAAATCTTTTGCTAACCCAAAGTCTCACAATTATACTTAAATAGCTAGTCTTCCTCTGAAGTCCCTAACCATCTTAAGGACTTTGCAACCCATCTGAAAGTCAACCCCTCCCTTATAGGCCATTCTTCCCCCTCTGATAAGCTAAACAGAAGTGATCTTCCTTTTTAAAACCCACCACATCCCTGTAGGCTTGGGATGTAACTATACCGGGCTATACTTTATTCAGGAAGGACAGGGTAGAAATAAGGGGAGGAGTGGCACTACATGTAAAAAAATAATATTAAAGCTATAGGATTACAGGACTTAAAAGGGAGAGAGGGGACACTGTGGGTTAAACTAGAAAAAGAGGGAAAGGGAAATCAATTTGCATTGGTATGATGTACAGATCTCCCTCACAGGGAAAAGAAGTGGATGTAGATTTAATTATAGACATACGCAGTATTGCCATGAAAGGAGAAGTGCTACTGAAGGCGATTTCAATATGCTGGCTGTTGATTTGCATATTTCTGCTGTGGTGTCATCTAGGAGTAAGGAGATCCTAGATTCTCTACAGGGAGAACTATTCCAGCAACTGGTAACAGATCCCACACATGAAGGGGCCATACTGGATTTGGTGCTTACCAATGGGGAAAGTGTTTCTGATGCCATAGTGGAAGATCTTGCATCTAGTGATCACTAGATGGTGTGGTTCAGTATTAGGACTAGGGATGATAAAATCCATTCAAAAGAGAGGGTTCTTAGACTTTAGAAAAACTAACTTTGCCAAGATGGGACAATACCTCAAGAAGTCATTAGCGGGATGGGAACAGCTGGGGGATGTAGAAAACCAATGGGTGAAACTAAAAGAGGATATTTTAAGGGCAACAAACCTTTTTGTTAGAAAGATAAATAAATGTAAAAGGAAAAGGAGGCCACTATGATTCTCAAAAGAAGTAGCCGAAAAGGTGGAGAGAGAGAGGGTGCCTTCATAAAATACAAGAGATCATAGAGAGAGGAAGACTAGCATCAATATTTGGAAGAACTTAGAAAAGCTAGAAAAGTAGTCAGGAAAGCAAAGATACAAAAAGAAGAAATAGCCAGTGCAATAAAATGTTGGAAACAGGTTACTGGTCTTGATGGACTTTGGTCTGACCCAGCATGGCATATCTTATGTTCTTTTGGGAGGCGACAAAGGGTACAAGTAAATGGAGCTCACTCTGAGAAGGATGTTACCAGTGGTGTGCCGTAGTGATCTGTCCTTGGTCAGATTCTTTTTAACATCTTTGTTAGTGACATTGTGGAAGGGCTACCAGGAAGGTTTGCCTCTTTGCAGATAATACAAAAATCTGCAATAGAGTACACTCACAAAGAAGTAGATGAAAAGGGATATCGGTAAGCTTGAAGAATGGGCAGGAATTTGGCAACTAAGATTAAATGCTAAAAAAGCAGGGTCATGCATATGGGCAGCAAAATCCAAGGGAGCAGTAGGGGGGGGGGGGAGGCAAAGTACTTCTGTCCATGAAAGAAGAGCAGAACCTGGGCGTGATTGCTTCTGATGATCAAAGTGGCTAAACAGGTAGAAAAGGCAGCGGCAAAAGCCAGAGGATGCTTGGGTGCATAGGGAAAGGAATGACCAGCAAAAAAAAAAAAGGGAGGTGATTATGCCTCTGTATAAGTATTGTATGCAATTCTGGAGACCACATCTTCAAAAAGATATAAACAGAATAGAGTCGGTGCAGAGGGTGGCTATTAAAATAGTTAGTGGGCTTCATTATAAAGCATATGGGGACAAAGATCTTAGCATGTATACGTTAGAGGGAAGGCGGGATAGAGGAGATATGATAGAGATGTTATATATCTCCGTGGCATAAATGCACAAGAGGAGAATCTCTTGATGGAACACAAGCTCTGCTACAAAAGGACATAGGATGAGGATGAGGGTGAAAGGGGATAGCCTCCTGCCCTGAGGCCTGGTACCATCTTAAGACCTATGGTGCCATTTTATGAGTACCAAGCACCTAATTGAATTATGAGCAGATCAGACTGCCCATAAGGAAAACAAATTTACTGAAAAGAATAGCCTCCTGCCCCGAGGTCTGGTACCACCTGATCTAGATTGAATTAGACAGACCACCTTGGTCTTCCAATTTTAATTAATTTTCGAATTGTAATTTCACACATTTACTAAATTTGCTTTCATCCCTCTCCTTTATCTTTGATAGATTCTCACCCTTCTACACAGCCACTTCTTAAAGATGGATTTTTTTTTTACCACCTTGTCTCCCAGCTGCCCCCCATCCCTTGATCTTTCTCCCACCATTCCTCAATCATTTCCTCTGCTTTCCTCTCTCTCTTCTTATGCTCCATATCATATTTTCTTATCAACACTCCTTAACCTTCTTCCCTCATATCAACATCTTCAAACCCCCCTCCTTTTCACCCTCTACCTTCCCCATTTCTTCTCCCATCTTGTCTTCCTCCCTGTATTCAGCTCTTGAACTTCACCTTTTTCTTCCTCTCATTCTTCCCTCTCCTTTCTCTCTGATAGAACCTCAACCTCATTTCTGCAATGCCATGTCCTCACACTCTTCTGCTCCTTCTCCTATCACCTGGAGACATTAATCCCAACCCTGACTTCCCTAGACTTCTCTCACTCCTATGACAGTTCTTTACTCATTTCAATCTCATTCATATTCCTCTCCTATGCACCTCTCACTTTCTCATGTGCCTTACGGAATGCACATTCCATATCTAATAAACTCTCCATTACTCACAATCTCTTCATCTCTAATGCTTTCTATCTTCTTGTTCTTACTGAGACCTGGCTCCTCCCTGACACTGCTTTAGTCGCTGTCCTCTGTCACGGTGGCTACCAATTCTCCCACACTCCTTGTGCCACTGGCCATGGTGGTGGTGTTGGGTTTCTGCTTTCTCCTTTGTCAATTTCAACCTCTCCTTCTACCTCAATCTCACTCCTTTTCCTCCTATGAAGTCCATTCCATCTGCCTTTTTAATCCCTTACCTCTCAGATTTATAGACCCCCTGACAAGTCCACCTCTACCTTTCTCATCGACTGACTCATGGTTTTCCTTATTTCTGGATTCTTCTTCCTCGTCCCTTGTTCTTGGTGACTAATATTCATGTTGATAACCATTCTGACCCCTATGCTGCTAAGCTCTTTTCCCTTACCACCTCATTCAACCTCCAGTTTTGTTCTTCTGCCCCCACTCATCAGCACAGTCACCGCCTTGAACTTGTTTTCTTCTCCAATTGTTTATCCTCTAATTTCCGTACCTCAGTTCTTCCCTTATCTGACCATTACTTGCTAAGTTTCACTCTTCATCTGTCCCCATTTCAGTCTCACCCAGTCTCCTCCTACCTATTTAAGAATCTTCATGCTATCGATCCATTGACTCTCTCCACTATTGTCTCATCACCTCTTTCCTCCACCTTGTCTTCTAAGTCTGTTGATGAGGCTATAGTTTCCTATAATACTGCTCTCTCTTCTGCTCTGGATGCTCTTACCCTGCCCATGCCACATCCTGTGAGACGCACTATACCTCAGCCCTGGCTGTCTTCAACTATCCGCTATCTACGCTCCTGTGCCCACTCAGCTGAGCGCATTTGGCTCAAATCCCGCTTTCTTTCTGACTTCAAATTCAAGTTGCCTCCTTCCAGTCAGCCATAGCACTTGCCAAGCAAAACTACTACGTCTATCTAACTCTTGCCTCTGACCCCCTCTGTCTTTTCTCAACTCTCCTCAAAGTGCTTCCGCCTCCGACCCCTCCTCCTCTTTCTGCCAAAGCTCTAGCAGACTATTTCCATGACAAAGTCCACAAGAATACACTCCAATTTTCTACTAGATCGACTTCATCCCCTCTTCAGTACCAACTTTTCCTCTCAATCTGTTACCCTTTCATCCTTTTCTAAGATCTTCGAAGAGGAAACCTTTCTTTCTTCCTCCTCTAAAGTTACTGCCTGTACTTCTGATCCTATCGCTACTCATCTCCTTAACTCCATCTCCTCCTCTGTCATCCTTTCCATCTCACATATTCTCAACCTATCTCTCCACTGCAACTATGCCTGCAGCCTTTAAGCATGGTGTGGTCACACCTCTCCTCAAGAAACCTTCACTTCACCCTACTTGTCCTAATTATCGTCCCATCTCCCTACTTTCTTTCATTTCCAAAATGTCTTGGATGTACAGTTTTTGCTACTGCTTTGAATTTCTCTCCTCTCTTGCGCTGCTAGATCCATTTCAATCTGGCTTTCATCCCTTACACTCCGAGACAACTCTTGCCAAAGTCTCCAGTGACTTGTTCCTGGCTAAATCCAAAAGCCTTTATTAAGCCTTCATTTTTTTTAACCTTTCTGCTGCTTTTGACACTGCTGACCACCACCTTCTCCTCGACACACTGTCCTCACTTGGTTTTAGGGACTCTGTCCTGTCCTGGTTCTCTTCTTATCTCTTCCATTGCTCTTTCAGTGTTTGTTCCGGTGGTTCCTCCTCTACTGCTATCCTACTCTCAGTTGGTGCACGCCAAGGGTCTGTTCTGAGTCCTCTCCTTTTCTCTCTCTATACCCAGTCCCTTGGTGCTCTAATCTCCTCCCATGATTTTAAGTATCACTTTTATGCTGATAATGCTCAGATCTATATACACATGATATTTCTCTGACACTCCAGGCCCTCATTGCTGCCTGCCTTTCTGACATTGCTGCCTGAATGTCTCAATGCCATTTGAAATTGAACATAGCCCAAACAAAACTTATTATCCCCCAAACCCTTCTCCCCACTTCCTCCTTTCTTTATCTCTGTAGATAACACTCTTCTACTTCTTAATTCCTCAGCCCACAACCTTGGGATCATCTTTCCTCATAGGGGTATCCTTCCATCCCCTTTACCATTTTGGTGGCTTCTCATCAGTACTTTTTATAATTCTGCTAAATCCTTTCTAAGATATGACAACCAGATTTCATAAAATATTAAAAGGTGCAGTCACACCATGGAATGATACAGAGGCATAAATATCCTTGGTTTTATTCAATGTGCTATCCACAGTGACACCTAAATCTTTTTCCTGGGTGGTGGTTCCTAATGTGGAACCTTGCATTGTGTAACTACAGTTTGGGTTGTTCTTTCCTAGGTGCATAACTTTGCACTTGTCCACATTAACTTCCATCTACCATTTGAATGTCCAGTCTTCCAATTTATCAAGGTCCTCTTGCAATTTTTCACAGTCCTCTTGCATTAACAACTTTGAATAATTTTGTATCATCTGCAAATTTGATTACCTCACTCGTTATTCCCATCTCCAGGACATTTATGAATAATGTTAAAAAGCAGTGGGCCCAGCACAGATCCCTGGGGTACTTCACTATAAACCGTTCTCCATTGGGAAAATTGGTCATTTAGCTCTACCCACTGCTTTCTATCTTTTAGCCAGTTCCTGATGCACAATAGGAACACTGCCTCCTATCCCATGATTTTTTAATTTTGCCAAGAATCTCTCGAGGGATCTTGTCAAAGGCGTTCTGAAAACCCAGATACACTATATCAACCAGCTCACCTTTGTCCACCTGTTTATTCACACCTTCAAAAATAATATAAAAGATTAGTAAGACAAGACTTTCCTTGGCTAAATCCAGGTTGGCTTTCTCCCATTAAACTATGACTATCTTACATGTTCAGTAATTTTGTTCTTTATAATGGTTTCTAACATTTTGTCCAGTACCGATGTCAAGCTCACCAGTCCGTAGTTTCCCGGATCACCTCGGAACCCTGTTTAAAAATTGACATTTCATTGGCCATTCTCCAATATTCAGGTACTATAGATGATTTTAATGATAGTTCACAGATTACTAACAATAGGTCTGCAATCTCAGATTTCAGTTCTTTTAGCACCCTCAGATGTATACCATCCAGTCCAGGTGATTTACTACTCTTCAGCTTATCAAATACTTGTAATACATCGTCCCAGTTTATTAATATTTATTTCAATTGCTCTGATATATCACCTTTAAATACCATTCCAGGCATGGGTAACTTCCCTATATCTTCAATAGCAACTAGTGCAGCAATGCTGAAAGAGTTGAGAGGGAGAAGGTGCAGAGGCAAATTGGTGCCCATCACATGCCTGCCCTTAATCAAACTTCCCAGATCCTTCACTTCCTCCTCTGCTATGGCTTTTCTCACTGCCTGATCCAGTCTTTCAGCACATTTATGCTTGCCAGGAAAGCTCTGTGCCTGCCCATGGCAGAATTCATTT
The DNA here is from genome assembly GCA_033557465.1 of Ichthyophis bannanicus. Lineage (NCBI taxonomy): Eukaryota > Metazoa > Chordata > Amphibia > Gymnophiona > Ichthyophiidae > Ichthyophis > Ichthyophis bannanicus. The sequence continues at coordinate 107,841,160 of CM066049.1, read as the reverse complement.
TTCCTTCAGCTTACTTGTTTCTGGACTGTCCCCGGTTGTTTGGCTCTTCTCTAGCTTGATGTTTCATGTTGCCCATGGTCTTAATTGCAGTGGTGTACCAACGTCTTGCTGCTTTTGTGCTGTAATGGCTTCCTGCTGCTCTCCCACAGTTTAGAGCACTTCTGGTCATCAGCTCCCAACTACTGTCACTACCCACATTTGTCCTGCCTAAATAGTCACTCTGTGCCCCCTACTGCATTCCCTGAAAAGCTGAAGGACTACTTTTATTTCCCCTCCTGTGGGAAATTCAAATTCCTTCTCTGCTTTACTATTGGTTCTTCAGCCTGGGCCTCAATCAGGCTTGGGAAGGGGGGCAATATGAGAGAAAGAGAGACTGGGTGATGGCTGGGGGGACAGAGATAGAGACTGGATGATGGTGTGGAGGGCTCGAGAAAGAGAAAGTAGTTAGACAGGGTGCAGGGGCTATGAAGTTGGGTTTTTTTTGGGGGGGGGGGAAGGAGGGTTCACGCATTACCAGGCCATAGTGATATGTAAAGCAGAAAATAAAGTTGTCTCAGGTGCAGTTGACAACATACTCACTAGAGGCAGCAGCAAAGGGTCGCTGTCTTTGTTGGCAGTGTATAATGGCACATTAAGGGCTTGATTTATTAAGCTTTCTTTTCCATTAGAAAATGGGAAAATCAGGAGCTGGGATACACATTTGTGGTGGGCACTATGACTGAGGTCTCCTAGTTGCTGTTATTGTTAAGTGCCGTCTAGTCTGTCAACTTATGGTGACCTTCTGGATAGCTGTCCTAAACTGTGTTCGATCTTCAGTCAGGAGGCTCATGATAGTGACATCCATAGCTGCTATTACTTAATCAATCCATCTCTTTGATGGCATTCCTTTTTTGCACTGACCTTCATCCTAGCCAACATGAAGTCTTTCTCTAATGATCTCTCTTTGCATGATGTGTCCAAAGAATGAAAGTCTAAGTCTTGGCATCTGAGCTTCTAAAGAGAGCTTTGGTTTGATCGCCTCTAGTACTGTTTGTTCTTCAGGCAGTCCTTGGTATGAACAGTATTCTTCACCAACACCATAATTCAAAGGCATCGATTTTCTTCGTATCTTTCACTGTCCAACCTCCGCATCCATAAGATTTTATTGAAAATACCATGGCTTGGACAAGTCAAATCTTTGTATGGAGAGAGACATCTCTGCTCTTGAAAATCTTGTCTAGGTCCTTCATAGCTATTCTGCCAACAGCAATGTGTCATCAGATTTCTTGACTGCTTGTTGTTTGTTTAGTGATCAAAGCAGGTTAGAGTTGTCCACTATTTCAATTTCTTCTAAATTAACAATGAACTTATTAATTTTGCTGGTTGTCAGGATCTCTGTTTTCTTAACGCTAAGGTGCAGGTTCATTTTAAGATTATGGTCCTTGATCTTGAAAAGCAAACGTTTCAGATGATCTTCACTTTCAGCCAGTATTGTGGTGTTATTAGCATAGTGAAGGTTGTTGACAAGTCTTGCACCAATCTTCACACCTCGGTTGTTTTCATACAGTCCAGCTTCTGATGATTTGGTCTGCATATAAACAAGTAGGGGGAAAGTATGCAACCTTGTCTTATAGCTTTGCTGATTTTAAACCATTGCTTCTCCTTGTTCCATTCAAACTGTTGCTTTTTGATCAATGTAATGGTTGTGCAAGAGAACTATCAGGTGTTCTGGTATATCCATGCTTCTTAATATGGCCCAGAGTTTTTCATGGTTTACACAGTCAAAAGCCTTGCTGTAGTCAATAGAACACACATATAAATATCCTTTTGGTATTCTTGTCTTTTTAAGGATCCATCTCACATCCGCAACATTGTCTCGCATTCCTTGCCCTTTCCTGAATCCTGCTTGTACTTCAGGCAGATCTCATTCCAGGTATGGTTGTAGTCTCTGCTGGATGATTTTGAGTAGAATCTTGCTGGCATGTGAGGATCAGAGAAACTGTGCAATCATTTCCACAGTCAGTCTCTGCAGTTCTGGTATAAAAACACAGATCGTTTCCAGTCAGTTGGCCAGGGTGTTGTCTTCCAAATTTCCTGGCAGAGCCTTGTAAGCATGGTAACAGCTTCATCTGATTGCTGAAATACTTCAATGGGAATGCCATCAATACCAGATGCTTTGTTCTTTGATAATGCTTTCAATGCTGTTTCATCATCAATGGTTCCTGATCATAAGGTATAGGTTGAAAAAGCTGTTGGGCCACTTGATCTTTATGGGATGACAACTATATTCTTTCCACCTTTTCTTGATCTTCATAGCATCATTCAACATGGATCCTTGAGCATCTTGTAGCATTCCAATTTGAGGCTGGAATTTTTTCTTTAACTCTCGTAGCTTTAGGAAAGCCAATCTTGTTCTTCCTCTAATAATTTGATTCTATTTATTATTTAAATCTTTGAGTATACCAATACATTCAAGAAAATGAATGAGGAAAAATTGGCAAAGGAAATAGTGATAAACACCATACAAAAAAGGAAATACAGCATTAGCCATAATTAGCCCACAATTATTGAAAAAGAAAGAGGCATTAACTTGAAAAAGAAAATCATTACATAGCAGTGTGAGACTTATGCATCAGCCGTATGGGAGGCAAGAACCACCATAGAATCCTCCCTAGCCACAAGAAACTCCAGTAGCTGATTTTTATTTATTTATTTAACGTTTTTCTATACCGCACTATTCTGCATCAGCGCGGTTTACAAGGAACAAGTTTGTACAATGTGGAACAGCCATACATTGAACTTACATAAAACAGGGAATTAAACATGGATAACAGGTGAACTTTATACATAATATACAAAAGGGGAATTTAAACATGGATGACAGGTGAACTTTATACATTATATACAAAAGGGGATTGCATCATAGATGAGTTTATGATACAGGCACTAAAGGGGATGGTTGGATGAGGTGGAGAGTTATCATAGGAGATTGGTTAGGCGGCGTTGGATTGAGAGACTGTAGGGTCATGTGATACAGTCTAGGTGATGCTGTCGGAGTTATAAAAGTGTTGTATAAATAGGTGCTGTTTGAGGGCTTTTCTGAACTGGGGGAGGAGGTTGTTTATGGTCCGGATTTCTGTTGGGAGGGAGTTCCAGCATGAGGGGGCAAACAAGGCAAAGGCACGCTTTCTAGTGGATTTGTTGCATTTTGTGATGGCTTTTGGAAGGAGGATGGTATTGCAGGATGTGGCTCTTCTTACTCTGTTGTCTGGTGTAGGTTGAATCAGATCTGACAGGGTAGTTGCTGTGATACAGTTGAATGCTTTGAAGGTCATGGTTAGGATCTTGAATGTGATCCTGTATTGGACAGGGAGCCAGTGAAGGCTCTTAAGAATAGGGGTGATATGGTCTCTGCGAGATGCTCCATAGAGGGTTCTAGCTGCGGTGTTCATCGCAAGCTGCAAGGGGGTTTATCGAGCTCTTTGGGAGGCCAAGTAGGATGGAATTGGCGTAATCGAAGTGGGGCATAATTATGGCCTGATGAGGCTCAAAAAACAAATATAACTTCTCTTTGTAGGAAGCATGACATCTAGTGGGAAATTTCAACAAAAAGGACCCACCAAGGGATAAGACCCTGGGTTTAATCCGCAGGAATTTCTTCCTCCTCAGCTGGGTATCCCTAGCAAGATTGGGGAAAATGTGAACATAAGAGCCCAAAAACTGCTCACTGAAATTTCTAAAATATGAACGAATTAATGATTTGTCAGATTCAAGAGTCAGAGTAACAAGAAGAGTGGTGTGGACCGTAACTAGCTCCAGAGAACTGTCCAAAAACCCAGTAAGGTCTCCGGGTTCTACAGGAGCTTCCCCAGCAGTTCCCTGGTTACCCTGGCCCACAGCAAGGTACTGAGCCCTAGTCAGAGGTGGTAGGTCATCCTGAGAGATCTTCAAGACCTCCTGGACAAATCATCTACGAACCATCTCCATGGGCAACTGTAATGGAGATCTAGGAAAGTTAATTAGTCTCAAATTGTTCTTCCGGACTTGATTCTCAAGGTATTCCAGTCTCCTAGAAGACACATTCCTTTTCCTTAATGTGGGCACCATGCAAACCATGGAGCTGTTCAAGATCTCCTTCCAACCGCACCAACTTCCCCTCCTGCTCCTTCTGTACTCTGGAACATTCTTGGATATGCACACATAGGGACTCTATCTCAGTACTTACAAAAGTCAAAATAGCCACAAGAGAAGAATTCATGGTGGAAATAGCATCCCACAGCACCTCCAATGTAACTTTCTGGGGCTTCACCAACACATCAGCACTACCGATGGACACCAATGTACAGCCAGCCTGAGGTGGGCTATCCTCCAAAGAAGAAACAGCCTCCATTCTCACTTCTACTCCAGACGGTGAAATCAAGTGAGCAGAACCAGCCATGGAGCCCTCTTCACTCCCCCTTACCGGCGTGCTAGTTTTCACGCCATCAGGAAGCACTCCCGAAGCCGCTGCAACACTTCTGGGGCATGGCGGGGGGGGGGGGGGGCCGGCGGCGCAGGGGAAAGCAGTACCCCTGATGTGCTCAGGTCCAGAGCAGATGCCAGACCCACCGAAGATGCCGCTCCAACTCCCAGGACCGCAAATCCACACATTGGAAGCGTTTTCTGCCCGACGGAGCCGGTAAGAGCCTCACCCGAGGGTAGGGAAGCTTGCTTGTGTGCGTTTCTGTCACCCCATTCCAACCCCCAAAGGTGCAAGACCGCCAAGAACAGAATGCCTCTGAAGGGGCCAGCTTACCTGGAGTTAATCACCACTGCCATCTTGCTTCTCTCTCCCTCTATTTATTTGCATGCGTCATTGTAATACTTCTTGTTTCGTCTTGCTGCATGTTGGAAATCTGTTGAGTTCTGCGATTGCCTCTCCTTCTCCTCTGGCTTTATATTCTCTGTGTTTCTGGGCAATTTTCAGAGTTTCTTCGGTCATCCTTTTTGGCTGTTTTTGCTTTTTCACTTTTTGTAGACACTTCTCACTTTCTTTGAGCACAACGTTTTTGATGTCATCTCATAAATCTTCTGGTGCTCTTAACATTTATATCTAAAGCAGCAAATCGATTTTGCATTCTGTCTTTAAATTCCAGTAGTATAATCTCAAAGTCATATTTTGCTACTTTCAGTGGCTTGCTCTTTTTCAGCTTTAGCTTGCATACTAGTAGTTGGTGATCTCTACCAGTCAGCTCCAGATTGTCTTTGGAAAAGTTCAATATCAACAATGTTGACTTCCACAGATGTCAATTTGATTTTTGTACAATTCATTGTGTGAAGTCCATGTGTACAGTCACTGCTTGTGTTGCCGGAAGAAGGTGTTTGAGATAAAAAGATTGTTGGTCTTGCAGAATTCTCAGTCTTTCTCCAGTTTCATTTCTGTTGCCAAGTCCATATTTACCAACCATTTTTCCTCTTTTGTTGCCAACTTTTGCGTTCCAGTCACCCATGATTATCAGGATATCCTGTTTGCATATTCAATCAATTTCAGATTGTACTTGTTCATAAACATTATCCACTTCTTTTCTGCAGCTGTTGTTGGGGCATATACCTGAATATAGTTGTGTTGATGGGCATTACCCATAGACAAATAGAAATTAAGCATTCAGTACCTTGCATTGTATTTCATTACAGTTCTTGAAAGTTTCTTCCGCGTTATAAATACACCACCATCTCTTCTTTGTCTTTCTTTTCCAGCATAGTATACCATGTGATCATCAGATGCAAAGTGCCTGATGCTAGTCCATTTGAGTTCACTGACACCCAACAGATTGAGTTGTACACCACCCATTTTATTTTTGACTACCTCCAACTTCCCTTGGTTCATGCCTCATATGTTCAATGTCCCAATATGTAAGATATCTTTTCAGCTTCTCTCATGTCATGTGCAGCTACATCAGCAATCAGATGTCCCAAGGGCTTAGATCCAACCATATCATAAATGCTGGCTTTACTCTGAAAAGTCCTCAGCTCATCCCCAATAACCCGTTTAGTGCCTTCCGACCTGCGGATCTTATTTTCCAGCACCATCCATTGGTTTTTGTGGCAAGATACAGAAGTAAATTGCCAGACCTCTTTTCTGTGACAATGGCAATAACACTAGCATTACGTACACAGAAGTGTGATCCTCTGCCACTAACACCATTCCATTCTGCTGCTGCTGCCCAGATGGGTGGCTTGTCTTAGTCTGGCACCTCAGCTGAAACCTGTCCATCTTGGGAGACCCTGCAAGTAGTTACATTACTGATGGTTTAGCTCTCAGCATCACTGATGCACACAAACCCTCAGAGCACGACAAGCTGCAGATTCCAATAAAATGTATCAAGGCCTGGTCTAGAGTATGGCCTGTGCATCTGTGAAAAAAAGTATAATCTTCCATTTTTTAATTCAGCATTCTCCAGCCATCCACAGACTCATGATCCTCTTTAGCCTAGGCCCTTTGTTTACCCCTCCCTTCACTCCCACCCATAGACGTATCCAGTTGCGGGTTTATGGGCAATTTAAAGTTCCTTACCCATCACTAATGTTGAAGTAACAATCATCCCTTCATTACCCCCCTCAGCTGCTTCAAAAAAATCTTCCTTGCTGTGCATTTGGGTGTGATGCCCACCATGCTTATATCCTCATCCCTGACCTCCACATACAGAATTAGATATCTCCCCATTATATAGTTAACCACTTCTGTACTTCCAATTTAAAATTCTTTGAAATCAACACTCCCACTCCCCCTTCTAAGTGGCTGCATTGAATTGGTTGGCCAAAAATACAAGCAAGTAATGCTTACTACTGAACATATAGGGCCTGATTTTGAACTGGGTGGTACTATGTGCCATGTCGGCACAAAACCACCCCCCTTCCGCCTAACCTGGATTTTCAATGCCAGGGTCTTATGTGGCACCAGCAATGAAAATCCACGTCTCGCCGCACAACCTGGAAGCTGCAGGAGCTACCCGCTTAGCCCCTGTGCCTGAAAGATAGACAAGGCTTTTCCTCGCCTATCTTTAAGGCACAGAGGGCTAAGCGCATGGTATCGAAAATCAGTGCTACCCAGTTAGTCCTTTCTTCCACCCCCCCCCCCGAATGCCCCTAACATGCCCCGATGCCAACCACATAGTATTTGAGCACATTAGGGACATAGCCAGGATTTTCAAAGGGCAATGCCCATATAGGTGCCCTTCCAAAATCCCAGATAAGGCATTTACATGGGTAACTAGGGCAGTTACCCATGTAAATGCCTTCAAAAATCAGGCCCATACTTCTCAACCTGTTTCAAGTGAGTTTCTTGAATTATAAGAATATCTCCCCGTCAACCTTTGTGCATCTCTGAATTGCACAAAGCACCAGTATGTAAACCTTTAACATTCAAGGTTAAGGACCCTGTTTCCCATATCAACCAAACTCCCCTCTCCCTCCCAAGAGCCACTGTCTCTCAACCCTCCCCACTCTATCTTCTAGAAATCACCCCATGCCATTCCCAGGACGACGATATCCATCCAACCCCCAACAGTTACTCTATTACTTAAACACCTAACCCTGCATGCTTGCAACACACAAACCTCACATCCCCCTCACACCCTGCCCCACATTCATTCCTATCCTCCCACCTCACCCCACACAAGCCTCTCTCCAATCATTCACCACCATATTCCTGCTTTCAAAAAGAGAAAAATAGTTCCTTTCGATCAAATAGAAAACAAAAATCCACTTCCAACAGACCACCTCAGACATCAGTTTGAATCAATTTTCTCAGATATCTCCATCCACAATATCCCCTTAGCCAACTTTGCTGCTGCTTGAATCTTTGCTTCCTCCCGATTGCTGTTTGTGTGCCTTCAGGCTCTTTTCCACCAATTGGTCTTATTTTCTTTAAATGTAGAGACTGCTTCCTCCACAGACCTGTTTTTGTGATCCCCATTTTAGTTAAAGTCAATCCAAAAGGAACTAGCCAGAGTTAGCTTACATTCTCTCTGTAGGTAGTGTCGTTTCACAAAAGTTTCTATACCTCTGCCGTTTTTGCCCTTCTCATTCAATAGTCTTTAAGGCTCTTACCCTTAATACCTCTCTCTTCCAGGATAGCTTTAACACATATGCAATTCCAGAAACTTAAGTCAACTGCCTAAGACCCAAATGTTGATTAGTACATAATTCTGTTACCTTTATAATTCTGTTATGTTAATTGTACATAATTCTGTTTCCTTTATAACATCATGACCTGTTCTTGTACAAAGATTCTGTTGCCGTGACCATGTTGTGCTTTGTTCCTTGTACTGTACAACAGAGTGCAAGTTGATGCCCTGCCATGTTGTTGCTGTTCTATGTAAACCGCTCTTATTAGTAGAAGAGCAGTATAAATATAAGCTTAAATAAATAAATGCAATCTGCTCCTTAACTTCATGCACACATAGAACAATATTCCTGGGGACATTAAGTTTCTGACTGTTTCCCCAATGCCCCATGTGCCCGGTCCAACTTAACTTCTAGGTCCATGAGGGGGAACTCATCAATGGCCAGAACCACTTTGCAAACTGATCACCACCGCCTGTCTCAAGTTATTCTGGTGCATCCTGATCTCCAGAGCTTCCAACTTTCTAAGATTAGTTTTTATGCTCTGCCAGATCTTGGACCTTTTCTTTTAGCATTCCCAATTCCTCTTTGTGCTCTGCCACTTGACCTCCTATCTTTTCCATGTTCTGGTTTAAGTCTGATATCTTAGTGCACTGCTCCGCTATCATCCTTTAACTCCTTAAATCATGTGTGCAGCTCCTCCTGGAACCCTGCCATATGCACCTCTCCTGACCCAAAGACTTTCCACCCTTGCATTTCCTTCAATTGGGTCTCAGCGCTGTATCCCGCCAGTGCCATCTTGGCTGCCCCTTGGATTCTGCTCCTGTACAAGGTAAATACCAAATCATTTAAGCCCACTTGCTTTGCTCCTCATAGTTGACATCTACCAAAACCACATGCTTGCAGCTATTAGGGGTAGCCTCTTCTCTTGTGATGCAGTGCCTCAAAAACCTGTTTACCTTATTATTGCTTAGGCAGGGCCGGCATAACCATTAGGCAAACTAGGCGGTTGCTTAGGGAAACAGTTTCTGAGGGGAGGGGTAAATAGCTAGGCATTCAAAGATGAATAGATTCAGACAGTGCGCGGGACATAAAGCTTAAGGTTTGCTTAGCACACCAGCATCTTGAACCAACTCTAGGGCTGGTCCCGGGTTCAGGCTTAGGGTAGTATCTTAAGCAGCCCTTTGGGTGTGATATTTCCTTCTTCTTTCTAACTCAACAGTTTCCTCCTGGGCTCCTTTGCATTTCCAGATTACTCTGAATCAGGGCTGGATCCAGCAGTACAAACATTAATTTACATTTGAAAAAAACCCATTTCCCCCTATTTTACATCCCCCAATACATGCAGGCTGGTCATTTCAGTAGTGCAAGTCCTGGATCGGGGACATGCACCAGGATTCCTTCTGGAATTCTGCAATCATAGGTCTTGAAATCCAGTCAAAAAAGGGAACTCTTAAGCAATGATCACAACCACCTTTCCCCACACTGAAAACTGCCTTAATTATGTTTCCAGTCTCAGCTGACCCAACTCAGATCGAACTGGGGACCTTCTAGGTAGCATTTCATAGCACTGCCCTAAACTAATCAAGCTAGCTCTATGGATTTTTTATTTTATTTTAGATAAAATATGTTAGTAATTCCTTCTTGCCATATTTCATTGGTGCAAGTGTAAATTTAATGGGCACTAGTCAATACATTACTACTACTTATTCGTATAGTGCTAAACAACATAGGCAGCAGTTCCTTCTCATCTAATCAAGATGAAGATCACCACAAAACTGGGGACTAGAATATGGTAAGAAGCACATAAAGTGGCGTAGAAGAGTGAGGGGCATCAGGATCCAAAAGCACTGAATGAATGTTCCAGCTCTTCCCCGTAGGCATCTACATTCAAAGATGTCAGAGTTTCAGATTTTTAGTACTGTGGAGAGGTGCCTTCACCAAGTTATAAAACACAGACAGCTTGGAAGCATAAGCAAACACTGTTCGAGAGATGCTCTGGTCTGTAATAGCAGGACCAATGCAGAATATCATGGAGGCATACATCGATTTCCACAGATGCAATGAGCACAGAAACCTGATGAACTAAAAGAGACACACTATGCCTTTAACAACTGAAATATAATTGTTTGGCTCCCCCAGAAAAAATAAAGTTGACAAATATTAATTCTAAAATTAAATGCAATGATTAGGAAACAAATAAAATGATGACTGGGTAAGCTGTATGACACATACACCTTGGCAGGCAGCAGTCCAGTGCTTTTCATGGAGGATTTACCATAGAACTAAACACGTGTATCATCACATACCAAACGTTTCATAATAAGCTTGAGTTTCTACGTACCACTGGGGGAGTGCAATGAGTAAAGAAAAAGCTGTAATTTGAGTAGTTTATTATACATATGACTGAGTAAAACATTCTCAGGAACTTAAGTCACAAATATAGAAACATATTTCTCCATCTTATATGTGCAAAAGCAGATGGAAAAGCTTTCAAAGAATGAAAAAGATGTTTGCTGCCTTACCATCCTTTAAATTAAAAGCAAACAAAACAAAACCATACCTCACACAAAACCGTAGGTCTGGAGGAGATAATGAAATGTATTTTGTTTAGACTACTGATAGATTACCTTCTTGGCCCACAAGGGTCATCTAAAGCAGTTTATAATCAAACTTTAAAATACAGCACACAAATAGATGCGCATATATTATTGTAAACTGTCAACTGTATGATTAACATATAAAAATGATTAAACAAGGAGAGAGCAGTTACTCCAGAAGCTGTTACTATGACACAGCTAAATTGATAAATATTTCCCTTGAAACAAATCCTAACTCAATTGAAGAAGTTGGATGAATGGGAGGTCCATTTACTCATGTTTACCTGCAGGATAATGATTTCAGCAGATTAACTATTTGGGTACTGGTGTCCATTGTAGAGTGTTCTTTAGGAGCACCCATTTTTCATGAATTTTCATATTTTCTTTTTGAATACTGATCAGAAAACATTTCACATTGTTTGGGAGACTTTGGGCCCTTTTTTTTTTTTTTTTTTTAAAGCCCATTAGCCGGTTAACATGTGTTTTAATTCACAGCAACTGGCAGTCAGGAAGATTAATGTACGCGTATGCTTGCCACTGCACGCTAAAACGTACCTTAATCAGTGACTTCAGTGAATGCAGTGTGGGCATTGAGAGTGCATTATTGCTAGTGCTAGGGCTATAGTTGCATGTTCAGTGGCAACACAGATCTAATCAAGTTCACCTAATGACTCCACCGTGGTGGCGACCATATTAGCTGCTGTTGCCACCGGGATCATACAGGTCACGTCACCGACAGATAAAGCAGTGGCACTGCAATTAAGTTGCGTTTGTTTGGCAAGTTAATTGCAAATCCTTAGTGGGATTTAATAAAGGAGCCCTTTATCTTATTATTGGGAGTTCATGATGAGCATTATATACCACAGAGTTTCTGGGCAAGTTTATTGCTTTATTTCAATATACTAGTCTCCATAGTTTTTCTAAGCCAGCCCAGCCTTGGTACTTCCCAGCCCAAGGGGTCAGAAATCAAACAGAGGTCTCCCATCTGCAATACCATAACTACCACCATCAACTGGAGTAGATCTTAGACAGATCAAGGAATTTTTTTTTTTTGCTCAACTAGAAATAAGTTCTTCCATGTCATAAACCATTTAATGAACTGTAGACCCAGTAATAAAGTAGTTCTTTAATAAAGTACTGAAAGATTGACAAGCTAGAACCTAGGAGAGGACACTTACACTTGCTCTAGGACAGGCATCACCTAGTTTGGCATGTAACACATGTAAGTCATAGTATTGTACAATTTATGCACGTCAGAAGAAATTGCACTAAATGAAAGGTTAGATATGATTGGCATCTCAGAGACCTGTTGGAAAGAGGACAACTAATGGGTCACTGTGATACCTGGGTACAAACTGTATAGCAATGATAATAGCTCAAATTGATGGAGGGATATGCGCTATATGTAACAGAGAGCATTGAGTCACATAGGATTAAAGGTTTTGCAGGAAACAAAATACACTGTATAATCTGTATGGATAGAAATTCCATGTAAAAAGGGGAAGATGATGGCAGTAGGGTTATACAATGACCATCTGGCCAGAATGAACAGATGAATGATGAAATGTTGAAAGAAATCAGGGAAGCTAACAAAAGTTACAACACAGTAATAATGGGCGATTTCAATTACCCCGGTATCGACTGATCAATGTCACAGCAGAACATGTCAGAGAGACAAAAATTCTAGATGAAATAAATGACTGCTTCTTAGAGCAGCTGGTTCATGAACCGACAAGAGGGGAAGCTATTTTGGACCTAGTCCTTAGTAGAATACAGAATCTGGTGCAAGAGATAAGGGTTTTGGGGCCACTTGGCAATAGCATCATAGCATTATTGCATTTGATTTAATAAATGGAAAAAGTAAAGCAAGGAAATCCATAGTACTACCTTTTAACTTTCAAAAGGGAGACTATGATAAAATGAGGAAAATAGTTAAGAAAAAATTAAAAGGAGCAGCTGCAAAGGTTAAAGATTTACATCAAGTATGGGCATTGTTTAAAAGTACCATCTTGGAAACCCAGACCAAATGTATTCCATTCTTTAAAAAAAAGTGGAAGGCAGGCCAAAAAACTGCCAGGATAGTTTAAAGGCAAGGTTAGAAAGGCAGTTGTTGCTGGAAAAGCATCTTTCAGAAAATGGAAAAAAGGAGTCAAACGACAAACACAGGAAACACAAGCATTGGCAAGTTAGATGCAAGGCACCAATAAGGCAGGCAGAGAGAATTTGAAAAGAAACTTGCCATGGAAACAAAAAGTGAAATTTTGGCCGTCTTTAGTGAATGATATAATACAAATGGAAAAAATGAACTCATTCAACAATTCACCTTCATATCACTATTCAATATATTATAGTGTCCTACATAAGCCTCAGAAAATCCCTTATTGGCACTGCAAGACCGTGACTATATGGAAATGTCTCGGGCGCGTGCAGGGGTTTTAAACATCAATGGCTTATAACAAAAGAAGAACTAAATTAACCGACAGCTATTTATGTCAAAACAATGCTCTGAATTCACAGAAAAATCACTTAACTTTCGTGCTGATATATCCGGTCATAGTCTTCAGTTTCAAAGAATTTTTTTAAAGAATTTTGTTGCTATTTTGTTGCTTAATAATAGCCTTTTCTCTTGTAGTGGAAAGAAAGGCTGTGCCCCAACGCCTATCTTATAAGGCGCCCCTGCGTTTCACCACTGAGGGTTTATCAAGGGATCCATTCTTCAACAAAATATCTGAAAAACTTGTGTAAACAATGACATCACATTAAAACCGAAGTGATACCATCTAAATGAAAGTAAAAAACAGACTATCGATTATCACCTTACGTTGTTTATAAAAGTTAAAAAATGTTATGCTCAAACCTGAGAACAGCACAGCTTCTAGTCTTTAAACTTCTGTCTTCGTAACATTCATCTATACTCTCAAAGACGCCGCGCATGCGTCTAGATGTTAAAAGTGGCCATTTTTAAAGGGAACTGATTGCATCAGGTGTTACATGTAAAGCACATTTACAAACAAGCCGCCCATTCTATATTTAAATTCAGGCCTGTGGGGTGGACAGTACCCAAAGTGTATATCCACCATTGCTCGCGGTAAAGTAAAAACTTATCTTGTGATCTACCCAATCCTCCATGTAATACCTGTTCAATAATCCAACAGCGGAGTTGAACAAAACTATGGTTATGGGTGGAGCAGTGTTCTACCAACGGTGCTTCTTTGCGAACACATCGAAGACGACTTTCATGTTCCTTCATCCTTATCTTGAAGGAACGAATGGTTTTACCTATATATAAAAGACCACAAGGGCACTCTATTGCATACACTACATGAGTAGATTCGCAGGTAGTAGCTTGCTTTAATGCATAGGTAATGCCTCTGTGGGAAAAAGTCGAACACTCAACTGTGATAGCACAAATACCACATTGTCCACATTTCTTATGACCCATTGGGGAGATGATAGAACCAGCTGTTATTTCAGATCGCAATTTGGTGGGGCTCAATAGTTCTTTAAAATTACGGCTCCGCTTCCAAACACAACGTATGATTTTTCCTTGCAAACTCAGTATGGTGTCTATTAAAGAGTGATATTTTTTGACAATCTTTTGCACTTGAAAACTCAATGGAGAATAATGAGTAATAAGATTGATAGGGCCCTCCTGATCAATGAAATCAGTCGGAGGCCTTGGGATTAACAGTAAATCTCGATTATTGTATAGCGCTCGTCAATAGGCATGTTGCACCATGCTGTTAGAATAGCCCCTTTCAAGAAAATTTAACTTAAGTTGTTTGGACTGATGTTTGAACTTGTGTGTCAGAGCAATTCCGACGATATCTCAAAAACTGGGATAGAGGCAAGCTGTCTTTCAGACGAGGTGGATGAGCGCTGTCATAATGCAGAAAAGTGTTTCTGTCAATTGATTTTCGGTAAATTGATGTTCCCCAGCCATTTGGTTCTCGCATGATTAGAACGTCAAGATATGTAATCTGATTTTTCTGAAACTCACTAGTGAACTTTATATTGACGTCTCGAGAATTTAACCAACTGAGGAAAAGCTCAAACATTGATGCAGTGCCTTGCCAGAGCATGAACACGTCGTCTATATAATGGTACCATGCCTTGATGTTATTACAATATGGTGAGGTAGGGAAAAACTGTTCAAAAAACCCCATATATAGGTTGGCAATGGATGGGGCGCATGTAGCCCCCATAGCCACTCCGGAAATCTGATGGTAGAGGACTCCTTGGAATTCAAAAAAGTTGTTAAAAAGTGCTAGTGAAGTAAGGTCAAATAAAAATTGCAATTGCAACGGAGATAAATCACCACGAGCTGTCAACGTTTGTCTTACTATCTGATTGGCTGCCTCTTGGGGAATGCTTGTATACAATGATTGAACGTCTAATGTTGCTAGATGTATCTGGTCATCCCCTGCCCAACAGGAAAGGTCTCTCAAAAGAGACAAAAAATGGGTCGTATCTCTCAAATAAGAAGGAATTTCTGATAATAATGGACGAAGAAAAGAATCTAAATAGGTGGACAATGGTTCCAATAGAGTCCCTTTGGTAGACACAATAGGACGGCCTGGGGGCCGTGTGGCATGTTTATGTATTTTTGGAACAGTATAGAATTGAGGCAAACGGGGATCAATCATGTTCAAATATCTATGCTCTTTATTTGAAATGAGCTTGTTGTTCAAAGCTTCTTGAGTAAGATCTGTAATCCTAGCCTGAAGTTGACGGCTAGGATCCTGCTGCAATACTAAATATGTAGTAGTATCACTGAGCTGGCCCAGAGCTTCCGTTAAATAATATTCTCTAGTTTGTAACACGATAGCTCCTCCTTTATCGGCTTTGCGAATTACCCATTTAGTTTGTGACTGTAACATTTTTAAGGTAACTTGCTGGGCTCGAGAAAGGCGTACATTACGTGATGTCCCGGTGGCTGCTAACTGATGTACTTCACGGAGCACCAGAGTTTTGAACATTTGTAATGTCCGATGAAGCGGACCAGGCGGTACCCACTGAGACTTCAGAGGTAATGGAATACGTCTAAGTTCTTTATAGTTTATGGCAGGTGTAAATAAAAGTGGAGGTTGAAAAAAAGTCTTTTAACTGAAGTTTCCGTATGAGATCCTCAAAATCAATACGAAATCTGAAGAAGTGAAACTCAATGCGAGGGACATGAGAGACCTTTTTCCAAAAGGGCTACAATGTCTGATGATAATGATTCCCCTGTCAAATTAACTACCAGACTACCGTTGGTAGAACACTGCTCCACCCATAACCATAGTTTTGTTCAACTCCGCTGTTGGATTATTGAACAGGTATTACATGGAGGATTGGGTAGATCACAAGATAAGTTTTTACTTTACCGCGAGCAATGGTGGATATACACTTTGGGTACTGTCCACCACACAGGCCTGAATTTAAATATAGAATGGGCGGCTTGTTTGTAAATGTGCTTTACATGTAACACCTGATGCAATCAGTTCCCTTTAAAAATGGCCACTTTTAACATCTAGACGCATGCTCGGCGTCTTTGAGAGTATAGATGAATGTTACGAAGACAGAAGTTTAAAGACTAGAAGCTGTGCTGTTCTCAGGTTTGAGCATAACATTTTTTAACTTTTATAAACAACGTAAGGTGATAATCGATAGTCTGTTTTTTACTTTCATTTAGATGGTATCACTTCGGTTTTAATGTGATGTCATTGTTTACACAAGTTTTTCAGATATTTTGTTGAAGAATGGATCCCTTGATAAACCCTCAGTGGTGAAACGCAGGGGCGCCTTATAAGATAGGCGTTGGGGCACAGCCTTTCTTTCCACTACAAGAGAAAAGGCTATTATTAAGCAACAAAATAGCAACAAAATTCTTAAAAAAAATTCTTTGAAACTGAAGACTATGACCGGATATATCAGCACGAAAGTTAAGTGATTTTTCTGTGAATTCAGAGCATTGTTTTGACATAAATAGCTGTCGGTTAATTTAGTTCTTCTTTTGTCATAAGCCATTGATGTTTAAAACCCCTGCACGCGCCCGAAACATTTCCGTATAGTCACGGTCTTGCAGTGCCAATAAGGGATTTTCTGAGGCTTATGTAGGACACTATAATATATTGAATAGTGATATGAAGGTGAATTGTTGAATGAGTTCATGGAAACAAAAAGGCATAATAAAAACTTTTTCAAGTACATTCATAGCAAAAAAACTGTGAGACTATCAGCTGGACCACTGGCTGATAGAAGGGTACAAATGGGACTGAGGACAAAGCTATAGCAGAGACACAATGAATTTGTGTTTCGGTCTTTACTGAAGATGATGTAGGGAAGTTACCTGTGCCTGAAATGGTATATAAAGTGATGTATCAGAAGAATTGAAAGAAATATTGATAAACTGGGAAGATGTATTACAATTATTTGATAAACTGAAGAGTAGCAAATCACCTAGACTGGATGGTATACATTCAAGAGTGTTGAAAGAACTGAAATATGATAGGAGACCTACTATTAATAATCTGTGAACTATCATTAAAATCTGTAGTACCAGAAGATTAGAGAGTAGCCAAAGTAATGCCAATTTTTAAAAAGAGTTCCAGTGGTGATCCAGGAAATTACAGATCGGTGAGCCAGACATCAGTACCAGGCAAAACGGTAGAAACCATTGTAAATAATAAAATTACTATCCATGTAGACAGTCATGGTTTAATGGGAAAAAACCAGCATGGATTTAGCCAAGGAAAGTCTTGTCTTACACTAATTTGTTATATTTTTTGGTGGTATGAATAAATAGGCAGACAAAGGTCAGCTGGTTGATATACTGTATCTGGATTTTCAAGAAGTCTTTGACAAGGTCCCTCATGAGATATTCTTGGTGAAATTAAAAAGTCATGGGATTAGAGGCAGCCTACTATTCTGGATCAGTAACTGGTTAAAAGATAGAAAGCAGAGAGTAGGGCTAAATGGCCAATTTTCTCAATGGAGAAAGGTGAATAGTGGAGTACCCCAGGGATTTGTGCTGGACCTGCTGCTTTTTAAACATATTCATAAATGACCTGGAAATAGGAACGAGTGAGGTGATCAAATTTGCAAAGACACAAAGTTATTCAAAGTTTTTAAAACGCAAGAGAATTGTAAAAAATTGCAAGAGGACCTTGATAAATTGGAAGACTGGATGTTCAAATAGCAGATGAAACTTAATATGGACAAGTGCAAAGTTATGCACCTAGGAAAGAACCCAAACTATGGTAACACGATGCTAGGTTCCACCTTAGAAACCACCACCCAGGAAAAAGATTTAGGTGTCATCGTGGATAATATGTTGAAACCCTCCACCCAATGATCAGTAGCAGCAAAGAAAGCAAACAGAATGCTAGAAATCATAAGGAAAGTAATGGAGAATAAAACCAAGGATATTATAATGCCACTGTATCATTCCATGGTGAGAATGCACCTTCAATAGTGTGTGCAATTCTGGTCGTCATATTTTAAAAAGGATATAGCAAAATTAGAAAAGGTACAGAGAAGAGCAACAAAAATGATAAAGGGGATGGAAGGATACCCCTATGAGGAGAGGCTTAAAAGGTTGGGGCTCTTCAACTTGGAAATGAGACGGCTGAGGGGGGATATGATAGATCTATAAATTAATGAATGGAGTGGAACGGGTAAACATAGATCGGTTGTTTATGCCATCAAAAAGAAGACTAGAGGACACAAAATGAAGCTACAATATAATCCATTTCAGACTAATAAGAGAAAATGGTTTTTTTTTTACTCAACACGTAATCAAGCTCTGGAATTCATTACTGGAAGATGTAGTAAAAGCTGTTATGTATAGCTAGGTTTAAAAAAGTTTGGACAAGTTCCTGGAGAGGTCCATAAACCATTATTAAAAAAGACCAAGGAAATCCACTGCTTACCCCGGGATGAGCACTGTGTAAATTGTGTGCCTTTTTGGGAACCTGCCAGGTTCTTGTGACCTGGATTGGTTACTGTTGGAAACATGATACTGGGCTTGATGAACCTTGGTCTGACCCAGTATGACATTTCTTATGTTCATCGCTGTTGCCTCAACTTTCTCTCCTCTTAAGTCCTCCTGGATCCTTTACAATCTGGCTTTCTGAAATGGCTGTTGCCGAAGTCTCCAGAGACTTGTTCCTGGCAAAATTCAAGGGTCTTTATGTGATCCTCATCCTTCTTGACCTTTCTGTTGCTATTGACACTGTTGACCACAACCTTCTTCTCGATACCTTGTCCTCGCTTGGTTTTAAAGGCTCTGTGCTATCCTGCTCTCTTCTTATCTCTCCCATCACTTTTTCAGATTTTGTTCTGGTGGATCCTCCTCTGTTGCTATCCTGCTCTCAGTTATGTACCTCAAGGATCTGTCTTGGGTCCACTCCTTTTCTCTCTCTATACCGTCCCTTGGTGCACTCATCTCTTCCCATGGTTTTCAGTACCATCTTTACGCTGTCTCCCCCCATATCTACCTCTCTACACCTGAAATATCTCTGCCTACCTTTCTGAGATTGCTGCTTGAAAATGAACATGGCCAAAACGGAGCTCATCTTTCCCCCTAAACCCACCTCCACTCTTCCTCCCTTCTCTATTTCTGTGGATAAACACTACACTCCTCCGTGTTTCCTCAGCTCACAAACTTGGGGGTCATCTTTGACTCTACTCTCTCTCTCTGCACATTTTCAACAGATAGCTAAAACTTGTTGCTTCTTTCTCTATAACACTGGCAAAATTTGTCCCTTCCTTTCTACACACACTACTAAGACACTTATCCACTCTTTAGTCACTTCCCGTCTAGACTATTGTAACTCCCTCTGAATCATCCATCTCCCCTTCAATCTGTTCAACACTCTGCTGTGTAGTTAATCTTCCACCAGACTCATCATGCTTATAGTACCCCTCTTAAGTCACTTCATTGTCTCCCTATCCACATCCAGTTTAAACTTCTCCTGCTGACCTATAAGTGCATTCACTCTGCAGATCCCCACTACCTTTCCTCTCTCATCTCTCCCTACACCCCTCCGTGGTAACTCCGCTCTTCTGGCAAATCGCTTCTATATGTGCCCTTCTCTTCTATTGCTAACTCCAGACTTCGCTCCTTTTACCTTACTGCTCCTTATGCCTGGAACAAAACTACCTGAGCCTGTACAACAGGTGCCTTCTCTGGCCCTTTTCAAATCCAGGCTGAAAACTCACCTCTTTGCTGCTGCTTTCAGATCTTGACTTGCCTGGTCTCCTTTGTGCTCCCTTACCATTCCCCCTAGATGTATCCCATGTCTACAGCTACTGTGTTGTCTGTCTTGACTAGATTGTAAGCTTGGATGAGCGACTGTCTTAAAGCACTATACAAATGCTCAGTAGTAGTAATAGTACTTTTTATGTTCACTTACACTTTACTCAAGCACCGGTCCCCATGCATGGCCTCAGAAGTTACACGCAAGTGGCACTTCTGTGTGCATATACAGAATAGAGTGGAAGTGCTCAATCATATGCATAAGTTCATGAAAATAGGGACTTATGTACATAAATAGCTTGTAACTAGTGTGCAACTCTAGCCACCTTAATAGGCAGATTAGATGGACTATCCTGGTCTTTATCTGCCATCATTTACTATGTTACTATTAGGTTCCTCCTATAAATTCATCCCCTTAACATGGTTACTACTGATAGTGAAGCCTTCCTGAAGCTGTGACCATTTCAAAAATAAATATTCAGAAAAATGCCCATTTTAAGATCTTAAAATTCCATTTTCTATCAGCTTTAGTGTCCTCTGCAGTAGGCCTTACAAGGCACCTGTGCTCACTGTAATCACTTTTGATGAGGGACATGACATCTACAGGTGCAATTAGTTTTTTAGTTCTTGCTGTTGCATGTTCTATCATTACAAACTAAATTCATGAAAAAAGATGCATGATCTGTATGTAATTTACATAATGTTTATTATTCTAGTCTGTACAAATATAAAGACACTAATATACAGCTGAAGCTTAATTATTGAAAATCAAAAGTATAAAGTTCAGTGTGATATAAATGTACAATTTATATTAAAGTTGTAGGAAAAATACTAATATTTGCATTTTAAACCAATTTTCATTCATGTAAAAAAATCACATTGCAAGTAAAATTTAATTAGAAAATACAAAACATTCACATAAGGTACATGTGTTTCCTATTAAACGAGCACAGTTCCTATTTTTTCTGAAAGATGATTAACATATAGATTCACAGTTAGACTTGACGTGTTCAACACCAACTCTTAAAAATGTATTTTACTTTCTGTATTTTACTCCATTCTCTGGTAAAGTGCACTTAAAAGGCTATTCTGTACTTAGAATAGCAATAGGACTTCAGGTGTCTTTTTTCTTTCACTGCAATAGATCTTAGGATGAAAGGAAGATCAGTTTAAAAAAAAATCAAATAATTCTGGTTGTATATAGTCACTTTTGGCAACAAACTCTGGAGTGGAAAACAATTAAATGAACAAATCACCAGTAAATTTAAGAAAAATATATCCATGGCAACTTCTTGATCCTTCAATCATCCCCTATATATGCCTTCAGTACAGCAAAAATCCTGGTACTGGCTGCTATAGATGTGAAGTGTATAAAAAGTCAAGTCTTTAAGTCCTTGGTCCAGAAGTCTGAAAGACTTTAATGAGTTAAGAGGTAGTGTATGAAAGTTTAATGCATTTTACATTTTAAAAAATTATATAACGAACACCCAGTACCATTAAATAACATTAAAAATTAGCCAACTAAAATCTTACCATTTAATTGCTTGACTAGTGATCTAAAAAAAAATGCTAAGATCTCAGAAAACAGAATGGTATGGTGAAGATGGAAGAACTGTAAGACAAACATTTGCAGTATGAAGTAGCTCAAGCAGGTTATTCCATTATAAAATGTGTTGCCAAGTGCTGCCTCAGAAAACATATGCCACATTTGTTTAATAAAGTGACAATTTTGTTATCAAAATTTTCATTCTGTGCCAGTATAAAATCTTTGGAACATTTAGCTCGTATACTATATCTAAAACAAATAGAAAATAAATCATCTTCATACCGGGCTTGGTTCAAACCCCGTTAATACCAGAGAGAGGATTCAGTAATGAGTTCTCACCAAGAACTTATTCAAATCAGCTGCATTAGAGTTCTGGACAAAATTTTACGTACCTGATAATTCTCTTTTCTTGAATCCTGCTAGACTAGCCCAGACAGGTGTGTTATTCTCCTAGCCAGTAAGTGGAGGCAGACTAGGGCAACTTTCAGTGATGTCACCACTAGTATGGGTCGGAATGATCTTCCCCTTTGTGGGTATCACAGTGTATATGGAATACCAGCCCTGATCTTGCTCTGTGAAGGGTATGGGTACGAATATCCTCTACAGCCATCCTCTTGGCTAAGGGGCCACAGGGAGACTTCACAAAAGTGTCCTGAAGAGGCTCTGCAAACTCCAGAGCATACCCCTTTTCTAGGACCTCAAGGATTCATTGGTCTGAAGTAATATGAGTCTATTCCAAGTGAAACCGCCTGAGCAGTCGCCTGACCAGCTGACCCTCAGAAGAGATCTGCCAGTTCTCAATTTAAGGGCTTACTAGCTTCTGAGGAAGCAGTTGTTCGTTTGTGAGAACATTGGGATCCATGAAAGAGCTGATCCTTCTTATGGTTTAGACTCCTATGAGGTCACAACCAAATGCTTTGTTGTTCTAGGCCATCCCAAGTTCCCGTTGAGCCTGAAGCAAGGCTCCCTAGAGCCTTTGGGCCTATCTTCCAGAAGCATCTGTGGGTGAGCTTTGCCATGGTCTTTCACCAGCTTCTCTATGTCCTCCCCAAAAAGTAATGTTTTTAAAGGGGAGCTTTTTCAGCCACAATTTGGAGGCAACATTGGTTGACCAATTCTGGAGCTGGAATCACTGCCCTAGAGGAAATTCTGAGCAAGTCATACAGGGCCATCCACCAGAAACTACTCTCCTGATGCCACTTTGGTAATCTCTGGGCTGTCCAGTAACTACGGGATCCAGCACAAGGCATCCACCTATCATGAGTCTTTTACACAGCACCATCTTCCACTGGAATAGTTTTGTCACTGCAGTGACCACGGCATCCATCTTAGGAAGTCCAAAAGGTTGTTCCATCTCCCCTTGGGGTAGAGGACACAGCCAAGCCAAGAACTTGGGGCTTCTCAGCCTCAACTCCAGTGTCTCCCACTGACATGCAACAAGGGCTCAAGAAGAGGAAAGATGCCAAAAGAATGCCATAGATTCTCCAGGATAGGGTCCACTTGTGAAACCTGCACTGGAGAAGGCTCCAAAATGTGCAAGGCCATCATGGCATCCTGAATAAGGGTGGAAAGAGGCTCCCTGTGAAAGAGATCACTCAAAGATCCTCACTTTTCACCAGGGGAAGCTCCCTTTCCTCCACTGACTCACCCACTGAAGATAGAGAATCCTCCTGTTCATCCCTGGCTTCCCCCATAAGGGACAGGGCTAGGCTCACAGAGGAGCGGACAGGCTAGAAGGCAGAGCAAGGGTGCATAACCACTTGCTGCCAGTTGGACACACATCTGAGGGCCCCCGAGTACCCCCCCCCCCCCCAGGGGAGGTCAGGGCTTTGATTCCTGCAAGGCAGGCTGCCAAGCAGCTAATAGGAACTGAAAACAGCTCAGTCAGCCGAGAATGGGACCTAGGGCCCTCAGAGGTTGCCTGGCTACTTGAACCTGTGGCTTCTTCCAGACATTCCCCCTCTGAAGGGAACATGCAGCCATCCAAAAGGACGGCACTCCTGCTGGTAGAAAAATCGTGGGAGAAGTGGCACATGCAGCAAAACCAGCACTGGGCCATGGACCGCTTGTAGGGGTTCCCAACATTGCAAAACATGCCTCAAGGCATTTTTCTATTACACTCAAGGCAAAAAGAGCCACTGCACAGTTCACCCGACAGGAGCAACACAGAGCATACAGTCAATCAGAAGAGCTCAGAGCAATCAAAGAGACAAAATCACAAACACCATACTCAAGAGAAAAGAGAAATCACAGTGATTCAGAAGCCCCTGATCAAAAATGTGGCCAGTGAACCTTGGGAAGGGCTTGTCCCAGCTGTCCCCCCCCCCCCCCCCAGAGGCCAGGAAAGGCCTGGCTGCCTCAAGCTTTTTTTTCCCCTTTATTTTTGAAGCAGTTTCATTCCAAACAGCAAAAGAGCGAATTAGAAATATAGCATTAGAAAAATTAAAAGAAAAAGAGTAATGCAGAAACAAGACAGTGAGAGGGAAATGGGCCCAGACTTACCAACCTCTCTCAGGGGTCCATGCTCCTATCTGCTCTCTAGCCAACTACTGTTGGAACCTGTAACAGTGCTGGACACAGGGTAGCTATTGGCTCAATAAGATAAGGGCATACCCAAGCTTCGAGCAACTCTTGGGCCAAAAGGTCTCAAGCACTCAGGCCACAAGACCATGTTCTGGGCCATTGGAGACAGGCCCTTCTCTACTGCTGTACCAGTCGACACACCTTACCATCTGCTGGAGGCAGACAAAATACTGGCTTCTCTTAGTGCTGCACCAGTGTATATACACTAGTGCTGACATCACTGAAAGTTGCTTTAGTCTGCCTTCAAATGCTAGCTAGGGAGCATAATGCATTCTTCTGGAATGGTGTAGCAGGATAAGGAAGTAGAATATTCACTTTTCAAGAATCAGTCTATGGCCTTTATTCTACAAAATTCAGATGGACAAAACACATTAAGGGACAAATCTTTGCAGGACAAAACCATATATCTTTTCAACTATGAGAACTATGGCAGAAAAAGATAAAGCTCCAACACTAAAAACACATCCCTTATAATTTTGGGTAGTCTGTTTCCATCTTATCCTACAATACAGTTCAGAACTTCTGAACTATAAGAATTTTATGCCAGGTTTTCTATTTCTGAAAACTCCATTTACCTTCATACTTGTTTTTTTAAATTTTAGAATTAAAATCTTAGTTTTTCCGATACAAAAAACTTCTCTCAAATTTCTGAGATGCATGGTCTCCTGCCATTGAATACTGAATTTCAAAGTCCAGAACCGCACCATTACCCCAGCAATAAGACTGCATGTTATAAGGCACCCAAGCCAATCTACTCAGAAATTTAAAATATCAAATCTTAGAGCTCAGAAATCTTTGTCATTGTGCTTGAAACCCAAATTAAAATATTCAACAGTTCTTGATTATAAACTAGTTTTGGTACATTTCATTACAGAATCCTTGGGGGATTACTTGCCTCTCAATGCAGCAAAGTTTTTTGACATTTGGTTATTAAGGATTAGAACAGCCTTCTATCTGGGCACACACATGAAAGCCACTTGTTTGATACATCTCAAGGTAGACACATGCATCTCTCAGAAATATAGCAACTGACCCCTGTGTTGTATTTATCATTTGAATAAATATAGAGATTAAAAAGTACTATAACCTGTCCTTCTCAATGATATGCACTGTCGAACACAGAAAGGTATACACAAACGGAATTCACAGTAACAGGATGACAAATGATTGAACTGGTAAGTTTGAAACTTGTGACAGTAGCTGGGAATTTGACAACTCTTAGCCAGCCATTTGTATAAAAATGAAATACTGTTATGCTGAACATTAGTAGAAACCCGTAACAGTACCATATAAAGATGGGCCAATACCTCAGGGAGTCGTTAGCGGGATGGGAACAGCTGGGGGATGTAGAAAAACAGTGGGCAAAACTGAAAGGGGATATTTTAAGGGCAACCAACCTTTTTGTTAAAATGGTAAATAACGGTAAAAGGAAAAGGAGACCGCTATGGCTTTCAAAAGTAGTAGCTGAAAAAGTGAAGAAAAAGAGGGAGGCCTTCATGAACTACAAGAGATCACAGAGAGAGGAAGACAGGCATCTATATTTGGAAAAACTTAGAGAAGCTAGCAAAGTAGTCAGGAAAGCAAAGATTAAAAAAGAGGAGGAAATAGCCAATGCAATAAAATGGGGGGATAAGACATTTTTCAGATATGTTAGTGAGAAGGGGAAGGGTAAAAGTGGTATTGTCAGACTCAAGGGTGAAGGGGAGGAATATGTAGAAGCTGATGAGGATAAAGCGGAATTACTTAACAAATATTTCTGTTCTGTGTTCACAGATGAAGAACCAGGAGCAGGACCTCAGAAAACACCTAGAAACAGGAACAGAAGCGAGGGACATCTTGAACAATTTTCAGAAGACTGTGTTCGTGAGAAACTAGCTCAACTTAAAGTAGACAAAGCGATGGGACCAGATGGGATACACCCTAGAATACTGAGGGAACTTGGGGACGTTCTAGCAGCTCCACTGACTGACCTTTTCAATGCCTCATTGGAGTCGGGAGTGGTGCCAAAAGACTGGGGAGAGGCTCATGTGGTGCCTTTACACAAAAGCGGAAGTAAGGATGTGGTTGAAAACTACAGGTCGGTTAGTTTAACTTCAGTGGTGAGTAAATTATTGGAAGCGCTGCTGAAAGAGAAAATAGCGAGGTTTCTAGAGTCCAGCGGATTACAAGATCCGAGACAGCATGGATTCACCAGAGGCAGGTCTTGTCAGAAAAATCTGATTGATTTCTTTGACTGGGTGACCAGGGAGTTGGACAGAGGGAGAGCCCTAGATGTGGTGTATTTAGATTTCAGTAAAGCCTTTGACACTGTTTCTCACAGGCGACTTATAAAAAAACTGAGCATCCTAGGGATGGACCCTAAAGTTACTGCTTGGGTTAGAAATTGATTGGGTGGGAGGCGACAAAGAGTACAGGTAAATGGAGCTCACTCTGAGACGGATGTTACCAGTGGTGTGCCCCAGGGATCTGTCCTTGGTCCGATTCTTTTTAACATCTTGGTTATTGATATAGCGGAAGGGCTGTCGGGTAAGGTTTGCCTCTTTGCGGATGATACCAAAATCTGCAATAGACACCCAGGAAGGTGTAGATAACATGAGGAGGGATCTAGCTAAGCTTGATGAATGGTATAGAATTTGGCAGCTGGGATTTAATGTTAAAAAATGTAAGGTCATGAATTTATTTATTTATTTATTTATTTATTTATCCAAGGGAGCAATATAGTATAGGGGTGAAGTACTTTTGTCCACTAAAAAAGAGCGGGACATAGGCGTGGTTGTGTCTGATGATCTTAAAGTAGCTAAACAGGTAGAAAAGGCGACAGCAAAAGCTAGAAGGATGCTTGGGTGCATACGGAGAGGAATGGCTAGCAGAAAAAGGAGGTGATAATGTCTCTGTATAAGTCTTTGGTGCGACCTCATTTGGAGTATTGTGTGCAATTCTGGAGACCGCACCTTCAAAAGGATATAAACAGAATGGAGTCAGTACAGAGGGTGGCTACTAAAATGTTTAGTGGTCTTCATTATAAAGCATATGAGGACAGACTTAAGGATCTTAATATGTACACCTTAGAGGAAAGGCAGGATAGAGGTGGTATGTTTGAGATGTTTAAATACCTCCATGGCATAAATGTTCAGGGAGAGAGCCTCTTTCAATTGAAAGCAAGTTCTGCTACGAGGGGACATGGGATGAGGGTGGAGGGAGATAAATTCAGGAGTGATATGCGGAAATATTTCTTTACAGAAAGAGTGGTGGATCCGTGGAATAGTCTCCCAGTGGAGGTGGTAGAGATGAGGACAGTAACTGAATTCAAAAAAGCATGGGATAAACACAGAGGATCTCTAAAGAAAAAAAGGGGACTGTTGATATGGAAGGACAGGCTAGATAGGCCATTTGGTCTTTTTCTATCATCATATTTCTATGTTTCTACCACTTGAACTTGAGAAATGCAGCAAGAGTAACCACAATGGAAGTAGTTCTGGTATGTGGAGTCTGTTCAGTGCACAAAACAAGAGGAACATATATTTCATGGTTAACAATAGAAGTACATGAGAAAAAAAGTAAATGGTAGACAGAGACCATAAAATACAGGGCCTGATTTTGAACAGGGTGGTGTTTTGCGCCGCATCGGCGCATAACCCATCCCCTTTCCACCTAACCTGGATTTTGAATGCCAGGGTCTTATGCGGCTCCGGCATTGAAAATCCAGGTCATGCCGCACAGCCAGGAAGCTGCAGGAGCTACCCATGTAGTACTGATTTTCGATGCTACATGGATAGCCCCTACACCTTAAAGACAGGCATATGAAAACCTCACCTATTTTTAAGGCGCAGAGCGCTAACCATGTAGCATCAAAAATCTGTGCTACACGGGTAGCGCCATGGCCCCCCTCCGCTCCACCCCGCCCCCATCACGCCCTGATGCTATGCAGATAGCATTTGGGCGCGTTAGGGACATATCCTGGATTTTTGAAGAGCCCTACCCGTAAAGGCCTTTGAAAATCGGGCCCCAGAAGTTTATGAAATGAGACTAATTGAGAATGGATGCAAGTTAGGAGGTAGTATTTGCAGCTTTAAAAATAGATACTGGCTCTAAGGATACGCAGTTATATCTTCCAAAGCAGATATTGAATAGTAGCCTGCCGGAGAGTCACAATCTGATCAACAGAAACCATCTAGAGAAGTTAAAAGATCACTGGCTTTCTATCCTCCTCGCCCTCCCTCCCCCCCCCCCCCACCAAAAACAAAATCACAACGCTGGAAATGGCACAGCAGCACTTTTAAGTATGGTTAATAAATATGTCTATTATAAAGTGAACACAGTCACAGTAAATGCACATTACTGCAACTACGTAGGACTTGAATTGTGAAAATCTGGTTTTGTAACGTACTAGAATTGTTGGATGATTTATATGGTTTCATTCTCTCTTCGCACATATAATTTTTCCCTAGACAAATTCCTTGTCCACTCCTCACTTCCACCCCCATTTTTCACTTTCCCCACAATCAATGCCATTAAGTAGAGTTATGTTCCTTATACTTCAGTTCTGTGGAAGGTTTAATCTAATACGGGAGAGCAGAAAGGAGTGAACTGAAGGATTAAATGTATGTATAAATGCCCTTTATGTGGCGCCGTCCGTAAACCTCCCTAAATATAAAGTAGAAAGCAGAGCCACTCTGAAAATACTTTTTGTTCTGATGCTCCCAGCGCAGTCTATATTAAGATAAAGATAAAAAATGGATGGATCTGATTTAAAGGGAGCACATCATTAAAAAACAACAAAACACACACACTACCAATGAAATTTAATCAATTGGTGAAAAACTAACAGCTTGCTGTATGTCAT
The DNA here is from genome assembly GCA_033557465.1 of Ichthyophis bannanicus. NCBI lineage: Eukaryota > Metazoa > Chordata > Amphibia > Gymnophiona > Ichthyophiidae > Ichthyophis > Ichthyophis bannanicus. The sequence goes on along the minus strand of CM066049.1, from coordinate 107,812,265 downwards.
TTAATATCATAATTCTATAAAATGTTCTTAATGTCGTTATTATGCATGAACACTTGCATTTTGTCTGAATTACTCAAATTAGGCAAACTATGAAAGTTACAAAGCATGGTCTGCCTTATCTAGGCTTTTCACCCCCTTGATAGGACAGACCTTTTGTCTGAATTTTTGTCTCAGTGTTTAAGTGACACTTTATATGGTAAAGTTTAATTATAAAATACAATGTAAGGGTTTCAAGGTACCATGCTTTTCGTTTGTAATAAATACCATCCTGCATCTTATATCCAAGCTGTAGCCATAGTTAGGTGTTTCACACTCAGCCTGTAAAGCCTTCTACTAGACAAAATCTCAGACAGTTTTACCTCTACAGAAAGAAAGTACACTAAAAGGTTTCATTTCAGTTTCAGTGTATGTTCAAAGCATGTTCTCTTCTCTTGATTTAAATGCATCTGGTGTGTACATTACAGATGCCACAGAAACTAGATAAACAATATACACGCTAAGGGTCCCTTTTACTAAACACAGCTAACTGGTTAACATGTGGCTGCTAAAACGCATGGTAATTGGTGAGCTAGAGTGGCAAGTAGGTGGTTTAGGAGCAGAGTGTGGATATGGAGAACACATTGCTGCTAATTCTAGGTTAACTACCATACACTCAGTGGCAATTAACATGGCTGAACCTAACACTTCTACGGGTATCATTAGGTGTACCCACATTGTGATGCATATTAATGTACGCATTTGCGAATTAACTGTCAGGACCGTGCTGGTCACACCCCCAACAATTAACACAGAGGCTATGCACTTATCATGCGTTAAAAATGTGCGTTAATGGCAAAACCTTATTAGGATTTAGTAAAACAGCCCCTAAGTCAGTAGACAGTTCAAATATTTGACTGACTTAAAAGCATGTTATTTTGCAAGGTTAACGTTTTCAGATGAAGTTCAATTTGCACTGGATTCTAATCCAGTGCATATCCAAAGGTGACAAGTTTGGTGCCAGATTTCTGGCACCAAGGCTACTAAAAAAGACTTCAACAGCAGATAAGGAAGGTGGCACAACACTGATACTAACCAACTGCAGTTTAGTAAATCAAGATTCATAGGACTACAGTAACTTTTCTACTCCTACACATTAATCAGTAGTTAGGTCAAAATACAAACTAGTAAAATCTCATAAGCTCTCCTGACTTGTAACCAAAGCTTTAATCACTAAAAATACTTCTTTCCTGTGCCATTTTCATACACTTACTGTTAGGTGATGTTTCACCATCTTCTTGAATCTAAATACTTTAATAAGTTGTGTCATAATTAAGGTAAAAATAAAAATGTTTCAGAAAAGATTTTTGTGTATTTGTTATTGTGAAAATTATGGTAATTATTCAGTACCTTATTTAGCAAAGGGATATGTTCAGATTTTGCACCCACTGGATGAGTACTTACTGGACAGAGTACTTAGTCTATTTTCCTTATGCCTCCATAAATTTGTGGTGTCCTCTTAACTGGTCTTATAAAATACTTTAAGATGAAGAGAAGAGAATTAGTCCTTAATGAACAAGAACTAGAGTAAGACTTTCACATTAGCTTAGAGATTATTGCTTATGCTTTCAGTTAACACCTTTGTTAATTCACCTCCACATGCTTCCAATCAGATACAGAATCCAATACAAGCTACTCGCTCTTGTTCACAGAGTCATCTACACTGGTACCCCATAATATCTCTCTGATCTCATCCACTTCCACACCACCCACCGCCTCCATCGCTCTATCCATGTCAACCATATAACCCTTCCCCCTGCTTCACAGACACACGTTGAACTTATCCGAACTCTTTCTTTTTCCTAGGCCTTATCTTCTGAAATTCCCTCCCCTCAACACTCCATTCAAAACTTTCCTACTAGAAGTTCAAGGTCATGCTAAACCCACCTTTTCCTTACCTCCTTTAATCTCCCCCCCTCTTCAGTGTGACCTGACTCCCCTACTTCATTCTCTTCCCTATAGGTTCTTTTCTCCATCTACTGATCCTGTCTCTCTTCTGTCATATCATTCAATGGCGTTCCCTTTCCTTTTCTATCTTTGCAGCAACCTTTTATTGTGAACTGCCCTGATGATATAACACCCAGGCGAATGCAAGTACGAAATAAAGATAAAGATAAGCATCCAATAGTAACCTATGTACTAAAGATCAAATACCTCTAACAGTCAAGAAAAGTTCATGTTAGCTGGAAACGTTAAGTCACCATAAACCTTCCATTTGATATTTACGAGTAGGGCTGCAAGTGATATTTTGTTTAAAACTTATTCAAGGATGTATTAGAATTTATGGAGAAATGGCTACTTCTGCTTCCTGCTGCAGTTGGAATTTCAGAAAAGAACTGTCAAGCAAGCAGTGCCAGCCCATGTTCACCTACGAAAAAGATGAGAATGCCACAGTCCCTTTCCTGTTGGTCAATGGCACTGCTCATGGAAAAGCAGTGGGCAGAGAGCAAACAGTATTTACTTCGCATACAATTTCACAGCTAATATGCAAGGTCTGCTATCACATTTTCAAGTAAAATGTATAGTATCAATTATTAGCGTTATCCACATTTAGCAATAGTGGTTCAAACTAAAAATTCTGGCCAACTAATATGGATTGCTGATTGAATAACCCAATTAAAACATTTTACAGCATGTCATCATCCGTGGAAGTGGAACAAGAGTAGACAATGCACATTTATAGTGTAATAATTGTGCCATCTTCTTCTAAGGGTCTTCTGTCAGGCATGCTTTTTCCTTGCTCCATGTTAATTTCACCTACAGCTAGATGCAAATTTAACTCACTAGATGGAATAAAGCCATTCTGTGTTGACTTTGAATGATGGGCTTCAATTTGTGTTAATGATTCCAGACTCTCACTGGTTGGGACAGCTTTTGTAATTTGTTGTGGCTCCCCATTGTTTTCAATAATGATGTCCTCATCATCACTCTCCATTTCTTCTGGATGGAAATTCTGCACAATGTGTTGCGTTGTCATGTATCCATGGAAGCTTGTGCTGCTGTCCGTTGACTGACCAGAGCTGCCAGAAGTCCGGCTATTTCTAACCACATTATTTCTCTGGTTTGCTGGTCTCACAGTGATAATCAAGTTGTGGCTGTTAGCAATCATCATATCTGTAACCTGATCAAGACTCTTCCCAGAAACTTCAATGCCATTGACTTCGAGAACTTCATCATTGACGGCCAATAAGCCTGTGCTTTGAGCCAAGCCACCAGGAACAAGTCTGGATATAAAAATTCCAGGAACTTTTTCTAACCCGTGTTGTGTTACTCTGACACTTGAGCCGTCACGGATGTAAAATCCAAGTGGTTTTTCAGTACCATGTTTGTACAGTCTAACTCTGCGGTGGGTTTCAGGAAGAATATCTACATCAATAATAGAAGATACCGGCCTGAAGTCTCGTGGCATGCTGATGACAATGTGGGGTTTCTTTCTGTTGTTATCTGTACGTAGCACATTAGCTAGGACATTTTTCTTCCTTGTCAAAGTATCGGTACCAAAGGCACTGTAGTCAGCTTCCTCTGTAAAAACAAACATATATGGTTTTAAAAGTTGCTGAGATCTCTATTTTTAAAACAACTAAAAGTATATCACTTCACAGCTGAAAATTTTCACTGGTGTAACATTAGTTAGGTAATAGATCTTCCTTTAAAAAAAGTAACCAGCTAAAACAAATTGCACAAGAGCAGCATATTCCTTACACCATCCCAAAGAATATACCACTCAAAAGCCACCAGATGGCCCTATTATTTATTTATTTTTGTAACATGAAGAAAATAAACCATACAAATTCTTCAAGCAAAACTTTACAGGATGATGTTACACAGAGCAAAAGGTAATATGATGAAATATTTGTTCAATAAAGGGCAGTGGATGCAAGAAAGATTCTCCCAATAATGGTCAGACAGAAACAAAGGAACAGAAATAAAAAAAAGCCTAGAACAAGCTTTACTGCAACAGAAAAGGAAAGAAGTCACAGAACTGATAGATAATGGGGCCTGCAGGTCTATCATATTCTTGTTTCCAGCAAAATTATTAAGATGCCTTATTAAAAAATATATTTGGCTGAACTTCTATTCCGCTTTTTGCAGAGGTCAAAGCGGTGTACCTAGAACTTTGAACAGATTAAACAAAGCTGGGCCCTATTAACTTAAGCTTATGCAGCTTATTAAACTGTCACAAACTTTTAGCAGTTAACGTAATCACCCTGTTAATGAACTGTGCCTAACAGTTAACACAGAGGAAGTTACCATGTGGTGTTAACACGGAAGATAACACTGTGCAATTAATGCCTCCTCAAGAAAGGTAGGTAATTGCTCTGTATTATCTGCCATTTGGTGAGCATTAAAACATTCTCTCTGCACTAATTGAAGAGGAAACTGCTGAGAATGCCACCAACAGTCAACAGAAAGGTTTAGCAGTTACCATGCCTTAAATCCGACCATGCAGTAACTACAAAACTTTGGTGCAGATTTACAAACAATGGGCCCTGTTTTACTAATTACTGTCACCAAATAGGATTCAAATCCCACTGATGCTCCTTGTAACCTTGGGCAAGTCATGCCGTTATCTATTGCCTCTGAGCTAGATTTACCAAAGTGCTTTACCGCATTAATAGGTCCCACTACATAAAATGGGAACTGCAATAAATAACATTCTTTAATGCATGTAAGCGTACAAAAATGTGATACAATCTAAGGATTAGATTTACTAAAAGTTGCTAAGCAACCAGGGAATAGGACAATTCCACATGAAAAGGCGTTAAGGTTAATGTAAATAAACACAGAACTGTATACATATGCAAAGGAGTGAATGTATTGCCATACCTGCCTCAGAACAGATATAAATTTGTATGCTTCTGGGGACAGATCCAGGAACCCGTTTTATAAAGTGGAGTAGTTGTCTGATCAATAGAGCAGCAGGCTAAGAACCACGGAAGCAAAGGTTCAAATCCCACTGATGCTCCTTGTTGCCTTGATCAAGTAAAGTAATCCTCCATTGCCTCAGCTACAAACTCCAGGGACAAGAAAATACCTACTGTGCCTAAATTTAACTCACTTTAAAATACTACTGGAAAGGCGTGAGCTAAGGGAAAATTTGATCTTACCTGCTAATTTTCTTTCCTTGAGTCCTCTAAGATCAGTCCAGACCAATGAGTTATGCCAGTCTATCAGTAGATGGAGACAAAGACCAATTCATTTCAAGCTCTGACCTTTGAAAAGCACCATGCTCACCAGTAGTTTTTTTTTTTTAAAGCAAAAAAGTAGAAAAACTCCCTGAATTTCTTCCTGGAGAAAGGAATCAAGGGTTCCACAGAAAACCATTATGAAACAGAAAACAAGAATAGTGTCCAAAAATATCTTCCTTCTGAGGAACAAAAATAGGACAAATATGCACAAAAGGAGGGAAGGACTCTGGTCTGGTAGGACTCCCAAGAAAGAAAATCTGCACATAAAACATATTTTTTTCCCTTCCTTACTGTCCCCACCAGACCAGTCCAGAACCAATGGAATGTAACAAAAAGCATCCCTCAAAATGGGCAGTATTCTAAAACTCCTGCTTTAAGCACTCTGGTGCCAAATGCAGATTATTCCCTGGTGCAAAGATTCAGCCAACAGTGATTAGAGAAAAGTATGCAAAGACCAACACATCACATCACATTCAACTCTGTCAAAGAAGCTGCCACCTCAATAGTCAAGTGTGCTTTGAGTTCCTCAGGCAGGGCATGACCCTTGAGAATATAAGTTGAAATCATCTCCTTCAGCCAGTGAGTAACAGTGGCTTTTGAAGTCATCTCATCCTTCTTGGCTCCTCCAATAAAGTACAATCAATCTGATCTCTGAAAATTACTGGTTACTTCTAAGAAATGCATAAGGGCAGGATTGCCCCAATGGTGTCTGCTGCCTCTGTCGAGCTGTTGCTCTCCACCACTGCTGATTCAGTCGGGGGGGGGGGGGGGCAGCAGTGTCAGTATTTTAAAAGCGGTGGCTTTGTACCACCGCTTTGTTGCCCGCAGCAGATCATGTGCTTCAGCACACATGACCTGCCGCTTCTGATCCCCCTCCGAAAGTAAGTTGCATCAGAGGGGGATCAGAAGCGGCAGGCCATATGTGCTGAAGCACATGGCCTGCCACAGGCAATAACGTGGCAGCATAAAGATGCCCATCTAGATTGGCCACCCTAGGCAGCTACCTAGCTTGCCTAATGGACAGGCTGGTGCTGCATAAAGGCTTGCTGTACATCCAGGAGGCATAGGAGACAACTCTTCACCACAATCCTAAACACTAACAGAATCTGATAGACATGAAACTGGACAAAACTACTTTCTGCAAAAAGGAAGAAGTGTTCAGATGGAGACTTCTCCTTCAGAAAGCACAAGAAAAGCCCCCAACAAGAAGCTGCCTGCAACTCTGAAAGCTTCTGTGCCAAGGAAATCACCATCAGGAAAACAAACAGTCTTGAGGATAAGCTCCTTAAGAGTCATAAGAACATAAGATATTCTGGGTCAGACCAAGGTCCAGCAAGCCCAGTATCCTGCTTCCAACAGTGCCCAATCTAGGTCACAAGTACCTTGCAGTTTCCCCAAAGGACACAGGTTCCACAATGCTTGTATTGGTGCAAGCAGTGGATTTTCCGGGTCCCCTTTAATAATGGTTTATGGACATTTCCTCCAGGAACTTGTCCAAACCTTTTTTAAACTCAGATACACCAACAGCTTTTACTACATCCTCCGGTAATGAATTCCAGAGTTTGATTAGGTGTTGAGTGAAAAAATATTTTCTCTTATTACTATTAAATAGGTTACACTGTAGCTTCATTGCATGTCCCCTCGTTTTTCTATATTTTGATGGCATAAAACAATAGATCTATGTTTATACGTTCCACTCCAATCAATTTATAGACCTCTATCACATTTCCCCTCGGTCGTCTCTATTCCAGGTTGAAGAGCCCTAACCTTTTTAGCCTCTCCTCATAGGGGGGTATCCTTCCATCCCCTTTACCATTTTGGTGGCTCTTCTCTGTACCTTTTTAATAGCACTATATCCTTTTTAAGATACCTTTTCAACAGCTCAAACAAGGTGCCAGGCCCAAGGCATGAAGAACCATATTTAAAGTTCCAGGATCAAAAAATTTCCCAAAGTGGAAGTCTAACATAAGATACTCCTTTAGGAAACGAGCCACATACAGATGGGAAAGCCAAAGTGCCCCCTTCCCGGCGTCCTCTACAGCATGCCAGCACTGCCTCCTGGACCCTTAAGGAACCCATTGCAAAACATCACTTGTGTCCCCTCTTGCAAGGATTAAGGATCAACACAACAGAAGCCTGAAATAGAGAAATCATTCTTGCTGAGCATCAGGTTTCTAAAACTTTCCAGACTTGAGCATATGCCACAGAGGTTGATTTCTTGCATGCCTGCACCAAAGTCATACTGACGGCACAGTGATGCCTCAAACATGACTTTAAGGGCAAGCTGTAAGATAAAAGTGAGACAAATTCTCCATTATAACCAGCCTCTGATCTAATAGGCCCCTCTTCTGAGAAGTCTTGAAGCTCTGGCCCACTCTGGAGGCAAATTAGGTCTGCATACTATGGTCTTCTGGGCCAATCTGGTGCTACCAGAATAACTAAACTCAGATGAGACACCATCTCCTGCAATATCCAACATATCAGCGGCCAAGAGGGAAACACGTAAAGAAGCCCTACTTGAATCCAAGTCTGGGGTAGGGCATCTAAACCTGCTGATCCTTGCTCCTTTCACAGGCTGAAAAACTGCAGCATCTTCAAATTTTGTCTTGCAGCCATCCAATCCAAGAAGGGCAAACCTCAGCAATCTCTGATGACAATGAAGGCTACTTTCGACAGCCCTAACTCCCCTGTCCACTATGTGGGCTGCTGATAGCATCTGAAGATAGGATTCAGCCCAGCGCAAACAGAAGAGCAGCCTCTTGAGCATCACCATGTTCCTTGTTCCCCCTTGATTGTCGATATATGCCATCGCGGTAGTATTTAAAAAAACCAAACAAACATGTATCAGCTTGACTCAAATTAAGGGAGTGAAAAGACATTCCTTACAGTTCTCATTTCCAAGTGATTTACAGACCAAGATGCCTCACTTTTAAACCATTTTCCCTCTGCTGGGCCTGGCAAAGAGTTCCCTGGCCTTTTGGGCTGGCACCCACCATCACTATAAACCAAATGGGATACTCCAAAATACATGCCCTCCGCCAGATTCCAAGTCAGACTGATACACATCGCTTGCATTCATGGGAGGTGGTACTCATAACTCTATGACTGAACAGACCACTGGTCCAGCTGCGATTGCAGCAGCAGGTGCATAGTTGTCCATGGAACCAACTCTATGATCAGCACCATGGACCTGTTTATAGTCCCATGCCCATGGAGCTCTTCTATTTATCAAGCCCTAGATCGAAGCCTGGACCTTAAATTCTCGCTGCTTGGGAAGGAAAACTTCCCACTCTGTGTTTCAAATTGAGCCTCTAGGTACTTGATACATTGAAAAGAGTGTTACGTTTCTCAAAAATGTACCACCTGGATGACAACAAATGCATCACTTGAGAAGTGGCTCATCTGCTCTCCACTTTGGACTTTGCCCTTCTGAGCCATTCATCCAGATAAGGATGCATTGTAATGCTTTTTCTGCAAAGTCCTGAAGCCACCATGACTATTACTTTTGAGAAGGCTTGAGCACCCATGGCTTGTCCAAAAGCCAGGACTTGAAACGGATAGCAACATCCAAAAAGTGTGACAACACAGTAATCTTTGGTGGGGTTTCCAGATTGATATGTAGAACTAGAACTCAGATCCAAAGAGGTAAGAAACTCTCCTTTGACGCTGCTTTTGAAGATCACATCTCCATCCAGAAGTGTGAATCCCGTAGTGTCTGATTCATATTTGCAATAGGTTGAAAGCTGTCTCTGCAAATTCCACTCCTCCAAAAACAGTAAGCTGAGGATTAAACCCACGGTCCATCACCAAGATGCCATGGAGGCTCCAGGGGCCCTTGAGCCCTGAGAAACCACCTTCCTGTCTGATTGTAAGTTTTGAAGGACTACCAAAAGGGACTGCTGCTGCTGGAAAGAAATCTGCCCTTGTAAGTATTTACTTCTGGGAAATAATCTAAGCCTTGGGGAAGAGGGCATTCTTTGGGTTAAAAATGATAAATCTGTGTACTTTAGAATCCAGTGCTACTTGCTGACTCAGTCAGGACTTGGTAGCAGCAGGGAGCTTTTAATTTAAATCAAATTAGAGTATAGCCTAGCATAGGAGGAGGAATAGGATACATAGTCTTTGAATATAAATAAATTGTTTCTAGAGATCTTTACAAAGAGGCTTTCCAGTTAGGGGGCAAAATAACTGTGAAATTGTTTTAAATAGGCGTTAAAGCCAAGCGACTGCTCAAAGGGGCAATTAGAAAGGTTCCCTTTATCAAACCCAGAGCTGTGTGAATCACACAGGAAATTTTAAGAGATAACCTTAGAAGCACAGGTCAGGGCACTGTGTAACAAGCTAGCCTTTACTAAGTATTCTTTCCCTCCCACCCACCCACCCCAGGCATAATCTTAGCTTTATAACTCTTGAACCTATTAAAGGGGAAGAGGTGGTTAAATTCACTTTCAGGTTCAAGTGGTTATCCTCACCAGGAATAGATTGATTAATTGTAAGGTGAACAAAGTCCCTTATCTTTATTAGGTATAGTTGTATCAGTATAAGTATCCCTAGCAACTTTAAGTAGACAACTTAAACAGCTAAACAAAACCTTTAAACTAAGATGCAGACAGCAGTCCAGCTACAAGATGGGGGCTATCCAGTCTTTTGCATTGAGTGTCACATCTACGATTTTCTCCTAGTTGGTCTTATGAGAGCACTAGGTGCAAGGAGCTCTTTGCCCTCAGGGAATGAGTCTGATCTCTGGAGGCAAGAGTGGCAGACTTGGAGGACATAAGAAAAACAGAGGTATATAGATGACATCTAAAAGGACATAGTACTGAAGATCCACCTCCAGTCTGGCAACCTTTCAGTTGCCATGGATGAGAAAGGTCATGTGAATAAGCCCTCACATGTGGGTGTACATTGGCCTCAACGGAGCCCGTATGGTAATCATTCCCCAGTTTTCAGCCCCACTTGCGCAGTTACCTTCCTGCCCAAAGGTTCCATCTTACCTCAGTATGACGACATAGCTTATTCAAGCATAAAAGAAAACAACTCCACAGGGAGGTGGAAGGGTTGTGAAGACTTACTCCTGCTGTTCCCGGAAAACACCTGCTACAGGTGATAACTATATGCAGCCCATCTGTGCAATCATCCGATCATTCAATATCTCCTGCCTCGTTTATGCCGATGATCTGCTGATGTTTACACCATTCCTAATTGATCAGCCAGACCTCTCACCACTAATGAACTGCTTCGATGCAGTGACAGACTGGCTCCAAACACACAGCCTCAAAATCAACTTCAATAAAACGGATGTCCTATTCATCTCAAGGAATCAATCCTTCACCCCCACCAGCATCTATCAAGGTAAGAGACACAGAGCTCCCAAGCAAGACCACCATCCACTACCTGGGCATCACCTTAGACCAGGAGCTTGACATGAAAGCACACATTAGCAATACCGTCAAGGCAATATATCATAAAATATGAACAATCTGCCACTTACCACCTCTACTGGAATCCGGCGATTTCCGGGCCATTTTTCAAGTGCCGGTAACCCCCCACTTTGACTACGCCAACGTCATTCTACATGGTCTCCCCAAAAGCACGCTGAATCCACTACAGCTAGTAATGAATGCAGCAGCCCGCATCCTACATGGAGCCTCCAGAAGGGATCACGTAACACCCATCCTGCAAGACCTCCACTGACTTCCCATCCACAGCAGGACCACCTTCAAAATACTCCTGCTGACCTTCAAAGCCCTAAACAAACTATCCTCCTCCTCCCTCATGGACCTTGTCCACCCCATGCCTCAAAACAGATCCAGAAGATCAACTACAGCTAACACACTCGCAATCCACAATGCAATAACATGAAGCTCCATCACAACGAAGAACAGAGCCTTTATGTTCTACGCACCAACATGCTAGAATACCCTCCCAACCACCATCAGAGCTTTTACAGACCTTGCTCAATTCAGGAAAGCACTAAAACACCACCTTTTCCTATTACATTACTCCCACACCAATGACGTTACACAACACTGCGCACCCTCACACCCTCAGATGTAACGCCTCAGCCTGTAAATAATTTTAAATAATTCTGGATACATATATTGTAACAGAAATGCCCAGTTGTAAATAGCTGTATATAGTTACCCTGGTTTAAACCTAAGTTGTATTACCTGTTCAATGTAATCTTCAATGTATGTTATCCTGCATTGTACAAGTTTGTTTCCTGTAAACTGCGCTGATACCAAAAAGAGTGCGGTATAAAAAAATATTTAAATAAAAACTAAATTTTCTCCAGGAACAAGCAGGAAGTCCTCACATATAGGACTCCCAAGCTACAGGCTACCGAAAAAACCTGTAGGAGCCATAGGTGACCCAAAAAGGTGAATCGTGAAGGGCAGCAAGAAGCGCTGAATGACTTGAAGTCCAGCGATGCAGCCCTAAAAGACGCTGGAATTCCCTCTCCGGTGGCCTGGACACAAAAGGGCCAGAGGGAAGGAGTTACACTATTCCCCAAAGAGGTGACAAAGTACTGCTTGTCCAAAGGTGCTGTCACATCGTGAGTTCTCCTCCAAGCAGTAATGTGCTGCAAAGGTATGGACCGAAGATCATGTGGCGGCCCAGCAGATGTCCTACAGGGACACCGAGCGCAGGTGAGTCACAGAGGCTGCCATAGTGCACATATAATGTGCGGTGACATGATGCTCCAGAGAGAATCCAGCCTGCTCGTAAGCAAAGGAGATGCAGTCTGCCACCCAGGTAGACAGGATACTCAGAGAGAGCAACCCCAAGCCTGTTGATGTCACTGGAGACAAACAGTTGTGATGAGCGGTGATGGGCCTTTGTCCTCTCGAGGTAGAAGGCCAGTGCCCTTCTGCAATCCAAGGTGTGAAACGAGGCCTCTGCCTTGGATGCATGAGGCCTGGGAAAGAAGGTGGGGAGGACCAACTCTTGGTTAATATGAAAGGCAGACACCACCTTAGGAAGAAATTTTGGGCGAGTCCAGAGAACAATCCTGTTTTTGTGGAACCTAGCGTAGAAGGAATGAGACATCAATGCTGCAGCTCTGGTTGAAGTGAGGGCTACCAAGAACACTATTTTCCATGACAGGAGATGGCACGAAGCCACAGGCTCAATAGGGGGAGCCATGAGCTTCCCAAGGATAATGTTCAGGTCCCACGCCACTGGCGGTGGGCAGACGGGATGCTGCAAGAGAAGCCCCCTCATAAAACAGCCCACGAGGGTGTGCACAGACTGGCTGGCCATTGACGAGGTGGTGATGTGCAGCCATGGAGCTAAGGCATACTCTGATGGAATTGGATTTTAGACCAGCCAGGGAGAGGTGCAGCAGATACTGGAGTATGTCTTGCACCAAGCAAGAGAAAGGGTTGAGATTACTGTCTGCAGACCAGACTGAAAATCTACACCATTTGAAGGCATACGCATGCCGTGTTAAGAAACATAGAAACATGACAGAAAAAGACTACATGTCCTATCTAGTCTGTCCTTCCATATCAACCACTACAACAGTCCCCTTTTTACCTTTAGAGATCCTCTGTATTTATCCCATGTTGCTTTGAATTCAGATACTGTCCTCATCTCTACCACTTCCACTGGGAGACTATTCCACAGATCCACTACTCTTTCCGTAAAGAAATATTTCCGCACATCACTCCTGAATCTATCCCCTTTCACCCTCATCCAATGTCCCCTTGTAGCAGAGCTTTCTTTCAATCGAAAGAGGCTCTCCTCCTGTGCATTTATGCCACCGAGGTATTTAAACATCTTATTCATAGAACCTCTATCCCACCTTTCCTCTAAGGTGCACATATTAAGATCCTTACGTCTGTCCTCATATGCTTTATAATGAGGACCACTAACCATTTTAGTAGTCACCCTCTGTACTGACTCCATCCTGTTTATATCCGTTTGAAGGTGCGGTCTCACACAATTTTGAATTCTTGTGTGATGCCAGTAGGATATCATCCACATCCCAAGAGAGGTGGAAGTGTGCCAGGGCTAACTGTTCAGCAGCCATGCTGTCAAGGCAAGGGACTGGAGGTTGGGATAAAGAAAGGCCCTGTCGTCCTGCGAGAGCAAGTCTGGGGCATGGCCCAGGAGTACTGGGGCCACCCATGTGCTGCAGAAGTAGGGGGGAACCACGGTTGTTGAGCCCACTGAGCCCAATGAGAATCACTGAGGGCTGGTCCAACTGCATTTTGAGTAAGGTCTTGGGAACCGGGGAGTAGGCAGGTACCCTATAATAGATTCCCAGACCAAGACAGGATAAAGGCTTCAGCGGCCATCTGGTTTGGGGGTCGGCCTCCTGGAGCAGAAGCACAGCAGCTGTGCATTTTCAGGGCTGGCGAAGAGGTCCATCATCAGGGTCCCCCAACATTGAAAGATGTAGATGGCTACCACCAGTCTGAGGCATCACTCGTGAGGCTGAAGGACTCTGATGAGTCTGCCTGCCAGTAGATTGTCCTGGCCCAGCAGGTAGATCACTTGGAGGATCATGCCCTTCTCCATGGCGAAGGTACAGAGGCGGACTGCCTCCCGAAGATACAAGCCCATTCCATCCTGCTTGTTGATGTAAAACATCGCTACTTGGTTGTCCGTTTGAACGAGGACTACCTGGTTCGCCAAGTGGGCCTGAAACACCAAAAGGGCGTTCACCACAGCTCGGAGTTCCAGGAGGTTGATCTGGGGGCCACTTTCCTCCCATGTCCAGGCGCTATGAAACTGAAGACAGTCGTAGTAGGCTCCCCAGCCAAGCTTGGAGGCATCTGTGGTAAGAATGCATTGGGCCAGTGGGGCTTGAAGGGTAGGCCAGCCATGAGATTTCGCAGGTTCTGCCACCAGGTGAGGGAGACCGCTATGAGCAGGGTGACTTGGATGGTTCTCCATTTGGTCTGTGGCCCGAGTCCACTGACAGCTGAAGGGCCACTGGACATGTGCCTCCAGGGTTACATGAACTGCCAAGGCCATGTGCCCAATAGGCGCAGCAGGAGATGGGTGGATGCCTTTGAGCGACCCTGTACCTCTTTTGCTAGGATCGCCAGAAGCTGAGCCCAGTCCAGAGGGAGGAAGGCCCTGGCTTGGGTTGAGTCCAGAAGGGCTCCTATAAACTCCAGGCGCTGGGTCGGCTGCAGATGAGACTTGGGGAAGTTGATAACGAATCCCAAATGCTGCAGCACCTCGATGGTGTGGGGTGCCACATGAGACACCTCCTCTGGCGAACTGCCCTTTAGGACCAGTCAACCAGATAAGGGAAAATGAAGACTTTCAGCAAGTGGAGGTGAGTGGTGACTACCATCAGGCAGAGAAGAGGCCGAAGGGAAGCACCCTGTACTAGTAGTGGCAACTGCCGATGACGAAGCAGAGGTGCTGACTGTGCCAGGAATGGATCAGAATGTGGGTATAGATATCTTTGAGATCCAAGGAGCATAGCCAATCTCCCCACTGGAGGTAGGGCAGCAATGTTCCAAGAGATAGCATCTTGAACTTCTCCTCGACTAGAAAGTGGTTTAGGTCCTGCAGATCCAGGATGGGCCAAAAGCCCCCTGTCCTTTTTGGGACGAGGAAGTACCGGGAGTAGAACCTCATGCCCTAGAGGGGCCAAGGGACTAGCTCTACTGTCCGATCCTCGAGTAGGGACTCTAGTCCCTTCTGCAGAAGTTCTCTGTGCAGGGAAGTCATGGGACGTTCCCCTGGAAAGAAGGGAGGAGGCGTCTGGTCGAAGTGCAGAAGATAAGCTTCCTGCACTACCCAGGTGACAGTGGTGATGCTCTGCCAGAGGTGAGCAAAGTAAACCAGATGTCCTCCCATGTGCCTTGAGGGGGGAAGAAGGGCTATTTCCACGGAGTCAAAAGCCGCCCGCCCCCCCCACCTGCGGTGCTGTTTGGAGACTGGGGGCTTTTGGCTTATGGGGGCCATGCCCCTGGCACTTGACCTGCTGACCCTATTAGGGAGCCTGATAGGCCAGAAATTGAGGGTATTTTCCATAATCCTTTTTTGCTTTTGGTTAGAAGGGCTTTTTCCCCCGAAGCCTTCCGGTTTGAAGCCCCGAAGCCTTCCGGTTTGAAGGATCAGCAGTCTTTCACGACAGCCTAGTCCTGGTCATAAACTCTGACTCCAACTTGTCAGTCTTATTAGTCATGGGTTTGCTGTAGAGGTTCTCTCCTCAGCAGGGGAGATCGGCCAGTTTGTCTTGTACCCATTGCTCCAAGTCAGAGGAGTGTAGCCAAGCCAGGCAGCAGCCACTAATGCCCACTGCAGCCATATGAGCCACAGACTCAAAGCCATCATAGACCACTGGGGTCTGGAATTTGGAGCATTCCTTGATTGAGGATATGGAGGGTCCGGAAGCACTCAAGAGGTTCACCTGCCAGCCCAGCTGAGAACCCGGCGAGCTCCTTTGCCAGGTCCTTCAAGTGTATGCCCATGTACAGCTGGTAAGCCTGGATCTGGGCCGCAAGCATCGAGCCCTGGTAGCACTTTCTACCAAAACCGAGGAGTGCGTCTTCCGACTCATTATACGATGTATGGCCAATTCCACCACCATGGAGTTGTGAGGCAGCTGTGTCTTCGTAAAGACCAGGCTCTTGCCAACTTGATACTGGGAAGAGCCACTGGCTCACTATTGGCACAGTCACCGGGCTCTCTCACATCCTGAACAGCAATCACTCCAGGATGGGAGGTATCGGCAACATCAGTGCGTTCCTTGGAGGGGCCTCGTACTGGAAGATCTCTAAGTCCTCAGCACGAAGCTCGTCCTCCGGCTCTGCCACGAAGGCCTGGGCCTTTGACATTCCCCAGACAAACTTGAGGAACACGAGGCCACTGCACATGTTCAAGCAGGGATCTCCAGTGCTTCTGAAGGGGAGATGGATCAGAGGGAATATCATTGTATATCCTGGTATCGGGCGACTGTCATCTGCCTCCCAGTTCAACTTGGAGCCGGACGAGACCTGAGCCCCAGATGGTCATCAAAGCGATGAGCCCCTGGCATTGAGGGGGAAAAAGGTGCCTGATGGGTCGACCCTGAGGTGATCGGGGGCGAGTCGCACCTGAAGCGAGAGACCAACTGACGCAGCTCCGAGAGAGCCGTGAACCACTCTAGCACAAGCAGGGCATCCTCCGGGTAGGTCCTCGCAGTGGAGGGTCCAGATGTCAGCATTGCAGCGACTGGTTCAGGCCTCAAAGGTATTGAGCTCAAAACCAACTCCCTTGATGGAGAATCACCAATGGTGATTGCAGCAGAGGACGGAGCCCAATCTCCCAACATGATGGGAGTCTCCTCCCACCAGGGCAGCTTCGAGAGCTGCTTCTGGCCATTGTCCTCTGCATTGGGTTGAGGGTTCTGTGGTCGGGGACTGCAGGTCTTACACCCCAGCTCTGCGATCGGACTTCGACTTTGGCTTGGATGACTTGGATTCAAGGGGTAGGTCCTCAGAGGATGACCCCTGGTCTGAGGCTCTACAACCTCAGGGACCGGATCAAGCACGTGCACGCAGCGTCGAGTCACCGGATGCAGTCTCAGAGGGCAGCAATTCTAGGCTCGATGCTGGAACCGTGGCAGAGGCCTTCAAGCTGAAAAGCTCCCCCTGCTGCTTTTCATGGCTCTTGCTCGACATCTGCAGGCAGAGCGGGCAAATAGAGTCATCATGGTCTGCACCAAGCGACTGTGGCGGTCCGTGATGGACATAGTATGGAGGCATTTACCACACTGCTTAAATCCGTTGCCTGAAAGCAGAGGGGAATACAGCACCTGTGAGATCACACTCTGATGTCTCGGTCAGGCTGGGCCCGAGAAAAAACCCCCACACCGGAAAGAGAAAAAGTACCCTAGAAAAATGCGATGCCGAGGTAAGGGCAGAGAGAAGTTGATAGGGAACCAACTGGCAAAACAACCAGCAAAAAAACCACTAAGAGTAAGGGTAGAAAAAAACTCAACTTTTACCAGAGACGACAGGATATCTGCTGGGCTCTGCGGAAAAAAAGACCAAGTTAAGATGGCACCTTGGGGTGGGAATGTGACAGCGCATGTGTGGCCTAACTCCCAAAAACTTCCTATGAAAGCTGGAGAGTGATTACAGCGCAGGCTCCGTCAATGCTGACATCACCCATATGTGAGGACTTACTTCCTGCTTGTTCCCGGAGAATGGCTAATGTACCACCAATTTTTAGAAAGGGTTCAAGGGGTGATCTGGAAAACTACAGACTGGTGAGCCTGACATCAGTACCAAGCAAAATGGTAGAAACCATCATAAAGAATAAAATTACTGAACATGTAGATATTCATGTTTTAATGAGAGAAAGCCAACATGGATTTAGCCAAGGAAAGTCCTGCCTTATTAATCGGTTATATTTTTTTTGAAGGTGTGAATAAACAGGTAGACCAACATGAGCCGGTTGGATTTTCATAAAGCCTTTGACAAGGTCCCTCATGAGAAACTCTTGGCCAAATTATAAAGTCATGGAATTGGAGGCAGTGTACTATTATGGATCAGAAGCTGGTTAAAAGATACAAAACAGTATTTAACCAGTTTTCTATACTGCCTTATTCTTCAATCAAAGCGGTTTTACATTATATAATCACTACAAACAGGTACTGGATACATTCCCTTGTCCCCAAAGGGCTCACAATATATGTGTACCTGAGGCAACGGAGAGCTAAATGGCTTGCCCAAGGCCACAAGGAGTACCTATGGACTTGAAACCCCAGTCCTCTGGCCTGAGATTGCTGTCCCCAGGAGGGACTTGAATCCCCAGTCCGCCATATCCTAACCACTAGGCCACTCCTCCCTTGAGTAGGGTTAAATGGCCAATTTTCCCAATGGAGAAAGGTGAATAGTGGAGTACCCCAGGGATTGGTGCTGGGCCTGCTGCTTTTTAACATTTTCATAAATGATCTGGAAATGGGAGTAACAAGTGAGGTGATCAAATTTGCAGATAAGAAAAAATTATTCAAAGTTGTTAAAACTGAAGAGGATTGTGAAAAATTGCAAGAGGACTTTGATAAATTGGAAGACCAGGCATCCAAATGGCAGATGAAATTTAATGTGGACAAGTGCAAGCTATGCACCTAGGAAAGAACAACCCAAACTACGGTTACACGATGCAAGGTTCCACATTAGGAACCACCACCCAGGAAAAAGATTTAGGTGTCATTGTGGATAAAGCACAGTTACTTACCTGTAACAGGTGATCTCTAGGAACAGCAGGAATAAGTCTTCACATATGGGTATGTCGGTACCGATGGAGCCTGCGCGGGAACGCTCTCCAGCGTCTCAAAAGAAAGCTTTTGAGAGCATCCCACACGCATGCGCACTGCCTTCCCGCCCAAATATTTCCCTCACATCGGTGGGGTTTGTAGCTGAGACCGAAGGAGGGAAGTAAACAAATTATAAAGAGAGAGAGAGAGAGAGAGAGAGAGAGCGCAACTCCTAGGGGAGGTGGGTGGGTTGTGAAGACTTATTCCTGCTGTTCCCAGAGATCACCTGTTACAGGTAAGTAACTGTGCTATCTCCAGGAACAAGCAGGAATGAGTCTTCACATATGGGGACTCCCAAACTGAGATGCCTGGGAGAGGCCCAGCATGTAGCAAAAACTAATGGATGGGACATGCTTCCTCCTAAGGACCTCAGGCATCCAAGGGATGGAGGGTAGGAGTTGAGCTAACAGTGTAAAAATGATGTGCTGTGGACAGCTGAACTAAACAAGGAATGCAGAAAAACATGTCCTTGTGTAGCGATAACTGTTAGTAGAATAGGAAGTCCCAACTTTTGAAAAGGGATGTCATCCAAGTATCACAAACAAAATACACATATGGGGAAGTAGACATGGGTCTGTTGTAAAGAACCATCACATTGTCCTCATATGGAATTCCCTTACCGTGAGGAGTAGAGGGAATTGAAATTTGCCATATAGACAAATATAGGAAAATATCATTGTCTAGGAGTAACCTCAGGAAACTGGGGAGTTTATAAGAAGTTGGGACCCATGAGAGAAGATAAACTTCTCTATCATCTATAGTTGAAGATACTTCTGTCCCTAGAGCAAGATGGTACCTTGGGAAAGAAAAGAGAAATCTGACTAGTCTGGATGAAAAGGCAAAAAAACCTTTACAGAAAACCCCTTTATCCAGACAAGAATACCGTATTGGGCGAATCGCCCCCAATTTCTGAAGATCAGTAATGTATGTTGCGTAAGTGATAGCACGTAGGCTAACAACTTATCTAGAAAGCTTCAGATGTAAGGTAACCTGATTTTGATAGAAAAAAGGTTACGGTAAAGAAAGAATTTCCTATCTATACCAGATAATTTGAATGTCCATTAAAGACCTTATGGTATGCTGAGAGCATTGATATGGACAGTTAGAATATTTCAGGGTCAGATTGTATAAGGAGACTTGTCTAACAACAAGAAGGATTAAGACCTTCTTACGAATGGTTAGTGGGAATCACTTATTAGTCACGGTATAAGAATCTTATGCAAGGTTTGGTGGAAACCAGCAAGGTGCTTCTTACCCTTGACAAGAGGTCTAGGTCTTAAAAGACTAGTCCTCAGAGAACTAGGCCCTGAAACGTACCTGAAGGAGTGCAGAGGAGATCTTTAATCCTAAGATAAAAGATCTGGATCCTTTTTTCACTTCAGGATAGAAGCTGGAAAAAATAATGCAATGTAGGGGAACCCTTGTTTGACTCTCTATGAGAACAGTATGGGTATCATGCGTTCTTTGTTTTTGGTAGACTTCAATGAGATAGTGAGAAAAAAATTTCCAGTAGATGAGGATCAACTGAAATAATGAGGAATGCATCCCTGTGGTGGAAGTTCCTTTAAGGATATGGAACCTAGGGAGTGGTGCTATTCCTTAACTTGAAGTCGTCTAGGCCCTGGCTCCCTTTCCTTAAAGGAAATTTTTTTTTAAGGAAGATGGTAAAATAGGAACAAACAGCCATGTGGGAGCATGAATGAGCAAGGCCTACCAGTCAAGGTCGTCTGACCACCTGGAAGTTCCCTACCAGGGGTGGACTACTATGCTCTCTGACAAAAGCCCACAGTTGCAGAGCTTCATTGCAGAGAGCATGTTATAGGTTGCTTAGGTGAGATCTGGCTGTTGAGTAGCCAGTCTGCAACTCAATCAATTCTGTTAGGACAGAAGTGAAGATGGTAAAAATAGTGACAGTCTTTTTTTTTTTTTTTTTACTGTGCAATGATAAATTAACAGAGGGATTCAAAACCGTTGTGGAGCCATCTGTCATAAAGACAGCAGAAAAGAGGTCCCATGAAGATTAAGAAAAGGACTAACAGACATTATTAGGAATGATGAAACTACATTCCTGTCTGATGAGCTGTCAAAGGAGTATTTGAGAGGTCAGCTGTAAAAGCACAAGCAGTGTAGAAAAAGGCTGAAACCCATGTGAGCTATCTGTTCAAGAAGTTCATCTAACCCACCTGGTGGGTTCTTCATATTTGTATTATGGAGGGTTTAGATGCCTTTTGAGCTGACTCTGCTCAAATGTATAGAGGACAATCTGGTAGGGGCTTTCAGAATGCTAGATTGCATCCTGTAAAAACCCCCAGTGCAGAAATACCCCAACAGGAAAACACTCTGTATTGACAAGATTTACTGGAGTAGGAATTTTATATAGCTTCAGAAGCAGCTCTCCAGTTGAACAACATTCAGGTTGGAGACTGGATGTCCCAACTAAAAGGAAAAAATAATACAGAGTTGAAAAACTTACAATTTAGTAAGTTCTTAAAGATAGAGTCCTCTGTAGTCAAGGTGTACAGGTAACTGTCAAAAAAGGTAAAAGATATCACTCACCTTGTTAAGTTTTCGTGATTGTTCTTCCCTTTTTTTTTTTTTTTTAAAAATAGGGAAGTAGAAACTTATTACCTGTAGGCCTGAAATATCTCAAGAGCTCTTGGAGCTGTCAGAGTAAAGTTCTCTTAAATGAGAGTCATAGCTAGAGGCAACTCAGTGTGTTCTCAGCATAGATGAGAGTCAAACTAGACGGCTCTTTTGATAAAAAGGCATATCTACAGGTTCTAAAACCTCATAATGGCAGAAAAAAAAATAAGAACCCCTGTAATTACTGGGTTTGCTGAATCTGCTGAATCTGCTGAGGTTTCTGTTGTCTTAGCCTGGTTGGATGTTGCCCTTGTTGGGAAACATCTGTCTGAGGGGAAGATGATGGGTAAAACTTTTTCCCCCCTAGAGGAATAAAGTTTTTTAGAAGATCCATTATCAGCTGGAAGAGAGGGACGTTTTGACAAGTCCCTTAAGGTAGCAGTATCAGTGTCTGACTAGCTTGAAATAGACAATCCTTGTTGAAGAGATGTTCTCCAGTACAAGGACTATTTCCCAGCTTTTCTTGTACCATTTGTCCAAACCTAAAGCTTGGAGCCAGGCTAAACGTCGTGCCCCTATGGCTATAGCAGAAGATCTGCTAACAGATTCAAAAGAATCCAGGGAAGCACGATGAAGAAATGTAGAAATATCATGAGCATGATTGACTAGTGATAAATAGTCAGCTCTTTTATATTCCTGAAGGAAAGGGTACAAAAGTTTCAAAACTTTTGGCAACCTGTTCCAGAGAGCATCCCATATAGAAAATATATGAAATGATTCTTGCTGAAAGCATAGATGCTTGGAAGCATCGACGCCCAAAAGCATCTAAGGTTCTGGACTCACGACCTGGCAGATAGGAGGAGTGCTTCTTTGCACTGCTAACACGCCTCATTGCTGATTCCACTACTATAGAATGATGAGGGAGTTGAGTCTTTTGAAACCCTGGAGAAGGTGGCACTTTATAGTGTCAATCCTTTTGGAATGTGGTGATACCGTTAAGGGAGTTTTCCACATTCTAAATAACAAATCCTGTAGGATGTGGTGTAGGGGAAGCATGATTGCCTCCTCTGGAAACCAGGGGAATGCAGAATTTCTGAATCCCTTGGTATAGACTCCTTCCCAGGTATAGAGATGGCGAGTAGTCTTGCCATATCAAGTAGAAAAGCTTGAAAAGAGTTCTCCTCTAAGAGAAATTCTCTGCAATGAGGAGTAACAACTGGACCTGTTGAAAATTCAGGTACGGTACCGATAGATGCATCTGCAACATCGGGCTTAGGAAACCGGGGAGGATGACGCACCGGATCCTCTGGAACGAGGTGCGTTCGGTACTCCTCGATGTTGATACCGAGAGGAGTCGGTACCGAATCTTCCAGGCTAGATAGCGATTCCAGGCTCGGCATCGAAGGAAGCGAGCCTGTTGGAAGAGGCATCGAAGTCAGACGTCGGTACCGATGTTGGTCCCGGCATCTGCATCGATGACCAATCCGGTACCGGGGGTGACGCCGATGTCGGTACGCATACCGACACCAGAACCGGTGCTGGCACCGAAGATGATACCTGCACCAGCATCGACACCGATACCGGTGGTCAAAGAACAGTCTGCGGCGACTCTAATGGTACCAATGTAACTGAGATACGCCCGACTACGTTCCATGGTGAGGAGTTTTTCATCCAACACCATAGTCCATGCCGAGGTATCGGTACCGCTCGAAGCGGTCTGGACCACCGAGCATGGCCCAGGTGCATCTATGGAGGTAAAAACCTCGAGAGCAACCTGGGATCCCGTTAATGCTTTGGAGCCCGAAGACTCCCGCCGGGATTGAGCCACAGTGTCCTCGAGGGCAAGCCCAGGGACATCTTGATACTTAGCAAGAGATCTACCCCTCGAGGACTGGCTAGTCTTAACAGACTGTTTGGTTACCTGACTGTGGAAAGGAGAAGAGATTCTGCCCGGTGATCTCATGGTAGATGTAGATCCGGTACCAAGTTGTACTCGGTTCTGAAGATCTCTTCTGGTTACATTCCTACAAGAAAAACAGACTTTAGGACAATGGTCAGGACCTAAACAAGGCAGACACCAAAATTGAGTGTGAAACTTAAGTGTACCGCCAGTTTGAACATTTCTTAAAAGGTAGTGGCTGGTCTTTCCATAATGGAAAAATGGAGGCCTAGTGGCCAGAAACCGGGCACTAACTGAGAAAAAATTCTTCAGGAAAAGAAATTTTCAAAGAAAAAGAAAGAAAAACATCGGTGGTACCGATGGACGTCGGGCGGAGGCAGGCGCAACCACAAAAAATAAAAAGATAACACTTCTGCGGTGACAGGGGCATGTCCTGTCGGCTCCGCGGAAAACGAAAGACTGATGTGAGGGAAGTATTTGGGCGGGAAGGCAGCGCACATGCGTGTGGGATGCTCTCAAAAGCTTTCTTTTGAGATGCTGGAGAGCGTTCCCGCGCAGGCTCCGTCGGTACCGACGTACCCATATGTGAAGACTCATTCCTGCTTGTTCCTGGAAATTACTTTGAAACCCTCCGCCCAGTGTGCAGTAGTGGCTAAGAAAGAAAATAGAATGCTACGAATCATAGAGAAAGGAATAGAAAACAAAATGTAGTTATTCACCTGTAACAGGTGTTCTCCGGTAACAGCAGGAATCACTCCTCACATATGGGTGACATTGACACCGGAGCCCGCATGGTAATCTCCCCAGCTTTCAAAGAAAGCCTTTGGGAGATACACCACACATGCTTACGGGTGCCATCTTGATATAGCACGACGGCAAACAAAAAACACCCCCCCCCCAAAACAAAACAAACAGCAAGCAGCAACTCCACGGGGAGGAGGGAAGGTTTTGAGGATCGATTCCAGCTGTCCCCGGAGAACCTCTGTTACTGGTGAGTAACTACGCTTTCTCCGGGAACAAGCAGGAAGTCAGTCCTCACATATGGGACTCCCCAGATACAGGCTACTGAAAAAAACCTATAAAAAGCCACAAATGACCAGAAAAAGGTGAGTCGTGAGCAGCAGCAACTGAGTCAGAAGAAAAGAGACCACGAGTGACCCAAGTATCCAGCAAGTAATCAGTTCACTGGTAGCCCAAACACAGCAAGGGCCGGAGGGCAGGAGTTGCCTACATCTCAAACAAATGACAGAGTACTATCTGGCCAAAGGCATTGTCCTAACAGGACCCTCTCTCCAGGCAGTAATGAGCTATGAAGGTATGGACTGAGGACCAGGTGGCGGCCCGGCAGATTTCAGACAAGGGAACGGAACACAGATTTGCCACCGAGCTTCAGCAAGAGACCAGCCTGCTCGTAGACAAAGGCGATGAAGTCCGCTACCTAGGTGGACAGGGTGTGTTTAAAGACCGTTGCCCCCAACCTACTTAGGTCAAAGGAGACAAAGAGCTGAGAAACACTGCAGTGGCTCTGGGTGCACTGCAGTGGCTCTGGGTGCGCTGCAGGTAGAAGGAAAGCGCCCACTTACAGTCCAGTGTATGGAGAATGGACTCCACTCTGCTGGCATGGGGCCACAGAAAGAAGGTGGGCAGCACCATCTGCTAGCTAAGGTGGAACGGAGACACCACCTTGGACAGGAACTTGGCATGTGGAGCACAACCCTGTTCCTATAGAACCCAGTGTACGGTGGATCCACCACCAACGCTTGGAACTCGCCAACTTGGCGAGCAGACGTGAGTGCCATGAGGAATACCACCTTCCAAGAGATACTCAAGGTGACAGGAGCAGAGAGGCTCAAAGGGGTGGCACGATAAGTTTTGAGAGTACAACATTCAAGTCCCACTCTGCCATCGGAGGATGGATGGGAGGCTTCGAGAGGAGGAGATCCCTCAGGAAGTGAGCCACTAACAGTTGAGTGGGGAGGGGTTTGCCCTCGATTAGATGGTGGTGCGCAGCCAGCATACTGAGGTGTACCCTAACAGAGTTAGTCTTCAATCCTGCTTGAGACAGGTGAAGCAGATACTGCAGCACCAGCTAGATGGAGCAGGAGAAGGGGTTGATCCGCCTCTCTGCACACCAGACTGAGAACCTCTGCCATTTGAAGGCTTATGCCCGACATGTGGAGGTTTTATGGGAGGCCAGAAGCACCTCCTCCGCCTCTGTAAAGAGGCTGAAAGGAGTCAGGGCTACCTGCTCATTAACTAGGCTGTAAGCATCTAGGACCCAAGGTTAGTGTGCAGGAGAACGCCCTCTTTCTGCATCAGTAGGCCTGGGTCAAACCCCAGGGGAACCGTGGACATGCGGAGAAGTAGGGGAAACCATAGCTGCCTGGCCCACCATAGAGCTATCAGGATTGCTGTGGCCTCATCGCGTTGGATCTTGAAGAGGGTCTTCGCGATCAGGGGCATAGGCAGGAAGGTGTAAAGGAGGCCCTCCACCCATGAGATCAGGAAGGCATCTGCCACCATCCTGGTGGGGTGTAGCTGCTGAGAACAGAAATGGGGCAGCTGGGCACTGGCTGGGCTGGCAAAGAGATCCATTTGTGGGAGCCCCCCAGCGCCGGAATAGTCGGTGGGCAACTCTGGGGTTCAGCCTCCACTCATGCAGCTGGAGGACTCGGCTGAGCTGTTCCACCAGGGCAATGTCCTGGCCCAGGAGGTATACTGCCCGCAGGAGCTTCCCGTTGTTGCTGGCATAAGCACAGATGCTCGCCACTTCCTGGTAAAGGAGGGATGACCCCATGTCCCCTTGCTTGTTTATGCAGAACATCGCACCTGATTGTCGGTCTGGAGCAGTACTGAATAAGGATCCCCTGCAGTGTGGGGATATGGGAAGGCATCCCTGCCAGCAGGTGTGAGAGGTGTCACTACCAGCCAAAAGAGTCAGCCAGGGATGAGTGACTGTCACCCTGACCCGCAAGCGCACCATGGCCCGAAACCCCTGAAAGAATGCCCACTGGGCCACCCGCATCCACAAGCGGACGTCCGGGGTGACGTGTACCGTGGATGCCATGTATCGGGCAGACACCGAGCGGCGACAATGGGCGCCCTCTACGAGCGCCGGAGGCACAGGGCCCTGTCCCTTGAAAGAAAAGCCTTGGCCTAGACAGTGTCCAGCTGCACCCCTATGAACTCCAGGTTTTGAGTTAGCTGGCGTTGAGACAGACTATGAACCCCAAGTGCTCTAGGACAAGGATTGTGCAGCCCGTCGCCTGTTGTGCTTCGGCAGCGGTATTGCCCTTTACCAACCAGTCATCCAGAAAAGGGAAGACAAAGACCCCCTGGAGACTGAGATGGGCTGTGACCACTGCCAGGCACTTGGTGAATACCCATGGGGCGGCAAGCAGCCCAAAGGGGAGCACTCTGTACTGGTAATGACCTCCGCCCACCATGAAGCGAAGGTACTGCCTGTGGAGTGGGTGGATAAGGAGCATAGCCAATCTCCCTGTTGGAGATATGGCAGCAAAGTTCCAAGGGAGAGCATCTTGAACTTCTCCCTGACCAGGAACCTGTTAAGGTCCTGTAGGTCTAGAATAGAACAAAAGTGTGTTCTATTCTATGGAGTGGAGGAGTGGCCTAGTGGTTGGGGCAAGGTACTTCAGGCCAGAAGGTCGGGGGTTCAAATCCCACTAGAGGACAGCAACCTTGGGCCGGAAGGACTGGAGTTTCTAGTCCCACAGGTGCTCCTTGTGGTCTTGGGCAAGCCACTTAACCCTCCATAGCCCATGTTCCCTGTAAAATAGTTATCTCCAAGTTATAATGCCCTGTTCAATGTAATTTCAGTTTGTTCAATGTAAAGCGCACTGATGCAGAATATCGAGGTATATAAGAGAATTAAATAAATAAATAAAACCCTGTGGTCTTTTTGAGTACCGGGAAGTAGCAGGAGTAGAACCACATGCCCCTGTGGTGGACAGAGATGGGTTCCACTGTCTTGCTTGCTAGTAAGCCTGTGAGTTCCTGCTGGAGCACAGCCCGCTGAAGGGGAGTCCTGGAGGAGGTAACCCTCCCTGACCATCTGAAGGGCCCACGTGTCGGTGGTGATGGCCGGCCACCTGTAGGCATAATGTAACAGACGACTCTGTGTGTTGCAGGGCTGTGCCTCCTGGGGGGAAGAGAAGCTATGCCCAAGGAGTCAAAGACACCCTCCAGGTTGCACCAGGGGTGCAAGTTGGGAGCCTTATGGGACAGGGGCAAGGCCCGCGTAAGCCTGACCTGCTGGCTCTGTTGGGGAGCTGAGAAGGCCAGGTACTTGGTGTAGTTTCCATAAGCCTTCCTCTTCTTCAGGAATGAGGACTTTCTGCCCACCCTTCGGGAAGGGTCAGCGGTCTTCTTGGAGAGCCTGGTCCTTGTCAGGTACTCCGACTCCAACTCAGTGGCCTTATCCGTCGTGGATTTGCCAAAGAGGTTCTCTCCTTGGCAGGTGACATCGACCAGCTTGTCCTGTACCCATTGCTCCAGGTCTGACGACTGTAACCAGGCATGGCATTGGGCACTAATATCTGCTACAGCTACTCTAGCTGCCGATTCAGCACTCCAATAAACTTGGAGCACATTCTGACTGTGGAAGACAAGGTCCGGAACTGCTGGAGGAGTTCCACAGAGAACCCAGCCAAGAACCCGGCGAGCTCCTTCACCAAGTCTCGCAGGTACATGCCCATGTACAGCTGGTAGGTTTGGATCCAGCTGACAAGCATCGAGTCCTGGAAGCATTTCCTGCTTATAGCATCCATGTTACGGGCCTCCCTATCTGGGGGCACCGAGTAGTGCATCTTCTGGCTCTTAAATCTACGCATGGCTGACTCCACCATCATGGAGTTATGGCGCAGTTGGGCTTTTTGGAAGCCAGGCCTCTGGCGGTACATCAAGTCTAGCCGGCTGCTTACAATGGACAGCAAAGAAGGTGTTTCCCACATGCGGCGAAGAAACCGTTCCAGGATGGGGGAAATGGGCACCCTGAGTGCCTCCTTCAGAGGAGCCTCGTACTGAAGGATCTCAAGGTCCTCCTTTCAAGGGTCCTCCTTAGATTCTGTGGTGAAGGTGAGGGCCTTTGTCATATCCTTCACGAAGTTGAGGAAGACCATGTCCTTGGGAGGGGATCAGCACCGCGTCTCCAGGGGGAGACTGGTCCGAGGGTAAGTCTCAATGGTGCAACCGCACCTTGAATATTGTGCGCGATTCTGGTTGCTATTTATAGTGGAATTAGAAAAGGTACAGAGAAGAGCCACCAAAATGGTAAAGGGGATGGAAGGATACCCATATGGAGGGAAGGCTTAAAAAGTTAGGGCTTTTCAACTTGGAAAAAGAGACAGCTGAATGGAGATATCATAGAGGTCTATAAATTAATGAATAGAATGGAAGAGGTAAACGTAGATCAGTTGTTTATGCCAACAAAAAGAAGAAAGACTAGGGGACACGCAATGAAGCTACAATGTAACCCATTTAAGACTAATAAGAGAAAATATTTTTTCTTCAATGCGTAATCAAACTTTGGAATTCGCTACTAGAGGATGTAGTAAAAGCTGTTAGTGTAGCTGGGTTTAAAAAAAGATTTGGTAAGTTCCTGGAGGAAAGGTCCATAAACTATTACTGAGGACGACCTGGGAAATCCACTGCTTGCCTCAGCACAAGCAGTGGAACCTGTGTGCCTTTTTGGGAATCTGCCAGGTGCTTGTGACTTGGATTGGCCACTGATGGAAACAGGATACTGGGCTTGATTGTCCTTGGTCTGACCCAGAATGGCATTTCTTATGTTCTTAAGACATGCAAGCCTGAAAATAAGAACAGAAGTCCCGGCTGGTACCATCTCGCCTCACGAATTATAGATTTGCTGGAACAACATGAGGAAACTTTGTACTTATCTTCTGGCAACTTCTTTTTTTTTTGGGGGGGGGGGGGCGGGCGGGCTTAGTCTCTCCCAGATCCTTTATCACTCTCTCCAAGTCTTCATCAAACACCTTTCCCTGAAAAGGAAACCTGCTTAGCTGTGTCTGAGGCAAGTGCCGCCTTGCTTGTTGACACATGCCACTGCTTCATTCTTCAGAAGGGATCGTAACCTCTACAGAGCCAGGTGGATTGCCCTGTCCTTGTCTGTCGAGTTCCTGCACAAATCAGCTCAGAAAATGTAAACCCCAGACCAGGAGACTGGCATTTATGTTAACACCTAGTCTTGTACCTCCAGAGGCATCTCATCCATCAAAGGGTGACTTTTTAGGCACCAGGCCAATTCACCCTTTATCTTCCAAGGAACAAATAGGCACTGTTCAAACAGCTAGAAGAAGGGAGACTAGTGAGTCAAAGTGTTCCTGCAGGAGATGCATGTGCACCCTGGCACAAGCTATCAGTTCCAGGGTCAATGCCATTGACTCCAGGAACTGAAGATAGTCCCAAGGCCCTAGGAGCTACTCGAAAGCAAAAACCTCCGAGCTGCATTAGCAGCTTATCCAACCCCTTTAGTATGAGAAACACCCCTGCTGAAGCGAGTATTGAAGGGGGCACCCTAAGTTCTGGGAGGGAACTGGGCTACTCTTGGGGTAGTTGATTACCCATCTCTAATCACTGGATTACCTGGGTTGTGTCCGCTTTTGGGGTTTTTTCCTTTGTATTTTTTTCTTTGATCACATTTGAGCCCTGCTGTGACACCACGTGCACAGAAGTGTGCTGCTTGTGGTTCCTGTCAAATAGTCTCCACAGTGGACTGTTTTTATTTCTCTAATTTATTTAGCCAATTTGTTGCCCACGTTAGCTGCAAAGAAAGCCATGGCAAAAAAGGCACTTCCTGATTCAGGGGCAGAGGAACATCTTTTTGGTGGGAGGGGCCAAACAGGTCACTCTGAGTCCTGCCCCAAGCTCTCTAAATGCTGATGCTGGTAAAATATTGATGGGGCTGTAGCCCTTGCAGCCCACCCCTTTCTGCTGCCTATTCCCTGATCAGTAAGGGAATCCCTGTACCTGTTAGGCCAGCTGAAGAACCCTAAATAGGGCATACATAGCGGCCCCCCCCCCCCCCCGGCCTGGGAAGGCCAGAATGCCTGAAAGGAATTTTATTTTCAACTACTTTAATCAAGCAGCAAATACAGAGACAAATAAAGAGGGCAAAAAGAAAAAAATCGACTCCTTGAATAAAGTGGCTTAAAATAAAACTCCTTTCGGGCAGCTGGGCCTTCCCAGGCCTGTGAGGAGGAGTAAGGCTAGGGAAAGCTGGGTATACCCTTTTTGTT
The DNA here is from genome assembly GCA_033557465.1 of Ichthyophis bannanicus. Taxonomy (NCBI): domain Eukaryota; kingdom Metazoa; phylum Chordata; class Amphibia; order Gymnophiona; family Ichthyophiidae; genus Ichthyophis; species Ichthyophis bannanicus. The sequence goes on along the minus strand of CM066049.1, from coordinate 107,782,010 downwards.
TTGTTTTTTTCAACTGGCATTACACGCACAGGGATTCCCTTACTGATCAGGGGGTGCCTTTTTTTGCTATGGCTTTTTTTTTTTTTTTTAAACATCTAAAGTGGGATAAAAGTTGGCTAAATAAATAAAAAATCCATAAATAAAAGTAGCCAGCTGTGGAGACCACTTAACAGGAACCGCAAACAGCACACTTCAGTGCATATGGCTTTGTAGCACAGCTCAAATGTGATCAAAGAAAAAAATGCAAAGGAAAAATTCTCTACCTGCTCTCTAGAAAGCATAACCCACTTGTCTGAACAGGTCTAGCAGGAAGATCAGGAATCAAAGTTTATAAAAGATAAATAAGCACCAAAACTACCTTTAAAATACCTCTGCCACCGTCCTCCTCACCCCCCCCCCCACGTTGCTGTTAAGCAATGACTGAGACATCCTCCTCCTAGGTGCTGCGAGTGCTTTACAAGGAAGTGAACCCAAACATTTTGTATACCAATGTATTATTACAGAAGAGACCGTTCATACTGATAATTCTTCACACTACTTAAGAACATGGTATGTGTGTGTGTCATATTTTAAAAGGCTTCAACTTGTAAGTTTCTATAATATACATTGTAATATGGTTATATAACTAACAATGGCTATAAAGCATACTCACTTGTAACAGGTGATCTCTGGGAACAGAAGAAATCCGTCTTCACAGATGGGGTGAACATCACCAATGGAGCCCACATGGGAATGCTCCCCAGCATCCAATAGGAAAGCCTTTGGGAGCACTCCACTATACCTGTGTGCCTGCCTTCCCACCTCCTATCCTCTGAGTTTGTAGCTGAGAAGAGTAAAGTAAAAGAACATTACAACTCCTAGGGGAGGAAGGCGGGTTGTGAAGACTGATTCCTGCTATTCCCAGAGATCACCTGTTACAGGTGAGTAACTACACTATCTCCAGGAACAAGCAGGAATACAATCTTCACATATGGGACTCACAAGCTCCCAGGTTGGTATTTTGGAAGTGTGATCCCTGAAGGAAAAAATTTAGTAGATGAAGAGGCTGGACAAGTTGTATGCCATTGAACTCTATTCCAGGAGGAGATACTCCCCCAGAGATAATCTGGTATCTTGTAGAAGTCCGAGACAAGGGTAGGAGTTGAGTTTAAGTCCCAAAGAGGTGCTGGAGTACAGCTTGGACAAAGACAGCGTCCTGTTGAGAGTCTCTGTCCAGACAGTAGTACGCAGCAAAGGTATGAATGGAGGACCAGGTAGCTGCCCGACAGATCTCCTCAATGTATACTGAACGGAGACTGGTTACAGATGTTGCCATAGCCCGCACATTGTGAGCAGTGACATGACCCTCAAGAGTCCTGCCTGTGCATAAGTGAAAGAAATGCAATCTGCTAGCCATCTGGATAGAGTATGTTTCGTCACGGGGAGCCAGTGGAGATGGATGAGTAGGGGAGTGATATGGTCTGAATTGGAAGCGTGTGTGGGGATGCAGGCTGTTATGTTCTGTACAAACTGGAGTCTATTAAGTTGATACTGAGGGAGGCCAGCTAGGGAGATGTTACAGTAGACCTAGGTGACTAGGATCAAAGGAGATGAATAATTGAGAGGATCTTCTGTGATCCTTATCTCTATCCAAGTAGTAAGCCAGCACTTGCTTGCAGTTTAAGGTGTGTAGTGCTGCTTCAGCTCAAGACAAATGCAGTCTAGGTAAGAAAATCGGGAGGATTACCGACTGGTTTAGATGGAAAGAGAAAACCACCTTCAGAAGGAAGTGTGGATGGGTACGGAGAACCACCTTGTCATGATGGAACAGAGTATAGGGGGGATCCACTACTACAGTTTGCAGCTCATTGATGCGGCGAGCTGAAGTGAGAGCAATAAGTAAGATGACCTTCCAAGATAGAAACTTCAGTGAAGTGGTTGCTAAAGGTTCAAAAGATGGCTTTAGAAGCTGCATCAGAATTACATTCAGTTCCCAGGCCACCAGAGGCAGCTTAATGGGTGGCTTGGACAGCAGAAGACACCTCATGAAGCATGCTTCTAAAGCAGAGGTTCACAACTCCAGTCCTGGAGGGCCAAACACCATTCAGATTTTCAGGCTGTCCCTAATAAATATGCATGAGATGCATCTGCATGCACCACCCCCATTATATTCAAATGTATCTAATACATATTCATTAGGGACAGCCTGAAAACCTGAATGGTGTTTGGCCCTCCAGGACTAGAGTTGGGAACCTCTGTGCTAAGGGATGTGAAGAGATAGGCTGTCCATCCACTGGTCTGTAAGAGGCCGCAATGGCACCAAGGTGAACTCTCACCAAGTTAGTTTTCAGACCTGTCAAGGATAAGTGGAGGAGATATTGTAGAAGCAACTCCACCGGGCAAGAAAAGGGGGCAATGTTCTCTGGGGAGGACCAAAGGGGAAACCTATGCCATTTGAAGGCATAAGATTGCCTAGTGGAATCCTTATATGTTATGTTAGGACATCCTTGACTGCCCGTGGTAGGTCAAGGTCAGTGAGCACTAGCCTTTCAGCAGCCATGCTGTCAGGCATAGCGTGTGAAGTTTGGGATGGAGGAGCGTCCCGTGGTCCTCAGAGAGGAGGTCGAGTACAAATCCCAGGTTGAGTGGCTGAGTCTGTGCAAGGCGAAAAAGCAGAGGAAACCATGGTTGATGGGCCAGAAGAGGGCTATGATAATCATTAAGCCCCTGTCGGCCTGTAGTTTGAACAGCATCTTGGTATCAAGGAGATTGGAGGGAATGCATAGTGCAGTCCCTGTCCCCGATAGAGAAGAAAGGCATCCAGGGCCTGTCTGTGCAGTGTCAGAACCTGGAGGCTGTGTGATTTGTGGAGTGGCAAAAATATCTATGAGTGGGGTTCCACATGTCTGGAAGAGCCGAGTAGCCATCTCCTAATGCAAGGTCCATTTGTGTGGATAAAGGATATGGTTTAGCTTGTCTGCAAGGACACTGAGTTCGCTCAAGAGATACACCGCTCTGAGGTGAATGTGGTGTGAGATGGCAAAGGATCATAAGCAAATTGCTACATCCCAGAGGGGAAGGGACCCCATTCCCCCCCCCCGTTTGTTCACGTAGAACATGGCAACTTGGTTGTCTGTTCTGACTTGAACAGGTTGCCCTAAAAGCTGGGGTTGAAAAACCCAAAGATCATTTGGCAGTGCCTGTAGTTCTAGCAGGTTCATCTGCAGGGCAGATTCCTGTGGTGTCCAGAATCCCTGTGTGGTTAGGTTGTTCAGATGTGCCCCCCAACCCAGCTTGGAAGCATCCGCTGTCAGGGTGCATTGAGGTGAAGGCATCTGAAAAGGTGACCCGACAAGTAGGTTTTGTGGGGAACACCACCACTGAGGGGGACTCGATCAGTTGAGGAGTGATTTGGATCTTGTCTCTGAGACACCCCTTTGCCTGCGTCCACTGGGAAGACAGAGCCCACTGCGCTTGTCGCATGTGTAATTGAGCGTGGGTGACAACATGGACTGTGGAGGCCATGTGTCCTATTAGTCTTAGAAGCTGTCGAGCTGCTACTCAGCTTTATTTTATCTTTATTCAGTTTTTAATATACCACCCAATACACGAGTATCTGAGTGGTTTACAATACAAGTTAAATGCTGCTTGAAAAGGAAAGAAAATGCCAGTGGTTGGACGGAAAGAAATAGAGAAGAAAGGTAAGAGAGATGCTTTGAGACGAAAGGAAGGGGGCAGAGCACCACTGCGGGAGGGAGGCCGTGTGAGATCGAAGGCAGTGCAGAAGAGATAGGTTTTTAATCTTGCTTTGAAGCTAATGAAAGAGGGTTTCATACAGAAGTTCAGAGGAAGGGAATTTCAGAGTTTAGGGCCTAGAAAGAAAAAGGCAGAGGTACAGGTGGATTCCAGATGGGCCTGGGATGGAGAAGGGAGGAACATGCGGTTGTAATGAATGGACCCGAGTGAAGGCTAGTGGGCATAGAGGCGGACGAGGTTGGAAAGGTATTGTGGTACTCTGGTGTGAATTGCTTTTTGGACAAAAGTGAGAATCTTATATTGAATTCTGGAAGCCACGGGGAGCTAGTGGAGATGGATGAGTAGGGGAGTGATATGGTCTGAATTAGAAGCGTGTGTGGGGATGCAGGCTGTTATGTTCTGTACAAACTGGAGTCTATTAAGTTGATACTGAGGGAGGCCAGCTAGGGAGATGTTACAGTAGTCTAGGCAGGACATGACGAGGGAGAGGAGCAGTGAAATCAGGGAAGAAATGGGGAGAAAGGGGCATACAGCACGTATTTGTCTTAGTGAATAAAACGAGCGTTGGACTACGGATATGTGATCATGAAAAGACAGGGCGGAATCCAGGCTAACACCGAGATAGCACAGGGTAGAAACAAGAGGAATAGGGGTAGAGGAGAACAGAGGGGCTAGGGTTGGCAAAAGACCGCCGAAAGTGAACCAGATAGCCATAGTTTTAGTGAGGTTAATGTGAAGAAAGTTAGAGGATATCCAGGAGTCAATACAGGAGAGACAAGCATTGAAGGGGTGATGTGGGGAGAGGAGTCAGTGTGGTGAAGAATGATGATATCTGCGTACTAATACATGGAGCCATTATGCTGCTGAACCAGGAGGGTTAAGGGGGCCAAGAAAACGTTGAACTAAAGGGGATGGGGCCAGAACGGACCCTTGTGGGACTCCACAGGAAAGTGGGGTAACAGGTGAGGAAGCAGACCCAGAGAGAACCGAAAAGGACCTACTGGTAAGGAAAGAGCAGAACCAATGAAGGACAGTGCCAGAGATCCCAACATCATGAAGACTGTTAAGTAGAGTGCGGTGGTCTACTAGGACCCCTTTGGCCCAACTCCAGGAGGCGAGCACAATGATCCTGTGGGAGGAAAGCTCAGGCCTGTTGAATGAATACTTCCCAGACAGCAACTGAACTAGATATCCCCTCCAAGAAATGACCCAATCTAGAAATGCCCTCACACTGCAGTGTAGATAGTTTATGTATATAGTTAACCCAGTTATCCAAGTTTGTACTCCTGTTCAATGTAAAACCTGACAGTTTGTCGTTATGGTCGTTTTGTTATGATGTAAACCGCGCTGATTCTAAATAGCGCGGTATATAAGAAACTGTAATAAATAAATAAATAAATAAATGTCTAAGAGCGCTCCAATGAACTCCAGTTGTTAAGCTGTCGCGAGGTGAGATTTTGGGAAGTTTATGATAAATCCCAGATGTTGGAGCACTGTGATGGTGCAATGAAGGGAGAGTCTTACCTCCTGAGGAGAATCTCCCCTGATCAGCCAGTTATCTAAGTAAGGGAAGACGAATATCTCCAAAGTGCGTAGATAGGCAACGATCACTGCCATGCATTTTGTGAAGACTCTTGGTGGAGAGGCTAGACCCAAGGGGAGAACCCGGTATTGATAATGGTTTCCTTGAAACATGAAATGCAGATATTATCTGTGCAAGGGATGGATCAGTAGATGCGTATATGCCTCTTTTAGGTCTAGAGAATATAGCCAATCGTGTCTCTGGAGATATAAAAGAAGAGTTCCTAGAGAAATCATTTTGAATTTTTCCCTCAGACCATGAACTTGTTTAGGTCTCTGAAATCCAAAACGGGCCTGAATCCGCCTGTTTTCTTTGGAATGAGAAAAATATGGAGAGTAGAAGCCCAACTTTTCTTGAGGAGGAGGAACTCTTTCTATAGCACCATCAGACAACAAGATGGCCACCTCTTCTTTTAAGAGTGCTTTGAAGGGGTTGGGTGGGATAATCCTCTGAAGCTGGTGGGGGGGGGGGGGGGTAAGATTTTGAAGTGAAGCTGATAATCCCTTTGGACAATCTGGAGTATCCACTGATCTGAGGTTATGAGGTGCCACCTGTGGGCATAGTGGCAGAGTCTGCCTGAGATGTGGACGGGCTGGGGATCCTCCAGAGGTCGATTGGCAGTGCACTCTAGGAAGCAGTCAAAAACCAGGCACAGGGTATGCCTGTGCTGCTGGTTGAGGCTTAGGAGCCTTGGGCTTCTTGTGTTGGCGAGGGCCCTGCTGTCTCTGCTGAGGCTGATAGGCAGCTGAAGGTGGGTAAGAAGGATAGTATCTCTTCTTTTTAGAATAGAAAGATTTCTTAAAAGCCTTCCTTTTGGATGGGTCAGCTGTTTTCCTGGAAAGGCATTTTAGAGTGAGATTTGTCTCAATCTCTCCTGCTTTCTTTCTCCAATCTTTTCCAAAAAAGGTTTTCTCCAGAACACGGGATACTGGCCAGTTTATCCTAGACCCATTGCTCAAGATCTGATGCCTGTAACCAGGCCATTCTGCGAGCCCCAATGCAGACTGCTGAAGCTATGCTTGTTGATTCAAAGGCATCAAAAAGAGACCCTGATAATAAACTTAGAAGTATTTTGGCCTTGTTTGATGAGTGTCTAAAAAGCACTCCTCTTATCCTCAGGAAACAGTGGGGTGAAAAGTCTCCAGATACCTGGTGACATCCTTCAGAAACAAGCTCATGTACAGCATGTACAAGTTTATTCTGGAGGGCAACATGCATGCTTGGAAGCATTGACGCCCAAAGGCATAGAGTGTCCTCGCGTCTCTGCCAGGAGGCATGAATGAATGATTTTTTTTTTTTTAACTCTTTTCGGCGCATCACTGATTCTATTACCATTGAGTGGTTGGGAAGCTGAGGTTTTTGGAAGCCTGAACACTCTGGCTCTTAGTACATGGTATTGAGCCTCTTGCTGACAGGCAGAACCGTGAGCAGAGTCTTCCACATGCAGAGCATGAGTTCCTGCACAATCCAATGCACAGGTAATGTAGCTGCCTCTTTGGGCCTGGGAGGGTAATGGAGTATCTCCAATTCCTCTGACCTCCATTCCTTTTCTGAGGCTACTGTGATGGCAAACTCTACTGCCATGTCATGTATGAAGTCCTGAAAGGACATATCCTCTGGTGGGGACAGACACCGTTCCTGAGGTGGCGAAGGGATGTCTGGAAGTTCTCAGGAATCGAGTGATCCCTCGTCAGTTTCTGAAGAGCAGGAATCAGTCTGGTAAGAAGTTAAAAGTATTGGCAGTCTTAGATTTGACCATGACGCTTCATGGATGACGAGGGTCAATGCCAATACCAATGCTCAGAGGTATCAAAATTGAGAGTCCGTTGTGTACTGGGGATAATGGTTGGTTCCATCAATGGTATCAGCCTTGGGGGTTCTGACGATGTTGGTTCAAGGGCCAGCACTGGGGCCAATACACCTGGCTATATTTATTTATTTAGCAATGTTTATATACTGCTTTTCACTGGGTCAAAGCAGTGTACATTCAGGTATGTTATATATTTCCCTTGCCCCCGAAGGGCTCACTATCTACGTTATATACCCGAGGCAACGGAGGGTTAAGTGGCTTGCTCAAGACCATAAGTAGTGCCTATGGGACTAGAAACCCCAGTCCCTCCAGACTGAGGTTGCTGTCCTCCAACGGGATTCAAACAACTTGCCCCAACCACTAGGCTACTCCCTCCCTCGGTGCCGAAGTCGGCACGCCTGGAGCTCTCAATATTATCAGTACAGAGGCTTCTAGGAGTGCGGCCAAACTCCTCTTGAGAGCCAGCATGTGCTGGTCTAAGATGATGGCCAATGTCTATGTGGAATCACCTACTGGGCTTTGAGCCACCAGCCCAAAACATGGAACCGGTAGCTCTCTGGAGGTCGATTCCTCAGGAGCATCCCAGAGCCCATTCTGTGCTAAGACAAATCCTTGCACCGGGGCTGTTTGGCTGACCGGTCTGTATCAGAAGCACCCCTAGGGAAGTCATGAGGCTTATGCTGGGCCTTATTCTCTGGTCTTGGTCTTCGATGACTTGGGAGCAGCCAGAGGCTGGCTTACTTTTAAGTTTGGACTTTGAAGAAACCTAAGACCCATGAGAACATAGTAACATAGTAAATGACGGCAAATAAAGACCAGCATGGTGCATCTAGTCTGCCCAGCAAGATGGCAAGAGTAGGTGCACCTGCCGCTCTGTGCAGGCCACCCCTCCCCATGTCCCTGTTTAGGGGTGAACCCACCACTCCATGCAGGACACCCTATTTGTTGAGAAATTAGATGGTTCAGTTTATTTTGATTTAACCTGTTGCCATAAAGGGATCCACTGTGTCTGTCCCATGCCATTTTGAACTCCGTGACCGTGTTTGCCCCCACCACTTCCATCGGGAGGGCATTCCAAGCATCCACCACCCTTTCAGTGAAAAAGTATTTCCTGACATTGCCTTTCAATTTACCACCTTGCAGCTTCCTGTTGTGCCCTCTAGTTTTACAGCTTCCCCGTCTTTGGAAGAGGTTTGTTCATTATATCACTTTAATTATTTAAAGGTCTGAATCATATCTCCCCTGTCCCTCCTCTCCTCCAAAGTGTACATGTTTAGGTCTTCACGTCTCTTCTCATAAGGCTTCCGACGCAGGCTCCAAATCATTTTGGTTGCCTTCCTCTGAACAGCTTCCAGTCTTTTTACATCCTTTGCAAGATACAGTCTCCAAAACTGAACACAGTATTCCAAGTGAGGCCTCACCAGTGACTTGTACAGTGGTATAAGTACCTCTTCCTTTCTGCTGGTGATTCCTCTTTGTATGCAGCCCAACATCCTCCTGGCTTTTGCCACCGCCCTGTCACACTGTTTTGCCACCTTAAGATCTTCAGAAATAATCACACCAAGGTCTTTCTCCTGATCTGTGCACACCAACCTCTCGCCCCCTATTGCGTACATTTCCCTTGGATTTCTGCTACCCAAGTGCGACTGCACTTCTTCGCATTAAATCTTAATTGCCAAGCATTTGACCATTCTTCCAGCTTTTGTAGATCTTTCCTCATGTTAACCACTCCCTCGCGGGAGTCTACTCTGTTGAAAATTTTCGTGTCATCTGCAAAGAGACAGACTTTTTCATTCAGTCCTTCAGCAAAATCACTCAAATACATTGAACAGTGCCGGGCCCAGGACCGACCCCTGGGGCACACCGCTAATCATCTTCCCTTCATCCGAGTGAGCTCCATTTACCATCACCCTCTGTCGTCTGTCAGTCAACCAATTTCTAATCCAATTTACCATCTTAGGATCCATCCCCAAGCTACTGAGTTTATTTATAAGCCTCCTATGAGGAACAGTATCAAAGGCTTTGCTGAAATCCAGGTAGATTACATCCATCGCATGCCCCTGATTGAGTTCTTTGACTGGGTGACCAGGGAGCTAGATCAGATTTGTTTGGCAAGATCGTCCTTCGGTAAAACCATGTTGCCTCGGGTCTTGCAACCTGTTGGTTTTGAGAATGTTAACTATTCGCTCTTTCAGGAGCGCCTCCATGACTTTTCCCGCCATCGAGGTAAGGCTCACAGGCCTGTAGTTTGACACTTCTTCCCTGTCACCACTTTTGTGTAGAGGTACGACATCAGCCATTCTCCAGTCCTGAGGAACCTCTCCTGTTTCCAAGGATCTGTTGAAAACATCCTTTAACGGCCCTGCATGAACCTCCCTGAGCTCTTTCAGTATCCTGGGAAGTATCCCATCCGGTCCCATGGCCTTGTCCACTTTGTTTTGCAAGTTGTTCTAACACCTCATCTTCTGTGAATGGTCTGGTAACTACCTCATTCCCATTTTTATATTTGGGAGTCACAGATGATCCTTCTCCAGGACTTTCTATAGTAAAAACAGAGCAGAAGTATACGTTTAGCAATTTCGCTTTTCCAATCTCACTTTCCACGAGTCCGTTCACAGCACTTCTGAGTCCTGCAATTCCACCTCTGATCTTCTTCCTTTCCTGAATATACCTGAAGAAGGTTTTGTCACCACACTTCACATCTTTAGCCATCTTTTCCTCTGCCTTTGATTTTGCTATCCTTATTTCTCTCTTTGTCTGAGTTTGATCCTGTATTCATTTCTGTGTTCCTGTTTGCGAGCTTTTGAATTTTGCAAAAGCTGTGGTTTTTTTTGCCTTTGAGCAGCCACTTCTTTGGAAAACCAAATAGGCTTTCTTCTCCTCTTGTTTTTGTTTACTTTTGTTGCATATTTATCTGTTGCCCCTTTTATTGCCACCTTTAGTTTAGCCCATTGCAATTCCACTTCCCTTATCTCCTTCCACCCTGTCAGCTCCTCCTTTAGGTACTCGGCCATTTTATTGAAGTTGGTGTTTTTAAAAGTTTAGGACTTTGAGCCTGCTATGATTGGCCTGTATCATGGCTTTTATCTCAAACCGCACCGTGTGATGATCGCTGCTGCTCACAGGGGTACTCATGCAGACATTCGACACACTATCGCCGTTGGTGAGCACTAAATCCAGCGTTGAGCTTTCCCTGGTTGGTTCCATCACCATTTGTCTAAGTAACGCATCTTGGAGAGCATCCACGATTTTTTTTGCTTCTTTCCAGATTTGCAGAAGGAGTAATCCAATCCACATCAGGTAGATTAAAGTCACCCAATATTATCACTTCCCCCTTTATAGATATTGCCAAGATAGATAACGAATTGATTGTGGCTCTCTCTTCAATTTGTGTTGGAGGTCTGTAGACTACAGCAGTATGGATAACAATGCTATCTCCTCTTTCCAACACAATCCAGAGCGCTTCTTTTTTTCCCCTTGCCCCCTGCATTTCAGTAGCTTTAATATTGCTTTTGACATATAAGGCTATTCCTCCTCCTCTTCCATTTTCTCTGTCTCTTCTGACTAGATTATAGCCAGGTATGACTATATCCCAATCATACGATTCATTTAGCCATGTTTCTGTAATGGCCACAATGTCCTAATCCATTTCCACCATTAGGGCTTCCAGGTCTGGAACTTTGTTGGCTAAGCTTCGAGCATTTGTGCTCATTGTTTTCCAGCATTTAACTGGCTTGCGTGTATTTAGCATTGATTTTGTTCTGCCTACATCTTCCCACTTGTTTATGATGTGTGGTTTAAATGTGTGGCTGTTTCTGATTTTAATCTGCTTTTGCAGGGGGTGTCGTCCAGAGCTTGACCTTCCACATCTGTCACCCCCTTTTTCTAGTTTAAATGCATATCCACATATTGCTTGTATTTTTCACTTAGGATTCTTTTCCCTGCGACAGAGAGATGTAGTCTATCAGCACAGTATAGTCTCTTGTTGTTCCATCTGTTACCCTAGTCGCCCATAAATCTGAATCCTTCTTGTTTGCACCAGGTCTGGAGCCATGTATTAAAGCTGTTAATACGATGCAGCCTTTTTTCCCCTTTACCAAGCACAGGTAGAACCTCTGAGAATGCAACAGTGTTAATGGGCTTGAGTTTCTCTCCCAGAGATTGGAAGTTCTTTTGGACTGTAGAGGTACTGTTTCTAGTCAAATCATTTGTGCCCAAGTGGATAACCACATCAAGTTTGGAGTGTTCACTTTCTGTGCTAAGTACTTCAACTACGTGGTTTGTATTCCTGCTGGCTGAAGAGCCTGGGAGGCACTTGACTATCTTCTCTCCTTTGAAATGTGTTCCCAAATTGATGCCACTGATGATGGAATCTGCAAGTAGTAGTAGTTTGCTGTTTGGTAAGGTTTTCTTCATATTTGGTCCTTTAGCAGGAGATTGGGCATTGTCTGTCTCATTTAAGGGCCCTTCAGTTTCTTTGGATTGGGCATACTCATTCGCCAAGGCAGAGAAGGCATTATGCAGGGATATCTCCTGATGCATAGGATGCCTCTGTGTCACAGGTCGCAATCTACCAGAACCCACTGTGATCCATTTGTTCCTGGGGTGTTTCATTCTTTGTGGAAGTGGTGGTGGACTTTGTATCTTAGAAGAGGTGCGCTTCATTGCAGCCAGTTCCTCCCTCAGTTCCTCATCCTCATTAGCCAAGGCAGAGAAGGCATTATGCAGGGTTATCTTTTGATGCATAGGATGTCTGTGCGTTACAGGTCGCAATCTACCAGAACCCACTGTGATCCCCTTGTCCCTGGGATATTTGATGCTTTGTGGGAGCGGTGGTGGGCATCGTTCACTTTGTATCCTATAAGAGGTGTACTTCATTGCAGCCAGTTCCTCCATGAGTAGGGTCACCTCTTTATGCATGGCAGCTAGGTCTTCCCTTAGTAGAGTCAGTTCTTTATGCATGGTAGCTGACCTGAGGCACATAGGACAAGCTCGGAGGTTCCATATGATTCGTCTTGGAATGAAAGTACTTCAGTTATTGCACTGAATACACAACATGCTGAATAAGCAGTCCTAGAAGGAGAAGAGGAGGAAGGAGTAAGAAGATGTGGGCTGTAACCTAAGTTAAGAGGATAGATGGCAACGTATGCGGGTACTATATAAGCAATGCAGGCCCTGGGGTGGGTGGGGCGAGGGGTAGGCTGGGCGGGAACCTAAGTGTCTTTGGCCAGTAGGCTGTTCCTGAACTGGGGGCACCCACAGATATCTGCTCCAAGGCTACCCAGAAAAGGAGACAGATTACCCAAGCTTAATTTATAACCACAGTTAAACGTTATATTAACAAGACAATTAGACTCTATATTGATAACTAGAAAGCATCAGAAATAAGAGAGAAAATTAGAGTCTTAGCTTTGTGAAATATCCACAGCTCCCGCAGCCAGCCTCAGAGACCTGTAGAAGTTGTCGATGCCCTTGATGAAGTGAAAGCCACTGAAATAGAGTCAGAGGCGAACAATGGATCCATACTGTTTGGCTCAGCTCTTTAGGCCTGTGTCATTTGTTGGCACAAAAGGACAAGAATTGGGTTGATGTTCAGGGTCCAAACATTTTAAACACCAGTCATGCTTATCATGGTACCAGCTCACTTGGTACATTTTTTTTTAAACCACTAGTTTTCTTTGCCATGCCTCAAAATAGTTGTCTTTGAGATTGAAGATAAAGTTATGGAGGCCTAGAGCCCTAATTTAGCAGTGAAAACCACGTTGAAAATGGAGAAAAGAAATAGAAAATTTATAAAATAAAAAGAAAATTAATCGGGCCAGTGTCGGATTCGACAGAACTGGTGGCGACAGGAAGGCACAATGTTCCATAAACAAAGATACGTTTTTCAGTGGCGACAGGATTGTATGTTCTGCTGGCTCCATGGAAAAAGAAGAACTGAGGAGTTGGGAAGGCAGAAAGGCAGGCAGGCACGCAGGCGCAGTGAATTGCTCCCAAAGGCTTTCCTATTGGACGCTGGGGAGCATTCCCGCATGGGCTCTGTCGGCAACATTCACTCCATATGTGAAGACTGCATTCCTGCTTGTTCCCGGAGATAGATTATTAAAAATGAAATACAAATTCTTCACTTCCTAAGTATGCCATTTAAGTTCCAGAACTATAAATCATTTTATCTGCTCAATGCCTAATTACAGGTCAGACAAGCTGAGCAATTTCTCTTGAACCTATTTCCTGATCAGACATCTTACCTTTAGAGTAAATACACTAAAGATGTCAGAACTGAACCTTTTGGTGTACAAGCTTGGTAATTCAGCAAGAAAATCAGCTTGTGTTCGGTTAGACAGTCAACAACCATAAGTCTTAAATGAAAGAAACAGCTGTTGAATGCATAAAAACCTCATGGTGTGTTTTCTGTGATATTTAGTGGAAAAAAGGTTATTACAGCTTTCTGGAGTGGGTTTCAGTTCCTCTTTTTGGTTTTGCATGCTATGGTACTGTGTGATACAATTGCTTCCTATGAGAAGTCAGTCAAGAGATTCCAACACATGGGCACCTCAGCTGTCTCATCACTCACTGACTTCATTATAGTTTTCTCTCTGTTCTTAATAGTGGGATTCTGCTGAAGAATTTCTCTGACACATTCATCAAGAAAACTAAAGCCAGATGTTACACAAATCTCAAGAATTTAAGACTTCTGAGAATGTATCTCAGAAGAATACTTGGTGAAAATGATCAGATTTATTTTCATAATACATTTATCTGAAGACATATGTGGATCAGCTACACAGCTGCTATTATTTTAACTAGCTTTTAAAAATTAATAATTTGAATGTACAGGTGTGATGGAAAGGAACTTTTAAAAGAGCAGAAAACAACAGCGTGTATGGTTAGCAAAGTGTTTATGGAACAAGATAGCAATGGGAGCAAAGATAAAGTTCATGATATGAAATTGGTGGGGGAATTACAAAACACTTTCTTGCAGTAATTGTTAAGAGAAATAAGCTTTCACTGATGAATGAAATATTTAAGGCAGATTATACTACATTTTTGAGTATTTAATTTATTCAGTATGCATGGTCTCTCCCTGAAAGCTGCCCCTTCAGCCATTACCTATTGTGTCTCTCTCTCATAGCCCCCATCCAGTGTCTCTCATAGCCTCCTCCCACAACCGGCACCCAGTGTGTGCGTCTCTCTCATAGTTTCCTCTAACCTTCACTCACTCTTGCTCCCTCAGCCTCTCAAGCCATCCTCCCCCACTCCCCTCTGTTTAACACAGTCTCTCTCTCACATTCACCATTCTTGTCAGTTTGCTCTTCTACAGAGGTAATTAAGAAAACAGAGCATCCCTGCCAGTACCTCAGTGCTGGAGAGAGACGACCTAATCCCCCTCATTTCCCTGGATTCTCACCTAATTATCTAGCCAGTGCTGTTGGTGGGGCCCTGTTCTTGCCTTCGTCTACTTCCTGGGTAGAGCGGGTTATGTCAGGAAAGATTGCAAGCTGGAGGAGTAGAAGACAGAAAAGGCCCTACTCCCAGCCTGATGCCACCAAAAAAAACCAGACACATGGCCTAGGCCTACCTTGAGAGAGAGATCACTTTGCAGTGGCAGATCAAGCAGAAACGTACGCTCACCGACAGGCTGTCTTTTGTTCTGCAAATCCAGGATGGTTTTGGCTAAATGGTCACCATGCTGCTGCTGCTGTGAAGCTACACAGGTCACTGCATGGCTTTGGTGGCAGAAGCAGCAGCATGGTGTCCATTTAGCCAAAACGGTCCTAGATTCATAGGGAAAAACATTTATTGCCTGTTGCTTGATCCGCTGCTGCACTGTGATCTCTCTCTCAGGTTGTACTATGCACTCTTAACAGGTGGATTAAGTGAAGAACCCAGCTCTAGGGTCCCTCCTACACAACCTAACTACAGTCCAGTTTTCATGCTCTCTAGCCCCCACCCTTTTTCTTCCCTTCTCTATGTGTGGCTACCAGAAGCAGACATTAAGATTTATACTTCAAACATGCATTTAGTTAGTACGATGTCCAGGAATTGGATGTCAAGCCAGCAATTTGGGGGCAAGAAATCCAGGGTACCAGGGTGCAATTTCTAAGTTCCGTGGTGACCTGGCACCTGGGATTTATTGAGCCCTGCTTTAGTATGCCTCGACTATGGTAAAATGTTCTTAGCATGCTACTTTTTTTCCTTGATTCCTGTTAGACCAATCCAGACAAGTGGGCTCTGCCACCCAACCAGCAGATTGAGACAAAAAAAGCACAGTTACTTACCTGTAACAGATGATCTCTGGGAACAGCAGGAATAAGTCTTCACATATGGGTACGTCGGTACCGACGGAGCCTGCGCGGGAATGCTCCCCAGCTTCCCAAAAAGGAAAGCTTTTGGGAGCATCCCACAGCGCCTGCGCGCTGCCTTCCCGCCTTTCCTAACCGCCTCTCCTCAGTTCGAGTTTTAAAGCTAAGACAAAAGAGAGAGAGAGGAAAGGAAAGACAGATAGAGAGACAACTCCTAGGGGAGATGGGAGGGTTGTGAAGACTTATTCCTGCTGTTCCCAGAGATCACCTGTTACAGGTAAGTAACTGTGCTATCTCCAGGAACAAGCAGGAATGAGTCTTCACATATGGGGACTCCCTAGCTAAGATGCCTGGGAGAACCCCAAGGATATGAGACCCTGGGAAGGGTTCTACCTCCTCCTATGGATCTCAGGCATCTATCCAGGGATGGAGGGTAGGAGTTGATTAAGAATGGAACAGGTGTTTGAGAACAGCCTGACCAAACAAGGCATCCCGGCGGGAGTCCTTGTCCAAGCAGTAATGGGCTGTGAAGGTATGAACCGAGGCCCAGGTGGCTGCTCGACAGATCTGGTCGATGGACACAGAATTTAGATGAGCCATAGAGGCGGCCATGGCTCTCACATTATGAGCTGTGACATGGCTCTCCAGAGAAAGGTTCTTACTCTGGTAGGCGAAAGAAATACACTGAGCAATCCAATTGGACAGTGTCCTCTTAGAGACTGGAAGTCCCAAATGAGAGGGATCAAAAGCAACAAAGAGCTGGGAAGACTTTCTATGTTGCTGTGTTCTTTGTAAGTAAAAGGCAAGAGCTCTTTTACAATCCAGAGTATGAAGATTCTTCTCTGCACTTGATGCATGAGGAGCTGGAAAAAAGACAGGTAAATATACCTCTTGATTAAGATGAAAAGGTGAGACCACTTTAGGCATAAAGTGTGGATTGGTCCTAAGAACTACCTTATCATGATGGAACCTTGTATAAGGTGGATTAGCCACTAAGGCCTGCAGCTCACTGATGCGGCGAGCTGAGGTGACTGCAATGAGGAAAATAACCTTCCAGGAAAGAAATTTCAAGGCGGTGGTGGCTAAGGGTTCAAAAGGAGGCTTCATAAGCTGACCAAAAACCAGATTTAAATCCCATGCCACCGGAGGAGGCCTAATGGGAGGTCTAGTTAAAGTTAGGCCTCTCATGAATCTTGCAATAAGAGGATGAGAGGAAACAGGTTGTCCATTGATAGGCTTAAGGGATGCTGCAATAGCACTCAAATGGACCCTTACTGAATTCGTCTTAAGGCCTGCATCTGAAAGATGCAGGAGGTATTCCAATAGAGAATTCAAAGGTAGTGCTAGAGGGTCGAGACTCCTTTCAGCACACCAAATGGAAAATCTTTTCCATTTAAAAGCATAGGAACGCCTAGTGGAAGGTTTTCTGAAAGCATGGAGGATACCCTTCACTTGTTGAGAAAGATTCCAGCTTTGAAGGTCTAGGCCTTCAGTAACCAAGCTCTGAGGTGAAGGGACTTGGAGTTTGGGTGCCACAAAGTTCCCTCCTCCGGGGACAGAAGGTCTGGAGCAGCTCCCAAGTCCAGAGAGGGAGCTTGGGAGAGATGCAGAAGTAGAGGGTACCACACTTGGCGTGGCCAGTGTGGAGCTATGAGGATCATAGATCCTTGATCCCTCTGGGGTTTGAACAGAGTCTTGGGAATCAAGGGAATGGGTGGAAAGGCATACAGGAAACTCTGACCCCAGTGAAGGAGGAAGGCATCCTTGGCCTGAACTCCCTGACACGGAATTCTGGAATAGAACCGGGGACGTTTGGCATTCCACGGACTTGCAAAGAGGTCTATGTCCGGGGTTCCCCGTTCTTGGAAGATTCTGAGTACCTGATCCATGTGCAGGGACCATTCGTGTGGGAGCAGAACTCGACTGAGTCTGTCTGCCCAAGAGTTTTGGATTCCTGGGAGATATACTGCCAGGAGATGGATTTGATGCTCTCTGGCGAAGGCCCACAATCTTAAAGCTTCGTTGCAAAGCGACAGAGCCAGTTCCTCCTTGCTTGTTTATGTAAAACATGGCTACTTGATTGTCCGTATGAATGAGGACTGTCTTGTAGCTGAGGAGGGTATGAGAGACCCTGAGAGCTAGAAAGACTGCTCGAAGCTCCAAGAGATTGATATGAAGAAAGGTCTCCTGTGGGGACCAAGTGCCTTGAGTGGAGAGGTCTTGTAGATGAGCTCCCCAACCTGTATGGGAGGCATCTGTTGTGAGAGTTGCTTGGGGTAACAACTGTTGGAAGGGGGACCCCAGCAACAGATTCTGAGTGGACATTCACCACTGGAGAGACCAAAAGAGACGTTTGGAGGTTGCTATTTGGTCTGAGAGAGCTCCTGATGCTTGAGTCCACTGGGTGGACAAAGTCCATTGGGCTGCTCTCATATGTAGGCGAGCATAGGGTACCACATGCACTGTGGAAGCCATGTGGCCTAGCAGTTGTAGCATCTCCCGGGCAGTTAAGTGGCTCTTTGACTGAACCTGAGAGGCTAACTGCACTAGGCGTAGGCAACGGGCCTGAGGAAGATAGGCCCTTGCAGTGGTAGTATCTAGCCAGGCCCCTATGAACTCTAGGGACTGAGTAGGGGTGAGCTGGGACTTTGGGAGGTTTACCACAAGTCCCAGATACTGTAGAATGCGCCTTGTGCAGTCCAGGGAAGTCTGGGCCTCTGACTGAGATGGAGCTCGGATGAGCCAGTCGTCCAGGTATGGGAATACAAATATTCCCAGAGTGCGTAGAAATGCAGCTACTGTTGCCATGCATTTGGTGAACACTCTTGGGGCAGAGGCCAGACCAAACGGAAGCACCCTATATTGATAATGTTTTCCTTGGAAAATAAAACTGAGGAATCTTCTGTGAGATGGATGGATGAGGACATGTGTGTACGCATCCTTGAGATCTAGAGAACAAAGCCAATCCTGACTTTGAAGGTATGGAAGGAGAGTGCCCAGAGAAAACATCTTGAACTTCTCCTTGCATAGAAATTTGTTCAATTCCCTGAGATCTAATATGGGTCTGTATCCCCCTGTCTTCTTTGGAATGAGAAAATAGGGGGAGTAAATCCTGACCCTTGTTGAAGAAGGGGAACTTCTTCTATTGCCCCTTGGGCAAGAAGGATAGCCACCTCTTGACCTAGAAGGTCGAGAAGAGATGTGGGAGAATTGAAATGTCTCACCATGGTGTGGGGAGGAAGGTCTGAGAAATGAAGTTTGTAGCCCTCTCTGATGGAGAGGGTCCACTGCTCTGATGTAATCTGCTCCCATCTGGGAGCAAAATGAGCTAACCTTCCTGGAATGGTGAGAGGTTCTGGCTGTTTTAAAGCCAGAAAGGCTAAGTTCTCTAGCATCAAGTCAAAAACCCTGAGGAGGTTGGGTCTGCTGAGTTGCAGCAGCCCCTGTAGTCTTAGGCCTGGCCTGTTTAGGTTGCTGACGCTTAGTAGCAAAGCGACCTGTAGAGGATTGTTGGCCAGAAGTAGAAGGGAATCTGCCCTTTTTGAAAAAATACTTTTTGAAGGGTTTTTTCTTGGCAGGAATGGAGGTTGACTTTGAAAGTCTATCCAGAGCAGAATTTTCTGCATCCATTTGAGTGGCTTTTATTTGCCATTCTTTGCCAAACAGGTTTTCACCTGTACAGGGAAGATTTCCTAATCCATCTTGGACCCAGGGTTCTAAATCAGAAGCTTGGAGCCAAGCAATTCTGCGAGCAGCTATGGCAATGCCAGAAGCTCTGCTGGCACCTTCAAAGGAATCAAAGGCTGCCCTGTTGGAAAACTTTAAAATGTCTTGAGTATGCTTAAGTCAAATGAGGAATTCATCCCTTTTATCTTCTGGTAGAAAAGGGAGGAAAGTGTGCAGTTTATCTGCAACCTCCTTTAGAAACATACCCATGTAAAGACTATAGGAGTTGATTCTGGCAACAAGCATACTGGCTTGGAAGCTTTTTCTACCAAAAGCATCCAAGGTCCTGCATTCTCTTCCTGGAGGAGTAGAAGAGTGTCTCTTTGTACTCTTTATCCTCTTCATAGCTGACTGCACCACAATGGAATGGTGAGGAAGCTGTGTTTTATGAAAACCAGGACAGGGAGGGACACGATACATAGTGTCCAATCTGCGAGAATGAGGAGAGATAGTGAGAGGAGTCTCCCATAAATCAATCATGTGTTCATAAAGAATCTCATGAATTGGTAAGGTGACTGCCTCTTTAGGAGCCTTAGAATAACTCAAAATATCTAATTTTTTTGCTCTAGGCTCTGATTCAGAGGATACTGAAATAGAAAGACCTTTAGCTACTTCTCTTATGAAGTCTTGAAAGGACAAGTCCTCTGGAGGAGACATTCTTCTTTTTGGAGAAGGCGGCTCTTCAGGAAGGGTTATAGATACTTCAGCAGACTCCTCTGATGTATCAGAATCACCAGAGGAATCAAAGTACCGTCTGTCAGGGTGCTCTTCTAACGCTCGGTACGCGTATCGAGCAGTATCGACATCGGGCGTCATCGGAACCGGATCGGTACCGATGGAGCAGCCCTGGACAAGGAACCGCTGCAGTCGGTATCCTGGTCGATGCCGATGCAGTCGGTACCGGTATCGGCGCTGGTGCCGGTACCCGAGTCGATACCGACAACGGAATTTGTTGTGGTATCAACGGCGTCGCAGCTTGGATGAAGGCACTGATAGCCTGCTGCATGGACAGAACATTCTGATCCATCGACGCCATGAATGCCTGGAACTCGGTACCGGAAGGTTGTGCCGGTACCCCAGAGCATTCTAACAAGTGATCGGTCGAGGCCGTGCCATCGATGTCAACCTATAACCCATAGGTGGAGCTTTGGAAGCCGGAGTTTCCCGCCGGGGTTGTTTTGCCGGTGCAGGATCCTCGAGGGCAAGCCCGGAGGCATCTCGATGCTTAGAGGGAGATCTACCCTTCGAGGACCGGCTGGATTTATGTTTGGTTACCTGAGATCCATTGGGGGAAGAAGCAGCCCTGGAAGACGTCGATGCCACCGAAGCTGCATCAGCGGGAAACAGCACATGGAGCTTAGCTGCTCGGTTCTGTAAACACCGTTTAGACATCAGAGAGCAGGACGGACAATCCGAAATGGAGTGTTCAGGACCCAAACATTTAAGACACCATTCATGGGTGTCTGTAACAGAAATAGTACCGCTGCACTTAGTGCATTTCTTAAACCCGGAGGCTGGTTTTTCCATGAGGAAAATTTCTTGTGAGGCCTAAGGCCCAAAGAGAAAAATACACTAAGTGAGGGAAAAATATATAGTTTTTATTTATTTATTTTTTTTTTAAAGAAAAGAAAGAAAAGACCGGAGGTACCGGTCCGGAGTCGGGGAAGGCAGACACGTGACCAAAGAAAGAAAATAAAGAACTTCTTCAGCGGTGACAGGGCTTGACCTGCTGGCTCCGCGGCAAAGAAGAACTGAGGAGAGGCGGTAAGGCAGCGCGCAGGCGCTGTGGGATGCTCCCAAAAGCTTTCCTTTTTGGGAAGCTGGGGAGCGTTCCCGCGCAGGCTCCGTCGGTACCGACGTACCCATATGTGAAGACTCATTCCTGCTTGTTCCTGGAGATATGGAAATTACACATACCTGGTAATTGTAGTTCCTGGAGGGTCCAGTTTAGTCCTCCACATCCGGGTAGTGCACCTCCTCCTGCAGCTTGGAGACTGGACCAATCAAAATCTTCCTGTGTATGATGTATGCTGTCGGAGCTCCCATCAGCCCCCAGTGAACTAGTAACAAAGCAGACTTAAAGAAGCAACACATGAGACTATCAGAAATACGCATTTAGAAGAAAACTCATTCCCCTTATGAATTTATCGGCCCCCTCCCCAAACGAGGAAGCCAGAACGCTGCACAGCACCTCTACCTTCTCACCGGAAGAAAAAAAAGACAGCCATAATCCCCGCCGCCCAAGGCTAGGGGCTGGAAGGGAAAACAAAAAGGCAAGCAGACAGGCATCCGCGGCCGGGAATACGAAGAGAAAGAAGGCTGCCCTAAGTCCGTGCCGTTCGCAAAAAGCGCGCCTCAACAGTCAACCTGACACACGGGAGGGAAGGAGGACTAAACTGGACCCTCCAGGAACTACAATTACCAGGTATGTGTAATTTCCATTTCCTGAGCGGTCCTCCAGTTTAGTCCTCCACATCCGGGATGTAACAGAGCAGTCAACACCGAGCGGGACCTTGCCATCCGGCGCGCAGCACTGCCGAACCAAAACAAGAATCCCGAGCGGCTAGCACATCTAACCGGTAGTGCTTACTGAAGGCATGCAGCGTTGACCAAGTAGCCGCTCTACAGATTTCCGCTGACGGAACCAGACAATGCTCCGCCCAGGACGTCGCCTAAGCTCTGGTAGAGTGGGCCCGCAGACCCACCGGAACCGGCTGATGCTGTAAAATATACGCCGATGCAATCGCCTCTTTGATCCACCGAGCAATGGAGGCCTTAGCTGCCGCTTCTCCTTTTCTTGCCCCGCCAAAGAGAACGAACAAGCGGTCGGTCTTACGGAAAGACTCAGACACTTTCAAGTAACGCCGAAGAACGCGCCGTACATCCAGGCAGTGAAGCCCATCGTCCGCAGTGCTCTCTGGACCGGCATTCAGGACCGGAAGGAAAACCACCTGATTTAAATGAAAAGGCGAGACCACTTTGGGCAAAAAGGAGGGAACCGGCCTAAGCACCACACGATCCCTAGAAATGGATAAGAACGGCTCCCTGCACGAGAGTGCCTGCAACTCGGAAATGCGCCTTGCCAAGCAGATGGCTACTAGAAAAACCGTCTTCAGGGTCAGATCCTTAAGAGACGCTTGCCGGAGGGGCTCAAAGGGTTTACGAACCAGAGCCCGCAACACCAGGTTCAAATCCCACGAAGGAACTGACATTCTACGCGAAGGCCGCAAACGGAATACCGCCTTGACAAAACGCTGCACGTCCGGATGAGACCCTAGGTTAAGTCCCAGCACTTTGCCCCTGTAACAGGAGAGAGCCGCCAACTGGACCTTCAGAGAGCTGGCCGCCAGACCCTTGTCAAATCCGTCCTGCAAAAAACTGAAAACTACGGGCACGGAGGCCGTCGCCGCCCGAACACCACGCTGTGAACACCAGTCCTCAAAAATTCTCCACACCCGCACATAAGCGAGGGAGGTGGAGGTCTTCAGCGCTCGAAGAAGGGTGGCAATAACCGCGGGGGAGTAACCCCTCTTCCTCAGCCGAGCCCTTTCAATGGCCAAACCGTAAGCGAGAATCGATCCACTTGGGGCATCCGAAGCGGACCCTGAAGCAGAAGATCTGGTAACGAAGGCAGAGGCCAGGGAACCCCGTCGCGCAACCGCACCAGGTCTGCATACCACAGTCTCCTGTGCCAATCCGGAGCAACCAGTAACACTCGCCCCCGGTGTCCCTCGATGCGCTGAACGACCCGACCGATTAGCGCCCAAGGAGGAAAGACATAAAGGAGACCTACTCCGGCCACGGCTGAATGAGGGCGTCGAGCCCCTCGGACATGCGCTCCCTCCGCCTGCTGAAGAAGCGCCCCGTCTTTGCCGATTGAAACGTCGCCATGAGGTCCATGACGGGAGGCCCCCACCGACGAACTATTTGCGCGTAAATCTGCGGGTTCAGCTCCCATTCCCCGGGGTCCACCTGCACCCTGCTGAGAAGATCCGTCGTCACATTGTCTCTTCCTGCGACATGTGCCGCCGAAATCACCGGCAGACGGGCCTGTACCCAATTGAACAAAGCCGCCGCTTCGGATTCCATGGCCACACTTCTGGTGCCCCCCTGGCGGTTGATGTAGGCCACTGTTGCCGAGTTGTCCGAGAGAACCCGCACCGGCTGCCCCCTCACCAATGCTTCGAGGGCAAGCAGTGCGAGCCTCACCGCTCGCAGCTCGAGACGGTTGATCGACCAAGAGGCCTCCTCCAGGAAAGACCACGTCCCCTGAGCGAAGCGGCCCTCGCAGTGAGCTCCCCAGCCCGAAAGGCTGGCATCCGTCATGAACGGAATCCAAAGGGGCGGTTCCAAGGGAAGCCCCATCCTCAGGTTCTTCGAGCACAGCCACCACCAGTGCGACCGACGAACTGGCTTCGGGCAAGCAACCTCATGTTCAACGAATCGAACTGGTTCGACCAACGATGCAAGGAGACTGGACACACTGGGGGCTGATGGGAGCTCCGACAGCATACATCATACACAGGAAGATTTTGATTGGTCCAGTCTCCAAGCTGCAGGAGGAGGTGCACTACCCGGATGTGGAGGACTAAACTGGAGGACCGCTCAGGAACACAGACTTTCAGCAACATCACCACCAATATAAACAGTGGTGCAGCCCTGGAATTTACCAATACACTACTGACCAGACTGAGGTAAACTAAAATGAATCCTGAAAAATGAGAAAAAGAGGCCAACAATTATCAGTAGCCACCAGAAATAATCAAGCTCAATCTTCCGAACACTTCAGATGCCAAAAAAACTATCAAATGACTTTAGTTTTTACCAGACCAAGTATACTCAATTTTGCCACTTCTGGCAATAATATGATCCATTTTATTGATATATAAAGCCTACCCAAATATTCATGTCTCTGTATTTTAATATAGTGTTTTTTGTACCACCTTATTAGTAAATCAAAGCAGTTTACAAAGAACTAAACAATGCACATGAAACTAAGAAATCTGTACTCAACCCGTTTTTTGAGTTAAGTCAAAACATTTTGACTCAGATTTGTATTCATCCTTTATAACATCAGAAATACTGCATACTTTAAAAGTTCTTGTCTTCAGTGAGTTCACCCACTTCAAAACCGTGCTCCAGAGCATAATCACAAACCTCTACTTATCTGAGCATGTACTATTATCAGCATGACTGATACAACACTACATTTTGAACTTTCACCTGTGCTATGGTTCTGCGTCAGGATCCTCTTTCCCAATGTTGAACTCATGATGCAAAAAACTCTAGCTTCTTCCAAACCAGCATCAGCAACAGCGTTGTATCCCCAAACAATGGTTTTTTTCCCCCCATGCAGCTATTGAAACAACTCATGAGACATTTTCAATCTTTGCTAGCTATTTAGCAGCCTCCTCCAAGAGAGATGGAGGTCCACGGCCCTCAAATAACCCCCTTGCCCATGAAGACAGAGGTAAGTGCTCCTTCTGTGCCCTTTTGCCTGCCCTTTTCTCTAGGAATTCAGTCTTATCTCCTTACATAGATTGCATGGGATCCAGAAGAAGAATACTTTATCCAGAAGATGGGTTGGAGAAGGAGAAATTCTCCTTTGGGAGGCTGAAGAACTTTCTGCGATCTGTCCGTTTCACCAGGGAGAAAAAAAAAACAGTACAGAAACGTGGAGTACTCAGAAGGATAAAAATTTTTTATTGAAAACTCATATGCCACTGGCCCGACACAGGCCGTGTTTCGCTGCCTTCATCACGGGCTTGAAGTGGACTTAAAAACTAAAAACACATAAATTAATAAATAAAACAATAGAATAAAATATATCCAATACAATCCATTAATATAAACATTAATAACCTTAGAATGATACCATAAAACCATTAGTAACATAAAAAATATATTTGTAAACAAGGCTACATATAAATAGAACAAATAAATAATTAATAATCTTACAAACACATAAGGCTAAAAGATCAGGTTTATATAAATAATTAAATGAATAAACATTTATAAGTTACATATAATAATAAAACATAAAATTAGTAAAATAGTAGAGCCGTTGAAGGTAAAAGACAAAAAGGACACATACCTGCTTATCTCCTTGAAACTGTGTGTATCACTACACCTTTTATAGGGGAGGAAGAGAACATATATACAAATATATTTTTATGTTATGTTAATTTATGTGTTTTTAGTTTTTAAGTCCACTTCAAGCCCCTGATGAAGGCAGCGAAACACGGCCTGTGTTGGGCTAGTGGCATATGAGTTTTCAATAAAACTTTTTATCCTTCTGAGTACTCCATGTTTCTGTACTGGTTTTGTCTGTTTTACGTGGGGTCCTGCCCTAGTGTTGGACCGTTTCACCAGGAAGACCATCCTCTCCTTATTCATGATGCAATGATGGTTTTGCAGCTTGCAGAGTCTGTGCAAGCCTCGCCAGCAGACCCCATTTAAGGGATATAGGGATTCTTTCTGACTTTTCTCCTCTCCCAGATCCTATGTGGCAGCTTGCAGTGTCTCAGTAGGAAACTCCCGAGCTGAGCTTCAAGATCTATTCTTGACTGTACCCTCTGCCCCAGGGCAAACTGGATCAACTTTTTGGGCTCCTGCATACGGATGCCCTGGTTATGGCTATGACCAAGTGCATGACTACTGTGGTGGAGGGGGGTAGCTGCACTCAAGGGCTCTTATGATAGGAGGGTGGAGGCCCTCCTGTAGAATGCCTTTGCCTTAGGCTCTCGTGCTGCGCTGTGTGCTGGTTTGGTTGAGCTCTTACACTACATACCGTAGTTGCCAGATAGTCTGAAGGTTGCAAGGTTGGAGTTGGGGACTGCTTATGTGGCCGGTGCCCTATATGACTTGATCGGGATCTCTTCTACGTTCATACTGGCAGAAGTAATGGCCAGACTGTAGCTTTGGCTCCACAATTGGTCAGCTGATGCAGCCTACAACTGCACCTGAACAAAATCCTCTTTAAGGGCTGTTTATTCTTCAGATAGGATATGGATAAATTGGTCAAAGGAGACTCCGAGAAGAAGTGCCTCTCATATGACCCTGTGGGGAGCCTGGCGATGCCTTCAAACTTCTAGGAGTCCGGGTAAGGCCTATTTCTTATGGGTCTAAGCCCAAAGGGCAGTTCTTTTGGAGCTCTCAGAATGATCAAGACTCTGCTGTGGCTCCATCTGGAGCCAATAAATCCCTATGATGAAATCTTGAAGGCCCCTTCTGAGATGCAGGCGGTTAGGGTTCCAGCTGTGCTTTCTTGGAATGGGCTCTATCACTTCAGAGCAGTGGGTCCTCAGTCAGGGTTAAGTGCTGGAATTTTCAGTACCCTGCCCTGACAAGATACTAACAATACAAATAGCAATCATTAAGAAAGTGTGCTATGTGTGTGCTGTGTCTGTGGTGGGGTATTTATGGAGAAAGTAGTTTTAGGGATTGGTGACAGCTGTATGGGGGGGATATTTTTACTGGGTGCAGTAATCTTCAGGAGAATAGTTTTTGAGAGTTGAAGCAGTTTGCGGGGTGATGGGACTGACAGAGGGGCATTTGGTGATGTGGTCGGACAGTTGCAGGGGTCAGTGTTCAGGGGTGAGAATTTGCAGGGTAATGGGGTGATAAGTTAGTTGCAAGCTCTTAGGAGCAGGGACTGGTCTCTTACATGTCTCTGTACAGTGCTGCGTACACCTTGTAGCGCTATATAAAAGATTAGTAGTAGTAGTGCAAGATAGTGTGTTTTTAGGGATGGGGAAGTATGCGAGTTGGAGCATAAAGGATGAAGTAAAGTTAAGGAAGGAAATGGGAGAAGTACAGGGAGAGAGAAGAGGAGATGAGGGAAATTGGAAGAGTGCTTGTACGGGGAAGGGGGAGAGAGAGAGAGAGAGAGCGCGCGCGCTCAAAAAAGGAGGGAGTACGAGGTGTAGGGAAAGTAGAGGGCAAAGTGTGTATAATTTATTTAGCTGGTTTTGTATACCTTTTAAAATATGTACCTAGAAGTAGTCCCAGTAGCATACAAATTCAAACGCACTAATACAGTCAAACCTCGGTTTTCATGATTAATCCGTTCGAAAAAGTCTGACTAAAACCGAAACGTATGAAAACTGAAGCAATATTTCCCATAAGAAATAATGTAAATCCAATTAATCTGTTCCAGACACCCAAAAATATTCACAAAAATACATTTTATAGAGAATAACTATATTTTTACATACAGAAAACAATGAGAAATAAATATAAATGACTAATGAAATGGATAAATGAACATTTAACATCACTGAAAGCAAGCTAAGTTCAGTACTGTACAGTACAGTATGTTAACATCTGGCCTTAGCCACCCCTGACAAGCTGCTGTGCCCAGCTCTCTTCGGAATCACATTGGATTCAGCCCATTAAAATACCTTTACATTATCTGCTCAATGCTTCAGAATGGCAGAAAATCTTAATGATATAGCTTCAGACGTACCATGCAAGAGAAAGAACTGCCTCCCACATTCATGCAACATCTCCTGCTTACATTGACAGCTTTTCTTCCCTGCTACCTCCGAGCCTGAGGGGGCGCTCCAGAGAACGGGCAGGCGGTGGACGAGATCGGGGCCTTCCTCTCTGCGCAATCCTTGCCTCTCTGACTCTGACCAGGCTCGAGGATGTGTTTCATTTACGTGCTCAGCTGGCTTTTGGCTTCTCATCACGCTGGCGATCAGTGAGTCCGGGGGGCAGTGCTGCCGGGACCGGGCAGGCGTTCTGGCAGTGTATACAGAATGGTGTGCAGCGCGAGGGTGTATGTATTTACAGTACTGTACTTTATGAAAACCGAGGCGATGTACGAGAACCGGGACAAAATCTCAGTCAAAAGACGTTGAAAACCGAAGCGATGTATGAAAACCGGGACAAAATCTCAGTCAAAAAAGACGTTGAAAACCGAAGCGTATGAAAACCGGGGCAAATGAAAACCGAGGTTTGACTGTATATACCTGCTCTAAGGCATCCTCCATCTCTGTGAACAGCTACATGTGGCACAAACAGATATCCGTTTTTAGAAAAGCCCCTTTTTTGCTTCTAAAACAGGGTTTCAAATGGAAAAGCCTCTCTCTCCATATCTTGGCAAGTTGCAATACAGTAACAGAAGTCCTAGTGGAATCACCGCCTCCAGTGCAAATAAAGCTCTCATGCATATTCATTATGGATATCCTGAAAACCAGACTGGCTAGGGGATACCCCGGGAATGCCTTGAGAAACATTGATCTGTGGTAAGGATTCTAAACTATTATCTACAAATATAGTCTGTTTAGATGTACTGTGACAAAAATTATATTTTACATTTCAAAATCTGTAAAATACTTCATGTTGTACACTAAGTTTAGTTATAACAGCACAACTATAGCAGGCAGTCCTACTAGCCTAATTAAAGCAGGTTTTTTAAAGTAATGTATTCTTTTCTATGGAACAAAGGTTGCTTTATAGCTATCTGGCCAATCAGTTTGCAGCTCCAGGAAAAGACAAAGAAATACTCTGGAAGACAGCCAGAGGACAAGTGTTAATTAAAAAAAAAGGGATGAAGAACCTCTGCACATTATAAAGGGACATTTTTTTGCTTTATATTCATGAAAAATCATATTGTTGACATTAGTTAATCTGCTTTTCATGGGCACAGTATTTTCACTAAAAGAATGTGGTGCTGTCAAAGATTAACTAAATACCTAACATGCCTTAGTATTTGGTTTATATTCAAACTGAACACTCACTTTTATAACTTCAAAGAAAGAAAAGGCAATCATTCTGTGCTGTGGCCCTTTGCCTATTCATCTAGCTTACTAAACCCCTGACCAAGACTTTCTACTCAGTTTAATTTAGTGGGGAAAAGGCAAGATAAATTTAGAACTCCCCCTTTATAAGTACCCCTCATGGCAGCACATGACATCCAAGTTTGTTTTTAGCTTGTTTTATTTATTTGTATTACCAATTATATGTGTTTATTTATAGCTCCTGGAGAGAAAGCGTAGTTACTCACCTGTAACAGGTGATCTCCGGGAACAGCAGGAATTTAGTCTTCACATATGGGTATCGTCGGTACCGACGGAGCCTGCGCGGGAACACTCCCCAGCGTCCAATAGGAACGCTTTTGGGAGCATCCCTCAGCCTGCATTCTTACGCAAGCTCTGTCGGTACCGACGATACCCATATGTGAAGATACATTCCTGCTTGTTCCTGGAGATAGTTTTATAGTTGGATTAGTGAGTGAGCATTATAATGCAATGAACTGATATCTTCTGCCATATGCTTGAATGAATTGTAATGAACTGTTCCAGTCCTTTGGGAGTACAAGCTTCATGTTGTAGTATATGGGTGCATTTGGAGTTTCTATGGATTTAAATGAATCTTTAAGAAAATCTTGACTAAACAATTTCCAAAATAATTGGTATATTGAAAAATAAAAGTAATATAATTATGACCTATGATGACAAAATGAGTTAGCAAGCCATTTAGGTCAATAAGTGTTAAATAGCTTGTATATGCTGAGGTCTTTTCCTTTTTTATGAGAAATATGTATATATTAGGAAATTCCTGGTGCCCCATTATAAATTGTGAGGAAGGCAATCTTCTTTTGTTTTGCTGTTTAGAAATACTTTTTCCCCCCACATAAATATAAGAAATAGAATCTTTAACAGAGCAACCTGGCAGTGAAACCGTTTCCTCAGACTACAAGCCCCTCTAATAAATCTCTCATAAGTATGTATGCCTCATCTGTTCAAGCCTTCAACATTACTTCTGCAAGAGGTTACAGCAGACCCAATATCAAATGTCTACAGTTCCAGTTTAGTCTGTACAGTATCACACTGCGCTAAATCATTAAAGCGTAAGCAATAAACATGTTAAATTAGTCAACACAAACAAAAACTTATCCTGCTATTCCATTCTAAGTTTTATTTTAATTTTGAAAAGAAAGGTTTTTCGAAGCGCCATCCATTATTCTATGCATCTCAGAGGCCAATGTAGCAAAGCTCACTGCAGTTAGCACAGGTGATAGCGTAGTGTTTGCGCATAAGTTTGTGCTACTGTGGCTGAAAAATGCAGAAAGGGGTCTAACATGAGCATAGTCAATTTGCTATTGCTTGCACTAATGGCCGTATACAGTGCATTTAAATCTATATCAATGGATAATGAAACAATTATGCAACACAGATGGAGAGAAATGCACAGAAGACTAGAAGGCTGAGCTCAACGCTGGGATTTTAACACAAGGTCTGCGGTCAGTGTTAAGGAATTTATGCCCATTTGAGTATACAGTAGCTACATCTTTTTTCTGGCTCTGCTGAAGAAAGTACTCAAAGGAAGAAAAAAATAGCAGGGCGAGTGCTGGAACAATGTTAAGGGTATGTGATGGAATGCTATGTGGCACATAATGGCAATATTATTTTATGCAGAATTTCTATGCAGAACGTCGGGGTTCATGAATACCAATTATTCTAAACAGGCTTCTGTGCAGAATATTGCTTTAGATACCGCACAGCATTCCAACACAAGTGCACAAGACAGAAGGGCTGCTAATGCAGGCTCTGATGTGCATGCGCTTGCTCTCCTTGATTAGTTGCAGACGTTTTTGCATGCTGTTTACAGCACTGCTCAGCAAAATACCTACTGTAACTGAATGTAACTTATCTTGAGCTATTACTGAAAAAGACCCAAGATAAATCCAAAATCCCTTCTCCTTCCCTCTAGATGGTGGTTCTGGAAGCCAAGCCTGTTTAAGAATATAGCACAGTTACTTACCTGTAACAGGTGATCTCTGGGAACAGCAGGAATAAGTCTTCACATATGGGTACGTCGGTACCGACGGAGTCTGCGTGGGAACGCTTCCCAGCGTCCAATCAGAAAGCCTTTGGAAGCATCCCATCACGCCTGCGTGCTGCCTTCCCGCCTTCCCAACTGTCTCTCCACAGTTAAGTTTGAAAGCTGAGACAAAGAGAGAGAGAGAGCAAGGAAGGGAAAGATAGAGATAGAGAAAATGCAACTCCTAGGGGAGGTGGGTGGGTTGTGAAGACTTATTCCTGCTGTTCCCAGAGATCACCTGTTACTGGTAAGTAACTGTGCTATCTCCAGGAACAAGCAGGAATGAGTCTTCTCATATGGGGACTCCCAAGCTCAGAAGCCCAGAGGGAGTCCTAGCATGTTGCAAGTCTAGAACGAGCCATGCTATTGCTTAAGACCTCAGGCATCCTAGGGATGGAGGGTAGGAGTTGAAAACAGAAGAGGAGCTGTGGAACAGCTGCTAGAACAGGGTTTCTAAAGAGGAAGACCCTGTATAGAGGGTATTTTGTAATCTGGGCCTCCCCTGTTGATCTTGCACAAGTTCACTGAGATACATATGGATCTGTTAGAAGGACCAGTGAATGTGCTAAAAGGGTACCTCACTGAGAAGTAGAGGTAGTAAAAATAGAGAAAAACAGTGGAGGTCAGAATCCCTCAGGGTGAGAAATAGCCCCAGGGGAAAGACTGGGGTAGAATAAAAGGTAGAGCTTCAGCGGAGACGCAGAAGGTAGCATGACAGAAAGCTTAAGCTAATCAGGTCCAAAACAGTATAATTTTAGGAACAACAGGAAAATGGAGTCTGACCTAACTGGACTGGGAATGGAATCAGTCCATGTAGGGAGGAAAGGGTATGGAGACCCTTGTATCGGATAAGAAAGTAAGGACAGACTCAGGAGCGCTAAGCTTTAGATTGACTGAAGCTCCACAATGTCTTTCCTAAATGGGGTCAATTAGGAAAGAAGGTGGTACATGGAGAGCTTCAGGAGTACCTAACCTGCATGGTAGGTGTTAACTACCACAGGAAGTGGTTATAAGTGTAGACCCCTACGTATGCTGGCATAGCATAGATAGGGGTAGTGCCCATCTGTCAGGATCATATAGGAATGTAAGGACATTTGAACCTAACAGAACAGATAGATAAGTATACGGATACATATCTATCTAAAAATATCTCTCAGTAGATGTATAAATATATCTATGTATATATACATATATATATTGAATATATACACATATAGGGTATATATGCATATATCTACAGGAGATATGTATGGGCAGAAGACACACAGATAGATATAGATGAATATATATATCTATCTCTCTCTCTCTCTCTCTATATCTATATATATCTATATATCTATATCTATATCTATATCTATATCTATATATATATATATATATATATACATACATACATACACATATATACACATATATATATGAATATGAAGACCTATAGACACATATCTCCAGGTATGTGGAAGGAGAGAGGTCTATAGAAGTTGATCCCCCATGGAGGAAGATTAATCTAACAGCAAGAAGGTTAATACCTGCTTGAATAGATAAACAGAGAATTCTCTTTCCCTGGTTATGATTGGCAGAGTCAGAGGAGAGGTCTCCCTGACAAGAAGTCGTCTGGATTCTCTTTAGAACGTGAGCCTTTGAATAACCAGGATGGCCTATGTGAAAAAGGCAGAGGATAACTTCAGTCTGTAGGCAGGAAGGCCAGATGTCTCCAGAATTGCCATATGGAGAATGGATAGAGGACGCCACTGGAGGAAGATACCCTAGTGACTTGCCAATGAGGGCAAGAAGGGTATTGGGTGTTCCCTAACTGCTAGTGAAGAAGATTATCTCTGACGAGAAGACCAAAGGAGATATGGCCAGGGAATTGGCCCTTCTTTAGGTTTTCACGTAATGAAAGGCCTGAGACTGATGTCTCAAAAGAGATTTAAGATGAGATGGTAAGGGTAGGAAATACCTACCAGTCATGGAAACATGACTGGGGGAACCCTGTTAACCATCTGGGGTTATCTGTTAGGCAAGATACTAATGCTCTCTAGCAAGGGCCCATAGTGCAAAGCTACACTGTAGAGTTGCAGAGAGCATGCTGCAGGTTGGTTAGAAGAAAAAGTGGCTGTGGGAAGCCAGCAGGCAACTAACTATTCTGCCAAGGACAAGGGGGCGAAGAATAGAAGTTAACCAACCAGGCTGTTATAAGAGGGTTTCCCAAATGAGGTTGATAACCTGTTTGGAACCTAGCAGTGAGGCTAGAAGGATTGCTAGTGGAGGAGAATCCCTGGTTGTGTGGTGGACAGAACCAGTGGCTTAACACTAGGAAATGCTGTATCTGCAGCAACGTACCAGGGCAGCGGAGAACATTTCTCTTTCCTCTCCCTCTTTTAGATGTGGAAAAAGAAACAGACCTAGTAGGATTTCCTATTGTCTGATGGGCTGCCCTAAGGTAACAAGGGGGGGGGGGGAAGACAACTCCAGAAGGGAGGATCCCCCTGTAGAAGAAGTAGAGGACTAGAGGAGCTTACCAGTGTAAAAGGGGTCCCTCTTACAAACCAAATGGTATAGTAAGAGGGAGGTAAGACAGTGTCGAAAGAGACCGACTATGGAGGAAGTCTGACAGGTGAGATGATACATGCCAGTACAGGGAAAACAACTGGTCTGTTAATAGTTGTTAGCTCTCTTTCCTCCAAGAGGAAGAGGAAAACCCTGTTAAATATGGGCATGATCATCATAAAGACTCCTAAAGTTGAAGAAAAGATGTCTCAACAAGAGATATCTAGGAAGGTTAGAATAAAGTTAGTGCAGACACTGCAAATGAAAAGAAGCAGACTGCTACTCTAACCCTCAACCAAGAAGGCAATGATAAACTATTTGAAACCCTGCGACTGCTGGGTTTGTTGACCCTGCTGAGGTTGTGGATGCATCAGACCAGGGTGATGTTTCCTCTGTATGATGGGCAGAAGATGGAAAAAATTTCTTCCCCTAGGGGAAGAAATTTTGGCAGGACTTTTCCTACTAACAGGGAAAGGAGAAGGCATAGAACAGCCCCTGGAAACAGGACAGTCAGTTGTTAACTGAGCAACCTGGAATAAAGACTCCTTGTTAAAGAGATTTTCTCCAGTGCAAGGAATATTTCCCAGTCTAACTTGTGCCCATTTGTCCAAGTCTGAAGCTTGGAGCCAGGCTTTACGTCGTGCTCCTATAGCTATAGCAGACGTCCTGCTAACAGACTCAAAGGAGTCTAGGGAAGCACGAGTAAGAAACCTAGAGATATTCTGAGCATGACTAACCAGTGAGGAATAGTCTGCACTCTTGGGCTCTTGAAGAAAAGGAGTCAAAAGATGTAATTTCTTTGTGACCTCCTCAAGAGAAACCCATATAAAAAATATATGAGAGAATTCGTGCTGAAAGCATGGATGCCTGGAAAGTTTGACGTCCAAAGGCTTAGACTCACGACCTGGCGGATAAGAAGAGTGCTTTTTAGTACTCTTCACCCGCCTCATTGCTGATTCTACAACAATGGAATGATGAGGAAGTTGAGTCTTTTGAAATCCTGGAGAAAGGGGCACCTGATATAGAAGATCAGTTGCTCTGGAAAGTGGGGGTACCTTTAAAGGAGCTTCCCACATTCGTAGAAGGAGGTCCTGCAAGGAATGATGCAAAGGTAGCATGATGTTTTCCTTTGCTCTCTCAGGAATATAGAGGGATCCTGTATTGCCTTGTGTAGGACCTTGTCCAGGAACAGAAATGGCAAGGGATTTTGCCATATCCAGGATGAAAACCTGAAAAGGATCCACAGAGGGAATTTCCCTTGGATAGGCTAGAGCTGATGAAGAACTAGCATTGGCACCGAGGGATCTATCCAAGCTTTTAGGAATAGAAGATCCTGGATGGTGCAGTATGGAATCCTTATAGGATGGTTGCTGGTACTGTGGAATGACGGGACCAGCGCCAGTCGTTAGCAGATCGACCATGCTAGGGATCGATTCCAAACTTGGTATTGAGGGAAGCGAGCCAGACGAGAGAAGCATGGAAGGCACCGACAGCAATGGTAATGTGGATATCGGTACCGACTTCAGTACCGTGTCTGATACCGGTAGATGAAGGCCAGCCGGTGGCAACTCTAACGGTATCGAAGGAACCGAGAGTTGCGGATCCGAATTATCGGAACCGAGCCTTCGGTACCGACAGGTGTCAGTACCAAGGCGAGTCGGTACCCAGTCCTCCAGACTGGAGATTGATTCCAGACTCGGCATCGAAGGAAGCGAGTCTATCGATGCACGTCTGGAGGGTACCAACGTCGGTACTAGTATCGGTGCCGGTACCGATACTGGAAGGTCGGTCTGGAGCGTATCCACCAGCCCCTTAGGTACCGAGGATGCCAGACGACGATACTTGGTGAGGAATGTTTCATCCAACACCATTGCCGATGCTGGGGTATCGGTACCGCTTGAAGCCGATGCCACCACCGGGCATGGCTCAGGTATGGTCTGTGAGGGGTGAACCTCAGGAACAACCTGAAACCCCACACAGGCTTTGGAGGCTGAAGACTCCCACTGGGGTTTTGAAACCAGTGGATTTTCGAGGGCAAGGCCGTAGGCATCTCTATGCTGTGCATGAGAACTGCCGCTCGGGGACTGGCTAGTCTTAACAGACTGTTTTTGGGTTACCTGATCCTGTGTAGAAGAAGATATGGTCGGTACCCTGAAGTTGGATGGGGACTGCGTGTCGAGGGGAACTCGATGTTGAGAACTTCTTCCCACAATACTATTGCCCGAGGGCTCCGGAGGAAAAATGGTCAGAACCCAAGCAGGTTAGACACCAATTGTGAGTGTCTAAAAATAAGGTTGTACCGCCAGTTTGTACATTTCTTGGGAAGAGTGGCTAGCGGTTCCATGAAGGAAAATGGAGAGGCCTAAGAGGCCTGAGAAACCGTGAGACACTAAGGAGGAAAAATATTCTTTAAAAAGGAAAACTTTTACAAGAAAAGAAAAAAGAAACACAGACGGTACCGGTGGCGTCGGGGAAGGCAGCCGCGACCACAAGAAAACTAAAAAATAAAAGAAGAATTTTCTGCGGTGACAGGAGGATGTCCTGCCGGCTCCGCGGAACAACAAAAACTGAGGAGAGACAGTTGGGAAGGCGGGAAGGCAGCACGCAGGCGTGGTGGGATGCTTCCAAAGGCTTTCTGATTGGACGCTGGGAAGCGTTCCCGCGCAGACTCCGTCGGTACCGACGTACCCATATGTGAAGACTCATTCCTGCTTGTTCCTGGAGATAAAATATGCCATACTGAGTCAGACCAAGGGTCCATCAAGCCCAGTATCCTGTTTCCAACAGTGACCAATCCAGGTCACAAGTACCTGTCAAGTTCCCCAAAGGGTACACAGATTCCATGCTTCTTATCCCAGGGGTAAGCAGTGGATATCCCTGGTCCCCTTTAATAATAGTTTATGGACTTTTCCTCCAGGAACTTGTCTAAACCGCTTTTAAACCCAGCTACACCAACAGCTTTTACTACATCCTCCGGTAACAAATTCCAGAGTATCAGACAACTTACTTAACACCCCCCCCCCAACCAAAGGCTGGTTCAAGCTGTTGCACATATGCCTTTGTAAAACAGTGATTTATGGATCATTTCAGGTATATTAATAGTCTGCTGAGTATTATCAGCTTCTATAAAAGATTACCACTGCTAAAAATAGGTAGTTCAAAATGAAATGACAGCAAGCAGGTAAACCCTCTGCTTATAAGAGTGATCGGGCGTGGGGAGCCTCCAATCAGATGCGCTGTACTGGCAGGTGTCGGGTTACCACGGAAACAATCTTTCCCCTCCAGAGAGGCACTGCAGTCGTCAGGGGCTCCAACCGCTAGAAGGGATCTGAAACCACTGACCCAGTAAGGCACTGCAGTAGACTATCTCCCCCATAGAGTTTCACTGCCGGCAAAGAGCTTCCATTACTCGTCATTTTTTTTCTTTTAATCAGCTTTACTTTCTGCTTTCTACCCCAAGGATGCCACTCATTTGCCATTATAACAACTTTACATTTGACAAACCCAGCTATTCCTTAGTTATCCCTTCAGTGAATCCTCCTGGTGTCACATCTCACCACTTGCTTGGAGAATGAACTACTGGAGGTTGGTGGGAGGTGCCAGCTATTTATCTAGGGGGTGTCAAAGAGTGACAAGCTTAATCTCCAAACTGCTGGTGAGAGGCAACAACCCAAAAGTGGGGAATGGACTGGAGGAATGGATAAGGAACAGGTAGTTCAAAATGAAATGACCTTTAACGTCCAAAGAATTCCGATTTGCTAAAACGTCTGATGGAGTAGTGCTTTTAGAGATAAAAATGATGATAAAGTAGCAGCCCCTCAAAATGTGTGCGTTACTGAAACCAGAAACACTGTGTGCCCAACCTGGGGCTCACTATCTATCTCAAAGTGATCTGTGATGACACAGGGACAGTCTTTTACATGTGCCTGTACAGCGCTGCATACTCTTTGTAGCGCTATACAAATTATCAGTAATAGTAGTAGGTTAGCACCCCCTCCCCATGCACCACAAAACATCACTCCATCAATCTCCTCCCTGTCCCCCCCCCAGCTCTTAACAGGGGCTTTCTTGGTTCCTAGGCTCAAAATGGCACTTCTGAATCTCTAGCAGTAGTCTCCCAGTAATACTAGGGATCAAGTTGCCAAATCAATTAATTTCCTCTTTGCAAGATATAATTACTTTAAATGGAAAAAAAAGTCAAGATAATGCAGGATTGCCAACTTCCCTTGTTATGAAACAATGGATTATGGTCTCTCTCTGAGTGATTACTTATTGGTAATACAAAAAGCCTTTAACACGCTCAATATCATCAATATGGAACCTAAACCTTCTTTTAGTTCTCTTGTGGTCACTCTGAACACTCAAATCACTAAAGGTCTCAGACTTCTATGGCACTCATTTTCAGACTCACAGTGTGTCCAACATTAGTGCCTGATAGCATCAACGACCTTTCAACGTGAATACTCAGTGATTATGAAAGCAAATGAATTCCAATCGAAAATTAAAGAAATCTAAAAAACAAGTAAATTTTGATGATACTTCTGATGATAATAATTATACAGACTCTAGTAAATCCTCAAAAGATGATTTTTTAGAAGGGGAAAAGGACGACAAGAAGAAGAAGAAAGATGGGACGTGGAAAATTGCGAGATCGTCAAACTCTAAGGAGGACATGAATAAAATTTTAAGGCAGGAGAACAGCACAAGTTTGGTGGTGAACATTTCTGGAAAAGATCTTTCTCCAGAATCAATTGAACTATTGAATAAAGGATTATCTTTCGTTCCCACCATTAAGTTTGATCCGTTCCAGTTTTGTATTGATTTTGAAAGTTTAATGAGGAAGTTAAGTTTAAAAATTTTTGTTGCGTCAAACATCAAATGAGGATCTACAAGTTACACCGAAAGATCAGGTGACACACCAGATAAAGTTACCATTGAAATCCACTTGGTCTCCTCCAGGTCCATTGCATCCCGCCCTAGCGATTTTTAAAGAATTAGTTCTAAAAGTAGTACAGAATTTAGAAACATCCAGTAGGAAGAAACGTACTATGTTAACAAGAAGAGAACAAAAAGCGCTAGAGGAATTGCAATACAGGACTGATATAGTAATAAGATGAGCTGATAAAGGGGGAGCAGTGGTGGTGCTGAATAGGGAAGATTATATAGCTGAAGCATTGCAGCAGTCACAGGATCAGTTGACTTATAGAGTTTTGACAATAGATCCAAGGCCCACTTTACAAAAGGAAATAAAAGAGATTACACAGGGGGCTCTATGTCAAACTGATTACTCAGAAAGAATATCAGTATCTTAATGTGAAGACATCGGTGACAGCAAAATTCTATATAGTTCAAAAAAATCCATAAAAACATGCAAAACCCTCCGGGTAGACCAATAGTTTCCAAAGGTACTATATAAGAACCTCTATCTACATTTTTAGATTCTTATTTGTGCCCATTATTGGTAGATATTCCATCATATGGAAAAGACACCACGCATTTTTTAAATATTCTTAACAACTTAGCACACTGGGCGACCCACACAGATACATTTTTGGTGACTATGGATGTAACATCTCTATATACTAGTATTCCTCAACCAGCAGCGTATCATGTGGTAGAACAGACGTTACACAACCAAAAGGATCTTTCAGAGATGCAGATCACATTTTTATTACGCTTAGCGAGTTTGGCTATTTTTCGAAATTATTTTATATTTGAAGGAGTTTTATATCAACAAATATCAGGGGTGGCAATGGGGGCTACATGTGCACCCTCGATTGCTAATCTTTATATGGGTGAATTTGAAGATCGTTGGATGTCACAATCCCCATATGTTTCTAATGTGATAGCATGGAGTCGCTATATAGATGATGTATTCATGTTATGGAAAGGTACTGAGGAAAGATTAACATCCTTTATACAATGGATAAATCAATGTGATTCAAATATACATTTTACTTACACATATCATAAAGACATATTGGCATAGTTGGATATAGTGATTCTTAGGGGGAAAGACGAATGGTTGACATCAGCTTATCGAAAAAGTACACACCGAAATACATTCCTGCATTTCAAAAGTGCACATCCTGCACAATTGAAAGAGTCTTCCTTTCTCCCAGTTCTTACGGTATAGGCGGAATTGTTCAGATGATAGTGAATTTAAAGATTTATCAACAATCAAGTAATTTTAGAGCGAGAGGTTATCCGAAAATGGTGGTGAAACGAGCATACTCTAGGGCTCTTTATTATAGGAGTTTATTGTTGGGGGCTAAAAGGTCCAGTAGGGAGGAGAATATGGATTATAATAGCATTAATTTGATTACTCGATATTCCCCATTGAGTTCAGGGATTCAAAAAATTAAAAAAAACAACAACATGGCAATATTATAGAAGCTGTTCCCGGATTAACAGGTAAAAAAATACATTGTGTATGGCAGTGTAATTGTAACTTGAAGGAACAGCTGAGTCCGACAATACTGAAACCTTTAGTTCCACCAGTAGCTAAGTTAGGAATGGAGAAGAGCCATAGGAAGTGTGGACACTGCAATATATGCGATATCACCATGGAACTTTGGGCAAGCCACTTAACCCTCCATAGCCCATGCTCCCTGTAAAATAGTTATCTCCAAGTTATAATGCCCTGTTCAATGTAATTTCAGTTTGTTCAATGTAAACCACACTGATGCAGAATAGCGCGGTATATAAGAGAATGTAAATAAAATAAACAAACTTGAAGCTTTTATACATAGAGGGATTACGTATAGATTAAGAGGTTACACCACATGCGACTCCTCTCATGTAGTGTATGTTATTCAATGCCCATGCGAATTGATTTGTGTGGGCAAAACGATTCGTTCATTTAAAATCAGAATGGGGGAACACAGGAGCCGTCTGAAATGTAGAATTAAGGAGGCACCACTGGTTCAACATTGTATAATCAAGGGACATATTTTTGAACAGTTGAGGTGCTTCTGTATTGATCAAATAGAGTCGGGTATAATGGGGAAATCGCAAGAACTCTTGATTCGAGAACAAAAGTGGATTTTTAATTTAAAATCAGTATCACCTATGGGGCTTAATGCCACTATTGACTGGTCTTCTTGTATATAAATGTGTAAGGGTAGTGGAGGATGTTAAAAAAGAGAAGGGAAGTAATAACTGATTCTGCTATTTGATAGTTATACCCTAAAGGCATTGTTGGGGCATTGATGGAATTGTTTAGGGATCCCCAGTGATAATGACGACGTTTGGGGATGGGAGTTGATACCACCAATAGGGGAGTAGTGAAGGTCTTTAAATTCGTCGAGGTAATGTGTAGTCCGCACGCGTGGCGTTTAAGAGTGCAATGAATGGAATTGGGATTCATTCGACGAGTTTAAGACAATTCATTAGGAAACGTGTGCAGCATCGTTCATGTGTATGGTAGGTGTTTTATGTTTATATAGTTTGTAAGATTAATTAATGAAATTAGGAACTTAGATGATTAACGTGGTTTTTGAAACGGGTTTTATTTTATAGTGAAAAAACAGAGAACAGTGATCCCCTGATGAAACAGTAATAGTGAAACGCTAGTGAGGCGCCCAGGGAAGGCGTTGGGACTTGGAAGCGTGAAGCATGAAGAAGAAAATCATAATACAAAGCTAAGTATTTTTCGATGGTTGGATATTGAACTATTTGTGAAATTATATAATGAAATCAATAGCATTCTCTCGAGAAAAGAGGAAAGAGGGAACAGCTTCATTCGCTTTCATAATCACAGAGTATTCCCGTTGAAAGGTCATTGATGCTATCAGGCACTGACACACAGTTTGAAAATGAGTGCCATAGAAGTCTGAGACCTTTAGTGATTTGAGTGTTCAGAGTGACCACAAGAGATAACTAAAAGAAGTTTTAGGTTCCATATTGATATTATTGAGCATGTTAAAGGCTTTTTGTATTACCAACTTCCCTTGTTAGACAAGGAGAAAAAAAAAAAAAAAAGGAGCATCAGCTTCTAATGACACTGAATGTGATTATAAACAAAGAGAACAGTTTCTTCTGAGCAATGCAAAGCCAATTAGCAACAGAATGGAAATGATCACCTTGAAATAAACTATTCAAAGAACAATCTCTAGCTGACACGCAAAAGATTCACATTTAGTTCTCAATGCTTTCTTAATCATCAGAAAAAAAAAAGAGCTTTTCACTCAACAGGTGAAAACGGTCACATTTGCAACTACTTTTATGATAAGCCGTTTCAAGAATTTGAAAAATAAAACCCCAACACATCACTTGTATGGTCTCTTGGCATGCCATCTGAGTGAAGTCAAGAACAAAAAAAATTTCTTCTGCTTGGTATTAAAGAAATTTAATAAAGCAATGACAGACCGTTCAAATCTAAGCTTTTCTATAGAAACACATGATACAGTGTAATGAAACATTTGTTGACAATGCTAGTTCATTCATGGCTCCTTTCCCTTGTTGTGCCATTAGAACTGGTTAGTTCTTCTTGGGCAAGCAGGATGCGTCAGCCACACTTGGTGATGCCGTTTGATGGCACCAAGGACAGAAGTGTTCTCCAAAGCCCAGGACAGTAGACCTTTCGGGGCATGTGCCACCCACTGGCCTGCCCCTACCTAGCCCAGAATTCTCTTTGACTTGACAGCAAGACGGACCTCACAGCTCTCCAAAACACTGCAAGAACTACCATCCAAAGAAAACCGAAAAAGCTTCTGAAACCCCTAACAAGACCTTGAAGCAAGGTAACATGGGCAAACAGGGGTTTAAAAAATGCCCCCGATGCAACATAAAAAGATGAACAATGATTCCCACAAATGCTGCCCTAAGGTGCCTAGGGGCCAGTCACGGGTCGAGGACTGTCTCCACTGCGCCCTAATAACCCCCCAGGCCTTAAAATCCCACCAACATACACTACAGGACTTTCTGCTTCAGACCCCACTCACCGCTGCTTCGAGACTCGAACATGCTGCTGGCCATGTGGTAACCAGGACTACCACCTCCAGAACTGCAGCCACTTGGGATGTGCCCTCCAGGCCGCCATTCCCAGCCACGGGTCTCCAGGAGTCTCTCCTCCACTTCCGGGCTCAGTTCCAGCCCCTCTGACCTCTCCGGGTACCCCCTCCTCAACCGCGGATGACACGCCGATCCCGGAACCTCCTGAGAGCCACTATGCTGCTTCCAACGACAAGACATCAAGCTCCGTCCCACGCAACGACACTGGCCAGCACCATGGGGACGGGGAAGCCTGGAAGGGCACATCCGTGCCGAAGTGGGGACTCCCCACCGGGGCAGAAACAAAATGAAACTCCTCATGCCGAAGGAGGAACAAGGGGCAGCCGCAACGCAGAGACAGAAAAAGACAGCAGGCACTGGAGACAGCTGGCCCAGAGCCCCCGTGGCAACCACAGCCCCCGATACTCCTCCAAGTGCAGAGGCCACAAAAGACAGAGGAGCACCAGCACCAGCCCCAGCCCCTGCCAGCTCCACCATCATCGGGACCACAGGGGACTGCACAGATGATGCAGGGACATCTCTGGCAGCCCCTCCTCCTCTGGGTCACTGCAGAGAGAGTCGGGTACTTGCATTCCAGCGAGCAGGG
Source organism: Ichthyophis bannanicus (assembly GCA_033557465.1). Classification (NCBI taxonomy): domain Eukaryota; kingdom Metazoa; phylum Chordata; class Amphibia; order Gymnophiona; family Ichthyophiidae; genus Ichthyophis; species Ichthyophis bannanicus. The sequence goes on along the minus strand of CM066049.1, from coordinate 107,738,871 downwards.
ACACAGCAGAAACTCCAGCACCCTCCAGGGACTCCTCAGCCAGTTCATAAAGCAGTAGTTGAGACCGGCGCAGTCACAGGCTCCGGAGGCCCCCTCCACAGCACCATTACCGCACAATGGAGCATTGGGCCAGTCCAGCTCACAACCCACACCGGCACTGGCAGAGTTACTCAACACGGACAGTGGGGAAGAGGCAGCTACCTTTGGTGCCTCCGAGCTGTCTTGCATCACTGCCCGCAGAGACTGCTCCCCTGATGGAGGCTGAAGTCTCTAAGCCGCAAGCACAAGTGCCATCGCAGCAGGAGAACCTTACATACTCCAAATTCCTGCACAAGATAGCTGGCGCTCATGTCAATCGGATGCCACGGACCCAAAAAAAAACAGAGCCTCGGGTGCCCTCAGATACCTGGATGCTCCAAAGACACTACCCACATTACTGATCCACATATGGCTCACCCAGGCATTGAGAGCTCTCTGCACCCGCAAGCTCGAAACTAAATACCAAGTGTAGCCTGCTCCCAGATTTACCAAAACACAGCTGCTCCACCAATCCATTGTCTTTGCATCGGCCCTGAAGCAAGCCAGGTCGTCACACAACCATGCCAACTTGCCACCAGGCCGGGATAAACTCCTGGATGACAGGCAAAAAAGGAATTCCAAGGAGCCATGTTAAACACCCGCATCGCCATGCATCAGTTCCAGTACACCATGTTCCAGGGCCTACTCCTAGACAACCTCAAGACCATGGCTTCCTCTCTTCCCCAGGAAGCCCAGGCTGCCGCCGCAGCTACCATCTTGGACCTCACAGAATGCACAAAGCACCTGGTGAGGGCTGCTTTCCCACGGAGTGGGTGTTGTTACCAAATGGCTATAGCCATGTGACACCTAGCCTAGCTCTGTGCCTAGGGCCTATGGGAGGACACACACAACTGCATAGAGAGTCTCCTGTGCAGAGGGCATCTGCTATTTGGTGAGAGTCAAGGACACCATCAATGACATGAACGAACACTGCACCACATTACAGACCCTCGCAGAGGAGGGCCTCGTGTGCAGCAATAGCGGCAAGAAGAGTAACTACCACCGAAAATCTTACCCCTTCAGCAAAAAGAACTCATCCTACCACAAGTGGCAATCTCCAAGGCACAAGCAACCACCGTACCAGGCACCCTACCAGCAGAAACAGAAAACAGAGGCCAGCAGAACCCACGTCGGGCAATGCCAATCCCTGCTTTTATCAACGTGCCTGTGGACAGTTCACTGGTGGGGGGGGGGGGGGGGAAGCCTCTCGTCCTTACTCGATACATGGACCATAATCACGACTGACAAATGGGTCCTTCGCATTGTGGCAGAGGGGTACAGCATCCGTTTTAGATTGCCCCTTCCCACTTCTGAGCCACCTTCACACCTTCAGGAGGCTATGACATCAGAGATCCTGTCCCTCTTCATCTCATGGATGAACTCAACAGCAGCTTCTATTCCAGATATTTTCATATATCAAAGTAGTTGGGAGAGATCTGTCCCATCCTCGACCTCAGGAAACTGAACAATTTCAAAGAAAGGTTTTGGATGTATTCCTTAGGATCCATTCTATCTAAAGACTCCTTCTATCCAAGCAAGGACTGTTAATCACTCAGGAAGTTGGTCACAGCTTACCTCAGAAGCACAGGGATAAATAGCTCAACCAGAGTTATGTGATCCTCAGTCCTGAAGGACTACAAAAGGGGACTGCTACTTCTGGAGAGAGATCTGCAATAGTGAGTATATACTTCTGGGAATTTTTCAGAAGGGAATTCTTTGGATTAAAGCGGATTAATCTGTGAACCCATTGTATTTGTTAAATCAGTCAGGGCCTACTAGCAGCAGTTTAAGTTTAAATTTAAAACACAGAAGAGAGCTGTCTGGTTAAATTTAGAACCAAGCAGAGCGCTTGTAGTTTAAATTTCATACTAAGTCAGAGCCTAGCAGCGGCAAAGAGCTTTAATTTAAATCAAATCAGAATATAACTTAGCATTAAAGGCAAAACAGGGTCAGTATTCCTTGAGCAATAAATAAATTCTTCTAGAGACCTTTACAAAGAGGCCTTCTACCTAGGGGGCAAGAGACCTGTGAAACGTTTTAAATAGGTGTTAAAGCCAGGTGGCAGGTGAAAAGGCCATTTTAAAAGACTCCTTCTATCCAAGCAAGGACTGGTAATCACCCAGGAAGTTGGTCACAGCTTACCTTAGAAGCACAGAACAGGGTACTGTGTAGCAGCCCTCTTTTAATAAGAGACGGGAGACGCCATGGCTGATCTGCTAGGATCTGTACCAGGTCAGCATACCACGGGTGCTGTGGCCAGTCCGGTGCAATCAGAATAACCCAACCCAGATGCGACTCTATCCACTGCATGACTCTGACTATGAGGGCCCACAGGGGAAAAACACATAGAAGATCCTCCACGGACCATGGTTGCACTAGGGTGTTGAGACCGTCGGACATCCTTTCTCACCTTCTGCTGAAGAAATGGTTCACTTTGGCAGTCTTGAACGCCACCAACAGGTCCATAACAGGCGCACCCCACCTTTGCGAAGATCTTTTGATTGAGCGTCCACTCCCTGGGATTCACGTGCACCCGGCTGAGATAGTCTGCCGTCACTTTGTCGACACCCCACTACAAGCGCCGCCAACAATGCCTGGAGGTGGGTTTCGGCCCATCCGAACAGCAGTTCTGCCTCCTCTTCCAGGGATGCGCTGCCCTTGCCTCCCTGAGGTTTATGTAGGCCACAGTGGTTGTGTTGTCCAAAAGGATTCCGACTGTCCTCAACTGCAGCTATGGCTCAAAGCCGCGAAGTGCTAGGGCTACCGCCCACATCTCCAACCTGTTGATCAACCAACCAGTCTCCAGTGCGCTCCAGGGTCTCTGAGCAAAGGTGTCCCTCGTAATGGGCTCCCCAGCCTGACAGACTGGCGTTGGTCATTAGCAGGGCCCACTGTGGCAGCTTGAGGGGCATGCCCACTTCCAGATTCCCCAGGTAAAGCCACCATTTGATCACCCTCCTGACCTCTCATGGGCAGGGGAACCTTTGGGACAGGGGATGCGTCTGGTGCGACCACCGACAGGGCAAGGCCCTCTGCAGCGGGCGCATCTGTGCCCTTGCCCATGGTACTACCTCTAGAGTGGCTGCCATGGTTCCTAGGACCTGCAGATAATGCCAAGCCGTCGGCTCTGGCAGCCTCAGGAACCGATGCACCAAGAGTCACAGCCCCTGAGCTTGCTGATCCGGTAGGAAGACTCGCCCTAATTGTGTGTCGAAACATGCTCCTAAGTACTCCAGCTCCTGCGATGGGACAAAGTGGCTCTTGGCCACATTGACCATCCAACCGAGGCTCTCCAGAAACTGTACAACCCAAGACATCGCCTGCTTGCTCTCATCTCTGCACTTTGCCCGAATCAACCATTCATCGAGGTATGGGTGCACCAGTACCCCTTCCTTGCGTAGCACTGGCACTGTCACCACCATGACCTTGGTGAAGGTATGAGGAGCCATTGCCAGGCCAAACGGCAAAGCCCGAAACTGGAAATGTCCCCATCGGCACCACAAATTGGAGAAACTGCTGGTGTTCTGGTCAAATGGTGATGTGCAGGTATGCCTCCGTGAGGTTGAGAGATGTCAAAAACTGCCCGTGACTATGACAGACCACAATGTTTCCATGTGAAAGTGTGGAATCCGAAGAAAATGGTTCACCTGCTTAAGATCTAGAATCGGGCAAAAGAAAGTCCTTTTTGGGCACCACGAAGTAAATGGAGTATCGACCGCAGCCGTACTGATATCAGGGGACTGGGACTACATCAAAATTACACTTACCTGGTAATTGTAGTTCCTTGAGTGACGACAGTTTAGTCCTCCACCGCTGGGTAGTGCACCTCCTCCTGCAGCTTGGAGACTTGACCAATCAGAATCTTCACCTCACTGGGATGTAGCATGCTGGAACTCCCATCAGCCCCCAGTGACCTATTGACAAAGCAGACTCAACAGAACAACTAAGTAGCTAACCACCTCTGCAATTTATACTTTTATGTTTTATTTATTTATTTTAGAAAAAAACCCAGCACCCTGATCAAGACAGGAACATACTGCTAAACCGAATACCAAGAGTCTCTCCATAAAATCGCCCTCCCCCGCCGAGTCCGAAAATAAGGACATAGGCCGAAGAGAGCAATCCAAAAGGGAAGGTACCTGAGCTTACCGAGTAAACACTCCTCCGCAACTTCGCAACGCATTTCCGAACCCGTGCCGAGCTGACCTTTGAAATGTAGGGCGGGCAGGAGGACTAAACTGTCGTCACTCAAGGAACTACAATTAGCAGGTAAGTGCAATTTTGATTTCCTTATCGTTCCTCCAGTTTAGTCCTCCACCGCTGGGATGTATCAGAGCAGTACTAACAGGAGGGATCCTACCAGCTGGCACACAACACTGGCGACCCAACACAGACATCCCTTGCTTCCAACAACGTTAGACAAGAGTGTTTACTGAAAGTATACAGCGACGCTCAAGACGCCGCCTTACCAAACTACAGTGGAGAAGACAGGGCTGAGCACCGCCCAGGACGCCACTGGCGCCCTCGAAAGTAAGCTCTCAATATCTCTCCTGCCACCTGTAAGACGAAACAACTGCCTCTTCAATTTATTTAACAATTTTTATATACCGTCTTTCTACAAGTCAAGACGGTTTACATAGAACAATTTTGGCAGTATATTTCAACTGTTTACATGAAACAAGATAACAATGGATATATAAGGTAACAAGATAACAATGGATACATATGTTAACGGGAAGAACTAATTACAGAGATCAAGGAAACGAGCTGGAAACGCACACATTCACCACAGACTATTAGTTTTGCGAAAGGAATCAAACACAGTCGAAGGGCAACAACACCCTTTTTATGTTCCAACGGTTTCAGCGTCCACCCGAATCCAGTCCACCTGTCACATGCAAAACTGTAAGCTACCCTATTTGGTGCGTATGAAAAGGGAAGAAAACCTCTGGTCAGCACCAAGGTACAGGACGAAATACCCCCCGTCCCGAGACCAAAAAGAAACGGGTCTCTGAAGGGGAGAGCCTGTCACTCTAAAATGCCCCTCGTCGGGCGAAAGGCCACCAAGAATTCCATACTACGCACCAAACCCGTGACCGAAACTTGAATAGAGGGCGCAACAGCGCTCTATCGACGTTCCATAACACCAAGTTGAAAAGACACGAGGGAACGAAAATTCGCCACACTGGATGCAGACCAGAACTGCTTAAAGAAACGCAGTGCCTCACCGCACCGCTCGACCCAACCCCCTAGTTGCGAACGCCTGCTACGCCCTGCGAATCGCTCGCATTTCCAGTCGGGGATTGACCACTGGGTCTCTTGCGTCCTCCAAGAGCCTTGTGCGAAACGACCCTTGAAAGAAGCAGAGTGAAACAAAGTTTTGAACAAGCCCCTGGAGGAAAGGTCCATAACCTATTATGAGAGAGAAGCTGACAAATATAATCTATACATATTTCTAAGTCTTATATCCACTATCGCTAATACAACCCAAAAGAACGTTACATCCTAAGAACCTGCAATGGAACCCGTAAACGACGTGCATACCGGCATCCACCGCTTGCCCAGATACACACCTCGAGTAGTCTATACATCCTTTTGGACACCAGCCAGGTTCTTGAGGACAGGATTGGCTACCCTAGGAAACTGGATACCAGACCACAAAGCACGTGGTCTGCCCCAGCATGGCATTTCTCCTTCCTCTCTGAATGGAACGTCCACAAAGTCTCTGTCTTAGAAGTAACAGGCTGCGCCTGACCCTATGACCCGGTGAGTGGCTCCCATGGAGTAGTGCGGCCTAGTGGTCGAGGCAAGTTGCCAGAGAACCGAGGGTTTGAATTCCAATCGAGACCAACACCCGAGGGCCATAAAAACTGGGGGCCTAGCCCCGAAGGGGTCCTTCCGGCCCTCGTAATGCGACCTAACCCTCTGCCTCAGGTACCAAAACACAAATGGTGAGCCCTACCGGACCCAGGGAACTAAAAATACCGCAATAGATGGTATGCCCCCGCGACCCGTAGGCAATCAGCATACTCAAATAAATAACTGACTGAGAAGATGGAACCGTAGCAAACACTGGCAGTGGAGAGACATCAGAGCTGGCGCTGGTTCCTAACCTTTATTTCTCGCTCACCCAGTCCTTCTGCCAGCATTGAGGAAAGGCTGAGAAAAGATTACCCAGTGCGCCGAAGACACTGCGTCCTGGGCAGCAGAGAGAAAGAGGGCCAGGATCTGGGCGGAAAGCGCAGAGAGAAAGGAAAACTGGTGACTGGTACCATAGCTCCTTTCGATGGCTCACTCCACAGCAGGTCCCACGACTGCATCTCCAACCACACGTAACCCCATGCAAACCTCACGCACTCTGTTAAAATAGACATCCCCCTTATACTGGTGGAATTACCTTAATCTTCTAATACCGTTCGAGCCAGAAATGCAGTCGCAGCCTGCAAAGAGTGCACCCAAATCAAGCCTAAGCCCTTGCGAACAAACACAAAATGCACAGCTACATATATGGGTGACCCAGCACCTACTATTTTATTTATTTATTTACATTCTCTTATATACCGCGCTATTCTGCATCAGTGCGGTTTACATTAAACAAACTGAAATTACATTGAACAGGGCATTATAACTTGGAGATAACTATTTTACAGGGAACATGGGCTATGGAGGGTTAAGTGGCTTGCCCAAGACCACAAGGAGCACCTGTGGGACTAGAAACCCCAGTCCTTCCAGCCCAAGGTTGCTGTCCTCTAGTATCCAATACAGCGCTGAGAGCCCGCCTGAATATAGGCTTAAAGATCCATAGAGCCTGAGTTCTTTTCTTCGCCAGAAATACGCAGCCTTTCCGAGTATCGAACCGGACCCCCAAATACTCGAGGTCCTGAGTCGGCGTCAGTAGACTTTTGAGCGGTAAGACCACCCATCCTAGACTCTGCCGGCAAGCTACAACCGTATCCGTGGCTTATCCGCTCTCGACTGGGGACTTTGCCCGGATCAATCAATCGTCCAGATACAGATGGACCAAGATTTCCTACCCTCTGTGGCACCGCTGCCACCACTATTATCATGGTGAACACATGTGGAGCCGTTGCCAACTCCAAGGGCAGAGCCCGGAGCTGAAATCGCCCCCAAGGGAGCGCGAAACGTAGAAATCGTGGATGAGACGCTCTGATCGGTACACAAAACTAGACCGAGCGACGTCAAAAAATTCTCCTTGACGAATTGCGACCATCAACGATCGCAGGGTATCCAGACGAAAAAAAGGGCACCCGGAGGCAATGAGTTATCTCTTTGAGACCATAGCTGGCCGAAGCGAGCCACCCTTCTTTAGCCCCACGAAAGAAATAGAAGAATGGCCCATGCCGTACGCCGCTATTGGTACTGCCATGACCGTCCCTAGCTTCAGGAGACAAGCCAAAGACAGACATACCTGGAATGCCTTCTGCGCACCCCTGCAAGGTGAACTCACGAACGAGTCCGACATCGGCTTTGCCAAATTTAACGCATATCCGCCGCGGACCTTCTCCAAGGCCCACTGATCGGATGTTAGTGGAAGTCTAAGGAAACACAAAAGCCATAATAAATACAGAAACTGGATAGATAGGAGAAGGCAAAATAAATTTTGCCCACTATTGCCTTGAAGACGACCCCAAATATTATGCACTTGGGTTGGAATGGAGATAACCCCCTCAGCTTGCAAATTGGCAGATGTACATATCCGCAAAGAGTAGTTACTCACCTGTAACAGGTGTTCTCCAGGAGCAGCAGGAATCAGTCCTCACATATGGGTGACGTCGGTGCCGACGGAGCCCTCGTGCGGAGCATTTCCCCAGTTTTCAAAGAAAGCCTTTGGGAATTGCAGCGCGCATGCACGGTCCCCTTCCCGCCCAAGGGTGCCATCTTGCTCAGTCTGATGACATAGCTAAAAGACAGCAAAAAATTATCAAAATAAATCATATGACTGCAACTCCAAGGGGAGGAGGGAGGGTTGTGAGGACTGATTCCTGCTGCTCCTGGAGAACACCTGTTACAGGTGAGTAACTACTCTTTCTCCAGGACCAAGCAGGAAGTCAGTCCTCACATATGGGACTCCCCAGCTTAAGGCCACCGGAGACCTCAAGCGGAAAAATAAGCTCCCTCGAGCTCGTCAGCACAGAAGGAAGGAATCTTCTCTGAGAAGGCCCCCGACCGGTAGCCCAACACCAGGGCCGGAGGGTAGGAGTTGCCTAAACCCCAAAGAGATTATGGAGTACTGCCTGTCCGAAAGCACTGTCCCTGCGGGACTCCCTCTCAAGGCAGTAATGGGCCGCAAAAGTCTGGCTTGAAGACCAGGTAGCGGCCCGGCAGATGTCTGCCAACGGAACAGAGCGGAGATGAGCCACTGACGCAGCCTTCGCCCTGACACGATGAGCCGTGACTCGACCCTCCAACGAGAGGCCGGCTGCTCCATAAGCCCAGGCGATACAGTCAGCGACCCATATGGACAACGTACACTTGGAGACAGGGAGCCCCAACTTATTGGGGTCAAAAGAAACGAAAAGCTGAACAGCCTTCTGATGCTCCCGCGTATGGTCAAGGTAGAAGGATAACACCCTCCTACAGTCCAGGGTATGCAAGACCATCTCAGCCCGGTTGGCATGTGGCCTGGGAAAGAAGGTCAGAAGAACCACCTCCTGATTGAGGTGTAAAGGTGAGACAACTTTAGGAAGGATGAGTCCGTAGGACTACCCTATTCCTGTAGAACCTAGTGTAAGGAGGATCAGACACTGCAGTTCACTCACTCGCCTAGCAGAGGTGAGAGCTACCAGAAATAAAGTTTTCCAGGAGAGAAAACGGAGAGGGCAGGTAGCCATAGGTTCAAAAGGCGGACAAGTAAGCCGCTGTAAGACCACATTCAGATCCCACTCAGGGGCCGGTGGACACAAAGGAGGCTTAGGCAGAAGAAGGCCTCGGAGGAAACGAGCCACCAAAGGGTGGTTGGAAAGAGGCCTGCCGTCCACCGGCGAGTGGTGTGCTGAGAGAGCACTAAGATGAACTCGGACAGAGTTAGACTTAAGGCCCAGATTGGAGAGGTAGAGCAAATATTGCAACACTACCGCTACCAAGCACGAGAAGGAATTCTCACTGTGCTGAGCACACCACGCGGAGAATCTACGTCACTTAAGAGCGTAGGATTTCCTGGTGGATTGACGCCGAGAGGCCAAGACTACATCTTTCACCTCTCGAGGTAGTAGTAGGGGAGCTAGGACTACCCTTTCAGCAGCCAGGCCATCAGATGAAGGGACTGGAGGTTGGGGTGCAAGAGAGTCCCCTGATCCTGAGACAGGAGATCGTGTTGAAACCTCAGAGGAAGAGGCGTGTCCACCGCCAGTTGTAGAAGAAGCGGGAACCACGGTTGCCTCGGCCACCTGGGGGCTATGAGAATCAAGGAAGCCCCGTCCCTGAGGACTTTGAACAGCGTTCTGGACACTAGTGGTGTGGGAGGAAACGCATACAGTAGGCCTGTGGACCACGAGATCAGAAACGCATCCGCTGCTACTCTGAGAGGATGCGGTTGTCTGGAGCTGAATCTCGGGAGTTCCCGGTTCAGAGAACTGGCAAAAAGATCCATTGTGGGGAGCCCCCACTTGAGAAAGACCTGCTGAACCACCAATGGGTTCAATCTCCATTTGTGTGGTTGCAGGATCCGGCTCAGTCTGTCTGCCAGGCAATTTTCCTGACCTGGGAGGTAGACAGCCTTGAGAAGGATTCCGTGATTGACAGCCCAAGAGCACAGCCGTTGTGCCTCCTGACAAAGGAGGAAGGAGCCTGTGCCCCCCTTGTTTGTTCACATAGAACATGGCAACTTGATTGTCCGTCTGGACCAGTACAGACTGGTGAGAGGCGAGGTGGGAGAAGGCTCTCAGAGCTAGGCGTATCGCCCGTAGCTCTAGGAAGTTTATCTGTTGAGTAGCCTCCCAAAGGGTCCAGAGACCCTGAGTACATGTCCTTTGGCAATGTGCTCCCCAACCGAGAAGAGAGGCATCGGTTGTCAGCACCTGAGTAGGCGGAGGGGATTGAAAAACCACTGCGAGCACCAGATTGGGAAGATGAAGCCACCATTGCAGAGAGGAGACCAGGAGATCGGAGATCTGCACCGAGTCCGCTAGGCCCCCTGTAGCTTGATGCCACCGAGTGCGAAGGCTTCACTGAGCAGGTCGCATGTGCAGGCAGGCATTGGGGGTGACATGAACCGTGGAAGCCATATGGCCGAGTAGTCTCAGGAATTGCCTGGCAGAAACCAGGGAATTTCTGCGAAACTGGCTGGCCAGATCCATTAGCCTGTGGGCCCTGTCCAGAGGCAGAAAAGCCTTTGCTTGATGAGTGTCTAGTCTGGCCCCTATGAACCATAAGTTCTGGGACGGGAGCAAAGTGGACTTTGCGAAGTTTATGACAAACCCCAAGTGCTGAAGCAGAGCCACAGTGCGAAGGGTGGCCTGGTTGGCCTCTTGGGAAGACTGGCCCCTTATGAGCCAGTCGTCCAGGTACGGAAGCCTCAGGTAGGCCGCCACCACCGCCAGGCACTTGGTGAACACCCTGGGAGCAGAGGACAGGCCAAAGGGCAGTACTCTGTACTGATAGTGGTTTCCTCCCACAACAAACCTGAGATATTGTCTGTGGTCTGGATGGATAAGGATGTGAGTATACGCATCCTTGAGATCTAAGGAGCATAGCCAGTCTCCTGCTGGAGGTAGGGCAGCAGGATTCCAAGGGTAAGCATCTTGAACTTTTCCCTCTCCAGGAACTTGTTGAGGTTGCGCAAGTCTAGGATGGGTCTGAGGCCTCCTGTTCTTTTTTGGTACCAGAAAGTACCTGGAATAAAAGCCGTGACCTCTCAGGTGGTGGGCACCGGTTCCACAGCCTGATCCTTTAGCAGACTTGCTAACTCCTGAAGGAGTAGGTCCCTGTGCAGAGGGGGTCTTGGAGGCTCCCCTGGAAAATAGGAGGGAGGTACCTGGTGAAAATGGAGAAGATAGCCCTTTTGGACTATATGAAGAACCCAGGTATCTGATGTGACGGCTGACCACCTGTGGGCAAAGTGGGCCAGCTGGCCTCCTGTGCTGAGAGAAGCCAGCTGAGGAGAAGAGGCTATGCTGTTTGAGTCAAAAACCCCCACCCTGCTGAGCAGGGGCCGGTGAGGTAGCTTGGGGGGCCTTCTGCCTACGGGGCCCTTGACCCTGCCCCTTGCTGACCCTGTTTGGGAGCTGTAGAAGCCTGATAATGAGGGTATTGTTTATAGGCAGACGACTTCCTCGGGTAAAAGGACTTTTTTCCCGAGCCCTTCTTCTTCTGAGAAGGGGCAGAGGTTTTCCTGGAAAGCCTAGTCCTGGTCAGTCTCGGTCTCGAGTTCTGCAGCCTTTACAGCCATGGGCTTGCCAAAGAGGTTTTCACCTCGGCAGGGGACATCGACCAACTTGTCCTGGACCCATGGCTCGAGGTCGGATGACTGTAGCCAAGCCTGTCGGCGGGCACCGATGCCAGCCCCGGCTACTCGGGCCGAAGCCTCGAAGCCATCGTAGGCTGCTCGAGAGATAAACTTCGAGCACTCTCGAATACCGGTGGACAAGGCCTGGAACCTCTGCAAAAGGTTCCTCGGAGAGAACAGCAGAGAACCCGGCAATCTCCTTTGCCAGGTCTCGGAGGTACATGCCCATGTAGAGCTGGTAAGTCTGGACACGGCAAGCAAGCATAGAGCCCTGGAAGCACTTCTTACCGAGGGCATCCAGGTTCTGGGCCTCCCGACCGGGAGGCACCGAGGAGTGCATCTTCTGACTTTTCAGTCAATGCATGGCCGATTCCACAACCATGGAGTGGTGCGGTAATTGTGCCTTTTGGAACCCGGGGCTCTTGCGGACTCGATAGATGGAATCGACCCGCTTGCTTAACACCGGCGTCGAGGCCGGGGTCTCTCACATGCCGAAGAGCAACCGCTCCAGCATCGGAGGAACCGGAACAGTAAAGGCCTCCTTCGGGGGAGAGTCATACTGGAGGGCCTCGAGCTCCTCGGCATCTGCGGGGAAGGCCAAGGCCTTGGCCATATCCCGCACGAAGTCCGAAAACTGGGTATCCTCCGGTGGGGATCGTCTCCGAGGTTCGGACTCGGGCGATTCCGATGGGACACACCGAGTCCGATGAGTGTCGGGTGACTCTTCGTCCTCTGTCTCCTAGCCCGACTCCTTGGAGGAGGTATCGAGCGGCTCCGGTCGGGCGGGTACCGATGCCCTCCGCCCCGATGCCGAGGGTATCGGCGTCGACGACCTCGGCCCCGAACTGGAGGTCGAGGGAGACCGTGGCCAAGGATCGACTCGAGCCCGCATGGACTCGAGGATCGGCTCGCCTCCGGGGTCGACTTGGACGTCGAGGTCCCGGTGGTCGGGGCAGATGCACCGGTGAGACCGGTGATCAGTGCCCGCTGCCGGCGGGCCCGACGTCGGCTCCTTCGGAGGAGAGTCCACGAGGACAACTGCACTTACGTGTCCAGGAGACTCCATCTCGACACGAGGATGCTTGGCAGACCTCTCTGACTCCGAAGACCCGGGACGGCTATCGGGGCTATGCGACCTGGCCCTCGAGGAACCAGGAGCGTCCACCGACGCCGCCCTCGCGGGTTTCTTCTTCCTGCGATGTTCCGCGGAGACCCCCGCTCAGAGGAACCCCGACGCTGCTCGGGGCCGGAGTCCCGAGACGTCGAGGCCTCTGACGAGGTCCGGGCCCGGCCGGACGCGGAGTCAGAAAAAATTCGATCCTTCTGGTGCTGCCGACTCCTCAACGCCTTCGAGGACATTTTGCCACACGGACCACAGATCATCGGGTCATGATCGGGTCCGAGGCAACGGAGGCAGCGGTCGTGTGTGTCGGTAAGAGACATAAGTTTCTTACACCGATCACACTTCTTAAACCCGCTGGTAGCCATCGGGGGGAAAAAGGGCCCCTGCTAGGTCAAAAGATCGGGCTGCCAGGGAAAAAGAAAAAAGGCGCAAACACCAGTCACAAAGGACAAAAACCGAAAAAGAGAGAAAAGGACTCGATATCGGCGTATCGGTCCGAGCGGGAAAAGGATCCGGCGTCGAACCGAAGAGAAAAATAGGGAAAATCAACTTTTTCCTTGGGGAAAAACGAACTACGTCCATCGGGCTCTGCGGAAAAAAGAAGACTGAGCAAGATGGCACCCTTGGGTGGGAAGGGGACCACGCATGCGCGCTGCAATTCCCAAAGGCTTTCTTTGAAAGCTGGGGAAATGCTTCGCATGAGGGCTCCGTCGGCGCCGACGTCACCCATATGTGAGGACTGACTTCCTGCTTGGTCCTGGAGAATTATTATATTCTTGAACAACCTAACAACCAAAGTTATAGGTAAGTAACGAGCAGCTCAGATTCTCCTAATTTGAAAGTTACCGATCAATTCAATTCCTTCTCCACTCATTCATGAAAAAAATGAAAACAAGAGAATTTGACATATAAACATCCATAAACAACGTTTGCTACCAGGTATCCTCAGAACCTGCATGGAATAAGTCCTGTGGAAAATGGGGACTGGGTTGGCAGGAGCCACAGCTGGGACTGTAACCTGTGACATTCTGCTCCTGGACCCACTGTCTGTGTGTACTGCACCACACTGTGGCCCTGAATTTACCTCCTGTAGTCTCCCCATAAATATATACTTATTTATCTAAACATATTAATCAGCTGAAAGGTGATCAAGCAAGCGCAAAAGCACTGCAACACAATATCACTGCTCATTCTGGAGTACGGGAAGAGCAACCCTATCCTGAAACTTTAGCACTTGAGAAGAAGGAAAGTGGAAATTGATTTTGCAAAGCGAGAAACTCTGCGTAAAAAATACACAAAAGCCAAAGTGTCAGCATTTGTGTGCCTGCTGAGCTGTTTTATACCTCTGCTTGGAAACTGCTTTGCAATTTAGCACGTCATTCCCTAAGAAGCAGAACTAAGACTGACCGCAAGCCGGCTTTTTAGCTCTGAAACCTCCGTCGATCCGCTCTAAAGGTGGTGAATAACCAGCTGGAAAAATGGAAAGTCTGTAAAACCTGAAGTTGTGCAAGAAAACAATAGGTTTAAGATGGCTAACTGATACCAAGCACAGACTTAACGACAAAGCAGGCAACAGCCATATAAAACCAAGAGAGTGGAAGGCTTCCCGATCAACCAAGTGGGAACTAGCCAGACCCCTGGCTGTGAATCTAGATACATTCTGAGCACCGCCCAACGCTGCAGAGCAGGGAAGTGGATACTGAACCAGCTTATGCCGGGACCAGTTTGAGGGAATCTGCAAGGCAGCTCCCAGCACACACATGAAGATCGCCACACTATAGAATAAAAAAGAAAGCAGACTTGATGAAACTCCTCCTGTAACCGCCCAAAGAGTAAGTTAAGTGCTGGAGAGGAATCGAGATAAGACTCAAGACAGTCAGCAGGCTGAGGAACCCCCGACCGAGACCCTGCCTGGTGCTTTTCGATGGAGAAAGCAAGCGCCACTGCCACACCCTCCTGTAGGACTCCCCACAGAAGTGAAAGCTTTAGAGACGGCGCTCCTATGAAACTTCATGTTGTCGAGAGGCACACTCCCTTTGCCTAGATCGCCTGTTACATTAACTTACTCAGAGATGGCGAACAAAAAATAAAAAGGCAAAGAAAAATAAAGCAAACCTCCCCAAAACAAAGTACTGTGCCCTCAGGAGAGCCGAACCCAGACCGGGATAAGCTCGGCCTGTAGCTTAGCCATGCCGCTGAGAAATATGCAGACTGGACCACGTGCCTAAAATGGCCGCGATCTCCGCACAGCTTAAATTAGGTATTTTGGTGCACTGGGCAGAAAGACCCTGCAGCGGAGCTAACAGCGTACCTCTGCTGCCCATTCTAGGCAGGAGCAGAGACAGTCGTCGAGCAAAGAGACATGGTCCTGAAGAACAGTGCTCAGACCGCTAACGTCTCCGGGCCTGTCAGCACAAATGTTATGAGAGCCATAAGGCGCTGGTGGGACCGCGTGCTTAAACTGGCCACGATTCTCCTACAGCTGGCCGTTTACCTTTTGGCGCGCTGGACAGGAAAGCCTCTCACCGAAGCTAAGGTCCTACTTTGCTTTCAGTTCTCGGTGGCTCTCGAGGCAGCCCTCGAACAAAAACACACAGTTCTAAAAGACCATGCTCCTATCGCCATTATCCCTGGTTCTGACACAACAAATGTGATGAGCCGTGAGCTGCCAGTTAAGCTGCCTCCCGCAGCCGTGCGGTAAGTGGAACGCCTGTGGGTTCAACGGGTAGCTCCACCCCATACCGTCTAGGGGCTAGAGATTCCGGACCAGGGAAAGATAGAGGGCTCCTAGGGCGGCTGAAGCAGAGAGGAAGGACTTCAATAAGTTCCCTTGCTTCACCCCCTTTCTTTTTTTTTTTTTAAGACATAGAATCCAAATAAAGTTTAAATAAGTTAGCTGAGGCTACCGAAAAAAAAACCAAAGGCAAATTGGAAACTAAAGACGAAAAAATCCTGCTTGAAAATAGTTAACTACTCTAACACACTGCTCTGTGAGCCCAGCACCTAGGCTCACTACGTCCTCCTGCTGCATGGAGACTGGACACACTGAGGGCTGATGGGAGTTCCAGCATGCTACATCCAGTGAGGTGAAGATTCTGATTGGTCCAGTCTCCAAGCTGCAGGAGGAGGTGCACTACCCAGCGGTGGAGGACTAAACTGGAGGAACGATAAGGAATGCCCCAAGTTGAAGCAGCCATGACAATGTGTCTCTTACCACTGCCACCTTGCTTTGTGCTTTGCCCAACTTGAGGGCATACCCCTCACGGATGATCTGTAGGACCTACTGGTCAGATGTGATCTGGGCCCAGGCAGGGTAAAACTCCCTTAACCGACCTCCCACGGGGTTGTACCACTGCTTGGGTCCCCCTCGCTTCTTTGGGGCTTCTCGAGTCCAGAAGACAAAGCAACGGCAAAACCTCCACTTACCCCTCAAAAACCTAGGAACTCCTGCCCTCTGGTGGAAAACCTACCCCTTTGAAAGGAGCCAAGGAGAGATGATCGAAAATGCCTGAAGTCCCGAGGCTGGCCTCGAGATGCAGACGGATTAAGGTTCTGTTTCTGCTTATCCTTGGGCAGGCGTCCTCCCTTTGACTCTCCCAAGTCCTTGACCAGCTTGTCTAGTTCCTCCCCAAAAAGCAGCTTGCCCTTAAAGGGGAGCTTGCTAAGGCTTGGAAGAGCTGTCCACTGCCCAGTTTCATAGCCAAAGGTAGCGGCGAGCCGCCACCACAGATGCCATGCTCTTAGAGGGCTCTTAAATGAGACAGTCAAAGCCCAATCTCCTGATAAAGCACCAAATATTAAGAAAAACTCAAGGAACAGAATACTACTAGTTGGTGATTCCATCATCAGAGGCACCAACTTGGAAACAGTTCAAAGGAGAGAAGTTAGTCAAATGCCTCCCAGGCTCTTCAGCTAGCAAGAATTCAAACCAAATTGTTGATGTACATAGCGCTGAAAGTGAGCACTCCAAAACTGATGTCATCCACCTGGGTACAAATGACCTGGCTAGAAACAGTGCCACTACAGTTCAAAGGGACTTTCAAACTCTGGGGGAGAAACTAAAGCCCATTGTTAACAATGTAGCATTCTCAGAAGTTCTACCTGTTCTTGGTAAGGGGGCAGAAAGGCTACATCGCATAAACAGCTTTAACGTATGGCTCCAGACCTGGTGCAGAGGGGAAGGATTCAGATTTATAGGCAACTGGGGAAACAGATGGACCAACAAGATACTATACTGTGATGATGGACTACTTCTCTCTATCGCAGGGAAAAGAATCCTAAGTGAAAAATTCAGGCAGTATGTGGATATGCATTTAAAAGGGGGTGACGGATGGGGAAGATCAAGATCTGGACGTTACTCCTTGCAAAAGCAGATCAGAAACAGCCACACTTTTAAACCACACATTAAAAACAAGTGGGAAGACGTAGGCAGAACAAAATCAATGCAAAATACACGCAAGCCAGTTAAATGCTGGAAAGCAATGAGCACAGATGCTCAAAGCTTAGCCAACAAATTTCCAGACCTGGAAAACCTAATGGTGGACATTGTGGCCATTACAGAAACATGGTTTAATGAATCGCGTGATTGGGATATAGCCATAGCTGGCTATAATCTATTCCGAAGAGAGAAAGAAAATGGAAAAGGAGGAGTAGCAGCCTTATGTCAAAAGCAATACTAAAGCTACTGAAATGCAGGGAGCATGGGGAAAAGAAGAAGCGCTCTGGATTGTGTTGGAAAAGAGGAGATGGCACTGTCATCCATACTTCTGTAGTCTACAGACCTCCAACTCAAATCAAAGAGATAGATAACGAATTGATTATAGATATTGCCAAGATAGCCACAAAGGGGGAAGCAATCATATTGGGTGACTAATCTACCCGATGTGGATTGGATAACTCCTTCTGCAAATCTGGAAAGCAAAAAAATTGTGGATGCTCTCCAAGATGCGTTACTTAGACAAATGGTGATGGAACCAACCAGGGAAAGCTCAATGCTGGATTTAGTGCTGACCAACAGTGATAGCATGTCGAATGTCTGGGTAGGTGCCCCTGTGGGCAACAGCAATCACACAGTGTGGTTTGAGATAAAAGGAGTGGAGGAGTGGCCTATTGGTTGGGGCAAGGTACTTCAGGCCGGAAGGTCGGGGGTTCAAATCCCACTAGAGGACAGCAACCTTGGGACGGAAGGACTGGGGTTTCTAGTCCCACAGGTGCTCCTTGTGGTTTTGGGCAAGCCACTTAACCCTCCATAGCCCATGTTCCCTGTAAAATAGTTATCTCCAAGTTATAATGCCCTGTTCAATGTAATTTCAGTTTGTTCAATGTAAACTGCACTGATGCAGAATAGCGCGGTATATAAGAGAAAATAAACAAATAAAATAAATAAATAAAAGCCAAGGTGCAGTCCAATCATAGCAAGCTCAAAGTCCTAAACTTCAAAAACACCGACTTCAATGAAATGGTCGGGTACATAAGAACATAAGAAATGCCATACTGGGTCAGACCGAGGTCCATCAAGCCCAGTATCCTGTTTCCAACAGTGGCCAATCTAGGTCAT
Source organism: Ichthyophis bannanicus (assembly GCA_033557465.1). NCBI lineage: Eukaryota > Metazoa > Chordata > Amphibia > Gymnophiona > Ichthyophiidae > Ichthyophis > Ichthyophis bannanicus. Next base: position 107,720,649 of record CM066049.1, on the reverse strand, counting down.
ACGTACCTAGCAGTTTCCCCAAAAGACACAGGTTCTGCAGTGCTTGTACTAGGTCAAGCATTGACATCCTGGGTCCCTTTTTAATAGTGGTTTATGGACCTTTCCTCCAGGAACTTGTCCAAACCTTTTTTAAACCCAGCTATACTAACAGCCCTTACTACATCCTCCGGTAACAGATTCCAGAGTTTGATTACACGTTGAGTGAAGAAATATTTTCTCTTATTTGTCTTAAATAGTTTACCCCGTAGCTTCATTACATGTCCCCTAGTCCTTCTATATTCTGATAGCGTAAACAATTGATCCACGTTTATCCGTTCCACTCCATTCATTAATTTATAGACCTCTATCATATCTCCCCTCAGCCGTCTCTTTTCCAGGTTAAAGAGCCCTAACCTTTTTAGCCTCTCTTCATAGGAGTAGCCTTCCATCCCCTTCACCAATTTGGTGGCTCTTCTCTGTACTTTTTCTAATAACTCTATGTCCTTTTTAAGATACGGTGACCAGAATTGCACACAATATTCAAGGTGCGGTCGTACCATGGAGCGATACAGAGGCATTATAATATCCTTTGTTTTATTCTCCATCCCTTTCCTTATGATACCTAGCATTCTATTTGCTTTCTTGGCCGCCACTGCACACTTGGCCGCCGCTGCACACTGGGTACCTAAAGGAGGAGTTGACAGGGTGGAAGGAAATAAGAGAAGTGGAATTGCAATGGGCTAAACTAAAGGTGGCAATAAAAGGGGCAACAGATAAATATGTAAGAAAAGTAAATTTAAAAAAAAGGAGAAAGAAACCTATTTGGTTTTCCAAAGAAGTGGCTGCTCAAATAAAGGCAAAACACACAGCTTTCGCAAAATTCAAAAGCTCGCAAACAGGAACACAGAAATGAATACAGGATCAAACTCAAAGAGACAAAAAGAGAAATAAGGCTAGCAAAATCAAAGGCAGAGGAAAAGATGGCTAAAGATGTTAAGTGTGGCGACAAAAGTTTCTTCAGGTATATTTGGGAAAGGAAGATCAGAGGTGGAATTGCAGGACTCAGAAGTACTGGGAATGGACTCGTGGAAAGTGACATTGAAAAAGCGAAATTGCTAAACAAATACTTCTGCTCTATTTTTATTAAAGAAAATCCTGGAGAAGGATCCCGTGTGACTCCCAAAAATAAAAAGGGGAATGAAGTAGATACCACACCATTCACAGAAGATGAGGTATTAGAACAACTTGCAAAACTGAAAGTGGACAAGGCCTTGGAACCGGATGGGATACATCCCAGGATACTGAAAGAGCTCATAGAGGTTCTTGCAGGGCAGTTGAAAACATCCTTCAACAGATCCTTGGAAACAGGAGACGTTCCTCAGGACTGGAGAATGGCTGATGTACCTCTACACAAAAGTGGTGACAGGAAAGTAGTATCAAACTACAGGCCCGTGAGCCTTACCTCTGTGGCGGGAAAAGTAATGGAGGCGCGCCTGAAAGAGCAAATAGTGAACTTTCTCAAAACCAACAGGTTGCAAGATCCGAGGCAACATGGTTTTACCAAAGGACGATCTTGCCAAACAAATCTGATTGAGTTCTTTGACTCTGTGACCAGATCAGGGGCATGCAATGGATGTCATCTACTTGGATTTCAGCAAAGCCTTTGACACTGTCCCCTCATAGGTGACTTATCAATAAACTCAGTAGTTTGGGGATGGGTCCCAAGGTGGTGAAATGGATCAGAAATTGGTTGACTGACAGACGACGGAAGGTGATGGTAAATGGAGTTCACTCGGATGAAAGGAAGGTGATTAGCGGGGTGCCCCAGGATTTGGTCCTGGGCCCGGCACTGTTCAATGTATTTGTGAGTGATATTGCTGAAAGACTGAATGGAATGTCTTTTTGCAGATGACACGAAAATTTGCAACAGAGTGGACTCCACCGAGGGAGCGATTAACATGAGGAAAGATCTACAAAAGCTGGAAGAATGGTTTAATGCTTAGCAATTAAGATTTAATGCAAAGAAGTGCAGTGTCATGCACTTGGGTAGCAGAAATCCAAGGGAAATGTACGCGATAGGGGGCGAGAGGTTGGTGTGCACGGATCAGGAGAAAGACCTTGGTGTGATTATTTCTGTAGATCTCAAGGTGGCAAAACAGTGCAACAAGGCAGTGGCAAAAGCCAGGAGGATGTTGGGCTGCATACAAAGAGGAATTACCAGCAGAAAGGAAGAGGTACTAATGCCACTGTATAAATCACTGGTGAGGCCTCACTTGGAATACGGTGTTCAGTTTTGGAGACCATATCTTGCAAAGGATGTAAAAAAGAATGGAAACTGTTCAGAGGAAGGCGACTAAAATGGATTTGGAGTCTGCGTCAGAAGCCTTATGAGAAAAGAGACTTGAAGACCTAAATATGTACACTTTGGAGGAGAGGAGGGATGGGAAGATATGATTCAGACCTTTAAATGCTTAAAGAGAAATAATGAACAAACAAACCTCTTCCAAAGACGGGGAAGCTGTAAAACTAGAGGGCATAACATGAATTTGCAAGGTGGAAAATTGAAAGGCAATGTCAGGAAATACTTTTTCACTGAAAGGGTGGTGGATGCTTGGAATGCCCTCCCGATGGAAGTGGTGGGGGCAAACACAGTGGATCCCTTTACAGCAACAGGATCAAATCAAAATAAACTGAACCATCTAATTTCTCAACAAATAGGGGTGTCCTACATGGAGCCGTGGGGTTCACCCCTAAACAAAGACATGGGGAGGGGTGGCCTGCACAGAATGGCAGGTGCACCCCTGAACAAAGACATGGTGAGGGGTGCAGCTACTCCTGCCATTTTGCTGGGCAGACTAGATGGACCATACTGGTCTTTATCTGCTGTCATTTACTATGTTACTATGAGAAAGTCCGCAAATAAGATCATAGTGAATATCGGAGAGATAAGCCACTCCCAATTCCAAATTGGCCACCTCCGCTCCCTGGCCTGCTGTGGGTTCCCCCGGCTGTTGGAACCACTGCAACCAGCATTGGAAGGCCCGAGCCACCCAGGCCCTGCAAATGGCCACTTGCAAGGATAGGGCATTGACATCAAAGACCTGCTTCAACAAGGTGTCCAACTTCCTTGCTTGCCCATCCTTTAGTGCCACGCTCCCCTCTACTGGAATGGGTGTCTTCTTGACGGCAGAAACAGCTGCATCCACCTGAGAGGACTGAAACAGCTCACGATCCTGCTCCAGCAGGGGATAGAGGTGAATCATAGTCCTCACGTCCTTGAGACCGACCTCTGGCAGGTCCCATTTATCCTGTATCATTTGCCCAATTACCCTATGCACGGGGAAGACCTCCTGAGTCTTCTGCACCACTTGGAGCAGAGGGTCCTCCAGCAACTCATCCTCCGCCGGAAGGATAGCATGAGGTCTTTGAGGGATTCTGCAATGAGAGCAGGCAATTCTTCTCTGCGCAACACTGACAATTCAAGCCTGATCTTCTGGTTTCAGGATCTCACCCTCTTCAAACTCTTCGCCCTCCAAGTCTGGCTCCACATCCAGGTCTTCCGCCTTCGGTCCCTCGGACAAAGGAGGCTGCTCTAGCCACTCTTCTGAGGGCTTGGCCCTCTTTGTAGTCACCACTGCCGGCTCGCTCCCTTTAGCGACTGCTGTCCACTTGGCCCGGTGCTTAGAGGTCGAGGGACCACCCACTGTCCCCTGCTGATGCAAGCAAGCGGCCTAATGAAGCATGAAGACAAACTCTGGGGAGAACATAACCGGGACCCCTCCTTCCCCCAGACCATGAGCAGTGGAAGATCCTGGGGCTACCGTGGAGCCGGAAGCCGCTTCCAGAGGTGGAGGCAGGGATTCCGCAGAGTCCTGAGCCTCCCTGGACGGAGAAAGGACCATATCCTGACGTGAGTTGTCCTGCAGTGCTTATTCCATGGAGGTGGCTTCCAGAGCACAACTGCAGCAAACCCCAGGTTTCTGACACCGCCTCCCGCCAGGTTCTGCACACAAGGCATTGCCGGCGGGCCGGCATGGGTGCAAGATCTGTTCTCTGAAATTCCTGCCTGCACAGGGAGAGTCACCTCCCTCCCTCCGCCCCCTCCATGGAGAGCCCAATAGCCAAGTCACTTATAAAGAAAAAATTACAGCCAGCCAAGTTAACTTGACTAGTAACTTGTCTCCCTTATTCTTTTCTCTCTTTTTTAATTTTTTTTTTTTTTAACAACTGAGCCCAGAAATAAAGGCCTTAAACAAGAAGCGCTCTTGACCCGTAGATGTGAGCTCCCCAAAGAAATAGCGATCTGACGAACTGTGGCAGGAAACTGAGAAAGAAACCATACCTTCTGCCCTTCCCGCGCAGCTGCAAAAGCCGTAGCCATGCAACACAAAGCCTCACCCTGCTGGCTGGGCCGCAGGCGAAGAAAGGCACGCACTGCAACTTCCGGCCCCTCCGAAAGCCCCAGGCAGTGAATGCATCGCTCCGACAGCATTTACCTGACTTGTACTGGCTTGAAGGAGAGGCGCCTCTGCTACGTGCACACGGCCTGCTTCACTCCTGCACACCTAATGTGCAGCCTGCTCAGCGGCTTTGTCAGTGAGGGGGGGGGACCTAGGAACACGCTCTTCGCTCCTGTGCTGTGTCTGAGTGGCGGCTCCTCACCCAATCACAGGTTCAGGAGCCACCAGAGTCCTGGGATGCCAACAAGATCTCTAACACCCTCCAGGCCTCAAAAGGGGGGGGGGGGATGTCCTCCATGGGAAAGTTCTTCCTCCAACTTTTTTCCTTTTTTTTTTTTTTACAAAGTAAAAAAGTAACAAATTAAGCCAAATCAGATTTAAAATAGTCAGCTAATTTCCTCCTTATTTGCTCCTTCAGTGAGTCCCGCCCTGGCTCACTACCTCTTCCAGTTGCTTGGAGACTCAAAAAACCGGAAGTTCTATTTGTAACCAGGGACAAAACCTTCACCCCTCCACCATTCCTCACTCTAAGCACAACTAATATAAAAGTCCAAACACAGGTAAAATATCTAGGTATCATCCTTGATCACTTTCATTTAAACAGCAGGTTGCAAGAGCCGCAAGATCAGTATTGTTCAAAGCAAAGATGGTACAAAGGCTCAGACCGCTCATAGACCCACAAGACTTCCGCACAGTTATGCAAGCAATGGCACTACGGCACTTAGACTATTGTAATGCAATCTACCAAGGACTCACGGCCACCACCATCAATCCACTACGAACAGCCCTCAACACAGTGGTGAGGATCATTCAGAGTAAAGAAACACCCGTCCTAAGAGAACTCCATATTCTCCCATTAGAAGCACGAATAAAATATAAAACACTGGTTCGGATACTCAAAGCTCTTCACTAACAGCTACCACCTTATCTACAAACCTTGCTAACCAGGACGAACGCTGGAAGACCAACATGACAGACCATGAACAATACACTCATTGTGCCACATAACAGAACAAAATTTTATCAGACATGTAACTGTGCAGTCTATCTTTATGCACCCTTACTTTGGAACTCTCTTCCAACCCAAGTCCGCAGCAACAAAGACCTATCTGCGTTCTGAAAGCAGACAAACCCTTCTCTTCCGGGAGCACCTAGGGTTGACGCAGAACAGCACCCAATGAAATTCCCCAAGGCGGATTAAGACAGCAGAGAAAGCCAGAACTGTAAATAAATTAATTCAATCTATGAATAAGACTGAAGAGAGAGTCAGAAATGTAATCATGACTGATACATCTCACAAGAATGTAAATATGTTATACTCCCCCTGGTGCTGGTACACTCCTTTCCCCCTGTAAATACAAAATGACCCTGTTCAATGTATTCCCCCTTGTTTATTGTAAACCGCTTTGACCCGGTGAAAAGCGGTATAAGCGCACAGCTAAATAAAATAAATACCGATGTCATCAAAAGAGGACATGCTCAGTCTCCAAGCTGCTTCCCCTAGATGAGGTCGACCTCATGACTCAGATGTCCGCCTACGTAGTGGCAAGGCCACAGCTAGGGACACTCCTGTAGGGGGCGGGCAGGCCAGTGGGTAGGTAAATAACCTTGCTGAACAGAAATACTAGGCTGACGAGTGTCAGGAAACTGCCTCTACACAAACTTGAGTGGCTGCAATATTGAATATATACTTATAGAGCTGCGGTATTTTGTATGGGAAGAGATTTGCCAAAGAAAAAAAATATTTTACTTGACGCTTGTTTAAAACATTTGAATCAAACTAGTTAAGGTGAAAAAAAATTAGTCAAGACTTAGTTCACAATGCTTACAAGAGAAATTTAAAGTAGCCATCCAAAGTGCCTTTAGGGCAACAGGAAATATAAAGAGGTATTCTGCACTCACCCTTTCTTTGAAGAAATATCCTAAGCAATGGATTTGCTGTTGTAACTGCTTTATGGTAGTTGTCATCATTGTTAATAGGCAGCAAATCTCCATGAACGTCTGCATATCCCACTAGAACGTCAATATTAGGTATCATATGCACATGTTGCAGTAAGCCATAGAATTCTTCATATTTCCCAGGCTTGGATCGTTCCAGAGAGAAACGACGGAATTCTGCTCCAAACTGTGACAAATAAAACTAATTTCAATAGGTTTGACAAGTACCAAGAAATATACGTCAACACAGTATTTAAATTTCAACAATTAAATTGCCCAATACTATAAAATCAAACAATCAAGAAACTAAATGTTAAGTGACTAGTATTCTGTGTCCTGATAACATACTGGTGTAAATCCCTGAAATAAAAAAGCAAGCGTATTTAACTAAAATGAATACCAATGTATTTCTTTTTATAGTTTTAGATAATTTGGGTTTATTGCACTTATAGTATTTATGTAATTTTTATTCTATTTCTGTGACGCACTTAGGCAGCAGGGAGTGGGCTGCTTTTCTCCACCCCGCTCCCCACTGCAAAGGCCAATCAGGTCCAACGCCACCAGATTCAAAAAAAGAAGCTCCGTTGGACGCACAGCAAACCACCTGCAGCCCGACTGGCATCAGCAGCGGGTTACTCTGCTCCACCCCGCACCCCACCGCAAAGGCCAATCAGGCCCCATGCCTGTGCCAGGTGGGCCCCGTGCCTGAGGGCCTCGCCAGAGGGCCCTTTGGCATGGCCCTTAGGCGGAACCCGACTTGCAGGAAAGAATGATGAAAAACTGCAACAACTCAGCAGCACATCATCCCAACCGCCCTAACCACCAGAGGTGCTCAGCAATCAGCAAAAAACACTCACCTCTGTGCAGCAAAAGAAAGGATAAGGTAACTGTTAGACAATCCTGAAAGCAATCATGATGACTCCACTTACAATTCTACTATGCCTCTCCTAAAACTCGCCACTCATTCATTCCCAACCCCAGCTAACATACCAGCATGCATATCAATCATACACACATACCCTCTCATTACAACCTCCCCAACTATCACCGAAACAAACCCAGACTTACACAACACATCATTCAAATCAAACCGCAAAGACCCACAAATATACCTCTACCACTAACACATGTAAGGATAATCCTCCCTCTAAAATGCATCCTCCTAAATGCCCAATCTGCAAGAAATAAGATACAGCTTCTTTCGGATATACTAGTCGACAACCACATTGATATTCTTAACATAAACAGAGTCTTGGCTCACTGAAACTGACAGTCCTACTAAACCTACTTGCCCCACAAGTCTCTCTCTTCAGCTCCCCAAGGACTAAATGCTATGGCGGTGGCGTCTGCATTCTCACAAAAAAAAAAACCAAAAAAAAAAACCAACAATGGTCTGGACATGCTGGCAACAAAATGACAGCATAACCATCCTCCTTGCCTACAGGTCCCCAAATGCTGACCCTAATCTACTGGACACAATCCTAGAAACTATTTGTAGCAACAACTCAAACAAAAGCTACCTCATGCTACTAAGTGACTTCAACCTCGCCTCCACATCACCAAACAAAGCAAAAAGCTTCCTGGAAGCCATGGAATCCCTGGACTTACTCAAATCGTCAGTCAACCCATCCACATCAAAACGAACACCCTAGACATGATCTTCTTGCCATGAAACTTACTTAACGAACACCCAATACCACCTCCCGTCACTGTCAACGTTCCCTGGACAGATCACAAGATGATCATAATCAACATACCACTTAACATGAGCAACCTCAAACACCACATCTCGGAAATCATCATACGCAGATTTCACAAACTGGAAAAAGAAGATTTTCTAAAACATCCTACCAGAACTCCAAGACATCCCTGAAGACAAACTCCATAATACAAAATTGGAACAAAACCATTGCAGATGTTGCAATGAAATACCTACATCCAGCCAGAACACAAGACAAAGAACAGCAACCTGGTATACACCGCAACTGAAGGACATGAAGCGAAACCTACGAATCAGAGAGAAAATGGAGAAGCACCAGATTAAGCAACAGCTTAAACACCTACAAGCACAAACTACAGACTTACCAAGCGGCTACATCTCAAGCAAAGACAGACTGCTATACAAAGTTAATCCAAAACTCTCTCAATCGCCCATGAGAACTCTCTGACAGTGAAATCACTAAGCAAAGATACAATACAGCAAACAGAAACCCCCCCCTCACACCACAAATGACAGACTACTTCCTGACCCTCGACTTCAGTCCACGCTAAAGACACAAACTCGCTCATTACTAAAACAGAACATGAAATCACACACCTGAGCACATGGAGCTCATTCAGTCATATCACATCTAGCTACCTATAGAAAATCATCAAAAGCATCAACACAACCAGTTCATCACTTGACCCCTGTCTAGTCAGCAAGACAAGAACTCATGCCACAATACTGAAGATTATCCAACTATCATTGCAACAAGGATATGTGCGGTACCCCTCCTCCCCCCCCCCCCCGAACTCAAAACTGCCTGCATTTGCCCTGTAAGGAAACTTCAAACGACATCAACCACCCTCCTACAGTCCCATAGCCAGCCTTCCTTCATGGCCAAAGTACTTGAAAAAAAATAGTCTTAACAACTCCAAGATCACATAAAAACACATCACCCACTCGACCACCACCAATACAGATTCAGACCACACCATGGAGTAGAATCCCTAACGAGGCCTTACTAGACAATCTAATTAAGGGCACTGACAAACCCAGAACTGGCTTTATACTCATCTTTTTAGACATAAAAGCAGCATGACTCCATTCCATACAACCTAATCATCTAGTGACTGCAAACTCTTGGACTATCAGACACACCCCTTATCTGGTTCAAGTCCTGCCTAACATACAGACAGCTTCAAGTAAGATGAGGCCCTACAAAATCCACCCCATACACCCAATCTCAAGGAGTCCCACAAGGCTTCATCTTTTCTTCATTAAAATTTTCAACATTTTTCTACAACCAATCTGCACTGTCAGAAAAGCATTCAACATTCTACACCACATCTATGCTGATGATGTAATGATCTACACACCTATCAATACACCAAACCCAGATATCATGTCCATAACAAAATGCTTCAGTCAGCGAATGGCTCAAAAGACACATTATGGCCATAAACGACAAGACGACAGAGGCCATATATATCACCAGAGATAATAACTTTAAACCACCAAGCTCCTTAACTATTGATGGGACCCAAATCCAAGTGAAACAGGGTGTACAATACCTTAGTGTTACACTGAATCAACACCTCAACCTTCACAGGACACATACGGAACATTACAAGGAGCATTTACTTCAAACTCAAAGCAATCAAGCACCTTAAACCTCTTCTACTTTCGCTCAATCCTCCAAGCTATCATCTTTCTGCATTTTGACTACTGCAATATCATCCTTCAAGGCCTACCAAAAGCAGCTATCCACCCACTCCAATTCACACTCAACACAGCAGCATGGACCCTCTCTTCAACTCACAATAAACAGAACACAACACACCTAAACAGACAACTTCATGGGCTACCAATATTAGAATGCATAAAATACAAACCCATTCTCAACAACTCATCTTCACCACACCTGCAATCCCTACTTCAAGTCACACCTGTTAACAGAAAATAAACCGGCTCACAGAACATGCTATGCATACCACCATTATTTACGAAAACCAGCTCTACCACCTCAAAGAGTCTTCTCACTTTACACTCCACACTTATTGAGCTCTATTCCTGACAAACTACAGACAGACACAGTAACCTTCAGAAAAGCCCTAAAGACTCACATATTCAAAGACTGCTTCCATGACAACATCTAACCAGCCACCAACCATCTACTCAACCCCTCTCCCCCCACTCCCTCAACCCTCCAAGTTTACCCCCCCACCATACTTCACCCTCCCCCTTGACCACCATTTGTCAATAATGATACCTTAGACCTACAAATTTAAGCTAATGTTACTTCCAAGTTGCTCTCCCTGTTCTATGTATAATGTTCTGTTACAATATAAACAGCTTTGACCATAGGATAAAGCGGTATAGAAAAATTGTAAGATATGTGCATTCAGCTAAGCAAGCATACCCTCACCTAGTTTTGTGTAACAGTAATAAAGAATCTCAGCATCTATATTTATATAATAGGCAAGTGTGATGATGATCTAAATATGAAACTAAAAGGATGGTGGTTTGACTTCACATTTTTGCGTGTTTCAAGGCCAATATTTATTCCTGTATAAATGAAGATAAGTGCACCTAAAGCCTAAATTAGTCATTCAGTTTTGGTAGTTTTGAGCACATAAAATCAGTTGTGTGTGGCAAATATGCTCTCAAATGAAGATCTGAATTAGATCTAAAAACGACTAGTGAGCTAAGGTATTAGTCCTTAATGCCACTGTGTGACACGATACTAACAAGGTAAGGGCTAAGAATCCTACTATGATTAAACATTTTCACAGCAATACTAGACATACACTGTGCTGTTTACAGATGCATAAAATAAACAGTCCTAGAATGAGACAAAAAGCATTGTATAAATAAGTAAATGCATCATTTAGTGTACGATCTAAATGAAATGGGCCCCAGTGGGTCCACTGTAATAAGCCAAAGCTACAGGAATCAGTCTGCACACTTTCACAGTTGGACAAGTTCCTAAAGCAACCAGCCTGCAAATTGTTGCCTTGGGAGCTGGGGGAACCTACTCTACCTGGGGGAAATCGCTGCCACAGACTAATACCCTGATTGGGATTCTGTTCCATCAGGGGAGGAAGGTTGGAGACCACTGTCCTCAGGCCTAGAATTCCCACTGTACCAGTTCATACATCTGCATCATCTGCTGGAGATCGAGAAATGGATTATATTAGACTGCAAACTGCTTTGATAGATCTTGTTATGTTAGAAGAGAGGTTTAGTAAATTATACCTACTGCATTCTTGGATAGTACTGAAAAGCAGAAGGCAGCACCAGTCCCCTATAAGGGGAGAAGTCAGTTCTGAGCTTTTTTTTCTTTCTTCATATGCTGGCTAGGTCACCTAATCCATTTGTCTGGACTGGTCTGGGCGTTAAGGGAAATCATCACAGGAAATAGAAGTAAGAGAGGGAACTGGAAATAGAGAAATCATTTGAATAATGAGGACACAGAAACAAGCGACTGCTGCAATCTGGTTTACAATCGGGAGCCGCTGTCCATCACTAGCCCCCATGCTTCTCAACTCTGGGTCCTTTAGTACAGTTACTTTGCTACCTAGGTGTCATTCTCAATTGTCTTTTCAGGATCATCTTTCCTCTCTTGTCCGCTGCTCCTTTTATTCCCTCTGACAAATCTGTGCCATATGTCCATCCTTGCCCCCTTCTTCTTTGGCCACTCACCTTCTTTCCCTCGTCATGTCCCGGGCTCAATTACTGTAACATGATTCTCACAGGTCTCCTTCAATATCAGATCCACCACTTTCAGTTAACATAAAACACTGCCGCTTGGACAGTCATGTATCTCAGACCAATCACATCGCTCCTTTTCTTATGCACGTTCACTGGCTTCCCCTTAAATATCGAATTCAGTATAAGACCCTCACATTGGTTCACAAGGCTCTGCACACTGGCACCCCAGTCTCTCTCAGCAGGGAATATTTAAAGGGACAGTAGTCTTATTAAAAAAAAGGAGGGTGGGAGAATGAAAGGCGTGGGGGGGGGGGTGTTGTGAAGGAGAGAGAGTCTGGAAGGGTAACAGAGTAGGGGTGCCAGCAGAGGTGGGAAGAGTGAAAGATGTTGGAGGTTGTTGTTGTTGTTGTTAAGTGCCGTCGAGTCAGAGTCGACTCATGGCGATCCTCTGGATAGCTATCCTAAATTGTGTTCGGTCTTCAGTCAAGCGGCTCATTGTTGACAGACTGGTACCCGTAGCTGCTGTTATTGTATCGATCCATCTCATTGCTGGCCTTCCTCTTTTGCGTTGACCTATCTTGCCAAGCATGATGTCTTTCTCTAATGATCTCTCTCTTCGCATGATGTGTCCAAAGTATGAAAGTCGAAGTCTTGTCATTTGAGCTTCTAAAGAAAGCTTAGGTTTGATCTCCTCTAGTACCGACTGGTTTGTTCTTCAGGTAGTCCATGGTATACACAATATTCGCCGCCAGCACCATAATTCAAAGGCATCAATTTTCTTCCTGTCTATCTTTTTCACTGTCCAGCTTTCACATCCATATGATGTTATTGAAAATACCATGGCTTGAACAAGTCAAATCTTTGTATGGAGAGAAACATCTCTGCTCTTGAGAATTTTATCTAGGTCTTTCATAGCCATTCTGCCAAGAGCAATGCGTCTGATTTCTTGACTGCTTGTTGCTTCTTTATTGACAGTTGAACCAAGTAAGTTAAAGTTGTTCACGATTTCAATTTCTTCTCCTTCAATGACGAACCTGTTGATTATGCCAGTTGTCATAATCTGTGTCTTCTTTACATTAAGGTGCAGGCCCATTTTGAGACTATGTTCTTTGATTGTGAGAAGCAAATGTTCCAGATCATCTTCACTTTCAGCCAGTAATGTGGTATCATCAGCATAGCGAAGGTTGTTGATGAGTCTTCCACCAATCTTCACACCTCTGTTGTCTTCATACAATCCTGCTTCTCTGATGATTTGTTCTGCATATAAATTAAACAGGTAGGGGGAAAGTATGCAGCCTTGTCTTACACCTTTGCTTATTTTAAACCATTCTGTTTCTCCTTGTTCCATTCGAACTGTTGCTTCTTGATCAATGTACAGATTGTGCAAGAGTAGGATCAGATGTTCTAGTATACCCATGCTTCTTAACGTGGCCCAGAGTTTCTCATGATTTACACAGTCAAAAGCCTTGCTATAGTTGATAAAGCACAAATAGATATCCTTTTGGCATTCTTTAGTCTTTTCAAGGATCCAGCTCACATCCGCAATGATGTCTCTCGTTCCTCGCCATTTCCTGAACCCTGCTTGCACTTCAGGTAATTCTTGTTCCAGGTATGGTTGTAGTCTCTTTTGAATAATCTTCAGTAGAATCTTGCTGGCATGTGGGATCAGAGCGATTGTGCGATAATTTCCACAGTCAGTTGGATCACCTTTCTTTAGTATTGGTATAAACACAGATCTTTTCCAGTCAGTTGACCATGATGTTGTCTTCCATATTTCTTGGCAGAGCCTTGTAAGTATGGTAACAGCTGCATCAGATTGCTGTAATACTTCTATGGGAATGCTATCAATGCCTGGTGCTTTGTTCTTTGATAAGGATTTCAATGCTGCTTCAACTTCTTCTTTCATCACCAATGGTTCCCGATCATAAGGTACAGGTTTTAACAGCTGTTGGTCCACTTGATCTTTATCATATAAAAAAACTCTGTATATTCCTTCCACCTTTTAACATCATTAAACATAGAACCTTGAGCATCTTGTAACATTCCAATTCGAGGCTGGAATTTTTTCTTTAACTCTCGTAGCTTTAGGAAAGCCGATCTTGTTCTTCCTCTAATAGTTTCTGCTTCTATTTCCTTGCATGCGTTGTTGTAGTACTTTTCCTTGTCCTGTCTTGCTGCACGTTGGAAATCTCTGTTGAGTTCTGTTATTGTCTCTTTCTCCTCTGGCTTTAGCTTCTCTGCGTTTCTGGGCAATTTTCAGAGTTTTTTTCCATCATCCATTTTGGCCGTTTTTTCTTTTTCACCTTTTGTAGACTTCTCGCTTTCTTCCAACACAACCTTCTTGATGTCATTCCATAACTCTTCTGGAGCTCTGTCATTTGTATCTAAAGCAGCAAATCGATTTAACAGGCAGTCTTTAAATTCCAGTGGTATATTCTCAAGGTCATATTTTGCTGCATTCATGAGTGGTTTGCTCTTTTTCAACTTTAGCTTGAGTTTGCATACTAGTAGTTGATGATCTGTACCACAGTCAGCACCAGGTTTTGTCTTTGTTGATGTTATAGAGCTTTTCCATCGTTGACTTCCACAGATGTAGTCAATTTGATTTTTATACAATCCATTGGGTGATGTCCATGTGTACAGTCGCCGCTTGTGTTGCTGGAAGAAGGTGTTTGAGATGAATAGATCGTTGGTCTTGCAGAATTCTATCAGTCTTTCTCCAGCTTCATTTCTATTGCCAAGTCCATATTTTCCAACTACTTTGCCTTCTTCTTTGTTGCCAACTTTTGCGTTCCAGTCACCCATGACTATCAGGATATCCTGTTTGCATGTTCTGTCAATTTCAGCTTGTACTTGTTCATAGAACTCTTCAATTTCATTCTCTTCTGCAGCTGTTAGGGCATATACTTGAATTATAGTTGTGTTGATAGGCATTCCTCGTAGACGAATAGAGATTAAGCCTTCGCTGATTGCATTGTATTTCATTACAGTTCTTGCAAGTTTCTTCTTTATTATAAATGCAACACCATTTCTTCTTTGTCTTTCATTTCCAGCATAGTAGACCATGTGATCATCTGATGCAAAGTGCCCGATGCCAGTCCATTTCAGTTCGTGGACACCCAACAGATCAAGTTGTACACGTTGCATTTCATTCTTGACCACCTCCAACTTCCCTTGGTTCGTGCTTTGTATGTTCCATGTTCCAATGTGTAAGACATCTTTACAGCTTCTGACTCATTTCATGCGCAGCATGTTGGAGGTTAAAAGGGATGAATGCACGGTGACAAAAGGGTACAATGTATTTGCCGAAAGATGCATGCTCCTCCCCCCCCCCCAGGCACCCCACCTCTGCATCTACATAGAAGCTCCTCAGTTTTGCGGCGTGCACGCGTGCGTGCGCACACACACACACACACCACAGCTCTGCACCCCACTCACACAAGATATACTCATCACACAGGCACACTACCATTGCACCACACACACAGACTTGCTTATCTGAAGCTATAACATATCTATGCATTTTTCTTTAAAAGACAACATGCGGATTAGGAACTCTGGTGCTTGTCTCACAAGAGACTTGAAAACATGAGGCCACTGCGAGAGACAAGAGAAGGGGTTGCGAGGAGGTCAACACTGGCTCCTAAATCCACACAAAATTTGTCAAGGCCTGATGTAGATACATTTTACATATGGACTTTGTCCTCTTTCAAAGGGAAAGTACTCACAGAATAAATTTGAATTGGTTATTTTTCTTTCTGTAAACTATTGAAAACCTAGTAATTTACTTAAAGGGTATGTATACTAAAAGCTCAGAGTGCATTAACAGACATTTCTGTGCGCCAAGTACTGATGTGGCCATACAAATAAAATGGGCCATGGCGGTACTTAGTATATGGTAGTGAACTTAGCATGCATTAAGCATTAGTCAACATGCCCCTAAGTCTTTTCCGTATAGGTAATTTGGTATTGTTCTGATTAATATTTGTGGTGAGTAGTGTAACTTATTTAGGAGAACAGGCTGGTTCAATTGTTTTTATTTGCCTTATTTTAATTTTATGTTGAATAAAACATAACATAAAATTATCTTTGCTATGCTTCTTTTATTTTTAGTAATGTACTATTGACATTGGTTTAACACAAAAATAAATACTTATATTATTATTAATATTTAAATTGATGGAGAAATTCTCTTTTGTTTGAATCCTGCTAGACCAGTCCAGACGAGTGGGTTATGTTCCCCAGCCAGCAGATGGAGGCAGATTGGAGCCACTTTCAGTGATGTCATCAGAACTTAATTTATGCTGGAATGGGGTGTAAAGGCGTTCTGGCACTTCTCCAGTTTAGAAAGTGATGTCACTCAGATTAACCTGCCTACTTCCCACTGAAATGCTGCCTGGAGCAGAGGTTGATGTGAGCTGCATGACTTGTTTGTTTCCTTTCCTTAATCATTCACTTTAAACTGAACATGGCATGAAAAACCTGAATGGTGGAATTATGCCAGGGAGGGGACAAGCAAGAGGAAATTATATAGTAACATAGTAAATGATGGCAGATAAAGACCAGCATGGTCCATCTAGTTTGCCCAGTAAAGTGGCTAGAGTTACAGAGTTGCACCTGCCTCTCTTTGCAGGTTACCCTTCTCCCATGCCTTTGCTAAAGGTTGTACCTGCTGCTACAGGCAGGTTACCCGTCTGTTTATGCAGTTATGTTTTCTTTGATTTCATCCTCTTGCTATGTCGTGATCCTTTGTGTCTGTCCCATGCCTGTTTGAATTCTGTTACTAATTTTTGTTTCCACACCTCCTTTGGGATGGCATTCCAGGCATCCACCACTCATTCTGTGAAAATGTATTTCCCGATTTGGCTTTTAAGTTTACCTCCTTGCAGCTTCATTTCATGTCCTCTAGTTCTACAGCTTCTCCATCTTTGAAAAGGGTTTGTTTGTTCATTAATACCCTTTAAATATTCCTCACCCCCCACCCCCGTCTCTCATCTCCTCTAGAGTATACATATGAGGTGTGATCAAAAAGTATCAAGACTTGTACAATAAACACAAAAAGTATAACATTGACAGTTATTGCACTCAGTCTCCTTCAAAGTAATCCCCTTCCAATAAAAACACACTTCCTCCAGCATTCCTACCACTGCTGGAAACAATTTTGAAATAGCAACTTCAAATCATAACGGAAGAGGTATGTCCAATTTTGCTTAATGGTCTCCAAGTCGTCAAATCTCCTTCCATTCAGTGGCAATTTCAGTTTTGAAAACAAGAAAAAGTCATAGGATGCGAGGTCAGGTAAGTACGCAGGATGAATTAATTGCTTGATTCAGTGTTTGGCCAAGAACTGCTGGACAAGATGTGATGTGCGAGCTGGAGCATTATCATGATGAAGCAACCATTCACCATTCCTGTGCAACTCTGGCCTCTTACGATGAACTGCATCTCTCAAATGAGTCAGAACTTGGACGCAGTACTCCTTATTGATGCCCATGTCCTCAGCAAGCTCCCTGATAGTCAACCGATGATTTGAGTGTACTGCGGCACCAACGGCTTCAACTCTGTTTTCATGCCAAACAGTTGAACTAGGTCCTCTGCTACCTTACCTTTCACACACACTCAAGACACCCACATCCCAACACCATCAGCTGCGCCTTAATGAATGCACGCTCTGCCTGCAAAATAATACAAACCCTGTCCGACCACATCACAGACATGATAGATATCATGTGCATCACTGAAACATGGTTCACAGAAAATGACAATGTCTTACTAAAAAAAAAAAAAAAAAGTGCCATCAAGTCAGTGTTGATTCATAGCGACCCAGCTACCTCTGGGTTTTCTTGGCAATGTATCACTGGAAGTAGATTACCCTCCATTGCCTTGGAAGAAAAGGCTGGCAAAGTGACTTGCCTAAGGTCACAAGGAGTGCCAGTGGGAAAAGAACCCTTGATCTTCTGGGTACTAGGCAGTTGCTCTAACCACTAGGCTACTCCTCCACTCAATTGTCTTACTTAAACTCAAAACTACCACACACACCATCCATAACTGCTCCCAAAGTGCCAAAAGAGGAGGAGGTATCTGCATACTCAAACAAAAACTTAATTTTAACACCATAGATACCCTCATAACAAAACACAACATACATCTGCCTAACCTAGAGCCCCTCACAACAAGGAGGCCGAAGACCTTGCCACACTACTCGAAGCAAATATGCTCCCACACATCCATTCAAAAACACTTTATTCTCCTTGGAGACCTGAACCTTCCCTCAGCCTCCCACAACCAAATCTCTGCCTTCCTTGAAAACAATGAGCAACCTCTTTACACCCAACTCATTTCCTCTCCAACCCGCTCCAAGGTGGGATCCTCAACCTGATGATCTTCCCCAACCTGTTCTTAACACAACAGGACACATTCCATCCATAATAATTCCAGTCCCCTGGTCCAACCATCACCTCATAACTTTCACAATACCCTATTCACACAGAAGCTATCCATCACAAAACTCAACCCCCACAGCGAGAGGATTCCTTACATTCGACAAACAAACCTTCCTCCAAAAAACCCTGCTAGCCCTTGCAAACATTCCAGCAGATACTGACCTCGAAACGCTGATTGACAAGTGCAACTCCATCTCCACAGCTGCTCTTGCACCTCCATGAGCTCCCTCCACGAAACAGCGACATCATGCACCTTGGTTCTACGCAGCACTAAGAGCACCAAAATGTGACCTGTGTTGCCTTGAACGCCAGTGGAGGAAAGCAAAGGACTACCAACTCCAAACCCTATATCTGGACAAACTAAGAGCAAACTGCAGCACTACCATCAGATCCAAGCAGGAGTACTACAACATTCTACTGCGTACCATCAACAAACCCAGAGAACTATTTGAACTAGTAAAATCTCTCACAAGAGATCCCGTTCAGCCACGCCAAGATAACATCCTGAACCCTCAAACATGGTCTCCTACCTACAAGCCAAGCTTAGCACAAGTACCACCAGCATGCTCACCTTACTCATACCAAAAGCAGCACCCACATCCAAGCATTCCTGGACTGCCTTCAGAACCATATCACTTGACGAGCTTGACAGGATAATTGCCAACATCAACACAAACACCTCCTCACTCGCTCTCTACCCAGTATCCTGGATAAAAGCCACAAAGCCACAATTCTTACCAATCATAACAGAAATACTACAGAACATCCCTCTCACAAGGCCTCATCCCTCCTTCACTAAAACAAGCCTCCATCGGACCCCTCTTAAAAAAGCCCAACCTCTATGCTAGGTCACCTACCTCCTACAGGCCAATAGTCAGCATACCATTCTTAGCAAAAATCACAGGAAAGGCCATTCTTACCCAACTCCAGAACATATAGACCAACATGCACCACTTGACCAGCATCAACATGGTTTCCACCCCATGACAGTGCTGAAACTTCACTGACCTCTCTATTAAACACATTCATCTCAGGTACAGAAATGATCTCTCATGGCTTTATTCTGCTCTTTCTGGACATCTACACTGCATTCAACATAGTATTTCACCAAATCCTACTAAACTAACTCTATGACACTGGCGTACAGGGCAAGCCCCTTGAATGAATCTACTCTTACCCATCACATCGGTCATCCCCTTACATACTGCCACAAGGAGTTCTCCAAGGTTCCAGACTCACCTCACTACTCTTCAGCATCTACATTTGATCCCCTGTTCTCAGCCATCCAAAACCTCAATATCAGCTACCAAATGTATGCTGACATGATCTACACACCTTTCTCCACATCCGCTCCCAACTACTCAAGAATCATAGCCTTCTTCACCAAATTAGACGACTGGCTTCAGCTCCACAACCTATCAGTCAACTTCAATAAAACACAAATTCTTCATGTCACAAGAGACCCCCCCCCCTTTCATCTATCAGGTTTGGCAGCACAGATCTCCAGATCAAAACTCGTCAGATACCTTGGCATCATACTAGATCAGCAACTAAGCTTCCAAGCCCAAGTCCGGAATACCACCAAGACTGTTTACAACAAGCTCAGAACTCTGTGAAACCTTCTCTCCATGGAAAACTTCTGCTCAGTATTCCAAGCCACTATAACCCCCCCCCCCCCAATTCGACTACTGCAACTCAATATATCAGGGCCTGCCCAGACACTCTTCTCCCAATACAGCTCGCCCAAAATTTTTGTTTATCTAACTAGACTTATATACCACTTTTCTACAAGTCAAAGCAGTGTATGTTCAGGTACTGTATATATATATTTCCCTTGTCCCCATAAGGCTCACAATCTGTTTTTGTTCCTGAGGCAATGGAGGATTAAGTGGCTTGCCCAAGCCCACAAGGAACACCTGCGGGACTAGAAACCCCAGTCCTTCCAGAAATGGAAATTACACTTACCTGGTAACTGTTGTTCCTTTAGGATCTCCAGTTTAGTCCTCCACCTCTGGGTTGTGAACCTCCTCCTGCAGCTTGGAGACTGGGCATGTCAAACTCGTGACATCACTATTGACAAAGCACACTCAAAGGAGCAACAAATAAGTAGCTATTATCATAAATCAAATTTCTAGTTTCCTTTTTTTTTTTTTTTTTAAAGAAATAAACTATATCCTAACTATGCTTACAGAAATGCCCTCCCAACCGAAAGGGACTTTCCTTTTACCTTTTCCTTCCGCCTTAAACAGAACCATAAATTGGACAGAGAAAAGGAAACAGACAGAATCAAAGCGAGAAAAATGCCAATAAAAGTCCACCTACCGGTAGTCTTCACTGTTCCCTCCACTGAACATCCACTGCAACGACACCACCCAAGGGCAGGAATGAGGTCTACACTGGAGGTCCTAAAGGAACAACAATTACCAGGTAAGTGTAATTTCCATTTCCTTATCGTCCCTCCAGTTTAGTCCTCCACCTCTGGGATGTAACAGAGCAGTAGTCATTGGGAGAGTCCTATTCAGCCGGCCTGCACCACCACCGACCCAAAACTAGCATCGCTTGCCGCCTGAACATGGAGGCAGTAATGTTTACTGAAAGTATGAAGGAATGACCAAGTGGCCGACTTACAAATTTCTCCCGGCGGCAACAGACAATGCTCCGCCCAGGACGTCGCTTGCGAGCTTGTAGAATGCACGCTCAACTCTGGTCGGAACCACTCGGCCCCGCAGAAGATACGCCGACGTGATCGCCTCTCGAATCCATCTAGAAATGGATGCCTTTGCCACCGCTTCCCTTTGCAGGGACCGAACACCAGAAACAGACGATCCGACTTACGGAAAGTCTCAGTAATTTTCAAATACCGCCGTAACACCCTTTTGATGTCCAAGCAGCGTAACGCCCGGTCTGTGGCGCTCCCATCCAACGACCCCAGAATGGGTAACACCTTCTGACTCAGATGAAATGGAGAAACTACCTTCGGCAAAAATGACGGAACCGGTCACAAAACCACCTTTTCTCTGGAAAAGGACAAGAACAGTTCCCGGAAGGACAGCGCCTGCAGCTCCGAGATTCACCTTGCCGAGCATATGGCTACCAAACACACTGCTTTCAAAGTCAGATCCTTAACTGAGGCATTGAGCAAGGGCTCAAAAGGTTCCTTAGTCAATGCCCCAAGACCAAATTGAGATCCCATGGCAAAATGACGACTCTACAAGCAGGTCGCATCCTGGTCACTGCTTTAAGAAAAACACAGCACATCTGTTTGCGCCTCCAGCGCTAAACCTTGCACTTAGCAGCGATTTTGTGTTATAGAGGCAAACTGTACTCTCAAGGAGCTGGCCGCCAGCCCCTTATCAAATCCATCTTGCAAAAAACTTAAGATCACAGCAACGGACACCGTAGCTGCCCGAACTTGCTGGCATGAGCACCAGTCCTCAAAAATGCGCCAAATGCGAACATACGCTAGGGACATAGATCGCTTTCTAGCGCCAAGCCAACATCGCTAAACTGCTCTGGAATAACCTTTCCTCTTCAACCTCGCCCTTTCAATGGCCAAATCATAAGCGAGAACCGATCCACTTGCGGCATGCAAAGAGGACCCTGCCTCAATAGGTCCCTCGACACCGGCAATTTCCATGGACTCACGTCCAACAATCAAATGAGATCGGCATACCACGGACGTCTGGGTCAGTCCGGAGCCACCACTCTTCCCTGATGAGCCTCTATATGCTGAACCACGCGCCTATGAGCACCCACGGGGGAAAGAGAGAGCAAACTGTTTGACGGCCAACGCTGCATCAGAGCGTCAATCCCTTCCGACATCGTTTCTCTCCGTCTGCTGTAGAAGCGGTTCGCCTTTGCTGACTGAAAGGTCACCATGAGATCCATGGTTGGCTGACCCCACCTGTGGGTTATCTGCGCAAATACGTCCGGATGCAATTCCCACTCTCCAGCATCTACTTGAATCCTGCTGAGGAAGTCTGCCATCACATTGTCCTTTCCTGCAATGTGCGCTGCCGAAATCACGGAAAGCCAAGCCTCCACCCAAGAGAACAGAGTGTCTGCTTCTTTTTCCATGGCTGTGCTTCCTGTCCCGCCTTGATTGATGTAAGCTGCGGTTGTGGAGTTGTCCGACAGGACCCGCACAGCGCAACCCAACACAGTCGCCTCGAATGCTTTTAGGGCCAAGTAAACAGCCCGCAGCTCCAGCCGATTGATCGACCAACCGCTCTCTAGAAGGGTGCATGTGCCTCGTGCAAACAGGTCCATGCAATGAGCTCCCCATCCAGCAAGACTCGCGTCCGTCAACAATGGGAGCCACTCCAGCTGCTCTAGAGGCATTCCCCACTGTCAAGGATCCTGGAAGAAGCCACCACCGCAACGACTGTCGAACCTTGAGCAGGCAAGGAAGACGTTTAACGAGTCGGCCTGATGCAACAAACGGCGAAGCAGAGCCCTCTGTAAGGGACGCATATAAAACCTGGCCCATGGCACCGCTTCCAGGGTTGCTGCCATCGTTCCCAGCACTCGCAGGTAATTCCACGCCATCGGAGCCGGCATCGCTAGGAGCTTGTGGATCAGTTGGCGTAAAACTATGATTTGTCGCTGCGGGAGGAACACCGCTCCGCTCCGGGTGTCGAAGTGAACCCCCAAATAGTCAAGATCCTGGGTTGGTACCAAAATGACTTTTCGCCGAATTGACCACCAAACCTAAGCTCTGCAAAAACGTCACTACTTTGTCACCTGTAGCCTGGCCTCAGACTTTGCTCGAATCAACCAATCGTCGAGATAAGGATGGACCAGAATCCCCTCCTTGTGCAACGCTGTCACCACCACCACCATGATCTTGGTGAACGTCCGCGGTGCCGTCACCAGGCTGAACGGCAATGCTTGAAACTGATAATGTCCCCACAGGACAGCGAAACGGGGAAACCTTTGATGAGGCCCTGATCGGAATAGGCAGATAAGCCTCGGTAAGATCGAGAGAGGTCAAGTATTCCCCCTGGTGCACCGCCACAATAACTGACCTCACCGTCTCCATTCTGAAATGCAGCACCCGAAGACACCGATTCACACCTTTCAAGTCCAAAATGGGCCAACGGGACCAGTCCTCCTTTGGCACTATGAAATAAATGGAGTATCGACCCGTACCGTAATCTTTTATCGAGAAAGGCACAACCGCTTCAATTTG
The DNA here is from genome assembly GCA_033557465.1 of Ichthyophis bannanicus. Lineage (NCBI taxonomy): Eukaryota > Metazoa > Chordata > Amphibia > Gymnophiona > Ichthyophiidae > Ichthyophis > Ichthyophis bannanicus. Next base: position 107,697,222 of record CM066049.1, on the reverse strand, counting down.
TAACAGGCGATTTAAAGTATTGCGGACCACTAGGGTTTTCTGAGGCCCCCTGCAGGGCGACATGAGCACAGACTCCCGAATGGGCCTTGCTAATTCCAGCGCATAACCTTCACAAATTATTTCAAACACCCACTGGTCGGTTGTTATGTAGGTCCAGGCAGGAAGAAACTCCCGAAGTCGCCCGCCTATCGGTTGGCTTCCTGCTGGACCCCGCCTTATCTCATTGCAGTTTTCGAGGTAGAGGCCACTGCTGCGAAACCTCTATTTGCCCCACAAAACCCTCGAATGTCCTGGCCCCTGGGCGCAAACCTTCCTCTCTGCGACCCCCCCAAGCGAGAGGTACGGAATCTCCTAAGTCCCGAAACTGACCCCGAAATGTCAGGGTGGACTTCCCCTGCTTGGGCCCGTCCTCGAGGAGCCTTCCGCCTTTAGACTGCCCCAAATCCTTAACCAACTTGTCAAGATCCTCTCCAAAACAACAGCTTCCCCTTAAAGAGAAGTTTACTGAGGTGCGATTTAGACGAACCATCTGCCGCCCAATTCCTCAACCATAAGGACCTGCAAGCGGCAACCAGAGAGGCCATGCTATTGGCTAACACTCTGATCAAGTCATAATGCACATCCGCCAAATACGCAGCCCCCGATTCCATGCGGTCCAATTCTCTTATACTTTCTTGCTCTAAATGCGCTGACTGTCGCAAACGCTGCGACCAACGAAGGCATGCTCTGGTCACCCATACCCCACAGATTGCAGCCTGTAAGGACAGAGTGTCTGCATCTAAAGATTGTTTTAACAGACCATCTACCTTCCTGTCCTGCGCATCCTTCAATGCCGCACTACCTTCCACAGGGATAGTCGTTTTCTTCGTTACCGCTGACACTGCTGCATCAACTCGTGGAGACTTGAACCTTTCTTTATTCTTATCCACCAGTGCATAAAGTCTGTTCATAGTCCTAGCTCCTCTGAGCCCTGCTTCTGGCTGATCCCACTCCTCCTGGATCATCCGGTCTACTACACGGTGGACAGGAAACACTACTTCTGTCTGCCTCACCGCTTGAATAATGGGGTCCTCCCCGGTTTCCTCTTCAGTTGGCTGTTTTGTAGCTAGACTAAGCGTCTGAAGGGGTTCCGTGATAAGCGCTGCAGCTCGTCTTTCCGGAACACTCGAATACTGAGCCTGAAGATCAGGCAAAGATCAATTTCTCCTTTAACTCCTCCTGCCCTGCCTCGAGTTCTGTGTCCATATCCTCTGTCTCTTGCCACTCTGCGTCTGAGGAAGAACACTCGAGGCCGCAGCCTCTTTGGGGTCTTGCCCCACTGCGGTCTGGCTCCGAGCTTCCGGACGGCAGTGTCGCCGTAGGCAAAGGTAGCGGTTCCAGCAACTTCCCTTACCGTCTCAAACAGAACGCTTGATGCATAATTAAAACAAAATCCGGACAGAAGTCCCCCAGTTGTGCCCCTGGACTCACTATTGACCCCGCTCCGGACGGAATGACGGGAACTCCCTGGCTGTTCCCCAGAGAAGAGGGAAGTAGACTCTCTCCTTCAGCTTCCCCCGCTACCCCCGAGGTTGCTGATCCATTTTACCTTCAATCTGCTGCTCCATGCTGGTGGAAACTGTAGTGCAGTCCCTGCAAATCCCTGAATCAGCCACGGTACCCCTGCGGGTGCCACAAACCACACACATGGGCCGGGATGCCATACACGGGACACCCTGACCACTCAGTAACGGCCACAACCACACCAAATTAAGCAGATATGCTCTACTGGTTTTTTTTTTTGAAATATAGAAATATATACCTACCTAACTGAAGCTACAGCACTTTTGCCAAAAGAAAATATCATCCTCTTTTTTTTTTTTTTACTAACTAGACCAAAACAAAATGAAAACAAGAGCCACACAAAGGCCCAAAAGGCAAACTAAAGGCAAAACAAAAGGGTTCTGGCCGAAATCAGGCACCAGGCAGGTCTGCTACCTCACTGTAGCCTCCGGCGGGATCACTTGCCACGCTGCGACCACACGGTCAAAATGGCTGCCGCTGCAGCTACAAATGGCGCCAAACGCCTCGTGACCAGGGAAAACCCTTGCAGGGCCTCCTGCCCGTACCGGCTCAATTCCTTTGCCTGCCCCAACACCCCGTACCTGCTTGGAGTCTTTGCCTGCTGCTTCTTCACGCCAGCGCTCAAGTCCGCGCGGCTTCGCTCTGCTCCGAAGTGAGCGTGCAGCTGCCGGAAGAGCTTACCACTGCCGACTCTCACCCCGCAGGATCGCGGCTGACCGGGGTGCCGCACGATCGCTGCAGGGAGAAACAGTGCTGCCCTCCGTATTGTCCAGGAGGATAGAGCTGTAAGTAAAAGCGACCCAGCAAGTGGCTAAGGGCAGAAAGGCAGGCAGGATACGGCCGAGGAAAATCCTCTTTCATTTTATATATATATTTTTTTAAATGGCCGGTAACACTAAAAGCAAATCCTGGAATAAGAGGGAATAAAACCACCCCAAACTAAAACTAAGCTACACTAACTGCTCTTTATTCGTTCCTCAGGTGAGCCCTCCACTCAGGCTCACAATGTCCTCCTGCTGCATGGAGACTGGACACACTGGGGCTGATGGGAGAGACCAGCAGACTACATCCAGTGATTTCACGAGTTTGACATGCCCAGTCTCCAAGCTGCAGGAGGTTCACAACCCAGAGGTGGAGGACTAAACTGGAGGGACGATAAGGAACAAGGTTGTTGTCCTCTAGCGGGATTTGAAGCCCCGGTCCTCCAGCCTGAGGTAACTTGCTCCAACCACTAGGCCACTCCTCCCTCCCTACAGGATGAACCATCTACTGAGCCTCCAGACACAGACTCATATCAAACTCATATTAAAATCCCTCCACTAGTTTCCTATCGCCTCAAAAATCAAAACACAAGGTCCTCACCAGTATCGACAAGGCACTAAATAACCTCACCTCTGCATCTACAAACATCAATCAACACCCCCACTTTCCAACAGACTGAGAAGAAACGGCACACAAAAACACATCAACTTAACACCCCAGTTCTGCAAGAGCAACCAATTTTCACGCTTCAGAGCCTTCTCACTTTGCACCCCACCCTCTGGGATTCGCTACTCCCTACACTTAGGAACATCAAGTCAATCCAGGACGTCCAAAAGTTTAAAAACCTTCTTCTTCCAAGAACATTATGGTCCTGACCTCCAATACAATGCAATGCAGCAACACCACTTGCAAGCCCACAGAATTTCTCCCATCCTGCCTCCCTGAATCTCCCATTTCAGGGGCCTCATCCATTCTTCCTACTGACAGCCACCCCACCCCACCCCTACCTCCCTTCCAGCACCTATCAACTATGTAAATATGCCTTGTAAGACAGTCTTGCAATCTCCTATGCTCAGCAATGTCTAATGCATGCAAGATAGTTTTGTGTCTGCACAAATCTCCAAGGTTCTGGCAGAATTTAATGCAAAATATGGGAATTACACTTATCTGGTAATTGTGGTTCCTTGAGTGACTCCAGTTTAGTCCTCAACCTCTGGTTGTGTACCTCCTCCTGCAGCTTGGAGACTGGGCATGTCAAACTCATGACATCACTGGATATAGCCTGCTGGTCTCTCCCATCAGCCCCCAGTGAACTATTGACAAAGCAGACTCAAAAGGAGCAAACAATAAAAAACACCCACAAAAAACAAGAGAGTTACTAACTTATTAAATTCTAGGACACGCATAGCATAACACCTTTTTAACAGCAGCTTCCCTTCCAAAAGAAACGGGACTGCTTCCTGCATTCTCTCCTCCCTGTTGAATGCCTAAACCTAAACAATCCAGGGCCATGTAGCAATATAGCAGAGTTACTTACCTGTAACAGGTGATCTCTGGGAACAGCAGGAATAAGTCTTCCCATATGGGTACGTCGGTACCGGCGGAGCCTGCGCGGGAACGCTCCCCAGCGTCCAATCAGAAAGCTTTTGGGAGCATCCCTCAGCGCCTGCGTGCTGCCTTCCCGCCTTTCCAACTCTCTCCTCAGTTGAGTTTTATAGCTGAGACAAAGAGAGAAAGAGGAAAGGAAGATAGAGAGATACAACTCCTAGGGGAGGTGGGTGGGTTGTGAAGACTTATTCCTGCTGTTCCCAGAGATCACCTGTTACAGGTAAGTAACTGTGCTATCTCCAGGAACAAGCAGGAATGAGTCTTCACATATGGGGACTCCCAAGCTAAGATGCCTGGAGCCCTGCATGGTGGGGATTGTAACATGCTACACCTCATATGGCCAGGCATCCTGAGGATGGAGGGTTGGAGTTGAAAAGAGAGGAGCTGTAGGAAAAACAGCTAACCTAAAATAGGACTACAGGTAAGGAGTCCTTGTATGTATGATAATTATGAAAAATATTGAATGAACAATCACAATATGGACCTCACCTACTGGATTGCAGGAAGTAGAGAGGCTGATGGAGTCTACTGGGGATCCAATAGAGAATCTTCAAGGTGACCTCACTGAAGTGAAGGTGAAGGTCCAAATCTGGAAGTGACAGGTGACCCAGGTGTCAACTGGGGTAGTACAAAAACGGTAGGTCTTTAGGAAAGCTTTATGGAAAAAGCTGGGAACTCTTGGCTACAGAGCTACGCACAGTTAGGAGCAAAAGAGGAAGACTGACCGATTTGGACAAACTAGCCCAGTCCTGTGGGGAAGAAGGGTTATGGGAAAAAAGCCCGTATTCCCAAGGACAGATGTCTGAAGGGATGAAACCTCAGATCTACTGAAGATCCACCCTGTCTTTCCTAACTGGTGAGAGAAAGGAAAGATATTGGAGCATAGAGCTTCAGGGATACCTAAACCTAGGGTTAAGGTAGGAGCTGTCAGAACCACAGCAGTGGTTGTGTGCATAATACCCCAGACATACTGTGGGACAGTATGAACATATGCAAGCCCACTGTCTGGAACCTATAGGAAGGTAAAACCTTTATAAGCATAGACAGTTAGAGAGATATGTAGATGTAGATGTAGATTATAGATATAGATATATGTCTATAGTGAGATCTGGAAGGGAATAACATATGCACATGCAGCTTACAGACATATGTATCTATAGAGAAGTATATAGAGATATACACATACATGAATATATATGTCTAAAGATAAATGTCTGCAATTAAGCAGATAGAGATATGCCCATAAGAACATTCACATGGGAGATGTGAAGAGGAAAGATTCATCTAACAAGGTGGAACCTACTTGAGAGATATAGAGAATCTGTTCCCCCTGGTTAAGATGGAGCAGGAATACTATCCAGTGAAATAACCAGGATGGTTGCGTGGAAAACAGAGGATAATATCAGTCTGTAAACAGCAAGTCCTGAGTCCGGTAGAACTCTAACATGGTGAATGGACAGAAAATGCAGAGGATGAGATACCAGGTTGACCCACTTGAGGGACAAGGGGGGGGGGGGGTATCATGCGTTGTTTAATTAAATATGTGCTGTCCATGAAGGATTAGGATACCATGAGGACAAGCTGCAAGGAAAAAGAGCATATTTCCTGCAGAAACTGGGTAACTCTTTAGACTGTCACATAGAGAAGGCTTATGTCCTTTATTAAAAGGAAATAGAAGGGTGTAAAGAACCCCTACAGTCATGAGGAATGGCTGAGGAAGCCTTTTTCAACCATACAGGATAGTAATTAGAGAAAAAATCCCCATGCTCTCTAGCAAGGGCCCATAGCGGAAAGCTTCTCAGTAGGATTGCAGAGAGCACTATGCAGAAGAATTGGGAAATAAAAGTGGCTGTTGGAGAAAACCAGCTGCCACTTCAGTTATGCTGCCAACTCCAGAGATTTGGAGATGACAGAAAAGCAGCGATAAGGATTATCCAAGATAGATGAGCACTATCTTGGAGGCACTACTAAGGCCAGAGAAAAAGTAGTGGAAGACAAGATGGAACTCGTAGAAAAGTACCAGTAGTCCAATCACTGGAACTCCTGCATGGGTAGCTGCTGAATAGAACAGCAGAGAGAATCCTTCTGTTTGTAACAGAGAGAACAGACAGAACAAGAGGAGAAAATCCTGATTATGTCTGATGAGCTGCCCAGTGAAAGCAGGGAGGTTACTCCAGAGAAAAAAAAAAACTCTACACTAGAAAGGACAGGAAGACTAGAAAGGCTAAGAAAGCCTTCCAGTGGTATGGTAGCACTCTTACAGGGGAGGCCCTGAAAAAGAGGGTAAAGAAAAATAGGAGCTGAAGGGAGACTTGCCATATGGTAAGTCTGCAGAAGGAAAAAATTCATGGTGGTACAGGAGAAAACTATCATGAGATAGTTGGCAAACCTCTCTTCATGGTAGAAAGAGGAGGAAAACCCTGTGACCCATAGACATGAATCTCCTGACAGCTCAGCCTACCTAAGAGCAAGTGGATGTCCTGGAAAAACAGGAATCCATGTGTAGAGTTTTAAATGAAAAAACAGTGAAAAAAACTTCTGCTGAGAAGTGAACTGTAGGTTATAAAAGATTAATTAGAACCCTCTTGAGGGTTAATTTTCCTGGCTTGAGTTTGGATTCTTCAGATCAGAGCGAGGTTTCCCTTGTTTGGGAACATCTGTATGAAGGGCAGGAGAAGAATAAAACCTTCTTCTTTTAGAAAAAGAAGGTTTGGTAGGGCATTTCGTACCTACTGGGGAAGGGGAAGGCTTAGGATAGCCCTCAGAAACAGGGAAGTCAGTGGAGCAATGAGCAACCTGACGTAAAGACTCCCTATTGAAGAGATTTTCTCCAGTACAAGGAGTATTACCCAGTCTTTGTTGTGCCCATCTGTTTAAGTCTGAAGCTTGGAGCCAGGCTCTACGTCGTGCTCCTATGGCTATAGCAGAGGTTCTGCTAACAGACTCAAAAGAGTCTAGGGAAGCACGAGAAAGAAAACCAAGAGATATTTTGGCTATGACTAAGAAGTAAGGAATAGTCTGCAGCCTTGGGCTCTGATAGAAAAGGAGTCAAGAGAGAATTTCTTTGTGACCTCCTGAAGGGATAGACTCATAAAAAATATAAGAGAATCCTTGTTGCCAGCATAGATGTTTGGAATGTTTGACGTCCAAAGGCATCCAGTGTTCTAGATTCACGACCTGGCGGATAAGAAGAATGCTTCTTCTTGCTTTTTACCTTCCTCATTGCAGATTCCACTACAATGGAATGATGGGGAAGTTGAGTCTTTTGAAACCCTGGAGAGGGGGGCACCTGATACAGAAGATCAGTTGCTGTGGAAGGTGAGGAAACCCTTAAAGGTGTTTCCCATATTCTCAGAAGAAGATGTAAAGGAAGCATTATATTTTCCTTTTCCCCCGAAGAGCCTTGTGTAGGATTATAGCCAGGGATAGGAATAGCAAGGAATGTTGCCATGTCAAGGAGAAATTTCTGAAAAGAAGGATCTCCAATGGGAACCATCCCTGGACAGGCTAAAGTTGAAGAACTAGCCTGGGCACCGGAGGATGTACTGGTCCGGTGCAGAAAAGGAGCTCTAATGGATGGATACTGGTACTGGCGGTTATGACTTGAGACAGTCAGTACTGCATCGTCCATGCCAGGTATCGACTCCAAACTAGGTATAGAAAGGAGCGATCCTGGTGAAAAAGGCATGGAAGTAGCTGGTCCCGATGTTACTGCAGGAACCGGCATCGATACCGATACTGGTAGCTGTGCCGGAATTGGAGGCGATACCGACATCGAAGCAGTCATCGGAGGCTGCTCAAGCGGTACCGAGGCAACCAAAAACCCTTGGTGAGTATCCTCGGTACCGCGCATCCGGAATCGGTAAGCGTCGGTTCCGAGACGCGTCGGTACCCAGTCTTCCAGACTAGATATCGATTCCAGACTCGGCATTGAAGGAAGCGAGTCTATCGATGCATGTCTAGAGGGTACTGACGTCGGTGGTCGTATCGGCGATACTGCCGATACTGGAAAGTCAATCTGGGACGTATCGATCGGTCCCGAAGGTACCGAGAACGCCAGATGACGATCCCTGGTGAAGAGTGAATCACTCAACACCAGTGCCGATGCCGGGGTATCGGTACCGCTCAAAGCGGATGCCACCACCGAGCATGGCTCAGGTATGTTCTGTGAGGGGTGAGCCCCAGGAACAACCTGAAACCCTGAAAGGCTTTGGAAACCGAAGACTCCCGCCGGGGTTTTGAAGCCAATAGGGTCTTGAGGGCAAGGCCGGAGCCGTCCTCATGCTTGGCATGAGACCTACCACTCAAGGATTGGCTAGTCTTAACAGACTGTTTGTGGGTTACCTGATCCTGTAGAGAAGAAATGGTCGGTGCCCTGACACTGGAAGGGAACTCGGTATCAAGGGAAACTCGAAATGGAAAATCTCTTCTCATAAAATTGTAGCCTAATGGCTCCGGAGAAAAAGGGTCAGGACCCAAACAGGTAAGACACCAGTTATTGGAGTCTAAAAAGAAAACTGTATTTCCACAGTTAAGGCACTTCTTAGGAGAAGAAGGCTCCATGATGGAGAGGCCTTACAGGCCCAAAAATTTAAGACAGAAACTGAGGGAAAAAAACTCCCTGAGTTTGAGAAAAAGAAAAGAAAAAAACCCACCGGCGGTACCGGTGGAGGCGGGGAAACAGCTGCGACCACAAGAAAAAAAAAAAAAAAAAAAAAAGAATTAAAGAAAAAATTTTCTGCGGTGACAGGACGATGTCCTGCCGGCTCCGCGGAGAAACGAAAACTGAGGAGAGACAGTTGGAAAGGCAGGAAGGCAGCATGCAGGCGCTGAGGGATGCTCCCAAAAGCTTTCTGATTGGACGCTGGGGAGCGTTCCCGCGCAGGCTCCGTCGGTACCGACGTACCCATTATGTGAAGACTCATTCCTGCTTGTTCCTGGAGATATATAACAATACAATATACCATAAAACAACAATATCATAACATAACATCAACACAACATAATATTACAATATAGCGCGAAGCAAAAGGAAGCATTAAAACGACTGAACACCAGTGAGGTCCTATCTCCCCTTTTAACCTTGCACTTCCCCCAACAGACAATACTACGGCTAGTCCTCATTCCCACCCGGGGATGGGGGCTTAAACTGGAGTCACTCAAGGAACCACAATTACCAGATAAGTGTAATTCCCATTTCCTTATCGTTCCTCCAGTCCTCAACCTCTGCGATGTATCAGAGCAGTAATCATTGGGAGGGACCATTCTAGCCGGATCTCAACACCGCCTCCCCGAAAAATGGCATCCTTAGCTGCCAGAACAGCTAGGCGGTAACGCTTACTGCATGTATGGGGAACCGACCAAGAGGCCGATCTACAAATGTCCACTGGCGGAACCAAACTATGCTCCGCCCAGGAAGACACTTGCGCCCTGGTAGAGTGAGCTCGCAAGCTCCCCTGGGACTGTACAGTCCCATAGAACATAAGCCGACGCACTCACCACTCCAATCCATCTAAAAATGGACTCCTTCGCCGCCGCTTTCCCTTTGCAGGGTCCTCCAAACAAGCTGAAGAGAGATGATCCAACTTGCGAAAAGCTTGGAAACTGTTAAACACTGCCACAGTGCTCTTTCAACGTCCAAACAGCGCAAGCTATGGTTCAATATGCTCCTCTCCACCGACCTAACACTGGAAGAGAAACCATTTCAGTTTGGTGAAACGGAGAAACCACCTTTGGCAAAAACGATGGAACTGGTCGCCAGACCACCTTCTCTCTAGAGAAAGACAAAAACGACTCCTGACAGGAGCACGCCTGGAACTCCTAAATTCGCCTCACCGAACAGATGACCACCAAACATACTGTCTTCAAAGTTAAACTCTTAACCTATGCCTATTGCAAGGGATGAAATGGCGTGCTAGCCAACGCCCCAAAACCAAACTAAGCGCCTCCGGAGGAAATAATAGCCTACGTGAGGGCTACAGTTCAGTAACCACCCGAGAAAGCGTACCACAGTGACCTGTGACCGAGAGCCCCTCTGCTTGATGTCCCCATAGGAAGACAGAGCTGCTAACTGAACTCTCTAGGACCTGGCTACTAACCCCGTAGCAAAACCATCCTGCAGAAAACCTAATACCAAGGGCACTGACACTGCTGTCGCGCGAAGGTACCTCTGCGAGTCCCCGTCCTCAAAAATGCGTCACATACGTACATATGCCAGGGACGTAGACTTCTTTTTAAGCTCAGGCCTTCGACGTGGACCCTGTAACAGATTCTCCATCGTCGGCAACCTTCCCTGAGTTCCCGTCGAGCTATCGTAAGAGGTCGGTGTACCATGGGCGTCTCGGCCAGCGCGAGGCTCCCACCAACACCTTCCCCAATGCGCTTTGATAAGCAGAACCACTCGACCTATGAGTGCCCCTGGGGGAAGAAATAGAGAAGACCGGACGACGGCCCCCGTTGTATCAATGCATCGATGCCTTCCAACACCCTTTCATGTCGTCTGCTGAAGACGCAACCCATTTTTGCAGACTGAAATGTCGCCATGAGGTCCATTATGGGCTGCCCCCATTTGCGACCGATCTATGCGAACACCTCCGAATGCAACTCCCATTCTCGGGCATCTACTCGGATCCTGCTAAGGCAATCTGCCGTCACCTTGTCCTTTCCAGCCATAAGCGGCCCTGACAATGCTGGGAGCCGAGGCTCTATCCGCGCACACAGCCCTCTGCCTCTGCCTCCCTGGCTACACTTCCGGGTCCGGCCTGCCGATCAATGTAGATCACCGGAGTTGCTGGACAGTACCTGCACCGCTCGACCTGTCACCGGAGCTGCGAACGTCTGCCATGCCCGGCATACCGCACGCCGTCCCAGTCGGTTGATTGACCACTGGGTCTCCTGCGTACCTCAAGAGCCATGCGCAAAAGGATCTCCGAAATGTAGCTGAGTTTAACAAAGTTTCGGCCAAACTCCCGGAGGAAAGTTCCATAACCTTTTATGAAAGAGAAGCTGGGAAAAATTATTAATTTATTTACTCAAATTTGTATACCTTTTTTTTGTTCATTCCAGATGGTCTAGAAGGCACACAACTTAACAGAGCGCCACATTTGTTGTACATGTAACAGAACTCTGACTATGAGCATACATGAATCCAGAGCTTGCTCCAATACAAGCGTTGTGTAGCCTATTTGTCTTTTTGGAAAACTGCCAGGTCCTCAAGATCTGGATTGACCACCAAAGGAAATCGAACACTGGACCAGAAGGAGCCGGGTCTGACCTAGAATGGCATCCCCTGCAATTCTATGTCCGGAACCTCCCCAAGGTATCTGCCTGGGATGTAAGCTGCTGAGCCTAGCCCTATGGACCTGTGGCTAGCTCACACAAAGTCGTGAGACTCAGCGATGTCTTGGCGGGAGGGGAGGTCTAGTGGTTGGGGCAAGACGCAACAAGGCCAAGGGTTCGAATCCCACCTGAGACAGCAACCTCGGGTAATAAGAACTGGGGTCTCTGGTCCCACAGGAAGTCCCTCTGGTCTTGGTTAAGCCACTTAAACCTTCGCAGATACAACCACTTAAATTGTGAGCCCTTCAGGAACAAGGGAAATAGAAATACAGTATCCAAATGTATACCACTTTGACTTGTAGAAAAAACCCGCATACTCAAATAAATAAATGACTTTAGAACAAAAGTGGCAGTGGAGTGACATTAGGGCTTGTGCTGGCTCGTAGTCGTCTTCTTCCTGTTCTCCCAGTCCCTCTGCCAGCAGTGAGAAGAAACTGAGACGCGATTGTCCCAGTGACCTGGGAGCTTGCCTCCTGGCCAGCAGAGACAGAGGGGCTAGAATTTGGGATCAAAGCCCAAGAGAAAGGGCAGCTGGTGACTGACACTACCTCATCCGAATGGCTCACTCTTGCATCTCTGTCACCCATGCGTAAAGTTATATATAACGGCCAATGCGTATAAACATCACAACCAGTATGTATATAAATGCATAAATAAATTACAACATTTCATTTATGCATAAAAATGTCAACCAAAATATATAAAACATAAAATGAATGTGATGCTTAAGAGCTAACAAACAGATATTGCATAACATAAAAAGGTAACATCCATAAATTGGTGCAAACACACAAAATTTCATTAAAAATACATAAAAGGCTCATTCATGAATGAATAAAACCTCCAGCAGCATCACTGAAATGAGATGAGGACCACCCAGGGAAAGGAGGGAACTTAATATGACTTTATACCTCATTCATATAGAAAGCCAGCCATTTATGAGACATCTAGTGTAGAAGAGAGAAAAAGTGGAATGAAATACCTGTATCTTGTAATCGCTTAACAGATGATAACCAATCATTCAAATCAAAAACAGGAAAATCTCTTGTCAACTAAAAAAGAGCAAAATATGAGATGCCACTCACAAGATAGGATTACCCTGAAAATATAATATAAATTATAAAACCCGGAGCCTTGCCTGACAGGTTGCAAGTGCAAACACCCTGTGGTCTGAATCAAGAAAAAAGGCCTGTGGGCTGAGCATGCATTAAGACGCTGAGCAGAGTTCATGCCAAACCTAAAGATCAAGGGTCACTACATCAAAAGCGCAAAAAGGTTGTTGTAAAGAATGTTGTTTACTTAACATTAAACAATACTGTGTGTTACTACCGTTAACTATGGTAATTAAATTTTTTATATAAACTATTTTAAATTCTGATCAAATGTTTGGCACTATTACTGTCCGGTGCCAAGGAATTATTATTATTAAAACTTGCTATAGCACTTTAGGCTTGATAGCATCTGAGCGGTGTACAATCACTAAAATAATTGACATAAGAAAAACGTCATTTTATAAAGGAAAGGGAAAACAATAAAAACAATCTCCCACTAGGCTAGGCAGTCCCCAAAGGCTTCTTAAAATAGATTTTCAATAGTACCTTGAATTTCTTAACGGCAGACTCATCACATATTTGGAGAGAAAGGGAAGTCCAAAGAGGATGTTTAAGGCTGGGGTCCCAGAGGAGCGCCCAGGTGAACAAGATGGGGCAGTTAACTCCCGAAACGGCCATGGCAGTGCAATCTGAGGGCTTGCATTCTCCACAAGGGAGGTTGAGGCCCCAGACTCCCATGAAGGGGTTAGCCATGCAGCTAAACAAGACTAAAGATAGCCAAGATGGCAGTTTCAACAACTGCTGCTCTTTGTCAGTTGAGAGGTTCACCTGTGGGGGTTCTCATTGAGAACCATCCGCTCTGCAGTTTATGTGGGTGCAGATGGAGACGAGGTGGTGGCCTCTGAAACATCAGGCCCTTACATCCCCATTACACTGAGGGTTAAAAAGGGAGCCTACTGCAGAGCTGACTCTGCAGGTGCCACAGGCATAACTGTGGGCAAAACAAAGTGGGGGGGGGGAAAAAATAGTGCAGGCTGCAAAAAAAACAAAAAATCCTCATGACCATGGCACTGAAGCATGGCGAAAAGGGAATCCCAAATTGAGAGTCCCTGCACCACTCAGGAAAACTTTATCTGGCCTTCCCTGAAGGCTTATACAGGCTGTGGAGCCTCAATGCCAAATTAGGCCCGATCGATTTGTTGTTTTATTTTATTATTTTTTTTAAAGCTGCTTTATGCAAAATAGCCAATGTAGACAAACTGAAATCTATTAGCACAATTGAAAAAGGGCACAAGAAAAGCCTTAAATTTGGGGAGGAAAAAACTCCCAAAACCTAAGGAAGCAATCAGGGGCAAGGAGAGAAGAAGAGCATAAGTCCCCAACTTACTGGCCCCTTTCAGGGGGCCCTGCAAAGTCCTCCTGGCTTCTCTTCAGCACACCAAGCACTAGTAACCCATGGGAACCAGTGCTGGATCCTGGGCAGCTATCAGCTCAAGGAGTCAAGCGCATACCCGAGCTCCAAAAGGCCCTATCAGGCTCAATCCTAGGCCACTGCACTATCATGCGGACCAGAGGAGCCAGGCCTATCAGTACTGCTGCAACATTTCATATGTACCATGCCAGCTGCTGGAGGAAAAGGGTAAATTAGACCTACCTGTTAATTGTTGTTCCTTGAGGAACTCAAGTCTAGTCCCGAACTCTGGGTTTAGCTCCTCCTCCAGCAGCTTGGAGACTGAAAAACGTCATCCTTTTATGACGACACTGGTATATCCTCCAGGGATCCGCCTCCTCACTCCAGTTACTTATTGACAAAGCAAACTCACCGGACCACAATTAAGTAGTAAACAGTATAACAAATGGCACTAACTGAACTCAACTCCTAAATGGGAAATTAATCCTGGTAACCAATATCTCCCCCCCCCCCCCTTTCAACTTAACTGTTGATAAAACCACTTAACCTCCTTTATGAGGGAGGGCAGGCCTAATGACTCACATCTAACTTCAATGTCCAGAAGCTCTTATATCTTACCTGTCATATCTCCTCTGCTTCAGGCACCAGCCTACTGAAATAAACTCTGGGAGGGATACGGGACTAGACTTGAATTCCTCAAGGAACAATTAGCAGGTAAGTCTAATTTACCCTTCCTTATCGTCCCTCAAGTCTAGTCCCGACCTCTGGGTATGTAACAGAGCAGTAAAAACCATCACCTGGAGGGACCTGACAGACCCGCCTGAAGCACCACAGACCCAAAACAGGCATCCACCTTCCTCCTGAACATCCAACCGGTAATGTTTCACAAAGGAATTCAATGAGGACCAGGTAACCGCTTTACAAATGTCTACCGCCGGCACTAGACGGCACTCCGCCCAAGATGCCGCTTGCACCCTAGTCGAATGAGCCCGTAGACCTTCAGGTACCTTTTTATCCTTCAACACATATGCAGATGCTATGGCTTCTTTAATCCACCTGGCAATGGAAGCTTTTGACGCTGCCTCTCCCTTTCTCGGCCCTCGAAACAGGACAAACAGTCTATCTGACCTGCGGAAACCGGCCGACCTCTTAAGATATTTCTTTAATGCTCTACGCACGTCCAAAGAATGCAACTTATCAGTGACGGAACCCCCCCCGCAGACTCCCTGAACAACAGTAAAGAAACTACTCGATTCATGTGAAAAGGTGAGGCCACCTTGGGCAAAAAGGAAGGCACTGGCCTGAGAACCACCTTCAACTCATAAAAGGACAAAAAAAGGCTTTTTACAAGACAACTCCTGTAACTCCGAGATCCTTCTAGCCGAGCAAATAGCCATGAGGAACACCACCTTAAGAGTGAGATCCTTTAAGGACGCTCTCGACAAAGGCTCAAACGGGTCGCGCCTTAAGGCTTCTAACACGAAAGGGAGATTCCATTGAGGCACTACCTGTCTACATGGCGGCCGTAAAAGAGACACCGCTCTCAAAAACTGCTTGATATCCGGATGACCCCATAGTGCTACGCCCGCTATCTTCCCTCTAACAGGATAACGCTGCTACTTACACCCGCAGGGATGCGGCCTCCAAACCTTTTTCCACACCATCCTGAAAAAAGGCTAGCACCTGTGGCATGGACGCTTTCAATGCCTGCACCTGCCTGCCACACACACCACTGCTCAAAGACTCGCCATATACGGACATATGTCAATGAGGTAGATCTCTTTCTGGCTTTCAATAACGTGCTAATAACTGACACAGAGTATCCTCTCCGCCTCAGCCTAGCCCTCTCAATAGCCAAGCCGTAAGCGAGAACTGATCCATGTGAGGCATGTGCAGAGGCCCCTGAGTCAACAGATCTTTCCAACGAGGCAGGTGCCATGGTTTTCCTACCAAGAGCCGCCTCAAATCCGCGTACCAAGGCCGTCTCGGCCAATCCGGCGCAATCAAGATCACCAGACCTCTGTGTCCCTTGATGCGCTGTATCATCTTTCTGATTAGCAGCCAAGGCGGAAACACGTACAAAAGTTGTTCTTCTGGCCAGACCTGTATGAGAGCATCCAGGCCCTCTGACATCCTTTCCTTTCTTCTGCTGAAAAATCGCTCCACTTTGGCCGACTGAAACGTCACCATGAGATCCATTATTGGCGTTCCCCAATGTCGCACTAGCATCTTGAACACGTCCTGATGAAGGACCCAGTCCCCCGGGTCCACTCTTACTGGACTCAAGAAGTCTGCTTCCACGTTGTCCACTCCCGCTACATGTGCTGCCAACAATGCTAGGAGATTTACTTCGGCCCACTCGAACAACTGCTCGGCTTCTGCTTCCAACTGAACACTGCTTGTGCCACCTTGCCGACTGATGTAAGCCACTACGGTCGCATTGTCGGAAAACACCGGGATCGCCTGCCGGGAAGGTGAATTTGAAACACTTGTAGAGCCAACGTCACCGCTCTCAATTCCAACCTGTTGATTGTCCAGCTCTTCTCTTGAGTGGTCCACTGACCCTGAGCGAATCTTCCTTGAAAATGAGCCCCCCCCAGCCCAAAAGACTGGCATCTGTCGTTAGAGGTATCCAAGCCGGCGCCTCTAAGGCCATCCCCTTCTCCAGACACCCCGGGAGCAACCACCATTGAAGAGCCCGCCACGTCTCTAACGGACAAGGCAGCCTGCGTGCCAGGGAATCGTTCTGAGACCATCGCCTTAGCAATGCCCTCTGCAATGGTCTCATATGAGCTCTCGCCCACGGCACCAACTCTATCGTCGCTGCCATGGTGCCCAGTAACTGCAGATAATGCCACGCTGTGGGAGGAGTTCTGTCTAGAAATTGCTGGACCAGTCGCCTCAAAGCTCTCGCTCTCTGCTGAAGCAGAAAGATCCTCTCCGCTTCTGTATCGAACCAAGCTCCCAAGTACTCTATTTGTTGCGAGGGAATCAACTTGCTCTTTTCCATATTTACTACCCATCCTAGACTCTGTAAGAATGACACCACTATCTGTAGCTGCTTCGCTTTCAGCCCTGGACTTTTCTCGAATTAACCAATTGTCTAAGGATGTACTAGAACTCCCTTATTTCGCAATGCTGCCGCTACCACGACCATCACCTTGGTCAACGTTCGTGGCGCTGTCGCTAGCCCAAACGGCAGAGCCCGGAACTGAAAGTGACCTAGCGGGACCGCAAACCTGAGAAATTTCTGGTGTTCCTGCCGTATAGGAATGTGCAGGTATGCTTCCGACAGGTCCAGGGAAATAAGAAACTCTCCTTTTCTGACAGCCACAATCATGGACTTTAGCGTTTCCATATGAAAGTGAGATACCTGAAAGCACCTATTCACTCTTGAAATCTAGAATTGGCCGAAACGTTCCCTCCTTCTTGGGGATGACGAAGTATATCGAGTATCGACTGCAGCCGTATTGGTCTGAGGGCACTGGCACTACCGCTTTGAGGTCAAGTAGCCTTTGCACCGTCCCCTCCACTGCTGCGCACTTGACCGGCACCTTGCATGGAGACTGCACGAACGAATCCTTTACTGGTCTCTGAAACTCCAATGCATAACCTTCGCGAATGACCTCCAACACCCATCGGTCTTCCGTTATCTGGTAGCAGACCTCCTACAGGCACCAGCTCCACCTGGGTGCCCCTGACTTCATTGCGACTTTTGAGGATTTGCGGCGGCAGAAGAGGCACCGAAACCTCTTCCTGCTCCCCGAAATCCCTGAAACCCCTGGCTCCGAAGAGGAAAACGTCCTCTCTGAGCCTGACAATCTAGGAAAACGGAACCGCCGAAAATTCCTCTGTTGACCCCTGGACAAGGGAATGGAGCAACCCTGTCTTTGTTTGTCCTCCGGCAGCCTGCCACCCTTGGACTCTCCCAGATCCTTAACCAGCTTGTCCAGATCTTCTCCAAACAGCAGCTTTCCCCTGAAAGGAAGCTTACTTAGTCTGGATTTGGACGATGGATCCGCTGCCCAATTGCGCAGCCAAAGATAACGCCGGGTTGCTACCACACTCTTCGACAACCCCCTAATGAGGTCATACTGGATGTCTGCCAGATAAGCCGTTCCGGACTCCAGTCTGGATGTTTTCTGGTCTCCAGTCTGGATGTTTCCCCGACAGAAGCCTCGCCTTGTTCGCTCTGAATTCGTTGTGACCAGCGAAGGCAAGCCCTTGCCACCCACGCTCCACAAATAGCTGCCTGAATGGACAGGGTATCTAGTTTCCTGTCTTGAGTATCTAAGCGCTGCACTGCCCTCTACTGGGATGGTAGTCTTCTTCGTTACCGCAGAGACGGCAGCATCCACCTTTGGAGCCTTGAACAATTTGCGATCCTGTTCCACCAGTGGGTAAAGTCGAGCCATAACTCTGGACCCCTTCAGACTTGCCTCTGGCATATCCCACTCTTCCTTATCATCTCACGAATTACTCTGTGAACTGGAAACACCCTCTGAGTCTTCTGAAAAACCTGCAACAATGGATCCTCTATGGTCGCATCTTCTGCTGGTCCTGGCGACGGCATATTAAGCGCCTTCAGCGTTTCGGCAATGAAAGCCGACAACTCATCTCTTCTGAACAAGCGGACCACCCTAGCTTGATCTTCCCTGTCCGTGATTTCACCTTCCTCCAACTCATCATCCATCTCTAAGTCGGGGTCATCCTCAGAGAGAAGTCCCTCCGAGGCCACCGACTGTTCCTTGTCTACCTTGGCCCTCTTTGCCACGCTTCCCGTCACTCCTGCACATAACGGTGTCGCAGGTCTCTTACTCCCCCATTCCCCATCCAAGGAACTTGTTGCTCACTTCTTCTGCTGGCCCCCAAATGCCTGCTGAATGAGCGCCACAAAATCCTGGGAAAAAATTGCCGCTAAGCCCTCTGGCAATGTCGTCTGCGATGGTGGAAGATCCGGCGCGGAGGAAGTCCCTGCTACCGGCTCCCTAACTGGCAAATCCATGGCAACCATGTCTTGCAGCCCTGCTGGGGTAGCTTGAGCCTCAGCTCCCCCCTGCAAGGTTCCCTCCATAATGCCTGCCTCCTGTATATAGCACTTACAGACACCTTCGTCCGACAGCGCACCCCTTCTAGACCCGCAGACCAGACACAGTGGCTTAGAAGGCACTGCGCTAGACCGCCCCACGCAGTCTGTCAGCCCTGCAGCCGTCTGGATCCTAGATGTGTCAAAGGAAAAAAAGCAGAAAAACTAACCCAACCAGGGAAAGCAAAACACAACCCCAGTTTTTTTTTTTTTTTTACAAACCAAAACCAGAATGTGCCAGGTGTCCCTCAGTCCTCCGAGACTGAAAGTGCCGATTAAAGTAAAAACCGAGGCTTCCCGCCTAAACTATACATTGCTGCAGGCCCCGAAGAAAAAAACCCGCAGCTTCCTGCTTTGCCGCCACGCGGTTAGGCCCGCTGAAGTCCTGGCGCCTTCTCTACTTCATTGCCGCGATGCGTCCCTCGCTTACCTCTTCTGCTGTCCAGCGAGAAAAGCGGCCTGCAATGCACGGCTGACCACGTGCTCGACCGATCCACTGTTTTGCCAGCATTGGGAGGACAGCGGAGTAAGCAGGAGAACAAGCCCCAGCGCTCCTCCTTGCCTGGTTTCCCTTCCCCCGGGCTTCTGCATAGCGCTGAGCAGACAACACTTCTGCATGCGCTGGCTGCCCAGAGCCCCAGCTTCTGTTCCTGATCCGTGGACTTGAAAACCGGCACTCAGCCTTCACAGAGATCTTTCACTAACGGCCGGCGGCGGCTGAGAGGGGGGGGGGGGGAGGCCTCAGCAGTCCCTTAAAGGTACAGAATCCCCCCCACATTAAAACTCTGCTTTAGACTGCATCTTCCTTCTATTTACTACACTTACTAAAACCCCCAAACTAAAAAACCTCTCTCTCCTTAATTGCTGCTCTAGTGAACTGGGACCTCCAGGTTCATTGATCCTCCAGCTGCTTGGACGAGGTAACTGGAGTAAGGAGGCGGATCCCTGGAGGATATACCAGTGTCATAAAAGGATGATGTTTTTCAGTCTCCAAGCTCCTGGAGAAGGAGCTAAACCCAGGAGGTCAGGACTAGACTTGAGGGACGATAAGGAACAATTACTAGCTTCTGCCAATGATGCACCAGTCGTTATACCCCCTATGGCATCACTGAAAGATGCTCAAGTCTGCCTCTACTTGCTGGGAAGGGAGAATAGCCCACTAGTCTGGACTGGTCTAGCAGGATAAGGTACTGCTTTATTCAAGCAGCAGCCAGCCAGCCAAAGAAAGAAACAGGACAAAAAAAATAAAAAATAAGGAAACTAAGCAGAACATGTAGAAAAAGGACGGAAAGGAAAGGAGGGGCCTGGGCCTAGATTTACCATCTTCCCTTCAGGGGTCTCGTGGGATCTTCTTGTTTGCACACACAGTGGATCCCTTTATAGCAAGGGGATGAAATCAAAGTAAATTTAAATATTTTATTTATTTATTTATTTTATTTAACAATTCTTTTATACCGCGCTATTATAATCAGTGCGGTGTACATAGAACAAGACATACTACAATGCATACAAGTAACATTGAGTTTTACATTGAACAGGGAACTCCAACAATAGGACAACCGGGGGAACTATGTACAGATTAACTTAATGGTATATACAGTAATATCAAACTCGATTGGATGTTACAATGTGGTTCACTAATAAGACTAGAGAGAAAGGTTGACCAACTAGCCCTTTTCAGGTTGTATTGAGGTGGTAGTTTTGTTAGTGACTAGGTTGACTTCTGGGTAGCATTTTGTGAACAGGTGGTATTTCAATGCTTTTCTGAATAGGATTAGGTTTTTGATAGCACGGATTTCGTGAGGTAGTGCATTCCAGTTTAGAGGAGCAAATAAGGAGAAGGCCCTGTTGGAGGTGGCCTTAGTACACTTCGTTATTATCTTCGGGACAATTAAGGTGTTCATTGATGTGGTTCTCCTTTTTCTGTTTTCCAGGGTGCCATGGATGAGCTTGCTGATTGGCGTAGGGGGGTAGTTATTTAGTGCCTTGAAAGTAAGGACTAAAGACTTATACTGGATTCTGGCATGTAATGGTAACCAATGCAGTTCTTTCATGATGGGTGTTATATGGTCAGATCTTGATGAGCCGGAGAGGATCTCTTTTATGTTTTACTATATGTTATGTTCTCCAGTCCACCAGTGCTAGAACTTGTGGGTAACCCCGCTGGACACAGAGAAATGTCAGCTCAAGGAGACAACAGGCGTCTAAGCTCAGAGCAAATATTTGGCCAAGGTCTCAAAACACAGGGCAGAAGACCGTGATCTGGGCGAGGGGAAGACAGGTTTATTTGCACTGCTGCACCAATCCACATGTTGCCACAAGCTAGAGGCAGACAATACTAGATTCTTTCAGTGCTGCACCAGTGTATATATACAAGTGATGATATTGCAGAAAGGTTTAGTCTGCCACTACCTGCTAGCCAGGCAGCATAATCTACTTATCTGGACTGGTCTAGAAGGATAAGGAAATGAATGTTAAAATCCCCAAGAATGAGGGAAGGGGAAGATGGTTCAAGGAAGAAGGAAAGCCTGAAATCAAAGCCAGTTAAAAATTAAGATGATGGATTTGTTTGGGGGGAGGGGGGAGGGGGGAGGGGGGTGTCAGTTGATAAATAACAGCTACCTGGAGAGAAAGGGAGTAAATATGCGGATGGAATCTACTTCAAAAAGTAAGAACGCGAGAAATTAAGGTGGGATTCAAAATAGCAGCAAGGAGAGAGTAGCAACCCAACACTACCTCCATGGCAGGGTATATGGAAGTAAAAGGTAGCTTCCATGACAAAGGACAGCCTTCAGGGAGAAGCCAAGTCTGGGTTAGAGCAAGAACATAATGGAATTAGAGATAAAGATATTGTGAATGCAGGTAGATTTGTCGGAGACAGAGTGGACATT
This sequence comes from Ichthyophis bannanicus, assembly GCA_033557465.1. Classification (NCBI taxonomy): domain Eukaryota; kingdom Metazoa; phylum Chordata; class Amphibia; order Gymnophiona; family Ichthyophiidae; genus Ichthyophis; species Ichthyophis bannanicus. Next base: position 107,675,511 of record CM066049.1, on the reverse strand, counting down.
TCATAGGGCACATGAAAAAGGGAGAGGACGAGAAGGAGGAGGAAGGAGAAGAGGAAGCCTTTATGACATGAATTTGTACAAAAATATGATGCCAGATTTATGGACATATAAATCCTTTTGAATATCAACATTTTATATGGCCAACTTCAGAGTCAGTTATATAAATCCTTTTTTTCAAAATACAGGAGCAGCCAACACAACCTTTTATTTTGCCATAGGTAATACATTTAGGAAGACAGGACCAGATATTGTGCCAGGAGGTAGGGCACAATGATAAATGGATAAATGATAAATGGATACCCAGGTAACAGTGAAAATCTGTGATAACTGTACCCATTTAGGATCAACAAAACAACTAAATTGCATTGTGTACTGTCTTGACTAGATTGTAAGCTCTGATGAGCAGGACTCCCATGAGCAGGGATTGTCTCTTGTATTCATGTCTGTACAGCGCTGCGTGCATGGTGCTATATAAATGTTAAATAGTAGTAGGATAACTTATCCATTTAAAGTTTAGGATAGCATAGTCAGCATATCAGCTGAAAATCTGGTACCCTGGTAAGTATAGAAGTCAGCAGCTTATTTTATGCAGTGGTCAACCCACTAATTATTGACTTCCTAGGCAAACGTTTTCAGACTATCTGCTCTGGGATAAAGTTTGCCAGTACACTGTAATTATTCTATAGTTATTATGCTGTTTTATGCTTCTACTAATAGGATGTCCAATGAACCTGGGCCTGCTGAACTCTGGCAACTACTCCTTCCACCTTGGGGTGGGGGCATTCCACGCTCCCTAGCTGCTGCATAGTTCATTTGATCCACTACTACCTTTGTGACTGACTGTGCCGCCTGCCAGTTGCATAGCTCTGCTCAGCTCCATTCCCCTATCACTGCTTCATCCAATAATGTCTGACAACACACAGCATTGTGAGTTAAAATTATATTACACATGGGTGATGTTTCATGTACTAAATTCTGATAAACAAGGCATACACAAATAAGAATTAGACTTACCTGCTAATTGTTGTTCCTTAAGGAACTCTAGTCCAGTCCTGGAACCATAGAGTTTAGAATCTCCTCCAGCAGCCTTGGAGATTGAATGACATCACAGCTCTTCTCTCTCTGGTATAAATAGGCAAGGACCACCCCCTTCCATCAGTACCTATTGATAAAGCAACTCAGCAGAGCAACAAATAAGTAGATAAAGAACAAGATAAATTAAATAAAAAAAACTTTGGCTACAATCTAAAAACCTGTGCATATTCTAACCTTCTCTTCGACGAAGGACCTTGTAGAAATGCCAAAAACGTAGAAACAAAACCACGCTTCTGCGGGGTTCCCATTGTGGCTCCACTCCGCGTCCTCCGGAACCCCACTCCTCTTCCGGAGACATCCTCTCCAATTTGACCCCTTTTACTAAGATACAACGGACAACAGCTTCAGGCTGCATACCCTGGGAGGGGTCCGGGACTGGACTAGAGTTCCTTAAGGAACAACAATTAGCAGGTAAGTCTAATTAATTCTTCCTTTTCGTCCCTCTAGTCCAGTCCCGGAACCATAGAGGATGTAACAGAGCAGTGCACATCAACGGGAGGGACCAGAAAACCCAGCCTGAAGCACCGCTGAGCCAAAACAAAGTCCTCCACCGCCTGCACATCTAACCAATAGTGCTTCGAGAATGAATGCAACGATGAAGTCGCCGCTCTACAAATGTCCGCGACCGAAACCGAACTGTACTCCGCCCACGACACCGCTTGTGCCCTGGTCAAGTGCGCTCTGAGACCTTCTGGAACTATGCTACCTTTCAAAAGGTAAGCTGACGCAATAGCCGCCTTTAACCATCTAGAAATGGACGCTTTCGCTGCCGCTTCACCCTTCCGCGGCCCCCCGAAAGCCACAAACAATCTGTCAGTCTTCCGAAATGGCTGCGTCTGCCAAAGATACTTCCGAAGAACCCGACGAACATCTAGGGGATGTAACCTGCCTTCAGATTTCTCCTTTTGCTGCTTAGAGAATACTGGAAGCGACACCACGTGATTGACATGAAAGGCCAAGACCACCTTCGGCTGAAAGCCCAGCACTGAGCGTAGCATGACCTTATCATGGAAGACAGACAAATAAGGTGCCCTACAGGAAAAAGCCTGTAACTCCGAAATCCTCCTTGTGGAACAAATAGCTACCAGAAATACCTTCTTTAACGCGAGTTCCTTCAGGGTGCCGATGCTTAGCGGCTCAAACGGTAGCTCAAACAAAGCCTCCAATATCAGATTCAGCTTCCATGTCGGCACCAAACAGCGTACCAAACGGACGAAGAAGCAAGACAGCTCTCAGAAAAAGCCTAATGTCACTGTGAGATCCTACCGGCTGACTGAGCACTTTCCCCCTATAGCAGGAAATCGCCGCCCACTGCACTCGCAAGGAACTGGCTGCCAATCCCTTCCGCACTCCATCCTGCAAAAAGGAAAGGACCTGCGAAATCGAAGCCCACAACGGCTGAATATTACGCTCCACACACCAAGCTGCAAAGATCCTCCAGACCCGGACATATGCCAGCGAGGTGGAACGCCTGCGTGCCTTTAGCAAGGTAGAAATGACCGCCGCCGAATAACCCTTAGCTGTCATCCTAGCCCGTTCAAGAGCAAAGCCGTAAGCGAGAACAGACTCACCTAGGGCATGCGCAACGGACCCTGCCGTAGGAGCTCCTCCCGCTGCGGTAACTACCACGGATCATCCACTAACAGCTGTACCAAATCTGCATACCACGGCCTTCAGGGCCAATCGGGCACGATCAGAATCACCCGACCGTGATGTCTCCCAACGCGCTGCACCACCCTGCCCACGAGGGCCCAAGGTGGAAAAAACAAAGGAGAACTCCCTCTGGCCACCTTTTCGCTAATGCATCTAGCCCCTCTGACATCCGTTCCCAGCGCCTGCTGAAAAACCTTGCTACCTGCGCTGACTTGAAGCTCGCCATGAGAGCCATTACCGGAACTCCCCAGCGCCTCACCAGAAGAGCAAACACCCCCGGATGTAGCACCCACTCCTCAGGGTCTACTCTGCGACGACAGAGGAAATCCGCTTCGAGATTGTCTACGCTGGCCACATGTTGAGCCGCGAGAGCCTGGAGATTGTGTGCGGCCCACACCCACAGCTGACCCGCTTCGGCTTCCAGTGTAGCACTTCCTGTGCCCCCCTGCCGATTGATGTAGGCCACTGTTGTCGCATTGTCTGACAAGACTTGGACTGCTTCCCGACCGAGAGTGTCCTGAAACTCTGGTAGCGCCAGAAACACCGCTCTCATCTCCAACTTGTGGATAGACCGAGACGTCTCCTCCTGAGACCAACGACCCTGGGCAAACCTGCCTTCGCAATGAGCCCCCCCCAACCCAGGAGGCTCGCATTTGTCGTGAGCAGTCCCCAGGATGGCGGTCCAGTGGCATGCCGTCTTCCATATTCTCCGTTCTCAACCACCATCGCAGCTCGTGACGCACATTCTGAGGGCAAACTAACCTCTGCGATAGGACATCCGACTGATGCGACCAATGACGGAGAAGCGCCGCCTGTAACGGCTGCACGTGCGCTCGGGCCCACAGAACCACTTCTATCGTGGTTGCCATTGTTCCCAACAACTGCAGGTGCTGCCATGCTGTTGGAGCCGGACTCGAAAAGAAACACCTGACGAATTGTCGCAGACCTAGAGCCCGGGCCCTGAGCAGGAACACCTTCCCCTGCTTTGTTTCGAAGCGCACCGCAAGGTACTGCAGGGATTGCGATGGTACTAACCTGCTCTTTGCAAAGTTGACTACCCAGCCCAGGCCTTCGAACATCTGGACCACCCGGGCCGTCGCTGCCGAGCTGTCCTCTCTAGACTTCGCTCGGATCAACCAATCGTCCAAATATGGGTGCACCAGTATTCCCTCTTTGCGGAGCGCCACCGCCACCATGACCTTGGGAAACGTCCGTGGCGCCGTTGCCAGCCCAAAGGGCAGCGCTTGAAATTGGAAAATGTCCATGGGTACCGCAAATCTCAGCCACTTCTGATGCTCTTGCCGAATCGGGATGCGCAGGTAAGCATCCGTGAGATCTAACGATGTCAGGAACTCCCCGGTCCGGACCGCTGCCAGCACGGAACGCAAGGTCTCCATCCGAAAATGGGTAATCCGGAGACAATGGGTCACCCTTGTCAGAGCCAGGATCGGGCGAAATGTGCCCTCCTTTGGCACTACAAAATAGATGGAGTAGTGACCGGAGCCGCACTGCTCCGCGGGCACCGGCAGCACCGTCTCAAGCTGCAACAGCCGCTGTAGCGTGTCCTGGACCGCCTGCCTGTGCCCAGGGCTGAGCAGGGAGAACGGACAAAAGAACCTACGATGGGTCGATGGAGTTCTAATACGTACCCCTCTCGCATGACCTCCAGGACCTACTAATCTGACTTGATTCGGACCCAGGCAGGGTAAAACTCCCACAACCGACCTCCCCTGGGAGCTACCCTCTCCTGAGCCCGCCTTATCTCATTGTGTCTGTTTTGTGGCCGAGGACTGGAAAGGAGCGAACCCCCGGCCTGCTCCCCTGAATCCTCGAAACCCCTGACCCCTAAAAGCGGGAACTTCCCCCGCTGGGACTGTCCATAACGGGGAGAACGAAAACTACGAAAGTTTCTCGGGACCTCCCTGAATCCCGCAGAACTGCGGCCCTGCTTTGGCTTGTCCTCTGGGAGACGTCCTCCCTGGGACTACCCAAGGTCCTGGACCAACTTATCTAAATCCTCTCCAAATAAAAGCGTACCCCCAAAGGGTAGCTTGCTAAGCCGAGCCTTAGACGAACTGTCCGCCGACCAGGTTCTCAATCAGAGATACCTCCGAGCTGCTACTACGGAGACCATCCCCTTAGCCAAGCCACGGAGGAGATCAGAATGAAAATCCGCCAAGAACGCGGTTCCCGACTCCAGTCGCGTGGCATCTTCAAGCTGCCCTTCCAGATGGTCTCCTGCAACCTTTGGGACCACCTCAAACAGCCACGTGCCACCGAAGCCGGTCTGCATGGACAGCGCGCAAACATCGAACACCTGCTTCAACAGAGTGTCTAACCTCCTGTCCTGAACATCCTTCAGCGCTGCGGTCCCCCTCCACGGGAATTGTGGTTTTCTGAGTGACCGCCGATACCGCCGCAACTACCTTTGGAGAACGAAACAGCTCCCTACCACGGTTCGCGAGCGGATAAAGGCAAGCCAACACTCTAGCCCCCTTCAGGGCCGCCTCTGGCAAATCCCATTCTTCCTGTATCATATTCCGAAATACCCTATGGAGGGGAAACACTCTCTCTCTCTGGGATGTCCGCACGGCCTGCAACAGCGGATCTTCTAATGTCTCTTCCACTGCTTCCTCGCTGGAAGGCAGGTTTAGTGTCTATAGCGTCTCCGAAACCAGAGCTGGAAGCCCTTCACACTGAAAGACTGACTACCCAGCACTGCTGCTCCGAGTCAGGCAACTCTCCGTCTTCCAGCTCATCTTCCGAGAACTCTTCCCTCTTTGGCGTTCCCCTCGCTCAGGTCATCAGTGAGGTAAGGCGCGGGACCCTCCGAAGTGGCCCTACACCTTTTAGCCACCTGAGCACCGTTCCCCGAACTGACCAGAGAGGCCGAGCGCTTCTGGGGTCGGTGAGGAAGAGCCGAACTCGCGGGCTGAAGGAAAATAAAAGCCAGCTGCCTCAAGGCAACGAAGTTCGGCGGAATCCCGGTTGCCTCCCCCGCCTGTCCCTGCTCCTGTGACCCGGCGGAGCCGCCGCCCAAGGAGGGCCCCGGGACTGGCTCCTCAGGATCTAGAGACGGAGATAACAGTGCCACAGCGCCTGTACGAATAGCCTTCCGGCCTGCTAGGGGCTGTCCCGGCTCTCAGTCCATATGCTGCGCCTCTAGGGAGCAAGGGACACAGACTCCTGATTCCAGCACTGAACGTTTCCTCCTGCCGCACACTAGACAGCGTGGAATTGCAGGCATAGCAGCCGCCTCAAAGAACTGCTCTAAACCACCCCGGGAACTCCCCCTCCCCCCCGCTGGCCCTGACCGCCAGCCCCGGAAGGAAGGGCTCTCTCCGGATTGGAGCCCTGCAAAAAACAGCCTAGATACACCTGCTCAATATTTCAATAAGGGAAAAGTACAGCATAGCTCGTTTCCCTTTGAACTTCTCTTTTTTTCCCCCCCCCCCCCCCCAACAGGCCAACGCTCTGTAAGCGCCTGATGAGCCTATAGCAGGTCTGTAGCAAACGAGGCTTAAAGCGCTTCCAAAAAGCCACTATAAAAAAACTGTGGTTTTCAAAATAGTCACCGGGACTTTTCCCGCGCAGCAAAAAAGTGTCCGGAGGGCAAAGAACTCCTTTATGAGATCCCCCGCTGAGGCAGGGACTTCTCTCAACTCCCCTCCAAGAAACAAGTAAAAGAAAATTCAAAAAGAAAGAAAAAAAACCGCCGTTAAAGTCGGCGAGACCTACTTACAGTTCCCTGCTTCAACCTGAGGTGCTGCAATGAGGCAGACACACGCCGGAGCTCAGCCTGCTCGTGGCTTCAGCTCTGACGGTGCTCCCACCACCAATCTCACTGTCCCTTAGAGATGGCTGGGGCTAAGCCTTCCACCTGCTCCTCACCCTTGCTTGCGAGTTCGGGAGCAGGGAGGCTACTTCTTCTGCTCTGTAAAGCTGCTCCTTCTCACCAAGGGGCAGCCCCCCCCCCCCCACGAGAGGGAAAATTGAGGGAAAAAGGAGGAAGCAGGACTGGAGCCAGAGGGAAGAAAAAAGTGGCTATTTTAGAAAGGCAACCAAACAAAAAACATCAAGAATTAGAAAAGGAAAACAAAGAAAAAATTCCTAGCTCTGCCTATTTGTGCTGGGCCTATCCCTAGGCCCAGAATCTCCTCAGCTGCTTGGAGACTGAAGTACTGGTGGAAGGGGGCGGTCCTTGCCTATTTATACCAGAGAGAGAAGAGCTATGATGTCATTCAGTCTCCAAGGCTGCTGGAGGAGATTCTAAACTCTATGGTTCCGGGACTGGACTAGAGGGACGAAAAGGAACTTCCTGTTTGCATTCACACTGCAAGTGAACAGGAAGTATGCATTAATGCAACATTTACTAATTCTCAGGAGGCTGTTTTATTCCTGAATTAGTTATTCCAGGAGGAGCTAACACTGTATTAAATGTATGCGACTTGAGTTTTGAGATCTATTCCAAAAGTAAAGTTAAACAGAAACCATACCACATTTAATTTGGAGTGGAGGAGTGGCCTAGTGGATGGCGCAAGGTACTTCAGGCCGGAAGGTCATGGGTTCAAATCCCACTACAGGACAGCAACCTTGGGCCGGAAGGACTGGGGTTTCTATAGTCCCACAGGTGCTCCTTGTGGTCTTGGGCAAGCCACTTAACTATTTTACAGGGAACATGTGCTATGGAGGGTTATCTCCAAGTTATAATGCCCTGTTCAATGTAATTTCAGTTTGTTCAATGTAAACCGCACTGATGCAGAATAGCACGGTATATAAGAGAATGTAAATAAATATATAATCAATCCTGACATAATTCAACAGTATAAAAAGATCAAGGAGCAAAGCCAGACTAACCCAGAAATGAATACTGTATTTTCTAGCCCCTGAAGCAGAACAATTTGCAAGTGAAGGACACATTTTACACACCCAAATTTTCTTTACTAGAATCCTGCAAGACCAGTCCAGACAAGTGGATTATGTTCTCTTGCCAGCAGGTGGAGGCAGACTTGGGCAACTTTCAGTAATGTTATCACTCTGAAGTATTGGCACAGCAGAGAGAAGCCAGTACTTTCCAAGCAGTAAGACTGAAAAACTCAAACTTTGAACTTTAATAACTAACTACAAATTGGAACAGACATTTAGAAGCATTTGGCTCTCTTACCATATTAACTCTGCATAAGGCACCAATATTGAAAAGAAAATCAAGGAAATCAAGCAGCAGCAAGCCTCCCAAACTTGTAGAATTCTTCCGGGTCCTGGAATGGTCTAAGACTGATCAAGTAAAGAAAATTATTTTTGTCAGGTATGTAAAATTTCTCCTTCCTTATGGTCCTGTTAGACCACTTCAGACAAGTTGAATGTACCCAAGCAGTCAGGACCCAGGGTGAGAGGAAGACAATGCTATGAAGAAATCTGCCCTACCAAAAAGGTGCCATCTGCTCCAACTCCTGTTTGCAACCCATAGTGCTTCATAAAGGTGCGCAGGGAGACCAGGTAGCTGCTTCACAGACGCTCTCCGAAGAAACCAAGGCAGACTCTGTCTAGGATGAGGCCTGTGCGTTAGTGGAGTGAGCTCTGACTCCTTCCGGAATGCATCTTCCACCCAAAACGTATGCTGAAGCAATAGCCACCTTAATCCAGAGGCAACAGAGGACTTGGCTACTGCCTGTACTTTCCTTTGACCATGAAAGAAAAGGTCAGACTGTTGAAAAGGTTAATGATCTCCAGATATCTAACCAACACCCTTCTCAGTCAGCAAATGCACCAAGGGATCCGTCCTAAGATCCTCCTCAGAGGAGGACAACAAAACAGTTTGATCGATATGAAAAGGGGACAGAACCTTTGGGAGAAAAGGATGGCACTATTCTCAACGAGACTGAAGCCATCAAGAAAAAACAAACAAAAAAAGATTCCTTGGAAGTCAAGGCTGTGAAAGAAAGGTTTGTTCAGGTCTAGCTTGGAGGCAGCATCAGCCAACCAAATGCAGAGATACAGCCTCTGCCTTGTCACCACTATCGTCAACAGAAAGACTTGGAGGTGGTCTGGATCAAGTTGTATAGGGTATCTGCCACATACACAGTGCCTGATTCGTCTCACAACCTCTGGACTGCCCAGCAATTTTTTAAAACTTTTTTTATACTGCTTTATCATTTTTAATCAAAGTGGTTTACATTGTACCAAACTTGGTAATGTACATTAAACAGGGACATTGATAACTTGGATTCTTCTGAGGCAATGGAAGGTTAAAGTAACTTGCCCAAGGCCACAAGGAGTGCTAGTGGAAATCAAACTCTGGTCTCTTGGTTCCCAAGCCAGTGCTCTAATCACTAGGCTACTCCTCCATTCCAGTTGTGGGACCCAGCATGAGACAGCTCAGGCCACCAGGTTTGCACATAGCGCTGCCTGACATCAACAGAGGCCAGAAAGACATTCTTAAGGAGAAACTCCACCCTCCTGAGCGCAGCACCCCTTCCACTAGGATGGTTGTGCGCTTTAACATTGCTATGACTAGGGTATCCACACGAGACCAAAATAGCTGAACCAGCTCATCCTGGGGCAGATGATACAGCTGAGACAGGACCTTAGGGCCCAGCTCAAGTGTCTCCCACTGAGAGTCAAGAACCCATGAATAGGCTCAGGAAGGGGGTGGGGGAACAAAACAAAAAAAAAACAAAAGACGCAAGGGCTCCAGATAACCCCCAAAATAAAGTCCACAGGTGGAAGCAGTATTCTAGTGGCCATCTACTGGGCTGGCTGGGTTTTCGGTTTGCAAACCTGGTATTGGGTAGAGCCATTCTTGTTTTTACTTAGGGACAAGTTGGTTCTATGGAAAGTTTCCCACTTCTTGGCAAAGGTAGTTCTGCCTTCCCTTGAATCAGTCGGTCTCATTCCCAGTTTTTAGGCTTCTTGGGAGAGAATGCTTCAGTTGGCAGTCTGGGTCGCTTAGCCGTTTTCTATTAGTGCTTCGTCAAAATATAAAACAGATTGAAGGAAGGCATTTGTCCTCCTTATTTTATCTTACGTACTGTAAATCTAAAGAATCAAAGTGACCTTCCTGTTAAACTGAGCGGCCCGAAAATAAGCTAAGGAAAACAAAAAATTAAAATAAAATAAGAAATGCCTTCTCTCTATATCATGGCACTTCCAAGCACATGGGTGAAAATAAATCAAACAAAATTAAGACTAAATAAAAATGCTGGTTACAGCACCAATGCCTGATGCGATCCCCAAGAGAACCGCCACTCTAAACCCCTAAGCGGCGAAAACCACGTGCACAAAATGGCTGCGAAGTGTGTCTGGGGATTTTGGTGCCAATATGCTAGCTGAACCTCTGCAGCACGTGGCCTTCTGTACCCCCACACTGCGCCGTGAAGCGGATTAGGCAAAATGGGCTTACCGTGCAAAAGGACACAGCCCTTCCAGCTGTGACGTCGCTCAGCGCTGCCGCGAGCAATGTCCACGGCGAAGGCAGCCCTGCCGAAATAAAGAGGCTTCTCGCTGTTGGCGATCAGATGCTCCGTAACCTCGAAGCTGTGCGGGCGGCCTCCAAGGAGCTCTACTCCGTACCGTCCAGGGGCAGAGATCTCGGGTACTGATCTGTTTCGGCACGGCAGACAGAAAGAAAGGGCTTAGGCTTTTTGTTTTTAGGGATATTGTTGTTGTTGTTAAGGGCTGTCGAGTCGGAGTCGACTCATGGCGACCCTCTGGATAGCTATCCTAAATTGTGTTCGGTCTTCGGTCAGGCAGCTCATTGTTGACAGACTGGTACCCGTAGCTGCTGTTATTGTATTGATCCATCTCATTGCTGGCCTTCCTCTTTTGCGTTGACCTATCTTGCCAAGCATGATGTCTTTCTCTAGTGATCTCTCTCTTCGCATGATGTGTCTAAAGTATGAAAGTCAAAGTCTTGTCATCTGAGCTTCTAAAGAAAGCTTAGGTTTGATCTCCTCTAGTACCAACTGGTTTGTTCTTCGGGCAGTCCATGGTATACACAGTATTCGCCGCCAGCACCATAATTCAAAGGCATCAATTTTTTTCCTGTCTGTCTTTTTCACTGTCCAGCTTTCACATCCATATGATGTTATTGAAAATACCATGGCTTGAACAAATCGAATCTTTGTACGGAGAGAGACATCTCTGCTCTTGAGAATCTTATCCAGGTCTTTCATAGCCATTCTGCCAAGAACAATACGTCGTTTGATTTCTTGACTGCTTGTCGCTTCTTTATTGATAGTTGATCCAAGTAGGTTAAAGTTGTTCACAATTTCAATTTCTTCTCCTTCAACAATGAACCTGTTGATTATGCCAGTTGTCATGATCTTTGTCTTCTTTATATTAAGGTGCAGGCCCATTTTGAGACTATGTTCTTTGATTGTGAGAAGCAAATGTTTCAGATCATCTTCACTTTCAGCCACTAATGTAGTATCATTAGCATAGCGAAGGTTGTTGATGAGTCTTCCACCAATCTTCACACCTCTGTTGTCTTCATACAATCCTGCTTCTCTGATGATTTGTTCTGCATATAAATTAAACAGGTAGGGGGAAAGTATGCAGCCTTGTCTTACACCTTTGCTTATTTTAAACCATTCTGTTTCTCCTTGTTCTGTTCGAACTGTTGCTTCTTGATCAATGTACAGATTGCACAAGAGAACGATCAGGTGTTCTGGTATACCCATGCTTCTTAATATGGCCCAGAGTTTCTCATGGTTTACACAGTCAAAAGCCTTGCTATAGTCGATAAAGCACAAATAGATATCCTTTTGGTATTCTTTAGTCTTTTCAAGGATCCATCTCACATCCGCAATGATGTCTCTCGTTCCTCGCCCTTTCCTGAACCCTGCTTGCACTTCAGGTAGTTCTTGTTCCAGGTATGGTTGTAGTCTCTTTTGAATAATCTTCAGTAGAATCTTGCTGGCATGTGGGATCAGAGCGATTGTTCGATAATTTCCACAGTCAGTTGGATCACCTTTCTTTAGTATGGGTATAAACACAGATCTTTTCCAGTCAGTTGACCATGATGTTGTCTTCCATATTTCTTGGCAGAGCCTTGTAAGTATGGTAACAGCTGCATCAGATTGCTGCAATACTTCTATAGAAATGCTGTCAATGCCTGGTGCTTTGTTCTTTGATAAGGCTTTCAATGCTGCTTCAACTTCTTCTTTCATCACCAATGGTTCCCGATCATAAGTTACAGGTTGAAATGGCTGTTGGTCCACTTGAGTAGGAGTAGGAGGAGTAGCCTAGTGGTTGGGGCAAGGTACTTCAGGCCGAAAGGTCAGGGGTTCAAATCCCACTAGAGGACAGCAACTTTGGGCCGGAAAGACTGGGGTTTCTAGTCCCACAGGTGCTCCTTGTGGTCTTGGGCAAGCCACTTAACCCTCCATAGCCCATGTTCCCTGTAAAATAGTTATCTCCAAGTTATAATGCCCTGTTCAATGTAATTGCAGTTTGTTCAATGTAAACCGCACTGATGCAGAATAGCGCGGTATATAAGAGAATGTAAATAAATAAATAAATCATAAAAAACTCTGTATATTCCTTCCACCTTTTCTTGATCTTCTCAGCATCATTCAACATGGAACCTTGAGCATCTTGTAACATTCCAATTCGAGGCTGGAACTTTTTCTTTAACTCTCGTAGCTTTAGGAAAGCTGATCCTCTAATAGTTTCTGCTTCTATTTCCTTGCAAGTGTCATTGTAGTACTTTTCCTTGTCCTGTCTTGCTGCATATTGGAAATCTGTTTAGTTCTGCGATTGTCTTTCTTTCTCCTCTGGCTTTAGCTTCTCTGCGTTTCTGGGCAATTTTCAGAGTTTCTTCCGTCAACCTTCTTGATGTCATTCCATAACTCTTCCGGAGCTCTGTCATTTGTATCTAAAGCAGCAAATCGATTTTGTAGGCACAGTCTTTAAATTCCAGTGGTATATTCTCAAGGTCATATTTTGCTGCATTCATGAGTGGTTTGCTCTTTTTCAACTTTAGCTTGAGTTTGCATACTAGTAAGTTGATGATCTGTACCACAGTCAGCTCCAGGTTTTGTCTGCTTGTGTTATAGAACTTTTCCATCGTTGACTTTCACAGATGTAATCAATTTGATTTTTATACAATCCATTGGGTGAAGTCCATGTGTACAGTCGCTGCTTGTGTTGCTGGAAGAAGGTGTTTGAGATGAATAGATCATTGGTCTTGCAGAATTCTATCAGTCTTTCTCCAGCTTCATTTCTGTTGCCAAGTCCATATTTTCCAACTACTTTGCCTTCTTCTTTGTTGCCAACTTTTGCGTTCCAGTCACCCATGACTATCAGGATATCCTGTTTGCATGTTCTGTCAATTTCACCTTGTACTTGTTCATAGAACTCTTCAATTTCATTCTCTTCTGCAGCTGTTGTTGGGGCATATACTTGAATTATAGTTGTGTTGATAGGCAATCCTCGTAGACGAATAGAGATTAAGCGTTCGCTGACTGCATTATATTTCATTACAGTTCTTTCAAGTTTCTTCTTTATTATAAATGCAACACCATTTCTTCTTTGTCTTTCATTTCCAGCATAGTAGACCACGTGATCATCTGATGCAAAGTGCCCGATGCCAGTCCATTTCAGTTCGCTGACACCCAACAGATCAAGTTGTACACGTTCCATTTCATTCTTGACCACCTCCAACTTCCCTTGGTTCATGCTTCGTACATTCCATGTTCCAATGTGTAAGACATCTTTACAGCTTCTGACTCATTTCATGCACAGCTACATCAGCAGTCAGACTTCCCGAGGGCTTTGATCCAACCACATCATAAATGCTGGCTTTACTCTGAAAAGTCTTCAGCTCTTCCCCAGTAGCTAGTTGAGTGCCTTCTGACCTGGGGGTCTCATCTTCCAGCACCATAGCACAATTTGTTTTGTTGTAACTATCCATTGGGTTTTCTTGGCAAGATATAGAAGTAGATTGCCGGGCCTTTCTTCCGCGCAGTTTAAGTTTGGTGTTGTTGCCGTTGTCACAAAAATGTGATCCTCCGCCATCAACACTATCCCATTCTGCTGCTGCCCAGATGGGTGGTTTGTCTTGGTCTGGCACCTCAGCTGAGACCTGTCCATCTTGGGAGACCCTGCCAGTAGTTTAACTACTGAAAGTTTAGCTCTCAGCATCACTGATGCATGCAAGCCCTCACAGCACGACAAGCTGCAAACCAAGTGAGAGTTAGGGATATTACCGAAAAAAAATTAAAGAACTCAAACTTAACCGAAATTCAATTAAAATTTGATTGAAAAATTTAAGGTAAATGAGCCAATTAGAATTGAAAGTTTGAAAACCTGCTCCTAACACTGTCCTACATTGCTCCTTAACTGTTCCTCTAGTGAGCCCAGCACCTAGGCTCACTACGTCCTCCTGCTGCATGGAGACTGGACACACTGGGGGATGATGGGAGAAGACCAACAGAGTATATCCAGTGATGTCACGAGTTTTGACTGGTCCAGTCTCCATGCTGCAGGAGGTGGTGCACTACCCAGAGGTGGAGGACTAAACTGGAGGAACGATAAGAACAAGGACATTTTAGTCCCTTGTCACGTGGCAGATATACTTGAGGGCTCTGGGTCCCTTCTAGTGAAGCCAGGGTCCTGGACCCCTCGGAGAGGGTTGCCGTGCAATTAAGGAAGTCTGAAAACAGCCTATGAGCCATTACAGAAACTGCTGTTCAAAGCCAGGTGAAAGAGAACCCTGTGGCCCTAGAGTACTCAAGGGGGCCTTGTTAGCTAGAAACTGTGGCCTCCTCATCTCATGCACCCCTGCAGGCATCCAAAATGGTTGCTTGTCCTGTGGGCAGGAGAGATTTGAGAATCATTTTAATAAGCCCCATCTAAACACTGCCAAGAAAACCCAGGAGCTTCTGGGTCGCCAGGAGTCAGAACTGACTCAAAGGCACACATTGCATTTGCAAGGGAAAACATCCAGATTAAATGTGGAATTCATAACTGAAATTATAGATCAGAGTTTGTTTCAAACTGATTTCAAACAAGGAAAACCCAAATTCAAGAAAGCCAAAAAGTCTGAAAAAAAACCACAAAAACAAAAAAAAAAATTTGAAATAAGCACAGACCAGCGCTGGTTTCACAATATCACACTACTTTATACAAGGGACGTGCTTGCTACACGATGCAAGTTAGCTGGGACCATCCAACTTATATTTATATATTTAACAGTTTTTAATATACCGCCTTTCACAATATCAAAGCAGTTTACATTGAACAGTGAAAAATCCTAGAAACGCCCCAAAGAAAAACCACGGTGAAATATTACATACCTGATCATTTTCTTTCCTTGAATTCTGCTAGACCAGTCCAGGCAAGTGTGTTATGCTCCCTTGTCAGCAGGTGGAGACAGACTTGAGCAACTTTAAATTATGTCATCACTTGGTGTACATACTGGTGCAGCCTTGAGAGAGGTCCATATGACACTTCCCAAGCAGTAAGCATGTCTGAAAAACCTCAAACACAAAACATTAGCAACAGCGAATCAACAGTTTTACAGTCATCTTGCGTAAGTATTTCACTCTCTTACCACAAATGACTCTGCATCAGGTACTGATGCTGAACAGAAATGCATAAGGGTTTTGGAATCTGTGGAGTCTTCCAGGGTAGGTCTTGGACTGGTCTAGCAGTATTCAAGGAAATAAAATTAACAGTTACGGAGAATTTCACCTTCCTTGACCAACTAGACCAATCTGGACGAGTGGGATGTACCCAAGCAGTAGAGCTGGCCCATCCATGAGGCAAAGTAGCTGGTCATCTATGGCAACTTCTTTTGTGTGGGGGGGGGGGGGGCAGAAGCATGGCAAAGAGCAGAGTATTCAAAGCTGAAACATTGATTTGGACGTAAGCGTGTGTGTGTGTAAAGCTTAAGGTCTGCCTAGGGCACCAACACCTTGAAACAACTCTGGGGCCCGCCCTGCTAAGGGTACTATCTATACCAACCTCCATTAACAACCTGTAGTGTTTCACAAGAGAGCTCAACAAAGACCAGGTTGCCACCTTACAAGAGTACTCTGGAGACAATGGGGTGGAATATCTAGGATGTGGCCTTCACCTTAGGGGAGTGAGCTCAGACGTCTCCTTACCAGCCAGAATGTACACTGATCAATGGCCTCCTCAATCCAGCAGGCAACAGAGGACTTGGCCACTGTCAGTCCCTTCCTAGGACTGCTAAGAAGGACAACAATATAATGCAATCGGTGGAAAATAGATAATTCAGAGTCCTTCTGAAAATCCTCCTTCTCTGAGGAAGGTAGAGCAACAGTCTGGTAAAGATGAAAGAGCACCATAACTTTGGAAGAGTGGCATAGTCTGCAAGGAGAGAGAAGCTGTTGAGATGACCAAGAAAGGTCTCCTGCAAGCACAGGCCTGCAGCTCAGACACCGACCTGTCAGATGCCAGAGCCACTAGAAAGCCACCTTAAAAAAAAGGTCCAAACCTTAAGGGAGGCTTTACAAATGAACTAAAACGTAAGCCCTGTTCTGTGTCTTTAAATGCCAGAAAGACTTCTTTGAGGCAAAACCGGGTACACAGATGGACAGAAGTGCTTCACTTCCTTGAAGGAGTGAGAGACAGTCTGTGCACTGCCAAATCCCTTGGATACAACCCCTGTAGCACAAAGGACTGCTAACTGAACCTTGCAAGTTCAGGACCAAGCCCTGGTCCAGGGCAGGCTGCAAGGAGGACCCAACAGTGACAATGTCCGCCTTTCTGACCTCCATGGATAGAGAGGAGCACCAACTCTTGAAAGCTCTCCGGACTTTACATGAACTAAAGATAGAGGCCCTCCAAGCCTTAAGCAGGATGTCTACTACCGCTCCAGAGTAGCCTTTTTAGGCAAACATATGCCTATCAAGAACCAAGCCATAAGCAAGAAGGGGCCAGGAACCCTCATTACCAGAAGCTCCTTCTCTTGAAAGAGCCAGAAGGGGGGCCCCCGCCAACAGGTTTAAGAGAATCGCCTACCACAATCCGAGGCCAGTTTGGGCCAATAGAATTACTAGGCCTGGATGGCCCCAAATCCTGAATAGAAAACAGCTCACCAGGGAGGGAGATCTATAGAATCCCCTCCTGAAGCAGGGCATCCAAGCCCACCATCCATCAATCCGTCCCACAGCTGTGAACCCCGGAAGGCCCTATCTCTGTACTAGGAGGCTGAACAAGTGAGAGCTGGGCTTCCTCTCATCCGGATCCATGGAATTCAGACTCAGGAAGGCCTGCATATTGTCTATGCCTGCAATGTGCATGGCAGACAGGATAACCAAATGCTCCTACACCCAACACCACAACTTTGTAGCCTCAAGATCCATTCTGGCTCTGCTTCATTTGTTGATATATGAAACTGCCATGACATCATCCGAGAACACCTGGACTGCTTTGCCCACTAAGAGTCCTGAGCCCCTCCAGTGTCAAGTGGATCATTCTAGCCTCTAAGTCAGGGGTCTCAAACTCAAATTGCTTTGAGGGCCAAATGAGGACTTGTAGAGTAACCCGGGGGCCGCACAAGACGCAGGCCTCATTTGCATAAGGGCATCATTTGCATAAGGGCATCATTTGCATAAATATTTGCATAATGTTACCATACACTAACTTTTAGTAAACATGCCTCTTAATGAGTGTATGGATAAAGAAAGACTAAAAGATTTCTACATTACTATAAACCAGTGCCAACCGCCAGGCACATTAGGAACTACTAGAAACACTGCCCATTTAGAACCCATAGCAAACCTGCCGTGTCCTAACAGCACTACCAGGACTCACAAAGCACCATACCCTAACTATCAAAAGGCAACACTGCAAATATTAAATCAACACATTTCAGAGAATAACAATACATGACCTACTCGGGAAAGAGAACAAGTGGCAATGTCAAATAGGAATTACATAAACAGAATACCTCAGCTCAGTTACACATGCAGAACATACACCATCACCAAACAAGGAATCACAATTTAGAAACAGGAAGACAATTAAACTGGGAACCCCAAAAGCCAAACTTAGAATGTACAACACTGTAGAAATAAAACTATACATTGATTTCCTCTTGTATTAAATAAAGTGCAGACGTTAAAGATGCACATTTCCAAGAGCTGACATATTTCAGTTAATAAATTCAAAATAAAGAGATATTTTTCTACCTTTTGTGCATTTTTTTTTCAGTTGCAATTGTTCCAGTCACTTTCTTCTGGTTTCTTTGTGTCTTCTGCTAACTCTCCATCGTCTGCTGTCCATTTCTCCTTTCCTAGTTTTTTTCCATTCTCTCTACATCTGCTTTAACATACTAATCATTCTCCTTTTGCTCTTTCCTCATTCCTATTTCATCCACTCAAATTTTACCCCTCCATCCTCAATCCCCACTTACTCTCCCAATACCCGGCCAATTGTAGATTTTTCTTCCCTCCCACACAAAATATATTTCCCCTCTCCATTTCACTCTCCCAGCCCCATCCCATTCTAATCGTCCCCCAACATCAACTCCCTTCTAGCTCCTGCCCAACCCAGCATCCGCTCCCTTCTAGTCCCCGCATCATCAGCCCATTTCCAGTCCTAGCTCCCTCCCCTCACAGTCCATTTCCTTTCCAAGCCCCCCTCCCCATCAGCCCATTTCCATTCCAAGCCCCCTTCCACTCAGCCCATTACCATTCCAAGACCCTGTCCCCATCAGCTATTTGCAGTTCAAGCTCCCCCTTCTACTCGGCCCATTTCCAATCATAGCACCCCCCCCAGTCCATTACCAGTTCTAGCCCCCCCCGAGCCCATTATCGGTCCTAAGCCCCCCAACAGCCCACTTCCAGGCCTAACCCTTCCATCGCCCCATCTTCATTCTTAGCCCCCCCATAACCCCATTTTCAGTCTTAGGCCCCCAGTCAGACCACCTCCAGTCCTAACCCCCATCTGTCCATTACCAGTCCTAACCCCCATCACCCCATTTTCAGTACTACCCCCCCCCCAGCCCCCATCAAGTCCTGCTCCCCCCCTACATCAAGTCCTGCTCCCCCCCCCACAAGTCCTGCTCCCCCCCCACATCAAGTCCTGCTCCCCCCCAGCCACACATCAAGTCCTGCTCCCCCCCCACATCAAGTCCTGCTCCCCCCCCAGCCACACATCAAGTCCTGCTCCCCCCCCCATCAAGTCCTGCTCCCCCCCCACATAACGCCCTCCACCCCCCCCCCCCCCCATCAAGTCCTGCTCCCCCCCCCATCAAGTCCTGCTCCCCCCCCCCCCCCGGGAAAATTAAACTTTAAAAAAAACCCGGCTTCTGCTGCTGCTGCCGCCGCTGCCGTGGCCGGCAATAGCAGCAATATCGCAAGTCCCGCGGGCTCCCCCCCACCCGGCAGATCCCTTCCTGCTTGCCTGCCAGTTCTCCGCTTCGGCTTTCAGAGCCGCGAAGGGAGAACTTCTCCCTCGTGACTCTGTTAAGCCCGCTGGGGCAGATGGGAAATTTGTTAGCAGCCCGGTTATATGATACCAGTATATGCGGGACAATCCTTTCCTGATACACCTCATTTCTACGTGACTGCTCTTTCCAGGTCAGTATCCTGAAGGACATCTCCGCCTCGTGTAAACTATTGTGTGGGGTCCCTCAGGGCTCAGCTCTCTCACCCCTGTCCTTTATTATATTTCTTAGCCTGCCGATTACGTTAGTCCAGAGTCAGGTGGTTTCTAGCTACGTCTATGCAGATTCGTGTTTATACACTAACTATCGGTCAATTTCCAGAGGGTAAATGTAACTAACTAACCAAATGTATTCCCTCCACTGCATCAATAGGTTTTTGCAGACATATATAGCTGAGAAAAAGTCTGCCATCACATTGTCCTTTCCTGCAATGTGTGCTGCCGAGATCGCTTGTAGTCGAGGCTCCACCCAAGTGAACCAAGCTCCTGCTTCCTCCTTCATGGCAGCGCTTCCTATGCCCCCGTCGATTGAGGTAAGCCACTGTCATGGAGTTGTCTGACAACATGCACACGGCTCGATCTCTCACCATGGTTGCTCCATGCTCCATGCTAAAGCCCTTTAACCCACACAGATAGCACTCACCCTTGATATATTCATACATAAACTTGTACATAGTTTGCACACGGTTTGGTATTATATTGCACTGTTTATTCTACATTTAATATGATGTTCCTTGTAAATAAGTTCTGTTATATCTCAATGTTCCATGTAAAACAAACTTGCTTTGTTAATTGTTGTTAACTGTAAACCGCAACTGAACTTTGGAAGATGCGGTATAGAAATATGAATAAAATAAAAATAAAAATAATGGTTTCGAATGCTTGAACTGCTAGTACCAGCGCTCGCAGTTCCAGACCGATGATCGACCACTGGGCCTCCTGCTCATTCCTAGTTCCTTGCAAAGAGATCCCTGCAATGGGCTCCCCAGCCTGCGAGACTTCCATCCAACACCGGGATCCACTGCAGTTGCTCCAGTGTCATTCCTGCCGCAAGATTCCCTGGGCGAAGTCACCACTGAAGGGCCTATCCGACCCACAAGGGACAGGGAAGACACTTGTTCAGAGAAACGTTCTGGTACGAATAACGCCCGAGTAAGGGCCTCTGTAAGGGCCGCATGTGAGCTCTGGTCCCTGGTACTACCTTCAGGGTCACCGCCATTGTTCTTAGCACACGAAGGCAACTCCAAGGCGACAGAGCCTGTGTCGATACAAACTCGCGTACTAGATGCCAAAGAGCCTGAGCTCGCTGATCTCTCAGAAATACTGCTCCCAACGAGTGTCGAACTGTACTTCTAAGTACTCTAGGCCCTGTGACAAACTAGGCGGCTTTTGGCCGCATTGACCACCCCGCCGAGACTCTGAAGAAACTTCACTACTCTGCTTGTAACCTGAACACTCTCAGCCCTGGATTCTGCCCGACCCAACTAATCGCCGAGTTACGGGTGAACTAAGATTCCTTCTTTTCGCAGCACAGGCACCCCCCCCCCATGACCTAGGTGGTGCGCGGAGCCGCTGCCAAACCAAAGGGCAATGCTTGAAACTGAAAATGCCCCCCACGGAAGTGCGAACCTTAAGAAACTGATCTGACAGGGAAGTGCAAATATGCCTCTGTAAGATCAAGGGATGTTTAGACAGCGATTCACTCCTTTGAGATCCAGAATAGGACAGAGATCCGTCCTCCTTTGGTACTGCCAAATAGAGTAACGACCGCCGAACAAGACCTGCGGCACTACCGCTCCTAGCTGTAAGAGATGATCCAATGTTTGCTAAACTGCGAAGTTCTCTGCTGACCTTTGCAAGGAGAAGAATGAACGAGTCTGGCAATGGACGAGCAAATTTGAGAGCATAATCATCGCATATTACCTCCAATACCCATTGGTCGGACGATATCTGGACCCAGACCAGAAGAAATTCCCGATGCCGACCCTAATCGGCAGAGTTCCTACCCATGTCCACCTCGTTTCATTGTGGTCTTCAGAGGACCACGGTAGTGGGACTAATAAAACCTCTGCCTGCTCCTCGAACTCCCTGAAAACTTTAGCCATGCGTGGTAAATCGTCCTCTTTGTATTCCTCAACTCTTTGACCAACTGGTCCAAATCCTCCACACACCACAACCTGCCCGTAAACCAAAGCCTACTGAGTCACGATTTGGAGGTAGTATCTGCCACCCAAATTCTTAACCAAAGATAACGGCGAGCAGCAACTAACGAAGCCCTACCATTCACCGGAGCTCTGATCAACTTCTAAGTACGCTCCAGTCTTGTCTCATCCGAAAATTGCTCCTGCGCCCGCTGTGCAGGCTGCTGCAAATGCTGAAGCCCCGCAACAAGAGACTTGTGGCACCCAAGCAATAACTACACATCCAGCTTTCTATCCTGCACATCCTTCAGGGTTGCACTGCCCTCTACCAGAATAGCTGTCTTCCTTGTGACCACAGACACCGCTGCATCTACCCGCGGAGACCGAAACATCTCTCTCTCTCTAAGTTGGCCAGGAGGTAAGGCCGGTTCCTAGACCTTACCCTCCGAAACCTAGCCTCTGGCAAATCACATTCATTCTGTATCCACTGTTTGCACCTGGAGAACGAAAAAAACCGCCTGAATGAGGAGATATTCAAGCCCTTTTTCCTCCGGAGGAACCGAAGACAGGCTAAGAGCTTGGAGCGACTCAGTAAGGGCCGCCATTAACTCCTCTCTTCTGAAAACTCTCATAACCCTTGCCTGATCCTCAGGCTCCGGTATCTCACCTGCCTCAAGCTCTACCAGAGCTCCAGGTCCACGCCCTCTACTTTCAACCAGTCTGAACGAAAGAGTTATCCTTTCTAGGCCTAGGTCTCTTAGGGGGATCTCTGAAGGCCACTCCGACCCCTTCCAGTGTCGGCCAACGATCCTGCCACTCCACCCACCGAGGGGCCTGAGATTGCTGGTTGCTGCCTCAAGCACTATGCCTGCTGCATTGATCCTTCCAATGCAGTAGGCACCGAACTCTCCACCTGGCTATCCAGCAGGGCCGCAGATGGATACTGCTGGGGAAAGATTTTGAACCCCTTCACCATCCTTGACTTAAAACACCTACTGCATATTGGATGATGCTGCCACGCAGCTTCAACAAAACTCCGCTTCAGATACTGTGCCTCCACGCACCCCACAGACTAAACACTGTGGGCATGAAAGCTTCAGAGAACCAATACTGTAACACACTCCAGATAAAATGGCAGCAAGAGGCAATCTGAATTAAAAATGTTAAATAAAAGTAAAATAAACTCCTTGATTTTTTATTTTTTTTTAAACCGGTCAGGTGACACTCACACAAACACCACAAATATAGTAAAGTTGAGCTGTTCAATGTCACTATAAACAAAAATGCCTCTGGTGTGAGAAAACGCGGGAAGACAAGGCCTCAAAGTCCTGAACTCGGCTTCCTGCTGAAACTAATGCTGCCGACGTCCGGAGGCCCAAAGCTGCCCCGCACCAAGTAAATACTCCAGGGCACTCACCTCCTCGTCCGGCAGTCAGAACTCCGTCTGAATGCTCTCCGCAGCACTAACGGCGTGTCCTACGATCAGCGCAGCTGCTACAAACACTACTGCAAGCAGCTGCAGCTGAGAGGAAACCAACGCCGTCTCCTCAGAATCGCTGCCTGAACAGCCAACCATGAGGAGCTATCTACTGCTGCCGTTCAACTCTTCCCCCCTCCCCCCCCCCACACACAGACCAGGAAGGGAGGGCCGGTCGGATCAAGGAACAGACCAAGGATAAAGAGAAGTAATCCTCCCTTTGTAGTCTGCTCTCAAATAACCCGTTTTGTTGTTTTCTTTTTTAAACAAACTTAAAACAAGTAAATCGACATCTAAAACCCAAATAAAATTAACTTAAATTAAGCCAAATTAAACTCCAAAACCTATTTATCCAAAGAGAAATGCTCCTTATTCGTCCCTCTTGTGAGTCCAGCACTTAGGCTCACTACGTCCTCCTGCTGCATGGATAATGGACACACTGGGGCTGATGGGAGAGACCAGCAGACTACATCCAGTGATGTCAGTTCTGACATGCGCAGTCTCCAAGCTGCAGGAGGTACACTACCCAGGAGGATGAGGACTGAACTGGAGGAAATGATAAAGAGTAGTTACTCACCTGTAACAGGTGTTCTCCAGGAGCAGCAGGAATCGGTCCTCACAACCCTCCCTCCTCCCCTGGGAGTTGCAGTTGTACATAGCTAAGAACAAAACACAAAAATGAAATATAAACTATGTACAACTGCAACTCCCAGGGGAGGAGGGAGGGTTGTGAGGACTGATTCCTGCTGCTCCTGGAGCACACCTGTTACAGGTGAGTAACTACTCTTTCTCCAGGACCAAGCAGGAAGTCAGTCCTCACATATGGGTGACTCCCTAGCTCTGGGCTACCGAGGAATCCAAGCTGAACAAGAGAACTCCCTCTAGTCCCAGCTGCAAAGAAAGGCTTTTCAAGGACACAACCTCCACCGGTAGCCCAACAGAGGGCAGGAGTTGCCTAAACCTCAAAGAGATTCCGGAGTACTGCCTGGCCAAAAGCACTGTCCCTACGGGACTCCCTCTCCAGGCAGTAATGGGCCGCAAACGTCTGGCTTGAAGACCAAGTTGCAGCCTTGCAGATGTCTACCAAGGGCACAGAGCGGAGATGAGCCACTGAGGCAGCCATTGCCCTGACACGATGGGCCGTGACCCTACCCTGCAAAGGAAGGTCAGCCGCCTTGTAAGCCCAGGTGATACAGTCAGCCACCCAGATGGACAAGGTACGCTTGGACACAGCCAACCCCAACTTATTGGGGTCAAAAGATATGAAGAGCTGAGTAGCCCTTCTATGCCCCTGCATACGGTCAAGGTAGAAGGATAAGACCCTCCTACAGTCCAGGGTATGCAGAACTGCTTCAGCCTGGCTTGCATGAGGCCTAGGGAAGAATGTTGGAAGGACCACCTCCTGATTGAGGTGGAAAGAGGAGACAACTTTGGGGAGGAACTTTCGGTGAGTCCTGAGGACTACCCTGTTCCTATAAATCCTGGTGTAAGGCCTGTCACAGACCAGGGCCTGAAGCTCACTTAGCCCTTACCTCGGTTAGGTGAGTATCAGGAAGAGTGTCTTCCAGGAGAGGAAGCGTAGTGGACAAGTAGCCATCGGCTCAAAAGGAGGGCGAGTCAGTTGCTGCAAGACCACATTCAGCTCCCACTCAGGGGCAGGAGGACGAATGGGAGGGTTGAGCAAAAGCAAGCCCCTGAGAAAGCGGGACACCAAGGGGTGACCAGATAGAGATTGTCCCTCTACCAATGAGTGGTGAGCTGCTAGAGCTGAGAGGTGGACCCGAACAGAATTGGACTTAAGTCCCTGATTGGACAAGTGCAGTAAGTACTGAAGAACGACTGGCACAGTACAGGAGAAAGGATCCTCTGAACGTAGTTGACACCACACAGAAAACCTCTTCCATTTGAGGGCATAGGTTTTCCTAGTGGACTGTTTCCTAGAGGCTAGGACAACCTCAACTTCCTGAGGTAGGCCCCAGGGAGCCAAAACTAACCTTGCAGCCTCCAGGCCATCAAATTGAGATTGGGGTGCAGAAGGGAACCCTGGTCCTGTGTGAGAAGGTCGGGTTGGAACCCCAGAGGCAGTGGAGGATCCACTGCCAGTTGAAGCAGAAGAGGAAACTAAGGCTGTCTCGGCCACCTAGGAGCTACCAGCAGGTCCGAGGCCTTGTCCTGGAGAATCTTGAATAGGGTTCGGGCCACCAAGGGCGTGGGAGGGAACGCATAGAGGAGGCCCAGAGACCAAGATATCAGAAAAGCATCCGCTGCTATCCGCAGAGGATGTGGTTGTCTGGAGCAGAACTTTGGCAGTTGCTTGTTGATGGGGCTGGCAAAGAGATCCATCAAAGGGAGACCCCATTTCAGAAAGATCTTCTGAACTACTGAAGGATGCAGCTGCCACTCGTGGGGCTGCAGTATCCTGCTCAATCTGTCTGCCAGGTAGTTGTCCTGGCCCGGAAGGTACACAGCCCTGAGGAGCATGTTGTGCTTGAGGGCAAAAGAACAAAGGTCCTGAGCTTCCCGACAAAGGATCCTGGACCCAGTTCTGCCCTGTTTGTTCACATAAAACATGGCAACTTGGTTGTCTGTCTGAATCAGGACACTGTTGAGCCAGGGTAGGAGTGAAAGCTTTGAGTGCTCATCGAATAGCTCTGAGTTCTAGGAGATTGATCTGCTGTGCAGCCTCCCAGGGAGACCACAGAGCTTGGGTGCACTTGCCCAGACAATGCGCGCCCCAGCCCTGCAGGGAGGCATCTGTTAGAATTACTGTGTAACCCGGAATCTGAAAGGGCACCCCTTTCAGCAGATTGGGTGGGTGTAGCCACCAGTTGAGGGAGTGCAGAAATGGTCTGGACACCCTTATCCGGTCTCTGAGGCTGCCAGTGGCCTGTGACCACTGAGTCCGAAGGCACCACTGTGCAGGCCTCATATGGAGCCTGGCATTGGGGGAATCACAAGTACTGTGGAAGCCATGTGGCCTAGAAGCCGCAGGTAGAGTCTGGCGGAGACCAGGGACCTGCTGAGAAACTGACTTGCCAAGGCCATCAACCTTCGGGCTCTGTTTTCTGGCAAGAATGCCTTTGCCAGGAGAGAGTCCAACCGGGCCCCTATGAACTCCAGGTTCTGGGAAGGGAGCAAAGTGGACTTTGCGAAGTTTATGATAAACCCCAGGCTTTGCAGAAGAGCAATGATCCTGAGGGTGGCTTGATTGGCCTCCTGATCTGTCTGACCCCCGATGAGCCAGTCGTCCAGATAGGGGAAGACAAAAATCCCCTGATATCTCAGGTAGGCCGCCACCACTGCTAAGCACTTTGTAAAGACTCTGGGGGTGGAGGTGAGGCCGAAAGGCAGCACTCTGTACTGATAATAGTTTCCTCCCACAATGAACCTGAGGTACTTTCTGTGGTCTGGATGAATGAGGATGTGAGTGTACGCATCCTTTAGATCTAAGGAGCATAGTCAATCTCCCTGCTGGTGGTAGGGCAGAAGGGTTCCAAGAGTAAGCATCTTGAACTTTTCCTTCACTAGAAACTTGTTGAGCTTCCTGAGGTCCAAAATGGGACAAAGGCCACCGGTTCTTTTGGGCACCAGGAAATACCTGGAGTAGAATCCGTGACCTTGCAAGTGGGGAGGCAGAGGCTCCACCGCCCTGTCCAACAACAGACCCTGAAGCTCCTGACGGAGAAGGTCTGTGTGCAGAGGAGGCCTTGGAGGCTCCCCTGGAAAATATGGGGGTTGCAGTTGGTGGAAATGGAGAGCATATCCCCTGTGGATGATGTCCAGCACCCAACTGTCCCCGGTGATAAGGGGCCACTGGTGGGCAAAGAGGGCGAGACGACCTCCTGTGCAGTGTTGGGATAGCAGTGGAGGAGAGGCTATACTCAAGGAGTCAAAAGCCCCCACCCTGCTGAGAGGTAGCAGGGGCCCGAGGCTTGAGGGTCCTCTGCCTACGGGTCCCATTACCCTGGCCCTTGGCTTGCTGACCCTGGGGGGCAGCTTGGGCAGCCTGATATTGTGGGTGCTGTTTGTAGGCAGTGCCCTTCCTCAGGTAAAAGGGCTTTTTACCCGAGCCCTTCTTTTTATGAAAAGGGGCAGAGGTCTTCCTTGACAGCCTTGTCCGGGTGAGGTGCTCGGTCTCGAGCTGAGCGGCCTTCTCAGTCATAGGCTTGCCAAACAGGTTTTCACCTCAGCAAGGGACATCGACCAACTTGTCCTGAACCCATGGCTCGAGGTCCGATGACTGCAGCCATGCCTGGCGTCGAGCCGCGATGCTGGCTGCGCAACTCGGGCCGAAGCCTCGAAGCCATCGTAGGCGGCACGGGACATGAACTTCAAGCAGTCCCGAATCCCCGAGGACAAAGACTTAAATCTCTGCAAGGGTTCCCTGGAGAGACCAGCAGAGAATCCGGCCAACTCCTTGGCCAGATCCCGCAAGTACATGCCCATGTACAGCTGTTAAGACTGGACACGGCAAGCAAGCAAGCAAGCAAGCAAGCAAGCATCGAGCCCTGAAAACACTTTCTACCGACGCCATCTAGGTTTCGGGCCTCCCTGCCAGGAGACACCGCGGAGTGCATCTTCTGACTCTTCAGACGATGCATGGCCGATTCCACAATCATGGAATGGTGTGGTAGCTGTGCTTTCTGAAAACCAGGGCTCTTATGGAGCCGAAAGATTGAATCGACCCGCTTGCAAAGAACCGGCACCGAGGCCGGTGCCTCCCACATACGGAAGAGGAGCCGTTCCGGCATCGGAGGAACCAGGACAGTAAAGGCCTCCTTCGGAGGAGAGTCATACTGCAGTGCCTCGAGCTCTTCAGCTCGAGGCTCTTCCTCGGGATCCGCCGGAATAGCCAAGACAGTGGCCATATCCCGGACGAACTCCAAGAACCGGGTGTCCTCCGCAGGGGACCTACTCAGGGGCTCAGACTGCGGTGAGTCCGAAGGGACGCACAGAGTCTTAAAGGTGTCAGGAGACTCCTCGTCCTCCATCTCCCAAGCCGACTCATCCGAGGAAGAATCGGGGTCCGACCCCGCGGGGCCCTGGAGCACCCGCCCCGACGCGGTCCTGAACGGGAGGTCGAGAGGGACCGCGACAGAGGTTGACTCCGAGCCACGATGGACTCGAGTATCGGCTCGGTCTCCGGGGTCGACTTTGACGTCGATGTCCCGGTGGTCGGGGCAGATGCGCCAGACAGGCTGGCCATCAGTGCCCGCTGCTGCTCCATGAAGGCAGACATTCTGCTCTCCAAGGCTGTCATCCTGAGCCTCAGCTCAGGAGACGCAGCAGCCACCGACTCGGGCCCCGGCGACACAGAGCCCGACGTCGGCTCCCTGGGAGGAGAGTCCACGAGGACTACAGGGCTTACGTGTCCAGCAGACTCCGGCTCCTTGTGTGGCAGGCTTCTCCGGTTCCACAGGCCTGGGGCAATGGTCGGGGGTCTTAGACCTGGCCCTCGAGGAGCCAGGGACCTCTTCCGGCGACGCCCTCGCGAGCCGTTTCTTCCTCTTGCGTTCCCGGTCGGGAGAGCCCCTGTCCGAGGAGCTTCGACGGCGCTCGGGATCAGAATCCTGAGATGTCGAGGCCTCAGACGAGGTCCGGGCCCGGCCGGAGGCTGAGTCCGAGAAAAGCCTTTCCTTTTGCTGCTGGCGACTTCGTAGTGCCTTGGAAGACATCTTTCCACAGGCCCCGCACAACTTAGGATCGTGGTCGGGGCCGAGGCACAGAAGGCAGCAGTCGTGTGTGTCGGTGAGAGACATTAGTTTCTTACACTGATCACACTTCTTAAAACCACTGGAAGCCATCGGGGGGGGGAAAAAAAAAAAAAAAAAAAAAAGAGTCCTCGCGAGGTCAAAAGACCGGCCTTCCAGGGAAAAAGAGAAAAAAGGGCGCGAACGCCAGCCACGAAGGGCAAAAACCGAAAAAGAGGAATCGGGCTCGATACCGGTGTACCGAACCCGGTGGGAGGGGAACCGGCGTTGAACTGGAAGAAAAAAAGATCGCTGAAAAATCTACTTTTAACCGGGAAAACTGGACACACGTCCGGTGGGCTTCACGGAAAAAAAAGAGACTGAGGTAAGATGGCACCTTTAGGCGGGAAGGGAACCACGCATGCGTGCCTGCATTCCCAAAGGCTTTCATAGAAAGCTGGGGAAATGCTCCGCTGGGGCTTCATCGGCGCCGATGACACCCATATGTGAGGACTGACTTCCTGCTTGGTCCTGGAGAATTACACTTACCTGGTAATTGTAGTTCCTTGAGTGACGACAGTTCAGTCCTCTACCTCTGGGTTGTCAATCTCCTCCTGCAGCTTGGAGACTGGTATGTCAAATTAATGACATCACTGGATATAGCCTGCTGCACTCTGTCCTCCATCCCAGTGTGAACTATTAACAAAGCAGACTCAAAGGAGCAACAAATAAGTAGCCAACAATACTGAAACAGTGTGCAACTAAATCTATAACCTATCATCCCCGTGAACAAGGCTTTCTTACCCCCCCTTCCCTGTCACAGGGGAAGCTAACCCAACCATTTTGTCTAAAACAGACGTACCTGTAATACTCTTCAGCACACGATGCCTTCTGGATCCCTCTGAAATAATTTGGGTGTGAAGGAGGACTGAACTGTCGTCACTCAAGGAACTACAATTACCAGGTAAGTGTAATTATCATTTCCTTATCGTTCCTCCAGTTCAGTCCTCTACCTCTGGGATGTACCAGAACAGTAATCATCAGGAGGGACCCTTCCAGCCGGCCGACAACACTGCCGACCTGAAATGGGCATCCGCCGTCGCTGCTACGTCCAAACGGTAATGCTTACTAAACGTATGCAGAGACGACCAAGTCGCCACCCTACAAATTTCCCCTGGCGGCACCAAACTGTGCTCCGCCCAAGAACACGCTTGCGCCCTGGTGGAATGCGCCCGCCACACCCCGGGCACAGCTCGACCCTGGAGCAAATAGGCGGAAGCAATCGCCTCCCGGATCCAGTGGGCAATGGACGCCCTAGCCGCTGCCTCCCCTTTACGCACACCTCCGAACAAAACAAACAAATGCTCCGACCTGCGAAAAGACTCCATCACCTTCAAATACTGACGCAACACTCTCTTCACGTCTAGGACGACGGAGACTGCGATCCGAAGCGTCGCCCTCCAAAGACCCTAGGATGGGCAAGCAGACTGCTTGATTCAAATGAAAAGGAGACACCACCTTAGGTAAAAAGGACGGAACCGGGCGTAAGACCACCTTTTCCCTGGAAAAAGATAAGAAGGGTTCTTTACACAAAGCTTGCAACTCCGAAATGCGCCGTGCAGAACAAATCGCCACCAGGAACACCGTCTTTAGCGTCAAATCTTTCACCGACGCTCGATGCAATGGCTCAAAGGGCGGGAGAGCTAACGCCGCTAACACCAAATTGAGATCCCACGGTGGGATGCACACCCTCCGCATCGGCCACAACCGGGAAACGGCCTTCAGAAAGCGACTCACATCAGGGTGAGCACCTAAGGGCATTCCGTTGACCTTGCCGCGATAACAGGATAGAGCCACCAACTGAACGCGCAAGGAACTAGCTGCCAGACCTTTATCAAAGCCGTCCTGCAGAAACTCTAACACCGTAGGAATAGAAACAGTAGCCGCTCGGACTTGGCGATGGGAACACCAATACTCAAAGATACACTAGACCCGCACATACGCCAAAGATGTCGATTGTTTTCATGCTCTAAGCAAAGTTGACACGACCGCTGACGAGTAGCCCTTCTTCCTCAGCTTAGCCCTCTCAATGGCTATACCGTAAGCAAGAACCGATCCACCTGCGGCATAAAGAGCGGCCCCTGGATCAACAGATCTGCCCTCGTTGGGAGCCGACATGGGTCGCCGTCCAGGAGATGCACCAAGTCGGCGTACCATGGACGTCTCGGCCAGTCGGGCGCTACCAGGAGCACTCTTCCCGGATGAGCCCCAATCTTTTGAACCACTCGGCCTATCAACGCCCACGGAAGAAAGACATAAAAGAAGACCCTCTGATGGCCACAGATGCAACAGCGCGTCGATGCCCTCCGACATCCTTTCTCGTCTTCTGCTGAAGAACCGGCTTACCTTTGCCGACTGGAAGGTTGCCATCAGATCCATTATCGGAGTTCCCCAGCGATCTAGAATTTGTGCGAAAACATCGGGATGCAACTCCCATTCCCCTGCATCCACCTGCACTCTGCTGAGGAAGTCCTCTGTGATATTGTCCTTTCCTGCAATGTGAGCTGCCGAAATCACGGGCAACCGCTTCTCTACCTACGTTAATAACGCATCCGCTTCCATCGCGGCACTCCCTGTGCCGCCCTGCCGGTTGATGTAGGCTACCATCGCTGAGTTGTTGGAGAGCACTCGAACTGGGCGACCCACCACCAAAGCCTCGAATGCCTGAAGTGCTCGGGCCACAGCTCAAAGCTCCAGATGGTTGATCGACCATGAGGCCTCCAGGGGAGACCACAGCCCCTGTGCAAACCGGTGCTCGCAGTGGGCTCCCCAGCCCACCAAGCTGGCATCCATCAGTAGCGGGAGCCACAGTAGCTGTTCCAGCAGCATGCCCGCTGCCAGAGACGACTCGCGCAGCCACCAGTGAAGCGACTGACTTTGCGCGGACACGGGAGCCTCTTGTTCAACAAATCGTTCTGATGCGACCAACGGCGCAGAAGTGCTCTTTGCAGGGGCCGCATATGCACCCTGGCCCACGGCACCGCTTCCAACGTCGCCGCCATTGTTCCCAGCACCCGGAGATAATCCCACGCCGACGGTGCTGACACTAACAACAACTGGCGGACCAACTGCCTTAACGCTTCGGCCCTCTTGATCGGCAAAAATACTTGACCCTCTTGTGTCGAACCGCACGCCGAGGTACTCAAGAGTCTGAGAGGGTTCCAAGTGACTCTTTGTCGGGTTGACTACCCAACCGAGGCTCTGCAACAACTGCACTACTCTGGCTGTCACCTGAATACTCTCCTCCTCGGACTTGGCCCGAATCAACCAATCGTCGAGATAAGGGTGGACTAGAATGCCTTCCTTGCGCAATGCAGCCGCCGCCACCACCATGATTTTGGTGAAGGTCCGTGGCGCCGTCGCTAGACTGAAGGGCAAGGCTCAGAACTGATAGTGACCCCAAGGAAGGGCGAACCTTAGGAACCTCTGATGACCATCCCGGATAGGGATGTGCAAGTACGCTTCTGTAAGATCCAGCGACGTCAAGTACTCTCCCTGACGCACCGCCACGATGACGGACCGCAAAGTCTCCATTCTGAAATGCGGGACCCGCAGACAGCGACTTACGGCCTTCAGGTCTAGGATAGGCCGCAATGTTCCGCCCTTCTTTGGCACCACGAAATATATAGAATACCGACCCATGCCGCATTCGGCCTCCAGCACTTCTACAACTTCCCCCAACTGCAGCAGTCTGTCCAAAGTGCCGTGAACCGCCGCGGTCTTTCTTGGGACCCCTGCAAGGCGAAATCACGAAGGAATCCCTAACGGGTCACGCCAACTCCAGCGCGTAGCCCTGTTGAATGATCTCTACCACCCACTGATCGGATGTGATGTGGGTCCAAGCAGAAAGAAATTCCCGGAGCCGACCGCCAATGGGAGGCCCTTCTGCCAGGACCCGCCTCGCTTCATTGCGACTTACGGGTTGTGGAAGCGGAGGTTGAGGAGAAGCCTCTATTAGCCCCCCCGAAACCAGCAAAACCCCTGGGCACAAGGCGCAAACCGGCCCCTTTGGAAACTGCTGAACCTTGTTGAACGAAACCTGCGAAAATCCCGAAACTGACCCCGAAAGCCTGGAGCTGACTTTCCTAGTTTCGGCTTATCCTCTGGCAGTCTACCTGCCTTGGATTCACCCAGGTCTTTCACCAACTTCTCCAGATCTTCACCAAATAGCAAACCACCCTTAAAAGGAAGCTTGCTAAGCCGTGACTTAGAAGGACCGTCCGCCGCCCAATTACGTAACCACACTGAACGACGGGCAGCCACCACAGACACCGTGCTATTAGCCAGCACCCATATCAAATCATAATGTACATCCGCCAAGTATGCCGCTCCGGATTACAGACGATCCAGCTCCTTCAACTCCTCGAGGTCCAGGACCCATCTCAAACACGCTCTGGCCACCCACGCTCCACAAATGGAGGCTTGTAGCGAAAGAGAATCCGCTTCAAAGGTCTGCTTCAGCAAACCGTCCACCTTACGGTCCTGTGCATCTTTCAGGGCAGCGCTCCCTTCTACCGGGATAGTGGTCTTCTTTGTAACCGCCGACACCACCGCGTCCACCCGCGGGGCTCGGAATCTCTTTACCCTTATCGGCCAGCGGATAAAGTCTATTCATGGTCCGTATGCCTCGTAGGCCTGCCTCCAGCCTATCCCACTCTTCCTGTATCATCTTGTCGACCACTCTGTGCACCGGAAACACCACCTGTGTCTGTCGTACCGCTTGAATGACGGGATCCTCAACCTCGTCCTCCACCGCTGTTGGCGTAGCCAGATTCAACATCTGCAATGTCTCCAAGATCAGAGCCGCCAGCTCCTCCCTGCGGAAGACCCTAATAATCTTAGCCTGATCCTCGGGTTCCGGGATCTCTCCCTCCTCCAAATCCTGCGAACCCTCTTCCTGATCCCATTCTGGATCCTGGACCTCAGGCCACTTGTCTTCCACTGAAGGCAGATCCTTCATTCTAGCCCGCTTAGGTGCTGGAGGCTCCTTGCCTATTCCGCCAGTCGCCTCCAGCTGCTGGACAGCCCCTGTCAGGACCCCGGTATCTGGACGCTTACCCTGGCGCCGCAGACAAAAGGCCTGATGCATTAGTAGAATAAAATCTGGGGAGAAATCCGCGAGGCCCGGCGTCTGCTCCGCCAGCAGAGTCCCAGAGGGCCCCGCTAGCTCCTCCAACTGTGGCCCTTGTGCCGGTGACCGCGGGGAGGCTGTCTTCGCCGCTCCCTGCGCCTCTGGGGTCTCCTTGATGTCCATCTGCTGTTCCACGGCGGACAAGAGGGATGCACAGCCCCGGCACACCCCTGTATCGGCCACTGCTCCCCTCCGAGAGCCACACACAATACACTGTGGCCTTGCCGCCATAAATCAACCAGCCGCTGCCCCCGAGGCTCACCTGGGCTGTCTGAAATAAGCACTTTTTTTTTTGTGTGTGTTAAACACCAAAGCAAACTATGCAAGTGAGATCTGTTGCACAGTCTGCCCCCCCGGGGCAAAAGGTATCCTCAGAGAGACTGCGACCACCACAAGCTACAAACCAAGTCCCTAAGGTCAAGACAGGGAAGATAATAAAATAAAGCAAGAAAATAAAATCAATAAAAGAAAAGAAAAAACTACCGCTGCCCTAAATGAGCTCCCCCCGACTTACCCGGCAACGGGCTTGAAGGCTCCCTGACACACGCAGCTTCTCCGCGGCAGCTAAAATGGCCGCCGGAGAGCCGAGCCGCAGAAAAAAGGGTGCAAAAACGGGCCGCAGACGACTGGCGTCTCGTCAGGCTAAGCTCCCGCTGACAACTGCAGCCTGTCCCGGTAAACCGCTTACCGGGCAGGACTGAAGCTCCGCTGCTGAAATGACACCATGGGGAGAAGAGAATTGCGGCTCCGGAGCAGCGCTGATCTGACCGGCGGTAACCCCTTAAGCGTCTGCAAGCCAGTCGCCGGCACTTACATCACCAGAAGGGCTCTCCTCCGTAAAGTCAGGGGGGAGAGAACCTCTGGGCCACCCCAGGGGGAACCAAGCTTGACGTCCTGAGCGAGACCCCCTTGAATAAATGAACAATCGGGGCAGACAGGGAGCAAGAAAGCCGGGAGTGTCTCTTTCTATTTTTTTTTTTAAAGGAAGAGTCCAAAATATAAAAACTAATTAAAACCTCTAACCAGCTCACTAATCTACTAGCTCCTTATTAGTTTCTCCAGAGAGCCCTTTCCTAGGGCTCGTCAAGTCCTCCTGCTGCATGGAGACTGGTCACACTGGGATGGAGGACAGAGTGCAGCAGGCTATATCCAGTGATGTCATCAATTTGACATACCAGTCTCCAAGCTGTAGGAGGAGATTGACAACCCAGAGGTAGAGGACTGAACTGGAGGAACGATAAGGAACAAGTCCTTTACTTGGCTTTCCAAATTAAAACGTAAAGTAGCCTTACAGAATAGCGATCTGAGAAGTAGGGAAGCCAGGATTCAAATCACACCGATACTCCTTTTAGCCTTGGCCAAGTCACTTAATCCTCTGACTCAGACAGAGAAATGTACCTGAATGCAACTTACCTTGAACTACCAGTGAAAAGAGATGGGAGAAAGTAATTTTTTAAAAGGTAGTAGCTATTACAAAATCGACTGTTCTCACTTTGTGATAAATTAGGCTACACAGATTTCTAGTAAAATAAATATAATTTCTTTGACACATAGGTACTGAACAGCATGAATCACCAAGGCTAATTCAAGCTTTTGTAAAAAGGTCAAAGCGTCTACAAACAGAGTTATGGCACCAAATATAATTCACTCCTCAACGCCTATGCAAAATTTGTCTGTTGACTGGAAACACAGTATGTTCACCACAGAAAACCTAACTCCTCCCATAACTTTGAAATGCATGAAATTGCCTGAAAACAAGAGGCCTGGTTTGTAAAATATTCTTTCCAAAGAGTAAAACATTGTATAAGTTGGGCTTAAATGAACAGACTATCAAAAGTTCTTCTGCTTGCTCTCCAGCTACCCAGCCTCAGATATCAGAATGCATCAGCCCTAATTGTTTTCCTGAGCATGAATCAGAGTACCTCTCTATACAAAACACAAACAGAACAAACAGAACTTGCACTAAAACAGTCTCTGAAAGTCAACCAAGACTGTAGAAACCAGAAAGAACCATATTTTTGAACAGAATGTTTCCTCTTTTCCCCATCTTCCATCTCAGGTTGTCATGAAGTAGTATCCTTGCACCATCTGCCAAGAGATGGCATCAATTGCACACCAGAGGTAGCCACACCTAGATAGGTATCAATCTCAGAGTTGCAATTACTAGAGAGCACATTAAGATTCTGCCATAGATTTTAATAAAAAGTGCCATAACATAAGTTAGTAAATGACAGCAAGTTATAACAAATAAGCAAAGCACACACTATTGGGATACTGCAGTTTAAACCTCTTAAAGCAAGATAACATTCTTAAGTAAACATTATCTCCCTTTCGAAGATAAGGGAGTCCTTGAACACTTGAAAAATTCTATTCTTTGTAAATGCTACTATTGATTTTTAGTGTTTTTGACTGTTGACTTGTTCACCAATATCCATCATGCATCTATAGAAGGTAGATTTGGTTCTGGGTTAATTTTCATAGAACTTCTGTGTACAAATCTGATATATCTACAAAATAAATTGGGTATTCCAAATATATTACTCAAGACCTCACAATACAATCTTTGAAAATAATCATTTAAAAATATTTAAAATAAAAAGGAGAAAAGGGACCTCAATAATACGCATCTTTTGTATGCTAGGCTTTTTCACAAGCATCCAGAAAAACTCCTTTTATGGAAAAAAATTAATGGTGAGAATAAATTTAGAGTTATTTTACTGTCTACTTACTTTTAAAATCATTATTTTCAACATTTTTATTTTTTTCCCATAAAAGGAGTTTTTTCTGGATCAGTGATGTTTGTGAAAAAGCCTAGCATACGAAAGATGTGTATTATTGATTGAGGAACAAAAAGAAAAAAAAAAAAAAGGAGAAAAAGGTCTTCAGTTTATTTAAATTAATTTTTAAAATGACCGATTATTTCCAAAGATTGTATTGTGAGAATCTGATATATGACAATTATTTAGTAACATTCTGCTTTTACATCAAAATATTTCACATTTTTATTTGTAAATATTAAAAACTGAAAATAAAGTTCCAACAGCTC
The DNA here is from genome assembly GCA_033557465.1 of Ichthyophis bannanicus. Lineage (NCBI taxonomy): Eukaryota > Metazoa > Chordata > Amphibia > Gymnophiona > Ichthyophiidae > Ichthyophis > Ichthyophis bannanicus. Next base: position 107,638,799 of record CM066049.1, on the reverse strand, counting down.
CACTATTAATTTTGAAATCAGGTTAAACAGTAATTCTCAAATCTCTCTTATAGACCCTTCAATCAGATTTTCATGATATCTACAATGACAATGCATGGCATTAACCTGCATACATTGGAGACTTGGTATGTGCAAATAAATACCATGCATAGTCATTGTAAATATCCTGAAAATCTAACTTGCTGTGGGGTTACAAGGACAGATTTGGGAACCAACCGCATAAAAGAGAATGTAAATCACGCTTACTGTGGATTCAAAGCAGCACTAAATCCTATTAAGGAAGTACCTTATTAACAATAACCTATGAAATGTATAAATCATCAAGAATTCTGGCATCACCACATAATTATAGCAAATGTATTTAAAGAATTTATAGTATTTATTAGCAATGCTAAAGATGAATGAATCATACTTTCAACTTACGAAATTGATTTCTGTCACACCTAGGTATGACTGTAAAAAGTAAATATAATTTATAGACTACACCATTAACACCTTAAGACATCAGAAGGCAAAGAACATTCCACTGCCTGCTTTATGACATCATTTTGGTTAATGAACTAAAGTAGCCTTTATCCATAAAAATTCATTAACTCCCCCTAGTAAAAGTGAAAATTTAAAAGCATCTGTAAATAGGCAATTCAGTGAATCTCTGATATCTGAAAGATTTATAGGTCAAACTCACATTTTCACACATACAGCTAAAGTTACTAACATCTGATACTGCTAAATCAAATTATTTTATCACGGATCCAATTTTATTAGCAATGATGTTCCATTGTATAACATGCATCAATGACATTAGCGCATATTAGTAACTCTAGCTGATAGTGTTTTGTATTAAAATTTCCTGAGCTTTAACTGTCTCACAGGATGTGTTTTGCCTAACACTAGCATCAAACAAATTAGGAGATGTTATAAGTCCAGTTGATCTCTGTTCTGAATCGACAAAAAACAAACAACCAACCACCTGGATTTCTGCAGTCTATTTTCACCTGAAGGAGGGAGAAAAAGCTATTTTTAACCAAGATCCATAAATTATATAGCACACTTGGTCAGCAATCTCTCTCCATACCACAATGAATATGCATGAAAGATTTGCATTTGCTGCCTCCATTGTATGCAATTGAGGTTACCCTGAAAACCTAACTGGCCAGGTGTGTCCTAAGGATTAGGTTGAGAACCCCTGTGGTAGATTAATGAAAGTAGTTTTTATTTTTAATTGCAACTCCCCTTTTTCCTATACCATTATTTTGTTTGCTAAATAGACAAAAACTACTTTAAGCACCTATTTTTATTTATTTATTTACATTCTCTTATATACCGCACTATTCTGCATCAGTGCGGTTTACATTGAACAAACTGAAATTACATTGAACAGGGCATTATAACTTGGAGATAACCCTGCATAGCCCATGTTCCCTGTAAAATAGTTAAGTGGCTTGCCCAAGACCACAAGGAGCACCTGTGGGACTAGAAACCCCAGTCCTTCCGGCCCAAGGTTGCTGTCCTCTAGTGGGATTTGAACCCCCGACCTTCCAGCCTGAAGTACCTTGCCCCAACCACTAGGCCACTCCTCCACTCCACTCCATTTCCTAGTTCAAGCAGATTCAAAAAGCAATGTATACAGCTAGCCTGATGCAGCAAGCTGTGTAGAAGCAGTGTGCAGTGGGCATGCAAAATGCTAAAATGTAACCATCCAATTGTGCAGTCTAAATGTTGTTAAATACCCTCATGTTAAATGTAACCCTCCAATTGTGATGTAACCACTTTGATTGTAGGATAAGGTGGTATACAAATCTATCTAAATAAATAAAATGCTGCATATTAGCTTGCTTATATTAAAAAAAAAACTGCACTAAAATCCACAGCAGGGTTTTTTTTACTCTTTTTGTAGCACTGAATTTTTATACCAGCTTGAACTACTTCACCTCAGATGATCCATCAATCCCTGGTGGCTCAAGATAACCTAATTCCCCCCTCCCCCAACAAAACAAGTAATCTTTCACAGCCTTAGTGAGCTCTGACACCCCCACCCCCAAAAGCTATAGTTGGCCTCAACACCCCCCCCCCCCATAAGCCAGGCTTCCATTCCCCTCCTGCACACCTCCGACATAGGGAAGCAGAAGCATAGCCCGTACGCTTCACACCCAACCTACCACCCTAGGCAGAAACTCCATGCCACCCCCCAACCCCCCGCCATCCATCTTCTTGCCTGGGGGAGGGGAGTGGCACAGCAATTCCTCCGCTGAGTCGGACCTTAAAGTTTCCGCACTGGTGCGCTCACAGCCTGCTGCTTCTGCCACCTTCCAATGCAACTTCCTGTTGATGGGGAGCAAGAGAAGCAGGCCGTAAGCGTACCAATATGGTCACTTTAAAGCCCGATGAAGCGGAGGCATTGCCATGCCACCCCCTCCCCCAGGGGGTAAAATGGAGGTGGGTGGGTGAGGCTGCATGGCAGCACTGAATTGCCATTTTGCGGGGGGAGGGGGGGCACTCTGATGCCTGATGACCCTGGACCATGCCTGCACCATAGGGCAAGTACCATGGAGGCAGGAGCATATGGGCTACTCTCCTGCCTAACATTGTTGGATGTACCTGGGGAGTGGGGGTGGAGGGCCAGCCTCGTCCATTTTGGGGGTTCCAGGGTTGGGTTGTTGGTAACCACAAAAGCCACCAATATTTTTTTGGGTGAGGGTGAGGGAAAAAAAAAAAAAAAAAAAAAAGAGGAGACTGGCCATTTCTCATTTTTTTTATCTTCCTTCTTGTCAGTGCGAGAACCAAGCCCCACTCATGCACTGACAGCAAGGGAGATGTTTACAAGCATGCCAACACATGTGCCCAGGTGCCAAACATAATGCAGACGTTTTGCTCATATGATATTTGCATGCTATTTTCTTACAGCAATTCTGAACAAAACGTCTGCATTAAATGTGTGGGCTTTAGCACAGGATTTTTCCATATGTATAAACAGAATGAGCTGCCTGACTGAAGACCAAACACAATTTAGGACAACGATCCAGAGGGTCGCCATGAGTCGACACCGAGTCAACATCACTTAACAACAACATAAACAGAAAGTACACACCTGCAAATGCAATGTGTGCCTTTGCGTCAGTGCTAACTCCTGGGTTTTCTTGAAAGCATGACCGGAAGTAGATTGCCAGGCCTGTCTTCCAAGGCAATGGAGGGTTAAGTGACTTGCCCAAGGCCACAAGGAGTGCCAGTAGGAATCAAACCCTGGTCTTTTGGTTACCAAGGCAGTGCTGTAACTACTAAGCTACTCCACACCTATAGAGACATTTCAAATGACAAGAAGTTATATAAGTCAAACCCATCCCACCTCCTTTCATAATGTGTTATTAAATAAGGGCAGTCTCACATTCTGCACCTTTGGAAAACCTCCACAGCAGGCTGGAAAGCAGAGTAGATAAAACTACTTCTTGAAAGAATGCAGATGTCTTATTACATACTGAAAGCAAGATAAAGTTAATGCAAGTGAACTTTTAGACCCTGCCAAACTTGCAACACAATGACCTTAAAGGATAAGGGCAAACCAGTAGTTAAACTAGAATGGTTGCTCAATCCGGAGAAACAGGACTTTAGAAAAGAATACAAATGTTCTAAGCATTTAGACTTTTTTTAGGGGCTTATTTTGGAAAAAAAAAGGGGTTGAATTTAAATAACTATATTTTCTCATCTTATATCCATATTTTTCTCCCCTTAAATATAACAACGAAAAACAAAAGTCATAAGGGTCAAGAAAGTCCATAAGCAATGAAGAACAACTGGGGTTTAATAATGAATTAACTTAGCAAACTGATTTGTATACCACTTTTCATTCTACATGCAATTTTGGCATTTGACACAGCACATATTTTAAAATAAGGTAAATACCGTCAAAACAATCTTTAATACCGTTTGCTGACATCTAGTTTAAATTATGTAATAGCAAACTGATACCAAAATCTCATATTGGCAACAAGAGGCAAGCCAAAAAGGACAGAAAAAAAAAGGTGAATGACCCCTGGCTCCTACAGGTTAAGCTTGAGCATCGTTATCACCTAACGCAGGGTCCAGGAGGGCTGCAAACCAGTCGGGTTTTCAGGATGTCCCTAACGAATATGATTGAGATAAATTTGAATATAATAATATCTCAATCATATTCCTTAGGGACATCCTGAAAACCTGACTGGTTTGCGGCTCCCCACCCCCGGATCGGAATTAGAGACTCCGACCTGACGAATAATACCAGCTAATTTAAAATTTAATTGCATGCTGTCAAAACTCTGAAAACAATCATAACACGGAAATTACAATAACAAATGTTTATGCACAGTCTAATCTCGCCATGTCAACATCTCAATTCAGCTCAAATAAGAGATGGATGTAGAGCTGCAGAGTTCACAAGTATATTTCAGGGGGGAAACAAATTCTACACAAACCTCTCGGTTGCGTTCCCAAAGAGGAGCAACTTAACGCACGGAACAGGTGAGCCGCGGGGAAGTGGCACGCGCGGTTGCGGCGGCGGCGGCTGCTGCTAGGGGAGGGGGGAGCGGATAAAGTGCGCGTGGCGCGGTTCTTTACCCCCCCCCCCCCCGATTCTCGTGCGCGGAACAGAAGGTTCGGGAAACGTTGGCGCGGCGCGGACTCTGCGAGGAAAGTGGCTGCGGCTCTCCCAGCTCGCCACTCTACCTCCGCCCGCCGCACGTACACGGGTGACCCCGGTTCTCCCAAAGACAGCGAGCTGAGTCCGGTAACGGTGCCTTCTTTTTACAAGTCTTTCTATCCTGACAGGGCGCCTGTTCCCCTCCCTTCGCCCCGGCTGGCCGACTCCCGACTCCCTCTGCGTACCTTGCTTTTCACCTCTACCGCGGCCAGAGACCTGCTGCTCGAAGCCCTGTGGCTCTTATTCATTGTTCAAGCCGGCCGGTGGGGCCTGTCCGCAGGGCTGCCCCCGCCTCTCTTCCGCCGGGTGAGGGTACAGGACTAGGGGGCACTTGAGAGCCGCAACTCTGCGTCGATCAACCTTTACCTCTGACGCGCCGTGGAAACTGGAGCGCGGCAACTCCTGCCTGACAACAACCTGCTCGCCTCCGCCCCCTTTTTTTTTTTTTAATAGACTTTATTTATTGCAAGCTTCAGACAACCGCAGAAGGAGACTCCAAGACAGTTAAGGTAGCCAAGGAAAGTGCCCGCTGAAGAGTAAATCTGACTTTCGGGATTACAAAAAAAAGTTTCAAAGGAGGTAGTGATGAACTGATTTTAATTTGCAGGAGGCGCTCCGCATCCTTTCTCCAAAGTGGTCGTTAGGGATCTGCCAGGTACCTCCTAGAGACCCTGAAAGTATGTTATTGAAATTTTGATTGCTGTCCAAGCAGGTGGCCCATTCTGATATTTTCCAGGATAGTCTTGCTTCTAGGCTTAAAAATAAGTATCTTAAATTTAAAAATTTAAACGATCATCCAGCATCACAAATAAACGAAAAACTGAATTGTGGCCTCGTGGTAAGAGCGGCGCCCGTTCCCAAACTGTGGGCTGTTGTGATTCCAAATGTGATCGGTTTGTGTAGGAACAGCCTGCTCTAACTTGGCCTATTTTTCTTTTCTTTTCTTTTCTTAGTAGTATTTAGCTCACGCTTTCCAAGAGTAGCTCAAGGCGAATTACATCAACTACAGTAGTTATTTCCCTATACTCGAAGAGCTTATAATCTCAGGGCCTCTTCTACTAATACTTAGCCCGAGCTATCCGACACACTGCCCATAGGAATAAAACTGGCCATGCAGCAGATAGCTTGAGTGTTAGTAAAAGAGGTCCCAAGTTTGTACCCGAGACAGTGGAAGATTGCCACAAGGAATACGGGTGAGAGCTGGACCCTGGTCGTTCTGGTCCCAGGTTGCTGTCCTAACTACTAGGCTACTCCTACACTCCAATGTGTACTACAGGGAAAGAGGGGTCTGTATAAACAGTTTTAACCAACTCTAGAGTCTGTCACCTTTCACCTTCATCCTATGACCCCTTGTTCCAGAACTTTCTTTCAAATGAAAGAGGCTCACCTATGTGCATTTATACCATGGAGGAATTTAAATGGCTGTCATATTTCCGCTCTCCTGCTTTTCCTCACCAGTATACATACTGAGGTCTTTAAGTCTATCCCTATATGCTTTATGATGACCACTGTCAATTTTAGTAGCAGCCCACTGGACTGACTCCATCCTGTTTATAGTCTTGTGAAGCTGCAGTTTCCAGAATTATTCACTGTGCTCTAAATGAGGTCTCATCAGAGACTTATGCAGAAACAAGCTAGGGTTGAAATATTCCTCCCATTGCACTCAGGCACTCATTTTTTCTCCTTTTACCTCTGATACTCATTTCATAATTTAAGCTGAATACTTATCACTATGTGCATTTGAAGCCCAGAAATTGCACAGGGTGGCTACTTTTGGAGGCAAGAACCAGGGGAGTAAGCATATTCTTCATGGACAAATAGAATATAATAAGCCACAAAAAATAGTGTGTCATTGTTGACAGCGCCTGATCCGACCCACTCTTTCAGAGCTTAGAAAGTTCTAGAAAACTCTCTGGCATGTGCAAGTGCTCCCTCCTGTGTGGCAGTTTGTCCTCCCCCCCCCCCCCCCTCATTCTTCATCCACTGGCTGCTTTCAGTAAATTTTCACTTCTCTTCAAATAACTAATATAAATTTGAACATGTCACTATCTCCCTCCATTTTTAACCTCTACCCCTATCTGCACTAATGAGAGCACTTCTTCCTCTGGGTAATATGTAATACAGCTTGAAAAGAATGCCACCTGATTCCAGAGCTACTGCTCTTATTCAATATAAGGGCTATGCTGATTCTCGAAGCCATTCTCCTACTGGCACTAGGCAGTGCATTCAAGGGCCCTTAATGCAAGGACCACCACTCTGAGTGTCAAATACATCTGTGCGAAAAACAAAAGAAACCCCAAAAAGCAACAATTTCAGAAATTCAGACCCCTGAATATGAGTACCTTTAGATACCATGCTGAACTTTCAAGAATTCCTCTCTTGCAGCTCAATCGGTCAGTTTTTCCTTTCCCCACTGTGGGAGCCTTAATTTCTCCACACTGCCACTGTTAAGAGTTCTGAAGGAGGTACAGGAGATCTATTGGTGCTGGAAGATGGTACTGCCCTGGCTATGCTTGGGCCAGCGGGGATTTTTTCACGTTTGTCTGTACTGTAAGATTGCATTCGCTAGGTAGGGCCAGTCTCTCGTGGCCACAGATGTCTTTAGGGGAGCTGCAGTGGGTGAGATTGGGGTTCCTGGCAGCCCCTCTGGCATTTGAGTGGCATGCATGATGTGCCCCAGTGATAGAGAAGCATGCTGTTGTGCACTTGCAGGTTTAGCAGTTTGTCCATGCTGTCATGAGGAGGACCAGTTTCCCTCACTAGCTGTGTTCATTGAATGTGGTGTCAAGAAAAAAATAAATACATAAATAAAAACAAGCACAAATGGATCAAAGTGCTGGGATCTGGTTTCAGTATAATCTTTGTGTCCACTCATGCTGGCATCATCCAGACCTAAGTAATTCACATAAAGACTCAGCAGATTTGAAAATGTACCTCTGAGTATTCCAGTTTTGTTTCTTTGTCTCACTGCTTAGTGCGATTAATTGCAAGTATTAATTCTCCTGTTGACTGGGAGAGAATTTGGCAAAGTTGCTCCAGTATGAACACCGGGTAAGCACAACTAGGGGAATTCAGTTAAGTTTTTCCCTGCTCTTGGATTGCATGGACCTGGGATTTATACCCATTGCTGTGCTCATGCATATTTGTTAAATGGATCCCTTACTCCTGTTTGTTGTAAAATTCTTAGTTATGTTAATTGTAAACCTCTTTGACTTTATAATAAATTGGTGTAGAAAAGGTGTAAAACAAATAAAATCCTCCCCACTCACAAAGAATATCCTTTTTTGAATACAAATTCTACTTTAAAAACAAAACAAAACATGAGTGCCCTGACTGGGGTTATAAGGGGACACAGAATAATACCCAAACCTTTCCAAATATCTTGGTTGATTCTTTAGTCACAGCTATGCTACCACAAAGCTGGCTAAAATTTGTTTATTGTTCCCATTAGTTACCTCACAGGGACTCCCTCATATTCATGTTCATATACATGCCAGTACCATCATCTATTCCAATTTTAAGGATTAAAATACTCCACTCCTTGGCATGGCTACTGCTAATCAACCTTCAACAAAAGGAAATATTCTGATAAAACAAAAGGAGTCAGACTGCACTCTAGCACAGGGGTCTCAAACACGCGGCCCGCGGGCCGCATGCGGCCCGCGAGAGAAGGTTGTGCGGCCCGCGACGGAGGGAAATAAAAAAAGCCTTGCTTCTGCCGTTGCCGCCGTGGCAGCGGCAGAATCGACTGTCAATTTTTTTTTTTAAACGGGCTTCTGCTGCTCAAGCAGCAAAATCAGCTGTGCTGCGGTACCTTCCTCTCTGCCCGGAGATCCTTCATTGTGCTCCATCAGCGTGTGCTTTTCAAGCCGCGAAGAGAGTATTCCCCTCTCGCGAGGCTTGACAAGTGAATAGGCTTAAGCCGCGCGAGAGGGAAATACTCTCTTCGCGGCTTAAGAAGCACACGCTGATGAAGCACAATGAGGGATCTCCGGGCAGAGAGGAAGGGGCCGCGGGACAGCTGATTTTCTGCTGCAGCAGCAGCAGCAGCAGAAGAAGCCAGGTGTTTTTTTTATTTACCCGGGGGGGGGGGGTAGGACTGGAAATGGGCGATTGGCAGGGAGGGTTGTAGGACTGGAAATGGGCTTTTGGCTGGGGGGGGTAGGACTGGAAATGGGCTATTGGCAGGGGGGGGGTGTAGGACTGGAAATGGGCTATTGGCAGGGGGGGGGTAGGACTGGAAATGGGCTATTGGCAGGGGGGGGGTGTAGGACTGGAAATGGGCTATTGGCAGGGGGGGGGTAGGACTGGAAATGGGCTATTGGCAGGGGGGGGTAGGACTGGAAATGGGCTATTGGCAGGGGGGGTTATGACTGGAAATGGGCTATTGGCAGGGGGGGGTTATGACTGGAAATGGGCTATTGGCAGGGGGGGCTAGGATTGGAAATGGGCTGATGCAGGGACTAGAAGGGAGCGTATGCTGGGTGGGGCTGGAACTAGAAGGGAGCTGATGTTGGGGGAGGATTAGAATGGGATGGAGCTGGGAAAGTGAAATGGAGAGGGGAAAAATATTTTGTCTGGGAGAGAAGACAAATCTACAATTGGCCAGGTATTGGGAGAGTAAGTGGGGATTGAGGATGGAGGGGTAAAATTTGAGTGGATGAAATAGGAATGAGGAAAGAGAAAAAGGAGAAAGATTAGTATGTTAAAGCAGATGTAGAGAGAGAATGGAAAAAAAACTAGGAGAGAAGAAAGGGCAAATGGACAGCAGACGATGGAGAGTTAGCAGAAGACATGAAGAAACCAGAAGAAAGTGGCTGGAACAATTGCAACTGAAAAAAAATGCACAAAAGGTAGAAAAATATCTCTTTATTTTGAATTTATTAACTGGAATATGTCAGCTCTGGGAAATGTGCATCATTAATGTTTGCGCTTTGTTTAGTACAAGAGGAAATTAATTTATAGTTTTATTTCTACAGTGTTGTTGTACATTCCAAGTTTGGCTTTTGGGGTTCCCAGTTTAATTATTGTCTTCCTGTTTCTAAATCTTTTAGTCTTTCTTTATCCATGCACTCATTAAAGAGGCATGTTTACTAAAAGTTAGTGCATGGTAACATTATGCAAATATTTATGCAAATGAGGCCCCTTATGCAAATGAGGCCCCGCGTCTTATGCGGCCCCCGGGTTACTTTACAAGTCCTCATTCGGCCCTCAAAGCAATTTGAGTTTGAGACCCCTGCTCTAGCATCTCAGATTAAATAACTTCAATTTTCACCAAAGGAGTCAACTTAATACAATTAAAAATGTCTTAACTAGAGAGATATACATATTTTCACTCATCAGACTGAAGCTTCTTTATCTTGAAAGTTGCAGTCAGGCTAATGTAGCCCAATGTAGATAGCTCAACTTGTACATATTGCACCCCAAATCAAGATTAACCTATACACACACACTCATGAACACTACCTTCACAACCACTGCATGCCGACACCCGCACTACCCTGCTTGATTGGTTTGCAGTGAAACCCGCTTTGATTCAAGGATAAAGCGGGATACAAATACTTTTAAATAAATAAATATGCTAGGTTGCTTTAAAGGAGCATGTATCTATATATATGATACTGAATTAATAAACTACTAAAAAAAACCCCTATGGAAAGCACCTTATTCTTGCTTGGGCCTTCTAGGGGTGGAGTAGAGTGGAATTTCATTTGAAACCTTATCTTCAGAATGCTCTCATTATCTACATGCCTAATGATTGAATTGCCAATTTTAACTGCCTTTGTAACCTTTCACTTATGGGCACATGACCTCGGAGACACCACCTTGGTGTGAGAGGGTATTACATCGCCTGGAGGACAGATACTAGCTACAGGATCACTTCCTGCCACATCAAGATGATGCTCTCCTTTTACGTGACCTCTCTTCTGCATGGTAGCAGAGAGGCGACCAGCCTGGAGGCGAGACATCTCTACTATGTACCTGAAGGTCTTGTCTATATACACCTGTCTACCTCAGCTTCTTCAAGTCTGCTACTCTAGCCTTTGGAGATTGGACTCATTCCCTGAGAGCAAGGAGCTCTTTGCACCTGTTGCACACATGAGACGTTAAGCAACTGGAAGATAATCATACATGAAACACAGTACAAAAGATTAGATAGCCCCCATCTCACTACTGGACTGCTGTCTGCATCTTAGTTTTAATGATTTATTTAGCTATTTAAAGTTGTACAGTTATTTAAGGTTGCTAGGGGAATAGGGATACGTCAATCAATACAAATATACCTAATAAGTTTATGGGACTTAATGTTCATCTCGAGTTGAATTGCAAGGAGTTAATCTATCCCTAAGGCCTAATAACTTGCTGATGAAGATAACTGGTTAAACCTGGAAGTGGATAAGAGACCTCATTTCCCTTAACTTGTTTAAGAGCTTATAAATCAAAGATTGTGCCAGGAATGGGTAGGAGCTGGGCTAGGTAGGTGGGAAATAAATACTAACTGAAAGTTAGCTTGTTTACAGTGTGTCCTAACTGACTTAGTAAAACACAGAATATTAAAATAGATATGGATTTTTTTTCAGCGTATGCCCAAAGAATTCCCTTTTTTCCAAAGTTTTGAGAATTTCCCAGCAGGTAAATATTTATTTAAAAGCATTTATATTCCGCAGTACATCCTAGGTGGATAATATAAAACATACATAAAAATTATGACAAAAATAGTAACAAATATAACATACTCATGCCTGAAGAACTCCTAAGCCTGCTAGCTTATCAATATTTAAGAAAAGCAAAAAAGTCTGCATAGAAAACTAAGTCACGCAGATAGATGAAAAGGCCTGCTGAAATAAGTGTGCCTTCAGATTTTTCTGAAACGCCAGTATGTCCAAAATGCAATACAGTTCTGCAGGCAAAGAATTCCAGATATATGGAACAGCCATAGAAAAAATTATATTGTGAAACACTTGAAAATGGATCTGCTGGAAAGATGGAACATCTAACAGCAATGTGTCTTGCGAGCGTAGAGCACGAGGAGGGCAATAAACCTATAAAAGAACTGATAAACTGAGTGGCACTTGGTGAAGAAATTTAAATACCAGCATAATGACCTTGTATAGAATTCAAAATTTCATTTGGTAGTAAATGTAATTTATATAAGTCGGAGGAAATATGTTCAAACAGTCTACTATTAGCGAGAAGAGGTGCTGCAGCACCTTATAAGTGCAGAAGCAAGTTTTAGGAAATGTAGAGCAGAAAGAAAAGAGGAAGTAGAGAAACATGAGGAAAAAGAACATGGTGAGAAATGACACAATGGAGAAAGAGCAGGGGAAAGTTAGGCCCAGATTTAGATGTAGGCAACTACCTAGGGTTGCAGACTTTGAAGGAACCAAACACAGGTCAAAGAGGAGCCTGCTTCTGCTTACTTCAGGGCCATGTTCATGTGCTGCTTCAATGGAGCACCACTGTGACAACTTTCTGCTCATCTGGCTTTCTGATGTTTGGGATCTCCGACAGTCCCCTCTCCCCCACTCTCTGGGATCCTCTTCTGGTCTTGCCTATGGACACCAAAATATTAAATCCAGTCCTGGGGAAGAGGAGGAAGAAAAGGATGTGGCAAAGGAGTAAGGGAGGGAGAGTGTCAGAGGGAAAGAATTTAGGAACGAGGAGAGGAAGAAGGAACCCTGGAGTTGAATGACCTCTGTAGCTGAATAGAAATTACTTTTTGGAATGGCAACTGAATCTCTGTATCAATTGTTGGGGTCAGGGGGAGAGTTTGAACTGGAGGAAAAAGCATGCAATGAGAACAAAAAAACTGGAGACATAGGCAGTGGATAAGGGAAGGAGTGGGTGAAAGGAGGGAGCAAGGGAATAATGTGTGTGCGGGGGGGGGGGGGTGCATCAGCCATTTGCTATATGTCCTTTGGAAGTGGTTACTGTGAACAATAATTGGGAACAACTGCTCTTCAGGCTTTAGGGTTTTGCTTGGGGGTAATGTTACCAAATGGATATGACAGACGTGAACCTCATTCCTAGGCTAGAGTATGTTAGAAATTCTCAGTCCCTCTGATGCCCTGCTACTGCTCACTTCAACACATGCATTGCTCCAAAGAGCTTCTTTATGGAGTTAATAGGATGTAATATACACAGGCTAGGTGTGCTTGGTATTGTTTTTACTAAGGCGATGGACACCAATAAAACTGGGGCCATTTTTTTTTCTTTACCCCACATTTTTCTGCATTTGTTAGTACTTGTATGCTCTTCTTTCTTGACACATTGCAAAATAGTCACTTGGCAGTGACACTTCTATTAGCAGGGCTGTTCTTGTGCTTTCCTTCTTTACAACAATGTTGGGTTCTCTTGAACCAAACTCTTGTGGGAATAGGAATGTCCCAGGTCATGATCCCAGTATTTTTTCTGGCACAGCTTCCAGTGAATGAGGTATGCTACCTTTATGCCTTTCTTTGCTCAGTATTTATTAATTAGGTGATAATCTTAAAACATGGCATGTTGTCAAAACTTTGAAAATAATCAAAATGCTGTTTTACAATAATATACATCTTAATGCAGATTGATAACATCAAAACCTCAGCTCATTTTAAGTGTGAGTTTTGCAGCTTAACATCAATTTCACAAATATATTTTGTTAAAGCAGAAGCAGCAGCAACAATAATGTAACATAAATAAACAAACCTAAACACAGATACTGACAGACTTCTTGGTTGAGTTCATGAAAGGACAGAAACCTGCACACAACACAGGTGAGCAGTGGCATGTGCTGGCATCTTGGGGGAAGAGAGGAGAAAGCACGAGTTGCTAAGGTGCATTTGGTGATGTTTTTTAAATTCTTTTTTGTTTATGGCTCACACTTTTCCAGTAGTAGTATAAAGCAACTTTCACTTCCAAAATCATATTTTATTTCTATACATTTGCTATATGTTCCAAAAATATATGTATATATATATTTTGTTACATGTATATCTCACATATGTATTTTTATATATGGTCCATTTACACAAAAGTGGAAGTAAGGATGTGGTTGAAAACTACAGGCTAGTTAGCTTAACATTGGAGGTGAGTAAATTATTGGAAACGCTGCTGAAAGAGAAAATAGTGAGGTTTCGGGAGTCCAATGGATTACCGGATCCGAGGCAGCATGGATTCACCAGAGGTAGGTTTTGTCAGACAAATCTGATTCATTTCTTTGACTGGGTGACCAGGGAGTTGGACTGAGGGAGAGCCCTAGATGTGGTGTATTTAGATTTTAGTAAAGTCTTTGACACTGTTCTGCACAGGCAACTTATAAACAAACTGAGCACCCTAGGGATGGACCCTAAAGTTATTGCTTGGGTTAGAAATTGGTTGAGTTGGAGGCGACAAACGGTACAGGTAAATGGAGCTCACTCTGAGGAGAAGGTGGTTACCAGTGGTGTGCTGCAAGGATCTGTCCTTGGTCCAATTCTTTTTAACATCTTTGTTAGTGATATTGTGGAAGGGCTGTCAGGTAAGGTTTGCCTCTTTGCGGATGACACCAAAATCTGCAATAGAGTAGTGTCACTAGCTCTCCTTAAACCCCCGTATATAAGTGGGTAGAGGTTAAGTGAGTGGGTCTTCCCCACTGAAGCAGCTACTTTACAAATCCTGAAGCTGGGCTTTTTGGGAAATGTAGTCCCTTCACCGAATCAATGAGGAGCAGTTGTGGAAAAGTGGTTTAAGCAACCAAAGGATTTTATTTCCCCTCCCGGGGTGGATTTCACCATGAACAAAGTAACACAAACCAGGTATTTACTGGCATAAGGACAAATCAAAGGTTCTTTAACAGAAAAGGCTTACTTCAGCAATAAACAGGTTGATATCTAGCATTCCAACATAACAATGCTGTTTCTTCACAGCTCTCTGCTTCCCAATGCTAGTAGTGCTGTACTTTCTCTTTCAAAACATGCCTTCAGCGTAATGAGATTATTTCATTAGCAAGCGATATCGTACAGTCCATGATATCTTCATCAATATTCACACACTCAGGTTCAAAGTCCATTAACTCTTCCTGGCTAGAAGGAAATGTTTGTAACGGCAATCCTGATGCCACGCTCTTTCTAACTGCTTCAGGTTTCACCTGATATTCCTGAGTTAAATACTGGCTTTCACAAACGTTATCAGCACAGGTATTCTCTTCCCAGCTCCAACCCTCTGGGTAAATACAGTTACTGTAACTATTTTTATACCAGCCTTTTGGCTTACCTTTTAGCCTAGCTGGTGGAGGTTTCCTTTGTGGCTTTGGACTGGCTGTAAGTTCCCAACCTAAGCCTTGCACAGAAGATTTCACTTGCCTTCCTGGCTTCCTTTCACTTCTGTGTTCCCCTGGATACTGCAGGTAATCCACTCTGCCCTTATTATATCCTTCCCTTGGGGTTTCTTTTCTTTTCCTGAAGAAAGACTCTGTCTCACCCTTCCACAGAGACTCTGGCTTTTTCCTGGCACTGCTGTCTTTACCGTAGCTCTCATTAGCTTCCTTATCCAGCAGACATGCCTCAGCTCCTTCTTCTACTTCCTCTTCTTCTTCTTCTCCTAACTCCATAAGCTCAACTGAACTCTCTTTATCAGGGTGAATTCTAGGGCAGTGCTCAACTCCACCCCCTAGCAGGTGTCCTGCTTTAGCTGGTGACTCATTCCCTGAATGGTAGCAGGGGCGTTTCTCTTGCCTCTGCTTGGTTTCTAAGGTAACCAGGAGCCATGTGCTTTTGTTTACAACTCAGCCCTACTCCTGTTCCTGGCTTTTTAGCCTCATCTAACGGGCTGGAAGGACCCACTATGTCACAGTAGACATCCAGGAAGGTATAGATAAACATGAGGAAGGATCTAGCTAAGCTTGAACAATGGTCTAGAATTTTGCAGCTGAGATTTAATGTTAAAAAATGCAAGGTCATGCATTTGGGCTACAGTAATCCAAGGGAGCGATACAGTATAAGGGGTGAAGTACATCTGTCCACAAGAGAAGAGCAGGACCTAGGTGTGATTGTGTCTGATGATCTTAAAGTAGCTGATCAGGTAGAAAAGGCGATTGTGAAAGCTAGAAGGATGCTTGGGTGCATAGGGAGAGGAATGGCCAACAGAAAAAAGGAGGTGATAGTACTATTGTGCCTCTGGTGCGACCTCATTTGGAGTATTGTGTGCAATTCTGGAGACCGCACTTTCAAAAGGATATAAACAGGATTGAGTCAGTGCAGAGGGTGGCTACTAAAATGGTTGGTGGTCTTCATTATAAAGTATATGAGGACAGACCTAAGGATCTTAATATGTATACTTTAGAGAAAAGGCAGGATAAAGGTGATATGACTGAGACATTTAAATACCAATGTAGCATAAATGCAGAGGAGGCGAGCCTCTTTCGATTGAAACAAGGTCTGTAACAAGGGGACATAGGATGAGGGTGAAAGGGGATAGACTCAGGAGTAATATGCAGGATTGTCTGGAGCAGGGCTTTTTCTCTTAGCTCCTTGAAGGTTCAGGTGGCAGGTAAGTCTCTAGCCTTATTCCTGGATGTTTCGTGCTCTCTTCAGGGTCCAGCATCTGTGGTGGTCTATGGTCTGTGGTTCCTTCTCTGGGATCTGTGTCTGATGCTCAAGGTCCTGATGTTAGAGCCCTTTGAGTCGTTCAAGTGTGCTACTCAGAAGGATTTGACACTTAAGCCAGTCTTCTTGGTTGCGATATATTTATTTTCTGAGGAGGCTGTTTCCATTTGGCCTTTGCCTGCCTTCTTACCTAAAGTAATTTCTCCCCTTCATGTGAACCAGGTGGTTTCCTGCCCTACTTCTGTAAGGAGCAGTGTCAGAGAAAGGATAAGGATCTTTGTCTTTTGGATGTGCACAGTGTGCTTTTCTGGTATTTGGAGGTTATGAATTCTTTTCGTAAGTCGGATTATCTTTTTGTACTGTTTGCTGGCCCGCGCAAAGGTGACATGGCGCCTAAGTCTACCTTGGGATACTGGATTGAGGAGGCCATTGCCTCGGCATATCTGCTGCAGAACCAGCTGGTTCTGGAGGGTTTGCGTACCCATTCTACCCAAGTGCAAGTGTCCTCTTGGGCAGAGTGGTTCTTGGTAGCCCTTCAGACATTTGTTAGGCGGCAGCCTGGGCATCACTATCCACTTTTGTCAAGCATTGCCGCTTGGATGCCCACACTCTGGTGGATATGGCTTTTGGCTCTAGGGTTTTGCGAGCTGCTGTCGCCTTCCCACCCAGTGGAGGCATAGCTTTGGTACATCCCACTTGTCTAGACTGACCTAGCAGGATGATATGGAAGGTGACATTTTATTTACCAGATAATGTCCTTTCCTTTTCTGCAAGACCAGTCTGGGGCCCACCCCTGGAGCTGTGTTTGCTCTGTTCTAATGCGGCAGTTCCCTTGTGTCCTCTATGATCTATATACTGGCTCTATAGGTCCCTCCTCGACTGTCAGCTTTCAGTTATGCTTTCCTGTACAGAGTTCTCTACTGTTGATTACTCATTGTTGCCCATGTTGAGGTTGTGTGAGCTTACCATATTCTCCCATATGCATTGGGATGGATACTGAAGAGACTTCTGGTAGCTGAGGCGAATAGAGGCAGGTAATTGAAACCTGGCTTTTCATTGGTTCTTTGTCTCCACCAGTCTGTTGATAGGGGAACACAACCCACTTGCCTGGACTTTTCTAGCAGGATTCAAGGAAAGGACATTATCTGGTAAGTGAAATGTCACCTTTAAGGGCCTGATTTATTAAGCTTTCTTTCCCATAGAAAATGGGAAAACAGTAAGTCGGTTCCTTAATAGAGCTGCAATACACCTTTTGGGGGTTGGAGCTAGGGCACTGTGACCAAGGTCTCGGCAGCCTATATTTTTAAGTTGGCTCCTAAACTAAACAAGAAAATTGTCAAGGCCTGGTCTGTGGACTGCAGGCTTCACGTTTTGCAAATGATTTTCTGTTGGCTTCACATCAAGCCTTTGATTGGACCACTCGGGGACATTCACATTCTTGCTGAGTCGATCTTTCTTACTTTTGCTTTGAGTTTAGGACCATTGTCCATCTGAAAGTGGATTTTCTCTTAAGTCCCAGGTCTTTGGCAAACTGGAAGATGTTTTCTTTTAAGATCTACTTGTATTTTACACCTACTTTCCCTCTATCTTCACAAGTCTGTTCAGTTTCTTTAGAATTCCTATGGCTAGTATATCAGAAATGCTTATAAAGTTTTATAAAAAAAAATGTTGTATATGCCACTAGATCAAGGATGGGCAACCTTTTTCTTTCAATGTAGCCACAGGCAAGGGCGGTTCATCACAGTCTGATGCTTGAGGCTCCCTCTTTCCCCCAACACCTAAAATGGAGGGGCCTCCCCAGAGGTCTAGTCAGGAACCAAGAGATACCCTCACTCAGAACATCAGTCGGATGGTTATTCTAAGAATAAAGCAAGCAGAACATTTCAAGGCTATATAATTTAACAGCAGTGTTGCAAAGTTCTTTTTTTTTTATGCAACAAGAATTGTAGCAGTTCAGTTATGTAAAACATTGCACACAGAACTGGTATGCTATTAAATGTAAATATATATTCTACAAAAAACAAAGGAGATGCAAGGTGAGCACACACCAAGGAGCAAATTGAAAATGTGACAACCATAGCATTCTTTATTTTGGTGTTACGAACTGTACTGTGGTTCTCACCTTTTATTTTAGAACATATAAGGCACACTTTAGAATGGCTGTTTATGTGGTCGCAGCAATATCCAAGTGAAAACACCTGCAAACTATGTCAAATTTGGAGGAGTGGGTGGACATGCGTAAGTCTAATGTAAAATTGCAATATCTCTGCTCCTCACCATGGATATGTGTTTTAAATCAAAGTAAGAAGTACAGGAACACATAGGGATGGGCCTCCATGTGCAACCAGGGATGCTATTTTACAAACATACACATGGTAAAAATTGGCATGGGAATCTCAGCAACTTACACATGTAAGTGCCGGCATTTCAGAAAGTACATATGTAAATGTAGGTACTTAAACGTGTATGCTTGCCATTTTGCTGTACTAGATGTCCAGCTGCTCTTAATCACAGAACCCGATGTCTACTCAGTTAACATTGTGGAGGGGGAAAGCAGAGTTGCTTACCTATAAAACAGGGGTTCTCCATAGACAGTAGGGAAATGCAACCATACTCTGTAGTGGCGATGTCACAGACGGAGCCAGTGTCCCCAGAGCCCTCCAGTCAAGAGAAGTCTTTTTGACTTCTCTGCACTGTGTAGGCAGTTCTGCTTCCCAAGTACAGCCTCCTGTTAGCCAGGCCATACATAACTTGGACATCAAGATTAGATGATCACTTTAATTTAAAATCCCTTTTCTCTCTCTTTTCTTGTTTTGTTTTCTCAATAGATAAGCAGGATAATACAGGCACACTTCATGGTGAATCCAAAGCGGAGGGGCCATGCTGATAAGGATAAAGCGGAATTGCTTAACAAATATTTTTGTTCTGTGTTCACAGATGAAGAACCAGGAGCAGGACCTCAGAAAACACCCACAAATAAGAACAGAAGCGAGGGACATCTTGAACAATTTTCAGAAGACTGTGTTCGTGAGAAACTAGCTCAACTTAAAGTAGACAAAGCGATGGGACCGGATGGGATACACCCTAGAATACTGAGGGAACTTGGGGACGTTCTAGCAACTCCACTGACTGACCTTTTCAATGCCTCGTTGGAGTCGGGAGTGGTGCCAAAGGACTGGAGAGAGGCTCATGTGGTGCCTTTACACAAAAGCGGAAGTAAGGATGTGGTTGAAAACTACAGGCCGGTTAGTTTAACTTCAGTGGTGAGTAAATTAATGGAAACGCTGTTGAAAGAGAAAATAGTGAGGTTTCTGGAGTCCAGCGGATTACAGGATCCGAGGCAGCATGGATTCACCAGAGGCAGGTCTTGTCAGACAAATCTGATTGATTTCTTTGACTGGGTGACCAGGGAGTTGGACCGAGGGAGAGCTCTAGATGTGGTGTATTTAGATTTCAGTAAAGCCTTTGACACTGTTCCTCACAGGCGACTTATAAACAAACTGAGCACCCTAGGGATGGACCCTAAAGTTACTGCTTGGGTTAGAAATTGGTTGGGTGGGAGGCGACAAAGAGTACAAGTAAATGGAGCTCACTCTGAGGAGAAGGATGTTACCAGTGGTGTGCCCCAGGGATCTGTCCTTGGTCCGATTCTTTTTAACATCTTTGTTAGTGATATAGCGGAAGGGCTGTCGGGTAAGGTTTGCCTCTTTGCAGATGATACCAAAATCTGCAATAAAGTAGACACCCAGGAAGGTGTAGATAACATGAGGAGGGATCTAGCTAAGCTTGAAGAATGGTCTAGAATTTGGCAGCTGGGATTTAATGTTAAAAAATGTAAGGTCATGCATTTGGGCTGCAGCAATCCAAGGGAGCAATACAGCATAGGAGGTGAAGTACTTTTGTCCACTAAAGAAGAGCGGGCCTAGGCGTAGTTGTGTCCGATGATCTTAAAGTAGCTAAACAGGTAGAAAAGGCGACGGCAAAAGCTAGAAGGATGCTTGGGTGCATACGGAGAGGAATGGCTAGCAGAAAAAAGGAGGTGATAATGCCTCTGTATAAGTCTTTGGTACGACCTCATTTGGAGTATGGTGTGCAATTCTGGAGACCGCACCTTCAAAAGGATGTGAACAGGATGGAGTCGGTGCAGAGGGTTGCTACTAAGATGATTAGTAGTCTTCATTATAAAGCATATGAGGACAGACTTAAGGATCTTAATATGTACACCTTAGAGGAAAGGCGGGATAGAGGTGATATGATTGAGATGTTTAAATACCTCCGTGGCATAAATGTTCAGGGAGAGAGCCTCTTTCAATTGAAAGCAAGTTCTGCGACGAGGGGACATGGGATGAGGGTGAAGGGAGATAGATTCAGGAGTGATATGCAGAAATATTTCTTTACGGAAAGAGTAGTGGATCCGTGGAATAGTCTCCCAGTGGAGGTGGTAGAGATGAGGACAGTAACTGAATTCAAAAAAGCATGGGACCAACACAGAGGATCTCTAAAGGTAAAAAGTGGACTGTTGTAGTTGTTGTTATGGAAGGACAGACTAGATGGGCCTTGTGGTCTTTTTCTGTCATCATGTTTCTATGTTTCTATCTATTGCTTCACACGGCCTGAGGACAGCTTATGAAAGCAGAGATTATTATTATTATTATTATTATGCAAATAAGTTCCTGAGGACCATCTGACCAAAGGGTGCATCCTGATGAGAGGCTTGATCCAAAAAGTAATGTTTTGCAAATTTATGCACAGAAGCCCATGTGGTGGCCTTGCAAATGTTTTACGTTGATATTGTATGTAGATTTGCATAGAATCTGCTTTTGCTTGAGTTGATGTGGACCTGTCTATCTCCAGTAACAAGCAGGAATGTAGTCTTCACATATGGGTATCGGTACCAACGGAGCCTGCGCGGGAACGTTCCCCATCGTCCAATAGGAAAGCTTTTGGGAGCATCCAACAGCACCTGCATGTTGCCTTTCCCAACTGTCCCTCTCCAGTTCTTCGTTTTCCGCAGAGCCGAAAGGTCGCACATCCTGTCACCGCAGAAAAAATTCCCTTCTTATTCTTCTTTTTTGTGGTCGCGTCTGCCTTCCCTCGACGCTACACCGGTACCGCCGATGGTTCTTCTTTCTTTTCTAAAAAAAAAAAAAAAGCCTTTCTTCTGGAGTCTTTCCAGTATTTTTCTCTCAGGTGCCACGCGCCATTTTGGGCACTAGGCCCAGCTTTTCCTTCAGAATGGAAAAACCCGCTTCGGGTTTTAAAAAGTGTTCTAAGTATGGCGGTACCATCTCCGTCACTGACACCCATGAGTGGTGCCTCAAATGTTTAGGTCCTGACCACTCTATTTCAGAGTGTGTTGCCTGTGGGATGATGTCGAAAAGGGGCCAGCAGAACCGAGCTGCTAAACTTAGCACCCTTTTCCCCTCTGATGGAGCCTCTGTGGCATCGACGTCTTCCAGGGCTTCATCTTCCTCTCATGGATCTCAGGTAACTAAACATAAATCTAATTGATCCTCAAAGGGTAGATCTCCTTCTAGACAGCAAGATGCCTCTGGCATTGACCTTGAAGGACTTTCACCGGCAAAATTGCCCTGGCGGGAGGCTTCGGCTTCCAAAGCACTAACGGGGCTCCAGGATGTTCTCGAGGCTTCAACCTCGGCAGAACTATTGGTGCCATGCTCTGGGGTACCGGCCGCTTCATCCGATACCGATACCCAAGCATCGGCAGCATCGATAGACCAGAGATTATTGGCTATTGAACGCAGTCTGGCGGCTCTTCTCACAGCCTCGATGCCTCTGAAACCGCTTCAGACAATTCAACCGGTACCGGCACCGACTCTGGTGCCGGCACCGACTGCATCAACATCGGCAGGTATTCTACCGGGACCGAGTCATGCGTATCCATCCGGTATCGACAAGTCGGTACCGGACCACACCGATGTGACTTCGATCGGTACCGGTACCGTGCCTTGCACGATCACCCAGATCGGAGATACTTTGAATCCTCGGATGAGTCTGAAGACTCTGAAAGCTCTGCCAATACCAGAGTACTTCTTCCTGAGGATTCCTCTTCTCAGTGTAGGATGTCTCCACCAGAGGATATGTCCTTTCAGGATTATATCTGAGATGTGGCTTGAGGTCTTTCCATCACAGTGGCTCCTGAAAAAGAGCCTAGGGCAAAGGAATTAGAAATCCTGCAATACCCTAAAGCTCCCAAGGAGGCAGCTACCTTACCTATTCATGAGATCTTGCATGATCTCATGTTAAGGATGTGGGAAACACCTCTAACCACATCTCCTCACTCTCGAAGACTCGACACCATGTATTGAGTTCCTCCTTGTCCTGGTTTTCAGAAGACTCAATTACCACACCATTCCATGGTGGTGGAGTCAGCTATGAGAAGGATAAAGAGTGCAAAAAGGCATGCATCTAATCCTCCAGGACGTGAGTGTAGGACTCTTGACGCCTTTGGACGTCGAACCTTCCAAGCTTCCATGCTTTCTGCTAGGATCAGTTCCTATATCTTATATATGGGAATGTTACTTAAAGAGGTCACAGGAGATTTAGAGCTTATGAGCCCTCTCCTTCCTGATGATAAGAGGCAGGGTTACCTCGCCCTTGTCAAACATGCTCAGGATGTTTCCAAGTTTGTGAGTCGTGCAGCCTTTGACTGCTTTGAGTGCATAAGCAGAACTTCTGCTATTGCCATAGGTGCACGTAGGATTGCCTGGCTCCAGGCATCTGACTTGGAATTTTGGGTACAGGATAAACTAGGGAATATTCCTTGCATAGGAGAGAATCTCTTTGGCAAGAATTGGCAGGAAAAAGCTAATGAGATAGATGCTGATAATATCACTCTGGATAGATTGTCTAAATCTACAGCTGATCCTGCGAGGAAAAAATCCTCTAAGAAACCATTCTTCAGTAAGAAGAAGAAGTTTTATCCCTCCTATACCCAACAGAGGCATCGCTTAGGTCAGTCTGCCCAAAAGGGACAGCAGCAGCAACCTAGGTAAAGAAAGACAAAAGCAGCTAAGCCTCAACCGGCTCAGCAGATTTAGCCTCCACAGGGGCTTTGACTCCTATCTAGAGAACTTTGCCTTCCTGGGCCTGAACGGCCCAGAACCCTCCACCATCCCAGGAAGGTTATGTCATTTGGCCCCCAGATGGGGTCAGATAATAGCAGAAAATTGGACTCTGTCTATTGTAAGAGAGGGGTACAAGCTTCATTTCCTCAGCGTGCCCCCTCCTACAATTGTAAGACAGTTCAATTCTCAGACCTCTCTCAATGACCAGTTAGGTGAAGAGGTCACTGTGCGTCTTGCCCAAGGGGCAATAGAAGAGATATCCATTCCCCAATGGGGTACAGGGTTTTACTCCCCCTATTTCCTTATTCCAAAGAAAACAGGAGGACACAGACCCATCATGCCGCCTTCTTTTTTCTTGGACCATCATTGTGGAATGCTTTACCATCTTCCCTCCGGTTGGAACCCTTATACCAGCAATTCAAGATGTTGCTAACGACACACCTATTCCACCAGACTTTCGATCTCCCTTCCCCTTCCCCCGCCTAATTTGTCTGTTCTCTGTCTGCTCTTAAGTTCTTTTGGGTGTTCGTCTCTTTCCTGTCACAAAATGGAGTTCTTTTCTTTTTCTGCAGCATATTTTATTGTAAACCGCTCTCAGGCTTCGGCAAGGGCGGTATATCAAGTGTGAAATAAAGATAAAGATCTTAGACCTCAGGGAATTGAACAAATTTCTGTTCAAAGAGAAGTTCAAAATGATTTCTCTAGGAACTCTGCTGCCATACCTTCAGAGTCAGGATTGGCTTTGTTCTCTAGATCTCAAGGATGCGTACACCCATGTTCTCATCCATCCAACTCACCGAAAGTTCCTTCGCTTTTTGTGTCAAGGGAAGCACTACCAATACAGGGTTCTTCCTTTTGGCCTGGCCTCTGCACCAAGGGTGTTCACAAAATGCATGGCTGTGGTGGCAGCATTTCTCCGCACCCTAAGAATATTCATCTTCCCTTACTTAGACGACTGGCTCATTCGGGCCCCTTCAGAGCCTGAGGCCAGGGTTGCTCTCTCTCGCACAATGCGCATCCTTCAGTATTTGGGACTTGTCATAAACTTCCCAAAATCCATCCTTGCTCCCACTCAGTCCCTGGAGTTTATAGGAGCTCTGCTGGATACCAGACAGACAAGGGCCTACCTTCCACAGCCCCGCTGCCTTCACATTGTGCAGTTAGCTTCCCAAGCAGTGCTAAAATCTCACCTCACTGCTCGGGAAATGTTGCAGTTGCTAGGCCACATGGTATCCACCGTGCATGTGGTTCCTTATGCTCGCCTCCATATGAGGGCAGCCCAGTGGACTTTATCCACTCAGTGGACTCAGGTGTCAGGTTGCATGTCAGACAAAATAGCAAACTCAGATCGCCTTATTTTGTCCCTCCAATGGTGGCAGTCACTCCAAAACATTTTGGTGGGGTCTCCTTTTCAGCAACCTCCACCCCAAGCCACTCTAACAACAGATGCCTCACAGGTGGGTTGGGGAGCCCACCTGCAAGGCCTCTCTACCCAGGGTACCTGGACTCCACAGGAGACCTATCTACACATCAGTCTCCTGGAACTCAGAGCAATCTTCCTTGCTCTTCGAGTATTCCACACCCAGCTCAGCTACAAGATTGTCCTAGTTCAAACGGACAATCAAGTAGTCATGTTCTATGTGAACAATCAGGGGGGGACAGGCTCTCTGTCGCTCTGCAACGAAGCTTTGCGACTATGGGCCCTCGCCAGAGAGCATCAGATTCATTTCCTTGTAGTGTATCTTCCAGGCATTCAAAACTCTTGGGCAGACACTCAGTCGAGTTCTGCTTCCACACAAATGGTCTCTCCATGCAGACCAGGTGGCCAAACATTTTTAAAATTTGGGGAACCCCGGACATAGACCTGTTTGCAAGTCCGCTGAATGCCAAACTTCCCCGGTTCTGTTCCAGAATTCCGGCTCAGGGTTGTCAGGCCAGGAATGCTTTCCTCCTCCATTAGGGTCAGGACTTCCTGTATGCCTTTCCACCCATTCCCCTAATTCCCAAAACCCTGTTCAAGCTTCAGAGAGATAGAGGTCATATGATTCTCATAGCTCCACGTTGGCCACGGCAAATGTGGTACCCTCTGCTCGTACATCTCTCTCAAGCTCCACCTCTGGAGTTAGGATCTGCTCCAAATTTCCTGTCTCAGGAGGACGGGATGCTGTGCCATCCCAATCCCCAGCATCTCAGGGCCTGGTTGCTGAAAGCCTAGAACTTCATGGTCTTAACCTTTCTCAGCAGGTAAAGGATATCCTTTATGCTTCCAGGAAGCCTTCCACAAGACGCTCTTATGCTTTCAAGTGGAAAAGGTTTACCATATGGTGCTCGCAGAAGGGTCTTAACCCTCTTGCGATACCTCTGGAATCATTACTGGGGTATCGCCTTCATTTGTCTAATGCAGGGCTTAAGACCAATTCAGTGAGAGTTCATTTGAATGCTATTGCAGCTTCTTTCAAGCCTCTAAATGGACAACCTATTTCCTCTCATCCTCTCATAGCGAAATTTATGAGAGGCCTTCTTTTAACTATGCCTCCCATTAAGCCACCACCGGTAGCATGGGACTTTTTATTTATTTATTTTATTTTTATTTCTTATATACCGCGCTATTAAGATCAGTGCGGTTTACATTAGAACTGAACAGTGCAACAATGCAATAATATCACAATGTGCTTACATAGAACAGGAATAATAAATAATGGGAATAACAGGGGAAACTATTTACATGGTATATACAAAGTATTTACATAAATTAACATAAGTTAAATACACTAATAATACTTTAAATCTACAGTAAGCATGGCTAGGTCAGGTGGGAGCATGGGTAGAACTAAAGGGAGAGGAGCATCTAACCATTCTCATGTTGGGTTAGTGCGTTGGGGTGGTTAAGGTGTGGGGTGAGTGAGAACGACTTATGTTTTTCGGGACTGGTTTCAGGATAGTGGATTAGAAAAAGATGGTGTTTTATTGCTTTTCTGAAGGAGGTGAGGCTGGATATGGATCAAATGTAAGTAGGAAGGTCATTCCAGGCTGTCGGAGCATAAATCGAAAAAGCTCTATTGGTAGTTGCCTTCGTGCACCTTGTGGTGACTTAAATCTGGTTCTTGGGCAGCTTATGAAGCTGCCTTTTGAACCATTAGCTACTACCTCTTTGAAATTTCTTTCCTGGAAGGTCATCTTTCTTATTGCAATCACATCAGCACATCGCATCAGTGAATTGCAAGCGTTGGTGGCTGATCCTCCTTATACAAGGTTCCATCATGATAAGGTAGTCCTTAGGACTCATCCACACTTTATGCCAAAGGTGGTGTCACCTTTTCATTTAAACCAAGCGGTTTACCTTCCTGTATTCTTCCCAAGGCCTCACGCCTCAAATGCATAAAGGATTCTTCATACTTTGGACTGTAAAAGAGTTTTGGCCTTTTACTTGCAAAGGACACAGCAACATAGAAAGTCCTCCCAACTCTTTGTTGCTTTTGATCCTAGTCATTTGGGACTTCCAGTCTCCAAAAGGACACTGTCGAGCTGGATTGCACAGTGTATATCTTTTGCCTATGAGAGTAAGAACCTTCCTCTTGAAGGCCATGTCACAGCTTACAATGTGAGAGCCATGGCAGCCTCTATGGCTCATCTTCACTCTGTGTCTATCGACGACATCTGTCGAGCAGCTACTTGGGTTTCGGTTCCTACCTTCACAGCCCATTACTGCTTAGACAAGGACTCCCGCCGGGATGCCTTGTTTGGTCAGGCTGTTCTTCAACACCTGTTCTACACTTAATCAACTCCTACCCACTATCCCTGGTAGGATGCCAGAGATCCATGGGGGGAAGTGGAGCCCTTTCACAAGGGCACACAACTTTCTGGGGCCATCTCCCTGGCATCTGCAGCTAGGGAGTCCCCCTAATCAGCAAAGAGCACTCAAAATCTACTCAAAGAAAAGGACAAACAAATAAACTAAAAACTCCCAAAGACTTCATAAAAGCAAATAAACTCACAAACAATAGAGCTTTTTCTCATGCAGCTCCAACAATCTGGAATTCCCTCCCAGATGATCTAAGATTACTAACCGAGATCATCGAATTCCGCAAAAAAGTGAAAACCTATCTCTTTTCTAAACATTACAACAACTCAGATCATCCCTCAATAGACTTAGATAATGGCTAACCAGTTTTTATCTAACAAATCCCAAATGACCTACACATACAATTCTTCATAGCTGATACTGTACTTTGAATAACGCTTAAGCCCCACATAATGTGTATTTGTACATAATGTATATAGTTTGCGCTGTTCTATACTGTTCTGTATTAACACTAGTTGTTTATCTTATTGTTATTTGGTCATATGATGTTTTATGTAAAACAAACTCCGATTTGTTAACTGTTGTTTATTGTGAACCGCAACTGAACTATGGAAGATGCGGTATATAAATCATTGTTAAATAAATAAATAAATATGTTAAGACTACATTCCTGCTTGTTCCTGGAGATAGCATAGTTACTCACCTGTACCAGGTGATCTCCGGAAACAGCAGGAATTTAGTTTCACAACCCACCCACCTCCCCTAGGAGTTGTATCTATCTCTCTCTCTCTCTCTCTCTCTCTCTCTCTCTTTCCCTCTCTCTTTTGTCTCAGCTATAAACTCAACTGGAGAGGGACAATTGGGAAAGGCAGGAAGGCAGCACGCAAGCACTGTGGGATGCTCCCAAAAGCTTTCCTATTGGACGCTGGGGAGCGTTCCCACGCAGGCTCCGTCGGTACTGACGATACCCATATGTCAAGACTAAATTCCTTCTGTTCCCGGAGATCACCTGTTACAGGTGAGTAACTATGCTTTCCTGGGAGTTGCTTATTAACTTGGGTATAACGGATGTTGGTAACTGACATCCATATAGACTGTGTTCTCTTAGAGGCTGGTTTACCAGGATCATTGTAGGTAGTGAAGAATTCAGATGTTTTTCTGATGTCTCATCACATACAGGTAGTAAAGAAGTGCATGTTGTCTGCAATCTAATGTGTGCAAACAGGACTCCAAATTTTGCAGCTTAACATTAGGAAACAATGTGAGCAATGTGATAGTGGTAGCTCTTCTGTATCTTTGTGGTTGATTTCTTCAGAAGTGAATTGTTTTCTGTCATTATAGAAAGCTCTTTAACAGCCGTGCTATCATCCTTAAGTTAAGACACAGTTTCTTTTACCTTAGACCCAAAGAGATCCTTCCCTAAACAGGGAGCATTGTCTTATTTGTCATGTAAATATTCTCTCAAACCTGAAGCTTTGAGCCAAGCTGTCTGTTGTGCTGAGATAGTGGCAGCTGCTGCATGAGTAATAGCATCGTAGGCATCTTAAGTGGAACAAATAAGATGGTAGGTCCATTCCTGAAAACCTAAGTGCAGTTGATCCCTTTTAGTCTTCCACTTGGTTTAATTAAGTTGCAATAATGTAAAATTTGAAGTTGATGAGCCACAATTTACATAACAAGCATGTAATTTTGGCAGACCCTTTTCTCCATGTTATCCAGTAACCTGTGTTCCCTACTCGGGGGTGTTTATGGTTTATTTATTATTTGATATACTCCCCATCACTTGGTATCAGAACGGTTTACAGTCAAGTTAAAATCAAAGATACAATGCAAAATTAAAAGGGAGCGGGACTAGTAAGGCAACTGAAGTGGGAGAGGAAAGAGGAGGGAATGAAGTAGAAAAACTCACTGTGTCAATGTTGTCTGCGGTGTCCCCTGTGGTTTGTAAGGACTGGGGCTTTGGGCCTGTGGATTATGAGCTGGGTATAAGCTAGCTCAAAAAAAGTAAGCTTTCCAATTTTTCTTGAAATTTCTAAGGGAAGATTCTTCTTTCGGATAGCGTGGAAGAGAATTCCATAACTATGGGGCGAGAGCGTAAAAGGCAGTTGTAGTTGTTTCAAGCCGGGCTGTGCATCTGGTTGGTGTTACCAGTAAGTGTGCATTAGGAGTTTGTAGAGATTGATTGGGTGTGTAGGTGATTTAAGTATCTGGAAAGATATGTAGGGATTTATTTATTTAAGAAGATTTCTATACCGCCCTTTCCAGAGATCAGGGGTGGTTTACATTGAACAAACAGTACAGCGGCAACTTCAAAACCACATTGATGACACAAACGCCCTTGATATGCATCAATACGGGTTTCGTTAACATCACGGCGTAGAAACCCTCCTGTTAGCCCTAATGGACAAACTACTCAAGGGTCTGGAAAACAAGAGCAAGATGTACATGCTTATATTCATAGACATCTCAGCAGCCTTCGACTCAGTGCATCACCCAACACTGTTAGAACGACTCGAGTCCATAGGTATCTCAGGAGCTCCACTAAAATGGTTCTCCTCCTATATAACAAACAGAATGCAGCAGGTCAACTTCAACAATGTCAAAGCAACCCCCTTCCCGCAGACCCAAGGCATTCCACAGGGCTCCGCCCTCTCCTCCCTCCTTTTTAACTTATACATTCAACCAGTATGCAATATCTTCCAGGACCACGACATCAACTACCATATCTACGCAGATGACCTAATGCTCTATACACAACTAGATGTAAATAACCCAAACCTCAACAAACTCGAAAATTGCCTACACGAGCTTCAGGTCTGGCTCCAATGCAACAATATGTCCATAAACCACAAGAAAACAGAAGCAATGTGTATTTCCAGGAAACCGGGATTCGAGCCCCCCACAATGATCTCCATGAACAGTCATAACTACAACATCAAAACAGAGATAAAATATTTGGGAGTGATGCTTGACAGCAACCTGCATATGGACAAGCACCTTCGAATTACCAATCGGGCTATTTTCCACAAATTAAGAGTCTTGCGGCCCCTACGTAGCATCCTCGACCATACTGATTTTAGATCTGTCGCTCAAGCCCTCATCATCCCACACTTGGACTACTGCAATGCCATACTGCAAGGCCTGCCAAGAAAAACTACAAATATTCTACAAATGGCACAAAATGTAGCGGCCCGAATCATTATGCAAAAAGAACTCTCTGACCACATTACGCCCACACTAATAGAGCTTCACTGGCTCCCAATCACGGCCCGCATTCAATACAAAATCATAGTCACGACTTTCAAACTCATCCATGACATAGCGCCCTCACACCTCAACAGCTTAATATCCAATCTACCCAACAACAGAAGTAGACGAACACCGAACCTAAATACCCTCAGCATCCCGAAGTGCTTCACAAAGGTTAATGCATGCACCAGCAACAGAGCTTTCTCATTTATAGCGCCGGCACTCTGGAACCGGTTGCCAAGTGATCTACGTGAAGTCTGCGATCTGAAAGACTTTCGAAAACAACTTAAGACGCACCTCTTCCAATCACATTTCAGCTTAACTTCATGAAATGCGCTAATGCCATGAAATGCACCCAGCCGTATGTAAATATGTATTTAAGGATCCTTTGTATAAATTGTAAATAGGTTTTTAACCACCCTGTATGTGGCTGCTATATTCAATCTACTGTAAATCCTGTAACCCCATGCTTGCTGTGCACTACCCCCCCTCCCTAATCGAAATGTACACACACTAATTACTGGCCGGTACAGCCAACTCTCCCATGTATAGCAACCGCTGCTGATCACTGGAAGCAACGGGATACAAATGTACGTTAAATAAATAAATAAATAAAATAAACCAGTTACAGAGAACAGTTATTAATTTTTCTTGAAATTACTGAGGTATGCCTGAGTAGAATGCCTGAAGGCCAAGATCAAAGTCTTGAATTTTATCTGATAGTTTATAGGGAGCCAGTGGCTTTTGATGAACAGAGGGGTCACATGGTCAAATTTGGAGGCATTATGCAGTAGGTTTATGGCCATATTCTGAATAAATTGAAGTGTTGATAGGTTGGCTTCCGAAATGCCCTGTAGGATGCCATCGCAAACTGCCATGCGTGACATGACCAGTGTGATGATGAATGTTTGGATAGCTGTAAATGTAAGGAATTTCTTAGTAGAATGAATTTTGCAAAGAGTACAAAATAACTTTTTGTGAATGCAGCTATGTGTGGATTAAATGTTAGCTCAGTCTGAATGACAACCCAAGATTTTCATAGCCTTTCACAGTATGTATTGGCTGATCATTTAGGGTGGGTTAAAGGGTTGGGGAAGAGACTAAGCCTGTTATCCACATTGCCTCTGTTTTTGAGAGATTTAGTTTGAGCTGATTTGTGGATTTAAGATGGGTTCTGATTCAAGTAATCTGTATATGTAATGATCTGGATGTCATCAGCATAGTAGTAACCAGTAAGTCTGGCATCTTGTATGAGGGTTGCCAGAGGATTAAGAAAAGCGTTGAAGAGAGCCTTATGGGATGTCATATAAAATCGGATAAATTTGAGACATAGATGAGTTAAAGCTGAGCTGAAAGGTACAGTCATGCAAGTAGGAGGCAAACCATTTCAAAACTGTGCCTGTGATACCAATCGTGGCAAGCTGAATTAATAAAATCTGGTGATTGACCAGATCAAAGGCTGCTGAGAGGTCCAAAGATATCAGAAGCACTATTTGTCCATTATCAAGATGTGCATGAATGCCACTTAGCAGGGATACCAGTGCTGTAGCCAGCACGGAATCCGGATTGATTAGGATGTAGTGTTTTTCTTTTGTCCAGATAATCATTTAACTGTAGAAGAGCATGTTTAGCTATGATTTTAGAGAGGAAAGACAGGTTAGAGAGAGGTTGTCGGGGTCAGTTTGGGTTTGAGGCTTTGCTGACTTATTATGCTTCATAGCTGCTTTTGCTTCCAAGTGCTACCAAGTGCAATCATGACATTGAGCTGAAAGGACTTAAGCTCAAGTCGTCGAGAGGTGGGTTGGATAAAAGATGGGGTTTTCCAAATGCTTTGCTTAAGATCTTGAATAATTTGGTGTTCTGGTAATGCTGTTACTTTTCTGGGAACACCACAAGACTGGGGGATGGATTGAAAATCTTTATTAGGCATGGCCTGAGTTTAAATGAGGACTAGTGACTTGGAAATTATAAAAAGTTAGGGTACGAGTAATTGTCACTTGAGTCAGGTGGAGGGGTGTCTTCTGGTTTTGGCTGGTGATGATCTTGAATAGGTGCATATAGATCTGTTAGTATCGGGTCCCAGTAGTAGGAGCAGTCGTCACTCCTAGATGATAGATATTCCCACTGGAAATTTGGTGTGTGAAAGGTGTCCAAGGACTAATCCTGCCTGAGCATGAACAGATGATGTAGGAGGAGACCGAGATTGCTGAAGCTGGAAGTGATCTGGTGGCTGAAGGGATAGTGCAGCATGTAGAAGGGATAGTGGCAGACCTATTGTATGAGCAACAAAACTCAAAGTCCTAAACTTCAAAAGCACTGACTTCAGTAAAATGGCCAGGTACCTGAAGGAGGAGTTGGCAGGGTGGGAGGGGATAAGGGAAGTGGAATTGCAATGGGCTAAACTAAAGGTGGCAATACAAGGGGCAAAAGATAAATATGTAAGGAAAGTAAATAAAAACAAGAGGAGAAGGAAACCTATTTGGTTCTCCAAAGAAGTGGCTGCTCAAATAAAGACAAAAAACACAGCTTTCACAAAATTCAAAAGCTTGCAAACAGAGGAACATAGTAAGGAATACAGGATCAAACTAAGAGACAAAAAGAGAAATTTATTTCTTTATTTATTTAACTGCATTTATATCCCGCTTTTCACCGGGTCAAAGCGGTTTAACATAAAAGGGGAGGGGGACAATAATCAAGTTGAGAGAAAGAGGGAGGGGGGTCATCATCAGGGGGACAACATTGTTGATCTTCACAGAAAGTAATAGTACTAAAATAAGGAACGCAAAATCAAAGGCAGAGGAAAAGATGGCTAAAGATGTGAAGTGTGGCGACAAAACTTTCTTCAGGTATATTCGGGAGAGGAGGAAAATCAGAGATGGAATTGCAGGACTCAGAAGTGCTGGGAACGGATTTGTGGAAAGTGACATTGAAAAAGCAAAATTGCTAAATAAATACTTCTGCTCTGTTTTTGCTAAAGAAAATCCTGGAGAATGACCATCTGTGACTCCCAAATATAAAAATGGGAATGAAGTAGATACCACACCATTCACTGAAGATGATATGTTAGAACAACTTGCAAAACTGAAAGTGAACAAGACCATGGGACCGGATGGGATCCATTCCAGGATACTGAAAGAGCTCAGAGAGGTTCTTGCAGGGCCGTTAAAGGATGTTTTCAACAGATCCTTGGAAACAGGAGTAGTTCACAGGAATGGAGAAGGGCGGATGTGGTACCTCTTCACAAAAGTGGTGACAGGGAAGAAGTGACAAACTACAGGCCCGTGAGCCTTACCTCGTTGGCAGGAAAAGTAATGGAGGCGCTTCTGAAAGAACGAATAGTGGACTTTCTCAAAACAAAGAAGTTGCATGATCTGAGGCAACATGGTTTTACCAAAGGATGATCTTGCTAAACAAATCTGATTGAGTTCCTTGACTGGGTGACCAGAGAACTAGATCAGGGGCATGAGATGGATATCATCTACCTGGATTTCAGCAAAGCCTTTGATACGGTTCCTCATAGGAGGCTTATCAATAAACTCAGTAGTTTGGGGATGGGTTCCAAGGTGGTGAACTGGATCAGAAATTGGTTGACTGACAGACGACAGAAGGTGATGGTAAACGGAGCACACTCGGATGAAAGGAGGGTTATTAGCGGGGTGCCCCAGGGTTCGGTCCTGGACCCTGCACTGTTCAATGTATTTGTGAGTGATATTGCTGAAGGACTGCATGGAAAAGTGTGTCTTTTTGCAGATGACACGAAAATTTGCAACAGAGTGGACTCCCATGAGGGAGTGGATAACATGAGGAAAAATCTACAAAAGCTGGAAGAATGGTCTAATGCTTGGCAGTTGAGATTTAATGCGAAGAAGTGCAGTGTCGTGCACTTGGGAAGCAGAAATCCAGGGGAAATGTACGCGATAGGGGGCGAGAGGTTGGTGTGCACGGACTAGGAGAAGGACCTTGGTGTGATTATTTCTGCAGATCTCAAGGTGGCAAAACAGTGTGACAAGGCAGGGGCAAAAGCCAGGAGGATGTTGGGTTGCATACAAAGAGGAATTACCAGCAGAAAGGAAGAGGTACTAATGCCACTGTATAAGTTACTGGTGAGGCCTCACTTGGAATACTGTGTTCAGTTTTGGAGACCATATCTTGCTAAGGATGTAAAAAGACAGGAAATTGTTCAGAGGAAGGCGATCAAAATGATTTGCAGCCTGCATCACAAGCCTTACGAGAAAAGACTTCAAGACCTAAATATGTACACTCTGGAGGAGAGGAGGGACAGGGGAGGTATGATTCAGACCTTTAAATACTTAAAGAGAAATAATGAACAAGCAAACCTCTTCCAAAGACGGGGAAGCTGTAAAACTATAGGGCATAACATGAAGCTGCAAGGGGGTAAATCGAAAGGCAATGTCAGGAAATACTTTTTCACTGAAAGGGTGGTGGATGCTTGGAATGCCCTCCCGATGGAAGTGGTGGGGGCAAATACAGCGACAGAATTCAAAATGGCATGGGACAGACACAGTGGATCCCTTTTACAGCAACAGGATAGAATCAAAATAAACTTAAGCCTGCACAGAGTGGCAGGTGCACCTACTCTTGCAATCTTACTGGGCAGAGTAGATGGACCATACTGGTCTTTATTTGCCTTCATTTACTATGTTACTATGTATCACCTTGAAGGACTATAGTAGTGTCATGAGAGAATTTTGAAAGTAACTGAAGGAGAGTTGTATGAGAGGCAGAGGATTTTCTGACCGTTAGGCTAGTAGTTCTGGTGCCAGAACTGACCTTGAAGAGGATAAACTGGTAGCTAATAGGTTTTCTGTCATAAGTAGTTTGCCTGGAATTTTACATGGCTCGTCATGGGGCCTCTTCACTTCAGGACTGTGTGGAGATGGACCAGAATGCTTCCTCTTATGTGTGTGCTTCACGCTGTTTTCCTTCTATGCTGAATGAGATTTCTCAGGCTTTGAGGAAACAGATATTTTGCTTTTGTCTTGCTTTGTCAGAAAGCTCCTCTTGTGGTGCTGTTTTAACTGTAGCTGATTTCTTTATAGCTCCATGACTGGGTGGGAAAACTGTCAGTTGATGTTGGTGTTTTCACAGTGGTCCTGGATTTGAAGGCCATGAGCTGCTTGAAAGCTGGCCAGTGACAGCAGGGAAACTGCTGCTGTTGATGTGGCGGTATTATTAACTGGAAAGGCATCCCCTGCTGGAGTTGTAACTGGTGCCGGTAGGGTCTTTTATGGTGGGAGTAGAAGCTTTTATGGTGTGAGCTGCCATAGTCTCAGTGCCCCGGAAGCCGGTGGCATGAAAAAACAAGAGATAATATCTCAGAGTACTCAGGACAGAAGGGTACCTCCTTTCCAGAGGTGATGGGGAGGAGAAGGGCTTGACTTAACTGATCTGTAGACCAATTAGATACAGGTGCAGAAAATTTAAAAAAACCTTTAGCTGGAGAAGTGCTGCATCTGTAACTTTGCCACCATGGAGTGTGCCTGCTTTTCTAAGGAGAAATGAACGTTAACCATTGAATGGGTTGTTGCTGAGTTTCTAGGGAAGATCTATTCTCTGCCTACTAATAATTTGGACCAGTTCATTTACCAGAGAAGGATGCCTTGGTAATGGCAATGACTAAGAAGACCATCATTCCTGTGGGAAGACCCAGTGATAGGAGCAGTCATCACTCCTAGATGATAGATATTATTCATAAGATTGGAAGATGGAGCTTCTCTTGAAGCAAGCCTTTGCCTCCTCTGCCCTGGGGATGCAAGAGCCATTTGTAGTGACTATGTCATTAGGACTCTCCTCCGGTGGACACAGCAGCTGGATGGATGCCCTGGTCATAGTGGTGACAAACTACATGGCCATTCTGGTGGAAGGTGGTGCTGTGCTGAAAGATACTCATGACAGGAGGGTGGAAGCCCCCCTCAGAATGCCTGTATGGCTTTGTCTTTTTGGGTATTGAGGTGGCACTTTATTTATTTATTTAACATTTCTTATATACCACCTTTCATGATATCAAGGCGGTTGCTGAACAAGTTCTTCAATAAGGGCAGATTACTCTTTGGGGAAGACCTGGAAAAGCTGGTGAAGATCCTAGGAGAAGCTCACCCACAGAAGCTTCTGGAAGATGGGCTAAGAAGTTCCAAGTGTGATTCTCATATGACTCAGCAAGGAACATCGGAGTGTTACAGGTCTGGAAAGAGCTCTGCCACACCCTGTTACTCTTATGGGCTTAAATCTAAAAAGGGTCAGTCCTTTCATGGATCTCAGTGGTGCAGAACTCAGCAGGTGTCTCTTCAGGAGCTGGTTAGACCTCTCAGTAAGATCCATTGGGTCTCTTATTTATTTATACATTTAAACTTATTTTCATACCACCTTTCTATGATTCAGAGTGGTTTACAACTTAACAACAGATTAACAAGACCATAAGGTGTGATGTTTTACAGAAAACTGGAACAGAATAACAAATTAATAATGTAACTGCTTAAGATTTGGTATCATTATCAAAAAACTATTTACAGTCCTTAGTGCATTGTTAGTGTTTGAGTTGTGTGGTTTTTGTAGTACAGATTTATGGTAGATAAGTCTCTGTCTGAGGATTTGCTATATTCTTCTTTGAAGAGGTGAGTTTTTAATTTAATTTTTTTTTAATCAGACAGGGTCTGAGAGAGCTCTTAAAGTTGGTGGTAGTTTATTCCATGTGGATAGCGCAAATAGAGTTAAAGTCCTATCACAGGTGACTTGCTTACTTTTTGATTTATTCTGTGGTATTGTGAGCAGGTTGAGGATGGAATTTCTTCTATTGTTATTTGTACTTGAGATTAGGGATTGGAGACATTTGGCAGATTCATTATGCAGTATTTTGAATATTGTGATCAAACATTTGTAACTGATCCTAGTAGAGATGGAAGCCAGTGAAGCTGTATCAGTACGGGGTGATGTTTGATCGATATGAGGCACCAGTAATTATTTGGACTGCAGTGTTTTGGGCCATTTGTAGTGTGTGGAGAATTTTTGTTTAGGCAGACCTTGGAAGAAGATATTGCATCTAGTATTGGTGTAATCATTGCCTGGTACACTGTGTGGAAGAGGTCTGGGGGGAGTAGGGGGGCTGAGGTGCTTCAGGATTTTTAGTTTGTAGTAGACCGAGGTTGTTATCCTTTTTATGTGACGTTGTAAGGTTAGTTGCTGATCTATTGTTATGCCCAAGTATTTTGTCTCAGAGTTGACTTTGATTTTTACATTGCCAAATTCAATTGTTGATAGTGGGATAATGGGTTGGTGGTTTATGTTTATGCAATTTCTTCATATACTGCCCAGGCTGAAGGGCATCAGAGTGGTTTACAATTACAAGCAGGTACTGGATACAGATAGTGGCTGCTGCAGCAGAACCAACAGCTCATGACTTAATATGTGTGGAAATTAGAGCTGCAAGAAAGAATAGTTGCCTGAAGAAGAAAGAGTAGCTAGCAGTGATTTAGAGCCAACTAGGATGTCAGAGGTCTTCCTAGATGAGATACAAGCCCTGCGCAAAGATCTGTGCCCCTGCAGACAACACACCTTGACACTTTGTGCCGTGCAGCTGCCTGCCCCAACACCATCTGCACTTCCGGCCAACCCAAGCCATGCTTAAGAGGAAGGACCTATATATCCCTCCACCTCAATGGTCTTCCAAACCTCTCAGCAGTCTGAAGTAATGGAAACATCACCCTCCTGACAAATTTTAAGGCCTGTGCCCATTGAAGGAGGAACCCTTCAAGATTCCCTCATTCCATGGGGCTAGCCATTACACAGGTAGGCTGATTGATGTTTCAGAAAGCTCTCCCGAGAGTAGTGACACATCACCCAGCATATCACTACATCCACCTATTCAGTCAGAAGCAGGGGGGGGAGGGGTGAGCGAGCAGAGGGGCAAAGGATAGGGTGGGGATGAGAGAAAAATAAACATCCCTTTCTACTTTGTTCATCCTGGGATGGGGTTGAAGGTCAGTGGGCTGATGATGGGGGTGGGGGGGAGGGCAATGTGGGTGGCAGCAGTGAGGGGAAGATGGATCTGAGATGCTTCAGTCTTCTCTTGATTGAGGAATGTGCAGAGTGTTTCTTACCCTGGAGAGATTGGTCAAGCTGTAAGTTCAGCTCAGAGTTTTTTGTTGTGAGGCATCTCCCAAGGCATGAGACTTTCTGCAATGTCTGGGGTTAATGGCTTCACTTTTGGAGCTGATGCCTTGGGACAGAGTGCACGTGTGCCCCCTGCAGGGTTACCTTCTGACTTGCTGGTCTCCTTGCTCCCGGTTGTTCAAACAGCACCTTTCTCTTCCCGGAAGATCAATGAGGAGCTTGCTTAGAGGGCAAGTCCACAGCCATCAATGGACAGAATGCCTCTGAAGGAGCTGGATAGAGTAATAGTCACCTTAGATGCCAACTTTTGGGTTGGGGGGCCCATTGTCTGGGTCTGTTTGTACAGAGGCACTGGTCTCTGTAGGAAGCCACTTTGGCCAATCAACAGATTAGAAGCTAGGGTGATTCCTGGAGGGCAAGGTAGTCAGTGTTCTCAGATGATGCCACTGCAGTGGCATACATCAACAAGCAAGGCAGAACTTTCAGTGCCACTGTGATCATGGAGGTGGTGGAAATCTGTCAGTGAGAAGAGATTCATTTGGTGTCTGTCAGTGGCACACTTTGCCAGAGTTGACAGTGTACAGGCTGATATCTTGACACCATGGATCCTGAGGAGTGGAAGCTAAGCCCTTGTGTATTTGACCTCATTGTACAGAGGTGGGGCCTGCTGATTTGATCTGATGACCACCCAGTAGACTGCCAAGGTGAAAAATGTTTTTAGCCACAGGAAAGATATGTGGTCGGTGGGTTTGGGATACCTTTCTGCAGGTGTGGTCCCAAGAAGCTTCTGTGCAGGATTCAGTCTCACCTGTGCTAGGTTGTTCTGGTGGTGTCAGAATGGCCAGATGGTACATGGATACCTTGAGCCTGTTGCTACCTCATGAGAGGGGACAGCTGTGTCATAGGAGATCCCATGCCCTTTTCACTCATGGCCTAGTCATTGAGAGGCATAAGCTGCCTGAGAGGATATTCTGAGGCAGTAATTGACAACCTTATGTCCTTGGCCAAGATAGTCTTGGGTTGGGGTCTTAGAGACATGGTGTTCCTCTCAGACCCTGGATGCCAAGAGAGTACACATAATGGGGGGTCATTCTGAACTCTGTTTAGCAGGTCTGGACATCCGATCCAGACGTCCAGACCTGCTAAACCACCGCACAGCCTTCCAGGATAGAACTCCCCGTACGAACAGGCGATTTGTATGGGGACCTCTGTTCGTGAGAGGGAGAGGCGGTACAGAGTTGGAGCAAGGACAGGCATTGGGTGGAGAGCGACCCCCAGACATACAGGGCCGATTCTGAGGTCGGCCCTATATATCCGGGGTTGCCACGGATTAGGGAGGCAGCAGTTCCAGGCATAGACGGAAGGTGAGGGGGTACAGGGGGATCCCTGCAGTCGAACCCTGACTATGGGAGGCCAGATCAGGGGTTGATCTGCGGGGAAAGGACGGTGTCACTGTCGGCTGGGGATCGTGGCTCCTGAATGGAGCCGCAGTGCCATGACAACGGGACATTCAGGAGCCTGGCTTAGTTAGCCGGGTATGTGGGCTGGGTGTGCAGCTGATCAGAATCGGGGCCTGGCCTGCACATCCAGGCTGTAGACCTGATTCTGATCCCACGGGCATGTCTAGCCCCACTGGATCAGAATCGGGTCTACCTCTGTACATCCCGATTCTGATCGGCTGCACAGGGGCTGGACAGCTAGTACAGAATTAGCCTCAGTGTCTGTATTGTCCTTCTTACAGTCCAGTTTGGACTAGGGTTTGGCTCTGCGCTCTCTTAGAATTGAGGTGGTGCCATTTCTGTACGACTGAGGCAAAATCAGTTTCCAAATTGTACCTCCAGGCCAGTCCAGTTACACACGGGTTGTTGCCATCCTCCAGCAGCTGAGGACTGAGCATGCCAGCATTCTGATGTGACACTACAAGAGCTTCTCCCAGGAACCAGTCTCTCGGTCCTCAGCAGTTGAAGGGAGAGCTCTTGGGTAATGGACTGCCCTGAAGGGACAATTAGTAGGTAGATGAAAACAAAACAAAAGAGATAGAATGAGACAGAGTGAGGGCTGCAGGCCTACACAGGTTTGGTCAGCACAGGTTTGGTCTAGCTGTGGTTAAAACGCCTGGGAGCCTCAGATCCCTATCTCCTCCCCCGGACAGGTGCTATTGGAGCCTGTAAGCTACAGGTCTCCATTTCTTCCCGCCCCCTCTTTCTCCCCTGTTGTTTTTTTCTCTCTCTCTCCGCTGTCCCTCTTCTCTCCTCCAGAGTAGTCTGGTGCAGTGAGAATGGTGCAGAGCCGACGACAGCAGCAGACAAGTGGCTGGCTGCCGAGCCCCTCTGATTTTCATTGTGGCTGTTTTTTGGTTTAGGTTTTGATGGCACGGGGGGGAGGGGGAGTGCGGTGTTCCATGGGGTTGCAGGAATTCCCTTTAAGCCAGTTTGTTTGCACTCAGGGCACATGTGTATGTCGGCGGGGTTTTCTGCCTGTGCAATTTGTTTGGGCAGCCACGGCTTGGATTGTCAGGGGTCTGCTGTTTCTGTGTGCAGCAAGGTAAATCTTGGCAAACCTTGGTTGCTTTGATGGTAGAACAGAGTGAAAGCAAGGCGGAGGCTGTTCAGGGGGACATATTAGACTCTGTGGCTCCTGTGATATTGGCGGGAACCGTGGCCATTTTGCTTCAGGTAGGGAAACCGACTCAGCAGCAGAAGTGTCTATATTGTCCTTCTTATAGTCCAGTTTGGACCAGGGTTTGGCTCTGCATTCTCTCAGGGTTGTGTTGGTGGCCTTTCTGTACTACTGGGGCAAAATCAGGGTGTGTCCCACATCCTCAAGGGAGTGAAGCACATCTGTCCACCTGTACAGCCAGTGGTGCCGTAATAGAGCCTACTGTCTTGAACTGCATTATCAGTATTACTACCTAATGTAGATTAAACTGTATAAGGGCCAAAAGCATTGTACAAAGTTATGGTTGATTAATGCTTTCTCTGAGTTTCTGAATTTTTTAGTCTTGTGTTCTGCTTGGGAAATGTTACTCTGGCTTCTCTCAGTGCTTCAACAGTGGATTTACCAAGCGATGAATCACTGAAGGTTGTTCAAATCTTTCTTAACAGCGTTCATGGTTTCTGAGTTTTTCAGTCTTGCTTACTGCTTTGGAAGTGCCATGCTAGCTTCTCTGTGCTGCAAAAGAGTTTATACTAGTGGTATTGTCACTGAAAACTGCTCCAGTCTGCTCCACCTGTTGTCTGGACTGGTCTAATGGCTATGTAAAATTTTTCTATTTAAATTATTGTTCCTAGATAGGAAATCAAGCCCAATTATGTATAGGAAGCTCTTTTCTCAGACTTGGCATGGAGAAAAAGTCTTCGTAAATCAGACCCTTTGATGTGGTTGTGTCTGTAGCAGTGATATGTGCTTTATTTTTGACTGAATATCTTCCAGAGTTTAAGCATGCTGAGAACCAAACTGGTAAATAACTACATTTTATTCATTTTAAAGCAGGGTTTGACAAACCCCAGTTGCCAGGTTGCCATGGCGACTAAAAAATCGGACCTAGCGCCTGGAGCTTGGAACACCTGCAGCATGGGCAGCCCTGGATGCCTGTGGGATATCCCATCCGCCATGGGCAGAAGTACGGCAGGAATTGACTCTGGCTGCCTATGGGCAATCCCATCCCTGGCAGGCCAAGGTGCTGTGATGGTGGCGGGGACCGGTTCTGGCTGCCTGCGGGGATCTGATCTCCCGCAGACAGCGCAGACAGAAGAAAAGGGATCAGAGCACAGATGCAAACTGTCTGTCCGCAGGAGATGGGATCCCTGCAGGCAGACAGCTTACATCTGGGCTGTGATGGCACACTCCCCTTCTTTTCTGCCCACAGGAGATCAAATCCTTGTGAGCAGAACAGGAGGGGAAGTAAGCTGCTTGTGGGATCTGAGCCAATCGGGGCCTGCAATTAAAAAAAAAAAAAAAAAAAAAAGTTAGACGGAAGGAGGGGAAGAGAGTTTAAATTTTAAAGTGCCAGAAAAAAAAAAAGAGGTGGGGGGGGGGGGGAGGGGGCATGAACTTAAATCTTATAGGACCAGAAACTAGAAAAGAAAAAAAAAAGAAGAAAGGAAATAGAATGTGGGAATCCAGAGCAGGAGAGTGGGAGTACTAGGGGGGAGGAGGAGGAGGAAGGGGAAGGGGGAGGGGGGGGGAGAGAATCCAGAGGGAGAACACAGAAAGGTTAAAGGGATGAATGCATGGGGACAAAAGGGCACAATATTTATTTACCTAAAGGTATATTCCCCTACCCCCAAGAACACATCCACAAAAGTACACCATACCACACACTTGCGCACAGACAGGCACTCCACCTCCGCAGAAGAGATGGATGCCCCAGTTTCACACTACATACACACACAGGAACCTCGCCTCCACACTGCACATACAGAAGCTGCCCAGCTCTGAAGCATACACACCCATGCACTGCAGCCCTGCACACCACCCATACAAAAGCACCCACAATCACATCCCACGCACATACTGTTACACCACCATAGCACCAAATGCCCACACAGACACTTGCTATCTGAAGCTATAGGTGTTATCTAAAGATGGAGCATGGTGTAGGAACTCTGGTGCTGATCTCACACGACTTGAGAACATGAG
The DNA here is from genome assembly GCA_033557465.1 of Ichthyophis bannanicus. Lineage (NCBI taxonomy): Eukaryota > Metazoa > Chordata > Amphibia > Gymnophiona > Ichthyophiidae > Ichthyophis > Ichthyophis bannanicus. Next base: position 107,595,659 of record CM066049.1, on the reverse strand, counting down.
ACTAGCACGAGAGAACCCTGGGGTGGGGTGGGCACGAGGTGATCACGAGCATTGGCTCCTAAGATTTTGGCCTGGTTCCTAAAGCTTCACGTAATTTGTTAAGGCCTGTTTTAAAGCAGCATTTGAATGGAACTGAGTTAAGGGCCGATGCAGTAAAGCGCCTAGGCTTTATGCACAGATTAGCTTGGTTTTAGCACAAAATTGTGTGCATTAACAAAACGAGTTTTGTACATGACCTGACTGTGCAAAGCCTAAAGCAGACAGCAGTGCACAGCATATTTAAATCCATTTATATTGATGGTAATGAGGTAATAAGCTATGCAGTGCAGATGCAGAGAGGTTAGCAGAAGCCCAGAAGGCTGAGCACAATGCCAGTGTTTTTAATGCAAGGTCTCAAAAGGAGTAAAATGTAGCTTTTTTTGCATTCGACGCCAGTAAGACGTTTATGCCTATTTCTTCTATATGTATATGATAAAATGTTGTTCTGTGCTATATGCACATAACATCCTTTTATATGTTGGGATGCTATTCTGCATATAAATAACATTCCAGCATATGCGTGGCGAGTGCTGCTGCAGCTGCTGCTAGCACATATCCATGTGCGCATGTGTCTGGCATGCGCAAGTGAGTTTGCACATGCTCTCCCATGTTAGCAAATTGTTTTACTGTACAGTCCATTTACATACTCCTTGTTTGCAACACTGGGGAGCAAACCTTCTGCCTTAGGCTTATGCTAGAATACCGTGCGCAGAGCTTTAGCACACCACTGTAACACAAGGGAACTGCATTGGCTCACTAGCTTAAACTATGCAGACTGTTCACATTTGCACAAAGGCATCAAATTTGCAGTAAAAACTGAAGAGACCTCCCAAAAGCAGTGTAGGAGCATTCATCAGTAATTCACTCTACCTTTATGTGGTTGATACTTCACCAGCTACCTTTTTCAAAGGAAGTTCTTCAGTCAAGTGTCCAGTGTGTCCAGAATTACAGACATTCCATTATGGGGTGTGCCATTTTACCAGCACAAACAATAGAAAGCAAACAATTTTTACAATTGATATGATCAACATTAGTGACAAAATCTTATTTACAGAACAAAAGTTTGGTTTAGGTAAGAGCATTAACTGACGTTTTTATCAAAAGTGAGCACATTAGGATCACAAATCTATGTAGATGCTGAATAGGCAAGAAGAATGAGATGCAAACATCTTAAATTCTGTTAACAGATAAGCTATTTTATCAGGTGGTAAGCTTTTACTAAAACATTTTTTCTATGTGGGAAACCCGTTGTGATAATTAAACAATTGTTTGCTATGTAGTTAAATCAAACATAACAAACAAAGTTGTTATAATCACCTATATCACTTATTTAAGAATGTTGGCAAATTAGTGACCTCTGTTCTTCAGCATATTTCTTTATAGTGGAAAAAAGAAAGGAAATGTAAACAAACATGTTTCCACCTCTATTCTCTTTCCCAAGAAGAATGTTAATCAACTGAAGGACTTAAAGGAAAGCCCATCACAAAACACATATTCAGTATGGAGAGCACTGGAAATACATAATGGCTTACCACAAGAGATCATGATATTTGGTGATTGGAGAGGTAGAAACAGAAGTACAAGTAATAAGGAGTTGCTCACAAAGAGCATGAATGTAGTTTTGTATTCTTGACCCCCCTCCCCCCCATCTCCCCCGCAGCACTTCAGGGGCGGGCTGAGGGTGTTGCGGGGCATGTGCGGAGACTCATTGCAGGGCCTTATTTGCATAAATATTTACATACATTGGGCCTCATTTGAATAAATTTAATGTACTTAATTTTACATAAAAACATAAGATATGTCATACTGGGTCAGACCAAGGTCCATATAGCTCAGTATTCTGTTTCCAACAGTGGCCAATCGAGATAACAAGTACCTAGCAGTTTCCCAAAAAGAGACAGGTTCCACAATGCTTGTATTGGGGCAAGCAGTGGATTTCCTGGGTCATCTTTAATAATGGTTTATGGACCTTTCCTTCAGGAACTTGTCCAAACCTTTTTTAAACCCAGCTACACTAACAGCTTTTACTACATTCTCCGGTTACGAATTCCAGAGTTTGATTACGCATTGAGTGAAAAAATATTTTCGCTTATTAGTCTTAAACGGGTTATACTGTAGCTGCATTGCATGTCCCCTAGTCTTTCTACTTTTGGATAGCATAAACAATCGATCTACGTTTACCCGTTCCACTCCATTCATTAATTTATAGACCTCTATCATATCTCCCCTCAGCCGTCTCTTTTCCAGGTTGAAAAGCCCTAACCTTTTATGTCTGTCCTCATAGGGATATCCTTCCATCCCCTTTACTATTTTTGTGGCTCTTCTCTGTACCTTTCCTAATTCTGCTTTATCTTTTTTTTAAGATAGGGCGTCCAGAATTGCACACAATATTCAAGGTGCAGTCGCACCTTGGAACGATACAGAGGCATTATAATATATTTTGTTTTATTCTCCATTCCTTTCCTTATGATTCCTAGCATTCTATTTGCCGCCTTGGCCGTCGCACACTGGATGGAGGGTTTCAACATGTTATCCATGATGATGCCTAAACCACTTATTTATTTATTTATAGTTCTTTTATACCGCACTCTTTTTCATCAGCGCGGTTTACATTAAAACAGGAATACTCATTGCAATCAACAGACTGTTGAGTTTACATATAACAGGATAATACAACTGGGATTATAACTTTGGGGAACTTTGTACATATTTGTAACTTGAAAAGAACCCATATACACAGTATAGAAATTCTTATTATCATCTTAAGGCATTTAAACTTTTACTGTAAGTGTTGGAGGGTTGATGATGTGCTTTGGAAATGTAGAATGAAGAGATGGTGCTTTATGGCTTTTCTGAATTGCTTGAGGTCAGTAATAGCTCTAATGTTGGGAGGTAGGTTGTTCCAACATCTGGGTGCGTAATACGCGAAAGCCCTGTCTGTTGTTGAACGTTTGTATTTTGTGGCCTCAGGTGGTGTAGCTAGGGTATTTGCTGCTGCTGATCTCCTAGATCTGATGTTGGGAGTATGATGGAGGAGTTTTGAAACCATCACTTTCCTGGGTGATGGTTTCTAATCTGGAACCTTACATCGTGTAACCATAGTTCGGGTTGTTCTTTCCTAGGGTGCATAACTTTGCACTTTCCACATTAAATTTCATCTGCTATTTGAACGTCCAGTCTTCCAATTTATCATGGCCCTCTTTTCAATTTCTCACAATCCTCTTGGGTTTTAACAACTTTGAATAATTTTGTGTCATCTGCAAATTTGATTACCCATTTCTAGGCCATTCACGAATATGTTAAAAAAAGCAGTGGACCCAGCAGGAATCCCTGAAGTGCACCACTATTCCTCTTTCTCCTTTGGGAAAAATAGCCATTTAGCCCTACCCTCTGCTTTCTATCTTTTAACCATTTCCTAATCTGAAATAGTACACTGCCTCATATCTCATGACTTTTTAATTTCACTAAGAATCTCTCGTGAGGGACCTTGTCAAAGGCTATCTGAAAATCCAGATACACTATATCATCTGGCTCACCTTTGTCTACTGTCAGACGGCTGCCTAGGGTGAGAACTTACACAATCTTGATGATGCATATATTCATATGATTCTTGCAAGGTATTGTGGGTAATGTAGTTCTTTCACTCCAAACACAGCTGAAGACAATAATTGAGTTGTGAAACCAGTGATAAGGCCAATAAAATACTTCTTTTATTGATGGGGTTTAATTCACCCAGCACAAATATGCTTGGTAGCAATATAAATGAGGTTACTTGCTTGCAGTGTTTAAATGGATAACAAAGTCACAAAGCAAATCAGAAAACAACCTTCAACTTGTCAGGCAATTAGCTAATGTTTTCTTAGCAAATAATTACCAAAGGAAAAAGGCACCAAGAAATGAATAAACTTTGCTTGTTAGGTTAACTTCTGCTTATTTTCCACGCAGATCCCAGCAGTGATTCTCCCCTGCTCACACACACAATCAGGTGCAGCTTTAATTATTATCAATTGACCAGCTGAAACCCTTTAGCTGGCTGGCTGCTACTGTGTGAACCCAAATCCTGCTTTAAGAGCTGTTTGCAGTGGAAATAAAGAACAAAGTTAGGTTTCTTTGTGATGGCTGAGGTGTTTGCTCACAGAAAGCTAGCAATAGCATTTAGATAGAGAACAGTCCATGTAATGAATAGTTTCATCTGCTGTATCTCCCCCTTCATCAATCAGCATAGGGTCACTATCATACATTGGCACAGACGAGTCTTTCCATAAGGCACTATCATGAGAATGCTTATTCCCTTGCTGCCATTCACTATTATAGATAGGGTCTGGATCAGTGTTCATACCTGAGCCTCTCCTGCTATCATAATTCCTCTCTGTATAGCCTGGCCAGTATGTAATCCAGTTCTGATGTCCAGCCTTCCAATCTTGATCCCTGGACACTGGATCTTTCCTCACATACCTTCTGGCATAGGTCTGAAAGTCCTTTCCACGTGCAGTCTTCTCTCTTCCAGGTAGCCACTGGTGATTCCTATCTCTGCCATTCCATTCCTCTGGCTGACTCCAGTCCAATGGACTCTGCTGGCATTTGGAATACCTCCCAGTATAGGTACTGCCTTGGATTCTCCCAGACCCTCTAATGGCCTTTCTTCTCTTCCTTCCAGAGAGTTTCCTTCTTTCTCTATCCGCTTGGCTTGGCTTCTGCTTCTCCAGGTGATGCTTAAACCTGTAGCTGGACTGGAGCTTGTAGCCGTTGCTGTCTCTGTCTTTGAAGCTCTTTCTGTAGCTGTTATCTGAAGAATAAGCTCTATTCTTATTCTGTTCTAATGTGTGCTCCTCCCTAACACAGCGCAGCTGTGTTGAATCAGGCTCTGCCCTTTTAGATGAGTGCTTAGGGATTACCTCATAGCTCTCTTGATTGCACACACGTTTTCTCACTTCAGCCCCTCTCATGGCTGCTGGAAACCTGGTGCATTCTGGGACTGGTAGTCTTTTATGTGAAAACTCTGTTTTCTTGCTTCTACCAGAACTGACAGGTTGCTTGTTCAGAGTCACATCATCTTTTCTATAGCTCCTACCTGAGCTATGATAAGCTTCCTTATCACACTACCTGTTTGTTAACCCCTTTTAAAAAATATAACAGATTAGTAAGACAAGCCATGTTGGCTTTCTCCCATTAAACCATGACTCAATAATTTTGCTCTTTATAATGGTTTCTACCATTTTGCCCAGTACTGACGTCAGGCTCATCGGTCTGTAGTTTCCTGGATTCCTGGATCACCCCTAGAACCCTTTTTTAAAACTTGGCATTACATTGATCATTCACCAATCTTCAGGTATTACAGAAAATTTTAATGATAATTCAAAATTACTATTAGTAGTTCTGCAATCTCATATTTCAGTTCTTTCAACACCCTCTGTATACCATCCGGTCTAGGTGATTTGCTACTCATTAGTTTATCAAATAGTTGTAATATATCTTCCCGGTTTATCGATATTTATTTCAATCCTTCTGATGTAACAGCTTTACATACCATTTCAGTCATGGGTAACTTCCCTACATATACTTTAATAAAGACTAAAGCATAAAATTCATTCAGTCTCTCCGCTATGGCCTTCCATTTTCTGAAAGTTGCTTTTTTTGGCTACAACAGCCTTTCTTACGTCACCTTTCAACCATGCTGGCAGTTTTTTGGACTTTCTTCCACTTTCCTTAGGGTGTGAAATATAGCTGGTCTGGACGTCCAAGATAGTATTTTTAAACAACACCCATGCTTGATGTAAATCTTTAACCTTTTTCAGCCGCTCCTTTTAGAATTTTCTTAACTATTTTCCTCATTTTATCTTAGTCTCCCTTTTTGAAAGTTAAAAGGTAGTACTGTGGATTTCCTTGCCGTCCTTCCTCCATTTATTAAATCAAACGCGATCATGCTATGATCACTTTTGCCAAGTGGCCCCAACACCCTTATCTCTTGCACCAGATCTTGTGTTCCATTAAGGACTAGGTCCAAAATAGTTTCCCCTCTTGTCAGTTCATGAACCAGCTGCTCCAAGAAGCAGTCATTTATTTCATCTAGAAATTTTATCTTCCTAGCATGTCCTGCCATGACACTGACCCAGTTGATACCGGGGTAATTGAAATCACCCATTAGTATTACTGTGTTGTAACTCTTGTTAGCTCCCTGTCGTCTTTGAGCATTTCATCATCCATTTGTTCATTCTGGCCAGGCGGTCAGTAGTACACCCCCACTGCTATCGCCTTCCCCTTTTTACATGGAATTTTAATCCATAGAGATTCTACAGTTTATTTCGTTTTTTGCAAAACTTTAATCCTGTGTGACTCAATGCTCTCTCTAACATAGAGTGCAACCCCTCCACTAATTTGATGTATTCTGTCATTGTGATATAATTTGTACCCAGGTATCAGTGTCCCACTGGTTGTCGTCCTTTCACCAGGTCTCTGAGATACCAATCATATCTAACCTCTCATTTAGTGCTATATATTCTAACTCTCCCATCTTATTTTTTAAACTTCTAGCATTTGCATACAAGCATTTTAGAGGTTGTATTTTATTCATATTTATCTGGCTATCTGTAGGCAAGGGTAATTTGGAATCTTTTTTAAGCTTTGCTCTGTACTTAACGGCATTTGGGTTACTTTTGTTGTTATTGGAACTTCCCTGTCAAATTATCCTAACTTCAGTCTTTAGCTAGTATCCTTCAATGATACATCATTCTGAACCATGCGCTCTTGGGCGACTGTCGGCTTTCCCCATTTATCTAGTTTAAAAGCTGCTCTATCTCCTTTTTAAAGGTTAATGCCAGCAGCCTGGCTCCATCCTTCTATAGGTGGAGCCCATCCCTTCGGAAAAGCCCCTTCTTTCCCCAGAATGCTGCCCTGTTCCTAACAAATACAAAATCATCTTCCTTGCACCATTATCTCATCTGTGCATTGAGACTCCAGAGCTCAGCCTGCCTTTTGAGTCCTACGTGTGGAACGGGAACCATTTCAGAGAATGCTACCATGGAAGTTCTGGATTTCATCTTCTACCTAAAAGCCTAAATTTGGCCTCTGGAACCTCCCTATTATACTTTTCTATGTCATTGATACCAACATGTACCAAGACAGCAGACTCCTCCCCAGTGCTATCTGAAACCTTGTCTATGTAGCATGTGAGGTCCGCTACCTTTACACTAGGCAGGCATGTTACCAGGTGATCCTCACACCCACCAGTCACCCAGCTGTCTACATGTCTAATGATTTGAATCACCAACTAAAGCAGCTGTCCTAACCTTTCCCTCATGGGCACATGTCCCTGGAGAAACCTCCTTGGTGCAAGAGTGTTTTACAGTGTTGTGCAAAAGTCTGGAATCGCTTGTAAATTTGACGTTTTTTCAGCTTCGTGACCTTATATCTTAATTTCTTTTTCCTCCCAGTGGCTTTTTCTGTGTATCTCATGATAAGTGATAGATTTGGCTATTAGGGCCAACTTTTAGTATTGGTTTGGCCCTTATTTTCTGAGTTTGTTCCTTATAGTTGTCCTGTTAGATTTTCTGTGAAAATCGTGTAATGTACTTCGTTGGCCAACGATATATTATTGTAAGGATGCTTTAAAATATTATGGACACACACCAGGTTTCCTTCAAATTGATGTATGCGTCCTTGAAAAAGGCTATTTTTATGTGTCAGTGATGGCTCAGTATTTGATGGGCCACCCTTTGTTCTTGATCACCTGACTGCACCTTGTCTGCATTGAATGAACCAGTCTGACAAGGTGATCGTTGGTGACAACGCGGTTCCAAGCTGCAATGAGTGACTCAATCAGCTCACGCTTTGATGTCGGATGCCTCTTGGATATTTCCAAGGCCACCTTGTGCCACAGGTTCTCAATTGGATTCAGATCTGGAGACTAGGCACGCCAGTCCATTGACTTGATGTTGTTGTTCCGCAGCTTCCAGCTGATCACCTGTCTGGAGCGATGGCAGGGTGCATTGTCATCTTGGAACAGGAACTGGCCAGGAAACAACTGGTGTGCTGATGGCACCATTTTGCTTTTGCAGTATTGTGATGTACTTGGCCCCGTTGACCATTCCATCGACGATGTGAAGACATCCAACGCCACTGGCAGCCGTGCAGCCCCAGACCATGACCTTCAAAGGATGCTTCACAGTGAGGTTGAGACACTCAGGCTTGAATTCCTCTCCAGGAAATCTCCTCACATAGGTGTGGGCCTGGTTACCAAACAGGCAGAAGGTGCTTTCATCACTGAATAGCACCTTTTCCCACATTTCAGTCGACCAGTTTGAGTGCTTTCTCGCCTACACAATCCGGTTGCACCTTTGTATGTCAGTCATCAGTGGCTTATTCCGTGCTTTGCAGCCCCGGAGACCAAACTGCAGGCACCAGCGATGAACTGTTGATGAACTGTTGATGAGCTGACACTGACCTCACTCTTGTCTGACCACTCTCGAAATAGCTGAGGAGAGGTCAACTTGCGATTAGTCAGTGAAATGCGTCATAGTGCACAGTCCTGGCATGATGTTGATGCACGTGGACGACCTGAACGAGGCTTGTCCACCACTGAACCCGTTTCTTTCTTCTTCTGTACAATCTTAACAACAGCGCTCTGACTTCAGCCAACTTTCCTGGCTATCTGATGGCTTGAAAATCCTTCCTCGCTCTTAAAGGACACAGGAACACGCTCCTCCAACGTCAGGGTCCGAGTCATCTTCATGGTCGATCCAGAAAGCGTAAGAAATTCAAAACTTCCGCACGTTTTTATAGCTGTACTGTTGGCTAGATATCTGCATTGTGATTGGTTAGTGAAACTAGCCTCCTGATTGGTCAGAAATAACGTGTGCATATTGGATAATCTCGATCCAGTTTTGACGCAGGATCCACAAAAATTGCAGTAGCTATCTCCCAGTGTCTGTAAAGTATTTAAATTGGAAGCAAGGAATGCAAAAAAGTCAACTCTAATAGCCAAATGTATCCCTTTTAATGTGGTAGAAAGATGAATATGCTGGGCTAACGCAAAATTTTAAAAAAAAACATTAGAAAGTACGAAAACCGCAAAACTCACAAGTGATTCCAGACTTTTGCACACCACTGTACATTACCTGGAGGACAGGTCCTAGCTACAGGATCACTTCCTGACACACCAAGGTGATGCTGTCCTGTCACGTGACCTCTCTTTCCCATGGCAACAGGGGGAGAGCGGTTTGGACAAGTTCTGGTCCATAAACCATTATTAAAGAGGACCCGGGAAATCCACTGTTGGCTTCATACAAGCATTGTGGAACCTGTGTATTGTCATGAGGCTGGAGCCACGGAAGGTGCAGGTTTAGGAAATAACCCTGTCTTTCATAGAGCTGTGGATGTGCAGAAGATGCAATTACCTTGCAGCACAGCTAGAGTGGGCAGGAGCAATCCTACAGAGGCTGAGTCAACATGCCCAGCCACTGATTGTATGAGTGTTTAATCAGCTGTACCTGAAGGCAAGCCCGGGAGTTTCAAAGGTAAAATGCCTTTATAAAGGAAAGACAGCCATAAGAACATAAGATATGCCATACTGGGTCAGACCAAGGTCCATCAAGCCCAGTATTTTGTTTCCAACAGTGGCCAATCTAGGTCATATGTACCCAGCAGTCTCCCCAAGGGACACAGGTTCCACAATGCTTGCATTGATTCAAGCATTGATATCCTGGGTCCCCTCCTAATAATGGTTTATGGACCTTTCCTCCAGGAACTTGTCCAAACCTTTTTTAAACCCAGCTACACTAACAGCCTTCACTACATCCTCCGGTAACAAATTCCAGAGTTTGATTACACGTTGAATGAAAAAATATTTTCTTTTATTAGTCTTAAATAGTTTACCCTGTAGCTTCATTGCATGTCCCCTAGTCTTTCTATATTCTGATAAGGTAAACAGGGATTCGCTGTTCCTGAAGGAGGTGTGTGGAGCTGCCTGTCCGTCTGGGGGCTGCTGTTGCTGCGGAGGTGTGGTGGACCGCTGCTTTTCCTCCCTATCCCATCACAGGCACAGCCGGGACAGCCTGACCGAGGTCTTCCCTTAGTGGATTTAAACGCTGAGCCAGGAGCCTACCAGTGGATTCGCTGTTCCTGAAGGAGGTGTGTGGAGCTGCCTATCCGTCTGGGGGCTGCCGTTGCTGCAGAGGTGTGGTGGACCGCTGCTTTTCCTCCCTATCCCATCACAGGCACAGCCGGGACAGCCTGACCGAGGTCTTCCCTTAGGGGATTTAAACGCTGAGCCAGGAGCCTACCAGTGGATTCGCTGTTCCTGAAGGAGGTGTGTGGAGCTGCCTGTCCGTCTGGGGGCTGCCGTTGCTGTGGAGGTGTGGTGGTTCGCTGCTTTTCCTCCCTATCCCATCACAGGCACAGCCGGGACAGCCTGACCGAGGTCTTTCCTTCTTTTGATTGTTGTATAAATCTTGCTCTCATATGCGGAGCGTGTTCCGAAGGGGCGTGTCCAAAGGGGCTAGCTCCGCCCCTTTGGCACCCCTTCGGCATCACTGCGGCGTCTCTGAGGTGCAGCGGCGGTGTTGGCTTCTGTTTTCTCTGTTTTATTTAGGTTTGTTTTCCATTATTGTGTGATCTTTTGTTTAATGTTTGATTTCCTTTAAACATGGGGAAACGGAAAGCCAAAGTAGGGGGCAAAGTACCGGAGGTCTCGGCTGGAGAAGCTAAACCAGTCGGGCCTCTGGATAAACACTTTGTTCCACTCCCGAAAGCACAATCTTCCCCGGAATTGGTATCTCTCAGCTCTGATGGTAGATCCCCCCCCCCCCCCTTGCCTCCTACTCCTGGTTAATTTCATGAGTGTCCTATGAAGCCTTCCTCATCGGCGAGAACAATGCCTTTGATTATTTTCCCGAAGCCGATTTTGTCGGTCGGGGAGGGAAGCTCCTCGGAACTTTCCTCCCCTTCCCCAGAAACCGAAATTACCTTAAAAGATATTTGGGCAGTGTTAAAAGGTATTGATTCTAAGATGTCGTCTTCTTTTCTTTCTTTTTCTACATTTTCTCAGGAAACTGTTTCTTCTCTGCAGCAATTAGATGCTAAAGTTACTGTTCTTGATACTGCTGTTAGTGCATTAGAGTCTCAGGTTCTTCCAATTTATTCCTCTAGAGTGGCTGGTATTAAAGATTCTTTTTTGATCCACTCTAAGTTGGAGCGCCTGGAAAATTCCATGCGTGCTTCCAACTTGCGTTTCCTGAATTTTCCCCAGTCTCCGTTGTTATCTCATAGGATTTTGCTGGCTAAATTTTTTAAGGATGTCCTGGGTATTTCTGATGATATTGATTTCCTGCAGATTTACTATATTCCCTCTACTTATAAGAAACTTAATTCGGCTGATGGGGAACTTGATGAGATCGCTTCTCCTATGACAAATTTGACTGCCTTTTTGGAAGACTCCCAGGACATAATTAATGTTAGGGCTACTTTGTTGGTTACGTTTTCCTCTGTTGATATTAAACAACGTATATTGAGGGCCTTCTTTAAGACTAAAACTGTGAAATTTTGTGGTCAGTCAGTTAATATTTTTCCTGATGTTTCCCGTAGCACCCAGATGCGCCGGAGGCAGTTTTTAGATCTTAAGCCCTGGGTTTTGGCATTGGGTGCTACGTTTTTCTTGAAGTTTCCATGTAAATGTATCCTTGGTTTTGAGAGCGCTTCTTATACATTTGTTGAAGTATCCCATTTAGAAACTTTCCTATCTGGAAAAGGGGTTTAAGTGGGTGTGTGGGGTCACAGTCTCCATATTGTGGATAGTTTGTATTCTGTTTTCTTAATTGTTTTTCCTTCTTGTTTAGCAGCGGGGTTCCGTAATGTGGACTATATCATGGTGTATATTGCTTACTGTAATATTGATTTTCTTTGCATTTCTTTTTACGGGATTGACCTGTACTTATTTTGGTTGTTGTATATGACTAAAAATCAAATTAAAAAAAAAAAAAAGATAAGGTAAACAATCGATCTACGTTTACCCGTTCCACTCCGTTCATTCATTTATAGACTTCTATCATATCTCCCCTCAGCCGTCTCTTTTCCAGGTTAAAGAGCCCTAACCTTTTTAGCCTTTCTTCATAGGAGTATCCTTCCATCCCCTTTACCATTTTGGTGGCTCTTCTCTGAACCCCCTCCAAAATCGCTATATCCCTTCTAAGATACGGCTACCAGAATTGCACACAATACTCAAGGTGCGGTCCCACCATGGAACGATACAGAGGCACCACAATATCCCTTGCTCCACCCTCCATTCCCTTCCCCATCACACCCAGCACTCTATTTGCTCTCCTGGCCGCCGCTGCACACTGGGCCGAGGGCTTCAACATGGCATCCACAATGACGCCCAAATCTTCCTCCTGGGTGGTGGCTCCCAATGTGGAACCCTGCATCGTGCAACCACAGTTTGGGTCGCTCCTCCCCAGGTGCACAACCCTGAACCTGTCCACACCAAATCCCATCCGCCATTCTGATGCCCAGTCTTCCAACCCATCAAGATCCCCCTGCAATCCTCCACAATCCTCCTGGGCCCCAACAACTCCAAACAGTTTTGTGTCATCCGCAAACCCGACAACCTCACTCGTTACTCCACTCTACAGGTCACTTATGAACATGTCAAAAAGCAGCAGACCTAGCACAGATCCCTGGGGTACACCACCATTCACCCTTCTCCATTGGGAAAATTGGCCATTCAGCCCCACCCTCTGCTTTCTATCCTCTAACCAGTTCCCAATCCACAACAGTACACTGCCTCCTATCCCATGACTCCCTAGCCTTGCCAAAAGTCTCTCATGAGGGACCTTGTCAAAGGCTTTCTGAAAGTCCAGATACACAACATCAACCGACTCACCTTTTCCACCTGATTATTCACGCCTTCAAAAAAACATAACAGATTAGTAAGACAAGATCTTCCTTGTCTAAAACCATGTTGGCTGTCTCCCATTAGGTCATTGTTAAATGTCCACTATATTGTTTGTCACTTTTCAGAGCTCGATGCTGTGTAGCAATAAATAGTATACTAAGCTCCACTATTTTACCAAAAACCAACCATTAAGTGTATAATACAAAAGCGATAGTTTTTAAAGCGATCAGATCTCAGAATTGGAAATGGCTGTATACTGCATAGACTTTCATGGTGCAGTAAAGCGCCTTCAATACATCAATGATCTGTAATATCGCCAGTTTTTATCTATCTTATTCTTCTATGTTTTATTTCTTATATTTATCTATTTTCAATAAAATTGCGCTGCAACTAGGGCAGTATCTTTTTTCTCGTGGCTTGCTGCTATATTTATAATAGTCCAATGTGGATTTTCGTATCGTGGTTTCTAACAACCTCAAACCACATGTGATCCTTCCAGCCTCATATAATGCTTCGTTGTTGTCATGTATCAATAGCTTTATATTTATCAAAATTCCCCCATTGTTGTACTATATAGCTTTATGGCTTTATAACTGAAAATACCACTTTAACAAGCCAGAATCTTATCTGATAGCGTCTTCAGCCGTGCCTCAATTTTGTAAACATTTCTCTGAATTCCCAACGCATTTACAAGGCGCCACAGCGTTTCACAGTAGCGTTTCTTCAGGGGATTACGACTGCTGCCATGCTCATTCCTACATCCAAAAAACGCCGCCTTTTTGGCGTTTTTGGCGTTTTGGCGTTTTCTGGATGTAGGAATGAGCATGGCAGCAGTCGTAATCCCCTGAAGAAACGCTACTGTGAAACGCTATGGCGCCTTGTAAATGCGTTGGGAATTCAGAGAAATGTTTACAAAATTGAGGCACGGCTGAAGACGCTATCAGATAAGATTCTGGCTTGTTAAAGTGGTATTTTCAGTTATAAAGCTATATAGTACAACAACTGGCGATATTACAGATCATTGATGTATTGAAGGCGCTTTACTGCACCATGAAAGTCTATGCAGTATACAGCCATTTCCAATTCTGAGATCTGATCGCTTTAAAAACTATCGCTTTTGTATTATACACTTAATGGTTGGTTTTTGGTAAAATAGTGGAGCTTAGTATACTATTTATTGCTACGTCCCATTAGGTCATGACTATCTACATGCTGAGTAATGTTATTCTTTATGATGGTTTCTACCATTTCTGTAGTTTCCCGGATCACCCCTGGAACCCTTTTTAAAAATTGGTGTTACATTGGCGATCCTCCAATCTTCAGGTATTAGAGATGATTTTAATGATAGTTCACAGATTACTAATAGCAGGTCTGCAATCTTGTATTTCAGTTCTTTCAACACCCTTGGATGTATACCATCCGGCCCAGGTGATTTGCTACTCTTCAGCTTATCTAATAGTTGTAATACATCTTCCCGATGTATCGATATTTCCTTCAATTCTTCCGCACCTTTAAATACCACTTCAGTCATTTATTTATTTATTTAGTAAACATTTGTATACCGCTGCTTCCTACGATCAGCAGCGGTTTACTCTGCAGAATCGTAATGCTTTGTACAGCACATTGAGATCTTTCAGATTTACATTTTTGATTAGTCAATGATTTACATAACACGGGGGAATCAGTTGGGTGCAACATACATTTGATTTGAGCACACAGATCTGGGTATACATTTGATTACAATAGCGTGGGGGGGGCCCCATATATACAATTTATACAGAATTACTTGCCAAAAAGTACAATCTATACATGATTAGCAGTTAGCTCAAGTTGTAGTGGGTTTGAAACAAGTGTGTTTTAAGCTTTCGTCTAAATTCACTCAGGTTGTTTATGAGTCTCAACTCATGTGGGAGTTGGTTCCAATGGATTGGTGCTGTGTATGTGAACGCCCTATTGCTTGTTTCGGCCTTGACAGATCTTACGCTAGTCGGTAAACATAGGGTGTTGAGATTCATGGTTCTCCTGCTCCTGTTGCATGGTTGAATAGTGATTAGGTTATTGAGGTAGGATGGTGCGATGTTATGGATGAGTTTAAATGTTGTGATGAGCAGTTTGTAGATGATACGGGCGGTTACTGGGAGCCAGTGCAGTTCCATTAGTACTGGGGTTATGTGGTCTGTGACTTTCTTTTCCATGATGACTCTAGCAGCAACGTTTTGGGCCATTTGCAGGATGCTTAGGGTGTTCTTCGGAAGCCCTTGTAGAATGGCATTGCTGTAGTCCAGGTGGGGAATGATTAGTGCTTGAGCAACAGACCTGAAGTCAGATTTCTCGAGGATATTGCGAAGTGGTTGTAAAATTTTCAGTTTGTAGAAGATGGCTCGGTTAACTGTTCGGAGGTGTTTGTCCATTCTAAGGTTGCAGTCCAGTAGGACACCTAGATACTTTATTACAGGTTTCGTATGATATATGTTTTTGTTAAGGGTGACTGTGGTGGACGGGATAAAATTGGGTTTCCTGGAGATAAACATGACCTCCGTTTTCTTGTGATTTATTGACATGTTATTTTGTTGAAGCCATGACTGGAGCATGTCAAGGCATTCTTCTAGCGGACTGAAGTTTGGCTGCGTTATGTCAAGCTGCGTGTACAGCATCACATCATCTGCATATATGTGATATTTGATGTTACATTTCTGAAAGATCTCGCAGACCGGTTTTATATACAAATTGAACAATAGAGATGATAAGGCGGACCCTTGAGGGATCCCTTGGGTTTGAGGGAAGGCATCAGCTTTATCATTGTTGAACTGCACTTGTTGCATCCTATTGGATATATATGATTTGAACCATTTTAAGGGGGTCCCTGCTATACCCAATGAGGCCAGACGGTTTAGGAGGGTGTTGTGGTGAACTGTATCGAATGCCGCTGAGATGTCAATAAATATGAATATGAACATAGTGTTTCTGTTTTCGAGGCCCCTGAGGAGATTGTCAAGGAGTGCCAGCAGTAGTGTTTCAACTCCGTGATTCTGACGAAACCCATATTGATGCTTATCCAGGGCGTTTCTCTCGTCCATGTGGTCTTGTAGTTGTTGCTGAACTGCTTTTTCTATTGTTTTTGCTAAGAAGGATATGCTTGAGATTGGGCGATATGATGCAGGGTCACTTTTGTTGAGAGACTTGTTCTTTAAGATGGGTCTTATAAGTGACTTCTTGAGATGAGTCGGCATGATACCTTGTTGCAGAGACTGGTTAATAATGTAAGCGATGGGTTTTGCGTTTTCCTTCTTGGTTGCTTTCATCCAAGCGGCTGGGCATGGGTCGAGAGGGGAGGTAGTGGTGTTTAAATTGGTTAAGATGCTTATGATTTGTTGCTCACCTAATTGCTGGAAGTCATGGGTAACATCCCTACATCTTCCTCAGTAAAGACTGAAGCAAAGAATTCATTCAGTCTCTCCGCTATCGCCTTGTCGCCTCTTAGTGCTCCTTTAACCCCTTTATCATCTAATGGACCAACTGACTCTCTCACAGGTTTTTTACTACGAATGTACTTGAAAAGGTCTTTACTTCGCGTTTTTGCTTCCGTAGCAAGCTTCTTCTCAAATTCTCCCCTTGCCCGCCTCATCAATGCCCTGCATCTGACTTGCCAGTGCCTGTGCTGTTTCCAGGTTTCGTCGCTTGGCTCTCCTTTCCATTTCCTGAAAGATGCCCCCCCTGGCAACAACAGCCTCTCTGACCTCACCTCCAAACCACGCTGGCAGTTTCCTGGACCTCCTTCCACTTCTCTCAAAGCGTGGAATACAGCTGGTCTGGGCTTCCAAGATAGCACTTTTCAACAACAGCCAAGCTTGATGTACGTCTTTAACCTTTGCAACTGCTCCTTTTAGTTTTTTCTTAACTGTTTTCCTCATTTTATCATAGTCTCCCTTTCGAAAGTTAAAAGGTAGTACTGTGGATTTCCTTACTATCCCTCCTCCACTAATTAAATCAAAGGCAATCATGCTATGATCACTATTGCCAAGTGGCCCCAACAACCTTATCTCTTGCACTAGATCTGGTGTTCCACTAAGGATTAGGTCTAATATGGCTTCCCCTCTGGTCGGTTCATGAACCAGCTGCTCCAAGAAGCAGTCATTTATTTCATCTAGGAACTTTATCTCCCTAGGATGTCCTGACGTGACACTGACCCAGTCGATACTGGGGTAGTTGAAATCACCCATTATTATTACTGTGCTGTAACCCTTGTTAGCTTCCCTGATTTCCCTGAGCATTTCATCATCCATTTGGTCACTCTGGCCAGAAGGAAGTGGTGTGGAGGAGGAATCCAGTTAGGAGGAATCCATTCGGAGGGAACTCAGCCGGCAGCAGTTCACCCAGAAGGAAAGAGAAGGAGTGTGGAGAAGGAGAGAGTCTACACGGAGCAAGCCCAGAGGGACAGAATCCAGACGGAGACTATCCAGAGGGATAGAGTCCAGGGGGCAGAGCACAGAGAGATGGAGTCCAGAGAGAGGTTGCTAGGAGAAGCAGTTTGGCTGGAAGGAGTGACACTCCCAGCCCAAGTAACATAGCTGGATCAAGCAGCACAACAAGAGCAGTAACAGCTGAAAGAGGAGTACAGAAAACCAAGGAGCCATGCTTTAAGAGAAGCCTACATTCACCTGAGTTCGCTGGACCAGGATTACAAGGTACAAGGAGGAGAGGTTCCTATAGCAAAGCTACCTTTACACAGAAGCGCAGAGGTTGGGAATCCTCACCAGGTTTTCCTGGGCTTCAGGAGGGCAAAGCACTGCACAAGAAAACCTGTCTCCAGAGAGAAGTACGTCAGAGAGAGAACTCCAGGTGTAGCAGCTGCAGGAAGCCAAGGTATGGTGGCTCTTTACTTTTAAAAGAAAGCCTTGCTCCTAGAAACTCTGATAAAGCAGACGCTCAGTATATGAGAAGAGGAAACAAAGCAGAGCTTTTTAAAACAATACCTAAGGGCTTAACAGAAGAGTCTTACTGGAAGCAAATAAGCAGAGACAGACCCTCTAAACTTGTAGCCATAAGGGAAAGCACTTATTCAGAGGGAGAAGCCAGTGACGCAGAGTCCATGGAAATAGAGTTTGAGAATACTATTCCCATTCCTCAGGATGAATCCATGGACTGTACTTTTTGTGCTACTACTAGTCTTGAGTCCTTAGTAGAACTGTAAATATAAAAGAAACCCTGCAATCAGTTGTGAAGCTTATAACAGTTTGTTTGCCTGCTTGTTTAATTTACTTTGGAATGAAAGAATCCTCAGTTAAACCCTGCATTCAGTTGTGAAGCTTATAAAAGTTGTATGCCTGCTTATTTGGTGGAACCCTTTATAAAGGACTATCTTTATTTTCTTATGTCTTAGTGAACCCTTGCGTTAAAGGGGAAATAAAGCCTTATTACCCTCCACTCTTGGCTTATATAATTTGTTCTCACAAGGAGCTAAAACTCCAAGGACCAAACTGCACTTGGGCCTTAAAGAGCCATTGCTTCTTAAAAATAATAAAAATGCTCAGGATGCCCTTATAGCCACTGGCCACTGGGGGCACCTGACGACAGTATCTTTTGGGGAAACTGCTAGGTACTTGTGACCTGGACTGACTCAGTATGGCATTTCTTATGTTCTTAAATGCTTCTGTCACTGATGGCAAAGGGGTTAAGCACCCCTTCTTCACATTTCACCCAGTTGTTCATCTGGAAGCACAGCCTTATCCTCTACAGGGGTTGTTTGGATGCAGAAGAGGAATCTTTCTACAGAGGGTATGCCTGAAAAAGAAGGAAAATTCCCTTTAATGGAGGGTGATGATCCATTCATGATCCACTTGCGTTAACTGCAGCTATCCCAATATTCAGCAATGCTAACCAGGTAGTGCCTCTGAATATACTATAGCCAGCACCCGCTCCCTAACCTTGAGGGTTTGGGGAGGGGTGTGCCTTGAGGTTAAGTTGTAGTTGTGAAGGTCGAATGACAAGGCAGGTATAAAGAATATTTTTTTATATAAGGATTTATTTCTCCCGCTCCGTGGTGGAATGGAACAGGCGTAAAGGAATATATTTTACAGCCAAAACAAGAACAAAAGGAAAACAGGCTTTTTCCAACACTGTGTTCAAAACTGTCCTTTAACACAGTAGTTCACATTCCTGTCATGTGAGCTTTACTTTGACATCACTTAAACAAAGAGCAAACAATAAAGTTCATGCACTGTAACTAAGTTGTGCTTCAGCCTATTCTTATCTCTTCATAAGCTCTTCAGGTAAGGAACTTAAACAGCATGCATTTCAGCATATTATAACGAATGACCACACAAGCTTTGCTTGACTATTCTTTGTCTATGAGACAGGTCGAGCAGTCCATTGGCTGATTCAAATCCAGCATTGGTAAGGGATGAACCAATGGCACTTGTGCTTCCGGGCTCTGTACTGATTCAACTACTTTCTGCCCAGGAATAGTACGTTTGTCTAGAAAATCTTTAAACTCTTTCAGGAGTGCTTCAGCCTGCTTGCTATATGGGCTAGGCGGGGAATTAACTCCTTCCTGGGGTGAGTAATAGCTTGTGGGTTTTTCTTCAGGCAAACAAACAATGCCGTCTCTCTTACTATGCTCATTCACTGCACTGGAGTTACCCCTCCCCCACTTGTCTCTGTCAGCAAGTGCTGGGTAAGTCAGTTCATTTGCAGGTGAAGGATATTTAGACAGCAATTCAAACTTAGGACCTCCTAAAACCTTCTGGCATATATCTCTAGCAAATATATCTGCTATGTCCTTGTAGCTAGCTTGCTTGCTAACTCTGTCAGCAGTTTGAGGAGAAAAGCAGGGTTTATCTGAATGAGCTTATGGTTGCAGCCAACTGCCCTCATAAAACCTGGGTTTGCCCTGGGTTTTAAAATAAGCATTCACACAGTCTGGCTTCTCATAAAAGCTGTTATCAGAATTAAAGACACCCTGTACCTTGTGTTGAGGAATGCCTGAATGTTCTTTAGCAGTCTGCCATTCTTTCCACGGCTCAGCTCTCTGTTCCAAAAGCATAGGCTTTACCCCTGGGTCTCTCAGTGCCTCACCCTTCTCTTGCTCCCAGAAGGTTCTTCCATGCACTGAGTCTCCCTGGTACCTGCCTCTTGGCTTGGCAAGCATTCTCCTGGAATTGCAGATGGGGAGCGTTTCTCCTTCAAAGTCAAGGGTTCTGGTATCTAAGGCTACTTCCTGCCTTCCAAGATGCTTCCTTTGTCTCTGCACTGCTCCGTCTCTAAAGCACACATCTGCTTCTTCTGTTTCCTGTATTTCCTTCCACCTCCTCGGCTTCTCGTTCCCTTTCTCATTCTGTCTTCCTTCTTCCTTCTTCCTGTTTAACAAGCTGCCTCTGCTCTGGGGAACCCACCTCCTGCTAGGGCGTGCCCAATCAGCAACTCTGCTTCTCCCCTCCCCCGAGGTGAGCTGTGTTAGCTGATTAGCCATGTGCATCTTGTGCTGAGAAGGGAATATCATGCATTTACCTGCAATACCCGGACCTTCCACCGGGTCACCATCTGTTTCCATGGCTTCTGGCAATGCTGCAGCGTCACAATACCCACAGATGGCCTTGAAAACATCCAGTTATTTTCAGGGTGGTCTGTGGGTAAAGCTAGGGCAGTCGTGGCAAACTATCCAGTCAGCAGCAATATTTATCAGCTAACTGGATAGCTAAACCGCATAAAGTTAGGGCAGATCAATGACTGTCTTAACTTTATGCATTTTTTTGCTATCTGATTAGCAGCTGAATATCATTGCTGACTAAATATCAATTCTTCTTGGTGGTGAAACTGGATATTCAGCGCACAGGCTCCAGTGCTGAATATCCAGGTTGAGTTTCAGGGGTGTTGGGTCAGGCACTTTAAAAATGCTGATTTCCGTCCTTGAATATCGAATGAGAAATAAATATTTATTTATTATTTTTTTATCAAATAATTTTAATGTTATAATAACAGAAGCAGTAGAATTGGTGTAATTGCATAACATTACCTAACCCTCCCCTACCCCATAAAAAAGGCAGGGGTCCACACAAAATCAAATTGTGAATTTTTAACAAAGGGAGAGTCAAATAGCATGTGTGTCAGCGTACCAACTGCCGCACAGCAGTGCCAGCACAAATTAGACTGTTGAAGCCCAGCGCTGCACATACTCGATGAGCAATAAAAAATAATGATTGTGCAAGATTGCTCAACATGGGGGGGTCTCACAGTATGACTCCTGAAGATGTTCCACTTTATCGTATCGCTAAAGCTGTTGCCCCCGTTACAGCTTCTGACTCTTTCCAGACAGAGGTCCCAATGCCGGTTGAAGGACCGGTTCCATGTGCAGGGTGCCTGCATGCTGAAGCTCTGAGGAAACAAGTGGAGGAACTCAGAGAGGAGGTGGCGAGGCTGAGGAGCATTCAAGACAGTGAGAAGTACATTGATGAGATGCTTCTTGCAGCAACCAAGCTCTCCAGCAGAGAAGAAGATGGGTGCCTACAGAATGATGAAGGTTGGACGCAAGTCACCAGGGCCTGCAGAATCGCCAATCAAGCTTCTACAGCCCTTGAATTGAAGAACCGTTATGCAGCCCTGGAAGTGGAGGAGGTGAAAGCATCCCTGGAAAGGGAAGAACCAGAGCTCAAGTACCCCAAAGTTGCAGAATCAGTGACCACAAGGAAGCGAAGGGTAGTGGTGGTTGGTGACTCTCTTCTGAGGGGTACTGAGACGTCCATCTGCCGACCAGACTTGATGTCCAGAGAGGTATGCTGTCTGCCTGGTGCCAAAATCCAGGATGTTACAGAGAGTTTGCCGAGACTCATCAATCCCACTGACTATTACCCAATGTTGCTAATCCATGTCGGAACAAATACTGCCAGGTATCCCTCTGAGCATATCAAAAGTGACTTCATGACTCTGGGACAGAGGGTGAAGCAGTTAGATGCACAGGTGGTGTTCTCTTCAATCCTCCCTGTTGAGGGTAAAGGCCAAGGCAGAGAGGCTCACATCCTGGAGATGAATGCATGGCTGCGTGGATGGTGTCAATGAGAGCGTTTTGGTTTCCTGGACAATGGGATGCTGTTCCAAGGGTTGCGGAGCAGAGATGGCGTCCATCTGTCCAAGAAAGGTCAACGAGTCTTCAGTAGTAGACTGGCTAATCTACTGAAGAGGGCTTTAAACTAGATTTGTTGGGGATGGGTGAAGAAAGCCCCCAGGTAAGTGATACATTAAATACCTTTATGGAAATGGGTAAAAGGGGTAACATATGGAAAGCAGTGTGTATAAATGCCTGTAGCATGGGAAATAAGATGCCTGATGTTGAAGATTTGGTGGGAGTGGCCGAATTGGATTTAGTGGCAGTTACAGAAACATGGTTCACAGAAAACCATGACTGGGATGTAACCATACCTAGCTATACTTTATTCAGAAAGGACAGGGTAGGAAGAAGGGGAGAAGGAGTGGCACTATATATAAAAAATACTATTAAAGCTTTGGAATTACAGAGCTTAAAAGGGAGAGAGGAGGCATTGTGGGTTGAACTAGAAAGAGGGAAAGAGAAATCTATTTGCATTAGCATGATATACAGACCTCCCTCACAAGAGGAAGAGGTGGACAGAGAGTTAATTGAAGACATATGCAGCTTTGCTAGGAAAGGGGACGTGCTACTGATAGGGGATTTCAATATGCCAGATGTTGATTGGCACATTCCTGCTGCAGTATCATCTAGAAGTAAAGAGATCCTGGATTTTCTACAGGGAGAACTATTCAGGCAATTGGTAACAGACCCCACACATGAAGGGGCCATACTGGACTTGGTGCTTACCAATGGTGAAATTGTTTCTGATGTTATAGTGGGAGATCATTTTGCATCCAGTGATCACCAGATGGTGTGTTTCAGTATTAGGACTAGGGCTGTTAGAATCCATTCAAAGGTGAGGGTCTTAGACTTTAGGAAGACTAACCTTGCCAAGTGTAATGGGAAAGATCCATCCCTTGCCATGCAGTCAGAGGAAACTGAAGAAAGTACGTCAGATTCTGACAGCCAAGTAAAGCACATGGCTACAGGTTGCCAGGGGAGATATAAACAAACCCAGCCACGAGTGCAGCAGCCCCGCCCAAGCTGCAAACAATCCCCGTGCCCTGAGTGTAATAGGATTCACCTGGGTGGGGGAGGAACGAAGCCAAGCCCTAAGGCTGATAAAAAGCACTCATTAGAAAGCAGTGAGGGAGCTGGAGAGAGATCTGAAAGCAGGTCTGGAAAAGGAGTTGGAAGGAGAGCCGTTAGAAGGACTGATAGCAGAGAGGCTGAAAGTGATTTAAGCAGCCCTGAGAACCGACCAGGAAAAGCTTCAGCTGAAAAGGTACAGAGAACTCAAACCCAAAGACTACAGGAAAGCTACTCTCAGTTAAAGCCTGGTGTTGAAGGTAACTGGAGAGAAAAGCCACGCAGAAAGTCAGTTTGGGTGTGCCCAGAAGCTCCGGTGAGAGGAAGGTACAAATCTCTAGACTCTGCTGATATTGAAGAAGCACTGCCAAGTAAACCTTACAGGCAAAAGCCAGACAGTGGTCTCTGTAAAAGGAACAGGGAGAAAACAAAGAATACCAGTTTTCTCTGGGATAGTAAAGCTCTCCGGGACTCTCTTAAAGGTAAAGAGAATTGTTTTAAATCCCTGTGTGAATGTGTTCCCATATATCCAGCGGGGGAAGGGCTGGAAGATATGCAGGTTGAATCCATAGAGGAATGCATAATTGATGAGCCCATGGATTGTACACTGACTATAGCAGATACCGTAGAATCACTTTGCTGAGTTGGATGTATAAGCTGTAGGAACAGCATTGAGAAGCAAAGTGAGCATTGCTGCCTTTGAAAAGAAACGTTTATTGATTCCTGTGTTAAAGGACTGTATAAGTGAAAGCTGGAAGAAAAAGGAGTTATTTTTCTTCAGTTCCTGATTTACTTTTCTTTGTACCAGACGCATGGTTATTTTGTCCTAAGTTCTTTGTGCTTACCAAACCCCGGGACGGGGAAATAAAACCTCATTTTGACCTTACCACTTTTGTTACTTCTAATCCTCTGCTTGGGGAGTGTTTGGGACTTCATTACCCAGAGGGTGTGTACTACTACGCCTGCACTACCCCCACTTCCTGGCTCAGGATAGTCACCAGCCTGACCCTCTCTGCATGCCCTAGGGCCCAGGGTAGGCCACTGGTGACACAAGATGGGAGTCATTAGCGGGATGGAAACAGCTGGGGGGTGTAGAAAAACAGTGAGCAAAACTGAAAGGGGATATTTTAAGGGCAACCAACCTTTTTGTTCAAATGGTAAATAAAGGTAAAAGGAAAAGGAGACTGCTATGGCTTTCGAAAGAAGTAGCTGAAAAGGCGAAGAAAAAGAGGGAGGCCTTCATGAAATACAAGAGATCACAGAGAGAGGAAGACAGGCATCTATATTTGGAAAAACTTAGAGAAGCTAGCAAAGTAGTCAGGAAAGCAAAGATTCAAAAAGAGGAGGAAATAGCCAATGCAATAAAATGGGGGGATAAAACATTTTTTAGAAATGTTAATGAGAGGAGGAAGGGCAAAAGTGGTATTGTCAGACTCAAGGGTGAAGGGGAGGAATATGTAGAAGCTGATGAGGATAAAGCAGAATTGCTTAACAAATATTTCTGTTCTGTGTTCACAGATGAAGAACCAGGAACAAGACCTCAGAAAACACCCACAAACAGGAACAGAAGCGAGGAACATCTTGAACAATTTTCAGAAGACTGTGTTCATGAAAAACTAGTTCAACTTAAAGTGGAATCAGCCATGCGTAGGATGAAAAGTGCAAAAAGACATGCATCCAATCATTCAGGTTGTGAATGCAGGACTCTTGACGCCTTTGGGCGTTGAACATTTCAGGCTTCCATGCTTTCAGCTAGGATCAGCTCATATATTTTATATATAGGAATGTTCCTCAAAGAAGTCACAGGAGACTTGGAACTTATAAGTCCCCTTCTCCCTGATGACAAACGACAAGACTTCCTTACTCTTGTCAAGCATGCTCAAGACGTTTCCAAGTTTGAAAATCGTGCAGCCTTTGACTGCTTTGAATGCATCAGCAGAACCTCTGCTATTGCCATTGGTGCACGTCGGATTGCCTGGCTTCAGGCACCAGACTTGGAGATTTGGTTACAGGACAAATTA
This sequence comes from Ichthyophis bannanicus, assembly GCA_033557465.1. Lineage (NCBI taxonomy): Eukaryota > Metazoa > Chordata > Amphibia > Gymnophiona > Ichthyophiidae > Ichthyophis > Ichthyophis bannanicus. The sequence goes on along the minus strand of CM066049.1, from coordinate 107,570,548 downwards.
GGAAACATCCCTTGCACAGGAGAAAACCTCTTTGGCAAGAATTGGCAGGAAAAGGCTAATGAGATAGATGCTGACAGTATCACTTTAGACAGATTGTCAAAATCTACAGCCACTCCAGCCAAAAAGAAACCCTATAACAATCCCTTTTTCAGCAAAAAGAGGAAGTTTTATCCATCCTATTCCCAGCAAGGGAAAGCTCAGGGTCAAGTTGCCCAAAAAGGACAACAGCAACAATCCAGACAACAAAAGAAGTCAAAAGGCGCGAGAGCTCAACCAGCTCCACAGGCTTACACGCTCAAGGGCTTTGACTCCTTCCTAGAGAGCTTAGCTTTCCTGCCTCTGAAGGGTCCAGAACCCCTAAACATTCCAGGCAGGTTGTGTCATTTTGTCAACAGATAGCACTAAATAACAGCAGAAAATTGGACTCTGTCCATTGTAGGGGAGGGGTACAAGCTTCGTTTTCACAGCATGCCCCCTCCTACAATCATAACACAGTTCAATTCCCAAACCTCTCCAGACAATCTACTGGATCAAGAGGTCTCAACACTCCTTGCTCAGGAAGCAATAGAGGAAGTACCCATTCCCCAACAGGAAGACACAGACCCATTCTAGACCTCAGAGAATTGAACAAATATCTGTTCCGAGAAAAGTTCAAAATAATTTCTCTGGGAACTCTTCTGCCATACCTTCAAAGTCAGGATTGGTTTTGCTCTCTAGATCTAAAGGATGCATGTACTCATATTCTGATCCATCCAGATCACAGGAAATTCTTGCGATTCCTTTTCAAGGGAAAACACTTCCAATACAGGGTTCTTCCTTTTGGTCTGGCTTCGGCACCAAGAGTATTCACGAAATGCATGGCAGTAGTAGTTGCATACCTGCGAACACTAGGGATATTCGTCTTCCCTTACTTGGACGACTGTCTCATTCGAGCCCCCATGGTTCCAGAAACCAGCTCTGCACTGTCTCGCACAATGCGAATCCTCCAATACTTGGGATTGGTCATAAACTTCCCAAAATCCCAACTTGTTCCTTCTCAGACCCTACAGTTCATAGGAGCTTGTTTAGATACCAGACAGTCAAGGGCTTTCCTCCCACAGCCCCGCTGTCTTCGAATAGTGCAACTAGCTTCTCAAGCAGCGGGAAAGTCCTCCCTAACTGCTCGAGAGCTGCTGCAATTACTGGGACATATGGCATCCACAGTTCATGTAGTTCCCTATGCTCGCCTCCACATGTGAGCAGCCCAGTGGACCCTATCGACACAATGGACACAGGCCACAGGACGTCTGTCGGACAAGATATCAAACTCACAACAACTGATCTTGTCCCTACAATGGTGGCAATCACTGGAGAATCTTTTAATGGGGGTCTCCTTTCCAACAACCCCTATTCCAGGCCACCCTAACAACAGATGCATCACAGGTGGGATGGGGAGCACACCTGCACCATCTGTCTACCCAGGGTACCTGGACTCCACAGGAGACTTGTCTTCACATAAACCTCCTAGAACTCAGAGCAATCTATCTAACTCTTCGAGTATTCCATGCCCAGCTCAGCTGCAAGACAGTCCTAGTCCAAACGGACAATCAAGTAGCCATGTTCTATGTGAACAAGCAGGGCGGAACAGGCTCTCTGTCATTATGCAACGAAGCTTTACGACTATGGGCCCTCACCAGAGAGTATCAAATTCACCTTCTCGTGGTATATCTTCCAGTCATTCAAAACCTTTGGGCAAACAAACTCAGCTGAGTACTGCTGCCTCACGAATGGTCTCTACACCTAGACCAGATGACAAGGATATTTCAGGTCTGGGGAACCCCAGACATAGACCTTTTGCAAGTCCACTGAATGCCAAACTTCCCCAGTTTTGTTCCAGAATTCCGGCTCACAATTGCCAGGCAAGGGACGCCTTCCTCCTTCACTGGGGTCAGGACTTCTTCTATGCCTTCCCACCCATTCCCCTCATTCCCAAAACATTCTTCAAGCTTCAGAGAGACAGAGGTCCTATGATCCTCATAGTGCCATGGTGGCCATGACAAATGTGGTATTCCCCCTACTTCTGCATCTCTCTCAAGCTGCACCTCTGGAGTTAGGATGTGCTCCAGACCTTCTCTCCCAAGAGCACGGGATGCTGTGGCACCTGAATCCCCAATCCCTGTATCTCAGGGCCTGGTTGCTGAAAGCCTAGACCTGCAGGATCTTAACCTTTCCCAACAGGTAAAGGATATGATATCCTTCAGGCTTCTAGAAAACCTTCCACAAGACGTTCTTACGCCTTTAAGTGGAAACGTTTTGCTATATGGTGTTCTCAAAAGGGCTTAAACCCCCTTGTGATACCTTTGGAATCGGTACTAGAGTACCTACTGTGGAGGCCCCTGGCCCAGGCAACAGCCTATAAGCCTAGGGCTGCACTTGTTAGTCCTTTAATTAAAGAGTTTTCTTCCTCATCCAGCGCCGGGGCTGCTGGGTTTTGTAATTGTGTTGTTTAGAAAAAACAAGTAGTGTGGAGACCGAGGGTTTACAAGGCAAACACAGGAATTTATTTCTTTTTCTAAAGAGCATTAAGGCTCAATGCAAAACAAACAGGATTCTTTTCTCCAAACAATAATCCATAGGTTCTTTTCTCCAAACAATAATCCATAGGAGTTTATACCAAACCAAACAATGAAACTGCTTTATGTAGCCTTTTAACATGTGTCACTGTTTTTCAAATCATTCAGCAATCAAGCAAGGCTTCTCTTCTCTTCAAACCCAAAAGAAATATCCTTTCGTCAGCAACAGGGTTCTTTAGCATTCCTGGCTAAACACATTTCTCCCTGTTTCCACACTGCCTTCTAGGACATTCAGGTTATAGGCTTTTCCCTTTTATCTAAGAACTTTTTATTCTGCCTTCTGGCACAGAGAACAATCCATTACTGAATCTTCAGACCCCTCATCAGATTCATAATAGTCTATCTGCATTTCCTCAGGACCTGTGTCCGATAAATCTGGCTTTAAGCCAACATGAAAAACTTCAGGCCTAATATTCTCTAAAAGTTCCAGAACCTTTCTCCACCGAGGCTTTTCCCTATGCACAGGGTTTCCACCAGGAATGTGGAGATTCTTTTCTTGCATCAAATGACACAATGCCTCTAACTGGCTTACGGCACTTTTGGCTACCCTTTTATTCACGCACCTTTTTGGAAGTTGCAGCTCTTTAGCTGGTTCAGGAACGGTTGGCACTGCAGCCTGACCCTTATCAGCACTTCTCTCTGGCACAGCTCTCCTAGTTTTAAAACCAATTGCAGTTTCCCTGCAATCCTGGCTTCCCTTCTGACTAGGGCTTTCACCTCTGAGATTCCCTCAGAAATCTCCACCGTTCTCCTCCACGGTGAACTCTCTGGGCCTTTCTCTGGTGCTTCTCTCCCCACTGAATTCTCCAGTGTTCTCCCTGGTCAGCTCTCTTGAGTGCTGGTTTCCTGTAACTTTCCTTCCAGCGTGCTGCTGCGCTTCCTGGTACTCCTGTTCCTGTTGCCCTCTCTCTGGCTGTTCTCTCTGTCCGTCCTTTCCTCCAATATTTCCCTGGGTTTATAAGAGTGTCTCTGAACTACCGTGCACTCCCCTTCACCCAGTTGTCCCTCATTAGTTTCCAAGCCTGCCCTTGGATTAGCAGAGCTTGGGTGTGTCCTGTCCTCAGTAGCTGCGTGTTTTTTTCTCTGCCTGCAGTTTGAGAGCTACTGATTCCTTGCCTGTCTCTTTCTTTAAAGGTAAATGTTTTTTTGAGCCTAAACAATTGTTAGATTTTCTTCAGGCGAGGGAGGTGGGAGAGGAAAGGTAGCTTCTCTACTGGCAGCCATTAAGGTCACCACCGCTCATATGATAGAGGGGTATCTCTCTTTTTCTTTATTGAATTTTCTTTTTTGGAACCAAATTGGTTTTTTTTTTCTTTGGGGTCTATCTATTGGGATGAATATGTACTTTGAAGTATTTGTGGTTTTTATTTTTTCTTTTGTGCAATGTAACCCATATTTTTCCTTTATATTTTTCAATTGTTGTATTGAATAATGTTTAAATATAAAATTAAAAAAAAAAAAAGCTAAATGTCTGATTTTCTTCCAGTTCCATGGACTCGGCCATACTCTCCTCATCACACTACTTCATTTATCAAATTCAGGTTTAAAGACCAATTCAATAAGAGTCCATCTTAGTGCAATTGCAGCTTCCTATAAGCCTCTAAATGGACAGCTAATTTCCTCTCATCCACTCATAGCAAGATTTATGAGAGGTCTTCTCTTAACAAAGCCTCCCATTAGACCATCACCGGTGGCATGGGATTTAAATCTAGTTCTCGGACCGCTCATGAAACCGCTCTTTGAACCTTTAGCCACTACAACCCTAAAGCTTTTATCCTTGAAGGTCATCTTCCTAATTGCAATCACCTCCACACGTTGCATTAGTGAATTGCAAGCTTTAGTGGCTGATCCCCCTTATACAAGGTTTCACCTTGATAAGATTGTTCTCAGAACTCATCCACATTTTATGCCAAAGGTGGTTTTGCCTTTTCATCTAAATCAATCGATTTACCTTCCTGTATTTTTTCCGAGGCCTCATGCCTCTAATGCAGAAAGGAACCTTCATACTTTGGACTGTAAAAGAGCCTTGGCTTTTTACCTACAATGAACACAACAGTTGATCACAATATACTCCTGGAGAGACTGAAGAACACTGGTATACACGGTACCACTCTAAAATGGTTCCACTCGTACCTAACAGAAAGACAGCTACAGGTCAAGGTGGGACAGGACACCTCCCGGCCCATAAACGTCCAACAAGGAGTACCACAAGGATCCGCACTCTCAGCACTCCTTTTTAACATCTACATCCAACCAATATGCAACATTATGAAAGAGAACAACATCCAATACACAATATACGCAGACGATATAATGGTATACTCCCCGATATCAATCGAAAACCCGGACTTCTCTAAGATAGCAGACTGCCTTACCCAAATGGCGAAGTGGTGCCAAAACAACAATCTAGCTATAAACTACAACAAGACTGAAGCTTTAATCATCACTCGAAACCAAAGCTTCACACACCCACCAAACATAAAGATACAAAGCACCACGATACCGATAAGATCGGAGGTGAGATACCTTGGGGTTACTCTGGACAGCAAACTCAACCTCAAACCACACATAGACAAAACAATCCAAAAAGCATATTACAGGATGCGAATCATCAGGAGACTGAAACCACTCCTCGCTCCAGAACACTTCCGTACAGTCTGTCAAGCACTGATAACCCCAATACTGGACTTCTGCAATCCGATATACCTCGGACTACCAAAACAAGCTCTCAAACCACTACAGCTGGCACAAAACACTGCAGCTCGAATCATATCCGGAGCCGCAAGGCAGGAGCACATCACACCTACACTAAAGGACTTACACTGGCTCCCAATCATTGCTCGCATCAGATACAAGACTATCATAAACCTATTTAAGATAAAAGAACACACATCAGCCAACAGCCTCCACCTGCTCATACAACCGGAAACCAGCGCACGTCCCAGAAGAAGTCAAACACGCAACCGAGTCAGCACCCCAAATGAGTACAAGCACACACGCAAGGACACAACAGACAGAGCTCTCTCCATGGCTGCTCCAACAATATGGAACAATCTACCGGACGATCTAAGGGCAACTCCAGACCTCAAAGACTTCAGAAAACAACTGAAAACCATGCTGTTCATAGAGCACTATGGTCACATCACATAACCTAAGAGAATGGATAACAGCACTCCAATCCTCCCAAACAACTGAATATATAAAATATGATTCTAGCACCACTGTAAATAGCCCACCCTGTATATAGCTCAAACAAATCAAGCACCCAACACATCCCTCACACAACTAAGTTTTATCCTCACTGCATGTACAACACACACACTTTACCTGATTGCTTGCTGTGATACCACCTTGATTATTAAGATAAGGCGGTTTAGAAATACTGTTGAATAAATAAAATAAATAAATAAATAAAACAACATAGAAAGTCTTCTCAACTTTTTGTTGCTTTTGATTCTAGTCATTTGGGACTTCCAGTCTTCAAAAGAACTCTGTCTAAATGGATTGCACAATGCATATCCTTTACTTATGAGAGTAAGGGTCTTCCTCTTTAAGGCCATGTCACAGCACATAATGTGAGAGCCATGGCCTGTATGGCTAACCTACACTCTGTCTGATGACATCTGTCGAGTAGCCACCTGGACTTCGGTGCACACCTTCACAGCCCACTACTGCCTAGTTAAAGCCTCCCGTCGGGATGCCTTCTTTGGCCAGGCTGTTCTTCAACATCTATTTCAGACTTAATTCAACTCCTACCCACCAACCCTGGTAGGATGCCAGAGATCCATGGGAGGAAGCATGGCCCACCTCACTATAGGTGGTAGCTTCCTGGGGCTATCTCCCCGGCATCTTCAGCTAGGGAGTCCCCATATGTGAAGACTACATTCCTGCTTGTTCCTGGAGATAGCGTAGTTACTCACCTGTAACAGGTGATCTCCGGGAACAGCAGGAATTTAGTCTTCACAACCCACCCACCTCCCTTAGGAGTTGTCTCTCTATCTCTCCGTCTCTTTCCTCTCTCCCTCTATCCTTTCACTCAGCTACAAACTTAACTGGGAAAGGTGGGAAGGCAGCGCGCATGTGCTGAGGGATGCTCCCAAAAGTGTTCCTGTTGGACGCTTGGGAGCGATCCCGCACAGGCTCTGTCGGTGCCGACGATACCCATATGTGAAGACTAAATTCCTGTTGTTCCCGGAGATCACGTGTTACAGGTGAGTAACTACGCTGTATGGTCCATCTAGTCTGCCCAGTAAGATGTCAAGAGTAGGTGCACCTGTCGCTCCGTGCAGGCCACCCCTCCCCATGTCTTTGTTTTAGGGGTGAACCCACCGCTCCATGTAGGACACCCCTGTATGTTGAGAAATTAGTTAAGTTTATTTTGATTTTATCCTGTTGCTGTAAAGGGATCCACTGTGTCTGTCCCATGCCATTTTGAATTCTGTCACTGTATTTGCCCCCACCACTTCCATCGGGAGGGCACTCCAAGCATCCACCACTCTTTCAGTGAAAAAGTATTTCCTGACATTGCCTTTCAATTTACCCCCTTGCAGCTTTATGTTATGCCCTCTAGTTTTACAGTTTCCCCGTCTTTGGAAGAGGTTTGTTTGTTCATTATTTCCCTTTATGTATTTAAAGGTCTGAATCATATCTCCCCTGTACCTCCTCTCCTCCAGAATGTACATATTTAGGTCTTCAAGTCTCTTCTCATTCTGACGCAGGCTCCAAATCATTTTCGTCGCCTTCCTCTGAACAGATTCCAGTCTTTTTATATCCTTTGTAAGATATGGTCTCCAAAACTGAACACAGTATTCCAAGTGAGGCCTCACTAGTGACTTCTACAGTGGCTTAAGTACCTCTTCCTTTCTGCTGGTAATTCCTCCTTGTATGCAACCCAACATCCTCCTGGCCTTTGCCACCGCCTTGTCATATACCTCTCCTTTCCCCCTCCTCTCTCCCTTTCTCATGTGCCTTGTGGAACACATAATGTGGAACACTATCTCAAACTTGTCTTTATTCATGATCTCTTAATCTCTAATACTCTCCATCTCCTTCCTCTAACTTGGGTCCTCCCTGAGTACTCGGCTTCAGTCGCTGCTATCTGTCATGGCAGCTATCAGTTCTCCCACATGCCTCGTCCCACTGGCTGTGGTGGTGGTGTTGGGCTTCTGCTCTCTCCTTCCTGTCAATTTCAACCCCTCCTTCTGCCTCAGTCTCATTCCTTTCCCTCCCTTGAAGTCCACGCCATCCGGCTTTTCATTCCCTCTACAATTAGCTGTTATTTATCGACCCCCTGACAAGTCCACTTTTACTTTTCTCTTTGACTTTGACTCATGGCTTTCCTTCTTTCTCGATTCATCTCCTCCTCTTCGGGATTTTAACATTCATGTTGATAACTGTTCTACCCTTATGCTTTAAAGCTCCTCTCCTTTACCTCATCATTCAACCTCCAGCTTTGCTGTACTGCCCCTACACACCAGCAAGGCCACTGCCTTAATCTTGTATTCTTTTCTAATTGCTTATCCTCAAACTTCTGTACCTCACTTCTTCCCTTATCAGACCATCACCTGCTAAGCTTCACTCTTCATCACTCATTGCTTCAATCTCACCATGCCTCCTCCAACCTCTTTAGAAATCTTCATGCTGTTGACCCATTGGCTCTCTCCTCCACTGTCTCATCACCTCTTTCCTCCACTATGTCATCTGAATCTGTTGATGAGGCAGTAGCTTCCTAAAATGCTGCACTGTCCTCTGTTCTGGATGCTCTTGCCCACCCATGTCATGTCCTGTGAGGCATACTGTATCTCAACCCTGGTTGTCTTCCACTACCCACTATCTGCGTTCCTGCGCCTGCTCAACTGAGCATGCTTGGCCCAAATTCCGCACTCTTGTGGACCTTCTACACTTCAAATTCATGCTTCTCTCTTTCCAGTCAGCCATAGCACTCGTCAGACAAGACTATTATGTCCATCTGACTAACCCTCTTGCTTCAGACCCTTGTCTTCTCTTTACAGCGCTCAACTCTCTCTTCAAGGTGCCTCCGCCTCCGACCCCTCCTTCCGTTGCTGCCCAAACCCTAGCTGACTACTTTGATATCAAAATCCACAAGATCACACTCCAATTCCCCAAGTGCCAGGTATAAGTTTCTGGTTGCCATGGAGACCTTGCAGCCTGGCTTTGTCGAGCCCTACCCTAATCCACTTTTTAAGGCAGTGTATTTAGAAGGTAATTTTAGAATAGCCTCCACATGTAAGTAGCTGCACTTGCAAGTGTAGATTGGAATCCACATGTAAAGGAGATCTCAGAATGCCACATCTAGAGATCAACACCTGCAGAGATTTCAAGGAGGCATGGTTTCGATAGGCCAAATATCCACACATGTTTTCCCCATCTTGCATAGAGAATGCGCATGCATTTAAGAAAATTTCTTGGTTCGCTTTTGCACCAGCTCAGATAGACATGCTTAGTTTTCAGAAGTGCTCATTTTGGCCAGTGCATTACATGAGGGATTAAGGGAGTAATTGTCCTTAATCCCTTGTTGTCTTTCCCCCTCATAAAATAGCAGCTTCACTAATTAATTGATGGGATTTGTTTATATAAAATGGTTCCACTTTGAGGGTAATTTTATAAGGGGGGTGCCTCTTTTTAGGTGCTAACAATGTACATAAATGCTAGTATTTGTCACTTGCGCAAGTATGTGGCCACATACATGCATAAATGATCTTTTTATAAAATACCAACCAGCGTAAAAGTAAATGTACTAATTGCATGGCAGGTTTTCATGTGAAAGTTGCAAAATTGCTGATTCTATATGTAAGTACATGGAAGATGCTGTGTTGATGCTGCTCTTTTTGTGCACTGTAGGTTTGTAAAGTGGCTCCTCCTGCACTTTGGCAAATAAATGCGCATGCCTGCACATCCTTATATGTATTTACGAAACGGCTCCATGTTTAGCAGAGCCTTATGTAAAATACTGGGGAGCTTGAGTATGTCCCTAAACTCTATCTAAAATGGGGCTTTATGTCTCCTTTTAATGTAATGCAGATGTTGTGCTGGCATACATACTTGTGCCAAGTTGTGCTGATCAGTTACAGTAATGGCATGTTTGCAATCCATTCTTTACTTGTCTCTTCGTAAACTTCAGTCAGTAATAATATACATAGTTGTCGATCAGTAAAACACAATCCCACACAAATTCAACACACACATTTTTAATTATGGCAGTTTTCCTAAGTAATTTCAGGACAGCATTTGGTCTAAATTTTAAAGATCATTTTTTCATTTAAGCTGTTTTCTGAAGAATTATAATTACTATGGATATCCAGTTTGCATACTTAGTGCTCTGCTTACTAAGGTGTTCTAATGTTAACGCACATTAATTCACCATGGGATCTTTGTTAAAATATCACGTTAAAAATGAATTAACACTTGTTAAAGTAAGTGCACCTTAGTAATTAGACCCCTTTAGTCCATATCGCTCATAGCTAACAAAAAGAACTAACACAGCATCCACACTAATTTAGTCAGGCATAGCAAGGAAACTACAGTAGTGCAAGCATCCATTTTTGGTACATACTTTTGAATAATGGCAATCAGTGTCCCTTGATTGGTCAAAATGTGTTTTAATTGAAATGTGTAGCACATTTTCATATTTTATGTAATGCTATTTTCAACATAAAATGTGCCAGATAAGAATCTGAAACAAAAAGTTTGTATTTCTCCTTTCCAGTGTTCGTAGAAAACGGTGTCTCTTCTGTTGGTGTGGGGTTTTTAGGTTATCAATTTCTTCCTCCTTCCATCTCTGTACTCATATTAATACAGAAAAAGTGAATTATGTAGAAAGGAATATAAAAGTCATATGGACTAGGTCTAATGCAAGCTCAGAAAGGAAAAAATAAAGAAAGCATGTTAAGAACATAGTATATTTGGCCAAAGGAAGAAATAATGAATAATTAGGCTAGGTTGTAAACCACAGTGAATAACTTGGAAATGTTGTTAAGCTCCAAAATATGGTAAATGCTGCAAACTAAATTCCAGTGATGACGAGAGGGGTAGAGGTGGGGTTTACAGTGGTCTGTTTATGATTAGCACACAAAAAGCATCGTGTAAAGTCAAGTAAACAGAAAATGCAAGAACCCCCTCCAAAGCAGACAGGAATCAGATGCTTTTTGATTAATAGCAGAGGGTTCAAGACATGACTATAAACGCTGCATGTCCTTTCAATTAGTTCGGTTTTTCCCACTTCCCTTGCCAGAGTAAGGGGGCATCTTTGACTTGAGCATACGGATGTAAATCTTGCTGGAAGTTTTAGCAATGCTGATGTGACTTGACCGATCGTACTACAATAATAGCACAAACAGTTTTGAGGGCATTCAAATCCAGCCTCTCTTCCATTTTCTCAGAATTGGGCTTTCTCTCTTGACATCACAGAAGCTCTCTTGGTACTGTACGATAAGGCTGATATCAGCACTCTGCATGTTTTTGGTGTTTGGAGGGTTAGAAATAAACACAGCTTTGGAGGAGGTCAGTTGTAAACTGAGCTGGGAAGGGAGAAGGCTTGAACCAGGAAAAGAGGAGCACATTCAAGGGTGAGTAAAATTGAAACTGGCTTACTGCATACTTTTCTATATATTGTGTGTCCTTGTCCTAGCTCTCTAAAGTTATCTCGGAACCTTTTTTGCATTCTTGTTTAAATAGCTTCACATATGAGTCAAGTTAAATAGGTTTTGATGAGATCCTCTTTCTGCATGTGTATTATTTATTTATTTAGCTGTGCTTATATACCACTTTTCACCTGGTCAAAGCGGTTTACAATTCAACAAAGTTATTTACATAATTTAGATAAACTGTCAAACCATGAGAATCATATACATTTAGAAGTAAAAATATTTCATGTGTTTGAAAATCTAAATATTGATCTATTCTATTTATAAGACACTTATTTGGAATAAAGTTAATTATACCCTCTTGTTTTCAGAGATTTTTAGATTTTTTTTTTTTTTATAACCTCAACTGCAAAATATTTCACTTAACAGAGGTCTTCATACCAGCCCACTCAGGGGGCATTTGTGCTAAATGTGTTCAGTGTAGCTATTTCCTTAAAGTTGTTGCTTCTCAGCCTCTTTTTGGCTGAGATCAAATATAAGATCAGAACCCTGAAGTGAGGATGGTCTCTTCCTGGCCTTTTTGGCAGGCTTCGACAAGGTCCCCCATGAAAGACTCTTGGCGACCTTAAAAAGTCATGGGATAGGAAGCAGTGTACTATTGTGGATCAGGAACTGGTTAAAAGATAGAAAGCAGAAGGTAGGGCTAAATGACTAATTTTCTCAATGGAGAAAGGTGAATAGTGGAGTACCCCAGGGATCTGTGCTGGGTGTGCTGCTTTTTAACATATTCATAAATGACCTGGAAATGGGCATAACGAGTGAGGTGATCAAATTTGCAGATGACATAAAATTATTCAAAGAGCTTTTGTGCAATAAGTGAAAGAATATTTTCTCCGATTAGTATTAAATGTACTTCTTTGTAGCTTCAGGTTTGTGTCTGGCTTAAACATTTTTGCTTTGTAATTTGTTCCTGCTCCCTTGATACCCCAGCTCAATTGGAACTTGCTCCTACTGTGCCTTCATTTTCAATTATGTAGGATTTTCTTGCAACCTTTTTCATTCTCTTCCTATAGCCTAGCCATCACAGCTAGAGGACCACAGTCCATTATTCATTCTGGAATCTGGTACAGGAGTACTTAGTCTGCTATTAGGTGACTCTCTTGTGCGATAGTGGAGTCTTCCCCTACCAGGGAGCTGTGAGTACTGTCTTTGCAGCATCCTCAGCTCCGGCTGACCCATGGAGTACAACTAGGTTTAGGAATAGAATACAGGTTTCCTCAGAGCCACTAGGCTGGCCTTGGCTTATATGAGTTTTGGATCCAGTTAGATTAAATCAGAGTTGGATTTAATCAAGAATTTTATTGGGATTTACTGGGATTAACAAGAACATCTCTGAATAGGAACCCCCTATTTTTCTCAAAAGCTCCAGACCAGTAACTATGCTACCCTGTCAGTCTCTGTGTCCATCCCAAAATCATCAATGTTGAACCCCCGGTGATGGGCCCCCCCCCCCACCATTGATTCCCCCCTCCCCTTTGTTATATGTCCCACCGCTTTGACCCGGTGAAAAGTGGGATATAAATACAGTTAAATAAATAAATAAATAAAATAAATAACAGCAGTTTGAAGAGGATTAGAGTTGGATCAAATTGACAATATCCCAGTTAAGTAGCATTAACTGTAGCTTTCCTAGGATTCTCTGGAATGTCAGTGCTGAAGCATTTAGAAATAGTTTCAAATGATTTGTATTTTAGATTTAATTATTCGCCTTTTCTAACTTTGAGCTCAAGGTGAGCTGCGATCAGGTGCTGATGTTAATACTCAGACATAAACTCTAAAAAGAATGCATACGGTGGTAGAAAATTTTCAAAAACAATATGCTTTATATATGTATGGCTAGTATTGAAAAACAAATTGTAAAGGACCCCTGGTTTAAGTACAGCAAGACCATATTTTCCTCCAGCAGCTAGATTTGTAATGATGGAATATTTATTCCATCTTGGCATTTCATTTCTAATGGATCAAGACCAGAGCTAGAGTTTGATATCAAGTAGAGCATGAGCTACTGTGTATCTGGCATTCTCTATGGACAAGCACGATAAGTGCTCATATATAAATGACATTACTGACTGAGCCCATGCAGGAACCTCTCAACTCCTTCTGGAACCTTATAGAGTAGCAGAGCCCATCGCACTAATTTTATTACTGTTTGTTCACATTCCCTGCAGTTTCCCTTTTGCTGGGGTATGATTTTTTTTGTGTTTTTTTTTTTTGTTTGTTTTGTTTTTACCTCTTATGTCTTTTTCACCTGCCACATAGTTTTTGTCTTTAGTTGGGGTTTTTAAAGTCATTTTTATAGGTTTCCTTGTTTTTTCTGTGTTGCTATTTTAGGCCACATTTAGGGTTGTCGGTGCCTCATCTGGATTACTCCTTTTTAGTCAAAACTAAGTCATTTGATATCTCCAGGAACAAGCAGAAATGTAGTCCTCACATATGGATAACGTCGGTACCGATGGAGCCCGCGTGGGAACACTCCCCAGCGTCCAGTAGAAAAGCTTTTGGGAGCATCCCACTGCGACTGCATAGCTGTCTTCCCGCCTTTCCAGTTCTCCCTCCTCAGTTCTTCATTTTCCCCGGAGCCGACAAGAAGCAATTCCTGTCATCGCAGAAAATTTGTCCTTTCTTATTTTTTGTGGTCGCGTCTGCCTTCCCGTCAACGCTGGTACAGACCCCCATCGGTGCTTTCTTTCTTTCTATTTAAAAAAAAAATCTTTTGTGAGGGAAAGAGTCACTTCTTCCTTCAGGTGCATCAACGCCATCTTAGGCTTAGGCCTCCCCTTTTGTCACAGACAAAATGGAAAAACCATCCAGTGGTTTTAAGAAGTGTTCCAAATGTGGCAGTACCATTTCGGCCACAGACACCCAGGACTGGTGTCTAAAATACTTAGGTCCGGATCATCAACTGTCAGAATGTCCTCGTAGGAAGATGACAAAGAGATGCCTACAGAATCGAGCTGCAAAGCTGGGCACCCTCTTTGCCTCTGATGCAGTATCTTTAGCATCGAAGTCTTCGAGAACTTCATCTTCCTCTCAAGGATCTCGGGTATCGAAACTTAGGTCTTCTTCAAAGACTAGCCGGCCCTCCAAGGATAGATCTCCTTCTAAGCATCGAGATGCCTCGGGTGTTGCCCTGGAGGGGCACACACCGGCCAAACAACCCCGGCGGGGGGACCTTGCCTCCAAAGCCTTAGTGGGGTCCCAGGATGCTCCCGAGGCCTTCACCTCCGGAGAGCTCCTGTTGCCATGCTCAGGGATTGTGGCTCGCACTTCCGGTACCGATAATCAAGCATTGGCAAGCTCCATGGATCAACATATCCTGGCCATTAAATGGAGCTTACTGGCAGCCTCCGTACCGGTTAAGTCTTTACAGTCGATTCCTTAGGCATTGGTACTGGCTCCGGTACTGACACAACCTGTATCAAGTTTTTTGCCGCTTACCACGCTACCACCCATGCTGGCACTCAAATCCGTTTCCAGTATTGAGGTTCTGGCACCGCAAGCTTCAGCTACCGGTTTTGATTGGTATCGAGTACGTGCAGAGCGGGAACACCCTACCCGTCGATACTCTGAGTCTTTGGACTCCGATTCGTCAGATGATGAATCGACCGATACCCGGGACATGAGAACTCTCCCGGAAGACCCATCTCTGTCTCCACAACATCACATGTCCCCTCAGGAGGACATGTCTTTCCTAGACTTTATTTGCGATGTTGCTCGGGATGTCCATAACGGTGACTTCGGAGAAAGAGCCTAGGGCTGAAGAATTTGAAATTCTTCAATATCCTACAGCCCCGATGGAAGCTGCTACTCTCTCTATTCATCGCATACCTTATGCTTCGTATGTGAGAGACACCCCTTACCATCTCTTACCGATGACTTGATACCATGTACCGGGTACCGGAGTGTCCTGGTTTTCCAAAGACACAGTTACCACACCATTCCATGGTGGTGGAATTGGCATTCCTCAAACCCTTCAGGTAGGGAATCGAGAACCCTTTACGCCTTTGGTTGATGTTGTTTTCAGGCCTCCATGTTATTGGGCAGGATCAGTTCCTACATACTCTATATGGGTATGTTCCTCAGAGAGGTGGCTAGGGATTTGGAGTTAATGGCTCCTCTTCTCCCTGATGACAAGAGAGCAGATTATCTCACCCTTGTAAAACATGTTCAAAATGTTTCAAAGTTTAACAGGGCAACTTTTGACTGTTTTGAGTGCATCAGCAGAACTTCATCTATCTGCATCGGTGCACTTAGGATTGCTTTGCTCCAAGCATCGGATCTTGAACAATGGGTTCAAGATAAGCTGGGTAGTATCCCTTGCACTGGTGAAAACCTTTTTGGCAGTGATTGGCAGGACAAGGCCTCTCAGTTAGAATCCAAGAACACCACTCTTAATAGACTATCTAGATCTGCTGCCAACCCAACTAGGAAAAAAGCGGCGAAGAAAGCTTTTTTTAAAAAAAATAATTAGTACTATCCTTCTTACACCCTTTCTGTATAGTGTCAACACCATGCTCCTCAGAAGGGGCAGCAGCCATCAAAACAGCAAAAGAAGGCTCAGACTCCTAAGTCACAGCTACCTCAGCAGATCCAACCTCCTCAGAGTCTTTGACTCCTTTCTGGAGAACATAGCCGTTCTGCCTCTGAAGATTCCAGATCCCATCCATATTCCTAGCAGACTTTGTCACTTTGCCCACAGGTGGCATCTTATCACATCAGAGCAGTGGACACTGTCCATAGTACAGGAGGAGTACAAGCTTCATCTACGAAGTCTAGCCCCCCCCCCGAACTCCTCCAAGAGAGTTCCGCTCTCAGCCCCCTCTCACTGTTCTGTTGTTGCAAGAGGTCACCTCCCTTCTCTTTCAGGGCACAATAGAGGAGGTTCTACCATCCTAGCAGGGAATGGGCTTTTATTCTCCATACTTCCTCATTCCAAAGAAAACAGGAGGGTACAGACCCATTCTGGATCTCAGAGAACTGAACAAGTACCTACTATGGGAGAAATTCAAAATGATCTTTCTAGGCACCCTTCTCCCCTATCTCCAGAGTCAGGATTGTCTCTGTTCTCTAGATCTAAAGGAGGCATATACTGTGGTGAACAGCGCCCTCCTGAGCCTATGGAAACGGATGAAAATCCTGAGGTTCAGCAGGATTTATGCCTATTTGAGAAACCAAGGAAGAAAGAAAGACTCTATTCCACAGAGCTGAGCATGGAGACCAGCCCAGGGGAGGAGTCCTGCAGTCCTGATTGGGCACACCCTGCCCTTGGAAGGGGCGTGTCCAGGAGAGAACGTGGTTTTAAATCAGAGCATGGCTTTGCTAGTCAGAAGAAGAAGAAGGAGAGGAGGATTAAGAAGGAGAATGATTGGAAGTCCATAAGACAGTATGCTGATACTTGGGAACCTGGCATTGGAAAGAAACCTGCAAAGTTCTATTCAGAGGCAGTGAGTAGAAGTCCCAAGGAGAGAGGACCTAGCCCTGAAATAGATAACCGTTGGAAGGCACAGCCCTGGGAAAGGAAGCCTTCAAGGCAGGCACAAGAAAGAAAACAATCATTCTGTGAAGTACCGTTTGAGCCAGAGAGCAACAAACATTCTAACAGCTGGAGAACGTTGGAGCCATCTGAAGTCAGAACGGCATGGCAACAAGTAAGTGAATTGCCACAAAGTTTCCAGGCTGAACGTAAAGCTAACTCTCCTGTGTGTGAAACATTAGCAAAAGAGACTAGCAGTTACTCTGATACAATTAATCTAAGAGAGGAGAAAATAAACAGCCTTAAGCCAGAGGGAAGTTGTATAGCTGATAGCAATTCCCTATCTCACAAACAGCAGGCTGAATTGCTCCTACAGAGTTTTAAGCAGTTTTTAGAGTTGCAAGCTAGAAGACAGCCAGTGTTACCAGAAGCCAGTAATTCCATACAGCTTGAAGAATTAACACAAGATAATACAGACTTACCAGATTGTGAGAGCATGGATTGCACGCTCTGCTGTGTAGAGATGCCAAGCTGAAGGAAACTGCTTTTTTACCGTATGTGAATTGAATGCTACGGAGCTGTTGTATTGCCTTGCTGAGAAAGCTCTAATTATGTGCACCTGATTTTCCCCAGCACTGTGAAGGTAACAGTGGCTGAAAGAGGCTGCAGTGAATCTAACTGACCTCTTGGGGCAAAGTGAGTAATTTGCTTAGAAGTGAAAAACAGCAGTTATACTTTAAGTTGCCTTTATCCTAAGTTTTCCTGTTAGCATTTGAAGCACCTATTTTGTTTGCATTTATTTGCCATGTGATGGAACAATATCCTTTACTATAATAAATATACTGGAAACCCCATAACTACAACTCTTTATTTCGGAGCGAGAGGAGCAGGAACTACAATACCCAGCATTCCCTGGATACAGGTTACTCTCCTTCCTCACGAGGCATTAGGCCCCGCTCCTGTCTTTAGCCCCAAGGCGAGGCAGGAGCGCCGCAATACTCACATACTTATTCACTCACAGCACAGAAAGTTCCTGTGCTTCATGTTTCAAGGGAGACATTATCAATACAGATTCCTGCCTTTCGGCCTTGCCTCTGCACCAAAAGTTTTCACAAAGTGCATGGCGGTAGTAGCCGCATTCCTAAGGACTCTTGGGATATTTGTATTCCCTTACTTAGACGACTGACTTATTCGAGCAAACACCTATCTAGAGGCCAGTCTTGCCCTCTCGCGCACCATGCAAGTGCTGCAACACTTGGGATTTGTAATAAATCTTCCAAAGTCCCAACTTGTTCCCTCTCAAACTCTAGAGTTCATAGGGGCTCTCTTAGACACTCAACAAAGACATTTCTGCCTCAACCCCGCTGCACTCGACTCAATCACTTAGCAACTCAGACATGCCTCAAGAACTTCCTCTCTGCTCAAGAACTGCTACAACTTCTGGGTCATATGGCATCAACAGTGCATGTTGTTCCATATGCTCGTCTACATATGCACGCAGCTCAATGGACACTGGCTTCCCAGTGGTCTCAGGCATTGGTCGCCTGGGAGACAAAAATAATGGTCTCTACCCACCTAATCTTGTCTCTCCAGTGGTGGCAATCCCCAGAAAAACTCCTGGTGGGATCACCTTTTCAGATGACAGCACATCAATGTACCCTGATGATGGATGTGTCCAAATTTGGGCCGGGGAGCTCATCTGGACAATCTCTCCACTCAGGGGCTTTGGTCTCATCAGGAGTCACAACTTCACATAAATCTGCTGGAACTCAGCCATTCACAGGACCAGCTTCGATTCCGCACAGTTCTAGTCCAGACGGATAGTCAAGTAGCCATATTCTACTTGAACAAGCAGAGCAGAACAGGCTCTTGAACCCTCTGCAGCGAGGCCCTGCATCTGTGGTCTTTTGCCATACAACATCACATCCACCTACTTGTGGTATATCTTCCGGGCAAACACAATGTCTTAGCGGACAAACTGAGTCAAGTTCTTCTACCCCATGAGTGGTCTCTCCATACAGACAAGGTCGCTCACATTTTTCAGATCTGGGGAACTCCAGAGGTAGACCTGTTCGCAAGTCCTCAGAATGCCAAGCTTCCTCGCTTCTGCTCCAGGATTCCTTCACCGGACAGCCAGCAGGTAGATGCTTTCACCTCCACTGGGATCAAGGCTTCCCTCCCAATCCCCTCATTCCCAAGACACTTTTCAAATTCCAGAGAGACAGGGGCTACATGATACTCATAGCCCCACACTGGCCACGACAACCGTGGTATCCTCTCCTTCTACATCTGTCTTGAGCTCAACCCGTAGATCTGGGGTCTGCTCAAGATCTCCTCTTTCTGGAGGGAGGGGATGCTGCGCCATCCCAATTCTCAGTCCCTCCATCTTACAGCATGGCTGCTGAAGGCATAACCTTCTAGGACATTAACATCTCTCAGCAGGTTAAGGATATCCTTTTAGCTTCTAGGAAGCCTTCCACCAGGCGCTCCTACGCCTTCAAGTGGTGTAGATTTTCTCTCTGGTGTTCACAGAGGGCGCTTAACCCCTTCTCAGCTCCGGTGGATGCATTACTTGAGTATCTTCTCCACCTATCTTTTTCTGGACTTAAAACCAATTTGGTAAGAGTATACCTAAGTGCAATTGCGACCTCTCACATGCCCTTAGATGGTTAACCCATCTCTTCTCAGCCATTTGTAGCACTCTTCATGAGGGGTCTTCTATTAACCAAACCTCCCATTAAGCCCCCTCCAGGAGCATGGGATCTTAATATTGTTTTAGGAGAGCTTCTCAAGTCGCCCTTTGAACCTCTAGCCACTACCTCTCTGAAGTTTCTCACGTGGAAGATCACCTTCCTTATTGCCCTCACTTCAGCAAGACATATTAGTGAGCTCCAGGCTTTGGTGGCTGACCCTCCTTATACACGATTCCACCATAAGGTAGTCCTTAGGACTCATCCTCACTTTATGCCAAAGGTGGTCTCGCCCTTCCATTTAAACTAGTCAGTCTATCTTCCTGTCTTTTTCCCTAGACCTCATTCCTCTAAGGCAAAGGCAACCCTTCACTCTCTGGATTGCAAATGTGCCTTGACTTTTTATCTCCAGAGAATTCAAGAGTACAGAAAAGCTTCCCAACTTTTCATTGCCTTTGACTCGAGTCACCTGGGATTGCCAGTATCCAAGTGAACTCTGTCCAGGTGGATAGCGGACTGCATCTCCTTTGTTTATGAAAGTGCAGGACTCTCTCTCGAGGGTCACGTCAGTGCACATAATGTTCGGGCCATGGCTGCCTCTATGGCAAATCTACGCTCTGTAGCGACTGATGAGATATGCAAAGCAGCAACTTTGTCTTCTGTCCACACTTTTGCTGCTCGCTATTGCCTGGACACGGACTCCCGCCGGGATGCCTTATTTGGCCAAGCTGTACTCCAGCATCTCTTTCAGACTTAAATCAACTCCTACCCGCCGTCCTGGGTTTCGATACCAGATATCCTTGGAGGATACATGACCTACTTAGTTATGCCTGTGATCCACAGCTCACTCTGAGGTCATCTCTGTGGCAACTCTGACCTAGGGAGTCCCATATGTGAGGACTACATTCCTGCTTGTTCCTAGAGATAGCGTAGTTACTCACCTGTAACAGGTGATCTCCAGAAACAGCAGGAATTTAGTCTTCACAACCCACCTTCCTTCCCTAGGAGTTGTAGGTGTTCTTCTTCTCTTCTCCTTCTCTCCTTTTATTTCAGCTACAAACTCAACTGAGGAGTGAGAGCTGGAAAGGCGAAGGCAGCTACACAGGTGCAGTGGGATGCTCCCAAAAGCTTTCCTATTGGATGCTGGGTGAGCGTTCCCGTGTGGGCTCCATCGGTACCGACTTTACCCATATGTGGAGACTAAATTCCTGCTGTTTCCGGAGATCATCTGTTACAGATGAGTAACTACGCTTTCTCTGTAGCTATTTTTCCAGATATGATATCACAATCTAAACAGGTTTAAGAAGTGCACAGAGTGTGGCAGGACAATGCCTATCATGGGCAGCCACAGATGGTGCCTGCAGTGCTCGCGGCTCAACCATGAACTCTCCCATTGTCTCTGTGTCTCAGATTTATTTATTTATTTAGCAGGGCTTATATACCGCTTTTCACCAGGTCAAAGCTGTTAAAAGATGACAAAGAGAGGAATTGTGGTTCATGAAAAACAGCGCAAAAGGATTTCTGGCTCTTTTGAAGTCCGATCCCTTGGCATTAGTATTAGTGGCACTGGTCCCTATGACCTCAGGAGTGGCACTGGATGCTGGAGTTGCATGGCTTTTCTGCATTTCAGACAAACTCAGTGGACCCTGAGCACTCAGTAGACTTTCACAGCCTCAGAGATGTCATAACAATCACAAGACCTCTATGGGAGTCTCTCTCCTGGTGGATGCTTCCCAAATATCTGGTAATGGGCTTCCCTTTTCAGGAGTCACCTTACCAAAAGCTACTAATAATGGATGGGTCTAAGTTGGACTAGTGAGACCTTCTCTATGAGATTCACACTCCAGGCTTGTGGTCCCCCCAGGAGAGTCTCCATCAGATAAATTTCCTGGAACAGAGTAATAGCAAATACTCTAAAGGCTTTCAGAGATTGCTTGGCTAACCAAATTGTCATGATCCAAATGTACAACCAAGTAACAATGTTTTCTACATCAACAAGCAGGGGGGAATGGGTTTGTACCTCCTGGTTTCGGAGATAGTCAGACTGTGGAACTTTGCCGTCTCTCACAGGATGTCACTTCATGACACTTATCTGGCTGGAGAGAACAATGTTCTGGCAGACAGACTGAGTAGAGTCCTTCACCCTCATGAATGAACTCTGGACCGGGAGGTAGTGATGGCCATCTTGCGAGAGTGAGGCACCACCTCAGTAGACCTTTTTTGCAACTCCCTACAACAGACAGGTCCCCAATTTTGTTCTAGAACAGGGACAAATGGCAAACTAGCCTCAGATGCCTTCCTCCTTCACCATGCAACTGCAAATAGTTGTTTTTTTTTGAACCATGACATAACTGTAGTATTGTGGGTTGGTTGTGTAGCCCATCCTTACAGTGAGGTGAAGATTGCCAGAGAGGATACAATGTAATAAACATAAACATAAACATAGTAATATTGGAAAAAAAACTGGCCTAGGGTTCTGGCAGGCAGGAGGGGGAAGATGCCTCAAAGTTCTGACTTCCTGATGTCACCTGGAATAGAAGACGCTACAATTAAATGCAGTTCACACCAAGAGATCCTTTCTCTAAAATGGCCTTTTTATTAAGTGGAATCCCCCAAAATATAGAGTGAAAATTTTTTAAATACATTTCAGGAATATAATTTATCAGATTGACAGGCTTCTCTGTTAATCCTCTAATTCCTTTTTTTCCCTTTATGTTGACACATAGCATTCTCCCCTCTCCTGATCTCCTTGATAGATCTCTCTTCTGAGGTCCTTAAATAAATATTCCTTCTGTCTTCGTAGATCCTGAGCTGGGTGCCCCAGACTCCCTTAACCTTTCTTTTTCTGCAAGACACTATTACTGGATATAAGTCCCAAAAATCACAAAATCTTTCCCAGTAGTTAGACCAACTATCCTCTGTGCCTGTGCCACTGGACCCCTTGGCAAAATCCAGAAATCTCAAAAACTCCTTACTAACAAACCCTCTGCCAAAAATACTCCAAAGTTGTGATCCTCTCTGTGTTTGGGATGCACTAGGATTCAGTCCCTTATACCACAGACTGGACTTCCCAGCAGATAAGGTGGGATGCACCATTTTGTTCCCACTCACTTCCTGAAGGATACAAAAATCTCACTGCTGGCACTGGACTGCTTCAGCAACACTTATTCAAGTTGTTTTAGACCTCCATTACTTCAGATAGCTTTTCTACTGACTCTTCTCAAGATTCTTCTTTTGGTCTGCGATGTTCTCCAACCCATCCTCCTAGTTAGGCCTTTGCGGCTAAAGAAAATCCTTTCTCCTTCTCTACTGGCTTCGCTGACCATCTGGAAAGGCAACTCCCTTAGCTTCTCCCCTGCAGCCTTGAGCCTTCCATGGCTAGCTCAGCATATTCTTCGTACTGGCAGATCTTGACCATTCCATTTTCTCTATCCTCCAGGGCATTATATAATTCCCTCCAAGTTTTAACCAGGGAACTTCCACCAAATTGAAATAAACATAAGGGCACATTCTACATTATACACAATGATTACTCAACACAAATAGGCACAGGACTTCAGAAATTTTCTCATTTTACTCATAGGGGAAGCTTTGTGGAGATCCTGCTATCTGCTCTAATCTTTCTATAGTTTCTGTTGAGAATTGCTCCTTGTCTCCTGCTCTTATATTATTTATTTAACAGGTTTTTTATGCCGCTTTATCACTTTAATCAAAGTGGTTTACATTGTAACTTAAACTTGGTAATGTATATTAAACAGGGACATGGATAACTTGGATTCTTCTGAGGCAATGAAGGGTTAAGTGACTTGCCCAAGGCCGTAAATAGTGGTAGTTGGAATTGAACTCTGATCTCTTGGTTCCCAAGCCAGTGCTCTAACCACTAGGCTACTCCAACACATTAGGAATCTGGATTTGAAAGTAGGCCCTAAGCTTGAGTTATGCATTCTGTTAGGTCTGTTTCTGCTACATATTGTAAGTTTAGTTGGTGCATAAATTGAAATATCTTCTGTGACCTGGGGATTTTTGTTTGTACAATCCCTGGGCCTTTCAGGTTTAGATTATTGTAATTCAGTTTACCTAAGCCTCCCTTCTTATATACAATTGTTTCAAGCTGTACACTTTAAATTTGATATTTCTTTCTTTTTCCTATTGTTTTGAATTTTGTAAACCTCTTTGCATTGGTAAAGGCGGTATATTAAGTTCTTATTAAACCATAAATGTCTGCAGTGCCATTATGAACAAGTTGCTCTGTGTGAGATCATACTACCCCCTTAGTTGCTAGCATTACATTTGCTTCCTATTGCACAACACATTAAATTTAAATTATGTATTGGTGGTAGATGAAGGCTCAAACTAAATGTAGGATGTTTTAGTTTTGCTTAAATATAAATTTATATGGACTCTCATGGAACTAGGAAGTTTGTGATTCTTTCTGCTAATCAAGTTAGATTATCCAGTACCAGTAGCTCCGCCTTTTCTGTGGCTGGTCCATCTCTCTGGAATTCTCTTCAAGATGATCTTAGCAGTGAAGTCAATTATTTTGCTTTTAGGAAGGAACCTCTACATTCTTCTTAAACAAGTTTTTGGTTGTTGAATGTAGTATTAATTCTGTGATTAATATTAAACAAGTTATTGATTGTATTTTGGTTAGTCGTTTATATTTATTTGGTTTACCATTCTTGTTTTATGTAACATCAAATATAAATGAGGCAAAATGTTTTGTGCCCCAAATCACTTTCAGTATAATGAATCTGCAAGCATAAAACCAGCAGTGTATGTCAAACTGGGGAGGAGGAAGACAAGGGAAGTATTGCACATCTGTGTTTTGCATACTCTGTAATGTCACATGAAGTATCATTTGCTATTTGTACTTTCAAGATAAAAAAATGTACTGTATTGCCAGAGAAATACTGGAACGAGTTTCTTTTAATATAAATCTTTTTAGTGGTAAAT
Organism: Ichthyophis bannanicus; assembly: GCA_033557465.1. NCBI lineage: Eukaryota > Metazoa > Chordata > Amphibia > Gymnophiona > Ichthyophiidae > Ichthyophis > Ichthyophis bannanicus. Next base: position 107,546,157 of record CM066049.1, on the reverse strand, counting down.
GCAAAAATTTTCTTCAGAATTTAGACTATTTAACAATCTTCCTCATGTTTTCCACATGTATGTGTCCTTGTGTGTGCTTGATCACTTTTTATACTTTTCTTACTACATCTGTTAATATTTTCATATTCCATGGTCAGCACACTGGAAATTAAAAAAAACCTCAGTCAATTAAAGCATGATTTATTCATTTCAGAGAGACCTTTATTAAATCTTGACATGAGTCAAAATCATTTTTTATTAAAAAGCTCTGCATTTGAGTAGTTTGATTTATTATTTTCCACTTACAGGGCATTCCTGAAAGGAATAACATTAAATAGCTTCTTGAAATGTACAACATTTGTTTAAAAGAGATATCCTCAAACTTTTCTCATGTAGGGCTATACAGGACACTGTGAATCATCAAGAAGGTTGGGCAAGGGAGAACGTGACATCACCTGGAAGAGATGGCTGCCTGAATGGTGAGCTCTGCCAGAATCGAGGCTTTTCATGGTGAAAACATGCTAAGGATTTAGCAGATTTCTCCGTGGAGAGCGTAAAAGTAGTGTCCTCACCTGAATGTGTGTGCACAAGAAGTTAGAAGCTTTCAAGTCTCCTCTTATAAGAGCCAACAGAAAAGTATTGTTAAGTAGTGCCAAGGCCAACATGGCGCAGGGCTGAGGCTCTGACATGGACTCTGATTTGGAGAGTATCAGTGCTGGAGCTGCCTTCACAAAAGGTGAAATGCAAGCTTAGATGGGTGAATTCAAAATTAAAATAGCTCAGATTTAATAGAAATTGAAGGAGGCCATGGTGGCTGTGCCACATCATATAGTTAAATAAGGCCTGCAAGTGGAAGAGGTAGAGACACAAGCAAAGAGTTAGGAGGAAGTCTCCACTATCCATCAGCAACAAGATTGCGTGGCTGAGGAACAATGTGAAATCCTAGATAAAACTGAGGACCTGGAGAACAGGTCACACAGGAGAAATTAGAACAATTTTTTGGATTGTGTTGCAGTGGTACATGGAATTTGTAAGCACTTGCTATTATTTATTTATTTATTTATTTAACATCTCTTATATACCGCGCTGTTTGTCATCAGTGCGGTTTACATAGAACAATATAACACTTGGTCAGTTAAATTAGACCGTTGTCTACATAGAACAGGGAGTTAACATGGAGGTAACTTGGGGGAACTATTTACATTCTTACATTCTATTGATAGCAGGTGGGGACATAGATGTGAAAGATATGAGGATGGGACAAACACACAAAAGCTTTAGACCCATGGTGGAATAAGATTCAAAGTGATATTACCTGATTTCATTCTTTTGTGGACAAATGCCTAATTTTGCAACTGGCAGGCAATCGGTAAATTTAAGTGGAAGATCATGACTATTGAAATTTAAAATGATTTAGTGGAGCTCACCCTGCAAAATTTACAAGACACGAGATGTTGCTGCTTGTTTATGAAGCAATAAAGTGCGATATCAATGGCTTGTCCCCTTTTGGACTTTCTTTTACAATAAAAGGTGTAATCAAGAGAGTAGGTACACTGGACGAAGCATGCATGAATTGGAGGACCCGGGCTTCATGGACATATTGCGCCAGCAGAGTAGAACTGATTGCCAGTGGGAGCCTGCTGATCTACAGAAAAGGCATAGAGTGCAGTTGCACAGGGGAAGAGGCTGAAGTGCCTATCTAATTCAGGAGACAGAAAAGCAGCTACTCCAGGGAACGCTAAGGATGTGACTTGAGTTTTAGGACTTGAGACTCTGGTTTGAATTGCAGCAGTGCTCTGCTGTCATGGCTTGTGTGTTTATGGGGTTTGATGGCTAGATAGGCTGATATTGGGTGAGTAATGTTTACTGGAAGATATGAATGAATGAGAGGGTACGGAGAAGCGAATGTGAGCTTTTGGAGGGGGGATTTAAAAGGATGAATGTGAAGGAGTATAGGAGGGCATGTAGGGGGCCTGACCTTGGGAGTGGGCGGTCCTCTATAGAAGGTCTGTCTGTCCAGAGGTATTTGGGAGGGGGGGGAGGGAGCAACGGATGGGATCTGGTGGGATTGCAAGGGTGAGAGGTGAAGACTTTATCTTTATTTCCAGCCTTGATAAACGGCTCAGCCTTGATAAACGGCATCAGGGTGCTTTACAAAAATAGTAACATTAGCTGCGAAATACAAGAGCAGAAAAGAACACCAATATTAGACAGGACCGAGGAGGACAGTAAGAAATATGGGATAAGGGGGGAGGGGGTAGGAGAAGAGAGAGTAGGGGAAGAAGGGGGGCGTCAGGTCAGGTTTGAGGGAGAGGAAGCATCAGATTGAGGCTGAGGGTGGGGGAGATCAAAGCCAGAGTGGAATAGGTGTGTCTTCAACATATTCTTGAATTTTGGAAACAAAAGTTCTGTGTGGAGTGTGGTGGGAAGGGAATTCCAGAGTGTGAGCCCCAAAAAGAAGTCAGAGTTGCAGGTGAGTTCAAGGTGTGCACGTGAGGCGGGGGGGGGGGGGGGGAGAGTGACAGGTGATTAGTGTGATGGATTGTAGGATGTAGGCAGATTTGGAAGTGTTAAGGTGAAGATAGTTTGAGGTCAACCAGGAAAAAATACAGAGTAGGCAGAAGTTCTGGGGAGCAAGGTCAGGGGCGAAAGGACTAGTATGATAGAGGAGAATAATGTCATCGGCATAGTAGTATGAAGATATACCTAATTGTTGGACAGTAAGAGCAAGAGAGGCCAAGAAATGTTAAAGAGAAAGGGGAGTCAAGACAGAGCCCTGGAGGACACCGCAGGGAAGAGGGGGTGACTGGGGAGGTGGAGAGACCAGATTGGAAAGAGAAGGACCAAGTGGAAAGAAATGACAGTTCCCTGAACTTGGAGGGGAGGGTGGGCAGAAGGGATGAGGGATACCTTGGATGTTCTGTGGCATAATGTTTGGGAAGTTGCAAGGAAGGACTGGAGGATATAGTAGGTTGTGCTGGATGGAATGCCTTACCAATTCTTTAAAGTGATGATCCTTAAGGTTAAGGGTTTAAACTCTCCTTTTAAGAGGAATATGCTATTTCATGAAATGAAGCATCTGCGAATAGCCATATGCTTTGTGCAGAAAACTCATTTGCGATTTAAGGTTGAGGTTTACTTAGAAATAAAAGGTATGCAGAACAAAAGTCCATTCAAGAGCAAGGGTTTTAGATTTTAGGAAAACTAACATTTTACCAAGATGGGGCAATACCTCAGGAAGTTGTTAGTGGGATGGGAACAGCTGGGGGATGTAGAAAAGCAATGGGCAAAAGTTAAAGGGAATATTTTAAGGGCAATAAACCTTTTTGTTAGGTAAATAAATGTAAAAAGAAAAGAAGGCCACTATGGTTTTCAAAAGAAGTAACTGAAAAGGTGAACAAAAAGAGGGTTGCCTTCATAAATACAAGAGATCACAAAAAAGGAAGACAAGCATCATTATTTGGAAAATCTTAGAGAAGCTAGGAAAGTAGTCAGAAAAGCAAAGATACAAAAAGAAAAAGAAATAGGCAATGCAATAAAATTCAGGAATAAAATCTTTTTCAGATATGTTAGTGAGAGGAGGAAGTGCAAAAGTGGTATTGTCATACTTAAGGGTGAAGGGAAGGAATATGTAGAAGCTGATGAGGATAAAGTGGAATTGCTTAAATACGAGGGTTGCTCAGAAAGTAATGCCCCACATGTTTTTTCTCAGTCCAGAATGAAGATAGAGGTGTGAAATTGAAAGGGGAGTAACTTGGAACTTCAAAGGACATGTGTGTAATTTTACAGTCCAACAAATAGCGAGGCGGTAGTGATCCTTCAAATGGCGTCTGTGAGTGACACACGGTACAAACAATGAGCTGTAATTGAATTCTTGGTGGAGGAGAAGGAAAGTGTGAGAAACATTCACAAACGGTTGTGTGCTGTGTATGGAGGTTCTGCGGTAGATAGGAGCACCGTTGGACGATGGGTGAAGAGAGTAAAGGCTTCAGGAAGTGGTAAAATGGAACTGGAAGATCAGCCGCGGTCTGGGCGTCCTGCCTCAGCTACCAGTCCAGACAAGTTGCAGCGCCCTGCGATAGCTGCCAGTGGGCATTAAAATACTGTAAGCTGTTGCAGTGTGCCTTGCACACACCTTTGAATATCCCAAAGAGTCAATAATTGCCATTGCACTACCTCTACTGATGGAAAGCTGTACAGAAAATTCCCGACTCGTGATGCGTTGATCTGCACGAATAATGTCATCAGCGCACTGCAACTTATCTGGACTGGTGGCTGAGGCAGGACGCCCAGACCGCAGCCGATCTTCCAGTTCCATTTTACCACTTCCTGAAGGACTGTTAATCACCCAGGAAGTTGGTCACAGCTTACCTCAGAAGCACAGGACAGGGTACTGTGTAGCAGCCCTCTTTTAATAAGTGTTATTTCCCTCCCTCCCTCCCCATCACCCACCCACCCACCCCTGGGATAAAAGTAGCTTTATAGGTACTTACACATCTTAAAGGAAAGGAGGTGCTCTCAGGTGCAACTTGTTATCCAAATCAGTCATACACTAAGGACCTAGGGAAGAACAACCCAAACTATGGTTAGACGATGCAAGGTTCCGCATTAGGAACCACCACCCAGGAAAAAGATTGAGGCGTCATTGTGGATAACATGTTAAAACCTGCGGCCAAGAGAGCAAATAGGATGCTAGGTATCATAAGGAAAGGAATGGAAAGTAAAACAAAGGATATTATAATGCCTCTATATCGTTCCATGGTGAGACCGCACCTTGAATATTGTGTGCAATTCTGGTCGCCGTATCTTAAAAAGGATATAGCATTATTAGAAAAGGTTCAGAGAAGAGCCACCAAAATGGTAAAGGGGATGGAAGGATACCCCTATGAAGAAAGGCTAAAAAGGTTAGGGCTCTTTAACCTGGAAAAGAGACGGCTGAGGGGAGATATGATAGAAGTCTATAAATTAATGAACGGAGTGGAACGGGTAAACGTAGATTGATTGTTTACGTTATCAGACTATAGAAAGACTAGGGGACATGCAATGAAGCTTCAGGGTAAATACTGGTCAACATTAAAATCGTTACTGACTTTAAAAGGCCCTAATCTGTAGTATCTTGGTGAGCTGAACACAAATAAAACATTTAAAAAAATTATTGGCTCTCGTTTTGAAGATATTGCATGTAGTTCATTTTTGACGTTTCACCATGTAAATGTATCCAGTAGGACATCAACATCCCAAATAAGCCTTGAATGATGTAATACTGGAGTGGAGGAGTGCCCTAGTGGTTGGGGCAAGGTACTTCAGGCCGGAAGATCGGGGGTTCAAATCCCACTAGAGGACAGCAACCTTGGGCCGGAAGGACTGGGGTTTCTAGTCCCACAGGTGCTCCTTGTGGTCTTGGGCAAACCACTTAACACTACATAGCCCATGTTCCCTGTAAAATAGTTATCTCCAAGTTATCATGCCCTGTTCAATGTAATTTCAGTTTGTTCAATGTAAACCGCACTGATGCAGAATAGCGCGGTATATAAGAGAATGTAAATAAATAAATAAATAAATAAATATTGCATCACATTGCATAATAGCAGCATGCACACATCATGGTCTTCAGATAAGTGCTGCTTTTACCAATTTGGATTTGGTTTTTGAGAAGTTTTAATTTAACATAACCTACTGGTTTGAATAAAAGGGATATGTATTGTGTACTGGGGCATGGTTTTGTAATACCTGCCCTGCACGATTTATGTCCGACAAAAAATTAACAGTTTGATGAGGGATTCACGGGATCTGATTCTTTATTACCGTCCACATGAAAGAGACATACGATAACTTAAAGCATCTACTGACTTACATTAACTATAACAAGTACAGCTGGCACCTCTGTGGTGACTTGAAGGTAGTTGCCCTTTTAATGGGACTGCAGCAGGGATATATAAAATACATGTGTTTCTTATGTGAGTGGGATAGCCGAGCAAGGGATTGGCACTACTTGCTTAAGAAATGGAATCGCAGACAAAATGTAACAGTTGGAGAGAAGAATATCCAGCACCCAGCTCTGGTTGAGGCTCACAAAATCCTGCTACCACCCCTTCACATCAAATTAGGTTGGATGAAAACCTCGTGAAAGCCATGGACCGCACTTTGCCAGCTTTCCGATACCAAAAGAATGTATACCCACAGCCAGGTTAAGAAATAACCCCAACAAAACAGAACCCAGTCTAATATAACCAACGTGATAGAACTTAGTTGTACTCAATATATGTTTTTGTACTCAATATATATATATATATATATATATAGTTGTGCCGGCATCCCCTAGTGGCCAAAGGCGGTAAGGGCATGCTGTACAACATATTTTATTTTCAAGGAGCGTGGGGTATTTTAAGGCCAAAATGGAGATTGGTCTCAGGTATTTCAGCTCCTTGTGAGAACTCAACAATTAAGCCACGAGTGTAGGGAAACAAGGCTTTTATTTCCCCTCTGTGCAAGGGTTCATTAAGACACTAGAAATTAAAGAATGTCCTTTGTTCTTAAAGGCTCCAGTAATAAGCAGGTAAAACCAATTGTTAATATCTTCACAATTAGTTGAAAGGGTTAAAGGGAGGAATTCAATTCATTCCAGGGCAAAGCAATTAAACAAAACTTCTTCTTATTTACAAGGTGGCTATGGATTCTAGGCTAGACGCCATACACAAACTACAATCCATAGCTTCTTCCTGAGGAATGGGAATAGTATTTGCTTCTTCTATTTCCATAAATTCACGGTCCCTGGCAGTTACAGGTTTATATGGACTGTCTCTGGTATCTTGCCTTCAATAAGACTGTGCTTTAAAGTCTTCTGGTAGTTCTTCAAACCACTCTGGTTTCTTTCCTCTTATAAAGTGAGTTTTAGCTTTAGCAGTGCTTTTAGGAGTTCTTTTGCAGGAATAAAACTTTCATACCTTGAGTTTCTGTAGCTTGAAGATCTAGAGCCTTCTCTCTCATGAACGTCCCTGTGACAACAGGTTTTCTGTCGGAAGCTTCTGGGCAGTGCTGGACTTCCTGAAAGCTTACTAAAACCTGGTGCGGATTCTCCAGTTCTGTGCTTCAGTGACACAGTAGCTGTGTTAGAAACCCCTTCCCTTCGGGTACCTGGTAAAACTTGTTCAGCATACTCTAATGCCTGCAGCTTTTCCTCCAAGCCTGGCTCTCTGGCTCTCCGTGTATGTCTTTCAGTTTTGGACTCAGGAACGTTGCTTAAGCAGGGAGTGGCATACCCTCCAACCTGACTGCTTTCCTTAGCAGACTCCCTCTGAACAGCGGCTCTCGTAGCTTGGCCCCTCTGAACTCTACCTCTGTGAATTCTGTCCTTTTGGGCTTGCTCAAGGAGGATTCCTTCCTTCTTCAGCCGTAATCCTTGTTCCTTCTCTTCCTGCTGCTCCAGCTTCTGCTGCTTCTCCTGCTCCTTCTGCTGTGCTAGCATTAAGCTTCTGTTTATAAAGGGATCTTCCCTTTGAATGTCCCGGGCTCATTTCCAGGTGCAACTGGTTAGCTCTCCTAGCCTCATTAGCTTCTGTAGAGTCAATCCTGCCCCCTCTAGCTGTGCTTTGAGGTAATTGCACACCTAGAGCTCTGTGAAAAACAGTTTCTTTTCAACTCTGCATCTTTATTGGCACCAGCCTCATGACAATATATATATATATATTTTTTTTTTTCAATACTGCTGTTTGCGGTATTTTGGAGCAGCCCTTGTGAATTCATTACACAGCTAAGTAAAATGACGCTGTTCTAAAGTATGCAGTTTTGTAAAAAACTATTTTACAGCTAAGATAAAATGCTGATAAGAAGTTTTTCTTTAATTAAAATGGACGGGTCACGAAAGTGAGAGGTGGTTTCCTCTTCACCTAGCTGACCATTCCGACAAATAAAAAAAATATATATATATTGAGTACAACTAAGTTCTATCACGCTGGTTATATTAGACTGGGTTCTGTTTTGTTGGAGCTTTCCGATACCTGCATGAAAAATTCCCTCAACTTAGCGAAGCAAAGATTAAAGAGGGAGTTTTTGTGGGTCCTCAGATTCGAGAGCTCTTCAAAGATGACTGGTTCAACAACTTGCTGCAGAGTGATGCGAACCAAGCATGGAATGCTTTTCGCCTGGTGTCAACAAACTTTCTCGGGAATGTTGGGGCAGAAAACTACAAGGAACTAGTAGAAGACATGCTGATGCAGTATCAGAAACCTGGCTGCAATATGTCTCTAAAGATCCATTTCCTTGATTCCCATCTCGATTTCTTTCCTGACAACCGTGGTATGGTTAGTGATGAACAGGGTGAACGTTTTCACCAGGATATCGCAACGATGGATGGAGCAAAGATACCAGGGAAAATGGTCCACTACAATGCTGGTTGACTACTGCTGGACACTCCCCAGAGAAGCTCCCAAACAGCTGACAAGAGACAGGCGAAAAAAATCTAAGAAGTAGTCTATGACTTGGTTTTTTACAGGTATTAACCGAAGACCTATTATATTTACTATTGACATGCATTTTGTGATGTAAACATTAATTCTTGTGGATTACAAAAAAACTAGAGCCAACTTTGCAATTTCACTGTCATATTCGTTTTCAGCATATAAAAATTGATAAGAAATGACTATTTTTATTTCAGTAACATGACTTTTGTAAACATTTGTTGACCAATTTAAGACTAATAAAAGAAAATATTTTTTCACTCAACGTGTAATCAAACTCTGGAATTTGTTACCGGAGGATGTAGTAAAGGCTGTTAGTGTAGCTGGGTTTAAAAAAGGTTTGGACAAGTTCCTAGAGGAAAGGTCCATAAACCATTATTAAGAAGGGACACAGGATATCAATGCTTGACCCAATACAAGCATTGTGGAACCTGTGTCTTTTGGGGAAACTGCTAGGTACGTATGATTAGATTGGCCACTGTTGGAAACAGGATACTGGGCTTGATGGACCTTGGTCTGACCCAGTATGGCATATCTTATGTTCTTATAAAGGTACAGGTAAACGGAGCTCACTCTGAGGAGAAGGATGTTACCAGTGGTGTGCTGCAGGGATCTGTCCTTGGTCTGATTCTTATTGCGGAAGGGCTGTTGGGAAAGGTTTGCCTCTTTGCGGATGATACCAAAATCTGCAATAGACACCCAAGGAGTAGATAACATAAGGAGGGATCTAGCTAAGCTTGAAGAATGGTTGAGAATTTAGCAGCTGAGATTTTAACGCTAAAAAATGCAGGGTCATTCATTTGTGCTGCAAAAATCCAAGGGAGTGGTACAGTATAGAGGATGAAGTGCTTCTGTACACAAAAGAAGAGCGGGACCTGGGCGTGATTGTTTCTGATGATCTTTAAGTGGCTAAACAGGTAGAAAAGGTGACGGCGAAAGCCAGAAGGATACTTGGGTGCATAGGGAGAGGAATGACCAGCAGAAAAAAAGCAGTGTTGGTTCCTCTATATAAGTCTTTGGTGAGACCTCATTTGGAGTATTGTTTGCAGTTCTGAAGACCACACCTTCAAAAGGATATAAACAGGATGGAGTCTGTTCAGAAGGTAGCTACCAAAATGGTCAGTGGTCGTCAATATGTATACTTTAGAGGAAAGGCGGGATAGAAGAGATATGATAGAGACATTTGAATACCTATATGGCATAAATACACAGGAGAGCCTCTTTCAATTGAAAGTAAGCTCTGCAATAACAAGAGGACATAAGATGAAGGTGAAAGGGGATAGACTCTGGAGTACTATGTGGAAATATTTCTTTACAGAAAGCATGGTGGATGCATGGAATAATCTCCCAGTGGAGGTGGTAGAGATGAGGACGGTATCTGAATTCAAGAAAGTATAGGACAAACACAGAAGTTCTCTAAAGGAAAATAGGGACTATAATAGTTGATATGGAAGGGCAGACTGGCTTTTTCTGCCATCATGTTTCTATGTTTCTAATAATTTTTCTCAAACTGTATAGGGCAGAAAAGGAAGGGGTAGGGTTTTTTATTTCTGCATCAGGAAGAAGTACAAAATGTTTGTGTGATAAGGAGGGGGAAGTATTTGCCATTGAAGCTGTTACTTAATTGAGAGGAGTTCATTCTGTTCAATATTTGTCCCAAATGGCCACTGGGGCAGGGGGGATGGGGTTCTAAAATCTGGGAGAGTGGGTAAAAGAAATTGTGGGCAGTGTGGTAATAATGGGGGGAGATTTTGACATCACCATTGTGTCTTGTTTGGATAATAGAGGTGGGGAAGAAGGGAGAAAGGGGCAATAGGCTTAGGTTAAAATGTTTCATTCAGAAGAATGGCTTGAAGGATGCCTGCAGAGTCCATTTCGGTACTAGGGACTATGCTATCTACAGTCTGCACGGATCTTACTCTAGGATCAATTTATTAGCTACAAAGAGTGGGCTTGCTAGGGTCAAGAGAGTGCAAATTGATTTTATAAACTGATTGATCATGCTCTAATTTGGATGGAGTTTAGCGAGGAAAGGGGGAAAACGGTTTTGGTGGTAAGTGACTCCCTACTAGATGACCAAAGGGTAGTTATGGAAATAGGCCAAATATTTAAGAAATATTTTGAACTTAATAGAGGGGTGAGTGTGGCAGGGGGGTGGTATGGTATGGGTTAAAACAGTGGTGAGAGGGGGCTTGATTAAGTGGGAGACTCAGAAGAAGAGTGAGAGATCCCAGGAGTTGAGAAGGGAAATATCCTGTTTTGAGGATGTAGACAAGCACCATTCCACAAAGAATGATTCAAGCCCAATTATTGGAAGCTAGAAATAAATGTAATGCTATCTACATGCAGGAATTGGCAAATGTTGAAGACGAGGTACATATACAGCAGAACAAAGCTGGGACGTTGCTTGCTGCACGATTCACACACACAGCAAGGGAAGAGGAGAAAATTGGCAGGGTAATAAGGTTTGATGCATGCACATTCTGTCGGGATTTTTTTCCAGGTTTTTGTATTACAGTTGTGACCAACATTATTGGCATCGTTGCATTTTAGGTATGTTGTGTTCATTATCTTGAGAAATATTTAGAAATATTCCAACTGTAGGTCATCATAATATTTTAATAGTATCTTCAAAGATATACAACAACAAAAATATGATGTCTCGGCAACTTAGGCATAGTAATTTCTGAGAAAAACCCCCCAAAATGACCTGGACACCCTTCATTATGACACCCTTCACTAAAATTTGGTTGTACAACCCTTAGCAGCAATGACAGCCTCCAAACGTTTCTTGTGGTCATCTATAAATTTTGTGCATCTGTCTACTGGTAGTTTCTCCTACTCTTCAACTGCAAGTTGTTCCAGCTCATGGTTTTTACCAATGGCAGATTTCAGCTCTTTCCAAAGGGTCTCAATTGGATTGAGATCAGGACTCATTGCTAGCCAGGTTAAAACAGTCCATTTATTCCTTTTTTACCATTCTTTTGTACTATTGGATGTATGTTTTGGGTCATTAATCCTGCTGGAGTACCCATGACCTTCGACCCAGACCTAGTTTTCTGACACTGGGTAGCACATTTTGCTCCAAAATATCATGGTAGTCCTCTGACTTCATGATTCTTTTAATATATTCCAGGCCCTCCACTTCCTGAGGCAGCAAAACAGCCCACAATATTAAGGAACCTCTTACCATATTTAATTGTAGGTAGGGTGTTTTTTTATTTTCCTTATAAACTTCATTTCTTTACCTGTAAATGTATCACTGGTCTGTATTGCCAAAGAGCTCAAGTTTGGTTTCATCTGTGCACAGAACTTTTTCCCAGAAAGATTGTGGTTTCTCAAGGTGAATTTGGGCAAAGATCAGGCGTGCCTTTTTATGTCTGTCTTTGAGCAGTGGGGCCTTCCTTGACCTTCACCCATGAAGTCCTTCTTTGTTTAGTGCGCAGCATATGGTGCGGGTTGAAATTACCACTCCAGATTGCTCCAGGTCAGTCTTAAACTCTGTGGATTTTGTACGTGGTGTTTTTCCAACAGTTCTCACTAACCTTCAAAAACTTACTGAATTAATTTTCCTTTTCCCAACACGTCCTGGGAGATTCTTGAAAGTTCCATGAGTGAAAAACTTCTTAATAACATTGCGAACTGTAGACACAGGAATCCCAAGGACTTTCGCGATGGTCTTGTACCCCTTTGATGGTTGGTGGGAATAGCTTTTCTGATGGTCTCAAGCAGCTCTTTTGTCTTTACCATTGTGAAAATGGAACAGAGTGAATGTGGCCATTTTAAACATTAGAGCCATCATTCATTGGTTGATTCAAGTCATGTGAGTACTGTCAGTTGATCACAGGTGCATCTAATTTTACTGCAGTGGGAATGTGGTTCTTCTGTTCAAACTGATTTGAATTGTTTATAAAGGTGCCGATAATTCTGTCCTAATAATAGACTAACACCCAGGGAAATTCCAATCATATAGCTTAATAAATAAATTCCCTACCTTCACCCTTACTACTATATATGATTGAATAACTATTTTTGTTGGACTATTTGCCTTAAGAGGATACCCTCTCCTATAGCTTCCTTTCATCAAATCTTTCCTCAAACAAAGCCGTCAACCTTTTCACTCTCATGGACGGCAAACGAAATCACCAGCACAAGCTACATAGCTACATCCTCTCGATCCTTCTTCAGGCTAACACTCAGGCTGAATAAAATGCCGCCATCTTAATTCTTTTTCTTATGGGGAAAATCCATCTGACGTCAATTGACTTAGATCCAATTAGAAAAATTTGATGAAAGGAAGTTTAACCGCTGTTTGAAAAACAAGAATTACTCTACAGCGGGAGTTGTGTCCTGAAACCTGTCTTGAGGTTTATTTGAATGTTCGTCTAAAAGCTGAGTTGGCGTTTTTTAAATTTTAGTGGTGATCACAGGATGTGAGTCTCCCAGCTTTTCACTGGAAGGGTGGAAATTGAGTTAAATTTTAGCTCATTAAAATAAATAAAAGGAATATTTGCTAAAGAAGAGGATATCCTCTTAAGGCAAATAGTCCAACAAAAATAGTTATTCAATCATATATAGTAGTAGAGATGAAGGTAGGGAATTTATTTATTAAGCTATAATAATTCTGTTATGGCAGTGTCCCAGTTTGTATTCTATTTCCTTTTTTAATTGTTTTATTTGATTCTTTTATGTGTCAAATATGTGTGCATTTCATTTTTTACTTTTAATGTCAGTTATGTACCTTATGCTTTAACAGTTTATTTATTGTACACAAAAGTTTAATATTGTTTTGTCTTATGTTTTAAGATGCGTACCCCCCGAAGAAGGCTTGTTGCCGAAATGCGTAGGGTTTTTTTCAATATATAAGCACCTGTGACCACACTTGTCCCTCACTACTTGTGTTGTTTTGGTATGTACTAGCCTAACATCTTGAGCCCTGCTCCAGTAGATTCATTGTCTTCCGCCGAATGATACTACTCCTCTTTTGGAGTCTGCTACAGTGTATGATCTGGAGCAGTGTATGACCTGGTATGTCTGGTGACCAGGGATGGTGCCCAGATGATTGTGTCACGGGGTTGGATTTGTCTCAGGCACTGGGCAACGGGCACATCTTCCAAAGCCTAGTTGACCCATCTGGTTTTTAAGGGGAGGCTTCTGTTTGAAGCTGATTTGGAGAAGCTGGTGAAGAACCTGGGCAAGACAAAATCTTACTGCCTTCCAGAGGACAGGTCCAAGAGGCCTGTGAAGCAGGCTGGTGCCCTTTTCTCGTCAGCCTCTTCCTGTTCACCGAAGGTGCACTGGCCAGATTTCCGGGGGTCTTGGGACTTTTGGCATTACCGACCTGGAAAACCATCCTTCCCCTCGGCTTCAGGGCTTCAAGCTTGTTCTCAGTCCTTTCGTGGAGCACATGGGCCCAGGGACTCTGTTCCAGAGGAGGACCCTCCCGGGCTGTGCAATGAAGGTTTGGGGGCCAATTTCCAGGTTCCTCCAGTTGGAGGCAGGCTTTGCCTTTTCTTTCAGGAATGGGCCCAGGTGGCCAAGGATCACTGGGTGCTAGACATCATTCAGTTCGGCTATGACCTGGAGTGCAAGAGCCGATTCCCGATGCCTTCAATATCTCCCTGTGTGGGTCTGCGAACAAAAGTACTGCTATGCGGTCCACCTTGAACAAGTTGCTATAAATAAAGACAGTGGTTCCCGTCTCATCAGACAAGCGGGGCAAGGACAGATACTCCATTTATTTCATGCTGCCCAAAAAGGATGGTTCCTTCTGGACCATTCTGGACCTCAAGGGGGTTAATGAGCCTGTGCATGTTCTGTTCTTCTGGATGGAAACATTGTGCTCCGTGATTCAGGCAGTGTGCCGTGGGTAGTTCTTGGTTTCTCTGGATTTGGCAAAGACATATTTTCATATCCCGATCATGCGGATCAGCAGACGTGTCTGCGTTTTGCCATGTTTGGCTCTCATTGCCAAGACTGTATGGCCCAGGGCCATTGAAACCACAGGGAAAGCAGTGTGGTGCATCAACTACCTTGAGGTGAGGGCCATCAGGTTGACTCTTCTGTGTTTCCGGCCCCTGGTCGAGGGCTGGGCAGTTCATGTTTTCAGACAGTGCCATGGCGGCGGCTTATGTCAATCGGCAAGGTGGCATGAAGGGTGCCAGAGTAGCTGTGGAGATGGCTCTCCTGTTTGCCTGGGCAGAGAAGAACATCTTAGCCTTGTCAGCTCAGCATATTGCTGTGGTGGACAATGTGGAAGCAGACTTCCTTAGCCAGCACTCTGGACAGTGGGTGTTCAGTCAGGAGGCATTTGAGTTGATTTTGCGCCACTGGGGTTGCCCCAAAATTGTGACCTGTGCCAATACCAAAGTTTGCCGCTTCTTCAGATGCTGCATGGAGATGGGTCCAAGGGGGTCAGTGCCCTGATCCAGCCTTGGCCAAGTCAGCACCTACTGTACATGTTTCCCCCATGGCCCCTGGTGGGGTATGTGCTTAGGCATAGAACGCTACCCAGGCAGGATTGTTCTGGTGGCACCAGATTGGCAGAGGATAGTGTGGTTCGGAGACCTGATGCAGCACCTGCGGGCACCTCCTTTTCATTTGCTTCCGTTTTGGAGCCTATTATGGCAGAAATCGATTGTTCTGGAGGACCCGGTTCCCTTCTAACTTATGGCTTGGCTCTTGAAAGAAGACGGCTAGCACATAAGGGCTACTCTCCTGCAGTGGTCTCTACTCGGAGCCCAGCCAAGCTGGCATAAATGCAGATCTGATGCCTCTTTGAGCAATGGTGCAGTGCTTGGCAGTTGGCTTCTGAAACGGCCAAGGTGACATTTCTGTTGGCCTTTCTACAGGATGGCCTGGAGAAGGGCCTTTCCCTCAGCTCCCTGAAATTGCAGGTGTCGGCTTTATTGCATTTCCAAGGTCCAATGACTAGTAAGTCTCTAGCCTTGCATCTGGACATCTTGCGTTTTCTCCAGGTGGTTCGGTGTTTGCATCCTTCCCTTCAATCCGTGATCCCTTCCTGAGATCTGTGCTCTGGTGCTCTGGTGCTCAGGGCCCTGATGGCAGCGCCCTTTGAGCCTTTGAAGTGTGCTATTTTCAAGGATTTGATGCTCAAGACAATCTTCTTGGTTGCAATTTGTTCTGCAAGGTGGATTTCCGAGCTCCTTATTTGTCTCTTTCAGAGGAGGCCATTTCCATTTGGCCTGCGCCTTCCTTCTTGCCTAAGGTGCTGTCTCCTTTCATGTGAACCAGGTGGTTTGCCTGGCCTCCTCGAAGGAGCAGTGTTGGGGGAAAGATAAGGATCTTTGCCTTATGAGTGTCTGAAGAGTGCTTCTCTGGTACTTGGACATTATGAATTCCTTTCGTAAGTGTGACCATCTTTTTGTGCTATTTGCTAGCACACACAAGGGTCAAGTCAACTTTGGGGTACTGGATTAAGGGAGGACCTTGCCTCAGTGTATCTCTTGCGGATCCAGCTTGTTCTGGGGGTTTGTGTGCCCATTCTACCCGAGCACAAGCGTCTTTGTGGGTGGAATGGAGTTCTGTAGCTCCTGCAGACATTTGTCAGGCAGCAATGTGGACATCACTGTCCACTTTTGTCAAGCATTATTGCTTAGATGTCCACACAAGGGTGGACACGGCCTTTGGCTCAAGAGTTTTGTGAGCTGCTTGTCGTCTTCCCGCCCAGTGGAGTTGTAGCTTTGGTACATCCCACTTGTCTGGACTGGTCTAGCAGAGCGATATGGAAGGTGACATTTTACTTACCAGTTAATGTCCTTTCCTTGAGTCCTGCTAGACCGGTCCAGGGCCTGCCCCTGAAACTGGACTTACTCTGTTCTCCTGCTGTGGTACCCTTGGGTCTGCTCTGATTTTATACTTTGCTCTGTGGGTTTGTCTTCTACTGACAGCCTTCTGTTTATGCTTTCTGTACATAGTTCTCTACTGTTGATTGCTCATTGTTACCCACGATTGAAGTTGTGTGAAGCTTGCCATGTTTCTCCTATATGCTTTGGGATGAATACCGAAGGGACCTCTGGTGACCGAGGCAAATAGAGGCATGGGAGTGATGTCATTGAAACCTGGACTTTTCATTGGTTCTTTGTCTCCACCAATCTGCTGGTAGGGGAACACAACCCACTTGTCTGGACTGGTCTAGCAGGACAAGGAAAGAACATCAACTGGTAAGTAAAATGTCACCTTAAATTATTAGGGACATAAGAAATATCAATGATACTTCCTAAATTGTTTTGTCATTGCAGTGCACACTATATGAAAATAGTACATGCTAGAATGTTTTAACACACTATTTAAAAACAATGTGTGCTGAAAAAAAAATTACAAATTGAAAAGAAAAATAATCAAAATGGGGAAACAAAATGAAAGCATATCAATATGCACACCTTTATAAAATTATGAAGATTTCTCAGTTGACAAGCCAGATGGAATCTGTCACAAAAGTAGGCAGTATCATCTTATTGTGCCAAGATGGGGTAGCCTGCTCAGAGCCTCTTAAAGATCTTGAACTAGATGCAGAAGCAAGAAAACTCCTCCATGTCCATGAGGTAATTTGTAAGTACCAGTGAATTGTGATTGTACGTTCTCAAAGATATAGGTTATACATACAGAATGTAGTATCATAGGCCTCCAGGTCTACTTAACATTGTCAACAGATCCAAATATGAAAATAAACATCCAGAAACTGCCTCCATTATCAAACTTGGACAACAATTCCAAGTAGAAGAGATGGGTAAGAAGCTGGTACACATAAAGAAGGAATTTACAACAGAATTTGCAAAAAGCGAAAAACTTTTCAAAGAATTAAATTAGAAAATGAGAAACAAGTGGCAAATGCATAAATACAGTAGGAAATACAACGTGTTACTCCAGGAACCATTTGTCAATCAAAACCAGATACTTGAATGGTCAAAGCAAAGTGAACTGAAACCAAAGGATGGGAGACTGAATTGCAGCTCAGGACAGTGGATTGCAGACAAGATGTTTCCCAGCATGCATAGAAAACAACTGGGCAAACTGGCATGTAGATTCAGTCAGAGAGCTGGAAACAATTAGTCATCTTGTAGCTGGCTGCAAAATTCTGATGGCAGAAGACGCAATATGGTGACGCATCTCATCCATTGAATACTCTGTAAACACCACATCACTGTACTAGAAAAGCACAGAGATCACAACCCTAAAAATAATTACGGAGAATGAAATAGTTATGATCACCTGGAACCTTCCCATTTAGACTGATTGAAAAATGAAAAAAAAAATACTTGATGCAAGGAAGCCATTGTGGTAAAGGAGAGACACCAGAACAGCATTGTCTGTTCCAAGCAATTCTGTGAATCTTACTGTATGTGTAATTATTTTATTTATTTATTTAACATGTTTTTATATACTGCTTCTTCCCAACATCAGGGGCGGTTTACAGTGAACATCAAAAGAACTTTACATTGGAATTTCAATAACTTATGTACATTCAACTTCTATACAACAACTATATACATTATTTCAGCAGATATAATCTTGGTAACTTTAATTAAGCTTTGGAATTTGTTGGCGGAGGATGTAGTAAAAGCTGTTAGAGTAGGTGGGTTTAAAAAAGGTTTGGAAAAGTTCAAAATTAAAGTGGACTGGGTCAAAATCCACTGCTTGATCCTAGGATAATCAGCAGAGAATCTGTTGGCCTTTTGGGATCTTCCCAGGTACTGGTGACCTGGATTGACCACTGTTTGGAAATGGAATACTGGGCTTGATGGACCATTGGGCTGGCCCAATATGGCAAATCTTATGATCTTATCAGAAAAGCCATAGTACAACTCTCTATTGATTATATTAGCACCAGAATTGGACGATTCCCCAATATTGTTACCCAAACCATTACCAATAGTGAGTGAACCACCAGCCATCATGTTGAAGGTTTTTAAGCCTTTTGGGCAGCCCATATTGCCTGCAGAAGTCCCAGTGAAATGTAAGTGCCAGCACTTATCCGATTAGCACAGACATGCTTTCCCTCTGCCTACAGGCTGCCCCTGATCTAACTGCATAGCATTGGCGCAGTCTGTGGAGGTATAGAAAACCATAAATATTCAACAATGCTACCCGGATAATGCCGCTATATATCCTGTTCAGCTCCCTTAGCTGGCTGGGCTCCTGCTGGCTGGCTGGCTTTGAATATAGGGCCCAAAGAATTCAAACATTAAAGCCTTTTTACCATATGCTCAGTTTTCATATTGAGCTTCTTATAGTTTCATTACTGGTTATCTGTGATGTCATTAAGCCTTGTACAAGCAGTTTGCTATTGGTTAGTGACTCATTGGAAACATGGGAATTGTGAAAATTGCAATTGACAGCCAAAACAAAACAAGCAAATATCTCATCCAACTTGTCTTTTCAGAGTTTAAATTATAACCCGTACATATAATTTATCCCAAATGAATTTGCAGCAACCCTTATTGCTTCTGCAAAGTTTGCTTTTGTGCTTTTGTTAACCTCTATGTGGAAATACTTATGCCCCTAAGAACATTGCGGTGCGTGTCAGTGCTCTAGTGGTTCCCTACAGACATTTTTAAAGTTACAAGTGTGACCTCAGTCATGTGGCCTCTGGGTAATTCACCAGCAGAAGTATGTAAACAACTGTTGTAAGATGATCCTCTGCAGAAACCTTCTATTCTGTGCCTATTATCAGTTGAGCTGTCAAAGACAAGAAGAAACTCATCTATCCCCTTAGTGCTAGAGTGCTGCTTATCACAGTTTACCTTCCATGTGTGGAAATAAAAGCTTATGTGACGAACATTTTACTATAGAATGCTAAGTCTTCATGACTGTTTTAGTGGATCTTGACAAGACCCCAACTGATAATGACCTTGGAAAACTTAAAACAAATATAGAAGTTAAGGGCCTTTATTAAATAAAGGTTATGTTTCTATAAATATTTACTCTTTCCCTTAGTTTATTCAGTAAGGAATTCTGTGCCTAAAGTCAGAACAGGCTATCTTCTGGAATGATATTTATAGTTGTCACTAATACTCTGTATTTAATTTTTGATGACTTTGTGGCTTTTTAAAGCAATTGCAAGGAGTATGCAAGATACAAGCTTTTGGAACCACTACAGCCTTTTTTAGTCATTGACTAACAAAATTTTGAGACTGCATCTTGAAACATTAGATGTATGAAAGTGTCAATCTGATATTCAAAGGGATTAGCATTGTTAGCAGACCTGCTAAACATGTTAATCCCCCTAGCCAGGATATCCAGTAGCACTAATATGGTTAGTGGCGCTGAATATCTGTGGGTGCTGCCACTACATGCCCCAGTGCTAGCCAGAGCAGGGGTGGTACCCAGTGATAACTGGGCAGCGATGATATTGAGCCACTGCCCAGTTATTGCTAAGTGGCGAAAGTCAAGCGCAGTAAAATGTCACCACTGATGCTAACTAGGCAGCGGCTGAATATTATCACTGCCCGGTTAGTTTCACAGCAGTCCAGGCAACCCGGATATTTAATGCCAGGACTCTGATATAGCCCTGGCATTGAACATCTGGGTTAAAGTTCAGCGGTGACGGCTAACCACTGCTGAATATCAGGCCAGTCATTTCTAACCAATTATTTTGTTGGTGATCTTTGAATTGTATTTTTGACACAATTTCATTATTGCTATCTAGGGATGTTCCCAGGTAAATATTTTAGTACATTTTCATACTTTTGCGACTTTTCTGATTTTTGGACATTTTTTCAGTTAATTTTGACATTTGTGTTAATATTTTTTAACATGCAATTGAACTTCTTAACACATGCAAAGTAGCTATATCCACCTCAGTTGTTACCTTAATGCATAGTAAATTGATTTTACGTGTAATACATTTTTAAGGTGTGCTGAATGTGTGCTAATGATTAATGCACGCACGTTACAGTCTCTGAGGTGAAATCATTATACTCTTCTTCGTTCTGTGAAACTGTATTAAAAAAGAAACCTTTTTTTCTCAGGCATCTTGCTAATGCCTATAATTACAGACTTTCTTTGTGGTCAAGCAGGATAATGCCCTCACATATGAGTGAAATCAACTGAGCCCTGCATGAAAACCAGTTTCCAGCTGCTTCTAGAATCTTTTGGAATTGGGAATGGTGCCAGAGGACTGGAGAGAGGCACATGTGGTCCCTTTACACAAAAGCGGAAGAAAGGATGTGGTTGAAAACTACAGGCCGGTTAGTTTAACCTCTGTGGTGAGTAAATTATTGGAAGCGCTGCTGAAAGAGAAACTAGTGAGGTTTCTGGAGGCCATCAGATTACCAGATTCACCAGAGGCAAGTCTTGTCAAACAAATCTAATTGATTTCTTTGACTGTATGACCATTGGAGTTGGACCGAGAGAGAGCCCTAGATGTGGTGTATTTAGATTTCAGTAACGCCTTTGACACCGTTCTGTACACAGGCGACTTATAAATAAACTGAGCACCCTAGGGATGGACCCTAAAGTTACTTCTTGGGTTAGAAATTGGTTGAGTGGGAGGCGACAAAGGGTACACGTAAATGGAGCTCACCCTGAGGAGAGAAAGGTTACCAGTAGAATGCAGCAGTGATCTGTCCTTGGTCT
Organism: Ichthyophis bannanicus; assembly: GCA_033557465.1. NCBI lineage: Eukaryota > Metazoa > Chordata > Amphibia > Gymnophiona > Ichthyophiidae > Ichthyophis > Ichthyophis bannanicus. The sequence goes on along the minus strand of CM066049.1, from coordinate 107,525,125 downwards.
GATTTTTTTTTTAACATCTTTGTTAGTGATATTGCTGAAGGTTTGCCTCTTTGCAGATGATACAAAAATCTGCAATAGAGTGGACACCCAGGAAGGTGTAGATAACATGAGGAGGGATCTAGCTAAACTTGAAGAATGGTCTAGAATTTGGCAACTGAGATATAATGCTAAAAATGCAGGGTTATGAATATGGGCTGCAAAAATCCAAGGGAGTGGTACAATGTAGGGGAAGAAGTACTTCTGTTCATGAAAGAAGAGCAGGACCTCGGCATGATTGTTTCTGATGATCTTAAAGTGGCTAAACAGGTAGAAAAGGCAACTGCAAAAGCAAGAATGATGCTTGGGTGCATTGGGAGAGGAATGTCCAGCAAAAAAAAAGAAGGTGATAGTGCCTCTGTATAAGTCTCTGGTGAGACCTCATTTGGAGTATTGTGTGCAATTCTGGAGATCAAACCTTCAAAAGGATATAAACATGATGGAGTCGGTATAGAGGGTGGCTACTAAAATGGTTAGTGGTCTTCATAATAAAGCATTCCTAATCGTCTCTCCGGGCCAGTCCAGGACAGATGGGTAGTCAATCTCCCTCCTCTAGCAGCTGAGGACTGAATACAGATTCTTGTTGCTAGGATACCACGCTCTCCCCTGGTGATAGTAGGCAGTCTTATTGTCCTCAGCAGCTGAGCTGGATGTGTGGGGCTTTAGCTCCCCACAAGAAGTCTTAGCCTTTTATTTGTCTTTATTTTCTTTTCTAATTTGAGTGGAAGTGTTCACAGAAGTGTTTGTGCTATGCCCTAGCAGGGTATTTCTGCACATGTGCTGTCTTTTATGCTATTAATTTACTTACAAATCAGCGCTGGTGTCAGTTCGCCGAAAAACCGGCTCAGAGAATGAGGCAGGGCCTGTCTCCACTTCTCTGCTAGTTGGTGAAGGTAGGGAACAGCCTGGGAGCCCCAGCAGCTGTTTTTTCCTCCGGCCGTCGTTTCTCTCCCGTAACCGCTAGCAGCGTTTTTTTCTCTGTCGGGGCCTTGCGATTTGGCGTCACTGTTTCAGTTTTTCCTCAGCAAGGGGGACTGCCGCGTGCGTTCCCTCCCCCCCCCCCTCGTGTAGTCGGGGCAGTTCCTTCTCCGGTGCTCGCGTTCTTGAGCGTTCGGGGGTGCGTTGTTTGTTTTGGGGGCAGCGTATTTAGCGGACACTTTTTATGATTTGATTCGCATTTCCTCGAAGGCTATGGCTTCCGTGATTGCCGCACAGTGGTTTTTATGGTTGCGAAATTGGGCGGCGGATGCTTCGTCCAAGGCGCGTCTCAGCAAGCTTCCGTACAAGGGTAAGCTACTTTTTGGGGAAGCGCTGGAGAAAATTGTTAAGGATTTGGGTGACTCCAAAGGAGGACGTCTTCCCGAGGACCGGCCTAAAGCGGCTAAACAGGGCTCCTTCCCTAAGGGTCAGGGGCGAGATTTTCGCCGTTTTCGGGGAGCTCGCTTCACTCCTTACCAACTAGAGGTTCCGGTAGAGGCTATTTTGGGGCTCCTCCCGCCTCCGTTAAGAAGCCGCAATGAAGTGAGGCGGGTCCAGGCAGAGATTCCGGTAGGAGGTCGGTTACAGGAATTTGTCTCCGCTTGGGCCGCAATTACTACCGACAACTGGGTGCTCCAGATTGTCAGAGAGGGCTATGTTCTCGAATTCGCTTGTCCTCTGGCGGATGCCTTCGTTTTCTCTCCGTGCGGTCCTCTCACCAAACGGAGGGCAATTCACGACACGTTGCAGCGTCTGTTACGTCTTCAGGCCGTGGTTCCAGTGCCGTCCGACCAGTGCGGTTTCGGTCGATACTCGATTTATTTTGTGGTGCCCAAGAAGGAAGGGTCGTTTCGGCCCATCTTGGAATTAACGCACGTGAACCGGTGCTTGCGCGTTTCTCATTTCAGGATGGAAACCTTGAGATCGGTGATTCGCTCAGTGCGCCCGGGGGAGTTTCTCTCCTCCATAGATTTGACGGAAGCCTATCTGCACATTCCTATCAGACCGGAACATCAACGGTTTCTTCGCTTTACGGTTCCCATGGGTCATTTTCAGTTTCGCGCCTTGCCGTTTGGTCTGGCGACGGCGCCGCGCACTTTCACCAAAGTGATGGTGGTGGTGGCGGCGGCTCTGTGCAAAGAAGGAATTCAGGTGCACCCGTATCTGGATGACTGGTTGATTCGAGCGGAGTCGCGGGAGGAGTCCGTCAGGGCGACCGCTCGGGTAGTTTCCTGTCTCGAGAGTCTCGGATGGATTGTAAACCAGGCGAGGAGTCGTCTGGAGCTGGTGCAGCGGCTGCCGTATCTCGGGGCCTTCTTCGTCACGGACAGAGGGGTCGTCTTTTTGCCTCCGGAGAGAGTTCGAAAGATTCTTTCTCAAGTGACCAGTTTTTTGCGGGTTCGGGCTCCGACGGCTTGGAGGTACTTGCAATTACTAGGGTCCATGGCGGCAGCCTTGGATCTGGTGCCTTGGGCCAGGGCGCACATGCGGCCGCTCCAACAGGCGCTACTTTTGCGGTGGTCTCCGCAGTATCATCCGCTCTCTCGTCGATTGGGTTGTCCCGATCACGTACAGTTCAGTCTTCAGTGGTGGTTGGTCCCAGATCATCTGCAAGCGGGGGTTCTGCTGGTGCTCCCGGATTGGATTTTGGTGACTACGGATGCCAGTCTGAGCGGTTGGGGGGCGCATTGTTTGACGCACATAGCGCAAGGGTCCTGGTCAATGGAAGAGAGTCTATGGTCCATAAATCGCCTGGAATTACGGATGGTGCATCTGGCGCTTGTGGCATTTACCAGTCTTCTCGAGGGGAAGCCGGTGCGCGTTTTCTCCGACAACCTAGTGACGGTCGCCTACATAAATCGCCAAGGCGGCACGGGCAGTGTCTTTCTCCTGGAAGAGAGTCAGCAGTTGTTTCAATGGGCGGAATTGCATCTCGCGGCGCTTTCGGCGGCTCATGTGGCGGGGAAGGACAATGTTCAGGCCGACTATCTCAGCCGACATGTGTTAGATCCCGCCGAATGGGAACTCAATGCAGAGGTCTTCCACGAAATCACTTTGCATTGGGGTCAGCCGGTCATGGACCTTATGGCGACCTTGAGCAATGCCAAAGCGGCACGGTTTTTCAGCAGGCGCAGAGAGCATATGTCAGAAGGGCTCGACGGTCTCGTTCAACCCTGGCCGTTGGGACAACTCCTGTATGTGTTTCCTCCGTGGCCCTTGGTGGGTCGAGTAATTCAGAGAGCTGCGAATCACGCAGGGCTGGTAATCCTCATTGCTCCAGATTGGCCTCGGTGTCCTTGGTATGCCGATCTAATGCGGCTTCTGGTGGAGCCGCCGTGGAGGTTGCCCGCTCGAGTCGACTTGCTGCATCAGGGACCCATTCAGATACCCCAGGCAGATCGATTCTTGCTTACGGCATGGCTCTTGAGAGGGCGCGATTGCGCCGCAAAGGTTATTCCGTGGAGGTGATAGCCACGCTGTTACAGTCCAGGCGGCGGTCCACGTCGTTGGCGTACGTTCGAGTGTGGCGCGTTTTTGAGGCATGGTGTGCGGATAGGACCTTGCGGCCCAGTCTGTCTTCCATTCCGGATGTTCTGGCATTTCTTCAGTGCGGGCTAGAAAAGGGGCTCGCTCTTGCTACATTGAGAGTGCAGTTAGCGGCACTTGCGGTATTTCGGGGGCCGGTGCACGGGGCTCCTCTTTCCGCACATCCGGATGTTCTGCGGTTTCTGAGAGCGGCCAAGCAACTTCGGCCTCCGATTCGGCAGGTTATTCCTCCTTGGGATTTGAATCTGGTGTTGGAAGCCTTGACAGAGTCTCCCTTTGAGCCCCGTGCGTCCTGTGGTATCCGAGAATTATCCTGGAAAACAGCCTTCTTGATGGCCTTATGTTCAGCTAGACGAATTTCAGATTTGCAGGCTCTTTCGTGTAGACCACCGTTTCTTCAGTTTTCAGCGGAAAAGGTGGTCTTGCGTCTGGTTCCGTCTTTTCTGCCTAAAGTGGTATCCGCGTTTCATCTAAATCAGCCGGTCTCGCTGCCCACCTTCGCGGTGTCGGGGGCAGGTTCTTTCGATCGCTCTCTGTGGAAGTTGGATATGGGTTGTGTGCTCCGTAGATATCTTAGGGAGACCGAGTCTTTTCGTAAGTCTGACAGGTTGTTCATTCTGTTTGGGGGTCCGTCCAAGGGGCAAGCGGCCTCCAAGGCCTCCATTGCACGGTGGGTGAAACATGCGATTCGGGTCGCATACGAAACCAGAGGCAGGTCCGTTCCACTTGGACTTCGTGCTCATTCTACCCGAGGTCAGGCTGCTTCGTGGGTGGAATCAGCGTTGGTGCCGCCGGTGGATATTTGCCGAGCGGCGTCCTGGTCTTCTCTTCATTCGTTTGCGCGACATTATCGGTTGGATGTGCAGGCCAGGCAGGATGCGTGTGTGGGGGCTTCGGCCGTAGTTGCGGGGCTCACTGGTCCCTCCCAGGGTTAGTTACTGCTTTGGTACTACCCATCTGTTCTGGACTGGCCCGGAGAGACGATTAGGAAGAAGAAATTAGACCTTACCTGCTAATTGTCTTTCCTTGAGTTCTCTCCGGGCCAGTCCAGAACCCACCCTCTTTGTATCTCCTGTGCTTATTTTTAGAGTCTGGTATTTGATCGCAAATTAAATTTTTCTGTCGGAATTCTCTTGTTTTTTGGCGTGTGGTTATATAAAACAAAATAAAAAAAAATGAATAAGAGAATGAGCTAAGTTCTTTAAACTAAGCCGTTAAATTGAGAGTTTCTCTTTTAGTTCTGACACACTCCTTGGTTTCAGGAGACAGCGCACGGTCAGCTACCTTCTGTGTTACTCTTCCAGTTCTTTCAGGTCTTTGTTGTTTTTTATCTGCTTGCTACCTAAAGACTGCCTTCTATCACCAGGGGAGAGCGTGGTATCCTAGCAACAAGAATCTGTATTCAGTCCTCAGCTGCTAGAGGAGGGAGATTGACTACCCATCTGTTCTGGACTGGCCCGGAGAGAACTCAAGGAAAGACAATTAGCAGGTAAGGTCTAATTTCTTCTTTGGGGGCAGACTTAAAAATCTTAATATATATACATTAGAGGAAAGATGGAATAGAGGAGATATGATAAATACCTCTGTGGCATAAATGCACAAGGGGAGAACCTCTTTCAATTGAAAGCAAGTTTTGCTACGAGGGGACATAGGATGAAGGTGAAAGGGGATAGACTCAGGAGTAATATACAGATATATTTCTTTACAGAAAGAGTGGTAGATGCGTGGAATAGTCTCCCAGTGGAGGTAGTAGATACTAAGTTAGCATACAAATTCAAGTAAGCATGGGACAAACACAGAAGATATCTAAAGGAAAAAGGGGGACTATTGTAGTTGATAGGAAAGGGCAGACTAGATAGACCATATGGTCTTTTTCTGCTGCCATGTTTCTAGGTTTCTAAGTGGTGGCACTTGCATGTGTAAGTAGGAAACTCTGCTGCTTACACTTGTAAGTGCCACTACTTACAAGTACAAAGCCCAAATAATGCTCTTTTTGAATGTGTTTTGTATAATATGCCTGTTCTTACTGTATATGTCACTAAATACAGTATACATACTTTTTTACGCCTTTATAAACATTTTATAGAAGGCTATGGTTAGTGCAAATTCCGACTATCTTGATTTGGACATCACGTTTTGAAACTAGAAGGCCAATGCATACTTGGGCTCACAGCTACAGTCTCCATGCTGTCCCTCCAGTACAACTATCGAATGTATGATCTACCTACAATAGCTATACATTGTCTCAAAGCGGCAATATTTTGTCAAGCATCATCTTAAATGTTTATCCGAATATGTGGTCTACATGATACAGTATGACTGTCCTAAGCTTTATATAGGCAAGACATCACAATCTTTCAAAATACGATTGGATGAACACATCACATTTGAAAACCCAGTGCAATTCAGTCCCGATAAGACACTGCCTGGAGGCAGGTCATACGTTTGATAGTTGTACTGGAGGGTCATAGATCATGCACCTCCTATGAAGAGAGGCCGCAATCGGATAACTAGATTAACTTATCTGGAACACCGGTGGATATTTAGGCTAAATTCAATTGAACCATATGTTATGAATAAGGAGAATGAGTGGGTTACATTACTTTGAATCAGCTATAAAAGCATCATGCAGAGTGTCGTTAGATGTAACCTGAACTGGAAATAGAAACTGACAGCTCGTGAGGAAGAAGAAATTGTACAAGAATGAAAGGAGCAGAAATTGAACGCTCCCAACTTTTAACTCCCTGAAGCAGGAGTGTAATGGTTTATATTATATAATCCGAAACATAGCGCTGTGTTGGGTTGCAGCAGTTTTAATTAATGTTAAGAACTGTTGACTTAGTTGGGTTGATAGAATTCATTAAAGATAAAAAGGACTCAAGTGAAAAAAAAGCTGTGCTTTGTAGCAGAGCTAGAGGAGAATCCGACAACGTTTTTTTTCTTGGTGAAAGGGAAATAGGATATGCTTAAGAGGGGCCTTATGTTGTTATAGAGTGATTGATTACTTGTAGGTTCTCTAATACCACTAATTGTAAGTTCTATGTGTAAAAGGTGTCTTTGTACATCTGTAACCAGGAAAGTAGAGAAGATGAGAGGCAATTTGAAAGGAGCAATTCCCTAAAAACTATGCTGTAAAGTCTCTGTGCTTCATCCATAGAAATGCACTGGGCTTTTTTTTTTTTTTGAGGGGAGCTGGGGGGCTTTTTTTCTCTGGATCCTCAGTCCACTCTTCCCCGTTTTCGAAGTTGCCTTTTCACCATTTTTCCTCCATGCCAAATTTGGTCCTCTTCCATAAAAAAATTTAAAAGTTATTTTCCTTATCGTTCCTCCAGTTTAGTCCTCAACCTCTGGGTAGAGAACCTCCTCCTGAAGCTTGGAGACTGGGCATGTCAAACTCATGACATCACTGGATATAGCCTGCTGGTCTCTCCCATCAGCCCCCAGTGTGTCCAATCTCCATGCAGCAGGAGGACATAGTGAGCCTAGCTTCTGGGCTCACTTGGGGGAACAGATAAGGAGCATTTAGTGTGACAAATTCTATTCTGATTTTACTTTTCATTTTTACCTTTAATTTTACTTTTAATTCAGTTACCTTTGGTTAATTGGCAATCAGGGATTAGTTCCCTTTAGTTGTTAGGAGCAAATTTCCTTATATTTACAGTAATTTTAAATTTGAGCCTGGCTCTTTAAATTAGTAGCAGCTCTCGCCTTCCCTCCTTGTCAGTTATTTTCATTTACTGCAGGCTGGTGCGGATCTCTCTCCCTGGATGGTATGGGAGAGAGCTCCGGGACCCGTACAGCCACAATGAAGCTGTGTGAGACGGAGCCTCTCCGTTGCTGCGTGATTTTAATTTTACTCTGTGGAACCGGCTGAGCAGTCCTCGCCACGGCTGCCGGGTGCAGCAGCGCGGCTTGAGGATCGGATGAATTCAAGGTGGTAGGAGCAGGCTTTGTGTCTTTCGGCCCTGCAGGTAAGGCTTTCGGACTCTGTCGGTCTGCTGAGGCCTCCTTTTTGCAGCGACTGTTCTTGGCGCCAAAATTCGTTGGCAAAGGGGCAGCCATTTTCTCTCTAGGTATCTGGACCGCGTGGCGGGAGTTGCAGCGATCTGCCTGGGAGAGGAAGACAACAGGCAGAATAAGTAGATTTTTAGGTCTAGTGTTTCTTTCTTTTGTTTGTAGGTTTTTTGAGGCTCGGGGGGGGGGGGTCCTCAGCCTTAAGGGGGCTGTTGTCAGTCCTCTTTATTTTTAAGTTTATTCTTAGTTTTATAGGACAGCAGTTTTGGCATTGATCTCTGATTCCACGTGTTCTCTCCCTCCTAATCATGTCTCTGAGGAGCATCTGTTAAGTCCTGGGATATTAGGCAAATTGCCAGCTTTTAGGTTCTTCAAGAACAGAGCCCTAACTTGTAGGTGGAAGGAGGGACAGGCTGGAAATGTGCTTGAGACAGTAGCTCTTTTTGTATTCACAGTCTGCAAATGTATTCTGTAGTGAAAGTTGCCCAAATGCCTGTAGTTTCACAGGGACAGGTTTAGGAAACCTTACGATATTAATAAAAATATATAATAATAATAACAGTTAAACTGTCAACCAAGAAGTGCCTGTGCTATGGTCTATGGCCACCAGAGGGTAGCTGGTACACTCAATAGTGCCTTTCTGTGACCGTGTGTATGCAGCCGTCATCAGATTGATCTCTGCAAGTCAGGGAAGAAATAACCACAGGGCCACCTCATGGGCACTCAGGGGTTAGTGACTAAACAAGCAACTGTAATGTTCTGCAAATCAAGATTATATGACCAAGATTTAAAGCTCTTCTGTATCGTTTGTCGGGCTCTGGTGCCCTAAAGGCCACCGGACGGCAGCGCTGCTCATGAATCACATATAGTATTCAGTGCCCCCATCCCTGGGGGGTTTTGTAAAATACGAAATCATATTCCTCATCAGGTTCACACAGGCAGCAACCTCCTAAGACCTCCACTTGGTCGTTGGTGTATCCCACTGCTATTTCTCTGACTGCAGGAAGGCCGGGGGGTTGCCTGTGTGTTTCATAGCTCCACTTAGCATGCCCTTCCCAGGAAATTCTCATCTATTTCTACAGCCTGTGCTGTCAGAGCAGGGCTTTAAGCACTTAGCAGGGGCACTGACCCGTCTGTGCCATCTTGTTAAAGGGCCCGTGCTGAGGGTGAAGAGAAGGACTTCTAGGTAGCACAGTCTGGGGCTTAGCGCTCCAGGGCATTGGAAGGTTTCATAGCGGAAGTCAATACTCTGTATGCTCCATGCATTCAGCCCATGTTCAAGCGTGCTCGCTGCACTGTGTTTGGGTGACAGGTGCTGGGTCACCCGTATATGCAGATGTGCATTTTGTATGTGCTCACAATTGCTTAGGGATGATTTTTGGGTGCACTCTTTGCAGAGTGAGACTGCATTTCTTTGCTCAGACTGTATTATCAGGCTAAAGTAATTTCTCCAGTAATGGGGGGATGTCGATTGTAAAGTTTGTGAGGTCCTCATGGTGTTACATGGGGTTGAAGATGCAGTCGTGGGATCTGCTGTGGAGTGAGCTGTCCGGAGGAGCTACAGTGTCAGTCACCAGTTTCCCTTTCTCTTTGGGCTTTGCTCCCAGATCCTAGCCCCTCTTTCTCTCTGATGTCCAGAACGCAAGGTCCCCGGCCCACTGGACAGTCTATTCTCAGCCTTTCCTCAATGCTGGCAGAAGGACTGGGAGAGCGAGAAAGGAAGACCAGGAACCAGCACCAGCTCTGATTTCTCTCCACTGCCAGTGTTTGCTACGGTCACATATTCCCAGTCAGTTATTTATTTGAGTATACTGATTGCCTACAGGTCAGGGTGGCATACAGTTGATTACAGTATTTCTATTTCCCTTGTCCCTGAAGGGCTCACAATTTATGTTTTGGTACCTGAGGCAGAGGGTTAAGTCGCTTAATGAAGGCCAGAAGGACCACCGGTGGGACCAGAAACCCCAGTTTTTATGGCCCAAGGTTGGTGGTCTCGATTGGAAATCAAACCCTTGGTCCTCTGGCAACTTGCCTCAACCACTAGGCCGCACTGCTCCGTGTGAGCTAGCCACAGGGCCATAGGGCCAGGCGCAGCCTGTTACTTCCAAGGCAGAGACCTTGGGGAGGTTCCGTTCATAAGGATACGAGAAATGCCATACTGGGTCAGACCAAGCTCTTTCAGGTCCAGTATCCTGTTTTCTAGGGTAGCCAATCCAGGTCTTAAGGACCTGGCTGGTTTCCAAAATAGGCTACTCAGTGCTTGTATTGGGGCAAGCAGTGGATTCATGTATGCTCATATTTTAAGGGTTCCGTTGCATGTACAACAGATGTGACGCTCTGTTGGTTTGTGTGCCTTGTAGAACATCTTGAATTGTTGAAAGTTGGTATAAAAAAAAAATAATTTTCCAGCTTCTCTCTAATAAAAGGTTATGGACCTTTCCTCCGGGAGCTTGGCCAAAAACTTTGTTAAATTCCTCTACGTTTGGAGATCGTTTCCCGCAAGGCTCTTGGAGTACATAGGAGACCCAGTGGTCAATCAACTGACTGGAAAGGCGAGCAATACGCCGGGCGTTGCAGGCGTTCCAAGCTACGGTGATAGGTCAAGTGCTGCGGGTACTGTCCGACAACTCCGCCACGGTGGCCTACATAATCGGCAGGGCCGAACCGGAAGTGTGGCCATAGAGGCCGCGGCAGAGGGTCTGTGTGTGTGGATAGAGGTTTGGCTACCAGCGTTTTCGGTGGCGCATGTTGCGGGTAAGGACATGGTGACAGCGGATTTCCTCAGCTGGGTCCGAGTAGATGCTGGAGAATGGGAGTGGCATCCAGAGGTGTTCGCACAGATCGGTCGCATATGGAGACAGCCAGTAATGGACCTCATGGCAGCGTTTCACTCTGCGTAAACGGGTCGCTTCTTCAGCAGATGACGCGAAAGGAGGTCGGAAGGCATCGGCGCACTGTTTCAACGGCGGTCGTCGTCCGGTCTTCTCTATGTCTTTCCACCGGGGGCACTCATAGGTCGAGTGGTTCTGCGTATCGAAGCGCTTCAGGGAAACGTGTGGTTGGGGGCCTTGGGCTGGCTGAGGCACCCATGGTATGCCTGCCTTATACGGTTGCTCGACGGGAATCCATGGAGATTTCCAACACTGGAGATTCTTTTGCTACGGAGTTCCCTTCGAATGCCTCAGGTGCATCGGTTTTCACTTACGGGGTGGCCATTGAAAGGGCAAGCTTAAGGAAAAAGAGTTGCTCTGCAGCAGTCTTTGCCACCTTGCCGCAAAAAAAAAAAAAAGTCTACGTTCCTTGCATATGTGCGTATATGGCGCATCTTTGAGGACGGGTGCTCGCGGAGGCACGCATGCGCGACAACAGTGTCAGTTCCCTTGCTATTAAGTTTTCTGCAGGACAGGTTTGGTAAAGGCAGGTTCTGGAGAGTTCAGTTAGCAGCTCTGTCTTGCTATAGGGGCAAAGGACAGGGAGTGGCTCTCATGCACAGGTCGATGTGGTACGCTTTCTCAGGCGGTTACCAGACTGTAGCCCCCTCGTAGGATATTAATTCCACCGGGGAAGCTCAAGTTGGTTTTAGGAGCATTAGCTAGTGCGCCATTGAGGCCCTTGCAACAGGCGTAGGTTAAGGGTTTTGCCTTGAAGATGGTATGTTTGATGGTCATCTGTTCGGCGAGGCGATTTTCGGAGTTGCAGGCGTTGACCTGTCAGGAATCGTTTTTTGTCTGTCTCCAGACAGAAGGTGGCCTGGCGGCTGGTTCCATCGTTGTTGCCAAAGGTGGTTTCTATGTTCACCTAACTAAAATGATCTCTCTTCCAGCGCTAGGTGCGGCGGAGGGGAGCGTATTGAGCCATAGCTTGCGCTGTTTGGACATCAAGAGAGCGCTGCGGCAGTGTTTAAAGGTTTCAGAAACTTTCGCAAGGCAGATCATCTCTCTTCGGGGTGTTCAGAGGGCCCCGCAAAGGGAAGCGGTGGCGAAGGAGTCCATTTCTGGATGGATTGGAGGGCGAGTGCATCTGCTTATCTTCTACGGGACCGTACAGTCCCAGGGAGCTTACGAGCTCACTCTACCAGAGTGCAAGCGTCTTCTTGGACGGAGCACAGTTTGGTTCCGCCAGTGGACATCTGTAGGGAGGCCTCTTGGTTGTCTCTCCATACTTTCAGTAAGCACTACCGCCAAGATGTTCTGGCGCCTAAGGATGCCGTTTTCAGGGAGGCGGTGTTGAAATCCGGCTGGAAAGGTCCCTCCCAATGATTACTGCTCTGATACATCCCAGAGGTTGAGGACTAAACTGGAGGAACGATAAGGAAATAGGAATTACACTTACCTGGTAATTGTGGTTCCTTGAGTGACTCAAGTTTAATCCTCATTCCCGCCTGGGGATGGGGTCTTAGCAGTGGTCTTTCTGTTGGGGGAAGTGCAAGGTTAAAAGTGCATATAGGCCTTCACTGGTGTTCAATCGTTTTGATGCTTCCATTTGTTTTGCGCTATATTGTTATATTATGTTATGATATTGTTAAATATTGTTATATATATTCCTATATTGCTCTGGATTGTTTAGGGCTAGATATTCGATGGAAAGGAGAGCATGCAGGAAGCAGTCCCTTTCCTTCTGGAAGGGGAGTAGTAGATAGATAGGTTATATGTTCTGCGTGCCCTTGAATATAATGTTAAGTTTAAAAAAAAAAAAGTTACTGATTTTTTGCTCCTTTGAGTCTGCTTTGTCAATAGTTCACTGTGGGCTGATGGTAGAGACCAGCAGGCTATATCCAGTGATGTCATGAGTTTTTGACATGCCCAGTCTCCAAGCTGCAGGAGGAGGTTCACTACCCAGAGGTTGAGGACTAAACTGGAGTCACTCAAGGAACCACAATTACCAGGTAAGTGTAATTCCTATTTATCCCTAGACTGATGTTCTCAACCCTATTATATATAATTTCTTTCCATCTGTTGAATTGGAAAGAATAATATGGTATATACTTGAACAAAGAGTTTGCATATATATTGAAAATATGTGTATAATGATGCCTTTCTTGGAATAAGAGAGATGGTGTGAATGTTATATAGGGTATTGACTATATTTGAGTAAATAAACGCAAGATCAATACGCAACAAAACAAACACCATTACTGACTACATCCATGGAAACAACATTGACATCCTATGCATTACTGAATCATGGCTCAAGAATATAGACCAAGTAATACTGAATCAAATAACACCACCAGCATTCACAGCATACAACTGCCCCAGAACCAACAAACGAGGAGGCGGAGTATTAATCCTGGCCAAAACAGAATTAAGGCTCAAGAAGTCAATCTCCAAAAGCTCCGAACACTGCAAATTCACCACACTGAAAACAAGCATCTATCCATCTGCCTGATCTACCGACCACCCAACGCCCAAACAGAGGACACATCCAATATCCTGGATATGATATATGCAGCTAACTCCCCACACAAGACCCTCATTGTACTAGGAGACCTAAACCTCACATCTGCCTCAACAACAATTGAAATGGCTTTTCACAAAGCAATGGAATCCATTCAACTCAAGCAAGTACTATCGGGCTCTTCCCACCGCTCTGGCTCTACATCAGATCGCATATACGTACCAACTAACACCCTAGATCATGGTCTCTATCACCACCTAAAACTACATCAATACCATGGTCAGATCACCATGTCATACTATTTGAGCTCCACTACAATACCCAAAAGGCAGCTCGGAAAACTGAACAGACAACCAGACGCTTCAAAGCCTTTAACAAAGAGGACTTCCTCAAAGATACCATCCAGTCCCTACCCCAAGACTTCACCGACTTGGACAAAGCCGTCGATGCATGGAATACCACCATACTTGTCGCATCTCAACTCACACCTCGAAAGAACCCACACCACAACAAAAACAGGCCCAGATCCACCCCATGGTATTCTAACACAATAAGAGACTCCAAAAGAAAACTACGACAACTCGAACGTCGCTGGAGACGAAACAGAGCAGAAACTACTCTGAAACAATACCAGGAGAAGCAAAAAGAATACAATAACCTAATAAACATAAACAACAATACCACACAAACCTTGTACTAAAATCATGTAATAAACCTAAAGAACTCTTCAACATCGCTCGGACCCTAACAAATGACCCGACCATGAAAGCCGAAAGCAAGATGTACCCACAAACCTTTGCTGATTATCTAATAGCCAAGAATAGTACTACCACACCACAAAAGAACATCTCTTTTATGGACACAGCAACTGAAGATGGCTCTACAGCTATCAAACAGTGGAAGAACTTTTGCATCCCATCAATGAAACAAATAGAACAAACCATCACTGCCCTAAACACCACCACCTCTCCGTCGGACCCCTGCCTGGTGACTTGGATTAAATTAACCAAAGAAGAACTCAAGACATTCATCCAAAAGATAGTGAGCACATCTCTAACTCAGAGTTACATGCCAAAAGCACTCAAACAATCCACCATACGCCCTATTCCTAAAACCACCTCACCCAACAACACAGACCCTTCAACATACCGACCTATATCTAACCTCACATTCCTGGCTAAAATAACTGAAAAAATAGTACAGAGACAACTCCAAGACCACATTGACGAATTTGCCCCACTAGACCCACACCAACATGGATTCCAACCAAAACATGGTGTGGAGACACTCCTTATACATCTATTCAACAACATAATAAAAGGAATTGACAATATAAAGCAGGGCTACTTATTAATATTTATAGATATTTCAGCAGCCTTCGACACAGTTTCTCATCACATCTTATTGACGCGCCTGAGGGAAATTGGCCTTCAAGATATCACTATTAAATGGTTTCAGTCATATCTAGAAGACAGACAGCAGAGAGTAAATACTGGGAACCTCATTTCAGCACCCTTAAAAACTACTCAAGGAGTTCCTCAAGGCTCGTCACTATCAGCTCTTCTCTTCAACATTTATATTCAACCTATTTGCAAAATTTTTAACAAATACAAAATACAATACGCCATTTACGCCGATGACATCATGGCATATACTCCCATTCAACTGGACTCAGACTACACCACCATATCTACCTGCATTCAAGAAACAACCTGGCTAAATAACAAAAACCTAAACATCAACATAAAAAACCCGAGGCAATCATCATAACAAGAAACAGCACATTCATTCACCCTACCTCTATCAACATATCCAATACACCGATTACAATAAAAGATGAAGTCAGATACCTTGGAGTGATTCTAGACAATCAACTCACCCTCCAGCCACATATAAACAAAATATCCAAAACAGCATATTTCAAACTCGCAACGCTCCGGAGACTAAAACCTCTCCTCAACAAAGAACACTTCCGCACAGTATGCCAGGCCATCGTTACACCTGTACTGGATTACTGTAATATACTATATCAAGGTCTACCCAAATAAACCACCCGTCAACTACAAATGCAGAACACTGCTGCCCGCATTATTGCTAGCACATCAAGACAAGACCATATAACCCCAATGCTACATGACCTCCACTGGCTACCAATATCATCACGTGCAAAATATAAAGCAGCACTAACTATCTTCAAAATTAAAAACAACATGTCAGCAGAAATACTATATGAACTTATCGGATCCAAAACAAGCACAAGACCAGACAGAAATAGCACCAAAAACAATATACCGACACCCAGTCGATTTACAAGAACCAACAAATCCACATCCATAAGAGCCTTCTCGCTGGCTGCCCCTGCCATCTGGAATGCCCTCCCAGATAAACTAAAATCAACAACAGATTTAAAATAATTCAGGAAGCTACTAAAAACCACCCCATTCATTGAGCAATTCAATGAAGACCAACAGCCACCCTAATCTCCTCAGGAAGATGCTAAAAACTACACTCTACAGAAAACTACAAGGACATTACATGAACTGTTCAAACAAACTCCCTCTCTGCTGATAAAATGTAAAAATGTAAATAGCTCCCGTACATAGCTCATACTGTATATAGCTTACAGCTGTAGATAGCCTGCAGCAAGAAAATGTAAAATGTATATTGTTCCTGTACTGAGCTCCTACTGTATATAGTGAAGAGCTCCTACTGTATATTGTACATTATGAAATCAACCTCACACCACTCACGTACACATACCTCAATCTATCACTGCATGCCCACACCCACACCCACACACCCTGCCACTTGATTTGTTTGCTGTGTAATCTGCTTTGATTTTAGGATAAAGCGGTATATAAATCTGTTTAAATAAATAAAAATCAGAGCAATTTTGGAAGACAGTTGGTAGGCACAGTGTCATGGCCCTTTGAGTGAATTTCTCCTTTTTTGTTAAAATAGGGAAAGGTTTCTAATAATGTTGTTGATGTTATCGAGTTAGAGGAGGGTTCTTTCACACAAGCTTTCCTGCTTTTACAAAAGAGAAAAAAAATGTAAACCTATCTAAATCATACCCATATGAAGTAATGGGAGTTGCTTGGCTACAATAGCATTCTGTTCTAGACTTTTAGTAGTTTGGGAATTTTTCCTAGCCAGAGTCTAAAGAGCACTAGCACTAATAATATCTACCTAGGATACTGCAAAGGTTTGTGACTTTAGAAAATTTTTCTGAGGGAGTGCTTTGTAGGATCAACTAGAAGAGTCATGGGTACCCAGCCTAGGATCCTGAGAATTTGAAGAGGGAGGAGCCCTACTGGGGCCCCAAAAGAGGCATTTAACTGAAGGAGACTTTTTGTTTTTGTCTGTTGCTTTTTGGATAATATTTTTCTTCTACAAATTTTTATTTTGGGCATTCACCAAATAAAAGTACTTTTACATAAAGCTGCATTTTGGCATGGACTTGCAGTGTTTTATTTATTTGCAGTATTGATATACCACTAGTAATAAGAAACAGCTTACAGTCCATAAAGGGGAAAAATCAGATACAAAGACTGAAAAATCATAGGTGCATTTATGACTCAGACTGAGATACATAAGAGGAAAATGTGCTATCTGTAACAATTTTTAACCTCAAGACAATAAAAACGTGACAGAGACACATTAGGAGCTTGTAAACTTGGAAGAAAAAGCCGCCGAGAATGGGATTTTATTTTATTTATTTAGTTTATGTAAAAGCATTTGCAAAGAGCCAGGTATTACGACTTATCTTGAATTTCCTATAAGAGGATTCGAGCTGGAGTTCTATTGGTAAAGCATTCCAGAGGGAAGGAGCAGAAGAGCAAAAGGCAATGGTTTGTATGCCTTAAGGTGTAAAAGTGTTCTGGAAGGCACAACTAGAATATTTTGATTGGCTGAATGCAAAGTTTGAGCTTGCTGATAAGGAAGAAGGTGAGAGTGAAGGTACTATATTGGGAGGCTGATGTAGAAGACCTGATGAGTCAGCAGAAGAATTTTATACTTGGTTCTGTGAGCGATGGGAAGACAGTGCTGCTCATAAAGCAACAGAGTTACATGGTCTAGTTTCTTTGCATTGTAGATGAGTTTAACCACTGTGTTTTGTACAATCTGAAGTCGTTTTTGCTGTTGGGTGATACCTGGCAGTAAGGGATTATAGTAATCCATATTTATTATGAAAGCAGGAATGACTTACAGTATGTTACTGCTCTGGAGTTGAGATATGATTTGACAGCTTTAATTCATTGGAGAGAGTATAAGCAGCTCTTTACAGTCTGTGAAATGAATGGTGCAAAGGAAAGTCACCTAGCAAAAGCTCTGGGATATTTTGCCTTCTCTGCCCACCAGAACATTTTACTTGTGATTTTTACTCTGGTTTTTACCTGCCGTCATATACTTATTCCTGGGGGAATTCTGCGCAACTGTGCAATGCAGAATTTATGCAGGATTCCCCACATGCAGAGAATTCTGTATTCGCTGTGCAGAATTCTGCACAAGGCATCGGCCAGCTGGAGAGTAAGGCAGGATCGGGTGCACAAGCTTTAAGAGCGCCCGATCCTGCATCACTATTAGTGGCACTTGTTCCTGTGGCGGTGCTAGAGCCTAAGCTGGCATGTTTTGAAAGGTACACTTCTTGTGTACCTTTCAAAATGCTCCGGTGATCTAGCACAGCCACAGGAGCAAATGGACGTGCTCCTGCGGCTGTGTTGCTGCGATCGTTGTGGGGGTGGGGGGGGGGCTGGAGGCAGGAAAGGGCTGCTGGTGAGCAGGGAGTCTGCTGGTGGCAACAAAGGGCTGCTGGTGAGCAGGGGCATTGCTTTAGCAGGGGAAGGGCTGCTGGTGGGCAGGGGCATTGCTGGGAGAAGGAGAAGGCTGCTGGTGAGACGGGGTTTCATGGGGGAAGGAGAATAGTTGCTCTTGAATGGAGAGGGTGGCTAGGGGCAGGAGAAAGATTGCTGGTGAATCGGGGGGTTTGGTGGGGCTGACGATGGGCTGCTGGTGAGTCCAGGGGGTGACTGGGGGCTAGAAGTTAGGAGAGAAAACGGGGGGACAAGGATGGGTTGGAGACAGAACTGTGATTGTAGCAAGAAAGCTAAGGAGGAAAAAGGCAGGAGAAATTTCAGGTTTAGAGGAGTTAAGCTTTATGATGGGGGAATTCTGCCAAATATTTACTAAAGCATGCAAAATTTTAAAATACTGCACGCAGAATTTTCAAACTTTTTGCACAGAATTCCCCCTGGTGTAATATACTATGTTACTTACCCCCTAGCAAGAGAGGGGGTATAGGTGACGTCATCTGATTGAGCCCATATGGATAAGTCTCTTCAGCTTACTAAAAATGTCTAGAAGTGTTTGTGAATTTTAAAAGCACCACATGCATATGCAAGACTTCCCATCTCGCATCATCACAGCATAAGGACATAAGAAATACCATACTGGGTCAGACCAAG
The DNA here is from genome assembly GCA_033557465.1 of Ichthyophis bannanicus. NCBI lineage: Eukaryota > Metazoa > Chordata > Amphibia > Gymnophiona > Ichthyophiidae > Ichthyophis > Ichthyophis bannanicus. The sequence goes on along the minus strand of CM066049.1, from coordinate 107,506,688 downwards.
GTACATCAAATCCAGTATCCTGTTTCCAAGAGTGGCCTATCCAGGTCACAAGTACATGGCAGGTTCCCAAAAAGACACACTGGTTCCGCAATGCTTGTCCAAGGGCAAGCAGTAGATATCCCAGGTCTTTTTAATAATGGTTTATGGACCATTCCTCCAGGAACTTGTCCAAACTTTTTTAAAAACCTAGCTACACTAACAGCCTTCACTATATCCTCCAATAACTAATTCCAGAGTTTGTGTTGAGTGAAAAAATATTTTCTCTCATTAGTCTTAAATGGTTTACATTGTAGCTTCATTGCATGTCCCCTAGTCTTTCTATTTTTTGATGGCGTAAAGTCCTAATCGTTTAAGCCTTTCCTCATAGGGGTATCCTTCCCAGGGCTGGCCCATCCATTGTGTGAGAATGTTGTTCTCACAGGGCCCCGCGCTTCAGGGGGCCCCGCGCCAACAACATCCCGCATTGAATGGCAAGCAGGGCGGCTTTAAAGAGGCCCCAGCTCACCTCTAACAGGTGCCAAAGTGAAGCGTGTCTTTTTCCTTCACTTCGGAAGTTGTACTGAAGTTTAGAACGCTGCCGCGCTGAGCACCAGGAAACAGGAAGTCCCCTTTGACCTCAGTGCAGCAGCGTTCTAAACTTCAGTACAGCTTCCGAAGTGAAGCAAAAAGACGCACTTCACTAAGGCAGCTGTAAGAGGTGAGCTAGGGTGTCTCCGGCTCCCTCTAAAGCATTTTAGATAGCCGTGGGGCTCTTTGGGAGAGGAGGGGAGGGGAGAGGGTGCTTGGACGGGAAATGGGCTGGGAGAGGGAGCTAGGACTGGAAATGCGCTGATGGAGGGGCTAGGATAGGACTAGACATGGGCTGTTGGGAGGAACTAAGATTGGAAATGGGCTATTCGGGGGGGGCTTGGATTGAAATGGACTCATGGAGGGGCTAGGACTGGAAATAGGCCCATAGGGGGGCTTGGATTGGAAATGGGCTGAGTTGGGGGGGAGCTAGGACTGTAAATGGACTGAGAGGGGGCTTGGATTGGAAACGGGCTGAGTGGGGGGGAGCTAGGACTGGAAATTGGCTGAGTGGAGGGGAGCTAGGACTGGAAATCGGCTGATGGTGGGGCTAGGAAAGGACTGGAAATGGGCTGATGGAGGGCTAGGATTGGAAATGGACTGATGGAGGGGCTAGGATAGGACTGGAAATGGATAACACCAATTTTTAAAAAGGGTTCCAGGGGTGATCCGGGAAACTACAAACTGGTGAGCCTGACGTCAGTACCGGGAAAAATGGTAGAAACCATTATAAAGAACAAAATTACTCATCATGTACATAGTCATGGCTTAATGGGAGACTGGCAACATGGCTTTAGACAAGGAAGATCTTGTCTTACTAATCTGTTATGTTTTTTTGAAGGTGTGAATAAATAAGTAGACAAAGGTGAGTCGGTTGATATAGTGTATCTGGACTTTCAGAAAGCCTTTGACAAGGTCCCTCATCAGAGACTTCTGGCAAAACTAAAAAATCGTGGGATAGGAGGCAGTGTACTATTGTGGATCAGAAACTGGTTAAAAGATAGAAAGCAGGGGGTAGGGCTAAATGGCAAATTTTCCCAATGGAAAAAGGTGAATAGTGGAGTACCCCAGGGATCTGTGCTGGGTCCACTGCTTTTTGACATTTTCATAAATGACCTGGAAAAGGGAATAACGAATGAGGTTATCAAATTTGCAGATGACACAAAACTATTTAAAGTTGTTAAAACCCAAGAGGATTGTGGAAAATTGCAAGAGGATCTTGATAAATTGGAAGACTGGGCATCCAAATGGCAGATTAAATTTAATGTGGACAAGTGCAAAGTTATGCACCTAGGAAAGAACAATCCAAACTATGGTTACACGATGCAAGGTTCCACATTGGGAACCACTGCCCAGGAAAAAGATTTAGGCGTCATCGTGGATAACATGTTAAAACCCTCCACCAAGTATGCAGTGGTGGCAAAGAGAGCAAATAAAATGCTAGGTATCATAAGGAAAGGAATGGAAAATAAAACAAAGGATATTATAATGCCTCTGTATTGTTCCATGGTGCAATTGCACCTTGAAAATTGTGTGCAGTTCTGGTCGCCGTATCTTAAAAAGGATATAGAGTTATTAGAAAAGGTGCAGAGAAGAGCCACCAAAATGGTAAAGGGGATGGAAGGATACTTCTATGAAGAGAGGCTAAGAAGGTTGGGGCTCTTCAATCTGGAAAAGAGACGGCTGAGGGGAGATATGATAGAGGTCTATAAATTAATGAATGGAGTGGAACGGGTAAACGTAGATCGATTGTTTACGTCGTCAGAATATAAAAAGACTAGGGGACATGCAATGAAGCTACAGGGTAACCTATTTAAGACTAATAAGAGAAAATATTTTTTCACTCAACGTGTAATCAAACTCTGGAATTTGTTACCGGAGGATGTAGTAAAGGCTGTTAGTGTAGCTGGGTTTAAAAAAGGTTTGGACAAGTTCCTGGAGGAAAGGTCCATAAACCATTATTAAAAAGGGACCCAGGATATCAATGCTTGACCCAATACAAGCATTGTGGAACCTGTGTCTCTTGGGGATACTGCTAGGTACGTATGACCTAGATTGGCCTCTGTTGGAAACAGGATACTGGGCTTGATGGACCTTGGTCTGACCCAGTATGGCATATCTTATGTTCTTATGTGTTTGTAGTACTTCCTAATGTGCTTGGCAGTTGGCACTGGAGTATAGTAATGTAGAAATCTGGTAGTCTTTCTTTATCCATACACTCATTAAGAGGCATGTTTACTAAAGGTTAGTGCATGTTAACATTATGCAAATATTTATGCAAATGAGGCCCCTTATGCAAATGAGCCCCACACCGAGTCTCTGCACATGGCTCTGAACACCCCTTGGGCTGCTCCTGATCTTTCCATCCCCTTTACCATTTTAGTGGCTCTTCTCTGTACCTTTTCTTTCTCCAGGACCAAGCAGGAAGTCAGTCCTCACTTATGGGTGATGTCGGCGCCGACGGAGCCCTCGCGGAGCAATTTTCCCCAGCTTTCGCAGAAAGCCTTTGGGAATTGCAGCGCGCATGCGCGGTCCCCTTCCCGCCCAAGGGTGCCATCTTGCTCAGTCTTCTTTTTTCCGCGGAGCCCTACGGACGTAGTTTGTGATCGCCGCTGAAAAAGTTGATTTCTTTCGTTTGTTTTTTCTCGGTTCGACGCCGTGTCTCTTTCCCGCCCGGCCTCGATACCCCATTATCGAGTCCGTTCTCATTTTTTCAGTTTTTGTCCTTTGTAACGGGCGTTCCCGCCACTTTTTTTCTTTTTCCCTGGCAGCACGGTCCTTCGACCTCGCAGGGGCCCTTTTTCCCCCGATGGCTGCCAACGGTTTTAAAAAGTGTGATCGCTGTACCAGACTTATGTCTCTTACCGACACACATGACTGCTGCCTCCGTTGCCTCGGACCCAATTATGACTCGGTGGGTTGTGGTCCGTGCAACAAAATGTCCTCGAAGGCATTGAGGAGTCGGCAGTCACAAAAGGAACGAATCTTCTCTGACTCCGGACCTCGTCAGAGGCTTCAACGTCTCGTGACTCCGGCCCCGAGCATCATCGGAGTTCCTCTGAGCGGGGGTCTCCCAGCCGGGAACATCGTCGGAAGAGGAAACCCGCGAGGGTGGCATCAGAGGACGCTCCTGGTCCCTCGAGGGCCAGGTCACATAGCCCCGCCAGCCGCCCCGGGTCCTCGGAGGCGGAGAGGTCGTCGAAGCATCCTCGTCTCGAAGTGGAGTCTCCTGGACACGTGAGTACTGTAGTCCTCGTGGACTCACCTCCCAGGGAACCGACGTCGGGCCCGAGTCGGGGGCTGCTGGGTCTTCTGAGTTTTTTCTCAGATTGACGGCCTTGGAGTGCAGTATCGCTGCCTTCATGGACCAGCAGCGGGCATTGATGGCCGGCATTGCCAGTGCATCTGCCCCGACCACCGGGACGTCGACGTCCAAGTCGACCGCGGAGGCCGAGCCGATCCTCGAGTCCATACGAGCTCGAGTCGATCCTCGGCCAAGGTCTCCCTCGGCCTCCCATTCGGGACCGAGGTCGTCGACGCCGGCCTCGGCGTCGGGGCGGAGGTCCTCGGCCCTCGCCCGCACGGAGCCACTTGATTCCTCCACGGAGGAGTCGGGCTGGGACACAGAGGAGGACGAGTCTCCCGTTTTTTTTCAGACTCGGTGCGTCCCCTCCGACTCGCCCGAGACGGAGCCTCGGAGACGGTCCCCCCTGGAGGATACCCGGTTCTTCGATTTCGTGAGGGACATGGCCAAGGCTTTGGCCTTCCCCGCGGATCCGGAGGAGGAGCCTCGAGCTAAAGAGCTCGAGGCCCTCCAGTATGACTCTCCCCCGAAGGAGGCCTTTACTGTGCCGGTCCCTCCGATGCTGGAGCGGCTGCTCTTCCGCATGTGGGAGAGCCCGGCCTCGACGCCGGTGTTAAGCAAGCGGGTCGATTCCATGTATCGAGTCCGCAAGAGCCCCGGGTTCCAGAAGGCACAACTGCCGCACCATTCCATGGTGGTGGAATCAGCCATGCATCGACTTAAGAGTCAGAAGATGCACTCCTCGGTGCCTCCGGGTAAGGAGGCCCGGAACCTGGATGCCCTCGGTAGGAAGTGCTTCCAGGGCTCTATGCTTGCTTGCCGAGTCCAGACATACCAGCTGTATATGGGCATGTATCTTCGAGACCTGGCAAAGGAAATTGCCGGGTTCTCTGCTGGTCTCTCCGAGGAACCTTTGCAGGGGTTCCAGGCCTTGGCCACTGGTATTCGAGAGTCCTCGAAGTTTATTTCTCGAGCAGCCTACGATGGCTTCGAAGCATCGGCTCGAGTAGCCGGAGCCGGCATCGGTGCTCGCCGTCAGGCTTGGCTTCAGTCATCCGACCTCGAGCCATGGGTGCAGGACAAGTTGGTCGATGTCCCCTGCAGAGGTGAAAACCTCTTTGGCAAGCCCATGGCTGATAAGGCAGCAGAACTCGAGTCCGAGACTCTCACCAGAACTCGCCTATCCAGAAAGACCTCTGCCCCTTCACAGAAGAGGAAGGGCTCGGGGAAAAAGCCCTTTTACCCGAGGAAGGTGTCTGCCTATAAACAGCACCACCCACAATATCAAGCCTCAGCAGCTCCCCATCAGGGGCAGCAGGCTAAGGGACAGGGCAATGGGTCCCGTAGGCAGAAGGCCCCCAAGCTCACTACACAGGCCCCTGCTCAGCAGGGTGGAGGTTTTTGACTATGCCGGCATAGCCTCTCCCCCTCCGCGACTTTCGCTCAGCACGGGGGGCCGGCTGACCCACTTTGCCCACAGGTGGTCAGCCATAACATCCGATTCCTGGGTGCTGCAGGTGGTTCAAAAGGGCTACCTCTTACATTTTCATCAGGTACCTCCTCCCTACTTTCCAGGGGAGCCTCCAAGACCCCCTCTGCACAGGGACTTACTCCTTCAGGAGCTGCAAAGTCTGCTCCAGGAACAGGCTGTGGAGCCAGTGCCCCAGCACTTGTGGGGTCACTGGTTTTATTCGAGGTACTTCCTGGTTCCGAAAAGAACAGGAGACCTCAGACCCATCCTGGACTTGCGCAACCTCAACAAGTTCCTGCAGCGGGAAAAGTTCAAGATGCTTACCCTTGGAATCCTACTGCCCTACCTCCGGCAGGGAGATTGGCTATGCTCCTTGGATCTAAAGGATGCTTACACTCACATCCTTATTCATCCGGACCACCGGCAATATCTGAGATTTGTGGTGGCAGGGAATCATTACCAGTACCGCGTACTGCCCTTTGGCCTCTCCTCCGCTCCCAGGGTGTTCACGAAATGCCTGGCAGTGGTGGCAGCCTTCCTGAGGCTTCAAGGCCTCTTCGTCTTCCCCTACCTGGACGACTGGCTCATCCGGGCACAGTCTTCCCTAGAGGGCACTCAGGCCACTCAACGCACAGTGGCTCTGCTTCAGCACTTGGGCTTCGTCATAAACTTTGAAAAGTCCACTTTGCTCCCCTCTCAGGATCTCGAATTCATAGGAGCACGGCTGGACACTCTGCAGGCTCGGGCCTTCTTACCCCTGGAACGGGCCAACAGGCTCATAGCTCTGGCCGGCAGGTTCCACAGCGTGTCACTGGCCTCTGCCAGACAATTCCTGCAACTGCTCGGTCACATGGCCTCCACGGTCCATGTCACTCCGAATGCCCGTCTGCATATGCGACCTGCTCAGTGGAGCCTTCGCACTCAATGGCATCAGGCCACAGGGAGACTGACGGACTTAATACAGATCTCCGACCGCCTGGTCTCCTCTCTGCAGTGGTGGCTTCACCTGCCCAATCTGGTACTTGGCATGACTTTTCAGTCTCCTCCACCTTCTCAAGTGCTCACGACGGATGCCTCTCTCCTGGGATGGGGAGCGCATTGCCAAGGAACATGCACTCAAGGCCTTTGGACACCTTGGGAGGCTGTTCAGCAGATAAACTTCCTGGAGCTGCGGGCGATCCGCCTAGCTCTGCGGACCTTCTCTCACCTCACTTCTCGTCGGTCTGTACTGGTGCAGACGGACAATCAGGTTGCCATGTTCTACGTGAACAAACAGGGGGCACGGGCTCCCTCCTTCTATGTCAGGAGGCTCGGAGACTGTGCTCTTGGGCAGTCGACCACGACATCCTCCTCAAGGCTGTTTACCTGCCCGGGCAGGACAATTGCCTAGCCGACAAACTGAGCCGGATTCTGCAGCCGCACGAATGGAGGTTGAACCCCGTAGTGGTCCAACGGATCTTCCGCCGGTGGGGCCCCCCCACCGTGGATCTCTTTGCCAGTCCCCTAAACCGGCAACTTCCCAGGTTCTGCTCCCGGCACCCGCATCCTCTCAGAGTAGCGCCGGATGCTTTCCTCATTTCGTGGTCCACGGGCCTACTGTATGCCTTTCCTCCCACGCCACTTGTGTCCCGGACGCTGTTCAAAATTGTCCAGGACAGGGCCTCCGTGATCCTGGTAGCGCCCAGGTGGCCGAGACAACCCTGGTTCCCTCTACTCCTACAACTAGCGGTGGACACCCCTCTTCCTCTGGGGTTTCAGCCCGATCTCCTGACCCAGGATCAGGGTACTCTCCTCCACCCCAACCTCCGGGCCCTTCATCTGATGGCCTGGCTGCTGAAAGGGTAGTCCTAGCTCCGCTCTTACTTCCTCCGGAGGTGGAGGCTGTCGTCCTGGCGTCTCGGCGACCTTCCACCCGGAAATCTTACGCCCTTAAATGGCGTCGCTTCTCGGTCTGGTGTTCTCAGCGCTCTGAGGACCCCTTTGCCTGCTTAGTATTGGTGGTACTGCAATATTTGCTTCACCTCTCCGATCTAGGCCTCAAATCCAACTCTGTCAGGGTCCACCTCAGTGCTCTCTCTGCACATCATTCGCCGGTGGAGGGCCAGCCTCTTTCCGCGCACCCCCTGGTGGCGCGTTTTCTCAAGGGCCTTCTTCTGCTTAAGCCCCCGTTGCGCCCTCCAGTTCCTGACTGGGATCTCAATGTGGTCTTGCAAAGGCTTACCTGTCCGCCTTTTGAACCCATGGCTACCTGTCCTCTTCGTTTCCTCTCCTGGAAAACTCTCTTCTTGGTAGCCCTTACCTCTGCTAGGCGCGTTAGTGAACTACAGGCCCTAGTGTCGGAGCCCCCTTACACTAGGTTCTACAAGAATAGGGTGGTCTTACGGACTCACCCTAAGTTTCTTCCGAAGGTGGTCTCCTCTTTTCACATCACTCAAGAGGTGGTTCTTCCGACCTTCTTTCCCAGACCACATACCAGCCGAGCTGAAACTGTTCTGCATACCCTGGACTGTAGAAGAGCCTTATCCTTCTACCTTGACCGTACGCGTGAGCATCGAAAGGCTGTCCAGCTTTTCGTCTCTTTTGACCCCAATCGGTTGGGGGTACCTGTCTCTAAGCGTACTCTGTCTGTCTGGGTAGCTGACTGTATCGCCTGGGCTTATGGAGCAGCCAGCCTCTCCTTAGAGAGTCGAGTCACGGCTCACCGTGTCAGGGCGAAGGCTGCGTCAGTAGCTCACCTCCGCTCTGTTCCGTTGGCGGACATCTGCCGGGCCGCTACTTGGTCTTCAAGCCAGACGTTTGCGGCTCATTACTGCCTGGAGAGGGAGTCCCGCAGGGACAGTGCTTTTGGACAGGCAGTCCTCCATAATCTCTTTGAGGTCTAAGCAACTCCTACCCTCCGGCCCTGGTGTTGGGCTACCGGCCGGATTTGTATTCAGAGAAGATTCCTTCCTTCTGTACTGTTGAGCTTGAGGGAGCTCATTTTTCGGTTGAGGTCTCCGGTAGCCTTGAGCTCGGGAGTCCCATAAGTGAGGACTGACTTCCTGCTTGGTCCTGGAGAAAGAGTAGTTACACATCTGTAACAGATGTTCTCCAGGAGCAGCAGGAATCAGTCCTCACTACCCTCCCTCCTCCCATTGGAGTTGCAGTCATTCTTTTTGCTAACTTTTTTGCTGTCTCTTCGCTATGTCATCAGACTGAGCAAGATGGCACCCTTGGGCGGGAAGGGGACCGCGCATGCGCGCTGCAATTCCCAAAGGCTTTCTGCGAAAGCTGGGAAAAATTGCTCCGCGAGGGCTCCGTCGGCGCCGACGTCACCCATAAGTGAGGACTAATTCCTGCTGCTCCTGGAGAACACCTGTTACAGGTGAGTAACTACTCTAATTCTGCTATATCCTTTTAAAGATACGGTGAACAGAATTGCACACAATATTCAAGAGGAGAGGCTTAAAAGGCTAGGGCTCTTTAACCTGGAAAAGAGATGGCTGAGGGGAGATATGATAGAGGCCTATAAATTAATCAATGGAGTGGAATTTGTAAACGTAAATTGATTGTTTACGCCAGGGGTCTCAAACTCAAATTGCTTTGAGGGCCAAATGAGGACTTGTAAAATAACCCGGGGGCCGCATAAGACGTGGGGCCTCATTTGCATAAGGGCTTCATTTGCATAAATATTTGCATAATGTTACCATACCCTAACTTTTAGTAAACATGCCTCTTAATGAGTATATGCATAAAGAAAGAATAAAATATTTCTACATTACTATAATCCAGTGCCAACTGCCAGGCATATTAGGAACTACTACAAACACTGCCCATTTAGAACCCATAGCAAACCCGCCATATCCTAACAGCACTACCAGGACTCACAAAGCACCATACCCTACCTATCAAAAGGCAACACTGCAAATATTAAATCAATACATTTCAGAGAATAACAATACATGACCTACTGGGGAAAGAGAACAAGTAGCAATGTCAAATAGGAATTACATAAACAGAATATCTCAGCTCAGTTACACATGCAGAACATACACCATCACCAAACAAGGAATCAAAATTTAGAAACAAGAAGACAATAATTAAACTGGGAACCCCAAAAGCCAAACTTGGAATGTACAACAACACTGTAGTAATAAAACTATAAATCAATTTCCTCTTGTACTAAACAAAGCGCAGACGTTATTGATGCACATTTCCCAGAGCTGACATATTCCAGTTAATAAATTCAAAATAAAGAGATATTTCCTGTTCATCTCTCCGGGCCAGTCCAGGGTACCATCGGGTTGTCAATCCCCTTCAGCAGCTGAGGACTGAAAACTAAAAATCTTTGCTGACAGGCTATAGCCACTCCCCCTTGAGACAGCTCTCCAGTCTTGTCCTCAGCAGCTGAACAGGACGTGAAAGCTGGCAGGCTCTCTTTCCAGTTGCAGCTGGCCTTTTCATTAGCAGACTTTTGAGAGGAATTGGCTCTAGCAGAGTTAAATTTCTCTCTTCTATCTCCTGTACCTCTTCCCTTGTGGGGTTTTGTCAATAAAGTTGGTTGAGAAGTCCTCAGAGGAGTACTTCCGTGGAGGAGCGCTTCGGCAGCGTTCACGGGGGCAGAGCCTGTCTCCCGAGGTGAACCGGGCCGTTGATTGCAGGGTGATTGTTCCTGGGAGCCCCAGGTACCTCTCCCCTCTTGTCTGCACATCCGCAGCTCACTTACCTGCTAGCAGCGGGATCGAGAGCTTCGGGGCCTTTCAGTGCTGCATTCAGGTCAGTTGTTTTTTGGTTCTTACTTGCAGTCGGGACTTAGCCTGTGTGTGTGTATGTGTGTGTGTGCCGGGGGATCTGATTTTGCGTGCGATTTCGTTCGCGGTTTCGGCCGGCGGTTTTCAGTCATCGGGGCAGCTTTTCTTGGTCTTTTAGTTTCACAGGGTAGCAAGATGGAAGCTCCGAAATTCCTTAGCGTGCTGGATCAGGCAGGAACGGCAGCCATTTTAGATAATCCCGCCGTTTCTCCCGCGGGCAAACAAAAGCAAGGCAAGAAGAAATCTAAGTCTGTGAGAGACTCTGCGTCTGATTTGAAAGAGCAGCACACACTTCCTGAAGCTCAGGAACCTTTGGCTGCTTTCTTTTCCCCGGAGTTTATTCTAGCTCTCCATAGAGCTTATACTTTAAAGGTGTCCCAGGGCAGCAAAGTTCCCTTGTCTTCCAGTGGGGACGGGGGGTCCTCGGGGGATATTGGATCCGATCCTGGAGAAGGGTCTTCCCGTGCAGGCATAGCTGCTGCCGTGGAAGGCTTCGGTCAGTCGCTGCCTGAGCCTCAGAAGTACGATGAGACGGAAGTTTTTTCGGAGGCTGGTTTTGATCCATGGGTAGCTGAGCTGGAGGATGGTGAGCTGGCTCCGGGTGAAGACCCAAATCTCTTTCGAGTGTTCCGTAAGGAGGAATTGGGGGCGCTGATTGGACAGTCTTTGGCAGCCTTGAATATCCTTCTCCCTACAGTGCAGCAGGAACCGCTGGAGGATCCCTTGTTGCAAGGTTTTAAAGCAGAGCAACCTTGTTTTCCGCTCCACCGGGTCATAAAGCAGATGATAGAGTCTGAATGGGAGTGCCCGGAGGCTTCGCTCCGTGGCAGTCGTGCGCTGGGTCGTCTTTATCCAATTCCACACGACGAGAAGGAATTGCTGAAGATGCCTAAGGTGGATGCGCTGGTTTCTGCAGTGACGAAGAAGACTACGATCCCTGTGGAAGGCGGTACAGCGCTTAAGGATCTGCAGGATCGCAAGCTGGAAGGACTGCTTAAGCAAGCCTTTGATTCCTGTGCTCTCGCTCTCCAGGCTTCCATTTGTGGGGCGTTTGTTTCTAGAGCGTCGATCCGTTGGCTCCAGGGGGGGGTCGCCTTCTGATTTTTCGGGGGAGTCCTCCTCTGAGGGAGCGAAGTTAGAATCGGCGGCGGCCTATCAGGCGGATGCCTTTTATGACTTGATTCGTATTTCGGCTAAAGCGATGGCCTCCTTGATTGGGGCTAGGAGGTTCCTTTGGCTAAGGAATTGGTCGGCCGACGCCTCCTCGAAGGCTCGACTCAGTAAGCTCCCGTATACGGGCAAGCTGCTGTTTGGGGAGGCCTTGGAGAAGATTGTAAAGGATTTGGGTGATTCCAAAGGGGGGCGTTTGCCGGAGGATCGCCCTAAGTCTTTCAAACAGTCGTCTACTCAGCGTGGGCAGGGTAGGGAATTTCGTAGATTTCGAGGGGCGCGTTTTTCTCCCTATCCCAGAGGGCGTTTCGTGCCTTGGGCTCAGCCTTTTCGTGGCTCCAGAGGTTTTGGTAGAGGCTATTTCCCTGCCCAGCAGTCCATTTCTAAGAAGCCGCAATGAAGGTCAGCTGGTCCAGGTGGAGATTCCTGTAGGGGGCCGCTTACAGGGGTTTCTCTCTGCCTGGGCCGCTATAACGACAGACCAATGGGTACTGGAGATCATCCGAGATGGGTATGCACTGGAGTTCGCTCGACCACTCCAGGAGGCCTTCTTGATGTCGCCTTGTGGTCTCGGGACCAAAAGACAGGCGGTAGAGGACACGCTACGTCGCTTAGTGCGGCTGGAAGCGGTTGTGCCGGTTCCGCCAGACCAGTTAGGGTCCGGTCGATACTCGATTTATTTTGTGGTTCCCAAAAAGGAAGGCTCCTTTCGTCCGATTCTGGACCTCAAGCACGTCAACCGGGCTTTGCGGGTTCCTCATTTTCGGATGGAGACTTTTTGAGGTTTGCAGTGCCCGCGGGTCATTTTCAGTTCCGAGCGTTACCGTTCGGCTTGGTGACGGCTCCTCGGACGTTTACGAAGGTCATGGTGGTCGTGGCCGCAGTCTTGCGGATGGAAGGTATTCAAGTTCATCCCTATCTGGACGATTGGTTGATCAGGGCCAGTTCGCGGCAGGAGTCGGTCGAGGCTACCTCTCGGGTGGTTCAGCTCCTGGAACAGCTCGGTTGGGTAATCAACCGTACAAAGAGTCAGCTGCAGCCCCAGTTCCCGGCTGGTGTATCTGGGTGCGGAGTTCGACACGGAGCGCGGATTGGTCTCCTTGCCGGAGGGCAGGGTTCTAAAGATTCTGGCTCAAGTAAAGGCGTTTCTTCGGCTCCCGGCTCCATCGGCGTGGAGATATTTGCAGCTCTTGGGCTCCATGGCGGCTGCTTTAGATCTGTTGCCCTGGGCCAGAGCTCATATGCGGCCCTTGCAGCAGGCTTTGCTGTCCCGGTGGTCTCCTCAGCTTCATCCTTTGTCAAGGAAGCTGCCTTGCGCGGAGGTAGTGAGGATCAGTCTCTCTTGTTGGCTCGATCCGAGTCATCTTCAAGCAGGGGTGCCGTTGGAGCTTCCGGTTTGGACGTTAGTGACGACAGATGCCAGTTTATCGGGCTGGGGAGCTCATTGTCAGTCTCAGGTGGCTCAAGGGCGCTGGTCTCCAGAGGAAGCGTCGCTCTCGATCAATCTCCTGGAGCTCAGGGCAGTTCGCTTGGCTCTGCTCGCCTTCGCTGCGCTCCTCGAGAGGAGGGCGGTGCGAGTTTTTTCGGACAATGCGGTGACAGTGTCGTATATCAATCGGCAAGGGGGCACGGGCAGTGCTCTGTTGTTGGCGGAGAGTCAGGAGTTGATGCTCTGGGCGGAATCCCATCTGTTGGCGTTGTCAGCGGCTCATGTGGCAGGAAAGGAGAATGTGCAGGCCGATTATCTGAGTCGTCATGTTCTCGATCCCGGAGAGTGGGAACTGGACGCAATGATTTTTCTCGACATTGTGCGGCGCTGGGGGCGGCCGTCGTTGGATCTCATGGCCACTCACAGCAATGCCAAGGTGTCGCGCTTCTTCAGCAGGCGCAGGGAGCACATGTCCGAAGGACTCGATGCTCTGGTTCAACCTTGGCCATCGGACAAGCTTCTGTATGTTTTCCCTCCTTGGCCGATGATAGGTCGGGTCGTTCAGCGCATAGCTCGTCACGGGGGGACGGTGATTCTCATTGCGCCGGATTGGCCCAGACGGCCGTGGTATGCAGATCTTCGGCGGCTGCTCATGGATTCCCCTTGGCGGTTGCCAGCCCGGGGCTATCTGCTGAAGCAGGGTCCCATTCTCATGCCGCAGGTGGATCGCTTCTTGCTTACGGCTTGGCTCTTGAGAGGCAGCGCTTGAGGCACAAAGGCTACTCGGCAGCGGTGGTATCCACGATGTTGCAGGCTCGGAGATCGTCGACTTCTTTGGCTTATGCTCGCGTTTGGCGGGTGTTTGAGACTTGGTGTACGAGCCGTAGCGTTCGTCCTTTTCAGGCGACATTGCCCGAGATTTTGGCTTTTCTTCAAGACGGTTTGCAGAAAGGTTTGGCACTTAACACCTTGAAGGTTCACGTGGCGGCTCTGGCGTGCTATAGGGGTTCGGTGCAAGGTCGGAGGTTGTCGTCTCATTCGGATATGGGGCGTTTTCTCAGAGCGGTGAAGGTTCTCCGGCCACCGGTTCGTCCTGTGGTGCCGGCTTGGGATTTGAATCTGGTCCTTGATGCCCTGACTCGGCCTCCTTTTGAGGGAGCTTCGTCGGGAGGCCTGAGAGAGTTTTCGTGGAAAACCGTTTTTCTGGTGGCCTTATGTTCTGTGCGGAGAATATCTGATCTTCAGGCTCTCTTGTAGAGAACCGTATCTGCAGTTTTTGGCGGAATGCGTGCTCCTTCGTCCCGTGCCGTCTTTTCTGCCTAAAGTGGTGTCTCCTTTCCACGTAAATCAGTCCGTTGCTCTTCCCTCCTTCGTGGATTTGGAAGGGTCGCGAGTAGATCGTTCCTTACGGACGTTGGATTTGCAGCACATCTTGAAACGCTATCTCCGGATCACGAAACCCTTTAGGAAATTGGACAGGTTGTTTGTTCTGTTTGGGGGTCCTTGGAAGGGACAGGCAGCTTCTAAGGCGTCGATTGCTCGATGGGTGAAGCAGGCTGTAGTGGCGGCTTATGTTGCGGATGGTAAATCGCCTCCGATAGGTCTCAAGGCGCATTCTACGCGAGGTCAGGTGGCTTCTTGGGCGGAGTTGGCCTTGGTACCGCCGGTTGATATTTGTAGAGCGGCGACGTGGTCTTCTCTGCATACGTTTACGAAGCATTATAGGTTGGATGTCCAAGCCAGGGGGGATGCGAGAGTAGGGGCTGCTGCCATTGTGGCGGGGCTCGCGGGTCTCTCCCGTCTTTAGGCACTGCTCTGGTACTGCCCGATGGTACCCTGGACTGGCCCGGAGAGATGAATAGGAAGGAGAAATTAGGCCTTACCTGCTAATTGTCTTTCCTTGAATCCTCTCCGGCCCAGTCCAGGGCCCTCCCGTTCGTATTGAGGAGTCCGCGAGCAGGTTCTTTTGCGGTTCCGCTTCCGTCAGTCCGCCGGGGCTGCGGGCTGCTCTGGTGGCGGAGGTGTTTGGGGCTCCCTTCGCTATGATTGGATTTAAAAACAAGAAGAAAAAAAAACAAAAACCAAATCCACAAAACCACAGTTTAGTTCATTGGCATGCGAAGGGGGTGTGTACGCCCATTATTCACGCAAGGGATGGGGTATGTTCCTTTTCTTCCCATAGGGGTCATTAATGGGTAGGTTTTTGATTCTTCTGGGCGATTGACTCGGTTGTAAAGCTGGTGGTTGTGTGTTCTGTTACACTGCTTGGTTACAATAGACTGGAGAGCTGTCTCAAGGGGGAGTGGCTATAGCCTGTCAGCAAAGATTTTTAGTTTTCAGTCCTCAGCTGCTGAAGGGGATTGACAACCCGATGGTACCCTGGACTGGCCCGGAGAGGATTCAAGGAAAGACAATTAGCAGGTAAGGCCTAATTTCTCCTTTTCTACCTTTTGTGCATTTTTTTTCAGTTGCAATTGTTCCAGCCACTTTCTTCTGGTTTCTTCGTGCCTTCTGCTAACTCTCCATCGTCTGCTGTCCATTTGTCCTTTCTTCTCTCTTCTAGTTTTTTCCATTCTCCCTCTACATCTGCTTTAACATACTAATCTTTCTCCTTTTCCTCTTTCCTCATTCCTATTTCATCCACTCAAATTTTACCCCTCCATCCTCAATCCCCACTTACTCTCCCAATACCTGGCCAATTGTAGATTTGTCTTCCCTCCCACACAAAATATTTTTCCCCTCTCCATTTCACTCTCCCAGCTCCATCCCATTCTAATCCTCCCCCTACATCAGCTCCCTTCTAGTTCCAGCCCCACACAGCACCCGCTCCCTTCTAGTCCCTGTATCAGCCCATTTCCAATCCTAGCTCCCTCCCCATCAGTCCATTTCCAGTGCTAGCTCCCTCCCCTCACAGCCCATTCCAAGCCCCCCTCCCCATCAGCCATTTGCAGTTCAAGCCCCCCTTCCACAGCCCATTTCCAGTCCTAGCAACCCCCCAGCCCATTACCAGTCCTAACCCCCCATAGCCCATTTCCTGTCTTACCCATCACCCCATTTTCAGTCTTACCCCGCATAGTCCATTACTAGTCCTAACCCCCATCACCCCATTTTCAGTCTTACACCCCTCATAGGCCATTACCAGTCCTAACCCCCCCATAGCCCATTACCAGTCCTAGCCCCCCCCATTGCCTATTACCAGTCCTAACCCCCCTATCAGCCCACTTGCAGTCTTAGCCCCCCATCACCCCATTTTCAGTCTTACCCCCCCCCATAGCCCATTACCAGTCCTAACCCCCCTCCCCCCCATTAGCCCAGGTAGATTTTAAAAAATCAGAATTTGCTGCTGCTGCCGCCGCCACATTATCAAGCGTCCCGCGGGCCCCTCTCCCCGGCAGAGTCCTCTCCTCCCTGCAGCATCAGCTCCAAAAGCGGCGGCTTT
This sequence comes from Ichthyophis bannanicus, assembly GCA_033557465.1. Taxonomy (NCBI): domain Eukaryota; kingdom Metazoa; phylum Chordata; class Amphibia; order Gymnophiona; family Ichthyophiidae; genus Ichthyophis; species Ichthyophis bannanicus. Next base: position 107,490,518 of record CM066049.1, on the reverse strand, counting down.
CAGAGCCACGAAGAGAGAGAGTTTCTCTCTCGCTGCTCTTCAGAACCGTGAGAGAGAAACTCTCTCTTCACGGCTCTGAAAGCCACCGCTTTTGGAGCTGATGCTGCAGGGAGCAGAGGACTCTGCCGGGCAGGGGGGCACCGCGGGACGCTTGACATGGCGGCGGCGGCAGCAGCAGCAAGTTTGGATTTTTTTTTTACTCTAACGGCGGCGGCCAGCTGCTTAACACGCCAGGCCAAATGCATTGCAGGCGCACAAGATGCTCTCGCGGGCCGCATGCGGCCCACGGGTCGCGTGTTTGAGACCCCGGGTTTATGCCATCAAAAAGTAGAAAGACTGGAGACATGCAATGAAGCTACAGTGTAACCCGTTTAAGACTAATGAGTGAAAAATTAATCTCCAGGAACAAGCAGGAATGTAGTCTTCACATATGGGTATCGTCGGTACCGACGGAGCCTGCACGGGAACGCTCCCCAGCGTCCAGTAGGAAAGCTTTTGGGAGCATCCCACATCGCCTGCGTGCTGCCTTCCCGCCTTTCCCAACTGTCCCTCTCCAGTTCTTCATTTTCCGCGGAGCCGACAAGTCGCATATCCTGTCACTGCAGAAAAAAATCCCTTCTATTCTTTTTTTGTGGTCGCGTCTGCCTTCCCTCAACACTACACCGGTACCGCCGGTTCTTCTTCTTTCTTTTCTTCAAAAAAATTTAAAAAAAAAAAAACTTTCTTCTGGAGTCTTTCCAGTAATTTTCTCTTCAGGTGCCACGCGCCATTTTGGGCACTAGGCCCAACTTTTCCTTCAGAATGGAAAAACCTGCTTCGGGTTTTAAAAAGTGTTCTAACTGTGGTGGTAGCATCTCCGTCACCGACACCCATGAGTGGTGCCTTAAATGTTTAGGTCCTGACCACTCTATTTCCGAGTGTGTTGCCTGTGGGATGATGTCGAAAAGGGGCCGGCAGAACCGAGCTGCTAAACTTAGCACCCTTTTTCCCTCCAATGCAGCCTCCGTGGCATCGACGTCTTCCAGGGCTTCGTCTTCCTCCCATGGATCTCAGGTAACTAAACATAAATCTAGCCGGTCCTCAAAGGGTAGATCTCCTTCTAGACAGCGAGATGCCTCTGGTGTTGCCCTTGAGGGACTTTCACCAGCAAGATTGCCCCGTGGGAGGCTTCGGCTTCCAAAGCACTAACGGGGCTCCAGGATGTTCGAGGCTTCAACCTCGGCAGAACTACTGGTGCCATGGTCTGGGGTACCGGCCGCTTCATCCAGTACTGATACCCAAGCATCGACAGCATCGATAGACCAGAGATTCTTGGCTATTGAACGCAGTCTGGCAGCTCTTCTCACGGTCTCGATGCCCCTGAAACTGCTTCTGACAATTCAACCGGTACCGGCACCGACTTCATCGAGATCGACAGGAATTTTACCGGGACCGAGTCATGCGTATCCATCCGGTATCGACAGGTCGGTACCGGACCTCTCCGATGCCGAATTCAATCGGTACTGGTACCGTGCCTTGCATGATCACCTGGATCGGAGATACTTCGAATCCTCGGATGAGTCTGAAGACTCTGAAAGCTCTGCCAATACCAGAGTACTTCTTCCTGAGGATTCTTCTTCTCCTCAGCGTAGGATGTCTCCACCAGAGCATATGTCCTCTCAGGATTTTATCCGAGATGTGGCTCGAGGTCTTTCCATCACAGTGGCTCCTGAAAAAGAGCCTAGGGCAAAGGAATTAGAAATCCTGCAATACCCTAAAGCTCCCAAGGAGGCAGCTACCTTACCTATTCATGAGATCTTCCATGATCTCATGTTAAGGATGTGGGAAACACCTCTAACCACGTCTCTTCACTCTCGAAGACTCGACACCATGTATCGAGTTCCTCCTTGTCCTGGGTTTCAGAAGACTCAATTACCACACCATTCCATGGTGGTGGAGTCAGCAATGAGAAGGATAAAGAGTGCGAAAAAGGCATGCATCTAATCGTCCAGGACGTGAGTGTAGGACTCTTGACGCCTTTGGACGTCGAACCTTCCAAGCTTCCATGCTTTCTGCTAGGATCAGTTCCTATATATGGGAATGTTCCTTAAGGAGGTCACAGGAGATTTAGAGCTTATGATCCCTCTCCTTCCTGTTGATAAGAGGCAAGATTACCTCGCCCTTGTCAAACATGCTCAAGATGTTTCCAAGTTTGTGAATCGTGAAGCTTTTGACTGTTTTGAGTGCATAAGCAGAACCTCTGCCATTGCCATAAGTGCATGTAGGATTGCCTGGCTCCAGGCATCTGACTTGGAAATTTGGGTACAGGATAAACTAGGGAATATTCCTTGCACAGGAGAGAATCTCTTTGGCAAGAATTGGCAGGAAAAAGCTAATGAGATAGATGCTGACAATATCACTTTGGATAGATTGTCTAAATCTACAGCTGACCCTGTGAGGAAAAAATCCTCTAAGAAACCATTCTTCAGTAAGAAGAAGACGTTTTATCCCTCCTATACCAACAGGGGCATCGTTTAGGTCAGTCTGCCCAAAAGGGACAGCAGCAACAACCTAGGCAAAGAAAGACAAAAGCAGCTAAGCCTCAACGGGCTCAGCAGATTCAGCCTCCACAGGGGCTTTGACTCCTATCTAGAGAACTTTGCCTTCCTGGCCCTGAACGTCCCAGAACCCTCCACCATCCCAGGAAGGTTATGTCATTTTGCCCCCAGATGGGGTCAGATAACAGCAGAAAATTGGACTCTGTCTATTGTAAGAGAGGGGTACAAGCTTCATTTCCTCAGCATGCCCCCTCCTACAATGGTAAGACAGTTCAATTCTCAGACCTTGCTCAACGACCAGTTAGGTCAAGAGGTCACTGTGCTTCTTGCCCAAGGGGCAATAGAAGAGGTACCCATTCCCCAACGGGGTACAGGGTTTTACTCCCCCTTTTTCCTTATTCCAAAGAAAGCAGGATGACACAGAACCATTTTAGACCTCGGAGAATTGAACAAATTTCTGTTCAAAGAGAAGTTCAAAATGATTTCTCTAGGAACTCTGCTGCCATACCTTCAGAGTCAGAATAGGCTTTGTTCTCTAGATCTCAAGGATGCGTACACTCATGTTCTCATCCATCCAACTCACCGAAAGTTCCTTCGCTTTCTGTTTCAGGGGAAGCACTACCAACACAGGGTTCTTCCTTTTGGCCTGGCCTCTGCACCAAGGGTGTTCACAAAATGCATGGCTGTGGTGGCAGCATTTCTCCGCACCCTGGGAATATTCGTCTTCCCTTACTTAGATGACTGGCTCATTCGAGCCCCTTCAGAGCCAGAGGCCAGGGTTGCTCTCTCGCACATTGCGCATCCTTAGGTATTTTTGGACTTGTCATAAACTTCCCAAAATCCAACCTTGCTCCCACTCAGTCCCTGGAGTTTATAGGAGCTCTGCTGGATACCAGACAGACAAGGGCCTACCTTCCACAGCCCCGCTGCCTTCGCATTGTGCAATTAGCTTCCCAAGCAGTGCCAAAACCTCACCTCACTGCTCAGGAAATGTTACAGTTGCTAGGCCACATGGCATCTACCGTGCATGTGGTTCCTTATGCTCACCTCCATATGAGGGCAGCCCAGTGGACTTTATCTACTCAGTGGACTCAGGCATCAGGTTGCCTGTCAGACAAAATAGCAAACTCAGATCGCCTTATTTTGTCCCTCCAATGGCGGCAGTCACCCCAAAACCTTTTGGTGGGGTCTCCTTTTCAGCAACCCCCACCACAAGCCACTCTAACCACAAATGCCTCACAGGTGGGTTGGGGAGCCCACCTGCAAGGCCTCTCTACCCAGGGTACCTGGACTCTACAGAAGGCCTATCTACACATCATTCTCTGTGAACTCAGAGCAATCTTCCTTGCTCTTCGAGTATTCAACACCCAGCTCAGCTACAAGACAGTCCTAGTTCAAATGGACAATCAAGTAGCCATGTTCTATGTGAACAAGCAGGGCGGAACAGGTTCTCTGTCGCTATGCAACGAAGCTTTGCGACTATGGGCCCTTGCCAGAGAGCATCAGAGTCATCTCCTTGCAGTGTCTTCCAGGCATTCAAAACTCTTGGGCAGACAGACTCAGTCGAGTTCTGCTTCCATAGGAATGGTCTCTCCATGCAGACCAGGGGGCCAAAACTTTTCAAATTTGGGGAACCCCGGACATAGACCTCTTTGCAAGTCCGCTGAATGCCAAACTTCCCCGGTTCTGTTCCAGAATTCCGGCTCAGGGTTGTCAGGCCAGGGATGCTTTCCTCCTCCATTGGGGCCATGACTTCCTGTATGCTTTTCCAACCATTCCCCTAATCCCCAAAACCCTGTTCAAGCTTCAGAGAGACAGAGGTCATATGATTCTCATAGCTCCACATTGGCCACGGCAAATGTGGTACCTTCTGCTCCTACATCTCTCAAGCTCTGCCTCTGGAGTTAAGATCTGCTCCAAATACCTTTCTCAGGAGGACGGGATGCTGTGGCATCCCAATCCCCAGTCTCTGCATCTCAAGGCCTGGTTGCTGAAAGCCTAGAACTTCACTGTCTTAACCTTTCTCAGCAGGTAAAGGATATCCTTTATGCTTCCAGGAAGCCTTCCACAAGACGCTCTTATTCATTTAAGTGGAAAAGGTTTACTATATGGTGCTCGCAGAAGGGTCTTAACCCTCTTGCGATACCTCTGGAATCATTACTGGAGTATCTCCTTCATTTATCAAATGCAGGGCTTAAGACTAATTCAGTGAGAGTTCATTTGAGTGCTATTGAAGCTTCTTTCAAGCCTCTAAATGGACAACCTATTTCCTATCATCCTCTCATAGCGAGATTTATGAGAGGCCTTCTTTTAACTAAGCCTCTCATTAAGCCACCACCAGTGGCATGGGACTTAAATCTGGTTCTTGGGCAGCTCATGAAACCACCTTTTGAACCATTAGCCACTACCTCTTTGAAATTCCTTTCCTGGAAGGTCATCTTTCTTATTGCAATCACATCAGCATGTCATATCGGTGAATTGCAAGCGTTGGTGGCTGATCCTCCTTATACAAGGTTCCATCATGATAAGGTAGTCCTTAGGACTCATCCACACTTTATGCCAAAGGCAGTGTCACCTTTTCATTTAAACCAAGCGGTTTACCTTCCTGTATTCTTCCCAAGGCCTCACGCCTCAAATGCAGAAAGGAATCTTCATACTTTGGACTGTAAAAGGGCTTTGGCTTTTTACTTGCAAAGGACATAGCAACATAGAAAGTCCTCTCAACTCTTTGTTGCTTTAGATCCTAGTCATTTGAACACTGTCCAGCTGGATTGCACAGTGTATATCTTTTGCCTATGAGAGTAAGAACCTTCCTCTTGAAGGCCATGTCACAGCTCACAATTTGAGAGCCATGGCAGCCTCAGTGGCTCATCTTCACTCTGTGTCTATCGAAGACATCTGTCGAGCAGCTACTTGGGCTTCGGTTCATACCTTCACAGCCCATTACTGCTTAGACAAGGACTCCCGCCGGGATGCCTTGTTTGGTCAGGCTGTTCTTCAACACCTTTTCCATACTTAATCAACTCCTACCCACCATCCCTTTTAGGATGCCAGAGATCCATGGGGGGAAGTGGAGCCCTTTCACAGGTGCACAGAACTTCTGGGGCCTTCTCCCTGGCATCTGCAGCTAGGGAGTCCCCATATGTGAAAACTACATTCCTGCTTGTTCCTGGAGATAGCATAGTTCTCCAGGACCAAGCAGGAAGTCAGTCCTCACATATGGGTGACGTCAGCGCCGACGGAGCCCCCGTGCAGAGCTTTTCCCCAGCTTTCAAAGAAAGCCTTTGGGAATTGCAGCGCGGATGCGCGGTCCCCTTCCCGCCCAAGGGTGCCATCTTGCTCCGTCTTCTTTTTTCCGCGGAGCCCGACGGACGTAGTTTGTTTTTCGCCGAGGAAAAAGTTGATTTCCCTGTTTTTCTTTTTCTCCATTGGTTCGACGCTGGATCCCTTTCCCGCCTGGGCCCGATACGCCGGTATCGAGCCCACTCTCTCTTTCGGTTTTTGTCCTTTGTGACCAGCGTTCGCGCCATTTTTCTTTTTTCACTGGCAGCCCTGTCTTTTGACCTCGCAGGGGCCCTTTTTCCCCCGATGGCTGCCAGCGGGTTTAAAAAGCGTGATCGGTGTAAGAAACTTATGTCTCTTACCGACACACATGACTGATGCCTCCGCTGCCTCGGACCCGATCATGACCCAATGATCTGTGGTCCATGTGGCAAAATGTCCTCGAAGGCGTTGAGGAGTCGGCAGCACCAGAAGGATAGGATCTTCTCTGACTCCGGGTCCGGACGGGCCTGGACCTCGTCAGAGGCCTCGACGTCTCGGGACTCCGGCCCCGAGCAGCGTCAGGGTTCCTCTGAGCGGGGGGTCTCCTTGGCGGGAACAGCACAGGAAGAAGAAACCCGCGAGGGCAGCGTCGGTGGACGCTCCTGGTTCTTCGAGGGCCAGGTCGCATAGCCCCGATAGCCGTCCCGGGTCTTCGGAGTCAGAGAGGCCTGCCAAGCATCCTCGTATCGAGATGGAGTCTCCTGGACATGTGAGTGCTGTAGTCCTCGTGGACCCTCCTCCAGGGGAGCCGACGTCGGGCCTGACACCGTCGGGGCCCGAGTCGGGGGCTGCTGGGTCTCCTGAGCTCGGACTCAGGTTGACGGCCTTGGAGAGCAGCCTCGCTGCCTTCATGGAACAGCAGCGGGCATTGATCGCCGGTCTTACCGGTGCATCTGCCCCGACCACTGGGACATCGACGTCAAAGTCGACCCTGGAGGCCGAGCCTATCCTCGAGTCCATGCGGGCTCGAGTCGATCCTCGGCCACGGTCTCCCTCGGCCTCCCGTTCGGGACCGAGGTCGTCAACGCCGGTACCCTCGGCGTCGGGGCGGATGGCAATGGTGCCCGTCCGACCGGAGCCGCTCGATTCCTCCTCCGAGGAGTCGGGCTGGGAGATGGAGGACGAAGAGTCACCCGGCACTTATCGGACTCGGTGTGTCCCATCGGACTCGCCGGAGTCCGAACCTCGGAGACGATCCCCACCGGAGGATACCCGGTTCTCGGACTTCGTGCGGGATATGGCCAAGGCCTTGGCCTTCCCCGCGGATCCCTAGGAGGAGCCTCGAGGCCCTCCAGTATGACTCTCCCCCAAAGGAAGCCTTTACTGTACCGGTTCCTCCGATGCTGGAGCGGTTGCTCTTCCGAATGTGGGAGACCCCGGCCTCGACGCCGGTGTTAAGCAAGCGGGTCGATTCCATCTATCGAGTCTGCAAGAGCCCCGGGTTCCAAAAGGCACAATTACCGCACCACTCCATGGTTGTGGAATCGGCCATGCATCGACTGAAAAGTCAGAAGATGCACTTCTCGGTGCCTCCCGGCCGGGAGGCCCGGAACCTGGATGCCCTCGGTAAGAAATGCTTCCAGGGCTCTATGCTTGCTTGCCGTGTCCAGACATACCGGCTCTACATGGGCATGTATCTCCGAGACCTGGCAAAGGAGATTGCCGGGTTCTCTGCTGGTCTCTCTGAGGAACCTTTGCAGCGGTTCCAAGCCTTGTCCATTGGTATTCAAGAGTGCTCGAAGTTTATCTCTCGAGCAGCCTACGATGGCTTCGAGGCTTCAGCCCGAGTAGCCGGGGCCGGCGTCAGTGCCCGCCGACAGGCTTGGCTACAGTCATCCGACCTCGAGCCATGGGTGGAGGACAAGTTGGTCGATGTCCCCTGCCGAGGTGAAAACCTCTTTGGCAAGCCCATGGCTGAAAAGGCTGCAGAACCCGAGACCGAGACTCTGACCCAGACTAGGCTGTCCAGAAAAACCTCTGCCCCTTCTCAGAAAAAGAAGGGCTCAGGAAAAAAGACCTTTTACTCGAGGAAGTCATCTGCCTATAAACAATACCCTCATTATCAGGCCTCTACAGCTCCCCAACAGGGTCAGCAGGCCAAGGGGCAGGGTCATGGGTGCCGTAGGCAGAAGGCTCCCAAGCCACCAACACCGGCCCCTGCTCAGCAGGGTGGGGGTTTTTGACTCACAAGGCATAGCCTCTTCTCCTCCGCTGGCTCACATCAGCACAGGAGGCCGGCTGGCCCACTTTGCCCACAGGTGGTCAGCCGTCACATCAGATACCTGGGTGCTCCATATAGTCCACAAGGGCTATCTTCTCCATTTTCACCAGGTACCACCCTCCTATTTTCCAGGGGAGCCTCCAAGACTCCCTCTGCACAGGGACCTACTCCTTCAGGAGTTATCAAGTCTGTTAAAGGACCAGGCTGTGGAACCGGTGCCCCACCACCTGAGAGGTCACGGCTTTTATTCCAGGTACTTTCTGGTACCAAAAAGAACAGGAGACCTCAGACCCATCCTAGACTAGCGCAACCTCAACAAGTTCCTGGAGAGGGAAAAGTTCAAGATGCTTACCCTTGGAATCCTGCTGCCCTACCTCCAGCAGGGAGATTGGCTATGCTCCTTAGATCTAAAGGATGCTTATACTCACATCCTTATTCATCCAGACCACAGACAATATCTCAGATTTGTTGTGGGGGGAAACCACTACCAGTACAGAGTACTACCCTTTGGCCTAACCTCCGCTCCCAGGGTGTTCACCAAGTGCCTGGCGGTGGTGGCGGCCTACCTGAGGCTTCAAGGTCTTTTTGTGTTTCCATACCTGGACGACTGGCTCATAAGGGGCCAGTCTTCCCAGGAGACCAGTCAAGCCGCCCTTCGCACTGTGGCTCTGCTTCAGCACTTGGGGTTTGTCGTGAACTTCGCAAAGTCCACTTTGCTCCCGTCCCAGAACTTAGAATTCATAGTAGCGAGGCTAGACACTCTTCAGGCGAAGGCTTTTCTGCCAGTGGACAGAGCCCACAGGTTGATGGATGTAGCCAGGCAGTTTCACAGCAATTCCCTGGTCTCCGCCAGGCAATTCCTGAGACTTCTCGGCCATATGGCTTCCACAGTTCATGTAACCCCCAATGCCCGCCTGCACATGCGGCCTGCGCAGTGGAGCCTTCGAACTCAGTGGCATCAAGCCACAGGGAGCCTTGCAGACTCAGTAAGAATATCCTCCCTGCTCGTCTCCTCTCTACAATGGTGGCTTCATCTTCTGAATCTGGTACTCGGAGTGAGTTTTCAATCCCTTCCGCCTTCTCAAGTGCTGACGACAGATGCTTCTCTTCTAGGTTGGGGAGCACATTGCCAAGGGACATGTACTCATGGTCTCTGGACCCCTTGGGAGGCTGCTCAGCAGATAAACTTCCTGGAGCTACAGGCAATACGTCTAGCTCTGAGAGCCTTCTCCCACCTCACATCTCACCAGTCTGTACTGGTCCAGACGGACAATCAAGTTGCCATGTTCTACGTGAACAAACAAGGAGGCACGGGCTCCTTCCTTCTCTGTCAGGAGGCACAATGACTGTGCTCTTGGGCAGTGAATCACGGAATCCTCCTCAAGGCTGTCTACCTCCCCGGTCAAGAAAATTACCTGGTGGACAGACTGAGCAGGATCCTGCAACCACACGAATGAAGATTGAATCCATTGGTGGTTCAGCAGATCTTTCTCAGGTGGGGCCTCCCCACCATGGATCTTTTCGCCAGTCCTCTGAACTGGCAACTCCCGAGATTCTGTTCCAGACAACCGCATCCTCTCAGAGTAGCAGCGGATGCCTTTCTGATTCCGTGGTCCCAAGGCCTATTGTATGCGTTTCCTCCCACGCCACTAGTGTCCAGAACACTGTTCAAGGTCCTCAAGGACGGGGCCTCAATGATTCTGATAGCCCCCAGGTGGCCGAGGCAGCCGTGGTTCCCACTCCTGCTGCAACTGGCAGTGGACACTCCTCTTCCTCTGGGGATTCAACACGATCTCCTGTCTCAGGACCAGGGGTCTCTCTTGCACCCCAACCTCCAGTCCCTTCATCTGATGGCCTGGCTGCTGAAAGGGTAGTCCTGGCTCCCCTACTACTGCCTAGAGAGGTGGAAGACTTAGTCTTAGCCTCTAGGTGGCAATCCACCAGGAAATCCTACGCTCTTAAGTGGCGTAGATTCTTCGCATGGTGTGCTCATCACAGCGAGAATCCCTTCTCGTGCTTGGTAGCGGTAGTATTGCAATATTTGCTTTACCTCTCCAATCTAGGCCTTAAGTCCAACTCTGTCAGGGTTCACCTCAGTGCTCTCAGCGCACCACTCGCCGGTGGACGGGAGGCCTCTTTCCAACCACCCTTTGGTGGCTCGTTTCCTCAGAGGCCTCCTCTTGCTTAAGCCCCCTTTGCGTCCACCAGCCCCTGAGTGGGATCTCAATGTGGTCTTACAGCGGATTACTTGTCCGCCATTTGAACCTATGCCTACCTGCCCTCTCCGTTTTCTCTCCTGGAAAACCTTGTTTCTGGTAGCTCTTACCTCTGCTAGGCGAGTAAGTGAACTTCAGGCACTAGTGTCTGATCCCCCTTACACTAGGTTCTACAGGAATAGGGTAGTCTTACGGTCTCACCCGAAGTTTCTTCCTAAGGTTGTCTCCCCTTTTCACCTCAATCAGGAGGTGGTTCTTCCGACCTTCTTTCCCAGGTCGCATGCCAACCGGGCTGAGATGGTCCTGCATACCCTGGACTGTAGGAGGGCATTGTCCTTCTACCTTGACCGTACGTGGGAGCATCGAAGGGCTGTTCTGCTCTTCGTTTCTTTTGAACCCAATAAATTGGGGTTACCTGTTTCCAAGCGTACTTTGTCCATATGGGTCGCTGACTGTATCGCCTGGGCTTATGGGGCAGCCGGCCTCTCGTTGGAGGGTCGAGTCACGGCTCATCGTGTCAGGGCGAAGGCTGCGTCAGTGGCTCATCTCCGCTCTGTTCCGTTGGCAGACATCTGCCAGGCCGCTACTTGGTCTTCAAGCCAGACTTTTGCGGCCCATTACTGCCTTGAGAGGGAGTCCCGCAGGGACAGTGCTTTTGGACAGGCAGTACTCCATAATCTCTTTGGGGTTTAGGCAACTCCTACCCTCCGGCCCTGGTGTTGGGCTACCGGTCGGGGGCGTTCTCAGAGAAGATTCCTTCCTTACGTACTGACGAGCTACAGGGAGCTCATTTTTTCCGCTTGAGGTCTCCGGTAGCCTTAAGCTGGGGAGTCCCATATGTGAGGACTGACTTCCTGCTTGGTCCTGGAGAAAGAGTGGTTACTCACCTGTAACAGGTGTTCTCCAGGAGCAGCAGGAATCAGTCCTCACAACCCTCCCTCCTCCCCTTGGAGTTGCAGTCATATGATTTATTTTTGCTAACTTTTTTGCTGTCTTTTAGCTATGTCATCAGACTGAGCAAGATGTCACCCTTGGGCGGGAAGGGGACCGCGCATGCGCGCTGCAATTCCCAAAGACTTTCTTTGAAAGCTGTGGAAATGCTCCGCATGGGGGCTCTGTCGGCGCCGACGTCACCCATATGTGAGGACTGATTCCTGCTGCTCCTGGAGAATACCTGTTACAGGTGAGTAACCACTCTTTACTCACCTGTAACAGGTGATCTCCGGGATTAGCAGGAATTTAGTCTTCACAACCCACCCACCTCCCCTAGGAGTTGTATCTCTCTATCTCTTTCTCTTTCCCTTTCCCTCTCTCTTTGTCTCAGCTTTAAACTCAACTGGAGAGGGACAGTTGGAAAAGGGGGGAAGGCAGCACGCAGGTGCTGTGGGATGCTCCTAAAAGCTTTCCTATTGGACGCTGAGGAGCATTCCCATGCAGGCTCCGTCGGTACTGACGATACCCATATGTGAAGACTAAATTCCTGCTGTTCCCAGAGATCACCTGTTACAGGTGAGTAACTATGCTTTTTCTCTTAATGGAAAACAGGATACTGGACTTGATGGACCTTTGGTCTGATCCAGTATGGCATATCTTATGTTCTTACAATGACACCTAAATCATTTTCCTGGGTGGTGTTTCCTAATGTGAAACCTTGCATCGCATAACCCTAGTTTGGGTTGTTCTTTCCTAGATGCAGAACTTTGCACTTGTCCACATTAAATTTCATCTGCTATTTGAACCTTCAGTCTTCCAATTTATCAAGTTCCTCTTGCAATTTTTCACAATCCTCTTGTGTTTTAACAACTTTGAATAATTTTGTATCATCTGCAAATTTGATCATTTCACTTGTTATTCCCATTTCTAGGTCATTTATGAATATGTTAAAAAGTAGCTGGCCCAGCACAGATTCCTGAGGTACTCCACTATTCATCTTTCTCCATTGAGAAAATTGGCTATTTAAACCTACTTTTTGCTTTCTGTCTTTTAACCAGTTCCTAATCCACAATAGTAGACTGCCTCCAATCCCATGACTTTTTAATTGGCCTAGAGTCTCTCATGAGGGATCTTGTCAAAGGCTTTCTGAAAATCCAGATACTGTATCAACCGGCTCACGTTGGTCTACCTGTTTATTCACACCTTAAAAAAAATATAACAGATTAGTAAGACAAGACTTTCCTTGGCTAAATCCTTGTTGGTTTTCTCCCATTAAATCATGACTATCTACATGTTACATAGAAACATAGAAAAATGACGACAGAAAAAGACCACATGGCCTATCTAGTCTGTCCTTCCATATCAACAACTACAACAGTCCCTTTTTTCCTTTAGAGATCCTCTGTGTTTGTCCCATCTGAATTCTGAATTCAGATACTGTCCTCATCTCTATCACCTCCACTTGGAGACTATTCCACGGATCAACCACTTTTTCGATAAAGGAATATTTCCGCATATCACTCCTGAATCTATCCCCTTTCACCCTCATCCAATGTCCCCTCGTAGTAGAACTTGCTTTCAATCAAAAGAGGCTCTCCTGTGCATTTATGTCACGGAGGTTTTTAAACATCTCAATCATATCACCTCTATCCCGCCTTTCCTCTAAGGTGTACATATTAAGATCCTTAAGTCTGTCCTCACATACTTTATAATGAAGACCACTAACCATTTTAGTAGCCACCCTCTGTACCGACTCCATCCAGTTTATATCCTTTTGAAGGTGCGGTTTCCAGAATTGCAAACAATACTTCAAATGAGGTCGCACCAAAGACTTATACAGAGGCACTATCACCTCCTTTTTTCTGCTGACCATTCCTCTCTGTATGCACCTAAGCATCCTTCTAGCTTTTGCTATCACCTTTTCTACCTGTTTAGCTACTTTAAGGTTATCAGACACAACCACGTCTGGCTCCCGCTCTTCTTTAGTGGACAAAAGTACTTCACCCCCTATACTATATCGCTCCCTTGGATTGATGCAGCCCAAATGCATGACCTTGCATTTTTTAACATTAAATCCCAGCTGCCAAATTCTAGACCATTCTTCAAGCTTAGCTAGATCCCTAGAGGACATGTAATGAAGCTACAGGGTAAACTATTTAAGACTAATAAAAGAAAATATTTTTTCACTCAACGTGTAATCAAACTCTGGAATTTGTTTCCGGAGGATGTAGTAAAGGCTGTTAGTGTAGCTGGGTTTAATAAAGGTTTGGAAAAGTTCCTGGAGGAAAGGTCCATAAACCATTATTAAGAAGGGACCCAGGATATCAATGCTTGACCCAATACAAGCATTGTGGAACCTTTGTCTTTTGGGGAAACTGCTAGGTACGTATGACCTAGGTTGGCCATTGTTGGAAACAGGATACTGGGCTTGATGGACCTTGGTCTGACCCAGTATGGCATATCTTATGTTGTTATGTTATATGTTCTCCTCGTGTTATCTACACCTTCCTGAGTGTCTACTCTATTGCAGATTTTGGTATCATCCGGAAAGAGGTAAACCTTACCTGACATACCTTCCGCTATATCACTAACAAAGATGTTATTCTTTATAATGATTTCTACCATTTTGCCCTGTACTGAAGTCAGGCTTACCAGTCTGTAGTTTCCCAGATCACCCTCTTGAACCTTTTCTAAAAATTAGCATTCCATTGGCCATTCTCTGTTCTTCTGGGATTGCAGATGATTTTAATGGTAGTTCACAGATTATTAATAGCAAGTCTGCAATCCCATATTTCAGTTTTTTCAAAAACCTCTGATATATACCATCTGGTCCTGGTGATTTGCTACTATTTAGTTTATCAAATAGTTGTAATATATCCTCCTGGTTTACTGATATTTCTTTCAATTCTTCCACTAGACACCTTTAATACCATTTCAGGCATGTGTAACTTTCCTACATCTTCTTCACTAAAGACTGATGCAAAGAATTCATTCAGTCTCTCTGCTATGGCTTTCTCCTCCCTTAGTGCGCCCCTTTTATTCCTCTATCATCCAATGGTCCAACTGACTTACAGGTTTTTTTTGCTACAAATGTACTTGAAATGGATTTTATTATGCATTTTTGCTTCCACGGCAATCTTTTTTCAAATTCTCTCTCTTTGCCTGCCTTATCAATGCCTTGTATCTAACTTGTTAATGTTTCCCATTTTTGTCATTTGGCTCCTTTTCAGTTTCCTGAAAAATGCTTTATTGGCAACAATAGCATCTCTGACTTTCCCTTTAAACCATGCTGGCAGTTTTTTGACCTTCCTTCCTCAGTTATTGAAAAAGATGACTTTAGGGGACAACTCCTAAAGGAGGTAAGAGGGTACATGAGAAATTGTATCCTACTGTCCACAGAGAACACCTGCTATATAGTTAAGTTACTTGTTTATCTTTAAGTACAAGCAGGTTATCAAGCCCTCGCATTTGGAACTCCTCACCTACAGGCTGGAGAGGGTTATCTGTGTGGGTTCCATCATATAATGTCATCCACTTGTAAGGACTTGCATCCTGCTGTCAAGGAAGAACACCACTACATGTTAGTAACGTGGTTGTCTTTATGATACTCTAACTACTAGTGCTGGCAGTTAATGGGCCGCCTGGCAAATGATAAAATTTAAAATGTTCTGAGCCAAATCTGAAATGTGGGAGACAGAACTGGCACATTCGGAGAGCAGTAGTGTCCTATTTTTTTTGGGGGGGGGGGGGGGTATAAGAGGTTTGAGGGAAAGGGGGGAAGGAGGTGGTAGGATCTGTTTTAAGCGGCTGATGTTTGTTAAAAGTCCAATATGTTAAAGATGAAGCTATTCTTTTGGGTGATTGTAATGTGAAGACAAGAGAGCTGCCTGAGACAAGTCAGAAAAGCCATTCTCACCAAACTTCAAAAGGGTACAAAGCCATCTCCAAAAACCTTGGAATTCCTGTGTCTACAATTTGCAATGTTGTTAAGATGTTTTCTGCTCATGGAACTGACAAGAATCTCCCACGTCATGGTGGGAAGAGGAAAATGAATCCAAGAGGTCTTTGAAAGTTAGTGCGAACTGTTGGAAAAACACCATGTACAACATCCAAAGAGCTTAAGGCTGACCTGGAGCAATCTGGAGTGGTGGTTTCAACCCGCACCATACGCTGCACATTAAACAAAGAAGGACTTTATGGGCGAAGGCCAAGGAGGACCACACTGCTGAAAGACCAGAAATAAAAAGGCACACCTGATCTTTGCCCAAACCCACCTTGAGAAAGCATAATCCTTCTGGGAAAATGTTCTGTGGACATGATGAAACCAAACTTGAGCTCTTTGGCAATGCAGACCAGCAACCCATTTACAGGCGAAGCAATAAAACGTAGGCAAAAAAACACCCTTCCTATAGTTAAATATGGTGGAGGTTTTGCTGCCTCAGGCCCTGGAGACCTGGAATGCATTAAAGGAATCATGAAGTCAGAGTACTATCAAGGTATTTTGGAGCAAAATGTGATATCTAGTGTTAGAAAGCTAGGTCTGGGTCGAAGGTCTTGGGTCCTCCAGCAGGACAATGACCCAAAACATACCTCCAAAAGTACAAAAGATTGGTTAAAAAGGAAAAAATGGACTATTTCTGGCTAGCAATGAGTCCTGATCGCAATCTAATCGAGAACCTTTGGAAAGAGCTGAAATCTGCATTGGTAAAAGGAATACTGGAAACATTCATGAGCTGGAACAAATCGCAGTTGAAGAGTGGGAGAAACTACCAGCAAACAGATGTACGAAACTTACAGATGGCTATAAGAAATGTTTGGAGGTTATCGTCACTGCCAAGGGTTGTCCAACCAAATATTAGTGAAGGGTGCCATTAATACTGTCCTGGTCATATTTTGTGGGGGGGTTTCTCAGAAATTATATCTAAGCTGCACAGACATCTTTTTTTGGTTGTATACCTTTGGGCATACTATTAAAATATCATGATGACATATAGTTGGAATATTTCCCATTATTTCTCAAGATATTGTACACAACATACCTAAAATGCAAGGGTGCCAAGAATGTTGACCACAACTGTATGAGCTTCCTTTAGGGTCTTTCATTATCTTGTATGTATCACTGGCCAGGACCTGCAACAGTAGATATTCAAACTATGTGGATGGAATCTGATACACAAATGGACTTCAGGGTGACTCAAATTTCAAACCTGCTGAAATGTCACTATCCTTTTCCCACTTCCATAATACAGATAATCCAAGTCTCACAGAGTTTTGGCAATGTTACAGACCAATCTACACAAGGGTGAGATATTCTTAAGCAAAACCTTGGTGTACCATTAGACACAAATATGCTTTTCTTCAGCAGCAGGCATGCATGTCTTCCTGTTCTTCCTCTTTTTTTGTTCTTGAACAAACATTTTCGTTATTGACAACAAAAGAAAAATTCCATTGCCTACTCCTTTGTATCTCATTCCAGAGCAGGGGGAGCAGTGAAGGAGCATATTCCAAACAAAGCTTGAAGAATGGTCAAGAATTTGGCAGCTAAAGATTAGATGCTATAAAATGCAAGGTCATGCATTTGGTTGTTAAAACCAAGGGAGCAGTACAATATAGGGGGCGAAGTACTTCATTGCATTAAAAAGGAGCGGGGCCTAAGGGTAATCATATTGGATGACCTTACAGTGGTCAAACAAGTAGAATATGCAATGGCAAAAACCAGAAGGATGCTTTGGATGCATCGTAAGAGAAGTAACCAGCAGGAAAAAAGGAGATAATAGTGCCTTTGTAAAAGTCTCTAGTTTGACCTCATTTGGAGTACTGTGTACAGTTCTGTAGATGGCGCCTTCGAAATGATAGTCCGTCCAGAGTGCCTACTGAAATGGTCAGTCGCCTTTGTCATAAGGCATAAGGAGATAGACTTATTTATTTATTTAGATAGTTTTGTATACCACCTTATCCTTCAATCAAAGTGGTCACAACACAATTGGAGGTCTACATTTAACAGGAGGGGATACGACTCACAAACAAATACTATGTGCTTATAAGTCTAAATGGGGATGGGTAGTTGGGGCCAAGTGGTGTAGGTAGATGTTGGGTCACTTGGGTGGTATCTAGTGTTGGCAACTTAAAGATCGCATTATGTATACTTTGGAGGCAAGGTGGGAGAGGGGTTATATGATAAGAGACATTTAAATAGCTTTGTGGTATCAATGCATAGGAGGTGGCCTCTTTCAGCTAAAAGAAAGCTCTGGAATGAGGGATCATAGGATGAAGGTGAAAGGGGATAGAAGAAGTAATCTGAGGAAATATTTCTTTAGGAAAAGGATGATGGATCTGTGAAACAACCTCCCCGTGGAGATGAGAACTGCATCTGAATTCAAGAAAGCATGAGACAAATACAGAGGATCTCTGAGGGATTGCACAGTTGAACTTAATAGTTCTTATGGATAGGCGGATTGGATGGTCTTTGTTTGGAGTCATTTTCTGTTTTCCTACCTGTGTTTGATTCCTAAACTGATTGGGATCTTTTACAAAACAGGTAGATGAAATAGTCAAGTAATAGGCAAGTCTTAGTTATCTTCATATTTCAGTAGTACATATACATATTTGATTTTAGAAATTACACTTATCAAATGGTCTATTCATTTACTTGAGCATTTTTCAGCTCTGTTTTCATTTTAATTCTGTATTTATAAAGATTTTTTAATGGATAGAACAATAATATACATGAGATCAATACAGTGTCTAAAAGCATGAAAACATGATATGTTGATTATGGATTGATTTCATAAGAGAGTTTTTGTAGGATTTGATGCCTTTTACTGGACCAACAAAAATATCTTGTAACACATGAGTTTTGGAGATCACATCAGTCCCTGCTTCACCTTTTTGGTCTCAAAATGTCTATATACTACATCCTCATATTTTGGTCATTCAGAGCTATTTCAACCTACAAAGATTCCAGTTTTCTCCAGGACTAATATAGCAACTAAAACTATTTTTTTCTATAGTACAATAACATTTAATAGAATAAATATGAAATCATATAATTCCTACATTTTCTCTTATCTAAACATCAGCTAAGACACCAGTCTGCTTCAGCTGTTGATAGTTTTAGTGAGATGTGAAAAGGATCTAAGGACACTGAGGATGGACAGAAACAGCAAATATTTATTTAGCTCATACCTTTCCAGTGGTAGTTCAAGGTGAGTTACATTCAGGTACGTAGGTATTTCTTTGTCCCCAAAGGGCTTACAATCTAAGCTTGTACCTGAGGCAGTGGAGGGTTAAGTAACTTGCCCAAGGCCATAAGGAAAACCAGTGGGATTTGAACCCTGGTCTCTCTGGTTACTAGAGTGGTGCTCTAACCGCTAGGCTTCTCCTCCATTCCAAATATGATAGCAGATAAGGGCCAAAAGGCTCATTGAGTCTGCCTAATTTCCTTGTGCAGTTCCATAGACTCTAACCCCCTCCCCCCAGTTGATCTATAGCTTTCCCTTCACTTTTTCACAGCTAGCCTTGTAAACGGGGGCGCTGGTCGTGAATATCCATAGTCTTGGCAAAGGCAAAATATTATTATGACTTGCAAAGGACTATGGGTGTTGTAGTTCATTCATACCAGAATCAGCCGTTCACAAAATAAAGAGTTGTGATGCTCGAGTGTAAGCAAAGAAAACAGATTTTATTCATGGGGTTAATTCTCCCACACAGATTTACTTGGTAACACAAAAGGACACTTGCTTCAGTATTGTACTCAGGAAAAACCAAACATGATATAAGGTAACTGAACTTCTTAAGCAATAAATCAATAAAGACCTTGATGGGAAACAGAAAAGGTCTTTTTGATGGCTCCTGCTAATGACCTTCTTAGCAGTGCTCCAAAAGGCAAAAACAAAACCCAAAAGTAACAAAAATACTGTTCTTTATCAAGGATAACTTTCTTCTATTTACACACACAAAAAAAAAAAGTTTCCTTCCAGAGCTCACGTGCACTTGTGCCTGGCTCAATTACCAATAATTAGCCAACTGCAAACCCCTTTGCTGGTTCACTCTCTCTACGTGGCTCAATCCTACCCTAAAGCTTTCTTGCAGAGACCTTTCTGGGTAGATAAAAGAACAAGTTACATTTCCTTTTGGTGGTTGTTGTATTAGTGAGAAAGTACTTTAAAACAACAGCCTAGACAGAGAGCAGTCCATGTATTCTAACTGATCATTTGAAATATCTCCTTCTTCCTCAAATATCATGGAATCAATATCATGGTCTGGCTCAGAGGAATTCCTTAATTGATTATCTCAGGATAATATTTGTTTCCCTGCTGTCTTCCTGAAGAAGAGCTAGGGCATAGATCAAAGTTCATACCTGAGCTTCCTTTGCTGTTAGGTTTCCTCTCCAGGTATCCTGGCCAGTAAGTAATCCAGCTTTTATGTCCAGCCTTCCAATCAAGATCCCTGGACACTGGGTCTCTCTTCACATACCTTCTTGCACTGGTCTTAGGGCCCCTTCCAAATGCAGCCGTCTCCTTCAAAGGTGCCGTCTGGGAATTCCTGGCTTTATAACCCCACTCCTCTGGCTTCCTCCAGTCCAATGGAGTATGCTTGCCTCTGGAATCACTCCTAACACACGTACTGCTGTGGGCTCCTTCTGTAGACCTCCAAGATGTCTTTCTCTTCTTCCTTCCACGTTGCTTCTGCTGTTGTAGTCCTCTCTCTTCTTTCTCCCTGTTCTCTCTATTCTGTCTGCTCTGGTTCTGTGTAGAATATCCTTTACTTTTAACGTGCTTAGAGGGACACTCCACCCTAGCACAGCCCAGGTGTGCTGAATCAAGCCCTGCCCCTGGAGATGAGTGATTGGGGATTACCTCATAGCTCTCCTGATTGAACACACGTTTCCCCACTTCAGCTCTTCTAGAGGCTGTTTGTAACCTGGTGCATTCTGGGACTGGTAGTCTTTTATGAAAACATTCTGTTTTAGTATTTCTACCAGAAAAGACAGGTTGCTTGTTCAGAGCCAATTCACCTCTTTTATAGCTCCCTCCTGAACTATGATAAGCTTCCTTATCACAGCCTATATTCCTAAGCTTTCTTTAATTCCATTACAGTTTTTTGCCTCCATTGCATCTCCTGGAGGGTGGTTCCATGCATTCTCTACCCTTTCCATAATGATTTTTACATATTCCAATACCACAGAACAATCATCTTATATTAACTTGCAGTTTTTAAACTAGTAATGTGGAATCAAAATGTTATATGATGATGATATGTATGGAGGATGATTATACAGTATTAATACTGAAATATCAAATAAACTTCCATTTAAAATCTACAGCCTAACATTCTGCACTGAAAAATTAATGAATTAGCATATTATATGAACTATACAAAAATCTCTCTTTTCTATAGAATTAAGCAATCAGTAAGAAAACACATTTTATGTTCATTTAAATTATTTAATCCTCCTCCATAATTGCTTCAAATTCCAAAACAAATTTAGGGCTTGATTTACTAAAGTGTGTCAATACAAGTTATATGCTTCGTTAGAAACAGGCCCCAATGACAATAATGAGACATGTTAAATAATGTGCATTAAATCACATTAATATGGGCCGGTGTTAATTAGAATGCATTAGCAGAGGTCTTGACAAATCCCAAGCATCATGTCACCATGGTGACCAGAAATTTGTATCTGATGTCTGGGATTTACTTGCCACTGCCCCCCCCTTTAGAAAAACATTACAGTTGCGGGGCAAGAACCCTTCTGTCTGCCCGTGGGATATCATTCCCCGCTGGCAAAAGGGGATGGCTACAATAACAGCCCTGATGCAAGCTAATTGCCCACGGGAGATGGGATTCCCATGAGCAGACAGCTTGCATCGGGGCCATGATAGCAGCCATCTCCTTTTGCTCATGGGAGATCAGATCCCCATGGGCCGAACAAGTGGAGAAAGCCAGGATCGTATCCTGGAAGGCAAAAGATGGCTTTTGGGGGCAGCAATTAAAAAAAAAAGAAACAGCTTAAATGGGAGGGAGGGGGGAGTAAAACTGCAAAAACTTAAAGGGCCAATAACAAAAATAAAAAAACAAAGGAAATAGGATGGGGGAATGTAGGGCAGGGGGATGGGAGTGCTAGGGGGGAGGGGAGAGAGTCTGGAAGGGAAGCAGAGAGTGGGGAGGGGTTGGGGGGGAAGGAAGAGTGCAAGGTATTGGATTTTAAAGGGATAAAATCATGGGAACAAAAGGGCACAGTGCATATTTGCTGGAAGGTGCATTCCCCTTTCTCCAAAACACACAAATACAAGCCTCCATAGGACAGACATGCATCCCACCTCCACACTACATACACACGCACACATATAGACACCTCACCTCCACACACGCACACATTCACAAACAGCATGGGCACCTCACTTCTGCATATCTCACACATAGGCTCCTCAACTTTGTAGCACACACACATAATGCCACCACAGTCCTGCACCCTATCCACACAAAGGCACTCACCACCGCATCCCTTGCACAGACAGGCACCACACACCCACATAGACACTTGTTATCTGAAACTACAGCTGTTATCTAAAGATGATGCGGGTGTAGGAACTGGCGCTGGGCTCATGAGACTTGAGAATAAGAGACCAGCATGAGAGACAACTGGGGATAGGCGGTATGATGAGGTCACAAGCACTGGCTCCTAAACTTTTGGCTTGGCTCCTAAATCTGCACAAAACGTTTCCTGCATTAGCACACATTAGCAAATCTAGTCCTAATTTTCCAAATACTGTAAAGTGCCTTATGCTGTGGTTGTTACAATGCCTAGTTTTAATTAATAATTATTACCTATCATGCATTTCAGCTTTTTGCCTCAGAGGTACACCTTCATCTTAAATTAAATTTCTCTGTTTTAATTTTTGGTATTTCAGCAAAGAATAAATTCTTTGCATCTCTCTCATGCAGTTCTTACAGGGAAAACTCTTCCAGCTCTCAAGCAATTCTTCCTTTTGTAGGCCATGCTCAGTACCGTTGTCTTGCAAAATTATTGAACACATCTGGATTCCCATTCATCTTTGTTCTTTGCACTGTAGGGGGGCACAGCAATCATGTCAGTGAAGCTGCGTTTCGTCTCTTCTGGAGATGAGGGAGGGTTCACCAGGAGCCGCTCTTTTGCTGGATTCAGCACCGTACAAGGCAGAAGGATTCCGTAAGTAATAAAACGTTCCTGACTCTATGCTAAACATCACTGAGTGCAACAGTTTGCCAGCAATTAGAGCAACTAAACAGGCCTGATTTCTCAGAGTTTTTGGTGAATTGTTCAATTTAGCTATGTATACACTATTTTCCACAGCTTTCTGACTAAATATTTCAAACAAGATGATTGCAGATGTAGAATTGTTTGCATATTTTCATGGCATTTATCATAATTCAACTGAAGTTCTCAAGAATTATGACCAATTGAGTAAGGTTTGTGTACAATGTATAAGACGTTCACATGTGCTTCACTGGAGAATCCGAGACTCGATAATAAAATATATAATGAAAATAAACATTTTTCTGAAATAGCTAAATGATGAGAGCATAAAAGATTTTGCAGCATGATTCTTCTTATCCAGGACAATTTTTTTCAAATAAACACTGCTTCTCCATCCAACTCATCATACAAAAGTATATAAATGTTCAAATTGTGATATCATCTCAAAAGCACCAACACATTCACATTCTGCTGTCACTTTGGCTAAATTTACTAAAGTGTGTTACCTTGTTAGCATGTGCTAATGCAGTTAATGCATGTTATTAGTAAATAGGTCTCTGCATAAAATAGGATCTGTGGTAGTGTCTTGTAAAAATCCCTGCAAAAAAGACACCTATGTAGCGAAAGCCATACCAAATCAGCATTAACTCCATTCCTTTCTAAAATCCTTGAATGTTTCGTCTTCACTCAACTCTCTGCCCACCTTGTGTCTACTAATGCACTTCACCCCCGTCAATCCGGCTTCCGCCCTGGGCACAACACTGAAACTATCCTCCTTTCTCTTCTTAACGAGTTGCATGTAGCACACGACTGGGGTGATATTACTCTTCTTGTTTCTCTGGATCTTTCTGCAGCATTCAACCTTGTCGACTACCGTACTCTCCTTTGTTGTCTTGCTGACTTTGGGATCTCTGGTATTCCTTGGCTCTGGTTTTGCTCTTTTCTCTCAGCTCGCACCTTTTCCGTCGTGTCCCCTTCTTCCACTTCACCCCCTATGCCTCTTTCCTGTAGTGTCTCTCAGGGCTCTGTCTTGTCTGCGCTCCTTTTCAACGTGTTCCTGGCCCCTCTCGCCCTTCTTGTACAGCAGGCTGGTATCTTGGCATATTATTATGTGGACGATATCATCCTCCTCTACCACACCACTCCGACTGCGCCTGATATTACA
Organism: Ichthyophis bannanicus; assembly: GCA_033557465.1. NCBI lineage: Eukaryota > Metazoa > Chordata > Amphibia > Gymnophiona > Ichthyophiidae > Ichthyophis > Ichthyophis bannanicus. The sequence continues at coordinate 107,466,883 of CM066049.1, read as the reverse complement.
CCCCTCCAGACTTGTCTGTCAACTATCTCTGACTGGATATCTGCTAACTTTCTTCAGTGTAATCCCCTCAAGTCCACTGCCACCTGGGCTACTTTTGGGTCCGCATCCCCATCTCTGGCCCCCTCACTTGTTTCCACCGCCATTCCCTTGGTGTCCTTGTTCCGTTACCTTGGTGCTGTTCTTGATTCCTCCCTCTCCTTCTCAGATCATATCTCTTCTGTCTCTCGTTGTGCCTTCTTTTGCCTCTGTCAGTTGCGCGCGGTCCGTCCCTTCCTCACATCATCCTCCTTAACCACTCTCCTTTTGTCTCTTGTTGTTTCCCATATTGATTATTGTAATGTCTCCCTTGCTGGTCTTCCCCTTTCCCAACTCCATCGTCTGCAGCTCCTTCAGGACACTGTCGCTTGCATTCTCATATCCTCATCCTGTTATGAGCATGTCACCCCCCTCCTCGTTCGTCTGCATTGGTTACCAGTTCGTTTCGGGGAGCAATATAAAATTCTCATCCTCGCACACCGTACTATTCAGTCCTCCTCACCTTGGTACTTGGCTGATCTCCTACAGTTCCATGTCCCCCCCCCCTCGTTTACTCCGCTCTGTCCATAATTACCAGCTGGTGCCCCCCCTCACAGTGTCACAAGGTGGACCCAACAGAGCCTGTACAAATGGAGATCAGCATGGAAGATCAGGGAGAATCTGACAGCATAAATAGAAACCTGTCAGGCGGTTGCTATAAACAACCAGGACACACGTGGGTAAGGGCTAGGAAGACACACCCAGGTAGCAGGGGAATGGAGTTTTCATTACCTGATGGGGATCAGCTGGGAGGAGGTGGAGCCCAGAGACACGTACATAAAACACGCTCACAAACAGTTAAGGAGGAGAGGCAGCGGCAAGGGCAGCAGCAGCCGCGGAAGGAATGGAAATGGAATGAGAAAGAGAGAGAAAGAGAGAATGAACCATTGGGTCAGCATGAGAATCAACAGGAAAGTCTGAGTGAGTCCCAGGACCTGTTGGAGACGTTTGGAAGTCAGCAGCTGGATACTGTGTGTATGAATGAAAGTCACGAGAGACGTGGGAGGATTTCTATAGAAGGTAACAGAGCAGAAAATACAGAGAGAGGCTGTTTCCTACCTGATTGGGTAAAACCCAGAGTTAACAGGAAAAGCCAACCAAGAGCAAGCTCAAAGGAAGCAGAGAATAACTTATTTCCTTGTGCTAGCAGCCACAAGAGAAAGGAAGTTTCCTTACCTGCAGGAGCTTGTAATTCTGCTAGCAATTTTAAACTCCCAGCTTTTAACAAAGTGCCGTCTCGAGCAGTGCAATCACAGGCAGCGGTGCAGAAGGAGCTAAGCCCGAGCAAGCTCAGAGCATATCACGAACATTCTAATAGCAGAGCCAGTGAATGCTTGCAGTTCCCTTTTAATTACCAGCAGGGACAGAGCTCCTACAAGCCACACTCAAAAGCATATGGTAATTCCCAGCAGGGCATTTGCTCAGAGAAGCAAAGTAACTTCCTGCTAGACGGAGCAAGCCAACTTTACTCCGGTGAAACAGCTGATCCTACAAACGTGTGTTCAAGTGATTATGAATTGATGCAATGTGATATTCCAGATATGCAAGTAAGTCCTGAAGCTATGGACTGTTCTTTATCAATGGTTGACCCAGAGTTCTCTTTGAGATAAAGTATTGAATGTAACCAGAAGTTAAAGCCATAACCTGTTTGCTGACAAACGGTTTCTCAGTCAAACAGTATAATTGAGCTGTAGTGAGGCAGCAAAAGAAAAGGCTGTTTTGATAACAGGAGGACTGTTTAATACTTTTCTTTTGTTATATTTAAAAGCTGAAGCAAGCTATTTCTGTTCCACTTTATTCTTCTGTTATATGCCCGGAGTGGCTTTTGTTATTTGTTTTGCCAAAAGAAGAAAAACCTCGTGGACGGGGAATAAAGCCGTGATTTGAAATTGAAGTGTGTGCATAAGTGGTTCTTATCAGAGAAGGTACAATTACCACTCCTAGAGGGCCAGGCAGGGCTGTCTGCATCTCTTACAGAGCCAAGAGGAGGAGTCATCTTGTAATACCTGACCCCACCGGTAGGGCCCCCTGAGGGTGTGACAACAGGCACACCTTGAGCACACTCGTTCCTCTGCTTTTTTTTCTTCCTGGCCCCTCCCTCTGGAACTCTCTTCCCCTAAACCTTCGGTCTGAGTCCTCTTTCCCCCATTTCAAGACTGCCTTGAAAACCCATCTGTTTCAGTGTGCTTTCAGTCTCCCTCTCCCCCTCCCTAGAGTTCCCTGCTCCTTCTCTTCTCTCTTGCTCTGCTGTCCATTCTTTCTGTCATGTCGATTATTGTTGTCCTTTCTTCATTTCCTCAGTAGTCCTTTTTGTATTGAATACTGCTTTTTGTCTTATGATGTAAGCGGTATAGGAAATTCTGAAATAAAGAAATAAAAAATTCTCTGTAAACAATTTTGACTAGTAGAAAAACGATATAACAAGATGTTAAATAAAATACTAATGAAAAGGCAAAACTGCAAATATTACACTGGGTCCTAAAACACCTATAGCCCACCTGTAAGGGGAACTGAACAAACAGAACTGTGCACACTAGCAGAATCTAATCACTTCACTCATACAGGACATGAACAGACCCTTGGCTCAAAGAATAAGGGCACACAAAATTACATAAAATATGCTGCCAAAAACTGAAATAGAAACTGCAACAAGCCAGTCTGAGAGCTACGATATTGGGAAAAAATTAAATAGAAATGCATTTCATACTATACTTTGTGCTTCTTTTCTATTTTTGTACTTTGCAATTTCCCAAGCTGACATTAGATAATCTATAAAAACTGAAAATATTAATTTTTCTATGTTGTATGGGTGTTTTATTTTTCTAATTGGGAGTAGAAACATAGAAACATGACAGAGAAAAACCAAATGGCCCATCTAGTCTGCCCTACCATATCAACTACAATAGTCCCCTTTTTCCTTTAGGGATCCTCTGTGTTTGTCCCATGCTTTTTTTGAATTCAGACACTGTCCTTGTCTATACTACCTCCACTGGGAGATATTCCATGCATCTACCACTCTTTCCATAACAAAATATTTCCGCATTTTACTCCTTAGTTTATCCCCTTTCATCCTTATCCTATGTCCCTTCGTAGCAGAGCTTGCCTTCAATTGAAAGAGACTCTCCTCTGCATTTATGCAATGGAGGTATTAAAACGTCTCTCTCATATTTATTTAGCTGTGCTTATATACCGCTTTTCACTGAGTCAAAGCAGTTTACAATAAATAAAGGGGGATACATTAAACAGAGCTATTCATATTTACAGGGGGGGGGGATATACCATCATCATATCTCCCCTATCCCTCCTTTCCTCTAAAGTATACATATTAAGATCTTTAAGTCTGTCCTCATATGCTTCATAACGAAGACCACTAATCATTTTAGTAGCCACCCTTTGCTCTGACTCGAACCTGCTTATATCCTTTTGAAGGTGCAGCCTCCAAAATTGCACACAATACTCCAAATGAGGTTGCAACAGAGACTTATACAGAGGCATTATCACCTCCTTTTTTCTGCTGGCCATTCCTTTCCCTATATATCCTAGCATCCTTCTGGCTTTTGCAGTCACCTTTTCTACCTGTTTATCTACTTGAAGATCATCAGATACAATTATGCCCAGGTCCAACTATTCTTTTGTGGACAGAAGTACCTCATCCCCTACACTGTACCACTCCTTTGGAATTTTGCAGCCCAAGTGCATGATCCTGCATTTTTTTAGCATTAAATTTCAGCAGCTGAATTCTAGACCATCCTCAAGCTTAGCTAGATCCCTCCTCATGTTATCTACTCCTTCTGGGAATCTACTGTATTGCAGATTTTGGTATCATCTGCAAATAAACAAACCTTAACCTGACAGCCCTTCCGCAATATCAGTATCAAAGATGTTAAAAAGAATCGGACCAAGGATAGATCCCTGCGGCACAACACTGGTAACGTCCTTCTCAGAGTGAGCTCCATTTACTTGTGTCCTTTATCGACTCCCACTCAACCAATTTCTAACCCAATCAGTAATTTTAGGGTCCATCCCTAGGGTGCTCAGTTTGTTTATAAATCACCTGTGCAGAATGGTGTCAAAAGCTTAACTGAAATCTAAGTACACCACATCTAGGGCTCTACCTCGTTCCAACTCCCTGGTCATCCAGTCAAAGAAATCAATCAGATTTGTCTGGTTCTCTTTTCTGTTTTCATTGGCCACGATTTTCAGTTGGGTGGTGCTAAGTGCCATAGTTGGGTATCCCTGCCCGCGATCCCTTAACCCCGGATTTTCACTTCTGTGGCAACAGAAGTGAAAATCCAGTGTTTGCCACACAGCTGAAAAGCCCTGAGTGTTTTCCTCACCTATCTTTAAGGCGCAGAGCGCTAACTGGGCAGCATCCAAAATCGGTTACCTGGTTAGTGCCATTCCCCATCTCTGCTCTGCCCCGGAATACCCCCAACAAACATCAATGCTAACCAGATAGCATCAGGGCGCATAGGGGACTTAATCGTGGGATCTTCAAAGGCACTAGCCATGTAGGTGCCTTTGAAAATCCTTGATTAAGGCATTTATACAGTTAACATGGGCTGTTAATCATGTAAATGCCTTCAAAAAATGGGCCCATTATGTTTAAGTTCCCTTTAATCATCTCATTTCCATGTCCTTTCTCTCCTTCTCTACATGTCTTTTTCATTGATCTTTTATTTTTCCATTTCTGATGCCTTCACCTCTCTATCCACTCATTTCTAGATTTCCTCATTCTTTTTTTCTTACCCTTCTCTCCTCACTCTCTTCCTTTTCACCTTTCAGCTACCTATCAGCTTTCCATCTCTCACTCACAGCCTCTTTCCCAATGCTCTCATTGCCGCCTCTGTCTGGCTCCTTCCTAAACCTTCTATATCCCCTCTACTTTTTCACAAACTCTCTAGTCCTATATTTCTACCCTTTGTAGTCGCCCTCTTAACTTGTGTCTGTCTTCATCTGCCTCTCATCTATTCACCAACCCAGCTCCCCCATGTCATTCATTCCTTGCCTGGCCTCCAGCCCATTCTTCTGTATCTTACCCCCTAACCAGCCTCCTATTTATTCCTCTTTCACTATTTCTCCACCCTCTCACCTGTTTCAGTGATTCATCTCTTTTTATATCTTTCAACCTTTATCCAGTCTTTGAGGGCATTCACATCAAGCTTTCCCTACCCTTCTTTTCCATTCTCTTACCCCCTCACCCTCCATATACTCATATCTATCAACTGCTAGATACTGTCCTCTTCCAAATTCCCACTCAGTCTCTTGAGCCCTTATCTTCTCCCATCCTCAGTTCTTTGCATTGCCTCCCATTTTCTATTTAAGTTCCCACTCTTCCGCCCAACCTGTGTCCATGCTTCCACAATTCCTTGCTTTTCCTCTACAGTCCTTAATCCCTAAATCCCCATTCTTCCCTTGCTTTTCTCCACACTCCTTATTACCTGAGTCCCTGCAATGCTATCTCCCTCCAGTCCTCTCTTTCCTCTACTCTCCCATCCCTTCCAGTTTCTGTTTTCATCCCAGATTTTAAAAATTTGCTTTCTCCACCCTGTCCCCACTCACCCAGGACCAGCACCTGTCCAGCAGCTGAATCTGCTTCAGTTTGGCTTGATGCCTCCTCATTCCTGCAACATGGTACCTGCAATTAAAATAGTCACAGTTTGAATCACAGTCTTTGTATCTATAGAGCCCTGAACGGTTCAGACACCAGCTATTTGAACCACATGGGGCCTGTGTGTTTAAACAGCTGATATTTGAATCATTCAGGATTCTGTAGATATAAAGGGCCCGATTCTGTCCAACAAATAGTGGGAATGGATGTCTCAAAGGGATGTCCATCCCTGCTATTTGTGCCCTTCCCGCCGATGTCTAACGTCCCCGCTGATTGTACGGGGAGGTTAGATAGAGTTGGGGAAGGGGTGGATTGGGGGCAGAATTAGGGCGGGCAGTGGACAATGGCCGGCCCTGATGTATAGGGCCGATTCTAACGACGGTCCTGTACGTACAGGGCCAGAGACTTGTGCAGGGAAGTTATTCTACCTCCAAGGTGGAATAACTTCCCTGGATGTTTCTTTTCGGCGGGCCCGGGACGCGGATGGGGCAGGGGGAGCCCGAGGACATTTTCCGCAGCCCAACTCTGGCCTTAGGAGGCCAGATCGGGGGTCAGGCTGCGGGGAAAGCCTTTGTCAAGATGGCAGCTGGGATTGTGGCTTTACAATGGAGTCATGGTGCCGTGGCAACCGGACGCCATGGCGCTGCAGCTCTATTGTAAAGCCCTGACTGAGTTAGTCGGGCTTTTCCTGTACGTGCAGACCGGGCTGAATCGCAGTCCCGGCCTGCATGTACAGGGCTGTTCGCGATTATGGTCCTGTGGGGCTAGATGTGCCCCGTGGGATCAGAAACGCAACCCCCCTTTGTATGTCTGGTTCATCTGGGATGGAATGAGCCAAAAAGCTATGTAGTTCAAATAGTGAATGTTTCAATTGCAGGGCTGCAGGAGAAAGCACTAGGATCTTACAGAACAAGATGCAGACAGTCAGGCAGTGGTGATGTCTAAGCAAAAAACATATCCTAATGGAGGGGAAGCAGCAATTGGACAGCTAAGGTGGCAGAAAACTGGCACTTACATTGGCCAGTTTTCTATCCTACTGGCCTTCAGCCTCTGTCTATGAAAACCAGACAGGTGAGCCAAATACTGGAGGGTTGACAACCTTAGAAATAAGGGATTGAGTGATCTGTGCTGTAAAGGAAGGAGTGGCAGAAAACTAGGAAGGATGAGGAGAAGTGATCGGAGATAGGAGAACCAGGAATAGAAGGAGGAGCAGAGGTATGAAGAGAGAAAAGATAAAGGGAGGAGAGTGATTTATTTTATTTATTTAATTATTTATTTATTTAGACAGAATTGTATTTCACCTTATCCTACAATCAAAGTGGTTACATCACATCCATCACAATTGGGGTTACATTTAACATATGGGTGCTTTACAACATTTAACATGAGGGTATTTAACAACATTAAGACTGCACAATTTGAGGGTTACATTTATCATGAGGGTGTCGTGAGTCTAGTTGGGTTGAATGGGTATTGAGTTTGCAGGGATATTTACATTGCAACACTGCTTGGGTGGGGACTGTTATCTATCTGCTCGTAGGTTTCTGTAAAGAGCAGGGTTTTAAGGGCCTTGCGGAAGTCTGTAATGTCCTCTAAAGCCCTTAGGCTCGTTGAGAGGGAGTTCCATAGTGTGGATGCCAGTAGCAATGGAGCTCTTCTTGACGTATTTTGTTTAGTCTTGTGATATCCTGAAGGTGTGCTGATCATGTTGTCATTATTGTTCCTCCTTGGTCTATTATTGATGTTCCTTCTTGTGATCTTTGTTAGTGATATAGCGGAAGGGCTGTCGGGTAAGGTTTGCCTCTTTGCGGATGATACCAAAATCTGCAATAGAGTAGACACCCAGGAAGGGGTAGATAACATGAGGAGGGATCTAGCTAAGCTTGAAGAATGGTCTAGAATTTGGCAGCTGGGATTTAATGTTAAAAAATGTAAGGTCATGCATTTGGGCTGCAGCAATCCAAGGGAGCAATACAGTATAGGAGGTGAAGTACTTTTGTCCACTAAAGAAGAGCGGGACCTAGGCGTGGTTGTGTCTGATGATCTTAAAGTAGCTAAACAGGTGGAAAAGGCGACAGCAAAAGCTAGAAGGATGCTTGGGTGCATACGGAGAGGAATGGCTAGCAGAAAAAAGGAGGTGATAATGCCTCTGTATAAGTCTTTGGTGCGACCTCATTTGGAGTATGGTGTGCAATTCTGGAGACCGCACCTTCAAAAGGATGTGAACAGGATGGAGTCGGTGCAGAGGGTTGCTACCAAAATGATTAATGGGCTTCATTATAAAGCATATGAGGACAGACTTAAGGATCTTAATATGTACACCTTAGAGGAAAGGCGGGATAGAGGTGATATGATTGAGATGTTTAAATACCTCCGTGGCATAAATGTTCAGGGAGAGAGCCTCTTTCAATTGAAAGCAAGTTCTGCTACGAGGGGACATGGGATGAGGGTGAAGGGAGATAGATTCAGGAGTGATATGCGGAAATATTTCTTTACGGAAAGAGTAGTGGATCCGTGGAATAGTCTCCCAGTGGAGGTGGTAGAGATGAGGACAGTAACTGAATTCAAGAAAGCATGGGACCAACACAGAGGATCTCTAAAGGCAAAAAGTGGACTGTTGTAGTTGTTATGGAAGGACAGACTAGATAGGCCATGTGGTCTTTTTCTGTCGTCATATTTCTATGTTTCTATGATATAAGGGATGGAGAATCCAGGACAGGAAGGAGAGATCCACTCATACCCTTCTTCCCCATTCCAGTTCCTTCACTTATGTAGACACCCGGCTATATCCCCTTTGATTCCCTCACTTATTCCTCTCATATATCTTCTGCCCCACATTCACCCTATGCCCCCACAGCCACTTATCCCCCTGCATTTATTTATTTGGTTTTATATAACACGTTATTTTAAATCAGCGCGGTTTACATTCCCTATCTCCTCACTCCATCCTCATATTCACTGTGATTCCCATTCCCCCAAACCTCTTATAATCCTCTCACTCTCACTATGCCTCCAATTTGGTTACTTTATCACATATACACTCATGACCCACCTGTCCCCCGATCCTTCCCACACAGTCCACAACTCCTGACAAACGTACATACCTTAAATACTGTCTCATTGCCAAGCCTTATTGTCACCCCTTTCAATCTATCAGTCTACATATCTCTCCCCCTTCCCCATTGGCTGTTAATTCAGGCATCTTAATCTGCAGGAAAGGGGTCTCTTTGAGCCACTTCCTCTTCCTCTGCACATGGGTTGGAGTGTTGCATTTAAAACTGCTTAGTGCAAAGTGCGTCAGTGTTGCACAAAAGCACATGTTCAGGGGAAGAGGAAGTGGCTCAAAGAGCCACTGCAGCTGCTGTTAGATTAGTGTGCCTGGTTCAGCAGCTGGTGGGAAATGGGCAAGATGCTTACTGCTGCTGCGGCTTGATCTAGCCCCACCTCCTGCAGGAGCAACCACAGCCATAGAATTGCAGGAGACCCTGGATGCTGCTTAAGGTTGGAAGACATCACCCCATTCTGATACTCATTTGCTTTGAAAACTAAATGGCCTAACATGTCAGATTTATTACTTCATTCAGTGATTAGGTGCAAAATGTGAGGTTTCTGCCAGCCAGTCCTAGTATCATAAAGGGTATGGGCTTTCTTAGTTCTCTAGGTTAGGTAGTTGCAGTCTTCTTGGCAGCTTCTTCTGCTTCTCTCCTGATGTTCTGCTCTCTCTCCTTGCGGGAGAGTGACATGTGAGAAGTAGCAGGAGTCTGCAGCTCTGTGGGGCGGTGTGTTTGTGAAACTATAAGCCATATAGTTTTGCAGCTGTGTTGCTTAAAGATATTTTATCTGTACAGGACAAAGAAGGGAGAGGAGGAGAAGGAAAATAATTGTATTAAAATAACCAAATCATGTAGTTCCCTCCTAACCATGGGTATGAAAGTGCTAGTCATCAATAGTACCTGTAGTGTCTACAGTATTATACTCTGCAACTACAGGATGCAAAATTGATCATATTTGCATTTCACTGAACATTGTCCACATAATTCCTACGCAAAGGTTGATTTGACAACTCACCCTATTGTTTTCTCTCTTCTCTAAGCATTGCTACTGCCTGGTGGTTGTATTTACTTTCTCCATATTTTATGGTGGTTTGTTTTTCTGCAGAAATTCTCTCAGCAGAAGCTCAGTAAGATCAAAGAAATCATCAAAACTGTACCCATCCCTGCGTAAAGGAGCCATCAGCCTAGAACCGCAGCCACAGCAAGTGAAGAAAGTATTTGAAGCCTTGAAAAGAGGATTAATGTAAGGGCTTTATGCTTAAGACAAAGATTACTTCACCTGTTGGAATTTATTTTCAGATTGTTACCCCGCCTGGCCTGTGTTTGATGAGGTGCAGATGTGTAGGCAACGAAAAGCACAAAGCACCCCAAGAGGGTGTTGTGCAAGCAGAGTCTGCAGTAACTGACACAAATGAAAGTAGCACAGAAAATGTTATGAACCTCAGAGTGAGTGCCTATTATATGCTTGAGGAGTGGGTGGGGAGGAAGAACAGGACCACTGGGGCCTTGGATTCTTTCAGGCTGCAGCCGCAGGGGATTTCCTCAGAATCAATTTTGCTAGATAAGAATGTGCATTATAACGAACATGGAATGAGCAGAGTTCAGAATATGATCTCTTAACCGGAGCAGTTACCAGTGTGAGGTGGGCATATAGGAGATGATTTATCTCCAGGAACAAGCAGGAATACAGTCTTCACATATGGGTGAACATCACTGACAGAGCCCGCGTGGTAACGCTTCCCAGCGTCCAATAGGAAAGCCTTTGGGAGCACTCCACTGTGCCTGAGTGCCTGCCTTCCCAACTCCTCTCCTCAGTTCTTCGTTTTCCACAGAGCCAGTAGGACGCATCATCCAGTCACTGCTGAAAAAAGTCTCTATTTTTGTGGAATATCGTGCTTCTGCCTTCCTGTCGATGCTGGTTCTGTCAAATCCGACACCGGTCCCAATAATTTTTTATTTATTTTTATTTTTTTATTTTACAATTTTCTATTGATTTTCACCGTGGTTTTCACTGCTAAACTAGGCCTCTAGACCTCTATAGCCTTATCTTCACTCTCAAAGACAATTATTTTAAGTGATGGAAAAGCCAACTAGTGGTTTAAAAAAAAATGTACCAAGTGTGCTGGTACCATATCGGTCACTTATAAACATGACTTTGTCTAAAATGTTTGGGCACTGAACATCAACCCAATTCTTGTCCTTTATGCCAGCAAATGACAAGAGGGGCCTCAAAAGCCGAGCCAGACAATATGGATCGTTGTTCGCCTCTGACTCTGTTTCAGTGGCTTCCACTTCGAGGGCACTGACTTCCTCTCATGGATCTCGGGTTTCTTCAAAGTCCAAACAGAAAGTAAGCCAGTATCTGGCTGCTCCAAAATCCTCAGCATCGGCATCGAAGACTGATCCTGAGACTAGAGAGAAGTCGCAGCATAAGCATTGTGACTCCTCTAGAGGTGCTTTCAATGCAAACCGGCCAGCCAAACAGTCCCGGCAGGGGGATCTGTCCTCCAAAGCACATGCCTTCAAATCAACAAGCAGAGCTTCAGCAGTCTGCATTGGGGCTCGCAGGATAAACTGACCAATATCCCATGTACTGGGGAAAACCTTTTTGGCAAAGACTGGAGGGAAAAGCAGGGGAGATTGAAGCAGATAATCTCACCCTTCAAAGCCTTTCCAGAAAAACAGCTGACCCATCCAATAGGAAGGGTCTTCCCAAGAAATCTTTCTGTTCTAAAAAGAAGAGAGACTCCCCTTTTTACTCGCCTTTTGCCGCCTATCAGCATTCTCAGCAGAGGCAACAGGACCCTCTCCAGCCCAAGAAGCCCAAGGCTCCTAAGCCTCAACCAGCTGTGCAGGTACAGCCTTTACCTGGTTTTTGTCTCCTTCCTAGAGAACATTGCCAATCTGCTCCTGGAGGGCCCCCAGCCCTCTTAACATAAAAGAAGCAGACATTCCAGATTATCGAAAGGGGTTATCAACTTCACTTCAAAACCTTACCCCACACCAGCTTCACAGGGGATTTTCCCACACAACCCCTTCAAAGCACTCTCTTAAAAGAAGAGATTACCACCCTGTTGTCCCAGGTGCCATAAAAAGAGTTCCTCCTCCTCAAGAAAGGATGGGCTTATACTCTCCATATTTTCTCATTCCAAAGAAAACAGGAGGATTCGATCTCAGAGACCTAAACAACAAGTTCATGTTCCGAGAAAAATTCAAGATGATTTCCTTAGGAACTCTTCTACCATTCCTCCAGAGACACAATTGGTTATGCTGTTTTGACCTAAAAGAGGCATACATGCATTTACTGATCCATCCCTTGCACAGACAGTATCTGTGCTTCATGTTTCAAGGAAACCACTATCAATACCGGGTTCTCCTCTTCAGTCTAGCCTCTGTCCCAAGGGTCTTCATCAAATGCATGACAGTTGCCACTATCTACCTACGCACCTTGGGGGTATTCATCTTTTCCTACTTAGATGATTGGCTGATCAGAGAGACTTCCCTCAAGAGGTAAGTCTTTCCCTTCATCGCACCATCACGATGCTCCAATGCCTGGGCTTTGTCATAAACTTCCCAAAGTCTCACCTTGCTCCAACCCAATGTCTAGAGTTCATCGGAGCGCTCTTACTCAACAGGCCCGAGCTTTCCTCCCACAGGATTGCTGTGCCCGCCTTATCAAGCTGGCAAAAGAGATAGAACAGCATAGCCGAATAACAACTTAAGAGTTGCTACGACTATTAGGACACATGGCCTCCACGGTCCATGTTGTCCCCTATGCTCAAGTTACACATGCGACAAGTGTATTGGTCTCTGTCTTCTCAATGGACGGAAGTGAAGGGGCATCTCAGAGACAAGATCAACATCACTCCTCAACTGAAGAAATGGTGGTGTTCCCCCTTAAAACCTACTTGTCGGGTCACCTTTTCAGATGCTTACAACTCAATGCACCCTGACGACAGATGCTTCCAAGCTGGTTTGGGGAGCACATCTGAACAACCTCACCACACAGAGACTGTGGACACCACAGGAATCTACCCTGCAGATCAACCTGCTAGACCTATGGACAACTGACAAATGCTCTTCAGATTTTTCAACCCTAGCTTTCGGGGCAACCAGTGCTAATCAAGTTGGACAACCAAGTTGCCATGTTCTATGTGAACAAACAGGGGAGAAGTGGGTCCCTTCTCCTCTGCGAGGAAGAGATTCGCCTATGTTCTTTTGCCTTTTCTCATTACATTCACCTCAGAGCGGTGTTCTTCCCAGGCAAACTAAATGTCCTAGCAGACAGGCTAGGCTGTATCCTTCATCCACACGAATGGACCTTGCATTGGGAGATTGCTGCTCGGATCTTCCAGATATGGGGAACCTCACTCATACATCTTTTTGTCACTCTGCAAAACACACAGCTTCCGCTTTTCTGCTCCAGGGTTCCGTTGGTGCACCAGCAGGACGCGGACGCCTTCCTTCTCCACTGGGGATAGGGACTGCTCTACGCATTCCCTCCAGTCCCCTTGATACCCAAGATGCTGTTCAAACTACAGGCCGACAGGGGCTCGATGATTCTCATAGCCCGCTTCTGGCCCCATCAACCTTGGTTTCCTCTGCTTCTTTGCTTTGCGCAGACTCAGCCACTCAACCTGGGATGTGCACCCAAACTCCTCTTTCAGGACCATAGGATGTTCCTCCATCCCAATCTTTACTCCCTATGCCTGACTGCATGTCTGCTGACGGGCTAGTGCTTGTTGACCTCAACATACCACAGAAGGTCAAGGATGTCCTCGCATCTCATAAGGATTCCACCAGATGATCTTATGCCTTCAAATGGCAGTGGTTTGCCCTCTTATGCTCCCCAAAGGACATTGACTCCTTTTCTTACCCAGTAGAGTCACTTCTACAATTTCTCCCTCTACTTATCCATGACAGGACTTAAAATTAACTCGGTGAGAGTTCACCTTAGTGCCATTGCGGCCTCTTATAGACCAGTGGATGGACAGCTTATCTCCTCACATCCCTTAGTAGCACACTTCATGTGGGGTCTCCTGCTGTCCAGGCCACCCATTAAGCTGCCTCTGGTGACCTGGGATCTGAATGTGGTTCTGGCACAACTTCTAAAGCCACCTTTCATACTTTTAGCCACCACTTCACTAAAGTTTCTATCTTGGAATGTTATCTTCCTTATTGCTCTCCCTTCAGCTCACTGCATTAGTGAGCTGCAAGCTCTAGTGGCAGATCCTCCCCAATACTCTGTTCCACCATGACAAGGTGGTTCTCTGTACCCATCCACACTTCCTCCTGAAGGTGGTTTTCTCTTTCCATCTAAACCAGTCCGTAATAATCCTCCTGATTTTCTTCCCTAGACCACATGCATCTCAGGCTGAAGTAGCGCTACACACATTAGACTGCAAGCGAGCACTGGCCTACTACTTGGATAGAACTAAAGATCACAGAAGATCCTCTCAGTTATTCATTTCCTTTGATCCTAGTCACCTGGGTCTACCAGTGACAAAATATACTCTATCTAAATGGATAGCAGATTGCATTTCTTTTGCTTATGCACAAGCAGGGCTCTCTTTGGAGGGTTCTATCACTGCTCATAATGTGCAGGCTAGCAACCTCCATAGCCAATCTCTGTTCTGTAGCCATTGAGGACATAGAGGAAGTGGTAGTCTAGTGGTTGGAGCAAGTTACCTTGAGCTGGAGGTTCGAATCCTGCAGGAGGACAGCAACCTCAGGCCGGAGGGACTGGGGTTTCTAGTCCCACATGCATTCCTTGTGACCTTGGGCAAGCCACTTAAACCTCTGTTGCCCCAGATACATAACATAGATTGTGAGCTCTTAGAGGACAAGGGAAATATATACCGTACCTGAATGTAGACCGCTTTGACCTGGTGAAAAGCGGTATATAAGCATTGCTAAATAAATAAATCTGCTGAGCAGCTACCTGGTCCTCCACTAATACCTTTGCTGCACACTACTGTCTGGACAGAGACTCCCATTGGGATGCTGTCTTTGGTCAAGTTGTAGTCCAGCACCTCTTTTGGAGTTAAACTCAACTCCTACCGTCCGTCCCGGACTTCTACAAGATACTGGACTATCATTGGGGGAGTATTGTTTCCTGGAATTGAGTCCAATGGCCTACAGCTCTTCCATACTCTTCGGCTACAGGTTTTTTACCTCAGGGATTTCACTGATGTGCCCCCCCCCCCACCCCCCCTATACCAGTCTGGTACCTGGGAGCTAGTGAGTTCTGTATGTGAATCCTTCATTCCTGATTGTTTCTGGAAATAGCATAGTTACTCACCTGTAACAGGTGATCTCTGGGAACAGCAGGAATCAATCTTCACAACCTGCTTTCCTCCCCTAGGAGTTGTAGGGTTCTTTTATTTTATTCTTCTTCTCAGCTACAAAGTCAACTAAGGAGAGGAGTTGGGAAGGCGGGAAGGCAGGCACGCAGGTGCAGTGGAGTGCTCCCAAAAGCTTTCCTATTGGACGCTGGGGAACGTTCCCACGTGGGCTCCTTCCATGACGTTCGCCGATATATGAAGTCTGATTCCTGCTTTTCCCGGAGATCATCTGTTACAGGTGAGTAACTATGCTTTCTCTTCCATGCTCTTGTTGCTACAGAATGCTGTTTTCTCACTCTATGTCATTCCTCTTTCCCTTTTATGAAGGTTTAATCTGACATGCCTTTCCTTAATAGTACATGCTCGCATGGGTGATTTATCATAACATATTTATCATATCTAATAATAATAATAACAAAGTATCAATAGTAAGGTATGCGACGATCAATACTTATTACTTTAGTCAGTTCCACAATGCAACTCAGACTTGCTCATAAATACTTTCAAAGAATGCCCTTAATGTATTTTATCAGCATACATCTGTTTCAGATTGTAAGCAAAATGTTCCAGATATACTTTCAGGATGTACAGTGTGGTCTTATGCTTCACACATATTGATATGAGCAGTTTCTGTGTTGGAATGCAGATCTGTTCACACCTAGACGACCAAACATCTTACTGCCTATATGTCGTGTAGGAGGATATAACACGCCAATATTATGTCTGTGAATAAATGTAATGCAGAGAAGTGAATGCTTAAGACATTCTGTGGACAGAGCTTATGTGCCTTAGAGGTCTGTTTGTAATATGTTCCAGCCCTCTTCATCTACAGTGTACAGTGGTGTGCAAATGTCTGGAATCACTTGTGAGTTTTGCGTTTTTCGTACTTTCTAACGTTTTTTTTTAAAATTTTGCGTTAGCCCAGCATATTCATCTTTCTCCCACGTTAAAAGGGATACATTTGGCTATTAGAGTTGACTTTTTTTTTGCATTCCTTGCTTCCAATTTAAATACTTTACAGACACTGGGAGACAGCTACTGCGATTTTTGTGGATCCTGTGTCGAAACTGGATCAAGATTATCCAATATGCACATGTTATTTCTGACCAATCAGGAGGCTGGTTTCACTAACCAATCACAATGCAGATATCTAGCCAACAGTGTAGCTATAAAAATGCGCAGAATTTTTGAATTTCATACGCTTTCTGGATCGACCATGAAGATGACTCAGACCATGACGTTGGAGGAGCGTGTTCGTGTGTCCTTTATGAGCAAGGAAGGATTTTCAAGCCATCAGATAGCCAGGAAGGTTGGCTGCAGTCAGAGCGCTGTTAAGATTGTACAGAAGAAGAAAGAAACGGGTTCAGTGGTGGACAAGCCTCGTTCAGGTCGTCCACGTGCATCAACATCACGCCAGGACCGCGCACTACAATGCATTTCACTGACTAATCGCAAGTTGACCTCTTCTCAGCTACTTCGAGAGTGGTCAGACAAGAGTGAGGTCAGTGTCAGCTCATCAACAGTTCATCGCCAGTGCCTGCAGTTTGGTCTCCGGGGCTGCAAAGCATGGAATAAGCCACTGATGACTGACATACAAAGGTGCAACTGGATCGTGTGGGTGAGAAAGCACTCAACCTGGTCGACTGAAATTGAAAGCACCTTCTGCCTGTTTGGTAACCAAGCCCACACCTATGTGAGGAGATTTCCGGAGAAGAATTCAAGTCTGAGTGTCTCAACCTCACTGTGAAGCATCCTTTGAAGGTCATGGTCTGGGGCTGCATGGCTGTCAGTGGCGTTGGACGTCTTCACATCGTCAATGGAATGGTCAACGGGGCCAAGTACATCACCATACTGCAAAAGTGCATGGTGCCATCAGCACACCAGCTATTTCCTGGCCAGTTCCTGTTCCAAGATGACAATGCACCCTGCCATCGCTCCAGACAGGTGATCAGCTGGAAGCAGCGGAACAACATCAAGTCAATGGACTGGCCTGCCCAGTCTCCGGATCTGAATCCAGTCGAGAACCTGTGGCACAAGGTGGCCTTGGAAATATCCAAGAGGCATCCGACATCAAAGCGTGAGCTGATGGAGTCACTCATTGCAGCTTGGAACTGCGTTGTCACCAACAATCACCTTGTCAGACTGGTTCATTCAATGCCGACAAGGTGCAGTCAGGTGATCAAAAACAAAGGGTGGCCCATCAAATACTGAGCCATCACTGACACATAAAAACGGCCTCTTTCAAGGCCACATACATTAATTTGAAGGAAACCTGGCGTGCGTCCATAATATTTTAAAGCATACTTACAATAATATATCATTGGCCAACAATGTACATTACACGATTTTCACAGAAAATAGATCAACTGGGCAACTATGGGGAACAAACTCAGAAAATAAGGGCCAAACCAATACTAAAAGTTGGCTGTAATAGCCAAATCTATCACTTATCATGAGATACACAGAAAAAGCCACTGGGAGGAAAAATAAATTAAGATATAAGGTCATGAAGTTGAAAAAACGTCAAATTTACAAGTGATTCCAGACTTTTGCACACCACTGTACTTATGTGCAATATTGTGTATGCCGTATCAGAACACTATGGGCAACAAAGTGCTGCAGTGTTGCTGAAATTGCTCCAGATCTTGGCTGAGATTTCATCTTTGGAGGCCGCAGTGATGGAGTACAGCTGCTCACAGGAGCAAATTGAAGAGGACCAAGCCTCAGTAGGTTCCGCAGTTTCAGAGGACGCCCTGGAGGGTCCCTCCATTCTTTGCTGGGATGGCTCACACACATATCTTGAGGAGGATCAAAATATCATCGGAGTGTTTCACCAGGACGAGCTATCAGCATTAATTACACATTTGCTGGTATCTCTCAATATTCCACAAGATACCCAGGAACAGTGGTTCCCCTCGAGGATCCCTTATTACAGGGTATCAGGACCTTGGAAACAGCTTTCCCAGTCCACCAGGCCCTTAAGCAGATGATTGAAGTTGAATGGGAAGTGCCCAAGGCTGTCTTGCAGAGTCGGCAGGCTATGGCTCGCTAGTATCCCATCCCAACTAGTGAGAAGTTGCTCCTTAAAGTGCCTAAAATGGATGCCTTGGTCTCAGAGGTAATCAAGAAGACCACCATTCCAGTGGAGGGTGTTGTGGCACTTATGTGCAGGACAAGAAATTGGAAACCCTATTGAAGCAGGCTTTTGATGTGAATGCTCTGTCCCTGCAAGCTTCTGTATGTGGGGCTTATGTGGCGAGGGCCTGGTTGCGATGGTTGCATGGGCTGCCAGACCTGCGGGTTCTGTCAGAAGTGTCCAGATTGGATTCACTTTCCATGTATTTGGTGGATGCATTCTGTGATCTCATTAGGGCTTCTGCTAAGAGCATGGCCTCCGTGATCATGGCCCGTCAATTCCTTTGGTTGCACAATTGGTCTGTAAAAGCATCGTCAAAGGCTTGTCTTAGCAAGCTACCCTTTAAGGATAAGCTTCTCTATGGCAAGGCTTTGGAGAAATTGGTTAAGGACTTGGGGAGTCTAAGCTGGCCAAGCTCCCAGAGGACAAGTCTAAGAGTAGTAAGGCGACATCGGCTGTGAGATGTCAATTTAGGGATTTTTTATAGGTTCCGCACTGTCTGCTTTTGTCCCCTATCAGCGGGCACGTTATCCCTCCAGGGGCAGTCCTTTTGAGGCGGCAGAGAAGCTGGAAGAGACTATTTCGCTGGAGCCAGTTTGAAGAAATCCCAGTGAGATGAGGGGGGCTCAGGTGGGGTTGATGCCAATAGGCAGTTGACTTCACCAGTTTTACTCTGTCTGGATCCAAATCACTTTCGATCAGTGGGTGCTGGAAGTCATCCACTTAAGGCTGTGCTCTGGAATTTGCGTGATCCCTCTGACACCTTTCTGTTGTCACCTTGCAAGGCTCCCTCCAAAGTACAGGCAGTAACGGACACCCTCCAGAAGCGGCTTCAGCTGGAGGCTGTGGTTCTGGTTCTTGCAGACCAGTTAGGTCAAGGTCTATACTCCACTTACTTTGTGGTCCCCAAAAAGGAAGGGTCCTTTTATCCTATTCTCGACCTAAAGTATGCCAACCGAGCTTTGTGAGTGCCTCATGTTCGGATGGAGATGTTGAGATCCATCATAGTGGCTGTAAGAAAGGGCGAATTCTTACAGCATTGGCTCTCACGGAAGCATATCTTCATGTCCTCATGTGTTCAGAGCATCAACGTTTCCTGAGATTTGCGATTCCAATTGGTCATTTTCAGTTTCAAGTTCTGCCGTTCGGTTTGGCGATGGCTCCTCAGACCTTTACAAAAATCATGGTGGTTGTCGCGGTGGCTCTGTGGCGCGAAGGAGTGTTGGTACACCCCTGTCTGGATGACTGGCTAATCAGAGCAAAGAGAGTTGTGCAGGTTCTCGCATGTCCTTGAGATTCTGCAAGGGCTTGGTTGGGTGATCAATCCAACAAGAGCAATTTGGTTCCATCTCAGGATCTCACTTATCTGGAGTTGCGGTTTGGCATGTTGAAGGGACTAGTGTTTCTGCTGCTAGAGTGAGCTCAGAAACTGCAGGCTCAGATTCCATGGTTCTTATGCCAGCAGGCTCTGTCAGCATGGTCTTATCTCCAGGTCTTGTGCTCCATAGTGGCAATATTGGATCTATTCTCCTGGGCCCAGGTGCATGTATCCCTGCTCTCTCGGTGGTCTCCACAAGTACATCCCCTCTCGAGGAATCTAGTGTGTCCGCAAGAGGTAAGAGTCAGTCTAGACTGATGGTTAATTCTAACATGCTGTTGTTAGGAATGACGTTGGAGCCTCTGGAGTGCATTGTGGTGATGACGGATGTCAGCCTGTCAAGTTGGGGGGACTATGTCTGTTGCAGGTAGTGCAGGGTTGTTGGTCCTCAGAGTAGAGCTTGTGGTCCATCAAACATCTGGAGATGCGGGCAGTGTATCTAGCTCTCCAGGTCTTTCTCCCACTTGTACATCGCAAGGCAGTGAGGGTTTTCTTTGACAATGCCATCATGGTGGTGTACGTCAGTTGTCAGGGGAGGGCATGGGGAGTGCTGTTCTGGTGGAGGAGATAATTGCTACTCCTTCATTGGGTGAAGACAAATCTCCTGGCATTGTCAGTGGCTCACGTGGCAGGAAAGGAGAACATGCAGGCAGACTTCCTCAGTCAACAGCAGTTAAATTCAGGGGAATGGTCCCTGGAAGACTCAGTGTTTTACAGCATAACTCATCGCTGGGGGATGCCAGTGATGGATCTGATGACTTCTGCTTCAAATGCCATGGTGAACCAGTTTTTCAGTCGTCGCCAAGAAAGAATGTCCGAGGGTCTCGATGCTTTGGCTCAAGCTTGGCCAAAGGAAGGTCTCCTTTGTATTCCCTCCATGGTCTCTGATAGGGCGGCTGCTCCAGAGGTACATCAGGATCTGGTGGTCCTGGTGACTCTGAATTGGCCTCGGAGGCTGTGGTATGCGGAGCTCATTTGCTTGTCGGTGGGAGTTCCATGGCATCTACCAATGAAAACCAATCTTTTGTCACAAGGCCAGATTCTAATGTCTTAAGTGGATCTATTCTTGTTTACGGTCTAGCTCTTGAAAGAGCTCAGTTAAGCTGTGCCATGTAAACCCTTTTTCTTATTTCCATCTTACTGCAAGCCCGAAAGAGGTCCACCTCCTTGTTGTATATTCGGATGTGGTGTGTATTCGAGTTCTGGTGTGAGGATCGGAGTCAGCAAGTGCTGATGGCCATGATTCCGGATGTGCTAGTCTTTTTGCAGGCAGGTGTGGATAAGGGCTTAGCTTTGAATTAGTTGTGCGTTCAAGTGGCTGTGCTCGCCTGTTATCGGGGATCCATACAGGGAGACTCCTTAGTTTCTCATCCAGATGCGGCGCACTTTCTTAGAGCTGTTAAACACCTTGGGACCTTAATTTGGTCTTGTTGGTCTTGACTGGGCCTCCTTTCAAGCCCTTGAGCAGTGCAGCTCTTAAGGTTCTTACTCTGAAGGTAGGGTTTCTGGTGGCTATTTGCTCCACTCAGCGGATTTCTGAACTTCAAGTGTTATCCTATAGGGAACCCTTTCTGATGCTTTCCAAGAAAAAAGGTGGTTTTGTGTCCTGTACACTCTCTTTCCTAAGGTCGTTTCAGCTTTCCATCTGAATCAGATGGCGGTTCTTCCAAGTTTTTCAGGCTCATCGAATCGACAGTTGAATCTTTTGGATGTTTGTAGGGCATTTCGTCGTTACTTTAAGTGAACCAAACCCTTCTGCAAGTTGGAACATGTGTTCTTTTTGGAGGCCCAAGCAAAGGGGAACCTGAATCAAAAGCTTCCATTGGATGATGGTTGAAGGAGGCTATCGTGTGTCTCTATCAGTTGGATGTTCACGCCAGAGCTAAAGTGCAATTGGTGCTTGAATGCTGCATGCTGGGCTTGACAATCCCTCCCATTCTTGAGTACTGTTGTGGTACATCCCAGGGGTGTGGACTGGATTGGAGGGATGATATGGAAGATAAAATTAGACCTTACCTGCTAATTTTCTTTCCTTGAGTCCCTCCAGTCCAGCCCACAACCCGACCATTTATTCAGTCTTTTTTTTTTATTTATAAGAATTTTACAATTATACAGTAACTTTACAGTATAAGGAAATCACAAAGATAACAAAGATAACATTTTGAAGCACACATAAAACAAAAAAATAACATCCCACATCTCGGGGAAAACGTATATATAGCTATAGGAATTTTACCTAAGAAAAACAAAGCAAGGGAAATCATACCCCAAAGGGAAAATTTCCCGAGCCTACTAAAAAATAGTCTGGATAAACAACACCCTTACCCCAGCTGAAAACAGTTAGAGAAAATCATTGAAAATGAAAAGTGAATGTGCCTTTTCCCTTTCAAGAATCCATTTTTCCAATTCTGGAGAGGACAGAAATACAAATTTATCATACGCTAACGTAACACAACATTTACAAGGGTATCTTAGAAAGAATGACGCACCTAGAGCAAGAGTTCTAGCTTTCAATGCAAGAAAAGCTTTCCTCCGTAACTGCATAGGATGTGATACATCAGGAAAAATTGTCACCCTGCCCCCACAAAATTCTATTTCTTTTTTCTTAAAATATTGCTTTAAGAATAGCAATCTTATCCTCCTCAGAGGCCAAGGTTACTAACAAAGTAGCCCTAGAAGAGATATCATCTTGTGTATCTTCAAGAAAAGCAGTTAAATCAAATGCATTAGGAGCCGGAAGGACATCCCCTCCCTCATCCACCACAGGAGACGCAGTTTTAGAGGGAAGATAGTAACACTTTATAACCGAAATAGAATCAACCTGTGGCAGAAGGAGAATGTCCTTCAGGTACTTTCGAAGTAGAATCAAGGGGGACAGCATAGAACAAACCGGAAAATTAAGTATCCTTAAATTCTTGGACCGCGACAAATTCTCTAGATTCTCAAGTTTCTGATGTAGAATAAAACTCCTTCGCATGAGCTGATTGAAATTCAGTGCAAGATTTAACTTGCACTTTCATGGTCGAAACCACAGAGCTCAAGGCGCCAACCTGAGAATCTAAAGTTTGAAACTTAATGTTTATGTTTATGTTTATTGCATTTGATAAAACCACCTTTCTATAACAATCAAGGCAGTGTACAATTGACAAACAGTCGGAGAAATGGCCAAAGGCGAGTGAAATAGAAAAGGAAGTTTACAATTCTCTGATAGGAAAGAAGAGACAAGACAGGACATAGGAGAATATATTCCTAGGGGGGAACACGAAGGTGGGGGAAAGAGAAGATCACACAAAGGGGGAGGGAAGGTCAAAGGCCAGGGAAAAAAGATGAGTCTTTAGATTTTGTTTAAAGGTGACATGATGGGATTCCAGACGGAGGGAGGAAGGGAGAGTATTCCAAAGAGCAGGACCAGCAAAGAAGAAGGCAGAGGAATGAATGAAATGTAGGTGGGCACATGAAGGGGAGGGTAGAGTAAGGCGATTAAGATGAAAGGAACGAGGGGTGTGCCTGGGAGAGTGAAAGTTAATGAGGTCTGTTAAGTATTGTGGAGTGCTGGTGTGGAGAGCTTTATGAACCAATGTGAGCAATTTGAATTGGGTACGGAAGGAGACAGGTAACCAGTGAAGATGGAAGAGCAAAGGTGTTATGTGATCCCGGAGAGTGGAATGAGTAACAAGGCGAGCTGCAGTATTTTGGATCCTTTGGAGCCGGGACAATTGGGACTTGAGGAGACCAACGAATATCGAGTTAGAAAAGTCCACACGTGACATAACTAGGGATAGCAACAGTGTGATGAGGGCTGAAGAAGAGAGGAAAGGATGAATTGCATGAATTTGCCGAAGGAAAAAAAAGGAGGTCTTAGTAACATGTGAAATATGAGAGTGAAATGATAAGTCCGAATCAAAATGTACTCCAAGGTAATGGAAGGTGGAAACTAGAGGGGTAGAGGTACCAGAAAAGGAGGGGGCCAACGAGGGGAGCGGGCTGCCATGAGAGAACCAGATTGCAGTGGTCTTGGTGAGATTAAGATGGAGGCAGTTTTGTGTCAGCCAGCTGGCCACGTCAGACAGGCAAGAGTTCAATGCAGAGAGGTCTGGGCAGGAAGGAGAGGTGTGATGGAGCAAGACTATGTCGTCTGCATAGTAGAAAGCGGATATACCAGACTGTTGTATTAGAAGAGCAAGGGGGGCCAGAAAGAGGTTGAAAAGAAGAGGGGCCAGGACAGAACCTTGAGGAACCCCACATGGAAGGTGAAGTGATTCCGAGGGTGGAATAGAGGAAGAGGAAGAGAGAACTGCGCAAGACCGAGAGGAGAGAAAGGAGTGAAACCAGCGATAGACAACACTACAGAGCCCTGCTTCCTGTAAGTGGAGAAGAAGAAGGGAGTGATTGACTAAGTCGAATGCAGCGGAGAGGTCGAGGGCTACCGCCACCGATATGTCTCCATGATCATGAGCTACATGCAGTGCGTTGGTGAAAGCAAGTAGAACCGTTTTAACACTGTGACTCTGACGGAAACCGAACTGACGGGGGTGAAGGTAGTTGGTAGAATCAAGATGGTGTGAAAGCTGTGCAAAGACAAGTTTTTCCAGAAGTTTGGAGAGAAAAGGAAGATTGGAAACAGGACGGTAGTGGGCGGGGACCAAAGGATCAAGCGAAGAGTTTTTGAGGATAGGACGGATCAAAGCATGCTTCCACGTGCGGGGAAAGGTCCCTGAGGAGAGGCTAGAGTTGAACATAGAGAGGATGGAGGGGAGGAGTTCATCCTTAGTAAATGAACAAAGCAAGGGAACAGTCTCAGTAAGAACATGCTCTGTACGTGATACAACTTGCCACACATCCAAAAGCGAAATCGTGGATGCCTGGGAGTCCTTAATGGGAAAAGCGGGCTCCTTCCATAACACCACTTTGGGGAGCTCACTGTTCCGTTGGAGACTCACATTAGTCTGAGGCTCATTGGATAATTCCAAAAATCCTGGAAGAAGCAAAGGAGTTCGCTGAACAGAGCTCAAACTCGCCCCCTCAATCAAGGGTGAAAAGGGCACAGTACCTGAGTCCTTTGACCGCGGTGTAGAGATCACATGTTTGTCAATAGTCCCTACTTGAGATGCGTCCACTGAGAGTTTCTTTTTTCTTTTCCCGCCAGGCATTACCGCGCTCTATCCGAAACCGCTCCTACCGTGCTCCTAAGGGGCTCACAAGGGACAAGCAATGCCCCTTTGGACACGCCCCTTAGGAAACGCCCACGAAGAGCGCCGACGGCAGAGCACCGTAAGAGAGCAACAGAACATTTAACAGGGCCGGAAGATGATGTCAGCTGGGCTGCTCCACCCAGGTCGGAAGATCTCACAACCGGCACTCTCACCCTCTGTGGGGAACCAGACAGCAGAATGGACACTCCCAACTGAAGCACCCTGCAGGGATCTTTTAACAGGGCCGGAAGATGACGTCAGCTGGGCTGCTCCTCCCAGGTCGGAAGACCTTACAACCGGCACTCTCACCCTCTGCGGGGAACCAGACAGCAGAATGGACGCTCCCCTTATTCAGTCTTTAGGGAAAGCCCAGATAGGAAGAAGAGTCCCAGTCCTGTTTTTGGGTGTCCAGGGTTTCGTTGATATTGGATGTTTGCTGACTGATGATGGTTTGCAAATACCCTTTAGGAGGGCTAGAGTTGATTGACGTCTTTGCATCTCTGAGGTGGTAGCTTCATTTTCACCAGTTCTCTGTCATGCTTCTAATTACATATATGTATTTATTCTATGTTACTTGAAAGTTTGACTACTGCTCTTGTTGAAGTCTGCTTTGTTAATAGAATACTGGCATGGGGGGTGTAGCTCAGTGACTTCATCAAAGCATAGAATTCTCAGGCTCCATCTACTGGAAGTGGAACATAACCCAGGAGTCTGGACTGGACTGGAGGGACTCAAGGAAAGATAATTAGCAGGTAAGGTCTAATTTCATCTTAATGGTGCTAGCATACAATAATGTAGTAACACACTTTAGTATTAAGTCTAAGGAGTCTGTTTACTAAGTGGAGCTGGTGGCTTACGTGCAAAATCGGAATGGGGCTGCGGCTCCAATTTCTCACGGAAGTCGTTAGTGCCGCTTAGTAAATAGACCCGTAAGTGTAGCCGAGCAATCCCATTGACACAAATTCCAGGACAATTTTGTCTTGCTAGATTTAGGAGAGTTTTCAGCCACAAACCTAGTTTGTAGCTTTTACAGTGATTTTAAAGTTTGCTTCTGAACAAAGTATCACATCATTAATAGACTGGAAGATAAATTGTACATCAGCATGTTTTAAAATTGACAGTGGACAGGTAACAAAACAAATGTTTTATTTTTTGCTCAAATGGCTCATTGATGGAGGACAGAAATATATTATATAACAATTACTCTTGTGGTATTTTTCAGTGAATACGTTGATGTACATCGGACTCAGCTGGATTATTTGACAGACCAGCAGAAAGATATGAAACGAAATTCCAGACTGGTAAGTTAATCAGTCCTCTTTGCAGATATGTGGAGTGTACATGGAAATTAATGTTTAATACTGCTTTTGTTTTCAATTCTAGGGGTGTGGGTTTTTTTTTCATTTTTATTCTTTTTACATTTATTAAAGCTGTTAACACATATTAAAACGAAAAAAACAAACATTTTATAGTTTGTTTCATTTTGTGCTGGAAATTACAAAAGACAAAAAGAAAATTGTATTTCCTTGTCATCTTAAAAATACAGTGCATCCCTATCATATACAGCAGCTTTAAGTGTGTTTTTCTACCACAGAAAATGTGAATAGTACAGTATATATCTGAAATAGTTTTGTGTGTTACTATCATTGAGTGCATCTTTTAAGTTTTGGATATAGTGAGGGTAATTTCGTAGCCGGATGCCTAGTTTTAGACACCCAGAAGATACCCATCTAAAGCCTATTATATAAAGAAAAATGGGAGCCTTTTATTTTGTAAAATAGGGGTGTAAATGACCAAAAATGTATGTAAAATCTGATAGTGATCACTTACACTAGCCCTAGAGCTGGCATAAATGCCTGTGCCTAGATTTTTAAACACCATGAGTAAGTTATAATAGCGTATAAGTTGCGCATGTAAACTATATGGCATTGTCTGTGCTGAGAAACATTAATGGCTTGTAACTTTGCCAAATATAAACGGAAAATTTTGGTATGCTGCAACAATGAAACATGCTTCCATGAACTGCAAAAGAAAATCAGTTTTCTAATAATAAATGTAATGTTTCTCTTGCAGGCATATTTTTATGATTTGGACAAGGTATGTGGAAACGTTATTTTGCAATCCAATATATCTGGGTCTAGCTAAGCAGTCACTGAAGCCTTTACAGTTAGCGCAAAACACCGCTGCTCGTATAATTTTTGGTATATCAAGTAAAGAGCATATAACTCCTATCTTAAAGGAGCTTCATTGGTTACCAATATCATCTCGTATTAAATACAAAACAGTAATTTATATTTTCAAGATAAAGCAACAATGTTCTGCAAAAAGTCTGACGTATCTTATCCGGTCAGATATTAGCAACAGACCTAGGAGAAGTGTATCTGAAAATAGAATCAGCTCCTCAAATGACATCAGAAAAACACGCAAGGAGACCTCTGAGAGAGCTTTCTCGTTTGCTGCGACTTCCATCTGGAACTCCCTACCTAATGATCTGAGAGCAGCTCAGGACATCAAAGACTTTAGAAAACAACTGAAAACAGTTTTGTTTACGGAGCACTACGGTCATGCAATCAACTAATTAATTTTTAAGAAAGCAATTCTTTATATACATTGTACAATAGCTCACTTTATAGTATAGCTCACAATATATATAGTGCACCTTTTCCCAAGACATTTAATCATATATTTACAAACTATGTATATATTATCACAGATTTTTTCACTATTACTAATTTTCTCTTTTGTTAAACCGCTTTGATTGTATGATAAGGCGGTATAAAAATCCAATTAAATAAATAAATAAATAAAATAAAATAATCTGAAGAATTTATCCTGACTTGTCATTGTGGCCCAACCATTAGTTCAGCTTCTACTCTCAATCCACACTTTGGTCTTATTTCTCATAGTTGCTTACTTCTATTGTCATATTGAGTTACATTTTTAAAGTCAGTACTTTATATTGAAAATTTTAAAGTAGGAATATAGATATCTTTGGAATTTTCAAAGGCCCTGTGATGGAGTGTATAGGAAACTCCCCATCCCCCGCAGGGAAACTCCCCAGCTAAGCTTAGAACCTGTAAGATATTGCTCTGGTAAGAGCTTAAGCACCTGTCCCTTTAAGAAAATAGGCTGGAGAATGCCTGGGGAGGGTGTGGCCAACTCCCGGGGTTTCAACCAGAAAGCAGGAGACCTAGGAGTGGGAGGAGCCCGGGGTTCTGGAACATACTTGAAGACTACTTACCTGTAGAAGAGAGCCTACTGTGGAGCTAGGAAGCATTTGAATTTATTACTGTCTGCTCAGGTTTGCTGCTGGAGTTCTCTACTCTGTTGGAGAGTCCTTTTGCTGGGCTGGGCTGCTGGAAGTGAGGAAACTTTGAGGAGCCAGTTTGTTTGTTTTGGAAGTGCAGTCTGTGCTGGAGCACAGCATAGACTGCAGAATAGCCCTGTTGAGGTCGATTAAGGACTTGTTACAACTGAGAAAAGCCTAGGGTGGGACATTAGGGCAAGACATCAAATAAACTATGAAAAACTTGTGACTTTGGGTTGCGTCCATGGAGATCAATAGAAATATCAGATGGCGCTAGTTGACTTGAAGACCCTCATGGGATCGGATACTCTTGAGGTGGTTGTCTTACCTTGTCTAACCCCATAATTATAGGCCGAGATTTCATAAATTTCAAGGACCTCTGGAACTAGAGGAAAAACAGCCCAGTGGGAGAGATGGATGATTTTCCGGAACTCTTCCATTTGAAGGACCTGGATTTGTTTGTGACAAGCCCCAAAACTCCCAAGTCCTGCAGACTGTGCCTGGTTGGAGAAGGCCTATCATAAACTGGGCCTGGGGGCAGCTGTAGAGGTGGGTTTGGAGGCCAGAGTGTCCCCTGAAAGAACCACAGATAATTCTCGATAGAACCCACCTTCCTGATGGGGACAGTCCATCTGAGTGGATTGGGGTAAGAAGTCTAATCAATTTAAAAGTGCCCAAAGAGATGAGAAACCAAATCCCAGCCGTAATGTGAAAGACTGTGTACTTCAGATGCAGAAGAGATTAAAGAAAGCTGAAGAAACAGTGAAACAGTACCTGGGTAAGGTGCAGGAGCCCCAAGCCCATGCTTATAAGCAAAAGACAGTACAGTGGACTTTTCAACTTGGCACTGGGTCCTAGTTTTATTCTCCACGTCAGAGTACACTCTACTATAACTGGCAGGGCCCCTATGATGTGCTAGAGCAAGTAGGAACTGCAGACTACAAGATTGTGCAGGCGGACAAAAGGAAGAAAGTCGCAATCTACCATGTGAACCAGTTGAAGAAATAGACTCCTGTCTTGAATGCAACAGTCCAAGATACAGCCACCTTCAGACTCGGACCAGATTCCATTTGAGGAATCTTTCTCAAGTCCCCAGAAGAGGGATCTGACTCTTCAGGTGCAGTGGAATAGAGATGTGTTCTCCATTGTTCCGGGACATACCTATTGGGCCTCCCATAGAGATTCCTGACATTCAACCATCAATGGTTGAGCTAAAGAGGGGGGGGAGAGTATGTGATGGAGTTTATAGGAAAATCTCCAGGAAGCAGGAATGTGGTCTTCACATATGGGTGATGTCGGTATTGACGGAGCCTGTGTGGGAACGCTCCCCAGCTTCCAATTGGAAAGCTTTTTGGAGCACTCCACTGTGCCTGCGCGACTGCCTTCCCACCTTCCCAACTCCCTCTCTTCAGTTCTTTGTTTTCCGTGGAGCCAGCAGGAAGCAAATCCTGTCACTGCAGAAAAACTCTTTTTGTGTATAGTGCCTCTGCCAAGGGTTTTATGGATACTGAGGCTGCAAGTAGGACTACCAAGCTGTGCTTGATAGCCAGTATGCACTGGGCTATTGAGGTTGCCAATGCTTGAGTATCAGTGATGGATATTTGCGCTACTGTCCCAGAGCATGGCACCAGTAGCTCTCCGGAGGTCGAGGTCTTGGGAGCATCCTGGAGCTCCTCGATGGCTTTGGAGGACAGGGCCTCCCACCAGGGCTGTTTAGCAGGCCGATCCGCCTCCGAGAAAACCCCCGAGGCATCTCAATGCTTTGAGCGAGATCTTTCCCTGGAGGTACCCGCAAACTTTGATGCAGCCTTGTGTATGGTAGGCTTAAGGCCTAAAAGGGTGTTGATGCCCAAGTAGGTTTTTGGGGTTTTTGTTAGAGAAGATAAAGAAAAGATAAGGGAACCAGCCAGGGCCGGATTTACCTATACGCCATGTACGCCATGGCGTAGGGCCCACAGCTGGCAAGGGCCCACCCGGGGCTGGCTTCAGAGGGAGCAGGGTAAGCTCGCGCGAGGCCCCGGCTCCCTCTGTACAGCCGCCAGCGTGAAGAGCCTTTTCCTTCACGCTGGCGGCTGTATCTGTAAAGCCGCGATTGCTGGGAAAGGTTAAAGGCAATGCCCTTTAACCTTTCCCAGCATTCGCGGCTTCACAGATACAGCCGCCAGCGTGAATGAAAAGGCTCTTCACGCTGGCGGCTGTACAGAGGGAGCCGGGGCCTCGCGCGAACTTACCCGGCTCCCTCTGAAGCCTCTCAGACAGCCGCGGTGCTGGTCGGGGGGGCCAAGGACTGCATGGGCTGTGATGGGGGGGAGGACCTGGACCGGAAAAGGACTAGGGGGGGGGGGACCTGAACTGTAAAAGGGCTATGGGGGGACAGACTTGGACTGGAAATGGGTTGTGATGGGGGGGGGGGACCTGGACCGGAAAAGGGCGATGGGGGGGGGGGACTTGGACTGGAAATGGGTTTTGATGGGGAGGGGGACCTGGACCGGAAAAGGGCTATGGGGGGGGGGGGGGGTAACTTGGACTGCAAATGGGCTGGGATGGTGGGGGGGGGGGGAACTAGGACTGCAAATGGGCTGTGATGGTGCAGGGGGACTCGGACTGCAAATGGGCTGTGATGGTGGGGGGGGGGGAACTAGGACTGCAAATGGGCTGTGATGGTGCAGGGGGACTCGGACTGCAAATGGGATGTGATGGTGGGGGCTAGGACTGGAAATTGGCTGTGATGGGGGGGGGGGCTAGGACTGGAAATGGCCTGTGATGTGAAGGCTAGCACTGGAAATGGGCTGATGAAGAGCTAGAATAGGACTGGAAATGGGCTGATGTGGGGCATGGGAGAATGGGACTAGAAGGGAGTGGATGCTGGGTGGGTCTAGAACTATAAGGGAACTGATTTTGGGGGAGGACTAGAATGGATGGGGAATGAGAATGGAGAGGGGAAAAATATTTTGTGTGGAAGAAAAGTCTATGATGGGCTGGGTAATGGGAGAGGAGGAGGGGCTTGAAAATGGAAGGGTGAAATTTAAATGGATGATAAAGGAATAAGGAAAGAATTGGGGGAAAGAGCAAAAGGGAAACAATCAGTATGTTAAAGCAGAAATAGAGAGAGAATGGAAAACATCTAAAAGAGAAGAAAGGACAAATGGATAGCTAGCAGAAGACACGAAGAAACCAGAAGAAAGTGACTGGAGCAATTGCAACTGAAAAAATGCCCAAACAGAAGGTAGAAAAATACTTTTTATTTTGAATTTATTAACTGGAATATGTCTTTTTAATGTATTTCTTGAATTCCGATGCTGATTTTGTCCCTATTGCCTCTTTATGTCTGGCAATTCTATACATCTATTGCCATTTCTGTTTTGGTAAGTTGATCTCGTTTTTATTTTTTCTGGGGGCCCACAATTTTTGTTGGCGTAGGGCCTCACTCAAGGTAAATCCGGCCCTGGAACCAGCAATGTCTAGATGGTGCCAGTGTCGACTGGAAGGAAGAGGAGCTATGCACAAAAAGAGTTTTTCTGTAGTGACAGGATTTGCTTCCTTCTGGCTCTGCGGAAAACAAAGAACTGAAGAGAGGGAGTTGGGGAGTGGGGAAGGGGAGAAGGGGGGAAGGCAGTCGTGCAGTGGAGTGCTCCAAAAAGCTTTCCAATTGGAAGCTGGGGAGCGTTCCCGCGTGGACTCTGTCAGTACCGTCATCACCGATATATGAAGACTAAATTCCTGCTGTTCCCAGAGATCACCTGTTACAGGTAAGTAACTACACTCATACCCACAAGGAAACTTCCCAGCTAAGCTTGCTCTGGTAAGGGCTTAAACTTCTGTCCCTTTAAGAGAATAGACTGGAGAATGCCTGGGGAGGGTGTGACTAGCTCCTGGGTTTTAAACCAGAAAGCAGGAGACCTAGGAGAGGGAGGAGCCCAGGGTTCTGGAGCATACCTGAAGACTACTTACCTGTAAAAGAGAGCTTGCTGTGGAGGTAAGGAAGCATTTGAATTTATTACTGTTTGCTCATGCTTGTTGCTAGAGTTCTACTTGATTGGAGAGACTTTTTGCTGGGCTGGGCTGCCCGAAGTGAGGAAGCTTTGAAGAGTCAGTTTTGCTTGTTTTGGAAGTGCAGTCTGTGCCTGGAGCACAGCACAGACCACAGAATAGCCCTGCTGAGGGCAATTGAGGACTTGTTACAACTGGAGAAAAGCCTAGGGTAAGAGAGGGTTTAACTCTACAGGTGCCAAGGAGGTCCAGGGCTGTTGTCTGGATGCTTGTCCCCAAATAAAGTATATTTTCTTTAAACCTCTTGGCTGTGAGGTCCTGTGTTGTGCCTCATGCTGGGCCACATCTACCACATACCCAAATTAAGCGTGTAAGTAGAATTAGACTGCTAAATATAGAGATCTAAAATGTGGACTATTCAGAGGCGTCCTTACAGTTTGATGCACTGAGCTAATTTTCAGTACTTTGAAAAGAAAAGAAAACACAGCACAGGACGTATTAGATGGAGAGATGTGAAAATTCTCTGTACTCTCGTTGGTTATTAGCACCTTAGGTTGCTTGATTTGGTTAATTTTTATAAAGGTCGCCAAGTTTAATGCACATTCCAATGCATGCAAATTGTGCCTATTTTATAAAGAAAAGCTGGCAACTACTTTTTTTATAAAGTAGAGCGTAAGTCATAAAATACACATGGCAAACCTAGGTGCGGCACTTATGCAGCTTTAGACTTGGTATAAATACACATGCCTAGATTTGTGAAGAACACACCTAAGTTATTATATTTATAACTTATATGTGTAAATGTGTGTTCCACACAAGCTCTGCCCCAGACCATGCCCACATCAAAAATTTGTACCATACTTATAGAATAACATCTAGCTAAAGTATATGTGTAAGCCATGCAAAATATATGATTTGTGAAACATAGAATTGTATGATAGTTCATCTTATCTTCCCTTCCAGTTGCAATCTTACAGACCCTACTTGATCTTAGTCTTTATCATCATTTTCCCACAATTAGAAATTCTTTGTGCTTATTTACTGTTTTCTTGAGTTCTGAAATAAATAAGACTCAATACTCATGTGTTTCTATTCAAAGGAAATTCGTTCCATTGAGAGATATATTCGAAAACTGGAATTTCATATCTGCAAGGTATGGAAAATTTATATTGCTTGCATTTTAAATCTACATGGCTCTTGTTTCAAAACAAATGCGAAGATGTATATTGCTCATTTATTTTTTTATTATTTTTATTTTTTCCATACCAAAGAATATTGAAAAGAAATTATATATTGTGATGTAGGGGCCCCTACAGAGCCCATGGAAATAGAGAGAAAGGAAGATTCCACCTTTAAAACTGACAGGCAGCTAGAACACATGGCTCACTGTTTACAAAGAAAAGGTAAACAGAGAAAGTCAGGAGCTGAACTGACACGCCCAAGCTCTGACGCAGCAGCAAGCTTAGAGCTTGATCAATCACACCTGTTCAGGTTGAGGGCAGAGCCAAGCCCAGGGGAACAGAATTATAAAACCTCGTCATTAGCTCCCAGGAGCAGTTGGAGATTGAGATTAAGATCCAGATTGGGAACTGGAGGAGGAGGAGAAGGAGAAGCAGGCTTGAGTACAGGCTGGAGTGGTAATTGCAGTTCGGACGGTAGTTGGAGCCGTGGCAGCAGAGAACGAGGAGTCCTGGACAGCAAAGACAGGAGGGAGGAGAGAACTCCTGTAAGACGTGCTGTGAGAGGCTCAGAAACTCCAGAGAGTTGGATACCGGGTAAAGAAATTACCTACAGGTCTGGGAGAAAAGCCAGCAGACTAGGAGGAGGGAAGGCATGTCCTGTGACCAGGAATTGGCTGGAACGGAGAGAGCAGGGAACCCTTCAGTCAAAAGGAAGCCTTCACAGTTTGCACAGGTGGGAGCCCAGCACAAAAGCATTCCCTTATAACTGCCAAGAATTAGAGGAGAGCCAAAGAAGAAACTCCAGGGCAACAGGTATTTTAAACCCTTACTGTTTTGAGGTGTGTAAAGGGAAAACACCTGAGCTTATAGAGGGAAGTTATCTGAAATCCCATGGTAACAGTTTGCAGATAAACGCTGTTAATCCTGAAGCAGAAGATATGCAAATAGACTCTAATGTTGATGACGTAGCAGATATGCAGATGGATTGCACACTTTGTTTGGCTGACAACATTGAGTCACTGTGTTAAACATTGAAGTAAAAGTGCTGAGACACAGCAAGGAAAAAGGAACTGTTTTTCTTTGCTACGAGAAGCTGTTTGTTTTCCTTTTTGTACTTGTAACGAGCACTGCATGTTTTTGGGACCAGAAAGTGAAGAAGCAATTACCTTAGTTATTGTATAGAATCCTCATGCTAAACTCCTGGAAACCGTCCTATTTTTGTTCTGCACCAAAGTTCTATTTGTAAGGGGAATAAATTCTTGTCATTTTGCCTTAAACACTCGGACTACAATTGCTTCTTTATCAGAAAGCTTTAAAAGGGACTGCAATTCCCAAGAGGCCTTGCAAAAGCCACAGCTGTAGTCTCACTTTCTGCATAGAGAAATTATCATGGCAGACCAACCCTCTGCTCCCTAGGCGGAGGGCTGGCCACGTGGTGACAATATAAGGGGTTGAAAATGTCTGTTTGTCTGTGTGCCAAAACTTACCAGAATGCGAACAGATTTAGCATGCAGAAAAGCCAAAGAAAAGAGGCAGAGTTAGAAAATGAGTAAGTTTGGCTGAGCGTTCCATATAAATAGACCCCCTCAGAAATGACTTAGTGTAGTTCTAGGGGGGGAGGAGTGCCAGCATTTGTAGCATAGCAGCACGGATACATTGAAACATAGCTGTTACGGAATTGTTCTTTTCAACTTCCAAACCGTCTTGATTCGTAGAAAGACGGTATATAAAAAATGTTAAATAAATAAATAAATAAACTTGTCTCTCTCCTCTCCTTTCTCAGTCACAGATATACACAGAGCCAATCCAGATATATGTACAAACACACATACATAGACATACTGAAATATAGGCAAGTACACAGACACACACATAGAGGTCCCTTTGACAAGGTACCTCATGAAAGACTTGAGAAAATGAAAAAGTCAAGAGATAAGAGACAGTGGATTGAGAACTGGTTAAAAGATCAAAAAAAGAGTAGAACTAAATGATCAATTCTCAAAATAGAGAAAAGTGAATATGGAGTGCAATTATATTGGGCCCGCTGCTTAACATATTTATACATTTAATTATTTAATTTTTTTAATGTTTTTGTATGCCATCTTTATCAAACAAGATTATTTAAAATGGTTTACAATAGAATATACATTGAAAGGAAATGATCTCGAAATGAGAACAATGAGTGAGGTGATCAGATTTCCAGACAACACAAATTATTCAAAGTTGTAAATCACAAGAGGATTGTGAAAATTGCAAGAGGATCTTGAGAAATTGGGAGACTAGGCATCCAAATGACAGATGAAATTTAGTATGGACAAGTGCAAAGTTATTCACTTAGGGCCTGATTCTGTCCCTCACGGCTGTCCCCTTTGTACGTCCAGTCTGAGCCGGTCGTATAAAGGGGATCGTGATTCTGATCCCGTGGGGAATGTCTAGACCCACGGGATCAGAATCGCGATCAGGCCTCTATGTGCAGGCTGGGACTGTGATTCAGTCAGATCGGGACTGCCCCGATAGCTGAGTCAGGCATTTAAATGGAGCCGCAGTGCCATGCTGTCCTGTTGCCATGGCGCCACGGCTCCATTTAAATGCTGCGATGCCGGCTGCCAGCAATTAAGGTTTTTTTCCCCACAGCCCGACCCCTGATTTGGCCTCCTAAGGCCAGGGTCGGGCTGTAGGGAAGAAACCCTTTCCCCCTCAGCCCCTTCCATGCCCTGACTTTAAAAAAAACAAACAAACAACGTCCAGGGCAATTTGCACTTACAATCATCATGTTAGAAGGTAAATCCATTACTCTATAGCCTTTAGTTGTTCAATTCATGCAGAGTTTGCCTCTTGTGAAGCCTTCCCTTAAGTCTTCCACAGTGTCTTGGGATCTCAACAAGGTTTTACTCAGCTGATGAAAGTTCCTTTTGAACCACTGGATACCTGTGGACTGAAGTACCTGAACTAGAAAGGTCTTCTTTTTGGTGACGGTGACCTCAGCATGAGGAGTTGGCAAACTCCAGGCTCTAGCAGCTGATCCACCCTATACTAAATTTACAACAATAAGGTGCATTTGTATGCTGCTTCCTAAGATGGTGTTGGATGTCCACCTTAGTCAATAGTTCTACCAACATTTTGCTCACAAAGAGGAAAGCGCATTACACCCATCAGAGAGTCTTGGCCTTCTATTTTGGGCAGACTAAAGCCCTTAGAAAGTTAATTCCACTTTTTGTTTCTTTTGATCCCAACAGGATGGGAGCTGCCATCAACAAAGGTATACTTTCAGTTTGGCTAGAGGATTTGTATCTCCTTCTCATGTCCAAGCTGGCTTGATTCTTGAGGGTCATGTCACAGTTCATAATGTCCAAGCCATGGCTGCGTTGATTGCCCACTTGAAATTGGTCTCCATGGAGGAGATTTTCAAAGCTGCGGCATGGACTTCAGTTCACACATTTACTTGCCACTATTGTTTGCAAAGGGACTTCTAACAATGGCAGATTCGGCTAGTCCATTCTCCAGAATCTGTTTGGGGAATGGAATCTAACTTCATTCTCTTCTAGGCCCGCTTATATTCAGTTCCAGGCTGCCTGCTAAAAAATACATTCTGAAAGGCCTGTTGTCACCAAAAACACTTGCTCAGATAGTGTCAGCTTGTTGCAACATCAATTCTTCCCTTTTTCTGTGGAAGTAGCCTGTAGCTAGGAATTCCCATATTTGAATACTCATTCTGCTTGTCCATGGCGAAAACATAGTTATTCACCTGTAGCAGGTGTTCTCCATGGACAGTGGATAAGTCCTCACAAACCCTCCCACCTTCTTTTGGAGTTGATTTTTTCCATCAGCTAGTACTGTAGATAAATGGAGATGAGGTGTGGCAGCAGCAAGCAGGAACAGACATGCAGGCGCATTGGAGCCACTCCAAAAGCTTCTGGAAGAAGCTAGGAGAGGTTTCCCGCATGGAGCTGCGTATGACTTGTAGTGCTATACAAATGCTCAGTAGTAGTAGTAGGCGCTCCATCGGTGACACCACTTGTATGCGAGGACTATCATGCTGTCCATAGAGAACACCCTACTACAGGTGAGTAACTGGTTTTTCCCAATTGTGCATATGAGAGATTTTTAGATATGCTGCTCCTGACAGCATCAATCCCCCTACCTTCAACAACCCCTAACATGGTAACCCCTCTGAACTAAACAACCCAACGTCAACACTCCCTCACCTGAAGTCACTACCCACTGATTGGCCCTCACAATCAAGACCTTCCATCACATAGCTACCCAGATGTCAAGACCCCCCTTGATGGGACCTTCTGGCAGACAATTTCCCCCACCCCCAGCTCTTAGCAGGGGTCTCTGGTGGTCTAGTGGCACCTGCTCATTGCTGCTCAGAGTTCAAAATCAGCAGAGCTCTAGCGGCTCATTTTACATAAAGAATTTCCAAGTCTGTAGTGAAGAAAAAAAGCTATGACTAGTCTTTTGAGTGCTGGGCGTCTTCCAAGACTTCAAGTTAACCAATGCAAATGTTAAGATAACCTATTCAATTAGCACTGTTCAGTTTTATTTTGAATATCATGAAAACTTGGTTGGGTTTCTGTCACTCAGGGCCTGAGGATCCTATCCCATCCTTTGGTCATTATTTATTTTTAATCTTAGAAGGGGGGATAGCCAAAGACTGTTTATAGCAGGATTAATTGTTCTCTTTCCTGAGATTTTCATATTTTGGAAACATCTTTAGGAATGTTTTTTTTATTAAGCATTACAAGACAACTTTGGGAATGCTGATAACAAGAGTCAAAGGATGCCATAAATAAGAACATTTTGTAATGTTCACATTCATTTTAAAGTAATTTAATAAGGTCCAGTTGTGAGTGAAAGAACTATCAGGTTCCATTGATAATTATGACCAAAACTCTTAGGAAAGTAACTTTTGCTACATGGGATTCTGATGTTCCTCACAGCAGCTGATGGTTGTCTTGGTTTTCAAATCAAAATAACAAAATTCTGCAAGATGCAACTAAATTGTGTTACAATTTATTGACTACTTTCCTTGAATGCACAGAAGACTGTTTACTTGGAAAAAAAATTTGAAGGAGCTGAAAGGTCTTCACAGTGTACTTAATAAAAGCACACTGGCTTAACTATCATCATTGCTCCATTTTTATACACTATTCAGTCTCAAAACTCCATTGTGTGCAGCAAAACAAACAATATTGAACAAAAATTAGGAATTCCCCAAAAATTCATGTGCAGAAAAATGTACTTATCTCGAACAGCTCTTCTGATGAGCTTGCTCACATAAATATTACGATACAAACTCCTAGGGGTATGTTTACAAAGCAGCGGTAGCGGCCTCCATGTGATATCGGATGAAGGCCTCTACTGCTGCTTTGTAAACATTCCCCCTAATTTAATGCATTTTGAATTATACGTTTTAGACAACAGAATATGCAAAAAGAAATGCATAAGGGCGTGAAGTCTTTTGCAAGACATTGTGTATATGAGAGAAATTCTTAACAGAAATACAGCTCAGTACATCTTTCTGTATTCATATGCCATGTAGGCTAAGATACAGGGCCAGTGCAAGGATTGGAGATGCCCTAGGCAGGCCCTCCATCCTACTGCCCCCTTGCCCCCATTGCTGCTGTTGTCGCCCCTCTCCGGGGCTGGCAGCAGTGGCAGTGGCTCAGAAACTGCAACACAGCGTGTACCTAAACTCTCCAACGCAGCATCGCAGTTTGTCTTCCACCATCTGCCGCTTCCACCCACAATGCACAAACCGGAGAGGAGTGGTAGTAGTGATAACAGGCATCCCCAGAGGGCTGGCACTCTAGATGACTGCCTAGTTCACCTAATGGTAGCGCTGGCCCTGCTATGATATGCCAAGAACCAGTCAGGAAACGTGGCAGGGAGTTCCAATAGTGCCTTTATTAATCCACAGATCAAGTGTGGGTTTTTAGGCACACTTGATCTGTGAATTAATAAAGGCACTATTGGAACTCCCTGCCACGTTTCCTGACTGGTTTTTGGTTGCCTACGTGGCAGTTTGCTGTTTTTTGGTGGCCTGCTATGATATGCTACTATGCACTTTTTCATAGAAAAAGTTAGAAAGGAAAAGCATTTGCTTTCTAATTAGGGGCAGATACAGAATTCTCCATTTACTTTTTGTTAGTCTGCCCTTTTCCCCCTGCCAATACCTGTAATGAAGCACACCCTCCTGAATCAACCTTCTAGGCAGTTGTTTTTTAGGATTTAGTTTTGAGAGACACTCTTAAAAATCCCTCTCAATTGTAGACAAAATGGAGGTATAAACTTCTATCTCCAGGAACAAGCAGGAATGTAGTCTTCACATATGGGTATTGTCGATACCGACGGAGCCTGCGTGGGAATGCTCCCCAGCATCCAATAGGAAAGCTTTTGGGAGCATCCCACAGCGCCTGCGTACTGCCTTTCTACCTCTCTCACTTCAGTTCTTAGTTTTCCACGGAGCCGACAGGATGTGTACCCTGTCACCGCAGAAAATTTATTCTTATTCTTTTGTTTTTTTTGTGGTCGCGTCTGCCTTCACTCGATGCCTACCGGTACCACCGGTTCTCTTTTCTTCTTTAAAAAACAAACAAACTAGCTTTCTAAAAGATTTTTTTCTTTCAGGGGCCTCTCCCCTTTCGGTGCTAGGTGCCATTTTGGGCATTAGGCCCACTTTTCTTCAAACACGGAGAAGCCAGCTAGTGGTTTCAAGAAATGTTCTAACTGTGGTGGTACTATATCCGTCACCGACACCCATGATTGGTGTCTTAAATGTTTAGGTCCTGAAC
Organism: Ichthyophis bannanicus; assembly: GCA_033557465.1. Taxonomy (NCBI): domain Eukaryota; kingdom Metazoa; phylum Chordata; class Amphibia; order Gymnophiona; family Ichthyophiidae; genus Ichthyophis; species Ichthyophis bannanicus. Next base: position 107,426,819 of record CM066049.1, on the reverse strand, counting down.
ATTGTCCATTGGAGTGTCTCTCCTGCAGAAAGATGACCAAGAGGGGCCTGCAGAATAGAGCTGCAAAACTCGGTACCCTTTTTGCCATGGATACGATGTCAGTTACATCGACGTCTTCCAGAGCTTCATCTTCCTCCCATGGATCTCAAGTAACTATGTTATATGTTATAATAGTTATATGTTATATGTTATAATAGTTTAATAATTTACTGTTTAAACTTTATACTGTTATCTGTACCTAGTTCATCTGTTCTATGTAAAATGACTTGGTATGATACTATCCATACCATATAACATACTGTTCATTGTAAACCGCACTTGATACTTGTGAAAGAGCGGTATAGAAATAATTGTTAAATAAATAAATAAAATAAATAAATAAACTAAACTTAAGTCTTCCAAGACTGGCCGGTCCTCAAAGGGTAGATCTCCTTCTAAGCATCGAGATGCCACTGGCATTGCCCTTGAGGAAAGTTCACCGGCAAAACAGCCCCAGTGGGAGTCTTCGGTCTCCAAAGCATTAACGGGGCTCCAGGATGTTCCAGAGGCTTCCACCTCTGTAGAACTACTGGTGCCATGTTCTGGGGTCGTGGCCACTTCCACCGGTACCGACACCCAGGCATCAGCAGGAGCGATGGATAAGAGAATCCTCGCTATTGAACGCAGTCTAGTGACCCTCTTAGCACGACAGACGGTTCCACAGGTATTGGTACCTATCTCAGGCATTGAAGGGCCGGTACCAAGACACCCCAATACCGACTTCGAGCGGTACCGGTACTGAGCGTTGCACGAACACTGGTCACCGAGATATTTCGAATCTTCCAATTCCGATGATTCTGAATGACTCTACCGGTACTAGAGCGATCCTACCAGAGGATCCAAATCCTTCTCCTCAACGCAGAATGTCTCCTCCAGAAGACATGTCCTTCCAGGATTTCATACGTGATTTAGACAAAGGTCTTTCAATCACGGTGATTCTAGAAAAGGAACCTAGGGCAGAAGAATTAAGAATTCTACAATATCCCATGGCTCCTAAGGAAGCAGCTACGCTTCCCATTCACAAGATCTTACATGATCTTATGTTAAGGATGTGGGGAAACTCCTTTAACGGTGTCTCCACATTCCTGACACCTCGATACCATGTACCGAGTGCCAAGCTGTCCTGGCTTTCAAAAGACTCAGTTACCACACCATTCAGTGGTAGCGGAATCGGCCATGCGTAGAATTAAGAGTGCTAAAACACATTCTTCTAATCCTCCAGGTCGGGAATTGAGAACACTCAATGCCTTTGGGCGTCAATACTTCCAATCCTCCATGTTATCAGCCAAGATCATTTCCTACATTCTTTATATGGGTATGTTCCTGGAAGAAGTTGCATGTGACTTAGAGCTCATGAGCCCTAATATGTCTGAGGACAAAAGGGAAGTTTTCCTTACTCTGGTCAAGCACGCCCAGAATGTCTCTAAATTCATGAACCGTGCAACCTTTGATTGCTTTGAATGCATAAGCAGAACCTCTGCTATTTCCATAGGTGCACGCTGTATTGCCTGGCTTCAGGTATCAGACTTAGAGCAGTGGGTGCAAGACAAGCTGGGAAACATTCCTCGTACAGGAGAAAATCTCTTTGGCAGGGACTGGGAGGAAAAGGCTAATCAGCTTGAATCTGAAAATACTACCTTGAACAGACTATTAAAGTCTACAGCCAACCCAGCAAAGAAAAAGTCATTCAAGAAACCCTTTTTCAACAAGAAAAAGAGGTTTTACCAATCATACCCCCATTTGGGCCACTGTCCAGTTCATGTTCCCCAAAAGGGGCAACAACAGAACAGACAGCAAGCAAAGTAAGCTGCAAGCTCAAAGAGCTCAACCGGCCCAGCAAACTCAGCCTCCTCAGCGGCTTTGACTCTTACCTAGAGAACTTAGTCATTCTGCCCCTGAAAGGACCAGAACCCTTAACCATTCCAAGCAGGTTATGGAGTGGAGGAGTGGCCTAGTGGTTGGGGCAAGGTACTTCAGGCCGGAAGGTCGGGGGTTCAAATCCCACTAGAGGACAGCAACCTTGGGCCGGAAGGACTGGGATTTCTAGTCCCACAGGTGCTCCTTGTGGTCTTGGGCAAGCCACTTAACTCTCCATTCCTTATCGTCTCTCCGGGCCAGTCCAGGGTACGTTAGGGTTGTCAGTCCCCTTCAGCAGCTGAGGACTGAAAAACTCCAAGTTCTGCTGACAGGCTAAGCCACTCCCCCTGGTGACAGCTCCCCAGTCTTTCAGTCCTCAGCAGCTGAATTGGACGCATAGCTGACTACCTCCCTGGTTGAAGACAGTAGTTTTTTGTTGTTTTCGTTGAAAATTGTAGCAGATTGGCTCTAGCAGGGCTGCTTTATTTTCCAGTGCTCTGATTAAAGTCTTTAAAAAAAAAAAAAAAAAAAAAAAGACCAAAAGGTGGACGTCCCGAGGCTGACGCGTTCAGAGCGGCAGTAGAAAGCAGGGCCTGTTTTCTTAGGGACTTGGTGTCTACCATACCGGAGGATTGGTTCTGGGAGCCCCAGTTGACCATTCCTCTATCTGGGTCAGTCGTGATTTTCGGCTCCCGCTAGCAGCGGGCGGTCCGGAACACGTGCTTCAGCGGCTCCTGTCAGGTGGGTGCTTTATTTTCTTCCCGCGGCTTGGCCGCAGCGTCGGGGAGTGTGTTTACAGACAGGCGGTGCTCAGCGTTTCAGCGGCAGGCAGCACGTTGGTTTTTTTCGGTGGCTCAGAGCCGTTTTGACTTTGCGGTGCCTTGCTTCGGCCCGGGCTTTGCCGGGAGATGGAAGCTAAAACTTCTGGGGAATCAGACAAGGCTCTCCTCTCCTCAGAAAAGGCGGGAGCGGTGGCCATTTTGGCAGAGCAGCCTGTTTCTCCCGCGGGACAACATAAACAGGGAAAGAGAAAAGCCAAGACGCATAGAGATTCGGCGGCTGCGATAAAGACCCCAAAGACCCTGCAGGGTGCTCAGGAGGGCTTTTCAGCTTTATTTTCTCCAGAATTCATTTTGCAAATGCATAAGGCTTTTCTTTTAAAAACATCACAGGCCAGCGCTGCTGTGGCCGGTTCTGATGGATTAGCGGCTCCTCTCACTGCAGGGGCTGGTGTGGACCCGGGGGAAGGTTCTTCCCAGTCCCTGTTGAAGACAGAGTCGGGTTTATTTACTGAAGGGGAACAGAGCGGGCAGCCGCAAGACTTAGAGGACGGAGAAGTTCTCTCAGAAGCCTGCTTAGACCCTTGGCTGATGGAGCTGGAGGAGCGTGAGTTAGCACCTGGCGAAGATCCTAATCTTTTTCGGGTTTTTCGCAAGGAAGAGCTGGGAGCGCTTATTGCGCAGTCTTTGGCGGCTCTTAATATTGCTATGCCCACAGTATCTCAGGAGCCCTTGGAAGATCCGTTGTTACAGGGCTTTAAGACAGAGCAACGCTGTTTCCCCGTACATCGCGTCATTAAGCAAATGATTGACTCTGAGTGGGAGTACCCTGAGGCTACGCTACGGGGTAGTCGGGCCTTAGGTCGCCTGTACCCGGTTCCTCAGGAGGACAGGGAGTTGTTGAAAATGCCCCAGGTGGAAGCCTTAGTGTCTGCGGTGACGAAGAAGACCACGATTCCTGTGGAAGGCAGAGCGGCCCTTAAAGATCTACAGGACCGTAAGCTTGAGGTGCTCTTGAAGCAAGCCTTCGAAGCCACGGCTCTTTCGCTGCAGGCATCTATTTGTGGCGCGTATGTCTCCAGGGCTTCCATCCGTTGGCTACAAAGCGAGGTCCCGACGGATTCGGGGGTGAGTCCTCCCGCAGAGGGGGCTAAATTGGAGTCCGCGGCGGCTTACTTGGCAGATGCCTTCTATGATTTAGTTAGAATTGCCGCTAAGTCCATGGCCTCGCTGATAGCGGCCAGGCGTTTTCTTTGGTTGCGAAACTGGGCGGCTGACGCCTCGTCTAAATCTCGCCTAAGTAAGCTCCCCTATAAGGGTAAGCTTCTATTTGGGGAGGCCTTGGAGAAGATTGTCAAGGATCTCGGTGACTCCAAAGGTGGTCGGTTACCGGAAGATCGGCCGAAGGTTTCTAAGGCGGGAGTGATGCAGCGGGGATCCGGTAGAGATTCTCGGAGATTCCGGGGTGCTCGGTTTGCTCCCTATCCTCGGGGCCATTTCACTTCTCGTGGTCCGTCCTTTCGCGGTGCCAGAGGTTTTGGTAGAGGCTATTTCTCGGCCCAGCAGTCCTCCGCTAAGAAGCCACAATGAAGGTCGGCTGGTCCAGCCGGAGATCCCTGTAGGCGGTCGCCTGCGGGGTTTTCTTTCCGCCTGGACCGCCATAATGACAGACAAGTGGGTACTGGACATTATTCGAGATGGCTACGTGCTGGAGTTCGCTTGCCCATTACAAGAAGCCTTCATGATGTCCCCTTGTGGTCGGGGACCCAAAGCAAAGGCCATTGCCGAGACGTTAGAGCGCTTGTTGTTCCTACAGGCCGTAGTTCCCGTTCCTCCCGCCCAGTGCAGGTTCGGTCGATACTCGATTTATTTCGTAGTCCCCAAGAAAGAGGGCTCCTTTCGGCCAATTCTCGACCTCAAGCACATGAATCGAGCATTGCGGGTGCCCCATTTTCAGATGGAGACGCTGCGCGTCATTCAGGCGGTCCGCCCCGGGGAGTTTCTCTCGGCAGTAGATCTCACGGAAGCTTATCTGCACATTCCGATTCAAGAGGCGCATCGGGGGTTTTTGCGCTTTGTGGTTCCCATGGGTCATTTCCAGTTCCGAGCCTTACCTTTCGGTCTGGCGACGGCGCCGCGCACCTTCACGAAGGTCATGGTGTTGGTGGCGGCGGCTCTGAGGAAAGAGGGAATCAGAGTGCATCCGTACCTGGACGACTGGTTGATCCGAGCGGATTCGTTGCCAGACTCGGTCGCGGTGACTACTCGGGAAGTCCAGCTCTTGGAGCAGCTCGGTTGGGTTATCAACCAAGCAAAGAGCCAGTTGTCTCCGGTGCAACAGTTGACTTACCTAGGGGCCTTTTTCGACACAGAACGGGGATCGGTCTCCCTGCCCGAAAGCAGGATAGTAAAGTTGGTAGGACAGATTCGCGCGTTCTTCCGGCTCCGGGCGCCGTCAGCATGGGCCTACTTGCAGCTTTTGGGTTCCATGGCGGCGGCCCTAGACCTGGTGCCATGGGCAAGGGCGCATATGAGACTGCTTCAGCAAGCGTTGCTCTCCAGGTGGTCTCCGCAAAATCATCCTCTTTCGCAGCGGTTGGTCTGTCCGGAGGGGGTACGCCACAGTCTCCTTTGGTGGCTGGAGGTCCATCATCTTTGAGCGGGGGTTCCCTTGAGGGAGCCACACTGGGTGCTGGTGACCACAGACGCGAGTCTCTCCGGCTGGGGAGCACACTGTCAGTCTCAAGTAGCACAGGGCGTCTGGTCTCCGGACGAGAGCTTGTGGTCGATCAATCGTTTAGAGCTCCGAGCGGTGCGCCTTGCACTGCTGCATTTCCAAAACTTGTTCGAGGGAACAGCGGTTCGAGTGTTCTCCGACAATGTGACGACGGTTTCGTATATCAATCGCCAAGGCGGCACAGGCAGTGTGCTCTTATTGGAGGAGAGTCAGGAGTTGATGCTATGGGCAGAGACACATCTTGTCGCCTTGTCAGCGGCGCACGTAGCAGGCAAGGACAATGTGCAGGCCGATTACCTCAGCCGCAACGTTCTCGATCCCGGGGAGTGGGAACTGAACGCTGCAGTGTTTCACGACATCACAATGCGCTGGGGGCAGCCGGTTGTGGATCTGATGGCGACTTGCGGCAATGCAAAAGCGTTGCGGTTTTTCAGCAGACGCAGGGAGCACATGTCTGAGGGCTTGGATGCCTTGGTGCAACCTTGGCCGTCGGACGCCCTTCTCTATGTGTTCCCTCCGTGGCCAATGCTCGGTCGGGTCATCCAGCGTATCTCGAGTCACGGAGGGCCGGTGATTCTCATTGCTCCGGATTGGCCTCACCGTCCTTGGTATGCGGATCTGATTCGGTTGTTGATAGATGCTCCCTGGCGTCTGCCCGATCGTCCCAACCTCTTGAGCCAGGGGCCCGTGTTGATGCGGCAGGTGGATCGCTTCTTGCTTACGGCTTGGCTCTTGAGAGGGACCGCTTGAGGTGTAAGGGCTACTCAGACTCGGTGGTTTCCACGTTGTTACAGTCTAAGAAATGTTCGACTTCCTTGACCTACGCGCGGGTTTGGAGAGTTTTTGAAACTTGGTGCGGACAGCGTAGCATTAGCCCTAGGGAGGCTACCTTACCGCAACTCTTGTTGTTTCTTCAACACGGTCTAGAAAAAGGATTGGCTCTTAACACTCTCAAGGTGCACCTGGCAGCCTTATCTTGTTTTTGGGGTGCGGTGCAACAGCATAGGCTCTCGACTCATGTGGATGTGCTGCGTTTTTTTGGAGCGGCCAAGATTATTCGCCCTCCGGTTCGTTCTGTGGTGCCTCCTTGGGATTTGAACTTGGTTCTGGAGTCTTTAACGCGCTCTCCCTTTGAAGTAGGTTCCTCGAGTGGTTTACGGGAACTTTCCTGGAAGACAGCGTTCTTGGTGGCGTTGTGTTCTGCTAGGAGGATTTCGGATTTGCAGGCTCTCTCTTGCAGGGAACCTTACCTTCAATTTTTGCCGGAGAAAGTGTTGCTGCGGCCGGTGCCTTCGTTTCTGCCTAAAGTAGTCTCGACTTTTCATGTTAATCAGTCTGTGGCTTTACCGGTTTTTCCGCATCATTCCGGTTCACGGGTAAATCGCACGCTAAGGAAATTGGATTTGGCGCGTGTATTGAAAAAGTATCTTGCGGCTACTGAGTCTTTTCGTAAATCAGATCGCTTATTTGTCTTATTTGCAGGGCCGCGGAAGGGTAACGCGGTGTCGAAGGCTTCCATTGCCAGATGGGTAAAACAGGCCATATCAGCGGCTTATGAATCTGGCGGACGGACACCGCCAGTGGGGCTTAGGGCGCACTCTACTCGGGCTCAGGCTACGTCTTGGGCTGAGTACGCCTTAGTTCCGCCAGTGGATATCTGTAGAGCTGCGACTTGGTCTTCCCTGCATACTTTTGCGAAGGACTATCGGTTAGATGTGCTCGCAAGGCAGGATGCCAAAGTAGGGGCTTCAGCGATTGTCGCAGGACTTGAGGGTCCCTCCCAGCTTTAGGTACTGCTTTGGTACTGCCCTAACGTACCCTGGACTGGCCCGGAGAGATGATAAGGAAGGAGAAATTAGGTCTTACCTGCTAATTGTCTTTCCTTGAGTTCTCTCCGGGCCAGTCCAGGGCCCACCCAGTATTCGCCTCAGTATGTTTTGTTTTCTTTTCCGGGAGTTCAATTTCTCTGGGGGGTGCGAAGTAATTTCCTCCATAACAATTCTCTCAGAGGACATGGTTTTCTTTTTGGGGGCTCCCGCCTGTTCCTTCGAACTGTTTTCTTCTAGGCTTCTTGTACATCTAAAAAAAAAAAAAAAAGACATTTCGAACCATTGGGATTTCTGCACCTCAGGGTGCATGACCAGTTTGGAGCAGGTCTGTCTCTTTTTACATACCACGTCCGTCACTGGGAAATATAGCAGATATTCAGTATTCTTTAGTTTTTCTTTTGTTTACGACTAGGCCAGTTGAGCTGCTTTGTCAGAAGGAGACTGGGGAGTGGCTTAGCCTGTCAGCAGAACTTGGAGTTTTTCAGTCCTCAGCTGCTGAAGGGGATTGACAACCCTAACGTACCCTGGACTGGCCCGGAGAGAACTCAAGGAAAGACAATTAGCAGGTAAGACCTAATTTCTCCTAGCTCATGTTCCCTGTAAAATAGTTATCTCCAAGTTATAATGCCCTGTTCAATGTAATTTCAGTTTGTTCAATGTAAACCGCACTGATGCAGAATAGTGCGGTATATAAGAGAATGTAAATAAATAAAAATAAATAAATTTTGCCAAAAGACGGCAACAAATGACATCAGAAAACTGGACTCTGTCCATTGTATGACTGGGGTACAAGCTTCACTTTCTCAACATACCCCCGCCTACAATAATCAAACAGTTCAATTCTCAGGTCCCCGCCACCGTCCTTTTGTGGCAGGATGTCACATCACTTCTCGCTCAAGGAGCAATAGAAGAAGTACCCATATCCCAACAGGGTATGGGATTCTACTCCCCCTATTTTCTTATTCCAGAGAAAACAGGGGGACACAGACCTATAGTGGACCTCAGAGAATTAAACAAATATCTGTTCCGAGAAAAGTTCAAAATGATCTCCCTCGGAACACTCCTACCATACCTTCAGAGTCAGGACTGGCTATGTTCTCTAGATCTAAGAGATGTGTACACGCATATTCTCATCCATTCAAATCACAGGAAGTTCCTTCGATTCCTGGTCCACGGAAGATACTTCCAGTACAGAGTTATTCCTTTTGGTCTGGCTTCTGCCCCAAGAGTCTTCACAAAATGCATGGCAGTGGTAGCAGCATTTCTGAGAACTCTAGGAATATTCGTCTTCCCTTACTTAGATGATTAGCTCATTTGAGCATCAACAGCTCCAGAGGCCAGCTTCACTCTTTCTCGAACAATGAGAATCCTTCAATACTTGGGATTGGTCATAAACCTCCCAAAATCTCATCTCACCCCCTCTCAATCTCTTGAGTTCTTAGGGGCTCATCTAGACACACGGCAGTCAAAAGCTTTCCTGCCACTGCCGCACTGTCTACGTATAATACAGCTGGCATCCCAAGCAGCCATGAGCATTTTCCTGACTGCTCGGGAGATGCTTCAGCTTCTGGGGCATATGGCAACCACTGTCCATGTGGTTCCCTATCCTCGCCTTTATATGCGAGCAGCCCGGTGGACCCTATCCTCTCAGTGGACACAGGCCTCGGGTCGGCTAATCAACAAAATCAGAAACTCCACACGTCTAATTTTGTCCCTGCAATGGTGGCAATCACTGGAAAACCTCCTTGTAGGCTCTTCTTTCCAGCAGCCTCTGTGCCAAGCCACCCTAACAGATGGGTCCAAGTTGGGTTGAGGGGCCCACTTGCACAGTCTCTCAACTCGGGGTCTCTGGACCCCACAGGAGGCTTCTCTTCATATAAACCTCCTAGAGCTGAGAGCCATTTTCAGTGCTATTCGAGTATTTCAGGCCCATCTCAGCCACAAGACAGTTCTGGTCCAAACCGACAATCAGGTAGCTATGTTCTATCTGAACAAGCAAGGCGGAACGGGCTCTCTTTCACTATGCAACAAAGCTTTGCGACTATGGGCCCTCGCCAGAGAGCTTCAAATTCACCTTCTTGCGGTATACCTTCCAGGCATTCAAAATTCATGGGCAGACAAACTCAGTCGAATACTGCTGCCACACGAGTGGTCTCTCCACTCAGATCACCTTGCTCGAGTGTTTCAAATCTGGAGAACACTAGATATAGACCTCTTTGCAAGTCCACAGAATGCCAAACTTCCATGATTCTGTTCCAGAATCCCGGCTCACAACTGTCAGGCAAGGGATGCCTTCCTACTCCACTGGGGTCAGGACTCCCTGTTTGCCTTCCCATCCATTCCCCTCATTCCCAAAACGTTATTCAAACTTCAGAGAGATAGAGGTCGTATGATACTTATCGCTCCACATTGGCCACGGCAAACGTGGTATCCTCTGCATCTGCATCTCTCTCAAACCACTTCTCTGGAGTTGGGAAATGCTCCAGATCTCCTTTCCCAGGAGAACGGATCCTTACTGCACCCGAATTCCCAGTCCCTGCATCTCGGGGCCTGGTTACTGAAAGCCTAGATTTCTTAGATATCAACCTCTCTCAGCAGGTAAAAGATATCCTTCTGGCTTCCAGAAAACCTTCCACGAGTCGTTCCTATGCTTTTAAGTGTAAAAGATTCTCTGTCTGGTGTTCACAAAAGGGACTTAACCCCCTTTTGGTACCTGTGGAGTCGCTACTGGAGTATCTCCTCCAACTATCCCCTTCTGTTCTTAAGACCAATTCAGTGAGAGTCCATCTGGGTGCTATTGCTGCTTTTCACAAACCTTTTGATGGACAACCTATTTCCTCTCATCCACTTGTGTCAAGGTTCATGAGAGGCCTACTCTTAACAAAACCTCCCATTAAACCACCACCGCTGGCATGGGATCTAAATCTTGTTCTCGGGCAGCTCATGAAACCGCCTTTTGAACCCTTAGCCACTACAATCCTAAAGTTTCTTTCATGGAAAGTCATTTTCCTAATTGCTATCACTTCTGCAAGATGCATTAGTGAACTGCAGGCTTTAGTGGCTGACCCGCCTTATACGAGGTTCCAGCATGATAAAGTAGCCTCAGGACTCACCCTCACTTTATGCCAAAGGTGGTTTTGCCTTTTCATCTAAACCAGTTGGTTTATCTTCCTATATTCTTCCCTAGGCCTCATGCCTCCAGTGCAGAAAGGAATCTTCACACTTTGGATTGTAAAAGGGCCTTAGCCTTTTATCTTCAAAGAACTAAGCAACATAGAAAATCTTCTCAGCTTTTTGTTACTTTTGACTCTAGTAATTTGGGACTTCCATTTTCCAAAAGAACTTTATCTAAATGGATTACAGATTGCATATCCTTTACATATGAGAGTAAAGGACTTTCTCTTGAGGGCCATGTCACAGCTCACAGTGTGAGAGCCATGGCAGCCTCGATGGCTAATCTTCATTCTGTGTCTTTTGACGACATCTGTAGAGCAGCTACTTGGGCTTCGGTGCATACCTTCACAGCCCACTACTGCTTAGACAAGGACTCCCGTTGGGATGCCTCGTTTGGCCACGCTGTTCTTCAGCATCTCTTTCATACTTAATACAACTCCTACCCGCCGGTCCCGAGTTTGATGCCAGAGGTCCATGGGAGGAAGCATGACCCATCTCACCTGGGTTCACAGCTTGCTGGGGTCATTCCCTTGGCATCTATAAGCTAGGGAATCCCCATATGTGAAGACTACATTCCTGCTTGTTCCTGGAGATAGCGTAGTTACTCACCTGTAACAGGTGATGTCCGGGAACAGCAGGAATTTAGTCTTCACAACCCACCCACCTCCCCTAGGAGTTGTATCTCTCTATCTCTCTCTCTTTCTCTCTTTCCCTCTCTCTTTTGTCTCAGCTATAAACTCAACTGGAGAGGGACAGTTGGGAAAGGCAGGAAGGCAGCATGCAGGCACTGTGGGATGCTCCCAAAAGCTTTCCTATTGGACGCTGGGGAGCGTTCCCGCGCAGGCTCCGTCGGTACCGACAATACCCATATGTGAAGACTAAATTCCTGCTGTTCCTGGAGATCACCTGTTACAGGTGAGTAACTACACTTTCTCTCTGCTTGTTGATGTGGTACAAGACTTCTTGGTATTCATCTCATATGAGACAGGTTAAAATGCTGCTCATAATTTGGGCATTGAGAAATTTTTGGGGAATTGATTTGTTCTGTCCCTTCAAAAATTACTTAAGTAATCTAATATTAAAACGAGGAATGTTGAATTTCTGGTCAAATTCAGACTAAAACAGAACGATTTGATTCCCCTAGATTGACCTAAAATCCCCTACTTCAAATGTGGGGAGAATTCCATGCAAACTAGTATTCCCATCTCTAGTTCATCCTATTCCTGCTTATGAGCAAACATTTTTTAAATGAAATGTCAAACCCTGGAAATTGATGCATGTAAGCTTGTTGTGATGAACTACAGAGCAAGAAGGCATTGTGAGAACTTTGAAATCATGAAGAGTTTCTGCTTTGACTATACAAAGAACAAGACTGAACACATTTATTGTTTGTGTAAACGTCTTCCAGATAGAAGAACTATATGAAACTTACTGCATCCACTGGAGGCTGCGAGATGGAGCCTGCAATATGAAACATGCCTTTTCCTTGTCCCCCACCACAAAAGCATCACGGGAGAGTTTAATTGAGCTCTATAGGAATTTCCAAGAGTGTACTGAGGTATGAAGAAGTTCTTACAGCATCTTAGTGATTATTACGAGCAGTTATTTTAACAATGTCTAGTTTCTGGACCAGAATTTAAAGATGCCTTAAACGAATTTCATTTGCTGTTCTGAAATATTTACCTAATGTTATAATGAATATTAAAAGTCCAGAAAATCTGTCATTGCAGTAGGATCTTATTTAATAGGGAGGAATGGCTCAGTGGTTGGGACAGGTTACCTCAGGCCGGAAGGCCGGGGGTTCAATTCCCGCATGGGGACAAACAACCTCAGGCCGGAGGGACTGGGGTCTCTAGTCCCATGGCCACTCCTTGTGGCCTTGGGCAAGCCACTTAACCTTCCATTGCCTCAGGTACACTTAAATTGTGAGCCCTTCGGGGACAAGGGAATAAAAAGTACCTGTTAGTATACTTGTAAACCGCACTGATTCTAAAGAGCGCGGTATAAAAAACAAAAATAATAAATAAATAAATAAAATAGTTTCCCAATCCATAGGCAGAAAGAGGCTGAATTACTATGTCTGAAACTAGTGAGCAGTATTGCTGCCAGTCATGAAGCCTTCAGCCCTACCTATTGTCCATTTGTGCAACTTTCTAAAACATTTATAATTACATTACCTTAAATTGTAAAAATTCCAGCAAAAGTGAGAGGACAATAATCTCAGAGTGCCCTCCTTTTTCTTTTGAGCTAAATGAGTGTAAGATGTACTAACTTTATGTTCACCTGGCAGTCTTGTCCTGCTTCTTTGTGTTTCCAGCTTGATTAGAACCAGGGCTGGATTTGGCGGCATGAACTTTCATTTGCAACTACTTGGGAATTCTATTTAGTTCAGACATTACAGAGACTATGTACAGCTGGAGCCATGTACCTTAAAGGATCTTGCTATCATAGAGCCTAAGTAAGACTATTAGGTGTCATTATTGTACGATGACCTACTCCTCCTTAATGACCGTGAATGGTCCCTCTGTATTAACTGAACACAAGAGTGGAAGTCCCAAGCTAGGAATCAAACCTAAGTCCTTCTACATGGCAGTATGCAGCACTGCTACTGATTTTTTTTTTTTTTGTGAATATTTAGGAAAGATGACAAACTGGACAGTAGCTATAACTGAAGCCTTGAATGATTGATATGTCTGCTAAAAAGTTTAAAATTTATACTGATTCAGCCCCTTTTTGGAAGTAATTTTATAAGGGCATTGACATGCAGATGTGGCAGTTCACACACATTAATGACCTCTTATAAAATCTTGACTAGCATAAAAGTATTTGCTTTGACATGAAGGTGCCTACTTTGCTAGTAGGCATTGCTAAGAACAGGGTTTGGGTGCAACATGGGTGGAGTTAGTAAGTACATATGTTGATCATAGTCTCTCAAATTTACTGTTCATACTCGGTGTATTACTTGCATCGTGCCAAAGAGAGCTTCCTTTTGGAATTCATAAGATGTAACATGTATAGACAATTTATCAAGATGCGCTTAGAAACTCCTCTAAATCAAGTCTGTGGCACCCAACACAATTTGAAATATCTATTTATCTTTCTGTCACATTTTCTTAGTCTCTGACTGCACATATTGGTATATGAGAATCTTCTCTCTCAACATGATTCACAGAATAGTCCCTTGAAACTGATATCTGTATAGTCATTGCCATTCTTGGTTTTTCTCCTTTACTTCTGTGTTTGGCTTCCTTGCATCCAGCATTTTATTGGTTAGAATGGGAGTATGCCAGGTGATCATAACCCCTTCATTTTCCATAATTCTCTTAGGGTCATGATCCCAGTGCTTTTCCAGTACAGCGATGGTATAGTGTTTACAGTGTGTCCAGTGGATGAGACGTGCCATTTTATAGTGCCTTTCAGCAATTCAAACATGAGAAGACTCAAATCTCCATATATATATATATATCTCAAGGTCTTCCCCAATGCTTTTTAAATGTGTTTTCAAAAACAACAGACCATCAGCAGGAAGGGAAAAAGACCTCCGTGACAATTCAATATGCCTTTATGGGCTTTTAATGCCACATAACATCACTTGTCAAAAAAACCTTCCTATTACATACGGTATATATATATATATTTTTTAAGTTATTTTTTATTTTTAATGTTCAAATTGTTGCATGTGCTTTTTTTCTATTTTTTACCATCCTTCAGTTATATAGTAACATAGTATATGACGGCAACTAAAGACCAGTATGGTCCATATAGTCTGCTCAGTAAGGTGGCTAGAGTAGATGTACCTGTCCCTCTGTGCAGGTCATCCCCCTCTATGCCTTTGTTTAGGGTTGTACCCGCTGCTCCGTGTAAGTCACCCCTCTCTATTTGTTGAGGTATAAAAAATAGTTGTTTGTTTTGATTTTATACTCTTGCTATTGTGAGACCATGCCGGTCCTAGGCGGTTGCCTAGACCCGGGATAGCCTGGAGTTGTGATAAATAAAGGACACTGTAGTCGTGATCCAAATGAAATTAAAGTTGGGTTTTATTCCCCTTCCCTTGAGGATGTCGTAGAATAAGGGACAACATAAAGAACGGTTGTTTTCACCAGGGTAAAGGATGTTTAACCAATAATAATCATGCTTCTTTCCAGCAATAAAGTCCAACACTTTTCAATGTGCAAAATACAGTTTCTTTCTTGCTCTTTCCATTTAACAAAGGCTCTCTATATCATCAGTCACGCATACAGCACGTTCCATGGGTTCAAGGATATTTTCTGAACTATTGCTCTCCCATTGCATAGGGCTAAGGCCTGTCCCTATATAAGGACACTGAGCCCCTATGAAGCTGCTCTCTGTGTCTTGCTCTGGGGAAACCTCAGTTGCCACCAGTGGGAGCGGCTTTTGTATGTCCCAGATATCAGGAGCTGTGCTGGGGATTTCTTCCCACAGCTTGGGCAAATAAGAGTTCCCTTGCTGGTTATAAGCCTGGCTTCTATCCCGGAGACTCCCTTTTCTCCCCTTAGCAAAAACAGGGTACTTATCTTTTCTTTTGGAGAAGATGATCTCAAACCCCTCTGCTTCCAGCCAAGGCTTTCTTTCTGCTCTGCAGCCTGCTCTTCTGTGGGAACCCTGGTTACGATGTCTGGCTGAGGGAAACTCACTTCCTGCTTCCCATGTGCTTCTTTGGTCGTGACCTCTGCCTTCTGTTAACTGGACAGTTTGCCTTGGTGTGAGGACCCCTCTGGCTGGGAAGACCTTGCTGCAGTTTTGCTTATCCCACCTGGGTTGGCCAGCCTGTCTTTCTCCAGCCCTGGTTCTCCAAGGTAACGTGTCTTCCTGCAATTGCTTGGGATTTCTACTCTCACCTTCTCTCCAAGCCTGCCTGAAACAGCAGTCAGAGTTCCTTTGGTCTCTGCCTTCCTCCTGGCCTTCAAGCTCCGGCTCCAGCCCTAATCCAGGCTCCAGCTTCCACTGCCAATGCTCATTCTGCTGCTTCCAACTCTCTTCCTCCTCCTTGTTCTCCTTGTTGTCCCTCTGTGAGATTTCCCACCTGCTTTTATCTCTCAGCTCCTCTAACGTGGAACGTGAGTCTGAGTCCAGGTGAGCCTGATTGGCACTCTCAATTCTTACTGCGTCACTACAACCCTGTGGAAAGTTTGTTTTCCTTTTCCCTGCCTCTCTGCACTGTGAATGCTGCAACTGCCCCTGAGGCTGCAAGGTAAGCTCTTCTTCATTTTCATTTCTTAATATTTCAGGGTCTGTGTTTTCTAACTCCTGACAGGTAAGCCCTTCCTTCACATTGTCCTTTAATGTTTCAGGCTTAGTGCTGTCTAGCTCCTGACAAGTAAGCTCTTTCTTTGCATTGTTCTTTAATGTTTCAGGCCTAGTGCTGTCTAGCTCCTGACAAGTAAGCTCTTCCTCTGCACTACCCTTTAATATTCCAGGTTTTGTGCTGTCTACCTCATGACACTATAAAGGGATCCACTGTGTCTGTCCCACGCCATTTTGAATTCCATCATTGTATTTGTCCCAACAACTCCATAGGAAGGGCATTCTAAGCATCCACCACTCTTTCAGTGAAAAAGCATTTCCTGATGTTGCTTTTAAGTTTACCTCCTTGCAGCTTCATTTTATGCCCTCTAGTTTTACAGCTATCCCTTCATAATCTTTATGCAAAAAATTCATATACTGGGATGTTTCCTTTCACCAGTACACATACTGGATTTTCTCACTGTGTGCCAATGTAGTAAAAATTATAGAAAAGCACCTACAATTTGAAGATTAAAAAAGTGGAAGGGAGGCCACCCTGGATGTGATGCTATGTACTGTTTGATAAAGCAAAGCCTAGATTTTGAAGAAGGCTGAGGGTCATTTTTTGGAATGTGTGTGGATTGGGGTCCAGGATTAAGTGCCAGAAGGTCCTTAGGGTACTAGTGCAATAGGAGTTCTATTGCCATATTGCAGAAAACCCATCAGAATGAAAAAGAACACTCAAAACTGAAAAGGGGATGGGTGAGACAAGTGTCTGGGCTCCTGGCAGTGAATAGGAAAAGGGGTGTAGTGATATTGGTGGACAAAGCTGTTTATTTTGATTGCCATCAAGAAGACGATGACCCCATGGGGCGTTATGTAATTGTGGGAATCGAGTTCCAGGGGAATTATATGATTTTGTGTAATCTGTACAGCCTTAATATCATTGATACAAAGTTTTTGTGAATGTGGTCTCAGAGTTGGATCAGCTCCCCGAGGAATGGTTAATAGTGGACAGTAATTTAATGGAATCATGGACCTCATGATGGACAATCCCAGAGAGGAAGGATGGGGTGAGGGGGGTAATTAAGAGCATGCAGCGGTTGACTGAGCATTGCAACCTGGTGGGTGTTTGGTGCTTGCTGTCTCCGCAGGAGAGGGATTATACCCATGTCTCATGGGCACATGGTAGTAGTTTGAGAATAGATTATCTGCTGGTTTCGGCTCCTTTGTTTTCTTTGGTGGAGGAGGCAGTCATTGGTCCATGTGAGATCAGACTACGTGCTGATTTGGGTAGACTTAGAGTAGAGGCGAGGGGGGTGGGGGAGAGTTCCAAAAGGTTTGATGTTTCCTATTGGAGCTCCTACTTGAGGAACGTTGGAATAATTTGCAGATGACCTGGATCTCTTTTGGGAGACAGAAAAAGTGTAATGATTGTGGTGACATCATCACATATGTGGCACAGAGGCAGAAGGCCTTGAGTGCTAGGGTGATTCACCTGGAGAAATAGATGGGGGCAGACAGGAGACTATATGCTCGGTGTCCTACTGGGGGGTAATCAGGCTAGGTTGCTTAAAACCCAGAGAGCCCTGAAGGAAGTATTGTACTAGGAAGCTAAAAATCGCTTCTGTACAATAAATACCAGTTATATCAATATAGTGACAACAGCAGAAAACGTTTCGCCTGCTGTTTAAAGAGGTGTCAGGGCTCCAGATTGTTATAGCCCTAAAAGAAAGACTGGGTGGCTCTACAGAAGACTACTAAGGGTATAGGGGATGTATTTTGGGACTATTACTCTATGCTGGGGAGCAGACCCCTCCTTCAAGGTTTGCAAACTACGTGGCTCGAATGGACCTACCTCATATTTCTGAACAACAAGTGGAACAGCTAGGAGCACCTGTTATGACAGATGATGTTATTCCCTGAATGTTGGCATTTCTGAGGAATCCACTCTATGGCCCCTCACTACCTCTTATCTCTTATCCCTCCCTACATCCCCTCTCGAAACCTGCGCTCCGCTAACAAATTACTTCTTTCAGTGCCTTTTACATGCACTGTGAACTCCCGACTGCGCTCCTTTCACCTTGCTGCACCTTACGCCTGGAACAGCCTACCTGCATTTGTGCGCCAGGCATCCTCCTTGGCCCTCTTCAAATCCATATTGAAGACCCACCTCTTCACTGTTGCATTCAGATCTTGATTCCTTCCTCATCTTACCCTAACCCCCGTCATCAGAAAGGATTAAAGTTTTGCAGGAAACAAAATTTGCTGTAGAATCTCTATGGATTGAAATTCCATGTAAAAAGGGGAAGGCGATGGCAGTGGGGGTGTACTATCGACCACCGGGCCAGAATGAACAAATGGATGATGAAATGCTCAAAGAAATCAAGGAAGCTAACAAACGTTACAGCGCAGTAATAATAATGGGCGATTTCAATTACCCCGGTATCGACTGGGTCAGTGTCACGGCAGGACATGCTAGGGAGATAAAGTTCCTAGATGACATAAATGACTGCTTCTTGGAGCAGCTGGTTCATGAACCGACCAGAGGGGATGCCATATTAGACCTAGTCCTTAGTGGAACACCAGATCTAGTGCAAGAGATAAGGGTGTTGGGACCACTTGGCAATAGTGATCATAGCATGATCGCCTTTGATTTAATTAGTGGAGGAGGGATAGTACGGAAATCCACAGTACTACCTTTTAACTTTCGAAAGGGAGACTATGATAAAATGAGGAAAACAGTTAAGAAAAAACTAAAAGGGGCAGTTGCAAAGGTTAAAGACTTACATCAAGCTTGGGTGTTGTTGAAAAATACTATCTTGGCAGCCCAGACCAGCTGTATTCCACGCTTTAAGAAAAGTGGAAGGAAGTCCAAAAAACTGCCAACATGGTTTAAAGGTGAGGTCAGAGAGGCTGTTGTTGCCAAAAAAGCATCTTTCAGGAAATGGAAAAAAGAGCCAAACGACGAAAACTGGAAACAGCACAAGCACTGGCAAGTCAAATGCAAGACATTGATAAAGCAGGCAAAGGGAGAATTTGGGAAGAAGCTTGCTGTGGAAGCAAAAATGCGAAATAAAGATTTTTTTCAAGTACATTCGTAGCAAAAAACCTGTGAGAGAGTCAGTTGGTCCATTAGATGATAGAGGAGTTAAAGGGGCACTAAGAGGAGACAAGGCGATAGCGGAGAGACTGAATGAATGCTTTGCTTCGGTCTTTACTGAGGAAGATGTAGGGATGTTACCCATGACTGAAGTGGTATTTAAAGGTGCGGAAGAATTGAAGGAAATATCGATACATCGAGAAGATGTATTAGAACTATTAGATAAACTGAAAAGTAGCAAATCACCTGGGCTGGATGGTATACATCCAAGGGTGTTGAAAGAACTGAAATATGAGATTGTAGACCTGCTATTAGTAATCTGTGAACTATCATTAAAATCATCTCTAATACCTGAAGATTGGAGGATTGCCAATGTAACACCAATTTTTAAAAAGGGTTCCAGGGGTGATCCGGGAAACTACAGACCGGTGAGCCTGATGTCACTATCGGGAAAACTGGTATAAACCATCATAAAGAATAAAATTACCCAGCATGTAGATAGTCATGGCCTAATGGGAGACAGCCAACATGGCTTTAGACAAGGAAGATCTTGTCTTACTAATCTGTTGTGTTTTTTTGAAAGTGTGAATAAACAGGTGGATAAAGGTGAGTCGGTTGATATAGTGTATCTGGACTTTCAGAAAGCCTTTGACAAGGTCCCTCATCAGAGACTTTTGGCAAAACTAAAGAGTCATGGGATAGGAGGCAGTGTACTACTGTGGATCAAGAACTGGTTAAAAGATAGAAAGCAGAGGGTTGGGCTAAATGGCCAATTTCCCCAATGGAGAAAGGTGAATAGTGGTGTACCCCAGGGATCTGTGCTGGGTCTGCTGCTTTTTGACATATTCATAAATGACCTGGAAAGTGGAATAACGAGTGAGGTTATCAAATTTGCAGATGACACAAAACTATTTAAAGTTGTTAAAACCCAAGAGGATTGTGGAAAATTGCAAGAGGATCTTGATAAATTAGAAGACTGGGCATCAAAATGGCAGATGAAATTTAATGTGGACAAGTGCAAAGTTATGCCCCTGGGGTAGAACAACCCAAACTATGGTTACACAATGCAAGGTTCCACATTAGGAACCACCACCCAGGAAAAAGATTTAGGCATCATTGTGGATAACATGTTAAAACCCTCGGCCCAGTGTGCAGCAGCGCCCAAGAGAGCAAATAGAATGCTAGGTATCATAAGGAAAGGAATGGAAAATAAAACAAAAGATATTATAATGCCTCTATATCGTTCCATGGTGAGACCGCACCTTGAATATTGTGTGCAATTCTGGTCGCCGTATCTTAAAAAGGATATAGAGTTATTAGAAAGGGTTCAGAGAAGAGCCACCAAAATGGTAAAAGAGATGGAAGGATACTCCTATGAAGAAAGGCTAAAAAGGTTAGGGCTCTTTAACCTGGAAAAGAGACGGCTGAGGGGAGATATGATAGAAGTCTATAAATTAATGAACGGAGTGGAACTGGTAAACGTAGATTGATTGTTTACGTTATCAGAATATAGAAAGACTAGGGGACATGCAATGAAGCTACAGGGTAAACTATTTAAGAATAATAAAAGAAAATATTTTTTCACTCAACGTGTAATCAAATTCTGGAATTTGTTACCGGAGGATGTAGTAAAGGCTGTTAGTGTAGCTGGGTTTAAGAAAGGTTTGGACAAGTTCCTGGAGGAAAGGTCCATAAACCATTATTAAGAAGGGACCCAGGATATCAATGCTTGACCCAGTACAAGCATTGCGGAACCTGTGTCTTTTGGGGAAACTGCTAGGTACGTATGACCTAGATTGGCCACTGTTGGAAACAGGGTACTGGGCTTGATGGACCTTGGTCTGACCCTGTATGGCATATCTTAGGTTCTTATGTTCTTATGTTATGTTCATTTATGACCAAACTACTGACCAAACCATACCTTGCGCAGAACTGACTAATGCTCTATACTGTTCTTATATTTTGTTCTAACTAGATTGTAAGCTCCGATGAGCTTGATTCTGATGGGCAGGGACTGTCTCTTGTATGTTGGCTACCTCTTGTAGGTCAGCTGTGCAGCGCTGCGTGTGTGGCGCTTTACAAGTGTTGAATAGTAGTAGTAGTAGTAGTAGTAGTAGTAGTAGTAGTAAAAGTGGGATTTGAGGCTGCTGCCTCTATCCTTGTTGGGAAGGGCAGCAGCATATTGGTTGATGCTTTCCCAAGATATTGTATGTCTTGCAATCCTGCCAATCAAGCTCTTGAAGGAGAACATTGGGAGGATAGAAAAGGAGTTAGTGAGGTTCATATGGCAGGAGAAGAAGCCTTGGGTGGTCTTTGAGAAATTAAAAGGAGCTGCAGAGGGATAGGAGTGCTTGATACAGCAGTTGTGGCATTTGAGAGATTGGTTAGGTTTCACTTAAGTATTTACCTCTAGGCATCTGGAGAAGAGTCTGGTCTTTCTTAACAGTATGTTAGCTCTATTGTATGCCGATTCAAGAGCTCTGCTAGTCTAGGTATGAGAGAGTGTTAAAACATCCAATTTGGAGGATTTGGCAGTATTTATATGGAAACTGGCTGCTTCCTCCTCAGGTAACATATGGATATGTGGGGAATTTTGGGGGTTCTAGAGATGGCTGCAAGATTATTTAAGTGGACTATTTGGGCAAAAAATGGAATTGAATCTGGGGCTAGTGCTGTTAGATGCTCACTGTTTGAAAATCAAGGGATTGGTGATGAGATTTCTGGTGAGGAAATCTTGATTAGTTAGGAAGCAGTGTATTTTGAAGCACTGAAGGGATGGGGAGCCTCCCTCCTATTGGGAATAGCAAAACTCCATTCACAACTCAATGTTGATGGAAAGGTTGATATTTTAGGGGGTATCTGAGGCGTAGGGACTCCTTTTTTGGCACTTTAGGAGGAGTATATAAATACTGTTACCCTCCCCCCCACAGGCCCGTAATGAGTTGTTGACCCCGTAGGGCCTTGTGCCATGTACAATTTGGGCAGTACTACAAATTTGGGTTGGAAGTGTGTGTGTGTGTGGGTGAGGGGAGTAAGGAGGAATATATTCAGGTGAGCTCACTTTCTTCAGCTTTGATTGGAGTGAAGGGCAAAGGGGTAGGGGTGGGGAGCACCAAGGAACTAAGAAATAATTATGCACGTCTATGTATATGAGTAATCCTTATCAAGTTTTGTTTCTGAATCTATTTATTAGATCTGTTCCAAAGGGTTATCAGGTATTACAGAGATACATTACAATCCAATGAAATTAAACAATTAGAGCTTAGAAAAACAATCATCCTCTTATCAAATTGCTACACATTGTGTATATAATTGGTGTTAGCTAACTCCCACTCGTAAGGTAACATTTCTTATACAGTACCTCTGTAGGATGCCTTTCAGTTCATGGGCCGGCAGGTAGCACTTATCAACTTGGGTGAGATAAAGGAGCATACAGTTAACCAGACTGCCAGCAAGAGTTTTCCTCCTAAGAGTCTGGGTGAGAGAGGAACTTACCTGCAGAGAAGGTTACAGTGAGAGATAAAGAGAGATGTTGCAGGGATGGTCTTGGATCTTCTTGGTCAGCCGCTCGGCTAATCTTCCACCAGAGTCACTATTCTCATTTCACTCCTCTTCTCAAATCACTTCATTGGCTTCTTATCCGTTTCCACATCCAGTTCAAACTTCTGACATATAAGTGCCTTCATTTGACTGTTCCTCACTACCTTTCCTCTCTTATCTCTCCCTACACCCCTCCTCAGGAGCTTCTCTCTTCTGGCAGATTTATTTATTTAACATTTCTTTTATATCGCTTTTCACGGTTAACAAAGCGAACTTATACATGGAGCAGGTGCATAATAATGATGGTACAATACATGACTATAATACAATGAACTGTGGTAACTATTTACAGGAGAGTTTTTAACCATTATGTGTGTGATCAGTACAGAATAACTGTAATAAATAGTATACTGGTTAGTTACTAAGAGGTTTATTTTGGGGATGATGGAGAAATGATGGACTGAGAATGTTCAATGAATTACTGCCAGTGGTGTGGGATGTAGCGAGTAGACAATGGGAGGATTGGTACCAAGTAGCTGGACATAGTGTTCAATGAAAAGGTGGTTTTTTTAGCTTTTTCTTGAATTCTGAGATATCAGCTATTGATCGTATTTCAGGTGGAAGAGCATTCCAGTGTGTAGGAGAGTATATTTTGAAGACTCTCTTGCAGGTAATTTGGGAGCTTCTTCTCTTGTACTTTGGTATAGCGAGGATGTTTTGGTGCAGATGTCTCCTTATTCTAGTATCTGGAATATTCTGGATCAGTGGTTGCAGGCTTTCGGCTGACTGTGAATCACTTTAAATGTCATCATTTATTGCATTATATTTGATGTGTGATTGTACAGGTAGCCAGTGTAGGGCTTTGAGTATTAGTGTGATGTGCTTTTGAAATGGAGTTTGTGTGATCAACTGGGCTGCGGTGTTTTGTGCTAGTTGTAAGGCGTGGATGATGATCTTGGGGAGACTATGCAATATTATGTTGCCATAGTCCAGGTGAGAGGTGATTATGGCCTGGCATACCGTGTGGTAGTATTGGTGGTCTAGTAGAGGGTGAAGGTTCTTTAGCATCTTCATTTTGTGGTAGGATGAGGATAACATTTTCTTGATGTGTGGTAGGTTGAGCCTGTTATCTAGGGTCAGTCCGAGGTATTTGACTTCCTTTTTAACTGGGATGGCAAACTTCTCTATTTTTATCTCTTCTAGTTGGGAGTAGGTGGTATCTCTTGTTATGTTAAGGACCTCTGATTTCTTGTAGTTGATTGTCAGGTTATGATGTTGTAGCCAGTTTGTGGTGGATCTCATGCAAGAGATTATGGGTGAGTAATTTGGTCTTGCAGTTTCGAATGGACCATAGATCATCATGTCATCAGCATAGAGGTGGTAATGTAGGTTATGTTCTTGTATGAGTTTGCATACTGGTTGGATATATATGTTAAATAGAAGGGCTGAGAGTGAGGATCCTTGGGGTATACCTTGTAGTTGTTTAATTGGTCTTGATGTTCTTTTTTCCATCTTGACTTGGCATCGTCTATCTATTAGGTATGAGCGGAACTATGAGACGGGGGTGTCTCTGATTCCAATCTCTATCAGAGTGTTTAAGAGGCTGGTATGACTTAGTGAGTCGATTGCAGTGGATAGATCTATTAAGATAAGGATGAATCCTTGTTTTAGGTTCTCAGTTCCTTTGATTAAGGTGTTGGTTAGGATGGTGAGCAGAGTTTCTGTCCCATGATTTTGTCAAACCCATACTGTTGTGGGTCTAATGGAGTGGTGAGGTCAATGTGGTTTTGTAATTGTAACTGTACAGATTTTTCAATTAGCTTGGCAAGTAAGGAGATGCTGGATATAGGTCGGAAGGACGATGGTGATTTAGGGTCTGCTGTGGTGTTTTTTAGTTGAGCTCTGATCAGTGCAGTTTTTAGAATGGCTGGGATGATATACCCTGTGTGAGAGAGAGGCTTATTCTTTGTAGTGTAGGTGTGAGTTCTTCACTAGACATCTATCCAGAAGGTGGGGCATGGGTCGATTGGGGAAGTGGTGGTGTTTAACTGCTTCAAGATTTGTCTGCATTGATCTTCTGTTATCAAGTGGATAGAGGACAGGTGTTAGGATCATTTGATTTGTTCACGGGTGGGGGATCAATTGTCAGGTTATTCTCTTTAGAGGCGAGTTTCTTCTGTAGATATGATGCATAAGCTTAGGGGTGTAGTATTGTTTCCTGAGTAGTTGGAGAGCATGTGAGGGATTTTACTATGGTGAATAGTTCTCTGGAGTGATTGAGTGGATTTCATGATGGTGTTCGCATGGTATTTCTTTTTGTCTGAGAATTAGGTTATTGTATTCCTTCTGTTGTAATGTGTAGTATTCTAGGTGCAGTGGATTCCTGCTACGCCTCCAGCGTCTTTCCAGTTGTCTTAGCTTATGTTTTGCACATATTATGTTGTTTGAATACCATGGAGTCGTTTTTTGGGGGGCAGTTGCTATTAATGCAATGGTCTCATTTCATTTGTGTATGATATCTGCAAGGTCTGTGAAGCTATTGTCTGTCTAGTTCTAGTAAGAGATTGTTGAGTAAGGCTTAGTAACATAGTAAATGATGGCAGATAAAGACCAGTAGTTTGACACTTCTTCCCTGTCACCACTTATTGAATTCCTTGAACTGACGGGGATTGTAGGTCTGGTGGTGTATACTGCTGTGATTGCACCTTAAATTAACATGCTTTTTTGTTCATTTACACTAGCATCTTACAAAGTCAAGTACCTGTGTACTTGATTTTATAAAATAAACTTGAAATATGATAATGTACATTAATCAGGTGGTAGTTATTAAAATGAACCTCTTTGTGCCCTTTTTCCTCTAAGTGTGAGGATGGCTTTTTGTACACTTGGGTTCTTTTTTGCTTGTTAGTTCTTTCAGGTGTTTGAACCTATCCAGGCTTGTGTTTTTGTAGTTTCTGTGCACTCTCCAGGTATATTGTGTGGTGAAAGACCTAAGATTGGAAGAAGAACAAAGTTCTTCAGCTGCTTATTTTTCCTCCTAAAACCTCCTCTCCCCTTCCTCCTTTCTCAATCTCTAGATAACTCTCTACTCCTCCCTGTTTCCTCAGCTCGCAACCTTGGGTCGTCTTTGACTCATCTCTCTCCTTCTCCATATACATTCATCTGCTAGCTAAGACCTGCCGTTTCTTTCTCTATAACGTCAACAAAATCCGCCCATTCCTGCGCAGTGGTGGTGTGCCAGTCTCTGCGTGGGATATGGTGGTGCCTTTGTGGGCATAGTGTGCGGGGCTCCTGTGCATGTGTATGTGCGCTGCAGAGATAGGGAGGCTCTCTGTGTGGTGCGCAGTGGTGGTGTGCCAGTCTCTGCGTGGGATAAGGGTGGTTTTCTTTCCATCCCTCTGCAGTAAAGGATTGGCACAAGGAGCAATCCATGTATGAGTCTTCGTCATTCACAGCTAGGTCTGGTTCACCTAGTTGCATAGGCTTTACCTCTCCTTCTAGTTCACAGGGTTCAGCTGACTGCCTTCCGTTAGAGCTGAGAGTATCCCTTGCAACTCTGCACTACTCTGTATTAGACAAGCTTTCAAGGCTCATACCTGGGCCTGAGCTTGTAACAGCTTCTCCTCCCTCATGCTCTGGCCACCATTCTCCTATGCTTCCTCGTCCTGTCCTCCAGCTTGTGTTTCTGCTTGGGTCTCTCCCTGAGACTCTCTCTGGGACTCTCCTCCTCTCTCCTGCTTCTTTCTCTATCCTAGACTTAAATCCCCAAGGCTCCAGCCCCACCTCTTCTCCTCTCAGGTGACAGAGATCAGCTTGCTTCCTGGCAGCTGGGTAATTAGGGAACTCAGTGACGTAAGGGTCCTTTACCCTGGGTCTGTATTCTTTTCTCCACTAGGGGAACTCTGAAACCTATCCCATCTGGGAATTTCCTGCTTTCTAGGTGTGATTGGGGTTTTGTTTCTCTGACCTTGCAAAATAGGTCCTTTTATAAGGGTGAATTCCTTTCCTTTATCCCTTTCTCCTCTGTCATGATAAGCTTCCTTATCACAGTATGTGCGCTGCAGAGATGGGGAAGTTCTCTGTGTGGTGCAGTGGTGGTGTGCCAGTCTCTGCGTGGGATGTGGTGGTGAGTGCCTTTGAGGGCATAGTGTGCAGGGCTCCTGCGCATGTGTATGTGCGCTGCAGAGATGGGGAGGCTCTCTGTGTTGTGCAGTGGTGGTGTGCCAGTCTCTGCGTGGGATGTGGTGGTGAGTGCCTTTGTGGGCATAGTGTGCGGGGCTCCTGCACATGTGTATTTGCGCTGCAGAGATGGGGAGGCTGTCTGTGTGGTGCAGTGGTGGTGTGCCAGTCTTGGCGTGGGAGTGCTGGTGAGTGCCTTTGCAGGCATAGTGTGCCTGCATGCGTGGTGTGGGGTGGGGACTTGGTGCTTGTGTGTGTGTTCCAGGGGGAGGGGAATGCACTTTTGGACAACATCTTGCACGCTTCCCTCCCCTTCCAACCCCTCTCCTGCTTGCTTCCCTCTTCTGTTACCCTCCAGACTCTCCCCCTTCACTAACCACCCTAGCACACCCATCCCCTGCTCTTCTGCTACTATTACTAGTATTAGTCATTTATATAGTACTACAAAGCTTACACAGCGCTGTACATAAATATATGTAGAAAGATTGTAAGCTCGATGAGCAGGGACAATCTAAACAAGACAGAAATTACAACAGCTGAGAATAGACATACAAAAACGGAAGGGTAAGGAGACACACGGAGAACAAATAATCAGGATCCAAAAGCAGTCAAATGAATCTGTTTCTCAGCGTCTTTGCGGCACTGCAATGGTGGACATCCTCAGACAACTTCACTAGTCCAAAGTTTCTACACCCGCCTTAACCAATTTGTATCCTCACAACTGATACCTCCAGTCTGGGTTAGGAAGCCCACATGGGCCAGCTCTCCACTCAGAGTGCCTGGTACAATCGTGAAAAAACCTACCATATCAATGTCCTTGAACTGAGAGTGATTCAGAATGCAATCACAGCTTTTGCAGAATATTTTACAAAATTCTGTATTACTGATCAGGACAGACAACCAAGTAGCAATGTTCTATGTCAGCAAACAGGCGATATGGGTTTCCTTTGTCTATGCTGAGCAGCCCAACAGGTGTGGTAACTAACCCTAAAGCTTCACTTACCTTGTAACCACATATCTTCTGAAATAAACTGTATAGCTGACAGATTCAGCTATCAGATACAACCGCACAAATGGTCTCTACATCCCTGTGGCCAATGTCAACCTCAATTTGTTTGTTTTTGTGCTTCACCAGTTCCACCCATCTTGTTATGAAACTCCGCAAGAAGAGACCCTCCACTCCTTGATTGTCACAGAGCCTTGCAGTAACAAGAACTTCTTCCAACTAGCCCAGTTATCCTACAAGCACAAGACTGATAAACCTTCCATTTGGGAAGAGGACCATATCTTCATGAAGAGTAGAATGTATAACTTTCAGTTACATATAAGAAGGTTTCTTAACATAGACTAAGAGCTATGGCTACCTCCTTGGCATAATTGGCCAGTGCTTCCATACAAGATATTTGTTCCGCTGCTATATGGGCTAAACTGCATATTTTCATAAAGCACTACTGCATTGATCAAACAGATGGCAATACTCCTTTTAGCCATGCTGTTCTTCACTCTATACTGTAATATAATCTTCAACTAACCTCCACCTCTGATACCAATGGGTAGTGTATTCAACAAATACAAACTCATTGGCACTACCCTCGGCTTGGGAGTCACCAGCAGTGTGACTGTTATCCACTGACCATGGAGAAAGCAAAGTTGCATACCTGTATTGGATGTTCTCCGTGGACTGCAGGATCCCACAGCCACATTTGCCCACTCAACCTGCCCGAATTTAAGATTTCTGTAGATGGACTGGCTACACTGTGCCTCATGACTAAGTGCAGGAATATCTGCACAGGCTGGTGCTACATTCAAGAACTTTCTAGCTTGGAATCTGGCTACATCATGGATGACGTCACCAATCCATGGAGAACACCTGTTACAGGTGTATTTTATCACCAAAAGCTTTTTCAGTATCTGCCCATTGGAGGTACCTTTTCTGATTTTTTTTTTTTCCCCCTGCCTTTTCGGTTGAAGATAATCTGTGGCTGTGCAGTCCCACGTGTGAAGAGTTGATATCCTGCTTGTATTTGAAGAAAAGAAAGTTACTTACCTGTAGCAGATGTTCTCTGTAGGCAGCAGGATCCAAGTGCTCATATAACGACTACCTCCACAGGAGTTGTCTTCTAAAAGTACTAAGACAGCCTTGAGCAGTGTTGAAATATGGGAAGTGATGTATATGCACAGTGGTATTACACAAAACTTCTAGAAAGTGTCTAAGCCATAAGAAGCTTTTTCTTGCACAGGTTCCATCAGATCTCTTCCAGTTATGAGGATTTAATCCTGCTGTCCATTCCTGGTTATCGCTAAGTAGCAAAAGTTATGTACCTGAAAGGTTGGCCTAACTTTTGCTTCAGAAGGTAACTAGGTATTGGCTGAATATCCCCTCTGCCCGGTTAGCTTCTGTGCTATCTGACCAACCCAGATATTCAATGCCAGTGGTTGGATATGGCCCTGGTATTGACTATCTAGGTCTTTAGTTCAGTGGTGACGGCTAGACATTTTAAGAGTGATAGCCGCCACTGCTGAATATCAAGCCCTTTGCTTTTATCAAAAGATATATACACAGTACTCGTTAAATCATGGGAGAGATGGTGATAAACACTGAAACCATATATAATTACAATAAATTCTTTCTTTGTAATATTTCAGGACATGTGCTTGATGGAGGGAGCACTGGAAGTACACTTAGGGGAATTCCACATTAAGATGAGAGGTAACCATAAATGTGCAGTATGATAAATAATATGCCATATGTCAACAGTGATTCTCTTCATCTTCGTTTCTAATTGTGTCAAGGATTACTTAAGAAGATTAACATGACTGACATAACTGAATTGTCATTGGTGTATAGTTGCAGCATTCTAAACTTGTTTTTTTTAATGAAATGATGGATATTGTTTTTTCCTTTATGATATTAAATGTTCTCACTATTTAAGACTATGGTGGCAAGTCTCATTGCAAACAGTAGATTTTGTCCCTTGATACCAAGGCACTTCACAAGCCACATACACAAGCCTTAAAGTTTAAACTGTGTCTATTCAGTTAGCCTCAGATAATGCTTAGCTACAGTAGACTGAACACACAAAATCCTTCCACCATTTCAGAGATGTGATCAAGGGCAAGCTGTGCCCACCTGCTTTGGACACTGGACCATACAATTAGGGCAGTGGACATGTTGCGCATGCCAGTGAAAGGAAGAGAGACTATCGGCATTGCAGCCTCACAGGCTGAAGATCTGCATTCACGAGGACCAAAGAAAAAGTGCTGGAGACAGCATCTGTGTAGGTCAAAATCAAAAGACAAGAGGTGGAGTTTGTGTCCATTCACCTAGCAGAAAAGAAATTAACCCATCATAAATGGCCATGGGCTAAATAGGGGAGGACTGGAAGTGTGCTGCTTACACAAGCAGGGAAAGGGTAAAGGAGGAGATAGTTTTGAGAAAAAATGCTGAGAACTGTGGTGGTGGTGCTGGTGCTGGGGAGACAGTTTCATACCCCTCCCTCCTTCTCCCCTTTCTCCTTTCCTTTGTCCCATGCTCTGTCCTTAGCAGTTTCCCTTTCAACTGATCAATAGGTTAGGGAACAGAGAGAGTGAGAATAAGCTTGCCAGGGACAAGGGTAAGAGGCGAGAGAGAGCATGCAGCTACTACCTGCCTCTGCTGTCCTCCACTACCACCTTTCCCCCTCCTCTCCTCCAGCGAGACCTTTTGGGACTCTGCTTTCTGGTTCCTTGATTTGTGATGCATGAAATGTTGGCTATCCCTGGCCTAACACATTAATCATGCACAGTACTCATAATAAATTTATTTTTGAGAAAGTCAAAAATATTATTTTTGAAGTTGACAACTGCCACCTTGTATGTAAGTCTGGCTATTCTCATTCCTTGAGCTCAAAATGAGCTGTTGTACCCTGATATTTCAGTTTCAGAGTAGTTTCTTTGTTAATAAACAAAAAAATCAGCAGATCTTATAAATACATTGAACTTGCTATCCTTTCGCTTTCCAACACACAGATCTCTGATGCCAATTTCCTTCATCCATTGTTAGGGAAAACAATCCTTCAATTCCTATCTGCATACCAAGGTTCCTCCTTGT
Source organism: Ichthyophis bannanicus (assembly GCA_033557465.1). Lineage (NCBI taxonomy): Eukaryota > Metazoa > Chordata > Amphibia > Gymnophiona > Ichthyophiidae > Ichthyophis > Ichthyophis bannanicus. The sequence continues at coordinate 107,396,248 of CM066049.1, read as the reverse complement.
TTATATTCTAGCCAGAATTACACAAAACCTCAGGGCTGTACCGAGCCAGAATCATGCTCTGTGTGACCTACACATCAGCCGTGTGCCCCCCTTCTATACCTCTGTCCAGCCACTGCCTGCTCTTGCCCTCCTGCTGCCACCTTCTGTTTTCTCCATGGAGGTGCCGGCAGTGGCTGGATGGGGAGGAGGGAGGTGCATGCCCGATGTGCAAGTCACAGGTGTACTCTGCTCTGCTGCTGCTGAACTTTAAGCAGATCTGATCCCTCTCTGATCGTATGTCACATCAGAGGAGGGAGGGACCAGACCTGCAGAAAGGCTTAGGGGGCACATTTCAGATGCCTGCTGTGGCCCTGCCGCCACTGAGAGAATAAAAAGTGGTGGCGGCAGGGCAAGAGCAGGCAGCCAAAATGCGCCACTAAGCCTTTGTGCCCTATGTGGCTGCACCACTAGCACAGGGCTAGATACGGTAGTGCAAAATCTTAAAAAGTATTTGGGTAATTTTTATAAGGAGCTCCCTAGATTAATTCCAGTATTTGAATCTTTTATGCACATAAGTGGCCTCTTACCAACTGGTATGAAAATACGTGCATCGATGTACCTTAACTGTGGGCATGCACACGGGCAGAGTTTAGACAGAGCATGGCTAATGCAAGCAATTACTCATGCAGATGATAAAATTCTTTACAAGTAGCCACAGTGATTTACTAGTTCTCAGGGCTGGTGTAAGTGATCATGCCTTAATGTATGTGCATACTTTCACTCTTACGCTCTATTACATGTGAATAAAATAGATATAATGTACATATCTGCAAACAAGCTTTAGCTAGGCAGCAGTTTATGACATTTTGCATGCTTTGCTTTATAAAATAGGGGCATACAGGTGCACTGGAACCTAGGCATGGCTGAGAGCAGATGTAATTTGTCACACCTAGATTGGCAACCTGATGCACATGTGTCATAATATTTTCTAACTTACACGCATCAGCAGAAGTCATACCTACACTCTGCCCCTGTGCACACTCCTATGACACTTACGCATGGTGACACTCGCATACGTGCTTACAGAGGTTGCTGTTCTGTAAATACACATGTACATGCCCATTCACACGTGTAAGTCCTACAAAATAGAGACTTTATTTATTTATTTACATTCTCTTATATACCGCGCTATTCTGCATCAGTGCGGTTTACATTGAACATGTTTGTTGCACGTACTTTGTGTGCCGTATATAGAATTGCCTCATGTGTCTTTACTACACACTCATATCCAATGTTCTTTGTTGCTGTGATAGTATCTAATGATATAGTTAACAACTGTGCACTGTTCCCCTACTGGAGTGTACTGTTGCCATTAGAAATGCATTATGTGAGTGTTTTGTCTATGCTGAGAATAGCTGAACATTTATGAGCTGGGCTATGCATGTTTCACGACAGAAACCAGTTTGTCAAATAAAATAAAATTCTCTTTATTTTCAGGGTTGGTGGGTTATGCACGTCTTTGCTCAGGAGACCAGTATGAGGTACCATATAATCCAAAATGAATTCATTAATGTTTCATTTCAATTAATCCTTTGCATCTCATTTGTGGACATTTTCATTTTATGCACCAAACAATTGTGTAATTTACACCAAATTCAATTGCGAGGGATGCCTAATATAAAGGAATTTAGACACAATCTAAAGACAACAGTTTGGGTAGCTTCAATGGATAAAAAGATTCTGATGTTGTTTGAATATCATATTCTACTCTGTATTGTTTAAGAATGTTTGTGTGATAATTGATATTGTTTATGTTTACTGTAACTTTCCAAGAACTATGCATTTTGATATCCAGCCTGAGGTGGTCAGCATTTTTTATAAATACCAAGTACTGCAGGCAAAAGTGAAACCCAATATTCAGCAGAAGTGCCCGAGCAATCGACTACAACCTGTTATATCCTTTTTAAGGTGCGGTCTCCAGACTTGCACAAAATACTCCACATGAGATCGCACCAAAGACTTATACAGAGGCACTATCACCTCTTTTCTTCTGCTGGCCATTCCTCTCCCTATGCACCCAAGCATCCTCCTAGCTTTCGCTGTCGCTTTTTCTATCTGTTTATTCCTCATCGCTGCCACATCAGCTTGCCACATCAGCGAACTGCAGGCTGTGGTGGCAGATCCGCTGTATACCCAGTTCCACCATGACAGGTGTTTCTCCATACCCATCCGCATTTCCTTCCGAAGGTAGTCTCCTCCTTCCATCTAAACCAGTCAGTAATTCTACCAATTTTCTTTCAGAGACCATATGTATCTCGGGCTGAAGCAGCGCTACACACCTTAGACTGCAAGCAAGTACTAGCTTATTACTTGGATAGAACTAAGATTTACAGAAAGTCCTCTGTTATTTATTTCCTTTGATCCTAGTCGCCTTGGGCTGCTGGTAACAAAACCGACCATATGCAGAAGTATAGTGGATTGCATTTCATTTGCTTATGCACAAGCAGGACTCTCACTCAAGGGTCACGTTACTTCTCATAATATGCGGGATCTGGCAACCTCCATAGTCAATGTCTACTTAGTATCCATTGAAGAGATTTGTCAGGCAGCTATCTGCTCCTTCATTCATACTTTTGCTGCACATTGTCTGGACAGGGACTCCTTTCGTTGGGATGCAGTCTTTGGCCAAGTTGTACTACAGCACCTCTTTGGGACTTAAAGTCAACTTCAGCCCTCTGTCTCGGACTTTAAAAGTTAGCAGACTATCATTAGAGGTGGTATAGCCTCCTGGAATTGAGTCCAACAAGCTACATTGTATCCACACTCTTCGGCTCTAAGCTTTACCTCAGGGATCATATTGCTCCCCCCTCCCCCCCATGCCAATCTGGCTACCTGGGAGCTAATGAATCCCATATGTGAAGACTGCATTCCTGCTTGTTCCTGGAGATAGCATAGTCACTCATCTGTAACAGGTGATCTCCGGGAACAGCAGGAATCAGTCTTCAAAACCTGCCTTCCTCCCCTAGGAGTTGTAGGGTTGTGTTTATTTTTTTCTCTTACTCTCAGCTACAAATTCAGCTGAGGAGAGGAGTTGGGAAGGTAGACACAGTGGAGTGCTCCCAAAGACTTTCCTATTGGACGCTGGGGAGCGTTCCCACATGAGCTGTATCGGTACCGACGTCACCCATATGTGAGGACTGATTCCTGCTGTTCCCAGAGATCACCTGTTACAGGTGAGCAACTGTGCTTTACTAGACCTGCGCATTGACCTTATATTGCCCCGTCTCTTGGGCTCTCCTATTGCTCTTATTGATAGTTTTAAATACCTTGGTGTCATTTTGGATCACAAACCTATTTAAATCACAGATTTCTTCAGTTCTTAAATCCATTTTTGTGCATTCTGTCAATTCTGGGGCATTTGCCAAACTCCTCATTTTGATTATTGCAGTGTTATTTATTCTGATCTGCCAGTGTTTGACTCCAGATGTCTTCAATCTGCCTAGAACACGGCAATTCAATTACTTTCCAATGCTCACATATATAACGATTTGACTCTGTTTTTTTTCGACATCCATTGGTTGCCCATCATATTGCATATCCAGTTCAAGATTCTTTGCCTAATTCATAGAGCTCTCTACATTGGTGTCCCTTCTTATCTTTCCTCACTTACCATTCCTCTAATCTTAGTGCATTCTCTGTGTAATGCCCTTGATAGCCATCTGGTTCGTCCCTCAGTTCATTACTCTAGACTTGAAACCACTAGGGACTTGGCAGTTTTCTTTAGAGCACCTGCTCTTTGGAACAGTCTGCCTCGTACTATGAATGAAATCTTCCTACAAGAAATTATGTGCTGATTTAAAATCTCACCTTTTCTCAGTTGCTTCCAATAACTTGACATGACTGCCCTGGCTGATTTTTAGCGTCTGATTCTGATTTTAGTTTAGTTCTTTACTTCATCCTTCTTTTAGTGCTCCCACTTAACTATCCTATATATTGATAGTAGTTCCTTTTCATTGTCTTTTATATTATTTATTTTATTATTCATTTTAAATGATCTGCTTTGCTGTATCAAAGGCAGTATAATCAAGAGAAATAATAAATGATAAACGATAAACAATTCAGCGACACTAATTTAAATAAATACATAAATGAATATTCCTTCATAACTGCTGAATGCCCCGATGCTAACTGTATAGCATCAGGATGTCCGGGGGTGTTTCAGTAGCAATATGACCCCAGCATTGAATATTCGGGTCTAATTTAAACAGCAAAGGCCAGCTGCTTTATTTTGGCTGGCCACCATTGTTTAATATTGGTCTCAAAATGACTTGAAAAAAAACAGCTCTTACAATATATATTCCATTAACTGGTTATTTTAGAAGTATCTCCATGTGTAAATAGTGGCATGTACATGTGCAGATTGGCATATGTATGCCAACGCGTTTTCAGAAAGCTGCTATTTATACGTGGATATCTAGTAACAGGGTTGCTAGGAGTTAGCATCGACTCAATGGCATTTAACCACAACATCCAGACCACATAGAGATTTCAAGAGGGCATGTGGGTAGTGTGGTTTGGTTGTGACTTCAGCAGGCCAAAAATCTTCACATGTATTCTCCATCTTACCAAGAAAATCCATTTATATGCCTAAAAATTTCCATCTTGGGTTTTACAACTGCTTAGGAGCACAAATTTTTAAAACATGCTCATTTTGGTCAGAGCTTTATATGAGGGATTCTCCATAAGCCCTCATTGTTTATCTCCTCCTCTGTAATGAACATTTAAACAACTTACGTTATCAGTGCTTAACTGGAAGCAATTTGCAAAATTGCCCACCTACACATGGAAATGCTGACATTTCCACGTGGAACCCACCGGGTTAGTGACATTCAGTTTTCCCATATATAGATTTGTAAAATGGCTTCTTCCGCTGTATGTGTTATCAAATCCTGCATGCCCTTATATGTGTTTTACAGAAGGTACTATGTTTGGAAGAGGGTTTTATGAAATTCTGGTGGAACTGAGCAGGCCTGAATCTCCCTGTCTCAATTACAATCTCAACAGGCCTTTATTCATAATAGTAGAACTGAAGACATACATTTTTGTTAGACTTAGAAGAAATGCTTGCTTTCACTATATTTAAGCAGTCATGCTGGTATTTCTGGGAATGACAGCTACTGTAAATTTCATTTTTTTGCATTTAAATAAAGAAAACCTAAATGACCAGTGCAATTAGCCTAATGCAGAAAACTGTGCTATCCATAAATTATTTTGCTACTTAAAACTGAGTATTTTGTACAAATATTATAACTAACCGTTACTTTTTTTTAGCCCTTTCCTTCAGCAGACCATTAGGTAATCAGGAAAACATAGCTGGAATGATAAAAATAAAGAAAAATACCTAAAGTGATGTGTAACTGAAAAGTTAGGAAGCAGTCTATAAGAATAATAAAATGAAGAAATAAAATAACTCTGGTCCAGCAGGGTTGGAAACCAACAGTACTGTCTATATATTTATTTCCAGTGCTTCTACTGGACCTTGTCTATTTTTTCTTTTCCTTTAGTGATGAGATAAAGAAATGATGCTTATTTTCTTTTTTAAATGTGTGCAGTTCTGAATTTTACCTTTTTATTTCTTGCAGGTATTGGTGCGACTTGGCCGGCAAAGATGGAGGCTGAAGGGAAAGATCGAAACAGATGACAGCCAGATATGGGATGAAGAAGAGAGAATATTTATACCCAATCTACATGAAAATTTTGAAATTAAGGTATAGGCTTCATATGATAGAAAATGGAATCATTTCTAATTGCATGTATGGATTCCTAGTCGTAGTACCTCTAGGCTAGTGGTACAATGTTGGATATAGGGTATCTGAGTGGGGTCTACCACAGAAGCTCTCATTTGCTGTTAAAATAATTAAATCTTTGTTCTCTTTATTCTATTGAAAGCTGGATCTTTCTTACTTATTATGGTAAGCAGTATTTTTTTCATTTATATAATCAAAAAAGGTAGTGTCATAACTAAAATCAGCCTCTGGTTTGAGTAGTAGCACTTCCGTCCTCCATCCAGTCCCCCAGATGTCATGTAATAGACTTTTGCATATTTCAGAAGCTCTCTATGTTAAGTGGCTTGCATCCAGTAATCCTCCCATTCTTTATACAGTCCATGGGGGGAGGGAGGTAGGACATACAGACATTTGGTGGAGATATAATGTTAAATACATTGGCATTGGAGATATAGTGTTAAATATATAGATTTGGTGGACTATAGTGTTAAATACATTGGCAAAATGCTTATAAATAATTTCAGCTCTTCCTTGAACTTGTATGTGCCAGCTGAGCAGCACAGAGAAATTCATGTTTTACAAATATTAGGTAAAAACATACATCTGAATTCTCCAGGACCAAGCAGGAAGTCAGTCCTCACATATGGGTGACGTCGGCGCCGACGGAGCCCTCGCGGAGCAATTTCCCCAGCTTTCAAAGAAAGCCTTTGGGAATTGCAGCGCGCATGCGCGGTCCCCTTCCCGCCCAAGGGTGCCATCTTGCTCAGTCTTCCTTTTTCCGCGGAGCCCTACAGACGCTGTTTGTGATCGCCGCAGAAAAAGTTGATTTTATTTACTATTCTTATCTCGGTTCGACGCCGGATCCTTTTCCCGCCCGGACCCGCTACGCCGGTATCGGGTCCGTAATTTTATTTTTTCGGTTTTTGTCCTTCGTGACTAGCGTTCGCACCATTTTTCTTTTTCACTGGCAGCCCTGTCTTTTGACCTCGCAGGGGCCCTTTTTCCCCCGATGGCTGCCAGCGGATTTAAAAAGTGTGATCGGTGTAAGAAACTTATGTCTCTTACCGACACACACGACTGCTGCCTCCGCTGCCTCAGACCCGATCATGACCCGATGATCTGTGGTCCGTGTGGCAAGATGTCCTCAAAAGCGTTGAGGAGTCGGCAGCATCAAAAAGAACAAATCTTCTCTGACTCTGCGTCCGGCCGGGCCCGGACCTCGTCAGAGGCTTCGACGTCCCGGGACTCCGGTCCTGAGCATCGTCGGAGTTCCTCTGAGCGGGGGTCTCCTGCTCGGGAACATCATAGGAAGAAGAAACCCGCGAGGGCGGCGTCGGTGGACGCTCCTGGTTCCTCGATGGCCAGGTCGCATAGCCCCAAAAGCTGTCCCGGGTCCTCGGAGTCGGAGAGGCCTTCGAAACATCCTCGTCTCGAGATGGAGTCTCCTGGACACGTGAGTACTGTAGTCCTCGTGGACTCGCCTCCGAAGGAGCCGCCGTCGGGGCCCGAGTTGGGGACTGCTGGGGCTCCTGAGCTCGGACTCAGGTTGACGGCCTTGGAGAGCAGTTTCGCTGCCTTCATGGACCAGCAGCGGGCATTGATCGCTGGCCTCGCCGGTGCATCTGCCCCGACCACCGGGACGTCGACGTCCAAGTCGACCCCGGAGACCGAGCCGATCCTCGAGTCCATGCGAGCTTGAGTCGATCCTTGGTCACGGTCTCCCTCGGCCTCCCGTTAGGGACCGAGGTCGTCGACGCCAAGGCCTTGGCATTCCCCACGGATCCTGAGGAGGAGCCTCGAGCCGAAGAGCTCAATGCCCTCCAGTATGACTCTCCCCCGAAGGAGGCCTTTACTGTACCGGTTCCTCCGATGCTGGAGCGACTTCTCTTCCGCATGTGGGAGAGCCCGGCGTCGGCACCGGTGTTAAGCAAGCGAGTCGATTCCATTTATCGAGTCCGCAAGAGCCCCGGGTTCCAAAAGGCACAACTACTGCACCATTCCATGGTGGTGGAATCGGCCATGCATCGACTCAAGAGTCAGAAGATGCACTCCTCGGTGCCTCCCGGCCGGGAGGCCCGGAACCTGGATGCCCTCGGTAGGAAGTGCTTCCAGGGCTCTATGCTTGCTTGTCGAGTCCAGACCTACCAGCTCTACATGGGCATGTATCTCCGAGACCTGGCAAAAGAAATTGCCGGGTTCTCTGCTGGTCTCTCCGAGGAACCTTTGCAGAGGTTCCAGGCCTTGTCCACTGGTATTCGGGAGTGCTCGAAGTTTATCTCTCGAGCAGCCTACGATGGCTTCGAAGCATCGGCTCAAGTAGCCGGAGCCGGCATCGGTGCCCGCCGACAGGCTTGGCTTCAGTCATCCGACCTCGAGCCATGGGTACAGGACAAGTTGGTCGATGTCCCCTGCAGAGGTGAAAACCTCTTTGGCAAGCCCATGGCTGAAAAGGCTGCACAGATCGAGACCGAGACTCTGACCAGGACTCTGCTGTCCAGGAAAACCTCTGCCCCTTCTCAGAAGAAGAAGGGCTCGGGGAAAAAGCCCTTTTACCCGAGGAAGGCGGCTGCCTATAAACACTACCCTCATTATCAGGCCTCAGCAGCTCCCCAACAGGGTCAGCAGGCCAAGGGATGGGTTAATAGGTCCCGTAGGCAGCAGGCCCCCAAGCCCACAACACCGGCCCCTGCTCAGCAGGGTGTGGGTTTTTGACTCCGTCAGCATAGCCTCTGCCCCTCCGCTGGTTTCTCTCAGCACAGGAGGCCGGCTGGTCCACTTTGCCCACAGGTGGTCCGCCATCACATCAGATACCTGGGTGCTTCATATAGTTCAGAAAGGCTATCTTCTACACTTTCACCAGGTACCTCCCTCCTACTTTCCAGTGGAGCCTCCAAGACTCCCTCTGCACAGGGACTTACTCCTTCAGGAGTTAGTAAGTCTTCAGGAACAGGCTGTGGAACCGGTGCCCCACCACCTGAGAGGTCACGGCTTTTATTCCAGGTACTTTCTGATACCAAAAAGAACAGGAGGCCTCAGACCCATCCTGGACTTGCGAAACCTCAACAAGTTCCTGGCAAGGGAAAAGTTCAAGATGCTTACCCTTGGAATCCTGCTGCCCTACCTCCAGCAGGGAGACTGGCTATGCTCCTTAGATCTAAAGGATGCCTATACTCACATCCTTATTCATCCAGACCACAGACAATATATCCGGTTTGTTGTGGGAAGAAATCATTACCAGTACAGAGTACTGCCCTTTGGCCTATCCTCCGCCCCCAGGGTGTTCACCAAATGCCTAGCAGTAGTGGCGGCCTATCTAAGACTTCAAGGCCTTTTTGTATTTCCATACCTGGACGACTGGCTCATCAGAGCCCAGTCTTCCCAAGAGGCCACTCAGGCCACTCATCGCATTGTGACTCTGCTCCAGCACTTGGGATTTGTCATAAACTTCGCAAAGTCCACTTTGCTCCCCTCTCAAAATCTCGAATTCATAGGCGCAAGGTTTAACACACTTCAGGCGCGGTCCTTCCTGCCTCTAGACAGGGCACACAGGCTCATGGATCTCGCCAGCCTCTTTCACAGCAATTCCCTGGTCTCTGCCAGGCAATTTCTGAGACTGCTCGGCCATATGGCTTCCACGGTTCATGTGACCCCCAATGCCCGCCTGAACATGCGACCTGCTCAGTGGTGCCTTTGCACTCAATGGCATCAAGCCACGGGGAGCCTGGCGGACTCAGTACAGGTATCCGACCTGCTGGTCTCTTCTCTGCGGTGGTGGCTTCATCTCCCAAACCTGGTGCTGGGAGTGGATTTTCAATCTCCTCCGCCTTCTCAGGTGCTGACAACCGATGCTTCTCTCCTGGGTTGTGGAGCACATTGCCAAGGGACATGTACTCAAGGCCTCTGGACTCCTTGGGAGTCTGCTCAGCAGATAAACTTCCTGGAGCTCAGAGCCATCCGCCTAGCTCTGAGAGCCTTCTCCCACCTTACTTCTCACCAGTCTGTGCTGGTCCAGACGGACAATCAAGTTGCAATGTTCTACGTGAACAAACAAGGAGGCACAGGCTCCTCCCTTCTCTGTCAAGAGGCACAAAAACTGTGCTCTTGGGCCGTCCTTCACGGCATCCTCCTCAAAGCTGTCTATCTCCCAGGTCAAGAAAATTACCTGGCAGACAAGCTAAGCAGGATCCTCCAATCACATGAGTGGAGATTGGATCCGTTGGTGGTTCAGCAGATCTTTCTCAAGTGGGGCCTCCCCACCATGGATCTCTTTGCCAGTCCCCTGAACCGGCAGCTTCCCAGATTCTGCTCTCGACAACCGCATCCTCTCCGAGTGGCGGCGGATGCTTTTCTGATTCCATGGTCCACAGGCCTCTTGTATGCCTTTCCTCCCATGCCACTGGTGTCTCGGACGCTCTTCAAAGTTCTCAGAGACAGAGCCTTGATGATCCTAGTGGCTCCCCGGTGGCTGAGACAACCCTGGTTCCCGCTTCTAATGCAGCTGGCGGTGGACACTCCTCTTCCTCTGGGGTTTCAACCCGATCTCCTGTCACAGGATCAGGGGACTCTCTTAAACCCCAACCTCCGGTCCCTTCATCTGATGGCCTGGCTGCTGAAAGGGTAGTCCTTACTCCCCTCCTGCTGCCTCGGGAGGTGGAAGAGGTCGTCTTGGCCTCCAGGCGGCCCTCCACCCGGAAGTCCTACGCTCTTAAGTGGCGTCGGTTCTCCGTATGGTGTGCTCAGCAGTCTGAGAATCCCTTCTCCTGCTTGGTGGCGGTGGTCTTGCAATATTTGCTTTACCTCTCCAATCTGGGCCTTAAGTCCAACTTTGTCAGGGTTCACCTCAGTGCTCTCTCTGCGCATCATGCACCGGTGGATGGCAGGCCTCTTTCCAGCCACCCTTTGGTGGCTCGTTTTCTACGAGGCCTCCTTCTCCTTAATTTATTTTATTTTATTTATTTACATTCTCTTATATACCGCACTATTCGGCATCAGCGCGGTTTACATGGAACAAAATGCTCAGTACAATAACATGTATGAGTTTACAGATAACAGGGAACAAGAAACTTGGATAACAGGGGTAACTATTTACAAAACTTACTACATGTAAAAATCAAAAGCCTCCTTTGCGCCCACCAGCCCCTGAATGGGATCTGAATGTGGTCTTGCAGCGGATTACCTGTCCGCCCTTTGAACCTATGGCTACCTGCCCTCTTCGTTTTCTTTCCTGGAAAACCTTGTTCTTGGTAGCCCTTACCTCTGCTAGGCGCGTTAGTGAACTGCAGGCCCTAGTGTCTGATCCTCCTTACACTAGGTTCTACAGGAATAGGATAGTCTTACGGACTCACCCTAAGTTTCTTCCAAAAGTGGTTTCTCCTTTTCATCTCAACCAGGAGGTGGTTCTTCCGACCTTCTTTCCCAGGCCGCACACCAGCCGGGCTGAAATGGTCCTGCATACCCTGGACTGTAGGAGGGCCTTGTCCTTCTACCTTGACCGTACGCGGGAGCATAGGAGAGCTGTTCAGCTCTTCGTTTCTTTTGACCCCAATAAATTGGGGCTACCTGTCACCAAGCGTACTTTGTCCATATGGGTCGCTGACTGTATCGCCTGGGCTTATGGGGCAGCCGGCCTCTCGTTGGAGGGTCGAGTCAAGGCTCATCGTGTCAGGGCGAAGGCTGCGTCAGTGGCTCATCTCCGCTCTGTTCCGTTGGCAGACATCTGCCGGGCCGCTACTTGGTCTTCAAGCCAGACGTTTGCGGCCCATTACTGCCTGGAGAGGGAGTCCCGCAGGGACAGTGCTTTCGGTCAGGCAGTCCTCCCTAACCTCTTTGAGGTTTAGGAAACTCCTACCTTCCGGCCCTGGTGTTGGGCTACCGATCGGGGGCGTTTTCAGAGAAGATTCCTTCCTTCTGTGCTACTGAGCTAGAGGGAGCTCATTTTTCCGCTTGAGGTCTCCGGTAGCCTTAAGCTAGGGAGTCCCATATGTGAGGACTGACTTCCTGCTTGGTCCTGGAGAAAGAGTAGTTACTCACCTGTAACAGGTGTTCTCCAGGAGCAGCAGGAATCAGTCCTCACAACCCTCCCTTCTCCCCTTGGAGTTGCAGTCCTGTCATTTCGTTTTTGCTAATTTTTTTTCTGTTTTTTAGCTATGTCATCAGACTGAGCAAGATGGCACCCTTGGGCGGGAAGGGGACCGCGCATGCGCGCTGCAATTCCCAAAGGCTTTCTTTGAAAGCTGGGGAAATTGCTCCGCGAGGGCTCCGTTGGCGCCGACGTCACCCATATGTGAGGACTGATTCCTGCTGCTCCTGGAGAACACCTGTTACAGGTGAGTAACTACTCTTTATCCTTTTGGCACCAATAACGGTTTTGGCATTGTGTATTTCTCTAGTGGAAAGTAGATAGAGGCAAATGTTACTAAAAGCACTGTTGGCTGAATTTCAGATATCAGTCTTTTTGTTTTTCTTTAAATTTAAAAATTCCCCACTCTTCCTCCCACCTTAATACAAATTCTCAGGAAAGAAATATTTTCCAAAGTGGTGTTTATATTTTTTTCATCATCTTTTGGGATAATAAGCAACAAAAGAGTGATCCTGTAAAACATTTATGGACTAGTGTTTTATACTGGAGCAGTAAAAATTTGTAATTTGGAATCTGATATCTATTTTTTTTAACTATCTTTGGATGAAAATAACTATTAGCCCAGGGTTACAGTCGATGGCGCACAACACACACAGTCACAGTACAGACATATAATTTTTCACAAAAGTGCTGTGCATACAGTGAACCATAATGGGCAATGCGATAAGTATTTATAGTATCAACACTTTATTGTAGCGCTTGATATACTGCCCAAGCAAAGCCACTGAATTGAGAAAAGCCTTAGGTACATCTACACTGATGTCTGGAATGGAATTTGTACTTTCTTATTGATAATTCATAATATCTTAATATTCAACTTCCACAGTTCCTAATCGCTTCTCCGGGCCAGTCCAGGGAACGTTAGGGTCATCAATCCTGTCCAGCAGCTGAGGACTGACATACTAGAAGTTTTGCTGACAGCTTAAGCTCCTCCCCCTGAAGCAGCACTCCAGTCTTTCAGTCCTCAGCAGCTGAACAGGACGACGTGCTGACAGGCTCCTCGTTGTGGAGAAAGATTTGGTTGTTTTTATTTTAAAAGTACAGAAAAGCGGACAGTGAGCAGGCTCTAGCAGGGCTTAAGCTCCTCTATTCCCCTTAGCTGCCTCTTTAATTGCTTCCGGTTCGTTAAATTCCGCAGCGGCGCTCTTTTCGGACCAGGTAGGGGCAGCACGAGGAGGCAGAGCCTGCCTTCTCTGGGGGCCTAATATTTAATTTTTTTGGGAGCTCTGATCCTGAGAGCCTCGGGAATCACCCTCCAATCAAAACCGCCGCCTTTTCTCTTTACCCGCTAGCAGCGGGAGAGTGGGAGAAAAACCGGCGCTCTTGCACTCAGCTCTCCGGGGCCTACGGGCGGAGCGTGGCTGTTCAGGTGACTCCGGGCGCTTGCGGGTATCCGAGGGCCTCCGCGGGGGAACGTGGGTACGTTGTTTTAGCGCCGCGGGCTTGGGCAAATCGGGCGGTGTCTCGTGCAGGCCTTAGAGCGCATGGAGATCACAACGACTGAGGCAGAGCGGCCTTCCCTGCCTTCAGAAAAGGCGGGAACGGCCTCCATTTTAGGAGATCCCTCGGGGTCTGCGGCGGGGCCTCAAAAACACAGCAAACGGAAGTCTAAGTCCGCAAAGGAACCGCCGCGGGCGGTTCAAACACAGCAGAAGCCTCCTGAAGCTCAGGAAGGCTTCTCTGCTCTTTTTTCCCCCGAGTTCATTTTAGCTATGCATAAGGCGTTTTCAATGAAGTCTGTGCAGACTGCAGTGGCTCCGGGTTCCTGGCAGGATATTAAGGAGCAGCCGGAAAGGCCTCATGACGACCCGGGGGAAGGGTCTTCCCAGGGGATGTTCGGTAAGCTTGCTGCAGTGGATCTTAGCACTCCCCTGGCTCGGGAGCCGCATTTAGGGGAGGAGAGTGACCTTCTCTCAGACACAGGTCTCAATCCTTGGCTGGGGGAGCTGGAAGAGGGGGAGCTGGCCCCAGGAGAGGATCCTAATGTGTTTCGCGTGTTCCGCAAGGAGGAGCTCGGGGCGCTTATTTCGCAATCTTTGGCGGCGCTGAATATTCCATTGCCCTCCATGTCTCAAGAGCCGCTCGAAGATCCCCTTACTGCAAGGTTTTAAAGCGGAGCAACGCTGTTTTCCGGTTCACCGTGTCATTAAGCAAATGATAGAGTCGGAATGGGAATGTCCCGAGGCTACGTTGAGGGGCAGTCGCGCCTTAGGTCGCCTATACCCGATGCCTCAGGAGGAGAAAGAGTTGCTAAAGATGCCTAAGGTAGATGCCTTAGTTTCCGCAGTGACTAAGAAGACAACGATTCTGGTTGAGGGCGCAGCAGCGCTTAAGGATCTACAGGATCGTAAGTTGGAAGTGCTTTTGAAGCAGGCGTTTGATCCAGTGCGCTAGTGCTGCAGGCTTCCATTTGTGGGGCGTATGTGTCTCGAGCTTCGATTCGCTGGCTCCAGGGGGAAGTCGCGGCCGAGCCTGCGGAGACGTCTTCCGCGGAGGGCGCGAAGCTTGAGTCGGCGGCGGCTTACCTGGCGGACGCTTTTTATGATTTGGTGCGCATTTCGGCGAAGTCTATGGCTTCCTTGGTGGCGGCTAGACGTTTTCTCTGGTTAAGAAATTGGGCGGCGGACGTGTCCTCTAAATCGCGTCTCAGTAAGCTTCCTTATAAAGGCAAATTACTTTTTGGGGAGGCGTTGGAGAAAATTGTTAAAGATCTTGGTGATTCCAAAGGTGGCCGCTTACCCGAGGATCATCCCAAACCTCCTAGAGGAGGTTCGGCGCTGCGGGGCCAAGGTAGGGATTCTCGTAGATTTCGAGGGGCTCGTTTTCTGCCTTATCCCAGGGCCCATTTCGTTTCTCGAGGGCAGTCCTTTTGAGGTGCTAGAGGATTCGCTAGGAGCTACTTCAATTCTCAGCAAGCCGCCGGTAAGAAATCGCAATGAAGGTCCGCCGGTCCAGGCTGTGATTCCTGTGGGAGGACGCTTGCGGGAATTTCTCCCGGCCTGGACCACTATAACTTCGGACGCATGGGTGCTGCAGATAATTCGAGAGGGATATGCCCTGGATTTCGCGTGTCCGTTGGCGACCGCCTTCATGGTTTCTCCTTGTGCGTCCGGCCCGAAGAGGCAGGCCGTAGCCGACACGCTCGCCCAATTGATACAACTGCAGGCAGTCATTCCGGTGCCTCCAGACCAGTGCGGCTTAGGTCGATACTCGATTTATTTTGTGGTTCCCAGAAAAGAGGGTTCTTTTCGGCCCATCCTCGATCTCAAGCGGGTCAATTGCGCTCTGCGGGTTCCGCACTTTCGAATGGAGACGTTGAGATCGGTTATTCGGGCGGTGCGTCTGGGAGAGTTCCTCGCGGCCATAGACCTCATGGAGGCTTATCTACACATTCCCATCCGAGAGGATCATTAGAGGTTTTTGAGATTTGCGCTGCCCATGGGGCATTTCCAGTTCCGGGCGTTGCCTTTCGGTCTCGCGACTGCTCCTCGCACCTTCACGAAGGTGATGGTGGTGGTGGCAGCGGCCCTGCGAAAAGAAGGAGTTCGGGTTCACCCTTATCTGGACGACTGGTTGATCAGAGCCGATTCCCGAGCGGAGGCGGTCGTCGCAACGGCTCGGGTGGTTCAACTCTTGGAACAACTCGGTTGGGTTATCAACCAGGCGAAGAGTCAGTTGCAGCCAGTACAACAGCTCTTGTACCAAGGGGCTTTCTTCGACACGGCCACTGGTTCGGTGTTTCTGCCCGAGAGCAGAGTTCAGAAGCTTCTGCGGCAGGTACAGCGGTTCTTGCGGACTTCGGCTCCTTCGGCGTGGACCTATTTACAGCTCTTAGGGTCCATGGCAGCGGCCCTAGACGTGGTTCCATGGGCCAGGGCGCACATGCGTCCTCTGCAACAAGCCTTGCTGTCCAGATGGTCGCCACAGCTCCATCCTCTTTCGCAAAAGTTGATCTGCCCGGACTAGGTGCGAAGCGACCTGCACTGGTGGCTGGATCCCGGTCATCTGTCGGCGGGGGTGCCCCTGCAGGATCCTCAGTGGGTTCTTCTAACGACGGACGCCAGTCTCTCAGGCTGGGGAGCTCACTGTCAGGCTCAGGTGACGCAGGGCTGCTGGTCGCAAGAGGAGAGCTCCTTCTCGATCAATCTCTTAGAGCTCCGGGCCGTTCGATTGGCGCTTCTTCATTTCGGGCATCTGCTCGAAGGGGCGGCGGTCCGGGTGTTTTTCGACAATGCGGTGACGGTCTCCTACATCAATCGCCAGGGCGGCACCAAGAGTCGGCAGTCAGTTGCTGGCGGAGAGTCAAGAGTTGTTTGCTTGGGCGGAGTCTCATCTCTTGGCGTTATCAGCTGCGCACGTGGCTGGCAAGGACAATATTCAGGCCGATTATCTCAGTCGCCATGTACTCGATCCCGGGGAGTGGGAGCTGAATGCGGCCGTATTTCATGACATCACCATGCACTGGGGGCGACCGGCAATGGATCTGATGGCTACCTTCCAAAATGCCAAAGCGTCTCGTTTTTACAGCCGGCGCAGGGAGCGCATGTCAGAGGGTCTCGATGCGTTGGTTCAGCCTTGGCCTCACGACTCCCTGTTGTATGTCTTTCCGCCGTGGCCGATGCTGAGTGTGGTCATTCACCGCATAGCGGAGCACAGGGGGACGCTGATTCTCATAGCGCCGGATTGGCCTCAGCGGCCGTGGTATGCGGACTTAGTGCGTCTGGTGATAGACTCTCCTTGGCGGCTGCCAGCTTGGAGCAACCTGTTAGCTCAGGGTCCTGTGTTGATGCCCCAGGTGGATCGCTTCTTGCTTACGGCATGGCTCTTGAGAGGGCTCGCTTGAGGAGTAAGGGGTATTCAGAGGTGGTGGTTTCCACCCTGTTGCGGTCTAAGAAGTCTTCGACTTACCTAGCGTACGTCCGTGTCTGGCGCGTCTTTGAACGATGGTGTACGCTTCAGGGCTTGGCGCCCATGTCTACCTCGGTGCCGCAGCTTCTCTTGTTTCTTCAAGAGGGTTTGGATAAGAACTTGACGGTTGGCACTCTCAAGGTGCGGGTTGCGGCCTTAAGTTGTTTTAGGGGGCTGGTGAATAGGCGTCGTCTCTCTACTCATGCAGATGTGCAGCGCTTCTTTCGGGCAGCTAAGCTCATCAGGCCTCCTGTGCGGAACGTCGTTCCTTCTTGGGATTTGAACGTCGTGCTGGAGGCCTTGACGCAGGCTCCTTTTGAATCCGCCTCCGGGTTGAATGTGAAGGAGTTTTCCTGGAAGGCGGCCTTCCTAGTTGCGTTGTGTTCGGCTAGGTGAATTTCGGACTTACAGGCGCTATCTTGTCGAGAGCCGTATCTGCAATTTTTCCCGGACAAAGTCCTTTTGCGTCCGGTGCCGTCCTTTTTGCCTAAGGTGGTGTCTTCCTTCCATTTAAATCAGTCAGTGGCTTTGCCCGTTTTCTCGGATCCTTCGGGCTCTCCCATGGACCGGGCTCTTTGGAAATTGGATCTCGGTCGGGTCCTTAGGAAGTATCTCCGACTCACTAGAGATTTTCGCCGGACCGACAGATTATTTGTGCTGTTTGCGGGTCGGCGTAAGGGTCAGGCGGCTACGAAAGCCTCCATAGCCCGGTGGATAAAACAGGCAATTGTGGCCGCGTACACAGCGGGGGGTAAAGTACCTCCGGAAGGGCTCCGCGCACATTCTACGCGGTCTCAAGCGACCTCTTGGGCAGAGTACGCGTTGGTGCCTCCAGTGGATATTTGTAGAGCTGCTACGTGGTCTTCTCTGCATACTTTCACTAAACATTATAGGCTGGATGTTTTGGCAAGAGGGGATGTGAAGGTTGGCGCGGCAGCGATAGTAGCTGGGCTCGCGGGTCCCTCCCATGTTTAGGTTCTGCTTTGGTACTGCCCTAACGTTCCCTGCACTGGCCCGGAGAAGCGATTAGGAAGGAGAAATTAGGCCTTACCTGCTAATTGTCTTTCCTGGAGTCTTCTCCGGGCCAGTCCAGGGTCCCACCCGGTGTTTTCGGGTCATTGGCTTAGGGGTTCCGCTCGTCGGTTTTGGTCTGGCTGATAGCAAGAGCTTTCCCAGGTCTTCTCTGGCTCTATTCCGCAAACTGGATATTTGAAAAAAAAAAAAAAAAAAAAAAGATCATCCAGTACAACGTTCGAAAAGAGTTCTGCGGGTGCAGAGAAAATGATAAACAAAACAAAAAAAAAAAAAAAAAAAAAAAGGGAACAAAACAATGAGTGGCACGTGTAGTGGGGAATATAGAAGTGCTCAGTTCTGGTTTTTGGTTTGTTTCTGGTTTGTGTTTCGTTATCCTTGTATCTGTCTAGGTTAGCTGCTTTGTTAGTACAAGACTGGAGTGCTGCTTCAGGGGGAGGAGCTTAAGCTGTCAGCAAAACTTCTAGTATGTCAGTCCTCAGCTGCTGGACAGGATTGACGACCCTAACGTTCCCTGGACTGGCCCGGAGAAGACTCCAGGAAAGACAATTAGCAGGTAAGGCCTAATTTCTCCATAGTTTCCAACTACCTCATTTTATTCATACTTGAGATCAATGTGTCAGTGGCATTGTTAACCATTGTTTTTTTATTATCACGGACTCTTTACATTTTAGAAATGTGCTATACTGAAGCTATTCAGATATAAAAATAAATACCTTCTATTGTTCATTCATGTTAGCTGCAATATGCTTTGGGTCTGATTCACTAAGACTTTTCTCCCATTCAGCAGCTTTGAGAAAACACTTTGATTTGAGCAGGATAATTAATATGGTTCTATCCAAAGTGGACAGATTCCAACTAGATAGACTGGATGAGTCATTTGGATCTTTATTTGTCCTCTTTTCAATGTTACTATGAACTTAGCCTTTTAAAAAATTGTCCCATAAGGTTTTTCTCCCATTCTGTATCCTAGATGAATCAAGCCCTAAATATCTAATGAATTTTTTTAAATTAGAGAAGTAATTGCAAACTAAGAAATTGCTTCAAGGAGTATAGATTTCCGTGTTAATTTATTTCAAGCTACAAAATTTATTTTTCTTTTTTATGGCATTAAGGTAATTCGTAGTGGTTATATGTTTGTGCAGTACTTTCTTTTTTTTTTTTTAATTGATTTTAATCAAATTACATGATCAAAAAAAAGATAAACAGGTCAATCTAAGCAAAATATCTATGGCGAAGCCATTTACAATCAGAAACAAAGACACAAATAAGCGATAAAGTCCACATCAAGAGAGAGCAATTCAGATCCAAAAAAACAGAAAATACAAATAAAGAAAACCAAGACCCAACTTGGGTCCACAGTAAAGAAGGTGAATCATTATTTACCAGAGCCGTCTCCCACTAAACCCTGTCTGTCCTGCAAGAATTTTTCCAGATGTGAAACATCAATAAAACTATAAGAAATACCATCAAGTCCGATAGCACATTTACATGGGAATCTCAAAAAGAAGGTAGCACTTTCAATGGTTTAGTGAACCACACAGGAAAAGGATATTGATAGAACCATATTTATGTAAAATATGATAGAAAACCATTGCAAAGATTTTCTAGTCTAGTGGTTCTCCACTCAGTTATGGAGGGTCACTTGGTCAATCTGTTTTTTTAAAGATAGTATTCCATGCTGTTGCATCCGCCACATGCGGGGGCCCATCACACGAAGGGGGGGGGCTGCATGGGGGGGCATGCCACCGCCCTGACAATGGGGGGCCCTCAGTGTAACTTACGCTATTGGTTGAGATTGTTATCGCAAGACTTCGGCCTGTCAGGGAACAGTCTCCAGTCATGAAGAAAACTTACAGAATGAGGCAGTGCGGCAACAATGATACAATAAGTTTTCTGCTGCCTCTACTACTATATGGGCCTCCTTTCTGCTTGGGCCCCCCCACATTGCAGGGGCTGCATGGGCAGAATTTACGCCACTGATTGGAAACATTCTTTATTTCTAGCTTCATCCTTTACTCCTTGCTGCTGCAAATCCCTGTGCTCATTCCATACTGTTTTGAATTATGGTACTGTTTGCACCCACCTCTGCTGGAAAGCATTTCTGTGAAACCACCACTCTTTTGCAACATGTAACATATGATGAGTATTTTATACATTACCAACCAAAATCATAATCCTTTTTTTCCCAGGTTATAGAACTGCGAGGACTGACAACAGTAATAGTTGGAGCAGTAACATGTGACTGTGCCAATTTTTTTACCACACAGCCACGGGTCATAATTGTGGATGTTACTGAACTGGGAACAATCAAACTGCAACTAGAGGTCACCTGGAAGTAAGTGCAAATAGAACATAGCCATATAGTCTTTATCTGCTATCACATTTCTATTTAGTCTGCCCTTCCCGTACCAACTACTGCAGTCCTTTTTTTTCCTTAACAGATCATCTGTGGTAATCCTATGCTTTCTTGAATTCAGATACAGTCTTTGACTCTTACCTCCACTGGGAGACAATTCCATGCAACCATCACTCTTTCCATAAAGAAATATTTCCACAACTTACTCTTGAGTCTATGCTCTTTCACCTCTTTCACCTTCTTCCTGTTCCAATTCACTGCAAAGCTTTGTTGCCTCCTAGTCAACCAATTTTTAACCCGGTCACTTTAGGGTTCATCCCTAAGGTGCTCTATTTATAAATCACCTGTGTGGAACAGTGTCAAAAGCTCATCTCCAGGAACAAGCAGGAATGAGTCTTCACATATGGGTACGTCGGTACCAGCGGAGTCCGCTCGGGAACGCTTCCCAGCATCCAATCAGAAAGTCTTTGGAAGCATCCCACCACGCCTGCGTGCTGCCTTCCCGCCTTCCCAACTGTCTCTCCTCAGTTTTCGTTTTTCCGCGGAGCCTGCAGGACATCCTCCTGTCACCGCAGAAAATTCTTCTTTTATTTTTTAGTTTTCTTGTGGTCGCGGCTGCCTTACCCGATGCCACCGGTACCGCCGGTGTTTCTTTTTCCTTTTCTTGTAAATTTTTTTCCCTTCTAAGGAATATTTTTTCTCTGTAGTGTCTCACGGTTTCTCAGGCCTCTTAGGCCTCTCCATTTTCCTTCATGGAACCGCCAGTCACTCTCCTCAAGAAATGTAAAAACTGTGGCGGTACAACCTTATTTTTAGACACTCACAATTGGTGTCTAACCTGCTTGGGTCCTGACCATTTTCCTCTGGAGCCCTCGGGCAATACTGTTGTGGGAAGAAGTTTTCAACATCGAGTTCCCCTCGACACGCGGTCCCCATCCAACTTCAGGGTACCGACCATATCTTCTTCTACACAGGATCAGGTAACCCAAAAACAGTCGGTTAAGACTAGCCAGTCCTCGAGCGGCAGTTCTCATGCAGGGCATGGAGCTGTCTATGGCCTTGCCCTCGGGAATCCACTGGTTTCAAAACCCCGGTGGGAGTCTTCGGCCTCCAAAACCTGTGTGGGGTTTCAGGTTGTTCCTGAGGTTCACCTCTCACAGAACATACCTGAGCCATGCCCGGTGGTGGCATCCGCTTCGAGCGGTACCGATACCCCTGCATCAGCAATGGTGTTGGATGAAACACTCCTCACCAAGGATTGTCGTCTAGCGTTCTCGGTACCTACGGGGCCGGTGGATACGCTCCAGGCCAACCTTCCAGTATCGGTACAGGCACCGATACTACTACCGACGTCGGTAGCCTGCAGATGTGCATCGATAGACTCGCTTCCTTCAATGCCGAGTCTGGAATCGATCTCCAGTCTGGAGGACTGGGTACCGACTCGCCTTGGTACTGACACCCGTCGGTACCGAGGGCTTTGTTCCGATGATTCGGTACCGCAACTTTCGGTTCCTACGATACCGTTAGAGTTGCCGCCGGCTGGCCTTCTTCCACCGGTATCGGATACGGTACCGAAGCCGGTACCGAGGTCCACTTTACCATTGCAGTCGGTGCCTTCCATGCTTCTCTCGTCAGGATCGCTTCCCTCGATACCGAGTCTGGAATCGATCCCAAGCATGGTCGATCTGCTACCGACTAGCGCTGATCCCGTCATTCCACAGTACCAGCGATCATCCTATAAGGATTCCATACTGCACCATCCAGGATTTTCTATTCCTAAAAGCTGGGATAGATCCCTCTGTGCCAATACTAGTTCTGCATCAGCTCTAGCCTATTCAAGGGAAGTTCCCTCTGTGGATCCTTCTTTTCAGGTTTTCATCCTGGATATGGCAAAATCTCTTGCCATTTCTGTTCCTGGACAGGGTCTTACACAAGGTAATACAGGATCCCTTTATAGTCTTGAAAGAGCAAAGGAAAACATCATGCTACCTTTGCATCATTCCTTGCAGGACCTCCTTCTACGAATGTGGGAAGCTCCTTTGAAGGTACCCCCACTTTCCAGAGCAACTGATCTTCTATATCAGGTGCCCCCTTCTCCAGGATTCCAAGACTCAACTTCCTCATCATTCCATTGTTGTAGAATCAGCAATGAGGCGGGTGAAGAGTACTAAAAAGCACTCTTCTTATCCGCCAGGTCGTGAGTCTAAAACTTTAGATGCCTTTGGACGTCAAACCTTCCAGGCATCCATGCTTTCAGCAAGAATTCTCTCATATATTTTTTATATGGGTTTATCTCTTGAGGAGGTCACAAAGAAGTTACATCTTTTGACTCCTTTTCTTCAAGAGCCCAACAGTGCAGACTATTCCTCACTGGTTAGTCATGCTCAGACTATCTCTAGGTTTCTTACTCGTGCTTCCCTAGACTCCTTTGAGACTGTTAGCAGGACTTCTGCTATAGCTATAGGAGCACGACGTAAAGCCTGGCTTCAAGCTTCAGACTTCGACAAATGGGCACAAGTTAAACTGGGAAATACTCCTTGCACTGGAGAAAATCTCTTTAACAAGGAGTCTTTATTCCAGATTGCTCAGTTAACAACTGACTATCCTGTTTCCAGGGGCTGTTCAACGCCTTCTCCTTTCCCAGTTGGTAGGAAAGGTCCTGTCAAAATTTCTTCCCCTAGGAGAAGAAAATTTTATCCATCTTCTGCCCATCATACAGATGTTCCCAAACAGGGGAAACATCATCCTGGGTTGATGAATCCGCAACTTCAGCAGGGTCAGCAAACCAGCAATCGCAGGATTTCAAATAGTTCATCATTGCAATTCTTGATTGGGCTTCTTTTTATTTGCAGTGTCTATATACTAACTTTATTCTAACCTTCTTTCATATCTCTTATGTGAGATATTTTCTCTTCAACCCTTAAAGATTTTTATGATGATCATGCCCATACTTAACAGGGTTTTCCTCTTCCTCTTGGAGGAAAGAGAACTAGCAACTATTAATAGACAGTTGTTTTCCCTGTACTGGCATGTATCATCTCACCTGTCAGAGACTTCCTCCATAGTTAGTCTTTTTCAACATTGGCTTACCCCCTCTTACTATACCAGTTGGTCTGTAAGAGGGACCCCTTTTACGCTGGTAAGCTCCTATAGTCCTTTACTTCTTCTACAGGGGGATCCTCCCTTCTGGAGTTGTCTCCCCCCCTTGTACCTTGGGGCAGCCCATCAGACAATAGGAAATCCTACTAGGTCTGTTCTTTTTCCACATCCAAAAGAGGGAGAGGAAAGAGAGATGTTCTCCGCTGCCCTGGTATGTTGCTGCAGATACAGCAATTCCTAGTGTTAAGCCACTGGTTATGTCCACCACACAACCAGGGATTCTCCTCCACTAGCAATCCTTCTAGCCTCACTGCTAGGTCCCAAACAGGTTATCAACTTCGTTTGGGAAACCCTCTTAGCAAGGCTTGGTTGGTTAACTTCTATTCTTCGCCCCCTTGTCCTGGGCAGAATAGTTAGTTGCCTGCTGGTTTTCCACAGCCACTTTTTCTTCTAACCAACCTGCAGCATGCTCTCTGCAACTCTACAATGTAGCTTTGCACTATGGGCCCTTGCTAGAGAGCATTACTATTTTGCCTAACAGATAACCCCAGATGGTTACCAGGATTCCCCCAGTCATGTTCCATGACTGGTAGGTATTCCTACCCTTACTATCTCATCTTAAATCTCTTTTGAGACATCAGTCTCGGGCTTTTCATTACGTGAAAACCTAAAGAAGGGCCAGTTCCCTAGCCACATCCCCTCTGGTCTTCTCCTCAGAGATAATTTTCTTCACTGGCAGTTAGGGAATGCCCAATACCCTTCTTGCCCTCAAGGGCAAGTCGCTAGGGTATCTTCCTCCAGTGGCGTCCTTTATCCATTCTCCATATGGCAATTCTGGAGAAATCTGGCCTTCCTGCCTACAGACTGAAATTATCCTCTGCCTTTTTTCACGTAGACCATCCTGGTTTTTCAAAGCTTCTTCTTGTCAGGGAGACCTCTCCTCTGACTCCGCCAGTCATAACCAGGAAAAGAGAATTCTCTGTATATCTATTCAAGCAGGTATTTACCTTCTTGCTGTTAGATGAATCTTCCTCCTAGGGGGGATCGGTTTCTATAGACCTCTCTCCTTCAACATACCTGGAGATATGTGTCTATAGGTCTATATAATCATATATATATATATATATATGATTATATATATATATATGATATATATATATATGTGTCTATAGGTCTATATATATGTGTCTATAGGTCTATATAATCATATATATATATATATATATATATATAGATAGATAGATAGATATAGATATATTCATCTATTATCTATCTGTGTGTTTTCTGCCCATACATATCTCCTGTAGATATATGCATATACATCCTATATGTGTGTATATCCAATATTTATATTTATATCTATATATATATTTTTTTTTTTTTACATCTACATATACTTATCTATCTGTTCTATCAGGTTCAAATGTCCTTCATTCCTATATGATCCTGACAGATGGGCAATACCCCTATCAATGTTATGTCAGCATACTTAGGGGTCTACACCTATAAAACACCTGCCATGTAGGTTAGGTACTCCTGCAGCTCTCCATATACCTTCTTCTTTCCTAATTGACCCCATTTAGGAAAGACATTGTGGAGCTTCAGTCAATCTAAAGCTTAGCGCTCCTGAGTCTGTCCTTACTTCTTGTCAGATACAGGGGTCACCATACCCTTTCCTTCCTACATGGACTGATTCCATCCCAGTCCAGTTGGGTCAGACTCAATTTTTCCTGTTGGTCCCAGAGATCATCTGTTACAGGTAAGTAACTGTGCTTTCTGAAATCTAAGTACACTACATCTAGGGCTCTCCCTCTGTACAACTCTCTTTGGGTGGAAATGCTTTCAGGTCATGCTGTCAAAGAAATTAATAACTGTAGATTTGTCTAACAGGATCCGCCTCTAGTAAAACCATGCTGCCTCAGATCCTGCAATTGATTGGACTTCAGAAATCTCGCTATTCTCTGTTTAACAACATTTCCATTAATGTACTAACTGCAGAGGTCAAACTAGCCAGCCTGTAGTTCCCAACCTCATCCTTACTTACACTTTTGTGTAAAGGGATTAAGTACGCCCTTCTCCAGTCTTCTGGGACCACTTCCACCTCCAAGGAAGCATTGAAGGATCAGAAAGTGGAGCTGCTAGAATTTCCCTAAGTTCCTTCAACATTCTTGGATGTATCCCATCTGGCCCTATCACTTTGTCTACTTTTAGTTTAGCTAGCTCCTCACAAACAGTCTTGTGAAAATCGTTCAAGATCCACCTCATTTCGTGGGAGTTTTCTGAGGTCCTGCTCCTTGCCCTTTATCTGTGAATGTACGAATGGTTAAGCAATTCCATGTTATCCTCATCAGCTTCTACATATTCTCCATGGACAAGCAAGAAGTAAGTCCTCATGTATGGTGACGTCACCGATGGAGCCGCATACGGGAACATTCCCCAGCTTCTATTGAAAGCTTTTGGGAGGCTCCACCATGCATGTGTGCCTGCCTGCCACAAAGCCATCTTATCTTCAGTCTTCTTTTTCTGCAGAGCCCCTAGGATGTGTTCCTGCCATTGGCGGAAAAAGGTTGATATTTTTTTTCCCCCTCATGGGTCCTTTTTTTCTTTTGTAGTGCCTACCGCCAGTTATGTCGACTCCCCGCTGATGTTTTTTTCTACATTTTTCAGGATTTTTTTCTCTCCCCTATGGTTTTGTTCGCTAGTGACACTGAGCCCTTCAATCTCGCTGTGAACGTGTTCCCTGTCATGTGTAAGCCAGCCAGTGAGTTTAAGAGGTGCATACACCATCTCGGTCACCAACCAACATAACTGGTGTCTGCACTGACTCGGGCCCAACCATGGGCCCCCCTTGTGCAGTCTGTGTTTGCAGATAATGAGGAAAGGCCTAATGGCCAGGAGAAGCAGCGAGAGTCCCTCTTTGGGCTGTGGGACACAGCGTCCTCAACCCAGGCATTGATATCAGTGTTGATGCTCTCATTGGGTTCTGCCAAAGCATCATGTCACGGGTGCCCGTGCCCACTCTGAGCTGAAGGGCCATGGTGCCATGGAATGGAGGCTTTCCATCGACTTTCGATTGGAACCATGGAAGAATCGGTCATCCACTCAGTTGACATCAAAGGGTGCAACCGAGCACTGGGCCAAGGGCCACCACCAGTCTCCCGCTACACTCACCATCGTGGAGTTCCTGAGATGGGTGCCAGAATCTGTGGCTGAGGTTGTTATCCTGGCCCTGATGCCCAAGGAGATGGTGATACTGGAAGAGCACTTTCAGGCCCTCGAGGCCCACATGGCGGTGGGTCCTGACCACATGGGCCTCGAGGGCCTGCTGCCCTCAGCATCGTCGCCACACACCGTACAGCCCATTCTGGAGTCCCATGCACGCCTGGTGGAGGCTGGGACATCAGGTCGGTGATTGGAATCCACACCAATTAGTACCACCATCTCCTTGTCCAGCATATCGGATTCCGATGTCCCAGCGCATTAACGGCACCAAAGTTCCCTGCCTGTTCAGCATCGGGAGGAGGCCTGGCGCTATTTTGACTTCCCCTCAGAGTCTGACTGCGAGGGATGGGAGACAGAGGTGGAATCGTTTGTGTCTGAGTAGGAGTCTCTGGACCTGCTCTCAGACCCTTCCCTCCATATGAACAAAGGAAGTCTCCCCTGGAGGACATTTCCTTCCAGGACTTCGTCCAGGATGAGGCAAAGACCTTCCCATTCTCGCTGGAAGCAAAGGATGAACTGAGAACGGAGGAGTTGGAGATCCTCCAATACTCCTCGGCTCCCAAGGAAGCCATCATGGTGCCCGTGCAACAAATCCTGCAGCGGCTGCTGCTCAGGATGTGGGAGAACCCCCTCACAGTGCCAGCTATCAGTAGATGGCTCGATTCCATTTATTGGGTCCAGAAGGCCACAGGCTTCGAGAAGCCTCAGCTACCCCACAACTTCTTGGTGGTGGAGTCTGCCATGAAATTGGGCAAAAACACCAAGTCCCATTCCTCTTTGCCACCGGGCCGAGAAGCCAGGACCCCCAATTCCTGTGGGTGGAGATATTTTCAGGGCTCTATGTTGGTTGCCTACATATTCTCCTACCAACTTTACATGAGTATGTTCCTGAAGGACATCACGGCACACCTGAACAAGTTCAGTTCCCTCATACCCATGAAGTGCCTTGATTTTCTTCTGTGCCCTGGTGGGCCACAACAAGGATTGCTTGAAGTATATGGTTCATGCCACCTATGATGCCTGCTGAGAGGCAGCCATGGGCTTCAGGGCATGCCGCTTTGCTTGACTTCAGTCCTCAAACCCGGAACAGTGTATCCAGGACAAGCTGGTGGATGTGCCTTGCCAGGTGGAGGTCCTCTTCAGCAAGCCGGTGGAGAAGATGGCAGGTGAGATTGAGAAGGAACATGTTCCTATCTCCAGGCTTTCGAGAAAAACTGCTGACATCTCACGGAAGAACTACCAAGGGAAAAAGTCCTTCTACCAAGGCCTACAGGGTGCTCAGCCAAAAACACAGGCCCTGCGCCAGCAGAGGCATGACAAGCCTCAGAAGGCACAGCCCACTCCTCGGCCAAAGCCTGGGGGTGGGGTTTTGACTGGTTCCTCAGAAGCATAGCCAATCACCTAGTAGTCAATAGGGAACCATCTCAGGTGGGGGGATGGCTTGTCCGCTTTGTGCACCGGTAGTCTCTCAACATCACGGATGCGTGGTTTCTCCAGATCGTCCAAAGCAGGTACATGCTGCGCTTTGCCCAGCTGCTGCCCCACTTCTTCCTCAGGAAGTTCCCTCTGGACCTGCTACATTGTGGTCTCCTACAGGAGGAGGTCACCGCCCTGCTGGCTGAGCTGAGCTCGCCATCAAGCCGGTGCCCCTGGCTCAGGTTGGGTGAGGCTTCAACTCTCGGTACTTCCTGGTTCACGAGAAGACAGGGGGGTTCTGGCCCCTCCAGGATCTGCAGAACCTCAACCACTTCTTCGTGCGGGAGAAGTTCAAGATAGTCTCATTGGAGACGTTACTCCCTTATGTCCTCAAGGACAATTGGCTACGCTCCCTGGATCTGAAGGATGCATATGCTTACATCCTGATCCATCTTATTTACAGAAAGTACCTCTGCTTCGTGCTAGGGTGTCAGCACTACCAATACCGAGTGCATCTCTTCAGTCTTGCACAGCCCCCAGGGTCTTCACAAAGTGTCTCACTGTGGTAGCTGCTGTGATGCAGCAGACCAGCAGGGTAGAAAAATAAATGTTTTAAAGGTAGAAAAAAAGGCGCACAAACTGCAATATTCACAGGAGCCTGGTAGGGGGAGCAGGAGAGAGCTCTGGATGACTAAGGAGCCACACCCTGGAGGGTGTAGTCTGGAACCAGCCAGCCTCCAATCAAGAAGAACAGGAACTCCTCTTAAAGGAAGTCAGGAGGACAGAGAGAGGAAGGAGTATGGGAGAAGCAGCTGGGGCAGCCAGAATCCAAGGTGCCAAAAGCACCAAGAAGGCAGAGAATACAGGAGGAGCAGTTGGAGTGGATCGCTTGAAATACGGATTGTAGGAAGAAAAATCCGGAACGGAACAGCTGAAATCTGGACTGGATGGTGAAAATCCAGGAAGCTGTAAATCCTGTTGCCGATTTTTGGAGTACCAGGAAGTGAGTGCAACAGCAACGGACGTTCTCATGCTGAGTTCAATATCTACCTCAGGTAAAAAGTAATTTAGCCGGGGCAGTGGTGGATGCAAAGAGAAGTTTGAAAAAAAAAAAAAAAAGGAAAACTAGTGTTGGGAGAGCCGCACTTGGGTTTCGTTTTTTTTTGTTTGTCTTTATACAGGTTCGCCATGGAACCAAAGGATCTCGCTACGTGGATGGCCCATCAATTCGACAAACAGGCCGAATTAGCCCGAACAAGCCAGGCGCAAGCTCTGCGTGCCGTGCAAGAACAACAACTGCCGGTTTTGCAGACAATGGAAAAATGGTTAGCCTTACAACGGGAGGTGATGGCCAGCGAAGAGAAGCGGCAGGCTGCCGAAGCCACGAATCCACCATGGACATGCCAAGATCTGACTGTCGCTAAGCTAAGTCCCAATGACGATATTGATGACTTTTTAGACTCATTTACCCGAATTGCAGGTTCAGCTGGTTGGCCAGCCGAACAATGGGCTATTCGACTCGCAGCCTCCCTTACAGGGGAAGCTTTGGCTGCGTATAGGTCGATGCCCCCAGCCTTAGCTAATAGCTATGAGGAGGTGATAACTGCCATAAGGGATAGGTTAGGTCTCACACCATTATCTTATAATAAAATGTTCAGAGCCACCACCCTTAAAGCCGATGAGAGCCCCAAAGCGTTAGGCCATAGAATACGCGCTTTAGCGAATAAATGGCTACAGCCAGAGAGGAAGAATGTAGAGACATTGATGGATACGATAGTGCTCGAGCAGTACATGTCTGCCATTCCGCTCAGAGTACAAAATTTTATAATGTTGCAAAATTGTTGTACGACGACAGAGGCAATAGCTCTCACAGAGCGCTATTTAGAGGCTGAGAGAGTTACCCAATCTAGGATAGGGACTCCCAGACTGGCTCTGGGTGTGGAGGCCCAAAAATTGGAAAACCCCTTACAGTCCCCATATAAGGATAGGAAAGGTAATAAACCTCAAGAAAGGGAAAATATTAAGAGATGCTTTAACTGTGGGAAAAAGGGTTACTTGGAAAATAGCTGCTACTCACGTACTGCTCTGGTAGGGGAATCCCCGAGAACAGTACGGGAAGGCTTTGTCTTAACTGTAAAAATTCACGGGGTGAATGTAAAAGCACTCCTGGACTCGGGAGCTGATCAAACCATGATATCTAAGAGGTTATGGTCAGTAATTAGAGAACAGGGTTGGTCAGTTCCGGAGAGTCCAGAGGGCAAGGTTAAAATAAAGTGTGTCCATGGAGTGGCTACCCCCTATCCAGTATACAAGCTGTGGGTAAAGGGAATGGGTGTTGAAAAGGAGATGCCAGTGGCAGT
The DNA here is from genome assembly GCA_033557465.1 of Ichthyophis bannanicus. NCBI lineage: Eukaryota > Metazoa > Chordata > Amphibia > Gymnophiona > Ichthyophiidae > Ichthyophis > Ichthyophis bannanicus. The sequence goes on along the minus strand of CM066049.1, from coordinate 107,365,948 downwards.
CGTCCCCAGGCTTCCACAAGAGTTGGTGCTGGGCCGCGACTGGCCACAATTTAGGAAGAGTATGAAAGAGGGTTTAACCTCACAGACAATACCTACTTCCACTTGCATTGAAAATGAGCCTATTAAAAGTCTTAAGCCACAGCGGAATTACCCTAAGAAGAGTATTGACCCTCGAGAAGCTTTAGTCTCTACGCGTTCCCATAGCCATGATGCAGAGAAGACCTCGTGTTCTGGAGAAGCTTCCTTAGGAGATCTTCCTTCACATGAGGAACTGATAGGTGATCCCCCGAGGAGGAGCCGGAAACCTAAAGCTGAGAGGAGGAGAAAGGACGAGTCGCTCTCAGGGCAGAGCAGAGTTAGAAGCGGGAAGAGGAATGCCATGGGTGCCGGCAGACCTGATGGAGAGGTTCCCTTCCTTTAAGATGGAGCAAAGAGCGGACCCGGCACTAGCTCGTGCATTTGAGTATGCGCAAGAAAAAAAGGATTCTTTCCCCAGATTCCTCACGGAAGAAGACATCCTATATCGGGAAACCATGGACCCTCGTACCGGGGATATCAGGAAACAGTTGGTGATACCAAATACCTTTAAGTCCCTGGTTTTGCGACTGGCCCACGACCATCCCGTAGGGGGCCATAAGGGGGCACAGGGCACCCTCGAACAAATCTTAGCCCGATTTTACTGGCCCGGGGTCTTCCGGGAAACGTCCCGCTTTTGCGAGTCTTGCACATCATGCCAAAGGGTCACTCCCCACCGACCAACCGAAGTGCCGCTGGTTCCGATGCCCATAATCATGGAGCCGGTAAGGAGACTTGCCATGGATATAGTGGGACCCCTCATTAAGACGCCTAGAGGATTCCAATATATCCTGGTGATTATTGACCAAGCTACTCGTTTTCCCTGGGCGGTTCCTCTGAGAAATATCTCTGCCAAGTCAATCGCCATCGAGTTAATTAAATTATTCTGCGAGGTAGGGTTCCCGCAGGAAGTCTTGACAGACAGGGGAAGTAGCTTCCTATCGAAGTACCTCGCACAAGTTTTGGACGCTTTTGGCATCCATAATGTGAAGACAGCCGCCTACCATCCCCAATGCAATGGTCTAGTGGAACGGCTAAACCAGACCCTAAAACAAATGCTGCGTCGAGCATTAGCTGACCAAATGACTGAGTGGGACACTATGTTGCCATTTATCCTGTATGCCTGTCGGGAAAGAAAACAAACTTCTTTGGGTACCTCACCGTACGAACTTATGTATGGACGACCCCCCCGCGGTATACTGGACGTCCTAAGAGAACAGTGGATTGAGCCCGGGGAGGCGAAGATGGGCGTGCCTTTGTTCTTAAAGAACTTAAGAACCCGCCTGAAAAGAACTTCCAGTGTGCAGGCGAAACTTTACGGAAAAGTCAACAAACACAAAAAAAATATTATGATAAGCATACCAAACCCCGACACTTGAAGGTCGGAGAAAAAGTAGTGATCTTAATATCAGGCACCACTCCTAAGTTTGAATCCCGGTGGAAGGGGCCTCATACAGTGGTTAAGCCTATAGGATCAACCTCCTACTTGATCCAGGATGGAAAAGGACATACACAGGTATATCATGCCAATGTTCTTCGGCCCTGGCATGACCGCGCAGTTTTGCTAGCTTCGGTTGAGAACCAACGAGAAGAGCATCGAACCAGGAAGCTGCATTTTAACGCCAACCCCATGTCCCGTATTACGAGCTGTGTAAAAGAAACTTCACCAGCCCGAAATATTTTAAGAAGGGGGATATGTGATGCAGCAGACCAGCAGGGTAGAAAAAGAAATGTTTTAAAGGTAGAAAAAAAGGCGCACAAACTGCAATATTCACAGGAGCTGGTAGGGGGAGCAGGAGAGAGCTCTGGATGACTAAGGAGCCACACCCTGGAGGGTGTAGCCTGGAACCAGCCAGCCTCCAATCAAGAAGAACAGGAACTCCTCTTAAAGGAAGTCAGGAGGACAGAGAGAGGAAGAAGTATGGGAGAAGCAGCTGGGGCAGCCAGAATCCAAGGTGCCAAAAGAACCAAGAAGGCAGAGGATACAGGAGGAGCAGTTGGAGTGGTGAGAGCTTGAAGGACCTGACTGGAAAGGCAGCAGAAACCTGGTTACGCTTCCAGAAGCTGCAGAGACCGGAGAATCCACAGGTGCTACAAACATTGCTCAATTCAACAAAAGAGGTACAGAGAAATTACATTGTGATTGCTGTGGGCATAACCCAGATCATAGGGTGAATGCAAGGCAGAATCTACATAAGAACATAAGAAATGCCATACTGGGTCAGACCGAGGTCCATCAAGCCCAGTATCCTGTTTCCAACAGTGGCCAATCTAGGTCATACGTACCTAGCAGTTTCCCCAAAAGACACAGGTTCTGCAGTGCTTGTACTAGGTCAAGCATTGATATCCTGGGTCCCTTTTTAATAGTGGTTTATGGACCTTTCCTCCAGGAACTTGTCCAAACCTTTTTTAAACCCAGCTATACTAACAGCCCTTACTACATCCTCCGGTAACAGATTCCAGAGTTTGATTACACGTTGAGTGAAGAAATATTTTCTCTTATTTGTCTTAAATAGTTTACCCTGTAGCTTCATTACATGTCCCCTAGTCCTTCTATATTCTGATAGCGTAAACAATTGATCCACGTTTATCCGTTCCACTCCATTCATTAATTTATACACCTCTATCATATCTCCCCTCAGCCGTCTCTTTTCCAGGTTAAAGAGCCCTAACCTTTTTAGCCTCTCTTCATAGGAGTAGCCTTCCATCCCCTTCACCAATTTGGTGGCTCTTCTCTGTACTTTTTCTAATAACTCTATGTCCTTTTTAAGATACGGTGGACCAGAATTGCACACATATTCAAGGTGCGGTCGTACCATGGAGCGATACAGAGGCATTATAATATCCTTTGTTTTATTCTCCATCCCTTTCCTTATGATACCTAGCATTCTATTTGCTTTCTGGCCGCCGCTGCACACTGGGCGGAGGGTTTTTAACATGTTATCCACGATGACTCCTAAATCTTTTTCCTGGGTGGTGGTTTCTAATGTGGAGCCTTGCATCGTGTAACTATAGTGTGGGTTGTTCTTTCCTAGGTGCATAACTTTGCACTTGTCCACATTAAATTTCATCTGCCATTTGGATGCCCAGTCTTCCAATTTATCCAGATCCTCCTGCAGTTTTCCACAATCCTCTTGGGTTTTAACAACTTTAAACAGTTTTGTGTCATCTGCAAATTTGATAACCTCACTAGTTATTCCCTTTTCCAGGTCATTTATGAATATGTCAAAAAGTAGCAGACCCAGTACAGATCCCTGGGGTACTCCACTATTCAGCTTTTTCCATTGGGAATATTGGCCATTTAGACCTACCCTCTGCTTTCTATCTTTTAACCAGTTCCCGATCCACAATATTACACTGTCTCCTATCCCATGACTTTTTTAGCTTTGCCAAAAGTCTCTGATGGGGGACCTTGTCAAAAGCTTTCTGAAAGTCCAGATACACTATTATCAACTGACTCACCGTTGTCTACCTGTTTATGCACACCTTCAAAAAAACAGATCAGATTAGTAAGACAAGATCTTCCTTGTCTAAAGCCATGTTGGCTGTCTCCCATTAGGCCATGACTATCTACATGCTGTGTAATTTTGTTCTTTATGATGGTTTCTACCATTTTCCCTGGTACTGACTTCAGGCTCACCGGTCTGTAATTTCCCGGGTCATCCCTGGAACCTTTTTAAAAAAATTGGTGTTACGTTGGCGACCCTCCAATCTTCAGGTATTACAGATGATTTTAAATGAAAGTTCACAGATTACCAATAGCAGGTCTGCAAATCTCATATTTCAGTTCTTTCAACACTCTGGGATGTATACCATCCGGTCCAGGTGATTTGCTACTATTCAGTTTATCAAATAGTTGTAATATATCTTCCCGGTGTAGCGATATTTCTCTCAATTCCTCTGCAGTATCACCTTTAAATTACTACTTCAGTCTTGGGTAACATCCCTACATCTTCCTCAGTAAAGACCGAAGCAAAGAATTCATTCAGTCTCTCTGCTATAGCCTTGTTTCCTCTTACTGCCCCTTTTACCCCTCTATCATCTAACGTCCAATTGACTCTCTCACAGGCCTTTTGCTACGATGTACTTGAAAAAGTCATTCTTCATGTTTTTGCTTCTGTAGCAGTTTCTTCTCAAATTCCCGCTTTGCCTGACTTATCAATGCTTTGCATTTAACTTGCCAGTGCTTGTGCTGTTTCCAGTTTTCATCATTTGGCTCTTTTTTTTTCCATTTCCTGAAGGTGCTCTTTTGGCAGCAACAGCCATCTCTGACCTCACCTTTAAACCATGCTGGCAGTTTTTTTGACTTCTTCCACTTTTCTTAATGCGTTGGACTACAGCTGGTCTGGGCTTCGAGGATATTATTTTTAAATAACACCCAAGCTTGCTGTAAGTCTTTAACCTTTGGAACCGCTCCTTTTAGTTTTTTCCGAACTATATTCCTCATTCTATCATAGTCTCCCTTTTGAAAGTTAAAAGGTAGTACTGTGGATTCCTTTACTATCTGGCCTCCACTGATTAAATCAAACATGATCATACTATGATCACTATTGCCAAGTCCGTTCCAACACCCTTAGTTCTTGCACCAGATCTGGCGTTCCACTAAGGACTAGGTCCAGTATGGCTTCCCCTCTGGTCGGTTCATGAATCAGCTGCTCCAAGAAGCAGTCATTTATTTCATCTAGAAACTTATCTCTTTAGCTTGTCCTGCTGTGACACTGTCCCAGTCGATACCGGGGTAATTGAAATCACCCATTATTACTACCTCTGTTGTGGCTTTTGTTAGCTTCCTTGATTTCTTTGAGCATTTCATCATCCATTTGTTCATGTCTGGCCAGGTGGTCGATAGTATACTCCCACTGCCATCACCGTCCCCTTCATAAATGGAATTTCAATCCATAGAGATTCTACAGCAAATTTTGTTCCCTGCAAAACTTTAATCCTTTCTGACTCCATGCCCTCTCTAACCTAGAGCGCAACCCCTCCACCAATTTGTTCAGCTCTATCATTACGATATAATTTGTTGTATCCAGGTTATCACAGGGGTCCCACTGGTTATCCTACTTCCACCATGTCTCTGAGAGTGCAATCATATCTACACCTCTCATTAGTGCTATATATTCTAATTCTCCCATCTTATTGTTTAGACTTCTAGCATTGGCATACAAGCATTTTAGAGACTGTATTTTATTAATATTAATCTGGCTATTGTAGGCATGGGTAATTGGGAATCTTTATGCTCTGTCTGCTCCTTACTCAAGGGCATTTGGGCTACTATACTCCCTTTTGGAACCTCACTGCTTTTGGTAGTATCCTTCAAGGATACCTTTGTCCGAACCATGAGCTCCTGGGTGACTGTCGGACTTCACCATATTTTCTAGTTTACAAATCTTCTCTATCTCTTTTTTAACGGTTAATGCCAGCAGTCTGGTCCCATCCTGATTAAGGGTGAAGCCCATCCCTTGGGGAAGAGCCCCCCCGTCCCCACCGAATGTTCCCCAGTTCCTAACAAATCCAAAACCCTCATACATTGCACCCCATTGTCTCATCCACGCATTGGAGGACTACGGAGCTCTGCCTGTCTTTGGGTATCTGCACGCTGGATAGGAACAGGAAAGCATTTCGGAAGAACGCTATCCTGGAAGTTCTGGAATTTCAAATTCCTACCTAAAAGCATTTAAATTGAGCCTCCAGGGAACTTCCCTACCACAATTTTCCTATGTCATTGGTACCAACATGTACCAAGACAGCCAGAGCTACACCCCCAGCACTATATATGAGCCTATCTAGGCGGTGCGTGAGATCTGCACCTTCCTAGAACCAGGGCAGGCATGTACCAGGCGATCCTACCGTCCACCCAGCCACCCAGCATATCGTACCATTCCTAATGGATTGAATCACCAACTATAACCGCTGTCGGACCCTACACTCCTAATGGGGTACATGGCCCTGGAGAAAAACGGTCCTCGCGTGCGAAAGGGTTTTAAATCACCTGGAGGACAGGTCCTAGTTACAGGATCACTTCCTGCCACACCAGGGTGAGAGCGTCTACTGTCACGTGACCTCACTCCTCCATGGCAACAAGTGTGCTGTCCTGCCCAGACTGGAGGTGGCGGCACTTCAGGACTATATCCCTGTAGGCTCTTCGTCCAGGTACTCTCTGTCTTTCTTATGTCTTCCAGGTCTGCTCTCTAGCCTCTAGAGAGAACGGACTGCGTTCCCTGAGAGCAAAGAGCTCCCTGGCACAGTGCATATGTAGGACCTCTCACCATAACTGGCGAGAAACATCATACATTGGGACCACACTTAATGCAAAAGCCGGGAGAAACCCCCCATCTCGTTGCTGGACCTCTTGTCTGCATCTTAGTTTTAAGCTTGTGTTTAGGATCTTTTACAATTCGGTATATCAATCAGGAGTGGTGATAGAGCTTATACTAATAAAAGTGTATTCTAAATTACCCCTAATACACATGTGTACCTGAAGCTCAATTAATCTACGGTTCCTCTGGTGTATGACTGATTTGGATTAAGAGCTGCACCTGAGAGCAGCCCCTTTCCTCTAAGATGTGCAAGTACATATAAAACCTACGATATTACCCCAGGGTGGTGTGGATGTTGGGGAGGTGGAGGGAGGAGGGAGCTAAGTCCTATTAAAGAGGCGGCAGTGGTACAAGGAGTACCCTGTCCTGCAACCGCAGGCTAGTGGGATGAGGAGGGTTACCACACCAAGCCCCGTAGTTGAGAGAGTAAGGTAAGTACAGCTGATGCAGGCTGGACTAGCACACCACTAAGACAAAAACAGTAATATAATTAAATAAACAGCTAAAACTCACAGCTTACGAATGTACCAGGAGGCGAAATATCCACTCACTAGCCAGAGCTCTGTAAACGTTAAAGGCCCTATGCGGATCATGAGGAAAAGCAAACTAAAAACAGACTATGCACACGGGGAGACAACAGGGCAGAAGGCTACACAATACATCAGGGGGAGGGGGAGGATTCACTCAGGCAGGCAAGGACCAGGAAAAAAGCGTAACAAAACAGCAGGTTCTGGGGAGAGAGATTTAATTCATAATGGATACCACACAAAGCAACCCGTTAGCCCTGAGAGACCCCGCGCAAGTCAAGTACAGCTGAGAAGGCTGAACTAGCACACCACTAAGACAAAACAATAAATAATTAAACAACCAGTTCGACAAACAGTAAATAATTAAATAAACAGCTAAAACTAACGGTCAGATGTCCCAGGAGGAAAAATACTCCACTCACTAGCAGAGCTCGGTAAAAGGACAGCCCTTCTCTGATCAGAGAAAAGCAAAATGCAGTCGATCTCAAGCCCCCTCCCAGCTCCAGTGAATAGGCCAGAGTTCCCCAGTAACAGACAGCCCACAGTAGGACAGCCTTTGGATAAAGCAAGAGGTCAGAAGCTCCTCGTTAAAAGCTCCTCTTTTCAGAAAAGAAGGTTTGGAAAGTTTTTAGAGATACGGGAAACTTTTAAATAAGCCTACTTATCAAGAGGTATGTGAAAAACTCCCAGAGAAGAGAGAGTCAGTCACACTATATGCATGCTCCTGACCCGCGGTGCCCCTGCTAGACTCCAAGCCATTGGAAAACTCATTCAGCAGTTGACTGAGAAACCTAGCTGTACCTCACCGATAGCTGTTAACCCTAAACACCAGACAGTTCAGCTGAGGAAGCAATGCAAGTGGAAGAAGGATGAAGTCTTTCCCCATTTGAAGAAATGGAGGTAGCTTTTGCACCCGAGGCAGCTGAGAATGCTTGAGTGACCAGTAAGCATTGAAAGCGGGGGCAAATTTGAATACTTATTGTTGTTATAACTTTGCTGTGAAATGAACAGTTTTTCTGTTGAACCAGAGTTGAAGGTTCTTACCCTGAAGTAAAGGACATTTCTGTTTATGTTTGAACCTGATCCGGTTGGAACCTATTGTGCATATCAGGGCAATCAAGCCTTGAAATTCCCTTCACTCGTTGACCTATTTGTGTGGGGTACCTTTGGTATTGTAGGGCCGCTACCGGGGCTCGAAACCTCGGGCCCTAATAAAAAGGACTTACCAAGCCCCACCTTGATGGTATTCATGCCAAACCTGCCCTACATACTACTACCCACTAGGGCGGCGTTGTGACAATGCTTACCTCAGGACCCTGGGGTCCTTCATCGTCTCTGAATTAGATGACTGCCTCATAAAGACGCTCCACGCTGGCATGGCAGCAGCAGTCGGCCCACCTGACAAGTCAGGTGCTCAAGCGATACAAAATTCTCCTAATAAATTAAAAATCCGAAATGGACATCGCCC